>JAZGQO010000009.1:10377500-20377500 GCA_036850965.1 Patella caerulea | reverse complement strand
TGGTTATTTCGGGATTCGGGATTCGCCATCAAAACAGAAAAATCTATCTTGCATCCGACCATTTCCTCGTTGGGTGACCGACCAGCACGGAGACGACTATTTTTCAAGCGAATAGGATGCTGATTGGTTATTTCGAGTGCACTGGGCAGTCCTGTCCTGCTCTCACCCGTTTTAATGTCGAATCACGAATCCCGAATAACGTGCTGGATCGTTATTCGGGATTCGCCAATACCGAATAACGATCCAGCACGTTATTCGTGATTCGGGATTCGCCACTAAAACAGACCGACTTACGGGGCATCCGATCATTTCCTCGCCACCCCCGACCGTAGTTGGGTGACCGACTAACAACTAGACGACCATTTGACCAGCGAATAGCGTGTTGACTGGTTTGTCGGCGTGTACTGGGTAGTCCTGTCCTGCTCTCACCTGTTTTATTTTCGAATCACCTGTTTTAATGTCGAATCCCGATTCACGAATAACGTGCTGGCCCGTTATTCGGGATTCGCCAATAACCAATAACCAATAACGAGTCAGCGCGTTATTCGTGATTCGCCATCAAAACAGAACCATCTATCTTGCATCCGACCATTTCCTCGTTGGGTGACCGACCAGCACGGAGATGACTATTTGTCAAGCGAATATGGTGCTGATTGGTTATTTCGAGTGTACTGGGCAGTCCTGTCTTGCTCTCACCCGTTTTAATGTCGAATCCCGAATCACAAATAACGTGCTGGATCGTTATTCGAGATTCGACAATAACGAATAACGAGCCAGCACATTATTCGTGATTCGTGATTCGGGATTCACCCCTAAAACAGACCGACTTACGGGGCATCCGATCATTTCCGCGCTACCCCCGACCGTAGTTGCGTGACCGACTAACATCTAGACGACCATTTGTCCAGCGAATATCGGAATAGCGTGTTGACTGGTTTGTCGCCGTGCCCCGGACAGTCCTGTCCTGCTCTCACCTGTTTTATTGTCGAATCACGAATCACGAATAACGTGCTGGCTCGTTATTCGGGATTCGCTAATAACGAATAACGAGCCAGCACGTTATTCGGGATTCGTCACTAAAACGGACCAACTTACGGGGCATCCGATCATTTCATTGCTACCCCCGACCGTAGTTGGGTGACCGACTAACAACTAGACGATAATTTTTCCAGCGAATAGCGCGTTGACTGGTTTGTCGGCGTGCACTGGGCAGTCCTGTCCTGCTCTCGCCTGTTTTATTGTCGAATCCAGAATAACGTGCCAGCTCGTTATTCGGGATTCGGGATTGGACATCAAAACAGAACCATATATCTTGCATCCGGCCAGCACGGAGACGACTATTTGTCAATAGCGAATAGGGTGCTGATTGGTTATTTCGAGTGCACTGGGCAATCCTGTCCTGCTCTCACCTGTTTTATTGTCGAATCCCGAATCACGAATGTGACCGACTAACGACTAGGCGACCATTTGTCCAGCGAATAGCGCGTTGACTGGTTTGTCGGCGTGCGCCGGGCAGTCCTGTCCTACTCTCACCTGTTTAATTGTCGAATCCCGAATCACGAATAACGTGCTGACTCGTTATTCGGGATTCGCCAATAACGAATAACGAATAACGAGCTGGCTCGTTATTCGGGATTGGACATCAAAACAGAACCATAATATATCTTTCATCCGACCAGCACGGAGACGACTATTTGTCAATAGCGAATAGGGTGCTGATTGGTTATTTTGAGTGCACTGGGCAGTCCTGTCCTGCTCTCACTTGTTTAATTGTCGAATCCCAAATCACGAATAACGTGCTGGCTCGGTATTCGGGATTCGCCAATAACGAATAACGAGCTGGCTCGTTATTCGGGTTTCGGGATTGGACATCAAAACAGAACCATATATCTTGCATCCGACCAGCACGGAGACGACTATTTGTCAATAGCGAATAGGATGCTGATTGGTTATTTCGAGTGCACTGGGCAGTCCAGTCCTGCTCTCACCTGTTTTATTGTCGAATCCGGAATCACGAATAACGTGCTGGCTCGTTATTCGTTATTCGACAATAAAACAGGTGACAGCAGGACAGGACTGCCCAGTGCACACCGACAAATCAGTCAACACGCTATTCGCTGGACAAATGGTCGTTTAGTTGTTAGTCGGTCACGCAACTACGGTCGGGGGAAGCGAGGAAAACACGCGATTCGCTGTACAGTTGTAAGTCGGTCACCCAACTACGATCGGGGGTAGCGAGGAAATGATCGGATGTCCCGTAAGTCGGTCTGTTTTAGTGGCGAATCCCGAATAACTTGCTGGATCTTAAGATAGAATGTTCACTTATTAGTGGCGAATCCCGAATAACATCCGTTATTTGAATCCCGAATCCCGAATAACGTGCCAACTTCACGTTGCCTTAAAAAATGTCATCTAGTGTCAACTTTCTGACTTTTGGATGGTGTCTCTTGCAACGTATTTCAACTCCAGGTAGTTTTGGTGGTCGACTTTATTGTATAGCGCCATATTGGGCCTGTCACACATTGGCGTATAGCATAAGCGTATGCCGACGTATGAGAAATTTAGCAAATACGCCGGTGTACGTGGTGTACAAGTTATGAGCAAGCTGAAATACGATGGTATAAGTTGCTGTACGCCGAACGCGGCCCAATTTTAAGCGTATGCCGGCGTATTGCTTACACGTTAGGCGTAAGTTAGAAGTACGCCACAGGTAAGTTATACACGCATTCACGCACGTTACATGTAAGTTACGCACAAGTTGACATACGTCAGCTACCGGCAAGGCAATTGGGCAGCCTACGCGTAACCTATTTCTAACCTATAGGCAACGCACTTCTGACGCCCTTAGAACTTACTGAACGTATGAAATAATTATCCAACAAGCTGGCATACGCTGAAGCTAAATTTAAAAATCAAGAGGACGCACGTTTCGGATGTAGGATATTAGTAGTCTCACTACAAACTGATCCCGCAGTGAATATTCGCTTGGCCGTAATTCTCTGTGAAACAGATGGACACAGATCACTAAATATTCATGGGCCGTCACCGAATGTAGGGCGAAAGTTATTTTTAGTCCTTCTCTCCCTTTCCCTTTTTCCCCCTTTTGCATGTCGATTTTTGTTGACTTTTTGGTGTAGAATTGAAGAAAACGGTTTAAAAATACATTTTCTGCCAGGTTTTGGTGAATATTCATGATTTTGAGGCGGAAGGATACAAGGGTTGTGAGGTTGGTTACGTTGAAAGGGAGGGCCGAAAATTGTTTGTTTAGTTGTCTGGACTTCCAGCCTGTGTATCTCAAGTTTTTCATGGTGAACCTCATACATGCTTTTGGGCCACAGTTTGCCACATGTTGCTCCATCTGTGGCAGAAAGCGTTCTACCCAACGAATATTTGGGAAAAAGTTACAGCCGGTCTAAGAGACGAGAATTAACATTAAAGTCAATGGGGAAATAATTAGTGATCTGTGGCCAGATTGGTCTCACTATATAGGAGGCAGACCACCATTAAATTTTACATCTCGGTACCCGTAGTTCGTCTATTTATAGCAGTTCTCTCTCTGTCTCTTTTCTCCCCTTTTGCATGCCCATTTTTGTAGATTTTTTGGCCAGGAATGGACTAAGAGGGTTTGAATTAATATTTTCTGCTAGGTTTTGGTAAATATTCATGATTTTGAGGCGGAAGGATAACGGCGTTATGAGGTTGGCTACGGTGATATGTACGGCAACTAGATACATGTTTTGAGTATGCTTCTTCAAGTTCGTGTATCTCAAAATTTTGGTGGTCAACCTCATTAAAATTTTAGTGCAAAGACATGGCCATTTGTTCCTCTGTCTATAGTGGAAAGCATTTCGCCCAACGAAAATTTGGGGATAAGTTGGAGGTGGGCAAAGAGTCCAGAATTAACATTGAAGTCAATGGGGAAATTAATGGTAATGGTAATCATAGTGATATAGGACACAGATCACCAAATATTCATGGGCAGTCACCCACGAAACAAGGGCGAAAGTTATTTTTAGTCCTTCTCTCCCTTTCCCTTTTTCCCCCTTTTGCATGGCGATTTTTGTTGAATTTTTGGTGTAGAATCGAAGAAAAGGGTTTGAAAATACATTTTCTGCCAGGTTTTGGTGAATATTCATGATTTTGAGGCGGAAGGATACAAGAGTTGTGAGGTTGGTTACGTTGAAAGGGAGGGCCGAGAATTGCAAGGTTAGCTGTCTCTACTTCCAGCTTGTCTATCTCAAGTTTTTCATGAAGAACCTCATACATGCTTTTGGGCAAGAGTCTGCCACATGTTGCTCCATCTGTGGCAGAAAGCGTTTTGCCCAACGAATATTTGGGAAAAAGTTACAACCGGTCTAAGAGACGAGAATTAACATTAAAGTCAATGGGGCAATAATTAGTGATCTGTGGCCTGTCTGCGTATGACAAGGCTGTGACTGATATGCCTTAGTTTTGAAAATATGATGACTAATTTGTCAGAAAATATGTATAAAATACCTTGACTACAGAAAAACTAAAAAAAAAAAAAAATTAAAAAAAAAATTATCAAAGTTTCGGGAAAAATTGTGATTTTACTGCAAATTTTCCAATTTTCAGTTTTTATTTAATTTCTAACACTAAGAAAAATATTTCAATGTCCAATTTTGGTGTATTCAGCCTCAGAAAGCACAGATAAAGTGAAAAACATTGTAATTTCACCTAATTTTGTCTAAAAATCAGGAATATTCACAGAAAATCTCCAGATTCTCCCATTTTGATGTAAAAATTAATGCTTTCATACCTACTCAAATGACTCAAAATTTCTTAAAAGGCCCATATTTTCATTGCTAATGTAACTTAGATGGGATCTATAAGTTTGTCAAGTTTAGAAATAGCTCCAGCTTTCCTACAGAAAATGGAAAATTGGCAACACTGAGTTAATAATATACAGCAGATGGGTTTGTACAAAATGTTCAAAACAGGGGTAGGCTCAATTTGGCCACTATTTTACCCAGAACAAGCATTTTTTTCTTCTTTGAAGCATTAAATTCTTGCATTTTCTTCATGTAGGAAGCAATATCCCAGTCTTTATAGACATTTTTCACCCCTTCTTTCTGTTTAGAGGGGCTATAAATGCCCCACCCCACCCGTTTTTATTAATGTGTTTTGAGAGATTTAATTGCACCAGTGTTAACAATTAAATGATTACAATTGGAATTTGTTGTTGAATTACAGATGGGAATGTTATTTTTTGCCAATAAATGGTCATTTTGTACATTTCAAGGATTTCTGACCTTTTTTGTTCATAGTCAAACTTAGAATCTTGAGACATGTCAGGCCAGTAAGACCACACCCTGATACAGAACTGGTGTAGATGTGTAAATGTCAGCTTAATGTTCAATATTTTCTTATCAAAATCTAGGATTTGTGGTGTTTGTTGCATTTATGTCACTTATAGAACAGTAAAATGTTAATTTTGCTCCTTTTCAGGCCTCTTATAGGTTGTCAACTATGTCATAACTACTTTTTTGACTTCATTTTTTAAGGCAATTGATGTAAAGGTCCAGACATCTTGCTTCAGTACAATAATTGCAATAAAGATTTGTATGATGCCTCTGAGGTTTGAGATGTTGAAAACATTAAACTATTTCCAAATTTGTGAAAATTGTGTATTCTGTGACCCTTTTGTTAGAGCGGGGTGGACATAGGCCAATTATGGCATTTTTTTCTTTCAGCAAGGCCTATTTTAACCATAATTCACATTTATTGCACCTATTTTAGTTTTTATGTTCATATATTAGCCAGGGATGGTAAATCATATCTGTTAGACAGATTCCTTTGTTAAAGTTGGCTCTGCAACCAAAGATAAGATTGATTCAGTCATTGACATTTTTAGGGGGTGGGGTTACATCTTTCAGTACAGACCTTTATAATTTCAATCAATGCAACAGTTTTGTGATTTTTCTGTTTGCATAATGTCCAGGGTTTCCAAAAATATATTACTTGCCAGTCTGGCTATCTAAAAAAGTGGAAAATTATTGTTTTTTTGAAAGATGCTACATGTAAATTTTGTACATTTTTCATGACATGGCAGTAAAAAAATATATTTTTGATAAAAATTCCAAATTATGAGTGTTTTCTATGTAGTTTGTTTGCAACTTGTCTAATTTTTTCACAGAGCACAAATACTGCCTCTATTAAAAAAGATTTTTTAAATTTTAGCACAAAAGGCCCAGGGACCTGAGATGCACCACTGTACTTAAAGCAGCATGTATACTTAAAGGGCCATCATTTTTGCAATTATTCTTTGATTTTGATTTCCTTTCACCAGCATGTTGCCAGAACATATGGGAAGCAAATACAAAAGGCCTTTTGGTGATATCCGAAGTTTCACCCCTATATATGTCTGCGTATGACAAGGCTGTGACTGATATGCCTTAGTTTTGAAAATATGATGACTAATTTGTCAGAAAATATGTATAAAATACCTTGACTACAGAAAAACTAAAAAAAAAAAAAAATTAAAAAAAAAATTATCAAAGTTTCGGGAAAAATTGTGATTTTACTGCAAATTTTCCAATTTTCAGTTTTTATTTAATTTCTAACACTAAGAAAAATATTTCAATGTCCAATTTTGGTGTATTCAGCCTCAGAAAGCACAGATAAAGTGAAAAACATTGTAATTTCACCTAATTTTGTCTAAAAATCAGGAATATTCACAGAAAATCTCCAGATTCTCCCATTTTGATGTAAAAATTAATGCTTTCATACCTACTCAAATGACTCAAAATTTCTTAAAAGGCCCATATTTTCATTGCTAATGTAACTTAGATGGGATCTATAAGTTTGTCAAGTTTAGAAATAGCTCCAGCTTTCCTACAGAAAATGGAAAATTGGCAACACTGAGTTAATAATATACAGCAGATGGGTTTGTACAAAATGTTCAAAACAGGGGTAGGCTCAATTTGGCCACTATTTTACCCAGAACAAGCATTTTTTTCTTCTTTGAAGCATTAAATTCTTGCATTTTCTTCATGTAGGAAGCAATATCCCAGTCTTTATAGACATTTTTCACCCCTTCTTTCTGTTTAGAGGGGCTATAAATGCCCCACCCCACCCGTTTTTATTAATGTGTTTTGAGAGATTTAATTGCACCAGTGTTAACAATTAAATGATTACAATTGGAATTTGTTGTTGAATTACAGATGGGAATGTTATTTTTTGCCAATAAATGGTCATTTTGTACATTTCAAGGATTTCTGACCTTTTTTGTTCATAGTCAAACTTAGAATCTTGAGACATGTCAGGCCAGTAAGACCACACCCTGATACAGAACTGGTGTAGATGTGTAAATGTCAGCTTAATGTTCAATATTTTCTTATCAAAATCTAGGATTTGTGGTGTTTGTTGCATTTATGTCACTTATAGAACAGTAAAATGTTAATTTTGCTCCTTTTCAGGCCTCTTATAGGTTGTCAACTATGTCATAACTACTTTTTTGACTTCATTTTTTAAGGCAATTGATGTAAAGGTCCAGACATCTTGCTTCAGTACAATAATTGCAATAAAGATTTGTATGATGCCTCTGAGGTTTGAGATGTTGAAAACATTAAACTATTTCCAAATTTGTGAAAATTGTGTATTCTGTGACCCTTTTGTTAGAGCGGGGTGGACATAGGCCAATTATGGCATTTTTTTCTTTCAGCAAGGCCTATTTTAACCATAATTCACATTTATTGCACCTATTTTAGTTTTTATGTTCATATATTAGCCAGGGATGGTAAATCATATCTGTTAGACAGATTCCTTTGTTAAAGTTGGCTCTGCAACCAAAGATAAGATTGATTCAGTCATTGACATTTTTAGGGGGTGGGGTTACATCTTTCAGTACAGACCTTTATAATTTCAATCAATGCAACAGTTTTGTGATTTTTCTGTTTGCATAATGTCCAGGGTTTCCAAAAATATATTACTTGCCAGTCTGGCTATCTAAAAAAGTGGAAAATTATTGTTTTTTTGAAAGATGCTACATGTAAATTTTGTACATTTTTCATGACATGGCAGTAAAAAAATATATTTTTGATAAAAATTCCAAATTATGAGTGTTTTCTATGTAGTTTGTTTGCAACTTGTCTAATTTTTTCACAGAGCACAAATACTGCCTCTATTAAAAAAGATTTTTTAAATTTTAGCACAAAAGGCCCAGGGACCTGAGATGCACCACTGTACTTAAAGCAGCATGTATACTTAAAGGGCCATCATTTTTGCAATTATTCTTTGATTTTGATTTCCTTTCACCAGCATGTTGCCAGAACATATGGGAAGCAAATACAAAAGGCCTTTTGGTGATATCCGAAGTTTCACCCCTATATAGGACACAGATCACCAAATATTCATGGGCAGTCACCCACGAAACAAGGGCGAAAGTTATTTTTAGTCCTTCTCTCCCTTTCCCTTTTTCCCCCTTTTGCATGGCGATTTTTGTTGAATTTTTGGTGTAGAATCGAAGAAAAGGGTTTGAAAATACATTTTCTGCCAGGTTTTGGTGAATATTCATGATTTTGAGGCGGAAGGATACAAGAGTTGTGAGGTTGGTTACGTTGAAAGGGAGGGCCGAGAATTGCAAGGTTAGCTGTCTCTACTTCCAGCTTGTCTATCTCAAGTTTTTCATGAAGAACCTCATACATGCTTTTGGGCAAGAGTCTGCCACATGTTGCTCCATCTGTGGCAGAAAGCGTTTTGCCCAACGAATATTTGGGAAAAAGTTACAACCGGTCTAAGAGACGAGAATTAACATTAAAGTCAATGGGGCAATAATTAGTGATCTGTGGCCTGTCTGCGTATGACAAGGCTGTGACTGATATGCCTTAGTTTTGAAAATATGATGACTAATTTGTCAGAAAATATGTATAAAATACCTTGACTACAGAAAAACTAAAAAAAAAAAAAAATTAAAAAAAAAATTATCAAAGTTTCGGGAAAAATTGTGATTTTACTGCAAATTTTCCAATTTTCAGTTTTTATTTAATTTCTAACACTAAGAAAAATATTTCAATGTCCAATTTTGGTGTATTCAGCCTCAGAAAGCACAGATAAAGTGAAAAACATTGTAATTTCACCTAATTTTGTCTAAAAATCAGGAATATTCACAGAAAATCTCCAGATTCTCCCATTTTGATGTAAAAATTAATGCTTTCATACCTACTCAAATGACTCAAAATTTCTTAAAAGGCCCATATTTTCATTGCTAATGTAACTTAGATGGGATCTATAAGTTTGTCAAGTTTAGAAATAGCTCCAGCTTTCCTACAGAAAATGGAAAATTGGCAACACTGAGTTAATAATATACAGCAGATGGGTTTGTACAAAATGTTCAAAACAGGGGTAGGCTCAATTTGGCCACTATTTTACCCAGAACAAGCATTTTTTTCTTCTTTGAAGCATTAAATTCTTGCATTTTCTTCATGTAGGAAGCAATATCCCAGTCTTTATAGACATTTTTCACCCCTTCTTTCTGTTTAGAGGGGCTATAAATGCCCCACCCCACCCGTTTTTATTAATGTGTTTTGAGAGATTTAATTGCACCAGTGTTAACAATTAAATGATTACAATTGGAATTTGTTGTTGAATTACAGATGGGAATGTTATTTTTTGCCAATAAATGGTCATTTTGTACATTTCAAGGATTTCTGACCTTTTTTGTTCATAGTCAAACTTAGAATCTTGAGACATGTCAGGCCAGTAAGACCACACCCTGATACAGAACTGGTGTAGATGTGTAAATGTCAGCTTAATGTTCAATATTTTCTTATCAAAATCTAGGATTTGTGGTGTTTGTTGCATTTATGTCACTTATAGAACAGTAAAATGTTAATTTTGCTCCTTTTCAGGCCTCTTATAGGTTGTCAACTATGTCATAACTACTTTTTTGACTTCATTTTTTAAGGCAATTGATGTAAAGGTCCAGACATCTTGCTTCAGTACAATAATTGCAATAAAGATTTGTATGATGCCTCTGAGGTTTGAGATGTTGAAAACATTAAACTATTTCCAAATTTGTGAAAATTGTGTATTCTGTGACCCTTTTGTTAGAGCGGGGTGGACATAGGCCAATTATGGCATTTTTTTCTTTCAGCAAGGCCTATTTTAACCATAATTCACATTTATTGCACCTATTTTAGTTTTTATGTTCATATATTAGCCAGGGATGGTAAATCATATCTGTTAGACAGATTCCTTTGTTAAAGTTGGCTCTGCAACCAAAGATAAGATTGATTCAGTCATTGACATTTTTAGGGGGTGGGGTTACATCTTTCAGTACAGACCTTTATAATTTCAATCAATGCAACAGTTTTGTGATTTTTCTGTTTGCATAATGTCCAGGGTTTCCAAAAATATATTACTTGCCAGTCTGGCTATCTAAAAAAGTGGAAAATTATTGTTTTTTTGAAAGATGCTACATGTAAATTTTGTACATTTTTCATGACATGGCAGTAAAAAAATATATTTTTGATAAAAATTCCAAATTATGAGTGTTTTCTATGTAGTTTGTTTGCAACTTGTCTAATTTTTTCACAGAGCACAAATACTGCCTCTATTAAAAAAGATTTTTTAAATTTTAGCACAAAAGGCCCAGGGACCTGAGATGCACCACTGTACTTAAAGCAGCATGTATACTTAAAGGGCCATCATTTTTGCAATTATTCTTTGATTTTGATTTCCTTTCACCAGCATGTTGCCAGAACATATGGGAAGCAAATACAAAAGGCCTTTTGGTGATATCCGAAGTTTCACCCCTATATAGGACACAGATCACCAAATATTCATGGGCAGTCACCCACGAAACAAGGGCGAAAGTTATTTTTAGTCCTTCTCTCCCTTTCCCTTTTTCCCCCTTTTGCATGGCGATTTTTGTTGAATTTTTGGTGTAGAATCGAAGAAAAGGGTTTGAAAATACATTTTCTGCCAGGTTTTGGTGAATATTCATGATTTTGAGGCGGAAGGATACAAGAGTTGTGAGGTTGGTTACGTTGAAAGGGAGGGCCGAGAATTGCAAGGTTAGCTGTCTCTACTTCCAGCTTGTCTATCTCAAGTTTTTCATGAAGAACCTCATACATGCTTTTGGGCAAGAGTCTGCCACATGTTGCTCCATCTGTGGCAGAAAGCGTTTTGCCCAACGAATATTTGGGAAAAAGTTACAACCGGTCTAAGAGACGAGAATTAACATTAAAGTCAATGGGGCAATAATTAGTGATCTGTGGCCATATGATAATAAGTGGAGTTATCTCCCATTAATTACTATGACATTTGGACTCAGACTAGTAATTATTTGCCCATTGACTTCAATGTTAAATGCCTGTAACATCACAGGCTGTAGTTTTTTCTCAGCATTCCGTTGCTTCCAATCTTTTTAGGCACAATGGGGACCACATTTGGCAATCTCCTCATCATAAGTTTGTAGAGGGTTTACCATTTAGATTTTTTGCTACGGGGATTTTAAGTTGATTGGGGTGAAAATCTCACTTCTGACACAATGATTGCTCCGCAGAAAGACATTTTACACCCCCTATCCCTCCGCTGTAATATCCTCAGTATTACCCAAAACTGCTATGAAATTGAAAATTTGATGCCTTTTCTTCAATTCTAGACCATAAAGTCAACCCAAAAATGCAGGAAGAGGGGAGACAAAAAATAAGGGAAACATTGTCTATTTATAAATCGGACTACATTCGTAATAATTACTAGTCTTAGTCCATTTATTAAACACCATCTAAGAGTGACCTCCCCTTACAGATAGGTGTCTCGCTTGTCTGACCATGCCTGTTGAAGAATACATATCATTAAACATGTGATTGTCTGATTAATTACTGATATCATCTCTTCGTGTGATACCTCTAACTATCATACATGGTGCTGCAGGCAGCTAGGCAAGATAACAGGTCCACTGTAAAACCTGCATCAGCCTACAACGTTCCTATTTTAGAGTTAGAAGCCGACACAAAAGGTACAAATGTTTATTTTTGGGTAAAAATGGATAGCCTACAGTCTCATTACCGGTCTAAATGATCAGGATCTTGATACACGAACGGTTGCTTTGACTCTAGCATTATCAGACGAGGCATGTAAAATAGTTGATCATCTACCAAATGATGACAAAATCTCCACAGATACAGTCATAGATGCATTAAAAAGACACATCAAAGGTCAAATTAATGTCGTTATAGAACGAAGAAATTTCTACCTTCGCGACCAGCGAGAAGGAGAATCATTCGATGATTGGCTGAATGAGTTGAGAGATTTAAAACAGACGTGACTTTTGTGAACGATGTAGTGACAAAATGTGGATGGATAGAATTATTGTTGGTCACATTAACCCCACAACAGTACAGATTTTATTGGCAACCAAGCAGTAGACACTACTTACTACAATTGAAATCTGCCAGGCCCAAGAATCTGCGAATAGACATAGAGATGAGCTTAAAGGCAAACTCGCCTGTAAAATTTCCCAGTACAGAAAATCTAAATCTACGCCGAAAACAAAACCTCAAGTGTGCGGTCGATGTGGGAAAGCTCATTCTGGAGAAAAATGCCGGCGAAAGATCATGTTTGTGGCAAATGTTCTTAAAAAGGCCATTACACATCAGTTTGTCGCTCCACACACAGTCCAAGTAAAAATAAGAAGCCTTACCAAACTTCGAAGATGGCAAGCATCACAGCAATGATAGCAACCGTTCAGGGTTCACAATCACCTAAAATTAAAGTGAAGATGAAACCAAATCGCCTACAAAAAGCTGAAATAGATGTTTTTGCTACACCAGATACTGGAGCAGAAATATCCGCTGTTGGTCCGGAAACTTTATCTAAATTCAAGATTCATCCTAAGTATGACTTGATTCAAGACCACCAGACTTTACTAAAAGCTGCTGATAATCATGACCTTCCAACTATTGGATCCTTTTATGCTAATATCACCTTTGGTGATGTCACTGTTGGGGAACTCTTTTTACGTCCTGAAAGGTGTACAAGGTTGTCTACTTTCTTGGAAAACCACACAGTCCTTGAAGATAATACCCGATGATTATCCCAAACAGAGTGAGTACGACTCACATGTAGCAGAAATTAACAAAGTCAGAATGTCACAGCCAGACTTATCAACCACGACAGAAGATCTCATTCGAGAATTTCCAACCGTGTTTGACGGTGTGATTAAGCCAATGCCCGGTGAACAATTCAACATTTGTCTTGAAGATAACGCTAAACCTTTCTGCGTCTCTACACCTCGAAGAATTCCATATGCATACAGAGACAAGCTCAAGCTGGACATCGACAGGTTAATAGAAAACCGGATTATAGCACCCGTTACCTACCCGACGGCATGGTGTGCTCCCATCGTTGTAGCACCGAAAAGGGAACTGATGACATTCGCTTGTGTGTTGACCTTTCTCCATCAATCAAGTTTGTTAAAAGAGAGCGCTACCTGTCGCTGATATAGGATGACTTGAAAGATTATCACCAATGCCCCTTGTGTGAGGAAAGCCAGGATTTCACGACTTTCATAACACCATTCGGCAGGTATAAATAATACCTCCGGGCTCCATTTGGGATATGTTCCATTTCCGAATATTACAACCGACGCATGGATGAAGGATTGCTGTATATGATACTAACTCTGAAAATCATGTCACACACGTCAGACAATTCCTTCAATGTTGTAAAGATCTAGGAATAACTTTAAAGAAGGACAAATTTCACTTCGCCCAAGAACAAGTCGAATTTGTAGGATTTGTCTTATATGTTGATGGCTATAAACCAGATACCAAGACAGTTCAGGCCATTTCTGATTATCATGTCCCTACGAGAATATTACAGATGTGCGTTCATTCATGGGCTTCTCCTCAACTGATATATCTTCCGCTACAGAAATCCTTATACCACTACTACGACCCAAGAATGAGTTCCAGTGGAATGAAGTTCATCAGAAGTCATTTAAGGAAACCAAGAAGATATTATCTAATCCACCAATGTTAGCATACTTTGATCCCTCCAAACCAACGTCACTGCAGACAGATGCTAGTCGCCTAAATGGTTTGGGATTCGTCCTACTTCAACTCCATGACGATAAATGGAAACTAGTACAAACCGGTTCTCGGTACATTACGGAAACTGAATCCCGGTATACAATGATTGAAATAGAAACGTTAGATGTGGCTTAGGCAGTCAAGAAGTGTCATGCTTTTCTAGCTGAACTTACACAGTTTGAAATTGTTGCCGACCACCAATCTTAGATCCCTCTACTTAACAATCATCGCTTGGATGAAATAGAAAATCTACGGCTACAACGTCTCCAAATAAAACTTCTACCCTACCAGTTTGTCTCAACGTGGCGTAAAGGTACCGATCATGTGGCACCCGATGCACTATCAAGAGCTCCGTTATCAACACCAGAGATTGATGACTAAGACCTGATTGATGAGCGTCACGAACATCTGGACTTTGATGCCCTTCACATTGCTGTCATACGTCAAGCTGTAAATGACGCGGCCATGGAACCTCGTAACGGGAGTCTGCTAGATTCTGCCCACCAAAACCTAATGTCTGTCGTGAAGAACGGATTTCTCGAATCAAAGCATCAGCTCTCTCAAGAACTCCAACCTTACTGGTGCATGAGAGACCAGATTTCCATTGATGATGGATTATTAGTTGTAGGATCAAGACTGATTATTCCTAAATCACTGCGTCTACAGATCATTAATGACCTACACTCTTCTCATCAAGGTATTTATCGGAAAAGGTAACGAGCCAGACTTATCGTCTATTGGCCTGGTATCGATACTGACATTGAAAACATTGTCCGGTCCTGCAAATCCTGTGCTGAAGAGCTACCCTCGCAAGTTAAAGAACCACTGTCACCACGTGACCCAGTTCCAGAACGTGTGTTTCAACACATCTGTGCAGACTTTGGATCTTTTGCAGGTCAACAGTGGCTCATAATGGCAGATGTTATGTCTGGATGGCCTTTAGCCTGCCAGCTTGGTAAGAAGTCTACCTCCTCACAATTTATAACATGTCAACAAAAATGTTTCACAGAATCGTCAATTCCAGAAGTTTTTTGGACAGCTGACGGGCCACAGTTTATGTCAAAGACTTTACAAGACTTCTTTCAACTTTTGGGGTATACAACATAGGGTCTCTTCTCCACATTATTCCCAGTTGAGCGGTAAAGCAGAGTCCACAATTAAGTCTATGAAAAAACTCATACACCGATGCTGGAATGGTAGAAGTTTAGGTCCCAATAAATGGATGTCAGCCTTGTTTGAATTCAAGAACACTCCAAAATCCGATGGTACATCTCCAGCCGTTAAAGTGTTTTGACATCCATTACGAGATAATCTCCCTGCTCATCGTCGATCATTCGCACCAGATTGGCAAAAGATCATTACTGCTGTAGAGACGAAAGCTGCTACCAATCAAGAGAAAGTTGAACGTCATTATAACGCCAACTCTAAATGCCTATACAAATCCCACCAATTTTGCGTTAAGACGCCACTCGATCAGTTGAGGGAAGTCCTGTGTTCATCTGTATGTTTCCTCAATTTGGGTGTAAAAAAACATGGGTGGTAACTCAGAATCATGGGGGGGGGGGGAGTGAAATTCGAAATGACTTCCAAGATGGCCACCATTCCATATAACTGGCCATAATGCCCTTACTTTTCATGTTAGGTGGAGAGGTGTCAGTTTTGATGTTTTTATCTGGGAATGAGGGTTCAAACAATCCATTAAATCCAACCACAAGGCGACAAGCGTGAAATGTCATTATGAAATCCTATATGGTCGCCAAGTAGCCATCAGCCCATAACTCTCACAACCGTGTAGATGAGCATATTAGAACAATGATTTTGGTGTCAATACACAGGCTATATGAGTCAATATATTCATTAAAACCATTCGCCAAGTTAAAAACATAAGACGTAATTTTCAAATCTAATATGGCGACCATAATGATCATTGTCAATTCTAACATGACCACCATAATGGTAAATATCACTGGTGCACACTACCGTATTTTGCCATTAACAGAACCTACAACTTTTAAGATATATTAATCTCAGGATTTCATGTTTAATAGACTGCAAATGTAAACATTTTAATTGGTGCAATTGCCTTATTCCTTTAGATGAAAATCTCCCTCCTAAAGATGAATTAGGAACAGACTTGAAACGGTGGACTAAAAAACATATATGTACCACCATTAAATCATATACGCACTTACAGACATTAAATAATAGGATAATAAAACAAACACTGAGGAAGGAACATAACGAAGAGCTTCATATAAGTGAATATCTGGAGTCCAATCCTCTGATAAATGCACACTTGGACACCCCGAAGGTCACTTGCTGGTTAATATATGTTGTTTCGAAAATATACAACTGCCGTCTGTAATTTAACCTGTCCTTCCCCGGCACACATTCTGGACGTTTTCGTCTAACCATGATAGTAATACAGGTCTCTCAACGCTTGCTCTTGTACAGATACCAGTTTCTCATTGTCCTTTGGATTAACTTAGATATGTCCTTCTGATTTCCTCATTGGTTTTTAGGATTCAGTCACTGTCTTGCAATATGCAAAGTTATTAAAATGGTACACAAACGCGCCTTGGTCTACTTTTTGTAATGCGGAATTGTATTATATGAATATAAGTGCACAAGTGGATTGGGTTATAAATAATACTGTTTTATTTGTATTCTCTATCGTCAGTATATTAGTTATAGTATGAGTTTACATAAAACGCAAATAATCAAATTGTTTATGAAATGTTGTATAAATAACAGGAATGGGGGGTTGGGACGGATATGATACATGAATTGAACTAGAAGTTAATAAACACATTTGTCATGGTCAGAAATGGAATGTGTCTGTTGACCAAATTTGGTAGAGAGCGGACGATTTGGGGAGTTGTGCTACATTTTTTTCAAGACATTTCATAGCCCTATCTTATTCTTACGAGACATGTCTGAATTCCCCTCTCAGTCATCATTCGGAGTGCCGCCTAAAATCAATACAATAACTACAAAAATGGGTATAATCATTGTCGTGTGCACAAATACCGCATTTTCATTTAGATGTGGTGAATTTGGCCAATGTCATCGACAAACATACAACACACAGGCACTTATTATTGGCATGAAACAGATATTTAAGATAATAAAATAGAATTTTATTGAGATTATTCTGACTTCGATTTCCCTCGAGATGAAAGATGAACACAGCCGAAAGCACAAACTTACGAAAATGGGAATAATACCATCCTATTGGGTTAATCTCAGTAAAGGATTAAGACAACACTAACAATTAATGATTAGGCCTACATTTTCTGCTGCTAATAGCGTCTTTCCCCTTTATTTAAATAACTTAGCGAATGACTTTACTGGCTTTAATCGATAGATTGACCCTTATAAAATATGTTTAAATACCAAAATCAACGTTCTAGGATGTTCACTGTGATAGTTCATATAATAATATTTGTATTTCAAAGTTACGTCATATGTTTTTAATCTAGCGAGTGGCTTTACCAATGAAACTTAGACATCAAACTTGTTGACCTTTCGTGAATCGTAAGGGCATTGTGGTCGGTTATATGGAATGGCGGTCATCTTGGGCGCCAATTTGAATTTAACCGTTATGGTCAGTTATATGGAATGGCGGCCATCTTGGACGCCATTTTGAATATCACGTCATAGTGACGTCTTGGCTTAAAATTGATGGAATTTTTTAAATCTGTGGTATCGATTTCATATGGGTATACACCATATTTGTATGGTTTAGAGGTCTTAGAGGTCAATATCCACATGATATTTAGGAATTGGTGCACTCGAACGTGATTGAGCGAGGCAAAAATACAAAATGGCACCAAAAAGTTTGCCCAAGGGGTAAAGATGGGTAACCCCATAAAGGGTTAGTACTGGATCAATAGATCATAAAAAACTAAAAACCATCCCCCCCCCCACACACACACACACACACTTAATTCCCGCTAACATGCATTATTACATTTTCCCGACCTATAACGTGAAAAGGCAAGCGGGCCAGATAAGATGCCTATTATAGAATTTAAAAAAAACATCTAACGAAATAGCACCAATACTACAAGACCTAAATTAGCAATCCCTAGACACACGTGAAATACCTAAGGACTGGAAACAGGCCAACATAGTTCCAATATTCAAGTAGGGTGATAGAACTGAACCGGTTAATTATAGTCTAGACCGGTGAGTCTCACTGCAGTAGTATCAAAGATACTAGAACACATTCTACATGAAAACCAACATGGATTCCGCTCTAAAAGATCATGCGAGCCTCAACTCCTTCTTTCGACAGACGAATTCTCCCGACACATGAATGAAGGCCTACAGGTGGATATAGCGATACTTGACTTTGCGAGAGCCTTCGACAAGGTACCACATCGCCGCGCCGACTGGCAGAGAAGATGTCCTATTACGGAATTTGTAACAATATCTTGTCTTGGGTAAGCAGCTTTCTTAGAGGTCGCCTTCAACAAGTGGTGATAGACGGCGAGTCATCTAACTTTTCCCATGTCACATCCGGCGTCCGTCAAGGCACAGTGCTTGGCCCTACGTTGTTTTTGTTGTTCATAAACGACATCGCGTCTAATATATCCTCCGCTATACGCCTTTTTGCAGATGATTGTGTAATTTACACCCTTATATTATCTCCAGCTGGTAGATTGGAGCAACACCTGGCAGATGCAATTTAACATTAAAAAATGTGCAGTCATGAATATCTCAACAAAAAGGAAAACTCCCCACTTCGATTACAAAATGGAAGGAACGTCGTTAGAAATTGTCAAAAACCATCCATATCTAGGAGTAGAAATACAAAAAAAAACTGAAATATAACTTACATATAGACAACATAACATCAAAAGTCTCAAGTGTCCTATGATTCCTGAAACGTAATCTTAGACACTGTCCAAAAAGTGTGAAAGAACGTGCCTACCAAACATTAGGACGACCGAAGCTCGAGTATACTTCAACAATTTGGAACCCGCAGAAAAACACAAGTAAAACAAATAGAAAAGATCCAGCGTAATACAGCTAGATTCGTACTCAGTAAACCATATAACTACCAGAACCCTAGTAGTGTTACCCTCACGATTCAACAACTGAACTGGCCGTCCTTGGAACAACGCAGACGATATTCATAAGAGCGTTTTAAGGTTAATATATTGGAGGCTATACAATTTTGAGGGCCCTCTTACGCGGGGCGGCTTGAGGGCGTTAACTTTTTTTTTGTTATATTATTTCGGTATTTTTGTAACCGGAGTTCAGCTTTAAGTAATGGATTCGACAGTAACAGTGTATAGAAAACTCGGGGGGGGGGGGCCCTTTCCCTTGGCCAGAGGGGCCCTTTTGTCAGAAGTGGGGCCCTTTTGTCTGCCTTTAGGGTCCCCTAACTAGGGAATATTTTCATTTTTCTCATCGGTTTTAGCATTTTTCTCCCGTTTTATTTTTCCAATTTTTTCGAGAGGAGGCTGGCGCCTCCAGCGCCTCAGCTATAAAACGCCTTTGGATATTCAGTACTTATGTTTAAAGTTGTTCATAAGCTGGTAGCAGTACCAACAACTATACTACCAGTTTCTTCAGTTCGTCACAACAGGAAATTCATACCATACCACTGTAGTAGAATCAACACGTACCAACACTCTTTTTCCCCACGTGTAATCGGTCATTGGAATCGTTTACCGGACTAAGTCCTACAGCTGGATTCACTTGACAACTTCAAGGAAGCGTTACAGTCGACTGTGGGCGTATAACCCCGGTCACAAATGTATAGTGTACATACAAGTTGATCTTTTAACTCCCACGCTTATGGGAAACCCGAACCTGTGCATGCACAGTCCACCCAGCACCGACACGCCATGTCGAACAGAGTATTTTGTGAAGTATCTCATTGAAGTTGAAGTTGAAGTAAACACGTTTCTACTAACTTTAATTCGCGAATTACATATTTGCTTAGGAAGTCAAAACATAAGTATTTCTATGTCTTTTGCTCAATAGGTTGTCAAGTTGCTATTATATCATAGGTATTATTTCCCACACTTAAAAATTATTGACACCTGAAATAATAACACGATTATCTGCCCTGTTTTTCTGTGCCCCCACCCCATGCAATAGCTATCTTCAATCGTTGAATTTGAAGATGAAAATGATATTTTTGCCAATTTCTCAACTGACAATAGTGAGTATAGGATTAATAGGACTATTCTTTAACTAGGTAGGACTGTTTATAGATCCTATATCTATATTAAGGCTTTATTTTAATGAATTTTAAAAATATAACTCAATATGAAACTGTAGCTTTAAGCGATAACTCGTTCTTGGCCTTTTTGTATTCTGGGATATTTCGGCTGCAACATCATTCATACTGGCATCACACAGTCAACGCTAGCACAGGAGCAAATGTTTAAGATTTAAGTTGATCAGATGCAATTTTGTTGTTTATTACCCCATACAAATACCTTTTACAGGCAATGGCGATTTTTAGGGATCCCGTGGCTAAGTGGGTAAGGCGCTGGCTCGCTAGCCCAGAGGTCGGGTGTTCGATCCCTGCATTGGCTGAGAAAGTTCATTCAGATTTACCGGCGTGGTTTCGACTTGCCAGTGATGCAGGAAGGAAGGCCTGACAAGGGCAGCTGTCTAGTTATTCGGGTGTGAAGACAAACCGAGGTCCCGTGGGGTGCACGTAACAGATACTTTGGCAGTTGGAATCGATATAAGAGTAGGCCGTACCGCCGCTGCCCTGACAAAATTTCCCTCATGACACACTTGGCGTATGCCTGTCTTCACTTTAAGAAATACTCCACCCCGCCTTTCGAATCAAATGCCCGTCTTTGTGGAGCTTTAAAGCAAAAAGAGTCGCTAATACTTATTCTTTTTAAAAAAAGCCAAATAGGACCCGTTATTACTCAAATTTATTATGAATACATCATGGCTGGTAGTATCTTGCTAGTACGATTTTAATGACTATAGCAGATTCTGTACACAAATTATATAATATCTAACTTTACTGTGGAGGTCACCAAGCCACCCATGAAAACCTGTCAGCGAGTCATCATTAACAACCAATTTAGTCTCTTGAAGTCTGTTTGGTCACTGGCTGAAATTTAGATTCTACAATGTAGAAGTATGTATATTATTAGTACTAACAAGAAGAAACTGCTGAAAGTGGTACACATCTCTGAAATCAGTTCACAAAACTTAATCAAAGGTAAATTTTCCCCATCCTTTCATACTATAATAAGCTTAATGGCTTTTGGGTAAAACAAATTAAATGAAAGGTTTTAAAGTTTCTATATTTCGAAAAAATGTCTTTTGGAAAATAACTGATACAAATGAGTTGATCATTTTCTGTGGAAATATACAAGTGCATCAAAGTATTTATACAAAAGTTTTGTAATAATATAAGAATAGATTTGAATAGATGTTTCTTTTTTTTCTTAGTTATTTTGATTTGACAGAATATTGGTAAACTCTAAAACAAGCTGTCATTTCCAGAAAGGTGACTATTTCCATTTTCATGGCAAAATATGTTTCTTGCTCTCGCTGGACTAAACGTTTGAAAGTTTTATCAGCTATGCAACGAAATACAGTTGACATATATATATAACTGAATTTGGTAAAGATGAGATAAACGCACTTTAAAACAAAAGATATAATAAATGCTAAATCTGGTCTTTTTACAGCTTAATCCGTATGAAACAACAGATTAAAGAATTAAAATGACAACATAAGCACTGGTCAACTATTTCACATGTTCCGGACCAAAAGACAATGGTGAGTTTCTGTTTGTATTAATTTCTGTTTGTGGAGACTACAGGTCAGAATTTATATCCGATTTTTATGAAAATTAAAATATGTGTTTGTATCCCAAAGATATTGATTGAATTCAATATCGGCGCAAAATATGGGTAGAGTTGTCTTACTTTGACAGGCTGCGCATCAACAGACCTAATCAATGTGCTTTTCTTTTGAATTGCAGAGTCGGTCAGAAGAAATCCAATGTTTGTGAACACTACAAACGAAGAAATCAAAACAGCTGTTAGTTGCTTCCTGGCTAATTCAAGGGGCAGGGATGGTGGGAGATCCCAACGAATTTCAACTGTCTTACCAAAAAAGCATTATAATAAAACATGAACCCAAATAAACAGTTTTGTTTTTTTATTAGACTGATTCGGTACTTGTTGTTTACCATGCTTAGAACTAGAGAATTCATCAAAGTTACACGGAGCTGTGTAGCACACTTGATATTATCATTAAAATAGTGTTTAGCATGTAATATCAAATGATCATACATTAGAAGATAATTTCATACTTGTATTAAATTAGTCTAAGTTCGGCTATAATGTCTGGTATAAATAGTTTACCGTCCATATATGTGTTGTCACCACAAATAAGCTCAGTACAATATTTCTTAGAATCCCACAGGAAATCCATTTAGTGCCCAAATTAATATCCTGGCATATCCACACAGATCCCATATGATGCCCATATTACATTGATTTGTACTCCCACATGAGTCCCATATAGTACCCATATTACATGTCTTATCAAGACCATATAGGTCCCATATTACACACATATTATTTTAGATGATTTACCCATATAGAACCCACACAAACCCCATTTAGTACCCATGTGGATCCCATATTATGCCCATATATCATTTATTTGTACCCCATATGAGTCCCATATAGTACCCATATTATATTTCTTAACATGGCCATATAGGTCCCACACAGGCCCCATATAGCACCCATATTATTTTAAATCAGTTATCCATATAGGCCCCACACTAACCCCATTTAGTACCCATATGGTTGAGCCCAGATGGATCCCATATGGATGTTGGGTGCAAAAATGTCGGGGTCCGGTATGGGCTCCCCATCATGGCCCCATATCACATGACACATGGTACCCATATGGTACCCATCAATGAATGTTATCAGGGCGATTGACTCGCACTCGGGGGGGGGGGGCCCTTTCCCTTGGCCAGAGGGGCCCTTTTGTCAGAAGTGGGGCCCTTTTGTCTGCCTTTAGGGTCCCCTAACTAGGGAATATTTTCATTTTTCTCATCGGTTTTAGCATTTTTCTCCCGTTTTATTTTTCCAATTTTTTCGAGAGGAGGCTGGCGCCTCCAGCGCCTCAGCTATAAAACGCCTTTGGATATTCAGTACTTATGTTTAAAGTTGTTCATAAGCTGGTAGCAGTACCAACAACTATACTACCAGTTTCTTCAGTTCGTCACAACAGGAAATTCATACCATACCACTGTAGTAGAATCAACACGTACCAACACTCTTTTTCCCCACGTGTAATCGGTCATTGGAATCGTTTACCGGACTAAGTCCTACAGCTGGATTCACTTGACAACTTCAAGGAAGCGTTACAGTCGACTGTGGGCGTATAACCCCGGTCACAAATGTATAGTGTACATACAAGTTGATCTTTTAACTCCCACGCTTATGGGAAACCCGAACCTGTGCATGCACAGTCCACCCAGCACCGACACGCCATGTCGAACAGAGTATTTTGTGAAGTATCTCATTGAAGTTGAAGTTGAAGTAAACACGTTTCTACTAACTTTAATTCGCGAATTACATATTTGCTTAGGAAGTCAAAACATAAGTATTTCTATGTCTTTTGCTCAATAGGTTGTCAAGTTGCTATTATATCATAGGTATTATTTCCCACACTTAAAAATTATTGACACCTGAAATAATAACACGATTATCTGCCCTGTTTTTCTGTGCCCCCACCCCATGCAATAGCTATCTTCAATCGTTGAATTTGAAGATGAAAATGATATTTTTGCCAATTTCTCAACTGACAATAGTGAGTATAGGATTAATAGGACTATTCTTTAACTAGGTAGGACTGTTTATAGATCCTATATCTATATTAAGGCTTTATTTTAATGAATTTTAAAAATATAACTCAATATGAAACTGTAGCTTTAAGCGATAACTCGTTCTTGGCCTTTTTGTATTCTGGGATATTTCGGCTGCAACATCATTCATACTGGCATCACACAGTCAACGCTAGCACAGGAGCAAATGTTTAAGATTTAAGTTGATCAGATGCAATTTTGTTGTTTATTACCCCATACAAATACCTTTTACAGGCAATGGCGATTTTTAGGGATCCCGTGGCTAAGTGGGTAAGGCGCTGGCTCGCTAGCCCAGAGGTCGGGTGTTCGATCCCTGCATTGGCTGAGAAAGTTCATTCAGATTTACCGGCGTGGTTTCGACTTGCCAGTGATGCAGGAAGGAAGGCCTGACAAGGGCAGCTGTCTAGTTATTCGGGTGTGAAGACAAACCGAGGTCCCGTGGGGTGCACGTAACAGATACTTTGGCAGTTGGAATCGATATAAGAGTAGGCCGTACCGCCGCTGCCCTGACAAAATTTCCCTCATGACACACTTGGCGTATGCCTGTCTTCATTAGCCCATGTTAGGAGCAGAACACTAGGGCGTTAAACCCGATTTCATTTCATTTTACTTTTCATTTCAGTAATGACGAATCTAACAAATGCTTTAATAAAGTTTTTAGGATAGTTTGCAAAGCCCATGAAGGACTCGACTTCTTCAGTACAATTTTCCGGCGTGGTTCCTTCTTGTCAGTGATGCAGCACGGAAGGTCTAACAAGGGCAGCTGTCTAGTTGTTTGGATGGTTACGAAAAACCGAGGTCCCGTGTACAAATAAGCGTGCAGGTAAAAGACCCTTGACAGTTGGAATGCGATGTAAGAGTGGGTCGTAGTGCCGCTGTCCAAGCAAAATGTCCCTCAACACGGCATGGCGTATGCCTATCTTCATTATCCCAGTTCGGAGCATAACAGTAGGACGTTAAACCTCATTCCATTTCATTTCTTTAGTATTGTGCAAGTGGGAACCATGTAATATAGTGGCTTGGTCCACATATTTAAATCTCGGTCAGTGATCCAAATAACTGTTGACCACTCCTGTGTAACAGTAGCCTTGGTTATCAATGAAATGTCGCTGATTGATGACTTACTGAGTTATATATGGCAAAAATGTTTAGACCATTCACGTTATACAGTAACCGTTGTTATCAAGGCAATGTCGCTGATTAATGACTAACCTATTAACTGAGTTAACCTATTAACTGTTCCCTTTATAAGAGCCGAGATTGTATCATAAGATGAGTAAGTACCGGACTGCTACCAAGGTTCTCACCTGCAGACAACTTAAACTTCGGTGTACGATTGTTGTATTACTTTGTATACAATAAAAGGCAGTATCTCTAAGTATCAGAAAAACCTGTTGTTGTTGTTTAAGTCTCTGTGTCACAACCACCCATTTCTCGACAGTTTTAGTTAAATTAATACCCGCATTTAGACCATTTTGACTGATCATTTGGCCTAGGAATTCAATTTCTTGCTGAAACGATTCGCGTATTTTTTAGTCTTCAAGGCTTCAATTCCATGCAATATTGCCGAAATCGATCTAATATCAATCTTAAATTTATCAAATGCCATCTACATTTTTAGCCATAACCATCGTATCGTCCAAAAAACCAAGGCATTTTTCCAACTGAGTGAACTGAATTAAATAAATACTCCTCCATAGCTCCGGTCAAACCAAAGGGGGATTTTGTGAATTCGAATTAAATAGACCATACTTCGTGATAAAAGCAGGATTTTTCCTCTCTTCTTGCATGAGCATACACATCGCAGTGTTTGGTTTGATTATACCTAATCCCGCTAAATACTGCTTTAACGAAAGCAAATTTATGTTCTAAATTATGACTGATTAAAAACCAATAGCTAACGGCGCAACAAAAGCATTACGCTTAAAACAGAGCTCCAAATTGGTTTAAAGAAATTATCGGAAGGGGATCAATTAAGACTTGAGTATTTGTTATACTTGCATATCAGGAAGTTTTTGCGAAGCATGAGTTTGATCTAGGCATAAAACTAAATGCTGTATTTAGTTCTATGATCTAGGAGATGCAGCCGCAATGGAATATGTCATAGAAATGAATGACGTAAAACCAATTAAACAGCCTATAAGACGTACACCCGATTGTTTTGCACTCGTTTGCGACGTGGGGTCAATTGTTGAAGGCAATCCTCTATGAAACAGATTAATGTATAGGGTTTTGGGCGAATGAAATTTCACGGATGAACGAAAGCAATCGCATCTTGTTTAAACACTTCGGTCATTAGAAACGAATGGAATTTCATTGAAATTTGCTTAAACACGGTGACAACGCACGGTCCATCCGATTTATGACAGAGAGATGATCTAAGCCGACGTTAATAGTGGCAATGTTTTCTCGGAAGAGAGATAGGCTAACATTAGTTACGAGAATGTAGCTAAAAACGTTGAAATATACTGATGTTGAGAGATGAGGACTGGCACCACCCCGCGGGGTAGGGCATGCACCCGGAGAAACCCCGCGACCCTTAGCAAAAAGTCCTATAGAATACCAGTGTAGTTTTCTAAAGAACTCTATAGAAAATCTATAGAGTTTTGTGGGGGGCGTGTCCCATTTTCTGTAGGATAAAATTCTATAGTATTCTACAGAATTTGGGGCGCCTGTAGGAAATAACGACCCAAAATAGTCTACAGTTTCTGCAGTGCAAATACTATAGTTTTTCCTACAGAATTATGGGATAATTTCTATAGGAAAATATTTTAGTATTCTATAGGTTTTTTTTATTGCACTTTCTGTAGGATTTCTACCGTTATGTATAGGAATGATTGCTGTAGTATTTTGTAGTTTTGAATTTCGTTCACTACAGTTTTCTGTAGAATGGGTACTATAGAAATCTACAGATTTTTTATTAATTTTTATTTTGGGAATACATAATATAGTTGGCCCATGATTTCTTCGAAATTGATAAGATTATTTTTTCCCTCATGGATGAATCTAAATTCTGCTGCTGACTCACTAGTCAGAACTTTACAAGTTTTTTTTCTTGGTAGAACTGAAATATAGGGAAAATAATAGTTAAATAAAGTTAAGTAAATAACAAAATCACATAAATCTTATCTTATTGAATATTATTGTTGAAAAAGTAATAAATTATACTTATCTTTCTGTCTTTAATCAAATCTGTGAAAACAACAGCACCGTTCTCTTCAGTTTCGTGTTAATACTAACATAATAATGTAAGTGGTTATACATTGAATTTTAGAATTCAAAATTCAGCCAATGACCAAACAGATTTCAAGAGAGTAAATTGCCTGATAATTATAATTTGTTGACAGGTATTCACGGTTGACCTGCTGGCTTCAACAAATGATATAATTTTGAGTACAGAATCTGTTATAGTCATTAAAATCTAACTAGCAGGTCACCAACCAGTCAGACTGTTCAAATAAACTTTGTCTTTACTTTATTGATCTATCTTATTATCTGTTATTTTTGCTGTGAAGATCTACCTTTACTGCCATTTTTGGGAGGGTGGGGGTGGAAAATTTCTTAGAGTGTCAACATGTATCACTATTTCATTCATACTCAACATTAAAATAATATTACTTAAAGACTTTATTTTATTTCTTTTTTCATGTTAAGCTTATTTTAGTTTATCATTTGGTATCACAGTAAATTAAGGAAAACTGCATCCAGGAGTACCATACTTTTATTCACACATGTGCATCTCTAAATTCTATAGTATGAATAAGACATCGTAAAATTTTGAAATCTGTAGTATAGAACATTGTTACTTACATTATTATATATGAAACTATAGTAGGCTATTTGTTAAAATGGTTTAAGTACCGTATAAATATAAATTCTCCACAAAATCTATGGAATAAAATATTTTTTCCATAGTTTTCTACAGAATGTTATAGAAAACTATAGAATTACACGACTGACTTGAGACAGTAAGATACTTTTATAGAAAACTATAGTTTTTGCCAGAAAATCTATAGGAACCAGGGCTGATTTGAGAATACAGGTTAGTTCTATATCCAAACTATAGTTTTTACTACAAAGGCTATAGAAAACTAAAGGATTACTCAACTGGCTCAAGGATACAAATTAGTTGTACAGAAAACTATAGTTGTTACCACCAATTCTATAGCAGCACCCATGATCTATAGGTTTATTTTTTTCCCAATAGTTTCTTACAGTATTCTATAGGATTCTATAGGAAATTACACTTAGAAAAAATTCATCTACCGATCCTACACAAACTATAGTAAATCTTTTTGAATCTATAGTCATGTGAAAAAAAATACAGAATGAATTTGTTTTCCTGTAGTATTCTATAGCATTCTATGGATTCCCTCAAACTTCTATAGGAACCTATACTCTTTCTATATGACTTTTTCATAAGGGGAGGTTAGACAGACGACCCTACTCTTTGTCATGTACAAGCTTGGGCTGAAAACCACACCACTTGACTCAATGACAGACACACAGATAAGGGCGGCGGCATATGTTCACATTATGAAATGAAATGGGGTTTAACGTCCTACTGTTCTGCTCCGACTGAGCTAATGAAGACGGTTCACATTATGAATGTGGACGTATACAAACATTATGAATGTGGACGTATACAAACATCATGAATGTGGACGTATACAAATGGATACGAATGCAACTCAAACTGCAATGCGAGTGTGAATCTACTTCCACTTGATCAACCATTTTCTTAATTGCCAGTTTTTTGTTCCATAACGCGACAACCCGACATTACGACAACCCCACAACACAACATTTTTGTGTCGTAATGTCGGGTAAAAACGTCGTGATGTCGTTTTACATTTTTAGTGTCGTAATGTCGGGTAGAAATGTCGCGATGTCGGGTTGTCGGGTTGAAATGTCGTGATGTCATTTTATGAAAGGCGACATCACGACATTAAGACATAATACCAATCAGCCACCATTGCCTTCATCCTCGGCAAAGGTGGTATTGGTAAGTTTTGATTTCAACTATAATGCGTAAAACGTAATCGACAAGTCGGGAACACATGAAATTTTGGAAATCCATTTAAGGTAAAAGGATTTATGTCCCTCTATGGAAAATATTAAACATTATCGATAACAGTATTTTGTTTATACCATATTTTCGATAAACTGAATTAGGATTTAATACAGACAGGGGCCAATATAAGTTTGTTTTTTTTCAGATAAGATTTGAGGCTAAAGTTCAAACAAATGTTTAAACTGAAACATAACATCTACAGATATTTAGTTTTGTCACTAAAATTGGCCTAGATATGGCCAAAACTAAATAATATTGTAAGTGGATTGAGAGAGAATTAAATGGGGTTTAACGTAAACTCGACACATGTTGCTAAACAGTCAGTTTGTTTGGAAATCGTCATATAGCCTACTACGAAACGAGCCGGTTGGTGACTTGAAGATTGCCCGTCCACTAACGGAAGGCTGGGCTTCGCACTCCCAAGTGGGGCAGCACGCCCCCGCCCCCTTCTGAAAATCCTGCTTCCGCCCCTGGTGTTGTTCTATTCTTAAGTCTCAAGCTTGGCATAATATTGATTTGTGTTGACGTTAATCTGTCTCTTGTTATGGAAAAGCAAGCAGGCCGCGATGTAAAGATATATCGACTAAATATTGTCGCCAACATCCAGGGAATGCTCACAATGACTGCCTTTGCTTTGTTGATATGAAACCATGGCAATATTACCTGCTCTTCTATAGTGTATTTCATTTAAGTTTTTCTACCTCGCTTCCTGGTTTAAAAAGCTTTTAAATTCATACTTGATCGTCCAGCTGTACATAATTATACATATCTGAAACACTCATTTATCAGATCGTTAAGACAACAGCGAATTCTTGTTTATCATGTCATGAATTGAACATTAACACGTTCTTGAAACGTTTTCGTTTCTATCATTATAGTAGAGAAGAGCCGTTTCCAAGGGTTTTGCAAATATTAAATGGCCCTTCCCGGGATCGACAGAAATAATTAGGGAGTGGTAGCCTACCATTACCGTTATATCTATATATGATTTGAATATCAGGAGTCTTGGAGATCGAGATAGAATCGGAGTTAGAAAAAGTGTATAATTATGAAATAGACTATCTGGATTCCTATGAAAATGTGAACTGTTAAATGTTTGTCACCTGATTCAAGTAGAACAATCGAATAACCACTTTCCAATCTTTAAAATCGTCAAAATGGGGGAAGAATCGTAAGTATAGAAACGTTCTGTTAAAAAAAACGTTAGATAAGACATTTTTTTCTGCTTATATATTAGTGATTGATTTTATGTAAATTCTTAGTTGTGATTTCGGATGGACTAAATGAGGATAGTACGGTACCGTAGGCTACGTGTAATTTCCGAGGAGGTTCGAAAAATTACGTCAAAAACACATTATTATGTCGATTGTCATATAAAGTTATGAAAAAATATGTACCAAATGACTTCGACCTTTTGTGGGCGCATTACATTGATCCTGCTAGGGTTAGGGTTAGGGTTAGTAAAGTAGCCCGGAAGTAGCCGAGTCAACGTACAACTACTAGGCCCCTATGTAATGTGATGCCCTTGGGCAAAAGTTTCAATGACCAGGGGCGGATCTAGAAATTTTGAAAAGAGGATGGGGGCACCGCAAAATGTGGGCACTTACTGCATAGACGGGGCACGCCGCTGTTAGGGGGTTGAAGGGGTGGGGGGTGGGTGGGGGGTCCCCCAAGACAATTATCGGTCATTTCCTTTTATCTGTAGACATTGCATGAGCTGATATTTTTGTATAAGTAAATGTTTGGAAAGAACATTTTTGGGTCTGAAAAAAGGCACTTTCAGCAGTAAAAAAGGACACTGTCGAAAATTAGGGGGGCCCCTCCCGCCCACTGGATTCACCTCTGATGACAACCCCCCGAATCCCAGCTTAGTCCAGCCCAGCAGTTCATCGCAAAAAGAGAAAAAATTCAAATTCCAGATTAAAGTTTCACGGTGATCGATTTAGCGGCTTGAGGGCATAGACTGAGCTATACCTCAACCCTCTCTGTGAAGTTCCACTTAATCCGATGATTTCTTCACTTGTTATAACATTTCCCCGCCGTTATTATATGTCATTTCAGCACATTGTATGCCATTCAGACCTGAATCGATTTCGTATGTGATCAGATATTATGTAATTATTCTTGTATTACAGATCGTTTAATTGTGTGTTACGCATGCATGCCATTCAAAATGATAAAAAATAATATTTTCAGCACGCTAGGAGCCCCGTGATTTTAGTCACATGCAGAACTCATTCAGGTTAAGCTGGGCTTTGGCATCTAATGTATAAGCTTTGTTCAGCGCCTGCGCTCAGTTGACCTTATGATTAAAGAAATTTTAAAATACAATTTTTTTTATAATTTTTAAAAGTGTTAAAGTTTCAATAGCATATTTTTAAGTTATATTTTTAAAATGTATTAAAATAAAGCCCTAAAATAGATTGTACCTATAAACAGTCCTACCTTGTTAAAGAATAATCCTATTAATCCTATAATTCACTATTGCCAGTTGAGAAATTGGCAAAAATATCATTTTCAACTTCAAATTCAAACGTTTGACGATGGCCGTCCATGGAGAGGAATGATAAAACAAGGGAGGTAATTGTGTTACTATTTCTTCAATCAGCCTGTGTCTGTCATTTTAATGCCTGTGAAATTTTGCCCATGATCGTATAATAGTCAGTTGACAACCTTTTAAGCAAAAGGCATAGAAATAATTATGTTTTGACTTTCTGTATAAAATATGAAATTGGAACTTTAAAACACTTTATCTAAATAAATTTTTATTGGATCAACTTACATGTAAAAAGTTCTTTAAATGGCATTTAGTAACTGGATAGAGTAACAACAAAACACATACTTATGGAAAACAGTTACTAGTGTATTTTAGGCGACGTTTCGTAGAGTATTCTCTCAACGTTATCAAGCTAATACAGTAAAACAGGTATAAGGCAAACATATATTTAATCCATGACACCAAACATCAACACTATGTATGGTTCATCCTCAGTATCCCCAGTGGTTTCATTGTAGAAACCTGTAGAGACAGGTTTTCAAGTTATCCGCCCTTGATAATTGTGCTATTTTTATCGACCAATCCCATAAATCATTAATTGAAAAGGAAGTTGGCGAAAGGAAATAACTCACATCAGAGAGGGTTGTGTGTTAGCCTAAATTAGTAAAGTCCAAATTATTGTAATGGTGATTTATTAACAACAAATTACTTTACTGAAGATCTGAAGTATATAACAGAATGAAACATTTCAGACAAAGAATGAATAGTAATAATAATTACTAAAGTCAAACATATAGATGTTATACATATTTGAAATCGGTGAAACATACTACAGATTTTGATAATACAATTAGATATAAATAAATTAGTACTATATACACGATTTACATAAATCATTCAGTAAATGGACATGAATATTGATTATCTACCCTTATAAAAACCAAGTCGAAACGATTGGTTTCTAAACTGTTTTTTGATTGGTTCGTAGACTGGCTACATTCTAAGCCAGAGCAGATAAATTGAAATTGTGGAAACCCTATGGATTAATCCAGGGTATAGTGGAGTAGAACAGAATGAGACCACTGGGGAAATCGAGGATGTGAATGGTTGTGTAACATTAATATCTACTATAACAACTGTTTTCATATATTAATATAACACAGTTTTTTTTATGGGAAACAATCACTATGGGGGAAATGGTAATTGGCTGATTGGGACCATGGCCGATTTGGTCCAGGCTGATTGGGACCAGATTCTTGGCTGACTAGGACCAGATTTTTGGATGATTTGGACCACGATGATGAGAGTATTTAAAACATGCTTGCATATAGTTGATAATAAGACAAAAATGACAATAAATAGTATAATTTTTTCAATACCAATGAGCTAAATCGTGGAGAAGATGCTTCACATTCTTGGGTGATTGTTCTTTGTATAATATTTTAATCGGTAAATATCATTCAAGGTATCTTGAACCAAGTTTCAAGGAGCAATGATGTGAGCATATTTTCCATCCTATTTATACAAGAACCTAATTAATCACACGATTTATTGTTAATTAATGACAAGCCCAGTAAACAAATAAACAATCACACAAATTCCCTATTGTGGCTGCCAGTAAAAAGTAAAATGTAGTAATATAGTACATTTTCCATGATGCTACCTTCCCGTTTACTTGTGTTCAGGGGCAGATTGGGGCGAGGAATCGGCCCAGGCTTCAGTGTTGGAGCGGGCCCCTTTCATTGACCGGGGAGCCAGGGGTGCGGGGGGGAAATTTTTTAAAAATGAATCCCAAATATGCGATTTGGTGGCATATCTAATTATAATCTCTGTCAAATAATATATTTTATAAGTAGATTAACTTAGGCCAAAACCCTGACGTGCAAGTAATTTACAACCAGCAACCTGTGAAATTATCATATCGTCATATTATTAATTAATGTATTATCATTGTATCATCAAGAGTAAAGAGAATTTAACTGGTTAAAAAATGGGGCTAGTTGAAAAAATTCTGACGGTTTGATTAACCAGTTAGGAAGATTGAATAAGTAAGAATATTTTCATTGAAAAATATCCCGTTTTTGTTGCCGGGAGCGCTAGTTGATTCCTCCTGTGATGGAAGGCCACTAGACACATTGGTACCGAGTGACGAAAGTGAAATTCATAAAAGCTGCTTTTTGAATTTTGGATTCTGGCGTATCCCCACAAACCAGGTGCAGGTGACTTAGTAATTAGTAAATTGTCGGGTGAATCCGATGAAATTTTTAGATGAAATTCAGAATCCCCATTGCAGGCTTCCGAATTCTGGCCCACACCCAGCACACCCAGCCCAGAAAGTCTATTATAGCAGACAATTCTAGACTTCAGTGATGGCGCGGCATCACGTTAAAGCCACCGGCCTCATACAACATGATCATCATCGCTCCATGGCCGGTCCAATACCCCCCCATCCCCATTTAATATTCAGCAGAAAAGGTTTTTTTTTAGACGAATTGGACAAAATTATTTTTTTCACTTTTTGTCCAATCGCCTGACGGCTCAATCCACCCCTGCTTGTGTTAGAATTGAGTATAAATCTATTATGTGTATTTTGTGAACAAGGTAGGAATATAAACACTTTGACTGCTTTTATATACATCATAATCGAAATAACTGATTTCTGTGCTACTTATAGTTTTGCTGGTATGAGTTTTCATGTTTGTATGACTTGATGAAATTAACATAAATTGGTATAAATTTTAAATAGTATTTCTATAAATATCATATAATTACACACAAATAATGGATTCGGATTTCTGTTATGCCCCTCTATTGCTAGTATTTGTTTGACGTATTGAAATTAACATAAATGGTTTAAACAGTATTTCTACAACATGTAATTACAGCAATATATAAAATGGATTCCAAAACAAGCTATGGAGTTTATAAAATAAAAATGGCATGTTTAAATTGCATAAAACGTATAATAATTTACATTAGATTAATGAGATAAATCTGTGTTAATACATGAGTCACTGTGACATAACAAAATGCAATATAAAACATAAATCGACGTACATAAAAGCACATATTATAGTCAGGCTATTGCCTAGATAAAATCCCTTTAAACTACATTCAATATCAAAATCTCAGTTTTTAGTATTTGGGGTTTTTTTATTGTGTGGTCGGAATCAGCCTAGTGGTGGTCCGAATAAGCCTGGAATGTGGTCCCAATCAGCCATGACTTATGGTCCCAATCAGTCATGGTCCCAATCAGCTTGGTTATGGTCCCAATCAGCCTGGTTTTGGAGAAACAATGATTCAGAGAATCAGTGAGGCTGAGTGGTGGGTTACCTCTTGTCAAAAAATTTGCCAGTCAGTATAATATACTTTTGACTTCTGTTTTGCAGATTAAAAGTTGCTGTGCGAGTTCGGCCTTTTAATTCCAGGTAAGAAAACAAATTTTGAGGTTGATGATTAATTATGGTACATTGTATTCATAAAATTTGTTGTGGTTTTCATTTTGAAATAAAGTTTATGTTAGTTCCGTTTAGTTATATGAAAGGAATTAAGAGCTTATTTTGTCTGTGTTCTTTCAGAGAAAAAGATCGTCACGCAAAATGTATAATTAAAATGCATGACAATATGACCATGATTATGAACCCTGATACACCAAGTAAGTTAGAATAATGTTTTTTATAGGACATTTATGAAAATCGAATAATAATTAACACTTTTATTGACCAAAAAACCTTGAAAAGCGACCTGTTGAAAATCGTATTTTTCTCCGCAACTGAACAAGTTAGAAACCATTTTGTGATATGTATATGATCGTATGGGTTTATTCATTTAGTTGATTAGAATCAAATATCAAAATTTTTATAAGCCCACGATGAAATGTGGTCATATTTTGTCGTCACCCCCGTCAGTAGGTCGGTCCGACCGTTGGTCCGGCATCCACAATTGCTTGTAGACGCTCTAGAGGCTAACGTTAATATCTTATTGACTAAAAATTTATAAAGTGTTTAAGGTCACGAGAAGAAGAAGCCAATTGATTTTCAGTGATTTCCGATAATTAGTGCCAGAGTTATGGCCCTTGATCACTTCAAACTATCTTGTGGACGTACTAGAGGCCAAAGTTAATATCAGATTGACTTGAAATTGATACACAGTGTTTAAGGTCACGAGACAAAGAAGCCTATTGATTTTAAGCGATTTCCAATAATAACTGCCAGAGTTATGGCTCTTGATCACTTCAAAAAATCTTGTGGACTGTCTAGATGCCAAAGTTAATATCTGATTGACTTTAAATTTATACACAGTGTTTAAGGTCATGAGACAAAGAAACCTATTGATTTTCACCCATTTCCGATATTAGTGCCAAAGTTATGGCCCTTGATCACTCCAAAAAATCTTGTGAATGCACTAGAGGCCAAGTTAATATCTGATTGACTTTGAGACGATGAATTCTTGATCACTTCAAAAAATCTTGTGGACGCTCCAGAATTGAAATTTATACACAGTGTTTAAGATCATGAGATGAAGAATTCTAGTGATTTTCAGTGATTTCTAATAATTACTGCCAGAGTTATCTACCTTGATTATTTTGAAAAATTTTGTGATGCTCTAGAGGCCAAACTTATCATTCGATTGACTTCAGATTGATAGACAGAGTTAAAGGTGTTGAAATGACAAGCATTTTGATTTTTAATGAATTTTGATTACTGAACAGTTAACTCCATGATATTAAATGTTTTGTATATAATAAACATTATCGTGGGGCAGAACTTTATAAAAACCAAACAAATTCTAATGACTTTCTGATAATTACTTAATGAATTGTTTACTCTTAATCAGATTTTAGTGTATTTTAAAAGTTTCATTACCGAAAAAGGTATCTTTAAATAAGTAACAAATACGACTCATTTGAATAAATTATTTGTTTCGAAGGCTATAAATGCAGTTTTTGCCCAAATTACGTAATTTCCGGTGACATTGAAACTGTTAAATTGGTTTGACCTAGTTAAAATTGACATTATGCATCAAATGGTGTCACTGTTATGAAAATCCAATAATAATTGACTCTTTTGCAGCCTAACTAGTGTAAAAAGTGACTCATGCCAAATTGCCCATTTCTCTGCAACGGCTCATATTACCAACTAATTTTCACATACATTCTCTTTGTATTAATTATTGCTACAAGGTTATGAAAGTTGGAAGAAATATTTTAAAATATGAAAAGCCTGAATGGGTTGTGAATAGCTCATTTTTTCACCTTTTTTTCACCTTTAAATCGAAATGACCCAAAAACTAAATCGAAATTAAAGATGGGCTCCCAGCAAAGTATTTATCGGGTGGTTATTGCCAATAAAAGTATGGCAATTTTGATATATATGAAAAGTAGAGATATCCAATCTTACTAGAAAGCCAACTTTTAGGGCTATACCCACCCATGACGTCGAAGGCTGCACGAGCACATTGAGCGATTTTTGTTTTGCAAGAGCACTATTTCGTTACTTTTTACAATTTTTTTTTTCAAAATATTGGATATCTTTTTCTCAACTACTTCCGTTTTTTTGATCATTGTCGGGATAACTTTAATGTGTTAATTGGATACTTCACTTCCTGCAAAAGAAGTGTCAGAAACATCCACCAAATAGTTTTGGAAAAAAAAGACAAATAAGAGAGTATTTTCAATAATTTGACAATTTTTCACGATTTTTCAATGATTGGAGCTATTTTTGGACCACCAATATCATTTCAATGCTTTTATTTTTGGATTCGCACTCCAGACCACCGATAGGACTTTAAGCAACAAAGGTTTAAGAAAAATTGTAGGTCTGGTTTTCGAGAAAATGGTTTCTCAAGATGCTCCAAAACGGTAAATACTAAATTTTTGACATACAATAATTTATTTCCCAAACATCGAAATCTTATCATTTAGATTCCATATGATAGTCCATTAATAGGGCTATTCAACGGCACTTTAGTTCTTTTGTCCACTACTATCTAATGGAGAAATCAAGTTTTTTGCCAATTGTTTTAACCTTTATTATCTCATTTTTTGAATAAATTCAGTATGGAGATTATTGTTGGGATAGTTTTAACAACTGGTTTAGGGACTAAAATACCTGCAGGGCTCTGTAATATTACATTATCAGATAAGATAAAATGCCCCTGAGAAATCATATTATGTTTAAAAGTGCCAAAAATGCAAAAAATTATACATCGTTAGAATTGTAATTAGGCTAGCTATCTGTACATATAACCTTTTTTTGAAAATCTTGAAAAATAAAAATATAGTAGAGCATTTTCCAAAATTTACGATTTTTCAACTTTTTTTTTTGATTTTCAATCCTTTTTTTCACCTATTCCCAATATTTCAAAGTTATGAGTATGCATTGTCAGTTTTGTCGTTTGTAAAATTTGGTGATTTCGAATTCGTAAAATGGTTTGAAAATATATTTAATCAACAGTCACCACCCATTTTTGGGGAGATAGGTAGAAGTTTCATAAAGATCCTATGGTTAGATTCTGAGAAATCTGATTTGTGACACTAAAAAAAATAATAATAATACATATGAAAGCTTAACTAGATCTGCTAAGCAGATATTAAAGCTTTCATATTCACGCTCACTTCCTGTCACGTGTCATGGGTCATATAATTAATCCGAACAAGAAAAAAAAAATCATTAAAATGGGTCACAATGTAGTGACGTTAATGTGATTTTTCACTCGTAAAGAACTTTGTCGGCACAAAAAATGTCTAGAATGAAATTCGAATTTTTGAAATGTGTAGGCACCAAATATTCGACCGGCATCACGGCGATCCTGAAATATATTAATTTCATAAATAGAAGACGCATTGATCATAATTTGTCCTATTGCGTTTGTTTACAAGCCTGTAAATATCGATTTTTCACTATTTTTCATATTCACTTCAAAATGGCGACCATCAGCTGACCAAAATCAAAATTCTGCTCTGAACATCAATACCTTAGTTTCATTACATCAATACCTTGACTAAGTTCAATAATGCGCATTTTCTGCTTCGGGTAAGCAGAGCGATAAGCAACTTGATTGGTCAAGACTTTGAAACACAATAACACTCCTTCTAACTGAGCTAGAGTGTTCAAACTTGGTCTAGCTAGGCATTCATAATGTCCATGCCTTGATGGAGTTCGATGATGGGCATTGTCTGCTTATGGTATACTTGGCAATTCTCGACAGATTCCGGAACCTACATCTAGTCTCGGCTGTATGATGAATTCCTCCATATTGAAACTACTTTAAAGGTACCGGATGAAACCTGACTGTGCCCATGGTGTCTTGGAACTACTTTAAAGGTCCCGTCCCGGATGTAACATGGCTGTGCCTGTTGTGTCTTGATTTGATAATCGGTTTGATTGCTCGACACTTTTGAAAAAGATAAATGTGCGATTAATTAACATGTGTAATCTATTTATATTGGGATTTCGGCAGGGTACATCAACCTCACTGTTGGCTTGTTTGGAGACAAATATGAATGTAGGTAGGACTGGACAATAATATTAATAAATCAATAGAAGCTGCTGACTTTTCACATCATATTCAATGCTTTAATTAATTATTTAAATTTAATTAAGAATGCAAAACTAAAATATCAACAGTATGTGATTTCCCAGGTTGGATTCCAGTAGAACTGGAGAATAAATTTCAATGCTGATTATTATTTGTATTTTTTGAACCATATCCAATTTTTTATATCTTAATGCATGCTTAAAATAATATCAGCTGTTGTAAATCTCAAAGCTTGGATAAAATTCTATAAAAAGTGATATTCCTTTTAAATTTAAACTTCTCACATACATGTAACAGTGCTGTACTTTGCAAGAGATTCAAAAATTCTATAAAAAGTGATATTCCTTTTAAATTTAATCTTCTCACATACATGTAACAGTACTGTACTTTGCAAGAGATTCAAAAATTCTCAAAGGACTATCAGTAGCTTTTATTAACAATGTTTTTTTTACCATGAAGAATATCGCGATAATCCTATAAGTTGTTCTATGGAATATGAAAGCTTATATACATTTGCGAAGATGTAAACATTTGATAAATATGTCAGCTATGTATTGAAATGAATATTGTCTTTATTAATTGATATATGAGCCTCATATAACCGACCTGATATGAAATGAAATGGAGTTTAGCATAATGCACACTTTTCTGCACCACCTGGGCTTATGAAGATAGTTATGAGGGAAATTTTGTCAATCTGTACATGCGACCTTGGTTTTTAGTCATGGACGATGTTCATTGCACCACTAACAATGGGAAACCACCTTGAAAGTCCTGAAGAACTTTCTCAGTAAACACCGAATTAGAACCAACACCTTACTCAGTGAGCCACTGCAGCTCCCAGACCAACCTTAAGCATGCTGTGCTTTATCCACGTCCACAAATATTCATAAGGATATACTTTGTTTGCAATATAAATAAAAAAGAACATTGAACTGTTACTGAGACGTGAGTTTTTGGCTGTAAAATCTTGCAATATATCTTTCAATATATATGTCTAATCAGGGACAATGGAAGATGTTACTTCGTCATGTTAATCAACAATTTTTTAATCACTTAAATTTTGTTAGAGTTTTTGTAAATACTAACTCAAAAGTTCACTTTCTTTAATAAATTATCATTCATAAAGACCCATACAAAATTATTAATTGTTATGAGTAATTGATTAAAAATAGAAAAATTTTGAAATAATATATTTCGTTTGTTTCTGTTGCAGATGAGGGCCCTAAAAAGGTAATTAGTTATTTCTTAAGAAGAATTTTATAAGTTGATATATTATTGAACCAATGCCAAATTACAGTGTAACAGTCTTTGGCCTTATGATAACCTTCACAATTCAAATCTTTCAATTATTTTTCTTAACTTTCAGTTCACGTTCGATTACTCATATTGGTATGTATATAATTATTTTATTGTCCCCCACCTTTCAAAGAAAGCAGGGGACTATCAAAATCAATCCGTCTGTCGCACTCCTTCTACTTGAGCTAGAAAGTTCGAACTTGGTGTAGGTGTTTATTAGGTGAATACCTTGATGAAGTTCGAAGATGAGCATTTTCTGCCAAAGGTAAGCAGAGATAAGCAATTTGATTGGTTGATGCTTTGGGACACAATAACTTTGGTTCTAATTAGGTGACAGTAATAATACTTGTTGCATAGTTTCATTACATCAATACCTTGACGAAGTGTCCCTAAAGGGGATCAAGTGACTAAGTGGGTAAGACGATCATACAGACTTTACACTAAAGTTCAGGAGAGATAAGCAATTTGATTGGTTAAGTCTTTGGAACATAATAACTTTGTTTCTAATTGAGTGAGAGTGATAATGAAATAAAATAGGTTGCCATGCAACAAAACATACGCCCACACAGCGGCCAAAACGTCCGGGCAGTCAACAAGAGTTGTTGCATTTTAAGTAATCATCAGAAAATCATAATTCAAACTCACCCATAACTACGGTGAAACTGTGATATAATCAAACGTTTTTTTAAATCAGATAATAATTGTGACCTCCAGAGGGACCACAAGCTAAAAAGGGTGATTTTTCGTACAATCAGGGGACATAATTCAGGAAGTAATGATCCGATAGGCGCAAATATCGAAAGGAACCAAGATCTTTGGGTTATAAACATACATGTCAAGTTTTATCAAAATCAATTCAAAATTGTGACCTCTATAGGGTCCACAACCCTGATATAACATATTTTCACACTATTCGCGTACAAACGGCGGCCATTTTGTCTGTCAATTTTGGTCCGATTTTCACGAAATTCGAACTCAACCTTCATAACCATAGAATGGTGATATAATCTAACGTTTTTTTAAATCGGATAACAATTTTGACCTCCAGAGCGACCACAAGCTAAAAAGGGCGATTTTTCGGACAATCAGGGGCCATAATTCAGGCAGTTACAATCCGATGGGCGCAAATATCAAAAGGAACCAAGATCTTTGGGTTATAAACAAACATGTCAAGTTTCATCAAAATCGGTTCAAAATTGTGACCTCTATATATAGTAAGTGCAGGGGGACCACACTACACGAAAAACAAAAAAACCTATAAGATTAACCTGCGGAAAACATCAAATCAAGTGAATGGTCCACAACCTTGATATAACATATTTTCACATTATTCCCGTACAAACAGCGGCCATTTTGTCCGTCAATTTTGGTCCGATTTTCACGAAATTCGAATCCAACCTTCATAACCATGGAATGGTGATATAATCAAACGTTTTTTTAAATCGAATAACAATTTTGACCTCCAGAGAGACCACAAGCTAAAAAGGACGATTTTTCGGACAATCAGGGGCCATAATTCAGGAAGTAATGATCCGATAGGCGCAAATATCAAAAGGAACCAAGATCTTTGGGTTATAAACATGCATTTCAGGTTTCATCCAAATCGGTTCAAAATTGTGACCTCTACACTGTTCACAAGCTAAAAAACATGATTTTTCGTACAATCAGGGGCCACATCCCATGAAGTTACAGTCCGATACATGCCAATATCGAAAGGAACCAAGATCCTATGGTGATAAACCTATATTTTAAGTTTCATTGAAATCGGATAAAAATTGTGACCTGTAGACTGTTCACAAACAATTGTGGACGGACGGACGAACAGGGGCGACGACAATATACGTCCACATGAAAATGTGGGCTTATAAAAACCAAGTACGAACAATCCATGAAACTGATAGTACAGATTCATTATATCAATACCTTGACTTAGTTCGATGATGAGAATTTTGTGCCGATCACAAATTTTTGGATTATCCCACATGCCAACCTACGACCTTTGGTACTGTACTCCGACATTGCATAAGTGGTGTTTATAACGTGAAGTGGGGTTCATTCTTCATTTCTGGGGATAAAAAAAAACTTTATTCAAATATGATCATAGTTGGTACAACCATAGAACAGTTCATATGTCTCTTACGGCATTACCGTTGCCAATCACTTCATCAGTTGTTTGCCCAACCGGGTCTTTATTGCAAAGCGCTAGACTTTTTAAAGGAGACAAATTTTTATCAAAAATTTTAATTGTATATATCTGATTTTCACTTTCATGTTTTAAATATATATACATAAAGTTTATATTTATTTTTTTTTGATACTTACTGTGATATTTGTTTTTATTTATGTATATATATATAATATTGTGATTATATTTTTCTAGTTTGTCTCGTTAATTTCATAATGTTTGGCGCAATATGGCCCGGTTGGAGCTGACGTGCCATTAAACAACATTTCATTCATTCATTCATATGTCTCTGCCAACTACGATTCATAGTGTGGCACCAGTGAAAAATGGTTCTTTGATCTCTGCCAACCATGAGTCGTAGACTGGCATTGGTGAACAATATTACAATTGTATTTGCCAGCTATGAGTCGTAGCCTGGCGCCCACAAATGAAATCTCATTCAATTTGCCAACTACAAAATTTTGAAATTGCACTTTCATTTGTTTTAGTTGTTTCCCATAGTGCTTCTTGATACTAAATATAGCTACCGGTAGACGGTATCCATTCGCAATGGCAGTGGAAAAGATTACAGCCAGTGAGATTGTAAATTTACTGATGCAAACGAATTCACAAGACGATGTTGGTATGGTCAGTGATAATGACTCGCCCATGGAATCTGTTGGTGATCCCATTCTGGCAATACATAAAGAACAAGAAGCATAAGTATGGAATGAAGCTATACAAACTAAGTGATGTTGAATCTGAGACTGACAGTGACAATTCAAAGCATGTGTCTACAGCATCCATTACCAGTGTTTTGATTGTGAATGAAAGTACGGATGATGACAAAGACCTCTGTGATCCAACAATTTCTTCTGATGAGCTCTTTAGCGCAGGTACTGACAACGATGAAGTGATGATTCCAGCTCGTGGTAGGGCTAGAACAAGAGGAGTACGCTCTAGAGATGTGGTGGTGTGAAGCGTGGGCGTGATGTTACTACTCCAATAAGAGAACAAGGTGCTCTATGTGGGCGGGGTGTTGTACTGACAACGATGAAGTGATGATTCCAGCTCATGGTAGGGCTAGAACAAGAGGAGTACGCTCTAGAGATGTGGTGGTGTGAAGGGTGGGCGTGATGTTACTACTCCAATAAGAGAACATGGTGCTCTATGTGGGCGGGGTGTTGTACTGAAGCGTGGTGGAAGACATGTTCATGCAAACCCAACTGTTGCGTCATTTCAATGATGTCATGGATGAAATCTACTACCCAGAGAGGAAATTGAACATTTACGAGTCTATGGTCCTTTGTTGTGGGGGACTTTTGTTCAGGCAATACATAAAGAACAAGAAGCATAAATATGGAATGAAGCTATACGAACTGTGTGGACTACTGCTAAGAATTCAGCTATACAGTGGCGAAAGGCTCCCACATGACGACAGCCTCGGACAAAGTGCGCAGATTGTGTTGCAATTACTAGAGGGGTTCTTGGATAAAGGTCATAAAGTCTTTGCAGACAATTTCTACAATTCTGTCAGCTTATTCAAGAGACTTTCCAAAAATTCGACATACATATGTGGAACTCACTGTGGTGACGGCAGAGAAAACCCAAAAGACGTCGTCACGAAAGAGCTGAAGAAAGGGGAAATGACTTGGAAACGAACTAATACGGTATCTGTCCGCAAATGGAAGGACAAACGAGAAGTCCTAACAATCACCAACATGCATCGGGTTGAAATAATCGATGTTGCGAACAGGAATAACAAAATTTTATAAATACCTAACATTGTAGGTGACTATAATATTGGCATGTCAAGAATCCAGATGCTGTCATTTTATTCAACGCTCTTCAGGACTATCCGCTGGTACAAGAAACTTGGTCTTCACCTACTTGATACGTGTTTGATGAATGCTCATTGTTTCTACAATAAAGACCACACAGAACCCATGAGGCTCTTGGCATTTCGGGAAAACATCATAAAATATCTGCTTGGCGAAGACATCATGACAAAACTTGAGGGAGTTGGTAGGGGTCGGAGTCCTAGTGTTCTCATTGAGCCGGCGAATATACACTACCTTGCCTGTATTCCACCCACGGGGAAAAAGCAGAGGCCAACAAAGCCTTGTCATATCTGTACAAGGGCTTGCAAAAAGAGATAATATGGTGTCTAGAAGGTGTACTAAAGAATGAAATTGATGAAAGTTATACAATTGTTGTTCTTTTATTATGACTATTAAGTCCTACTGTGGTGCTAGCAATGATGTAGCATGTATTTGTACGCGGCCAAGTTAATAAAGGTGACATATGAAACGGATGACCTCACTACGAGATAACTCGAACCGGCAAATACAAAGAACGTGCTTCTACGAGATATTCAACATGGTTAAGCGCTAATTTCATATTTTTAGGTTATATTTTTAAAATGTATTGAAATAAAGCCTTGAAATATATGGTATCTATAAAGAGTTAAAGAATAATCCTATTAATCCTATTATTCACTATTGCCAATTGAGAAATTGGCAAAAATATCATTTTCAATTTCAAATTCAAACGTTTGAAGATAGTTATACCCTGGGTGGAAGTAGAAAAACAAGGAAGGTAATTGCGTTATTATTTCCTGTGTCAGTGATTTTCAAGTGTGGGGAAATAATGTCTATGAACGTATAATAGTGAGTTGACAACCTATTGAGCAAAAGAATAGAAATAATTATCTTTTGACTTCCTTAGAAAATATTAAATTCTTGCTTTAAAGCTAAGCAGACCTACATAATTTCAGTGGTTGATGCTTTCGGACAAGACAACTTTGATTTTAACTGATGGAGAGTGATGAAACTTAGTGCAGAATTTCACTACCAAGTACTTCAAACATTGACTGAGTTTGATTTTGAACATTTGATGCTTAGACTAAGTATAGATAATCAGTTGATTGGTTGATACTTTTTAAAAAGATACATTTGCTATTAATTAATATCATCTCTTTATTTTGGGATTGCGACAGGTGACATCGGGTACTGTTGGCTTGTTCACTCTATAAAAAGATTCTTGTTGGTAATGTTGGCTTGTTCACTCTATAAAAAGACTCTTGTTGCTCTTGAGTATCTTTCTTACTTAACACCCAAACATGCTAGAATATTTATAGAATTACATACATTCAGAATACTTTTATTTAGTAAAATTTTGATCCAAAACTATCCAAATCGATAAATTCTGATTTAATTTAAGGTTCATTTAAGTTAGATGGCCAAATGGTTAGCATGTGTACGGTGTATCATAAAGCCTGTCATTGAGTCACCTGGCATGGTTTTGAATCCCCGGTTGTACGTGACATGGAGTAGTGTCGCCTGTCCAACCTCGTGGGATTTCTCCGGTCCTTCGGTTCCTCCCACTGCTAAAGGCCCCTATGCGCAAGCGAATTATTGAAATAAAATTAAACCATATGTTAGTCCAGAATTGACATAGTGTCAAGTGGACGTTAAACCCCATTTCTCTCAATATTGCAGGTCACATGACGGCTTTAAAGAAAATGCAAATGGAATTCTTGAAAAAGATGGAAACACCAACTATGCAAGTCAACAGGATGTTTTTGATAATTTAGGACAAAGGGTTTTAGATAATGCCTTTGAAGGTAATGAAAAAATAGCTTGGAAAGTTATAAGAATATAGTACCTTTTATCCTAAGGGGTATAAAAACATAGAGGTGTATATATAGACTTGAGTGTTTTGTGGTCACGTGATACCCATTGACGTAACGTCAGGTTTTAAGCGGGTTTTCTGATGAAAAAAAAGAAGCATAAACTGATATTGCCAGAAATTTTCGCTTTATATTTATTCTGTACATCTGTGAACACAATGTCGTCCTAATTAATTAAATCCGTGGGAGTGAAACTAACAGATAACAAAGCAACTACTGGCCAGTGAGTGCATTTCTGTGACTAAACACTCCACTCCAACAGGCAGACTTACTCCCCGCGATATTTTTCGTACAAAGCGGCATGTGTGTATAATATATAATTTGCACAATTTTCTAATAATTAAATAAAACATTAATTTGGACATTCGCTAAACAGATGGACCTTGTAATCATTACATAATGAAATTATCAGTACTAATAAATTAAGTGAATGGACCCCCTATATCTATTAATTCACTATTTCACTTATAACTTATCATACCAAATTATGAAATGATAATCCACTCCTTTTTCGCCTGACATTAAATTAACCAAAACAATAACAACTTTCCGACATATTGGTATATGCCAACGCAGGCTAAATCTTCCCATTTGTAAAATGGCTGCCAACCTCCATAGTCGGCACCATACACTCTAGTCAATATATACACCTCCATGTATAAAGATAGGTTGCCAGGCAACGAAACATATGCCCACAGCATCTAAATCGTCCTGGCAGTCAGCAAGGGTTGTCACATATTTTTACTTTTTTTAATATTGAAACATTTGTAATACACTAAAATCTGATTAAGAGTAACAACTCGTTATGTAATTATCTGAAAGTCATTAGAATTTGTTTGCTTTTTATAAAAGTTTTGCCCCACGCTAACAATTAGTATAAGAAACATTTAATATCATGGATTTAGCAGTTCAGTTATCAAAATTCATTGAAAATCAAAATACTTGTTCGTTTCAACACCTTAAACTCTGTGTATCAATCTGAAGTCAATCGAATGATAGGTTTGGCCTCTATAGCATCACAAGGTTTTTTGAAGTGATCAAGGGAGACAACTCTGGAAGTAATTATTTGAAATCGCTCAAAATCTATAGGCTTCTTCGTCTCATGACCTTAAACAGTGTGTGTGTATTTAAAGTCAATCGGGTATTAACTTTGGCCTCTAGAGCGTCTACAGGATTTTTTGATGTGATTAAGGACCATAACTCTGGCAGTAATTATCAGAAATCGCTGAAAATCAATAGGCTTTTTTGTCTCATGACCTTAAACAATGTGTATAAATTTAAAGTCAATCGGATATTAACGTTGACCTCTAGAGCATCAGCATCCACAAGATTTTTTGAAGTAATCAAGGGCCACAACTCTGGCACTAATTATTAGAAATTACTGAAAATCAATAGGCTTCTTCGTCTCATGACCTTAAACACAGTGTATAAATTCAAAGTCAATCAGATATTATCTTTGGCCTCTAGAGCGTCCACAAGATTTTTTAAAAGTGATCAAGGGCCATAACTCTGGCACTAATTATCTGAAATCGCTGAAAATCAATAGGCTTCTTTGTCTTATAACCTTAAACACTGTGTATAAATTTAAAATCAATCGGATATTAACTTTGGCCTTTAGAGCGTCCACAAGATTCTTTGAAGTGATCAAGGGCCATAACTTTGGCACTAATTATCGGAAATCACTGAAAATCAATAAGCTTCTTTGTCTTATGACCTTAAACACTATGTATAAATTGGTCTTTAGAGCGTCCACAAGATTTTTTGAATTGATCAAGGGCTATAACTCTGGCACTAATTATCCGAAATCGCTGAAAATCAATAGGCTTCTTTGTCTCATGACCTTAAACACTGTGTATAAATTTAAAGTCAATCGGATATTAATTTTGGCCTCTAGAGCGTCCACAAGATTTTTTGAAGTGATCAAGGGCCATAACTCTGGTAGTTATTATCGGAAATCGCTGAAAAACAATAGGCTTCTTCGTGTCATGACCTTAAACACTGTGTATGAATTTAAAGTCAATCGGATATTAACTTTAGCCTCTAGAGTGTCCACAAGCAATTGTGGACGACGGACAGACGGACGGGGGCGACGACAATATACAACCACATTTCAATGTGGGCGTATAAAAACTATAAGTACAAAATAATGTAATAATATGTGGGCTGTATACTGAGTGAAGAAAATTAGATAGTCATGCCGGACAATGAAACACTCAGCCTCATGTAGTACAAAATATGTTTTTTGGTCTTGGAAATAAAAAAAATGAAATATTTCGTAAAAGTTCATATAGACCTTCCATTGGTTAATAGTATCAGACTGTCATTGATTTTATATGCAGATTCCACAGTCTTGTGTTATGAAGCTGCTGATAGCGGCATCTGTGCTGCTGTGAGCTGCTCCAACACTGATAGGTAAAATGGGTAAATAAAGTATCATACTGTTCTTTTATCTCCAGGATATAATTGTTCATTGTTTGCTTATGGTCAAACTGGATCGGGTAAATCTTATTCTATGGTTGGATATGGACCAAACAGGTAAGCAAATTAGTTATGTATATACAGTAGAATCTGTATTAAGCAGCCACCCAAGGGGTATTCAACGGTCAATGAGCGCTAGATCTGGGTCCGAATTCAAAAGTTTTCTCTAAGTTAAGTAAAAATACTTAATTTTTCCACTTAACCAAGTGTCTTGCCTTAAATCGGTATTCAAAGGCTCTAATTTACATATACTTGGATATGTGAAAAACTTAACTGCTCACTTAAAATATGGAATACATACATCAGCCAAAAAGCATGATGTTACACAATTGGGGATATATCATTGCATACCCCGTGAAATCAATTAGCAATCTTATCATAGGGCTAGCAGACGGGTCGCGGGGATCAAAAGATGACAGTGAAGACTAACAGACAGACAAAAGTCGTTAGGAAGTCATTAATCATCACAGATGTCCTGAGTTATGCAAGATCCTTGAATGGTAAAGCAATCTGCACGGGAAGGATAATCTGTTATTATATAATGAATGACCAGCTGGCCCTAATTTAATCTGAAATATAAAACCTGGAATTAGTTGATTGGTCAATAACTATATGTCCATCCAGGTTATTAACCCACCCCGACCGGATACTGACCAATCATGTTACGGTGCATGGGTGTGGTATCAAGACAGCAAGGCTGGACATGGATTTGGCCCAGTAATTAAAAGATCAGACAAACCGTTTTGGGATAAGTCGAGGCCACGACGGCAACCAGACGTATAAGTAATGTAGTAGAAGTATTGTATATGTTGAAAAGAAGAAATAAAACCATTGTTTGAAGTTATACCAGTGTTGTCATCCAAGAACCTGATTAAAGAACAAATACTGTCACAATGAATTTGTAATTATGGAATAGCCTCTACTGCTAAAAATCACGAATTACTCACGTTGCACGCAAGTTATGATCCCTTAAGAGCATCATTATACTCTATTAAAATCTTAGTTGTCATTACTACGAAAATGTCAATATCATATTGTAAAGCATCAGAATAATATGACAATAATGTATGATAAATTATGATAGTAAGCATTTGATGCTGACACAGATGTTTTCGTAGAGGTTTTTTTTAAAAAAAAAAATCAGTTTCAATAGATTTCAATTGCAGTTTTGAAAAGTGGTAATGTTATGATGGCTATTGTAAACTGTATTATTTTCATATGTATAACGATAGAAAACAACATATTAGCAATACGCAAGTACCGTTTGCTTTTTAGTTGAACTGTACAAATCATTTCAGTGCTGATCAATGAAATCTATCATTAATTTGCAATCTAATTAAAATATAGATCTATATTTCGTTTCGTTTTTTTATACTTTCGATTGCCTACACTCATGTAGATCTAACAAGTTATAGTGGGAGCTCACGTTCTATGACGTCAGGTATCAAGCACGGGACATTTGACCCGATAACGTCAGTCATTCGATTAACCAATTAGCGACCGCCATGCTTTTTAAAATCTACTTTTGTTTTTTTTTAATTTCTATCCACTGGTAATATTTACCTACAGTTCCACGCATGAAAAGATCAAACGGTCGATTCGACAGACCATTTGATTGGCTGACCCCTCATTTCAGGCAGAACACGACTTAAATAACAAGTCTTCCAGATCCAAGAGTAGTAAAGACAAGTAAAAACGAAATTTTGAACTTTAAAAAACGAAACGAAATTGGATCTGTGTTTTAATCAGATTGCATTAATTTGAGGAATCATTAAATTGTGTCAGTGCCTACACTTTAGAATTCGGCGGGCCTGGCATTGACGGTACATTGCCCGTAATTCTACCCGAATAAATATTACTAATTAAATTTAAATAGGTAAATTATTGGTGGCAAGCTTGAGTCAGCAGTCATCGTCATTGTCAAGTTTCGTGGTCAAGTAATATTAATAATCATTCCATTGGTGAAGAAGGCAACATGCTTTATTATGGCGGTACATTCCATGTGACAATATGATATCATCCTATCTCGTGACATTTTTAGCGGTACCATGTATGGTACGCAATCTTTGCCAAAAACATTAAATACCAAAGTATAATATAATCCTATACTATCGACTAAATACATCACATTACTCCTTTCTAAGATTAATACATTTAGTTATGCGTATCAGAAGGCTTACTATGAAAAACAAACAAAAATTATATTTCAGTTCTACTCTGAAAAACACCTGAAAATTAAGAATCTTAAAAACTGTTAATCATTTCGTAATGAACTAAAATATTGTTTTTATCAACCTGATAAATCACATCAAAAGTTTTAATATCGTATCGTTCAATCATTTGTAATCACTACTTAAGAAATAAAATTAACACTTTTCAATCAGTCTTTCAGTTTTATTCGCGATTCTTGAAGAAAGTCTGACATTTAACTCGGTAGAACTGTTATTCATCTCACTTGAATATTGTGGTCGTTCATCTGGTTCGTTAGATTTGGGTGTAGATGTTCTTAGATTATCGCTTATGTTTAAATATCTTGTACTTGAAGTATCAATTGGCATATCTATTATTGATGTATTCAGATCATCACCTACATGTTTATGACATGCTGTTTTATCCGAAATAACGTTATCACTGCGTCTTACTGCTATAGGTTGTTGTTGAATATTTCCACGAGGTTGAGCTGGTATGAAATCATTATTCTCTCCCTCACTATTTCCAACAATAACATTGTCCTCAAGACTATTATTGCCTTTCTTGATTTGATCAATGTGTCTCTTCCAAACATGCCCATCACGTAAAACTACTACATATGATTTTGGAGCGGTTCGTTCTGCAATTGTTCCAGGCCACCAGGTACCATTATGTCTAAAGTCTTTGATCAACACTGAGTCACCTGGGAAAAATTCACTTAGGGCACTTAGATTATCATGATTAGACTTTTGATCACTTTGATGATTGATTGCAGTGGTTTTTACCTCCGGGTGTAAGAGAGTCAAACGGGTTCTGACCTCTCGTCCAAGAAATGATTTAGCTGGAGTACATCCGGTCGTTGGATGTTTCGTAGATCTGTACGTAAGCAGAAAAGAGTCTATATGTGTAGGATAAAGCATGAGACTGAGGTTATGCTGGGGAAAGAAAGACTGAAGAAAACAACCTGAGAAAAAGAAAAACCGAGGCCGATAGGCCTCGGTTTTTCTTTTGAGGGTTTTTTTTCTGAAGTGTTTCTGCCCCAGCATAACCGAAGTCGAGGGCTTTATCTTGCTTATAAACCGTTTATGTTTACATGTAAAATGAAAATATAAGTAAAATACGAGTATAATGTGGAAAATTAAAATACATATGTTCGGTTATACTTCAACACCAATATTTTATTGGTATAAATATGTTGGCGGTATAAATATATTTTTTGTTTTGTTTATAAAATGTAAGAAACATTTTATTAAGCATAGAAAGGCAATAATAACACCAATAATAAATCTAAATAGAATATTCCCTGTGTCATATCGTCTGCACACTCGGCAAACCTCAGAAGATTTCGGGAATCTAAACTCGGCTGTATGATGAATTCCGCCATATTGGAACTACTTTAAAGGTCCCGGATGAAACATGGCTGCGCCAATTCCAAACACATGTTGGCGACCTATTTGGCTAGCGACCTATTCGACCGATCCAGCTGTAAGATAATGACGAAATTGCACTTCTATTCTGAGCTGAAGGAATGGATAAAAAATAATATATTCTACTTTCATTTGATAGACATAACGTTGGATTTTATTGGTTGATAAATAGAGACTGTTGTCTTTACTCTAAATAGGTTTCCAACGAACAGGTTGCAGCTCGATCGGTCGAATAGGTCGCTAGCCGAATAGTTTCCCAATTTGTGTAATAGCGTCAAGTTTTCCTGTTAAAGTAAACCGGTAGCCGCATCGCAAATGTATGGGCGTAGGTACATATCACTTACTGTCATACATCCGAGACTAGATGTAGTTTACGGAATCTGTCGAGATTAGCCGAGTGATCGTCTGCAGTGACTGATGTTGAATATAGATCAAGAAAGAAGTTTTTGATTGGTTCAAAGTTGCACGTGCAAATCACGGTCACCTTTTCATTAGTTTGGCTGGCGTGGACACTGTTCACGAGACTTTACCAAGTTGACAAGTAGGAGTAGACAAACAGCAGATATGTGAACAAACAGGTAAATTATTTTTAATTTATCTATATACATGTATATAAAATATTGACTAGTAATACAAACATTAATTTATGTGAGCACAACCTGTATCATATCATATGAAAGATAATCCAGTCGGGTTTACTCAGGGGCTGTGGTGACTTCAATCATAAGTTAGATTGTTGCCTATCGTGCTGGGGGTTGGGATGGCCTAGTGGTCTAGAGCGCCGCGCTTCGAAGTCTAGCTGGCCGGTCACCCCTGGCTTGCGACTGTGGTTTCGAGCCCTGCTGTGAGTGTATGTGGCATGGAGATAGGGGCGCCTTCTTAACCTCGTGGGTTTCCTCCGGTTTCCTCCCACGGCTAAAGACCCCTACGCGCAAGCGAATTTTTGAAATAAAATTAAAAACCATGTTAGTCCTGAAATGACCTAGTTGTGTCGAGTGGACGTTAAACCCATTTCTCTCTCTCTCTCTCTCTCTCTCTGCCTATCGTGCTGGAGGACCTGGGCTCGAATTCAGGAGATCGTAGTATCGAAATCGTACTCTTCACAGCGCCCCCCCCCCTGTTAATAGCTTTATTCTTATTTTGAAAGTATATGTAATAGTATATTCAAATACTCGTATAATATACATGTAAATTTTTTTGTCTATTTTTAATAGGTCATAAAAGTGAAGCTATTCGAATTTACAAATGAACGTCAAATATACAGATCCGATGTTTCTAATTATTTGTATGGGGAAGTAAAGAAACTAGCTGACCAACCGTTATTGGCCAAAATAGTCGACTTGTCGGCCTAAATAAACGACAAACCACAAAGATGCATATTCGATGACTCGCCGCAGAACGCCTCACTCGACGACCGACTTCAGGTGAAACTTGACCAACCCATGGAAGTCAAAAATGCAAGAAATACTATAACCTTCAATATAAATATGAAATAAAGCATATAATTTGTGTTGTTTATTTCCCCTTGTTGCAACTGAATTGTTTCGATTCCCGAGATGTACGTGACAGGACTTGGGATCACCTGTCAAAACTCGTGGGTTTTCTCCGGATTCCTCCAACGTCCTAAGACCCTACGCGCAAGGAAATTATTGAAATAAAATTGAACGACGTGTTAGTCCCGAAATGACCTGGTTTGTGTCGATTGGGCGTTAAACCCCATCTACCCCACACAGTAGGACAGAACAGCGGTGCTAGTAAGACGTTAAACCCCCATTTAATTTCTAATTGAAAGTAGGGTACCTTTAATGTCATACACGGAAGTGTTATTTTGGCAAGCACGTCGTCAACAGATTGTTAAAAACTCAAATTTTACCCGCTATATTGATCATGAGTATATCCCAGAATTCCCACAAGAAAAACCCTATTCCATGTTTTCTTATGGGGGAAATAAAAACCTGCAGTGAAAGAATAACCCGGTACGGGTTAAAAGAAAAACCTCAGAAGAATAACCCCAAATTCCCCTATGTACATTCAAAGCCGCCCCCGACTTTAAGATCGCAAGTTATTCCGAGCATAGAATTTACCCCAAAGATCAAAGAGATTTACCGTTATAGGTTTATAAGTTGTTGTAAAGATATGTCCATATTACAACTAGCACTTAATGACCTCTTAAATGATTGAACCATCCGTTCTGCTGCTCCGTTGCTTGCAGCATGGTATGGTGCAACTAAAATTTGTTTTATTCATTACGTTTTAAGAATACCTTAAATTCCTCACTAACAAATTGCGGACCGTTGTCACTAACCAACTGAAAAGGAATACCGTATTTACTAAACAAATCTCTCAACACAGTGATTGTTGCTTGAGATGTTGTACTTCTCATTAAAATGCATTCCGACCAATTTGAGTAACTGTCCACAATGATCAAATAATTTTTATACGCCCACATTTTTATGTGGACGTATATTGTCGTCGCCCGCGTTTGTCCGTCCACAATTGTTTGTGAACAGTCTACAGGTCACAATTTTTATCCGATTTCAATGAAACTTAAAATATAGGTTTATCACCCTAAGATCTCGGTTCCTTTCGATATTGGCATGTATCGGACTGTAACTTCATGGGTTATGGCCCCTGATTGTACGAAAAATCACGTTTTTAGCTTGTGAACAGTGTAGAGGTCACAATTTTGATCCGATTTGGATGAAACTTGAAATGCATGTTTATAACCGAAAGATCTTGGTTCCTTTTGATATTTGCGCATATTGGATCGTAACTTCCTGATTTATGACCCCTGATTGTCGGAAAAATCACCCTTTTTAGCATGTGTTCCCTGTGGAGGTCAAAATCGTTATCCGATTCAAATAAACGTTTGATTATATCACCGTTACATAATTATAGGGATTGAGTTCGAATTTCGTGAAAATCGGACCAAAATTGACAGACAAAATGGCCGCCGTTTGTACGCGAATAGGTGAAAATATGTAATATCAAGGTTGTGGACCCTATAGAGGTCACAATTTTGAACCGATTTTCATGAAACTTGACATGTATGTTTATAACCCAAAGGTCTTGATTCCTTTCAATAATTGCGCCCATCGGATCGTAACTTCCTGAATTATGGCCCCTGATTGTCCAAAAAATCACCCTTTTTAGATTGTGGTCCCTCTGGAGGTCAAAATTGTTATTTGATTTAAAAAAACGTTTGATTATACCAACGTTACATGGTAATGGAGGTTGAGTTCGAATTTCGTGAAAATCGGACCAAAATTGACAAACAAAATGGCCGCTGTTTGTACGCGAATAGTGTGAAAAAATGTTATATCAAGCTTTAGAGGTCACAATTTTGAACCGATTTTGATGAAACTTGACATGTATGTTTATAACCCAAAGATCTTGGCTCCTTTGTATATTTGTGCCCATCTGATCGTAACTTTCTGAATTATGTCCCGTGATTGACCGAAAAATTGCCTTTTTTAGCTTGTGGCCCCTCTGTAGGTCAAAATTATTATCCGATTTAAAATAACGTTTGATTATATCACCGTTACATTGTTATAAAAGATGATGTTGAATTTCGTGAAAATTGGACCAAAATTGACGGACAAAATGGCCGCTGTTTGTACGCGAATAGTGTGAAAATATGTTTTATCAAGTTTGTGGACCCTATAGAGGTCACAATTTTGAACCGATTTTGATGAAACTTGAAATACATGTTTATAACATAAAGATCTTGGTACCCTGCGATATTTGCGCATATTGGATCGTAACTTCCTGAATTATGGCCCCTGATTGTACTAAAAATCGCCTTTATCACCTTGTGTTCCCTCCGGAGGTAACAATTATTACCTGATTTAGAAAAAGTTTGATTATATCACCGTTACAGGGTAATCTAGGCTGAGTATGAATTTCATGAAAATCGGACCAAAATTGACAAACAAAATGACTGCCGTTTATACGCGAATGGTGTAAAAATATGGTATATCAAGGTTGTGAACCCTATAGGGGGTCACAATTTTAATTCGTTTTTGATGAAACTTGTTATACATTTTTATAACCTAAAGATCTTGGTTCCTTGCGGATTGTAATTTCCTAAATTATGGCCTCTGATTATACAGAAAATTGCCTTTATTATCTTGTTATCGGTCTGGAGTTCAAAAACATTTGATTATATCACCGTTACACTGTAATGAATTTTCAGTTTGAATTTTGTAAACATCAGACCAAAATTGATGAACAAAATGGCCACCATTTTTACACGAATAGTGTAAAAATATGGTATATCAAGGTTGTGTACCCTGTAGAGGTCACAATTTTAATTCGATTTTGGTCAAACTGAAAGATCTTGGTTCCTGTCGATATTTGGACATATCTGATTGTAACTTCCTGAATTATGGCCCCTGATTGTACGTAAAGTCGCCATAATATTAAATGTTTCGTATCCAGTGGAGGTGACAGCTTATTCCATAATATTAAATGATTCGTATACTTTACATTAGCATGGAGCAGAACTTAATAAAAACCAAACAAATTCTAATGATTTTCTGATAATTACTTAATATGCAACAACTCTTGTTGACTGCCCGGACGATTTAGCTGCTGTGTGGGCGTATGTTTCGTTGCCTGGCAACCTATTTTTTCCATCTTTTTCCGCATAATCTATGTGAACTCGTGTCCAAGCCGAACCTGGCCATAACCATGGCATTAATGATGCTGCTGCTGGTAAACTTCTGGTTTGTTGACATTACGTACAACTTTCTACAATATCAGAAATGTTTTGATCTATATTTGGCCACCAAACATGAATTCGCGCAATTTCCTTCATTCTCACAATTCCTGGATGTGATAAATGTAATTCTGCTAAAATTTTGAGATAAATTTCGAAGGCAACACAACTCGCAATTCCGACAGAATAACATTCTGCTCCACTGTTGTTAAGTTAAATCTACGCTGAAAGTATGGTTTTAATCGCTCATCGTCGACTTCATCTGGCCATCCAGTTTTTGTAAACTGTAATATCCGTGATAAAACTGGATTAACTCTTGTAGCTGTTTCGATCTGTTTACTCGTTATAGGAAAACTGTCTAATATTTTGTCTTGAATATTGTAAAGTTCATCAGATCCTTGATGTTCGAAATTCTTACACGGTAAGGGTAAACGTGACAGAGCATCAGCGAAAAAGTTCTCCTTTGAAGATATGCACTTCAATTCGTAATCTAAAGCTGAAAGTTCAATCGCCTATCTCTGTAACCGCTGTGCCGCTAATGTTGGTACTGCTGTTTTAGCACCTAAAGTTCGTTCCAATGGTATAATCATTTAGAATCACAAAATGTCGCCCATAGGGAAAATCCCTGAAGCGTCGTATACCAAACATAATTGATAATGTTTCTTTATCAAGTTAGGCATAATTACTTTCATGTTTATGCAATGTTCTTGATGCGTAGGGGGGTTGGGATGGCCTAGTGGTTTAGAGTGGCGCACTTCGACGTCTAGCTGGCCCGGTCACCTCTGGCTTGCGGCTGTGGTTTCGAGCCCTGGTGTGAGCGTATGTGGCATGGAGATAGGGGCGCCTTCTCAACCTCGTGGGTTTCCTCCGGGCACTCTGGTTTCCTCCCACTGCTAAAGACCCCTATGCGCAAGCGAATTATTGAAATAAAATTAAAACCATATGTTAGTCCCAAAGTGACCTAGTTGTGTTGAGTGGACTTAAACCCCATTTCTCTCTCTCTCTTGATGCGTGAGCAATGGGTCGTCGCACACCATTGATTATGTGAAACAGCACTGCACCTACCCCGTAAGGTGAGGCGTCTGTGGCAATTTCTATAGATAATTTGGCGTTGTAAAGGACTAATAACCAATCTGAACTAATGAATCTTTTCACCAAGTCAAAAGAATGTTGACAATCTTTTGTCCATTGCCACTCACAATTTCCTAATAATTTATTCAGTGGATGTAATTTTGTTGATAAATTTGGTAAAAACTGAGCTTGTGTTGAGTGGACGTTAAACCCCATTTCTCTCTCTCTCTTGATGCGTGAACAATGGGTCGTCGCACACCATTGATTATGTGAAACAGCACTGCACCTACCCCGTAAGGTGAGGCGTCTGTGGCAATTTCTATAGGTAATTTGGCGTTGTAATGGACTAATAACCAATCTGAACTAATGAATCTTTTCCCCAAGTCAAAAGAATGTTGACAATCTTTTGTCCATTGCCACTCACGATTTCCTAATAATTCATTCAGTGGATGTAATTTTGTTGATAAATTTGGTAAAAACTGAGCTTGAAAATTTACCATCCCAAGCCCGGATCGTAGTTCTGTAACATTAGTTGGAACTGGGGCTTGACGAATTGCATCAACTTTGGAGTCTGTTGGTTGTATACCATCTGCAGATAATTTTCATCCCATGTAGATTACACTGTTCTGTAAGAATCTACATTTGTCCAACTTAACACGTAGCTGGTAATTTTGAAAACGTTCGAAAAGTTTCTGAAGATTTTCTAAATGTTCCTTGTCGTCTTCTCCAGTTACCAATACATCGTCCATGATACATCATGTAGCACATGTTTTGTCCAGTCATGTAAGTACTTGGTCTATAAAATGTTGCCAAAAGGTAATCCTGTGTACCCGAATAATCCTTTATGCTATTTATCGTAACTACTTCCTATGAAGCTTTGTCTTAGATTAGTTGTTGATAAGCACAGCAAAGATCAATCTTTGTATATTTGTGTCCCCCTTCTCACAGCATGTGCAACATAACAACGGGATATTACTTGTATATGAACAGTTGACATGGCTTAGGCTAAAATACAAAGTCCTTAGACTGCTTTTGCGCAATGGATATTTGTCTCAGAAGATGTCAATACTCCTTAGTGTTCTACCTAGGTCTACATAGGCTACACAAGGCAAGGACATACTGCACAAATGGAATATGGCTCTAGTTTATATAGGCAATGTTATACAAAGCAATTAACAAAGTCTGACAGTGGGGAATTCAACATACAATACCACTGACTGATTATAAAGGTTTTTCAAATTAATTGAATGAGTGAATGAATAAAACAACAAGGAATCAAGGAGTTTCAGAAATGTAAATGTTAGGCGCAGATTGCCCTCCTTGCGCAGATTACCCCTGCACATGCGTGAATCTCCGTATAATTTTCGATGAGCAATCTGCGCGCGCGAAGTGAACTTTGTCCGGGCAATTTAATGAGTTACTGCGATGATAATAATCCGCTTAATCTTAATCAGTAATCTCCATGGATCACTCACTGCCTTAGTATTATAAGTCATTTTAATTAAATTTGCGAGAAATGAACCGAGTGTTTTATAACACAAGGCGTTCAGATTTTACGCCAAATTACCACTTTACCGACTCGAGGGCCGTCTATGTGGTTACGATATGGTTATAATTACAATTTATAGAAAAATTTACTTATTCAACTTGGTCATCGTTTTATTCTTTCTGTTATTCATATTTAAACAAGAGGAATTTTTTAAAATAAAAATGGCGTGCACCAAACAACGATAATTTTTCATTGGTTAGAGTCGTAAAAATGCGGGGAAATTTACATTAGCTATTGGCTAACAGCACGCATAAACAACCTAATTTGCATATTGCATACTATTTATGGTATATATTATTGGTTGGAATTATTTTCAAGTCGACAGCCTCAAGGACCAACTTACCGTGTTTTTCATAGTGTCGAGTAGGGTAGCACAGAATTGTAATAATACATAGTTTGCAAGTCTAAAATAATTATATTCGTGAAAAATTGTCTTACGTTATCGGTGGTCCACAGGTGTATTTCCAGCTAGATTAATCCATATTATGTGCACAATAATGATAATATATATAGAGGACGTATAACAGAAATCGGAGATTACGGGTGCAGATCATTTCGTTCGTTCTTAGGGATTTACGTCCACTTCCACCAAGGGTAATATCGTAGACAATCAGATCATTTCATTTAATGTCCGCATCCACATAAGTGACTAATCATTTCATTTACTATCCTTGTCATATTAACCTGGACGGTGTTGTTTCGGATGAAACCCAGACATGTGTCTGGATTAGGGGATTAATTAAACAATAGGTATAGCGGCCATTCAAAGAATCTATCGACAGGCATTTATGACTGTTGTATATTCCATGCGACGGTGGTGTAATTACACGTCTCTAATATGGTGGTAGTCATTCAAAGAATATAATCTAAATGACGGACATTTATTACTGTATATTCCAAGCGACGGCGGCCTTATTCGTAGACTGGAACCAATCATAGGCCATTGTGTGTGGGTTTTTTATTGGGGGGGGGGTGAAAATACCGTCGTACAATAAGTTTCTTTTACATAAAGCCATTTTTATGTACGTGTAAGAACTGTAAGGTTTACCGACCGATGCCAGAAATCGATACTTACAAACACTTCGATATAGTATATTCTCGATACAGTATCATATAAGAAAGATACGGCAAGTTTATTACCAGGAGGATAGTGGAGTAAGGGGGAGTTTCGGTCAGACGTACTCGGCACCTAAACACTATTTCGTAAATAAAACTGATACCAAACCCATAGAGTGGGATAGTGGAGTAAGGGGAGGCCACGATAAGATGGGCCTGGCACCTAAACACTAACCCCAAACGATGACACCAACCAACTCAGAAACAAACGAGATCATCTACCAAATGATATGTTTTTTAATAGATAAAGGGAAGAACTTTCCACTAAACCCAACCCATGTCTTAAAGCCAAATGGAAAGATTGCAAAATCATATTCTAAAAAACAGGAATCAGCTTCGGCTCTCCTAAGTCTTGTCTGCGATATCACTTATGTGGAAGCAGACGTTAAACACTAAGTAGTAGTAGTAGTAGTTATTACCAGACCCGTAATTGGCCGTATGCATTTGAGGAAAACAAGTGGATGAGTGATCCGTGCCCATGACCCGAACTAGATTTTTTTATTGATTTTTTATTTTTTTGGTCAAGTCTATTACGCATTTTACGACTAAGCGGATGTTATATATTAATTACAGCATAGTACTGCGAGGTTGTCGTCTTGTTTAGGGCTGCATGCCATCAGAAAAAACACAAAAAATAATATGTATGCAATATGCAAATAAGGTGGATTATGCGTGTTGTTAGCCAATAGCTACTCTAAATTTACCTGCGTTTCGACGGCCCTAACCAATGAAAAATTATCATTGTTTGGTGCACGTAGTAATTAAGTCAGCCATTTCTAAAAAAAATTTTCCTCTTGATGGAAAATAATAGAAAGAATAAAATGATGACCAAGTTGAATCAGTGAATATTTTCAAAATCCTTTTTTTCTTTTAACTGTGAACACATAAATTGTAACCATATGTAGTTACGTCAAACTACAGCAAATATTTTTTACATTCAGTTACGTGGTCAGCACCGATTATGAGATACTGCTGACAGAATTTCAAATTAAATCTTATTTTCTATGCAAACACGCTAATTATGTTGTGATTTTAAAAATTATTCACTACAAAGCCGATAGGGGACAGGTCATATATATATTTACGTCTGACAGACAACTAACATCTCGAAAAACATCGAGGGGTAATCAGCGAAACGTGGGCAAATATATATATACGTCTGACGACAACTAACATCTCGAAAAAGATTGAGGGGTAATCAGCGCAACGTGGGCAATCTGCGCACCAGCTTCATCAGCGCAGATTGTAATCTGCGCGCGCGGAGTTCAATCTGCGCAACACGACAGCGCAGATTGCAATCTGCGCGAGGGGTGAAGATTGCGCCTAACATAAACATACTTAAAAGGAAGTCTTTATGCATGTTAATAACAATATGAACTAGACCTGCATGCAGGAATGACGGGTTTCACTGGAGCCACGTTAACTTTAAACTTATGTCACTCTCGCTCCCATGTTGCCCTTGAACCAATGACACCGATAAACAGATTTCCACATAAACATTGCACACATCAAATAAAAGGGAAACAGAATCAACAAAAATCCAGCAATATCAATTCATTTTATACATTTGTAACATGTAATTGAGCCTGATAAAATTACAGTACTTCCGGTGATAATGAAAATGTTCAATTAGTTTCATGAAATCAGAAATGGCATAAGCTATCATATAGTGAAAATTTTATGTAAATCGAAAAATAATTGCCACTTTTATTGACCAAAATACTTGAAAAGTGACTTGTAGAAAATCGGCTATTTCTCTGCAACCGTACAAGTTAGAAACCGTTTTGTGGTATCTGTATGATCGTATGGGTTCATTCTATTTGTTGATTGGCATCAAATATCATAATTTGAAAAAGATTTCAAAACAGACTCATTTGATTAAAATATCTGTTTTGAAGGCTAAAAATACAGTTTTTGCCCATGTTACTAAAATGTTAAATTTAGTTTATAATATCGTCTATGACATTAGGCATCAAATGATGAAACTTTTATGAAAATCGAATAATAATTGACACATTTACGAACAGAACCTTTAAAAGTGACTTGTAGAAAACCGCCTATATCTCGGCAACCGAACAAGTTATAAACAATTTTATGATATCTGTATGAGCATATGAGTTTTGTCAATATGTGAATTTAAACAAAAAGTTAATTTTATTATTACATATGACATAATTCTTGGTTGAAAAAAATATCGATTTTAAAAGTTAAAAATGGAGTTTTTGACCAAATGACGTCAATTCCGGTGTCAATTTTAAATAGTAATCAACATGATATGACGCACACTTGCTTTTTGAATCAAATGATGTCACTTTTGTGAATATCCATTAATAATTGACTATTTTACAGACAAAATTACGAAAACAGTGACTTATGCAAAACTGCCCATTTCTCGGCAACTGCTTATATTAGAAACTAATTTTAACATACATTTTCTGCGTATGGATCAAAGCTACAAGTTTATAAAAGTTACGTAGAAATATTTTAAAGTCTGAAAAGCCTGAATGGGTTGTAAAAGGTCAATTTTACACCTATTTTCAACTCTTAATCGAATTTGCTCGAAAATGAAATCGAAATTAACTGAGCTCACACTTTTTTGCGCCTTTAAAGGGCACACTCTTTTTGTTATATCAAGTTTTTACAAAAATAATATTTTCTCTTGAAAAATGGTACCTAACTGTCAAAATTGTAGATTTTGGTAGTTTTTGGTAAACTTATGTCATTTCCGGTGCCGACAGATAAAACTATTGGTAACAAAAAAAAAAAATGACAATTGAGACAAGGTGTGAATTGCAACTCTGCTTGGGAGATCGATGCACAAGACCAAAGCGCACCGTGTCCATAATATTGTGGACTCAGCATCAACAAACTACGCTCACCATTTGAATAAAGACAAACACGTTAATCTGACCCTTCAAAAGTCTGCATTGATTAATACATGAAACAAATATAATATCCCTTCTTTCATTCTTTTCCCCATTTTGGCCAAATGTGAAACACGACATGTACATAATCACTGACGCCGACGGGTAATAAATAACATTAAGATACTAGATCATAGCCCACAAATGGGTCTGAGGTTTTTTTTTATAAATCTTTCCAACAAATTAACAAACACAATTTGCAAGCGATGCATAGTGAACAAGCTAAACAAAAAGCGATTTTTCATACAATCAAATTTAATTCAGGAAGTTACGATATGTGCTAATTACCACAGGAACCAATCCATTTTATACATGTGTTACATGTAAGTGGTCCTGACCATATCACAGTACTCCCAGCGATAATGAAAATATTAAATTAGTTTCTTAAAATCAGAAATAATAATCACATGGTGAAAATTTTATGTAAATCGAATAAGAATTGCCACTTTTATAGACCCCAAACCCTGAAAAGTCACTTGTAGGAAATCGTCTATTTCTCTGCAACCATACAAGTGAGAAACCATTTTGTGATATCTGAATGATCGCATGGGTTCATTCTATTAACAGAACACAGTTTTTATGGGTTACAATCACTAGTTTTATTCTAGAAGCACGACGTTTCGACAAGTATCCTCTTATCGTTATCAAGCACAATGACATTTAGTAAACTTGAGTTCAATATATACAAAATTCATAGTGAAACCATAAACATGGATTAAAATAACAGTACCAAAAGGGGGATCTAAGAAGTAAAGGATATTTAACAACAACAACAACAACAAAGTAATTAACTGATTAAATAAACTCTGGGGTTGAGTAGCGGGTTGTTGACTAGTATGAGGCCCTTCAAAGGGTACCTTGAACAGACCGGTTAAAGCTGATGGGGCACAGAAAGTGAGGCCATATAATTAACTTATTAGATAAACTCTAGTGTTGAGTGGGGGGTTATTGACTATTTTTGAGGCCCTTCAAAGGATACCGTGAATAAACTTGTAGGCTGATGGGGCCATTATGGTGAGGCCATATACATGAAATAGGTAGATATGGTTTTTATAACAACAGATATGACAATACACAGATAATTGAAAGGTTAGGGAGAATCTATAATAGCGAAGATTTAACAATGAAAGGGGGGGGGAATGCAACCAAGGGTGCTAAATTGACATAGTTAAATTTTATTATGCATATTAATAACATCATCATATGCCCTGGGGATGTAAAGCCTTAAGTCCCTATTAAGTTGAGGTGAGTGTCTTCTGATGTTAATAGCTTCAAGGATCTTTCTGGTTTTCTTGTTCTGTTGATTGGCGGTGAGTATTTGGACATCATTCCATTTAACTTGATGTTGTGGGTGGTTCTGTAGATGTTCTGCTATGGCTGAATTATTAGTGACTGCTTTGGATCTATGTTCTGTTATTCTTTTATCAATTGGACGTTTCGTTTCTCCGATATAAGAGGCATCACAGGAGCAAACCACTTGATATACAACTCCTTTGGGTTGAATCGGGACAATTGGTAGCAGCTTACCATTGGCTTTGAGTATTTGTTTGAGGGTGGTGGGGACGGAGAATGTGGTATCGATGTTGGCTTTCTTTAGTAGATTGCTCACTTTGTATGTCAGATTGCCATAAAAGGGCAAGGTTATTCTGATAGGGGATTTTTCGGGTTTTTGATGGTGTGTCCTGTTGGTTTTTATCGTTTCATTGATCTGCTTATTCACTAGTAAGGGGGGATAATTATTCAGGTTACAAAACACATGGCGTAAATGGTCCAGTTCTTCCTGCAGGAATTCGGGTTCACAAATGGTAATTGCTCTGCGTGCTAAGGTGGATATAAGAGCTCTTTTGATATAATGGGGGTGACTGGAGTTATAATTAATATATTGATCTGTGTGGGTTGGTTTGCGGTATATTTTAGTTTTCAGTTGATTATTCACTTTTTTAACTTGAACATCTAAGAACGGTAGTGTCTCATCTTTTTCTGTTTCAATAGTAAATTTAATTTTGGGGTGCTGTTTGTTCAGGTGTTCTAATAGGGACATTGGGTCATCATTTTCATCAAGGACTACAAATGTATCATCAACTTTGCGAAGCCAAAGGATTGGAGTAATTGGAGAGTTTGAAAGCGCACACTTTTCTAATTCTGTCATGTAAATTTCAGAGATTAAGGGTGATAGGGGACTTCCCATAGGCAAACCATCAACTTGCTTGTATATATCGTCACCCCATGTGAAGAATGTAGAGTCTATACACATACTAACCAATTCCAGGATGCTGTCGGTTGATAATTTAGTTTCTAGTGGTGATTCTAATTCATTTATTCGGGTACGGAGGACTTCAATGGCTTCTTGACGGGGAACGTTGGTAAACAGGTCAACAACATCGTACGAAACAATTCTACCAGGTCGGTTTAGGTCTCTGATTGTGTTACAAAAACCACCAGAGTCTTTGATAAAGGAAGCAGAGGAAGTTCCTAAAGGTGCAAGTAGCTTCGACATGTATTTAGCAACATTGTAAAAAACTGAATCTCTTGAGCAGACTAATAATCTGGCCTTAATCGGGTTTTGTCATATCTGTTGTTATAAAAACCATATCTACCTATTTCATGTATATGGCCTCACCATAATGGCCCCATCAGCCTACAAGTTTATTCACGGTATCCTTTGAAGGGCCTCAAAAATAGTCAATAACCCCCCACTCAACACTAGAGTTTATCTAATAAGTTAATTATATGGCCTCACTTTCTGTGCCCCATCAGCTTTAACCGGTCTGTTCAAGGTACCCTTTGAAGGGCCTCATACTAGTCAACAACCCGCTACTCAACCCCAGAGTTTATTTAATCAGTTAATTACTTTGTTGTTGTTGTTGTTGTTAAATATCCTTTACTTCTTAGATCCCCCTTTTGGTACTGTTATTTTAATCCATGTTTATGGTTTCACTATGAATTTTGTATATATTGAACTCAAGTTTACTAAATGTCATTGTGCTTGATAACGATAAGAGGATACTTGTCGAAACGTCGTGCTTCTAGAATAAAACTAGTGATTGTAACCCATAAAAACTGTGTTCTGTTAATGTGTTTACCGATCGCTAAATGCCACTTAAAGATTATGTTCAACGTCAATATGGGGATGTGGCAATTAAGTGTGTTCGTCAGATTAGTAAACTTGAAGATAAATATATAAGAGTGTGTAATAATTTAACTTTTCTCATGAGATGTAGAGACAGTGATATTGTGCCACAAGGTTTAAAACTCAAGGGTCCGGTTAACTCCAATGCTGCAAATAAGATCTTAATCCAAGCTAGTAAATCCCTAGTTCGTGAACGTATTCAACATCACCGAAATACTAAACACCGACTTCTACAAGAAATAGAGGCATCACATTTGGAACTTAATCAACTAGTTACCACAGAGGATCTCAATTCCATTCGCAAGGTTCAGACTTCCACCAACCGAGCTAGCGGAGAAAGAATTAAACAACGACACCTAAAAAAGTTTGAACAACTAAAGAATGATAATACCACAACCAAGAAAGCAGATACAACTAAGCTCAAGACCGACTTCCTTACTAAGACAGTTGTCAACCTCAGCAGTAAAGTTCTAACCGACGACCAAATCAGTTTACTTTCCAAGGGTCTGAAGTTCGCACCATCCTGGACACCAAGGAATCATGATGTATTTATCGCCAACATTGAGAAAGGTTTATGCCAACTAGCACCAGGGGGTAAAGTTGATTTCCTTCGCCACCAGATAGCCGACCTAATAATTAAATCCACCACAAAAAAGAACTCCCACAACATTACCAAGGGTGAGACTAAAGCCATAGATGATCTAAAAAACGACAAGTCCATAACGATAATACCAGCTGATAAAGGGAAATCTACTGTCATCATGAACACTAACGAATACAATTTAACGGTCGACCAACTGCTTAATGATGCCAATACCTACAGAAGAATCAGAAAAAATCCAACAACAACATTAGAGAAACAACTAAATGACAAGCTTAAAGAACTATGTGACTCGCAACAACTAACTAAAGATCTTTCCTACCAGTTGAAACCCAACCATCCACGTCCACCTTACGCCCGAGCCACTATCAAAACTCACAAAAACCCGATTAAGGCCAGATTATTAGTCTGCTCAAGAGATTCAGTTTTTTACAATGTTGCTAAATACATGTCGAAGCTACTTGCACCTTTAGGAACTTCCTCTGCTTCCTTTATCAAAGACTCTGGTGGTTTTTGTAACACAATCAGAGACCTAAACCGACCTGGTAGAATTGTTTCGTACGATGTTGTTGACCTGTTTACCAACGTTCCCCGTCAAGAAGCCATTGAAGTCCTCCGTACTCGAATAAATGAATTAGAATCACCACTAGAAACTAAATTATCAACCGACAGCATCCTGGAATTGGTTAGTATGTGTATAGACTCTACATTCTTCACATGGGGTGACGATATATACAAGCAAGTTGATGGTTTGCCTATGGGAAGTCCCCTATCACCCTTAATCTCTGAAATTTACATGACAGAATTAGAAAAGTGTGCGCTTTCAAACTCTCCAATTACTCCAATCCTTTGGCTTCGCAAAGTTGATGATACATTTGTAGTCCTTGATGAAAATGATGACCCAATGTCCCTATTAGAACACCTGAACAAACAGCACCCCAAAATTAAATTTACTATTGAAACAGAAAAAGATGAGACACTACCGTTCTTAGATGTTCAAGTTAAAAAAGTGAATAATCAACTGAAAACTAAAATATACCGCAAACCAACCCACACAGATCAATATATTAATTATAACTCCAGTCACCCCCATTATATCAAAAGAGCTCTTATATCCACCTTAGCACGCAGAGCAATTACCATTTGTGAACCCGAATTCCTGCAGGAAGAACTGGACCATTTACGCCATGTGTTTTGTAACCTGAATAATTATCCCCCCTTACTAGTGAATAAGCAGATCAATGAAACGATAAAAACCAACAGGACACACCATCAAAAACCCGAAAAATCCCCTATCAGAATAACCTTGCCCTTTTATGGCAATCTGACATACAAAGTGAGCAATCTACTAAAGAAAGCCAACATCGATACCACATTCTCCGTCCCCACCACCCTCAAACAAATACTCAAAGCCAATGGTAAGCTGCTACCAATTGTCCCGATTCAACCCAAAGGAGTTGTATATCAAGTGGTTTGCTCCTGTGATGCCTCTTATATCGGAGAAACGAAACGTCCAATTGATAAAAGAATAACAGAACATAGATCCAAAGCAGTCACTAATAATTCAGCCATAGCAGAACATCTACAGAACCACCCACAACATCAAGTTAAATGGAATGATGTCCAAATACTCACCGCCAATCAACAGAACAAGAAAACCAGAAAGATCCTTGAAGCTATTAACATCAGAAGACACTCACCTCAACTTAATAGGGACTTAGGGCTTTACATCCCCAGGGCATATGATGATGTTATTAATATGCATAATAAAATTTAACTATGTCAATTTAGCACCCTTGGTTGCATTCCCCCCCCCTTTCATTGTTAAATCTTCGCTATTATAGATTCTCCCTAACCTTTCAATTATCTGTGTATTGTCATATCTGTTGTTATAAAAACCATATCTACCTATTTCATGTATATGGCCTCACCATAATGGCCCCATCAGCCTACAAGTTTATTCACGGTATCCTTTGAAGGGCCTCAAAAATAGTCAATAACCCCCCACTTAACACTAGAGTTTATCTAATAAGTTAATTATATGGCCTCACTTTCTGTGCCCCATCAGCTTTAACCGGTCTGTTCAAGGTACCCTTTGAAGGGCCTCATACTAGTCAACAACCCGCTACTCAACCCCAGAGTTTATTTAATCAGTTAATTACTTTGTTGTTGTTGTTGTTGTTAAATATCCTTTACTTCTTAGATCCCCCTTTTGGTACTGTTATTTTAATCCATGTTTATGGTTTCACTATGAATTTTGTATATATTGAACTCAAGTTTACTAAATGTCATTGTGCTTGATAACGATAAGAGGATACTTGTCGAAACGTCGTGCTTCTAGAATAAAACTAGTGATTGTAACCCATAAAAACTGTGTTCTGTTAATGTGTTTACCGATCGCTAAATGCCACTTAAAGATTATTTCATTCTATTAGTTGATGCGAACTAAATATCATAATTTTAAATATATTACAAATCAGACTCATTTGAAAAAAGTATCTGTTTTGAAGGCTAAAAATACAGTTTTTGCCAAAATATAATTACTTCCGGTGATACTGAAAATGTTAAATTAGTTCTATGAAATCATAAATGACGTAAGATATCATATGGTGAAAATTTTATGAAAATCGAATAATAACTGACACTTTTATAGACCAAAATCCTGGAAAAGTGACTTGTGGAAAATCGCCCATTTCTCTGCAACCGTACAAGTTAGAAACCGTTTTGTGATATCTGTATGATCGCATAGGTTCATTCTATTTTATGAATAGAATCAAATATCATAACTTGAAAAAAATAACAAGTACGACACATTTGAATAAAATATTGTTTTTTAATGCTAAAACTTAAGTTTTGAGCAAATGACGTCATTTCCGGTGGCAGCGTATGAGATACAATGGTTTTACCTTGTCCACTATGGCATTAGGCATCCAATGGTGAAAGAAAATTGAAAATCACATAATAATTGATTCTTATACAGCAAAAATAACGTGAAAAGTGGCTCATGCAAAATTGACTTTTTCTCGGCAACTGCGCATATTACAAATTAATTTTCACATACATTCTCTTCGTATGGGTTATTGCTACGAGATTATGAATGTTACGAAAATATATTTTTTAATATGAAGACGCTGGATGGGTTGTAAATAGCTTATTTTGACACCTTTTTTCACCCTTTAATCCAAATTGCCCGAAAACGAAATCGAAATTAAAAAAAACGAGCGCGATGTTTTGTGCGCCTTTATATGGCACATCTTTTCAGTCATATCAGATTTGAAAAAAATAAGTTTTGCTTTCAAAAAGTGGTACCGAACTGTTAAAATTGTAGTTTTTGCTAAATTTACGTCACTTACGGTGCCGACAGGAAACTTTGCCGGTAACAAAAAAAAAGACATTTTGGACCATGGAACATATAAACTTTGTTTTATACAAATCGGACAATAAATAATTTATATAGAACCGATAAACTGAATTAGCCAATAGCGACCAAGGAAAATTATCCAGAAAAAAAATGTTCACATTTTTGCCCAAATCAGACGACCCTTTAACCCTTGGTAAAAGGTCATTAAAAAATATTCATTAATAAAAAAGTTTTTTGTCAAAATTTAAATTTTCAAAATTTGGCGCCTTATTTTTCCGAAGATTCGGCGAAATTTAAAACTCTAAAGACCCGTAGCTATGTGCCATGTCTCTGACTATGTCAAAAACTGTCAAACGATAAAATCCAACAATTGTTGTTAATATTACGGCAATATTTCAAAAAACGACAACTTCGGTGATTTCGGACATTTCGCATTGTCGCAGAATGCCGGAAATAGCTTTAATCTCTAAGTCACACCCACTTTCGCGGTAAAACTCAAGACATTGCATCGATACGACAAGTAGTTCCTGAGATATAAGCAAATTGGAAAAAAAAAATAATAATAATAAGAATAACTAGACCTGCAAGCAGCACTGAACCGGCTTTCAGGAATCATACAGGAAGTTTATTATACCATAGCCGATCCATTGAGCTACCAAAGTATACTTAGTTGTTTTGCTTCAGTGACACCCTCTATCATATGTAAAAGTAATATTTGCTGGCGAAAAGACCGGTCAAAATTGTAAATTATGGCAAAATTACGTCACTTCCGGTACCAAAAGAAATTTTTATAGGTGAAAAATAAGTCGAAAATTCGCAACACACAAAATACAAACTTTGTTTTATACATATCGGGCAATAAATAATTAACCTATAACCCATAAACTGAAATTAAGAAGGTAAAAAACTTAAAAGTGACCCTGGGAAAATTGGTTATTATTCGACAAGGGAACATGCTAGAAGCCTTTTCTTGATATCAATATGATGGTATTGATTCAATCTTACTGCCCATTAGAGCCAGACGTTATAAAGTTAAACGAATAATGAATGTAAATCACTTCAAAAAAATGTTTGTTTTGAAGGCTAAAAATACGTTTTTTGCAAAAATTACATTACTTCCGGTGATATTGAAAATGTTAACTTGGTTCATAGAAGTCATAAATGGCATAAGGCATCAAATGGTAAAAAAATTATAAAAATCGAATAATAATTGACACTTTTATAGACCAAAAACCTTGAAAAGTGACTTATAGAAGATCGCCTATTTCTCTGTAACCGTACAAGTTAGAAACCATTTTGTGGTATCTGTATGGTCGTATGGCTTCATTCTATTCGTTGATGGGAATAAAATATCATAATTTTAAAAATATTATAAGGGAGACTGATTTGAATGAAATATTAGTTTTTTAGGTTAAAAATACAGTTTTTGCCCAAATGACGTCATTTCCGGTCACAGTGAAAATGTAAAATTGGCTTGACCTAGTCCAAATTGGCATTAGACATCAAATGGAAAAAAAATATTGCAAATCGAATAATAATTCACTCTTGTATAGGCAAAATAACGTGAAAAGTGATGCATGCAAAATTGCATATTTCTCGACAACTGCTCATATTACAAACTAATTTTCGCATACATTCTCTTCGTCTGGATTATTGCTACGAGTTTATGAAAATTACAAATAAATATTTAAAAATATGAAGACGCTGAATGAATTGTAAATAGCTGAATTTTACACTTTATTTTACATTTTATTCGAAATTGCCCGAAAATGAAATTGAAATTTAAAAATATGAGCTAAGGATTTTGTGCACCTTCGCAGGGTGCATCCTTTTAGTTATATCAGTTTTGAAAAAAAATAATATTTTCTTTCAAAAAGTGGTACCGAACTGTCAAAATTGTAGTTTTTGTTAATATTACGTCACTTCCGTTGGCGACAGAAAAATTTCACCGTAACATGAAAAATAACAATTGGGACCACGGAGCATATGAACTTTGTTTTATACAAATCGAACAATAAATAATTTTTCTGGGTACGAAAAACTAAATTCGCCGATGGCGGCTAACGCAAATTACCCAGACAATTTTTTTTCTCATTTCTGCTCAAGTACGATGATATTTTAACCCAGTGTAAAATATCACCAAAAAATATTCATAAATAAAAAAGATTTTCGTAAAAAAAATAATTTTTTTCAAAATATCGGACATTTTTTCGACTACTTCCAGTTTTACGATCGTTGTTGTGATAGCTTTACGAAGGTCTTTGGATACTTAACTTTCTGTACCAGAAGTGTCAGAAACATCCATTGAGCAGTTATGGAAAAAAAGATAAATAAAAGAGCGTTTACAAAAATTTAACGATTTTTCAATTTTTTTCAAAGTTTGATGCCATTTTTGGACCAGCTATATTATTTCAATGCTTTTCATTTTGGATTCACTATATAGACAACCGATGGGACTTTGAGTTAGAAAAGTTTAAGAAAAATCTGCGGCGTCGTTTTCGAGAAAAGGGCGTCTCAGAATGTTAAAAAATCGGAAAATACTAGATTTTTGGCATACAATAATTTATTTCCTTACCATCGATATCGTATTATTTAGATACCATATGATGGTCCATTAATAGGGCTATCCAACGACACTTTAGTTCTTTTGGTCCGCTATTACCTAAGGGAGAAATCAAGTTTTTCGCAAGTGCGACAATGTTTTTAACCTTTTTTTTTCATTTTTTGAATACTTCCGGTATGGTTATTATTGTCGGTATAGTTTTAATAACCGGTTTGGGCACTAAAATAGCCACAGTGCTCTGTAATGATATATTACATTATCTGATCAGATAAAATGCCCCTGAGAAATCCTAGGTTCAAAAGTGCCAAAAATGCAAAAAATTTAAAATATCGAAAATTAAATTTCAATAACTACATACATATTATACATCGTTAGAATCGTAATTAGGTCAGCTATCTGAATATACAATCGTTTTTTGGAAATCTTTGAAAATAAAAAAATAGCAGAGCATTTTCCAAAATTTCACGATTTTTCGACTTTTTTCGATTTTCAGTCCGTTATTTCACCTATTCCAGATATTTCAAAGTCTTATTGGATGGCTTCATGCAAAATACCTCCGAAAGGACTCTCGATAGAAAAAATTACAAAAAAAGTTGCGGTTAAGTTTTCGAGATACAGGCGTCCAAAAATGCTCCAAATCAGAAAATACTTGATTTTCAGCGTGCTATATTTTGCTGCCTGCTCATCGTATCCGTACGAGTTGGGTATCATACGATAGCACAATCCTAGTGCAGTCCAATGGTACCCTAATTTCTTTAATCCATTGATATCGGGCGGAGAATTCGCGTTTTTCCCCAAAATATCCATTTTTTGCATTTTTTTCAAAATATTGCACATTATTTCGACCACTTCCGGTTTAAGGATTCTTGTCGAAATTGCTTTATACGTTGGTATTGGACTATAACTTCATGTTCTAGAAGTTTCAGAAACGTCAATTCTACCATAAAACGAAACCCGAGCTGACAAAATGGGAAGAAAATTCGAAAAAAATCGAAAAATAAAGGGCGATAACTCTGAATGAAACTTATATTACTGGAATCGGATGGACTTCAGGTATCCAAAAATGTAGGTCAAATTTGAAAATTTTGAAAAATGACAAAAATGGTCTCGTAAACAACATGTTTTCAATTTTCGAACGATAAAAATCATAGACGAATGTTCGAAATTGAAAAATGTGAGATAGCCATTGTCTCAGAAAAGATTCAGGGATTCCAAAAATGTAATTTGTTTGAAAATGGATAACGGATTGACGAAACTATGGCCGATTTTCAATTTTTAGACAACGTGCAAAGTTCGGTCACTTCCGGTATGCGCAGAAATTTCAAAAATATTTTATCAAGTAGCCACCACATGGTTTCCCAATAGAAAATCTAATTCCAGATCGATATCTGTTTTCGATCATGGAGATCTAGGCCCCCGCGGTAAATAATAATAATAATAATAATAATAATAATAATAATAATAATAATTTTAGTAATCTCAATAGGCTTTCAGACGAAAGTCTGAAAGCCTAATAATAAGAAGAATTTTAACAAAAACAATAGTGTTTCACACAAGCTACGCAGTGTGAAACCCTAAAAAGAAATTACTTTTAAGGTTTTTCTTATAAACAAAGGTAAATACTGGTTTACAAACAAAATCTACTTCCGGTGAAAACCATGAGCACATGGCCATGTGTAATAGTAATTGGGGTAGGCAGATTTCTGGGATTAGAGTGACAAGATTCTGCTGGGCAAATAAATTCAGGAAATTAGTAATTCGTCCCTGCAAATATGCTCACTTAAATCTCTGACATCTTATAAACAATAATAGATGAGTTTTTAGCATGGTAACTGAATATTACCTGGGAAAAGATAAATTGAAATTTATATGTTTTCAACTTTAATAAGATTTTATCATGGCAGCCAAGAAGCACATGTACTGACTCGACCAATCAGATACCGTTTTACAAAATACACAGCCAATCAGAATTCTTAGCATATAAGAACATGTTGGAAGTGTATTTTATAGAGTTGCTCCCCTTTAACCACTTTGAATCCCAATTAAAGTGATAGTAACATATTATTTAAAGTGAAGTGAAATAAAAGAAAATTTAATGTTCTGACAATTTTAACATTCTGATAATCTCTGAAATATTTATACACTAAGATAAAACATCTACCAGCTCACAATATCCTACATTGATATTCTGGTTCACTGAAATATTTATACACTAAAATAAAACATCTACCAGCTCACAATATCCTACATATGCTGGTTCACTGAAACTTTATGATCCCCACAAATTCTAACCGTACCATCTGAGGGTGTACCCCAATCACTAAAGTCTACTGGTACAGTGATTCCATCATTTTGTAAACGTAACAGTTCTTTCTCAACTGCTGGTCGTAATGCGTATGCTTTAGGTCGTGCCTTGTGAAATACCGCTTGAGTGTTTTCTTTCATGTGAAGATGTGCTTCCACACCTTTCACTCCTATAAGTTGCTCTGAAAATATTTCTGCGTACTTTTTCTTTAATTCTTCTAAAGAAATTCCTTGAATTGAGTATTGCCCTTCAGACAATAAATTCCACCACTCTATCTTAAGTGCACTGAGCCAATCACGTCCCATCAATGGTGGTGCATACTTGTCTGCCTTTATGATAATTAATGGTAGAAGCTGTCTGTCGTTTTGGTATTGAACGTTTACCATAATTTGGCCCTTAACCTCAATTCTATATCCCATAGCTCTGAAGTTTCTGTTTCGGCGGCTCTAACTTATGATTTCCTAGAATCTTGGTATAATCGTCGTAGCTCATAACTGAAACTGAAGCACCTGTGTCTGCTTCCATCGTAGTTGTAATACCAGATAAAAGTCCACTCTGATTGGTTGACAACTTTTATTTTTAATCGTGTAAATAGCATGTGTAAATTCATCTTGTGAACTATCCGTTTCATCACTAGTTCCTACATTATGTAAGTCTTTTCGTCTTGTTCTAGATCTATTTTGTTTTTGTTGATCATTTCGCCGTTGTTGGCATTCGTATCGCAAATGTCCAAATTGTTTACACTTGTAGCATTTATAATTCTTGTAATTACAATCATCTCTTGAATGGTTTGATAATCCACTCCGATCACATTTTAGATAATATGCTGGGTGCCTTGAACGTGCGCTGTAAGGACTCTGTTGAGTCGTATGCTGTGTAGGAGCTTTACTATAATTCCGGGAATAAACTTTGTTTACATTATTGGTATCTGCCGAATCCCCTTGCGGATTATTCATTGTTTTAACGTTCTGTGCTGCAGCTTGTTCAGACTGGGCAAAATGAATCTATCTCTCAAACTTTGTTGTAAATTAGCAGCCTTAAATTCACAATATGTTGCAAGATGATTCAATTCCCTAGCAAAATCTGCAATTGACTGACATTTCTCTTGTACTGCATTATTAAATTGAAATTGTTCCTTAACAGAATTCTGTGGTGGTTTTTGGTGTTCTTCCAAAAGTTCGACAATGGCATCATAGTTTTTCTCGTAAGGTGCATCAGGGAAACATAAATCCGTCAAAACTCTGTATGTTTTGTCCCCAATATTACTAAGAAGAACTGCATGTCATTTGACAGCCGTATCTCTATTTATTGGAATGTCTTCCGCTATGAAGTGCTGTGTCAATCGTGCCAAGTAACTTGTGATGTCGCCATTACTGACATCAAATTCTTCGATGTACCTCGCCGTATTTCGTGCAGCCATAATATTCTCGTTTTACATACGTTTCGACGTTAAAAATTCTTCGTTCACTCCTTCCACATTAGTTTTATCCTAGTCGTCAATGTCAAGTTTCGTGGTCAAGTTGAAGGCATAGATAATATTAATAATCATTCCATTGGTGAAGAAGGCAACATGCTTTATTATGGCGGTACATTCCATGTGACAATATGACATCATCCTATCTCGTGACATTTTTAGCGGTACCATGTATGGTACGCAATCTTTACCAAAAACATTAAATACCAAAGTATAATATAATCCTATACTATTGAGTAAATACATCACAATCATAATTTATGTACGAACGAAGACAATAACACGTTGCAATCATTGTCAACTTGCAGCTAACTTCAAATAATAAGTGAATGAATTGTAAAAAAAATAAATTGTGATTTGCTTAACGCAGCAGTATAATTTTTCTGAAATTTACAATGGAATGTCATCACAATTTAAAATTTTACAATAAATTTAACGCAGCAAACTTTATTATATGATAGTCGTGGAAAACATGATTAAGCACTGCGAACATGATAAATCACCAGAAAAAAAATCTTTGGTGGTAGTAACCTTACACAATATTATGGCACTACAACCTGGTGCAGAAAAGTAGGAAAATAAATTGAAATGGGGTTTAACGTCATATTGTTCTGCTCCGACTGGGCTGATGAGTTAGTAGGGAAACTTTGCTACGGCCTACAATTGTATTGAATTCCAATTTTGGGGGTCTAGTTTTACATGTACACCAATATGTTCATGGTGAGTAAGGTTTTCATGCTATCCGAAGGACTAGATGTCACCCCTTGTCAGACTCTCCATCCTACACCCCTGTCAAAGAGGAATCATGAAGGGCAACACCTAGACATCAGCCCATATATTAAAGTTGATAATAAAAAAAATCTTTGAGGCCAACTATGCTCGGCGACATTGTCTGTGTTCCGATCTCAATCCGCTAACTTTTAAAATCGTTATGACCGACCTGCTGCTACACTGTTTACTGTGATTAAAAGAAGTAATTATAATCTCGCTTAACTTTAAGGTACCTCCCATAGGTCACTTAAAGTTAAGTGGATTTTTCAAACTTAAATTAGCCTTTTATACCACTAAAAGACTAGACACTTCAAAGTTAAGGCAGCTTAATTTTTAAGGTAAAATTTGATGCTTAACATTGTCTTTGAATAACACTTACCCTTAACTTACAGGAAGTTACGAATATTTAAGTGAAATCTAGTAGTTAAGTGGCTATCTTAGACTTAAGTTATCCTTTGAATACGGACCCTGGAGTATATGATAAGTTATGGATGGAATATTGCCCGCATATTCCGGACTTGTCCGAAACTATTTTCCAAACACCCAAAAGTGTCCGACCGGGAATATGCCCAATCGGACATCAAGACATGGTGAATAATATTCAAAATTACAAAATTAATATAGTTTACTGACTGTATAACTACCACTGATTGACTCAACCCGGTTATCGTCCAAAACTATTTTCCAAACACCCAAAAATGTCAGACCTGGAATATGCCCAATCGGACATCAAGACATGGTGAATAATATTCAAAATGCCAAAATTAATATAGTTTACCGGTACTGACTGTATAACTACCACTCATTGACTCAACCTGATTATCGTTAATAACACGCTGGATTGATTAGGTAATTAGGTGATCAACTTATTTATCGTGCTATACCGCCAAGCACCTGCCTTAGTTAACTAGTTAATCTGCCTTAATCCTTTATTGGACAATTCATCAATCCAATCCTGAACAGAAGTCATTGTTTCTCCTTTGTCGGGATATGTATCAATACAATAAGAGTGATTATAAACTTACTGTGACCATGATTTTCCCATTGTCGGAATTTTAATCTCCTTGATGTCGGCATAAAAATAGTCATATATGTCACATGGAAATGTGGTCGTATATTGTCGTCGCCCTTTCCGTCCGTCTGTCCGTCCATCGTCCACAACTTCTTGTGAACGCTTTAGAGGCTAAAGTCAATATCCGATTGACTTTAAATTTCTACACAGTGTTTAAGCTCATCATGCGAAGAATCCTATTGATTTTCAGCAAAATCCGATTATTACTGCCAGAGTTATAACCCTTGATCACTGTGAAAAATCTTGTGAATTCTCTAGAGGCTAAAGTTAGTATCCGATTGACTTTAGATTTATACACGGCGTTTAATGTCACGAGGCAAAGAAGCCTATTGATTTTCAGCGATATCGGATAATTACTGCCAGAGTTATGACCCTTGATAACTTTGAAAAATCTTTTGAACACTCTAGAGGCCAAAGTTAATATCCGATTGACTTATTTATACACACTGTTTACGGTCATGATACGAAAAAGCCTATTTATTTTCAGCGATATCCGATAATTACTGCTAGAGTTATGACCCTTGATCACTTTGAAAAACCTTGTGAACGCTCTAAAGGCTTAAGTTAATATTCGATTGACTTTAAATTTGTTCACAGTGTTTAGGGTCATGAGACGAAGAATCCTATTTGATTTTCAGTGATATCTGATAATTTCTGCCAGAGTTATGGCACTTGATCACTTTGAAATATCTTGTGGACGAAGGCCTTGAGACAAACAATCAAAACAATTCTAATCATTTCTGATAATTACTTAATGGGCTATTACTCGTAAAAAGATTATCATGTGTTGTTAATGTTCTCCTTATTGACAAAAGAAACAATATGCGACAATCCTTGTTGACTACCCGGATGACTTAGCTGTTGTGGGCATATGTTTCGTTGCCTGGCAACCTATCTTTTCACCTTCCGTATATATGTTGAAAAAGAGTATTATAAGACTTCTGCTGAAAAAATGTATCGATTTATGACACGTAAAATGCCGTAATTTTGGTGGAATGTTAAACAGTACGGATCGGCAGTAGTCGACACGCTTTTTATCTATCGTATTACGACATCACATAATTTTGTAGGAATATTACTGACATAAATTTGAATACCGTACGGAAATTAAATATGAAAAATAGCGAGGTGCACCTATTTTTTATATTACATACAAATTTGAATATTTTGTTGATGCATGATTTTTGGGTGTGGTCTAAAAATTGCCTTCTTAAATAATGATAAGAGTTATTTCCTTTATTTTCAGTAAAAATGTCCAACAAGAAAAATTTCGAAATCCCATCACTGTAACTTGTATGTCATTAATTAGTTATTTAAACATACATTATGGAAGAGCAAAAACTGACTTTTGTCGATCTTCCTTTGAGCCTCAGATGTCATAGAAATTATAAATTAGATCTTCATTTAAACAACAAGCCCAAAATGAACTCTGTAGACCCACGGATGGCTTGGATTGGGCTCGGATTAAAACAGGATTTCGTCCACTGATTTAATCACTATGGCGTCGTGGTTGGGGTTTCTTCGTGACGTTGACGTCATCATACTTCCGGAAATTATTCATAAAAGACAGTGATGACCGAGGCTATACACAAGCTTCACTAGATACCGTTTAAACATTGCTTGATGATCGAGACTATGTAGGTGGAGTTAACGCCTGTCAATCAACAATCGGCCATAGTGGGAAAAGGGTGCCGATGAATTTAACTATCATTTCTAGTAAAAAATTATAGTGGTAACAACTTTGATCAGGATAAAGTTATTTGACTGAAATTTTCAATATATTCTTGTTTCAACATCTATTTTTGAACTTTAATAGCAAGAATGGCTAACTCCTTGTCAAAATCTCCCACAATGTATCTTTAAATGAGTTCATCTGTCTGTCCGTCTGTCCGTCCGTCAGTCCATCCATCCAAAATTGTTTGTGAACACTTTACAGGTCACAATTTTTATCCGATTTTAATGACAAATTTGAACTTGTAGGCGAATAGTGTAAAAATATAGTATATCAATGTTGTGGACCCTGTATTGTATCTTCCTGAAAGATCTTGGGTTCTTTCGATATTTGCACATATCGGATATTAACTTCCTGAAATATGGCCCCTGATTATACGAAAAATGGCCTTTTTTAGCTTGTGTTCCTTCTGGATGTCCAATCTGTTTCACAGAGAATTACTTACGAAATATCTCTGTAACAGACGACAGTTCACAACAGGTGCGTTGACTGCACGCGCCGTTAGTCATTGGCTCAACGGCTCGTGCAATGTTTACTTAACACCTAAAAGCTTCGGGCAAAATGATGCATTTTACTCGTTTTAATACCCATTTACACTAAAAAGGAAATATTTTTTAACTCCAAATACTTCAAACGTCTTTATTTATTTTTCTTTTACCTCAAAAAAATGTTTGAGAATTTAATTTGTCAGAGTTAAAAAGTTAATATGCCGTACTCATTAAGCCTCGTCGATGTCATGCTTATCAGTGATTGTAGCGGCCAAGCGAATATTCACTGCGGGATCAGTTTGCTGGATGTCATGATTATAATCAGATCTTAAAAAAAACAACCTTTGATTACATCACAGTTCTGCAGTGAAGGTTGAGTTTAAATTTTGTGACAATCGGACCAAAACTGCCAAACAAAATAGCTGTCGTTTGTACACGAATAGTGTTAAAATATGGAATATATCAAGGATGTGGACTTTGTATAGGTCACAATTTTAAACCCAATTTTGATGACACTTGAAATACATGTTTATAATCCAAAGATTGTGGTTCCTTTCGATATTTGCGCATATCTGATTGTAACTTCATGAATTATGGCCCCTGATTGTACCAAAAATCGCCTTTTTTTTTACTTGTGGTCCCTCGCCTAGAGATCACAATTAAGGGTATCTTGCGTTTTGATTGGTCAATAATTAGACGCTGTCTATTGGACAATAACACCCCTCTGTTTTAGTAATTTCTTTTAAAATCCTTATTAGCATGTTACAATGTTGATAAACACTTCCTGTTTCGCATTTAGAGGGGTGTTATGGTCCAATAGACATGTTCTTGGATTTTACATTGGAACCCGCAACACTAACGCATTATTGGACAGGTGTTATTGGACTAAATGTGAAACAGGAAGTGTTATCGCTTAAATATAGGGGTAGTTTATAGTATGTGTTGACTAATTTATTGCATATGATTTACTAATTATTATAGGGGTATTGTGCCTATTATTTGTGATGAGTTATTTAAAGCTATATCAAAAAATACAGATGAAAACAAAGTAAGTATTTTATGATTATATAAACTCTTTCAGTACCCCAGAGAAAATAGGCAATGGGACAGAGAAAATAGGCAAATTAATGGGGAATCTAAAATATTTGAAAGGAAAAAAACTCTACATTAAGATAAAGTTCTGTCCACATCTATATTATTGTACATTAATAATTGAGCATTTACTACTGGTAACCGGTGGAATTTAACAAGCTAAAATTTATAAGAATATTTTTCTTAATAGATCAGCCTATTTTTCTGCAAACTAATGTGGAATTTTCCTTTCTAATTGAAATATAACTTTAAAATTAGTCATTGATCCAATGAAAAATAGAATCAAAAGTTGTTACTTTTTTTTAGAAAATGGATTACTTTTAATATTCTAGAGATTTGAGGTGACATTTTCTATGTTAGAGATTTATAATGAACAAGTGAGGGATTTGTTAGCTAAAGATAATCCTAAAGGTGGATTAACAGTCCGACAGAATTCTAAACTAGGAATGTTTTATGTAGAAAGTTTGAAGAAAGTACCTGTTGGCAGTTATCAAGAAATAGAGAAACGTATGGAACAAGGTAATGTAGCTTTAAACATTAGTAGTAGCAGTAGTACTAGAGTATAGCTGTTGATTTAACATCTGCTTGCACACAGAAGTGGGGAGATCTGCTCTTATTATGTAAACCAGAAGATCAAGGTTCATGATGTCAGGCTTCTCACGTGACCAAAAGGAAACGGGAACACTTCTATACATTTTATATATTTTTTTTTCTATAAATACAACAAAATGTCCAATTGAGATGCATGTCCTTGTCTTTTCTTTCTCTTGCATAAACTTAACCTGCTGAAAGAAAGATTCCAATTAACAATTTCCTATATTTACACTTGCAATTACACATTGACACAATCATTCTTTTATCCACCTTTAAAGTTAACTCATACAGGAAGGACATTTTCCTGATTCTGTCATTTAGGACAGAATAAATATTTGTAAAAGAGCTCAGAGTCAAGGTCCGTACTAAAGAGAACGAAGGGCCCACATGCATCAACTCAAAAACAAATAAACAAAACCCTTAGATCAATAATAAACGCACACCTCTACAGTAAATTATAACTACAATGATCTATGCTTGTCTTACCCAGAATGAGCACTATTTATGCTAAGGGAAAGGAAGTCCCTACAAGCACTAAATCTAATAACACCCAAACGAAAAACCTTTAAAACCGACAAGATATATCTACTCTTGACGGTCCATGTCGAACGGTAGCGTGGAAGGGTCTATAGGGTGCTCTCCATAGGCGTAAGGGCTCGCTGAATGATACTTGATAGGGGGGCAGAAATTTCGTGTTAGGCCTACAGGCGACTAGGGATGCCCCTCCGCCCCCCCCCCCAAATTTGACGCTAGAGGACATGAACGGAGTCATGTACTGATTTTAAAATGTATCTTGAATATATGATATTACTATTAGGATCTCATATTTTCATGGCAAGATAACAACATCCGTATCGTCTAGAAATGAACCAATATTGAATTTGTGTTTTTAATTTCGAATATTATGGACAATATTGGGTTAGAGGGCTTACATTAACTTTGAAACTGGGAGCAACTGCTTTCACCCAGTTTCAAGTGTGCTTATTTTGATCAAAACAGGAACCAAAGGTAACAGCTAGAACAATCAGAACTATCAGATTCGATTTACATGTGACTGTTAACATGATCTTCAAAAGGGTGAATTTTGCAACAGTTCTAGCTATTACTATACTGTTGTTGTATCGCCCTTTTTGCCAAATGCATTTCAAACCAGTAGCCCAAACACATCAATTTCTCTACTCTGTTTGGTGTAGGTGAGTCAATCAACTGTCATGCACGTGCATGCTTCGACTTTAAAACTGGGCACGTATCGTTCATCGGGGGAGTTTCAGTTAAAACTCCCTAGGTAAGGTTTTTCAGAGTCGATAATCGCCTCAAATCAAGCAGATTCTTTTGATTTTCATTTGTTTCATGTTTGGGCTAGATTGTTTGAGCGCATTTAATTTCTTACTCTTACATAATGGTTCTGATTTGGGGAAACATAGTATAATTTATATCTACTTGTCGCTTCACTGTGGGGAGCGCTAAATCGATACACATTCTTAACCATATCGTAATTTTGTCACTTGATTTGTGAGGGAGAATTAGGTGATTTCGTTTTTAATGGTGTTCTTATAGTTTAGACATCCCGTTCTACTTTCAGACCCTGTAAATATAGGCATTGCGGTCTTTTCACTTGATTCTTGATTTAGTTTTTGATTGTAGGTTAAGTTGCTGCACTGGATCGATGAATCTATTCACCACAGTGGTTTAATAGTCTATTAAAATGGGTTTGTCTGTCTGTCTGTCTGTCTGTCCGTCACACTTTTTCTTTCTAATTGAGCTAGAATGTTCAAACTTGGTGTAGGTGTTTATTAGGTCGATAGCAAGATTAAGTTCGAAGTTGAGCATTTTCTGCTCAGGGTAAGCAGAGATAAGCCATTTGATTGATTGATGCTTTGGGACACGATATTTTTAGTTCTATGAAACTTGGTGTGTAATTTCATTACATCGATGCCTTGACTAAGTTAGATAATCAGCATTTTCTGCTCAAGGTAAGCAGAGCGATAAGCAATTTGATTGGCTGAGACTTTTGAACACAATAATTCTCCTTCTAATTGAGCTAGAATGTTCACTTGGTGTAGGTGCTTATTAGGTCAATACTTTGATGGATTTCGAAGATGAGCAATTTCAGCTTAATGTAAGCAGGGATAAGCAATTTGATTGGTTGATACTTTGGGACACTATAACTTTAGTTTTAATTAAGTCAGAGTGATCAGATGAGCATTTTCTGCTAGGGTAAGCAAAGATAAGCCATTTGATTGGTTGATGCTTTGGGACATGATAACTTTAGTTCTAATTAAATGGGAGTGATGAAACTTGAGGTAGATTGTTTTAACTTGGTGTAGGCATTGATTAGGTCAATCATTGATAGAATTCAAAGATGAGCATTTTCTGCTTAGGGTAAGCAGAGATAAGCAATCTGATTGGTTGATTCTTTTGGGCACAATAACTTTTTTTTGATGGTCAGAATTTTCTGCTTAACAACTCTGCTTTTAATTGAGGGAGAATGTGTAAACTTGATGTAGATGTTCATAAGGTGAATGTCTTTACTTAATTCAATTATTAATATTTCGAGCTAAAGCAGAGCTAAGCAATTTCATTGGTTGAAGCTTTGGGGCAAGATAACCTTGATGAATCTTCGTGATATTTTTGAAAGAAATAAATGTGTGATTAATTGATATGTGTCATCTATTTATTTTGGGATTTCGGCAGGGGACATCAGCCCCACTGTTGGCGTGTTCATTTCGTAGTTTGAGAAATAGACTTTGGCGTATAAATTTCATGATTTCTATTTAGTATTTTGGGCAAATTAATCAGTTGAGAAATTAAGGGCACAAATTATATCTTGTTTATTGTTTGTTTCAAGACATTATATAGCAGACGTTGTATCCAGTATCCAAACCCTGTCTACATTCACGACATTTGAAAAGAAAAGTGGATGCTTTCATTCGCTTCGATTTGGCCTATTTTTAAAGTCACATGACACATGTCTTTTATCACCTGATATGTTTTCCATAGAAACGAGTTGAAGCCAGTTGTAAGAACTCTCATGTTGATGGCAACTAATTGCCGCTAGTTGATGCAAGTTGCAGACAATTAAACCTGGGCACCAGACATAAACTGACTGTAACTAGTTGCATCAAGTTGAAGCCAGTTGCACCTAGTTGTTGAAACGGTAAAGAAGCGTACAGAGGCCATATTAAAACTTATTTAGTAATATATATTACAGGAACTGCGGCCAGAACAGTGGCATCAACCAATATGAATGCTACTAGTAGTAGAGCCCATACTGTCGTAACTATCACCTTTGATCAAATCATCAAAAACGCTATTGGATCTGAAACTAAAAAAAGTAGTATAGTTAATTTAGTAGATTTAGCAGGTATGTGGATTATATAAATTGTATGTGCAGAATATTATTCAAAAATGAGTAAAACTGTAATTTTATTTCCTTGTGCAAAATATCCAGTTTACCACAACAAATGTCCTTCATTTCTTAAAATCAGAGTTAATTTTAAAGATGTTTGTATAAAACAACCTATACACTTTAATATAAGTATCTGTGCTTTCCATTAAAACCCACATTGGTGAAAGAATAAACATTTATTATAAGTAGATACTGCTAATAATCAAGCCCGTAGCTAGCACAAAATTGTTAGGGGGACAAAGGCTTCCGGGGGCGCCGATATACCTACACAGCGAAAGGGTTTACAAAGTGCTCTCATAGGCGTAAGGGGGTTTGGGTTGGCCTTACAGACGTCTAGTGGGAAAATTTGACGAACTCAAATGCGTTTTCCTGCTATTCCAGTTCCTGAGACAGTAGGTGGTCTGATATAGCCTAACTTAGATGGCTGAGTCGAATTCCAATCAATCGTTTATATTCCATGTCCCTGGAACGAGTCACCCACACAAATCATGCCATTTTTGAAGCCCCGTTGAACACTTTTCTGGGCGCCCACCAAATCTGATTCAGCATTATTTGCTATTTGTGGCCCAACATTTTAAGGCGCCCCACTCTTCATTATGGGCGCCTCTCCGGGATAAGGCACCCCACAGATCAAGCCGTTTTGGGCGCCCAATTCATTCTTGGGCTCCTAACTAATCTCAATAGTATTTTATCATGGGCGCCCCTCCTGGAATTTGCACCCCACAAATCACATCATTTGAATTTTGAAGATTACCAAGCCGTTTTGGGCGCCCAGTTCATTCATGGGCGCCTAACCAATCTCACAAGCATTATATTATGGGTTCCCATGATCTCGGCATTATGTGCGTCCCTCTGGGATGAGGCACCCCACAAAAAATGACGTTTGAATTTTGAAAATTATCACGCCGTTTTGGGCGCCCAATTCATTCGTGGGCGCCCAACCAATCTCACTAGCATCATATTATAGGCAGTCGTGATCTTGGCATTATTGGGCGCCCATGACATCAGCATTATGGGCTTCCCTTTTCACTATGGCACCCCGCAAATCATGCCGTTTAGGGTGCCCCATTGATCTAGTCATGGGCACCCAACCAACCAATCTCACTAGCATCATATTATAGGCAGTCGTGATCTTGGCATTATTGGGCACCCATGACATCAGCATTATGGGCTTCCCTTTTGACTAAGGCACCCCGCCGTTTAGGATGCTCCATTGATCTAGTCATGGGCACCCAACCAATCTGATTTCGGTATTATGCACTATGTCCGGCCCAACATTTATAAGGCGCCCCATCAAAAATGTCATTATGGACGACTCTCTGTTGTGGTGTTAAAAGTGTGGGTCATTATGAAGCGCCTCACCATTTGGCGAGGCACCCATAAAACCAAGTGGCATCTGCTTGTCACTTGACTTTATGTGGCGCCCATACTATTATGGAGACGTTGGTCATTGGTCTAGTATTGTGTCATTTGGCACCCATTGAGGGAAGTTTTCCAGGGGGGGGAGCTGCCCCCTTTGCGATCACTCCCCCCCCCCACAGCTACGGGCCTGCTTATAATAATAGAAATATAATAATTATTTGAAAAAAGCTAAAAATAAAAATATATTAAATAATTATTTGAAATGTGCCCATATTTGATTCGTAAAATAAATTTGATTCCTGCATTCTAAAGGATCTGAAAGAGCTGACAGTACCGGGGCTACAGGTGATAGATTAAAGGAAGGCGCCAATATTAACAGATCACTCTCAGCTCTCGGAAATGTTATTTCTGTAAGTATATTGAAATATTGTACTTATCCCTTGAAGATTATAGACAACAAATAGTAAACTAGACTGCAACTGCACTTGCCAACTCAAACTTATTTTTTTATATATATTTATTAATATAGGCTCTAGCTGATATATCTATGGGTAAGAAGAAAGTATTAATACCTTACAGAGAATCAGTTTTAACAAAACTTCTACAGAATGCTTTAGGTGGAAACAGGTAGGCATGAAAAAATACTATTTTTCGTTAATAGATAAATGTGCTCAACATATGAAATAATCTTTAAAAAGCGAGGAATTTGATCATTTACATTGATTTTTTTCAGTAAAACTGTTATGATAGCAGCTCTTTCACCAGCAGATATCAATTATGATGAAACTTTATCCACATTACGATATGCTGATAGAGCTAAAAAAATAAAAAATCAAGCTGTTGTTAATGAAAATCCATTGGATAAATTAATCCGGGAACTGAAGGTAAATGTAATAATGTAGAAGCAATTTGTGATTTGTAAATTGCATAATATTGTGATTTTTAGAGTGGATGGTTTATCTAATGTGTAAATTGTCCAGTAGATTGTTTCACTGGATGGTTCATCTAATGTGCAGGAGTGTTTTACTGGATGGTTTATCTAATACGTATGTAACAGGGTTTCTATTCAAAGATAAACAAACACCAGGTCGTAGGTTCAAGTTTTATTTGTGGATAATATATATATATATAAAAACTCTGAAATACATAAAGAAATGTAGAAATTCCAGCCAACTTAGCTGCCGAGTCAAGTCCGCAATCTATAACAAGTTACCTATTTGAAGTCTAATGCATATTCTGAACAGTAGCCACGGCAAAACAGCAATGATATAGGTTAAATCCCACTGGATTTACGGGACTCAGTTGAAAGGTGGAAGTAGTCCCGGTTATCCTGACGGACATCTGAATTGTACAGGGCAAAATCACAACAGAAATGTATAAAAAATAGGAATACTAATAGATAACATATACATATTTAAAATAATGGCGGAAAGTCATTGGTTTCAAACAAAGACAAAGGGATGTAAAGGGATTTATAAAATTACAATACAATAGACTCTCAAATAATAAATACATACCCTATAAAATAGGAGTTTAACACTACTTATTATTTCCGCAAGATTTACCATATAGAATACTGGACTGAAATAAATATACTATTCAAAAAAAGTAGGGGATATTTGATTTTGGGGGCATAATACTAAAATATGCAAATGATTACGAAAAAAGTCACTATAGAACCTAACAGAAGAAACATTTCCAGTTACATGTGACGCCCAAACGCACCAACATCTACCGCATGGAATGCAGGTGATGCTTGGGATCATCATGGGGGTCCAACCCAAGATTTGCACGACTCTGACTTTGAATGTTACAGTCATTGTGGCATTGAATTCCAGAGCCGAAACATCAGTTTAATTGTTTTAGTGACCAGAAAACAAATTTTGATATGCGTCGGCTTACCCAAAATGAAAGGTTACGTGCCCTTGGCATGCTACAGATCGGCACAACACAAGCGGTTGTGGCGCGGACGATGAATGTTTCTCAGTCTGTCATAAGCAGGCTATGGTCCAGATACCGTGATACACAATCTGTACAGGACAGACCACGCTCAGGTCGACCAAGGGCGACAACTCAAGCCCAGGATCGATTTATCCGTACCTTGGCCTTGAGAAATCGTGTCATCACAGCAAATCAGATCAGCGCTCGTCTTCAAACAGACATTGGTGTGAGAGTGAGTGGCCAGACGATTCGGAATCGACTGCATAGGGGTCACCTTTGCGCTCGACGTCCTCGCATGATCCCTTGTTTGAGAGATCTTCACATTCAGGCAAGACGTCGTTGGTGTAGGGATCGTCAACACTGGGATAATCGACGCAGGAGCAATGTGATGTTTTCAGATGAGTCAAGGTTCACTGTTGATTTTTTTGACAGACGTAGGAGGGTGTGGCGTCGTCGAAACGAGCGCTTCCAAGACGTTAACGTCATCAGACATGATTGATTTGGGGGTGGTTCTGTTATAGTGGGGAGGCATCACTGTTGCTGGAAGAACGGCTTTACATGTTGCGTGTTACAGGCCAGTACTACCGGGACAACATCTTGGCAGTCGATGTTGTGCCGTTCGCACGACGTCATGGCCGCCGTTTCATCTTCCAGGATGACAACGCAAGATGTCACAGGGCCAGGATCATTACAGGTTGCCTCCAACAACAGAACATCACCACGTTACCTTGGCCAGCACTGAGTCCCGACCTCTCCCCCACCGAGCATTTTTGGGACATGCTTGGACAGAGGTTACGTCAACGTCAACAACGTCCTGCCAATGTCCAAGAACTTGCTGCTGCGTTGCAACAGGAATGGGACAATCTGGACCAAAATGACCTTAGACGTCTCATTAGGAGTATGCCACGTCGGATCAATGCTTGTTTGGCAAACAGAGGAGGATTTATCCGTTACTGACTTTGTTGTGATGCTGTGGTAACTTTGCTGTTTGACCCCGGGTATCATTTTACCCTTATAATGGTCAGTCTGTGCCTTACTTAGTCTAACGATCATTTGGAATAAATCGACGAATGTGAACTTCATTTCATTTTGTCATTTGCTTCTTCATCAGTTTCATTAGGTGACTTTAATAACACTTAAAAATCAAATATCCCTACTTTTTTTGAATAGTATAATATGAATATATTCAACTAATTATATGATACTCTAGAAATGAGAATATAATTATAGGAATACTGTAGAAATATACTAATAACTTAATTATTTCCTATATGAAATAGATACTAATTATATTACCATATTAGATAGATAAAATATTAAAGTCAGTAAAACTTACCAAGTGATATTATGTGCTCTTTCTTGTAACAAAGTTATGATGGAAGTGAGGTTTGAAATAGAAGCTGAGATGTGATTAGTTTAGTGAGTTAAAAGTGGGTTGAGTTTAGACTTACTATTGAAAAGAGACCAGCTTAAAGATGTACTATTAAATTGACAATACAACAAACACCAAATATACTATAAATAACAATTATATTAAAGAGACAATAATACAACAAATATTAAAGAGACAATAATACAACAAATATACACAAATATACACTACCACACGTAGATTTACAAGTACCGTAGAATGTTTTACAGGATGGTTTAACTGATTATGTACATTGTCTAATAGAGTATTTTACTGGATGGTTTATCTGATTATGTTACATTATCTAGTAGGTAGAATGGTTTAGGGGATTACCTGGTAGAGTGATTACTATTATTACTGTTATATTTTAAGGAAGAAAACGAAAGGTTGAAGGGTAAAATGGATGGTGGAATGACACCAATGCCATCTGAAGGAATGTCACAAGCAGGTATTATCTATATTCTATTTAAATGTGATAGTCAAGACTATTGACTTAAAGAATCAGTTTCAGATTCCCTTATTATATACTGACCTGGGTTTAAATATACATATGCCAAAATGTCAATAAATAATGTGTCTGAAAGTTTCAGTTATAAATATTGAGATGTTTATCAGTGATGTCTGGATTTGATGACTTAGTAAACTCAACAATAACATACCAGACACATGGGCATAGCTCCATTAATCAACATAGTAAAACATTTTGTTAGAAAATATTTTTTCTAAGTGTTTATTATCTATAGAAATTGTTAAGATGAGAGCCAAAATGGAAGAAGAAATTAAAGCACAACTGTTGCAAAATAATCAACTCTTATTACAGAATACACAAAACTGGGATGAAAAGGTAATAAAATAAATTTATAAATATGAACAATTTAACAATCTTAAGGACTCTGAACATCACTGGAGGGATTTTGAATCCTGTGCAAAAATTGTCAATGTTAGATCTCTGAAAAAAAATATCAGCCCAAAAAAGGTTCAATTCCATTCAGCATTTACAAAGATATGAAATTACCTACAATTGATATTTTGATTTTATTAATTAAAGGATAAGTTTTCAATTTGAATAGTGGTCTAGAGTGCCGCGCTTCGACCTCTAGCTGGCCGGTCACCTCTGGCTTGAGGCTGTGGTTTTGAGCCCTGGTGTGAGCGTATGTGGCATGGAGATAGGGGGGGGCCTTCTCAACCTCATAGGTTTCCTCCGGGCACTTTGGTTTCCTCCCACTGCTAAAGACCCCAACGCACAAGCGAATTTTTGAAATAAAATTAAACCATATATTAGTTCGGAAATGACCTAGTTTGTGTTGAGTGGATGTTAAACTCCATTTCTCTCTCTTTCTCTCTCTCTCAATTTGAATACATTTTGGCATGAATGCACCATTTAAGCAATACGAATCCCTTACAAGCTAGAACAGGTGAATCTCTAATAGGAATATCGCCGTTCGCTATGCAATGATCAATCCCACTGCTGTTTTGTCTAATTTTAAAAAACGTTCACTGATAGAACCTTACGACAGTTGAGTTCTGATTTCTTGAAAATCAGACTGAAATTGTCAGAAAATATGGCGTTCCCATTCCTAAAAAGTCTAAAAGTATGTAATACCATGGATTGTGTATAGATGTACAGGCAATGTTCACAAAGCCTTTAGAATTCTGTGCCACGCAAAAATCAGACCTGACAATTGTGACTAAAATAAAATTACCTCCTCTCGTGCAATTACCAGTACCGGGTATTAAGTTAAAAGCAAAGAAACAGAAATCAATTCAGAATATTTTTATTAATCTTGCTAATGAGGTCTTTGCTTACTTCTGACACACATCGATGTGAATCTGAAAAAAAATATGCTGAGATTTCATTAAAAACAAACCTACTAAAACACTCTTTTAATTTATACTTCTGAACAATTAATCATCATTCTGGATACTATTATACCTGAACTTTATTTTCATAATTTTAAAATCCTTCATACATACAGGAATTTGCATTATTAAGCAAAACCAATTACTTACAAAAACTACGGAACTATTGAAATCGATAATTTTGCAATTTTCAACTGCTGCATTTGGAAATTTCAAAGTTCTTAACTGGAAGAATTCATCACTACCGGATAGAAATACTTATTGGGTTGACAAATTACTGTGTAAACTACTGTAAATTCTAAGGAGGAGTTTGAAAAATGAATCCGTATAAAATCCAGCAATGTCAAGAATCAGGTTGCTTGATTTACCGTTGACATTGAGATCTTGTTGTGTCTGTGGCAAGCGGCAGAAAATCCAAAGGGACTCATTGCCTGTCCATCTATATACGGTCCATGGTAATACCAAGGTTAAAATTGTGGACCCTCTATAGGTCACAGTCTCAAGTTTTATACAATTTTGATGAAACTTAAAATATATGTTTATTTCCCAAAGATCTTGGTTCTTTTTAATATTGCCGCATGTCACTCAGTAACATCCTAGATTATGGCCCCTGATAGTACAAAAAAAGTAGTTTATTAGCTTGTTTGCTGAACTTCGATTGAATCCAAGCCTAGAGGTTATCTAGCCTTGGTGTTTTGATTGTTTTTTCTTTATTGTCCCCCGCCTTTCGAAGAAAGTTGGGGGACTATTAAAATGGGTTCGTCCGTCCGTCTGTCTGTCTGTCTGTCTGTCTGTCCGTCACACTTTTCGGGACACAATAACTCTCTTCCTAATTAAGCTAGAATGTTCAAACTTGGTGTATGTGTTTATTAGGTCAATGCCTTGATGGAGTTCAAAGATGAGCATTTTCCGCTTAGGGTAAGCAGAGATAAGCAATTTGATTGGTTGATGCTTTGGGACACAATAACTTTAGTTCTAATTAAGTGAGAGTGATGAAACTTAGTGTATAGTTTCATTACAGTAATACCTTGACTAAGTTCGATAATGAGCATTTTCCGCTCAGGGTAAGCAGAGCAATTTGATTGGTCGAGACTTTGGAACACAATAACTCTCCTTCTAATTGAGTTAAAATGTTCAAACTTGGTGTATATGCTTATTAGGTCAATGCCTTGATGGAGTTCGGAGATGAGCATTTTCCGCTTAGGGTAAGCAGAGCGATACGCAATTTGATTGGTCGAGACTTTGGAACACAATAACTCTTCTTCTAATTCAGTAAAAATGTTCATATTGGTGTATATGCTTATAAGGTCAATGCCTTGATGGAGTTCGAAGATGAGCATTTTCCACTTAGGGTAAGCAGAGATGAGCAATTTGATTGGTTGATGCTTTGGGACACGATAACTTTAGTTCTAATTAAGTGAGAATGATGAAACTTGGTGTATAGTTTCATTACAGTAATACCTTGACTAAGTTCGATAATGAGCATTTTCTGCTCAAGGTAAGCAGAGCGATACGCAATTTGATTGGTCGAGAGTAGTCGAGACTTTGGAACACAATAACTCTCCTTCTAATTGAGTTAAAATGTTCAAACTTGGTGTATATGCTTATTAGGTCAATGCCTTGATGGAGTTCGAAGATAAGCATTTTCCGCTTAGGGTAAGCAGAGATAAGCATTTTGATTGGTTGATACTTTGGGACAAGATAACTTAGGTTCATCTTGATTGATGATTTTTATGCCAATACAATGACTGCATTCTCATTTAGTAATCGATTCGACAGTAACAGTGTATAGAAACGATTGACTTGGACACGAGGGCCCTTTCCCTTGGCCAGAGGGGCCCTTTTGTCAAGCGTGGGGGCCCTAACTACGGTACATTTTCATATTTTCGTTGGTTTTAGCATTTTTCGTTATAAAAACACTTTGGGATGACACTTCGTGTACAGTTTCATTGCTCGATATGTTTGAAAAAAATAAATGTGCGATTAATTAATATGTGTCGTCTATTTATTTTGGGATTTCGGCGGGGGACATCAGCCTCACTGTTGGCTTGTTAAATCTGGGTACTTCTCAACAGGGATTATCCCTTGACAAAATGTGGGCATATCTTGCATGGTAACCGTGTGTTTTAAACCTGATTAAATACAAGCCCGGAGGTTATCTAGAATACATCTTTACAGGGATTATGCCTTAGCAAATGTGATATTTTAGCAAAAAATAAAAATGTTACATTGTTACTTTAAAAATAGATATTTTCAAAATATTCAAATAACTTGTGCTTTGCTTATAGTTCCGGCCCGAAAAACAAAGTCAGCCGTAAATTCTCTACTAAATGATCACAAATATTCCCGTGATTAAGATACGTATTCCCACACAAAAAGATGTATTCCCTGGTGTGTTTTTAATCCATTTTTATACGTCCACATTCATAATGTGAACGTATTATGCCGTCGCCCCTGTCTGTGTGTGTATGTATGCGTGTGGGTGTGTGTGTGTGTGTGTGTGTCTGTGGTTCGCCTACAGAGCGCAATTCTTCATGGATTTTCTTCAAACCTGGTATACTTATTCCTTATACTCCAAGGAAGATCCCTATTGTTTTTGGTGCATGCCCGACCCCCAGGGGCAGAGCCACGCCCATTTCTAGTATTTGTTTGTTTGTCGTCTACAGGCCACATTTCTTAACTTATAATCTTGAAACTTTGCATACACATTCTTTGTACCCTAAGGAACATCCCTATCGTTTGGGGTGCATGCCCAACCCCCAGGGGCAGAGCCACGCCCATTTTCTTTTCGTGTGTCTTTGTGTCGCCTACAGGGCGCAATTCTTACTGGATTTTCTTCAAAACTTGGTATACGTATTCCTTATACCCTAAGGAAGATCTCTATTGTTTTTAGTGCATGCCCGACCCCCAGGGGCAGAACCACGCCCATTTCTAGTATGTGTTTGTTTGTCGTCTACAGGCCACATTTCTTAACTTATAATTTTGAAACTTTGCATACACATTCTTTGTACCCTAAGGAACATCCCTATCGTTTAGGGTGCATGCCCAACCCCCAGGGTCAGAGCCACGCCCATTTTCTTTTCCTGTGTCTTTGTGTCGCCTACAGGGCGCAATTCTTACTGGATTTTCTTCAAACTTTGTATACTTACTCTTTATACTCTAAGGATGATACCTATCGTTTGGGGTGCATGCCAACCCCCCCAGGGGCAGAGCCACGCCCATTTTCTTTTTGTGTGTCTGTGTGTCGCCTACAGGCAGCAATTCTAACTGGATTTTCTTAAAACTTTGTATACTTACTCTTTACACCCTAAGGATGATCTGTATTGTTTTTTGGTGCATGCCCGACCCCCAATGGCAGAGCCACGCCCATTCCTTGTATTTATTTGTTTGTCGTCTACAAGCCACATTTCTTAACGTATCATCTTGAAACTTTGAAGGCTTATTCTTTGTACCCTAAGGGACATTCCTATCATTTGGGGTGCATGCCCAACCCCCAGGGGCAGAGTCACGCCCATTTTCTTTTTGTGTGTCGCCTACAGGCCACAATTCTTAATTGGTCATCTTGAAACTTAAAATACTTATTCCTTATACCCTAATGATGATCCCTTTTGTTTTGGGTGCATGCCCGACCCCCGTGGGACAGCAACACCCATTTCTTGTATTTGTTTGTCTGTCGTCTACAGGCTGCATTTCTTAATGTATCATCTTGAAACTTTGAATACTTATTCTTAGTACTTTAAGGAAGATCCCTATTGTTTTTGGTGCATGCCCGACCCCAAGGGACAGTGCCACGCCCATTTTTTTTTTGTCTGTCTGTGTGTCACCTACAGGCCACAATTCTTAATCGATCGTCTTGAAAACTTGTTTTATACTTATTCCTTATACCCTAAGGCTGACCACTATTATTTTTGGTGCATGCCGGACCCCCTGGGACAGAGCCACGCCCAATGCTTTTGTGTCTTGTGTTCGCCTACAGGATGCAATTCTTAACAGATCCTTTTAAAACTTTACAAACCTATTCCTTATACCCAAAAGATGACCCCTATTGTTTTTGGTGATTTCCTAACCCCCAGGGGCAGAGCCATGCCCATTTTTACTTCGTGTCTGTGTGTGTGGTCTACAGTCCACGATTCTTAATGGATCGTCTTTAAACTTGGGATATGTATTCCATATAGCCTAAGGACGTCAACTGCATGTCCCGACTCACACAGGCAAGACACGCCCAATTTTTGTGTTTGTCGTTTACAGGCCGCAATTCTGAATGAATCAGCTTGGTACTTGGCGTATGTATTCCTTATAGCCTGAGGGCGTCCACTATTGATTTTGATGAATGTCCCGACCTCCAGGGGCAGAGCCACGCCCACTTTTTGCCTTTAGCGTTAGGAAGGCACAATTCTGAATGGATTATCTTGGTATACTTATTCCTTATACTCTAAGGACGGCAACTATTGATGTTGGTGCACGACCCTCAACGCTAAACAAACCAAACGCCTAGCCTTCTTGACAAAGTACCATATCAATCAAAGCAGGAATGTGGACGTATATTGTAGCGTTAGCGTTATGTTTTCCTTTTATATAACAATTGATAGACGTCATTTGGTTAAAACAATGAGCTTTTACGATCGCCGCCATTTTGAAATATGTGCAAATATCTTTACATGTTATAGAGTTAAAATACTAGAACGATATTATTTGAGTTCTCAAAATATCAATACGAGTTAATAAATTGATAAGTTTAAGAATTATGTTAATTATTGTACATGTGTATGACTTTGAATTATTTACATGTGCTAATCATTCAGAACTACTTTTTTCCCGTGTATGGAGAAAATAGTCAACCGCTGAATATGTCACGTACGCACTGGGAACGGGGATTCTCGCACCAAAACTTAATTAAAACCAAGTTACGATGTTCCTTGATCATGAAAAATTTTGACGAATTAATGAGAATTTCTATGTAGGGGCCACCACTTGCAGAATTTCAACCGGCACGTGCTTTACAGAAATGGAAATCCTGTAAAAACCAACGAGTATATACGGGTGTTGTCGTAAACAAATTAAGAAAATACTATACTTTCGATATATGAATGCATCTTGTTATTGTTATACTTTATGAATGTATAAATAACTAAATGATAATAATTGATTACATGTGTTCTTTTATTAATTAGGGGGATAGGTGGGTGGGTATATAAATGTCGATGTGAGATTGACTTGTTGTGTGACTGTCCTTGACCCAATTATATCGACATTCCGATAGCATGTAGTTTTTATACGCCCACATTTTCATGTGGACGTATTATGTTGTCGCCCCTGTCCGTCCGGACGTCCGTCCATAATTTGTTTGTGGACTCTCTACAGGTCACAATTGTTATCTAATTTTGACGAAACTTGAAATATAGGTTTATCCCTAAAAGATCTCGGCTGCTTTCGATATTGGCATGTATCGGATCAAAACTTCATGGATTATGGCCCCTGATTGTACGAAAAATCACGTTTTTAGCTTGTGGCACAATTTTGAACTGATTTTGCTGAAACTTGACATGCATGTTTATAACCCAAAGATCTTGGATCCTTTCGATATTTGCGCCTATCGGAATGTAATTTCCTGAATTATGGCCCCTGATTGTCCGAAAAATCACCCTTTTTAGCTTGGGGTCCCTCTGCAGGTCACAATTATCATCCGATTTAAAAAAACGTTTGATTATATTACCGTTACACCGTAAGGAAGGTTGAGTTCGAATTTCGGGAAAATCGGACCAAAATTGCCATACAAAATGGCCGCCGTTTGTACGCGAATACTGTTAAGAAATGGTATATCAAGGTTGTGGACCCTGTAGAGGTCACAATTTTAATTCGATTTTGATGAAACTTGAAATTCATGGTTATAACCCAAAGATCTTGGTTCCTTTCGATATTTGCGCATATCAGATCGTAACTTCCTGAATTATGGCCCCTGATTATACGCAAAATCGCCTTTATTTTAGCTTGTGGTGCCTCTTGGGGTCACAATTATTATCCGATTTAAAAAAACGTTTGATTATATTACTGTTACACCGTAAGGAAGGTTGAGTTCAAATTTCGGGAAAATCGGACTAAAATTGCCATACTAAATGGCCGCCGTTTGTACCCGAATACTGTTAAAAAATGGTATATCAAGGTTGTAGACCCTGTAGAGGTCACAATTTTAATTCGATTTTGATGTGGAGGGTTGAGTTCGAATGTCGTGAAAATCGTACCAAAATTGCCGGACGAAATGGTCGCCGTTTGTATGCGAAAAGTCACATTTCTAGGTTGTGTACCGCCACACCTTAATCAGTGTCGGCTTCGAATTTCATGAATATCAGATTGGAACTAAACAACAAAATGGCTGCTGCCAATACCATATGAAATACAGGACTTAATGATTTAGGAAAAATGATTTTCGGTATTGCTTGTTCTCTATCCATCTCTCGAAAATGTGGGCGTATCCTGTCTGGCAGTGCCAGCCTATCTTTGGCTTCTTATTATGTGCCTCAAATAGCACCACTTTCTCCGTGAGAAAAATGACCGGTTGGGAAAATTTTGAAGTGGAAGCCCTGCTTATAACCCAAACGCAATTATCACTTGAAATCTCAAGTTATTAAAAATAAACCTAGATTTGCTTAATTACAGCAAAACCAAGCCAAGATTTTGAGTTAGATAGTTCTCTAGATCATTATAAAATTTCATGAATTTTAGATAAGAATGCTGAATGTTAAAACAGCTATATTTCAGTGATGACTTGATGAATTTGTTTCAAATTTAGCATCTAATTTGAACACATCTAATTTAGCTGCTTGTCAACAATTGAGTAATTTTTACATTAATTTAAAGAATATAAGTGTAGTAGTTCTTAAGATTTATGTTGGATCGTTTTCAGCTTTCTGAAGCTCGAACAGAAACAGATGCTATTCAGGTTGCTGATAATCGTGAATATTCTCGAAGATCTAAAGAACCACATTTACGTAATTTGAATGAAGATCCAATGTTATCTGGAGTTATATTTCATTATTTACAAGAAGGGGAGAGCACAATAGGTAGAAAAGATGCTCAAAATCCCCCAACTATTTGTTTAACTGGTCTAAGGTAAATATAATAATCAAAGTAGGGAGTGCCTTCTATTCATTTTTTATACACCCACATTTTCATTTGTTGCCACCCTGTCCATCTCGACATCCACTGTTTGTTTGTAGATACTCTACAGGTCACAATTGTTATCCAATTTTGACAAAACTTGAAATCTAAGTTTATATTGTAAAGCCTTCAGTTACTTTCGATATTGGCATCTCTTACAAAATGTGGGCGTGTCTTGCATGGCAACTGCTTGTTAAGTATTTTTTTTGTCCCCCGCCTTTCGAAGATGAGCATTTTCTGCTTAGGGTAAGCAGAGATAATCAATTTGATTGGTTGATGCTTTGGGACACAATAACTTTAGTTCTAATTAAGTGAGATTGATGAAACTTGGTGTATAGTTTCATTACAGTAATACCTTGACTAAGTTCAATAATGAGCATTTTCAGCTCAGGGTAAGCAGAGCTATACGCAATTTGATTGGTCGAGACTTTGGAACATAATAACTCTCCTTCTAATTGAGTTAAAATGTTCAAACTTGGTGTATATGCTTATTAGGTCAATGCCTTGATGGAGTTCGAAAATTAGCATTTTCCGCTAAGGGTAAGCAGAGATAAGCAATTTGATTGGTTGATACTTTGGGACAAGATCTTGATTGATGATTTTTTATGCCAATACAATGACTGCATTCTCATTCAGTAATGGATTCGACAGTAACAGTGTATAGAAACGATTGACTTGGATGCGAGGGCCCTTTCCCTTGGCCAGAGGGGCCCTTTTGTCAAGCCTGGGGGCCCTTTTGGGTCCCCCTAACTAGGGTACATTTTCATTTTTCTCGTCGGTTTTAGCATTTTTCTTTTAAAAACTCTTTTGGATGACACTTCGAGTACAGTTTGATTGCTCGATATGTTTGAAAAAAATAAATGTGCGATTAATTAATATGTGTCATCTATTTATTTTGGGATTTCGGCGGGGGACATCAGCCTCACTGTTGGCTTGTTTATTCTGATGTATATTTAAGAGAAAATGGTCAACCTAATTGTTACAAAAGATTGATTTATATTGACACTTGACAGCTACTGGGATCTACCTAGAAAAATCTAGGTATTGCGCTTAATTAAAGTGATGTATTAAATACTTCCCAATCAAACTAATGGGAATGTTTTTAGTAAATCAGAGGATCCACAGTGGCTATGTGAGTAAGACTTTGAATAATCATTGTCAGCTTTAGAAGATATTAAGTCTGTTATAATTTTATTCAATCAGTTTACTAAATACTTAATCAATGGTGTCACCAGGAATTTGCTATGGGAGCTACTCTTGTGGGTGGTGACTCAAGCTCCAACAATGCATTTAATATTTGAGTATTTGTATTACATATGTTACATAGTATCCAGAAACAACATGCTGTAATATTTAATAAGAAAGGCGTTGTACAGATTGAACCTGTTGGTAATCAGGGTTCGAAGACAAAAGTAAATGGTATACCGTTGAGTGGACAAAAAACATTGTTTCATAAAGATAGAGTATTGTTTGGTGAGTCTTATTTTAGTACTGATGTGATAAGGGATGCACAGAGATTCCAGTAAAGGCTATATTAAGATAAATGTAACTGTAGAAATGGTCTGATTCCTCAGCTATTTTATTTTTTGACATTGTAAAGGTGAAATGATCGAGGACAACATTTGTTCCCCATGGTACATACAAATCTCTAATAATAATTTTCTGTCACTAGAACAAAGCTCATTGATATATTGAAAGGTTCTTAATTTAATAAGTTGGGACAGGACATTGTTATGATTGTTGTATTTGTAATGTTTGATTAAGTCTGAAACCTGATTGATCATTCCATTCCTTGCTTTTAACAAATAAAATTACTTGGGCTCAATGTGCTTTTTAAAGTTCCAATTTCATATTTTCTAAGAAAGTCAAAACATAATTATTTCTATGTCTTTTGCTCAAAAGGTTGTCAACTCACTATTATACGATCATGGGCAAAATTTCAGAGGTGTTAAAATGGGTGACACAGGCTGATTGAGGAAATAGTAACTCAATTACCTCCCTTGTTTTCCTATTGCTCTCCATGGACGGCCATCTTCAAACGTTTGAATTTGAAGTTGAAAATGATATTTTTGCCAATTTCTCAACTGGCAGTAGTGAATTATAGGATTAATAGGAATATTCTTTAACAAGGTAGGACTGTTTATAGGTACAATCTATTTTAGGGCTTTATTTTAATACGTTTTAAAAATTTAACTTAAAAATATGCTTTTGGAACTTTAAAGTAATGTGGGATTATTAATGTAAATATTTGTGTTGGTTGGCATATCTATGAACTAACTAGTTGATTTCCCGGATGGTCAGTTTAAAAGTAAACTGAGAATTGACCTGACGTTGGGAAGGAGCATATGTAATGTTGTATAATCACTGATTTCATGCTACAAAATCATCAAGTACACATTAATCTGAATGCCATCATTTGATACAGTAATAAAAGAATTGAAAATCCCTAGGTTCCAATCATCTTTATGTGTTTATGAATCCACAAAGAAAAAATTCAAGTTCTGACGATCTGCCACAAGATATCACCTGGGAATTTGCACAGAAAGAAATAGCTCAAGCTAAAGGTTTTGCTACTGGTTCAGATGGATTAACAAAAGGTTTAGTATGTTGTTTATTCTGTTAATTCAGTATTCTATATTTCATAACTGATTTTATACAGTAAACATCCACAACCAATATAATATTCCTTGGTTTTCACTGGAAAATTTCTCGTCACAATTAAATGTTCAATCTACACACAAAAGTTGAATTGAGCTGGTCACTGTCAAGTGGAAAATATGGTTGCTGTCACGTAATACAAGTGTACTAAAATAACTGGATCAGGATCCGATTCCACTCGCACTACCAAAATTTTAACAACAGACACAAATCCCAGATGGAGACCACACAAATTTGATGACCCAGTTCTGGTCGTATCAGTTTACCCCACCACTGTTCCATTTTCTTATCGTAAATGTGGTTATATGCATTCAGGATATTAGGACGTTTAAATGGAGTTGATTTGTTTGTAAACATACGAAACTCACTTACACCAATAATAGTGGACATCACCGGTGAGTTGCCGGCAGGGTATAAAAAAAAGTACACGGGTATTGAACATTATCTAGGGAAAGTACACCCATTAGGCATCAAAAATACCAAAAAATGAAAATGGCCTATAGAGGGCTTTTTCAATGGTGAGCCAATAACTATTTTTTACAAGGGTATCACATAAAACATGGTCGTTATCTTTGTCGCATTTGGAGACATGAGGTTTTCAGAGCAAAACATGTTAAATGATCATTGTTTTTCAAGTGTAGTTATATGAAGTCATTATACGATCATTTCTTTCAACAATTCTGACGTCATTCGCCAAAAGTCAATCATTTAATTACGTAACCATTTTGTTATCGAATATAGTTTCGCTGCATACTCAGAGTACTTTGTGTCTCATTTGAATTTGTAACCCCAGGCCTATCACATTGCCTTAAAGTTCTTGCGAACAGGCTCGTTTTGGTCTGGAGTATTTTCTGGCCTGTCAATAAAGCAACCTGCTTCCAATAGTCCGTTGAGAGCATTTCAGAGCGACAAAGGCTTAATGCATCAGCCCAGTCTTTGATGCACAGTGTGCACTGTGGGGATCGAGAGAATAATGCATCTAGTTGATTATAATTGATGGTTAGCTAAGCTGAAAAGGGGATGTAGTCACATCATGGGAATGAAGTCGATCACCACGTGATAACCTAGATGCAATTTTTGTATTATCTTGATAAAAATGTTCGGCTTACTTGTTTCCGCAACAAGTTGGATGGTGGTTACAAACAAACGGTAGGGTCTTTACGAAATTGTATGAGTGACTTTTTGGGAATGACGTCAGAATTATTGAAAGAAATGATCGTATAAATGACATAGATACTGGCTCGCTAGCCTGGAGGTCGGGTGTCCGATCGCTGCATTGTCCGAGAAAGTTTATCGAGATTTTTCGACTCGGTTTCCTCTTGTCAGTGGTACGGGACGGAGGACCTGACAAGGACAGCTGTCTAGTCCGTAGTCGTTCCATGAGATGAAGAACTGAGGTCCCATGTATACAGGGGCGTGCACGTAAAAGATCCGTTGGCATTGGACGTTAGATTAGGTCGTACAGGTGCGGATCCAGAGCGGGGGGGCCAGGGGGTCCAGACTCCGCCCCCCCCGCTCAGGCTTGAAAATTTTTTATCCGATTTTATTGGCGATTTAGACCTGTAATTTTGGAATTTACCTTCCGGAAATACGTCAGAATGAACCAAATTGAATCTAATTTACCAAATTTTTCTGGGGGAAAACCCCCCGTTAATCAGTTGAGCGCAATTAGTTAAACAATTATCAAACCTAGATCCCCCCTGCAAAAAATCCTGGATCCGCACCTGCCATAGTGCCGCTGTCTTGGCAAAATGTCCCTCATATCGCACTGTATGGCATATGGCCGTCTTCATTATCCCAGTAGGAACAGAACAGTAGGACGTTAATCCCCATTTCATTTCATTCATTCTGATTGCGACAAAAATATCATTTTCATGTGCTAGTCTTGTAAAAATCTTAAAAAATAGTTATTGCCTCGTCATGGAAAAAGCCCTCTATAGGCGATTTTCATTTTTTGATATTTTTCATGAATAATGGGTGTACTTTCCCTAGATAATGTTCAATACCTGTGTACTTTTTATACGTCCACATTCATAATGTGAACGTATTATGCCGTCACCCCTGTCTGTGTGTGTGTGTGTGTGTATGTGTGTGTGTGTGGGTGTGTCTGTGGTTCGCCTACAGGGCGCAATTCTTCATGGATTTTCTTCAAACTTGGTATACTTATTCCTTATACACCAAGGAAGATCCCTATTGTTTTTGGGGCATGCCCGACCCCCAGGGGCCGAGCCACGCCCATTTCTAGTATTTGTTTGTTTGTCGTCTACAGGCCACATTTCTTAACTTATAATCTTGAAACTTTGCATGCACATTCTTTGTACCCTAAGGAACATCCCAAATGATACTTATTCCTTATACCCTAATGATGATCCCTTTTGTTTTGGGTGCATGCCCGACCCCCGTGGGACAGCAACACACATTTCTTGTATTTGTTTGTCTGTCGTCTACAGGCTGCATTTCTTAATGTATCATCTTGAAACTATGAATACTAATTCTTGGTACCTTAAGGAAGATCCCTATTGTTTTTGGTGCATGCCCAACCCCCAGGGGCAGAGCCACGCCCATTTTCTTTTCGTGTGTCTTTGTGTCACCTACAGGGCGCAATTATTACTGGATTTTCTTCAAACTTTGTATACTTACTCTTTATACTCTAAGGATGGTCCCTATCGTTTGGGGTGCATGCCCACCCCCCAGGGGCAGAGCCACGCCCATTTTCTTTTTGTGTGTCGCCTACAGGCCGAAATTCTAACTGGATTTTCTTCAAACTTTGTGTACTTACTCTTTACACCCTAAGGATGATCCATATTGTTTTGGGTGCATGCCCGACCCCTAATGGCAGAGCCACGCCCATTTCTTGTATTTATTTGTTTGTCGTCTACAAGCCACATTTCTTAACGTATCATCTTGAAACTTTGAATGCTTATTCTTTGTACCCTAAGGAACATTCCTATCATTTGGGGTGCATGCTCAACCCCCAGGGGCAGAGCCACGCCCATTTTATTTTTGTGTGTTGCCTACAGGCCAAATTCTGAATCGGTCATCTTGAAACTTAAAATACTTATTCCTTATACCCTAAGGATGATCCCTTTTGTTTTGGGTGCATGCCCGACCCCGGTGGGACAGCAACACACATTTCTTGTATTTGTTTGTCTGTCGTCTACAGGCTGCATTTCTTAATGTATCATCTTGAAACTTTGGATACTAATTCTTGGTACCTTAAGGAAGATCCCTATTGTTTTTGGTGCATGCCCGACCCCCAGGTACAGTGCTACGCCCATTTTCTTTTTGTCTGTCTGTGTGTCACCTACAGGCCACAATTCTTAATCGATCGTCTTGAAAATCTTTTTTATACTTATTCCTTATACCCTAAGGCTGACCACTATTATTTTTGGTGCACACCGGACCCCCTGGGACAGAGCCACGCCCATTGCTTTTGTGTCTTGTGTTCGCTTACAGGATGCAATTCTTAACAGATCCTTTTAAAACTTTACATACCTATTCCTTATACCCTAAAGATGACCCGTATTGTTTTGGGTGATTTCCTAACCCCCATGGGCAGAGCCATGCCCATTTTTACTTCGTGTCTGTGTGTGTTGTCTACAGGCCATGTTTCTTAATGGATCGTCTTTAAACTTGGGATATGTATTCCTTATAGCCTAAGGATGTCAACTGCATGTCCCGACTCCCACAGGCAAGACACGCCCAATTTTTGTGTTTGTCGTTTACAGGCCGCAATTCTGAATGAAGCAGCTTGGTACTTACTTGGCTTATGTATTCCTTATAGCCTGAGGGCGTCCACTATTGATTTTGATGAATGTCCCGACCCCCAGTTGCAGGGCCACGCCCACTTTTTACCTTTAGCGTTAGGAAGGCACAATTCTGAATAGATTATCTTGGTATACTTATTCTTTATACTCTAAGGACGGCAACTATTGATGTTGAGGCATGACCCTTAACGCTAAACAAACCAAACGCCTAGCCCACTTGACAAAGTACCATATCAATCAAAGCAGGAATGTGGACGTATATTGTAGCGTTAGCGTTATGTTTTTTTATACCCTGCTGGCAACTCACTGCGGATGTGAGTGACAATGAAGGAGGTAAATAATATGTGAATATATACTCTCCCAAAAAAAGAAACGCAAAGTTACATTTCGTCGTCGGTATATCCTGGCTCTACTATCGCCTTGTTGCAACAAAAAGAGCGACAGGTCGCTGAACCGCAAAAAGCTCTCCAGTGTTGCTGTGGCCGTATCCTCGGTGTCTGAACCCATTAAAGCTGGATTTCATGGTGTATGCGTATTTCAAAACAGAAGCTCTAACAGGGACATTTGCCTCGTTATTCGATTTTACGTAGGCATTTACGGACTGTTTCGTACGAGATTTTACCCCATCCGGGAATTGCTGCTGCAGTAGAGGTCGCTGTTGAAAATCATTTACGCGAATGACTAACCGAAAGTGACGATCCAGGACAGGTGGGGTCACTATTGTTTGTCCTGACCTTGGGCGGTCACGTGTTGAACTTCACTGTCGGTACCTATCCCAAAGGCGAGAAATGAAATTAAGGGAAACATTCAGCAGGCTGGCTACATCTGTCTTGGATTCACCTGCCTGTAATCGACCAATAGTGTCGCGTTGGCCTTCATTCAGATATGGCATCACTTGGTTCCTTGAGTGTTTACATGTGCAACTGATTTGGGAACCGAGAACCCACGGGATTTTAAAGACCTTAGATGTAGGATCCATGCGAAAAGCTCGCGAAGTTTTTAAATTCTTGTTTCTTGGTGTAATCAAACGATAACAAATTTCGACAAAAATGATGACCAGTCACAATTAGTAACATTACATTTAAAATCAACAATGAATTTCTTTTATCCTTACATAATGACATTAAAACAAGTAAGATTTATGGAAAGAACGACTTCGTGTAAATAAAAAAATGATGAAAAATGGGTTGTGCGTTTCTTTTTTTGAAGAGTATATAACGGTGGCGAAATAGACGATAATGAAAAAAACCATAATATTCAGTGACAGCATTTACTGGGGAAGATTGGAAATATCTCCCTTTAAATATTTTATTTATAAGTATAGAATATTGAGTTTAAACTTGCAGATCAGCAAATAGCTCAAGAGAATATTTTAGAATTATTACCGATGGTATCCGAGGTGAATGCTGTTTCAGAAGAATTAAATAAACACAAATCATTTGAAGTTGTTTTAATCTCAGCTTCAGCACAGGAAGCAGATAGTAATAAAGCAAAACAATCTGTGTGAGTAAAATAAAGCATTACCAGAGTATTATATCTCTTGACTCTTTCATTTTTCCAAAATATCACAAAAATATTGTGCAGGTATTAAATGCTACTATAAGATATTGTCTTATAATAAATTGTATTGATTATTTCCCGTTGTTTTCCCAGTTAGAATAGAGCTGGGCGATATTTCGGTATTTCGATATAAAACCGTCACAGAAATAAAAAAACGTGAAAAATACCGTCTTCAGAAAAAGATTGAAAAACCGAACATACCACGATATATCGGGGTTTTGATTTTTCTGGATGATATTTTACATAAATATTGAACAAAATGTTTTCTTTTTTATGTTATTTACGATATTTTATTGCTTAATGATGAAAAAATACTGCTAACTCCCGCGTATTCATTTAAAAAAAAATGCCGATGCAGAGCTTTATTTACGTCACGTGACTTCTCGCTCAACTTTCCACCAGTTGGAATTATCTCTGTTTCTGTTCAATTTCTATACATCTTGACGAATGGTGAAGACCAATACTTTGATTTTCGAAAGAAATCATTGATTTTAAGATTGAATTAAATTTTGATAAAGCAGAAATATATAAATAATGCCAATTACATTGGGAGTTCCGGTAGACTGATTATCATACACATGTACAGCGTCGGACGTGTCATGGTGATCGTGGTCCGGGAAAAAATATTTGACAAAATCATTGGAGACCTTTTGACATAGTACTTATGTTTTATAGATTAATTTAGTATCCTTGTATTGTATAATGCATTTCCAAGAAGGTATACTCTTGAATGGGAAAGAACACGTTTGCAAGGGTAAACAAAGTCCAATCGTACCCCTTAGTTATAAAAATATGCACGACTGAAAGAACAAACTTTTTTATGTTGTTTAGGTCTCCTTCATTCGAAATATTTTTAATTTTAATAAAATATTATGATTAATATTTTGAATATTAAAATTATAATACAAAACAACTTTAACAAGTTTTCATGGCTATAGATCTGTGTTTGAACCAGCTTAAATTAATGTTTTGTTAATTTTGTAGCCCTGCTGTGTGTATGCTAAAAATAAAATTGAGTGGTTTTTCCAATTTTTTATACATGTTTATTTACATTTAAAAAGTGATAAACTGAAAGTATTGACCTTTTATAAAATATCCTGATATAGTGATTATATTGTATTGTTTTTTGAAAATATCGTGATATCTGTTTCTAGGTATATCACCCAGCTCGAAGTTAGAATTGTTTGTGCTTTTCTGTCATTGATACAATTTAGCATTGTTATGTGTTAATATAAATGTGTTTTGATATAATTGATATATTTCTGTGTAGTGTTTTTATACATTATGCAATGTTATATTTATATATATATATATAGTGTTAGTGTCAAAATGAAAGATTTAGTTAATGGTAATGTATGGTTATGGGATAAAGGAAAGTTTATGAATAGAAGATATCTGATACAGGTATGCAATAAATCGGCAACGAGTAAAATTTGATTTTTTTTTTTTTTTAAGCCAGGTTCTTACTGACAAAAAATGTTTGTATAAATGCATAAATATGTTAGTAAGTTATTACATGTTTCTGGAGTTTCAAGCCTTCACTTCAATTGTTTCAGGAAATGTACCAGAAATATCTTGATGGTGAAGATGTATTATCTATACAGAAGAAACAAGATCCGTTCTGGGAACCACCAGAAGATGTATTAATTGGTTCAGCTAATGTATTTCTACAATCACTGTCATATGCTCTGGATTTTGATGATAAGTTATCAGTAACAGATTATAAAGGTCAAGAAGAGGGTTATTTATATGTTAGTGTTGCTCCATGTACTGTTGATGGTAAACCACTTGATGAAGATTACTTTGTGGAAGATCCTGTTGAGATGTTGAAAAATTCTTTTCATTTTAAGGTTAGTTTTAAATTACTTGCCATTAATCTAAATCTAGATTCAATATCCACTGTTTATTTCTATCTAATGAAATCAGAATCTGTATGCGTGAATCTAGGACATGACTATATTGACATGTATACATTGTTATCACGAAAGGCTGTAAATCAAATCCAGTTTTAGAAATCTTTTTGTAATTTAAATCTGGAAGAAAAATCTAAATATTGATTTTCTGCGCCTAAAATCACCCTTAAACTAAATCCAGATGCCCACATTTATACGTCCACATTTTCATGTGGATTTGGACGTCAGTTTGGATGTCCGTCAGTCCACAATTATGAACAGTTTGACACCGGAAATTGGTATTTACCACCGGAAATCAATGGAAACCTCTTCTATTTGGCTTAAAGTGTATCATAGATGGTGTCGGCAAGATGAAAAACAGAATGAACTTCAGATCATGAAAATCCAAAGATTATTGACTGAAATCTATCCGATTTTGACACAGGAAATTGGTATTCCCCACCAGAAGTCAATCAAAAATAATTCCGATCACTTTAAGTGTATCATAGATGGGATCGGCATGATGAAGCAACATGAGAATGGACTTTAGATGATGAAAATCCAACCATTATTGGCGGAGATAGCCATGTTCTAGTTCAAAGTTCAGAGGGGTCAAGGGGGCGGAAAATTTGAACCCCAATATTTTGGGATAGCTTGGTCCCTAATCAACCTGAAACAACAAAAAAATCAATTTTAGCAAACAAATCCTATGGGAGCTGTTTTTTATGACATGTCATACCACACTATTTGCCCTAAACATGGCATAGGCTATAGTTTTTATACGCCCATGTGGACGTATATTGTCGTCGCCCCTGTTCGTCCGTCCGTCCACAATTGTTTGTGAACAGTCTACAGGTCACAATTTTTATACGATTTCAATGAAACTTAAAATAAGTTTATCACCCAAAGATCTCGGTTCCTTTTGATATTGGCATGTATCGAACTGTAACTTCATGGGTTATGGCCCCTGATTGTACGAAAAATCACGTTTTTTAGGTTGTGAACAGTGTAGAGGTCAAAATTTTGAATCGATTTAAATGAGACTTGAATTGCATGTTTATAACCCAAAGATCTTGGTTCCTTTCGATATTTGCACAATCGGATGGTAACTTCCTGAATTATGGCCCCTGATTGTCCGAAAAATCGCCCTTTTTAGCTTGTGGTCCCTCTGGAGGTCAAAATTGTTATCCAATTTAAAAAAAACGTTTGATTATATCACCATTACATGGTTGTGAAGGTTGAGTTTGAATTTCGTGAAAATCGAATCAAAATTGACAGACAAAATGGCCGCCGTTTGTACACGAATAGCGTGAAAATATGTTATATCAAGGTTGTGGACTTTATAGGGGTCACAATTTTGAACCGATTTTGATGAAACTTGACAGGTATGTTTATAACCCAAAGATCTTGGTTCCTTTCGATATTTGCACCCATCGGATCATAACTTCCTGAATTATGTCCCCGGATTGTCCGAAAAATCGCTTTTGTTAGCTTGTGGTCCCTCTGGAGGTCAAAATTATTATCCGATTTAAAAAAACGTTTCATTATATCACCGTTTAATGGTAATGAAGAGAGAATTAGAATTTCGTGAAAATCGGACCAGAATTGACGGAAAAATTGGCCGCCATTTGTACAGGAATAGGGTTGTGGACCCTATAGAGGTCACAATTTTGAACCAATTTTGATGAAACTTGACATGTATGTTTATAACCCAAAGATCTTGGTTCCATCGTAACTTCCTGAATTATGTCACAATTTTGAACCAATTTTGATGAAACTTGACATGTATGTTTATAACCCAAAGATCTTGGTTCCTTTCGATATTTGCGCCCATCGTAACTTCCTGAATTATGTCCCCTGCTTGTCCGAAAAATTGCTTTTGTTAGCTTGTGGTCCCTCTGGAGGTCAAAATTATTATCCAATTTAAAAAAACGTTTGATTATATCACCGTTTCTTGGTAGTGAAGAGAGATCATGAATTTCGTGAAAATTGGACCAGAGTTGCCCATATTGGATCGTAACTTCCTGAGTTATGACTCACGATTGTACGAAAAATCACCCTTTTTAGCTTGTGGTCCGTATGGAGGTCACAATTATTATCTGATTTAAAAAAACGTTTGATTATATCACAGTTACACCATAGTTATGGGTGAATTATGATTTTCTGATGATTACTTAAAATGCAACAACTTTTGTTGACTGCCCGGACGATTTGGCTGCTGTGTGGGCGTATGTTTCGTTGCCTGGCAACCTATTTTTATAGATTTCTTTGAAATTTGGCGAGAAGCATAGGGGTCATGAGCGGATGAACCCATGAGCCCTATTGTCACAGACCTGGCCTAGACTGCAACAGAATGCTTATTTTTGAAACCTGTCCTCCACATGCAGGCAAATTGAGACTTTACAGTCACTTAACCCACTTAAATGCTTCCAAGGGTTTACAATGTATATGAACATGGGCCCCGATTGCATCTAAACTAAAATTGTTAACGTTGCATTCCCGGGTACAAACTGGGTGATTTGATGATATATTAGGACTAAAAACATATTCAAACTAATTAATTTATCATAATTTTGCTTCAAATGCTTCTCAAAACACTGTAATTGTCAAGTATACTCTGCTGTGAAAATCGATCAAAAGAGGCCATGTTTGCATCATTATACAGGTCACAATTCTATGGAATACAATTACTGCTTATTACTGAGCAACGTTTCGACTAGGCTTCTCTAGTTGTTATCAAGCAATGATAAAATCTTAAAAGAGACAAGTCAATATATACATGTACACAACAATACATTCTTAATGCTGACAAACCAGAGATCTACAAATCTAATTTAATTAAGGATTATAAATTGAAACGTTATTGACAACATTCCATAAAACCACTTAACTAAAAATAAAAACAAACTAACTAATTGATTAATGGTTAAGTGTTGTGGAGTATATACAATAATTAGTAGGTTTTAATAATGACAAACGGTCAGAGAAAATGAAATTTGATCAAATTTTATCAACCACCCCTTTCACTGAAATAAACACAAATGATTAATGAATTGTTTGTTGTGGAGTATTTACAACGATTTGATCTGGTTTCAATAATGACAACATCCGGAGAGGATGAGATTTTTGTATTAGGATTGAAATTTAAAAAAAAATAAAAAAATTTAATAACCTCAGATCTTCATTCTTCATCCCCACAGCGCCCAGTTTCAAATAGTACCAGACAATGGAGAGAAGAATACTTAACGAAAACAGAAGTCAACCTTACTGATCGAGACTTAACCGATGACGAAATTACCATCCTATCAAGGGTATTAAAGTTTGCACCGACCACAAAGTCCCCAAACAATGACACCTACATTGTCAACATTGAGAAAGGATTACGCCAACTCACTCCAGGTGGTAAAGTCGATTACCTAAGGCACCAAATAACTGAAATACTAGCAAAAGCAACCACTAAACAGCAGACGACCAATGTTTCCCGCCAAGAAAGGAAAGCCCTCAGTGACATAAAAGACGATAGATCTATCACAATTGTTTCCGCTGACAAGGGAAAAGCAACAGTCATCATGAACACCGATGAGAACCTCACAACTGTCAACGGTTTACTCCAAGATCCGTCAACATATAGAAGAGAAGGCGCTGCAAACGTACACTATAGCCCCATCATGCTTTTTTAGGCAAGTGGATGACACCTTTGTTATAATCAAACAACAAGATGATCCAGAAACACTGTTACAACACCTCAACAGGCAACACCCACGTATTAAATTCACAATGGAAACCGAAAATAATAACCAACTACCCTTTCTCGATGTTTGTGTATCTAAAACCAACAGTTTGATCCATACTAGTGTCTGGAGGAAACCAACCCACACCGACCAATATATTCACTTCAAATCCAACCACCCAAATAGCATCAAATCGGCCACAATTTCAACTCGGGTGAACCGTTCGAAAAAGATATGTGATCCTGAGAGCCTCTCCAAGGAAATTGATCATCTCAAACATGTCTTCACAAATTTCAACGGCTATCCAGAGAAGTTTGTGACAAACACCATTAAAAAGACCCTGTCAGCAAGTGCAGCTAAACCAAAACCCCCAACTGCCCCAGTCAGAATCTTCCTTCCATTCAACGGCCAAGTCTCCTACCAAATCAAATGGCTACTACAGCCAGAAATAGATGTAACTTTCACAAAAAGCAACAGCACGTAACCAAAGATATATTAAGAGCTATAATGGTAAACTAAATCCAACACAACCGCCACAACCAAAGGGATGTGTTTATCAGATAGTATGCAGTATGCAATTGTGGAATTGGTTACATCGATGAGACCATTGAATAAAAGGATAGATGACCAGAAGTCGAAAGCAGCAACCAACAACTCCGCTGTAGCTGAACACTTGAACTCCAACCCTCGCCACATTTTTGTCCTGTATACGCTTCTTGAGTGTTTTTCACGGAATTCAGTATTTTTGTAGTAATCTCTACTTTCCATGTGTACCAAAATAGCTATATTTTTATTGGTAATAACCACCCAATAAATACTTTCCTGGGAACCCATCTTTAAGCATTCTGCATCTTTCCTTTCTTGAGTCATAAAATTGGCTCAACATTCATATTTTCGGATAAGCTGCATTTTGGACAAAATTAATGTGTGGGTGTATTCCACACTTTGCTTAGCTGTCTTTTTTTTATATATCCTAAGCTATGATGTAGGTCAGCACTAATAACAATGAAAAGTTTTCATTGACCATATGAAATTATTGACTTATTAAACTGTCTTGAAATGCAATCACTATTGATCTTCAGATCATATTAACATGTTTGTACCATCCTTTAAATTGTAAATAATTTGAGAAATTATTTGTAATTTGTAAATGTATCATTTTTATTATAATATAATTGTAGGTAACAATACGCAATGCAGATATTTATAAAGCTAGATATACGAAGGGTATCAAAGTAAGATATCGAGTTTATAAAGAGAAAGAATATACAGACACCAAACTAATTAAAGGAACACTGACACCAGAGTTTAATCATTCTCGAGTAATAACTATACCAAAAATGGCCCAGTCACATCTTGATTTCTTTGAATCTGGGTGTATAACCTTTATGTTATATGGTGTGCAAGATGAGACTAACACAGACAATAAACTTGCAAAACTTACTACTAAGGTAAATAGACAAATGTTTTTAGTTACATATAGGCAGAATCTGTACAAGTTAAATGAAAGATAATGAGAATAATGTCAGTGTACATTATCCTGCATGTCTACATTTAATGGAGCCCTGTATTGTCATCATTTTTATCCATTCTCTGTCCATAATTTATTGTAAATATGCAAGGGTAATTTATTTGGCCATAATAAGGGAGACTATTGAAATTCGAATTATTTTTATTTGGCCATTTTACATTCAGACTTATACAAAATTTCTTGAAAGAAATTTTTAATACTAATAAAGTGCTTTGGCAACCTTTGAACATGCTTTGCCAATTTATATTTCCATTGTTTATTTATCTCTAATGGTTACTGACACTAAGCATTCAAAATAACATCCTTAATGCCAGGTTCCCACTATCACGAATCATGCTATAGTCGTGGTTATGTATTGAGGACAGTCGTAGTGTTCACTGTAATGAAATGTATGTGCACTTAGCATATCCAGGACTCCATAGGGACAATATATCCCATCGTAACGCATTGCACGAGAGTGGGAACCTGGCATTATACAACATCAGAAATATTTGAAATTCTATAATCTGCATCTGGTTAATAGTAATTGTCCCCCGCCTTTCGAAGATTTTGGAACACAATAACTTTCCAAAGATGAGAAATTATGCTTAGGGTAAGCAGAGAAAAGCAATTTGATTGGTTGATGCTTATGGACACGATAACTTAAGTTCTAATTAAATGAGAGTAAGGACACTTGGTGCATAGTTTTATCACATCAATACCTTGACTAAGTTCGATAATGAATTTTTATGGCTTAATATAAATTATAGTGATAAGCAATTTGATTGGTTGAGGCTTTGGAACACAATAACTTTAGTTTTAATTGAGGTAGAAAGTACAAACTTGGTGTAGGTGTTCATTAGATGAATGCCTTGATGGAGTTCGATGATGAACATTGTCTGCTGATGATAAGCAGAGATAAGCAATCTGATTGGTTGATGCTTTGGGGCCCGATAACTTTGGTTTTAATTAAGAAGTGAAGGTGATGAAACTCAAGAGTACCAATTCATTATATCAGTACCTTGACTAAGTTCGATGATGAGAATTTTCAACTAAAGCTAAGGAGCAATAAGACATTTGATTAGTCAAGAGTTTGGAACATATCAACCCTGTTTTTATACGCCCACATTTTTATGTGGACGTATATTGTCGTCGCCCCTGTCCGTCCGGACGTCCGTCCGTCCACAATTTGTTTGTTGACTCTCTACAGGTCACAATTCTTATCCGATTTTGACGAAACTTGAAATATAGGTTTATCCCCAAAAGATCTTGGCTGCTTTCGATATTGGCATGTATCGGATGAAAACTTCATGGATTATGGCCCCTGATTGTACGAAAAATCACGTTTTTAGCTTGTGGACCCTATAGAGGTTACAATTTTGAACCGATTTTGATGAAACTTGACATGCATGTTTATAACCCAAAGATCTTGGTTCCTTTCGATATTTGCGCCTATCGGAATGCAATTTCCTGAATTATGGCCCCTGATTGTCCGAAAAATCACCCTTTTTAGCTTGTGGTCCCTCTGGAGGTCACAATTATTATCCGATTTAAAAAAACGTTTGATTATATCACCGTTACACCCTAAGGAAGGTTTAGTTCGAATTTCGGGAAAATCGGACGAAAATTGCCATACAAAATGGCCGCCGTTTGTACGCGAATACTGTTAAAAAAATGGTATATCAATTAAGGTTGTGAACCCTGTAGAAGTCACATTTTTAATTCGATTTTGATGAAACTTGAAATTCATGGTAATAACCCAAAGATCTTGGTTCCTTTCGATATTTGCGCATATTGGAACATAACTTCCTGAATTATGGCCCCTGATTATACGCAAAATCACCTTATTTTAGCTTGTGGTCCCTAGTCACAATTATTATCCGATTTAATAAAACGGTTGATAGTATTACCGTTACACCGTAAGGAAGGTTGAGTTCGAATTTCGGGAAAATCGGACCAAAATTGCCATACAAAATGGCCGCCGTTTGTACGCGAATACTGTTAAAAAATTGTATATCATGGTTGTGGACCCTGTAGAGGTCACAGGTTAAGTTCGAATTTCGAGAAAATCGGACCATAATTGCCAGAAAAAATGGCCGCCGTTTGTACGCGAACAGTGTAAAAATATGGTATATCAAAGTTGTGGACCATGTAGAGGTCACAATTTTAATTCGATTTTGATGAAACCTGAAATGCTTGTTTATAACCTAAAGATCTTTATTCTTTTCGATATTTGCGCATATCAAATTGTAACTTAATGAATTATGGCCTTTGATTGTAGGAAAAGTCACTTTCAGTATTGCTTGTTCTCTATCTATCTCTCGAACAATTATTATCTAAAAAAAAACTCTGATTATATTACTGTTGCACCGTAAGGAAGGTTGAGTTTGAATTTCGTGAAAATCGTACCAAAATTGCCGGACGAAATGGTCGCCGTTTGTACGCGAATAGTGTAAAAATATGGTATATCATGGTTGTGGACTCTCTACAGGTCACAATTCTGATCCGATTTTGACGAAAAGTAACATTTCTAGGTTGTGTACCGTCACACCATAATCATTGTCGGCTTCGAATTTCATTAATATCAGACTGGAACTGACCAACAAAATGGCTGCTCCCAATACAGTATGAAATACAGGACTGATGAGGAAAAATCACTTTCGGTATTGCTTGTTCTCTATCCATCTCTCAAAAATGTGGGCGTATCCTGCCTGGCAGTGCCAGCCTATCTTTAATTGAGGTAGAATGTTTAAACTTGATTCAGATGTTCATTAGGTGAATGTCTTGACTGAGTTCAATGATTAACATTTTTTGCTAAAGCTAAGCAGAGCAAAGCAATTTCATTGGTTGATGCTTCGGGTCAAGATAAGTTGGATTCTATCTTATAGAGAGTGATGGACCTTAGTGTATTGTTGATAATCTGTTTGATTGCTTGATACTTTGGAAAAAAATAAATATGCTATTAATTAATGTGTCATCTATTTATTTTGGGATTTCGTGGGGGGGGGGGGGGGCATAGGCATCACTGATGGATTGTTTGTCTCATGAATGTGGAGAAGAGTGTCAGAAATACACGGATTTGCTGAAAATACCAGGATAATATGCTAAAAGGTTCAATTCAAAAAGTTAAATTCAATTCTTGTCAATCCCATATTTTAGGTAATTAGCAACAATTGAATGAACAATCTTAAATTATTACAGGAATTACGACAAATGGAGTTTATGGGAAATGTAGCCAATAATTCTGGTAGAAGAGGTACTGTGTTCTCTAATGATCCAGTAGTTACTACTGACCAAGCTTCACATCTTAAAACAGAAATGATTTTACTTCAAAAAAAATATGAAAGACTTCTGTCGAAGGAACAAAGACTACAGGTAAATCTAAGTCACTATAGTAGTTTTTCAAGACATCATAGGTTCACTAGCAATTTATTTTCTGCCCAACTGGAAAAGTTCTGATTTGGTATTTTGTCAAAATATTTTACTGTACCTCAAAAATTACTTTAATTTTTATAGGCTTTATGTATTGAATGGTCTGAAAAAAAAGAAGCAGAATTTGAACCTTTTTTCCGAGCTGTATCTGCCGTGGCACATAGTACTGGTGCTAAATTAAAAACCAGAGTTCAGCTTCTAAACCAGGTAATAAAATATTACTCACGATATAGTCAGTATCAAAGAAATCCATTTAACTCTATCTTGATGAACCTATTTTATCAGGACTGATTTGTTACATGTACTAAAACTAGGGCTTCTCCTTCAAAATTTACACTCATTTTCGATAACGCATTGGTGCTATTATTGTCAAAATTTGTTTTTGGTTAAAGAAAATGAAACTGCTGAAATGAGCTTTAGAAAACACACCGATCGTGACATGTTTTAGTTTTATTGATAACTTTTGAGGGCGCTAACAGCTGGCTCCCGGATCCATTCGCTTGATTTTATATTTGTTAATTTTTCTTGCAATGTGTGTGTAGTTTGTTTTGTCTGCAGGTTTGTATTTTGGGATTTGTTTTGTGTGTAGTACGGTGCTCCTGAACTTACTATTAGAACTATACAAAGATAGATAATAACACATCATATTTCCCACATTTATTTCAGGTTTTACAAGGCCAAAAAATTGTGAGAGACAAAAATGATAATGTAAGTAGAACATTACTCTGTGTGTTGTTATCATTATAATTGAAATATGTATTTTTATACGCCACATTGAAATGTGGTCGTAGATTGTCGTCACCCCTGTCCGTCCGGCCGCCCTCCCCAAGTGCTTGTGGATGCTCTAGAGGGTAAAGTTAATATCCGATTGACTTGTCCTACCTGTTGTGTAAATTATTCATTACTTCCTATTTTACTTGTCCAGAGGATTTGAAAATATTTTAAAATCCAAGTCACATTTGAAAATATTTTAAAATCCAAGTCACATTTGAAAAGTTTTACGTTAGGCTTTTCAAATCATTTAGTTGAATTTTACCAGTTTTTAAAATTAGGTGTGTTAAGATGAAATTTGTATCATCAATTAATTGGAATATTGTAAAATAATAGAATTTGTTGACCAGAATAAAGATTAGGACATATGATATTATTCAGTTATAACAAGAATGGTATTGAGCCTTTAAGGTCATGAGACGAAGTAGCATATTGATTTTCAGTGATTTCAAATAATTACTGCCAGAGTTATCTCTCTTGATCACTTTAAAAAATCTTGTGACGCTATAGAGGCCAAACTTATCATCTGATACACAGATTGATACACAGAGTTTAAGCTGTTGAAACGAACAAGTATTTTGATTTTCAATGAATTTTGATAATTGAACAGCTAAATTCTAAATCCATGATATTAAATGTTTTCTACTAATTGTTAGCGTGGGGCAAAACTTTATAAAAAGCAAACAAATTCTAAAAGTTGTTACTCTTAATCAGATTTTAGTGTATTACAAATGTTTCATTACCGAAAAAAGTAAAAATAGGTTGCCAGGCAACGAAACATACGCCCACACAGCAGCCAAATCCTCAGGGCAGTCAACAAGAGTTGTTGCATTTTAAGTAATCATCAGAAAATTATAATTCAAACTCACCTATCACTACGGTGTAACTGTGACATAATCAAACGTTTTTTTAAATCAGATAATAATTGTGACCTCCAGAGGGACCACAACCTAAAAAGGGTGATTTTTCGTACAATCAGGGGCCATAATTCAGGAAGTTACTATCCGATATGGGCAAATATGCAATGGAACCAATATGGGCGCAAATATCGAAAGGAACCAAGATCTTTGGGTTATAAACATACGTACATGTCAAGTTTCATCAAAATCAGTTCAAAATTGTGACCTCTACACTGTTCACAAACTAAAAAAAACGTGATTTTTCGTACAATCAGGGGCCATAACCCATGAAGTTACAGTCTGATACATGCCAATATCGAGAGGAACCGAGATCTTAGGGTGATAAACCTATATTTTAAGTTTCATTGAAATTGGATAAAAATTGTGACCTGTAGACTGTTCACAAACAATTGTGGACGGACGAACAGGGGCGACGATAATATACTCACACCAGCAGCTAAATCGTCCGGGCAGTCAACAAGAGTTGTCGCTTATTAAGTAATTATCAAAAATCATTAGAATTTGTTTGTTTTTTTATAAAGTTCTGCCTCATGCTAATGTTTAGTATACGAAACATTTAATATTATGGATTTAGCTGTACAATTATCAAAATTCATTGAAAATCAATATACTTGTTGGTCTCAAGACCTTAAACTCTGTTTCAAGTTTCATCAAAATAAAATTAAAATTGTGACCTCTACAGGTCCACTTCATATACAATATTGTTACACTATTCACGTACAAGCAGCGGCCATTTTGTCCAGCAATTTTGGTCCGATTTTCACGAAATTCAAACTCAACCTTCATTACGGTGTAACAGTGATATAATCAAATGTTTTTTTTAAATTGGATAATAATTGCGACCTCCAGGGGGACCACAAGCAATAAAAGACAATTTTTCGGACAATCAGGGGCCATAATTCAGGAAGTTACAATCCAATATGCGCAAATATGTAACCAAGATCTTTAGGTTATAAACATGTATTTTAAGTTTTATCAAAATCGAATTAAAATTGTGACCTCTATAGGGTCCATAACCTTGATATAACATATCTTTACACTATTCGCATACAAACGACGGCCATTTTGTCCATCAATTTTGGTCTGATTTTCATGAAATTCGAACTCAACCTTCATTACCAAGCAACGGTGATATCATCAAACGTTTTTTTAAATCGGATAATAATTTTGACCTTCAGAAGGACCACAATCTAAAAAGGGTGATTTTTTGGACAAACAGGTTCCATAATTCAGGAAGTTACGATCCGATGGGCGCAAATACCAAAAGAACTACTAAGATCTTTGGGTTATAAACATACATGTCAAGTTTCATCAAAATCGGTTCAAAATTGTGACCTCTATAATATCCACAAGCTAAAAGCGAGATTTTTCGTACAATCAGGGGCCATAATTCAGGATGTTACGATCTGATATGCGCAAATATCGAAAGGAACCAAGATCTTTGAGTTATAGACATGCATTTCAAGTTTCATCAAATTCGGTTCAAATTGTGACCTCTTCAGTGTTCACAACCTTGACATACCTAGTCTCGGTCACCCAGAACCCCCTAGTCTTCAACGCACAGAGGGTCTGGGTCGGTTCTCAATTTTTGACGAAAATTACTGGATAACCTACCACATAAAAAACCAAACATTTGGTTACGCATGGGCAATGGAACCTCTTGGCTAAAGTCTCGGTAAATGCTAATCTTATGAAGCCGGGCCGATTTTGCTAGATTCTATAAAGCGTGGTTGAAATATATCCCACAATTCACTTGGCACATCTATTATTAAAAACAAAATAGAGACGAGGAATAAGCAGCATGAAACGTGAAGAAGAATTAAGCAGATTGTGAGTAGCCATACGTCTGATTCATGACGAGAGAAAATTACCATTTCAAATGAAACCTTTACAAACAAAATTTTAAAGCGTGTCATCGTTGACAAGCGAGCTGTTTTGATAGATTCAGTACATGGTAACTTAAAAGACTGGATAATCCAGACAATGACCTATTTTCCGTCAAATTTTGAGGACCCATCCAGACTAATATTCGTAGAATATTTGTATGGATGATAGAGACTATGACATACCATATTTTTACACAGATCACTAAATATTCATGGTCAGAGCGAAAGTTATTTTTAGTCTTTCTCTCCCTTAGTGATCTGTGGCCTGTCTGTGTATAACAAGGCTGTGACTGATAGGCCTTAGTTTTGAAAACATGACGACTAAATTGTCAGAAAATATGTATAAAATATTTTGAGAAGAGAAAAACTCAAAAAATGTTAAATTTAAAAAAAAATATCCAAGTTTGGAGAAAAATTGTGATTTAACTGCTAATTTCTCAATTTTCAGGTTTTATTTAATTTCTAAAAGTAAGAAAACTATTTCAATGTCCAATTTTGGTGTATTCAGCCTCAGAAAGAACAGATAAAGTGAACAACATTGTAATTTCACCTAATTTTGTCTAAAAATCAGGAATATTCACAAAAAATCTACAGATTCCCCTATTTCGTTGTAGAAATTAATGCCTTCATGCCTACTCAAAAGAGTCAAAATTTCTAAAACTGCCCTTATTTCCATTACTAATGTAACTTAGATGAATCTATAAGTTTGTCAGGTTTGGAAATAGCTCCAATTTTCCTACAGAAAATTGAAAATTGGCAACACTTGAGTTAATAATATACAGCAGATGGATTGTACAAAATGTTCAAAACAGGGGTTGGCCTAAATTTTTCAGCAATCTAGCAAGAAAAAGCATTTTTTTCTTCTTTGAAACATTAAATTCTTTCCATCATGAAGGAAGCAATATCCCAGTCTTTATAGACATTTTTCATCCTACCATTCTGTTTAGAGAGGCTATAAATTTCCACCCCACCCTTTTTTTATTTATGTGTTTTGAGATATTTAATTGCACCTATGTTGACAATTAAATTATAGTAATTGGAAGTTGTTGTTGAATTACAGTTAGGAATGTTATTTTTCACCAATAAATGGTTATTTTGTACATTTCCAGGATTTCTAACCTTTTTTGTTTAAAGTCAAACTTGGAACCCTGAGACATATTGGGCCAATAAGACCACACCCTGATACAGAACTGGTGTAGATGTGTAAATGTCAGCTAGCTTAATGGTCAATATTTCCTTATCAAAATGAAGGATTGGTGGTGTTTGTTACATTTATGTTACTTATATAACAGTAAAATGTTAATTTTGCCCCTTTTCAGACCCCTTTTATGTTGTCAACTCTGTTATAACTACCATTTTTCCAGGCAATTGATGTAATGGTCCAGACATCTTGATTCAGCACAAGAATTGCAATAAAGATTTGTATGTTGCCTCTGAGTTTTGAGATGTTGAAAACATTGAACTATTTCCAAATTTGTGAAAATTGGGTATTCTGTGACCCTTTTGTTAGAGAGGGGTGGTCATAGACCAAAAATGGCATTGTTTTTTCTTTCATCAAGGCCTATTTTTAACCATAATTCATATTTATTGCACTTATTTTAGTTTTTATGTACATATACATGTAGCCAGGGATGGTAAAACATAGCTGTTAGAGAGATTCCTTTGGTAATGTTAGCTCTGCAACCAAAGATAGGATTGATTCAGTCATTGACAAGTTTAGGGGGTGGGGTTACATGTTTCAGTACAGACCTCTATAATTACAACCAATGCATCTGATTTGTGATTTTTCTGTTTGCATATTGTCCAGGGTTTCCAAAAATATATTACTTGCCAGTCTGACTATCTCAAAAAGTGGAAAATTATTGGTTTTTTGAAAGATTCCCCCTGTGAAAATACACACTGAAATTTCAGTGAGAGATTTGGTCAAAATATTATTGAAAACTGTTAAACACTTACTTATTGTTAAAAAAACATGTACTTCATTGTTTATTATTAAATAAACACACAATTAATTGTTATGGATTAGTAATAAAAAACATGACGCGAGTGTTGAGTTGTATTTACACATTTTAAGTAAGAAGCCAGATAAATGACCAATTAAAAATAATTACTTTGATCTAAAGCTTTATCTAACTATAAATATGATCCGAAAGTGAAAGATTATCATTCATCTTTTGGATTTACACCATCGCTGATCTTTGTATTCGTTGCTCCTCCGTAGTTAGACCCCGTCAACATGCCGTAACATGTGACATTTGTGATCGCTGGCAGCATCGAACATGCAATACAGGTGAGTTGGCTTGAAATATTATTGATAGTAAATCGATTATAGATTTATTTTTCTAATTTTATTTATTGATATTTATTTATTTATTCATGTAGTAAATCCAATATATTTTCATTTATTTAATTTATTGATAGCAGATCCAATTTATTTTTCATTTATTTAATTTGTTGAAAGTAATAGTAAATCCAATATATTTATTTTTTAGGCATTCCCAACAAGGATTATTTAGCTGCGAGGAAAATGAAGATTGAACTGCAACTCAATATTTCATTAGTAGATAATCACGAAATGAAATAGTAGAGAATGGGACTAAGAGAGGAAAAGCGAAATTGGTGACCACTGATGGATTTTCCTTCACAGTAAAGGTGAGTTTCATATTATTGATTTAGTTAACGGATTACTGCTCACCCTTTTTAACCATGTTAATTGTGTATTTCAGAGACCAAATATCATTGGAGTAAATATCATTTAATTAACTGATTGTGATTACTGCTCAACTAGCTACTGATTACAAAACAACAATAATTGTCACTCTTTTTAACCATGTTAATTGTGTATTTCAGAGATCATCGCGCACTTCTACAACCTGGATTTGTTCCAGGAAGAGTAAAAGATATGCAATGGACAATGGTTGAAGAAGGGGTGAATTTTAGGAACTGTAGGAAAAAGTGCTGTAAAATAAACACTAAAATATTTGAAGCTTGGGGGCAATACACAATCGTTCGATCACGACAAGTGCATTTTTGAAACTAGCGGGTAATTTGTATGGCCACAAATAGTTTGTTTACAAATTTATACAATATTATAACATACATTTACAAATTTAATTTAAGTATACATTTAATGCAATATCATTAGATACATTTACAAATTTAATGAAATAGTTTAAAGAATTTAATTTGAGTATACATGTATGAAATTTAACAAAAGCCGTAAATAGATAATTTAATGAAATCAAAGTAATTGATTTATGTATGAAATGATTTATGTATGAAATGATTTATGTATGAAATGATACAAATAGTATTACTAAAGTGTAAAGTGCTGTGACATGTTATAAATGTATGAATAAAATATTAAAAATACGTAAAACCTGTTTATTGATTTGTGGGATGAAACGACCCGATATGTGGGATGAAACAGCCTGGAGTCAATTTGGGATGAAACAGCCCGGGGTGAACCGGTCATGGGATGAAACGACCTGCTCCCATTATTGCTAATTCGCGCTCATTTACGGTAATTTAATCTTTAGATTATAAAGGCGGAACATTTAGCGAAACGAACGTACCATAATATAGTAATTAGCCCGTTCATTGTATAAAATAGCAGCATCAGTATATCAATTTAGCAACGAAACATGCACGCGAGGTTCGTTTTTGTTTGCATGCGAGTTTCATATATTTACAATCATTATAGAATTAAAAAATTGTTCGTTTGTTTTCCATTTCAATGAAATTTCAGTAGATCAAAATTTTTGTTTATTTCAGTAATAGACCAAAATATATTTTTATTTCAGTGAAATTTTGGTGAGATTTCAGTGAAATTTTGGTGAGATTTCAGTGAAATTTGGTCATTTCAGTGAGATTGGGCAAAATTTTCAAATTTCGGTGAAATTCACTGAAATCTCACCGAAATTTCAGTGAAATTTCAGTATCATTTTCTCTGGGGGCTACATGTAAATTTTGTACATTTTTCATGACATGGCAGTAAAAAAAATATAGTTTTGAAAAAAAATCCAGAGTATGAGTGTTTTCTGTGTAATTTGTTTGTAATTGTCTTATTTTTTCACAAAACTCAAATACTGCCTTTAATAAGAAAGATTTTTAAATTTTAGCATAAAAGGCCCAGGGACCTGAGATGCACCACTGTACTTAAAGCAGCATATATACTTAAAGGGCCATCATTTTTTGCAGTTATTCTTTGATTTTGATTTTCTTTCACCGGTGTGTAGCCAGAACATATGGGAAGCATATAAAAAAGGCCTTTTGGTGATACCTGCTCCTACACAGGACACAGATCACTAAATATTCATGGCCCGTCACCCACGAAACAAGGGCGAAAGTTATTTTTAGTCTTTCTCTCCCTTTCCCTTTTTCCCCCTTTTGCATGGCGATTTTTGTTGACTTTTTGGTGTAGAATCGAAGAAAAGGGTTTAAAAATACATTTTCTGTCAGGTTTTGGTGAATATTCATGATTTTGAGGCGGAAGGATACAAGGGTTGTGAGGTTGGTTACGTTGAAAGGGAGGGCCGAAAATTGCTTGTTTAGTTGTCTCTACTTCCAGCCTGAGTATCTCAAATTTTTCATGGTGAACCTCATACATGCTTTTGGGCCAGAGTTTGCCACATGTTGCTCCATCTGTGGCAGAAAGCGTTCTACCTAACGAATATTTGGGAAAAAGTTACAGCTGGTCTAAGAGACGAGAATTAACATTAAAGTCAATGGGGAAATACTTAGTGATCTGTGGCCGTTTGACGTCAATATGCTAGACTGCCTTGATGTAGTGTTCTCCACGGTATGCCTATCACTGATCAAACTGGATAGCTTATGAAGCAGGACAGCCAATGACGCAGATTGAAAACACCTGCCGACATCTCACTACTCCCCTACACCTTCACATTTTTACGCTTTATGTAAAATAAATACACAACCATACAACATTAATCTTACTCTTAAGAGTGTATATTCACACTCTATAATGATATCGGGTTATTGCATAAGATGGTATGAAAGCTTGAAGTGTACATGTTATTTTGCAGTTTTCTCACTTCGAGCAGCGGCGAACGGCAACACATAATAGCATTGTGCCACAATGCGAAAATATTTATAACCATGAATTGATTTCTGCAAAAATAAACTGTTATTAATATTTTTGTAACTTAACATTACATTTTGTTATACGCCCACATTTTTATGTGGACGTATGTTGTCGTCGCCCCTGTCCGTCCGTCCACAATTGTTTGTGAACAGTCTACAGGTCACAATTTATATCCGATTTCAATGAAACTTAAAATATAGGTTTATCACCCTAAGATCTCGGTTCCTTTCGATATTGACATGTATCGGACTGTAACTTCATGGGTTATGGCCCCTGATTGTACGAAAAATCACGTTTTTAGCTTGTGAACCGTGTAGAGGTCACAATTTTGAACCGATTTCGATGAAACTTGAAATGCATGTTTATAACCCAAAGATCTTGGTTCCTTTCGATATTTGCGCATATCGGATCGTAACTTCCTGAATTATGGCCCCTGATTGTCCGAAAAATCACCCTTTTTAGCTTGTGGTACCTCTGGAGGTCAAAATTGTTATCCGATTTAAAAAACCGTTTGATTATATCACCGTTACATGGTTATGGAGGTTGAGTTTGAATTTCGTGAAAATCGGACCAAAATTGACAGACAAAATGGCCGCCGTTTGTACGCGAATAGTGTGAAAATTTGTTATATTAAGGTTGTGGACCCTATAGAGGTCACAATTTTGAACCGATTTTCATGAAACTTGACATGTATGTTTATAACCCAATGGTCTTGGTTCCTTTCAATATTTGCGCCCATCGGATTGTAACTTCCTGAATTATGGCCCCTGATTGTCCAAAAAATCACCCTTTTTAGCTTGTGGTCCCTCTGGAGGTCAAAATTGTTATCGGATTTAAAAAAACGTTTGATTATACCACCGTCCCATGGTTATGAAGGTTAAGTTCGAATTTCGTGAAAATCGGACCAAAATTGACGGACAAAATGGCCGCCGTTTGTACGCGAATGGTGTGAAAATATGTTATATCAAGATAGAGGTCACAATTTTGAACCGATTTTGATGAAACTTGACATGTATGTTTATAACCCAAAGATCTTGGTTCCTTTCGATATCTGTGCCTATCGGATCGTAACTTATTGAATTATGGCCCCTGATTGTCCGAAAAATCGCCTTTTTTGACTTGTAGTCCCTCTGGAGGTCAAAATTGTTATCCGATTTACAAAAACGTTTGATTGTATCACCGTTTCATGGTTATGAAGGCTGAGTACGAATTTCGTGAAAATCGGACCAAAATTGACGGACAAAATGGCCGCCGTTTGTACGCGAATGGTGTGAAAATATGTTATATCAAGGTTGTGGACCATATAGAGGTCACAATTTTGAACCGATTTTGATGAAACTTGACATGTATGTTTATAACCCAAAGATCTTGATTCCTGATTGTCCGAAAAATCGCTTTTGTTAGCTTGTGGTCCCTCTGGAGGTCAAAATTATTATTCGATTTAAAAAAACGTTTGATTATATCACGGTTTCATGGTAATGAAGAGAGAATTTGAATTTCGTGAAAATCGGACCAGAGTTGACGGATAAAATGGCCGCCGTCTGTACGCGAATTGTGTAAAAATATGTTATATCAAGGTTGTGGACCCTATAGAGGTCACAATTTTGAACTGATTTTGATGAAACTTGAAATACATGTTTATAACCTAATGATCTTGGTTCCATTGCATATTTGCCCATATCGGATCGTAACTTCCTGAATCATGGCCCCTGATTGTACAAAAAATCACCCTTTTTAGCTTGTGGTCGATCTGGAGGTCACAATTATTATCTGATTTAAAAATATGTTTGATTATATCACAGTTACACCGTAGTTATGGGTGAGTTTGAATTATGATTTTCTGGTGATTACTTAAAATGCAACAACTCTTGTTGACTGCCCGGACGATTTGGCTGCTGTGTGGGCGTATGTTTCGTTGCCTGGCAACCTATTTTTTAATTATTTTACTTTTCCTTTTCAGTAGGCCTATCATTTAATTGATGTATTAATTGTCCCCCGCCTTTCGAAGAAAGTTTGGGGACTATTAAAATGGGTTCGTCCGTCTGTCTGTCTGTCTGTCCTTCTGTCTGTCTGTCTGTCTGTCCGTCACACTTTTTGGGACACAATAACTCTCTTCCTAATTGAGCTAGAATGTTCAAACTTGGTGTATATGCTTATTAGGTCAATGCCTTGATGGAGTTCAAAGATGAGCATTTTCCGCTTAGGGTAAGCAGAGATAAGCAATTTGATTGGTTGATGCTTTGGGACACGATAACTTTAGTTCTAATTAAGTGAGAGCGATGAAACTTGGTGTATAGTTTCATTACAGTAATACCTTGACTAAGTTCGATAATGAGCATTTTCTGCTCAGGGTAAGCAGAGTGATACACAATTTGATTGGTCGAGACTTTGGAACACAATAACTCTCCTTCTAATTGAGTTAAAATATTCAAACTTGGTGTATATGCTTATTAGGTCAATGCCTTGATGGAGTTCGATGATGAGCATTTTCCGCTTAGGGTAAGCAGAGATAAGCAATTTGATTGGTTGATGCTTTGGGACACGATAACTTTAGTTCTAATTAAGTGAGAGTGATGAAACTTGGTGTATAGTTTCATTACAGTAATACCCTGACTAAGTTCGATAATGAGCATTTTCTGCTCAGGGTAAGCAGAGCTATACGCAATTCGATTGGTCGGGCCTATATCATATTTCCCTATTTAAAATATAACTACTAATGTTATAGGCCTATATCATATTCTTTAAAAATAGGTTGCCAGGCAACGAAACATACGCCCACACAGCAGCCAAATCGTCCGGGCAGTCAACAAGAGTTGTCGCATATTAAGGAATTATTAGAAAATCATTAGAATTTGTTTGGTTTTTATAATCAAACGTTTTTTTTTTAAATCAGATAATAATTGTGACCTCCAGAGGGACCACAAGCTAAATAGGGTGATTTTTCGTACAATTAGGGGACATAATTCAGGAAGGAATGACCCGATGGGCGCAAATATCGAAAGGAACCAAGATTTTTGGGTTATAAACATACATGTCAAGTTTCATCAGAATCGATTCAAAATAGTGACCTCTATAAGATCCACAACTTTGATATAACATATTTTCACACTATATGTGTACAAACGACGGCCATTTTGTCCGTCAATTCTAGTCCGATTTTCACGTAATTCGAACTCTCTCTTCATTACCATGTAACGGTGATACAGTCAAACGTTTTTTTAAATCGGCTTATAATTTTGACCTCCAGAGGGATCAAAAGCTAACAAAAGCGATTTTTCAGACAATCCGGGGACATAATTCAGGAAGTTATGATCCAATGGGCGAGACTTTGGAACACAATAACTCTCCTTCTAATTGAGTTAAAATGTTCAAACTTGGTGTATATGCTTGTTAGGTCAATGCCTTAAGGAGTTCGAAGATGAGCATTTTCCGCTTAGGGTAAGCAGAGATAAGCAATTTGATTGGTTGATGCTTTGGGACACGATAACTTTAGTTCTAATAAAGTGAGAGTGATGAAAGTTGGTGTATAGTTTAATTACAGTAATGCCTTGACTAAGATCGATAATGAGCATTTTCTGCTCAGGGTAAGCAGAGCGATAAGCAATTTGGTTTACTGAGACTTTGGAACACAATAACTCTCCTTCTAATTGAGTTAAAATGTTCAAAATTGGTGTGTATGCTCATTAGGTGATGGAGTTCGAAGATGAGCATTTTCTGCTTAGGGTAGGCAGAGATAACCAATTTGATTGGTTGATACTTTGGGTCAAGATAACTTAAGTTCATCTTGATTGATGATTTTTATGCCAATACAATGACTGCATTCTCATTCAGTAATGGATTTGACAGTAACAGTGTATAGAAACGATTGACTCAGACACAAGGGCCCTTTCCCTTGGCCAGAGGGGCCCTTTTGTCAAGCGTGGGGGCCCTTTTGTCTGCCTTTAGGGCCCCCCTAACTAGGGTACATTTTCATTTTTCTCATCGGTTTAGCATTTTTCTTTATAAAATACGTGATACCGATACGTTTGAAAAAAATAAATGTACGATTAATTAATATGTGTCATCTATTTATTTTGGGATTTCGGCGGGGGACATCAGCCTCACTGTTGGCTTGTTTTGTTACGTGTGCTTTAATTAGGTGTTTAGCTATAATACAATTATCATTTCATATGGTGTTTCAGGTTGTATTTAATCAAAACAATGTAAACATGTTTTTCATTTGATATTTAATTTTACTAAAATGTTTTTACTTGTGCCATTTTTCAGGATCTAAAAATCGTATTTTTGTCTAAAACAGGCCATTTTTCCATAATCTTTTATTTTCAATTTTTGTGACAGAAAAACTATATAAATTGAATTATGAAATAACCATAAAATGTATTCTAGAGACAAAAGCGTCAAGATACTATATGGTCTTATATAATATGATATTCATAGCCTGATATACTAGAGCCTATGTATTTAAAAAAAGATTTACATTAAATGCGCAGTTGTTTTTTCTGAATATTTTTTTCGTAGTCTGTAATTAAAGGAATCTGCATATTTTTAAAATATAAACCTTTCGTTGTACGGGCCTATATCATATTTCCCTATTTAAAATATAACTACTAATGTTATAGGCCTGTATCATATTCTTTAAAAATAGGTTGCCAGGCAACGAAACATACGCCCACACAGCAGCCAAATCGTCCGGGCAGTCAACAAGAGTTGTCGCATATTAAGGAATTATCAGAAAATCATTAGAATTTGTTCGGTTTTTATAATCAAACGTTTTTTTTTTAAATCAGATAATAATTGTGACCTCCAGAGGGACCACAAGCTAAATAGGGTGATTTTTCGTACAATTAGGGGACATAATTCAGGAAGGAATGACCCGATGGGCGCAAATATCGAAAGGAACCAAGATTTTTGGGTTATAAACATACATGTCAAGTTTCATCAGAATCGATTCAAAATAGTGACCTCTATAAGGTCCACAACTTTGATATAACATATTTTCACACTATATGTGTACAAACGACGGCCATTTTGTCCGTCAATTCTAGTCCGATTTTCACGTAATTCGAACTCTCTCTTCATTACCATGTAACGGTGATACAGTCAAACGTTTTTTTAAATCGGCTTATAATTTTGACCTCCAGAGGGACCAAAAGCTAACAAAAGCGATTTTTCAGACAATCCGGGGACATAATTCAGGAAGTTATGATCCAATGGGTGCAAATATCGAAAGGAACCAAGATCTTTGGGTTATAAACATACATGTCAAGTTTCATCAAAATCGGTTCAAAATTGTGACCTCTATAAGGTCCACAACCTTTATATAACATATTTTCACACTATTCGCGTACAAACGGCGGCCATTTTGTCGGTTAATTTTGGTCCGCTTTTCACAAAATTCAAACTCGACCTTCATAACCATGGAATGGTGATATAATCAAACGTTTTTTTAAATCGGATAACAATTTTGACCTCCAGATGGACCACAAGCTAAAAAGGGCGATTTTTTGGACAATCAGGGGCCATAATTTGGGAAGTTACGATATGATGGGCGCAAATATCGAAAGGAACCCAGGTCTTTGGGTTATAAACATACATGTCAAGTTTCATCAAAATTGGTTCAAAATTGTGACCTCTATATGGTCCACAACCTTGATATAACATATTTTCACACTATTCGCGTACAAACGGCGGCCATTTTGTCTGTCAATTTTGGTCCGATTTTCACGAAATTCGAACTGAACGTTCATAACCATGGAACGGTGATATAATCAAACGTTTTTTTAAATCCGATAACAATTTTGACCTCCAGAGGGACCACAAAATAAAAAGGGCAATTTTTCGGACAATCAGGGGCCATATTTCAGGAAGTTATGATCCAATGGGCGCAAATATCGCAAGGAACCAAGATCTTTTGGTTATAAACATACATGTCAAGTTTAATCAAAATCAGTTCAAAATTGTGACCTCTATAAGGTCCACAACCTTGATATAACATATTTTCATACTATTCGCGTACAAACGGCGGCCATTTTGTCCGTCAATTTTGGTCTGATTTTCACGAAATTTGAACTCAACCGTCATAATCATGGAACGGTGATATAATCAAACGTCTTTTTAAATCGGATAACAATTTTGACCTCCAGAGGGACAACAAAGGGCGATTTTTCGGACAATCAGGGGCCATAATTCAGGAAGTTACGATCCTATTGGCGCAAGTATCGAAAGGAACCAAGATCTTTGGGTTATAAACATGCATTTCAAGTTTAATCCAAATCGGTTCAAAATTGTGACCTCTACACTGTTCACAAGCTAAAAAACGTGATTTTTCGTACAATCAGGGGCCATAACCCATTAAGTTACAGTCCGATACATGCCAATATCGAAAGGAACCGAGATCTTAGGGTGATAAACCTATATTTTAAGTTTCATTGAAATCGGATAAAAATTGTGACCTGTAGACTGTTCACAAACAATTGTGGACGGACGTCCAGACGGACGGACGGACGGACGGGGGCGACGACAATATACGTCCACATGAAAATGTGGGCGTATAAAAATATGCGACAATATTATAACATACATTTACAAATTTAATTTAAGTATACATTTAATGCAATATCATTAGATACATTTACAAATTTAATGAAATACAATACATCAATTAAATGATAGGCCTACTGAAAATTTGAACTCAACCTTCATAACCATGGAATGGTGATATAATCAAACGTTTTTTTAAATCGGATAACAATTTTGACCTCCAGATGGACCACAAGCTAAAAAGGGCGATTTTTTGGACAATCAGGGGCCATAATTTAGGAAGTTACGATATGATGGGCGCAAATATCGAAAGGAACCAAGGTCTTTGGGTTATAAACATACATGTCAAGTTTCATCAAAATTGGTTCAAAATTGTGACCTCTATATGGTCCACAACCTTGATATAACATATTTTCACACTATTCACGTACAAACGGCGGCCATTTTGTCTGTCAATTTTGGTCCGATTTTCACAAAATTCGAACTCAACGTTCATAACCATGGAACGGTGATATAATCAAACGTTTTTTTAAATCCGATAACAATTTATGTTTATAACCCAAAGATCTTGGTTCCTTTCGATATCTGTGCCTATCGGATCGTAACTTACTGAATTATGGCCCCTGATTGTCCGAAAAATCGCCTTTTTTGACTTGTAGTCCCTCTGGAGGTCAAAATTGTTATCCGATTTACAAAAACGTTTGATTATATCACCGTTTCATGGTTATGAAGGTTGAGTATGAATTTCGTGAAAATCGGACCAAAATTGACGGACAAAATGGCCGCCGTTTGTACGCGAATGGTGTGAAAATATGTTATATCAAGGTTGTGGACCATATAGAGGTCACAATTTTGAACCGATTTTGATGGAACTTGACATGTATGTTTATAACCCAAAGATCTTGATTCCTGATTGTCCGAAAAATCGCTTTTGTTAGCTTGTGGTCCCTCTGGAGGTCAAAATTATTATTCGATTTAAAAAAACGTTTGATTATATCACGGTTTCATGGTAATGAAGAGAGAATTTGAATTTCGTGAAAATCGGACCAGAGTTGACGGATAAAATGGCCGCCGTCTGTACGCGAATTGTGTAAAAATATGTTATATCAAGGTTGTGGACCCTATAGAGGTCACAATTTTGTACTGATTTTGATGAAACTTGAAATACATGTTTATAACCTAATGATCTTGGTTCCATTGCATATTTGCCCATATCGGATCGTAACTTCCTGAATCATGGCCCCTGATTGTACAAAAAATCACCCTTTTTAGCTTGTGGTCGATCTGGAGGTCACAATTATTATCTGATTTAAAAATATGTTTGATTATATCACAGTTACACCGTAGTTATGGGTGAGTTTGAATTATGATTTTCTGGTGATTACTTAAAATGCAACAACTCTTGTTGACTGCCCGGACGATTTGGCTGCTGTGTGGGCGTATGTTTCGTTGCCTGGCAACCTATTTTTTAATTATTTTACTTTTCCTTTTCAGTAGGCCTATCATTTAATTGATGTATTAATTGTCCCCCGCCTTTCGAAGAAAATTGGGGGACTATTAAAATGGGTTCGTCCGTCTGTCTGTCTGTCTGTCCTTCTGTCTGTCTGTCTGTCTGTCCGTCACACTTTTTGGGACACAATAACTCTCTTCCTAATTGAGCTAGAATGTTCAAACTTGGTGTATATGCTTATTAGGTCAATGCCTTGATGGAGTTCAAAGATGAGCATTTTCCGCTTAGGGTAAGCAGAGATAAGCAATTTGATTGGTTGATGCTTTGGGACACGATAACTTTAGTTCTAATTAAGTGAGAGTGATGAAACTTGGTGTATAGTTTCATTACAGTAATACCTTGACTAAGTTCGATAATGAGCATTTTCTGCTCAGGGTAAGCAGAGTGATACGCAATTTGATTGGTCGAGACTTTGGAACACAATAACTCTCCTTCTAATTGAGTTAAAATATTCAAACTTGGTGTATATGCTTATTAGGTCAATGCCTTGATGGAGTTCGATGATGAGCATTTTCCGCTTAGGGTAAGCAGAGATAAGCAATTTGATTGGTTGATGCTTTGGGACACGATAACTTTAGTTCTAATAAAGTGAGAGTGATGAAAGTTGGTGTATAGTTTAATTACAGTAATGCCTTGACTAAGATCGATAATGAGCATTTTCTGCTCAGGGTAAGCAGAGCGATAAGCAATTTGGTTTACTGAGACTTTGGAACACAATAACTCTCCTTCTAATTGAGTTAAAATGTTCAAAATTGGTGTGTATGCTTATTAGGTGATGGAGTTCGAAGATGAGCATTTTCTGCTTAGGGTAGGCAGAGATAACCAATTTGATTGGTTGATACTTTGGGTCAAGATAACTTAAGTTCATCTTGATTGATGATTTTTATGCCAATACAATGACTGCATTCTCATTCAGTAATGGATTTGACAGTAACAGTGTATAGAAACGATTGACTCAGACACAAGGGCCCTTTCCCTTGGCCAGAGGGGCCCTTTTGTCAAGCGTGGGGGCCCTTTTGTCTGCCTTTAGGGCCCCCCTAACTAGGGTACATTTTCATTTTTCTCATCGGTTTAGCATTTTTCTTTATAAAATACGTGATACCGATACGTTTGAAAAAAATAAATGTACGATTAATTAATATGTGTCATCTATTTATTTTGGGATTTCGGCGGGGGACATCAGCCTCACTGTTGGCTTGTTTTGTTACGTGTGCTTTAATTAGGTGTTTAGCTATAATACAATTATCATTTCATATGGTGTTTCAGGTTGTATTTAATCAAAACAATGTAAACATGTTTTTCATTTGATTTTTAATTTTACTAAAATGTTTTTACTTGTGCCATTTTTCAGGATCTAAAAATCGTATTTTTGTCTAAAACAGGCCATTTTTCCATAATCTTTTATTTTCAATTTTTGTGACAGAAAAACTATATAAATTGAATTATGAAATAACCGTAAAATGTATTCTAGAGACAAAAGCGTCAAGATACTATATGGTCTTATATAATATGATATTCATAGCCTGATATACTAGAGCCTATGTATTTAAAAAAAGATTTACATAAAATGCGCAGTTGTTTTTTCTGAATATTTTTTTCGTAGTCCGTAATTAAAGGAATCTGCATATTTTTAAAATATAAACCTTTCGTTGTACGGGCCTATATCATATTTCCCTATTTAAAATATAACTACTAATGTTATAGGCCTATATCATATTTTTTAAAAATAGGTTGCCAGGCAACGAAACAATCGCCCACACAGCAGCCAAATCGTCCGGGCAGTCAACAAGAGTTGTCGCATATTAAGGAATTATCAGAAAATCATTAGAATTTGTTTGGTTTTTATAATCAAACGTTTTTTTTTTAAATCAGATAATAATTGTGACCTCCAGAGGGACCACAAGCTAAATAGGGTGATTTTTCGTACAATTAGGGGACATAATTCAGGAAGGAATGACCCGATGGGCGCAAATATCGAAAGGAACCAAGATTTTTGGGTTATAAACATACATGTCAAGTTTCATCAGAATCGATTCAAAATAGTGACCTCTATAAGGTCCACAACTTTGATATAACATATTTTCACACTATATGTGTACAAACGACGGCCATTTTGTCCGTCAATTCTAGTCCGATTTTCACGTAATTCGAACTCTCTCTTCATTACCATGTAACGGTGATACAGTCAAACGTTTTTTTAAATCGGCTTATAATTTTGACCTCCAGAGGGACCAAAAGCTAACAAAAGCGATTTTTCAGACAATCCGGGGACATAATTCAGGAAGTTATGATCCAATGGGCGCAAATATCGAAAGGAACCAAGATCTTTGGGTTATAAACATACATGTCAAGTTTCATCAAAATCGGTTCAAAATTGTGACCTCTATAAGGTCCACAACCTTTATATAACATATTTTCACACTATTCGCGTACAAACGGCGGCCATTTTGTCGGTTAATTTTGGTCCGCTTTTCACAAAATTCAAACTCAACCTTCATAACCATGGAATGGTGATATAATCAAACGTTTTTTTAAATCGGATAACAATTTTGACCTCCAGATGGACCACAAGCTAAAAAGGGCGATTTTTTGGACAATCAGGGGCCATAATTTAGGAAGTTACGATATGATGGGCGCAAATATCGAAAGGAACCAAGGTCTTTGGGTTATAAACATACATGTCAAGTTTCATCAAAATTGGTTCAAAATTGTGACCTCTATATGGTCCACATGCATTTCAAGTTTAATCCAAGTCGGTTCAAAATTGTGACCTCTACACTGTTCACAAGCTAAAAAACGTGATTTTTCATACAATCAGGGGCCATAACCCATTAAGTTACAGTCCGATACATGCCAATATCGAAAGGAACCGAGATCTTAGGGTGATAAACCTATATTTTAAGTTTCATTGAAATCGGATAAAAATTGTGACCTGTAGACTGTTCACAAACAATTGTGGACGGACGTCCAGACGGACGTCCTTGATATAACTTATTTTCATACTATTCGCGTACAAACGGCGGCCATTTTGTCCGTCAATTTTGGTCTGATTTTCACGAAATTTGAACTCAACCTTCATAATCATGGAACGGTGATATAATCAAACGTTTTTTTAAATCGGATAACAATTTTGACCTCCAGAGGGACAACAAAGGGCGATTTTTCGGACAATCAGGGGCCATAATTCAGGAAGTTATGATCCTATGGGCGCAAGTATCGAAAGGAACCAAGATCTTTGGGTTATAAACATGCATTTCAAGTTTAATCCAAATCGGTTCAAAATTGTGACCTCTACACTGTTCACAAGCTAAAAAACGTGATTTTTCGTACAATCAGGGGCCATAACCCATTAAGTTACAGTCCGATACATGCCAATATCGAAAGGAACCGAGATCTTAGGGTGATAAACCTATATTTTAAGTTTCATTGAAATCGGATAAAAATTGTGACCTGTAGACTGTTCACAAACAATTGTGGACGGACGGACGGACGGGGGCGACGACAATATACGTCCACATGAAAATGTGGGCGTATAAAAATATGCGACATCCCTTGTTGACTGCCCGGACGGTTTAGTTGCTGTGGGCGTATTATATGTTTCGTTGCCTGGCAACTATCTTTGTAATGTGTGTTTGTCATGTGTTGTTATTTGTAATGTACATTTTATATTGTATATTTGATAATTTAACTATGTGTCTTTGACTCCGAGCACAAATCCATTTGAATGTCCCACTGCTCTATTTCTATATGCACAGCAAAATTCACTAAATATGTCATCAAAACTACCAAAATTTTTTTTTCATTTAATAGATCTTTTTCGTGAAAATATAAAAAAATATGCATATAAAAGGATATTTTGTGGAAACAGTAAAAAAAAAGGATCCTAAATGGGGTAATTCTATTGCTATCTGCATAAAATGAGCTTATTTTGCATGTTCATATTTTCCTCGCTTGCTGAATTACCTCAGCCATGTTTGCTATGTAATTGTAGGATGGGGAATCCTGTTTCTAAATATAGTATCATATTTGAGGTCAGAGACTTTTTGCACCAATCAAAGCAATCTTAAACATGCATTATGCAAGTGCAAAATCTGCCTATTACGGGTGTTTCTTTAGGCCTGAATGTTATCTAAATTATCAATTAGACATAAATTAACTTATCCACCATAATAAACTCTGGATGTCAAGGCTAACCTTCGATGTAAGCTTGATTAGATTCCTATATGCCACTGGCACTGAACTGCCATTGAAATTAAATTTAAGATCTGGATAATCAAGACTATGCTGTTTATATTAATGATTTTAGCAATGATGACTGAGGCTCATGGTGGATCAATTTGACTGAAATTTTCTGCAAATTACCTTTACACTAAATACTTTTTGCTGTAAATCCAGACAAATTGCTTTTTCCTCCAGTCATGATGTTTATATAAAGCCCAATCACACACGACAAGTAATATATCATGGTAAAGTCCCTAGAGTTGTAAAAAATCAGGAGATTCTTCTTAAAGCAGAATCATCATTATCTGATTCTTGTCTTTCATTAATGCTTGTCTCCATCAATAAAAATAGTTGCTGTTATTCCAATAACTAATTCTTCAAAGAAGACTTTACGTATTAGAGCTTCTAGACCCATGTCATATCTTTCTCTAAACCACATATTCGTGATATTCGCACGTGAGAGCATAGATATTGTGGACAAAGAGTTCTTCAGATATCACCAAAGAAATCAATTTATTGGAGAAACAAGTTGATCTTTGAAAGAGCATTCTTACACCTAACCAACAGTCAGACTTCCATCGCTTTCTTTGGCAAAACAGAGACACCTTCAGTCTGTCTACAGGGTGAAATTAGTCATTGTAAAGATCTAGAGATCGACATCAATGTTAATGACAAAACGTCTTTCTATAACCCCGTTTACATTACAAATTTTAAGCGTGCCAGGTACCGTTCCTGCTACAGCACGGTTAATTTTTTTGTAGTGTAAACGGGTAAAACACAAGCGTGTTGTACTGAGTACCGTGCCAATCTGGCCCACTCAAGTGAGGTGGTCTCGGAACTGTACCAGAACGGCTCACTTCAAATTTTCGTAGTGTAAACACTAACCGGTCTGAGTACGTATTACTGCGCATGTACCAAATGAACCTTGACCTTTTTTCCCTGCAAACTTTGACAGTTCTGTCATCAGTTCTGTCAAAATGACTGCTCAAACTAAATCAGTCATCATAATTGTTTTCATCTGGGTAATTTGTACAGGGGCTGAAATGAACTTTTCTGTGAAGAGTTCCACATTTAGCACGCTTGGCACGATTCTGAGACCGGTTATTTTAGAGTAATGTAAACGGGTCCATTTCTTGAAATTTATCGCAGCCTGGTACCGTACCTAGTACGGCACGCTTATCACGGCCAAATGTAAACGGGGCTAATATCTGACCATATCGTACAACCGACAATGAGAAGCACATTATTGACAAAGAGTTGCAAAAATTGGTTAAACTTGGTATTTTGTCAGAGGGACACTGTTATATCTCCCCGGTCATATATCTCAAGGATTGCATCGGATTTAACTCAGATTAAAAGACACACATACAAATCTAATCAAACACGTTTTATTCCTGTTAGTCTTATACACGCAACTCTAATTATACTAACAATAGAGGGGTACAACAATTGAAATAGTGAGACGTGTAATGACGCGTATATAAGTAACCTTATTCGGAATACATACATATTCATCAGACACTACAGACTCCAACCCTATACCTCACGGTGCTTATTCTTACTAAGAAAAATACAACTGAGAAGCGTCTTGTAGTAGATTTCAGCTATCTCAACTCTCATATAAAACGTATGAACCACCTATTCCCTCTTCTGTCTGAAACACTACGCACCATTGGTCATTCTGGAGCAAGAGTAGTAAGCTGTCTTAATTTAATGTCAGCATTCTACACAATGTCAAATAGGCCTTTAGCCTATTCATAAAAGTAGATGATGAACAAGTATTTATAAGTTCTTGAGGTGTTTATTCCAATCAACTGCCACAACACAAAAATGATGTCCTTACAGAGTGAAAGTCTCAAGATATAACTCACATTCTCTCACACATACATACAACCTTACATTAAAGGGACAACACATCATTACTATATAACACTATTACTACAATCTGATTAAAACACAGATCCAATTTTGTTTCGTTTTTTTATAGTTCAAAATTTTGTTTTTACTTGTCTTTACTACTCTTAACTCTTGGATCTGGAAGACTTGTTATTTAAGTAGTGTTCTGCCTGAAATGAGGGGTCAGCCAATCAAATGGTCTGTCGAATCGACCGTTTGACCTTTTCATGCGTGAAACTGTGGGTAAATATTACCAGCGGAGAGAAATCAAAACAAAACAAAAGTCGATTTTAAAAAGCATAGTGGTCGCTAATTGGTTAATCGAATGACTGACGTTATCGGATCAAATGTCCCATGCTTGATACCTGACGTCATAGAATGTGAGCTCCCACTATAACTTGTTAGATCTACATGAGTGTAGGCCATCGAAAGTATAAAAAAACGAAACGAAATATAGATCTATATTTTAATTAGATTGCTATTACTAATATATGTATTGACTACGCTAGAAATGGTCAACCTGTTACGGTAGTTGCCAATGACACAGATATTTTGGTTTTATTACTGCACCACGCGAAACCAGAAATGGCGACAATTCATCTTCGCCACTTGGACAAAAAGTCAAACACCTATGGGTCTGGCATAAAACTGTATTAGACAATTTATTGCTCATTCAGGCCTGGTCTGGGTGTGATACCACTTCTGGTTGTTTCAGTTTCAGAAATTGGGACTTCTTAAACAAACGAACAGTGACATCTTTCGGGAAGCTAGCAAGACAATAGATTCACCTGGAGGTTCCCAGTCCAAAGTATCTGAATCTGGAGAAAGGTTATTCTGTGTAATGTATAATCACTAAAAAGAAAAATTTCTCTGACTAAGTCCGGTACCTAAGGTACAAAGCTATGATCACTTAAAAAAATTTCCATTCAAATCAATAGACTTCCTCAAACAGCTGCCGCGGCGTCGATCCTGTGAATTGGGGTTGGCAAGTGATAGAGAATAGATACGTTCCCATCGTGACTGTTCTTCCATCAGCACCGGACAACGTTCTAAATTTCATCCAGTGTAAATGTAAATCGTTGAAAAACAAATGCTCGTCATGTTCTTGTACACAGAATGGTTTGAAATGTGTTGAAGCGTGTTGAGGATGCCACGGAAAGGGTTGTCTGAATAGCGAACAAATCAGAATTGATTTAGGAGATGAATTTGGTACGGGGTAAAACAAATCAGAACTGAAGAATGTTTTGATGATTTTATTGATGATGATCCGAATGAGAATTTTTATGGTGTACAGAATATTCCTCTTGTCTATTTGCTTGCTGTTTTTGCTTTATTGACAACACGTCTCCGCCATTTTAAATTTTGACATCACAGTGATGTCATAGTTCCGCCATTTTGAATTCTGTCGTCGTATGCAGTGATCTTAAAGGGACAATAACACTCTTACTGGCTTGGCTGCTCTAGAAAATAAATAATAGTCTTATTCTAAGTATAGATGTTTATGTGTCCTACCTGTTGTGTAAAATTGTCCATTACATCATATTTTACTTGTACAGAGGGTTCGAAAATATTTTAAAATCCAAGTCACATTTGAAAAGGTTTACGTTAACCTTTTCAAATCATGTAGTTGAATTTATCCAATTTTATAAATAAGGTGTGTTAAGATGAAATTTGTGTCATCAATTAATTTGAATAATGTAAAATAATACAATTTATTGACCAGAATAAAGATTGGGACATATTATTCAATTACAACAAGAGTGTTATTGGAGCTTTAATCGGCTGTTTTTTGTTGGCTTTTTAGCCGATTGATCTTTAATCTAGCCGAATCGTAAAACATTGAATCGGCCGCTATGGTATCATATATCAATCTACTTTCGGCCGATTTACAAAGAGTTAATTATCATGCTGATTGATAAAACAATGAACAAGCCACTACCGTGTCATATATCAATCGTAATAACAATGAATTGAAAAATATAGCTTCTAACACTAATTATTACAAAAACTCATTTTTGCCTTCAACAGTTGACCTCTGGAACAACCTTTCTTACGATACGCAAAACGCCTCCACTATTCAAAATTTCAGAATTAAGATAAGCGTGAACGATCATAAAATACCCAAATATTATTACTATGGAGAACGTAAATTTCAAATTATACATTCCCGACTTCGTAATTATAAAAGTGCTCTAAACTTTCATAGATTTTTAATGCATATTTCACATAATCCGACATGCAGTTGTGGCCATACTCAAGAAGATTGCGACCATTATTTCCTTTACTGCCCAAATTATTCGACTCAGCGTATCTCAACATTAAATTCCCTCCCATTTAAATCGAAACATACAAAAGCGTTCCTATATGGCCATCCCAATGAAAGTAACTCGTACAATGAAGTGATTTTTAGTAAAGTTCACAAGTACTTAAAACTAATCAAGCACTTTGAATAGATAAGGTAATTGGCAGGCGACGGTGATTGATATTAGATAGTGATGATGATGATTATTTACAATTCATTTATGATGATGATGATGACTATGAAGATGATTTATTTATTTATTTATTTATTTATTAACTCATTTACTCATATAACGGTAAAAATGTAACTATATATATATATATATATATAGTAACATTGAAATTTGTACATTTTAGCAAAGTTATTGAAATATTCATTTTTCGTGGAGATGAATTTATATAAGCTATGGCTTGTTTTCAGATCCAAAATATCAGTATTATAATAAATCATAATTCAATAGAAATAAAATATTGTTTAAACCATATATCAATCTGTTTTCGGCCGATTACAAAGAGGTAATTATTACTCGTCGATTAATTAACCCATCAAAGAGTCAATCTATGCAATGAATACCTTTAGTGTCTCGGCTCATTTCGTAAATAAACAACTTCGTTGAGTTAATTCATGCCAAGTACTGTACGGTAAAAGCCGAAAATAATGGCGACGTTGACCTTGAACTTCAAGCATGCACGTAGGCATTGTATTTGGAAGTTCCAAAAGCTGGCCCGGAGATCCTCCCATGTCCAACATAGGTCACCCAAAGTTGAAGACTAGAATATATTTTAGATCCGAATAGTTAGCTCCTTTCAAACGTCTTTTGTTTGATAAAAATTCACAGAAAATGTTTTGTCTCATATAAGTTAAAGTCTACTTTTTGCGAGTAACGGTAACACTAAAAATAAACTAATTTGAATCAGAATTGGTCACGTGACCGTTCGCCCGTGCGGCATATTTCCGAGCCCCGACTATTCACGGAAAATAATTTGTGCTACATTGTTTTATTATTGACACGTGCTTACAAATATACTTTTATATATTGACAAATGTTTACGTATAAAATATTTAAAAACGAACTTATTTGTATTTGCTTGTAGTTTTTCTTTTTACTAAATTGATTTTAACTTCTGTTTGCTTGGATGAAAGCAAAATTAGATTATGCATTATGCAAGTTGCCAAAATTTGACAATAAATTTTGATAATGTATGGATATATGAATACTTAATGGAATAACAACACAGGCTTTGTTTATTAGAAGTTATTATTATAATATTATACGGAATACCGTAACGTTATGCAATTATTGACGTGAATAATGTGTGCATAAACCAACATGTCTGTTGTTCAAAAGACGACTATCCGTTAGGGGTGTCCGTGGCCGGTTCATTTCAAAATGGATTAAGAACCCTGGTCGTATGTCACTTTTGACGTCATTTCTGAATTCCTTCGTATCATTTTCCTATATGTTGATAATACAGTTCTAGACTGTAAAATTGATATTGTTCAAGTTATAAATCGTTTTCAGTTTCATTAGTTAACCCGGGGGGGAGGGGGGGTCAATAGTTCAAAGTGCTGTAAAAAAATTTTGCTCAACTCCGATCGGCGGGGAAAATTTTTCTGGAACACTAAGGACATAGTTGTATCAGAAAATGAAGAAATCATTTGGGTAGGAATTTCTTCCCACAAAGCTGGATTTGTCAGCTTCTCAAATGTCTTACCTAATTCTTGCTACTCTAATATGTTAATAAATGATGACCCATGAATATCAAGAAAGAACTTTTTTAAAACTGGCTTGGAAGATTTATGGGAAAAACCTTTTCATCTCACAAACACAAATTGTATCAATATTATCAGACAAAGATTATTAGACATATTTAGACATGGGTGTATTGAGAAATACTGGTAAAGCTATTTTACACACGGTTACCACACCAATCGGATTCAAATTATTTGACATATTACCGTTTAAGTATCCGACACACCAAACACTATTTAATTTTCAATTACAGCCTTAATTGAAAATCAAATAGTAACCAGTGGCTATACACATACATATAACAATGTTTTCTCACTTGATGTGCTCTTTAAACTTAAAAGAAAAAAATCTTAATTTGTAAAAAGAAAGTTCTTATTTCTTCTTTTGCTTATATTTTTTTATTGTAATGTTGTTCATGTTTTTATATCTATATATTATCCTCTTTTTTTTTTCATTTGAATTATAGAATTATTATTATATTATTCTTCAAGTTATTATATTATTCCTTAGTGAATTTTGAATATTTATGGTATATATATATTTTATAATATATAGCTGTGTTATTGTTTTATGCTTACAATATATTCTAAACACATTCCCTTTATAAGTTTGCTTAGGTATTCAGTATATTAGTAATTATTAATTAGCTTTCAGTCCAAACAAGGAACACGATTGTACATTTAAATTGTCACGTGATGTGAATCTCACTGACCAGATGGTTGTAATTTTGGATATGACACTGCAGTTAACTGTATTAGAAGTAAATTAAAATAACGAACGCATGTATATTCTAAAATTAAGGGATCACCAACTTGACAGATTCTATTAACTAAAAAAATACAACTATGTAACTTGTTCATTTCTTCATAAATCTTGCGATTTAATTCAGTGAATTACAAACTATATATCTTCAGACAGGAAAAGTAATTGTAAGCGAGTTGTTCTTAATTCACATGTCATTTATCACGGAATTGACAGTAAAGTATATGAGCTCTAAAAAAATCTTAACGATTGTCTTAAATTGGAGGTCTACAATCAGGTATGTACAGCAAGTCAAGATACTACGGTGGCTGATAAGGGACATGAAAAATAATATAATTTGATTTTTTTAATATTCACCCAAGTCAATTTTAAAATAATTTGTTTTTTTATAATTTTCACCCAAGTCAATTGTAATATAATTTTGATTCTGATGAATTTCCACCAAGTGCATGACGTCATCAACCGGGAAATTTGGTCATATCTCCCCAGTTCTCCGTTTCCTCCACAGGCTGCTCGTCAAAAAAAGGTTTAAGGGTTCAGACTTGCGGGTCCAAACCCCCAGAGTGTTAGAAGGCATTACCAAGAGAGAGAGAAATGGGGTTTAACGGAGAGAAATAGGGTTTAACGTCCACTCAACATATGGTTTTTTAATTTTATTTCAATAATTTACTTGCGCGTAGGGGTCTTTAGCAGTGGGAGGAAACTGGAGTGCCCGGAGGAAACCCACGAAGTTGAGAAGGCGCCCCTATCTCCATGCCACATACGCTCACACCAGGGCTCAAAACCACAGCCGCAAGCCAGAGGTGACCGGCCAGCTAGAGGTCGAAGCGCGGCACTCTAGACCACTAGGCCATCTCAACCCCCCCCCCGTGACCTTGAGAAGAACATGTTTCGGCGGAGGGTAGAAACAGGAATATGGGGTTTAAGGAGGGGTAGCCTACCCCCCATCCCACCTTGGCCTATGAATTCAGGCTAAACCCCTGAATCCTCTAAAAATGACAAATGTTTTGGAAGGAGATCGGGGGGGGGGGATCAGGTCGAGTAGAGTTCTGATCCGACACCTGTATAAAATCGTAACTCCTTGGTCGATCCTGCTCATTTTTCGCGGGCGCCCTCCAAATTTAATGGACCCACTGCCATTAGGGGCTGAATTAAAGGCTTTTTCTAAGGGGCACCGAAATGACAAAATCGATTTTTTTTTCTGTTTTCGCCCATTTTTCATGTGGATTATTGCTACGCCCAACCCTTCCTGAGGGTCAATTGACACCAAATTTTCTGAGCAGATATTCCACCCAAGCACCCATCTTTGGACCCATTGGGAGTGAACGGAGGCCATTTTCCCGGGGGTACACAAAGTTACAAAAAATAGAGATGGAACTATTGTGTGAGTCGTAGTAAATAATAAACGGATTTCTACGATTATGAACAAACTACTCTACTTTGGTTATTATAAACTTACCTGTGTGTTTGAAACGACCTCCCGTTAAATAAAATCCATTATACAACTAAATATACCAACGGAAAAAAGGGGTTCTCTCTTGAAAAGTCAATGCTTTTGCTTGTATTTTCGTCTGTGTCCATCACAACATTATACATGTGACGTTATGGGCTAAACCATCGTAATTATGTTAAAGGGGGTAATTATTGATAACCACGTGTGTTACAGGCTAATCAAAACAGCACACGACCTTTTCGAGCGTTTGAGTTTGGGCAAGAAAAAAGCAACTGGAGACAATGACATTAATTTTGAACCAATTAATGGTCACTGGTCAGTCTACCAAATTTTATTTACCGATTATACGAAAACATGTATAATATTGCTTTTCATCTCATAATTTCACCCGTGTATATTATATATATTTTTATAAAACACGTTACAGCCCAGTCAATAATAGTCAACTTTGTGGCTAACATATATAAATAAACACACTTATTTCATAATTTTAATTGATCATATTTCGTATGAAAAATGACCACCGCTACTTAATTATTTCCATATTTTATTCACGTTCCGACTGTTCATACCATTAATGTTCCTGATTAAATTAATTTTTTGTTCATCGAAATCGAAAATTCTTGATAAGAACAGTTCGGGATGTCTAAACATCGTTTATCGTCTTCATAAAAATGTATTTAAAACAAAAAAATCACACGTCAGAAGGGCATCGCAGATTGCGTGTATTATTGGGTTTTGTGTGTTAATTATGCAGACCGTGGGGGAAATTCGTGCAAGTTTCGCGGCACTAAAGTTAACCATCTGTGCAGCATACAATAACTCATATGACATGGTACCTTTTAAGGCAATAGAACTCAAAGCGTTGATTAGCTGGGGCATGATCGCGATCTACGAAATGCCATCGGAAAATTCCACTCTCCGTGGATTTCAAAATAAGTAACAACTGACAGTACAATCATATGTGAATTTCACGATTATAGAATTCTGAACACACCAGAAATAACATTCAAAGAGAAATAGAAAGACATGAAACCATCTACCGTTAATTAAACCGATGCGCGGTATGATTTGTTGATAATAATTATTGGTATTTATATATATATTTAAAAACGTTATATACCTATTCAATGATTCAATGGCCTCGGCTTTTAATTTTGCCGAGGCAAATGTAAAGTACATCGGAATTTAGGCCTACCTCGGCTACAGCAGATTGCCGAGGTTAATTGACAGGACTGCTTAAGTTCTTCTTCAAGAATAAATATTCAAGGATGAGATTCAAGGCCAGTGAATCAAATGTAATTCAAAAGAAAAAAATCCCAATCGAACTACCTAACCAAAACATTAATACAAGCCGGAAACAAAATATTGGACTATGGGCGTATTTATGTTTGTAAACGCCCAAACTCATTACTGGGTCTCAGAGAAGTAGCTTATTCATAAATGTCGCGTTCGATTACTTGCCCCGTGCTTACTCGGCCAGGATCCTCGAGTACGTTTCGACAGGCGCAGTGGAAATGGGTAATGGAATGGCGCGGCGCTTTCTGAGGGTATCAAAATGGAAAATAAACGCCGCCAAACAATTAATTATGCTCGATGTTCTAATAAATAACGCACAGACAATAATCCGTCAACAAACTTTAGACCTTTTCATTGGTATCTCATTGGAACTATTAAATCCAGAGAAGCGAAATAAAGCCCATATTATGCAGAACATACTTTAAATCACATTTTCGTTCAACCAATGTAACGTTTGTTAACTTTGTTAACAAGCTCAACGGCTTACCAGAATTGCAGTTAGGAGGGAAAGGTTATGATCGCACACTATGGATTCACACTTGCGTCCCAGTGAGTTTAGTAGAGGTAAAACAATCTGCTTAGTTGACGAATTAGGCAATTGAAAGGACACTGAGTGGTCTTTTTTTTAATTCTTCGAATCGTTACACCAAGATGTAGAATCACTAAAACACTACTGTGGAACGTAAATATGTTATTTTAAATCCGAGAAAAATGTCAACAATAATTCTTCCGTCGCCTAAACTTAATCTGCAAATATAACTTCGATCAAATAATTGCATCCATATTGAATAATTGGATACTTCCACAAGTAACTATCTCCTTGGGAAGGTTACTTCGGCCTGTTGTGAGTAAGCCGTTCGAATGACATCATCGGTAATCCGAACGCGTCCGTGGTGGCTAGAGTAAGCGCGGCGCCAGTCAGTAATCGAACGCACCAACACAAAATTTGGATTGTCGTAAAATAGCTTTGACCCCCTTATATACGAAATGATCTATTCCGATAAGTGACGTAATAAGCTTCCATTTTTTATTTCTCGATGTCAAAGTTTGTGAGAAGTTCAATTTTACAAGAGAGAACCCCTTTTTTCCCTTGGTATATTTAGTTGTATAATGGATTTTATTTAACGGGAGGTCGTTTCAAACACACAGGTAAGTTTATAATAACCAAAGTAGAGTAGTTTGTTCATAATCGTAGAAATCCGTTTATTATTTACTACGACTCACACAATAGATGTTTGATTTTAATTGTGAGACCATTTTTGATGCCCCAAGGTGGAAATGGAGGGTGGGGGAGGTAGCCGAAGTTTCAAAGAGATAGGACCATATTTGAAAAAAATTCTGTCATAACAATGTATTAAGCTGCGGTCAGGCAAAGGGGCCTTTCAGGTATTTTGATGCAAAAAATCACGATTTCCCCCACTACCGGTCGCCGAGGCTGAAATGCGACTCCCCGGCGTCGATATACTTCAAGAATTTCCAACCTCAGAGCCACCCAATGGGTGCATCTGGGTGTTTACAGAACAAAATCGGGTGTTTTTTGGTCCAAATTGGCCAAGTTTGAGCGATTGCCTGAAACGAGGGGCCATGTTTGGGGCCCTATATCTCGGCCACTATAAATCACAATCCATTCTTTTCTTTGGATCAGTAACCAGGCGTATTATCCTCCATTTATTAGAATTCCAAGTCACTGAGCACTACTACTGGGGCGGAGGGACGTCCCAAACATGGCTTTCCAAATCATCCGGATTACTTCAAAGGCCATACATCGGTTCCTATGGGGCGTGCAAGCTCGATTTTTGGGAGGGACATTAAAAAAAAACACAAATGGGAAGCATTTAGGTGACCAAAGGTAGAAAAAAAATTGCGCATGCCCTCCCTTGATATGGGAATACAACCCCATATCCCTCAAAACTTGCCCTGATCATCCCCGGAACCCAATGTTACAAAACTCCAATTTGAGGTGACCGTGAGTCTCGTTTTGGCTAACACACAATTTTTTAATGAAATGCGGTGGGGGGGGGATCTGGAGACTATGCTCCCGCTCACAGTGACCTGGAGAAAAATGAACCAGCAACGCTAACAAACACTATCTCTCGATCACAAAACGTGAGCGAGGGACAAAAAACCCTTACCCTTACCCTAACCCACAATCCACATATGATGTCATCATATCCGATCTAGCGTTCTCCGATGTCATCACGCGCTGGGTGGAAATTCAACAGAATCGAAATTATATTATAATTGACTTGGGTGAAAATTATAATTGACTTGGGTGAAAATTATAATTGACTTGGGTGAAAATTATAAAAAACAAATTATATTACAAATGACTTGGGTGGAAATTATAAAAAACAAATATTAAAATTGACTTGGGTGAAAATTATAAAAAACAAATTATATTAAACTTGACTTGGGTGGAAATTAAAATTGACTTGGGTGAAAATTATAAAAAACAAATTATATTAAATTGACTTGGGTGAATATTAAAAAAATCAAATTATATTATTTTTCATGTCCCTTATCAGCCACCGTAAGATACGGCTCTTAAGTCTTGACTGGCGTGTCTCTACATAGTAGACAGGTTAGTTTATTAACGTAATCTAACTACATGTAGTACGATAATTCTTGATTATGAATTTACCGGACATGTATTTTATTGCTGTAAACGTACGTAGTGTTTAGTACAAATTATTTGAATTCTGTCAAGAGTATGAGAACTACTAATCTTTTGTAAACTTTATGTGCCTAATGGAACTATAAACTATTCAAATCATTTTGGAAGTTTGTGATATTTTATCCCGTGGAACTGGAAACGAACCAAATAAAGAAGAATAGCCCTAACCACTACACAAACAACGATCTAGCCAGAACAATACCCGGAATAGACCGTTTTCACAACGAGCGGTCTATAAGGTTTTGGGAGTCATCCTTATCTAGCCCTTCACAAGATAGGCTAGAGACTCCAAGTCTTGGTCAAAGGAAAGTGACCAACAAGGTTACATTATTACTTTAAATGAAATACAAAAAAATAACCCCAAAATGCTATTGCGACCACAGGCCACCATAGATATGTGTAATTATTTGTAATATGTGCTTGTTTTTTATATTTTTTAAAATGTTTTATAATGTGTGTTGTTATCTATATTTTGTAATGTGTATTTGTTATTTGTACTTACAGAAGGTAGTGGCTAATGGTGGAGAGAAGCAAGGGAGTGCAGCCTGTAGTTTACAGTGAAAATATTATGATATGTTAATTCAATATTAAAGTTCTGCACATCAAAATGATAAATATCTTGAAAATAAATATGAAATACAATTTTACCTAACTGAAATATAGTTATATATTATTTATAGGGACTGCGGATGGAAAGGGATTGGACATATTGATTATAGTGAATCTCACATCAAGACCATGAATTTATTATGTTTCTCCAAACCTGCATTCAATTTTGTGTTAATTTTACAAATCTTTTATTTGCATTATTATTATTTTACTTATTCTGTATATTTAACAAATTGATTTTCAGTGTATATGTAAGCTTTAAATTAACTTAAGACTTTTTTAAGATTACGGTACAGAAATTTAATATTTACATGTATATTACTTGCAAAAATTGAAACTTTATTTGGCAATTCACACAACATATTTTCTCCAAGAAATTTTTAGTTATTTAGTAAGGGTAGTTACTATGAAAAATTACCACAGGCAATGAGATTATAATCAAATGATTTCCATCCACTTGTAAAGCAATAAAACTGTGTTATTTTGTTATGTAGATACAAGAAATATGTAAGATATATAGATACTGCTGAATGTATGTAAATTATGTTAGAAAACTCTATTCACCGGTTTTGTATAATAATGTATTTTTTATAAACATTATGATTGTATCTTCTTTTAGCCACATTAGTTTACTATGCACCAAAGTTCTACCTTTAATTAATTTGACAGACACAAAATTTATTGAGAAATCATTTTTTTTTTTTTTTTTTTTTTTATATGCATTCAAGTATTAGATTATGGTGTTACTGATTACCTGTAATTACATTATTATTGAGTACCATTAATAATATTGAAAAAAGAATACTCGACTTTACTCGCTCAATATATACCTGTAATGGATGGGAGACAAAATTTCTTAAAGATAAAGAGAGGTAATTGGCATATCATTTTGTAAATAAAGGGGACATAATGGTTATCATTTATAATAAATTCTAGTTAGTGTTTTCATGATATACAATCTTTCTATTATATTATTTTATATATGTTTACTAATGCAATGTAATATATAAATTCTGCTGATATATTGCTTACTGCTGATTGAATAGTGCTGATTGTTTTATTTTACTTACACTTATACCATAAAAATGATATACTGTATTTTATTTGTAAACACCATATATTTGTTATATTATATTTACTAATTGGTAATAAATATTTTGTTGAAATTCTGTTTGTTTTTCTACTTGAATTTTAAATCTGATTAAAATACAGATCTATATTTCCTTTCATTTTTTTATACTTTTCTATGGCCTACACTACATGAAAATCTGAGAAGTTATAGTGGGAGTTCAGATCAGGGCTCAAACGAGCAGTTTTTGACCCTATGACGTCAGACATTGATTAATCAACCGGCGCTGACGTTTCTAGTGGTTAACCCATAGTTCTGTGCATCGAAAGGCCAAGAAATCAGTGTAACAAATCGTTTCATTGGGTAAAGCCCGACTTCATTCTAAACACATCAATGATAACAACTCTTCCAGATCCTAGTGTAGTAAAGACAAGTAAAACAGATTGGTTCGATCTCTATGTAAGCTGAGAAAGTTCATTGAGATTTTCCAGTATGCACATAAAAGAACAAGTTTTTACCGGTAATAATAAAATAATTTGAAAATAAATGAAGTAATAATTAAGGAGTTAATTCACTACAAGTATGGTATCGTCTAAAATGGTAGTTTTAGCGATAGTTTCTATTCATACCGTGTAATTTCAAAACATCGTTCAATAAATGATAAAACTCGTTGAAAATAACAAAAATGGTTTAATTAGTACCATGGTACGCATGTGCGCATGCGTGAAGATAGTCGGCTGTCTGTCAAAGCTCTGAAAAAATATCGATTTATTTCAAATTCTAGATAATGTATTGAGAGAAAACACGTTACAAATAGGTAGTAAATCATTTTGAAGTTATATAGATTTACTTTCTGTAGGGGAGATATACCATACGCTTCCTTATTTTAGAGACTAAAATCGCCAAAAAAGCGCACAGCTAACGGCGCCATTTTGACTGTTTACATTATTCAATAGTTATCATGGCTTATGTTGTATGAACACCAAATTAAGTTCGTGATATAAAGTTGCAGAGCAATAACACAGCACGAATAGGCCACCAGCAGCGAAGACAACGTATTCAACATGTCAGAGACAGAAGATAAAGAATATTCTTATGTAAACTTGCAAGGACACGGCAGAAGTCGACTTACAAGATGGCGGACAAAAATCACAACAAACAGCAACAGAAAATCAAGTCAAAAGCAAGACTAGAGCAAGTAAAAAACAAACAAAATCGAATGATAATGAAGAAACCAATGAAGGTTGGGAATGCAACATATGTAAAAATAACTTCACAAAAAAATCAGATAAGGTCATAGAATGTGAGTTTTGTACAAAGCACTTCTGCATACAATGCCTTGAGATGCCTGTCAAATTATACAATTCATTAACAAGTAGGACTGATATTAAATGGTTCTGCCCCAACTGCAATGAGAAGGTAGAAAAGAACTTAAAAGCCGATCGAGAGATAGAAGAGCGCTGTAGAAACTTTATGCAAACATAAACTAGAAGATAAATCAGAGAGTTTCATCACTGCTGATGATGTAAAACAATTAATTGCAAATGAAGTTAGCATGCCTGACAAACTCTCAACCTTGACAAAAAATGACAGTGCACATGTATTGGGAGAAGAAATAATAAAAGAAATGAATGACAGAGAAAACAGAAAAAACAATATTATAATATTTCGCGCCCCAGAGTTAAACACAAATGTGAAGCTAGATAGAATATCAAACGATTTAAAAGTAATAAAAGAGATCGGAACTCTTATAAACATAGAAATAACCGATGATGACATTGCAAGGGCGTCACGGTTGGGTAAAAAAACAGGAAGACGGAACTAGCGAACTAAGGAGACCCTTGTTAGTCTCTTTCAGCAACGAGAACGTGAAAAAAGAGTTGTTTAAGAGCATTTCTAAACTTAGGGATGCCACAAATGAACTTAAAGAAGTGTCTGTAGACCACGACATGACACCCAAGGAGAGAGAGGAATTTAAAGCTCTAAGGGCAGAAGCAAATAATAGAGAGGACGAATCCGAGGGAAAATTCTTATTCAGAGTAAGAGGCCCCCCTTGGAATCGTTACATAAAAAAAATGCTAAAGAAAGAGTAATTATTAGCGGTAACAACAAAACTGTGAAAAATGTAGATATGTTAAAGCACAAAACTTTTTCTAGTTCACTGCACAAAGAAATGTTACATAACGGAAGAACTGTAGACAATTTAAATACATCGAAGTTAAAGCACAAATCCTTTTCTTGTCCTTCACAAAGATTGAATAGAATAAGTTGTTTTTACACAAATGCCGACTGCCTTACAAATAAAATAACCGAACTTAGACTCCTTGCTGTAAACAACAAACCATATATAATTGGAATTACAGAAGTTAAACCAAAGAACCATAGGTACCAGTTGACTGATTCTGAGATTGCAATAGACGGATACGAAATGTTCGGAAGTAACTTACAGGACAAATCCGGACGCGGCGTTTGCCTATACATACATCATACATTACAGGCAAATCCAGTTGAACTTAAAACAGATTTTGAAGAGTCTGCATGGACCAGTATCAAACTGATAGACGGTGATGAACTCTTAATAGGGTGTATATATCGTAGCAGTAATGGAAGTGATGTAAACAATGAAAATCTATTAAATCTGTTTCTGGAAATATACACCACAAACTACAGCCATGTACTCATCATGGGAGACTTTAAATCTAGAGAAGATAAATTGGGACACCTGGACCACCCCATCAAATGAATCCTGTATTGACTTCAGATTCATCGAGCGTATTAGAGATACCTTTCTATTCCAGCATATAAGTAAACCGACTAGAGCACGGAGAGACCATGCACCCCATATCCTAGACCTTTTACTCACAAATGAAGAAGACATGATATCGGATATAGAACACTTAAGCCCACTTGGTAAAAGCGACCATTCAGTCATACAGTTCAACTTCAATTGCTATATCCAACAAGAAAACAACGAAAGAGTAAAATACTATTACGACAAGGCAAATCTCAGCGAAATAAAAAAAGAGCTTTCAGAAATAAAGTGGGAGGACATATTAAACATAGATTGTATTAATGATCAGTGGAACATTTTTAAGGAGATCATCATGAAAATACAAGACAAACATGTACCTAAACGCATAGGCAGAAAGGCAGATACAAAAAAGGGGAAAGTCAACCTAGACTCTAAAACGCTGGCTGCTATAAGAAAGAAGCACAGATGTAGGAAAAGATTCATGGAAACAAGAGATGGTAAAAGATATGAAGAATACAGTAAGATAAGAAACCAAGTCAAAAATCTTACACGAAAAGCAGTTAGAAATAAAGAAATAGAAATAGCTAAAGATGTTAAGAAAAACCCCAAGAAATTCTGGCAATAAACACAGTCCAAAACTAAGACGCGGGTGGGCATATCTGATTTAAAAAGGGACCCGCAAAATGGATCTGAGAGACTCACGGCTGATGACAAAGACAAGGCGAACACCCTATCCAGCTTCTTCTCAAGTGTCTTCACTACCGAAAACCCTGACAACATCCCAGTAATAGAGAAAAAACAAGTAAGCATAAATATGGATGATATAGAAATTACAGAGGAAATGGTTAAAAAACGGCTCTCTAACCTCAAAATCAGCAAATCTCCTGGTCCAGATAATATGCACCCAAGATTTCTTCACGACTTATGCGGGGAGATTGCAGAACCCATAGCAACTATCTTTAATAATTCAATAAAAGCCATGGATATCCCAAACGAGTGGCGCGAAGGCTGCATCACAGCACTGTTCAAAAAGGGAAATAGGAAATTGGCCGAAAATTACAGACCAGTAAGCCTTACTTGCATCTTGTGTAAAGTATTGGAACATTTTATAAGAGACCATGTGGTAAAACACATAAAAACTAACCGGCTCTTTTCACCTAGACAATTCGGTTTTATCTCTGGGAGGTCAACAACACTACAATTACTACACGTTCTGGACAGGTGGACTGAAATACTCGATAACGGAGGGAGCCTTGATTGTGTATACCTAGATTTCATGAAGGCATTTGATAAAGTGCCACACCAGCGCCTACTACTAAAGCTATCAAGCTACGGTATCTCATGGAATACTGTACAGTGGATTAACTCGTTCCTCAAGAATAGACGACAAAGGGTCAGAGTTATGAATAGCTACTCTGAGTGGACCCCAGTAACAAGCGGAATTCCCCAAGGCAGTGTCCTTGGACCGATACTATTTGTCATATACATTAATGATCTACCAGAAAACATACATGTACAGTCAGAATGCTACATGTTTGCTGATGACACAAAAGTCTTCAAAGAAATAGATGAACCAACGGATATGGAAACTCTACAACAAGATATGCTGGAACTAGAAAACTGGTCAAACAAATGGTTACTCAAATTCCATCCCGATAAATGCAAGGTACTGACAACAGGAACAAGAACCTTAACCCCATATGAATATGAGCTGTGTGATACCAAACTCAAATATACAGAGAAGGAAAAGGACATTGGGGTAATTGTTGACGATAAATTAAACTTTGAAGACCACATGAGTGAAAAAATAAACAAAGCTAATAGCATAATGGGATTAATACGTCGATCCTTCACATACTTGGACCAAACAACATTTCTACCACTGTACAAAGCACTAGTCCGTCAACAACTTGAATATGCAAATCCGGTATGGAACCCATATAAAGTAAAACATATCATAGCATTAGAAAATGTGCAGAAAAAAGCCACAAAGCTTATTCCAGGTTTCAAAGATATATGTTACGTTGAAAGACTGAAGAAGCTGAAACTCCCAACACTAGCATACAGACGTACTCGTGGGGACATGATCGAGACCTATAAAATAACATCAGGAATCTATGATAATAGTCTGCCACAATTGTGTCAACCACACCCAGATACAAACACAACTAAAACAAGGGGACACAGTAAAAAACTCTACTTAAGAAGATCAAACAAGAATATCAGAAAAAAACTTTTTCACAAACAGAGTAGTACAATTATGGAATAATCTACCTGACAGTGTAATAACGGCAAAAAAATACTAAAACATTTGAAAAACGCCTGGATAAACATTGGATAAATCAAGAACTCCTGTATGATTTCAAATCCAACCGGATTACCCAAAATAAAATAAGTGAAGCCGACGATATGGATCTGAGTATAGTGGCCGACGGCTAGCGCTCAGAAGAGGATCTGTAAGTATCTGTATGGTTTAGATTAATAGCAACGGGTTTAGTTTCTCCGAGATGCGTTTAAAAAATGGACGATCCGTGCACTTATCTATGGCGATCAGTTATTGGGCGAGACGTTGAGTTCTATGGTGTTCAGTTATTAGACGAGGCGTCGAATTTCCCGAGATACGTATATAAATCAACATACGAATAATTTATCTATGGTGTTTTATTATAAGATAAAACTTGTAATTTCCTGCGTGCCGTTTATCCGATCAATTCATACGAAGTACGAATAAATATTTGAGTGTAAAAAAATGCGCACACATAGATATTCACCTTACCGTACAATATATTATCCATTAGCCTATAAAAATAGTATTCCACCATTGACAAATACGTCAAAAATTGGTAAATCTCGTCCCGGGTAATTATACAATCAGAACTCGGTAAATCACACAGGTAATGCATCTTCATTAAATCACAAATGAATTAACGTGTACATGTGGCCAGAAGACAACCCCACAATGGCAGTGCGATAGACCCGCGAGAGAGTTAGACATGTACTGGCGCCAAAAGAAGTCACCCATGAAATACGCTTCAATGATTAGTGCCTTGATGTTACGTATTGGATCAATGAAATGTTGACTTTAGTACAACGGTTTTTGTTACACCAAAATCAAACTGTATTGCATTATATCAGAGGTACATTTATCACAAATAATGCAGGTAGAAATTATAAAACAAAAGCATTCCAGAAATCAAACAAACCCTACTGTAATAAAGGCGTGCGTATTCAAAATCATGGTTTCATATGGCACCCAGACATGTTATCACAGGTGGGAATTAATAAAACAATAGTATTCGTCCAATCAAATCTATATCTATTTTGTAATAACTGACATTTGTGACTTCTCTTTATATTTAAAATAACACCAATGACAGAGTGGGATAGTGGATAAGGAGAGGTCACGATAAGACGGGCCTGGCACCTAAACACTAACCCCAAACGATGACATCAACCAATCGAGAAGCAAACGAGATCAAATGACAAATGTTTTAATGCAGAATGCTCTTCTTTGACATTTCTACATTTTACATTTCTCACATTACAAATCACATTTGCGCTCTGCCACATCTCATTTATCATTCACGCTTTCTTTTCATCAACTTGCGCATAGCCAATCTGTTTCACAGAGAATTACTTACGAATTATCTCTGTAACAGATGACTGGCCACAACACGTGCGTTGACTGCACACGCCACCAGTCATTGACTCAACGGCTCGTGCAATGTTTACTTAACACCTAACTGCTTCGGGCAAAATGATGCATTTTACTCATTTTAATACCCATTTACACTAAATAGGAAATATTTTTTAACTACGAATACTTCAAATGTCTTTATTTATTTTTCTTTTACCTCAAAAAAATGTCTGAGAATTTTGTCGGAGTAAAAAAGTTAATATGCCGTACTCATTAAGCTTCGTCGATGTCATGCTTATCAGTGATTGTAGCGGCCAAGCGAATATTCACTGCGGGATCAGTTTGGCGCATAGCATCTTCTTAAATATGCAAATATAGTATATCACGTGACTCATTAACATATACACGGAAACGTCCGATCTTTTCTTGATATAAGAATATGAATTATTTCTCCCAGTTAACGTGCTGCCTTTAATCAGTTGAATTCATGCCATTCATGGGTTCTTATTTAGCTAACAATTAAGTTGACCTCAGTTGTTAGTCCCGTACTAAGGGAAACCTCGGTCAATACAGGTCGATCCATAAGCCCAAGTGGTTTCATGCGCGTAGAATCTCTTATCATTATTCCACTTTCTAAATTTTTATTTTCGAAAGATTATATAAATTGAAATAGGCCAAAGACAAAATACAGTACTACGACTGTGCCACTATGGATATACAGATCATATATATTCGTACATTTATAATATAATTATTGATAGATATCGTATTATACATAATAACACAGGTAAGTGAAAAATTAATATTTGTATAGGCCTAATAAGTAAATATTGCTGAGGACTATATTAATATTATGACAATCACAACGGATGAAAAAATTCCTCGGCTTCTCTGCCCTTCCATTATCCTGTTCCTGGCAGAAAATTAAATTAAATTAAACCTGTCATCATCAATTCGCATCAAAACAGGTTCAGTTTAGTGACATTAAGTATTTTTTCAAAATTGCGATTAGTTTAAAGGAGCTAAATCGCTAACATTTGATTTGGGACCTAGAAATTGACATAAGTGGTTCACAACGCATATAATAATGTAGCATGAATGTATATAAACTGATTTAAATTCAGTGGTTTCCGTTTTTACTCTTATTTCAAATCAGTTATTTTCGGCGAAATAAGTCAGTAATCTCAATCGATGCAAATTTCTAGCGTCTGCTTATTCCAGTCTACATACGCCGTTTGATTTGGTACAATGTTTCTAGCCTCGTTCCTCGAGTCTCTTGCTAGAACTTGGTTCGAAACGCATTATGGTACACGATTCGTGTACCAATGGTAAAATCTTTATAGTGTCTTACATATTGGATATCAGAAGTCCATCTTTTCCCGGTAAGATTATAGCATCAATTGCTTATTTAAATTGACAAATAAAATGTGTTTTCAATGTTGAAGATTTTGGATGATATTGAGTTAGAGACTTGGCTACTTTAAACCTTTCACAAACATCAATAAATGTTTACTAATTCGGGGAAGAAATTGGTCAGGATGCTAATATTTTTAGATTCAACAAAATGTTATATTTTCCTTTTACCAGCACAAACATAAAATAAATAATTTAAAAAGAAAAACAACTAATGGCGCGTTAACTGAGTTATATTTCCTTGGGAACAATTCATATTTTTATTTCAAGAAAGATCGGTCGTTTCCGTATTTATGTTAATAAGTCACGTGGTATACTATATTTGCATATTTACCACGATGCTATGCGCAAGTTGATAAAAAGAACGCGTGAATGACAAATGAGATGTGGCAGAGCGCAAATGTGATTTGTAATGAGAGAAATGTAAAATGTAGAAATGTCAAGAAGAGCATATTGCCTTAAAACATTTGTCATTTGACACATTACATTTGTCATTTTACATTTAACTTTGGCCTTAGATGTCTTTTGACTTTATCATTACCGGTATTGTGACTTTGTACATTGTACTTTTTACATAAAATCAACGGAAAAGACTTTTTAGCAGAGCATTTAATATTGGCAGCGATACCCTTCCATAATAACCAAGGTCTCTGTTTGATTCTTTGGTCGAGAAAGTTCATCTCGATTTTCCGGCGTGGTTTCCACTTGTCAGTGATGCAGAACGGGGGCTGACAAGGACTGCTGTCTAGTCATACGGATGGGACGAAAAACCGAGGTCCTGTGTACACATTGGCGTGCACGTAAAAGATTCCTTGATAGTTGGAATTCGATATAAGGGTAGGCCGTAGCACTGCTGCCCGAGCAAAATTTCCCTCATAGCACACTGCATGGCGTATGCCCATCTTCCATTAACCCAGGTTAGGTGCAGAAGAGTAGGACGTTAAACCCCATTCCATTTCATTTCCAACTGAAGATGCTGCACAATAGTCAGGTCAAAATACAGTTTAACCCTCATAAGATTGCTACAAAGGGTTTCTCAACTGAATCTGGTAGGCTTCATTGTACTTTTTAACATACTTAAAACTTACCCATGTAGGACCCCCCGGAAAGTGCTTTTATCAAGATGACGCCCAGGCTGGCCTTAATTCTGTAACTATCAACCCAAATTTGATGATCTTGGTGTCTATCCCTGGGTTTGGGGGAGCAGAGAACACATCAAGATTATTAAAAAAAATGGTTGGGATGGCCTAGTGGTCTAGAGTGCCGCGCTTCGACCTCTAGCTGAGCGGTCACCTCTGGCTTGCGGCTGTGGTTTCGAGCCCTAGTAAGAGCGTATGTGGCATGGAGATAGGGGCGCCTTCTCAACCTCGTGGGTTTCCTCCGGGCACTCCGGTTTCCTCTCACTGCTAAAGACCCCTACGTGTGTTAGTCCCGAAATGACCTAGTTTGTGTTGAGTGGACGTTAAACCCCATTTCTCTCTCTCTCTTGAAAATAATTCATTTCAATTGTTCGTGGGGATGTAATGCCTATCGATGTAGCAGCAGATGCAATAGACTGTATGTGGCCCTTGCCAAGCTGAAAACTGTGGCAAGCCAAACAACACTCATGAGGTCGATACAGAGGAGGATGACACTTAAAACTGAACGTTCTGAAACTTATTCTATGGACAAAGGTGTTTGTGTATTAAGTTATAGAGGAGAGCTGAAGGCCATGGATTCAATTTCATAACGATTCAACAGCTTAGTGATAATCAAAGTTTTCTTAATGTGTTTCTTGTCCACCCAAACCTGGGGATAGAAATCAAAATCATTAATTTTGAGTCAATAGTTATGGACTATTGTCATTTGGAGGTGTTGGAGACCACATTTGATGTTATATAGACCAACGTCATTTTTATGATCCTTATGTGTTCTTTGCTCCCTCAAACTTAGGGATAAACACTAACATCATAAAATTTGGGTTGATAGTTACAGGGTTATGAATATTAAGACGTTTCGGTGACCATTTAAAAGATAACTTTCCAGCGGTCCTATTTTGGTATACTTTTTGTAAATTCTGAGCAACCAGCTATATATATTCTGAAAAGTAATTGAATAAGCTTTCTAAATGTTTTTAGTAAAAGGCACAATCATATTAAAGGGGTACGCTCTCATCCTAAACGTCACCAATTTTTTAATATTTTAAAGTGAAAGAACGGTAATATTCCGAGTCAAAATGCGGACCATCTTACAAAATTCTGAGCATCCAGCTATATAAATTCGGAAAGGTAATTGAATAAGCTTTCAAAATATTATTAGTAGTAAAAATACCGTTCTATCTTTATATATAGAATATTGAAAAATTGGCTATGTTCAGGTTAAGAGCGCGCCCCTTTAATATGATTGTGCCAACTTTTACTAATAATATTTGGAAAGCTTATCCAATTACCTTTCAATATATATATAGCTGGATGCTCAGAATTTTGTACGATGGTCCGAATTTGGACTTAGAATAAAATACCGGTCTATCTTTACATATAGAATATTGAAAAATTGGCTATGTTCAGGTTGAGAGTGCACCCCTTTAATATGATTGTGCCAGCTTTTACTAATAATATTTGCAAAGCTTCTTCAATTACCTTTCAGAATATATATAGCTGGATACTCAGAATTATGTCCGATGGTCCCAATTCGGACTTCGAAAAAAATACCGATCTATCTTTACATATAGATTAGTGAAAAATTGGCGATGTTCAGATTGGCAGGGCGCACCTTTAATATGATTGTACCAACTTTTACTAATATTTGGAAAGCTTATTCAGTTATTTTTCAGAATATATATAGCTAGATGCTCAGAATTTTGTACTTTTACTGATAATATTTGGAAAGCCTATTTAATTACCTTTCGAAATATATTTAGTTGGATGTCTAGAATTTTGTAAGATAATGTGAAATTACACCTTTTTTCTGAGCTAACGGAATTGATAAAAAATGATACATTATTCTACTTTCATTTGATTTTATTGGTTGGTAAAAATAGATGAGTTTGGGCGACTGTTGTCTTAATTCTGAATAGGTTGCCAGATGGATCCGTCGAATAGCTCGCTAGCCAAATGTGTTCGGTGTAACTGCAAAGGGAGGTGTAATTCCAAGCGATGTAGGCCGTAAGCATGGCTTGGCTTGCACTGCTGGATGTAGTTCAGCTCTGAACGTCGGACTCATTACACTCACCCTGACCGTTCAGGGACTGGCCTATTCAATCAATGTCGAAAATAATTTGAACCTCAGTCAATATTACTGGGCAACTTTTCACTGCGAAACATCAGAGTGTCAATCCGTGTGGATGTCTGTACAATGTAAAGGAACATCTTAGTGACAAAATAAGACCTTGCTTACCTCGCTAGACTCAGTATGAGCGAAACCACACGCTGTTTAAAATACGTCCCCTCCTATCAATCTACGCTTCGCCACCATGACACAGCGTGTTGTGATGCTCATACTGACTCTAGCGAAATGAGCAAGGTCTTATTTTCTCACTGAGATGTTCCTTTACACTGTACATGCGTCCACACGGAGTGACACCCATCGTTTAGCAGAGAAAAGTTGCCCAGCAAAATTGAGGGTCAAATTATTTTTGACATTGATTGAATGGGCCAGTCCCTGAACGTTCAGGGTGAGTGTAATGAGACCGACGTTCAGAGCTGAACTATGCTGGATGTAAAAAATGTATGGATATATCTTATGCAAACTCCAAAACAGTGCCTTTGAAGATGTGGACGATATTTTCTATTTTTGGTATCATAAGTTGGCTCTGGAAATGTCGGATGACAGATGTGTTCTGTTTCATTGATATTTCTATATAAATATTAAAATGCCGATTTTATATATTTTTGTTTTCATATTCTCGTCGGTAGATTATTCTTATGGGCATTTTAATAGATGGTAATAGGTGAAATGGATTGATATAGGTTTTAACGCCCTACTAGTGTTCTGTTCCAAAACTGGGTTAATGAAGACTAACATACGCCATACGTACATGTGTCATAAGCCATAAACGATATTTTGCTTGGGCAGCGCCATAACGGCCTACTCTTACATTGAATTCCAACGGCCAAGGGAATCCTTAATTGCACGGCAATGTGTACACGGGATCTCAGTTTTATGTTCCATCCGAAAAACTATACGTTGTCCCTTGTTAGACTCCCTGTCCTGCACCACTGACAAGGGAGAACCACGCCGAAAAGCCCCAATGAACTTTCTCGGTCAACGCAGGGATCAAACATTTAATCCCCAGGAAAGCACGCTAATGTTTTACTCACTAAGTCCCTGTAGCTCCCGCTATAGATGAACGATGATATTTAGTTTCAGTTTGGGGGGAAGACGTGCACTTTTATACAAATTATACAGCAGTTTGTGTGTTCCAGCAGTTTTCCAAGCGCAGTTACAATTAAATTTGATAATGACGTCACAACGAGCAAGACGTAATGCCGTCAAAATGACGTTACGACGTTGCAATAAGGTTGTAGGAAAAACATGTTGCCATTTCCGAACTCGCGAGTACCGATTTCCTATTCGTCGGTAATACATTTATTTGCACTAAAGTCAACCGTTTTGGAGATTTCGGTGATTTTCTGGTCCACTGGCCGCCATCTTGGATTTATGTTAATTATGCAAATTTCCCCAAGACCGATAATGATCGCTTTTGTTATGGGAGTACTACATACCATACCGAAACAGTTCCCAGAGAAATTATTTCTGTTGCAGTTTGTTCTAGGTGGATTATTATCTTTACCCGCCTATAAAGCCTTCACAAGATTTTCCAATTGATTAAAGACAATAACCCTGACAGTAAGTTCTCTATTACCACTCAGCTCTAAAACTCCAGGATTACCTTCACAAAAAAATTTCAAAATTGAATAATCCTGTTTTGAAAAAAATTGAAGTTTAATATGGACAGAGGTGATAACAACATACACCCCATTATATGGGCATATAAAAGGCATTACTGATGTGTGTACAAAGATTATTTTTTTTTATTAGAAAATGAATAAAAAAAGAGAGACCAGTTAATGATTTCATTAAATGGTATGTACAATAATTTACCTAAATATTAAAATAACACTATATGTTTGTATATACATATAATTTATCACAACCAAATGAATGTCTCTATGGCTGGAGTTACTGGAATATCTTGGAATGATTCGTAATGTACATTTATAAAATAAAATCTCCATGAAGCCTGCTACAAAGTTTTAAAAATGTATAATAAAATTTGCAAATCAATATGAAATTTAGCAATTAGGTACACATTTAAAGTTGTACATGTAATTACGTCATTGGATAGATTAAAATCGATATTACTGAAATTATATATTTTGAGCAAAATTCTATATGAGAGAAACTTAGCAGTAGTTCAAAAATTCTTTTACATAGTTAAACCTTCTTTAGAATAAGAAATATATGGTTTTGCTTCTATTCTAAGTATAAGTAAAGGATAGGTTAATGTATCATGAAAAATGAGGCCTATATTATTGTAAATGTTATGCAAGACAAGATAAGACTATCTTAATCACTGTGCAAAAAATCAAAACTATACTGTTAGTCTCATATCCTTCTCATATAAATTTGATATATAAAATAATTGGAATAATTCTACATTTATATACAAATATTCATTTCTTTATAATGTGTTACAGGTAATATAAACATCTTTTATTAACAGAATTTATATCTACCGGTACATAGATGAACAGCTTTCTCATCACTATGATAAGTTGAAATGTAAAAAAATACTTAAAGAATTATAATTCCTTAATTTGAATGAAAATACTCGTTGACAACAATTTTAAGACTAAACCTTAATGAAAATACCCCAATGTAATACAATAACAATATATTTGAGAGTTACAATTTTTGGTTGTTCTTGTTCTATTTGTAAAGTAATAAAATGAACACTTCAATTAAGATAATAATAGTGTGTAAAATGTCTTTTCTCTTTGACTGCCAAAATGTTGGTCATCTGTTTATTCTAATCAAATATCACTTTCTAATTCAATTCCTGATTTATAAAGCTAAAAGAGATGAATTAGGATTGGTTGGAGAATTTATATTTTTCAACCACCATATAGTCAATCCTTCTTTTTAATCCAACTGAATATCAATTCTGTGAGTTTTGCAACTGTTGATAATTTGGTTATGTTATCAATCAGAGAAACAATATGAGTACATTTTATATAGTATGGATTAAGCCATGAAAAACTTGATACTGTCAGACAAATATAAATGACTATCAACAGCTTCAATTAAATAATTCTACACAACCAGCAACCACCACTTCCCTTTCATGCTCCTTAAGCAACTTCGCGAGTTTTACAACATCTAACCGTTGCTTCAATACTCAGCAATTCCCAAACTTTGCGCTCATTGTTTTTATAAGTGAATAATTAGCATTGTCCAATCAGAGTTTGTGGCACATAACACACTATAAACAAACAGGGTTTTTTAAATTGAGAAACTCGTGGAAAAGCAGCAACCCTGACATCGATCGATCTTTGAACATTGCAACTCGATTGTCATATGTAGGCACTTTAGCTAAAAGCACGAGACTTGGTATTCACGACGACCGATGAATCCGATAGGTTCCCAAGGTGGGCTTGTGCCAATCGAACTGAGTGGCGAAATATGCAGGGTATTACATAAAGGGCTTGATAAGATGTATGTAGTTAAGGCGAGATCAAGCCTTCTATTGAGGATGCTTCCCTAACTTCTTTGCTTGATGTATTCAAAAACTATTGGTCATCCAAAGTGTAATACATATTTAAACAGAGATTACTTAATGCAGGATTGACTACATTTGCTGTTGTATTACCTAACCAAAATCTGAAATGTAGAATTATTTTAAAAACTGAATTGTTATGGTAGAGAACTTTTACACATTTGTTTTATACAGCACATCAACTATAAAAGTTCTGCAGAATATTCACATTTACTTCTATCAAAATATAATATGTACAAAACAAAAACAAATATATTAACAAGCAAATATAGCCACTCAATAACAGTCAATGCAAAACAAACAAAATCTAGTTTGTGTTATAAGAAGAATAATTCAATGTACGAGTATATCACAGAGATATGTGCTATAGTATTAGTTACATTGATTAACATTACGGTATATAGATACAATTATCTTGCATATTCAAAAACCACCTTTAATCAATTAAATATCTGAAATGAGTATGAAAGCCAGTCCATTTTAATGTTTTAGATATGTGTGTTACAATTAAAGCAGTCTTGAGAATTATTAATTATTGAAAAAAAGACATACACTATTTCTTTTTCAAAATAGATTTTGATTTAACTATAGCTGCTCAATGTTTTCCAGATAAAAGTTTGTGTGTTTATGAGTCTTTATATTCGTGTACACTCTATTTATCTTATGATCAGTAGTGGAATACCGCATTTTATCAGTGAAATAAAAGTGTTATTTCACTGGCGGACAAAGTAGCTATGTTGTTTTACCTAAAATGATTGTGAAATCATAAAATAAATAGAACATTTGTCGTTTTGTTGTGAATACCATATTTTTTTCATCTCTAAGCAAGAAAACGTTTATATTATAGGTTTTCTTGCTTCTCGATGAAATAAAATATGTTATTCACGACAAAACGACAAATATCCTCCATGTATTTTTATCATATTCACCATATTTCTACTGAAATAAATCTCAGTGTATTACATATAAATATTGTGAACTGTAACCACAGATTTGAAATACAATATACATCCTAAATTATGGAAACATATATACAGCAATCCCCTTTCTGACACAGCATGAAAATTACAAATATTCTTAAAATTATTTGGAGTTTCCAATTATCTTCAGGTGGGGTGGATGGCTGAATGGTTAGGACAGGCGTGTTGTATCACAAGATCTGAGTCAACTGGCATGATTTCATTTCCCCAGTTGTATGTGACAAGTAGTAGGGTTTGCCTGCCCAACCTCATAGGGTTTTCTTTGAGTCTTCTGGTTTCCTCCCACAATTGAATTATTGAAATAAAATTGAACTATATTTTAGTCCCATTACCTAGTTTGTGTCAAACGGAAGTTAAACCCCATTTATCCAATTGTCCTCGAAGAGGACTTTATTTTATTTCCCTAATGCCACAAAAATATATTTTATTGTGTAATTCAAAGCTTAAAATAGATACATAGGTCACAAACCGATATAAATTGCTATGAATATAGATTTATACAAAACAGTCATACTTGTTTTCTGGCATAAATATGAGTATTGATATGCCACTAATATAAAGACTTTTAATATACTTCATGTTTTGCAACAAGTGTATTATAAACACTTATAATGTTAAAAAAGCAAAACAAATACATATGCAAAACAGCTGTTACAAATAATAATGCTAAACAGCAGTGTATTACACCTAGGCGTATATGTATTACGTGACGACAGTTATTAAACACATACTGTAATAAACCAAGGTAAAGTCATACAAAAAATACTTTCTGCTTCTCAGATACTTCTGTGTCATTTAAAAAGGGCTGCATGACCTGTTTAAATGTAAAAAAAACACCCCAAAAAACCCAATCTCATTAACTATCTCTTTTCCTTCCATTTACAAAAAGCAAAGCTATAAAAAAAATAAGAAGGTTCACTGATTAAGTAGACAACCCTGAAAAAATATTACTGGCAATCGTAAATGATACAGGATAATCATACATTTCTATAAACAGGCAGGAGATAAATGTAGTACGTTGAAATGTGACGGTTGTGACAAGTAGTGATCCTTTGACAATATAAAAACACAAAATTTTGGGAAGTATTGTCTGAGTGCCAGAAAAATTTTTTTATGGCCTTATATAGGCCTAATATGTATAGTCATAATTATATATATGTATTACATATTAAGCATACTGTCTGCTTTGAGTGAAGTCTGTGTATGTTTGTTATAAAACCAATATCAGTTTTGTAATGTGAATCTAGTTCGGTAATTATTAGCCAGTGCAGATCTATTTCTTCTCAATGGAGACATTAGCTTTCTTATCAAGTGACAAATACATCACTAAGTAAAACACTGCTCAACTTACAATGTTATTTACAATATTGTGCAATTTAAATATAATAGTGTAATTATTAGTTTGCAGTCTGTGAACTTTATTGAAATATTATTTCCATCTGCTACTTCCATGGACCTAATAATAAACTATTATAGTGTCCATGCTGAATCTATCTATTTATTATTTCATTCGAGATCTTATTCACATTTAAAAATCACATTCAATTTCTAATCATATATTTAAAAAATGTAAGGTATCCCTATTCTATAAATATTAAATATTTATCAATATATCAATATAATGTATTAATGTAGGAATATACACTGTTATATTTTTACGCTATAAGCTTGGTGACCGTAAAAGCCAATGCTGCATTTCAGACCAGCGAGAAAAAAGTTCATAAATTCCTAAGTCACACCCAACATAACATAGTATTTTTAGGGAAACAAATAGGTACTAAATCAAGATGGGTCAAGAGCAAATCTGGTTTTCAATGCAGCTCCATAAAAAGATGGCAATCTGATATAGCTATTAAGATACAGATAAAATTTTCATTCTGCCTTATACTAGTGTACAAAGGTATAATAATGGAGTTACCTCCCCCTTTATCCTAGACATTCTGTTGGCAACCCTTTTAATGTACATATATATGTATTACAAAAAGAAATTTGATGTTAGATTCATTGTATGGTAGTTATTGTTTCTACAATTTTTGAAATCATATGATAACTAAAATAAATGGAGTTTTCAATGAGTATAAAGGCCTTATATACATTATATGTAGATAATAATTTTACTACTATATTTTAACACATTTATATCAGCCATGTGTCTCTTATTTCAATCTGTAAAATAATCGAGATTTGAATTGTGGTATGGCTAGTCTGTGATGGACTTGAAGACTTAATATAAATTCCACTGATAAGTACAATGACAGATGTCAATTAAAAATGATCTATGTAAAAATCTTCTATGACATGAAATGGATTGACATATGTAAATCTACAATTTATAACATAATTAACTCTACATCAAAACACAACAGTTTTGCTTTTCATCTTCACCTATGATGGCAATATTTGCTGGGGCAACAAAACGATGTACTGGTTCCTGGGTATAAGAGTTGGGATTGTTATTATTATTATGTCCATTAACTGTTTTTTCATTAGTTCCAGGAGAATAAGCTGGAGATTGCCAATTATTAGCTCTTTCTACAAACATACTCTGAACATGTGCATCTATCGTATCTCGGCGGTTTTCAGCACGATGACGTTTTAAATCATTCAATGTGGACCCTGAACTGCTGGCTGTAGGCGGAGCCCGTGGATGTGGGCGAGTTTCGGTTATACGAGCTTCGTTTGGCGGAACAAAAGTACTTTTAGTTTGATTGTCTGAGAGTCTAGTTTGTTCACTTTTATTATCAGAAGTTGGTTGTATAACAGCTTGATGTTTAACTGATTCATTATCTGTTTTAACCTGGATAGCTTTCTGTGAAGTTGTAACTTGTTTTGGAGCAGGCTCTTCAACAGTCTTTTTTACTGGCACTGGTGCAGGCTTTATTGCAATGGAAGGGTTTAACTGGGCTGGGGAAGGCTTTACTGAAACCAAAGGCTTTACTGGGGCTGGTGCAGGCTTTGCTTGAGCTGGAGTGGGTTTTGCCACTGGTGCTTGAAAAGGATTTTTGACTGGTTCTTGAAAATGTTCTTGTCTTGTTTCAATTTTTTGTTGTGATTTTCTTTCATTATAATTATGCGGATCTTCAACCTCTAAAATAATTTCAACATCATCAATATTTGTAGCAGGAACATTTTCCTTGTCCTCATCCATTTCCTACAAAATATGTATTATTCTTGATTTATGTATGAATACATTATATGCATTTTATGTTATGCTAATAAGTGAGCTGTTTGTCCAACCCTTCATAGAATATAACCAATCTGATTAAAACACAGATCCATTTCGTTCTGTATATACAGTTTAAAATTTTGTTTTACTTGTCTTTACGACACTAGGATCTGGAAGAGTTGTTATCATTGACATGTTCTGAATCATGTGAGGAATTAGCCAATAAAACAGTCTGTCATGGCGAGCTTTAGGCATGTTTTGCATCAAATTGTGGGTAATCCACTAGTAAAATCAATACTGATTGGTTAATCAAATGTCTGACATCACAGGGTCAAAAGCCACTTGCATGACCTTTGATGTGACCTATCAACAAACCAGTTCAAATCTTCAAGTAGTGTAGGCCATAGAAAGTATAAAAAAGTATAAAAATAAGTTGCCAGGCAAGGAAACATACACCCACGGCAGTTAATTCATCCAGGCAGTCAACAAGAGTTGTCGCATATTAAACATGCATTATGCAAGAACAAAATCTGCCTATAGCATGGCTTTCTTTAGGCCTGAAATATTTTCTAAAGTATTTCTTAGATAATAACAATAATTAACTGATCCAGGCCTTAATCATCTCTCGGTGCCATCAGACTTCTCCGATATTAAACAGATTGGAATGGGTCAGCGACCCTTTGATTTAATCAACTATGGAGGACCCAGACATAGCTTTGATCAACCAGTACCGTGGTTGAAATTATTGCACACATCTGTCAAACCTTCAAAGGCTAGTATCTTCGCTTGCAATAGAGTAATTTGAATGAAATTTTCAAATTATTCATTTTACATTATCCACTTTTGAACTATTATAACAAGAATGGTTAGTTCTAATCTTACATAATGTATCTTTAAGTAATTATCAGAAAATTATTAGAAAATTTTTTGGTTTTTATAAAGTTCTGTCCCATGCTAACGTTTAGTACATGTATATGAAACATTTAATATTATGGATTTAGCTGTTCAATTATTGATTATTAAGAAATTCAAACTCAACCATCATTAATGTGTAACAGGGATATAGTCAAACGTTTTTTTGATTTGGAATAAAATTGTGACCTCAATATGGTCCACAAGGTAAAAAACATGATTTTTCGTACAATCAGGGGCCATAATTCAGGAAGTTATGGTCCAATGTGCCCGAATATTGAAAGGAACCATGATCTTTGGGTTATAAACTTACATTTCAAATTGCAGCAAAATCGGATTAAAAGTTTGATATGTCATATTTTTACACTATTCCATATTCGCGGCAGCCATTTTGTTTGGCAGTTTTGTCCCGATTTTTATACGCCCACATGGAAATGTGGTCGTATATTGCCGTCGCCCCCCTCCGTCTGTCGGTCGGTCCGTTCATCGTCCACAATTTCTTGTGAACGCTCTAGAGGCTAAAGTTAATATCCGATTGACTTTAAATTTATACACAGTGTTTAAGGTCTTGAGATGAAGACGCCTATTGATTTTCAGCAATATCCGATAATTACTACCAGAGTTATAACCCTTGATCACTTTGAAAAATCTTGTGAACGCTCTAGAGGCTATAGTTAATATCCGATTGACTTTAAATTTATACACGGTGTTTACGGTCATTTATACACGGCCCCCATCCGTCCGTCTGTCGGTCGGTCCATCGTCCACAATTTCTTGTGAACGCTCTAGAGGCTAAAGATAATATCCGATTGACTTTAAATTTATACACAGTGTTTAAGGTCTTGAGATGAAGACGCCTATTGATTTTCAGCAATATCCGATAATTACTACCAGAGTTATAACCCTTGATCACTTTGAAAAATCTTGTGAACGCTCTAGAGGCTATAGTTAATATCTGATTGACTTTAAATTTATACACGGTGTTTACGGTCATGAGACGAAGAAGCCTATTGATTTTCAGTGATATCTGATAATTACTGCCAGAGTTATGACCCTTGATCACTTTGAAAAATCTTGTGAACGCTTTAGAGGCTAAAGTTAATATCTGATTGACTTGAAATTTATACACAGTGTTTAAAGGCATGAGACAAAGAAGCCCATTGATTTTCGGTGATATCCGATAATTACTACCAGAGTTATAATCCTTGATCACTTTGAAAAATCTAAAGTTAATATCTGATTGACTTTAAATTTATACACACTATTTACGGTCATGATACAAAATAGCCTATTTATTTTCAGCGATATCCGATAATACTGTCAGAGTTATGACCCTTGATCACTTTGAAAAATCCTGTGAAGGCTCTAAAGGCTAAAGTTGATATCCGAGTGACTTTGAATTTGTACACAGTGTTTAGGGTCATGAGACGAAGAATCCTATTTGATTTTCAGAAGGCCTTGAGACAAACAATCAAAACTATTCTAATCATTTCTGATAATTACTTAATGGGCTATTACTCGTAATAAGATTATCATGTGTTGTAAATGTTCTCCTTACTGACAAAAGAAACAATATGCGACAATCCTTGTTGACTGCTTGGACGACTTAGCTGTTGTGGGCGTATGTTTCATTGCCTGGCAACCTATCTTTACAAAATTTGACCTCAACTTTCACTACAGTGTAACAGTGATATAATCGAACGTTTTTTAAAATTGGATAATAATTGAGACCTCTAGACAGCAGTGCTTCTCAACCTTTATGATACAATTCCCTACTTCAGAAATATTTTCTCCGCTATTCCCCCCTGGCACTATAAAACCTCAAATTAATAAAAACTAAAAACTGAAACATGCTAATTAGGTATCGTTTCAAACACATATTTAATGAACAGATGCCATGGATTTAAACATTAAATGCACAATAGAGACCCTTGTTTAGTGAGTATCTTGTGCTTGGTGTTTTTGAACAAGGGTATTAAACTAAGCGATCAACGATCTACCTTACCTAGCTACCTATAGTCTATTTCCCATTGAGATGAGACTAGGTTACCCACTTCCTGGACAATCAACAGTACAGCGAGATAGGATAAGCCCCCTTATACTCGGCGTCGAAATTAATTATGCTAGTACTAGTCAGTCATTTAGTTTCCGACCAATGGCTACGTGAGTTTGTGGTCGGTAACATTCTGACGGCTCCCGGTCACATTATTCGCGTACAAACGGCGTCCATTTTGGTCCGATTTTCACGAAATTCAAACTCATTCTTCATTACCATGTAGCGGTAATATAATCAAACGTTTTTTTTAAATCGGATAATACTTTTGACCTCCAGAGGAACCACAAGCTAAAATGATAGGCTGGCACTGCCAGGCAGGATACACCCACATTTTCGAGAGATGGATAGAGAACAAGCAATACCGAAAGTGATTTTTCCTACATCATTAAGTCCTGTATTTCATACTGTATTGGGAGCAGCCATTTTGTTGGTCAGTTCCAGTCTGATATTCATGAAATTCGAAGCCGACAATGATTATGGTGTGACGATACACAACCTAGAAATGTGACTTTTCGGCAAAATTGGATAGGAATTGTGTCCTGTAGAGAGTCCACAACCATGATATACCATATCTTTTCACTATTCGCGTACAAACGGCGACCATTTCGTCCGCAATTTTGGTACGATTTTCACGAAATTTGAATAATTCAGGAAGTTATGATCCGATATGCGCAAATACCGAAAGGAACCAAGACCTTTGGGTTATAACCATGTATTTCTAGTTTCATCAAAAACGAATTAAAATTGTGATCTATACAGGGTCCATAACCATGATATACCATTTTTTAACAGTATTCGCTACAAACGGCGGCCTTTTTTTCTGTCAATTTTGGTCCGATTTTCCCAAAATTTGAACTCAAACCTTCCTTAAGGTGAAACGGTGATATAATCAAAAGTTTTTTTTAAGGGACCACAAGCTAAAAAGGGTGATTTTTCGTACAATCAGGGGCCATAATTCAGGAAGTTACGAATCAATGAGCGCAAATACCGAAAGGAACCAAGATCTTTGGGTTATAAACATGCATGTCAAGTTTCATCAAAATCGGTTGAAAATTGTGACCTATATAGGGTCCACAACCTTGATATAACATATTTTCACACTATTCGCGTACAAACGGTGGCCATTTTGTCCGTCAATTTTGGTTGGATTTTCACGAAATTCGAAGTCAGCCTTCTTTACCATGTAACGTTGATATAATCACACAGTTTTTTAAATCGGATTATAATTTTGACCTCCAGAAGGATCACAAGCTAAAAAGGTCAATTTTTCGGATAATCAGGGGCCATAATTCAGGAAGTTACGATCCGATTGTTGCAAATACCGAAAGGAACCAAGATCTTTGGGTTATAAACATACATGTCAAGTTTCATCAACATCGGTTCAAAATTGTGACCTCTATAGGATCCACAAGCCAAAAACATGATTTTTCGTACAATCAGGGGTCATAATCCATAAAGTTTTGATCCGATGCATGCCAATATCAAAAGCAGCCGAGATATTTTGGGGATAAACCTATATTTCGTCAAAATTGGATAAGAATTGTGACCTGTAGAGAATCCACAAACAAATTGTGGACGGACGGTCAGGGGTGACGACAATATACGTCAACATAAAAATGTGGGCATATAAAAAGCGATTTTTGTACAATCAGGGGCCATAATCCAGGAAGTTATTGTCTGAAATTTGCAAATATCAAAATGGACATAAAATTGGATAAAAATTGTGACCTCTAGAGGGTCCACAACCTTCATGTTGCATACTTTTTACACACTTTTCGTACAAGGAGTGGTCATTTTGATGGCCAGTTTCATTTTGATTTTCTCGAAATTCGAAGTCAACCTTCATTATGGTGGAATGGTGATATATTTAAATGTTTTTTAAAATCGGAAAAAAATTGTGACCTCTGGAGAATCTGCAAGCTAAAAATGCAATTTTTCGAACAATCAGGGGCTGTAATCTAGGAAATTACTTTCTGATATGTGTGTTTATCAAAAGGAACCAATATCTTAGTGTTTAACCAAGATATATTCACTTAAATCAGAAAAAAATTTCTAACGAGACCACAAGCTAAAATTCAGAAAGTTACAATCTGATATGCATGATCATCAACAGGAACAAAGACCTTTGGGTTATAAACATATATTTCAAGTTTCATCAAAATCAGATCAAAATTTGGAACTCTATAAGGTCCACAACATTGATATACCAGATGTATTCACTATTTGCATACGAGTGGCGGCCATTTCGTCCAGCAGTTTTGGTCCTATTTTCCCCAAATTCAACTCAACCATTATTACGCTGTAACAGTGATATACTTAAACATTTTTTTGAAATTGTATAAAAGTTGCTGCCTCTAGATGGACCCAAGCTAAAAATGCAATTTTTCAATAATCAAGAAAGAAATTATGATTCGATATGTGCAAATATCGAAAGGAACCAAGATCTTTGAGTTAAGAACATGCAATTCAAATTTCATCAAAATCAGATGAAAATTGTGACCTCTATACAGTGTCGAGAAGCTAAAAATCAGGGGCCACAATCAATGAAGTTTCGATCCGATACATGCCAATATCGAAAGAACCAAGATCTTTTGGTTAAAAACATGTATCTAAGTTCTATCAAAATTGGATCAAAATTGTGGCCTCTGGAGGGTCTATACCCTTAGCCTATTTATGGACAAGGGGCGGCCATTTCATCAGGCAGTTTTGGTCCAATTTTCCCAAAATTCGAACTCAACTATTATTACGGTGTAATATATGATTTTTATGACAATTAGGGACAATCAATAATCCACGAAGTTTCGATCCGATACATGCCAAAATCGAGATCATAGGGTTAAAAACATGTATTTCCAGTTTTATCAAAATCAGATCAAAATTGTGGCCTCTCCAGCGTCCATACACTTGATATACCATACATTTGCGAATGAGGGGCTGTCATTTCGTTCGGAAATGAAATGGGGTTTAACGTCCTACTCCTTTGCACCTAACCTGGGCTAATGGAAGACGGGCATACGCCATACAGTGTGCTATGAGGGAAATTTTGCCTGGGCAGTGGCGCTACGGCTTACTCTTATATCGAATTCCAACTGCCTAAGGGTTCTTTACATCCGAACGACTAGGCAGCTGTCCTTGTCAGGCCCTCCTTCTGACAAGGGGAAATCACGCCGGAAAATCAAGATGAACTTTCTCGGCTAATGCAAGGATCGAACACCTGACTTCCAGACTAGTGAACCAGCGTCTTATCCACTTAGCCGCCGTGACCCCCCATTTCGTTCGGCAGTTTGGGTCTAATTTTCTGAAATTCGAACTCAACAGTTAATATATTGTGTAACGGTAATATATTTAAACATTTTTTTTTTTTTTAAATGGGATTGAAATTTTTGCCTGTGGAGGGACCACATGCTAAAAACGCGATTTTTCGTACAATCAAGGACCACAATTCAGGAACTTACAATCCGAAATGTGCAAATATCGAAATGAACCATGATCTTTGGGTTAAAGACATGCATTTCAAGTTTTTCCAAAATCAGTGACCCTTAGAGTGTCCACAAGCTAAAAACATGATTTATTGTACAATCAGGGGAGATAAACCTATATTTCAAGTTTCATCAAAATCTGATAAGAATTGTAACCTGTAGAGTGTCCTCAAACAAATTGTGGACAGAGTGACAGGGGGACGACAATGTCCACATGAAAATGTGGGCGGATAAAAAGTGTGTAAGACTTGCTTTTTGTAGAGGTGAAAGATGATAACTGGACTTACACTTCATGATCAAGCATGGATTCTGACTTAAAGATAATGTACATTATGTAAGAGCTAAATCTTTCTATTGCATGCAATTCTTTTATTTCAAAAAGTTCATACAGTAATTTGAATGAAATTTTCAATATATTTATTTTTCATTATCTACTTTTGAACTATTATAGCAAGAACGTCCAGCTCTTTATTTAAATACACATAATGTGTCTTTATCTCCAAATATGATCCAGTTTGACAAATTCTACGAAAGATTTAAGGAATGGAAAATAGGTTGCCAGGCACTGAAACATACGCCCACACAGCAGCTAAATCGTACAGGTAGTCAACAAGAGTTGTCGCATATTAAGTAATTATCAGAAAATCATTAGAATTTGTTTGGTTTTTATAAAATTCTGCCCCATGCTAACGTTTAGTAAATGAAACATTTAATATCATTTCTAAAATTGGATAATAATTGAGACCTCTAGAGGGACCACAAGCTAAAAAAGTCAATTTTGCGTATATTCAGGGGTTTTAATTCAGGAAGTTACAATCCAATATTATCCGTTAAATATCAAAAGGAACCAAGATCTTTGGGTTATAAACATGCATTTCAAGTTTCATCAACATCAGATTAAAATTGTGACCTCTACAGGGTCCACAACCTTGATATACTATATTTTTATAGTTTTCGTGTACAAGCGGCGGCCATTTTGTCTGTCAGTCTTAGTCCGATTTTCACGAAATTCGAACTCAACATTCATTACATTGTAACGGTGATATAATCAAACGTTTTTTTTAAATCGGGTAATAATTTTGACTTCCAGAGGGACCACAATCTAATAAAGGCGATTTTTCGTATACAATCAGGGGCCATAATTCAAATATCGAAAGGAACAAAAATTTTTAGGTTATAAACATTTATTTCAAGTTTCATCAAAATTTATTTAAAATTGTGACCTCTACAGGTTCCACAACCTATATACCATATTTTTACACTTTTCAGGTACAAGCGGCGGCCATTTTGTCTGTCAATTTTGGTCTGATTTTCACAAAATTTGAACTCAACCTTCATTGCCATGTAACGGTGATATAATTAAACGGTTATTGAAATCGGATAATAATTTTGAGCTCCAGAGGGATCACAAGCTAAAAAGGGTGATTTTTCGGACAATCAGGGGCCATAATTCATAGGTGCCAATATCGGAAGGAACCAAGATCTTTGGCTTATAAACACGCATGTTAAGTTTCATCAAAATCGGTTCAACATTGTGACCTCTATAGGGTCCACAACCTTGATATAACATATTTTCACACTAATAGCGTACAAACAGCGGCCATTTTGTCTGTCAATTTTGGTCCGATTTTCACGAAATTTGAACTCAATCTTCATTACCATGAAACGGTGATATCATCAAACGTTCTTTTAAATCAGATAATAATTTTGACCTCCAGAGAGACCACAAGCTAATAAGGGCTATTTTTCGGAAAATCAGGGGCCATAATTCAGGTAGTTACGATCCGGTGGGTGCAAATATCGAAAGAAACCAAGATCTTTGGGTTATAAACATACATGTCAAGTTTCATCATCATCGGTTCAAAATTGTGACCTCTTTAGGGTCCACAACCTTGATATCATATTTTCACACTATTCGCTTACAAACGGCAGCCATTTTGTCAGTCAATTTTGGTCCGATTTTCAAGAAATTTGAACTCAACCTTCATTGCCATGTAACGGTGATGTAGTCAAATGGTCTTTTAAATCGGATAATAATTTTGACCTCCAGAGGGACCACAAGCTAAAAAGGGCGATTTTTCGGACAATCGGGGGCCATAATTCAGGAAGTTATGATCCGATGGGTGTAAATAGCGAAAGGAACCAAGATCTGTGGGTTATAAACATACATGTCACGTTTCATCAAAATCGGTTCAAAATTGTTACCTCTATAGGGTCCACAAGCTAAAAACATGATTTTTCGTATAATCAGGGGCCATAATCAATGAAGTTTCGATCTGATACCTGCCAATTTCGAAAGCAGCCGAGATCTCATGGGGATAAACTTATATTTGAAGTTTTGTCAAAATCGGATAGGAATTGTGACCTGTAAAGAGTCCGCAAACAAATTGTGGACGGACAGGGGCGACGACAATATACGTCCACATTAAAATGTGGGCATATAAAAAACAAAAGACTCAATTAGATAAAAACTTACATGAATATCTTCTTCATCTTGTAACATTCGTAATCCGAAATGAAGAGCTTCTTCTTTGGCTTCTTTAAGAGATAATCTGCCTTTATCTCCACGTAAACTACTCCGTCTTATGGAAGCACTATAAACATATTTCAATGAAGCATTACTAAATATTTTAAAGTGCACATAAAATGGTCCTTAAAATTTTTCTATGTGAGCAGTCCATGGTTATTTTATCCACTTTACGGCAAATTCACATCAATCCGACTAAAATTAATTCAGCTATCTTCACTCAAAGTCGTAAAAATAGACCTCCCATAAAAATGACTTTGCCAATTATCGAAAACACTCTTAATCCCCTCAGACGCCAGTGAGGTCACAGTGAACAAATGCATATTCAGAATGTTTATTCCTTAATTACCTATATACACCCAGCGTGTGTATTCATTAACGCCTCACCGATTCCTTAATCCCCATAATTAAACAAGCCAACAGTGAGGCTGATGTCCCCCGCCGAAATCCCAAAATAAATAAGACGACACATATTAATTAATCGCACATTTATTTTTAACAAACGTATTGAGCAATCAAACTGTACACGAAGTGTCATACAAAAGTGTTTTATAAAGAAAAATGCTAAAACTGACAAGAAAAATGAAAATGTACCCTAGTTAGGGGTACCCTCCTAAAGGCAGACAAAAGGGCCCCCACGCTTGACAAAAGGGCCCTTGTGCCCGAGTAATTTGTTTCTATACACTGTTACTGTCAAATCCATTACTGAATGAGAATGCAGTCATTGTATTGGCATAAAAATCATCAATCAAGATGAACCTAAGTTATCTTGTCCCAAAGTATCAACCAATCAAATTGCTTATCTCTGCCTATCCTAAGCAGAAAATGCTCATCTTCGAACTCCATCGTTATCTTGTCCCAAAGTATCAAATTGCTTATCTCTGCCTACCCTAAGCAGAAAATGCTCATCTTCGAACTCCATCAAGGCATTGACCTAATAAGCATACACACCAATTTTGAATATTCTAACTCAATTAGAAGGAGAGTTATTGTGTTCCAAAGTCTCGACCAATCAAATTGTGTATCGCTCTGCTTACCCTGAGCAGAAAATGTTCATTATCGATCTTAGTCAAGGCATTACTGTAATGAAACTATACACCAAGTTTCATCACTCTCACTTAATTAGAACTAAATTTATCATGTCCTAAGCAGAAAAAGCTCATCTTCGAACTCCATCAAGTCATTGACCTAATAAGCATATACATCAAGTTTGAACATTTTAACTCAATTAGAAGGAGAATTATTGTGTTCCAAAGTCTCGGCAACTCAAATTGCTTATCGCTCTGCTTACCCTGAGCAGAAAATGCTCATTATCGATCTTAGTCAAGGCATTACTGTAATGAAACTATACACCAAGTTTCATCACTCTCACTTAATTAGAACTAAAGTTATCGTGTCCCATAGCATCAACCAATCAAATTGCTTATCTCTGCTTACCCTAAGCAGAAAAAGCTCATCTTCGAACTCCATCAAGTCATTGACCTAATAAGCATATACACCAAGTTTGAACATTTTAACTCAATTAGAAGGAGAGTTATTGTGTTCGAAAGTCTCGACCAATCAAATTGTGTATCGCTCTGCTTACCCTGAACAGAAAATGCTCATTACGGAACTTATTCAAGGTATTACTGTAATGAAACTATACACAAAGTTTCATCATTCTCACTTAATTAGAGCTAAAGTTATCGTGTTCCAAAGCATCAACCAATCAAATTGCTTATCTCTGCTTACCCTAAGCAAAAAATACTCATCTTCGAACTCCATCAAGGCATTGACCTAATAAACACATACACCAAGTTTGAACATTCTAGCTCAATTAGGAAGAGAGTTATTGTGTCCCAAAAAGTGTGACGGACAGACGGACGGACAGACAGACAGACAGACGAACCCATTTTAATAGTCCCCCAACTTTCTTTGAAAGGCGGGGGACAATAAAACAATTGACTACGGAATAATTTGTTTTAGAATACATTTTAATTCAAGATCCAATTTAGAATTTGCTTCATAATGTACGGTCGTTCTGTTTTTTCACGGCAGTGATTTTAATACACTCTACCATCGCGTGCAGTCCAAACGATTCAAGATACATTTTCGTTAGAAGAGTATTATGGTTCTAATTTAGAATTTGTTTCATAATGCATGGTCGTTCTTTTTTTTCACGACAGCGATTTTAATACAATCCAAACGATTCGAGATACATTTTTGTTAGAAGAGTATTGTGGTTCTAATTTAGAATTTGTTTCATAAGGTACGGTCTTTCTATTTTCTCGCGGCAGCGATTTAATACCCTCTAACATGTGTGCAGTCCAAACGATTTGAGATACATTTTGTGGTTCGAATTTACCCGAGTAAAAGAGTACAGGAGTAAAAAGATGTGGTCACGCAAAATATATCACAAACGCCAAACATGATTGAAACGAGATTTGAAAATGACGAGAAGGGTCACCTAACTATCTATGTGTATCGCAAGTGTAGTGTTGTTTATAGCTGTCATTAATTAATCAGACTAAAGTTGCACAGAGACTGGGTCATAAATTAATTCTTAAAAGAATGTTGATAAGGTAATCATCTTTTTTTTTTTACGCGGGCTAGATCAATTAGCTTTGCTCACCGATGTTTTTGTAACAAGTAGCCTTATATTATCTGTTGATTGGTGTATGAACAACATCTAAATATAAATCATTCGATGGATATAAGTTTGTGATAAGATAAGGTTATATTGTCTAACATCATTTAACTTTTTAAAGAATAAAGATCTTTTACAATTAAATTGACAGTTTAATCACTCACCAAATGGCACCAGGAACTCCACATTTGATCAAGTGTATTTGATATTCATTATTACAAAAACATCGGTGAGCATAGCTAATTGATCTGGCCGGCGTAAAAAGCAATGATAACTACCCTTCTAAATAAGAACCACAATACTCTTCTGACGGAAATGTATCTCGAATCGTTTGGACTGCACACGATGGTAGAGTGTATTAAAATTATTGCCGTGAGAAAACAGAACGACCGTAAATAATGAAACAAATTCAAAATTAGAACCACAATATTCTTATGACAAAAATGTACCTCGAATCGTTTAGACTGCACACGATGGTAGAGTGTATTAAAATCGCTGCCGTGGGAAAACAGAACGACCGTACATTATGAAACAAATTCTAAATTGGATCTTCAATTAAAATAAATTATTCCGTAGTCAATTGTTTTATTTAATTAGGGGATTTAAGGAATCAGTCAGGCGTTAATGAATACACACGCTGGGTGTATATAGGTAATTAAGGAATAAACATTCCGAATTTGCATTCAGTCACTGTGACGTCACTGGCATCTGAGGGGATTAAGAGTGTTTTCGATAACTGGCAAAGTCGTTTTTACGGGATACGACTGAGTGAAGATAGCTAAATTAATTTTAGTCGGATTAATGAGAATTTGAATTAAATTTGATAAAATAACCATGGACTATCAATCTAGAAAAAAATTTAAGGCCATTTGATGTGCTCTTTAACAAAATTGGTGAAACCCTTCATATTACCAGTACAAATAATGATCAAGTTTCAGATTTATTAAAATAACAATACACAAAAATATACATAATAAAATTTAATCAGTTGGTACAATCATATTTTATCCTAAAACTTTCATTCATAGGACAAAACCTCTTTGGTTTGAAACCAATGGTTGCCGGGTAAGATACTCCCACATTTTGCAAGAGATGGATAGAGAACAAGCTAAAACCAGAGGCTGCGAGGCAGGATACACTCACTTTTTCCACGAGATGGATAGAGAACAAATTAACTCAAAGGCGATTTTTTCGTACAATCATGGGTCATAATCCAGATGGTTATGGTTGGAAGTGGACAAATATGGAAAGGGACTGAGATCTTTGAGACATAAGAGAGAGAGAGAGAGAGAAATGGCGATTAACATCCACTCAACACAAACTAGGTCATTTCGGGACTAACATATGGTTTGATTTTATTTCAATAATTCGCTTGCGCGTAGGGGTCTTTAGCAGTGGGAGGATACCAGAGTGCCCGGAGGAAACCCACGAGGTTGAGAAGGCGCCCCTATCTCCATGCCACATACGCTCACACCAGGGCTCGAAACCACAGCCACAAGCCAGAGGTGACCGTCCAGCTATAGGTCGAAGCGCGGCACGCTAGACCACTAGGCCATCCTAACCCCCCTTTGAGACATTAACATATATTTTAAATTTCATCAAAATGGATAAAAATTGTGACCTCTAGAGGATCCACATCTTTCATATTACATAGATTTTTTTACGAAATTCGAACGCAACCTTCATTGATGTGTAACGGTGATACATTTCAACATTTTTTAAAATTGAATACAAATTTTGACTTCTAGTGGGTCCACAAGCTAAAAATGTGATTTTTCGAACAATCAGGGGGCATAATCCAGACAGTTACTTCGAATATGCGCTAGATCTTTGGGTTATAAACATGCATTTCAAGTTTCATTAAAAATCGGATATAAATTGTGGCCTCTAGAGGGTCCACAACCTTGATATACCATATTTTTTTACACTATTCGCATACAATCGGTGGCCATTTTGTGCGGCAGTTTTGGAACGATTTTCACGAAATTCAAACTGAACCTTTATTATCGTGTAAAGGTGATATATTCAAACGCTTTTTAAAATCGGATAATAATTATGACCTCAGGTGTCATAACTAAAACAGATGATTTTTTGTTTAATCATGGGCCAAAATTCAGGAAGTTATAATCTGATATGCGCAAATATAGAAAGGAACCAAGATCTCTGGGTTATAAACATGCATTTCAAGTTTATTCAAAATCAGATTGAAATTGAGAAGACCTCTACAGCGTTCACAACCTAGATATACCATATTTTTACACTATTTGCGTACAGTTTTGGTCCGACTTTCATGAAATTCGAACTCAACCTCCATTACGGTTTAAAGGTGACATAATCAAACTGTTTGTAAATTCGGATAATAACTGTCTCCTCCAGAGGATCCACAAGCTAAACCAGTGGCTGCCAGGCAGGATACACCCACATTTTCGAGAGATGCAGCGATCGAAATTAACCACGGCAAACGGCAAAGCCGTGGTAAAAGCCGACGCAACCCCCATCTGCCACGGCATAATTCATTTTTTTTTTTGCCGTGGTAGATCTTACGATCCTTAAAATTATAGTGACAAAATGTACCGGTTATAGAATAATACCAGGAGGATGTCGATTGACCTTGTAATAACGTCATGTAAATTTATTATTTTGTATACGAAAGTCTGACAAATATATTGCAATTACCGAATACCGGTACACTTTTAACCCATGTGCTGAAGGCATATTCATGCTGTACCGTTTACAGTGGGTTTTTTTTTCAACGATTATAATAAACTAAAATAGACATAGATGTACACAGACTGTTGCCAATAGTCCGGCTAATGCATGAACAATGTTACCATTCTCGTCATTTGTATTTTTAACAGACAACTGTATCATTTGTCACATTCGATGGACCTGAATCGATTTACATCCTTTGTTTATAATTACTACGCCTTATGTAACGGAGGGTATAATAGCCTCAATGTACCGACGGATTGACAAAATAAATAGTATTTATTAACCTCGACACTCTACAAACCAAACCAAGTTTCAAAAGGAAACAGAATAATTTGATGTGATGAAATAATATTAAAATAGACAGGACAGTAAAATCATTTACATTGGCAGGCAAGCGATGCCATGTGGGGGTCAAAGAAGACGACCTATACATACGGGCCATTGTACCACCGGCACCGCACAGCATGGCTATATAAGTGTAAGGAACAGGTGTAGTAAATTATTTGGAAATATAGATGACATGTTTCAATATTTATGGCACTACTATCATTTAAAGAATTAAGACTTAGGGCATTTTTAAATCAACCTGCTTACAACTGGTTAATACCTGATGTCAAAAATACCTCATCTGTCAAAGTGAAAGTACCAGTAAGACTGATGGAGAAATGAAATGGCAAGAATGAAGAATGAATGAATTGAGTTTATGGTATAATATTAATTATTTAGACCAGTGTCACAAAGTCATCTTGTATAAATATTGATCAAATGCGAATAAATTTGTTAACGTAACTGATATTTCAATTTGCGTAACCAGGAGATCGTTCGCACGTTTTTGAGCTCGCACGACCACACCTAACTGATTCGCGTCAAATTTTGTGACGTGAATAAATAAATTTTATCCATCTTGAATAGTCGAAAAAAGCATTGATCTTGAAATAAAAAAATATGCCGTGGTGCCGTAGCAGTACCATTCTGCCACCTCGCATTTTTCATTTTTTTGTGCCGTGGTAGAAAATTCTTAATTTCGAGGACTGGAGATGGATAGAGAACAAGCTAAAAAGAAAGTGATTTTTCCAAAGGTCAAGGGCCATAATTCATGAAGTAACAATGTGATATGTGCTAATATTGAAGGGAACCAAGATCTTTTAGTTATAAACATGAATTTAATGTTTCATCAAAATCGGATTAAAATTGTGACCTATACAGGGGGTCCACAACCTTGATATATCATACTTTTACAGTATTCGCATACAAGTGGCGGCCAATTTGTCCTGCAATTTTGGTCCGATTTTCACGAAATTCAAACTCAATCTATATTATAGTGTAACGGTGATATAATCAACCCTAAAATAGCCTATTTTGTGGACAATCAGGGGCCATAATTCAGGAAGTTATGAATCGACATTTGCAACCATTGAAAGAAACCAAGATCTTTGATTTATAAACATGCATTTCAAGTTTCATCAAAATCTGATTACAATTGTGATCTTAACAGTGTTCATAGGCTAAAAACATGATGTTTTGTACAATCAGGGGCCATAATCGATGAAGTTACAGTTCGATACATGCCAATATCGAAAGGAACTGAGATCTTGGGGTGATAAACCTATATTTCAAGTTTCATTGAAATCAGATCAAAATTGTGACCTGTAGAGTGTTCACAAAAAATTGCGTACAAAGAGCAGCCATTTTGTCATGCAGTTTCATTTCGATTTTCTCAAAATTTGAATTCAACCTACATTGTGGTAAAATGGGGATATATTTAAATGGTTTTTAAAATCGGAAATTTTTTTTGACCTGTATAGAGAATCTGCAAGCTAAAAATGCAATTTTTTGAACAATCAGGGGCCATAATCCAGGAAGAAAATTTCGGGTATCCATGATTATCAAAAAGGACCAAGATCTTAGTGTGTAATGGTGATATATTCACACGTTTTTTTTAAATTAGATATAAATTGTGACCTCTACCGGGACCCCAAACTAAAATAGGATTTTTTGTTCAAGGGCCATAGTTCCAGAGGCATAGTCGTGAAATATATATTGGGGGGTTCCACTTGTGGAGGGGGGAGGGGGGGGGGCTCCGGCTCCCCCATACATTTTTTTAAAGTTTCAGTCTTCTGCAATCACTTCTTTGAAATATTTTACAGTTTTAAACTGTTTTAAGTCAGGGGGTGCCGTATTCATATTTTTTCATGAGCTTTACATATTGAATGTTACGCTTGAGTTATGAACAACACAACAGAGAGAGTTTAGTAGGGGAATTTTTATGAGGATCCAAATGAAACAAAACTTGATCACATAACTTTAGTTTATGAGGATGCACATAGGCATACGGGCTCAATGACAGTTAGGGGGCAGAATCCGAAATGCTCGAAAAGATTTCCGGTTTACAGACAGTGGCAAAGAAGCGTGGCTTACCCCCGCCTAAGGAAATTTTGGAATATTTGACTGCTACAAACACCTTTTCCTGCTATTTCAGCCTGTGAACAGAGCAACTTTGTCTAATATAGCCTAATTAAGGTGGATTAGAGCTAATCCCCGGACCATTGCTTCAGGAATATGCTGTTGCAGTTGCATTCACAAGTAATAATCCCTGCCCAAAAAAGGTCGCACAAAGTAGAGTGCCAGACAAAATGTTTTAATCCATAGTCAACTCAGTACAAATTCGTGGTATTCAATTGAAAGAAAAGTGAAATTAGTGTTTTATTAGGGCTCGATGACAGTTTGGGAAGCAAAACTAGAAATGCCTGAAGCAGGTTTACATTCAGCAGCGCCAGTTTTCTTAGGCGAAGAAGCGGAGCTGACCTTGTATGGACCCCACCCCCCACCCCCCAAGAAAGTTTTGGAATATTTGACGGGCGCAAACGTGTTTTACTGCTATTCCAGTCCTAAAATTAGTGTTTTATTAGATTTCAGGCAGTTTATTTTGCCAAATTTGGGGAGTTGCGTGACGCCCATGCATAGTTCAAGAAGTTAAAATCTGATATGTGCAAATATTGAAAGGAACCAATATCTTTAGGTTATATACATGTATTTCAAGTTTCATCAAAATTGAGGGTCCACAACTTTAACATACCAGATATTTACACTTTTTGCGTACACCATTTTGTCCGGCAGTTTTGGTCCGATTTTCAGGATATTCAACCTCAGAGAAAATTATGGTGTAACAGTGATATTTTCGAAGTTTCTTTAAAATCTAATAATAATTATGACCTCTAGAGGAACCACAAGCTAAAAACGTGATTTTTCATCCCATCAGGGGCCTTAATTCAGGAGTTACAATTCGATACAAATGTATGTACCAAAATCAAAAGAAAAAGAACATATGGGTTATAAAGAGGCATTTCAAGTTTCATCAAAATCAGATGAAAATGCGGACCTCCAGGGGGGTCCACAGTGATTTATTCAAAAGTTTTTAAAATCAGAAAATAATTGTGACCTCTAGAGGTACCACAAGTAAATCGAGGGGCGGCTATTTTGTCAGATGTTTTTGGTCTCATTTTCAAGAAATTTGATCTCAAACAACAACGATGTATTCGATCGGTTTCTTAAATCGGATAATAATTGTGACCTGTAGAGGGACCACAAGCTAAAAACGTAATTTTCTGCACATTCAGGGGCCATAATTCAGGAAGCTACGACCTGTTATGGGCGAATATCGAAAGCAACCAAGATCTTTGGGTAATAAACAATTGTACCTGCCAATAACACAGTGTATATGGTATTTAGTTGCTACCCAAGTGACATATATTATGACATTACCTTCTAGAACTTATTCTATGTTTTATTGCAGTACTCTTGCCATGTCTACCAGCTTTACTTGTTTCTATTTCATCTTTAACATCTAATATTTTCTGTTTTAACTCAGGGTCTTCACATAAATCTAGAAAATATTAAATCATTTTACTACCATTATCTTATTAAATGCACCCCCAACTCATCTTAATATATTCATGATAAATTACTACAGTTTCTAGTTAGAAAATGTACACTGTTTACTGTCAAACATGACACCATGACAAAATAATGAAATAATCAATAAACTCATTGATAACTATATGTAAATATCTGTAATAAAGTCATTAATCAAGTCCAAATAAAGTAATATTATTAAGAAGAAATTGATGTAAAAGATATGATTTACGAGTGTAACTGGTTTATTATTAGATACAATGGGAACTAGACCTGCATGCAGGAATGACGGGTTTCACTGGTACCACGTTACCCTTAAACATGTCACTTCCGGTGCCAAGTTACCCTTGAACATATGTCACTATGGTACCAACGAAACCACTAAACAGGTTTCCAAATACTTTGCTCACATCAAATAAAATGGATGCAGAATCAACCAAATCCAGCAATATCAATTCATTTTATACATTTGTTACTTGTAAATGATCTTGACAAAATTACATTACTTTCGGTGTTAATGAAAATGTTCAATTAGTTTTATGAAATCAGAAATGGCATAGATATCACATAGTGAACATTTTTTTGTAAATTGAATAATAATTGCCACTTTTAAAGACCAAAAAACTTGAAAAGTGACTTGTAGAAAATCGGCTATTTCTCTGCAACCGTACAAGTTAGGAACGATTTTGTGGTATCTGTATGATCGTATGGGTTCATTCTATTTGTTGATTGGCATCAAATATCATAATTTGAAAAAGATTTCAAAACAGACTCATTTGAATAAAATATCTGTTTTGAAGGCTAAAAATACAGTTTTTGCCAAAATGACGTTACTTCCGGTGATAATGAAAATTTTAAATTACTTGTATGAAATCCTAATTGGCATTAGCTATAACATGGTGTAAAGTTTATGAAAATAGAATAATAATTGACACTTTTATGGCCCCAAAACCTTCAAAAGTGACCTGTAGAAAACCGTCTATTTCTCGGCAACCGAACAAGTTAGAAACAATTTTATGATATCTATATGAACATATGAGTTGTGTTTATATGTGAATTTAAACCAAAAGTTAAAATTATTAATACATATTAAATAATTCTTGGTTGAATATAACATTGATTTAAAAAGTTTAAAATGCAGTTTTTGACAAAATGACGTCACTTCCGATGTCAATTTTAAATTGTAATCAACTTGATATGACGCTACATGCTTTTTGAATCAAATGATGTCACTTTTATAAAAATCCAATAATAATTGACTATTTTACAGGCAAAATAACGAAAACAGTGACTTCTGCAGAACTGCCCATTTCTTGGCAACTGCTTATATTACAAACTAATTTTAACATACATTTTCTTCGTATGGATTATAGCTACAAGTTTATAAAAGTTACGAAGAAATATTTTAAAATCTGAAAAGCCTGAATGGGTTGTAAATAGGTCAATTTTACACCATTTTTAGCCTCTTAATCGAATTTGCTCGAAAATGAAATCGAAATTAAAAAAACTGCTTCCGACATTTTTTGCGCCTTGAAAGGGCACACTCTTTGAGTCATATAATTTTTCAAAAAAATAATATTTGTTTTCGAAAAATGGTACCTAACTGTCAAAATTGTAGTTTTTGGTAAAATTATGCCACTTCCGGTGCCGACAGATAACACTTTTGGTAATAAAAAAAATGACAATTGAGACAACGAAGCATATGAACTTTGTTTTATACAAATCGAACAATAAAAAATCAATCTAGGACTGAAAAACTGATTTAGCCAATGGCGGCCAAGGAAAATTACTGAGACAAATTTTTTTAACATTTTTGCGCTAATCAGATGACTCTTTAATTCTCTGCACAACACCACTAAGAAATATTCATAAATAAAAAAGTTTTTTGTAAAATTTTAAATTTTCGAAGATTTGTCGAAAATCAAAAATTGAAAGTAACGTAGCTATGTGCCCTGTCTCCGGCTATGCCAAAATCTATTGAAAATTAAAATCCAATGATTATTGTTAAAATTACTGCAATATTTTCAAAGATAGGCTGGCACTGTAAGGCAGGATACGCCCACATTTTCGAGAGATGGATAGAGAACAAACAATACGGAAAGTGATTTTTCCTACATCATTAAGTCCTGTATTTCATACTGTATTGGGAGCAGCCATTTTGTTGGTCAGTTCCAGTCTGATATTCATGAAATTCGAAGTCGACAATGATTATGGTGTGACGGTACACAACCTAGAAATGTGACTTTTCGTCAAAATCGGATAAGAATTGTGACCTGCACAGAGTCAACAACCATGATATACCATATCTTTACACTATTCGCGTACAAACGGCGACCATTTCGTCCGGCAATTTTGGTACCATTTTCACGAAATTCGAATAATTCAGGAAGTTACGATCCGATAGGCGCAAATACCGAAAGGAACCAAGATCTTTGGGTTATAACCATGCATTTCAAGTTTCATCAAAATCGAATTAAAATTGTGACCTTTACAAGGTCCACAACCTTGATATACCATTTTTTAACAGTATTCACGTACAAACGGTGGCCATTTTGTATGGCAATTTTGGTCTGATTTTCCCGAAATTCGAACTCAACCTTCCTTACGGTGTAACAGTAATATAATCAAACGTTTTTTTAAATCGGATAATAATTGTGACCTCCAAGCTAAAAAAAAAGGCGATTTTGCGTATAATCAGGGGCCATAATTCAGGAAGTTACGATCCGATATGCGCAAATATCGAAAAGAAGCAAGATCTTTGGGTTATAACCTTGAATTTCAAGTTTCATCACAATCGAATCAAAATTGTGACCTCCACAGGGTCCACAACCTTGATATACCATTTTTTAACAGTATTCGCGTACAAACGGCGGCCATTTTGTATGGCAATTTTCGTTCGATTTTCCCGAAATTCGAACTCAACCTTCCTTAGGGTGTAACGGTGATATAATCAAACGTTTTTTTAAATCGAATAATAATTGTGACCTCCAAGCTAAAAAAAAGGCGATTTTGCGTATAATCAGGGGCCATAATTCAGGAAGTTACGATCCGATATGCGCAAATATCGACAGGAAGCAAGATCTTTGGGTTATAACCATGAATTTCAAGTTTCATCAAAATCGAATCAAAATTGTGACCTCCACAGGGTCCACAACCTTGATATACCATTTTTTAACAGTATTCGCGTACTAACGGCGGCCATTTTGTATGGCAATTTTCGTCCGATTTTCCCGAAATTCGAACTCAACCTTCCTCAGGGTGTAACGGTGATATAATCAAACGGTTTTTTAAATCGAATAATAATTGTGACCCCTAGAGGGACCACAAGCTAAAAAGGGTGATTTTTCGGACAATCAGGGGCCATAATTCAGGAAATTACATTCCGATAGCCGCAAATATCGAAAGGAACCAAGATCTTTGGGTTACAAACATGCATGTCAAGTTTCATCAAAATCGGTTCAAAATTGTGACCTCTATAGGGTCCACAAGCTAAAAACGTGATTTTTCGTACAATCAGGGGCCATAATCCATGAAGTTTTGATCCGATACATGCCAATATCGAAAGGAACCGAGATCTTTTGGGGATAAACCTATATTTCAAGTTTCGTCAAAATCGGATAAGAATTGTGACCTGTAGAGAGTCCACAAACAAATTGTGGACGGACGGACGTCCGGACGGACAGGGGCGACGACATAATACGTCCACATGAAAATGTGGGCGTATAAAAATGATAACTTCGGTGATTTCGGACATTTCGCATTGTCGCAGAACGTTCAAAATAGCTTTATCCTCTAAGTCACACCCACTTTCCCAGTAAAACCGAAGAAATCGTAACGATGCGACAAGCAGTTGCTGAGATCTACTCAAAACAAAAGAAGAATAATAATAATAAGAAGAAGAATAATAATTTTAACAAAAACAATAGTGTTTCACACAAGCTTCGCAGTGTGAAACCCTAATTATTACTAAGCAGTGTAAAGGGTGTGCTAAAAAGAAAGTTAATGGGTGACATACATATAAATAAGTAATATCAAAATACATCTAATTACCAAATGGTGTCTCTCCATTCTTTGTTTTAGCATCAATATCAGCTCCATGTTGAACTAAAATATCAACTAAATCTGGCTGAAACAAAAGTAACAACTGCAAGTTTTACAATAGTTATGTTATCTGCAAATACATGAGAGGTTGTGACATAGAGACCTGAACAGAAACCTTGACATTGAAAGAACTTGAACTTTGCAACCCGATTAACACAGGTAACCATTTTGGCTCACAATGATCGAGAAATCCGAAAGGCTCACAAACTGGGTGAATACCCAATCGAAATTAGTGCAGTTATATACAGGATATTATGAGAAGGCCTTGATAAGAGTTAAAGTGAGATAGCCCTTCTATTGAAGATGATCAACCTCTAGAACAATAGTAAAAGTAGTTCATTTAACTCATTGATTGGCGTCTTCAACCATTAAACATAGACAGGAACTTGTTATGCCCTATATTACGCCTACCACCAGGAAAATCACTGCCACCCAAACCATCTAGATAAGGTTATACAAAACATAATGAACACTTTTACAGACTTTAACAGATAAAATCTGACCTCAAAGATAACTCTTAAATGTATTCAAACTTTATTATCTGGAAATGGTGAAATCCAATAGGGTTCTACAATGATGAACAATTGCAATGAGTTCATCCACAAAGAACATTTATAGAGTGGTCGCAAGAAGTTGTGACCAGACATATGAAAAACGGAGACCATATATACCCACATGAAATCTAGCCTGCTATATAAGTTTGTACAATGTTTAAAAGCTATGGCAATGACATAATTAATCACTTACATGTAAGATGCTTTTTCCCTATCTGCAGAAAAGCAAGATTGTTTTTGTGCTAATGCAACCTATTTCTTTTCTATTAAAGTATGAAATAGTCAGATCTATAAATCTTACATACAGTCAACTGTCAAACATGACACCATGACAAAATAATGAAATAATCAATAAACTCATTAATAACTATATGTAAATATTAACTAAGTACTAATATTTATGTCATGTCTACTTTCAGATCTTTTAGGACATCCTTTTCCATTTTAAAACTTAGTTAAATTATTTTACAACAGGACTCACAATCACAAACCTTAAAACTTGGGGGGGGGGGGGAGAGAAGAGAATTCTTGTAATTTGATACATTGACTGATTCTTGAATTTTAAAATTTGTGTGATTTATGTAATTGAACTTATTGTGTAATGTTGTCATTATGGAAAAGTATTCCATCCTTTAAGACGATCAATAAATCAATAAGAGGAAAGTAAAGACTTTATTTAAATATCTGTAAATATACAGTCATTAATAAGATTATAATCCATATCAATGATAACCTAACAATGTAGAATAACATTATTTCTTATTTCTGCTAACTTTCGCAAAACAAGTGGAATTGACAGGCAGATCTCAAGACTGTCCCAATGACTCCCATTTCTGAGCTCTCGTTTACAAAATTTGGTCCCAGCAATGACCTCTAAGCCAGGATATTGTCTCAAATTTTCTCAGAGGAGGCACATTAAGAGCCAGTAATTTGAAAATATTAGAACTGCACGGATCCACAAGGTCAAATAAAACATGATTACCTCAATATTATTATGCAAGTGTATAAATAAGGTTTGAATTGAAATAAATATAAATACTAACATGTCCCCAGTAAGCAGCAGCATGTATTGGTTGCCAGGAATCATAATCTTTAACATTAACAGCAACACGATTGTCTAATAAATATTCTGCAACTTTTAAGTAACCATTAGCTGCTGCAATATGAAGCTGAAAGATAATGAAGAAATGGATGTAAGGTTATTTCTATTAACAAATAAGCTTGGCACTTAAGTGCTAAGGCATTTACAAAACTTGCAGTTTTAGCAGAATAGTGAAGGCAAACTGGACTTTTTCTTTGTCAATCTTTGTAAAGTGATCTAGCAATAATTTCATGGTTTTATTTTGATTTATTGTTTGTGTTTTGTCTGGTCAACAAAATATCTATTCTGCTGGTGATTCAGCCACAAGACAAGTTGCTGACTTTTTTTCATGTAATTATTTTTTAAAATTATTAAAGTATTTAGCCTGAGTTGTTAATGACTAATGTTTAGCCAGCCAAGATTTACAATCATTGCTGGGGTTTATGCATTCTGAAGTAAATGAAATTTAAGTTTGACTTTTAAGAAAAAAATTGACTTACAGGTGTGGCACCTATATGATCTCTAAACTCTAATCCTTTCTTTGTATCAGCCTTTTTTTCCAAGTCTTCCAATATATATTTTTCTGATGCTAATCTTTTATCATCTATTTCTTCTTGTGTTATACCTTTAAAAATAAATTATATAATAGTCATCACATTTACTTAGGAAATACATCAGATCTTAACTGATATTTAAAAGTTTAACATCCAAGATAGATGATAATACAGTGAAGCAATTAAAATGGTTTATATCCATAAAAACAGGGACAACTTAATAAATCTGATAGGATTCAATTTAACAGCAACAACAATTAATTTTGATGAAATTGTTATAAACTAAAATATGTACAACCCTGCATTGATTTCATATGTTGCAAAACTCACTATAGTTATCTCCTTAATTTCATGCTTTACCCTAAGTTTGAACTTATGAGCAAGCAAAATCCTGAATGTTCTTCCAGGTCCATGCCAGTATTCAAATGTGGGACATTCTAGTCCAGTCTTGAAACAAAAGAATGACTGGTGTAACTTTTATGAGAATATCACTAAAGTGACTTTACCTCTCTTTGCCATTTCCGTTTCAATATAATCCAATGTCCTTTCATCCTCACATATGTCATAGGGCATATTACCATCAGCATTCACTGCTAACAAATCAGCACCTCTAAAAATATTGTCTTCAGTATCATTATAATTGAATAATTATACATGTTTGAGAATCTTTAAAGCCCCAATAACACTCTTGTTGTAACTGAATAATATGTCCCAATCTTCATTCTGGTCAACAAATCGTATCATTTTAGAATATTCCAATTAAATGATGATATAAATTTCATCTTAACACACCTATTTTGAAAAATTGGGAAAATTCAACCAATTGATTTGAAAAGTCTAAGGTAAACCTTCTCAAGTGTGACTTGGATTTTAAAATATTTTCAAACCCTCTGGACAAGTAAAATAGGTAGTAATGGATAATGTACACAACAGGTAGGACACTTAAACATCTAGTACTTAGAATAAGGGTATTATTTATTTTCTAGAGCTACCAAGCCAGCAAGAATGTTATTGTCCCTTTAACAAGATATCAACATTTTAAACTGATTTGATGTTTGTGATTAAAAGATGAGCATGATATACACATATATGAAGTGAACTTACAAATCATCATAAATATGCCATTATGTTCATTAAAGTTACATTTCCAGGTACAAACTGGGTGATTTGATGATATATTAGGACTAAAAACATAATCAAACTAATTAATTTATCATAATTTTGCTTCATATCCTTCTCAAAACATTGTAATTGCCAAGTATACCCTGCTATAAAAATCGATCAAAAGAGGCCATGTTTGCGTCATGGGATTACCCCATCTCCGTACCTATAGTAATGACGGGAGGGGACAGAATTCATTGCATACACACGCCAATGTTGTCTGTAATCGCTCAAAATTTATTACAAATAAATTCTAGGATTATCCACTGCCCACGTCTTTTTCCATGATTTTTATCACAGAAAGTGTAGTAAGTCTAACTCTTCATGAAGTTTATCAACATGTACACAAAGCGCTCAATGTACTCGGCAGTTGATGAGGGGAGCCCTTACATTTTTGTCCTGTATATGATTTTTCAGGGAATGCAGTATTTTTCTAGTAAGATTGGATATCTCTATTTTCCATGTATACCAAAATTGCCATTCTTTTATTGGCAGTAACCATCCGATAAATATTTTCTTGGGAACCCATCTTTAAGTATACCAACCATAAAATCTTAGATTATGACATTATTCTAGACAAAAATAATCTGAAAACATATTTACCTATCTACAAGATGTTTACATAAATGAGCATGTCCACATGTAGCTGCTGCATGCAATGGGGTCCATTGTTCACTATCTTGTGCATTAACATTAGCTCCATATTCTAACAATAATACCAACATTTGTTCACTATCATCTATACAACACTGTAATAAATAAAATCATATAAATTGTAATAAAGTCTTAACCAATCAAATTGTTTATCTCTGCTTAGCCTGAGCAGAAAATGCTCATTATAGAACTTGATCAAGGTATGGATGTTATGAAACTGTACACTAAGTTATCAAACTCAGTCGAGAAATTCACCTAATGAACATCTACATCCTACACGTACATGAAGTTAGAAGAGTTATCATGTCCCCACCAATGAAAGTGTCATATATCTGAAAATGCTCATCTTTGAAGTCAGAGAATGTATTCATAAATAAAATAATCTGCATCAATTTGAACATTATAGACATAGAAGCAAATTTATTGTGTACCAAATGTGTGACAGATAGACAGACTCATTTTAATATAACCTCTGGCTTGCTTCCTAAGGTGTGGGATAACTAATTATATATATGTAGTGAGCACCCACCCTCTTCCCTGTATCCTGCTAGCATTGACACTGTCTGCCTTAGTCAAGGTATTGATGTAATGAAACTATACACCAAGTTTCATCACTCTGACTTAATTTTAACTCAATTAGAAGGAGGGTTATTGTGTTCCAAAGTCGCGGCCAATAAAATTGCTCATTGCTTTGCTTACCCTGAGCAGAAAATGCTTATTATTGAACTTAGTCAAGGTATTGATAATAAAACTATTGAACACACAGACAAGCGGACATACAGACAAACCCATTTTAACAGTGGTTAGAAAAGAAAAAAATTGTAAGAAAGGTTGATATTTTCAACTTTGTATACTTTACATTAAACAATAAGTTATCCCCGACAATATATTACTGATGATCTAGAAGGTAGGTCATACAAAAAAGATTTCAACAGGAATAAGCTACATGTATTTGTATATTTAATTAGAAAGGGATCAGAGGGTTTGTGCAGTTGATTATCTATGAGGGAGCAGGGGGGATTCCACGTCAAATGTTCACAATGTTCTGACATGACTATCACAGATTTTGATAATTTTTAGTGTGCATGTTAACAATGACAAAAAAACGTGATGTGCAAAATTTTAGCGCTGGGGGCCTTTTCGACTGACCTCCAAACTTTGAAAATCCATAACTCCGCCCCTAGTAATCCTACTTACATGAAATTTGGATCAAATTGTTCAGAAAACAGGATCTTTCTAATGACCGAAAGTGCGAACTCAACAGGCAGATTGTGTTTGACCTTGACCTTTCACCTGAAACCTCCGTAAAGGGGAAGATTCGATCTGGTCAATTTTTCATGTGAACATTGCCTCAACTATGATTAACAAACACACAAAAAATCAACGTAAAGCACTGAAATTGTCTCTATAATTAAAGGACAATATTGGTGCGAGTCATTATCACGTATGTGATAGAACTGATTAAACACTTCCCAAATATAATATTAACACACAGATCATCGCTACCATAGAGGAGTAATAAAAGATACATGAATCGGAAGTGACGAACGCCAAAGAAAAACACGAGTTATTCCTCTATATAACTAACTGAAGGGACTAGTGATAACAGATACATGGGCGAATATCTGCTCATTAATAATTCCCTCGAAGACCTACAGTTGTTGTGTGACACTGTGAGAGAATATCTTACAATTCATAAAAAGAATTGACTGCCACTAGATAAGAGAACAGAAAAGAAAAACAGATTATAAGTCCGTGCATTACCATGTTTTTATAAGGTAGGGGAGACCAGGGCACATTGAACCACAATGGATATATCCTTTATAAATGAAGAGAAAAATTTTCCATACATGTTAACTTCTTAGCCTAGGAAATTCTTGTACTTAAGTTCATTTATCATGTCTAATCTATACAATCCAGATAAACCGGGGTTTGATCCATATAAGGGGGCATATTGATTTTTTTTAAAAATTTTGATCATGAAATAAAGAGATCTTCTAATAAAAACATTTGATATGAAATGAGGACAAACATGTACATGAACAAAGTGGTTCAATGTGCCCCGGTCTCCCCTATAGAACGTATAAAAACAAGGGGCTGTACGGAGTATTTCTATTTTTCCCCATGTCCTCTTATCTTATGACAGTTAATTACTTTACTGTATCGTCAGATAACCTCTTGCAGTCCCATATAACAACTTTTTTGTCTTCGAAGGAATTATTAGTGAGCAGAAATTCGGCCGTTTATCTGTCATCACTCGTCACTTCAGTCATTCACATAGAGAGATAACTTGTGTTTTCCTTTGGCGTTCGTCACTTCCGATTCATGAATCCTTTATTACTCCTCTATGGTAGCGATAATCTCTGTGTTAATATTGTATTTGGAAAGTGTTTTTATCAGTTCTATCACATATGAGACAATGACTGGCACCAATATTGTCCTTTAAATTGCATATATTAAATACAGACAAAATCTAATGAAGTAATCTTTATTATTCACTTTTTTCAAGTATTTAAACATGTTCTGTTTTGTTAACATGTAAGATGAACAGAATTTTAGACGAATATGTGTGATACTCAGTCTAACTAAGTATTTAAAATTTATTATTTAAATCCTCAATGTGTCAGGAGATAAAGTCACTTTCTATACTTAAAATAAAAAAATATGTGTTTTTTGGTTGGTAATGTTGATGATTAAAGATACATTATGTAAGATTTAGATAAAGAACTAGCCAATTTTGCTATAATAGTTCGAAAGTAGCTATTGCAAGCAAAGACATTAGCCTTTGAAGGTTTGACAGACGTGTACAATAATTTCAACCACGGTACTGGTTTTCCAAAGCTAAGTCTTAAATCAAAGAATAGGTTAGATATCATTTGGACTTAATGTTCGTGAACAGAAACAATAGTGATTGTCTTGCAAGATACGCTCCCATTTTGCAAGAGATTGATAGAGAACAAGCTACAAAAGCATACAATAAGCAACCATAGTCCAGAATGTTATGGTTCGATATGCATCAATATCTAAAGGAACAAAGATCTTTGGGATATAAATTCTAAGTTTCATCAAAATCGACTAAAAATTGTGACCTTCTTGAGTGTCCACAAGCTAATTACATGATTTTTTGTATATTTAAGGTGTGGTGTTTAATATGAATTTTTTCGAGACCCCCTCCAAATGTTGTAGTTACCCTACATGCATAAACCTCATATCAACTCTATATTGGGGTTTTTAGGGTAGCTGAGTTCATTGCTGATGTTCAATTTAAGGTTTAAAAAAAATCCAAAATGGTGTAAATCTAAGATATTTCCACAAATTTCATATGTGTTGATATTTCCCAGTGTTTAACAACTTGTCATTTACAAGCCTGGACACAACTCAAGAATTTGTGCCTGACATGGGACAGGTTGTGCCTGACAAGCATAAAGCAGCATGTGTTTCCAAGAAACTAAATAAAACTGTACTACTGTACTAAATGGACCAATCCCCTCTGTTTAACAAAAAAAAAATAGGTTGCCAGGCAGCTAAATCGTCCGGGCAGTCAACAAGAGTTGTCGCATATTAAGAACTTATCAGAAAATCATCAAAATTTGTTTAGTTTTTATAATCAAATGTTTTTTTAAATCAGGTAATTATTGTGACTTCCAGAGGGACCACAAGCTAATAAAGCCATTTTTTGTACAATCAGGGGCCATAATTCAGGAAGTTACGATCCAATATGCCCAAATATGCAATGGAACCAAAATCTTTAGTTTATAAACATCTATTTCAAGTTTCATCAAAATTGAATTAAAATTGTGAACTCTATAGGGTCCACAACCTTCATATAACATACTTTCACACTATTCGCATACAAATGGCTGCCATTTTGTCTGTCAATTTTGGTCTGATTTTCACGAAATTTAACCTCATTTTTCATTACCATGTAACGGTGATATAATCAAACAGATTTCATAGTCGGATAATAATTTTGACCTCCAGAGGGACCACAAGCTAAAAAGGGAGATTTTTTGGCCAATCAGGGACCATAATTCAGGAAGTTACAATCCAATGGGTGTAAATATTGAAAAGGAACCAAGATCTTTGGGTTATAAAGAAACATGTCAAGTTTCATTAAAATCCTATTAAAATTGTGACCTCTATAGGGTCCAAATCCTTGATATAAATTTTCACACTATTCGCATACAAACAGCGGCCATTTGGTCCGTCAGTTTTGGTCTGACTTTCATGAAATTCGAACTCAACAATCATTGCAGTGTAACGGTGATATAATCAAATGGTTTTTTTTTAAATTGGGTAATAATTTTGACTTCCAGAGGCACCACAAGCTAATAAAGACAGTTTTTCATACAATCAGGGGCCATAATTCAGGAAGTTACGATCTGATATGCGCAAATATCAAAAGGAACCAAGATCTTTGGGTTATAAACAAACATTTTAAATTTCATCAAAATCAAATTAAAATTTTGACTCTATAGGGTCCACAACCTTGATAAAACACATTTTCACACTATTCGCATACAAACGGCGGCCATTTTGTCTGTCAATTTTGATCTAATTTTCACGAAATTTGACTTCAATCTTCATTACCATGTAACGGTGATATAATCTAACAGTTTTTTAAACCTGATAATAATTTTGACCTCCAGAGGGACCACAAGCTAAAAAGGGCAATTTTTCGGACAATCAGGGGCCATAATTCAGGAAGTTACGATCTGATGGGTGCAAATATGGAAAGGAACCAAGATCTTTGGGTTATAAACATACATGTCAAGTTTCATCAAAATCGGTTCAAAATTGTGACCTCTATAGGGTCCACAACCTTGATATAACATATTTTCACACTATTCGCGTACAAACGGCGGCCATTTAGTATGGCAATTTTGGTCCGATTTTCTCGAAATTCGAACTCAACCTCCCTTAGGGTGTAACGGTGATATAATCAAACGTTTTTTTAAATCGGATAATAATTGTGACCTCCAGAGGGACCACAAGCTAAAAAGGGTGATTTTTCGGACACTCCGGGGCCATAATTCAGGAAATTACGATCCGATGGGCGCAAATATCGAAAGGAACCAAGATCTTTGGGTTATAAACATGCATGTCAAGTTTCATCAAAATCGGTTCAAAATTGTGACCTCTATAGGGTCCACAAGCTAAAAACGTGATTTTTCGTACAATCAGGGGCTATAATCCATGAAGTTTTGATCCGATACATGCCAATATCGAAAGGAACCGAGATCTTATGGGGATAAACCTATATTTCAAGTTTCGTCAAAATCGGATAAGAATTGTGACCTGTAGAGAGTCCACAAACAAATTGTGGACGGACGTCCGGACGGACAGGGGCGACGACATAATACGTCCACATGAAAATGTGGGCGCATAAAAAGGGCAATTTTTCGGACAATCAGGGGCCATAATTCCGGAAGTTACGATCCGATGGGCGCAAATATAAAAATAGGGTGCCAGGCAACAAAACATACGCCCACAGAAGCTAAATCATCTGGGCAGTCAAGGGTTGTCGCATATTTTTACTTTTTTCGGTAATGAAACATTTGTAATACACTAAAAACTGATTAAGAGTAATAACTCAATTTGTAATTATCAAAAAATCATTAGAATTTGATTGCTTTCTATAAAGTTTTACCCCACGCTAACAATTAGTATTATACAGTACATGAAACATTTAATATCATGGATTTAGCAGTTCAGTTATCAAAGTTCATTGAAAATCAAAATATTTGTTCGTTTTAACACCTTAAACTCTGTGTCAGGGGCGTATATATGGGTGTGTGTGTGGGGGGGGGGGACACCCCGCAGCCCCAAAAATAGTCAGTGGCAAAATTAGTGCAGTCGGTCGCAAAATAGGGGTAGTCGGTATCAAAATAAGTACTCACTGTATACGTCACGCTACTCACGCAAAACTTTAGTATAAAAAATAGTTGGTCGCAAAGTCAGTGCAGTCTTTAGTAAAAAATAACCTTGTCAACTTATCATGTTTGAAAAGATGTTGTGTTTCACTCTCATTCTGTTGTGAGTAGTTGGTCTAACAACAAAATTTCACCCAGGGAGAAAAATAGTCGGTCTCAAAATAAGTGCAGTCACTGCAGTCGGTTTCAAACAAAATGCCAGAAAAGATCCCAAATACTATATATTTGCGTGAATGCGTGAGCCTAAATTGCATACGTCACTCTTATTCTGTTGTGAGTATATTGGTCTAATAACAAAATTTCACCAAAGGAAAAAAATATACGGTCACAAATTAAGTGCAGTCACTCAAAACTATAGTATAAAATAACCCTGTATGTTTGTCACTCTTATTCTGTTGTGAGTATGTTGTTCTATGAAATGTTTTCTACCATGGCAAAAAATAGTCTGTCTCCAACTAAATGAATTAATGAGATAAACATACAATCACAAAACAGGTGACTATTTTGTCCCATTTCTTATCAACCCCAGTATAAAAAATTTAAAAGCTCTGTTATAACATCATTCTTCTACTGGGTTACATATCTGAAATTTTTTCGTGCCTGCGGCGCTTGATTTCATTTTAAAATCATTCTTTTACTCCTCAGTTGTCTTATACTGTCTCAGCACTATCATATTCACAATTATAGTGAACTGCCCAATTTGTAGTTCCACTATAACATCATTCTTCTACTGGGTTACATATCTGAAATTTTTTCGAGACTGCGGCGCTTGATTTCATTTTAAAATCATTCTTTTACTCCTCAGTTGTTTTATACTGTCTCAGCACTATCATATTCACGATTATAGTGAACTGCCCAGTTTGTAGTTCCACTGGTGTATGGGGCGGGGGCGTCAGATTGTACTCTTGCAAAACACATCTGGAGATTCTGTCCCATTGACTGACATTTCTGGTACATTCGTCCACAGGAATTTCTTCCAGCAATGACCTCAAATGCCAGGATAGTGAATCAATTTTTCAAACATTTTCTCAAATTACTCAGTGTTATAGGCACCATCATTGATATATCATAAGCTATATGTGAATTAAAATAAAACTACTTTCCGACGAGACAACGATCCGCGAACAACTACACAATTATATAATAATATCTATGTTCTACCGGGACGCTTAATGTTATAGCTAGTATTTTGTTTACTTTCATTGTGGGGTGGGATTGTGGATGGCGCCCTAGATTTGAAACCGCCCCTACCCAACCTCCATATTCCCAAGAAAACTCGCACTTGAGGTGGGGGGGGGTATGTGCATCAGTCGGTCGCATTTTGGTTAAACACCCCCCCCAAACGAAATCGTTATGTACGCCCCTGCTTTGTGTATCAATCTGAAGTCAATCGGATGATAAGTTTGGCCTCTATAGCATCCCAAGATTTTTTGAAGTTATCAAAGGAGATAACTCTGGCAGTAATTATTTGAAATCCCTGAAAATCAATAAGGTTCTTCGTCTCATGACCTTAGACACTGTGTATAAATTTAAAGTCAATCGGATATTAACTTTGGCCTCTAGAGCGTCCACAAGATTTTTTGAAGTGATCAAGGGCCATAACTCTGGTAGTTATTATCGGAAATCGCTGAAAAACAATAGGCTTCTTCGTCTCATGACCTTAAACACTGTGTATAAATTTAAAGTCAACCCGATATTAACTTTAGCCTCTAGAGCGTCCACGCAATTGTGGATGCCGGACGGACGGATGAGGGCGACAACATTTCAATGTGGGCGTATAAAAAGGAACCAAGATCTTTGGGTTATAAACATACATGTCAAGTTTCATCACAATCGGTTCAAAATTGTGACCTCTATAGGCTCCACAAGCTAAAAACATGATATTTCGTACAATCAGGGGCCATAATCCATGAAGTTTCGATCAGATACATGCTAATATCGTAAGCAGCCGAGATCTTTTGGTTATGGGGATAAACCTATATTTCAAGTTTCGTCAAAATCGGATAAGAATTGTGACCTATAGAGAGTCCACAAACAAATTGTGGACAGACTGACGTCCAGGGGCGACAGCATAATATGTCCACATGAAAATGTGGGCATATAAAAACACCTACTAAGTCTAAGTAGTCGTCCGGCAGGTCACTAGTGACTAAGTACTAGGCTAATAGCATTATTTATTATTACTATCGTCAGACACAACTATGTGATGATCCACAGAACTCCCTTATTTTTCATAGAACAACCATAAATCTGGATCGTATTTTGCAAGATCATTTCATAGCCATTTGAGCACCGTAGCCATCTTCCAGGAGCCTCGTTTAGAACAAAATACCTCGTTCCAAAAACAGAGCAAATTTTAAAAAAACTCGTTTCGGAACTCAAGACAACGAGGCATTTTTTTTACCTCGTTTGGACAGAAATGCCAAACGAGGCATTCTGAGGTTTATAGTGTTTATGTACTATATACTCACATATGTGTGCTTAGTGTATGCTTGCAAACTAAAGTGATACCATAATACCCTAGCCCAAACATAAAGAAACTCGCTCTTTGGTACGAAAACAGTTGAGGCAGATATTTTATATGGAAACAGCTAGATTTGCCTGTGGATTCTTACCTTTCAAAAATATGTCATAACTAATATGATGTATGTCTACAATAAGCCTGATAGGAGATACATGAGGAGCTAACAAGTAATAAAACTTGAAATTAACACCAGCCAAGCAACAAATTTGTTATGTATATATACTCTCCCAAAAAAGAAACGCAACGTTACATTTCGTCGTCAATATATCCTCTCTACTGTCGCCTTGTTGCAACAAGAACGGCGACACGTCGCTGAACCAAACTGCTCTCCAGTGTTGCTGTGACCATACCCTCTGTGCCTGAACCCATTAAAGTTGGATTTCATGGTGTCGGCGTATTTCAAAACAGAAGCTCTAAAGGGGACGTCTGCCTCGTTCTTCGGTTTCACGTTGGCGTTTGCCTACTGTCTGGTACGAGATTCTACGCCGTTCAGGAATTGCTGCTGCAGTACAGGTCGCTGTTGAAAACCATTTACGCCAATGACGTAACCGGCAGTGACGATCCAGGACAAGTCGGACCACACTTGTTTGGCCTGAGCTAGGGCGTTCACGTGTTGAACTTCGCTGTCGGTACCTATCCCAAAGGCGAGAAATGGAACTAAGGGAAACATTCAGCTGCCTGGCTACATCTGTCTTGGAGTCACCTGCTTGTAATCCACCAATAGCGTTGTTGCGTTGGTCTTCGTTCGGATGTGGCATCACTTGGGTCTTTGAGTGTTTACATGTGCAACTGATTTGGAAACCGAGAACCCCGGGATTTTAAAGACCTTAGATTTAGGTTCCATGCGAAAAGCTCGCGAAGTTGTTAAATTCATGTTTCTTGGTGCAATCAAGCGATAAAAAAATTCGACAAAAAGGATGACCAGTCATAATTAGTGACCCTACCTTTAAAATCAATAATGAATTTTTTTTATCCTTACATAATGGCATTAAAAACAAATAAGATTTACCGAAACAAAGACCTGGTTCAAATAACAAAATGGTGAAAGATAGGTTGCCAGGCAACGAAACATACGCCCACAGCAGCTAAATCGTCCGGGCAGTCAACAAGGGTTGTCGCATATTTTTACTTTTTTTGTTAATGAAACATTTGTAATACACTAAAAACTGATTAAGAGTAACAGCTCATTATGTAATTAGCAGAAAATCATTAGAATTTGATTGCTTTTTATAAAGGTTTACCCCACACTAACAATTAGTATATACATGAAACATTTAATATCATGGATTTAGCTGTTCAGTTATCTAAATTCATTGAAAATCAAAATACTTGTTCGTTTCAACACCTTAAACTCTATGTATCAATCTGAAGTCAATCGGATGGTAACTTTGGCCTCTATAGTGTCACAAGAATTTTTGAAGTTATCAAGGGAGATAACTCTGACAGTAATTATTTGAAATCGCTGAAAATCAATAGGTTTCTTCGTCTCATGACCTTAAACACTGTGTATAAATCTAAAGTCAATCGGATATTAACTTTGGCCTCCAGAGCATCCACAAGATTTTTTGAGGTGATCAAGGGCCATAACTCTGGCACTAATTATCGGAAATCGCTGAAAATCAATATGAGTCTTTGTCTTATGACCTTAAACACTGTGTATAAATTTGAAGTCAATCGGATATTAACTTTGGCCTATAGAGCGTCCACAAGATTTTTTGAAGTGATCAAGGGCCATAATTCTGGCACTAATTATCGGAAATCGCTGAAAATCAATAGGTTTCTTCGTCTTATGACCTTAAACACTGTGTATAAATTTAAAATATAAATTTAAAGTCAATCGGATATTAACTTTGACCTTTAGAGCGTCCACATGATTTTTTAAAGAGATCAAGAGCCATAATTCTGGCACTAATTATCGGAAATCGCCGAAAATCAATAGGCTTCTTCGTCTCATGACCTTAAACACTGTGTATAAATCTAAAGTCAATCGGATATTAACTTTGGCCTCTAGAGCGTTTACAAGATTTTTTGAAGTGATCAAGGGCCATAACTCTGGCACTAATTATCGGAAATCGCTGAAAATCAATAGGCTTCTTCGTCTTATGACCTTAAACACTGTGTATAAATTTAAAGCCAATCGGATATTAACTTTGGCCTCTAGAGCGTCCACAAGATTTTTTGAAGTCGTCAAGGGCCATAACTCTGGTAGTTATTATCGGAAATTGCTGAAAAACAATAGGCTTCTTCGTCTTATGACCTTAAACACTGTGTATAAATTTAAAGTAAATCGGATATTAACTTTGGCTTTTATAGCGTCCACAAGATTTTTTGAAGTGATCAAGGGCCATAACTCTGGCACTAATTATCGGAAATCACTGAAAATCAATAGGCTTCTTCGTCGTATGACCTTAAACACTGTGTATAAATTTAAAGCCAATCGGATATTAACTTTGGCCTCTAGAGCGTCCACAAGATTTTTTGAAGTCGTCAAGGGCCATAACTCTGGTAGTTATTATCGGAAATTGCTGAAAAACAATAGGCTTCTTCGTCTCATGACCTTAAACACTGTGTATAAATTTAAAGTCAATCGGATATTAACTTTAGCCTCTAGAGCGTCCACAAGCAATTGTGGACGCCGGACCGCCGGACGGACAGACGGACGGACAGGGGCGACGACAATATACGACCACATTTCAATGTGGGCGTATAAAAATGGGTTGTGCGTTTCTTTTTTTGAAGAGTATATATATATATACATACCTGATGAAGTGCTGTTAAACCATCATCATTGGTCAAATCAGGATTTACACCTTTTGCCAATAGTTGACCCACTGAAAAATAGAAACAATATTTGTCATTCTGTCTCATTAGTAACTGCTACAAACTATTAACAAACCTATATGTACGTGTAAACCTACCTATTAGACTTGAACAAATAACCTTAAAGTCTGGATGCGTCATTTTATCACTATAGAATCAGATGCAAAGTACAATATGTGAAAGATGAAACTTAAATAGGAATATCAGTCAAAAAATGATTCAATTCCATTCAGTATTTACAAAAATATGCAGAATTGAAATTTCATCCATCTACATGTAAGCTGCTCACAATGTCATCATTTTGTTGTCTGTGAAAATTTACTGACAGGCCTTTTTAAAATCAGGACAAGTCAGGACATTATTTAGCATTGGTATTTTTTTTTTTTTCTTTTCTTAATTCAATGTTTATAATTAATCTGTGTACATATTAGCATGGATTAAGATGTAATGCATTAGTGAACCAGTGGCTGCCAGGCAAGATAAGCCCACATTTTGCAAGAGATGGATAAAGAATAGTCTAAACAAAAAGTGATTTTTTCATACAAAAAGGGTCATAATACAGGCAATTACGCCCCAATATGTGCAAATATGAACAGGAAACAGAATCTTTGAATGAAAATTGGACTAAAATTGCAACTTCTGGAGGGCCAACAACCTTCATATATTATACATGTATATACTGTTTGTGTATGAGGGCATTTTTGGTGCATTTTAAACTCAACAATCGTAAGGGTGTTAACAGTGATATTGTATATTCAAATGTCTTTTTCATTTGGATAACCAGCGGTTACCAGACAAGATACATGTACACCCACATTTTGTAAGAAATTGACAGAGAACAAACTAAAAACAAAAGCGATTTTATGTACTTATAATTATAACAATTAGCAGACAATGAGATCTATTTTGTCGGACAGTTTCATTTCGATTTTCCTGAAATTTGAATTCAACTTTCATTATGGTGAAATGATGATACATGTATATCTAAACGGTTTTTAAAATATACAGTAGGGACCACAATCAAGGGCCATGATTCAGGAGTTATGATCCAATATGTCAAAATATCGAAAGGAACCAAAATCTTTGGGTTATAAACATGTATTTCAAGTTTCATCAAAATGGTGACCACTGGAGGGTCCACAACCTTGATATACATTGTACCAACCTACATGTAAAAACGAAAAGAATTTTTTTACAATCCAGAAAGTTATGGTCTGAAATGCACAAATAACAAAAGGGACTGAGATCATTGGGATGTTAAGATAAATTTTAAGTTTCATCAAAATCAGATAAAAATTGAGACCTCTAGAGGGTCCACAACCTTCGGATTACATGTACATACTTTTACGCACCATTTTGTCAGGCTGTTCAGTCAGATTTTCCTCTTTATTATGGTGGAATAGTGATATATTTTAACGGTTTTTGAAATCGGATAAAAAAAATTTAACCTCAAGAATATCCACAAACTAAAATAGGTTGCCAGGCAACGAAACATACGCCCACACTGCAGCCAAATCATCCGGGCAGTCAACAAGAGTTGTTGCATTTTAAGTAATCATCAGAAAATCATAATCACCCATAACTACAGTGTAACTGTGATATAATCAAACGTTTTTTTAAATCAGATAATAATTGTGACCACCAGAGAGACCACAAGCTAAAAAGGGTGATTTTTCGTACAATCAGGTGCCATAATTCAGGAAGTTAGGTTATAAACATGTATTTCAAGTTTCATCAAAATCAGTTCAAAATTGTGACCTCTATAGGGTCGTCAACCTTGATATAACATATTTTCACAAAATTCGCGTACAGACGGCAGCAATTTTATCCATCAACTCTGGTTCGATTTTCACGAAATTCAAAATTCTCTCTTCATTACCATGGAATCGTGATATAATCACACAGTTTTTCAAATCGAATAATAATTTTGACCTCCAGAAGCGATTTTTCGGACAATCAGGGGACATAATTCAGGAAGTTATGATCCGATGGGCGCAAATATCGAAAGGAACTAAGATCTTCGGGTTATAAACATACATGTCAAGTTTCATCAACATCGGTTCAAAATTGTGACCTCTATAAGGTCCACAACCTTGATATACATGTAACATATTTTCACGCTATACGCGTACAAATGGCGGCCATTTTGTCTGTCAATTTTGGTCCAATTTTCACGAAATTTGAACTCAACCTTCATAACCATGGAATGGTGATATAATCAAACGTTTTTTTTAAATCGGATAACAATTTTGACCTCCAGAGGGACCACAAGCTAAAAACTAAAAAGGGCGATTTTTCAGACAATCAGGGGCCGTAATTCAGGAAGTTACAATCCGATGGGCGCAAATATCGAAAGGAACCAAGATCTTTGGGTTATAAACATACATGTCAAGTTTCATCAAAATCGGTTCAAAATTGTGACCTCTATAAGGTCCACAACCTTGATATAACATATTTTCACACTATTCGCGTACAAACAGCGGACATTTTGTCCCTCAATTTTGGTCCGATTTTCACGACATTCGAATTCAACCTTCATAACCATGTAACGGTGATATAATCAAACGTTTTTTTAAATCGGATAACAATTTTGACCTCCAGAGGGACCACAAGCTAAAAAGGGCGATTTTTCGGACAATCCGGGGACATAATTCAGGAAGTTATGATCCAATGGGCGCAAATATCGAAAGGAACCAAGATCTTTGGGTTATAAACATACATGTCAAGTTTCATCAAAATCGGTTCAAAATTGTGACCTCTATCAGGTCCACAACCTTTATATAACATATTTTCACAATATTCGCGTACAAACTGCGGCCATTTTGTCTGTCAATTTTGGTCCGATTTTCACGAAATTCAAACTCGACCTTCATAACCATGGAACGGTGATATAATCAAACGTTTTTTTAAATCGGATACCAATTTTGACCTCCAGAGGGACCACAAGCTAAAAAGGGCGATTTTTCGGACAATCAAGGGCCATAATTCAGGAAGTTACGATCCGATTGGCGCAAATATCAAAAGGAACCAAGATCTTTGGGTTATAAACATGCATTTCAAGTTTCATCCAAATCGGTTCAAAATTGTGACCTCTACACTGTTCACAAGCTAAAAGATAGGCTGGCACTGCCAGGCAGGATACGCCCACATTTTTGGGAGATGGATAGAGAACAAGCAATACCGAAAGTGATTTTTCCTACATCATTAAGTCCTGTATTTCATACTGTATTGGGAGCAGCCATTTTGTTGGTCAGTTCCAGTCTGATATTCATGAAATTCGAAGCCGACACAACGTAGAAATGTTACTTTTCGTCAAAATCGGATAAGAATTGTGACCTGTAGAGAGTCCACAACCATGATATACCATATTTTTACACTATACGCGTACAAACGGTGACCATTTCGTCCGGCAATTTTGGTACGATTTTCATGAAATTCGAACTCAACCTTCCTTACGGAGCAACAGTAATATAATTAGAGTTTTTTTTTAAATCAGATAATAATTCTTCGAGAGATAGACAGAGAACAAGCAATACCGAAAGTGATTTTTCCAACAATCAAAGGCCATAATTCATTAAGTTACAATTTGATATGCGCAAATATCAAAAAGAATAAAGATCTTTAGGTTATAAACAAGCATTTCAGGTTTCATCAAAATCGAATTAAAATTGTCACCTCTACAGGGTCCACAACTTTGATATACCATATTTTTACACGGTTCGCGTACAAACGGCGGCCATATTTTCTGGCAATTATAGTCCGATTTTCTCGAAATTCGAACTGAACCTTCCGTAGAGTGTAACGGTGATAGAGTCAAATGTTTTTTTAAATTGGATAATAATTGTGACCTCTAGAGGGACCATAGTCGATTTTTTGGACAATCAGGGGCCATAATTCAGGAAGTTACGATCCGATATGCGCAAATAACGAAAGGAACCAAGATCTTTGGGTTATAACCATGAATTTCAAGTTTCATCAAAATCGAATTAAAATTGTGACCTCTACAGGGTCCACAACCATGATATACAATTTTTTAACAGTATTCGCGTACAAACGGCGGCCATTTTGTATGGCAATTTTGGTCCGATTTTCCCGAAATTCGAACTAAACCTTCCTTACGGTGTAACAGTAATATTATCAACCGTTTTATTAAATCGGATAATAATTGTGACCACCAGAGGGACCACAAGCTAAAATAAGGCGATTTTGCATATAATCAGGGGCCATAATTCAAGAAGTTACGTTCCAATATGCGCAAATATCGAAAGGAACCAAGATCTTTGGGTTATAACCATGAATTTCAAGTTTCATCAAAATCGATTTAAAAATGTGACTTTTACAAGGTCCACAACCCATGATATACAATTTTTTAACAGTATTCGCGTACAAACGGCGGCCATTTTGTATGGCAATTTTCGTCCGATTTTCCCGAAATTCGAACTCAACCTTCCTTAGGGTGTAACGGTGATATAATCAAATGGTTTTTTAAATCGGATAATAATTGTGACCTCCAGAGGGACCACAAGCTAAAAAGGTGATTTTTCGGACAATCAGGGGCCATAATTCAGGAAATTACATTCCGATAGGTGCAAATATCTAAAGGAACCAAGATCTTTGGGTTATAAACATGCATGTCAAGTTTCATCAAAATCGGTTCAAAATTGTGACCTCTATAGGGTCCACAAGCTAAAAACGTGATTTTTCGTACAATCAGGGGCCATAATCCATGAAGTTTTGATCCGATACATGCCAATATCGAAAGGAACCGAGATCTTTTGGGGATAAACCTATATTTCAAGTTTCGTCAAAATCGGATAAGAATTGTGACCTGTAGAGAGTCCACAAACAAATTGTGGAAGGACGTCCGGACGGACAGGGGCGACGACAATATACGTCCACATAAAAATGTGGGCGTATAAAAACGTGATTTTTCGTACAATCAGGGACCATAACCCATGAAGTTACAGTCCAATACATGCCAATATCGAAAGGAACCGAGATCTTAGGGTGATAAACCTATGTTTTAAGTTTCATTGAAATCGGATAAAAATTGTGACCTGTAGACTGTTCACAAACAATTGTGGACGGACGGACGGACGAACAGGGGCGACGACAATATACGTCCACATGAAAATGTGGGCGTATAAAAATTGTGACCTGTAGACTGTTCACAAACAATTGTGGACGGACGGACGGACGAACAGGGGCGACGACAATATACGTCCACATGAAAATGTGGGCGTATAAAAATCATGTGTTTCCATTCATTGGATATACATGTATTTTTGACATTTTCCGTTTTATAGAACATTGTCAATATACTTTTAACAAGTGGGCTGGATACTTAACTTCCTGTACCATAAGTTTCAGAACTACCCTTCATCATCTTTAATAACAAGCGGTTGCATTGCAAGGAATCCCCAAATTTTGCAAGAGATTAACATAGAACAAGCTCAAACAAGCCAACAGTGAGGCTAATGTCCCCCGCCGAAATCCCAAAATAAATAGATGACACATATTAATCGCACATTTATTTTTTTCAAACGTATCGAGCAATCAAACTGTACACGAAGTGTCATCCAAAAGTGTTTTACAAAGAAAAATAGGTTGCCAGGCAACGAAACATACGCCCACACAGCAGCTAAATCGTCCGGGCAGTCAACAAGAGTTGTCGCATATTAAGTAATTATCAGAAAATCATTAGAATTTGTTTGGTTTTTATAAAGTTCTGCCCCATGCTAATGTTAAGTATACGAATCATTTAATATTATGGAATTAGCTGTCACCTCCACTGGATACGAAACATTTAATATTATGGTGACTTTTCGTACAGGGGCCATAATTCAGGAAGTTACAATCAAATATGTCAAAATATCGACAGGAACCAAGATCTTTCAGTTATGAACACGCATTTCAAGATTGACCAAAATCAAATTAAACTTGTGACCTCTACAGGGTACACAACCTTGATATACCATATTTTTACACTATTTGTGTAAAAATGGTGGCCATTTTGTTCATCAATTTTGGTCCGATGTTCCCAAAATTCAAACTGAAAATTCATTACAGTGTAACAGTGATACATGTAATCAAATGTTTTTGATCACAAGATAATAAAGGCAATTTTCCGTATAATCAGAGGCCATAATTCAGGAAGTTACAATCCGATATACACAAATATCGCAAGGAACCAAGAACTTTAGGTTATAAAAATGTATTTCAAGTTTCATCAAAAACGAATTAAAATCGTGACCTCTATAGGGTTCACAACCTTGATATACCATATCATTTTGGTCATTTTCTTTGTCAATTTGGGTCCAATTTTCATGAAATTCAAACTCAACCTAGATTACCATGTAACGGTGATATAATCAAACGTTTTTTTTTAAATCAGGTAATAATTGTTACCTCCATAGGGACCACAAGGCGATTTTTCTTACAATCAGGGGCCATAATTCAGGAAGTTACGATCCAATATGCGCAAATATCGAAAGGAACCAAGATCTTTATGTTATAAACATGTATTTCAAGTTTCATCAAAATCAGTTCAAAATTGTGACCTCTATAGGGTCCACAACCTTGATATAACATATTTTCACACTATTCGCGCAAAAACAGCGGCCATTTTGTCCGTAAATTTTGGTCCAATTTTCACGAAATTCAATCTCATCTTTTATAACAATGTAACGGTGATATAATCAAACTTTTTTTTAAATCAGATAATAATTTTGACTTACAGAGGGGCCACAAGCTAAAAAAAAGGGCAATTTTTCGGCCAATCACTGGACATAATTCAGGAAGCTACGATCAGATGGGCGCAAATATAGAATGGACCCAGGATCTTTGGGTAATAAACATACATGTCAAGTTTCATCAAAATCAGTTCAAAATTGTGACCTCTATAGCTTGATATAACATTTTTTCACACTATTCGCATACAAACGGCGGCCATTTTGTTTGTCAATTTTGGTCCAATTTTCACGAAATTCGAACTCAACCTCCATAACCATGTAACGGTGGTATAACCAAACGTTTTTTTTAAATCGGATAATAATTTTGACCTCCAGAGGGACCACAAGTTAAAAAGGGTGATTTTTTGGACAATCAGGGGCCATAATTCAGGAAGTTACGATCGATCCGATGGGCGCAAATATTGAAAGGATCCAAGACCTTTGCGTTATAAACATACATGTCAAGTTCCATCAAAATCGGTTCAAAATTGTGACCTCTATAGGGTCCACAACCTTGATATAACATATTTTCACACTATTCGCGTACAAACGACGGCCATTTTGTCTGTCAATTTTGGTCCGATTTTCACGAAATTTGAACTCAACCCCCATAACTATGTAACGGTGATATAATCAAACGTTTTTTTTTTAAATCAAATAACAATTTTGACCTCCAGAGGGAACACAAGCTAAAAGGGTGATTTTTCGGACAATCAGGGGCCATCATTGAGGAAGTTACGATCCGATATGCGCAAATATCGAAAGGAACCAAGATCTTTGGGTTACAAACATGCATTTCAAGTTTCATCGAAATCGGATCAAAATTGTGACCTCTACACTGTTCACAAACTAAAAACGTGATTTTTCGTACAATCAGGGGCCATAACCCATAAAGTTACAGTCTGATACATGCCAATATCGAAAGGAACCGAGATCTTAGGGTGATAAACCTATATCTTAAGTTTCATTGAAATGTGAGCATATAAAAATGCTAAAACAACGAGAAAAATGAAGATAGGCTGGCACTGCCAGGCAGGCTACGCCCACATTTTCGAGAGATGGATAGAGAACAAGCAATACCGAAAGTGATTTTTCCTACGTCATTAAGTTAGAATTTGATATGTGCAAATATTGAAATGAATTAAGATATTTGGGTTATAAAGGCTCATTTCAGTAGGCTTCAAATTCGACTGGGGATCATGTTGCTAAGTGGGTAAGATGCTGGCTTGGTTGCCTTGAGGTTTGGTGTTTGATCCCTGCATTGGGTGACAAAGTTCATCTAGATTTTCTAGCGTGGTTTCCCCTTGTTCTTGATGAAGGATGGATGGCCTGACAAGAACAGCTGTCAATTTTAGTCCGATTTTCACGAAATTCGACCTCAACCTTCATTACGATGTAACGGTGATATAATCAAACGTTTTTTAAATGGGATAATAATTCTGACCCCAGAGGGACCACAAGCTAAAAAAAAGGTCATTTTTCGTACAATCAGGGGCCATAATTCAGGAAGTTATGATCCAATGGGCGCAAATATCAAAAAGAACCAAGATCTTTGGGTTATAAACATGCATGTCATGTTTCATCAAAATCGGTTCAAAATTGTGACCTCTATAGGGTCCACAACCTTGACATAACATACTTTCACACTAATCGCATACAAACAGCGGCCATTTTGTCTGTCAATTTTGGTCTGATTTTCATGAAATTTTACCTCAATCTTCATTACCATGTAACAGTGATATAATAACGGTTTTATAAATCGGATAATAATTTTGACCTCCAGTGGGACCACAAGCTAAAAAGGGTGATTTTTCGTACAATCAGGGGCCATAATTCAGGAAGTTACGATCCGATGGGCGCAAATATCGAAAGGAACCAAGATTTGAGGGTTATAAACATGCATGTCAAGTTTCATCACAATAGGTTCAAAATTGTGACCTCTATAGGGTCCACAAGCTAAAAACATGATATTTCGTACAATCAGGGGCCATAATCCATGAAGTTCTTATCCGATAGATGCCAATATCGAAAGGAACCGAGATCTTATGGGGATAAACCTATATTTCAAGTTTCGTCAAAATCGGATAAGAATTGTGACCTGTAGAAAGTCCACAAACAAATTGTGGACGGACGGACAGGGGCGACGACATAATACGTCCACATGAAAATGTGGGCGTATAAAAATGTACCCTAGTTAGGGGGACCCTAAAAGCAGACAAAAGGGCCCCCACGCTTGACAAAAGGGCCCCTCTGCCCAAGGGAAAGGGCCATCGTGTCCAAGTCAATTGTTTCTATACAATGTTACTGTCGAATCCATTACTGAATGAGAATGCAGTCATTGTATTGGCATAAAAATCATCAATCAAGATGAATCTAAGTTATATACACCAAGTTTGAACATTTTAACTCAATTAGAAGGAGAGTTATTGTGTTCCAAAGTCTCGACCAATCAAATTGCGTATCGCTCTGCTTACCCTGAGCAGAAAATGCTCATTATCGAACTTAGTCAAGTTATTACTGTAATGAAACTATACACCAAGTTTTATCACTCTCACTTAATTAGAACTAAAGTGATCGTGTCCCAAAGGATCAACTAATCAAATTGCTTATCTCTGCTAACCCTAAGCGGAAAATGATCATCTTCGAACTCCATCAAGGCATTGACCTAATAAACACATACACCAAGTTTGAACATTCTAGCGCAATTAGGAGGAGAGTTATTGTGTCCCAAAAAGTGTGACGGACAGACGGACGGACGGACTGACAGACAGACAGACTAACCCAGGCGGGGGACAACAATGAATTATGCATAAGATTGACTGTTTTCAACAATCATTTGTCCGTTAGTCTGAATAATACATTACACCGTACATGTATATCAAATTACACAATGTATACACACAAACTTCTTCAGTATAAAAAAATAGAAACAGACCTTCATCTACATCTTTTCTAGTAGCAGCTTCTAATAAAGATATATTAGGAACAAATATCACATTTCTCTTATGTCCATGTGGTTTATGGTCTATAGCTGTATTTCCACTTTTTCTTTTTTTAGATGACTCTTTTTCCAACTGTTTTTCATACTGGGAGAATTTCTTCAACTGTTGAATCCTACGTTTTTTGGCATGTTTTAATCGCTCTTGTGTGCTCATCCGCTCCACAGATGGCATTTCGGCTACTAAATCATGATGGTCAACCATGTTTGGTAAGTTCTAGATATAGTCCTTCACTTACAATATAGATGATGGATAATAATGGAATAATATAAACAATAGCCTGGATCTATATGTGCATGGTGTCTGAAAACAGAGATATACTGTTTACTACAGTGTGTAGAACAACATCATCAAGACATCACATCTATCTGAAAAACAAAAATTATAAAATAGTTATTATTACATATACATGTACCGCAGAAAATATTTGTCCACATATAATATTAGGCTTCTACGTTACATTGATGGGAATCATTTGTGTTGCTAGGGATGCATTCACATGGATATTACACCAAGCAAATAATTTGGAATTAACGTTTGGGATCATTCTTAGTAGATTACAATTTGTGTAAGCAGACAAAATGAATTATTTCCTAAGGTAGCACTAAAAAAGGCACAAGGTCTTGCACAAGAATAATGATGGCACTGGAATTCTGAGTCAGCTATCTCTCGAAAGAAGCAGAACACTCTCCAGCATGATAAAGAAATTGTTGTCTTCACAATGAATTGCTTCCCAAACCCTTAGTTAAGTTTCCATTTTCTACCCCAAGCAAGCCTTACAATCTACATATGTATTCAAAGCCCTATTCAGGTTGGAACTTCAATATTATACATGTACATGTACATGTGCATGTAAGATTAATTCTTTAAAAACATATTATTATGTTTATACAAGCATTTAATTTGCATACCATAAAAAAAACATTTTTTTAATAACTTCAAGACATTGTCAGTGGGTAAAATGAACATGTGAGTTTGAGACACTGGCAAAATTGAGTTCACATACAGTATACATTGTAACTGTACACAATGTACATGTATAATTTAAAACTTTTTAATACTTACTGTATACATAGAGGTATATAATACATGTACATGTTATGTATAATATCCACACAATAGATAACCATCAATGTTCTTTCTAAATATCCATTATTACTCATATTGTAATAATAATAAAGTGAATCGTGGCTACTCCTAATATATTTTACATAAAATGGAAATAACTTATCATCAAAATACTAATGCTTATAAGAATATAACCTACAATATAATGATGGACACTCTTTGAATTAACAGAACATTGTCTAATGAATTATGTGTTTTGGGAATCACATCCGGATTAGAAAATCTATATTAACATTAAAACTAAATGGCTGCTTTTATTCAGTTCATTATTATTGAGTTCATTAAAATATAATCATTCAAATTACAGGTACTCAAATTAAAACCAAAGAGAACAATATAGGTTACCTAATTAGAAGAAAAGTTTATTATTATAATCTTCTAAGCAGAAAATCATTAATTAACTAGCATTCATGTAATACAGGATGGTAATTAATTATTGTTGATTTCATTAACAACTGTATACTGTCTTCAATTTGTCAAAGGGAGATAATAAGTCTTACTGACCCATGACAGTAATGACCTCAACAACGCTTGTCAAATTGCTTTCGTAAGTTTACAAAACCAGTAACATCAAGACACAAAAAAACCCAAAACAAATTAGCTGCATTTACGATATGATTTTGTTATTAACAGGTATTGTGGAATATACAGTTGCTCAATATGTATGACCACACTATTCTAAAAGGGAAGGGTGGGCCTGGGAAACCTTTGAAGGGTGTGGGTTATGTACTCGATTTGAGAATGTCAATAAGTGAATTGTCACATTAAAACATACCATTACAAGCATGATATTAACATATATACGCACTACATATTCCTGATATACTCGAATATAGACGTAACGTGTATATTATACATCGGTAGAAAGAATTTACATACCTGAGTGTGACCTACATCTCTAGCTGTCTTGAAGATTAGCCGACACAAAACCAGCGACATGTTTTAATGATAGGGGGCGCCTGAAGGCTAAAAGCGACAGTAAGTCATGTGACAGGTGTGTAAGAGTACAGGTGAGACTTGTCATCATCAAGGTACAACATAGACCTCTTCACAATGCACATACCAACGACTTGATAAAATATGAACAAGGCGGTTGCATTGTACCGTCTTTGATTGATATATTTTATCAGCGAAGGACCATATGGCGTTTATTACTCAAATGTATGTTAAAATGGATCTTGCCATTTAGGTTATATTCTTATAAGTTCAAACTTCAAACCCTACATGTATTGGCAATTTTATTTATAAGAAAAGAAATAAATATGAAGTTTAACAGGCTTTCGACGAAAAGATGTTATCGGTTTAAATATAAATTCATTATAACATAATTAATCACGATAATTCAGATGATTCATAAGGGAAAACAGATTTTTTTTTTTATATCGAGTTCACAAATAACATAATAAAGAAATGTATTACGAAAGAATAATTGTTCACCTCCATTGCAAATCTTTTAGAGATATTGAACGACAGGTCAATTCCTTTCATTAATCAAAATTCAGTATTGTAGATTATAAGATTCCAGCGCATTCAACGGTTATTTTGGCCCGGTCCGGTGGAGTGGACCCCACACACCTACCCCTCAAAAAAATAATAAATTTGCCGCAAGTACCATTCGCTTAGAAGTGACTGGGAAAATCTTTCAAAAACAGTCGCTAAATTACGACTTCAAAACAGAATTTGGACATATTTACATGTAATTATTATCTTTCTTATCGCCAGGTCGTGTAGTTTTATTTTAAATGGGGAAGACAACACAATTTCGTCCAGATTCTTCGACATTGCAAACACGACTTATTGGTCAATTTAAATCAACATTGGTGTTATTATCTTACCGTGAAAGATGTGCCATGTTGCTTTCGAGTGCCATTTGTAATGAAGCGACTCGATGGACGAGGCTAACCATATCCCACAGTATAAAAGTACCGGTATAGGCTGGAATCACCAGAAGCCACAGTCATCCCTTCAATTTGTGTCCATTTCTATGTACCAAAAACAGAGGTTCAGTTCCTTTAGGAAGAACGTCGACTATCAGAGGACAAAACCCTGCTATTGTCTATACTGATCACTGGGTTAAGAGCCCCCACCCCCAGTTGCGATGGTAGCGAATAGTTAACTGAACAGTCTATCTTTATTTTAAGTCCATCCACTTCCGTCGTACCTATGTCTATAATGAATTAAGTAATTAGAAAAAAAGTCGGATGGGATAAAACTTTTCTAGCATCCTTTCCTTGCACCCCGTATCAATCAGAGAATTATTAACTTCTATCATGACCAGTAAATAAAATATGATACGTTTATGGAAACATTAAACTGTTTGGCCCGCTTTCCATGTACGCGTTTCCGCCGGCGAAATGGTCAGTCTAATCCAGAGGCGCGTTTAAGGGCCAGGGGGAGGTTACGCTGATCAAAATTGGGGCACTTTAGTGTGGGGGAAGGGGGGATCTTGGTTCTGTGACACATTCTAGAATCTATTTACGTATATGTGAGTCTTGGCATACCATTGACACTTGGTTGAGGAATTATGATTACGTCATAAAGATATGAACATGGACAGGGCAATTTACAATCAAGAACTATACAACCTACGAGTAAAGGAAAAAAACACCAAAAGGGACTGATACACTGTTAGAAAAGATCTGGTAAATTTACATGAAAATCACAGACAGCTATAGTTGCCAGTAAATTTACTGTAAATAAATATTCAGCTGTAATATTACAGAGTTTCTGTAATTTGACTTTGTGTGTACTTTTACCTGGAAACAGTAAATGGAAAATAACTGTCAGTTTGGTTTTTAACTTTGGTCTGTAAATTCAGCGCAACACAGTAAATGTAATCTCAACTGAATAAGCGGTATTTGAAACTAATCTTGTAAGCCAAACCAGGTTGTAACCGCCACTGTCAGTAATTGTGGCGGTTACACGCTGTCGGGTGTAAGCTTGCGGTACTGCCTATTGCAGGCATTGGAACTGCTTTAGGGACAGTCCAGCTAACACTGGTAAATCGGTTTAATTACCCGTCATCAATTGAGCTTGATTACAGCCGGAGAGCCAAAACATATTTTTATACGTTTATGAACATTCTTACAATCTGATTAATGTACCATGAATAATAATACACGTTATAGGTCGTATAAAAAAGGGCAATTAGTTATACATCACATGCAATAGACCAAACTTAACAAAATGTGATTGTCCATATTATTATTATGGTTAATAAATTAGAATTAATACTATTAGAAGATAGTTATTACCGGTAGGAATGGTTTGTTGTTATGGAATACTAAAATAAGATAAGAGAGTAAATTTACCTTACCAATAAGTAAATTTACAAAATAATGTGAATAAACGTAAATCTGTAAAATTGCCTTCTGGCTTTGCTATTTTCAGTTCAATATTGAAATACTGCATATGTAAGCATGTGTTTCTACCGGGTTTTATGTGCCTTTGATTTGATCAAAGTTTGTTGGAAAACGAATGAAACGCTTATTGTTGATTAAATTCAAAAATGGACAACCGACTTAAGTAATGATGACCTGGGCTATGCCTAACATTCAACCGTTAATATATCGGTTCAGAGTGGAGCAATTTGACAGACTTTCAATATATTCCCTTTACATTATCTAGTTTTTAACTTATATTTCTAGCCTGAAAGTAAATTTACAAAAAAATGTGAATAAACTTAAGATATGTAAAATCACATGCTTGCTTTTTTATTTCCAGTCCAGTTTATAAATATTACATAACGTGTAAAATGTATTTTTACTGATTTTGAATGTATCTTTGTTAACATACATAAAACTCGGTAAACATACACGGAACTTCATAAAAATACGCCAGACTTGGTAAAACTACTATATTGTAGAGAATATACCGCAATTAAGATACAAAAACTAATTTCTAACAGTGTATACTTGTCATGTTTCATCCAATTCATAAAAATACGCCAGACTTGGTAAAACTACTATATTGTAGAGAATATACCGGCAATTAAGATACAAAAACTAATTTCTAACAGTGTATACTTGTCATGTTTCATTCAATTCATAAAAATACGCCAGACTTGGTAAAACTACTATATTGTAGAGAATATACCGGCAATTAAGATACAAAAACTAATTTCTAACAGTGTATACTCTTGTCATGTTTCATTCAATTCTGTTCGCTAATGAGGGAGTGGTAGCACTTTAAGAGCACTGCAGCCCCATTGTAAGAACAAGATGACCTAGATTTAGACACCGGCCATGGTGGCATCGGTGTAAAAAGTTAACTTTTAATTCTGGCCAAACAAGATACCGAATGAATGCTAATATGGTTCGCAGTAATGATTAGGGCATTGATCATGAGTATTCTCGTGTTGCAATTTCCGGTGGGTTTTTTTGTGCTTTGGGGTTGTTTTTTTCTCATTTTCTTAAATTCATTTAGCGAAATAAACAAAGCAGAGAGAGCATAATTGATTCTGAATATTTTGGAAATATTATTGGCAAAGAAATCGAATCAGGAAGTCATCAGTGCATACATTTAGACCATACTGATTTCTTTTGGGTTTTTCAGTGTTCACGAACGCCTCCAACCTGATCCTTCCAGATGGTATAATTGTATATCTTAATACTACTGATAAGGTAGATTTAGACGTACCGATTACAATCCTAACTGGTTCAGAAGCTGCCATATTGGTAGATAAATAAATAAATATAAATTACGTTCAGTTAAAAAAAATCAAACTTTTTACTCCATTCTGTGAATGCATCAAACAATAAGCTAACAGTCTGATCTTTATCGAACGTCTGCAGATGTAAATATATAAAAGTCCGAAATTTCCAGTGCAGATATATACAAAAAATAATATACACAAATAATCGATTACTTAAATTTGGAAAAGTGGCTTCAGGTCTTTGCGATTTCTGTAACAGCACGCTGGAAACTGACGAGCATCTGTTTATTCAATGCCCTTATTCTCAAAGTTGTGGAATACTCTTAATGACATCTTGATTAAAAATAGAATATACGGTAATCTATCACCTTCCGTTATTCATCTTGGATACTACAGTTTACATGAAGATATTAGCAAATTTGATAACAAATCCCAGTTAGATTTTATCAATTATATAATTCTTCTTAGAAAATATTTTATCTTCAAATTAAAATGTATAGGAAAAATTCCCTCTAACGAACATTATATGGCATACATAAGAAACAAAATTGATCTCGAACTAACAGCAAACCCTAACTTGAGTTCAAAATGGCAATATGATGTTTAGTAACTAAATGATTTATAGTAACTCTTATTCATCGACCAACCCCAATACAATGTATACTACATTATCTACCATGTACCTTTATAAAAAAATGTTTTGATGTATTATTGAGCCAATAAATATCTTTTTAAACACATAATAAATTACCATGACAATGGAAAATAAATAAAATTGAGTAAAATACAAAAAAAAGGCTCAGAAGTATATAATAGTTATATACCTTGTTTTCGCGGTGTATTGGTGATACACCGTCTCTTTTTTGAGTGAGGCTCCGAGGCGAAGCCGAGGTGATCTCCGCCCAAAAAAGAGACGGTGTATCAACCCATACACCGAGAAAACATGGCATATAACTGACTTATACTAAATACTTTTTCGAGAAATAAAGGGTTTCTCTATTTTCCCAATTTTAAAAGCATTATTCATTTCACAAATCTATCAAAGTTTCCAATATAGACCCCCCCCCCCCCAAATCATCTCATCGCAAACGATGAGATTAGTAAATGATGTCAGTACATCACGGTTTAAATCAGGTCCGGGAAAAGGGCTATTGATTGGTTGAAGAAAAGCAAATGTCATCCAATCATATTGTACAATAGCCATTTCTTGTTGTTTCTTCAACATTCTGGTTGCGTTGATTGTAGTGGATCACAGAAAATGGATGGGGAATTCGACGACAAATCCGACGACAAATGTCACAGATGTATATTCCTGAGACCGGGAATGCCAGTTCTACAAGCGATGTCGATGATCGGGAAGATTTTCAGCTAATTCGCAATCAACGCGAGAACCGATTTCGAAGTCCCATCACAGAACAAGCGATGCAGAAGAGTCGAATTCCGCCAAACACGAGATTGCCAATTGGTGTATTAGTATTTAAAATTTTGTGATTCTTAGGGGTATTCTAGAAATACTTCCGTACAGAACAATGGAATAACTACAAGTGAACGTTTTTCTCTGTTTCGACCTCTATCGGCTAACATTCTTGATTATTAGATGTGTAGATTTGTTTGTGAAATTAATAGACAAGATGATACACCATATCCAGCTAGTACATTGAAGAACATATGCATAGGAATATGACGACACTTACGAGACCAGTACAAGAGATAGGATTTGAATTTTTGGGATGACCAGAAAGGTACTGTTGTAAAAATGGGTATACACCTGTGACTGGGATGCACCCACCATCATCCTATGATGGCCAGTGAAGGCAGAATGGGTTTTAAGGGGTGACACCTGTACAGCCCAGGAAAGCTAGCTAGTCTGCTATATATTATATAAAGGTGTACTTATCAACCACTGGTTTGATAGTCTGATGATAAACTGCTTATGTCTTCAAAATAACCACAACAACACTAGTCCAATACAGCTAGTTTGTTCCATCCAAATTAACATTTAGACAGTATATTGACAGCCAAAGAATCAGATGAAAATATATCACAATTACCTATTACAACAGGGGGATTATCATGTGTAAATTTCCTTAAGTGATGCCTTGAGCCTAATAACAAATATTCAGTTTTATCATCATTTAATTTTAGAAAGTTCTTTGACTTCCATTTTCTAATTTCACTAATACAGTTCTCAAGTTGCAGTTTTGATAAATTGAAAGAGGATGGACAATTAGGTTTAAATGAAATATATAATTGAGTATCATCGGCATACAAGTGAAAGCTGAGACCATATTTTCTAACAATATCACCTAATGGTGACGTATAGGGGTAAATAAAATCGGTCCAAGAACTGAACCCTGGGGAACGCCAGATGACAAAACAGATTCAGAAGACGATTTACAATTAACTAAATTACACTGTTTTCTACCGACAAGATAGCTTTCTAAAAGATTTAATGCAGAGCCACAAATACCGAATTTAAACTGTAGTCTACGTAGAAGAATGAAATGGTCCACTGTGTCGAAAGCAGCAGATAGATCCAATAAAATTAAAAATGTGCATTTTCTATTATCAATTTCCATCAAAATATCATTTGAAACCCGGGTTAAGGCTGTTTCGGTGCTGTGAAATTGTTTATAAGCACTTTGAAATGGTTCAGACAAACAGTTATCATCTAGATGGGCCTTTATCTGAGAAGCAATACATTTCTCTAATATTTAAGAAATAAAACTTAAGTTAGAGACAGGTCTGTAATTTTTAAAAATATTAGGATCCAGTGTAGACTTTTTAATTAAAGGGGTAACATAAGCTTGCTTGAAAATGTTGGGAGCAGTAGAGGATGATATACAAAAATTAATAATATTAGTGAAAACTGGAATAACTTCGTCTAGACAGTCCTTCAGAACAGGAGTCGGAATAAGATCTAATGAACAAGATTTAGGAGCAGACGATTTAATTAACTTTAAAACAAAAGATTCACTAACCAAATTAATTTTTTCTAAATAAACAGTGTTTTCTAACTTATCAAAATCATGAGCGTTAAAGTCTATAGTTTTATTTAAATCATCAAGTTCAGTTCGTATTTTCTGTATTTTTATTTGAAAGAAATCAGAGAATAAATTCGCAAGTTCAGCATCATTATCATTATCCGGGAGAATAGTCCGCTCAGCATTATAATCCAAAAGGGAATTCACAACTTTATACAGGTCTTTTTGTCTGTTTTCGCCATTTTCTATTTTATCAGAGTAAAATTTAATTTTAGCGTCTTCAATTAATTTATTCACATTATTTTTTAAAGATTTATAAATCTGTTTATGGACATGTAGATTTGTTTTACACCATAGATGTTCGGCCTTATTACGATCCCTTTTGGCTTCTAAAATAGACTCATTAAACCACTGCCCTTTGGGACGAATGGTAAATGTTTTTGTTTGAAGAGGCACAAGTTAGTCCAAAATTTCAGCAAGTTTAGAGTGGTTTTGGGTTGCCTTCTCTTGTACATCTTGAATATGTTGAATGTCCTTGAAGTCCGAGTTGACTATTTCCGCTTTAAATTATTTAGTAATGTCAAGTGATTTAAACCTTCGATACATTACAGTCTTTCTTGTTGGTTGTGGTTTCTGGATCTTTAGATTAAAACTTGCCGGGAAATGATCAGATATTAATTTGTCAGAGGCAGAGAGATTATCCAGTTTAATATCACATGGATTAGTTATAACAAGATCGAGAATATGTCCACCATTATGGGTAGAAGAAGAAACATGTTGTGTTAGAGATCTATTATTCAACATTTCACAAAATGTAGGGCAATGTTGTATGGTACATCAGGTACTAAAGCTGCGATTGTCGATGAATCCAAGCAGTCATTACTCAGCCACGTTTCAGTTATTCAAAAAATATCGATTGAATTTTCAACAATATAATCAGATAAAATTGTTGTTTTGTTCTTTACAGATCTGGCATTAATTAATCCAAACGAAGTTGTTAAAACCGAGGGGGGGGGGAGCAGCTGGAAAATTTTGGCGCCCTTTGCCCATCAAGGAAAAATCGGCTCTCTCAATGGGCGCCAAAGGACGCAATACGAGGCCAACGACCAAAGTCTCCATATTCGTATGGGAAAGTCCAGTGACGAGATTGGCGCTCAACCAATGTCACTTGGTTTTATGGGCACCTACTCGTTAACAAAAATATCCGTGAAAAAACTGAATATTCCACAGATTTACATAAAATTTCGGAAACAAAAATTACCAGTAAAATTTTATCCGTATTTGTTTTTCCTGTAATTTACAGAAATTCTCTCAATTAACATAAATTCCATTTTCAAATACAGAAAAACATCCTAGTAATTTTAGTTTCCTCGAGTCGAAAATGATCAAAATTTCATTGAATTAAACATTGACTTTATATGCGTCTGCGAAATATCTTTTTATTTAACGTCCGTTTCCGCCGAAGTGCTATACCTGACGATATATTTACGTAACCTCTTTCCGCTAAAATAAGAATACCTTCATGGAGAAAAGGGTGTCTAACATCTATTAATGGTCAGTGTTAGGACCGGTTAGAGGATTCCAGATGTAAGTTACGGTATTGTCAATTTGCAGATATGAAAACTCTGCCAGAGAGACAAACCGGCTTAAACTGGCCAATCGGTTATATTATCCAGATTTAACATGCTTGGTTACCTGACAATACAACCTTTACTCACTGGGCGTTGCAAATTTTTTTACATGAACATACTTACAATCTGATTACCGTATGATGATTGAGAATACACTTTATAGATCTTATAAATAATAGAAATTAGATATACATGACTATACACCAAACTTTACACAATATGATCCTTCATATTATGGTTGATAAATTGAAATGAATACAATAACATGATAAGTATTAGGAATGATTATATATGTATTCGATTTCTTATCGTTGCATTTCAAAACAGAAATAGTCCGTTATATAATGGAGTAAAACATTATATCCTTCAATTTCACGTAACTTTCCTATCATTCCACCATTTATTCCGTAAAATAACAGAATTGAGTCCGTTATAGAAAGGAATAAAATATTTTATCCCTAAATTTCGCGGAAATTTCCTGTTTGATACTGAATATTCCACAGATTTACATAAAACACGTAATTTGAAGAAATAATTCACTCTTTTAACACAATTTCTCAAAAAAAATCCTTCCATTAGCAGAAAAAAGTTGTTAAACTACGGAATTCAGTGACATAAAAAATGGAATTTTTTTACAGTGTAGCCAATCATGTCGTTATATATGAGGCGCTCCCCAAATGGTGAGTCGACTCATAATAACCCTCACGATTAACACCACAACTGATGGGGCGCCAAAAACGGCTTAATCTGTGGGGTGCCTTATCCCGAAGAGCGCCCAAAAAGACATGGTCTGATGTGTGCCTCATTCCAGAAGGGCGCACATGCTTGATGATTTTCTAAATTCAAACGGCATGATTTGTAGGGTGCCTCATCCCGGAGAGGTGCACATAATATCATGCTTATGACATTTTTTAGGCGCCCACGAATGTATTGGGCGACCAAAACGGCGTTATTAATCTTCAAGATTCAAACGGTATAATGTAACGCTAGTGAAATTGCTTAGGCGCCCAATTCATTCGAATGAATTGGGCGCCCATAATGTTCATATCGAAATATAGTGTGCCAATACCACAAATTCAATTTCGTAATTGAAATTTTCTGTCATTTTCGGCGCAAACACTATTTTCTAAAATTTTCGCGGGGGGGGGGGGGCAGAGAGTAGCATCTGACTTTTCGGGGCTCGGGCAGACGGGTAAAGTGAAAGTAAAAAATTATTATTCCATCTGATATGCAAAATTAATAAGCATTTTGTCTGGAGCCACTATCCTTTGTGCCACATCTTTCGGGTATCGATTATTATTTGTGAAGGCAGCTGCAACAGTCCGATCAGATGATTGGAATTCAGGTTGGCATAGAATTGGAACTCTTGGGTTAGAATAGCAGAAAAAACCCATATGCGTTTGTCACGCAATTACTTTTGTTGCAATATTCGGCTATGCACTGGTTAAATGGGTATAATAAAATTGTGAGCCACGACGTAACGTTATATAATTATAAACATATTTGGTCCAATTTAGAGTTCTTTTTAAAGCGAAATGATGTTGTTACGCTATTGGTTGTTAATCGGCCCATTGACCAGTCATTATTTGGAACTGAAAGTTGCTTCCATTACAGCAGTGTTAAGTGGGATAAGCTCTAATCAAACGAAACCCTGCAAGGAGTCTGATACCCTCTCAGATAGAAAATATTGGAACACATTTAAGTTGCTGTATTCACGGGCTGGAATAGCTGGAAAACTCGTTTGTGGCAGTCAAAATTTGCTCTCGGCGCCCTGGAATATAAACAGTTGATTGACTCGGCCACTTAAGTTAGGCTACATGAGACCACCTATTGTATGCAGGTACTGGAATAGCAAGAAAACGTGTTTTCCAACTTTTCTTGCGGCCGGGGGGAGGTTTAGGTTCGGCAATCTAACTATCATCGAGTCCGTACGCCTATGGAGAGCACCATATAGACCCTTCCACGGTACCGTTCGGCGTGGACCGTCAAGTGTAGACACATCGGCGCCTACAGAAGCCCAATCGGCGCCCCCAGGAGCCTTTGCCCCCTAACAATTTTGGGCTAGCTACGGGCCTGATTGTATTCCTTGACCTTGAAAATGTACACAAATTATGGTTTAGAAGCTGAGATACTGGTAAGTATATTTTGTGAGTAGATGGCCAAGTCAATATATATATTTGGATGAAATGGTGTCGTTTTTAAATTGTATAATTGTATTCCCTAATCCTGAAAATGTAGGTTTAGACACCAAGATTCCAATCCAAAGTGGTTTAGAAGCTGGCATAATCGGCTGATGCAGGTTTTTACATATTGGAAATCTTGAAGATCCAAGATGGTTGTCAAAATATATTTGAAGGAGGTGGTGCCTGGTGCAGGTTTTTACATATTGGAAATCTTGAAGATCCAAAATGGCTGTCAAAATATATTTGAAGGAAGTGGTGCCTACCAGAAATGAACAGCTAAGGCAATGGGTTGAATCTGGGGAAAGGGAACGATTTTTTTTCCAAACTTCCATACAAGGCTACTAAACTGTCTGATTACACGGGAATAAGAAAAGAAATTGTGCTGCACCAACCGGGAAATGAAGACGAGCATACGCCATGGCGTGTACTGTGAGAACAATTTTGACCGCGACAGTGACGCTACGACCTATTCTTACTTTGAATTCCATGTTACTGTCAAGGGCAAAGTTACGGTCACACCAATGCGTATACGCGTATACTGCACCTCTGCTTTTCGTACCATCCGAACGACTAGGCACTGTTCCTTCCCAGCCCCTCCGTACTGGCAGCAGAGGTAAACCACACCTGAAAATAACTAGATTTCTGAGCGACCAATCTGAGAAAGAATCTGGGTTCACGTTTTTACGGTTACTGTACTTATCTCCCTTTAACCGAAGGACAGTATGCTTTCCCCCTTACTAGCGCTCCATATTTTAATATCAGTAAATTAAACAATTACAGGCCAAAACGTAAATGTAAAACATGTGTACAACATTGATAAATTGAATAATAAAGAACACACTTTTTTTTACATTAAATAAAATTTGGCTAATTGGACATGAAATGGAACTGCATTTGGTTAACGTTAAAGGTGTTCTATTGTTGGAATATGCGCTCGAATTCTGATTCCCGATTTTGCGGACCCTACGAAAAAATCAACTAGTATACAGAGGCGTTTTAAGGTTTATCATGGCGGAGACTATACTATTTTAGGGGCCCTCTTTCGCGGGAGTGGTGGCGTTGATTGATGATTTTCATGCCAATGCAATGACTGCATTCTCATTCAGTAGTGGATTCGACAGTAACAATGTATAGAAAACGATTGACTCGGACTCTGGGGCCCTTTCCCTTGGCCAGAGGGACCCTTTGTCAGACGCAGAGCCCTTTATCTGCCTTTAGGACCCTCTCTAACTAGGGTACATTTTCATTTTTCTCAATGGTTTAAGCATTTTTCTTCCGTTTTATTTTTTCAACTTCTTTGATTTTTTTGGCGAAGAGGCCGGCGCCTCCGCTATAAACCGCTTTTGCTAGTATAGTAAGGGTATGTAGTAATAAACAGGATTGCGATTTAATAGGACTCTATTTACCCGTCAGAAATAGTTCACTGATACAATTTCTTCACATTACAATATTACCTGCACAGTGCACATTACAATATTTGGTCATTATCTGCAGATTACATTATCATCACAAAACGATAGCCTGTGGATATTTTCGTAGATAATTTCATCAGACTTTTATAATATATTTTCTGAACTGAGCCGATATTTCTCTAATGCATTATTTAGGTTATATCAGCGAAGGGAGAAAATAAGTTATAACTAGGTTACAAATCTGACTACAAACCGCAGATGTGATAGTGTAATAAGAAATAAAAGTCTTTCTGGAGATCATATGAATTTACAAGGGAGGATAATGAAAACGATAAAAAAAAGCCCATTATACATGATATTATGGACCAGGTTGGTTTAATTAAAGTAGTTACACTTTATGGGTTCAGATGTTCGTGTATGACTCCAGAGTCTTGTATATTGATCTGTTCTGTTGACTACTTTTCTGCCTACTGATAAAAAGTCCTTGTATATTAAAAAGTCAATTTAAATCACAATTATAAAACCGCTGTCGTGAGAAGAGAGTGTGGATCATCTTCTCCCTTTGTCATTATAAAAAAGTTGTCGTGAGAAGAGAGGGCGGGTCATCTTATCCCTTTGTCATAATATAAAACATGTTAAAACAGTAGGTCCAACTGAGAGATGTTTAGCGCCATCGGTGCGGATAAAAAAACCGTTGATTATTTACATATTAAAAACTATTTGTCAAGTTCCATAAGGTTAAAAGTCCTATAACAGAGTTCACAGGGTCGTTCGTTTTTTTCTCGAGTTTAACGTCCACTTCCACTGAGGTGATATCAATTAAAATTTAAACGCATTCCATTGGGGGGTTTTCTTGTGCATGACACTTTCCCCAGATAAACGTTATCTGAAAAAAGAAAGAAGAGCCAGCAGCAACACAGAGCAAAACATTTAAACAAATTAAACCATTTATATACTATTCAAAAAAAGTAGGGGATATTTGATTTTGGGGGCATAATACTAAAATATGCAAATGACTACGAAAAAAGTCACTATAGAACCTAACAGAAAAAACATTTCCAGTTACATATGACGCCCAAACGCACCAATAGCTACCGCATGGAATGCAGGTGATGCTTGGGATCATCATGGGGGTCCAACCCAAGATTTGCACGACTCTGACTTTGAATGTTACAGTCATTGTGGCATTGAATTCCAGGGTGGAAACATCAGTTTAATTGTTTTAGTGACCAGAAAACAAATTTTGATATGCGTCGGCTTACCCAAAATGAAAGGTTACGTGCCCTTGGCATGCTACAGATCGGCACAACACAGGCGGTTGTGGCGCGGACGATGAATGTTTCTCAGTCTGTCATAAGCAGGATATGGTCCAGATACCGTGATACACAATCTGACCACGCTCAGGTCGACCAAGGGCGACAACTCAAGCCCAGGATCGATTTATCCGTACCTTGGCCTTGAGAAATCGTGTTATGACAGCAAATCAAACAGACACTGGTGTGAGAGTGAGTGGCCAGACGATTCGGAATCGACTGCATAGGGGTCACCTTCGCGCCCGACGTCCTCGCGTGATCCCTTGTTTGAGAGATCATCACATTCAGGCAAGACGTCGTTGGTGTAGGGATCGTCAACACTGGGATAATCGACGCTGGGGCAATGTGATGTTTTCAGATGAGTCAAGGTTCACTGTTGATTTTTTTGACAGACGTAGGAGGGTGTGGCGTCGTCGAAACGAGCGCTTCCAAGACGTTAACGTCATCATACATGATCGATTTGGGGGTGGTTCTGTTATGGTGTGGGGAGGCATCACTGTTGCTGGAGGAACGGCTTTACATGTTGTTGTGTGTTACAGGCCAGTACTACCGGGACAACATCTTGGCAGTCCATGTTGTGCCGTTCGCACGACGTCATGGCCGCCGTTTCATCTTCCAAGATGACAACGCAAGATGTCACAGGGCCAGGATCGTTACAGGTTACCTCCAACAACAGAACATCACCACATTACCTTGGCCAGCACTGAGTCCCGACCTCTCTTCCCATCGAGCATGTCTGGGACATGCTTGGACAGAGGTTACGTCAAGGTCAACAACGTCCTGCCAATGTCCAAGAACTTGCTGCTGCGTTTCAACAGGAATGGGACATTCTGTACCAAAATGACCTTAGACGTCTCATTAGGAGTATGCCACGTCGGATCAATGCTTGTTTGGCAAACACAGGAGGATTTACCCGTTACTGACTTTGTTGTGATGCTGTGGTAACTTTGCTGTTTGACCGCGGGTATCATTTTACCCTTATAATGGTCAGTCTGTGCCTTACTTAGTCTAACGATCATTTGGAATAAATCGATGAATTTGAACTTCATTTCATTTTGTCATTTGTTTCTTCGTCAGTTTCATTAGGTGACTTTAATAACACATAAAAATCAAATATCCCCTATTTTTTTTGAATAGTAACAAAATACGTGGTGTTTAATATTTTGATATAAATTGAATTGATTGATATGCACTGTCATTGTTAGTAATGGTTGTGTAGGTCCCTATTCTTTTATATTGTCATTATTTTTATATTGTCATTATATTAAATGAGGCAGCAGACTGATCCACCATAATGTCCTACAACAATAGTTCCTTCATATGTAACTACATGTAGATATGTAGTTCCCTAACTTAACGTTTATTTTCTGATATTATTAAGTGTTCCGTTTGATTAGAGTTAATCCTACTACTCACTGCTGTATTGAGTGAACATTCTTGTCCTGGATTATAATTGGTCAGTTGTGCTTTTATCAACCAATGACTTACAATGTAACAATCAATCGGGGTTAACCAGACCTCAAAATAATGTTACCGCAATGTATCTAGTGATAAACGCGACTAGTTTACATCATAACGCACGAAATTTATTATGCTCAATTATCCAGCGAGCAGCAGAATATAGCAGAATAATTAATTGTGTGACAAACGAGGATATACAAAATGGTTGCAAATGTCAACACTGCCACATGTAGAATCTGCGTTTCTTCTGTTGGACCACTCAGCAGGCGTTTAATATTTCCTCCGTCGTTTGCTACATTTATTCAACTGTCGGAAGTCTAAGGAAAGACTCCTCATCAAAGCGATGGACGTTAAATAGATACAATCCATCAATGGCAAGAGAGGGATTTCTTACGCCATTGCTTCAGTAATATGGGTGGCGTAGGGACCAACCTGGTCTATACAAAGAGTTATCTTTCTTTGACTAATGCTCTTTTAGAGCAACTAAATTAACAGTTAATTTCCGAATCTATGAATTTTGAGATAGCTTCATATATTTTGTATGACATATTTTGAGGGGGGGGGAGTACATTTTGAAGGGCATGTTGAAGTTTAGCATCTTCCATTATTAAAATTCGTACAGGGAGTCTTTTCTCTTCCAATTTATTGCGCGCAATAATGATATGAATAATGGTCAAATTCTGACCGCATTCGCACTTCGCTGGGTTAAATTTATGGTCGGTAATTAAGTGATTAGTTCTTAGTCTTGTTATTAAGCTACAGATTTTGCGAGATGGGTGATGGACGTCAGCTATTGATTTAACTCTTTAGTATTTACATATTATCATTACCCCCAAAAGTATGCGTAATTACTAAATGTGGTTTGCCTAGTATTATAGGTCTTTAGGCCTTCTAAAACCAAGAAATAGGCCATATTAAACCATTGTACATGAACATATTTTCTTTATAGATAAGAGGGCTCTTCTTTCCAAGACATTGGATATGAATAAATGATTTTCTTTTAGTGTTTAGTTTACTGAGGTTTCGAGTGTTTTTTCTTGGAGTTCTTATATGGAGCGCTATCCAAATACTTAAATTGACTTACAATAAAATAAACGGGTGAAATTTGAATGAGAATTGTTTTTGTCAATGATGGTTGCAGAATATTAAAATTATGTGACCCGGGCCGTTCACAATATAATCAGTATTCCAATTATATCTACATGTCGCAATATATGAAACAATGTAGCTCTAATCAATGTTTGTTAATATCTTAATTTTAAGTTAGGACAGGGTGACTGCTATCCTAAGTTAAAATTGATTTTAGTTAAAATTGTCCTTAAAATACCTTTGTGAAAGGCCACTATTTTAAGTTAAGATTAGATTTTAACTTAAAATATTATTTTAGTGGATTTTAACCAAAATGCTTAAAAAATCGTTTTGTGAAACCCATCTATCTTAAGTTAAGATGAAATTTTAATTTAAGACGATTTTAAAGAGATTTAAGTTTTTGTGAAACAGGGCCCAGATCGTTATTTAATTTGAATCTAAGTTTTCCATTCAGATTTAATCTTAGTTTTAACAATGTTGTTATATTTTAAGTCTTCGGTCTCGCAGAGACTTGAGTCCTTTACGAGCCAGACTGTTGCCTACAATGCCAGCATAGGATGGTATCCATGTAAATTCAACGGTTTTATTTTTCTTTCGGAGGGAGCGAACACTCGCTCGAATATTCTAAACAATTTCTGGTTTTAGATGTTGTAATATCATGTGTTATTGATGTTATGCTGCTACGGGAGTATGACACAATGACTTCTCTTTGAATGGTGGATGATATAAGCCGCTCAAGAGCTGTGCCTTTAGTCCTGCGGTGTGGATGGAACGTCCATCTGGCAACCTTTTTGATATATTGATATTTAATTCAGGAATAACTACACCTAATGCAGTTTTGGTTGTGTTTGGGACGCATGATCCGTCCGTGTATATTTTCACATGAGATGACCATTATTCGTTCAAGACTTCTATAGATAACATTTAAGCTTGTTATGGATTTCCTTTCTTATTAAAAACAGTTCTTGGGCCGATGTCATAGTGTGTTATTCGTACAGTCCATGGGGCTTGATACGAAAATGCCTTGTTAGTAATCTGATAATGATCTAATCTAAGGTCTTTTAATAGAACATTTGCTCTACGGTGACCGAACGGCTGAGTCTCTGATTCAGCATTTCTTCTGAATTTTGTCCTTTATGTTTTTGTACACCTAGATGTTGGACAGCTGTCCCCAAAATATTGCAGCTTAGCCCAGTATCTCAATATCAGTTCGTTGCGCCTCAATTCGAAGGACATTTCACCTACTTCTTGCAATAGACTTTCCCTTCTAGTGCCAAATGAAGCTTTTGTGGCTATCTTTATCGCCTGATATTGTAAACTGTCTAGTTTAGCAAGAGCCGTTTTATTCGCACTCGCGAACGCAATACAGCCATGGTCACATATTGATCTTATCATGGACCTATATATCATTAGCAGGGTGGTTTTATTTGCTCCCCAGGACCTTCCCGCCAGACATCTCATTATATTCATGACAATTTGTCCTCTTTTATTTTAACAATATTTTCAATATGTGATATAAAAGTCACTTTGCGATCAAAGGTCACCCCAAGAAACCTTGCCTGGTCTTTGAATTCAATTCGGATGTTGTTCAATTCCAGTTTCACAGACGACACTACAGAAGAGCATACCTATTGTTTTACTTTCAGATATCCGAAATCCTCAATCATTGGACCATTTGTCTAAAGCTTCTTGCATTCTCGTTCTAACCGTGCCGTAGTTATTCGCTGAATGCCAGATTGCGCTGTCGTCTGCGTAGACTGCTACGTCAATGAGTTTCTTAATGATATTGAAAAGTGTCGGACTTATAACGGAACCCTGTGGTGTGCCATTTTCGAGTTCATATTTATTGCTTATTGAGAGACCTACATAAACTTGAATTTGCGTGTCGTTAAGAAAATCCTCAATCCAGTGGAACATTCGCCCTGTTACCCCCAGCCCTCTTGGAGTCTTTTGAGATGCTTTTTTTCTCACAAACAAAAACAATTTTTCTTAAACTTTTCTTATTCAGGCTTCTATTGGTGGTCCAGTGCGTGCATCCAAATATAAGAGCATTGAATTAATATAAATGGTGAAAAAAGATGAAAAATCGTTAAATTACCGAGAATGCTCTTCTATCACCCTTTTATTTCAAAACCGCTAAATGGATGTTTCAGAAACGTGTGGTGCAGGAAGTTAAAGTATCCAAACCATTTGTTAAAACTTATCTCGACAATGATCCAGAAACCGGAAGTAGTCAAAAAAAATATGCGATATTTTGGGGAAAAAAGTAACAAAGGAAAATACATGGTGATCTTGCAAATAAGGTGATTTCTATGTTAGATGTCACCTAATCAAAACAATTTAAGTGTCGTTAGATAGCCCGAGTAATGGACTATTATAGGACATCAATGATACGAATTCGATCGTTAGGCAACAGATTATAGAACGCCTAAAATCTAGTATTTTCCTATCTAGAACCTATTCAGGTAGGTTTATCTCGAAAAGTCTTTCTAAGGTGCGAATCCAAATATAAAAGCCTCGAAATGATATAAAGGGTCCAAAAAGGTCACCAATCTTTGAAAAAAGGAGAAAAATCGATAAATTACTGAAATGAAATGCTTTTCTAATTTTCCTTTTTTATACGCCCACATTTTCATGTGGACGTATATTATTGTCGTCGCCCCTGTCCACCCGTCCGTCAACAATTTGTATGTGGGCACTCTACAGGTCACAATTCTTATCCTATTTTTACGAAACTTGAAATATGGGTATTTCTACAAAAGGTCCCAATTCCTTTCAGTTTTGGCATGTATCGGGTCGAAACTTCGTAGATAATGACGTTTGATTGTACAAAACATCACCTGGAAAATCTAGAGGTCACAATTTTGATGAAACTTGAAATACATGTTCCTTTCGATATTCGCGTATATCGGATCGTAACTGTCTTAATTATGGTCACAATTATTATCCAATTAAAAAAGAAAGTGTTCGACTTTATCACCGACACACGGTAAAGTTGGTTCAATAAAATTACCGCCCCGCGTACGCAAACAGTGTAAAAAATATGGTGCATCAAGGTTGTGGACTGTCTAGAGGTCAGAATTTTGATAAAACTTGAAATACGTTATGTTCCTGAATTATGGCCCTTGATTGTATGAAAAGTCGCCCTAGAGGTCAAAGAACGTTTGAATATTATCACTGTTACAACACTTTGATTGTTGACGACAAATAGTGTAAATATATGGTATATCAAGGTTTTGCGAAACACGCGATTTCTCGGATGTCACGGGACCAAAACGGCTCGGCACGTGGGCTATCGTACGACACTCATCTGATCTACTTCCAGAAAGACGGTTCAGTGCTGCTTGCAGGTCTATTTCAATAATTTCATATCGATCTTATTTGTCTTCCCCCACTTTGCTTATACCCAAGCAACTGTCTGTCGCATGATTACGATGTCTTTGTTAATATTAAGCGCCAAATTTAAAGAATTAAATTTTTTCATTTATGAATATTTTTAACACGGGATTAAAGGGTCATCTTGATTAAAAATGTAAACAATTTTTTTTGTCTCAGTAATTTAATTCCATTTTTGGTCCTAAATTAATTATTTATTGTTGGATTTGTATAAAACAAAGTTCATGAATCATAATTATGCTCCGTGGTCCCAAATGTCATATTTTTTTGTTACCGATAAAGTTTCCTGTCGGCACGTTAATTTACCAAAAACTACAATTTTGACAGGAAATATTATTCTTTTTAAAACTGATATAAAAGCGTGTACCCTATAAAGGCGCTTAGAATCTCGGGCTCATTTTTTTTAATTTTCGATTTCATTTTCGAGCCATTCGAATAAATGGCGAAAAGGGGTGTAAAATTAAGTTATTTTACAACCCATTCAGCGTCTTCATATTTTAAATATTTCTTCGTAACTTTTATGAACCTGTAGCCTAACCATAATCTATACGAAGACAATCTATACGAACGTTAGTTTGCAACTTGAACAGTTGTGAGAATTTCGCATGAGTAACTTTTCATATTTATTTTGCCTCTTAAAGTGTCAGTTATTGATCAATATTGAAATTGTTTTCACTATTTGATGCCTTATGCTAAATGTGACAAGGTCAAACCAATTTAAAATATTCATCGCTACCTTGAATGGCGTCAGTTTGGCAAAAATGCTATTTTTTGCCCTCAAAATATGTACATTATTCACCTGGTTCATATTTATTATTAGTTTATAATTAAGATATTCGTTACTAATCAACACATACACGTAGAAGGGACCCATGCAATCATATAGATATCACAAAGTACTCTCTAACGTATTCGGTTGCCGAGAAATAGACGATTTTCTGCAAGTCGATTATTATTCGATTTTCAAAAACTTTTCACCATGTGATGCCTTATAATATGTCATTGATGATTTCATAAATTTAAGTTAACACTTTTATTGTCGCACAAGTAATGTCATTTTTGCAAAACTTGTAATTATATTCATTGAGTTATATTCATTATTGGTTTAAAATTTGGACACTTGATTCACGGAGCATAACTATTGTATTTATGATGACAGAAGTGTTGTCATCGTATTGAGTATTCGTTTGCTACTGTTTATTTTATGGCATATGTAACCAATGTATAAATGTGACTGTTATTACTGGATTTATTGGCTAATTTTGCTAAAACAGTGGTATGTACAATTCTCATATGGTAATCTGTTTAATGGTTTTGTTGGTACAGGAAGTGACACCAGTTCAAGGGTAACGTGGTACCGATGAAACCCATCATTCTACATAGATTGCAAACCATCAAGTAATTCTTTGGAATTTTTTAATATCCATGCATCTTTGATTACATGTAATACCGCGACGAGAGTATATTTTGTCACGGTATGTTTGATTATTTTGAAAAAAAATGTGTCAAATTATGTTTTTAAATTAATAAATGGAAAAGTAGGTTTATCGACGAAATACTTCATTATTTAAATATGCTCCAATAAATAAGTAAAAATGCTTCGCGCTAAAATAAACGGAAAAGTAAGAATTCATAATTATGATTAATTACCTGTTTAATTACTGGCGCATATTTTACAATATATTATCTATAATAGACCGAAAAGTATATGTTTGATAGATTACTTGTTCATTGAAGAAATTTGTTATTTAGATTATATTGAAACTATTAGTGAGTAAAAAGAACGATATCTTTTATTACCGATTAATACTTGTTGTTAACCCGAGAATAAAGATCTAATAGTTTTATAATTAATTCGACATCAGTATAATATGTACTTCTTCACAAGCGAGTTAACTCTAACCCTCCGTGATGAGAGTTGTTCCCATAATATAGTTCAACGTTGCAAATGTGAATCTGATTCGCATCGGGCCAATTGACAATATTTTTCATCAAAAACACCGATTGATTATTGTTATTTATAATATTTCTGCCACACCCAACTACAATTATTATAATTCTATACCTGAAACGGTATTTAAAATCGAGGGGTTAAGCCGTTACTAAGACCGCCATGTTTTTAGATGGGAAACGTCAATCTGTTTCACAGAGAATTACTTACGAATTAACTCTGTAACAGATAGTGTCCACAGCACGTGCGTTGACTGCAGTCATTGGCTCAACGGCTCGTGCAATGTTTACTTAACACCTAACTGCTTCGGGCAAAATGACGCATTTTACTCATTTTAATACCCATTTACACTTAATAGGAAATATTTTTTAACTTCAATTACTTCAAACGCCTTTATTTATTTTTCTGTTACCTCAAAAAAATGTTTGAGAATTTAATTTTTCGGAGTAAAAAAGTTAATATGCCGTACTTATTAAGCCTCGTCGATGTCATGCTTATCAGTGATTGTAGCGGCCAAGTGAATATTCACTGCGGGGTCAGTTTGGGGAAACGTATTGACGCTGTCATCATGAAGGCGGTGCTAAATATAAGGCTTTATAACAGCCAATCAAACAGGCAGTCGTAAGTGTTGGCGCATACCTAAAGCACTGTAACTATGAATGGATTTGAATGGCGGTGTATGTTCAGACAAAAACGAACGCTTCATTAATTTAAAAGCGAATATTTGGAGTTGAGCGATAGTTGTGCCACTACATTACATTGGCCCTTGTAAGTTTAATTAGTCATAATAGCGTAAACTTATCTTATTCTAAAGATGTTACATGCATTATTAAATAATTGAGCTTGCCACGTCAAACTGAAGGCTCCCCATTGTAACTAAAAACAAACACATTAGTATATTTCAACGTTTTTAATTTTTAGCTACGTTCTCGTAGCTAAGTCAATGTATATCTGAAGAAAATTAAGCTTATTATGGAAAGTGACATGGGCTTTAACTAGGTAAATTTTAGACTGCCATGTGGTTGTCTTTATTTACTATGGCCACGTTTGAAATGTAAGAGAGGAATATTTCGCCTAAGCGGTGGTGTTTACGTTTCTCAGCATTAAATTCCACTAGACAAACACATATCATGCCAGGTCCACAGACGTTACCCCACAGAAAAGGGACCCAGGAATGGGAAACATCGAAAATTCTTCTCAGGCAACAGCAGGATTCAAACCCTATACATACTGTTGGAGAGTGCAGTTATTGTTCCATTTGGTATGCAGACCAAACCTCGGGCAATTTAGGGGTTGGGGGTTCTGTGGCACATGCTAGACTCGATTTTATGTAGGCTACATCTGCGTCATGGCATACCATACACTGACACTTGGCTGAGAGATTATGATCATTATGAACAAACTAAACGACCTACGAGTGAAGAACAATATGCATCAAAAGGGACTGGTATTCCTTACCAAGGCTAACAGTCAATTTTCATCGATTCTTTTCGCTAACATAGGCGTACGGGCTCGATGACAGTTACTGTCTGAGTCTTGCTAAACGGATTTCTTCGATTATGAACAAACTACTTGGTTTTTATAAACTTACCTGTGAGTTAGAAATTACCTCCAACTAAATAAAATCCATTGTACAGCTAAATATCACAGCGAACAAAATAGTTCTCTTTTGTAAAATTGAACGCTTCACAAACTTTGAAATCGAGAAATACCAACATGGAAGCTTATTACGGAGTAGATAATTTCGTACAAGGGGGTCGCAGGAAGACTTATCGTAACGTAGTTATTTTCATAACTGTTTTTTTTTTTTTGTGGGGAGCGCTACGTCTGCTCCCAGACAGTTATTGAACCCTTTTAAAGGCAACTAGTATGAAACTAACGCTTTTTCACATCTCGGTTCTAAGACTGGTTTCAGAAAATAAATTAAAGAGGCGACAAAGGAAGAAATTTGAGACAGTAGCTGAGAAAATTTTTAAAATATGGGAATTGTATGAACAGGGGAAAAAAATGTATCGGGATTTTTAAAGGACGTGGGTTGTTTGGTAGCGGTATAGGTATTCATTTGTGCATGGGGCTTGTTATATTAATGAACTTGTTTATGAATATGTTATTTATTGAATTTGTTAAATTTGTTTATGAATATGTTATTTATTGAATAAAATGATTTACTTTGTTGTTTATTTGCCAGGAGAAAGGGTATATTAATGCTTATTTATTGAATTTGTTAAATTTGTTTATGAATATGTTATTTATTGAATAAAATGATTTACTTTGTTGTTTATTTGCCGGGAGAAAGGGTGACCACGCAGAAAAACTATACTAATTAAAAATATATTATGTGTCTTAAAAGTCGTGTGGACGACTCAACCAATGTATTACTATATCTATAAATTATACTAAGTCGTGTGGACGACTCCACCAACGATTTACTATATCCAGAAATTATACTAAGTCGTGTGGACGACTCCACCAACAAGTGTGGACGACTCCACCAACGGGTGTGGACGACTCCACCAACGGGTGTGGACGACTTAACCAGGTTTTTCGTGTTGACGACTTTGCTTGTGGACGACTTAACTGGCTTTCATTTTAAAATCCTTACCGTCTATTTTTCACGGAGATTCCTTTTTGATCACATCTGACACAAATTTATAATAATCCAACACTATGTTCATGTAGAATTGTGCTCTAAAAAAAAGTACACAACTTTCATTCAAACCCAGGCGCCATTTTTAACTGACGTCTGCGCAGACCGGTTCATAGCTGCTCTCAGCCAGTATTCCAAATTTAGGAATGGAATTTTTACCGTAAACGAAAATTCGTGCTGTACACCAATTGACACTGATTGACAACGGACTAAACTAGCTATCTGATACCACTAAAGGTTTTTTTTATTCAACATACATGAACAATAATTACATAAAATCTTTAAATAAAATTGAACAAAAATATTATATTGACCTTTACAAGCTAATTAAATGTTGTGTACTTTTTTTAGAGCACAATTCTACATGGAAATAGTGTTGGATTATTATAAATTTGTGTCAGATGTGACAGGAAATGATTCCTTTTGGTGATCAAAGAGGAATCTCCGTGAAATATAGACGGTAAGGATTCTAAAATAGCCTTAGAACCGAGATGTGAAAAAGCGTTAGTTTCATACTAGTTGCCTTTAAAAGGGATCAATAACTGTCTGGGAGCAGACGTAGCGCCCCCCCCCCCCAAAAAAAAACAGTTATGAAAATAACTAATCGTAACGGTGTTTGGCTCGATTACGACAATTCAAATTTGTGTATGAATAAGCTATTGCTCTCGGACCCAGTAATGAATTTGGGCGTTTTCAAAGATAAATACGCTCGTAGCCCGTTATTTTGTTTTCATGTTCTGTTAATTAGGCTATTTGGATAGAGAGTTAGGTGGGATTATTTGTTTTGAACACGGACTGCAGAAAAAACGACATTCGTTTTACGGGTCTTGAATCTCACCCTCAAATATCTTTCCCATTTCCTGATGCCACTGATGGCATTTTGTAGATCGCTGACATGTCTCAGCCAATCAACGCTTTGAATTCTAAACCGTAAAAGGTACCATGCCATATGAGTTATTGTAGATGCTATACAGATGCAGTGAAAATGGTTAAATTTACGGCGAAACTTTCACGAGTTTTTCCCCACGGTCTGCGTAATTGACACACAAGGCCCAATAATACACGCAGTTTGCTAAGCCTCTTTTGACCAGTGATTTTTTTCGGTTTAAATAGATTTGTACAAAGATGTTTGTACAAATGTTTAGACATCCCGAACTGTTCTTATCAAGAATATTTCGATTTCAGTATCTGTCGAATAAACAAAAAAAAAAGAGTAATTAAAATCGGGAACATTGTGACATGAACAGTTGGAACCTGACTGGAAATTATTGACAAGCGGTGGCCTTATTTCATATTTTTTGTGGTACCGGGTAATCATAAAATTTTGAAAATGGACTATAATAACCACAGAGCATTGGGGGTCTAGACCCTGTTATGAAACATGATCAATTAATTTTGAAATAAAGTGTGTTTATTTGTAAATGTAAGCCACGAAGTTGCCTATAATAATAGCCAGGGGTTTAATATAAATTATAATATACAGGGTATTTACAAATCTGGGGTGATGATTATGTGAAAGCAATATTATATTTACGAGTATTCGTATAATCAGTAATATATTCATTGTGAATAAAATTTAGTAGACTGACAATCAATTAATATTATTGTCTTCAGTTGCTAATCTTGTTGCCCAAACTTAAACGATCGAAAGGGTCGTATGCTGCTTTGATAGCAACGCACGTGATTGTCCATATTTGTCAATCTTCATCCCTTCAAAATATTACGATGGGTTAGCTCATCACGTGACATTTCAATGTTGTGGTGAAGACAGTCGAAAATACAAGCAAAAACATTGACCTTTTCAAGAGATAACTTTTTTTGTGCGGTAGAGATATTTAATTATGCCATGGATTTTATTTAACTGGAGGTTAATTAGACTAGAATTGCACGAAAATTTTCGGGTTACAGACGCACCCCCCCCCCCCTCCTTAAGATTATTTTAGAATAATTGACAGCTGCAGAAACGTTTTCCTTCTATTTCAATCCGTGAAGAAAGCAACTTCAAAGTGATCTAATTTAGCTTAATTAAGGTGGCTGAATCGAATTTCAATCAATCCTTACTGTCCACGAAGACGTGAAAACTAAGCTGCTATTTTAGCCTGTGAATACAGCAACTTCAATTTGGTCAAATACAGCCTACCTGCTGACCCGAATTCCAAACAACCAATCAATCGTCGCGGGGGCCTCATCTTCCCGGAGAAAAATTTGAAAATTTTAGTTTTGCTTCCCTAACTGTCCTTGAGCCCTAATAAAACACTAATATTACTTTTCTTTTAATTGAAAACCACGAATTTGTAGGTCAGGTACAAAATTTGGAAATCTCGGAAAATATTTTCCAACTTTTCTCCTCTCCGAGTTTTATGAATTGACTCGACTGAAACCCTTACACACCGTATCTAATGAAAAATATTTGACCTTTTGACCACTTTCCGAGTTTTTTGAGTGTTGTGTTTTCGTATAGGCCAAAATCAGGGCTGGAAATAACGGTATAAGATGTACCTGACAAAATGTCAGGCACAAATGAAATGACAATTTTCAACTTATTGCCGGACATGTGTTTATAATATCAATAAAATAGATGAATCAGTGCCGGACAAAATGAAAATAACGCATCGGCAATAGGCTATTTTATTAAATTTTTCAGAAAATCGTCTCAAGTATCAGTTATGTCAGCTATCTTTATCGCATGCTACGGCTGGTCACGACCACTGGTTGAACTAAATGTCGTTCGCATGCTGTTGGTTCGACTATACATGTAGTACGAAAATCCGTGCAACCGAAAGTCGTCCTGTGTGTTTGAGTTGTGAAATACCGAAATCAGCCATTTATAGCCGACATTTTGTTAGAGCATACTATAAACTCGTTGTAATATGTACTCCTCTTCATTAAACAAGTCGGTGAAGAGAAGTACGGCTTTAAACGCCATTTCATTTCATAAAAGTTTCCGGTTCCTTGTTTCTGATCATCTCTTACTATCAGTGTTTAGAGAATAACCCTTGGGTATTTCGTAGTTGGAGGAGGTGGAGGTGGTTGAGTTTCCTCAGCGGTGGTGGTCGGATTGGATGTTGGAGGTAGTGGATTCTCCTGCAATTGACGAAGAGGCGGAGTTGGTATCACTGGGGGTATTGCGTGCGAGGTAGATGGAATGACTGTCGGAGATGGGGCAGTCTGTTGAACAGGGGTAGTTTGATCTTTCAATGGTCTAGTGGTGGTTCGAGATCCTCTTTGTTGGTTGTCTAGCTGTGTTACGTCCAATTGAGGCAGATCGGCTCTGAGATCAGTTGGGTGATATGGGATGGTCCGGAGGTCGTCTAAGATTGACCGTTGAGAGGGTGGCAGCTTAACAGGTACATACTTTCTGAGGAATTTCCTGTTGCGGAGAGTAGAACGTCCGGAACCATCAACACGGACAAGATATTGGTCAAATTGTTGGACCTCTATAATTGTACCAGTTTTGTCCCATTTTGTTGGATTCGGACCGGTTTGGTTTTGAATGCGAACTGTATCACCTACTTTCAGTGGTGGGAGGCGATGAGTGTGCTCTGACCAACGTTCGGCGTCGCGCATGTGTCGGTTACGCAAAGCTTCCTCGCGGGCCGCCAAAGTGGAGCGCCATGTAGGATGCGGGAGATAGCGACCAGGACGTATGGGGATGAAGTCCAACTTTGTTGTAGGGTCTGGAGCGTTACGATACTGTAGGATTGCCCGTTGGAACGTGTTAGTATCTAAAGTACCACTAGGGCCTGAATTGTTGGCGATGAGACGCTTTATGGTTTTAACTCCTATTTCTGCGCGGCAATTACTGTGTGGGAAGGCAACAGATGATAGACGATGATGTACACCCCATTGTTTAAGGAGGGTTCTTGTAGTGGCGGAAGTGAATTCAGGCCCCCCGTCGGATGATAATTCGTCGGCAATACCATATGTTGCGAAGGTTCGACGAAGGTTCGACCAGACCATTTGCTCCCTCAGAGGCGCGTTCGACAATCGGCCAATTAGAGTACCGGTCAACTATAACGAGGTAGTTGTGTCCCTTGTATTCGAAATAATCGGCACATATACACTGAAACGGGTATTGTGGTTCAACTAAAGGAGTAGGTGGAGCACTGGGTTGTGAAGGTGCGATTCTGTTACAATGGTAGCACTGTGATCTAGCCTGAGCAATGTCATTAGTGATGCCTGGCCAGAAAATAGATGATTCTGCTCTTGCTGTCATCATTGAAGTGCCCTGGTGCGCTGAGTGAAGTGCATCAATGCACTGGTCGCGTAAGGATTCGGGGATGATGATTCTATCCTTATACATTAATACTCCATTTAACGTGTACAAGTCATCTCGGAATCGGTGGTAATTGTGTAGGGCTAACGGCCATTAAGTTCGGATTCTATGCTGTGTGTGGTGGGCGAGTGGATGCGTAGCATAGAGAGTGATTCACATCCGATATGTCCATGTGAAATCGCACCGCTGTCATCGATGAGGTGATACTTGTTGGGTGATCGTGGGCCCGATGGTGAGCGTGACATGCAATCAGAGGCCCTGTTTTTTACTCCAGGTATGTGTATCAGTTGAAAGCGATAGCGCAGCGTCTTTTCCTTGAGATTGCGGAGGCGAGGGTTGCTGATATCGTCCAAGGCTCGCGGTCCAAAGATACCCAGCAAGGGCTTATGGTCTACGGCTACGTACAGATTGGTGCATCCGAGGACAAAGTATCTGGCACGATCAAGTGCGTCTGCGACTGCAAGCGCCTCACCCTCAATTGGTGCGTAACGAGACTCAGCGGGATGAGTGAAACGACTGCCCACTAAAGTGATTTTCCAACCATCTGGACAACAGAAAAGTGTCTTCGTGTCTACGGCCGGACAATTGCAATGCTTCTGAAGTAGCCAGAATCCAATACCGGTTTTGGACCAATCCGTGATGAGGCTTGTTGGTTTCGTTTTGTCAAAAATCTGAACACCTCTACAAATCTCGTCTATGATGTGCAGTTTCGATGAGTTGAATAATTGATCTAGTGTGTCGTCCCAATAGAAAGGTTTTCTTGGCTTTAGCAGTTCGCGAAATGGTGCCATTGTCGTCGCCATTTAAAACGCGTAGGATACCTGATTAACAAGGCCGAACCATGATCGAACATCGGTAACAGACGTGGGTGTTGGAAAGTCGTGGATGGCCTTTAAGTATTTGGGACTCGGTCGAACTTTGGTGTCGGAGATCTCGAAGCCGGCAAATTCCACCGAGTGAGCTGCAAAGTGGAATTTCTCAGGGTTTAGCGTGATACCAGCGTTTGCGCATGTCTCCAGCCACTTAGTCGCTTGGTGGAAGCTTTCTTCGATCGAATTCGACCATAAAAGTGTGTCGTCGACACATTTAACTTTGTTGGGTATGTCGGCCGTAATCTCATCAAAACGGCGTGTATAAGCGTCACCAGATGCGATGTACCCTTGTGGACATACTTTGTAACGGTATCGCCCCCACGGGGTTATGAATGTTGTAAGGTGGCGGTCGCTCGCGTGTAAGGGAACGCTGTGGTAGCCATTCCAAGCGTCGCTTACTGTTTTTCTGGTATTTGGTGGAACTGATCTGGCTAAATGGAATGGCGATGGTGTGTGGTGAGTTTCCCTGGTTGCGTTAGCATTAAGGGCTTGCATGTCCACTGTGCGTCGTGGTGTGCCGTTCTTTTTGGCACAGATGACCATTCGGTGACAGTAGGTGACCGGCGTGCCAACGGGAACGGGTTCAATAACACCTAGATTTACGTCTCTGTCAAGGCCTGCTTTCACCGCCTCTTTCCAATGGATGGGGACCGGAATGGGAGTGTGGTGAGCCACCGGCTCCTTGTCTGGGTCTATCATGAGGCGGAGTGCGGGACCATCCATCATAGGTAGTGTGGTGTGTTCACACGTGTTGAATGTGGATGAACAGTAGTAGTTGAGTAGCCACTTCTCAATGCGTTCCCTGTTCTCCTCGGTGGGTGGATACGGGAGGTTGGTAGGCCTAGGGGGTGGCTTCTGTCGGGCTGGACATGAGCAGGGCTGAGTGGCTGCGTTGATTGCTGACGAGTGTTCTCCAATTGTTGGGAAGTTCGAACTAATGATGCCCAGTCCCAGGCAGGCCTCACGATTGAGATAAAATTTATCTGAGGAGTCTGTAATGTATACTATTTGCTTGGTGTGGCGCGGAGTTCCATTGGTGCCGGATATGCGTACGATGATTGCTCCAATGATGTTAATGCTGACACTATTTGCTGCACGCATGGATAGAGTGACAGGTAATAAGTCGCACCGGGAGAGACCGAGTAGTGGTAGGACATTGATTCCCCAAAGGCAGCTCTGACAACCAGTATCGGCTACGCATTGTATGGTGATGCATTTATTGTGGATGTTTCTAAGAAAGCCCACTGCACTGTAGTCCTTTTTATCTATGCTGGCTGAAAGGGTGACCACGGGTTGAGGCATGGAAAGTCGCTTAAGCCACGTGTCTGTGAGGTTGTTATGTATGTGATGATCCAGACGTATAGGGAGCTCTGTGAAGTCATGGATATGCTCATTGATAGTACAAAGTTCATCGAATATGGCACTCTCACGTTCCGGTAATGGTTCATTGGGTCTTGCCCGCGTGGAGCGAGGGCCACCCCTACCGACGGAGGCAAGGTGGTTTTTGGTGGAGCATTTCTCGCAGATAAGGCCAAATGCGGGGCATGTCGATCGGCGGAACCTAGATGGGGCCTTTTTTCCATGACCCGGTTGACCGCAGTAGCTGCAAAGATCTCGTGACTCAGTTTGATGATTTTCGATTGGTGTATTAGGCGGCTTTGCTCCTTTGTTCTGGGCTTGTCGGTATGAGCTGCTTGCGGCTGTAGCCTGAGACGCGTTTGACAGGCGGGTGGCAGAGCGCTTGCCAGATTCTTTCTTTTCAATGAAATGTAGTGTTTCCTCCAGTGAAGGGGTTTGGTTACTGTCGCCTAATAGTTCTAGTTGTATGTCCTTGTCTGATAGGCCTTGACACATGATGTCTCTGATGACAAGGTCGGTGTAGTCGACTTTATGTGTGCAACTGGGGCAATCAACGGTATACTGGCAGACGGTGGCTTGTCCTCGAACTCTTGCGCAGTAGGCACGGATAGGTTCGTCGTGACCTTGGATCATAGCATGAAGTTCTGCCCGGGCTACCATTGGACTCTCGAGTCTGACAGCGAGTTGTTTCATGCTGTGTAGTAGTTCATCAATGGTCTTATCTGTAAGGGAGCCAACTGTGTTACGTGTGAGGTCCCGTCGTAACTGCTCGTCGCAACATTCGAGGATTTGGATATTTAGAGTTTTGCCGCTTATGCCGGTTGCCTCGACATAGTCTTTCCATCTTATCTGAAAGTAGTTCCAATCAGCCAGACTGATACAGGTAGTAATGGTTGGTCGGTTGATTTTCTCGACTTTGGCAGCGGTGGTGCTGTGGGTGGTCACGTGTGTGAGGCCATGGATCTTGAGGAGTTCTACAGCAAGCTGTGAGTCGACATCATGGGTTTTGAATGTACAATTAGGGAATGGACAGCTGATCGCGGGCATCTCTGACTAGGCTGGATGTCGTAGGCGATGTTATCATAGAGAATAACCCTTGGGTATTTCGTAGTTTTATATTTTATTCTACATGGCGAATGATAACATCTGAAATGAAATAACATTAACCACATGAGTATGGTTTCATAGACATAATAAAATATAGAAATGTGGCACTTATCACTATGCACATTAAAGCGTATGAGTTAATAATTACCGCAAAGAAAGTCCAAAGGAAGGGATGCATGCTTGTTTGTATCTTCCATTTTGTTTACTCGGCAGATAACTCTATTTTAATCTCAAAGGATTAAGACCACCAATTATAAAAATTCTCTAGTGTTCGATACACTTTCTTATATTTATGTGCTACTTTTTATACGCCCACATTTCCACGTGAACGTATTATGTCGTCGCTCCCGTCCGTCCACAATTTGTTTGTGGACTCCCTACAGGTCACAATTCTTATCCGATTTTGACGAAACTTGAAATATAGGTTTATCCCCACAAGATTTCGGCTGCTTTCGATATTGGCATGTATCGGATCGAAACTTGGTCCCTGATTGTACGAAATATCATGTTTTTAGCTTGTGGACCCTATAGAGGTCACAATTTTAATTTGATTTTGATGAAACTTGACATGTATTGTTTATAACCCAAAGACCTTGGTTCCTTTCTATATTTGCGCCCATCGGATCGTAACTTCCTGAATTATGGCCCCTGATTGTCAGAAAAATTGCCCTTTTTAGCTTGTGGTCCCCCTTGATGTCCATATTATTATCCGATTTTAAAAACCGTTTGATTATATCACCGTTACATGGTAATGAAGGTTGAAGTCGAATTTCGTGAAAATCAGACCAAAATTGACGGACAAAATGGCCGCCGTTTGTACGCGATTAGTGTGAAAATATGTTATATCAAGGTTGTGGACCCTATAGAGGTCACAATTTTGAATCGATTGTGATGAAACTTGACATGTATGTTTATAACCCAACGATCTTGGTTCCTTTCAATATTTGCGCCCATCGGATCGTAACTTCTTGAATTATGGCCCCTGATTGTCCGAAAAATTGCCCTTTTAGCTTGTGGTCCCTCTGGAGGTCAATATTATTATTCGATTTTAAAAAACCGCTTGATTATATCACCGTTACATGGTAATGAAGGTTGAGTTAGAATTGACGGACAAAATGGCTGCCGTTTGTATGCGAATAGTGTGAAAATATGATCACAATTTTAATTTGATTTTGATGAAACTTGACATGTTTGTTTATAACCCAAAGATCTTGGTTCCTTTCGATATTTGCGCATATCGGATTGTAGCTTCCTGAATTATGGCCCCTTGTTATACGGAAAATCGCCTTTATTAGCTTGTGGTCCCTCTGGAAGTCACAATTATTACCCGATTTAAAAAAAAAACGTTTGATTATATCACCGTTACACTGTAATGAATTTTCATTTTGAATTTCGTGAACATCGGACCAAAATTGCTGAATAAAATGGCCGCCACTTTTACACGAATAGTGTAAAAAAAAATATGGTATATCAAGGTTGTGGACCCTGTAGAGGTCACAATTTTAATTCGATTTTGGTCAAACTTGAAATGCATGTTCATAACTCAAAGATCTTGGTTCCTGTCGATATTTGGACATATCTGGTCGTAACTTCCTGAATTATGGCCCCTGATTGTACGAACAAGCCAACAGCGAGGCTGATGTCCTCCGCCGAAATCCCAAAATAAATAGATGACACATATTAATTAATCGCACATTTATTTTTTTACAAACGTATCGAACAATCAAACTACACGAAGTGTCATCCAAAAGAGTTTTATAAAGAAAAATGCTAAAACCGACGAGAAAAATTAAAATGTACCCTAGTTAGGGAGACCCTAAAGGCAGACAAAAGGGCCCCCACGCTTGACAAAGGGCCCGTCTGGCCAAGGGAAAGGGCCCTCGTGTCAGAGTCAATCTTTTCTATACACTGTTACTGTCGAATCCATTACTGAATGAGAATGCAGTCATTGTATTGGCATAAAAATCACCAATCAAGATGAACCTAAGTTATCGTGTCCCAAAGCATCAACCAGTCAAATTGCTTATCTCTGCTTACCCTAAGCGGAAAATGCCCATCTTCGAACTCCATCAAGGCATTGACCTAATAAACACATACATCAAGTTTGAACATTCTAGCTCAATTAGTAAGAGAGTTATTGTGTCCTAAAAAGTGTGACGGACAGACAGACAGACAGACGGACCAACCCATTTTAATAGTCCCCCAACTTTCTTCGAAAGACGGGGGACAAAAATCGCCATAATATTAAATGTTTCGTATCCGGTGGAGGTGACAGCTAATTCCATAATACTAAATTTTTCTTTTTTTTTTTTTAAAAAAAATAAAGTTTTATTTCCCAGCAAAATAGCATTTACTTAATGGAGAGAAGGCCTTGGTTGGGGCCTAGGATTCATTCTCTTTACAAATATAAATATAAATACATTATTAATTTTGCAGAAAAATAATATTTATATTCTTATGTACATGTACACCCACACTCCACTGTCTTGTTGTGAACTTTTACCACAAACTTCCATTTAATGGATTTAGTTGATTAAGTCAGCTTTATTCTAGTCTACTAGTAATTTATTCAGTTTCTCAAGGAGGCTTACATATTTGTCAGAATTTTTACTCCTTTGTAAGCAATATGTTTTTATTTCAACTTTTTCTTTTAGCATATTTTTAATTGCTTTGATTTCCAGTGATGTTTGTTTAAATTTCGTTTTGTAAATGAACGATTTAACATTTATGATTATCCAGTTAAGCATATTACATATGTCATCACTTAGGGATTTGTCTATACTACCCAATAAGATTGTGGTTTTGTCCAGTATTAATGGTTTTTCTGTGATTTTTCTAATCAACTTGAAAATTTCTTTCCAAATTTTTAGTACTTTTGGACATTCATACATTAGGTGCTCTAGTGTTTCTGGTGTCTCACAACAGTAAGTGCACTGTGGCGAGTCTATAAACTTGATTCTATACAGGAAGGTGTTTGTAGTGAGGATTCTGTGTATAATTTTATATTGAAACCATTGTAAGTTTGTATCACTACAGCAGTTAAAAGGTATCAGATAGTGTCTTTTCCACTCCTTGTGTGTTATGTCGACGCCTTTCTGTTTAAATTTGTTTTGAGATTTTGGAGGATGTATTTTTTGTAGGTTTTTTTTTATTTCGCTATTACCATTAGTTTTATATTTCAGAAAGCTGTTCAGTTTATATGGCAATATTGGGGATTGGATGATTGCATTTGTATGTTCTATATTAAGATTTTTCTCAAATTTTTTGATTGCTTGCAATAGTGATTCATGTTTCAAAAAGTTGTTTTTATGTCAAATTTTACAATAATTTGTTCATTACTAAGAAATTGGTTATTTTTATCTTTTAATTCTTGTATAAAATTTATTCCTTTACTGCTATATGTATTATAATGTATTGTTTGATTGTCTGTTGTTATATCTTTATTATGCCAGATATTTGTACAATTGAAGTCTACCATGTTTTTCGGTTTCATTATATTCTGTAGCAATGACCAGTTTTGTAAGACATCTCTCCAAAAATGGTTTGTAATATTTTTTAACTTTTTTCCAATAAAGCCATTTCCATATTTTATTAATTCGCTAACCGTTGTTTTTACTATGCTTTTAAACAGTTTTGTCCAGGTAGCATTGGATTTTAGTAATTTATTTATCCAAGATATTTTTATAGAGGTAGTAAAGTTAAAAATATTAATCATGTTAAGTCCACCTTCCGTTATTGGCAGACCTACTGTATCTCTGCCTATTTTATCATGTTTCTTGTTCCATATAAACTTAAAAAAAGTATTGTTTAGATTTTTAAGATAGACATGGGGTGGGGAGGGAATTGTGCTAAGCAGGTGTATTAATTTTGGTAATGCCAGGGTTTTGATAACCGTTATTTTCCCAATTAATGTAAGTTTTCGGCACTGCCAAATGTTGAGTAAATTTTGAATTTCCATAATTTTTCTGTCATAATTGCTTTTAATCATTTTGTCTATGTCTACTGAAAAATTTACTCCTAATAAATTGAAATTTGTTCCTCCCCAGTCCAATTTCCATCTTGTATGATGGTATACTTCTTTTGAAAATTTCTTACTACCAATCCAAATCACTTTTGTTTTAGAATAGTTTATTTTTAGGCCTGAATGAATCGCAAAATAGTCTAAAGTTTCTAGTGTTGCTGCTAATGACTCTGGAGAACCATCAAGCATGAATGATGTATCATCCGCGTATTGTGTTAATAGGTATTCCTCACCATCTATAGTTATTCCTTTTATGTTTTTTGTATTTCTAATTAATATAGATAGTAGCTCTGCGCATATAATAAATATATAAGGGCTCAGGGGATCGCCTTGTCTACAGCCCCTCCCGAGTGTAATTGCACCCGAGAGATGCCCATTTATTATAACTCTTGATTCTGAATTTTTATGTAGGGTCGTTATCCATTTTTTGATGGAGCCCTTAAAGCCCAAAATGTCAAGAGCTGTATCTATGAAATTCCAGGAGAGACTATCAAAAGCCTTTTCAAAATCTATCATTAGCAATAACCCTGGTATTTGGTTTTTTTTCTGTATGTTCAAGGATGTCATATATTAAACGAATATTTTCGCCAATGTATATACCCTTAATAAAACCTGTTTGGTCATTATCAATTATCTTATTCAAATGTTTTTTTATCCTGTTAGCTATTGTGCCTGAGGCTATTTTATATACGGTGTTCAGAAGTGTTAAAGGCCTTAAGTTTTTCAAAATGTGTTTTGGTTTGTTTGGTTTGGGTATGCACGTTATTATCCCTAACTTTTGTACTATAGACATTTCATTTTCCTCATAGCAATTGTTTATAGATCGAATTACAAAGGGCCCTAAGTCTATCCAAAACATTTTAAAGAATTCTGCTGGGAAACCCGAAGATCCCGGACTTCTTTCATCTTTCATGTTTTTTAAAAATTGAAGGGCTTCAACCTCCTTTATTGGGCCTTCAAGCTCTTCAGCTTCGTGGTCTGACAGCTTGGCAAAAGAGATTTTGGACATTTTTAATTTCATATCCGTATCATCATTTATTGAATCACTTTTTTTGTAAAGTTTTTGGTAAAATTCTCTTGTTTCTTCAAGAATTTCTTTTTGTGTTGTAATAATTTGTCCACTATCTTTCTCTAATCTACTTATCAATTTGCTATAATAGTTTCTAGATTCCATTTTACAAAAATATTTAGTGGGTCGTTCACCTTCTTCTGTCCATAGCGCCCTAGATCTAATAAATTTACCCCTCATTTTAACTTTCCTAAGGTCTATCAGTTCATTTCTAGTCTTTCAAATTCTACATTGCTGTCATTTTCTAATTTTGTAATTTCTTTCAATAAACTGGATTCCGCTTTTTTTTTTGCTCGTTTATTTTATAGATAGAATATGTTACAGTTTTCTGTCTAATCTCCATCCGTAATATATCCAAAAACTCATAGTCAGAAATTGTAAATTGAAGGCTTTTGTTTTCTACTTGTTCAATGTTTTCTCGTTTATATAATACTACCGCATATTGGCTTTTTATTTCTTTGATGAGGTTTTTGATTAAATCTATATACTGTTTATCTTTTAATAGGGATGTATTTAGTTTCCATAGCCCTTGACCCTTCTGCAAATCACTTAATTTAATTTCGAGAAGAACTGGTGAATGATCTGATCTATATTTTGTTTCAATTCGGGTGGTTGTGATCTTGGGCATTAAGCTATTGGAGACGAGGAAGAAGTCTAATCTTGCTTGTTTTGGGGGATTTTTTTTACGCCAAGTGTATTTTTTAAGGTTGGGGTAATATTCCCTAAAGACATCTTTGAAGTCATATAGCTCAATTTTCTCAATTAATTTCTTTTTAGCTTTTGGGTTATTATCATGTAAATAATCTTTTGTGTCTAAGTTTTGATTGATGACCATATTAAAGTCTCCATACATTATAATGTTATCATTTTGAAATTCTTCAATTTTATTAAACAGGTTTTCAAAAAAAAAATGGACTGTCATTGTTCGGACCATATATATTTATCAAAATTACTTTATTGCTTTCAATTACAAGATCTAATATTAGGATGTTTCCTGTATCATCTGCATATTGCCCTTTAACTTTATAATCTATATTGTTGTTTATTAAAATAGCCACTCCTCTTGAGTTACTACTAAGCGAATTAAATATGCAGTTGTAACCCCATTCACTTTGCACATATGGTTCAAGTTGCTTTGTTAGATGTGTGTCTTGCAAGCAGTATATATTGTATTTTTTACTTTTTAGGTAGTTTAATACATCCTTTCTTTTTTCAGTGCTTCCTTGACCTTGACAATTAGCTGACAGTATTTGTAATTTATTGTTATCCATTATCAAATAGTGTTTTAGTTGTTTTTTGATATATTTCTAGTCTACTCTTATACCGAGGTTTTATTTTTTTCACAGCAGTGGAGTGTAGGTATGTCGAACTTGCATACATAATTTTACATACATATACATATATATTAACAAAAACAAACAATATTCCCCCCCCCCATATGTTTCCCCTTACTAGGTGAGATCTATTTATCCTGTCGGTGGGCATTAGGGGCCTTCAATTATGCAACTTTATAAGTCACATAAGTACAATGTAAGCACTTGCAATGTACGTAATATCGGTATTACTAGACTGTTACTTTTTATCGTTTGCGGACATATTTATATCAACCCGAAAGCCATAGGTCTACCTATCTGTGCCTCAAGTGGGCTGTAAGTTTATGTTCTAGGAGTGTGACCAATTAAATGACAAGTAAACCTTATCCAATAGTTAAGATGGTGTGTTTTTCACATTTTTCAATCTCGACGTGTATTATAATAAGTCTACATGTATATAATATATATATATCCCATATTCTCCAGTTTCTTTAAAATATACAAATCAGTGGTTTATTGCTATCGCAAATCGAACACATACCGGTAGGTGTATAAAAGAATGGTTCATAAATGCGTTGCAGGGAGTAATCTACTTCCTGTCTAATTAGTTATATATCTTAAACCTACGTAGTCTGATTTATAATAGAAACCTGGCTAAATAGGAGATTATGTATACATTCATAGCAAACAATATAAACCTCACAACTTTCCCTTTGTCAGGTTGCTCTCAAGCACAGATTCCAACCCATGTAGAGATAATACAGATTTTGTTAACTTAATACAAGTTATATCAACAGTACCTTTCCTATTCTATCAAAACTCCCAAGTAATTGTAGTAGCATATCAAGCATAGATTTAAACCCATGTAGAGATATTATAGATTTTGTTAACCTAATACAACTTATATCAACAATAACTTTCCTATGCTATCAAAACTCACAAGTAAGTGTAATACTAATAGCATATCAAGCATAGATTCAAGCCCATGTAGAGATAATTCTATTCTATCAAAACTCACAAGTAATGTAATACTAATAGATCAGGCATAGATTCAAACCCATGTAGAGATAATCCTATTCTATCAAAACTCACAAGTAAGTGTAATACTAATAGTATATCAAGCATAGATTCAAACCCATGTAGAGATAATACAGATTTTGTTAACTTAATACAAGTTATATCAACAGTAACTTTCCTATTCAATCAAGAATCCCAGGTTAGTGTAATACTAATAGCATATCAAGTACAATGTAAGCACTTGCAATGTATGTAATATCGGTATTACTAGGCTGTTACTTTTTATCGTTTGCGAACATATTTATATCAACTTGAAAGCCATAGGTCTACCTTTCTGTGCCTCAAGTGGGCTGTAAGTTTATGTTCTAGGGGTGTGACCAATTTAATGACAAGTAAACCTTATCCAGTAGTTAAGATGGTGTGTTTTTCACATTTTTCAATCTCGACGTGTATTATAATAAGTCTACATGTATATAATATATATATCCCATATTCTCCAGTTTCTTTAAAATATACAAATCAGTGGTTTATTGCTATCGCAAATCGAACACATACCGGTAGGTGTATAAAAGAATGGTTCATGCGTTACAGGGGGTAATCTACTTCCAGTCTAATTAGTTATATATCTTAAACCTACGTAGTCTGATTTATAATAGAAATCTGGCTAAATAGGAGATTATATATACATTTATAACAAACAATATAAACCTCACAACTTTCCCTTTGTCAGGTTGATCTCAAGCACAGATTCCAACCCATGTAGAGATAATACAACTTTTGTTAACTTAATACAAGTTATATCAACAGTACCTTTCCTATTCTATCAAAGCTCCCATGTAATTGTAGTAGCATATCAAGCATAGATTTAAACCCATGTAGAGATATTATAGATTTTGTTAACTTAATACAACTTATATCAACAGTAACTTTCCTATTCCATTAAAACTCTCAAGTGAAGGTAATACTAATAGCATATCAAGCATAGATTCAAACCCATGTAGAGATAATCCTATTCTATCAAAACTCACAAATAAGTGCAATACTAATAGTATATCAAGCATAGATTCAAACCCATGTAGAGATAATCCTATTCTATCAAGAATCACAGGTAAGTGTAATACTAATAGCATATCAAGCATAGATTCAGACCCATGTAGAGAGATAATACATATTTTCTTAACTTAATAATACTTATATACATATCAAAAGTTTCTTTCCTACTCTATCAAAACTCACAAGTAACTTGTAAGTGTACCAACATATATTACTAATATTAACAGTTAAAGTGAAATCTCTCTTCTCTTCCATTTTTCGCCAGTACCCCGAGTCTCTAGAATCATATGTATTCCGTGATCTCGTATTCTTGTTTTAAGGTGTTCATGTTTTCTAATGTCATATGCAATACCAGCCAGTTTATGACGTTCCTGTTTCATGACTTGAGGTAGATCTTGAAGAACTTGTTGTCCCTTTCTCAGCAGGTTTCTTTTTTGTAATACTGCTTCTAAGTCTCTGTAGTGCACAAATTTTACTATTATAGGCGGGGGACCTTCTCTGTCTTCTCGTTTCCTTAATCTATGTTGGTTCGCTATCTCCATTTTGGAATTTAGTTGTAGCTGTTCTTGTAAGAAATTACTCATTGTTTCATTGATATCTTCTTCATTTGTTTGGGGGATACCATAGAATACAAGATTGTATTTCCGATCATGTTTTTCGGCCAAAATCGATTTTTCATTTAACATTTGCACTTCTTCTTTGATCTGGACCCTTATTTTTTGAGCCTCTGTTTTTAACTGATCTGTGTTTTCACAATTAAATTCTACACTTTTTTCAATTTCTACATTTTTATTGTGCACTTCTGTGATTTTTGCGTCTAATACATTAAAGCGTGCTGATATTTCTTCTTTAATTTCTTTGACGGCATTTGTTATTTCATTTCTGTTTTTTTCAATGTTGTCACCCATTTTCATCAATGTTTGTCCTACACGTTCCATGGTCCACTCACTGTCCATGTTTATTTTTGTTTCCGATAACGTCTTACTCTCTTCAGAAGGCCTATCGATTTTTTCAGATTTTCTTTGTCTTTCAAAGTTCTGTTTTATCGTTTGTTGACTTGTTTGTTGTCTAGTTTGAACACTCATACTCCTATTTCTGACTCACATTACGCAGTGAGACGGCATGGTCGCTTTCACGACAAGGTGAGAAGTTTCTCACTTTATGGGGCCTTCAAAGATTATGTAAGCAGTGAACAATACTAATATATATTGTCAAAATGTTAATGTCGATATAAGCTAGCCAGAAAAATCTGTAAATGAAAGTAAAACAGAAGTAGAAAGGAGTTAGCACCAGCAGACGGTGTCAAAAGTAGGTCAGCCATCACGCTAAACCAGCAACCAGTAAGTAAGCGTAATACCTCACTAGTTCGACAACATCATGACTTTTGAAGTATAGCTACTTCTTGTATAATAAATAATATCACATCACATGTGTGCCAGAAACATTCGGTCCTTAATTTTCCCAGGCAAATTGTTAACACGAACTCTTCAAATTCACTTTTAACACGTGGTCGCCACGGCTAGTGCTGAACAAAAAACAGAATCCATTGCAACAAACCTACCGGTACAACTAATAGATTTACAATGGCGATCCATAATACTAAATGATTCGTATACTTAACGTTAGCATGGGACAGAACAAATTCTAATGATTTTCTGATAATTACTTAATATCAGGGGCGTTTAAAGGTTTATCATGGCGGAGGCTATATTATTTTGAGGGCCCTCTTTGGCGGAGATCCTGGTGTGAGGGGGTGTCTTGATGATTTCCATACCAGTGCAATGACTGCATTCTCATTCAGTAGTGGATTCGACAGTTACAGTGTAAAGAAAACGATTGACTCAGAATCGGGGGCCCTTTCCCTTGGCCAGAGGGGTCCTTTTGTCAGACGGAGGCCCCCTTTGTCTGCCTTTAGGGCCCTCCCTAACTAGGGTACATGTCATTTTTCTCATCGGTTTTAGCATTTTTCTCCCGTTTTATTTGTTCAACTTCTTTGATTTTTTTCAAGAGGAGGCTGGCGCCTCCAGCGCCTCAGGTATGAAACGCCTTTGCTTAATATGCGACAACTCTTGTTGACTGTCCGGGGGATTTAGATGCTGTGTGGGCGTATGTTTCGTTGCCTGGCAACCTATTTTTTTTATGAACCAACAACTTTTAAAAAGATCAACTTTTCACCCTTATCAGAAATTGTCGGATACATGTATATTGGGTATAAATCATGTCAGTCATTTGATGTATGTTGTCTGATTACAATAATCATGATATAAATAATAAAAAAAAAACATTTTGATTACACCAATTTTTATCTGTTTCGTAATCATAATATACATCATTTGTTTTTATAACAATCAAAGGAGAGGCTTGTCATCAGACAATCATAGAAAGTGACTTCTCTTTAAAAATATCAACCAGTCGCCGGAGGCAATCGGATGATTAATTAACATTGGATGAGAATATAAACGAAGATCATATTCCAATCCAATACTATCCTTTAAGTTGTTGTTTATTTATATTATATATTTTATAATTCAATCTTCAAATTTCCTGTAAATACTTAAACTATTAGAACGTTTGGTGGGCTTTGCGCAAATATATATATTATTATATACAACTGGTAGTAGTTTTTTTCTTTGATGTACATTGCAGTTATATCTCATAATAACCTTTCATGACGTCATCAGAGTTTGATATATTCGGTTCATATCAACCGCTGATGACGCCATGGCAGGTTGATTTCATATCAACCGCTGATGACGTCATCCAAGGTCGATATATTCGGCTCATATCAACCGCTGATAATGTAGATGATCGAAATACAAAGAACACAGACATAAAATTTTATTCTTTTGACAATAAAAAAAGTTATGGTACAGTTTGTAGCATGCAGTAACGAAATAGACGGTGTACTTATCGGCATATTTAAATCGATTATCCATACTCCATGTCTAAGATATCTTTCAGAATTTTCTTTCCGCCCACATTATTTCTCCACACACTGCAAGACTTGAAAGTATTTATCGCTCAAAAGTTCCTTTGTAACGTATTTTTGGATACAGTCCACTTAAAGCAGTCGGTCAAATCCTTCTCTGAAAATACCTAAATTTCAATCACGGTTCATTGTCAGAAATATCGGAAAAGATTGCCTTTTGATCCAAATTTTCTTCAGGCTTTGGATAGATCCTCGTCATATTTGCATCCACATCTATTCCATCGTCAATGTGATGACTAAAAAGGTTTGATTATTCGTCTGATTTCGTTTAATTATCCGTTTTGTTCTTGCTTTCAATTCAAAATGGCGACGTGTAAAGAAAAACACGCGCATTATTACATCGGTAATTCTCGCTATTTGGCGGAAACTACCGAGCAATAATTATACAATCACTGTTGCATTTTTTTACAAGAGTCCATTAAATTTAAGGGTGAACGTTGTATGTACAGATATACACCTAAATGGGCAGACCTAACACAAGTGATCGGTGCTTTGCATAACGAGGTTAGGAATGGCTGATTAATTCATTGTTCACTTCGCCTGATTGATTCATTAAAATATATCTGTTATAGCTCATTTACATTTTCTAAATACTCAATTTATTTATTCAGACGTTTAAAGATACGTTCCCACGTACAAACTGTGTGATTTGATGATATATGTGGACTAAAAACATATTCAAACTAATTATTCTATCAAATTCCATCAGCCCAGGTTAGGTGCAGAAGAGTACGACGTTAAACCCACCGGCACTTGAAGGGATTAAAATAAAACTTCTTAGTACTGCTTGACTACATAGTATAGTATAGAAAAATGTATTTCAGAGGCCATCTTTGTTATGATTTGTTGACGATACATTGTTTGTTATCATCTCACAATACGCACTAGTTCTAAGACTTTCCATCGTTTTAATTGTCAACGAGACTTTATTTGATCATTATACACCCTCCAATGTAGTTTAATTGGTCATTTTACTGCGTTATGAATCAAACTTGAAGCGTGGTCACTTGACTATTCGTACCTTGAAGTACGAAGAAATGAGATCAAAATAAGTATGTATCACCCAGTCCCTTTATAAACCTATCATTACTCGATATGTGCCTAGGAACTTGGTGATCAAGACTGCACCTAAATAACACGCGGCCTGACACATGCTTGCCTCCTCAACAGCGGCCTGGCTTCGTAGGCTCTATCATTTACCGAGTTTTCATTTACCGTATTTGTCGGGTGAAAATGGCAGGCTTTTGAAGTCATAAATTGGCACTAGACACCGGGTTTTTTTTAACACTGGTTTTAGATATTTTAAATTTATTGGTCAATTTAACCAGCGGCTGCCAGACAGGATACGTCCACATTTTCGAGAGATGGATAGAGAACAAACTAAAAAGAAATTGATTTTTTTCTAAAATTAAGGGCCATAATTCAGTAAGTTATGATCCGATATGCCGCAAATATCGAAAAGAAACCACGATCTTTAGGTTATAAACATGTATTTCAAGTCGAATTAAAAGTGTGACCTCTACAGGGTCCACAACCTTGGTATACAATGTTGTTACACTATTCGCGTACAAGCAGCAGCCATTTTCTTAAAATCGGATAATAATTGTGATATGTAGGCCACAAGCCATAAAAGGCGATTTTTCGGACAATCAGGGGTCATAATTCAGGAAGCTACAATCCGATATGCGCAATTATGACAAGAAACCAAGATCTTTAGGTTATAAACATGTATTTCAAGTTTCATCAAAATCGAATTAAAATTGTGACCTCTATAGGGTCCACAACCTTGATATAACATATCTTTACACTATTCGCGTACAAACGGCGGCCATTTTGTCAGTCAATTTTGGTCCGAGTTTTACAAAATTCGAACTCAACCTTCTTTACGGTGTAAAGTTTATATAATCAGACGATTGTTTTAAATCGGATAATAAGCTAAAAAGAAGTGATTTTTCGTACAATCAGGGATCATAATTCAGGATGTTACGATCCGATATGCGCAAATATCAAAAGGAACCAAGATCTTCGAGTTATAAACATGCATTTTAAGTTTCATGACATACCTGGTTCCATAATATAGGTCACTAAGATGGCTGTATTTGCCAGAGCCCATTCCGCAATAGTAGTGGCCTCTAACTTAGGTTTCCTGGTTGCCTGGGATTTCCTGAAAATGCACCAATCTCCGTCTATGGTGTCTAGAATAAAAGTATCATCGTCTGCCGTGTACATAGCCGGTCGGGGGACAAAATCAAGAAAATCAAAGTAGCTCGGCTTACCGTTAGGTCTTTGTTTCAGGGATACTTGCGGGTCGGCCCTAGACACGTCCGCCATCGTCGATGCAATCTGGTCGACTGTTCCGACCTTGTTCGACTTAATTTTGTCCAGCTGCGTGTTGATCGAGAGAAATTGAGTATTCTCGGCTTCACTCACAACGGCCGTAGCGCCACCAATATCCGGCGGAAACCCATGTTGACCTGGACCTTGGCTGGCTTCGTCTAAACCAATGGACTTGGCCCTAAGCCCGGCTTGTAGACCAATCGTGCTTGTCCTTTATTAATCGCTGTCTCTGACAAATCTTCTTCCTGCAATAGGGCCAAGGCCTCTAGGCAATCAAACCCGATCTCGCATAAACTCTGAATCGTATCAGGCTTGATACTCTTACTCTGTAGAAAACGAATAAATTCATCTCGGCGGCCTTGCTCGTGCTGTTCTCTGCCCGCGGCAGCTGTCGGATCTTTCCCGCGCTCAACAATGTTGTTGACTAAGTCTGAGCCGCAGATTTGCTGTCCTGGATCTGAAGCGTTTTCTTCTATCGATACTAGATCTGCAAATTTTGCAGGGGCTGTCTTCTTTCTACTGGGTCGCTGATCTTGCGACATGCTGAAGTTTTTCACAAAGGCATACTATATAACTACGAACAATAACTACTATAACAACGGTAAAGAGCAAAGCGTTACGTGCTGTCGGGTGGAGCACTAAACTGCAACTGCAGGAATCTGCAAGGTCTGTGCCATTTCCTTATAAAGCGTGCCTATAGATAGGGGCTGATACAATAGCTGCCAAGTCACAAGAAGGGGTCAAATAAAGGTGCCAGTCTATTCTTAGATATAGATCAGGCCATTACCTTATAAGGGGTGCCTGTGCTAAGGGCTGCTAGAATAACAAGGGGCTAGCAGAGGGCTGACATTAAAACCAAATAAACAGGTTTATTTGAAATAGTAATCCGTTTTTCTTTTATGGTCTTGAAAGCAGAATTCGTATTTATATAAATGTGCATTTGCCATAAATGGGGCGGGGTCAGTTCCCATTTGTAAAGCAAATTTATTCGTTTTCTACAGAGTAAGAGTATCAAGCCTGATACGATTCAGAGTTTATGCGAGATCGGGTTTGATTGCCTAGAGGCCTTGGCCCTATTGCAGGAAGAAAATTTGTCAGAGACAGCGATTAATAAAGGACAAGCACGATTGTGTCTACAAGCAGGGCTTAGGGCCAAGTCCACTGGTTTAGACGACGCCACCAGCCAAGGTCAAGGTCCAGATCAACATGGGTTTCCGCCGGATATTGGTGGCGCTACGGCCGTTGTGAGTGAAGCCGAGAATACTCAATTTTTCTCAATCAACACGCTGCTGGACAAAATTAAGTCGAACAAGGTCGGAACAGTCGACCAGACTGCATCGACGATGGCGGACGTGTCATGGGCCGACCCGCAAGTATTCCTGAAACAACAAAGACCTAACGGTAAGCCGAGCTACCTTGATTTTCTTGATTTTGTCCCCCGACGAGCTATGTACACGGCAGACGATGATACTTTTATTCTAGACACCACAGACGGAGATGGGTGCATTTTCAGGAATTTTCAGGAAATCCCAGGCAACCAGGAAACCCAAGTTAGAGGCCACTACTATTGTGCAATGGGCTCTGGCAAATACAGCCATCTTAGTGACCTATATGGACTATCTGTCCTACACTACACGTGTGTTGGAGCTATTCGCCCGTTTCGATAGAATATCGGCGCTGTATTATGACCGAGAATACCGGCAGCTGCAAGCGGTGCACAAGTTTAGACGGGGCACAATCATGAGCCACCTCCAGACACTGCACATCCAATAAAAGGCTCAAAAAGCTCCAACCACTAATCCAAATCGGATCAGTGGCAAGCCAGCTCCGTCACATAGCCATGCATCCAACAGTAGTGCCTTCACCAGTACAGGGGATGTTATCTGCAGAAACTTTAATTCCCGCGGGTGTCACTTAGCCGACTGCAGATTTCGACATGTGTGCAATATTACTGGGTGTTACCAACTGCATCCAGCCTCTAGCCATAACCAGATGCCAAAAAACGGCTCGGCCATCGAGCCCTCCAGAAGCTAGTTGCCTCACATCCCATAATAATAATAATAATGTACATTTGTAGAGCGCCAAATCCATCCAAAAGCATGCTCAAAGCGCAATGAGACAATGGTTATATACACAATGAACAGAAAGTCTAATTCTCATAGCATTCTCGAAATAAGTGAGTCTTAAGTTGTGATTTGAAAATAGTCAAAGTTTCACGGTTTCGAATTTTCAAAGGCAAACCATTCCACAATTTAGGAGCAACTATACTAAAGCTTCAGTCACCAAAATGTTTCAGTTTTGAGTGTGGAACGACAAGCGTATTCTGGTAGTGAGATCGCAAAGAAAGGTTTGGTTGATATACCGTTAGTAGTTCTGGGTGCAAGATTTCGCAGACACTGGTAAGTGAGGCACAGAACCTTAAAGTTTATGCGAGCTGAAATTGGGAGCCAATGTAAGGATTTTAGAAAAGGTGTTATGTTAGATGATGTTGTACGGTTGCTTCACCTACAAGCCGGATTGCCCAACCCCGTGGATTCCTGGCTTATACAAAATTTCCTACAGGGGGTCCGTCGACAACTAGGACAAGTGATTAAACCTAAATTACCTATTACGCCTGATATTCTCCTACGGATGTCAAAAATCTTAAATTTTAGCTCCGCCCTTGATTTAACTTTTTGGGCAGCCTGATTTGTTGGGTTTATCTCTTTTTCCGGAAATACAACCTCTTACCTGGCGCTCCAGTAGCAGGTAACTGCTGTTTGTTACGGTCAGACTTTAGTTTCACCCCATTGGCCTGTTTTCTTCGAGTACGCTGGTCGAAAGATATTCAATTCCAGCAACGAGAACTGCTGATCCCTATCCCCAGTATACACAACTCTCCCCTCTGCCGTGTTCTGGCCGTTAGGCTAGCCTTTGCGGCCAACCCTGCCCCCCCCCCAAGCCTTCACATATCTCTGTAACGGGAAATTGGTGCCCTTGCTTTACCCCGTATTTCTGAGGAAGCTGCGCAGCACCTTGGCATCAGCAGGCCTTAATCCCTCCCAATTTGCATGGCATAGTTTTCGCCGAATGGGGGGGGGGGGCTTCCTTTGCACTTCAATGCAAGGTCCCCGCTGACCTCATCAGGACTCAAGGTGATTGGGCTAGCAACTCCTATCAGCGATATTTAGACCCCTCCATCTCCCTCCGACTTGAAGTAAACTGGCAGATGGCAAAACATTTATAATTACTTACACTTACTAACACTATGTTGCTTTGGGCTTTGGGATTTTATTGTTACAAATCGTTTCATCATGTATGCCTTTATTGCTCAGCATGCAATTTTGCCTTGTTTTTATAAAGTCTTATTTTGCCCAAACCATCTTTTTATTATTGGGATGTGGGGGAGCGGGGCTTAGCTGTCTGTCTGTCCGTCCACCTGTCCGCCAGCTAGATGATATTAAAAGGTAGCTTAAAGTCTAAATTATACCTTTCATCACATTGATGCCATAACATCCATCAATGATAACGGTAATTTCAATAAATATAAAGGTGAAATATATCCTCCAGGACTTATATTAAATGAAGAAAATTCGGGCACTATAAATCGATATTTTCTGTACTATCACGATGTCTCGAGGGGTAACGGTACCAAACACTTAAACTACAAGAAACGTTGTTTGGCAGAGTGCCATGGGAGGTCTATTTATACTTATGACCTGTCTTTGAAAGGTGTAAATAAGACAAAATAGTTTTATTCAAGTATATGTATTGGAAATGATGAAATATTCATTGTATACACTGATGAGAGAGAGAGAGAAATAAGAATAGGAGAGATAAGAGAAGGTGAGGAGAGAGGGATAGAGAGAGAGAGGGGGGAGAGAAAAGAGCAGAGAGAGGAGGGGAGAGAGAGTGATGGAGAGGGAGGGAGAAGGGAAGAGAGAGAGACCGTTCGCCATAGGTCCATTCGAAACAAACTAGGTAATTTCTGAACTAACATATGGTTCAATTTTATTTTAATAATTCCCTTTCGCATAAAGGTATTTAGCAGTGGGAGGACCCGGAATCAAATCCACGCTCACTACTTGACTATACAACACCCTCTGCGCACGCGTTAACCATCCTCCAACCAACCGTAATGCATTTTAGCCTACCAAATATGGCTGGGGTGGGCATGGTGGCTCAGTCAGCAACACGCTGGCTCGCTAATCCGGTGATTTCGACCAAAAAAGTTATCTGGAGATTCCGGTTTGGCCTGTCAAAGACTCTACTTAAGGGCGTTGAGTAGTCTAAAATGCAAATTTTAAAGCTAGCACTGTAATTTTTGTTGATAAGATATGACATTTTTTGTTATTTGGGGTGAAACTACATATTAATCACCAAATAAATACCAATTTTATTTACCAACTATGTTCCAAACTTGGCCCAAAAGCATGATAAAAAGGGGTATTGATGACAACAAAAGTAGAATTTTCTCAGTTATGCCTGCAGATATTTTCATCAAATTTCGCATGAACAATGCTAATAGCAAGTCCCAAAAATACACTGGTCAATTTTTGGCTATAGGTTGTGGTTTGTCTTGTATCCATGGAAACGCAAAAAAACGATGCGTTTTCTTGGAAATTCTATTAGTACAAGCTCAAAAGATTTATTGATAATCCCACCAGTAGATCGAAAGTGGAGGTTATAAGCTACATTTCGACACCAAAAACGTTAAAAAATACCAACTCAAAGTATTTTAAAATTGTTGTTCATTATTTACCTTCAAACGAGATTTTGCGATTTTGGGTTAATTCTTTGAATACGTCGACAACAAGTATTAAAATACAACAATTCGGATGTAAAAGTAAATAATTACTTCACTGCACCACTCCACCGCACTCTAAATCATGTTATGCATTCAAAAAATAGTAATCTTTGACCATAAAAAAAAATCCGTCATGTTCCTTTCGTGATAGACCTGGATAATCGCGTCATACAGGGAATTCCTTCTGGTCACGTGACATCTTCCACTCCCGTTGAAGCCACCTGTGTTGATCACGTGACTGGCGTGCACGACGTCATAATTTATTCAACACCTGATCAAGGTCGGGGAATCAGTCTCGTTTGCTATAAATAGTTTTATTCCTCCGCCTCGTATCTCCATTGTTACACATAAAACGACGTGACTTTCGAGAGTTTTCTGAGTTATTTTATAAGTGGAACAAGTTTGCAAAGACTTAATAAGATTGGCGTTGAAAAGTTAGTGCGAATCTTAGACTGCTCAACGCCCTTAAGACCCTATGCGCCGGGAATTATTTAAATCAAAAAAAAAAAAAAAAAAATTTAAATAAAAAAAACCAGAACCATAGTATGTTAGTCCTTCTCGACTACACAGCTGCCCCTCCGTCTGCACCACAGTGACAAGGGGAGATAGCCGAAACAAATTACGATCATGTCTAAAAATATATCGTTTAGAGTACACAGAGACGCGGCATGCGAAGCCGGTCGCTTAAACACTTAAACAAAGTGGGGTCACGGTGGCTAAGTAGATAAGGCGCTGGTTCGCTAGCCTAGAGGCCGGGTGTTTGATCCCTGCATTGGCCGAGAAAGTTCATCTCGATTTTCCAACCTGATTTTCCCTTGTCAGTGATGCAGATGGAGGGCCTGACAAGGACAGCTGCCTAGTCGTTCGGATAGGACGAAAAACCGAGGTCCCGTGTACAAATTGGAGTGCAGGTAAAAGATCCCTTGGCAGTTGGAATTCGATATAAGAGTAGGCCGTAGCGCCGCTGCCCGGGCAAAATTTCCCTCATAGCACACTGTATGGCGTATGACCGTCTTCCATTAGCCCAGGCTAGGTGCCAAAGAGTAGGACGTTAAACCCCATTTCATTTCATTTCTTAAACAAAGTTTCATGATGCCCCCCAAAATATCACTGCGTATTAAACTGACGTTAAATGTTCTAAATTTTATGCCGAATTTTAATCCCTTAGTTAATTTTAAAAAATTCCTGGCTGGTACGCCTATGTGAGTAGTTGTAAATAAATCATATGTTTGTCATTAAAATAAACGGTTGGAAGAGAGAGAGAGAGGGAGAGAGAGAGAGAGAGGGAGAGAGAAGGAGAGAGAGAGAGAGAGAGAGTAGTGTTGCCTGTCCAACAACTGCCAAAGACCCCTACGCGCAAGCAAATTATTAAAATGAAATTAGACCATCTGATAGTCCCGAAATGACCTACATTGTGTCGAGTGGACGTTAAACTCGAGTCTCTCTCCCTATCTTTCTCTCTCTCCAGTTTGAAATGGAATGTATAAATATAAATATACGGATGACAAATGTAACAAACAATTGGAAATGAAATGTGTTGGTAGGAAATGAAATATAGGAATGGTTAATAAAATAATATAAACTACGGGTCGCAGATAAAATATTTCTGGATAAGTAATAGATACAAAATTTCACAGAATACGGAACTTTTCACATGTGTGTTACGCCCATGTACACACGACGTCGGTTTCTCTGTCTTCGCTTCGCTGTGAACGAAGGTTTTCATTGACACGGTGAAGCTTCAAATAACAAATGGCAATTAAAAAGGGGTCCTGGGTCTGTAATTTGAATAAAACCACACACAATCTGCAATAATTTTAAGCTTATTGTATATAACGAATGGCGAATAACCATCCTTATACATGTACCTACGTGCATTTTTAAAGACATTTCAAAACTTCCATTTCTTCAACATACTAAGTTTGACATTTCTTATAAATATATTACTGACTACATATTAGATAATGATTCAATATAATATTTATTTAAATTTCTTCTGTAGTTGTCTAATCCTGTGTAATTAATAAATACACTAATAGCCTACGATTTCTTCGGCATTCCTGTTTTGCATTTCTTCTTACGTGTGGGGTCTTATATATATTATATTATGGTTTGTACAATTACGTAACTTAATAATTCCGGTTAGTTGCACAAACTAATAGTTTTTTTTTTAGTTTTTAACGTTATTTTATCTGGATTATCGCCCTTTTTAATCGGGAAACTTTGAACCTTCTAAGCTATGACTTCATTTACGTCACGCCATTCAGTCAGCAGACGATTGTCTTCCGAAACGGTCTACATTCTTTTGCTTCCTTGTATTCAGTTTTGTTTGTTTCTGTGACAGTTGGGAATGTGTGCCCTAAATGCATTCAATATACTTTGATCCTCTTCTTTATTGATTTAGTACATTTAGTTTCTTTAACTAGGCTTGCATTTGTATTTCTTGCAACATAGGCCTATGACAGATCATGACTCACACTGACATTACATAATTATTTCTTTGGGTTGTATTCCCAATTGTTTTTCAAGTCTGTGTCTCCACAGGCCCGGGACTGTACAGCGCAGTGGACGCTTACGGCTAGCCCCCGGATCCATTCACTCTTTAAATTGTTTTGTTTGTGGTCTCTGAGTACGATGTCTTGTCCATAGCCTATATTTGTTTTTGTGTTCAATTGTGTGTGGTGCAGTCCCTCGGCACTTACTATTAAATAGTACAGAATAAAAAAATCAAGGCAATCTGACCTATATTTTGTCGATTTTTTTTTTAAACTTTGATCCTTAATTTCTCCAAGGTAGAAAATTTCTAAAGTCATTTTTCAAGTCGCATCAGAAAAATTTATTTACATACTAAATTTTATGAAAATCGTTTAAAGAAGTTGTCAAGTTGGTCTGAAATTCCGGTTCAAAATCACAGCGACGAATTTTCGAAATTCGAAAATCTGAAATTGCAACTGAAAATAATTTTTTTTCAAGGTACTCAAAGAAAAAAGAATTAGTAAAATCAGTGAAAACCCACAAGGTTAGACTATGCATTGTAAGTTTTTCGTTCGTAAAATTCGGTGATTTCAAATTGGTAAAACGTTTTGAAAATATCTTTAATCAACAGCCACCACCTATTGGGGGGGGGGGGGGGGCTTTAGGTCAAAGTTTAAGAAAGATCCTTTGGTTAGATTCGGAGAAATCCGATTTGTGGACAAAATAGAAACAATAAGCTTTCATATGAAATATGAAGGCTTAACAAATTTAATTCCTGTGTATGTTCTAAATATTGTTACCCAAAGTCATTGCCTATTCTTAACAGTCCTGGGAGAGATAAATATCGTAAATAGGTCTATAGTGTGGCGTTGTTTAAAGCTAGCCGTGGAAGCTGGGTTTAATCTGGCAGGATATACATCAAAATTTGAGTGAAGGCAATAAAATCTGAAGTTAACCCGGATACCTGACGTAATTCGCTAAAAGAATTAATATTTTACATAAACTGCATCTGACATCTAATTTACTGACATATATTGATGTTTTCCTCTTCTCAAACAGTCAAGTATTGGGAAATAATAAATGATATCACTTGGGATAGATCTCATCAAGAACTATTCATGCCTATTATTTGTTTAAAGGAAGGGGTGAATATTTTTGGCACGTCAGTAAGTTAATCAGTTATAATTTGAAGTAAATGTCAAGAGCTGAGACTATTTCCTTGTGAGGTTTAAAGCCACCCATCAATTTACTGACGAATTTGTCTCCATCAAAGCATAATTTGACAGCTTTTACGTGCGCGTGACGAAGTTCTGCGCAGCTAAGTGGTTTCAAAAGGGAAATTTAAATTATTTGTGATGAAGTAGCCTTGCTTTTCTGACCCATCATATTTAATCTCTCATTACCTATTAAACAAGTTGGTTTGGGATAGTTGTACGAATAATCTCGCTCCTTTATAATTTATTGGATATCAAAACGAACACTGTTCCGTGTGGACGTCAACAGGTACTGTTAACATTCATTTTTACTTTAAAAGTATATGTATGGATTGAATTAACATATTGCTTCATTCTAGGAACATTCCTGATCGTCGTTATTTGCAAGTTAGTTATTCAAGTATCAAATAATTGATACAATTTTACACGTTAAAGATTAACTGCTACAACTGAACTATAACGCATAGTTATGGAAGGATAACTACTGATTTATTTAGGCGACGTGTTGAAGAGTAATCTCTCAAGGGTATTCTCTCAGCGTTGAGCGAATACTCTTCGAAACGAATCCAAGCTGATTGGGACGATGGCTGATTCGGACCATAAGTCAAAGCTGACTCGGACCACATTCAAGGCTTATTCGGACCACCACTAGGCTGATTCGGACCAATATGAGGCCGATTCGGACCACGCGATATAAAAACCAAAATACTAGAAACTGAGATTTTGATATTGAATTAAGTTTAAAGGGATTTTATCTAAGCTAAAGCGTGACTATATTAATAATATGCCCTTTTACGTCAATTTATAAATAAAACAGTAATTATTGTTCTTCCGTAAGTATGTGTTATAGTTTATTGCTCTATCCAGTTACTAAATGCCTCTAAAAGATCATTACTTCAACTGAGTTTTAATTAATTTCAGTATACCAATGACGTTTCATTCTTGTCAAGTATTATATATTGTGCTGTTGGTTGCTGTACATGTGTCCGAGTCCTTAATCACAGAGGGGCCACTTCCTCTTTCATTGAAGGAATGCTACGAGCGCCATTACGGTAAATCCTTATCACAGGTAGTCGGCAAGACTCTGTGTTGGATGTGTGAAACTCCTGTTCGAAGAAAAACTGAAGGCATGGTCAAACAATTGTTACCTGCACAGAAAGCATATATCGATGGTTTATATAGATCCGTTGAACATCGTCATAGACGGAAACGTCAGGCGTCAAGATGTTTAAGAAAGGAGTATAGACGACTCACAGATGTTGAAAGAAAAAATTTCCATGATGCTGTTAATGCATTAAAAAACGACACGGTATGTTCACAAAATTATATTTACTACTATAATGTTAAACTATAATTTTCCCATTCGAAAAGTTTGTTTTGGCTAATTAAAATATGATCATGAACAGCAGGTTTAAACTCCCGACTATTTCGCTTGCCCGTTGATATATATATGGCATCCTTTTACTATGTCTAAATGAAATTAATAATATACAACAATGATCGCCATTATGTGAAAGTGGGTCTCATAACTCATTGTAAACGTGTTTACTTATAAATAATAAACTGTAAAGGAAGGGAATAGCCAGATATTCCATTAGTTGGGGTCAAAGTAGTGTTGGCGCAAGTTTTTCTGACTAACACCAGGGTAACTTATTTCCTTTCTTTTGACCTCGGGTGAAGTGTTAAGAGAAAAAAAATAATTACATTTTTAGATGTTAACAAAATAATAACATTGCGTCCGCTTATCCTGCTTCGATAATTTCTCGACTTATTTCTAAAGTAGGAACACCATAAAACCACAGATTTTGTGTGGGTTTTTAAAATAAATTTTAAAGGGCTTTTAATACTGATGTTGGAAGGAAAAAAAGCAGCATTTTTAAAATTAGATAACACTAGGGGATAGTGGTACCGTCCCATTGGAGCCCGTGTTAAAAATGGCAAATGTTCCATGGACTGAGATTAGGGAAACATTAGAGAGACACTAGTGTTGGATTCATTTCACGTGAATAATTAAAAGCTACAAGAATGTTACACATTTTGTTGAGTAAGTTTTAAAGGAGTTAAATCGCTAATATTTGTGACCTAGAAATTGACACAAATGGGTCGCAACGCATGTAATAATGTAATATGAATGTATATTTAAACGGGTTTACATTCAATCGTTTCTGTTTTACTGTAATTTCTAATCAGCTATGTTCGGTGAAATACGCCAGAAGTCTCAATTAATGGTAATATGTAACGTCTGTTTATTCCAGTCTACACCGGTAGTATTTAGTGCGCATGCGTCAACCTCTAGCTGGCAGCTCTCGGCTGTGGTTTGATACATGGTCACCCGTGAGCCTATGTGGCTTGGAGATAGGGGCGCCTTCTCAACGTCGTGGGTTTACTCCGGCACTCCGGTTTCCGCCCACGAGAAATAAAGCCAACCTTTCTGGGATATCACCTTCAATATGGCGCCACCTTACCCTAAACAATCTGGCCAACAATCACGTGTCCTAACCTTATTTACATCTCTGCGGCCCTGACGAAAATGGAAAGCATGCACGATAAATTATCGGTTGTGACTTCTGACGTATTTCGACGAACATAACTGATTTGAAATTACAGTAAAAACGGAAACGACTGAATGTAAATCAATTTATAAACATTCATATTTCATTATTATATCCGTGTATAATAGAATGATTATGTGAAACCATTTTAAATAAAATATTGTTTAAACCAATTTCTAGGTCCCAAATAATAGCAATATAGCTCTTAAGTTGGTAAAATGACATTGTTACTTTCAGTTAATGAATAATGTAAGGTACGGTACATCAGTTAACAAAACAACAATAAACAATGCCCAATGGTTCTGTTGCATTCACAATATCAACCGCAAAGGTTCGGAGGGAAGGGTCAAGTTAATAGACAAGTAAAAAATGTGTGAGATCAAAACAATAAGTCATTGCTTGAGTTAGTATATCGTTTGCTAAGCCGGGCCCTGTTTCACAAAAACTTAAATCTCCTTAAAATCGTCTTAAACTAAAATTTCAATCTAATTTAAGATAAATGAGTTTTACAAAACGATTTTAAAGGGACAATAACACCCTTGCTGGCTTGGTAGCTCCAGAAAATAAATAATAGCCTTATTCTATTATTGTGTAAATTATCCATTACATCTATTTTACTTTTCCAGAGGGTTCGAAAATATTTTAAAATCCAAGTCACATTTGAAAAGGTTTACGTTAGACTTTCCAAATCAATATGTTGAATTTTTCCAATTTTTTAAATTACGTGCGTTAAAATGAAATTTATATCATTGGGGCTTTAAGCATTTTAGTTAAAATCCACTAAAATGATATTTTAAGTTAAAATCTAATCTTAACTTAAAATAGTGGCGTTTCACAAACCCATTTTAAGGACAATTTTAACTAAAATCAATTTTAACTTAAAATCAAGACATTAACAAACATTGATTAGAGCTACATTGTTACATATATTGCGACATATAGATATAATTGGAATAATGATAATATTGTGAACAGCCCGGGTCACATAATTTTAATATTCCAACCATCATTCACAAAAACAATTCTCATTCAAATTATTTTAACCCGTTTTATTTTATTGTACGCCAATTTAAGCATTTGGATGGCGCTCCATATTAGAACTCAAAAAAAAACCCACTCGAAACCCCAGTAAACTATAAACAATAAAAGAAAATCATTTATTCATATCCAATGTCTTGGAAAGAAGAGCCCTCTTATCTATAAAGAAAATATGTTCGTGTACAATGGTTTAAAGGCCTATAATACTAGGCAAACCATATATATGTAGTATTTACGCATATTTTTGGGGGTTATGATGTTATGTAAATATTAAAGAGATAAGTCAATAATCTCAAATGTGATTATTGAAAAATGCTATAGGCCTAGGCCTATTTGAAAATTTAAAAATTTTAATATTAAATCCTAGATTAGGCGTTTGGGTCACAAATATCATAATATATGTTTGTGACAATTCTTCATATCATAAAACTACTTATCCATGCGATTTAGTTTATCGATACACATTATTATCACCTCTGTACGAATGTCTGACCGTATGCAAACATATGAAACTCTCCCCATTGATATTGCAACCGTTTGTTCAACCTGCCAAGATTATTTGCTTTCACCGTAAGTACCCGCAGCGGAAATGTGCACTGCGCGGGCGCAAGCGATTTTTAACTAAAATCTATTAAAATCGCATTTTAAGTTACAATCAATCTTCGTGAAACGCATAAAATTTAAAATTTCATTTTGATTTTAGTTAAAATCTACATTAGTGATTTTAGCTTAAGTTTTTGTGAAACAGGGTCCTGAGCAAAAAGATTACAATAGTAACTTTAAAAATTGAAACGCTTGGTCATTTTCAATAATTAGTTTGTGCATTATTAGTGGATAATTATATGATTCGGGTGAGACAAGCAGTTAAAACTTTATTTTTTACTTAAATATTTAAAGCCACAGCTAAGTCTCTAACTCAATATCATCCTTCAAGTCTTCAAAACATTGAAAACACGAGATATTTATCAATTTAAATCAATATTGGTGTTGTGATCTTACCGGGAAAAGATGGGCTGCTGATATCCAATTTTTAAGATAAAATAAACAGACTTTGGATGACATGGAATTAAAGACTTGGCTACTTTATCCAACCCTTCTGTTTGTCGTGAACCCTGTTAACCACGTAAGTAACCTCCTGTATACGAAATCTGGAATGTATACACGGGACCTCGGTTTTTCCTCCATCCGAACGACTAGACAGAGGTCAGGCCCTCTCCTGCACCCCTGACAAGGGGAAACCACGCCGGCTAGCAAGTCAGCGTCTTACTCACTTAGCTATTATGGCTAGGGGGACAAAACAGTTGGATGTTAAACCCAATTTCATTTCATTTCATTCTCCTACATTTCCGAATCAATCGGACTATTGAAGATCGGCACACGTTATGCAGGGTTGCTATGACTTACTGAATTAGCGTCTTACTGAATTAGCAACTATGGCTCCCGTAGCAGAAAGTTCCAATGGACTGTGAAGGATTCTTTTTTATGTGCGCGCCAATGTGTACACAGGAGCTTGGGTTTTTTTTTAGGGGTCCCATCTATAATACTACACACTGTTCATTGCCAGGTTCCTTGTCCTGCACTACCGACATGGAGAAACTACGCTTCAAAATCAGGGGGAATTTTCAGTGTACATAACCATACAGTAGTATTTAGAGGAATATGAAGATAACCCAACACCACGGCAACCGGACCTCCCCGTAATACCAACATTTTAACCCGACAATACAACATATTTACGCGAGATTACAACATTTATAATGTCTTGGTGTCGGGTGAAAATGGCGCAGTGTCGGTTTAAATATGTCGTGATGTCGGATTGTCGTGGTATAGTGTTATAATGTCATGTTGCCGGGTTTTCACCTTATGAAGGTCGACAACATGACATTACGACATGATACCAATCAGCCACCATATACATCAGTTGATGATTGTGGAATAATTCTTAAGATTATATGATCTTTGAGATTTCGCTTTCGACAATTGTATTTTTCTGTGCATGAAAAAAGGCAATTGAAGGAAAAAAACAAGAAAAAAAACAAGCTGATCTATGTGGGGCTACATTTCTGTGTATTTCGTAAATTTCAGACAATAACACCGAATAGATATGACGCTATTGCTTTACTTCATACTGGCACAGCTTCCATCGTAGCTCATGGTGGACCACTTTTTCCTAGTTGGCATAGAGTATACCTTTTAATGTAAGTTTCAGAATACTTTTGTAATTTTAACCAGGTTAGTGAATGTTAATATGGACTGTGTGTACACGATTGTCAATCGGTATAGTTTGAAAGCATACTTTATAATAAAGAAAAGAATGGTTAAATTAGCACAAGAATAAAACATTTATCATTTGAATTGAGCTCTGATTTGAAAACGACTGATGTATTATATATTTCAGGTTTGAAAGTGCTTTACAGGAAAAGGTTCCCGGGGTATGCTTACCATATATAGATAACACCATTGAAAGTGAGACAGACCCCGATGAGATGTCATATTTGTTTTCAAAAGATTTTGCCGGAACAGCTAATGGTGTTGTTACGTCGGGTCCATTCGCTAACTGGACAACTCCATTTGGCCCTTTAACTAGAAATGTTGGTAACCAAGGTGTACCAATGTCTAAATTGGAATTAGATAGCATAATGTCACGTAACTCAATGGAAGAAATCATGGAACCATCTGAAAATCCAGAATTTAGTTTGGAATTTCACCACGGGGCTTTTCACATTTTTGTCGGAGGTCACATGGAAAATTTAGACAGGGCATCGTTCGATCCATTATTTTTCCTTCATCACTGCTACATAGACAAAGTCTGGCAATTATACCGTCAAAAACTGCGTAGTAATGGTGTTGATACAAATATTTACCCTGAACGGTCTAACACTCCGCAACTTCAGGTCGCTAATGCGCTTATTGGATTTGGTAACATGACAGCAGGGGAAAGTTATAGTGATTTCCTTGAATTATATGACTACGAGCCAGCACCAGAATGTAGCCATAGAAATCAAAATTGTGGCTCAAAGTATCTCCAATGTAATACAGAAACGTGGAGATGTGTAGCAGTTGATCCGAATAAAGTAACAGGGCCAATTAATCCCGGACCTATCAACCCTGATCCACAGAATCCTGGTCAAAATTGCTTTAAAAGGGACAAAAAAAAGTTTATTCGATCTCCAAAATCTTGTCAGAACACATTTTGTATTGATAACAAATGTGACATTAACCAGTGGATTTATATTCCGGTTAAAATCATCACAAACCGACCTCCTGAATTTAAAGGAAGTCTGTCATTTCCTGTAAAAAATGGACATGTTGAAACTGGAGAGGATATTTATGGGCTGTCAGCATACACGAATGTCAATCAGTATGTTAAGCCGAGACTTGTTGAACCTAAAGGTTACGGAAACTGTGAAGATACTCACGGTATAGGCCAAATTTTCATTTCTTCGCAAGGTATCAATTATGATGGTTATTATTCTGAATCATCCATCGTTGATCAACGTCTTGCTACCTCAATAAGCATTGCATACATGGCAGTAAAGAATATGGGACGAGCTGGAAAAACCACTGCACTTCTGAGAGCTTTTGATCAATGCGGACGTATTTGTCACACAGCATGCAAAGTTCCTGGTTCTAATCCGGCAAAATATCGGCCATGTTCCGGAGTTGTTAATATCACGCCCGATCTACCTAAACAGTACGGAACTTCCTATGGAGAGGCACTGCTTGATGTTTGGGGTTACAGAAATGACAGACAGTGTCCCACTTTTGAAACAGATGCTATTTTTATATCTTTCTATTGTGATTATAAAGATCGTTTACCATGGGTGCAAAAACCAGCAAATCCAGTTCCACCCCCTGCACCTTTACCAGTTGTTACACAAGGTAAGTACCAATGACTTCGTTCAACTAATCACCTTTGCGATGAATAGCACGGTGATTTAGTTATGGACATGACGCGAATGACATATCTGTTGAAGATTTAATATATCATTATCAATTATGTCACACCGATGTGATGGAGTCATGTCATCTTGTTTCTAACATTAAAAATACCATAAACAAAAACTTTTAGCCATTGCCATCAATCCATAAAGCCAAAGTACGCATTGGAAAAATATGAACAGCCATAAGTTAGTCGTGTTTATAGTGATTTGCAGGTATAATAGGCCTTTTTGTGGAACATGGTTATTGATTTAGTTGAAATAATTGTCATATCTGTCAAAAAAAGAAAATCGATTAATATTTCATGAAACTGTAAACATTCTGCTGTTACATTAAAACATATAAATAGGCAATGTACATTCATGAAAATAACCTTTAAACATTTATGTTGATATTGTTTCAGGTTGTCAAGTGTCACGAGGATGTACTATAGATATAGCATGTGAAAACAAGCGGTGTAAGAAATATGGCACACGGTTTCCCTGTATGAATGATTGTGTCCAATATGCACTTTGCGTTTACGGTCGGTTTATTACGAGATCATGTCCAGGTGGAATGATATATAGTTCCACTAGAAATAGGTGTGTTATAGGAACTTGCTCGAATACCAAGACAATTGGTGGTAGCGGTCAACTGTTTTCAATGTTTAATACTCCAATACTAGGTTAGTCAGTATATGGTAAAAACTTTGCTCAACGTGACTGTATACTCTATATATATTTGCGTCTTATAAAATATATCAATGTTAGCATAAGATTTATTTTTTCCCCGGAAGTTTACATAGATGACAAAATATAAGTTCATGTATGCACAAATCAAACTAGATACGAGAACGTAACTAAAACCGTTGAGATATACTGATGTGCTTGTTTTAAGCAATTTCTTTATTAATGCATGTACCATCTTTAAAATAAATAAATTTTATTCTATTATTACTTATTACACATACGCAGCCCAATCTACTGAAACAACATTTATCAGCAAATATTGACAATAAAGTAAATCAAACGTTATTTTTATGTATTGATTTAAAAAGAGGGGATTTGTACTCGTGTCTGGTAGGATTATCTGCTTAATTGTAGTTGAATGTGGCAGAAATAGTCAATCGTTGTGTTGATGAAAAATATTGTCAATTTTGCTTACTTTTTGCGAGTGTGATTTGCGTTCGACATTGCTACGTGGTACTAAATAGGACCATCTCTTATCTCGAATCAGGGAGGGTTCAGAGATGAGGAAGTTGTTATCTAAAATCAGACTAATCAAAGGATTATTTGTCACCGACGGCCCGGTACCTATTTGGGACCAAACAGCCGAGCCACACACTCAGTGTGCACCATAAAGGTTTCTTGTTACCGACATTTGTCAATGATAGTATGTCGTTCTCAGGGGTTTGTTGGATCTCTTTAAGGGATCAGCCACACAACTTTTGGAATCGCCACCAAAGCTTAAACTTAAACATAACGCTAACGCTACAATATACGTCCACACTCCCCGCTTTTACTGATATGGTACTTTGTCAAGAAGGATAGGCGTATGGTTTGTTTAGCGTTGGAGGTCGTGCATCAACATCAATAGTTGCCGCCCTTCGAGTATAAGGAATAAGTATACCAAGATAATCCCTTCAGAATTTTGCTTTTCTGACACTAAAGGCAAAAAGTGGGCGTGGCTCTGTCCAAACCAATAGTAGACTCCATCAGGCTATAAGGAATACATATGCCAAGTACCAAGCTGATTCAATCAGCGACCTGTAAACGACAAACACAAACAATAGGCGTGGCTTGTCTCTGGGGTCGGGACATGTAATTGTCGTCCTTGGGCTATAAGGACTATATATCCCATGTTTAAAGACGATCCATTAAGAATCGTGGCCTGTAGGCAACATATACAGACACTATGTAAAAATGGGCAGGGCTCCGCCTCTGTTGGTTGGGCAATCACCAAAAAAACAATAGGAGTCATCCTTAGGGTATAGGTATAAGGAATAGGTATGCAAAGGATCTGTTAAGAATTGTATTCCGTAGGCAAACACAAGACACACAAACATTGGGCGTGGCTCTGTCCCAGGCAGGGGGTCGGGCATGCACCAAAAATAATAGTGGGCAGCTTTAGGGTATACAGAATAAGTACATTAAAGTATTCAAGACCTGTTGGTGACACACAAAAAGAAAACGGTGTGGCACTGTCCCTGGGTGTTGGGCATGCACCCCAAACGATAGGGATCTTCCTTAAAGTACAAAGAATAGGTATTCCAAGTTTCAAGGAGATACGTTAAGAAATGTGGCTTGTAGACGAGAAACACAAATACAAGAAATAGGGATCATCCTTAGGGTATAAAGAATAAGTAAGTAAAGTTTCAAGATGATCAATTAAGAATTGGGGCCTGTATAGGCGACACGCTGACACACTAAAAGAAAATGGGCGTGGTTCTGCCCCTTAAGGTTGGGCATGCACCCCAAACAATAGGGATGTGCTTTGGGGTACAAAGAATAAGCACGCAAAGTTTCAAAATGATACATTCAGAAATGTGGCCTGTATACGACAACAAATACAAGAAATGGGCGTGGCTCAGCCCCTGGGGGTAGGGCATGCACGAAAAACAATAAGGATCGTCCTTAGGGTATAAGGAATAAGTATACAAAGTGGCTCAGCCCCTGGAGGTAAGGCATGCACCAAAAACAATAAGGATCGTCCTTAGGGTATAAGGAATAAGTATACAAAGTTTGAAGAAAATACAGTAAAAATTGCGCCCTGTAGGCGACCCACAGACACACACGGGAGCGACGGCATAATACGTCCACATTACATTATGAATGTGGACGTATAAAAAAAACAATCTCCGATAAAAACGCGTGGATTTGGAAATGGAAATATTAACTTGATGATTTAGAGAGTCCATATCACATTCAGAAACCGTCTGTCTGATTCTCTAGCACGTAGGCTGTCCCATAATAACTAAATATCTCCTTAACACTTATTATTCCACAATATATATACAACATGTCTCTAAATAAACTTACTTTCTTACATTTATTGTTACTAAATAAACAGCCTTGATCATTTAAAAAGTTATAACCATTTAAAACATCAAAAAAAAAGAAAAAAAAATAGACTGAAAATGTAAACCGACAGTTCTCCGCTTATCAACGGGCCGGGATAATCAAGGCAACTATCTACGAAACTAGTTCAATAAATTTCAGTTCTCTTTTCTTCGGCAACTTAACAGTTGTTTTGAGAGCCTAGTTGAAGGAAAAGAAAAATACTACTAGTATTCTTTTCTTATAGTAAATAATAAAGCAAATTAAAAGACTAAAGCTCTTTTCTTCGGCAACTCAACATTTGTTTTGAGAGCCTAGTAAAAGAATAATACTACTAGTATTCTTTTCTTGCCTAACGGTATAGTTAATAATAAAGCAAATTAAAAAACTAAAGCTGCTGTAACAACCAAAAAGGTAAATATTGCTTGTCGAAAAAGTAAATTATGTAAATTTGTGCGTTACCCTGTATTAAGATTTCAATAGCTTCTACTAAGCAGAAGGGACGTATTTTTAACAACATCTTTACGTTGCACATTCTGACTCTAGTGAGAGCGGGGTAAGCAAGGTCTTATTTTCTCTCTAAAATATTCCTTTGCATTGTTCAGGCGTTCACTGAAACTGACACACGACTTTTTAGCAGTAACACGTTGCCTAGTAAAATTGACTGGGCCCGATAGGGCGTGGGGCGAGTGTTATGAGACCTATGGCCAGAGCTGAACTAGGGGCACCTCACTTAAGTAGCTGCAATTTATAGTCGTGATAATTCTGATCTACGGGTACAATTGATACACTATTCGAGGCGTTGAGCAAAATTTTCAACATAATTAAGGGAGTTATAGGTCAATATCGCTTGGAAATTTTTTAAAAAAATGAAACGTGCTTCCTGATTTATTAGAGACTTTTGGCAAGTGGCATTTTCCACTGCGTCAGAGTTGTTTTAGAGTTTTGGCAAATTCTTGCGTCGCGTACGTATGCGTCACTGAGCTGGGATTACTTCTGTACAGCATGATGGCAGTTATCTACCACGATCGCCACCCCATGAGCTATACTATTCAAAAAAAGTAGGGGATATTTGATTTTGGGGGCATAATACTAAAATATGCAAATGACTACGAAAAAAGTCACTATAGAACCTAACAGTTACATGTGACGCCAAAACGCACCAATAGCTGCCGCATGGAATGCAGGTGATGCTTGGGATCATCATGGGGGTCCAACCCAAGATTTGCACGACTCTGACTTTGAATGTTACAGTCATTGTGGCATTGAATTCCAGGGTGGAAACATCAGTTTACTTGTTTTAGTGACCAGAAAACAAATTTTGATATGCGTCGGCTTACCCAAAATGAAAGGTTACCGTGCCCTTGGCATGCTACAGATCGGCACAACACAGGCGGTTGTGGCGCGGACGATGAATGTTTCCCAGTCTGTCATAAGCAGGCTATGGTCCAGATACCGTGATACACTATCTGTACAGGACAGACTACACTCGGGTCGACAACTCAAGCCCAGGATCGATTTATCCGTACCTTGGCCTTGAGAAATCGTGTCATCACAGCAAATCAGATAAGCGCTCGTCTTCAAACAGACACTGGTGTGAGAGTGAGTGGCCAGACGATTCGGAATCGACTGCATAGGGGTCACCTTCGCGCCCGACGTCCTCGCGTGATCCCTTGTTTGAGAGATCATCACATTCAGGCAAGACGTCGTTGGTGTAGGGATCGTCAACACTGAGATAATCGACGCTGGAGCAATGTGATGTTTTCAGATGAGTCAAGGTTCACTGTTGATTTTTTGGACAGACGTAGGGGGGGGGGTGGCGTCGTCGAAACGAGCGCTTCCAAGACGTTAACGTCATCAGACATGATCAATTTGGGGGTGGTTCTGTTATGGTGTGGGGAGGCATCACTGTTGCTGGAAGAACGGCTTTACATGTTGTTGCAGGGCGTGTTACAGGCCAGTACTACCGGGACAACATCTTGGCAGTCCATGTTGTGCCGTTCGCACGACGTCATGGCCGCCGTTTCATCTTCCAGGATGACAACGCAAGATGTCACAGGGCCAGGATCGTTTGGGACATGCTTGGACAGAGGTTACGTCAACGTCAACAACGTCCTGCCAATGTCCAAGAATTTGCTGCTGCGTTGCAACAGGAATGGGACAATCTGGACCAAAATGGCCTTAGACGTCTCATTAGGAGTATGCCACGTCGGATCAATGTTTGTTTGGCAAACACATGAGGATTTACCGGTTACTGACTTTGTTGTGATGCTGTGGTAACTTTGCTGTTTGACCCCGGGTATCATTTTACCCTTATAATGGTCAGTCTGTGCCTTACTTAGTCTAACGATCATTTGGAATAAATCGATGAATGTGAACTTCATTTCATTTTGTCATTTGTTTCTTCGTCAGTTTCATTAGGTGACTTTAATAACACTTAAAAATCAAATATCCCCTACTTTTATTGGAATAGTATATTATAAAAAATCATTGTCGCATCTTATTAAAAAAAAATCTTTGACTTCGACTCGACAGCAATTTTCGGTTTCACTAATTTATCATTTATACCCCTTTACCATAGAATCACATCATTTACAGATATGCAAGTTCTCATATCTACCTAAATCTAGCACGTAGATCAACCAGCGTGCAGACAGACAGACGGGAAAAGTATGAAAATTCCGAGAAAACCCATCAAAAACAATGATTGAATTCCAGTCTTTATTATGGTTAAATTCACATCAAATATACATCTCCGTATTCTAAGATACACATAGATTCATAAAAACGCTATGATACAACATTTCAGCGTCTAAAAAGACGGCAATGTTATACGGACCTTCTCCGTATGAAAGCTGTTCGATACGGACTGCCGTATCCTTGTGCCGTTTCACGTATGAAAAATACACACACATTGATGACGTCACACACAAAATGCATACGGATACGCGATACGTACTAGGAATTTACGCTTGCCAAAAGTCTCCAATATTGGTGCTATTAGTACGTCTCCGTGCAACGCAATTGACCATGTTTATGGTTCCAATTAGTTTCCGGTAGTAACAATGGTCAAATCATAGGGATACCAATGCTGGATAGCAAATCATCGATGACAGACATTTTGCAGGGCTCAGTCTCAGATCTAGAAAAAAACAACTATTTCCTTCGATCAAGGCTTAAGTCTACACAATAATTAAATAAGATACTGTGATTATGAACATAATTTACACCAAGTTACCGAAAGTGTCTGGAAAATAAAGACTACAATTAAAATTTTGTTTCGGTTATTATCCGGTCTTAAATCAATCTGATTAAAACACAGATACTATTTCGTTTCGTTTTTATAGTTCAAAATTTCGTTTTACTTGCCTTACTACATTAGGATCTGAAAGACTTGTTATTTAACTCATGTTCTGTTTGAAAAGGGGGGTTAGCCAATCAAATTGTCTGTCGAATCGAGGGTTTGACCTTTTTTGCGCGGAATTGTGGGTAGGCATTATCAGCGATAGAAATAAAAACAAAGCAACAACGATTCTGATTGGTTAAGCGAATGTCACGTGCTTGACATCTGACCTGGCTGAACGTTACCTTCCGCTATAACTTGTTAGATCTAGGTGTAGTGTAGATCATCGAAATTATAAAAACCGAAACGAAATATAGATCTGAATATTTATTCTGAACATGAAATGATCGCCCCGTAAACGAAGGGTGTAACCACTATATAAAAGTAATTCCAAAAATGTTGTAATGAGTTTATCTTGACTATCTCAAGTACCTGAAAGTTAGAAATGAAACGAAGCTATTACAGCTAGCTCTGTATCGAAATCGCCAAAATCAAAAATTAAATCAAAGAGTGGGATTGAAATTTTGGCTCACGTTCGTTTTTAAATAAACACGCAATTCGAAGCCCGTAATGAGTGTATTTTTTACTCTGCTTTTTATAACAATAAATGTGTTAGGGTGACCCACCCCAAATGATTATCTCCAAATATCTCGACAATTACACCACAATACTAATATATTACCAAGCCTTAAATCTATTTCACACATTTATAGTCACTAAATACACGAACATGTTGTACTTAATAAGCCATGACCATTTAATCATACATAAATAATATCCAAAAATGGTTTGGAGTGGCGTCCATAACATCCAGACACTTTTGAGTAAAAGATAGGTTACGTGCCCTTGTTTTGAAATTAGTCTCGCTTAACTAGTCTACCGACCATGCTACGTCTATTTGACAGGTCGGGATAATCAAGATTATTTTTTTCATTTATGGCAAGGTTTGGGGGCATTTACAGTTCCACAAGATATTGTGTTTCTGAAAATAAATACATTCCACAAGATTTTCGACTTAGAATAATATGCATAGTACGGAAGCCCATAAGGGTCAATCAAATGAAAAAAAAATATTCTGACTATCTTGTAATTACAAGATAGCTATCTTGTAGTTACAAGATAGCTATCTTGTAGTTACAAGATAGCCTATCTTGTAATTACAAGATAGCCTATCTTGTTATTACAAGACAGCCAAAGCCTTCTGACTATCTTGTAATTACAAGATAGCTATCTTGTAGTTACAAGATAGGCTATCTTGTAGTTACAAGATAGGCCATCTTGTAGTTACAAGATAGGCCATCTTGTAATTACAAGATGGCCTATCTTGTAGTTACAAGATAGCTATCTTGTAGTTACAAGATAACCTATCTTGTAATTACAAGATAGCCTAATTTGTAATTACAAGATAGCCTATCTTGTAATTACAAGATAGCCAAATTAGTTTTCTTGTATTTAAAGGTCGTCCCACACTGATTTATCGGATAGTTATAAGCCAAAGTGTGAATGTGTGGGAGAGAGAGAGAGAGAGAGAGAGAGAGAGAGGGGGGAATGGGGTTTAACGTCTACTCGACACAAACTAGGTCATTTCGGGACTAACATATGGTTTAATTTAATTCCAATAATTTGTTTGCGCGTAGGGGTCTTTAGTAGTGGGGTGGGGGTTGGATGGCGAATGGTTAGCACGTGCACGCAGTATCACAAAGCCTGTAATTGAGTCAACTGGCGTGGTTTCGAAACCCCTATTGTACGTGACAAGGAGTAGGGTCGCCTGTCCAACATCGTGGGTTTTCTCCGGGTCCTCCTCTTTCCTCCCGCTGCTAAAGACGCCTACGCGCAAGTGCATTATTGAAATAAAATTAAACCATATGTTAGTCCCGAAATTACCTAGTTTGTGTCGAGTGGACGTTAAACCACATCCCCCTCTCTGTTTAGCAGTTGGAGGAAACCGGGGGACTGACAACCTGATGATGCCGATCCCGTAACATACAATAATACTTCGTTGAGCTGGAGGGTTGGCAGGTCGATTTGTTAGCACATGCGCACTGTATCGTAAAGCCTGTCATTGAGTCAACTGGCGTGATTTTGAATCCCCCGTTGTGTGCGACAAGGAGTAGTATCGCCTGTCCAACATCGTGGGGTTTCTCCGGGTCCTCTGCTTTCCTCCCACTGCTAAAGATCCATACGTGCAAGCGATTATTGAAATTAAACTATATGTTAGTCGCGAAATGACCTAGTTTGTGTCGAGTGAGAGAGAGAGAAATGGGGTTTAACGTCCACTCATTTTGGGACTAACATATGGTTTCAGTTTTATTTCAATAATTCGCTTGCGCGTAGGGGTCTTTTAGCAGTGGGAGGAAACCGGAGTGCCCGGAGGAAACCCACGAGGTTGAGAAGGCGCCCCCATCTCCATGCCACATACGCTCGCACCAGGGCTCGAAACCACAGCCGCAAGCCAGAGGTGACCGGCCAGCTAGAGGGCGAAGCGCGGCACTCTAGACCACTAGGCCATCCCAACCCCCCTTGTGTCGTGTGGACGTTACACCTCCCCTCACTCTCTTTAGCAGTTGGAGGAAACCGGTGGACAGGCGAGGATGGACAGGCGATCCTACTCCTTGTCACGTACAAATGGGGATTCGAAATGACCTAGTTTGTGTCGAGTGGACGTTAAACCATATACCCCTCTCTGTTTAGCAGTTGGAGGAACCCGGAGGACTGACAACCTGATGATGCCGATCCCGTAACATACAATAATACTTCGTTGAGCTGGAGGGTTGGCAGGTCGATTTGTTAGCACGTGCGTGTTTTATCTTAAAAGCCTGTCATTGAGTCAACTGACGTGGTTTCGAATCCCCCTTTTGTATGTCACGGGATCGGCATCACCAGGTTGTGCCCTCATTAAATACTATTCATACTCTCATTTAAAACTTCATTCCCTCATTAATAGCATTTATGATACATTGATTTCATGTTCTCCTTAAAGATATCTTCCGCGCGTACAAACTGTGTGATTTGATGATATATTTGGGCTAAAAATATATTCAAGCTAATTAATCTATCAAACGTTTGCTTCAAATCCCTCTCAAAACATTGTATACATCAGGAGATACCGCAAGCTATAAATAATCTGCTTTTAAACGCTATGTCAGTCAGCTCATTTCATTGATGGAGGGTCCGTTTTTCAGAATATCCCTTTCCTACTTACTTTTCAAAAATCAAAATTTAAAGAAGTTTGAAAAATAGAAATAGCGTTCTGTGGCTTCAAAGAGCGTATTAAAATTGATGAGTCATGATATAAATATGCAGTTGGTGGGTGTATGAAAGCAATGGTATTTATGGGAGCATGAAATCGGTGTATGGTGACCTTTAAATTGGCATCTCGGTATCTTGTAATTACAAGGTTATCTTAGGCTATCTTGTAATAACAAGATAGCTATCTTGTAATAAGTCAGAATTTTTTTTTTCATTTGATTGACCCTTATGGGCTTCCGTAGCATAGAGTGTTTTGGGTCTGTGGTGTTTTTTACCACTAGAGTTCCACAAGATATTGGAATTTTTGTTTAAACATTTTCTCTCAGGCGCCCTATATGCCTGTGTGGTACCACATAACACTTAAACTTATTTTAAGTCGAAAATCTTGTGGAATGTGGTACCACACAGGCATATAGAGGGTCTGAGAAGAAATTTTGGAGAAAAATTTTTTTTCTTGTGGAACTCTTGTGGTAAAAAATACCACAGACCCATAACACTATCAAAATTATTCTAAGTCGAGAATCTTGTGGAATGTGGTACCACACCGGCATATAGGGGGTCTGAGAAGAATTTAATGAATTTACTAAGTCTAATACCTTTGGATCTCAGGGGGTCTGAGATGAAATTTTTGAAAGGACACAACAGAATAAAAAATTTTAGAATATATTTTCCCCACATTTTACAAGATAATAGGATAAGTTATTATAGTTCAAGCAAATTTTTCACATGGTCCACTTTTCAAAACGCCCCCATGTCTAACTTTTGTTTACGAAACACGGAACAAGAAATTGAATTTAGAAACACACACATTAGACAATTTAACAATATTTTTAAGAACCTTGTAAAAGTAAAATGAAACTACTGCTAGTATCATATTCTTGCTTTACGGACGTGGTTCAGAGACAATATTTGTAATAAACCAAAAAATGTAGCTTCTAATGGTACAGTTAATTATAACGCAATTTAAAAAATAAAACGAGCGTACTTTCTAAAGATGTCGTAATAACCAAAAAGTTAAATATTATTGCTATTCAGATCGTCAACAACAGTTTTTTTACGACTGTAGTACTTATTAGCGTTTTGAACATTTCCGCATGCTATTGCTATTTATAGCCTCAACGAGTGTGCGAGACTATCAGAAATCAGGAGTTAGTGATTCAACTAAAGCGTGCACAATCAACTTGCCAAGAACAACTTTTCAGTAGGCACGTGGGGCACCATATATGTGTGTAAAATACCTCGAGTGACGTATATTTGCCGCGACGTCCAAAATCAGATAAGTGGGTCAGTTTTTATAAGTGTCTCTGAACCACTCTACCATAGAGTTTCCACGATTTCAAATTATCTGCCCTGGCGGATTGTGATATTTTTATCGTCCAATCCCATAAAGTGTTACTTGGTGAGATAATGGGCGATGGGAAGTAACTCTCATCGTGTTCCAACAAAGAATACCCCAAACATGGCTACCTTAGTCCGTTCTTGCAGACTTTACAATATTTAATATGTCATTGGGAAAAATACCTACCGCGTAGTCGAAAAATCAGTGTCATTTAAGAGTTTCATGACAGAACTTTCCCTTCCATCTTTTTGTGTGCATGTCAATTCTTTTACAAACTTTCTCATAATCGATCAAACAAGCCGCCACATTGTTTATAAACAATGACGTAAAAAATGACGCTAAAGAGCCTACGTAAGTTTGTAAACTGTTTTTGATTGGTTCGTACATTATAACTACATTCAGATATAGTTTGAAATCGTGGAAACCCTAAAGATTAACCCAGGGTTTAGTGGAGTAGAACGGAATTAGTACACAGGGTAACCGAGAATGGTGTTAAGGGGATGAGTGGCTAAGAATGTGGTGTCTTAAAGCATTATTATTATATAATGATGTAATGGTGATAACTACAATCATTATGAGTAACTGTATTCCGATTGTGACGTAATAGAAATAGTATGATGGCTCCACATGTTTGAATGCTATGTCGAAGAATAAATATAATCTGCATTAATGTCGTCTGTGTTTCATACATCCATACCATATTTGGCGACGAGGATAAACGGAATAATCAACTTAATGGCTGAGGATGAAAATTTACCTGTTCCAGTGGCAATTCCAGCTCAATTTTCACCGATTTCCCAGCCTCCAGCTTTTCAAGCAAATCCCGGCAATTTGATTATGCCTTGGATACAGCGGGAAAGATTGTTTTCAAATTACATGGTAGCTTCTGGATCCGACACTTTGAATTCTGAACGTAAGCAAGCAATTTTATTACATTCTATTGGTGCCAAAGCTCAGACAATATTTTACACACTGCCAGATTTTCCAGGGCGATCATGAAAGTTATAACGCAGACGTCTACATACATAGCCTCAACAAATTACGTCATTATTTTCGACCAAGATTCAACATTGTCGCAGAACGTTACCGTTTCCGAAACCGAGCTCAACTGCCCGGAGAGTCCGTTCTTGCATATGTTGCTACAGTTCGTGACCTTTCATCTAACTGCTTATTTGGTGCACAGTGTGATGAGAACATACGAGACCAGTTAGTAGAGAAAACGAATTCCTCACGTATACGTGAACGCTTACTGATGGAGTTTATGTTCCGTTTCCAAGGGCAAGTTGAGACAGCGGTGCGTGAAGCTAAATCTTTCATTCGATCAAGTCAACAATACACTCCCCCATCCTTCCAACCAAATTGTGCCAAGATAGATAGAAGAGTGAAGAAATCTACGGACTTTCAACATAAATCACAATTTCCATCTGCTCCTGTCCGAATCTTCCAGTACTTTTTGTTATCGCTGTGGTTCCCCACAACACCTTGCAAATTATCCAAAGTGTCAAGGCAGGACTGCTACTTGTCAAAGATGTGACCGGAGAGGACATTACACCAACGTATGTAAACATCACCGTGTCAACCTGATACAGATAGATGACTCTACCGTTTCATCTACTACTGAAGATGGAATTCAGGTTTTATCCACTGATTCCAGCAGTGCCGAGAAACGCAGTGTTTAGTGTACAGTATTCATCAAATGACCGTAGATACTGCTTCTGATGTTTCCATAAAGAATTTGAATACGTTTGACATGTCTTATATTAGACAGTCTATTGAATCTTGTGCTGCAACCTATATTAGAAGTTACACTTCGCATTCCATTAAAATTCTTGATATTTTTCGCACAATTATAGAATATAATAGTAAAAGTTCAGAATGTATATTTTATATTGTCGAGAATGGTACACATTTGCTAGGTAAAGATATTAACTAAGCCTTAGGTATTAATTTTGATGGTTCTACATTAACATGTAATTGTACTAACCAGGCTTCTAGATGTCCCAATATACTGTTATTGACATGAGCTCAGTTACAACCGATGTCATTCCTAATGAAAACAAGGGTGATGTTGTTAAAAATTGTAATGTTTTCGAAAATTGTACATCTAATGATCCAAATGTTATTGATTTTCCAGAATTATTTAGTAATAACCCGGGTAATGGTAAAGATTTTGTACATAAGGTTATGGTTAAACGTGATGTTAAACCTGTTCAGCAAAAGCTACGTCGCTTGCCATTTGCTGTTCGTGAAGCTGTTTCGCAAAGTATTTGAGAATTAGAATGTGCCGATATTATCGAACGTATCGACGCATCTAAATGGGTTTCGCCCATTGTAGTCGCCTGTCGTAAATCCGGTGACATTCGTGTTTGTGTTGACCTACGGAAACCAAACGAATCTATCGTTGTCGATAAGCATCCACTTCCAAACATTGACGAAATCATAAGTGAAATGCATGGTGCCACAGTATTTTCGCGCATTGATCTTAAAAGTGCCGGTCATCAGTTAAGTTTACAAGATAGTCGCGATTTAACCGCCCTTTATAACGCATGACGGTTTATTTCGTTTCTAACGAGTATGTTTTGGTTTGGCGCCCGTGCCAGTTTATTTTCAGAAAACGATGTCATTGATTTTAGGCGATTAAAGGGAGTAGTTTCTTTCATCGATGATATCATTGTATTCGGTCGTACACAAGCCGAACATGATACTAATCTCTGCCAAGTTTTAACTAACTCCGAAATTCAGGAATTACGTTGAACAATAAATGCCAATTTAACGTTTCTAAATTACATGATCTTGGATACGTAATTGATGCCCAGGGTATTCGTCCTAACCCTGAACTTGTTCAAGCCATTCGCGACGCACCTGTTCCTACGTCATCCGAACAATGCCGTTCATTTCTCGGTTTAACCGGATATTATTCCAAATTTGTAAAAAATTTCGCCATGGTCATTCAACCAGTACGCGCAGTTATGCAACTTGATAAAATTACTTGGACTATCGAAGCTCATCGTGCATTTACAGATGTCGGGAATCAAATTATTTCGAGTCCAGTATTAGCCTTATTTGGTCCATTACTTCCAGTCGTCGTTACAACTGACGCTAGTGCCTATGGTTAAGGGGCTGTACTTACACAGTACAGACATACTTCCGAGTATTTAGTCGCTTGCGCGTCACGTATTCTAACTTCCGCCGAGAAAAATTATTCTGTCGGTGAACGTGAAGCATTAACCTGCGTCTGGGCCGTCGAAAAGTGGCATACCTACCTTTGGGGTAGAAAATTTGTTTTGTGTACTGATCATAGCGCGCTTACTACCTTTGTTAACGACAATGAATGGGGCATGGTCATAAATGTAACAGTATTTGAGTTATTACAGAGTCAGCTTCGTAAATATATGGTTTATTTACAACGGGAACAGAATATCAACAAATACACAAATAGGCCTACATCTACACTACATGAACTAGTCTATATACATGTATGCTGGAACAATTACTACGACAGGAACACATCTAACTATATTGTATCTACCATTCTACACCGCTGCCCATGCAGCGGCTGGACTCGGGTCGGTCTCTGCCGTCTGCTCTCTCTCTCTCTCTCTCTCTCTCTCTCTCTGTCGTGTCTTCACTGTGAGTATACTACTGTATATAAAGCCTCCAACACTTAGGAAAGATGGACAGGAGGGATCATCAAATAAGGAGGTTCTATAGCGTGTTTACATATCGTATGTAGCTTGTAAATAACATGTGGAATAAATTATATAGTTAATAAGATCGTGCCTTAAATAAGAGTAAAAGAAACGTCCATTACAATGTATATCAAAACTAACAGAGGTCATACAGTTCTTTGCACCTAAATGAATGTTCAGTTTATGAAAGGTATAGACAACTTTGTTACATAAACGAATGCGTATTGCTCGTTGGAATACTCGCTTACTACATTGTGATTATAATGTTGAATTCAAACCGGGTTCACAAAGTAAAGTTGCCGACGCCTTGAGTCGATTACGGCTTCCTACTACTACACCTGCAATTACTGAAGATTGTGACGCAGTTTGTCAAATCCAACTTACAGTCATTGATACCGTTATAAAATCAGAAGAAATCATTCAAGCTAATAGTAATGATGTTACTTGTACACAACCAATATCATAAATCCACAATGGTTGGCCGCATTCCGCGAATGATTGCGAAAGTAAAACGCGCCCTTATTTTCGATGAATTATCTGTTCACAATAAATAAGTATTTCGTGGTTCCTGATGATCTTCAAAACCGCTTGGTTCATTTAGCGCATACAGATCCCCTAGGAATTATTAAAACCAAACAAAGACTCCGCGATTTGTATTGGTGGCCTAAAATGGATGTTCATGTCCAGGAAAATATCAAAAGTTGTCAAACTTGCAAGTTTAATGATAAGTCCGCTAAAACGCGTCCTTCACCAATGATACCGGTTCGCATTCCAGATAAACCTTGGTCTTAACTTGGTTTAGATTTCGTTGGACCTGATTATTCCGCGCCTGCCCATGAACGATTTGTTATTGCATTAATTGACTATCGTAGTAAGTGGCCCGAATTAGCAGCTTTTAATTCAAATATCACTACATCTACTACTATTTATTTTATTATTCGTATTTTAGTCGCGAGGGTTATCCTGACGAAATTGTTACAGACAATGGTCCTCAGTTTACATCCCACGAATTTAAAGATAGGGGGTGGAATTAATTTTGAAATTGTCTGCCCCCCATCGGAAAACTTGGAGACATAGAAGACATTGAAAAAGCAACAAAAAATTTTGGGGTGCAAAGAGGGTTACCCCCCTGTACACCCCTCCTGAAGGTACCGCACCCTGATTTCGGTAGTTTTATTTGATTTTACCATTTTTTTTCGTTAAAAGAAGTTGTAAGTACACCCAATTGTTCTGTATGGATGTTTTTTGGGTCGTGTAGTTGATTGCCGATGTGGTTATTTACGTAGTTATATTCAAAATGGCGAAAATCCAAGATGGCCGCCAAAAATCTAAGGTGACCGAACAAATTTTATACAAAATCCGAACATGGGTTGTGTAATACGTCTATTCTAGGGTTTTCGGGGTCGTAGAATAAGATTTTATTATCAAAATGTGGCTCCGGATTTGATCATTCACAAGATGCTCCTTTGACTTCATCACAGTCTTCTGACGTTTTCTAATTTTTAGATATATGTATCAATCAACATGTGTGATACATAGGATCTTGCTGAACTTCATGTCAAATCTCTTTATATCTCACATTTCATTATCAATCTCTTTCACAGAGAATTACGAAAGTCTTCTAAGATCTCTGTAAAAGATGACTGTCTTCAACGCGTGCAATCACATCACACGGCGCCAATCATTGGCTCAGTGGCGCGTGCATTGTTTACATAAGACGTAATTGTTTCGGGTAGAATGGTGCCTTTTACTCATTTTAATACCCGTTTACACTGAATAGGAAAGTTAATACCGGGGACTCATTAAGTCGCATCGATGTCATCCTTATCAGTGACTGTAGCGGCATTGAGAATATTCACTGCTGGTCAATGTGGCATTATGCAAGTAACCATTGCGAGGGAACATACATCATTATCATTATAAATTCAAATGTTCCATGTAAAGAACATTTATCGTAGCAATTTTCAAACCATTATCATGGAGATTTTCCGGATAGGTGTTAGGCGATCCATAGCTCAATGAATGTATAAATCAACCACTGCAACATTTTACTTAGATATTTGTATGTCTTGGTTGGTGATTTAGTCGCCTACTTCACCAACCGATGCAAATCGACCCCCATGATTTCAATTGGTAGCTTATGAAACCAACACTTCTCGCAGAGTCTATTATGTGTACCGGGGCCCTTTCCAGTTTCTGAGCATCCATTTGTTAAAGTGCATGTCCCGAATCCCCCGAATTCAAAAAATATCACAATTTTGTTTTTGAATACCGTTGGCTAATCTTGATAAAATCATTTTGATCACTTTGATGACCTCATTGCGATTATGACTGGTCACTTTTTCTATGGCATTACACAATGGTGCTATGGAACCGTTATTTTGAAACAAAAACAAGGCAGGAGTGATCACATCCAGGAACTTCACTTAGATCCTGCAAGAGGACCTCATATGTTGTAGAAGCCGGCGTGGTGAACAATAAGAACGGTTCAACAAGATGTACAAACCAATTAAGTGCTCCGCTCGCGTACAGAACTTTTACTCCTTATATTGACTTCCAGCTGTCAAGGGATCTTTTTCTTGCACGCTAATTTGTACACGGGACCTTGGCTTTTGTCGCATCCGAACGACTAGACAGCTGTCCTTGTCAGGCCATCCGTCCTACATCACTGACGAGGGGGCACCACACCGATAAATATGGATTAACTTTCTCGGCCAATGCAGGGATCGAACCCCCACCCCCCAGCCACCGTGACCCCTCAGAATTGAAGTAACACCGTCCTAATGATAAAGAGTTACAGAACATGTCATACATGACAAATAATTCAAACATCTATTTTATACACATTATATGGCATCAACACATTATTTGCAATTTGTTCATGGGAACAATTTCAAATTTCAAAACGCCTTTGTATATACTAATTTCACAGTTATATGATTCACAAGCAACGTTATAATGAATATAATAGTTCATTATAATAACCCCTACGCGCAAGCGATTTATTGAAATAAAATTGAAACTATATGTTAGTCCCAAAATGACCTAGTTTGTGTCGATCCAAATGTATCATACAACCGTTAACGTCGTGAAAGCAGTCTAGAAAATAAATTCTGAAAGCAGATTCAATTTTAATAGGGCATAGCATAAAATCTTGTCGGCCACCTTGGATTTTTGGCCGCCGTCTTGGATTTCCGCCATTTTGGATAAAGTTACGTTTGTTTTCACGTCAGATATGAACTCAGAGATTCAAAACCCATCAAAATCGAACGTTTTGAGACACCTATGACGCCTTACAACAACAGAAATTGGTAAAATCCGTTAAAAGTACCGGAAATCAGAGTCGGATATTTTCAAGGGGGGGGTGTACAGGGGGGTTACACCCTTTGAAGCTCAAAATTTTTTGTTGATTCTTCAATGTCTTCTATGTCTCCAAGTTTTAAAATGGGGGTCAACTTTGAACTCAAAAATTTGTAATTTTATTCCACCCCCTATTAAAGAATTCATGAGAAAGCGGGGTATTATTCACCGCTTTCCTTCCGTTTATTACCCGGAAGAGAATTCTGAAATTTAATAGAATTCTTTCTGAAGTTATTCAGGCAGCTCGTTTTGAACATAAGAATGTTAGTACTGCTGTTACAGAATTCTTAGGTACCTTTCGTTCCAGTCGTCACTGTACTACTGGTGAATCTCCATCTGTTGTATTACATGGTAGACATATCAGAGCTTTATTAGATATTCCATTGTTACACAACCTCCTACTCCTTTGTCTAATTATGAAATTAATGATAGAGTTAGTCATAAGCAAAACCTAAGAAAAGCTTACACTGATAAACGTAAAGGTGTTCTTTCAAGAGATTTCAAAATAGGTAATATTGTTCGCATAAAGAAACCTTGGTATGTTCCAAAAGGTCATTCGAAATATACAGATCCAGTTCGTATTCGGTCCAAGATCGGTTCTTACACATATATTTTAGATAATGGTCAGAGATGGAATGATAAATATATTTCACCTTTCTATGGGAATTATTTTCAAACGGGGGGGGGGGGGGGTGTTCATATGTATTTTGATCCACCTGATAATGCTATTAATAGAAATAATGTTAATCCGAATAATGTACCATTTGTTCCACCCAATGTTCCAAATGATTCAATTGTTAATAATCCATCAAGAGTTAGATCAAGTACAAGAGTAAGATCAAACCCTGTTTGGTTTAAGGATTATGTTGTTCATAAGAAATAGATAGTACACTGTCTTATTTTCATGTTGGAAAAGAGCATTTCTTCAGGAGGGTGGAAATGTAGTGTCTTAATGCATTATTATTATATAATGATGTAAGGGAGATAACTACAATTATTATGAGTAAATGTATTCCGGTTGTGACGTAATAGAAATTGTATGATGGTTCCACATATTTGAATGCTCACTCGGCTAATCTCGACAGATTCCTTAAACTACGTAAACTACATCTAGTCTCGGATGTATGACAGTAAGTGATATGTACCTACGCCCATACATTTGCGATGCGGCTACCGGTTTACTTTAACAGGAAAACTTGACGCTATTACACAAATTGGGAACCTATTCGGCTAGCGACCTATTCGACCGATCGAGCTGCAACCTGTTCGTTGGAAACCTATTTAGAGTAAAGACAACAGTCTCTATTTATCAACCAATAAAATCCAACGTTATGTCTATCAAATGAAAGTAGAATATATTATTTTTTATCCATTCCTTCAGCTCAGAATAGAAGTGTAATTTCGTCATTATCTTACAGCTGGATCGGTCGAATAGGTCGCTAGCCAAATAGGTCGCCAACTTGTGTTTAGAATGGGAGCAGTCATGTTTCATCCGGGACCTTTAAAGTAGTTCCAATATGGCGGAATTCATCATACAGCCGAGTTTAGATTCCCGAAATCTTCCGAGGGTTGCCGAGTGTTGAATGCTATGTCGAAGAATAAATATAATCTGCATTGATGTCGTCTGTGTTTCATACATCCATACCATAAAGAACAATAGACCCAAGCTGAAAGAAGAAACTAATTAAGCAGATAATTTTGGGAGCATTGTTTTTTTAAAATTTATAATAGCCTTTAACACATAACATAACACATTTTTTTTTTTTAACTTTTGAACGCATAAAGTGTCAAACATAGTCCAAAAATTCTAACAAATTCATTTTCCTTTCTCACATCTAAGAACGCAAAATGGCTGTTGGCTGGCCACGTGAATACAGTCTTTTTCTCTTCTTACAAAATTCCATTGTTTCAAAAATATTAGGCTGAGCTTTTCCAATTAGTTTTTTTAGGCGTCCGTGCTATCCGTCTAAAGAGTTGTTGGTTCTTCGCGTAGTTTAGTTGTGGTTCCTGCAGCCCTACACCCCTTGCTTTTTTCACGGCACTGTTATATCATTTACTAGTTATTCTTTCTCTTATGCAGCTTATACTTACAACCAGCAATACATAGGTAATATAAGTGAACTATATCCTTTTTATTAATTAGTGAGTTTGTTGAATTCTGGTAAAAATCAATATAAGTAAACTAGAATCATAATGACTGACCCTGCCTCATTTACGCTTTCAATCCGTTTTTAATCCATCAAAGACTCCCGCGGTCGACTTTCCAAATTCTGGTGAGTCGCCGATATGGGAAGACCCCTGTAAATCTAAGCCTTTAGAGCGTCCACGGGCATTAGTTTTGATTAAGCGCATGCTTGATTTTAACTTAGTTTGTGGGTTTCCTCCGGTTTCCTCCCACTGCTAAAGACCCCTACGCGCAAGCGAATTATTGAAATAAAATTAAACCATATGTTAATCCCGAAATGACCTAGTTTGTGTTGAGTGGACGTTAAACCCCATTTCTCTCTCTCTCTCTCTTTAAATTCAGAAATAGTTTTGGAATTTTTTATTGGAAGACTTAGATCATTCCACTGTTTGACATAGGAAGGAAAAAAAGAATTCTGGTAAAGTAATGCTCTACAGTTCATTTGTTTAATTTGGTTTGAGTTACGAAGATGGTAGGGTTGGGCAGCGGATACAAGAGGTGGAACTACGTGTATATCGGTTAAATATTTAGGAACTAGTCCATTTAAAATTTTGTAAAAAAAAGGTATCATTTTATGTTGATAACGTCTTAGTTGGAGCTGGCAGATTCCAGTTTTCATATAAAGTGTGTTATAAGAGGTACCACGTGGAAGGCCGGTCATAGTACGTAATGCGTCGAGTTTTTCAAGTTGGGTTGATTTATCTTTAGAACAGTTATTCCATACACAATCTGCATAATCGAAAACTGGAAGAATGAATGACTTATATATAGTTTCTAATGTTTTTCGGGGTTTTTTTTGACTGTATTTAAAACTTCGCAGATAATCGCTAACATTGAGTATACGGAACATTTAATATTGTGGATTTAGCTGTTCAATATACTTGTTCGTCTCAATTTAAAGTCATTCGGATATTAACTTTTGCCTCTGGACCGTCCAAAAGATTTTTCAATAGTGATCAAGGGCCATAACTCTGGCCTAACTATCGAAAATCAATAGGCTTCTTCGTCTCACGATTTTAAACACTGTGTACAAATTTAAAGTCAATCGGATATTAACTGTGGCCTCTAGCGTCCACAAGATATTTTGAAGTGATCAAGGGCCATTACTCTGCCAGTAATTATCGCTGAAAATCAACAAGCTTCTTTGTCTCATGGCCTTAAACACTGTGTAGAAATTCAAAGTCAATCGGATATTAACTTAAGCCTGTAGAGCGTCCACAAGCAAGTGTGGACGCCGGATCGACGGATGTGGGCGACGACAATAATATGACCACATTTCAATGTGGGCGTATAGAAATATACACCATCTGTTGAGAACTTAATTATTTGTTGCACGATTTACATGAACTGTATCAGTAAAGCACTTAAAATCTGAAAATGCCGGCCAAGGTGCCGAGGTAGAACAAAGCACGTTGGACATTTTCTGATAGAGACACACCACTAGATCTCAAAACTGGTTCTTGGGCAAACCAATGCTCACGGTTTCTTTAAAGACGATATATTTGATAGGGGAGGGAAAGCTTTTGGACTATTACCTGAAAGGGTAATGGAGGACTTCTGCGTATTTTTGGCCAAAACTGGTGACGTAATATGACGTAATTGTGACGTAATAGCGACGCCATCGCTATCATTTTGTCATAAGATAACCAATATAATCATTTAAAGTGTAAATTGTTAACTAAACTTCCGTATTATTATCTAAAATAAACACCAACTTTCAATTAAAATGAACCATTGCAGCAGGATTTATATAGTTGTTATATTAAGATATTAATAAAGCTAAGGATTCTAGTTTTATGGATAGGTCAGACTTTACTGTTTTTCGAATCGTCCCATCGTCATTGAACATAGAGGTGACTACTCTAGCCAACCCGTGTTTCAAGACATGTTTTAAATCACATCACGTTTCTTAGTTACAGCAAGGATGCGTCGAAATTAAACTTCGCAATCTATTTTCAATTTTGTAGATTGTACTGTAACACCCTTTTTCATGTCCGCAAAACTCAAGGTTTTCAACCTTGAGTCCGGTTTCTAAAAGCTTAATGACTTGTTTTCAAAAAGGTGCTTCTCTACAAATTCATCATAACGTTTATCACCAGTTTCGAAACTTTCTATTAATGATTTAGTCACATTGTCACTAGCTACCATTCCAGTTGATATATATTTGCGAGGCTTGTTGGGACTTCTTCGATATCAAAAAGGATCTTGCCACTGTTCAAGAACGAGGTCCACCATTTGATGTACATCATTTTCATCACGTGTAACACTGGCCCCGGCAGAAAAAGTGCTAGTTAAACTCGTTTGGCACAAATTTTTAAAGGCAGTTGCGTATTTTCCTGATAATTGACGAGTAATTAACCATCTTATCAATGCGTCTTTCTTTAGAGTGAAACCATACTCCTCCTTGACATTTACACTCTCTGTTGACCGATTATTCAAGTGCTTGATCAGTGGGTACACAAATAAATCTATTATTAGACGAACAACGTACTAGAAAACCACCAGTTTCAAGATGATGGAAGGCTGTTGGATTTTTGGTCGCTAATTTCTTCATGTCTCCTAAATACAGAGGTAAGTATCTTACATAGTTGTTTCTGGCTGCAATACGAAGTAATGGGATAACTGCAGCCACACTATTTAAATGAAGTTCAAAATTGTCATCTCTGTCTAATCTTAACAAACGAAGAAGAATGTCAACGACATCTATGAAATTGGACCAGAATGCGCAGGTTTTAGACTGCAGTTTTCCTTCTTCAGTAAATTCCATTATAACATCTGATGTGCTCTGCATCTCATGTTCAATATCGCCAAGTAAGCTTCTAGCAAATTTGTGGTCTGGTGTTACAAACGTGGATTGTAAATCATTAAAAAGAGATGATAAACGATCTGACATAAAAAAATCACCCTTTGGATTCTGACCATTTAGCTACAGCATCAAACAATAGACGGCTTAAAGCATCAACCCAAAACTTTAAGCTTCTAACACCCCGGGCTACATGTTTACCTTGAAGCATTAGGTTGTATGTATTATCTGCGAATACACCAGATTCTGTAAGTTGAGCTTGAAGACCACCATCACCATACAGCTTTCCAACACTTGCTATGACAGCCATAATCAAATGAATCTCTTTCAACAAAACTGGTTCATTCACAATATTTCTTGGACTTTACTGTACATAGGCATGTCAGCAGTGACGAGTATATGACCCTGTTCTAACGCATCGGCAACACCAACAGTCGGGTCAAAAAAGTGTAGATTGTCGATAATTCTGTTGGAACAGCGTGGATAAAAGGGAGGTATCTGACTGTACATAAAGGCTGGTCGGTTTGGGACAACGCTATATTGATCTGTGTCCAAGAAGGAAGTCCGTGCTCTGTGCAGAGATATCTTGAAAGTTTCCATATCTGGTCTTGTACAACGGCTTGGCGAACAGAAGTTAAATGTTTATCAGCTTTCAGGTTTACTTCTGGAACATCTTGGAATTTTACTTTTAGAAGTGGGAAGACTGTTGCGCTGATAAACAACGATATCCATCATAGGGTGTCCCACCCTAAATGAATATCTCCAAATATCTCGACAATTACACCACGATACTAATATATTTACAAAGCCTTAAATCTGTTTCACACATTTATAGTCACTAAATAAACGACCATGTTGTACTTAATAAGCTATGACCATTTAACCATACATAAATAATTCTGAAAAATGGTTTGGAGTGGAGTCCATAACTTCCAGACACTTTTGAGTAAAAGATAGGTTACGTGCCCTTGTTTTGAAATTAGTCTCGCATAGCTAGTCTACCGATCATTCTACGTCTAATTGACAGGTCGGGATAAACAAGACTACTTTTTTACGAAACATGGAACAAGAAATTGAATTTAGAAACACACACATCAGACAACTCAACAACATTTTTAAGAACCTTGTAAAAGTAAAATGAAACTGCTGCTAGTATCATTTTCTTTGCATTACGGATGTGAGTCAGAGATATTATTTGTACTAAACCAAAATATGCAGCTTCTAATGGTACAGCTAATTATAAGGCAATTTAAAAAATAAAACGAGCGTAATTTCTAAAGATGCCGTAATAACCAAAAAGTTAAATATAATTGCTATTCAGAATCGTCAACAATAGATTTTTTACGACTGTAGTAGTGTTTGGTGTTTTGAACATTTCCGCATGCTGTTGCTATTTATAGCCTCAACGAGTAGTTAGTCATTCAACTAAAACGTGCACGATTAACGTTTCAGTAGGCACGTGGGGCACCCTATCCATGGAATGAGTGGTATTTTTACCATCAAGAGTCTCTTCATTTTGATCAAAATTATAAATGGCCGCATCTATCATAGCGGCGCCGTCCGACGCAACTGATAGCAAGCCTTCAGGGATACAACATGACGGTTCTTCTGTTCGTAACTGCCCGCGTGCTAATGACGATAGGAAGTGTCTGACTTCGTGGTAACTTACGGTATGACCAAAGGCATACAATGTGTCAATTAACTGTCTACTACCAAGGGCACACAATGTGTCAATAACGGTCTACTCCCAAAGTCGGGGTGCATTTGAACAGCAAACCCAAGTGTAATAAGAGTTATTATACGTCTAGAACATGATATTATTGTATGGCATACACTGAGATGTTTCAGCTTTTCTATGGTATCTAAAATATCAGTACAACTTGAAGCATTGTTATAGGATGCAACGTTGGTTAACCAAGCACAAAAGTCTCTGGGAACAAGAGGAACGAAATCTTCGCATACGCTTAAGTCCATATCTTTCGCGGAAAAATAGTTCGATGGATCACCCTTTACTGACTGCCCTGTAGGGGAGACCGGGGCACATTGAACATATGGGTACATTGAACCACCATTAATATATTCTTGATAAATAACACTAGGCAAACAAAGGCTACACAGAAGGGAGATAACTCTTCAACCCCCTTCTCCATAAATAAGCAGAAGCAACAGGTAATGCATTATTTGTTTGGTGCTGATTTTTTCAAAACAGGTGAGTGAAAGTGAAAATTCACTACTTCTACTTACCATTTTCTATACGCACTACCTGCTTAGCCTAGGAAATTCGTGTACTTACAATCAGTTCATATATATGTAATCTACAATCCAAATAAACAAGGACTTGATCCATCATGGAGGCCATTTTGAATTTTTTTTAGAATTTTGATCATAAAACAGTCATGGGGGAGATTGAACCACTGTCAATGGGGTACGGTTCAATGTACCCCAGTGCATATTAGCCTATTTATATTTTAATAATTTGTCATTTCAGGATGGTTCGCAACTATAAACCCAAAACTGACCGCGGTAGTCGTGATTGTGCTGCCATGAAGCGAACAGTGGAAGAGGTGCGAGGTGGTAAATCCATTCGAAGTGTTGCAGAGGTTTGAAAATTAATAGAATTACACTTGGTCGGTGCGTTAAGAAACTAGAATCAAAACAAGAAATATATGATGACGACGTTAAGTCAAACTATAATAGTAGACAATTATTTTCATCTACCCAGGAAAAAACCTTTGAAGATTATCTTCTCCACTGTTCAAAAATGTTCCATGGTCTAGGGTACACTCAAGCCCGAAGACTGGCCTATGATTATGCCAAAACTCTCAACACAGTAATGCCAGATGGTTGGTCTCAAAATTGTATGGCTGGACAGGAATGGATGTCCTTTTTTTTGTCCACGGAAAAAAAAATGTAAAAAAGAATGTCAATCAAACAAGAAAAAGCAACAAAAAATTGCATGTGAAATAAGTGATGAGAATGATGGTAGTTTTGAAATTGATGAGGATTCAGATGATTATGATGAAAACTCTGACATAGATTTTGATTTTCACAAGGGTCCGGAAGTAGGAGATTTTGTCTTGATTAAATTCATACCCACTAACAGTCTGGGGTCTGTCCATTATGTTGGTGAAATCGTGGATAAAGAAAAAGAATCAAATTCTCTGATTATTTATTTTTACCGGCAATCTGCTAAAGCTGTAGGGAAATTTGTTAAACCACTTGTTGATGATGTTTCACCTGTATACAGAAATTCTATTCTGATGTGTCTTCCTAAACCACTTGATTCAGGCACAACTAAACGTGCATCTTCTTTAATTCATTTTGCTGTAAAAAAGTGTATTATCATACAAGAGTTGAAGATAATATTAATAGACATACTACTTTTCCACTTTTAGGTATTTCAGCAGGTAACTGCATCTAGTAAATTGCCAAGGCTGTGAGATATTCGGGTCGGGTTACAATTAGAGACCTGATAATCGAAATCATTGTCCAGATACGAATTGCGGCTGTATTAATGTTGTCAGTTTTGAATAATAGAAATGGAAGTCAGCTGTTGAAGTTTTTCTGTGTTTTTCCATTCCAACCTGGCTGCTGAAGCCTCGCCCGAAAGAAATTCTACATGGTCCGACGAGACGGATGGGTTTTCAAGTGAATTAAAGTATTTCTGAAGGGTGAGAGCTGAGAATTAATGTCAAATGTCAATGAAAATCGTACTACGACAAGAGCCTCGTTTTGAAAAGACAGAACTCTCCACGCGGTTGTCAATTTGATTGTTGATTGTTGTTTTCAAATTTCAAGCCATGCCGCCTAGTATTAAGCGAAAATTAAAGATCCGTGAAGGACACAGATTGTCAGTGAAAAGACTAATAGATAAAGTCGATGAAAATCTATCAGTTATATCGGAAATAAATTTCAAAGTGTTGATGCCTAAACTTATTCGTCTGAAGGGGAACTTAGAAGAAAAGGCCCATATAATTTTGTCGTACGATAAAGAAATATTGAATTCAATAGATGAGGAGAATATAAGTGACGAAATTGAAGAAACAGATCAGTATAGAGAAATAATTCAGTCGGCTTTAGAAAGAATTGAAACAAGCTGTGAAGCAACCTCTGTAGGTCTACATTTGTCAAAAGAAAATACAGCTCAGGTACAAACAGAGTCATGATAGCACAACCCTTCCACGCCAGGAAGCAAGTGAGGGTAATTTAAATAAAGGTGTTTCGTCAATTGAGCCAGCACATGAGGTCCCGGTCAGTGATAACTACTCTCTTCTGGAAACAAATACTCAACCAAGCTACAGGAAGACACTCAAGTTACCAAAATTGGAACTCAAGAAGTTTGATGGTAATTTAGCCAATTGGAAAAATTTCTGGGATACCTTCGAAAATGCGATACATAACTCAAACCTAGCAACCATAGAAAAATATACCTACCTAAATTCCTTAGTGCAAGGGTCTGTGGCAGATGCAATAGCAGGCCTTCCTCGGACTTCTGAGAATTATCCCGAAGCTATTGATATACTTAAACATAGATTTGGTAACAAGCAGCTCATTATTAACCAACACATGGAAGGATTTCTATATATAGAATCAGCCTCCAATAACATAAGGTCGTTAAGAAAATTATACGATGCTGTTGAAGCGAAGGTAAGAGCCCTAAAATCCCTTGGGGTGCCCTCAGACGCGTACGGCTGTTTGTTGTTGTCCGTTTTCATGACAAAATTGCCAGCAGAAATGAAGTTAATTATCAGCAGAGATACTAAAGGAGAAGAATGGAATTTGGATGCAATTTTACAAACTTTTTCTCTGGAACTTGAAGCACGTGAAAGGGTTTATCAGCTCCCATCAGGGGAGAGTTTCTCCAATACTTACCAGTCTGCGAAGAACTACAAACCAGATAACAATACGTTAAGAAGTAGAATTGGTTCTGCTACATCGCTTCTTACCAGGCACCTACCAACCTCCAATAGTCAGATCATGTGTACATACTGCAGATCCAATCATCCATCCAATTGCTGTCACATTGTCACAAGTGTTCCGGCTAGGAAACAGGTTTTAGTACGCTGGGGAAAATGCTTCAACTGTCTGAAAAAGGGGCACATTGTTAGAAATTGTCCAGACAGAAGAAGATGTCAAGGAAGTCATCACATTAGTATTTGTCCAAATTCAGTTAACACTCCGTCAACATTTCGTCGAGACATTGTCAGCAGGCCAGCATATGACAGTAGACAGAGTCAGTATAATGAAAATAAGTCATTTCACAGAAGTTTCCATGTGGGACAACAATTTCAGAATTTAAATCAACTACATGGTGTGAATGAACAATTGCATGAAAATCAGCCAGTCAACATTTGAAAATGGCATGATTAGTGGCAGAAATGGTTCAGTAAATTCAAAGTCTACTTACTCACAGGATGCAAGGCTCGCCAATTCTTCATATGGAAACGAATCAATCAACTCTCCTTCGACATTTACAGGGTCAAACTCTAGTAATAGTTACAAAGGTCATGGTCAACAACGACTGTCATCTGGAAATAACTCTATGGTACTGTATACCAACTCTTCTACTCCGATCCTGCTTCAGACTGCGCGAGCATTTATTTTCAACCCAAGCCATCCTGAACTGCGAAAGTATGTTCGACTCATCTTCGACAGTGGAAACCAAAGATCTGACATTTGTACCAACATCAAGTAGAATCTGAATCTCTCAGTAACAGGGACACAGTCAGTCTTGATCAATACCTTTGGGTCTAAATCCGAAGTAACTCCAAGTCAAGTCATGGAAGCTGTCGACGTTTGTGTTGCAACTAGAGACGGAAATATCATGCTCTCTGCTTTTGTTGTTCCTCACATTTGCGACCCAGTTAGTCATCAACCTATCAGAGCAGCACGACAAACCTACCCTCATTTGTCTCACTTACAGCTTGCAGATTACATCAGTGATGACCTTGATATCCAGATCGATATATTGGTTGGGGCTGATCAACAGTGGAACTTTTTTACCGGAAAAACATCACGGGGGGAGCAAGGACCTGTTGCCATGCATACCAAGTTTGGATGGGTTTTATCTGGTCCAGTACAGAGTTCGACTCATAACTTGCTGACGCCTAACAAGATAACTTCTTTATTTGTTAATCAATCTAACCCTGAAGATGACCTTAAACGCTTCTAGGACCTAGAAGCACTGGGGATCAAGTCAAAGTCTATCTATGATGAATTCCTGGAAACAGTTCAATTTAAGGAAGGACGATATGAAGTTAATCTACCCTGGAAAACTCATTACTACCAGATAATTTCATAACTAAGCTCAAGACGATTGACTAGTCTATTAAAGCGACTTAATCAAGAACCTGAAATAGTCCAGGAGTATGGTGCAGTTATTGAAGAACAGCTTCAGAGAGGTATCGTGGAAATAGTTCCAGATCCCACAGTTGGTGAAGTTGGCAAGTTTCATTATCTTCCTCATCACCCCGTTGTTAGACGAGATAAAACTACTACCAAGGTTAGGATTGTGTATGATGCTTCATCGAAATCCAACGGACCATCTCTAAATGATTGCTTATATGCCGGACCACCTCTTACAGAGAACATCTTTGATATCTTACTTCGCTTTAGGATCCATCCAGTGGCAGTTGTAGGAGACACTGAAAAGGCTTTTTTAATGGTGTCTGTCAATCCTGAGGATAGAGATGTACTCCGATTCCCGTGGATGGATGAAAATGATAGGATGATTTGCCTTCGGTTTACTCGTGTCGTTTTTGGGGTTTCATCGAGTCCGTTCCTTCTAAATGCCACAATCAAGCAACATGTTGACCAATTTAAAGATTCTGATCCAGAATTTGTCAGAGCATTTCTCAAGTCCATTTACGTAGATGACTTGTCTGCTGGAGCGAAGGATGAAGCTGCTGCTTACAAACTTTACCAGAAAGCAAAGTCAGTATTGGCAGATGGGGGATTCAGTCTTCGGAAATTTGTATCTAACTCGAGATGTTTAACAGAGAAAATAAAATCAGAAGAATCTCGATCTGAGGAAATGAAATTAACCGAAGAAAATTCAGAGAAAGATAGTTCAAGAGAAAGTACCCACATTCTGGAACAGGAGTCTGATAGAAATCTGAATGTAAATGAAAACTCAAGCGGAATTAATTCAAAGGAAGAAGATTTAGAATCAAACATTGCAGATTTATTTCAAATTAGAGAAGATGACGAGAGCTTCACAAAATCATTTCTTGGTAACTCAACCTCGGCTGATTATCAAAAGGTGCTTGGAATTGGTTGGAATTCCACTGAAGATACTTTGGTATTTGATATGAAATCAATCTCAATGTCCTCCTCTGATGTTATTCCTACTAAGCGTCATGTTGTAAGTGTGGCCTCCAAGTTTTACGATCCTCTGGGACTACTGTCACCTTTCATTGTTCAGTACAAGATTCTGTTTCAGGATCTTTGTAAAGCAGGATTAGAATGGGATGAGCCAATAGAAGGTGAACTGCTTCAACGATTTAGAAAGTTGATGGAAGTAATGTCGACGGCTGAGGTATTTCACTTACCACGATGCTACTTCAATAATCTATTAGAAGACGATGTCTTGGAATGTAATCTTCATGGTTTTTCGGATGCTTCTACCAGGGCCTACGGTGCTGTTGTATATCTTCAAATTATTACAGCATCTGGAACTGTTACAAGATTTCTTGCATCAAAGACTCGGGTGTCACCACTCGTTCAGCAGTCTATACCACGATTGGAACTTCTCTCGATCTTGATATTGTCCAGACTCATGGTGTCCATTCTTCAAGTTTTTGATCAAGAAATTCACATCAAACAATCTTTCTGCTGGTCAGATAGTAAGGTAGCCTTATTTTGGATAAAAAATGAAGATGAGGAATGGAAGCAGTTTGTACAAAACCGTGTTAATGAAGTTAGAAGTTTACTACCTATACAGTGCTTCAGACACTGTCCAGGAAAGGACAACCCTGCGGATATTCCATCCAGAGGAATGAATCCCAGTGAATTTTTAACAGACACACAACTCTGGTTGGAAGGTCCTATATGGTTGAAGAGTCAACAGTATCGAGACAATGTTCCTGACGAGATTGGAGACATAGAAGTCACTAGTTTAGAAGATTATCAGTCTGAAGTGAAGAAGAAATCAAGTAAGGACTCAGTGATGTTAATACCTAGTGAGCATTTTGGATCTGTGGGAGAAGTGATTAAATGTGAAGATTATAGTAATTACAGTCGGTTACTGAGAATTACTGGATTAGTTTTAGTATTCATTCGTCGTCTTAAAGGCAGATTATTAAATACACCAGGGGGCCCTCGAGAAGACTTGGATTCCTGTATTGTTGACGCAAAGCGCCTATGGTTGACTGAAAATCAGAAACTGTTGTCATCTAGCAGCAACTTTCAGAAGTGGAATGTTGAATTCGAGTTTTTTTACGGATGAACATGGATTAATTAGGTGCAGAGGAAGACTAGGAAATGCAGAACTTCCCTATTCCTCCAAGTATCCTGTAATTTTAGATTCTAAACATTGGATAACAACCTTGATTGTCAGAATAGCACATCAGAAAGTACTTCATGGTGGAGTCAAATCAACTCTTGCTGAGGTGCGTTCAAAGTTTTGGATAGTAAAGGGTCGTCAGTTTATCAAGAAAATTATTCATGATTGCAAGTTCTGTAAACGTTTTCATTCAAAGTCATACCTTCCACCTCCATCTCCAGACTTACCAGAATTTAGAGTACAAGAAGCAAAAGCCTTTGCCTACATTGGATTGGATTATATTGGACCAGTTCATTCAAGTGATCAAGGTAAACTGTGGATTTGCTTATTTACATGTTGCATAACAAGGGCTGTTCATTTAGAAGTTGTGTCAAACCTCACTCCGGATGCATTCCTGAGATGTTTTAGAAGATTTACTTCCCGTAGATCAGTTCCTGATGTAATAGTTTCCGACAATGCATCTACATTTAAACCAGCTTCAAAGGAGATCCTTGAGTTGATGGAAGATCCCACAATCAAGAAGTTCATGTCAAATCAACGAATTCGATGGATTTATAATCTCGCCAAGGCACCATGGTGGGGCGGTTTTTATGAGCGGTTGGTCAAGATAATTAAGGAATGTCTCAAGAAATCAATCTTTCAAGCCAATTTGAATTTTGATGAAATTCTAACAGTCGTTACAGAAGTCGAAGCTGTTATGAATTCACGTCCACTCTCTTATACTTCATCAGATGACACAGATGAACCACTTACCCCATCGGATTTGGTTTATGGACATAGAATTTTTACCTTACCAGATAGAACTTATTCAGTCGAACTGGATGCAGATTATTCTGAAATCAAACAGTCAGATTTAACTCGTCGCATGAAACATGTCCAAACTATCCTTTCACATTTTTGGCGTAGATGGAGAAAGGAGTATCTGTTGGAACTACGTAATGCACAGAGATTCTTAAGGAAGACGACCAACAGCATTACAATCTCCATTGGAGACGTCGTATTGGTACATGATGAACAGTTACCCAGATGTTTTTGGAAGTTGGGTCGAGTCGTCCAGTTTCTGGATAGCCATGATGGTCAGATTCGTGGAGCTTTAGTCAAAATCAGGACTAAGACAGGTCAAATTCATACTTTGAGGCGTCCGGTTCAGTTGTTATTTCCCATGGAAATTAATGAAGGTTCAAGTAATGACGAGTCAACCACTTCACTTGATGCATCAGATGTTTCGATGGTGGATACCCAGGAGTTAGTTCAGAGACCAAGACGTTCAGCAGCTATAGTTGGAGAGAATATCCGTCGGCAGTGGATCAAAGAATTACAGTCTGATGTGGACTCTTAAACTTTTCATTCATTCACTGGTAGTTTCAAGTTAAAATAGACATTTTAATTCAGTAAATGTGAACATGTTTGTTTATTAATAATATAAACTGGTTATCTGTTTTGTGTTGACCAGTATAGGTCAACAGGGGGGAGTGTGAGATATTCGGGTCGGGTTACAATTAGAGACCTGATAATCGAAATCATTGTCCAGTTACGAATAGCGGCTGTATTAATGTTGTCAGTTTTGAATAATAGAAATGGAAGTTAGCTGTTGAAGTTTTTCTGTGTTTTTCCATCCCAACCTGGCTGCTGAAGCCTCGCCCGAAAGAAATTCTACAAAGGCATGTTAGTATTTGCCCATCAATCATATAAAATATGCAGGTTACATTCATCTGTCCTATTGATGCTATGTGTGGCGTTAGAATTGATTTCCCCAAAATATCTTCCTTGGTTGCAATTACCTGAAATATATAAACATGAAATAATTAGAATTATTAGATACATTTAGCAAATCGTATTTTGGTAGAGGAGATTACCGTGTTATCGTAGTAACATTGTGAGCACTGACAACAATGGAAGGGCATGTTGTTCACAACTAATATTATTAGGCCTACTTCAATTAAATCAAAAAATATTGATGACAACTTATTCATCCAGTGTAATATATTTGTAAGCAGACTAAATAGGCCTATAGTAGAATTAATTAACGATTATCCCCACCCTGACACATGTCACCGTGTGATTAATAACATAATAATAAAGTAGGCTTAGTACTCTAGTAGTAACCTACAGTCTTGACTTGTAATAGGCCTAGCAGCAATGCAAATACAGTAAATTAATTGTACCGGTAGGCCAACTGTTATTCTTATCGGAGTTACCCATGCTGACTATGCAAGGCTTGGCAAGGGCTACCAATAAATCATTGTCCCTAAAACTAGAAGTGTTTCGAAGTAGACAAGATCAAGCTTTAATTTACTGATCCTGATGATTACTGGTGTGTTGCACTGTTCACACGACTCTTACTAAGTTTTAGTCTTGACTGGCTGGATACCTCCTTTTCTATTAGAACCTTACCCAAATAATATTATATCAGCATGAATACAAACTATATCGAAACTTTGTTGATTCGTGACGCAACCCTAAACTGACTATAATGAATTATTCGAAGACAAGCTCGATTTGTGTCACTTTTCCAGACCACTACACTATTGTCTATTGGAACTTAATTTTATTTATTATTATGGCGGTTTGCGAGGTTCCAATTCTGTTTAAAATATCATTCACACTGACTGAACTCTGCTTTACCAACCTTGTTCTGTGCACTTTGTTCCTTTGACATCTTGGCCGGTGACAGGTTAACAATTCTCCAGCAACATCCATCAACTTACCGGTAACGAAACTCAGACAGCGTTCAAAAGTAGAGCGTTTCGGCGGGAGTAGCTCGATCCGCAGGCATCATGGGAGATTTGGTTTTATTTTAAAAGATATTGAATTATTAAAATAGACGACTTCAAATACTAGAATTAATAATTTTACGATTTATGTAAAGCACTTCCACTCGTTATTCAGATTCGTATCATGACATTATGGCTTAATCTTTCTCGGCTAATGCATATGATAACACTTTTTAATAGAGAAGTTTGTCTTTGTGACTGCAAACGTTTCACCAGGGAATCGAATTTTCGGATGCGTAAGGAAAATGTTTCTCTTTATGATTGCAAACATTACACCTATAATATAAATTTAGTGAAGACAACTCTAGCTGCCAGGTAATCCTGCACTTTCTAGGAGTAAGCATTTCCTTTGTGAGTGAAAAGTTACGCCTTTTAATCGAAGCGTTTCTTTTTTCCAATGACGTAACACCTTCTAAGGGTAATGTTTCTAGTTATTATTGCAAACATTATATGCAATAAATTAAAATACAATTTTCCGGTGACGTAACACGATCTAAAGGAAAGGTTTCCCTTTATGATAGCAAACATTACACTTAGTGAAGATAAATACAGCTACCGCATAATGCTACACTTTTTACGAATAAGGATTTTTTTTTGTGGGTAAAACGTTACACAGTCGATGTTAAATAAATTTCTCGAAAAGTGTATCCTTAGAAACAGTGTGGGGTAACACTAAGAATGTTATCAGGTGTAACCGGTTACACCATTGCCAGTGTATGTTGTGACCTCACACTTTAAAAGGGCAAACTTTACACCAAAACAAGTGTTTAACTACACATATTTTTAACAGTGCAACCAATCTGACAAAGTAGCCCCCCTTTTTAGTATGGTAAACTGATCGCGATATATAATCAATTGGTAATATTTCCTGTACTTAACAAATCTTGTATTTACAGTAATTTCTAATCAGTAAAGTATTTTAATGAATAAATGTATACAACACGCGTGAAATACAAATACGATGCGTTTTTACCATTGTTTGTGCAACAATTTTCTATATAAGTGAAATTGTGTGCAATATTGTGTTTTCTAAAATCCAAAACATAAAGTGTGATTGAGAAAATAAAGCCTATCCGATACTGTGTGATCATCAAATATGCGATTTGTAAGCGTATGGTCAAAATTTATGATTTTTTCAGTTGTCATGGAAACCACGAGAAATGCCTATTATATCCCATTTTTTGAAAATCGTCCAAGAACCGATTTCATAGTGTCAATAAAATTTCCTTTCCAACCATACCAAATAACCGTTGTTCTACCCAAGGTAGTGGTATCGGAAAAAATATGGACTGAAACCGCTAGCCTAAATGAGCTGACAAGACACCACATTATTTAACACATAATGTTGCATTGTCATTCATGGAACGTGCAAATGTTTTATTCATTTGTAGATAGACAAATGACAATGATTTTCAGTGTTGATTAATCTGGTTCTAATTATGTTTTATGGTACTGTCATCCAGGGGCGAATCCAGAGGGTGCTCAGCTACACGAAAAAAAAATAATGCCTTGTATCAATGAAATTACATCACAAAGTGATCCTACATCACTATAAAAATGATTTCTCTATTTAAAAAGCTCAATTTGTATATATGGTTATGTAATTTAGAGACGATGGTGGTAGATTTCCGAGACAGAAACCTGGCAAACCCCCTCCTGCAAAAATTCTTGAATCCGCTCCTGCTGTCATCAGAGTTTTGTTGGGATATTATATTAAGTCATCGAATTTTGTTCCCGTCGATCTTTTAGTTATCAGTGTACTCAACAGGAGCGATCACGCGACAACCATAACTAAAATTGCTTCATAACATTTCCCTCAGCTTTCTACACTAAGACACTATTTAAAGTAGCTAAGTCTCTAACTGAATATCAATCTATCCAAAATCTTCAACATTGAAAACACGGTTTATTTGTCATCTTAAATCAACATTGATGCCGTGATCTTACCGGGAAAAGATGGGCTTCTGATATCCAACATTTAAGACAAAATAAACATTTTACCATTGGTACAAGAATCGTGTACCAAAATGCGTTTCAGCCCCAGTTGTAACAAGAGACTAAAGGAACGAGGCTAGACACGTTGCACAAAATCAAACGGCGTATGTAGACTGGAATAACCAGTCACTAGAAATTTGCATTAGATTGGGACTGCTGGCTTCATTTGCTGAAAATAACTAATTTGAAATTAGAGTAAAAAGGGAAACCATTGAATGTAAATCAGTTTATATTACAATATTATATGCGTTCCGACCTACTTTTGTCAATTTCTAGGTCCCAAATGTTAGCGATTTAGCTCCTCTAAGAAAGTGATCATGTTTATGACGGTAAATGGTAAACAAACCCATTTTTTAAAAACTAAATCGTCCCTCAACGACTGTATAATATTAAAAAGGTTATGACCTATGTAAAAGGAATACATTTCAGTGCAGAAAACATCTAGTATGTCATTTTTACAACACAAACTGTTACTGCGTGGACAACCACACAATTTAGGTTATTTCTATTTTGCCATAGCAGTCCGTGTTTGCTTCGGCATTTACCACAATGTTGTCGTATGCCGTGTTTAATTTCGAGCACCGGTTGTATGATCGAGATTATGGTTTATTAATTGTTCTGAAATGTTGATTACAATATAAATCCCTAAATTTACAAACTCATGGTAGGGATGGGACCATAATATAAGTTTGTAAACGCCGGATATAGTGTAGTGAGCGCTATTCTTGAATGGCTGCCCTATAATGTGCTCTGTGGTTTTGTACTATTTATTCAAGTGTCCTGATCAATTTATGCTAGAATTTGTGTTATGCATGTGTATAATGTTGTAGTGAATCTGTGGATGTGACATTTATGAAATATTTTTGGATTACTTTGGAGAAATATACACTTTTTGTATCCTTTGAAACCAATAGTGTTCAATGAAGTATGACAGTCAGACTTTTCTGAAACAAACTGAACTGAGTTCATTAGCCTTTTGTCTTATTCTGATTATGTTCACTACACTATCAAGTTTTAAACAAGGTGTAATCACACTAACTAAAGATAAACTTCTTAGTAAATCACACTGTGATATTTTATTACCTGAACATAAAACATTTCTTAATACATCTACTGATTATATAATAAAAAAGTTCAAACCCACAAGACGTGGATGTGCATCTGGAACCAAAAAGACTCATAAGATAAATAACGCTCCCGTAAACACACAAATTACACATGAGGAAAATGTGCATGTTCACAAACTAAAATCTGCATATCAACCTAAATGTTTCAAAGTAGAACTTTGGAACACACAATCATGCCGTAATAAGACTACAGAAATCTTTGATCTGATTATTGAAAATAACCCAGATATTCTTGTTATCACAGAATCATGGTTTAGGCCATATGGGGATGAATCTCATATTGCTGCCATGACACCTGACACCTCTGTCTTATACATGTACCCACCTTGCAAGATCCAACACAACTGGTGGCGGAATAGCCGTTATTCATAAACGTTCTATTAAAGTTGAGACCACAAAGGACAGAGTCTAAGCCAAAATATTTGAACAACTATCTTTGAGAATCACCACAACAACCAAATGTTTCACGCTTATCTGTATTTATAGACCACCACCTTCCTCTAGAAATAAACTTTCTACGTCAGATTTCCACACATAATTCTCTTCTCTGTTGTCTGTACATTCTAAAATAAATACATTGATACTTGGCGATTTTAATGTTCAACTCAATAATTTAAACAAGCATGATTCAAAAAAGGGGTTATCTCTGCTTGATCATACAGGATATAATCAACACGTAGACCAAGCAACCCACAAGTCAGGAAACACTTTGGACTCGGTAATTACTCCTTGTGATTCCTCTTTGGTGCAAGATATACAAGTTGAAGATAGACAAATATCCGACCACTTCCTAATTACTGTTAATTTAAATTTGTGTAAGCCTCGTAATCCACAAAGAAGTATTATTCGTAGGAATATTAAAGGGATTAACTGGGACATTTTGAAAAATGATTTGTGCAGATCTAAGCTTGTGTTGGAACCGTTGACTGATGCTGATGAACAAGTTGACCTCTGCAATGACACTCTCCTTGAATTGCTTGATAAACATGCACCTGCTGTTTCTAAAACAATTACCATACGAAATGCACCGTGGTATAACAGTGATGTCCAACTGTCAAAACGTGTACGTAGACGAGCGGAACGGAAATGGCGTAAGACAAATCTAGAAATTCATCGTCAAATTTATCATGAGTCGAAATTGAACTCATTGAAAGCCATCCAGCACGCTAAGCGATTGCATTGTCAAACAAACATCCAGAACTGCTACAAGGATCCTCGAAGAATACATAATTTTTTAAAGTCACTTCTGGGTTGCCCCAAAGAATCTAAACTTCCAAATACAGATTCTAACATAAATCTTGCAAATCGATTTAATAGCTTCTTCGTCGATAAGATAGAGAAAATTCGTCATGGGCTTAAATCATCCACAAATAACACAGATAATGAGTCGGAATTCAAGTTCTTCAGCGGTCAGCAGTTAGACTGTTTCAGGCCTTTCAGTGAAAAGGAAACAAGAGAAATCATCAAGTCATCTAAACCTACAACTTGTCTTACAGATCCAATTCCTACTCCTTTAATATTTCAACTTCTGGATCAACTCATACCCTTCATCACTCAGTTGATAAATAACAGTTTAACTACTGGTGTATTTCCAGCAAAATTCAAATCAGCTGTGGTTTTTCCGCTTCTTAAAAATGACAGACTGGATCAGGATGTGCTCAAGAATTTCCGCCCTGTGTCCAATCTTCCTTTTCTACCCAAGGTTCTAGAGAAGGCTGTAAGCATAAGGTTAAAGGAACATTTGGCTACAAATTCATTACTTGATAAATTTCAATCTGCCTATCGCCAAAACCACAGTACCGAAACTGCCCTGCTCATGGTGGTTAACGACTTGCGTGGAGCTGTTGACAGTGGTAATATTGCCTCACTAGTAATGCTGGATCTGTTGGCAGCATTTGACACTATAGATCACAAGAGACTTCTTGAAAATCTATCCAAATGCTGTGGGGTTGTAAATATGCCCATAAACTGGTTTAGATCATATCTAAAAGATCGGACCCAGTCCGTTCTAATCGGTGATGAGCTGTCGGACAAAACTTCCTTGAACTGTGGTGTCCCCCAGGGATCGGTGTTCGGTCCTATTCTCTTTGTGCTCTACACCAGCCAACAAGCATCTATAATTGAAAATCACAATCTTTTGCACCATTCGTATGCTGATGATACGCAAGTCATAGATGATTTTCCACCAGAGAGTAAAACAGATTCCTTTCTTAAAACAGAAAAATGCACACAGCAAATTAAAACCTGGATGACAACAAGCATGCTTAAATTAAATGATGACAAAACGGAAGTACTGATCGTGGGTACAAGACATAATCTTCAGAAACTTGATTCATCAACATTAATTATTGCCGACTCTGAAATAAAAACTCAAGAGAAGGTTAAAAATCTCGGTGTATTTTTAGACTCAAGCCCAACAATGGAAGCTCATGTAACCAATCTATGCAAAATTTGCTATTTTAATTTGAAATCCAGAAGTAATATCAGACATCTGCTAACAAAAGATGCTACTCACACACTTGTCCGATCTTTAGTGTTTTCACGATTGGACTACTGCAATAGTATCCATATTGGTCTAAAACAAAGTTTAGTCTCTCTAGTTAGTCAATCATCCCGACGATCTCACATTAAACCCATACTGAAGGAACTACACTGGTTACCAGTTCACTCAAGAATCGACTACAAACTTCTTTGTGTTGTTTATAGATGTCTTCATGGTTCCAGTCCTACATATCTATCAGAGCTAATAAATCATTACGTACCATCCCGTAACTTAAGATCCCAAGATATGTGCTTATTACGCATTCCAAAGTACAATCTACAAACTTTCGGCTCAAGAACATTCCAGTACAGTGCACCTTTTTTGTGGAATTCCTTACCCCATTATCTTAAAACAGCTCCATCACTTGAATCTTTTAAAACGAAATTAAAAACTCACCTATTTACCACCGCATTTTAGTTGAGGTGGATCAGGATTTTTGTGTAAATAGTGACCATAGAGTACATAGTACGCGCCTAGAGCATGCATTTGTGGATGAAATGGCGCTTTACAAATATACATTATTATTATTATATTTCCTTTGCCAAATTGGCTGCAAAAAAAAAAGAATCTGAAAAAATTTTCACAAAAATTTAATTTTTATGGTGGTGCAGTGCCATTAATTTTTCAAAATGGCGGCCAAAATTGATGAATAAAATGAAAATTCATATGTATCATGTGCGGATTATGGTATGCATAGCTTTCTTTGTGTCTAACATGGGATTTTTGAGGTCGCCGAAATTTAATATGGATACAAACAATAATTTTAAAATTCCAAAATGGCGGAAATCCAAGATGGCGACGAAAATGTCACGATTTTCCACTATTTGGGGAAATATAGATGGGATATGGCTCGTATATGGTGCCGAACATAAGTTTGTCGAGGTCGCTAAAATCAAATAATGTCCCGAAAACTAATTTCCATAATCCAAGATGGCGGAAATTAAAGATGGCTGATGGCAGAAATCGAAGATGGCGACTAAAACCTCATAATTTGTCGTATTTTGCCAAATTCTGTCTTCATTAGCCAATTCGTAGTAGAGAAAAGATCGTTTACAACAGGTTAACTAGAAAACGACTCACAAGGTGGTAAAGCCGGGACAGTGCCTTGCTGTTTTAGCTGGATCAAGTGTCAATGAAATAAAGAGCATTGTCGAATTCTGGGTGACTGACCAAGCGGCCAACTGCTCCAAGATGTTGACGAATCTCGGCGTTCAGTCAACAAAGGTCCCGAAACGAAGTATTGAGAAGACATTCAGTAGTGATATGGAACAAAAAATTAGTTATGAGAAAATTGTATAAATGTGTTAAATCGGATTATTGTCGGGATCAACATTACGAAATTCATGCCGTGTATTTACAATCACCTGCACTTGAAACCTATAAATGAAGCTAATATGCAGACATTTTAATTCCTACGTCAACGGTTTTCATTAAAAAAAATCTCGAAATATTGCGCGTATTTTGAGGGGAATTTATAAGCCAATACTTTTTGGATATTGAGTGTAATCGATAATGTTTGGTTTGAGTGTATGAAAAACGTATATAACGGATTAAAACCGCATTACATAGTACATTAATTTGTCAATATGTCGACCATTCAGTAGACAGATCTCTGCGCGTGCAGAATGATATCCCTTGTTTACTGATAACATTAAGTATTTGAATAACATTTCTTGTAAAGAAAGGGCCACCATTTTTCACCATTTTACATGGTACATGTGGGACGGGAAAGTGTGTGTGTGTGGGGGGGGATCAACGCGACTTCGCTGTTACATAATTTAAACACAGCATTTCACAACATTTTGCCGGCTCAACACCAACGAGATTGAAAGTGTTTTATTGCTGAAGGCGCCAGCCTCCTCGCGAAAAAAATTAAAGAAGTTGAAAAAACAAAACGGAACAATAATGCTAAAACCGACGAGAAAAATGACTCTGTCTGCAGACTTTGCTGTCAGATAATTCAAACGCAGCATTTCAGCCTCCTCGCGCGAAAAAATTCAAGAAGTTGAAAAAATTGGAAACGGACCATCATTAATCTTCTTGAACACGGTACCGACTTGCAGTACGCCTATATAGCATATCTCTTTCTCTCCATATTTTATTTATACACATCCTTGAGTCGCCAAAGGTTGGATGTTATTGGGTTGTCCTTGTAATTCTAACTAGTGATGGTCAGATTAATCCAATAAGTGGCCTTTCGCAGAAATCGGTATCAGTCGCTACACATCCATTTTGCCGATGTCTGTTCAAAAAGACTCAGCAAACCATTCTTTATTATTGTTGCCATGTGCACTGGCCAGTGGCCATGTGTGGCACTATTTAGGCATTAATACAAGACTCGCCCTAATAGATGGTTGTATTTCCAACCCTATAAATAGAAAGGACGGAATAGTGTCACGTGATATTGGCAAACGACAGAAGCTACCCCTGTTAACTATGAGTAGGGATGGGACAAAAATCATTTATTCTGAAACTCTATAAAACGCCTAATGCGAAAAGGGCTACAAAAAATGAATATGGAAGAATTTTTGAAAATATAATTATTTTTGTGGTGGTGCAGTGCCATTTTTATACGCCCACATGGAAATGTGGTCATATATTGCCGTCGCCCCGTCCATCCGTCGTCCACAGTTTCTTGTGAACGCTCTAGCGGCTAAAGTTGATACTCGATTGATTTGTACACAGTGTTTAACGTCATGAGATGAAGAAGCCTATTTTCAGCGATATCCGCCAGAGTCATAACCCTTGATCACTTTGAAAAATCTTGTGGATGCTTTAGAGGCCAAAATTAATATCTTATTGACTTCGAATTTATACACAGTGTTTAAGGTTAAGAGACGAAGAGGCCTATTGATTTTCAGTGAGGGGTCCTTTTGTCAGACCTGGGGCCTTTCCTGCCTTTAGGGCCCTCCCTAGTAATGATAATGAGTACCAGAGTTATGGCCCTTGATCACTTCAAAAAGTCTTGGGGACGCTTTAGAGGCCGAAGTTAATATCAGATTGACTTTAAATTTATACATAGTGTTTAAGGTCATGAAACGAAGAAACCTATGGATTACTTGATCACTTCAAAAATCCAAGTCAATCGTTTTCTATAAACTGTTACCGTCGAATCCACTACTGAATGAGAATGCAGTCATTGCATTGGCATAAAATCATCAATCAAGAAACTCTCAAAATAGTATAGCCTCCGCCATGGCATACTCCGCGCAGCTTTTCGTTTGATTAGAGGTAATTCCACTACACACTGCTATTATGAGTGGATATTGTTGTTTTAAATTTTAATTTTACATTTAAAACGAGTGCGACGGCAATATATGACCACATTTCCATTTTGGCGTATAAAAATGGCACTGCGCCACCACAAAGATAATTATATTTTCAAAATATTCATTTTCTGTATTAGGCGTTTTATTGAGTTTCAAATTAAATGATTATTGTCCCATCCCTACTCATAGTTAATAGGGGTAGCTTCTGTCTTTTGCCAATGTCACGTGAAACTATTCCGCCTTTTCTATTTATAGAGCTGGAAATACAACCATCTATTAGGGCGAGTCTTGTATTAATGCCTAAATAGTATCACACATGGCCAGTGCACATGGCAACAATAATAAAGAATGGTTTGCTGAGTCTTTTTGAACAGACATCGGCAAAATGGATGTGTAGCGACTGGTACCGATTTCTGCGAAAAGCCACTTATTGGATTAATCTGACCATCAGTAGTTAATATTACAAGGACAACCCAATAACATCCAACCTTTGGCGACTCAAAGATAATGATAAATAATAATAATATTGAGTCCTGAATTGGGCTAAAGTCCACACCACAAAAGGGGTATGCCCAAAGCGCCGACCACACAACAAACACACACTATCACTCAACAACACAATTTTACTAATTATAACGCTTGAAGAGAGAGAGAAATGGGGTTTAACGTCCACTCAACGCAAACTAGGTCATTTTGGGACTAACATATGGTTTAATTTTATTTCAATAATTCGCTTGCGCGTAGGGGTCTTTAGCAGTGGGAGGAAACCGGAGTGCCCGGAGGAAACCCACGAGGTTGAGAAGGCGCCCCTATCTCCACACCACAAAAGGGGTATGCCCAAACACAACAAACACACATTATCACTCAACAACACAATTTTACTAATTACAACGCTTGAAGAGAGAGAGAAATGGGGTTTAACGTCCACTCAACACAAACTAGGTCATTTTGGGACTAACATATGGTTTAATTTTATTTCAATAATTCGCTTGCGCGTAGGGGTCTTTAGCAGTGGGAGGAAACCGGAGTGCCCGGAGGAAACCCACGAGGTTGAGAAGGTGCCCCTATCTCCATGCCACATACGCTCACACCATGGCTCGAAACCACAGCCGCAAGCGAGAGGTGACCGGCCAGCTAGAGGTCGAAGCGCGGCACTCTAGACCACTAGGCCATCCCAACCCCCCAAGCCAATGGAGGGAATCAAGCACAGGGGATATGTGACATCTTTGTTTAGTTCTCGTTACAATTCTGGCGCATTTATTCTGGATTTGCTGAAGTCGTTTAATTTGTTGCTTGGGGGTTTATATAAAAAAAGAGACTGTTGCCGTAGTCCAGTCTAGACATCACCATACACCGAACAAGTGTGGCAGCAATCCAATTAAAATATAGATCTATATTACAAATTTATGATGAGGAGATTGCCAAATGTGGTCCCCATTGTGCCGAAAAATATTGGAAGTGACGGAATGTTGAGAAAAAAGCTACAGCCTGTGATGTTACAGGCATTTAACATTGAAGTCAATGGGCAAATAATTACTAGTCTGAGTCCTGATATGACAACAAGCTTGGAAGATGAATATTTTTTCAGCCAACTTATTTCCTGAAGTTTTGAATGGAAAGTGTCAGAAATGGTAAGAATTCTGTTTTTTTTATTGCTCAGCATTAAATTTTGTGTCTATTTCATATCAAAATAGCCATTATTGGAGGTATCTGTTAGCCGAGGGTGAATTTGAGGTGTAGATGTTAAAATTTTGTTCGCTATGGTGTCAAAACTTGGTTTTAAGTCTCAATAACTGCAGATTTGGCCTAAAGGTCCCGAGGTGTAAACAGACCCAGCCCTTACCCTAACCTACAATCTCGACAACATCATGTCAATCTAATTAAAACATATATCTATATTTCGTTTCGGTTTTTTATATGGCCTACACTCATGTAGATCTAACAAGTTATAGTGGGAGCTCATGTTCTATGACGTCAGGTATCAAGCACGGGACATTTGACCCGATAACGTCAGTCATTCGATTAACAAATTAGCGACCGCCATGCTTTTTAAAATCTACTTTTGTTTTGTTTTGATTAATATCCGCTGGTAATACCTATCCACAGTTCCACGCATGAAAAGGTCAAACCGTCGATTCGACAGACCATTTGATTGGCTGACCCTCATTTCAGGCAGCTACACGAGATAAATTGCCACAGATCACAAATTATTGCCCCATTGACTTTAATGTTAATTCTCGTCTCGTAGACCGATTGTAACTTTTCCCCAAATATTCTTTGGGTAAAACGCTTTCTGGTACAGATGGAGCAACATGTGGCAGACTCTTGCCCAAAAGCATGTATGGGGATCTTCATGAAAAACTTGAGATAGACAAGCTGGAAGTACATGTAGAGACAGCTAACCTTGCAATTTTCGGCCCCCCCTTTCAACGTAACCAACCTCACAACTCTTGTATAATTCCGCCTCAAAATCATGAATATTCACCAAAACCTGGCAGAAAATGTATTTTCAAACCCTTTTCTTCGATTCTACACAAAAAATTCAACAAAAATCGCCACGCAAAAGGGGGAAAAGGGAAATGGAGAGAAGGACAAAAAATAACTTTCGCCCTAGTTTCGTGGGTGACTGCCCATGAATATTTGGTGATCTGTGTCCTATATAGGGGTGAAACTTCGGATATCACCAAAAGGCCTTTTGTATTTGCTTCCCATATGTTCTGGCAACATGCTGGTGAAAGGAAATCAAAATCAAAGAATAACTGCAAAAATGATGACCCTTTAAAGCCCCAATAACACTCTTGTTGTAGCTGAATAATATGTCCCAATCTTCATTCTGGTCAACAAATCGTATTATTTTAGAATATTCCAATTAAATAATGATATAAATTTCATCTTAACACTCCTATTTTAAAAAATTGGAAAAATTCAACCAATTGACTTGAAAAGTCTAACGGAAACCTTTTCCAATGTGACTTGGATTTTAAAATATTTTCGAACCCTCTGGACAAGTTAAATAGGTTGTAATGGATAATTTACACAACAGGTAGGACACTTAAACATCTAATACTTAGAATAAGGGTATTATTTATTTTCTGGAGCTACCAATCCAGCAAGAATGTTATTGTCCCTTTAAGTATACACGCTGCTTTAAGTACAGTGGTGCATCTCAGGTCCCTGGGCCTTTTGTGCTAAAATTTAAAAAATCTTCTTCAATAGAGGCAGCATTTGAGCTCTGTGAAAAAATTTGACAAGTTGCAAACAACCTACATAGAAAACACTCATAATTTGGAAGTCAAAAATATATTTTTTTACTGCCATGTCATGAAAAATGTACAAAATTTACATGTAGCATCTTTCAAAAAACCAATAATTTTCCACTTTTTTGGAAACCCTGGACAATATGCAAACAGAAAAATCACAAATCAATTGCATTGATTGTAATTATCTTTGGTTGCAGAGCTAACATTACCAAAGGAATCTGTCTAACAGATACGTTTTACCATCCCTGGCTAATATATGTACATACAAGCTAAAATAGGTACAATTAATATGAATTATGGTTAAAATAGGCCTTGCTGGAAGAATAAAAAAGGTATATTCGGCCTATGTCCACCCCTCTCTAACTAAAGGGTCACAGAATACACAATTTCCACAAATTTGGAAATAGTTTAATGTTTTCAACATCTCAAAACTCAGAGGCATCATACAAATCTTTATTGCAATTATTGTACTGAAGCAAGATGTCTGGACCTTTACATCAATTGCCTTAAAAAATGAAGTCAAAAAGTAGTTAGAACATAGTTAACAACATAAAAGAGGTCTGAAAAGGAGCAAAATTAACATTTTACTGTTCTATAAGTGACATAAATGCAACAAACACCACACATCCTAGATTTTGATAAGAAAATATTGACCATTAAGCTGGCATTTACACATCTACACCAGTTCTGTATCAGGGTGTAGTCTTACTGACATGTCTCAAGGTTCTAAGTTTGACTATGAACAAAAAAGGTCAGAAATCCTTGAAATGTACAAAATGACCATTTATTGGCAAAAAATAACATTCCCATCTGTAATTCAACAATAAATTCCAATTATTATCATTTAATTGTCAACGCAGGTGCAATTAAATCTCTCAAAACACATTAATAAAAATGGGTCGGGTGGAGCATTTATAGCCCCTCTAAACAGAAATATGGGGTGAGAAATGTCTATAAAGACTGGGATATTGCTTCCTACATGAAGAAAATGCAAGAATTTAATGCTTCAAAGAAGAAAAAAATGCTTGTTCTGGGTAAAATAGTGGCCAAATTGAGCCTACCTCTGTTTTGAACATTTTGTACAAACCCATCTGCTGTATATTATTAACTCAGTGTTGCCAATTTTCCATTTTCTGTAGGAAAGCTGGAGCTATTTCTAAACTTGACAAACTTATAGATCCCATCTAAGTTACATTAGCAATGAAAATAAGGGCATTTTTAGAAATTTTGAGTCATTTGAGTAGGTATGAAAGCATTAATTTTTACATCGAAATGGGAGAATCTGGAGATTTTCTGTGAATATTCCTGATTTTTAGACAAAATTAGGTGAAATTACAATGTTGTTCACTTTATCTATGCTTTCTGAGGCTGAATACACCAAAATTGGACATTGAAATATTTTTCGTACTGTTAGAAATAAATAAAAACTGAAAATTGGAAAATTTGCAGTCAAATCACAATTTTGTCCCAAAAATGTGATAAATTTTTTTTTAGTGCTTTCTGTAGTCAAGTTATTTTATACATATTTTCTGACAAATTAGTCATCATATTTTCAAAACTAAGGCATATCAGTCACAGAATTGTCATACACAGACAGGCCACAGATCACTAATTATTGCCCCATTGACTTTAAAAAGGCAAAGGGAGAGAAGGACTAAAAATAACTTTCGCCCTTGTTCTTCATGAATATTTGGTGATCTGTGTCCAAATAACAAGTCCTCCAGATCCAAGAGTAGTAAAGACAAGTAAAAACGAAATTTTGAACTATAAAAAACGAAACGAAATTGGATCTGTGTTTTAATCAGATTGACAACGTGTGTCCTAGGCCCAAGCCAAAACCCAGTCCTGACCCTAGCCCCAACGCACAATTTGTCAAAAAATCATGCGGCCACAACCCAATTTACATGTGACCTTGAACCAAGTCTGCAGTTGGCCTTAATATTTAGACCTAAAATGTTTTGCCTGCACACAATGACATGTTAATAGGTACACTCCAAAATTCCCACAGGTGTGAATTTTGACCAAATCTGCAGTTGGCATTGACATTTAGACTTATGTGACACTTAGAGTTTACTTTGTTACTGACTACTGACTGTGAACTGGTTTCTAGTTGTAGGTCCAGTGACGGGATGTTCGCTAGAAACAAAGAGGTTTATTTCTATTTCCAATTGAGACAATTTTTTTCCTTTCTTATTATACCACATTTTTTAATTGCATATTTATCCCCAACTTTCTATCATTTCAGGGGCCAAGGCTAAATGTTTCATTCATAGAGTGGATTGATTGACCTCAACACAAGCTTTAAAAAGAAAAAAAGAAGCAAAACAGGTGAGATAAATGTGCATGTCATACACTTTACGAAGTACATCCAACCTGATCCCCACTTCTGCTGACTAAAGGGCTGGAAATTTGGTACCGCACAGGCTTTTCCTTCCCCCTTGGCATGTAACTGAATGACAGAATTGCACATTTTGACCATTTTCTGGATGTCAATGATCCATTTACCTGGATCGCATTCTCCCCAGAATGCTCATTCTCATCCAAATTAACATTTCAGGGTCCGTATTCAAAGGATATCTTAAGTCTAAGATAGTCACTTAACTACTAGTTTTCACTTAAATATACGTAACTTCCTGTAAGTTAAGAGCAAGTGGTATTCAAAGGCACTGTTAAGTATCAAATTTTCCCTTAAAGTTAAGCTGCCTTTACCTTTTAAGTGTTAGTCTTTAAGTGGTATTCAAAGGCCAGTTTAAGTGAGAAATATCCACTTAACTTTAAGTGACCTTTGAGAGGTACCTTAAAGTTAAGTGAGATTATAATGACTTCTTTTAATGCTGTAGAAGCAGTCCCGTAATGGCGATTTTAAAAGATAGGGAATTCAGATTAAAACAAAGACAATGTCGCCGATCGTAGCTGACCTCAAATTAATTTTTTCATCGTCAACTTTGATGTTGTAGTGGCATAATAGAGTATAAGGTTATTACCACCGATGTAGTTAAGGATATTTTCCCCCGATCATTTATCATGTTATGTTTGTATGTTTCCATGGCTGTCATATAATAAAGTTAAATTCATGTGGGTATGTGGGTATTCCATAATTTAAGTGTGCAGTTAAGTTTTCACATAGCCAAGTATGTGTAAAATACAACCTTTGAATACCGATTTAAGGTAAGACACTTGGCTAAGTGGAAAAATTAAGTATTTTTACTTAAGTTTTAGAAAACCTTTGAATACGGACCCAGGTCTACATCTCAAAACCCAATGACTTCCTGGAGTGGCTTTAGTAGAATGATGATGCATATCAATTTCATCCCTGATCTCTATGACACCGGTGGTGAAAGTGGAAGGCAAATCGTAATCAGTTTGCGTTCCAGCCGAGGACCTCTGTAAACTTTGCCTTTTGGTGATGATTTCATTTCCGAACTTGAAAAGGACACCCTTGTGTTTATCATGACCTCTCATATTGGAAGATAACATAAATACCAATAAATGGCCTGTGTGTTGACGGTTGTTCATATCTTTTTGCCAGGAAAGTTGTAGGCACCATCACCATTGTAAATAATTTGACAGACCACAGTGAACAGGGTGACCTATGATTGGTCAACAGTGTATCAGATTCAATACTGGGGGGTGGGGATGAAAAAAACTGTTTTAATGTTACATAAACAGATTTTTTCCACCATTTATCCTGTGGAAATACAGCTATATAGGTGATATTTTGATATTCATAGGCACTTAATGTTTCAACATCTTAGATTTGACCACAATTTGGCATTTGAAGTTATGTTAACAGAGAAAACTGTGTTTTTGGATGAAAGTGTCAAAAAGTCTAATATTGCATCATGATTACTGTTTTAAAGTATTTTCATGTTTCATTTATATTGAATTTATCTCATCTTTTTACAGAATGCATTTATGTTCAATAACAAAAATGTTCTGTGGAATTCAAAATTCATGTGCTTTCAAATTATAAGATTTCATACTGGGGGGTGGGGTTGAAAAAGCTGTTGTAGTGTTACACAATCAGATTATTTCAACCTACTTATCTTATGGAAGTAAAGCTATATAGGAGACAGTTTAAAATTGATAGGCACTGCAGGTTTTAACATCTTAGATTTAACCATAATTTAGCACTTGAAACTATGTTAACAGCGAAAAGCTGTGTGGTTTTTGATGAAAGTGTTAAAAAGTCTAATATTGCATCATGATTGCTGTTTTAAAGTATTTTCATGTTTTACTTACATTGAATTTATCTCATCTTTTTACAGAATGCATTTATGTTATGTTAACAGCGAAAAGCTGTGTGGTTTTTGATGAAAGTGTTAAAAAGTCTAATATTGCATCATGATTGCTGTTTTAAAGTATTTTCATGTTTTATTTACGTTGAATTTATCTCATCTTTTTACAGAATGCATTTATGTTAAACAATAAAAATTCAAAATTCATGTCCTTTGAAATTTCTGTCTGAAATTCCGCAATTTTCTGATGTATTTTAGTGTTTGCAGAATGCAGCACTGCTCAACTGCAAATGCATGGATTTTCATAATCTTTGGCCAGGAAATTGCATATATGTTTGTTTATTAGATTACAAAAGATTTGTTCATATAGCAGCAACATGTGAGGTATATAGGACTAAGACTAGTAGGACTAGACATCACCATACACCGAACAAGTGTGGCAGCAATCCAATTAAAATATAGATCTATATTACAAATTTATGATGAGGAGATTGCCAAATGTGGTCCCCATTGTGCCTACAAAGATTGGCAGCGACGGAATGTTGAGAAAAAAAGCTACAGCCTGTGATGTTACAGACATTTAACATTGAAGTCAATGGGCAAATAATTACTAGTCTGAGACCAGTAGAGTCGGCCATGTGCTTAGGGTGATCTAGCCTGAAATCTCCATGTGTATTTTTTATTTGTTTATCCCACAAAGTTGTCAACGATTGTTATCTCCCTCTCCTCCCCCTGGTAAATGTTGTTAACTTCTTGTATTCAGAACTATCAAGGTAACCAAGGTGAATAAACTATTGATAACCGGTACGACTATTGATTGATTCAATTGTGTTTTGAAACTCCCAGTAGAGTCAAGTGACTCTAGGGCAGCCACAATAACAATCGACTAGTGTATCAGGGAAGACAAATAAAAATACAGAAATGTCAGATGTCGGCAGAGTGACAGAATCCCCAAACACAGTAAACGGTGCAGCAGGTCAAAGTGTGGTAGGTGGTGGCAGTGTCATTGACACAGACAGTCACAGACGCCAGGTTAACCTTACACAGAAAGGCCTAGATTACCAGATAGAATTAAAGAATAAATTATTGAAGTCTAAGAGGACAGAGTTTCAAGAAAATAAGAAACAGATTATCCTATTGAAGGGTGTTCAGATCTTCGAGTTTGGAAGAAAGAATTTTGACAGGCACAGATTATTTTAGAAGAATACAGAGGTATTTTTGAAGAATTTGGAAATCTTTTCAAGGGTATGGAAGAAAGAGAAGATTATTTACAGACTAAAGCCCAGGTAGAACAGTTTCAAATAGACTGGGATAATTTTGAACAGGATGTCAGAAATGAGATTAGATTTTTAAAAGACTGCTTCAATTAGGTCAAAAGGATCAAGAAGGTCTGAATATAGAAAAGATAATCTTGAGGTTAAAAAAACCATCTGAATTACAGAAAAAAGAAACAAAATTACAATTACAATTAGAAGAAAGTGAAGAGGAAAAAAAGACCCAACTTCAAAAAACAGAAGAGAAAAAAAGACAAATAGAATGTCAACAAAAGGAAATAGAGGATGAAGTTCATCAAAAGGAAACTAAATTAAAGGCATAATTAACTAAAATAAAAGAAGAAATAAACAGTCAAAAGTTGTCAGAAGAAAATGAAGATGACGAATCGCAATACAGGCAAGACCTAAGCCCTATTCCTACAGAAGGGAAAGAAGAGAAGGGAAATATGTTGGAGATGATGCGAAGGGACCAAAGGCATTGGTAGAACACTGTTTACTGTTAGGAACAGAAGACACCTATCATAAAGCTATAGAAGCGATAGAAGACAGATATGGTAATAGCAGTGTTATTGCAACAGCCTTCATTTATGAAACTGGACAACTGGAAAAACAGACTCGAGAGATGCCACTGGTTTGAGAGGTTTTTCACTTATTTTCAGAATTTCTAGATGAAATTGTAGTAGCCAAAACCAATATCAAAGAACTGGGTGTATTAGACTATGCGAAGGAAAATGCCAAGATGGTTAGTAAATTGCCTTATTACTTGGACAGCAGATGGAGAGACATAATCCTATCCTGGAGGGACGCAAATGGAAAAAAACAGTTTTCCCCCCACTTACCAAGTTTGCAGAATTTGTCAAAAAGGCAGCAGAGAAAGCCAATTTGCCTGAATTGAACAATAATGATTTCAGGCGAGCAGGGTATATAAAGTTAACTTCTGATACACATGGACCCTACAACAATAATAGACCGAATGGAAGATCGTTTCTTGCGTCAGGCGTACACGAAGATAAGAAACCTACTTATGTCAACACTGTGGTGATCTGATACGCATATTTATAGCCCGATCCGCGTCCTCACTTTAGACGATCTTATCGCGCAGGTTTCAGTCATTGTTTATTGGTCACTGGGCGAGGAAGGCCGTTTCCCTCTCACAGTTAGTATTTAGTAATTAATAATTATCTAATTTGATTGTACATTTTTAAGAACTTTAGCTTTGTTATTGTGTCGCCTATATTTTAATGCTTCTGTATATTGTTAATTCATTTTCGTAACTCAGTCCTTACACGCGCTGTCATTAGCCCGATATCTATTGGTTGCACGTGCTTAGGATTGACAGCAATAGTAGGTGTGGCTTGTACCACGTGGTTACGTCACGTGATTCTGGGGTATATACCACCTCGCGCTATCCAATTTAGGTAGTCGGAATGTAGTCGGAGTTGAAGTCGTAGTCTGATTCGAGTCTGAGTCGAGCCATAGAAGTGGTAAAACAGAGTCTGACCCCGACGTATAGGGAGCGATTAATAGAGCCCGGCTAGGAGCTATGGAGATAGCCCAACAAGGAGCGATTAATAGAGCCCGGCTAGAAGCGTTTAGTGCTGACGAGTTTTGGTTGGAAATTAGCTATTTTTGTATTAGGAGATTAATAAAGAGAGTTGCTGATTAATCTGGTGTTAGTCTTTCTGAGCCAGCTGCTTGGTTGGCTACTCCCACACCTCTACAGTAGTGAACCCTCCACGGAACAAACGGATAGAGCCAGGCCCACTCTACCACAGTAATCTGCTCTATCCGGAGATCCAGTTCACTACAGAAGTTTTCTGGTGGCAGAGGTGGAATACAGATTGACAAACCCCGTGACGGAACCAGACCCCCAGGATACAGATAGACGACCCCCAGGTGGGATCCAGAGAGATTGGATGGAGCCAGGTAGCCAGACTTCTCCGAGTTATTTCAGAGCTGAGAGAGGAGCTGCCCAGTTTGATGTTAGCTCAACTATAGAATCAACAGAAGAGCCAAGGAGGAAGAATGCATTAGAAAGGCTTCGCGATACGATCTCAAGACAAAGAGCGAAACCGGTTAGTCATAATGCACAGAGCCTGATGAAGAATTTGTCGGGAGCCAGAGCCAATGCTGAAGAATCATTTGATGCTGGTTTTACGGAACAGAAGAAAGAACTAGATTATCAACAGTCGGATATGTTGACTCCAAGGAACAGCTCTGAAGCTTCAGTATGTGATAACTGGCGGTCAACAAGTAATTGTAGAGCCCCCGTCGGAGCGGCGACTCCTGATGTCATGGGAAGTCCGGATTTAATTAGAAATGAGAAACTTTATCATAAGGAAATGCCGAAGCTCAGTGAAGATGAGCAAGATTTTATTTCTGGACCGAGCCGCGGTATAACAGAATTGAATAATACCAAATGGAAAGAGCATGATCAGAGGAAGTCTAGTATGCCCAGAAGGAACATGATTACTCCTCAGCCATTTGCTGGAACGAGCTCAATTATGGATTATCAGATTCATTTCGAGACCTGTGCTGAATTGAATAGATGGGATGAAACAGAGAAGGCTTTGTACTTGGCCGGAGTCTTAAAGGGCAGTGCACAATCTGTGTTGCCATCGATGCCGACGGAAGAGCAAAGAAATTATAAAAGACTAATGGAAGCTCTCAGAAATAGATTTCTACCTCCAAACCAAACCCAGATGTACAGAGCAGAGCCTAGAGCCACGCGCAGAAAAGTTGGAGAGACCCTGCCAGAACTGGGACAGGCGGTTAGAAGAAAAGTGAGTCTAGCGTACCCTACTGCTACTTTAGAGCTACAAGATGTCCTTGCACGAGATGCATTCTTTGATGCGCTACAGGAGAACAGAGAATTGGTTTGGAGAATTCAGCAATCAAGACCATCGAACTTAGAGCAAGCAATCCAGGTGGCAGTTGAATTCGAAGCTTTTATGTATGCAAGTAATCGAGTTCAACAACCAAGTCGTGCAAGAGCTGTTGAGACTGAATCAGAAATCGAGAGACTTCGAAAGGAGATTTGCGAGCTGAAAAGTACTATAGAGCAAATGAAGGCCTTGAATGTTAAACCAGAACCGAAAGAACATCACGCAGAAGCCAGCAGACACCAATTTAACGCAACAGGGAGAGACGGAGCAAGTTTTTGGTAATCAACGAGCATGCTTTCGATGTGGAGGAAAAGGACACATTGCTCGTCAGTGCGGTACCCGGAGAACTGAACTTAGAGGAATTTCAAGGAGGCGTAGGATAAAGAGCCGAATTTCTTCAGCTGTGTTCCGTGAACCAAGCGAGTCTGGTCTACATATAGCTGCCACGGTTTGTGGTAATCGCGCTTATTGTCTCTTGGATACCGGTGCAACGTTGACAATCGTTTCATTGAGATTGTATGAGAGCATCTCGAATCGACCAGAGTTATCACCAATTGGACAAGTCCTAAAAGCTGCCAATGGTGAATCATTAAAATCATATGGGAAGTCAATTTTCACTTTTAATCTGAATGGAGCTGAATACAGACAGGAAGCGGTAGTTGCCGAGATTGGATCCCAATGTATCATTGGACTTGATTTCATGCAAGCTCACAGATGTACTTTGGATATTACAGGGAAATCATTGACAGTCGAAGATGTAGAGCACCCCGCTCAGATGCAAGGCTCTATTGGTATTTGCAGAATACAATTAGCTGAAACAGTTACAGTACCCCCGAAACATGAACAATTGGTCAAAGCTTATTTGAAGGGAAACCAGTCGAAGCTCTTCATGTCTACCCCTGGAATAATTGAGCCCGTCGAAGATTTTGTAAATAGAAATAATGTAATACCTGCCCGTACTTTAGTTGAGGCGAAAGAAGACAAACATGAATTTACTATCAGAGTCATGAATCCTTCAGATAGTGCAAAGACGTTGCACAAAGATGTGACCGTTGGAAGTTTTGCCCCCGTTGATATTGTGGAGAAACCTGCAGAAGTCATTAATGGTGGAGCCGAGCAGAAACGTAATGACCTCCAAAGGCATCTACTAGACTTATATAGCCGTTCAGTGGAAGGATTAACGACGGAGCAAGCACAGGATATTGGAAAACTTTTGGCGCGTCATCAGACTTTATTCGCTGCTTCATCTGATGACTTGGGACGAGCCAATAAAGTGAAGCATGAGATAAAGACAGGCTCCGCGAAACCAATTAAACAAAAGATACGACGAGTCCCTATCCATCAACGAAAGGATATTGAAACTCTATTGCAGGACATGTGATGTCAAGAGAGATGTGATAGAGCCTTCAGTAAGTCCTTGGGCGAGCCCAATTGTATTGGTGAGGAAGAAGGATGGATCCCTTAGGTTCTGTGTGGATTATAGAGAACTAAATATGGTTACCGAGAAAGATGCGTACCCCTTGCCACGGATTGATCAAACATTAGACTGCCTTGGAGGTGTCAAATGGTTTTCAACTGTAGATCTATTGTCAGGATACTGGCAGGTGGAGCTGAAGCCAGAGGATAAGCCCAAGACAGCGTTTACCACTATGCACGGTCTGTTTCAGTTTAGAGTCATGCCATTCGGTTTGTGCAACGCCCCAAGTACTTTTGAGAGGCTTATGGAGTCAGTGCTTGCTGGACTACAGTGGGACATCTGCTTAGTGTATTTAGACGATGTGATTATTTTCTCAAAGACGTTTGCTGAGCATGTAAAACACCTAGATCTAGTCTTTAGCAAGATTGAAGCCGCTGGTTTGAAGCTGAAACCCTCGAAGTGGTTCCTGTTGAAGAATAAGGTAGAATTCCTGGGGCATATAGTGTCGCCAGAGGGAGTATCAACAGATCCAGATAAAGTGAAATCAATTAGAGAATTCCAGTTCCCGCCGATGTGACACAGCTTAGAAGTTTTTTGGGAATTTGCAGCTACTATCGGCGTTTTATTGAAGGTTATGCCAAAATAGCAGCGCCTCTTCATAAAATGACCGAGAAAGGAAGAGCCTATTTGTGGACTTCGGAGTGTCAAGAAGCTTTTGAAATGCTAAAGGATCGACTCACGAGCGCTCCTGTGTTAATTTATCCAGATCATACCATTCCATTTGTACTGGATACTGATGCTAGTGGGTGTGGCATTGGAGCCGTACTATCCCAGATTATCGACGGAAAAGAAAGAGTCGTGGCTTACGCAAGCCGGAGTTTAAGTAAGGCAGAGCGTAACTACTGTGTAACAAGAAGGGAACTCTTGGCTGTAGTACATTTCGTAAAATACTTTAAGCCATATTTGTATGGACGAAAATTTGAGATAAGAACTGATCACGGAGCACTACGGTGGCTGCTGCACTTTAAGAACCCCGAAGGACAACTCGCCAGATGGCTCGAGGTGCTGGCTGCTTATAATTTCAATATTGTTCACAGAGCCGGAAGAGTCCATAGAAACGCTGACACACTATCCAGGAAACCTTGTGTTCAGTGTGGACAAACACACGAATCAGCGAGAACACCAGGAGCAGTGAACGTTATAGAAGTTGAAAATACAAGGATGAAAGATCAACAAGGAGCTGATCCAGATATTTCAATGGTGATTGATTGGAAGGAAAGAGATCTTAAACCAGAATGGAAAACCATATCTTCAGAGAGCATACTGGTGAAGAAACTTTGGTCCAAATGGAATCAACTTCATGTTCGAGACGGTGTCCTGTGTCTAGAAGAGAGAAAAGAATTACGACCCCTACGAAAACGAGTAGTTGTACCCTTAGCTGCTAGAAGTGAAATTATTGCTCTTTCACATGACCCTCCAACGAGCGCTCACTTGGGTATAACGAAGACGATAGACCGAATAAAACTGAAATACTTTTGGCCAGGAATGAAAGCCGATGTAGAAGACTATGTGAAAACGTGTAATATTTGCTCTCCAATTAAACTTAGGAAGCGAAAAGCTGCTTTGGAAGCATACACTGCCGGAGCACCAATGGAGAGAGTAGCTGTTGACATAGTTGGAAGAATTGAGCCTGCTACCACTCAAGGCAATAGTTATATTTTGGTTGTGACAGATTATTTTACTAAGTATGCTGAGGCCTACCCGATGCCGAATATGGAAGCAATAACGGTTGCCAAGGTTTTGGTGGAGAACTTCTTCCTGAGGTTTGGACTCCCCCGCCAACTTCATTCGGATCAAGGGAGACAGTTCGAGAGTGAACTTTTTCAGGAGATGTGCAGACTTTTAGGTATCAACAAAACCAGAACGACACCTTACCGCCCGCAATCAAATGGTCAAGTCGAACGAATGAACAGAACTCTGAAGTCGATGCTGTCATCGTATGTTCAAGAGAAAGGAGATAACTGGGATGATGTGTTGCCCTATGTCATGTTTGCCTATCGTTCCACGGTACATCAATCTACAAACAGTACTCCGAATTGCTTGATGCTTGGGCGAGAGGTAAATACACCTGTCGACCTCCAGTTTGGTTTGCCACCTGATGAAGTCTACAAAGAGACCCATTATTGGAGTCGAGCTCTTCGACAAACGATGGAAGAGGCACATTCGTTTACGAGACATTACCTTAGTGGACAATTAAGAAGACAGAAGAATTATTACGATCCAAAGCAGGGACGAGAGCCGTTATATGAAGATTCGCTTGTTTGGTTGTATTCCCCTGTGAAGAAGAAAGGGATTCCGAACAAGTTACAGAAACACTGGAGTGGTCCGTACCGTGTCACGAAGAAGATATCATACATAACATATGAGATTTGGGACGAAGAATCCGACCGGCGACAAGTGGTCCACATAGACCGTCTTAGAGAGTATCGGAGGAGAATTATCATTGATCCGGAAGAAGATTATCACAGTGCCGTATCGGAGCAGGAGTCTGACCAGGAACTCTCTGATGGCTGTATTGGCGATAATGACGAAGACACTGACGGCGACTATCCTTTAAGGCTAGGTTTCCGTTCCCGTACAGGTCGACTATCACGACGTCCTCATTACTTGGAGAATTATGTGTGTTAATAGAATAATGGTGCTCTTTGATTAGATGTTCGGAAATCTAGAGTTTATCCTGTTGTTATTAGAGACTTTGCAGTAATGGTGTGATTTGTGTTATTCATGTACGTTACTGATGGAACCCTAATGGTGGATGGACGTTGGTGATATCTGTGAAACTTCGTGAACTTTTAATTATTTTGAGAAACTTTATTTTTAGGAAGTGACAGTACAGTTACTTCATTGTTATATTCTGTGATGTATTTGATACTTTATGTGTTTTATTTCATAACTCTTTTGTAACTTTTGTTCATTTTGTATAATGCGGGACGCATAAGGCGGAGGCGTGGGTTATGTGGTGATCTGATACGCATATTTATAGCCCGATCCGCGTCCTCACTTTAGACGAACTCATCGCGCAGGTTTCAGTCATTGTTTATTGGTCACCGGGCGAGGAAGGCCGTTTCCCTCTCACAGTTAGTATTTAGTAATTAATAATTATCTAATTTGATTGTACATTTTTAAGAACTTTAGCTTTGTTATTGTGTCGCCTATATTTTAATGCTTCTGTATATTGTTAATTCATTTTCGTAACTCAGTCCTTACACGCGCTGTCATTAGCCCGATATCTATTGGTTGCACGTGCTTAGGATTGACAGCAATAGTAGGTGTGGCTTGTACCACGTGGTTACGTCACGTGATTCTGGGGTATATACCACCTCGCGCTATCCAATTTAGGTAGTTGGAATGTAGTCGGAGTTGAAGTCGTAGTCTGATTCGAGTCTGAGTCGAGCCATAGAAGTGGTAAAACAGAGTCTGACCCCGACGTATAGGGAGCGATTTATAGAGCCCGGCTAGGAGCTATGGAGATAGCCCAACAAGGAGCGATTAATAGAGCCTGGCTAGGAGCGTTTAGTGCTGACGAGTGTTGGTTGGAAATTAGCTATTTTTGTATTAGGAGATTAATAAAGAGAGTTGCTGATTAATCTGGTGTTAGTCTTTCTGAGCCAGCTGCTTGGTTGGCTACTCCCACACCTCTACAGTAGTGAACCCTCCACGGAACAAACGGATAGAGCCAGGCCCACTCTACCACAGTAATCTGCTCTATCCGGAGATCCAGTTCACAACAACACTTACGCAGACAGTGATAGTTGTTTATTTTGCGACGAGAAGCACCATATAGATGACTGTAAAGCAGTTCATGAAGAAATCCAGATCCGAGAAAAAGGCTTTCTTCTTCCGTAAACGATTATGTATGGGATGCGCAAGTTCAAGCTCACACTATGTTGCAGATTGCAACAAGAAGAAAAACTTGTAAGGGAGATCATCTTACTTGTTTCCATATATCAAAATCAGATTCTCTTGAGCATTAAGCTACATCACATTGTATGACCGTTTGTTCACTACCCAACCAAGATGGAAAAGAGCACAGCATGATAGTTCCTGTTTGGATGCGTCATAGAGCTAACTCATCAAAAGAATCCCTTGAATACTTGGTAGTAGATGATCAATCAAATGTCGGCTTTATTGTAGATAATGTTTGCGATAAACTTAACATAACCGGTCCTGAGACCAGTCTCCGATTAAGTACAATGCATGGAAGTAATGAAGTAATTCACAGCAGGAAGATTTATGATCTCGAAGTCTAAAATTTCAAAGGTGAAAATTTCATTCAACTACCAGGATTGTTTACTCGCGATTCAATTCCAGCTAGTCGATCGCAGATACGTAAACAAGACGTCGTCAGGCAATGGAGCCACTTGAAAGAAGTTGCTGATAAACTGATGCCTTACAACTCAAATGTCGAAATTTCGATATTGATAGGAAATAACTGCGCCAGGATTTTAAGACCCAGCAATAGCCACCGGAAGACGAACCTTATGGACAGAAGTCGATCCTAGGTTGGGGAGTTATTGGTCGAGTCTGCAAGTCAAAACCGGAGTTTGAAAATAATAAAGACATCAATGCAATTTGTAACAAAATAGTTGCTTCAGAAACTTACAGCAATTTTGTTTTCAATACCAAAGTTAAAGAAATTTTTGATGGTGAAAGACTTCTGAGAATCATGGAGACAGACTTCACAGATATTTTGAGGAAACCTTATTCCGTTGAAGATGAGAAGTTCCTGAAGACCTTAGAAGATGGTATCGAGAAAAGACCTGATGGATACTACGAAATGCCTTTACCATTAAAGTCAAGCGATGTCTCGCTCCCAAACAACTATAAACTAGCCTTGAAGAGATGGAATCAGTTAACCGGAAGATTTAGGAAGAATCCTAAATTCCTCGCAGATTACCAAACTTTCATGAAAGATCTAATCGACAACTGCGTTGAAAGAGTACCAAGTGACAGATTACAACTTCATGATGGCAGAGTCAACTACATAGCCCATACAGGAGTCTACCATAATAGGAAGATTGACCAGATTAGAGCCCTATTCGATTGTTCAGCCCAGTATGAGGGAATATCACTAAACGACATTCCCCTACAAGGTCCTGATCTAATGAATGGTCTACTCGGAATACTGTGTAGATTTAGAGAAGAAGATATTGCATTCATGACAGATATCAAGGGTATGTTCCATCAGTTTTTCGTGCCCGAGGAACACAGAGACCTACTAAGATTCATCTGGTGGGAGGATGGAGATCCAGAAAGACATTTAGTGCATTACAGAATGAAAGTTCATTTATTTGGAGCCACAAGTTCTCCTGGATGTGCCAACTTCGGGTAAAAGAAAGCCGCAGATGATGGTGTAACAGAATTTGGAGAAAAGGCTGCAGAGTTTATCGAGAAGGACTTCTACGTTGATGACGGGTTAAAGTCAGTATCAACAGTTTCAGAAGCCATTGAGTTAATTAAATCAAATCAGAAGATTTGTACTAAAGCTGGTTTGAGGTTACACAAGATAATTTCGAAAAGAAAAGAAGTTTTAGATATACCCAATGAAATAGATCCAAAAAGATAAAAGTGGTAAATCTACAGAAAGATCCCCTACCATTAGAGAGAGCTCTAGGAATAGTTTGGTGTGTCGAGAAAAATGTATTTCAGTTCCGGATAGAATTTCGAGACAGACCCTTCTCTCGTCGTGGAATACTAGCTACTATCAGCTCAATATATGATCCAAATGGTTATGTCGCTCCAGTTACCCTTAAGGGAAAACAGATCTTGCAGCAAATGTGCAAAGATAACCTAGACTGGGACAGTGTTGTTCCAGAATATTTACATCCAGTTTGGGAAAAATGGAGACAGGATATCATGGAGCTTGAGAAACTAGAAATTCCCAGATGCTACAAACCGAAAGACTTCGGCGATATCAAAGCCGTGGAATTGCACCACTTTTCCGACGCTTCAGAAAGTGGAATAGGCCAAAGTTCATATCTCAGAATCGTCAACAATCTTGGAGAAGTTCACTGCAGCTTTGTAATTGGAAAAGCTAGAGTAACTCCAATGAAGGCGGTAACAGTCCCTAGACTAGAATTAGTAGCAGCTTCCATTTCCGCTAAAATGAGCACCTTCCTACGCAACGAGCTAACATACGAAAATGTTACAGAATTCTTCTGGACAGACAGCAGGATCGTATTAGGTTATTTGAAGAATGAAGCAAAACGTTTTCACACCTTCGTAGCTAACAGAGTTCAGCAGATACGAAATCAGACAGATCCAGATAGATGGTCCTTCGTCAAAAGTGAATCCAACGTAGCAGACTTAGCTTCAAGAGGACTCAACGCTAAACAACTACAGTCTAGATGAAGCTGATGATGGGGTCAAGGAAGCTACAGTCCTTTCTTCAAAAGTATCATCATGCAACATATTAGAATCTGACAGATTTATCCACATGTCCAGCTGATATAGGTGCAAGCGAGAAGTTGCGTCATGTTTACAACTAAAGAAAAGACTCCAGAAGAAATTCAGAAATGAAATGACGGGTTCGGGAAAAATAGGAGTTCCTGAGTTTGAAGAAGCTGAAAAGGAAATTTTAAAGATTATGCAAAGAGAACATTTTGAGAAAGAATTAGAAATTCTACAGAGTCATTCTGGAGTAGTAGAAGATAGAACAGCAACTACGGGCAGAAATAGGAAGATTAAGAAGTACAGTTCCTTCTTTCGACTTGATTCTTTCCTTGACAAGAATGGCCTGATTAGAGTTGGTGGTCGTATCCAGAGAGCCAACATTCCACATGAGTTAAATCATCCAGTCATCTTTCCTAGCAAATCGCATCTTACGAAACTACTCATTACACACTACCATCAGAAAGTCAACCATGGGAAGAGGTATCACCCACAACGAACTTCGTCAAAATGGATATTGGGTAATTAATGGTTCATCAGCTATAGCCAGATTGATTTCCCAATGTGTAATGTGTCGACGTCTACGAGGTTCCTTACAGACACAGAAAATGTCAGACCTGACAGAAGACAGGGTCAAACCAGTTCCCCCATTCTCTTACTGTGCTGTAGACTATTTTGGTCTGTTTCTGATTAAAGAACGAAGAAGTCAAGTTAAACACTATGGAGTATTGTTCACCTTCATGTCATCCAGAGCAGTACATTTAGAAACTGCCGTGTCGCTCTCCAGTAGCTCCTTTATTAATGCATTATCCAGATTCCTGAATCGAAGAAGTCCAGTTCGTGTCCTCAGAAGCGACCAAGGCACCAATTTCATCATTGAAAGCAGTCCTCGGCGAGATAGATCAAGATCAAGTACATAAATATTTGCTCCAGAATGATTGTGAATGGATCAAATTTAACATGAATTGTCCTCACTCCAGCCACATGGGTGGAGTCTGGGAGACGCAGATCTTAACAGTACGAAACACCTTGGAAACTTTACTGAGGACTGGATGATGAGTTCTTTCGAACCTTTATGACAGAAGTTGAATGCATCATCAACTCCAGACCCTTATCAGCCGTCAACTTATCCGATCCTGAGGGACCAGAGCCGTTAATTTACAAATTAAACGAGACTTACCTGTAAGTTGATTATAATTTTACCTTTCCTATGACAATCTTGGAGGTCATTTGAGATGCGCGCGCCACATTTTACCATTCTTCAAAGAGGGCTTAGTTATAAGAAATTAATAGAATAGGGAAGGGGAAATCAGATCACCCTTTGACTAAAGTCTCAGCCCAATAAAAGATAGGTTGCCAGGCAACAAAACATACGCCCACAGCAGCTAAATCGTCCGGGCAGTCAACAAGGGTTGTCGCATATTTTTACTTTTTTGGGGAATGAAACATTTGTAATACACTAAAATCTGATTAAGAGTAACAACTCATTATGTAATTATCTGAAAATCATTACAATTTGTTAGCTTTTTATAAAGTTTTGCCCCACGCTAACAATTAGTTTAGGAAACATTTAATGTCATGGATTTAGCTGTTCAGTTATCAAAATTCATTGAAAATCAAAATACTTGTTCGTTTCAACACCTTAAACTCTGTGTATCAGTCTGAAGTCAATCGGATGATAAGTTTGGCATCTATAGTGTCACAAGGTTTTTTGAAGTGATCAAGGGAGATAACTCTGGAAGTAATTATTTGAAATCGCTGAAAATCAGTAGGTTTCTTCGTATCATGACCTTAAACAGTGTGTGTAAATTTAAAGTCAATCGCATATTAACTTTGGCCTCTAGAGCGTCCACAGGATTTTTTGATATGATCACGGGCCATAACTCTGACAATAATTATCAGAGATCGCTGAAAATCAATAGGCTTCTTCGTCTCACGACCTTAAACACTGTGTATAAATTTAAAGTCCATCAGATATTAACTTTGGCCTCTAGAGCATCCACAAGATTTTTTTGAAGTGATCAAGGGACACAAATCTGGCACTAATTATCAGAAATCGCTGAAAATCAATAGGCTTCTTCGTCTCATGACCTTAAACACTGTGTATAAATTTGAAGTCAATCGGACATCATCTTTGTCCTCTAGAGCATCCACAAGATTTTTTGAAGTGATCAAGGGCCATAACTCTGGCACTAATTATCAGAAATCCGTGAAAATCAATAGGCTTCTTCGTCTCATGACCTTAAACACTGTGTATAAATTTAAAGTCAATCGGATATTAACTTTAGCCTCTAGTGCGTTCACAAAAAATTGTGGACGATGGACGGACGGACGGACCGACGGACGGACGGACGGACCGACAGACAGACGGACGGACGGGGGCGACGGCAATATACGTCCACATTTGTATGTGGGCGTATAAAAAGGGGGGGGGGGGGCAAATGACCTCCAAGATTGTCATAGGAAAGGTAAAATTATAATCAAACTTCAACTTACAGGTAAGTCTCGTTTAATTTGTATATTTCACCTTTCTATATGACGTAATCTTGGCGGTCCTTTGAGATTTTAAAGTTATAACCATGACCAACATATACTGTTCAGAAAAAAGCAAAGCTTAATTTCCTTACAAAACTTTTAATAAAGCATGTGAATTAATGCAAAATGTTCAAAAAATAAACTTAAACTGTTGTGTTTTCATTCAACAAAACTAAATTCAATTGTCCTTCATTAGATAATGGCTTCTCATAAAAACGTCTGAACACAGAGTCACTGCTCAAGCCACCTGTTTTCAGGATGGTAGTGATGGGAACATGAGCTGTCGCAGCTGCACTAGAAGCGGACGATCTTATACTATGAGGTACTATGAGGTACAAATAAACTTGTATCAACACCGGACACTTTCAGAACTAATTTCAGCCACCGCTGGACACTGTCTTAAAAGGCTTAACAAAACTTAGAAATAGATTATTATGGTTTCTGAAAGATTTGGTTCTTGATAAATACTCAGATAGGGTTATTAAAAAACATAATTTTCTATCCTTAGGAAACCCTTTGATTACTAATTGTTCCTTTGAAAACCAGGCCGGGTTTGTTTTAACAGGTCTCCAAATGTTATTCGCACTTCAATATCACTGAGAGTAATATTTCTCAATCTATTAGATGTAACGATTGTATTCTTTGAATTGCAAGTATAGAAATCAACGCTGTAAGTTTTAATGTTAACTCTTTTAAATTAAGTTCCTCAACTGGCGGTAAATTCTTCAGATGGTTTAAAACTAAATTAATATCCCAGGATACAACATTTCTTGGCAACGCTGGTCTTAAATTATAAACTCCTTTGAGCAAACGAACAATGATAGGGAAAGAGCCCACTGGCCTATTGTCATAAAACAAAAACGTCGATAAAGCACTTCTTGCTGAATTAAGGGCACTGCAACTCAGTCCACTTTCGAATAAAAAAGTTAAAAATTCAATAACACACTCTAGATTCGGCGAAAAGGGATCAATCGTCCTTTGATTACAGTATGAAACCCATTTCTTAAAGTACGTCGTGTACTGCTCTCTAGTGGATTTTCTCCATGAAGATAAGATGATTTCTTTTGCTGATGAAGAAAGCTGGAATTCCTCGAACGCTCTCCTGATACCAGTAGAGCCAACATTTTTATTTTTGGTAACTCTGACACTCTTCGTGTTGGATGGGTTAGGATCACATTTACACTTGGTAAAAGAAAAGGAAAATCAAAGATTAAGTTCATAAGCTTCGTAAACCAGTATTGAGTACTCCACCAGGGAACAATTAAAATGCCACAAGCTTTGTCCTGCTCAATCTTTTGCAACGTCCTGCCTATCATGCAAAAAGGTGGGAAAGTATAAAAGAAATCATTCCATGGAACAAAGAAGGCATCAATGGCAGAGGCACTTGGGGCAGGTTTAAAGGAATAAAACCTCTCAACTTTACAATTGATGCGACTTGCAAAGAGGTCATTCTTGGGTGAACCCCATATATCACTTATCTTAAGAAATAAATCCATGTCTAGAGACCATTGAGAATTATCATGTGGAATTCTGCTCTGATGATCCGCTCGAACATTTAAAACTCCTATAATAAAAGATGCAGATAGGGAAATATTTCTTTCCATAGACCACATATAGATTTGTCTTGTGATAGAATTACATTGTTTCATCCGCCCATCTTGAGAATTTAGATACGAGACAGAAGTAGTGTTGTCAATTTGTAAAAGGATATTTTTATCCCTAACATCTTTACAGAATGTCATCAAAATGTATTTGGCTGCCAATAACTCACGTTCGTTAATGTGAAGACTCTCCTCAAATGAAGATCGATGTCCTCCAGTCTCAAGATCATTGCAAATACCTCCTTACCCAATGTTGGAGGCGTCAGATTGCAAAACAATATCAGGATTGCTAATGAAAAGTGATTTGGACTCGTGTTCTATATGAGAAATCCACCATTTAATATCATCTCTACAATCTAATGGAATTTCAGTGAATAGTCAAAATTGCCAAAATTTTCTGATAAAGCTTTAGTCTTGAGATTATCATATCTTCTATAATACAGTTGAGCATATTTAACTCCTGGGAATGCAGAAACCATGAGGCCAATTACCTCAGCTAAAAATCGTATTGATACTTTTTCGGATCCTGCCAATAGATTACTACAGGCAGATTTAATTTTTAGAGCTTTCTCAGGAGTCAGAAGTATACTCATGGTAATAGAATTAATGATAAACCCTAAATAAATGATTTCTTGTTGAGGCTTGAAAACTGATTTCTCATAATTTACTGTGAAACCAGCCGAAATAGAAAACTTGACTGTGCTCATCACATTGTTCTGACAATCTTCCAATGTGTCTCAAATAAGGAGTGAATCATCAATGAACGATGTGTTGGTATGACCTAAACACCTAAGTTCTGAGAATAAAACTTTAGTTAGTTTAGTAAAAATCCTCGGAGCACTTCCTAAACCCATTGCCAGACATGTGAACTGATACCTTTTATTATCCCATTGGAATTTTAAGAATTTTCTGTCTTCTTTCCGTACAGGAATAGAAAAATAAGACTCGCTCCAATCAACAGAGGCCATGAAACAGCTAGGAGTTATCAAATTAATTGCATTTAATAAAGATTCCATCTTAAAATGTCTATAAGTGACATATATATTTAAATCTGAAAGATCTAAGATGATTCTAAAAGAATCATTCTTTTTAGGCCTTGTGAAAATATTTGAGAAGAATTCACCTTTCTCTAGATAAGATGGTTCAATAATTTTCCTATGCAACATTGTATCAAGAATTTGAGAAATCTTAGCTGCTTTATGGTTTCCAAATCTATAAGGCACAGGAAGAACAGTCTGAACAGGGAATTCATCAAACTCAATGGATGTTCCACAGACTGACCTTAAGACAAAGTTGTCAGATGTCAGGTTTTTCCAAAATTTAAAATTATCCCTAAGACTGCCTGCCTGGAAAGATGCCTGGAAAGATTCTTGCAACAAAGGCAAATATGAATTAGATAATGATAGGAAAGATTTCCAATCATTACAATTGACTAAAGTACTCACCACATCAGAGTCGGACAAATCATTTAGTTTTTCTTCTTGTCTTGTCGACTTTTGGAGTGGTAAGTGCTGAAGGCCCCCCCCCCCTCCTCTCTTGGGACCCCTCCTGTTGTATCCTAAAAAAGACTTTCCTTTGTTGGCGTAACGTGAACTTCCTTTGAATCCAGAGTTATAGTTACTACTATTATTGCTGTAATTATATCCAGCTGTAGTTCCAGGTTTTGAACTGGTTCCAGAGTTAGCCGAGAGATTTTGATTTGAATCTTTAATGTCTTTAATCTTTTTGACCACATCAGCTCCAAAGAGATATTCTGGAGATCCTACATCTGAATTGCTACTAGGACAGCAAATCAAGTTGGCATATCGAAGATTTGAGTCATGTCTGAAGGAATCTCTTCTTTTTTGATGTAGATTCAAGGCCGTTGAACCCAACAGTGTCAAACCATCAAGAGATGTCTTAACAATTGAAGAGAGTTCTTTCTGCTTATCGGGGACACTCTTCTTTAACACAAGCAATTCATTTATTGCACTAATGATTGCATAAGAAGCCTCAATCAGTTTTTTCAGAAGTCTTAGCCATTTTACAATCTTGAACTCTGGTGTTTGGCTTTAACACTCGCCAAACTTCATAATTTACTGATGGAGCAAACACTTTAACATTATCAGGTCTTGGATATTTTTCAATGAACCCAGTTAGTTTTTCATTTGGTAAAGGATTGCTAAAGAGACTCTCAATAACTGGAGCGATTTTCTCATTAACAGATTTCCCAACGGTTGTAGAAATCACATAATCCTTAACGAGGCTCTCCTAAAAATCAAGATTATCTTCACCCCCATTTTCCTGAGCCATGGCCGGTAAATTATCTAGTATTTCGTCAATTTGAGCAGTGACATTATTGTCTGCCTTATCCGATAACTTCGGAATCTTAAAACGTGTTTGAGTGAGTTCCATAATCGGCTCGTTATCATCCGACTCATCTCCTGAATCATAAACACCGGTATTACTATTAGATGAAGTTTGTTTATTTCCGTCTGAATGACGTCGCTTCCTGTTATTTGGAGACGAAGAACTATTCAGCATCCCCGACAGCATATATCTAATTTCGTCATTGAAGTTATCCATTTCGGACCTGAAGTTACCCAATTCATCGGCTTTCTTTGAAAAAGAATTTTCTCCCGTAACCGGAAAAGTTTGACAAGCCGATGTCAGCTCCGATGTATGGCTATTTTTAGTAATATCAACTGGGTCATCTATCTTTCGAGTTTGACTAGCAGACGCCTTTTTGTCGTAGGGAGAGGAAGCAGTTTTATCTTTGCTATTACTTCGCTTCTTTCTAGAATTTTACTTTTCTGGCTTTGTTTTGTCAAAAATCATTCTAGCGAAGTTAAAATCTTCAACCTCACTACTTGTACTTGGTGTGCTGCAGGCGCGGATCCAGGATTTTTTGCGGGGGGGGGGGGTCTAGGTTTGATAAAAGGCATTCAACCAATTAACGGTAAATTAAATTGGAAATTAGATTCAATTTGGTGCATTCTGACGTATTTCCGGAAGGTAAATTCCAAAATTTCAGGTCTAAAAGTCGCCAATAAAATCGCATAAAAATTTTTCAAGTCTGAGCGGGGGGGGGGGGCGGACCCCCTGGACCCCCCTCTGGATCCGCGCCTGTGCTGGGCTTCGATTTTGAGCTAATACTATCAGTATTAGTGACCATGGACTCGGCCATTTTATTTGAGTGATTCGTCTGATTTCAACGACGAGAAAAGCACAAAAACATTGAGAGCTGAACTATATTTCTTTACGTTATCACAAACCAACGTAAGAAAGTTGCCTTAGGAATAAATTCCTATCTGTTTAAAAGAGGCGACAAATTTTTAAATTTGTAGATTGAATGGTGAACGATGTTACTCGTTCAAAAGCTGCACGCTAATGGTAAAATGTGGCGCGCGCATCTCAAAGGACCGCCAAGATTACGTCATAGAGAAAGGTAAAACTCCTAATCATCTCCTCACCATGAAACCGAAGATAGTACTACCACCACCTGGACAGTTCCAGAGAGAGGATATCTATTCACAGAAATGGTGGCGTAGAGTTCACTTTCTTGCCAATGAATTTTGGTTACGATGGCGTAAAGAGTATTTGCAGAATTTACAGCATCGCAACAAATGGTGAAGCTTCAAACTAGCATTGCAAACGGGTTTTCAAATACTACCAATGACTCAAAAATGACAGTGATACTGTAATTATGAACTATCTAGAATGAATAATCTGAAAAAATTTCCAAAAAGTATTGAAAATTAAAAAAGTTATAGCGTTTTTAAGATGGCAAATTGGGGGCACAAAAAAACTTCTTTTTTAAAAAACGCAAAAAAACTGACCGAAGTCAATATCTCAGTAACTATACAAGATAGGCCTATGAAAATTGCACTAATTAAAGATCTCGATGTACTTAATAAAGCCAAATTGTCGCTATAATATTCTGGCATATACTTTTTGTGTTACAGAGGTTCAAAGTTGAGGTCCGTGCCAATTACGCACAAATCACAGCAAAAAAATTGACAAATTTCTGTATACTTAAATTGCAGCACTTTGACATTCATACAGTGGCTTATTTTTAAATGAATATGCACAAACAAAGTGTTTTCAGTCGGTTCTGTTATTTATTTTTTGCATGACAACACCTTAAATCACAATTTTTGACCGATTGATGTCAAGGTCAAAGAGAAACAACTTTTTACATGTATGTATGCAAGTGGGCATCTACTGGTCTAGAGACCATTGACAACTGGTCACTCACAGTCATAAAACAATTATAATTCATAAACAGGTTATACTGTAGATATTTTCAAAAATTATCATAAGTGCGTGGTAAAATGAGAAATATACATGTACATGTAAGCTTTTGGTGGATATGCCATTTTTTCCACACCAATTGTGTGTACATCAATTTGAGATTGTATGTTTCAGGAATGAAAATTAACAATTAAACTGTGATTTATATAACAGCTATATTTTGGTGATCAACATCATTACAATTTCAAATAAAAACAGTTACATAGACATAATTAAAACATTTAAATATCTTAAAAGAGTCCAAATAACCCTAAACAATGAGTATCATGATCACTTCAATTGTCTGATAAATATGCAAAATGATAAAAACAAAATGTAGCCTACTCTGCTAAAAAATAAATTAAAAGGTAAACTTATAAAAGTAAGGTATGATCTACATGAAAGAGTATTTAAAATAAATCAAAATTGCGATACATATGTGCATTACGATATACTAGATTATAGTATTAGTGGTAGAAATATAGCTTTCTTGTTTAGATATTATCTCAAGGAAAGAAAATATAAAAATTCTTCGTCAGTAAAAATGTCTGGGAATTTTCTTCTTCCAATTCAATAATCACAGTATGAGCTACACTGCTAAATTAAACAATTCTGAAATGAAAAAAAATTTGTTATAAATTATTTGAGGCCTAAGGCTAAGATACCTAGCATGCTAAGCTAACTGGTTTCAACAAAGGACAGTAATACTAATTTTTCAGCTGCATTTCATAAAAAAAATATCCAAGGTGGTCAACAACATTCACGATTTTTATCCTTTGTTAGTGAAATATCTGGCTAAAGTTTGGTAGGTAGCTTTAGTAACATTCAATATAAGAAAAACCCTGTCCAAATCTATCATTTGTTTTTTACACACTGAAGTCTGTGGCGTTTTCAATTGTGGTCTGAACCCTGATCAACCACGAATTACCTCCCTTTAACGCCACATGGTTCGATTTCTGACAATTTACGGATTCCTACGGGGGATACAGACTTAACAAATGGTCAAACTAAGTAGTTAATGAATTGGGCTTTCCAAATATACCCAAATCTTGAGCGTCGAGGGCCTTTTTCGAAAATTTTTATCAACTTCAAATTTTCAATTGATGAAAAATATGAGAAAATCTTACCTCAGTTTCTCCAAATCCTACTCGACAGCAAGTTCATTCATTTTTCTCGATAGTAAACATCGGGTGGTCAATGTTTGACACTCTGAAAATTCATGAGAAGGCGTAGAACGAAGTATACTTTTCTCGGTCAACTTTTTGTGGTGTCTGAAAATAGTACCGTCAGCGCCCCTAGCGGCGTTTGGCATCGCTATTCAAACGAAATCTACAAGTTGGTGCCATAGTTATCTCTAAAGAAGCAGATGACCAACGCAATAAGTGACCATTGGCAAGAGTCACAGAAGTCTACAAAAGTCATGATGGTGAAATTAGAAAAGTTAAAATTCTTATAGCTGATAGAGAGTAAACTACTGATGGTAAACGCAGATCTCAACCGACTTATCTAGATAGACCTATACACAAGTTGGTGTTGTTGTTGGCAGAAGAAACTTCAGAAAACAGTATTGGAGAACCAGGAGACTAGGATGTAATCCCCGTCAAGGAGCCAGACTCAGTTCCTAATGATGTTTAAATCCACGAATTGCTTTGACCCGAGTATATGTGACAATGTTATGTTGTTCATCGCGAGTGACCGTGATGTAATACTATGACAATATACAGGTTGTGTCACGTGGCCTTTGTCGGATTAATATATTTTCGCTGTGACTTCTGTTAAACATTTGGTTTGACTAATACCATTTTGATGATTGTGATAAACTGAGTACTTTATTATAATTTGGAATATTAGTGTTTGTGTTCGTTCGGGACTGACAAGATATTCCTCAAGTGCAAGTGTACCAAGAGACTTATATGATATGTTCGTTTGATACAGGGATAAAGAAGTCAAACTAAGTTCTTCGTTACATATCAGTATATTTTGTCCATTCAGATATTCATATAGAACTTCTAATGTAAGAATTAGCAATCTGTTATTGTAACTGCTGTAGCAGTTAGGGGAGCCATGTCACTGCAGTAGTTTGCAGAAAGGTTATTAATTGGTCTGATCCCTGGGGTGGGTACTTAAATGCAGTTATCCCCCATAGTTCAGTAAAATTGAGAACCAAGCGATCACTCTAAAGGCCAGTAGAGTCGGCCGAGTGTGTGCCGTCATAGTGCCGTCGTATATAATATGGATAACTGACCCTGCAGTTTCTGTCATTGGACGATGAATTATGTTGTACATCGCATGCGCGAAGTCATTATCCCACAAGTTACTTTCGCACTCGGCAAACCTCGGAAGATTTCGGAATCTAAACTCGGCTGTACGATGAATTACGCCATATTGGAACTACTTTAAAGGTCCCGGATGAAACATGGCTGCGCCCATTCCAAACACAAGTTGGCGACCTATTTGGCTAGCGACCTATTCGACCGATCCAGCTGTAAGATAATGACGAAATTACACTTCTATTCTGAGCTGAAGGAATGGATAAAAAATAATATATTCTACTTTCATTTGATAGACATAACGTTGGATTTTATTGGTTGATAAATAGAGACTGTTGTCTTTACTCTAAATAGGTTTCCAACGAACAGGTTGCAGCTCGATCGGTCGAATAGGTCGTTAGCCGAATAGGTTCCCAATTTGTGTAATAGCGTCAAGTTTTCCTGTTAAAGTAAACCGGTAGCCGCATCGCAAATGTATGGGCGTAGGTACATATCACTTACTGTCATACATCCGAGACTAGATGTAGTCTACGTAGTTTACGGAATCTGTCGAGATTAGCCGAGTGGTTACTTTCGGTCGAAGGCTTTGTTATTGACATTGTTTATAATGAAGCCGGGTCGTGTGAGCTGATATTAATGTTATTATTTTGAAATAATTGTAATTGAGATGGCGACTGGAAATTTTGAGACAACGTTCCTATATTTATGAAGCGAATAATAACACGTAGACCGTATTTTTTACTTCAGTATTTACATTTTTAAAAAGTACTTAAATATAGATCCCATACTATGGGATGTTCGCCGTGACGTCACAATTAGTCACGTGACACCATTGGTTGGCAAAATCGGTTGTTTACAAATGGCTGACTGGCTGTCTGACTGACATCGCTAACAGAACGACATTTTGCGCTGTATATAATCTGATTAAAATTGTTTTTTTTTTACTTAGCGACTTTCCCGTTGGGTTCGTCTAGTCATTATCAAGCAATGATAAAATTTTAAAATATGAGGAGACGACGACTACACGATGACAAAGCCATTCAAATAGGAAGACACAAACCAATTAACTTTTACTTTTATTACTAATCCCGTTTTTTCCTCCCCACGCCGTATGACAATCTTTAAAGCCCCAATAACACTCTTGTTGTAGCTGAATAATATGTCCCAATCTTCGTTCTGGTCAACAAATTGTATTATTTTACAATATTCCAATTTATTGATGATATAAATTTCATCTTAACGCACCTAATTTAAAAAATTGGAAAAATTCAACTAATTGATTTAAAAAGTCTAACGTAAACCTTTTCAAATGTGACTTTGATTTAAAATATTTTCGAACCCTCTGCTGGTCAAGAATAGGTCGTAATGGATAATTTACTCAACATGTAGGACACTTAAAACATCTAGTACTTAGAATAAGGCTATTATTTATTTTCTGGAGCTGCCAAGCCAGCAAGAGTGTTATTGTCCCTTTAAATTACGTATTGTATTCGCAACTAGGCTAACCATAATATATTCCATTAAATAAATAGTATTCAAAATTAATAATAATTAGCCTACGTAAATCATTACAAATAACCGTTTTCAAAATGATACTCAATAATTAGGGTTTCACACTGCGAAGCTTGTGTGAAACACTATTGTTTTTGTTAAAATTATTAGGGTTTCACACTGCGTAGCTTGTGTGAAACACTATTGTTTTTGTTAAAATTATTATTCTTATTAAGCTTTCATATTACATATGAAAGCTTATTGTTTCTGTTAAGATTATTAAGCTTTCATATGTATTACATATGAAAGCTTATTGTTTCTGTTAAGATTAATATTATTAAGCTTTCATATTACATATGAAAGCTTATTGTTTCTGTTAAGATTATTATCAAGCTTTCATATTACATATGAAAGCTTATTGTTTCTGTTAAGATTATTATTATTTTTTTTTTTTTGTGTATTTTCTGCAAATCGGATTTCTCAGAATCTAACCATGGGATCTTTCTAAAACTTTGACCTACCCCCCCCCCCCAAAAAAAAATGGGGTGCGAAATGAAAGCTTATTGTTTCTGTTAAGATTAATATTATTAAGCTTTCATATTACATATGAAAGCTTATTGTTTCTGTTAAGATTATTATTAAGCTTTCATATTACATATGAAAGCTTGTTGTTTCTGTTAAGATTATTAAGCTTTCATATTACATATGAAAGCTTATTGTTTCTGTTAAGATTATTATTATTTTTTTTTTGTGTATTTTCTGCAAATCGGATTTCTCAGAATCTAACCATGGGATCTTTCTAAAACTTTGACCTACCCCCCCAAAAATGGGGTGCGAACGTTGTTTAAATATATTTTCAAAACGTTTTACGAATCCGAAATCACCGAATTTTACGAACGAAAAAATTGACAATGCATAGTCGTAACTTTGTTATTTTTTGACCGATTTTACTAATTCTTTTTTCTTTGAATACCTTGAAAAAAATCATTTTCATCTGCAGTTTCACATTTTCGAATTTCGAAAATTCGTCGCTGTGATTTCGAACCGGAAGTTTAGACCAATTTGACAACTTCTTTAATAGTTGTACGATTTTCATGAAATTTAGTATACAAGTAGATCTTACCGATGTGACTTCAAAAATATAATTAGAAATTTTCTAAATTATCTCCCCTTGGTGAAATTAAGGATCAAAGTTTTCAAAAAAATCGTCGAAATATAGGTCAGAATGACCTAATTTTTTTTTTCGATACTAGACAAGGAATTGCTGATTCGTACACAAAATATGGAGTTTGTCGATCGAACCGGAAGTGCCACCATCTTTAAACGTGAAAAATCAAAAAGGCTTTTTTGCTATTTTACTTACAGACTCGGGAGTTATATTTTCGGAATTCTTGAAGGAATGCCTAAAAATCTATCGGATCAGAATTTTGATTTCGGTCATGTGATGGTCACAATTTTGAATTGAAAATGAAAAATAGAAGCAATTTGAAAGGCCCGGACTTCGGAACACAATAACTCTCCTTCTAATTAAGCTAGAATGTTCAAACTTGGTGTAGACGTTCACTAGGTCAATGTTATGATTGAGTTCAAAGTTGAGCATTTTCTGCTTAGGGTGAGCAGAGATAAGCATGCTGATTTGTTGATTCTTTAGGGCACGATAACTTCGGTTATAATGAAGGGAGGGCGGTGAAACTTTTGTCAATAGAGAGTCTAATGGGTAGCCTGTTGTGTGAAATGATTGTATCATTTTTTTTAAATATCAGGGATAGCCGAAAAAAAGAGATTGAAAATCCAAAAAGTCGTATTTTTACAATTTGGAGCATGTTTAGAGGTCTTTCTCGTAAAGTCAACATACTATTTTTTGGGAACTTCTTCTACAAAGAGTCTTATTGGTAGTCTTTTATATGAAACCATCGATCAACAGTCCAACATATCAGGAGTAGAAGAACAAAAGGATCGAACATTGAAAACGGCATCCTTTCATTGTTGAGCGAAACATGAAGTGTGGGTGACTACAATCTACACATTTAGTCATCGTATAGAGCTTATTCAACAGTATCGAATTCCAACTGCTTAGGGATATTTTACATGCACTCCAATGTGTACACGGGACCTTGGTTTTTCGTCCCATCCGAAGGACTAGACAGCTGTGCTTGTCAGGCCCTCCGTTCTGCCTTACTGACAAGGGAACCACGCCGGGAAATCGAGATGAACTTTCTCTGTGCAGAACTTTCAATTCAGGCAAAACGTTTATTGCATACGATTAAGCTGGTCAGTTGGAGCTTATTTTCAAAAGTTTTGTAATAATCGGTTGGTAATTAAAGTACCGTGCACATTAAACTGTTAAAACAGAAAATTTCGCCCGGTTGAAATGTTTCTTGCTATAAGTCAGCAATTTTCCGAATTCAGAGAGGCTGGATGGCTGAATGGTTAGCATGTGCTCGCTGTATCGTAACCTTTGTCATTGAGTCAACGGGCGTCGTTTGGATCTCCAGGTTGCACGTGACATGGTGTATGATGTCCAACCTCGTGGGTTTTCTCCGTGTTCTTCGGTTTCCTCCCAACGGCTAAAGACCAGTACGTGCAAGGGGAGTTTTTAAATAAAATTAAAAAACATATGTTAGTCCCGAAATGACCTAGTTTGTGTCGAATGGACGTTAGGCCGCATTTCTCTCTTTCTCTTTTTAAAGTTTTGTAATAATCGGTTGGTAATCAAAGGTACTGTTAAAGTGATAAAACAGAAAATTTGGCCCGGTTGTAATGTTTCTCACTTTAAATTCAGCAATTTGTCGATTTTAAGGGGCAAACGTTTATTGCGAACGATTAAGCTGGTCAGGGGGAGCTTATTTTTAAAAGTTTTGTAATATTCGGTTGATAACTAAAGGTACCGTGCAAATTAAACTGTTAAAATAGAAAATTTGGCCCGGTTGAAATGTTTCTCGCTGTAGGTCAGCAATTTGCCGATTTTAGGGAGGTTGCGTGACTGAATGGTTAGCACATGCGCTCTGTATCATAACGTCTGTCATTGAGTCAACTGGCCTTGTTTCGATTTCTTGGTTGTACGTGACAAGGAGTATGGTCGCCTTACCAACCTCGTAGGCCGTAACGCCGCTGACCGGGTAAAATTTCCCTCATTGCACACTTTATGGCGTATGCCCGTCTTCATTAGCCCATTGTAGGAGCAGAACAGTAGGACGTTAAACCCCATTCAATTTCATTTCATTTTCTCTATGTTGCTTATTTATTATAGTGGATAAATATTTTTCTGGTTCTAGCAATTATTATACGCCCACATTTTCATGTGGACGTATTATGTCGTCGCCCCTGTCCGTCCGGACGTCCGTCCGTCCACAATTTGATTGTGGACTCTCTACAGGTCACAATTCTTATCCGATTTTGACGAAACTTGAAATATAGGTTTATCCCCAAAAGATCTCGGTTCCTTTCGATATTGGCATGTATCGGATCAAAACTTCATGGATTATGGCCCCTGATTGTACGAAAAATCACGTTTTTAGCTTGTGGACCCTATAGAGGTCACAATTTTGAACCGATTTTGACGAAACTTGACATGCATGTTTGTAACCCAAAGATCTTGGTTCCTTTCGATATTTGCGGCTATCGGAATGTAATTTCCTGAATTATGGCCCCTGATTGTCCGAAAAATCACCCTTTTTAGCTTGTGGTCCCTCTGGAGGTCACAATTATTATTCGATTTAAAAAACCGTTTGATTATATCACCGTTACACCCTAAGGAAGGTTGAGTTCGAATTTCTGGAAAATCGGACGAAAATTGCCATACAAAATGGCCGCCGTTAGTACGCGAATACTGTTAAAAAATGGTATATCAAGGTTATGGACCCTGTGGAGGTCACAATTTTGATTCGATTTTGATGAAACTTGAAATTCATGGTTATAACCCAAAGATCTTGCTTCCTTTCGATATTTGCGCATATCGGATCGTAACTTCCTGAATTATGGCCCCTGATTATACGCAAAATCGCCCTTTTTTTAGCTTGGAGGTCACAATTATTATTCGATTTAAAAAAACGTTTGATTATATCACCGTTACACCCTAAGGAAGGTTGAGTTCGAATTTCGGGAAAATCGGACGAAAATTGCCATACAAAATGGCCGCCGTTTGTACGCGAATACTGTTAAAAAATGGTATATCAAGGTTGTGGACCCTGTGGAGGTCACAATTTTGATTCGATTGTGTTGAAACTTGAAATTCAAGGTTATAACCCAAAGATCTTGCTTCTTTTCGATATTTGCGCATATCGGATCGTAACTTCCTGAATTATGGCCCCTGATTATACGCAAAATCGCCTTTTTTTTTTAGCTTGGAGGTCACAATTATTATCCGATTTAAAAAAACGTTTGATTATATTACCGTTACACCGTAAGGAAGGTTGAGTTCGAATTTCGGGAAAATCAGACCAAAATTGCCATACAAAATGGCCACCGTTTGTACGTGAATACTGTTAAAAAATGGTATATCAAGGTTGTGGACCCTGTAAAGGTCACAATTTTAATTCGATTTTGATGAAACTTGAAATGCATGGTTATAACCCAAAGATCTTGGTTCCTTTCGGTATTTGCGCATATCGGATCGTAACTTCCTGAATTATTCGAATTTCGTGAAAATGGTACCAAAATTGCCGGAAGAAATGGTCGCCGTTTGTACGCGAATAGTGTAAAGATATGGTATATCATGGTTGTTGACTCTGTACAGGTCACAATTCTTATCCGATTTTGACGAAAAGTCACATTTCTAGGTTGTGTACCGTCACACCATAATCATTGTCGACTTCGAATTTCATGAATATCAGACTGGAACTGACCAACAAAATGGCTGCTCCCAATACAGTATGAAATACAGGACTTAATGATGTAGGAAAAATCACTTTCCGTATTGTTTGTTCTCTATCCATCTCTCGAAAATGTGGGCGTATCCTGCCTGGCAGTGCCAGCCTATCTTTTAATTTCTGCATAGAAATCTCTGGCCAGTTTTTTTTTTATTGCAGAGTGCCATTCTTGTATATTGCAGTCTATGACCCTTTGTTTAAAACATGCTTAAGAAGTCGTCACGATTTCCTACTTATAACCAAACATATTGGAAACCATAATTATATAACATATCTTGGAAGCCCGATTACAGCTATACAAGTTTCAGTTATTTCCCTTTAGTTTAAAGATTATTTTTTTGCCCCGGTGCAATGTTTCTCACTACATTTAAATTTGTAACTTTGTGAGTTTTTGACCGATTTTGATATTATGTCTTTATAATTTTCCAAATCTACATATTTAACGTACATATTCAAACAGTTGAGTTCAACCTGATTCAAAAAGTATTAGTTTTGTTCAAAGTTATCTCATTTAATTTTTCGATGTTTTCTTACCATTTTCATTTCATTTTTCTGAAAGTTTTGAAATCGGAAGTCATCCCGATTACAGCAACACAAGTATCAGTTATTTCCCTTTAGTTTTCAGATTACTCAATGTTTCATACTATATTTAGACTTGTAACTTCGCGAGTTTTTGACCAATTTTAATAGTTTGTTATTCTTATCCTTTTATTTGAGATACTTGATATAATCGATGACACGTGACGATGAATATGAAAGCTTTCATATCTGCATGCGACAGTAGCAGATCTAGTTATTATTTTTTTTTTTGTGTATTTTCTGCAAATCGGATTTCTCAGAATCTAACCATGGGATCTTTCTGAAACTTTGACCTACCCCCCCAAAAATGGGGTGCGAACGTTGTTTAAATATATTTTCAAAACGTTTTACGAATCCGAAATCACCGAATTTTACGAACGAAAAATCTGACAATGCATAGTCGTAACGTTGTTATTTTTTGACCGATTTTACTAATTCTTTTTTCTTTGAATACCTTGAAAAAAATCATTTTCATCTGCAGTTTCACATTTTCGAATTTCGAAAATTCGTCGCTGTGATTTCGAGTCGGAAGTTTAGACCAATTTGACAACTTCTTTAATAGTTGTACGATTTTCATGAAATTTAGTATATAAGTAGATCTTACCAATGTGACTTCAAAAATATAATTAGAAATTTTCTAAATTATCTCCCCTTGGTGAAATTAAGGATCAAAGTTTTCCACAAAATCGTCGAAATATAGGTCAGAATGACCTAATTTTTTTTTTCGATACTAGACAAGTAATTACTGATTCGTACACAAAATATGGAGTTTGTCGATCGAACCGGAAGTGCGACCATCTTTAAACGTGAAAAATCAAAAAGGCTTTTTTGCTATTTTATTTACAGACTCGGGAGTTATATTTTCAGAATCCTTGAAGGAATGCCTAAAAATCTATCGGATCCGAATTTTGATTTCGGTCACGTGATGGTTACCATTTTGAATTGAAAATGAAAAATAGATGCAATTTGAAGGGCCGGGACTTTGGAATACAATAACTCTCCTTCTAATTAAGCTAGAATGTTCAAACTTGGTGTAGACGTTCACTAGGTCAATGTTATAATTGAGTTCAAAGATGAGCATTTTCTGCTTAGGGTAAGCAGAGATAAGCATGCTGATTTGTTGATTCTTTAGGGCACGATAACTTCGGTTATAATGAAGGGAGGGCGGTGAAACTTTTGTCAATAGAGAGTCTAATAGCTAGCCTGTTGTTTGAAATCATTGTATCATTTTTTTTAAATATCAGGGATAGCCGAAAAAAAGAGATTGAAAATCCAAAAAGTCGTATTTTTACAATTTGGAGCATGTTTAGAGGTCTTTCTCGTAAAGTCAACATAATATTTTTGGGGAACTTCTTCTACAAAGAGTCTTATTGGTAGTCTTTTATATGAAACCATCGATCAACAGTCCAACATATCAGGAGTAGAAGAACAAAAGGATCGAACATTGAAAACGGCACCCTTTCATTGTTAAGCGAAACATGCAGTGTGGGTGACTACAATCTACACATTTAGTCATCGTATAGAGCTTATTCAACAGTATCGAATTCCAACTGCTTAGGGATATTTTACGTGCAATCCAATGTGTACACGGACCTTGGTTTTTCGTACCATCCGAACGACTAGACAGCTGTGCTTGTCAGGCCCTCCGTTCTGCCTCACTGACAAGGGGGAACCACGCCGGGAAATCGAAATGAACTTTCTCCGTGCAGAACTTTCAATTCAGGCCAAACGTTTATTGCATACGATTAAGCTGGTCAGTCGGAGCTTATTTTCAAAAGTTTTATAGTAATCGGTTGGTAATTAAAGTACCGTGCACATTAAACAGTTAAAACAGAAAATTTCGCCCGGTTGAAATGTTTCTTGCTATAAGTCAGCAATTTTCCGAATTCAGGGAGGCTCAATGGCTGAATGGTTAGCATGTGCGCGCTGTATCGTAAGGTCTGTCATTGAGTCAACGGGCGTTGTTTCGATCTCCAGGCTGACGTGACATGGAGTATGATGTCCAACCTCGTGGGTTTTCTCCGTGTCCTTCGGTTTCCTCCCAACGGCTAAAGACCAGTAAGCGCAAGGGGAGTTTTTAAATAAAATTAAAAAACATATGTTAGTCCCGAAATGACCTAGTTTCGGTCGAATGGACATTAGGCCGCATTTCTCTCTTTCTCTTTTATTTTTAAAGTTTTGTAATAATCGGTTGGTAATCAAAGGTACTGTAAAAGTGATAAAACAGAAAATTTCGCCCGGTTGTAATGTTTCTCACTTTAAAGTCAGCAATTTGCCGATTTAAAGGGGCAAACGTTTATTGCGAACGATTAAGATAGTTAGAGGGAGCTTATTTTTAAAAGTTTTGTAATATTCGGTTGATAACTAAAGGTACCGTGCAAATTAAACTGTTAAAATAGAAAATTTGGCCCGGTTGAAATGTTTCTCGCTGTAGGTCAGCCATTTGCCGATTTTAGGGAGGTTGCGTGGCTGAATGGTTAGCACGTGCGCTCTGTATCATAACGTCTGTCATTGAGTCAACTGGCGTTGTTTCGATTTCTTGGTTGTACGTGACAAGGAGTATGGTCGCCTGTCCAACCTCGTAGGCCGTAACGCCGCTGCCCGGGTAAAATTTCCCTCATTGCACACTTTATGGCGTATGCCCGTCTTCATTAGCCCATTTTAGAAGCAGAACAGTAGGACGTTAAACCCCATTCAATTTCATTTTATTTTCTCTATGTTGCTTATTTATTATAGTGGATAAATATTTTTCTGGTTCTAGCAATTATTTAATTTCTGCATAGAAATCTTGCTTTGGCCAGTTTTTTTATTGCAGAGTGCCATTCTTGTATATTGCAGTCTATGATCCTTTGTTTAAAACATGCTTAAAAAGTCGTCACGATTTCCTACTTATAACCAAACATATTGGAAATATTAGTCTGGCATTATTAAATCCTAATTTTATTGGTCCTATTTAAAATTAAACTTTCATTTAACTATGAACAACCCTTAACGTGTCTCTTTAAAACTATTAAATACTCTAAAACAGTAGCTCAACCTTTTGACCTAAACTCATTAATTTACCATTTTGTTGTGAGCGACTTCTTATTCTTCCTATATGACATATTACACATGTCTGATTTCAAAGGGGGGTTGGGTGGCTGAATGGTTAGCACGCGCGCCTGTCATTGAGTTAACTAGCGTGTTTTCGAATGCCCGGTTGTACGTGACAAGGAGTAAGGTCGCCTGTCCAACCTGCCATTTTCATTTCATTTTCTCATCCGTCTCATTACAGTAATACAAGTTTCAGTTATTTCCCTTTACTTTTCAGATTATTGTTTTGCCTGGGTGCAATGTTTCATACTATATTTAGACTTGTAACTTCGCGAGTTTTTGACCAATTTTGATAAATTTTTCTTCTTATCCTTTTATTTAGGATACTTGATACAATCAATGACACGTGACGATGAATATGAAAGCTTTCATATCTGCATGGGACAGTAGCAGATCTAGTTATTATTATTTTTTTTTGTGTATTTTCTGCAAATCGGATTTCTCAGAATCTAACCATGGGATCTTTCTAAAACTTTGACCTACCCCCCCCCAAAAATGGGGTGCGAACGTTGTTTAAATATATTTTCAAAACGTTTTACGAATCCGAAATCACCGAATTTTACGAACGAAAAAACTGACAATGCATAGTCGTAACTTAGTTATTTTTTGACCGATTTTACTAATTCTTTTTTCTTTGAATACCTTGAAAAAAATCATTTTCATCTGCAGTTTCACATTTTCGAATTTCGAAAATTCGTCGCTGTGATTTCGAACCGGAAGTTTAGACCAATTTGACAACTTCTTTAATAGTTGTACGATTTTCATGAAATTTAGTATACAAGTAGATCTTACCGATGTGACTTCAAAAATATAATTAGAAATTTTCTAAATTATCTCCCCTTGGTGAAATTAAGGATCAAAGTTTTCAAAAAAATCGTCGAAATATAGGTCAGAATGACCTAATTTTTTTTTCGATACTAGACAAGGAATTACTGATTCGTACACAAAATATGGAGTTTGTCGATCGAACCGGAAGTGCCACCATCTTTAAACGTGAAAACTCAAAAAGGCTTTTTTGCTATTTTACTTACAGACTCGGGAGTTATATTTTCGGAATCCTTGAAGGAATGCCTAAAAATCTATCGGATCAGAATTTTGATTTCGGTCATGTGATGGTCACAATTTTGAATTGAAAATGAAAAATAGAAAAAAATTGAAAGGCCCGGAATTCGGAACACAATGACTGTCCTTCTAATTAAGCTAGAATGTTCAAACTTGGTGTAGACATTTACTAGGTCAATGTTATGATTGACTTCAAAGATGAGCATTTTCTGCTGAGGGTAAGCAGAGATAAGCATGCTGATTTGTTGATTCTTTAGGGCACGATAACTTCGGTTATAATGAAGGGAGGGCGGTGAAACTTTTGTCAATAGAGAGTCTAATAGGTAGCCTGTTGTGTGAAATGATTGTATCATTTTTTTTAAATATCAGGGATAGCCGAAAAAAAGAGATTGAAAATCCAAAAAGTCGTATTTTTACAATTTGGAGCATGTTTAGAGGTCTTTCTCGTAAAGTCAACATACTATTTTTTGGGAACTTCTTCTACAAAGAGTCTTATTGGTAGTCTTTTATATGAAACCATCGATCAACAGTCCAACATATCAGGAGTAGAAAAACAAAAGGATCGAACATTGAAAACGGCACCCTTTAATTGTTGAGCGAAACATGAAGTGTGGGTGACTACAATCTACGCATTTAGTCATCGTATAGAGCTTATTCAACAGTATCGAATTCCAACTGCTTAGGGATATTTTACGTGCACTCCAATGTGTACACGGGACCTTGGTTTTTCGTCCCATCCGAAGGACTAGACAGCTGTGCTTGTCAGGCCCTCCGTTCTGCCTTACTGACAAGGGAACCACGCCGGGAAATCGAGATGAACTTTCTCTGTGCAGAACTTTCAATTCAGGCAAAACGTTTATTGCATACGATTAAGCTAGTCAGTTGGAGCTCATTTTCAAAAGTTTTGTAATAATCGGTTGGTAATTAAAGTACCGTGCACATTAAACTGTTAAAACAGAAAATTTCGCCCGGTTGAAATGTTTCTTGCTATAAGTCAGCAATTTTCCGAATTCAGGGAGGCTGAATGGCTGAATGGTTAGCATGTGCGCACTGTATCGTAACGTCTGTCATTGAGTCAATGGGCGTCGTTTCGATCTCCAGGTTGGACGTGACATGAAGTATGATGTCCAACCTCGTGGGTTTTCTCCGTGTCCTTCGGTTTCCTCCCAAGGGCGCAAGGGGAGTTTTTAAATAAAATTAAAAAACATATGTTAGTCCCGAAATGACCTAGTTTGTGTCGAATGGACATTAGGCCGCATTTCTCTCTTTCTCTTTTATTTTTAAAGTTTTGTAATAATCGGTTGGTAATCAAAGGTACTGTAAAAGTGATAAAACGGAAAATTTCGCCCGGTTGTAATGTTTCCCACTTTAAAGTCAGCAATTTGCCGATTTTAAGGGGCAAACGTTTATTGCGAACGCTTAAGCTGGTCAGGGGGAGCTTATTTTTAAAAGTTTTGTAATATTCGGTTGATAACTAAAGGTACCGTGCAAATTAAACTGTTGAAATATTTCTCGCTGTAGGTCAGCAATTTGCCGATTTTAGGGAGGTTGCGTGGCTGAATGGTTAGCACGTGCGCTCTGTATCATAACGTCTGTCATTGAGTCAACTGGCGTTGTTTCGATTTCTTGGTTGTACGTGACAAGGAGTATGGTCGCCTGTCCAACCTCGTAGGCCGTAACCGCCGCTGCCCGGGTAAAATTTCCCTCATTGCACACTTTATGGCATATGCCCGTCTTCATTAGCCCATTTTAGGAGCAGAACAGTCGGACGTTAAACCCCATTCAATTTCATTTCATTTTCTCTATGTTGCTTATTTATTATAGTGGATAAATATTTTTCTGGCTCTGGCAATTATTCAATTAGAAATCTTGGTTTGGCCAGTTTTTTTATTGCAGAGTGCCATTCTTGTTTAAACAAACATGATCCTTTGTTTAAAACATGCTTAAGAAGTCGTCACGATTTCCTACTTATAACCAAACATATTGAAAATATTAGTCTGGCATTATTAAATCCTAATTTTATTGGTCTTATTTAAAATTAAACTTTCATTTAACTATGAACAACCCTTAACGTGTCTCTTTAAAACTATTAAGTACTCTAAAACAGTAGCTCAACCTTTTGGCCTAAACTCATTAATTTACCATTTTGTTGTGAGCGACTTCTTATTCTTCTTATATGACATATTGCACGTGTCTGATTTCAAAGGGGGGTTGGGTGCCTGAATGGTTAGCACGCGCGCCTGTCATTGAGTTAACTAGCGTGTTTTCGAATGCCCGGTTGTACGTGACAAGGAGTAAGGTCGCCTGTCCAACCTGCCATTTTTAATTTTTTTTCCCGCCATTTTCATTTCATTTTCTCATCCGTCTCATTACAGTAATACAAGTTTCAGTTATTTCCCTTTAGTTTTCAGATTATTGTTATGCCTGGGTGCAATGTTTCATACTATATTTAGACTTGTAACTTTGCGAGTTTTTGACCAATTTTAATAATTTTTTCTTCTTATCCTTTTATTTAGGATACTTGATACAATCAATGACACGTGACGATGAATATGAAAGCTTTCATATCTGCATGGGACAGTAGCAGATCTAGTTAAGCTTTCATATTACATATGAAAGCTTATTGTTTCTGTTAAGATTATTAAGCTTTCATATTACATATGAAAGCTTATTGTTTCTGTTAAGATTATTATTATTTTTTTTTTGTGTATTTTCTGCAAATCGGATTTCTCAGAATCTAACCATGGGATCTTTCTAAAACTTTGACTTACCCCCCCAAAAATGGGGTGCGAACGTTGTTTAAATATATTTTCAAAACGTTTTACGAATCCGAAATCACCGAATTTTACGAACGAAAAAACTGACAATGCATAGTCGTAACTTAGTTATTTTTTGACCGATTTTACTAATTCTTTTTTCTTTGAATACCTTGAAAAAAATCATTTTCATCTGCAGTTTCACATTTTCGAATTTCGAAAATTCGTCGCTGTGATTTCGAACCGGAAGTTTAGACCAATTTGACAACTTCTTTAATAGTTGTACGATTTTCATGAAATTTAGTATACAAGTAGATCTTACCGATGTGACTTCAAAAATATAATTAGAAATTTTCTAAATTATCTCCCCTTGGTGAAATTAAGGATCAAAGTTTTCAAAAAAATCGTCGAAATATAGGTCAGAATGACCTAATTTTTTTTTCGATACTAGACAAGGAATTACTGATTCGTACACAAAATATGGAGTTTGTCGATCGAACCGGAAGTGCCACCATCTTTAAACGTGAAAATTCAAAAAGGCTTTTTTGCTATTTTACTTACGGGAGTTATATTTTCGGAATCCTTGAATGAATGCCTAAAAATCTATCGGATCAGAATTTTGATTTCGGTCATGTGATGGTCACAATTTTGAATTGAAAATGAAAAATAGAAAAAATTTGAAAGGCCCGGAATTCGGAACACAATGACTGTCCTTCTAATTAAGCTAGAATGTACAAACTTGGTGTAGACATTTACTAGGTCAATGTTATGATTGACTTCAAAGATGAGCATTTTCTGCTGAGGGTAAGCAGAGATAAGCATGCTGATTTGTTGATTCTTTAGGGCACGATAACTTCGGTTATAATGAAGGGAGGGCGGTGAAACTTTTGTCAATAGAGAGTCTAATAGGTAGCCTGTTGTGTGAAATGATTGTATCATTTTTTTTAAATATCAGGGATAGCCGAAAAAAAGAGATTGAAAATCCAAAAAGTCGTATTTTTACAATTTGGAGCATGTTTAGAGGTCTTTCTCGTAAAGTCAACATACTATTTTTTGGGAACTTCTTCTACAAAGAGTCTTATTGGTAGTCTTTTATATGAAACCATCGATCAACAGTCCAACATATCAGGAGTAGAAGAACAAAAGGATCGAACATTGAAAACGGCACCCTTTAATTGTTGAGCGAAACATGAAGTGTGGGTGACTACAATCTACGCATTTAGTCATCGTATAGAGCTTATTCAACAGTATCGAATTCCAACTGCTTAGGGATATTTTACGTGCACTCCAATGTGTACACGGGACCTTGGTTTTTCGTCCCATCCGAAGGACTAGACAGCTGTGCTTGTCAGGCCCTCCGTTCTGCCTTACTGACAAGGGAACCACGCCGGGAAATCGAGATGAACTTTCTCTGTGCAGAACTTTCAATTCAGGCAAAACGTTTATTGCATACGATTAAGCTGGTCAGTTGGAGCTCATTTTCAAAAGTTTTGTAATAATCGGTTGGTAATTAAAGTACCGTGCACATTAAACTGTTAAAACAGAAAATTTCGCCCGGTTGAAATGTTTCTTGCTATAAGTCAGCAATTTTCCGAATTCAGGGAGGCTGAATGGTTAGCATGTGCGCACTGTATCGTAACGTCTGTCATTGAGTCAATGGGCGTCGTTTCGATCTCCAGGTTGGACGTGACATGAAGTATGATGTCCAACCTCGTGGGTTTTCTCCGTGTCCTTCGGTTTCTCCCAAGGGCGCAAGGGGAGTTTTTAAATAAAATTAAAAAACATATGTTAGTCCCGAAATGACCTAGTTTGTGTCGAATGGACATTAGGCCGCATTTCTCTCTTTCTCTTTTATTTTTAAAGTTTTGTAATAATCGGTTGGTAATCAAAGGTACTGTAAAAGTGATAAAACAGAAAATTTCGCCCGGTTGTAATGTTTCTCACTTTAAAGTCAGCAATTTGCCGATTTTAAGGGGCAAACGTTTATTGCGAACGCTTAAGCTGGTCAGGGGGAGCTTATTTTTAAAAGTTTTGTAATATTCGGTTGATAACTAAAGGTACCGTGCAAATTAAACTGTCACAATAGAAAATTTGGCCCGGTTGAAATGTTTCTCGCTGTAGGTCAGCAATTTGCCGATTTTAGGGAGGTTGCGTGGCTGAATGGTTAGCACGTGCGCTCTGTATCATAACGTCTGTCATTGAGTCAACTGGCGTTGTTTCGATTTCTTGGTTGTACGTGACAAGGAGTATGGTCGCCTGTCCAACCTCGTAGGCCGTAACCGCCGCTGCCCGGGTAAAATTTCCCTCATTGCACACTTTATGGCATATGCCCGTCTTCATTAGCCCATTTTAGGAGCAGAACAGTCGGACGTTAAACCCCATTCAATTTCATTTCATTTTCTCTATGTTGCTTATTTATTATAGTGGATAAATATTTTTCTGGTTCTGGCAATTATTTAATTAGAAATCTTGCTTTGGCCAGTTTTTTTATTGCAGAGTGCCATTCTTGTTTAAACAAACATGATCCTTTGTTTAAAACATGCTTAAGAAGTCGTCACGATTTCCTACTTATAACCAAACATATTGAAAATATTAGTCTGGCATTATTAAATCCTAATTTTATTGGTCTTATTTAAAATTAAACTTTCATTTAACTATGAACAACCCTTAACGTGTCTCTTTAAAACTATTAAGTACTCTAAAACAGTAGCTCAACCTTTTGGCCTAAACTCATTAATTTACCATTTTGTTGTGAGCGACTTCTTATTCTTCTTATATGACATATTGCACGTGTCTGATTTCAAAGGGGGGTTGGGTGCCTGAATGGTTAGCACGCGCGCCTGTCATTGAGTTAACTAGCGTGTTTTCGAATGCCCGGTTGTACGTGACAAGGAGTAAGGTCGCCTGTCCAACCTGCCATTTTTAATTTTTTTTCCCGCCATTTTCATTTCATTTTCTCATCCGTCTCATTACAGTAATACAAGTTTCAGTTATTTCCCTTTAGTTTTCAGATTATTGTTATGCCTGGGTGCAATGTTTCATACTATATTTAGACTTGTAACTTCGCGAGTTTTTGACCAATTTTAATAATTTTTTCTTCTTATCCTTTTATTTAGGATACTTGATACAATCAATGACACGTGACGATGAATATGAAAGCTTTCATATCTGCATGGGACAGTAGCAGATCTAGTTATTTTTTTTTTGTGTATTTTCTGCAAATCGGATTTCTCAGAATCTAACCATGGGATCTTTCTAAAACTTTGACCTACCCCCCCAAAAATGGGGTGCGAACGTTGTTTAAATATATTTTCAAAACGTTTTACGAATCCGAAATCACCGAATTTTACGAACGAAAAAATTGACAATGCATAGTCGTAACTTTGTTATTTTTTGACCGATTTTACTAATTCTTTTTTCTTTGAATACCTTGAAAAAAATCATTTACATCTGCAGTTTCACATTTTCGAATTTCGAAAATTCGTCGCTGTGATTTCGAACCGGAAGTTTAGACCAATTTGACAACTTCTTTAATAGTTGTACGATTTTCATGAAATTTAGTATACAAGTAGATCTTACCGATGTGACTTCAAAAATATAATTAGAAATTTTCTAAATTATCTACCCCTTGAGAAATTAAGGATCAAATTTTTCAAAAAAATCGTCGAAATATAGGTCAGAATGACCTAATTTTTTTTTTCGATACTAGACAAGGAATTGCTGATTCGTACACAAAATATGGAGTTTGTCGATCGAACCGGAAGTGCCACAATCTTTAAACGTGAAAAATCAAAAAGGCTTTTTTGCTATTTTACTTACAGACTCGGGAGTTATATTTTCGGAATCCTTGAAGGGATGCCTAAAAATCTATCGGATCAGAATTTTGATTTCGGTCATGTGATGGTCACAATTTTGAATTGAAAATGAAAAATAGAAGCAATTTGAAAGGCCCGGACTTCGGAACACAATAACTCTCCTTCTAATTAAGCTAGAATGTTCAAACTTGGTGTAGACGTTCACTAGGTCAATGTTATGATTGAGTTCAAAGATGAGCATTTTCTGCTTAGGGTGAGCAGAGATAAGCATGCTGATTTGTTGATTCTTTAGGGCACGATAACTTCGGTTATAATGAAGGGAGGGCGGTGAAACTTTTGTCAATAGAGAGTCTAATGGGTAGCCTGTTGTGCGAAATGATTGTATCATTTTTTTAAATATCAGGGATAGCCGAAAAAAAGAGATTGAAAATCCAAAAAGTCGTATTTTTACAATTTGGAGCATGTTTAGAGGTCTTTCTCGTAAAGTCAACATACTATTTTTTGGGAACTTCTTCTACAAAGAGTCTTATTGGTAGTCTTTTATATGAAACCATCGATCAACAGTCCAACATATCAGGAGTAGAAGAACAAAAGGATCGAACATTGAAAACGGCATCCTTTCATTGTTGAGCGAAACATGAAGTGTGGGTGACTACAATCTACGCATTTAGTCATCGTATAGAGCTTATTCAACAGTATCGAATTCCAACTGCTTAGGGATATTTTACATGCACTCCAATGTGTACACGGGACCTTGGTTTTTCGTCCCATCCGAAGGACTAGACAGCTGTGCTTGTCAGGCCCTCCGTTCTGCCTTACTGACAAGGGAACCACGCCGGGAAATCGAGATGAACTTTCTCTGTGCAGAACTTTCAATTCAGGCAAAGCGTTTATTGCATACGATTAAGCTGGTCAGTTGGAGCTTATTTTCAAAAGTTTTGTAATAATCGGTTGGTAATTAAAGTACCGTGCACATTAAACTGTTAAAACAGAAAATTTCGCCCGGTTGAAATGTTTCTTGCTATAAGTCAGCAATTTTCCGAATTCAGAGAGGCTGGATGGCTGAATGGTTAGCATGTGCTCGCTGTATCGTAACCTTTGTCATTGAGTCAACGGGCGTCGTTTGGATCTCCAGGTTGCACGTGACATGGTGTATGATGTCCAACCTCGTGGGTTTTCTCCGTGTTCTTCGGTTTCCTCCCAACGGCTAAAGACCAGTACGTGCAAGGGGAGTTTTTAAATAAAATTAAAAAACATATGTTAGTCCCGAAATGACCTAGTTTGTGTCGAATGGACGTTAGGCCGCATTTCTCTCTTTCTCTTTTTAAAGTTTTGTAATAATCGGTTGGTAATCAAAGGTACTGTTAAAGTGATAAAACAGAAAATTTGGCCCGGTTGTAATGTTTCTCACTTTAAATTCAGCAATTTGTCGATTTTAAGGGGCAAACGTTTATTGCGAACGATTAAGCTGGTCAGGGGGAGCTTATTTTTAAAAGTTTTGTAATATTCGGTTGATAACTAAAGGTACCGTGCAAATTAAACTGTTAAAATAGAAAATTTGGCCCGGTTGAAATGTTTCTCGCTGTAGGTCAGCAATTTGCCGATTTTAGGGAGGTTGCGTGGCTGAATGGTTAGCACATGCGCTCTGTATCATAACGTCTGTCATTGAGTCAACTGGCCTTGTTTCGATTTCTTGGTTGTACGTGACAAGGAGTATGGTCGCCTTACCAACCTCGTAGGCCGTAACGCCGCTGCCCGGGTAAAATTTCCCTCATTGCACACTTTATGGCGTATGCCCGTCTTCATTAGCCCATTGTAGGAGCAGAACAGTAGGACGTTAAACCCCATTCAATTTCATTTCATTTTCTCTATGTTGCTTATTTATTATAGTGGATAAATATTTTTCTGGTTCTAGCAATTATTATACGCCCACATTTTCATGTGGACATATTATGTCGTCGCCCCTGTCCGTCCGGACGTCCGTCCGTCCGTCCGGACGTCCGTCCGTCCACAATTTGTTTGTGGACTCTCTACAGGTCACAATTCTTATCCGATTTTGACGAAACTTGAAATATAGGTTTATCCCCAAAAGATCTCGGTTCCTTTCGATATTGGCATGTATCGGATCAAAACTTCATGGATTATGGCCCCTGATTGTACGAAAAATCACGTTTTTAGCTTGTGGACCCTATAGAGGTCACAATTTTGAACCGATTTTGATGAAACTTGACATGCATGTTTGTAACCCAAAGATCTTGGTTCCTTTCGATATTTGCGGCTATCGGAATGTAATTTCCTGAATTATGGCCCCTGATTGTCCGAAAAATCACCCTTTTTAGCTTGTGGTCCCTCTGGAGGTCACAATTATTATTCGATTTAAAAAACCGTTTGATTATATCACCGTTACACCCTAAGGAAGGTTGAGTTCGAATTTCGGGAAAATCGGACGAAAATTGCCATACAAAATGGCCGCCGTTAGTACGCGAATACTGTTAAAAAATGGTATATCAAGGTTGTGGACCCAATTTTGATTCGATTTTGATGAAACTTGAAATTCATGGTTATAACCCAAAGATCTTGCTTCTTTTCGATATTTGCGCATATCGGATCGTAACTTCCTGAATTATGGCCCCTGATTATACGCAAAATCGCCTTTTTTTTTAGCTTGGAGGTCACAATTATTATCCGATTTAAAAAAACGTTTGATTATATTACCGTTACACCGTAAGGAAGGTTGAGTTCGAATTTCGGGAAAATCAGACCAAAATTGCCATACAAAATGGCCACCGTTTGTACGTGAATACTGTTAAAAAATGGTATATCAAGGTTGTGGACCCTGTAAAGGTCACAATTTTAATTCGATTTTGATGAAACTTGAAATGCATGGTTATAACCCAAAGATCTTGGTTCCTTTCGGTATTTGCGCATATCGGATCGTAACTTCCTGAATTATTCGAATTTCGTGAAAATGGTACCAAAATTGCCGGAAGAAATGGTCGCCGTTTGTACGCGAATAGTGTAAAGATATGGTATATCATGGTTGTTGACTCTGTACAGGTCACAATTCTTATCCGATTTTGACGAAAAGTCACATTTCTAGGTTGTGTACCGTCACACCATAATCATTGTCGACTTCGAATTTCATGAATATCAGACTGGAACTGACCAACAAAATGGCTGCTCCCAATACAGTATGAAATACAGGACTTAATGATGTAGGAAAAATCACTTTCCGTATTGTTTGTTCTCTATCCATCTCTCGAAAATGTAGGCGTATCCTGCCTGGCAGTGCCAGCCTATCTTTTAATTTCTGCATAGAAATCTCTGGCCAGTTTTTTTTTATTGCAGAGTGCCATTCTTGTATATTGCAGTCTATGACCCTTTGTTTAAAACATGCTTAAGAAGTCGTCACGATTTCCTACTTATAACCAAACATATTGGAAACCATAATTATATAACATATCTTGGAAGCCCGATTACAGCTATACAAGTTTGGGTTATTTCCCTTTAGTTTAAAGATTATTTTTTTGCCGAGGGTGCAATGTTTCTCACTACATTTAAATTTGTAACTTTGTGAGTTTTGACCGATTTTGATAATTATGTCTTTATAATTTTCCAAATTTACATATTTAACGTAAATATTCAAACAATTGGAATCAACCTGATTCAAAAGTTTTTAATTTTGTTCAAAGTTTTCTCATTTAATTTTTCGATGTTTTCTTACCATTTTCATTTCATTTTTCTGAAAGTTTTGAAGTGGGAAGTCATCCCGATTACAGCAACACAAGTATCAGTTATTTCCCTTTAGTTTTCAGATTATGCAATGTTTCATACTATATTTATACTTGTAACTTCGCGAGTTTTTGACCAATTTTGATAGTTTGTTATTCTTATCCTTTTATTTGAGATACTTGATATAATCTATGACACGTGACGATGAATATGAAAGCTTTCATATCTGCATGGGACAGTAGCAGATCTAGTTGTTATTTTTTTTTTTGTGTTTTATCCACAAATCGGATTTCTCAGAATCTAACCATGGGATCTTTATGAAACTTTTACCTACCCCCCCAAAAATGGGTGGTAGCTGTTGATTAAATATATTTTCAAAACGTTTTACGAATCCGAAATCACCGAAATTTACGAACGACAAAATGGACAATGCATAGTCGTAACTTTATTGTTTTTTGACCGATTTTACTAAATCTTTTTTCTTTGAATACCTTGAAAAAAATCATTTTCATCAGCAGTTTCACATTTTCGAATTTCGAAAATTCGTCGCTGTGATTTCGAACCGGAAGTTTAGACCAATTTGACAACTTCTTTAATAGTTGTGCGATTTTCATTCAATTTAGTATATAAGTAGATCCTACCGATGTGACTTCAAAAATATAATTAGAAATTTTCTAAATTATCTCCCCTTGGTGAAATTAAGGATCAAAGTTTTCAAAAAAATCGTCGAAATATAGGTCAGAATGACCTAATTTTTTTTTTTCGATACTAGACAAGGAATTACTGATTCGTACACAAAATATGGAGTTTGTCGATCGAACCGGAAGTGCCACCATCTTGAAACGTGAAAAATCAATAAGGCTTTTTTGCTATTTTACTTACAGACTCGAGAGTCATATTTTCTGAATCCTTGTAGGAAGGCCTAAAAAATGTCGCGAACAGAATTTTGATTTAGGTCAACCGGGAGTCACCATTTTGAATTGAAAATCAAAAATAGAAGCAATTTGAAGGGCCGAGAATTTTGAGCACAATAACTCTCATTCTAATTAAGCTAGAATGTTCTAACTTGGTGTAGACGTTCACTAGGTCAATGTTATGATGAAGTTCAAAGATGAGCATTTTCTGCTTAGGGTAAGCAGAGATAAGCATATTGATTTGTTGATTCTTTAGGGCACGATAACTTCGGTTATAATGAAGGGAGGGCGGTGAAACTTTTGTCAATAGAGAGTCTAATAGCTAGCCTGTTGTGTGAAATCATTGTATCATTTTTTTTTAAATATCAGGGATAGCCGAAAAAAAGAGATTGAAAATCCAAAAAGTCGTATTTTTACAACTTGGAGTACCATCGATCAACAGTCCAACATATCAGGAGTAGAAGAACAAAAGGATCGAACATTGAAAACGGCACTCTTTCATTGTTAAGCGAAACATGCAGTGTGGGTGACTACAATCTACACATTTAGTCATCGTATAGAGCTTATTCAACAGTATCGAATTCCAACTGCTTAGGGATATTTTACGTGCACTCCAATGTGTACACGGGACCGTGGTTTTCGTCCCATCCGAACTAGACAGCCGTTCTGCCTCACTGACAAGGGGGAACCACGCCGGGAAATCGAGATGAACTTTCTTCGTGCAGAACTTTCAATTCAAGCCAAACTTTTATTGCATACGATTACGGTGGTCAGTTGGAGCTTATTTTCAAAAGTTTTGTAATAATCGGTTGGTAATTAAAGTACCATGCACATTAAACTGTTAAAACAGAAAATTTCGCCCGGTTCAAATGTTTCTTGCTATAAGTCAGCAATTTTCCGGATTCAGGGAGGCTGAATGGCTGAATGGTTAGCATGTGCGCGCTGCATCGTAACGTCTGTCATTGAGTCAACGGGCGTCGTTTCGATCGCCAGGTTGCACGTGACATGGAATATGATGTCCAACCCCGTTTATTGCGAACGATTAAGCTGTTCAGGGGGAGCTTATTTTTAAAAGTTTTGTAATATTCGGTTGATAACTAAAGGTACCGTGCAAATTAAACTGTTAAAATAGAAAATTTGGCCCGGTTGAAATGTTTCTCATTGTAGGTCAGCTAGAATGTTCAAACTTGATCGAGTTCACAGCAGAAATAACAGTGAAACGATCAACGAACTCATAGCAGAAATAACAGTGCAAAACTTAACGAATTCATAGCAGAAATGAAATGGGGTTTTACGTCCTACTCTTCTGCACCTGACCTGGGCTAATGGAAGACGGCCATACGCCACACTGTGTGCTATGAGGGAATTTTTGCCCGGGCAAGGGATCTTTTACGTGCACTCCAATGTGTACACGGGACCTCGGTTTTTCGTCCCATCCGAACGACTAGGCAGCTGTCCTTATCAGGCCCTCCTTCTGCATCACTGACAAGAGGAAACCACGCCGGAAAATCGAGATGAGCTTTCTCGGCCAATGCAAGGATCGAACACCCGACCTCCATTCTAACGAGCCAGCGCCTTGCCCACTTAGCCACCGTGATTCCCATAAATAGCAATGAAACGATCAACGAATTTATAGCAGTAATAACACTTCAACAATTAACGAATTCGTAGCAGAAATAACGATGAAACAATTAACGAATTCGTAGCAGAAATAACAATGAAACGTTCAACGAAATAATAGCCGAAATAAGAGTGGAACAATGAACGAATTAATAGTAGACGAGTTCATAGTAGAAAAAACAGCGAAACAATGAACGAATCATAGCAGAAACCAGAAGGCTATCAATACACTGTGAAATTTGAAACCTAAATGGCCCGGCTAGGAACAATATCTACATGCCCGTAAAAGACTACTTAACAGTTGGAATTCGAAAGAAAAGACCGTAACGACGCTGTCCGATCAAACTTTAGTTAATTCAGTCGGCGCAAAAAGATAGGTCGTTAAAACCATTTCTGTTCAGTTCATTCCATTTCCTTAAATCTATGAAAGTTGTGTGAATTGGGAATCGCGTATTACTCAACAGTTTCAGGGGAGATAAGGGGTCTTTGAGATTGGAAATCAATTTTTGATATCGACTGTGTATGATTGCTACTAGATCGATTGTGATTCAGGTTCTAATCAGTTTGGATTGAAGAATCGGGGTGGTATATGTGTGTGTGATGGGGTGGGGGTGGTGACACAAGACGCTATATCCCATTCGCAACCACACACCTAACAAATGCAGGGTATAGGTTGCGATCAGTTCTTTCAAGATTTTCATATATTTAAGCCACTTTATTACACGCCTCATCTGAAAATGTCTGTGTTAGTGTAGATAAATGTTGACAAAATAACATCTTTCACCATTTTGACTTTCAGTTACAGAACTAGCATAGGGGCGTTTTAAGGTTTATCATGGCGGAGGCTGTACTATTTTGAGGGCCCTCTGTCGCGAGGGGAGGTTCTTGATTGATGATTGTCACCCCAATGCAATGGCTGCATTCTCATTCAGTAGTGGATTCGACAGTAACAGTGTATAGAAAACGATTGAGTTGGACTCGGGGCCCTTTCCCTTGGCACTAGGGACCCTTTTGTCATTCGTCGGACCCTTTTGTCTGTCTTTAGAGCCCTCCCTAACTAGGGCACATTTTCATTTTTCGCATCGGTTTTAGCATTTTTCTCCCGTTTTATTTTTTCAACTGCTTTGATTTTTTTCGCGGGGAGGCTGGCGCCTCCAGCGCCTCAGCTATAAAACGCTTTTGAACTAACAGTACTATTGACATAATACCGTTTTTTCCAGTAATGGTAACTCACTCGTTTCTTCAAGAATCATTCGGCATTCCAGGTATGCTACATTCTATTCGCTGTCTTCCATAGGAGCGGTAAGATGAGACCTGTTTGTGGGAAAATCCCTAAACAATATGCGAGGGTGGAATAATCGTACATTACTTTAAGGTTTGCGTGAAGTAATTGACATATCGAAATTACAGTTATATGCACTGAATAACCATGACACGGAGAGAGAGAGAGAGAGAGAGAGAGAGAGAGAGAGAGAGAGAGAGAGAGAGAGAGAGAGAAATGGGGTTTAACGTCCACTCGACGCAAACTAGGTCATTTTGGGACTAACATATGGTTTAATTTTATTTCAATAATCTGCTTGCGCATATTAACAGTGGGAGGAAACCGCAGGTCCCGGGATAAACCCATGAGATTGGACAGGCGAGATTGTAGGTTAGGGTTAGGGTAAGCGCTAAGGTTAGGTCTTGGGTTAGGATTAGCGATATCCCTATTTACATCTTGTGACCTTTGACCAAACGTAATGAAGACAGGATGTGACGTATATATGCACATTGAGGTTATCAAGCTATAGACCGGACTAGTAGTGAGCTATAAACGGATAAATAACAAGAGTTTATATGTATATTATTTTATTAAATTTATATATATCTTAACTCCCTGATTTACGTATATACATTATGCATGAACAATAGAAACTATATACTAGTATTTATAAGTATTAAAGCTATGGTAATATTATGCTATCAAATAGCCGTATTGTCTTAATATTTGTTGTAACCGCAACCTTGATAGTTATTGTAAGAAGGATAACGGTTGTAGTTGTTGTATCCGTTACCGTATCCGTTGTTATTGTAGTTGTTATATCCCTTCCCATATTCGTTGTTATTGTGGCCATTGTTGTAACCGTTGTTGTAATTGTAGGGGCCGTTGTAACTATTGTATCCTTTATTATTGTATTGGTTGTACTTGTATAGTCCGTTGTTGTATCGTTACCAACGATACCATGACCAATTCCGTGTCCAACAATACCGTGTCCGATACCGTTACCAACGATGTCATGCCCAATGCCGTTACCAATCTTTCCATGTCCAATAAGTCCGTGTCCGATTCCGTTTCCAATGATACCATGTCCGATACCGTTACCAACGATACCATGACCAATTCCGTTTCCAACAATACCGTGTCCGATACCGTTACCAACGATGCCATGCCCAATGCCGTTACCAATCTCTCCATGTCCAATAAGTCCGTGTCCGATTCCGTTTCCAATGATACCATGTCCGATACCGTTACCAACGATACCATGACCAATTCCGTTTCTAACAATACCGTGTCCAATACCGTTACCGATACCGTTACCAACAATACCATGACCAATTCCGTTACCAATAACACCGACTTTGCCAACAGCTACTATTCCGTGTCTGAGTCGGTTTCCTTGGATACCATGTCCAATACCATGGTTGAGTCCGTTGCCAATAGCTCCTACACCAACAAGACCATGTCCAACACCGGCATGTCCTCTTCCATATCCTTTACCAATTCCGTTTGCAAAGACACCAACACCATGTCCGAAACCGTGTCCGATTTTAGCATCGATGTATTGGGAAGCAGCTACTGTCAAACAGACAGCGAAAGCGACGAAAGCCTGAAAAAGAAAAAAAACCATGTGTTTTACAGAAATAGCCGTAGATTTGATTCCATACTAAAAAAAAAATCGCGAAGGTTTATTTATAACCAAAAACTTGACAATCAAGAAATTTTACTGTGCCGCCATTATTTAGTACATGATCGAGTTTTGGCGTTACCAGGCAAAATCACAAGTAATGTTCAACTCTGGGTAATAATTTACACTTTTTATAATTTACCGTTCTGGCCCTATGAATATAAAACTGCCTTTAATACAATGTCAAGGGCGATAAGCAATAATACAACAGTGACGATGCAATACCATGTTCAACCCTCGGTAATTTCTACCAGTTTTAAATTTAAAGATGGACCTATGGGTATGCATGCCAAGTGCGATAAGCAATCATATAAAAATTTAGTATGTAATGAAACTTATTAGTGCTATACCAAATTAGATATCAGGTTTCTTGTCTAGAAAGTTCAAGTATATCCCATCTGGGTCACGATCCTTGTCACTACATACCGCTAATTAGAAGTATTGAAGATTATTTAGTCAACAAGTTAAATTTACTCTCTGTAGATTGTTACAATGTTTTACTGTATTATTCCAGTCTGTACAGAACAGAGGGCGAACAAGCAAGTCCCATTTAGGATTTCAGGGACCGGGTATGCTTATCTTAAAACTTCAAAGATTTGAAATCTTATACGGAGTAGGGCAAAAGTCCTACTTTATACACCGACTGGACCATTGAAGACAAACAGGTAGATTTTGCCCGGACATCTGTATCACGATATACTCTATCAAAGAATCTTTTACGTGCACGCCAATGTGCACACTGAACATTGCTTTTCGTCCCATCCTGACAATTAGACACTATTCCCTGTCAGACCGGGCAGACCTACTGTCCTGTACAGTTAACAAGGGCAGTCAAGCCTGCACAATTGACTTTCTGGTCAAACCCCGGGAGAGAGCCCAAGACCTACTGGTTAGTTAATCAGTGTCTCTTATCACTGAGCCACCATGATCCCCATACATTAAAAACGCGGAGTTCGTAGATGAGCATATTATGCTTAGGGTAAGCAGAGATAAGCAATTAGATTGGTTGATGATTTTGGACACTTTCACTTCAGTCAGAGTGATGAAACTTGGTGTATAGTTTCATTACATCAATATCTTGAATACGTTCGACAATGAGCATTGTCTGCCCTGGATAAGCAGAGCGATGAGCAATTTGATTGGTCGAGAATTTGAAACAAAATAACTCTCCTTCTAATTGGGGCAGAATGTTCAATCTTGGTGAAGGCGTTCATTAGGTCAGTGCCATAAAGGAGTGCGAAGATGAGCATTGTCTGCTTACAGTAAGCAGAGATAAGCAATCTGATTGGTTGATTCTTTGGGGCACGATAACTTTGGTTATAATGAAGTGAGAGTGACAAAATTCCAAATATAGATTCATTATGTCATTACCTTGACTAAATTTGATGTTGAGAATTTCTGCGTAGATTTAGGAGCAATAAGCAATTTGACACATCACATTGGAACATAACACCTCTGTTTCTAATTAAGGTAGAATTTGAACCGGTTGAATTGTTTCTCGTTATAACTCGGTGAGTTTTTGGCGGATTTCATTAATTCTTTTTCCTTTTTAAGATTCTTTATATAACTCTTGAGATGCGACAGAAACTGACCGTGAATATGAAAGCTTTAATATCTGCTTAGCAGATCTAGTTAAGCTTTCATATTACATATGAAAGCTTATTGTTTCTGTTAAGATTATTAAGCTTTCATATTACATATGAAAGCTTAATGAAAGCTTATTGTTTCTGTTAAGATTATTAAGCTTTCATATTACATATGAAAGCTTATTGTTTCTGTTAAGATTATTAAGCTTTCATATTACATATGAAAGCTTATTGTTTCTGTTAAGATTATTATTAAGCTTTCATATTACATATGAAAGCTTATTGTTTCTGTTAAGATTATTATTATTTTTTTTTGTGTATTTTCTGCAAATCGGATTTCTCAGAATCTAACCATGGGATCTTTCTAAAACCTTGACCTACCCCCCCAAAAATGGGGTGCGAACGTTGTTTAAATATATTTTCAAAACGTTTTACGAATCCGAAATCACCGAATTTTACGAACGAAAAAACTGACAATGCATAGTCGTAACTTTGTTATTTTTTGACCGATTTTACTAATTCTTTTTTCTTTGAATACCTTGAAAAAAATCATTTTCATCTGCAGTTTCACATTTTCGAATTTCGAAAATTCGTCGCTGTGATTTCGAACCGGAAGTTTAGACCAATTTGACAACTTCTTTAATAGTTGTACGATTTTCATGAAATTTAGTATACAAGTAGATCTTACCGATGTGACTTCAAAAATATAATTAGAAATTTTCTAAATTATCTCCCCTTGGTGAAATTAAGGATCAAAGTTTTCAAAAAAATCGTCGAAATATAGGTCAGAATGACCTAATTTTTTTTTTCGATACTAGACAAGGAATTAATGATTCGTACACAAAATATGGAGTTTGTCGATCGAACCGGAAGTGCCACCATCTTTAAACGTGAAAAATCAAAAAGGCTTTTTTGCTATTTTACTTACAGACTCGGGAGTTATATTTTCGGAATCCTTGAAGGAATGCCTAAAAATCTATCGGATCAGAATTTTGATTTCGGTCATGTGATGGTCACAATTTTGAATTGAAAATGAAAAATAGAAGCAATTTGAAAGGCCCGGACTTCGGAACACAATAACTCTCCTTCTAATTAAGCTAGAATGTTCAAACTTGGTGTAGACGTTCACTAGGTCAATGTTATGATGGAGTTCAAAGATGAGCATTTTCTGCTTAGGGTAAGCAGAGATAAGCATGCTGATTTGTTGATTCTTTAGGGCACGATAACTTCGGTTATAATGAAGGGAGGGCGGTGAAACTTTTGTCAATAGAGAGTCTAATAGGTAGCCTGTTGTGTGAAATGATTGTATCATTTTTTTTTAAATATCAGGGATAGCCGAAAAAAAGAGATTGAAAATCCAAAAAGTCGTATTTTTACAATTTGGAGCATGTTAAGAGGTTTTTCTCGTTAAGTCAACATACTATTTTTTTGGAACTTCTTCTACAAAGAGTCTTATTGGAAGTCTTTTATATGAATCCATCGATCAACAGTCCAACATATCAGGAGTAGAAGAACAAAAGGATCGAACATTGAAAACGGCACCCTTTCATTGTTGAGCGAAACATGAAGTGTGGGTGACTACAATCTACGCATTTAGTCATCGTATAGAGCTTATTCAACAGTATCGAATTCCAACTGCTTAGGGATATTTTACGTGCACTCCAATGTGTACACGGGACCTTGGTTTTTCGTACCATCCGAAGGACTAGCTAGACAGCTGTGCTTGTCTGGCCCTCCGTTCTGCCTTACTGACAAGGGAACCACGCCGGGAAATCGAGATGAACTTTCTCTGTGCAGAACTTTCAATTCAGGCAAAACATTTATTGCATACGATTAAGCTGGTCAGTTGGAGCTTATTTTCAAAAGTTTTGTAATAATCGGTTGGTAATTAAAGTACCGTGCACATTAAACTGTTAAAACAGAAAATTTGGCCCGGTTGAAATGTTTCTTGCTATAAGTCAGCAATTTTCCGAATTCAGGGAGGCTGGATGGCTGAATGGTTAGCATGTGCTCGCTGTATTGTCATTGAGTCAACGGGCGTCGTTTCGATCTCCAGGTTGCACGTGACATGGTGTATGATGTCCAACCTCGTGGGTTTTCTCCGTGTTCTTCGGTTTCCTCCCAGCGGCTAAAGACCAGTACGTGCAAGGGGAGTTTTTAAATAAAATTAAAAAACATGTTAGTCCCGAAATGACCTAGTTTGTGTCGAATGGACGTTAGGCCGCATTTCTCTCTTTCTCTTTTTAAAGTTTTGTAATAATCGGTTGGTAATCAAAGGTACTGTAAAAGTGATAAAACAGAAAATTTGGCCCGGTTGTAATGTTTCTCACTTTAAATTCAGCAATTTGTCGATTTTAAGGGGCAAACGTTTATTGCGAACGATTAAGCTGGTCAGGGGGGGCTTATTTTTAAAAGTTTCGTAATATTCGATTGATAACTAAAGGTACCGTGCAAATTAAACTGTTAAAATAGAAAATTTGGCCCGGTTGAAATGTTTCTCGCTGTAGGTCAGCAATTTGCCGATTTTAGGGAGGTTGCGTGGCTGAATGGTTAGCACGTGCGCTCTGTATCATAACGTCTGTCATTGAGTCAACTGTCCTTGTTTCGATTTCTTGGTTGTACGTGATAAGGAGTATGGTCGCCTTACCAACCTCGTAGGCCGTAACGGCGCTGCCCGGGTAAAATTTCCCTCATTGCACACTTTATGGCGTATGCCCGTCTTCATTAGCCCATTGTAGGAGCAGAACAGTAGGACGTTAAACCCCATTCAATTTCATTTCATTTTCTCTATGTTGCTTATTTATTATAGTGGATAAATATTTTTCTGGTTCTAGCAATTATTTAATTTCTGCATAGAAATCTCTGGCCAGTTTTTTTTATTGCAGAGTGCCATTCTTGTATATTGCAGTCTATGACCCTTTGTTTGAAACATGCTTAAGAAGTTGTCACGATTTCCTACTTATAACCAAACATATTGGAAACCATAATTATATAACATATCTCTAATTTTGGAAGCCCGATTACAGCTATACAAGTTTAGGTTATTTCCCTTTACTTTAAAGATTATTTTTTTTGCCCGGGTGCAATGTTTCTCACTACATTTAAATTTGTAACTTTGTGAGTTTTTGAACGATTTTGATATTATGTCTTTATAATTTTCCAAATCTACATATTTAACGTACATATTCAAACAGTTGAGTTCAACCTGATTCAAAAAGTTTTAGTTTTGTTCAAAGTTATCTCATTCAACCCGATTACAGCAACACACGTATCAGTTATTTCCCTTTAGTTTTCAGATTACTCAATGTTTCATACTATATTTAGACTTGTAACTTCGCGAGTTTTTGACCAATTTTGATAGTTTGTTATTCTTATCCTTTTATTTGAGATACTTGATATAATCGATGACACGTGACGATGAATATGAAAGCTTTCATATCTGCATGGGGCAGTAGCAGATCTAGTTATTTTTTTTTTGTGTATTTTCTGCAAATCGGATTTCTCAGAATCTAACCATGGGATCTTTCTAAAACCTTGACCTACCCCCTGATTCGAATTTTTTTTAGTTTTGTTTAAAGTTATCTCATTTAATTTTTCTATGTTTTCTTACCATTTTCATTTCATTTTTCTGAAAGTTTTGAAGTGGGAAGTCATCCCGATTACAGCAACACAAGTATCAGTTATTTCCCTTTAGTTTTCAGATTATGCAATGTTTCATACTATATTTAGACTTGTAACTTCGCGAGTTTTTGACCAATTTTGATAGTTTGTTATTCTTATCCTTTCATTTGAGATACTTGATATAATCGATGACACGTGACGATGAATATGAAAGCTTTCATATCTGCATGGGACAGTAGCAGATCTAGTTATTAAGCTTTCATATTACATATGAAAGCTTATTGTTTCTGTTAAGATTATTATTATTTTTTTTTTGTGTATTTTCTGCAAATCGGATTTCTCAGAATCTAACCATGGGATCTTTCTAAAACCTTGACCTACCCCCCCAAAAATGGGGTGCGAACGTTGTTTAAATATATTTTCAAAACGTTTTACGAATCCGAAATCACCGAATTTTACGAACGAAAAAACTGACAATGCATAGTCGTAACTTTGTTATTTTTTGACCGATTTTACTAATTCTTTTTTCTTTGAATACCTTGAAAAAAAATCATTTTCATCTGCAGTTTCACATTTTCGAATTTCGAAAATTCGTCGCTGTGATTTCGAACCGGAAGTTTAGACCAATTTGACAACTTCTTTAATAGTTGTACGATTTTCATGAAATTTAGTATACAAGTAGATCTTACCGATGTGACTTCAAAAATATAATTAGAAATTTTCTAAATTATCTCCCCTTGGTGAAATTAAGGATCAAAGTTTTCAAAAAAATCGTCGAAATATAGGTCAGAATGACCTAATTTTTTTTTCCGATACTAGACAGGGAATTAATGATTCGTACACAAAATATGGAGTTTGTCGATCGAACCGGAAGTGCCACCATCTTTAAACGTGAAAAATCAAAAAGGCTTTTTTGCTATTTTACTTACAGACTCGGGAGTTATATTTTCGGAATCCTTGAAGGAATGCCTAAAAATCTATCGGATCAGAATTTTGATTTCGGTCATGTGATGGTCACAATTTTGAATTGAAAATGAAAAATAGAAGCAATTTGAAAGGCCCGGACTTCGGAACACAATAACTCTCCTTCTAATTGAGCTAGAATGTTCAAACTTGGTGTAGACGTTCACTAGGTCACTATCTTGATTGAGTTCAAAGATGAGCATTTTCTGCTTAGGGTAAGCAGAGATAAGCATGCTGATTTGTTGATTCTTTAGGGCACGATAACTTCGGTTATAATGAAGGGAGGGCGGTGAAACTTTTGTCAATAGCGAGTCTAATAGGTAGCCTGTTGTGTGAAATGATTGTATCATTTTTTTTAAATATCAGGGATAGCCGAAAAAAAGAGATTGAAAATCCAAAAAGTCGTATTTTTACAATTTGGAGCATGTTTAGAGGTTTTTCTCGTTAAGTCAACATACTATTTTTTTGGAACTTCTTCTACAAAGAGTCTTATTGGAAGTCTTTTATATGAATCCATCGATCAACAGTCCAACATATCAGGAGTAGAAGAACAAAAGGATCGAACATTGAAAACGGCACCCTTTCATTGTTGAGCGAAACATGAAGTGTGGGTGACTACAATCTACGCATTTAGTCATCGTATAGAGCTTATTCAACAGTATCGAATTCCAACTGCTTAGGGATATTTTACGTGCACTCCAATGTGTACACGGGACCTTGGTTTTTCGTACCATCCGAAGGACTAGCTAGACAGCTGTGCTTGTCTGTCCCTCCGTTCTGCCTTACTGACAAGGGAACCACGCCGGGAAATCGAGATGAACTTTCTCTGTGCAGAACTTTCAATTCAGGCAAAACATTTATTGCATATGATTAAGCTGGTCAGTTGGAGCTTATTTTCAAAAGTTTTGTAATAATCGGTTGGTAATTAAAGTACCGTGCACATTAAACTGTTAAAACAGAAAATTTAGCCCGGTTGAAATGTTTCTTGCTATAAGTCAGCAATTTTCCGAATTCAGGGAGGCTGGATGGCTGAATGGTTAGCATGTGCTCGCTGTATTGTCATTGAGTCAACGGGCGTCGTTTCGATCTCCAGGTTGCACGTGACATGGTGTATGATGTCCAACCTCGTGGGTTTTCTCCGTGTTCTTCGGTTTCCTCCCAACGGCTAAAGACCAGTACGTGCAAGGAGAGTTTTTAAATAAAATTAAAAAACAATTTAGTCCCGAAATGACCTAGTTTGTGTCGAATGGACGTTAGGCCGCATTTCTCTCTTTCTCTTTTTAAAGTTTTGTAATAATCGGTTGGTAATCAAAGGTACTGTAAAAGTGATAAAACAGAAAATTCAGCAATTTGTCGATTTTAAGGGGCAAACGTTTATTGCGAACGATTAAGCTGGTCAGGGGGAGCTTATTTTTAAAAGTTTCGTAATATTCGGTTGATAACTAAAGGTACCGTGCAAATTAAACTGTTAAAATAGAAAATTTGGCCCGGTTGAAATGTTTCTCGCTGTAGGTCAGCAATTTGCCGATTTTAGGGAGGTTGCGTGGCTGAATGGTTAGCACGTGCGCTCTGTATCATAACGTCTGTCATTGAGTCAACTGTCCTTGTTTCGATTTCTTGGTTGTACGTGATAAGGAGTATGGTCGCCTTGCCAACCTCGTAGGCCGTAACGGCGCTGCCCGGGTAAAATTTCCCTCATTGCACACTTTATGGCGTATGCCCGTCTTCATTAGCCCATTGTAGGAGCAGAACAGTAGGACGTTAAACCCCATTCAATTTCATTTCATTTTCTCTATGTTGCTTATTTATTATAGTGGATAAATATTTTTCTGGTTCTAGCAATTATTTAATTTCTGCATAGAAATCTCTGGCCAGTTTTTTTTATTGCAGAGTGCCATTCTTGTATATTGCAGTCTATGACCCTTTGTTTGAAACATGCTTAAGAAGTTGTCACGATTTCCTACTTATAACCAAACATATTGGAAACCATAATTATATAACATATCTCTAATTTTGGAAGCCCGATTACAGCTATACAAGTTTAGGTTATTTCCCTTTACTTTAAAGATTATTTTTTTGCCCGGGTGCAATGTTTCTCACTACATTTAAATTTGTAACTTTGTGAGTTTTTGAACGATTTTGATATTATGTCTTTATAATTTTCCAAATCTACATATTTAACGTACATATTCAAACAGTTGAGTTCAACCTGATTCAAAAAGTTTTAGTTTTGTTAAAAGTTATCTCATTCATCCCGATTACAGCAACACACGTATCAGTTATTTCCCTGTAGTTTTCAGATTACTCAATGTTTCATAATATATTTAGACTTGTAACTTCGCCAGTTTTTGACCAATTTTGATAGTTTGTTATTCTTATCCTTTTATTTGAGATACTTGATATAATCGATGACACGTGACGATGAATATGAAAGCTTTCATATCTGCATGGGACAGTAGCAGATCTAGTTATTATTTTTTTTTTTTGTGTATTTTCTGCAAATCGGATTTCTAAGAATCTAACCATGGGATCTTTCTGAATCTTTGACCTACCCCCCCAAAAATGGGGTGCGAACGTTGTTTAAATATATTTTCAAAACGTTTTACGAATCCGAAATCACCGAATTTTACGAACGAAAAACTGACAATGCATAGTCGTAACTTTGTTATTTTTTGACCGATTTTACTAATTCTTTTTTCTTTGAATACCTTGAAAAAAATCATTTTCATCTGCAGTTTCACATTTTCGAATTTCGAAAATTCGTCGCTGTGATTTCGAGCCGAAAGTTTAGACCAATTTGACAACTTCTTTAATAGTTGTACGATTTTCATGAAATTTAGTATATAAGTAGATCTTACCAATGTGACTTCAAAAATATAATTAGAAATTTTCTAAATTATCTCCCCTTGTTGAAATTAAGGATCAAAGTTTTCAAAAAAATCGTCGAAATATAGGTCAGAATGACCTAATTTTTTTTTTCGATACTAGACAAGTAATTACTGATTCGTACACAAAATGTGGAGTTTGTCGATCGAACCGGAAGTGCCACCATCTTTAAAAGTGAAAAATTAAAAAGGCTTTTTTGCTATTTTATTTACAGACTCGGGAGTTATATTTTCAGAATCCTTGAACGAATGCCTAAAAATCTATCGGATCCGAATTTTGATTTCGGTCACGTGATGGTTACCATTTTGAATTGAAAATGAAAAATAGAAGCAATTTGAAGGGCCGGGACTTTGGAATACAATAACTCTCCTTCTAATTAAGCTAGAATGTACAAACTTGGTGTAGACGTTCACTAGGTCAATGTTATGATTGAGTTCAAAGATGAGCATTTTCTGCTTAGGGTAAGCAGAGATAAGCATGCTGATTTGTTGATTCTTTAGGGCACGATAACTTCGGTTATAATGAAGGGAGGGCGGTGAAACTTTTGTCAATAGAGAGTCTAATAGCTAGCCTGTTGTTTGAAATCATTGTATCATTTTTTTTAAATATCAGGGATAGCCGAAAAAAAGAGATTGAAAATCCAAAAAGTCGTATTTTTACAATTTGGAGCATGTTTAGAGGTCTTTCTCGTAATGTCAACATAATATTTTTGGGGAACTTCTTCTACAAAGAGTCTTATTGGTAGTCTTTTATATGAAACCATCAATCAACAGTCCAACATATCAGGAGTAGAAGAACAAAAGGATCGAACATTGAAAACGGCACCCTTTCATTGTTAAGCGAAACATGCAGTGTGGGTGACTACAATCTACACATTTAGTCATCCGTGCAGAACTTTCAATTCAGGCCAAACGTTTATTGCATACGATTAAGCTGGTCAGTCGGAGCTTATTTTCAAAAGTTTTATAGTAATCGGTTGGTAATTAAAGTACCGTGCACATTAAACTGTTAAAACAGAAAATTTCGCCCGGTTGAAATGTTTCTTGCTATAAGTCAGCAATTTTCCGAATTCAGGGAGGCTCAATGGCTGAATGGTTAGCATGTGCGCGCTGTATCGTAAGGTCTGTCATTGAGTCAACGGGCGTTGTTTCGATCTCCAGGCTGACGTGACATGGAGTATGATGTCCAACCTCGTGGGTTTTCTCCGTGTCCTTCGGTTTCCTCTCAACGGCTAAAGACCAGTAAGCGCAAGGGGAGTTTTTAAATAAAATTAAAAAACGTATATTAGTCCCGAAATGACCTAGTTTCGGTCGAATGGACATTAGGCCGCATTTCTCTCTTTCTCTTTTATTTTTAAAGTTTTGTAATAATCGGTTGGTAATCAAAGGTACTGTAAAAGTGATAAAACAGAAAATTTCGCCCGGTTGTAATGTTTCTCACTTTAAAGTCAGCAATTTGCCGATTTAAAGGGGCAAACGTTTATTGCGAACGATTAAGATAGTCAGAGGGAGCTTATTTTTAAAAGTTTTGTAATATTCGGTTGATAACTAAAGGTACCGTGCAAATTAAACTGTTAAAATAGAAAATTTGGCCCGGTTGAAATGTTTCTTGCTGTAGGTCAGCCATTTGCCGATGTTATTTTCAGAATCCTTGAACGAATGCCTAAAAATCTATCGGATCCGAATTTTGATTTCGGTCACGTGATGGTTACCATTTTGAATTGAAAATGAAAAATAGAAGCAATTTGAAGGGCCGGGACTTTGGAATACAATAACTCTCCTTCTAATTAAGCTAGAATGTTCGAATTTGTTGTAGACGTTCACTGGTCAAAGTTATGATTGAGTTCAAAGATGAGCATTTTCTGCTTAGGGTAAGCAGAGATAAGCATGCTGATTTGTTGATTCTTTAGGGCACGATAACTTCGGTTATAATGAAGGGAGGGCGGTGAAACTTTTGTCAATAGAGAGTCTAATAGGTAGCCTGTTGTGTGAAATGATTGTATCATTTTTTTTAAATATCAGGGATAGCCGAAAAAAAGAGATTGAAAATCCAAAAAGTCGTATTTTTACAATTTGGAGCATGTTAAGAGGTTTTTCTCGTTAAGTCAACATACTATTTTTTTGGAACTTCTTCTACAAAGAGTCTTATTGGAAGTCTTTTATATGAATCCATCGATCAACAGTCCAACATATCAGGAGTAGAAGAACAAAAGGATCGAACATTGAAAACGGCACCCTTTCATTGTTGAGCGAAACATGAAGTGTGGGTGACTACAATCTACGCATTTAGTCATCGTATAGAGCTTATTCAACAGTATCGAATTCCAACTGCTTAGGGATATTTTACGTGCACTCCAATGTGTACACGGGACCTTGGTTTTTCGTACCATCCGAAGGACTAGCTAGACAGCTGTGCTTGTCTGGCCCTCCGTTCTGCCTTACTGACAAGGGAACCACGCCGGGAAATCGAGATGAACTTTCTCTGTGCAGAACTTTCAATTCAGGCAAAACATTTATTGCATACGATTAAGCTGGTCAGTTGGAGCTTATTTTCAAAAGTTTTGTAATAATCGGTTGGTAATTAAAGTACCGTGCACATTAAACTGTTAAAACAGAAAATTTGGCCCGGTTGAAATGTTTCTTGCTATAAGTCAGCAATTTTCCGAATTCAGGGAGGCTGGATGGCTGAATGGTTAGCATGTGCTCGCTGTATTGTCATTGAGTCAACGGGCGTCGTTTCGATCTCCAGGTTGCACGTGACATGGTGTATGATGTCCAACCTCGTGGGTTTTCTCCGTGTTCTTCGGTTTCCTCCCAACGGCTAAAGACCAGTACGTGCAAGGGGAGTTTTTAAATAAAATTAAAAAACATGTTAGTCCCGAAATGACCTAGTTTGTGTCGAATGGACGTTAGGCCGCATTTCTCTCTTTCTCTTTTTAAAGTTTTGTAATAATCGGTTGGTAATCAAAGGTACTGTAAAAGTGATAAAACAGAAAATTTGGCCCGGTTGTAATGTTTCTCACTTTAAATTCAGCAATTTGTCGATTTTAAGGGGCAAACGTTTATTGCGAACGATTAAGCTGGTCAGGGGGGGGGCTTATTTTAAAAGTTTCGTAATATTCGATTGATAACTAAAGGTACCGTGCAAATTAAACTGTTAAAATAGAAAATTTGGCCCGGTTGAAATGTTTCTCGCTGTAGGTCAGCAATTTGCCGATTTTAGGGAGGTTGCGTGGCTGAATGGTTAGCACGTGCGCTCTGTATCATAACGTCTGTCATTGAGTCAACTGTCCTTGTTTCGATTTCTTGGTTGTACGTGATAAGGAGTATGGTCGCCTTACCAACCTCGTAGGCCGTAACGGCGCTGCCCGGGTAAAATTTCCCTCATTGCACACTTTATGGCGTATGCCCGTCTTCATTAGCCCATTGTAGGAGCAGAACAGTAGGACGTTAAACCCCATTCAATTTCATTTCATTTTCTCTATGTTGCTTATTTATTATAGTGGATAAATATTTTTCTGGTTCTAGCAATTATTTAATTTCTGCATAGAAATCTCTGGCCAGTTTTTTTTATTGCAGAGTGCCATTCTTGTATATTGCAGTCTATGACCCTTTGTTTGAAACATGCTTAAGAAGTTGTCACGATTTCCTACTTATAACCAAACATATTGGAAACCATAATTATATAACATATCTCTAATTTTGGAAGCCCGATTACAGCTATACAAGTTTAGGTTATTTCCCTTTACTTTAAAGATTATTTTTTTTGCCCGGGTGCAATGTTTCTCACTACATTTAAATTTGTAACTTTGTGAGTTTTTGAACGATTTTGATATTATGTCTTTATAATTTTCCAAATCTACATATTTAACGTACATATTCAAACAGTTGAGTTCAACCTGATTCAAAAAGTTTTAGTTTTGTTCAAAGTTATCTCATTCAACCCGATTACAGCAACACACGTATCAGTTATTTCCCTTTAGTTTTCAGATTACTCAATGTTTCATACTATATTTAGACTTGTAACTTCGCGAGTTTTTGACCAATTTTGATAGTTTGTTATTCTTATCCTTTTATTTGAGATACTTGATATAATCGATGACACGTGACGATGAATATGAAAGCTTTCATATCTGCATGGGGCAGTAGCAGATCTAGTTATTTTTTTTTTGTGTATTTTCTGCAAATCGGATTTCTCAGAATCTAACCATGGGATCTTTCTAAAACCTTGACCTACCCCCTGATTCGAATTTTTTTTAGTTTTGTTTAAAGTTATCTCATTTAATTTTTCTATGTTTTCTTACCATTTTCATTTCATTTTTCTGAAAGTTTTGAAGTGGGAAGTCATCCCGATTACAGCAACACAAGTATCAGTTATTTCCCTTTAGTTTTCAGATTATGCAATGTTTCATACTATATTTAGACTTGTAACTTCGCGAGTTTTTGACCAATTTTGATAGTTTGTTATTCTTATCCTTTCATTTGAGATACTTGATATAATCGATGACACGTGACGATGAATATGAAAGCTTTCATATCTGCATGGGACAGTAGCAGATCTAGTTATTAAGCTTTCATATTACATATGAAAGCTTATTGTTTCTGTTAAGATTATTATTATTTTTTTTTTGTGTATTTTCTGCAAATCGGATTTCTCAGAATCTAACCATGGGATCTTTCTAAAACCTTGACCTACCCCCCCAAAAATGGGGTGCGAACGTTGTTTAAATATATTTTCAAAACGTTTTACGAATCCGAAATCACCGAATTTTACGAACGAAAAAACTGACAATGCATAGTCGTAACTTTGTTATTTTTTGACCGATTTTACTAATTCTTTTTTCTTTGAATACCTTGAAAAAAATCATTTTCATCTGCAGTTTCACATTTTCGAATTTCGAAAATTCGTCGCTGTGATTTCGAACCGGAAGTTTAGACCAATTTGACAACTTCTTTAATAGTTGTACGATTTTCATGAAATTTAGTATACAAGTAGATCTTACCGATGTGACTTCAAAAATATAATTAGAAATTTTCTAAATTATCTCCCCTTGGTGAAATTAAGGATCAAAGTTTTCAAAAAAATCGTCGAAATATAGGTCAGAATGACCTAATTTTTTTTTTCGATACTAGACAAGGAATTAATGATTCGTACACAAAATATGGAGTTTGTCGATCGAACCGGAAGTGCCACCATCTTTAAACGTGAAAAATCAAAAAGGCTTTTTTGCTATTTTACTTACAGACTCGGGAGTTATATTTTCGGAATCCTTGAAGGAATGCCTAAAAATCTATCGGATCAGAATTTTGATTTCGGTCATGTGATGGTCACAATTTTGAATTGAAAATGAAAAATAGAAGCAATTTGAAAGGCCCGGACTTCGGAACACAATAACTCTCCTTCTAATTGAGCTAGAATGTTCAAACTTGGTGTAGACGTTCACTAGGTCACTATCTTGATTGAGTTCAAAGATGAGCATTTTCTGCTTAGGGTAAGCAGAGATAAGCATGCTGATTTGTTGATTCTTTAGGGCACGATAACTTCGGTTATAATGAAGGGAGGGCGGTGAAACTTTTGTCAATAGCGAGTCTAATAGGTAGCCTGTTGTGTGAAATGATTGTATCATTTTTTTTAAATATCAGGGATAGCCGAAAAAAAGAGATTGAAAATCCAAAAAGTCGTATTTTTACAATTTGGAGCATGTTTAGAGGTTTTTCTCGTTAAGTCAACATACTATTTTTTTGGAACTTCTTCTACAAAGAGTCTTATTGGAAGTCTTTTATATGAATCCATCGATCAACAGTCCAACATATCAGGAGTAGAAGAACAAAAGGATCGAACATTGAAAACGGCACCCTTTCATTGTTGAGCGAAACATGAAGTGTGGGTGACTACAATCTACGCATTTAGTCATCGTATAGAGCTTATTCAACAGTATCGAATTCCAACTGCTTAGGGATATTTTACGTGCACTCCAATGTGTACACGGGACCTTGGTTTTTCGTACCATCCGAAGGACTAGCTAGACAGCTGTGCTTGTCTGTCCCTCCGTTCTGCCTTACTGACAAGGGAACCACGCCGGGAAATCGAGATGAACTTTCTCTGTGCAGAACTTTCAATTCAGGCAAAACATTTATTGCATATGATTAAGCTGGTCAGTTGGAGCTTATTTTCAAAAGTTTTGTAATAATCGGTTGGTAATTAAAGTACCGTGCACATTAAACTGTTAAAACAGAAAATTTAGCCCGGTTGAAATGTTTCTTGCTATAAGTCAGCAATTTTCCGAATTCAGGGAGGCTGGATGGCTGAATGGTTAGCATGTGCTCGCTGTATTGTCATTGAGTCAACGGGCGTCGTTTCGATCTCCAGGTTGCACGTGACATGGTGTATGATGTCCAACCTCGTGGGTTTTCTCCGTGTTCTTCGGTTTCCTCCCAACGGCTAAAGACCAGTACGTGCAAGGAGAGTTTTTAAATAAAATTAAAAAACAATTTAGTCCCGAAATGACCTAGTTTGTGTCGAATGGACGTTAGGCCGCATTTCTCTCTTTCTCTTATTAAAGTTTTGTAATAATCGGTTGGTAATCAAAGGTACTGTAAAAGTGATAAAACAGAAAATTCAGCAATTTGTCGATTTTAAGGGGCAAACGTTTATTGCGAACGATTAAGCTGGTCAGGGGGAGCTTATTTTTAAAAGTTTCGTAATATTCGGTTGATAACTAAAGGTACCGTGCAAATTAAACTGTTAAAATAGAAAATTTGGCCCGGTTGAAATGTTTCTCGCTGTAGGTCAGCAATTTGCCGATTTTAGGGAGGTTGCGTGGCTGAATGGTTAGCACGTGCGCTCTGTATCATAACGTCTGTCATTGAGTCAACTGTCCTTGTTTCGATTTCTTGGTTGTACGTGATAAGGAGTATGGTCGCCTTGCCAACCTCGTAGGCCGTAACGGCGCTGCCCGGGTAAAATTTCCCTCATTGCACACTTTATGGCGTATGCCCGTCTTCATTAGCCCATTGTAGGAGCAGAACAGTAGGACGTTAAACCCCATTCAATTTCATTTCATTTTCTCTATGTTGCTTATTTATTATAGTGGATAAATATTTTTCTGGTTCTAGCAATTATTTAATTTCTGCATAGAAATCTCTGGCCAGTTTTTTTTATTGCAGAGTGCCATTCTTGTATATTGCAGTCTATGACCCTTTGTTTGAAACATGCTTAAGAAGTTGTCACGATTTCCTACTTATAACCAAACATATTGGAAACCATAATTATATAACATATCTCTAATTTTGGAAGCCCGATTACAGCTATACAAGTTTAGGTTATTTCCCTTTACTTTAAAGATTATTTTTTTGCCCGGGTGCAATGTTTCTCACTACATTTAAATTTGTAACTTTGTGAGTTTTTGAACGATTTTGATATTATGTCTTTATAATTTTCCAAATCTACATATTTAACGTACATATTCAAACAGTTGAGTTCAACCTGATTCAAAAAGTTTTAGTTTTGTTAAAAGTTATCTCATTCATCCCGATTACAGCAACACACGTATCAGTTATTTCCCTGTAGTTTTCAGATTACTCAATGTTTCATAATATATTTAGACTTGTAACTTCGCCAGTTTTTGACCAATTTTGATAGTTTGTTATTCTTATCCTTTTATTTGAGATACTTGATATAATCGATGACACGTGACGATGAATATGAAAGCTTTCATATCTGCATGGGACAGTAGCAGATCTAGTTATTATTTTTTTTTTTGTGTATTTTCTGCAAATCGGATTTCTAAGAATCTAACCATGGGATCTTTCTGAATCTTTGACCTACCCCCCCAAAAATGGGGTGCGAACGTTGTTTAAATATATTTTCAAAACGTTTTACGAATCCGAAATCACCGAATTTTACGAACGAAAAACTGACAATGCATAGTCGTAACTTTGTTATTTTTTGACCGATTTTACTAATTCTTTTTTCTTTGAATACCTTGAAAAAAATCATTTTCATCTGCAGTTTCACATTTTCGAATTTCGAAAATTCGTCGCTGTGATTTCGAGCCGAAAGTTTAGACCAATTTGACAACTTCTTTAATAGTTGTACGATTTTCATGAAATTTAGTATATAAGTAGATCTTACCAATGTGACTTCAAAAATATAATTAGAAATTTTCTAAATTATCTCCCCTTGTTGAAATTAAGGATCAAAGTTTTCAAAAAAATCGTCGAAATATAGGTCAGAATGACCTAATTTTTTTTTTCGATACTAGACAAGTAATTACTGATTCGTACACAAAATGTGGAGTTTGTCGATCGAACCGGAAGTGCCACCATCTTTAAAAGTGAAAAATTAAAAAGGCTTTTTTGCTATTTTATTTACAGACTCGGGAGTTATATTTTCAGAATCCTTGAACGAATGCCTAAAAATCTATCGGATCCGAATTTTGATTTCGGTCACGTGATGGTTACCATTTTGAATTGAAAATGAAAAATAGAAGCAATTTGAAGGGCCGGGACTTTGGAATACAATAACTCTCCTTCTAATTAAGCTAGAATGTACAAACTTGGTGTAGACGTTCACTAGGTCAATGTTATGATTGAGTTCAAAGATGAGCATTTTCTGCTTAGGGTAAGCAGAGATAAGCATGCTGATTTGTTGATTCTTTAGGGCACGATAACTTCGGTTATAATGAAGGGAGGGCGGTGAAACTTTTGTCAATAGAGAGTCTAATAGCTAGCCTGTTGTTTGAAATCATTGTATCATTTTTTTTAAATATCAGGGATAGCCGAAAAAAAGAGATTGAAAATCCAAAAAGTCGTATTTTTACAATTTGGAGCATGTTTAGAGGTCTTTCTCGTAATGTCAACATAATATTTTTGGGGAACTTCTTCTACAAAGAGTCTTATTGGTAGTCTTTTATATGAAACCATCAATCAACAGTCCAACATATCAGGAGTAGAAGAACAAAAGGATCGAACATTGAAAACGGCACCCTTTCATTGTTAAGCGAAACATGCAGTGTGGGTGACTACAATCTACACATTTAGTCATCCGTGCAGAACTTTCAATTCAGGCCAAACGTTTATTGCATACGATTAAGCTGGTCAGTCGGAGCTTATTTTCAAAAGTTTTATAGTAATCGGTTGGTAATTAAAGTACCGTGCACATTAAACTGTTAAAACAGAAAATTTCGCCCGGTTGAAATGTTTCTTGCTATAAGTCAGCAATTTTCCGAATTCAGGGAGGCTCAATGGCTGAATGGTTAGCATGTGCGCGCTGTATCGTAAGGTCTGTCATTGAGTCAACGGGCGTTGTTTCGATCTCCAGGCTGACGTGACATGGAGTATGATGTCCAACCTCGTGGGTTTTCTCCGTGTCCTTCGGTTTCCTCTCAACGGCTAAAGACCAGTAAGCGCAAGGGGAGTTTTTAAATAAAATTAAAAAACGTATATTAGTCCCGAAATGACCTAGTTTCGGTCGAATGGACATTAGGCCGCATTTCTCTCTTTCTCTTTTATTTTTAAAGTTTTGTAATAATCGGTTGGTAATCAAAGGTACTGTAAAAGTGATAAAACAGAAAATTTCGCCCGGTTGTAATGTTTCTCACTTTAAAGTCAGCAATTTGCCGATTTAAAGGGGCAAACGTTTATTGCGAACGATTAAGATAGTCAGAGGGAGCTTATTTTTAAAAGTTTTGTAATATTCGGTTGATAACTAAAGGTACCGTGCAAATTAAACTGTTAAAATAGAAAATTTGGCCCGGTTGAAATGTTTCTTGCTGTAGGTCAGCCATTTGCCGATGTTATTTTCAGAATCCTTGAACGAATGCCTAAAAATCTATCGGATCCGAATTTTGATTTCGGTCACGTGATGGTTACCATTTTGAATTGAAAATGAAAAATAGAAGCAATTTGAAGGGCCGGGACTTTGGAATACAATAACTCTCCTTCTAATTAAGCTAGAATGTTCGAATTTGTTGTAGACGTTCACTGGTCAAAGTTATGATTGAGTTCAAAGATGAGCATTTTCTGCTTAGGGTAAGCAGAGATAAGCATGCTGATTTGTTGATTCTTTAGGGCACGATAACTTCGGTTATAATGAAGGGAGGGCGGTGAAACTTTTGTCAATAGAGAGTCTAATAGCTAGCCTGTTGTGTGAAATCATTGTATCATTTTTTTTTAAATATCAGGGATAGCCGAAAAAAAGAGATTGAAAATCCAAAAAGTCGTATTTTTACAATTTGGAGCATGTTTAGAGGTCTTTCTCGTAAAGTCAACATACTATTTTTTGGTAACATCTTCTACAAAGAGTCTTATTGGTAGTCTTTTATATGAAACCATCGATCAACAGTCCAACATATCAGGAGTAGAAGAACAAAAGGATCAAACATTGAAAACGGCACCCTTTCATTGTTAAGCGAAACATGCAGTGTTGGTGACTACAATCTACGCATTTAGTCATCGTATAGAGTTTATTCAACAGTATCGAATTCCAACTGCTTAGGGATATTTTACGTGCACTCCAATGTGTACACGGGACCTTGGTTTTTCGTCCCATCCGAACGACTAGACAGCTGTCCTTGTCAGGCCCTCCGTTCTGCTCACTGACAAGGGGAACCACGCCGGAAAATCGAGATGAACTTTCTCGTTGCAGAACTTTCAATTCAGGCCAAACGTTTATTGCATACGATTAAGCTGGTCAGTTGGGGCTTATTTTCAAAAGTTTTGTAATAATCGGTTGGTAATTAAAATACCGTGCGAAGTAAACTGTTAAAACAGAAAATTTCGCACGGTTAAAATGTTTCTTGCTATAAGTCAGCAATTTCCAGATTTTAGGGAGGCTGAATGGTTAGCATACGCGCGCTGTATCGTAACGTCTGTCATTGAGTCAACCGGCGTCGTTTCGATTTCCAAGTTGCACGTGACATGGAGTATGGTGTCCAACCTCGTGGGTTTTCTCCGTGTCCTACGGTTTCCTACCACGGCTAAAGACCCGTACGCGCAAGGGAAGTTTATAAATAAAATTAAAAAACATGTTAGTCCCGAAATGACCTAGTTTGTGTCGAATGGACGTTGAGCCGCATTTCTCTCTTTCTCTTTTATTTTTAAAGTTTTGTAATAATCGGTTGGTAATCAAAGGTACTGTTAAAGTGATAAAACATAAAATTTCGCCCGGTTGTAATGTTTCTCACTTTAAAGTCAGCAATTTGCCGATTTTAGAGGGCAAATGTTTATTGCGAACAATTAAGCTGGTCAGGGGGAGCTTATTTTTAAGGGAGGCTGAATGGCTGAATGGTTAGCATGTGCGCGCTGTATCGTAACGTCTGTCATTGAGTCAACGGGCGTCGTTTCGATTTCGAGATTGTACGTGACATGGACATGCATACGATTTAGCTGGTCAGTTGGTGTTTATTTTCAAAAGTTTTGTAATAATCGGTTGGTAATTAAAATACCGTGCGAATTAAACTGTTAAAACAGAAAATTTCGCCCGGTTAAAATGTTTCTTGCTATAAGTCAGCAATTTCTAGATTTTAGGGAGGCTGAATGGTTAGCATACGCGCGCTGTATCGTAACGTCTGTCATTGAGTCAACCGGCATCGTTTCGATTTCCAAGTTGCACGTGACATGGAGTATGGTGTCCAACCTCGTGGGTTTTCTCCGTGTCCTTCGGTTTCCTCTCAACAGCTAAAGACCAGTACGCGCAAGGGGAGTTTTTAAATAAAATTAAAAAACATATGTTAGTCCCGAAATGACCTAGTTTGTGTCGAATGGACGTTTAGCCGCATTTCTCTCTTTCTTTTTTTTATTTTTAAAGTTTTGTAATAATCGGTTGGTAATCAAAGATACTGTAAAAGTGATAAAACAGAAAATTTCGCCCGGTTGTAATGTTTCTCACTTTAAAGTCAGTAATTTGCCGATTTTAAGGGGAAAACGTTTATTGCGAACGATTTAGCTGGTCAGGGGGAGCTTATTTTTAAAAGTTTTGTAATATTCGGTTGATAACTAAAGGTACCGTGCAAATTAAACTAATAAAATAGAAGATTTCGCCCGGTTGAAATGTTTCTATCTGTAGGTCAGCAATTTGCCGATTTTAGGGAGGTTGCGTGACTGAATGGTTAGCACGTGCGCTGTGTATCATAACGTCCGTCATTGAGTCAACTGGCGTTGTTTCGATTTCTTGGTTGTACGTGACAAGTAGTATGGTCGCCTGTCCAACCTCGTAGGCCGTAACGCCGCTGCCCGGGTAAAATTTCCCTCATTGCACACTTTATGACGTATGCCCGTCTTCATTAGCCCATTTTAGGAGTAGGACGTTAAACCCCATTCAATTTGATTTCATTTTCTCTATGTTGCTTATTTATTATAGTGGATAAATGTTTTTCTGGTTCTATTAATTATTTCATTTCTGCATAGAAATCTTGCTTTGACCAGTTTTTTTTTATTGCAAAGTGCCATTCTTGTATATTGCAGTCTATGACCCTTTGTTTAAAACATGCTTAAGAAGTTGTCACGATTTCCTACTTATAACCAAACATATTGGAAACCATAATTATATAACATATCTCTAATTTTGGAAGCCCGATTACAGCTATACAAGTTTAGGTTATTTCCCTTTAGTTTAAAGATTATTTTTTCGCCCGGGTGCAATGTTTCTCACTACATTTAAATTTGTAACTTTGTGAGTTTTGACCGATTTTGATAATTATGTCTTTATAATTTTCCAAATTTACATATTTAACGTAAATATTCAAACAATTTGGATCAACCTGATTCGAATTTTTTTTAGTTTTGTTTAAAGTTATCTCATTTAATTTTTCTATGTTTTCTTACCATTTTCATTTCATTTTTCTGAAAGTTTTGAAGTGGGAAGTCATCCCGATTACAGCAACACAAGTATCAGTTATTTCCCTTTAGTTTTCAGATTATGCAATGTTTCATACTATATTTAGACTTGTAACTTCGCGAGTTTTTGACCAATTTTGATAGTTTGTTATTCTTATCCTTTCATTTGAGATACTTGATATAATCGATGACACGTGACGATGAATATGAAAGCTTTCATATCTGCATGGGACAGTAGCAGATCTAGTTATTAAGCTTTCATATTACATATGAAAGCTTATTGTTTCTGTTAAGATTATTATTATTTTTTTTTTGTGTATTTTCTGCAAATCGGATTTCTCAGAATCTAACCATGGGATCTTTCTAAAACCTTGACCTACCCCCCCAAAAATGGGGTGCGAACGTTGTTTAAATATATTTTCAAAACGTTTTACGAATCCGAAATCACCGAATTTTACGAACGAAAAAACTGACAATGCATAGTCGTAACTTTGTTATTTTTTGACCGATTTTACTAATTCTTTTTTCTTTGAATACCTTGAAAAAAATCATTTTCATCTGCAGTTTCACATTTTCCAATTTCGAAAATTCGTCGCTGTGATTTCGAACCGGAAGTTTAGACCAATTTGACAACTTCTTTAATAGTTGTACGATTTTCATGAAATTTAGTATACAAGTAGATCTTACCGATGTGACTTCAAAAATATAATTAGAAATTTTCTAAATTATCTCCCCTTGGTGAAATTAAGGATCAAAGTTTTCAAAAAAATCGTCGAAATATAGGTCAGAATGACCTAATTTTTTTTTTCGATACTAGACAAGGAATTAATGATTCGTACACAAAATATGGAGTTTGTCGATCGAACCGGAAGTGCCACCATCTTTAAACGTGAAAAATCAAAAAGGCTTTTTTGCTATTTTACTTACAGACTCGGGAGTTATATTTTCGGAATCCTTGAAGGAATGCCTAAAAATCTATCGGATCAGAATTTTGATTTCGGTCATGTGATGGTCACAATTTTGAATTGAAAATGAAAAATAGAAGCAATTTGAAAGGCCCGGACTTCGGAACACAATAACTCTCCTTCTAATTGAGCTAGAATGTTCAAACTTATTGTAGACGTTCACTAGGTCACTTTTCTTGATTGAGTTCAAAGATGAACATTTTCTGCTTAGGGTAAGCAGAGATAAGCATGCTGATTTGTTGATTCTTTAGGGCACGATAACTTCGGTTATAATGAAGGGAGGGCGGTGAAACTTTTGTTAATAGAGAGTCTAATAGGTAGCCTGTTGTGTGAAATGATTGTATCATTTTTTTAAATATCAGGGATAGCCGAAAAAAAGAGATTGAAAATCCAAAAAGTCGTATTTTTACAATTTGGAGCATGTTTAGAGGTTTTTCTCGTTAAGTCAACATACTATTTTTTTGGAACTTCTTCTACAAAGAGTCTTATTGGAAGTCTTTTATATGAATCCATCGATCAACAGTCCAACATATCAGGAGTAGAAGAACAAAAGGATCGAACATTGAAAACGGCACCCTTTCATTGTTGAGCGAAACATGAAGTGTGGGTGACTACAATCTACACATTTAGTCATCCGTGCAGAACTTTCAATTCAGGCCAAACGTTTATTGCATACGATTAAGCTGGTCAGTCGGAGCTTATTTTCAAAAGTTTTATAGTAATCGGTTGGTAATTAAAGTACCGTGCACATTAAACTGTTAAAACAGAAAATTTCGCCCGGTTGAAATGTTTCTTGCTATAAGTCAGCAATTTTCCGAATTCAGGGAGGCTCAATGGCTGAATGGTTAGCATGTGCGCGCTGTATCGTAAGGTCTGTCATTGAGTCAACGGGCGTTGTTTCGATCTCCAGGCTGACGTGACATGGAGTATGATGTCCAACCTCGTGGGTTTTCTCCGTGTCCTTCGGTTTCCTCCCAACGGCTAAAGACCAGTAAGCGCAAGGGGAGTTTTTAAATAAAATTAAAAAACGTATATTAGTCCCGAAATGACCTAGTTTCGGTCGAATGGACATTAGGCCGCATTTCTCTCTTTCTCTTTTATTTTTAAAGTTTTGTAATAATCGGTTGGTAATCAAAGGTACTGTAAAAGTGATAAAACAGAAAATTTCGCCCGGTTGTAATGTTTCTCACTTTAAAGTCAGCAATTTGTCGATTTAAAGGGGCAAACGTTTATTGCGAACGATTAAGATAGTCAGAGGGAGCTTATTTTTAAAAGTTTTGTAATATTCGGTTGATAACTAAAGGTACCGTGCAAATTAAACTGTTAAAATAGAAAATTTGGCCCGGTTGAAATGTTTCTTGCTGTAGGTCAGCCATTTGCCGATGTTATTTTCAGAATCCTTGAACGAATGCCTAAAAATCTATCGGATCCGAATTTTGATTTCGGTCACGTGATGGTTACCATTTTGAATTGAAAATGAAAAATAGAAGCAATTTGAAGGGCCGGGACTTTGGAATACAATAACTCTCCTTCTAATTAAGCTAGAATGTTCGAATTTGTTGTAGACGTTCACTGGTCAATGTTATGATTGAGTTCAAAGATGAGCATTTTCTGCTTAGGGTAAGCAGAGATAAGCATGCTGATTTGTTGATTCTTTAGGGCACGATAACTTCGGTTATAATGAAGGGAGGGCGGTGAAACTTTTGTCAATAGAGTGTCTAATAGCTAGCCTGTTGTGTGAAATCATTGTATCATTTTTTTTAAAATATCAGGGATAGCCGAAAAAAAGAGATTGAAAATCCAAAAAGTCGTATTTTTACAATTTGGAGCATGTTTAGAGGTCTTTCTCGTAAAGTCAACATACTATTTTTTGGGAACTTCTTCTACAAAGAGTCTTATTGGTAGTCTTTTATATGAAACCATCGATCAACAGTCCAACATATCAGGAGTAGAAGAACAAAAGGATCAAACATTGAAAACGGCACCCTTTCATTGTTAAGCGAAACATGCAGTGTGGGTGACTACAATCTACGCATTTAGTCATCGTATAGAGTTTATTCAACAGTATCGAATTCCAACTGCTTAGGGATATTTTACGTGCACTCCAATGTGTACACGGGACCTTGGTTTTTCGTCCCATCCGAACGACTAGACAGCTGTCCTTGTCAGGCCCTCCGTTCTGTTCACTGACAAGGGGAACCACGCCGGAAAATCGAGATGAACTTTCTCGTTGCAGAACTTTCAATTCAGGCCAAACGTTTATTGCATACGATTAAGCTGGTCAGTTGGGGCTTATTTTCAAAAGTTTTGTAATAATCGGTTGGTAATTAAAATACCGTGCGAAGTAAACTGTTAAAACAGAAAATTTCGCACGGTTAAAATGTTTCTTGCTATAAGTCAGCAATTTCCAGATTTTAGGGAGGCTGAATGGTTAGCATACGCGCGCTGTATCGTAACGTCTGTCATTGAGTCAACCGGCGTCGTTTCGATTTCCAAGTTGCACGTGACACGGAGTATGGTGTCCAACCTCGTGGGTTTTCTCCGTGTCCTACGGTTTCCTACCACGGCTAAAGACCCGTACGCGCAAGGGAAGTTTATAAATAAAATTAAAAAACATATGTTAGTCCCGAAATGACCTAGTTTGTGTCGAATGGACGTTGAGCCGCATTTCTCTCTTTCTTTTTTTTATTTTTAAAGTTTTGTAATAATCGGTTGGTAATCAAAGGTACTGTAAAAGTGATAAAACATAAAATTTCGCCCGGTTGTAATGTTTCTCACTTTAAAGTCAGCAATTTGCCGATTTTAGAGGGCAAATGTTTATTGCGAACAATTAAGCTGGTCAGGGGGAGCTTATTTTTAACGGAGGCTGAATGGCTGAATGGTTAGCATGTGCGCGCTGTATCGTAACGTCTGTCATTGAGTCAACGGGCGTCGTTTCGATTTCGAGATTGTACGTGACATGGACATGCATACGATTAAGCTGGTCAGTTGGTGTTTATTTTCAAAAGTTTTGTAATAATCGGTTGGTAATTAAAATACCGTGCGAATTAAACTGTTAAAACAGAAAATTTCGCCCGGTTAAAATGTTTCTTGCTATAAGTCAGCAATTTCTAGATTTTAGGGAGGCTGAATGGTTAGCATACGCGCGCTGTATCGTAACGTCTGTCATTGAGTCAACCGGCATCGTTTCGATTTCCAAGTTGCACGTGACATGGAGTATGGTGTCCAACCTCGTGGGTTTTCTCCGTGTCCTTCGGTTTCCTCTCAACAGCTAAAGACCAGTACGCGCAAGGGGAGTTTTTAAATAAAATTAAAAAACATATGTTAGTCCCGAAATGACCTAGTTTGTGTCGAATGGACGTTTAGCCGCATTTCTCTCTTTCTTTTTTTTATTTTTAAAGTTTTGTAATAATCGGTTGGTAATCAAAGATACTGTAAAAGTGATAAAACAGAAAATTTCGCCCGGTTGTAATGTTTCTCACTTTAAAGTCAGTAATTTGCCGATTTTAAGGGGAAAACGTTTATTGCGAACGATTTAGCTGGTCAGGGGGAGCTTATTTTTAAAAGTTTTGTAATATTCGGTTGATAACTAAAGGTACCGTGCAAATTAAACTAATAAAATAGAAGATTTCGCCCGGTTGAAATGTTTCTATCTGTAGGTCAGCAATTTGCCGATTTTAGGGAGGTTGCGTGACTGAATGGTTAGCACGTGCGCTGTGTATCATAACGTCCGTCATTGAGTCAACTGGCGTTGTTTCGATTTCTTGGTTGTACGTGACAAGTAGTATGGTCGCCTGTCCAACCTCGTAGGCCGTAACGCCGCTGCCCGGGTAAAATTTCCCTCATTGCACACTTTATGACGTATGCCCGTCTTCATTAGCCCATTTTAGGAGTAGGACGTTAAACCCCATTCAATTTGATTTCATTTTCTCTATGTTGCTTATTTATTATAGTGGATAAATGTTTTTCTGGTTCTATTAATTATTTCATTTCTGCATAGAAATCTTGCTTTGACCAGTTTTTTTTTATTGCAAAGTGCCATTCTTGTATATTGCAGTCTATGACCCTTTGTTTAAAACATGCTTAAGAAGTTGTCACGATTTCCTACTTATAACCAAACATATTGGAAACCATAATTATATAACATATCTCTAATTTTGGAAGCCCGATTACAGCTATACAAGTTTAGGTTATTTCCCTTTAGTTTAAAGATTATTTTTTCGCCCGGGTGCAATGTTTTTCACTACATTTAAATTTGTAACTTTGTGAGTTTTGACCGATTTTGATAATTATGTCTTTATAATTTTCCAAATTTACATATTTAACGTAAATATTCAAACAATTGGGATCAACCTGATTCGAATTTTTTTTAGTTTTGTTCAAAGTTATCTCATTTAATTTTTCTATGTTTTCTTACCATTTTCATTTCATTTTTCTGAAAGTTTTGAAGTGGGAAGTCATCCCGATTACAGCAACACAAGTATCAGTTATTTCCCTTTAGTTTTCAGATTATGCAATGTTTCATACTATATTTAGACTTGTAACTTCGCGAGTTTTTGACCAATTTTGATAGTTTGTTATTCTTATCCTTTCATTTGAGATACTTGATATAATCGATGACACGTGACGATGAATATGAAAGCTTTCATATCTGCATGCGACAGTAGCAGATCTAGTTATTATTATTTTTTTGTGTATTTTCTGCAAATCGGATTTCTCAGAATCTAACCATGGGATCTTTCTAAAACTTTGACCTACCCCCCCCCAAAAATGGGGTGCGAACGTTGTTTAAATATATTTTCAAAACGTTTTACGAATCCGAAATCACCGAATTTTACGAACGAAAAAACTGACAATGCATAGTCGTAACTTTGTTATTTTTTGACCGATTTTACTAATTCTTTTTTCTTTGAATACCTTGAAAAAAATCATTTTCATCTGCAGTTTCACATTTTCGAATTTCGAAAATTCGTCGCTGTGATTTCGAACCGGAAGTTTAGACCAATTTGACAACTTCTTTAATAGTTGTACGATTTTCATGAAATTTAGTATACAAGTAGATCTTACCGATGTGACTTCAAAAATATAATTAGAAATTTTCTAAATTATCTCCCCTTGGTGAAATTAAGGATCAAAGTTTTCAAAAAAATCGTCGAAATATAGGTCAGAATGACCTAATTTTTTTTTTCGATACTAGACAAGGAATGGCTGATTCGTACACAAAATATGGAGTTTGTCGATCGAACCGGAAGTGCCACCATCTTTAAACGTGAAAAATCAAAAAGGCTTTTTTGCTATTTTACTTACAGACTCGGGAGTTATATTTTCGGAATCCTTGAAGGAATGCCTAAAAATCTATCGGATCAGAATTTTGATTTCGGTCATGTGATGGTCACAATTTTGAATTGAAAATGAAAAATAGAAGCAATTTGAAAGGCCCGGACTTCGGAACACAATAACTCTCCTTCTAATTAAGCTAGAATGTTCAAACTTGGTGTAGACGTTCACTAGGTCAATGTTATGATTGAGTTCAAAGATGAGCATTTTCTGGTTAGGGTGAGCAGAGATAAGCATGCTGATTTGTTGATGCTTTAGGGCACGATAACTTCGGTTATAATGAAGGGAGGGCGGTGAAACTTTTGTCAATAGAGAGTCTAATGGGTAGCCTGTTGTGTGAAATGATTGTATCATTTTTTTTAAATATCAGGGATAGCCGAAAAAAAGAGATTGAAAATCCAAAAAGTCGTATTTTTACAATTTGGAGCATGTTTAGAGGTCTTTCTCGTAAAGTCAACATACTATTTTTTGGGAACTTCTTCTACAAAGAGTCTTATTGGTAGTCTTTTATATGAAACCATCGATCAACAGTCCAACATATCAGGAGTAGAAGAACAAAAGGATCGAACATTGAAAACGGCATCCTTTCATTGTTGAGCGAAACATGAAGTGTGGGTGACTACAATCTACGCATTTAGTCATCGTATAGAGCTTATTCAACAGTATCGAATTCCAACTGCTTAGGGATATTTTACGTGCACTCCAATGTGTACACGGGACCTTGGTTTTTCGTCCCATCCGAAGGACTAGACAGCTGTGCTTGTCAGGCCCTCCGTTCTGCCTTACTGACAAGGGAACCACGCCGGGAAATCGAGATGAACTTTCTCTGTGCAGAACTTTCAATTCAGGCAAAACGTTTATTGCATACGATTAAGCTGGTCAGTTGGAGCTTATTTTCAAAAGTTTTGTAATAATCGGTTGGTAATTAAAGTACCGTGCACATTAAACTGTTAAAACAGAAAATTTCGCCCGGTTGAAATGTTTCTTGCTATAAGTCAGCAATTTTCCGAATTCAGAGAGGCTGGATGGCTGAATGGTTAGCATGTGCTCGCTGTATCGTAACCTTTGTCATTGAGTCAACGGGCGTCGTTTCGATCTCCAGGTTGCACGTGACATGGTGTATGATGTCCAACCTCGTGGGTTTTCTCCGTGTTCTTCGGTTTCCTCCCAACGGCTAAAGACCAGTACGTGCAAGGGGAGTTTTTAAATAAAATTAAAAAACATATGTTAGTCCCGAAATGACCTAGTTTGTGTCGAATGGACGTTAGGCCGCATTTCTCTCTTTCTCTTTTTAAAGTTTTGTAATAATCGGTTGGTAATCAAAGGTACTGTTAAAGTGATAAAACAGAAAATTTGGCCCGGTTGTAATGTTTCTCACTTTAAATTCAGCAATTTGTCGATTTTAAGGGGCAAACGTTTATTGCGAACGATTAAGCTGGTCAGGGGGAGCTTATTTTTAAAAGTTTTGTAATATTCGGTTGATAACTAAAGGTACCGTGCAAATTAAACTGTTAAAATAGAAAATTTGGCCCGGTTGAAATGTTTCTCGCTGTAGGTCAGCAATTTGCCGATTTTAGGGAGGTTGCGTGGCTGAATGGTTAGCACATGCGCTCTGTATCATAACGTCTGTCATTGAGTCAACTGGCCTTGTTTCGATTTCTTGGTTGTACGTGACAAGGAGTATGGTCGCCTTACCAACCTCGTAGGCCGTAACGCCGCTGCCCGGGTAAAATTTCCCTCATTGCACACTTTATGGCGTATGCCCGTCTTCATTAGCCCATTGTAGGAGCAGAACAGAAGGACGTTAAACCCCATTCAATTTCATTTCATTTTCTCTATGTTGCTTATTTATTATAGTGGATAAATATTTTTCTGGTTCTAGCAATTATTATACGCCCACATTTTCATGTGGACGTATTATGTCGTCGCCCCTGTCCGTCCGGACGTCCGTCCGTCCACAATTTGATTGTGGACTCTCTACAGGTCACAATTCTTATCCGATTTTGACGAAACTTGAAATATAGGTTTATCCCCAAAAGATCTCGGTTCCTTTCGATATTGGCATGTATCGGATCAAAACTTCATGGATTATGGCCCCTGATTGTACGAAAAATCACGTTTTTAGCTTGTGGACCCTATAGAGGTCACAATTTTGAACCGATTTTGACGAAACTTGACATGCATGTTTGTAACCCAAAGATCTTGGTTCCTTTCGATATTTGCGGCTATCGGAATGTAATTTCCTGAATTATGGCCCCTGATTGTCCGAAAAATCACCCTTTTTAGCTTGTGGTCCCTCTGGAGGTCACAATTATTATTCGATTTAAAAAACCGTTTGATTATATCACCGTTACACCCTAAGGAGGGTTGAGTTCGAATTTCGGGAAAATCGGACGAAAATTGCCATACAAAATGGCCGCCGTTAGTACGCGAATACTGTTAAAAAATGGTATATCAAGGTTATGGACCCTGTGGAGGTCACAATTTTGATTCGATTTTGATGAAACTTGAAATTCATGGTTATAACCCAAAGATCTTGCTTCCTTTTGATATTTGCGCATATCGGATCGTAACTTCCTGAATTATGGCCCCTGATTATACGCAAAATCGCATTTTTTTTTAGCTTGGAGGTCACAATTATTATTCGATTTAAAAAAAACGTTTGATTATATCACCGTTACACCCTAAGGAAGGTTGAGTTCGAATTTCGGGAAAATCGGACGAAAATTGCCATACAAAATGGCCGCCGTTTGTACGCGAATACTGTTAAAAAATGGTATATCAAGGTTGTGGACCCTGTGGAGGTCACAATTTTGATTCGATTGTGTTGAAACTTGAAATTCAAGGTTATAACCCAAAGATCTTGCTTCTTTTCGATATTTGCGCATATCGGATCGTAACTTCCTGAATTATGGCCCCTGATTATACGCAAAATCGCCTTTTTTTTAGCTTGGAGGTCACAATTATTATCCGATTTAAAAAAACGTTTGATTATATTACCGTTACACCGTAAGGAAGGTTGAGTTCGAATTTCGGGAAAATCAGACCAAAATTGCCATACAAAATGGCCACCGTTTGTACGTGAATACTGTTAAAAAATGGTATATCAAGGTTGTGGACCCTGTAAAGGTCACAATTTTAATTCGATTTTGATGAAACTTGAAATGCATGGTTATAACCCAAAGATCTTGGTTCCTTTCGGTATTTGCGCATATCGGATCGTAACTTCCTGAATTATTCGAATTTCGTGAAAATGGCACCAAAATTGCCGGAAGAAATGGTCGCCGTTTGTACGCGAATAGTGTAAAGATATGGTATATCATGGTTGTTGACTCTGTACAGGTCACAATTCTTATCCGATTTTGACGAAAAGTCACATTTCTAGCTTGTGTACCGTCACACCATAATCATTGTCGACTTCGAATTTCATGAATATCAGACTGGAACTGACCAACAAAATGGCTGCTCCCAATACAGTATGAAATACAGGACTTAATGATGTAGGAAAAATCACTTTCCGTATTGTTTGTTCTCTATCCATCTCTCGAAAATGTGGGCGTATCCTGCCTGGCAGTGCCAGCCTATCTTTTAATTTCTGCATAGAAATCTCTGGCCAGTTTTTTTTTTATTGCAGAGTGCCATTCTTGTATATTGCAGTCTATGACCCTTTGTTTAAAACATGCTTAAGAAGTCGTCACGATTTCCTACTTATAACCAAACATATTGGAAACCATAATTATATAACATATCTTGGAAGCCCGATTACAGCTATACAAGTTTCAGTTATTTCCCTTTAGTTTAAAGATTATTTTTTTGCCCCGGTGCAATGTTTCTCACTACATTTAAATTTGTAACTTTGTGAGTTTTTGACCGATTTTGATATTATGTCTTTATAATTTTCCAAATCTACATATTTAACGTACATATTCAAACAGTTGAGTTCAACCTGATTCAAAAAGTATTAGTTTTGTTCAAAGTTATCTCATTTAATTTTTCGATGTTTTCTTACCATTTTCATTTCATTTTTCTGAAAGTTTTGAAATCGGAAGTCATCCCGATTACAGCAACACAAGTATCAGTTATTTCCCTTTAGTTTTCAGATTACTCAATGTTTCATACTATATTTAGACTTGTAACTTCGCGAGTTTTTGACCAATTTTGATAGTTTGTTATTCTTATCCTTTTATTTGAGATACTTGATATAATCGATGACACGTGACGATGAATATGAAAGCTTTCATATCTGCATGCGACAGTAGCAGATCTAGTTATTTTTTTTTTTGTGTATTTTCTGCAAATCGGATTTCTTAGAATCTAACCATGGGATCTTTCTAAAACTTTGACCTACCCCACCCAAAAATGGGGTGCGAACGTTGTTTAAATATATTTTCAAAACGTTTTACGAATCCGAAATCACCGAATTTTACGAACGAAAAAATTGACAATGCATAGTCGTAACTTTGTTATTTTTTGACCGATTTTACTAATTCTTTTTTCTTTGAATACCTTGAAAAAAATCATTTTCATCTGCGGTTTCACATTTTCGAATTTCGAAAATTCGTCGCTGTGATTTCGAACCGGAAGTTTAGACCAATTTGACAACTTCTTTAATAGTTGTACGATTTTCATGAAATTTAGTATACAAGTAGATCTTACCGATGTGACTTCAAAAATATAATTAGAAATTTTCTAAATTATCTCCCCTTGGTGAAATTAAGGATCAAAGTTTTCAAAAAAATCGTCGAAATATAGGTCAGAATGACCTAATTTTTTTTTTCGATACTAGACAAGGAATTGCTGATTCGTACACAAAATATGGAGTTTGTCGATCGAACCGGAAGTGCCACCATCTTTAAACGTGAAAAATCAAAAAGGCTTTTTTGCTATTTTACTTACAGACTCGGGAGTTATATTTTCGGAATCCTTGAAGGAATGCCTAAAAATCTATCGGATCAGAATTTTGATTTCGGTCATGTGATGGTCACAATTTTGAATTGAAAATGAAAAATAGAAGCAATTTGAAAGGCCCGGACTTCGGAACACAATAACTCTCCTTCTAATTAAGCTAGAATGTTCAAACTTGGTGTAGACGTTCACTAGGTCAATGTTATGATTGAGTTCAAAGTTGACCATTTTCTGCTTAGGGTGAGCAGAGATAAGCATGCTGATTTGTTGATTCTTTAGGGCACGATAACTTCGGTTATAATGAAGGGAGGGCGGTGAAACTTTTGTCAATAGAGAGTCTAATGGGTAGCCTGTTGTGTGAAATGATTGTATCATTTTTTTTAAATATCAGGGATAGCCGAAAAAAAGAGATTGAAAATCCAAAAAGTCGTATTTTTACAATTTGGAGCATGTTTAGAGGTCTTTCTCGTAAAGTCAACATACTATTTTTTGGGAACTTCTTCTACAAAGAGTCTTATTGGTAGTCTTTTATATGAAACCATCGATCAACAGTCCAACATATCAGGAGTAGAAGAACAAAAGGATCGAACATTGAAAACGGCATCCTTTCATTGTTGAGCGAAACATGAAGTGTGGGTGACTACAATCTACGCATTTAGTCATCGTATAGAGCTTATTCAACAGTATCGAATTCCAACTGCTTAGGGATATTTTACATGCACTCCAATGTGTACACGGGACCTTGGTTTTTCGTCCCATCCGAAGGACTAGACAGCTGTGCTTGTCAGGCCCTCCGTTCTGCCTTACTGACAAGGGAACCACGCCGGGAAATCGAGATGAACTTTCTCTGTGCAGAACTTTCAATTCAGGCAAAACGTTTATTGCATACGATTAAGCTGGTCAGTTGGAGCTTATTTTCAAAAGTTTTGTAATAATCGGTTGGTAATTAAAGTACCGTGCACATTAAACTGTTAAAACAGAAAATTTCGCCCGGTTGAAATGTTTCTTGCTATAAGTCAGCAATTTTCCGAATTCAGAGAGGCTGGATGGCTGAATGGTTAGCATGTGCTCGCTGTATCGTAACCTTTGTCATTGAGTCAACGGGCGTCGTTTGGATCTCCAGGTTGCACGTGACATGGTGTATGATGTCCAACCTCGTGGGTTTTCTCCGTGTTCTTCGGTTTCCTCCCTCCGGCTAAAGACCAGTACGTGCAAGGGGAGTTTTTAAATAAAATTAAAAAACATATGTTAGTCCCGAAATGACCTAGTTTGTGTCGAATGGACGTTAGGCCGCATTTCTCTCTTTCTCTTTTTAAAGTTTTGTAATAATCGGTTGGTAATCAAAGGTACTGTTAAAGTGATAAAACAGAAAATTTGGCCCGGTTGTAATGTTTCTCACTTTAAATTCAGCAATTTGTCGATTTTAAGGGGCAAACGTTTATTGCGAACGATTAAGCTGGTCAGGGGGAGCTTATTTTTAAAAGTTTTGTAATATTCGGTTGATAACTAAAGGTACCGTGCAAATTAAACTGTTAAAATAGAAAATTTGGCCCGGTTGAAATGTTTCTCGCTGTAGGTCAGCAATTTGCCGATTTTAGGGAGGTTGCGTGGCTGAATGGTTAGCACATGCGCTCTGTATCATAACGTCTGTCATTGAGTCAACTGGCCTTGTTTCGATTTCTTGGTTGTACGTGACAAGGAGTATGGTCGCCTTACCAACCTCGTAGGCCGTAACGCCGCTGCCCGGGTAAAATTTCCCTCATTGCACACTTTATGGCGTATGCCCGTCTTCATTAGCCCATTGTAGGAGCAGAACAGTAGGACGTTAAACCCCATTCAATTTCATTTCATTTTCTCTATGTTGCTTATTTATTATAGTGGATAAATATTTTTCTGGTTCTAGCAATTATTATACACCCACATTTTCATGTGGACGTATTATGTCGTCGCCCCTGTCCGTCCGGACGTCCGTCCGTCCACAATTTGATTGTGGACTCTCTACAGGTCACAATTCTTATCCGATTTTGACGAAACTTGAAATATAGGTTTATCCCCAAAAGATCTCGGTTCCTTTCGATATTGGCATGTATCGGATCAAAACTTCATGGATTATGGCCCCTGATTGTACGAAAAATCACGTTTTTAGCTTGTGGACCCTATAGAGGTCACAATTTTGAACCGATTTTGACGAAACTTGACATGCATGTTTGTAACCCAAAGATCTTGGTTCCTTTCGATATTTGCGGCTATCGGAATGTAATTTCCTGAATTATGGCCCCTGATTGTCCGAAAAATCACCCTTTTTAGCTTGTGGTCCCTCTGGAGGTCACAATTATTATTCGATTTAAAAAACCGTTTGATTATATCACCGTTACACCCTAAGGAAGGTTGAGTTCGAATTTCGGGAAAATCGGACGAAAATTGCCATACAAAATGGCCGCCGTTAGTACGCGAATACTGTTAAAAAATGGTATATCAAGGTTATGGACCCTGTGGAGGTCACAATTTTGATTCGATTTTGATGAAACTTGAAATTCATGGTTATAACCCAAAGATCTTGCTTCCTTTCGATATTTGCGCATATCGGATCGTAACTTCCTGAATTATGGCCCCTGATTATACGCAAAATCGCCTTTTTTTTAGCTTGGAGGTCACAATTATTATTCGATTTAAAAAAACGTTTGATTATATCACCGTTACACCCTAAGGAAAGTTGAGTTCGAATTTCGGGAAAATCGGACGAAAATTGCCATACAAAATGGCCGCCGTTTGTACGCGAATACTGTTAAAAAATGGTATATCAAGGTTGTGGACCCTGTGGAGGTCACAATTTTGATTCGATTGTGTTGAAACTTGAAATTCAAGGTTATAACCCAAAGATCTTGCTTCTTTTCGATATTTGCGCATATCGGATCGTAACTTCCTGAATTATGGCCCCTGATTATACGCAAAATCGCCTTTTTTTTTTAGCTTGGAGGTCACAATTATTATCCGATTTAAAAAAAACGTTTGATTATATTACCGTTACACCGTAAGGAAGGTTGAGTTCGAATTTCGGGAAAATCAGACCAAAATTGCCATACAAAATGGCCACCGTTTGTACGTGAATACTGTTAAAAAATGGTATATCAAGGTTGTGGACCCTGTAAAGGTCACAATTTTAATTCGATTTTGATGAAACTTGAAATGCATGGTTATAACCCAAAGATCTTGGTTCCTTTCGGTATTTGCGCATATCGGATCGTAACTTCCTGAATTATTCGAATTTCGTGAAAATGGTACCAAAATTGCCGGAAGAAATGGTCGCCGTTTGTACGCGAATAGTGTAAAGATATGGTATATCATGGTTGTTGACTCTGTACAGGTCACAATTCTTATCCGATTTTGACGAAAAGTCACATTTCTAGGTTGTGTACCGTCACACCATAATCATTGTCGACTTCGAATTTCATGAATATCAGACTGGAACTGACCAACAAAATGGCTGCTCCCAATACAGTATGAAATACAGGACTTAATGATGTAGGAAAAATCACTTTCCGTATTGTTTGTTCTCTATCCATCTCTCGAAAATGTGGGCGTATCCTGCCTGGCAGTGCCAGCCTATCTTTTAATTTCTGCATAGAAATCTCTGGCCAGTTTTTTTTTTATTGCAGAGTGCCATTCTTGTATATTGCAGTCTATGACCCTTTGTTTAAAACATGCTTAAGAAGTCGTCACGATTTCCTACTTATAACCAAACATATTGGAAACCATAATTATATAACATATCTTGGAAGCCCGATTACAGCTATACAAGTTTCAGTTATTTCCCTTTAGTTTAAAGATTATTTTTTTGCCCCGGTGCAATGTTTCTCACTACATTTAAATTTGTAACTTTGTGAGTTTTTGACCGATTTTGATATTATGTCTTTATAATTTTCCAAATCTACATATTTAACGTACATATTCAAACAGTTGAGTTCAACCTGATTCAAAAAGTATTAGTTTTGTTCAAAGTTATCTCATTTAATTTTTCGATGTTTTCTTACCATTTTCATTTCATTTTTCTGAAAGTTTTGAAATCGGAAGTCATCCCGATTACAGCAACACAAGTATCAGTTATTTCCCTTTAGTTTTCAGATTACTCAATGTTTCATACTATATTTAGACTTGTAACTTCGCGAGTTTTTGACCAATTTTGATAGTTTGTTATTCTTATCCTTTTATTTGAGATACTTGATATAATCGATGACACGTGACGATGAATATGAAAGCTTTCATATCTGCATGCGACAGTAGCAGATCTAGTTAAGCTTTCATATTACATATGAAAGCTTATTGTTTCTGTTAAGATTATTAAGCTTTCATATTACATATGAAAGCTTATTGTTTCTGTTAAGATTATTATTGTTATTTTTTTTTTGTGTTTTGTCCACAAATCGGATTTCTCAGAATCTAACGATAGGATCGTTCTGAAACTTTTACCTATCCCCCCAAAAATGGGTGGTGGCTGTTGATTAAATATATTTTCAAAACGTTTTACGAATCCGAAATCACCGAATTTTACGAACGAAAAAACTGACAATGCATAGTCGTAACTTTGTTATTTTTTGACCGATTTTACTAATTCTTTTTTCTTTGAATACCTTGAAAAAAATCATTTTCATCTGCAGTTTCGCATTTTCCAATTTCGAAAATTCGTCGCTGTGATTTCGAACCGGAAGTTTAGACCAATTTGAGAACTTCTTTAATAGTTGTACGATTTTCATGAAATTTAGTGTATAAGTAGATGTTACCGATGTGACTTCAAAAATATAATTATAAATGTTCTAAATTATCTCCCCTTGACGAAATTAAGGATCAAAGTTTTCAAAAAAATCGTCGAAATATAGGTCAGAATGACCTATTTTTTTTTTTGATACTAGACAAGTAATTACTGATTCGTACACAAAATATGGAGTTTGTCGATCGAACCGGAAGTGCCACCATCTTTAAACGTGAAAAATCAAAAAGGCTTTTTTGCTATTTTACTTACAGACTCGGGAGTTATATTTTCAGAATCCTTGAAGGAATGCCTAAAAATCTATCGGATCCGAATTTTGATTTCGGTCACGTGATGGTCACCATTTTGAATTGAAAATGAAAAATAGAAGCAATTTGAAGGGCCGGGACTTTGGAACACAATAACTCTCCTTCTAATTAAGCTAGAATGTTCAAACTTGGTGTAGACGTTCACTAGGTCAATGTCATGATTGAGTTCAAAGATGAGCATTTTCTGCTTAGGGTAAGCAGAGATAAGGATGCTGATTTGTTGATTCTTTAGGGCACGATAACTTCGGTTATAATGAAGGGAGGGCGATGAAACTTTTGTCAATAGAGAGTCTAATAGCTAGCCTGTTGTTTGAAATCATTGTATCATTTTTTTTAAATATCAGGGATAGCCGAAAAAAAGAGATTGAAAATCCAAAAAGTCGTATTTTTACAATTTGGAGCATGTTTAGAGGTCTTTCTCGTAAAGTCAACATAATATTTTTTGGGAACTTCTTCTACAAAGAGTCTTATTGGTAGTCTTTTATATGAAACCATCGATCAACAGTCCAACATATCTGGAGTAGAAGAACAAAAGGATCGAAAATTGAAAACGGCACCCTTTCATTGTTAAGCGAAACATGCAGTGTGGGTGACTACAATCTACACATTTAGTCATCGTATAGAGCTTATTCAACAGTATCGAATTCCAACTGCTTAGGGATATTTTACGTGCACTCCAATGTGTACACGGGACCTTGGTGTTTCATCCCATCCGAACGACTAGACAGCTGTGCTTGTCAGGCCCTCCGTTCTGCCTCACTGACAACGGGGAACCACGCCGGGAAATCAAGATGAACTTTCTCCGTGCAGAACTTTCAATTCAGGCCAAACGTTTATTGCACACGATTAAGCTGGTCAGTTGTAATAATCGGTTGGCAATTAAAGTACCGTGCACATTAAACTGTTAAAACAGAAAATTTCGCCCGGTTGAAATGTTTCTTGCTACAAGTCAGCAATTTTCCGAATTCAGGGATGCTGAATGGTTAGCATGTGCGCGCTGTATCGTAACGTCTGTCATTGAGTCAACGAGCGTCGTTTCGATCTCCAGGTTGCATGTGACATGAAGTATGATGTCCAACCTCGTGGGTTTTCTCCGTGTCCTTCGGTTTCCTCCCAAAGACTAAAGACCAGTAAGCGCAAGGGGAGTTTTTAAATAAAATTAAACAACATATGTTAGTCACAAAATGACCTAGTTTGTGTCGAATGGACATTAGGCCGCATTTCTCTCTTTCTCTTTTATTTTTAAAGTTTTGTAATAATCGGTTGGTAATCAAAGGTACTGTAAAAGTGATAAAACAGAAAATTTCGCCCGGTTGTAATGTTGCTCACTTTAAAGTCAGCAATTTGCAGATTTTAAGGGGCAAACGTTTATTGCGAACGCTTAAGCTGGTCAGGGGGAGCTTATTTTTAAAAGTTTTGTAATATTCGGTTGATAACTAAAGGTACCATGCAAATTAAACTGTTCAAATAGAAAATTTGGGCCGGTTGAAATGTTTCTCGCTGTAGGTCAGCAATTTGCCGATTTTAGGGAGGTTGCGTGGCTGAATGGTTAGCACGTGCGCTCTGTATCAAAACGTCTGTCATTGAGTCAACTGGCGTTGTTTCGATTTCTTGGTTGTACGTGACAAGGAGTATGGTCGCCTGTCCAACCTCGTAGGCCGTAACGCCGCTGCCCGGGTAAAATTTCCCTCATTGCACACTTTATGGCATATGCCAGTCTTCATTAGCCCATTTTAGGAGCAGAACAGTAGGACGTTAAACCCCATTCAATTTCATTTCATTTTCTCTATGTTGCTTATTTATTATAGTGGATAAATATTTTTCTGGTTCTAGCAATTATTTGATTTCTGCATAGAAATCTTGCTTTGGCCAGTTTTTTTTTATTGCAGAGTGCCATTCTTGTATAATTCAGTCTATGATCCTTTGTTTAAAACATGCTTAAGAAGTCGTCATGATTTCCTACTTATAACCAAACATATTGGAAATATTTGTCTGGCATTATTAAATCCTAATTTTATTGGTCTTATTGGTCTTAACTTTCATTTAACTATGAACAACCCTTAACGTGTCTCTTTAAAACTATTAAGTACTCTAAAATAGTAGCTCAACTTTTTGACCTAAACTCATTAATTTACCATTTTGTTGTGAGCGACTTCTTATTCTTCCTATATGACATATTGCACGTGTCGGATTTCAAAGGGGGGGGGGGGGTGGATGGCTGAATGGCTAGCACGCGCGCCTGTCATTGAGTTAACTAGCGTGTTTTCGAATGCCCGGTTGTACGTGACAAGGAGTAAGGTCGCCTGTCCAACCTGACATTTTTATTTTTTTTTCCCGCCATTTTCTTTTCATTTTCTCATCCGTCTCATTACAGTAATACAAGTTTCAGTTATTTCCCTTTAGTTTTCAGATTATCGTTATGCCTGGGTGCAATGTTTCATACTATATTTAGACTTGTAACTTCGCGAGTTTTTGACCAATTTTGATAATTTTTTCTTCTTATCCTTTTATTTAGGATACTTGATACAATCAATGACACGTGACGATGAATATGAAAGCTTTCATATCTGCATGGGACAGTAGCAGATCTAGTTATTATTTTTTTTTTTGTGTATTTTCTGCAAATCGGATTTCTCAGAATCTAACCATGGGATCTTTCTAAAACCTTGACCTACCCCCCCAAAAATGGGGTGCGAACGTTGTTTAAATATATTTTCAAAACGTTTTACGAATCCGAAATCACCGAATTTTACGAACGAAAAAACTGACAATGCATAGTCGTAACTTTGTTATTTTTTGACCGATTTTACTAATTCTTTTTTCTTTGAATACCTTCAAAAAAATCATTTTCATCTGCAGTTTCACATTTTCGAATTTCGAAAATTCGTCGCTGTGATTTCGAACCGGAAGTTTAGACCAATTTGACAACTTCTTTAATAGTTGTACGATTTTCATGAAATTTAGTATACAAGTAGATCTTACCGATGTGACTTCAAAAATATAATTAGAAATTTTCTAAATTATCTCCCCTTGGTGAAATTAAGGATCAAAGTTTTCAAAAAAATCGTCGAAATATAGGTCAGAATGACCTAATTTTTTTTTTCGATACTAGACAAGGAATTAATGATTCGTACACAAAATATGGAGTTTGTCGATCGAACCGGAAGTGCCACCATCTTTAAACGTGAAAAATCTAAAAGGCTTTTTTGCTATTTTACTTACAGACTCGGGAGTTATATTTTCGGAATCCTTGAAGGAATGCCTAAAAATCTATCGGATCAGAATTTTGATTTCGGTCATGTGATGGTCACAATTTTGAATTGAAAATGAAAAATAGAAGCAATTTGAAAGGCCCGGACTTCGGAACACAATAACTCTCCTTCTAATTGAGCTAGAATGTTCAAACTTGGTGTAGACGTTCACTAGGTCACTATCTTGATTGAGTTCAAAGATGAGCATTTTCTGCTTAGGGTAAGCAGAGATAAGCATGCTGATTTGTTGATTCTTTAGGGCACGATAACTTCGGTTATAATGAAGGGAGGGCGGTGAAACTTTTGTCAATAGAGAGTCTAATAGGTAGCCTGTTGTGTGAAATGATTGTATCATTTTTTTTAAATATCAGGGATAGCCGAAAAAAAGAGATTGAAAATCCAAAAAGTCGTATTTTTACAATTTGGAGCATGTTTAGAGGTTTTTCTCGTTAAGTCAACATACTATTTTTTTGGAACTTCTTCTACAAAGAGTCTTATTGGAAGTCTTTTATATGAATCCATCGATCAACAGTCCAACATATCAGGAGTAGAAGAACAAAAGGATCGAACATTGAAAACGGCACCCTTTCATTGTTGAGCGAAACATGAAGTGTGGGTGACTACAATCTACGCATTTAGTCATCGTATAGAGCTTATTCAACAGTATCGAATTCCAACTGCTTAGGGATATTTTACGTGCACTCCAATGTGTACACGGGACCTTGGTTTTTCGTACCATCCGAAGGACTAGCTAGACAGCTGTGCTTGTCTGGCCCTCCGTTCTGCCTTACTGACAAGGGAACCACGCCGGGAAATCGAGATGAACTTTCTCTGTGCAGAACTTTCAATTCAGGCAAAACATTTATTGCATACGATTAAGCTGGTCAGTTGGAGCTTATTTTCAAAAGTTTTGTAATAATCGGTTGGTAATTAAAGTACCGTGCACATTAAACTGTTAAAACAGAAAATTTAGCCCGGTTGAAATGTTTCTTGCTATAAGTCAGCAATTTTCCGAATTCAGGGAGGCTGGATGGCTGAATGGTTAGCATGTGCTCGCTGTATTGTCATTGAGTCAACGGGCGTCGTTTCGATCTCCAGGTTGCACGTGACATGGTGTATGATGTCCAACCTCGTGGGTTTTCTCCGTGTTCTTCGGTTTCCTCCCAACGGCTAAAGACCAGTACGTGCAAGGGGAGTTTTTAAATAAAATTTAAAAAAATATGTTAGTCCCGAAATGACCTAGTTTGTGTCGAATGGACGTTAGGCCGCATTTACTGTAAAAGTGATGAAAGAAAAAATTTGGCCCGGTTGTAATGTTTCTCACTTTAAAGTCAGCAATTTGTCGATTTTAAGGGGCAAACGTTTATTGCGAACGATTAAGCTGGTCAGGGGGAGCTTATTTTTAAAAGTTTTGTAATATTGAGTCAACGGGCGTCGTTTCGATCTCCAGGTTGCACGTGACATGGTGTATGATGTCCAACCTCGTAAGTTTTCTCCGTGTTCTTCGGTTTCCTCCCAACGGCTAAAGACCAGTACGTGCAAGGGGAGTTTTTAAATAAAATTAAAAAACATGTTAGTCCCGAAATGACCTAGTTTGTGTCGAATGGACGTTAGGCCGCATTTCTCTCTTTCTCTTTTTAAAGTTTTGTAATAATCGGTTGGTAATCAAAGGTACTGTAAAAGTGATAAAACAGAAAATTTGGCCCGGTTGTAATGTTTCTCACTTTAAATTCAGCAATTTGTCGATTTTAAGGGGCAAACGTTTATTGCGAACGATTAAGCTGGTCAGGGGGAGCTTATTTTTAAAAGTTTCGTAATATTCGGTTGATAACTAAAGGTACCGTGCAAATTAAACTGTTAAAATAGAAAATTTGGCCCGGTTGAAATGTTTCTCGCTGTAGGTCAGCAATTTGCCGATTTTAGGGAGGTTGCGTGGCTGAATGGTTAGCACGTGCGCTCTGTATCATAACGTCTGTCATTGAGTCAACTGTCCTTGTTTCGATTTCTTGGTTGTACGTGATAAGGAGTATGGTCGCCTTACCAACCTCGTAGGCCGTAACGGCGCTGCCCGGGTAAAATTTCCCTCATTGCACACTTTATGGCGTATGCCCGTCTTCATTAGCCCATTGTAGAACAGTAGGACGTTAAACCCCATTCAATTTCATTTCATTTTCTCTATGTTGCTTATTTATTATAGTGGATAAATATTTTTCTGGTTCTAGCAATTATTTGATTTCTGCATAGAAATCTCTGGCCAGTTTTTTTTATTGCAGAGTGCCATTCTTGTATATTGCAGTCTATGACCCTTTGTTTGAAACATGCTTAAGAAGTTGTCACGATTTCCTACTTATAACCAAACATATTGGAAACCATAATTATATAACATATCTCTAATTTTGGAAGCCCGATTACAGCTATACAAGTTTAGGTTATTTCCCTTTACTTTAAAGATTATTTTTTTGCCCGGGTGCAATGTTTCTCACTACATTTAAATTTGTAACTTTGTGAGTTTTTGAACGATTTTGATATTATGTCTTTATAATTTTCCAAATCTACATATTTAACGTACATATTCAAACAGTTGAGTTCAACCTGATTCAAAAAGTTTTAGTTTTGTTCAAAGTTATCTCATTCATCCCGATTACAGCAACACACGTATCAGTTATTTCCCTTTAGTTTTCAGATTACTGAATGTTTCATACTATATTTAGACTTGTAACTTCGCGAGTTTTTGACCAATTTTGATAGTTTGTTATTCTTATCCTTTTATTTGAGATACTTGATATAATCGATGACACGTGACGATGAATATGAAAGCTTTTATATCTGCATGGGACAGTAGCAGATCTAGTTATTATTTTTTTTTTGTGTATTTTCTGCAAATCGGATTTCTCAGAATCTAACCATGGGATCTTTCTGAAACTTTGACCTCCCCCCCCAAAAATGGGGTGCGAACGTTGTTTAAATATATTTTCAAAACGTTTTACGAATCCGAAATCACCGAATTTTACAAACGAAAAAACTGACAATGCATAGTCGTAACTTTGTTATTTTTTGACCGATTTTACTAATTCTTTTTTCTTTGAATACCTTGAAAAAAATCATTTTCATCTGCACTTTCACATTTTCGAATTTCGAAAATTCGTCGCTAAGATTTCGAACCGGAAGTTTAGACCAATTTGACAACTTCTTTAATAGTTGTACGATTTTCATGAAATTTAGTATACAAGTAGATCTTACCGATGTGACTTCAAAAATATAATTAGAAATTTTCTAAATTATCTCCCCTTGGTGAAATTAAGGATCAAAGTTTTCAAAAAAATCATCGAAATATAGGTCAGAATGACCTAATTTTTTTTTTCGATACTAGACAAGGAATTACTGATTCGTACACAAAATATGGAGTTTGTCGATCGAACCGGAAGTGCCACCATCTTTAAACGTGAAAAATCAAAAAGGCTTTTTTGCTATTTTACTTACAGACTCGGGAGTTATATTTTCGGAATCCTTGAAGGAATGCCTAAAAATCTATCGGATCAGAATTTTGATTTGGGTCATGTGATGGTCACAATTTTGAATTGAAAATGAAAAATAGAAGCAATTTGAAAGGCCCGGATTTCGGAACACAATAACTCTCCTTCTAATTAAGCTAGAATGTTCAAACTTGGTGCAGACGTTCACTAGGTCAATGTTATGATTGAGTTCAAAGATGAGCATTTTCTGCTTAGGGTAAGCAGAGATAAGCATGCTGATTTGTTGATTCTTTAGGGCACGATAACTTCGGTTATAATGAAGGGAGGGCGGTGAAACTTTTGTCAATAGAGAGTCTAACAGGTAGCCTGTTGTATGAAACGATTGTATCATTTTTTTTAAATATCAGGGATAGCCGAAAAAAAGAGATTGAAAATCCAAAAAGTCGTATTTTTACAATTTGGAGCATGTTTAGAGGTCTTTCTCGTAAAGTCAACATACTATTTTTTGGGAACTTCTTCTACAAAGAGTCTTATTGGTAGTCTTTTATATGAAACCATCGATCAACAGCCCAACATATCAGGAGTAGAAGAACAAAAGGATCGAACATTGAAAACGGCACCCTTTCATTGTTGAGCGAAACATGCACGGTGGGTGACTACAATCTACGCATTTAGTCATCGTATAGAGCTTATTCAACAGTATCGAATTCCAACTGCTTAGGTGCTTAGGGATATTTTACGTGCACTCCAATGTGTACACGGGACCTTGGTTTTTCGTCCCATCCGAACGACCAGACAGCTGTCCTTGTCAGGCCCTCCGTTCTGCCTCACTGACAAGAGGGAACCACGCCGGAAAATCGAGATAAACTTTCTCGGTGCAGAACTTTCAATTCAGGCCAAACGTTTATTACATACGATTAAGCTGGTGAGTTCGAGCTTATTTTCAAAAGTTTTGTAATAATCTGTTGGTAATTAAAGTACCGTGCAAAGCAAAGTGTTAAAACAGAAAATTTCGCCCGGTTGAAATGTTTCTTGCTATAAGTCAGCAATTTCCCGATTTTAGGGAGGCTGAATGGCTGAATGGTTAGCATGTGCGCGCTGTGTCGTAACGTCTGTCATTGAGTCAACCGGCGTCGTTTCGATTTCCAGGTTGCATGTGACATGGAGTATGATGTCCAACCTCGTGGGGTTTTCTCCGTGTCCTTCGGTTTCCCCCCAACAGCTAAAGACCAGTACGCGCAAGGGAAGTTTTTAAATAAAATTAAAAAACATATGTTAGTCCCGAAATGACCTAGTTTGTGTCGAATGGACGTTAAGCCGCATTTCTCTCTTTTATTTTTAAAGTTTTGTAATAATCGGTTGGTAATCAAAGGTACTGTAAAAGTGATAAAACAGAAAATTTCGCCCGGTTGTAATGTTTCTCACTTTAAAGTCAGCAATTTGCCGATTTTAGGGGGCAAACGTTTATTGCGGGCGATTTAGCTGGTCAGGAGGAGCTTATTTTTTTTTAAGTTTTGTAATATTCGGTTGATAATAAAGGTACCGTGCAAATTAAACTGTTAAAATAGAAAATTTCGCCCGGTTGAAATGTTTCTCGCTGTATGTCAGCAATTTGCCAAATTTAGGGAGGTTACGTGGCTGAATGGTTAGCATCTGCGCTCTGTATGGTAACGTCTGTCATTCAGTCAACTGGCGTTGTTTCGATTGAATGCCCGGTTGAAATGTTTCTTGCTATAAGTCAGCAATTTCCTGATTTTAAGGAGGCTGAATGGTTAGCATATATGCGCTGTATCGTATCGTCTGTCATTGAGTCAACCGGCGTCGTTTCAATTTCCAGGTTGCGCGTGACATGGAGTATGGTGTCCAACCTCGTGGGTTTTCTCCGTGTCCTTCGGTTTCCTCCCACTCCTGAAGACCCGTACGCGCAAGGGAAGTTTTTAAATAAAATTAAAAGACATATGTTAGTCCCGAAATGACCTCGTTTGTGTCGAATGGACGTTAAGCCGCATTTCTCTCTTTCTCTTTTATTTTTAAAGTTTTGTAATAATCGGTTGGTAATCAATGGTACTGTAAAAGTGATAAAACAGAAAATTTCGCCCGGTTGTAATGCTTCTCACTTTAAAGTCAGCAATTTGCCGATTTTAATGGGCAAACGTTTATTGCGAACGATTAAGCTGGTCAGGGGGAGCTTATTTTTAAAAGTTTTGTAATATTCGAAAATTCGTCGCTGTGATTTCGAACCGGAAGTTGAGACCAACTTGACAACTTCTTTAATAGTTGTGTGATTTTCATGAAATTTAGTATAGTAGATCTTACCGATGCGACTTCAAAAATAAGATTAGACATTTTCTAAATTATCTCCCCTTGACGAAATTAAGGATCAAAGTTTTCCAAAAAATCTACGAAATATACGTCAAAATGACCTAATTTATTTTTGTTCGATACTAGATAAGTAATTACTGATTAGTACACAAAATATGAAGTTTGTCTATCGAACCGGACGTGCCACCATCTTGAAACGTGAAAAGTCCATAAGGCTTTTTTGCTATTTTACTTACAGACTTGGGAGTTATATTTTCTGAATCATTGAGGGAAGGCCTAAAAAACGTTTAGAGTAGAATTTTGATTTAGGTCAACTGGTAGTCACCATTTTGAAGTGAATATGAAACATAGTGAAAAATCGACATTTACGAACTTGTAAACAAACACAATAGATTATAGAATGTTCAATGCGTCTCCTATGTCTGAAATTAATACATTTCAGGATAGCCGGGATACAGGTCAAATTTTTGGTATTTGAATATTTCAAAAATTCGATTTTTGCCTTTGATGTTTTTCGTGCCGACAAAGTTCTTTATGAGTGAAAAATCACATTAACTTCACTAGATTGTGACCGATTTTAATGGGGTTTTTTTTGTTCGGATTATCCATATGACCCATGGCATGTGACAGGAAGTGACTGTGAATATGAAAGCTTTCATATCTGCATGGGACAGTAGCAGATCTAGTTATTTTTTTTTTTGTGTATTTTCTGCAAATCGGATTTCTCAGAATCTAACCATGGGATCTTTCTAAAACCTTGACCTACCCCCCCCCCCCCAAAAATGGGGTGCGAACGTTGTTTAAATATATTTTCAAAACGTTTTACGAATCCGAAATCACCGAATTTTACGAACGAAAAAACTGACAATGCATAGTCGTAACTTTGTTATTTTTTGACCGATTTTACTAATTCTTTTTTCTTTGAATACCTTGAAAAAAATCATTTTCATCTGCAGTTTCACATTTTCGAATTTCGAAAATTCGTCGCTGTGATTTCGAACCGGAAGTTTAGACCAATTTGACAACTTCTTTAATAGTTGTACGATTTTCATGAAATTTAGTATACAAGTAGATCTTACCGATGTGACTTCAAAAATATAATTAGAAATTTTCTAAATTATCTCCCCTTGGTGAAATTAAGGATCAAAGTTTTCAAAAAAATCGTCGAAATATAGGTCAGAATGACCTAATTTTTTTTTTCGATACTAGACAAGGAATTAATGATTCGTACACAAAATATGGAGTTTGTCGATCGAACCGGAAGTGCCACCATCTTTAAACGTGAAAAATCAAAAAGGCTTTTTTGCTATTTTACTTACAGACTCGGGGGTTATATTTTCGGAATCCTTGAAGGAATGCCTAAAAATCTATCGGATCAGAATTTTGATTTCGGTCATGTGATGGTCACAATTTTGAATTGAAAATGTAAAATAGAAGCAATTTGAAAGGCCCGGACTTCGGAACACAATAACTCTCCTTCTAATTGAGCTAGAATGTTCAAACTTGGTGTAGACGTTCACTAGGTCACTATCTTGATTGAGTTCAAAGATGAGCATTTTCTGCTTAGGGTAAGCAGAGATAAGCATGCTGATTTGTTGATTCTTTAGGGCACGATAACTTCGGTTATAATGAAGGGGGGCGGTGAAACTTTTGTCAATAGAGAGTCTAATAGGTAGCCTGTTGTGTGAAATGATTGTATCATTTTTTTTAAATATCAGGGATAGCCGAAAAAAAGAGATTGAAAATCCAAAAAGTCGTATTTTTACAATTTGGAGCATGTTTAGAGGTTTTTCTCGTTAAGTCAACATACTATTTTTTTGGAACTTCTTCTACAAAGAGTCTTATTGGAAGTCTTTTATATGAATCCATCGATCAACAGTCCAACATATCAGGAGTAGAAGAACAAAAGGATCGAACATTGAAAACGGCACCCTTTCATTGTTGAGCGAAACATGAAGTGTGGGTGACTACAATCTACGCATTTAGTCATCGTATAGAGCTTATTCAACAGTATCGAATTCCAACTGCTTAGGGATATTTTACGTGCACTCCAATGTGTACACGGGACCTTGGTTTTTCGTACCGTCCGAAGGACTAGCTAGACAGCTGTGCTTGTCTGGCCCTCCGTTCTGCCTTACTGACAAGGGAACCACGCCGGGAAATCGAGATGAACTTTCTCTGTGCAGAACTTTCAATTCAGGCAAAACATTTATTGCATACGATTAAGCTGGTCAGTTGGAGCTTATTTTCAAAAGTTTTGTAATAATCGGTTGGTAATTAAAGTACCGTGCACATTAAACTGTTAAAACAGAAAATTTCGCCCGGTTGAAATGTTTCTTGCTATAAGTCAGCAATTTTCCGAATTCAGGGAGGCTGGATGGCTGAATGGTTAGCATGTGCTCGCTGTATTGTCATTGAGTCAACGGGCGTCGTTTCGATCTCCAGGTTGCACGTGACATGGTGTATGATGTCCAACCTCGTGGGTTTTCTCCGTGTTCTTCGGTTTCCTCCCAACGGCTAAAGACCAGTACGTGCAAGGGGAGTTTTTAAATAAAATTAAAAAACATGTTAGTCCCGAAATGACCTAGTTTGTGTCGAATGGACGTTAGTCCGCATTTCTCTCTTTCTATTTTTAAAGTTTTGTAATAATCGGTTGGTAATCAAAGGTACTGTAAAAGTGATAAAACAGAAAATTTGGCCCGGTTGTAATGTTTCTCACTTTAAATTCAGCAATTTGTCGATTTTAAGGGGCAAACGTTTATTGCGAACGATTAAGCTGGTCAGGGGGAGCTTATTTTTAAAAGTTTCGTAATACTCGGTTGATAACTAAAGGTACCGTGCAAATTAAACTGTTAAAATAGAAAATTTGGCCCGGTTGAAATGTTTCTCGCTGTAGGTCAGCAATTTGCCGATTTTAGGGAGGTTGCGTGGTTGAATGGTTAGCACGTGCGCTCTGTATCATAACGTCTGTCATTGAGTCAACTGTCCTTGTTTCGATTTCTTGGTTGTACGTGATAAGGAGTATGGTCGCCTTACCAACCTCGTAGGCCGTAACGGCGCTGCCCGGGTAAAATTTCCCTCATTGCACACTTTATGGCGTATGCCCGTCTTCATTAGCCCATTGTAGGAGCAGAACACTAGGACGTTAAACCCCATTCAATTTCATTTCATTTTCTCTATGTTGCTTATTTATTATAGTGGATAAATATTTTTCTGGTTCTAGCAATTATTTAATTTCTGCATAGAAATCTCTGGCCAGTTTTTTTTATTGCAGAGTGCCATTCTTGTATATTGCAGTCTATGACCCTTTGTTTGAAACATGCTTAAGAAGTTGTCACGATTTCCTACTTATAACCAAACATATTGGAAACCATAATTATATAACATATCTCTAATTTTGGAAGCTATACAAGTTTAGGTTATTTCCCTTTACTTTAAAGATTATTTTTTTGCCCGGGTGCAATGTTTCTCACTACATTTAAATTTGTAACTTTGTGAGTTTTTGAACGATTTTGATATTATGTCTTTATAATTTTCCAAATCTACATATTTAACGTACATATTCAAACAGTTGAGTTCAACCTGATTCAAAAAGTTTTAGTTTTGTTCAAAGTTATCTCATTCATCCCGATTACAGCAACACACGTATCAGTTATTTCCCTTTAGTTTTCAGATTACTCAATGTTTCATACTATATTTAGACTTGTAACTTCGCGAGTTTTTGACCAATTTTGATAGTTTGTTATTCTTATCCTTTTATTTGAGATACTTGATATAATCGATGACACGTGACGATGAATATGAAAGCTTTCATATCTGCATGGGACAGTAGCAGATCTAGTTATTATTTTTTTTTTGTGTATTTTCTGCAAATCGGATTTCTCAGAATCTAACCATGGGATCTTTCTAAAACTTTGACCTACCCCCCCAAAAATGGGGTGCGAACGTTGTTTAAATATATTTTCAAAACGTTTTACGAATCCGAAATCACCGAATTTTACGAACGAAAAAATTGACAATGCATAGTCGTAACTTTGTTATTTTTTGACCGATTTTACTAATTCTTTTTTCTTTGAATACCTTGAAAAAAATCATTTTCATCTGCAGTTTCACATTTTCGAATTTCGAAAATTCGTCGCTGTGATTTCGAACCGGAAGTTTAGACCAATTTGACAACTTCTTTAATAGTTGTACGATTTTCATGAAATTTAGTATACAAGTAGATCTTACCGATGTGACTTCAAAAATATAATTAGAAATTTTCTAAATTATCTCCCCTTTGTGAAATTAAGGATCAAAGTTTTCAAAAAAATCGTCGAAATATAGGTCAGAATGACCTAATTTTTTTTTTCGATACTAGACAAGGAATTGCTGATTCGTACACAAAATATGGAGTTTGTCGATCGAACCGGAAGTGCCACCATCTTTAAACGTGAAAAATCAAAAAGGCTTTTTTGCTATTTTACTTACAGACTCGGGAGTTATATTTTCGGAATCCTTGAAGGAATGCCTAAAATTCTATCGGATCAGAATTTTGATTTCGGTCATGTGATGGTCACAATTTTGAATTGAAAATGAAAAATAGAAGCAATTTGAAAGGCCCGGACTTCGGAACACAATAACTCTCCTTCTAATTAAGCTAGAATGTTCAAACTTGGTGTAGACGTTCACTAGGTCAATGTTATGATTGAGTTCAAAGTTGAGCATTTTCTGCTTAGGGTGAGCAGAGATAAGCATGCTGATTTGTTGATTCTTTAGGGCACGATAACTTCGGTTATAATGAAGGGAGGGCGGTGAAACTTTTGTCAATAGAGAGTCTAATGGGTAGCCTGTTGTGTGAAATGATTGTATCATTTTTTTTAAATATCAGGGATAGCCGAAAAAAAGAGATTGAAAATCCAAAAAGTCGTATTTTTACAATTTGGAGCATGTTTAGAGGTCTTTCTCGTAAAGTCAACATACTATTTTTTGGGAACTTCTTCTACAAAGAGTCTTATTGGTAGTCTTTTATATGAAACCATCGATCAACAGTCCAACATATCAGGAGTAGAAGAACAAAAGGATCGAACATTGAAAACGGCATCCTTTCATTGTTGAGCGAAACATGAAGTGTGGGTGACTATAATCTACGCATTTAGTCATCGTATAGAGCTTATTCAACAGTATCGAATTCCAACTGCTTAGGGATATTTTACATGCACTCCAATGTGTACACGGGACCTTGGTTTTTCGTCCCATCCGAAGGACTAGACAGCTGTGCTTGTCAGGCCCTCCGTTCTGCCTTACTGACAAGGGAACCACGCCGGGAAATCGAGATGAACTTTCTCTGTGCAGAACTTTCAATTCAGGCAAAACGTTTATTGCATACGATTAAGCTGGTCAGTTGGAGCTTATTTTCAAAAGTTGTGTAATAATCGGTTGGTAATTAAAGTACCGTGCACATTAAACTGTTAAAACAGAAAATTTCGCCCGGTTGAAATGTTTCTTGCTATAAGTCAGCAATTTTCCGAATTCAGAGAGGCTGGATGGCTGAATGGTTAGCATGTGCTCGCTGTATCGTAACCTTTGTCATTGAGTCAACGGGCGTCGTTTGGATCTCCAGGTTGCACGTGACATGGTGTATGATGTCCAACCTCGTGGGTTTTCTCCGTGTTCTTCGGTTTCCTCCCAACGGCTAAAGACCAGTACGTGCAAGGGGAGTTTTTAAATAAAATTAAAAAACATATGTTAGTCCCGAAATGACCTAGTTTGTGTCGAATGGACGTTAGGCCGCATTTCTCTCTTTCTCTTTTTAAAGTTTTGTAATAATCGGTTGGTAATCAAAGGTACTGTTAAAGTGATAAAACAGAAAATTTGGCCCGGTTGTAATGTTTCTCACTTTAAATTCAGCAATTTGTCGATTTTAAGGGGCAAACGTTTATTGCGAACGATTAAGCTGGTCAGGGGGAGCTTATTTTTAAAAGTTTTGTAATATTCGGTTGATAACTAAAGGTACCGTGCAAATTAAACTGTTAAAATAGAAAATTTGGCCCGGTTGAAATGTTTCTCGCTGTAGGTCAGCAATTTGCCGATTTTAGGGAGGTTGCGTGGCTGAATGGTTAGCACATGCGCTCTGTATCATAACGTCTGTCATTGAGTCAACTGGCCTTGTTTCGATTTCTTGGTTGTACGTGACAAGGAGTATGGTCGCCTTACCAACCTCGTAGGCCGTAACGCCGCTGCCCGGGTAAAATTTCCCTCATTGCACACTTTATGGCGTATGCCCGTCTTCATTAGCCCATTGTAGGAGCAGAACAGTAGGACGTTAAACCCCATTCAATTTCATTTCATTTTCTCTATGTTGCTTATTTATTATAGTGGATAAATATTTTTCTGGTTCTAGCAATTATTATACGCCCACATTTTCATGTGGACGTATTATGTCGTCGCCCCTGTCCGTCAGGACGTCCGTCCGTCCACAATTTGATTGTGGACTCTCTACAGGTCACAATTCTTATCCGATTTTGACGAAACTTGAAATATAGGTTTATCCCCAAAAGATCTCGGTTCCTTTCGATATTGGCATGTATCGGATCAAAACTTCATGGATTATGGCCCCTGATTGTACGAAAAATCACGTTTTTAGCTTGTGGACCCTATAGAGGTCACAATTTTGAACCGATTTTGACGAAACTTGACATGCATGTTTGTAACCCAAAGATCTTGGTTCCTTTCGATATTTGCGGCTATCGGAATGTAATTTCCTGAATTATGGCCCCTGATTGTCCGAAAAATCACCCTTTTTAGCTTGTGGTCCCTCTGGAGGTCACAATTATTATTCGATTTAAAAAACCGTTTGATTATATCACCGTTACACCCTAAGGAAGGTTGAGTTCGAATTTCGGGAAAATCGGACGAAAATTGCCATACAAAATGGCCGCCGTTAGTACGCGAATACTGTTAAAAAATGGTATATCAAGGTTATGGACCCTGTGGAGGTCACAATTTTGATTCGATTTTGATGAAACTTGAAATTCATGGTTATAACCCAAAGATCTTGCTTCCTTTCGATATTTGCGCATATCGGATCGTAACTTCCTGAATTATGGCCCCTGATTATACGCAAAATCGCCTTTTTTTTAGCTTGGAGGTCACAATTATTATTCGATTTAAAAAAAACGTTTGATTATATCACCGTTACACCCTAAGGAAGGTTGAGTTCGAATTTCGGGAAAATCGGACGAAAATTGCCATACAAAATGGCCGCCGTCTGTACGCGAATACTGTTAAAAAATGGTATATCAAGGTTGTGGACCCTGTGGAGGTCACAATTTTGATTCGATTGTGTTGAAACTTGAAATTCAAGGTTATAACCCAAATATCTTGCTTCTTTTCGATATTTGCGCATATCGGATCGTAACTTCCTGAATTATGGCCCCTGATTATACGCAAAATCGCCTTTTTTTTTTAGCTTGGAGGTCACAATTATTATCCGATTTAAAAAAACGTTTGATTATATTACCGTTACACCGTAAGGAAGGTTGAGTTCGAATTTCGGGAAAATCAGACCAAAATTGCCATACAAAATGGCCACCGTTTGTACGTGAATACTGTTAAAAAATGGTATATCAAGGTTGTGGACCCTGTAAAGGTCACAATTTTAATTCGATTTTGATGAAACTTGAAATGCATGGTTATAACCCAAAGATCTTGGTTCCTTTCGGTATTTGCGCATATCGGATCGTAACTTCCTGAATTATTCGAATTTCGTGAAAATGGTACCAAAATTGCCGGAAGAAATGGTCGCCGTTTGTACGCGAATAGTGTAAAGATATGGTATATCATGGTTGTTGACTCTGTACAGGTCACAATTCTTATCCGATTTTGACGAAAAGTCACATTTCTAGGTTGTGTACCGTCACACCATAATCATTGTCGACTTCGAATTTCATGAACATCAGACTGGAACTGACCAACAAAATGGCTGCTCCCAATACAGTATGAAATACAGGACTTAATGATGTAGGAAAAATCACTTTCCGTATTGTTTGTTCTCTATCCATCTCTCGAAAATGTGGGCGTATCCTGCCTGGCAGTGCCAGCCTATCTTTTAATTTCTGCATAGAAATCTCTGGCCAGTTTTTTTTTTATTGCAGAGTGCCATTCTTGTATATTGCAGTCTATGACCCTTTGTTTAAAACATGCTTAAGAAGTCGTCACGATTTCCTACTTATAACCAAACATATTGGAAACCATAATTATATAACATATCTTGGAAGCCCGATTACAGCTATACAAGTTTCAGTTATTTCCCTTTAGTTTAAAGATTATTTTTTTGCCCCGGTGCAATGTTTCTCACTACATTTAAATTTGTAACTTTGTGAGTTTTTGACCGATTTTGATATTATGTCTTTATAATTTTCCAAATCTACATATTTAACGTACATATTCAAACAGTTGAGTTCAACCTGATTCAAAAAGTATTAGTTTTGTTCAAAGTTATCTCATTTAATTTTTCGATGTTTTCTTACCATTTTCATTTCATTTTTCTGAAAGTTTTGAAATCGGAAGTCATCCCGATTACAGCAACACAAGTATCAGTTATTTCCCTTTAGTTTTCAGATTACTCAATGTTTCATACTATATTTAGACTTGTAACTTCGCGAGTTTTTGACCAATTTTGATAGTTTGTTATTCTTATCCTTTTATTTGAGAAACTTGATATAATCGATGACACGTGACGATGAATATGAAAGCTTTCATATCTGCATGCGACAGTAGCAGATCTAGTTAAGCTTTCATATTACATATGAAAGCTTATTGTTTCTGTTAAGATTATTAAGCTTTCATATTACATATGAAAGCTTATTGTTTCTGTTAAGATTATTATTATTTTTTTTTTTTGTGTATTTTCTGCAAATCGGATTTCTCAGAATCTAACCATGGGATCTTTCTAAAACTTTGACCTACCTCCCCAAAAATGGGGTGCGAACGTTTTTTAAATATATTTTCAAAACGTTTTACGAATCCGAAATCACCGAATTTTACGAACGAAAAAACTGACAATGCATAGTCGTAACTTTGTTATTTTTTGACCGATTTTACTAATTCTTTTTTCTTTGAATACCTTGAAAAAAATCATTTTCATCTGCAGTTTCACATTTTCGAATTTCGAAAATTCGTCGCTGTGATTTCGAACCGGACGTTTAGACCAATTTGACAACTTCTTTAATAGTTGTACGATTTTCATGAAATTTAGTATACAAGTAGATCTTACCGATGTGACTTCAAAAATATAATTAGAAATTTTCTAAATTATCTCCCCGTGGTGAAATTAAGGATCAAAGTTTTAAAAAAAAATCGTCGAAATATAGGTCAGAATGACCTAATTTTTTTTTTCGATACTAGACAAGGAATTGCTGATTCGTACACAAAATATGGAGTTTGTCGATCGAACCGGAAGTGCCACCATCTTTAAACGTGAAAAATCAAAAAGGCTTTTTTGCTATTTTACTTACAGACTCGGGAGTTATATTTTCGGAATCCTTGAAGGAATGCCTAAAAATCTATCGGATCAGAATTTTAATTTCGGTCATGTGATGGTCACAATTTTGAATTGAAAATGAAAAATAGAAGCAATTTGAAAGGCCCGGACTTCGGAACACAATAACACTCCTTCTAATTAAGCTAGAATGTTCAAACTTGGTGTAGACGTTCACTAGGTCAATGTTATGATTGAGTTCAAAGATGAGCATTTTCTGCTTAGGGTAAGCAGAGATAAGCATGCTGATTTGTTGATTCTTTAGGGCACGATAACTCCGGTTATAATGAAGGGAGGGCGGTGAAACTTTTGTCAATAGAGAGTCTAATAGGTAGCCTGTTGTGTGAAATGATTGTATCATTTTTTTTAAATATCAGGGATAGCCGAAAACAAGAGATTGAAAATCCAAAAAGTCGTATTTTTACAATTTGGAGCATGTTTAGAGGTCTTTCTCGTAAAGTCAACATACTATTTTTTGGGAACTTCTTCTACAAAGAGTCTTATTGGTAGTCTTTTATATGAAACCATCGATCAACAGTCCAACATATCAGGAGTAGAAGAACAAAAGGATCGAACATTGAAAACGGCACCCTTTCATTTTTGAGCGAAACATGAAGTGTGGGTGACTACAATCTACGCATTTAGTCATCGTATAGAGCTTATTCAACAGTATCGAATTCCAACTGCTTAGGGATATTTTACGTGCACTCCAATGTGTACACGGGACCTTGGTTTTTCGTACCATCCGAAGGACTAGCTAGACAGCTGTGCTTGTCTGGCCCTCCGTTCTGCCTTACTGACAAGGGAACCACGCCGGGAAATCGAGATGAACTTTCTCTGTGCAGAACTTTCAATTCAGGCAAAACATTTATTGCATACGATTAAGCTGGTCAGTTGGAGCTTATTTTCAAAAGTTTTGTAATAATCGGTTGGTAATTAAAGTACCGTGCACATTAAACTGTTAAAACAGAAAATTTCGCCCGGTTGAAATGTTTCTTGCTATAAGTCAGCAATTTTCCGAATTCAGAGAGGCTGGATGGCTGAATGGTTAGCATGTGCTCGCTGTATCGTAACCTTTGTCATTGAGTCAACGGGCGTCGTTTGGATCTCCAGGTTGCACGTGACATGGTGTATGATGTCCAACCTCGTGGGTTTTCTCCGTGTTCTTCGGTTTCCTCCCAACGGCTAAAGACCAGTACGTGCAAGGGGAGTTTTTAAATAAAATTAAAAAACATATGTTAGTCCCGAAATGACCTAGTTTGTGTCGAATGGACGTTAGGCCGCATTTCTCTCTTTCTCTTTTTAAAGTTTTGTAATAATCGGTTGGTAATCAAAGGTACTGTTAAAGTGATAAAACAGAAAATTTGGCCCGGTTGTAATGTTTCTCACTTTAAATTCAGCAATTTGTCGATTTTAAGGGGCAAACGTTTATTGCGAACGATTAAGCTGGTCAGGGGGAGCTTATTTTTAAAAGTTTTGTAATATTCGGTTGATAACTAAAGGTACCGTGCAAATTAAACTGTTAAAATAGAAAATTTGGCCCGGTTGAAATGTTTCTCGCTGTAGGTCAGCAATTTGCCGATTTTAGGGAGGTTGCGTGGCTGAATGGTTAGCACATGCGCTCTGTATCATAACGTCTGTCATTGAGTCAACTGGCCTTGTTTCGATTTCTTGGTTGTACGTGACAAGGAGTATGGTCGCCTTACCAACCTCGTAGGCCGTAACGCCGCTGCCCGGGTAAAATTTCCCTCATTGCACACTTTATGGCGTATGCCCGTCTTCATTAGCCCATTGTAGGAGCAGAACAGTAGGACGTTAAACCCCATTCAATTTCATTTCATTTTCTCTATGTTGCTTATTTATTATAGTGGATAAATATTTTTCTGGTTCTAGCAATTATTATACGCCCACATTTTCATGTGGACGTATTATGTCGTCGCCCCTGTCCGTCCGGACGTCCGTCCGTCCACAATTTGATTGTGGACTCTCTACAGGTCACAATTCTTATCCGATTTTGACGAAACTTGAAATATAGGTTTATCCCCAAAAGATCTCGGTTCCTTTCGATATTGGCATGTATCGGATCAAAACTTCATGGATTATGGCCCCTGATTGTACGAAAAATCACGTTTTTAGCTTGTGGACCCTATAGAGGTCACAATTTTGAACCGATTTTGACGAAACTTGACATGCATGTTTGTAACCCAAAGATCTTGGTTCCTTTCGATATTTGCGGCTATCGGAATGTAATTTCCTGAATTATGGCCCCTGATTGTCCGAAAAATCACCCTTTTTAGCTTGTGGTCCCTCTGGAGGTCACAATTATTATTCGATTTAAAAAACCGTTTGATTATATCACCGTTACACCCTAAGGAAGGTTGAGTTCGAATTTCGGGAAAATCGGACGAAAATTGCCATACAAAATGGCCGCCGTTAGTACGCGAATACTGTTAAAAAATGGTATATCAAGGTTATGGACCCTGTGGAGGTCACAATTTTGATTCGATTTTGATGAAACTTGAAATTCATGGTTATAACCCAAAGATCTTGCTTCCTTTCGATATTTGCGCATATCGGATCGTAACTTCCTGAATTATGGCCCCTGATTATACGCAAAATCGCCTTTTTTTTAGCTTGGAGGTCACAATTATTATTCGATTTAAAAAAAACGTTTGATTATATCACCGTTACACCCTAAGGAAGGTTGAGTTCGAATTTCGGGAAAATCGGACGAAAATTGCCATACAAAATGGCCGCCGTCTGTACGCGAATACTGTTAAAAAATGGTATATCAAGGTTGTGGACCCTGTGGAGGTCACAATTTTGATTCGATTGTGTTGAAACTTGAAATTCAAGGTTATAACCCAAATATCTTGCTTCTTTTCGATATTTGCGCATATCGGATCGTAACTTCCTGAATTATGGCCCCTGATTATACGCAAAATCGCCTTTTTTTTTTAGCTTGGAGGTCACAATTATTATCCGATTAAAAAAAACGTTTGATTATATTACCGTTACACCGTAAGGAAGGTTGAGTTCGAATTTCGGGAAAATCAGACCAAAATTGCCATACAAAATGGCCACCGTTTGTACGTGAATACTGTTAAAAAATGGTATATCAAGGTTGTGGACCCTGTAAAGGTCACAATTTTAATTCGATTTTGATGAAACTTGAAATGCATGGTTATAACCCAAAGATCTTGGTTCCTTTCGGTATTTGCGCATATCGGATCGTAACTTCCTGAATTATTCGAATTTCGTGAAAATGGTACCAAAATTGCCGGAAGAAATGGTCGCCGTTTGTACGCGAATAGTGTAAAGATATGGTATATCATGGTTGTTGACTCTGTACAGGTCACAATTCTTATCCGATTTTGACGAAAAGTCACATTTCTAGCTTGTGTACCGTCACACCATAATCATTGTCGACTTCGAATTTCATGAACATCAGACTGGAACTGACCAACAAAATGGCTGCTCCCAATACAGTATGAAATACAGGACTTAATGATGTAGGAAAAATCACTTTCCGTATTGTTTGTTCTCTATCCATCTCTCGAAAATGTGGGCGTATCCTGCCTGGCAGTGCCAGCCTATCTTTTAATTTCTGCATAGAAATCTCTGGCCAGTTTTTTTTTTATTGCAGAGTGCCATTCTTGTATATTGCAGTCTATGACCCTTTGTTTAAAACATGCTTAAGAAGTCGTCACGATTTCCTACTTATAACCAAACATATTGGAAACCATAATTATATAACATATCTTGGAAGCCCGATTACAGCTATACAAGTTTCAGTTATTTCCCTTTAGTTTAAAGATTATTTTTTTGCCCCGGTGCAATGTTTCTCACTACATTTAAATTTGTAACTTTGTGAGTTTTTGACCGATTTTGATATTATGTCTTTATAATTTTCCAAATCTACATATTTAACGTACATATTCAAACAGTTGAGTTCAACCTGATTCAAAAAGTATTAGTTTTGTTCAAAGTTATCTCATTTAATTTTTCGATGTTTTCTTACCATTTTCATTTCATTTTTCTGAAAGTTTTGAAATCGGAAGTCATCCCGATTACAGCAACACAAGTATCAGTTATTTCCCTTTAGTTTTCAGATTACTCAATGTTTCATACTATATTTAGACTTGTAACTTCGCGAGTTTTTGACCAATTTTGATAGTTTGTTATTCTTATCCTTTTATTTGAGAAACTTGATATAATCGATGACACGTGACGATGAATATGAAAGCTTTCATATCTGCATGCGACAGTAGCAGATCTAGTTAAGCTTTCATATTACATATGAAAGCTTATTGTTTCTGTTAAGATTATTAAGCTTTCATATTACATATGAAAGCTTATTGTTTCTGTTAAGATTATTATTATTTTTTTTTTTTGTGTATTTTCTGCAAATCGGATTTCTCAGAATCTAACCATGGGATCTTTCTAAAACTTTGACCTACCTCCCCAAAAATGGGGTGCGAACGTTTTTTAAATATATTTTCAAAACGTTTTACGAATCCGAAATCACCGAATTTTACGAACGAAAAAACTGACAATGCATAGTCGTAACTTTGTTATTTTTTGACCGATTTTACTAATTCTTTTTTCTTTGAATACCTTGAAAAAAATCATTTTCATCTGCAGTTTCACATTTTCGAATTTCGAAAATTCGTCGCTGTGATTTCGAACCGGACGTTTAGACCAATTTGACAACTTCTTTAATAGTTGTACGATTTTCATGAAATTTAGTATACAAGTAGATCTTACCGATGTGACTTCAAAAATATAATTAGAAATTTTCTAAATTATCTCCCCGTGGTGAAATTAAGGATCAAAGTTTTAAAAAAAAATCGTCGAAATATAGGTCAGAATGACCTAATTTTTTTTTTCGATACTAGACAAGGAATTGCTGATTCGTACACAAAATATGGAGTTTGTCGATCGAACCGGAAGTGCCACCATCTTTAAACGTGAAAAATCAAAAAGGCTTTTTTGCTATTTTACTTACAGACTCGGGAGTTATATTTTCGGAATCCTTGAAGGAATGCCTAAAAATCTATCGGATCAGAATTTTAATTTCGGTCATGTGATGGTCACAATTTTGAATTGAAAATGAAAAATAGAAGCAATTTGAAAGGCCCGGACTTCGGAACACAATAACACTCCTTCTAATTAAGCTAGAATGTTCAAACTTGGTGTAGACGTTCACTAGGTCAATGTTATGATTGAGTTCAAAGATGAGCATTTTCTGCTTAGGGTAAGCAGAGATAAGCATGCTGATTTGTTGATTCTTTAGGGCACGATAACTCCGGTTATAATGAAGGGAGGGCGGTGAAACTTTTGTCAATAGAGAGTCTAATAGGTAGCCTGTTGTGTGAAATGATTGTATCATTTTTTTTAAATATCAGGGATAGCCGAAAACAAGAGATTGAAAATCCAAAAAGTCGTATTTTTACAATTTGGAGCATGTTTAGAGGTCTTTCTCGTAAAGTCAACATACTATTTTTTGGGAACTTCTTCTACAAAGAGTCTTATTGGTAGTCTTTTATATGAAACCATCGATCAACAGTCCAACATATCAGGAGTAGAAGAACAAAAGGATCGAACATTGAAAACGGCACCCTTTCATTTTTGAGCGAAACATGAAGTGTGGGTGACTACAATCTACGCATTTAGTCATCGTATAGAGCTTATTCAACAGTATCGAATTCCAACTGCTTAGGGATATTTTACGTGCACTCCAATGTGTACACGGGACCTTGGTTTTTCGTACCATCCGAAGGACTAGCTAGACAGCTGTGCTTGTCTGGCCCTCCGTTCTGCCTTACTGACAAGGGAACCACGCCGGGAAATCGAGATGAACTTTCTCTGTGCAGAACTTTCAATTCAGGCAAAACATTTATTGCATACGATTAAGCTGGTCAGTTGGAGCTTATTTTCAAAAGTTTTGTAATAATCGGTTGGTAATTAAAGTACCGTGCACATTAAACTGTTAAAACAGAAAATTTCGCCCGGTTGAAATGTTTCTTGCTATAAGTCAGCAATTTTCCGAATTCAGAGAGGCTGGATGGCTGAATGGTTAGCATGTGCTCGCTGTATCGTAACCTTTGTCATTGAGTCAACGGGCGTCGTTTGGATCTCCAGGTTGCACGTGACATGGTGTATGATGTCCAACCTCGTGGGTTTTCTCCGTGTTCTTCGGTTTCCTCCCAACGGCTAAAGACCAGTACGTGCAAGGGGAGTTTTTAAATAAAATTAAAAAACATATGTTAGTCCCGAAATGACCTAGTTTGTGTCGAATGGACGTTAGGCCGCATTTCTCTCTTTCTCTTTTTAAAGTTTTGTAATAATCGGTTGGTAATCAAAGGTACTGTTAAAGTGATAAAACAGAAAATTTGGCCCGGTTGTAATGTTTCTCACTTTAAATTCAGCAATTTGTCGATTTTAAGGGGCAAACGTTTATTGCGAACGATTAAGCTGGTCAGGGGGAGCTTATTTTTAAAAGTTTTGTAATATTCGGTTGATAACTAAAGGTACCGTGCAAATTAAACTGTTAAAATAGAAAATTTGGCCCGGTTGAAATGTTTCTCGCTGTAGGTCAGCAATTTGCCGATTTTAGGGAGGTTGCGTGGCTGAATGGTTAGCACATGCGCTCTGTATCATAACGTCTGTCATTGAGTCAACTGGCCTTGTTTCGATTTCTTGGTTGTACGTGACAAGGAGTATGGTCGCCTTACCAACCTCGTAGGCCGTAACGCCGCTGCCCGGGTAAAATTTCCCTCATTGCACACTTTATGGCGTATGCCCGTCTTCATTAGCCCATTGTAGGAGCAGAACAGTAGGACGTTAAACCCCATTCAATTTCATTTCATTTTCTCTATGTTGCTTATTTATTATAGTGGATAAATATTTTTCTGGTTCTAGCAATTATTATACGCCCACATTTTCATGTGGACGTATTATGTCGTCGCCCCTGTCCGTCCGGACGTCCGTCCGTCCACAATTTGATTGTGGACTCTCTACAGGTCACAATTCTTATCCGATTTTGACGAAACTTGAAATATAGGTTTATCCCCAAAAGATCTCGGTTCCTTTCGATATTGGCATGTATCGGATCAAAACTTCATGGATTATGGCCCCTGATTGTACGAAAAATCACGTTTTTAGCTTGTGGACCCTATAGAGGTCACAATTTTGAACCGATTTTGACGAAACTTGACATGCATGTTTGTAACCCAAAGATCTTGGTTCCTTTCGATATTTGCGGCTATCGGAATGTAATTTCCTGAATTATGGCCCCTGATTGTCCGAAAAATCACCCTTTTTAGCTTGTGGTCCCTCTGGAGGTCACAATTATTATTCGATTTAAAAAACCGTTTGATTATATCACCGTTACACCCTAAGGAAGGTTGAGTTCGAATTTCGGGAAAATCGGACGAAAATTGCCATACAAAATGGCCGCCGTTAGTACGCGAATACTGTTAAAAAATGGTATATCAAGGTTATGGACCCTGTGGAGGTCACAATTTTGATTCGATTTTGATGAAACTTGAAATTCATGGTTATAACCCAAAGATCTTGCTTCCTTTCGATATTTGCGCATATCGGATCGTAACTTCCTGAATTATGGCCCCTGATTATACGCAAAATCGCCTTTTTTTTAGCTTGGAGGTCACAATTATTATTCGATTTAAAAAAACGTTTGATTATATCACCGTTACACCCTAAGGAAGGTTGAGTTCGAATTTCGGGAAAATCGGACGAAAATTGCCATACAAAATGGCCGCCGTTTGTACGCGAATACTGTTAAAAAATGGTATATCAAGGTTGTGGACCCTGTGGAGGTCACAATTTTGATTCGATTGTGTTGAAACTTGAAATTCAAGGTTATAACCCAAAGATCTTGCTTCTTTTCGATATTTGCGCATATCGGATCGTAACTTCCTGAATTATGGCCCCTGATTATACGCAAAATCGCCTTTTTTTTTAGCTTGGAGGTCACAATTATTATCCGATTTAAAAAAACGTTTGATTATATTACCGTTACACCGTAAGGAAGGTTGAGTTCGAATTTCGGGAAAATCAGACCAAAATTGCCATACAAAATGGCCACCGTTTGTACGTGAATACTGTTAAAAAATGGTATATCAAGGTTGTGGACCCTGTAAAGGTCACAATTTTAATTCGATTTTGATGAAATTTGAAATGCATGGTTATAACCCAAAGATCTTGGTTCCTTTCGGTATTTGCGCATATCGGATCGTAACTTCCTGAATTATTCGAATTTCGTGAAAATGGTACCAAAATTGCCGGAAGAAATGGTCGCCGTTTGTACGCGAATAGTGTAAAGATATGGTATATCATGGTTGTTGACTCTGTACGGGTCACAATTCTTATCCGATTTTGACGAAAAGTCACATTTCTAGGTTGTGTACCGTCACACCATAATCATTGTCGACTTCGAATTTCATGAATATCAGACTGGAACTGACCAACAAAATGGCTGCTCCCAATACAGTATGAAATACAGGACTTAATGATGTAGGAAAAATCACTTTCCGTATTGTTTGTTCTCTATCCATCTCTCGAAAATGTGGGCGTATCCTGCCTGGCAGTGCCAGCCTATCTTTTAATTTCTGCATAGAAATCTCTGGCCAGTTTTTTTTTTATTGCAGAGTGCCATTCTTGTATATTGCAGTCTATGACCCTTTGTTTAAAACATGCTTAAGAAGTCGTCACGATTTCCTACTTATAACCAAACATATTGGAAACCATAATTATATAACATATCTTGGAAGCCCGATTACAGCTATACAAGTTTCAGTTATTTCCCTTTAGTTTAAAGATTATTTTTTTGCCCGGGTGCAATGTTTCTCACTACATTTAAATTTGTAACTTTGTGAGTTTTTGACCGATTTTGATACTATGTCTTTATAATTTTCCAAATCTACATATTTAACGTACATATTCAAACAGTTGAGTTCAACCTGATTCAAAAAGTATTAGTTTTGTTCAAAGTTATCTCATTTAATTTTTCGATGTTTTCTTACCATTTTCATTTCATTTTTCTGAAAGTTTTGAAATCGGAAGTCATCCCGATTACAGCAACACAAGTATCAGTTATTTCCCTTTAGTTTTCAGATTATGCAATGTTTCATACTATATTTAGACTTGTAACTTCGCGAGTTTTTGACCAATTTTGATAGTTTGTTATTCTTATCCTTTTATTTGAGATACTTGATATAATCGATGACACGTGACGATGAATATGAAAGCTTTCATATCTGCATGCGACAGTAGCAGATCTAGTTAAGCTTTCATATTACATATGAAAGCTTATTGTTTCTGTTAAGATTATTATTATTTTTTTTTTGTGTATTTTCTGCAAATCGGATTTCTCAGAATCTAACCATGGGATCTTTCTAAAACTTTGACCTACCCCCCCAAAAATGGGGTGCGAACGTTGTTTAAATATATTTTCAAAACGTTTTACGAATCCGAAATCACCGAATGTTACGAACGAAAAAACTGACAATGCATAGTCGTAACATAGTTATTTTTTGACCGATTTTACTAATTCTTTTTTCTTTGAATACCTTGAAGAAAATCATTTTCATCTGCAGTTTCACATTTTCGAATTTCGAAAATTCGTCGCTGTGATTTCGAACCGGAAGTTTAGACCAATTTGACAACTTCTTTAATAGTTGTACGATTTTCATGAAATTTAGTATACAAGTAGATCTTACCGATGTGACTTCAAAAATATAATTATAAATTTTCTAAATTATCTCCCCTTGGTGAAATTAAGGATCAAAGTTTTCAAAAAAATCGTCGAAATATAGGTCAGAATGACCTAATTTTTTTTTTTGATACTAGACAAGGAATTACTGATTCGTACACAAAATATGGAGTTTGTCGATCGAACCGGAAGTGCCACCATCTTTAAACGTGAAAACTCAAAAAGGCTTTTTTGCTATTTTACTTACAGACTCGGGAGTTATATTTTCGGAATCCTTGAAGGAATGCCTAAAAATCTATCTGATCAGAATTTTGATTTCGGTCATGTGATGGTCACAATTTTGAATTGAAAATGAAAAATAGAAAAAATTTGAAAGGCCCGGAATTCGGAACACAATGACTGTCCTTCTAATTAAGCTAGAATGTTCAAACTTGGTGTAGACATTTACTAGGTCAATGTTATGATTGACTTCAAAGATGAGCATTTTCTGCTGAGGGTAAGCAGAGATAAGCATGCTGATTTGTTGATTCTTTAGGGCACGATAACTTCGGTTATAATGAAGGGAGGGCGGTGAAACTTTTGTCAATAGAGAGTCTAATAGGTAGCCTGTTGTGTGAAATGATTGTATCATTTTTTTTAAATATCAGGGATAGCCGAAAAAAAGAGATTGAAAATCCAAAAAGTCGTATTTTTACAATTTGGAGCATGTTTAGAGGTCTTTCTCGTAAAGTCAACATACTATTTTTTGGGAACTTCTTCTACAAAGAGTCTTATTGGTAGTCTTTTATATGAAACCATCGATCAACAGTCCAACATATCAGGAGTAGAAGAACAAAAGGATCGAACATTGAAAACGGCACCCTTTAATTGTTGAGCGAAACATGAAGTGTGGGTGACTACAATCTACGCATTTAGTCATCGTATAGAGCTTATTCAACAGTATCGAATTCCAACTGCTTAGGGATATTTTACGTGCACTCCAATGTGTACACGGGACCTTGGTTTTTCGTCCCATCCGAAGGACTAGACAGCTGTGCTTGTCAGGCCCTCCGTTCTGCCTTACTGACAAGGGAACCACGCCGGGAAATCGAGATGAACTTTCTCTGTGCAGAACTTTCAATTCAGGCAAAACGTTTATTGCATACGATTAAGCTGGTCAGTTGGAGCTCATTTTCAAAAGTTTTGTAATAATCGGTTGGTAATTAAAGTACCGTGCACATTAAACTGTTAAAACAGAAAATTTCGCCCGGTTGAAATGTTTCTTGCTATAAGTCAGCAATTTTCCGAATTCAGGGAGGCTGAATGGCTGAATGGTTAGCATGTGCGCACTGTATCGTAACGTCTGTCATTGTGTCAATGGGCGTCGTTTCGATCTCCAGGTTGGACGTGACATGAAGTATGATGTCCAACCTCGTGGGTTTTCTCCGTGTCCTTCGGTTTCCTCCCAAGGGCGCAAGGGGAGTTTTTAAATAAAATTAAAAAACATATGTTAGTCCCGAAATGACCTAGTTTGTGTCGAATGGACATTAGGCCGCATTTCTCTCTTTCTCTTTTATTTTTAAAGTTTTGTAATAATCGGTTGGTAATCAAAGGTACTGTAAAAGTGATAAAACAGAAAATTTCGCCCGGTTGTAATGTTTCTCACTTTAAAGTCAGCAATTTGCCGATTTTAAGGGGCAAACGTTTATTGCGAACGCTTAAGCTGGTCAGGGGGAGCTTATTTTTAAAAGTTTTGTAATATTCGGTTGATAACTAAAGGTACCGTGCAAATTAAACTGTTACAATAGAAAATTTGGCCCGGTTGAAATGTTTCTCGCTGTAGGTCAGCAATTTGCCGATTTTAGAGAGGTTGCGTGGCTGAATGGTTAGCACGTGCGCTCTGTATCATAACGTCTGTCATTGAGTCAACTGGCGTTGTTTCGATTTCTTGGTTGTACGTGACAAGGAGTATGGTCGCCTGTCCAACCTCGTAGGCCGTAACCGCCGCTGCCCGGGTAAAATTTCCCTCATTGCACACTTTATGGCATATGCCCGTCTTCATTAGCCCATTTTAGGAGCAGAACAGTCGGACGTTAAACCCCATTCAATTTCATTTCATTTTCTCTATGTTGCTTATTTATTATAGTGGATAAATATTTTTCTGGTTCTGGCAATTATTTAATTAGAAATCTTGCTTTGGCCAGTTTTTTTTATTGCAGAGTGCCATTCTTGTTTAAACAAACATGATCCTTTGTTTAAAACATGCTTAAGAAGTCGTCACGATTTCCTACTTATAACCAAACATATTGAAAATATTAGTCTGGCATTATTAAATCCTAATTTTATTGGTCTTATTTAAAATTAAACTTTCATTTAACTATGAACAACCCTTAACGTGTCTCTTTAAAACTATTAAGTACTCTAAAACAGTAGCTCAACCTTTTGGCCTAAACTCATTAATTTACCATTTTGTTGTGAGCGACTTCTTATTCTTCTTATATGACATATTGCACGTGTCTGATTTCAAAGGGGGGTTGGGTGCCTGAATGGTTAGCACGCGCGCCTGTCATTGAGTTAACTAGCGTGTTTTGGAATGCCCGGTTGTACGTGACAAGGAGTAAGGTCGCCTGTCCAACATGCCATTTTTAATTTTTTTTCCCGCCATTTTCATTTCATTTTCTCATCCGTCTCATTACAGTAATACAAGTTTCAGTTATTTCCCTTTAGTTTTCAGATTATTGTTATGCCTGGGTGCAATGTTTCATACTATATTTAGACTTGTAACTTCGCGAGTTTTTGACCAATTTTAATAATTTTTTCTTCTTATTCTTTTATTTAGGATACTTGATACAATCAATGACACGTGACGATGAATATGAAAGCTTTCATATCTGCATGGGACAGTAGCAGATCTAGTTATTATTTTTTTTTTTGTGTATTTTCTGCAAATCGGATTATTCGATTTAAAAAACCGTTTGATTATATCACCGTTACACCCTAAGGAAGGTTGAGTTCGAATTTCGGGAAAATCGGACGAAAATTGCCATACAAAATGGCCGCCGTTAGTACGCGAATACTGTTAAAAAATGGTATATCAAGGTTATGGACCCTGTGGAGGTCACAATTTTGATTCGATTTTGATGAAACTTGAAATTCATGGTTATAACCCAAAGATCTTGCTTCCTTTCGATATTTGCGCATATCGGATCGTAACTTCCTGAATTATGGCCCCTGATTATACGCAAAATCGCCTTTTTTTTAGCTTGGAGGTCACAATTATTATTCGATTTAAAAAAACGTTTGATTATATCACCGTTACACCCTAAGGAAGGTTGAGTTCGAATTTCGGGAAAATCGGACGAAAATTGCCATACAAAATGGCCGCCGTTTGTACGCGAATACTGTTAAAAAATGGTATATCAAGGTTGTGGACCCTGTGGAGATCACAATTTTGATTCGATTGTGTTGAAACTTGAAATTCAAGGTTATAACCCAAAGATCTTGCTTCTTTTCGATATTTGCGCATATCGGATCGTAACTTCCTGAATTATGGCCCCTGATTATACGCAAAATCGCCTTTTTTTTTAGCTTGGAGGTCACAATTATTATCCGATTTAAAAAAACGTTAGATTATATTACCGTTACACCGTAAGGAAGGTTGAGTTCGAATTTCGGGAAAATCAGACCAAAATTGCCATACAAAATGGCCACCGTTTGTACGTGAATACTGTTAAAAATGGTATATCAAGGTTGTGGACCCTGTAAAGGTCACAATTTTAATTCGATTTTGATGAAACTTGAAATGCATGGTTATAACCCAAAGATCTTGGTTCCTTTCGGTATTTGCGCATATCGGATCGTAACTTCCTGAATTATTCGAATTTCGTGAAAATGGTACCAAAATTGCCGGAAGAAATGGTCGCCGTTTGTACGCGAATAGTGTAAAGATATGGTATATCATGGTTGTTGACTCTGTACAGGTCACAATTCTTATCCGATTTTGACGAAAAGTCACATTTCTAGGTTGTGTACCGTCACACCATAATCATTGTCGACTTCGAATTTCATGAATATCAGACTGGAACTGACCAACAAAATGGCTGCTCCCAATACAGTATGAAATATAGGACTTAATGATGTAGGAAAAATCACTTTCCGTATTGTTTGTTCTCTATCCATCTCTCGAAAATGTGGGCGTATCCTGCCTGGCAGTGCCAGCCTATCTTTTAATTTCTGCATAGAAATCTCTGGCCAGTTTTTTTTTTTATTGCAGAGTGCCATTCTTGTATATTGCAGTCTATGACCCTTTGTTTAAAACATGCTTACGAAGTCGTCACGATTTCCTACTTATAACCAAACATATTGGAAACCATAATTATATAACATATCTTGGAAGCCCGATTACAGCTATACAAGTTTCAGTTATTTCCCTTTAGTTTAAAGATTATTTTTTTGCCCCGGTGCAATGTTTCTCACTACATTTAAATTTGTAACTTTGTGAGTTTTTGACCGATTTTGATATTATGTCTTTATAATTTTCCAAATCTACATATTTAACGTACATATTCAAACAGTTGAGTTCAACCTGATTCAAAAAGTATTAGTTTTGTTCAAAGTTATCTCATTTAATTTTTCGATGTTTTCTTACCTTTTTCATTTCATTTTTCTGAAAGTTTTGAAATCGGAAGTCATCCCGATTACAGCAACACAAGTATCAGTTATTTCCCTTTAGTTTTCAGATTACTCAATGTTTCATACTATATTTAGACTTGTAACTTCGCGAGTTTTTGACCAATTTTGATAGTTTGTTATTCTTATCCTTTTATTTGAGATACTTGATATAATCGATGACACGTGACGATGAATATGAAAGCTTTCATATCTGCATGCGACAGTAGCAGATCTAGTTAAGCTTTCATATTACATATGAAAGCTTATTGTTTCTGTTAAGATTATTATTATTTTTTTTTTGTGTATTTTCTGCAAATCGGATTTCTCAGAATCTAACCATGGGATCTTTCTAAAACTTTGACCTACCCCCCCAAAAATGGGGTGCGAACGTTGTTTAAATATATTTTCAAAACGTTTTACGAATCCGAAATCACCGAATTTTACGAACGAAAAAACTGACAATGCATAGTCGTAACTTTGTTATTTTTTGACCGATTTTACTAATTCTTTTTTCTTTGAATACCTTGAAAAAAATCATTTTCATCTGCAGTTTCACATTTTCGAATTTCGAAAATTCGTCGCTGTGATTTCGAACCGGAAGTTTAGACCAATTTGACAACTTCTTTAATAGTTGTACGATTTTCATGAAATTTAGTATACAAGTAGATCTTACCGATGTGACTTCACAAATATAATTAGAAATTTTCTAAATTATCTCCCCTTGGTGAAATTAAGGATCAAAGTTTTCAAAAAAATCGTCGAAATATAGGTCAGAGTGACCTAATTTTTTTTTTCGATATAAGACAAGGAATTGCTGATTCGTACACAAAATATGGAGTTTGTCGATCGAACCGGAAGTGCCACCATCTTTAAACGTGAAAAATCAAAAAGGCTTTTTTGCTATTTTACTTACAGACTCGGGAGTTATATTTTCGGAATCCTTGAAGGAATGCCTAAAAATCTATCGGATCAGAATTTTGATTTCGGTCATGTGATGGTCACAATTTTGAATTGAAAATGAAAAATAGAAGCAATTTGAAAGGCCCGGACTTCGGAACACAATAACTCTCCTTCTAATTAAGCTAGAATGTTCAAACTTGGTGTAGACGTTCACTAGGTCAATGTTATGATTGAGTTCAAAGATGAGCATTTTCTGCTTAGGGTGAGCAGAGATAAGCATGCTGATTTGTTGATTCTTTAGGGCACGATAACTTCGGTTATAATGAAGGGAGGGCGGTGAAACTTTTGTCAATAGAGAGTCTAATGGGTAGCCTGTTGTGTGAAATGATTGTATCATTTTTTTTAAATATCAGGGATAGCCGAAAAAAAGAGATTGAAAATCCAAAAAGTCGTATTTTTACAATTTGGAGCATGTTTAGAGGTCTTTCTCGTAAAGTCAACATACTATTTTTTGGGAACTTCTTCTACAAAGAGTCTTATTGGTAGTCTTTTATATGAAACCATCGATCAACAGTCCAACATATCAGGAGTAGAAGAACAAAAGGATCGAACATTGAAAACGGCATCCTTTCATTGTTGAGCGAAACATGAAGTGTGGGTGACTACAATCTACGCATTTAGTCATCGTATAGAGCTTATTCAACAGTATCGAATTCCAACTGCTTAGGGATATTGTACGTGCACTCCAATGTGTACACGGGACCTTGGTTTTTCTTCCCATCCGAAGGACTAGACAGCTGTGCTTGTCAGGCCCTCCGTTCTGCCTTACTGACAAGGGAACCACGCCGGGAAATCGAGATGAACTTTCTCTGTGCAGAACTTTCAATTCAGGCAAAACGTTTATTGCATACGATTAAGCTGGTCAGTTGGAGCTTATTTTCAAAAGTTTTGTAATAATCGGCTGGTAATTAAAGTACCGTGCACATTAAACTGTTAAAACAGAAAATTTCGCCCGGTTGAAATGTTTCTTGCTATAAGTCAGCAATTTTCCGAATTCAGAGAGGCTGGATGGCTGAATGGTTAGCATGTGCTCGCTGTATCGTAACCTTTGTCATTGAGTCAACGGGAGTCGTTTCGATCTCCAGGTTGCACGTGACATGGTGTATGATGTCCAACCTCGTGGGTTTTCTCCGTGTTCTTCGGTTTCCTCCCAACGGCTAAAGACCAGTACGTGCAAGGGGAGTTTTTAAATAAAATTAAAAAACATATGTTAGTCCCGAAATGACCTAGTTTGTGTCGAATGGACGTTAGGCCGCATTTCTCTCTTTCTCTTTTTAAAGTTTTGTAATAATCGGTTGGTAATCAAAGGTACTGTTAAAGTGATAAAACAGAAAATTTGGCCCGGTTGTAATGTTTCTCACTTTAAATTCAGCAATTTGTCGATTTTAAGGGGCAAACGTTTATTGCGAACGATTAAGCTGGTCAGGGGGAGCTTATTTTTAAAAGTTTTGTAATATTCGGTTGATAACTAAAGGTACCGTGCAAATTAAACTGTTAAAATAGAAAATTTGGCCCGGTTGAAATGTTTCTCGCTGTAGGTCAGCAATTTGCCGATTTTAGGGAGTTTGCGTGGCTGAATGGTTAGCACATGCGCTCTGTATCATAACGTCTGTCATTGAGTCAACTGGCCTTGTTTCGATTTCTTGGTTGTACGTGACAAGGAGTATGGTCGCCTTACCAACCTCGTAGGCCGTAACGCCGCTGCCCGGGTAAAATTTCCCTCATTGCACACTTTATGGCGTATGCCCGTCTTCATTAGCCCATTGTAGGAGCAGAACAGTAGGACGTTAAACCCCATTCAATTTCATTTCATTTTCTCTATGTTGCTTATTTATTATAGTGGATAAATATTTTTCTGGTTCTAGCAATTATTATACGCCCACATTTTCATGTGGACGTATTATGTCGTCGCCCCTGTCCGTCCGGACGTCCGTCCGTCCGTCTGGACGTCCGTCCGTCCACAATTTGTTTGTGGACTCTCTACAGGTCACAATTCTTATCCGATTTTGACGAAACTTGAAATATAGGTTTATCCCCAAAAGATCTCGGTTCCTTTCGATATTGGCATGTATCGGATCAAAACTTCATGGATTATGGCCCCTGATTTTACGAAAAATCACGTTTTTAGCTTGTGGACCCTATAGAGGTCACAATTTTGAACCGATTTTGATGAAACTCGACATGCATGTTTGTAACCCAAAGATCTTGGTTCCTTTCGATATTTGCGGCTATCGGAATGTAATTTCCTGAATTATGGCCCCTGATTGTCCGAAAAATCACCCTTTTTAGCTTGTGGTCCCTCTGGAGGTCACAATTATTATTCGATTTAAAAAACCGTTTGATTATATCACCGTTACACCCTAAGGAAGGTTGAGTTCGAATTTCGGGAAAATCAGACCAAATTGCCATACAAAATGGCCACCGTTTGTACGTGAATACTGTTAAAAAATGGTATATCAAGGTTGTGGACCCTGTAAAGGTCACAATTTTAATTCGATTTTGATGAAACTTGAAATGCATGGTTATAACCCAAAGATCTTGGTTCCTTTCGGTATTTGCGCATATCGGATCGTAACTTCCTGAATTATTCGAAATCGTGAAAATGGTACCAAAATTGCCGGAAGAAATGGTCGCCGTTTGTACGCGAATAGTGTAAAGATATGGTATATCATGGTTGTTGACTCTGTACAGGTCACAATTCTTATCCGATTTTGACGAAAAGTCACATTTCTAGGTTGTGTACCGTCACACCATAATCATTGTCGACTTCGAATTTCATGAATATCAGACTGGAACTGACCAACAAAATGGCTGCTCCCAATACAGTATGAAATACAGGACTTAATGATGTAGGAAAAATCACTTTCCGTATTGTTTGTTCTCTATCCATCTCTCGAAAATGTGGGCGTATCCTGCCTGGCAGTGCCAGCCTATCTTTTAATTTCTGCATAGAAATCTCTGGCCAGTTTTTTTTTTATTGCAGAGTGCCATTCTTGTATATTGCAGTCTATGACCCTTTGTTTAAAACATGCTTAAGAAGTCGTCACGATTTCCTACTTATAACCAAACATATTGGAAACCATAATTATATAACATATCTTGGAAGCCCGATTACAGCTATACAAGTTTCAGTTATTTCCCTTTAGTTTAAAGATTATTTTTTTGCCCCGGTGCAATGTTTCTCACTACATTTAAATTTGTAACTTTGTGAGTTTTTGACCGATTTTGATATTATGTCTTTATAATTTTCCAAATCTACATATTTAACGTACATATTCAAACAGTTGAGTTCAACCTGATTCAAAAAGTATTAGTTTTGTTCAAAGTTATCTCATTTAATTTTTCGATGTTTTCTTACCATTTTCATTTCATTTTTCTGAAAGTTTTGAAATCGGAAGTCATCCCGATTACAGCAACACAAGTATCAGTTATTTCCCTTTAGTTTTCAGATTACTCAATGTTTCATACTATATTTAGACTTGTAACTTCGCGAGTTTTTGACCAATTTTGATAGTTTGTTATTCTTATCCTTTTATTTGAGATACTTGATATAATCGATGACACGTGACGATGAATATGAAAGCTTTCATATCAGCATGCGACAGTAGCAGATCTAGTTATTATTTTTTTTTTTGTGTATTTTCTGCAAATCGGATTTCTCAAAATCTAACCATGGGATCTTTCTAAAACCTTGACCTACCCCCCCAAAAATGGGGTGCGAACGTTGTTTAAATATATTTTCAAAACGTTTTACGAATCCGAAATCACCGAATTTTACGAACGAAAAAACTGACAATGCATAGTCGTAACTTTGTTATTTTTTGACCGATTTTACTAATTCTTTTTTCTTTGAATACCTTGAAAAAAATCATTTTCATCTGCAGTTTCACATTTTCGAATTTCGAAAATTCGTCGCTGTGATTTCGAACCGGAAGTTTAGACCAATTTGACAACTTCTTTAATAGTTGTACGATTTTCATGAAATTTAGTATACAAGTAGATCTTACCGATGTGACTTCAAAAATATAATTAGAAATTTTCTAAATTATCTCCCCTGGGTGAAATTAAGGATCAAAGTTTTCAAAAAAATCGTCGAAATATAGGTCAGAATGACCTAATTTTTTTTTTCGATACTAGACAAGGAATTAATGATTCGTACACAAAATATGGAGTTTGTCGATCGAACCGGAAGTGCCACCATCTTTAAACGTGAAAAATCAAAAAGGCTTTTTTGCTATTTTACTTACAGACTCGGGAGTTATATTTTCGGAATCCTTGAAGGAATGCCTAAAAATCTATCGGATCAGAATTTTGATTTCGGTCATGTGATGGTCACAATTTTGAATTGAAAATGAAAAATAGAAGCAATTTGAAAGGCCCGGACTTCGGAACACAATAACTCTCCTTCTAATTGAGCTAGAATGTTCAAACTTGGTGTAGACGTTCACTAGGTCACTATCTTGATTGAGTTCAAATATGAGCATTTTCTGCTTAGGGTAAGCAGAGATAAGCATGCTGATTTGTTGATTCTTTAGGGCACGATAACTTCGGTTATAATGAAGGGAGGGCGGTGAAACTTTTGTCAATAGAGAGTCTAATAGGTAGCCTGTTGTGTGAAATGATTGTATCATTTTTTTTAAATATCAGGGATAGCCGAAAAAAAGAGATTGAAAATCCAAAAAGTCGTATTTTTACAATTTGGAGCATGTTTAGAGGTTTTTCTCGTTAAGTCAACATACTATTTTTTTGGAACTTCTTCTACAAAGAGTCTTATTGGAAGTCTTTTATATGAATCCATCGATCAACAGTCCAACATATCAGGAGTAGAAGAACAAAAGGATCGAACATTGAAAACGGCACCCTTTCATTGTTGAGCGAAACATGAAGTGTGGGTGACTACAATCTACGCATTTAGTCATCGTATAGAGCTTATTCAACAGTATCGAATTCCAACTGCTTAGGGATATTTTACGTGCACTCCAATGTGTACACGGGACCTTGGTTTTTCGTACCATCCGAAGGACTAGCTAGACAGCTGTGCTTGTCTGGCCCTCCGTTCTGCCTTACTGACAAGGGAACCACGCCGGGAAATCGAGATGAACTTTCTCTGTGCAGAACTTTCAATTCAGGCAAAACATTTATTGCATACGATTAAGCTGGTCAGTTGGAGCTTATTTTCAAAAGTTTTGTAATAATCGGTTGGTAATTAAAGTACCGTGCACATTAAACTGTTAAAACAGAAAATTTCGCCCGGTTGAAATGTTTCTTGCTATAAGTCAGCAATTTTCCGAATTCAGGGAGGATGGATGACTGAATGGTTAGCATGTGCTCGCTGTATTGTCATTGAGTCAACGGGCGTCGTTTCGATCTCCAGGTTGCACGTGACATGGTTTATGATGTCCAACCTCGTGGGTTTTCTCCGTGTTCTTCGGTTTCCTCCCAACGGCTAAAGACCAGTACGTGCAAGGGGAGTTTTTAAATAAAATTAAAAAACATGTTAGTCCCGAAATGACCTAGTTTGTGTCGAATGGACGTTAGGCCGCATTTCTCTCTTTCTCTTTTTAAAGTTTTGTAATAATCGGTTGGTAATCAAAGGTACTGTAAAAGTGATAAAACAGAAAATTTGGCCCGGTTGTAATGTTTCTCACTTTAAATTCAGCAATTTGTCGATTTTAAGGGGCAAACGTTTATTGCGAACGATTAAGCTGGTCAGGGGGAGCTTATTTTTAAAAGTTTCGTAATATTCGGTTGATAACTAAAGGTACCGTGCAAATTAAACTGTTAAAATAGAAAATTTGGCCCGGTTGAAATGTTTCTCGCTGTAGGTCAGCAATTTGCCGATTTTAGGGAGGTTGCGTGGCTGAATGGTTAGCACGTGCGCTCTGTATCATAACGTCTGTCATTGAGTCAACTGTCCTTGTTTCGATTTCTTGGTTGTACGTGATAAGGAGTATGGTCGCCTTACCAACCTCGTAGGCCGTAACGGCGCTGCCCGGGTAAAATTTCCCTCATTGCACACTTTATGGCGTATGCCCGTCTTTATTAGCCCATTGTAGGAGCAGAACAGTAGGACGTTAAACCCCATTCAATTTCATTTCATTTTCTCTATGTTGCTTATTTATTATAGTGGATAAATATTTTTCTGGTTCTAGCAATTATTTAATTTCTGCATAGAAATCTCTGGCCAGTTTTTTTTATTGCAGAGTGCCATTCTTGTATATTGCAGTCTATGACCCTTTGTTTGAAACATGCTTAAGAAGTTGTCACGATTTCCTACTTATAACCAAACATATTGGAAACCATAATTATATAACATATCTCTAATTTTGGAAGCCCGATTACAGCTATACAAGTTTAGGTTATTTCCCTTTACTTTAAAGATTATTTTTTTGCCCGGGTGCAATGTTTCTCACTACATTTAAATTTGTAACTTTGTGAGTTTTTGAACGATTTTGATATTATGTCTTTATAATTTTCCAAATCTACATATTTAACGTACATATTCAAACAGTTGAGTTCAACCTGATTCAAAAAGTTTTAGTTTTGTTCAAAGTTATCTCATTCATCCCGATTACAGCAACACACGTATCAGTTATTTCCCTTTAGTTTTCAGATTACTCAATGTTTCATACTATATTTAGACTTGTAACTTCGCGAGTTTTTGACCAATTTTGATAGTTTGTTATTCTTATCCTTTTATTTGAGATACTTGATATAATCGATGACACGTGACGATGAATATGAAAGCTTTCATATCTGCATGGGACAGTAGCAGATCTAGTTAAGCTTTCATATGTATTACATATGAAAGCTTATTGTTTCTGTTAAGATTAATATTATTAAGCTTTCATATGTATTACATATGAAAGCTTATTGTTTCTGTTAAGATTAATATTATTATTATTTTTTTTTTTGTGTTTTATCCACAAATCGGATTTCTCAGAATCTAACCATAGGATCGTTCTGAAACTTTTACCTATCCCCCCAAAAATGGGTGGTGGCTGTTGATTAAATATATTTTCAAAACGTTTTACGTATCCGAAATCACCGAATTTTACGAACGAATGCATTTGACCTACAATGCTGTAACTTTGTGACTATTTGACCTATTTTACTAAATCTTTTTTCTTTGAGTACCTTGAGACAATTACTATAAATCTGCAGTTTCAGATTTTCGAATTTCGAAAATTCGTCGCTGTGATTTCGAACCGGAAGTTTAGACCAATTTGACAACTTCTTTAATAGTTGTACGATTTTCATGAAATTTAGTATCTAAGTAGATCTTACCGATGTGACTTCAAAAATATAATTAGAAATTTTCTAAATTATCTCCCCTTGACGAAATTAAGGATCAAAATTTTCAAAAAAATCGTCGAAATATAGGTCAGAATGACCTGATTTTTTTTTGGGATACTAGATAAGTAATTACTGATTTGTACGCAAAATATGGAGTTTGTCGATCGAACCGGAAGTGCCGCCATATTTAAAAGTGAAAAATCAATAAGGCTTTTTTGCTATTTTACTTACAGACTCGGGAGTTATATTTTCTGAATCCTTGATGGAAGGCCTAAAAAATGTCGCCAATAGAATTTTGATTTCGGTCACGTGATGGTCACCATTTTGAATTGAAAATGAAAAATAGAAGCAATTTGAAGGGTCGGGACTTTGGAACACAATTATTCTCCTTCTAATTAAGCTAGAATATTCAAACTTGGTGTAGACGTTCACTAGGTCAATGTTATGATTGAGTTTAAAGATGAGCATTTTCTGCTTAGGGTAAGCAGAGATAAGCATGCTGATTTGTTGATTCTTTAGGGCACGATAACTTCGGTTATAATGAAGCGAGGGCGGTGAAACTTTTGTCAATACAGAGTCTAATAGCTAGCCTGTTGTGTGAAATCATTGTATTATTTTTTCTAAATATCAGGGATAGCCGAAAAAAAGAGATTGAAAATCCAAAAAGTCGTATTTTTACAATTTAGAGCATGTTTAGAGGTCTTTCTCGTAAAGTCAACATAATATTTTTTGGGAACTTCTTCTACAAAGAGTCTTATTGGTAGTCTTTTATATGAAACCAACGATCAACAGTCGAACATATCAGGAGAAGAAGAACAAAAGGATCGAACATTGAAAACGGCACCCTTTCATTGTTAAGCGAAACATGCAGTGTGGGTGACTACAATCTACACATTTAGTCATCGTATAGAGCTTATTCAACAGTATCGAATTCCAGCTGCTTAGGGATATTTTACGTGCACTCCAATGTGTACACGAGACCTTGGTTTTTCGTCCCATCCGAATGACTAGACAGCTGTGCTTGTCAGGCCCTCCGTTCTGCCTCACTGACAAGGGGAACCACGCCGGGAAATCGAGATGAACTTTCTCCGTGCAGAACTTTCAATTCAGGCGAAAACGTTTATTGCATACGATTAAGCTGGTCAGTTGGAGCTTATTTTCAAAAGTTTTGTAATAATCGGTTGGTAATTAAAGTACCGTGCACATTAAACTGTTAAAACAGAAAATTTCGCCCGGTTGAAATGTTTCTTGCTATAAGTCAGCAATTTTCTGAATTCAGGGAGGCTGAATGGCTGAATGGTTAGCATGTGCACACTGTATCGTAACGTCTGTCATTGAGTCAACGCGCGTCGTTTCGATCTCCAGGTTGCATGTGACATGAAGTATGATGTCCAACCTCGTGGGTTTTCTCCGTGTCCTTCGGTTTCCTCCCAACGGCTAAAGACCTGTAAGCGCAAGGGGAGTTTTTAAATAAAATTAAAAACATATCTTAGTCCCGAAATGACCTAGTTTGTGTCGAATGGACATTAGGCCGCATTTCTCTCTTTCTCTTTTATTTTTAAAGTTTTGTAATAATCGGTTGGTAATCAAAGGTACTGTAAAAGTGATAAAACAGAAAATTTCGCCCGGTTGTAATGTTTCTCACTTTAAAGTCAGCAATTTGCCGATTTTAAGGGGCAAACGTTTATTGCGAACGCTTAAGCTGGTCAGGGGGAGCTTATTTTTAAAAGTTTTGTAATATTCGGTTGATAACTAAAGGTACCTTGCAAATTAAACTGTTACAATAGAAAATTTGGCCCGGTTGAAATGTTTCTCGCTGTAGGTCAGCAATTTGCCGATTTTAGGGAGGTTGCGTGGCTGAATGGTTAGCACGTGCGCTCTGTATCATAACGTCTGTCATTGAGTCAACTGGCGTTGTTTCGATTTCTTGGTTGTACGTGACAAGGAGTATGGTCGCCTGTCCAACCTCGTAGGCCGTAACCGCCGCTGCCCGGGTAAAATTTCCCTCATTGCACACTTTATGGCATATGCCCGTCTTCATTAGCCCATTTTAGGAGCAGAACAGTCGGACGTTAAACCCCATTCAATTTCATTTCATTTTCTCTATGTTGCTTATTTATTATAGTGGATAAATATTTTTCTGGTTCTAGCAATTATTTAATTTCTGCATAGAAATCTTGCTTTGGCCAGCTTTTTTATTGCAGAGTGCCATTCTTGTTTAAACAAACATGATCCTTTGTTTAAAACATGCTTAAGAAGTCGTCACGATTTCCTACTTATAACCAAACATATTGGAAATATTAGTCTGGCATTATTAAATCCTAATTTTATTGGTCTTATTTAAAATTAAACTTTCATTTAACTATGAACAACCCTTAACGTGTCTCTTTAAAACTATTAAGTACTCTAAAACAGTAGCTCAACCTTTTGACCTAAACTCATTAATTTACCATTTTGTTGTGAGCAACTTCTTATTCTTCCTATATGACATATTGCACGTGTCTGATTTCAAAGGGGTGTTGGGTGGCTGAATGGTTAGCACGCGCGCCTGTCATTGAGTTAACTAGCGTGTTTTCGAATGCCCGGTTGTACGTGACAAGGAGTAAGGTCGCCTGTCCAACCTGCCATTTTTATTTTTTTTCCCGCCATTTTCATTTCATTTTCTCATCCGTCTCATTACAGTAATACAAGTTTCAGTTATTTCCCTTTAGTTTTCAGATTATTGTTATGCCTGAGTGCAATGTTTCATACTATATTTAGACTTGTAACTTCGCGAGTTTTTGACCAATTTTAATAATTTTTTCTTCTTATCCTTTTATTTAGGATACTTGATACAATCAATGACACGTGACGATGAATATGAAAGCTTTCATATCTGCATGGGACAGTAGCAGATCTAGTTATTATTTTTTTTTTTTGTGTTTTATCCACAAATCGGATTTCTCAGAATCTAACCATAGGATCGTTCTGAAACTTTTACCTATCCCCCCAAAAATGGGTGGTGGCTGTTGATTAAATATATTTTCAAAACGTTTTACGTATCCGAAATCACCGAATTTTACGAACGAATGCATTTGACCTACAATGCTGTAACTTTGTGACTATTTGACCTATTTTACTAAATCTTTTTTCTTTGAGTACCTTGAGACAATTACTATAAATCTGCAGTTTCAGATTTTCGAATTTCGAAAATTCGTCGCTGTGATTTCGAACCGGAAGTTTAGACCAATTTGACAACTTCTTTAATAGTTGTACGATTTTCATGAAATTTAGTATCTAACTAGATCTTACCGACGTGACTTCAAAAATATAATTAGAAATTTTCTAAATTATCTCCCCTTGACGAAATTAAGGATCGAAATTTTCAAAAAAATCGTCGAAATATAGGTCAGAATGACCTGATTTTTTTTGGGGATACTAGATAAGTAATTACTGATTTGTACGCAAAATATGGAGTTTGTCGATCGAACCGGAAGTGCCGCCATATTTAAAAGTGAAAAATCAATAAGGCTTTTTTGCTATTTTACTTACAGACTCGGGAGTTATATTTTCTGAATCCTTGATGGAAGGCCTAAAAAATGTCGCGAATAGAATTTTGATTTCGGTCACGTGATGGTCACCATTTTGAATTGAAAATGAAAAATAGAAGCAATTTGAAGGGTCGGGATTTTGGAACACAATTATTCTCCTTCTAATTAAGCTAGAATATTCAAACTTGGTGTAGACGTTCACTAGGTCAATGTTATGATTGAGTTTAAAGATGAGCATTTTCTGCTTAGGGTAAGCAGAGATAAGCATGCTGATTTGTTGATTCTTTAGGGCACGATAACTTCGGTTATAATGAAGCGAGGGCGGTGAAACTTTTGTCAATACAGAGTCTAATAGCTAGCCTGCTGTGTGAAATCATTGTATTATTTTTTCTAAATATCAGGGATAGCCGAAAAAAGAGATTGAAAATCCAAAAAGTCGTATTTTTACAATTTAGAGCATGTTTAGAGGTCTTTCTCGTAAAGTCAACATAATATTTTTAGGGAACTTCTTCTACAAAGAGTCTTATTGGTAGTCTTTTATATGAAACCAACGACCAACAGTCCAACATATCAGGAGTAGAAGAACAAAAGGATCGAACATTGAAAACGGCACCCTTTCATTGTTAAGCGAAACATGCAGTGTGGGTGACTACAATCTACACATTTAGTCATCGTATAGAGCTTATTCAACAGTATCGAATTCCAGCTGCTTAGGGATATTTTACGTGCACTCCAATGTGTACACGAGACCTTGGTTTTTCGTCCCATCCGAATGACTAGACAGCTGTGCTTGTCAGGCCCTCCGTTCTGCCTCACTGACAAGGGGAACCACGCCGGGAAATCGAGACGAACTTTCTCCGTGCAGAACTTTCAATTCAGGCGAAAACGTTTATTGCATACGATTAAGCTGGTCAGTTGGAGTTTATTTTCAAAAGTTTTGTAATAATCGGTTGGTAATTAAAGTACCGTGCACATTAAACTGTTAAAACAGAAAATTTCGCCCGGTTGAAATGTTTCTTGCTATAAGTCAGCAATTTTCTGAATTCAGGGAGGCTGAATGGCTGAATGGTTAGCATGTGCACACTGTATCGTAACGTCTGTCATTAAGTCAACGGGCGTCGTTTCGATCTCCAGGTTGCACGTGACATGAAGTCCAACCTCGTGGGTTTTCTCCGTGTCCTTCGGTTTCCTCCCAACGGCTAAAGACCTGTAAGCTCAAGGGGAGTTTTTAAATAAAATTAAAAACATATGTTAGTCCCGAAATGACCTAGTTTGTGTCGAATGGACATTAGGCCGCATTTCTCTCTTTCTCTTTTATTTTTAAAGTTTTGTAATAATCGGTTGGTAATCAAAGGTACTGTAAAAGTGATAAAACAGAAAATTTCGCCCGGTTGTAATGTTTCTCACTTTAAAGTCAGCAATTTGCCGATTTTAAGGGGCAAACGTTTATTGCGAACGCTTAAGCTGGTCAGGGGGAGCTTATTTTTAAAAGTTTTGTAATATTCGGTTGATAACTAAAGGTACCGTGCAAATTAAACTGTTACAATAGAAAATTTGGCCCGGTTGAAATGTTTCTCGCTGTAGGTCAGCAATTTGCCGATTTTAGGGAGGTTGCGTGGTTGAATGGTTAGCACGTGCGCTCTGTATCATAACGTCTGTCATTGAGTCAACTGGCGTTGTTTCGATTTCTTGGTTGTACGTGACAAGGAGTATGGTCGCCTGTCCAACCTCGTAGGCCGTAACCGCCGCTGCCCGGGTAAAATGTCCCTCATTGCACACTTTATGGCATATGCCCGTCTTCATTAGCCCATTTTAGGAGCAGAACTGTCGGACGTTAAACCCCATTCAATTTCATTTCATTTTCTCTATGTTGCTTATTTATTATAGTGGATAAATATTTTTCTGGTTCTAGCAATTATTTAATTTCTGCATAGAAATCTTGCTTTGGCCAGTTTTTTTTATTGCAGAGTGCCATTCTTGTTTAAACAAACATGATCCTTTGTTTAAAACATGCTTAAGAAGTCGTCACGATTTCCTACTTATAACCAAACATATTGGAAATATTAGTCTGGCACTATTAAATCCTAATTTTATTGGTCTTATTTAAAATTAAACTTTCATTTAACTATGAACAACCCTTAACGTGTCTCTTTAAAACTATTAAGTACTCTAAAACAGTAGCTCAACCTTTTGACCTAAACTCATTAATTTACCATTTTGTTGTGAGCGACTTCTTATTCTTCCTATATGACATATTGCACGTGTCTGATTTCAAAGGGGGTTGGGTGGCTGAATGGTTAGCCTGCGCGCCTGTCATTGAGTTAACTAGCGTGTTTTCGAATGCCCGGTTGTACGTGACAAGGAGTAAGGTCGCCTGTCCAACCTGCCATTTTTATTTTTTTTCCCGCCATTTTCATTTCATTTTCTCATCCGTCTCATTACAGTAATACAAGTTTCAGTTATTTCCCTTTAGTTTTCAGATTATTGTTATGCCTGGGTGCAATGTTTCATACTATATTTAGACTTGTAACTTCGCGAGTTTTTGACCAATTTTAATAATTTTTTGTTCTTATCCTTTTATTAAGGATACTTGATACAATCAATGACACGTGACGATGAATATGAAAGCTTTCATATCTGCATGGGACAGTAGCAGATCTAGTTATTATTTTTTTTTTTGTGTTTTATCCACAAATCGGATTTCTCAGAATCTAACCATAGGATCGTTCTGAAACTTTTACCTATCCCCCCAAAAATGGGTGGTGGCTGTTGATTAAATATATTTTCAAAACGTTTTACGTATCCGAAATCACCGAATTTTACGAACGAATGCATTTGACCTACAATGCTGTAACTTTGTGACTATTTGACCTATTTTACTAAATCTTTTTTCTTTGAGTACCTTGAGACAATTTCTATAAATCTGCAGTTTCAGATTTTCGAATTTCGAAAATTCGTCGCTGTGATTTCGAACCGGAAGTTTAGACCAATTTGACAACTTCTTTAATAGTTGTACGATTTTCATGAAATTTAGTATCTAAGTAGATCTTACCGATGTGACTTCAAAAATATAATTAGAAATTTTCTAAATTATCTCCCCTTGACGAAATTAAGGATCAAAATTTTCAAAAAAATTGTCGAAATATAGGTCAGAATGACCTGATTTTTTTTTTGATACTAGATAAGTAATTACTGATTTGTACACAAAATATGGAGTTTGTCGATCGAACCGGAAGTGCCGCCATATTTAAAAGTGAAAAATCAATAAGGCTTTTTTGCTATTTTACTTACAGACTCGGGAGTTATATTTTCTGAATCCTTGATGGAAGGCCTAAAAAATGTCGCGAATAGAATTTTGATTTCGGTCACGTGATTGTCACCATTTTGAATTGAAAATGAAAAATAGAAGCAATTTGAAGGGTCGGGACTTTGGAACACAATTACTCTCCTTCTAATTAAGCTAGAATGTTCAAACTTGGTGTAGACGTTCACTAGGTCAATGTTATGATTGAGTTTAAAGATGAGCATTTTCTGCTTAGGGTAAGCAGAGATAAGCATGCTAATTTGTTGATTCTTTAGGGCACGATAACTTCGGTTATAATGAAGGGAGGGCGGTGAAACTTTTGTCAATAGAGAGTCTAATAGCTAGCCTGTTGTGTGAAATCATTGTATTATTTTTTCTAAATATCAGGGATAGCCGAAAAAAGAGATTGAAAATCCAAAAAGTCGTATTTTTACAATTTGGATCATGTTTAGAGGTCTTTCTCGTAAAGTCAACATAATATTTTTTGGGAACTTCTTCTACAAAGAGTCTTCTTGGTAGTCTTTTATATGAAACCATCGATCAACAGTCCAACATATCAGGAGTAGAAGAACAAAAGGATCGAACATTGAAATCGGCACCCTTTCATTGTTAAGCGAAACATGCAGTGTAGGTGACTACAATCTACACATTTAGTCATCGTATAGAGCTTATTCAACAGTATCGAATTCCAGCTGCTTAGGGATATTTTACGTGCACTCCAATGTGTACACGAGACCTTGGTTTTTCGTCCCATCCGAATGACTAGACAGCTGTGCTTGTCAGGCCCTCCGTTCTGCCTCACTGACAAGGGGAACCACGCCGGGAAATCGAGATGAACTGTCTCCGTGCAGAACTTTCAATTCAGGCGAAAACGTTTATTGCATACGATTAAGCTGGTCAGTTGGAGCTTATTTTCAAAAGTTTTGTAATAATCGGTTGGTAATTACCGTGCACATTAAACTGTTAAAACAGAAAATTTCGCCCGGTTGAAATGTTTCTTGCTATAAGTCAGCAATTTTCTGAATTCAGGGAGGCTAAATGGCTGAATGGTTAGCATGTGCGCACTGTATCGTAACGTCTGTCATTGAGACAACGGGCGTCGTTTCGATCTCCAGGTTGCACGTGACATGAAGTATGATGTCCAACCTCGTGGGTTTTCTCCGTGTCCTTCGGTTTCCTCCCAACGGCTAAAGACCTGTAAGCGCAAGGGGAGTTTTTAAATAAAATTAAAAACATATGTTAGTCCCGAAATAACCTAGTTTGTGTCGAATGGACATTAGGCCGCATTTCTCTCTTTCTCTTTTATTTTTAAAGTTTTGTAATAATCGGTTGGTAATCAAAGGTACTGTAAAAGTGATAAAACAGAAAATTTCGCCCGGTTGTAATGTTTCTCATTTTAAAGTCAGCAATTTGCCGATTTTAAGGGGCAAACGTTTATTGCGAACGCTTAAGCTGGTCAGGGGGAGCTTATTTTTTAAAAGTTTTGTAATATTAGGTTGATAACTAAAGGTACCGTGCAAATTAAACTGTTACAATAGAAAATTTGGCCCGGTTGAAATGTTTCTCGCTGTAGGTCAGCAATTTGCCGATTTTAGGGAGGTTGCGTGGCTGAATGGTTAGCACGTGCGCTCTGTATCATAACGTCTGTCATTGAGTCAACTGGCGTTGTTTCGATTTCTTGGTTGTACGTGACAAGGAGTATGGTCGCCTGTCCAACCTTGAAGGCCGTAACCGCCGCTGCCCGGGTAAAATTTCCCTCATTGCACACTTTATGGCATATGCCCGTCTTCATTAGCCCATTTTAGGAGCAGAACAGTCGGACGCTAAACCCCATTCAATTTCATTTCATTTTCTCTATGTTGCTTATTTATTATAGTGGATAAATATTTTTCTGGTTCTAGCAATTATTTAATTTCTGCATAGAAATCTTGCTTTGGCCAGTTTTTTTTATTGCAGAGTGCCATTCTTGTTTAAACAAACATGATCCTTTGTTTAAAACATCCTTAAGAAGTCGTCACGATTTCCTACTTATAACCAAACATATTGGAAATATTAGTCTGGCATTATTAAATCCTAATTTTATTGGTCTTATTTAAAATTAAACTTTCATTTAACTATGAACAACCCTTAACGTGTCTCTTTAAAACTATTAAGTACTCTAAAACAGTAGCTCAACCTTTTGACCTAAACTCATTAATTTACCATTTTGTTGTGAGCGACTTCTTATTCTTCCTATATGACATATTGCACGTGTCTGATTTCAAAGGGGGGTTGGGTGGCTGAATGGTTAGCACGCGCGCCTGTCATTGAGTTAACTAGCGTGTTTTCGAATGCCCGGTTGTACGTGACAAGGAGTAAGGTCGCCTGTCCAACCTGCCATTTTTTTTTTTCCCGCCATTTTCATTTCATTTTCTCATCCGTCTCATTACAGTAATACAAGTTTCAGTTATTTGCCTTTAGTTTTCAGATTATTGTTATGCCTGGGTGCAATGTTCCATACTATATTTAGACTTGTAACTTCGCGAGTTTTTGACCAATTTTAATAATTTTTTCTTCTTATCCTTTTATTTAGGATACTTGATACAATCAATGACACGTGACGATGAATACGAAAGCTTTCATATCTGCATGGGACAGTAGCAGATCTAGTTATTATTTTTTTTTTGTGTATTTTCTGCAAATCGGATTTCTCAGAATCTAACCATGGGATCTTTCTGAAACTTTGACCTACCCCCCCAAAAATGGGGTGCGAACGTTGTTTAAATATATTTTCAAAACGTTTTACGAATCCGAAATCACCGAATTTTACGAACGTAAAAACTGACAATGCATAGTCGTAACTTTGTTATTTTTTGACCGATTTTACTAATTCTTTTTTCTTTGAATACCTTGAAAAAAATCGTTTTCATCTGCAGTTTCACATTTTCGAATTTCGAAAATTCGTCGCTGTGATTTCGAACCGGAAGTTTAGACCAATTTGACAACTTCTTTAATAGTTGTACGATTTTCATGAAATTTAGTATACAAGTAGATCTTACCGATGCGACTTCAAAAATATAATTAGAAATTTTCTAAATTATCTCCCCTTGGTGAAATTAAGGATCAAAGTTTTCAAAAAAATCGTCGAAATATAGGTCAGAATGACCTAAAAAAAATTTTCGATACTCGACAAGTAATTACTGATTCCTACACAAAATATAGAGTTTGTCGATCGAACCGGAAGTGCCACCATCTTGAAACATGAAAAATCCCTAAGGCTTTTTTGCTATTTTACTTACAGACACGGGAGTTATATTTTCTGAATCCTTGAAGGATGGCCCAAAAATCGTAGGGAGCAGAATTTTGATTTCGGTCACGTGATGGTCACCATTTTGAATTGAAAATGAAAAGTAGTAGCAATTTGAAGGGCCGAGACTTTGAAACACAATAACTCTCCTTCTAATTGAGCTAGAATGTTCAACCTTGGTGTAGACGTTCACTAGGTCAATGTCATGATTGAGTTCAAAGATGAGCATTTTCTGTCTAGGGTAAGCAGAGATAGGCATGCTGATTTGTTGATTCTTTAGGGCACGATAACTTCGGTTATAATGAAGGGAGGGCTGTGAAACTTTTACTCAATAGAGAGTCCAATAGCTACCCTGTTGTGTGAAATCATTGTATCATTTATTTTAAATATCAGGGATAGGCGAAAAAAAGAGATTGAAAATCCAAAAAGTCGTATTTTTACAATTTGGAGCATGTTTAGAGGTCTTTCTCGTAAAGTCAACTTAATATTTTTGGGGAACTTCTTCTACAAAGAGTCTTATTGTTAGTCTTTTATATAAAACCATCGATCAACAATCCAACATATCAGGAGTAGAAGAACAAAAAGATCGAACATTGAAAACGGCATCCTTTCATTGTTAAGCGAAACATGCAGTGTGGGTGACTACAATCTACACATTTAGTCATCGTATACAGCTTATTCAACAGTATTGAATTCCAACTGCTTAAGGATATTTTCTTTTTCGTCCCATCCGAACGACTAGACAGCTGTGCTTGTCAGGCCCTCCGTTCTGCCTCAATGACAACGGGGAACCACGCCGGGAAATCAAGATGAACTTTTTCCGTGCAGAACTTTCAATTCAGGCCAAACGTTAATTGCATACGATTAAGCTGGTCAGCTGGAGCATATTTTCAAAAGTTTAGTAATAATCGGTTGGTAATTAAAGTACCGTGCACATTAAACTGTTAAAACAGAAAATTTCGCCCGGTTGGAATGTTTCTTGCTGTAAGTCAGCAATTTTCCGAATTCAGGGAGGCTGAATGGCTGAATGGTTAGCATGTGCGCGCTGTATCGTAACGTCTGTCATTGAGTCAACGGGCGTCGTTTCGATCTCCAGGTTGCACGTGACATGGAGTATGATGTCCAACCTCGTGGGTTTTCTCCGTGTCCTTCGGTTTCCTCCCAACGGCTAAAGACCAGTAAGCGCAAGGGGAGTTTTTAAATAAAATTAAAAAACATATGTTAGTCACGAAATGACCTAGTTTGTGTCTAATGGACATTAGGCCGCATTTCTCTCTTTTATTTTTAAAGTTTTGTAATAAACGGTTGGTAATCAAAGGTACTGTAAAAGTGATAAAATAGAAAATTTCGCCCGGTTGTAATGTTTCTCACTTTAAAGTCAGCAATTTGCCGATTTTAAGGGGCAAACGTTTATTGCGAACGATTAAGCTGGTCAAGGGGAGCTTATTTTTAAAAGTTTTGTAATATTCGGTTGATAACTAAAGGTACCGTGCAAATTAAACTGTTAAAATAGAAAATTTGGCCCGGTTGAACTGTTTCTCGCTGCAGGTCAGCAATTTGCCGATTTTAGGGAGGTTGCGTGGCTGAATAACGTCTGTCTTTGAGTCAACTGGCGTTGTTTTGATTTCTTGGTTGTACGTGACAAGGAGTATGTTCGCCTGTCCAACTTCGTAGGCCGTAACGCCGCTGCCCAGGTAAAATTCCCCTCATTGCACACTTTATGGGATATGACCGTCTTCATTAGCCCATTTTAGGAGCAGAACAGTAGGACGTTAAACCCCATTCAATTTCATTTCATTTTCTCTATGTTGCTTATTTATTATAGTGGATAAATATTTTTCTGGTTCTAGCAATTATTTAATTTCTGCATAGAAATCTTGCTTTGGCCAGTTTTTTTATTGCAGAGTGCCATTCTTGTATAATTCAGTCTATGATCCTTTGTTTAAAACATGCTTAAGAAGTCGTCACGATTTCCTACTTATAACCAAACATATTGGAAATATTAGTCTGGCATTATTAAATCCTAATTTTATTGGTCTTATTTAAAATTAAACTTTCATTTAACTATGAACAACCCTTAACGTGTCTCTCTAAAACTATTAAATACTCTAAAACAGTAGCTCAACCTTTTGACCTAAACTCATTAATTTACCATTTTGTTGTGAGCGACTTCTTATTCTTCCTATATGACATATTGCACGTGTCTGATTTCAAAGGGGGGTTGGGTGGCTGAATGGTTAGCACGCGCACCTGTCATTGGGTTAACTAGCGTGTTTTCAAATGCCCGGTTGTACGTGACAAGGAGTAAGGTCGCCTGTCCAACCTGCCATTTTTAATTTGTTTTTCCCGCCATTTTCATTTCATTTTCTCATCCGTCTCATTACAGTAATACAAGTTTCAGTTATTTCCCTTTAGTTTTCAGATTATTGTTATTCCTGGGTGCAATGTTTCATACTATATTTAGACTTGTAACTTCGAGAGTTTTTGACCAATTTTGATAATTTTTTCTTCTTATCCTTTTATTTAGGATACTTGATACAATCAATGACACGTGACGATGAATATGAAAGCTTTCATATCTGCATGGGACAGTAGCAGATCTAGTTAGGGTTTCACACTGCGTAGCTTGTGTGAAACACTATTGTTTTTGTTAAAATTATTATTCTTATTATTAGGGTTTCACACTGCGTAGCTTGTGTGAAACACTATTGTTTTTGTTAAAATTATTATTCTTATTAAGCTTTCATATTACATATGAAAGCTTATTGTTTCTGTTAAAGTTATTATTAAGCTTTCATATTACATATGAAAGCTTATTGTTTCTGTTAAAGTTATTATTATTATTATTTTTTTTTTTGTGTGTTTTCTGCAAATCAGATTTCTCAGAATCTATCCATAGGATCTTTCTAAAATTTTGACCTACCCCCCCAAAAATGGGGTGCGAACCTTGATTAAATATATTTTCGAAACGTTTTACGAATCCGAAATCACCGAATTTTACGAACGAAAAAAATGACAATGCATAGTCGTAACTTTGTTATTTTTTGACCGATTTTACTAATTCTTTTTTCTTTGAATACCTTTAAAAAAACCATTTTCATCTGCAGTTTCACATTTTCGAATTTCGAAAATTCGTCGCTGTGATTTCGAACCGGAAGATTAGACCAATTTGACAACTTCTTTAATAGTTGTACGATTTTCATGAAATTTAGTATCTAAGTAGATCCTACCGATGTGACTTCAAAAATATAATTAGAAATTTTCTAAATTATCTCCCCTTGCCGAAATTAAGGATCAAAATTTTCAAAAAAATCATCGAAATATAGGTCAGAATGACCTGATTTTTTTTTTGGATACTAGATAAGTAATTACTGATTTGTACACAAAATATGGAGTTTGTCGATCGAACCGGAAGTGCCGCCATATTTAAAAGTGAAAAATCAATAAGGCTTTTTTGCTATTTTACTTACAGACTCGGGAGTTATATTTTCTGAATCCTTGTAGGAAGGCCTAAAAAATGTCGCGAATAGAATTTTGATTTCGGTCACGTGATGGTCACCATTTTGAATTGAAAATGAAAAATAGAAGCAATTTGAAGGGTCGGGACTTTGGAACACAATTACTCTCCTTCTAATTAAGCTAGAATGTTCAAACTTGGTGTAGACGTTCACTAGGTCAATGTTATGATTGAGTTCAAAGATGAGCATTTTCTGCTTAGGGTAAGCAGAGATAAACAAGCTAATTTGTTGATTCTTTAGGGCACGATAACTTCGGTTATAATGAAGGGAGGGCGGTGAAACTTTTGTCAATAGAGAGTCTAATAGCTAGCCTGTTGTGTGAAATCATTGTATTATTTTTTCTAAATATCAGGGATAGCCGAAAAAAAGAGATTGAAAACCCAAAAAGTCGTATTTTTACAATTTGGAGCATGTTTAGAGGTCTTTATCGTAAAGTCAACATAATATTTTTTGGGAACTTCTTGTACAAAGAGTCTTATTGGTAGTCTTTTATATGAAACCATCGATCAACAGTCCAACATATCAGGAGTAGAAGAACAAAAGGATCGAACATTGAAAACGGCACCCTTTCATTGTTAAGCGAAACATGCAGTGTGGGTGACTACAATCTACACATTTAGTCATCGTATAGAGCTTATTCAACAGTATCGAATTCCAACTGCTTAGGGATATTTTACGTGCACTCCAATGTGTACACGGGACCTTGGTTTTTCGTCCCATCCGAATGACTAGACAGCTGTGCTTGTCAGGCCCTCCGTTCTGCCTCACTGACAAGGGGAACCACGCCGGGAAATCGAGATGAACTTTCTCCGTGCAGAACTTTCAATTCAGGCGAAAACGTTTATTGCATACGATTAAGCTGGTCAGTTGGAGCTTATTTTCAAAAGTTTTGTAATAATCGGTTGGTAATTAAAGTACCGTGCACATTAAACTGTTAAAACAGAAAATTTCGCCCGGTTGAAATGTTTCTTGCTATAAGTCAGCAATTTTCTGAATTCAGGGAGGCTGAATGGCTGAATGGTTAGCATGTGCGCACTGTATCGTAACGTCTGTCATTGAGTCAACGGGCGTCGTTTCGATCTCCAGGTTGCACGTGACATGAAGTATGATGTCCAACCTTGTGGGTTTTCTCCGTGTTCTTCGGTTTCCTCCCAACGGCTAAAGACCTGTAAGCGCAGGGGGAGTTTTTAAATGAAATTAAAAAACATATGTTAGTCCCGAAATGACCTAGTTTGTGTCGAATGGACATTAGGCCGCATTTCTCTCTTTCTCTTTTATTTTTAAAGTTTTGTAATAATCGGTTGGTAATCAAAGGTACTGTAAAAGTGATAAAACAGAAAATAATCGGTTGGTAATCAAAGGTACTGTAAAAGTCATAAAACAGAAAATTTCGCCCGGTTGTAATGTTTCTCACTTTAAAGTCAGCAATTTCCCGATTTTAAGTGGCAAACGTTTATTGCGAACGCTTAAGCTGGTCAGGGGGGAGCTTATTTTTAAAAGTTTTGTAATATTCGGTTGATAACTAAAGGTACCGTGCAAATTAAACTGTTACAATAGAAAATTTGGCCCGGTTGAAATGTTTCTCGCTGTAGGTCAGCAATTTGCCGATTTTAGGGAGGTTGCGTGGCTGAATGGTTAGCACGTGCGCTCTGTATCATAACGTCTGTCATTGAGTCAACTGCCGTTGTTTCGATTTTTTGGTTGTACGTGACAAGGAGTATGGTTGCCTGTCCAACCTCGTAGGCCGTAACCGCCGCTGCCCGGGTAAAATTTCCCTCATTGCACACATTATGGCATATGCCCGTCTTCATTAGCCCATTTTAGGAGCAGAACAGTCGGACGTTAAACCCCATTCAATTTCACTTCATTTTCTCTATGTTGCTTATTTATTATAGTGGATAAATATTTTTCTGGTTCTAGCAATTATTTAATTTTTGCATAGAAATCTTGCTTTGGCCAGTTTTTTTTATTGCAGAGTGCCATTCTTGTTTAAACAAACATGATCCTTTGTTTAAAACATGCTTAAGAAGTCGTCACGATTTCCTACTTATAACCAAACATATTGGAAATATTAGTCTGGCATTATTAAATCCTAATTTTATTGGTCTTATTTAAAATTAAACTTTCATTTAACTATGAACAACCCTTAACGTGTCTCTTTAAAACTATTAAGTACTCTAAAACAGTAGCTCAACCTTTTGACCTAAACTCATTAATTTACCATTTTGTTGTGAGCGACTTCTTATTCTTCCTATATGACATATTGCACGTGTCTGATTTCAAAGGGGGGTTGAGTGGCTGAATGGTAAGCACGCGCGCCTGTCATTGAGTAAACTAGCGTGTTTTCGAATGCCCGGTTGTACGTGACAAGGAGTAAGGTCGCCTGTCCAACCTGCCATTTTTAATTTTTTTTTCCCGCCATTTTCATTTCATTTTCTCATCCGTCTCATTACAGTAATACAAGTTTCAGTTATTTCCCTTTAGTTTTCAGATTATTGTTATGCCTGGGTGCAATGTTTCATACTATATTTAGACTTGTAACTTCGCGAGTTTTTGACCAATTTTAATAATTTTTTCTTCGTATCCTTTTATTTAGCTTACTTGATACAATCAATGACACGTGACGATGAATATGAAAGCTTTCATATCTGCATGGGACAGTAGCAGATCTAGTTAAGCTTTCATATTACATATGAAAGCTTATTGTTTCTGTTAAAGTTATTATTATTATTATTTTTTTTTTTGTGTGTTTTCTGCAAATCGGATTTCTCAGAATCTATCCATAGGATCTTTCTGAAATTTTGACCTACCCCCCCAAAAATGGGGTGCGAACCTTGATTAAATATATTTTCGAAACGTTTTACGAATCCGAAATCACCGAATTTTACGAACGAAAAAAATGACAATGCATAGTCGTAACTTTGTTATTTTTTGACCGATTTTACTAATTCTTTTTTCTTTGAATACCTTTAAAAAAACCATTTTCATCTGCAGTTTCACATTTTCGAATTTCGAAAATTCGTCGCTGTGATTTCGAACCGGAAGATTAGACCAATTTGACAACTTCTTTAATAGTTGTACGATTTTCATGAAATTTAGTATCTAAGTAGATCCTACCGATGTGACTTCAAAAATATAATTAGAAATTTTCTAAATTATCTCCCCTTGACGAAATTAAGGATCAAAATTTTCAAAAAAATCATCGAAATATAGGTCAGAATGACCTGATTTTTTTTTTGGATACTAGATAAGTAATTACTGATTTGTACACAAAATATGGAGTTTGTCGATCGAACCGGAAGTGCCGCCATATTTAAAAGTGAAAAATCAATAAGGCTTTTTTGCTATTTTACTTACAGACTCGGGAGTTATATTTTCTGAATCCTTGTAGGAAGGCCTAAAAAATGTCGCGAATAGAATTTTGATTTCGGTCACGTGATGGTCACCATTTTGAATTGAAAATGAAAAATAGAAGCAATTTGAAGGGTCGGGACTTTGGAACACAATTACTCTCCTTCTAATTAAGCTAGAATGTTCAAACTTGGTGTAGACGTTCACTAGGTCAATGTTATGATTGAGTTCAAAGATGAGCATTTTCTGCTTAGGGTAAGCAGAGATAAACAAGCTAATTTGTTGATTCTTTAGGGCACGATAACTTCGGTTATAATGAAGGGAGGGCGGTGAAACTTTTGTCAATAGAGAGTCTAATAGCTAGCCTGTTGTGTGAAATCATTGTATTATTTTTTCTAAATATCAGGGATAGCCGAAAAAAAGAGATTGAAAACCCAAAAAGTCGTATTTTTACAATTTGGAGCATGTTTAGAGGTCTTTCTCGTAAAGTCAACATAATATTTTTTGGGAACTTCTTGTACAAAGAGTCTTATTGGTAGTCTTTTATATGAAACCATCGATCAACAGTCCAACATATCAGGAGTAGAAGAACAAAAGGATCGAACATTGAAAACGGCACCCTTTCATTGTTAAGCAAAACATGCAGTGTGGGTGACTACAATCTACACATTTAGTCATCGTATAGAGCTTATTCAACAGTATCGAATTCCAACTGCTTAGGGATATTTTACGTGCACTCCAATGTGTACACGGGACCTTGGTTTTTCGTCCCATCCGAATGACTAGACAGCTGTGCTTGTCAGGCCCTCCGTTCTGCCTCACTGACAAGGGGAACCACGCCGGGAAATCGAGATGAACTTTCTCCGTGCAGAACTTTCAATTCAGGCGAAAACGTTTATTGCATACGATTAAGCTGGTCAGTTGGAGCTTATTTTCAAAAGTTTTGTAATAATCGGTTGGTAATTAAAGTACCGTGCACATTAAACTGTTAAAACAGAAAATTTCGCCCGGTTGAAATGTTTCTTGCTATAAGTCAGCAATTTTCTGAATTCAGGGAGGCTGAATGGCTGAATGGTTAGCATGTGCGCACTGTATCGTAACGTCTGTCATTGAGTCAACGGGCGTCGTTTCGATCTCCAGGTTGCACGTGACATGAAGTATGATGTCCAACCTTGTGGGTTTTCTCCGTGTTCTTCGGTTTCCTCCCAACGGCTAAAGACCTGTAAGCGCAGGGGGAGTTTTTAAATAAAATTAAAAAACATATGTTAGTCCCGAAATGACCTAGTTTGTGTCGAATGGACATTAGGCCGCATTTCTCTCTTTCTCTTTTATTTTTAAAGTTTTGTAATAATCGGTTGGTAATCAAAGGTACTGTAAAAGTGATAAAACAGAAAATAATCGGTTGGTAATCAAAGGTACTGTAAAAGTGATAAAACAGAAAATTTCGCCCGGTTGTAATGTTTCTCACTTAAAGGTCAGCAATTTCCCGATTTTAAGTGGCAAACGTTTATTGCGAACGCTTAAGCTGGTCAGGGGGGAGCTTATTTTTAAAAGTTTTGTAATATTCGGTTGATAACTAAAGGTACCGTGCAAATTAAACTGTTACAATAGAAAATTTGGCCCGGTTGAAATGTTTCTCGCTGTAGGTCAGCAATTTGCCGATTTTAGGGAGGTTGCGTGGCTGAATGGTTAGCACGTGCGCTCTGTATCATAACGTCTGTCATTGAGTCAACTGCCGTTGTTTCGATTTTTTGGTTGTACGTGACAATGAGTATGGTTGCCTGTCCAACCTCGTAGGCCGTAACCGCCGCTGCCCGGGTAAAATTTCCCTCATTGCACACATTATGGCATATGCCCGTCTTCATTAGCCCATTTTAGGAGCAGAACAGTCGGACGTTAAACCCCATTCAATTTCATTTCATTTTCTCTATGTTGCTTATTTATTATAGTGGATAAATATTTTTCTGGTTCTAGCAATTATTTAATTTCTGCATAGAAATCTTGCTTTGGCCAGTTTTTTTTATTGCAGAGTGCCATTCTTGTTTAAACAAACATGATCCTTTGTTTAAAACATGCTTAAGAAGTCGTCACGATTTCCTACTTATAACCAAACATATTGGAAATATTAGTCTGGCATTATTAAATCCTAATTTTATTGGTCTTATTTAAAATTAAACTTTCATTTAACTATGAACAACCCTTAACGTGTCTCTTTAAAACTATTAAGTACTCTAAAACAGTAGCTCAACCTTTTGACCTAAACTCATTAATTTACCATTTTGTTGTGAGCGACTTCTTATTCTTCCTATATGACATATTGCACGTGTCTGATTTCAAAGGGGGGTTGAGTGGCTGAATGGTAAGCTCGCGCGCCTGTCATTGAGTAAACTAGCGTGTTTTCGAATGCCCGGTTGTACGTGACAAGGAGTAAGGTCGCCTGTCCAACCTGCCATTTTTAATTTTTTTTTCCCGCCATTTTCATTTCATTTTCTCATCCGTCTCATTACAGTAATACAAGTTTCAGTTATTTCCCTTTAGTTTTCAGATTATTGTTATGCCTGGGTGCAATGTTTCATACTATATTTAGACTTGTAACTTCGCGAGTTTTTGACCAATTTTAATAATTTTTTCTTCGTATCCTTTTATTTAGGTTACTTGATACAATCAATGACACGTGACGATGAATATGAAAGCTTTCATATCTGCATGGGACAGTAGCAGATCTAGTTATTATTATTTTTTTTTTTGTGTGTTTTCTGCAAATCGGATTTCTCAGAATCTATCCATAGGATCTTTCTGAAATTTTGACCTACCCCCCCAAAAATGGGGTGCGAACCTTGATTAAATATATTTTCGAAACGTTTTACGAATCCGAAATCACCGAATTTTACGAACGAAAAAAATGACAATGCATAGTCGTAACTTTGTTATTTTTTGACCGATTTTACTAATTCTTTTTTCTTTGAATACCTTTAAAAAAACCATTTTCATCTGCAGTTTCACATTTTCGAATTTCGAAAATTCGTCGCTGTGATTTCGAACCGGAAGATTAGACCAATTTGACAACTTCTTTAATAGTTGTACGATTTTCATGAAATTTAGTATCTAAGTAGATCCTACCGATGTGACTTCAAAAATATAATTAGAAATTTTCTAAATTATCTCCCCTTGACGAAATTAAGGATCAAAATTTTCAAAAAAATCATCGAAATATAGGTCAGAATGACCTGATTTTTTTTTTGGATACTAGATAAGTAATTACTGATTTGTACACAAAATATGGAGTTTGTCGATCGAACCGGAAGTGCCGCCATATTTAAAAGTGAAAAATCAATAAGGCTTTTTTGCTATTTTACTTACAGACTCGGGAGTTATATTTTCTGAATCCTTGTAGGAAGGCCTAAAAAATGTCGCGAATAGAATTTTGATTTCGGTCACGTGATGGTCACCATTTTGAATTGAAAATGAAAAATAGAAGCAATTTGAAGGGTCGGGACTTTGGAACACAATTACTCTCCTTCTAATTAAGCTAGAATGTTCAAACTTGGTGTAGACGTTCACTAGGTCAATGTTATGATTGAGTTCAAAGATGAGCATTTTCTGCTTAGGGTAAGCAGAGATAAACAAGCTAATTTGTTGATTCTTTAGGGCACGATAACTTCGGTTATAATGAAGGGAGGGCGGTGAAACTTTTGTCAATAGAGAGTCTAATAGCTAGCCTGTTGTGTGAAATCATTGTATTATTTTTTCTAAATATCAGGGATAGCCGAAAAAAAGAGATTGAAAACCCAAAAAGTCGTATTTTTACAATTTGGAGCATGTTTAGAGGTCTTTCTCGTAAAGTCAACATAATATTTTTTGGGAACTTCTTGTACAAAGAGTCTTATTGGTAGTCTTTTATATGAAACCATCGATCAACAGTCCAACATATCAGGAGTAGAAGAACAAAAGGATCGAACATTGAAAACGGCACCCTTTCATTGTTAAGCGAAACATGCAGTGTGGGTGACTACAATCTACACATTTAGTCATCGTATAGAGCTTATTCAACAGTATCGAATTCCAACTGCTTAGGGATATTTTACGTGCACTCCAATGTGTACACGGGACCTTGGTTTTTCGTCCCATCCGAATGACTAGACAGCTGTGCTTGTCAGGCCCTCCGTTCTGCCTCACTGACAAGGGGAACCACGCCGGGAAATCGAGATGAACTTTCTCCGTGCAGAACTTTCAATTCAGGCGAAAAAGTTTATTGCATACGATTAAGCTGGTCAGTTGGAGCTTATTTTCAAAAGTTTTGTAATAATCGGTTGGTAATTAAAGTACCGTGCACATTAAACTGTTAAAACAGAAAATTTCGCCCGGTTGAAATGTTTCTTGCTATAAGTCAGCAATTTTCTGAATTCAGGGAGGCTGAATGGCTGAATGGTTAGCATGTGCGCACTGTATCGTAACGTCTGTCATTGAGTCAACGGGCGTCGTTTCGATCTCCAGGTTGCACGTGACATGAAGTATGATGTCCAACCTTGTGGGTTTTCTCCGTGTTCTTCGGTTTCCTCCCAACGGCTAAAGACCTGTAAGCACAGGGGGAGTTTTTAAATAAAATTAAAAAACATATGTTAGTCCCGAAATGACCTAGTTTGTGTCGAATGGACATTAGGCCGCATTTCTCTCTTTCTCTTTTATTTTTAAAGTTTTGTAATAATCGGTTGGTAATCAAAGGTACTGTAAAAGTGATAAAACAGAAAATAATCGGTTGGTAATCAAAGGTACTGTAAAAGTCATAAAACAGAAAATTTCGCCCGGTTGTAATGTTTCTCACTTTAAAGTCAGCAATTTCCCGATTTTAAGTGGCAAACGTTTATTGCGAACGCTTAAGCTGGTCAGGGGGGAGCTTATTTTTAAAAGTTTTGTAATATTCGGTTGATAACTAAAGGTACCGTGCAAATTAAACTGTTACAATAGAAAATTTGGCCCGGTTGAAATGTTTCTCGCTGTAGGTCAGCAATTTGCCGATTTTAGGGAGGTTGCGTGGCTGAATGGTTAGCACGTGCGCTCTGTATCATAACGTCTGTCATTGAGTCAACTGCCGTTGTTTCGATTTTTTGGTTGTACGTGACAAGGAGTATGGTTGCCTGTCCAACCTCGTAGGCCGTAACCGCCGCTGCCCGGGTAAAATTTCCCTCATTGCACACATTATGGCATATGCCCGTCTTCATTAGCCCATTTTAGGAGCAGAACAGTCGGACGTTAAACCCCATTCAATTTCATTTCATTTTCTCTATGTTGCTTATTTATTATAGTGGATAAATATTTTTCTGGTTCTAGCAATTATTTAATTTCTGCATAGAAATCTTGCTTTGGCCAGTTTTTTTTATTGCAGAGTGCCATTCTTGTTTAAACAAACATGATCCTTTGTTTAAAACATGCTTAAGAAGTCGTCACGATTTCCTACTTATAACCAAACATATTGGAAATATTAGTCTGGCATTATTAAATCCTAATTTTATTGGTCTTATTTAAAATTAAACTTTCATTTAACTATGAACAACCCTTAACGTGTCTCTTTAAAACTATTAAGTACTCTAAAACAGTAGCTCAACCTTTTGACCTAAACTCATTAATTTACCATTTTGTTGTGAGCGACTTCTTATTCTTCCTATATGACATATTGCACGTGTCTGATTTCAAAGGGGGGTTGAGTGGCTGAATGGTAAGCACGCGCGCCTGTCATTGAGTAAACTAGCGTGTTTTCGAATGCCCGGTTGTACGTGACAAGGAGTAAGGTCGCCTGTCCAACCTGCCATTTTTAATTTTTTTTTTCCCGCCATTTTCATTTCATTTTCTCATCCGTCTCATTACAGTAATACAAGTTTCAGTTATTTCCCTTTAGTTTTCAGATTATTGTTATGCCTGGGTGCAATGTTTCATACTATATTTAGACTTGTAACTTCGCGAGTTTTTGACCAATTTTAATAATTTTTTCTTCGTATCCTTTTATTTAGGTTACTTGATACAATCAATGACACGTGACGATGAATATGAAAGCTTTCATATCTGCATGGGACAGTAGCAGATCTAGTTAGGCTTTCAGACTTTCGTCTGAAAGCCTATTGAGATTACTAAAATTATTATTAGGCTTTCAGACTTTCGTCTGAAAGCCTATTGAGATTACTAAAATTATTATTATTATTATTATTATTATTATTTACCGCGAGGGCCTAGATCTCCATGATCGAAAACAGATATCGATCTGGAGTTAGCTTTTCTATCGGGAAACCATGTGGTGGCTACTTGATAAAATATTTTTGAAATTTCTGCGCATACCGGAAGTGACCGAACTTTGTACTTTCTCTAAAAATTGAAAATCGGCCATAGTTTCGTCAATTCTTTATCCATTTTCAAACAAATTACATTTTTGGAATCCCTGAATCTTTTCTGAGACAATGGCTATCTCACATTTTTCAATTTCGAACATTCGTCTATGACTTTTATCGTTCGAAAATTGAAAACATGTTGTTTACGAGACAATTTTTGTTATTTTTCAAAATTTTCAAATTTGACCTACATTTTTGGATACCTGAAGTCCATCCGATTCCAGTAATATAAGTTTCATTCAGAGTTATCGCCCTTTATTTTCCGATTTTTTTCGAATTTTCTTCCCATTTTGCGAGCTCGGGTTTCGTTTTATGGTAGAATTGACGTTTATGAAACTTCTGGAACATGAAGTTATAGTCCAATACCAACTGATAAAGCAATTTCGACACGGATCTTCAAACCGGAAGTGGTCGAAATAATGTTCAATATTTTGAAAAAAATGCAAAAAATGGATATTTTGGGGGAAAACGCTATTTCTCTGTCCGATATCAATGGATTAAACGAATGAAGGTACCGTTTGATGGCACGATTGTTGGACTATCATATGATACCCCATTCATACGGATACTATGAACAGACAGCAAAATATGGCACGCTGAAAATCAAGTATTTTCTGATTTGGAGCGTTTTTGGACGCCTGTATCTCGAAAACTTAACCTGCAATATTTTTTAAATTTTTTCTATCGAGAGTCCTTTGGGAGGTATTTGACATGAAGCCATCCAATAGGACTTTGAAATGTCTGGAATAGGATAAAAAAGGGACTGAAAATCGAAAAAAGTCGAAAAATCGTGAAATTTTGGAAAATGCTCTACTATTTTTTTATTTTAAGAGATTTTTAAAAAAAGGTTGTATATTCAGATAGCTGACCTAATTACGATTCTAACGATGTATAATATGTATGTAATTATTAAAATTTAATTTTCTATATTTTAAATTTTTTGCATTTTTGGCACTTTTGAACATAGGATTTCTCAGGGGCATTTTATCTGATCAGATAATGTAATATATCATTACAGAGCCCTGTGGCTATTTTAGTGCCCAAACCGGCTATTAGAACTATTCCGACAATAATAACCATACCGGAAGTATTCAAAAAATGAAAAAAAAGAGTAAAAACATTGTCGCACTTGCGAAAAACTTGATTTCTCCCTTAGGTAATAGCGGACCAAAAGAACTAAAGTGTCGCTGGATAGCCCTATTAATGGACCATCATATGGTATCTAAATAATACGATTTCGATGGTAAGGAAATAAATTATTGTATGCCAAAAATCTAGTATTTTCCAATTTTTTAACATTCTGAGACGCCTTTTTCTCGAAAACGACGCCTACGATTTTTCTTAAACGTTTCTCACTCAAAGTCCTGTCAGTTGTCTATATAGGGAATCCAAAATGAAAAGCATTGAAATAATATAAGTGGTCGAAAAATGGCCTCAAACTTTGAAAAAAATTGAAAAATCGTTAAATTTTTTGAAACGCTCTTTAATTTATCTTTTTTTCCAAAACTACTCAATGGATGTTTCTGACACTTCTGGTACGTACAGTTAAGTATCCAAAGGACTTCGTAAAGCTATCACAACAACGATCGTAAAACCGGAAGTAGTCGAAAAAATGTCCGATATTTCGAAAAAAATTAATTTTTTTACGAAAACCTTTTTTATTTATGAATATTTTTTGATGATATTTTACACAGGGTTAAAATATCATCGTACTTGAGCAGAAATGAGAAAAAAAATTGTCTCGGTAATTTGCGTTAGCCACCATCGGCTAATTTAGTTTTTCGTACCCAGAAAAATTATTTATTGTTCGATTTGTATAAAACAAAGTTCATATGCACCATGGTCCCAATTGTAATTTTTTTTGTTACGGTGAAATTTTTCTGTCGGCAACGGAAGTGACGTAATATTAACAAAAACTACAATTTTGACAGTTCGGTACCACTTTTTGAAAGCAAATATTATTTTTTTTCAAAACTGATATGACTAAAAGGATGCACCCTGCAAAGGTGCACAAAAACCTTAGCTCATATTTTTTAATTTCAACTTCATTTTCGGGCAATTTCGAATAAAATGTAAAATAAAGTGTAAAATTCAGTTATTTACAATTCATTCAGCGTCTTCATATTTTGAAATATTTATTTGTAATTTTCATAAACTCGTAGCAATAATCCAGACGAAGAGAATGTATGCGAAAATTAGTTTGTAATATGAGCAGTTGCCGAGAAATATGCAATTTTGCATGCATCACTTTTCACGTTATTTTGCCTATAAAAGAGTTAATTATTATTCGATTTGCAATATTTTTTTTCCATTTGATGCCTAATGCCAATTTGGACTAGGTCAAGCCAATTTTACATTTTCACTGTGACCGGAAATGACGTCATTTGGGCAAAAACTGTATTTTTAACCTAAAAAATAAATATTTTATTCAAATGAGTCTGCCTTATAATATTTTTAAAATTATGATATTTGATTCCCATTAACGAATAAAATGAAGCCATACGACCATACAGATACCACAAAATGGTTTCTAACTTGTACGGTTACAGAGAAATAGGCGATCTTCTATAAGTCACTTTTCAAGGTTTTTGGTCTGTAAAACTGTCAATTATTATTCGATTTTTACAATTTATTTACCATTTCATGCCTTATGCTATTTATGACTTCTATGAACCAAGTTAAAATTTTCAATATCACCGGAAGTAATGTAATTTTTGCAAAAAACGTATTTTTAGCCTTTAAAACAAACATTTTTTTGAAGGGATTTATATTTATTATTCGTTTAACTTTATAACGTCTGACTCTAATGGGCAGTAAGACTGGATCAATACCATCATATTGATATCAAGAAAAATCTTCTAGCATGTTCCCTTGTCGAATAATAACCAATTTTCCGAGGGTCACTTTTCAGTTTTTTACCTTCTTAATTTCAGTTTATGGGTTATAGGTTAATTATTTATTGTCCGATATTTATAAAAAAAAGTTTGTATTTTGTATGTTGCGAATTTTCGACTTATTTTTCATCTATAAAAATTTCTTTCGGCACCGGAAGTGACATACTTTTGCCATAATTTACAATTTTGACCGGTCTTTTAGCCAGCAAATATTACTTTTAGATATGATAGAGGGTGTCACTGAAGCAAAACAACTAAAGTATAGTTTGGTAGCTCAATGGATAGGCTATGGTATAATAAACTTCCTGTATGATTCCTGAAAGCCGGTTCAGTGCTGCTTGCAGGTCTAGTTAGGCTTTCAGACTTTCGTCTGAAAGCCTATTGAGATTACTAAAATTATTATTATTATTATTATTTACCGCGGGAGCCTAGATCTCCATGATGGAAACAGATATCGATCTGGAATTAGATTTTCTATCGGGAAACCATGTGGTGGCTACTTGATAAAATATTTTTGAAGTTTCTGCGCATACCGGAAGTGACCGAACTTTGTACGTTGTCTGAAAATTGAAAATCGGCCATAATTTCGTCAATTCTTTATCCATTTTCAAACAAATTACATTTTCGGAATCCCTGAATCTTTTCTGAGACAGTGGCTATCTCACATTTTTCAATTTCGGACATTTGTCTATTACTTTTATCGTTCGAAAATTGAAAACATGTTGTTTACGAGACAAGTTTTGTTATTTTTCAAAATTTTCAAATTTGACCTACATTTTTGGATACCTGAAGTCCATCCGATTCCAGTAATATAAGTTTCATTCAGAGTTATCGCCCTTTATTTTTCGATTTTTTTCGAATTTTCTTCCCATTTTGTGAGCTCGGGTTTCGTTTTATGGCAGAATTGATGTTTCTGAAACTTCTGGAACATGAAGTTATAGTCCAATACCAACTTATAAAGCAATTTCGACAAGAATCCTTCAACCGGAAGTGGTCGAAATAATGTGCAATATTTTGAAAAAAATGCAAAAAACGGATATTTTGGGGAAAAATGCGATTTCTCCGCCCGATATCAATGGATTAAAGAAATTATGGTACCATTGGACTGCACTAGGATTGTACTATCGTATGATACCCAATTCATACGGATGCTATGATCAGGAAGCAAAATATGGCACGCTGAAAATCAAGAATTTTCTGATTTTTAGCATTTTTGGACGACTGTATCCCGAAAACTTAACCTACAATTTTTTTTTTAATTTTTTCTATCGAGAGTCCTTTTGGAGGTACTTTGCATGAAGCCAACCAATAAGACTTTGAAATGTCTGGAATAGAATAAAAAAGGGACTGAAAATCGAAAAAAGTCGAAAAATCGTGAAATTTTGAAAAATGCTCTACTATTTTTTTATTTAAAGAGATTTTTTTAAAAAGGTTGTATATTCAGATAGCTGACCTAATTACGATTCTAACGATGTATAATATGTATGTAATTATTGAAATTTAATTTTCGATATTTTAAATTTTTTGCATTTTTCGCACTTTTGAACATAGGATTTCTCAGTGGCATTTTATCTGATCAGATAATGTAATATATCATTACAGAGCCCTGTGGCTATTTTAGCGCCCAAACCGGCTATTAAAACTATTCCGACAATAATAACCATACCGGAAGTATTCAAAAAATGAAAAAAAAGTTAAAAATATTGTCGCACTTGCGAAAAACTTGATTGCTCACTTAGGTAATAGCGGACCATAGGAAACTAAAGTGTCGTTAGATAGCCCTATTAATGGACCATCGTATGGTATCTAAATAATACGATTTCGATGGTAAGGAAATAAATTATTGTATGCCAAAAATCTAGTATTTTCCGATTTTTTAACATTCTGAGACGCCCTTTTCTCGAAAACGATGCCTACGATTTTTCTGAAACTTTTCTTACTCATAGTCCTATCGGTTGTCTATATAGTGAATCCAAAATGAAAAGCATTGAAATAATATAGGTGGTCCAAAAATGACATCAAACTTTGAAAAAAAATTGAAAAATCGTTAAATTTTAGTAAACGCTCTTTAATTTATCTTTTTTTCCAAAACTACTCAATGGATGTTTCTGACACTTCTGGTACAGAAAGTTAAGTATCCAAAGAACTTCGTAAAGCTATCACAACAACCATCGTAAAACCGGAAGTAGTCCAAAAAATGTCCGATATTTTGAAAAAAAATATTTTTTTTACGAAAACCTTTTTTATTTATGAATATTTTTTGATGGTATTTTACACAGGGTTAAAATATCATCCTACTTGAGCAGAAATGGGAAAGAAAATTGTCTCGGTTATTTGCGTTAGCCGCCAACGGCTAATTTAGTTTTTCGTACCCAGAAAAATTATTTATTGTTCGATTTGTATAAAACAAAGTTCATATGCTCCGTGGTCCCAATTGTAATTTTTTTTGTTATGGTGAAATTTTTCTGTCGGCAACGGAAGTGGCGTAATGTTAACAAAAACTATAATTTTGACAGTTCGGTACTACTTTTGGAAAGCAAATATTATTTTTTTTCAAAACTGATATAACTAAAATTATGCACCCTGCAAAGGTGCACAATATCCTTAGCTCAGATTTTTTAATTTCAATTTCATTTTCGGGCAATTTCGAATAAAATGTAAAATAAAGTGTAAAATTCAGTTGTTTACAATTCATTCAGCGTCTTCATATTTTGAAATATTTATTTGTAATTTTAATAAACTCGTAGCAATAATCCAGAAGAAGAGATTGTATGCAAAAATTAGTTTGTAATATGAGCAGTTGCCGAGGAATATGCAATCTTGCATGCATCACTTTTCACGTTATTTTGCCTATAAAAGAGTGAATTATTATTCGATTTGCAATATTTTTTTCCATTTGATGCTTAATGTCAATTTGGACTAGGTCAAGCCAATTTTACAATTTCACTGTGACCGGAAATGACGTCATTTGGGCAAAAACTGTATTTTAAACCTAAAAAAACAAATATTTTATTCAAATGAGTCTGCCTTATAATAATTTTAAAATTATGATATTTGATTCCCATCAACGAATAGAATGAAGCCATACGACCATACAGATAACACAAAATGGTTTCTAACTTGTACGGTTACAGAGAAATAGACGATCTTCGATAAGTCACTTTTCAAGGTTTTTGGTCTATAAAAGTGTCAATTATTATTCGATTTTTATATTTTTTTTTACCATTTGATGCCTTATGCCATTTATGACTTCTATGAACTAAATTAACACTTTCAATGTCACCGGAAGTAATGTAATTTTTTCAAAAAACGTATTTTTGGCCTTCAAAACAAACATTTTTTTGAAGTGATTTATGTTTATTATTCGTTTAACTTTATAATGTCTGACTCTAACGGGTAGTAAGATTGAATCAATACCATCATATTGATATCAAGAAAAGGCTTCTAGCATGTTCCCTTGTCGAAAAATAGCCAATTGTCCCAGGGTCACTTTTAAGTTTTTTACCTTCTTAATTTCAGATTATTGGTTGAAGGTTAATTATTTATTGCCCGATATGTATAAAACAAAGTTTGTATTTTGTATGTTGCGAATTTTCGACTTACTTTTCACCTATAAAAAATTTCTTTCAACACCGGAAGTGACGTAATTTTGCCATAATTTACAATTTTGACCGGTCTTTTCGCCAGCAAATATTACTTTTACATATGATAGACGGTGTCACTGAAGTAAAACAATTAAAGTTTGGTAGCTCAATGGATCGGCTATGGTATAATAAACTTCCTGTATGATTCCTGAAAGCCGGTTCAGTGCTGCTTGCAGGTCTAGTTATTATTATTATTATTTACCGCGAGGGCCTAGATCTCTATGATCGAAACAGATATCGATCTGGAATTAGATTTTCTATTGGGAAACCATGTGGTGGCTACTTGATAAAATATTTTCGAAATTTCTGCGCATACCGGAAGTGACCGAACTTTGTACGTTGTCTAAAAATTGAAAATTGGCCATAGTTTCGGCAATTCTTTATCCATTTTCCAACAAATTACATTTTTGGAATCCCTAAATCTTTTCTGAGACAATGGCTATCTCACATTTTTCAATTTCGAACATTCGTCTATGACTTTTATCGTTTGAAAATTGAAAAGATGTTGTTTACGAGACAATTTTTGTTATTTTTAAAAATTTTCAAATTTGACCTACATTTTTGGATACCTGAAGTCCATCCGATTCCAGTAATATAAGTTTCATTCAGAGTTATCGCCCTTTATTTTTCGATTTTTTTCGAATTTTCTTCCCATTTTGTGAGCTCGGGTTTCGGTTTATGGCAGAATTGACGTTTCTGAAACTTCTGGAACATGAAGTTATAGTACAATACCAACTTATAAAGCAATTTCGACAAGAATCCTTAAACCGGAAGTGGTCGAAATAATGGGCAATATTTTGAAAAAAATGCAAAAAATGGATATTTTGGGGAAAAACGCGATTTCTCCGCCCGATATCAATGGATTAAAGAAATTAGGGTACCATTGGACTGCACTAGGATTGTACTATCGTATGATACCCAATTCATACGGATTCTATGATCAGGAAGCAAAATATGGCACGCTGAAAATCACGAATTTTCTGATTTTTAGCATTTTTGGACGCCTGTATCTCGAAAACTTAACCTACAATTTTTTTTTAATTTTATCTATCGAGAGTCCTTTTGGAGATATTTTGCATGAAGCCAACCAATAAGACTTTGAAATGTCTGGAATAGAATAAAAAAGGGACTGAAAATCGAAAAAAGTCGAAAAATCGTGAAATTTTGAAAAATGCTCTACTATTTTTTTATTTTAAGAGATTTTTAAAAAAAGGTTGTATATTCAGATAGCTGACCTAATTACGATTCTAACGATGTATAATATGTATGTAATTATTGAAATTTAATTTTCGATATTTTAAATTTTTTGCATTTTTTGCACTTTTGAACATAGGATTTCTCAGGGGCATTTTATCTGATCAGATAATGTAATATATCATTACAGAGCCCTGTGGCTATTTTAGCGCCCAAACCGGCTATTAAAACTATTCCGACAATAATAACCATACCGGGAGTTTTCAAAAAATGAAAAAAAAGGTTAAAAATATTGTCGCACTTGCGAAAAACTTGATTTCTCCCTTAGGTAATAGCGGACCAAAAGAACTAAAGTGTCGCTGGATAGCCCTATTAATGGACCATCATATGGTATCTAAATAATACGATTTCGATGGTAAGGAAATAAATTATTGTATGCCAAAAATCTAGTATTTTCCGATTTTTTAACATTCTGAGACGCCCTTTTCTCGAAAACGACGCCTACGATTTTTCTGAAACTTTTCTTACTCATAGTCCTATCGGTTGTCTATATAGTGAATCCAAAATGAAAAGCATTGAAATAATATAGGTGGTCCAAAAATGACATCAAACTTTGAAAAAAATTGAAAAATCGTAAAATTTTTGTAAACGCTCTTTAATTTATCTTTTTTTCCAAAACTACTCAATGGATGTTTCTGACACTTCTGGTACAGAAAGTTAAGTATCCAAAGAACTTCGTAAAGCTATCACGACAACGATCGTAAAACCGGAAGTAGTCGAAAAAATGTCCGATATTTTGATAAAAAATATTTTTTTTACGAAAACCTTTTTTATTTATGAATATTTTTGGATGGTATTTTACACAGGGTTAAAATATCATCCTACTTGACCAGAAATGGGAAAAAAAATTGTCTCGGTTATTTGCGTTAGCCGCCAACGGCTAATTTAGTTTTTCGTACCCAGAAAAATTATTTATTGTTCGATTTGTATAAAACAAAGTTCATATGCTCCGTGGTCCCAATTGTAATTTTTTTTGTTATGATGAAATTTTTCTGTCGGCAACGGAAGTGACGTAATATTAACAAAAACTATAATTTTGACAGTTCGGTACTACTTTTTGAAAGCAAATATTATTTTTTTTCAAAACTGATATAACTAAACGGATGCACCCTGCAAAGGTGCACAATATCCTTAGCTCAGATTTTATAATTTCAATTTCATTTTCGGGCAATTTCGAATAAAATGTAAAATAAAGTGTAAAATTCAGTTGTTTACAATTCATTCAGCGTCTTCATATTTTGAAATATTTATTTGTAATTTTAATAAACTCGTAGCAATAATCCAGAAGAAGAGATTGTATGCGAAAATTAGTTTGTAATATGAGCAGTTGCCGAGGAATATGCAATTTTGCATGCGTCACTTTTCACGTTATTTTGCCTATAAAAGAGTTAATTATTATTCGATTTGCAATATTATTTTTCCATTTGATGCTTAGTGTCAATTTGTTCTAGGTCAAGCCAATTTTACAATTTCACTGTGACCGGAAATGACGTCATTTGGGCAAAAACTGTATTTTTAACCTAAAAAACTAAAATTGTATTCAAATGAGTCTGCCTTATAATATTTTTAAAATTATGATATTTGATTCCCATCAACGAATAGAATGAAGCCATACGATCATACAGATACCACAAAATGGTTTCTAACTTGTACGGTTTCAGAGAAATAGGCGATCTTCTATAAGTCACTTTTCAAGGTTTTTGGTCTATAAAAGTGTCAATTATTATTCGATTTTTATAATCTTTTTACCATTTGATGCCTTATGCCATTTATGACTTCTATGAACCAAGTTAACATTTTCAATATCACCGGAAGTAATGTAATTTTTGCAAAAAACGTATTTTTAGCCTTCAAAACAAACATTTTTTTGAAGTGATCTATATTCATTATTCGTTTAACTTTATAACGTCTGACTGTAATGGGCAGTAAGATTGAATCAATACCATCATATTGATATCAAGAAAAGGCTTCTAGCATGTTCCCTTGTCGAAAAATAGCCAATTGTCCCAGGGTCACTTTTAAGTTTTTTACCTTCTTAATTTCAGTTTATGGGTTATAGGTTAATTATTTATTGCCCGATATGTATAAAACAAAGTTTGTATTTTGTATGTTGCGAATTTTCGACTTATTTTTCACCTATAAAAATTTCTTTCGGTACCGGAAGTGACGTAATTTTGCCTTAATTTACAATTTTGACCGGTCTTTTCGCCAGCAAATATTACTTTTACATATGATAGAGGGTGTCGCTGAAGCAAAACAACTAAAGTATAGTTTGGTAGTTCAATGGGTCGGCTATGGTATAATAAACTTCCTGTATGATTCCTGAAAGCCGGTTCAGTGCTGCTTGCAGGTCTAGTTATTATTATTATTATTCAGATTCCAATTTGAATAGATCTCAGCAACTACGTGTCGCATCGTTACGATTTCTTCGGTTTTACTGGGAAAGTGGGTGTGACTTAGAGGATAAAGCTATTTTGAACGTTCTGCGACAATGCGAAATGTCCGAAATCACCGAATTTATCGTTTTTTAAAATATTGCATTAATTTTAACAATAATCACTGGATTTTAACTTTCGATACATTTTGGCATAGCCGGAGACATGGCAAATAGCTACGCTACTTTCGATTTTTGATTTTCGGCAAATCTTCGAAGATATTAGGCGCCAAATTTCGAAAATTTAAAATTTTACAAAAAACTTTTTTATTTATGAATATTTTTTAGTCGTGTTGTGCACAGAATTAAAGAGTCATCTGACTAGTGCAAAAATGTTAAAAAATTTTGTCTCAGTAATTTTCCTTGGCCGCCATTGGCTAATTCAGTTTTTCAGTCCTAGATTATTTTTTTATTGTTCGATTTGTATAAAACAAAGTTCATATGCTTCGTTGTCTCAATTATCATTTTTTTTGTTACCGATAATGTTATCTGTCGGCACCGGAAGTGGCATAATTTTACCAAAAACTACAATTTTGACAGTTATTTTCTTATTTCGAAAACAAATATTATTTTTTTGAAAAATTATATGACTCAAAGAGTGTGTCCTTTCAAGGCGCAAAAAATGTAGGAAGCAGTTTTTTTAATTTCTATTTCATTTTCTAGCAAATTGGATTAAGAGGTGAAAAATGGTGTAAAATTGACCTATTTACAACCTATTCAGGCTTTTCAGATTTTAAAATATTTCTTCGTAACTTTTATAAACTTGTAGCTATAATCCATACGAAGAAAATGTTTGTTAAAATTCGTTTGTAATATAAGCAGTTACCAAGAAATGGGCAATTCTGTACAAGTCACTGTTTTCGTTATTTTGCCTGTAAAATAGTCAATTATTATTGGATTTTTATAAAAGTGACATCATTTGATTCAAAAGGCATGTAGCGTCATATCAAGTTGATTACTATTTAAAATTGACACCGAAAGTGACGTCATTTTGTCAAAAACTGCATTTTAATCTTTTTAAATCAATGTTTTATTCAACCAAGAATTACTTAATATGTATTAATAATTTTAACTTTTGGTTTAAATTCACATATAAACACAACTCATATGGTCATATAGATATCATAAAATCGTTTCTAACTTGTTCGGTTGCCGAGAAATAGACGGTTTTCTACAGGTCACTTTTGAAGGTTTTGGGGCCATAAAAGTGTCAATTATTATTCGATTTTCATAAACTTTACACCATGTTATACCTAATGCCATTTAGGATTTCATACAAGTAATTTAAGATTTTCATTTTCACCGGAGGTAACGTCATTTTGGCAAAAACTGTATTTTTAGCCTTCAAAAAATATATTTTATTCAAATGAGCCTGTTTTGAAATATTTTTCAAATTATGGTATTTGATGCCAATCAACAAATAGAATGAACCCATACAATCATACAGATACCACAAAATGGTTTCTAACTTGTACGGTTGCAGAGAAATAGCCGATTTTCTACAAGTCACTTTTTAAGTTTTTTGGTCTTTAAAAGTGGCAATAATTATTCTATTTACATAAAATTTTCACTATATGATATCGTATGCCATTTCTGATTTCATAAGACTAATTGAACATTTTCATTAACAACGGAAGTAATTTAATTTTGTCAAGATCATTTACAAGTAACAAATGTATAAAATGAATTGATATTGCTCGATTTGGTTGATTCTGCGTCCATTTTATTTGTGTGCAATGTTAATTTGGAAACCTGTTTAGAGGTTTCGTTGGTACCGGAAGTGACATATGTTTAAGGGTAACTTGGCACCGGAAGTGTCATGTTTAAGGGTAACGTGGCACCAGTGAAACCCGTCATTCCTGCATGCAGGTCTAGTTATTCTTATTATTATTATTATTATTATTCAGATTCCAATTTGAATAGATCTCAGCAACTACGTGTCGCATCGTTACGATCTCTTCGGTTTTACTGGGAAAGTGGGTGTGACTTAGAGGATAAAGCTATTTTGAACGTTCTGCGACAATGCGAAATGTCCGAAATCACCGAAGTTATCGTTTTTGAAAATATTGCAGTAATTTTAACAATAATCATTGGATTTTAACTTTCGATACATTTTGGCATAGCCTGAGACAGGGCACATAGCTACGCTACTTTCGATTTTTGATTTTCGGCAAATCTTCGAAGATATTAGGCGCCAAATTTCGAAAATTTAAAATTTTACAAATTTTTTTTTTATTTATGAATATTTTTTAGTCGTATTGTGCACAGAATTAAAGAGTCATCTGACTAGTGCAAAAATGTTAAAAAAATTTGTCTCAGTAATTTTCCTTGGCCGCCATTGGCTAATTCAGTTTTTCAGTCCTAGATTAATTTTTTATTGTCCGATTTGTATAAAACAAAATTCATATGCTTCGTTGTATCAATTGTCATTTTTTTTATTACCAAAAGTGTTATCTGTCGGCACCGGAAGTGGCATAATTTTACCAAAAACTACAATTTTGACAGTTATTTTCCTACTTCGAAAACAAATATTATTTTTTGGAAAAATTATTTGACTCAAAGAGTGTGCCCTTTCAAGGCGCAAAAAATGTAGGAAGCAGTTTTTTTAATTTCGATTTCACTTTCGAGCAAATTCGATTAAGAGGCTAAAAATGGTGTAAAATTTACCTATTTACAACCTATTCAGGCTTTTCAGATTTTAAAATATTTCTTCGTAACTTTTATAAACTTGTAGCTATAATCCATACGAAGAAAATGTATGTTAAAATTCGTTTGTAATATAAGCAGTTACCAAGAAATGGGCAGTTCTGTACAAGTCACTGTTTTCGTTATTTTGCCTGTAAAATAGTCAATTATTATTGGATTTTTATAAAAGTGACATCATTTGATTCAAAAAGCATGTAGCGTCATATCAAGTTGATTACAATTTAAAATTGACACCGGAAGTGACATCATTTGGTCAAAAACTGCATTTTAAACTTTTTAAATCAATGTTTTATTCAACCAAGAATAACTTAATATGTATTAATAATTTTAACTTTTGGTTTAAATTCACATATAAACAAAACTCATATGGTCATATAGATATTATCATAAAATTGTTTCTAACTTGTTCGGTTGCCGAGAAATAGACGGTTTTCTACAGGTCACTTTTGAAGGTTTCGGGGCCATAAAAGTGTCAATTATTATTCGATTTTCATAAACGTTACACCGTGTTATACCTACTGCAATTTGGGATTTCATTCAAGTAATTTAAGATTTTCATTATCACCGGAAGTAACGTCATTTTGGCAAAAACTGTATTTTTAGCCTTCAAAACAGATATTTTATTCAAGTGAGAGTGTTTTGAAATCTTTTTCAAATTATGGTATTTGATGCTAATCAACAAATAGAATGAACCCATACGATCACACAGATACCACAAAATGGTTTGTAACTTGTACGGTTGCAGAGAAATAGCAGATTTTCTACAAGTCACTTTTCAAGTTTTTTGGTCTTAAAATTTTACATAAAATTTTCACTATATGATATCGTATGCCATTTCTGATTTCATAAGACTAATTGAACATTTTCATTAACACAGGAAGTAATTTAATTTTGTCAAGATCATTTACAAGTAACAAATGTATAAAATGAATTGATATTGTTGGATTTTGTTGATTCTGCGTCCATTTTATTTGTGTGCAATGTTAATTTGGAAACCTGTTTAGTGGTTTCGCTGGTACCGGAAGTGACATATGTTCAAGGGTAACTTGGCACCGGAAGTGACATGTTTAAGGGTAACATGGCACCAGTGAAACCCGTCATTCCTGCATGCAGGTCTAGTTATTATTATTATTATTTAGATTCCAATTTGAATAGATCTCAGCAACTACGTGTCGCATCGTTACGATTTCTTCGGTTTTACTGGGAAAGTGGGTGTGACTTAGAGGATAAAGCTATTTTGAACGTTCTGCGACAATGCGAAATGTCCGAAATCACCGAAGTTATCGTTTATGAAAATATTGCAGTAATTTTAACAATAATCATTGGATTTTAACTTTCGATACATTTTGGCATAACCTGAGACAGGGCACATAGCTACACTACTTTCGATTTTTGATTTTCGGCAAATCTTCGAAGATATTAGGCGCCAAATTTCGAAAATTTAAAATTTTACAAAAAACTTTTTTATTTATGAATATTTTTTAGTCGTATTGTGCACAGAATTAAAGAGTCATCTGACTAGTGCAAAAATGTTAAAAATTTTGGTCTCAGTAATTTTCCTTGGCCGCCATTGGCTAATTCAGTTTTTCAGTCCTAGATTGATTTTTTATCGTTCGATTTGTATAAAACAAAGTTCATATGCTTCGTTGTATCAATTGTCATTTTTTTTATTACCAAAAGTGTTACCTGTCGGCACCGGAAGTGGCATAATTTTACCGAAAACTACAATTTTGACATTTATTTTCCTTCTTCGAAAACAAATGTTATTTTTTGGAAAAATTATTTGAGTCAAAGAGTGTGCCCTTTCAAGGCGCAAAAAATGTAGGAAGCAGTTTTTTTAATTTCGATTTCATTTTCGAGCAAATTCGATTAAGAGGCTAAAAATGGTGTAAAATTGACCTATTTACAACCTATTCAGGCTTTTCAGATTTTAAAATATTTCTTCGTAACTTTTATAAACTTATAGCTATAATCCATACGAAGAGAATGTTTGTTAAAATTAGTTTCTAAAATAAGCAAATGCCGAGAAATGGGCAGTTTTGCATAAGTCACTGTTTTCGTAATTTTGCCTGTAAAATAGTCAATTATTAATGGATGTTCACAAAAGTGACATCATTTGATTCAAAAAGCAAGTCTGCGTCATATCATGTTGATTACTATTTAAAATTGACACCGGATGTGACGTCATTTAGTCAAAAACTCAATTTTTAACTTTTAAAATCGATATTTTTTTCAACCAAGAATTACGTCACATATAATAATACAATTAACTTTTGGTTTAAATTCACATATTAACAAAACTCATACGGTCAAAAAGATATCATAAAATTGTTTCTAACTTGTTCGGTTGCCGAGATATAGGCGATTTTCTAAAAGTCACTTTTGAAGGTTTTTGGCCCATAAAAGTGTCAATTATTATTCGATTTTCATAAAATTTTCATCCTTTGAAGCCTAATGTCATAGGTGATGTTATAAAACTAATTTAACGTTTTCATTATCACCGGAAGTAACGTCATTTTGGCAAAACTGTATTTTAAGCCTTCAAAACCGATATTTTATTCAAATGAGTCTGAATTGTAATGTTTATACAATTATGATATTTGATTCCAATCAACAAATAGAATAAACCCATACGGTCATATAAATACCAAAAAATGGTTTCTAACTTGTACGGTTGCCGAGAAATAGACGATTTTCTACATGTCACTTTTCAAGGTTTTTGGTCTATAAAAGTGGCAATTATTATTCGATTTACATAAAATTTTCACCATGTGATGCCTTATGCCATTTCTGATTTCATAAAACTAATGGAACATTTACATTATCACCGGAAGTACTGTAACTTTGTCAGGATCAATTACATGTAACAAATGTATAAAATGAAATGATATTGCTGGATTTGTTTGATTCTGTTTCCATTTTATTTGATGTGTGCAATGCTTATGTGGAAACCTGTATATTGGTTTCATTGGTACCGGAAGTGACATATGTTCAAGGGTGACGTACCACCGAAAGTGACACAAGTTCAAGTTCAAAGGTAACATGGCACCAGTGAAACCCGTCATTCCTGCATGCAGGTCTAGTTATTAGGCCTGCGAAGCTTGTGTGAAACACTATTGTTTTTGTTAAAATTATTATTCTTATTATTATTATTATTATTCTTTTGTTTTGAGTAGATCTCAGCAACTGCTTGTCGCATCGTTACGATTTCTTCGGTTTAACTGGGAAAGTGGGTGTGACTTAGAGGATAAAGCTATTTTGAACGTTCTGCGACAATGCGAAATGTCCGAAATCACCGAAGTTATCGTTTTTGAAAATATTGCAGTAATTTTAACAATAATCATTGGATTTTAACTTTCGATACATTTTGGCATAGCCTGAGACAGGGCACATAGCTACGCTACTTTCGATTTTTGATTTTCGGCAAATCTTCGAAGATATTAGGCGCCAAATTTCGAAAATTTAAAATTTTACAAAAAACTTTTTTATTTATGAATATTTTTTAGTCGTATTGTGCACAGAATTAAAGAGTCAACAGCCTAGTGCAAAAATGTTAAAACATTTTGTTTCAGTAAATTTCCATGGCCGCTATTGGCTAATTCAGTTTTTCAGTCCTAGATTAATTTTTTATTGTTCGATTTGTATAAAACAAAGTTCATATGCTTCGTTGTCTCAATTGTCATTTTTTTTATTACCGGAAGTGTTATCTGTCGGCACCGAAAGTGGCATAATTTTACCAAAAACTACAATTTTGACAGTTAGGTACCATTTTTCGAAAACAAATATTATTTTTTGGAAAAATTATTTGACTCAAAGAGTGTGCCCTTTCAAGGCGCAAAAAATGGCGGAAGCAGTTTTTTTAATTTCGATTTCATTTTCGAGCAAATTCGATTAAATGGCTAAAAAAGGTGTAAAATTGACCCATTTACAACCTATTCAGGCTTTTCAGATTTTAAAATATTTCTTCGTAACTTTTATAAACTTGTAGCTATAATCCATACGGAGAAAATGTATGTTAAAATTAGTTTGTAATATAAGCAATTACCAAGAAATGGACAGTTCTGTACAAGTCACTGTTTTCGTTATTTTGCCTGTAAAATAGTCAATTATGATTGGATTTTTATAAAAGTGACATCATTTGATTCAAAAAGCATGTAGCGTCATATCAAGTTGATTACAATTTAAAATTGACACCGGAAGTGACGTCATTTTGTCAAAAACTGCATTTTAAACTTTTTAAATCAATGTTTTATTCAACCAAGAATTACTTAATATGTATTAATAATTTTAACTTTTGGTTTAAATTCACATATAAACACAACTCATATGGTCATATACATATCATAAAATTGTTTCTAACTTGTTCGGTTGCCGAGAAATAGACGGTTTTCTACAGGCCACTTTTGAAGGTTTTTGGGCCATAAAAGTGTCAATTATTATTCGATTTTCATAAACGTTACACCATGTTATACCTAATGCCATTTAAGATTTCATACAAGTAATTTAAGATTTTCATTAATACCGGAAGTAACATCATTTTGGCAAAAACTGTATTTTTAGCCTTCAAAACAGATATTTTATTCAAATGAGTCTGTTTTGAAATCTTTTTCAAATTATGGTATTTGATGCCAATCAACAAATAAAATGAACCCATACGATCATACAGATACCACAAAATGGTTTCTAACTTGTACGGTTGCAGAGAAATAGTCGATTTTCTACAAGTCACTTTTCAAGTTTTTTGGTCTTTAAAAGTGGCAATTATTATTCGATTTACATAAAATTTTCACTATATGATATCGTAAGCCATTTCTGATTTCATAAAACTAATTGAACATTTTCATTAACACCGGAAGAAATGTAATTTTGTCAAGATCATTTACAAGTAACAAATGTATAAAATGAATTGATAATGCTGGATTTGGTTGATTCTGCATCCATTTTATTTGTGTGCAATGTTAATTTGGAAACCTGTTGAATGGTTTCGTTGGTACCGGAAGTGACATGTTCAAGGGTAACTTGGCACCGGAAGTGACATGTTTAAGGGTAACGTGGCACCAGTGAAACCCGTCATTCCTGCATGCAGGTCTAGTTCTTATTATTAGGGTTTCACACTGCGAAGCTTGTGTGAAACACTATTGTTTTTGTTAAAATTATTATTAGGGTTTCACACTGCGAAGCTTGTGTGAAACACTATTGTTTTTGTTAAAATTATTATTCTTATTATTATTATTATTATTCTTCTTTTGTTTTGAGTAGATCTCAGCAACTACGTGTCGCATCGTTACGATTTCTTCGGTTTTACTGGGAAAGTGGGTGTGACTTAGAGGATAAAGCTATTTTGAACGTTCTGCGACAATGCGAAATGTCCGAAATCACCGAAGTTATCGTTTTTACAAATATTGCGGTAATTTTAACAATAATCATGGGATTTTAACTTTCGATACATTTTGGCATAGCTGGAGACAGGGCACATAGCTGCGCTACTTTCGATTTTTGATTTTCGGCAAATCTTCGAAGATATTAGGCGCCAAATTTCGGAAATTTAAAATTTTACAAAAAACTTTTTTATTTATGAATATTTTTTAGTCGTGTTGTGCACAGAATTAAAGAGTCATCTGACTTGCGCAAAAATGTTAAAAAATTTTGTCTCAGTAATTTTCCTTGGCCTCCAGTGGCTAATTCAGTTTTTCAGTCCTAGATTAATTTTTTATTGTTCGATTTGTATAAAACAAAGTTCATATGCTTCGTTGTCTCAATTGTCATTTTTTTTATTACCAAAAGTGTTATCTGTCGGCACCGGAAGTGGCATAATTTTACCAAAAACTACAATTTTGACAGTTAGGTACATTTTTTGAAAACAAATATTATTTTTTTGAAAAATTATATGACTCAAAGAGTGTGTCCTTTAAAGGCGCAAAAAATGTCGGAAGCAGTTTTTTTAATTTCTTTTTTATTTTCTAGCAAATTGGATTAAGAGGTGAAAAAAGGCGTAAAATTGACCTATTTACAACTCATTCAGGCTTTTCAGATTTTAAAATATTTTTACGTAACTTTTATAAACTTGTAGCTATAATCCATACGAAGAGAATGTATGTGAAAATTAGTTTGTAATATAAGCAGTTGCCGAGAAATAGGCAATTTTGCATGAGTCACTTTTCACGTAATTTTGGCTGTAAAAGAATCAATTATTATTCGATTTTCAATTTTCTTTCGCCATTGGATGCCTAATGCCATAGTGGACTATGTCAAACCATTTTACCCCTTGCGCTGCCACCGGAAATGACGTCATTTGCTCAAAACTTAAATTTTAGCCTTCAAAAAACAATATTTTATTCAAATGAGTCGTATCTGTTATTTTTTTCAAATTGTGATATTTGATTCTATTGATCAAATAGATTGAACCCATACGATCATACAGATACCACAAAATGGTTTCTAACTTGTACGGTTGCAGAGAAATGGGCGATTTTCCTTAAGTCACTTTTCAAGGTTTTTGGTCTATAAAAGTGTCAGTTATTATTCGATTTTCATAAAATTTTCACCATATGATATCTTGTGTCATTTATGATTTCATAGAACTAATTTAACATTTTCAGTATCACCGGAAGTAATGTCATTTTGGCAAAAACTGTATTTTTAGCCTTCAAAACAGACATTTTTTTCAAATGAGTCTGATTTGTAATATATTTCAAATTATGATATTTGATTCCAATCAACAAATGGATTGAACCCATACGATCATATAGATACCAAAAGATAGTTTTTATCGTGTACGGTTGCCGAGAAATAGACGATTTTCTACAAGTCACTTTTCAAGGTTTTTGGTCTATAAAAGTGGCAATTCTCATTCGATTTACATACAATTTTCGCCATTATGCTGCCTTATGCTATTTCTGATTTCATAAAACTAATTGAACATTTTCATTATCACCGGAAGTAATGAAATTTTGCCAGGATCACTTACAAGTAACATATATATAAAATGAATTGATATTGCTGGATTTGGTTGATTCTTCGTCCATTTTATTTGATGTTTACAATGCTTATGTGGAAACCTGTTTGATGGTTTCATTGGTATCGGAAGTGACATATGTTTAGGGGTAACGTGGCACCGAAAGTGACGTGGCACCAGTGAAACCCGTCATTCCTGCATGCAGGTCTAGTTCTTATTAGGGTTTCACACTGCGAAGCTTGTGTGAAACACTATTGTTTTTGTTAAAATTATTATTAGGGTTTCACACTGCGTAGCTTGTGTGAAACACTATTGTTTTTGTTAAAATTATTATTCTTATTATTATTATTATTATTCAGATTCCAATTTGAATAGATCTCAGCAACTACGTGTCGCATCGTTACGATTTCTTCGGTTTTACTTGGAAAGTGGGTGTGACTTAGAGGATAAAGCTATTTTGAACGTTCTGCGACAATGCGAAATGTCCGAAATCACCGAAGTTATCGTTTTTAAAAATATTGCAGTAATTTTAACAATAATCATTGGATTTGAACTTTCGATACATTGTGGCATAGCCTGAGACAGGGCACATAGCTACGCTACTTTCGATTTTTGATTTTCGGCAAATCTTCGAAGATGTTAGGCGCCAAATTTCGAAAATTTAAAATTTTACAAAAAACTTTTTTATTTATGAATATTTTTTAGTCGTATTGTGCACAGAATTAAAGAGTCATCTGACTAGTGCAAAAATGTTAAAAAATTTTGTCTCAGTAATTTTCCTTGGCCGCCATTGGCTTATTCAGTTTTTCAGTCCTAGATTAATTTTTTATTGTTCGATTTGCATAAAACAAAGTTCATATGCTTCGTTGTCTCAATTGTCATTTTTTTTGTTACCAATAATGTTATCTGTCGGCACCGGAAGTGGCATAATTTTACCAAAAACTACAATTTTGACAGTTATTTTCTTATTTCGAAAACAAATATTATTTTTTTGAAAAATTATATGACTCAAAGAGTGTGTCTTTTCATGGCGCAAAAAATGTAGGAAGCAGTTTTTTTAATTTCGATTTCATTTTCGAGCAAATTCGATTAAAAGGCTAAAAATGGTGTAAAATTGGCCTATTTACAACCTATTCAGGCTTTTCAGATTTTAAGATATTTCTTCGTAACTTTTATAAACTTGTAGCTATAATCCATACGAAGAAAATGTATGTTAAAATTCGTTTGTTATATAAGCAGTTACCAAGAAATGGGCAGTTCTGTACAAGTCACTGTTTTCGTTATTTTGCCTGTAAAATAGTCAATTATGATTGGATTTTTATAAAAGTGACATCATTTGATTCAAAAAGCACGTAGCGTCATATCAAGTTGATTACAATTTAAAATTGACACCGGAAGTGACATCATTTGGTCAAAAAATGCATTTTAAACTTTTTAAATCAATGTTTTATTCAACCAAGAATAACTCAATATGTATTAATAATTTTAACTTTTGGTTTAAATTCACATATAAACAAAACTCATATGGTCATATAGATATCATAAAATGGTTTCTAACTTATTCGGTTGCCGAGAAATAGACGGTTTTCTACAGGTCACTTTTGAAGGTTTCGGGGCCATAAAAGGGTCAATTATTATTCGATTTTCATAAACGTCACACCATGTTATACGTAATGCCATTTGGGATTTCATACAAGTAATTTAAGATTTTCATTATCACCGGAAGTAACGTCATTTTGGCAAAAACTGTATTTTTAGCCTCCAAAACAGATATTTTATTCAAATGAGTCTGTTTTGAAATCTTTTTCAAATTATGGTATTTGATGCCAATCAACAAATAGAATAAACCCATACGATCATACAGATACCAAAAAATGGTTTCTAACTTGTATGGTTGCAGAGAAATAGCCGATTTTCTACAAGTCACTTTTCAAGTTTTTTGGTCTTTAAAAGTGGCAATTATTATTCGATTTAAATAAAATTTTCACTATATGATATCGTATGCCATTTCTGATTTCATAAGACTAATTGAACATTTGCATTAACACCGGGAGTAATTTAATTTTGTCAAGATCATTTACAAGTAACAAATGTATAAAATGAATTGATATTGCTGGATTTTGTTGATTCTGCGTCCATTTTATTTGTGTGCAATGTTAATTTGGAAACCTGTTTAGTGGTTTCGCTGGTACCGGAAGTGACATATGTTCAAGGGTAACTTGGCACCGGAAGTGACATGTTTAAGGGTATCATGGCACCGGTGAAACCCGTCATTCCTGCATGCAGGTCTAGTTCTTATTATTATTATTATTATTCTTCTTTTGTTTTGAGTAGATCTCAGCAACTACGTGTCGCATCGTTACGATTTCTTCGGATTTACTAGGAAAGTGGGTGTGACTTAGAGGATAAAGCTATTTTGAACGTTCTGCGACAATGCGAAATGTCCGAAATCACCGAAGTTATCGTTTTTACAAATATTGCGGTAATTTTAACAATAATCATGGGATTTTAACTTTCGATACATTTTGGCATAGCTGGAGACAGGGCACATAGCTGCGCTACTTTCGATTTTTGATTTTCGGCAAATCTTCGAAGATATTAGGCGCCAAATTTTGGAAATTTAAAATTTTACAAAAAACTTTTTTATTTATGAATATTTTTTAGTCGTGTTGTGCACAGAATTAAAGAGTCATCTGACTTGCGCAAAAATGTTAAAAAATTTTGTCTCAGTAGTTTTCCTTGGCCTCCATTGGCTAATTCAGTTTTTCAGTCCTAGATTAATTTTTTATTGTTCGATTTGTATAAAACAAAGTTCATATGCTTCATTGTCTCAATTGTCATTTTTTTTATTACCAAAAGTATTATCTGTCGGCACCGGAAGTGGCATAATTTTACCAAAAACTACAATTTTGACAGTTAGGTACATTTTTTGAAAACAAATATTATTTTTTTGACAAATTATATGACTCAAAGAGTGTGTCCTTTAAAGGCGCAAAAAATGTCGGAAGCAGTTTTTTTAATTTCTTTTTCATTTTCTAGCAAATTGGATTAAGAGGTGAAAAAAGGCGTAAAATTGACCTATTTACAACTCATTCAGGCTTTTCAGATTTTAAAATATTTTTACGTAACTTTTATAAACTTGTAGCTATAATCCATACGAAGAGAATGTATGTGAAAATTAGTTTGTAATATAAGCAGTTGCCGAGAAATAGGCAATTTTGCATGAGTCACTTTTCACGTAATTTTGGCTGTAAAAGAATCAATTATTATTCGATTTTCAATTTTCTTTCGCCATTGGATGCCTAATGCCATAGTGGACTATGTCAAACCATTTTACCCCTTGCGCTGCCACCGGAAATGACGTCATTTGCTCAAAACTTAAATTTTAGCCTTCAAAAAACAATATTTTATTCAAATGAGTCGTATTTGTTATTTTTTTCAAATTGTGATATTTGATTCTATTGATCAAATAGATTGAACCCATACGATCATACAGATACCACAAAATGGTTTCTAACTTGTACGGTTGCAGAGAAATGGGCGATTTTCCTTAAGTCACTTTTCAAGGTTTTTGGTCTATAAAAGTGTCAGTTATTATTCGATTTTCATAAAATTTTCACCATATGATATCTTGTGTCATTTATGATTTCATAGAACTGATTTAACATTTTCAGTATCACCGGAAGTAATGTCATTTTGGCAAAAACTGTATTTTTAGCCTTCAAAACAGACATTTTTTTCAAATGAGTCTGATTTGTAATATATTTCAAATTATGATATTTGATTCCAATCAACAAATGGATTGAACCCATACGATCATATAGATACCAAAAGATAGTTTTTATCGTGTACGGTTGCCGAGAAATAGACGATTTTCTACAAGTCACTTTTCAAGGTTTTTGGTCTATAAAAGTGGCAATTCTCATTCGATTTACATACAATTTTCGCCATTATGATGCCTTATGCCATTTCTGATTTCATAAAACTAATTGAACATTTTCATTATCACCGGAAGTAATGAAATTTTGCCAAGTAACATATATATATAAAATGAATTGATATTGCTGGATTTGGTTGATTCTTCGTCCATTTTATTTGATGTTTACAATGCTTATGTGGAAACCTGTTTGATGGTTTCATTGGTATCGGAAGTGACATATGTTTAAGGGTAACGTGGCACCGAAAGTGACGTGGCACCAGTGAAACCCGTCATTCCTGCATGCAGGTCTAGTTATTATTATTATTATTCTTTTGTTTTGAGTAGATCTCAGCAACTGCTTGTCGCATCGTTACGATTTCTTCGGTTTTACTGGGAAAGTGGGTGTGACTTAGAGGATAAAGCTATTTTGAACGTTCTGCGACAATGCGAAATGTCCGAAATCACCGAAGTTATCGTTTTTGAAAATATTGCAGTAATTTTAACAATAATCATTGGATTTTAACTTTCGATACATTTTGGCATAGCCTGAGACAGGGCACATAGCTACGCTACTTTCGAGTTTTGATTTTCGGCAAATCTTCGAAGATATTAGGCGCCAAATTTCGAAAATTTAAAATTTTACAAAAAACTTTTTTATTTATGAATATTTTTAGTCGTATTGTGCACAGAATTAAAGAGTCATCTGCTCAGTGCAAAAATGTTAAAAAAATTTGTCTCAGTAATTTTCCTTGGCCGCTATTGGCTAATTCAGTTTTTCAGTCCTAGATTAATTTTTTATTGTTCGATTTGTATAAAACAAAGTTTATATGCTTCGTTGTCTCAATTGTCATTTTTTTTATTACCGGAAGTGTTATCTGTCGGCACCGAAAGTGGAATAATTTTACCAAAAACTACAATTTTGACAGTTAGGTACCATTTTTCGAAAACAAATATTATTTTTTGGAAAAATTATTTGACTCAAAGAGAGTGCCCTTTCAAGGCGCAAAAAATGGCGGAAGCAGTTTTTTTAATTTCGATTTCATTTTCGAGCAAATTCGATTAAATGGCTAAAAATGGTGTAAAATTGACCCATTTACAACCTATTCAGGCTTTTCAGATTTTAAAATATTTCTTCGTAACTTTTATAAACTTGTAGCTATAATCCATACGAAGAAAATGTATGTTAAAATTAGTTTGTAATATAAGCAGTTACCAAGAAATGGACAGTTCTGTACAAGTCACTGTTTTCGTTATTTTGCCTGTAAAATAGTCAATTATGATTGGATTTTTATAAAAGTGACATCATTTGATTCAAAAAGCATGTAGCGTCATATCAAGTTGATTACAATTTAAAATTGACACCGGAAGTGACGTCATTTGGTCAAAAAATGCATTTTAAACTTTTTAAATCAATGTTTTATTCAACCATGAATAACTTAATATGTATTAATAATTTTAAATTTTGGTTTAAATTCACATATAAATACAACTCATATGGTCATATAGATATCATAAAATTGTTTCTAACTTGTTCGGTTGCCGAGAAATAGACGGTTTTCTACAGGTCACTTTTGAAGGTTTCGGGGCCATAAACGTGTCAATTATTATTCGATTTTCATAAACGTTACACCATGTTATACCTAATGCCATTTGTGATTTCATACAAGTAATTTAAGATTTTCATTATCACCGGAAGTAACGTCATTTTGGCAAAAACTGAATTTTTAGCCTTCAAAACAGTTATTTTATTCAAATGAGTCTGTTTTGAAATCTTTTTCAAATTATGGTATTTGATGCCAATCAACAAATAAAATGAACCCATACGATCATACAGATACCACAAAATGGTTTCTAACTTGTACGGTTGCAGAGAAATAGTCGATTTTCTACAAGTCACATTTCAAGTTTTTTGGTCTTTAAAAGTGGCAATTATTATTCGATTTACATAAAATTTTCACTATATGATATCGTATGCCATTTCTGATTTCATAAAACTAATTGAACATTTTCATTAACACCGGAAGAAATGTAATTTTGTCAAGATCATTTACAAGTAACAAATGTATAAAATGAATTGATATTGCTGGATTTGGTTGATTCTGCATCCATTTTATTTGTGTGCAATGTTAATTTGGAAACCTGTTTAATGGTTTCGTTGGTACCGGAAGTGACATATGTTTAAGGGTAACTTGGCACCGGAAGTGACATGTTTAAGGGTAACGTGGCACCAGTGAAACCCGTCATTCCTGCATGCAGGTCTAGTTCTTCTTTTGTTTTGAGTAGATCTCAGCAACTGCTTGTCGCATCGTTACGATTTCTTCGGTTTTACTGGGAAAGTGGGTGTGACTTAGAGGATAAAGCTATTTTGAACGTTCTGCGACAATGCGAAATGTCCGAAATCACCGAAGTTATCGTTTTTGAAAATATTGCAGTAATTTTAACAATAATCATTGGATTTTAACTTTCGATACATTTTGGCATAGCCTGAGACAGGGCACATAGCTACGCTACTTTCGATTTTTGATTTTCGGCAAATCTTCGAAGATATTAGGCGCCAAATTTCGAAAATTTAAAATTTTACAAAAAACTTTTTTATTTATGAATATTTTTTAGTCGTATTGTGCACAGAATTAAAGAGTCAACTGCCTAGTGCAAAAATGTTAAAAAAATTTGTCTCAGTAATTTTCCTTGGCCGCTATTGGCTAATTCAGTTTTTCAGTCCTAGATTAATTTTTTATTGTTCGATTTGTATAAAACAAAGTTCATATGCTTCGTTGTCTCAATTGTCATTTTCTTTATTACCAGAAGTGTTATCTGTCGGCACCGAAAGTGGCATAATTTTACCAAAAACTACAATTTTGACAGTTAGGAACCATTTTTCGAAAACAAATATTATTTTTTGGAAAAATTATTTGACTCAAAGAGTGTGCCCTTTCAAGGCGCAAAAAATGGCGGAAGCAGTTTTTTTAATTTCGATTTCATTTTCGAGCAAATTCGATTAAATGGCTAAAAATGGTGTAAAATTGACCCATTTACAACCTATTCAGGCTTTTCAGATTTTAAAATATTTCTTCGTAACTTTTATAAACTTGAAGCTATAATCCATACGGAGAAAATGTATGTTAAAATTAGTTTGTAATATAAGCAGTTACCAAGAAATGGACAGTTCTGTACAAGTCGCTGTTTTCGTTATTTTGCCTGTAAAATAGTCAATTATGATTGGATTTTTATAAAAGTGACATCATTTGATTCAAAAAGCATGTAGCGTCATATCAAGTTGATTACAATTTAAAATTGACACCGGAAGTGACGTCATTTTGTCAAAAACTGCATTTTAAACTTTTTAAATCAATGTTTTATTCAACCAAGAATTACTTAATATGTATTAATAATTTTAACTTTTGGTTTAAATTCACATATAAACACAACTCATATGGTCATATACATATCATAAAATTGTTTCTAACTTGTTCGGTTGCCGAGAAATAGACGGTTTTCTACAGGCCACTTTTGAAGGTTTTTGGACCATAAAAGTGTCAATTATTATTCGATTTTCATAAACGTTACACCGTATTATACCTAATGCCATTTAGGATTTCATACAAGTAATTTAAGATTTTCATTATCACCGGAAGTAACATCATTTTGGCAAAAACTGTATTTTTAGCCTTCAAAACAGATATTTTATTCAAATGAGTCTGTTTTGAAATGTTTTTCAAATTATGGTATTTGATGCCAATCAACAAATAAAATGAACCCATACGATCATACAGATACCACAAAATGGTTTCTAACTTGTACGGTTGCAGAGAAATAGTCGATTTTCTACAAGTCACTTTTCAAGTTTTTTGTTCTTTAAAAGTGGCAATTATTATTCGATTTACATAAAATTTTCACTATATGATATCGTAAGCCATTTCTGATTTCATAAAACTAATTGAACATTTTCATTAACACCGGAAGAAATGTAATTTTGTCAAGATCATTTACAAGTAACAAATGTATAAAATGAATTGATAATGCTGGATTTGGTTGATTCTGCATCCATTTTATTTGTGTGCAATGTTAATTTGGAAACCTGTTGAATGGTTTCGTTGGTACCGGAAGTGACATGTTCAAGGGTAACTTGGCACCGGAAGTGACATGTTTAAGGGTAACGTGGCACCAGTGAAACCCGTCATTCCTGCATGCAGGTCTAGTTCTTATTATTAGGGTTTCACACTGCGAAGCTTGTGTGAAACACTATTGTTTTTGTTAAAATTATTATTAGGGTTTCACACTGCGAAGCTTGTGTGAAACACTATTGTTTTTGTTAAAATTATTATTCTTATTATTATTATTCTTCTTTTGTTTTGAGTAGATCTCAGCAACTGCTTGTCGCATCGTTACGATTTCTTCGGTTTTACTGGGAAAGTGGGTGTGACTTAGAGGATAAAGCTATTTTGAACGTTCTGCGACAATGCGAAATGTCCGAAATCACCAAATTATCGTTTTTTAAAATATTGCAGAAATTTTAACAATAATCATTGAATTTTAACTTTCGATACATTTTGGCATAGCCGGAGACAGGGCACATAGCTACACTATTTTCGATTTTTGATTTTCGGTAAATCTTCAAAGATATTAGGCGCCAAATTTTGAAAATTTAAAATTTTACAAAAAAAATTTTTATTTATTAATATTTTTTAGTCGTATTATGTACAGAATTAAAGGGTCATCTGACTAGTGCAAAAATGTTAAAGAATTTTGTCTCAGTAATTTACCTTGGCCGCCATTGGCTAATTCAGTTTTTAAGTCCTAGATTAATTTTTTATTGTTCGATTTGTATAAAACAAAGTTCATATGCTTCGTTGTATCAATTGTCATTTTTTTTATTACCAAAAGTTTTATCTGTCGGCACCGGAAGTGGCATGATTTTACCAAAAACTACAATTTTGACAGTTAGGTACCATTTTTCGAAAACAAATATTATTTTTTTGAAAAATTATTTGACTCAAAGAGTGTGCCCTTTCAAGGCGCAAAAAATGGCGGAAGCAGTTTTTTTAATTTCGATTTCATTTTCGAGCAAATTCGATTAAATGGCTAAAAATGGTGTAAAATTGACCCATTTACAACCTATTCAGGCTTTTCAGATTTTAAAATATTTCTTCGTAACTTTTATAAACTTGTAGCTATAATCCATACGAAGAAAATGTATGTTAAAATTAGTTTGTAATATAAGCAGTTACCAAGAAATGGACAGTTCTGTACAAGTCACTGTTTTCGTTATTTTGCCTGTAAAATAGTCAATTATGATTGGATTTTTATAAAAGTGACATCATTTTATTCAAAAAGCATGTAGCGTCATATCAAGTTGATTACAATTTAAAATTGACACCGGAAGTGACGTCATTTTGTCAAAAACTGCATTTTAAACTTTTTAAATCAATGTTTTATTCAACCAAGAATTACTTAATATGTATTAATAATTTTAACTTTTGGTTTAAATTCACATATAAACACAACTCATATGGTCATATACATATCATAAAATTGTTTCTAACTTGTTCGGTTGCCGAGAAATAGACGGTTTTCTACCGGCCACTTTTGAAGGTTTTTGGGCCATAAAAGTGTCAATTATTATTCGATTTTCATAAACGTTACACCATGTTATACCTAATGCCATTTAGGATTTCATACAAGTAATTTAAGATTTTCATTATCACCGGAAGTAACATCATTTTGGCAAAAACTGTATTTTTAGCCTTCAAAACAGATATTTTATTCAAATGGGTCTGTTTTGAAATGTTTTTCAAATTATGGTATTTGATGCCAATCAACAAATAAAATGAACCCATACGATCATACAGATACCACAAAATGGTTTCTAACTTGTACGGTTGCAGAGAAATAGTCGATTTTCTACAAGTCACTTTTCAAGTTTTTTGGTCTTTAAAAGTGGCAATTATTATTCGATTTACATAAAATTGTCACTATATGATATCGTATGCCATTTCTGATTTCATAAAACTAATTGAACATTTTCATTAACACCGGAAGAAATGTAATTTTGTCAAGATCATTTACAAGTAACAAATGTATAAAATGAATTGATATTGCTGGATTTGGTTGATTCTGCATCCATTTTATTTGTGTGCAATGTTAATTTGGAAACCTGTTTAATGGTTTCGTTGGTACTGGAAGTGACATATGTTCAAGGGTAACTTGGCACCGGAAGTGACATGTTTAAGGGTAACGTGGCACCAGTGAAACCCGTCATTCCTGCATGCAGGTCTAGTTCTTATTATTATTATTATTATTCTTTTGTTTTGAGTAGATCTCAGCAACTGCTTGTCGCATCGTTACGATTTCTTCGGTTTTACTGGGAAAGTGGGTGTGACTTAGAGGATAAAGCTATTTTGAACGTTCTGCGACAATGCGAAATGTCCGAAATCACCGAAGTTATCGTTTTTGAAAATATTGCAGTAATTTTAACAATAATCATTGGATTTTAACTTTCGATACATTTTGGCATAGCCTGAGACAGGGCACATAGCTACGCTACTTTCGATTTTTGATTTTCGGCAAATCTTCGAAGATATTAGGCGCCAAATTTCGAAAATTTAAAATTTTACAAAAAACTTTTTTATTTATGAATATTTTTAGTCGTATTGTGCACAGAATTAAAGAGTCATCTGCTCAGTGCAAAAATGTTAAAAAAATTTGTCTCAGTAATTTTCCTTGGCCGCTATTGGCTAATTCAGTTTTTCAGTCCTAGATTAATTTTTTATTGTTCGATTTGTATAAAACAAAGTTTATATGCTTCGTTGTCTCAATTGTCATTTTTTTTATTACCGGAAGTGTTATCTGTCGGCACCGAAAGTGGAATAATTTTACCAAAAACTACAATTTTGACAGTTAGGTACCATTTTTCGAAAACAAATATTATTTTTTGGAAAAATTATTTGACTCAAAGAGACTGCCCTTTCAAGGCGCAAAAAATGGCGGAAGCAGTTTTTTTAATTTCGATTTCATTTTCGAGCAAATTCGATTAAATGGCTAAAAATGGTGTAAAATTGACCCATTTACAACCTATTCAGGCTTTTCAGATTTTAAAATATTTCTTCGTAACTTTTATAAACTTGTAGCTATAATCCATACGAAGAAAATGTATGTTAAAATTAGTTTGTAATATAAGCAGTTACCAAGAAATGGACAGTTCTGTACAAGTCACTGTTTTCGTTATTTTGCCTGTAAAATAGTCAATTATGATTGGATTTTTATAAAAGTGACATCATTTGATTCAAAAAGCATGTAGCGTCATATCAAGTTGATTACAATTTAAAATTGACACCGGAAGTGACGTCATTTGGTCAAAAAATGCATTTTAAACTTTTTAAATCAATGTTTTATTCAACCATGAATAACTTAATATGTATTAATAATTTTAAATTTTGGTTTAAATTCACATATAAATACAACTCATATGGTCATATAGATATCATAAAATTGTTTCTAACTTGTTCGGTTGCCGAGAAATAGACGGTTTTCTACAGGTCACTTTTGAAGGTTTCGGGGGCATAAACGTGTCAATTATTATTCGATTTTCATAAACGTTACACCATGTTATACCTAATGCCATTTGTGATTTCATACAAGTAATTTAAGATTTTCATTATCACCGGAAGTAACGTCATTTTGGCAAAAACTGAATTTTTAGCCTTCAAAACAGTTATTTTATTCAAATGAGTCTGTTTTGAAATCTTTTTCAAATTATGGTATTTGATGCCAATCAACAAATAGAATGAATCCATACGATCATACAGATACCACAAAATGGTTTCTAACTTGTACGGTTGCAGAGAAATAGCAGATTTTCTACAAGTCACTTTTAAAGTTTTTTGGTCTTTAAAAGTGGCAATTATTATTCGATTTACATAAAATTGTCACTATATGATATCGTATGCCATTTCTGATTTCATAAGACTAATTGAACATTTTCATTAACACCGGAAGTAATTTAATTTTGTCAAGATCATTTACAAGTAACAAATGTATAAAATGACTTGATATTGCTGGATTGATTGGTTGATTCTACGTCCATTTTATTTGTGTGCAATGTTAATTTGGAAACCTGTTTAGTGGTTTCGTTGGTACCGGAAGTGACATATGTTCAAGTGTAACTTGGCACCGAAAGTGACATGTTTAAGAGTAACTTGGCACCAGTGAAACCCGTCATTGCTGCATGCAGGTCTAGTTAGGGTTTCACACTGCGAAGCTTGTGTGAAACACTATTGTTTTTGTTAAAATTATTATTAGGGTTTCACACTGCGTAGCTTGTGTGAAACACTATTGTTTTTGTTAAAATTATTATTCTTATTATTATTATTCAGATTCCAATTTGAATAGATCTCAGCAACTACGTGTCGCATCGTTATGATTTCTTCGGTTTTACTGGGAAAGTGGGTGTGACTTAGAGGATAAAGCTATTTTGAACGTTCTGCGACAATGCGAAATGTCCGAAATCACCAAATTATCGTTTTTTAAAATATTGCAGTAATTTTAACAATAATCATTGAATTTTAACTTTCGATACATTTTGGCATAGCCGGAGACAGGGCACATAGCTACGCTACTTTCGATTTTTGATTTTCGGCAAATCTTCGAAGATATTAGGCGCCAAATTTCGAAAATTTAAAATTTTACAAAAAACTTTTTTATTTATGAATATTTTTTAGTCGTATTGTGCACAGAATTAAAGAGTCGTCTGACTAGTGCAAAAATGTTAAAAAATTTTGTCTCAGTAATTTTCCTTGGCCGCCATTGGCTAATTCAGTTTTTCAGTCCTAGATTAATTTTTTATTGTTCGATTTGTATAAAACAAAGTTCGTATGCTTCGTTGTCTCAATTGTCATTTTTTTTATTACCGGAAGTGTTATCTGTCGGCACCGGAAGTGGCATAATTTTACCAAAAACTACAATTTTGACAGTTAGGTACCATTTTTCGAAAACAAATATTATTTTTTGGAAAAATTATTTGACTCAAAGTGTGTGCCCTTTCAAGGCGCAAAAAATGTCGGAAGCAGTTTTTTTAATTTCGATTTCATTTTCGAGCAAATTCGATTAAATGGCTAAAAATGGTGTAAAATTGACCTATTTACAACCTATTCAGGCTTTTCAGATTTTAAAATATTTCTTCGTAACTTTTATAAACTTGTAGCTATAATCCATACGAAGAAAATGTATGTTAAAATTAGTTTGTAATATAAGCAGTTCCCAAGAAATGGGCAGTTCTGTACAAGTCACTGTTTTCGTTATTTTGCCTGTAAAATAGTCAATTATTATTGGATTTTTATAAAAGTGACATCATTTGATTCAAAAAGCATGTAGCGTCATATCAAGTTGATTACAATTTAAAATTGACACCGGAAGTGACGTCATTTGGTCAAAAACTGCATTTTAAACTTTTTAAATCAATGTTTTATTCAACCATGAATAACTTAATATGTATTAATAATTTTAACTTTTGGTTTAAATTCACATATAAATACAACTCATATGGTCATATAGATATCATAAAATTGTTTCTAACTTGTTCGGTTGCCGAGAAATAGACGGTTTTCTACAGGTCACTTTTGACATAAAAGTGTCAATTATTATTCGATTTTCATAAACGTTACACCATGTTATACCTAATGCCATTTGTGATTTCATACAAGTAATTTAAGATTTTCATTATCACCGGAAGTAACGTCATTTTGGCAAAAACTGAATTTTTAGCCTTCAAAACAGATATTTTATTCAAATGAGTCTGTTTTGAAATCTTTTTCAAATTATGGTATTTGATGCCAATCAACAAATAGAATGAACCCATACGATCATACAGATACCAAAAAATGGTTTCTAACTTGTACGGTTGCAGAGAAATAGCAGATTTTCTACAAGTCACTTTTCAAGTTTTTTGGTCTTTAAAAGTGGCAATTATTATTCGATTTACATAAAATTGTCACTATATGATATCGTATGCCATTTCTGGTTTCATAAGACTAATTGAACATTTTCATTAACACCGGAAGTAATTGAATTTTGTCAAGATCATTTACAAGTAACAAATGTATAAAATGACTTGATATTTCTGGATTGATTGGTTGATTCTACGTCCATTTTATTTGTGTGCAATGTTAATTTGGAAACCTGTTTAGTGGTTTCGTTGGTACCGGAAGTGACATATGTTCAAGTGTAACTTGGCACCGAAAGTGACATGTTTAAGAGTAACTTGGCACCAGTGAAACCCGTCATTCCTGCATGCAGGTCTAGTTAGGGTTTCACACTGCGTAGCTTGTGTGAAACACTATTGTTTTTGTTAAAATTATTATTCTTATTCTTATTAGGGTTTCACACTGCGTAGCTTGTGTGAAACACTATTGTTTTTGTTAAAATTATTATTCTTATTATTATTATTATTATTCAGATTCCAATTTGAATAGATCTCAGCAACTACGTGTCGCATCGTTACGATTTCTTCGGTTTTACTGGGAAAGTGGGTGTGACTTAGAGGATAAAGCTATTTTGAACGTTCTGCGACAATGCGAAATGTCCGAAATCACCGAAGTTATCGTTTTTGAAAATATTGCAGTAATTTTAACAATAATCATTGGATTTTAACTTTCGATACATTTTGGCATAGCCTGAGACAGGGCACATAGCTACGCTACTTTCGATTTTTGATTTTCGGCAAATCTTCGAAGATATTAGGCGCCAAATTTCGAAAATTTAAAATTTTACAAAAAACTTTTTTATTTATGAATATTTTTTAGTCGTATTGTGCACAGAATTAAAGAGTCATCTGACTAGTGCAAAAATGTTAAAAAATTTTGTCTCAGTAATTTTCCTTGGCCGCCATTGGCTAATTCAGTTTTTCAGTCCTAGATTAATTTTTTATTGTTCGATTTGTATAAAACAAAGTTCATATGCTCCGTTGTCTCAATTGTCATTTTTTTTGTTACCAATAATGTTATCTGTCGGCACCGGAAGTGGCATAATTTTACCAAAAACTACAATTTTGACCGTTATTTTCTTATTTCGAAAACGAATATTATTTTTTTGAAAAATTATATGACTCAAAGAGTGTGTCTTTTCATGGCGCAAAAAATGTAGGAAGCAGTTTTTTTAATTTCGATTTCATTTTCGAGCAAATTCGATTAAGAGGCTAAAAATGGTGTAAAATTGGCCTATTTACAACCTATTCAGGCTTTTCAGATTTTAAGATATTTCTTCGTAACTTTTATAAACTTGTAGCTATAATCCATACGAAGAAAATGTATGTTAAAATTCGTTTGTAATATAAGCAGTTATCAAGAAATGGGCAGTTCTGTACAAGTCACTGTTTTCGTTATTTTGCCTGTAAAATAGTCAATTATGATTGGATTTTTATAAAAGTGACATCATGTGATTCAAAAAGCACGTAGCGTCATATCAAGTTGATTACAATTTAAAATTGACACCGGAAGTGACATCATTTGGTCAAAAAATGCATTTTAAACTTTTTAAATCAATGTTTTATTCAACCAGGAATAAATTAATATGTATTAATAATTTTAACTTTTGGTTTAAATTCACATATAAACAAAACTCATATGGTCATATAGATATCATAAAATGGTTTCTAACTTATTCGGTTGCCGAGAAATAGACGGTTTTCTACAGGTCACTTTTGAAGGTTTCGGGGCCATAAAAGGGTCAATTATTATTCGATTTTCATAAACGTCACACCATGTTATACCTAATGCCATTTGGGATTTCATACAAGTAATTAAGATTTTCATTATCACCGGAAGTAACGTCATTTTGGCAAAAACTGTATTTTTAGCCTTCAAAACAGATATTTTATTCAAATGAGTCTGTTTTGAAATCTTTTTCAAATTATGGTATTTGATGCCAATCAACAAATAGAATGAACCCATACGATCATACAGATACCACAAAATGGTTTCTAACTTGTACGGTTGCAGAGAAATAGCCGATTTTCTACAAGTCACTTTTCAAGTTTTTTTGTCTTTAAAAGTGGCAATTATTATCCGATTTACATAAAATTTTCACTATATGATATCGTATGCCATTTCTGATTTCATAAGACTAATTGAACATTTGCATTAACACCGGGAGTAATTTAATTTTGTCAAGATCATTTACAAGTAACATGTTTAAGGGTGACATGGCACCAGTGAAACCCGTCATTCCTGCATGCAGGTCTAGTTCTTATTATTAGGGTTTCACACTGCGTAGCTTGTGTGAAACACTATTGTTTTTGTTAAAATTATTATTCTTATTATTATTATTATTATTATTATTATTCAGATTCCAATTTGAATAGATCTCAGCAACTACGAGTCGCATCGTTACGATTTCTTCGGTTTTACTGGGAAAGTGGGCGTGACTTAGAGGATAAAGCTATTTTGAACGTTCTGCGCCAATGCGAAATGTCCGAAATCACCGAAGTTATCGTTTTTGAAAATATTGCAGTAATTTTAACAATAATCATTGGATTTTAACTTTCGATACATTTTGGCATAGCCTGAGACAGGGCACATAGCTACGCTACTTTTGATTTTTGATTTTCGGCAAATCTTCTAAGATATTAGGCGCCAAATTTCGAAAATTTAAAATTTTACTAAAAATTTTTTTCTTTATGAATATTTTTTAGTCGTATTGTGCACAGAATTAAAGAGTCACCTGACTAGTGCAAAAATGTTAAAAAAGTTTGTCTCAGTAATTTTCCTTGGCCGCCATTGGCTAATTCAGTTTTTCAGTCCTAGATTAACTTTTTATTGTTCGATTTGTATAAAACAAAGTTCATATGCTTCGTTGTCTCAATTGTCATTTTTTTTGTTACCAAAAGTGTTACCTGTCGGCACCGGAAGTGGCATAATTTTACCAAAAACTACAATTTTGACAGTTATTTTCTTATTTCGAAAACAAATATTATTTTTTTGAAAAATTATATGACTCAAAGAGTGTGTCCTTTCAAGGCCCAAAAAATGTAGGAAGCAGTTTTTTTAATTTCGATTTCATTTTCGAGCAAATGTGATTAAGAGGCTAAAAATGGTGTAAAATTGGCCTATTTAAAACCTATTCAGGCTTTTCAGATTTTAAGATATTTCTTCGTAACTTTTATAAACTTGTAGCTATAATCCATACGAAGAAAATGTATGTTAAAATTCGTTTGTAATATAAGCAGTTACCAAGAAATGGGCAGTTCTGTACAAGTCACTGTTTTCGTTATTTTGCCTGTAAAATAGTCAATTATGATTGGATTTTTATAAAAGTGACATCATTTGATTCAAAAAGCATGTAGCGTCATATCAAGTTGATTACAATTTAAAATTGACACCGGAAGTGAAATCATTTGGTCAAAAAATGCATTTTAAACTTTTTAAATCAATGTTTTATTCAACCAAGAATAACTTAATATATATTAATAATTTTAACTTTTGGTTTAAATTCACATATAAACAAAACTCATATGGTCATATAGATATCATAAAATGGTTTCTAAATTATTCGGTTGCCGAGAAATAGACGGTTTTCTACAGGTCACTTTTGAAGGTTTCGGGGCCATAAAAGGGTCAATTATTATTCGATTTTCATAAACGTCACACCATGTTATACCTAATGCCATTTGGGATTTCATACAAGTAATTTAAGATTTTCATTATCACCGGAAGTAACGTCATTTTGGCAAAAACTGTATTTTTAGCCTCCAAAACAGATATTTTATTCAAATGGGTCTGTTTTGAAATCTTTTTCAAATTATGGTATTTGATGCCAATCAACAAATAGAATGAACCCATACGATCATACAGATACCACAAAATGGTTTCTAACTTGTACGGTTGCAGAGAAATCGCTGATTTTCTACAAGTCACTTTTCAAGTTTTTTGGTCTTTAAAAGTGGCAATTATTATTCGATTTACATAAAATTTTCACTATATCATATCGTATGCCATTTCTGATTTCATAAGACTAATTGAACATTTGCATTAACACCGGGAGTAATTTAATTTTGTCAAGATCATTTACAAGTAACAAATGTATAAAATGAATTGATATTGCTGGATTTTGTTGATTCTGCGTCCATTTTATTTGTGTGCAATGTTAATTTGGAAACCTGTTTAGTGGTTTCGCTGGTACCGGAAGTGACATATGTTCAAGGGTAACTTGACACCGGAAGTGACATGTTTAAGGGTAACATGGCACCAGTGAAACCCGTCATTCCTGCATGCAGGTCTAGTTCTTATTAGGGTTTCACACTGCGTAGCTTGTGTGAAACACTATTGTTTTTGTTAAAATTATTATTCTTATTATTATTATTCAGATTCCAATTTGAATAGATCTCAGCAACTACGTGTCGCATCGTTATGATTTCTTCGGTTTTACTGGGAAAGTGGGTGTGACTTAGAGGATAAAGCTATTTTGAACGTTCTGCGACAATGCGAAATGTCCGAAATCACCAAATTATCTTTTTTTAAAATATTGCAGTAATTTTAACAATAATCATTGAATTTTAACTTTTGATACATTTTGGCATAGCCGGAGACAGGGCACATAGCTACGCTACTTTCGATTTTTGATATTCGGCAAATCTTCGAAGATATTAGGCGCCAAATTTCGAAAATTTAAAATTTTACAAAAAACTTTTTTATTTATGAATATTTTTTAGTCGTATTGTGCACAGAATTAAAGAGTCATCTGACTAGTGCAAAAATGTTAAAAAATTTTGTCTCAGTAATTTTCCTTGGCCGCCATTGGCTAATTCAGTTTTTCAGTCCTAGATTAATTTTTTATTGTTCGATTTGTATAAAACAAAGTTCATATGCTTCGTTGTCTCAATTGTCATTTTTTTTATTACCGGAAGTGTTATCTGTCGGCACCGGAAGTGGCATAATTTTACCAAAAACTACAATTTTGACAGCTAGGTACCATTTTTCGAAAACAAATATTATTTTTTGGAAAAATTATTTGACTCAAAGAATGCGCCCTTTCAAGGCGCAAAAAATGTCGGAAGCAGTTTTTTTAATTTCGATTTCATTTTCGAGCAAATTCGATTAAATGGCTAAAAATGGTGTAAAATTGACCTATTTACAACCCATTCAGGCTTTTCAGATTTTAAAATATTTCTTCGTAACTTTTATAAACTTGTAGCTATAATCCATACGAAGAAAATGTATGTTAAAATTAGTTTGTAATATAAGCAGTTCCCAAGAAATGGGCAGTTCTGTACAAGTCACTGTTTTCGTTATTTTGCCTGTAAAATAGTCAATTATTATTGGATTTTTATAAAAGTGACATCATTTGATTCAAAAAGCATGTAGCGTCATATCAAGTTGATTACAATTTAAAATTGACACCGGAAGTGACGTCATTTGGTCAAAAACTGCATTTTAAACTTTTTAAATCAATGTTTTATTCAACCATGAATAACTTAATATGTATTAATAATTTTAACTTTTGGCTTAAATTCGCATATAAATACAACTCATATGGTCATATAGATATCATAAAATTGTTTCTAACTTGTTCGGTTGCCGAGAAATAGACGGTTTTCTACAGGTCACTTTTGAAGGTTTCGGGGCCATAAAAGTGTCAATTATTATTCGATTTTCATAAACGTTACACCATGTTATACCTAATGCCATTTGTGATTTCATACAAGTAATTTAAGATTTTCATTATCACCGGAAGTAACGTCATTTTGGCAAAAACTGAATTTTTAGCCTTCAAAACAGATATTTTATTCAAATGAGTCTGTTTTGAAATCTTTTTCAAATTATGGTATTTGATGCCAATCAACAAATAGAATGAACCCATACGATCATACAGATACCACAAAATGGTTTCTAACTTGTACGGTTGCAGAGAAATAGCAGATTTTCTACAAGTCACTTTTCAAGTTTTTTGGTCTTTAAAAGTGGCAATTATTATTCGATTTACATAAAATTGTCACTATATGATATCGTATGCCATTTCTGATTTCATAAGACTAATTGAACATTTTCATTAACACCGGAAGTAATTTAATTTTGTCAAGATCATTTACAAGTAACAAATGTATAAAATGACTTGATATTGCTGGATTGATTGGTTGATTCTACGTCCATTTTATTTGTGTGCAATGTTAATTTGGAAACCTGTTTAGTGGTTTCGTTGGTACCGGAAGTGACATATGTTCAAGTGTAACTTGGCACCGAAAGTGACATGTTTAAGAGTAACTTGGCACCAGTGAAACCCGTCATTCCTGCATGCAGGTCTAGTTATTATTATTATTATTATTATTATTATTCAGATTCCAATTTGAATAGATCTCAGCAACTACGTGTCGCATCGTTACGATTTCTTCGGTTTTACTGGGAAAGTGGGTGTGACTTAGAGGATAAAGCTATTTTGAACGTTCTGCGCCAATGCGAAATGTCCGAAATCACCGAAGTTATCGTTTTTGAAAATATTGCAGTAATTTTAACAATAATCATTGGATTTTAACTTTCGATACATTTTGGCATAGCCTGAGACAGGGCACATAGCTACGCTACTTTCGATTTTTGATTTTCGGCAAATCTTCGAAGATATTAGGCGCCAAATTTCGAAAATTTAAAATTTTACTAAAATTTTTTTTATTTATGAATATTTTTTAGTCGTATTGTGCACAGAATTAAAGAGTCATCTGACTAGTGCAAAAATGTTAAAATTTTTTGTCTCAGTAATTTTCCTTGGCCGCCATTGGCTAATTCAGTTTTTCAGTCCTAGATAAATTTTTTATTGTTCGATTTGTATAAAACAAAGTTCATATGCTTCGTTGTCTCAATTGTCATTTTTTTTGTTACCAATAATGTTATCTGTCGGCACCGGAAGTGGCATAATTTTACCAAAAACTACAATTTTGACAGTTATTTTCGAAAACAAATATTATTTTTTTGAAAAATTATATGACTCAAAGAGTGTGTCCTTTCAAGGCGCAAAAAATGTAGGAAGCAGTTTTTTTAATTTCGATTTCATTTTCGAGCAAATTCGATTAAGAGGCTAAAAATGGTGTAAAATTGGCCTATTTACAACCTATTCAGGCTTTTCAGATTTTGAAATATTTCTTCGTAACTTTTATAAACTTGTAGCTATAATCCATACGAAGAAAATGTATGTTAAAATTCGTTTGTAATATAAGCAGTTACCAAGAAATGGGCAGTTCTGTACAAGTCACTGTTTTCGTTATTTTGCCTGTAAAATAGTCAATTATGATTGGATTTTTATAAAAGTGACATCATTTGATTCAAAAAGCATGTAGCGTCATATCAAGTTGATTACAATTTAAAATTGACACCGGAAGTGACATCATTTGGTCAAAAAATGCATTTTAAACTTTTTAAATCAATGTTTTATTCAACCAAGAATAACTTAATATGTATTAATAATTTTAACTTTTGGTCTAAATTCACATATAATCAAAACTCATATGGTCATATAGATATCATAAAATGGTTTCTAACTTATTCGGTTGCCGAGAAATAGACGGTTTTCTACAGGTCACTTTTGAAGGTTTCAGGGCCATAAAAGGGTCAATTATTATTCGATTTTCATAAACGTCACACCATGTTATACCTAATGCCATTTGGGATTTCATACAAGTAATTTAAGATTTTCATTATCACCGGAAGTAACGTCATTTTGGCAAAAACTGTATTTTTAGCCTCCAAAACAGATATTTTATTCAAATGGGTCTGTTTTGAAATATTTTTCAAATTATGGTATTTGATGCCAATCAACAAATAGAATGAACCCATACGATCATACAGATACCACAAAATGGTTTCTAACTTGTACGGTTGCAGAGAAATAGCTGATTTTCTACAAGTCACTTTTCAAGTTTTTTGGTCTTTAAAAGTGGCAATTATTATTCGATTTACATAAAATTTTCACTATATGATATCGTATGCCATTTCTGATTTCATAAGACTAATTGAACATTTGCATTAACACCGGGAGTAATTTAATTTTGTCAAGATCATTTACAAGTAACAAATGTATAAAATGAATTGATTTTGTTGATTCTGCGTCCATTTTATTTGTGTGCAATGTTAATTTGGAAACCTGTTTAGTGGTTTCGCTGGTACCGGAAGTGACATATGTTCAAGGGTAACTTGACACCGGAAGTGACATGTTTAAGGGTAACATGGCACCAGTGAAACCCGTCATTCCTGCATGCAGGTCTAGTTATTATTATTATTATTATTCTTTTGTTTTGAGTAGATCTCAGCAACTACGTGTCGCATCGTTACGATTTCTTCGTTTTTACTGGGAAAGTGGGTGTGACTTAGAGGATAAAGCTATTTTGAACGTTCTGCGACAATGCGAAATGTCCGAAATCACTGAAGTTATCGTTTTTACAAATATTGCGGTAATTTTAACAATAATCATGGGATTTTAACCTTCGATACATTTTGGCATAGCTGGAGACAGGGCACATAGCTGCGCTACTTTCGATTTTTGATTTTCGGCAAATCTTCGAAGATATTAGGCGCCAAATTTCGGAAATTTAAAATTTTACAAAAAACTTTTTTATTTATGAATATTTTTTAGTCGTGTTGTGCACAGAATTAAAGAGCCATCTGACTTGCGCAAAAATGTTAAATAATTTTGTCTCAGTAATTTTCCTTGGCCTCCATTGGCTAATTCAGTTTTTCAGTCCTAGATTAATTTTTTATTGTTCGATTTGTATAAAACAAAGTTCATATGCTTCGTTGTCTCAATTGTCATTTTTTTTATTACCAAAAGTGTTATCTGTCGGCACCGGAAGTGGCATAATTTTACCAAAAACTACAATTTTGACAGTTAGGTACATTTTTTGAAAACAAATATTATTTTTTTGAAAAATTATATGACTCAAAGAGTGTGTCCTTTAAAGGCGCAAAAAATGTCGGAAGCAGTTTTTTTAATTTCTTTTTCATTTTCTAGCAAATTGGATTAAGAGGTGAAAAAAGGCGTAAAATTGACCTATTTACAACTCATTCAGGCTTTTCAGATTTTAAAATATTTTTACGTAACTTTTATAAACTTGTAGCTATAATCCATACGAAGAGAATGTATGTGAAAATTAGTTTGTAATATAAGCAGTTGCCGAGAAATGGGCAATTTTGCATGAGTCACTTTTCACGTAATTTTGGCTGTAAAAGAATCAATTATTATTCGATTTTCAATTTTCTTTCGCCATTGGATGCCTAATGCCATAGTGGACTATGTCAAACCATTTTACCCCTTGCGCTGCCACCGGAAATGACGTCATTTGCTCAAAACTTAAATTTTAGCCTTTAAAAAACAATATTTTATTCAAATGAGTCGTATCTGTTATTTTTTTCAAATTGTGATATTTGATTCTATTGATCAAATAGATTGAACCCATACGATCATACAGATACCACAAAATGGTTTCTAACTTGTGCGGTTGCAGAGAAATGGGCGATTTTCCTTAAGTCACTTTTCAAGGTTTTTGGTCTATAAAAGTATCAGTTATTATTCGATTTTCATAAAATTTTCACCATATGATATCTTGTGTCATTTATGATTTCATAGAACTAATTTAACATTTTCAGTATCACCGGAAGTAATGTCATTTTGGCAAAAACTGTATTTTTAGCCTTCAAAACAGACATTTTTTTCAAATGAGTCTGATTTGTAATATATTTCAAATTATGATATTTGATTCCAATCAACAAATGGATTGAACCCATACGATCATATAGATACCAAAAGATAGTTTTTATCGTGTACGGTTGCCGAGAAATAGACGATTTTCTACAAGTCACTTTTCAAGGTTTTTGGTCTATAAAAGTGGCAATTCTCATTCGATTTACATACAATTTTCGCCATTATGCTGCCTTATGCCATTTCTGATTTCATAAAACTAATTGAACATTTTCATTATCACCGGAAGTACTGAAATTTTGCCAGGATCACTTACAAGTAACATATATATAAAATGAATTGATATTGCTGGATTTGGTTGATTCTTCATCCATTTTATTTGATGTTTACAATGCTAATGTGGAAACCTGTTTGATGGTTTCATTGGTATCGGAAGTGACATATGTTTAAGGGTAACGTGGCACCGAAAGTGACGTGGCACCAGTGAAACCCGTCATTCCTGCATGCAGGTCTAGTTCTTATTATTATTATTATTATTCTTTTGTTTTGAGTAGATCTCAGCAGCTACGTGTCACATCGTTACGATTTCTTCGGTTTTACTGAGAAAGTGGGTGTGACTTAGAGGATAAAGCTATTTTGAACGTTCTGCGACAATGCGAAATGTCCGAAATCACCGAAGTTATCGTTTTTACAAATATTGCGGTAATTTTAACAATAATCATGGGATTTTAACTTTCGATACATTTTGGCATAGCTGGAGACAGGGCACATAGCTGCGTTACTTTCGATTTTTGATTTTCGGCAAATCTTCGAAGATATTAGGCGCCAAATTTCGGAAATTTAAAATTTTACAAAAAACTTTTTTATTTATGAATATTTTTTAGTCGTGTTGTGCACAGAATTAAAGAGTCATCTGACTTGCGCAAAAATGTTAAAAAATTTTGTCTCAGTAATTTTCCTTGGCCTCCATTGGCTAATTCAGTTTTTCAGTCCTAGATTAATTTTTTATTGTTCGATTTGTATAAAACAAAGTTCATATGCTTCGTTGTCTCAATTGTCATTTTTTTTATTACCAAAAGTGTTATCTGTCGGCACCGGAAGTGGCATAATTTTACCAAAAACTACAATTTTGACAGTTAGGTACATTTTTTGAAAACAAATATTATTTTTTTGAAAAATTATATGACTCAAAGAGTGTGTCCTTTAAAGGCGCAAAAAATGTCGGAAGCAGTTTTTTTAATTTCTTTTTCATTTTCTAGCAAATTGTATTAAGAGGTGAAAAAAGGGGTAAAATTGACCTATTTACAACTCATTCAGGCTTTTCAGATTTTAAAATATTTTTACGTAACTTTTATAAACTTGTAGCTATAATCCATACGAAGAGAATGTATGTGAAAATTAGTTTGTAATATAAGCAGTTGCCGAGAAATAGGCAATTTTGCATGAGTCACTTTTCACGTAATTTTGGCTGTAAAAGAATCAATTATTATTCGATTTTCAATTTTCTTTCGCCATTGGATGCCTAATGCCATAGTGGACTATGTCAAACCATTTTACCCCTTGCGCTGCCACCGGAAATGACGTCATTTGCTCAAAACTTAAATTTTAGCCTTCAAAAAACAATATTTTATTCAAATGAGTCGTATTTGTTATTTTTTTCAAATTGTGATATTTGATTCTATTGATCAAATAGATTGAACCCATACGATCATACAGATACCACAAAATGGTTTCTAACTTGTACGGTTGCAGAGAAATGGGCGATTTTCCTTAAGTCACTTTTCAAGGTTTTTGGTCTATAAAAGTGTCAGTTATTATTCGATTTTCATACAATTTTCACCATATGATATCTTGTGTCATTTATGATTTCATAGAACTAATTTAACATTTTCAGTATCACCGGAAGTAATGTCATTTTGGCAAAAACTGTATTTTTAGCTTTCAAAACAGACATTTTTTTCAAATGAGTCTGATTTGTAATATATTTCAAATTATGATATTTGATTCCAATCAACAAATGGATTGAACCCATACGATCATATAGATACCAAAAGATAGTTTTTATCGTGTACGGTTGCCGAGAAATAGACGATTTTCTACAAGTCACTTTTCAAGGTTTTTGGTCTATAAAAGTGGCAATTCTCATTCGATTTACATACAATTTTCGCCATTATGCTGCCTTATGCCATTTCTGATTTCATAAAACTAATTGAACATTTTCATTATCACCGGAAGTAATGAAATTTTGCCAGGATCACTTACAAGTAACATATATATAAAATGAATTGATATTACTGGATTTGGTTGATTCTTCGTCCATTTTATTTGATGTTTACAATGCTTATGTGGAAACCTGTTTGATGGTTTCATTGGTATCGGAAGTGACATATGTTTAAGGGTAACGTGGCACCGAAAGTGACGTGGCACCAGTGAAACCCGTCATTCCTGCATGCAGCTCTAGTTATTATTATTATTATTCTTCTTCTTTTGTTTTGAGTAGATCTCAGCAACTACGTGTCGCATCGTTACGATTTCTTCGGTTTTACTGGGAAAGTGGGTGTGACTTAGAGGATAAAGCTATTTTGAACGTTCTGCGACAATGCGAAATGTCCGAAATCACCGAAGTTATCGTTTTTACAAATATTGCGGTAATTTTAACAATAATCATGGGATTTTAACTTTCGATACATTTTGGCATAGCTGGAGACAGGGCACATAGCTGCGCTACTTTCGATTTTTGATTTTCGGCAAATCTTCGAAGATATTAGGCGCCAAATTTCGGAAATTTAAAATTTTACAAAAAACTTTTTTATTTATGAATATTTTTTAGTCGTGTTGTGCACAGAATTAAAGAGTCATCTGACTTGCGCAAAAATGTTAAAAAATTTTGTCTCAGTAATTTTCCTTGGCCTCCATTGGCTAATTCAGTTTTTCAGTCCTAGATTAATTTTTTATTGTTCGATTTGTATAAAACAAAGTTCATATGCTTCGTTGTCTCAATTGTCATTTTTTTTATTACCAAAAGTGTTATCTGTCGGCACCGGAAGTGGCATAATTTTACCAAAAACTACAATTTTGACAGTTAGGTACATTTTTTGAAAACAAATATTATTTTTTTGAAAAATTATATGACTCAAAGAGTGTGTCCTTTAAAGGCGCAAAAAATGTCGGAAGCAGTTTTTTTAATTTCTTTTTCATTTTCTAGCAAATTGGATTAAGAGGTGAAAAAAGGCGTAAAATTGACCTATTTACAACTCATTCAGGCTTTTCAGATTTTAAAATATTTTTACGTAACTTTTATAAACTTGTAGCTATAATCCATACGAAGAGAATGTATGTGAAAATTAGTTTGTAATATAAGCAGTTGCCGAGAAATAGGCAATTTTGCATGAGTCACTTTTCACGTAATTTTGGCTGTAAAAGAATCAATTATTATTCGATTTTCAATTTTCTTTCGCCATTGGATGCCTAATGCCATAGTGGACTATGTCAAACCATTTTAACCCTTGCGCTGCCACCGGAAATGACGTCATTTGCTCAAAACTTAACTTTTAGCCTTCAAAAAACAATATTTTATTCAAATGAGTCGTTTTTGTTATTTTTTTCAAATTGTGATATTTGATTCTATTGATCAAATAGATTGAACCCATACGATCATACAGATACCACAAAATGGTTTCTAACTTGTACGGTTGCAGAGAAATGGGCGATTTTCATTAAGTCACTTTTCAAGGTTTTTGGTCTATAAAAATGTCAGTTATTATTCGATTTTCATAAAATTTTCACCATATGATATCTTGTGTCATTTATGATTTCATAGAACTAATTTAACATTTTCAGTATCACCGGAAGTAATGTCATTTTGGCAAAAACTGTATTTTTAGCCTTCAAAACAGACATTTTTTTCAAATGAGTCTGATTTGTAATATATTTCAAATTATGATATTTGATTCCAATCAACAAATGGATTGAACCCATACGATCATATAGATACCAAAAGATAGTTTTTATCGTGTACGGTTGCCGAGAAATAGACGATTTTCTACAAGTCACTTTTCAAGGTTTTTGGTCTATAAAAGTGGCAATTCTCATTCGATTTACATACAATTTTCGCCATTATGCTGCCTTATGCCATTTCTGATTTCATAAAACTAATTGAACATTTTCATTATCACCGGAAGTAATGAAATTTTGCCAGGATCACTTACAAGTAACATATATATATAAAATGAATTGATATTGCTGGATTTGGTTGATTCTTCGTCCATTTTATTTGATGTTTACAATGCTTATGTGGAAACCTGTTTGATGGTTTCATTGGTATCGGAAGTGACATATGTTTAAGGGTAACGTGGCACCGAAAGTGACGTGGCACCAGTGAAACCCGTCATTCCTGCATGCAGGTCTAGTTCTTATTAGGGTTTCACACTGCGAAGCTTGTGTGAAACACTATTGTTTTTGTTAAAATTATTAGGGTTTCACACTGCGAAGCTTGTGTGAAACACTATTGTTTTTGTTAAAATTATTATTCTTATTATTATTATTATTCTTCTTTTGTTTTGAGTAGATCTCAGCAACTGCTTGTCGCATCGTTACGATTTCTTCGGTTTTACTGGGAAAGTGGGTGTGACTTAGAGGATAAAGCTATTTTGAACGTTCTGCGACAATGCGAAATGTCCGAAATCACCGAAGTTATTGTTTTTGAAAATATTGCAGTAATTTTAACAATAATCATTGGATTTTAACTTTCGATACATTTTGGCATAGCCTGAGACAGGGCACATAGCTACGCTACTTTCGATTTTTGATTTTCGGCAAATCTTCGAAGATATTAGGCGCCAAATTTCGAAAATTTAAAATTTTACAAAAAATTGCCTAGTGCAAAAATGTTAAAAAATTTTGTCTCAGTAATTTTCCTTGGCCGCTATTGGCTTATTCAGTTTTTCAGTCCTAGATTAATTTTTTATTGTTCGATTTGTATAAAACAAAGTTCATATGCTTCGTTGTCTCAATTGTCATTTTTTTTATTACCGGAAGTGTTATCTGTCGGCACCGAAAGTGGCATAATTTTACCAAAAACTACAATTTTGACAGTTAGGTACCATTTTTCGAAAACAAATATTATTTTTTGGAAAAATTATTTGACTCAAAGAGTGTGTCCTTTAAAGGCGCAAAAAATGTCGGAAGCAGTTTTTTTAATTTCTTTTTCATTTTCTAGCAAATTGGATTAAGAGGTGAAAAAAGGCGTAAAATTGACCTATTTACAACTCATTCAGGCTTTTCAGATTTTAAAATATTTTTACGTAACTTTTATAAACTTGTAGCTATAATCCATACGAAGAAAATGTATGTTAAAATTAGTTTGTAATATAAGCAGTTACCAAGAAATGGACAGTTCTGTACAAGTCACTATTTTCGTTATTTTGCCTGTAAAATAGTCAATTATGATTGGATTTTTATAAAAGTGACATCATTTGATTCAAAAAGCATGTAGCGTCATATCAAGTTGATTACAATTTAAAATTGACACCGGAAGTGACATCATTTTGTCAAAAACTGCATTTTAAACTTTTTAAATCAATGTTTTATTCAACCAAGAATTACTTATTATGTATTAATAATTTTAACTTTTGGTTTAAATTCACATATAAACACAACTCATATGGTCATATACATATCATAAAATTGTTTCTAACTTGTTCGGTTGCCGAGAAATAAACGGTTTTCTACAGGCCACTTTTGAAGGTTTTTGGGCCATAAAAGTGTCAATTGTTATTCGATTTTCATAAACGTTACACCATGTTATACCTAATGCCATTTAGGATTTCATACAAGTAATTTAAGATTTTCATTATCACCGGAAGTAACATCATTTTGGCAAAAACTGTATTTTTAGCCTTCAAAACAGATATTTTATTCAAATGAGTCTGTTTTGAAATGTTTTTCAAATTATGGTATTTGATGCCAATCAACAAATAAAATGAACCCATACGATCATACAGATACCACAAAATGGTTTCTAACTTGTACGGTTGCAGAGAAATAGTCGATTTTCTACAAGTCACTTTTCAAGTTTTTTGGTCTTTAAAAGTGGCAATTATTATTCGATTTACATAAAATTTTCACTATATGATATCGTATGCCATTTCTGATTTCATAAAACTAATTGAACATTTTCATTAACACCGGAAGAAATGTAATTTTGTCAAGATCATTTACAAGTAACAAATGTATAAAATGAATTGATATTGCTGGATTTGGTTGATTCTGCATCCATTTTTTTTTGTGTGCAATGTTAATTTGGAAACCTGTTTAATGGTTTCGTTGGTACCGGAAGTGACATATGTTTAAGGGTAACTTGGCACCGGAAGTGACATGTTTAAGGGTAACGTGGCACCAGTGAAACCCGTCATTCCTGCATGCAGGTCTAGTTAGGCTTTCAGACTTTCGTCTGAAAGCCTATTGAGATTACTAAAATTATTATTATTATTATTATTAGGCTTTCAGACTTTCGTCTGAAAGCCTATTGAGATTACTAAAATTATTATTATTATTATTATTTACCGCGGGGGCCAAGTTCTCCATGATCGAAAGCAGATATCGATCTGAAATCAACTTTTCTTTCGGGAAACCATGTGGTGGCTACTTGATAAAGTATTTTCGAAAATTCTGCGCATACCGGAAGTGGCAGATCTTTGTACGTTGTCAAAAAATTGAAAATTGGCCATAGTTTCGTCAATTATTTACCCATTTTCAAACAAATGACATTTTCGGAAACCCTGAATCTTTTTCGAGCCAATAGCAATCTAAGATTTTGTAATTTCGAAACTTCGTCGCTGACTTCTAGCGTTCGAAAATTGAAAAATTTTGTTTAACAGACAATTTTTTTCATTTTTCAAAATTTTCAAATTTGACTTATATTTTTGGATACCTTAAGTCCATCCGATTCCAGTAATATAAGTTTCATTCAGAGTTATCGCCCTTTATTTTTCGATTTTTTTCGAATTTTCTACCTATTTTGTGAGCTCGGGTTTTGTTATATGGCCGAATTGGCGAATCTGAAACTTCTAAGGCATGAAGCCAAATGACCATTGCAAGGAATAAAGCAATTTCAACAATGATCCGTAGACCGGAAGTAGTCGAAATAATGTGCAATATTTTGAAAAAATGCAAAAAAATGGATAGTTTTGGGGAAAACGCGATTTCTCCGTCCGATATCAATGGATTAAACAAATTATGGTACCATTGGACTGCACTAGGATTGTACTATCGTATGATACCCAATTCATACAGATACTATGATCAGGCCGCAAAATATGGCACGCTGAAAATCAAGTATTTTCTGATTTTTAGCATTTTTGGACGCCTGTATCTCGAAAACTCCGACAGTTTCTTTTATGAAACTTTCTCTATCGAGAGACCTCGTAGTTGTCTTGCGTACGAATCATTCCATTACCACTTTGAAATATCTGGAATAGGTGAAATAAGGGACTGAAAATCGAAAAAAGTCGAAAAATCGTGAAATTTTGGAAAATGCTCCACCATTTTTTTATTTTAAGAGATTTTCAAAAAAGGTTGCATATTCAGATAGCTGATCTAATTACGATTCTAACGATGTATAATATGTATGTGGTTATTGAAATTTAATTTTCGATATTTTAATTTTTTTGCATTTTTGGCACTTTTGAATATCAGATTTCCCAGGGGCACTTTATCTGATCAGATAATGTAATACATCATTACAGAACCCTGTGGCTATTTTAGTGCCCAAACCGGCTATTAAAACTATTCCGACAATAATAACCATACCGGAAGTATTCAAAAAATGAAAAAAAAGGTTAAAAAAATTGTCGCACTTGCGAAAAACTTGATTTCTCCCTTAGGTAATAGCGGACCAAAAGAACTAAAGTGTCGTTGGACAGCCCTATTAATGGACCATCATATGGTATCTTAATAATACGATTTCAATGGTAAGGAAATAAATTATTGTATGCCAAAAATGAAGTATTTTACGCTTTTTTAACATTCCGAGACGCCCTTTTCTCGAAAACGACGCCTACGATTTTTCTTAAACTTTTCTTACTCAAAGTCATATCGGTTGTCTATATAGTGAATCCAAAATGAAAAGCATTGAAATAATATAGGTGGTCCAAAAATGGCCTCAAACTTTGAAAAAAATTGAAAAATCGTGAAATTTTTGGAAACGCTCTTTAATTTATCTTTTTTTCCAAAACTACTCAATGGATGTTTCTGACACTTCTGGTACAGAAAGTTAAGTATCCAAAGAACTTCGTAAAGCTATCACGACAATGATCGTAAAACCGGAAGTAGTCGAAAAAATGTCCGATATTTTGAAAAAAAAAATATTTTTTTTACGAAAACCTTTTTCATTTATGAATATTGTTTGATGGTATTTTACACAGGGTTAAAATATCATCCTACTTGAACAGAAATGAGAAAAAAAATTGTCTCGGTAATTTGCGTTAGCCGCCATCGGCTAATTTAGTTTTTCGTACCCAGAACAATTATTTATTGTTCGATTTGTATGAAACAAAGTTCATATGCTCCGTGGTCCCAATTGTAATATTTTTTGTTACGGTGAAATTTTTCTGTCGGCAACGGAAGTGACGTAATATTAACAAAAACTAAAATTTGGACAATTCTGTACCACTTTTTGAAAGCAAATGTTATTTTTTTCAAAACTGATATAACTAAAAGGATGCACCCTGCAAAGGTGCACAAAATCTTTAGCTCAGATTTTTTAATTCCAATTTCATTTTCGGGCAATTTCGAATAAAATGTAAAATAAAGTGTAAAATTCAGTTATTTACAAATCATTCAGCGTCTTCATATTTTGAAATATTTAATTGTTATTTTCATAAACTCCTACCATTAATCCAGACGAAGAGAATGTATGGGAAAATTAGTTTGTAATATGAGCAGTTGCCGAGAAATATGCAATTTTGCATGCATCACTTTTCACGTTGTTTTGCCTATAAAGGAGGGAATTATTATTCGATTTGCAATTTTTTTTTCCATTTGATGCTTAATGCCAATTGGACTAGGTCAAGCCAATTTTACAATTTCACCGTGACCGGAAATGACGTCATTTGGGCAAAAACTGTATTTTTAACCTAAAAAACAAATATTTTATTAAAATGAGTCTGCCTTATAATATTTTTAGAATTATGATATTTGATTCCCATCAACGAATAGAATGAAGCCATACGGCCATACAGATACCACAAAATGGTTTCTAACTTGTACGGTTACAGAGAAATAGGCGATCTTCTATAAGTTATTTTTCAAGGGTTTTCGTCCATAAAATTGTCAATTATTATACGATTTTAATAATTTTTGTACCATTTGATGCCTTATGCCATTTATGACTTCTGTGAACTAAATTAACATTTTCAATATCAACGGAAGTAATGTAATTTTTGCAAAAAACGTATTTTTAGCCTTCAAAACAAACATTTTTTTGAAGGGATTTATATTTATCATTCGTTTAACTTTATAACGTCTAACTCTAATGGGCAGTAAGATTGAATCAATACCATCATATTGATATCAAGAAAAGGCTTCTAGCATGTTCCCTTGTTGAATAATAGCCAATTTTCCCAGGGTCACTTTTAAGTTTTTTACCTTAATTATTTATTGCCCGATATGATAAAACAAAGTTTGTATTTTGTATGTTGCGAATTTTCGACTTATTTTTCACCTATAAAAATTTCTTTCGGCACCGGAAGTGACGTAATTTTGCCATAATTTACAATTTTGACCGGTCTTTTCGCCAGCAAATATTACTTTAACATATGGTAGAGGGTGTCACTGAAGCAAAACAACTAAAGTATAGTTTGGTAACTCAATGGATCGGCTATGGTATAATAAACTTTCTGTATGATTCCTGAAAGCCGGTTCAGTGCTGCTTGCAGGTCTAGTTAGGCTTTCAGACTTTCGTCTGAAAGCCTATTGAGATTACTAAAATTATTATTATTATTATTAAGCTTTCATATTACATATGAAAGCTTATTGTTTCTGTTAAGATTATTATTGTTATTTTTTTTTTGTGTTTTGTCCACAAATCGGATTTCTCAGAATCTAACGATAGGATCGTTCTGAAACTTTTACCTATCCCCCCAAAAATGGGTGGTGGCTGTTGATTAAATATATTTTCAAAACGTTTTACGAATCCGAAATCACCGAATTTTACGAACGAAAAAACTGACAATGCATAGTCGTAACTTTGTTATTTTTTGACCGATTTTACTAATTCTTTTTTCTTTGAATACCTTGAAAAAAATCATTTTCATCTGCAGTTTCGCATTTTCCAATTTCGAAAATTCGTCGCTGTGATTTCGAACCGGAAGTTTAGACCAATTTGAGAACTTCTTTAATAGTTGTACGATTTTCATGAAATTTAGTGTGTAAGTAGATGTTACCGATGTGACTTCAAAAATATAATTATAAATGTTCTAAATTATCTCCCCTTGACGAAATTAAGGATCAAAGTTTTCAAAAAAATCGTCGAAATATAGGTCAGAATGACCTAATTTTTTTTTTTTGATACTAGACAAGTAATTACTGATTCGTACACAAAATATGGAGTTTGTCGATCGAACCGGAAGTGCCACCATCTTTAAACGTGAAAAATCAAAAAGGCTTTTTTGCTATTTTACTTACAGACTCGGGAGTTATATTTTCAGAATCCTTGAAGGAATGCCTAAAAATCTATCGGATCCGAATTTTGATTTCGGTCACGTGATGGTCACCATTTTGAATTGAAAATGAAAAATAGAAGCAATTTGAAGGGCCGGGACTTTGGAACACAATAACTCTCCTTCTAATTAAGCTAAAATGTTTAAACTTGGTGTAGACGTTCACTAGGACAATGTCATGATTGAGTTCAAAGATGAGCATTTTCTGCTTAGGGTAAGCAGAGATAAGGATGCTGATTTGTTGATTCTTTAGGGCACGATAACTTCGGTTATAATGAAGGGAGGGCGATGAAACTTTTGTCAATAGAGAGTCTAATAGCTAGCCTGTTGTTTGAAATCATTGTATCATTTTTTTTAAATATCAGGGATAGCCGAAAAAAAGAGATTGAAAATCCAAAAAGTCGTATTTTTACAATTTGGAGCATGTTTAGAGGTCTTTCTCGTAAAGTCAACATAATATTTTTTGGGAACTTCTTCTACAAAGAGTCTTATTGGTAGTCTTTTATATGAAACCATCGATCAACAGTCCAACATATCTGGAGTAGAAGAACAAAAGGATCGAAAATTGAAAACGGCACCCTTTCATTGTTAAGCGAAACATGCAGTGTGGGTGACTACAATCTACACATTTAGTCATCGTATAGAGCTTATTCAACAGTATCGAATTCCAACTGCTTAGGGATATTTTACGTGCACTCCAATGTGTACACGGGACCTTGGTGTTTCATCCCATCCGAACGACTAGACAGCTGTGCTTGTCAGGCCCTCCGTTCTGCCTCACTGACAACGGGGAACCACGCCGGGAAATCAAGATGAACTTTCTCCGTGCAGAACTTTCAATTCAGGCCAAACGTTTATTGCACACGATTAAGCTGGTCAGTTGTAATAATCGGTTGGCAATTAAAGTACCGTGCACATTAAACTGTTAAAACAGAAAATTTCGCCCGGTTGAAATGTTTCTTGCTATAAGTCAGCAATTTTCCGAATTCAGGGAGGCTGAATGGTTAGCATCTGCGCGCTGTATCGTAACGTCTGTCATTGAGTCAACGAGCGTCGTTTCGATCTCCAGGTTGCACGTGACATGAAGTATGATGTCCAACCTCGTGGGTTTTCTCCGTGTCCTTCGGTTTCCTCCCAAAGGCTAAAGACCAGTAAGCGCAAGGGGAGTTTTTAAATAAAATTAAAAAACATATGTTAGTCCCGAAATGACCTAGTTTGTGTCGAATGGACATTAGGCCGCATTTCTCTCTTTCTCTTTTATTTTTAAAGTTTTGTAATAATCGGTTGGTAATCAAAGGTACTGTAAAAGTGATAAAACAGAAAATAATCGGTTGGTAATCAAATGTACTGTAAAAGTCATAAAACAGAAAATTTCGCCCGGTTGTAATGTTTCTCACTTTAAAGTCAGCAATTTCCCGATTTTAAGTGGCAAACGTTTATTGCGAACGCTTAAGCTGGTCAGGGGGGAGCTTATTTTTAAAAGTTTTGTAATATTCGGTTGATAACTAAAGGTACCGTGCAAATTAAACTGTTACAATAGAAAATTTGGCCCGGTTGAAATGTTTCTCGCTGTAGGTCAGCAATTTGCCGATTTTAGGGAGGTTGCGTGGCTGAATGGTTAGCACGTGCGCTCTGTATCATAACGTCTGTCATTGAGTCAACTGCCGTTGTTTCGATTTTTTGGTTGTACGTGACAAGGAGTATGGTTGCCTGTCCAACCTCGTAGGCCGTAACCGCCGCTGCCCGGGTAAAATTTCCCTCATTGCACACATTATGGCATATGCCCGTCTTCATTAGCCCATTTTAGGAGCAGAACAGTCGGACGTTAAACCCCATTCAATTTCATTTCATTTTCTCTATGTTGCTTATTTATTATAGTGGATAAATATTTTTCTGGTTCTAGCAATTATTTAATTTCTGCATAGAAATCTTGCTTTGGCCAGTTTTTTTTATTGCAGAGTGCCATTCTTGTTTAAACAAACATGATCCTTTGTTTAAAACATGCTTAAGAAGTCGTCACGATTTCCTACTTATAACCAAACATATTGGAAATATTAGTCTGGCATTATTAAATCCTAATTTTATTGGTCTTATTTAAAATTAAACTTTCATTTAACTATGAACAACCCTTAACGTGTCTCTTTAAAACTATTAAGTACTCTAAAACAGTAGCTCAACCTTTTGACCTAAACTCATTAATTTACCATTTTGTTGTGAGCGACTTCTTATTCTTCCTATATGACATATTGCACGTGTCTGATTTCAAAGGGGGGTTGAGTGGCTGAATGGTAAGCACGCGCGCCTGTCATTGAGTAAACTAGCGTGTTTTCGAATGCCCGGTTGTACGTGACAAGGAGTAAGGTCGCCTGTCCAACCTGCCATTTTTAATTTTTTTTTCCCGCCATTTTCATTTCATTTTCTCATCCGTCTCATTACAGTAATACAAGTTTCAGTTATTTCCCTTTAGTTTTCAGATTATTGTTATGCCTGGGTGCAATGTTTCATACTATATTTAGACTTGTAACTTCGCGAGTTTTTGACCAATTTTAATAATTTTTTCTTCGTATCCTTTTATTTAGGTTACTTGATACAATCAATGACACGTGACGATGAATATGAAAGCTTTCATATCTGCATGGGACAGTAGCAGATCTAGTTATTATTATTAAGCTTTCATATTACATATGAAAGCTTATTGTTTCTGTTAAGATTATTATTGTTATTTTTTTTTTGTGTTTTGTCCACAAATCGGATTTCTCAGAATCTAACGATAGGATCGTTCTGAAACTTTTACCTATCCCCCCAAAAATGGGTGGTGGCTGTTGATTAAATATATTTTCAAAACGTTTTACGAATCCGAAATCACCGAATTTTACGAACGAAAAAACTGACAATGCATAGTCGTAACTTTGTTATTTTTTGACCGATTTTACTAATTCTTTTTTCTTTGAATACCTTGAAAAAAATCATTTTCATCTGCAGTTTCGCATTTTCCAATTTCGAAAATTCGTCGCTGTGATTTCGAACCGGAAGTTTAGACCAATTTGAGAACTTCTTTAATAGTTGTACGATTTTCATGAAATTTAGTGTATAAGTAGATGTTACCGATGTGACTTCAAAAATATAATTATAAATGTTCTAAATTATCTCCCCTTGACGAAATTAAGGATCAAATTTTTCAAAAAAATCGTCGAAATATAGGTCAGAATGACCTATTTTTTTTTTTTGATACTAGACAAGTAATTACTGATTCGTACACAAAATATGGAGTTTGTCGATCGAACCGGAAGTGCCACCATCTTTAAACGTGAAAAATCAAAAAGGCTTTTTTGCTATTTTACTTACAGACTCGGGAGTTATATTTTCAGAATCCTTGAAGGAATGCCTAAAAATCTATCGGAGCCGAATTTTGATTTCGGTCACGTGATGGTCACCATTTTGAATTGAAAATGAAAAATAGAAGCAATTTGAAGGGCCGGGACTTTGGAACACAATAACTCTCCTTCTAATTAAGCTAGAATGTTCAAACTTGGTGTAGACGTTCACTAGGTCAATGTCATGATTGAGTTCAAAGATGAGCATTTTCTGCTTAGGGTAAGCAGAGATAAGGATGCTGATTTGTTGATTCTTTAGGGCACGATAACTTCGGTTATAATGAAGGGAGGGCGATGAAACTTTTGTCAATAGAGAGTCTAATAGCTAGCCTGTTGTTTGAAATCATTGTATCATTTTTTTTAAATATCAGGGATAGCCGAAAAAAAGAGATTGAAAATCCAAAAAGTCGTATTTTTACAATTTGGAGCATGTTTAGAGGTCTTTCTCGTAAAGTCAACATAATATTTTTTGGGAACTTCTTCTACAAAGAGTCTTATTGGTAGTCTTTTATATGAAACCATCGATCAACAGTCCAACTTATCTGGAGTAGAAGAACAAAAGGATCGAAAATTGAAAACGGCACCCTTTCATTGTTAAGCGAAACATGCAGTGTGGGTGACTACAATCTACACATTTAGTCATCGTATAGAGCTTATTCAACAGTATCGAATTCCAACTGCTTAGGGATATTTTACGTGCACTCCAATGTGTACACGGGACCTTTGTGTTTCATCCCATCCGAACGACTAGACAGCTGTGCTTGTCAGGCCCTCCGTTCTGCCTCACTGACAACAGGGAACCACGCCGGGAAATCAAGATGAACTTTCTCCGTGCAGAACTTTCAATTCAGGCCAAACGTTTATTGCACACGATTAAGCTGGTCAGTTGTAATAATCGGTTGGCAATTAAAGTACCGTGCACATTAAACTGTTAAAACAGAAAATTTCGCCCGGTTGAAATGTTTCTTGCTATAACTCAGCAATTTTCCGAATTCAGGGAGGCTGAATGGTTAGCATGTGCGCGCTGTATCGTAACGTCTGTCATTGAGTCAACGAGCGTCGTTTCGATCTCCAGGTTGCACGTGACATGAAGTATGATGTCCAGTAAGCGCAAGGGGAGTTTTTAAAAAAAATTAAAAAACATAATTTAGTCACAAAATGACCTAGTTTGTGTCGAATGGACATTAGGCCGCATTTCTCTCTTTCTCTTTTATTTTTAAAGTTTTGTAATAATCTTTTGGTAATCAAAGGTACTGTAAAAGTGATAAAACAGAAAATTTCGCCCGGTTGTAATGTTTCTCACTTTAAAGTCAGCAATTTGCAGATTTTGAGGGGCAAACGTTTATTGCGAACGCTTAAGCTGGTCAGGGGGGGGGGCTTATTTTTAAAAGTTTTGTAATATTCGGTTGATAACTAAAGGTACCATGCAAATTAAACTGTTCAAATAGAAAATTTGGGCCGGTTGAAATGTTTCTCGCTGTAGGTCAGCAATTTGCCGATTTTAGGGAGGTTGCGTGGCTGAATGATTAGCACGTGCGCTCTGTATCAAAACGTCTGTCATTGAGTCAACTGGCGTTGTTTCGATTTCTTGGTTGTACGTGACAGGGAGTATGGTCGCCTGTCCAACCTCGTAGGCCGTAACGCCGCTGCCCGGGTAAAATTTCCCTCATTGCACACTTTATGGCATATGCCAGTTTTCATTAGCCCATTTTAGGAGCAGAACAGTAGGACGTTAAACCCCATTCAATTTCATTTCATTTTCTCTATGTTGCTTATTTATTATAGTGGATAAATATTTTTCTGGTTCTAGCAATTATTTAATTTCTGCATAGAAATCTTGCTTTGGCCAGTTTTTTTTATTGCAGAGTGCCATTCTTGTATAATTCAGTCTATGATCCTTTGTTTAAAACATGCTTAAGAAGTCGTCATGATTTCCTACTTATAACCAAACATATTGGAAATATTTGTCTGGCATTATTAAATCCTAATTTTATTGGTCTTATTTAAAATTAAACTTTCATTTAACTATGAACAACCCTTAACGTGTCTCTTTAAAACTATTAAGTACTCTAAAATAGTAGCTCAACCTTTTGACCTAAACTCATTAATTTACCATTTTGTTGTGAGCGACTTCTTATTCTTCCTATATGACATATTGCACGTGTCGGATTTCAAAGGGGGGGTTGGATGGCTGAATGGCTAGCACGCGCGCCTGTCATTGAGTTAACTAGCGTGTTTTCGAATGCCCGGTTGTACGTGACAAGGAGTAAGGTCGCCTGTCCAACCTGACATTTTTATTTTTTTTCCCGCCATTTTCATTTCATTTTCTCATCCGTCTCATTACAGTAATACAAGTTTCAGTTATTTCCCTTTAGTTTTCAGATTATTGTTATGCCTGGGTGCAATGTTTCATACTATATTTAGACTTGTAACTTCGCGAGTTTTTGACCAATTTTGATAATTTTTTCTTCTTATCCTTTTATTTAGGATACTTGATACAATCAATGACACGTGACGATGAATATGAAAGCTTTCATATCTGCATGGGACAGTAGCAGATCTAGTTATTGTTATTTTTTTTTTGTGTTTTGTCCACAAATCGGATTTCTCAGAATCTAACGATAGGATCGTTCTGAAACTTTTACCTATCCCCCCAAAAATGGGTGGTGGCTGTTGATTAAATATATTTTCAAAACGTTTTACGAATCCGAAATCTTCGAATTTTACGAACGAAAAAACTGACAATGCATAGTCGTAACTTTGTTATTTTTTGACCGATTTTACTAATTCTTTTTTCTTTGAATACCTTGAAAAAAATCATTTTCATCTGCAGTTTCGCATTTTCCAATTTCGAAAATTCGTCGCTGTGATTTCGAACCGGAAGTTTAGACCAATTTGAGAACTTCTTTAATAGTTGTACGATTTTCATGAAATTTAGTGTGTAAGTAGATGTTACCGATGTGACTTCAAAAATATAATTATAAATGTTCTAAATTATCTCCCCTTGACGAAATTAAGGATCAAAGTTTTCAAAAAAATCGTCGAAATATAGGTCAGAATGACCTAATTTTTTTTTTTTGATACTAGACAAGTAATTACTGATTCGTACACAAAATATGGAGTTTGTCGATCGAACCGGAAGTGCCACCATCTTTAAACGTGAAAAATCAAAAAGGCTTTTTTGCTATTTTACTTACAGACTCGGGAGTTATATTTTCAGAATCCTTGAAGGAATGCCTAAAAATCTATCGGATCCGAATTTTGATTTCGGTCACGTGATGGTCACCATTTTGAATTGAAAATGAAAAATAGAAGCAATTTGAAGGGCCGGGACTTTGGAACACAATAACTCTCCTTCTAATTAAGCTAAAATGTTCAAACTTGGTGTAGACGTTCACTAGGACAATGTCATGATTGAGTTCAAAGATGAGCATTTTCTGCTTAGGGTAAGCAGAGATAAGGATGCTGATTTGTTGATTCTTTAGGGCACGATAACTTCGGTTATAATGAAGGGAGGGCGATGAAACTTTTGTCAATAGAGAGTCTAATAGCTAGCCTGTTGTTTGAAATCATTGTATCATTTTTTTAAATATCAGGGATAGCCGAAAAAAAAAGATTGAAAATCCAAAAAGTCGTATTTTTACAATTTGGAGCATGTTTAGAGGTCTTTCTCGTAAAGTCAACATAATATTTTTTGGGAACTTCTTCTACAAAGAGTCTTATTGGTAGTCTTTTATATGAAACCATCGATCAACAGTCCAACATATCTGGAGTAGAAGAACAAAAGGATCGAAAATTGAAAACGGCACCCTTTCATTGTTAAGCGAAACATGCAGTGTGGGTGACTACAATCTACACATTTAGTCATCGTATAGAGCTTATTCAACAGTATTGAATTCCAACTGCTTAGGGATATTTTACGTGCACTCCAATGTGTACACGGGACCTTGGTGTTTCATCCCATCCGAACGACTAGACAGCTGTGCTTGTCAGGCCCTCCGTTCTGCCTCACTGACAACGGGGAACCACGCCGGGAAATCAAGATGAACTTTCTCCGTGCAGAACTTTCAATTCAGGCCAAACGTTTATTGCACACGATTAAGCTGGTCAGTTGTAATAATCGGTTGGCAATTAAAGTACCGTGCACATTAAACTGTTAAAACAGAAAATTTCGCCCGGTTGAAATGTTTCTTGCTATAAGTCAGCAATTTTCCGAATTCAGGGAGGCTGAATGGTTAGCATCTGCGCGCTGTATCGTAACGTCTGTCATTGAGTCAACGAGCGTCGTTTCGATCTCCAGGTTGCACGTGACATGAAGTATGATGTCCAACCTCGTGGGTTTTCTCCGTGTCCTTCGGTTTCCTCCCAAAGGCTAAAGACCAGTAAGCGCAAGGGGAGTTTTTAAATAAAATTAAAAAACATATGTTAGTCACAAAATGACCTAGTTTGTGTCGAATGGACATTAGGCCGCATTTCTCTCTTTCTCTTTTATTTTTAAAGTTTTGTAATAATCGGTTGGTAATCAAAGGTACTGTAAAAGTGATAAAACAGAAAATTTCGCCCGGTTGTAATGTTTCTCACTTTAAGGTCAGCAGTTTGCAGATTTTAAGGGGCAAACGTTTATTGCGAACGCTTAAGCTGGTCAGGGGGAGCTTATTTTTAAAAGTTTTGTAATATTCGGTTGATAACTAAAGGTACCATGCAAATTAAACTGTTCAAATAGAAAATTTGGGCCGGTTGAAATGTTTCTCGCTGTAGGTCAGCAATTTGCCGATTTTGGGGAGGTTGCGTGGCTGAATGGTTAGCACGTGCGCTCTGTATCAAAACGTCTGTCATTGAGTCAACTGGCGTTGTTTCGATTTCTTGGTTGTACGTGACAAGGAGTATGGTCGCCTGTCCAACCTCGTAGGCCGTAACGCCGCTGCCCGGGTAAAATTTCCCTCATTGCACACTTTATGGCATATGCCAGTCTTCATTAGCCCATTTTAGGAGCAGAACAGTAGGACGTTAAACCCCATTCAATTTCATTTCATTTTCTCTATGTTGCTTATTTATTGTAGTGGATAAATATTTTTCTGGTTCTAGCAATTATTTAATTTCTGCATAGAAATCTTGCTTTGGCCAGTTTTTTTTATTGCAGAGTGCCATTCTTGTATAATTCAGTCTATGATCCTTTGTTTAAAACATGCTTAAGAAGTCGTCATGATTTCCTACTTATAACCAAACATATTGGAAATATTTGTCGGGCATTATTAAATCCTAATTTTATTGGTCTTATTTAAAATTAAACTTTCATTTAACTATGAACAACCCTTAACGTGTCTCTTTAAAACTATTAAGTACTCTAAAATAGTAGCTCAACCTTTTGACCTAAACTCATTAATTTACCATTTTGTTGTGAGCGACTTCTTATTCTTCCTATATGACATATTGCACGTGTCGGATTTCAAAGGGGGGTTGGATGGCTGAATGGCTAGCACGCGCGCCTGTCATTGAGTTAACTAGCGTGTTTTCGAATGCCCGGTTGTACGTGACAAGGAGTAAGGTCGCCTGTCCAACCTGACATTTTTATTTTTTTTTCCCGCCATTTTCATTTCATTTTCTCATCCGTCTCATTACAGTAATACAAGTTTCAGTTATTTCCCTTTAGTTTTCAGATTATTGTTATGCCTGGGTGCAATGTTTCATACTATATTTAGACTTGTAACTTCGCGAGTTTTTGACCAATTTTGATAATTTTTTCTTCTTATCCTTTTATTTAGGATACTTGATACAATCAATGATACGTGACGATGAATATGAAAGCTTTCATATCTGCATGGGACAGTAGCAGATCTAGTTATTATTATTTTTTTTTTTGTGTGTTTTCTGCAAATCGGATTTCTCAGAATCTATCCATAGGATCTTTCTGAAATTTTGACCTACCCCCCCAAAAATGGGGTGCGAACCTTGATTAAATATATTTTCGAAACGTTTTACGAATCCGAAATCACCGAATTTTACGAACGAAAAAAATGACAATGCATAGTCGTAACTTTGTTATTTTTTGACCGATTTTACTAATTCTTTTTTCTTTGAATACCTTTAAAAAAACCATTTTCATCTGCAGTTTCACATTTTCGAATTTCGAAAATTCGTCGCTGTGATTTCGAACCGGAAGATTAGACCAATTTGACAACTTCTTTAATAGTTGTACGATTTTCATGAAATTTAGTATCTAAGTAGATCCTACCGATGTGACTTCAAAAATATAATTAGAAATTTTCTAAATTATCTCCCCTTGACGAAATTAAGGATCAAAATTTTCAAAAAAATCATCGAAATATAGGTCAGAATGACCTGATTTTTTTTTTGGATACTAGATAAGTAATTACTGATTTGTACACAAAATATGGAGTTTGTCGATCGAACCGGAAGTGCCGCCATATTTAAAAGTGAAAAATCAATAAGGCTTTTTTGCTATTTTACTTACAGACTCGGGAGTTATATTTTCTGAATCCTTGTAGGAAGGCCTAAAAAATGTCGCGAATAGAATTTTGATTTCGGTCACGTGATGGTCACCATTTTGAATTGAAAATGAAAAATAGAAGCAATTTGAAGGGTCGGGACTTTGGAACACAATTACTCTCCTTCTAATTAAGCTAGAATGTTCAAACTTGGTGTAGACGTTCACTAGGTCAATGTTATGATTGAGTTCAAAGATGAGCATTTTCTGCTTAGGGTAAGCAGAGATAAACAAGCTAATTTGTTGATTCTTTAGGGCACGATAACTTCGGTTATAATGAAGGGAGGGCGGTGAAACTTTTGTCAATAGAGAGTCTAATAGCTAGCCTGTTGTGTGAAATCATTGTATTATTTTTTCTAAATATCAGGGATAGCCGAAAAAAAGAGATTGAAAACCCAAAAAGTCGTATTTTTACAATTTGGAGCATGTTTAGAGGTCTTTCTCGTAAAGTCAACATAATATTTTTTGGGAACTTCTTGTACAAAGAGTCTTATTGGTAGTCTTTTATATGAAACCATCGATCAACAGTCCAACATATCAGGAGTAGAAGAACAAAAGGATCGAACATTGAAAACGGCACCCTTTCATTGTTAAGCGAAACATGCAGTGTGGGTGACTACAATCTACACATTTAGTCATCGTATAGAGCTTATTCAACAGTATCGAATTCCAACTGCTTAGGGATATTTTACGTGCACTCCAATGTGTACACGGGACCTTGGTTTTTCGTCCCATCCGAATGACTAGACAGCTGTGCTTGTCAGGCCCTCCGTTCTGCCTCACTGACAAGGGGAACCACGCCGGGAAATCGAGATGAACTTTCTCCGTGCAGAACTTTCAATTCAGGCGAAAACGTTTATTGCATACGATTAAGCTGGTCAGTTGGAGCTTATTTTCAAAAGTTTTGTAATAATCGGTTGGTAATTAAAGTACCGTGCACATTAAACTGTTAAAACAGAAAATTTCGCCCGGTTGAAATGTTTCTTGCTATAAGTCAGCAATTTTCTGAATTCAGGGAGGCTGAATGGCTGAATGGTTAGCATGTGCGCACTGTATCGTAACGTCTGTCATTGAGTCAACGGGCGTCGTTTCGATCTCCAGGTTGCACGTGACATGAAGTATGATGTCCAACCTTGTGGGTTTTCTCCGTGTTCTTCGGTTTCCTCCCAACGGCTAAAGACCTGTAAGCGCAGGGGGAGTTTTTAAATAAAATTAAAAAACATATGTTAGTCCCGAAATGACCTAGTTTGTGTCGAATGGACATTAGGCCGCATTTCTCTCTTTCTCTTTTATTTTTAAAGTTTTGTAATAATCGGTTGGTAATCAAAGGTACTGTAAAAGTGATAAAACAGAAAATAATCGGTTGGTAATCAAAGGTACAGTAAAAGTCATAAAACAGAAAATTTCGCCCGGTTGTAATGTTTCTCACTTTAAAGTCAGCAATTTCCCGATTTTAAGTGGCAAACGTTTATTGCGAACGCTTAAGCTGGTCAGGGGGGAGCTTATTTTTAAAAGTTTTGTAATATTCGGTTGATAACTAAAGGTACCGTGCAAATTAAACTGTTACAATAGAAAATTTGGCCCGGTTGAAATGTTTCTCGCTGTAGGTCAGCAATTTGCCGATTTTAGGGAGGTTGCGTGGCTGAATGGTTAGCACGTGCGCTCTGTATCATAACGTCTGTCATTGAGTCAACTGCCGTTGTTTCGATTTTTTGGTTGTACGTGACAAGGAGTATGGTTGCCTGTCCAACCTCGTAGGCCGTAACCGCCGCTGCCCGGGTAAAATTTCCCTCATTGCACACATTATGGCATATGCCCGTCTTCATTAGCCCATTTTAGGAGCAGAACAGTCGGACGTTAAACCCCATTCAATTTCATTTCATTTTCTCTATGTTGCTTATTTATTATAGTGGATAAATATTTTTCTGGTTCTAGCAATTATTTAATTTCTGCATAGAAATCTTGCTTTGGCCAGTTTTTTTTATTGCAGAGTGCCATTCTTGTTTAAACAAACATGATCCTTTGTTTAAAACATGCTTAAGAAGTCGTCACGATTTCCTACTTATAACCAAACATATTGGAAATATTAGTCTGGCATTATTAAATCCTAATTTTATTGGTCTTATTTAAAATTAAACTTTCATTTAACTATGAACAACCCTTAACGTGTCTCTTTAAAACTATTAAGTACTCTAAAACAGTAGCTCAACCTTTTGACCTAAACTCATTAATTTACCATTTTGTTGTGAGCGACTTCTTATTCTTCCTATATGACATATTGCACGTGTCTGATTTCAAAGGGGGGTTGAGTGGCTGAATGGTAAGCACACGCGCCTGTCATTGAGTAAACTAGCGTGTTTTCGAATGCCCGGTTGTACGTGACAAGGAGTAAGGTCGCCTGTCCAACCTGCCATTTTTAATTTTTTTTTCCCGCCATTTTCATTTCATTTTCTCATCCGTCTCATTACAGTAATACAAGTTTCAGTTATTTCCCTTTAGTTTTCAGATTATTGTTATGCCTGGGTGCAATGTTTCATACTATATTTAGACTTGTAACTTCGCGAGTTTTTGACCAATTTTAATAATTTTTTCTTCGTATCCTTTTATTTAGGTTACTTGATACAATCAATGACACGTGACGATGAATATGAAAGCTTTCATATCTGCATGGGACAGTAGCAGATCTAGTTATTATTATTATTATTTACCGCGAGGGCCTAGATCTCCATGATCGAAAACAGATATCGATCTGGAATTAGCTTTTCTATTGGGAAACCATGTGGTGGCTACTTGATAAAATATTTTTGAAATTTCTGCGCATACCGGAAGTGACCGAACTTTGTACTTTCTCTAAAAATTGAAAATCGGCTATAGTTTCGTCAATTCTTTATATATTTTCAAACAAATTACATTTTTGGAATCCCTGGATCTTTTCTGAGAAAATGGCTATCTCACATTTTTCAATTTCGAACATTCGTCTATGACTTTTATAGTTCGAAAATTGAACACATGTTGTTTACGAGACAATTTTTGTTATTTTTCAAAATTTTCAAATTTGACCTACATTTTTGGATACCTGAAGTCCATCCGATTCCAGTAATATAAGTTTCATTCAGAGTTATCGCCCTTTATTTTTCGATTTTTTTCGAATTTTCTTCCCATTTTGTGAGCTCGGGTTTCGTTTTATGGCAGAATTGACGTTTCTGAAACTTCTGGAACATGAAGTTAAAGTCCAATATCAACAGGTAAAGCAATTTCGACAAGAATCCTTAAACCGGAAGTGGTCGAAATAATGTGCAAAATTTGCAAAAAAACGGAAAAAATGGGTGGTTTTGGGAAAAACGTGATTTCTTCGCCCGATATCAACGGATTAAAGGGATTAAGGTATCGTTGGGTTGCATGAAGAATGGACTATCGTATGATACCCAAATCATACAGATACTATGAAAAGGTAGCAAAATATGGCACGCTGAAAATCAAGTATTTTCTGATTTGGAGCGTTTTTGGATGCCTGTATCTCGAAAACTTAACCTACAATTTTTTTTATTTTTTTTCTATCGAGAGTCCTTTTGGAGGTATTTGGCATGAAGCCATCCAATAGGACTTTGAAATGTCTGGAATAGGATAAAAAAGGGACTGAAAATCGAAAAAAGTCGAAAAATCGTGAAATTTTGGAAAATGCTCTACTATTTTTTTATTTTAAGAGATTTTTAAAAAAAGGTTGTATATTCAGATAGCTGACCTAATTACGATTCTAACGATGTATAATATGTATGTAATTATTAAAATTTAATTTTCGATATTTTAAATTTTTTGCATTTTTGGCACTTTTGAACATAGGATTTCTCAGGGGCATTTTATCTGATCAGATAATGTAATATATCATTACAGAGCCCTGTGGCTATTTTAGTGCCCAAACCGGCTATTAGAACTATTCCGACAATAATAACCATACCGGAAGTATTCAAAAAATGAAAAAAAAGAGTAAAAACATTGTCGCACTTGCGAAAAACTTGATTTCTCCCTTAGGTAATAGCGGACCAAAAGAACTAAAGTGTCGCTGGATAGCCCTATTAATGGACCATCATATGGTATCTAAATAATACGATTTCGATGCTAAGGAAATAAATTATTGTATGCCAAAAATCTAGTATTTTCCAATTTTTTAACATTCTGAGACACCCTTTTCTCGAAAACGACGCCTACGATTTTTCTTAAACTTTTCTTACTCAAAGTCCTGTTAGTTGTCTATATAGGGAATCCAAAATGAAAAGCATTGAAATAATATAAGTGGTCGAAAAATGGCCTCAAACTTTGAAAAAAATTGAAAAATCGTTAAATTTTTTGAAACGCTCTTTAATTTATCTTTTTTTCTAAAACTACTCAATGGATGTTTCTGACACTTTTGGTACAGAAAGTTAAGTATCCAAAGGACTTCGTAAAGCTATCACAACAACGATCGTAAAACCGGAAGTAGTCGAAAAAATGTCCGATATTTCGAAAAAAAATAATTTTTTTACGAAAACCTTTTTTATTTATGAATATTTTTTGATGATATTTTACACAGGGTTAAAATATCATCGTACTTGAGCAGAAATGAGAAAAAAAATTGTCTCGGTAATTTGCGTTAGCCGCCATCGGCTAATTTAGTTTTTCGTACCCAGAAAAATTATTTATTGTTCGATTTGTATAAAACAAAGTTCATATGCTCCGTGGTCCCAATTGTATTTTTTTTTGTTACGGTGAAATTTTTCTGTCGGCAACGGAAGTGACATAATATTAACAAAAACTACAATTTTGACAGTTCGGTACCACTTTTTGAAAGCAAATATTTTTTTTTTTCAAAACTGATATAACTAAAAGGATGCACCCTGCAAAGATGCACAAAATCCTTAGCTCAGATTTATTAATTTCAATTTCATTTTCGGGCAATTTCGAATAAAATGTAAAATAAAGTGTAAAATTCAGTTATTTACAATTCATTCAGCGTCTTCTATTTTGAAATATTTATTTGTAATTTTCATAAACTCGTAGCAATAATCCAGACGAAGAGAATGTATGCGAAAATTAGTTTGTAATATGAGCAGTTGCCGAGAAATATGCAATTTTGCATGCATCACTTTTCACGTTATTTTGCCTATAAAAGAGTTAATTATTATTCGATTTGCAATATTTTTTTTCCATTTGATGCCTAATGCCAATTTGGACTAGGTCAAGCCAATTTTACATTTTCACTGTGACCGGAAATGACGTCATTTGGGCAAAAACTGTATTTTTAACCTAAAAAACAAATATTTTATTCAAATGAGTCTGCCTTATAATATTTTTAAAATTATGATATTTGATTCCCATCAACGAATAAAATGAAGCCATACGACCATACAGATACCACAAAATGGTTTCTAACTTGTACGGTTACAGAGAAATAGGCGATCTTCTATAAGTCACTTTTCAAGGTTTTTGGTCTGTAAAACTGTCAATTATTATTCGATTTTTACAATTTATTTACCATTTCATGCCTTATGCTATTTATGACTTCTATGAACCAAGTTAAAATTTTCAATATCACCGGAAGTAATGTAATTTTTGCAAAAAACGTATTTTTAGCCTTTAAAACAAACATTTTTTTGAAGGGATTTATATTTATTATTCGTATAACTTTATAACGTCTGACTCTAATGGGCAGTAAGACTGAATCAATACCATCATATTGATATCAAGAAAAATCTTCTAGCATGTTCCCTTGCCGAATAATAACCAATTTTCCGAGGGTCACTTTTCAGTTTTTTACCTTCTTAATTTCAGTTTATGGGTTATAGGTTAATTATTTATTGTCCGATATTTATAAAAAAAAGTTTGTATTTTGTATGTTGCGAATTTTCGACTTATTTTTCATCTATAAAAATTTCTTTCGGCACCGGAAGTGACATACTTTTGCCATAATTTACAATTTTGACCGGTCTTTTAGCCAGCAAATATTACTTTTACATATGATAGAGGGTGTCACTGAAGCAAAACAACTAAAGTATAGTTTGGTAGCTCAATGGATCGGCTATGGTATAATAAACTTCCTGTATGATTCCTGAAAGCCGGTTCAGTGCTGCTTGCAGGTCTAGTTATTAGGCTTTCAGACTTTCGTCTGAAAGCCTATTGAGATTACTAAAATTATTAGGCTTTCAGACTTTCGTCTGAAAGCCTATTGAGATTACTAAAATTATTATTATTATTATTATTATTATTATTATTATTATTATTATTATTATTATTTACCGCGGGGGCCTAGATCTCCATGATCGAAAACAGATATCGATCTGGAATTAGATTTTCTATTGGGAAACCATGTGGTGGCTACTTGATAAAATATTTTTGAAATTTCTGCGCATACCGGAAGTGACCGAACTTTGCACGTTGTCTAAAAATTGAAAATCGGCCATAGTTTCGTCAATTCTTTATCCATTTTCAAACAAATTACATTTTTGGAATCCCTGAATCTTTTCTGAGACAATGGCTATCTCACATTTTTCAATTTCGAACATTCGTCTATGACTTTTATCGTTCGAAAATTGAAAACATGTTGTTTACGAGACCATTTTTGTCATTTTTCAAATTTTTCAAATTTGACCTACATTTTTGGATACCTGAAGTCCATCCGATTCCAGTAATATAAGTTTCATTCAGAGTTATCGCCCTTTATTTTTCGATTTTTTTCGAATTTTCTTCCCATTTTGTCAGCTCGGGTTTCGTTTTATGGTAGAATTGACGTTTCAGAAACTTCTAGAACATGAAGTTATAGTCCAATACCAACGTATAAAGCAATTTCGACAAGAATCCTTAAACCGGAAGTGGTCGAAATAATGTGCAATATTTTGAAAAAATGCAAAAAATGGATATTTTGGGGAAAAACGCGAATTCTCCGCCCGATATCAATGGATTAAAGAAATTAGGGTACCATTGGACTGCACTAGGATTGTGCTATCGTATGATACCCAACTCGTACGGATACGATGAGCAGGAAGCAAAATATGGCACGTTGAAAATCAAGTATTTTCTGATTTGGAGCGTTTTTGGACGCCTGTATCTCGAAAACTTAACCGCAACTTTTTTTGTAATTTTTTCTATCGAGAGTCCTTTCGGAGGTATTTTGCATGAAGCCATCCAATAAGACTTTGAAATATCTGGAATAGGTGAAATAACGGACTGAAAATCGAAAAAAGTCGAAAAATCGTGAAATTTTGGAAAATGCTCTGCTATTTTTTTATTTTCAAAGATTTCCAAAAAACGATTGTATATTCAGATAGCTGACCTAATTACGATTCTAACGATGTATAATATGTATGTAGTTATTGAAATTTTCGATATTTTAAATTTTTTGCATTTTTGGCACTTTTGAACCTAGGATTTCTCAGGGGCATTTTATCTGATCAGATAATGTAATATATCATTACAGAGCACTGTGGCTATTTTAGTGCCCAAACCGGTTATTAAAACTATACCGACAATAATAACCATACCGGAAGTATTCAAAAAATGAAAAAAAAGGTTAAAAACATTGTCGCACTTGTGAAAAACTTGATTTCTCCCTTAGGTAATAGCGGACCAAAAGAACTAAAGTGTCGTTGGATAGCCCTATTAATGGACCATCATATGGTATCTAAATAATACGATATCATTGGTAAGGAAATAAATTATTGTATGCCAAAAATCTAGTATTTTCCGATTTTTTAACATTCTGAGACGCCCTTTTCTCGAAAACGACGCCGCAGATTTTTCTTAAACTTCTCTAACTCAAAGTCCCATCGGTTGTCTATATAGTGAATCCAAAATGAAAAGCATTGAAATAATATAGGTGGTCCAAAAATGGCATCAAACTTTGAAAAAAATTGAAAAATCGTTAAATTTTTGTAAACGCTCTTTTATTTATCTTTTTTTCCAAAACTGCTCAATGGATGTTTCTGACACTTCTGGTACAGAAAGTTAAGTATCCAAAGAACTTCGTAAAGCTATCACAACAACGATCGTAAAACTGGAAGTAGTCGAAAAAATGTCCGATATTTTGAAAAAAATTATTTTTTTTACGAAAATCTTTTTTATTTATGAATATTTTTTGGTGATATTTTACACTGGGTTAAAATATCATCGTACTTGAGCAGAAATGAGAAAAAAAATTGTCTGGGTAATTTGCGTAAGCCGCCATCGGCGAATTTAGTTTTTCGTACCCAGAAAAATTATTTATTGTTCGATTTGTATAAAACAAAGTTCATATGCTCCGTGGTCCCAATTGTTATTTTTTATGTTACGGTGAAATTTTTCTGTCGGCAACGGAAGTGACGTAATATTAACAAAAACTACAATTTTGACAGTTCGGTACCACTTTTTGAAAGAAAATATTATTTTTTTTCAAAACTGATATAACTAAAAGGATGCACCCTGCGAAGGTGCACAAAATCCTTAGCTCATATTTTTAAATTTCAATTTCATTTTCGGGCAATTTCGAATAAAATGTAAAATAAAGTGTAAAATTCAGCTATTTACAATTCATTCAGCGTCTTCATATTTTTAAATATTTATTTGTAATTTTCATAAACTCGTAGCAATAATCCAGACGAAGAGAATGTATGCGAAAATTAGTTTGTAATATGAGCAGTTGTCGAGAAATATGCAATTTTGCATGCATCACTTTTCACGTTATTTTGCCTATACAAGAGTGAATTATTATTCGATTTGCAATATTTTTTTTCCATTTGATGTCTAATGCCAATTTGGACTAGGTCAAGCCAATTTGACATTTTCACTGTGACCGGAAATGACGTCATTTGGGCAAAAACTGTATTTTTAACCTAAAAAACTAATATTTTATTCAAATCAGTCTCCCTTATAATATTTTTAAAATTATGATATTTTATTCCCATCAACGAATAGAATGAAGCCATACGACCATACAGATACCACAAAATGTTTTCTAACTTGTACGGTTACAGAGAAATAGGCGATCTTCTATAAGTCACTTTTCAAGGTTTTTGGTCTATAAAAGTGTCAATTATTATTCGATTTTTATAATTTTTTTACCATTTGATGCCTTATGCCATTTATGACTTCTATGAACCAAGTTAACATTTTCAATATCACCGGAAGTAATGTAATTTTTGCAAAAAACGTATTTTTAGCCTTCAAAACAAACATTTTTTTGAAGTGATTTATATTCATTATTCGTTTAACTTTATAACGTCTGGCTCTAATGGGCAGTAAGATTGAATCAATACCATCATATTGATATCAAGAAAAGGCTTCTAGCATGTTCCCTTGTCGAATAATAACCAATTTTCCCAGGGTCACTTTTAAGTTTTTTACCTTCTTAATTTCAGTTTATGGGTTATAGGTTAATTATTTATTGCCCGATATGTATTAAACAAAGTTTGTATTTTGTGTGTTGCGAATTTTCGACTTATTTTTCACCTATAAAAATTTCTTTCGGTACCGGAAGTGACGTAATTTTGCCATAATTTACAATTTTGACCGGTCTTTTCGCCAGCAAATATTACTTTTACATATGATAGAGGGTGTCACTGAAGCAAAACAACTAAAGTATACTTTGGTAGCTCAATGGATCGGCTATGGTATAATAAACTTCCTGTATGATTCCTGAAAGCCGGTTCAGTGCTGCTTGCAGGTCTAGTTATTATTAGGCTTTCAGACTTTCGTCTGAAAGCCTATTGAGATTACTAAAATTATTAGGGTTTCACACTGCGAAGCTTGTGTGAAACACTATTGTTTTTGTTAAAATTATTATTCTTATTATTATTATTATTATTATTCTTCTTTTGTTTTGAGTAGATCTCAGCAACTACGTGTCGCATCGTTACGATTTCTTCGGTTTTACTGGGAAAGTGGGTGTGACTTAGAGGATAAAGCTATTTTGAACGTTCTGCGACAATGCGAAATGTCCGAAATCACCGAAGTTATCGTTTTTACAAATATTGCGGTAATTTTAACAATAATCATGGGATTTTAACTTTCGATACATTTTGGCATAGCTGGAGACAGGGCACATAGCTGCGCTACTTTCGATTTTTGATTTTCGGCAAATCTTCGAAGATATTAGGCGCCAAATTTCGGAAATTTAAAATTTTACAAAAAACTTTTTTATTTATGAATATTTTTTAGTCGTGTTGTGCACAGAATTAAAGAGTCATCTGACTTGCGCAAAAATGTTAAAAAATTTTGTCTCAGTAATTTTCCTTGGCCTCCATTGGCTAATTCAGTTTTTCAGTCCTAGATTAATTTTTTATTGTTCGATTTGTATAAAACAAAGTTCATATGCTCCGTTGTCTCAATTGTCATTTTTTTTATTACCAAAAGTGTTATCTGTCGGCACCGGAAGTGGCATAATTTTACCAAAAACTACAATTTTGACAGTTAGGTACATTTTTTGAAAACAAATATTATTTTTTTGAAAAATTATATGACTCAAAGAGTGTGTCCTTTAAAGGCGCAAAAAATGTCGGAAGCAGTTTTTTTAATTTCTTTTTCATTTTCTAGCAAATTGGATTAAGAGGTGAAAAAAGGCGCAAAATTGACCTATTTACAACTCATTCAGGCTTTTCAGATTTTAAAATATTTTTACGTAACTTTTATAAACTTGTAGCTATAATCCATACGAAGAGAATGTATGTGAAAATTAGTTTGTAATTTAAGCAGTTGTCGAGAAATAGGCAATTTTGCATGAGTCACTTTTCACGTAATTTTGGCTGTAAAATAGTCAATTATGTTTGGATTTTTATAAAAGTGACATCATTTGATTCAAAAAGCATGTAGCGTCATATCAAGTTGATTACAATTTAAACTTGACACCGGAAGTGACGTCATTTTGTCAAAAACTGCATTTTAAACTTTTTAAATCAATGTTTTATTCAACCAAGAATTACTTAATACGTATTAATAATTTTAACTTTTGGTTTAAATTCACATATAAACACAACTCATATGGTCATATACATATCATAAAATTGTTTTTAACTTGTTCGGTTGCCGAGAAATAGAAGGTTTTCTACAGGCCACTTTTGAAGGTTTTTGGGCCATAAAAGTGTCAATTATTATTCGATTTTCATAAACGTTACACCATGTTATACCTAATGCCATTTAGGATTTCATACAAGTAATTTAAGATTTTCATTATCACCGGAAGTAACATCATTTTGGCAAAAACTGTATTTTTAGCCTTCAAAACGGATATTTTATTCAAATGAGTCTGTTTTGAAATGTTTTTCAAATTATGGTATTTGATGCCAATCAACAAATAAAATGATCCCATACGATCATACAGATACCACAAAATGGTTTCTAACTTGTACGGTTGCAGAGAAATAGTCGATTTTCTACAAGTCACTTTTCAAGTTTTTTGGTCTTTAAAAGTGGCAATTATTATAAAATTTTCACTATATGATATCGTATGCCATTTCTGATTTCATAAAACTAATTGAACATTTTCATTAACACCGGAAGAAATGTAATTTTGTCAAGATCATTTACAAGTAACAAATGTATAAAATGAATTGATATTGCTGGATTTGGTTGATTCTGCATCCATTTTATTTGTGTGCAATGTTAATTTGGAAACCTGTTTAATGGTTTCGTTGGTACCGGAAGTGACATATGTTCAAGGGTAACTTGGCACCGGAAGTGACATGTTTAAGGGTAACGTGGCACCAGTGAAACCCGTCATTCCTGCATGCAGGTCTAGTTATTATTATTATTATTATTATTTACCGCGGGAGCGTAGATCTCTATGATCGAAAACTGATATCGATCTGGAATTAGAATTTCTATCGGGAAACCATGTGGTGGCTACTTGATAAAATATTTTTGAAATTTCTGCGCATACCGGAAGTGACCGAACTTTGTATTTTGTCTAAAAATTGAAAATTGGCCATAGTTTTGTCAATTCTTTATCCATTTTCAAACAAATTACCTTTTTGGAATTCCTGAATCTTTTCTTAGACAGTGGCTATCTCACATTTTTCGATTTCGAACATTCGTCTATGACTTTTAGCGTTCGAAAATTGAAAACATGTTGTTTACGAGACAATTTTTGTTATTTTTCAAAATTTTCAAATTTGACCTACATTTTTGGATACCTGAAGTTCATGCGATTCCAGCAATATAAGTTTCATTCAGAGTTATCGCCCTTTATTTTTCGATTTTTTTCGAATTTTCTTCCCATTTTGTGAGCTCGGGTTTCGTTTTATGGCAGAATTGACGTTTCTGAAACTTCTGGAACATGAAGTTATAGTCCAATACCAACGAATAAAGCAATTTCGACAAAAATCCTTAAACCGGAAGTGGTCGAAATAATGTGCAATATTTTGAAAAAAATGAAAAAAATGGATATTTTGGGGGAAAACGCGATTTCTCCGCCCGATATAAATGGATTAACGAAATTATGGTACCACTGGACTGCACTATGATTGTACTATCGTATGATACCAAATTCATACGGATACTATGAACAGGCAGCAAAATATGGCACGCTGAAAATCAAGTATTTTCTGATTTTTAGCATTTTCGGACGCCTGTATCTCGAAAACTACTCCAGCGATTTTTATGAAACTTTCTGTATGAAGAGACCTTGTGGTAGTCTTGTGTACGAAACATTCCATTACGACTTTGAAATATCTGGAATAGGTGAAATAACGGACTGAAAATCGAAAAAAGTCGAAAAATCGTGAAATTTTGGAAAATGCTCTACTATTTTTTTATTTTGAGAGATTTTCAAAAAAAGATTGTATATTCAGATAGCTGACCTAATTACGATTCTAACGATGTATAATATGTATGTAGTTATTGAAATTTAATTTTCGATATTTTAAATTTTTTGCATTTTTGGCACTTTTCAACATAGGATTTCTCAGGGGCATTTTATCTGATCAGATAATGCAATATATCATTACAGAGCCCTGTGGCTATTTTAGTGCCCAAACCGGCTATTAAAACTATTCCGAAAATAATAACCATACCGGAAGTATTCAAAAAATGAAAAAAAAAGGTTAAAAACATTGTTGCACTTGCGAAAAACTTGATTTCTCCCTTAGGTAATAGCGGACCAAAAGAACTAAAGGGTCGTTGGAAAGCCCTATTAATGGACCATCATATGGTATCTAAATAATACGATTTCGATGGTAGGGAAATAAATTATTGTATGCCAAAAATCTAATATTTTCCGATTTTTTAACATTCTGAGACGCCCTTTTCTCGAAAACGACGCCGCAGATTTTTCTTAAACTTTTCTTACTCAAAGTCCTATCGGCTGTCTATATAGTGAATCCAAAATGAAAAGCATTGAAATAATATAGGTGGTCCAAAAATGGCATCAAACTTTGAAAAAAATTGAAAAATCATTAAATTTTTGTAAACGCTCTTTAATTTATCTTTTTTTCCAAAACTACTCAATGGATGTTTCTGACACTTCTGGTACAGAAAGTTAAGTATCGAAAGAACTTCGTAAAGCTATCGCGACAATGATCGTAAAACCGGAAGTAGTCGAACAAATGTCCGATATTTTGAAAAAAAATATTTTTTTTACGAATAGCTTTTTTATTTATGAATATATTTTGATGGTATTTTACACAGGGTTAAAATATCATCGTACTTGAGCAGAAATGAGAAAAAAAATTGTCAGGGTAATTTGCGTTAGCCGCCATCGGCTAATTTAGTTTTTCGTACCCAGAAAAATTATTTATTGTTCGATTTGTATAAAACAAAGTTCATATGCTCCGTGGTCCCAATTGTAATTTTTTTTGTTACGGTAAAATTTTTCTGTCGGCAACGAAAGTGACGTAATATTAACAAAAACTACAATTTTGACAGTTCGGTACCACTTTTTGAAAGCAAATATTTTTTTTTTTCAAAACTGATATAACTAAAAGGATGCACCCTGCAAAGATGCACAAAATCCTTAGCTCAGATTTTTTAATTTCAATTTCATTTTCGGGCAATTTCGAATAAAATGTAAAATAAAGTGTAAAATTCAGTTATTTACAATTCATTCAGCGTCTTCATATTTTGAAATATTTATTTGTAATTTTCATAAACTCGTAGCAATGATCCAGACGAAGAGAATGTATGCGAAAATTAGTTTGTAATATGAGCAGTTGCCGAGAAATATGCAATTTTGCATGCATCACTTTTCACGTTATTTTGCCTATAAAAGAGTGAATTATCATTCGATTTGCAATATTTTTTTTCCATTTGATGCCTAATGCCTATTTGGACTAGGTCAAGTCAATTTTACATTTTCACTGTGACCGGAAATGACGTCATTTGGGCAAAAACTGTATTTTTAACCAAAAAAAAAATATTTTATTCAAATGAGTGTGCCTTATAATATTTTTAAAATTATGATATTTGATCCCCATCAACGAATAGAATGAAGCCATACGACCATACAGATACCACAAAATGGTTTCTAACTTGTATGGTTACAGAGAAATAGGCGATCTTCTATAAGTCACTTTTCAAGGTTTTTGGTCTATAAAAGTCTCAATTATTATTTGATTTTTTTAATTTTTTTACCATTAGATGCCTTATGCCATTTATGGCTTCTATGAACTAAGTTAACATTTTCAATATCACCGGAAGTATTGTAATTTTTGCAAAAAACGTATTTTTAGCCTTCAAAACAAACATTTTTTTGAAGGGATTTATATTTATTATTCGTTTAACTTGATAACGTCTGACTCTAATGGGCAGTAAGATTGAATCAATACCATCATATTGATATCAAAAAAAGCCTTCTAGCATGTTCCCTTGTCGAATAATAGCCAATTTTCCCAGGGTCACTTTTAAGTTTTTTACCTTCTTAATTTCAGTTTATGGGTTATAGGGTAATTATTTATTGCCCAATATGTATAAAACAAAGTTTGTATTTTGTGTGTTGCGAATTTTCGACTTATTTTTCACCTATAAAAATATCTTTCGGTACCGGAAGTGGCGTAATTTTGCCATAATTTACAATTTTGACCGGTCTTTTCGACCAGCAAATATTACTTTTACATATGATAGAGGGTGTCACTGAAGCAAAACAACTAAAGTATAGTTTGGTAGCTCAATGGATCGGCTATGGTATAAGAAACTTCCTGTATGATTCCTGAAAGCCGGTTCAGTGCTGCTTGCAGGTCTAGTTATTATTATTATTATTATTTACCGCGGGGGCCTAGATCTCCATGATCGAAAACAGATATCGATCTGAAATTAGATTTTCTATTGGGAAACCACGTGGTGGCTACTTGATAAAATATTTTTGAAATGTCTGCGCATACCGGAAGTTACCGAACTTTGCACGTTGTCTAAAAATTGAAAATCGGCCATAGTTTCGTCAATTCTTTATCCATTTTCAAACAAATTACATTTTTGGAATCCCTGAATCTTTTCTGAGACAATGGCTATCTCACATTTTTCAATTTCGAACATTCGTCTATGACTTTTATCGTTCGAAAATTGAAAACATGTTGTTTACGAGACAATTTTTGTCATTTTTCAAAATTTTCAAATTTGACCTACATTTTTGGATACCTGAAGTCCATCCGATTCCAGTAATATAAGTTTCATTCAGAGTTATCGCCCTTTATTTTTCGATTTTTATCGAATTTTCTTCCCATTTTGCGAGCTCGGGTTTCGTTTTATGGTAGAATTGACGTTTCTGAAACTTCTGGAACATGAAGTTATAGTCCAATACCAACTGATAAAGCAATTTCGACACGGATCTTTAAACCGGAAGTGGTCGAAATAATGTTCAATATTTTGAAAAAAATGCAAAAAATGGATATTTTGGGGAAAAACGCGATTTCTCCGCCCGATATCAACGGATTAAAGAAATTAGGGTACCATTGGACTGCACTAGGATTGTACTATCGTATGATACCCAATTCATACGGATACGATGAGCAGGAAGCAAAGTATGGCACGCTGAAAATCAAGTATTTTCTGATTTGGAGCGTTTTTGGACGCCTGTATCTCGAAAACTTAACCGCAACTTTTTTTCTAACTTTCTCTATCGAGAGTCCATTCGATAGTCTTGTGAATTATGCCACCCAATAAGACTTTGAAATGTCTGGAATAGGTGAAATAACGGACTGAAAATCGAAAAAAGTCGAAAAATCGTGAAATTTTGGAAAATGCTCTACCATTTTTTCATTTTGAGAGATTTTCAAAAAAAGATTGTATATTCAGATAGCTGACCTAATTACGATTCTAACGATGTATAATATGTATGTAGTTATTGAAATTTAACTTTCGATATTTTAATTTTTTTGCATTTTTGGCACTTTTGAACACGAGATTTCCCAGGGGCACTTTATCTGATCATATAATGTAATACATCATTACAGAGCCCTGTGGCTATTTTAGTGCCCAAACCGGCTATTAAAACTATTCCGACAATAATAACCACACCGGAAGTATTCAAAAAATGAAAAAAAAAGGTTAAAAAAATTGTCGCACTTGCGAAAAACTTGATTTCTCCCTTAGGTAATAGCGGACCAAAAGAACTAAAGTGTCGTTGGATAGCCCTATTAATGGACCATCATATGGTATCTAAATAATACGATTTCGATGGTAAGGAAATAAATTATTGTATGCCAAAAACCTAGTATTTTCCGATTTTTTAACATTCCGAGACGCCCCTTTCTCGAAAACGACGCCTACGATTTTTCTTAAACTTTTCTTACTCAAAGTCCTATCGGTTGTCTATATAGTGAGTCCAAAATGAAAAGCATTGAAATAATGTAGGTGGTCCAAAAATGGCCTCAAACTTTGAAAAAAATTGAAAAATCGTTCAATTTTTGGAAACGCTCTTTAATTTATCTTTTTTTCCAAAACTACTCAATGGATGTTTCTGACACTTCTGGTACGTAAAGTTAAGTATCCAAAGAACTTCGTAAAGCTATCACGACAATGATCGTAAAACCGGAAGTAGTCGAAAAAATGTCCGATATTTTGAAAAAAAAATTTTTTTTTACGAAAACCTTTTTCATTTATGAATATTGTTTGATGGTATTTTACACAGGGTTAAAATATCATCCTACTTGAACAGAAATGAGAAAAAAAATTGTCTCGGTAATTTGCGTTAGCCGCCATCGGCTAATTTAGTTTTTCGTACCCAGAACAATTATTTATTGTTCGATTTGTATGAAACAAAGTTCATATGCTACGTGGTCCCAATTGCAATATTTTTTGTTACGGTGAAATTTTTCTGTCGGCAACGGAAGTGACGTAATATTAACAAAAACTACAATTTGGACAGTTCTGTACCACTTTTTGAAAGCAAATGTTATTTTTTTCAAAACTGATATAACTAAAAGGATGCACCCTGCAAAGGTGCACAAAATCTTTAGCTCAGATTTTTTAATTCCAATTTCATTTTCGGGCAATTTCGAATAAAATGTAAAATAAAGTGTAAAATTCAGTTATTTACAAATCATTCAGCGTCTTCATATTTTGAAATATTTATTTGTTATTTTCATAAACTCCTAGCATTAATCCAGACGAAGAGAATGTATGGGAAAATTAGTTTGTAATATGAGCAGTTGCCGAGAAATATGCAATTTTGCATGCATCACTTTTCACGTTATTTTGCCTATAAAAGAGCGAATTATTATTCGATTTGCAATATTTTTTTACATTTGATGCATAATGCCAATTTGGACTAGGTCAAGCCAATTTTACATTTTCACTGTGACCGGAAATGACGTCATTTGGGCAAAAACTGTATTTTTAACCTAAAAAACAAATATTTTATTAAAATGAGTCTGCCTTATAAAATTTTTAGAATTATGATATTTGATTCCCATCAACGAATAGAATGAAGCCATACGGCCATGCAGATACCACAAAATGGTTTCTAACTTGTACGGTTACAGAGAAATAGGCGATCTTCTATAAGTCACTTTTCAAGGTTTTTGGTCTATAAAAGTGTCAATTATTATTCGATTTTTATAATTTTTTTACCATTTGATGCCTTATGCCATTTATGACTTCTATGAACTAAATTAACATTTTCAATATCACCGGAAGTAATGTAATTTTTGCAAAAAACGTATTTTTAGCCTTCAAAACAAACATTTTTTTGAAGTGATTTATATTTATTATTCGTTTAACTTTATAACGTCTGACTCTAATGGGCAGTAAGATTGAATCAATACCATCATATTGATATCAAGAAAAGGCTTCTAGCATGTTCCCTTGTCGAATAATAGCCAATTTTCCCAGGGTCAATTTTAAGTTTTTTACCTTCTTAATTTCAGTTTATGGGTTATAGGTTGATTATTTATTGCCCGATATGTATAAAACAAAGTTTGTATTTTGTATGTTGCGAATTTTCGACTTATTTTTCACCTATGAAAATGTCTTTAGGCACCGGAAGTGACGTAATTTTGCCATAATTTACAATTTTGACCGGTCTTTTCGCCAGCAAATATTACTTTTACATATGATAGAAGGTGTCACTGAAGCAAAACAACTAAAGTATAGTTTGGTAGCTCAATGGATCGGCTATGGTATAATAAACTTCCTGTATGATTCCTGAAAGCCGGTTCAGTGCTGCTTGCAGGTCTAGTTAGGCTTTCAGACTTTCGTCTGAAAGCCTATTGAGATTACTAAAATTATTATTATTATTATTATTTACCGCGGGGGCCAAGTTCTCCATGATCGAAAGCAGATATCGATCTGAAATCAACTTTTCTTTCGGGAAACCATGTGGTGGCTACTTGATAAAGTATTTTCGAAAATTCTGCGCATACCGGAAGTGGCAGATCTTTGTACGTTGTCAAAAAATTGAAAATTGGCAATAGTTTCGTCAATTATTTACCCATTTTCAAACAAATGACATTTTCGGAAACCCTGAATCTTTTCCGAGTCAATAGCAATCTAAGATTTTGTAATTTCGAAACTTCGTCGCTGACTTCTAGCGTTCGAAAATTAAAAAAATTTGTTTAAGAGACAATTTTTTTCATTTTTCAAAATTTTCAAATTTGACTTATATTTTTGGATACCTTAAGTCCATCCGATTCCAGTAATATAAGTTTCATTCAGAGTTATCGCCCTTTATTTTTCGATTTTTTTCGAATTTTCTACCTATTTTGTGAGCTCGGGTTTCGTTATATGGCTGAATTGGCGAATCTGAAACTTCTAAGGCATGAAGCCAAATGACCATTGCAAGGAATAAAGCAATTTCAACAATGATCCGTAGACCGGAAGTAGTCGAAATAATGTGCAATATTTTGAAAAAATGCAAAAAATGGATAGTTTTGGGGAAAACGCGATTTCTCCGTTCGATGTCAATGGATTAAACAAATTAGGGTACCATTGGACTGCACTAGGATTGTACTATCGTATGATACCCAATTCATACGGATATTATGATCAGGCAGCAAAATATGGCACGCTGAAAATCAAGTATTTTCTGATTTGGAGCGTTTTTGGACGCCTATATCTCGAAAACTTAACCATAACTTTTTCTTAAATTTTTTCTATCGAGAGTCCTTTCGGAGTTAATTTGCATGAAACCACCCAATAAGCCTTTGAAATATCTGGAATGGGTGAAATAACGGACTGAAAATCGAAAAAAGTCGAAAAATCGTGAAATTTTGGAAAATGCTCTACTATTTTTTTATTTGAAGAGATTTTTTAAAAAAGGTTGTATATTCAGATAGCTGACCTAATTTAGAATCTAACGATGTATAATATGTATGTAGTTATTGAAATTTAATTTTCGATATTTTAAATTTTTTTCATTTTTAGCACTTTCGAACACAGGATTTCTCAGGGGCATTTTATCTGATCAGATAATGTAATATATCATTACAGAGCCCTGTGGCTATTTTAGTGCCCAAACCGGCTTTTAAAAATATTCCGACAATGATAACCATACCGGAAGTATTCAAAAAATGAAAAAAAAAGGTTAAAAACATTGTCTCACTTGCGAAAAACTTGATTGCTCCCTTAGGTAATAGCGGACCAAAAGAACTAAAGTGTCGTTGGATAGCCCTATTAATGGACCATCATATGGTATCTAAATAATACGATTTCAATGGTAAGGAAATAAATTATTGTATGCCAAAAATCAAGTATTTTCCGCTTTTTTAACATTCCGAGACGCCCTTTTCTCGAAAACGACGCCTACGATTTTTCTTAAACTTTTCTTACTCAACGTCCTATCGGTTGTCTATATAGTGAATCCAAAATGAAAAGCATTGAAATAATATAGGTGGTCCAAAAGTGGCCTCAAACTTTGAAAAAAATTGAAAAATCGTTAAAGTTTTGGAAACGCTCTTTAATTTATCTTTTTTTCCAAAACTACTCAATGGATGTTTCTGACACTTCTGGTACAGAAAGTTAAGTATCCAAAGAACTTCGTAAAGCTATCACGACAATGATCGTAAAACCGGAAGTAGTCGAAAAAATGTCAGATATTTTGAAAAAAGAAAAAATTTTTTACGAAAACCTTTTTCATTTATGAATATTTTTTGATGGTATTTTACACAGGGTTAAAATATCATCCTACTTGAACAGAAATGAGAAAAAAAATTGTCTCGGTAATTTGCGTTAGCCGCCATCGGCTAATTTAGTTTTTCGTACCCAGAACAATTATTTATTGTTCGATTTGTATAAAACAAAGTTCATATGCACCGTGGTCCCAATTGCAATTTTTTTTGTTACGGTGAAATTTTTCTGTCGGCAACGGAAGTGACGTAATATTAACAAAAACTACAATTTTGACAGTTCGGTACCACTTTTTGAAAGCAAATATTATTTTTTTTCAAAACTGATATAACTAAAAGGATGCACCCTGCAAAGGTGCACAAAATCCTTAGCTCATATTTTTAAATTTCAATTTCAATTTCGGGCAATTTCGAATAAAATGTAAAATAAAGTGTAAAATTCAGTTATTTACAATTCATTCAGCGTCTTCATATTTTGAAATATTTATTTGTAATTTTCATAAACTCGTAGCAATAATCCAGACGAAGAGAATGTATGCGAAAATTAGTTTGTAATATGAGCAGTTGCCGAGAAATATGCAATTTTGCATGCATCACTTTTCACGTTATTTTGCCTATACAGGAGGGAATTATTATTCGATTTGCAATATTTGTTTTCCATTTGATGCCTAATGCCATTTTGGACGAGGTCAAGCCAATTTTACATTTTCACTGTGACCGGAAATGACGTCTTTGGGGCAAAAGCTGTATTTTTAACCTAAAAAACAAATATTTTATTAAAATGAGTCTGCCTTAAAATATTTTTAGAATTGTGATATTTGATTCCCATCAACGAATAGAATGAAGCCATATGACCATACAGATACCACAAAATGGTTTCTAACTTGTACGGTTACAGAGAAATAGGCGATCTTCTATAAGTCACTTTTCAAGGGTTTTCGTCTATAAAAGTGTCAATTATTATACGATTTTAATAATTTTTTTACCATTTGATGCCTTATGCCATTTATGACTTCTATGAACTAAATTAACATTTTCAATATCACCGGAAGTAATGTAATTTTTGCAAAAAACGTATTTTTAGCCTTCAAAACAAACATTTTTTTGAAGGGATTTATATTTATCATTCGTTTAACTTTATAATGTTTGATTCCAATAGGCAGTAAGATTGAATCAATACCATCATATTGATATCAAGAAAAGGCTTCTAGCATGTTCCCTTGTCGAATAATAGCCAATTTTCCCAGGGTCACTTTTAAGTTTTTTACCTTCTTAATTTCAGTTTATGGATTATAGGTTAATTATTTATTGCCCGATATGATAAAACAAAGTTTGTATTTTGTATGTTGCGAATTTTCGACTTATTTTTCACCTATAAAAATGTCTATCGGCACCGGAAGTGATGTATTTTGCCATAATTTACCATTTTGACCGGTCTTTTCGCCAGCAAATATTACTTTAACATATGGTAGAGGGTGTCACTGAAGCAAAACAACTAAAGTATAGTTTGGTAGCTCAATGGATCGGCTATGGTATAATAAACTTTCTGTATGATTCCTGAAAGCCGGTTCAGTGCTGCTTGCAGGTCTAGTTATTATTATTATTATTATTTACCGCGAGGGCCTAGATCTCCATGATCGAAAACAGATATCGATCTGGAATTAGCTTTTCTATTGGGAAACCATGTGGTGGCTACTTGATAAAATATTTTTGAAATTTCTGCGCATACCGGAAGTGACCGAACTTTGTACTTTCTCTAAAAATTGAAAATCGGCTATAGTTTCGTCAATTCTTTATCCATTTTCAAACAAATTACATTTTTGGAATCCCTGGATCTTTTCTGAGAAAATGGCTATCTCACATTTTTCAATTTCGAACATTCGTCTATGACTTTTATAGTTCGAAAATTGAACACATGTTGTTTACGAGACAATTTTTGTTATTTTTCAAAATTTTCAAATTTGACCTACATTTTTGGATACCTGAAGTCCATCCGATTCCAGTAATATAAGTTTCATTCAGAGTTATCGCCCTTTATTTTTCGATTTTTTTCGAATTTTCTTCCCATTTTGTGAGCTCGGGTTTCGTTTTATGGCAGAATTGACGTTTCTGAAACTTCTGGAACATGAAGTTAAAGTCCAATATCAACAGGTAAAGCAATTTCGACAAGACTCCTTAAACCGGAAGTGGTCGAAATAATGTGCAAAATTTGCAAAAAAACGAAAAAAATGGGTGGTTTTGGGAAAAACGTGATTTCTTCGCCCGATATCAACGGATTAAAGGGATTAAGGTATCGTTGGGTTGCATGAAGAATGGACTATCGTATGATACCCAAATCATACAGATACTATGAAAAGGTAGCAAAATATGGCACGCTGAAAATCAAGTATTTTCTGATTTGGAGCGTTTTTGGATGCCTGTATCTCGAAAACTTAACCTACAATTTTTTTTATTTTTTTTCTATCGAGAGTCCTTTTGGAGGTATTTGGCATGAAGCCATCCAATAGGACTTTGAAATGTCTGGAATAGGATAAAAAAGGGACTGAAAATCGAAAAAAGTCGAAAAATCGTGAAATTTTGGAAAATGCTCTACTATTTTTTTATTTTAAGAGATTTTTTAAAAAAGGTTGTATATTCAGATAGCTGACCTAATTACGATTCTAACGATGTATAATATGTATGTAATTATTAAAATTTAATTTTCGATATTTTAAATTTTTTGCATTTTTGGCACTTTTGAACATAGGATTTCTCAGGGGCATTTTATCTGATCAGATAATGTAATATATCATTACAGAGCCCTGTGGCTATTTTAGTGCCCAAACCGGCTATTAGAACTATTCCGACAATAATAACCATACCGGAAGTATTCAAAAAATGAAAAAAAAGAGTAAAAACATTGTCGCACTTGCGAAAAACTTGATTTCTCCCTTAGGTAATAGCGGACCAAAAGAACTAAAGTGTCGCTGGATAGCCCTATTAATGGACCATCATATGGTATCTAAATAATACGATTTCGATGGTAAGGAAATAAATTATTGTATGCCAAAAATCTAGTATTTTCCAATTTTTTAACATTCTGAGACGCCCTTTTCTCGAAAACGACGCCTACGATTTTTCTTAAACTTTTCTTACTCAAAGTCCTGTTAGTTGTCTATATAGGGAATCCAAAATGAAAAGCATTGAAATAATATAAGTGGTCGAAAAATGGCCTCAAACTTTGAAAAAAATTGAAAAATCGTTAAATTTTTTGAAACGCTCTTTAATTTATCTTTTTTTCTAAAACTACTCAATGGATGTTTCTGACACTTTTGGTACAGAAAGTTAAGTATCCAAAGGACTTCGTAAAGCTATCACAACAACGATCGTAAAACCGGAAGTAGTCGAAAAAATGTCCGATATTTCGAAAAAAAATAATTTTTTTACGAAAACCTTTTTTATTTATGAATATTTTTTGATGATATTTTACACAGGGTTAAAATATCATCGTACTTGAGCAGAAATGAGAAAAAAAATTGTCTCGGTAATTTGCGTTAGCCGCCATCGGCTAATTTAGTTTTTCGTACCCAGAAAAATTATTTATTGTTCGATTTGTATAAAACAAAGTTCATATGCACCATGGTCCCAATTGTAATTTTTTTTGTTACGGTGAAATTTTTCTGTCGGCAACGGAAGTGACGTAATATTAACAAAAACTACAATTTTGACAGTTCGGTACCACTTTTTGAAAGCAAATATTATTTTTTTTCAAAACTGATATAACTAAAAGGATGCACCCTGCAAAGGTGCACAAAAACCTTAGCTCATATTTTTTAATTTCAACTTCATTTTCGGGCAATTTCGAATAAAATGTAAAATAAAGTGTAAAATTCAGTTATTTACAATTCATTCAGCGTCTTCATATTTTGAAAAATTAGTTTGTAATATGAGCAGTTGCCGAGAAATATGCAATTTTGCATGCATCACTTTTCACGTTATTTTGCCTATAAAAGAGTTAATTATTATTCGATTTGCAATATTTTTTTTCCATTTGATGCCTAATGCCAATTTGGACTAGGTCAAGCCAATTTTACATTTTCACTGTGACCGGAAATGACGTCATTTGGGCAAAAACTGTATTTTTAACCTAAAAAACAAATATTTTATTCAAATGAGTCTGCCTTATAATATTTTTAAAATTATGATATTTGATTCCCATCAACGAATAAAATGAAGCCATACGACCATACAGATACCACAAAATGGTTTCTAACTTGTACGGTTACAGAGAAATAGGCGATCTTCTATAAGTCACTTTTCAAGGTTTTTGGTCTGTAAAACTGTCAATTATTATTCGATTTTTACAATTTATTTACCATTTCATGCCTTATGCTATTTATGACTTCTATGAACCAAGTTAAAATTTTCAATATCACCGGAAGTAATGTAATTTTTGCAAAAAACGTATTTTTAGCCTTTAAAACAAACATTTTTTTGAAGGGATTTATATTTATTATTCGTATAACTTTATAACGTCTGACTCTAATGGGCAGTAAGACTGAATCAATACCATCATATTGATATCAAGAAAAATCTTCTAGCATGTTCCCTTGCCGAATAATAACCAATTTTCCGAGGGTCACTTTTCAGTTTTTTACCTTCTTAATTTCAGTTTATGGGTTATAGGTTAATTATTTATTGTCTGATATTTATAAAAAAAAGTTTGTATTTTGTATGTTGCGAATTTTCGACTTATTTTTCATCTATAAAAATTTCTTTCGGCACCGGAAGTGACATACTTTTGCCATAATTTACAATTTTGACCGGTCTTTTAGCCAGCAAATATTACTTTTACATATGATAGAGGGTGTCACTGAAGCAAAACAACTAAAGTATAGTTTGGTAGCTCAATGGATCGGCTATGGTATAATACACTTCCTGTATGATTCCTGAAAGCCGGTTCAGTGCTGCTTGCAGGTCTAGTTAGGGTTTCACACTGCGTAGCTTGTGTGAAACACTATTGTTTTTGTTAAAATTATTAGGGTTTCACACTGCGTAGCTTGTGTGAAACACTATTGTTTTTGTTAAAATTATTATTCTTATTATTATTATTCAGATTCCAATTTGAATAGATCTCAGCAACTACGTGTCGCATCGTTATGATTTCTTCGGCTTTACTGGGAAAGTGGGTGTGACTTAGAGGATAAAGCTATTTTGAACGTTCTGCGACAATGCGAAATGTCCGAAATCACCAAATTATCGTTTTTTAAAATATTGCAGTAATTTTAACAATAATCATTGAATTTTAACTTTCGATACATTTTGGCATAGCCGGAGACAGGGCACATAGCTACGCTACTTTCGATTTTTGATTTTCGGTCAATCTTCAAAGATATAAGGCGCCAAATTTTGAAAATTTAAAATTTTACAAAAAACTTTTTTATTTGTGAATATTTTTTAGTCGTATTGTGCACAGAATTAAAGAGTCATCTGACTAGTGCAAAAATGTTAAAAAATTTTGTCTCAGTAATTTACCTTGGCCGCCATTGGCTAATTCAGTTTTTCAGCCCTAGATTAATTTTTTATTGTTCGATTTGTATAAAACAAAGTTCATATGCTTCGTTGTCTCAATTGTCATTTTTTTTATTACCGAAAGTGTTATCTGTCGGCACCGGAAGTGGCATAATTTTACCAAAAATTACAATTTTGACAGTTAGGTACCATTTTTCGAAAACAAATATTATTTTTTTGAAAAATTATATGACTCAAAGAGTGTGTCCTTTAAAGGCGCAAAAAATGTCGGAAGCAGTTTTTTTAATTTGGATTTCATTTTCTAGCAAATTGGATTTAGGGGTGAAAAAGGGCGTAAAATTGACCTATTTACAACCCATTCAGGCTTTTCAGATTTTAAAATTTTTCTACGTAACTTTTATAAACTTGTAGCTATAAACCATACGAAGAGAATGTATGTGAAAATTAGTTTGTAATATAAGCAGTTGACGAGAAATTGGCAGTTTTGCATAAGTCACTGTTTTCTTAATTTTGCCTGTAAAATAGTCAATTATTAATGGATATTCACAATAGTGACATCATTTGATTCAAAAAGCAAGTATGCGTCATATCAAATTTATTATAATTTAAAATTGACACCGGAATTGACGCCATTTGGTCAAAAACTGCATTTTTAACTTTTAAAATCGATATTTTTTTCAACCAAGAATTATTTGATATGTAATAATAAAATTAACTTTTGGTTTAAATTCACATACTAACAAAACTCATACGGTCAAATAGATATCATAAAATTGTTTCTAACTTGTTCGGTTGCCGAGATATAGGCGTTTTTCTATAAGTCATTTTTTAAGGTTTTTGGCCCATAAAAGTGTCAATTAATATTCGATTTTCATAAAATTTTCACCCTTTGAAGCCTAATGTCATAGACGAAGTTCTAAAACTAATTTAACGTTTTCATTATCACCGGAAGTAACGCCATTTTGGCAAAAACTGTATTTTAAGCCTTCAAAAGAGATATTTTATTCAAATGAGTCTGATTTGTAATGTTTATAAAATTATGATATTTGATTCCAATCAACAAATAGATTAAACCCATACGGCCATATAAATACCAAAAAATGGTTTCTAACTTGTACGGTTGCCAAGAAATAGACGATTTTCTACACGTCACTTTCCAAGGTTTTTGGTCTATAAAAGTGGCAATTATTATTCGATTTACATAAAATTTTCACCATGTGATGCCTTATGCCATTTCTGATTTCATAATATTAATGGAACATTTACTTTATCACCGGAAGTACTGTAATTTTGTCAGGATCAATTACATGTAACAAATGTATAAAATCAATTGATATTGCTGGATTTGTTTGATTCTGTTTCCATTTATTTGATGTGTACAATGCTTATGTGGAAACCTGTATATTGGTTTCATTGGTACCGGAAGTGACATATGTTCAAGGGTAACGTGGCACCGAAAGTGACACAAGTTCAAGTTCAAAGGTAACATGGCACCAGTGAAACCCGTCATTCCTGCATGCAGGTCTAGTTATTCTTATTATTATTCTTATTATTATTCCAATTCCACTTTGACTATATCTCAGCAACTACTTGTCGCATCGTTACGATTTCTTCGGTTTTACAGGAAAAGTGGGTGTGACTTAGAGGATAAAGCTATTTTGAACGTTCTGCGACAATGCGAAATGTCCGAAATCACCGAAGTTATCGTTTTTGAAAATATTGCAGTAATTTTAACAATAATCATTGGATTTTAACTTTCGATACATTTTGGCATAGTCGGAGACAGGACACATAGCTACGCTACTTTCGATTTTTGATTTTCGGCATATCTTCGAAGATATTAGGCGCCAAATTCCGAAAATTTAAAATTTTACAAAAAACTTTTTTATTTATGAATATTTTTTAGTCGTGTTGTGCACAGAATTAAAGAGTCATCTGACTAGCGCAAAAATAGTAAAAAAATTTGTCTCAGTAATTTTCCTTGGCCGCCATTGGCTAATTCAGTTTTTCAGTCCCAGATTAATTTTTTATTGTTTGAGTTGTATAAAACAAAGTTCATATGCTTCGTTGTCTCAATTGTCATTTTTTTTATTACCAAAAGTGTTATCTGTCGGCACCGGAAGTGGCATAATTTTACCAAAAACTACAATTTTGACAGTTATTTTCTTATATCGAAAACAAATATTATTTTTTGAAAAAATTATTTGACTCAAAGAGTGCGCCCTTTCAAGGCGCAAAAAATGTAGGAAGCAGTTTTTTTAATTTCGATTTCATTTTCGAGCAAATTCGATTAAGAGGCTAAAATGGTGTAAAATTGACCTATTTACAACCTATTCAGGCTTTCCAAATTTTAAAATATTTCTTTGTAACTTTTATAAACTTGTAGCTATCATCCATACGAAGAGAATATGCGTGAAAATTAGTTTGTAATATAAGCAGTTGCCGAGAAATAGGCAATTTTGCATGAGTCACTTTTCACGTAATTTTGGCTGTAAAAGAATCAATTATTATTCGATTTTCAATTTTCTTTCGCCATTGGATGCCTAATGCCATAGTGGACTATTTCAAACCATTTTACCTCTTACGCCGCCACCGGAAATGACGTCATTTGCTCAAAACTTAAATTTTAGCCTTTAAAAACAATATTTTATTCAAATGAGTCGTACTTGTTATTTTTTTCAAATTATGATATTTGATTCTATTGATCAAATAGATTGAACCCTTACGATCATACAGATACCACAAAATGGTTTCTAACTTGTACGGTTGCAGAGAAATGGACAATTTTCCTTAAGTCACTTTTCAAGGTTTTTGGTCTATAAAAGTGTCAGTTATTATTCGATTTTCATAAAATTTTCACTATATGATATCTTATGTCATTGATGATTTCATAGAACTAATTTAACATTTTCAGTATCACCAGAAGTAATGCCATTTTGGCAAAAACTGTATTTTTAGCCTTCAAAACAGATATTTTTTTCAAATGAGTCTGATTTGTAATATATTTCAAATTATGATATTTGATCCCAATCAACAAATCGATTGAACCCATACGATCATATAGATACCAAAAAATAGTTTTTATCATGTACGGTTGCAGAGAAATAGACGATTTTCTACAAGTCACTTTTCAAGGTTTTTGGTCTATAAAAGTGGCAATTCTTATTCGATCTACATACTATTTTCGCCATATGATGCCTTATGCCATTTCTGATTTCGTAAAACTAATTGGACATTTTCATTATCACCGGAAGTAATGAAATTTTTCCAGAATCACTTACAAGTAACAGATATATATATATATATATAAAATGAATTGATATTGCTGGATTTGGTTGATTCTTCGTCAATTTTATTTGATGTTTACAATGCTTATGTGGAAACCTGTTCGATGGTTTCATTGGTATCGGAAGTGATATATGTTCAAGGGTAACGTGGCACCGAAAGTGACGTGGCACCAGCGAAACCCGTCATTCCTGCATGCAGGTCTAGTTATTATTATTATTATTATTTACCGCGAGGGCCTAGATCTCCATGATCGAAAACAGATATCGATCTGGAATTAGCTTTTCGATCGGGAAACCATGTGGTGGCTACTTGATAAAATATTTTTGAAATTTCTGCGCATACCGGAAGTGACCGAACTTTGTACTTTCTCTAAAAATTGAAAATCGGCCATAGTTTCGTCAATTCTTTATCCATTTTCAAACAAATTACATTTTTGGAATCCCTGAATCTTTTCTGAGACAATGGCTATCTCACATTTTTCAATTTCGAACATTCGTCTATGACTTTTATCGTTCGAAAATTGAAAACATGTTGTTTACGAGACAATTTTTGTTATTTTTCAAAATTTTCAAATTTGACCTACATTTTTGGATACCTGAAGTCCATCCGATTCCAGTAATATAAGTTTCATTCAGAGTTATCGCCCTTTATTTTCCGATTTTTTTCGAATTTTCTTCCCATTTTGCGAGCTCGGGTTTCGTTTTATGGTAGAATTGACGTTTATGAAACTTCTGGAACATGAAGTTATAGTCCAATACCAACTGATAAAGCAATTTCGACACGGATCTTCAAACCGGAAGTGGTCGAAATAATGTTCAATATTTTGAAAAAAATGCAAAAAATGGATATTTTGGGGGAAAACGCTATTTCTCTGTCCGATATCAATGGATTAAACGAATGAAGGTACCGTTTGATGGCACGATTGTTGGACTATCATATGATACCCCATTCATACGGATACTATGAACAGACAGCAAAATATGGCACGCTGAAAATCAAGTATTTTCTGATTTGGAGCGTTTTTGGACGCCTGTATCTCGAAAACTTAACCTGCAATATTTTTTAAATTTTTTCTATCGAGAGTCCTTTGGGAGGTATTTGACATGAAGCCATCCAATAGGACTTTGAAATGTCTGGAATAGGATAAAAAAAGGGACTGAAAATCGAAAAAAGTCGAAAAATCGTGAAATTTTGGAAAATGCTCTACTATTTTTTTATTTTAAGAGATTTTTAAAAAAAGGTTGTATATTCAGATAGCTGACCTAATTACGATTCTAACGATGTATAATATGTATGTAATTATTAAAATTTAATTTTCTATATTTTAAATTTTTTGCATTTTTGGCACTTTTGAACATAGGATTTCTCAGGGGCATTTTATCTGATCAGATAATGTAATATATCATTACAGAGCCCTGTGGCTATTTTAGTGCCCAAACCGGCTATTAGAACTATTCCGACAATAATAACCATACCGGAAGTATTCAAAAAATGAAAAAAAAGAGTAAAAACATTGTCGCACTTGCGAAAAACTTGATTTCTCCCTTAGGTAATAGCGGACCAAAAGAACTAAAGTGTCGCTGGATAGCCCTATTAATGGACCATCATATGGTATCTAAATAATACGATTTCGATGGTAAGGAAATAAATTATTGTATGCCAAAAATCTAGTATTTTCCAATTTTTTAACATTCTGAGACGCCCTTTTCTCGAAAACGACGCCTACGATTTTTCTTAAACGTTTCTTACTCAAAGTCCTGTCAGTTGTCTATATAGGGAATCCAAAATGAAAAGCATTGAAATAATATAAGTGGTCGAAAAATGGCCTCAAACTTTGAAAAAAATTGAAAAATCGTTAATTTTTTTGAAACGCTCTTTAATTTATCTTTTTTTCCAAAACTACTCAATGGATGTTTCTGACACTTCTGGTACGTACAGTTAAGTATCCAAAGGACTTCGTAAAGCTATCACAACAACGATCGTAAAACCGGAAGTAGTCGAAAAAATGTCCGATATTTCGAAAAAAATTAATTTTTTTACGAAAACCTTTTTTATTTATGAATATTTTTTGATGATATTTTACACAGGGTTAAAATATCATCGTACTTGAGCAGAAATGAGAAAAAAAATTGTCTCGGTAATTTGCGTTAGCCACCATCGGCTAATTTAGTTTTTCGTACCCAGAAAAATTATTTATTGTTCGATTTGTATAAAACAAAGTTCATATGCACCATGGTCCCAATTGTAATTTTTTTTGTTACGGTGAAATTTTTCTGTCGGCAACGGAAGTGACGTAATATTAACAAAAACTACAATTTTGACAGTTCGGTACCACTTTTTGAAAGCAAATATTATTTTTTTTCAAAACTGATATGACTAAAAGGATGCACCCTGCAAAGGTGCACAAAAACCTTAGCTCATATTTTTTAATTTCAACTTCATTTTCGGGCAATTTCGAATAAAATGTAAAATAAAGTGTAAAATTCAGTTATTTACAATTCATTCAGCGTCTTCATATTTTGAAATATTTATTTGTAATTTTCATAAACTCGTAGCAATAATCCAGACGAAGAGAATGTATGCGAAAATTAGTTTGTAATATGAGCAGTTGCCGAGAAATATGCAATTTTGCATGCATCACTTTTCACGTTATTTTGCCTATAAAAGAGTTAATTATTATTCGATTTGCAATATTTTTTTTCCATTTGATGCCTAATGCCAATTTGGACTAGGTCAAGCCAATTTTACATTTTCACTGTGACCGGAAATGACGTCATTTGGGCAAAAACTGTATTTTTAACCTAAAAAATAAATATTTTATTCAAATGAGTCTGCCTTATAATATTTTTAAAATTATGATATTTGATTCCCATCAACGAATAAAATGAAGCCATACGACCATACAGATACCACAAAATGGTTTCTAACTTGTACGGTTACAGAGAAATAGGCGATCTTCTATAAGTCACTTTTCAAGGTTTTTGGTCTGTAAAACTGTCAATTATTATTCGATTTTTACAATTTATTTACCATTTCATGCCTTATGCTATTTATGACTTCTATGAACCAAGTTAAAATTTTCAATATCACCGGAAGTAATGTAATTTTTGCAAAAAACGTATTTTTAGCCTTTAAAACAAACATTTTTTTGAAGGGATTTATATTTATTATTCGTTTAACTTTATAACGTCTGACTCTAATGGGCAGTAAGACTGAATCAATACCATCATATTGATATCAAGAAAAATCTTCTAGCATGTTCCCTTGTCGAATAATAACCAATTTTCCGAGGGTCACTTTTCAGTTTTTTACCTTCTTAATTTCAGTTTATGGGTTATAGGTTAATTATTTATTGTCCGATATTTATAAAAAAAAGTTTGTATTTTGTATGTTGCGAATTTTCGACTTATTTTTCATCTATAAAAATTTCTTTCGGCACCGGAAGTGACATACTTTTGCCATAATTTACAATTTTGACCGGTCTTTTAGCCAGCAAATATTACTTTTAGATATGATAGAGGGTGTCACTGAAGCAAAACAACTAAAGTATAGTTTGGTAGCTCAATGGATCGGCTATGGTATAATAAACTTCCTGTATGATTCCTGAAAGCCGGTTCAGTGCTGCTTGCAGGTCTAGTTATTCTTATTATTAAGCTTTCATATTACATATGAAAGCTTATTGTTTCTGTTAAGATTATTATTATTTTTTTTTTGTGTATTTTCTGCAAATCGGATTTCTCAGAATCTAACCATGGGATCTTTCTGAAACTTTGACCTACCCCCCCAAAAATGGGGTGCGAACGTTGTTTAAATATATTTTCAAAACGTTTTACGAATCCGAAATCACCGAATTTTACGAACGAAAAAACTGACAATGCATAGTCGTAACGTTGTTATTTTTTGACCGATTTTACTAATTCTTTTTTCTTTGAATACCTTGAAAAAAATCATTTTCATCTGCAGTTTCACATTTTCGAATTTCGAAAATTCGTCGCTGTGATTTCGAGTCGGAAGTTTAGACCAATTTGACAACTTCTTTAATAGTTGTACGATTTTCATGAAATTTAGTATATAAGTAGATCTTACCAATGTGACTTCAAAAATATAATTAGAAATTTTCTAAATTATCTCCCCTTGGTGAAATTAAGGATCAAAGTTTTCCAAAAAATCGTCGAAATATAGGTCAGAATGACCTAATTTTTTTTTTCGATACTAGACAAGTAATTACTGATTCGTACACAAAATATGGAGTTTGTCGATCGAACCGGAAGTGCCACCATCTTTAAACGTGAAAAATCAAAAAGGCTTTTTTGCTATTTTATTTACAGACTCGGGAGTTATATTTTCAGAATCCTTGAAGGAATGCCTAAAAATCTATCGGATCCGAATTTTGATTTCGGTCACGTGATGGTTACCATTTTGAATTGAAAATGAAAAATAGAAGCAATTTGAAGGGCCGGGACTTTGGAATACAATAACTCTCCTTCTAATTAAGCTAGAATGTTCAAACTTGGTGTAGACGTTCACTAGGTCAATGTTATGATTGAGTTCAAAGATGAGCATTTTCTGCTTAGGGTAAGCAGAGATAAGCATGCTGATTTGTTGATTCTTTAGGGCACGATAACTTCTGTTATAATGAAGGGAGGGCGGTGAAACTTTTGTCAATAGAGAGTCTAATAGCTAGCCTGTTGTTTGAAATCATTGTATCATTTTTTTTAAATATCAGGGATAGCCGAAAAAAAGAGATTGAAAATCCAAAAAGTCGTATTTTTACAATTTGGAGCATGTTTAGAGGTCTTTTTCGTAAAGTCAACATAATATTTTTGGGGAACTTCTTCTACAAAGAGTCTTATTGGTAGTCTTTTATATGAAACCATCGATCAACAGTCCAACATATCAGGAGTAGAAGAACAAAAGGATCGAACATTGAAAACGGCACCCTTTCATTGTTAAGCGAAACATGCAGTGTGGGTGACTACAATCTACACATTTAGTCATCGTATAGAGCTTATTCAACAGTATCGAATTCCAACTGCTTAGGGATATTTTACGTGCAATCCAATGTGTACACGGACCTTGGTTTTTCGTACCATCCGAACGACTAGACAGCTGTGCTTGTCAGGCCCTCCGTTCTGCCTCACTGACAAGGGGGAACCACGCCGGGAAATCGAAATGAACTTTCTCCGTGCAGAACTTTCAATTCAGGCCAAACGTTTATTGCATACGATTAAGCTGGTCAGTCGGAGCTTATTTTCAAAAGTTTTATAGTAATCGGTTGGTAATTAAAGTACCGTGCACATTAAACTGTTAAAACAGAAAATTTCGCCCGGTTGAAATGTTTCTTGCTATAAGTCAGCAATTTTCCGAATTCAGGGAGGCTCAATGGCTGAATGGTTAGCATGTGCGCGCTGTATCGTAAGGTCTGTCATTGAGTCAACGGGCGTTGTTTCGATCTCCAGGCTGACGTGACATGGAGTATGATGTCCAACCTCGTGGGTTTTCTCCGTGTCCTTCGGTTTCCTCCCAACGGCTAAAGACCAGTAAGCGCAAGGGGAGTTTTTAAATAAAATTAAAAAACATATGTTAGTCCCGAAATGACCTAGTTTCGGTCGAATGGACATTAGGCCGCATTCTCTCTTTCTCTTTTATTTTTAAAGTTTTGTAATAATCGGTTGGTAATCAAAGGTACTGTAAAAGTGATAAAACAGAAAATTTCGCCCGGTTGTAATGTTTCTCACTTTAAAGTCAGCAATTTGCCGATTTAAAGGGGCAAACGTTTATTGCGAACGATTAAGATAGTCAGAGGGAGCTTATTTTTAAAAGTTTTGTAATATTCGGTTGATAACTAAAGGTACCGTGCAAATTAAACTGTTAAAATAGAAAATTTGGCCCGGTTGAAATGTTTCTCGCTGTAGGTCAGCCATTTGCCGATTTTAGGGAGGTTGCGTGGCTGAATGGTTAGCACGTGCGCTCTGTATCATAACGTCTGTCATTGAGTCAACTGGCGTTGTTTCGATTTTTTGGTTGTACGTGACAAGGAGTATGGTCGCCTGTCCAACCTCGTAGGCCGTAACGCCGCTGCCCGGGTAAAATTTCCCTCATTGCACACTTTATGGCGTATGCCCGTCTTCATTAGCCCATTTTAGGAGCAGAACAGTAGGACGTTAAACCCCATTCAATTTCATTTTATTTTCTCTATGTTGCTTATTTATTATAGTGGATAAATATTTTTCTGGTTCTAGCAATTATTTAATTTCTGCATAGAAATCTTGCTTTGGCCAGTTTTTTTATTGCAGAGTGCCATTCTTGTATATTGCAGTCTATGATCCTTTGTTTAAAACATGCTTAAAAAGTCGTCACGATTTCCTACTTATAACCAAACATATTGGAAATATTAGTCTGGCATTATTAAATCCTAATTTTATTGGTCTTATTTAAAATTAAACTTTCATTTAACTATGAACAACCCTTAACGTGTCTCTTTAAAACTATTAAATACTCTAAAACAGTAGCTCAACCTTTTGAGCTAAACTCATTAATTTACCATTTTGTTGTGAGCGACTTCTTATTCTTCCTATATGACATATTACACATGTCTGATTTCAAAGGGGGGTTGGGTGGCTGAATGGTTAGCACGCGCGCCTGTCATTGAGTTAACTAGCGTGTTTTCGAATGCCCGGTTGTACGTGACAAGGAGTAAGGTCGCCTGTCCAACCTGCCATTTTCATTTCATTTTCTCACCCGTCTCATTACAGTAATGCAAGTTTCAGTTATTTCCCTTTACTTTTCAGATTATTGTTTTGCCTGGGTGCAATGTTTCATACTATATTTAGACTAGTAACTTCGCGAGTTTTTGACCAATTTTGATAAATTTTTCTTCTTATCCTTTTATTTAGGATACTTGATACAATCAATGACACGTGACGATGAATATGAAAGCTTTAATATCTGCATGGGACAGTAGCAGATCTAGTTATTATTAGGGTTTCACACTGCGAAGCTTGTGTGAAACACTATTGTTTTTGTTAAAATTATTATTCTTATTATTATTATTCTTCTTTTGTTTTGAGTAGATCTCAGCAACTGCTTGTCGCATCGTTACGATTTCTTCGGTTTTACTGGGAAAGTGGGTGTGACTTAGAGGATAAAGCTATTTTGAACGTTCTGCGACAATGCGAAATGTCCGAAATCACCGAAGTTATCGTTTTTGAAAATATTGCAGTAATTTTAACAATAATCATTGGATTTTAACTTTCGATACATTTTGGCATAGCCTGAGACAGGGCACATAGCTACGCTACTTTCGATTTTTGATTTTCGGCAAATCTTCGAAGATATTAGGCGCCAAATTTCGAAAATTTAAAATTTTACAAAAAACTTTTTTATTTATGAATATTTTTTAGTCGTATTGTGCACAGAATTAAAGAGTCGACTGCCTAGTGCAAAAATGTTAAAAAATTTTGTCTCACTAATTTTCCTTGGCCGCTATTGGCTAATTCAGTTTTTCAGTCCTAGATTAATTTTTTATTGTTCGATTTGTATAAAACAAAGTTCATATGCTTCGTTGTCTCAATTGTCATTTTTTTTATTACCGGAAGTGTTATCTGTGGGCACCGAAAGTGGCATAATTTTACCAAAAACTACAATTTTGACAGTTAGGTACCATTTTTCGAAAACAAATATTATTTTTTGGAAAAATTATTTGACTCAAAGAGTGTGCCCTTTCAAGGCGCAAAAAATGGCGGAAGCAGTTTTTTTAATTTCGATTTCATTTTCGAGCAAATTCGATTAAATGGCTAAAAATGGTGTAAAATTGACCCATTTACAACCTATTCAGGCTTTTCAGATTTTAAAATATTTCTTCGTAACTTTTATAAACTTGTAGCTATAATCCATACGGAGAAAATGTATGTTAAAATTAGTTTGTAATATTAGCAGTTACCAAGAAATGGACAGTTCTGTACAAGTCACTGTTTTCGTTATTTTGCCTGTAAAATAGTCAATTATGATTGGATTTTTATAAAAGTGACATCATTTGATTCAAAAAGCACGTAGCGTCATATCAAGTTGATTACAATTTAAAATTGACACCGGAAGTGACGTCATTTTGTCAAAAACTGTATTTTAAACTTTTTAAATCAATGTTTTATTCAACCAAGAATTACTTAATATGTATTAATAATTTTAACTTTTGGTTTAAATTCACATATAAACACAACTCATATGGTCATATACATATCATAAAATTGTTTCAAACTTGTTCGGTTGCCGAGAAATAGACGGTTTTCTACAGGCCACTTTTGAAGGTTTTTGGGCCATAAAAGTGTCAATTATTATTCGATTTTCATAAACGTTACACCATGTTATACCTAATGCCATTTAGGATTTCATACAAGTAATTTAAGATTTTCATTATCACCGGAAGTAACATCATTTTGGCAAAAACTGTATTTTTAGCCTTCAAAACAGATATTTTATTCAAATGAGTCTGTTTTGAAATGTTTTTCAAATTATGGTATTTGATGCCAATCAACAAATAAAATGAACCCATACGATCATACAGATACCACAAAATGGTTTCTAACTTGTACGGTTGCAGAGAAATAGTCGATTTTCTACAAGTCACATTTCAAGTTTTTTGGTCTTTAAAAGTGGCAATTATTATTCGATTTACATAAAATTTTCACTATATGATATCGTATGCCATTTCTGATTTCATAAAACTAATTGAACATTTTCATTAACACCGGAAGAAATGTAATTTTGTCAAGATCATTTACAAGTAACAAATGTATAAAATGAATTGATATTGCTGGATTTGGTTGATTCTGCATCCATTTTATTTGTGTGCAATGTTAATTTGGAAACCTGTTTAATGGTTTCGTTGGTACCGGAAGTGACATATGTTCAAGGGTAACTTGGCACCGGAAGTGACATGTCTAAGGGTAACGTGGCCCCAGTGAAACCCGTCATTCCTGCATGCAGGTCTAGTTCTTCTTTTGTTTTGAGTAGATCTCAGCATCTGCTTGTCGCATCGTTACGATTTCTTCGGTTTTACTGGGAAAGTGGGTGTGACTTAGAGGATAAAGCTATTTTGAACGTTCTGCGACAATGCGAAATGTCCGAAATCACCAAATTATCGTTTTTTAAAATATTGCAGTAATTTTAACAATATTCATTGATTTTTAACTTTCGATACATTTTGGCATAGCCGGAGACACGGCACATAGCTACACTACTTTCGATTTTTGATTTTCGGTAAATCTTTAAAGATATTAGGCGCCAAATTTTGAAAATTTAAAATTTTACAAAAAACTTTTTTATTTATGAATATTTTTTAGTCGTATTATGCACAGAATTAAAGGGTCATCTGACTAGTGCAAAAATGTTAAAGAATTTTGTCTCAGTAATTTACCTTGGCCGCCATTGGCTAATTCAGTTTTTAAGTCCTAGATTAATTTTTTATTGTTCGATTTGTATAAAACAAAGTTCATATGCTTCGTTGTATCAATTGTCATTTTTTTTATTACCAAAAGTTTTATCTGTCGGCACCGGAAGTGGCATAATTTTACCAAAAACTACAATTTTGACAGTTATTTTCCTTCTTCGAAAACAAATATTATTTTTTGGAAAAATTATTTGACTCAAAGAGTGTGCCCTTTCAAGGCGCAAAAAATGTAGGAAGCAGTTTTTTTAATTTCGATTTCATTTTCGAGCAAATTCGATTAAGAGGCTAAAAATGGTGTAAAATTGGCCTATTTACAACCTATTCAGGCTTTTCAGATTTTAAGATATTTCTTCGTAACTTTTATAAACTTGTAGCTATAATCCATACGAAGAAAATGTATGTTAAAATTCGTTTGTAATATAAGCAGTTACCAAGAAATGGGCAGTTCTGTACAAGTCACTGTTTTCGTTATTTTGCCTGTAAAATAGTCAATTATGATTGGATTTTTATAAAAGTGACATCATTTGATTCAAAAAGCACGTAGCGTCATATCAAGTTGATTACAATTTAAAATTGACACCGGAAGTGACATCATTTGGTCAAAAAATGCATTTTAATCTTTTTAAATCAATGTTTTATTCAACCAAGAATAACTTAATATGTATTAATAATTTTAACTTTTGGTTTAAATTCACATATAAACAAAACTCATATGGTCATATAGATATCATAAAATGGTTTCTAACTTGTTCGGTTGCCGAGAAATAGACGGTTTTCTACAGGTCACTTTTGAAGGTTTCGGGGCCATAAAAGGGTCAATTAGTATTCGATTTTCATAAACGTTACACCATGTTATACCTAATGCCATTTGTGATTTCATACAAGTAATTTAAGATTTTCGTTATCACCGGAAGTAGCGTCATTTTGGCAAAAACTGTATTTTTAGCCTTCAAAACAGATATTTTATTCAAATGAGTTTGTTCTGAAATCTTTTTCCAATTATGATATTTGATGCCAATCAACAAATAGAATGAACCCATACAATCATACAGATACCGCAAAATAGTTCCTAACTTGTACGGTTGCAGAGAAATAGCCGATTTTCTACAAGTCACTTTTCAAGTTTTTTGGTCTTTAAAAGTGGCAATTATTATTCATTTTACAAATTTTTTTTTCACTGTATGATATCTATGCCATTTCTGATTTCATAAAACTAATTGAACATTTTCATTAACACCGGAAGTAATGTAATTTTGTCAAGATCATTTACAAGTAATAAATGTATAAAATGAATTGATATTGCTGGATTTGGTTGATGCTGCGTCCATATTATTTGATGTGAGCAATGTTTATTTGGAAACCTGTTGAGAGGTTTCGTTGGTACCGGAAGTGAAAAATGTTCAAGGGTAACTTGGCACCGGAAGTGACATGTTCAAGAGTAACGTGACACCAGTGAAACCCGTCATTCCTGCATGCAGGTCTAGTTATTATTATTATTATTCTTTTGTTTTGAGTAGATCTCAGCAACTGCTTGTCGCATCGTTACGATTTCTTCGGTTTTACTGGGAAAGTGGGTGTGACTTAGAGGATAAAGCTATTTTGAACGTTCTGCGACAATGCGAAATGTCCGAAATCACCGAAGTTATCGTTTTTGAAAATATTGCAGTAATTTTAACAATAATCATTGGATTTTAACTTTCGATACATTTTGGCATAGCCTGAGACAGGGCACATAGCTACGCTACTTTCGATTTTTGATTTTCGGCAAATCTTCGAAGATATTAGGCGCCAAATTTCGAAAATTTAAAATTTTACAAAAAACTTTTTTATTTAGGAATATTTTTTAGTCGTATTGTGCACAGAATTAAAGAGTCATCTGCCTAGTGCAAAAATGTTAAAAAATTTTGTCTCAGTAATTTTCCTTGGCCGCTATTGGCTAATTCAGTTTTTCAGTCCTAGATTAATTTTTTATTGTTCGATTTGTATAAAACAAAGTTCATATGCTTCGTTGTCTCAATTGTCATTTTTTTTATTACCGGAAGTGTTATCTGTCGGCACCGAAAGTGGCATAATTTTACCAAAAACTACAATTTTGACAGTTAGGTACCATTTTTCGAAAACAAATATTATTTTTTGGAAAAATTATTTGACTCAAAGAGTGTGCCCTTTCAAGGTGCAAAAAATGGCGGAAGCAGTTTTTTTAATTTCGATTTCATTTTCGAGCAAATTCGATTAAATGGCTAAAAATGGTGTAAAATTGACCCATTTACAACCTATTCAGGCTTTTCAGATTTTAAAATATTTCTTCGTAACTTTTATAAACTTGTAGCTATAATCCATACGAAGAAAATGTATGTTAAAATTAGTTTGTAATATAAGCAGTTACCAAGAAATGGACAGTTCTGTACAAGTCACTGTTTTCGTTATTTTGCCTGTAAAATAGTCAATTATGATTGGATTTTTATAAAAGTGACATCATTTGATTCAAAAAGCATGTAGCGTCATATCAAGTTGATTACAATTTAAAATTGACACCGGAAGTGACATCATTTGGTCAAAAAATGCATTTTAAACTTTTTAAATCAATGTTTTATTCAACCAAGAATTACTTAATATGTATTAATAATTTTAACTTTTGGTTTAAATTCACATATAAACAAAACTCATATGGTCATATAGATATCATAAAATGGTTTCTAACTTGTTCGGTTGCCGAGAAATAGACGGTTTTCTACAGGTCACTTTTGAAGGTTTCGGGGCCATAAAAGTGTCAATTATTATTCGATTTTCATAAACGTCACACCATATTATACCTAATGCCATGTGGTATTTCATACAAGTAATTTAAGATTTTCATTATCACCGGAAGTAACGTCATTTTGGCAAAAACTGTATTTTTAGCCTTCAAAACAGATATTTTATTCAAATGAGTCTGTTTTGAAATCTTTTTCAAATTGTGATATTTGATGCCAATCAACAAATAGAATGAACCCATACGATCATACAGATACAACAAAATGGTTTCTAACTTGTACGGTTGCAGAGAAATAGCAGATTTTCTACAAGTCACTTTTCAAGTTTTTTGGTATTTAAAAGTGGCAATTATTATTCGATTTACATAAAATTTTCACAATATGATATCGTATGCCATTTCTGATTTCATAAGACTAATTGAACATTTTCATTAACACAGGAAGTAATTTAATTTTGTCAAGATCATTTACAAGTAACAAATGTATAAAATGACTTGATATTGCTGGATTGATTGGTTGAGTCTGCGTCCATTTTATTTGTGTGCAATGTTAATTTGGAAACCTGTTTAGTGGTTTCGTTGGTACCGGAAGTGACATATGTTCAAGGGTAACTTGACACCGGAAGTGACATGTTTAAGAGTAACTTGGCACCAGTGAAACCCGTCATTCCTGCATGCAGGTCTAGTTGGTTCTTATTATTGTATTGCCTATCCACTCAGGGTTGTTGTGACTTGTTAAATTGTAATTTCAATTAATGGTTTAATAAATCCCGCTTTTCTAAAATAAAATTAGCTTAATGGAGGGCTCCATTCCCTTTTTACTAGATGGGTAATACTTTAATCTCAGGGATCACTATTATTGCATCTAATGTAAATACTATCAGCTCTGATTTAATTACCTGCACTCCGCCTTCATTCAAGGATCCATTGATGGTTTGTTATAAATGGGTTTGGGTTTTTTTTTCATTGATAATATAATTAAATTTCAGCTTGTTCTTGTCTGTTGCCTGTATATAAAGTGATTTCACCAACATCTGTATTGATGTGTATCCTGATGAAACTTAAGCTAAATCTTCAACATCGGTACTTAACTTAGAGATTTGATGTTTCTCTTTCAACCATATCCGACATATTAAATCAAGGCTTACCTAAGTTGGCAGGAAAAATTAACTTTCTGATTCAGTGGCATAACAAAGACAGCCTTACAAAACACATGCCCTCAGTTTTTAATAGTTCTTATTCAAGAACTGTCAGTATCATTTACTGTATTTAAGTTATTTGGTGAATTCCCCTGGGTGGGGGGTCTGGAAAGGGTAGACTCAGGGGCGATTGCCCGAAGGGCCGGTCAGAAAGAAAAATGAAGGGCCGCTCGGACAAAAAATGAAAAAAATAATTTCGTCCAATTCTGTTGAAAATTATATTAGGGAGGGGGGTATTTGACCGGTCATGGAGCGATGATGATCATGTTGTATGTGGCCGGTGGCTTTAACGGGCCGCCACGCCATCACTGGAGTCTGGAATGGGCTGGTATAATAGACTTTCATCGGATTTAAACCCCATTTCCTTTGTTGTGAATGTTAAACCCCATTTCATTTGTATCATTAATTTAAAACATACATGTGATCATTAAACATATTAAATTTATTGAATAAAACACAGGTACATGTATGTGTTTTTCTATGTTTTACAATTTAGGCAAAACTGTTGTCCTCTTGGTTTTCTTCTAACATTAACACATTTATAGTGGAACCATCCATACGGACAATCAGAATTGTCACACTTGATCATGCGTTCACCATACTCTGGCTCCAAACAAATACACCAAGTCACAAAGTCATTGACTTTATCTTGGTTATTTAATGCTGATGTCTCTTCTTTCTGATTTTCCAATTCCCTAGTGACAAGTTCCTTAATAATAAAAGTTTTAATGAACAGTTCCCACCTTGAAATTAAAGTTTTGCAAAATGCTACATCAAGTGCAGCGCGTACAATAACCATACTTGGAGCTGGTCTACATTTATTGTGCACAACAATGTCACAAAAAGTTAATTTGGAAATATACATCTGAAATTGTATCTGGGAATAATAATGATGAGTGGATTTAAGTTGTAAATTTCTATCTAATAAACAAAACTGTTTGTCCTTTGCTACAGCCCCCTGGACTGAAAGATCTCTTGTCCACTGACCACATACCTAATAATATAAAAAGTAATTTAGAATATTTTTCCATAAATTTGTAAAGAATGATAGATTTTATCAAATCAGTAATAATAACTATGATTTTTTAATTGATGTGCCACACAGTTTTTAAATGTTCAATTAAATAGATAAGAGCTTTAGTCCTGGGTACCTTGGTAGGACTTACTTAAAAAATACTTTGCACCACTATATGTAGTCTTGCTTGATAATGATAAAATCTACATGACATGGAATGAAGCTGTTTATATACCGGCGGTGGATCAATTAACGGCATAATTTAGTATAAATATATTCATATTTGATTTAAATTTCAACTTACCTATACGCCTCTAATTCTAATGATTTATAAGCTTGCATAGATTCTTTTGTGTACAATGATGGCGTAGAGGTAAATAAATGTCACAAAATTGGCAAAAGTCGGGTCCACCCTTATGAAAAAGTCCTATAGAAAGAGTATAGGTTCCTATAGAAGTTTGAGGGATTCTATAGAATGCTATAGAATACTACAAGAAAACAAATTCATTCTGTAGTTGTTTTTCACATGACTATAGATTCAAAAACATTTACTATAGTTTGTGTAGGATCGGTAGATGAGTTTTTTCTAAGTGTAATTTCCTATAGAATCCTATTGAATACTGTAAGAAACTATTGGGAAAAAAATAAACCTATTGATTCATTGGTGCTGCTATAGAATTTGTGGTAAAAACTATAGTTTTCTGTACAACTAACTTGTATCCTCGAGCCAGTTGAGTAATCCTTTAGTTTTCTATAGTCTTTGTAATAAAAACTATAGTTGGCTATAAAACTAACCTGTATTCTCAAGTCAGTTGTGGTTCCTATAGATTTGCTGATAAAAACTATAGTTTTCTATAGCACTATCTTACTGTCTCAAGTTAGTCCTGTAATCATCTAGTTTTCTATAACATTTTTTAGAAAACTATGGAAAACATATTTTATTCTATAGATTTTGTGGAGAATTTATATTAATACGGTACTTAAAACCATTTTAAAAAATAACCTACTATAGCTTCCTAAAAATAATGTAGTAACAATGTTCCATACTACAGATTTCAAAATTTTACAATGTCTTATTATACTATAGTTTAATATAGAATTAAGAGATGCACATGTGGGAATAAAAGTACCTAACAAAATACTCCTGGATGCAGTTTTCCTTAATTTACTGTGATACCAAATGACAAACTAAAATAAGTTTACCATGAAAAAAGAAATAAAGTCTTTAAGTAATATTATTTTAATGTTGAGTATGAATGAAATAGTGATACATGTTGACACTCTAAGAAATTTTCCACCCCACCCTCCCAAAAATGGCAGTAAAAGTAGATCTTTGCAGCAAAAATATTAGATAATATATAAGATAGATCAATAAAGTAAAGACAAAGTTTATTTGAGCAGTCTGACTGTTTGGTGATCTGCTAGTTAGATTTTAATGACTATAACAGATTCTGTACTCAAAATTATATCATTTGTTGAAGCCAGCAGGTCAACCGTGCATACCTGTCAACAAACTATAATTATCAGCCAATTTACTCTCTTGAAATCTGTTTGGTCATTGGCTGAATTTTGAATTCTAAAATTCAATGTATAACCACTTACATTAATATGTGTTAGTATTAACAAGAAACTGAAGAGAATGGTGCTGTTGTTTTCACAGATTCGATTAAAGACAGAAAGATAAGTATAATTTATTAATTTTTCAACAATGATATTAAACAAGCCAACAGTGAGGCTGATGTCCCCCGCCGAAATCCCAAAATGAATAGATGACACATATTAATTAATCGCACATTTATTTTTTTCAAACGTATCGACCAATCAAACTGAACACTAAGTGTCATCCAAAAATTGCTTATCTCTGCCTACCGTAAGAAGAAAATGCTCATCTTCAAACTCCATCAAGGCATTGACCTAATAAGCATACACACCAATTTTGATCATTTTAACTCAATTCGAAGGAGAGTTATTGTGTTCCAAAGTCTCGACCAATCAAATTGCGTATCCCTTTTCTTACCCTTAGCAGAAAATGCTCATTATCGAACTTAGTCAAGGTATTACTGTAATGAAACTATACACCAAGTTTCATCACTCTCACTTAATTAGAACTAAAGTTATCGTGTCCCAAAGCATCAACCAATCAAATTGCTTATCTCTGCATACCCTAAGCGGAAAATGCTCATCTTCGAACTCCATCAAGGCATTGACCTAATAAGCATATACACCAAGTTTGAACATGTTAACTAAATTAGAAGGAGAGTTATTGTGTTCCAAAGTCTCGACCAATCAAATTGCGTATCGCTCTGCTTACCCTGAGCAGAAAATGCTCATTATCGAACTTAGTCAAGGTATTACTATAATGAAACTATACACCAAGTTTTATCACTCTCACTTAATTAGAACTAAAGTTATCGTGTCCCAAAGCATCAACCAATCAAATTGCTTATCTCTGCTTACCCTAAGCGGAAAATGCTCATCTTCCAACTCCATCAAGGCATTGACCTAATAAGCATACACACCAAGTTTGAACATTTTAACTCAATTAGAAGGAGAGTTATTGTGTTCCAAATTATCGACCAATCAAATTGCGTATATAGCTCTGCTTACCCTGAGCAGAAAATGCTCATTATCGAACTTAGTCAAGGTATTACTATAATGAAACTATACACCAAGTTTCATCAATCTCACTTAATTAGAACTAAAGTCATCGTGTCCCAAAGCATCAACCAATCAAATTGCTTATCTCTGCTTACCCTAAGCGGAAAATGCTCATCTTCGAACTCCATCAAGGCATTGACCTAATAAACACATACACCAAGTTTGAACATTCTAGCTCAATTAGGAAGAGAGTTATTGTGTCCCAAAAAGTGTGACGGACAGACAGACGGACGAACCCATTTTAATAGTTCCCCAACTTTCTTCGAAAGGCGGGGGACAATAAGATAAGATTTATGTGTTTTTGGTTATTTACTTAACTTTATTTAACTATTATTTTCCCTATATTTCAGTTCTACCAAGAAAAAAAAACTGACTAGTGAATCAGCAGCAGAATTCAGATTCATCCATGAGGGAAAAAATAATCTTATCAATTTCGAAGAAATCATGGGCCAACTATATTTATTTCCAAAATAAGAATTAATAAAAAATCTGTAGATTTCTATAGTACCCATTCTACAGAAAAACTGTAGTGACCGAATTTCCAAACTACAAAATACTACAGTATTCATTCCTATACATAACTGTAGAAATCCTACAGAAAGTGCAATAAAAAAAACCTGTAGAATATTACAATATTTTTCTATAGAAATTATCCCTTAAATCTGTAGGAAAAACTATAGGATTTGCACTGCAGAAACTGTAGAATATTTGGGGTCGTTATTTCCTACAGGCCCCCAAAATTCTGTAGAATACTATAGAATTTTTTTTTTTTTTTTTTTTTCAAACAAACACTTTATTTGCGTCAGATTTCTACAAGCATATATTAAGTACATTTATATCTTAAATGATAAAATACATTGTTCTATATAAATGGTGAGTCGCAGGGTTCCTACTATACACAGATCTAAGTACATAAATCCATCAATGGGGAATCGTTATGGAGGCAATCTGTTAATTCTTAAAAAGATATTTCCATTTATTTGTGTATAATTCTGGAGATATCTCAATCTCCATTTTAGCATGCTCTACTAAAAAGCTTTCATACTTATTAATATTGAGCATTTCGTTTCGTAGTTTAGCCCGATATATATAGAATTTAGTTAAAATAATTACATGATTAATAAAAATCCACTCAGTATTACTTATATAATTTGATTTGTTAGTTAGACCAAGGTGTATTATATGTGTTTTTATATTTATCTTTATATTACCACGATCTAGGATAGTATGAAGATGATTCCATATTATTTGTGAAAATGGGCAAAGGACAAAGAGATGTTCTACATTTTCTATATTAGATTCACAGAAAGTGCAGAGTGTGTTATCAACTTTTCTAATTTTGAATAATTTATCATTTGTGAATATAATCCTATGGAGATATTTGTATTCAAAACTCCTCAGTTTTGTACTAAGACATACAGTGTTTATTATTTTGAATATATTTTCTACGTCTAAATCACTTAACTCGGTATCTAGAATGTGTTCCCATTCTTTAATGGCTTTTGGCCTGCTGAACTTTGCTTGTATTCGGCTATCATAAATATTTTTTAAGTTTACGTTGTGAAAATGGGTATTATATATTTTGTAAAAATTAGTATTTATATCTTCCAAGGGAGTTCTATTACAATTAAAATTTGTATGTACCGCACTTTCAAGCTCACTCGCTTCCTGTACATACTGCAAGATACACTTTTCTATTCCTTTTAAGATAAATTGATGTTTTTCTAAATATTGATTATCGATCTTATTTATTTTATCAAAATATTCACTAACGTACCGAATATTATTGTTAAAAAGAAATTTTAAAAATATAGTTTTATTATTAATCTTTATATTTGTATTATTCCAAATAATTTGATTTTCAGTGTGGACAATGTTCTTTATATGCGTTGTGTAGATTGTATACCAGTTGGCATACAGGTTTTTATAAAAAGGAATTTTTAGATTTAACTTATCTGGAAAGTTGCATGCAGGTAATAAATTTCCACCATATTCAGCCATAATGAATTCATATGGTATGAGCCATGTTTGGATTGGTGACTGATATATTTTTTTGATCCAAAAAATGCTATTACATATTAGGAGTTCTTTTAAGTCAATCATTTTTAATCCGCAATTTTTATTTTTTTGTATAAGAATGTCTCGCTTTATTCTGTCAGGACCGTTCCATATAAATTTGTAAAAAATTGTGTTTAATTGTTGAATAGTAGAATCCGGTACTGGATTAACAGTGGCCGGGTAAAGAATTCTTGGAATGCAGAAAGTTTTAATTATTTGTATTTTTCCAATTAAAGATAATTTATGTTTATCCCATACTTTTAATATTTGTTCTATTTCATTTATTTTATTTCTAAAGTTTAATTCACTAGTATTTTGAGTATCTTTTGAAAAATGGATCCCGAGGATTTTTATAAATTTTTCGCATAATACTATACCGGTTGATTTTAATTTTTGCATTAAATTCATATCACAGCTATTTAAATCTATTGCTTCTGTTTTATTAACGTTAATTATAAGCCCCGAAACTAAACCGAAAAGTCGCAAAACCTCAAGCAAATGTCGTGCAGAGCTAAAATCTTTTAATAATGCCGTTATATCATCAGCAAAGGCTACAACTTTTATGGATTTTTGACCAAATTTTATTCCCTTTATATTTATATCGTCTCTAATAGCGCATAACAACAGTTCTATGATCAAATTAAAAAGATTGGATGACATCGGATCGCCTTGTCGTACACCCCGTTTTACATGAAAATAAGGGGTTGTAAATCCATTGTTTATTACACAACAGGTGATATTTTTATAAAGGGTTTTTATCCATCTAATAAAGTTACGTCCGAAACCGTACGACGATAAAGCTTGTATTAAAAAGTTATGGTTTATGCTATCGAAGGCTTTTTGGAAATCTATAGCCAAAAGAAAGCCTATTATTCTTTTTTGTTTCGCAAGATCGAAACAGTCGGAGATAATACGGGTATTTTCATGAATGTGGCGACCTGGTATAAACGCGGATTGATTTGGGTGTATTAATTGGTTCAAAAATGGTTTTAATCTATTAGACAAAACTTTGCTTATCAGCTTCACATCGACATTAATAAGCGTAATGGGTCTCCAGTTAGTTAAGCATGTTCTATCTTTATTACCTTTAGGAATGAGTTTAATAACTGATTGACGTTGTGTTACGGATAAAGATTCTTCTTCAAAACTACAATTATACGAGTCTAATAATAATACATAAATATCTGGCCAAAAATGTCGATAAAATTCAATTGTGATACCATCATTTCCTGGAGATTTATTTATTTTAAACGAGTTTAAGGCCTTCTGAAGTTCGAAATAGTCAACTTTGAATTCAAATAAATCCTTCTGGTATTCATTTAGCCTTTCTACGGGTCTAAAATTTGTTATAAAATTGTTTTCCTTTTTAAAAGACGTATCTTTCGACGCATATAAATTTTTATAAAATAGAAATATTTCATTCGAAATTTCAATGGGGTCAAATATAGCAGAATCGTCTGATTTTTTAAGCTTATTTATTGTCGTAGCACATTTTCTATCTTTCTCTAAGTTTAAAAATAATTTTGTGTTTTTTTCACCATTTTCATACCAGTTTTGTTTAGATCTAATAATTGCTCCTTGCGTCTCATCAATGTAAATGTTATCTAATGATTGTTTAACTTCAGTATATTGATCATAAAGTTTTTCGATAATTTGGTTGTCACAAGGTTCCTGTTTATTGATAAGGGATTCAATCTTGACCAGTTCTTCAATTAGACTATTTTTTACAGCTTTTTTAAGTTTTTGTTTCTTTTTGGAGTATCCTATAGAAGATTCCTTTATCTTAAATTTAATGAAGTCCCATAAACCATTTTTATTTTGTTTGTCAAAATATTTACTTTTCCATATCGGTATTGATGATTTTATCATTTTAGTATATGTCTTGTCTTTTGTTAGCGAAGAGTTAAATATCCACAGATTTGGTCCGCGTGGATAATTGTTTATTTTGATATGTAAATGAATTGATGAGTGATCAGTAAAGGAAGTTGGCTTTATTGTACATGATTTTATACAATCTTGAAGTTTTTCCGATATCAGCCAAAAATCAATTCGACTTTGTATCAAAGGCTTCCTTTGTTTCCAAGTAAAACGCTTATTATTTTGATTTAGATTTCTGAATATATCTAAGAGGTTAAAATAATTTATTATATTGAATATGGCAGTTTGGCCTTTTCTTTTCAGTTTATAATTGCCGCCATATCTATCAAGTTGAACATTTAGGACATTATTAAAATCTCCGCCAATTACCATTGAGAACGTGTCAAGTTCACTACATAGCTGTTGTAAAGATTTAAGTAATCTTGTATAATAAGTGTATTGGTCATTGTCAGATATAGGGCTATATGTATTGACTAAAACTAAGATATCATTATAGACACTTATTACTAAAATGTTAAAATAACCTTTTTCATCGGATTCGTTTTTAATAACATTTATGTTATTGTTACTTTTTAAAAAAATAGCTGTCCCTGCTGAGTTGGTTCTACTATGTGAAAACAATATGCGATCAGCCCATTCGTTCTGCCAATCGGTTTCATCGCATACACTGCTGTGAGTTTCTTGAAGGAAATTAATAGCACATGATTGTTCGTTTAACCAATTAAATATCTTTTTTCTTTTTAAAGCATTTCGAATTCCTCTTACATTGATGGACAGGAGTTTAATTGACGTCATTTAATACTATTTAAAAGTAAATAAACAATTTTAAAGCTATGGAGGAGATAATAGATCTGTGTGTAGGGAAGCCCATTTTGAGAAAATAATTGTATGTAATAATAATAATAATACAGTAATAACAATAAACAAAGCATAGTATTTACAATCATAATTACAAAACATGTTGAGGCTGAAACAGGCTTTTGCGAAGCTTCGCTATGTACAGAACGAGTCACAATTAGAAGAGAAACATATATACAGACACATGGTAGACAACTAGTTAAATAACTTGTGAGCAGAGTAATGCTCATGTATTACTCCTTTGGCAGAAAAAAAAAATGTTTAAGTCAAAAAGCTGTGGATGTGTATACTGTGCTGGTTGAGCGTACAGTTACTTTAAATGATAACAAGTGGTATTATACTGAGTAGCTCTACTGTATTCACTGCAGTGATAGACCTATTGAATGCAAATATCATATTATGATTTTCATACTTTCAGAACTGTACCTGGCAATTTACAGGTAGCTCAGTATATGTATATGGTTCAGTAGCTACGTAATATTGGCATGATGTATTGTAATATCAAGATTATATATATTATATATCTAAGATAAGCCATCGCTATGTATAATACTTCGTAGCTATTGGAATATTTATAGAGTGACGTGCTAAGTAGTTTTATAGTTATATATTAACAGCATTTATCAAATTCAATTACCAGACATATTTTATGCAAATTATATTTTAATTGAAGTGTCGCCGCTTCGTCTGTATGAGAAACATGACACTGGAATATACTCTACATACCTTAATACCAATTTTCATAAAAATAACAATGTGATAGTTATATTATTAAATGCATCGTGTTGTAGCAAAATATCGAGAAGGTAAGATAAAAGTAGTTTCCATTTATCATTATGCAATAATTTCTTATCGAATAGATGTAGGAGTTCAATACATTACTAGGTACCAGTATTCACTGGACAAGACAATGAACATATGATTTTCATATTGAGAAAGATTTTATCGTGCTGGAAATCTAATGAAGATTTTACTTTTCAGATTTATGAAATGTCTAAATAAATTTATAAGTTTACAGCATCTGATACCATTTGATATCTATTTGAGTTTTGGTTTACATTGCCGACTGTGTCACTTAATATCGCCCCTTTAGGTGTAGATGTTAAACCCATATCCATCAGGGACGGTTGTCTCATATGATGCGTGCTAATATCCGGTAGATAATAAGGGTTATTAGGGTGTTCACGAGTTGCAGACGACGCTTCTGGGCGACCTTGACCTTCTCGCTGATCTGCTTGTAGATGTCGTCTGGGGTTTACATTGTTTCTAAATGATAGCAAATCATCTTCACGTGTAATGAGATGTTTGCGGCCGTCAAAATTACTAACAAATATCTTCCCGTCGTAGGTCCAACAGTTTTTGATAACTTTATCTTTAAATAGATCACGTGTTGATTTGTATAATGCTGAGCGGGTTTTAGTTAGCGCCTCATTTATGTAAACCTTAGTTTTGTTCTGAATATTGTACTCCTTGAGATTTTTTTTATTTGCATATACTGAAGCCCTATCACGATAGCTAATAAAGCGTACTATGATATCTCTGTGAAACTTGCCATGTTTATCTCCAACTCTGTGGGTACGCCCAATATGTGACTTGTCAAGCTTGGTAGCATCATCTGGTAAAACATGATCGTTTATTAAAGACAAAACAATATCATCAGTGCTTTCGTCAACTAACTCGCTGATGCCACTAATCTTCAGACACGTACGTCGGGAATATTGCTCTAGATCATCAATTCTTGATTCTAGATTTTCAACTTTTTCATTAAATTCGGTTAATATTTGAGGTTTAATTGAGTTCATTATGTGGTTAACAAACACGTCACGTTTTAGCAACTCAGCCAAGAAGGATTTTATTGAGTTATCATCCTGGAGCATAGTGTCTAAAAATTCGTTTATACTGGTTGATATGTCCTGGTGACTCCTTTTTGTCTTTTTAGCTTTGTGGTTCGCCATTTTAGATATATTTATGTAACAAGAAAAACACTTTACTAACCAGTGAAGACTGACTGTAATATCCAGAAATAATTTACTATGAGTACTGTTTATGTGACACAGAAACAAATCTTCATCAATTTCCACATTTAGTCGGAATATTACAATGTTAATCTCGTAAAATCCATCATAAATGTCGAGAAGAAATAATTCACACAAATCTAGAAATATCGATAAGACTGACTGTAACCAATCACTCACCCACACTTGGACATTTAGAAAGTACTACTCAGGTGAACAGATTTAGCGAGCAGCTTAAATTGACACAAAAAAAAAAAACTCACGTTTTAACAATATCGCATAATTGTAATTTGATAATTTACATCAGAAATGGCACAGTGTAACATATCCAGAAATATCACAACTTTTTAAGGCTCTATGCATGAGATTATCACTAAGAAATACATTTTTCTTCTCTGCCAGTGGAGTGTGTCAACTTTAAGCCGCCATGTTGACTTATGATTTTATCCTACAGAAAATGGGACCCCCCCCCCAAAAAAAAAAACTCTATAGATTTTCTATAGAATTCTTTAGAAAACTACACTGGCATTCTATAGGACTTTTTGCTAAGGGCGGCCATGTGTTCGGATCTCCGCTCCACTTGTCTTTCAAAAACGGTATAGATCTGGCAAAAACTTCGTTTCCGAATCGTAAGATAACTCAGATTTATATCCATGTTTAGGATCTAACGTCAAAGACTGGAAATACGCTAATGTGTAAGTGTCAAACATAATATTATCACACGTGTCAGCCATTTTTACAATAATACGCGTTGGCTGGAACCACTTTCTGCCAACCAGTTATTTACCGTGACGTCACATCCGATTCTGGCGAACATCCCTCTATGCCGGTGAACTGATATTCGGCGTTATTATTTTGTAATAATTTTGAAATAGCGACTCGAAATTTTGAGACAATTTTATTTATTAAGTTAATAATAACATAAAGACTGTATTTTTTTTTTAATTCATTTTTTATATTTTATCGATCTGCAGATTTTCTTGAATTTTTTGTTAAAGTGAAAAAACTGTTTTGTTTTGGGTTCATTATTTACAGATGTAAATATCATGTGTATTTTTGTAACAATTGATTCTTTAAATCTATTTTCACAGAAAAAAAATGCACTTAAAATATTTTCGTATATAAATAATTTTTTTATATTTTATGGATGCAAAAATAAAACTAATTTTTTGTTTGGGGTCCATTATTTAAGAGAGAGAGAGAGAGATGGGGTTTAACGTCCACTCAACACAAACTAGGTCATTTCAAGACTAACATGGTTTTTTAATTTTTATTTCAATAATTCACTTGTGCGTAGGGGTTTTTAGCAGTGCGTGGGAGGAAACCGGAGTGCCTGGAAGAAACCCACAAGGTTGAGAAGGCGCCCCTATCTTCATGCCACATACGCTCACACCAGGGCTCGAAACCACAGCCGCAAGACAGAGGTGACCGGCCAGCTAGAGGTCGAAGCGCGGCACCTCTAGACCACTAGGCCATCCCATCCCCCCCCCCCCCATTATTTAAGGATGTAAATATCATGATAATTTTTGTAACCCAACCGATTCTTCAAATCTATTTTCACAGAAAAGAAAAGATGCACTTAAAATATATTCGTATAAAAATAAAAATCTTGATATTAGAATCACTGTCTTCATACTTGATCTTTTTAATTCAAGTTGATTCATTATAATTTTTTCCAAAGAAAAAAAAATACCAATCTGAATATATAAGGATTATGTATGCTGGTGTTAGTCAATAAAGTTCACCAGCATTTTGCAGCATGGTTTCTCCCAGTCGGTAGTGTAGGAGGGACAGCATGCCAAAGAACAGTGTCTAGTTGTGTAGGGACAAAAAACACAAGCTCATTTGTACACATTGGCATCATAATTTTGTAAACAAACTGATTCTTCAAAACTATTTTCAATGAAAAAAAGTAGGAAGTTAAACCCCATTTCACTGACTCAATTGGTAGAAAATTTGATATGACATACAAAACAAATAGACAAAAAGTAATCATGAAATTATAATTTTAAATCAATAATGCTGTTATGCTGCTATTAAATTGTACATAATCCAAAACATATATATGGAATTGGGTTTTAACATTATCTTGTCAACACATGCAATCCTTCAGTATTTCATATGGTAATCTTTATTCTATGACTATTTGCAAAATGCGAGGAAGGAGAGTTTTGCCCGGACAGCATCTTTCTGTCCATGCTTCTTCAATTTTGAACTGTTGTTCTTAGAGTTAAATGTCAACTTCCATAGAAGGTTATATAGCAGACAAGTCTTATTTTGCATTGTTATTATCAAAGCGCACACGCAGGGGTCTTTCGAGTGGAAGTAAACCCATGAAGTTGAAATGAAATGGGGTTTAACATCCTACTCTTTTGCACCTAACCTGGGCTAATGGAAGATGGGCATACGTCATGCAGTGTGCTATGAGGGCAATTTTGCCCAGGCAGCGGCCCTTCGACCTACTCTTATATCGAATTCCAACTGCCAAGGGATCTTTTACGTGCACTCCAATGTGTACAAGGGACCTCGTTTTTTCAGGCCATCCGAATGACTAGGCAGCTGTCCTCGTCAGGCCCTCCTTCTGCATCACTGACAAGGGGAAATCACGCCTGAAAATTGAGATGAACTTTCTCGGCCAATGCAGGGATCGAACACCCGACCTCCAGGCTAGCGAACCAGTGCTTTATCCACTTAGCAACCATGACCCCCCATGAAGTTGAGAAGGAGCCCCTATCTCCAAGCCACATATGCTCACGCTGGGGATCGAAACCACAACAGCTAGCCAGAGGTGAACGGCCAGCTAGAGGTTGATGCACAGCACTCTTACAGCCCTCTAGACCATCCCAACCCCTCAATTTTGAAGTACATGTACATATGTACAGGGGTCTTTTCTTGTTAGAACAATATTACTAACAAATATTTCAACAACAATAAGATACATAAAAAAAAGAACTCTTTTATTCATTCCATTACAGACATTAACAAAAAATAACCCGAAAACCTCTGAATAGCAATAGAAGATCAGGCTGCATATTTTAACAGATGGAGGTTTAGATCCTATTTTTCTGCATGGTTTGGCAAATAATGACAAACAGTGTGCTATGAAGTAAATTTTGCCCAGACAGCAGACTAATTATAATTACCTACTCTTACTTCGAATTCTGTCAAGCATTCTTTAACATGTACTCCAACAAATCGAATAGACAATGACCTTGCCAGACGCTCTTCCGAAATTACTGACGAAGTCTTTTTCACACTTTGTTATTTATGGAGAGTTGTAGCAGTGAAGAGCTCATCAATATATTCAGAGGCCTACAAATGAAATAAAGTGCAGGGTTTCAAGGGGTATTAACATATTCATAAAGAAATTGAGGAGTTTAAAGGGGTATTAATAATAATATTTCCAACATAATCCCAAAAGATAGTTTTCAGATCCAATAATTATGTATTATTAGATAATGTTATACTCATTCATTAAATAAATATTGTGTAAGAATGGAAAAAAGACCACGATACTATCTGATATTTCGACTTACATTCATGCTAATTTTATAATGTCAATACGACCAATATTTCAACGTAAAAATATAGAGCAATGGTGTATAATATGTGTCTCAAAATTTGAGCTCAAAATATTGAGTTGCTTTGACTAAGAATGGCTAAGTTGCTTATCCGGACACGTAACGCTTTTAAAATTTCAGGTATTTTTTTTTCGTTGGGTGACCTGAAAATCGATTTCCGTTACTTGAAAGGTCTATAATACATTGTAGCACAAATTAGAAATTTCCTCGATTCTGATTGGTCGAAAAGTGTGGTCGAAGGTCGAAGGTCTATAATACATTGTAGCACAAATTAGAAATTTCCTCGATTCTGATTGGTCGAAAAGTGTGGTCGAATGGACAATAAACCCCCTCTGAATTATCAAGGCGAATTACTGCGTATTCCAGTGTACTTTTTTTCATTTTTGTGCTCCATGATCTTCCTCAACTCAAATCTTTATTGGCAAATATCTTCAAGAAATTCTGCACATATGACTATCACACCATTTTCAAACATCATCTTTTATGAAAACACATTTCTGAAATACATAAAACAGTAGAAAATCAGTCCATATATTAATTAAAACCGTTTTCAGGTATCTAAATATATTCGTAACTAGGCTGTCACAGTATGGACAAATTTATTTTCTTTTTTGGTAGGATATATCTTCACTCACCAATCAATTTTTACTTAATCAGGTGGATTTTTTTATTAAATCACGGTTTGATCAAAGTCTGGCTAACATGATCTACCTAATAATAAGCCATTAGTCACAAGAAACCGCTTAAAAATACAATGAGGGGGTCGAAAAATAGCAGCTGAATATCTAAACATGCCAAAATTGACATTTGTTGACAACACGTCAGAATAGTATACATAGCAACCATTTGAAATCTTAGGCTAGCCACCACTGTAATAATAATAATAAATTCTTTATTTTTAAAAGGGTGAAAAATTAGGCTTTGCAGCCTGTTTACAATTCTGCCCTTAAATGACAACAGACAAAACAAACATACACATATATTATACATGCAAGGAAACTGAAAAATGAAAATGTATTTTTTACATTCCAAATAACATCAAATGCAGAAAACGATAATGGTTTAAATTTAAATATACAGAATGGTTATATAACATTTTGGATATAATTATGCAGTGATTTTTTAAAAGTTGAGAGAACATGTAATGAGTTTAAATTATTTGGAAGTGAATTCCATAAAACTGGTCCATTATAGCTAAGACTATGTTTAAATTTAGTACAATTTGGATGTGGAATTTGTAGTTTAAGATTTATAGAGTTGTAAGGAGTATTTTTAAATTGAAATAAAGAACATAAGTAATTTGGACTTTTATAGTTTAATATTTTGAACAGAAATATATATTTATTCATTAAATGACGTTGTTGAATGGTAGGCAGTTTTAAAGATTTTGAAAGAATGGAATATGAAGAATCAGAAGGATTATTTTTAATAATAGGTTTGTTGAATATAATTTTAAATGATAATTTTTGGATAATTTTAAGTTTATGAAGAGAAGAAATTTGACAGGAGTCCCAAATGGTAGAGCAGTAGTCAAGATGTGATTGAAAGTGAGCGTTATAAAATAATTTTAATACATCGGTTGGAAGTAATGATTTGATTTTCCTAAGTTGAAAGTTTTTCTGTTTTAAAATAGTACATAAATGGCTTACATGAGTGTCCCAAGAAAGATTAGAGTCAAAATATACTCCTAAGAGTTTAAAGTTGGAAACATGTTCAATGAAGGTAGAATTAATAGAAATGGACAAATGTGTAGTTAGGGAATTTATTTTAGGTTTTGAAGCAATAATCATACATTTAGTTTTAGATTCATTGATTATCATGTCATTGGAGTTGCACCATTTTATAATTTTATCAGTTTCTGACTGAAGTGTAGAGTTAAGAGAATCAAAATTGGTAGAAGAAGAATATACTGTGGTATCATCAGCAAAAATATCACATTGAGCTGTCAAATTTAGAGGAAGGTCATTAATAAACAGGTTAAATAGTAGTGGTCCAAGAATGGAGCCTTGAGGAACACCATGAGTTATGAGATCAAGAGAGGACTTGGTTTCACCAATTTGAGTGCGCTGATAACGCTCAGATAAGTACGATTCTAATAATGTGCATAATTTGGTAGAAATTTGGTATAATTTTAGTTTCTCAAGCAACAGGGAGTGATTGACCATATCAAAGGCTTTACGGAAATCAAAGAAAACTAAACCAGTGTATTGACCTTTATTAATGGCAGAATAAACATTTTCTGCAATATTTGTAAGGGCAGTATGACAAGAAAATGTGGACCTAAAACCAGACTGATGAGAATAAAGTAAATCGTGATCCAGGAGAAAGTTATTAATGTGTTTACAAATATGCTTTTCCAAGGGTTTAGAAATAGTTTGAAGTATAGATATGGGGCGATAATTATTGGGCTGGGATTTTTGACCAGATTTATATAATGGAAGAACTTTAGCCTGTTTAAGGGTGGACGGAAAAATATTCTTATCTATACAAAGATTATAAATAAATGTCAATGAATCACAAAGAATTGGAGCACCAAGTTTAAGAAAATGAGGACCAACTTGATCTAATCCTATTGATTTGGAAGTATCAAGAGAATGAAGATATTGGAATACATCAAATTTTGATATGTAGGGAAGATGACACAAGGTATTGTTTTCAAGATGATTAGATACAAATGTAGATATCACATTAGAGGTAGAACGATCTAAATGTTTTGATGGACTACGTATAATGGACTTTGCAACATTAACAAAATGAGCATTAAAAATATCAGGGGCAACAGGAATGGAAGAACAATCATGAGATTTACCCTCAGAATTAGCAGTATTGATAGCTTTCCAAATTTGTTTACTGTTTTTGCGATCAGTGACTAATAATTCAAGACATTTCCTTTTATTACTACGAATAAGAGATTTAACTTTATTACGAAAATGTTTAAATTGCAGAGTATTGCCTTTTTTCTTATGAAAATCACGTTCATGAATATAATGAAACACTTCAGGGGTTATCCAATCAGGTTTATGAACATTTTTGACTCGTTTGGTTTTTAAAGGGGCATGTTTATTAATAATGGGCAGTGTAATATTATACCAGTTGTCCAGTGCAGTATTAGGATCACAGTGATCATATACAGAATTATATGGAGCCCATTGTAAGTCATAGAGGAATAATTCATTATTAAAATGTTTAAATGAGCGATAAGTAATATTAGTATTTGAAGATTTGGGGAATTTTACCCCTTTCTTTTGCCAAGTAAAACAAATAGGGAAATGGTCTGATATTGAGTATGAAGGAACAATAGATTCTTTGACATGTTTAGTTTCAGATACAAATATATGATCAATTAGTGATTTAGAGGAAGAAGTAATTCTAGTAGGTGACCTAATAATTTGATGTAGACCATATATTTCAAGAAGATCGGTCCAAGATTTATTATGATTGTGTAATAAGTCAATATTTAAATCTCCTAATAATAGTATCTCACAGTGAGAATTCCATGCTTTTTCTATCATAAATGAGAAGTCAGTATTCCAGGAAGATAAAGAAGAGGGATTACGATAAATATTACAAAGTAACAATGGTTTAGAGTGTTTAAGAGTAATTTCTATCCATATAGCCTCAATATTATCATGTTCTAAATCTAACCTACGATTACATATGATATGATTTCTAACATATAGAAGTGTTCCAGAGGAACTTACATTACAAGAATCTTTCCTGAAAGGCTGTTGAAAGTTTGGGATTGAAATATCTTCATTAGTCACAGATATATCTAAATGTGACTCAGAAAGTCCAAATATATCAAAATTTTGAAGGAAAACACCTAGTTCAGAAATTTTGTTCTTAACATGACATACATTTAGATGAGCAATATGTAGACCTTTCTTAACTAAAACAGTATTCATAATAATCATAAATAAATAAATTAATAACTGACTGGAAATAAGGACACACAATTACCTGAAAAACTTTCTAATTAGAAAATGGAAAAGTCATTGAATAATGAAAGTTTGATTTGGGTTACTGCCAAGTTCCAGGGTTCTATTTCAGAATCGCACCTCTACCAGTTTCCGGGGTCGTAGAGACTTGAAATTTTCAGGGGATGTTCCGCTGGGTTAGCGATGACCTCACACCAAATTTTAGCAAAATCGATCTATAACTTTTCATTTTACCGACCTTTAGCTTCTCCGGGGAGATATGTTTATCGGTACGACGCCATTTGCATTTCTTGACAATTTAGACTCGAATAACAAGACACTCAAACGAACTCCAACACTCGGCGCCCCGTGCCTGATGCTGCCGTTCATAAAAGTAATGATAATTTTCGTATATTTTAATTATACGCCCACATGGAAATGTGGTCGTATATTGCCGTCGCCCCCGACCGTCCGTCCACCTATCGTCCACAATTTCTTGTGAACGCTCTAGAGGCTAAAGTTAATAGCCGACTGACTTTAAATTTATGCACAGTGTTTAAGGTCGTGAGACGAAAAAGCATATAATGGATTTGGATATTCCTGCCAGAGTTATTACCGTTGATCTCTTCAAAAAATATTGTGAACGCTCTAGCGGCTAAAGTTAATATCCGATTGACTTGAAATTTAAGCACACAGTTTTAGGTCACGAGACGAACAAGCCTATTAATTTCCAGCGATATACACTAATTACTGCCAGAGTTATGGCCCTTGATCACTTTGAAAAACCTTGTGAACGCTCTAACGGCTAAAGTTAATAGCCGATTGACTTGAAATTTATGCACAGTGTTAAAGGTCACGAGACGAAGAAGCCTATGGATATCCGATAATTACTGCCTGGGTTATTACCCTCGATCTCTCAAAAAATTCTTGTGAGCCGTCTAGCAACTAAAGTTAATATCTGATTGACTTTTAATGTATACACAGTGTCTAAGGTCACGAGACGGAGATGCCTATTGATTTTCAGCGATATCCACTAATTACTGCCAGAGTTATGGCCCTTGATCCCTTTGAAAAACCTTGTGAACGCTCTAACGGCTAAAGTTAATAGCCGATTGACTTGAAATTTATGCACAGTGTTAAAGGTCACGAGACGAAGAAGCCTATGGATATCCGATAATTACTGCCTGGGTTATTACCCTTGATCTCTCAAAAAATTCTTGTGGGCCGTCTAGCAACTAAAGTTAATATCTGATTGACTTTAAATGTATACACAGTGTCTAAGGTCACGAGACGGGGATGCCTATTGATTTTCAGCGATATCCACTAATTACTGCCGGAGTTATGGCCCTTGATCACTTTGAAAAATCTTGTGAACTCTCTAACGGCTAAAGTTGATATCCGATTGACTTGAAATTTATGCACAATGTTAAAGGTCGCGAGACGAAGACGCCTATGGATATCCGATAATTACTGCCTGGGTTATTACCCTTGATCTCTCAAAAAATTCTTGTGAACGCTCTAGCGACTAAAGTTAATATCTGATTGACTTTAAATGTATACACAGTGTCTAAGGTCACGAGACGGAGATGCCTATTGATTTTCAGCTATATCCAATAATCACTGACAGAGTTATGGCCCTTGGTCACTTTGAAAAATCTTGTGAACGCTCTAACGGCTAAAGTTAATAACCGATTGACTTGAAATTTATGCACACAGTTTAAGGTCAGTTTTTCGACACTTGGCCTTTTGGTAAGACCTTCGCCCCATACAATATTTTAAAGGCCACATTCTTGACTTGGACCACCGACCCTGACCCTTGGTCGTGTCACACACGGCTCGGTCAGAAAACGGTCAAACGTTAAGGGCCTGTGTTTGAAGGGTGGTCTATGGGCCTGGCCTTGTCAATATGAAAGTCGTGGGTCAAGGCAGGGTTTGAAAGGAATAAAATCATGGATAGCTCTTAAAGCTGCACCTAAAATTACAAATTCAGAAAATCGCTCTCCTAAAAACCTCACCTCAGATATTCTAGGAGAGTGAAGAGTCGACTCAATGTTTTCTGTGACTTAATCCTTCGTATAATAATACAATATCCTACATCGGTCACTTTATATTTCCTTTAAAATCTCAATCTCAATGTAGCTTTTTCCCCCAAACAATACTGAAATAAATTCCCCCTCATTTAAACAATACTTTCATTAGAAGCAATAATCGCCATATCATGGAATTCGCTAAATTGGATATACCCGGATGTGTAAATAACCCGGAGTTTCCCCTAAACTTTCAGAATTCGCCTGCTCATTATAAATGACTGATAGATGACAAAAACGTTTGTATTTCTTATTCGGAATCAAGGCTACATTATTTTAATAATAATAAACAATTTACGAATTTGTGACAAGTTATTTAGGCTATTAAATTTGCTTTAATTTTTGCACGCGAATTGACAACGTATTGTCCGCCATGTTGGTATTGGTCGCTCTCACGTACGCAATGTTTTGAATCGACTCGTGCTTATTTTATTTTGGTTCCTCCACATACATCGGCCTATCAACCGTATTTCGTCATTCAGAACCAAGGCTACATTTTTTAAAAATTTAGTACAATTTATACGTAATATGAAACGTTTTATTATTAATTAGACAAACAAAAAACCATCTATCGCAACATCGTATGGTTTTGACTTTTGAATACGTAACCCATTCTTGGTTACGACCGTGAAAATAAGATTGTTTCGATACATTTCAATGCCGATTACTGTCGTTGTTTTTTGTATTTCAGAGGAGAGCCCCCCCCCCCCAAAAAAAGCTCCCCTCAATCAACAAATTGAAAAAATGGCTCTCCTAAAAGGTTCTCAAAGTTTCGATAAGATGAATGCTTTAGAAATTAAGGCGAGTGATTTAGAAATTAAGGAGAGTGATCTGATATTAAGGAGAGTGATTGGTAGATAAATGTTAATAAACCCTCAATGAATTTGTAAAGGAGAGTGATTTTCAATTTTAAGGGGAGGGAAAAAACTCCCCTGGGTCGACATTCAGGTGAGCTGTAGGCGCTCGAGAGCGAAAACTCGCCTTAAAAAACAATGATTGCGATTATCGATAGCAAAATAACTATTGATACCCAACACAAATCGGTGACCATACATGGCCGTGGATAGTTAAAAATCGGCCACGAATCTGCGGCCAAATTGTAAAATTCGTAGGCCATGCCGCCGAGGTCGACGGCGTGTCAAGCCTTGCTTGAGGCCGTTAAATAAAAATAGATTATTTTTACGAGAATTTTATTAAAAGCAAAAGCGTTCGCGTTAATTCATTTAAAAGGTTGGGTGATATTTTAAAAAGAGAACCGTGAGTTAGCCTTCGGTACGAGGAACGTTGTTTATAAAATTCGGGTGCGTTTGAAAATATGTACCTGGGTTTCACTTTAGGTGCATGGTAGGTACGCGAGCGCTTTCGTGCGCCTTTCGTTTCGAGCCCTGTCAAGGTCATGTTACAGAAAACTGAACTCAAACTTTTCACCACGATCTTCTATATTGATCTTTCGAACACAGGCCCTCCACGTTTGACCGTTTTCTGGCCAAGCAGTGCGTGACAGGACCAAATTCAAGGTCGTTGGTCCAAGTCAAGATTGTGGCCTTTAAATATTGTATGGGGTGAAGGTCGTATTCCAATTTCAAGTGTCCAAAACCTGACTTTGAAAAGTTTGAGTTCAGTTTTCTGTAACATGACCTTGACCCTCGACTTTGACCCAGTTACCCTTTTGAAGGGCATCGTTTCTGCTTTAACCTCAAACATCGACCTTCATAATACAACGAGAATTAATGCCATGACAAGCATAAACGTAAAGGCCCTGGGCGCAATGGGAATTTTGGGTTCAAGGTCAAATTCGATGGCACGGTTGGTTAGCCTTGATTACCGGAGGTCACCACGACCTTTACTATTGACAAGGCTCAAAGACCTCTTTTCGAACTCGGGCCCTCGGCGTTTGATCGTTTTCTGACCGGGTCGTGTGTGACAGGACCAAGGTCAAGGTATGTGGTCCAAGTCAAGATTGTGGCCTTTGATATATTGTATGGAGTGAAGGTCGTACCCAAGGTCAAGTGTCCAAAAACTCACTTTGAAAAGTTTGAGTTTAGTTTTCTGTACCATGACCTTGACCCATGACTTTGACCCTGCTACTTTTTTTGAAGGGCATCGTCTCTGCTTTCACATAGAACATCGACTTTCATAATGCAACGCGCAATAGGGCCATGACAAGCATAAACGTAAAGGCCCCGAGCTCGATGGGAATTTGAGGTTCAAGGTCAAAGTGGAGGTCACGGCTGGTTAACCTTAATTACCAAAGGTCACCACGACCTTTCATATTGACAAGGCCCATAGACCACCCTTCAAACACAGGCCCTTAACGTTTGACCGTTTTCTGACCGATCCGTGTGTGACACGACCAAGGTCAGGGTCGGTGGTCCAAGTCAAGATTGTGGCCTTTAAAATATTGTATGGTGTGAAGGTCATACCCGAAGGCCAAGTGTCGAAAAACTGACCTTTAACACTGTGCATAAATTTCAAGTCAATCGGAAATTAACTTTAGCCGTTAGAGCGTTCACAAGATTTTTCAAAGTGATCAAGGGCCATAACCCTGGCAGTAATTAGTGGATATCGCTCAAAATCAATAGGCATCTCCGTCTCGTGACCTTAGACACTGTGTATACATTTAAAGTCAATCAGATATTAACTTTAGTCGCTAGAGCGTTCACAAGAATTTTTTGAGAGATCAAGGGTAATAACCCAGGCAGTAATTATCGGATACCCATAGGCTTCTTCGTCTCGTGACCTTTAACACTGTGCATAAATTTCAAGTCAATCGGATATTAACTTTAGCCGTTAGAGCGTTCACAAGATTTTTCAAAGTTATCAAGGGCCATAACTTTGGCAGTAATTAGTGGATATCGCTGAAAATTGATAGGCTTGTTCGTCTCGTGACCTAAAACTGTGTGCTTAAATTTCAAGTCAATCGGAAATTAACTTTAGCCGTTAGAGCGTTCACAAGGTTTTTCAAAGTGATCAAGGGCCACAACTCTGGCAGTAATTATTGGATATAGCTGAAAATCCATAGGATCCTCCGTCTCGTGACCTTAAACATCGTGCATAAATTTGAAGCCAATCGGATATTAACTTTAGCCGCTAGAGCGTTCACAAGATTTTTCGAAGAGATCAAGGGTAATAACTCTGGTAGTAATTATCGGATTTCCCTGAAAATCCATTATATGCTTCTTCGTCTCATGACATTAATAAACACTGTGCATAAATTTGAAGTCAATCGGGTATTAACTTTAGCCTCTAGAGCGTTCACAAGAAATTGTGGACGACACACGGACGGACGGTCGGCCGGTCGGCCGGCTGGGCGCGACGGCAATATACGACCACATTTCCATGTGGGCGTATACTTAAAATATACGAAAATTATTATTAATATTATGAACGGCAGCATCAGGCACGGGGCGCTGAGTGTTGGTTTTCGTTTGAGTGTCTTGTTATTCGAGTCTAAATAGTCAAGAAATGCAAATGGCGTCGTACGGATAAACCAATGACGTCTATATTAACTAGACCGCGCGCTCCCACTGAAATATTCAAGACGCCGTGGCCAATCAGTGTTGACTTCCGGTAGTGGGTGAAAGTAAGCGGGTCGATCGGTTTCTAACGTAAACACATGGGAATGCTCTGGATAATAAGACCTGGTTAGACTTAGTTTTAATTCTCAATATTAAATTTTAATCTAGAATGATTATGTACAGTGCTTTAATCATCATTTTATTTAACAAATCGTACAATTGTAGTTGGATAAAATGGAATCGTAATAAAGTAATCAAAGGTCGATACGGGCAACCTTTCACGTATGAACATAGAGTAAAAATAACTTTTTACTCTGTGGTATGAACTAGAAGAATGAAGTAGGCCTACCCGGTAAAATCTTTAAAATGTAAAATTAATAATTACCATTATTAATAACAATAATTTTGTTTATTTGTATGCATATCATACTATCTATAAATTAAATTACACTTGAACATATATGCAGAATGATTATTGAAGCAATTATAAAGAATTATTGTATTGTGTAATGAAAAGATGGATAATTTTAACATTAGAATTTTAAGCCTAATTAAATAAATTTTTGGATATGAATATAAGCATGATTTTTCACCTAATCCAAAAGAATTTAGTGTACAAGGAGGAAAAATTTTAACATTATAAATTATTTAGTTTTTGGATATTCCAAGGGATTACAAACAAATTAGTAAGATAATTTTAAAGTAATAAATTATTTATTTTTGGGATAATAATATAAATCTAAGAGTTATTTTTAAAGTGATTATAATGAATTTAATGCATTATATATAGACGGATAATTTTTGCGTCACACAGAATGTTATTTAGCTGGTATTTTTATACGTGTATTATACAATTCTTTAAAATGTGAGAGACAGAAGTGGGGTTTAACATCCACTCGACACAAACCAGGTCATTTTGGGACAAACATATGGTTTAATTCTATTTCAATAATTGCGCGTAGGGGTCTGTAGCAGTGAGAGGAAACCCACAAGGTCTCTTAAAAATGTAGAACAATAAGTAATCATTATGTTTACAGTTTAATTGTCTGATATACATAGCTTTATTTATACATGTAACAGGATAAGGAAGCAAGATCTAAACTATAAAATAGATGATGGAATTTTGCTTAATTAGATGAATAGGTTACATTGAGGTATATAAAATATATAATGGTCGCAAAATTTGTAATTATTACAGAGATAATATAATTTATTAGATAATAAAAACCTTGTCTTACTTTCATTTCTATCCAGTAATACTATTATTTCGACATCCTCACTGATGACAATGTGAAATGATAAATGCAATAATGTAATAATATGGGGTTTAACTTCCTACTGTTCTGCTCAATGGGCTAATGAAGACAGGCATACGCCATGTATTATGAGGAAAATTTTGCCAGGGAAGCACCGCTACGGACTGCTCTTATCTCGAATTTCAACTGCCAAGGCATACGCCCTACAGTGTGCTATGAAGGAAATTTTGCCCGAACAGCAGCACTATGTCCTACTCTTATATCAAATTCCAACTGCCAATAGATCTTTTATGTGCATGCCAATGGGTACACAGGACCTCGGTTTTCATACCTTCCAAATGACCAGATAGCTGTCCTTATGAGGCCCTCCGTCCTACATCACCAACAAACAGCAAATGAGGCAAAATAATCATCGTCCACAAAAGCTTACCTGTACATTCAGAAACTGTAATCACCATGTGTTTACAATTACAAGCATATACTCATTGTGAAAGGATAAAAGTTAACCAGGCAAAAATAATCAAGTGTGTGGTAATTTGTCAGTTGAAAAATAAAACTTATATTGAAAGTACTAGGAAGGGTCATGGGTGGCCAAATGGTAAGCATATGCGCATTATATATTAAGGTCTATCATTGAGTCAATTGGCATGGTTTCGATTCCCCGCTTAGTGGAGAGAGAGAGAAAAATGGGGTTTAACTTCCACTCGACACAAACTAGGTCATTTCGGGACTAACATATGGTTTAATTTTATTTCAATAATTCACTTGCGCATTTGGGACTTTAGCAGTGGGCGGAAACTGGAGTACTCGGAGGAAACCCACGAGGTTGAGAAGGCGCCCCTATCTCCATGCCACATACGCTCACACTAGGCCCCCTTAGTGGCTTAGTGTTTCGGCAGAATGGAAATAAAACGAAATGGGGTTTAACATCCTACTGTTCTGCTCCTAACCTGGGCTAATGAAGACGGGCATATACCATACAGTGTGCTATGAGGAAAATTTTGGCCGAACAGCGGTACTATGTGCCACTCTTATATCGAATTCCAACTGCCAAGGGGTCTTTTATGAGCATGTCAATGTGTACACGGGACAGCGTCTTACACACTTTGCCTGAATTTAATACCCATTTACACTAAATAGGAAATAAGTTTTACCTACAAATACTTCAAAGAAGATTGTCGATACAAATGCCAATTATCATTCAATTTTCATAAAAATTTTTTGCCACTTGATGCCTTATGCCACCTTTGATTTTATGAAAAGAATTTAACATTTTCCTTACAACTAGAAGTTACTTAATTTTGGCAAAAACTGTATTTTTAGCCTTAAAAACAAATAATTTCTTTAAAAGATTGTTATTTATTTTTTGTATAAAATTATGATATTTGATGCTAATCAACATATAGAATGAATCATTACAATCAACCGATATCAAAAACATTGTTTCTAAATGAGGCATCATAATAGGTTAATTCTGTCCAATGACTAATAAATATTGAGGGGTTTTTTTTTAAAAGTAATGCTAATGCAACTATTCGGTTAAAAGTGCCCCAGCTCCCTCCTACCTTTTCTTCTAACTTAAAAGTTTTTGGAGTTTTTTGTTGTTTTTGTTTTAAAAAAAAAAGGGTAATGGCTTTAAGCTTATATAAAAAAAAATAATGATTTCAAAAATACAGTCTTCATGTTTTAAAAAATTTCAAACTTCATATATTTAAGAAAGATGTCTCAAACTTTCCAGTAGCTTTATGTCTAATGCCCCAGCTCCCCCCCCCCCCCTGGGTTCTCCACAAACAAAAAAAAATGTAGCTGTTCCTAGCTTAAAAGTGTTGTTTTTTTTTTTTTAAAAAACAAAACAAAACAAAAAAGGTAATCTGTCTAAAGACTCAATACAACTCTTGTTGTAACTGAATAATATGTCCCTATCTTTATTCTGGTCAACAAATTGTATTATTTTTCAATATTCCAATTAATTGATGATACAAATTTCATCTTAACACACCTAATTTAAAAAATTGGAAAAATTCAACTAGCCTAACGTAAACCTTTTCAAGACTTGGATTTTAAAATATTTTCAAACTCTCTGGACAAGTAAAATTGGATGTATTGAATAATTTACAAAACAGGTAGAACACTTAAACATCTAGTACTTAAAATAAGGCTATTATTAATTTTCTGGAGCTGCCAAGCCAGCAAGGGTGTAATTGTCCCTTTAAGCCCTTTATATAAAAAAAAATAAAGATTTAAAAAATACAGTCTTCATGTTTTTAAAAATTTCAAACTTTATATATTTAGTTTAGATTTAGGGTAAGGCAAGTTGTCTCAAACTTTCCAGTAGCTTTCTCAATTATATTGCCATTGGAAAAAAAAATAACAATATATATTTAGCAGGCTACCAACGACAACATTTAGAACTTAAAAAATGGACGTGACATTTCCATAATTATTTTTTAAAAAAATAAGGACATTAATTTTATGAACCGTGAGGGCGTGTAGCCATTGGGATTCTTTTGTTGTAAATGGGTTCATTTTTTTAGGCTACAGGATACTGAAATCACTACGGTACTAATTATAGTATTACAAAGAGCTGTTCAATTTACTGTGGAAAAAAATGTTCAACTCTTACTATTATTCCAGTAAGACCATAGAAATATAAAGCCATGGTAAGATTCAAACCAACTGATAAGCTGGGAATGTTGACAAGGCCTAAGATCGCCATTCGCGTGCCGTTTGTTTACATTGGTTTTTGACGTACGCTTTGGCGTTTCAACCACCACCGGATGTCAGACGCCGTTCTCTCCCAGTCCAACGTCTGCGCGCGGTCTAGTTAATATAGACGTCATTGGGATAAACATATCTCACGGGAGAAGCTAAAGGTCGGTAAAATGAAAAGTTATTGGTCGATTTTGCTAAAATTTGGTGTGAGGTCATCGCGAACCCAGTGGAACATCCCCTGAAACTTTCAAGTCTCTACGACCCCGGAAACTGGTAGAGGTGCGATTCTGAAATAGAACCAGTTCCAGTACAGGCAATTATGAATAAACAAGCTTAGCTTAAGAATAATTATGATAGGGGGAAGATTTATATTGGGGGAAGTAATAAGGATTATAGTTTTATACGGTACTTTTGCAGATGTAAGTACGAAATGCAATTGTTTGAACACGAACAAGCTGCTGGGTTGTGATAAAAGTCTGCAAATAAAATAATAAAGACTGAAAACTTACATGAAACTCACGAAGCGAAGAAACCTTTGTTGCCAAGAGTTACCCCTCTTTTAGTCTCGGATAGCAGGCCGGAATTATTTCTATCACGCTAACACCCGTCTCTTAAAATGACACAGTAAGACTAATTTCCCGTTCTTTTAAAAAAATCTTCAAACGTTAAAAAAAAATTATATCGATATCTGAATAACATTTTCTTTCATAATTCATTAACTAGACACTCGAGAATCCAGAATTTTAAATTTGAAGGAAAGCCAGGACGGCCTAAATCTGTATTGAGAATATTTTGAAAAATGAACGCAAGCACGTGGGCAAATAACGGCTTTTAGAAATAGGTGTAAAAATGTTTCCTAAATAGTTCCTAAGAAAATCCCTAAATATTTGAGCTACATAAACACGTTCCTGTTACGTATTTATCGGGGGTTTATTGTCCATTTAACCATGCTTGAATTATCCATTAGAACAACTCGACGCTATCGCGTCTCGTGTTCTAATGATTCAAGCATGGTTAAATGGACAATAAACCACTCTAAATACGTAACAGGAAGTGTTTATCTCCTAATTGAATGGCCTATGTGCTGTCCTTGATAGCGATCAATATTTTTCACCTACACATTATAATGTTTTCAATATTAAATGAGGGCTTAGAAACAGACATCCATTCAAATGATTTTTTTAAAAATTTTACCTTGAAATTTCAGTGTGCATACATATTGTTTTAAAATACTGATAGCACATTTGAAATTGACAAATTGCTGAGACCATTTATTAAGGTCTGAATTTTATAGAAAATTTCCTTAAAATATTATTTGAATTTTCTTACATATTTTAATTAATAAAGACAGATTTTTTATTTATTTATACAAAGTAAAGACGTATATGGTACCGTATATCTAATAATGTTACAAACAAAACAGTTTTTCTTACAATCTAAAACTAAAAGGGAAATTTTAGCTATTAATCTACTTTTTTTTTGGGGGGGGGGGGGCTATGAAGACACCTTGAAGTAATGAATATTGATACACCAAAAAAACAAAAAAAAACAAACGTAGGCCTAAAAAGTGAAGATAAAACATGACTATAGGCCTACATGAATAGGTCTGTGTAGTGTGTGACTGTATAATTAGAAAATTGTAGATTCTAGACTAGCTGCATAGTTTTTATTACGTTGATGAAATATTATTTATAATCAAATAGAAACAAATTTAGGTTTTATATTGCAATAGAATGAAAATTCAATAACTTATCATACTTTTATGTCACATTATGTGTTATTGACTATTACTACTATTAGTATTGTAAGGCCTGTGTCGGCTGTGTACCGTAGTATCCTTCTATACGAACGAAAATGTACTGACAACTAACCGTATTGATACAAAATAACTTACACATGGTTAAACATTCATTTCGAATATATCTTGGTAATTGGAAGTTGTGCAGACGATGTTTTTTTCTTATTTTATTCCGAAGCTCACAGGACTCCATACGCATTTCTTCAGGGTTTTGTTTAACCGGAAGTAACTTGAGGGATATTGACTTCGCGCATGCGATGTATAACATAAACCGCCAGTCGGACTTCCTTTCTAGTACAGTTCTATGGTGCCGTCACCCACGAATGTAGGCGAAAGTTATTTTTAGTCTTTCTCTCCCTTTCCCCCCCCTTTTGCACAGCAATTTTTGTTGACTTTTTGGTGTAGAATCGAAGAAAAGGGTTTAAAAATACATTTTCTGCCAGGTTTTGGTGAATATTCATGATTTTGATGCGGAAGGATACGAGGGTTGTGAGGTTGGTTACGTTGAAAGGGAGGGCCGAAAATTGCTTGTTTAGTTGTCTCTACTTTCAGCCTGTGTATCTCAAGTTTTTCATGGTGAACCTCATACATGTTTTTGGGCCAGAGTTTGCCACATGTTGCTCCATCTGTGAGAGAAAGCGTTCTACCCAACGAATATTTAGGGAAAAGTTACAGCCAGTCTAAGAGACCAGAATTAACATTAAAGTCAATGGGGAAATAATTAGTGATCTGTGGCCTGTCTGTCTATGACTGATATGCCTTAGTTTTGAAAACATGATGACTAAATTGTCAAAAAATATGTATAAAATATTTTGAGACGAGAAAAACTCAAATAATGTTAAATTTTAAAAAAAAAATATCAAAGTTTGGAGAAAAATTGTGATTTTACTGCAAATTTCTCAATTTTCAGGTTTTATTTAATTTCTAACAGTAAGAAAAATATTTCAATGTCGAATTTTGGTGTATTCAGCCTCGGAAAGCACAGATAAAGTGAACAACATTGTAATTTCACCTAATTTTGTCCAAAAATCAGGAATATTCACCAAAAATCTACAGATTCCCCTATTTTGATGTAGAAATTAATGCCTTCATGCCTACTCAAAATTTATAAAACTGCCCTTATTTACATTGCTAATGTAACTTAAATGGGATCTATAAGTTTGTCAGGTTTAGAAATAGCTCCAGTTTTCCTACAGAAAATTGAAAACACTGAGTTAATAATATTCAGTAGATGGGTTTGTACAAAATGTTCAAAACAGGGGTTGGATCAATTTTGCCACCAATTTAGACAGAAAAAGCATTTTTTTTTTCCTCTCTGAAACGTTAAATTCTTGCATTTCCTTCATGAAAGAAGCAATATCCCAGTCTTTATAGACATTTTTCATCCAAACATTCTGTTTAGAGAGACTATAAATGCCCCACCCACCCTTTTTTATTTATGTGTTTTGAGAGATTTAATTGCACCTGTGTTGACAATTAAATTATAGTAATTGGAATTTGTTGTTGAATAACAGCTAGGAATGTTATTTTTCCCCCCAACAAATGGTTATTTTGTACATTTCCAGGATTTCTAACCTTTTTTGTTTAAAGTCAAACTTAGAACCCGGAGACATGTCAGGCCAATAAGACCACACCCTGATACAAAACTGGTGTAGATGTGTGAATGTCGGCTTAATGGTCAATATTTTCTTATCAAAATCTAGGATTGGTGGTGTTTGCTGCATTTATGTTACGTATAGAGCAGTAAAATGTTAATTTTGCCCCGTTTCAGGCCTCTTTTATGTTGTCAACTCTGTCATGACTGCCTTTTTGACTTCATTTTTCCAGGTGTGATGGTCCAGACATCTTGATTCAGCACAAGAATTGCAATAAAGATTTGTATGATGCCTCTGAGTTTTGAGATGTTGAAAACATTGAACTATTTCCAAATTCGTGAAAATTGTGTATTCTGTGTTCCTTTTGTTAGAGAAGGGTGGTCATAGACCAAAAATGGCATTTTTTTCTTTCATCAAGACCTATTTTTAACCATAATTCATATTTATTGCACCTATTTTAGTTTATATGTACATATATTAGCCAGGGATGGAAAAACATAGCTGTTAGACAGATTCCTTTGGTAATGTTAGCTCTGCAACCAAAGATGTTGATTGATCAGTCATTGACATATTTAGGGGGTGGGGTTACATGTTTCAGTACAGACCTCTATAATTACAACCAATGCATCTGATTTGTGAATTTTCTGTTTGCATATTGTCCACGGTTTCCAAAAAGATATTACTTGCCAGTCTGACTATCTAAAAAAGTGGAAAATTATTGGGTTTTTTGAAAGATGCTACATGTAAATTTTGTACATTTTTCATGACATGGCAGTAAAAAAAAAATATTTATGAAAAAAAAATCCATATTATGAGTGTTTTCTGTGTAATTTGTTTGTAACTTGTCTTATTTTTTCACAAAATTCAAGTACTGCCTTTAATAAGAAAGATTTTTAAATTTTAGCACAAAAGGCCCAGGGACCTGAGATGCACCATTGTACATAAAGCAGCATGTATATTGATTTTCTTTCACTGGTGTGTTGCCAGAACATATGGTAAGCATATAAAAAAGGCCTTTTGGTGATACCTAAAGTTTCACTCCTATATAGGACACAGATCACTAAATATTCATGGGCCGTCACCCACGAATGTAGGGCGAAAGTTATTTTTAGTCTTTCTCTCCCATTCCCTTTTCCCCCCTTTTGCATGGCGATTTTTGTTGACTTTTTGGTGTAGAATCGAAGAAAAGGGTTTAAAAATACATTTTCTGCCAGGTTTTGGTGAATATTCATGATTTTTAGGCAGAAGGATACAAGGGTTGTGAGGTTGGTTACGTTGAAAGGGAGGGCTGAAAATTGCTTGTTTAGTTGTCTCTACTTCCAGCCTGTGTATCTCAAGTTTTTCATGGTGAACCTCATACATGTTTTTGGGCCAGAGTTTGCCACATGTTGCTCCATCTGTGGCAGAAAGCGTTCTACCCAACGAATATTTGGGAAAAAGTTACAGCCGGTCTAAGAGACGAGAATTAACATTAAAGTCAATGGGGAAATAATTAGTGATCTGTGGCCATGTGCTCAGGGTGATCTAACCTGAAATCTCCATGTGTATTTTTTATTTGTTTATCCCATAAAGTTGTCAACGATTGTTATCTCCTTCTCCTCCCCCTGGTAAATGTTGTTAACTTCTTGTATTCAGAACTACCAAGGTAACCAAGGTGAATAAACTATTGATAACCGGTACGACTATTGATTGATTCAATTGTGTTTGAAACTCCCAGTAGAGACAAGTGACTCTAGGGAAGCCACAAGCTCCATTAGAAAGAGAGTTGTTGTGTCCCAAAAGGTGTGACGGAGAGACGGACGGACAGACAGGCAGGCAGACAGACAGACAGATCCATGTCAAAAGTTCCCAAACTTTCTTCGAAAGGCGGGGGACAAAAATAAAAGCTAGTCCCAACCCTGTTTACATCAAGTGACATTGACAAAATCTACAGGTGGGCTTAATATTTGGATATGACAGTGACAGCCCATACTACCTTCAGCCAATACCTGAATTTTAACAGGGAATAATACTGGAAAACAGGTTTTTAATTTAATGAAAGGCCATAATTCTGTCAAAAATTAACTTAATCTCATGGAGCTTGACAGCAGTATATGCCCAATTTCAAGGGCCTTAAATTAGTCAAAAATTTACAGAATTTCATGAAACGCTAACCTGATCTGTAACCCTGTCACATATAACAGTGTACTAATTTCATTTATTTTATGGGTAAGTAATAATGAATTTTTAAGGTACCAACACAAATTATTTAAATGTAAGATTTATTCACTTACTGAATAGAAATTTACACAAGTATGAACTTTCAATAGATTGTATACCATGTAAAAACAAACAGGTGCTATCAACCTCTAGTAAATGCTAGAATTCAGCACTTACATAATTAAATAAGAAAACATAACTATAATAATAATATACAACATTTTTACAGGGTAACCTCCCTCATACATACTACGTAAAATGTATAACAGTCAATATAATGTAAAGTGATATTGATGTTCATGTATTACTATTAATCTATAAATCTACAGCATCACTGAATGAAGATTCTATTAGTTTCAGTTATCCTAACAGAATAAAACAAAAGTAGATATTTTTGTTATGAATTTTGAGGTGGAAACTCTTTGGTAACAATAATACCAGGGTTCAATTTAGTCTAAAACCAATGAGTAGCAAATTTTTGTGACAGATTCACATTTTGGCTAATCAATTCAAAATTTGAATAGCATTTGCTAATATTTGAGGAGCAGTAAAACGTAGCCTGCATCACAAATATTTGCAATTCAGATTTCTCGGGGTATAAGTGGATACTTTTACCCCCCAATGTCCGGCCTTCATTGTACACTCAGCTTCAATTTATGTATGGATGAAGTTAAAAAAAAAATTGACATCTCCAAAAAGATTTTCAGTTACCGTCTATCCCGGATCGTCTAAATCAAAACTACATGTACTGTACAGTACTTTAAATTACACCATTCCAATCGAAATATTTGAACATGTAGGTGCCGCTTTGCTTGTTTATTTCTCTATTTAAAAACACCCTCCCCTCCGCCTTTAAAATATCCCCGAGAATATGCCATCAGCATAATATTTTTGTCAGATATTCGTCAAAAATGGCACGTTTCACAAGTCTCGCGAGATGTCTACTTTCAGTTTTCAGTTAAGTTAACCAATCATACAAATCTGCGTCATTTTATTCTAGAATTCCACTGACTTGGTAGTATCAACAACTACTTAGCACGATACATACAGTATATAGAAATTGCTATGCAGGGAATTTGGGACTTCAAAGAGTTTCAGACAGCTACATAGAGCTAGGATACAGGTTTCTATGGATATTCCACACAGAATTAACCAGCAGATCCGCCAAAATATACCCAAGACTTATCCGCCAAAATATACCCAAGACAGATCCGCCAAAATATACCCAAGACAGCTCCTTTAAACTTGGTCCAACATCTTTAGAAAAAATCACTATCACATTGATAAATCTTTGTGAAAAAATAGGTTGCCAGGCAACGAAACATACGCCCACACAGCAGCCAAATCGTCCGGGCAGTCAACAAGAATTGTCGCATATTAAGGAATTATCAGAAAATCATTAGAATTTGTTTGGTTTTTATAATCAAACGTTTTTTTTTAAATCATATAATAATTGTGACCTCCAGAGGCACCACAAGCTAAAAAGGGTGATTTTTCGTACAAGCAGGGGACATAATTCAGGAAGTAATGACCCGATGGGCGCAAATGTCGAAAGGAACCAAGATATTTGGGTTTAAAACATACCTGTCAAGTTGCATCAAAATCGATTCAAAATTGTGACCTCTATCTATATAGGGTCCACAACCTTGATATAACATATTTTCACACTATTCGTGTACAAACGGCGGCCATTTTGTCCGTCAATTCTAGTCCGGTTTTCACGTAATTCAAACTCTCTCTTCATTACCATGTAACGGTGATATAGTCAAACGTTTTTTTAAATCGGATAATAATTTTGACCTCCAGAGGGACCAAAAGCGAACAAAAGCGATTTTTCGGACACTCCGGGGACATAATTCAGGAAGTTATGATCCAATGGGCGCAAATATCGAAAGGAACCAAGATCTTTGGGTTATAAACATACATGTCAAGTTTCATCAAAATCGGTTCAAAATTATGACCTCTATAAGGTCCACAACCTTTATATAACATATTTTCAAAATATTCTCGTACAAACGGCGGCCATTTTGTCCGTCAATTTTGGTCCGATTTTCACAAAATTCATACTCAATCTTCATAACCATGGAACGGTGATATAATCAAACGTTTTTTTAAATCGGATAACAATTTTGACCTCCAGAGGGACCACAAGCTAAAAAGGGCAATTTTTCGGACAATCAGGGGCCATAATTCAGGAAGTTACGATCCGATTGGCGCAAATATCGGAAGGAATCAAGATCTTTGGGTTATAAACATGCATTTCAAGTTTCATCCAAATCGGTTCAAAATTGTGTCCTCTACACTGTTCACAACCTTGATATAACATATTTTCACACTATTCGCGTACAAATGGCGGCCATTTTGTCCGTCAATTTTGGTCTGATTTTCACGAAATTCGAACTCGACCTTCATAACCATGGAACAATGATATAATCAAACGGTTTTTATACGCCCACATTTTTATGTGGACGTATATTGTCGTCGCCCCTGTTCGTCCGTCCGTCCACAATTGTTTGTGAACAGTCTACAGGTCACAATTTTTATCCGATTTCAATGAAACTTAAAACATAGGTTTATCACCCTAAGATCTCGGTTCCTTTCGATATTGGCATGTATCGGACTGTAACTTCATGGGTTATGGCCCCTGATTGTACGAAAAATCACGTTTTTTAGCTTGTGAACAGTTTAGAGGTCACAATTTTGGACGGACGAACAGGGGCGACGACAATATACGTCCACATGAAAATGTGGGCGTATAAAAAATCTCAATCAATGTCAGTAATATTATTCTTTGTCCTTTTTTTCTAGTTATTAGTATATGATGATAGATCAGTTTTTTAAAATCATGTCTACATAATTGAATGTCAGTTTTAATAATAAAAACATACAGAATGTAGACTCTTACTTCAGGTCAAGACCACAGATAAGTAGTGAGTAAGCTTACACATCACAATAAAGATTTGAAAATTACTTGAGATAAATGAATGGATTTCAAATGAATCTCACAATGTCTTTATTCCGATTTCCAGGGATCAAACACTGTGTAGTGAACATCAAACACTGTGTAGTGAACACGAGTGATATAAAGTGAAACAAAGGCCATAACTCTAGACGTAATTAAAAGGAATTGTTGAAATCAAATAGGATTCTTCATTTCACTATTTTAAACCACAAATGACAATCAGATAATAACTTTTTGAGTTAAAGCGTTCACAAGAAATTGTAGGTGACAGTCGGCAACATACCTCCACATTTCTCCAATTGTATTCTGAGCATGACAGCTTAATAACACCTTTGACCATGATTAGACAGCCAATTAATTGTCTTAGATAATTAAACCTATTAAATGATTTCACAGAAGGTTTTAATTGGTAGGTTAACCGATTATCATCTATGCATTAATAAACATGTGTCTTTAGATTATAGTAAAATGGGGTACACAAGATAAAATGGAACCAAATGTTGGTAACATTTAACAATCTATTTGATTATATGAACATGAATTATAATGAATAACGATAGATTTAATTTTCATGATATTATTCAAAATATTTTACCAAAGTAACAACAATGTGGTGTGAAAAACGATGTGGGTCTCAGTATAGTAGAAATACCACCACACCCTAAATAGCTACAATAATTTTGATTGGGACAATTGAGATCTTTATTTAAAATCTCATGAATTGTGAACGGAAGCATAGACAAAGAGATATAATGTCAATTAAGTGTCATTTTGAAATGTTTGAGTATAATAATGAGATGAATATGTAATTTTGATGAGAGGCACATCTGGCATATAATATATTTCTCACATGATTAGAGGTACATCAAACAAATCACATACACCTTCTGTATCATCTAGATTAAAATAATAATCACGATCATTGGGTAGTGGACTCAGTCGAAGTAATGGTGCAAATGCTGAAAAATAACAAAAAATCAAAATATACTTAAAGTAAAGCCATTAAAAACGCAATGCCTAATTCGTGAGATATTTCTGGCAAACATTTTCTTGGGCTTTCCTTCCTACACTATAAAGCTCAGAATGCCTTGTTCGGCATATTTGTCCAAATGTGGTAAAATTTTTGCCACGCGTGTAACGCGGTAAAAAAAAAGATAGGTTGCCAAGCAACGAAACATACGCCCACAGCAGCAAAACCGTCCGGGCACTCAACCAGGGTTGTCGTATATTTTTACTTTTATTGGTAATGAAACATTTGTAATACACTAAAATCTGATTAAGAGTAACAACTCTTTATGTAATTATCAGAAAATCATTACAGTTTGTTTGCTTTTTATAAAAGTTTTGCCCCACGCTAACAATTACATGTAGTATAGGAAACATTTAAGATCATGGATTTAGCTGTTCAGTTATCAAAATTCATTGAAAATCAAAATTCTGTGTATCAATCTGAAGTCAATCGGATGATAAGTTTGGCCTCTATAGCGTCCACAAGGTTTTTTGAAGAGATCAAGGGAGATAACTCTGGAAGTAATTATTTGAAATCGCTGAAAATCAATAGGCTTATTTGTCTCATGAGCTTAAACAGTGTGTGTAAATTTAAAGTCAATCGGATTTTTTGATGTGATCAAGGGCCATAACTCTGGCACTAATAATCAGAAATCGCTGAAAATCAATAGGCTTCTTCGTCTCATGACCATAAACAATGTGTGTAAATGTAAAGTCAATCGGATATTTACTTTGGCCCCTAGAGCATCCACAAGATTTTTTGAAGTAATCAAGGGCCACAATTCTGGCACTAATTATCATAAATTGCTGAAAATCGAAACGATTCTTCTTCTCATGACCTTAAACAAGGTGTATAAATTTGAAGTCAATCAGATATCAACTTATGGCCTCTAGAGCATCCACAAGATTTTTTGAAGTGATCAAGGGCCATAACTCTGGCACTTATTATCGGAAATCGCTGCAAATCAATAGGTGTCTTCGTCTTATGACCTTAAACACTGTGTATGAATTTAAAGTCAATCAGATATTAACTTTGGTCTCTAGAGTGTCCAGAATAATTTTTGAAGCGATCAAGGACCACAACTCTGGCACTAATTATCGGAAATCGCTGAAAAACAATAGGCTTCTTCGTCTCATGACCTTAAACACTGTGTATAAATTTGAAGTCAATCAGATATCAACTTATGGCCTCTAGAGCATCCACAAGATTTTTTGAAGTGATCAAGGGCCATAACTCTGGCACTAATTATCGGAAATCGCTGCAAATCAATAGGCGTCTTCGTCTTATGACCTTAAACACTTTGTATGAATTTAAAGTCAATCAGATATTTACTTTGGTCTCTAAAGCATCCAAAATAATTTTTGAAGCGATCAAGGACTACAACTCTGGCACTAATTATCGGAAATTGCTGAAAAACAATAGGCTTCTTCGTCTCATGACCTTAAACACTGTGTATAAATTTGAAGTTAATCAGATATCAACTTATGGCCTCTAGAGCATCCACAAGATTTTTTTAAGTGATCAATCGGATATTAACTTTAGCCTGTAGAGCGTCCACGAGCAATTGTGGATGACGGACGGGGGCGACGACAATATACGACCACATTTCAATGTGGGCGTATAAAAATACCTTGTTTGTCTGGCGTTCCAAAACGTGCCTTGGTTTTGGAACGAGGTATTTTGATTAGAACGAGGCTGGGTAAAAATGCCTCGTTTACTAAACATGTTTAGATAATCTTTAGTGATATTTGCTATCAGCAAATTTGTGAAGATTAAGATTTATGTTATTTAATACGAAAAAAAAACCCCAGTCAAAACTATACTGAGCGCCATGGAAAACGTATCACTTAGTTTTTCGTATAACAAAATGATCCTGTAAACATATCTTATTTATTTTGCTTCTTATTGTGAACAATATTCAAATGGGAACACATCAATAACAACACATTTGTACACTTATGGATGTTTAATCTGTGATCAACGGTACAAAGTCAGAGGGGTCAAAACACAGATGTCAGTAGTGTGTGTGTCTTCCACGGGCTCTTACACAGGCTGTGCAGCGACGTCACATGAAATTAACCAATGTTTGAAAGAAGGCCTGGCTGGGGCAAATTGTTCCATTCTTGGAAATGAGCAGCTTCTTAAGCAGCAATGTGTGCATCTGTGGTCTCCAATACAGACCGCTCCAATATCATCCCAGACATGTTCTATCGGTGCCATGTCCAGAGACATGGCTGGCCAGTCCAAGACATTGATGTTGTTGGCAGCTAGGTAGTCCATACTGACACGGGCGGTATGTGGATGTGCATTATCCTGTTTGAAGTTCTGAAGTTGTGGGTGCGCTTGAAACATCGGAGCACAAATGGTTGCAACACGGTAGGCTACAGCATTAACAGAATTAACAATATAACTGTTGACAGCAGACAGGACAACAACATAATATGTCTACACTGAAATGTGGTCATATAATAATTTGTGGAATTTAAGCAGACCATCCAGATAGATGCTCAGAAGACCAGCGGCTGCCAGGCAGGATACACCCACATTTTGCAAGAGATGGATAGAAAACAAGCTAAAAACAAACTTGATTTTTTTAATACAATCAGGGGCAATAATCCAGAAACTTATGGTTTGAAATATGCAAATACCAAAAGGGCTGAGAGCTTTGGGATAAAAAGATATATTTTAGGTTTCATCAAAATCGGATAAATATGGTAACCTCTAGGGCGTTCACAACCTTCGTATTCCACACTTTGCGTACAAAGAGCGGACATTTTATCAATCAGTTTCATTTCGATTTTCCCGAAATTCGAATTCCACTTCCATTATGGTGGAATGGTGATGTATTTAAATGTTTTTTAAAATTAGTAAAAATTGTGATCCTACAGTGTTCACAAGCCAAAAAAAGGGTGAATTTTCGTACAATCAGGGGCCATGATCTATGAAGTTACTGACCGATACATGCCAATATCGAAATGAACCAAGATCTTAGGGTGATAAACCTATTTCAAGTTTCATTAAAATCGGATACAAATTGTTCACAAACTATTGTGGACGGACGGATGGACGCCCAGGTCGGTGGACAGGGGCGGCGATTCGACATGAAAATGTAGACGTATAAAACTAGATGCTACTTTTATTTCGCCTTTGTCTTCTGTATTAACCAGGAAGTTACGATCCAATATGCACAAATATTAAAATGAACCAAGATCTTTATGTTATAAACATGTATTTCAAGTTTCATCTAAATCGGTTCAAAATTGTGACCTCTATAGGGTCCACAACCTTGATATAACCTATTTTCACACTATTCGCGTACAAACAGCGGCCTTTTTTTCCGTCAATTTTGGTCCAATTTTCACGAAATTCAACTTCATCTTTTATAACAATGTAACGGTGATATAATCAAAGGTTTTTTTAAATCGGATAATAATTTTGACCTACAAAAAAGGCAATTTTGAGGCCAATCACAGGACATAATTTAGGAAGTTACGATCAGATGGGCGCAAATATAGAAAGGACTCAAGATCTTTGGGTTATAAACATACATGTCAAGTTTCATCAAAATCGTTTCAAAATTGTGACCTCTATAGCTTGATATAACATTTTTTCACACTATTCGCGTACAAACGGCGGCCATTTTGTCTGTCAATTTTGGTTCAATTTCCACGAAATTCGAACTCAACTTCCATAACCATGTAACGGTGGTATAATCAAACGTTTTTTTTAAATCGGATAACAATTTTGACCTCCAGAAGGACCACAAGCTAAAAAGGGTGATTTTTTGGACAATCAGGGGCCATAATTCAGGAAGTTACGATCCGATGTGCGCAACTATTGAAAGGAACCAAGACCTTTGGGTTATAAACATACATGTCAAGTTTTATGAAAATCGGTTCAAAATTGTGACCTCTATAGGGTCCACAACCTTGATATAACATATTTTCACACTATTCGCGTACAAATGGCGGCCATTTTGTCTGTCAATTTTGGTCCGATTTTCACGAAATGCGAACTCAACCCCCATAACTATGTAACGGTGATATGATCAAACAGCTTTTTAAATCGGATAACAATTTTGACCTCCAGAGGGACCACAAGCTGAAAAGGGTGATTTTTCGGACAATCAGGGGCCATAATTCAGGAAGTTACGATCCGATATGCGCAAATATCGAAAGGAACCAAGATCTTTCGGTTATAAACATGCATTTCAAGTTTCATCGAAATCGGATCAAAATTGTGACCTCTACACTGTTCACAAGCTAAAAACGTGATTTATCGTACAATCAGGGGCCATAACCCATGAAGTTACAGTCCGATACATGCCAATATCGAAAGGAACCGAGATCTTAGGGTGATAAACCTATATTTTAAGTTTCATTGAAATCGGATAAAAATTGTGACCTGTAGACTGTTCACAAACAATTGTGGACGGACGGACGGACAGGGGCGACGACAATAATGTCCACATAAAAATGTGGGCATATAAAAATGAAAGGAAACTGTAATCTAATCTTAATTTGACTGCAAATCCATAAAATGTCTGTTGATTATAAAAGCATCAAATGATATTCAGTGATATTTTTAGATACATACCATCGGAAGAGATAAGGTCTTCTATAAATTCTCCATCTATTTATGCAAAAAAATTAAAAAGTTCATATCAGGAAAATATAAAATTTTGTATCGATATACCTGAATCAATAACTTAAAGAGTTCAACTGTAATTCACATTTCCATAAATGTAATACAGTACATGCATCGCGCAGGTTTGATCAAACACTATATTACCGCGTTTTCTATCGTGGAATTTCATGATTTACCGAGTGAATATCGAGGAAATATAGAGGGACACGATAGCAGTGCCTCGGTGTTAAAGATAGGCTGGCACTGCCAGGCAGGATACGCCCACATTTTCGAGAGATGGACAGAGAACAAGCAATACCGAAAGCGATTTTTCCTACATTGGGAGCAGCCATTTAGTTGGTCAGTTCCAGTTTGATATTAATGAAATTCGAAGCCGACAATGATTATGGTGTGACGTTACACAACCTAGAAATATGACTTTTCATCAAAATCAGATAAGAATTGTGACATGGTCAGAGTCTCCAAAAACCATGATATACGATATTTTTACACTATTCGCGTACAAACGGCGACCATTTCGTCCGGCAATTTTGGTACGATTTTCATAAATTAGAACTCAACCTTCCTCATCAAAATCGAATTAAAATTGTGACCTATACAGGGTCCACAACCATGATATATCATTTTTTTAACAGTATTCGCGTACAAACGGCGGCCATTTTGTCTGTCAATTTTGGTCCGATTTTCCCGAAATTCAAACTCAACCTTCCTTACACTGTAACGGTGATATAATCAAACGTTTTTTTAAATTAGATAATAATTGTGACCTCCAGAGGGACCACAAGCTAAAGAAAGGGGGATTTTGCGTATAACCAGGGGCCATAATTCAGGAAGTTACGATCCGATATGCGCAAATATCGAAAAGAACCAAGATCTTTGGGTTATTACCATGAATTTCAAGTTTCATCAAAATCGAATTAAAATTTTGACCTTTACAGGGTCCACAACTTTGATATACCATTTTTTAACAGTATTTGGTACAAACGGCAGCCATTTTGTATGGCAATTTTGGTCTGATTTTCCCGAAATTCAAACTCAACCTTCCTTACGGTGTAATGGTAATATAATCAAACGTTTTTTTTAAATCGGATAATAATTGTGACCTCCAAGCTAAAAAAAAAGGCGATTTTGCGTATAATCAGGGGCCATAATTCAGGAAGTTACGATCCGATATGCGCAAATATCAAAAGGAAGCAAGATCTTTGGGTTATAACCACGAATTTCAAGTTTCATCAAAATCGAATCAAAATTGTGACCTCCACAGGGTCCACAACCTTGATATACCATTTTTTAACAGTATTCGCGTACAAACGGCAGCCATTTTGTATGGCAATTTTCGTCCGATTTTCCTGAAATTCGAACTCAACCTTCGTTAGGGTGTAACGGTGATATAATCAAACGGTTTTTTAAATCGAATAATAATTGTGACCTCCAAGCTAAAAAAAAGGTGATTTTGCGTATAATCAGGGGCCATAATTCAGGAAGTTACGATCCGATATGCGCAAATATCGAAAGGAAGCAAGATCTTTGGGTTATAACCATGAATTTCAAGTTTCATCAAAATCGAATCAAAATTGTGACCTCCACAGGGTCCACAACCTTGATATACCATTTTTTAACAGTATTCGCGTACAAACGGCGGCCATTTTGTATGGCAAATTTCGTCCAATTTTCCCGAAATTCGAACTCAACCTTCCTTAGGGTGTAACGGTGATATAATCAAACGGTTTTTTAAATCGAATAATAATTGTGACCTCCAGAGGGACCACAAGCTAAAAAGGGTGATTTTTCGGACAATCAGGGGCCATAATTCAGGAAATTACTTTAGCCCACAAGCTAAAAACGTGATTTTTCGTACAATCAGGGGCCATAATCCATGAAGTTTTGATCCAATACATGCCAATATCAAAAGCAGCCGAGATCTTTTGGGGATAAACCTATATTTCAAGTTTCGTCAAAATCAGATAAGAATTGTGACAAACAAATTGTGGACGGACGGACGTCCGGACGAACAGGGGCGACGACATAATACGTCCACATGACAATGTGGGCGTATAAAAACATGCCTCTCGTGGTTTATTTCAGGTGAAATACAGTAGCACATTAATCATTATAGATCAGTTACTACGTTGGCATTTTCCCATTAATCACGAATATTTGATGGCTCGTTCAAATCGGAAAAGGAATAAACACAATTTTCGGTAAACCCCGGATACTATTCATTCTTTTTCTAAACAGAATATGCTTAAAGAAACCAATACGTTATTACTTCATAATATGTTCCATATTTTTAATACTTTCGTCAATCGACTATTACAAATCCATTCATATTACGGGAAAAAATAAATACACACAAATCAATTCTGGTCTTACCGGGGTGTAGTTTAAACTGTTTTATCCATTCAAATAGTAATTCACATACTGACAAATAAGCCACGTGGTGCATACAGTATTGGTAAATCACACCTCAACCAATATATCTTTTCTGGTTTAAATCACAAATGAATTAAAAGCCTTCGTCACCTGAGACAAAGCACATTTTGCTGAATGGACGTGGACACGTATCAGTCCGATAAAGGCGATAATATAATGCTGACTTTTTCATTTCCACACCAAAGAATCTAGGGAATGCATACTGTCAATCAATTGGCACTTGACATCAAAAGAAACCAACTGACAGAAAATTGCACGCCCATTTTACAACAAATTATTATCCTGTTGTAGTCATCTTGACAGTACGACTTATATTGTAAATTGTCAGTAGTAAAAACTACCCAAAAAGGTTTGAATCTTTATTTTAAAAAAACAATCACAATTGTTAAATTGATTCTAATATATATGCAAACGGTTGGCATTCAAGAGGGGTCACAATGGTTTGTTCTTTGCATCTCAATTAGTTTGGGCGTTTTGGTTAAAATTAAACGTAAGGGAAATTTTGAAAAGAGATATCTTGGAAAATAACCCGTATTTATTACTGAAATATTTTCTCAATTAGCAGTTTGTCAAATTAAAGAAAACCACGCAACACTTACAATATGATTAACTACGGGATTTGTATTTGGCTGGACACCCCCACCCCTTCCCTACATGTAATACCAATATGTAACGAGGAATTGTGATTACTGTTTTACGGTAAAAGTTATGTTTTTAGAGATTGTTCAATTATTTAAATCGGTACAGACTCAAAGGTTGACTCCTGCAGATCATGTAATGGGCAAAATAATGTTTAGTCATCATATTTGCAATTGACATAATATTCTGTCAATAAAATCACACCGGTACTCATTAATAATTTATCACTTGGTTATCATTTTATTACATTGTGCACAAATGTCAGTCCTTAAATAGCACCAGGCAACTTAATAAGCACTTTTTTGTGTTAGGCAATCGCCTCTCTTTGCTTTGATGTGTTGCATTCTTGGCTAACTGACGCCTCGATAACTCTAATACTACTATTATTAATCTCACTATCAAAGAGGCTTCAATTCATAAGAAATGGTCGCGAGATCGTGTTGAGGGGTAAAACAATCAAAATGAATATGACGTAATAATTTTTGGAAACTAAAACGGTTTTATTAATAAGGGTTTTTATGGTCTATGGCATGAATGCGGTCAAATGTTTGTATGTTTCATTCATATATTGAACGGGTGTCAGTAAACACGTCCACAAGCAAACAGGCACGCAGTTAGGTCGTCCACAGGGCGTATTGTTTTATTTATAAGCAATATTTTTATTCAGATTTGTATCTGAATAGGGATTGGGGAACAGGCATAGCCTATATTATTAATATTAAACCCCTCCACCGTTGTTGTTGTTGTTTAATAATTTAATTATATTACTCACTGGTTGTTTATATTGTTTTATTTACCCAATAATCCATTGTCTTGGCAAGTCGATCAAACCGAGATGAGTTCACCGATGTTTTTGTAATAAAGAGCAATAGTATTATTTGTTGATTAGCTTTATGATTTTAAACATAATAATAAATTCACCAATGTTTTTGTTATAAAGTAAACTAGTATTGTTTGGTTTGTTGATTGACGTTATATTATTTCATTATTTAAAATATTCGGCACTGGTTAATATCGGGTCAAAAATAATTCCTTAAATTGCGCCGCAGCCCCTTTTAGATAAACTGAATTCGCTTTTTATAAGATGGCGATCATTCGTAGATGTATCACTGACAGATGCGACGTGGGTATATACTTTATTAATAGAAAGGTTCGTTGAGTTATTTAGGCGACAATTTGTCTTTGATCTTTACACATAAAGAGAAAATTTACTAACAATGCATGCACAAGTAAAAGGGGCAGTAGTTTAAGGAATGATTTTATTGGCAGAATATGCCCACTGCAAATATGCTGATTATACATAGTTTTCGTCATAAGACGCCCTGTTATGTAACAATCTTCAAGTCTGTACCAATTTAAACATCGATTAAACACTTACATCCACAATTTTGAAAGCGTGAGCTTTGCGGTAAAAAAAAAAAAAAAAAAAAAATCCCTCGTAACATATTAAGATGTATTCTTTCTTTCCATCGTGGTCCGTTCTTATTTAACCATGACAACGACAGCTTTTTTGTGTGTGAATCCAGATTGGTCACGTACCAGTTGCAATTGTTTTTTTTAAAAATGAGGGCAACAATGTTAGGTAATGCCCACTTCCTGACAATTTGCAATAAAAGTCATATTGTCTACAAGACTATTTTTTGCTAAAAGGACTTCTATTTTAGTCAATTATCATTTCCTTTTGATGTTTGATGGCTCTTTTATATTCACGTTATTTGGAAACTTGATTGACAGTATGAAAAGGTCACCAAGGTGTCATCCGACGGAGATACCTTTTAATGAACATGTATTCCACAACACAAGGTACAATTTTATGGATACATTTTATGGCGACGCGAGCTTAAAAGCAGGAGAGGCAGACTTTTTAATTCATTTGTGATTTAAACCTGAAGATATTACTTGAGGTGTGATTTACCGATTCATTTGTCAGAAAGGGACTCCGTTAAAATATAACCTCATAAAAGTACATTCTTTTTATGCAGCGTGGCTATTCGCATCAGGATTATTGAAAAAACTATTCAACATTTCAAATATCGTGGCAGTTTGATAACATCGTGGCAGTATACCTTTTTGACATCAATTATTTATGACAGATAAACATCGTTAATTTTACATATCAAATTACACCGAGGCCTATCGTGGCACACGATAGCAACTGCTACACCGAGTTATTTATCGTGGCAATATCGTGCCGTTATCGTGGAAATTTTTAACAAAAAACGACACAATAATCGTGTTTGATCAAACCTGCGCGATGCGTGTACTGTACATAAATGTGATACGTGTGTTAATTATGTTTAACCTGACACAACCTGGATTTCTAACAAGCCAACAGTGAGGCTAATGTCCCCCGCAGACATTCCAAATCAAATAGATGACATTAATTAATTGCACATTTATCTTTTTTTTCTTAAAAGTATCGTGTGATCAACAATACACTAAGTTTCATCACTCTCTATATCAGATAGAATCAAAATTATCTTGTTTCAAAGCATCGAGTCGATGCCATCGACCAATGAAATAGCTTAGCTCTGTTTAGCTTTAGCTCGAAATGTTAATCATCGACTCAATCAAGACATTCACCTAATGAACATCTACATCAAGTTTAAACATTCTATCTCAATTAAAAGCAGAGTTAATATGTTCTAAAGTCTTGACCATTCAAATTGCTTATTGCTCCTTAGTCTAAGCAGAAAATTCTCACCATCGAACTTAGTCAAAGTAAGGATTTAATGAATCTATATTCAGAATTTCATCGCTCAAACAAGTTTGAACAATCTAGCTTAAATAGAAAGAGACTTAATACAGAAGGCCCGTATCGAACAGCTTTCATATGGAGGTCCGTATAACATTGTCGTCTTTTCAGGCGCTGAAATATTGTACGATAGCATTTTTTAAAGAATCTATGTGTATCTTAGAACAAATATTGTATATTTGATGTGAATTTAATCTTAATAAAGACTGGAATTTAATCATTATTTTTTATCTGTTTTTCTCAGAATTTTCGTACTTTTCCTGTCTGCCTGTCTGCAAGCTGGTTGATCTTCACGCTAGATTTAGTTAGATATGGGACCTTGCAAATCTGTAAATGATGTGATTCTATGGTAAAGGGATGTAAATGATAAATTAGTGAAAACAAAAATTCCTGTTGAGTCAAAGTCAAAGATTTTTTTTAAATAAGATGCAACATTAATTATTTTAATAGCTCAGCGACTGTCGAGTGACTTCACGCACTCCAAGAAATTGTAGGCAAGGCACTTGACTAGTACTGATAGTGATCTTGGTAGATAACTGCCATCATGCTGTACAGAACTAAGCTCAGCTCAGTGACGCATACATATGCCAAAACTCTAAAACTACTCTGACGCAACGTGTGACATAATACGATACGGATACGTGATACGGATAGGGCAAATGCCATTTGCCAAAAGCAAGTCTCTATTGTGTCCCAAAAAGTGTGACAGACAGATGGACAAACCCATTTTAATAGTCTGCTGCTTTCTTCAAAAGGTTGGGCACAAAAATGCATTAATGAAGTTTGGGAACATATAAATAACATATGACTTGGAAGTTCTGCTAATTCTTAGATTATTAATGTATTGTCAGAGAAATGTTGGAATACCATGTTCCATAAGAAGACATTTTTTTTTTTTTTTACCTAGATCAGCTCTAGTAGGATCTAAGAGGCAGAGTTCTGGTGAAAATGGATCTAAACCAGATAAACATGGAGAATCTCTATTACTGTTAGAACTGGTACCTACAATAAACAATATTCCTATATTAATTATTTTTATAAACAAATCTATCAACTGTATACCAATCAATACTAAAGTAAACCACGAAGAAAAGTAATATTGATAGTGATTTAAAGTTTGACTATCATGTAGCACCATATTCCATTAGGGGATATCGAGAATAACTATAATATAGACAGAAACTGAACTAATAGAGCAGAGGCTCAGTGTGGAGGGGTGTCCATCAAATGGGCACAAAACCAGACCCAAATTTTGTGTAGAATGTCGAGTGGTAATCAGTCCGCCATTGGGGTGTTTTTGAGATATTCGAGGTCAAAGGTCAAATGAGCTCATTTGCACTGAAAGTGAATGCACAGCCATTCTTGTATCATGAAAAAATGCTGAAAATAATCCAAAGTAATCATTCTTCTAATAAAGACAGGTTGCCAGGCAACAAAACATACGCCCACAGCAGCTAAATTGTCCAAGCAGTCAACATGAGTTGTTGCATATATTTACTTTTTTCGGTAATGAAACATTTGTAATACATAAAATCTGATATTAAGAGTAACAACTTATTATGTAATTATCAGAAAATCATAAGAATTTGTTTGCCTTTTATAAAGTTTTGCCCCACGCTAACAATTATTGTACGAAACATTTAATATCATGGATTTAGCTGTTCAGTTATCAAAATTCATTGAAAATCAAAATACTTGTGCAGAAATTCGCCCATATATCTGTTATCACTCGTCACTTCAGTCAGTTACATAGAGGGATTACTCATGTTTTCCTTTGGTGTTCGTCACTTCCGATTCACGAATCCTTTATTACTTCTCTATCGTAGAAATGATCTTTGTGTTAAAATTATATTTGGAATATGTTTAACCAGTCCTATCACATATGTGATAATAACTGGCACCAATATTGTCCTTTAACTTTGGCCTCTAGAGCGTCCACAAGATTTTTTGAAGTGATCAAGGGCCACAACTCTGGCACTAATTATCGGAAATCGTTGAAAATCAATAGGCTTCTTTGTCTTATGACCTTAAACACTGTGTATAAATTTAAAGTCAATCGGATATTAACTTTGGCCTCTCCAGCGTCCACAAGATTTTTTGAAGTGATCAAGGGCCATAACTCTGGCACTAATTATCGGAAACTGCTGAAAAACATAGGCTTCTTCGTCTCATGACCTTAAACACTGTGTATAAATTTAAAGTTAATCGGATATTTACCTTGGCCTTTAGAGTGTCAAGATTTTTTGAAGTACATGTAATCAAGGGCCATAACTCTGGCACTAATTATCGGAAATCACTGAAAATCAATAGGATTCTTCATCTTATGACCTTAAACACTGTGTATAAATTTAAAGTCAATCGGATATTAACTTTGGCCTCTACAGCGGCTACAAGAATTTTTGAAGTGATCAAGGGCCATATCTCTGGAAGCTATTATCAGAAACTGCTGAAAAACAATAGGTTTCTTCGTCTCATGACCGTAAACACAGTGTATAAATTTAAAGTTAATCGGATATTAACTTTGGCCTCTAGAGCGTCAAAAAGATTTTTTGAAGTAATCAAGGGCTATAAATCTGGCACTAATTATCGGAAATCGCTGAAATCAATAGGCTTCTTCGTCTTATGGCCTTAAACACTGTGTATAAATTTCAAGTCAATCGGATATTAAAATTGGCTCTTTAGTGCGTCCACAAGATTTTATGAAGTGATCAAGGGCTATAACTCTGGTAGTTATCATCGGATATCGCTGAAAAACAATAGGCTTCTTCGTCTCATGACCTTAAACAGTGCGTATAAATTTAAAATCAATCGGATATTAACTTTGGCCTTCAGAGCGTCCACAAGAAATTGTAGACGATGGACAGACGGACGGACGATGGTCGGACGACAATATACTACATTTCCATGAGGGCGTATAAAAAGTAATTGATCATGTAATATGTTTATTAATTTATACTTTATGTTCTATTAACACAAAGAAAATCGGTTTGTGGTTAATTTTTTCTATGTTACAATTTGTTGTGTTCCGTTTTAAGGACATTTTGTACTCAACAGTTTTTACAAATAGACCATGTTGAGCTCAAGAATACAAATATTTTCACAGAACATGCAGCAGAGTATTTAAGATTGCGTTTGCTCATTTTTCACTTCTAAACAAAGTGGAAAGTAATCTCAATGGGATGAATTTTATTCACGTTCCACAACGTAAATTTTTGTGTCCCCAATATTAGAATTAGAGCGGTTCCGCAACCAGTATGAACTACAAACTACGAACATGGCTTGGGTACTTTATTTTTGACATATCCATTTCCGCCAAAATCCTAAGTACGATGTTTAGTTCCACAGATATCAAATTAAATCAAATATTAGTCCTCAAGAAGCTCATTGCAATTGTTTTTTTTTCTTTTTTTTTTTTTTATCAAATTTGACATGATTCGACTTCATAGCATACTGCCCCCCCCACCCAAAACACAAATTTCACAGCGCTAAAATTTGTCCAAGAACAGAACAATTGCAGACCACTTTGACACTGATCAACCTTATGATGAACTGTAAATTTTTAAGTTTTCTATAAAACCGCAAAAGTACGAATTTCATCCAAAAATAAGCGAGCAAATCACGATTCTGTACCTCATTTTTTAACCTGAACTTTTCCAGAAATCTTGGAAGAAAATGGATGAACCGAATGCTGCTTCGTTCATCTATTTACGTTGCATTATTGTCAAGTTAGCCACGGCCTGAACTTGAAAAATCAAACCAAAATGTTTATCTTAATTCCATTTGGTTGACATTGCAATAAATAACACATTGTTGTATTGTGTAAAATTGTTTGTCAACATTGAAAATTGCGTCCCTCTTTCAATTTACAAAGTTCTTGTTTATGCCGCTGGTAACGCCTTCTATTAGCTGCCAATTATGTCAGAGAGAGATGTTTAGTTTATGATCACATGACAGACATACCCAAAGTAGACGATGGCGCGACGAATGGATATTTCCTGAATAAGTTTGAATTAAAGTTTAGTGTCCCCATATTTAAGTTAAGCGTCCCTGTATTTACGTTGTTATCGAAATTTTCGTTGTGATGTGAATTTACCTCCTGCATATTATGCATAGATGCCGAACGTTATACTATTGAATCCAAAATAACAGTATTCTTCCATAAATGAAAATTATCGCTTACTTGGTATTCGGGGATCACATCACGGAATGGTCGCAGTATGAAAATGGGAAACCAAAACTTTTGTTGATTAACTAGATATTGTATTAGTATACATGTATGTATATACGATCCATGGTTCATTGTTTTGGCTAAATAGATTCACAATGTAAGTTATTGAAAGGGACACAACCAAACAAAGACTGCTACTCATTTTGATTGTGTAAGACTTTGGTCTTAGGTCTTTAAGACCATATTGTGTCTTGGGAAAATTTTTCAATTCTCGGTCTATAAAATTAAAATCTCACGTACATGTACCTAGTAAACGTGAAATATAAGCTATACATAAAAAAGTCAGTGATGTTTTGGTAAAATCATAACCTGTGACAAAACTGTCCATCACGTTCTTCCTGTTATTGGACCTTAGGTCTTTAAGACCATATTGTGTCTTGGCAAAATTATTAAATTCTCTGTCTATAAAATTAAAATCTCACGTACCTAGTAAACGTGAAATATAAGCTATACATAAAAAAGTCAGTGATGTTTTGGTAAAATCATAACCTGTGACAAAACTGTCCATCACGTTCTTCCTGTTATTGGACCTATGGTTAGTAGACATAATATTGTATCATCACCTGCTTTATTTGTGTGAAATTTAGTAGGTTATTACGCATTTGGAATAGAAATTAACGTCAAGGCTAAATCTTGGACGTGCTGGGATGGGGGTAGATCAAGCCCCATCAGATACTCTCCCAGATATTCAAGCAGGCATTATCTGTTGAGAACAAGGGACCTGCGAAATCATCCAGCTTGGCAATAAAGTTCTTATAGCTGAAATACTGTGGTATTGTTTTACGATCACAAGACACAACAAAGAAGAAGTCCTAAAAGTAGCAGTAGTACTACAATTGTTGAAAGTTATATATTTTTTTATATTTGAAAGCATATTCATTCAATTTTTTTTTTGATTTTAAAAACTGTTTAAATTTTAAACGGTTTTTAAAATCAGAAAAAAATGTCACCTCTAGAGGATCAGCAAGCTAAAAATTAGTAAAAATGCAATTTTTTTCAAACAATCAGGAGCCATAATCCAAGAGTTGCGTTCGGATACATGCGTGATTATCAAAAGAGATATGAGGTCTAATGTCCACTCAACACAAACTAGGTTATTTTGGGACTAACAAATGCTTTTAATTTTATTTCAATAATTCGCTTGCACGTAGGGGTCTTTAGCAGTGGGAGGAAAACGGAGTACCTGGAGGTAACCCCTGAGGCTGGACAGGCGACCCTACTCTTTGCCACATACAACCAGGGATTCAAAACCACGCCAGGTGACTCAATGGCAGGTCGTATGATACAGCACGAGCATGCTAACAAATTGGCCATCTTAGTGTGTAATAGTGATATATTCAAATGTTTTGTTTAAATCGGATAAAAATTGTGACCTCTACAAACTAAAACCGTGATTTTTTGTACAATCAAGGGCCATAATTCAGAAAGTTATGATGCCATATATGCGCTAATATCAAAAGGAACCAAAATCTATGGGTAAAAAAACCTGCATTTCAACTTTCAGCAAAATCACTAAAAATTATGACCTCTAGAGGGTCCACAACCTTGACATACCGGATGCTATACACTATTTCCGTACTACGAGGGATGTCATTACAGTGTAATGGTGATATATTCGAAAAATTTTTTATCGGATAATAGTTGTGACAGCTAGAGGGACTAAATTGAGAACATTGGAACCGGCCAATTTGCCCCAGAGTCTGTCATGCGGGACATGGAGCTTCTGAAAGGCATGTGTACGTGGTGTTATCATATCACTCAGTCTTATGCTCCTATGTCCAGAAATATATAGTTTGTCCAGAAATATATCTCTAGATATAATTTGGTTTGGTGAAATAATCTCCTCCAACCGCCGCTAACGATGGGCCATATTATCTGGCATTTTGGATTATGCTATCATCCAATCACCCAACAACATAATGAACAATTTTAGTGTATTTTAGTGAAATGATGGTCGTTTTGGATGCCATCTAGAATTTCTCAAAACGCCCAACGGGTACCAAGGCATATCCGGGACATTCTGAAAGACTACTAAAATCAATCATAAAAAAAAACATTGTAAACAATTTCCAGGTTCATCCATAGTTTGGCCAGATTAATAGGCTGGAGAATATACTACATCCGAGCTTCACACCTTTCGTTGTTTTCAACCAAAGGTACATTAGTGTCATTCTGAACATCATTTTGGCCCTGATAATGAATTTTATGGGTCCAAAATACATTATCAGGGCCAAAATGATGTTTAGAATGACATAGTTTTTGAAAAACTTTTTCAGGTCATGAAAATTGATGATTTTGGGCGCCATCTTGCATTCTGACAATCTCATTAAAGATATGGTAATGGGCTCTACATACCTGAAAAGCATAAAATAGACACATTACAAGTCATACCAGACCTTTCTAAGTGATCTGTCAAGCTCAAAAGTCTGAAAATCCCGAAAATAGTCGGCAGCCATTTTTGGCAAGAAAATTCTGAAAATATTATGGTGTAAGTTTGACCCTGAGTGGACTTCGGTGAGGGGTAGGAAACCTTAAAAATTCCAAAAAAAGTAAAAAATGAAACACCCTAATACACACGAATATCAAAAAGAACCCCGATCTTTGGGTTACCAACATGTATTCAATCAAGTTTCATCAAAATCAGATCTAAATTGTGACCTCTAGCGAGGGTCCACAACTTTGATACCATGGAGTTAACTTTAACGGAGAGATAGATTGTTGCTGGAAGCCCCATTAACTTTAATATGTCGTTAACTTGTCTTTATATCTAATGAAGGTGTTGGCCTTCGTTATCTGTTTAATAATGGCGTTAGTGGCCCATTTTACGTCTGTCCGTCGCCAATAAATAGCTGGATGGGCCGACATCTTTTTATTTTGAAGACGGTTGGTCGGCCCCGTGAGCCGACTGTTTTTGTTCATGGTTTTATCAGTATCAAATTCTCCTTTGAAAATATTTATATTGCCCCTATTTATATCCGATTATATTTAACCCACACTTGTAAATATCAGCACGCTCCCAAAATATCATTTCACCATTTTGATCAAGTGTGGAATAGATGAGTGTGTGTTCCGATAGTATGTCTTACTTAATCAACTTATTGTCTTATTAGTTTTTATCCATTATTGAATATACATGCATAATCCGGTATATCATACGCCTTCAATCAATGTCGAGTGAAACAAACATATATGTTACTAAACTAGGTCAGTCCATCTATTGTAGGCCTATTGTCATGAAATAAATATTCACGTCATATAAATCCTTTGAGTTTCATTTCATTTCATTTATACACAATATTTTCTGTTAATTTTCGGAGAATATGAATGGCCATTTTAATCTTCATATTTCTTTATGTGTACATGTAGCAATATTGATAATTCCACGTGCTATTAAACGTTGTGTACATATGGTTTAATCTTATACATGACAATAATCTAGGGGGCGCTAGTGCCAGTAACAGTGAATATGAATGGCCATTTTAATCTTCATATTTCTTTATGTGTACATGTAGCAATATTGATAATTCCACGTGCTACAAAACGTTGTGTACATATGGTTTAATCTTATACATGACGATAATCTAGGGGGCGCTAGTGCCAGTTACAGTGAAGTTAGCTACCCGTTAGGCATTAGATATTCAGTCCTCGAAATTAAGAATTTTCTACCACGGCACAAAAAAATGAAAAATGCCGTGGCAGAATGGTACTGCTACGGCACCACGGCATTTTTTTTTTATTTCAAGATCAATGCTTTTCTTAACTATTCAAGATGGATAAAATTTATTCATTCACGTCACAAAATTTGACGCAAATCGGTTAGGTGTGGTCGTGCGAACTCAAAAACATGCGAACGATCTCCTGGTTACGCAGATTGAAATATCAGTTACGTTAACAAATTTATTCGCATTTGATCAATATTTATACAAGATGACTTTGTGACACTGGTCTAAATAATTAGATTATACCATAAACTCAATTCATTCATTCTTCATTCTTGCCATTTCATTTCTCCATCAGTCTTACTGGTACTTTCACTTTGACAGATGACCTATTTTTGACATCAGGTATTGACCAGTTGTAAGCAGGTTGATTTAAAAATGCCCCAAGCCTTAATTCTTTAAATGATAGTAGTGCCATAAATATTTAAACATGTCATCTATATTTCCAAATAATTTACTACACGTGTTCCTTTCACTTATATAGCCATGCTGTACGGTGCCGGTGGTACAATGGCCCGTATGTAGGTCGTCTACTTTGACCCCCACATGGCATCGCTTGCCTGCCAATGTAAACGATATTACTGTCCTGTCTATTTTAATATTATTTCATCACATCAAATTATTCTGTTTCCTTTTGAAACTTGGTTTGGTTTGTAGAGTGTCGAGGTTAATAAATACTATTTATTTTGTCAATCAGTCGGTACATTGAGGCTATTACGCTCCGTTACATAGGACGTAGTAATTATAAACAAAGGATGTAAATCGGTACATAGACCAGGAGCCCAGAGGGTCGAACCTAGACGAACGAGGTACCAATATCTGACCATATAGGCATCTACATAATAACCTGGGATGCACAGAAGTGGGCGTCTGCCGGGGCCCAGTCCATGGGTGTGACCCTGGTGACCCCTATAATGACCCCAAAAATGGGTTAAACTCATACATTCGAGGTACCGGTCAAAACCAATTTTAAATGACAGAATACATTCTACTGAGTACGAAATTGCCCATAACAGACGATTTTGGCCCTGGGATGGCCCAAACTAACACCCCAAATATGAAGTCCAGAGGGCTTGAAAAAAAAATTATATTCATACATTCGAGGTACCAGTTGTAACTACTTTTAAATGAAAGAGTATATCCCACTGAGTACGAAATTAACCATAACAGACGATTAGACCCCTGGGGTGGCCCAGACTGACACCCCGAAGCCGAAGGGGCAAAAATAGAGTTGGCTCATACATTCGAGGTACCAGTCAAGACCAATTTTAAATGAAAGGGTACATCTCACTGGCTGCGAAATTGCTCATAACAGACGATTTTGGCCTTGGGACTGCCCAAACTGACACTCTAAATATGCGCCCCCCCCCCCCCCCGTTATATTCATACATTCGAGTTATTAGTAGAAACTAATGTTAAATGAAAGATTATATGCCGCTGATTACGGAATTGTCCATAATAGACGATTGGGCCTATGGAATGGCCCAAATTGACGCCCAAAGACGATGGGGCCATAAATTCGCGGTACCGGTCAAAACCAACTCTAAATGAAAGTGTACATCTCACTAGGTACGAAGTTGCCCATAACAGACGCTTGTGGCCCTTTAACGACCCAAACTGACACCCTAAATATGGACCGCAGAGCCGAAGGGTCAAAAATAGGTTATACTCATATATTCGAAGTACCAGTCAAACCAATTTTAAATGGAAGAGTACATCTCACTGAGTTCGAAATTGTCCATAACAGTTGGTTTCGGCCCCGGGGCCAAGCTGATGCCATAATATCGACCCAGAGGCTCGAGAAAAAGTTATATTCACACATTCGAGGTATCAGTTCAATTTAATTTTAAATGAAAGTGTGCATCTCGCTGATAACGAAATGACCCATAAAAGATGATGGTTCAAACTGACAAAATTCATAAAATGGTATTGTGAGGCCAGATTGAAACAGACTTTTGCCACCAACAAGTACAATCATAGATATAAGAACTGCACCTGTAGTGTTAATATTGTTTTCATACCAGACCATCTTGTGATTAACCCATCAGGAATCACCATAAATGGACAAAACTGGCTATAGGGCAGCTATCAAATACCTGCCACTGAAAGGACTAACCCTAACACAAAAGTAACTTGTCAGCCCTCATTTTCTTAGTTAAGATGACACCATTTCAGCTATGTGAAATTTGTTAGGGGGGGGGGGGGATAAAAAAATTTAAAAAAATCTTCTTTGCCGGCATCCAGGCCTTGCAGCATCGTTGGCAATAGTGTAGAAAAGTTTATGGAACCATCAGCTTTGTACAATTTTTTCAAAAAATGGCCCAGAACATTTCATGCACTCCTCGGCAAATCAAAGTGGGGGGGGGGGCAAAACTTGTCAGTATATTTTTTTTCAATCCAAGATGGCAAAATTTAGGATGTCAGTTAGGACCATCTCAGAGCCGAATCATCTTCATACAAGGTACTAAGCGACGTTTCGACGAGGATACTCTCGTCGTTATCAAGCAAACGATGCAGATATGTTCGTTCGTTCCTTGGGTTTTACATCTACTTCCATATAGAATCTAGAAAGGGGCGGGCGGGGGGGGGGGGGTCAAGATTTGTTAGAATAACTTTTTTCAAGCCTAGGGATGTAAAATTTAGGGTGTCAGTTTAGACCAAAATCGTCTATATACATGTACAAGGTACTAAACGATGTTTCCACAAGGATACTCTCGACGTTATCAAGTAAATGATACAGATATGTTCGCTCGTTCCTGGGGTTTTACGTCCACTCCCACCTAGGGTGATAACACAGACAATGCAAATATATGAATAATACAAAGAACATGCAACACAAACACAACAATGAAATACAATAAAATCGCAAGACCTTCGATTTGGGGGCCATTTATAATTGAACCATCACCGCTGAAACTCTTTCAGGCATTAAAAGGCAGTGGGCTGGCAACCTATTGATTTATCAAGATCAATATATTTAACACTATTAAAGGGAAACCAATTAACCTGGACCATATATAACAGATAATTTAAAAAACAATGTGGGGGTATAAATCTGTTATGAGCCATTTTGTACTCAGTGGGGTCTATACTTTCATTTAAAATTAGTTTCAACTGGTACCGTGTTTGTATGAATATAACCATTTTTAAGCCCCGAGGGTCATAACTATGGCGTCAGTTTGGGCCGTTTCAGGGTCACAAGCGTCTGTTATGGGCAATTCCGTACTCAGTCACATGTAATCTTCTGTTATGGACAATTCCGTACTCAGCGGGATATATTCTTTCATTTAGAATTAGTTTAGACTGGTACCGTGAATGTATGAGTATAACCCTTTTTTAAATTCAGCGGGTCATGTTTTGGGTGTCAGTTTGGGCAGTCCCAGGGCTGAAATCTTCTTTTATGAGCAATTTTGTACTCAGAGAGAATTGGTTTTGAGCGGTACAACAGATTCTATGAGTATACCCTATTTTGCTCCCCCCTCCCCAACCACCCCTTTTCGGCTTTGGTGTGTTGGTCTGGGCCATCCAAAGGGTCCAATCGTCTGTTATGGGTAATTTTGTACTCGGTGGGATATACTCTTCCATTTGAAATTAGTTTCAACTGGTAACTCGAATGTATGAATATGACCCTTTTTAAGCCCCTGGGATGGGGTACCACTTTGGGAAGTCGCAGGGCTGAAATCTTCTGTTATGAGCAATTGTGTACTCAGTGAGATGTACTCTTTCATTTTAAATTGGTTTTGACCGGTAGCTCGATTGTATAAGCAAACCCTATTTTTGCCCCACCCCACCCCTTCGGCTTTGGGGTGTCAGTCTGGGCCACCTCAGGGGTCTAACCGTCTGTTATGGGTAATTTCGTATTCAGTGGGATATACTCTTTTATTTGTAATTGGTTTCAACTGGTACCTCGAATGTATGAATATAATTTTTTTTTCTAGGCCTCTGGGATCCATATTTGGGGTGTCAGTTTGGGCCATCCCAGGGCCAAAATCATCTGTTAAGGGCCATTTCGTACTCAGTAGGATGTATTCTTTCGTTTAAAATTGGTTTTGACCGGTACCTCGAATGTATGAGTTTAACCCATTTTGGGGGTCATTATAGAGTCACCAGGGTCACACCCATGGACTGTGCCCCGGCAGACGCCCACTTCTGTGCATCCCAGGTTAGTATGTAGATGCCTATATGGTCAGATATTGGTACCTCGTTCGTCTAGGTTCGACCCTCTGGGCTCCCGGTCTAACAGGTCCATCGAATGTGACAAATGATACAGTTGTCTGTTAAAAATACAAATGACGAGAATGGTAACATTGTTCATGCATTAGCCAGACTATTGGCAACAGTCCATGTACATCTATGTCTATTTTAGTTTATTATAATCGTTGAAAAAAAAACACTGTAGTAAACGGTACAGCATGAATATGCCTTCAGCACATGGGTTAAATGTGTACCGGTATTCGGTAATTGCAATATATTTGCCAGACTTTCGTATACAAAATTATAAATTTACATGACGTTATTACACGGTCAATCGACATCATCCTGGTACTATTCTATAACCTGTACATTTTGTCACTATAATTTTAAGGATCGTAAGATCTACCACGGCAAAAAAAAATGAATTATGCCGTGGCAGATGGGAGTTGCGTCGCCTTTTACCACGGCTTTGCCGTTTGCCGTGGTTAATTTCGAGCGCTGGATATTTAGATCTTCATTATTAGGATTTACGTTACAATTCTGCGGCCCGTAATGCCGTACAAGATGGTCTAAAACCAATAAATGTAAGATTTATGCCGTGGATAATTATATATTTATCTTCATATCGAAGTGTGTTTTTCATACTATAGGGCAATTCCACGGTAACGGACGTATGTTTTGCACTCGTTATATTTTAAATACTTCCAATATTATCTAACAATGAATAATTAACTGTTTGGGTTTTATAAAGTATTAAAGACATATATTTCAAGTATTAATTGACATATGATTTTATTTATTCCTGAACACCAGAAATAAATATTGACCCCTCAAAGTATAGGTAACGGACGTACAGAAATGAACACCATGATTTACCTGCAAGAACATAGGTGCAAAACTCTGTGAATTGTCCTGTGGAATTCGACAGTTTTTATCCATGTAAGAAAGGGCACTAATACTAGATGTGATCTGTATGATCACTTCTCACATTTGCATTCTTGTAATCCAGTAAATTAGAAATTATTGTGGTAACGGACGTACATATTTTCTGGTAACGGACGTATGAGTGCAAATTGCTAACCCATTACATGAGATATGTAAACTTTCAAGTAATGGGACTGATAGATAATACTTATTATTAACTCATTTGAATTAATGGAGCAGTTACTTTCCTAAGAACATTACTCCTTACATAGAATATTGCAACCTTAAAATTTTGGTAACGGACGTACATTTTTACCCTAAAATTTTAGTAACGGACGTGCATACATCTATGAAACCCCAAATGATTTAGAAAATTTGGTCAAAATGTTTTCATTTTACAGTCATAATATCAGGAATGGGTGATGTTCGCTTTATATATGAGTTTTTGAACAGTTCCATAAATAAATATAAATGAGAGAGATAAAATGTAAATATTTGATAGCATGAAATATCGTAAACAGTAACGGACGTACATGTACGAAAACCCAAGTTATTCTGAGAATTTTTGCAAATCTTTTCTATTTTCGGTCATTATAATAAGAATGGGTTATATTTGCTTTAGATATGAAATTCTAAACAATCCCATTCATAAATATGAATGAGAGAGAAAAAAATAGGTTGCCAGGCAACGAAACATACGCCCACACAGCAGCCAAATCGTCCGGGCAGTCAACAAGAGTTGTCACATATTAAGGAATTATCAGAAAATCATTAGAATTTGTTTGGTATTTATAATCAAACCTGTTTTTTTTTAAATCAGATAATAATTGTGACCTCCAGAGGCACAACAAGCTAAAAAGGGTGATTTTTCGTACAATCAGGGGACATAATTCAGGAAGTAATGACCCGATGGGCGCAAATATCGAAAGGGACCAAGATCTTTGGGTTATAAACATACATGTCAAGTTTCATCCAAATCGGTTCAAAATTGTGACCTCTACACTGTTCACAACCTTGATATAACATATTTTCACACTATTCGCGTACAAATGGCGGCCATTTTGTCCGTCAATTTTGGTCCGATTTTCATGAAATTCAAACTCAACCTTCATAACCATGGCACGGTGATATAATCAAACGGTTTTTTAAATCGGATAACAATTTTGACCTCCAGAGGGACCACAAGCTAAAATGGGCGATTTTTCGGACAATCAGGGGCCATAATTCAGGAAGTTACGATCTGATTGGCGCAAATATCGAAAGGAACCAAGATCTTTGGGTTATAAACATGCATGTCAAGTTTCATCCAAATCGGTTCAAAATTGTGACCTCTACACTGTTCGCAACCTTGATATAACATATTTTCACACTATTCGCGTACAAATGGCGGCCATTTTGTCCGTCAATTTTGGTCCGATTTTCACGAAATTCGAACTCAACCTTCATAACCATGAAACGGTGATATAATCAAACGTTTTTTTAAATCGGATAACAATTTTGACCTCCAGAGGGACCACAAGCTAAAAAGGGCGATTTTTCGGACAATCAGGGGCCATAATTCAGGAAGTTACGATCCGATTGGCGCAAATATCGAAAGGAACCAAGATCTTTGGGTTATAAACATGCATGTCAAGTTTCATCCAAATCGGTTCAAAATTGTGACCTCTACACTGTTCATAACCTTGATATAACATATTTTCACACTATTCGCGTACAAATGGCAGCCATTTTGTCCGTCAATTTTGGTCCGATTTTCACGAAATTCAAACTCAACCTTCATAACCATGGCACGGTGATATAATCAAACGGTTTTTTAAATCGGATAACAATTTTGACCTCCAGAGGGACCACAAGCTAAAATGGGCGATTTTTCGGACAATCAGGGGCCATAATTCAGGAAGTTACGATCTGATTGGCGCAAATATCGAAAGGAACCAAGATCTTTGGGTTATAAACATGCATGTCAAGTTTCATCCAAATCGGTTCAAAATTGTGACCTCTACACTGTTCGCAACCTTGATATAACATATTTTCACACTATTCGCGTACAAATGGCGGCCATTTTGTCCGTCAATTTTGGTCCGATTTTCACGAAATTCCAACTCAACCTTCATAACCATGAAACGGTGATATAATCAAACGTTTTTTTAAATCGGATAACAATTTTGACCTCCAGAGGGACCACAAGCTAAAAAGGGCGATTTTTCGGACAATCAGGGGCCATAATTCAGGAAGTTACGATCCGATTGGCGCAAATATCGAAAGGAACCAAGATCTTTGGGTTATAAACATGCATGTCAAGTTTCATCCAAATCGGTTCAAAATTGTGACCTCTACACTGTTCACAACCTTGATATAACATATTTTCACACTATTCGCGTACAAATGGCGGCCATTTTGTCCGTCAATTTTCACGAAATTCAAACTCAACCTTCATAACCATGGCACGGTGATATAATCAAACGGTTTTTTAAATCGGATAACAATTTTGACCTCCAGGGGGACCACAAGCTAAAATGGGCGATTTTTCGGACAATCAGGGGCCATAATTCAGGAAGTTACGATCTGATTGGCGCAAATATCGAAAGGAACCAAGATCTTTGGGTTATAAACATGCATGTCAAGTTTCATCCAAATCGGTTCAAAATTGTGACCTCTACACTGTTCACAACCTTGATATAACATATTTTCACACTATTCGCGTACAAATGGCGGCCATTTTGTCCGTCAATTTTGGTCCGATTTTCACGAAATGCAAACTCAACCTTCATAACCATGGCACGGTGATATAATCAAACGGTTTTTTAAATCGGATAACAATTTTGACCTCCAGAGGGGCCACAAGCTAAAATGGGCGATTTTTCGGACAATCAGGGGCCCTAATTCAGGAAGTTACGATCCAATTGGCGCAAATATCGAAAGGAACCAAGATCTTTGGTTTATAAACATGCATTTCAAGTTTCATCCAAATCGGTTCAAAATTGTGACCTCTACACTGTTCACAAGCTAAAAAACGTCATTTTTCGTACAATCAGGGGCCATAACCCATGAAGTTACGGTCCGATACATGCCAATATCGAAAGGAACCGAGATCTTAGGGTGATAAACCTATATTTCAAGTTTCATTGAAATCGGATAAAAATTGTGACCTGTAGACTGTTCACAAACAATTGTGGACGGACGGACGGTCGAACAGGGGCGACGACAATATACGTCCACATGAAAATGTGGGCGTATAAAAATGTGAATATTTGGTAACGGACGTACATTCTCATAGCGATATTTTTCAATGTTGGTTACTTGCACGAAAATATGTTATTTTCATATTTTAATGTATAAATATCATGTTTATATACATTGTCAGATAACTAATGCCAAATCATTCATTATGACTCAGAATTATCCAACAAACACAAAGTAAGAAAATACATAAAAATTATAAATTCAACATTTACAACATACACCTCGACAAAAGACCAAATAAAAAAAAATTGGGAACAATTTCCACCAAAATTTGAGTTTGTCTTCAAAATATAGATTATTTCTCACCATAAAACACTATTTTTGTCCACTTATCAATTAAATTTTTCACCTAATTGTATACTTTGGCGTGGAATTGCCCTATAGAGCACGTGGTAATTACGTGTCAGCCACTGGAATGATTTTTTTACAGCCAATTCAGCTCTGCTGATTATTTAACTAGCCAATAGGGAATATTTAATTAATAAATGCCTACTGATATTTCATTTTTAAGTCTAATATATAATTTTTTGTGTACCTCATTCTGACAAAATGGTATAGACACATGAATTCGCAATACCCTACCGTGAATAAAAAACATGGAATATGAATTTACTTTGCAAAGTTTTCGTGCGTTATCCAAAATGACTGCTTGTGAAAATATTGAAATGGAAGCCCTGGTGAATACAATATAGTAGACCTACATGTACATATAATCACTAACATTATTACAAGTCAATATTTATTATTATTACAGAAAAAATAAATATCAACCCTGAAGTGGAATGATTTATTTCTTTCCATACACGAAGTATAAATATAAACATTAAATCCTTCAGAAGTTAAAATTGTAATGTGAACAGTCAATCAATAATTTTTAAACGTCCCAAATGGCTGTAGAACTAACACCTAGGGAACTTAAAAATACAAGGTATTTGGGTTGGGGTAGTGTACGTGTCTTTTATTAATATTTATTGGGCCCACAAGTTAATGTTAGGACTCACAACTTTCATGAATGACATCAGCCAGCTGGTCCTGTTGGCTTACAACTTTTCTTACCAAATTTTAAACACTGTAGTGGGCTGTAGCAAAGAGTCAGTTTAATCTTCCATAAAACTTTCTAGAAGATTGGGCGATTGGAAGGCTATTCATTTTCTATATGATGAAATTCTATGGTATTCTTATGTACAGAATTTTGCGGGCTTGTAGGAAATAATGGTCCAAAATATTCTGTTGTGCAAATCTCATAATTTTTCTAACAGATTTATGCTAAAATTCTTAAGGGACAAAATAAAGCATTCTATAGTTCCTTTTTTTTTAAGTGTTTTCTGCAGTAAATTTTACAGTTATCTTTTTGTAAAGTTTTGTGAACAGACTGCACATTTGTGACTCTAGGCTAGAAATAAAGATAATTGACCTTGATACATAATTTTCATGTTCGGTTGCCATGGTAACCACGATTATTTCGTAAAATTATCAAACATTCTGAAATGCTAGATCTCACTAACTAATGAAGATTTTTTTCAAAATTTTTTTTGCTACTTATTTCTAATAATTGCCTCAATGCAATGTCAGAAGGATTTTTTCATAACTGGCCAAAAATATTTTTTGGCCCTAGGGGTACCCTGTTTTCCCAAAAAATTTGGGTTTTGATAAGTTAGTCAACCACTCTACTGTAAATTTCAGGTATAACTAAAAATCCTTCTGACATTGCATAGAATACACCCTCCTTTATAACCAGGACAAATTTGAAGTAAATTGCTCAAATAGTTTTTGAGTTTTAGCACTTGGCAGTTGAGAAACGGGTAAAAAATTGTTTTAGAGAAAACAAGCTTCAAAGTTGTTGAACTAATTTTTTGATATTTCCGGTGTTTAACTTTGTAATTAGAGATGTAATGGGCCTTGTCATTGCTATACATCATTTTTATCTTCTTTCGTCTTCGTTCTTTTAAATTTTTTCACAATTCTGGTCTTTGAATTGGTTAAAACGACGGAATTTAGTCATATTTAGCCAAAAATCGGAAAAAACAGACAAATGTCCGCTAGGGGTCAATTGCTACCAGAAATAGCCGGAGATTCACGATCAATGCTTCGCGGAGCCAATAATGGCCATTGCGCATGCGTAACGTTTACTAGGCATGCGCAGTGGCTTTTTAACCTATAACCCTGTAACCTCTTTCTTTATATGGAGTTTTCCGTCGAAACACCACACATCATCGACCAATCATTACTGAGAGAGATTAAAATTTTCCCAATGTCTATTTATAGATCCGTAAAATAGAGTTAAGTCCCTTTCCAATGGTACCCAACATGGCGGCCTTCGCAATTTCTTTCGCGATCAAAACAGCGTTTCAAAGAGGATTGATTTTATGAATTCATGAGGTATAACAGCAACATTTGAATTCCATGTGCGTTAAAAAGTACATTTTTTCAATCAAAAAACACTTTACATGTATTTTCTTTAATTACAAGTGAAATAAAAATGAATGAACTTCACAAATATGCAAATATAAAAAAATCGATAATTTGAGTCAAAATTAACATTTGTGGTGCCGTGTCTGGCCTTAAACAAGCCAACGGTGAGGCTGATGTCCCTTGCCGAAATCCCAAAATAAATAGATGACACATTAATAAATCGCACATTTATTTTTTTTAAACGTATCGAACAATCAAACTGTACACTAAGTGTCATCCAAAAGTGTTTTATAAAAAAAAATGCTAAAACCAACAGAAAAATAAAAATGTACTCTAGTTAGAGGGACCCTAAAGGCAGACAAAAGGGCCCCGATGCTTGACAAAAGGGCCCCTCTGGCCAAGGGAAAGGGCCCTTGTGTCCGAGTCAATTGTTTCTATACACTGTTACTGTCGAATCCATTACTGAATGAGAATGCAGTCATTGTATTGGCATAAAAATCATCAATCAAGATGAACCTAAGTTATCTTGTCCCAAAGTATCAACCAATCAAATTACTTATCTCTGCCTACCCTAAGCAGAAAATGCTCATCCTTGAACTCCATCAAGGCATTGACCTAATAAGCATACACACCAATTTTGAACATTTTAACTCAATTAGGAGGAGAGTTATTGTGTTCCAAAGTCTCGGCAAATCAAATTGCTTATCGCTCTGCTTACCCTGAGCAGAAGATGCTCATTATCAAACTTAGTCATGGCATTACTGTAATGAAACTATACACCAAGTTTCATCACTCTCACTTAATTAGAACTAAAGTTATCGTGTCCCAAAGCATCAACCAATCAAATTGCTTATCTTTGCTTACCCTAAGCGGAAAATGCTCATCTTCAAACTCCATCAAGGCATTGACCTAATAAGCATATACACCAAGTTTGAACATTTTACAATCACCGAATTTTACAAACGAAAAAAATGACAATGCATAGTCGTAACTTTGTTATTTTTTGACCGATTTTACTAATTACTTATCTCTGCCTACCCTAAGCAGAAAATGCTCATCCTTGAACTCCATCAAGGCATTGACCTAATAAGCATACACACCAATTTTGAACATTTTAACTCAATTAGGAGGAGAGTTATTGTGTTCCAAAGTCTCGGCAAATCAAATTGCTTATCGCTCTGCTTACCCTGAGCAGAAGATGCTCATTATCAAACTTAGTCATGGCATTACTGTAATGAAACTATACACCAAGTTTCATCACTCTCACTTAATTAGAACTAAAGTTATCGTGTCCCAAAGCATCAACCAATCAAATTGCTTATCTTTGCTTACCCTAAGCGGAAAATGCTCATCTTCAAACTCCATCAAGGCATTGACCTAATAAGCATATACACCAAGTTTGAACATTTTACAATCACCGAATTTTACAAACGAAAAAAATGACAATGCATAGTCGTAACTTTGTTATTTTTTGACCGATTTTACTAATTCTTTTTTCTTTGAATACCTTGAAAAAAATCATTTTCATCTGCAGTTTCACATTTTCGAATTTTGAAAATTCTTCGCTGTGATTTCGAACCGGAAGTTTAGACCAATTTGACAACTTCTTTAATAGTTGTACGATTTTCATGAAATTTAGTATATAAGTAGATCTTACCGATGTGATTTCAAAAATATAACTAGACTTGCTCACAAGGCTGAAAGGCTTTCACGATAGCTACGCTCTACACAGTCGCTGAATGCAAGACGTAGACTATCCACCCACCCATCGCCACTCGGCAAATCTCGGCAGATTCCGTAAACTACATCTAACCTCGTCTGTATGACAGTAAGTGATATGTACCTACGCCCATACATTTGCGATGCGGCTACCGGTTTACTTTAACAGGAAAACTTGACGCTATTACACAAATTGGGAACCTATTCGGCTAGCGACCTATTCGACCGATCGAGCCGCAACCTGTTCGTTGGAAACCTATTTAGAATAAAGACAACAGTCGCCTTAACTCTTCTATTTATCAACCAATAAAATCCAACCTTATGTCTATCAAATGAAAGTAGAATAGATTATTTTTTATCCATTCCTTTAGCTCAGAATAGAAGTGTAATTTCGTCAGCTGGATCGGTCGAATAGGTCGCTAGCCAAATAGGTCGCCAACTTGTGTTCGGAATGGGGCAGCCATGTTTCATCCAGGACCTTTAAAGTAGTTCCAATATGGCGGAATTCATCATACAGCCGAGTTTAGATCGTCCGAAATCTCCCGAGGTTTGCCGAGTGACCCACCGCATGTTGTTTGCATGTGCATCACGATAGAAAGAAAGTGAAAAATATAGTTGAAGAATTTCCAACATAATGAACTTGGATCGGTTGAATCGCACAGACGCCGGAAATCTGAGCACGCAATCAAAAACTCAAATATTCCAAGAAATTTTAATTTTAGTACATTTTCAAAATTTTCAAGAAAAAAGAGAACGGCGTTATCGCATCCGCAATATCCCCCGCTGTACAAAAATATAACTTTTTCGAAAATCGGTTCGGAATTGGAATAATTAGGACCGATTTTCATTCGCGCACGTTAAAGATTTACATCACTTCCGGTCTGTTCACAACTTTCGCAATAGATCTACTAAGTACTAAATGTTTAAAACATAGAAAAAAAATAGGTTGCCAGGCAACGAAACATACGCCCACACAGCAGCCAAATCGTCCGGGCAGTCAACAAGAGTTGTCGCATATTAAGGAATTATCAGAAAATCATTAGAATTTGTTTGGTTTTTATAATCAAACGTTTTTTTTTTAAATCAGATAATAATTGTGAAGGGTGATTTTTCGTACAATCAGGGGACATAATTCAGGAAGTAATGACCCGATGGGCACAAATATCGAAAGGAACCAACATGTCAAGTTTCATCAAAATCGGTTCAAAATTGTGACCTCTATAGGGTCCACAACCTTGATATAACATGTTTTCACACTATTCGTGTACAAACGACGGCCATTTTGTCTGTCAATTCTAGTCCGATTTTCACGTAATTCATACTCTCTCTTCATTACCATGTAACGGTCATATAGTCAAACGTTTTTTTAAATCGGATAATAATTTTGACCTCCAGAGGGACCAAAAGCTAACAAAAGCGATTTTTTGTCAATCCGGGGACATAATTCAGGAAGTTATGATCCAATGGGTGCAAATATCGAAAGGAACCAAGATCTTTGGGTTATAAACATACATGTCGAGTTTCATCAAAATCGGTTCAAAATTGTGACCTCTATAAGGTCCACAACCTTTATATAACATATTTTCACACTATTCGCATACAAACGGCGGCCATTTTGTCCGTCAATTTTGGTCCGATTTTCCCAAATTCAAACTCAACCTTCATAACCATCGAATCGTGATATAATCAAACGGTTTTTTAAATCGGATAACAATTTTGACCTCCAGAGGGACCACAAGCTAAAAAGGGCGATTTTTTGGACAATCAGGGGCCATAATTGAGGAAGTTACGATCCGATGGGCGCAAATATCGAAAGGAACCAAGATCTTTGGGTTAGAAACATACATGTCAAGTTTCATCAAAATTGGTTCAAAATTGTGACCTCTATAAGGTCCACAACCTTGATATAACATATTTTCACACTATCCGCGTACAAACGGCGGCCATTTTGTCCGTCAATTTTGGTCCGATTTTCATGAAATTCGAACTCAGCCTTCATAACCATGGAACGGTGATATAATCAAACGTTTTTTTAAATCGGATAACAATTTTGACCTCCAGAGGGACCACAAGCTAAAAAGGGCAATTTTTCGGACAATCAGGGGCCATAATTCAGGAAGTTACGATCCGATGGGCGCAAATATCGAAAGGAACCAAGATCTTTGGGTTATAAACATACATGTCAAGTTTCATCAAAATTGGTTCAAAACTGTGACCTCTATAAGGTCCACAACCTTGATATAACATATTTTCACACTATTCGCTTACAAACGGCGGCCATTTTGTCCGTCAATTTTGGTCCAATTTTCACGAAATTCGAACTCAACCTTCATAACCATGGAACGGTGATATAATCAAACGTTTTTTTAAATCCGATAACAATTTTGAACTCCAGAGGGACCACAAGCTAAAAAGGGCAATTTTTCAGACAATCAGGGGCCATAATTCAGGAAGTTACGATGCGATGGGCACAAATATCGAAAGGAACCAAGATCTTTGGGTTATAAACATACATGTCAAGTTTCATCAAAATCGGTTCAAAATTGTGACCTCTATAAGGTCCACAACCTTGATATAACATATTTTCACACTATTCACGTACAAACGGCGGCCATTTTGTCCGTCAATTTTGGTCCGATTTTCACGAAATTCGAACTCAACCTTCATAACCATGCAACGGTGATATAATTAAACGATTTTTTAAATCGGATAACAATTGTGACCTCCAGAGGGACCACAAGTTAAAAAGGGCGATTTTTCGGACAATCAGGGGCCATAATTCAGGAAGTTACGATCCGATGGGCGCAAATATCGAAAGGAACCAAGATCTTTGGGTTATAAACAAACATGTCAAGTTTCATCCAAATCAGTTCAAAATTGTGACCTCTACGCTGTTCACAAGCTAAAATACGTGATTTTTCGTACAATCAGGGGCCATAACCCATGAAGTTACAGTCCGATACATGCCAATATCGAAAGGAACCGAGATCTTATGGTGATAAACCTATATTTTAAGTTTAATTGAAATCGGATAAAAATTGTGACCTGTAGACTGTTCACAAAAAAAATGTGGACGGACGGACGGACGGACAGGGGCGACGACAATATACGTCCACATAAAAATGTGGGCGTATAAAAAAACAATATTCAGAACTCTACCAATTCAGACTTTTGTCGATGTCACATCAATGTGTTACACGGGACTATGGAATCGCGTTTTCATATCAGCTACTCAAATATGTAACTGGTTCAAAAATTGATTGAATATTCAATGAAATATCGTCAATTTTCTGATTTCGTGCACGTTAAAGATTTGACGTCACTGTCACCAACATACAAAATTTCAATATTTATTACAAACAGAGTCCATGCCCAAACTACATTACACTTTCTATGACCGGTGCAATATTCGTACTTCTGCACGATACTACTGCAACATACAACAGCAACCTCTTAAATATTGGATTTGCTTATAAACAGCGCGAGTCGTCGATTTATGTCGAGATGATTACTGTTATGAGGTAATTTTGACAAAGAAGAAACAATATTAATTCAAAGAATAATTATTACACGCAGCAATCAACTATTTCTGTTACAGGGCCATTAAACCCATATTTTGAATAGAAGTAAACACTCAAAGTTGAAATGCTTTTAGCTCAAATATCGTCACTGTGAGAGAAAAGGGGGCTTTTGAATATGCTCTAAACGTATGTAATACGTACAGATTGTATCAACTCTTACTGCATGTTTGCTTAACAATGAAAGGTGACATTTTCAATTTTCGATCCCTTTGTTCTCATACTCCTGATATTTTTAACTGTTGCGCAATGGTTTCATACCTAAGACTACCGATCAAACTCTCTGTAGAAGAATTTCCCAAAAAAAATTACGTTGACTTTTCGAGAAAAAAACCTCTAAAAATGCTCCAAATCGTAAAAATACGACGTTTTGGATTTTCAATCTCGTTTTTCGACTACTCATGACATTTAGAGAAATTGTACATCGGTTTCACACAATACACCACCCATAAGACTCCCGACTGAGAAAGTTTTAAAAAAATCGTAGGCGGCGTTTCCGAGAAACATGCGTTCAAAATTGCTCGAAATCGTAAAAAACCTTACTTTTCAAAGTCCTATAACTTTTTCAATTTTTGATAGAAACTTATCGCTATAGTACCATCTTGTAGATCATTCACGTGGCTATCATTCAATATTAATCTTAGTAATAACAATAGTCTTTCACCATTTTCAATGGTGAAAACCCAATTAGAAATTGTCAAAATTATCTCCCCTTGACAAAATTAAGGATCAAAATTTTCAAAAAAATCATCGAAATATAGGTCAGAATGACCTGATTTTTTTTTTTGAATACTAGATAAGTAATTACTGATTTGTACACAAAATATGAAGTTTGTCGATCGAATCGGAAGTGCCATCATCTTGAAACGTGAAAAATCACTAAGGCTTTTTTGCTATTTTACTTACAGACACGGGAGTTATATTTTCTGAATCCTTGAAAGATGGACTAAATATTGTTCAGAGCAGAATTTTGATTTAGGTCAATTGATGGTTGCCATTTTGAAGTGAATATGAAAAGTAGTAGCAATTTGAAGGGCTGAGACTTTGAAACACAATAACTCTCCTTCTAATTGAGCTAGAATGTTCAATCTTGGTGTAGACGTTAACTAGGTCAATGTCATGATTGAGTTCAAAGATGAGCATTTTCTGCTTAGGGTAAGCAGAGATAAGCATGCTGATTTGTTGATTCTTTAGGGCAAGATAACTTCGGTTATAATGAAGGGAGGGCGGTGAAACTCTTGTTAATCGAGAGTCTAATAGCTATCCTGTTGGGTGAAATCGTTGTATCATTTTTTTAAAATATCAGGGATAGCAGAAAAAAAGAGATCGAAAATCCAAAAAGTCGTATTTTTATGATTTGGAGCATCTTTAAAGGTTCTTTCCTCTGAAAGTCAACATAATATTTTGTGGGAACTTCTTCTACAAAGAGTCTTATGGTAGTCTTTTATATGAAAACTTCGATCAACAGTCCAAAATATCAGGAGTAGAGGAATAAAAGGATCGAACATTGAAAACGGCACCCTTTCATTGTTAAGCGAAACATGCAGTGTGGGTGACTACAATCTGCACATTTAGTCATCGTATAGAGCTTATTCAAAAGTATCGAATTCCAACTGCTTAGGGATATTTTACATGCACTCCAAAGTGTACACGCAACCTTGGTTTTTTGTCCCATCCGAATGACTAGACAGCTGTCCTTGTCACTGACAAGGTAGTCCAGTAAATCTAGATTTTTACCTGGAATAAATTTGCAGAAAGCTGAATTCAACTGTTTTTGTATCTGGGGTACTTGCTTATCAAAATACCAAAAGTCTCCCAAAATCTGATTTGCGGGTCTACGTGAAAATCAATAATCAATCCAAGATGGCGGACGACGGCGTGAAATGGCTTAAAATATCAAATATCTCCGAAAGAAATCGTTTTAGACCATATAAATGTACTATGCGTCAATATAAAAGTGATATCTCTGAATCAGATGGTGGGGTCAAATGGTTGCTATGACGTCATAGTGGCGACATATCGCAATATCGAGTCAGAAAACAAAGAAATTAAATAGAAAGTGACGTCATAACATTATATCGAGTCAGAAAGTAAACAAATTAGACCGCAATATGTCTTTTAAAGGAGATACTATCGCACCTTATATATTACGTATTGAGAAAAAATTTATCATTAATCCTTAAAATGTCAAATATCTCCGAGAGGAAGAGTTTTAGACCATAAAAATGTATAATATCTCGGAAAGTACAAGTTTTAGACCATATTAATATATAATATCTCCAACTGGAAGCGTTTTAGACCAAATACTGTATAATATAAATGTATAATAAAGGAAGCGTTTTAGATAATATAAATGTATAATAGGATTATTGTGCCAGTTATCGGCCACTTAAGTAAAATTCCTACTAGTCTTAATACTGTTGATAATATTGTTGATGTTTTCTGGTATAATATTGAACCCCTTACGTGTTTCAATTGTTTCTTTGATGGGTATTTAATCCAAAATATTAATATATTATCATATTGAGGAAAGATTCCTATTTTTGCAGTCATCGGCCATCGACAAATCTAATTCCGGCTATTGTGAGTTCAGTTTGCCATGACTTCCGGTTACTGAAATATATGTTTGCTTCATCGTCCACATATTCATCTGTCTATAAATAAATATGGAAATCACCGTTAACTATCGAATCTGTTAACACCATCAATGTTATTTTGAAATTTGAAATGTTTGTTTCATTTTAGATACTATGTCAGGCCTACTTGACTTCTGTGACACCGATGAATGGTTATTTCCAATATGGAATGGAATGGGAATAACCCACATGCCTTAAAACTATTTGATATTGCGTTTTCAAGAGCTGAGTTCGTGGCCAGGTCTAATATATGAGCAAATGTCCATTTGGATAGTGATTTTCCTAAGTCTGATTGCATATGCTAATTCCTTACATGTTTTTTTTATCATCGGACTTTGAGGGGCCGAAATACCGAAACATCAGCAGGTTGTAAAATATGGGTAGCATTGGGAAATAATTCCATGGGAGCTACAAAATTTATTAAGATGATATGGCAAGTGTGCTTTATGTCCATCAACTACAAAGTAACACTGGAGGTGGAACTGCATTCTCTGAGAGCAGGATGGAAAACATTAGCCAAACATTCATAAAACGTTTCTGATTTCATCCATCCGGATTGAGACATTCCAATTGCCCATGTGCCTGAGACTGACTTCAATGTAACTTTAGGAGGTCACTCATGTGGCAATATATCAGTCCCTTGACAGTTTCATACACATTTTTCCATCTCTTGGACTGAGGACTTTTCCACTTCTAAGGCATTGTTGAAACTTGGTCTCGTCATACGTATTCTGCTTCTATCCTCCAAAATGAGCTTACAGTTTTCCTCAAGTTAATCGTGCAACCCCTTAAACCAACTTCTTAGGTTAGCTAGTCACAGTCAACCCAAGACTTCCTTTGTTTATTGTTTCAGCAGTACGTACATAAATTGAAGGACGTTGAATAAGAAATCTCTAGTACCACTGTTCAACCCAACAGATGTTTGTGAAGGGATTTTCCAGACTATCTTCATCTATTATTCGTTTCATTGTATTGATCACATAAGTTTTCTTCCCATGAAAGCGGATCATGGATAAATCAAGAATCAATTTCTCTGATGTATCCCTTTTCAGCTGTTGTTAAAACAGTATTTGGACCCATTTTACTTTCTTCAGGAACCCTTCCACAGACATCATAGCTATCGCTTCATTGACTGACCTGTCACTCAATTATCACCAATCACGTAACACATTATCCATAGGTACACACACACCCTTAAATTGATCCATATGAACATCATAATGAGAAACATCTTTATTTCTTGGACATCGGAAGGCCTAAAATATTCTCGCAAGTCCGCGAATCTGCTTTGGCTCCGTAACTCGACGATTCACGAATAACCTAGCCTAATCCGAATACACGTGCATTCCACTTACCATCAAACATGTTCAAAGCTTACGCATTCAATTGAATAGAAAGGCTAATGACTTCGCTATTGAGAAGTGTGTAAATTTAGATTCTAAAATATCCGTAATACATTGAATGTCAAATCAAGATATCATATCAGTGCATAACAATATATATACCTAATGTGGGGGACAGGTAAAAATTATATACGAGATACTGTTCCGACCAACATGTATTTATTTTCTTTTGTCAAATTTTCCAGTAGATTATACATAGACTTTATTTATAGAAATCGTCTTCAACTTTTAAATGATTAAACACGCCTTACAACGAAAAGTGTACATTCGAGCCACAACAATATTTACTACTCTGTGGTCACGGTAGAATTAGGTCATATGACTTTGGGGCTAATTTATTTAAATATTTATGTGTTATAGATACTTCATAAGGAATCGAATTACAAGTTTGTGAGGACATGTAACTGTGGCGTCGGACAGAGCTAAGTGTAAATATGGCAAATGGTGGCGTATCGTGGTACTTCATTTGCTATTCTTGCATTTGGAAACAAATAATTAAATTTTTGTGATAATGTGAGTGTTGTGATCTAAGTCAATTTACTGAACATAGAGTAAAATTTTGTCAAGCTGTCGCATGCGACAGGAAGTTTTACTTATTACCTGTCAGACTGAAAAATCATCTGTCGGTGACAAGTAGACAGGCCAATATTTCGAGCCATGCCTCCATGACGCTTGTCCTGAAGAGTTGACTTTGGTATATAAGGTCCATGGTATACCTAACTCAAGACAGGCTTTATGCTGGCTTATACCATTTTGAACCGAAGCCGACGCTTTATCGTCGAAAAACTTTGTCGCACATGAACGGTTGCCTCCGACTGCAACGCTGTTTAACAGCTTGAGAACACACCACCGAATAATTACCGAGATGGTGATATGGATGTGGCTGGGAATGGAATATTACGTTAATTTAAAAGACATTGCTGTCTAATTTGTTTATTTTCTGACATGATATTGTGTTATGACGTCACTTTCTATTTAATTTGTTCGTTTTCTGACTCGATATTGCAATATGTCGCCACTATGACGTCATAACAACCATTTGACCCCACCATCTGATTCAGAGATATCACTTTTATATTGACTCATAGTACATTTATATGGTCTAAAACGATTCCTTTCGGAGATATTTGATATTTTAAGCCATTTCACACCGTCGTCCGCCATCTTGGATTGCTTATTGATTTTCACGTAGACCCGCAAATCAGATTTTGGAAGACTTTTGGTATTTTGATAAGCAAATACCCCAGATACAAAAACAGTTGAACTCAGCTTTCTGCAAATTTATTCCAGGTCATAGTGGGTCGGGTCCATAGATTTACTGGACTAAGGGGGAACCACACCGGAAAATCGAGATGAACTTTCTCGGTGCAGAACTTTCAATTCAGGCCAAACTTTTATTGCATACAATTAAGCTGGTCAGTTGGAGCTTATTATCAAAAGTTTTCTAATAATCGGTTGGTAATTAAAGTACCGTGCGAATTAAACTGTTAAAACAGAAAATTTCGCCCGGCTGAAATGTTTCTTGCTACAAGTCAGCAATTTCCCGATTTTAGGGAGGCTGAATAGTTAGCATATGCTCGCTGTATCGTAACGTCTGTCATTGAGTCAACCGGCGTCGTTTCGATTTCCAAGTTGCACGTGACATGGAGTATGGTGTCCAACCTTGTGGGTTTTCTCCGTGTCCTTCGGTTTCCTCCCACGGCTAAAGAACCGTACGCCCAAGGAACTTTTTAAATAAAATTTAAAAGATAGGCTGGCACTGCCAGGCAGGATACGCCCACATTTTTGGGAGATGGATAGAGAACAAGCAATACCGAAAGTGATTTTTCCTACATCATTAAGTCCTGTATTTCATACTGTATTGGGAGCAGCCATTTTGTTGGTCAGTTCCAGTCTGATATTCATGAAATTCGAAGCCGACACAACGTAGAAATGTTACTTTTCGTCAAAATCGGATAAGAATTGTGACCTGTAGAGAGTCCACAACCATGATATACCATATTTTTACACTATACGCGTACAAACGGTGACCATTTCGTCCGGCAATTTTGGTACGATTTTCACGAAATTCGAACTCAACCTTCCTTACGGAGCAACAGTAATATAATTAGAGTTTTTTTTTAAATCAGATAATAATCGTTCAAGAGATAGACAGAGAACAAGCAATACCGAAAGTGATTTTTCCAACAATCAAAGGCCATAATTCATTAAGTTACAATTTGATATGCACAAATATCAAAAAGAATAAAGATCTTTAGGTTATAAACAAGCATTTCAGGTTTCATCAACATCGAATTAAAATTGTCACCTCTACAGGGTCCACAACTTTGATATACCATATTTTTACACTGTTCGCGTACAAACGGCGGCCATTTTTTCTGGCAATTATAGTCCGATTTTCTCGAAATTCGAACTGAACCTTCCGTAGGGTGTAACGGTGATAGAGTCAAATGTTTTTTTAAATTGGATAATAATTGTGACCTCCAGAGGGACCATAGTCGATTTTTCGGACAATCAGAGGCCATAATTCAGGAAGTTATGATCTGATATGCGCAAATAACGAAAGGAACCAAGATCTTTGGGTTATAACCATGCATTTCAAGTTTCATCAAAATCGAATTAAAATTGTGACCTCTACAGGGTCCACAACCATGATATACAATTTTTTAACAGTATTCGCGAACAAACGGCGGCCATTTTGTATGGCAATTTTGGTCCGATTTTCCCGAAATTCGAACTCAACCTTCCTTACGGTGTAACAGTAATATTATCAACCGTTTTATTAAATCGGATAATAATTGTGACCACCAGAGGGACCACAAGCTAAAATAAGGCGATTTTGCGTATAATCAGGGGCCATAATTCAGGAAGTTACGTTCCAATATGCGCAAATATCGAAAGGAACCAAGATCTTTGGGTTATAACCATGAATTTCAAGTTTCATCAAAATCGATTTAAAAATGTGACTTTTACAAGGTCCACAACCCATGATATACAATTTTTTAACAGTATTCGCGTACAAACGGCGGCCATTTTGTATGGCAATTTTCGTCCGATTTTCCCGAAATTCGAACTCAACCTTCCTTAGGGTGTAACGGTGATATAATCAAACGGTTTTTTAAATCGGATAATAATTGTGACCTCCAGAGGGACCACAAGCTAAAAAGGGTGATTTTTCGGACAATCAGGGGCCATAATTCAGGAAATTACATTCCGATAGGTGCAAATATCGAAAGGAACCAAGATCTTTGGGTTATAAACATGCATGTCAAGTTTCATCAAAATCGGTTCAAAATTGTGACCTCTATAGGGTCCACAAGCTAAAAACGTGACTTTTCGTACAATCAGGGGCCATAATCCATGAAGTTTTCATCCGATACATGCCAATATCGAAAGGAACCGAGATCTTTTGGGGATAAACCTATATTTCAAGTTTCGTCAAAATCGGATAAGAATTGTGACCTGTAGAGAGTCCACAAACAAATTGTGGACGGACGGACGTCCGGACGGACAGGGGCGACGACAATATACGTCCACATAAAAATGTGGGCGTATAAAAACATATGTTAGTCCCGAAATGACCTAGTTAGTGTCGAATGGGCGTTAAGCCGCATTTCTCTCTTTCTCTTCTTTTATTTTTAAAGTTGTGTAATAATCGATCGGTAATCAAAAGTACTGTAAAAGCGATAAAACAGAAAATTTCGCCCGGTTGTAATGTTTCTCACTTTAAAGTCAGCAATTTGCCGATTTTAGAGGGCAAACGTTTATTGCGAACAATTAAGATGGTCAGGGGGAGCTTATTTTTAAAAGTTTTGTAATATTCGGTTGAAAATTAAAGGGACAATAACACCCTTGCTGGCTTGGTAGCTCAAGAAAATAAATAATAACCTTATTCTAAGTACTAGATGTTTAAGTGTCTTACCTATTGTGTAAATTATCCATTACATCCTATTTTAAAATCCAAGTCACATTTGAAAAGGTTTACGTTAGACTTTTCAAATCAATAAGTAGAATTTTTCCAATTTTTTAAATTAGGTGTGTTAAAATGAAAGTTATATCATCAATTAATTGGACTATTGTAAAATGATACAATTTGTTGACCAGAATGAAGATTGGGACATATTATTCAGTTACAACAAGAGTGGTATTGGGCTTTAAAGGTACCGTGAAAATAAAACTGTTCAAATAGAAAATTTGGCCCGGTTGAAATGTTTCTCACTGTAGGTCGGCATTTTGACAAATTTAGGGGGATTACGTGGCTGAATGGTTAGTACCTGCGCTCTGTATCGTAACGTCTGTCACTGAGTCAACTGGTGTTGTTTCGATTGAAATGCCCGGTTGAAATGTTTCTTGCTTAACGTCAGCAATTTTCCGATTTTAGGGAGGCTGAATGGCTGAATGGTTAGCATGTGCGCGCTGTATCGGCGTTGTTGCACGTGACATGGAGTATGGTGACCAATCTCGTGGGTTTTCTCTGTGTCCTTCGGTTTCCTCCCACACATGAAGACCTGTACACACAAGGGAAGTTTTTCAATAAAATTTAAAAACATATGTTAGCCCCGAAATGACCTAGTTTGTGTGGAATGGACTTTAAGCCGCAATTCTCTCTTTCTCTTTTATTTTTAAAGTTTTTATATAATCGGTTGGTAATCAGAGGTACTGTAAAAGTGATAAAACAGGAAATTTCGCTCGGTTGTAATGTTTCTCACTTTAAAGTCAGCAATTTGCCGATTTTAGGGGGCAAACATTTATTGCGAACGATTAAGTCTGTCAGGGGGGAGCTTATTTTTAAAACTTTTGTAATATTCGGTTGATAATTAAAGGTACCGTGCAAATTAAACTGTTAAAATAGAAAATATGGCCCGGTTGAAATGTTTCTCACTGTAGGTCAGCAATTTGCCAAATTTAGGGAGGATGCGTGGCTGAATGGTTAGCACCTGCGCTCTGCATCGTAACGTCTGTCATTAAGTCAACTGGCGTTGTTTCGATTGAAATGCCCGGTCGAAATGTTTCTTGCTATAAGTCAGCAATTTTCCGATTTTAGTACTGAAAAATTGATAAAACAGAAAATTTCGCCTGGTTGTAATGTTTTTCAATTTAAAGTCAGCAATTTGCCAATTTTAAGGGGCAAACGTTTATTGCGAACGATTAAGCTGGTCAGGGGGAAAAAATCATCGAAATAAAGATCAGAATGACCTAATTTTTATATTCGATATTAGAAAAGTAATTACTGATTCGTACACAAAACATGGAGGTTGTCGATCGAACCGGAAGTGCCACCATCTTGAAACGTGAAAAAACAATAGAACTTTTGTGATATTGCACTTACAGACATTAGAATTACATTTTCTGAATCCTTGAAGGAAAACATAAAAGACGGCCAGAGCATAATTTTGATTTAGGTCAGCTGATGGGCGCCATTTTGAAGTGAAAATTAAACATAGTGAAAAATCAACATTTACGGACTTGTAAACCAACACAATAGGGCACAGTATTTTCAATGTGTCTCCTATGTCTAAAATTTAATACATTTCAGGATAGCCGGGATACAGGTCGAATTTTCGGTATTTGAATATTTCAAAAATTCGAATTTCACCTTTGATGTTTTTCGTGCCGACAAAGTTGTTTACGAGTGAAAAATCGCATTAATTTTGCTAGATTGTGACCGATTTTAATGATTTATTTTTTCTTGTTAGGCTTATTTATATGACCCATGACATGTGACATGAAGTGGCTGTGAATACGAAAGCTTTCATATCTGCATGGGACAGTAGCAGATCTAGTTACATGTTATTGTCGGCGATATGACTTTACAATTCATACTGTAGATTCATGCACGCTTTTCACATGGAATTGTTCTTTGATGTTGATAGATGACACACAGTGAGGTCGACAATACAGATGATATTCAACAAATATGCAATTCATTTGAGAATTTTAGACACTATGCTAAGATTCCTAAATCGGAACATAGTTTCGCTATTTACCGATATCCGGTCCAACCTCATTTTGATTATCCGATGTATTTTAATCTCGATTGATATCAGATGCTCTAATCTATATCGAAAACAAAATTATAAAACAAAAAATCTCGCAACTAATGATAACCTGTAAGTTTCGTCGCTGTTACATTTTATAAATATCTTCTGTATTGCCGACGTCACTGTGTGTCATCTATCAACATCAAAGAACAATTCCGTGTGAAAAGCGTGAATGAATCGACAGTATGAATTGTAAAACAATGACTGGATCGTGCGGTAGCGGTGTAGTAATATATGTCTGCATGAATTACTTTATTTATTTACGAAGCGGCCGCTCAAAAGCTTGTGGACGACTTTTTATCATCATATTATTATATGCTTATATTAGGTATGTGATTTATCTATTAGTGATGATGTATTACGACCCAGGTAAGAAATATTTAGATACGATTTGCGGTCCATGTCCGTGTCAATGGGGGAAAACTGTGCCTGTTAACAATTCCCCTCCTTCTGCATTTCTTCAACATTTCCAAGGGATACAAAAATAAATGTTGGACGAAAACAGTCCCCCGAATGCGCCTTGATAAATGTCGAAAATTACGTCATTCGTGGTCGAAATGAGTACTGCACACATTAATTTGTAAATTCACAAATGCAGTTGTTATTGATGGCGGGAGCGGGTAAATAACCCAGAAAACAAGATTATAAGAAACAAGATATACGTCCATTTGTTTCGATAATTTCTAATAAATAAATTCTTGAGTTATATTTACGCCGGGAAAATTGTCAGGTCATTGCAAATGGACGTTTCCCAACGGACGTCGGCAATACAGAAGATATTCAACAAATATGCAATTCATTCGAGAATTTTAGACACTATGCTAAGATTCTAAATCGGAACATAGTTTCTAAAATTGGGAGATAGAAATTAAATATTTCACACAAAAACAAACGCCTTACGTTTTCTAGATGACCCCCGGCAAACTAATTAAAAGACATGAAAAGAAAACAGCATTGCATTTCTAATCACCCGTAAGTTTCTAGACGGCTCTCGGTAAAGTGGTAATTTGGCGTAAAAACTAAACGCCGTTAGTAATTAAACACTCTGTTCATTTCTAGACAACGTCCGGGAAAATAAGGCCTTGTCTAAAAACTAAACTCCTTTCAAATCTAAAACATCCTGAGAAACTGGACGGTCGTAAAGTAGACGATCGATGACAAAACTAGACGGTGTTTCTAAATCTACACGGTAGCACAAACTGGGCGGTTTTTGATAAATCTTGACGGTATTTAACACATTCTTGACGTGTATTAGATTCTAGATGATAAGGGTAGTTTCTTACCTTTTTTCGTAAAAACTGGAAGATTCCCGGTCCCTAGTGCTAATAAGCATACACACCAATTTTGAACATTTTAACTCAATTAGAAGGAGAGTTATTGTGTTCCAAAGTCTCGGCAAATCAAATTGCTTATCGCTCTGCTTACCCTGAGCAAAAAATGCTCATTATCGATCTTAGTCAAGGCATTACTGTAATGAAACTATACACCAAGTTTCATCACTCTCACTTAATTAGAACTAAAGTTATCGTGTCCCAAAGCATCAACCAATCAAATTGCTTATCTCTGCTTACCCTAAGCGGAAAATGCTCAACTTCGAACTCCATCCAGGCATTGACCTAATAAGCATATACACCAAGTTTGAACATTTTAACTCAATTAGAAGGAGAGTTATTGTGTTCCAAAGTCTCAACCAATCAAATTGCGTATCGCTCTGCTTACCCCGTGCAGAAAATGCTCATTATCGAACTTAGTCAAGGTATTACTGTAATTAAACTATACACCAAGTTTCATCACTATTAGAACTAAAGTTATCGTGTCCCAAAGCATCAACCAATCAAATTGCTTATCTCTGCTTACCCTAAGCAGAAAATGCTCAACTTCGAACTCCATCAAGGCATTGACCTAATAACCATATACACTAAGTTTGAACATTTTAACTCAATTAGAAGGAGAGTTATTGTGTTCCAAAGTCTCGACCAATCAAATTGCGTATCGCTCTGCTTACCCTGAGCAGAAACTGCCCATTATCGAACTTAGTCAAGGTATTACTGTAATGAAAATATACACCAAGTTTCATCAATCTCACTTAATTAGAACTAAAGTTATCGTGTCCCAAAGCATCAACCAATCAAATTGCTTATCTCTGCTTTCCCTAAGCGGAAAATGCTCATCTTCGAACTCCATCAAGGCATTGACCTAATAAACACACACACCAAATTTGAACATTCTAGCTCAATTAGGAAGAGAGTTATTGTGTCCCAAAAAGTGTGACGGACAGACAGGCGAACCCATTTTAATAGTTCCCCAACTTTCTTCGAAAGGCGGGGGGGACAATGAATTTAGTTTGTGCTATAATACTAATAATTCAGACAAGTGTCACAAAGTTATCCTGTGTAAATATTGATCAAATGTGAATAAATTTGTTAATGAAATTTGTTAACGTAACCGATATTTCAATGTGCGTAACCAGGAAATCGTTCGCATGTTTTTGAGCTCGCGAGACCACACGTAACTGGTGGGTATCGTTCGCGTCAAATTTTGTGGCGTGAATAAATGAATTTTATTCATCTTGAAAAGTTAAGAAAAGCATTGAGTTTGAAATACAAAAAAATGCTGTGGTGCCGTAGCAGAATTTTTCTTTTTTTTGTGCCGTGGTAGAAAATTTTTAATTTCGAGGACTGTTTAGAGCGTCCACAAGATTTTTTGAAGTGATCAAGGGCCATAACTCTGGCAGTAATTATTGGAAATCACTGAAAATCAATAGGCTTCTTCGTCGTATTCTGCTAACGGATAATGAAATTGACTTTCCAGGAACAGAAATTTAACCAACTGTTATCAAAATTATCAAAATGACAATGATTGTTAATGTTTAACGAATCATTTAAATAACTTAGTTTTGAGCAATGTTTACACTAATTGTGTACGAGGGGCGACCACTTTGCAGTCTTGGTTCGATTTTCACGAAATTCAAACGCAACCATCCTTACAGTGATACTGTATATTCAAACATTTTTTTTAAAATCAGATGAAAATATGACCTCTATGGGGTTCACAAGCTAAAAACGTGATTTTTCATACACTCAGGGGCCATAATTCAGGAAGCTACGGTCCGATATAAGCAAATAGCTAAAGGAACCGTGATCTTTGGGTTATAAACTTACATTTCAAGTTTCAATAAAATGGGATAAAAATTGTGACCTTTATAGAGTTCACAAGCTAAAAACACAATTTTACATACAATCAGGAGCCATAATCCATAAAGTTACGGTCTGATACATGCCAATATTGAAAGGAATCAAGATATTTGGGAGATAGACGTATACTTCCAAGTTTCGTCAAAATCAGATAAAAAATTGTGTCGAGTGTCCAACAAATTGTGGACAGACAGACGGACAGCGGCGACAATATATGTCCACCTGAAAATGTGGGTGTATAAAAATAAATTGAGTGTGTGTCCTTCCATGTATTGTAAATAAAATATTAAATAAATAAATACCATGTAAACGTACTGTCAAATGAAAAATTAAAGTCAGAATTCCCATAAAATATGATTGTTTTCCTCAAATGTGTCTAGTTGCAAAGCAGACAATTAAGAACGTATCCGCGAGAGCACCATGCAGGTGGTGACAGGGGTCATGTCAGCGATTTCGGCCATATTTTCCATGTGGGATAGGTTAGGGCCCAAATGCACGCAAAAGCGATATTTGACCGATTGGACCCTTCCTTATCCTCCAGAATGGGGTTTGGAGTTTTATCCTCAGAAAAACGGCAAAAATCGATTTTTTTGAGGTTGAAATTTGAGAGGTTGCCTCATGTAAACCAATGGAGATACAATAACCTTATTGGGATATAATATAGTCAAGGTTGTTCTCTAACAGTACATATTAGTTAAAGTTCGAAATCTGCACAGTGGTCCTTATTCAGACTGGATGCCAAACCCAATCCTAGGAACCATAGATTTGATACCCTAACTTTGAACAGTTGTAGCGCCCCCTTTGCGGGGTTGCGGGAGAAATGTGGTTCCCAGGGAGAACAAGTATGACCAGTAGAATCGTATTCAAGAAAAAAATCCATTGCAGCCCAATGTTGTGGATCACAGTGAACGGTCAAAAATATCGAAAAAAGAAAAAAATTTAAGAAAAACGGCGAATTTGATATATCTATCATATTGTAATTCTCATTATAGTCCGGCAGCAGGTCGACGAACCTGGAAATATAGTCCACCTAATATATTTTAATGGATTATATATCATCCCTGGCACCTTTGGTGAAATTCTATATTCAAGATGGCCGCCTTGAGGCATTTTCTGGTTATTTACTTTAATTTAATGGGGTATAATTCGGAAAAAAATCTCTCGGACCTTGCATCCAATTTTATTTTCAATTTTGATAAAGCATGGTATGAACTTCATAACGACCGTTCATACTATGAAATACCTGCAAAGGGGGTGCTACAAGGATTTTTGGGAATGGTGTATTTTGCCTCTTAAAAGATATACCATTTTGACTGAGCTCTGAAACACCCATAATATACTCTTCAAAAAAAGAAACGCACAACCCATTTTTCATCATTTTTTTTATTTGAACCAGGTCTTTGTTTCGGTAAATCTTACTTGTTTTAATGCCATTATGTAAGGATAAAAGAAATTCATTATTGATTTTAAAGGTAGGGTCACTAATTGTGACTGGTCATCCTTTTTGTCGAAATTTTTTATCGCTTGATTGCACCAAGAAACATGAATTTAACAACTTCGCGAGCTTTTCGCATGGAACCTAAATCTAAGGTCTTTAAAATCCCGGGGTTCTCGGTTTCCAAATCAGTTGCACATGTAAACACTCAAAGACCCAAGTGATGCCACATACGAATGAAGACCAACGCAACAACGCTATTGGTGGATTACAAGCAGATGACTCCAAGACAGATGTAGCCAGGCTGCTGAATGTTTCCCTTAGTTCCATTTCTCGCCTTTGGGATAGGTACCGACAGCGAAGTTCAACACGTGAACGCCCAAGCTCAGGCCAAACAAGTGTGGTCCCACTTGTCCTGGGTCGTCACTTCCGGTTACGTCATTGGCGTAATTGGTTTTTAACAGCGACCTCTACTGCAGCAGCAATTCCCGGACGGCGTAGAATCTCGTACCAGACAGTAGGCAAACGCCTACGTGAAACCGAATAACGAGGCAGACGTCCCCGTTAGAGCTTCTGTTTTGAAATACGCCGACACCATGAAATCCAACTTTAATGGGTTCAGGCACTGAGGGTATGGTCACAGCAACACTGGAGAGCAGTTTGGTTCAGCGACGTGTCGCCGTTCTTGTTGCAACAAGGCGATAGTAGAGCGAGGATATACTGACGACGAAATGTAACGTTGCGTTTCTTTTTTGGGAGAGTATACATCATTTTCTAAAAATGGTGCCCATGTTAGAAAGTCGGAAACATGGCCTTTGCAATGAGAGCATGAAACTACCGTACATAACATATTTTATGAACAACGATATTTCAAACATTTGGTATTTTCAATGAAAATTCAATGAAAAAATGGCTATTTTCGAGTGAAAAACTACTGTTCCAGCTGTAGGCCCCAGGGTAGGTTTTGGGCTCCGGCACTTCACCACATTTATAACAATGCTTAGGTGGTCCAATAACCAGAGTAAGGTTAAAAATTTCAAACTTAGTACTTTGGCGTTTTTTTCGAATTTTGCATGGTTTTCTCGCGGATTCATTCTTAACATGTGTAGGGCTTCGGAAGTCACTGCCAAGAATTGGCTATGGATATTAAACAGTAAACACTGATTGTTTTGAATTTGAAGTCAGACATAGCAGTAAACTCAAAATTATAATTTTTTGAAAGCATTCGTTCATGCTAAAAAAAAACCAACTAAATAACAATACAATTTTATCTTATTATTCATAATAGTATATGATAGTCATTTGTTATGAATAAAAGTAAAATCTTTTTATGTGTTTTATGATGGAACTGCTAATGAATTTTTGAATTTGCAAAGCAAATATAGCAAAATTAGACTTTTTAATTCGCAGTGCTGCCAATCACCTGTGAAAAATTAATTACAGCCCAGTTATGGTTCCTACCTGCACGGTACGGAAAATTGCATTGCAACCGCTTGTTAGTTTTAGGATATTTTGGACTACATTGAAACAACACTTACAGGAACCATCCTCAGTTTAACAGTCTCAGAAATAAAAGTTTGTGTACGTATTATATTTAAGTGCCGAATGGTGTATTTACCTTGTCTCAAAATTTCAGCTCAAAATATTCAAGTTGTTCATAATCAAAAGTAAATTTCACCTACACGTTATTTTCATAAACTAAAAGTCTGGTTTTATCCAGACACTATATAATACAACTTGGGACACTGGTCTCAATTTCCAGCAGAAGACTAACAGATTTAAGTTGTTTGAAAACATATCACAAATATTGAGTTCTAAGGTAGAGGATTTTAATCGCTTTTAGCACAAAATTAGGCAGTTTTATTTCTCCAAAATATAATCGAGATTAGCCCTCTTATAAGAATTGATCTAGAATTGGACTTGTAATTTGGAGCTGAAGAGATGTTCAGCAGTTCTTCATCACTTTTATAACATGTCTAACATTACATACGTATTATGTCAATATGTCTATATTAAATACCACCAAACTATATCCACTGCATTTCAAGTAAAGAAATATAATATTACCTTGCATACTATCAAGACTTTTCCTTGGTGAAGATCTGGTAGCCATTCTAGTAGAGGATAATAAACCACCCATACTTGTATCTATCGATGTTGGTTGACTGGTTTTTAACGGAGATTTTACTCCAATTTTCTATAACAAGAAATGATGAGTAAAGTATAAATGGAAACAATGTGAAAGATAGCCATGTTAATCTACAAGATACAAATCTTTCTCAAGTTATATTTAATAACGAAATGATGTGATGTCGTTATACGATAGAACAAAAACGCGCCGACTACTGCCAATCCGTACTGTTTAAAATTCCGCAAAAATTACGGCATTTTACAGGTCATATGTCGATACATTTTTCAGCAGAAGTCTTATACTCCTTTTCGACATATATACGAAAGGTAAAAAAAAAGGATAACCAAAAATTTCTTTGGCAGTTAATGTTGCTCTACCACAACGAGCGAGTGACGCCATCTGCTAAATAATCCCATTCCACTCTAGCCTAGCGCTATCATCTATAACAATAAAGTACTATTCCAACCAACGTATTCGTCAACTTTGCTTGCGTGCTTATTTCTTTTTTTTTAAAAATAAAAATCCCATTCAAAATAAGATCATAAATTCGAGAATATGTCATCAAAGTAGAATCATTTCTTCGAAATTAGACGCGTGAAATTTGTCATGTATTCATTTCATTGTTTTGCGAGATTTAGACTATAACCGCCACAAGGACAACATTGCTCTGAAAATTCTAAACACTCTTCGGACGACGCAATTTTGATAACTTCTTTTTCTTTTTAAAACCGGCAAGTTTTCCTAATAAGTAAACCGGTGCTGCATCACTTAGCATCATACAGCCAACGCTAGATGTAGAGTAACAGAATTCAGCAAGGTTTGCCAAGAGCTATAACCGCATGAGATTAGAAACAGACATTTGGGTAAGGCCACAGTACTGGTACAAGAATTTTTTTTATGAAACAGAAAATTAAAATTCATTTTTTTCAAATGGATATTGTCTGGATTTCTGCAGAATGATCTTGTCACAACCTGGCTATGGCATTGGGATAATTTTATAAGAGGAGAATCGGTTATTAAAAGAATTCATCTGCAATGCTGTAGGTAACATGGACTAAAGATTCATACCAGTTAGCCTTACATTCCCTTTTAAATATTAAAATATAGTTTACGGGTACATTTAAGTTTGTTCAGATTAAAGATAGGCTGCCAGGCAACGAAACATAAACCCACAACAGCTAAATCGTCCGGGCAGTCAACAAGGGTTGTCTCATATTTTTACGGTAATGAAACATTTGTAATATACACTAAAAACTGATTCAGAGTAACAACTCATTATGTAATTATCAGAAAATCATTAGAATTTGATTGCTTTTTATAATGTTTTACCCCACAATAACAATTAGTATATGCTGTACATGAAACATTTAATATCATGGATTTAGCTGTTCAGTTAACAAAATTCAGTGAAAATCAAAATACTTGTTCGTTTCAACACCTTAAACTCTGTGTATCAATCGGATGATAAGTTTGGCCTCTAGAGCGTCACAAGATTTTTTGAAGTTATCAAGGGAGATAACTCTGGCAGTAATTACTTGAAATGTCTGAAAATCAATAGGCTTCTTCGTCTCATGACCTTAAACACTGTGTGTAAATTTAAAGTCGATCGGATATTAACTTTGGCCATTAGAGCTTCCACAGGATTTTTCCGAAGTGATCAAGGTATCGTCGGCATACAAATGGATTTTTAGTCCAAAACGCAAAGCAATATCTTTCATGTATAAATTTGAAGTCAATCAGATTAACTTTGGCCTCTAGAGCATCCACAAGTGATCAAGGGCCATAACTCTGGCAGTAATTATCGAAAATCGCTGAAAATCAAAAGGCTTCTTCGTCTCGTGACCTTAGACACTGTGTATAAATTTAAAGTCAATCAGATATTAACTTTGGCCTCTAGAGCGTCCACAAGATTTTTTGAAGTGATCAAGGGCCATAACTCTGGCACTAATTATCGAAAATCGCTGAAAATCAAAAGGCTTCTTCGTCTCGTGACCTTAGACACTGTGTATAAATTTAAAGTCAATCAGATATTAACTTTGGCCTCTAGAGCGTCCACAGGATTATTTGAAATGATCAAGGGCTATAACTCTGGCACAAATTATCGGAAATCGCTGAAAATCAATAGGATTCTTAGTCTCATGACCTTAAAATTAAAGTAAATCGGATATTAACTTTGGACTCTAGAGCCTCCACAAGATATTTTGAAGTGATCAAGGGCCATAACTCTGGCACTAATTATTGGAAATCGCTGAAAATCAATAGGATTCTTCGTCTCATGACCTTAAACACTGTGTATAAATTTAAAGTCAATCGGATATTAACTTTGGCCTCTAGAGCGTCCACAAGATTTGTTTAAGTGATCAAGGGCCATTACTCTGGTAGTTATTATCGGAAATCGCTGAAAAACAGCAGGCTTCTTTGTCTCATGACCTTAAACACTGTGTATAAATTTAAAGTCCATCAGATACTAACTTTAGCCTCTAGACGGACGGACGTACGGATACCCGTAATAAATTTTAAACCTTTTGATAATTTTAATACAAATCATACGATACGTGGAAGAACGACAAGCTTTTTGTCGAAGAGTTACCATGGCATACCCGTAATAAATTTTAAACCTTTTGATAATTTTAATACAAACATTTTAGGTACGTAACATTTTAGCAACATCGGTCCAAAATAATTGAAATCATTCGCAAGTTTCGTTGTTAGCGTACATTTTGCCATAAACTTGTCTAACAATGCAGTTTGGGCTTTAGCGTATATTGATGTCGTAAATATCAAGCCATGTGGCTGGAAAGCTTCGATGAATTTTGCCGTATGTAATATGATATTGGACACGAAGTCAAGTACACATGGATTGAAACAAATAATAACTGCTAATGAATATTTTTATCACTCGGATTGCGGTTACAAAATGCGTGGACTTTGTACACATTTTTATGACTTAGTCACCGCTTCACTCGATCCTCTGTTCAGCTGGAAAACGATGTAGAACGTATGTAACTAAGTTGGACACTAACGCGTTACGTACTGAAATTAAATTGTGGTCATTGCCTGTGGAAAGTCTTTTTATAGTACTCTTATTATATCAAAAACACTATCACTAGTTTTTAAATTACAAGTTTACAGTGTAATTCGATTATCCGTGAGTGATGCATGAGATTTGTGAAATATTTTTTACAAAATGTGGCAAATTAGTGATGGACGTAGACAATTTTTCATTTAGACTTTCAAAGAAACACTTAAATCTGGTGTATGTTATCTCTGCAGGGTGTTTTCTAAATATACAAATAAAAAAAGTCCAGGTAATACTAATTTTTAAAATTTTATAAGGGTTTCGTTCATTGTAGTAATTTATGTACCAGTACTGTGGCCTTACCCATATATCAAAAACACTTGTATGTTATCTCTGCAGGGTGTTTTCTAATACAAATAAAAAAAAGTCCAGGTAATACTAATCTTTATACGCCCACATTTTCATGTGGACGTATTATGTCGTCGCCCCTGTCCGTCCGGACGTCCGTCCGTCCACAATTTGTTTGTGGACTCTCTACAGGTCACAATTCTTATCCGATTTTGACGAAACTTGAAATATAGGTTTATCCCCAAAAGATCTCGGCTGCTTTCGATATTGGCATGTATCGGATCAAAACTTCATGGATTATAGCCCCTGATTGTACGAAAAATCACGTTTTTAGCTTGTGGACCCTATAGAGGTCACAATTTTGAACCGATTTTGATGAAACTTGACATGCATGTTTGTAACCCAAAGATCTTGGTTCCTTTCGATATTTGCGGCTATCGGAATGTAATTTCCTGAATTATGGCCCCTGATTGTCCGAAAAATCACCCTTTTTAGCTTGTGGTCCCTCTAGAGGTCACAATTATTATCCGATTTAAAAAACCGTTTGAATATATCACCGTTACACCCTAAGAAAGGTTGAGTTCGAATTTCGGGAAAATCGGACCAAAATTGACCGACAAAATGGCCGCCGTTTGTACGCGAATACTGTTAAAAAATGGTATATCAAGGTAGTGGACCCTGTAGAGGTCACAATTTTAATTCGATTTTGATGAAACTTGAAATTCATGGTTATAACCCAAAGATCTTGGTTACTTTCGATATTTGCGCATATCGGATCGTAACTTCCTGAATTATGGCCCCTGATTATACGCAAAATCGCCATATTTTAGCTTGTGGTCCCTCTGGAGGTCACAATTATTAATCTATTTAAAAAAAACGTTTGATTATATTATATTACTGTTACACCGTAAGGAAGGTTGAGTTCGAATTTCGGGAAAATCGGACCAAAATTGCCATACAAAATGGCCACCGTTTGTACGCGAATACTGTTAAAAAATGGTATATGACACAGGCCACGATAAGGTGTAGAACTAACATATGGTTTTGCAAAAATTGATTTTTCCCAAAGCTAGGACAAATCCAATGTAATTTTTGGTATGGTTATACACAAAATATAATAAAGAGATAATAAACACAACTTCATGATCAAAATAGTACAAATAAAGTATTTATTGCGAAACAAAAATAAAAATACCCCCTTTTTTGATGTCTAAATTTGTCCCTCTTGGTGGTGTTAAAGATAGGCTGGCACTGCCAGGCAGGATACGCCCACATTTTCGAGAGATGGACAGAGAACAAGCAATACCGAAAGTGATTTTTCCTACATCTTTAAGTCCTGTATTTCATACTGTATTGGGAGCAGCCATTTAGTTGGTCAGTTCCAGTCTGATATTAATGAAATTCGAAACCGACAATGATTATGGTGTGACGGTACACAACCTAGAAATGTGACTTTTCATCAAAATCGGTAAAGAATTGTGACCTGTAGAGAGTCCACAACCATGATATACCATATTTTTACACTATTCGCGTACAAACCGCGACCATTTCGTCCGGCAATTTTGGTACGATTTTCACGAAATTAGAACTCAACCTTCCTCATCAAAATCGAATTAAAATTGTGACCTATACAGGGTCCACAACCATGATATATCATTTTTTTAACAGTATTTGCGTACAAATGGCGGCCATTTTGTCTGTCAATTTTGGTCCGATTTTCCCGAAATTCAAACTCAACCTTCCTTACAGTGTAACGGTGATATAATCAAACGTGTTTTTAAATTGGATAATAATTGTGACCTCCAGAGGGACCACAAGCTAAAGAAAGGGGGATTTTGCGTATAACCAGGGGCCATAATTCAGGAAGTTACGATCCGATATGCGCAAATATCGAAAAGAACCAAGATCTTTGGGTTATAACCATGAATTTCAAGTTTCATCAAAATCGAATTAAAATTGTGACCTTTACAGGGTCCACAACCTTGATATACCATTTTTTAACAGTATTCGCGTACAAACGGTGGCCATTTTGTATGGCAATTTTGGTCTGATTTTCCCGAAATTCGTAATCAACCTTCCTTACGGTGTAACGGTAATATAATCAAACGTTTTTTTAAATCGGATAATAATTGTGACCTCCAAGCTAAAAAAAAGGCGATTTTGCGTATAATCAGGGGCCATAATTCAGGAAGTTACGATCCGATATGCGCAAATATCGAAAGGAAGCAAGATCTTTGGGTTATAACCTTGAATTTCAAGTTTCATCAAAATCGAATCAAAATTGTGACCTCCACAGGGTCCACAACCTTGATATACCATTTTTTAACAGTATTCGCGTACAAACGGCGGCCATTTTGTATGGCAATTTTCTTCCGATTTTCCCGAAATTCGAACTCTACCTTCCTTAGGGTGTAACGATGATATAATCAAACGTTTTTTTAAATCGAATAATAATTGTGACCTCCAAGCTAAAAAAAAGGCGATTTTGCGTATAATCAGGGGCCATAATTCAGGAAGTTACGATCCGATATGCGCAAATATCGAAAGGAAGCAAGATCTTTGGGTTATAACCTTGAATTTCAAGTTTCATCAAAATCGAATCAAAATTGTGACCTCCACAGGGTCCACAACCTTGATATACCATTTTTTAACAGTATTCGCATACAAACGGCGGCCATTTTGTATGGCAATTTTCGTCCGATTTTCCCGAAATTCGAACTCAACCTTCCTTAGGGTGTAACGATGATATAATCAAACGTTTTTTTAAATCGAATAATAATTGTGACCTCCAAGCTAAAAAAAAGGCGATTTTGTGTATAATCAGGGGCCATAATTCAGGAAGTTACGATCCGATATGCGCAAATATCGAACGGAAGCAAGATCTTTGGGTTATAACCATGAATTTCAAGTTTCATCAAAATCGAATCAAAATTGTGACCTCCACAGGGTCCACAACCTTGATATACCATTTTTTAACAGTATTCGCGTACAAACGGCGGCCATTTTGTATGGCAATTTTCGTCCGATTTTCCCGAAATTCGAACTCAACCTTCCTTAGGGTGTAACGGTGATATAATCGAACGGTTTTTTAAATCGAATAATAATTGTGACCTCCAGAGGGACCACAAGCTAAAAAGGGTGATTTTTCGGACAATCAGGGGCCATAATTCAGGAAATTACATTCCGATAGCCGCAAATATCGAAAGGAACCAAGATCTTTGGGTTACAAACATGCATGTCAAGTTTCATCAAAATCGGTTCAAAATTGTGACCTCTATAGGGTCCACAAGCTAAAAACGTGATTTTTCGTACAATCAGGGGCCATAATCCATGAAGTTTTGATCCGATACATGCCAATATCGAAAGGAACCGAGATCTTTTGGGGATAAACCTATATTTCAAATTTCGTCAAAATCGAATAAGAATTGTGACCTGTAGAGAGTCCACAAACAAATTGTGGACGGACGGACGTCCGGACGGACAGGGGCGACGACATAATACGTCCACATGAAAATGTGGGCGTATAAAAAAGGGTAAGTATTTTGATACTGAAGACATAGATTGAAATCTGCAAGTTGTTTCTTAAATTGAAGATAAAGGATGTTTCTATCCATCAGAAGTGTCAAATTCCAAAAATCTTAATATTTTTCAATAAAAAAAATTGTTTAAAAAGTGTGTAACGGACGTGACAAATTCCGTCCAAAAAAAAACGATTTTTTAATGCATTGAAAGAGTTGCTCACCACCTGCATCTATATGTATGTTTATGTTACAAATCAAAAGGCATAATTGAGTGATATGATGTAAGTATTTCTGTTGATTTAGAGACGTTTGAGAAGAAACTATTCGCATTTTCGATCGTCCACTCGAGATTCCGTCAAAGAATCACGTCCGTTATTTGCGTTTACGATGATCGATATTTCCCCTCCCGTTTCAAATCCATGGCTCTTCCGCGGTTATTAGCTCCCTTGTTCTACACACAGTTCGTATACCTCACGATTTTGCGGGTTATTAAAAATGGTCGACGCCGGGACCCCCACAAAGAAATTCCGTCCTCAAACTTTTGTTGTCGTCACGTCCGTTACATCAAAATCACGTCTGTTATATTATTACAAGAATTTGGCAAAAACTGAGGATATTAAAGATGTCAAAGCCGCCTGCTTTGCGCTCAAAATCAAGAGCCGTTCCACACATTCGGGTGATCGAAAAAAAATGAAAGAATCATGCAAATTTGATTGATAACAGTTTGACTTTCGGTTTTACGTGTAACGGACGTGATGGTGGACGAAATTGATAATGTCAAACATCACTACCGTTACACAAGGAGCTAAGATGACCTAAAGAAAATTACGGCTCTTTATTAAATTTAATAAAATTACATAGATTGCCTTCTTTTTTAAATGTCCTCAAACTATGCATGGAAAGGATCGTTGAACACCTCAGATACACCTCGCACTGTTAATTGGGTCAATGCCAATGGTGACGTCCGTTACAAAAGGTCACGTCCGTTACATAGTAGGGAGTCACGTCCGTTACAAATATTTTGTGCAATATTGACAAAACAGTACACAGAAGTAAAATTTAATAACAAAATAATAATTGATCAAATATTGTAACATAATGGCTAAGAATGACAATGAAATCATGCCCAAGAAAGAGTGTAAAAGAGTTATCAGTTCAGACATTTCACACTGTTTTGAAACCAGATGTCCATGAAAGATCTTTGCCAATTTTTGGGGGTAAACAGCGCACAAAGACATTTTTTTACATTCTAGAATATAGATTTTGATATTATCACACTCAAATCAACTGGGCTGGTAGTTATTAGCAAATTTGGGGCAAATATTAATTGGACATGTAACGTCTGTTACAAGCTTATATGGTCCGCAAAATATGTATTTGCACAAAAACAGAACAACAAGTTATCTTTTCCTTTACAAAATTTGAAAGATGAATTATTAATACAAGTTTTTAACCCCCAAAGAATTCGTAAAAATTTATTTAAATTTAAGTGCTTTTTCATCTGAAGTTCTACACCTTTTCGTGGCTTGTGTCATATCAAGGTTGTGGACCCTGTAAAGGTCACAATTTTAATTCGATTTTGATGAAACTTGAAATTCATGGTAATAACCCAAAGATCTTGGTTCTTTTCGATATTTGCGCATATCGGATCGTAACTTCCTGAATTATGGCCCCTGGTTATACGCAAAATCCCCTTTTCTTTAGCTTGTGGTCCCTCTGGAGGTCACAATTATTATCCGATTTAAAAAAACGTTTGATTATATCACCGTTACACCGTAAGGAAGGTTGAGTTGAGATTTTGGGAAAATCGGACCAAAATTGACAGACAAAATGGCCGCCGTTTGTACGCGAATACTGTTAAAAAAAATGGTATATCATGGTTGTGGACCCTGTATAGGTCACAATTTCAATTTGATTTTGATGAGGAAGGTTGAGTTTGGATTTCGGGAAAATCGGACCAAAATTGACAGACAAAATGGCCGCCGTTTGTACGCGAATACTGTTAAAAAAAATGGTATATCATGGTTGTGGACCCTGTATAAGTCACAATTTCAATTCGATTTTGATGAGGAAGGTTGAGTTCTAATTTCGTGAAAATGGTACAAAAATTGCCGGACGAAATGGTCGCCGTTTGTACGCGAATAGTGTAAAAATATGGTATATCATGGTTGTGGACTCTCTACAGGTCACAATTCTTATCCGATTTTGATGAAAAGTCACATTTCTAGGTTGTGTACCGTCACACCATAATCATTGTCGGCTTCGAATTTCATGAATATCACACTGGAACTGACCAACTAAATGGCTGCTCCCAATACAGTATGAAATACAGTACTTAATGATGTAGGAAAAATCACTTTCGGTATTGCTTGTTCTCTATCCATCTCTGGAAAATGTGGGCGTATCCTGCCTGGCAGTGCCAGCCTATCTTTTAAATTTTATAAGGGTTTCATTCATTGTAGTAACTTATGTACCAGTACTGTGGCCTTACCCATATGTGTGTGTGTGTGAAATAGCTTTATTTAACGTTCGCTTGCACCAAAGTGATATTGCAGACAAGTTATCGGATACATGTTGATTTGGGGTGTTATGTAAAATTAGGACATGTGACAAGGAGATTAATAATCTGACAATGGGAAAATAATAGTCAATCACGTTACTCACGTAGAGTAAGTTTATAATCACTCTTATTGTATTGATACCTATCCCGACAAAGGAGAAACAATGACGTCTGTTAAGGATTTGATTGATGAATTGTCCAATAAAGGATTAAGGCAGATTAATCAAGTAAATCAAGGCAGGTGCTTGGCGGTATAGCACGATAAATAAGTTGATCACTTAATTACCTAATCAATCCAGCGTGTTATCAAATATAATCGGTTTGAGTGGTAGTTATATGCAGTCAGTACACTATATTAATTTTGGAATTTTGAATATTATTCACCATGTCTTGATGTCCGATCGGGCATATTCCTAGTCGGACAATTTGGTGCATTTGGAAAATAGTTTCAAACAAGTCCGGAATACACGGCCAAAATCCCATGCCTGGTACAGTTCCTACCAAATTTTTGAGACCAGAATCGCGCCGACGCGGCGAAAAAAACCACTCCGAATTCTCTTAGATTTCACGGTGAAATTTCGCTTAATTCCGCGGCGATTTTTCTCTAAGATTCGCCGTGTTTCTCTAGGAACTCGCCGTGTTTCTCTAGGAATTCACCGTGTTTCTCTAGGAATTCACCGTGTTTCTCTAGGAATTCACCGTGTTTCTCTAGGAATTCACCGTGTTTCGATAAAAGTACATCGTGCTTTGCCGTGCTCCCCGCAAGGAATTTGCGAGCCTACCTTAAGCTAGGGTCGAACTAATATTGTCTATAATACATTTGTAAATTGAAGGGGTTGTAATATAGTAATGCTCCCGGGAAAAAGTGTACATATACATGTACATGTATATGTATAAAGTACAGGCCGGTTTGAATAACAAATGAGTTAGGTAATCTCGGGGAGACATTTACCGGCATTCTGTATAGGTTAGGATTTTTTTACCCAACGCACTGTATACATGTACATACATAACGCCGGCGAAAATGTATGCTAAAATAAACAACTTACAATTTTTTAAACGTATCATTACATCTTCGTCTATAACTTAGATGTAACCCACCAATTATTGGCTGCTATCAAATCCAAACTTTAAATTATATATTTGTACGATGAGATTTTACACACTACTTCATAACCCGCAGCTTCAGTTAAACTAAATCAACGCCCCATAAAGCACAGCGCCATAAATCACTTCCGCAATGCGTTAGTCACGTGGTCAGAAACGCGCGAAAACCTGAGCTGTTGGGTTCGACACGGGGACTATATTCTTAGCAAATCTTGACTGTCATCGGTATATGATAACAATGTATTATGACTTATTAAAACAATTCACCATGAAGCACATCAAAGACAATCAGTTAAAACAACGATAACTGAGTAGTGATTAATTCGTATTATCTGTACTCATCCGTGTTAATAGCTGCAATAATTCTTAATCACGGCTACAATTGATACTCTATTCGGGGCTTTGAGCAAGTAAAATTAGGTTTAATTACAAAATGATGACAGTTTGCGTGGAAATAAGTAATTATGTTACAGTTATTCTGTATTTTCTAGCAAAACGGAAGACATCAGTAGTGGACTACTCGAACCAATAATAAAGAGTTGTTTTAATAAATTGATAATTGTGTTTTAATATGTATCTGTTTTCTTTGAATTAATAAAGTGTTATGTATTACCCGTGGTATTTTGTCACCATGAAGCAAAACCAAGATGTTTTCTTAGGGAGCCAGACTTTGTTTGTATATAGAAGAGTTTGGATCTGATGATTACATTGTATTAACCACCTGAATGGGTCAAATTTAAACAATGACATGGCTTCCTGTAGATTTGTCGAAAGCCTTTGTCTCTTAGCTTGGTGGTTGAGAAGTATTATCGTTTGTTTTATATAAAATTAATTGGAGTAAATAGAATCAAAGAACTTTTGCCGATACTTTGTACGTATAAATGGCAGGTTATAGTCGAATGGTTTATTTCGAGATTATTCAATACGAAAATGAATTATATGTATGTAGACAAAAAATTTTTTAAATAGAAAAAAACAAACATTTTATGTGTGTGTGTAGACAAAATATTTTTTAAAAAGAAGAAAAAAAAGGTGTTTGCGATGGATTTGAATACATTGTTTACCAAGTGTCAAGACTTTATGTGAGTAAATACATGTACTAACTGCAATAAAAAATGAATTCACTTTTAGTGCATGTATGATTATTAAATTTTGACTGTAAAATATTATGATTTGTATACATTGTGCATATGTATTACATGTTTAACCTAATTTCGATTTTCAATAAAAATCATGTCAATGGAACCAAAAGAATATATTGTATGATTATTTAATTTTGACTGTAAAATATTATGATTTGTATACGTTGTACATTGGTATTACATGATTAACTTACTTTCGATTTTCAATAAAAATCATGACAATGGAACCAAAAGAATAAAATGCTACCCAAAACATCTCTTTAATTGTCGGTTATGGATTTATTATGCAATATCGATGCAGGTTCAATCACGAAACTTGCGCTTACACCGTCTAGTATAGCTTTTGAGCTGCTGCTATGTATATGCAGTAGAAAATCGGGAAGTTGAACGTACGAAGGAATGGAATCATTCAGAAGTGTACTCAAAATAAGTAAATTATAACGAGGTGATGACGAGAATTAACACACGTGTGGCCATTGTATAAATATATGCCATGTAAGCGTCTGTGTGAAATGGCTTTTTTTAATATCCGCTTCTACCGAAATGAAATGAGGGGCACCCAGTAGATGTATATTGTCACAGTACCCCTTCCCACCCATATTGTTTTAATGCGTCATAATACATTGTTATTATGTACCGGTGACAGTCAAGATTTGCTAAGAATATATTCCCCGTGTCGAACCCAACATCTCATGTTTTCGCGCGTTTCAGACCACGTGACTAACGGTTAACCACATTGCGGAAGTGATTTATGGCGCTGTGCTTTATGGATTTAGTTTAACTAAAGCTGCGAGTAATGAAGTAGTGTGTAAAATCTCATCGTATATAATTCAAAGTTTGGATTTGGTAGCAGCCAATAAGATGAAATGATACGTTGTAAGTTATTCATTGTTTACATACGCCGTACACGGTGGCACCACGTTATACATGTACAGTGTGTTAGAAATAAAAAAATACGACCGTAGCTGCCTCGCCAACGGTTAACATATCTTGTATTCAACTTAAATAAATTACATTTTCCGTCAACATGCTTACATCGGGATGATATCGGCACTCAAGCGATTCACCGTGTTCCACCGCGAAACACTATAATTCACCGTGAAACACCCTATTTCGCGGTGATTTGGCAAGCTGCCGTTTCGCTAGCGATTCTCCGAGATTCCACCGTGAAATAGAGTGTTTTTCCACGGTGTTCGGTGTTTCTAGTCTCAAACTCCAGACACGTAGTGTACCAACCTTTCCTGTTTTGCCAACTTTAGCAGGATGAGGATGAGGATTAACATTTTGATTCTCTGATGTATTAACGAGATCATCTGATGGTGGAGGTACTTGTACAACAACAGGTGTTGCAGCTTCTGTATCTTTATTTACCAGTAATACATTGATAGCACCTGAATGACTTTTTAAATGAATTTGGTAGTTCTTTTTAAAACCAGGGCCCTAAAACATAGAAGATAGGTTGCCAGGCAACGAAACATACGCCCACAACAGCTAAGTCGTCCGGGCAGTCAACAAGGGTTGACGCATATTGTTTCTTTTATCAGTAAGGAGAACATTCACAACACATGATAATCTTATTACGAGTAATAGCCCATTAAATAATTATCAGAAATGATTAGAATAGTTTTGATGGTTTGTCTCAAGGCCTTTGTCCACAAGATATTTCAAAGTGATCAAGTGCCAGATATCACTGAAAATCAAATAGGATTCTTCGTCTCATGACCCTAAACACTGTGAACAAATTTAAAGTCAATCGGATATTAACTTTAGCCTTTAGAGCGTTCACAAGATTTTTCAAAGTGATCAAGGGTCATAACTCTGGTAGTAATTATCTCATATAACCGAAAATCAATAGGCTTCGTCGTCTCATGCCCTTAAACACTGTGTATAAATTTAAAGTCAATCGGATATTAACTTTAGTCTCTAAAGCGTTCACAAGATTTTTCAAAGTGATCAAGGGTCATAACTCTGGCAGTAATTATCAGATATCAACGAAAATCAATAGGATTCTTCCTCTCATGACCTTAAACACTGTGTATAAATTTAAAGTCAATCGGATATTAACTATAGCCTCTAGAGCGTTCACAAGATTTTTCAAAGTGATCAAGGGCCATAACTCTGGTAGTAATTATCGGATATCGCTGAAAATCAATAGGCTTCTTCGTCTCACGACCTTAAACACCGTGTATAAATTTAAAGTCAATCAGATATTAACTTTACCCTCTAAAGCGTTCACAAGATTTTTCAAAGTGATCAAGGGTCATAACTCTGGCAGTAATTATCAGATATCACCGAAAATCAATAGGCTTCTTCGTCTCATGACCTTAAACACTGTGTATAAATTTAAAGTCAATCGGATATTAACTATAGCCTCTAGAGCGTTCACAAGATTTTTCAAAGTGATCAAGGGTCATAACTCTGGTACTAATTATCGGATATCGCTGAAAATCAATAGGCTTCTTCGTCTCACGACCTTAAACACTGTGTATAAATTTCAAGTCAATCAGATATTAACTTTAGCCTCTAAAGCGTTCACAAGATTTTTCAAAGTGATCAAGGGTCATAACTCTGGCAGTAATTATCAGATATCACCCAAAATCAATAGGCTTCTTCGTCTCATGACCTTAAACACTGTGTATAAATTTAAAGTCAATCGGATATTAACTATAGCCTCTAGAGCGTTCAGAAAGATTTTTCAAAGTGATCAAGGGTCATAACTCTGGTAGTAATTATCGGATATCGCTGAAAATCAATAGGCTTCTTCGTCTCACGACCTTAAACACCGTGTATAAATTTCAAGTCAATCGGCTATTAACTTTAGCCTCTAGAGCATTCACAAGAAATTGTGGACGATGGACGGACGGACGGACGGACGGACGGACGGACCGACGGACGGACGGACGGACGGACGGACGGACCGACAGACGGACGGACGGGGGCGACGGCAATATACGACCACATTTCCATGTGGGCGTATAAAAATGGATACAAACTTAAACAATCAATACAATTTTTGTTAAAAGGAAATCAAAAGCAATATTTAGGAGATAAATACTTCATGAAGAGAGTTCATTTGGTACACAAAGATCGGCCAGCAATCAAGCTCCTACTGTAAAGAAAACTTAACCATTATGATGAGGATTCTTGAGAAATGGATCAATTTACAATTAATTAACAACTAATTGAAATTAGTTGTACAGCAAATGCCATTTGGGTTGTTAAAAAGAGTTCCCAAACACCATATGATAAATGACAGGATTTGTAGATTTTTGTTAATCCTATGCCATTTTCAATTGTAATCAACAATCAGGGCTACTTTAATAGTAATATCCATTCAGCACATGATTTATTTTGTTTGAATGTAGACTTACTATAGCTGGTATAGGAACTTCTAACTGTGTTCCAGAAGGAGCTTGTACTGCAATCAACGTATCGCCACTAAAACATTTACATGTATCTTCATGTGTAACATATGCTAAACTATTATAGTTAAGAAAATTTAATAGCCATTTTATTTTCTTTAAAGGCACTAAATCGCTAATATTCAGGACCTAGAATTTGACACAAATGGGTCGCAAGCCATATAATAATTTAATATGAATTTACATTCAATCGTTTTTACTCTAATATCAAATCAGTTATGTTTGGCAAAGTACACCAGAAGTCTCAATTGAATCACAATATATATGTAGCATCTGGTTATTCCAGTCTATATAGTATTTATTGTGCATGCTCACCGTTTGAGATGTAATGTGGAGTATACCTAGCCTTGTTCTTTTGGTCCCTACCCCATTGGGTACCAATGGCAAATTTCGTCTTAAATATTGGATATCAGATATCAGAAACCCATCTTTTCCTGGTAAGACCACACCATCAATGTCGATTTAAATTGACAAATAATTTGTGTTTTCAACTTTCGATGATATTTAGGTGGAGACTTAGCTACTTCTAACTAAGAGTAAGAGTAAGAAGAATTCTTACGAATATTGATTTATTTTATTATCTTTGAACATGAAAGAATAATCTCAAAGATAGGTTGCCAGGCAACGAAACAAATGCCCACGGTCCGAAACATTTATAACACACTAAAATTAAATAACAACTAGTGATGTGGGTTTTTTTGGTTTAACCGTACAGTATCGGTTTTTACATATAACCGATTAAAAAAAAAGATAGGTTGCCAGGCAACGAAACATACGCCCACAGCAGCTAAATCGTTCGGGCAGTCAACAAGGGTTGTCGCATATTTTTACTTTGGTAATGAAACATTTGTAATACACTAAAATCTGATTAAGAGTAACAACTCATTATGTAATTATATGGAAAATCATTAGAATTTGTTTGCTTTTCATAAAAGTTTTGCCCCAAGCTACCAATTTGTATAGGAAACATTTAATATCATGGATTTAGCTGTTCAGTTATCAAAATTCATTGAAAATCAAAATACTTGTGCAGAAATTCGCCCATGTATCTGTTATCACTCGTCACTTCAGTCAGTTACATAGAGGGATTACTCATGTTTTCCTTTGGCGTTCGTCACTTCCGATTCACGAATCCTTTATTACTCCTCTATCGTAGAAATGATCTTTGTGTTAAAATTATATTTGGAATGTGTTTAATGAGTCCTATCACATATGTGATAATAACTGACACCAATATTGTTCTTTAACTTTCGCCTCTAGAGCGTCTACAAGATTTTTTTGAAGTGATCAAGGGTCATAACTCTGGCACTAATTATTTGAAATCGCTGAAAATCAATAGGCTTCTTCGTCTTATGACCTTAAAACTTTGGCCTCTAGAGCGTTCACAGGATTTTTTGATGTGATCAAGGGCCATAACTCTGGCAGTAATTATCAGGAATCGTTGAAAATCAATAGACTTCATCGTCTTATGACCTTAAACACTGTGTATAAATTTAAAGCCAATCGGATATTAACTTTGGCCTTTAGAGCGTCCACAAGATTTCTGGAAGTGATCAAGGGCCATAACTCTGGCACTAATTATCGGAAATCGCTGAAAATCAACAGGCTTCTTCGTCTTATGACCCTAAACAATGTGTATAAATTTAAAGTCAATCGGATACTAACTTTTGCCTTTAGAGCGTCCACAAGATTTTTTGAAGTGATCAAGGGCCATAACCCTGGACTAATAATCGGAAATCGCTGAAAATAAATAGGCTTCTTTGTCTTATGACCTTAAACACTGTGTATAAATTAAAGCCAATGGGAAATTATCTTTGGCCTCTAGAGCGTCCACAAGATTTTTTTGAAGTGATCAAGGGTGATAAATCTGGCGCTAATTATCGGATATCGCTGAAAATCATTAGGCTTCTTCACCTTATGACCTTAAACACTGTGTATAAATTTAAAGTCAATCGGATATTAACTTTGGTCTTTAGAGCCTCCACAAGATTTTTTGAAGTGATCAAGGGGCATAACTCTGGCACTAATTATTGGAAATCGCTGAAAATCAATAGACTTCTTCGTCTTATTGCTCATTGTTTTAACCAAATGATGTCTATCAATTGTTATATAAAAGGAATAAATGGATTAAAAACACACCTGGGAATACATCTTTTTGTGTGGGAATATCATATCTTAACCACGGGAATATTTATGACCATTTAGTAGAGGATTTATGGCTGATTTGTTTTTCGGGGCAGAACTGTCATTCTCGTGGTTCGATGTTGCAGAAGGGGGATCCGATTCATTGACAGCAATATCATCATCTCGCTTTTTATACGCCCACGTATATTGTCGTCGCCCCTGTTTGTCCGGACGTCCGTCCGTCCACAATTGTTTGTGAACAGTCTACAGGTCACAATTTTTATCCGATTTCAATGAAACGTAAAATATAGGTTTATCACCCTAAGATCTCGATTCCTTTAGATATTGGCATGTATCGGACTTTAACTTCATGGGTTATGGCCCCAGATTGTACGAAAAATCATGTTTTTTTAGCTTGTGAACAAACAGTGTAGAGGTCAGAATTTTGAACCGATTTGGATGAAACTTCAAATGCATGTTTATAACCCAAAGATCTTGGTTCCTTTCGATATTTGCGCCAATCGGATCGTAACTTCCTGAATTATGGCCCCTGATTGTCCGAAAAATCGCCCTTTTTAGCTTGTGGTCTCTCTGGAGGTCAAAATTGTTATCCGATTTAAAAGATAGGTTGCCAGGCAACGAAACATACGCCCACAACAGCTAAGTCGTCCGGGCAGTCAACAAGGGTTGTGGCATATTGTTTCTTTTATCAGTAAGGAGAACATTTACTATTTACAACACATGATAATCTTATTACGAGTAATAGCCCATTAAATAATTATCAGAAATGATTAGAATAGTTTTGATGGTTTGTCTCAAGGCCTTTGTCCACAAGATATTTCAAAGTGATCAAGTGCCAGAAATTATCAGATATCACTGAAAATCAAATAGGATTCTTCGTCTCATGACCCTAAACGCTGTGTACAAATTTAAAGTCAATCGGATATTAACTTTAGCCTTTAGAGCATTCACAGGGTTTTTCAAAGTGATCAAGGGTCATAACTCTGGCAGTATTATCGGATATCGCTGAAAAAAAATAGGCTATTTTGTATCATGACCGTAAATAGTGTGTATAAATTTAAAGTCAATCGAATATTAACTTTAGATTTTTCAAAGTGATCAAGGGTCATAACTCTGGCAGTAATTATCGGATATTGCTGAAAATCAATAGGCTTCTTTGTATCAAGACTTTAAACACTGTGTATAAATTTAAATTCAATCGAATATTAACTTTAGCCTCTAGAGCGTTCACAAGATTTTTCAAAGTGATCAAGGGTCATAACTCTGGCAGTAATTATCAGATATCACCGAAAATCAATAGGCTTCTTCGTCTCATGACCTTAAACACTGTGTATACATTTCAGGGCTCGAAACGAAAGGCGCGCGAAAGCGCTCGCGCACCTACCACGCACCTAAAGTGAAACCCAGGTACATATTTTTAAACGCACCCGGATTTTATAAACAACGCTCCTCGAACCGAAGGCTAACTCACGGTTCTCTTTTTAAAATATCACCCGACCTTTTAAATGAATTAACGTGAAAGCTTTTGCTTTTAATAAAATTCTCGTAAAAATAATCTATTTTTATTTAACTGTCTCAAGCAAGGCTCGACATGCCGTCGGCCTCGGCGGCAATGGCCTCCGAATTTTAGAATTTTTGTCCGCAGATTCGTGGAAGATTTCCAACTATCAACGGCCATGAATGGTCACCGATTTGGGAAGGGTATCAATAGTTATTTTTACTATCGATAATCGGCATTGAAATGTCGATTGATAGTATCGAAACAATCTTATTTTCACGGTCGTAACCAAGAATGGGTTACGTATTTAAAAGTCAAAACCATACTATGTTGCGATAGATGTTTTTTGTTTGTCTAATTAATAATAAAACGTTTCTTATTACGTATAAATTAAACCTAATTTTTAAAAAAAATGTAGCCTTGGTTCTGAATGACGAAATACCGTTGATAGGCCGATGTATGTGGAGGAACCAAAATAAAATGAGCACGAGTCGATTCAAAACATTGCGTACGTGAGAGATACCAATACCAACATGGCGGACAATTCGTTGTCAATTCACGTGCAAAAATTAAAGAAAATTTAATAGCCTAAATAACTTGTTATCACGAATTCGTAAATTGTTTATTATTATTAAAATAATGTAGCCTTGATTCCGAATAAAAGATACAAACGTTTTTGTCTTCTATCAGTCATTTATAATGAGCAGACGAATTCTGAAAGTTTAGGGGGAAAACTCCGGGTTATTTACACATCTGGGTATATCCAATTTAGCGAATTCCATGATATGGCGATTATTGCTTCTAATGAAAGTATTGTTTAAATGAGGGTGAATTTATTTCAGCATCGTTTGGGGGAAAAAAGGCTACATTGAGATTGAGACTTTGAAGTAAATATAAAGTGACCGATGTAGGCTATTGTATTATTATACGAAGGATTAAGTCACAGAAAACATTGAGTCGAATCCTCTACGCACGCACGAAGAACGCATTTATATATGTTTGTAAAGGTAATAAATATATTGAACGGGTTGTGATCGTCAGGCCTATAACAACCGTTTGACTGAGAAAAAAAGATGTAAAATAAACAGATTTATCACATAATATTACATATTTGGGCACTTAATATAAGCAAAATCTGCTTTTGAAAAACACTCTCCTAGAATATCTGAGGTGCAGGTTTTTATGAGAGCGATTTTCTGAATTTGTAATTTTAGGCGCAGCTTTTAGAGCTCTCCATGATTTTATTCCTTTCAAGCCCTGCATTTAAAGTCAATCGGATATTAACTATAGCCTCTAGAGTGTTCACAAGATTTTTCAAAGTGATCAAGGGTCATAACTCTGGTAGTAATTATCGGATATCTCTGAAATTCAATAGGCTTCTTCGTCTCACGACCTTAAACACCATGTATAAATTTAAAGTCAATCGGATATTAACTTTAGATTTTTGAAAGTGATCAAGGGTCATAACTCTGGCAGTAATTATTGGATATTGCTGAAAATCAATAGACTTCTTTGTATCATGACTTTAAACACTGTGTATAAATTTAAATTCAATCAAATATTAACTTTAGCCTCTAGAGCGTTCACAAGATTTTTCAAAGTGATCAAGGGTCATGACTCCGAATCGGATATTACCTTTAGCCTCTACTAAAGCGTTTACAAGATTTTTCAAAGTGATCAAGGGTCATAACTCTGGCAGTAATTATCAGATATCACCGAAAATCAATAGGCTTCTTTGTCTCATGACCTTAAACACTGTGTATAAATTTAAAGTCAATCGGATATTAACTATAGCCTCTAGAGCGTTCACAAGATTTTTCAAAGTGATCAAGGGTCATAACTCTGGTAGTAATTATCGGATATCACCGAAAATCAATAGGCTTCTTTGTCTCATGACCTTAAACACTGTGTATAAATTTAAAGTCAATCGGATATTAACTATAGCCTCTAAAGCGTTCACAAGATTTTTCAAAGTGATCAAGGGTCATAACTCTGGCAGTAATTATCAGATATCACCGAAAATCAATAGGCTTCTTCGTCTCATGACCTTAAACACTGTGCATAAATTTAAAGTCAATCGGATATTAACTATAGCCTCTAAAGCGTTCACAAGATTTTTCAAAGTGATCAAGGGTCATAACTCTGGTAGTAATTATCGGATATCTCTGAAATTCAATAGGCTTCTTCGTCTCACGACCTTAAACACCATGTATAAATTTAAAGTCAATCGGATATTAACTTTAGCCTCTAAAGCGTTTACAAGATTTTTCAAAGTGATCAAGGGTCATAACTCTGGCAGTAATTATCAGATATCACCGAAAATGAATAGGCTTCTTTGTCTCATGACCTTAAACACTGTGTATAAATTTAAAGTCAATCGGATATTAACTATAGCCTCTAGAGCGTTCACAAGATTTTTCAAAGTGATCAAGGGTCATAACTCTGGTAGTAATAATTGGATATAACCGAAAATCAATAGGCTTCTTCGTGTCATGACCTTAAACACTGTGTATAAATTTAAAGTCAATCGGATATTAACTATAGCCTCTAAAGCGTTCACAAGATTTTTCAAAGTGATCAAGGGTCATAACTCTGGCAGTAATTATCAGATATCACCGAAAATCAATAGGCTTCTTTGTCTCATGACCTTAAACACTGTGTGTAAATTTAAAGTCAATCGGATATTAACTATAGCCTCTAGAGCGTTCACAAGATTTTTGAAAGTGATCAAGGGTCATAACTCTGGTAGTAATTATCGGATATCGCTGAAATTCAATAGGCTTCTTCGTCTTACGACCTTAAACACCATGTATAAATTTAAAGTCAATCGGATATTAACTTTAGCCTCTAAAGCGTTTAAAAGATTTTTCAAAGTGATCAAGGGTCATAACTCTGGCAGTAATTATCAGATATCACCGAAAATCAATAGGATTCTTTGTCTCATGACCTTAAACACTGTGTATAAATTTAAAGTCAATCGGATATTAACTATAGCCTCTAGAGCGTTCACAAGATTTTTCAAAGTGATCAAGGGTCATAACTCTGGTAGTAATTATCGGATATCGCTGAAATTCAACAGGCTTCTTCGTCTCATGACCTTAAACACCGTGTATAAATTTAAAGTCAATCGGATATATACTTTAGCCTCTAAAGCGTTCACAAGATTTTTCAAAGTGATCAAGGGTCATAACTCTGGCGGCAATTATCAGATATCACCGAAAATCAATAGGCTTCTTCATCCCATGACCTTAAACACTGTGTATAAATCTAAAGTCAATCGGATATTAACTAAAGCCTCTAGAGCGTTGACAAGATTTTTCAAAGTGATCAAGGGTCATAACTCTGGTAGTAATTATCGGATATCACCGAAAATCAATAACCTATGCTTGTTCTACGCCCACGTATATTGTCATCGCCCCTGTTCGTCCGGATGTCCGTCCGTCCAAAATTGTTTGTGAACAGTCTACAGGTCACAATTTTTATCCGATTTCAATGAAACGTAAAATATAGGTTTATCACCCTAAGATCTCGATTCCTTTAGATATTGGCATGTATCGGACTGTAACTTCATGGGTTATGGCCCCAGATTGTACGAAAAATCACGTTTTTTGAGCTTGTGAACAGTGTAGAGGCAAGGTTGTGGACCTTATAGAGGTCACAATTTTGAACCGATTTTGATGAAACTTGACATGTATGTTTATAACTCACAGATCTTGGTTCTTTTCGATATTTGCGCCCATCGGATCGTAACTTCCTGAATTATGGCCCCTGATTGTCCGACAAATCGCCCTTTTTAGCTTGTGGTTCCTCTGGAGGTCAAAATTGTTATCTGATTTAAAAAAACGTTTGATTATATCACCGTTCCATGGTTATGACGGTTGAGTTTGAATTTTGTGAAAATCGGACCAAAATTGAGACAAAATGGCCGCCGTTTGTACTCGAATAGTGTGAAAATATGTTATATCAAGGTTGTGGACCATACAGAGGTCACAATTTTGAACCGATTTTGATGAAACTTGACATGTATGTTTATAACCCAAAGATCTTGTTTCCTTTCGATATTTGCGCCCATCTGATCATAACTTCCTGAATTGTGTCCCCGGATTGTCCGAAAAATCGCTTTTGTTAGCTTTTGGTCCCTCTGGAGGTCAAAATTATTATCTGATTTAAAAAAAACGTTTGATTATATCACAGTTACATGGTAATGAAGAGAGAGTTTGAATTTCGTGAAAATCGGACTAGAATTGACGGACAAAATGACCGCCGTTTGTACATGAATAGTGTGAAAATATGTTATATCAAGGTTTTGGACCCTATAGAGGTCACAATTTTGAACGTATTTTGATGAAACTTGAAATACATGTTTATAACCTAATGATCTTGGTTCCATTGCATATTTGCCCATATCGGATCATAACTTCCTGAATTATGGCCCCTGATTGTACAAAAAATAACCCTTTTTAGCTTGTGGTCCCTCTGGAGGTCACAATTATTATCTGATTTAAAAAAACGTTTGATTATATCACAGTTACACCGTAGTTATGGGTGAGTTTGAATTATCTGATTTAAAAAAACGTTTGATTATATCACAGTTACACCGTAGTTATGGGTGAGTTTGAATTATGATTTTCTGATGATTACTTAAAATGCAACAACTCTAGTTGACTGCCCGGACGATTTGGCTGCTGTGTGGGCGTATGTTTCATTGCCTGGCAACCTATTTTTGTTATTCTGGGAGGTGGGGAATTTCAACATTTTGAAATGACATATAGAATGCTTACATTCTTGTATATATATATATCACTTGCAAGATTGACATGATTAACTCTTGTGATCAAGTGAAGACATCAAAGTGAATTGCCGCACGAATGATGAAAGTCGGTAAATATGCTGTAACAACAACTCAAGAATGATCACGCTCACAGTATTACTAATTATAAAACAAAACAGAACTAAGTAAATTGATTAAACGTTGAGCTTTTAATCTGTTTGATGTAGCCCTTTTGTTAATTGTGATTAGAGCAATATACACAAGGATAATTGATTGGCAGTGGTTTCCATTCGTGGACTACTGAACACTGTTAAATTTATTATACCCGATAGTTTACATCACGCCATGCACAGAGTTTTGTCGTCTTCCAGATTTTATGTTTTAGCACAAAATATGCTATTTTTCCGGCGTGCAAAATGACCCACGGGTCTGATCCAGATTCAGTCATTTTCCAAAGCTGGTCCCCACCGGCATATACGGCCGAAATGGAACCAATGGTCTGATCCCAAGGTAAACTCAGTTGTATTCTGGATCTGGTTATTTCGATCGGTCTGTGAATTAGAATATTAATGACATGAGTGAACCATGATTGAGTTGACCATATCGGTGCAATAATAAGCCCAGTGGCTTCATCTAGTATAATTTTATTAATGCATTTTGAAATTAGGCAAAACGGTGGGAAATAATAGAATACTTCTGTGTTCCAATTTGTATTAAAACAATCCACAGAACATGCAGCTGGATCAAATTTCCATAACATATATATCTTGGTAGTTTGTTGCTTAAACGAGTAGCAAGCAAATCTACTGTTGGTTTCAACGGCAATAATTTCAAAATTTTATCAAAAACAGATTGTTTTAAAGACCATTTGGTTCTGTCTGAAAAATTCCTAGACGCCCAAATCAGCTGATACATTCAGATGTCCTGGAATATGGGTAATAGTTAAAACTAATATTATTTTCGATACATATATCCAAATTGCTTGCACAACTTCGTCACATTCAATGGAATGAACTCCACCCATTTCTTGGACATAACTCACAGCCGTGGAATTGTCAGATTGCACATGTAAGCTAGTGTTTCTTACAAAATCAAGAAAAGATAACGGACCAAAATATATTGCTTTAATTTCAAGAATGTTGATATGAGAGTCTTTTTCATAAATACTCCAGCAACCTTTTGCCTTATGTTCTAACAAACAACAACCTCATCCAAGATTGCTGGCATCACAAAACATTGTATGAATTGGGTATATGTTTTAATTAAACTTTTAAATGAACCAGTAATATTTGATATCCACCATTTAATTTGTCTTTTAGACTTTTTCGATAAAATAATTTTTCCCTCAAAATCACCTTTGCTCTGTCTAAGAGCCTCAATTTTATCTCTTTCTAAATCTCTAATGTATAATTTCCCATATGGTACCACAGGTAATAATGCATTATATTTGCCAATTAAAAAGGCAATTTTCCTAATCTTGTGTTCATTCTTTCTTAAAATTTCTTTTGATAATTGCTCAATTTGCATTGCTTTCTCTTTGTCCATAGTTATTGTTATATCTAATGAATTTAGACAAAAACCAAAAAATTTTATGTTCTGCGAAGGCTCCATTTGAGACTTTTGAAAACTGACAGTAAATCCAAGCTTGGAAAATAAATTCACAGTCGCTGTGCAGCATTCCTGCATGTATCCTTATCCAAATCAGATAAACTATCATCAATGTATCCTAAAATGTTAATATTATCTTCCTGAAGTACAGAAAATACAACTTTACAAATTTTTGTAAATATACGAGGATCCGAAGACAGATCATTTGGCATACAAACAAATTCGTATAGTATAACATAGGATCTATATTGACAGCAGACCTGTCAACTCTACCGCATCACGCGGTAAAATGCCACGAAATGGCCTCGTGTACCGCTCTACTGCGCGGTAATAAATTTCTACCGCATTTTTAAACAAAGAGGTTTTTTAATTTTCTCGCCAAAACTTTGGAACTAAGGGAAGCAACTCTTTGCATGGAAACAAAAAAGATTACGACTTTCTGTTATCAACGTCGATTTGGGGTGTTGTAAGGTGTAATTTAGCTAAGATATTTGTTCTCGAATTCGCTTCAACCTTTTTTAGAGTTATTAAAGCGGATATATTATTGCCACGTGTTCCAAATACTCTTAAAATGCGTAGCGATAAACTAAACAAATAGCGACCAATTTACGGCAGCAATGGCTGACATTTTCGTTTGCGCACGTACGAACGGGGGCATATTTCGAATGCAACACAACCTGGAACTTGAATTTCAAGATGAGAATACGTCTTGCCGATACGACTTACATGGAAAGCTCCCTCGAATAAATTTAAAAGCAGATTTACCGAATCCCGGGAGAAAAAATCCTGTATTGTAAGAGGATAAACGTCACGGCACTGCATGAAAAGCATGATTAAATCGATGTCAATATTTACTTATTTAGTCAAACTCAGTAATTGTGTATCCATAAAATTGTACCTTGTGTTATATTATTCACAAAATCTATTTTAACACCTTTAATATAGCCAAGGATTGTTTTATCACTAGTTAATTCTTTCCAGTTTTCTAAAAAATTCTTTAAATTGCCTGCTCTCAAATGGTCTCTCTTGTAACCATAAACAGAAGACTCACCTACATTATCTGAGTCAACTTGGTAGATTTTCTCTTTGGATACCTTGATTGGCCTTCTCTGTTTGGGACTTGACCTAAAAAAGGATGTCGACCCTGATCATAGTTGGATTGGCGATTGATAATATGGTCTCTGACCACGCCCTCTGTTCATCTCATATGGCTGGAACCGAGGTCTTCGGTTACTGTAGTAAGATCTTGAACCAGTAGTAGTCACTGTTCTCTGGCCCATTTTATGTGCTGTTCCTAAATCTCTCATACTTTTCACAACATCTTCCACAAATAAAAGAGTAGGAGTGGAAAACGATGAAGGAGAACATAAAGAATGAAATTCAGGTCTTATTTCCAGCCTCAAAAAATCCTTCCTTTTCTGAACCACTAACAAGTTAGTATGTCCCAAGAAATTGACAGAATCTCCTAACAGGGATAAAGTCTCATCAAACATTGTCTTAGGTAATTTTTGTTTGTATGTGAATAATTGTTCCAAAGCTTTTGCATTCACAATGGCAGTTTTTATAATTCCCTGTTGAATTTTCTGTATTTTAATATCCACATTTCTAGCATTTCCTGATAAATTATCCCAAATAATACCATTTAGTTCTTGCACATTCAATTCCGGACAATTCCAGGGTTTGTATGGATGATCTTTCATTCTTTCGATGACTTTTATATCTGATCTCCTTTGATTTTTAAATCAAATAATGAAGTAATAATGTCCTGTAACTTGTGCTCTAGTGGGGGACCACCTTCCTCTGTTAATCCTACAGACTTTCTAAGAGTTGCCAAGTCCTCATTTACTTCGACATTATCGTTATACTTGTTAGAATTATCCAAATCAATCGTGGGATTGACATTTTTAAGTTTATCAAGAGTTGTCTGACTTTGCAGAGTAGGACCGCAGTCAGCAAACATTTCTGGGTTGCTTTGCCCACATTGAATAAACTCGTCACCTTCTTCGTGATATTCATTGTAATTTTCACCAAACTCATTGTAACCTAACATTTTATGTTCAAGGTTGTCAAATCTATTACTGATATTGTCATTTAAAGACTTAAGCTCACTCAGTAAAGCTTTCATACAACTTGCGGTTTGATCGACTGCGGATGATTCGTCCCGAACTTCACTATTCAACGAATTTTTACTTTTACTTTTATCAGGTTTATCTAGACCCTTTTTCGTTGTTTTATTTGGAAGTTTGCCTTTATTTGTTTTAAACATTTCTTTTTTGCCCAACTAGTTCCCGGAGGAACAGTTTTAGAAGACTTAGTGATTGGCTCATCGGCTTTTGTTACGTCCGCCATTATTAAAACCTTGTGTCGTATCTCAAAGTCATTTCTTCTTGTTGAAGTCGTGTTGCAAAAGAAATGCCAGGCCACAAGCGCTGAAATAAGCGCCCAGACACGGACAATGTCCGGCCGAATTGACCCCCTTTGACAGGCCAAATTGCCTTTCGTCCGGACATAATTTTATTAGTAATAATATTTAAAATGTTACAAGAAAATCTTCAAGTTGACTATTGGTGTAATTAGGGAGAGACTTTTTATACGAAAATTAAAATATCTCACTTTATTGGACACTTCCGACGAGAATGTAAATAGAAGAGCCTTGAAAACATGTCGAATAAAGTAACTTCTTATTTTTCTCAACCCTCGGACATGGGATATCCCAGCTAGTGGGACCGTACCAGAAAATTTTAAGACTGGTACTGTGTCTAATGTCTCTCAAAATGACACTTCTAAACGGTGAACATCGCCGTCACCAGTTCGAAAATTACATACAAACAGAACCATAGAAAAGTGGGTCAAAAATGACGTAGCAAAATCCAATGCTGACGTGTGGTTAACATACGAAGAAAACGATGGTTTTGTGACTACACTAAAATGTGAACTCTGTAAAGTACATGTATTCTAAAATATCAAATATATGAGGGAATTTTCCACTGCATGGAATAATGATATATTTGTCAGACTAAAATCTGAAATGTCAGGCCGAAAATTATAGTGCGGAATTTCCCCCATAATTCTAAATCCTAACCTGATAATGCGTATGCTAATATGCTTACTTCTATGCATGTAACTTCTTACTTACAAATGTTAAATTGGCTATTTAAACATGTAAAAATGCTAATTTACATTACTTTTTTCTTAGATATTGCAGTTAGAATTTGTATTTTGTTCTCTTTCCATTATTAGTTTTAATTTATTGTAGTCTGTTTAGTTTCGTTAACATTTTGACATTTCACAAATGTTGCGCGGTAAAGCTGTCATAATTCTAAGCCTAATTTTGCTAACAGACGGCGCTGTTTACAATTGTATGGTGGCTCATTAGGAACACGCAAAAATGACCCGATAAATAAATGGGCTATTTTATTGTGCATTTTCACAAATAATGCACTATCGATTGTTTTGGCTTTTTTGTTTTCTGAAAGAATAATATAGCAAGAACTCATTACTTCATGAATGAAAGTGAATAAATAATTATAAATCGGTCATGCTTAGTTTGGCTTATCTCTTCCCCTCAAAATTATGAAATGCTATACGCACACAAACAAAGTATTTATAATATTATTGAAGTTACCTATATCGGGCTAGGCTTCCAAATCATCGGGAGTCGCGGTGCCTCGGTGAGTAAGTCACTGGCTCGGTAACCAGGAGATCTCGGGTTTCCGGCTCGCTTTCCACCTGTTAGTGCCTGACAAGGAACTATGTCTTCATGGGACGAAAACCCAATTACGTACACCAAGAGTAGGCCATAGCGCCCCTGTCCGTACAAAATCCCTAGAAATTGCACACTTCATGACGTTTTCCCGTCTTCATTAGCATAGTCAGTGCATAATAGCAGGGTGTTAAACTTTATTTCATTTCCAAATCACCGGTTTTGTGTCTGGAGGTAGGGTTTTTGGGGATTGGGCCATTATTATGCACGCATTTAAAAATGGTATAGTTCTACATTGTTTACACCCTCTCAAATTTCTATACTATGCACCCGTTGAGGGGTTCCGGGGTAATTGCCACCGCCCCTCTCCTCTTATATCTTAATGTTTCCAAATGAAATCGAGTTTAACATAATACTGTTCAGCTCCGAACTGAGCTAATACGCCATACAGTGTGCTATGAGGGAAATTTTGCTCAGACAGCGCCACTACAGCCTACTCTTATATCGAATTTCAACTGTCAAGGGATTTTATACGTACACTAGGCAGCTGTTCTTGCCAGCCCCCCCCCCCCGTCCTGCATCACTGATTAGGGGGGGGGGGGGGGCATTCCGGGAAATCTGTGACACAATGCAGGCTGTACGCTGGTAGGATTCCTTCATTTGTCTTAGACTGACTCACGGTTCCTGCTACCAGTTATTTCTGGAAGAGGGCTACTGTTGTGTCACAGTTAGTTAAAAATGATATCCTATTAGGCTAACGATCAGACATCCGGTCAGAGGTCTACGCACCTTTGTTAAAGTACAAATTAGCCCAATTTCATAAAATCAGGGTTGACGTAACGGCGTGCTCTACTGCCGCACTAGCCCAAATACGGTCAAGGATCGCCCTGATAGTGGATGCCCCTCACCTTTTTATATAAATTAGACAAGCGCGTTTTCCAGGGAGACGGTTGGAGACGGTTAGGCGAAATAGCCAGGGTAGACAACATAGGTTTCATAGGTTTTAATCGTGGTTAACGTTTATATACCTAAAGAACAATAGTTGTATCTGTGCTGTAGAATATAGTATCGTAACATATAAAGAATATCTCAAGAGTACAGAAAAGAGTTGAATTGCTATTGATCACAACATCAAGTCCTACCTAGACAAACGACAGTGTGACACAGAAGATTTGGCCGTCCGGACACAGGGTAACTTGTCCTTAAGAGTGTCACAAATCTGAATGAACTTTCTCGGCCAATGCAGGGATCGAACACTCGACCTCCAGGCTAGCGAGCCAGCGTCCTACTTACTCAGCCACCGTGACCTCCCCCCTCCAATTAATGCCTGTAAATTATTTGGAATCAATAAACTTATACCAATGATAAATGACAGGTACATAACATTAAAATTGATTAGACAACATAGAGTAGTATAGACAAATATTATTCTGTCAAGAGTTTGCATCCATTCATATTTTCACGTGCACGTATTATGCCATCACACTTGACCGTGCGTGTGTCTACAGATCCCAATTTGTTATCCGACTTTGATGAAACTTAAATTGTATATTGATATCCCAAAGATTTCGATAACAGTTAGTAGTGTAGCTCCTGATCTTGTGGATCACAATTTTTATTCAATTTCTTTAAAACTAAAATTGTATGTTATAAACGAAGAACTCGATTAGGTTCAATTCTGGCGCATTTGGACCGTATTTTCCTGGAATTTAACCCCTGGTTGAGCCAAAATCGCGTACATAGCTTGTGCGCCCCGAAGAGATCATAATTTTGATTAGCTGTATATAATATGTTTTAAACATAAACAACAATCACTGGTGAATTCGGTCTGTAACTTCTCGTTAAAATTGCTCCGCCCCTTTACGCAAATACATGCAGCTACAAAGCATGTAATACATATACATGTTCACAATGGGCCACCATACAGTAAACAGCGCCACCTGTTAGCATAATACGCATTATGCTAACAGGTGGTGCCGTGTATTATATGGTAGTTCATTGGAGACAAGTACAATATCACTCTTTGCATTACCCGTCAGACATGACGACATTTTTATATCAAAAATACTAAAATACTTTACGTACAAAGGCAAATTATTCTACATAGTTTTCAGATGAATAAATATGATACTTTTTCGTGCATTTGCCCCCGATACGGCGTTATCGATTGATTTAGTCTCCTTTTTTTGCAATATTCGTTCTCAATATTTTTGAAAGAAGTAAAGATATATAAAATATGTTACGTACAAAAGTAAATTATTCTTATATTATTTAAATAATATAGAAATACACCAGTAGAAAAAAGCTATTTTGTGTTTGTTTTGGTTTATAAACAATATTTTATTTTATTTGAGATTGGATTGAGAAACAGGAAATGATAATTCAGATATAAATATTAAAGCAAAACCACGCCCCGCCCACTCCACACAGACACACCTCACCCACCCACAAACCCAAACTTTGGAATGAGATTAATAAGATCAATTTTAGGGGCGAATCGTTCGCCCAATGCCCAAAGAGACCCTCTACCTCATAAGACAACCCGGTGATTTGGAAATTAAACTTACATTATCCAAGAGCAGAATCTGAATTACCAATTGTCGATGTCACCTTTAGCCTGCAATGTTTACTGTATAGAGATCCGATCTGATGCTCAACGCTGATTCATGATTAAATCAAAAAATGAATAATAGAGACTGTGGGTTTTTTTTTTGTATCTTACCGACTTTAGTAATGATGATCGAGACTATGTACAAAATTCAATCGCTAAATTCTCAGTCAGAATGAAACTGAAATTTTCAGCAAATTCCCTTTACATTAGTCAGCATTTTGGGCCTATCTATTCTCCCTTAATTTATCTTTAAATGAAATCGAGTTTAACGTCCCATCGTTCAGCATCAAGGCGAGAACAACGTCCAGGGTTCATTTACGTGCACGCCATTAGAACGACTAGACATTGTTCCAAGTTAGGAACCGAAGGGACGAAAAACCGAGGTCCTGTGTACACATTGGCCGTAGCGCCGCTACCCGGTCAAAATTTCCCTCATAGTACACTGTATGGCGTATGCCCATCTTTCCTTAGCCCAGGTTAGGTGCAGAAGAATACAGGACGTTAAACCCGTGGAAAACCCGAGGGACTTTCTCTTCCAACATCGACAGCGAACCCGAGACCGAGTCTGGGACATACCCACCGAGCCACCGAGGATCATGAAAATTTGGAAACTTGACCCGATAAAAAGCTAAAATAAAATCAAACAAGCCAACAGTGAGGCTGATGTCCCACGCCGAAATCCCAAAATAAATAGATGACACATATTAATTAATCGCACATTTATTTTTTTCAAACGTATCGACCAATCAAACTGAACACGAAGTGTCATCCAAAAATTGCTTATCTCTGCCTACCATAAGAAGAAAATGCTCATCTTCGAACTCCATCAAGGCATTGACCTAAAAAGCATACACACCAATTTTGAACATTTTAACTCAATTCGAAGGAGAGTTATTGTGTACCAAAGTCTCGGCAAATCAAATTGCTTATCGCTCTGCTTACCCTGAGCAGAAAATGCTCATTATCGATCATAGTCAAGGTATTACTGTAATGAAACTATACACCAAGTTTCATCACTCTCACTTAATTAGAACTAAAGTTATCGTGTCTCAAAGCATCAATCAATCAAATTGCTTATCTCTGCCTACCCTAAGCGGGAAATGCTCATCTTCGAACTCCATCGAGGCATTGACCTAATAAGCATATACACCAAGTTTGAACATTTTAACTCAATTAGAAGGAGATTTATTGAGTTCCAAAGTCTCGACCAATCAAATTGCGTATCGCTCTGCTTACCCTGAGCAGAAAATGCTCATTATCGAACTTAGTCAAGGTATTACTGAAATGAAACTATACACCAAGTTTCATCACTCTCACTTAATTAGAACTAAAGTTGTCGTGTCCCTAAGCATCAACCAATCAAATTGCTTATCTCTGCTTACTCTAAGCGGAAAATGCTCATCTTTGAACTACATCAAGGGATTGACCTAAAAAGCATATACACCAAGTTTGAACATTTTAACTAAATTAGAAGTAGAGTTATTGTGTTCCAAAGTCTCGACCAATCAAATTGCCTACCGCTCTGCTTACCCTGAGCAGAAAATCCTCATTATCGAACTTAGTCAAGGTATTACTATAATGAAACTATACACCAAGTTTCATCACTCTCACTTAATTAGAACTAAAGTTATCGTGTCCCAAAGCATCAACCAATCAAATTGCTGATCTCTGCTTACCCTAAGCGGAAAATGCTCATCTTCGAACTCCATCAAGGCATTGATCTAATAAGCATATACACCAAGTTTGAACATTTTAACTCAATTAGAAGGAGAGTTATTGTGTTCCAAATTCTCGACCAATCAAATTGCGTATAGCTCTGCTTACCCTGAGCAGAAAATGCTCATTATCGAACTTAGTCAAGGTATTACTATAATGAAACTATACACCAAGTTTCATCAATCTCACTTAATTAGAGCTAAAGTTATCGTGTCCCAAAGCATCAACCAACCAAATTGCTTATCTCTGCTTACCCTAAGCGGAAAATGCTGAATTTCGAACTCCATCAAGGCATTGACCTAATAAAAACATACACCAAGTTTGAACATTCTAGCTCAATTAGGAAGAGAGTTATTGTGTCCCAAAAAGTGTGACGGACAGACAGACAGACAGACGAACCCATTTTAATAGTCCCCCAACTTTCTTCGAAAGGCGGGGGATAAAAAAAAATGTACTGATGTGCCTAAAATATTTCATAAATTTGAGGGGAAAAATGATTACCTATTTATATTCATTTATTCACTCGCGTGTGTGACGTAATTAGTTCTTACTATATATTTTATTGTTCTTTTAGAAACACAATGTGCTAAATCGATCGATAAGTTAGCAGTATTATTATGATAAATGCACGACAGAGAATCCTATTTATATTTATATATCTTAAACATATATAGAATAGTTTATGATTTTGGTCTATGTCGGGTTATGAAAAGGGCGAGATTTTGCATGTCCCCAATCAGCCTCCATACAATTGTAAACAGCGCCGTCTGTTAGCAAAATTTGGCTTAGAATTATGACAGCTATACCGCGCAACATTTGTGAAATGTCAAAATGTTAACGAAACTAAACAGACTACAACAAATTAAAACTAATAATGGAAAGAGAACAAAATACAAATTCTAACTGCAATATTTAAGAAATAAGTAATGTAAATTAGCATTTTTACATGTTTAAATAGCCAATTTAACATTTGTAAGTAAGAAGTTACATGCATAGAAGTAAGCATATTAGCATACGCATTACTAGGTTAGGATTTAGAATTATGGGGGAAATTCCGCTCCATAGAAAATCAGTTATTTCAAGGCTTGCTAGGCCAGTAAGCAAATAAAACATCGCAGTTTTTATTGGTTATAATTTGGGTTCTCGCACCTAGTGTAAATCATAAGAAATAATTCTCAATGAAAGTATAAAGTTTTTGTGACTGTCTCGCTTGAGCTTGCGCTTCACACTGACTTGATGCATGCGCACTTCACAATCTCGTGGGGCACCTTCTAACACTGGTTTGTTTGGTAGAATTAAATTTCTAATTAGGGGTCATTGAGTGCACACCAGCATTAACCTCTTCCTAAGTACATTGGCTATCAGAAATTTCTTTCTGAATTGATGATAATGATTTCTGATATCATTCCGTAGAATTTAGGCTTGGTTTCGCACTCGCACTTTTCACTAGGGGTGTCACAATAAGACATTTTTTTTTGCAAATCATTTTAAACCAGCAATTTCCAGAGGCGAAATTGCTACATGAACACCAATTTTGAACAAAAAATTATCTATGACGTCATTTTCGGTTGGGGTTTGTCTCATTTCCAAAATGGCTGCCAAATTTTGACAATAAATGAATTTCCAGATAGGATGGGTGATTATCACGCAAGGTATAGCTTGTAATAAATCAAATATATGGGGTTTTTTGTAATTGAACTGATAAATAATCACTTAAACTCGTTTTCCAAAATTCAAGATGGCGGAAATTCAAAATGGCGGCCAAAATTTACCTAAAATGGCCGATTTGTCAGATTAAGGTCATTTCACTGTTTGATTTGGTTTGTTTTATGTAATTTAAAGGGTTTTCAGTGTCACTGAACTTAAAATTAATCTAAAGAAAGAAAAGAGTTTCCAAAATCCAAGATGGCAGAAATTCAAAATGGCGGCCAAAATTTATCTAAAATGAGCTATTTGTCAGCTAAAAGTCATTTCACTGTTTGATATGGTGTGTAATATGTTATTTTGAGAGTTTTCAATGTCATTGAAATTAAAATCAATCTAAGGAAAAAAGAATTTCCAAAATCCAACAAGGCGGAAATTCAAAATGGCGGCCAGAATTTCCTTTAAATGATAAATTTTTAAGATATCTTCGATTGGTTTATAATTGCAAAGTGTAATAGTTTTTTTAGGGCAACTAAAATTGACCTGACTCTGGAATCTACCTGATAGCCAATTAACCATGTGCAGAACTTTTAAACAAGCAGGCTAATTAAAATTTCAAAGAATTTAACCTTAAGACACAATAAATGTAGTTTAATTGTTTTTATGCATAAAAACATATGATGCTAATGATAATGTTAAGAGTTGACACATTCTTTGGAGAAAATACCTGGTTAATCCGACCCTCTGTGTCCAGTAACTTTTGTGGTATAGTCTAGATGTGGTCATGTTCCTTAAGCAACGTCCGTGAGTTTTACAAGATGCACATAGTTATGGCGAGATCAAGTCTTCTATTGAAGATGAGATGTGGTATACAAATGCCATTTTCGTCAGTGACGTGTTTCATTACAAGTTCTTCATGTAAGAATAACACATTAGAAAAGAAGAAATCGTGATGATTATTTTTAAAGTAAGAACTTGGGGTGCAATACATTACAGACAAAGATAGGTTGCCAGGCAACGAAACATACGCCCACAGTAGCTAAATCGTCCGGGCAGTCAACAAGGTTGTCGCACATTTTTATTTTTTTTTGGTAATGAAACATTTGTAATACACTAAAATCTGATTAAGAGTAACAACTCATTATGTAATTATCTGAAAATCATTAGAATTTGTTTGCTTCTTATAAAAGTTTTGCCCCATGCTAACAATTAGTATAGGAAACTTCATGGATTTAGCAGTTCAGTTATCAAAATTCATTGAAAATCAAAATACTTGTTCGTTTTAACACCTTAAACTCTGTGTATCAATCTGAAGTCAATCGGATGATAAGTTTGGACTCTAAAGCATCTCAAGGTTTTATGAAGTGATCAGGGGAGACAACTCTGGAAGTAGTTATTTGAAATCGCTCAAAATCAGTAGGCTTCTTCGTCTCAGTGTGTGTGTATTTAAAGTCAATCGGGTATTAACTTTGGCCTCTACAGCGTCCACAGGATTTTTTGATGTGATCAAGGGCCATAACTCTGGCAGTATTTATCAGAAATCACTGAAAATCAATAGGCTTTTTCGTCTCATGACCTTAAGGGGAGACGCGGGTCGAAAAATCTAAAAATGTTCAAAATTTTGAGTTTTGACATTTTATAATTTTCGGCAGGTTAAATATGTTTATTATCATATTACGAAAAAATTAAATTGACAAAATAAAAAATAAGTACCTTATTTCATGTTTTAAAAATGCCTAGGTCAATTAAAATCAATTTTTTTGTAAAGAGAATCGCAAAATATGCCACTGTCTTCGGCTTTCGTGGCGTCGACGGCATTGTTATGGTAGCCATGTTTGATATATCGATGGAAAGAGGAAGTTCAACTTCGTTTGATAGTCGTAAAATATTCTATTTATAACTGTTACATATTTGGCAATTGCCGATTCTTTTCGTTAAAAAATATCACGGAAACTGCCTTTTATGGATTTTTGAATACATAATAAGGGTCAATCGGTTGTGAACTCTTCCGGCGCATGCGCAGTACATTATAATTGTTACGTAGCCTAGTTACGGAGATGCGCGATCATACACGACTCACCATTTAGTTACTATTACTTATAAATGACAATCGCGACTACCGGGACGTTCTTTTACTTTCTTTTATTATTTTTATATCCTAGTGAAAGTTTACGCATGTTTTACGGGGTTTTCCATTACATATTTACGGACATTATCGCTGACAGGAACATTTCTATGAAAAAATAAAGATTTTTAAAAAAAAAAAAACCCAACCTATTTTCAAATGATTTTAGCAGTAAAGCAAAAAAAAAAAAACAAAACAAAAAACCCCCAAAGCAATATATTACTATTATTGCATTACTATCAACACTGCTAATATAAATAAGACAAAAATTTTATAGATATTATGCATGACTGCCTGCAAAAGTTTTACAAAATTTTTTTGAAAAATATAGACCCAATTTTATTTTATTTCTTATACTGGTAGTAATTCTTTTTTGAGTTATGTGGACCTAACTAAATCACACCACAATATAGTCATAAAACAAGTTGCCTACTATTTTATTGATTTAACTTAACGAAAGCAGAAATATGTAATATTATTGATGTAATGTAAAAAAATATTGGCCTCAAACATTTTTTTTGTAAAGGGGTACCATTCCATAAATTTTTCTCAATAACATTTTTCATGATAATATAACTCAATGTCAATGGAATTTGCTGTGTATACTTCTTTCATTAGCCCTAATAATCGCTCCAAATTTCATAAGATTATCTTTATTCTTAAAAAAGTTAGGAGAAAGTCAAACTTTATCATCAATTTTCTCAGAAGCAATTTCTTCGCCGATCAGTCGCACGAAAAAAAATCGTTCTCTAAATCTATTAGAACTACAAGCTTGAAATTTAGAGGGAATGTTCCATATGTATTTATCTAGTGGAATAAGAAGTATTTTTTATGAGATTTGGGAAATAGGACACCGTCAAGGGAAAAATGTCATCTATAGTTTTTTAACAAAAAAATAACCGTTCATTCGATTTTCCTTTTAGAAATTCCTTATTCCACTAGCTTAGTTATAAACAAACAAGAAAAAAATCAATTTGGCAAAAAAAAATTAAAATTGGCTTCAAACGATTTTTTAAAATCGGGGTACCATCCCATAATTTTTACTCATCAAAATTTTCATGATATTATTAATCAATCTCAATGAAATTTTCTGTGTGTACTTCTAGCAACAGCCCTGATAATCCCTCCAAATTTCCTTAGATTATCTTTATTTCTAAGAAAGTTAGGGCCAAAACATGGTTTTCGACCAGCCTCTCCCCTTAAACAATGTGTATAAATTTAAAGTCAATCGGATATTAACTTTGGCCTCTAGAGCATCCACAAGATTTTTTGAAGTAATCAAGGGCCATAACTCTGGCACTAATTATTAGAAATCCCTGAAAATCAATAGGCTTCTTCGTCTCGTGACCTAAACACTGTGTATAAATTTAAAGTCAATCGGATGATAAGTTTGGCCTCCAGAGCATCCACAAGATTTTTTATAAGTGATCAAGGGCCATAACTCTGGCACTAATTATTGGAAATTGCTGAAAATCGATAGGCTTCATCGTCTTATGACCTTAAACACTGTGTATAAATTTAAAGTCAATCGGATATTAACTTTGGCCTTTAGACCGTCCACAAGAATTTTTGAAGTGATCAAGGGCCATAACTCTGGCACTAATTTCGGAAATCGCTGAAAATCAATAGGATTCTTTGTCTTATGACCTTAAACACTGTGTATAAATTCAAAGCCAATCGAATATTAACTTTGGCCTCTAGAGCGTCCACAAGATTTTTTTGAAGTCATCAAGGGTCATAACTCTGGCACTAATTATCAGAAATCGCTGAAAATCAATAGGCTTCTAAGTCTCATGACCTTAAACACTGTGTATAAATTTAAAGCCAATCAGATATTAACTTTGGCCTCTAGAGCGTCCACAATATTTTTTGAAGTGATCAAGGGCCATAACTCTGGTAGTTATTAACGGAAATCGCTGAAAAACAATAGGCTTCTTCGTCTCAAGACCTTAAACACTGTGTATAAATTTAAAGTCAATCGGATATTAACTTTAGCCTCTAGAGCGTCCACAAGCAATTGTGGACGCCGGACCGCCGGTCGGACAGGGGTGACGACAATATACGACCACATTTCAATGTGGGCGTATAAAAATGATCTGTGGATACCATATTAAGACTGTACCACAAAAGTTGCCAGACACAGAGACTTCGATGATTCTTTTTGCGTATTTCACCACAAACGGTTTCCAGGCGTAAGTCTTCTGAACGAGAAATGATGCAAGCATTTTCCTGTAAAGAAAATTGGCACAGACAGTGGTGCTATGGTGTACTCTTGTTTCGAATTATAACTGTCTTGGGTTCTTTTATGCTCACGTCAACGCGTACATATAAACCCGGTTTCTTGAGAAGCCCCCATGCTGCATCCTGACTAGGAGAAACCACACTAGAAAATATTGAGGTACTTTCTCAGCAAATATAGGGATCGAACCCAGGACCTCTTGCTCACTAAAACAACGTTTCGAAACATTTCTGAATAAATAATTGATAAATTCTTAACAACTTGATATGCTTCTAGCCTTTGCCATAACAGCCAATCCAAGAGGAAAATTCACGATTGTCCCATTTGATAATCAAGCAATCATCTACCAACATCAAAATTCATTTTTGATGCAATATTCATTTTCAAAATTCATTTTTAAGGCAACCCAACAATCATTTTCAAAATTCATTTTTAAGACAACAATCATTTTCAAAATTCATTTTTGAGGTTATTCTAAAGTTCATTGACTATGAAAACCTTTTTATAAAGGACAGTATTACAAGCCATACAAAACCGAATAAATCACGATTATCTGAAAAATCGTTCATTTTAGGGAAATTCAGGTTGACATTTTGGTTTTTCCACCATTTTTGAGGTAATATTCATATTCAAAATTCACTTTTGAAGTTATTTTACAGTTCATTGACTTTGAAAGCCTAACAAAATATATTATTACAAGCCATACACAACCGAAAAAAATATGATTATCTGAATTTTAGAGAAATTCTGGTCACCATTTTGGATTTTCAACTATCCTGGATTTTGGAAACTTTTCTTTTGAGGTTGTATTTAAGTTCATTGACACAGAAAACCATTTAAATCGCATATCACAAGCCATATCAAAATTAAAAATGACAATTATCCGAAAAATTGACCGTTTTAGGGGAACTTTTGAATTACCACCATCTTGGATTTTGGAAACTTTTTATATTTGGATTAATTTTAAGTTCAGTGACACTGAAAACCCTTTAATATTGCATATTATAAACTATATCAAGCAGTGAAATCACTTAACTGACAAATCGGCCATTTAGGTCAATTTTGGCCGCCATTTTGCATTTCCGACATCTTGGATTTGGGGAAACTCTTTTGTTTGGATTGATTTTAAGTTCAATGACATTGAAAACCCTTAAAATAACATATTCCAAACCATATCAAACAATGAAATGACTTTTATCCGACAAATCAGCCATTTTCGGTAAATTTTGGTGGCCATTTTGAATTTCCGCCATCTTGAATTTAGGGAAACTAGTTTTAGAGATTATTTCTCTGTTCAATTACTACAAAAACCTAATACATGATATATTACAAGCCATACCTCGTGCGATAATCACCCATCTTATTAGAAAATTCATTTTTCGTCACATTTTGGCGGCCATTTTGGAAATCAGGCAAACCCCAACTGAAAATGACGTCACAGAAGTGAAATAATCTCAGAATCGTCTTCAGTGACAAATTTTGCCGCAGAAACAACCAGAGGTCGCAGTCACGCGCAAAAATCCGCATATTTCACGAATTTTTTTCAAAATAAACGCAAATATTGACGGACGCTGCGTAATTTACACGCAGAAAATTTCCCGACGCGAGAATAAAACTAGATTATTCTACGTCGTAGTTTGTACAATTTATGTGCTTTTATATTTCCGCTTATTTCATTTATAAGTTCATAGCAATCGAAGCCTTCTATACGTAGCTTTCCTGGGACACCCATATTTTGCGGCATTGGAAGCAATAAAGCGCATGTCATACAAGACTTTGGATTGGCTAGGACACAGTATCCTGTTTATATTCAGCCAATCAAATGTTTGCTTTCATAGCGATAGTCTTCTCTTTACTTCCCGTCTAAGTGAAAGATGGAAATCGTTGCGTCGTCAACCATAGATCTAATGCCGATGCCGTTAACCTCCAGTCGTCATTAGACTAAATGCAGTACGCCTATCAATGAAATAAGGACGCTTTATAATAGGTTTGTTCACAAAACGACTTGACTGGATTCTATTGAGTATTTTGAGATGCTCGAAGTCACGCAGATGTAGACGGCAAAAATGCGAAATTTTGGATTGTCTGTGTATTTTTACACAACTTGAAATTGATCCACTGCGACCTCTGGAAACAACCCGACCCCAAATTTTGTTCCCATTGTGACACCCCTATTTTCACGTTGATACCGATGGGGGCCAAGTGATATTTTCGCTATTTTTTTTAGATTGTGTGATATTTATAGCTATATAACTTCATATATTTTACATGTCATATTTTTGCTCCTAGCAGTATAAAACATGTCCATGCAGTTTTGTGTTAAATACCTGAAATAGATCACGAGATAACAAAAAAAAAGTTCAGAGTAAAATCGAAAAATTGCAAATTGGTGACCTTTGACCTCTTCTTAAGTGACCTTTCCACCAAAAATTCCATTCTTAAGTTATATTTCCTGGTTCAGGGCACAATCCTCTATCAAATGCCACTGAAGTGGAACCCGCACCTTCCATGTTGAATAAACCGATTTTTGGGGGTACTATTAGTACTAAAAGGTGGTCCTACCACGTCCACCACTGGTGCAACTTAAGAATTGGGTTTCTGGGGTCTCCTAACCAGGGCTTCCACTTCAAAATTTTCACTACCTGTCATTTGTGATAACGCACGAAAACTTTGCAAAAAAAATCCATATTTCATGTTATTTAGTCGGGGTCGGGTATTGTGATATCACATGTCTATACCAATTTGTCAGCACGAGATACACAAAAAATTATATATTAGACTTAAAAATAGGTTGCCAGGCAGCGAAACATACGCCCACACAGCAGCTAAATCGTCCGGGCAGTCAACAAGAGTTGTCGCATATTAAGTAATTATAAGAAAATCATTAGAATTTGTTTGGTTTTTATAAAGTTCTGCTCCATGCAAATGTAAAGTATACGAATCATTTAATATTATGGAATAAGCTGTCACCTCCACTGGATACGAAACATTTAATATTATGGTAACTTTCGTACAATCAGGGGCCATAATTCAGGAAGTTACGATCAGATATGTCCAAATATCGACAGGAACCAAGATCTTTCAGTTTGACCAAAATCGAATTAAAATTGTGACCCCTATAGGGTTCACAACCTTGATATACCATATTTTAACACCATTCGCGTACAAAGGGCGGTCATTTTGTTTGTCAATTTTGGTCCGATTTTCATGAAATTCAAACTCACCCTAGATTACCCTGTAACGATGATATAATCAAACGTTTTTTCAAATCAGGTAATAATTGTTACCTCCAGAGGGACCACAAGGTGATAAAGGCGATTTTTAGTACAATCAGGGGCCATAATTCAGGAAGTTACGATCCAATATGCGCAAATATCGAAAGGAACCAAGATCTTTATGTTATAAACATGTATTTCAAGTTTCATCAAAATCAGTTCAAAATTGTGACCTCTATAGGGTCCACAACCTTGATATAACATATTTTCACACTATTCGCGTACAAACAGCGACCATTTTGTCCGTCAATTTTGGTCCAATTTTCACGAAATTCCACATCATCTTTTATAACAATGTAACGGTGATATAATCAAACGCTTTTTTAAATCGGATAATAATTTTGACCTACAGAGGGGCCACAAGCTAAAAGATAGGCTGGTACTGCCAGGCAGGATACGCCCACATTTTTGAGAGATGGATAGAGAACAAGCAATACCGAAAGTGATTTTTCCTACATCATTAAGTCCTGTATTTCATACTGTATTGGGAGCAGCCATTTTGTTGGTCAGTTCCAGTCTGATATTCATGAAATTCGAAGCCGACAATGATTATGGTGTGACGGGACACAACCTAGAAATGTTACTTTTCGTCAAAATCGGATAAGAATTGTGACCTGTAGAGAGTCCACAACCATGATACACCATATTTTTACACTATTCGTGTACAAACGGTGACCATTTCGTCCGGCAATTTTAGTACGATTTTCACGAAATTCGAACTCAACCTTCCTTACGGTGCCACAGTAATATAATCAGAGTTTTTTTTTAAATCAGATAATAATTGTTCAAGAGATAGACAGAGAACAAGCAATACCGAAAGTGATTTTTCCTACAATCAAAGGCCATAATTCATTAAGTTACAATTTGATATGTGCAAATGTCGAAAAGAATAAAGATCTTTAGGTTACAAACAAGCATTTCAGGTTTCATCAAAATTGAATTAAAATTGTCAACTCTACAGGGTCCACAACTTTGACAGACCATATTTTTACACTGTTCGCGTACAAACGGCGGCCATTTTTTCTGGCAATTATGGTCCAATTTTCTCGAAATTCGAACTCAACCTTCCGTAGGGTGTAACGGGGATAGAGTCAAACGTTTTTTTCAAATCGGATAATAATTGTGACCTCCAGAGGGACCATAGACGATTTTTCGGACAATCAGGGGCCATAATTCAGGAAGTTACGATCCGATATGCGCAAATAACGAAAGATACCAAGATCTTTGGGTTATAACCATGCATTTCAAGTTTCATCAAAATCGAATTAAAATTGTGACCTCTACAGGGTCCACAACCATGATATACAATTTTTTAACAGTATTCGCGTACAAACGGCGGCCATTTTGTATTGCAATTTTCGCCCGATTTTCCCGAAATTCGAACTCAACCTCCCTTAGAGTGTAACAGTGATATAACGGTTTTTTAAAATCGGATAATAATTGTGACCTCCAGAGGGACCACCAGCTAAAAAGGGTGATTTTTCGGACAATCAGGGGCCATAATTCAGGAAATTACATTCTGATAGGCGTAAATATCGAAAGGAACCAAGATCTTTCGGTTATAAACAAAAATAGGTTGCCAGGCAACGAACCATACGCCCACACAGCAGCCAAATCGTCGGGGCAGTCAACAAGAATTGTCGCATATTAAGGAATTATCAGAAAATCATTAGAATTTGTTTGGTTTTTATAATCAAACGTTTTTTTTTAAATCATATAATAATTGTGACCTCCAGAGGCACCACAAGCTAAAAAGGGTGATTTTTCGTACAATCAGGGGACATAATTCAGGAAGTAATGACCCGATGGGCGCAAATATCGAAAGGAACCAAGATCTTTGGGTTTAAAACATACCTGTCAAGTTTCATCAAAATCGATTCAAAATTATGACCTCTATAGGGTCCACAACCTTGATATAACATATTTTCACACTATTCGTGTACAAACGGCGGCCATTTTGTCCGTCAATTCTAGTCCGGTTTTCACGTAATTCAAACTCTCTCTTCATTACCATGTAACGGTGATATAGTCAAACGTTTTTTTTAAATCGGATAATAATTTTGACCTCCAGAGGGACCAAAAGCGAACAAAAGCGATTTTTCTGACAATCCGGGGACATAATTCAGGAAGTTATGATCCAATGGGCGCAAATATCTAAAGGAACCACGATCTTTGGGTTATAAACATACATGTCAAGTTTCATAAAGATAGGTTGCCAGGCAACGAAACATACGCCCACAGCAGCTAAATCGTCCGGGCAGTCAACAAGGGTTGTCGCATATTTTTACTTTTTTTGCTAATGAAACATTTGTAATACACTAAAAACTGATTAAGAGTAATGGTTCATTATGTAATTATCAGAAAATCATTAGAATTTGATTGCTTTTTATAAAGTGTTACCCCACACTAACAATTAGTATATACATGAAACATTTAATATCATGGATTTAGCTGTTCAGTTATCAAAATCCGCAGGATTTTTTGAAGTGATCAAGGGACATAACTCTGGCACTAATTATCGGAAATCGCTGAAAATCAATAGGATTCTTCGTCTCATGACCTTAAACACTGTGTATAAATTTAAAGTAAATCGGATATTAACTTTCGCCTCTAGAGCGTCCACAAGATTTTTTGAAGTGATCAAGGGCCATAACTCTGGCACTAATTATCAGAAATCGCTGAAAATCAATAGGCTTCTTCGTCTCATGACCTTAAACACTGTGTATAAATTTAAAGTCAATTGGATATTAACTTTGGCCTCTAGAGCGTCCACAAGATATTTTCAAGTGTTCAAGGGCCATAACTCTGCCACTAATTATCGGAAATCGCTGAAAATCAAGAGGCTTCTTCGTCTCATGACCTTAAACACGGTGTATAAATTTAAAGTCAATCGGATATTAACTTTGGCCTCTAGAGCGTCCACAAGATATTTTGAAGTGATCAAGGGCCATAACTCTGGTAGTTATTATCGAAAATCGCTGAAAAACAATAGGGTTCTTCGTCTCATGACCTTAAACACTGTGTATAAATTTAAAGTCAATCGGATATTAACTTTGGCCTCTAGAGCGTCCACAAGATATTTTGAAGTGATCAAGGGCCATAACTCTGGCACTAATTATCGGAAATCGCTGAAAATCAATAGGCTTCTTCGTCTCATGACCTTAAACACTGTGTATAAATTTAAAGTCAATCGGATATTAACTTTGGCCTCTAGATCGTCCACAAGATATTTTGAAGTGATTAAGGGCCATAACTCTGGTAGTTATTATCGGAAATCGCTGAAAAACAATAGGCTTCTTCGTCTCATGACATTAAACACTGTGTATAAATTTAAAGTCAATCGGATATTAACTTTGGCCTCTAGAGCGTCCACAAGATATTTTGAAGTGATCAAGGGCCATAACTCTGGTAGTTATTATCGGAAAACGCTGAAAAACAATAGGCTTCTTCGTCTCATGACCTTAAACACTGTGTATAAATTTAAAGTCAATCGGATATTAACTTTAGCCTGTAGAGCGTCCACAAGCAATTGTGGACGCCGGACCGACGGACGGACCGACGGACCGACGGACGGACGGACGGACGGACGGACGGACGGACGGACGGACGGGGGCGACGACAATATACGACCACATTTCAATGTGGGCGTATAAAAATCGGTTCAAAATTGTGACCTCTATAAGGTCCACAACCTTTATATAACATATTTTCACAATATTCGCGTACAAACGGCGGCCATTTTGTCCGTCAATTTTGGTCCGATTTTCACACAATTCATACTCAACCTTCATAACCATGGAACGGTGATATAATCAAACGTTTTTTTAAATCGGATAACAATTTTGACCTCCAGAGGGACCACAAGCTAAAAAGGGCATTTTTTCGGACAATCAGGGGCCATAATTCAGGAAGTTAAGATCCAATTGGCGCAAATATCGAAAGGAATCAAGATCTTTGGGTTATAAACATGCATTTCAAGTTTCATCCAAATCGGTTCAAACTTGTGTCCTCTACACTGTTCACAACCTTGATATAACATATTTGCACACTATTCGCGTACAAATGGCGGCCATTTTGTCCATCAATTTTGGTCCGATTTTCACGAAATTCAAACTCGACCTTCATAACCATGGAACAATGATATAATCAAACGGTTTTTTAAATCGGATAACAATTTTGACCTCCAGAGGGACCACAAGCTAAAAAAGGCAATTTTTCGGACAATCAGGGGCCATAATTCAGGAAGTTACGATCCGATTGGCGCGAATATCGAAAGGAACCAAGATCTTTGGGTTATAAACATGCATTTCAAGTTTCATCCAAATCGGTTCAAAATTGTGTCCTCTACACTGTTCACAACCTTGATTTAACATATTTTCACACTATTCGCGTACAAACGGCGGCCATTTTGTCCATCAATTTTGGTCCGATTTTCACGAAATTCGAACTCAACCTTCATAACCATGGAACGGTGATATAATCAAACGGTTTTTTAAATCGGATAACAATTTTGACCTCCAGAGGGACCACAAGCTAAAAAGGGCGATTTTTCGGACAATCAGGGGCCATAATTCAGGAAGTTACGATCCGATTGGCGCAAATATCGAAAGGAACCAAGATCTTTGGGTTATAAACATGCATTTCAAGTTTCATCCAAATCGGTTCAAAATTGTGTCCTCTACACTGTTCACAACCTTGATTTAACATATTTTCACACTATTCGCGTACAAATGGCGGCCATTTTGTCCGTCAATTTTGGTCCGATTTCACGAAATTCGAACTCAACCTTCATAACCATAGAACGGTGATATAATCAAACGGTTTTTTAAATCGGATAACAATTTTGACCTCCAGAGGGACCACAAGCTAAAAAGGGCGATTTTTCGGACAATCAGGGGCCATAATTCAGGAAGTTACGATCCGATTGGCGCAAATATCGAAAGGAACCAAGGTCTTTGGGTTATAAACATGCATTTCAAGTTTCGTCCAAATCGGTTCAAAATTGTGACCTCTAAACTGTTCACAAGCTAAAAAACGTGATTTTTCGTACAATCAGGGGCCATAACCCATGAAGTTACAGTCCGATACATGCCAATATCGAAAGGAACCGAGATCTTAGGGTGATAAACCTATGTTTTAAGTTTCATTGAAATCGGATAAAAATTGTGACCTGTAGACTGTTCACAAACAATTGTGAACGGACGGACGAACAGGGGCGACGACAATATACGTCCACATGAAAATGTGGGCGTATAAAAAGAATGTAATATCAATAATAACAAATTAGCACAAATTAGTTTCTGTGTATAGTCGGAACTCGGAAATATGCCAAGGTTTGTCGAGTGATGCCCTACGTGCGAAAAGTCACGTGGCCAATTGTCATGATCGGCTATTACTTGACATAATAATTATATACGGGTCAGTAAGTTATTACCACCAGATTTACTCAACGCTAAAATGATAATAATAATTATTAATAGATAATATACGAGATCAGAAGGTTATTACGTGACTTAAAAAAGAAGACAAAATTTATAACTTACGAGACAAAATATTTTTTATGAAATTTTGTCAAACGAAAGCCATTTGAAAGTAGTTAACCATTCAGAATTAAAATATCCCCCGTACTTCGGCTTTGGTTGACCTATATTGGACGTGGGAGTTTCTCCGACTTCTGGAACTTCCAATGACGACGTGCATGCTTGAAGTTCAAGGTCAATGCCGCCATCACTATCGTCGGCTAAAACTCATTTACATTTTCTATTGTCATTCTGCGAGGTGTTCAAATACTTCAACAATGTGTTAGATATAAATGAATGAACTGACATTGGATTATATACATTTTTTTACTTGATTGACTCAACTAATTAAGTTGTTTATTTAGGAAATGAGCCGATACTGATTGAAGCCGAAGGTATTCATATTGTATTGACTGACTCTTTGATGGGTTTCTTAATCGACAAGTTATAATTAACTCTTTCTTATCGGCCGAAAGTTGATTGATTAATGATACAGTAGTGGCCGGTTCATTGTTTTACAAACCTCCTAGATTAAAGATCAATCGGCTAAAGCCGACAAAAAACAGCCGATTAAGATCCCTGGTTATAAACATACATGTCAAGTTTCATCAAAATCGGCTCAAAATTGTGACCTCTATAGCTTGATATAACATTTTTTCACACTATTTGCGTACAAACGGCGGCCATTTTGTCTGTCAATTTTGGTCCGATTTTCACGAAATTCGATCTCGACCTCCATTACCATGTAACGGTGGTATAATCAAACGTTTTTTTAAATCGGATAACAATTTTGACCTCCAGAGGGACCACAAGCTAAAAAGGGTGATTTTTTGGACAATCAGGGGCCATAATTCAGGAAGTTACGATGCGATGGGCGCAAATATTGAAAGAAGCCAAGACCTTTGGGTTATAAACATACATGTCAAGTTTCATGAAAATCGGTTCAAAATTGTGACCTCTATAGGGTCCACAACCTTGATACATTTTTTCACACTATTCGCGTACAAACGGCGGCCATTTTGTCTGTCAATTTTGGTCCGATTTTCACGAAATTCGAACTCAACCCTAATAACTATGTAACGGTGATAAGATCAAACGTTTTTTTGAAACGGATAACAATTTTGACCTCCACAGGGAACACAAGCTAAAAAGGGAGATTTTTCGGACAATCAGGGACCATAATTCAGGAAGTTACGATCCGATATGCGCAAATATCGAAAGGAACCAAGATCTTTTGGTTATAAACATGCATTTCAAGTTTCATGAAAATCGGTTTAAAATTGTGACCTCTATAGGGTCCACAACCTTGATATAACATATTTTCACACTATTCGCGTACAAACGGCGGCCATTTTGTCTGTCAATTTTGGTAAGATTTTCACGAAATTCAAACTCAACCCCCATAACTATGTAACGGTGATATACATGTAATCAAACGGTTTTTTGAATCGGATTACAATTTTGACCTCCACAGGGAACACAAGCTAAAAAGGGTGATTTTTCGGACAATCAGGGGCCATAATTCAGGAAGTTACGATCCGATATGCGCAAATATCGAAAGGAACCAAGATCTTTCGGTTATAAACATGCATTTCAAGTTTCATGAAAATTGGTTCAAAATTGTGACCTCTATAGGGTCCACAACCTTGATATAACATATTTTCACACTATTCGCGTACAAACGGCGGCCATTTTGTCTGTCAATTTTGGTAAGATTTTCACGAAATTCAAACTCAACCCCCATAACTATGTAACGGTGATATACAAGTAATCAAACGTTTTTTTGAATCGGATTACAATTTTGACCTCCACAGGGAACACAAGCTAAAAAGGGTGATTTTTCGGACAATCGGGGGCCATAATTCAGGAAGTTACGATCCGATATGCGCAAATATCGAAAGGAACCAAGATCTTTCGGTTATAAACATGCATTTCAAGTTTCATCGAAATCGGATCAAAATTGTGACCTCTACACTTTTCACAAGCTAAAAACGTGATTTTTCGTACAATCAGGGGCCATAACCCATGAAGTTACAGTCCGACACATGCCAATATCGAAAGGAACCGAGATCTTAGGGTGATAAACCTATATTTTAAGTTTCAGTGAAATCGGATAAAAATTGTGACCTGTAGACTGTTCACAAACAATTGTGGATGGACGGACGGACGGACGGACAGGGGTGACGACAATATACGTCCACATAAAAATGTGGGCGTATAAAAATGAAATATTTAATGTACATGTAAGGCTTGTGATAATTATTTATAAATTATATATTCTCTTTTGGCTACTTAAATAATCGAAATAGCTGAAGAAAAACCATGTCAGTGGCTGACATGTAATTACCACATGCTCAATAGAAAACACACTGACCTGGATAATTATGAGTTGTAATACAATAACTTCGATATGAAGATAAATATATAATTATCCACGGGAAATATATTTCACATTTATAAGTTTTAGAACATCTCTTACGGCGTTACGGGCCGCAGAATACTGATGAAAATCTTAGTAATGAATAACTGTCGGATAGCTAACTTGACATTCATGTTTGCTTACATTAAGTGACACTAGGGCCGCCTAGAATATCGTTGTGTATAAAATTTACGATATATTTATGCACGACAATTTTTCTAACACATGGAATTATCAAAATTGCTACACAATAGCACTGGAATACGTAATGTTCTTAATTTGTCGGTAAGCAAGTTAACTAATCTCTACCCTAGATATTATTTCTACAATTCCCACAAGGCCGTAATATCACTATAAAAGATAGGTTGCCAGGCAACGAAACATACGCCCACAGCAGCTAAATCGTCCGGGCAGTCAACAAGGGTTGTCGCATATTTTTACTTTTTTTGCTAATGAAACATTTGTAATACACTAAAAACTGATTAAGAGTAACGGCTCATTATGTAATTATCAGAAAATCATTAGAATTTGATTGCTTTTTATAAAGTGTTACCCCACACTAACAATTAGTATATACATGAAACATTTAATATCATGGATTTAGCTGTTCAGTTATTAAAATTCATTGAAAATCAAAATACTTGTTCGTTTCAACACCTTAAACTCTGTGTATCAATCTAAAGTCAATCGGATGATAAGTTTAGCCTCTATAGCGTAACAAGATTTTTTGAAGTTATCAAGGGAGATAACTCTGGCAATAATTATTTTAAATCTCTGAAAATCAATAGGCTTCTTCGTCTCATGACCCTAAACACTGTGTGTTAATTTAAAGTCGATCGGATATTAACTATCGGATATTAGAGCATCCACTGTGTATAAATTTAAAGTCAATCGGATATTAACTTTGGCCTCTAGAGCGTCCGCAGGATTTTTGAAGTGATCAAGGGACATAACTCTGGCACTAATTATCGGGAATCGCTGAAAATCAATAGGCTTCTTCGTCTCATGACCTTAAACACTGTGTATAAATTTAAAGTCAATCGGATATTAACTTTGGCCTCTACAGCGTCCACAAGATATTTTGAAGTGATCAAGGGCCATAACTCTGGTAGTTATTATTGAAAATCGCTGAAAAACAATAGGCTTCTTCGTCTCATGACCTTAAACACTGTGTATAAATTTAAAGTCAATCGGATATTAACTTTGGCGTCTAGAGCGTCCACAAGATATTTTGAAGTGATCAAGGGCCATTACTCTGGTAGTTATTATCGGAAATCGCTGAAAATCAATAGGCTTCTTCGTCTCATGACCTTAAACACTGTGTATAAATTTAAAGTCAATCGGATATTAACTTTGGCCTCTAGGGCGTCCACAAGATTTTTTGAAGTGATCAAGGGCCATAACTCTGGCACTAATTATCGGAAATCGCTGAAAATCAATAGGCTTCTTCGTCTCATGACCTTAAACACTGTGTATAAATTTAAAGTCAATCGGATATTAACTTTAGCCTGTAGAGCGTCCACAAGCAATTGTGGACGCCGGACCGACGGACGGACCGACGGACCGACGGACCGACGGACGGACGGGGGCGACGACAATATACGACCACATTTCAATGTGGGCGTATAAAAATTATGATGCAATTTTCTCCAAACATGTACGTTGTTAAGGATTTACGTAATTTCTATGCTGTTATATTTAATGTAATGTGACAACAGTTGGTTGGATTTGAATTCCCACAAGGCCACAAGGCCGTAATATCACTATAAAAAATTATGATGCAATTTTCTCCAAACATGTACGTTGTTAAGGATTTACGTAATTTCTATGCTGTTATATTTAATGTAATGTGACAACAGTTGGTTGGATTCGAAGAGCAGTGCTTCATATTAATTTTCCTTTTTTCGAAGATCGTAACTGTAATAGCGGAAAACGGCTTTGTTCTAGAAAATTCTTATGACACGTGGACAACACGTGATTGACTAATAATGGACTGTTTCACGCCTTTGATAAGATTCCCGAATATCAATTAACTTTTATTGTTCTACTACATGTACAAGACAATCATCATTAACTATCAACATAATGCCCAGTAAAATCTATTGACAACTATGTATACAACTCTATAACACCATACTCCGTGCAGTGTTGCGTTTGATTAGAGGTAATCCAACTACACACTGCTATTATGAGTGGATATTGTTGTTTTAAATTTTGATTTGTCAGTAGTCCGTCTACCAACCAATCACTAGCTGCCAACATTGGACCAAATATGTTTAAATAACATTACGTCATGACTCACGATTCTATTATTCCTAATTAACCCGTGCATAGCAGAATACTGCAGTAAAACTAATTGCGTGACAAACGAGGCTATCAAGTCGAATGGAATGTAAACAATACTGTTTGGAAACGAACATACTTTCACCGTTTTTAATACCTTAAATCACTGTCCAAAGTTTTAGGGAAGACCCAGATTAAACGAAGGACTGTCATGTTGCTGTACTTAAGTGATAGCTTTCATTGAATGGAAGGAATAGACACACTCCCGCATAAGTTCAAGAAACGGACGCTATTCCATCAATGGTCAGAGAGGGATTTCTAGCTTCGACTGCTATGAACTTATGAATGAAATAAGCGGAAATACAAAAATCTACGGAGACTACGTGCAGTAGAAGTGTGTAAAAGAAGCGTGAAGCATAAAAATTGTACAAACTACGACGTAGAATAATATAGTTTTATTCTCACGTCGGGAAATTTTCTGTGTGTAAATTACGCAGAAAAAAATGCGTGAAATATGCGGATTTTTGCGTGACAGCAACCTCTGATTGTAACCATGTTTGAAAATTGGGTATTTGAAAAAAAGGCTATTTTTTCGGCGTGCAAAATGACCGTTGGGTCAAATCTAGCTACAGTCATTTTCCATATACGGCCGACATGGAACCCATGCTCCTAACCCAACCATACACCACTAGCACCCCAAACCTTCTGCACCTTTCATGTTGAATAAAACCCACCTGGCTCCCGCACTACTAGATTGGAACTTAGTTAAATGAGCGATGGAAGACGAGAGTGACATCACGCCTCAAACGTGAAGGTCTTTGAGCAGTGTGCATCAAGTTTTTATAAAAGGATACCGAGTGTTTGTAACTTCGTCTGTGACATTTTTGATACTTTGTTGAACCCACAATTTATGTTGATCTATTTCTTTTTCTCTTTTGTCTAAATCTTCAAGGTCCGTTTTAAGGTTAATCAACTTGTCAGATATTTCTCTTGTATTACAGCCAGGTCCAGCACCCCTTTAAATACAAATTAATATTACATTATTCAATCATTTAAAATAAACACTCAACAACATAGTACATGTACAAGTAAATAACTAAATCAAAAGAAACTTTCCATTTAAATAAACAAAGATGTATCTTCTTAATACTCAACCTTTAGTTGTAATACAATCATGTATCTGTCAACAACTCTAGTAGAACCATACTAAAACTTTATTTTTTACTTTTGGCCCAGACAGTACATGTACATAGCATGTACAATGTACATGTAGGTCTTCTTGATACTTACTTCCATTGTATACTATTTTTTGATTTTTTCTCAATAAGTCCTATGCCTTCCAGTACATTAGTAATATCATAAATTCTTCTTTTCTGTCTAACTGCCAGTTGATCTGCTGCCTAATAAACAGAAAAGGTTAGTAAAATTAATTAGAAGAATGCAAGAGCATAGTGAATGCTTATTTATATCAAATTAAAATTAAAGTTATAAGAATAAGCTTACAAATTAGTTTTTCACCTACGACAAGCTCTGGCAGTATACCATACATGTACATGTACCTGTAAATTTAGCTGACCAAGCAGAGGGTACCCATTCACCAGGAAGACAGATATATTATCCTTGGTTATAACCTTTATTTACATCATGTACATGTACTTGGGGATTGGTGACAGCTAACCATGATATTACATTAATTTTTTATTAAGAAAGCCAGTTAACTCATCGACACAAAAAGTCTAGAATAATGGATACAGTAAGTTGGTGATCATGTATTACAAGTACCTACAAGAATGTACATGTAGCTAAATACATTGAATAAGATAGGCTGGCACTGCCAGGCAGGATACGCCCACATTTTCGAGAGATGGATAGAGAACAAGCAATACCGAAAGTGATTTTTCCTACATCATTAAGTTAGAATTTGATATGTGCAAATATTGAAATGAAATAAGATATTTGGGTTATAAAGGTTCATTTCAGTAGGCTTCAAATTCGACTGGGGATCATGTTGCTAAGTGGGTAAGATGCTGGCTTGGTTGCCTTGAGGTTTGGGGTTTGATCCCTGCATTGGGTGACAAAGTTCATCTAGATTTTCTAGCGTGGTTTCCCCTTGTTCGTAATTAAGGATGGATGGCCTGACAAGAACAGCTGTCAATTTTAGTCCGATTTTCACGAAATTCGACCTCAACCTTCATTACGATGTAACAGTGATATAATCAAACGTTTTTTTAAATGGGATAATAATTCTGACCCCAGAGGGACAACAAGCTAAAAAAAAGGTCATTTTTCGTACAATCAGGGGCCATAATTCAGGAAGTTACGATCCAATGGGCGCAAATATAAAAAAGAACCAAGATCTTTGGGTTATAAACATGCATGTCATGTTTCATCAAAATCGGTTCAAAATTGTGACCTCTATAGGGTCCACAACCTTGACATAACATACTTTCACACTAATCGCGTACAAACGGCGGCCATTTTGTCTGTCAATTTTGGTCCGATTTTCACCTCTATCTTCATTACCATGTAACGGTGATATAATCAAACGTTTTTTTAAATCGGATAATAATTTTGACCTCCAGTGGGACCACAAGCTAAAAAGGGTGATTTTTCGTACAATCAGGGGCCATAATTCAGGAAGTTACGAATCAATGAGCGTAAATATCGAAAGGAACCAAGATCTTCGGGTTATAAACATGCCATGTCAAGTTTCATCAAAATCGGTTCAAAATTGTGACCTCTATAGGGTCCACAACCTTGATATAACATATTTTCACACTATTCGCGTACAAACGGCGGCCATTTTCTCCGTCAATTTTGGTTCGATTTTCACGAAATTTGACCTCAGCCTTCATTACCATGTAACGGTGATATAATCATACGTTTTTTTAAATCGGATAATAATTTTGACCTCCAGAGGGACCACAAGCGAAAAAAGGGCAATTGTTCGGACAATCCGGGGCCATAATTCCGGAAGTTACGATCCGATTGGTGCAAATATCGAAAGGAACCAAGATCTTTGGTTTATAAACATACATGTCAAGTTTCATCAAAATTCGTTCAAAATTGTGACCTCGATAGGGTCCACAACCTTGATATAACATATTTTCACACTATTCGCGTACAAACGGCGGCCATTTTGTTTGTCAATTTTGGTCCGAAATTTGAACTCAACCCTCATTACCATGTAACGGTGATATAATCAAACGGTTTTTTAAATCGGATAATAATTTTGACCTCCAGAGGGACCACAAGCTAAAAAGGGCGATTTTTCGGACAATCAGGGGCCATAATTCAGGAAGTTACGATCCGATGGGCGCAAATATCGAAAGGAACCAAGATTTTGGGGTTATAAACATGCATGTCAAGTTTCATCACAATCGGTTCAAAAGGTCATTTTTCGTACAATCAGGGGCCATAATTCAGGAAGTTACGATCCAATGGGCGCAAATATAAAAAAGAACCAAGATCTTTGGGTTATAAACATGCATGTCATGTTTCATCAAAATCGGTTCAAAATTGTGACCTCTATAGGGTCCACAACCTTGACATAACATACTTTCACACTAATCGCGTACAAACGGCGGCCATTTTGTCTGTCAATTTTGGTCCGATTTTCACCTCTATCTTCATTACCATGTAACGGTGATATAATCAAACGTTTTTTTAAATCGGATAATAATTTTGACCTCCAGTGGGACCACAAGCTAAAAAGGGTGATTTTTCGTACAATCAGGGGCCATAATTCAGGAAGTTACGAATCAATGAGCGTAAATATCGAAAGGAACCAAGATCTTCGGGTTATAAACATGCCATGTCAAGTTTCATCAAAATCGGTTCAAAATTGTGACCTCTATAGGGTCCACAACCTTGATATAACATATTTTCACACTATTCGCGTACAAACGGCGGCCATTTTCTCCGTCAATTTTGGTTCGATTTTCACGAAATTTGACCTCAGCCTTCATTACCATGTAACGGTGATATAATCATACGTTTTTTTAAATCGGATAATAATTTTGACCTCCAGAGGGACCACAAGCGAAAAAAGGGCAATTGTTCGGACAATCCGGGGCCATAATTCCGGAAGTTACGATCCGATTGGTGCAAATATCGAAAGGAACCAAGATCTTTGGTTTATAAACATACATGTCAAGTTTCATCAAAATTCGTTCAAAATTGTGACCTCGATAGGGTCCACAACCTTGATATAACATATTTTCACACTATTCGCGTACAAACGGCGGCCATTTTGTTTGTCAATTTTGGTCCGAAATTTGAACTCAACCCTCATTACCATGTAACGGTGATATAATCAAACGGTTTTTTAAATCGGATAATAATTTTGACCTCCAGAGGGACCACAAGCTAAAAAGGGCGATTTTTCGGACAATCAGGGGCCATAATTCAGGAAGTTACGATCCGATGGGCGCAAATATCGAAAGGAACCAAGATTTTGGGGTTATAAACATGCATGTCAAGTTTCATCACAATCGGTTCAAAATTGTGACCTCTATAGGGTCCACAAGCTAAAAACATGATATTTCGTACAATCAGGGGCCATAATCCATGAAGTTCTTATCCGATACATGCCAATATCGAAAGGAACTGAGATCTTATGGGGATAAACCTATATTTCAAGTTTCCACAAAATCGGATAAGAATTGTGACCTGTAGAGAGTCCACAAACAAATTGTGGACGGACGGACGGACGGACAGGGGCGACGACATAATACGTCCACATGAAAATGTGGGCGTATAAAAATGCATACTGATGTGTTTGTTTTGAGCTATGATTGGAATAATGCCTTTAGTTTCACCTAGCAATGTTAATTTTATAATGCTCACGGGCTAATTTTAAAACATACCCATTTCAATTACCTTTTACGTTATATAGCGTCTACAACCTTGATATAATGTATTTTCACACTATTCGCGTACAAACGGCGACCATTTTGTCTGTGAATTTTAGTCTGTTGTTCACGAACGGTGATATAATCAAACGTTTTTATTAAATCGGATAATAATTTTGACCTATAGAGGGACCACAAGCTAAAAAGGGCAATTTTTCGTACAATCAGGGGCCACAATTCAGGAATGCTTAGTCACGATTCAAAGCTCCTACCGTCAATTTAGATGATTCAATCATGTGAAAGAGAATAAATGACTTAATTGAAGCTACTCCTGATCCGTTTGCAACTGAAATCAGTTGGACCACTTTTCAAATTCACTCTTTCGTATGTCCTACCAAATCTGTCTCGTCCCCCTAATTTCAAAGAATGGTCTTTACGTTTGCTCCAAGTGTTTAGCAAAATACCAGATTTATCTTCAAAACATTCTTCCCCACAAAGTTCACAAGACGTTTTTCTACTATATGTTGGAGTAACGGTACAGGCACTAATTAAGCAGCAAGTTCCTTTGAAAAATCTGTTTAAATATGGCCTGCTCTTTGAAAAATAAATTCCCAGTAATAAGGAGTGTTGTTTCCTATAGTATAAGACAGGATACCTGTTTTCGTTGTTTTGTTTAGTGGTATTGAAATTTTAAAGTGAATAATAACAAGCCAACAGTGAGGCTGATGTCCCCCGCCGAAATCCCAAAATAAATAGATGACACATATTAATTAATCGCACATTTATTTTTTTCAAGTATCGAGCAATCAAACTGTACACGAAGTGTCATCCAAAAGTCTTTTATAAAGAAAAATGCTAAAACCGACGAGAAAGATAGGTTGCCAGGCAACGAAACATACGCCCACAGCAGCTAAATCGTCCGGGCAGTCAACAAGGGTTGTCGCATATTTTTACTAATTTCGGTAATGAAACATTTGTAATACACTAAAAACTGATTAAGAGTAACAACTCATTATGTAATTATCAGAAAATCATTAGAATTTGATTGCTTTTTATAAAGTTTTACCCCACGCTAACAATTAGTATATACATGAAACATTTAATATCATGGATTTAGCTGTTCAGTTACCTAAATTCATTGAAAATCAAAATACTTGTTCGTTTCAACACCTTAAACTCTATGTATCAATCTGAAGTCAATCAGATAGTACCTTTTGGCCTCTATAGCGTCACAAGAATTTTTGAAGTTATCAAGGGAGATAACTCTGGCAGTAATTATTTGAAATCGCTGAAAATCAATAGGCTTCTTCGTCTCATGACCTTAAACACTGTGTATAAATCTAAAGTCAATCGGATATTAACTTTGGCCTCCAGAGCGTCCACAAGATTTTTTGAGGTGATCAAGGGCCATAACTCTGGCACAAACTATCGGAAATCGCTGAAAATCAATAGGCGTCTTCGTCTTATGACCTTAAACACTGTGTATAAATTTAAAGTCAATCGGATATTAACTTTGGCCTCTAGAGCGTCCACAAGATTTTTTGAAGTGATCAAGGGCCATAACTCTGGCACTAATTATCGCAAATCGCTGAAAATCAATAGGCTTCTTCCTCTTATGATCTTAAACACTGTGTATAAATTTGAAGTCAATCCGATATTAACTTTGGCCTCTAGAGCGTCCACAATATTTTTTGAAGTGATCAAGGGCCATAACTCTGGCACTAATTATCTGAAATCGCTGAAAATCAATAGGCTTCTTCGTCTTATGACCTTAAACACTGTGTATAAATTTAAAGTCAATCGGATATTAACTTTGACCTTTGGAGCGTCCACAAGATTTTTTGAGGTGATCAAGGGCCATAACTCTGGCACTAATTATCGGAAATCGCTGAAAATCAATAGGCGTCTTCGTCTTATGACCTTAAACACTGTGTATAAATTTAAAGACAATCGGATATTAACTTTGGCCTCTAGAGCGTTCACAAGATTTTTTGAAGTGATCAAGGGCCATAACTCTGGCACTAATTATCGGCAATCGCTGAAAATCAATAGGCTTCTTCGTCTCATGACCTTAAACACTGTGTATAAATTTAAAGTCAATCGGATATTAACTTTGGCCTCTAGAGCGTCCACAAGATTTTTTGAAGTGATCAAGGCCCATAACTCTGGCACTAATTATCGGAAATCGCTGAAAATCAATAGGCTTCTTCGTCTTATGACCTTAAACACTGTGTATTAATTTGAAGTCAATCGGATATTAACTTTGGCCTCTAGAGCGTCCACAAGATTTTTTGAAGTGATCAAGGGCCATAACTCTGGCACTAATTATCGGAAATCGCTGAAAATCAATAGGCTTCTTCGTCTCATGACCTTAAACACTGTGTATAAATTTAAAGTCAATCGGATATTAACATTGACCTTTAGAGCGTCCACAAGATTTTTTGAGGTGATCAAGGGCCATAACTCTGGCACTAATTATCGGAAATCGCTGAAAATCAATAGGCTTCTTCGTCTTATGACCTTAAACACTGTGTATAAATTTGAAGTCAATCGGATATTAACTTTGGCCTCTAGAGCGTCCACAAGATTTTTTGAAGTGATCAAGGGCCATAACTCTGGCACTAATTATCGGAAATCGCTGAAAAACAATAGGCTTCTTCGTCTCATGACCTTAAACACTGTGTATAAATTTAAAGTCAATCGGATATTAACTTTGGCCTCTAGAGCGTCCACAAGATTTTTTGAAGTGATCAAGGCCCATAACTCTGGCACTAATTATCGGAAATCGCTGAAAATCAATAGGCTTCTTCGTCTTATGACCTTAAACACTGTGTATTAATTTGAAGTCAATCGGATATTAACTTTGGCCTCTAGAGCGTCCACAAGATTTTTTGAAGTGATCAAGGGCCATAACTCTGGCACTAATTATCGGAAATCGCTGAAAATCAACGTCCGACGGACGGACGGACGGGGGCGACGACAATATACGACCACATTTCAATGTGGGCGTATAAAAATGAAAATGTACCCTAGTTAGGGGGATCCTAAAGGGCCCCCACGCTTGACAAAAGGGCTCCTCTGTCCAAGGGAAAGGGCCCTCGTGTCCGAGTCAATCGTTTCGATACACTGTTTCTGTCGAATCCATTACTGAATGAGAATGCAGTCATTGTATTGGCATAAAAATCATCAATCAAGATGAACCTACATGTACATGTAAGATGAAATTGCTTATCTCTGACTACCCTAAGAAGAAAATGCTCATCTTCGAACTCCATCAAGGCATTGACCTAATAAGCATACACACCAATTTTGAACGTTTTAACTCAATTCGAAGGAGAGTTATTGTGTTCCAAAGTCTCGGCAAATCAAATTGCTTATCGCTCTGCTTACCCTGAGCAGAAAAGGCTCATTATCGATCTTAGTCCAGGTATTACTGTAATGAAACTACATGTATACACCAAGTTTCATCACTCTCACTTAATTAGAACTAAAGTTATCGTGTCCCAAAGCATCAACCAATCAAATTGCTTATCCCTGCTTACCCTAAGCGGAAAATGCTCATCTTCGAACTCCATCAAGGCATTGACCTAATAAGCATATACTAGGTGGAAAAGGTGATTTTGAGAATATGATTATACATTTGATTTTATTAGTTTTTTAAGTAGATCTCATCATTCTTCTCACAAAACTTTTTACAGATTCAAAATCGGATGAAAATTTTTTTTTTTTTTTGAGGTTCAAAGTTGCGATTTTTGAGTTTTTGCGGAAGAAAGGTTTTTCAACAATTTGAAAAGGTCATTTTTGGTGTTTTTATACGCCCACATTTTTATGTGGACGTATATTGTCGTCGCCCCTGTCCGTCCGGAAGTCCGTCCGTCCGTCCACAATTTGTTTGTGGACCCTCTACAGGTCACAATTCTTATCCGATTTTGACGAAACTTGAAATATAGGTTTATCCCCAAAAGATCTCGGCTGCTTTCGATATTGGCATGTATCGGATGAAAACTTCATGGATTATGGCCCCTGATTGTACGAAAAATCACGTTTTTAGCTTGTGGACCCTATAGAGGTCACAATTTTGAACCGATTTTGATGAAACTTGACATGCATGTTTATAACCCAAAGATCTTGGTTCCTATCGATATTTGCGCCTATCGAAATGTAATTTCCTGATTGTCCGAAAAATCACCCTTTTTAGCTTGTGGTCCCTCTGGAGGTCACAATTATTATCCGATTTAAAAAACCGTTTGACTATATCACCGTTACACCCTAAGGCAGGTTGAGTTCGAATTTCGGGAAAATCGGACCAAAATTGCCATACAAAATGGCCGCTGTTTGTACGCGAATACTGTTAAAAAATGGTATATCAAGGTTGTGGACCCTGTAGAAGTCACATTTTTTATTCGATTTTGATGAAACTTGAAATTCATGGTTATAACCCAAAGATCTTGGTTCCTTTCGATATTTGCGCGTATCGGAACGTAACTTCCTGAATTATGGCCCCTGATTATACGCAAAATCGCCTTATTTTAGCTTGTGGTCCCTCTGGTGGTAACAATTATTATCCGATTTAATAAAACGGTTGATTATATTACCGTTACACCGTAAGGAAGGTTGAGTTCGAATTTCGGGAAAATCGGACCAAAATTGCCATACAAAATGGCCGCCGTTTGTACGCGAATACTGTTAAAAAATTGTATATCATGGTTGTGGACCCTGTAGAGGTCACAATTTTAATTCGATTTTGATGAAACTTGAAATGCATGGTTATAACCCAAAGATCTTGGTTCCTTTCGATATTTGCGCATATCAGATCGTAACTTCCTGAATTATGGCCCCTGATTGTCCGAAAAATCGCCTCTAGTCCCTCTGGAGGTCACAATTATTATCCGATTTGAAAAAACGTTTGACTCTATCACCGTTACACCCTACGGAAGGGTGAGTTTGAATTTCGAGAAAATTGTACCATAATTGCCCGAAAAAATGGCCGCCGTTTGTACTGTACGCGAACAGTGTAAAAATATGGTATGTCAAAGTTGTGGACCCTGTAGAGGTGACAATTTTAATTCGATTTTGATGAAACCTGAAATTCTTGTTTATATCCTAATGCTATTTATTCTTTTCGATATTTGTGCATATCAAATTGTAACTTAATGAATTATGGCCTTTGATTGTAGGAAAAATCACTTTCGGTATTGCTTGTTCTCTCAAACAATTATTATCTGATTTAAAAAAAAACTCTGATTATATTACTGTTGCACCGTAAGGAAGGTTTGGTTCGAATTTCGTGAAAATCGTACCAAAATTGCAGGACGAAATGGTCACCGTTTGTACGCGAATAGTGTAAAAATATGGTATATCATGGTTGTGGACTCTCTACAGGTCACAATTCTTATCCGATTTTGACGAAAAGTAACATTTCTAGGTTGTGTACCGTCGAACCATAATCATTGTCGGCTTCGAATTTCATGAATATCAGACTGGAACTGAGTAACAAAATGGCTGCTCCCAATACAGTATGAAAAACCGGACTTAATGATGTAGGAAAAATCACTTTCGGTATTGCTTGTTCTCTATCCATCTCTCAAAAATGTGGGCGTATCCTGCCTGGCAGTGCCAGCCTATCTTTTGTAAAGCCATAGTTCATTTCCTATTAAAACTATCAAAAATGTGGACGTATATTTATGAAATACAACTTTAAAGACCACATAAAATAATAATTTTTAATTGCATATATTGATAGCTAAGGGTTACTACATTCATTTTACGTCAAGTTCACTCCAATCTGATTAAAATTAATTGAGATATTAATGTTTAAACATCAGACAGCCAAAAACGGTTTTCAAATTTTCAATTACAACCTTTATCCGGTTGATTGGCTGGTGACGTCATAGGCACTACACATAATCTATACACATTATCTATACAATATATCACTATCTGTACGATATCTCACTGTATACACACCGCCAGTTAACACGTGTGTATCTGTCGGTCCAATTAACATTTGACTGGCGTAATCATTAACTCGTAATTTTACACGTAAGCTACAATAAGTCAAAGCATTTTCAAAAGCCGACCTTTCTCGTCTTAAGTTGTAATAGATTATATATTTGTGACTAGAATAGATTACAATTCACTAGTTGATCAACATCTCCAGCCCGTAAATCAGTACGTAATATTTTAACACGGTTATCGGTAGTCATATCGACAAATAAACCGACAGAATAAAGCGACACAAGACGGTGCAGATAAAAACAACATGTGTCTTCTAAAGGTGCGGCAAAAGGGGAGGGGGGCGAATAGAAGAGCCTCCTAAGCTGGTATCTCGGGTACACGGTAACGTCGCATTCTGATTGTGAATTAAATAATAAAGTAAATTGTTTCTTTTTCTTTATATTATATAAAATTGTATATTATTAATATTACATTGGTAGTTTAGTAATTTGTAAAAAAAGGCATAGCCAACTTTCCTGCCACATGCGACATGCTTTCAGCATGTCTGTTATTGGCGTACGTGACCATTTTCAGCTTTTTCGCGCCAAAATCAACCATTTTACACATTTCTTAGTAAGCCATGCCTAATATGGTAGACGAAGATTTCCATGTGACATTGAGATCGTGTAACGCTATTTTAGTGATAACGGAGCTTTTTGTTATAAATATAGAGTAATTATTCGACAAATACGAGTGAATTTGAGCCATGTTACTTTCGCTATGACAAACTATCGAAGCTATCGATAGTTTGCTTGACTATCGCAATTTTTATCGATAGTTTCTTTTTACTATCGATACACACTATCGACAGTCAAACCCCTAATGATTATTATTTGAAACCATTTCGTTTCTTAAAAGCCGACAATTGATTATTTCTATCGGCTTAAAAGATGTCCGTAGCGCCGGCTATAACAATTTCACACCAATCTTGTTTCAATCAGAAGCCAATTATTGTTGGCTTACGGTCGGCTTATTCTAATAAAAGAAAAACACATGGGGAATATGGCTACAACAAGTGTCTTTATAAAACAAATTCTACAAAACAAATTAATCCGTAGTCAATTGTTATTTAATTAGGGGATTAAGGAATCAGTCAGGCGTTAACCAATACACACGCCGGGTGTATATAGATAATTAAGGAATAAACATCCCGAATATGCATTCGGTCACTGTGACGTCACTGGCGTCTGAGGGGATTAAGAGTGTTTTCAATAATTGGCCAAGTCGTTTTTACGGGAGGTCTATATTTGCGACTTTGAGTGACGATATCTGAATTAATTTTCATCAGATTGACGTTAAACTGCCGTAAAATGCATATAGTAAATAATGTTTATAAGCTCAATGAATTTAGTTTTCTCATTATATGTGCTCTTTAAGGCTAATGATGTTTCAATTTACAAATTTGTATAACAATTACTCCGGTTTTCCCAGCAACTCCAAAATACGTAGGTTTTCCCAAAAATCCCACTTTTTTCAAAGTGATTTTGGTCAATTTTTTCATTAAAGATAGGCTGGCACTGCCAGGCAGGATACGCCCACATTTTCGAGAGATGGACAGAGAACAAGCAATACCGAAAGTGATTTTTCCTACATCTTTAAGTCCTGTATTTCATACTGTATTGGGAGCAGCCATTTAGTTGGTCAGTTCCAGTCTGATATTAATGAAACTCGAAACCGACAATGATTATGGTGTGACGGTACACAACCTAGAAATGTGACTTTTCATCAAAATCGGACAAGAATTGTGACCTGTAGCGAGTCCACAACCATGATATACCATATTTTTACACTATTCGCGTACAAACGGCGACCATTTCGTTCGGCAATTTTGGTACGATTTTCACGAAATTAGAACTCAACCTTCCTCATCAAAATCGAATTAAAATTGTGACCTATACAGGGTCCACAACCATGATATATCATTTTTATAACAGTATTCGCGTACAAACGGCGGCCATTTTGTCTGTCAATTTTGGTCCGATTTTCCCGAAATTCAAACTCAACCTTCCTTACAGTGTAACGGTGATATAATCAAACGTTTTTTTAAATCGGATAATAATTGTGACCTCCAGAGGGACCACAATTTCAAGTTTCATCAAAATCGAATTAAAATTGTGACCTTTACAGGGTCCACAACCTTGATATACCATTTTTTAACAGTATTCGTGTACAAACGGCGGCCATTTTGTATGGCAATTTTGGTCTGATTTTCCCGAAATTCGAACTCAACCTTCCTTACGGTGTAACGGTAATATAATCAAACGTTTTTTTTAAATCGGATAATGATTGTGACCTCCAAGCTAAAAAAAAGGCGATTTTGAGTATAATCAGGGGCCATAATTCAGGAAGTTACTATCCGATATGCGCAAATATCGAAAGGAAGCAAGATCTTTGGGTTATAACCATGAATTTCAAATTTCATTAAAATCGAATCAAAATTGTGACCTCCACAGGGTCCACAACCTTGATATACCATTTTTTAACAGTATTCGCGTACAAACGGCGGCCATTTTGTATGGCAATTTTCGTCCGATTTTCCCAAAATTCGAACTCAACCTTCCTTAGGGTGTGACGGTAATATAATCAAACGTTTTTTTAAATCGAATAATAATTGTGACCTCCAAGCTAAAAAAAAAAGGCGATTTTGCGTACAATCAGGGGCCATAATTCAGGAAGTTACGATCCTATATGCGCAAATATCGAAAGGAAGCAAGATCTTTGGGTTATAACCAGGAATTTCAAGTTTCATCAAAATCGAATTAAAATTGTGACCTCCACAGGGTCCACAACCTTGATATACCATTTTTTAACAGTATTCGCGTACAAACGGCGGCCATTTTGTATGGCAATTTTCGTCCGATTTTCCCGAAATTCGAATTCAACCTTCCTTAGGGTGTAACGGTGATATAATCAAACGGTTTTTTAAATCGAATAATAATTGTGACCTCCAGAGGGACCACAAGCTAAAAAGGGTGATTTTTCGGACAATCAGGGGCCATAATTCAGGAAATTACATTCCGATAGCCGCAAATATCGAAAGGAACCAAGATCTTTGGGTTACAAACATGCATGTCAAGTTTCATCAAAATCGGTTCAAAATTGTGACCTCTATAGGGTCCACAAGCTAAAAACGTGATTTTTCGTACAATCAGGGGCCATAATCCATGAAGTTTTGATCCGATACATGCCAATATCGAAAGCAGCCGAGATCTTTTGGGGATAAACCTATATTTCAAGTTTCGTCAAAATCGGATAAGAATTGTGACCTGTAGAGAGTCCACAAACAAATTGTGGACGGACGGACGGCGGACGTCCGGACGGACAGGGGGCGACGACATAATACGTCCACATGAAAATGTGGGCGTATAAAAATGGTCTTATCCATGTTTTATAAGAAATATTGAGCCTTTTTGCTATACATTTTAAAATCAGTAGCTATCAAGTAAGATTAAAAAAAAAAAAAAGTGTAAAAATATCTATATGCCTTTTCTCATGAGCTGGATTTGTGCTCATTTTTGAACAATTGTCCGCGGCACACTTTTGCCCATTATTGGGGCGTTTTGGGGACATTAATAAAATAAGAAAGAATGGAGCTAAGGAAGTGAAATTATGGGAATATGTCAAAAAGTTTGAGAATTTTTAAAATTACATATTTCCAATCCGCCACATATTATCAATTTTGGTTGTCATAGCAACCAAAATTGAAAAAATGCCATTTTTGACCATTTTCAACACTATTTACCATAACCCAAAAATTGATCACCACATTTAAAAATAAGCATTTTAAAATATTTGAAACAAATGTAATGTCAAATGATATGGATTGTATAAGTTTGAGCCAAATATTAAGGAGTTTGAGTGGTTACCATAGCAACCACTGTATATTTTTTAAAAAGCATCATTTTCCGATAATTTTCTCATTAATATTAATTTTTATATTATTTTAAGTCAGTAGCTGTCAGGTAATGATTGAATAAATAAATAATAACAAAATATTTATATGCCATCTCTTTATACCTGGAAAGGGGTTCACTTTGAAAAACATTCTGCAATTGGAAGTCGCACAATTTAGGCTTAAAAAAATTATGAAGGAATTGAGATATTCAAGTGAAATTTGTGTACTGTACTGGTAAATGTGGTGAATTTTTAAAATCACTTATCTTTTCTCTTCCATAATACTTAATATTTGGTTGTTATAACTATCAAAACAAAAACAAACCCCCAAAAGGCAATGTTATTCAATTTTCAAACCAATTGATCACCATGACAAACCAATTGATTATGGTACATTTAAGTACGGTAGCAGAAATCATTTTAGCACATATTTACAGCCCATGTAATATAAAATATTATGAATTGTATAATTTTTGTGAAATATTAAGGATTTTGGATGGTTGCCATAGCAACCACATAATCTTAAAGAAAGGACAACTGTTTCATTATCAATTTTCTCAGCATCCGTTGCTTACATTATTGTTAGAATTCTGCTTTTACATATTATTTCTACTCAGAAGATAACAACATTGACAAATGGAAAAATATTCTCTAGCTAGTCTAAGGACTAAATAGTAAAAGTAGGTTACTCAGTTACTGATACTGATAGGCTATGGCCAAGTCATGTTTAAGGCCTGGGCCTGGAACCTACCATTTTGACTAGTGGAAGATTTTTTTTTTGTTTTTACTTCACTTCTGATTTCTAGTATTCCTTCAAATCAGTATATGTAGCCTACTGAGCAACTTTCTTATTTTTTGTATATTTTCATCAATGTAAATAAATATCAAATAAAGGCCTAAAAAGGCCTTACGCTTGTCGTTTCTTTCAATTTGTTAATGTTAACTGATCAACAATATGTAATACTCAACGTGTTATTAGTTCCCCCCCAAAAAAACAAGAATTAAAATTATAATAATTAGTATGACAACTGTTATATAATGCTAAATTATTTCTTTTGCAAAATTGAGTATCCGTATCGTCCGTATCGACATATTATTTATAGACATGATTGACCTAATTATTCATATATTCAATCTCGGTCGGTTCCATCATATCAATCAAAACAAAATATTGTAAATCGCCAACGACAAATCCAGAAATAGTCTATAGAGCCAATATTCAAATTATTTCAGCTGGCGTTGATTCTTTTGTTGGTCCAACTTTATTTGGGTAGAATTCTCTTTTTAAGTGGAAAGAAATCGTATGTATTATCCATAGACCAGGGTACTACATTTTCGTCCTCACGCCTACGGTCAGTACAGACTACACAGACAGAGACCCGTGTGGATATTTTCCGGTTTCATTTCCATTCGCGTGCACAGAAATACATTAACATTGGGCTTGAATAATTCATTGAACAGCAAATCTATGATTTCAGAGCATTGAAACAGTCGTCAATTTTACAGAATTTTTCCATTCTTGAAATATGTTTGGTGTTAAAATGTAGAGACGGGTTGTAGCTCGTAGGAAATTTCCGTTCGATCCTCACATCTTGTCACATGATCATAAAAGCGCGCGAATATGAGTCATGTGATGTAAATAAAGTCTACCCCCGTGAAAGACTATGTTATTTATTTTCAGGCAAGTTCTTTATACATTTTACATAACGCCTACTTCATAAATTAACATCGGATTTGCCTTTCGAGGTAATTTACCGAGAATATGAGTCTTAGGAACTTGGAATACATCATCGTTTTGGTGTTGAAATGACGTCATAACAAGGCAAAACTACGAGATTTATTTATCCACAAAATGTCGCGTTGTATACCATTTTCAAGTGCTCGAAGCTAGCACTTAACATGCTCCGATTTTATTGATTTTAGTAGCATCAGAACGACAATAAAATGAACTTTCGATCGGTGGGTTATGGAATTTTGACAAATTGCCTCAAAAAAAGTGTACGTAAATTGTTTTTTCAACTTGAAAAAAATACATGGTATTTTGATATGTCAAAATTCCATAACCCACCGATCGAAAGGTCGTTCAATTATCTTTCTAATGGTATCAAAATGAATTTTTTTTATTAATAATAACAACTAGCTTGGAGCACTTGAAGTGGGGTACCCTCATTTCAAAACGTGACAAAATTTTTTACCGTAACGTCAAAACACGCAAAATTGACGTTTTTCAACTTACGTTTATGAAATTAATAAGAAGAATAGGTATATAAAAATTATACCAAACAAAAGTGCAAGATATCGGCTTTCAAAATCTGTTTTAAATATTAATAAAGATTATATAACGACTGTGTGACGTTAAGTTTAAAAAAGGTTACAAATCGGGAAAAAACGACTTTCTTCCAACGCGAGCAATGGGAGTTGTGACACCTTACCACCGGTTAAAGGAATAATTCTATTGACAGAATATGTCAACTGCGAATTAAGTAATGATTTCATAATACAGGGGTTTGTATTTTAGTCAATTATCAATTCCTTTTGATGGCACGTGTGAATTCGCCTAATAAAGAAAGTTGATTGACAGTATGCATTGACTCAGACTCCTTGGTGCCTAAATGAAATGTCATCACGGTATTTTCCGACTGATAGTTTTAATGTACATGTGTTCAGTAAGGTTGACGGTGAATTTTGGCGATGTGTGCTTAAAAACAGGAGATGAAGGCATTTCATTCATTTGGGAATTAAATCAGAATATATTACTTGAGGTGTGAATTTTGTAACTTATTTGTCAGAATGGAAATGGCTATTTTAATGTACAACACTTTCGCCCAAGGTAAGGCCAGCATTTATGTGTGTAAATTTTGAAAATTTCCTAATTTGAATGAGTTTGAAATAGTCGAACGATTCAAGTTTTAAAAATATCGAACATATTAATGAAGTAATGTATCGATATAGGGTGAAACGATCGTGGGATGAACTGACCCATATTCGCCTGTTTTTAATATTCCATTTTTGTGATTTATAGTTAAGTCTAATAAAACAATACTTTAATAGTATAAACACTTACAATTACCATGCCAACGCGTTGCGGATTGAAACCACGGCTTTAAAACTATGAGTGAGCTCACTTTTTTTAATTATTTGAATGGAGGCTCTAGAACCACTTGTAATAACATGCTCAACACATTTCGGATTGAAACCACCGCTTTGTAACAATGAGATTACTCACTTTTCTTTATTCTTTGCCGACATACATAAACGGTAAACGGCTTCGTAGCACATTGTTGTTTTAAAAATCCAAAACAAAAACATAGTAACAGAATACAGACTACATGTGAACGTACATGTGTAAATGTATAAGTCATTAATGGGCAGTCAAGCGGACGTTAAATAAAGCTGAATAATACATTTTTACGAATGTTCGTCCATATGATTATTTGTAAGGTTTGTTATATATGCCGCACATGTAACAAACGAGTATGCGATGTTGTAAATTATACATCGATAATATATGCATATGGATACGAATACAATGTAAAGCATACGTGTAACAATAATTTCATCAAATTAAATTTCGCGCTGGGGTCGGTGGTTTATGCATATATTTTATTTCAAAGTTTTAAAAGCATGCCGATAATGCTGTTTTTCGGGATTGGACTACTGAATTATGGATACGAATACAATGTAAAGCATACGTGTAACAATAATTTCATCAAATTAAATTTCGCGCTGGGGTCGGTGGTTTAACAATTCCGCGGCAGTCGGTGGTTTAACAAATCCGCGGTGGTCGGCGGTTTACTCAAATTCGCGGCGGAAATTTAGAGCGGATTTTACAGCGGGACCTGAGCGGATTAACAGCCTGTACTCCGCGATTTTCAATTCCGCCCAGGTCGGACCACGGAGGAATTTCATACTTAGTCCTGAAGTGTACTGTACATGTGAATTCACCATCCCTATCTCCATCAACGCGGCCATTCACTATGTGGATATTGAACACTGAACACAATGTTAGTAGTTTTAATCAGAAACTATTTCGTCTCTGTGTCTTTTGATGAACGTATTTTATTAAAGTTGTCAACCACATAGTCTGCTTCATCTAAACCCGGAATGTGTTTCGTCGAATCGAAGATTATATACATGTAATCTCGCTGTGTACATGTACCTGTTTGCGCATTGAAATCACCAAGTAGTATTAAATTCACGTTCGAATGGTCTGTCACGATATTGAATAGATTGTCTTCAAACTTGTTGAACCCACAGCCTATCCCGTGTATTTTTTAAACCTTCTGGTGCAATATACAACACAATGCAACGCACAACACAATGTCTTGAGACCAACCGAAAACTTCGCCATCGAATTTGAAAAATATTGACTCTTGTGAGTTTTTATTCACTCACACTATACCAGATGAGAGTGTGTGTCTGTGGAGCACAACTAAGCCTCCTCGCTCTTTACCGTTACCACGTACATGTAAGAGCTTATACATACTTCATGATACTCGGGAAAATAACGGTGAAGGTTAATATCACTGTTACATATAAGATCGTCTTCAGGTAGAGAACAAAGTCAGGATGAATAAGCTTATTTTTAAAGCCATTCACATTCCATGAGATGAACCTCAGATTTGAAATTTCAAATGAGACATTTTGTGACTCTTGTGACTTTTCCTTTGACTTGTTAGAAACAACATCTTGTGTGAGCTGCTATTTTGTGTTGCTGCTTGTTTTATTTGATCCGAGTTTAACTATTTGTTCATTCACAACATTGTACGTGAAAACATCTTATCTTGCCCGATAAACAGTTTGTCATATTTAGGCTTTCACCATTTTTCAATGGTGAAAGACTATTGAAATTACTAAGATTAATATTATTATTAAGCTTTCACATTACATATGAAAGCTTATTGTTTCTGTTAAGATTATTAAGCTTTCATATTACATATGAAAGCTTATTGTTTCTGTTAAAGTTATTATTATTATTTTTTTTTTTTGTGTGTTTTCTGCAAATCGGATTTCTCAGAATCTATCCATAGGATCTTTCTGAAATTTTGACCTACCCCCCCAAAAATGGGGTGCGAACCTTGATTAAATATATTTTCGAAACGTTTTACGAATCCGAAATCACCGAATTTTACGAACGAAAAAAATGACAATGCATAGTCGTAACTTTGTTATTTTTTGACCGATTTTACTAATTCTTTTTTCTTTGAATACCTTTAAAAAAACCATTTTCATCTGCAGTTTCACATTTTCGAATTTCGAAAATTCGTCGCTGTGATTTCGAACCGGAAGATTAGACCAATTTGACAACTTCTTTAATAGTTGTACGATTTTCATGAAATTTAGTATCTAAGTAGATCCTACCGATGTGACTTCAAAAATATAATTAGAAATTTTCTAAATTATCTCCCCTTGACGAAATTAAGGATCAAAATTTTCAAAAAAATCATCGAAATATAGGTCAGAATGACCTGATTTTTTTTTTGGATACTAGATAAGTAATTACTGATTTGTACACAAAATATGGAGTTTGTCGATCGAACCGGAAGTGCCGCCATATTTAAAAGTGAAAAATCAATAAGGCTTTTTTGCTATTTTACTTACAGACTCGGGAGTTATATTTTCTGAATCCTTGTAGGAAGGCCTAAAAAATGTCGCGAATAGAATTTTGATTTCGGTCACGTGATGGTCACCATTTTGAATTGAAAATGAAAAATAGAAGCAATTTGAAGGGTCGGGAATTTGGAACACAATTACTCTCCTTCTAATTAAGCTAGAATGTTCAAACTTGGTGTAGACGTTCACTAGGTCAATGTTATGATTGAGTTTAAATATGAGCATTTTCTGCTTAGGGTAAGCAGAGATAAACAAGCTAATTTGTTGATTCTTTAGGGCACGATAACTTCGGTTATAATGAAGGGAGGGCGGTGAAACTTTTGTCAATAGAGAGTCTAATAGCTAGCCTGTTGTGTGAAATCATTGTATTATTTTTTCTAAATATCAGGGATAGCCGAAAAAAAGAGATTGAAAACCCAAAAAGTCGTATTTTTACAATTTAGAGCATGTTTAGAGGTCTTTCTCGTAAAGTCAACATAATATTTTTTGGGAACTTCTTGTACAAAGAGTCTTATTGGTAGTCTTTTATATGAAACCATCGATCAACAGTCCAACATATCAGGAGTAGAAGAACAAAAGGATCGAACATTGAAAACGGCACCCTTTCATTGTTAAGCGAAACATGCAGTGTGGGTGACTACAATCTACACATTTAGTCATCGTATAGAGCTTATTCAACAGTATCGAATTCCAACTGCTTAGGGATATTTTACGTGCACTCCAATGTGTACACGGGATCTTGGTTTTTCGTCCCATCCGAATGACTAGACAGCTGTGCTTGTCAGGCCCTCCGTTCTGCCTCACTGACAAGGGGAACCACGCCGGGAAATCGAGATGAACTTTCTCCGTGCAGAACTTTCAATTCAGGCGAAAACGTTTATTGCATACGATTAAGCTGGTCAGTTGGAGCTTATTTTCAAAAGTTTTGTAATAATCGGTTGGTAATTAAAGTACCGTGCACATTAAACTGTTAAAACAGAAAATTTCGCCCGGTTGAAATGTTTCTTGCTATAAGTCAGCAATTTTCTGAATTCAGGGAGGCTGAATGGCTGAATGGTTAGCATGTGCGCACTGTATCGTAACGTCTGTCATTGAGTCAACGGGCGTCGTTTCGATCTCCAGGTTGCACGTGACATGAAGTATGATGTCCAACCTTGTGGGTTTTCTCTGTGTTCTTCGGTTTCCTCCCAACGGCTAAAGACCTGTAAGCGCAGGGGGAGTTTTTAAATAAAATTAAAAAACATATGTTAGTCCCGAAATGACCTAGTTTGTGTCGAATGGACATTAGGCCGCATTTCTCTCTTTCTCTTTTATTTTTAAAGTTTTGTAATAATCGGTTGGTAATCAAAGGTACTGTAAAAGTGATAAAACAGAAAATAATCGGTTGGTAATCAAAGGTACTGTAAAAGTGATAAAACAGAAAATTTCGCCCGGTTGTAATGTTTCTCACTTTAAAGTCAGCAATTTCCCGATTTTAAGGGGCAAACGTTTATTGCGAACGCTTAAGCTGGTCAGGGGGGAGCTTATTTTTAAAAGTTTTGTAATATTCGGTTGATAACTAAAGGTACCGTGCAAATTAAACTGTTACAATAGAAAATTTGGCCCGGTTGAAATGTTTCTCGCTGTAGGTCAGCAATTTGCCGATTTTAGGGAGGTTGCGTGGCTGAATGGTTAGCACGTGCGCTCTGTATCATAACGTCTGTCATTGAGTCAACTGCCGTTGTTTCGATTTTTTGGTTGTACGTGACAAGGAGTATGGTTGCCTGTCCAACCTCGTAGGCCGTAACCGCCGCTGCCCGGGTAAAATTTCCCTCATTGCACACATTATGGCATATGCCCGTCTTCATTAGCCCATTTTAGGAGCAGAACAGTCGGACGTTAAACCCCATTCAATTTCATTTCATTTTCTCTATGTTGCTTATTTATTATAGTGGATAAATATTTTTCTGGTTCTAGCAATTATTTAATTTCTGCATAGAAATCTTGCTTTGGCCAGTTTTTTTTATTGCAGAGTGCCATTCTTGTTTAAACAAACATGATCCTTTGTTTAAAACATGCTTAAGAAGTCGTCACGATTTCCTACTTATAACCAAACATATTGGAAATATTAGTCTGGCATTATTAAATCCTAATTTTATTGGTCTTATTTAAAATTAAACTTTCATTTAACTATGAACAACCCTTAACGTGTCTCTTTAAAACTATTAAGTACTCTAAAACAGTAGCTCAACCTTTTGACCTAAACTCATTAATTTACCATTTTGTTGTGAGCGACTTCTTATTCTTCCTATATGACATATTGCACGTGTCTGATTTCAAAGGGGGGTTGAGTGGCTGAATGGTAAGCACGCGCGCCTGTCATTGAGTTAACTAGCGTGTTTTCGAATGCCCGGTTGTACGTGACAAGGAGTAAGGTCGCCTGTCCAACCTGCCATTTTTAATTTTTTTTTCCCGCCATTTTCATTTCATTTTCTCATCCGTCTCATTACAGTAATACAAGTTTCAGTTATTTCCCTTTAGTTTTCAGATTATTGTTATGCCTGGGTGCAATGTTTCATACTATATTTAGACTTGTAACTTCGCGAGTTTTTGACCAATTTTAATAATTTTTTCTTCGTATCCTTTTATTTAGGTTACTTGATACAATCAATGACACGTGACGATGAATATGAAAGCTTTCATATCTGCATGGGACAGTAGCAGATCTAGTTATTGTTATTTTTTTTTGTGTTTTATCCACAAATCGGATTTCTCAGAATCTAACCACAGTATCTTTATGAAACTTTTACCTACCCCCCCAAAAATGGGTGGTAGCTGTTGATTAAATATATTTTCGAAACTTTTTACGAATCCGAAATCACCGAAATTTACGAACGACAAAATGGACATTGCATAGTCGTAACTTTATTGTTTTTTGACCGATTTTACTAAATCTTTTTTCTTTGAATACCTTGAAAAAAATCATTTTCATCAGCAGTTTCACATTTTCGAATTTCGAAAATTCGTCGCTGTGATTTCGAACCGGAAGTTTAGACGAATTTGACAACTTCTTTAATAGTTGTGTGATTTTCATTCAATTTAGTATATAAGTAGATCCTACCGATGTGACTTCAAAAATATAATTAGAAATTTTCTAAATTATCTCCCCTTGGTGAAATTAAGGATCAAAGTTTTCAAAAAAATCGTCGAAATATAGGTCAGAATGACCTAATTTTTTTTTTTGATACTAGACAAGGAATTACTGATTCATACACAAAATATGGAGTTTGTCGATGGAACCGGAAGTGCCACCATCTTTAAACGTGAAAAATCACTAAGGCTTTTTTGCTATTTTACTTACAGACTCGGGAGTTATATTTTCTGAATCCTTGTAGGAAGGCCTAAAAAAATGTCGCGAATAGAATTTTGATTTAGGTCAACCGGGAGTCACCATTTTGAATTGAAAATGAAAAATAGAAGCAATTTGAAGGGCCGAGACTTTGGAGCACAATAACTCTCATTCTAATTAAGCTAGAATGTTCAAACTTGGTGTAGACGTTCACTAGGTCAATGTTATGATGGAGTTCAAAGATGAGCATTTTCTGCTTAGGGTAAGCAGAGATAAGCATGTTGATTTGTTGATTCTTTAGGGCACGATAACTTCGGTTATAATGAAGGGAGGGCGGTGAAACTTTTGTCAATAGAGAGTCTAATAGCTAGCCTGTTGTGTGAAATCATTGTATCATTTTTTTTTAAATATCAGGGATAGCCGAAAAAAAGAGATTGAAAATCCAAAAAGTCGTATTTTTACAATTTGCAGAATGTTTAGAGGTCTTTCTCGTAAAGTCAACATAATATTGGTTGGGAACTTCTTCTACAAAGAGTCTTATTGGTAGTCTTTTATATGAAACCATCGATCAACAGTCCAACATATCAGGAGTAGAAGAACAAAAGGATCGAACATTGAAAACGGCACCCTTTCATTGTTAAGCGAAACATGCAGTGTGGGTGACTACAATCTACACATTTAGTCATCGTATAGAGCTTATTCAACAGTATCGAATTCCAACTGCTTAGGGATATTTTACGTGCACTCCAATGTGTACACGGGACCGTGGTTTTCGTCCCATCCGAACTAGACAGCTGTGCTTGTCAGGCTCTCCGTTCTGCCACACTGACAAGGGGGAACCACGCCGGGAAATCGAGATGAACTTCCTGCGTGCAGAACTTTCAATTCAAGCCAAACTTTTATTGCATACGATTAAGCTGGTCAGTTGGAGCTTATTTTCAAAAGTTTTGTAATAATCGGTTGGTAATTAAAGTACCGTGCACATTAAACTGTTAAAACAGAAAATTTCGCCCGGTTGAAATGTTTCTTGCTATAAGTCAGCAATTTTCCGAATTCAGGGAGGCTGTATCGTAATGTCTGTCATTGAGTCAATGGGCGTCGTTTCGATCTCCAGGTTGCACGTGACATGGGATATGATGTCCAACCCCGTTTATTGCGAACGATTAAGCTGTTCAGGGGGAGCTTATTTTTAAAAGTTTTGTAATATTCGGTTGATAACTAAAGGTACCGTGCAAATTAAAATGTTAAAATAGAAAATTTGGCCCGGTTGAAATGTTTCTTGCTGTAGGTCAGCTAGAATGTTCAAACTTGGTGTAGACGTTCACTAGGTCATTGTCTTGATCGAGTTCACAGCAGAAATAACAGTGAAACGATCAACGAACTCATAGCAGAAATAACAGTGCAAAACTTAACGAATTCATAGCATAAATAGCAGAAATGAAATGGGGTTTTACGTCCTACTCTTCTGCACCTGACCTGGGCTAATGGAAGACGGGCATACGCCATACAGTGTGCTATGAGGGAATTTTTGCCCGGGCAGTGGCGCTACGGCCTACTCTTATATCGAATTCCAACTGCCAAGGGATCTTTTACGTGCACTCCAATGTGTACACGGGACCTCGGTTTTTCGTCCCATCCGAACGACTAGGCAGCTGTCCTTATCAGGCCATCCTTCTGCATCACTGACAAGAGGAAACCACGCCGGAAAATCGAGATGAACTTTCTCGGCCAATGCAAGGATCGAACACCCGACCTCCAGGCTAACGAGCCAGCGCCTTGCCCACTTAGCCACCGTGATTCCCATAAAAAGCAATGAAACGATCAACGAATTTATAGCAGTAATAACACTTCAACAATTAACGAATTCGTAGCAGAAATAACAATGAAACGTTCAACGAAATCATAGCCGAAATAAGAGTGAAACAATCAACGAATTAATAGTAGACGAGTTCATAGTAGAAAAAACAGTGAAACAATGAACGAATCATAGCAGAAACCAGAAGGCTATCAATACACCGTGAAATTTGAAACCTAAATGGCCCGGCTAGGAACAATATCTACATGCCCGTAAAAGACTACTTAACAGTTGGAATTCGAAAGAAAAGACCGTAACGACGCTGTCCGATCAAAATTTTGTTAATTCAGTCGGCGCAGAAAGATAGGTCGTTAAAACCATTTCTGTTCAGTTCATTCCATTTCCTTAAATCTATGAAAGTTGCGTGAATTGGGAATCGCGTATTACTCAACAGTTTCAGGGGAAATAAGCCGTCTTTGAGATTGGAAATCAATTTTTGATATCGACTGTGTATGATTGCTACTAGATCGATTGTGATTCAGGTTCTAATCAGTTTGGATTGAAGAATCGGGGTGGTATACATGTATGCTGACAATCAAACCACGTGATGTAAATAATTAGCCATGCGGTGTGAATTGGTCCACAGCGGACTGTTCAGTGTGAGTGAATTTACGCGACGGCTTTGTGTACTAAACGTTAAAAAAACATAAATTCGTGTTTATAATATCCTAACAAACAGTCCATTTCATCAGATTTTTGGCCCAAGGACGGGACGTGAATACAATACATCAGTAAACTTATGCCAAATCTGTATGCTTTCTATAGAGCCCAGTGAGTGTGTTGAACCAACTATGTCACTTCCGGTTTTAATGAAAATTAATTTCTCGTTCACAAAAACTTTTTTACTTTTTTTACAGTGGGGATTCTTTCTGAATATATATTTCAGATTTATGGAAACCTTGTTGAAAATCGTTGGTCTTCCCCTTTAACAGTGGGAGGAAACCGCAGGTCCCGGGGTAAACCCAGGAGATAGGACAGGCGAGATTGTAGGTTAGGGTTAGGGTAAGCGCTAAGGTTAGGTCTTGGGTTAGGATTAGGATTAGCGATATCCCTATTTACATCTCGTGACCTTTGACCAAACGTAATGAAGACAGGATGTGACGTATATATGCACATTGAGGTTATCAAGCTATAGACCGGACTAGTAGTAAGCTATAAAACGGATAAATAACAAGAGTTTATATGTATATTATTTTATTAAATTTATATATATCTTAACTCCCTGATTTACGTATTATGCATGAACAGTAGAAACTATATACTAGTATTTATAAGTATTAAAGCTATGGTAATATTATGCTATCAAATAGCCGTATTGTCTTAATATTTGTTGTAACCGCAACCTTGATAGTTATTGTAAGAAGGATAACGGTTGTAGTTGTTGTATCCGTTACCGTATCCGTTGTTATTGTAGTTGTTATATCCCTTCCCATATTCGTTGTTATTGTGGCCATTGTTGTAACCGTTGTTGTAATTGTAGGGGCCGTTGTAACTATTGTATCCTTTATTATTGTATTGGTTGTACTTGTATAGTCCGTTGTTGTATCGGTTGTATGGCCCGTTGTAGTTGTATGATTGTTTGTAAGCTCCAATCTTTCCATGTCCAACAAGTCCGTTTCCAATTATACCGTGTCCGATACCGTAAACCAACGATGTCATGCCCAATGCCGTTACCAATCTTTCCATGTCTAATAAGTCCGTGTCCGATTCCGTTTCCAGTGCGATAAGCAATCATATAAAAATTTAGTATGTAATGAAACTTATTAGTGCTATACCAAATTAGATATCAGGTTTCTTGTCTAGAATAGTAGAAAGTTCAAGTATATCCCATCTGGGTCACAATCCTTGTCACTACATACCGCTAATTGGAAGTATTGAAGATTATTTAGTCAACAAGTTAAATTTACTCTCTGTAGATTGTTACAATGTTTTATTGTATTAGCCCAGTCTGTACAGAACAGAAGGGCGAAAAAGCAAGTCCCATTTAAGATTTCAGGGACCGGGTATACTTATCTTAAAACTTCAAAGATTTGAAATCTTATACGGAGTAGGGCAAAAGTCCTACTTTATACACCGACTGGACCAATGAAGACAAACAGATAGATTTTGCCCGGACATCTACATTACGATATACTCTATCAAGGAATCTTTTACGTGCACGCCAATGTGTACACTGAACATTGCTTTTCGTGCCATCCTGACAATTAGACACTATTCCCTGTAAGGCCGGGCAGACCTACTGTCCTGTACAATTGACTTTTTGGTCAAACCCCGGGAGTGAGAGAGAGAGAGAGAGAAATGGGGTTTAACGTCCACTCAACACAACCAGGTCATTTCGGGACTAACATATGGTTTCAATTTTATTTCAATAATTCGCATGCGCGTAGGGGTCTTTAGAGGTGGGAGGAAACCGGAGTGCCCGGAGGAAACGCACGAGGTTGAGAAGACGCCCCTATCTCCATGCCACATACGCTCACACTGGGGCTCGAAACCACAGCCGCAAGCCAGAGGTGACCGGCCAGCTAGAGGTCGAAGCGCGGCACTCTAGACCACTAGGCCACCCCACCCCCCACCCCCCACCCCACCCGCGGAGAGAGCCCAAGACCTACTGGTTAGTTAATCAGTGTCTCATATCACTGAGCCACCATCATGATCCCCATACATTAAAAACATGGAGTTCGAAGATGAGCATTTTATGCTTAGGGTAAGCAGAGATAAGCAATTAGATTGGTTGATGATTTCGGACACTTTCACTTCAGTCAGATTGATGAAACTTGGTGTATAGTTTCATTACATCAATACCTTGAATACGTTCGACAATGAGCATTGTCTGCCCTGGATAAGCAGAGCGATGAGCAATTTGATTGGTCGAGAATTTGAAACAAAATAACTCTCCTTCTAATTGGGGCAGAATGTTCAATCTTCGTGAAGGCGTTCATTAGGTCAGTGCCATGAAGGAGTGCGAAGATGAGCATTGTCTGCTTACAGTAAGCAGAGATAAGCAATCTGATTGGTTGATTCTTTGGGGCACGATAACTTTGGTTATAATGAAGTGAGAGTGACAAAATTCCAAATATAGATTCATTATGTCATTACCTTGACTAAGTTTGATGTTGAGAATTTCTGCGTAGACTTAGGAGCAATAAGCAATTTGACTGATCACATTGGAACATAACACCTCTAATGTGAACCGGTGGAATTGTTTCTCGTTATAACTCGGTGAGTTTTTGGCGGATTTCATTAATTCTTTTTCCTTTTTAAGATTCTTTATGTAACTCATGAGATGCGACAGAAACTGACCGTGAATATGAAAGCTTTAATATCTGCTTAGCAGATCTAGTTATTCTTTTTTTTTCCATTTTGCCTATTTCTCAGCAACTGTAAGAGATAGAGGTCTGAAGTTTGATTTTCTCTCGGGCAACTGGGTGGTAGTTAGTGCTTAAATGTAAAACGAAATTCGTGCGCATAGCGGAAATGCGTTAAATCTTTAACGTGTCACTACATACCGCTAATTGGAAGTATTGAAGATTATTTAGTCAACAAGTTAAATTTACTCTCTGTAGATTGTTACAATGTTTTATTGTATTAGCCCAGTCTGTACAGAACAGAAGGGCGAAAAAGCAAGTCCCATTTAAGATTTCAGGGACCGGGTATACTTATCTTAAAACTTCAAAGATTTGAAATCTTATACGGAGTAGGGCAAAAGTCCTACTTTATACACCGACTGGACCAATGAAGACAAACAGATAGATTTTGCCCGGACATCTACATTACGATATACTCTATCAAGGAATCTTTTACGTGCACACCAATGTGTACACTGAACATTGCTTTTCGTGCCATCCTGACAATTAGACACTATTCCCTGTCAGGCCGGGCAGACCTACTGTCCTGTACAATTGACTTTTTGGTCAAACCCCGGGAGTGAGAGAGAGAGAGAGAGAGAGAGAAATGGGGTTTAACGTCGACTCAACACAACCAGATCATTTCGGGACTAACATATGGTTTCAATTTTATTTCAATAATTCGCATGCGCGTAGGGGTCTTTAGAGGTGGGAGGAAACCGGAGTGCCCGGAGGAAACGCACGAGGTTGAGAAGACGCCCCTATCTCCATGCCACATACGCTCACACCGGGGCTCGAAACCACAGCCGCAAGCCAGAGGTGACCGGCCAGCTAGAGGTCGAAGCGCGGCACTCTAGACCACTAGGCCACCCCACCCCCCACCCCACCCGCGGAGAGAGCCCAAGACCTACTGGTTAGTTAATCAGTGTCTCATATCACTGAGCCACCATCATGATACCCATACATTAAAAACATGGAGTTCGAAGATGAACATTTTATGCTTAGGGTAAGCAGAGATAAGCAATTAGATTGGTTGATGATTTCGGACACTTTCACTTCAGTCAGATTGATGAAACTTGGTGTATAGTTTCATTACATCAATACCTTGAATACGTTCGACAATGAGCATTGTCTGCCCTGGATAAGCAGAGCGATGAGCTATTTGATTGGTCGAGAATTTGAAACAAAATAACTCTCCTTCTAATTGGGGCAGAATGTTCAATCTTCGTGAAGGCGTTCATTAGGTCAGTGCCATGAAGGAGTGCGAAGATGAGCATTGTCTGCTTACACTTACAGTAAGCAGAGATAAGCAATCTGATTGGTTGATTCTTTAGGGCACGATAACTTTGGTTATAATGAAGTGAGAGTGACAAAATTCCAAATATAGATTCATTATGTCATTACCTTGACTAAGTTTGATGTTGAGAATTTCTGCGTAGACTTAGGAGCAATAAGCAATTTGACTGATCACATTGGAACATAACACCTCTAATGTGAACCGGTGGAATTGTTTCTCGTTATAACTCGGTGAGTTTTTGGCGGATTTCATTAATTCTTTTTTCTTTTTAAGATTCTTTATGTAACTCATGAGATGCGACAGAAACTGACCGTGAATATGAAAGCTTTAATATCTGCTTAGCAGATCTAGTTAAGCTTTCATATTACATATGAAAGCTTATTGTTTCTGTTAAGATTATTATTATTTTTTTTTTTTGTGTATTTTCTGCAAATCGGATTTCTCAGAATCTAACCATGGGATCTTTCTGAAACTTTGACCTACCCCCCCAAAAATGGGGTGCGAACGTTGTTTAAATATATTTTCAAAACGTTTTACGAATCCGAAATCACCGAATTTTACGAACGAAAAAACTGACAATGCATAGTCGTAACTTTGTTATTTTTTGACCGATTTTACTAATTCTTTTTTCTTTGAATACCTTGAAAAAAATCGTTTTCATCTGCAGTTTCACATTTTCGAATTTCGAAAATTCGTCGCTGTGATTTCGAACCGGAAGTTTAGACCAATTTGACAACTTCTTTAATAGTTGTACGATTTTCATGAAATTTAGTATACAAGTAGATCTTACCGATGTGACTTCAAAAATATAATTAGAAATTTTCTAAATTATCTCCCCTTGGTGAAATTAAGGATCAAAATTTTCAAAAAAATCGTCGAAATATAGGTCAGAATGACCTAAAAAAAATTTTCGATACTCGACAAGTAATTACTGATTCCTACACAAAATATGGAGTTTGTCGATCGAACCGGAAGTGCCACCATCTTGAAACGTGAAAAAACAATTGAACTTTTGCGATATTGCACTTACAGACACGGGAGTTATATTTTCTGAATCCTTGAAGGATGGCCCAAAAATCGTAGGGAGCAGAATTTTGATTCCGGTCACGTGATGGTCACCATTTTGAATTGAAAATGAAAAGTAGTAGCAATTTGAAGGGCCGAGACTTTGAAACACAATAACTCTCCTTCTAATTGAGCTAGAATGTTCAAACTTGGTGTAGACGTTCACTAGGTCAATGTCATGATTGAGTTCAAAGATGAGCATTTTCTGCCTAGGGTAAGCAGAGATAGGCATGCCGATTTGTTGATTCTTTAGAGCACGATAACTTCGGTTATAATGAAGGGAGGGCTGTGAAACTTTTGTCAATAGAGAGTCCAATAGCTAGCCTGTTGTGTGAAATCATTGTATCATTTATTTTAAATATCAGGGATAGGCGAAAAAAAGAGATTGAAAATCCAAAAAGTCGTATTTTTACAATTTGGAGCATGTTTAGAGGTCTTTCTCGTAAAGTAAACTTAATATTTTTTGGGAACTTCTTCTACAAAGAGTCTTATGGGTAGTCTTTTGTATAAAACCATCGATCAACAATCCAACATATCAGGAGTAGAAGAACAAAAGGATCGAACATTGAAAACGGCACCCTTTCATTGTTAAGCAAAACATGCAGTGTGGGTGGCTACAATCTGCACATTTAGTCATCGTATAGAGCTTATTCAACAGTATCGAATTCCAACTGCTAAGGGATCTTTTACGTGCACTCCAATGTGTACACGGCGGGTGGGGGGACACGCCAGAAAATCGAGATGAACTTTCTCGGACAATGCAGGGATCGAATCGAACACCCGACCTCCTGGCTAGCAGGCCAACGCCTTAGCCACATAGTGTGGACACCCATCGTACATTTCATCCGTCAAATCAAAGCATTTCATTGCATTAGACCAATAATTAATTATTCTTAATTGAAAACTTTATTTTAATATTAGTCTGGCATTATTAAATCCTAATTTTATTGGTCTTATTTAAAATTAAACTTTCATTTAAGTATGAACAACCCTTAACGTGTCTCTTTAAAACATAAAAAAATACTCTAAAACAGTAGCTCAACCTTTTGACCTAAACTCATTAATTTACCATTTTTTGTGAGCCACTTGTTATTTTTCCTATGACATATTACACGTGTCTGATTTTAAAGGGGGGTTGGGTGGCTGAATGGTTAGCACGCGCGCCTGTCATTGAGTTAACTAGCGTGTTTTCGAATGCCCGGTTGTACGTGACAAGGAGTAAGGTCGCCTGTCCAACCTGCCATTTTTAATTTTTTTTTCCCGCCATTTTCATACCATTTTCTCATCCGTCTAATTACAGTAATACAAGTTTCAGTTATTTCCCTTTAGTTTTCAGATTATTGTTATGCCTGGGTGCAATGTTTCATACTATATTTAGACTTGTAACTTCGCGAGTTTTTGACCAATTTTAATAATTTTTTCTTCTTATCCTTTTATTTAGGATATTTGATACAATCAATGACACATGACGATGAATATGAAAGCTTTCATATCTGCATGGGACAGTAGCAGATCTAGTTATTCTTTTTTTTTTCCATTTTGCCTATTTCTCAGCAACTGTAAGAGATAGAGGTCTGAAGTTTGATTTTCTCTCGGGAAACTGGGTGGTAGTTAGTGCTTAAATGTAAAACGAAATTCGTGCGCATAGCGGAAATGCGTTAAATCTTTAACGTGCACGAAAATTGAAATTCGGCCGTAATTTTGGTAATTTTCAACCGATTTCTCTGATATTTACATTCATGGATAGCTTGAGACATTTCTCAGAAGATAGCAGTTCACAAACGTCAAATTTAGAAACTTTGTCGCTTTCATTTTTTTGGTGAAAATTGGAAAATTTTCAAAAATTTCCAAAATTTTTATTTTTTGGAATTTTGAATTATAAGTTATATTTTTGGATAGCTGACATCAATCCGATTCCAACAATATTAGTTTTATTCTGAAATGTTAACTTTGATTTTTCACTTTTTTTCGCATTTTGGTCAAATCGTAGAGTTCTTATTTTTTTAAAACGGCGCCTACGATTTTTCTGAAACTTATGGAATATGAAGTCGAAGGTCCAAACCAGTCCATGAACTATAAATAAAAATCCTCTAATCACCGGAAGTGGTCAAGAAAAGTATCCCAAGTTTGACAAAATTCTGAAAAATGGGTACCGATGGGTAAAATGCGATGTATCACTTGGTTGATTACAGAGTAGTTAAAGTGTTATATCGTTGGATAGTCACGTGAATTATCTACAAGATGGTACTATAGCGACAAGTTTCTATCAAAAAATAAAACATAACGCTACAATATACGTCCACATTCCTGCTTTGATTGATATGGTACTTTGTCAAGAAGGCTAGGCGTTTGGTTTGTTTAGCGTTGAGGGTCGTGCACCAACATTAATAGTTGTCATCCTTAGAGTATAAGGAATAACTATAAATATACCAAGATAATCCATTCAGAATTGTGCCTTCCTAACACTAAAGGCAAAAAGTGGGCGTGGCTCTGCCCCTGGGGGTCAGGACATTCATCAAAATCAATAGTGGACGCCCTCAGGCTATAAGGAATACATAAACCAAGTACCACGCTGATTTTAAGAAAATCCAGTTAGAATTGCGGCTTCTAGACGACACAGAGACACACAAAAAGAAAATGGATGTGGCTCTGCCCCTGGGGGTTGGGCATGCACCCCAAACAATAAGGATCATCCTTAGAGTTTAAAGAGTAAGTATACAAAGTTTTAAAGAAAATACAATAAGAATTGCGGCCTGTAGGCGACACAAAGACACACGATAAGAAAATGGGTGTGGCTCTGCCCCAGGGGGTTGGGCATGCATCCCAAATGATAGGGATGTTCCTTAGGGAACAAAGAATGTGTATGCTAAGTTTCAAAATTATAAGTTAAGAAATGTGGCCTGTAGACGACAAACAAATACATACTAGAAATGGGCGTGGCTCTGTCCCTGGGGGTCGTGCATGCACCAAAAACAATAGAGATCTTCCTTAGGGTATAAGGAATACGTATACCAAGTTTGAAGAAAATCCAGTAAGAATTGCGCCCTGTAAGCGACATAAAGACTCACGAAAAGAAAATGGGCGTGGCTCTGCCCCTGGGGGTGGGGCATACACCCCAAACGATAGGGATCATCCTTAAAGTATAAAGAGTAAGTATACAAAGTTTTAAAGAAAATCCAATAAGAATTGCGGCCTGTAGGTAGGGCTGGACGATATTTGAAAATTTCAATATTGCGATATTTTTTCAAAATTCCTCAATATATTGTCTGTATTGCGATATTTTGGTGCACCAAGCAAGTGTTGTCGAAAAGCCTTAGAAAAGGGGGTGCTAATCCTCTCCAACAGCAATGAGGCACCCCTTGAGTTTATTACCTTACTGGTTGTTTTAATTAATCATCCTGCATCATACTAAATATATTTTTTATTTAACTAGAAGTAGAACTAGAACCATGTCATGTTCCGTTCAGAAAACAGCTGATCATATTACAACCAATTAGGCCTACTTCTACAGAAACAAAACACTTTTTATTTTATAATCAGCACATGTATATGAACACAAAAGTGAATAATGAAATTATTTTTGTTACAATATAACATTTATCAATCATTCATCCACACTACAGTTATTTTCAGTTTTGTATCACCAAAAAATTAAACAAAACACGACTGCAGTTGAAGGGTTTTAAAATAAAATTAAATTCTACTTTCAATTAAATCATTTTAAAGGGTTTTTTTTTTAAAAAAAACAAAAAAAAAACATTTACAGTTTAGTAATGCACTGGAGTAAACCCCCCGTTTAAGAACCAAGCTTGTTAATCTTAGATTTTAAAATGAAATAACACAAGACGTGATAAATTATGTCTTCAAGATATTAAAACCGGAGAAGAGAGCGTACAAATTAGCCTACTTGTGTTTCCATTCTTGGCAGCTACGTTTCTTCTACACAATCTACATAAAATTTTATTTTGACCAGTATCGTTTACGTCAATCCGAAGTAGGCCCTAATGCCGAATCTGGCTTGTACAAATTCTCTTCGTGACTCAGAAGTTGCCACTTCAACTACGTCGTCTGCCATTTTGTAAATCTATCTACCGATAGCCATAGACATCGACGACCAGCCGCAACTTTACAAATTAAAATTGAACATTGATAATCAAGACTAAATAAATGCCGAAAATAGCATCGGTTTTTCCGGGGTTTTTTATTTTCACTTTCGACTTTTTTTGTTGTCTCGATGTACCAGCCACGAGATCTCTTTGTATACTGTGTGACTGGACATTGACTGGTCCGGATTTACCCGATAAATATGTATATTTCTCAATTAGTCCAATTAACTTTAGTTATTCGGGGGTTTCTAAATCAAGTTCGGGACTAAACTAAGAGAATATTGCAGTGCATACCGCGGTATATGGCGTCAAACGATATATTGGAATATTGCAATTTTTCTGAAAGTCTTAAAATTACCATCAATATGATTTCCAAACCGCGATATATTGATTTATCGAAATTACCGTCCAGCCCTACCTGTAGGCGACACAAAGACACACGATAAGAAAATGGGTGTGGCTCTGCCCCAGGGGGGTGGGCATGCACCCCAAATGATAGGGATGTTCCTTAGGGTACAAAGAATGTGTATGCTAAGTTTCAAAATTATAAGTTAAGAAATGTGGTCTGTAGACGACAAACAAATACATACTAGAAATGGGCGTGGCTCTGTCCCTGGGGGTCGGGCATGCACCAAAAACAATAGAGATCTTCCTTAGGGTATAAGGAATACGTGTACCAAGTTTGAAGAAAATCCAGCAAGAATTGCGCCCTGTAGGCGACACAAAGACACACGAAAAAAAAATGGGCGTGGCTCTGCCCCTGGGGGTGGGGCATACACCCCAAACGATAGGGATGTTCCTTAGGGTACAAAAAATATGTATGCAAACTTTCAAGATTATAAGTTAAGAAATGTGGCCTGTAGACGACAAACAAACAAATACTAGAAATGGGCGTGGCTCGGCCCCTGGGGGTCGGGCATGCCCCAAAAACAATAGGGATCTTTCTTGGGGTATAAGGAATAAGTATACCAAGTTTGAAGAAAATCCATGAAGATTTGCGCCCTGTAGGCGAACCACAGACACACACACACACACACACACACAAGGGCGACGGCATAATACATTCACATTATGAATGTGGACGTATAAAAAGTTATCTGAGTTTGAAAAGTAAGGTATTTTGCTATTTCGATCAACTTAAGACGCGAATTTCTCGGAAACGCCGCCTACGATTTTTTTTAAACTTTCTCATTCGAGAGTCTTATAGGTGGTGTATTGTGTGAAACCATTGTACAATTTCTCTAAATGTCATGAGTAGTCGAAAAACGAGATTGAAATTCCAAAACGTCGTATTTTTACCATTTGGAGCATTTTTAGACGTCTTTTTCTCGAAAAGTCAACGTAATTTTTTTTGGGAACTTCTTCTACAGAGAGTTTTATCGGTAGTCTTAGGTATGAAACTATTGCGCAACATTTAGAAATATCAGGAGTATGAGAACAAAGGAATCGAAAACTGAAAACGTCACCTTTCATTGTTAAGCGCAACATGCAGTAAGAGTTGATACAATCTGTACGTTTTACCAACGTTTAAAGCCTATTCAAAATTCCCCATTTCTCTCACAGTGACGATATTTGAGCTAAAAGTATTTCAACTTTGAGTGTTTACTTTATATTCAAAATATGGGTTTAGTGACCCTGTAACAGAAATAATTGATTTCTGTGTGTAATAATTAGTCTTTGAATTAATATTGTTAATTCTTTGTCAAAATTACCTCTCAACCGTAATCATCTCGACACAAATCGACGGCTCGCGCTGTTTATAAGGAAATCCAATTATCTATAGGTTGCAGTTGTATCTTGCAGTAGTATCGTACAGAAGTACGAATATTGCACCTATGATAGAAAGCATGATGTATTTTGAGCTTGGGCCCTATCTCTAATTAAAGATAAATTTTTATACATGTATGTTAGTGACGTCAAATCATTAACGTGCACGAAATCAGAGTTTTATCGGTAGTCTTAAGTATGAAACCATTGCGCAACAGTTAGAAATATCAGGAGTATGAGAACAAAGGGATCGAAAATTGAAAACATCATCTTTCATTGTTAATGTTAAGCGAAACATGCAGTAAGAGTTGATACAATCTGTACGTTTTACCAACGTTTAGAGCATATTCAAAATTCCCCATTTCTATCACAGTGACGATATTTGAGCTAAAAGTATTTCAACTTTGAGTGTTTACTTATATTCAAAATATGGGTTTAGTGACCCTGTAACAGAAATAATTGATTTCTGTGTGTAATAATTGGTCTTTGAATTAATATTGTTTCTTCTTTGTCAAAATTACCTCATAACCGTAATCATCTCGACGCAAATCGACGGCTCCCGCTGTTTATAAGGAAATCTAATTATCTATAGTTTGCAGTTGTATCTTGCAGTAGTATCGTGCAGAAGTATGAATATTGCACCTGTGATAGAAAGCATGATGTAGTTTGAGCTTGGGCCCTATCTCTAATTAAAGATGAATTTTTATATGTTAGTGACGTCAAATCATTAACGTGCACGAAATCAGAATATTGTCGATATTTCATTGAATATTCAATTTAGTTTTGAACCAGTTACATATTTGAGTAGCTGACCTGAACGCGTTTCCAAAGTTCCGTGTAACACATTGGTGTGACATCGACAAAAGTCCGAATTGGTTATAAATGGAACGTTTTGCATACGTATAAAGCATATAGAGAGCTTTTTTTTAAACTGGCAATATTTGAACAAAGAGTGTTTGAATGGTAACCAATATCTGGCATTGGTGCTTCTAGAATGAAAATAATTCATTTTAGTAATTAACAGTTACTCCTGAAATTAATATCCCCGGTTTAATGTCTGCATGACGTCATCATTTGATACCAGTGAAAATGAAGCTCTCTGTTGAAGCCATTTATAAATAAAGTACCCCTCCAATTACAATGTTGAAAAATTAATGTTGAAAGGTGCGATTTGGGGTTTTGGTTATTACCTGATACTTAAGGTATTTTTTTTTTTTTTGTCTCATTCTGAAAACTGTTTTTTTTTCTGTAGTCGTTTAGATTTCTGAAACTAAAACTGATAGAATTCTGAATATTGTCTTTTTCTATGTTTTAAACATTTAGTACTTAGATCTATTGCGAAAGTTGTGAACAGACCGGAAGTGATGTAAATCTTTAACGTGCGCGAATGAAAATCGGTCCTAATTATGTCAATTCCCAACCGATTTTCGAAAAAGTTATATTTTTGTACTGCGGGGGATATTGCTGATGCGATAACGATCGAATTGAGATACCACGTCGTTCTCTTTTTCCTTGACAGTAAAAAAGGTGTTTTACTGGTAACCGATATCTGGTAATGCTGCTTCTATAGTGAAAATAATTCATTTTAGTCAATAACAGTTACTCCTGAAATTATTATCCAAGGTTTTTTGTCTACATGACGCCATCATATGATACCAGCGAAAATGACGCTATTTACTGAAACTATTTATAAGGAAGGCACCCCTCTGGACAAATGTTTAAAAGTTGATGTTGAAAGGTATGATTCTTGGTTTTGGTTATGATCTGACACGATCTTTTTTTTTTTTCCATTCGAAAAACTGTTTTTTTTTTATTCTCATGTAGATCTCTGAAACTAAAGCAGATAGAGTTCTGAATAATGATTTTTCCTATGTTTTAAGCAGTAAGTACTTAGAACTATTGCGAAAGTTCTGAACAGACCTGAAGTGAAGTAAATCTTTAACGTGCATAAATGAAAATAGTTCCTAATAATCTCAATTCCCAACCGATTTTCGAAAAAGTTACATATTTTTGTAGAGTCAGGGATATTGCGGATGCGATATAGGTCGAATTGCAATACCACTTAGTTCTCTTTTTTTCCTGAAAATTTGAAAATGTACTAAAATTGCAATTTTTTTTAGAATTTTTGCATTTTTGATTGCGTATTTAGATTTCTGGCGTCTGTAGGATTCTACCGATCCAAGTTCATAATGTTGTAAATTGTTCAACTATATTTTTCAATTTCCTTCTATCGTGATGCGCATGCACAGAAAGTGTCAATATCTGAGTTGTTTAAGCGTGTGTGTGCGTGTGTTTTAAGGGGTGAGTGGTGGGCATTTTGTGCTGCCTTGGCTAAGGTGAAAGCCTTCAGCCTTGCAAGCAAGTCTAGTTAAGATATGTTTTGACCGCGTCAATATTAGCTTTCGCTTGGATAAGTTTTGGTATAAGGGCCTTTCTAATTTTACGTATGAACGGTGTGAAATCCTCTGCCACCCCGAGGTCATTGTGGGCATTTAAAAATGCGTGTTTTTTTTTTTTTATTTAAACCGCCGAAGCATATAACAAAACGTGATTCTGAAAAAAAAAAATTGCTTACAATTACATCGAAGCTTTTTTGTTTTAAAATACCGCCGTGCCGGAGTTTTGGCAGATTATCACAGCAGTCACTTTCTGGTAATATTTTACGACAGTATACGAGCACAGTAATTATCGGAAATCGTTGAAAATCAAAAGGCTTCTTCGTCTCATGACCTAAGACACTGTGTATAAATTTAAAGTCAAGCGGATATTAACTTTGGCCTCTAGAGTGTCAACAAGATTTTTTAGTGATCAAGGGCCATAACTGTAGTTATTATCGGAAATCGCTGAAAAACAATAGGCTTCTTCGACTCATGACCTTAAACACGGTGTATAAATTTAAAGTCAATCGGATATTAACTTTAGCCTCTAGAGCGTCCACAAGCAATTGTGGACGCCGGACGACAATATTCAATGTGGGCGTATAAAAAGTACAACTGAATACACTGACGCCATATCACATTCAGTAGTGTTATATGATTCATGTTTGATGCATGTATTTGTTGTTACTTTTATGAATAAAGTTGCTAATTAGTTTAAACCTAGTAGTTTTAAAAAGCGGATTATACTTTTAACAACATTGTCGGCATTGTATTCGATAATCCCCTTGCTTAATTAAACCCCTTGTGAGAACCATCGCAGGTGGCACAGTGAGATGTCCCCAGCGGGAGGAATGCATGTCAACGCAACGTGCAGCTCCCAGATTATCGTTAACAATTCCTAGGGACTTGTAAAAAGAGTGCATGTAGTGTAAATAATTATTTATGTTACATATATGTCATTTTCAAATAAATTCATCAGCATATTATTCGTTTTAAACAAACACATTACTTTTACGAGAAAGGATGATTAACAAAGAACCGAAAGTGCAACTAATGTTTTATCATTTGGTGGAGCCTTTTACTAACCATGTGTTTCATGTTAATAAATATTTTCTTTCATGTTTTAAATTGGCCTATTTATAATAAATTCATCAGCCACTTTTCATATATATACATAGTACAGCGATACATGTATAAAGAAGTAAAATGTTCTTTTCGTAAACATTCAACATTGGAAATTTTGTCGTGTAGGTTCGTGATGCACAACTCCATCTGAAGGCCTACTTGATGGCGAGCAGTAAACTACATACATGTAATTTAACTTGCATGTTATTTTTTGCTGGGCTATTTCATATATTGATTTGACAGTTATGTTCAACCTTTCAACTTATCTCCAAGTCCTAAGCGTCATCTACCTGAGTCCGAAATGTCACATACCTGAGTCCGAAACGTCAAGACCATATTTTTGGGAGTCCGAAATGTCGTAAATCCGAAATGACACGGGACCGAAATGACATGTAATCAACTGCAACATGATATGTGTTGACAATTGTGTGTTTGAACCTATTTGAATTTGCGTTAGGGTTCTTAAATAAAGACTGTATCAATTGTAAGTATAGGTTACAAGTATAGTAACTAATATTGCGTGGGTGAAGGGTCAAAAGGGTGCATCTCAGAATTTCTAAGATTAAGAAATAGAACCATTTGCATTTCCACAAATCAACATCATACATTCATATACAACATTTGGACAAATGATACCCAGAACAGTTTTAATCGGAGTAGAGATACACAGCTTAGACAGAAATTTGCATATTAATAAGGAGATGTTAGAAATGCAAAGAACAGTATTTTACTAATTTCCCGAGATACACCCTTTAGACAATTCACCAACGATTGGCCTAAAAAATAATCAACAAATTTTAGGCCTAGGCCTAAGAATATGATTATGATGGATGCAAAATATAAAGATGAAGAAAGGAAAGCCGAATAATATAAGTTACCGACGATGTAGTTCCTTTAGACCAACTATGCACTAGTAAAAATTCATTAAAATCTTACCACTTTCAAATCTAATACGCCATCTTTGGCTTCTTGTAAGAGCGATACGAATTTAGTCGTTAGAAGACCTAGACTTTTTTCATGACGGCTTGGAGTGCAATGGTCAGCCATCTTGTTTCAAATATTACAGATGCATCATGGGACGGAGAAACTCCGCTAAATTCGAAACCTAATTAGCGGACAAGTTTTCCAGCAGACCAAACTGCGAATAGTGCTAGCGGTCTGTCAAACTGGGAGAACGCTAGATCGGCGACGGTCCTACGCATTTTAGCACATATGACGTCATATATAGATTGCGGGTTAGGGTTAGGGTAAGGGCTAGGACCTGTAGATTTGGTCAAAGTCCCGAGATATAAACAGGGCTAGCCCTAACCCTAACCCATGATCAAGCCTAACCCTTACCCTAACCCACAATTCACATATGACGTCACAATTTGCGTAGGACCGTCTCCGATCTAGCGTTCTCCGTCAAACTGATCCCGCAGTGAATATTCGCTTGGCCGCTACCGCTAAAATCAAAACAATACGCAACCACAGAACTGAATCTCTCACGCGTATTCCAGCACCCGGATTCGAGATCAAGTTAGCATCCATGTTCTCTCACCTTATTCCAGCACCTGGATTCGAGATCAAGTTAGCACACACATTCCTAGCGCCAAGAAAAAACTAGATATAATTATCACGAAAATATTTGTTACCCTCATATTACAAAATAAAATTTTAAAACATATTAATGCAAAGTATATATCTAATAGATCCTCCGACCCACCCCACACCCCAAAATATACTATTACCGTAAACATACTGAAATATCGCACACCAGGGTAACTAAGCATGCAAATAAATGTGTACGTCCATTCTGCATCAAAAAGCATCCAAAATCAGCTTTGGTGGGAAATGTTTTTTGATTCACGGAATTAAAAGATGAATAAACTACTAGAATACAAAATTTCAGAAGGCTTCTATGCTGGCGGTTTGAGATATATTACCGTAAACATCCGAAACATATGCCATAATATGGGGAAATTGGGTTAGGGTAGGCTCACTGCGCACGCAAAAACTTCTAAACTAGCTTTTGTGGCGTCAATATCTTTATTTCACTAAATCGACAGATGCATAAGGTATGAACATGAAAAATTTCATGAACTTTCTATGTTGGCGTATCAAGTTATACCACCGCAAAGGTTCTATGCTGGCGTTTTGAGATATATTACCGTAAACATACGAAACATATGCCATAATATGGGAAAATCGGGATAGGGTAGGCTCACTTCACACGTCATAACTTATGAACTGGCTCAGGTGGTTTCAATATCTTTATTTCACTAAATGGACAGATGCACAAGGCATGCACATGCCAAATTTCATTATCTTTCTATATGGGCCTATTGAGTTATACCACCGCAAAATTCCTAGCGCCCGGATTCGAGGTGGAGTTTGTGGGTTCAATAAACAATAGGTACACCCACGCTGCATCAAAAATCGACCCAAACCAGCTTTGATGGGAAAATGTTTTTTATTTCATGGAATCAAGAGATGAATAAACTACTAGAATACAAAATTTCAAAAGGCTCCTATGCTGGTGTTTTGAGATATATTACTGTAAACATACGAAACATATGCCATAATATGGGGAAATCGGGTTTGGGTAGGCTCAGTTCACACGCCATAACTTATGAACTGACTCAGGTGGTTTCAATATCTTTATTTCACTAAATGGACAGATGCATAAGGCATGCACATGCCAAATTTCATTAACTTTCTATGTTGGCCTATTGAGTTATACCACCGCAAAGTTCCTAGCACCCGGATTCGAGGTGGAGTTTGTGGGTTCAATAAACAACGGGTACGCCCACGATGCAACAAAAATCAATCCAAATCAGGTTTGGTGGGAAAATATTTTTTGTTTCATGGAATCAAGTGATGAATAAACTACCAGAATACAAAATTTCAGAAAGCCCCTATGCTGGCGTTTTGAAATATATTACCGTAAACATACTAATTATATGATATGGGGCAATTGGGTAAGGGTAGGCTCACTTCGCACGCCAAAACTTCTCAACTGGCTCAGGTGGCTTCAATATCTTTATTTCACTACATCGATAGACTCATAAGGTATGCACGTGCCAAATTGCATTAACTTTCTATGTTTCCCTATCGAGTTATACCATCGCAAAGTTCCTAGCACCCGGATTCGAGGTAAAGTTTGTGGGTTCAATAAACAACGGGTACGCCCACGCATCATAAAAAAACGACCTAAACCAGCTTTGGTGGGAAAATGTTTTTTGGTTCACGGAATCAAGAGATGAATAAACTACTAAAATACAAAATTTCAGGAAGGTTCTATGCTGGCGTTTTGAGATATATTACCGTAAACATACGAAACATATGCCATAGTATGGGGAAATCGGGATAAGGTAGGCTCACCGCGCACGTTATAACTTCTAAACTAACTTTAATGGCTTCAATATCTTTACTTCACTAAATCGACAGATGCATAAGGTATGCACATGCCCAATTTCATTAACTTTCTATATTGGGTTATACCACCGCAAATTTCCTAGCACCCGGATTCGAGATGGAGTTTGTGGGTTCAATGAACAACGGGTACGCCAACCCTGCATCAAAAATCAACCCAAACCAGCTTTGGTGGGAAAATGTTTTTTGTTTCAAGGAATCAAGGGATGAATAAACTACAAGAATACAAAATTTCAGAAGGCTCCTATTTTGGCGTTTTGAGATATATTACCGTAAACATACGAAACATATGCCATAATATGGGGAAAGGGGGTTAGGGTAGGCACACTTCGCACGTCATAACTTATGAACTGGCTCAGGTGGTTTCCATATCTTTATTTCACTAAACGGACAGATGCATAAGGCATGCACATGCCAAATGCCATGAACTTTCTATGTTGGCGTATCGAGTTATACCACCGCAAAGTTCCTAGCACCCGGATTCGAGGTGGAGTTTGTATGTTCAATAAACAATGGGTACGCCCACGCTGTAGCTTTGGTGGGAAAATGTTTTACCACCAAAGATGGCTTGGGTCGTTTTTTGATGCAGCGTGGTCGTACCCGTTGTTTATTGAACACACAAACTCCGCCTCGAATCCTGGTGCTAGGAACTTTCGGTGGTATAACTCGATACGCTACATAGAAAGTAAATAAAATTGTGCATATTTATACCGTATGCATCTGTCTATTTGGTGAAATAAAGATCTTGAAGCCAACAAAGCTAGTTTAGAAGTTGGGCGACGGACCTATCCTATATGGCGGTATATTAGTGCCAAAATTCTAACATGCTATCGTCTAATTTCTTACTTCTATTCATGTAATTTCTAACCTCCATTCATGTAACTTCTAACTTCCATTCATGTAATTTCTAAATTAAGACAATGTATAATTCAACTTCTTTATTTGTTCAGTGTAAATATCAATTCTATTTCATCTTATTTCTAATATTGGGGCGACAAATGTCTACTTCATTGTGGTATTACATGTTAAGCATGAACGGCAAACAAATTTAGAATTTTGATACTTCTACCTAGCAACCATCATTATGACATCGTTTGGTGTCGCCACCGTGTGCTCAGTTTGGCGATTGAGCACCTGATCGGGACCATTCTATTGATACAAACGACTCGCCCTTCGTCAGATTGAATGGCTTGTCTGAGTGTTAAAATTGGAAACAACATCGGGAGAGAGAGATGGGGACATGGGGTTTAACATCCACTCGACACCAACCAGGTCATTTCGGTATTAACGCCGTTCAATTGTATTTCAATAATTCGCTTGCGCATAGGAGTGTTTAGCAGTGGGGGGACCCGGAAAAAACCCACGAGGTTGGAAAGGCGGCCCTGCTCAATGTCACGTAAAAACGGGAAATCGAAACCACGCCAGTTTATTCGATGACAGACCTTATGTTACAGCGTGCACGTGCTAACCATTCGGCCATCCTACCCTCTAAACAACATTGAACGTGATATAAATGTATGGTTTGCAAATACTATTTCGAATACCGTGGGTAAGACGCAGGCTCGCTAGGCTGTGGGTCGGGAGTTCGATCCCTGCATTGGTCGAAAAAAGTTCATCCAGATTTTCTGGCGTGGTTCCCCCTTATTAGTGTCTTGTCGTTCCGATGGGATGAAAACCCGAGGTTCCATGTACATGTTGGCGTGCACGTAAAAGATCCCGTGACCGTTAGACTTCGATATAAGTCCAGGTCGTAGATCCGCTCTCCGGGCAATATTTCCCTAAAGCACACTGTATGGTGTATGTCCGTCTCCATTAGCCCGGTTAGGAACAGAACAGTAGAGCGTTAAACCCTCTTTCATTTCATTTCATTTTCTATTTCAAATATAAGCTAAACGGGATTTGGTGAATTTTATTTTATTTTTTTTACGGTTGATCCAATAATTAATATTTATATGCAGTTGGTCTATATTAACACAGGCAGGCGCGGATCCAGAGAGGTGGTCTCTCTCTCTCTCTCTCTCTTAGCACGCCTTCCAACCTTCAACCAAACGAAGAATGGTTCGTTTATACCAAATAATGGTCCCGATAAGGTGCGCAATCACCCAATTGAGCACGCAGTGGCGACACCAAACGATGTCATAATGATGGTTGCTAGGTAGAAGTAACAAAATTCTAAATTTGTTTGCCGTTCATGCTTAACATGTAATACCACAATGAAGTAGACATTTTTCGCCCCAATATTAGAAATAAGATGAAATAGAATTGATATTTACACTAAACAGATAAAGAAGTTGAATTATACATTGTCTTAAATTAGAAATTACATGAATGGGAGTAAGACGTTGCATGAATGGAGGTTAGAAATTACATGAACAGAAGTAAGAAATTAGACGATAGCATGTTAGAATCTTGGCACTAATATACCGCCATAATCCTAACCCGATCGCTCCATAGTTTTAGTAGGTTTACGGTAAATCTCCAAAGATTCGAGATCAAGTTAGCATATATATATATTTTCGCAACCATTATTCTCTCACCCGGATTCGAGATCAAGTTAGCACCCATATTCCTAGCGCCAATAAAAAAAAACTAGATATATAATTATCACGAAAATAATTGTTACCTTTATATTAGAAAATGAAATACATATTAATGCAAAGTATATATGTAATAGATCCCCGATTCGACCCCACACCCAAAAATATACTAATTCCGTAAGCATACTAAAATGTGTACGTCCATTTTTCATCAAAATGCACCCAAACCAGATCAGATGGGAAAATGTTTTATGTTTTACGGAATCAAGAAATGAATAAACTACTAGAATACAAATTTTCAGAAGGTCCCTATGCTGGTGTTTTGAGATATATTACCGTAAATATACGAAATGAAAGAGGGATAAAATCTCGTTCATTACATGCCATGTATTGGGTGGCTCAAAAAAATAAAATGGCAGCGGACGTTAGAAAATTAAATGAAATGTAGAAAAAAAATAGACTGAAGGGGAGGGGGGTATTTTCAGGGACGGATTTCATACTAAGCCGAGGGATTTCAGGAAAAATGAAGGGTACCAAATGAAAGAGGGATAAAAATTCTTACATTACATGCCATGTATTGGGTGGCTCGAATAAATAAAATGGCAGCGGACGTTAGAAAAAGAAATGAAGCATAAAAAATAAAATGGGGTGAGGGGTAGTCATTTTCGTGGACGGATTTCATACTAAGCCGAGGGATTTCAGGAATAACCAATGGTACCACATGAAAGGAGGATAAACAATCAATCATTTCATACCATGTACAGGGCGACTCAAATAAATAAAATGGCAGCGGACGTTAGAAAATAAAATGAAATGGAGGGGAAAAAATAGACTGAAGGGGGGGGGGTAATTTTCAGGGTCGGATTTCATACTAAGCCGAGGGATTTCAGGAATAATTGATGGTACCGTATGAAAGAGGGATAAACACCATTTCATTCCATACCCTGTATAGGGTGGCTCAAATATATCAAATGGCAGCGGACGTTAGAAAATGAAATAAAAATAAACAAAAAAATAGACGGGGGGAGGTAGGGTTTTTCGTGGACGGATTTCGTACTAAGCCGAGGGATTTCAGGAATAACCAATGGTACCACATTAAAGAGGAATATTCCGGGGATATTCGGGAATTATCTTTGGTGCCACAGAAATGGGGGATAAAGACTGATACAATTATTGTGTGTCTTCAATGGTTAAAATACCACGGGGCATTTCATACGCTCACATAAACGGCTAAACCATAGAACTGTACTAGAAAGGAAGTCCGACTGGTGGTTTATGTTATACATCGCATGCGCGAAGTCAATCCACCCCAAGGTACTTCCGGTTAAACAAAACTGCGTATGGAGTCCTGTGAGCTTCGGAATAAAATAAGAAAAAACATCGTCTGCACAACTTCCAATTACCAAGATATATTCGAAATGAATGTTTAACCATGTGCAAGTTATTTTGTATCAATACGGTTAGTTGTCAGTACGTTTTCGTTCGTAAAGAAGGATACTACGGTACACAGCCGACACAGGCCTTACAATACTAATAGTCAATAACACATAATGTGACATAAAAGTATGATAAGTTATTGAATAATCATTCTATTGCAATATAAAACCTAAATTTGTTTCTATTTGATTATAAATAATATTTCGTATAAAACCTAAATTTGTTTCTATTTGATTATAAATAATATTTCGTTAACGTAATAAAAACTATGCAGCTAGTCTAGAATCTACAATTTTCTAATTATACAGGCCTATACATGTAGGCCTATAGTCATGTTTTTTCTTTACTTTTTAGACCTACGTTTTGGGGTTCTTTTTGTTTGGTGTGTCAATATTCATTACTTCAAAGTGTCTTCATAGCCCCCCCCCCAAAAAAAAAGTAGATTAATAGCTAAAATTTCCCTTTTAGTTTTAGATTGTAAGAAAAACTGTTTTGTTTGTAACAGTATTAGATATACGGTATGATTTACGTCTTTACCTTATATAAATAAATAAAAAATCTGTCTTTATTAATTAAATACACTATTCAAAAAAGGAGGGGATATTTGATTTTGGGGGCATAATACTAAAATATGCAAATGACTACGAAAAAAGTCACTATAGAACCTAACAGACGATTCGGAATCGACTGCATAGGGGTCACCTTCGCGCCCGACGTCCTCGCGTGATCCCTTGTTTGAGAGATCATCACATTCAGGCAAGACGTCGTCGGTGTAGGGATCGTCAACACTGGGATAATCGACGCTGGAGCAATGTGATGTTTTCAGATGAGTCAAGGTTCACTGTTGATTTTTTGGACAGACGTAGGAAGGTGTGGCGTCGTCGAAACGAGCGCGTCCAAGACGTTAACGTCATCAGACATGATCGATATGGGGGTGGTTCTGTTATGGTGTGGGGAGGCATCACTGTTGCTGGAAGAACGGCTTTACATGTTGTTGCAGGGCGTGTTACAGGCCAGTACTACCGGGACAACATCTTGGCAGTCCATGTTGTGCCGTTCGCACGACGTCATGGCCGCCGTTTCATCTTCCAGGATTACGACACAAGATGTCACAGGGCCAGGATCGTTACAGGTTACCTCCAACAACAGAACATCACAACATTACCTTGGCCAGCGCTGAGTCCCGACCTCTCCCCCATGTCTGGGACATGCTTGGACAGAGGTTACGTCAACGTCAACAACGTCCTGCCAATGTCCAAGAACTTGCTGCTGCGTTGCAACAGAAATGGGACAATCTGGACCAAAATGACCTTAGACGTCTCATTAGGAGTATGCCACGTCGGATCAATGCTTGTTTGGCAAACAGAGGAGGATTTACCCGTTACTGACTTTGCTGTGATGCTGTGGTAACTTTGCTGTTTGACCCTGGGTATCATTTTACCCTTATAATGGCCAGTCTGTGCCTTACTTAGTCTAACGATCATTTGGAATAAATCGATGAATGTGAACTTCATTTCATTTTGTCATTTGTTTCTTCGTCAGTTTCATTAGGTGACTTTAATATCCCCTACTTTTTTTGAATAGTATATGTAGGAAAATTCAAATAATATTCTAAGGAAATTTTCTATAAAATTCAGAGCACCTACAACTGGATGCACTTAGGTCTATATGTGGTGCTGTAAAGGGTACCAGCCATAGACTGTTATATAAAGAAACCGGTTTTATTACGCTAAAAGAGAGACGCAGAAGACAAAAACTCAAATTCATTTATAAAATTATAAACGGCCTTTCTCCATCCTATCTCCATGATTTAATCTTGACAAAAAGCGCACACTATAATCTCCGAAAAACAAGCCTACCCGAAGATAAATGCAAAACAAATATCTTCTATAATTCTTTCATACCATCTTCAATAAGAGAATGGAATAAATTATAAAATACATATAAAAGCTTATTGTTTCTGTTAAAGTTATTAAGCTTTCATATTACATATGAAAGCTTATTGTTTTTGTTAAGATTATTATTAAGCTTTCATATTACATATGAAAGCTTATTGTTTTTGTTAAGATTATTATTGCTATTATTAAGCTTTCATATTACATATGAAAGCTTATTGTTTTTATTAAGATTATTAAGCTTTCATATTACATATGAAAGCTTATTGTTTTTGTTAAGATTATTAAGCTTTCATATTAAATATGAAAGCTTATTATTAAGCTTTCATATTACATATGAAAGCTTATTGTTTTTATTAAGATTATTAAGCTTTCATATTACATATGAAAGTTTATTGTTTTTGTTAAGATTATTAAGCTTTCATATTAAATATGAAAGCTTATTGTTTCTGTTAAAGTTTTTATTATTAAGCTTTCATATGTATTACATATGAAAGCTTATTGTTTCTGTTAAAGTTATTAAGCTTTCATATGTTAAAGTTATTAAGCTTTCATATGTATTACATATGAAAGCTTATTGTTTCTGTTAAAGTTATTAAGCTTTCATATTACATATGAAAGCTTATTGTTTCTGTTAAGATTATTAAGCTTTCATATTACATATGAAAGCTTATTGTTTCTGTTAAGATTATTATTAAGCTTTCATAGTAATATGAAAGCTTATTGTTTCTGTTAAGATTATTATTAAGCTTTCATATTACATATGAAAGCTTATTGTTTCTGTTAAGATTATTATTATTTTTTTTTTTTGTGTATTTTCTGCAAATCGGATTTCTCAGAATTCACCGAATTTTACGAACGAAAAAACTGACAATGCATAGTCGTAACTTTGTTATTTTTTGACCGATTTTACTAATTCTTTTTTCTTTGAATACCTTGAAAAAAATCGTTTTCATCTGCAGTTTCACATTTTCGAATTTCGAAAATTCGTCGCTGTGATTTCGAACCGGAAGTTTAGACCAATTTGACAACTTCTTTAATAGTTGTACGATTTTCATGAAATTTAGTATACAAGTAGATCTTACCGATGTGACTTCAAAAATATAATTAGAAATTTTCTAAATTATCTCCCCTTGGTGAAATTAAGGATCAAAATTTTCAAAAAAATCGTCGAAATATAGGTCAGAATGACCTAAAAAAATTTTTCGATACTCGACAAGTAATTACTGATTCCTACACAAAATATGGAGTTTGTCGATCGAACCGGAAGTGCCACCATCTTGAAACGTGAAAAAACAATTGAACTTTTGCGATATTGCACTTACAGACACGGGAGTTATATTTTCTGAATCCTTGAAGGATGGCCCAAAAATCGTAGGGAGCAGAATTTTGATTTCGGTCACGTGATGGTCACCATTTTGAATTGAAAATGAAAAGTAGTAGCAATTTGAAGGGCCGAGACTTTGAAACACAATAACTCTCCTTCTAATTGAGCTAGAATGTTCAAACTTGGTGTAGACGTTCACTAGGTCAATGTCATGATTGAGTTCAAAGATGAGCATTTTCTGCTTAGGGTAAGCAGAGATAGGCATGCTGATTTGTTGATTCTTTAGGGCACGATAACTTCGGTTATAATGAAGGGAGGGCTGTGAAACTTTTGTCAATAGAGAGTCCAATAGCTAGCCTGTTGTGTGAAATCATTGTATCATTTATTTTAAATATCAGGGATAGGCGAAAAAAAGAGATTGAAAATCCAAAAAGTCGTATTTTTACAATTTGGAGCATGTTTAGAGGTCTTTCTCGTAAAGTAAACTTAATATTTTTTGGGAACTTCTTCTACAAAGAGTCTTATGGGTAGTCTTTTGTATAAAACCATCGATCAACAATCCAACATATCAGGAGTAGAAGAACAAAAGGATCGAACATTGAAAACGGCACCCTTTCATTGTTAAGCAAAACATGCAGTGTGGGTGGCTACAATCTGCACATTTAGTCATCGTATAGAGCTTATTCAACAGTATCGAATTCCAACTGCTAAGGGATCTTTTACGTGCACTCCAATGTGTACACGGCGGGTGGGGGGACACGCCAGAAAATCGAGATGAACTTTCTCGGACAATGCAGGGATCGAACACCCGACCTCCTGGCTAGCAGGCCAACGCCTTAGCCACATAGTGTGGACACCCATCGTACATTTCATCCGTCAAATCAAAGCATTTCATTGCATTAGACCAATAATTAATTATTCTTAATTGAAAACTTTATTTTAATATTAGTCTGGCATTATTAAATCCTAATTTTATTGGTCTTATTTAAAATTAAACTTTCATTTAAGTATGAACAACCCTTAACGTGTCTCTTTAAAACATAAAAAATACTCTAAAACAGTAGCTCAACCTTTTGACCTAAACTCATTAATTTACCATTTTTTGTGAGCCACTTGTTATTTTTCCTATGACATATTACACGTGTCTGATTTTAAAGGGGGGTTGGGTGGCTGAATGGTTAGCACGCGCGCCTGTCATTGAGTTAACTAGCGTGTTTTCGAATGCCCGGTTGTACGTGACAAGGAGTAAGGTCGCCTGTCCAACCAGCCATTTTTAATTTTTTTTCCCGCCATTTTCATACCATTTTCTCATCCGTCTAATTACAGTAATACAAGTTTCAGTTATTTCCCTTTAGTTTTCAGATTATTGTTATGCCTGGGTGCAATGTTTCATACTATATTTAGACTTGTAACTTCGCGAGTTTTTGACCAATTTTAATAATTTTTTCTTCTTATCCTTTTATTTAGGATATTTGATACAATCAATGACACGTGACGATGAATATGAAAGCTTTCATATCTGCATGGGACAGTAGCAGATCTAGTTATTTTTTTTTTTTTGTGTATTTTCTGCAAATCGGATTTCTCAGAATCTAACCATGGGATCTTTCTAAAACTTTGACCTACCCCCCCCCAAAAATGGGGTGCGAACGTTGTTTAAATATATTTTCAAAACGTTTTACGAATCCGAAATCACCGAATTTTACGAACGAAAAAACTGACAATGCATAGTCGTAACTTAGTTATTTTTTGACCGATTTTACTAATTCTTTTTTCTTTGAATACCTTGAAAAAAATCATTTTCATCTGCAGTTTCACATTTTCGAATTTCGAAAATTCGTCGCTGTGATTTCGAACCGGAAGTTTAGACCAATTTGACAACTTCTTTAATAGTTGTACGATTTTCATGAAATTTAGTATACAAGTAGATCTTACCGATGTGACTTCCAAAATATAATTAGAAATTTTCTAAATTATCTCCCCTTGGTGAAATTAAGGATCAAAGTTTTCAAAAAAATCGTCGAAATATAGGTCAGAATGACCTAATTTTTTTTTTCGATACTAGACAAGGAATTACTGATTCGTACACAAAATATGGAGTTTGTCGATCGAACCGGAAGTGCCACCATCTTGAAACGTGAAAACTCAAAAAGGCTTTTTTGCTATTTTACTTACAGACTCGGGAGTTATATTTTCGGAATCCTTGAAGGAATGCCTAAAAATCTATCGGATCAGAATTTTGATTTCGGTCATGTGATGGTCACAATTTTGAATTGAAAATGAAAAATAGAAAAAATTTGAAAAGCCCGGAATTCGGAACACAATGACTGTACTTCTAATTAAGCTAGAATGTTCAAACTTGGTGTAGACATTTACTAGGTCAATGTTATGATTGACTTCAAAGATGAGCATTTTCTGCTGAGGGTAAGCAGAGATAAGCATGCTGATTTGTTGATTCTTTAGGGCACGATAACTTCGGTTATAATGAAGGGAGGGCGGTGAAACTTTTGTCAATAGAGAGTCTAATAGGTAGCCTGTTGTGTGAAATGATTGTATCATTTTTTTTAAATATCAGGGATAGCCGAAAAAAAGAGATTGAAAATCCAAAAAGTCGTATTTTTACAATTTGGAGCATGTTTAGAGGTCTTTCTCGTAAAGTCAACATACTATTTTTTGGGAACTTCTTCTACAAAGAGTCTTATTGGTAGTCTTTTATATGAAACCATCGATCAACAGTCCAACATATCAGGAGTAGAAGAACAAAAGGATCGAACATTGAAAACGGCACCCTTTAATTGTTGAGCGAAACATGAAGTGTGGGTGACTACAATCTACGCATTTAGTCATCGTATAGAGCTTATTCAACAGTATCGAATTCCAACTGCTTAGGGATATTTTACGTGCACTCCAATGTGTACACGGGACCTTGGTTTTTCGTCCCATCCGAAGGACTAGACAGCTGTGCTTGTCAGGCCCTCTGTTCTGCCTTACTGACAAGGGAACCGCGCCGGGAAATCGAGATGAACTTTCTCTGTGCAGAACTTTCAATTCAGGCAAAACGTTTATTGCATACGATTAAGCTGGTCAGTTGGAGCTCATTTTCAAAAGTTTTGTAATAATCGGTTGGTAATTAAAGTACCGTGCACATTAAACTGTTAAAACAGAAATTTTCGCCCGGTTTAAATGTTTCTTGCCATAAGTCAGCAATTTTCCGAATTCAGGGAGGCTGAATGGCTGAATGGATAGCATGTGCGCACTGTATCGTAACGTCTGTCATTGAGTCAATGGGCGTCGTTTCGATCTCCAGGTTGGACGTGACATGAAGTATGATGTCCAACCTCGTGGGTTTTCTCCGTGTCCTTCGGTTTCCTCCCAAGGGCGCAAGGGGAGTTTTTAAATAAAATTTAAAAAACATATGTTAGTCCCGAAATGACCTAGTTTGTGTCGAATGGACATTAGGCCGCATTTCTCTCTTTCTCTTTTATTTTTAAAGTTTTGTAATAATCGGTTGGTAATCAAAGGTACTGTAAAAGTGATAAAACAGAAAATTTCGCCCGGTTGTAATGTTTCTCACTTTAAAGTCAGCAATTTGCCGATTTTAAGGGGCAAACGTTTATTGCGAACGCTTAAGCTGGTCAGGGGGAGCTTATTTTTAAAAGTTTTGTAATATTCGGTTGATAACTAAAGGTACCGTGCAAATTAAACTGTTACAATAGAAAATTTGGCCCGGTTGAAATGTTTCTCGCTGTAGGTCAGCAATTTGCCGATTTTAGGGAGGTTGCGTGGCTGAATGGTTAGCACGTGCGCTCTGTATCATAACGTCTGTCATTGAGTCAACTGGCGTTGTTTCGATTTCTTGGTTGTACGTGACAAGGAGTATGGTCGCCTGTCCAACCTCGTAGGCCGTAACCGCCGCTGCCCGGGTAAAATTTCCCTCATTGCACACTTTATGGCATATGCCCGTCTTCATTAGCCCATTTTAGGAGCAGAACAGTCGGACGTTAAACCCCATTCAATTTCATTTCATTTTCTCTATGTTGCTTATTTATTATAGTGGATAAATATTTTTCTGGTTCTGGCAATTATTTAATTAGAAATCTTGCTTTGGCCAGTTTTTTTATTGCAGAGTGCCATTCTTGTTTAAACAAACATGATCCTTTGTTTAAAACATGCTTAAGAAGTCGTCACGATTTCCTACTTATAACCAAACATATTGAAAATATTAGTCTGGCATTATTAAATCCTAATTTTATTGGTCTTATTTAAAATTAAACTTTCATTTAACTATGAACAACCCTTAACGTGTCTCTTTAAAACTATTAAGTACTCTAAAACAGTAGCTCAACCTTTTGGCCTAAACTCATTAATTTACCATTTTGTTGTGAGCGACTTCTTATTCTTCTTATATGACATATTGCACGTGTCTGATTTCAAAGGGGGGTTGGGTGCCTGAATGGTTAGCACGCGCACCTGTCATTGAGTTAACTAGCGTGTTTTCGAATGCCCGGTTGTACGTGACAAGGAGTAAGGTCGCCTGTCCAACCTGCCATTTTTAATTTTTTTCCCGCCATTTTCATTTCATTTTCTCATCCGTCTCATTACAGTAATACAAGTTTCAGTTATTTCCCTTTAGTTTTCAGATTATTGTTATGCCTGGGTGCAATGTTTCATACTATATTTAGACTTGTAACTTCGCGAGTTTTTGACCAATTTTAATAATTTTTTCTTCTTATCTTTTTATTTAGGATACTTGATACAATCAATGACACGTGACGATGAATATGAAAGCTTTCATATCTGCATGGGACAGAAGCAGATCTAGTTAAGCTTTCATATTACATATGAAAGCTTATTATTTCTGTTAAGATTATTATTGTTATTTTTTTTTTGTGTTTTGTCCACAAATCGGATTTCTCAGAATCTAACGATAGGATCGTTCTGAAACTTTTACCTATCCCCCCAAAAATGGGTGGTGGCTGTTGATTAAATATATTTTCAAAACGTTTTACGAATCCGAAATCACCGAATTTTACGAACGAAAAAACTGACAATGCATAGTCGTAACTTTGTTATTTTTTGACCGATTTTACTAATTCTTTTTTCTTTGAATACCTTGAAAAAAATCATTTTCATCTGCAGTTTCGCATTTTCCAATTTCGAAAATTCGTCGCTGTGATTTCGAACCGGAAGTTTAGACCAATTTGAGAACTTCTTTAATAGTTGTACGATTTTCATGAAATTTAGTGTATAAGTAGATGTTACCGATGTGACTTCAAAAATATAAGTATAAATGTTCTAAATTATCTCCCCTTGACGAAATTAAGGATCAAAGTTTTCAAAAAAATCGTCGAAATATAGGTCAGAATGACCTAATTTTTTTTTTTGATACTAGACAAGTAATTACTGATTCGTACACAAAATATGGAGTTTGTCGATCGAACCGGAAGTGCCACCATCTTTAAACGTGAAAAATCAAAAAGGCTTTTTTGCTATTTTACTTACAGACTCGGGAGTTATATTTTCAGAATCCTTGAAGGAATGCCTAAAAATCTATCGGATCCGAATTTTGATTTCGGTCACGTGATGGTCACCATATTGAATTGAAAATGAAAAATAGAAGCAATTTGAAGGGCCGGGACTTTGGAACACAATAACTCTCCTTCTAATTAAGCTAGAATGTTCAAACTTGGTGTAGACGTTCACTAGGTCAATGTCATGATTGAGTTCAAAGATGAGCATTTTCTGCTTAGGGTAAGCAGAGATAAGGATGCTGATTTGTTGATTCTTTAGGGCACGATAACTTCGGTTATAATGAAGGGAGGGCGATGAAACTTTTGTCAATAGAGAGTCTAATAGCTAGCCTGTTGTTTGAAATCATTGTATCAATTTTTTTAAATATCAGGGATAGCCGAAAAAAAGAGATTGAAAATCCAAAAAGTCGTATTTTTACAATTTGGAGCATGTTTAGAGGTCTTTCTCGTAAAGTCAACTTAATATTTTTTGGGAACTTCTTCTACAAAGAGTCTTATTGGTAGTCTTTTATATGAAACCATCGATCAACAGTCCAACATATCTGGAGTAGAAGAACAAAAGGATCGAAAATTGAAAACGGCAACCATTCATGGTTAAGCAAAACATGCAGTGTGGGTGACTACAATCTACACATTTAGTCATCGTATAGAGCTTATTCAACAGTATCGAATTCCAACTGCTTAGGGATATTTTACGTGCACTCCAATGTGTACACGGGACCTTGGTGTTTCATCCCATCCGAACGACTAGACAGCTGTGCTTATCAGGCCCTCCGTTCTGCCTCATTGACAACGGGGAACCACGCCGGGAAATCAAGATGAACTTTCTCCGTGCAGAACTTTCAATTCAGGCCAAACGTTTATTGCACACGATTAAGCTGGTCAGTTGTAATAATCGGTTGGCAATTAAAGTACCGTGCACATTAAACTGTTAAAACAGAAAATTTCGCCCGGTTGAAATGTTTCTTGCTATAAGTCAGCAATTTTCCGAATTCAGGGAGGCTGAATGGTTAGCATGTGCGCGCTGTATCGTAACGTCTGTCATGGAGTCAACGAGCGTTGTTTCGATCTCCAGGTTGCACGTGACATGAAGTATGATGTCCAACCTCGTGGGTTTTCTCCGTGTCCTTCGGTTTCCTCCCAAAGGCTAAAGACCAGTAAGCGCAAGGGGAGTTTTTAAATAAAATTAAAAAGCATATGTTAGTCACAAAATGTCCTAGTTTGTGTCGAATGGACATTAGGCCGCATTTCTCTCTTTCTCTTTTATTTTTAAAGTTTTGTAATAATCGGTTGGTAATCAAAGGTACTGTAAAAGTGATAAAACAGAAAATTTCGCCCGGTTGTAATGTTTCTCACTTTAAAGTCAGCAATTTGCAGATTTTAAGGGGCAAACGTTTATTGCGAACGCTTAAGCTGGTCAGGGGGAGCTTATTTTTAAAAGTTTTGTAATATTCGGTTGATAACTAAAGGTACCATGCAAATTAAACTGTTCAAATAGAAAATTTGGGCCGGTTGAAATGTTTCTCGCTGTAGGTCAGCAATTTGCCGATTTTAGGGAGGTTGCGTGGCTGAATGGTTAGCACGTGCGCTCTGTATCAAAACGTCTGTCATTGAGTCAACTGGCGTTGTTTCGATTTCTTGGTTGTACGTGACAAGGAGTATGGTCGCCTGTCCATCCTCGTAGGCCGTAACGCTGCTGCCCGGGTAAAATTTCCCTCATTGCACACTTTATGGCATATGCCAGTCTTCATCAGCCCATTTTAGGAGCAGAACAGTAGGACGTTGAACCCCATTCAATTTCATTTCATTTTCTCTATGTTGCTTATTTATTGTAGTGGATAAATATTTTTCTGGTTCTAGCAATTATTTAATTTCTGCATAGAAATCTTGCTTTGGCCAGTTTTTTTTTATTGCAGAGTGCCATTCTTGTATAATTCAGTCTATGATCCTTTGTTTAAAACATGCTTAAGAAGTCGTCATGATTTCCTACTTATAACCAAACGTATTGGAAATATTTGTCTGGCATTATTAAATCCTAATTTTATTGGTCTTATTTAAAATTAAACTTTCATTTAACTATGAACAACCCTTAACGTGTCTCTTTAAAACTATTAAGTACTCTAAAATAGTAGCTCAACCTTTTGACCTAAACTAATTAATTTACCATTTTGTTGTGAGCGACTTCTTATTCTTCCTATATGACATATTGCACGTGTCGGATTTCAAAGGGGGGGTTGGATGGCTGAATGGCTAGCACGCGCGCCTGTCATTGAGTTAACTAGCGTGTTTTCGAATGCCCGGTTGTACGTGACAAGGAGTAAGGTCGCCTGTCCAACCTGACATTTTTATTTTTTTTTCCCGCCATTTTCATTTCATTTTCTCATCCGTCTCATTGCAGTAATACAAGTTTCAGTTATTTCCCTTAAGTTTTCAGATTATTGTTATGCCTGGGTGCAATGTTTCATACTATATTTAGACTTGTAACTTCGCGAGTTTTTGACCAATTTTGATAATTTTTTCTTCTTATCCTTTTATTTAGGATACTTGATACAATCAATGACACGTGACGATGAATATGAAAGCTTTCATATCTGCATGGGACAGTAGCAGATCTAGTTATTTTTTTTTTTTGTGTATTTTCTGCAAATCGGATTTCTCAGAATCTAACCATGGGATCTTTCTAAAACTTTGACCTACCCCCCCAAAAATGGGGTGCGAACGTTGTTTAAATATATTTTCAAAACGTTTTACGAATCCGAAATCACCGAATTTTACGAACGAAAAAATTGACAATGCATAGTCGTAACTTTGTTATTTTTTGACCGATTTTACTAATTCTTTTTTCTTTGAATACCTTGAAAAAAATCATTTTCATCTGAAGTTTCACATTTTCGAATTTCGAAAATTCGTCGCTGTGATTTCGAACCGGAAGTTTAGACCAATTTGACAACTTCTTTAATAGTTGTACGATTTTCATGAAATTTAGTATACAAGTAGATCTTACCGATGTGACTTCAAAAATATAATTAGAAATTTTCTAAATTATCTCCCCTTGGTGAAATTAAGGATCAAAGTTTTCAAAAAAATCGTCGAAATATAGGTCAGAATGACCTAATTTTTTTTTTCAATACTAGACAAGGAATTCCTGATTCGTACACAAAATATGGAGTTTGTCGATCGAACCGGAAGTGCCACCATCTTTAAACGTGAAAAATCAAAAAGGCTTTTTTGCTATTTTACTTACAGACTCGGGAGTTATATTTTCGGAATCCTTGAAGGAATGCCTAAAAATCTATCGGATCAGAATTTTGATTTCGGTCATGTGATGGTCACAATTTTGAATTGAAAATGAAAAATAGAAGCAATTTGAAAGGCCCGGACTTCGGAACACAATAACTCTCCTTCTAATTAAGCTAGAATGTTCAAACTTGGTGTAGACGTTCACTAGGTCAATGTTATGATCGAGTTCAAAGTTGAGCATTTTCTGCTTAGGGTGAGCAGAGATAAGCATGCTGATTTGTTGATTCTTTAGGGCACGATAACTTCGGTTATAATGAAGGGAGGGCGGTGAAACTTTTGTCAATAGAGAGTCTAATGGGTAGCCTGTTGTGTGAAATGATTGTATCATTTTTTTTAAATATCAGGGATAGCCGAAAAAAAGAGATTGAAAATCCAAAAAGTCGTATTTTTACAATTTGGAGCATGTTTAGAGGTCTTTCTCGTAAAGTCAACATACTATTTTTTGGGAACTTCTTCTACAAAGAGTCTTATTGGTAGTCTTTTATATGAAACCATCGATCAACAGTCCAACATATCAGGAGTAGAAGAACAAAAGGATCGAACATTGAAAACGGCATCCTTTCATTGTTGAGCGAAACATGAAGTGTGGGTGACTACAATCTACGCATTTAGTCATCGTATAGAGCTTATTCAACAGTATCGAATTCCAACTGCTTAGGGATATTTTACATGCACTCCAATGTGTACACGGGACCTTGGTTTTTCGTCCCATCCGAAGGACTAGACAGCTGTGCTTGTCAGGCCCTCCGTTCTGCCTTACTGACAAGGGAACCACGCCGGGAAATCGAGATGAACTTTCTCTGTGCAGAACTTTCAATTCAGGCAAAACGTTTATTGCATACGATTAAGCTGGTCAGTTGGAGCTTATTTTCAAAAGTTTTGTAATAATCGGTTGGTAATTAAAGTACCGTGCACATTAAACTGTTAAAACAGAAAATTTCGCCCGGTTGAAATGTTTCTTGCTATAAGTCAGCAATTTTCCGAATTCAGAGAGGCTGGATGGCTGAATGGTTAGCATGTGCTCGCTGTATCGTAACCTTTGTCATTGAGTCAACGGGCGTCGTTTGGATCTCCAGGTTGCACGTGACATGGTGTATGATGTCCAACCTCGTGGGTTTTCTCCGTGTTCTTCGGTTTCCTCCCAACGGCTAAAGACCAGTACGTGCAAGGGGAGTTTTTAAATAAAATTAAAAAACATATGTTAGTCCCGAAATGACCTAGTTTGTGTCGAATGGACGTTAGGCCGCATTTCTCTCTTTCTCTTTTTAAAGTTTTGTAATAATCGGTTGGTAATCAAAGGTACTGTTAAAGTGATAAAACAGAAAATTTGGCCCAGTTGTAATGTTTCTCACTTTAAATTCAGCAATTTGTCGATTTTAAGGGGCAAACGTTTATTGCGAACGATTAAGCTGGTCAGGGGGAGCTTATTTTTAAAAGTTTTGTAATATTGGGTTGATAACTAAAGGTACCGTGCAAATTAAACTGTTAAAATAGAAAATTTGGCCCGGTTGAAATGTTTCTCGCTGTAGGTCAGCAATTTGCCTATTTTAGGGAGGTTGCGTGGCTGAATGGTTAGCACATGCGCTCTGTATCATAACGTCTGTCATTGAGTCAACTGGCCTTGTTTCGATTTCTTGGTTGTACGTGACAAGGAGTATGGTCGCCTTACCAACCTCGTAGGCCGTAACGCCGCTGCCCGGGTAAAATTTCCCTCATTTCACACTTTATGGCGTATGCCCGTCTTCATTAGCCCATTGTAGGAGCAGAACAGTAGGACGTTAAACCCCATTCAATTTCATTTCATTTTCTCTATGTTGCTTATTTATTATAGTGGATAAATATTTTTCTGGTTCTAGCAATTATTATACGCCCACATTTTCATGTGGACGTATTATGTCGTCGCCCCTGTCCGTCCGGACGGACGTCCGTCCGTCCACAATTTGATTGTGGACTCTCTACAGGTCACAATTCTTATCCGATTTTGACGAAACTTGAAATATAGGTTTATCCCCAAAAGATCTCGGTTCCTTTCGATATTGGCATGTATCGGATCAAAACTTCATGGATTATGGCCCCTGATTGTACGAAAAATCACGTTTTTAGCTTGTGGACCCTATAGAGGTCACAATTTTGAACCGATTTTGACGAAATTTGACATGCATGTTTGTAACCCAAAGATCTTGGTTCCTTTCGATATTTGCGGCTATCGGAATGTAATTTCCTGAATTATGGCCCCTGATTGTCCGAAAAATCACCCTTTTTAGCTTGTGGTCCCTCTGGAGGTCACAATTATTATTCGATTTAAAAAACCGTTTGATTATATCACCGTTACACCCTAAGGAAGGTTGAGTTCGAATTTCGGGAAAATCGGACGAAAATTGCCATACAAAATGGCCGCCGTTAGTACGCGAATACTGTTAAAAAATGGTATATCAAGGTTATGGACCCTGTGGAGGTCACAATTTTGATTCGATTTTGATGAAACTTGAAATTCATGGTTATAACCCAAAGATCTTGCTTCCTTTCGATATTTGCGCATATCGGATCGTAACTTCCTGAATTATGGCCCCTGATTATACGCAAAATCGCCTTTTTTTTAGCTTGGAGGTCACAATTATTATTCGATTTAAAAAAACGTTTGATTATATCACCGTTACACCCTAAGGAAGGTTGAGTTCGAATTTCGGGAAAATCGGACGAAAATTGCCATACAAAATGGCCGCCGTTTGTACGCGAATACTGTTAAAAAATGGTATATCAAGGTTGTGGACCCTGTGGAGGTCACAATTTTGATTCGATTGTGTTGAAACTTGAAATTCAAGGTTATAACCCAAAGATCTTGCTTCTTTTCGATATTTGCGCATATCGGATCGTAACTTCCTGAATTATGGCCCCTGATTATACGCAAAATCGCCTTTTTTTTTAGCTTGGAGGTCACAATTATTATCCGATTTAAAAAAACGTTTGATTATATTACCGTTACACCGTAAGGAAGGTTGAGTTCGAATTTCGGGAAAATCAGACCAAAATTGCCATACAAAATGGCCACCGTTTGTACGTGAATACTGTTAAAAAATGGTATATCAAGGTTGTGGACCCTGTAAAGGTCACAATTTTAATTCGATTTTGATGAAACTTGAAATGCATGGTTATAACCCAAAGATCTTGGTTCCTTTCGGTATTTGCGCATATCGGATCGTAACTTCCTGAATTATTCGAATTTCGTGAAAATGGTACCAAAATTGCCGGAAGAAATGGTCGCCGTTTGTACGCGAATAGTGTAAAGATATGGTATATCATGGTTGTTGACTCTGTACAGGTCACAATTCTTATCCGATTTTGACGAAAAGTCACATTTCTAGGTTGTGTACCGTCACACCATAATCATTGTCGACTTCGAATTTCATGAATATCAGACTGGAACTGACCAACAAAATGGCTGCTCCCAATACAGTATGAAATACAGGACTTAATGATGTAGGAAAAATCACTTTCCGTATTGTTTGTTCTCTATCCAAATGTGGGCGTATCCTGCCTGGCAGTGCCAGCCTATCTTTTAATTTCTGCATAGAAATCTCTGGCCAGTTTTTTTTTTATTGCAGAGTGCCATTCTTGTATATTGCAGTCTATGACCCTTTGTTTAAAACATGCTTAAGAAGTCGTCACGATTTCCTACTTATAACCAAACATATTGGAAACCATAATTATATAACATATCTTGGAAGCCCGATTACAGCTATACAAGTTTCAGTTATTTCCCTTTAGTTTAAAGATTATTTTTTTGCCCCGGTGCAATGTTTCTCACTACATTTAAATTTGTAACTTTGTGAGTTTTTGACCGATTTTGATATTATGTCTTTATAATTTTCCAAATCTACATATTTAACGTACATATTCAAACAGTTGAGTTCAACCTGATTCAAAAAGTATTAGTTTTGTTCAAAGTTATCTCATTTAATTTTTCGATGTTTTCTTACCATTTTCATTTCATTTTTCTGAAAGTTTTGAAATCGGAAGTCATCCCGATTACAGCAACACAAGTATCAGTTATTTCCCTTTAGTTTTCAGATTACTCAATGTTTCATACTATATTTAGACTTGTAACTTCGCGAGTTTTTGACCAATTTTGATAGTTTGTTATTCTTATCCTTTTATTTGAGATACTTGATATAATCGATGACACGTGACGATGAATATGAAAGCTTTCATATCTGCATGCGACAGTAGCAGATCTAGTTATTATTTTTTTTTGTGTATTTTCTGCAAATCGGATTTCTCAGAATCTAACCATGGGATCTTTCTGAAACTTTGACCTACCCCCCAAAAAATGGGGTGCGAACGTTGTTTAAATATATTTTCAAAACGTTTTACGAATCCGAAATCACCGAATTTTACGAACGAAAAAACTGACAATGCATAGTCGTAACTTTGTTATTTTTCGACCGATTTTACTAATTCTTTTTTCTTTGAATACCTTGAAAAAAATCATTTTCATCTGCAGTTTCACATTTTCGAATTCTGAAAATTCGTCGCTGTGATTTCGAACCGGAAGTTTAGACCAAATTGACAACTTCTTTAATAGTTGTGCGATTTTCATGAAATTTAGTATATGAATAGATCTTATCGATGTGACTTCAAAAATATAATTAGAAATTTTCTAAATTATCTCCCCTTGACGAAATTAAGGATCAAATTTTTCAAAAAAATCAAAGAAATATAGGTCAAAATGACCTAATTTTTTTCTTGGATACTAGAGAAGTAAGTACTGATTCGTACACAAAATATGGAGTTTGTCGATCGAACCGGAAGTGCCACCATCTTTAAAAGTGAAAAATCAAAAAGGCTTTTTTGCTATTTTACTTACAGACTCGGGAATTGTATTTTCGGAATCCTCGAAGGAATGCCTAAATATCTGTCGGATCAGAATTTCGATTTCGGTCACGTGATGGTTGCCATTTTGAATTGAATATGAAAAATAGAAGCAATTTAAAGGGTCGGGACTTTGGAACACAATTACTCTCCTTCTAATTAAGCTAGAATGTTCAAACTTAGTGTAGACGTTCACTAGGTCAATGTTATGATTGAGTTCAAAGATGAGCATTTTCTGCTTAGGGTAAGCGGAGATAAGCATGCTGATTTGTTGATTCTTTAGGGCGCGATAACTTCGGTTATAATGAAGGGAGGGCGGTGAAACTTTTGTCAATAGAGAGTCTAATAGCTAGCCTGTTGTGTGAAATCATTGTATCATTTATTTTAAATATCAGGGATAGCCGAAAAAAAGAGATTGAAAATCCAGAAAGTCGTATTTTTACAATTTGGAGCATGTTTAGAGAGGTCTTTCTCGTAAAGTCAACATAATATTTTTTGGGAACTTCTTCTACAAAGAGTCTTATTGGTAGTCTTTTATATGAAACCATCGATCAACAGTTCAACATATCAGGAGTAGAAGAACAAAAGGATCGAACATTGAAAACGGCACCCTTTCATTGTTAAGCGAAACATGCAGTGTGGGTGACTACAATCTACACATTTAGTCATTGTATAGAGCTTATTCAACAGTATCGAATTCCAACTGCTTAGGGATATTGTACGTGCACTCCAATGTGTACACGGGACCTTGGTTTTTCGTCCCATCCGAACGACTAGACAGCTGCGCTGTCAGGCCCTCCGTTCTGCCTCACTGACAAGGGGAACCACGCCGGGAAATCGAGATGAACTTTCTCCGTGCAGAACTTTCAATTCAGGCAAAACGTTTATTGCATATACGATTAAGCTGGTCAGTTGGAGCTTATTTTCAAAAGTTTTGTAATAATCGGTTGGTAATTAAAGTACAGTGCACATTAAATTGTTAAAACAGAAAATTTCGCCCGGTTGAAATGTTTCTTGCTATAAGTCAGCAATTTTCCGAATTCAGGGAGGCTGAATGACTGAATGGTTAGTATGTGCGCGCTGTATCGTAACGTCTGTCATTGAGTCAACGGGCGTCGTTTCGATCTCCAGGTTGCACGTGACATGGTGTATGATGTCCAACCTCATGGGTTTTCTCCATGTTCTTCGGTTTCCTCCCAACGGCTAAAGACCAGTACGCGCAAGGGGAGTTTTTAAATAAAATTAAAAAACATATGTTAGTCCGGAAATGACCTAGTTTGTGTCGAATAGACGTTAGGCCGCATTTCTCTCTTTCTCTTTTATTTTTAAAGTTTTGTTATAATCGGTTGGTAATCAAAGGTACTGTAAAAGTGATAAAACAGAAAATTTCGCCCGGTTGTAATGTTTCTCACTTTTAAGTCAGCAATTTGCCGATTTTAAGGGGCAAACGTTTATTGCGAACGATTAAGCTGGTCAGGGGGAGATTATTTTTAAAAGTTTTGTAATATTCGGTTGATAACTAAAGGTACCGTGCAAATTAAACTGTTAAAATAGAAAATTTGGCCCGGTTGAAATGTTTCTCGCTTTAGGTCAGCAATTTGCCGATTTTAGGGAGGTTGCGTGGCTGAATGGTTAGCACGTGCGCTCTGTATCATAACGTCTGTCATTGAGTCAACTGGCGTTGTTTCGATTTCTTGGTTGTACGTGACAAGGAGTATGGTCGCCTGTCCAATCTCGTAGGCCGTAACGCCGTTGCCCGGGTAAAATTTCCCTCATTGCACACTTTATGGCGTATGCCCGTCTTCATTAGCCCATTGTAGGAGCAGAACAGTAGGACGTTAAACCCCATTCAATTTCATTTCATTTTCTCTATGTTGCTTATTTATTATAGTGGATAAATATTTTTCTGGTTCTAGCAATTATTTAATTTCTGCATAGAAATCTTGCTTTGGCCAGTTTTTTTTATTGCAGAGTGCCATTCTTGTATATTGCAGTCTATGACCCTTTGTTTAAAACATGCTTAAGAAGTCGTCACGATTTCCTACTTATAACCAAACATATTGGAAACCATAATTATATAACATATCTTGGAAGCTCGATTACAGCTATGCAAGTTTCAGTTATTTCCCTTTAGTTTAAAGATTATTTTTTTGCCCGGGTGCAATGTTTCTCACTACATTTAAATTTGTAACTTTGTTTTAGTTTTGATCAAAGTTATCTCATTTAATTTTTCGATGTTTTCTTACCATTTTCATTTCATTTTTCTGAAAGTTTTGAAGGGGGAAGTCACCCGATTACAGCAACACAAGTATCAGTTATTTCCCTTTAGTTTTCAGATTACTCAATGTTTCATACTATATTTAGACTTGTAACTTCGCGAGATTTAGACCAATTTTAATAGTTTGTTATTTTTATCCTTTTATTTGAGATACTTGATATAATCGATGACACGTGACGATGAATATGAAAGCTTTCATATCTGCATGGGACAGTAGCAGATCTAGTTAAGCTTTCATATTGTTTCTGTTAAGATTATTAAGCTTTCATATGTATTACATATGAAAGCTTATTGTTTCTGTTAAGATTAATATTATTAAGCTTTCATATTACATATGAAAGCCTATTGTTTCTGTTAAGATTATTATTAAGCTTTCATATTACATATGAAAGCTTATTGTTTCTGTTAAGATTATTATTATTTTTTTTTTTTTTGTGTATTTTCTGCAAATCGGATTTCTCAGAATCTAACCATGGGATCTTTCTGCAACTTTGACCTACCCCCCCAAAAATGGGGTGCGAACGTTGTTTAAATATATTTTCAAAACGTTTTACGAATCCGAAATCACCGAATTTTACGAACGTAAAAACTGACAATGCATAGTCGTAACTTTGTTATTTTTTGACCGATTTTACTAATTCTTTTTTCTTTGAATACCTTGAAAAAAATCGTTTTCATCTGCAGTTTCACATTTTCGAATTTCGAAAATTCGTCGCTGTGATTTCGAACCGGAAGTTTAGACCAATTTGACAACTTCTTTAATAGTTGTATGATTTTCATGAAATTTAGTATACAAGTAGATCTTACCAATGTGACTTCAAAAATATAAATAGAAATTTTCTAAATTATCTCCCCTTGGTGAAATTAAGGATCAAAGTTTTCAAAAAAATCGTCGAAATATAGGTCAGAATGACCTAAAAAAAATTTTCGATACTCGACAAGTAATTACTGATTCCTACACAAAATATGGAGTTTGTCGATCGAACCGGAAGTGCCACCATCTTGAAACATGAAAAATCCCTAAGGCTTTTTAGCAGAATTTTGATTTCGGTCACGTGATGGTCACCATTTTGAATTGAAAATGAAAAGTAGTAGCAATTTGAAGGGCCGAGACTTTGAAACACAATAACTCTCCTTCTAATTGAGCTAGAATGTTCAAACTTGGTGTAGACGTTCACTAGGTCAATGTCATGATTGAGTTCAAAGATGAGCATTTTCTGTTTAGGGTAAGCAGAGATAGGCATGCTGATTTGTTGATTCTTTAGGGCACGATAACTTCGGTTATAATGAAGGGAGGGCTGTGAAACTTTTGTCAATAGAGAGTCCAATAGCTAGCCTGTTGTGTGAAATCATTGTATCATTTATTTTAAATATCAGGGATAGGCGAAAAAAAGAGATTGAAAATCCAAAAAGTCGTATTTTTACAATTTGGAGCATGTTTAGAGGTCTTTCTCGTAAAGTCAACTTAATATTTTTTGGGAACTTCTTCTACAAAGAGTCTTATTGGTAGTCTTTTATATAAAACCATCGATCAACAATCCAACATATCAGGAGTAGAAGAACAAAAGGATCGAACATTGAAAACGGCATCCTTTCATTGTTGAGCGAAACATGCAGTGTGGGTGACTACAATCTACACATTTAGTCATCGTATACAGCTTATTCAACAGTATCGAATTCCAACTGCTTAAGGATATTTTTTTTTTCGTCCCATCCGAACGACTAGACAGCTGTGCTTGTCAGGCCCTCCGTTCTGCCTCAATGACAACGGGGAACCACGCCGGGAAATCAAGATGAACTTTTTCCGTGCAGAACTTTCAATTCAGGTCAAACGTTTATTGCATACGATTAATCTGGTCAGTTGGAGCATATTTTCAAAAGTTTAGTAATAATCGGTTGGTAATTAAAGTACCGTGCACATTAAACTGTTAAAACAGAAAATTTCGCCCGGTTGAAATGTTTCTTGCTATAAGTCAGCAATTTTCCGAATTCAGGGAGGCTGAATGGCTGAATGGTTAGCATGTGCGCGCTGTATCGTAACGTCTGTCATTGAGTCAACGGGCGTCGTTTCGTTCTCCAGGTTGCACGTGACATGGAGTATGATGTCCAACCTCGTGGGTTTTCTCTGTGTCCTTCGGTTTCCTCCCAACGGCTAAAGACCAGTAAGCGCAAGGGGAGTTTTTAAATAAAATTAAAAAACATATGTTAGTCACAAAATGACCTAGTTTGTGTGTAATGGACATTAGGCCGCATTTCTCTCTTTCTCTTTTATTTTTAAAGTTTTGTAATAAACGGTTGGTAATCAAAGGTACTGTAAAAGTGATAAAACAGAAAATATCGCCCGGTTGTAATGTTTCTCACTTCAAAGTCAGCAATTTGCCGATTTTAAGGGGCAAACGTTTATTGCGAACGATTAAGCTGGTCAAGGGGAGCTTATTTTTAAAAGTTTTGTAATATTCGGTTGATAACTAAAGGTACCGTGCAAATTAAACTGTTAAAATAGAAAATTTGGCCCGGTTGAACTGTTTCTCGCTGCAGGTCAGCAATTTGCCGATTTTAGGGAGGTTGCGTGGCTCAATAACGTCTGTCTTTGAGTCAACTGGCGTTGTTTCGATTTCTTGGTTGTACGTGACAAGGAGTATGTTCGCCTGTCCAACTTCGTAGGCCGTAACGCCGCTGCCCAGGTAAAATTTCCCTCATTGCACACTTTATGGCATATGACCGTCTTCATTAGCCCATTTTAGGAGCAGAACAGTAGGACGTTAAACCCCATTCAATTTCATTTCATTTTCTCTATGTTGCTTATTTATTATAGTGGATAAATATTTTTCTGGTTCTAGCAATTATTTAATTTCTGCATAGAAATCTTGCTTTGGCCAGTTTTTTTATTGCAGAGTCCCATTCTTGTATAATTCAGTCTATGATCCTTTGTTTAAAACATGCTTAAGAAGTCGTCACGATTTCCTACTTATAACCAAACATATTGGAAATATTAGTCTGGCATTATTAAATCCTAATTTTATTGGTCTTATTTAAAATTAAACTTTCATTTAACTTTGAACAACCCTTAACGTGTCTCTTTAAAACTATTAAGTACTCTAAAACAGTAGCTCAACCTTTTGACCTAAACTCATTAATTTACCATTTTGTTGTGAGCGACTTCTTATTCTTCCTATATGACATATTGCACGTGTCTGATTTCAAAGGGGGGTTGGGTGGCTGAATGGTTAGCACGCGCGCCTGTCATTGAGTTAACTAGCGTGTTTTCAAATGCCCGGTTGTACGTGACAAGGAGTAAGGTCGCCTGTCCAACCTGCCATTTTTAATTTGTTTTTCCCGCCATTTTCATTTCATTTTCTCATCCGTCTCATTACAGTAATACAAGTTTCAGTTATTTCCCTTTAGTTTTCAGATTATTGTTATGCCTGGGTGCAATGTTTCATACTATATTTAGACTTGTAACTTCGAGAGTTTTTGACCAATTTTGATAATTTTTTCTTCTTATCCTTTTATTTAGGATACTTGATACAATCAATGACACGTGACTATGAATATGAAAGCTTTCATATCTGCATGGGACAGTAGCAGATCTAGTTGTTATTTTTTTTTTGTGTTTTATCCACAAATCGGATTTCTCAGAATCTAACCACAGTATCTTTATGAAACTTTTACCTACCCCCCCCCAAAAAAATGGGTGGTAGCTGTTGATTAAATATATTTTCAAAACGTTTTACGAATCCGAAATCACCGAAATTTACGAACGACAAAATGGACAATGCATAGTCGTAACTTTATTGTTTTTTGACCGATTTTACTAAATCTTTTTTCTTTGAATACCTTGAAAAAAATCATTTTCATCAGCAGTTTCACATTTTCGAATTTCGAAAATTCGTCGCTGTGATTTCGAACCGGAAGTTTAGACCAATTTGACAACTTCTTTAATAGTTGTGCGATTTTCATTCAATTTAGTATATAAGTAGATCCTACCTAGACTTCAAAAATATAATTATAAATTTTCTAAATTATCTCCCCTTGGTGAAATTAAGGATCAAAGTTTTCAAAAAAATCGTCGAAATATAGGTCAGAATGACCTAATTTTTTTTTTTCGATACTAGACAAGTAATTACTGATTCGTACACAAAATATGGAGTTTGTCGATCGAACCGGAAGTGCCACCATCTTGAAACGTGAAAAATCAATAAGGCTTTTTTGCTATTTTACTTACAGACTCGGGGGTTATATTTTCTGAATCCTTGTAGGAAGGCCTAAAAAATGTCGCGAACAGAATTTTGATTTAGGTCAACCGGGAGTCACCATTTTGAATTGAAAATCAAAAATAGAAGCAATTTGAAGGGCCGAGACTTTTGAGCACAATAACTCTCATTCTAATTAAGCTAGAATGTTCTAACTTGGTGTAGACGTTCACTAGGTCAATGTTATGATGACGTTCAAAGATGAGCATTTTCTGCTTAGGGTAAGCAGAGATAAGCATATTGATTTGTTGATTCTTTAGGGCACGATAACTTCGGTTATAATGAAGGGAGGGCGGTGAAATTTTTGTCAATAGAGAGTCTAATAGCTAGCCTGTTGTGTGAAATCATTGTATCTTTTTTTTTAAATATCAGGGATAGCCGAAAAAAGGAGATTGAAAATCCAAAAAGTCGTATTTTTACAACTTGGAGTATGTTTAGAGGTCTTTCTCGTAAAGTCAACATAATATTTGTTGGGAACTTCTTCTACAAAGAGTCTTATTGGTAGTCTTTTATATGAAACCATCGATCAACAGTCCAACATATCAGGAGTAGAAGAACAAAAGGATCGAACATTGAAAACGGCACCCTTTCATTGTTAAGCGAAACATGCAGTGTGGGTGACTACAATCTACACATTTAGTCATCGTATAGAGCTTATTCAACAGTATCGAATTCCAACTGCTTAGGGATATTTTACGTGCACTCCAATGTGTACACAGGACCGTGGTTTTCGTCCCATCCGAACTAGACAGCCGTTCTGCCTCACTGACAAGGGGGAACCACGCCGGGAAATCGAGATGAACTTTCTCCGTGCAGAACTTTCAATTCAAGCCAAACTTTTATTGCATACGATTATTCTGGTCAGTTGGAGCTTATTTTCAAAAGTTTTGTAATAATCGGTTGGTAATTAAAGTACCATGCACATTAAACTGTTAAAACAGAAAATTTCGCCCGGTTCAAATGTTTCTTGCTATAAGTCAGCAATTTTCCGAATTCAGGAAGGCTGAATGGCTGAATGGTTAGCATGTGCGCGCTGTATCGTAACGTCTGTCATTGAGTCAACGGGCGTCGTTTCGATCGCCAGGTTGCACGTGACATGGAATATGATGTCCAACCCCGTTTGTTGCGAACGATTAAGCTGTTCAGGGGGAGCTTATTTTTAAAAGTTTTGTAATATTCGGTTGATAACTAAAGGTACCGTGCAAATTAAACTGTTAAAATAGAAAATTTGGCCCGGTTGAAATGTTTCTCGCTGTAGGTCAGCTAGAATGTTCAAACTTGATCGAGTTTACAGCAGAAATAACAGTGAAACGATCAACGAACTCATAGCAGAAATAACAGTGCAAAACTTAACGAATTCATAGCAGAAATGAAATGGGGTTTTACGTCCTACTCTGAGCTAATGGAAGACGGCCATACGCCACACAGTGTGCTATGAGGGAATTTTTGCCCGGGCAAGGGATCTTTTACGTGCACTCCAATGTGTACACGGGACCTCGGTTTTTCGTCCCATCCGAACGACTTGGCAGCTGTCCTTATCAGGCCCTCCTTCTGCATCACTGACAAGAGGAAACCACGCCGGAAAATCGAGATGAGCTTTCTCGGCCAATGCAAGGATCGAACACCCGACCTCCATTCTAACGAGCCAGCGTCTTGCCCACTTAGCCACCGTGATTCCCATAAATAGCAATGAAACGATCAACGAATTTATAGCAGTAATAACACTTCAACAATTAACGAATTCGTAGCAGAAATAACGATGAAACAATTAACGAATTCGTAGCAGAAATAACAATGAAACGTTCAACGAAATAATAGCCGAAATAAGAGTGGAACAATGAACGAATTAATAGTAGACGAGTTCATAGTAGAAAAAACAGCGAAACAATGAACGAATCATAGCAGAAACCAGAAGGCTATCAATACACTGTGAAATTTGAAACCTAAATGGCCCGGCTAGGAACAATATCTACATGAGCGTAAAAGACTACTAAACAGTTGGAATTCGAAAGAAAAGACCGTAACGACGCTGTCCGATCAAACTTTAGTTAATTCAGTCGGCGCAAAAAGATAGGTCGTTAAAACCATTTCTGTTCAGTTCATTCCATTTCCTTAAATCTATGAAAGTTGTGTGAATTGGGAATCGCGTATTACTCAACAGTTTCAGGGGAGATAAGCCGTCTTTGAGATTGGAAATCAATTTTTGATATCGACTGTGTATGATTGCTACTAGATCGATTGTGATTCAGGTTCTAATCAGTTTGGATTGAAGAATCGGGGTGGTATATGTGTGTGTGATGGGGTGGGGGTGGTGTCACAAGACGCTATATCCCATTCGCAACCACACACCTAACAAATGCAGGGTATAGGTTGCGATCAGTTCTTTCAAGATTTTCATATATTTAAGCCACTTTATTACACGCCTCATCTGAAAATGTCTGTGTTAGTGTAGATAAATGTTGACAAAATAACATCTTTCACCATTTTGACTTTCAGTTACAGAACTAGCATAGGGGCGTTTTAAGGTTTATCATGGCGGAGGCTGTACTATTTTGAGGGCCCTCTGTCGCGAGGGGAGGTTCTTGATTGATGATTGTCACCCCAATGCAATGGCTGCATTCTCATTCAGTAGTGGATTCGACAGTAACAGTGTATAGAAAACGATTGAGTTGGACTCGGGGGCCCTTTCCCTTGGCACTAGGGACCCTTTTGTCATTCGTCGGACCCTTTTGTCTGTCTTTAGAGCCCTCCCTAACTAGGGGCACATTTTCATTTTTCGCATCGGTTTTAGCATTTTTCTCCCGTTTTATTTTTTCAACTGCTTTGATTTTTTTCGCGGGGAGGCTGGCGCCTCCAGCGCCTCAGCTATAAAACGCTTTTGAACTAACAGTACTATTGACATAATACCGTTTTTTCCAGTAATGGTAACTCACTCGTTTCTTCAAGAATCATTCGGCATTCCAGGTATGCTACATTCTATTCGCTGTCTTCCATAGGAGCGGTAAGATGAGACCTGTTTGTGGGAAAATCCCTAAACAATATGCGAGGGTGGAATAATCGTACATTACTTTAAGGTTTGCGTGAAGTAATTGACATATCGAAATTACAGTTATATGCACTGAATAACCATGACACGGAGAGAGAGAGAGAGAGAGAGAGAGAGAGAGAGAGAGAGAGAGAGAGAATGGTGTTTAACGTCCACTCAACGCAAACTAGGTCATTTTGGGACTAACATATGGTTTAATTTTATTTCAATAATCTGCTTGCGCATATTAACAGTGGGAGGAAACCGCAGGTCCCGGGATAAACCCATGAGATTGGACAGGCGAGATTGTAGGTTAGGGTTAGGGTAAGCGCTAAGGTTAGGTCTTGGGTTAGGATTAGGATTAGCGATATCCCTATTTACATCTCGTGACCTTTGACCAAACGTAATGAAGACAGGATGTGAAGTATATATGCACAATGAGGTTATCAAGCTATAGACCGGACTAGTAGTAAGCTATAAACGGATAAATAACAAGAGTTTATATGTATATTATTTTATTAAATTTATATATATCTTAACTCCCTGATTTACGTATAATACATTATGCATGAACAATAGAAACTATATACTAGTATTTATAAGTATTAAAGCTATGGTAATATTATGCTATCAAATAGCCGTATTGTCTTAATATTTGTTGTAACCGCAACCTTGATAGTTATTGTAAGAAGGATAACGGTTGTAGTTGTTGTATCCGTTACCGTATCCGTTGTTATTGTAGTTGTTATATCCCTCCCCATATTCGTTGTTATTGTGGCCATTGTTGTAACCGTTGTTGTAATTGTAGGGGCCGTTGTAACTATTGTATCCTTTATTATTGTATTGGTTGTACTTGTATAGTCCGTTGTTGTATCGTTACCAACGATACCATGACCAATTCCGTGTCCAACAATACCGTGTCCGATACCGTTACCAACGATGTCATGCCCAATGCCGTTACCAATCTTTCCATGTCCAATAAGTCCGTGTCCGATTCCGTTTCCAATGATACCATGTCCGATACCGTTACCAACGATACCATGACCAATTCCGTTTCCAACAATACCGTGTCCGATACCGTTACCAACGATGCCATGCCCAATGCCGTTACCAATCTCTCCATGTCCAATAAGTCCGTGTCCGATTCCGTTTCCAATGATACCATGTCCGATACCGTTACCAACGATACCATGACCAATTCCGTTTCTAACAATACCGTGTCCAATACCGTTACCGGTACCGTTACCAACAATACCATGACCAATTCCGTTACCAATAACACCGACTTTGCCAACAGCTACTATTCCGTGTCTGAGTCGGTTTCCTTGGATACCATGTCCAATACCATGGTTGAGTCCGTTGCCAATAGCTCCTACACCAACAAGACCATGTCCAACACCGGCATGTCCTCTTCCATATCCTTTACCAATTCCGTTTGCAAAGACACCAACACCATGTCCGAAACCGTGTCCGATTTTAGCATCGATGTATTGGGAAGCAGCTACTGTCAAACAGACAGCGAAAGCGACGAAAGCCTGAAAAAGAAAAAAAAACATGTGTTTTACAGAAATAGCCGTAGATTTGATTCCATACTAAAAAAAAATCGCGAGGGTTTATTTATAACCAAAAACTTGACAATCAAGAAATTTTACTGTGCCGCCATTATTTAGTACATGATCGAGTTTTGGCGTTACCAGGCAAAATCACAAGTAATGTTCAACTCTGGGTAATAATTTACACATTTTATAATTTACCGTTCTGGCCCTATGAATATAAAACTGCCTTTAATACAATGTCAAGGGCGATAAGCAATAATACAACAGTGACGATGCAATACCATGTTCAACCCTCGGTAATTTCTACCAGTTTTAAATTTAAAGATGGACCTATGGGTATGCATGCCAAGTGCGATAAGCAATCATATAAAAATTTAGTATGTAATGAAACTTATTAGTGCTATACCAAATTAGATATCAGGTTTCTTGTTTAGAAAGTTCAAGTATATCCCATCTGGGTCACGATCCTTGTCACTACATACCGCTAATTAGAAGTATTGAAGATTATTTAGTCAACAGGTTAAATTTACTCTCTGTAGATTGTTACAATGTTTTACTGTATTATTCCAGTCTGTACAGAACAGAGGGCGAAAAAGCAAGTCCCATTTAGGATTTCAGGGACCGGGTATGCTTATCTTAAAACTTCAAAGATTTGAAATCTTATACGGAGTAGGGCAAAAGTCCTACTTTATACACCGACTGGACCATTGAAGACAAACAGGTAGATTTTGCCCGGACATCTGTATCACGATATACTCTATCAAAGAATCTTTTACGTGCACGCCAATGTGCACACTGAACATTGCTTTTCGTCCCATCCTGACAATTAGACACTATTCCCTGTCAGACCGGGCAGACCTACTGTCCTGTACAGCTAACAAGGGCAGTCAAGCCTGTACAATTGACTTTCTGGTCAAACCCCGGGAGAGAGCCCAAGACCTACTGGTTAGTTAATCAGTGTCTCTCATCACTGAGCCACCATGATCCCCATACATTAAAAACGCGGAGTTCGTAGATGAGCATATTATGCTTAGGGTAAGCAGAGATAAGCAATTAGATTGGTTGATGATTTTGGACACTTTCACTTCAGTCAGAGTGATGAAACTTGGTGTATAGTTTCATTACATCAATATCTTGAATACGTTCGACAATGAGCATTGTCTGCCCTGGATAAGCAGAGCGATGAGCAATTTGATTGGTCGAGAATTTGAAACAAAATAACTCTCCTTCTAATTGGGGCAGAATGTTCAATCTTGGTGAAGGCGTTCATTAGGTCAGTGCCATAAAGGAGTGCGAAGATGAGCATTGTCTGCTTACAGTAAGCAGAGATAAGCAATCTGATTGGATGATTCTTTGGGGCACGATAACTTTGGTTATAATGAAGTGAGAGTGACAAAATTCCAAATATAGATTCATTATGTCATTACCTTGACTAAGTTTGATGTTGAGAATTTCTGCGTAGATTTAGGAGCAATAAGCAATTTGACAGATCACATTGGAACATAACACCTCTGTTTCTAATTAAGGTAGAATTTGAACCGGTTGAATTGTTTCTCGTTATAACTCGGTGAGTTTTTGGCGGATTTCATTAATTCTTTTTCCTTTTTAAGATTCTTTATATAACTCTTGAGATGCGACAGAAACTGACCGTGAATATGAAAGCTTTAATATCTGCTTAGCAGATCTAGTTATTATTTTTTTTTGTGTGTTTTATCCACAAATCGGATTTCTCAGAATTTAACCATAGGATCGTTCTGAAACTTTTACCTATCGCCCCAAAAATGGGTGGTGGCTGTTGATTAAATATATTTTCAAAACGTTTTACGTATCCGAAATCACCGAATTTTACGAACGAATGCATTTGACCTATAATGCTGTAACTTTGTGACTATTTGAACTATTTTACTAAATCTTTTTTCTTTGAGTACCTTGAGACAATTACTATCAATCTGCAGTTTCAGATTTTCGAATTTCGAAAATTCGTCGCTGTGATTTCGAACCGGAAGTTTAGACCAATTTGACAACTTCTTTTATAGTTGTACGATTTTCATGAAATTTAGTATCTAAGTAGATCTTACCGATGTGACTTCAAAAATATAATTAGAAATTTTCTAAATTATCTCCCCTTGGTGAAATTAAGGATCAAAGTTTTCAAAAAAATCGTCGAAATATAGGTCAGAATGACCTGAACATTTTTTTCGATACTCGACAGGTAATTACTGATTCCTACACAAAATATGGAGTTTGTCGATCAAACCGGAAATGCCACCATCTTGAAACATGAAAAATCCCTAAGGCTTTTTTGCTATCTTACTTACAGACACGGGAGTTATATTTTCTGTATCCTTGAAGGATGGCCCAAAAATCGTAGGGAGCAGAATTTTGATTTCGGTCATGTGATGGTCACAATTTTGAATTGAAAATGAAAAATAGAAGCAATTTGAAAGGCCCGGACTTCGGAACACAATAACTCTCCTTCTAATTAAGCTAGAATGTTCAAACTTGGTGTAGACGTTTACTAGGTCAATGTTATGATTGAGTTCAAAGATGAGCATTTTTTGCTTAGGGTAAGCCGAGATAAGCATGCTGATTTGTTGATTCTTTAGTGCACGATAACTTCGGTTATAATGAAGGGAGGGCGGTGAAACTTTTGTCAATAGAGAGTCTAATGGGTAGCCTGTTGTGTGAAATGATTGTATCATTTTTTTTAAATATCAGGGATAGCCGAAAAAAAGAGATTGAAAATCCAAAAAGTCGTATTTTTACAATTTGGAGCATGTTTAGAGGTCTTTCTCGTAAAGTCAACATACTATTTTTTGGGAACTTCTTCTACAAAGATGTGACAGTATTTCATTAGTTTTTTAATCAGGGTCTTGCGATGACAACACTGGTATATACATCTAATAATAGTTTTATTCTGCTTCTTACAATATTAGGTACAAACATCGTAATGTAAACGACCGTAGAACTATTTATATGGAGGGAGTCATGACTTAATTAGCCTGGCTTAGCACGAGTGTGCTAACTCCAGAAGCTCTCGTCTCGTCTCCGACTCCTAGACCTGACTATAGTACTCCTGAGGTACCTTAACTAGGCGCCCGCCTAGCATGGCCTCCTGGACCAGCCTCAAGATTCGTTTCTGTTCTGAGTTTATAAACGTATTCGAGACAAAGGAGCTCATTAGACACCTGTCTAATGTATCAAGCATCATATGAAGGTTTAACATTCAATATAGTTTATCAGACAAAGAAAGTTAGATAAGACATGCCAACAACAAGTTATAGTTACGCAATGACATAAGGAATACTACCAAGATCTCCAGCCGGGTATTGATAGCGACAGGTTTATGTTACAATCACTAACACGTATTTTAATATGGCAGGACGCCTCTATGACATAAGTCATTATGTTATATACCTCTCTTTGTTTGAATAAAGTTATGAATTATATGAAATAACTTTTAAAGACTATTACAAATTAGATACCTATGGAGTCGATAATTACTACTCTTATTAAGATATAAACAACAATAATAATAATGAAAAGACATATAAAAATACTAACAACACTTGTAAAATGTCGTATACAAAAATGTCTATAAACAAAAAGAAAAGGTAAATGAAACACACACGAATTTAAAAGTTATATATACTTGTAAAATGTCATAATATCCAAAAATGTCTTTAACCAAAATGAAAAGATCAATGAAAAACACACGAACTTAAAAGTTATATACACACAATCGGTCACACACGCGAGTCAATAAAATAAAACCAAACGAGATCCTGGAATCACAAACACAGACTACTCTTATTATTCACATAAATGGTGGAATCGCGAACATAAACTACTCTAATTATCTTCTTAGACCGATTATTTGGTGGAATCGCGAACACAAACTACTGTAATTATCCTCTTAGACCGCTACTGCACTGTCGTAGCCAACTGTAGGGGTGGGGTACATATGGTGCCCTTCCTCGTTCCAGTAATGTTGAGGGGTCAGAATTTTCCCTGCTCCATTTAGTTCAACTATTGTTGTTGACCGGTAGTCTTTTCATTTTCCATAACGTCTGGCAAAACGGCGTGTTATGACGTGCTATGAAAAGTATTATAACTGCTCCCCGTGCCGAAGTTTGATCATCTGCGTATCATATCATTGAGTGAACTTAATTAATAGTTAATCAAATTAGCAAGTGGAACAGACTTGACTTTAGATAACGATCTAACGATATTTACAATTGAAATTAGGGAGTCATATTGTTTTATCTCAAGAATAATGAATGATCTGAACACATTTAACCAATCTTAAATAAGATATTTTGAAAGAACTAACGGTTTATCTCTATAATTTTTAAACACAACACAAAACAAGACAATACGTTCGCTCTAAATCCGAGCACAACCCTCCTGGGGTTAAACCAATTCCTCCTTATAGGAACTTCACATAAAGTTTCTCCCGTTACATATTGGGGCATTTCCCATTAAAACCTTGGGGTATTACAAATAAAACTATCTACCGTAAATATCGGGTCTTTCCCATTAAATATTTGGGGTATTACAAATAAAAATCTCACCCGTAAATATCGGGGCCTTTGCCATTAACTATTTGGATAATATACACGTATAGACAAAACAAACGAAAAAACTTAGAGATAAACCCGTTAATACTTTGTGAATGTAAAATTCCTAATTACGATATTGTTAACTCAATTCTAGTTAAACAATCACAAAACATTTTACTGCGCAATATAAACCTGTTAATACTAACTTTAAATGCCAAAATATGTGTTCAAAAACAAACAATTATAATACATAATCTTTTAAAAACAACATGACGCATTTTAAAACAAATAATATATATACAATTTTGTTTCAGTAATTTTCCTACATATAGTTAAAGACTGTTCCATTACTAGCTTGAAAGACGATATAATATATTAAATTTAGTAACTACACCATGATGTTGAATGACGCGTGATGATAAACTGCTGGTTTCCCAGTTAAATTTTAATCCATAGCACTTATGTCATTTATGAACCGTCGCCATGGTAGGATTTAGAAAAGACTTACCCGTGAATACTAAAATCTGTAGCCTGTGGTCGTCTAGTGGTATAAGACTTCAAGCGTTGCTCTGGTCAGACGGCACCAATTAATATGTGACAGTATTTCTTCTTTAATCAGGTTCTTGGGTGACAACACTGGTATATACTTCTAATAATACTTTTATTCTGCTTCTTACAATATTAGGTACAAACATCGTAATGTAAACGACCGTAGAACTATTTATATGGAGGGAGTCATGACTTAATTAGCCTGGCTTAGCACGAGTGTGCTAACTCCAGAAGCTCTCGTCTCGTCTCCGACTCCTAGACCTGACTATAGTACTCCTGAGGTACCTTAACTAGGCGCCCGCCTAGCATGGCCTCCTGGACCAGCCTCAAGATTCGTTTCTGTTCTGAGTTTATAAACGTATTCGAGACAAAGGAGCTCATTAGACACCTGTCTAATGTATCAAGCATCATATGAAGGTTTAACATTCAATATAGTTTATCAGACAAAGAAAGTTAGATAAGACATGCCAACAACAAGTTATAGTTACGCAATGACATAAGGAATACTACCAAGATCTCCAGCCGGGTATTGATAGCGACAGGTTTATGTTACAATCACTAACACGTATTTTAATATGGCAGGACGCCTCTATGACATAAGTCATTATGTTATATACCTCTCTTTGTTTGAATAAAGTTATGAATTATATGAAATAACTTTTAAAGACTATTACAAATTAGATACCTATGGAGTCGATAATTACTACTCTTATTAAGATATAAACAACAATAATAATAATGAAAAGACATATAAAAATACTAACAACACTTGTAAAATGTCGTAAACAAAAAGAAAAGGTAAATGAAACACACACGAATTTAAAAGTTATATATACTTGTAAAATGTCATAATATCCAAAAATGTCTTTAACCAAAATGAAAAGGTCAATGAAAAACACACGAACTTAAAAGTTATATACACACAATCGGTCACACACGCGAGTCAATAAAATAAAACCAAACGAGATCCTGGAATCACAAACACAGACTACTCTTATTATTCACATAAATGGTGGAATCGCGAACATAAACTACTCTAATTATCTTCTTAGACCGATTATTTGGTGGAATCGCGAACACAAACTACTGTAATTATCCTCTTAGACCGCTACTGCACTGTCGTAGCCAACTGTAGGGGTGGGGTACATATGGTGCCCTTCCTCGTTCCAGTAATGTTGAGGGGTCAGAATTTTCCCTGCTCCATTTAGTTCAACTATTGTTGTTGACCGGTAGTCTTTTCATTTTCCATAACGTCTGGCAAAACGGCGTGTTATGACGTGCTATGAAAAGTATTATAACTGCTCCCCGTGCCGAAGTTTGATCATCTGCGTATCATATCATTGAGTGAACTTAATTAATAGTTAATCAAATTAGCAAGTGGAACAGACTTGACTTTAGATAACGATCTAACGATATTTACAATTGAAATTAGGGAGTCATATTGTTTTATCTCAAGAATAATGAATGATCTGAACACATTTAACCAATCTTAAATAAGATATTTTGAAAGAACTAACGGTTTATCTCTATAATTTTTAAACACAACACAAAACAAGACAATACGTTCGCTCTAAATCCGAGCACAACCCTCCTGGGGTTAAACCAATTCCTCCTTATAGGAACTTCACATAAAGTTTCTCCCGTTACATATTGGGGCATTTCCCATTAAAACCTTGGGGTATTACAAATAAAACTATCTACCGTAAATATCGGGTCTTTCCCATTAAATATTTGGGGTATTACAAATAAAAATCTCACCCGTAAATATCGGGGCCTTTGCCATTAACTATTTGGATAATATACACGTATAGACAAAACAAACGAAAAAACTTAGAGATAAACCCGTTAATACTTTGTGAATGTAAAATTCCTAATTACGATATTGTTAACTCAATTCTAGTTAAACAATCACAAAACATTTTACTGCGCAATATAAACCTGTTAATACTAACTTTAAATGCCAAAATATGTGTTCAAAAACAAACAATTATAATACATAATCTTTTAAAAACAACATGACGCATTTTAAAACAAATAATATATATACAATTTTGTTTCAGTAATTTTCCTACATATAGTTAAAGACTGTTCCATTACTAGCTTGAAAGACGATATAATATATTAAATTTAGTAACTACACCATGATGTTGAATGACGCGTGATGATAAACTGCTGGTTTCCCAGTTAAATTTTAATCCATAGCACTTATGTCATTTATGAACCGTCGCCATGGTAGGATTTAGAAAAGACTTACCCGTGAATACTAAAATCTGTAACCTGTGGTCGTCTAGTGGTATAAGACTTCAAGCGTTGCTCTGGTCAGACGGCACCAATTAATATGTGACAGTATTTCTTCTTTAATCAGGTTCTTGGGTGACAACACTGGTATATACTTCTAATAATACTTTTATTCTGCTTCTTACAATATTAGGTACAAACATCGTAATGTAAACGACCGTAGAACTATTTATATGGAGGGAGTCATGACTTAATTAGCCTGGCTTAGCACGAGTGTGCTAACTCCAGAAGCTCTCGTCTCGTCTCCGACTCCTAGACCTGACTATAGTACTCCTGAGGTACCTTAACTAGGCGCCCGCCTAGCATGGCCTCCTGGACCAGCCTCAAGATTCGTTTCTGTTCTGAGTTTATAAACGTATTCGAGACAAAGGAGCTCATTAGACACCTGTCTAATGTATCAAGCATCATATGAAGGTTTAACATTCAATATAGTTTATCAGACAAAGAAAGTTAGATAAGACATGCCAACAACATGTTATAGTTACGCAATGACATAAGGAATACTACCAAGATCTCCAGCCGGGTATTGATAGCGACAGGTTTATGTTACAATCACTAACACGTATTTTAATATGGCAGGACGCCTCTATGACATAAGTCATTATGTTATAAAGAGTCTTATTGGTAGTCTTTTATATGAAACCATCGATCATGAAGTGTGGGTGACTACAATCTACGCATTTAGTCATCGTATAGAGCTTATTCAACAGTATCGAATTCCAAATGCTTAGGGATATTTTACGTGCACTCCAATGTGTACACGGGACCTTGGTTTTTCGTCCCATCCGAAGGACTAGACAGCTGTACTTGTCAGGCCCTCCGTTCTGCCTTACTGACAAGGGAACCACGCCGGGAAATCGAGATGAACTTTCTCTGTACAGAACTTTCAATTCAGGCAAAACGTTTATTGCATACGATTAAGCTGGTCAGTTGGAGCTTATTTTCAAAAGTTTTGTAATAATCGGTTGGTAATTAAAGTACCGTGCACATTAAACTGTTAAAACAGAAGATTTCGCCCCGTTGAAATGTTTCTTGCTATAAGTCAGCAATTTTCCGAATTCAGGGAGGCTGGATGGCTGAATGGTTAGCATGTGCTCGCTGTATCGTAACCTTTGTCATTGAGTCAACGGGCGTCGTTTCGATCTCCAGGTTGCACGTGACATGGTGTATGATGTCCAACCTCGTGGGTTTTCTCCGTGTTCTTCGGTTTCCTCCCAACGGCTAAAGACCAGTACGTGCAAGGGGAGTTTTTAAATGAAATTAAAAAACATATGTTAGTCCCGAAATGACCTAGTTTGTGTCGAATGGACGTTAGGCCGCATTTCTCTCTTTCTCTTTTTAAAGTTTTGTAATAATCGGTTGGTAATCAAAGGTACTGTTAAAGTGATAAAACAGAAAATTTGGCCCGGTTGTAATGTTTCTCACTTTAAATTCAGCAATTTGTCGATTTTAAGGGGCAAACGTTTATTGCGAACGATTAAGCTGGTCAGGGGGAGCTTATTTTTAAAAGTTTTGTAATATTCGGTTGATAACTAAAGGTACCGTGCAAATTAAACTGTTAAAATAGAAAATTGGCCCGGTTGAAATGTTTCTCGCTGTAGGTCAGCAATTTGCCGATTTTAGGGAGGTTGCGTGGCTGAATGGTTAGCACGTGCGCTCTGTATCATAACGTCTGTCATTGAGTCAACTGGCCTTGTTTCGATTTCTTGGTTGTACGTGACAAGGAGTATGGTCGCCTTACCAACCTCGTAGGCCGTAACGCCGCTGACCGGGTAAAATTTCCCTCATTGCACACTTTATGGCGTATGCCCGTCTTCATTAGCCCATTGTAGGAGCAGAACAGTAGGACGTTAAACCCCAATTTCATTTCATTTTCTCTATGTTGCTTATTTATTATAGTGGATAAATATTTTTCTGGTTCTAGTAATTATTTAATTTCTGCATAGAAATCTCTGGCCAGTTTTTTTTATTGCAGAGTGCCATTCTTGTATATTGCAGTCTATGACCCTTTGTTTAAAACATGCTTAAGAAGTCGTCACGATTTCCTACTTATAACCAAACATATTGGAAACCATAATTATATAACATATCTTGGAAGCCCGATTACAGCTATACAAGTTTCAGTTATTTCCCTTTAGTTTAAAGATTATTTTTTGCCCGGGTGCTATGTTTCTCACTACATTTAAATTTGTAACTTTGTGAGTTTTTGACCGATTTTGATATTATGTCTTTATAATTTTCCAAATCTACATATTTAACGTACATATTCAAATAGTTGAGTTCAACCTGATTCAAAAAGTTTTAGTTTTGTTCAAAGTTATCTCATTCATCCCGATTACAGCAACACAAGTATCAGTTATTTCCCTTTAGTTTTCAGATTACTCAATGTTTCATACTATGTTTAGACTTGTAACTTCGCGAGTTTTTGACCAATTTTGATAGTTTGTTATTCTTATCCTTTTATTTGAGATACTTGATATAATCGATGACACGTGACGATGAATATGAAAGCTTTCATATCTGCATGGGACAGTAGCAGATCTAGTTAAGCTTTCATATTACATATGAAAGCTTATTGTTTCTGTTAAGATTATTAAGCTTTCATATTACATATGAAAGCTTATTGTTTCTGTTAAGATTATTATTATTTTTTTTTGGTGTATTTTCTGCAAATCGGATTTCTCAGAATCTAACCATGGGATCTTTCTAAAACTTTGACCTACCCCCCCAAAAATGGGGTGCGAACGTTGTTTAAATATATTTTCAAAACGTTTTACGAATCCGAAATCACCGAATTTTACGAACGAAAAAATTGACAATGCATAGTCGTAACTTTGTTATTTTTTGACCGATTTTACTAATTCTTTTTTCTTTGAATACCTTGAAAAAAATCATTTTCATCTGCAGTTTCACATTTTCGAATTTCGAAAATTCGTCGCTGTGATTTCGAACCGGAAGTTTAGACCAATTTGACAACTTCTTTAATAGTTGTACGATTTTCATGAAATTTAGTATACAAGTAGATCTTACCGATGTGACTTCCAAAATATAATTAGAAATTTTCTAAATTATCTCCCCTTGGTGAAATTAAGGATCAAAGTTTTCAAAAAAATCGTCGAAATATAGGTCAGAATGACCTAATTTTTTTTTTCGATACTAGACAAGGAATTGCTGATTCGTACACAAAATATGGAGTTTGTCGATCGAACCGGAAGTGCCACCATCTTTAAACGTGAAAAATCAAAAAGGCTTTTTTGCTATTTTACTTACAGACTCGGGAGTTATATTTTCGGAATCCTTGAAGGAATGCCTAAAATCTATCGGATCAGAATTTTGATTTCGGTCATGTGATGGTCACAATTTTGAATTGAAAATGAAAAATAGAAGCAATTTGAAAGGCCCGGACTTCGGAACACAATAACTCCCCTTCTAATTAAGCTAGAATGTTCAAACTTGGTGTAGACGTTCACTAGGTCAATGTTATGATTGAGTTCAAAGATGAGCATTTTCTGCTTAGGGTGAGCAGAGATAAGCATGCTGATTTGTTGATTCTTTAGGGCACGATAACTTCGGTTATAATGAAGGGAGGGCGGTGAAACATTTGTCAATAGAGAGTCTAATGGGTAGCCTGTTGTGTGAAATGATTGTATCATTTTTTTAAATATCAGGGATAGCCGAAAAAAAGAGATTGAAAATCCAAAAAGTCGTATTTTTACAATTTGGAGCATGTTTAGAGGTCTTTCTCGTAAAGTCAACATACTATTTTTTGGGAACTTCTTCTACAAAGAGTCTTATTGGTAGTCTTTTATATGAAACCATCGATCAACAGTCCAACATATCAGGAGTAGAAGAAGAAAAGGATCGAACACTGAAAACGGCATCCTTTCATTGTTGAGCGAAACATGAAGTGTGGGTGACTACAATCTACGCATTTAGTCATCGTATAGAGCTTATTCAACAGTATCGAATTCCAACTGCTTAGGGATATTTTACATGCACTCCAATGTGTACACGGGACCTTGGTTTTTCGTCCCATCCGAAGGACTAGACAGCTGTGCTTGTCAGGCCCTCCGTTCTGCCTTACTGACAAGGGAACCACGCCGGGAAATCGAGATGAACTTTCTCTGTGCAGAACTTTCAATTCAGGCAAAACGTTTATTGCATACGATTAAGCTGGTCAGTTGGAGCTTATTTTCAAAAGTTTTGTAATAATCGGTTGGTAATTAAAGTACCGTGCACATTAAACTGTTAAAACAGAAAATTTCGCCCGGTTGAAATGTTTCTTGCTATAAGTCAGCAATTTTCCGAATTCAGAGAGGCTGGATGGCTGAATGGTTAGCATGTGCTCGCTGTATCGTAACCTTTGTCATTGAGTCAACGGGCGTCGTTTGGATCTCCAGGTTGCACGTGACATGGTGTATGATGTCCAACCTCGTGGGTTTTCTCCGTGTTCTTCGGTTTCCTCCCAACGGCTAAAGACCAGTACGTGCAAGGGGAGTTTTTAAATAAAATTAAAAAACATATGTTAGTCCCGAAATGACCTAGTTTGTGTCGAATGGACGTTAGGCCGCATTTCTCTCTTTCTCTTTTTAAAGTTTTGTAATAATCGGTTGGTAATCAAAGGTACTGTTAAAGTGATAAAACAGAAAATTTGGCCCGGTTGTAATGTTTCTCACTTTAAATTCAGCAATTTGTCGATTTTAAGGGGCAAACGTTTATTGCGAACGATTAAGCTGGTCAGGGGGAGCTTATTTTTAAAAGTTTTGTAATATTCGGTTGATAACTAAAGGTACCGTGCAAATTAAACTGTTAAAATAGAAAATTTGGCCCGGTTGAAATGTTTCTCGCTGTAGGTCAGCAATTTGCCGATTTTAGGGAGGTTGCGTGGCTGAATGGTTAGCACATGCGCTCTGTATCATAACGTCTGTCATTGAGTCAACTGGCCTTGTTTCGATTTCTTGGTTGTACGTGACAAGGAGTATGGTCGCCTTACCAACCTCGTAGGCCGTAACGCCGCTGCCCGGGTAAAATTTCCCTCATTGCACACTTTATGGCGTATGCCCGTCTTCATTAGCCCATTGTAGGAGCAGAACAGTAGGACGTTAAACCCCATTCAATTTCATTTCATTCTCTCTATGTTGCTTATTTATTATAGTGGATAAATATTTTTCTGGTTCTAGCAATTATTATACGCCCACATTTTCATGTGGACGTATTATGTCGTCGCCCCTGTCCGTCCGGACGTCCGTCCGTCCACAATTTGTTTGTGGACTCTCTACAGGTCACAATTCTTATCCGATTTTGACGAAACTTGAAATATAGGTTTATCCCCAAAAGATCTCGGTTCCTTTCGATATTGGCATGTATCGGATCAAAACTTCATGGATTATGGCCCCTGATTGTACGAAAAATCACGTTTTTAGCTTGTGGACCCTATAGAGGTCACAATTTTGAACCGATTTTGATGAAACTTGACATGCATGTTTGTAACCCAAAGATCTTGGTTCCTTTCGATATTTGCGGCTATCGGAATGTAATTTCCTGAATTATGGCCCCTGATTGTCCGAAAAATCACCCTTTTTAGCTTGTGGTCCCTCTGGAGGTCACAATTATTATTCGATTTAAAAAACCGTTTGATTATATCACCGTTACACCCTAAGGAAGGTTGAGTTCGAATTTCGGGAAAATCGGACGAAAATTGCCATACAAAATGGCCGCCGTTAGTACGCGAATACTGTTAAAAAATGGTATATCAAGGTTGTGGACCCTGTGGAGGTCACAATTTTGATTCGATTTTGATGAAACTTGAAATTCATGGTTATAACCCAAAGATCTTGCTTCCTTTCGATATTTGCGCATATCGGATCGTAACTTCCTGAATTATGGCCCCTGATTATACGCAAAATCGCCTTTTTTTTAGCTTGGAGGTCACAATTATTATTCGATTTAAAAAAACGTTTGATTATATCACCGTTACACCCTAAGGAAGGTTGAGTTCGAATTTCGGGAAAATCGGACGAAAATTGCCATTCAAAATGGCCGCCGTTTGTACGCGAATACTGTTAAAAAATGGTATATCAAGGTTGTGGACTCTGTGGAGGTCACAATTTTGATTCGATTGTGATGAAACTTGAAATTCAAGGTTATAACCCAAAGATCTTGCTTCTTTTCGATATTTGCGCATATCGGATCGTAACTTCCTGAATTAAGGCCCCTGATTATACGCAAAATCGCCTTTTTTTTTAGCTTGGAGGTCACAATTATTATCCGATTTAAAAAAACGTTTGATTATATTACCGTTACACCGTAAGGAAGGTTGAGTTCGAATTTCGGGAAAATCAGACCAAAATTGCCATACAAAATGGCCACCGTTTGTACGTGAATACTGTTAAAAAATGGTATATCAAGGTTGTGGACCCTGTAAAGGTCACAATTTTAATTCGATTTTGATGAAACTTGAAATGCATGGTTATAACCCAAAGATCTTGGTTCCTTTCGGTATTTGCGCATATCGGATCTTAACTTCCTGAATTATTCGAATTTCGTGAAAATGGTACCAAAATTGCCGGAAGAAATGGTCGCCGTTTGTACGCGAATAGTGTAAAGATATGGTATATCATGGTTGTTGACTCTGTACAGGTCACAATTCTTATCCGATTTTGACGAAAAGTCACATTTCTAGGTTGTGTACCGTCACACCATAATCATTGTCGACTTCGAATTTCATGAATATCAGACTGGAACTGACCAACAAAATGGCTGCTCCCAATACAGTATGAAATACAGGACTTAATGATGTAGGAAAAATCACTTTCCGTATTGTTTGTTCTCTATCCATCTCTCGAAAATGTGGGCGTATCCTGCCTGGCAGTGCCAGCCTATCTTTTAATTTCTGCATAGAAATCTCTGGCCAGTTTTTTTTTTTATTGCAGAGTGCCATTCTTGTATATTGCAGTCTATGAACCTTTGTTTAAAACATGCTTAAGAAGTCGTCACGATTTCCTACTTATAACCAAACATATTGGAAACCATAATTATATAACATATCTTGGAAGCCCGATTACAGCTATACAAGTTTCAGTTATTTCCCTTTAGTTTAAAGATTATTTTTTTTTGCCCCGGTGCAATGTTTCTCACTACATTTAAATTTGTAACTTTGTGAGTTTTTGACCGATTTTGATATTATGTCTTTATAATTTTCCAAATCTACATATTTAACGTACATATTCAAACAGTTGAGTTCAACCTGATTCAAAAAGTATTAGTTTTGTTCAAAGTTATCTCATTTAATTTTTCGATGTTTTCTTACCATTTTCATTTCATTTTTCTGAAAGTTTTGAAATCGGAAGTCATCCCGATTACAGCAACACAAGTATCAGTTATTTCCCTTTAGTTTTCAGATTACTCAATGTTTCATACTATATTTAGACTTGTAACTTCGCGAGTTTTTGACCAATTTTGATAGTTTGTTATTCTTATCCTTTTATTTGAGATACTTGATATAATCGATGACACGTGACGATGAATATGAAAGCTTTCATATCTGCATGCGACAGTAGCAGATCTAGTTATTGTTATTTTTTTTTTTGTGTTTTATCCACAAATCGGATTTCTCAGAATCTAACCACAGTATATTTATGTAACTTTTACCTACCCCCCCAAAAATGGGTGGTAGCTGTTGATTAAATATATTTTCAAAACGTTTTACGAATCCGAAATCACCGAAATTTACGAACGACAAAATGGACAATGCATAGTCGTAACTTTATTGTTTTTTGACCGATTTTACTAAATCTTTTTTCTTTGAATACCTTGAAAAAAATCATTTTCATCAGCAGTTTCACATTTTCGAATTTCGAAAATTCGTCGCTTTGATTTCGAACCGGAAGTTTAGACCAATTTGACAACTTCTTTAATAGTTGTGCGATTTTCATTCAATTTAGTATATAAGTAGATCCTACCGATGTGACTTCAAAAATATAATTATAAATTTTCTAAATTATCTCCCCTTGGTGAAATTAAGGATCAAAGTTTTCAAAAAAATCGTCGAAATATAGGTCAGAATGACCTAATTTTTTTTTCGATACTAGACAAGGAATTACTGATTCGTACACAAAATATGGAGTTTGTCGATCGAACCGGAAGTGCCACCATCTTGAAACGTGAAAAATCAATAAGGCTTTTTTGCTATTTTACTTACAGACTCGGGGGTTATATTTTCTGAATCCTTGTAGGAAGGCCTAAAAAATGTCGCGAACAGAATTTTGATTTAGGTCAACCGGGAGTCACCATTTTGAATTGAAAATCAAAAATAGAAGCAATTTGAAGGGCCGAGACTTTTGAGCACAATAACTCTCATTCTAATTAAGCTAGAATGTTCTAACTTGGTGTAGACGTTCACTAGGTCAATGTTATGATGAAGTTCAAAGATGAGCATTTTCTGCTTAGGGTAAGCAGAGATAAGCATATTGATTTGTTGATTCTTTAGGGCACGATAACTTCGGTTATAATGAAGGGAGGGCGGTGAAACTTTTGTCAATAGAGAGTCTAATAGCTAGCCTGTTGTGTGAAATCATTGTATCATTTTTTTTTAAATATCAGGGATAGCCGAAAAAAGGAGATTGAAAATCCAAAAAGTCGTATTTTTACAACTTGGAGTATGTTTAGAGGTCTTTCTCGTAAAGTCAACATAATATTTGTTGGGAACTTCTTCTACAAAGAGTCTTATTGGTAGTCTTTTATATGAAACCATCGATCAACAGTCCAACATATCAGGAGTAGAAGAACAAAAGGATCGAACATTGAAAACGGCACCCTTTCATTGTTAAGCGAAACATGCAGTGTGGGTGACTACAATCTACACATTTAGTCATCGTATAGAGCTTATTCAACTGCTTAGGGATATTTTACGTGCACTCCAATGTGTACACGGGACCGTGGTTTTCGTCCCATCCGAACTAGACAGCTGTGCTTGTCAGGCTCTCCGTTCTGCCACACTGACAAGGGGGAACCACGCCGGGAAATCGAGATGAACTTCCTACGTGCAGAACTTTCAATTCAAGCCAAACTTTTATTGCATACGATTAAGCTGGTCAGTTGGAGCTTATTTTCGAAAGTTTTGTAATAATCGGTTGGTAATTAAGGTACCGTGCACATTAAACTGTTAAAACAGAAAATTTCGCCCGGTTGAAATGTTTCTTGCTATAAGTCAGCAATTTTCCGAATTCAGGGAGGCTGAATGGTTAGCATGTGCGCGCTGTTTCGTAACGTCTGTCATTGAGTCAACGGGCGTCGTTTCGATCTCCAGGTTGCACGTGACATGGAATATGATGCCCAACCCCGTTTATTGCGAACGATTAAGCTGTTCAGGGGGAGCTTATTTTTAAAAGTTTTGTAATATTCGGTTGATAACTAGAGGTACCGTGCAAATTAAACTGTTAAAATAGAAAATTTGGCCCGGTTGAAATGTTTCTCGCTGTAGGTCAGCTAGAATGTTCAAACTTGGTGTAGACGTTCACTAGGTCATTGTCTTGATCGAGTTCACAGCAGAAATAACAGTGAAACGATCAACGAATTCATAGCCGAAATAACAGTGCAAAATTTAACGAATTCATAGCATAAATAGCAGAAACGAAATGGGGTTTTACGTCCTACTCTTCTGCACCTGACCTGGGCTAATGGAAGACGGACAAACGCCATACAGTGTGCTATGAGGGAATTTTTGCCCGGGCAGCGGCGCTACGGCCTACTCTTATATCGAATTCCAACTGCCAAGGGATCTTTTACGTGCACTCCAATGTGTACACGTGACCTCGGTTTTTCGTCCCATCCGAACGACTAGGCAGCTGTCCTTATCAGGTCCTCCTTCTGCATCACTGACAAGAGGAAACCACGCCGGAAAATCGAGATGAACTTTCTCGGCCAATGCAAGGATCGAACACCCGACCTCCAGGCTAACGAGCCAGCGCCTTGCCCACTTAGCCACCGTGATTCCCATAAATAGCAATGAAACGATCAACGAATTTATAGCAGTAATAACACTTCAACAATTAACGAATTCGTAGCAGAAATAACGGTGAAACAATCAACGAATTCGTAGCAGAAATAACAATGAAACGTTCAACGAAATCATAGCCGAAATAAGAGTGAAACAATCAACGAATTAATAGTAGACGAGTTCAGAGTAGAAAAAACAGTGAAACAATGAACGAATCATAGCAGAAACCAGAAGGCTATCAATACACTGTGAAATTTGAAACCTAAATGGCCCGGCTAGGAACAATATCTACATGCCCGTAAAAGACTACTTAATAGTTGGAATTCGAAAGAAAAGACCGTAACGACGCTGTCCGATCAAAATTTAGTTAATTCAGTCGGCGCAGAAAGATAGGTCGTTAAAACCATTTCTATTCAGTTCATTCCATTTCCTTAAATCTATGAAAGTTGTGTGAATTGGGTATCGCGTATTACTCAACAGTTTCCGGGGAGATAAGCCGTCTTTGAGATTGGAAATCAATTTTTGATATCGACTGTGTATGATTGCTACTAGATCGATTGTGATTCAGGTTCTAATCAGTTTGGATTGAAGAATCGGGGTGGTATATGTGTGTGTGATGGGGTCGGGGTGGTGGCACAAGACGCTATATCCCATTCGCAACCACACACCTAACAAATGCAGGGTATAGGTTGCGATCAGTTCTTTCAAGATTTTCATATATTTAAGCCACTTTATTACCCACCTCATCTGAAAATGTCTGTGTTAGTGTTAATAAATGTTTACCAAATAACATCTTTCACCATTTTGACTTTCAGTTACAGAACTAGCATAGGGGCGTTTTAAGGTTTATCATGGCGGAGGCTGTACTATTTTGAGGGCCCTCTGTCGCGAGGGGAGGTTCTTGATTGATGATTGTCATGCCAATGCAATGGCCGCATTCTCATTCAGTAACAGTGTATAGAAAACGATTGAGTTGGATTCGGGGGCCCTTTCCCTTGGCCCTACGGATCCTTTTGTCATTCGTGAGACCCTTTTGTCTGTCTTTAGAGCCCTCCCTAACTAGGGTACATTTTCATTTTACGCATCGGTTTTAGGATTTTTCTCCCGTTATTTTTTCAACTGCTTTGATTTTTTTCGCGAGGAGGCTGGCGCCTCCAGCGCCTCAGCTATAAAACGCTTTTGATTTAGCAGTACTATTGACATAATACCGTTTTTTCCAGTAATGGTAACTCACTCGTTTCTTCAAGAATCATTCGGCATTCCAGGTATGCTACATTCTATTCGCTGTCTTCGATAGGAGCGGTAAGATGAGACCTGTTTGTGGGAAAATTCCGAAACAATATGCGAGGGTGGAATAATTGTACATTACTTGAAGGTTTGCGTGAAGTAATTGACATATCGAAATTACAGTTATATGCACTGAATAACCATGACACGGAGAGAGAGCGAGAGAGAGAAATGGGGTTTAACGTCCACTCGACGCAAACTAGGTCATTTTGGGACTAACATATGGTTTAATTTTATTTCAATAATCTGCTTGCGCATATTAACAGTGGGAGGAAACCGCAGGTCCCGGGTAAACCCAGGAGATTGGACAGGCGAGATTGTAGGTAAGGGTTAGGGTAAGCGCTAAGGTTAGGTCTTGGGTTAGGATTAGGATTAGCGATATCCCTATTTACATCTCGTGACCTTTGACCAAACGTAATGAAGACATGATGTGACGTATATATGCACATTGAGGTTATCAAGCTATAGACCGGACTAGTAGTAAGCTATAAAACGGATAAATAACAAGAGTTTATATATATATTATTTTATTAAATTTATATATATCTTAACTCCCTGATTTACGTATATACATTATGCATGAACAATAGAAACTATATACTAGTATTTATAAGTATTAAAGCTACGGAATATTATGCTATCAAATAGCCGTATTGTCTTAATATTTGTTGTAACCGCAACCTTGATAGTTATTGTAAGAAGGCTAACGGTTGTAGTTGTTGTATCCTTTACCGTATCCGTTGTTATTGTAGTTGTTATATCCCTTCCCATATTCGTTGTTATTGTGGCCATTGTTGTAACCGTTGTTGTAATTGTAGGGGCCGTTGTACCATGTCCGATACCGTTACCAACGATACCATGACCAATTCCGTTTCCAACAATAACGTGTCCGATACCGTTACCAACTATACCATGCCCAATGCCGTTACCAATCTGTCCATGTCCAATATGTCCGTGTCCGATTCCGTTTCCAATGATACCATGTCCGATACCGTTACCAACGATACCATGACCAATTCCGTTTCCAACAATACCGTGTCCAATACCGTTACCAACGATGCCATGCCCAATGCCGTTACCAATCTGTCCATGTCCAATAAATCCGTGTCCGATTCCGTTTCCAATGATACCATGTCCGATACCGTTACCAACGATACCTGACCAATTCCGTTTCCAACAATACCGTGTCCGATACCGTTACCAACAACACCATGACCAATTCCGTTACCAATAACACCGACTTTGCCAACAGCTACTATTCCGTGTCTGAGTCGGTTTCCTTGGATACCATGTCCAATACCATTGTTGAGTCCGTTGCCAATAGCTCCTACACCAATAAGACCATGTCCAACACCGGCATGTCCTCTATCAAATCCTTTACCAATTCCGTTTCCAAAGACACCAACACCATTTCCGAGCCGTGTCCGATTTTAGCATCGATGTATTGGGAAGCAGCTACTGTCAAACAGACAGCGAAAGCCTGAAAAAGAAAAAAAAAACGTGTTTTACAGAAATAGCCGTAGATTTGATTCCATACTAAAAATAAATCGCGAGAGTTTATTTATAACCAAAAACTTGACAATCAAGAAATTTTACTGTGTCGCCATTATTTAGTACATGATCGAGTTTTGGCGTTACTAGGCAAAATCACAAATAATGTTCAAAATAATTTACACTTTTTATAATTTACCGTTCTGGCCCTATGAATACAAAACTGCCTTTAATACAATGTCAAGGGCGATAAGCAATAATACAACGGTGACGATGCAATACCATGTTCAACCCTCGGTAATTTCTACCAGTTTTAAATTTAAAGATGGACCTATGGGTATGAATGCCAAGTGCGATAAGCAATCATATAAAAATTTAGTATGTAATGAAACTTATTAGTGCTATACCAAATTAGATATCAGGTTTCTTGTCTAGAAAGTTCAAGTATATCCCATCTGGGTCACGATCCTTGTCACTACATACCGCTAATTGGAAGTATTGAAGATTATTTGGTCAACAAGTTAAATTTACTCTCTGTAGATTGTTACAATGTTTTACTGTACTAGCCCAGTCTGTACAGAACAGAAGGGCGAAAAAGCAAGTCCCATTTAAGATTTCCGGGACCGGGTATACTTATCTTAAAACTTCAAAGATTTGAAATCTTATACGGAATAGGGCAAAAGTCCTACTTTATACACCGACTGGACCAATGAAGACAAACAGATAGATTTTGCCCGAACATCTACATTACGATATACTCTATCAATGAATCTTTTACGTGCACACCAATGTGTACACTGAACATTCCTTTCGTTCCATCCTGACAATTAGACAATATTCCCCGTCAGACCGGGCAGACCTACTGTCCTGTACAACTAACAAGGGCAGTTAAGCCTGTACAATTGACTTTCTGGTCAAACCCCGGGAGAGGGAGAGAGAGAGAGAGAGAGAGAAATGGGGTTTAACGTCCACTCAACACAACCAGGTCATTTCGGGACTAACATAGGGTTTCAATTTTATTTCAATAATTCGCATGCGCGTAGGGGTCTTTAGAGGTGGGAGGAAACCGGGGTGCCCGGAGGAGAACCCACGAGGTTGAGAAGGCGCCCCTATCCCCATGCCACATACGCTCACACCGGGGCTCGAAACCACAGCCGCAAGCCAGAGGTGACCGGCCAGCTAGAGGTCGAAGCGCGGCACTCTAGACCACTAGCCCCCCCCCCCCCCCCGGAGAGAGCTTAAGACCTACTGCTTAGTTAATCAGTGTCTCATATCACTGAGCCACCATGATCCCCATACATTAAAAACATGGAATTCAAAGATGAGCATTTTATGCTTAGGGTAAGCAGAGATAAGCAATTAGATTGGTTGATGATTTCGGACACTTTCACTTCAGTCAGAGTGATGAAACTTGGTGTATAGTTTCATTACATCAATACCTTGAATACGTTCGACAATGAGCATTGTCTGCCCTGGATAAGCAGAGCGATGAGCAATTTGATTGGTCGAGAATTTGAAACAAAATAACTGTCCTTCTAATTGGGGCAGAATGTTGAATCTTGGTGAAGGCGTTCATTAGGTCAGTGCCATGAAGGAGTGCGAAGATGAGCATTGTCTGCTTACAGTAAGCAGAGATAAGCAATCTGATTGGTTGATTCTTTGGGGCACGATAACTTTGGTTATAATGAAGTGAGAGTGACAAAATTCCAAATAGAGATTCATTATGTCATTACCTTGACTAAGTTTGATGTTGAGAATTTCTGCGTAGATTTAGGAGCAATAAGCAATTTGACTGATCACATTGGAACATAACACCTCTGTTTTTAATTAAGGTAGAATTTGAACCGGTTGAATTGTTTCTCGTTATAACTCGGTGAGTTTTTGGCGGATTTCATTAATTCTTTTTCCTTTTTAAGATTCTTTGTATAACTCATGAGGTGCGACAGAAACTGACCGTGAATATGAAAGCTTTAATATCTGCTTAGCAGATATAGTTATTAAGCTTTCATATTACATATGAAAGCTTATTGTTTCTGTTAAGATTATTATTGTTATTTTTTTTTGTGTTTTGTCCACAAATCGGATTTCTCACAATCTAACGATAGGATCGTTCTGAAACTTTTCCCTATCCTCCCAAAAAATTATGGGTGGTGGCTGTTGATTAAATATATTTTCAAAACGTTTTACGAATCCGAAATCACCGAATTTTACGAACGAAAAAACTGACAATGCATAGACGTAACTTTGTTATTTTTTGACCGATTTTACTAATTCTTTTTTCTTTGAATACCTTGAAAAAAATCATTTTCATCTGCAGTTTCGCATTTTCCAATTTCGAAAATTCGTCGCTGTGATTTCGAACCGGAAGTTTAGACCAATTTGAGAACTTCTTTAATAGTTGTACGATTTTCATGAAATTTAGTGTATAAGTAGATGTTACCGATGTGACTTCAAAAATATAATTATAAATTTTCTAAATTATCTCCCCTTGACGAAATTAAGGATCAAAGCTTTCAAAAAAATCGTCGAAATATAGGTCAGAATAACCTGATTTTTTTTTTGGATACTAGACAAGTAATTACTGATTTGTACACAAAATATAAAGTTTGTTGATCGAACCGGAAGTGCCACCATCTTGAAACGTGAAAAATCCCTAAGGCTTTTTTGCTATTTTACTTACAGACACGGGAGTTATATTTTCTGAATCCTTGAAAGATGGTCTAAAAATTGTTCAGAGAAGAATTTTGATTTAGGTCAATTGATGGTTGCCATTTTGAAGTGAATATGAAAAGTAGTAGCAATTTGAAGGGCCGAAACTTTGAAACACAATAACTCTCCTTCTAATTAAGCTAGAATGTTCAATCTTGGTGTAGACGTTCACTATGTCAATTTTTTTTTTGATACTAGACAAGTAATTACTGATTCGTACACAAAATATGGAGTTTGTCGATCGAACCGGAAGTGCCACCATCTTTAAACGTGAAAAATCAAAAAGGCTTTTTTGCTATTTTACTTACAGACTCGGGAGTTATATCAGAATCCTTGAAGGAATGCCTAAAAATCTATCGGATCCGAATTTTGATTTCGGTCACGTGATGGTCACCATTTTGAATTGAAATTGAAAAATAGAAGCAATTTGAAGGGTCGGTACTTTGGAACACAATAACTCTCCTTCTAATCAAGCTAGAATGTTCAAACTTGGTGTAGACATTCACTAGGTCAATGTCATGATTGAGTTCAAAGATGAGCATTTTCTGCTTAGGGTAAGCAGAGATAAGCATGCTGATTTGTTTATTCTTTAGGGCACGATAACTTCGGTTATAATGAAGGGAGGGCGATGAAACTTTTGTCAATAGAGAGTCTAATAGCTAGCCTGTTGTTTGAAATCATTGTATCATTTTTTTTAAATATCAGGGATAGCCGAAACAAAGAGATTGAAAATCCAAAAAGTCGTATTTTTACAATTTGCAGCATGTTTAGACGTCTTTCTCGTAAAGTCAACATAATATTTTTTGGGAACTTCTTCTACAAAGAGTCTTATTGGTAGTCTTTTATATGAAACCATCGATCAACAGTCCAACATATCAGGAGTAGAAGAACAAAAGGATCGAAAATTCAAAACGGCACCCTTTCATTGTTAAGCGAAACATGCAGTGTGGGTGACTACAACCTACACATTTAGTCATCGTATAGAGCTTATTCAACAGTATCGAATTCCAACTGCTTAGGGATATTTTACGTGCAATCCAATGTGTACACGGGACCTTGGTTTTTTTGTCCCATCCGAACGACTAGACAGCTGTGCTTGTCAGGCCCCCCGTTCGGCCTCACTGACAACGGGTAACCACGCCGGGAAATCAAGATGAACTTTCTCCGTGCAGAACTTTCAATTCAGGCCAAACGTTTATTGCATACGATTAAGCTGGTCAGTTGGAGCTTATTTTCAAAAGTTTTCTAATAATCGGTTGGTAATTAAAGTACCGTGCACATTAAACTGTTAAAACAGAAAATTTCTTGCTATAAGTCAGCAATTTTCCGAATTCAGGGAGGCTGAATGGCTGAATGGTTAGCATGTGCGCGCTGTATCGTAACGTCTGTCATTGAGTCAACGAGCATCGTTTCGATCTAGAGGTTGCACGTGACATGAAGTATGATGTCCAACCTCGTGGGTTTTCTCCGTGTCTTTCGGTTTCCTCCCAACGGCTAAAGACCAGTAAGCGCAAGGGGAGTTTTTAAATAAAATTTAAAAACATATGTTAGTCCCGAAATTACCTACTTTGTGTCAAATGGACATTAGGCCGCATTTCTCTCTTTCTCTTTTATTTTCAAAGTTTTGTAATAATCGGTTGGTAATCAAAGGTACTGTAAAAGTGATAAAACAGAAAATTTGGCCCGGTTGTAATGTTTCTTTCTTTAAAGTCAGCAATTTGTCGATTTTAAGGGGCAAACGTTTATTGCGAACGATTAAGGTGGTCAGGGGGAGCTTATTTTTAAAAGTTTTGTAATAATCGGTTGATAACTAAAGGTACCGTGCAAATTAAACTGTTAAAATAGAAAATTTGGCCCGGTTGAAATGTTTCTCGCTGTAGGTCAGCAATTTGCCGATTTTAGGGAGGTTGCGTGGCTGAATGGTTAGCGCGTGCGCTCTGTATCATAACGTCTGTCATTGAGTCAACTGGCGTTGTTTCGATTTCTTGGTTGTGCGTGACAAGGAGTATGGTCGCCTGTCCAACCTCGTAGGCCGTAACGCCGCTGCCCGGGTAAAATTTCCCTCATTGCACACTTTATGGCGTATGCCCGTCTTCATTAGCCCATTGTAGGAGCAGAACAGTAGGACGTTAAACCCCATTCAATTTCATTTCATTTCATGTTGCTTATTTATTATAGTGGATAAATATTTTTTCTGGTTCTAGCAATTATTTAATTTCTGCATAGAAATCTTGCTTTGGCCAGTATTTTTATTGCAGAGTGCCATTCTTGTATAATTCAGTCTATGATCCTTTGTTTAAAACATGCTTAAGAAGTCGTCATAATTTCCTACTTATAACCAAACATATTGGAAATATTTGTCTGGCATTATTAAATCCTAATTTTATTGGTCTTATTTAAAATTAAACTTTCATTTTACTATGAACAACCCTTAACGTGTCTCTTTAAAACTATTAAGTACTCTAAAATAGTAGCTCAACCTTTTGACCTAAACTCATTAATTTACCATTTTGTTGTGAGCGACTTCTTATTCTTCCTATATGACATATTGCACGTTGCGGATTTCAAAGGGGGGGGGGTTGGATGGCTGAATGGCTAGCACGCCATATAAGTTTCAGTTATTTCCCTTTAGTTTTCAGATTATTGTTATGCCTGGGTGCAATGTTTCATACTATATTTAGACTTGTAACTTCGCGAGTTTTTGACCAATTTTGATAATTTTTTCTTCTTATCCTTTTATTTAAGATACTTGATACAATCAATGACACGTGACGATGAATATGAAAGCTTTCATATCTGCATGGGACAGTAGCAGATCTAGTTAAGCTTTCATATTACATATGAAAGCTTATTGTTTCTGTTAAGATTATTATTAAGCTTTCATATTACATATGAAAGCTTATTGTTTCTGTTAAGATTATTATTAAGCTTTCATATTACATATGAAAGCTTATTGTTTCTGTTAAGATTATTATTATTTTTTTTTTGTGTATTTTCTGCAAATCGGATTTCTCAGAATCTAACCATGGGATCTTTCTAAAACCTTGACCTACCCCCCCAAAAATGGGGTGCGAACGTTGTTTAAATATATTTTCAAAACGTTTTACGAATCCGAAATCACCGAATTTTACGAACGAAAAAACTGACAATGCATAGTCGTAACTTTGTTATTTTTTGACCGATTTTACTAATTCTTTTTTCTTTGAATACCTTGAAAAAAATCATTTTCATCTGCAGTTTCACATTTTCGAATTTCGAAAATTCGTCGCTGTGATTTCGAACCGGAAGTTTAGACCAATTTGACAACTTCTTTAATAGTTGTACGATTTTCATGAAATTTAGTATACAAGTAGATCTTACCGATGTGACTTCAAAAATATAATTAGAAATTTTCTAAATTATCTCCCCTTGGTGAAATTAAGGATCAAAGTTTTCAAAAAAATCGTCGAAATATAGGTCAGAATGACCTAATTTTTTTTTTCGATACTAGACAAGGAATTAATGATTCGTACACAAAATATGGAGTTTGTCGATCGAACCGGAAGTGCCACCATCTTTAAACGTGAAAAATCAAAAAGGCTTTTTTGCTATTTTACTTACAGACTCGGGAGTTATATTTTCGGAATCCTTGAAGAAATGCCTAAAAATCTATCGGATCAGAATTTTGATTTCGGTCATGTGATGGTCACAATTTTGAATTGAAAATGAAAAATAGAAGCAATTTGAAAGGCCCGGACTTCGGAACACAATAACTCTCCTTCTAATTGAGCTAGAATGTTCAAACTTGGTGTAGACGTTCACTAGGTCACTATCTTGATTGAGTTCAAAGATGAGCATTTTCTGCTTAGGGTAAGCAGAGATAAGCATGCTGATTTGTTGATTCTTTAGGGCACGATAACTTCGGTTATAATGAAGGGAGGGCGGTGAAACTTTTGTCAATAGAGAGTCTAATAGGTAGCCTTTTGTGTGAAATGATTGTATCATTTTTTTTAAATATCAGGGATAGCGGAAAAAAAGAGATTGAAAATCCAAAAAGTCGTATTTTTAAAATTTGGAGCATGTTTAGAGGTTTTTCTCGTTAAGTCAACATACTATTTTTTTGGAACTTCTTCTACAAAGAGTCTTATTGGAAGTCTTTTATATGAATCCATCGATCAACAGTCCAACATATCAGGAGTAGAAGAACAAAAGGATCGAACATTGAAAACGGCACCCTTTCATTGTTGAGCGAAACATGAAGTGTGGGTGACTACAATCTACGCATTTAGTCATCGTATAGAGCTTATTCAACAGTATCGAATTCCAACTGCTTAGGGATATTTTACGTGCACTCCAATGTGTACACGGGACCTTGGTTTTTCGTACCATCCGAAGGACTAGCTAGACAGCTGTGCTTGTCTGGCCCTCCGTTCTGCCTTACTGACAAGGGAACCACGCCGGGAAATCGAGATGAACTTTCTCTGTGCAGAACTTTCAATTCAGGCAAAACATTTATTGCATACGATTAAGCTGGTCAGTTGGAGCTTATTTTCAAAAGTTTTGTAATAATCGGTTGGTAATTAAAGTACCGTGCACATTAAACTGTTAAAACAGAAAATTTCGCCCGGTTGAAATGTTTCTTGCTATAAGTCAGCAATTTTCCGAATTCAGGGAGGCTGGATGGCTGAATGGTTAGCATGTGCTCGCTGTATTGTCATTGAGTCAACGGGCGTCGTTTCAATCTCCAGGTTGCACGTGACATGGTGTATGATGTCCAACCTCGTGGGTTTTCTCCGTGTTCTTCGGTTTCCTCCCAACGGCTAAAGACCAGTACGTGCAAGGGGAGTTTTTAAATAAAATTAAAAAACATGTTAGTCCCGAAATGACCTAGTTTGTGTCGAATGGACGTTAGGCCGCATTTCTCTCTTTCTCTTTTTAAAGTTTTGTAATAATCGGTTGGTAATCAAAGGTACTGTAAAAGTGATAAAACAGAAAATTTGGCCCGGTTGTAATGTTTCTCACTTTAAATTCAGCAATTTGTCGATTTTAAGGGGCAAACGTTTATTGCGAACGATTAAGCTGGTCAGGGGGAGCTTATTTTTAAAAGTTTCGTAATATTCGGTTGATAACTAAAGGTACCGTGCAAATTAAACTGTTAAAATAGAAAATTTGGCCCGGTTGAAATGTTTCTCGCTGTAGGTCAGCAATTTGCCGATTTTAGGGAGGTTGCGTGGCTGAATGGTTAGCACGTGCGCTCTGTATCATAACGTCTGTCATTGAGTCAACTGTCCTTGTTTCGATTTCTTGGTTGTACGTGATAAGGAGTATGGTCGCCTTACCAACCTCGTAGGCCGTAACGGCGCTGCCCGGGTAAAATTTCCCTCATTGCACACTTTATGGCGTATGCCCGTCTTCATTAGCCCATTGTAGGAGCAGAACAGTAGGACGTTAAACCCCATTCAATTTCATTTCATTTTCTCTATGTTGCTTATTTATTATAGTGGATAAATATTTTTCTGGTTCTAGCAATTATTTAATTTCTGCATAGAAATCTCTGGCCAGTTTTTTTTTTATTGCAGAGTGCCATTCTTGTATATTGCAGTCTATGACCCTTTGTTTGAAACATGCTTAAGAAGTTGTCACGATTTCCTACTTATAACCAAACATATTGGAAACCATAATTATATAACATATCTCTAATTTTGGAAGCCCGATTACAGCTATACAAGTTTAGGTTATTTCCCTTTACTTTAAAGATTATTTTTTTGCCCGGGTGCAATGTTTCTCACTACATTTAAATTTGTAACTTTGTGAGTTTTTGAACGATTTTGATATTATGTCTTTATAATTTTCCAAATCTACATATTTAACGTACATATTCAAACAGTTGAGTTCAACCTGATTCAAAAAGTTTTAGTTTTGTTCAAAGTTATCTCATTCATCCCGATTACAGCAACACACGTATCAGTTATTTCCCTTTAGTTTTCAGATTACTCAATGTTTCATACTATATTTAGACTTGTAACTTCGCGAGTTTTTGACCAATTTTGATAGTTTGTTATTCTTATCCTTTTATTTGAGATACTTGATATAATCGATGACACGTGACGATGAATATGAAAGCTTTCATATCTGCATGGGACAGTAGCAGATCTAGTTATTTTTTTTTTTGTGTATTTTCTGCAAATCGGATTTCTCAGAATCTAACCATGGGATCTTTCTAAAACTTTGACCTACCCCCACAAAAATGGGGTGCGAACGTTGTTTAAATATATTTTCAAAACGTTTTACGAATCCGAAATCACCGAATTTTACGAACGAAAAAATTGACAATGCATAGTCGTAACTTTGTTATTTTTTGACCGATTTTACTAATTCTTTTTTCTTTGAATACCTTGAAAAAAATCATTTTCATCTGCAGTTTCACATTTTCGAATTTCGAAAATTCATCGCTGTGATTTCGAACCGGAAGTTTAGACCAATTTGACAACTTCTTTAATAGTTGTACGATTTTCATGAAATTTAGTATACAAGTAGATCTTACCGATGTGACTTCAAAAATATAATTAGAAATTTTCTAAATTATCTCCCCTTGGTGAAATTAAGGATCAAAGTTTTCAAAAAAATCGTCGAAATATAGGTCAGAATGACCTAATTTTTTTTTTCGATACTAGACAAGGAATTGCTGATTCGTACACAAAATATGGAGTTTGTCGATCGAACCGGAAGTGCCACCATCTTTAAACGTGAAAAATCAAAAAGGCTTTTTTGCTATTTTACTTACAGACTCGGGAGTTATATTTTCGGAATCCTTGAAGGAATGCCTAAAAATCTATCGGATCAGAATTTTGATTTCGGTCATGTGATGGTCACAATTTTGAATTGAAAATGAAAAATAGAAGCAATTTGAAAGGCCCGGACTTCGGAACACAATAACTCTCCTTCTAATTAAGCTAGAATGTTCAAACTTGGTGTAGACGTTCACTAGGTCAATGTTATGATTGAGTTCAAAGATGAGCATTTTCTGCTTAGGGTGAGCAGAGATAAGCATGCTGATTTGTTGATTCTTTAGGGCACGATAACTTCGGTTATAATGAAGGGAGGGCAGTGAAACTTTTGTCAATAGAGAGTCTAATGGGTAGCCTGTTGTGTGAAATGATTGTATCATTTTTTTTAAATATCAGGGATAGCCGAAAAAAAGAGATTGAAAATCCAAAAAGTCGTATTTTTACAATTTGGAGCATGTTTAGAGGTCTTTCTCGTAAAGTCAACATACTATTTTTTTGGAACTTCTTCTACAAAGAGTCTTATTGGTAGTCTTTTATATGAAACCATCGATCAACAGTCCAACATATCAGGAGTAGAAGAACAAAAGGATCGAACATTGAAAACGGCATCCTTTCATTGTTGAGCGAAACATGAAGTGTGGGTGACTACAATCTACGCATTTAGTCATCGTATAGAGCTTATTCAACAGTATCGAATTCCAACTGCTTAGGGATATTTTACATGCACTCCAATGTGTACACGGGACCTTGGTTTTTCGTCCCATCCGAAGGACTAGACAGCTGTGCTTGTCAGGCCCTCCGTTCTGCCTTACTGACAAGGGAACCACGCCGGGAAATCGAGATGAACTTTCTCTGTGCAGAACTTTCAATTCAGGCAAAACGTTTATTGCATACGATTAAGCTGGTCAGTTGGAGCTTATTTTCAAAAGTTTTGTAATAATCGGTTGGTAATTAAAGTACCGTGCACATTAAACTGTTAAAACAGAAAATTTCGCCCGGTTGAAATGTTTCTTGCTATAAGTCAGCAATTTTCCGAATTCAGAGAGGCTGGATGGCTGAATGGTTAGCATGTGCTCGCTGTATCGTAACCTTTGTCATTGAGTCAACGGACGTCGTTTGGATCTCCAGGTTGCACGTGACATGGTGTATGATGTCCAACCTCGTGGGTTTTCTCCGTGTTCTTCGGTTTCCTCCCAACGGCTAAAGACCAGTACGTGCAAGGGGAGTTTTTAAATAAAATTAAAAAACATATGTTAGTCCCGAAATGACCTAGTTTGTGTCGAATGGACGTTAGGCCGCATTTCTCTCTTTCTCTTTTTAAAGTTTTGTAATAATCGGTTGGTAATCAAAGGTACTGTTAAAGTGATAAAACAGAAAATTTGGCCCGGTTGTAATGTTTCTCACTTTAAATTCAGCAATTTGTCGATTTTAAGGGGCAAACGTTTATTGCGAACGATTAAGCTGGTCAGGGGGAGCTTATTTTTAAAAGTTTTGTAATATTCGGTTGATAACTAAAGGTACCGTGCAAATTAAACTGTTAAAATAGAAAATTTGGCCCGGTTGAAATGTTTCTCGCTGTAGGTCAGCAATTTGCCGATTTTAGGGAGGTTGCGTGGCTGAATGGTTAGCACATGCGCTCTGTATCATAACGTCTGTCATTGAGTCAACTGGCCTTGTTTCGATTTCTTGGTTGTACGTGACAAGGAGTATGGTCGCCTTACCAACCTCGTAGGCCGTAACGCCGCTGCCCGGGTAAAATTTCCCTCATTGCACACTTTATGGCGTATGCCCGTCTTCATTAGCCCATTGTAGGAGCAGAACAGTAGGACGTTAAACCCCATTCAATTTCATTTCATTTTCTCTATGTTGCTTATTTATTATAGTGGATAAATATTTTTCTGGTTCTAGCAATTATTATACGCCCACATTTTCATGTGGACGTATTATGTCGTCGCCCCTGTCCGCCCGGACGTCCGTCCGTCCACAATTTGATTGTGGACTCTCTACAGGTCACAATTCTTATCCGATTTTGACGAAACTTGAAATATAGGTTTATCCCCAAAAGATCTCGGTTCCTTTCGATATTGGCATGTATCGGATCAAAACTTCATGGATTATGGCCCCTGAGTGTACGAAAAATCACGTTTTTAGCTTGTGGACCCTATAGAGGTCACAATTTTGAACCGATTTTGATGAAACTTGACATGCATGTTTGTAACCCAAAGATCTTGGTTCCTTTCGATATTTGCGGCTATCGGAATGTAATTTCCTGAATTATGGCCCCTGATTGTCCGAAAAATCACCCTTTTTAGCTTGTGGTCCCTCTGGAGGTCACAATTATTATTCGATTTAAAAAACCGTTTGATTATATCACCGTTACACCCTAAGGAAGGTTGAGTTTGAATTTCGGGAAAATCGGACGAAAATTGCCATACAAAATGGCCGCCGTTAGTACGCGAATACTGTTAAAAAATGGTATATCAAGGTTGTGGACCCTGTGGAGGTCACAATTTTGATTCGATTTTGATGAAACTTGAAATTCATGGTTATAACCCAAAGATCTTGCTTCCTTTCGATATTTGCGCATATCGGATCGTAACTTCCTGAATTATGGCCCCTGATTATACGCAAAATCGCCTTTTTTTTTAGCTTGGAGGTCACAATTATTATTCGATTTAAAAAAACGTTTGATTATATCACCGTTACGCCCTAAGGAAGGTTGAGTTCGAATTTCGGGAAAATCGGACGAAAATTGCCATACAAAATGGCCGCCGTTTGTACGCGAATACTGTTAAAAAATGGTATATCAAGGTTGTGGACCCTGTGGAGGTCACAATTTTGATTCGATTGTGATGAAACTTGAAATTCAAGGTTATAACCCAAAGATCTTGCTTCTTTTCGATATTTGCGCATATCGGATCGTAACTTCCTGAATTATGGCCCCTGATTATACGCAAAATCGCCTGTTTTTTTAGCTTGGAGGTCACAATTATTATCCGATTTAAAAAAACGTTTGATTATATTACCGTTACATCGTAAGGAAGGTTGAGTTCGAATTTCGGGAAAATCAGACCAAAATTGCCATACAAAATGGCCACCGTTTGTACGTGAATACTGTTAAAAAATGGTATATCAAGGTTGTGGACCCTGTAAAGGTCACAATTTTAATTCGATTTTGATGAAACTTGAAATGCGTGGTTATAACCCAAAGATCTTGGTTCCTTTCGGTATTTGCGCATATCGGATCGTAACTTCCTGAATTATTCGAATTTCGTGAAAATGGTACCAAAATTGCCGGAAGAAATGGTCGCCGTTTGTACGCGAATAGTGTAAAGATATGGTATATCATGGTTGTTGACTCTGTACAGGTCACAATTCTTATCCGATTTTGACGAAAAGTCACATTTCTAGGTTGTGTACCGTCACACCATAATCATTGTCGACTTCGAATTTCATGAATATCAGACTGGAACTGACCAACAAAATGGCTGCTCCCAATACAGTATGAAATACAGGACTTAATGATGTAGGAAAAATCACTTTCCGTATTGTTTGTTCTCTATCCATCTCTCGAAAATGTGGGCGTATCCTGCCTGGCAGTGCCAGCCTATCTTTTAATTTCTGCATAGAAATCTCTGGCCAGTTTTTTTTTTATTGCAGAGTGCCATTCTTGTATATTGCAGTCTATGACCCTTTGTTTAAAACATGCTTAAGAAGTCGTCACGATTTCCTACTTATAACCAAACATATTGGAAACCATAATTATATAACATATCTTGGAAGCCCGATTACAGCTATACAAGTTTCAGTTATTTCCCTTTAGTTTAAAGATTATTTTTTTGCCCCGGTGCAATGTTTCTCACTACATTTAAATTTGTAACTTTGTGAGTTTTTGACCGATTTTGATATTATGTCTTTATAATTTTCCAAATCTACATATTTAACGTACATATTCAAACAGTTGAGTTCAACCTGATTCAAAAAGTATTAGTTTTGTTCAAAGTTATCTCATTTAATTTTTCGATGTTTTCTTACCATTTTCATTTCATTTTTCTGAAAGTTTTGAAATCGGAAGTCATCCCGATTACAGCAATTTTGATAGTTTGTTATTCTTATCCTTTTATTTGAGATACTTGATATAATCGATGACACGTGACGATGAATATGAAAGCTTTCATATCTGCATGCGACAGTAGCAGATCTAGTTATTATTTTTTTTTTTTGTGTTTTATCCACAAATCGGATTTCTCAGAATCTAACCATAGGATCGTTCTGAAACTTTTACCTATCCCCACAAAAATGGGTGGTGGCTGTTGATTAAATATATTTTCAAAACGTTTTACGTATCCGAAATCACCGAATTTTACGAACGAATGCATTTGACCTACAATGCTGTAACTTTGTGACTATTTGACCTATTTTACTAAATCTTTTTTCTTTGAGTAGCTTGAGACAATTACTATAAATCTGCAGTTTCAGATTTTCGAGTTTCGAAAATTCGTCGCTGTGATTTCGAACCGGAAGTTTAGACCAATTTGACAACTTCTTTAATAGTTGTACGATTTTCATGAAATTTAGTATCTAAGTAGATCTTACCGATGTGACTTCAAAAATATAATTAGAAATTTTCTAAATTATCTCCCCTTGGCGAAATTAAGGATCAAAATTTTCAAAAAAATTGTCGAAATATAGGTCAGAATGACCTGATTTTTTTTTTTGGATACTAGATAAGTAATTACTGATTTGTATACAAAATATGGAGTTTGTCGATCGAACCGGAAGTGCCGCCATATTTAAAAGTGAAAAATCAATAAGGCTTTTTTGCTATTTTACTTACAGACTCGGGAGTTATATTTTCTGAATCCTTGATGGAAGGCCTAAAAAATGTCGCGAATAGAATTTTGATTTCGGTCACGTGATGGTCACCATTTTGAATTGAAAATGAAAAATAGAAGCAATTTGAAGGGTCGGTACTTTGGAACACAATTACTCTCCTTCTAATTAAGCTAGAATGTTCAAACTTGGTGTAGACGTTCACTAGGTCAATGTTATGATTGAGTTTAAAGATGAGCATTTTCTGCTTAGGGTAAGCAGAGATAAGCATGCTAATTTGTTGATTCTTTAGGGCACGATAACTTCGGTTATAATGAAGGGAGGGCGGTGAAACTTTTGTCAATAGAGAGTCTAATAGCTAGCCTGGTGTGTGAAATCATTGTATTATTTTTTCTAAATATCAGGGATAGCCGAAAAAAAGAGATTGAAAATCCAAAAAGTCGTATTTTTACAATTTGGATCATGTTTAGAGGTCTTTCTCGTAAAGTCAACATAATATTTTTGGGGAACTTCTTCTACAAAGAGTCTTATTGGTAGTCTTTTATATGAAACCATCGATCAACAGTCCAACATATCAGGAGTAGAAGAACAAAAGGATCGAACATTGAAATCGGCACCCTTTCATTGTTAAGCGAAACATGCAGTGTGGGTGACTACAATCTACACATTTAGTCATCGTATAGAGCTTATTCAACAGTATCGAATTCCAGCTGCTTAGGGATATTTTACGTGCACTCCAATGTGTACACGAGACCTTGGTTTTTCGTCCCATCCGAATGACTAGACAGCTGTGCTTGTCAGGCCCTCCGTTCTGCCTCACTGACAAGGGGAACCACGCCGGGAAATCGAGATGAACTTTCTCCGTGCAGAACTTTCAATTCAGGCGAAAACGTTTATTGCATACGATTAAGCTGGTCAGTTGGAGCTTATTTTCAAAAGTTTTGTAATAATCGGTTGGTAATTAAAGTACCGTGCACATTAAACTGTTAAAACAGAAAATTTCGCCCGGTTGAAATGTTTCTTGCTATAAGTCAGCAATTTTCTGAATTCAGGGAGGCTGAATGGCTGAATGGTTAGCATGTGCGCACTGTATCGTAACGTCTGTCATTGAGTCAACGGGCGTCGTTTCGATCTCCAGGTTGCACGTGACATGAAGTATGATGTCCAACCTCGTGGGTTTTCTCCGTGTCCTTCGGTTTCCTCCCAACGGCTAAAGACCTGTAAGCGCAAGGGGAGTTTTAAAATAAAATTAAAAACATATGTTAGTCCCGAAATGACCTAGTTTGTGTCGAATGGACATTAGGCCGCATTTCTCTCTTTCTCTTTTATTTTTAAAGTTTTGTAATAATCGGTTGGTAATCAAAGGTACTGTAAAAGTGATAAAACAGAAAATTTCGCCCGGTTGTAATGTTTCTGACTTTAAAGTCAGCAATTTGCCGATTTTAAGGGGCAAACGTTTATTGCGAACGCTTAAGCTGGTCAGGGGGAGCTTATTTTTAAAAGTTTTGTAATATTAGGTTGATAACTAAAGGTACCGTGCAAATTAAACTGTTACAATAGAAAATTTGGCCCGGTTGAAATGTTTCTCGCTGTAGGTCAGCAATTTGCCGATTTTAGGGAGGTTGCGTGGCTGAATGGTTAGCACGTGCGCTCTGTATCATAACGTCTGTCATTGAGTCAACTGGCGTTGTTTCGATTTCTTGGTTGTGCGTGACAAGGAGTATGGTCGTCTGTCCAACCTTGAAGGCCGTAACCGCCGCTGCCCGGGTAAAATTTCCCTCATTGCACACTTTATGGCATATGCCCGTCTTCATTAGCCCATTTTAGGAGCAGAACAGTCGGACGTTAAACTCCATTCAATTTCATTTCATTTTCTCTATGTTGCTTATTTATTATAGTGGATAAATATTTTTCTGGTTTTAGCAATTATTTAATTTCTGCATAGAAATCTTGCTTTGGCCAGTTTTTTTTATTGCAGAGTGCCATTCTTGTTTAAACAAACATGATCCTTTGTTTAAAACATGCTTAAGAAGTCGTCACGATTTCCTACTTATAACCAAACATATTGGAAATATTAGTCTGGCATTATTAAATCCTAATTTTATTGGTCTTATTTAAAATTAAACTTTCATTTAACTATGAACAACCCTTAACGTGTCTCTTTAAAACTATTAAGTACTTTAAAACAGTAGCTCAACCTTTTGACCTAAACTCATTAATTTACCATTTTGTTGTGAGCGACTTCTTATTCTTCCTATATGACATGTTGCACGTGTCTGATTTCAAAGTGGGGTTGGGTGGCTGAATGGTTAGCACGCGCGCCTGTCATTGAGTTAACTAGCGTGTTTTCGAATGCCCGGTTGTACGTGACAAGGAGTAAGGTCGCCTGTCCAACCTGCCATTTTTATTTTTTTTCCCGCCATTTTCATTTCATTTTCTCATCCGTCTCATTACAGTAATACAAGTTTCAGTTATTTGCCTTTAGTTTTCAGATTATTGTTATGCCTGGGTGCAATGATCCATACTATATTTAGACTTGTAACTTCGCGAGTTTTTGACCAATTTTAATGATTTTTTCTTCTTATCCTTTTATTTAGGATACTTGATACAATCAATGACACGTGACGATGAATATGAAAGCTTTCATATCTGCATGGGACAGTAGCAGATCTAGTTAAGCTTTCATATTACATATGAAAGCTTATTGTTTCTGTTAAAGTTATTATTATTATTATTTTTTTTTTGTGTGTTTTCTGCAAATCGGATTTCTCAGAATCTATCCATAGGATCTTTCTGAAATTTTGACCTACCCCCCCAAAAATGGGGTGCGAACCTTGATTAAATATATTTTCGAAACGTTTTACGAATCCGAAATCACCGAATTTTACGAACGAAAAAAATGACAATGCATAGTCGTAACTTTGTTATTTTTTGACCGATTTTACTAATTCTTTTTTCTTTGAATACCTTTAAAAAAACCATTTTCATCTGCAGTTTCACATTTTCGAATTTCGAAAATTCGTCGCTGTGATTTCGAACCGGAAGATTAGACCAATTTGACAACTTCTTTAATAGTTGTACGATTTTCATGAAATTTAGTATCTAAGTAGATCCTACCGATGTGACTTCAAAAATATAATTAGAAATTTTCTAAATTATCTCCCCTTGACGAAATTAAGGATCAAAATTTTCAAAAAAATCATCGAAATATAGGTCAGAATGACCTGATTTTTTTTTTGGATACTAGATAAGTAATTACTGATTTGTACACAAAATATGGAGTTTGTCGATCGAACCGGAAGTGCCGCCATATTTAAAAGTGAAAAATCAATAAGGCTTTTTTGCTATTTTACTTACAGACTCGGGAGTTATATTTTCTGAATCCTTGTAGGAAGGCCTAAAAAATGTCGCGAATAGAATTTTGATTTCGGTCACCATTTTGAATTGAAAATGAAAAATAGAAGCAATTTGAAGGGTCGGGACTTTGGAACACAATTACTCTCCTTCTAATTAAGCTAGAATGTTCAAACTTGGTGTAGACGTTCACTAGGTCAATGTTATGATTGAGTTCAAAGATGAGCATTTTCTGCTTAGGGTAAGCAGAGATAAACAAGCTAATTTGTTGATTCTTTAGGGCACGATAACTTCGGTTATAATGAAGGGAGGGCGGTGAAACTTTTGTCAATAGAGAGTCTAATAGCTAGCCTGTTGTGTGAAATCATTGTATTATTTTTTCTAAATATCAGGGATAGCCGAAAAAAAGAGATTGAAAACCCAAAAAGTCGTATTTTTACAATTTGGAGCATGTTTAGAGGTCTTTCTCGTAAAGTCAACATAATATTTTTTGGGAACTTCTTGTACAAAGAGTCTTATTGGTAGTCTTTTATATGAAACCATCGATCAACAGTCCAACATATCAGGAGTAGAAGAACAAAAGGATCGAACATTGAAAACGGCACCCTTTCATTGTTAAGCGAAACATGCAGTGTGGGTGACTACAATCTACACATTTAGTCATCGTATAGAGCTTATTCAACAGTATCGAATTCCAACTGCTTAGGGATATTTTACGTGCACTCCAATGTGTACACGGGACCTTGGTTTTTCGTCCCATCCGAATGACTAGACAGCTGTGCTTGTCAGGCCCTCCGTTCTGCCTCACTGACAAGGGGAACCACGCCGGGAAATCGAGATGAACTTTCTCCGTGCAGAACTTTCAATTCAGGCGAAAACGTTTATTGCATACGATTAAGCTGGTCAGTTGGAGCTTATTTTCAAAAGTTTTGTAATAATCGGTTGGTAATTAAAGTACCGTGCACATTAAACTGTTAAAACAGAAAATTTCGCCCGGTTGAAATGTTTCTTGCTATAAGTCAGCAATTTTCTGAATTCAGGGAGGCTGAATGGCTGAATGGTTAGCATGTGCGCACTGTATCGTAACGTCTGTCATTGAGTCAACGGGCGTCGTTTCGATCTCCAGGTTGCACGTGACATGAAGTATGATGTCCAACCTTGTGGGTTTTCTCCGTGTTCTTCGGTTTCCTCCCAACGGCTAAAGACCTGTAAGCGCAGGGGGAGTTTTTAAATAAAATTAAAAAACATATGTTAGTCCCGAAATGACCTAGTTTGTGTCGAATGGACATTAGGCCGCATTTCTCTCTTTCTCTTTTATTTTTAAAGTTTTGTAATAATCGGTTGGTAATCAAAGGTACTGTAAAAGTGATAAAACAGAAAATAATCGGTTGGTAATCAAAGGTACTGTAAAAGTCATAAAACAGAAAATTTCGCCCGGTTGTAATGTTTCTCACTTTAAAGTCAGCAATTTCCCGATTTTAAGTGGCAAACGTTTATTGCGAACGCTTAAGCTGGTCAGGGGGGAGCTTATTTTTAAAAGTTTTGTAATATTCGGTTGATAACTAAAGGTACCGTGCAAATTAAACTGTTACAATAGAAAATTTGGCCCGGTTGAAATGTTTCTCGCTGTAGGTCAGCAATTTGCCGATTTTAGGGAGGTTGCGTGGCTGAATGGTTAGCACGTGCGCTCTGTATCATAACGTCTGTCATTGAGTCAACTGCCGTTGTTTCGATTTTTTGGTTGTACGTGACAAGGAGTATGGTTGCCTGTCCAACCTCGTAGGCCGTAACCGCCGCTGCCCGGGTAAAATTTCCCTCATTGCACACATTATGGCATATGCCCGTCTTCATTAGCCCATTTTAGGAGCAGAACAGTCGGACGTTAAACCCCATTCAATTTCATTTCATTTTCTCTATGTTGCTTATTTATTATAGTGGATAAATATTTTTCTGGTTCTAGCAATTATTTAATTTCTGCATAGAAATCTTGCTTTGGCCAGTTTTTTTTATTGCAGAGTGCCATTCTTGTTTAAACAAACATGATCCTTTGTTTAAAACATGCTTAAGAAGTCGTCACGATTTCCTACTTATAACCAAACATATTGGAAATATTAGTCTGGCATTATTAAATCCTAATTTTATTGGTCTTATTTAAAATTAAACTTTCATTTAACTATGAACAACCCTTAACGTGTCTCTTTAAAACTATTAAGTACTCTAAAACAGTAGCTCAACCTTTTGACCTAAACTCATTAATTTACCATTTTGTTGTGAGCGACTTCTTATTCTTCCTATATGACATATTGCACGTGTCTGATTTCAAAGGGGGGTTGAGTGGCTGAATGGTAAGCACGCGCGCCTGTCATTGAGTAAACTAGCGTGTTTTCGAATGCCCGGTTGTACGTGACAAGGAGTAAGGTCGCCTGTCCAACCTGCCATTTTTAATTTTTTTTTCCCGCCATTTTCATTTCATTTTCTCATCCGTCTCATTACAGTAATACAAGTTTCAGTTATTTCCCTTTAGTTTTCAGATTATTGTTATGCCTGGGTGCAATGTTTCATACTATATTTAGACTTGTAACTTCGCGAGTTTTTGACCAATTTTAATAATTTTTTCTTCGTATCCTTTTATTTAGGTTACTTGATACAATCAATGACACGTGACGATGAATATGAAAGCTTTCATATCTGCATGGGACAGTAGCAGATCTAGTTATTATTTTTTTTTTTTGTGTATTTTCTGCAAATCGGATTTCTCAGAATCTAACCGTGGGATCTTTCTGAAACTTTGACCTACCCCCCCAAAAATGGGGTGCGAAAGTTGTTTAAATATGTTTTCAAAACGTTTTACGAATCCGAAATCACCGAATTTTACGAACGTAAAAACTGACAATGCATAGTCGTAACTTTGTTATTTTTTGACCGATTTTACTAATTCTTTTTTCTTTGAATACCTTGAAAAAAATCGTTTTCATCTGCAGTTTCACATTTTCGAATTTCGAAAATTCGTCGCTGTGATTTCGAACCGGAAGTTTAGACCAATTTGACAACTTCTTTAATAGTTGTACGATTTTCATGAAATTTAGTATACAAGTAGATCTAACCAATGTGACTTCAAAAATATAATTAGAAATTTTCTAAATTATCTCCCCTTTGTGAAATTAAGGATCAAAGTTTTCAAAAAAATCGTCGAAATATAGGTCAGAATGACCTAAAAAATTTTTTTGATACTTGACAAGTAATTACTGATTCCTACACAAAATATGGAGTTTGTCGATCGAACCGGAAGTGCCACCATCTTGAAACATGAAAAATCCCTAAGGCTTTTTTGCTATTTTACTTACAGACAGGGGAGTTATATTTTCTGAATCCTTGAAGGATGGCCCAAAAATCGTAGGGAGCAGAATTTTGATTTCGGTCACGTGATGGTCACCATTTTGAATTGAAAATGAAAAGTAGTAGCAATTTGAAGGGCCGAGACTTTGAAACACAATAACTCTCCTTCTAATTGAGCTAGAATGTTCAAACTTGGTGTAGACGTTCACTAGGTAAATGTCATGATTGAGTTCAAAGATGAGCATTTTCTGTCTAGGGTAAGCAGAGATAGGCATGCTGATTTGTTGATTCTTTAGGGCACGATAACTTCGGTTATAATGAAGGGAGGGCTGTGAAACTTTTGTCAATAGAGAGTCCAATAGCTAGCCTGTTGTGTGAAATCATTGTATCATTTATTTTAAATATCAGGGATAGGCGAAAAAAAGAGATTGAAAATCCAAAAAGTCGTATTTTTACAATTTGGAGCATGTTTAGAGGTCTTTCTCGTAAAGTCAACTTAATATTTTTGGGGAACTTCTTCTACAAAGAGTCTTATTGGTAGTCTTTTATATAAAACCATCGATCAACAATCCAACATATCAGGAGTAGAAGAACAAAAGGATCGAACATTGAAAACGGCATCCTTTCATTGTTAAGCGAAACATGCAGTGTGGGTGACTACAATCTACGCATTTAGTCATCGTATAGAGCTTATTCAACAGTATCGAATTCCAACTGCTTAAGGATATTTTTTTTTCGTCCCATCCGAACGACTAGACAGCTGTGCTGGTCAGGCCCTCCGTTCTGCCTCAATGACAACGGGGAACCACGCCGGGAAATCAAGATGAACTTTTTCCGTGCAGAACTTTCAATTCAGGCCACACGTTTATTGCATACGATTAAGCTGGTCAGTTGGAGCATATTTTCAAAAGTTTAGTAATAATCGGTTGGTAATTAAAGTACCGTGCACATTAAGCTGTTAAAACAGAAAATTTCGCCCGGTTGAAATGTTTCTTGCTATAAGTCAGCAATTTTCCGAATTCAGTGAGGCTGAATGGTTAGCATGTGCGCGCTGTATCGTAACGTCTGTCATTGAGTCAACGGGCGTCGTTCCGATCTCCAGGATGCACGTGACATGGAGTATGATGTCCAACCTCGTGGGTTTTCTCCGTGTCCTTCGGTTTCCTCCCAACGGCTAAAGACCAGTAAGCGCAAGGGGAGTTTTTAAATAAAATTAAAAAACATATGTTAGTCACGAAATGACCTAGTTTGTGTCTAATGGACATTAGGCCGCATTTCTCTCTTTCTCTTTTATTTTTAAAGTTTTGTAATAAACGGTTGGTAATCAAAGGTACTGTAAAAGTGATAAAACAGAAAATTTCGCCCGGTTGTAATGTTTCTCACTTTAAAGTCAGCAATTTGACGATTTTAAGGGGCAAACGTTTATTGCGAACGATTAAGCTGGTCAAGGGGAGCTTATTTTTAAAAGTTTTGTAATATTCGGTTGATAACTAAAGGTACCGTGCAAATTAATCTGTTAAAATAGAAAATTTGGCCCGGTTGAACTGTTTCTCGCTGCAGGTCAGCAATTTGCCGATTTTAGGGAGGTTGCGTGGCTGAATAACGTCTGTCTTTGAGTCAACTGGCGTTGTTTCGATTTCTTGGTTGTACGTGACAAGGAGTATGTTCGCCTGTCCAACTTCGTAGGCCGTAACGCCGCTGCCCAGGTAAAATTTCCCTCATTGCACACTTTATGGCATATGACCGTCTTCATTAGCCCATTTTAGGAGCAGAACAGTAGGACGTTAAACCCCATTCAATTTCATTTCATTTTCTCTATGTTGCTTATTTATTATAGTGGATAAATATTTTTCTGGTTCTAGCAATTATTTAATTTCTGCATAGAAATCTTGCTTTGGCCAGTTTTTTTATTGCAGAGTGCCGTTCTTGTATAATTCAGTCTATGATCCTTTGTTTAAAACATGCTTAAGAAGTCGTCACGATTTCCTACTTATAACCAAACATATTGGAAATATTAGTCTGGCAGTATTAAATCCTAATTTTATTGGTCTTATTTAAAATTAAACTTTCATTTAACTATGAACAACCCTTAACGTGTCTCTTTAAAACTATTAAATACTCTAAAACAGTAGCTCAACCTTTTGACCTAAACTCATTAATTTACCATTTTCTTGTGAGCGACTTCTTATTCTTCCTATATGACATATTGCACGTGTCTGATTTCAAAGGGGGGTTGGGTGGCTGAATGGTTAGCACGAGCGCCTGTCATTGAGTTAACTAGCGTGTTTTCAAATGCCCGGTTGTACGTGACAAGGAGTAAGGTCGCCTGTCCAACCTGCCATTTTAAATTTGTTTTTCCCGCCATTTTGATTTCATTTTCTCATCCGTCTCATTACAGTAATACAAGTTTCAGTTATTTCCCTTTAGTTTTCAGATTATTGTTATGCCTGGGTGCAATGTTTCATACTATATTTAGACTTGTAACTTCGAGAGTTTTTGACCAATTTTGATAATCTTTTCTTCTTATCCTTTTATTTAGGATACTTGATACAATCAATGACACGTGGCGATGAATATGAAAGCTTTCATATCTGCATGGGACAGTAGCAGATCTAGTTATTATTATTTTTTTTTGTGTGTGTTTTCTGCAAATCGGATTTCTCAGAATCTATCCGTAGGATCTTTCTGAAATTTTGACCTACCCCCCCCCCAAAAATGGGGTGCGAACCTTGATTAAATATATTTTCAAAACGTTTTACGAATCCGAAATCACCGAAATTTACGAACGACGAAATGGACAAAGCATAGTCGTAACTTTGTTATTTTTTGACCGATTTTACTAATTCTTTTTTCTTTGAATACCTTGAAAAAAATCATTTTCATCTGCAGTTTCAAATTTTCGAATTTCGAAAATTCGTCGCTGTGATTTCGAACCGGAAGTTTAGACCAATTTGACAACTTCTTTAATAGTTGTACGATTGTCATGAAATTTAGTATATATGTAGACCTTACCGATGTGACTTCAAAAATATAATTAGAAATTTTCTAAATTATCTCCCCTTGACGAAATTAAAGATCAAAATTTTCAAAAAAATCATCGAAATATAGGTCAGAATAACCTGATTTTTTTTTTGGATACTAGACAAGTAATTACTGATTTGTACACAAAATATAAAGTTTGTTGATCGAACCGGAAGTGCCACCATCTTGAAACGTGAAAAATCCCTAAGGCTTTTTTGCTATTTTACTTACAGACACGGGAGTTATATTTTCTGAATCCTTGAAAGATGGTCTAAAAATTGTTCAGAGAAGAATTTTGATTTAGGTCAATTGATGGTTGCCATTTTGAAGTGAATATGAAAAGTAGTAGCAATTTGAAGGGCCGAAACTTTGAAACACAATAACTCTCCTTCTAATTAAGCTAGAATGTTCAATCTTGGTGTAGACGTTCACTATGTCAATGTCATGATTGAGTTCAAAGATGAGCATTTTCTGCCTAGGGTAAGCAGAAATAAGCATGCTGATTTGTTGATTCTTTAGGGCAAGATAACTTCGGTTATAATGAAGGGAGGGCGGTGAAACTCTTGTTAATCGAGAGTGTAATAGCTGGCCTGTTGTGTGAAATCGTTGTATCTTTTTTTAAATATCAGGGATAGCTGAAAAAAGGAGATCGAAAATCCAAAAAGTCGTATGTTTACGATTTGGAGCATCTTTAAAGGTTCTTTTCTCTTAAAGTCAACATAATACTTTTTGGGAACTTCTTCTACAAAGAGTCTTATCGATAGTCTTTTATATGAAAACTTCGATCAACAGTCCAAAATATCTGGAGTAGAAGAATAAAAGGATCGAACATTGAAAACGGCACCCTTTCATTGTTAAGCGAAACATGCAGTGTGTGTGACTACAATCTGCACATTTAGTCATTGTATAGAGCTTATTCAACAGTATCGAATTCCAACTGCTTAGGGATATTTTACGTGCACTCCAATGTGTACACGCGACCTTGGTTTTTCGTCCCACCCGAACGACTAGACAGCTGTCCTTGTCAGGCCCTCCGTTCTGCCTCACTGACAAGGGGGGACCACGCCGGAAAATCGAGATGATCTTCCTCGTTGCAGAACTTTCAATTCAGGCCAAACGTTTATTGCATACGATTAAGCTGGTCAGTTGGAGCTTATTTTCAAAAGTTTTGTAATAATCGGTTGGTAATTAAAATACCGTGCGAATTAAACTGTTAAAACAGAAAATTTCGCCCGGTTATAATGTTTCCCACTTTAAAGTCAGCAATTTGCCGATTTTAGAGGGCAAATGTTTATTGCGAACAATTAAGCTGGTCAGGGGGAGCTTATTTTTAAGGGAGGCTGAATGGCTGAATGGTTAGCATGTGCACGCTGTATCGTAACGTCTGTCATTGAGTCAACGGGCGTCATTTCGATTTCGAGATTGCACGTGACATGGAGTATGGTGTCCAACCTCGTGGGTTTTCTCCGTGCCATTCGGTTTCCTCCCAACAGCTAAAGACCAGTACGCGCAAGGGGAGTTTTTAAATAAAATTAAAAAACATATGTTAGTCCCGAAATGACCTAGTTTGTGTCGAATGGACGTTAAGCCGCATTTCTCTCTTTTTTTTTATTTTTAAAGTTTTGTAATAATCGGTTGGTAATCAAAGATACTGTAAAAGTGATAAAACAGAAAAATTCACCCGGTTGTAATGTTTCTCACTTTAAAGTCAGCAATTTGCCGATTTTAAGGGGAAAACGTTTATTGCGAACGATTTAGCTGGTCAGGGGGAGCTTATTTTTAAAGTACGTGATAAAGTAATTGACCACATGACAAAATACCAACTCCTAAGCAAGCACCAACACGGATTCGTGTCTGGTCGATCCACGTCAACAAATCTACTAGCGGTGATAGACACATGGACGAAGGCCCTAGATGACCTAACACCAGTGGACACCATTTACCTAGACTTTGCCAAAGCTTTCGACTCAGTACCACACGAAAGACTATTAAACAAGCTAGAGGGCTACGGAATCAAAGGTGAAGTGTTAACATGGATTAGACAGTTCCTGCACGGAAGATGTCAACAAGTGAAAGTAAATGGAGAACCGAGCGATTGGAAACCTGTGACCAGTGGAATTCCTCAAGGGAGTGTCCTGGGTCCAGTACTGTTTGTGATCTTCATTAATGATCTCCCGGAAATAGTACAGTCCTTAGTAGAAATGTTCGCAGATGATACGAAAATCTTCCTCCCGATTCATGACGCAAACAGCCACCAAATAATCCAAAATGATATCCACTCTTTAACAGACTGGGCCAAAAAGTGGCAATTACGGTTTAACGCGTCAAAATGTAAAACTCTCCATCTCGGGAACAGAAACCCTCGCCACACTTACAGAATGGAAGACCAGAATGGGTGCGAAATACCACTAGAAAGCACTGACCTGGAGAAAGATCTAGGAGTAAACATCGACCCCAGTTTAACCTTCTCAAGTCACATCGAAGGTCAAGTAAATAAGGCCAATAGGATCATAGGTTTAATAAGAAGATCCTACGAGCATCTTGACGGCGATTCTTTTAGAAGACTCTTCACTGCATTGATACGTCCTCATCTGGAATACTGTAATGTAGCCTGGGCACCTCGTCTTGAAAAGGATAAGAAATTAATAGAAGGAGTGCTGAGAAGAGGAACCAAACTCATTTCAGGCCTGAAGGACCTAAGCTACGAAGAACGTCTAGAGAAGCTGAAGTTACCTAGTATGGCCTTCCGTAGAGCCAGAGGAGACGTCATCGAGGCATACAAATACACACATGGACTATACAAGACTGATCAGATCTTCGAACTCGACACGGACAAAACCAGACGAGGACACAGCTACAAACTGAAGAAAAGACACTGTAAGACGGCAACAAGAAGCAACTTTTTCTCCTACAGAGTAGTGAATGAATGGAACAGTCTGCCTGAAGATGTAGTTAGTGCTCCATCCTTAAATGCATTCAAGTCTAGAATTGACAGATTATGGTCTGACCATGTATACAAGATCAAACTGCCATCCCCACTTCCACACGCAAAAACTAAAGATCTAATACCAAAATGGGAACCTGCAGAGAACAGCTTACAGGCAACTGCCTAAAATTCGAGCTGAGAAGATATGTATGTATAAAAGTTTTGTAATATTCGGTTGATAACTAAAGGTACCGTGCAAGTTAAACTAATAAAATAGAAGATTTCGCCCGGTTGAAATGTTTCTATCTGTAGGTCAGCAATTCGCAGATTTTAGGGAGGTTGCGTGACTGAATGGTTAGCACGTGCGCTCTGTATCATAACGTCTGTCATTGAGTCAACTGGCGTTGTTTCGATTTCTTGGTTGTACGTGACAAGGAATATGGTCGCCTGTCCAACCTCGTAGGCCATAACGCCGCTGCCCGGGTAAAATTTCCCTCATTGCACACTTTATGGCGTATGCCCGTCTTCATTAGCCCATTTTAGGAACAAAACAGTAGGACGTTAAACAACCATTCAATTTGATTTCATTTTCTCTATGTTGCTTATTTATTATAGTGGATAAATGTTTTTCTGGTTCTATTACTTATTTCATTTCTGCATAGAAATCTTGCTTTGAGCAGTTTTTTTTTATTGCAAAGCGCCATTCTTGTATATTGCAGTCTATGGCCCTTTGTTTAAAACATGCTTAAGAAGTTGTCACGATTTCCTACTTATAACCAAACATATTGGAAACCATAATTATATAACATATCTCTAATTTTGGAAGCCCGATTACAGCTATACAAGTTTGGGTTATTTCCCTTTAGTTTAAAGATTATTTTTTTGCCGAGGGTGCAATGTTTCTCACTACATTTAAATTTGTAACTTTGTGAGTTTTGACCGATTTTGATAATTATGTCTTTATAATTTTCCAAATTTACATATTTAACGTAAATATTCAAACAATTGGAATCAACCTGATTCAAAAGTTTTTAGTTTTGTTCAAAGTTTTCTCATTTAATTTTTCGATGTTTTCTTACCATTTTCATTTCATTTTTCTTAAAGTTTTGAAGTGGGAAGTCATCCCGATTACAGCAACACAAGTATCAGTTATTTCCCTTTAGTTTTCAGATTATGCAATGTTTCATACTATATTTAGACTTGTAACTTCGCGAGTTTGTGACCAATTTTGATAGTTTGTTATTCTTATCCTTTTATTTGAGATACTTGATATAATCTATGACACGTGACGATGAATATGAAAGCTTTCATATCTGCATGGGACAGTAGCAGATCTAGTTATTATTTTTTTTTTGTGTGTATTTTCTGCAAATCGGATTTCTCAGAATCTAACCATGGGATCTTTCCGAAACTTTGACCTACCCCCCCAAAAATGGGGTGCGAACGTTGTTTAAATATATTTTCAAATCGTTTTACGAATCCGAAATCACCGAATTTTACGAACGAAAAAACTGACAATGCATAGTCGTAACTTTGTTATTTTTTGACCGATTTTACTAATTCTTTTTTCTTTGAATACCTTGAAAAAAATCATTTTCATCTGCAGTTTCACATTTTCGAATTTTGAAAATTCGTCGCTGTGATTTCGAACCTGAAGTTTAGACCAATTTGACAACTTCTTTAATAGTTGTACGATTTTCATGAAATTTAGTATATAAATAGATCTTACCGATGTGACTTCAAAAGTATAATTAGAAATTTTCTAAATTATCTCCCCTTGACGAAATTAAGGATCAAATTTTTCAAAAAAATCAAAGAAATATAGGTCAGAATTACCTAATTTTTTTCTTGGATACTAGAGAAGTAAGTACTGATTCGTACACAAAATATGGAGTTTGTCGATCGAACCGGAAGTGCCACCATCTTTAAAAGTGAAAAATCAAAAAGGCTTTTTTGCTATTTTACTTACAGACTCGGGAATTATATTTTCGGAATCCTTGAAGGAATGCCTAAATATCTGTCGGATCAGAATTTCGATTTCGGTCACGTGATGGTCACCATTTTAAATTGAAAATGAAAAATAGAAGCAATTTAAAGGGTCGGGACTCTGGAACACAATTACTCTCCTTCTAATTAAGCTAGAATGTTCAAACTTGGTGTAGACGTTCACTAGGTCAATGTTATGATTGAGTTCAAAGATGAGCATTTTCTGCTTAGGGTAAGCAGAAATAAGCATGCTGATTTGTTGATTCTTTAGGGCAAGATAACTTCGGTTATAATGAAGGGAGGGCGGTGAAACTCTTGTTAATCGAGAGTGTAATAGCTGGCCTGTTGTGTGAAATCGTTGTATCTTTTTTTTGAATATCAGGCATAGCCGAAAAAAAAGAGATTGAAAATCGAAAAAGTCGTATTTTTACAATTTGGAGCATATTTAGAGAGGTCTTTCTCGTAAAGTCAACATAATATTTTTTGGGAACTTCTTCTACAAAGAGTCTTATTGGTAGTCTTTTATATGAAACCATCGATCAACAGTTCAACATATCAGGAGTAGAAGAACAAAAGGATCGAACATTGAAAACGGCGCCCTTTCATTGTTAAGCGAAACATGCTGTGTGGGTGACTACAATCTACACATTTAGTCATCGTATAGAGCTTATTCAACGGTATCGAATTCCAACTGCTTAGGGATATTTTACGTGCACTCCAATGTGTACACGGGACCTTGGTTTTTCGTCCCATCCGAACGACTAGACAGCTGTGCTTGTCAGGCCCTCCGTTCTGCCTCACTGACAAGGGGAACCACGCCGGGAAATCGAGGTGAACTTTCTCCGTGCAGAACTTTCAATTCAGGCAAAACGTTTATTGCATACGATTAAGCTGGTCAGTTGGAGCTTATTTTCAAAAGTTTTGTAATAATCGGTTGGTAATTAAAGTACCGTGCACATTAAACTGTTAAAACAGAAAATTTCGCCCGGTTGAAATGTTTCTTGCTATAAGTCAGCAATTTTCTGAATTCAGGGAGGCTGAATGGCTGAATGGTTAGCATGTGCGCACTGTATCGTAACGTCTGTCATTGAGTCAACGGGCGTCGTTTCGATCTCCAGGTTGCACGTGACATGAAGTATGATGTCCAACCTCGTGGGTTTTCTCCGTGTCCTTCGGTTTCCTCCCAACGGCTAAAGACCTGTAAGCGCAAGGGGAGTTTTAAAATAAAATTAAAAACATATGTTAGTCCCGAAATGACCTAGTTTGTGTCGAATGGACATTAGGCCGCATTTCTCTCTTTCTCTTTTATTTTTAAAGTTTTGTAATAATCGGTTGGTAATCAAAGGTACTGTAAAAGTGATAAAACAGAAAATTTCGCCCGGTTGTAATGTTTCTGACTTTAAAGTCAGCAATTTGCCGATTTTAAGGGGCAAACGTTTATTGCGAACGCTTAAGCTGGTCAGGGGGAGCTTATTTTTAAAAGTTTTGTAATATTAGGTTGATAACTAAAGGTACCGTGCAAATTAAACTGTTACAATAGAAAATTTGGCCCGGTTGAAATGTTTCTCGCTGTAGGTCAGCAATTTGCCGATTTTAGGGAGGTTGCGTGGCTGAATGGTTAGCACGTGCGCTCTGTATCATAACGTCTGTTTTTGAGTCAACTGGCGTTGTTTCGATTTCTTGGTTGTACGTGACAAGGAGTATGGTCGCCTGTCCAACCTCGTAGGCCGAAACGCCGCTGCCCGGGTAAAATTTCCCTCATTGCACACTTTATGGCATATGCCCGTCTTTTTTGTTTAAACATAGTTTATTGTACTAGAACATAACTAAAGTACAAACGGATTGGGACAAAAGTTACGAAAACTTACCGATGCCCTCTCCACATACATTGTAAGTGACAGTTATAATAGTACAATTGTTAAGAACATACAAAACGAAGGATATAAATAGTACAATTGTTAAGAACATACAAAAACGAAGGATATAAATGTTATAATAAATAATTTAAAATCCCATTATAGAGAAATTCTTAAATATTTAGTTTATGAAAGTAATTTTCGATATGCCCAAAGAATCTCACTGGGGGATTTTATGTCTTCTTTTGAAATTCAACGTGGTTTTCACCCTTGCGAATAGAAAAAATCGAAATCGAAAGTTGGAAGGGAAAAAAACCACATAAAGTAATAGTATTATCTACACAAAAATAATCCCCCCCCCCAAAAAAAACCAAAAAAAAACCAAAATAAAAACAAAAAAAAAAAAACAGTTGTGCAAATAGGGGAGAAAAAGAAACTATACTGCGCATACTTATCAACTGAACCTTTAAGTTGATTTAATATATTTTTGTACTTGATTGAAGATATAAATGTTGATGTCAGTATTTAAACTAGAATCAACCCAGAGTAGTAAATTTAAGGTTATTGTACTGAAGTTTCGTAAAGAATCGAAAAGTTCATTTCTTTCAATATCAAACAAATTACATTCCATTAGATAGTGTTTTGCGTTTTCGGATGGCGCGCCACAAGAACATTTAGGATTTTCAATTAAATTTATTCGAAACAGATCTGAGTTTAGGGAACTGCACCCATGACGAAGTTTTGTGTGTAAAATACTCAATTTTCTATTACCGCTCGCATAATAATTTGGAGCCGTTATTATCTTGAATCTCTTATACAATTTGTTTTTAAAAGTTTTTATATTTTCTATTTTTTTGGTTGATGAATCCAATAAGTTCAAGTCTCGAATTGTTGACGGAAAGAACGAATTTTTATATAATGATGTTCTACAGAAGGGTGGGGAAATATGATCACTATTTCTTAAGTTATATCTAAGTGTATTGCTTTCAAAAGCATGAATAATATCTAGTAAGTATTGGGGCGCGTTATTGTTTAAAATTTTATGCAGGGTGGTAAGACGTTTTATACTCCGGCGTTCGGAAAGTCTGTTCCAACCAGATTCATAATAAAGCACTGCTCGGCTACAGAATTTTGGAAGTCCCGTGATAATTCTTGCGGCCTCTAATTGAATTTTTTCGAGTTTTTCTGCGTCATTTGACGAACAGCTATCCCAGACTTCACAAGCATATTCAAGAATAGAGCGTATATGCACTTTATAGATTTTATCAAGCGAGCTCCTTGTTGTGGTATATTTTAGCTTTCTTAGAATATTTAATCGTTTTGAGACTGACCTACACAATGTGTCAATGTGTGTGCTCCATTTGCAATCATTTGACAAGTTAATGCCAAGATGCTTGTGGGAATGAACGATATCGAGTTGGTTATCGCCGAATTTGAAGTTTGGAGAAATTGAAAATTTTTTGTTTGTGAAAATTACGACCTTAGTTTTGTTGGGGTTGAATTTAACTGACCAGTCTTTTGACCACTCAGACAGTTTTTTTAAGTCTAAATTTAATGAATTTTCGAGGTCCGGTAAGTTTGTTTTGTTGCACCCAATTACCGTGTCATCGGCAAAGAGCCTAGCTGTATTATCCAAAACATCCTGGATGTCATTAATATAAACAAGGAAGAGGAAGGGACCTAGTACAGATCCCTGCGGTACCCCAGAGGCCAAAGTTGCATAACTCGAAAATGAACTGTTTATGAAGACTCTTTGTTTTCTACCGGTGAGATAATTTTTTAGCCAGTCTATTAAGTTATCACTTATACCATAGCTGGGTAGTTTGTGGAGTAAACCTAAATGATTAACCCGGTCGAACGCTTTGGAGATGTCACAATATATATGACATGAGTACTGTCGTTTGTCTATAGAAGATACCACGTCCTGATAAATTTCTAGTAATTGGTGCACAGTGGAATGTTTGGCTCTGAAGCCTGACTGGAAACAATTAAATAGATCATTACTATGAAAATAATTGTAAATGTGTTTGAAAACAATTTTTTCAAAGATTTTGCTCACTGACGATAATAAGGATATGGGACGATAGTTTGAAACGTTTTCTCTGTCCCCGTTTTTAAACAAGGGCATAACATTTGCAATTTTCCATGCGCTAGGAAACGTGTTAGAACTAAGTGATTTGTTAAATAATAGTTTCAGGGGTAAAAATATCGTCGAAACTACATTTTTCAATAGACGGTTACTTATTTTATCGGGGCCGTTAGCCTTTTTTATTTTTAGGATTTGGATAAGATCAATAATCTCTTGATCGGTAATTTCCGGCATGTGAAACAGAGAGTTTGTTCGTTTGGGAAAATACGGAAATTCATTTTTCTCAACATTGTTGGAAACGGAACCGAAAAATGTATTTAAGAGTTCAGCCTTATCTAAATCGGAATGTGCAATAATGCTCGTATTGCTTGATAATGGTGGTATATCAGAATCTACCTTTTCACCTATATAATGTTTAATATGTTTCCAAAAATCTCGAGGACTCGCTTCTGGATTTGATAATTCAGATACCAACCTATCATTGTACTCCGTTTTTAAAACTTTTTTAAAATTATTTACTTTATTACGTTGATGTTTGTACTTCACTAAATGGCTGGGACGTTTAGTTTTAATGGCCCGCTTCCTTAAACGATCACGAATCCGAATCTCCTTACGTAGACTTGAATTAAACCAGGGTCCATCCGAAGGTCTAATAATTACTTTCTTCCTGGGAATACATTCGTTTGTAAATTTCGTAAGAATTGAATAGAAGATATCAATCGCGTTATTTAAGTCAAGTGGAGTGAGCGCCTCGTCCCAATTAAAATCAGAAATAAGATTATTCAACTTTTCGTAGTCGGCTTGCTTGTATAGGACAATTTCTCGTTCAAAGCATGGGTTTGAATAAGTACACAAGTCTAGAACCGCATCAACGCCTTTGTGGTCTGATATTTTCTTATCAATATCTATAGTTTCACTTAGACATATCTTAATCTCGTCTTGAATAAGAATTACGTCTAGCAAGGATGATTTTGAAGCGGTAACTCTAGTTCAGGCCCGTAGCCAGCATGCTGGCTTCGGAGGGGCAGTGAGGTTTTTAGGAGGGGCATACTCGTTACAGTCTACAGTAGCTATTTTAGAATTATGGTTGGCAAATTTTCTTTCGGGGGGGCAAAACATTTTTTCAGGGGGGCATTGCCCCCCCTCGCCACCCCCTGGCTACGGGCCTGCTCTAGTTGGTTCATAAATAATATTTTTAAGATTGTTAGTTAGCATCAAATCATAGAGTTTACCATTTTTTAGACCTATAAGATCAAAGTTGAGATCCCCGATTATAATTAAATTTTTTGAGAATTGATAGGCTAGTTCGATTGATGATTCTAAAAATAACCAAAATTCAACGCCCGAGTTTGGTGGTCTATAAGCAGTTAGCTACCAATATGATTTCGTGTTTTAACTTCACTTCAACCCAAACTATTTCAGCGTCTTTAAATTCTAAGTCCAATCTTCGTCTACATGAAAGTTTCTTATCAACATACACCAGAATTCCTCCCCCACTGAAGTTCCTATCCTTTCTAAACGGCTGGTGAAAATTTTTAAAAGTAAGAATCTCATTGACTACTCGGTTATCCAGATGCGTTTCTGTGAAACCACAAATGTGATAATCTTCGATCAGTTCTGAGACCGAGTCGAGTTTGTTTCTAATGCTTCGCGCGTTAAGATGAAATATTGATACATGGTCATTTGACGAATGGATGGGACCAGGGTTTAGCCGGATGTCCCCAGATCTGATAAGCAGTGTGAAAATAAGAGTTTTTATGAGATTAATGTGGGATGCTGTAATTACATTACATGCAAATATAAGTAAATCAACCAGTATATCATAGTATCTAATATGAATCCCACACTTCCCCCTTCTCCCAATAAAGATAGGGTCTAGATCCACGTGTCTAGAATTCACCCCGTTATCTTGACCAAGGAAGGAGAAAGGTGTGGGTGTGTTCCTATTGTTGATGCATAAGTATGGGTAGTTTCTAGAGGTTGTGTTAAGTGCACGGCAAAATATAACATATATACGGAAATGTACATACACACGAATAAACACAAAAAATAAATAACAATATGAAACAAAATTTCAAATACTAATACATAAGAGCTCAAAAGCAACCTATTATAAGAGGAATATAGTGTATTAATTTTAAGATGAAGAGAATCATATGATATGATAAGGTAAGTCAAAATGAGGGTAGGAATGGTGATGAATAACCAAACGTTTGGCCCATTCAGAGATTAAACAAGCTTTCGTTAAATTAAATCAGTAGTGAGTAATGATTAACGGTACTGATTGGGTTAAGAGATCGATGTGTTTGCTATTGCTAAACCTGGTTACATTATACAAACAAGTAAATAAATCTCAGTGTTTTTTAGGCACAGATAAGCAAAACGTCAAAAGGGGGATGGGGGCACCGTGAAAACTTTTGGTACATTGATATTAAATCATTTTAAACATTGCGAATAAAATATGGACGAAGAAACAACAATTAGTATATTATGTTTTTTTTCTTTTGATCATTATACTAGAGGTGTGATATTGTGAATACAGATAGAATCGTTATTTTTTTGGTCTAGTCAATTTGTGTTTTATTCTCTTTATTTCCTCGCTTATATTCATGTGCATTTGGATTCGAATTTTAAGACCGGATTTATCAACTGCAAAACTTTTGCCGTTGGCAAACCATGCCGTGCTAACCTCAGGGTGCGATTGGGCTTCTTCCAGAAGCTTAACATTTGTGTAGGTCATATCTTCGGCTATCGAAATACCAGAATGTTTTAAAAGTTTTCGATGTTTGATAACTTTTTGACGATCATCTCGCCTAACAATTCGAACAATCACACCCCTGTGTTTTGGAGGTTTGTCGTCTGCTTGTTTGACCTGGCCAACTCGGTGTGCCGCATCAACACTTATGTTATCTGCGATTTTGAGTTTATCTTTAAAAAGTGACTTAACTATTTCTACACAGTTTTCATCTGCAGATTCTTGTAAACCGAATATGCGCAAATGTGACTTTCTGCTGTATGGTTCGAGATTGTTAAGTTTATTTTCTAAGACTATTATTTTCTGGGATTCATTATTCAACTGTGATTCGATGATAGACACTCGCTCTTCAAAATTATCTATATCTCGTCCTACTGTATTGTGGGCTGCTTCTATGTCAGTCACACGATGTTCAACTTCAACCAATCGTTTGTTTATGAATATTTTTAAGTCAAGTTCAAGTTGCGTAATTGCGGCTGAAATACCTTTTTCCACAGCATTATCAATCATTTGTTTTATATCATTTTTCTCAATAAAGCAGCTTTCAGAATCATCTTCGTTTAGGGATTGTAGACGAGGAATTTTACACAATTCTTCAGACTCACTTGCAAGACTTGAGTCGCTGTGTCTGTTCATTTTTCCATTTGAATTGAACCTTGATGACGAGTGCTTGTTAGTACTTTTCACTTCGTCTTCACTCATTGTTTTTGTTTTATTAATTTCAGTCATCTCTAAATCACAAAAGTTTGTAACATTATATGGTGAATATTTACCTCATTTCGTTATCCTATACACATCCTATTGATAACCCGTTGCTAAATTGAGCTACACAGGATGTTTAACAAACATTTTTGAGGAGCAGTTTTCCCTGCGTCTTACTCGCCGCCATCTTGTCTTATTGTTTTGCCCGTCTTCATTAGACCATTTTAGGAGCAGAACAGTAGGACGTTAAACCCCATTCAATTTCATTTCATTTTCTCTATGTTGCTTATTTATTATAGTGGATAAATATTTTTCTGGTTCTAGCAATTATTTAATTTCTGCATAGAAATCTTGCTTTGGCCATTTTTTTTATTGCAGAGTGCCATTCTTGTATAATTCAGTCTATGATCCTTTGTTTAAAACATGCTTAAGAAGTCGTCACGATTTCCTACTTATAACCAAACATATTGGAAATGTTAGTCTGGCATTATTAAATCCTAATTTTATTGGTCTTATTTAAAATTAAACTTTCATTTAACTATGAACAACCCTTAACGTGTCTCTTTAAAACTATTAAATACACTAAAACAGTAGCTCACTCAACCTTTTGACCTAAACTCATTAATTTACCATTTTCTTGTGAGCGACTTCTTAATTTTTCCTATATGACATATTGCACGTGTCTGATTTCAAAGGGGGGTTGGGTGGCTGAATGGTTAGCACGCGCGCCTGTCATTGAGTTAACTAGCGTGTTTTCGAATGCCCTGTTGTACGTGACAAAGAGTAAGGTCGCCTGTCCAACCTGCCATTTTCATTTCATTTTCTCATCCGTCTCATTACAGTAATACAAGTTTCAGTTATTTCCCTTTAGTTTTCAGATTATTGTTATGCCTGGGTGCAATGTTTGATACTATATTTAGACTTGTAACTTCGCGAGTTTTTGACCAATTTTGATAATTTTTTCTTCTTATCCTTTTATTTAGGATACTTGATACAATCAATGACACGTGACGATGAATATGAAAGCTTTCATATCTGCATGGGACAGTAGCAGATCTAGTTATTATTTTTTTTTGTGTGTGTTTTCTGCAAATCGGATTTCTCAGAATCTATCCATAGGATCTTTCTGAAATTTTGACCTACCCCCCCAAAAATGGGGTGCGAACCTTGATTAAATGTATTTTCAAAACGTTTTACGAATCCGAAATCACCGAATTTTACGAACGAATGCATTTGACCTACAATGCTGTAACTTTGTGACTATTTGATCTATTTTACTAATTCTTTTTTCTTTGAGTATCCTAAGACATTTACTTCAAATATGCTATTTCGAATTTTCGAATTTCGAAAATTCGTTGCTGTGATTTTGAACCGGAAGTTTACACCAACTCGACAACTTCTTTAGTAGTTGTACGATTTTCATGAAATTTAATATGTAAGTAGACCTTAATGATGCGACTTGAAAAATGACTTTAGAAATTTTCTAACTTATCTCCCCTTGGTGAAATTAAGGATCACAGTTTTCAAAAAAAATCGTCGAAATATAGGTCAGAATGACTTAGTTTTTTTTCCGATACTAGACAAGGAATTACTGATTCGTACACAAAATATGGAGTTTGTCGATCGAACCGGAAGTGCCACCATCTTTAAACGTGAAAAATCAATAAGGCTTTTTTGCTATTTTACTTACAGACTCAGTGTTATATTTTCCGAATCCTTGATGGAAGGCCTAAAAAATGTCGCGAATAGAATTCTGATTTAGGTCAACCGGGAGTCACCATTTTGAATTGAAAATGAAAAATAGAAGCAATTTGAAGGGCCGAGACTTTGGAGCACAATAACTCTCATTCTAATTAAGCTAGAATGTTCAAACTTGTTGTAGACGTTCACTAGGCCAATGTTATGATTGAGTTCAAAGATGAGCATTTTCTGCTTAGGGTAAGCAGAGATAAGCATGCTGATTTGTTGATTCTTTAGGGCACGATAACTTCTGTTATAATGAAGGGAGGGCGGTGAAACTTTTGTCAATAGAGAGTCTAATAGCTAGCCTGTTGTGTGAAATCATTGTATCATTTTTTTTAAATATCAGGGATAGCCGAAAAAAAGAGATTGAAAATCCAAAAAGTCGTATTTTTACAATTTGGAGCATGTTTAAAGGTCTTTCTCGTAAAGTCAACATACTATTTTTGGGGAACTTCTTCTACAAAGAGTCTTATCGGTAGTCTTTTATATGAAACCATCGATCAACAGTCCAACATATCAGGAGTAGAAGAACAAAAGGATCAAACATTGAAAACGGCACCCTTTCATTGTTAAGCGAAACATGCAGTGTGGGTGACTACAATCTACGCATTTAGTCATCGTATAGAGTTTATTCAACAGTATCGAATTGCAAATGCTTAGGGATATTTTACGTGCACTCCAATGTGTACACGGGACCTTGGTTTTTCGTCCCATCCGAAGGACTAGACAGCTGTGCTTGTCAGACCCTCCGTTCTGCCTCACTGACAAGGGGAACCACGCCGGGAAATCGAGATGAATTTTTTCCCTGCAGAACTTTCAATTCAGGCAAAACGTTTATTGCATACGATTAAGCTGGTCAGTTGGAGCTTATTTTCAAAAGTTTTGTAATAATCGGTTGGTAATTAAAGTACCGTGCACATTAAACTGTTAAAACAGAAAATTTCGCCCGGTTGAAATGTTTCTTGCTATAAGTCAGCAATTTTCCGAATTCAGGGAGGCTGGATGGCTGAATGGTTAGCATGTGCTCGCTGTATCGTAACGTTTGTCATTCAGTCAACGGGCGTCGTTTCGATCTCCAGGTTGCACGTGACATGGTGTATGATGTCCAACGCCGTGGGTTTTCTCCGTGTTCTTCGGTTTCCTCTCAACGGCTAAAGACCAGTACGTGCAAGGGGAGTTTTTAAATAAAATTAAAAAACATATGTCAGTCCCGAAATGACCTAGTTTGTGTCGAATGGACGTTAGGCCGGATTTTTCTCTTTCTCTTTTTAAAGTTTTGTAATAATCGGTTGGTAATCAAAGGTACTGTTAAAGTGATAAAACCGAAAATTTGGCCCGGTTGTAATGTTTCTCACTTTAAAGTCAGCAATTTGTCGATTTTAAGGGGCAAACGTTTATTGCGAACGATTAAGCTGGTCAGGGGGAGCTTATTTTTAAAAGTTTTGTAATATTCGGTTAATAACTAAAGTTACCGTGCAAATTAAACTGTTAAAATAGAAAATTTGGCCCGGTTGAAGTGTTTCTCGCTGTAGGTCAGCAATTTGCCGATTTTAGGGAGGTTGCGTGGCTGAATGGTTAGCACGTGCGCTCTGTATCATAACGTCTGTCATTGAGTCAAATGGCCTTGTTTCGATTTCTTGGTTGTACGTGACAAGGAGTATGGTCGCCTTACCAACCTCGTAGGCCGTAACGCCGCTGCCCGGGTAAAATTTCCCTCATTGCACACTTTATGGCGTATGCCCGTCTTCATTAGCCCATTGTAGGAGCAGAACAGTAGGACGTTAAACCCCATTCAATTTCATTTCATTTTCTCTATGTTGCTTATTTATTATAGTGGATAAATATTTTTCTGGTTCTAGCAATTATTTAATTTCTGCATAGAAATCTCTGGCCAGTTTTTTTATTGCAGAGTGCCATTCTTGTATATTGCAGTCTATGACCCTTTGTTTAAAACATGCTTAAGAAGTCGTCACGATTTCCTACTTATAACCAAACATATTGGAAACCATAATTATATAACATATCTTGGAAGCCCGATTACAGCTATACAAGTTTCAGTTATTTCCCTTTAGTTTAAAGATCATTTATTTTGCCCGGGTGCAATGTTTCTCACTACATTTAAATTTGTAACTTTGTGAGTTTTTGCCGATTTTGATATTATGTCTTTATAATTTCCCAAATCTACATATTTAACGTACATATTCAAACAGTTGAGTTCAACCTGATTCAAAAAGTTTTAGTTTTGTTCAAAGTTATCTCATTTAATTTTTCGATGTTTTCTTACCATTTTCATTTCATTTTTCTGAAAGTTTTGAAATCGGAAGTCATCCCGATTACAGCAACACAAGTATCAGTTATTTCCCTTTAGTTTTCAGATTACTCAATGTTTCATACTATATTCAGACTTGTAACTTCGCGAGTTTTTGACCAATTTTGATAGTTTGTTATTCTTATGTATCCTTTTATTTGAGATACTTGATATAATCGATGACACGTGACGATGAATATGAAAGCTTTCATATCTGCATGGGACAGTAACAGATCTAGTTAAGCTTTCATATTACATATGAAAGCTTATTGTTTGTTAAGATTATTAAGCTTTCATATGTATTACATATGAAAGCTTATTGTTTCTGTTAAAGTTATTAAGCTTTCATATGTATTACATATGAAAGCTTATTGTTTCTGTTAAAGTTATTATTATTATTTTTTTTTTTGTGTGTTTTCTGCAAATCGGATTTCTCAGAATCTATCCATAGGATCTTTCCGAAATTTTGACCTACCCCCCCCCCCAAAAAAAAAATGGGGTGCGAACCTTGATTAAATATATTTTCAAAACGTTTTACGAATCCGAAATCACCGAATTTTACGAACGAAAAAACTGACAATGCATAGTCGTAACTTTGTTATTCTTTGACCGATTTTACTAATTCTTTTTTCTTTGGGTATCTTGAAACATTTACTTCAAATCTGCAATTTCGGATTTTCGAATTTCGAAAATTCGTCGCTGTCATTTCGAACCGGAAGTTATTACCAATTTGACAACTTCTTTAATAGTTGTGCGATTTTCGTGAAATTTAGAGTGTTAGTAGATCTTGCCAATGCAAATTCAATGATGTCCTTGGAAATTTTCTAAATTATCTCCCCTTTGTGAAATTAAGGATCAAAGTTTAAAAAAAAATCGTCGAAATATAAGTCAGAATGACCTAATTTTTTTTCAATACTAGAGAAGTAATTACTAATTCGTACACAAAATATGGAGTTTGTCGATCGAACCGGAAGTGCCACCATCTTTAAACGTGAAAAATCAAAAAGGCTTTTTTGCTATTTTACTTACAGACTCGGGAGTTATATTTTCAGAACCCTTGAAGGAATGCCTAAATATCTGTCGGACCCGAATTTTGATTTCGGTCACGTGATGGTCACCGTTTTGAATTGAAAATGAAAAATAGAAGCAATTTGAAGGACCGGGACTTTGGAATACAATAACTCTCCTTCTAATTAAGCTATAATGTTCAAACTTGGTGTAGACGTTCACTAGGTCAATGTCATGATTGAGTTTAAAGATGAGCATTTTCTGCTCAGGGTAAGCAGAGATAAGCATGCTGATTTGTTGATTCTTTAGGGCACGATAACTTCGGTTTTAATGAAGGGAGGGCGGTGAAACTTTTGTCAATAGAGAGTGTAATAGCTAGCCTGTTGTTTGAAATCATTGTATCATTTTTTTTAAATATCAGGGATAGCCGAAAAAAAGAGATTGAAAATCCAAAAAGTCGTATTTTTACAATTTGGAGCATGTTTAGAGGTCTTTCTCGTAAAGTCAACATACTATTTTTGGGGAACTTCTTCTACAAAGAGTCTTATTGGTAGTCTTTTATATGAAACCATCGATCAACAGTCCAACATATCAGGAGTAGAAGAACAAATGGATCGAACATTGAATACGGCACCCTTTCATTGTTAAGCGAAACATGCAGTGTGGGTGACTACAATCTACGCATTTAGTCATCGTATAGAGCTTATTCAACAGTATCGAATTCCAACTGCTTAGGGATATTTTACGTGCACTCCAATGTGTACACGGGACCTTGGTTTTTCGTCCCATCCGAACGACTATACAGCTGTGCTTGTCAGGCCCTCCGTTCTGCCTCACTGACAAGGGGAACCACGCCGGGAAATCGAGATGAACTTTCTCCGTGCAGAACTTTCAATTCAGGCAAAACGTTTATTGCATACGATTAAGCTGGTCAGTTGGAGCTTATTTTCAAAAGTTTTGTAATAATCGGTTGGTAATTAAAGTACCGTGCACATTAAACTGTTAAAACAGAAAATTTCGCCCGGTTGAAATGTTTCTTGCTATAAGTCAGCAATTTTCCGAATTCAGGGAGGCTGAATGGTTAGCTTGTGCGCGCTGTATCGTAACGTCTGTCATTGAGTCAACGGGCGTCGTTTCGATCTCCAGGTTGCACGTGACATGGTGTATGATGTCCAGCCTCGTGGGTTTTCTCCGTGTCCTTCGGTTTCCTCCCAACGGCTAAAGACCTGTAAGCGCAAGGGGAGTTTTTAAATAAAATTAAAAAACATATGTTAGTCCCGAAATGACCTAGTTTGTGTCGAATGGACATTAGGCCGCATTTCTGTCTTTCTCTTTTATTTTTAAAGTTTTGTAATAATCGGTTGGGAATCAAAGGTACTGTAAAAGTGATAAAACAGAAAATTTCGCCCGGTTGTAATGTTTCTCACTTTAAAGTCAGCAATTTGCCGATTTTAAGGGGCAAACGTTTAATGCGAACGCTTAAGCTGGTCAGGGGGAGCTTATTTTTAAAAGTTTTGTAATATTCGGTTGATAACTAAAGGTACCGTGCAAATTAAACTGTTACAATAGAAAATTTGGCCCGGTTGAAATGTTTCTCGCTGTAGGTCAGCAATTTGCCGATTTTAGGGAGGTTGCGTGACTGAATGGTTAGCACGTGCACTCTGTATCATAACGTCTGTCATTGAGTCAACTGGCGTTGTTTCGATTTCTTGGTTGTACGTGACAAGGAGTATGGTCGCCTGTCCAACCTCGTAGGCCGTAACCGCCGCTGCCCGGGTAAAATTTCCCTCATTGCACACTTTATGGCATATGCCCGTCTTCATTAGCCCATTTTAGGAGCAGAACGGTCGGACGTTAAACCCCATTCAATTTCATTTCATTTTCTCTATGTTGCTTATTTATTATAGTGGATAAATATTTTTCTGGTTCTAGCAATTATTTAATTTCTGCATAGAAATCTTGCTGTGGCCAGTTTTTTTTATTGCAGAGTGCCATTCTTGTTTAAACAAACATGATCCTTTGTTTAAAACATGCTTAAGAAGTCGTCACGATTTCCTACTTATAACCAAACATATTGGAAATATTAGTCTGGCATTATTAAATCCTAATTTTATTGGTCTTATTTAAAATTAAACTTTCATTTAACTATGAACAACCCTTAACGTGTCTCTTTAAAACTATTAAGTACTCTAAAACTGTAGCTCAACCTTTTGACCTAAACTCATTAATTTACCATTTTGTTGTGAGCGACTTCTTATTCTTCCTATATGACATATTGCACGTGTCTGATTTCAAAGTGGGGTTGGGTGGCTGAATGGTTAGCACGCGCGCCAGTCATTGAGTTAACTAGCATGTTTTCGAATGCCCGGTTGTACGTGACAAGGAGTAAGGTCGCCTGTCCAACCTGCCATTTTTAATTTTTTTTTTCCCGCCATTTTCATTTCATTTTCTTATCCGTCTCTTTACAGTAATACAAGTTTCAGTTATTTCCCTTTAGTTTTCAGATTATTGTTATGCCTGGGTGCAATGTTTCATACTATATTTAGACTTGTAACTTCGCGAGTTTTTGACCAATTTTAATAATTTTTTCTTCTTATCCTTTTATTTAGGATACTTGATACAATCAATGACACGTGACGATGAATATGAAAGCTTTCATCTCTGCATGGGACAGTAGCAGATCTAGTTATTATTATTTTTTTTTTTGTGTGTTTTCTGCAAATCGGATTTCTCAGAATCTATCCATAGGATCTTTCCGAAATTTTGACCTACCCCCCCCCAAAAAAATGGGGTGCGAACCTTGATTAAATATATTTTCAAAACGTTTTACGAATCCGAAATCACCGAATTTTACGAACGAAAAAACTGACAATGCATAGTCGTAACTTTGTTATTTTTTGACCGATTTTACTAATTCTTTTTTCTTTGAGTATCTTGAAACATTTACTTCAAGTCTGCTATTTCGGATTTTCGAATTTCGGAATTTCGAAGTTATTACCAATTTGACAACTTCTTTAATAGTTGAGCGATTTTCGTGAAATTTAGAATGTTAGTAGATCTTGCCAATGCGACTTCAATGATGTCCTTGGAAATTTTTTAAATTATCTCCCCTTTGTGAAATTAAGGATCAAAGTTTTCAAAAAAATCGTCGAAATATAGGTCAGAATGACCTAATTTTTTTTTTGAATACTAGAGAAGTAATTACTAATTCGTACACAAAATATGGAGTTTGTCGATCGAACCGGAAGTGCCACCATCTTTAAACGTGAAAAATCAAAAAGGCTTTTTTGCGATTTTACTTACAGACTCGGGAGTTATATTTTCAGAATCCTTGAAGGAATGCCTAAAAATCTGTCTGATCCGAATTTTGATTTCGGTCACGTGATGGTCACCATTTTGAATTGAAATTGAAAAATAGAAGCAATTTGAAGGACCGGGACTTTGGAATACAATAACTCTCCTTCTAATTAAGCTAGAATGTTGAAACTTGGTGTAGACGTTCACTAGGTCAATGTCATGATTCTGTTCAAAGATGAGCATTTTCTGCTTAGGGTAAGCAGAGAAAAGCAGGCTGATTTGTTGATTCTTTAGGGCACGATAACTTCGGTTATGATGAAGGGAGGGCGGTGAAACTTTTGTCAATAGAGAGTCTAATAGCTAGCCTGTTGTGTGAAATCATTGTATCCTTTTTTTTTAAATATCAATATCAGGCATAGCCGAAAAAAAGAGATTGAAAATCCAAAAAGTCGTATTTTTACAATTTGGAGAATATTTAGAGAGGTCTTTCTCGTAAAGTCAACATAATATTTTTTGGGAACTTCTTCTACAAAGAGTCTTTTTGGTAGTCTTTTATATGAAACCATCGATCAACAGTTCAACATATCAGGAGTAGAAGAACAAAAGGATCGAACATTGAAAACGGCACCCTTTCATTGTTAAGCGAAACATGCAGTGTGGGTGACTACAATCTACACATTTAGTCATCGTATAGAGCTTATTCAACAGTATCGAATTCCAACTGCTTAGGGATATTTTACGTGCACTCCAATGTGTACACGGGACCTTGGTTTTTCGTCCCATCCGAACGACAAGACAGCTGTGCTTGTCAGGCCCTCCGTTCTGCCTCACTGACAAGATGAACCACACCGGGAAATCGAGATGAACTTTCTCCGTGCAGAACTTTCAATTCAGGCAAAACGTTTATTGCATACGATTAAGCTGGTCAGTTGGAGCTTATTTTCAAAAGTTTTGTAATAATCGGTTGGTAATTAAAGTACCGTGCACATTAAACTGTTAAAACAGAAAAATTCGCCCAGTTGAAATGTTTCTTGCTATAAGTCAGCAATTTTCCGAATTCAGGGAGGCTGAATGGTTAGCATGTGCGCGCTGTATCGTAACGTCTGTCATTGAGTCAACGGGCGTCGTTTCGATCTCCAGGTTGCACGTGACATGAAGTATGATGTCCAACCTCGTGGGTTTTCTCCGTGTCCTTCGGTTTCCTCCCAACGGCTAAAGACCTGTAAGCGCAAGGGGAGTTTTTAAATAAAATTAAAAACATATGTTAGTCCCGAAATGACCTAGTTTGTGTCGACTGGACGTTAGGCCGCATTTCTCTCTTTCTCTTTTATTTTGAAAGTTGTGTAATAATCGGTTGGTAATCAAAGGTACTGTAAAAGTGATAAAACAGAAAATTTGGCCCGGTTGTAATGTTTCTCACTTTAAAGTCAGCAATTTGTCGATTTTAAGGGGCAAACGTTTATTGCGAACGATTAAGATGGTCAGATGAGCTTATTTTTAAAAGTTTTGTAATAATCGGTTGATAACTAAAGGTACCGTGCAAATTAAACTGTTAAAATAGAAAATTTCGCCCGGTTGAAATGTTTCTCGGTCAGCAATTTGCCGATTTTAGGGAGGTTGCGTGGCTGAATGGTTAGCACGTGCGCTCTGTATCATAACGTCTGTCATTGAGTCATCTGGCGTTGTTACGATTTCTTGGTTGTGCGTGACGTAAGGTCGTAAGGCCGCTGCCCGGGTAAAATTTCCCTCATTGCACACTTTATGGCGTATGCCCGTCTTCATTAGCCCATTGTAGGAGCAGAACAGTAGGACGTTAAACCTCATTCAATTTCATTTCATTTTCTCTATGTTGCTTATTTATTATAGTGGATAAATATTTTTTTGGTTCTAGCAATTATTTAATTTCTGCATAGAAATCTTGCTTTGGTCATTTTTTTTTATTGCAGAGTGCCATTCTTGTATATTGCAGTCTATGACCCTTTGTTTAAAATATGCTTAAGGTTGGGTTCCCGGATACAAACTGGGTGATTTGATGATATATTAGAATTAAAAACATATTCAAACTAATTATCTTATCATAATTTTGCTTCAAATCGTTCTCATAACATTGTAATTGACGAGAATAGCCTGCTATAAAAATCTATCGAAAGAGACCATGTTTGCGTCAGGCGATTACCCCTCGCCGTAACCAATGGCAACGGTGGCAGACGACAGGGGAGAATGCATTGCATACACAAGACGATGTTGTCTGTAAGCGCTGACTATTTACTACAAATATAGAATCCTAATTAAATTCTCGGATTATCCACTGCATGCGTCTTTTTCCGTGATTTTTACCCCAGAAATTGTTGTATGTCTAACTCTTCATAAAGTTTTTCAAAATGTACACAAATCACTCAAGTTCGCCTGCAGCCTTCAACGCCAAGCGTGCAGGTACCCTTATTCGTCGGGTTGACTATTAAGGGAACCCCTTACATTTTTGTCCTGTTTACGCTCCATGAGTGTTTTTCAGGGAATCCAGTATTTTTCTAGTAAGATTGGATATCTCTTCTTTCCATATATACCAAAATTGCCATACTTTTATAGGCAATGACCACTCGATAAATGCTTATCTGGGAACCCAACTTTAAGAAGTCGTCACGATTTCCTACTTATAACCGAACATATTGGAAACCATAATTATATAACATATCTTGGAAGCCCGATTACAGCTATGCAAGTTTCAGTTATTTCCCTTTAGTTTAAAGATTATTTTTTTGCCCGGGTGCAATGTTTCTCACTACATTTAAATTTGTAACTTTTAAATGTGAGTTTTTGACCGATTTTGATATTATGTCTTTATAATTTTCCAAATCTACATATTTAACGTACATATTCAAACAGTTGAGTTCAGCCTGATTCAAAAAGTTTTAGTTTTGTTCAAAGTTATCTCATTTAATTTTTCGATGTTTTCTTACCATTTTCATTTCATTTTTCTGAAAGTTTTGAAGTGGGAAGTCATTCCGATTACAGCAACACAAGTATCAGTTATTTCCCTTTACTCAATGTTTCATACTATATTTAGACTTGTAACTTCGCGAGTTTTAGACCAATTTTAATAGTTTGTTATTTTTATCGTTTTATTTGAGATACTTGATATAATCGATGACACGTGACGACGAATATGAAAGCTTTCATATCTGCATGGGACAGTAGCAGATCTAGTTAAGCTTTCATATTACATATGAAAGCTTATTGTTTCTGTTAAAGTTATTATTATTAAGCTTTCATATGTATTACATATGAAAGCTTATTGTTTCTGTTAAGATTAATTAAGCTTTCATATTACATATGAAAGCTTATTGTTTCTGTTAAGATTATTATTGTTATTTTTTTTTTTTTGTGGTTTATCCACAAATCGGATTTCTCAGAATCTAACCACAGTATCTTTATGAAACTTTTACCTACCCCCCCCCCCCCAAAATGGGTGGTAGCTGTTGATTAAATATATTTTCAAAACGTTTTACGAATCCGAAATCACCGAAATTTACGAACGACAAAATGGACAATGCATAGTCGTAACTTTATTGTTTTTTGACCGATTTTACTAAATCTTTTTTCTTTGAATACCTTGAAAAAAATCATTTTCATCATCAGTTTCACATTTTCGAATTTCGAAAATTCGTCGCTGTGATTTCGAACCGGAAGTTTAGACCAATTTGACAACTTCTTTAATAGTTGTGCGATTTTCATTCAATTTAGTATATAAGTAGATCCTACCGATGTGACTTCAAAAATATAATTATAAATTTTCTAAATTATCTCCCCTTGGTGAAATTAAGGATCAAAATTTTCACAAAAATCGTCGAAATATAGGTCAGAATGACCTAAAAAAAATTTTCGATACTAGACAAGGAATTACTGATTCGTACACAAAATATGGAGTTTGTCGATCGAACAGGAAGTGCCACCATCTTGAAACGTGAAAAATCAATAAGGCTTTTTTGCTATTTTACTTACAGACTCGGGGGTTATATTTTCTGAATCCTTGTAGGAAGGCCTAAAAAATGTCGCGAACAGAATTTTTATTTAGGTCAACCGGGAGTCACCATTTTGAATTGAAAATCAAAAATAGAAGCAATTTGAAGGGCCGAGACTTTTGAGCACAATAACTCTCATTCTAATTAAGCTAGAATGTTCTAACTTGGTGTAGACGTTCACTAGGTCAATGTTATGATGAAGTTCAAAGATGAGCATTTTCTGCTTAGGGTAAGCAGAGATAAGCATATTGATTTGTTGATTCTTTAGGGCACGATAACTTCGGTTATAATGAAGGGAGGGCGGTGAAACTTTTGTCAATAGAGAGTCTAATAGCTAGCCTGTTGTGTGAAATCATTGTATCATTTTTTTTAAATATCAGGGATAGCCGAAAAAAAGAGATTGAAAATCCAAAAAGTCGTATTTTTACAATTTGGAGTATTTTTAGAGGTCTTTCTCGTAAAGTCAACATAATATTTGTTGGGAACTTCTTCTACAAATAGTCTTATTGGTAGTCTTTTATATGAAACCATCGATCAACAGTCCAACATATCAGGAGTAGAAGAACAAAAGGATCGAACATTGAAAACGGCACCCTTTCATTGTTAAGCGAAACATGCAGTGTGGGTGACTACAATCTACACATTTAGTCATCGTATAGAGCTTATTCAACAGTATCGAATTCCAACTGCTTAGGGATATTTTACGTGCACTCCAATGTGTACACGGGACCGTGGTTTTCGTCCCATCCGAACTAGACAGCCGTTCTGCCTCACTGACAAGGGGGAACCACGCCGGGAAATCGAGATGAACTTTCTCCGTGCAGAACTTTCAATTCAAGCCAAACTTTTATTGCATACGATTACGCTGGTCAGTTGGAGCTTATTTTCAAAAGTTTTGTAATAATCGGTTGGTAATTAAAGTACCATGCACATTAAACTGTTAAAACAGAAAATTTCGCCCGGTTCAAATGTTTCTTGCTATAAGTCAGCAATTTTCCGAATTCAGGGAAGCTGAATGGCTGAATGGTTAGCATGTGCGCGCTGTATCGTAACGTCTGTCATTGAGTCAACGGGCGTCGTTTCGATCGCCAGGTTGCACGTGACATGGAATATGATGTCCAACCCCGTTTATTGCGAACGATTAAGCTGTTCAGGGGGAGCTTATTTTTAAAAGTTTTGTAATATTCGGTTGATAACTAAAGGTACCGTGCAAATTAAACTGTTAAAATAGAAAATTTGGCCCGGTTGAAATGTTTCTCCCTGTAGGTCAGCTAGAATGTTCAAACTTGATCGAGTTCACAGCAGAAATAACAGTGAAACGATCAACGAACTCATAGCAGAAATAACAGTGCAAAACTTAACGAATTCATAGCAGAAATGAAATGGGGTTTTACGTCCTACTCTTCTGCACCTGACCTGGGCTAATGGAAGACGGCCATACGCCACACAGTGTGCTATGAGGGAATTTTTGCCCGGGCAAGGGATCTTTTACGTGCACTCCAATGTGTACACGGGACCTCGGTTTTTCGTCCCATCCGAACGACTAGGCAGCTGTCCTTATCAGGCCCTCCTTCTGCATCACTGACAAGAGGAAACCACGCCGGAAAATCGAGATGAGCTTTCTCGGCCAATGCAAGGATCGAACACCCGACCTCCATTCTAACGAGCCAGCGCCTTGCCCACTTAGCCACCGTGATTCCCATAAATAGCAATGAAACGATCAACGAATTTATAGCAGTAATAACACTTCAACAATTAACGAATTCGTAGCAGAAATAACGATGAAACAATTAACGAATTCGTAGCAGAAATAACAATGAAACGTTCAACGAAATAATAGCCGAAATAAGAGTGGAACAATGAACGAATTAATAGTAGACGAGTTCATAGTAGAAAAAACAGCGAAACAATGAACGAATCATAGCAGAAACCAGAAGGCTATCAATACACTGTGAAATTTGAAACCTAAATGGCCCGGCTAGGAACAATATCTACATGCCCGTAAAAGACTACTTAACAGTTGGAATTCGAAAGAAAAGACCGTAACGACGCTGTCCGATCAAACTTTAGTTAATTCAGTCGGCGCAAAAAGATAGGTCGTTAAAACCATTTCTGTTCAGTTCATTCCATTTCCTTAAATCTATGAAAGTTGTGTGAATTGGGAATCGCTTATTACTCAACAGTTTCAGGGGAGATAAGCCGTCTTTGAGATTGGAAATCAATTTTTGATATCGACTGTGTATGATTGCTACTAGATCGATTGTGATTCAGGTTCTAATCAGTTTGGATTGAAGAATCGGGGTGGTATATGTGTGTGTGATGGGGTGGGGGTGGTGTGACAAGACGCTATATCCCATTCGCAACCACACACCTAACAAATGCAGGGTATAGGTTGCGATCAGTTCTTTCAAGATTTTCATATATTTAAGCCACTTTATTACACGCCTCATCTGAAAATGTCTGTGTTAGTGTAGATAAATGTTGACAAAATAACATCTTTCACCATTTTGACTTTCAGTTACAGAACTAGCATAGGGGCGTTTTAAGGTTTATCATGGCGGAGGCTGTACTATTTTGAGGGCCCTCTGTCGCGAGGGGAGGTTCTTGATTGATGATTGTCACCCCAATGCAATGGCTGCATTCTCATTCAGTAGTGGATTCGACAGTAACAGTGTATAGAAAACGATTGAGTTGGACTCGGGGGCCCTTTCCCTTGGCACTAGGGACCCTTTTGTCATTCGTCGGACCCTTTTGTCTGTCTTTAGAGCCCTCCCTAACTAGGGCACATTTTCATTTTTCGCATCGGTTTTAGCATTTTTCTCCCGTTTTATTTTTTCAACTGCTTTGATTTTTTTCGCGGGGAGGCTGGCGCCTCCAGCGCCTCAGCTATAAAACGCTATTGAACTAACAGTACTATTGACATAATACCGTTTTTTCCAGTAATGGTAACTCACTCGTTTCTTCAAGAATCATTCGGCATTCCAGGTATGCTACATTCTATTCGCTGTCTTCCATAGGAGCGGTAAGATGAGACCTGTTTGTGGGAAAATCCCTAAACAATATGCGAGGGTGGAATAATCGTACATTACTTTAAGGTTTGCGTGAAGTAATTGACATATCGAAATTACAGTTATATGCACTGAATAACCATGACACGGAGAGAGAGAGAGAGAGAGAGAGAGAGAGAGAGAGAGAGAGAGAGAGAGAGAGATGGGGTTTAACGTCCACTCGACGCAAACTAGGTCATTTTGGGACTAACATATGGTTTAATTTTATTTCAATAATCTGCTTGCGCATATTAACAGTGGGGGGAAACCGCAGGTCCCGGGATAAACCCATGAGATTGGACAGGCGAGATTGTAGGTTAGGGTTAGGGTAAGCGCTAAGGTTAGGTCTTGGGTTAGGATTAGCGATATCCCTATTTACATCTCGTGACCTTTGACCAAACGTAATGAAGACAGGATGTGACGTATATATGCACATTGAGGTTATCAAGCTATAGACCGGACTAGTAGTAAGCTATAAACGGATAAATAACAAGAGTTTATATGTATATTATTTTATTAAATTTATATATATCTTAACTCCCTGATTTACGTATATACATTATGCATGAACAATAGAAACTATATACTAGTATTTATAAGTATTAAAGCTATGGTAATATTATGCTGTCAAATAGCCGTATTGTCTTAATATTTGTTGTAACCGCAACCTTGATAGTTATTGTAAGAAGGATAACGGTTGTAGTTGTTGTATCCGTTACCATATCCGTTGTTATTGTAGTTGTTATATCCCTTCCCATATTCGTTGTTATTGTGGCCATTGTTGTAACCGTTGTTGTAATTGTAGGGGCCGTTGTAACTATTGTATCCTTTATTATTGTATTGGTTGTACTTGTATAGTCCGTTGTTGTATCGTTACCAACGATACCATGACCAATTCCGTGTCCAACAATACCGTGTCCGATACCGTTACCAACGATGTCATGCCCAATGCCGTTACCAATCTTTCCATGTCCAATAAGTCCGTGTCCGATTCCGTTTCCAATGATACCATGTCCGATACCGTTACCAACGATACCATGACCAATTCCGTTTCCAACAAAACCGTGTCCGATACCGTTACCAACGATGCCATGCCCAATGCCGTTACCAACCTCTCCATGTCCAATAAGTCCGTGTCCGATTCCGTTTCCAATGATACCATGTCCGATACCGTTACCAACGATACCATGACCAATTCCGTTTCTAACAATACCGTGTCCAATACCGTTACCGATACCGTTACCAACAATACCATGACCAATTCCGTTACCAATAACACCGACTTTGCCAACAGCTACTATTCCGTGTCTGAGTCGGTTTCCTTGGATACCATGTCCAATACCATGGTTGAGTCCGTTGCCAATAGCTCCTACACCAACAAGACCATGTCCAACACCGGCATGTCCTCTTCCATATCCTTTACCAATTCCGTTTGCAAAGACACCAACACCATGTCCGAAACCGTGTCCGATTTTAGCATCGATGTATTGGGAAGCAGCTACTGTCAAACAGACAGCGAAAGCGACGAAAGCCTGAAAAAGAAAAAAAAAACATGTGTTTTACAGAAATAGCCGTAGATTTGATTCCATACTAAAAAAAAAATCGCGAGGGTTTATTTATAACCAAAAACTTGACAATCAAGAAATTTTACTGTGCCGCCATTATTTAGTACATGATCGAGTTTTGGCGTTACCAGGCAAAATCACAAGTAATGTTCAACTGTGGGTAATAATTTACACTTTTTATAATTTACCGTTCTGGCCCTATGAATATAAAACTGCCTTTAATACAATGTCAAGGGCGATAAGCAATAATACAACAGTGACGATGCAATACCATGTTCAACCCTCGGTAATTTCTACCAGTTTTAAATTTAAAGATGGACCTATGGGTATGCATGCCAAGTGCGATAAGCAATCATATAAAAATTTAGTATGTAATGAAACTTATTAGTGCCATACCAAATTAGATATCAGGTTTCTTGTCTAGAAAGTTCAAGTATATCCCATCTGGGTCACGATCCTTGTCACTACATACCGCTAATTAGAAGTATTGAAGATTATTTAGTCAACAAGTTAAATTTACTCTCTGTAGATTGTTACAATGTTTTACTGTATTATTCCAGTCTGTACAGAACAGAGGGCGAAAAAGCAAGTCCCATTTAGGATTTCAGGGACCGGGTATGCTTATCTTAAAACTTCAAAGATTTGAAATCTTATACGGAGTAGGGCAAAAGTCCTACTTTATACACCGACTGGACCATTGAAGACAAACAGGTAGATTTTGCCCGGACATCTGTATCACGATATACTCTATCAAAGAATCTTTTACGTGCACGCCAATGTGCACACTGAACATTGCTTTTCGTCCCATCCTGACAATTAGACACTATTCCCTGTCAGACCGGGCAGACCTACTGTCCTGTACAGCTAACAAGGGCAGTCAAGCCTGTACAATTGACTTTCTGGTCAAACCCCGGGAGAGAGCCCAAGACCTACTGGTTAGTTAATCAGTGTCTCTTATCACTGAGCCACCATGATCCCCATACATTAAAAACGCGGAGTTCGTAGATGAGCATATTATGCTTAGGGTAAGCAGAGATAAGCAATTAGATTGGTTGATGATTTTGGACACTTTCACTTCAGTCAGAGTGATGAAACTTGGTGTATAGTTTCATTACATCAATATCTTGAATACGTTCGACAATGAGCATTGTCTGCCCTGGATAAGCAGAGCGATGAGCAATTTGATTGGTCGAGAATTTGAAACAAAATAACTCTCCTTCTAATTGGGGCAGAATGTTCAATCTTGGTGAAGGCGTTCATTAGGTCAGTGCCATAAAGGAGTGCGAAGATGAGCATTGTCTGCTTACAGTAAGCAGAGATAAGCAATCTGATTGGTTGATTCTTTGGGGCACGATAACTTTGGTTATAATGAAGTGAGAGTGACAAAATTCCAAATATAGATTCATTATGTCATTACCTTGACTAAGTTTGATGTTGAGAATTTCTGCGTAGATTTAGGAGCAATAAGCAATTTGACACATCACATTGGAACATAACACCTCTGTTTCTAATTAAGGTAGAATTTGAACCGGTTGAATTTTTTCTCGTTATAACTCGGTGAGTTTTTGGCGGATTTCATTAATTCTTTTTCCTTTTTAAGATTCTTTATATAACTCTTGAGATGCGACAGAAACTGACCGTGAATATGAAAGCTTTAATATCTGCTTAGCAGATCTAGTATTATTATTATTTTTTTTTTGTGTGTTTTATCCACAAATCGGATTTCTCAGAATCTAACCATAGGATCGTTCTGAAACTTTTAACTATCCCCCCAAAAATGGGTGGTGGCTGTTGATTAAATATATTTTCAAAACGTTTTACGTATCCGAAATCACCGAATTTTACGAACGAATGCATTTGACCTACAATGCTGTAACTTTGTGACTATTTGACCTATTTTACTAAATCTTTTTTCTTTGAGTACCTTGAGACAATTACTATAAATCTGCAGTTTCAGATTTTCGAATTTCGAAAATTCGTCGCTGTGATTTCGAACCGGAAGTTTAGACCAATTTGACAACTTCTTTAATAGTTGTACGATTTTCGTGAAATTTAGTATCTAAGTAGATCTTACCGATGTGACTTTAAAAATATAATTAGAAATTTTCTAAATTATCTCCCCTTGACGAAATTAAGGATCAAAATATTCAAAAAAATCGTCGAAATATAGGTCAGAATGACCTGATTTTTTTTTTGGATACTAGATAAGTAATTACTGATTTGTACGCAAAATATGGAGTTTGTCGATCGAACTGGAAGTGCCGCCATATTTAAAAGTGAAAAATCAATAAGGCTTTTTTGCTATTTTACTAACAGACTAGGGAGTTATATTTTCTGAATCCTTGATGGAAGGCCTAAAAAATGTCGCGAATAGAATTTTGATTTCGGTCACGTAATGGTCACCATTTTGAATTGAAAATGAAAAATAGAAGCAATTTGAAGGGTCGGGACTTTGGAACACAATTATTCTCCTTCTAATTAAGCTAGAATATTCAAACTTGGTGTAGACGTTCACTAGGTCAATGTTACGATTGAGTTTAAAGATGAGCATTTTCTGCTTAGGGTAAGCAGAGATAAGCATGCTGATTTGTTGATTCTTTAGGGCACGATAACTTCGGTTATAATGAAGCGAGGGCGGTGAAACTTTTGTCAATACAGAGTCTAATAGCTAGCCTGTTGTGTGAAATCATTGTATTATTTTTTCTAAATATCAGGGATAGCCGAAAAAAAGAGATTAAAAATCCAAAAAGTCGTATTTTTACAATTTAGAGCATGTTTAGAGGTCTTTCTCGTAAAGTCAACATAATATTCTTTGGGAACTTCTTCTACAAAGAGTCTTATTGGTAGTCTTTTATATGAAACCAACGATCAACAGTCCAACATATCAGGAGTAGAAGAACAAAAGGATCGAACATTGAAAACGGCACCCTTTCATTGTTAAGCGAAACATGCAGTGTGGGTGACTACAATCTACACATTTAGTCATCGTATAGAGCTTATTCAACAGTATCGATTTCCAGCTGCTTAGGGATATTTTACGTGCACTCCAATGTGTACACGAGACCTTGGTTTTTCGTCCCATCCGAATGACTAGACAGCTGTGCTTGTCAGGCCCTCCGTTCTGCCTCACTGACAAGGGGAACCACGCCGGGAAATCGAGATGAACTTTCTCCGTGCAGAACTTTCAATTCAGGCGAAAACGTTTATTGCATACGATTAAGCTGGTCAGTTGGAGCTTATTTTCAAAAGTTTTGTAATAATCGGTTGGTAATTAAAGTACCGTGCACATTAAACTGTTAAAACAGAAAATTTCGCCCGGTTGAAATGTTTCTTGCTATAAGTCAGCAATTTTCTGAATTCAGGGAGGCTGAATGGCTGAATGGTTAGCATGTGCACACTGTATCGTAACGTCTGTCATTGAGTCAACGGGCGTCGTTTCGATCTCCAGGTTGCACGTGACATGAAGTATGATGTCCAACCTCGTGGGTTTTCTCCGTGTCCTTCGGTTTCCTCCCAACGGCTAAAGACCTGTAAGCTCAAGGGGAGTTTTTAAATAAAATTAAAAACATATGTTAGTCCCGAAATGACCTAGTTTGTGTCGAATGGACATTAGGCCGCATTTCTCTCTTTCTCTTTTATTTTTAAAGTTTTGTAATAATCGGTTGGTAATCAAAGGTACTGTAAAAGTGATAAAACATAAAATTTCGCCCGGTTGTAATGTTTCTCACTTTAAAGTCAGCAATTTGCCGATTTTAAGGGGCAAACGTTTATTGCGAACGCTTAAGCTGGTCAGGGGGAGCTTATTTTTAAAAGTTTTGTAATATTCGGTTGATAACTAAAGGTACCGTGCAAATTAAACTGTTACAATAGAAAATTTGGCCCGGTTGAAATGTTTCTCGCTGTAGGTCAGCAATTTGCCGATTTTAGGGAGGTTGCGCTCTGTATCATAACGTCTGTCATTGAGTCAACTGGCGTTGTTTCGATTTCTTGGTTGTACGTGACAAGGAGTATGGTCGCCTGTCCAACCTCGTAGGCCGTAACCGCCGCTGCCCGGGTAAAATTTCCCTCATTGCACACTTTATGGCATATGCCCGTCTTCATTAGCCCATTTTAGGAGCAGAACAGTCGGGCGTTAAACCCCATTCAATTTCATTTCATTTTCTCTATGTTGCTTATTTATTATAGTGGATAAATATTTTTCTGGTTCTAGCAATTATTTAATTTCTGCATAGAAATCTTGCTTTGGCCAGTTTTTTTTATTGCAGAGTGCCATTCTTGTTTAAACAAACATGATCCTTTGTTTAAAACATGCTTAAGAAGTCGTCACGTTTTCCTACTTATAACCAATCATATTGGAAATATTAGTCTGGCATTATTAAATCCTAATTGTATTGGTCTTATTTAAAATTAAACTTTCATTTAACTATGAACAACCCTTAACGCGTCTCTTTAAAACTATTAAGTACTCTAAAACAGTAGCTCAACCTTTTGACCTAAACTCATTAATTTACCATTTTGTTGTGAGCGACTTCTTATTCTTCCTATATGACATATTGCACGTGTCTGATTTCAAAGGGGGGTTGGGTGGCTGAATGGTTAGCACGCGCGCCTGTCATTGAGTTAACTAGCGTGTTTTCGAATGCCCGGTTGTACGTGACAAGGAGTAAGGTCGCCTGTCCAACCTGCCATTTTTATTTTTTTTCCCGCCATTTTCATTTCATTTTCTCATCCGTCTCATTACAGTAATACAAGTTTCAGTTATTTCCCTTTAGTTTTCAGATTATTGTTATGCCTGGGTGCAATGTTTCATACTATATTTAGACTTGTAACTTCGCGAGTTTTTGACCAATTTTAATAATTTTTTCTTCTTATCCTTTTATTTAGGATACTTGATACAATCAATGACACGTGACGATGAATATGAAAGCTTTCATATCTGCATGGGACAGTAGCAGATCTAGTTTTTTGTTTTTTTTTTGTGTTTTCTGCAAATCGGATTTCTCAGAATCTATCCATAGGATCTTTCTGAAATTTTGACCTACCCCCCCCCCCCCAAAAAAAAATGGGGTGCGAACCTTGATTAAATATATTTTCGAAACGTTTTACGAATCCGAAATCACCGAATTTTACGAACGAAAAAAATGACAATGCATAGTCGTAACTTTGTTATTTTTTGACCGATTTTACTAATTCTTTTTTCTTTGAATACCTTTAAAAAAATCATTTTCATCTGCAGTTTCACATTTTCGAATTTCGAAAATTCGTCGCTGTGATTTCGAACCGGAAGTTTAGACCAATTTGACAACTTCTTTAATAGTTGTACGATTTTCATGAAATTTAGTATCTAAGTAGATCTTACCGATGTGACTTCAAAAATATAATTAGAAATTTTCTAAATTATCTCCCCTTGACGAAATTAAGGATCAAAATTTTCAAAAAAATCATCGAAATATAGGTCAGAATGACCTGATTTTTTTTTTGGATACTAGATAAGTAATTACTGATTTGTACATAAAATATGGAGTTTGTCGATCGAACCGGAAGTGCCGCCATATTTAAAAGTGAAAAATCAATAAGGCTTTTTTGCTATTTTACTTACAGACTCGGGAGTTATATTTTCTGAATCCTTGTAGGAAGGCCTAAAAAATGTCGCGAATAGAATTTTGATTTCGGTCACGTGTTGGTCACCATTTTGAATTGAAAATGAAAAATAGAAGCAATTTGAAGGGTCGGGACTTTGGAACACAATTACTCGCCTTCTAATTAAGCTAGAATGTTCAAACTTGGTGTAGACGTTCACTAGGTCAATGTTATGATTCAGTTTAAAGATGAACATTTTCTGCTTAGGGTAAGCAGAGATAAGCATGCTAATTTGTTGATTCTTTAGGGCACGATAACTTCGGTTATAATGAAGGGAGGGCGGTGAAACTTTTGTCAATAGAGAGTCTAATAGCTAGCCTGTTGTGTGAAATCATTGTATTTTTTTTTCTAAATATCAGGGATAGCCGAAAAAAAGAGATTGAAAATCCAAAAAGTGGTATTTTTACAATTTGGAGCATGTTTAGAGGTCTTTCTCGTAAAGTCAACATAATATTTTTTGGGAACTTCTTCTACAAAGAGTCTTATTGGTAGTCTTTTATATGAAACCATCAATCAACAGTTCAACATATAAGGAGTGGAAGAACAAAAGGATCGAACATTGAAAACGGCACCCTTTCATTGTTAAGCGAAACATGCAGTGTGGGTGACTACAATCTACACATTTAGTCATCGTATAGAGCTTATTCGACAGTACCGAATTCCAACTGCTTAGGGATATTTTACGTGCACTCCAATGTGTACACGGGACCGTGGTTTTCGTCCCATCCGAACTAGACAGCTGTGCTTGTCCGTTCTGCCTCACTGACAAGGGGGGACCACGCCGGGAAATCGAGATGAACTTTCTCCGTGCAGAACTTTCAATTCAAGCCAAACTTTTATTGCATACGATTAAGCTGGTCAGTTGGAGCTTATTTTTAAAAGTTTTGTAATAATCGGTTGGTTATTTCGCCCGGTGGAAATGTTTCTTGCTATAAGTCAGCAATTTTCCGAATTCAGGGAGGCTGAATGGCTGAATGGTTAGCATGTGCGCGCTGTATCGTAACGTCTGTCATTGAGTCAACGGGCGTCGTTTCGATCTCCAGGTTGCACGTGACATGGAATATGATGTCCAATCCCGTTTATTGCGAACGATTATGCTGTTCAGGGGGGGGGGGGCTTATTTTTAAAAGTTTTGTAATATTCGGTTGATAACTAAAGGTACCGTGCAAATTAAACTGTTAAAATAGAAAATTTGGCCCGGTTGAAATGTTTCTCGCTGTAGGTCAGCTAGAATGTTCAAACTTGGTGTAGACGTTCACTAGGTCATTGTCTTGATCGAGTTCACAGCAGAAATAACAGTGAAACGATCAACGAACTCATAGCAGAAATAACAGTGCAAAACTTAACGAATTCATAGCATAAATAGCAGAAATGAAATGGGATTTTAAGTCCTACTCTTCTGCACCTGACCTGGGCTAATGGAAGACGGGCATACGCCATACAGTGTGCTATGAGGGAATTTTTGCCCGGGTAGCGGCGCTACGGCCTACTCTTATATCGAATTCCAACTGCCAAGGGATCTTTTACGTGCACTCCAATGTGTACACGGGACCTCGGTTTTTCGTCCCATCCAAACGACTAGGCAGCTGTCCTTATCAGGCCCTCCTTCTGCATCACTGACAAGAGGAAACCACGCCGGAAAAACGAGATGAGCTTTCTCGGCCAATGCAAGGATCGAACACCCGACCTCCAGGCTAACGAGCCAGCGCCTTTCCCACTTAGCCACCGTGATTCCCATAAATAGCAATGAAACAATCAACGAATTTATAGCAGTAATAACACTTCAATAATTAACGAATTCGTAGCAGAAATAACGGTGAAACAATTAACGAATTCGTAGCAGAAATAACAATGAAACGTTCAACGAAATCATAGCCGAAATAAGAGTGGAACAATCAACGAATTAATAGTAGACGAGTTCATAGTAGAAAAAACAGCGAAACAATGAACGAATCATAGCAGAAACCAGAAGGCCATCAATACACTGTGAAATTTGAAACCTAAATGGCCCGGCTAGGAACAATATCTACATGCCCGTAAAAGACTACTTAACAATTGGAATTCGAAAAGACCGTAACGACGCTGTCCGATCAAAATTTAGTTAATTCAGTCGGCGCAAAAAGACAGGTCGTTAAAACCATTTCTGTTCAGTTAATTCCATTTCCTTAAATCTATGAAAGTTGTGTGAATTGGGAATCGCGTATTACTCAACAGTTTCAGGGGAGATAAGCCGTCTTTGAGATTGGAAATCAATTTTTGATATCGACTGTGTATGATTGCTACTAGATCGATTGTGATTCAGGTTCTAATCAGTTTGGATTGAAGAATCGGGGTGGTATATGTGTGTGTGATGGGGTGGGGTGGTGGCACAAGACGCTATATCACATTCGCAACCACACACCTAACAAATGCAGGGTATAGGTTGCGATCAGTTCTTTCAAGATTTTCATATATTTAAGCCACTTTATTACACGCCTCTGTGTTAGTGTAGATAAATGTTGACCAAATAACATCTTTCACCATTTTGACTTTCAGTTACAGAACTAGCATAGGGGCGTTTTAAGGTTTATCATGGCGGAGGCTGTACTATTTTGAGGGCCCTCTGTCGCGAGGGGAGGTTCTTGATTGATGATTGTCATGCCAATGCAATGGCTGCATTCTCATTCAGTAGTGGATTCGACAGTAACAGTGTACAGAAAGCGATTGAGTTGGACTCGGGGGACCTTTCCCTTGGCCCTAGGGACCCTTTTTGTCATTCGTGGGACCCTTTTGTCTGTCTTTAGAGCCCTCCCTAACTAGGGTACATTTTCATTTTTCGGTGTTAGCATTTTTCTCCCGTTTTATTTTTTCAACTGTTTTGATTTTTTTCGCGGGGAGGCTGGCGCCTCCAGCGCCTCAGCTATAAAACGCTTTTGAACTAGCAGTACTTTTGACATAATACCGTTTTTTCCAGTAATGGTAACTCACTCGTTTCTTCAAGAATCATTCGGCATTCCAGGTATGCTACATTCTATTCGCTGTCTTTCATAGGAGCGGTAAGATGAGACCTGTTTGTGGGAAAATCCCTAAACAATATGCGAGGGTGGAATAATTGTATATTACTTTAAGGTTTGCGTGAAGTAATTGACATATCGAAATTACAGTTATATGCACTGAATAACCATGACACGGAGAGAGAGAGAGAGAGAGAGAGAGAGAGAGAGAGAGAGAGAGAGAGAGAGAGAAATGGGGTTTAACGTCCACTCGACGCAAACTATGTCATTTTGGGACTAACATACGGTTTAATTTTATTTCAATAATCTGCTTGCGCATATTAACAGTGGGAGGAAACCGCAGGTCCCGGGGTAAACCCAGGAGATTGGACAGGCTAGATTGTAGGTTAGGGTTAGGGTAAGCGCTAAGGTTAGGTCTTGGGTTAGGATTAGGATTAGCGATATCCCTATTTACATCTCGTGACCTTTGACCAAACGTAATGAAGACAGGATGTGACGTATATATGCACATTGAGGTTATCAAGCTATAGACCGGACTAGTAGTAAGCTATAAACGGATAAATAACAAGAGTTTATTTGTATATTATTTTATTAAATTTATATATATCTTAACTCCCTGATTTACGTATATACATTATGCATGAACAATAGAAACTATATACTAGTATTTATAAGTATCAAAGCTATGGTAATATTATGCTATCAAATAGCCGTATTGTCTTAATATTTGTTGTAACCGCAACCTTGGTAGTTATTGTAAGAAGGATAACGGTTGTAGTTGTTGTATCCGTTACCCTATCCGTTGTTATTGTAGTTGTTATATCCCTTCCCATATTCGTTGTTATTGTGGCCATTGTTGTAACCGTTGTTGTAATTGTAGGGGCCGTTGTAACTATTGTATCCTTTATTATTGTATTGGTTGTACTTGTATAGTCCGTTGTTGTACCCGTTGTAGTTGTATGATTGTTTGTAAGCTCCAATCTTTCCATGTCCAACAAGTCCGTTTCCAATTATACCGTGTCCAATACCGTTACCAACGATACCATGAACAATTCCGTGTCCAACAATACCGTGTCCGATACCGTTACCAACGATGTCATGCCCAATGCCGTTACCAATCTTTCCATGTCCAATAAGTCCGTGTCCGATTCCGTTTCCAATGATACCATGTCCGATACCGTTACCAACGATACCATGACCAATTCCGTTTCCAACAATACCGTGTCCGATACCGTTACCAACGATGCCATGCCCAATGCCGTTACCAATCTTTCCATGTCCAATAAGTCCGTGTCCGATTCCGTTTCCAATGATACCATGTCCGATACCGTTACCAACGATACCATGACCAATTCCGTTTCCAACAATACCGTGTCCGATACCGTTACCAACAATACCATGACCAATTCCGTTACCAATACCACCGACTTTGCCAACAGCTACTATTCGGTGTCTGAGTCGGTTTCCTTGGATACCATGTCCAATACCATGGTTGAGTCCGTTGCCAATAGCTCCTACACCAACAAGACCATGTCCAACACCGGCAGGTCCTCTTCCAAATCCTTTACCAATTCCGTTTCCAAAGACACCAACACCATGTCCGAAACCGTGTCTGATTTTAGCATCGATGTATTGGGAAGCAGCTACTGTCAAACAGACAGCGAAAGCGACGAAAGCCTGAAAAAGAAAAAAAAACCATGTGTTTTACAGAAATAGCCCTAGATTTGATTCCATACTAAAAAAAAATCGCGGGGGTTTATTTATAACCAAAAACTTGACAATCAAGAAATTTTACTGTGCCGCCATTATTTAGTACATGATCGAGTTTTGGCGTTACCAGGCAAAATCACAAATAATGTTCAACTCTGGGTAATAATTTACACTTTTTATAATTTACCGTTCTGGCCCTATGAATATAAAACTGCCTTTAATGCAATGTCAAGGGCGATAAGCAATAATACAACAGTGACGATGCAATACCATGTTCAACCCTCGGTAATTTCTACCAGTTTTAAATTTAAAGATGGACCGGGTATGCTTATCTTAAAACTTCAAAGATTTGAAATCTTATACGGAGTAGGGCAAAAGTCCTACTTTATACACCGACTGGACCATTGAAGACAAACAGATAAATTTTGCCCGGACATCTACATCACGATATAATCTATCAAGGTATCTTTTACGTGCACGCCAATGTGCACACTGAACATTGCTTTTCGTCCCATCCTGACAATTATACACTATTCCCTGTCAGACCGGGCAGACCTACTGTCCTGTACAGCTAACAAGGGCAGTCAAGCCTGTACAATTGACTTTCTGGTCAAACCCCGGGAGAGAGCCCAAGACCTACTGGTTAGTTAATCAGTGTCTCTTATCACTGAGCCACCATGATCCCCATACATTAAAAACATGGAGTTCGTAGATGAGCATATTATGCTTGGGGTAAGCAGAGATAAGAAATTAGATTGGTTGATGATTTCGGACACTTTCACTTCAGTCAGAGTGATGAAACTTGGTGTATAGTTTAATTACATCAATACCTTGAATACGTTCGACAATGAGCATTGTCTGCCCTGGATAAGCAGAGCGATGAGCAATTTGATTGGTCGAGAATTTGAAACAAAATAACTCTCCTTCTAATTGGGGCAGAATGTTCAATCTTGGTGAAGGCGTTCATTAGGTCAGTGCCATGAAGGAGTGCGAAGATGAGCATTGTCTGCTTAAAGTAAGCAGAGATAAGCAATCTGATTGGTTGATTCTTTGGGGCACGATAACTTTGGTTATAATGAAGTGAGAGTGACAAAATTCCAAATAAAGATTCATTATGTCATTACCTTGACTAAGTTTGATGTTGAGAATTTCTGCGTAGATTTAGGAGCAATACGAAATTTGACTGATCACATTGGAACATAACACCTCTGTTTTTAATTAAGGTAGAATTTGAACCGGTTGAATTGTTTCTCGTTATAACTCGGTGAGTTTTTGGCGGATTTCATTAATTCTTTTTCCTTTTTAAGATTCTTTATATAACTCTTGGGATGCGACAGAAACTGACCGTGAATATGAAAGCTTTAATATCTGCTTAGCAGATCTAGTTATTAAGCTTCATGTTACATATGAAAGCTTATTGTTTCTGTTAAAGTTATTATTAAGCTTTCATATTACATATGAAAGCATATTGTTTCTGTTAAGATTATTAAGCTTTCATATTACATATGAAAGCTTATTGTTTCTGTTAAGATTATTATTATTAAGCTTTCATATTACATATGAAAGCTTATTGTTTCTGTTAAGATTATTATTATTTTTTTTTTGTGTTTTATCCACAAATCGGATTTCTCAGAATCTAACCACAGTATCTTTATGAAACTTTTACCTACCCCCCCAAAAATGGGTGGTAGCTGTTGATTAGATATATTTTCAAAACGTTTTACGAATCCGAAATCACCGAAATTTACGAACGACAAAATGGACATTGCATAGTCGTAACTTTATTGTTTTTTGACCGATTTTACTAAATCTTTTTTCTTTGAATACCTTGAAAAAAATCATTTTCATCAGCAGTTTCACATTTTCGAATTTCGAAAATTCGTCGCTGTGATTTCGAACCGGAAGTTTAGACCAATTTGACAACTTCTTTAATAGTTGTGCGATTTTCATTCAATTTAGTATATAAGTAGATCCTACCGATGTGACTTCAAAAATATAATTAGAAATTTTCTAAATTATCTCCCCTTGGTGAAATTAAGGATCAAAATTTTCAAAAAAATCGCCGAAATATAGGTCAGAATGACCTAATTTTTTATTTTGGTACTAGAAAAGGAATTACTGATTCGTACACAAAATATGGAGTTTGTCGATCGAACCGGAAGTGCCACCATCTTTAAACGTGAAAAATCACTAAGGCTTTTTTGCTATTTTACTTACAGACTCGGGAGTTATATTTTCTGAATCCTTGTAGGAAGGCCTAAAAAATGTCGCGAATAGAATTTTGATTTAGGTCAACCGGGAGTCACCATTTTGAATTGAAAATGAAAAATAGAAGCAATTTGAAGGGCCGAGACTTTGGAGCACAATAACTCTCATTCTAATTAAGCTAGAATGTTCAAACTTGGTGTAAACTTTTACTAGGTCAATGTTATGATGGAGTTCAAAGATGAGCATTTTCTGCTTAGGGTAAGCAGAGATAAGCATGTTGATTTGTTGATTCTTTAGGGCACGATAACTTCGGTTATAATGAAGGGAGAGCGGTGAAACTTTTGTCAATAGAGAGTCTAATAGCTAGCCTGTTGTGTGAAATCATTGAATCATTTTTTTTTTAAATATCAGGGATAGCCGAAAAAAAGAGATTGAAAATCCAAAAAGTCGTATTTTTACAATTTGGAGCATGTTTAGAGGTCTTTCTCGTAAAGTCAACATAATATTGGTTGGGAACTTCTTCTACAAAGAGTCTTATTGGTAGTCTTTTATATGAAACCATCGATCAACAGTCCAACATATCAGGAGTAGAAGAACAAAAGGATCGAACATTGAAAACGGCACCCTTTCATTGTTAAGCGAAACATGCAGTGTGGGTGACTACAATCTACACATTTAGTCATCGTATAGAGCTTATTCAACAGTATCGAATTCCAACTGCTTAGGGATATTTTACGTGCACTCCAATGTGTACACGGGACCGTGCTTTTCGTCCCATCCGAACTAGACAGCTGTGCTTGTCAGGCCCTCTGTTCTGCCACACTGACAAGGGGGAACCACGCCGGGAAATCGAGATGAACTTCCTACGTGCAGAACTTTCAATTGAAGCCAAACTTTTATTGCATACGATTAAGCTGGTCAGTTGGAGCTTATTTTCAAAAGTTTTGTAATAATCGGTTGGTAATTAAAGTACCGTGCACATTAAACTGTTAAAACAGAAAATTTCGCCCGGTTGAAATGTTTCTTGCTATAAGTCAGCAATTTTCCGAATTCAGGGAGGCTGAAATAACTTTCCTTCTAATTGAGCTAGAATGTTCAATCTTGGTGTAGACGTTCACTATGTCAATGTCAGGATTGAGTTTAAAGATGAGCATTTTCTGCCTAGGGTAAGCAGAGATAAGCATGCTGATTTGTTGATTCTTTAGGACAATTTAAGGGCCGAAACTTTGAAACACAATAACTCTCCTTCTAATTGAGCTAGAATGTTCAATCTTGGTGTAGACGTTCACTATGTCAATGTCATGATTGAGTTCAAAGATGAGCATTTTCTGCCTAGGGTAAGCAGAAATAAGCATGTTGATTTGTTGATTCTTTAGGGCAAGATAACTTCGGTTAAAATGAAGGGAGGGCGGTGAAACTCTTGTTAATCGAGAGTGTAATAGCTGGCCTGTTGTGTGGAATCGTTGTATCTTTTTTTTAAATATCAGGGATAGCAGAAAAAAGAGATCGAAAATCCAAAAAGTCGTATGTTTACGATTTGGAGCATCTTTTAAGGTTCTTTTCTCTTAAAGTCAACATAATATTTTTTGGGAACTTCTTCTACGAAGAGTCTTATCGGTAGTCTTTTATATGAAAACTTCGATCAACAGTCCAAAATATCTGGAGTAGAAGAATAAAAGGATCAAACATTGAAAACGGCACCCTTTCATTGTTAAGCGAAACATGCAGTGTGGGTGACTACAATCTGCACATTTAGTCATCGTATAGAGCTTATTCAACAGTATCGAATTCCAACTGCTTAGGGATATTTTACGTGCACTCCAATGTGTACACGCGACCTTGGTTTTTCGTCCCATCCGAACGACTAGACAGCTGTCCTTGTCAGGCCCTCTGCTCTGCCTCACTGACAAGGGGGAACCACGCCGGAAAATCGAGATGAACTTTCTCGTTGCAGAACTTTCAATTCGGGCCAAACGTTTATTGCATACGATTAAGCTGGTCAGTTGGAGCTTATTTTCAAAAGTTTTGTAATGATCGGTTGGTAATTAAAATACCGTGTTAATTAAACTGTTAAAACAGAAAATTTCGCCCGGTTGAAATGTTTCTTGCTATAAGTCAGCAATTTCCCGATTTTAGGGAGGCTGAATGGTTAGCATACGCGCGCTGTATCGTAACGTCTGTCATTGAATCAACCGGCGTCGTTTCGATTTCCAAGTTGCACCTGACATGGAGTATGGTGTCCAACCTCGTGGGTTTTCTGCGTGTCCTTCGGTTTCCTCTCATGGCTAAAGACCCGTACGCGCAAGGTAAGTTTATAAATAAAATTAAAAAACATATGTTAGTCCCGAAATGACCTAGTTTGTGTCGAATGGACGTTGAGCCGCATTTCTCTCTTTCTCTTTTATTTTTAAAGTTTTGTAATAATCGGTTGGTAAACAAAGGTACTGTAAAAGTGATAAAACATAAAATTTCGCCCGGTTGTAATGTTTCTCACTTTAAAGTCAGCAATTTGCCGATTTTAGAGGGCAAACGTTTATTGCGAACAATTAAGCTGGTCAGGGGGAGCTTATTTTTAAGGGAGGCTGAATAGCTGAATGGTTAGCATGTGCGCTGTATCGTAACGTCTGTCATTGAGTCAACGGGCGTCGTTTCGATTTGGAGATTGCACGTGACATGGAGTATGGTGTCCAACCTCGTGTGTTTTCTCCGTGTCCTTCGGTTTCCTCCCAACAGCTAAAGACCAGTACGCGCAAGGGGAGTTTTTAAATAAAATTAAAAAACATATGTTAGTCCCGAAATGACCTAGTTTGTGTCGAATTGACGTTAAGCCGCATTTCTTTCTTTCTTTTTTATTTTTAAAGTTTTGTAATAATCGGTTGTTAATCAAAGATACTGTAAAAGTGATAAAACAGAAAATTTCGCCCGGTTGTAATGTTTCTCACATTGCCGATTTTAAGGGGAAAACGTTTATTCCGAACGATTTAGCTGGTCAGGGGGAGCTTATTTTTAGAACTTTTGTAATATTCGGTTGATAACTAAAGGTACCGTGCAAATTAAACTAATAAAATAGAAGATTTCGCCCGGTTGAAATGTTTCTATCTGTAGGTCAGCAATTTGCCGATTTTAGGGTGGTTGCGTGACTGAATGGTTAGCACGTGCGCTCTGTATCATAACGTCTGTCATTGAGTCAACTGGCGTTGTTTCGATTTCTTGGTTGTACGTGACAAGGAGTATGGTCGCCTGTCCAACCTCGTAGGCCGTAACGCCGCTGCCTGGGTAAAATTTCCCTCATTGCACACTTTATGGCGTATGCCCGTCTTCATTAGCCCATTTTAGGAGCAGAACAGTAGGACGTTAAACCCCATTCAATTTCATTTCATTTTCTCTATGTTGCTTATTTATTATAGTGGATAAATGATTTTCTGGTTCTATTAATTATTTCAACACAAGTATCAGTTATTTCCCTTTAGTTTTCAGATTATGCAATGTTTCATACTATATTTAGACTTGTAACTTCGCGAGTTTTTGACCAATTTTGATAGTTTGTTATTCTTATCCTTTTATTTGAGATACTTGATATAATCGATGACACGTGACGATGAATATGAAAGCTTTCATATCTGCATGGGGCAGTAGCAGATCTAGTTAAGCTTTCATATTACATATGAAAGCTTATTGTTTCTGTTAAAGTTATTATTATTATTATTTTTTTTTTTGTGTGTTTTCTGCAAATCGGATTTCTCAGAATCTATCCATAGGATCTTTCTGAAATTTTGACCTACCCCCCCAAAAATGGGGTGCGAACCTTGATTAAATATATTTTCGAAACGTTTTACGAATCCGAAATCACCGAATTTTACGAACGAAAAAAATGACAATGCATAGTCGTAACTTTGTTATTTTTTGACCGATTTTACTAATTCTTTTTTCTTTGAATACCTTTAAAAAAACCATTTTCATCTGCAGTTTCACATTTTCGAATTTCGAAAATTCGTCGCTGTGATTTCGAACCGGAAGATTAGACCAATTTGACAACTTCTTTAATAGTTGTACGATTTTCATGAAATTTAGTATCTAAGTAGATCCTACCGATGTGACTTCAAAAATATAATTAGAAATTTTCTAAATTATCTCCCCTTGACGAAATTAAGGATCAAAATTTTCAAAAAAATCATCGAAATATAGGTCAGAATGACCTGATTTTTTTTTTGGATACTAGATAAGTAATTACTGATTTGTACACAAAATATGGAGTTTGTCGATCGAACCGGAAGTGCCGCCATATTTAAAAGTGAAAAATCAATAAGGCTTTTTTGCTATTTTACTTACAGACTCGGGAGTTATATTTTCTGAATCCTTGTAGGAAGGCCTAAAAAATGTCGCGAATAGAATTTTGATTTCGGTCACGTGATGGTCACCATTTTGAATTGAAAATGAAAAATAGAAGCAATTTGAAGGGTCGGGACTTTGGAACACAATTACTCTCCTTCTAATTAAGCTAGAATGTTCAAACTTGGTGTAGACGTTCACTAGGTCAATGTTATGATTGAGTTTAAATATGAGCATTTTCTGCTTAGGGTAAGCAGAGATAAACAAGCTAATTTGTTGATTCTTTAGGGCACGATAACTTCGGTTATAATGAAGGGAGGGCGGTGAAACTTTTGTCAATAGAGAGTCTAATAGCTAGCCTGTTGTGTGAAATCATTGTATTATTTTTTCTAAATATCAGGGATAGCCGAAAAAAAGAGATTGAAAACCCAAAAAGTCGTATTTTTACAATTTGGAGCATGTTTAGAGGTCTTTCTCGTAAAGTCAACATAATATTTTTTGGGAACTTCTTGTACAAAGAGTCTTATTGGTAGTCTTTTATATGAAACCATCGATCAACAGTCCAACATATCAGGAGTAGAAGAACAAAAGGATCGAACATTGAAAACGGCACCCTTTCATTGTTAAGCGAAACATGCAGTGTGGGTGACTACAATCTACACATTTAGTCATCGTATAGAGCTTATTCAACAGTATCGAATTCCAACTGCTTAGGGATATTTTACGTGCACTCCAATGTGTACACGGGACCTTGGTTTTTCGTCCCATCCGAATGACTAGACAGCTGTGCTTGTCAGGCCCTCCGTTCTGCCTCACTGACAAGGGGAACCACGCCGGGAAATCGAGATGAACTTTCTCCGTGCAGAACTTTCAATTCAGGCGAAAACGTTTATTGCATACGATTAAGCTGGTCAGTTGGATCTTATTTTCAAAAGTTTTGTAATAATCGGTTGGTAATTAAAGTACCGTGCACATTAAACTGTTAAAACAGAAAATTTCGCCCGGTTGAAATGTTTCTTGCTATAAGTCAGCAATTTTCTGAATTCAGGGAGGCTGAATGGCTGAATGGTTAGCATGTGCGCACTGTATCGTAACGTCTGTCATTGAGTCAACGGGCGTCGTTTCGATCTCCAGGTTGCACGTGACATGAAGTATGATGTCCAACCTTGTGGGTTTTCTCCGTGTTCTTCGGTTTCCTCCCAACGGCTAAAGACCTGTAAGCGCAGGGGGAGTTTTTAAATAAAATTAAAAAACATATGTTAGTCCCGAAATGACCTAGTTTGTGTCGAATGGACATTAGGCCGCATTTCCCTCTTTCTCTTTTATTTTTAAAGTTTTGTAATAATCGGTTGGTAATCAAAGGTACTGTAAAAGTGATAAAACAGAAAATAATCGGTTGGTAATCAAAGGTACTGTAAAAGTCATAAAACAGAAAATTTCGCCCGGTTGTAATGTTTCTCACTTTAAAGTCAGCAATTTCCCGATTTTAAGTGGCAAACGTTTATTGCGAACGCTTAAGCTGGTCAGGGGGGAGCTTATTTTTAAAAGTTTTGTAATATTCGGTTGATAACTAAAGGTACCGTGCAAATTAAACTGTTACAATAGAAAATTTGGCCCGGTTGAAATGTTTCTCGCTGTAGGTCAGCAATTTGCCGATTTTAGGGAGGTTGCGTGGCTGAATGGTTAGCACGTGCGCTCTGTATCATAACGTCTGTCATTGAGTCAACTGCCGTTGTTTCGATTTTTTGGTTGTACGTGACAAGGAGTATGGTTGCCTGTCCAACCTCGTAGGCCGTAACCGCCGCTGCCCGGGTAAAATTTCCCTCATTGCACACATTATGGCATATGCCCGTCTTCATTAGCCCATTTTAGGAGCAGAACAGTCGGACGTTAAACCCCATTCAATTTCATTTCATTTTCTCTATGTTGCTTATTTATTATAGTGGATAAATATTTTTCTGGTTCTAGCAATTATTTAATTTCTGCATAGAAATCTTGCTTTGGCCAGTTTTTTTTATTGCAGAGTGCCATTCTTGTTTAAACAAACATGATCCTTTGTTTAAAACATGCTTAAGAAGTCGTCACGATTTCCTACTTATAACCAAACATATTGGAAATATTAGTCTGGCATTATTAAATCCTAATTTTATTGGTCTTATTTAAAATTAAACTTTCATTTAACTATGAACAACCCTTAACGTGTCTCTTTAAAACTATTAAGTACTCTAAAACAGTAGCTCAACCTTTTGACCTAAACTCATTAATTTACCATTTTGTTGTGAGCGACTTCTTATTCTTCCTATATGACATATTGCACGTGTCTGATTTCAAAGGGGGGTTGAGTGGCTGAATGGTAAGCACGCGCGCCTGTCATTGAGTAAACTAGCGTGTTTTCGAATGCCCGGTTGTACGTGACAAGGAGTAAGGTCGCCTGTCCAACCTGCCATTTTTAATTTTTTTTTCCCGCCATTTTCATTTCATTTTCTCATCCGTCTCATTACAGTAATACAAGTTTCAGTTATTTCCCTTTAGTTTTCAGATTATTGTTATGCCTGGGTGCAATGTTTCATACTATATTTAGACTTGTAACTTCGCGAGTTTTTGACCAATTTTAATAATTTTTTCTTCGTATCCTTTTATTTAGGTTACTTGATACAATCAATGACACGTGACGATGAATATGAAAGCTTTCATATCTGCATGGGACAGTAGCAGATCTAGTTGTTATTTTTTTTTGTGTTTTATCCACAAATCGGATTTCTCAGAATCTAACCACAGTATCTTTATGAAACTTTTACCTACCCCCCCCCCCAAAAAAAAAAAAATGGGTGGTAGCTGTTGATTAAATATATTTTCAAAACGTTTTACGAATCCGAAATCACCGAAATTTACGAACGACAAAATGGACAATGCATAGTCGTAACTTTATTGTTCTTTTACCGATTTTACTAAATCTTTTTTCTTTGAATACCTTGAAAAAAATCATTTTCATCAGCAGTTTCACATTTTCGAATTTCGAAAATTCGTCGCTGTGATTTCGAACCGGAAGTTTAGACCATTTGACAACTTCTTCAATAGTTGTGCGATTTTCATTCAATTTAGTATATAAGTAGATCCTACCGATGTGACTTCAAAAATATAATTAGAAATTTTCTAAATTATCTCCCCTTGGTGAAATTAAGGATCAAAGTTTTCAAAAAAATCGTCGAAATATAGGTCAGAATGACCTAATTTTTTTGTCGATACTAGACAAGGAATTACTGATTCGTACACAAAATATGGAGTTTGTCGATCGAACCGGAAGTGCCACCATCTTGAAACGTGAAAAATCAATAAGGCTTTTTTGCTATTTTACTTACAGACTCAGGAGTTATATTTTCTGAATCCTTGTAGGAAGGCCTAAAAAATGTCGCGAACAGAATTTTGATTTAGGTCAACCGGGAGTCACCATTTTGAATTGAAAATCAAAAATAGAAGCAATTTGAAGGGCCGAGACTTTTGAGCACAATAACTCTCATTCTAATTAAGCTAGAATGTTCTAATTTGGTGTAGACGTTCACTAGGTCAATGTTATGATGAAGTTCAAAGATGAGCATTTTCTGCTAAGGGTAAGCAGAGATAAGCATATTGATTTGTTGATTCTTTAGGGCACGATAACTTCGGTTATAATGAAGGGAGGGCGGTGAAACTTTTGTCAATAGAGAGTCTAATAGCTAGCCTGTTGTGTGAAATCATTGTATCATTTTTTTAAATATCAGGGATAGCCGAAAAAAAGAGATTGAAAATCCAAAAAGTCGTATTTTTACAACTTGGAGTATGTTTAGAGGTCTTTCTCGTAAAGTCAACATAATATTTGTTGGGAACTTCTTCTACAAAGAGTCTTATTGGTAGTCTTTTATATGAAACCATCGATCAACAGTCCAATATATCAGGAGTAGAAGAACAAAAGGATCGAACATTGAAAACGGCACCCTTTCATTGTTAAGCGAAACATGCAGTGTTGGTGACCACAATCTACACATTTGGTCATCGTATAGAGCTTATTCAACAGTATCGAATTCCAACTGCTTAGGGATATTTTACGTGCACTCCAATGTGTACACTGGACCGTGGTTTTCGTCCCATCCGAACTAGACAGCCGTTCTGCCTCACTGACAAGGGGGAACCACGCCGGGAAATCGAGATGAACTTTCTCCGTGCAGAACTTCCAATTCAAGCCAAACTTTTATTGCATACGATTACGCTGGTCAGTTGGAGCTTATTTTCAAAAGTTTTGTAATAATCGGTTGGTAATTAAAGTACCATGCACATTAAACTGTTAAAACAGAAAATTTCGCCCGGTTCAAATGTTTCTTGCTATAAGTCAGCAATTTTCCGAATTCAGGGAGGCTGAATGGCTGAATGGTTAGCATGTGCGCGCTGTATCGTAACGTCTGTCATTGAGTCAACGGGCGTCGTTTCGATCGCCAGGTTGCACGTGACATGGAATATGATGTCCAACCCCGTTTATTGCGAACGATTAAGCTGTTCAGGGGGAGCTTATTTTTAAAAGTTTTGTAATATTCGGTTGATAACTAAAGGTACCGTGCAAATTAAACTGTTAAAATAGAAAATTTGGCCCGGTTGAAATGTTTCTCGCTGTAGGTCAGCTAGAATGTTCAAACTTGATCGAGTTCACAGCAGAAATAACAGTGAAACGATCAACGAACTCATAGCAGAAATAACAGTGCAAAACTTAACGAATTCATAGCAGAAATGAAATGGGGTTTTACGTCCTACTCTTCTGCATCTGACCTGGGCTAATGGAAGACGGCCATACGCCACACAGTGTGCTATGAGGGAATTTTTGCCCGGGCAAGGGATCTTTTACGTGCACTCCAATGTGTACACGGGACGTCGGTTTTTCGTCCCATCCGAACGACTAGGCAGCTGTCCTTATCAGGCCCTCCTTCTGCATCACTGACAAGAGGAAACCACGCCGGAAAATCGAGATGAACTTTCTCGGCCAATGCAAGAATCGAACACCCGACCTCCAGGCTAACGAGCCAGCGCCTTGCCCACTTAGCCACCGTGATTCCCATAAATAGCAATGAAACGATCAACGAATTTATAGCAGTAATAACACTTCAACAATTAACGAATTCGTAGCAGAAATAACGATGAAACAATTAACGAATTCGTAGCAGAAATAACAATAAAACGTTCAACGAAATCATAGCCGAAATAAGCGTGGAACAATGAACGAATTAATAGTAGACGAGTTCATAGTAGAAAAAACAGCGAAACAATGAACGAATCATAGCAGAAACCAGAAGGCTATCAATACACTGAAATTTGAAACCTAAATGGCCCGGCTAGGAACAATATCTACATGCCCGTAAAAGACTACTTAACAGTTGGAATTCGAAAGAAAAGACCGTAATGACGCTGTCCGATCAAACTTTAGTTAATTCAGTCGGCGCAAAAAGATAGGTCGTTAAAACCATTTCTGTTCAGTTCATTCCATTTCCTTAAATCTATGAAAGTTGTGTGAATTGGGAATCGCGTATTACTCAACAGTTTCAGGGGAGATAAGCCGTCTTTGAGATTGGAAATCAATTTTTGATATCGACTGTGTATGATTGCTACTAGATCGATTGTGATTCAGGTTCTAATCAGTTTGGATTGAAGAATCGGGGTGGTATATGTGTGTGTGATGGGGTGGGGGTGGGGGTGGTGGCCCAAGACGCTATATCCCATTCGCAACCACACAACTAACAAATGCAGGGTATAGGTTGCGATCAGTTCTTTCAAGATTTTCATATATTTAAGCCACTTTATTACACGCCTCATCTGAAAATGTCTGTGTTAGTGTAGATAAATGTTGACCAAATAACATCTTTCACCATTTTGACTTTCAGTTACAGAACTAGCATAGGGGCGTTTTAAGGTTTATCATGGCGGAGGCTGTACTATTTTGAGGGCCCTCTGTCGCGAGGGGAGGTTCTTGATTGATGATTGTCACCCCAATGCAATGGCTGCATTCTCATTCAGTAGTGGATTCGACAGTAACAGTGTATAGAAAACGATTGAGTTGGACTCGGGGGCCCTTTCCCTTGGCACTAGGGACCCTTTTGTCATTCGTCGGACCCTTTTGTCTGTCTTTAGAGCCCTCCCTAACTAGGGCACATTTTCATTTTTCGCATCGGTTTTAGCATTTTTCTCCCGTTTTATTTTTTCAACTGCTTTGATTTTTTTCGCGGGGAGGCTGGCGCCTCCAGCGCCTCAGCTATAAAACGCTTTTGAACTAACAGTACTATTGACATAATACCGTTTTTTCCAGTAATGGTAACTCACTCGTTTCTTCAAGAATCATTCGGCATTCCAGGTATGCTACATTCTATTCGCTGTCTTCCATAGGAGCGGTAAGATGAGACTTGTTTGTGGGAAAATCCCTAAACAATATGCGAGGGTGGAATAATCGTACATTACTTTAAGGTTTGCGTGAAGTAATTGACATATCGAAATTACAGTTATATGCACTGAATAACCATGACACGGAGAGAGAGAGAGAGAGAGAGAGAGAGAGAGAGAGAAAAAAAGAGAGAGAGAGAGAGAGAGAAATGGGGTTTAACGTCCACTCGACGCAAACTAGGTCATTTTGGGACTAACATATGGTTTAATTTTATTTCAATAATCTGCTTGCGCATATTAACAGTGGGAGGAAACCGCAGGTCCCGGGATAAACCCAGGAGATTGGACAGGCGAGATTGTAGGTTAGGGTTAGGGTAAGCGCTAAGGTTAGGTCTTGGGTTAGGATTAGGATTAGCGATATCCCTATTTACATCTCGTGACCTTTGACCAAACGTAATGAAGACAGGATGTGACTTATATATGCACATTGTGGTTATCAAGCTATAGACCGGACTAGTAGTAAGCGATAAACGGATAAATAACAAGAGTTTATATGTATATTATTTTACTAAATTTATATATATCTTAACTCCCTGATTTACGTATATACATTATGCATGAACAATAGTTCTAGTATTTATAAGTATTAAAGCTATGGTAATATTATGCTATCAAATAGCCGTATTGTCTTAATATTTGTTGTAACCGCAACCTTGATAGTTATTGTAAGAAGGATAACGGTTGTAGTTGTTGTATCCGTTACCGTATCCGTTGTTATTGTAGTTGTTATATCCCTTCCCATATTCGTTGTTATTGTGGCCATTGTTGTAACCGTTGTTGTAATTGTAGGGGCCGTTGTAACTATTGCATCCTTTATTATTGTATTGGTTGTACTTGTATAGTCCGTTGTTGTATCGGTTGTATGGCCCGTTGTTGTACCCGTTGTAGTTGTATGATTGTTTGTAAGCTCCAATCTTTCCATGTCCAACAAATCCGTTTCCAATTATACCGTGTCCGATACCGTTACCAACGATACCATGACCAATTCCGTGTCCAACAATACCGTGTCCGATACCGTTACCAACGATGTCATGCCCAATGCCGTTACCAATCTTTCCATGTCCAATAAGTCCGTGTCCGATTCCGTTTCCAATGATACCATGTCCGATACCGTTACCAACGATACCATGACCAATTCCGTTTCCAACAATACCGTGTCCGATACCGTTACCAACGATGCCATGCCCAATGCCGTTACCAATCTCTCCATGTCCAATAAGTCCGTGCCCGATTCCGTTTCCAATGATACCATGTCCGATACCGTTACCAACGATACCATGACCAATTCCGTTTCTAACAATACCGTGTCCGATACCGTTACCAACAATACCATGACCAATTCCGTTACCAATAACACCGACTTTGCCAACAGCTACTATTCCGTGTCTGAGTCGGTTTCCTTGGATACCATGTCCAATACCATGGTTGAGTCCGTTGCCAATAGCTCCTACACCAACAAGACCATGTCCAACACCGGCATGTCCTCTTCCATATCCTTTACCAATTCCGTTTGCAAAGACACCAACACCATGTCCGAAACCGTGTCCGATTTTAGCATCGATGTATTGGGAAGCAGCTACTGTCAAACAGACAGCGAAAGCGACGAAAGCCTGAAAAAGAAAAAAAACCATGTGTTTTACAGAAATAGCCGTAGATTTGATTCCATACTAAAATAAAATAGCGAGGGTTTATTTATAACCAAAAACTTGACAATCAAGAAATTTTACTGTGCCGCCATTATTTAGTACATGATCGAGTTTTGGCGTTACCAGGCAAAATCACAAGTAATGTTCAACTCTGGGTAATAATTTACACTTTTTATAATTTACCGTTCTGGCCCTATGAATATAAAACTGCCTTTAATACAATGTCAAGGGCGATAAGCAATAATGCAACAGTGACGATGCAATACCACGTTCAACCCTCGGTAATTTCTACCAGTTTTAAATTTAAAGATGGACCTATGGGTATGCATGCCAAGTGCGATAAGCAATCATATAAAAATTTAGTATGTAATGAAACTTCCCAGCAAACACAAAACGTTTTGGTAACATTCGTAATTGGTTCTAATATGGTTGCGTTCAGAATGTTTGTTTAAGCACGTTCTCCAAACGTTCAGAAAGGGTTCAGAGATAGACAGTACTTTTTATAAACGTTCCAGAAACATGATCAGAATGTTGTCTTTTGACGTTTTTATTTTACTTTCATTCAACAATGACCGAACGTTATTTTGAATGTTTTCATAATGTTTCATCGGCTAACGTTGCATTAAAACATTAGATTAATGTTTCAACTCAGTTTTTTATTACGTTATATCGTTGATACTGTGAGACGTTACTAAACATTAGTTAATATCGTTCTACTGACGTTTACTTTAGGAACGTTCGAATTAGTTGTTCCAAGAACGTCAACTGAACCACCTGATTCAACGTTATTTGTCACGCCTGGTCAGACAAACTATAGACGTCAGTAAATTATGTTCTTCTAACGTAACTTTTGTAACGTTTTAAATTATGATTCTTTGAACGTTGGTTACACTTTTGTTTGGGACGTTATATTTATTATATTGAATTTCAGTTTTTAAAACGTTCTGTTTTCCTAATTTAAAAACGTTGAAATTAAACGAAAAAATAAAACCTTCCAATAAAGTTCGTAAAACGTTGTATTTCTATTTTACATTCTTTACATCTTACATCATCAACAAACGTTGCTTTACAACATTAGATTAATGTTTCAACCCCGTTTTTTATGACATTATATCGTCGATACTGTGAAACGTTACTAAACATTAATTAATATTGTTCTACTGACGTTTACTTTAGAAACGTTCAGATCAGTTGTTCCAAGAACGTCAGCTGAACCACCTGAATCAACGTTATTTCACAAGGCTGGGCAGACAACCTCGAAACGTCAGTAAATTATGTTCTTCTAACGTAACTATTGTTGCGTTTTAACTTATGATTCTTTGAACGTTAGTAATACATTAGACTAATGTTTCAACTCTGTTTTTTATGACGTTATATCGTTGATACCGTGAGACTTTACTAAACATTAGTTAATATCGTTCTACTGATGTTTACTTTAGAAACGTTTGAATTAGTTGTCCCAAGAACGTCAACTGAACCACCTGATTCAACGTTATTTGTCAAGCCTGGTCAGACAAACTATAGACGTCAGTAAATTATGTTCTTCTAACGTAACTTTTGTAACGTTTTAAATTATGATTCTTTGAACGTTGGTAATACTTTTGTTTGGGACGTTATATTTATTATATTGAATTTCAGTTTTTTAAACGTTCTGTTTTCCTAATCTAAAAACGTTGAAATTAAACGAAAAAATAAAACCTTCCAATAAAGTTCGTAAAACGTTGCATTTCTATTTTACATTCTTTACATCTTACATCATTAGCAAACGTTGCATTACAACATTAGATTAATGTTTCAACCCCGTTTTTTATGACATTATATCGTCGATACTGTGAAACGTTACTAAACATTAATTAACATTGTTCTACTGACGTTTACTTTAGAAACGTTCGATCAGTTGTTCCAAGAACGTCAGCTGAACCACCTGAATCAACGTTACTTCCTAAGGCTGGGCAGACAACCTCGAAACGTCAGTAAATTATGTTCTTCTAACGTAACTATTGTAGCGTTTTAACTTATGATTCTTTGAACGTTAGTAATACATTAGACTAATGTTTCAACTCTGTTTTTTATGACGTTATATCGTTGATACCGTGAGACGTTACTAAACATTAGTTAATATCGTTCTACTGATGTTTACTTTAGAAATGTTCAGATAAGTTGTTCCAAGAACGTCAACTGAATCGCCTGATTCAACGTTATTTGTCACGCCTGGTCAGACAAACTGTAGACGTCAGTAAATTATGTTCTTCTAACGTAACTTTTGTAACGTTTTAAATTATGATTCTTTGAACGTTGGTAATATATTTGTTTGTGACGTTATATTGATTATATTGAATTTCAGTTTTTAAAACGTTCTGTTTTCCTAATTTAAAAACGTTGAAATTAAACGAAAAAATAAAACCTTCCAATAAAGTTCGTAAAACGTTGTATTTCTATTTTACATTCTTTATATCTTACATCATTAACAAACGTTGCTTTACAACATTAGATTAATGTTTCAACCCCGTTTTTTATGACATTATATCGTCGATACTGTGAAACGTTACTAAACATTAATTAATATTGTTCTACTGACGTTTACTTTAGAAACGTTCAGATCAGTTGTTCCAAGAACGTCAGCTGAACCACCTGAATCAACGTGATTTCACAAGGCTGGGCAGACAACCTCGAAACGTCAGTAAATTATGTTCTTCTAACGTAACTATTGTTGCGTTTTAACTTATGATTCTTTGAACGTTAGTAATACATTAGACTAATGTTTCAACTCTGTTTTTTTATGACGTTATATCGTTGATACCGTGAGACTTTACTAAACATTAGTTAATATCGTTCTACTGATGTTTACTTTAGAAACGTTCGAATTAGTTGTCCCAAGAACGTCAACTGAACCACCTGATTCAACGTTATTTGTCAAGCCTGGTCAGACAAACTATAGACGTCAGTAAATTATGTTCTTCTAACGTAACTTTTGTAACGTTTTAAATTATGATTCTTTGAACGTTGGTAATACTTTTGTTTGGGACGTTATATTTATTATATTGAATTTCAGTTTTTTAAACGTTCTGTTTTCCTAATCTAAAAACGTTGAAATTAAACGAAAAAATAAAACCTTCCAATAAAGTTCGTAAAACGTTGCATTTCTATTTTACATTCTTTACATCTTACATCATTAGCAAACGTTGCATTACAACATTAGATTAATGTTTCAGCCCCGTTTTTTATGACATTATATCGTCGATACTGTGAAACGTTACTAAACATTAATTAACATTGTTCTACTGACGTTTACTTTAGAAACGTTCGATCAGTTGTTCCAAGAACGTCAGCTGAACCACCTGAATCAACGTTACTTCCTAAGGCTGGGCAGACACCCTCGAAACGTCAGTAAATTATGTTCTTCTAACGTAACTATTGTAGCGTTTTAACTTATGATTCTTTGAACGTTAGTAATACATTAGACTAATGTTTCAACTCTGTTTTTTATGACGTTATATCGTTGATACCGTGAGACGTTACTAAACATTAGTTAATATCGTTCTACTGATGTTTACTTTAGAAATGTTCAGATAAGTTGTTCCAAGAACGTCAACTGAATCGCCTGATTCAACGTTATTTGTCACGCCTGGTCAGACAAACTGTAGACGTCAGTAAATTATGTTCTTCTAAAGTAACTTTTGTAACGTTTTAAATTATGATTCTTTGAACGTTGGTAATATATTTGTTTGTGACCAGTGCTCACTCTGGGTTCCATTTTTTTTCCGCCAATTTTTCATTTTAATTTATCAGCCAGATATTTTTTCCGCCAAAATAAAATAACTAAATTGTGACGTTATATTGATTATATTGAATTTCAGTTTTTAAAACGTTCTGTTTTCCTAATTTAAAAACGTTGAAATTAAACGAAAAAATAAAACCTTCCAATAAAGTTCGTAAAACGTTGTATTTCTATTTTACATTCTTTATATCTTACATCATTAACAAACGTTGCTTTACAACATTAGATTAATGTTTCAACCCTGTTTTTTAGGACGTTATATCGTCGATACTGTGAAACGTTACTAAACATTAATTAATATTGTTCTACTGACGTTTACTTTAGAAACGTTCAGATCAGTTGTTCCAAGAACGTCAGCTGAACCACCTGAATCAACGTTATTTCACAAGGCTGGGCAGACAACCTCGAAACGTCAGTAAATTATGTTCTTCTAACGTAACTATTGTTGCGTTTTAACTTATGATTCTTTGAACGTTAGTAATACATTAGACTAATGTTTCAACTCTGTTTTTTATGACGTTATATCGTTGATACCGTGAGACTTTACTAAACATTAGTTAATATCGTTCTACTGATGTTTACTTTAGAAACGTTCGAATTAGTTGTTCCAAGAACGTCAACTGAACCACCTGATTCAACGTTATTTGTCAAGCCTGGTCAGACAAACTATAGACGTCAGTAAATTATGTTCTTCTAACGTAACTTTTGTAACGTTTTAAATTATGATTCTTTGAACGTTGGTAATACTTTTGTTTGGGACGTTATATTTATTATATTGAATTTCAGTTTTTTAAACGTTCTGTTTTCCTAATCTAAAAACGTTGAAATTAAACGAAAAAATAAAACCTTCCAATAAAGTTCGTAAAACGTTGCATTTCTATTTTACATTCTTTACATCATTAGCAAACGTTGCATTACAACATTAGATTAATGTTTCAGCCCCGTTTTTTATGACATTATATCGTCGATACTGTGAAAAGTTACTAAACATTAATTAACATTGTTCTACTGACGTTTACTTTAGAAACGTTCAGATTAGTTGTTCCAAGAACGTCAGCTGAACCACCTGAATCAACGTTACTTCCTAAGGCTGGGCAGACAACCTCGAAACGTCAGTAAATTATGTTCTTCTAACGTAACTATTGTTGCGTTTTAACTTATGATTCTTTGAACGTTAGTAATACATTAGACTAATGTTTCAACTCTGTTTTTTTATGACGTTATATCGTTGATACCGTGAGACTTTACTAAACATTAGTTAATGTTGTTCTACTGACGTTTACTTTAGAAACGTTCAGATTAGTTGTTCCAAGAACGTCAACTGAATCACCTGATTCACCGTTATTTGTCACGCCTGGTCAGACAAACCGTAGACGTCAGTAAGTTATGTTCTTCTAGCGTAACTTTTGTAACGTTTTAAATTATGATTCTTTGAACGTTGGTAATATATTTGTTTGTGACTTTATGTTGATTATATTGAATTTCAGGTTTTAAAACGTTCTGTTTTCCTAATTTAAAAACGTTGAAATTAAGCGAAAAAATAAAGCCTTCCAATAAAGTTCGTAAAACGTTGTACTTTTATTTTACATTTTTTACATCTTACATGCAAACTTTGCATTAAAACATTAGATTAATGTTTTAACCTCACTTTTTATGACGTTATATCGTCGATACAGTGAAACGTCACTAAACATTAATTAATATTGTATTACTGACGTTTACTTTAGAAACGTTCAGATTAGTTGTTTCAAGAACGTCAGCTGAACCACCTGAATCAAGGTTATTTCCCTAGGATGGCCAGACAACCTGGAAACGTCAGTAAATTATGTTCTTCTAACGTAACTATTGTTGCGTTTTAACTTATGATTCTTTGAACGTTAGTAATACATTAGACTAATGTTTCAACTCTGTTTTTTATGACGTTATATCGTTGATACCGTGAGACTTTACTAAACATTAGTTAATATCGTTCTACTGACGTTTACTTTAGAAACGTTCAGATTAGTTGTTCCAAGAACGTCAACTGATCGAACCACCTGATTGAACGTTATTTGTCAATCCTGGTCAGACAAACTGCAGACGTCAGTAAATTATATCCTTCGAACGTAACTTTTGCAACGCTTTAAATTATGATCGTTGGTAATATATTTGTTTGTGACGTTATATTAATTATATTGAAATTCAGCTTTTAAAACGTTCTGTTTTCCTCATCTAAAAACGTTAAAATTAAACGATAAATAAACCCTTCCATTAAAGTTCGTAAAACGTTGTATTTCTGTTTTACATTCTTTACATCTTACATCATTAGCAAACGTTGCATTGAAACATTAGATTAATGTTTTAACATCGTTTTTTATGACGTTATATACTCGATAATGTGAAACGTTACCAAACATTAATTAATATTGTTCTACTGACGTTTACTTTAGAAACGTTTAGATTAGTTGTTCCAGGAAAGTCAGCTGAACCACCTGAATTAACGTTATTTCCCAAGCCTAGTCAGACAACCTGGAAACGTCAGTAAATTATGTTCTTCTAACGTAACTATTGTAGCGTTTAAACTTAGCACTAATTATTTCCTAAGCTTTGTCTGACAACCCGTAAACGTCAGTAAACTATGTACGTCTAACGTAACTTTTGTAGAGTTTTATCTTATGATTCTTTGGGTCTCATTAACATATTTGTTTGTGACGTTATATTGATTATTGGATTTTAGTTTTTAAAACATTTTGTTTACCTTATCTTAAAACGTTGAAATTAAAAGAAAATATAAACGCAACCATACAATAAAACCCCCAAAATATATTTCTATTTTACTTCTTTTTTTTTACATCTTACATCATTAGGAAACGTTGCATTAAAACATCAGATTAATGTTTTTACCCCGTTTTATTATGACGTTATTTCGTCGATACAGTGAAACGTTGGTAAAATATTTGTTTGTGACGTTATATCAATTATATTGAAATTCAGTTTTTAAAACGTTCTGTTTTCCTCATGTAAAAACGTTAAAATTAAACGAAAAACAAACCCTTCCAATAAAGTTCGTAAAACGTTGTATTTCTAGTTTACATTTTTTTACATCTTACGTCATTAGCAAACGTTGCATTAAAACATTAGATTAATGTTTCAACCCTGTTTTTAGGACGTTATATCGTCGATACTGTGAAACGTTACTAAACATTAATTAATATTGTTCTACTGACGTTTACTTTAGAAACGTTCAGATCAGTTGTTCTAAGAACGTCAGCTGAACCACCTGAATCAACGTTATTTCCCAAGGCTGGGCAGACAACCTCGAAACGTCAGTAAATTATGTTCTTCTAACGTAACTATTGTAGCATTTTAACTTATGATTCTTTGAATGTTAGTAATACATTAGACTAATGTTTCAACTCTGTTTTTTTATGACGTTATATCGTTGATATCGTGAGACCTTACTAAACATTAGTTAATATCGTTCTATGTTATGTTCTTCTAATGTAACTTTTGTAACGTTTTGAATTATGATTCTTTGAACGTTGGTAATATATTTGGTTGTGACGTTATATTGATTATATTGAATTTCAGTTTTTAAAACGTTCTGCTTTCCTAATTTAAAAACGTTGAAATTAAACGAAAAAATAAAATCTTCCAATAAAGTTCGTAAAACGTTGTATTTCTATTTTACATTCTTTACATCTTACATCATTAGCAAACGCTGCATTAAAACATTAGATTAATGTTTCAACCCCGTTTTTTATAACGTTATATAATCGATACTGTGAAACGTTACCAAACATTAATTAATATCATTCTACAGATGTTTACTTTAGAAACGTTCAGATTAGTTGTTCCAAGAAAGTCAGCTGAACCACCTGAATCAACGTTATTTCCCAAGCCTGGTCAGACAACCTGGAAACATTAGTAAATTATGTTCTTCTAAAGTAACTATTGTAGCGTTTCAACTTATGATTCTTTGAACGTTCGTAATACATTAGACTAATGTTTCAACTCTGGTTTATTTATGACATTATATCGTTGGTACTGTGAAACGTTACAAAACATTAATTGGTATCGTTCTAGTGACATTTACATTAGGAACGTTCAGATTAGTTGTTCCAATAACGTCAACTGAACCACCTGATTCAACGTTATTCCCCAAGCCTAATCAGACAACCTGTAAACGTCAGTAAATTTTGTTCTTCTAACGTAACTTTCGTGGCGTTTTAGTTTATGATTCTTAGAACGTTAGTAATACGTTAGACCAATGTTTCAACTCTGTTTTTATGACGTTATATTGTTGATACTGTGAGACGTTACTAAACATTAGTTAATATCGTTCTACTGACGTTTACTTTAGAAACGTTCAGATTAGTTGTTCCAAGAACGTCAAATGAATCACATTCATTTCAATTAAGTTCGCAAAAACATAATACCGTTTCACTTTTTTCTTACATTTTACATCATTAGCAAACGTTTCATTAAAAATGTGCGAGGTAAGGTCAAGTTCAATGTCATTTATGAAACGTCATTATATACCATAGGTCAAAACCAAGGGTTCGAACATTTACCTTGAAAAAGAAATTTTATTTTGTAGTCATTTTTTCATTCAATAGATTTGATGGTCATTTCATGTTCTTTTGACCAATGAACTTGAACCAGACCAAAAGTCCCATCTTAAACTGGATATTAGGCCAATCACAAGTTCAAGGTCACTTCTTGGTAGGCAATTACATCATAGAACTGTACTAGACGATCTATGAATTACATGGACTTTAACACATTAAAGGTCAATTTACCTGACTTTACCACAGGTGCCACTGTAAGGTCGAGTAAGTTTCATTTTATTTTCCATCTGTGAACAATTTTCAAGTTTGATATGAGTTGACCTCTGAGGTAAAATACAAGGCGATGTTCTGGTTCACCGTTGACGATTTAGTTCGGATGGTCGGAGTCTTTAAGGTGTGAGTCATCAAATTAAAGATTTTCCCCCAAAGAGCAAATGTTCATGCTAAATTATTTTAGTCCTGAATTTAAGTTTGACTCAAGTTCGTACAGACGCCATATCTTTGGAACCATAATGAGTATCAATCCGAAATTCATTGTGTATCCGAATGGGGCCCGTCGCCAGAGGGCCCTCACAATCCAAAGCCACCCTTCAAATAGTTTTTCTTCTAGGCAGCCGGAAAGACAAAGTAATTGTTTAAGAACTCAATTTAGAACCCCAGTAGACCTTACTCCGATAGTAACATTGGTGTGCCAATATTTGTCAACTTCCTTTACCCGGGGTGGAGGGGGATTTCACACCCCGGGAGATGCTTATGGTATAAGGTCGGACTTTGATACCGTGGGTCGTCTTCTCCGACATAATTGTCAAAAGTAGCCTGGATAGATGCGCCGTAAAATCTCAAACGATCATAAAGATAGGTTGCCAGGCAACGAAACATACGCCCACAGCAGCTAAATCGTCCGGGCAGTCAACAAGAGTTGTCGCATATTTTTACTTTTTTGATAATGAAACATTTATAATACACTAAAATCTGATTAAGAGTAACAACTCATTAAGTAATTATCAGAAAATCATTAGAATTTGTCTGGCTTTTATAAAGTTCTCCTCCATGCGAACGTTTAGTATACGAAACATTTAATATCAATAAAGTGGGACTTAATGCTAGTGAGCGATCCCGAATTGTAGACAAGTTCTTTGTGGTCGCTATAAAGCATATTCTATTTCTGAACAAAAGTGGCGCTGTTTGAGCGAAGAGCAAAAAGAAAAATGTTTTGCAAATTTTCTTAAAGACTCGAAAAGGAAACGCGACGAAGAAGAAATTATTTGTTCAACAAATAAAAAACTTTGTGTTGTAAAGAAACGAAATTACCAGCCAAAAAAAACCATCAAACCAAAAGGTGTAGAAGTGTTCGCACAAATAGAAGGGATTGTGCGGGATTACACCTCAAATAAAAAAATAGCATTCTTTGTTGTATTCTTTTTTACAAAAAAAAAAAAACTATCTGTAAAATAGTGGGCTGTAACAAGGAATCATTCATACTCCGCGCAGTGTTGCGTTTGATTAGAGGTAATCCTACTACACACTGCTGTTATGGGTGGATATTGTTGTTTTAAATTTTGATTTGTCAGTAGTCCGTCTACCAACCAATCACTAGCTGCCAATATTGGACCAAATATGTTTACATAACGTTACGTCATGACTCACGATTTTATTATGCCTAATTAACCCGTGCATAGCAGAATACTACAGTAAAACTAATTGCGTGACAAACGATCGAGGCTATCAAGTCGAATGAAATGTAAACAATACTGTTTGGAAACGAACATACTTTCACGGTTTCTAATACCTTAAATCACTGTCCAAAGTTTTAGGGAAGACCCAGATTAAACGAAGGACTGTCGTGTTGCTGTACTTAGTGAGAGCTTTCATTGAAAGCAGAGAATAGACACACTCCCGCATAAGTTCAAGAAACAGACGCTATTCCAGCAATGGTCAGAGAGGGATTTCTCGGGCCATTGCTTCAGGAATATGGGAATCATTAAGCATTTGGTCGGCGGTAACAAGTATTTGGTCGGCGGCAGTGCCCGATTAACCTTGTGGGGGGGGGGGGGACAATTTAGGCAGCGATTTCATTGACGTTTAGAATTCGTTGACAATTGAGTATTTCTCTTATGATGTTTTCATTTACTTTATTTTAGTGAAATCCGGGATAAAATGTGGGGGGCCCGGAACATTTGTCCCACTTTGCCCTCCTTACCTCCGGCACTGATCGGCGGTAATTATATTTAAAAAGCATTTGGTCAGCGGTGGTCGGCGGTAAAAAGTACCACCGGTTTTGAAACACCATCCGGGACATGCATCAACAGTGGTCTTTGCGTTAAGAGATGTAGCTAAATAAATATGGGACGTAAAGCCAAGTTCAAGATCAATAATGGGCGTTATTTACAGGTCAAGGACAAAGGGTGGAAAATTGACCTTTAAAAAAAAAGAAGTTTTATTCCAAAGCCAGTTTCACCTATTTGACCATGGCCTAAGACAGTTCAGATGGGTTGAAAGTTATTTAATGTTCTTTTGAACCACGACCGTGAACTTGGTCAAACATCCAATTTTTAAGGTCACAAATCTATTTTTTTTTTTTTTTTTTTTTAAGTAAATATTACTCTATTTTATCTCTAAATTATTTTACGTTTTTTATTCTTGTACCCAACTTTGTTCAAGAAAAAAAATGTTCACGGTCATGGAGTTAAAATTATACCCACAAATGGGCTCTTTGTGGGTATAAAGATTTAATATCACCGAAATATTAAAACAAAATGTTATAGGCCCAGAAATGTGACTGTTAGTGTTAGGTCATATTCATGGCAGAAAAAGCCGAAGTATACCGACTGTCGATTAGGTATTAAGTAAAATTTTAAGTAAATATTACTCAATTTTATCTCTAAATTATTTTACGTTTTTTTATTCTTGTACCCAACTTTGTTCAAGAAAAAAAATGTTCACGGTCATGGAGTTAAAATTATACCCACAAATGGGCTCTTTGTGGGTATAATGATTAAAATCACCGAAATATTAAAACAAAATGTTATAGGCCCAGAAATGTGACTGTTAGTATGAGGTCATATTCATGGCAGAAAAAGCCGAAGTATACCGACTGTCGATGAGGTTCAAAATTGGCGCTATTTTTGTCGCAGTCATTGAGTTATGCATGTCGAAGACACTGACAACACGAAAGGAAAATTTATTACTATTAGACGGTGAGTACAATTTATTTATTGTTAAACTATATATAAGTAGACACTTTGTAGGCACTTGACAGCAACTTTGTGTGACCAGTAGTAAAGTCAGTAGACATAGCCGAAAACACATATAATGTCTAAATGTGACATAGGCCTAACCAGCCAAGATAGACCAGATGATTTAGTATTATTATTATTCAGTAGAATATTAATTACTCGTCTAGATCTAATACGAATATTAATAGTTTGAAATCTATATAAACCCATAAACTGCCCTTTTTGTAGGTTGTTCAGAATGTTGAAAAGTCAATTTTGTTTATAAAATTTCACAGAACTCTTAGAACTTCTAATAGAAGTTTTTTTGTTTTTTTTTTTAAATTGGTTTTGATCACCAGGTAGGGCCTACCAATTAATACCAATTTCAATTTGTAGGCTAGGCCAATATCATGACCCAGCCCTCGAGTCGGAACCATATCCAAATCAGTTCTCAATAAATTGTTAATTTTACTTGCGATGATTTGCTTGACAAGATGACAATCAATACTACTACTATTAGTAGTACATGTATTACTACATAATACATATTGTACAGCTAAAAAAAGTGTTGTCTGTGACCACATTGCGGACTTAACTGGTCGCGACGAAAATAGTAGGCTAAAATCGTAAGTGCAGCTCTGTGACCACATTACGAACGTGACTAGCTTTGGAAATGAAATGAAATGGAGTTTAATGTCCTACTGTTCTTGACCCTGTTTCACAAAAACTTGAAATATTCTTTAAATCGTCTTAAACTAAAATTTCATCTTGACTTATAATTAAGATAGATGAATTTCAGAAAACGATTTTAAGCATTTTAGTTAAAATACACTAAATAATTTAAAGCTCCAATAGCATTTTTTAAACATAGTGGCTATTGTTACGACGAGTAGTCCTTGGCCGATTGTTAAAACGATGCTTTCCGGGCCATCCATCGGCTATATTTGGGTTAGGGTTAGGGTAAGGTATAGATTGAGAGTTCCGTGTGTACAAATTTGCATTGCCACTTGATTCCTAAAGCTGGTGTTGGGGAGATTCGCTTCCTGAAGCTGGTGTTGGGGAGATTGGCAGCCATTTTGGAATTCCTTCTATTTAGCCAATGGAGTGCCTTGAAAGGCATTGTCGTAACAATAGCCTGAGGACTATTGTTACGACTCGTCGTAACAATAGCCACTGCCTTTTTTAAATACTATTTTTAAAATGTATTAAAATAAAGCCCCAAAATAGATTGAACCTATAAACAGCCCTACCTTGTTAAAGAATAATCCTATAATTCACTATTGCCAGTTGAGAAATTGGCAAAAATATCATTTTCAACTTCAAATTCAAACGTTTGAAGATGGCCGTCCATGGAGAGGAATGGGAAAACAAGGGAGGTAATTGAGTAACTATTTCCTCAATCAAAATGTGTCAGCTTTCTAATGCCCAAAAAATTTTGCCCATGATCGTATAATAGTGAGTTGACAACCTTTTGAGCAAAAGACATTGAAATAATTATGTTTTGAATTGGAACTTTAAAGGGACAGTCCCGATTTGAACAGAGTCTCAAAAATAAAAGTCGAGTAGGCTACATATGAAATTTAAACGCCAAAATATAGGAGAATGGTGTATTGACCTTGTCTCAAAATTTCAGCTCAAAATATTGAGTCGTTTGGATGTGAACGCCAAAAATGCTTATCCAGGAAACAAAACCCATTTAAGATTTCGGGTCACTTTTTTCGTTAGTGACCTGATAATCGATTCTCGTTCCTTGAGAGGTCTATATAGTGAATGGCCCAACTGCTGTACTTGATAGCGAACGGCAAATTTCAACTACACATTATTTTTATTTAAAACTAAGCCTGCATGGTTTTACGTAGACACCGCAATAATACAGTTTGGGACACCGGTACGACACAGATGGTTAATTCCATGCTACATCGCTGCACAGCATGCACAAGAGCCAGTGGAGGACACAAGCGCTACTGACATCTGTCGTACTTTTGGTTTTGACCCCTCTGACTTTGTACCGTTGATTACAGATTAAACGAGGGTTGGGATGGCCTAGTGGTCTAGAGAGCCGCGCTTCGACCTCTAGCTGGCCGGTCAACCTCTGGCTTGCTGCTGTGGTTTCGAGCCCTGGTGTGAGTGTATGTGGCATGGAGATGGGGCTTGTGCCTTCTCAACCTCGTGGGTTTCCTCCGGGCACTCCGGTTTCCTCCCACTGCTAAAGACCCCTACGCGCAAGCGAATTATAGAAATAAAATTAAACCATATGTTAGTCTCGAAATGACCTAGTTTGTGTTGAGTGGACGTTAAACCCCATTTCTCTCTCTCTCTCTACAGATTAAACATCCATAAGTGTACAAATGTGTTGTTATTGATGTGTTCCCATTTCAAAATTGTTAATAAGAAGCAAAATAAATAAGATATGTTTACAGAATCATTTTGTTATATGAAAAAATAAGTGATGTGTTTTTTATGGCACTCAGTAGGCCTATCCAATGTCGTGAAAAGAGAGTGAGAGTAATGGGGTTTAACGTCCACTCGACACAAACTAGGTCATTTCGGGATTAACATATTGTTTAATTTTATTTCAATAATTTGCTTGCATGTAGGGGTCTTTAGCAGTGGGAAGAAACTGAAGGACCCGGAGAAAACCCACGAGGTTGGACAGGTGACTTGTGATGCAACATGTACGTGCTAACCATCAGCATCCAACCCAAACCCCCCATGGAAAGAAGCTCAGAGCACTCTCATCTATAAAGAAAATATCTTCGTGTACAATGGTTTAATGGCTTTTTTCTTGATTTTAGAAGGCCTAAAGGCCTATAATACTAGACATACCATGTAGTATATTTATTCATGCTTTCGGGGGTTATGATTTGCAAAAAGAAAAATCAATAATCACAAATGTGGTTATTGAAAAATGTTATAGCTATTTGAAATTAAATTTTAATATCATAAATTTGTTATTATTTCTCAATGAAGTCTAACGTTAATAAAACAACATTAATAAGGTAAATTTTAGGAAGCATTGTCGTGCTCGTAAAAGATCCCTTGGCAGTTGGAATTCGATATAAGAGTAGGCTGTAGCGCTGCTGCCCAGGCAAAATTTCCCTCATAGCACACTGTATTGTGTGACGCCCGTCTTCATTAGCCCAGGTTAGAAGCAGAAAGTAGGACGTTAACCCCCATTTCATTTCATTTATTTTATCTTGGGGGAAAAAATCATTTGATTGAGTAAGATAAGTAGGCACTTTGGCATTTTCAAAGTATCATTGAAAGGGTCTATTAGAATGACATTTCAACAAATCAAGGCATCGGAACATTGGCTATTGCCTATTTGTTTGTGACAATACTCAATAGTTTATCTTGTCCAAAATACCATAAAACTATAAATTCAAGCAATTTAGTTTATTGATACACATTATTTCCATTGAGGCCTGCAAGTAAATCAATTGCTAGTGTCACACATCAAATGTCAAGTTCAAGGCCAACCCACCAACACTTTTCGAATCATTTTTACGCATTAAACTTTTTTATTTGACCTCTCTACGACTGTCTGACCATGTGCAGGGGGGTGGGGTGGATGACCAAATGGTTAGCGTGCGGTTTTTCGGTTTAACCGTACGGTATTGGTTTTTACAAATAAACCGAATAACGAACCGTTAAAAAAAAAATAACCGTGCGTTTCGGTTTTTTTCCAAATTCCTAATTTTTATGTAGCCGTATTTCGTTTACTTAATAATTCCAAAATTTTAATGTAGCCACCACTTCCGTTTTTATTTTCGATCAACCAGAGCCCGTATGTATAGAATGATAGAGTGTTTAATCAGTCTGGTTGGCCTAGACTATTTATTTTCTCAATTCGGTTCGGTTTACAATCCAAAATTTTATGCAACCCGAAGCCGGTTGTCAATATCGAACGATGGCTTCCTCTAAAAAGTAAAATGCCTCCATACTCCATGGCTTGCTCAATAACTATGAAAGATTAGATGACACAAAATGTAGATTTAATCTTTGTAAAAAACATATTTCTGCTGCATAAATTATAAGAATAAGAATATAATTTAACAATTTTGAGTCAGGTTTAGAACAACATTTGAACAACACCCGAAAACGGCAATTGCGTAAGTTTTGTTTTTAAGTTTATAAACGAGAAATGAAAGACCACATGTTTCGATTTGTTGGATTGGTATTATTTTGTTATGCAAATTTATTTTGGTATTTTTTTTTTTTTACAGTAGAATCTAACTTTATTGTTACTGATATTATGTCGTTATATTAATTTATTATTATGCCTATGGCGTTGTGTGTGTCAGATCTTTTTTTACAGTAACTTACTACCAGTTATAATTAAAGTCATATAACAGTAAAAAAAAACAACCTTGTTGTTTACTATTTACATCAATATTTTTGATATTTTTTCTGGTTTTCAAGTATTCCTATAATATAACCATAAATCAGTACATACATTACACAGTGTTTAAATGAATAAAAAAACCAAAAACCAAAACCGAGGTTTTTTGCCTCAGAAAAACTAAAACCGAAAGAAAATTTAAAAACTGCACATCACTAGCGTGCACACACTGTATCATACGGCCTGCTATTGAGTACTGGCGTGGTTTTGAATCCCTGGTTGTACATGGCAAGGAGTTGGGTCGCCTGCCCAACCTCATGGATTTTCTCTGGGTATTCCGGTTTCCTCCCACTGCTAAAGACCCCTACGTGCAAGCGAAATTTTTGAAATAAAGTTGAACCATGTGTTAGTCCAAAAATGACCTAGTTTTTGTTGTTTGGATGTTAAACCCCATTTCTCTCGCTCTCTCTCTGACCGTGTGCAAACATTGCCACAAGGTATGAAACTCTCCCCATTGATATTGCAACCGTTAATTCAACCTGTCAACAATTTTCAGTTTTGAAGCGTATTTGCTTTCAAGGTACACATGTAAGTACCCACAGCGGAAATGTGCGTGGGCGCAAGTGATTTTAACTAAAATCTATTAAAATTGCATAAAATTTAAAATTGCATTTTGATTTTAGTTAATTGAAATCTATTTTAGTGATTTTGGCTTAAATGTTTGTGAAACAGGGCCCAGCTCCTAAACTGGGCTACTGAAGACGGGCATACGCCATACAGTGTGCTATGAGGGAAATTTAATATGCCCGGGCAGCGGCACTACGGCCTACCCTTATAGTTATATTATGTGCATGTCAATGTCAAACGACTTGACACCTGTCATTATCAGGCCCTCGTCCTACATCACTGACTTGGGGAAACCACGTCGGGAAATCTGGATGAACTTTCTCTGCCAATGCAGGGGTCAAACACCCGACCTTCAGGCTAGCGAGCCAGCATCTTAGCCACGTGATCCCGGGACGAGCTAGCTACAGGCTTGTAGATTGTTGTGTTGGTCTATTGTAATTTGGGGTGGTTTGTTTTAGAACCCACATTAATAATGCTAAAGTTAAAGGTTCACCAATATTAAGGGGGTCATGGTGGGTAAGACGCTGGCTTGCTAGCCAGGAGGTTAGTTGTTCGATCCCTACATTGGCCGAGAAAGTTCATCCTGATTCTATTAGTAAGGTACATGCCAAAAAGAGATTCTATTATATAATCACTCCAGTAACAAACTATATTTTTACTCCAAAAACACTGGTCATTATTTACCTTCAAATGAGATTTTGTGAATTGTGTTTGATGTCCACAACAAGTTTTAAAATTTAACAATTCGGATATAAAAAGTAAATATTTACTTCAGTTATACATTCAATTCCTTCGGACGTCATACATGTAGACTTCAATGATCCAGTCTAGTCATTGGAATTCGATATAATAAGAGTAAGCCATAGTGCTGCTGTCCGAGCAAAATTTCCATCATAGCACACTGTATGGCATATGCCCGTCTTCATAAGTCCAGTTTGGATCAGAACAGTATGACGTTAAACTCTGTTTCATTTCATTGTGTCTAATGGCTCCTCCAAATTTGATTTCCAAATTCGCAAGTAATTTGTGAAGTTTTTACCAAATCCACTATTATTTCAACTTGTATCACAATTATTTACATGTAATAAAATATTGGATAATATATAAGCTTACTGTTTTTATATGCACACATTTTGGAAGTTTCTCAACCTGTGGGCGCTCGGCGGGTCACAATTTTTATCTGAAATTTTCAAATGATCTCGATTCCTTTCGAAATTGGCATGTGACGTACAACTTTGAAATATTGTTTATGGCCACTGATTGCACTGAAAATCACGTTTTAACTTGGTGGACGGTCACAATTTTTATGCGCCCACATTTACATGTGGACGTATATTGTTGTCGCTTGTCTGTCTGTCCACAATTGTTTGTGAACACTCTACAGATCACAATTTTTATCCGATTTCAATGAAACTTGATGGTTTTATCACCCTAAGATATCGGTTCCTTTCGACATTGGCACTATCGAACTGTAACTTCGTGGATTATGGCCCCTGATTGTACGAAAAATCAAGTTTTAAGCTTGTGAACACTGTCTAGCTCACAATTTTGAACCAATTATAACCCAAAGATCCTGGTTCCTTTTGATATTTGTGCATATCGGCTCGTAACTTCCTGAATTTTAACCCCCGATTGTACGAGAATGGCCTTTTTTAGCTTGTGTTACCTCTAAGAGGTCACAATTATTAGTCGATTTAGAAAAGCGTTTGAATATATCACTGTTACACCTTGATTGTCCGTAATGATAGTTGAGTTCGAATTTCAGGAAAATCAACCAAAACTGCGAAACAAAAAAGGCTGCTCTGTCTACACCAATTGTGTAAAAGTATGTAATACCAAGATTGTGGACTCTCCAGAAGTCGCAATTTTTAACCAATTTTGATAAATCTTGAACTGTTCCTTTTGACCTTCGCAGCGAATGATTCGCTCATATCAGACCGTAACTTCCTGTATTATGGTATGGCCCCTGACTGAACAGAAAGTTGCATTTTCAGCTTGTGGTGCCTGTGGGGGTTATAATTTTTATCCAATTGAGAAAAAACAGATTGAATATATCATGGTTACACACAAATGATGGCAGAGTTCAAATTTTGTGAAAATCGTTCTGAAAGTAGGCCTACCCTACAAAATGGCTGTTCCTTGTACTCAAATAGTGTAAGTGGACCCTCTAAAAGTTGTAAATTTTATCAGGTTTTGATCAAACTTATTGAAATTATTTGTTTATATCCAAATGATCTTGGTTCCTTTCGATATTGGTGCATATCGAAACGTCACTTGCTGGTTAATGGTCCCAGATTGTACAAAAAATCACTTTTATTTTTTAGCTTGTTCTCTGTCCATCTCTTGCAAAATGTGTCTTGCATGGCAACCACTTGTTATGCTGAATTATCATTTTAAGGGAGTTGTGTAGGCCTATTCTACGATACGCTCTAAATTTTCAACAACAAACTTATTGAGACTTTTCAGTTTGCGCACTTGTTCCTTGTATAAAATAAACCACAGGACACATAACAGTCCGACGGTTTGTATTGAGGTAGGCTACAAGCGGAGAGAAATCAGAAGGAATTTGCTGTGAGATGTGATTATCCAGGTTTGCCATCTATCGTGATTGGAACATGGGTGAATTTCATATTGATGATCGAAGATTACTATTTTTGAATGTATAAAATGATTTTTAAAGCGGCAGAGTAGTGCACTGAAGGAAATATTTACTTTTACGTCTGAATTGTTGTATTTTAGAACTTGTTGTGGAGGTACATGTATTCAATGAATTGACTGAAAATGTTCAAACTTGGTGTAGGTGTAAGCAGAGATAAGCAATTTGATTGGTGGATGCTTTGGGACATGACAAATTTAGTTCTAATTAAAGTGAAAGTGATGAAATTTGGTGCATAATTTTATTACATCAATACCTTGACTAAGTTCGATACTGAATATTTTCTGCTCCGGGTAAGCAGAGAGACAATATAAGGAATTTGATTGGTCGAGACTTTGGAACACAATAACTCTCATTCTGACTTAGCTAGAATGTTCAAACTTGGCGTAGATGTTTATTGGGATAATGCAATGATGGAGTTTGACGATGAGAATATTTTCTGCTTAGGTTATGCAAAGATAAGATATCTTTAGTTCTAATGAAATGAGAGTGAGGAAACTTAGTGTATAATTTTATCAAATCAATACCTTGACTTAGTTTGATTATGAACATTTTCTGTTTTTGGGTAAGCAAAGCATTAAGCAATTTGATTGGTCGAGAATTTGGAACACAATACTCTCCTTCTTATTCTTATTGAGGTAGAATGTTCAAACTTGGTGTAGGCTTTCATGAATGCCTTGATGGAGTTCAATTTTAAACATTGTCTGCTTACGTTAAGCAGAAATAAGCAATCTGATTGGTTGATGCTTTGGGGCATGTTAACGTTGATTAAAATTAAGATGAAACTCTGAATATAGAATTCATCATATCATTACCTTGACTAAGATTGATGATGAAATATGTTTTTAATTTGTTAACCCTTTGATTGTACAAAACGTTCAAATATATCACTGTTAAACCCTAATGACATTGGATTTTGTGAAAATGGTACCAAAACTGCCAGGCAAAATGGCTGCTTCTTGCACATCAATACTGTACAATTATGTAACCCGATAAAACTTCAAATGTATGATTATATCGTGAAACTTGTGGTTCCTTTTTGGTATTGTCACATGTCGTACCATATCCTGGATTATCGTCCCTGATTGTATGAAAAATCAGTTTTTGTCCCCCACCTTTCTACTATTAGAATGGGTTTGTTTGTCTGTCTTACTTTTTAGGACACAATGACTCTCTTTCTAATTGAGCAAGAATATTCAAATTTGGTGTAGGTAGGTCCAAATGCACCCTAACACAAACACATGTTTAACTAATCTTAAATTTGATTTCAGAAGCCTGTAGAAAATTACATGTAAACAGTACTATTAAAGACATCAATGATTACAGTGGAGATATCCTCAAATATGCTCAGGTAATCAACTTTATCATATTTTCAATTTGAAAGAATATTGTTGCCATTAGTCTGTGTGAAACTTCATCAGGCCAAAGAAAATCATAAGTTCAAAATTTCAGTGTGACTGTAGTCCAAAGATTTGTTTTATCTACAGAAGATCTTAACAGACTTGCGAAAATCTTAGCTGTGAAGTATTTAAAACTTTTACTTCACATACATTTATCAGGAATCATAACACATATTCAAATGTTATTGCTGCCATACTTCTGAAGATTTTTTCAGACATGATTTGCAAAACTGCTAATCAAATGAGGTAAATTTAGGCAATTGATTATCAATTTCTGGTTTTGATTAGCAATATTTTGGGAAAATTGTGATTAAATAATGTCTACCTGTTGAATTTACAATATAATGCAAAGCTTTATTGAAGTATAAATATTTCAAAAAATATTATTATTATAAGTAAAGATTTCAAAATTTGCCCACTGCTGTCTAGTGTCTATACTTGCATATCTTACTAATACTTTCTTCAAAGCGTGCCAGTTGAGACACTTGTTGTAAGCATATCGAAATAGTTTTGATAAATTTCGGTGTTGATTGGTACAGTTTGGAAATGACATGAAATGAAATGGGGTTAATGTCACAATAAGCACAACCATATTATGTGCTGTCATTCACTGTTTACTGGATATTTATTGTATAGACATTTCATGCCAAAGCTAATAACTTGCCTCATTTTGTTTTATTACAGAAAAGTTACCTTACAAGATACAAGTGATAGTGATGAGTCATAATTATATATTGATTCTTTGATACTGCATGATTATATGCTGATTCTGTGATACTGTATGACAACATATAAACTGATTCTGTAATAGTTTAGTATGACAATATTTATACTGATTCTGTAATACTGGTTTTGTGGTTCTGATTCTGTGATATATGATTGTATACATATTTTGTGATTCTGATTACTTTGATAATGCATGATTATATACTGATTCTGTGAAACTATGATTATATACACATATACATATACTGATTCTTACTATATGATTATATACAATGTACCGGTACTGATTCTGTGATACTATGAGTATATACATGTACTGATTCTGTGATACTATAATATGAGTATATACATGTACTGATTCTGTGGTTCTGATTACTGTGATACTGTATGATTATATACTGATTCTGTGATTCCAATTTCTGTGATACTGTATGATAAGATAGTGATTAGAGAGATACTATGATTATATAGTGATACTTTGTGATTATATACTGATGCTCTATAATATACTAATTCTGTGATACTTTGTGATTATATACTGATACTGTATGATATATACTGATTCTGTGATACTTTGTGATTATACATGTATACTGATACTGTATGATAATATACTGATTCTGTAATACTTTATGATTATATACTGATACTGCATGATAATATATTGATTCTGTGAAACTTTGTGATTAAATACTGATACAGCATGATAATATTTTGATTCTGTGATACTTTGTGATTATTATATACTGATACTGTATGATAATATTCTGATTTTGTGATTCTGTGATATTTTATGATTATATACTGATACTTTATAATAATGTACTGATTCTGTGATACTTTGTGATAATGTACTGATTCTGTGATACTTTGTAATTATATACTGATACAGCATGATAATATTTTGATTCTGTGATACTTTGTGATTATTATATACTGATACTGTATGATAATATACTGATTTTGTGATTCTGTGATATTTTATGATTATATACTGATACTTTATAATAATGTACTGATTCTGTGATACTTTGTGATAATGTACTGATTCTGTGATACTTTGTAATTATATACTGTATGATAATAACTGATTCTGTAATACATTATGATTATATACTGATACTGCATGATAATATATTGATTCTGTGATAATATACTGATTCTGTGATATTTTATGATTATATACTGATACTTTATGATAATGTACTGATTCCATGATACTTTATGATAATATACTGATTCTTTGAGACTAATACTACATGTATATCATTATAATACTGATACTGCATCATTATACATGCATACTGAATCTGTGATACTTTAGGATTATGCTGTGATGCAATGATACTGTAGGATTATTTACCGTTTTTGTGATATTGATGTATGATGTCTGTGATATTGATTTATATTTTTTAATTTATTGTTATCATTACTTATTAAATTTATTTTTTAAAAATATTCTGGTTAATGTTCATATTTTTTGATGATAGAATTAAGCTGACATTTGAAGAAATGATATTACAGGTTATGCTTGAATTGCACTTTATGTGTAGCGTTTAGGGGGAAGAATGTAGTGCATGCTATAGACGTTATAGAGAACGTTTCGGGGGGGGGGGGGGATTGAAAACCTGCTATAGACGTTATAGAGAACGTTTCAGGGAGAGAATTGAAAATCTGCTATAGACGTTATAGAGAACGTTTCAGGGGGAGAATTGAACACCTGCTATAGACGTTATAGGTAACGTTTAGGGTTGGAATTAAAGACGTACTACTGACGTTATCGGTAACGTTGGGACCGGGGGTTATGGAGAACGTTAACGGAGGGGGTTTCACGCCTGCTACAGACGTTATTGGGAACGTTTACGGAGGGGGGTGTCATGCATGCTGAAGACGTTATAGGCAACGTTTACCGGAAGGGTTGTAACACCTGCACTAGACGTTTTCTGTAACGTTAAAGGAGGGGAAAAACGCACGTGCTATAGACGTTATCAGAAACCGTACAGGGGAGGATTTTAACATTCTCCATAGGTTATCTGTAACGTTTAGGCTAGGAGAAATTAACACATCCTATTGACGTTATCCGGAACGTTAAGGGGGTGAATTTTAAGACATGCTATAGACGTTACCAGTAACTTCCCTGGCTTACGTCAAATGAACATTCAAAACTAACGTAAAATAACAGAATAACTAATGTTGTCAAAACGTTTACATTAATGTTCAGTTAACTTATCATGTAACGTTTGTAAATAACGTTTGCCATACGACAACAAAACTTTCCTGGCTTACGTCGGATGAACATTCAACACTAACGTGAAATAACAGAATAATTGATGTTTTCAAAACGTTAACATTAATGTTTTCAAAACGTTATCATTATTGTTCAGTAAACGTATCCTGTAACGTTTGTAAAAACGTTAACGTTACGACAACAAAACTTTCCTGGCTTACGTCAGATGAACATTCAAAACTAACGTGAAATAATAGAATAATTGATGTTTTCAAAACGTTAACATTAATGTTCTCAAAACGTTAACATTAATGTTCAGTAAACATATCCTGTAACGTTTGTAAAAACGTTAACGTTACGACAACAAAACTTTCCTGGCTTACGTCAGATGAACATTCAGAACTAACGTGAAATAACAGAATAACGAATGTTTTCCTAACGTTAACATTAATGTTTTGAAGTCGTTAACTATAATGTTCATTAAACGTATCCTGTAACATTTGTAAAAACGTTAACGTTACGACAACAAAACTTTCCTGGCTTACGTCAGATGAACATTCAAAACTAACGTGAAATAACAGAATAACGAATGTTTTCCTAACGTTAACTATAATATTCAGTAAACGTATCCTGTAACGTTTGTAAAAACGTATCCTGTAACGTTTGTAAAAACGTCAACGCAACAACCACAAAACTTTCCTGGGTCACGTGCCACAAACATTCAAAGGGAACGTGAAATAACAGAACTATTGATGTTTTCAAAACGTTAACATCAATGTTTTCAAAACGTTAAAATTAACGTCCAGTAAACGTATCCTGTAACGTTTGTAAAAACGTCAACGCAACAACTACAAAACTTTCCTGGGTCACGTGCCACAAACATTCAAAGGGAACGTTAAATAACGAAAAAATAATGTTTTAAAAACGTTCGGAAAACTAAATTTTGTTAGCTGGGTTATTAGTGCTATCAGGTTTCTTGTCTAGAAAGTTCAAGTATATCCCATCTGGGTCACGATCCTTGTCACTACATACCGCTAATTAGAAGTATTGAAGATTATTTAGTCAACAAGTTAAATTTACTCTCTGTAGATTGTTACAATGTTTTACTGTATTAGCCCAGTCTGTACAGAACAGAGGGCGAAAAAGCAAGTCCCATTTAAGATTTCAGGGACCGGGTATGCTTATCTTAAAACTTCAAAGATTTGAAATCTTATACGGAGTAGGGCAAAAGTCTTACTTTATACACCGACTGGACCATTGAAGACAAACAGGTAGATTTTGCCCGGACATCTGTATCACGATATACTCTATCAAGGAATCTTTTACGTGCACGCCAATGTGCACACTGAACATTGCTTTTCGTCCCATCCTGACAATTAGACACTATTCCCTGTCAGACCGGGCAGACCTACTGTCCTGTACAGCTAACAAGGGCAGTCAAGCCTGTACACAATTGACTTTCTGGTCAAACCCCGGGAGAGAGCCCAAGACTTACTGGTTAGTTAATCAGTGTCTCTTATCACTGAGCCACCATGATCCCCATACACTAAAAACGCGGAGTTCGTAGATGAGCATATTATGCTTAGGGTAAGCAGAGATAAGCAATTAGATTGGTTGATGATTTTGGACACTTTCACTTCAGTCAGAGTGATGAAACTTGGTGTATAGTTTCATTACATCAATACCTTGAATACATTCGACAATGAGCATTGTCTTCCCTGGATAAGCAGAGCGATGAGCAATTTGATTGGTCGAGAATTTGAAACAAAATAACTCTCCTTCTAATTGGGGCAGAATGTTCAATCTTGGTGAAGGCGTTCATTAGGTCAGTGCCATGAAGGAGTGCGAAGATGAGCATTGTCTGCTTACAGTAAGCAGAGATAAGCAATCTGATTGGTTGATTCTTTGGGGCACAATAACTTTGGTTATAATAAAGTGAGAGTGACAAAATTCCAAATATAGATTCATTATGTCATTATCTTGACTAAGTTTGATGTTGAGAATTTCTGCGTAGATTTAGGAGCAATAAGCAATTTGACAGATCACATTGGAACATAACACCTCTGTTTCTAATTAAGGTAGAATTTGAACCGGTTGAATTGTTTCTCGTTATAACTCGGTGAGTTTTTGGCGGATTTCATTAATTCTTTTTCCTTTTTAAGATTCTTTATATAACTCTTGAGATGCGACAGAAACTGACCGTGAATATGAAAGCTTTAATATCTGCTTAGCAGATCTAGTTATTTTTTTTTGTGTGTGTTTTCTGCAAATCGGATTTCTCAGAATCTAACCATGGGATCTTTCTGAAACTTTGACCTACCCCCCCCCAAAAAAAAAAATGGGGTGCGAACGTTGTTTAAATATATTTTCAAAACGTTTTACGAATCCGAAATCACCGAATTTTACGAACGTAAAAACTGACAATGCATAGTCGTAACTTTGTTATTTTTTGACCGATTTTACTAATTCTTTTTTCTTTGAATACCTTGAAAAAAATCGTTTTCATCTGCAGTTTCACATTTTCGAATTTCGAAAATTCGTCGCTGTGATTTCGAACCGGAAGTTTAGACCAATTTGACAACTTCTTTAATAGTTGTACGATTTTCATGAAATTTAGTATACAAGTAGATCTTACCGATGTGACTTCAAAAATATAATTAGAAATTTTCTAAATTATCTCCCCTTGGTGAAATTAAGGATCAAAGTTTTCAAAAAAATCGTCGAAATATAGGTCAGAATGACCTAAAAAAAATTTTCGATACTCGACAAGTAATTACTGATTCCTACACAAAATATGGAGTTTGTCGATCGAACTGGAAGTGCCACCATCTTGAAACATGAAAAATCCCTAAGGCTTTTTTGCTATTTTACTTACAGACACGGGAGTTATATTTTCTGAATCCTTGAAGGGTGGCCCAAAAATCGTAGGGAGCAGAATTTTGATTTCGGTCACGTGATGGTCACCATTTTGAATTGAAAATGAAAAGTAGTAGCAATTTGAAGGGCCGAGACTTTGAAACACAATAACTCTCCTTCTAATTGAGCTAGAATGTTCAAACTTGGTGTAGACGTTCACTAGGTCAATGTCATGATTGAGTTCAAAGATGAGCATTTTCTGTCTAGGGTAAGCAGAGATAGGCATCATGCTGATTTGTTGATTCTTTAGGGCACGATAACTTCGGTTATAATGAAGGGAGGGCTGTGAAACTTTTGTCAATAGAGAGTCCAATAGCTAGCCTGTTGTGTGAAATCATTGTATCATTTATTTTAAATATCAGGGATAGGCGAAAAAAAGAGATTGAAAATCCAAAAAGTCGTATTTTTACAATTTGGAGCATGTTTAGAGGTCTTTCTCGTAAAGTCAACTTAATATTTTTTGGGAACTTCTTCTACAAAGAGTCTTATTGGTAGTCTTTTATATAAAACCATCGATCAACAATCCAACATATCAGGAGTAGAAGAACAAAAGGATCGAACATTGAAAACGGCACCCTTTCATTGTTAAGCGAAACATGCAGTGTGGGTGACTACAATCTACGCATTTAGTCATCGAATAGAGTTTATTGAACAGTATCGAATTCCAACTGCTTAGGGATATTTTACGTGCACTCCAATGTGTACACGGGACCTTGGTTTTTCGTCCCATCCGAAGGACTAGACAGCAGTGCTTGTCAGGCCCTCCGTTCTGCCTCAATGACAACGGGGAACCACGCCGGGAAATCAAGATGAACTTTTTCCGTGCAGAACTTTCAATTCAGGCCAAACGTTTATTGCATACGATTAAGCTGGTCAGTTGGAGCATATTTTCAAAAGTTTAGTAATAATCGGTTGGTAATTAAAGTACCGTGCACATTAAACTGTTAAAACAGAAAATTTCGCCCGGTTGAAATGTTTCTTGCTATAAGTCAGCAATTTTCCGAATTCAGGGAGGCTGAATGGCTGAATGGTTAGCATGTGCGCGCTGTATCGTAACGTCTGTCATTGAGTCAACGGGCGTCGTTTCGATCTCCAGGTTGCACGTGACATGGAGTATGATGTCCAACCTCGTGGGTTTTCTCCGTGTCCTTCGGTTTCCTCCCAACGGCTAAAGACCAGTAAGCGCAAGGGGAGTTTTTAAATAAAATTAAAAAACATATGTTAGTCACGAAATGACCTAGTTTGTGTCTAATGGACATTAGGCCGCATTTCTCTCTTTCTCTTTTATTTTTAAAGTTTTGTAATAAACGGTTGGTAATCAAAGGTACTGTTAAAGTGATAAAACAGAAAATTTCGCCCGGTTGTAATGTTTCTCACTTTAAAGTCAGCAATTTGCCGATTTTAACTGGCAAACGTTTATTGCGAACGATTAAGATGGTCAAGGGGAGCTTATTTTTAAAAGTTTTGTAATATTCGGTTGATAACTAAAGGTACCGTGCAAATTAAACTGTTAAAATAGAAAATTTGGCCCGGTTGAACTGTTTCTCGCTGCAGGTCAGCAATTTGCCGATTTTAGGGAGGTTGCGTGGCTGAATAACGTCTGTCTTTGAGTCAACTGGCGTTGTTTCGATTTCTTGGTTGTACGTGACAAGGAGTATGTTCGCCTGTCCAACTTCGTAGGCCGTAACGCCGCTGACCAGGTAAAATTTCCCTCATTGCACACTTATGGCATATGACCGTCTTCATTAGCCCATTTTAGGAGCAGAACAGTAGGACGTTAAACCCCATTCAATTTCATTTCGTTTTCTCTATGTTGCTTATTTATTATAGTGGATAAATATTTTTCTGGTTCTAGCAATTATATAATTTCTGCATAGAAATCTTGCTTTGGCCAGTTTTTTTATTGCAGAGTGCCATTCTTGTATAATTCAGTCTATGATCCTTTGTTTAAAACATGCTTAAGAAGTCGTCACGATTTCCTACTTATAACCAAACATATTGGAAATATTAGTCTGGCATTATTAAATCCTAATTTTATTGGTCTTATTTAAAATTAAACTTTCATTTAACTATGAACAACGTGTCTCTTTAAAACTATTAAATACTCTAAAACAGTAGCTCAACCTGTTGACCTAAACTCATTAATTTACCATTTTCTTGTGAGCGACTTCTTATTCTTCCTATATGACATATTGCACGTGTCTGATTTCAAAGGGGGGTTGGGTGGCTGAATGGTTAGCACGCGCGCCTGTCATTGAGTTAACTAGCGTGTTTTCAAAATCTCCTTCTAATTGAGCTAGAATGTTCAAACTTGGTGTAGACGTTCACTAGGTCACTGTCTTGATTGAGTTCAAAGATGAGAATTTTCTGCTTAGGGTAAGCAGAGATAAGCAGGCTGATTTGTTGATTATTTAGGGCACGATAACTTTGGCTATAATGAAGGGAGGGCGATGAAACTCTTGTCAATCGAGAGTCTAATAGCTAACCTGTTGTGTGAAATCATTGTATCATTTTTTCTTAAATGTCCGGGGTAGCCGAAAAAAAGAGATTGAAAATCCAAAAAGTCGTATTTTTACAATTTGGAACGTGTTTAAAGGTCTTTCTCGTAAAGTCAACATGTGTTTCCTGCAAATCGGATTTCTCAGAATCTAACCATAGGATGTTTCTGAAACTTTGACCTACCCCTCCAAAAATGGGTGGTGAGTATTGATTAAATATATTTTCAAAACGTTTTAAGCATTCGAAATCACCGAATTTTACGAACGAGTGAATTTGACCTGCATTACTGTAACTCTGTGACTATTTGACCTATTTTACTAATTCTTTTTTCTTTGAGTACCCTGACAAAAATCATTTTCAGCTGCAGTTTCAGATTTTCGAATTTCGAAAATTCGTCGCTGTGATTTCGAACCGGAAGTTGACACCAACTTGACAACTTCTTTAATAGTTGTACGATTTTCATGAAATTTAGTATGTAAGTAGATCTCACCGATGCAACTTTAAAGATCTCCGTAGAAATTATCTAAATTATCTCCCCTTGGTGAAATTAGGGATCAAAATTTTCAAAAAAATCGAAGAAATATAGGTCAGAATGACCTGATTTTTTTTTTTTGATACTAGATAAGTAAATACTGATTTGTACACAAAATATTGAGTTTGTGGATCGAACCGGAAGTGCCGCCATCTTGAAACGTGATAAATCACAAAGGCTATTGAGATATTTTACTTACAGACATGGGAGTTACATTTTCGGAATCCTTGAAGGAATGCCTAAAAATCTATCGGATCAGAATTTTGATTTCGGTCACGTGATGGTCACCATTTCGAACTGCATATGAGAAAAGGTGAAAAATCGACATTAACGAGCACGTGAATGAAAGCAATAGGCCGTAGTTTGGAGAATATGTCTCCTATTTCCAAAATGAATACATTTCTGGATAGCCGGGATCAGGGTCGAAATATTGTTATTTGAAAATGTCACATTTTCGAATTTTGTCTTTGATGTTTTTCGTGCCGAAAAAGTTGTTTACGATTGAAAAATCATAAAAAAAACTTCGCTATATTTTGACCGATTTTAATGATTTTTTTTTTGTTGATGAGATTATTTACATGACCCATGACATGTGACAGGAAGTGACTGTTAATATGAAATCTTTAATATCTGCTTTGCAGATCTAGTTTTTTTTGTGTTTTATCCACAAATCGGATTTCTCAGAATCTAACCACAGTATCTTTATGAAACTTTTACCTACCCCCACAAAAATGGGTGGTAGCTGTTGATTAAATATATTTTCAAAACGTTTTACGAATCCGAAATCACCGAAATTTACGAACGACAAAATGGACATTGCATAGTCGTATCTTTATTGTTTTTTGACCGATTTTACTAAATCTTTTTTCTTTGAATACCTTGAAAAAAATCATTTTCATCAGCAGTTTCACATTTTCGAATTTCGAAAATTCGTCGCTGTGATTTCGAACCGGAAGTTTAGACCAATTTGACAACTTCTTTAATAGTTGTGCGATTTTCATTCAATTTAGTATATAAGTAGATCCTACCAATGTGACTTCAAAAATATAATTAGAAATTTTCTAAATTATCTCCCCTTGGTGAAATTAAGGATCAAAATTTTCAAAAAAATCGGCGAAATATAGGTCAGAATGACCTAAATTTTTTTTTTGATACTAGACAAGGAATTACTGATTCGTACACAAAATATGTAGTTTGTCGATCGAACCGGAAGTGCCACCATCTTTAAACGTGAAAAATCACTAAGGCTGTTTTGCTATCTTACTAACAGACACGGGAGTTATATTTTCTGAATCCTTGAAGGATGGCCCAAAAATCGTAGGGAGCAGAATTTTGATTTCGGTCATGTGATGGTCACAATTTTGAATTGAAAATGAAAAATAGAAGCAATTTGAAAGGCCCGGACTTCGGAACACAATAACTCTCCTTCTAATTAAGCTAGAATGTTCAAACTTGGCGTAGATGTTCACTAGGTCAATGTTATGATTGAGTTCAAAGATGAGCATTTTCTGCTTAGGGTAAGCCGAGATAAGCATGCTGATTTGTTGATTCTTTAGGGCACGATAACTTCGGTTATAATGAAGGGAGGGCGGTGAAACTTTTGTCAATAGAGAGTCTAATGGGTAGCCTGTTGTGTGAAATGATTGTATCATTTTTTTTAAATATCAGGGATAGCCGAAATAAAGAGATTGAAAATCCAAAAAGTCGTATTTTTACAATTTGGAGCATGTTTAGAGGTCTTTCTCGTAAAGTCAACATACTATTTTTTGGGAACTTCTTCTACAAAGAGTCTTATTGGTAGTCTTTTATATGAAACCATCGATCAACAGTCCAACATATCAGGAGTAGAAGAACAAAAGGATCGAACACTGAAAACGGCACCCTTTCATTGTTGAGCGAAACATGAAGTGTGGGTGACTACAATCTACGCATTTAGTCATCGTATAGAGCTTATTCAACAGTATCGAATTCCAACCGCTTAGGGATATTTTACGTGCACTCCAATGTGTACACGGGACCTTGGTTTTTCGTCCCATCCAAAGGACTAGTTATTATTATTATTTTTTTTTGTGTATTTTCTGCAAATCGGATTTCTCAGAATCTAACCATAGGATCTTTCTGAAACTTTGACCTACCCCCCCCCCCAAAAAATGGGGTGCGAACCTTGATTAAATATATTTTCAAAACGTTTTTCGAATCCGAAATCACCGAATTTTACGAACGAATGCTTTTGACCTACAATGCTGTAACTTTGTGACTATTTGACCTATTTAATTAATTCTTTTTTCTATGAGTACTTTGAGACATTTACTTCAAATCTGCAATTTCGGATTTTCGAATTTCGAAAATTCGTCGCTCTGATTTCGAACCGGAAGTTTAGACCAACTCGACAACTTCTTTGGTATTTGTACGATTTTCATGAAATTTAATATGTAAGTAAACCTTAATGATGCGACTTGAAAAAATACTTTAGAAATTTTCTAAATTATCTCCCCTTGGAGAAATTGAGGATCGAAATTTTCAAAAAAATCGACGAAATATAGGTCAAATCATCTTGAATTTGTTTTTTAGGTACTAGCTACGAAACCACTGATTCGTACACAAAAAATGGAGTTTGTAGCTCAATCCGGAAGTGCCACCATCTTGAAATGTAAAAACCTCAAACGCCATTTTGCTATTTTACATACAGACACGGGGGTTATATTTTCTGAATCCTTGAAGGGATGGCTATAAAATGTTGGCAGTAGAATTTTGATTTAAGTCAATGGATAGTCACCATATTGAATTGAATATCAGAAATAGTGAAAAATGGACATTAACGGGCATGTAAATTATCAGAACAGACCGTAGTTTGTTGAATTCGTTTCTTATCTTTGAAATTAATACATTTGGGGATAGCCTGGCTCATTGTCGAATTTTTGGTATTTGCAAATTTCAAAATTTCAAATTTCGCCTTTGATGTTTTCCGTGCCGACAAATTTGTTTTCGCGTGAATAACTCCGATTAACAGCTTGAAAATAATCAAATGGATCGCAGTATCGCGATTTCGTCTCAAATCTGGGAAATCAATACATTTCTGGTTAGCCTCCTTTGAAAAATGGGTGGTGGCCTTGGAATCAATATATTTTCAAAACGTTTTGCGAATCCAAAATCACCGAAAACAACTGATGAAAAAATTGACCTTGACAGCTGTGTTACTTCGTGATTTTGTGATCTATTTTACTTTTCTGGTTAGCCTCCTTTCAAAAATGGGTGGTGGCCTTGGAATCAATATATTTTCAAAACGTTTTGCGAATCCAAAATCACCGTAAATAACTGATGAAAAAATTGAGCTTTGATGGAAACTATATAGAAAAATAAAAGGAAACATCAACAATATATAGGTCTTGCACACATAGGCTTAGAACTTTGCAGCCAGTCCTCATATTAATTGAAATTGAATAGGTTTGATTTGATATAATTATTTGTTTTCTATTTTAAAACTATCTAAAAAAAATATTTGTAATCATTTATGTTATTGATTTAGATTAATACTGTTTATATTGTGTACATTTTAACACCTTCATCGATTAATAATGGTTTGCATAGTCATCGTATAGAGATTATTCAACAGTATCGAATTCCAACTGCTTAGGGATATTTTACGTGCACTCCAATGTGTACACCGGACCTTGGTTTTTCGTCCCATCTATATGTTAGTTTGTGTCGAATGGACGTTAAGCCGCATTTATCTCTTTCTCTTTTATTTTTAAAGTTTTGTAATAATCGGTTGTACTGTACTGTACTGTAAAAGTTATAAAACAGAAAATTTCACCCGGTAGTAATGTTTCTCACTTTAAAGTCACCAATTTGCTCATTTTAGGGGGCAAACGTTTATTGCGAACGATTAAGCTGGTCAAGGGGAGCTTATTTTTAAAAGTTTTGTAATATTCGGTTGATAATTAAAGGTACCGTGCAAATTAAACTGTTAAAATAGAAAATTTCGCCCGGTTGAAATGTTTCTCCTTGTAGGTCAGCAATTTGCCAAATTTAGGGAGGTTGCGTGGCTAAATGGTTAGCACCTGCGCACTGTATCGTAACGTCTGTCATTGAGTCAACTGGCGTTGTTTCGATTGAAATGCCCGGTTGAAATGTTTCTTGCTATAAGTCAGCAATTTATCGATTTTAGGGAGCCTGAATGGCTGTATGGTTAGCATGTGCGCGCTGTATCGTAACGTCTGTCATTGAGTCAACCGGCATCGTTTCGATTTCCAGGTTGCACGTGACATGGAGTATGGTGTCCAACCTCGTGGGTTTTCTCCGTGTCCTTCGGTTTCCTCCCATGGCTGATTTCAGATTATTGTTATGACTGGGTGCAATGTTTCATACTATATTTAGATTTGTAACTTCGCGAGTTTTTGACCAATTTTGATAATTTTTTCTTCTTATCCTTTTATTTAGGATACTTGATACAATCAATGACACGTGACGATGAATATGAAAGCTTTCATATCTGCATGGGACAGTAGCAGATCTAGTTATTTTTTTTTTGTGTGTTTTCTGCAAATCGGATTTCTCAGAATCTATCCGTAGGATCTTTCTGAAATTTTGACCTACGCCCCCAAAAATGGGATGCGAACCTTGATTAAATATATTTTCGAAACGTTTTACTAATCCGAAATCACCGAAATTTACGAACGACAAAATGGACAATGCATAGTCGTAACTTTGTTATTTTTTGACCGATTTTACTAATTCTTTTTTCTTTGAATACCTTTAAAAAAACCATTTTCATCTGCAGTTTCACATTTTCGAATTTCGAAAATTCGTCGCTGTGATTTCGAACCGGAAGTTTAGACCAATTTGACAACTTCTTTAATAGTTGTACGATTTTCATGAAATTTAGTATATAAGTAGATCTTACCGATGTGATTTAAAAAATATAATTAGAAATTTTCTAAATTATCTCCCCTTGACGAAATTAAAGATCAAAATTTTCAAAAAAATCATCGAAATATAGGTCAGAATGACCTGATTTTTTTTTTGGATACTAGATAAGTAATTACTGATTTGTACACAAAATATGGAGTTTGTCGATCGAACCGGAAGTGCCGCCATATTTAAAAGTGAAAAATCAATAAGGCTTTTTTGCTATTTTACTTACAGACTCGGGAGTTATATTTTCTGAATCCTTGTAGGAAGGCCTAAAAAATGTCGCGAATAGAATTTTGATTTCGGTCACGTGATGGTCACCATTTTGAATTGAAAATGAAAAATAGAGGCAATTTGAAGGGTCCGTAATTTGGAACACAATTACTCTCCTTCTAATTAAGCTAGAATGTTCAAACTTGGTGTAGACGTTCACTAGGTCAATGTTATGATTGAGTTCAAAGATGAGCATTTTCTGCTTAGGGTAAGCAGAGATAAGCATGCTAATTTGTTGATTCTTTAGGGCACGATAACTTCGGTTATAATGAAGGGAGGGCGGTGAAACTTTTGTCAATAGAGAGTCTAATAGCTAGCCTGTTGTGTGAAATCATTGTATTATTTTTTCTAAATATCAGGGATAGCCGAAAAAAAAAAGAGATTGAAAATCCAAAAAGTCGTATTTTTACAATTTGGAGCATGTTTAGAGGTCTTTCTCGTAAAGTCAACATACTATTTTTGGGGAACTTCTTCTACAAAGAGTCTTATTGGTAGTCTTTTATATGAAACCATCGATCAACAGTCCAACATATCAGGAGTAGAAGAACAAAAGGATCGAACATTTCATTGTTAAGCGAAACATGCAGTGTGGGTGACTACAATCTACGCATTTAGTCATCGTATAGAGCTTATTCAACAGTATCGAATTCCAACTGCTTAGGGATATTTTACGTGCACTCCAATGTGTACACGGGACCTTGGTTTTTGTCCCATCCGAACGACTATACAGCCCTCCGTTCTGCCTCACTGAAAAGGGGAACCACGCCGGGAAATCGAGATGAACTTTCTCCGTGCAGAACTTTCAATTCAGGCAAAACGTTTATTGCATACGATTAAGCTGGTCAGTTGGAGCTCATTTTCAAAAGTTTTGTAATAATCGGTTGGTAATTAAAGTACCGTGCACATTAAACTGTTAAAACAGAAAATTTCGCCCGGTTGAAATGTTTCTTGCTATAAGTCAGCAATTTTCCGAATTCAGGGAGGCTGAATGGCTGAATGGTTAGCATGTGCGCACTGTATCGTAACGTCTGTCATTGAGTCAATGGGCGTCGTTTCGATCTCCAGGTTGGACGTGACATGAAGTATGATGTCCAACCTCGTGGGTTTTCTCCGTGTCCTTCGGTTTCCTCCCAACGGCTAAAGACCTGTAAGCGCAAGGGGAGTTTTTAAATAAAATTAAAAAACATATATTAGTCCCGAAATGACCTAGTTTGTGTCGAATGGACATTAGGCCGCATTTCTCTCTTTCTCTTTTATTTTTAAAGTTTTGTAATAATCGGTTGGTAATCAAAGGTACTTTAAAAGTGATAAAACAGAAAATTTCGCCCGGTTGTAATGTTTCTCACTTTAAAGTCAGCAATTTGCAGATTTTAAGGGGCAAACGTTTATTGCGAACGCTTAAGCTGGTCAGGGGGGGGGGGGGGGCTTATTTTTAAAAGTTTTGTAATATTCGGTTGATAACTAAAGGTACCATGCAAATTAAACTGTTCAAATAGAAAATTTGGGCCGGTTGAAATGTTTCTCGCTGTAGGTCAGCAATTTGCCGATTTTAGGGAGGTTGCGTGGCTGAATGGTTAGCACGTGCGCTCTCTATCAAAACGTCTGTCATTGAGTCAACTGGCGTTGTTTCGATTTCTTGGTTGTACGTGACAAGGAGTATGGTCGCCTGTCCAACCTCGTAGGCCGTAACGCCGCTGCCCGGGTAAAATTTCCCTCATTGCACACTTTATGGCATATGCCAGTCTTCATTAGCCCATTTTAGGAGCAGAACAGTAGGACGTTAAACCCCATTCAATTTCATTTCATTTTCTCTATGTTGCTTATTTATTATAGTGGATAAATATTTTTCTGGTTCTAGCAATTATTTAATTTCTGCATAGAAATCTTGCTTTGGCCAGTTTTTTTTATTGCAGAGTGCCATTCTTGTAGAATTCAGTCTATGATCCTTTGTTTAAAACATGCTTAAGAAGTCGTCATGATTTCCTACTTATAACCAAACATATTGGAAATATTTGTCTGGCATTATTAAATCCTAATTTTATTGGTCTTATTTAAAATTAAACTTTCATTTAACTATGAACAACCCTTAACCTGTCTCTTTAAAACTATTAAGTACTCTAAAATAGTAGCTCAACCTTTTGACCTAAACTCATTAATTTACCATTTTGTTGTGAGCGACTTCTTATTCTTCCTATATGACATATTGCACGTGTCGGATTTCAAAGGGGGGGGTGGCTGAATGGCTAGCACGCGCGCCTGTCATTGAGTTAACTAGCGTGTTTTCGAATGCCCGGTTGTACGTGACAAGGAGTAAGGTCGCCTGTCCAACCTGACATTTTTATTTTTTTTTCCCGCCATTTTCATTTCATTTTCTCATCCGTCTCATTACAGTAATACAAGTTTCAGTTATTTCCCTTTAGTTTTCAGATTATTGTTATGCCTGGGTGCAATGTTTCATACTATATTTAGACTTGTAACTTCGCGAGTTTTTGACCAATTTTGATAATTTTTTCTTCTTATCCTTTTATTTAGGATACTTGATACAATCAATGACACGTGACGATGAATATGAAAGCTTTCATATCTGCATGGGACAGTAGCAGATCTAGTTATTATTTTTTTTTTGTGTATTTTCTGCAAATCGGATTTCTCAGAATCTAACCATGGGATCTTTCTGAAACTTTGACCTACCCCCCCCCCCCAAAAAAAATGGGGTGCGAACGTTGTTTAAATATATTTTCAAAACGTTTTACGAATCCGAAATCACCGAATTTTACGAACGAAAAAACTGACAATGCATAGTCGTAACTTTGTTATTTTTTGACCGATTTTACTAATTCTTTTTTCTTTGAATACCTTGAAAAAAATTATTTTCATCTGCAGTTTCACATTTTCGAATTTTGAAAATTCGTTGCTGTGATTTCGAACCGGAAGTTTAGACCAATTTGACAACTTCTTTAATAGTTGTACGATTTTCATGAAATTTAGTATATAAATAGATCTTACCGATGTGACTTCAAAAATATAATTAGAAATTTTCTAAATTATCTCCCCTTGACGAAATTAAGGATCAAATTTTTCAAAAAAATCAAAGAAATATAGGTCAGAATGACCTAATTTTTTTCTTGGATACTAGAGAAGTAAGTACTGATTAGTACACAAAATATGGAGTTTGTCGATCGAACCGGGCACGATAACTTCGGTTATAATGAAGGGAGGGCGGTGAAACTTTTGTCAATAGAGAGTCTAATAGCTAGCCTGTTGTGTGAAATCATTGTATCATTTTTTTTAAATATCAGGCATAGCCGAAAAAAAGAGATTGAAAATCGAAAAAGTCGTATTTTTACAATTTGGAGCATATTTAGAGAGGTCTTTCTCGTAAAGTCAACATAATATTTTTTGGGAACTTCTTCTACAAAGAGTCTTATTGGTAGTCTTTTATATGAAACCATCGATCAACAGTTCAACATATCAGGAGTAGAAGAACAAAAGGATTGAACATTGAAAACGACACCCTTTCATTGTTAAGCGAAACATGCAGTGTGGGTGACTACAATCTACACATTTAGTCATCGTATAGAGCTTATTCAACAGTATCGAATTCCAACTGCTTAGGGATATTTTACGTGCACTCCAATGTGTACACGGGACCTTGGTTTTTCGTCCCATCCGAACGACTAGACAGCTGTGCTTGTCAGGCCCTCCGTTCTGCCTCACTGACAAGGGGAACCACGCCGGGAAATCGAGATGAACTTTCTCCGTGCAGAACTTTCAATTCAGGCAAAACGTTTATTGCATACGATTAAGCTGGTCAGTTGGAGCTTATTTTCAAAAGTTTTGTAATAATCGGTTGGTAATTAAAGTTCAGTGCACATTAAACTGTTAAAACAGAAAATTTCGCCCGGTTGAAATGTTTCTTGCTATAAGTCAGCAATTTTCCGAATTCAGGGAGGCTGAATGACTGAATGGTTAGTATGTGCGCGCTGTATCGTAACGTCTGTCATTGAGTCAACGGGCGTCGTTTCGACCTCCAGGTTGCACGTGACATGGTGTATGGTGTCCAACCTCGTGGGTTTTCTCCCTGTTCTTCGGTTTCCTCCCAACGGCTAAAGACCAGTACGCGCAAGGGGAGTTTTTAAATAAAATTAAAAAACATATGTTAGTCCGGAAATGACCTAGTTTGTGTCGAATGGACGTTAGGCCACATTTCTCTCTTTCTCTTTTATTTTTAAAGTTTTGTTATAATCGGTTGGTAGTCAAAGGTATTGTGAAAGTGATAAAACAGAAAATTTCGCCCGGTTGTAATGTTTCTCACTTTAACGTCAGCAATTTGCCGATTTTAAGGGGCAAATGTTTATTGCGAACGATTAAGCTGGTCAGGGGGAGCTCATTTTTAAAAGTTTTGTAATATTCGGTTGATAACTAAAGGTACCGTGCAAATTAAACTGTTAAAATAGAAAATTTGGCCCGGTTGAAATGTTTCTCGCTGTAGGTCAGCAATTTGCCGATTTTAGGGAGGTTGCGTGGCTGAATGGTTAGCACATGCGCTCTGTATCATAACGTCTGTCATTGAGTCAACTGGCGTTGTTTCGATTTCTTGGTTGTACGTGACAAGGAGTATGGTCGCCTGTCCAATCTCGTAGGCCGTAACGCCGCTGCCCGGGTAAAATTTCCCTCATTGCACACTTTATTAGCCCATTGTAGGAGCAGAACAGTAGGACGTTAAACCCCATTCAATTTCATTTCATTTTCTCCATGTTGCTTATTTATTATAGTGGATAAATATTTTTCTGGTTCTAGCAATTATTTAATTTCTGCATCGAAATCTTGCTTTGGCCAGTTTTTTTATTGCAGAGTGCCATTCTTGTATATTGCAGTCTATGACCCTTTGTTTAAAACATGCTTAAGAATTCACGATTTCCTACTTATAACCGAACATATTGGAAACCATAATTATATAACATATCTTGGAAGCCCGATTACAGCTATGCAAGTTTCAGTTATTTCCCTTTAGTTTAAAGATTATTTTTTTTGCCCGGGTGCAATGTTTCTCACTACATTTAAATTTGTAACTTTGTGAGTTTTTGACTGATTTTGATATTATGTCTTTATAATTTTCCAAATCTACATATTTAACGTACATATTCAAACAGTTTGAGTTCAACCTGTTTTAGTTTTGTTCAAAGTTATCTCATTTAATTTTTCGATGTTTTCTTACCATTTTCATTTCATTTTTCTGAAAGTTTTGAAGTGGGAAGTCATCCCGATTACAGCAACACAAGTATCAGTTATTTGACTTTAGTTTTCAGATTACTCAATGTTTCATACTATATTTAGACTTGTAACTTCGCGAGTTTTAGACCAATTTTAATAGTTTGTTATTTTTATCCTTTTATTTGAGATACTTGATATAATCGATGACACGTGACGATGAATATGAAAGCTTTCATATCTGCATGGGACAGTAGCAGATCTAGTTAAGCTTTCATATTACATATGAAAGCTTATTGTTTCTGTTAAGATTATTAAGCTTTCATATTACATATGAAAGCTTATTGTTTCTGTTAAAGTTATTATTATTATTATTTTTTTTTTTGTGTGTTTTCTGCAAATCGGATTTCTCAGAATCTATCCATAGGATCTTTCTGAAATTTTGACCTACCCCCCCAAAAATGGGGTGCGAACCTTGATTAAATATATTTTCGAAACGTTTTACGAATCCGAAATCACCGAATTTTACGAACGAAAAAAATGACAATGCATAGTCGTAACTTTGTTATTTTTTGACCGATTTTACTAATTCTTTTTTCTTTGAATACCTTTAAAAAAACCATTTTCATCTGCAGTTTCACATTTTCGAATTTCGAAAATTCGTCGCTGTGATTTCGAACCGGAAGATTAGACCAATTTGACAACTTCTTTAATAGTTGTACGATTTTCATGAAATTTAGTATCTAAGTAGATCCTACCGATGTGACTTCAAAAATATAATTAGAAATTTTCTAAATTATCTCCCCTTGACGAAATTAAGGATCAAAATTTTCAAAAAAATCATCGAAATATAGGTCAGAATGACCTGATTTTTTTTTTGGATACTAGATAAGTAATTACTGATTTGTACACAAAATATGGAGTTTGTCGATCGAACCGGAAGTGCCGCCATATTTAAAAGTGAAAAATCAATAAGGCTTTTTTGCTATTTTACTTACAGACTCGGGAGTTATATTTTCTGAATCCTTGTAGGAAGGCCTAAAAAATGTCGCGAATAGAATTTTGATTTCGGTCACGTGATGGTCACCATTTTGAATTGAAAATGAAAAATAGAAGCAATTTGAAGGGTCGGGACTTTGGAACACAATTACTCTCCTTCTAATTAAGCTAGAATGTTCAAACTTGGTGTAGACGTTCACTAGGTCAATGTTATGATTGAGTTTAAATATGAGCATTTTCTGCTTAGGGTAAGCAGAGATAAACAAGCTAATTTGTTGATTCTTTAGGGCACGATAACTTCGGTTATAATGAAGGGAGGGCGGTGAAACTTTTGTCAATAGAGAGTCTAATAGCTAGCCTGTTGTGTGAAATCATTGTATCATTTTTTCTAAATATCAGGGATAGCCGAAAAAAAGAGATTGAAAACCCAAAAAGTCGTATTTTTACAATTTGGAGCATGTTTAGAGGTCTTTCTCGTAAAGTCAACATAATATTTTTTGGGAACTTCTTGTACAAAGAGTCTTATTGGTAGTCTTTTATATGAAACCATCGATCAACAGTCCAACATATCAGGAGTAGAAGAACAAAAGGATCGAACATTGAAAACGGCACCCTTTCATTGTTAAGCGAAACATGCAGTGTGGGTGACTACAATCTACACATTTAGTCATCGTATAGAGCTTATTCAACAGTATCGAATTCCAACTGCTTAGGGATATTTTACGTGCACTCCAATGTGTACACGGGACCTTGGTTTTTCGTCCCATCCGAATGACTAGACAGCTGTGCTTGTCAGGCCCTCCGTTCTGCCTCACTGACAAGGGGAACCACGCCGGGAAATCGAGATGAACTTTCTCTGTGCAGAACTTTCAATTCAGGCGAAAACGTTTATTGCATACGATTAAGCTGGTCAGTTGGAGCTTATTTTCAAAAGTTTTGTAATAATCGGTTGGTAATTAAAGTACCGTGCACATTAAACTGTTAAAACAGAAAATTTCGCCCGGTTGAAATGTTTCTTGCTATAAGTCAGCAATTTTCTGAATTCAGGGAGGCTGAATGGCTGAATGGTTAGCATGTGCGCACTGTATCGTAACGTCTGTCATTGAGTCAACGGGCGTCGTTTCGATCTCCAGGTTGCACGTGACATGAAGTATGATGTCCAACCTTGTGGGTTTTCTCCGTGTTCTTCGGTTTCCTCCCAACGGCTAAAGACCTGTAAGCGCAGGGGGAGTTTTTAAATAAAATTAAAAAACATATGTTAGTCCCGAAATGACCTAGTTTGTGTCGAATGGACATTAGGCCGCATTTCTCTCTTTCTCTTTTATTTTTAAAGTTTTGTAATAATCGGTTGGTAATCAAAGGTACTGTAAAAGTGATAAAACAGAAAATAATCGGTTGGTAATCAAAGGTACTGTAAAAGTGATAAAACAGAAAATTTCGCCCGGTTGTAATGTTTCTCACTTTAAAGTCAGCAATTTCCCGATTTTAAGTGGCAAACGTTTATTGCGAACGCTTAAGCTGGTCAGGGGGGAGCTTATTTTTAAAAGTTTTGTAATATTCGGTTGATAACTAAAGGTACCGTGCAAATTAAACTGTTACAATAGAAAATTTGGCCCGGTTGAAATGTTTCTCGCTGTAGGTCAGCAATTTGCCGATTTTAGGGAGGTTGCGTGGCTGAATGGTTAGCACGTGCGCTCTGTATCATAACGTCTGTCATTGAGTCAACTGCCGTTGTTTCGATTTTTTGGTTGTACGTGACAAGGAGTATGGTTGCCTGTCCAACCTCGTAGGCCGTAACCGCCGCTGCCCGGGTAAAATTTCCCTCATTGCACACATTATGGCATATGCCCGTCTTCATTAGCCCATTTTAGGAGCAGAACAGTCGGACGTTAAACCCCATTCAATTTCATTTCATTTTCTCTATGTTGCTTATTTATTATAGTGGATAAATATTTTTCTGGTTCTAGCAATTATTTAATTTCTGCATAGAAATCTTGCTTTGGCCAGTTTTTTTTATTGCAGAGTGCCATTCTTGTTTAAACAAACATGATCCTTTGTTTAAAACATGCTTAAGAAGTCGTCACGATTTCCTACTTATAACCAAACATATTGGAAATATTAGTCTGGCATTATTAAATCCTAATTTTATTGGTCTTATTTAAAATTAAACTTTCATTTAACTATGAACAACCCTTAACGTGTCTCTTTAAAACTATTAAGTACTCTAAAACAGTAGCTCAACCTTTTGACCTAAACTCATTAATTTACCATTTTGTTTTGAGCGACTTCTTATTCTTCCTATATGACATATTGCACGTGTCTGATTTCAAAGGGGGGTTGAGTGGCTGAATGGTAAGCACGCGCGCCTGTCATTGAGTTAACTAGCGTGTTTTCGAATGCCCGGTTGTACGTGACAAGGAGTAAGGTCGCCTGTCCAACCTGCCATTTTTAATTTTTTTTTCCCGCCATTTTCATTTCATTTTCTCATCCGTCTCATTACAGTAATACAAGTTTCAGTTATTTCCCTTTAGTTTTCAGATTATTGTTATGCCTGGGTGCAATGTTTCATACTATATTTAGACTTGTAACTTCGCGAGTTTTTGACCAATTTTAATAATTTTTTCTTCGTATCCTTTTATTTAGGTTACTTGATACAATCAATGACACGTGACGATGAATATGAAAGCTTTCATATCTGCATGGGACAGTAGCAGATCTAGTTATTATTATTTTTTTTGTGTGTGTTTTCTGCAAATCGGATTTCTCAGAATCTATCCGTAGGATCTTTCTGAAATTTTGACCTACCCCCCCCCCCCCAAAAATGGGGTGCGAACCTTGATTAAATATATTTTCAAAACGTTTTACGAATCCGAAATCACCGAAATTTACGAATGACAAAATGGACAATGCATAGTCGTAACTTTTTTATTTTTTGACCGATTTTACTAATTCTTTTTTCTTTGAATACCTTGAAAAAAATCATTTTCATCTGCAGTTTCACATTTTCGAATTTCGAAAATTCGTCGCTGTGATTTCGAACCGGAAGTTTAGACCAATTTGACAACTTCTTTAATAGTTGTACGATTGTCATGAAATTTAGTATATATGTAGACCTTACCGATGTGACTTCAAAAATATAATTAGAAATTTTCTAAATTATCTCCCCTTGACGAAATTAAAGATCAAATTTTTCAAAAAAATCATCGAAATATAGGTCAGAATGACCTGATTTTTTTTTTGGATACTAGACAAGTAATTACTGATTTGTAAACAAAATATAAAGTTTGTTGATCGAACCGGAAGTGCCACCTTCTTCAAACATGAAAAACCCTAAGGCTTTTTTGCTATTTTACTTACAGACACGGGAGTTATATTTTCTGAATCCTTGAAAGATGGTCTAAAAATTGTTTAGAGAAGAATTTTGATTTAGGTCAATTGATGGTTGCCATTTTGAAGTGAATATGAAAAGTAGTAGCAATTTAAGGGCCGAAACTTTGAAACACAATAACTCTCCTTCTAATTGAGCTAGAATGTTCAATCTTGGTGTAGACGTTCACTATGTCAATGTCATGATTGAGTTCAAAGATGAGCATTTTCTGCCTAGGGTAAGCAGAAATAAGCATGTTGATTTGTTGATTCTTTAGGGCAAGATAACTTCGGTTATAATGAAGGGAGGGCGGTGAAACTCTTGTTAATCGAGAGTGTAATAGCTGGCCTGTTGTGTGAAATCGTATCTTTTTTTTTTAAATATCAGGGATAGCAGAAAAAAAGAGATCGAAAATCCAAAAAGTCGTATGTTTACGATTTGGAGCATCTTTCAAGTTTCTTTTCTCTTAAAGTCAACATAATACTTTTTGGGAACTTCTTCTACAAAGAGTCTTATCGGTAGTCTTTTATATGAAAACTTCGATCAACAGTCCAAAATATCTGGAGTAGAAGAATAAAAGGATCGAACATTGAAAACGGCACCCTTTCATTGTTAAGCGAAACCTGCAGTGTGTGTGACTACAATCTGCACATTTAGTCATTGTATAGAGCTTATTCAACAGTATCGAATTCCAACTGCTTAGGGATATTTTACGTGCACTCCAATGTGTACACGCGACCTTTGTTTTTCGTCCCACCCGAACGACCAGACAGCTGTCCTTGTCAGGCCCTCCGTTCTGCCTCACTGACAAGGGGGGACCACGCCGGAAAATCGAGATGAACTTTCTCGTTGCAGAACTTTCAATTCAGGCCAAACGTTTATTGCATAAGGATTAAGCTGGTCAGTTGGAGCTTATTTTCCAAAGTTTTGTAATAATCGGTTGATAATTAAAATACCGTGCGAATTAAACTGTTAAAACAGAAAATTTCGCCCGGTTAAAATGTTTCTTGCTATAAGTCAGCAATTTCCAGATTTTAGGGAGGCTGAATGGTTAGCATACGCGCGCTGTATCGTAACGTCTGTCATTGAGTCAACCGGCGTCGTTTCGATTTCCAAGTTGCACGTGACATGGAGTATGGTGTCCAACCTCGTGGGTTTTCTCCGTGTCCTTCGGTTTCCTCCCACGGCTAAAGACCCGTACGCGCAAGGGAAGTTTATAAATACAATTAAAAAACATATGTTGGTCCCGAAATGACCTAGTTTGTGTCGAATGGACGTTGAGCCGCATTTCTCTCTTTCTCTTTTATTTTTAAAGTTTTGTAATAATCGGTTGGTAATCAAAGGTACTGTAAAAGTGATAAAACATAAAATTTCGCCCGGTTATAATTTTTCTCACTTTAAAGTCAGCAATTTGCCGATTTTAGAGGGCAAATGTTTATTGCGAACAATTAAGCTGGTCAGGGGGAGCTTATTTTTAAGGGAGGCTGAATGGCTGAATGGTTAGCATGTGCACGCTGTATCGTAACGTCTGTCATTGAGTCAACGGGCGTCGTTTCGATTTCGAGATTGCACGTGACATGGAGTATGGTGTCCAACCTCGTGGGTTTTCTCCGTGCCATTCGGTTTCCTCCCAACAGCTAAAGACCAGTACGCGCAAGTGGGGTTTTTAAATAAAATTAAAAAACATATGTTAGCCCCGAAATGACCTAGTTTGTGTCGAATGGACGTTAAGCCGCATTTCTCTCTTTTTTTTATTTTTAAAGTTTTGTAATAATCGGTTGGTAATCAAAGATACTGTAAAAGTGATAAAACAGAAAAATTCGCCCGGTTGTAATGTTTCTCACTTTAAAGTCAGCAATTTGCCGATTTTAAGGGGAAAACGTTTATTGCGAACGATTTAGCTGGTCAGGGGGAGCTTATTTTTAAAAGTTTTGTAATATTCGGTTGATAACTAAAGGTACCGTGCAAATTAAACTAATAAAATAGAAGATTTCGCCCGGTTGAAATGTTTCTATCTGTAGGTCAGCAATTTGCAGATTTTAGGGAGGTTGCGTGACTGAATGGTTAGCACGTGCGCTCTGTATCATAACGTCTGTCATTGAGTCAACTGGCGTTGTTTCGATTTCTTGGTTGTACGTGACAAGGAGTATGGTCGCCTGTCCAACCTCGTAGGCCGTAACGCCGCTGGCCGGGTAAAATTTCCCTCATTGCACACTTTATGGCGTATGCCCGTCTTCATTAGCCCATTTTAGGAGCAAAACAGTATGACGTTAAACAACCATTCAATTTGATTTGATTTTCTCTATCTTGCTTATTTATTATAGTGGATAAATGTTTTTCTGGTTCTATTAATTATTTCATTTCTGCATAGAAATCTTGCTTTGACCAGTTTTTTTTTATTGCAAAGTGCCATTCTGGTATATTGCAGTCTATGACCGTTTGTTTAAAACATGCTTAAGAAGTTGTCACGATTTCCTACTTATAACCAAACATATTGGAAAACATAATTATATAACATATCTCTAATTTTGGAAGCCCGATTACAGCTATACAAGTTTGGGTTATTTCCCTTTAGTTTAAAGATTATTTTTTTGCCGAGGGTGCAATGTTTCTCACTACATTTAAATTTGTAACTTTGTGAGTTTTGACCGATTTTGATAATTATGTCTTTATAATTTTCCAAATTTACATATTTAACGTAAATATTCAAACAATTGGGATCAACCTTATTCAAAAGTTTTTAGTTTTGTTCAAAGTTTTCTCATTTAATTTTTCGATGTTTTCTTACCATTTTCATTCATTTTTCTGAAAGTTTTGAAGTGGGAAGTCATCCCGATTACAGCAACACAAGTATCAGTTATTTCCCTTTAGTTTTCAGATTATGCAATGTTTCATACTATATTTAGACTTGTAACTTCGCGAGTTTTTGACCAATTTTGATAGTTTGTTATTCTTATCCTTTTATTTGAGATACTTGATATAATCTATGACACGTGACGATGAAAATGAAAGCTTTCATATCTGCATGGGACAGTAGCAGATCTAGTTAAGCTTTCATATTACATATGAAAGCTTATTGTTTCTGTTAAGATTATTAAGCTTTCATATTACATATGAAAGCTTATTGTTTCTGTTAAGATTATTATTATTTTTTTTTTGTGTATTTTCTGCAAATCGGATTTCTCAGAATCTAACCATGGGATCTTTCTAAAACTTTGACCTACCCCCCCAAAAATGGGGTGCGAACGTAGTTTAAATATATTTTCAAAACGTTTTACGAATCCGAAATCACCGAATTTTACGAACGAAAAAATTGACAATGCATAGTCGTAACTTTGTTATTTTTTGACCGATTTTACTAATTCTTTTTTCTTTGAATACCTTGAAAAAAATCATTTTCATCTGCAGTTTCACATTTTCGAATTTCGAAAATTCGTCGCTGTGATTTCGAACCGGAAGTTTAGACCAATTTGACAACTTCTTTAATAGTTGTACGATTTTCATGAAATTTAGTATACAAGTAGATCTTACCGATGTGACTTCAAAAATATAATTAGAAATTTTCTAAATTATCTCCCCTTGGTGAAATTAAGGATCAAAGTTTTCAAAAAAATCGTCGAAATATAGGTCAGAATGACCTAATTTTTTTTTTCGATACTAGACAAGGAATTGCTGATTCGTACACAAAATATGGAGTTTGTCGATCGAACCGGAAGTGCCACCATCTTTAAACGTGAAAAATCAAAAAGGCTTTTTTGCTATTTTACTTACAGACTCGGGAGTTATATTTTCGGAATCCTTGAAGGAATGCCTAAAAATCTATCGGATCAGAATTTTGATTTCGGTCATGTGATGGTCACAATTTTGAATTGAAAATGAAAAATAGAAGCAATTTGAAAGGCCCGGACTTCGGAACACAATAACTCTCCTTCTAATTAAGCTAGAATGTTCAAACTTGGTGTAGACGTTCACTAGGTCAATGTTATGATTGAGTTCAAAGTTGAGCATTTTCTGCTTAGGGTGAGCAGAGATAAGCATGCTGATTTGTTGATTCTTTAGGGCACGATAACTTCGGTTATAATGAAGGGAGGGCGGTGAAACTTTTGTCAATAGAGAGTCTAATGGGTAGCCTGTTGTGTGAAATGATTGTATCATTTTTTTTAAATATCAGGGATAGCCGAAAAAAAGAGATTGAAAATCCAAAAAGTCGTATTTTTACAATTTGGAGCATGTTTAGAGGTCTTTCTCGTAAAGTCAACATACTATTTTTTGGGAACTTCTTCTACAAAGAGTCTTATTGGTAGTCTTTTATATGAAACCATCGATCAACAGTCCAACATATCAGGAGTAGAAGAACAAAAGGATCGAACATTGAAAACGGCATCCTTTCATTGTTGAGCGAAACATGAAGTGTGGGTGACTACAATCTACGCATTTAGTCATCGTATAGAGCTTATTCAACAGTATCGAATTCCAACTGCTTAGGGATATTTTACATGCACTCCAATGTGTACACGGGACCTTGGTTTTTCGTCCCATCCGAAGGACTAGACAGCTGTGCTTGTCAGGCCCTCCGTTCTGCCTTACTGACAAGGGAACCACGCCGGGAAATCGAGATGAACTTTCTCTGTGCAGAACTTTCAATTCAGGCAAAACGTTTATTGCATACGATTAAGCTGGTCAGTTGGAGCTTATTTTCAAAAGTTTTGTAATAATCGGTTGGTAATTAAAGTACCGTGCACATTAAACTGTTAAAACAGAAAATTTCGCCCGGTTGAAATGTTTCTTGCTATAAGTCAGCAATTTTCCGAATTCAGAGAGGCTGGATGGCTGAATGGTTAGCATGTGCTCGCTGTATCGTAACCTTTGTCATTGAGTCAACGGGCGTCGTTTGGATCTCCAGGTTGCACGTGACATGGTGTATGATGTCCAACCTCGTGGGTTTTCTCCGTGTTCTTCGGTTTCCTCCCAACGGCTAAAGACCAGTACGTGCAAGGGGAGTTTTTAAATAAAATTAAAAAACATATGTTAGTCCCGAAATGACCTAGTTTGTGTCGAATGGACGTTAGGCCGCATTTCTCTCTTTCTCTTTTTAAAGTTTTGTAATAATCGGTTGGTAATCAAAGGTACTGTTAAAGTGATAAAACAGAAAATTTGGCCCGGTTGTAATGTTTCTCACTTTAAATTCAGCAATTTGTCGATTTTAAGGGGCAAACGTTTATTGCGAACGATTAAGCTGGTCAGGGGGAGCTTATTTTTAAAAGTTTTGTAATATTCGGTTGATAACTAAAGGTACCGTGCAAATTAAACTGTTAAAATAGAAAATTTGGCCCGGTTGAAATGTTTCTCGCTGTAGGTCAGCAATTTGCCGATTTTAGGGAGGTTGCGTGGCTGAATGGTTAGCACATGCGCTCTGTATCATAACGTCTGTCATTGAGTCAACTGGCCTTGTTTCGATTTCTTGGTTTTACGTGACAAGGAGTGTGGTCGCCTTACCAACCTCGTAGGCCGTAACGCCGCTGCCCGGGTAAAATTTCCCTCATTGCACACTTTATGGCGTATGCCCGTCTTCATTAGCCCATTGTAGGAGCAGAACAGTAGGACGTTAAACCCCATTCAATTTCATTTCATTTCTCTATGTTGCTTATTTATTATAGTGGATAAATATTTTTCTGGTTCTAGCAATTATTATACGCCCACATTTTCATGTGGACGTATTATGTCGTCGCCCCTGTCCGTCCGGACGTCCGTCCGTCCACAATTTGATTGTGGACTCTCTACAGGTCACAATTCTTATCCGATTTTGACGAAACTTGAAATATAGGTTTATCCCCAAAAGATCTCGGTTCCTTTCGATATTGGCATGTATCGGATCAAAACTTCATGGATTATGGCCCCTGATTGTACGAAAAATCACGTTTTTAGCTTGTGGACCCTATAGAGGTCACAATTTTGAACCGATTTTGACGAAACTTGACATGCATGTTTGTAACCCAAAGACCTTGGTTCCTTTCGATATTTGCGGCTATCGGAATGTAATTTCCTGAATTATGGCCCCTGATTGTCCGAAAAATCACCCTTTTTAGCTTGTGGTCCCTCTGGAGGTCACAATTATTATTCGATTTAAAAAACCGTTTGATTATATCACCGTTACACCCTAAGGAAGGTTGAGTTCGAATTTCGGGAAAATCGGACGAAAATTGCCATACAAAATGGCCGCCGTTAGTACGCGAATACAGTAGAACTTGTATTAAGCAAGCACCCAAGGGAAATTCAAAAATGCTTGCTTAATGGAGGTGCTCTTTGACTAGAGGTATCCAATATTGCCCCAACCCCTCCCACAAAAAATAAAGATATAGATTGCATATATTGTTTTATTCATGTAGTATAACAATAACAATACATGTACTTTTTATCTATTGTGAATTCTAAGTAGTCGCGTATACGTGTTTGTTTAGTAATATTGGGTCTCTGGGTCTGGGTAATATTGGGTCTCATAGCGTCTGAAAGCGTTTCAAAATGCCGTGAATTTGAGAATTTCCCACCCCAACTATTTTAGCGATTACGCGACCACTAAATAAAATCTCGGCGCTTTTTGTGCTGACATAAATTAATTACTTGCATCGATAAATTTGAGTGCCGTTGAATCTTGCGCCGAACGAAAATTCTTTACTCAAATCTCGAACATAACTTCTGTAAACTTGTCATTGTGTACCAACCTTCGATACTACTGTCTACCATTGTGATGCATTCGATAATATTTATCCATTTTTGTAAAGCAAATCGATGAATTAATTTTATTTTATCAAAAAAGCACATCAACAAAAAATCCATCGCTGATTTTATCACCGATTTACAGGGGGTGTAACTCTGTATGTAATATTAAAGGGGGCGCTAAAACGTCTAACAACAAAGTTGCAATGGAAAAAACTCGGTACTTTCATTTTATTCAATCAGTATCAAATAATGTTCCGTTAAGTGTTAATAAAACAAAAGATTAATTAACAGATAATCCCGGGTTGATTGTTATTTTTGCATTTGTTTTTACCTGATCAGTGGGGGTCCAGTTAATTAACTACTACTCACGGGATTAGCGGGATTGTTTCAAAGAAAGAACGACAAGATGGTATCATTCAACAATGGCCGTTGAATGGGCGATGTTTTGTTAGAGGAGTGACCGTTGAAACAGTAGAATTTTTACGGAGGGAATTAATCGTGGTGCCCGTTGCACGCGTTGAACAGGTGCGTGTTTAGTAGAGGTTAAATTACTTAAAAATCGCTCGGGGGGATTTTTTGGTGCTCGTTAAAGCAAGTGTTCGCTGATTAGGAGTGCACGCCCGAGCAAGTTCTACTGTACTGTTAAAAAATGGTATATCAAGGTTATGGACCCTGTGGAGGTCACAATTTTGATTCGATTTTGATGAAACTTGAAATTCATGGTTATAACCCAAAGATCTTGCTTCCTTTCGATATTTGCGCATATCGGATGGTAACTTCCTGAATTATGGCCCCTGATTATACGCAAAATCGCCTTTTTTTTAGCTTGGAGGTCACAATTATTATTCGATTTAAAAAAACGTTTGATTATATCACCGTTACACCCTAAGGAAGGTTGAGTTCGAATTTCGGGAAAATCGGACGAAAATTGCCATACAAAATGGCCGCCGTTTGTACGCGAATACTGTTAAAAAATGGTATATCAAGGTTGTGGACCCTGTGGAGGTCACAATTTTGATTCGATTGTGTTGAAACTTGAAATTCAAGGTTATAACCCAAAGATCTTGCTTCTTTTCGATATTTGCGCATATCGGATCGTAACTTCCTGAATTATGGCCCCTGATTATACGCAAAATCGCCTTTTTCTTTAGCTTGGAGGTCACAATTATTATCCGATTTAAAAAAACGTTTGATTATATTACCGTTACACCGTAAGGAAGGTTGAGTTCGAATTTCGGGAAAATCAGACCAAAATTGCCATACAAAATGGCCACCGTTTGTACGTGAATACTGTTAAAAAATGGTATATCAAGGTTGTGGACCCTGTAAAGGTCACAATTTTAATTCGATTTTGATGAAACTTGAAATGCATGGTTATAACCCAAAGATCTTGGTTCCTTTCGGTATTTGCGCATATCGGATCGTAACTTCCTGAATTATTCGAATTTCGTGAAAATGGTACCAAAATTGCCGGAAGAAATGGTCGCCGTTTGTACGCGAATAGTGTAAAGATATGGTATATCATGGTTGTTGACTCTGTACAGGTCACAATTCTTATCCGATTTTGACGAAAAGTCACATTTCTAGGTTGTGTACCGTCACACCATAATCATTGTCGACTTCGAATTTCATGAATATCAGACTGGAACTGACCAACAAAATGGCTGCTCCCAATACAGTATGAAATACAGGACTTAATGATGTAGGAAAAATCACTTTCCGTATTGTTTGTTCTCTATCCATCCCTCGAAAATGTGGGCGTATCCTGCCTGGCAGTGCCAGCCTATCTTTTAATTTCTGCATAGAAATCTCTGGCCAGTTTTTTTTTTTATTGCAGAGTGCCATTCTTGTATATTGCAGTCTATGACCCTTTGTTTAAAACATGCTTAAGAAGTCGTCACGATTTCCTACTTATAACCAAACATATTGGAAACCATAATTATATAACATATCTTGGAAGCCCGATTACAGCTATACAAGTTTCAGTTATTTCCCTTTAGTTTAAAGATTATTTTTTTGCCCCGGTGCAATGTTTCTCACTACATTTAAATTTGTAACTTTGTGAGTTTTTGACCGATTTTGATATTATGTCTTTATAATTTTCCAAATCTACATATTTAACGTACATATTCAAACAGTTGAGTTCAACCTGATTCAAAAAGTATTAGTTTTGTTCAAAGTTATCTCATTTAATTTTTCGATGTTTTCTTACCATTTTCATTTCATTTTTCTGAAAGTTTTGAAATCGGAAGTCATCCCGATTACAGCAACACAAGTATCAGTTATTTCCCTTTAGTTTTCAGATTACTCAATGTTTCATACTATATTTAGACTTGTAACTTCGCGAGTTTTTGACCAATTTTGATAGTTTGTTATTCTTATCCTTTTATTTGAGATACTTGATATAATCGATGACACGTGACGATGAATATGAAAGCTTTCATATCTGCATGCGACAGTAGCAGATCTAGTTATTATTTTTTTTTTGTGTATTTTCTGCAAATCGGATTTCTCAGAATCTAACCATGGGATCTTTCTAAAACCTTGACCTACCCCCCCAAAAATGGGGTGCGAACGTTGTTTAAATATATTTTCAAAACGTTTTACGAATCCGAAATCACCGAATTTTACGAACGAAAAAACTGACAATGCATAGTCGTAACTTTGTTATTTTTTGACCGATTTTACTAATTCTTTTTTCTTTGAATACCTTGAAAAAAATCATTTTCATCTGCAGTTTCACATTTTCGAATTTCGAAAATTCGTCGCTGTGATTTCGAACCGGAAGTTTAGACCAATTTGACAACTTCTTTAATAGTTGTACGATTTTCATGAAATTTAGTATACAAGTAGATCTTACCGATGTGACTTCAAAAATATAATTAGAAATTTTCTAAATTATCTCCCCTTGGTGAAATTAAGGATCAAAGTTTTCAAAAAAATCGTCGAAATATAGGTCAGAATGACCTAATTTTTTTTTTCGATACTAGACAAGGAATTAATGATTCGTACACAAAATATGGAGTTTGTCGATCGAACCGGAAGTGCCACATCTTTAAACGTGAAAAATCAAAAAGGCTTTTTTGCTATTTTACTTACAGACTCGGGAGTTATATTTTCGGAATCCTTGAAGGAATGCCTAAAAATCTATCGGATCAGAATTTTGATTTCGGTCATGTGATGGTCACAATTTTGAATTGAAAATGAAAAATAGAAGCAATTTGAAAGGCCCGGACTTCGGAACACAATAACTCTCCTTCTAATTGAGCTAGAATGTTCAAACTTGGTGTAAACGTTCACTAGGTCACTATCTTGATTGAGTTCAAAGATGAGCATTTTCTGCTTAGGGTAAGCAGAGATAAGCATGCTGATTTGTTGATTCTTTAGGGCACGATAACTTCGGTTATAATGAAGGGAGGGCGGTGAAACTTTTGTCAATAGAGAGTCTAATAGGTAGCCTGTTGTGTGAAATGATTGTATCATTTTTTTTAAATATCAGGGATAGCCGAAAAAAAGAGATTGAAAATCCAAAAAGTCGTATTTTTACAATTTGGAGCATGTTTAGAGGTTTTTCTCGTTAAGTCAACATACTATTTTTTTGGAACTTCTTCTACAAAGAGTCTTATTGGAAGTCTTTTATATGAATCCATCGATCAACAGTCCAACATATCAGGAGTAGAAGAACAAAAGGATCGAACATTGAAAACGGCACCCTTTCATTGTTGAGCGAAACATGAAGTGTGGGTGACTACAATCTACGCATTTAGTCATCGTATAGAGCTTATTCAACAGTATCGAATTCCAACTGCTTAGGGATATTTTACGTGCACTCCAATGTGTACACGGGACCTTGGTTTTTCGTACCATCCGAAGGACTAGCTAGACAGCTGTGCTTGTCTGGCCCTCCGTTCTGCCTTACTGACAAGGGAACCACGCCGGGAAATCGAGATGAACTTTCTCTGTGCAGAACTTTCAATTCAGGCAAAACATTTATTGCATACGATTAAGCTGGTCAGTTGGAGCTTATTTTCAAAAGTTTTGTAATAATCGGTTGGTAATTAAAGTACCGTGCACATTAAACTGTTAAAACAGAAAATTTAGCCCGGTTGAAATGTTTCTTGCTATATGTCAGCAATTTTCCGAATTCAGGGAGGCTGGATGGCTGAATGGTTAGCATGTGCTCGCTGTATTGTCATTGAGTCAACGGGCGTCGTTTCGATCTCCAGGTTGCACGTGACATGAAGTATGATGTCCAACCTCGTGGGTTTTCTCCGTGTTCTTCGGTTTCCTCCCAACGGCTAAAGACCAGTACGTGCAAGGGGAGTTTTTAAATAAAATTAAAAAACATGTTAGTCCCGAAATGACCTAGTTTGTGTCGAATGGACGTTAGGCCGCATTTCTCTCTTTCTCTTTTTAAAGTTTTGTAATAATCGGTTGGTAATCAAAGGTACTGTAAAAGTGATAAAACAGAAAATTTGGCCCGGTTGTAATGTTTCTCACTTTAAATTCAGCAATTTGTCGATTTTAAGGGGCAAACGTTTATTGCGAACGATTAAGCTGGTCAGGGGGAGCTTATTTTTAAAAGTTTCGTAATATTCGGTTGATAACTAAAGGTACCGTGCAAATTAAACTGTTAAAATAGAAAATTTGGCCCGGTTGAAATGTTTCTCGCTGTAGGTCAGCAATTTGCCGATTTTAGGGAGGTTGCGTGGCTGAATGGTTAGCACGTGCGCTCTGTATCATAACGTCTGTCATTGAGTCAACTGTCCTTGTTTCGATTTCTTGGTTGTACGTGATAAGGAGTATGGTCGCCTTACCAACCTCGTAGGCCGTAACGGCGCTGCCCGGGTAAAATTTCCCTCATTGCACACTTTATGGCGTATGCCCGTCTTCATTAGCCCATTGTAGGAGCAGAACAGTAGGACGTTAAACCCCATTCAATTTCATTTCATTTTCTCTATGTTGCTTATTTATTATAGTGGATAAATATTTTTCTGGTTCTAGCAATTATTTAATTTCTGCATAGAAATCTCTGGCCAGTTTTTTTTATTGCAGAGTGCCATTCTTGTATATTGCAGTCTATGACCCTTTGTTTGAAACATGCTTAAGAAGTTGTCACGATTTCCTACTTATAACCAAACATATTGGAAACCATAATTATATAACATATCTCTAATTTTGGAAGCCCGATTACAGCTATACAAGTTTAGGTTATTTCCCTTTACTTTAAAGATTATTTTTTTGCCCGGGTGCAATGTTTCTCACTACATTTAAATTTGTAACTTTGTGAGTTTTTGAACGATTTTGATATTATGTCTTTATAATTTTCCAAATCTACATATTTAACGTACATATTCAAACAGTTGAGTTCAACCTGATTCAAAAAGTTTTAGTTTTGTTCAAAGTTATCTCATTCATCCCGATTACAGCAACACACGTATCAGTTATTTCCCTTTAGTTTTCAGATTACTCAATGTTTCATACTATATTTAGACTTGTAACTTCGCGAGTTTTTGACCAATTTTGATAGTTTGTTATTCTTATCCTTTTATTTGAGATACTTGATATAATCGATGACACGTGATGATGAATATGAAAGCTTTCATATCTGCATGGGACAGTAGCAGATCTAGTTATTATTATTTTTTTTTTGTGTGTCATTTCTGCAAATCGGATTTCTCAGAATCTAACCATGGGATCTTTCTGAAACTTTGCTCTCCCCCCCCCCCAAAACTGGGTGGCAGTTTTTGATTAAATATATTTTCAAAACGTTTTACGAATTCGAAATCACCGAATTTTACGAACTAGTAAATTTGACCTGCATTACTGTAACTCTGTGACTATTTGACCTATTTTACTAATTCTTTTTTCTTTGAGTACCTTGACAAAAATCATTTTCAACTGCAGTTTCAGATTTTCGAATTTCGAAAATTCGTTGCTGTGATTTCGAACCGGAAGTGTAGACCAACTTGGCAACTTCTTTAATAGTTGTACGATTTTCATGAAATTTAGTATGTAAGTAGATCTTACCCATGTGACTTCAAAAATATAAATAGAAATTTTCTAAATTATCTCCCCTTGGTGAAATTAAGGATCAAAATTTTCAAAAAAATCGAAGAAATATAGGTCAGAATGACCTGATGGTTTTTTTTTGGATACTAGATAAGTAAATACTGATTCGTACCCAAAATATTGAGTTTGTGGATTGAACCGGAAGTGCCGCCATCTTGAAACGTGAAAAATCACAAAGGCTTTTTTGCTATTTTACTTACAGACACGGGAGTTATATTTTCGGAATCCTTGAAGGAATGCCTAAAAAACGTTCGGAGTAGAATTTTGATTTAGGTCAATTGATGGTCGCCATTTTGAAGTGAAGGTGAAAAATAGAAGCAATTTGAAGGGCTGAGAATTTGGAACACAATAACTCTCCTTCTAATTGAGCTAGAATGTTCAAACTTGGTGTAGACATTCACTAGGTCACTGTCTTGATTGAGTTCAAAGATGAGCATTTTTTGCCTTGGGTAAGCAGAGATAAGCAAGCTGATTTGTTGATTCTTTAGGGCACGATAACTTTGGTTATAATGAAGGGAGGGCGATGAACCCTTGTCAATCGAGAGTCTAATAGCTAACCTGTTGTGTGAAATCATTGTATCATTTTTTCTTAAATGTCCGGAGTAGCCGAAAAAAAGAGATTGAAAATCCAAAGAGTCGTATTTTTTACAATTTGGAGCATGTTTAAAGGTCTTTCTCGTAAAGTCAACATGTGTTTCCTGCAAATCGGATTTCTCAGAATCTAACCATAGGATGTTTCTGAAACTTTGACCTACCCACCCAAAAATTGGTGGTGAGTATTGATTAAATATATTGTCAAAACGTTTAAAGCATTCGAAATCACCGAATTTTACGAACGAGTGAATTTGACCTGCATTACTGTAACTCTGTGACTATTAGACCTATTTTACTAATTCTTTTTTCTTTGAGTACCCTGACAAAAATCATTTTCAACTGCAGTTTCAGATTTTTGAATTTCGAAAATTCGTCGCTGTGATTTCGAACCGGAAGTTGAGACCAACTTGACAACTTCTTTAATAGTTGTACGATTTTCATGAAATTTAGTATGTAAGTAGATCTTACCGATGCAACTTTAAAGATGTCCATAGAAATTTTCTAAATTATCTCCCCTTGGTGAAATTAGGGATCAAAGTTTTCAAAAAAAATCGAAGAAATATAGGTCAGAATGACCTGATTTTTTTTTTGATACTAGATAAGTAAATACTGATTCGTACACAAAATATTGAGTTTGTGGATCGAACCGGAAGTGCCGCCATCTTGAAACTTGAAAAATCACAAAGGCTTTTGCGATATTTTACTTACAGACCTGGGAGTTATATTTTCGGAAACCTTGAAGGAATGCCTAAAAAATCTATCGGATCAGAATTTTGATTTCGGTCACGTGATGGTCACCATTTCGAACTGAATATGAGAAAAGGTGAAAAATCGACATTAACGAGCACGTGAATGAAAGCAATAGGCCGTAGTTTGGAGAATATGTCTCCTATTTCCAAAATGAATACATTTCTGGATAGCCGGGATCAGGGTCGAAATATTGTTATTTGAAAATGTCACATTTTCGAATTTTGTCTTTATCGTGCCGATAAAGTTGTTTACGATTGAAAAATCATAAAAACTTCGCTATATTTTGACCGATTTTAACGATTTTTTTGTTGTTGATGAGATTATTTACATGATCCATGACATGTGACAGGAAGTGACTGTTAATATGAAAGCTTTAATATCTCCTTTGCAGATCTAGTTAAGCTTTCATATTACATATGAAAGCTTATTGTTTTTGTTAAGATTATTAAGCTTTCATATTACATATGAAAGCTTATTGTTTCTGTTAAGATTATTATTAAGCTTTCATATTACATATGAAAGCTTATTGTTTCTGTTAAGATTATTATTATTTTTTTTTTTGTGTATTTTCTGCAAATCCGATTTCTCAGAATCTAACCATGGGATCTTTCTAAAACTTTGACCTATCCCCCCAAAAATGGGGTGCGAATGTTGTTTAAATATATTTTCAAAACGTTTTACGAATCCAAAATCACCGAATTTTACGAACGAAAAAACTGACAATGCATAGTCGTAACTTTGTTATTTTTTGACCGATTTTACTAATTCTTTTTTCTTTGAATACCTTGAAAAAAATCATTTTCATCTGCAGTTTCACATTTTCGAATTTCGAAAATTCGTCGCTGTGATTTCGAACCGGAAGTTTAGACCAATTTGACAACTTCTTTAATAGTTGTACGATTTTCATGAAATTTAGTATACAAGTAGATCTTACCGATGTGACTTCAAAAATATAATTAGAAATTTTCTAAATTATCTCCCCTTGGTGAAATTAAGGATCAAAGTTTTCAAAAAAATCGTCGAAATATAGGTCAGAATGACCTAATTTTTTTTTCGATACTAGACAAGGAATTACTGATTCGTACACAAAATATGGAGTTTATCGATCGAACCGGAAGTGCCACCATCTTTAAACGTGAAAAATCAAAAAGGCTTTTTTGCTATTTTACTTACAGACTCGGGAGTTATATTTTCGGAATCCTTGAAGGAATGCCTAAAAATCTATCGGATCAGAATTTTGATTTCGGTCATCTGATGGTCACAATTTTGAATTGAAAATGAAAAATAGAAGCAATTTGAAAGGCCCGGACTTCGGAACACAATAACTCTCCTTCTATTTAAGCTAGAATGTTCAAACTTGGTGTAGACGTTCACTAGGTCAATGTTATGATTGAGTTCAAAGATGAGCATTTTCTGCTTAGGGTAAGCAGAGATAAGGATGCTGATTTGTTGATTCTTTAGGGCACGATAACTTCGGTTATAATGAAGGGAGGGCGGTGAAACTTTTGTCAATAGAGAGTCTAATAGGTAGCCCGTTGTGTGAAATGATTGTATCATTTTTTTAAATATCAGGGATAGCCGAAAAAAAAAGAGATTGAAAATCCAAAAAGTCGTATTTTTACAATTTGGAGCATGTTTAGAGGTCTTTCTCGTAAAGTCAACATACTATTTTTTGGGAACTTCTTCTACCAAGAGTCTTATTGGTAGTCTTTTATATGAAACCATCGATCAACAGTCCAACATATCAGGAGTAGAAGAACAAAAGGATCGAACATTGAAAACGGCACCCTTTCATTGTTGAGCGAAACATGAAGTGTGGGTGACTACAATCTACGCATTTAGTCATCGTATAGAGCTAATTCAACAGTATCGAATTCCAACTGCTTAGGGATATTTTACGTGCACTCCAATGTGTACACGGGACCTTGGTTTTTCGTCCCATCCGAAGGACTAGACAGCTGTGCTTGTCAGGCCCTCCGTTCTGCCTTACTGACAAGGGAACCACGCCGGGAAATCGAGATGAACTTTCTCTGTCCAGAACTTTCAATTCAGGCAAAACGTTTATTGCATACGATTAAGCTGGTCAGTTGGAGCTTATTTTCAAAAGTTTTGTAATAATCGGTTGGTAATAAGGTTACCGTGCACATTAAACTGTTAAAACCGAAAATTTCGCCCGGTTGAAATGTTTCTTGCTATAAGTCAGCAATTTTCCGAATTCAGGGAGGCTGGATGGCTGAATGGTTAGCATGTGCTCGCTGTATCGTAACCTTTGTCATTGAGTCAACGGGCGTCGTTTCGATCTCCAGGTTGCACGTGACATGGTGTATGATGTCCAACCTCGTGGGTTTTCTCCGTGTTCTTCGGTTTCCTCCCAACGGCTAAAGACCAGTACGTGCAAGGGGAGTTTTTAAATAAAATTAAAAAACATATGTTAGTCCCGAAATGACCAAGTTTGTGTCGAATGGACGTTAGGCCGCATTTCTCTCTTTCTCTTCTTAAAGTTTTGTAATAATCGGTTGGTAATCAAAGGTACTGTTAAAGTGATAAAACAGAAAATTTGGCCCGGTTGTAATGTTTCTCACTTTAAATTCAGCAATTTGTCGATTTTAAGGGGCAAACGTTTATTGCGAACGATTAAGCTTGTCAGGGGGAGCTTATTTTTAAACGTTTTGTAATATTCGGTTGATAACTAAAGGTACCGTGCAAATTAAACTGTTAAAATAGAAAATTTGGCCCGGTTGAAATGTTTCTCGCTGTAGGTCAGCAATTTGCCGATTTTAGGGAGGTTGCGTGGCTGAATGGTTAGCACGTGCGCTCTGTATCATAACATCTGTCATTGAGTCAACTGTTCTTGTTTCGATTTCTTGGTTGTACGTGACAAGGAGTATGGTCGCCTTACCAACCTTGTAGGCCGTAACGCCGCTGCCCGGGTAAAATTTCCCTCATTGCACACTTTATGGCGTATGCCCGTCTTCATTAGCCCATTGTAGGAGCAGAACAGTAGGATGTTAAACCCCATTCAATTTCATTTCATTTTCTCTATGTTGCTTATTTATTATAGTGGATAAATATTTTTCTGGTTCTAGCAATTATTTAATTTCTGCATAGAAATCTTGCTTTGGCCAGTTTTTTTTTATTGCAGAGTGCCATTCTTGTATATTGCAGTCTATGACCCTTTGTTTAAAACATGCTTCAGAAGTTGTCACGATTTCCTACTTATAACCGAACATATTGGAAACTATAATTATATAGCATATCTTGGAAGCCCGATTACAGCTATGCAAGTTTCAGTTATTTCCCTTTAGTTTAAAAATTATTTTTTTGCCCGGGTGCAATGTTTCTCACTACATTTAAATTTGTAACTTTGTGAGTTTTTGACCGATTTTGATATTATGTCTTCATAATTTTCCAAATCTACATATTTAACGTAAATATTCAAACAGTCGAGTTCAACCTGTTTTAGTTTTGTTCAAAGTTATCTCATTTAATTTTTCGACGTTTTCTTACCATTTTCATTTCATTTTTCTGAAAGTTTTGAAGTGGGAAGTCATACCGATTACAGCAACACAAGTATCAGTTATTTCCCTTTAGTTTTCAGATTACTCAATGTTTCATACTATATTTAGACTTGTAACTTCGCGAGTTTTAGACCAATTTTAATAGTTTGTTATTTTTATCCATTTATTTGAGATACTTGATATAATCGATGACACGTGACGATGAATATGAAAGCTTTCATATCTGCATGGGACAGTAGCAGATCTAGTTATTATTATTATTTTTTTTTGTGTCATTTCTGCAAATCGGATTTCTCAGAATCTAACCATGGGATCTTTCTGAAACTTTGACCTACCCCCCCCCCCCCCAAAAAACTGGTTGGCAGTTTTTGATTAAATATATTTTCAAAACGTTTTACGAATTCGAAATCACCGAATTTTACGAACTAGTAAATTTGACCTGCATTACTGTAACTCTGTGACTATTTGACCTATTTTACTAATTCTTTTTTCTTTGAGTACCTTGACAAAAATCATTTTCAACTGCAGTTTCAGATTTTCGAATTTCGAAAATTCGTTGCTGTGATTTCGAACCGGAAGTTTAGACCAACTTGGCAACTTCTTTAATAGTTGTACGATTTTCATGAAATTTAGTATGTAAGTAGATCTTACCCATGTGACTTCAAAAATATAAATAGAAATTTTCTAAATTATCTCCCCTTGGTGAAATTAAGGATCAAAATTTTCAAAAAAATCAAAGAAATATAGGTCAGAATGACCTGATGGTTTTTTTTTTGGATACTAGATAAGTAAATACTGATTCGTACCCAAAATATTGAGTTTGTGGATTGAACCGGAAGTGCCGCCATCTTGAAACGTGAAAAATCACAAAGGCTTTTTTGCTATTTTACTTACAGACACGGGAGTTATATTTTCGGAATCCTTGAAGGAATGCCTAAAAAACGTTCGGAGTAGAATTTTGATTTAAGTCAATTGATGGTCGCCATTTTGAAGTGAAGGTGAAAAATAGAAGCAATTTGAAGGGCTGAGAATTTGGAACACAATAACTCTCCTTCTAATTGAGCTAGAATGTTCAAACTTGGTGTAGACATTCACTGGGTCACTGTCTTGATTGAGTTCAAAGATGAGCATTTTTTGCCTTGGGTAAGCAGAGATAAGCAAGCTGATTTGTTGATTCTTTAGGGCACGATAACTTTGGTTATAATGAAGGGAGGGCGATGAACCCTTGTCAATCGAGAGTCTAATAGCTAACCTGTTGTGTGAAATCATTGTATCATTTTTTCTTAAATGTTTGGAGCATGTTTAAAGGTCTTTCTCGTAAAGTCAACATGTGTTTCCTGCAAATCGGATTTCTCAGAATCTAACCATAGGATGTTTCTGAAACTTTGACCTACCCACCCAAAAATTGGTGGTGAGTATTGATTAAATATATTGTCAAAACGTTTAAAGCATTCGAAATCACCGAATTTTACGAACGAGTGAATTTGACCTGCATTACTGTAACTCTGTGACTATTAGACCTATTTTACTAATTCTTTTTTCTTTGAGTACCCTGACAAAAATCATTTTCAACTGCAGTTTCAGATTTTCGAATTTCGAAAATTCGTCGCTGTGATTTCGAACCGGAAGTTGAGACCAACTTGACAACTTCTTTAATAGTTGTACGATTTTCATGAAATTTAGTATGTAAGTAGATCTTACCGATGCAATTTTAAAGATGTCCATAGAAATTTTCTAAATTATCTCCCCTTGGTGAAATTAGGGATCAAAGTTTTCAAAAAAAATCGAAGAAATATAGGTCAGAATGACCTGATTTTTTTTTTGATACTAGATAAGTAAATACTGATTCGTACACAAAATATTGAGTTTGTGGATCGAACCGGAAGTGCCGCCATCTTGAAACTTGAAAAATCACAAAGGCTTTTGCGATATTTTACTTACAGACCTGGGAGTTATATTTTCGGAAACCTTGAAGGAATGCCTAAAAATCTATCGGATCAGAATTTTGATTTCGGTCACGTGATGGTCACCATTTCGAACTGAATATGAGAAAAGGTGAAAAATCGACATTAACGAGCACGTGAATGAAAGCAATAGGCCGTAGTTTGGAGAATATGTCTCCTATTTCCAAAATGAATACATTTCTGGATAGCCGGGATCAGGGTCGAAATATTGTTATTTGAAAATGTCACATTTTATCGTGCCGATAAAGTTGTTTACGATTGAAAAATCATAAAAACTTCGCTATATTTTGACCGATTTTAATGATTTTTTTGTTGTTGATGAGATTATTTACATGATCCATGACATGTGACAGGAAGTGACTGTTAATATGAAAGCTTTAATATCTCCTTTGCAGATCTAGTTAAGCTTTCATATTACATATGAAAGCTTATTGTTTTTGTTAAGATTATTAAGCTTTCATATTACATATGAAAGCTTATTGTTTCTGTTAAGATTATTATTAAGCTTTCATATTACATATGAAAGCTTATTGTTTCTGTTAAGATTATTATTATTTTTTTTTTGTGTATTTTCTGCAAATCGGATTTCTCAGAATCTAACCATGGGATCTTTCTAAAACTTTGACCTATCCCCCCAAAAATGGGGTGCGAACGTTGTTTAAATATATTTTCAAAACGTTTTACGAATCCAAAATCACCGAATTTTACGAACGAAAAAACTGACAATGCATAGTCGTAACTTTGTTATTTTTTGACCGATTTTACTAATTCTTTTTTCTTTGAATACCTTGAAAAAAATCATTTTCATCTGCAGTTTCACATTTTCGAATTTCGAAAATTCGTCGCTGTGATTTCGAACCGGAAGTTTAGACCAATTTGACAACTTCTTTAATAGTTGTACGATTTTCATGAAATTTAGTATACAAGTAGATCTTACCGATGTGACTTCAAAAATATAATTAGAAATTTTATAAATTATCTCCCCTTGGTGAAATTAAGGATCAAAGTTTTCAAAAAAATCGTCGAAATATAGGTCAGAATGACCTAATTTTTTTTTCGATACTAGACAAGGAATTACTGATTCGTACACAAAATATGGAGTTTATCGATCGAACCGGAAGTGCCACCATCTTTAAACGTGAAAAATCAAAAAGGCTTTTTTGCTATTTTACTTACAGACTCGGGAGTTATATTTTCGGAATCCTTGAAGGAATGCCTAAAAATCTATCGGATCAGAATTTTGATTTCGGTCATCTGATGGTCACAATTTTGAATTGAAAATGAAAAATAGAAGCAATTTGAAAGGTCCGGACTTCGGAACACAATAACTCTCCTTCTATTTAAGCTAGAATGTTCAAACTTGGTGTATACGTTCACTAGGTCAATGTTATGATTGAGTTCAAAGATGAGCATTTTCTGCTTAGGGTAAGCAGAGATAAGGATGCTGATTTGTTGATTCTTTAGGGCACGATAACTTCGGTTATAATGAAGGGAGGGCGGTGAAACTTTTGTCAATAGAGAGTCTAATAGGTAGCCCGTTGTGTGAAATGATTGTATCATTTTTTTAAATATCAGGGATAGCCGAAAAAAAAAGAGATTGAAAATCCAAAAAGTCGTATTTTTACAATTTGGAGCATGTTTAGAGGTCTTTCTCGTAAAGTCAACATACTATTTTTTGGGAACTTCTTCTACCAAGAGTCTTATTGGTAGTCTTTTATATGAAACCATCGATCAACAGTCCAACATATCAGGAGTAGAAGAACAAAAGGATCGAACATTGAAAACGGCACCCTTTCATTGTTGAGCGAAACATGAAGTGTGGGTGACTACAATCTACGCATTTAGTCATCGTATAGAGCTAATTCAACAGTATCGAATTCCAACTGCTTAGGGATATTTTACGTGCACTTCAAAGTGTACACGGGACCTTGGTTTTTCGTCCCATCCGAAGGACTAGACAGCTGTGCTTGTCAGGCCCTCCGTTCTGCCATACTGACAAGGGAACCACGCCGGGAAATCGAGATGAACTTTCTCTGTCCAGAACTTTCAATTCAGGCAAAACGTTTATTGCATACGATTAAGCTGGTCAGTTGGAGCTTATTTTCAAAAGTTTTGTAATAATCGGTTGGTAATAAGGGTACCGTGCACATTAAACTGTTAAAACCGAAAATTTCGCCCGGTTGAAATGTTTCTTGCTATAAGTCAGCAATTTTCCGAATTCAGGGAGGCTGGATGGCTGAATGGTTAGCATGTGCTCGCTGTATCGTAACCTTTGTCATTGAGTCAACGGGCGTCGTTTCGATCTCCAGGTTGCACGTGACATGGTGTATGATGTCCAACCTCGTGGGTTTTCTCCGTGTTCTTCGGTTTCCTCCCAACGGCTAAAGACCAGTACGTGCAAGGGGAGTTTTTAAATAAAATTAAAAAACATATGTTAGTCCCGAAATGACCAAGTTTGTGTCGAATGGACGTTAGGCCGCATTTCTCTCTTTCTCTTCTTAAAGTTTTGTAATAATCGGTTGGTAATCAAAGGTACTGTTAAAGTGATAAAACAGAAAATTTGTCCCGGTTGTAATGTTTCTCACTTTAAATTCAGCAATTTGTCGATTTTAAGGGGCAAACGTTTATTGCGAACGATTAAGCTTGTCAGGGGGAGCTTATTTTTAAACGTTTTGTAATATTCGGTTGATAACTAAAGGTACCGTGCAAATTAAACTGTTAAAATAGAAAATTTGGCCCGGTTGAAATGTTTCTCGCTGTAGGTCAGCAATTTGCCGATTTTAGGGAGGTTGCGTGGCTGAATGGTTAGCACGTGCGCTCTGTATCATAACATCTGTCATTGAGTCAACTGTCCTTGTTTCGATTTCTTGGTTGTACGTGACAAGGAGTATGGTCGCCTTACCAACCTTGTAGGCCGTAACGCCGCTGCCCGGGTAAAATTTCCCTCATTGCACACTTTATGGCGTATGCCCGTCTTCATTAGCCCATTGTAGGAGCAGAACAGTAGGATGTTAAACCCCATTCAATTTCATTTCATTTTCTCTATGTTGCTTATTTATTATAGTGGATAAATATTTTTCTGGTTCTAGCAATTATTTAATTTCTGCATAGAAATCTTGCTTTGGCCAGTTTTTTTTTATTGCAGAGTGCCATTCTTGTATATTGCAGTCTATGACCCTTTGTTTAAAACATGCTTCAGAAGTTGTCACGATTTCCTACTTATAACCGAACATATTGGAAACTATAATTATATAACATATCTTGGAAGCCCGATTACAGCTATGCAAGTTTCAGTTATTTCCCTTTAGTTTAAAAATTATTTTTTTGCCCGGTTGCAATGTTTCTCACTACATTTAAATTTGTAACTTTGTGAGTTTTTGACCGATTTTGATATTATGTCTTTATAATTTTCCAAATCTACATATTTAACGTAAATATTCAAACAGTCGAGTTCAACCTGTTTTAGTTTTGTTCAAAGTTATCTCATTTAATTTTTCGACGTTTTCTTACCATTTTCATTTCATTTTTCTGAAAGTTTTGAAGTGGGAAGTCATACCGATTACAGCAACACAAGTATCAGTTATTTCCCTTTAGTTTTCAGATTACTCAATGTTTCATACTATATTTAGACTTGTAACTTCGCGAGTTTTAGACCAATTTTAATAGTTTGTTATTTTTATCCATTTATTTGAGATACTTGATATAATCGATGACACGTGACGATGAATATGAAAGCTTTCATATCTGCATGGGACAGTAGCAGATCTAGTTATTATTATTATTTTTTTTTGTGTCATTTCTGCAAATCGGATTTCTCAGAATCTAACCATGGGATCTTTCTGAAACTTTGACCTACCCCCCCCCCCCCAAAACTGGGTGGCAGTTTTTGATTAAATATATTTTCAAAACGTTTTATGAATTCGAAATCACAGAATTTTACGAACTAGTGAATTTGACCTGCATTACTGTAACTCTGCGACTATTTGACCTATTTTACTAATTTTTTTTTCTTTGAGTACCTTGACAAAAATCATTTTCAACTGCTGTTTCAGATTTTCGAATTTCGAAAAATCGTCGCTGGGATTTCGAACCGGAAGTTGAGACCAACTTGACAACTTCTTTAATAGTTCTACGATTTTCATGAAATTTAGTATGTAAGTAGATCTTACCCATGTAACTTCAAAAATATAAATATTAATTTTCTAAATTATCTCCCCTTGGTGAAATTAAGGATCAAAGTTTTCAAAAAAATCGAAGAAATATAGGTCAGAATGAACTGATGTTTTTTTGGATACTAGATAAGTAAATACTGATTCGCACACAAAATATTGAGTTTGTGGATTGAACCGGAAGTGCCGCCATCTTGAAACGTGAAAAATCACAAAGGCTTTTTTGCTATTTTACTTACAGACACGGGAGTTATATTTTCTGAATCCTTCAAGGATGGCTCCAAAAACGTTCGGAGTAGAATTTTGATTTAGGTCAATTGATGGTCGCCATTTTGAAGTGAAAGTGAAAAAGTGAAGCAATTTGAAGGGCCGAGAATTTGGAACACAATAACTCTCCTTCTAATTGAGCTAGAATGTTCAAACATGGTGTAGACGTTCACTAGGTCACTGTCTTGATTGAGTTCAAAGATGAGCATTTTCTGCCTAGGGTAAGCAGAGATAAGCAAGCTGATTTGTTGATTCTTTAGGGCACGATAACTTTGGTTATAATGAAGGGAGGGCGATGAAACTCTTGTCAATCGAAAGTCTAATAGTTAACCTGTTGTGTGAAATCATTGTATCATTTTTTCTTAAATGTCCGGGGTAGCCGAAAAAAAGAGATTGAAAATCCAAAAAGTCGTATTTTTACAATTTGGAGCATGTTTAAAGGTCTTTCTCGTAAAGTCAACATGTGTATCCTGCAAATCGGATTTCTCAGAATCTAACCATAGGATGTTTCTGAAACTTTGACCTACCCCCCAATAAATGGGTGGTGAGTATTGATTAAATATATTTTCAAAACTTTTTAAGCATTCGGAATCACCGATTTTTACGAACGAGTGAATTTGACCTGCATTACTGTAACTCTGTGACTATTTGACCTATTTTACTAATTCTTTTTTCTTTGAGTACCCTGACAAAAATCATTTTCAACTGCAGTTTCAGATTTTCGAATTTCGAAAATTCGTCGCTGTGATTTCGAACCGGAAGTTGAGACCAACTTGACAACTTCTTTAATAGTTGTACGATTTTCATGAAATTTAGTATATCTTACCGATGCAACTTTAAAGATCTCCTTAGAAATTTTTTAAATTATCTCCCCTTGGTACTAGATAAGTAAATACTGATTCGTAAACAAAATATTGAGTTTGTGGATCGAACCGGAAGTGCCGCCATCTTGAAACGTGATAAATCACAAAGGCTTTTTCGATATTTTACTTACAGACATGGGAGTTACATTTTCGGAATCCTTGAAGGAATGCCTAAAAATCTATCGGATCAGAATTTTGATTTCGGTCACGTGATGGTCACCATTTCGAACTGAATATGAGAAAAGGTGAAAAATCGACATTAACGAGCACCTGAATGAAAGCAATAGGCCGTAGTTTGGAGGATATGTCTCCTATTTCCAAAATGAATACATTTCTGGATAGCCGGGATCAGGGTCGAAATATTGTTATTTGAAAATGTCACATTTTCGAATTTTGTCTTTGATGTTCTTCGTGCCGATAAAGTTGTTTACGATTGAAAAATCATAAAAACTTCGCTATATTTTGACCGATTTTAATGATTTTTTTTTGTTGATGAGATTATTTACATGACCCATGACATGAGACAGGAAGTGACTGTTAATATGAAAGCTTTAATATCTGCTTTGCAGATCTAGTTAAGCTTTCATATTACATATGAAAGCTTATTGTTTCTGTTAAGATTATTATTAAGCTTTCATATGTATTACATATGAAAGCTTATCGTTTCTGTTAAGATTAATATTATTATTTTTTTTTTTTGTGTTTTATCCACAAATCGGATTTCTCAGAATCTAACCATAGGATCGTTCTGAAACTTTTACCTATCCCCCCAAAAATGGGTGGTGGCTGTTGATTAAATATATTTTCAAAACGTTTTACGAATCCGAAATCACCGAATTTTACGAACGAATGCATTTGACCTACAATGCTGTAACTTGGTGACTATTTGACCTATTTTACTAAATCTTTTTTCTTTGAGTACCTTGAGACAATTACTATAAATCTGCAGTTTCAGATTTTCGAATTTCGAAAATTCGTCGCTGTGATTTCGAACCGGAAGTTTAGACCAATTTGACAACTTCTTTAATAGTTGTACGATTTTCATGAAATTTAGTATCTAAGTAGATCTTACCGATGTGACTTCAAAAATATAATTAGAAATTTTCTAATTTATCTCCCCTTGACGAATTAAGGATCAAAATTTTCAAAAAAATCGTCGAAATATAGGTCAGAATGACCTGATTTTTTTTTTTTGGATACTAGATAAGTAATTACTGATTTGTACACAAAATATGGAGTTTGTCGATCGAACCGGAAGTGCCGCCATATTTAAAAGTGGAAAATCAATAAGGCTTTTTTGCTATTTTACTTACAGACTCGGGAGTTATATTTTCTGAATCCTTGATGGAAGGCCTGAAAAAATGCCTTTGTTTGTCGATCGAACCGGAAGTGCCACCATCTTTAAACGTGAAAAATCAAAAAGGCTTTTTTGCTATTTTTCTTACAGACTCGGGAGTTATATTTTCAGAATCCTTGAAGGAATGCCTAAATATCTGTCGGGTCCGAATTTTGATTTCGGTCACGTGATGGTCACCATTTTGAATTGAAAATGAAAAATAGAAGCAATTTGAAGGGTCGGGACTTTGGAACACAATTACTCTCCTTCTAATTAAGCTAGAATGTTCAAACTTGGTGTAGACGTTCACTAGGTCAATGTTATGATTGAGTTTAAAGATGAGCATTTTCTGCTTAGGGTAAGCAGAGATAAGCATGCTAATTTGTTGATTCTTTAGGGCACGATAACTTCGGTTATAATGAAGGGAGGGCGGTGAAACTTGTGTCAATAGAGAGTCTAATAGCTAGCCTGTTGTGTGAAATCATTGTATTATTTTTTCTAAATATCAGGGATAGCCGAAAAAAAGAGATTGAAAATCCAAAAAGTCGTATTTTTACAATTTGGAGCATGTTTAGAGGTCTTTCTCGTAAAGTCAACATAATATTTTTTGGGAACTTCTTCTACAAAGAGTCTTATTGGTATTCTTTTATATGAAACCATCGATCAACAGTCCAACATATCAGGAGTAGAAGAACAAGAGGATCGAACATTGAAAACGGCACCCTTTTATTGTTAAGCGAAACATGCAGTGTGGGTGACTACAATCTACACATTTAGTCATCGTATAGAGCTTATTCAACAGTATCGAATTCCAGCTGCGTAGGGATATTTTACGTGCACTCCAATGTGTACACGAGACCTTGGTTTTTCGTCCCATCCGAATGACTATACAGCTGTGCTTGTCAGGCCCTCCGTTCTACCTCACTGGCAAGGGGAACCACGCCGGGAAATCGAGATGAACTTTCTCCGTGCAGAACTTTCAATTCAGGCGAAAACGTTTATTGCATACGATTAAGCTGGTCAGTTGGAGCTTATTTTCAAAAGTTTTGTAATAATCGGTTGGTAATTAAAACAGAAAATTTCGCCCGGTTGAAATGTTTATTGCTTTAAGTCAGCAATTTTCCGAATTCAGGGAGGCTGGATGGCTGAATGGTTAGCATGTGCTCGCTGTATCGTAACGTTTGTCACTGAGTCAACGGGCGTCGTTTCGATCTCCAGGTTGCACGTGTTATGAAGTATGATGTCCAACCTCGTGGGTTTTCTCCGTGTCCTTCGGTTTCCTCCCAACGGCTAAAGACCTGTAAGCGCAAGGGGAGTTTTTAAATAAAATTAAAAACATATGTTAGTCCCGAAATGACCTAGTTTGTGTCGAATGGACATTAGGCCGCATTTCTCTCTTTCTCTTTTATTTTTAAAGTTTTGTAATAATCGGTTGGTAATCAAAGGTACTGTAAAAGTGATAAAACAGAAAATTTCGCCCGGTTGTAATGTTTCTCACTTTAAAGTCAGCAATTTGCCGATTTTAAGGGGCAAACGTTTATTGCGAACACTTAAGCTGGTCAGGGGGAGCTTATTTTTAAAAGTTTTGTAATATTCGGTTGATAACTAAAGGTACCGTGCAAATTAAACTGTTACAATAGAAAATTTGGCCCGGTTGAAATGTTTCTCGCTGTAGGTCAGCAATTTGCCGATTTTAGGGAGGTTGCGTGGCTGAATGGTTAGCACGTGCGCTCTGTATCATAACGTCTGTCATTGAGTCAACTGGCGATGTTTCGATTTCTTGGTTGTACGTGACAAGGAGTATGGTCGCCTGTCCAACCTCGTAGGCCGTAACCGCCGCTGCCCGGGTAAAATTTTCCTCATTGCACACTTTATGGCATATGCCCGTCTTCATTAGCCCATTTTAGGAGCAGAACAGTCGGACGTTAAACCCCATTCAATTTCATTTCATTTTCTCTATGTTGCTTATTTATTATAGTGGATAAATATTTTTCTGGTTCTAGGAATTATTTAATTTCTGCATAGAAATCTTGCTTTGGTCAGTTTTTTTATTGCAGAGTGCCATTCTTGTTTAAACAAACATGATCCTTTGTTTAAAACATGCTTAAGAAGTCGTCACGATTTCCTACTTATAACCAAACATATTGGAAATATTAGTCTGGCATTATTAAATCCTAATTTTATAGGTCTTATTTAAAATTAAACTTTCATTTAACTATGAACAACCCTTAACGTGTCTCTTTAAAACTATTAAGTACTCTAAAACAGTAGCTCAACCTTTTGACCTAAACTCATTAATTTACCATTTTGTTGTGAGCGACTTCTTATTCTTCCTATATGACATATTGCACGTGTCTGATTTCAAAGGGGGGTTGGGTGGCTGAATGGTTAGCACGCGCGCCTGTCATTGGGTTAACTAGCGTGTTTTCGAATGCCCGGTTGTACGTGACAAGGAGTAAGGTCGCCTGTCCAACCTGCCATTTTTATTTTTTTTCCCGCCATTTTCATTTCATTTTCTCATCCGTCTCATTACAGTAATACAAGTTTCAGTTATTTCCCTTTAGTTTTCAGATTATTGTTATGCCTGGGTTCAATGTTTCATACTATATTTAGACTTGTAACTTCGCGAGTTTTTGACCAATTTTAATAATTTTTTCTTCTTATCCTTTTATTTAGGATACTTGATACAATCAATGACACGTGACGATGAATATGAAAGCTTTCATATCTGCATGGGACAGTAGCAGATCTAGTTATTTTTTTTTTGTGTGTATTTTCTGGAAATCTGATTTCTCAGAATCTAACCATGGGATCTTTCTGAAATTTTGACCTACCCCCCCCCCTCCCAAAAAAAAATGGGGTGCGAACGTTGTTTAAATATATTTTCAAAACGTTTTACGAATCCGAAATCACCGAATTTTACGAACGAAAAAACTGACAATGCATAGTCGTAACTTTGTTATTTTTTGACCGATTTTACTAATTCTTTTTTCTTTGAATACCTTGAAAAAAATCATTTTCATCTGCAGTTTCACATTTTCGAATTTTGAAAATTCGTTGCTGTGATTTCGAACCGGAAGTTTAGACCAATTTGACAACTTCTTTAATAGTTGTACGATTTTCATGAAATTTAGTATATAAATAGATCTTACCGATGTGACTTCAAAAATATAATTAGAAATTTTCTAAATTATCTCCCCTTGACGAAATTAAGGATCAAATTTTTCAAAAAAATCAAAGAAATATAGATCAGAATGAACTAATTTTTTTCTTGGATACTAGAGAAGTAAGTACTGATTCGTACACAAAATATGGAGTTTGTCGATCGAACCGGAAGTGCCACCATCTTTAAAAGTGAAAAATCAAAAAGGCTTTTTTGCTATTTTACTTACAGACTCGGGAATGATATTTTCGGAATCCTTGAAGGAATGCCTAAATATCTGTCGGATCAGAATTTCGATTTCGGTCACGTGATGGTCACCATTTTGAATTGAAAATGAAAAATAGAAGCAATTTAAAGGGTCGGGACTTTGGAACACAATTACTCTCCTTCTAATTAAGCTAGAATGTTCAAACTTGGTGTAGACGTTCACTAGGTCAATGTTATGATTGAGTTTAAAGATGAGCATTTTCTGCTTAGGGTAAGCAGAGATAAGCATGCTGATTTGTTGATTCTTTAGGGCACGATAACTTCGGTTATAATGAAGGGAGGGCGGTGAAACTTTTGTCAATAGAGATTCTAATAGCTATCCTGTTGTGTGAAATCATTGTATCATTTTTTTTAAATATCAGGCATAGCCGAAAAAAAGAGATTGAAAATCGAAAAAGTCGTATTTTTACAATTTGGAGCATATTTAGAGAGGTCTTTCTCGTAAAGTCAACATAATATTTTTTGGGAACTTCTTCTACAAAGAGTCTTATTGGTAGGCTTTGATATGAAACCATCGATCAACAGTTCAACATATCAGGAGTAGAAGAACAAAAGGATCGAACATTGAAAACGGCACCCTTTCATTGTTAAGCGAAACATGCAGTGTGGGTGACTACAATCTACACTTTTAGTCATCGTATAGAGCTTATTCAACAGTATCGAATTCCAACTGCTTAGGGATATTTTACGTGCACTCCAATGTGTACACGGGACCTTGGTTTTTCGTCCCATCCGAACGACTAGACAGCTGTGCTTGTCTCACTGACAAGGGGAACCACGCCGTGAAATCGAAATGAACTTTCTCCGTGCAGAACTTTCAATTCAGGCAAAACGTTTATTGCATACGATTAAGCTGGTCAGTTGGAGCTTATTTTCAAAAGTTTTGTAATAATCGGTTGGTAATTAAAGTACAGTGCACATTAAACTGTTAAAACAGAAAATTTCGCCCGGTTGAAATGTTTCTTGCTATAAGTCAGCAATTTTCCGAATTCAGGGAGGCTGAATGACTGAATGGTTAGTATGTGCGCGCTGTATCGTAACGTCTGTCATTGAGTCAACGGGCGTCGTTTCGATCTCCAGGTTGCACGTGACATGGTGTATGGTGTCCAACCTCGTGGGTTTTCTCCGTGTTCTTCGGTTTCCTCCCAACGGCTAAAGACCAGTACGCACAAGGGGAGTTTTTTAAATAAAATTAAAAAACATATGTTAGTCCGGAAATGACCTAGTTTGTGTCGAATGGACGTTAGGCTACATTTCTCTCTTTCTCTTTTATTTTTAAAGTTTTGTTATAATCGTTTGGTAATCAAAGGTACTGTGAAAGTGATAAAACAGAAAATTTCGCCCGGTTGTAATGTTTCTCACTTTAAAGTCAGCAATTTGCCGATTTTAAGGGGCAAACGTTTATTGCGAACGATTAAGCTGGTCAGGGGGAGCTTATTTTTAAAAGTTTTGTAATATTCGGTTGATAACTAAAGGTACCGTGCAAATTAAACTGTTAAAATAGAAAATTTGGCCCGGTTGAAATGTTTCTCGCTGTAGGTCAGCAATTTGCCGATTTTAGGGAGGTTGCGTGGCTGAATGGTTAGCACGTGCCCTCTGTATCATAACGTCTGTCATTGAGTCAACTGGCGTTGTTTCGATTTCTTGGTTGTACGTGACAAGGAGTATGGTCGTCTGTCCAATCTCGTAGGCCGTAACGCCGCTGCCCGGGTAAAATTTCCCTCAGTGCACACTTTATTAGCCCATTGTAGGAGCAGAACAGTAGGACGTTAAACCCATTCAATTTCATTTCATTTTCTCTATGTTGCTTATTTATTATAGTGGATAAATATTTTTCTGGTTCTAGCAATTATTTAATTTCTGCATAGAAATCTTGCTTTGGCCAGTTTTTTTATTGCAGAGTGCCTTTCTTGTATATTGCAGTCTATGACCCTTTGTTTAAAACATGCTTAAGAAGTCGTCACGATTTCCTACTTATAACCGAACATATTGGAAACCATAATTATATAACATATTTTGGAAACCCGATTACAACTATGCAAGTTTCAGTTATTTCCCTTTAGTTTAAAGATTATTATTTTGCCCGGGTGCAATGTTTCTCACTACATTTAAATTTGTAACTTTGTGAGTTTTTGACCGATTTTGATATTATGTCTTTATAATTTTCCAAATCTACATATTTAACGTACATATTCAAACAGTTGAGTTCAACCTGTTTTAGTTTTGTTCAAAGTTATCTCATTTAATTTTTCGATGTTTTCTTACCATTTTCATTTCATTTTTCTGAAAGTTTTGAAGTTGGAAGTCATCCCGATTACAGCAACACAAGTATCAGTTATTTCCCTTTAGTTTTCAGATTACTCAATGTTTCATACTATATTTAGTCTTGTAACTTCGCAAGTTTTAGACCAATTTTAATAGTTTGTTATTTTTATCCTTTTATTTGAGATACTTGATATAATCGATGACACGTGACGATGAATATGAAAGCTTTCATATCTGCATGGGACAGTAGCAGATCTAGTTATTATTATTAAGCTTTCATATTACATATGAAAGCTTATTGTTTTTGTTAAGATTATTATTATTATTATTATTTTTTTTTGTTTTGTGTCATTTCTGCAAATCGGATTTCTCAGAATCTAACCATGGGATCTTTCTGAAACTTTGACCTACCCCCCCCCCCAATACTGGGTGGCAGTTTTTGATTAAATATATTTTCAAAACGTTTTACGAATTCCAAATCACTGAGTAAATTTGACCTGCATTACTGTAACTCTGTGACTATTTGACCTATTTTACTAATTCTTTTTTCTAATTACGAACGAGTGAATTTGACCTGCATTACTGTAACTCTGTGACTATTAGACCTATTTTACTAATTCTTTTTTCTTTGAGTACCCCGACAAAAATCATTTTTCAACTGCAGTTTCAGATTTTCGAATTTCGAAAATTCGTCGCTGTGATTTCGAACCGGAAGTTTAGACCAACTTGACAACTTCTTTAATAGTTCTACGATTTTCATGAAATTTAGTATGTAAGTAGATCTTACCCATGTGACTTCAAAAATATAAATAGAAATTTTCTAAATTATCTCCCCTTGGTGAAATTATGGTGAAATTATGGATCAAAGTTTTCAAAAATATCGAAGAAATATAGGTCAGAATGACCTGATGTTTTTTTTTTTTGGATACTAGATAAGTAAATACTGATTCGTACCCAAAATATTGAGTTTGTGGATTGAACGGGAAGTGCCGCCATCTTCAAACGTGAAAAATAACAAAGGCTTTTTTGCTATTTTAGTTACAGACACGGGAGTTATATTTTCGGAATCCTTGAAGGAATGCCTAAAAAACGTTCGGTGTAGAATTTTGATTTAGGTCAATTGATGGTCGCCATTTTGAAGTGAAATTGAAAAATAGAAGCAATTTGAAGGGCTGAGAATTTGAAACACAATAACTCTCCTTCTAATTGAGCTAGAATGTTCAAACTTGGTGTAGACGTTCACTAGGTCACTGTCTTGATTGAGTTCAAAGATGAGCATTTTCTGCCTTGGGTAAGCAGAGATAAGCAAGCTGATTTGTGGATTCTTTAGGGCACGATAACTTTGGTTATAATGAAGGGAGGGCGATGAAACTCTTGTCAATCGAGAGTCTAATAGCTAACCTGTTGTGTGAAGTCATTGTATCATTTTTTCTTAAATGTCCGGGGTAGCCGAAAAAAAGAGATTGAAAATCCAAAGAGTCGTATTTTTTACAATTTGGAGCATGTTTAAAGGTCTTTCTCGTAAAGTCAACATGTGTTTCCTGCAAATCGGATTTCTCAGAATCTAACCATAGGATGTTTCTGAAACTTTGACCTACCCACCCAAAAATTGGTGGTGAGTATTGATTAAATATATTTTCAAAACGTTTAAAGCATTCGAAATCACCGAATTTTACGAACGAGTGAATTTGACCTGCATTACTGTAACTCTGTGACTATTAGACCTATTTTACTAATTCTTTTTTCTTTGAGTACCCCGACAAAAATCATTTTCAACTGCAGTTTCAGATTTTCGAATTTCGAAAATTCGTCGCTGTGATTTCGAACCGGAAGTTGAGACCAACTTGACAACTTTTTTAATAGTTGTACGATTTTCATGAAATTTAGCATGTAAGTAGATCTTACCGATGCAACTTTAAAGGTGTCCTTAGAAATTTTCTAGATTATCTCCCCTTGGTGAATTTAGGGATCAAAGTTTTCAAAAAAATGGAAGAAATATAGGTCAGAATTTCCTGATTTTTTTTTTTTGATACTAGATAAGTAAATACTGATACGTACACAAAATATTGAGTTTGTAGATCGAACCGGAAGTGCCGCCATCTTGAAACGTGATAAATCACAGAGGCTTTTGCGATATTTTACTTACAGACATGGGAGTTACATTTTCGGAATCCTTGAAGGAATGCCTAATTTCTATCAGATCAGAATTTTGATTTCGGTCACGTGATGGTCACCATTTCGAACTGAATATGAGAAAAGGTGAAAAATCAACATTAACGAGCACGTGAATGAAAGCAATAGGCCGTAGTTTGGAGAATATGTCTCCTATTTCCAAAATGAATACATTTCTGGATAGCCGGGATCAGGGTTGAAATATTGTTATTTGAAAATGTCATATTTCCGAATTTTGTCTTTGATGTTTTTTGTGCCGATAAAGTTGTTTACGATTGAAAAATCATAAAAAACTTCGCTATATTTTGACCGATTTTAATGATTTTTTGTTTGTTGATGAGATTATTTACATGACCCATGCCATGTGACAGGAAGTGACTGTTAATATGAAAGCTTTAATATCTGCTTTGCAGATCTATTTATTTTTTTTTGTGTAGTTTCTGCAAATCAGATTTCTCAGAATCTAACCATGGGATCTTTCTGAAACTTTGACCTACCCCCCCCCCCCCCAAAAAAAAACTGGGTGGCAGTTTTTGATTAGATATATTTTCAAAACGTTTTACGAATTCGAAATCACAGAATTTTACGAACGAGTGAATTTGACCTACAATACTGTAACTCTGTGACTATTTGACCTATTTTACTAATTCTTTTTTCTTTGAGTACCTTGACAAAAATCATTTTCAACTGCAGTTTCAGATTTTCGAATTTCGAAAATTCGTCGCTGTGATTTCGAACCGGAAGTTGAGACCAACTTGACAACTTCTTTAATAGTTCTACGATTTTCATGAAATTTAGTATGTAAGTAGATCTTACCCATGTGACTTCAAAAATATAAATAGAAATTTTCTAAATTATCTCCCCTTGGTGAAATTAAGGATCAAATTTTTAAAAAAAATCGAAGAAATATAGGTCAGAATGACCTGATGGGTTTTTTTTGGATACTAGATAAGTAAATACTGATTCGTACCCAAAATATTGAGTTTGTGGATTGAACCGGAAGTGCCGCCATCTTGAAACGTGAAAAATCACAAAGGCTTTTTTGCTATTTTACTTACAGACACGGGAGTTATATTTTCGGAATCCTTGAAGGAATGCCTAAAAAACGTTCGGAGTAGAATTTTGATTTAGGTCAATTGATGGTCGCCATTTTGAAGTGAAGGTGAAAAATAGAAGCAATTTGAAGGGCTGAGAATTTGGAACACAATAACTCTCCTTCTAATTGAGCTAGAATGTTCAAACTTGGTGTAGACGTTCACTAGGTCAATGTTATGATTGAGTTTAAAGATGAGCATTTTTTGCCTTGGGTAAGCAGAGATAAGCAAGCTGATTTGTTGATTCTTTAGGGCACGATAACTTCGGTTATAATGAAGCGTGGGCGGTGAAACTTTTGTCAATAGAGAGTCTAATAGCTAGCCTGTTGTGTGAAATCATTGTATCATTTTTTTTAAAGTATCAGGGATAGCCGAAAAAAGCAATTGGAAATCCAAAAAGTCGTATTTTTACAATTTGGAGCATGTTTAGAGGTCTTTCTCGTAAAGTCAACATGCTATTTTTTGAGAACTTCTTCCACAAAGAGTCTTATTGGTAGTCTTTTATATGAAACCATCGATCAACTGTCCAACATATCAGGAGTAGAAGAACAAAAGGATCGAACATTGAATACGGCACCCTTTCATTGTTAAGCGAAACATGCAGTGTGGGTGACTACAATCTACGCATTTAGTCATCGTATAGAGCTTATTCAACAGTATCGAATTCCTACTCCTTAGGGATATTTTACGTGCACTCCAATGTGTACACGGGACCTTGGTTTTTCGTCCCATCCGAACGACTAGACGGCTGTGCTTGTCAGGCCCTCCGTTCTGCCTCACTGACAAGGGGAACCACGCCGGGAAATCGAGATGAACTTTCTCCGTGCAGAACTTTCAATTCAGGCAAAACGTTTATTGCATACGATTAAGCTGGTCAGTTGGAGCTTATTTTCAAAAGTTTTGTAATAATCGGTTGGTAATTAAAGTACCGTGCACATTAAACTGTTAAAACAGAAAATTTCGCCCGGTTGAAATGTTTCTTGCTATAAGTCAGCAATTTTCCGAATTCGGGGAGGCTAAATGGCTGAATTGTTAGCATGTGCGCGCTGTATCGTAACGTCTGTCATCGAGTCAACGGGCGTCGTTTCGATCTCCAGGTTGCACGTGACATGGTGTATGATGTCCAACGTCGTGGGTTTTCTCCGTGTTCTTCGGTTTCCTCCCAACGGCTACAGACCAGTATGCGCAAGGGGAGTTTTTAAATAAAGTTAAAAAAACATATGTTAGTCCCGAAATGACCTAGTTTGTGTCGAATGGACGTTAGACCGCATTTCTCTCGTTCTCTTTTATTTTTAAAGTTTTGTAATAGTGATAAAACAGAAAATTTGTCCCGGTTGCAATGTTTCTCACTTTAAAGTCAGCAATTTGTCGATTTTAAGGGGCAAACGTTTATTGCGAAAGATTAAGGTGGTCGGGGGTAGCTTATTTTTAAAAGTTTTGTAATAATCGGTTGATAACTAAAGGTACCGTGCAAATTAAACTGTTAAAATAGAAAATTTCGCCCGGTTGAAATGTTACTCGCTGTAGGTCAGCAATTTGCCGATTTTAGGTAGGTTGCGTGGCTGAATGGTTAGCACGTGCGCTCTGTATCATAACGTCTGTCATTGAGTCAACTGGCGTTGTTTCGATTTCTTGGTTGTGCGTGACAAGGAGTATGGTCGCCTGTCCAACCTCGTAGGCCGTAACGCCGCTGCCCGGGTAAAATTTCCCTCATTGCACACTTTATGGCGTATGCCCGTCTCCATTAGCCCATTGTAGGAGCAGAACAGTAGGACGTTAAACCCCATTCAATTTCATTTCATTTTCTCTATGTTGCTTATTTATTATAGTGGATAAATATTTTTCTGGTTCTAGCAATTATTTAATTTCTGCATAGAAATCTTGATTTGGCCAGTTTTTTTTTTATTGCAGAGTGCCATTTGTATATTGCAGTCTATGACCCTTTGTTTAAAATATGCTTAACGTTGGGTTCCCGGATACAAACTGGATGATTTGATGATATATTAGAATTAAAAACATATTCAAACTAATTATTTTATCATAATTTTGCTTCAAATCGTTCTCAAAACATTGTAATTGACGAGAATAGCCTGCTATAAAAATCTATCGAAAGAGACCATGTTTGCGTTAGGCGATTACCCCTCGCCGTAACCAATGGCAACGGTGGCAGACGACAGGGGAGAATGCATTGCATACACAAGACGGTGTTGTCTGTAAGCGCTGACTATTTACTACAAATATAGAATCCTAATTAAATTCTCGGATTATCCACTGCCCGCGTCTTTTTCCGTGATTTTTACCCCAGAAATTGTTGTATGTCTAACACTTCATAAATTTTTTCAACATGTACACAAATCACTCAAGTTCGCGTGCAGCCTTCAACGCCAAGCGTTCAGGTACCCTTATTCGTCGGGTTGACTATTAAGGGAACCCTTACATTTTTGTCCTGTTTACGCTCCATGAGTGTTTTTCAGGGAATCCAGTATTTTTCTAGTAAGATTTGATATCTCTTCTTTCCATATATACCAAAATTGTCATACTTTTATAGGCAATGACCACCCGATCAATACTTATCTGGGAACCCAACTTTAAGAAGTCGTCACGATTTCCTACTTATAACCGAACATATTGGAAACCATAATTATATAACATATCTTGGAAGCCCGATTACAGCTATACAAGTTTCAGTTATTTCCCTTTAGTTTAAAGATTATTTTTTTGCCCGGGTGCAATGTTTCTCACTACATTTAAATTTGTAACTTTGTGAGTTTTTGACCGATTTTGATATTATGTCTTTATAATTTTCCAAATCTACATATTTAACGTACATATCCAAACAGTTGAGTTCAACCTGATTCAAAAAGTTTTAGTTTTGTTCAAAGTTATCTCATTTAATTTTTCGATGTTTTCTTACCATTTTCATTTCATTTTTCTGAAAGTTTTGAAGTCGGGAGTCATCCCGATTACAGCAACACAAGTATCAGTTATTTCCCTTTAGTTTTCAGATTACTCAATGTTTCATACTATATTTAGACTTGTAACTTCGCGAGTTTTTGACCAATTTTGATAGTTTGTTATTCTTATCCTTTTATTATGAGATACTTGATATAATCGATGACACGTGACGATGAATATGAAAGCTTTCATTTCTGCATGGGACAGTAGCAGATCTAGTTAAGCTTTCATATTACATATGAAAGCTTATTGTTTCTGTTAAAGTTATTAAGCTTTCATATTACATATGAAAGCTTATTGTTTCTGTTAAGATTATTATTAAGCTTTCATATTACATATGAAAGCTTATTGTTTCTGTTAAGATTATTAAGCTTTCATATTACATATGAAAGCTTATTGTTTCTGTTAAGATTATTATTAAGCTTTCATATTACATATGAAAGCTTATTATTTCTGTTAAGATTATTATTGTTATTTTTTTTTTGTGTTTTGTCCACAAATCGGATTTCTCAGAATCTAACGATAGGATCGTTCTGAAACTTTTACCTATCCCCCCAAAAATGGGTGGTGGCTGTTGATTAAATATATTTTCAAAACGTTTTACGAATCCGAAATCACCGAATTTTACGAACGAAAAAACTGACAATGCATAGTCGTAACTTTGTTATTTTTTGACCGATTTTACTAATTCTTTTTTCTTTGAATACCTTGAAAAAAATCATTTTCATCTGCAGTTTCGCATTTTCCAATTTCGAAAATTCGTCGCTGTGATTTCGAACCGGAAGTTTAGACCAATTTGAGAACTTCTTTAATAGTTGTACGATTTTCATGAAATTTAGTGTATAAGTAGATGTTACCGATGTGACTTCAAAAATATAAGTATAAATGTTCTAAATTATCTCCCCTTGACGAAATTAAGGATCAAAGTTTTCAAAAAAATCGTCGAAATATAGGTCAGAATGACCTAATTTTTTTTTTTGATACTAGACAAGTAATTACTGATTCGTACACAAAATATGGAGTTTGTCGATCGAACCGGAAGTGCCACCATCTTTAAACGTGAAAAATCAAAAAGGCTTTTTTGCTATTTTACTTACAGACTCAGGAGTTATATTTTCAGAATCCTTGAAGGAATGCCTAAAAATCTATCGGATCCGAATTTTGATTTCGGTCACGTGATGGTCACCATATTGAATTGAAAATGAAAAATAGAAGCAATTTGAAGGGCCGGGACTTTGGAACACAATAACTCTCCTTCTAATTAAGCTAGAATGTTCAAACTTGGTGTAGACGTTCACTAGGTCAATGTCATGATTGAGTTCAAAGATGAGCATTTTCTGCTTAGGGTAAGCAGAGATAAGGATGCTGATTTGTTGATTCTTTAGGGCACGATAACTTCGGTTATAATGAAGGGAGGGCGATGAAACTTTTGTCAATAGAGAGTCTAATAGCTAGCCTGTTGTTTGAAATCATTGTATCAATTTTTTTAAATATCAGGGATAGCCGAAAAAAAGAGATTGAAAATCCAAAAAGTCGTATTTTTACAATTTGGAGCATGTTTAGAGGTCTTTCTCGTAAAGTCAACTTAATATTTTTTGGGAACTTCTTCTACAAAGAGTCTTATTGGTAGTCTTTTATATGAAACCATCGATCAACAGTCCAACATATCTGGAGTAGAAGAACAAAAGGATCGAAAATTGAAAACGGCAACCATTCATGGTTAAGCAAAACATGCAGTGTGGGTGACTACAATCTACACATTTAGTCATCGTATAGAGCTTATTCAACAGTATCGAATTCCAACTGCTTAGGGATATTTTACGTGCACTCCAATGTGTACACGGGACCTTGGTGTTTCATCCCATCCGAACGACTAGACAGCTGTGCTTATCAGGCCCTCCGTTCTGCCTCATTGACAACGGGGAACCACGCCGGGAAATCAAGATGAACTTTCTCCGTGCAGAACTTTCAATTCAGGCCAAACGTTTATTGCACACGATTAAGCTGGTCAGTTGTAATAATCGGTTGGCAATTAAAGTACCGTGCACATTAAACTGTTAAAACAGAAAATTTCGCCCGGTTGAAATGTTTCTTGCTATAAGTCAGCAATTTTCCGAATTCAGGGAGGCTGAATGGTTAGCATGTGCGCGCTGTATCGTAACGTCTGTCATGGAGTCAACGAGCGTTGTTTCGATCTCCAGGTTGCACGTGACATGAAGTATGATGTCCAACCTCGTGGGTTTTCTCCGTGTCCTTCGGTTTCCTCCCAAAGGCTAAAGACCAGTAAGCGCAAGGGGAGTTTTTAAATAAAATTAAAAAGCATATGTTAGTCACAAAATGTCCTAGTTTGTGTCGAATGGACATTAGGCCGCATTTCTCTCTTTCTCTTTTATTTTTAAAGTTTTGTAATAATCGGTTGGTAATCAAAGGTACTGTAAAAGTGATAAAACAGAAAATTTCGCCCGGTTGTAATGTTTCTCACTTTAAAGTCAGCAATTTGCAGATTTTAAGGGGCAAACGTTTATTGCGAACGCTTAAGCTGGTCAGGGGGAGCTTATTTTTAAAAGTTTTGTAATATTCGGTTGATAACTAAAGGTACCATGCAAATTAAACTGTTCAAATAGAAAATTTGGGCCGGTTGAAATGTTTCTCGCTGTAGGTCAGCAATTTGCCGATTTTAGGGAGGTTGCGTGGCTGAATGGTTAGCACGTGCGCTCTGTATCAAAACGTCTGTCATTGAGTCAACTGGCGTTGTTTCGATTTCTTGGTTGTACGTGACAAGGAGTATGGTCGCCTGTCCATCCTCGTAGGCCGTAACGCTGCTGCCCGGGTAAAATTTCCCTCATTGCACACTTTATGGCATATGCCAGTCTTCATCAGCCCATTTTAGGAGCAGAACAGTAGGACGTTAAACCCCATTCAATTTCATTTCATTTTCTCTATGTTGCTTATTTATTGTAGTGGATAAATATTTTTCTGGTTCTAGCAATTATTTAATTTCTGCATAGAAATCTTGCTTTGGCCAGTTTTTTTTTATTGCAGAGTGCCATTCTTGTATAATTCAGTCTATGATCCTTTGTTTAAAACATGCTTAAGAAGTCGTCATGATTTCCTACTTATAACCAAACGTATTGGAAATATTTGTCTGGCATTATTAAATCCTAATTTTATTGGTCTTATTTAAAATTAAACTTTCATTTAACTATGAACAACCCTTAACGTGTCTCTTTAAAACTATTAAGTACTCTAAAATAGTAGCTCAACCTTTTGACCTAAACTAATTAATTTACCATTTTGTTGTGAGCGACTTCTTATTTTTCCTATATGACATATTGCACGTGTCGGATTTCAAAGGGGGGGTTGGATGGCTGAATGGCTAGCACGCGCGCCTGTCATTGAGTTAACTAGCGTGTTTTCGAATGCCCGGTTGTACGTGACAAGGAGTAAGGTCGCCTGTCCAACCTGACATTTTTATTTTTTTTTCCCGCCATTTTCATTTCATTTTCTCATCCGTCTCATTGCAGTAATACAAGTTTCAGTTATTTCCCTTAAGTTTTCAGATTATTGTTATGCCTGGGTGCAATGTTTCATACTATATTTAGACTTGTAACTTCGCGAGTTTTTGACCAATTTTGATAATTTTTTCTTCTTATCCTTTTATTTAGGATACTTGATACAATCAATGACACGTGACGATGAATATGAAAGCTTTCATATCTGCATGGGACAGTAGCAGATCTAGTTATTTTTTTTTTGTGTATTTTCTGCAAATCGGATTTCTCAGAATCTAACCATGGGATCTTTCTAAAACTTTGACCTACCCCCCCAAAAATGGGGTGCGAACGTTGTTTAAATATATTTTCAAAACGTTTTACGAATCCGAAATCACCGAATTTTACGAACGAAAAAACTGACAATGCATAGTCGTAACTTAGTTATTTTTTGACCGATTTTACTAATTCTTTTTTCTTTGAATACCTTGAAAAAAATCATTTTCATCTGCAGTTTCACATTTTCGAATTTCGAAAATTCGTCGCTGTGATTTCGAACCGGAAGTTTAGACCAATTTGACAACTTCTTTAATAGTTGTACGATTTTCATGAAATTTAGTATACAAGTAGATCTTACCGATGTGACTTCAAAAATATAATTAGAAATTTTCTAAATTATCTCCCCTTGGTGAAATTAAGGATCAAAGTTTTCAAAAAAATCGTCGAAATATAGGTCAGAATGACCTAATTTTTTTTTTCGATACTAGACAAGGAATTACTGATTCGTACACAAAATATGGAGTTTGTCGATCGAACCGGAAGTGCCACCATCTTTAAACGTGAAAACTCAAAAAGGCTTTTTTGCTATTTTACTTACAGACTCGGGTGTTATATTTTCGGAATCCTTGAAGGAATGCCTAAAAATCTATCGGATCAGAATTTTGATTTAGGTCATGTGATGGTCACAATTTTGAATTGAAAATGAAAAATAGTAAAAATTTGAAAGGCCCGGAATTCGGAACACAATGACTGTCCTTCTAATTAAGCTAGAATGTTCAAACTTGGTGTAGACATTTACTAGGTCAATGTTATGATTGACTTCAAAGATGAGCATTTTCTGCTGAGGGTAAGCAGAGATAAGCATGCTGATTTGTTGATTCTTTAGGGCACGATAACTTCGGTTATAATGAAGGGAGGGCGGTGAAACTTTTGTCAATAGAGAGTCTAATAGGTAGCCTGTTGTGTGAAATGATTGTATCATTTTTTTTAAATATCAGGGATAGCCGAAAAAAAGAGATTGAAAATCCAAAAAGTCGTATTTTTACAATTTGGAGCATGTTTAGAGGTCTTTCTCGTAAAGTCAACATACTATTTTTTGGGAACTTCTTCTACAAAGAGTCTTATTGGTGGTCTTTTATATGAAACCATCGATCAACAGTCCAACATATCAGGAGTAGAAGAACAAAAGGATCGAACATTGAAAACGGCACCCTTTAATTGTTGAGCGAAACATGAAGTGTGGGTGACTACAATCTACGCATTTAGTCATCGTATAGAGCTTATTCAACAGTATCGAATTCCAACTGCTTAGGGATATTTTACGTGCACTCCAATGTGTACACGGGACCTTGGTTTTTCGTCCCATCCGAAGGACTAGACAGCTGTGCTTGTCAGGCCCTCCGTTCTGCCTTACTGACAAGGGAACCACGCCGGGAAATCGAGATGAACTTTCTCTGTGCAGAACTTTCAATTCAGGCAAAACGTTTATTGCATACGATTAAGCTGGTCAGTTGGAGCTCATTTTCAAAAGTTTTGTAATAATCGGTTGGTAATTAAAGTACCGTGCACATTAAACTGTTAAAACAGAAAATTTCGCCCGGTTTAAATGTTTCTTGCTATAAGTCAGCAATTTTCCGAATTCAGGGAGGCTGAATGGCTGAATGGATAGCATGTGCGCACTGTATCGTAACGTCTGTCATTGAGTCAATGGGCGTCGTTTCGATCTCCAGGTTGGACGTGACATGAAGTATGATGTCCAACCTCGTGGGTTTTCTCCGTGTCCTTCGGTTTCCTCCCAAGGGCGCAAGGGGAGTTTTTAAATAAAATTAAAAAACATATGTTAGTCCCGAAATGACCTAGTTTGTGTCGAATGGACATTAGGCCGCATTTCTCTCTTTCTCTTTTATTTTTAAAGTTTTGTAATAATCGGTTGGTAATCAAAGGTACTGTAAAAGTGATAAAACAGAAAATTTCGCCCGGTTGTAATGTTTCTCACTTTAAAGTCAGCAATTTGCCGATTTTAAGGGGCAAACGTTTATTGCGAACGCTTAAGCTGGTCAGGGGGAGCTTATTTTTAAAAGTTTTGTAATATTCGGTTGATAACTAAAGGTACCGTGCAAATTAAACTGTTACAATAGAAAATTTGGCCCGGTTGAAATGTTTCTCGCTGTAGGTCAGCAATTTGCCGATTTTAGGGAGGTTGCGTGGCTGAATGGTTAGCACGTGCGCTCTGTATCATAACGTCTGTCATTGAGTCAACTGGCGTTGTTTCGATTTCTTGGTTGTACGTGACAAGGAGTATGGTCGCCTGTCCAACCTCGTAGGCCGTAACCGCCGCTGCCCGGGTAAAATTTCCCTCATTGCACACTTTATGGCATATGCCCGTCTTCATTAGCCCATTTTAGGAGCAGAACAGTCGGACGTTAAACCCCATTCAATTTCATTTCATTTTCTCTATGTTGCTTATTTATTATAGTGGATAAATATTTTTCTGGTTCTGGCAATTATTTAATTAGAAATCTTGCTTTGGCCAGTTTTTTTATTGCAGAGTGCCATTCTTGTTTAAACAAACATGATCCTTTGTTTAAAACATGCTTAAGAAGTCGTCACGATTTCCAACTTATAACCAAACATATTGAAAATATTAGTCTGGCATTATTAAATCCTAATTTTATTGGTCTTATTTAAAATTAAACTTTCATTTAACTATGAACAACCCTTAACGTGTCTCTTTAAAACTATTAAGTACTCTAAAACAGTAGCTCAACCTTTTGGCCTAAACTCATTAATTAAGCTTTCATATTACATATGAAAGTTTATTGTTTCTGTTAAAGTTATTATTATTATTATTTTTTTTTTTGTGTGTTTTCTGCAAATCGGATTTCTCAGAATCTATCCATAGGATCTTTCTGAAATTTTGACCTACCCCCCCAAAAATGGGGTGCGAACCTTGATTAAATATATTTTCGAAACGTTTTACGAATCCGAAATCACCGAATTTTACGAACGAAAAAAATGACAATGCATAGTCGTAACTTTGTTATTTTTTGACCGATTTTACTAATTCTTTTTTCTTTGAATACCTTTAAAAAAACCATTTTCATCTGCAGTTTCACATTTTCGAATTTCGAAAATTCGTCGCTGTGATTTCGAACCGGAAGATTAGACCAATTTGACAACTTCTTTAATAGTTGTACGATTTTCATGAAATTTAGTATCTAAGTAGATCCTACCGATGTGACTTCAAAAATATAATTAGAAATTTTCTAAATTATCTCCCCTTGACGAAATTAAGGATCAAAATTTTCAAAAAAATCATCGAAATATAGGTCAGAATGACCTGATTTTTTTTTTGGATACTAGATAAGTAATTACTGATTTGTACACAAAATATGGAGTTTGTCGATCGAACCGGAAGTGCCGCCATATTTAAAAGTGAAAAATCAATAAGGCTTTTTTGCTATTTTACTTACAGACTCGGGAGTTATATTTTCTGAATCCTTGTAGGAAGGCCTAAAAAATGTCGCGAATAGAATTTTGATTTCGGTCACGTGATGGTCACCATTTTGAATTGAAAATGAAAAATAGAAGCAATTTGAAGGGTCGGGACTTTGGAACACAATTACTCTCCTTCTAATTAAGCTAGAATGTTCAAACTTGGTGTAGACGTTCACTAGGTCAATGTTATGATTGAGTTCAAAGATGAGCATTTTCTGCTTAGGGTAAGCAGAGATAAACAAGCTAATTTGTTGATTCTTTAGGGCACGATAACTTCGGTTATAATGAAGGGAGGGCGGTGAAACTTTTGTCAATAGAGAGTCTAATAGCTAGCCTGTTGTGTGAAATCATTGTATTATTTTTTCTAAATATCAGGGATAGCCGAAAAAAAGAGATTGAAAACCCAAAAAGTCGTATTTTTACAATTTGGAGCATGTTTAGAGGTCTTTCTCGTAAAGTCAACATAATACTTTTGGGAACTTCTTGTACAAAGAGTCTTATTGGTAGTCTTTTATATGAAACCATCGATCAACAGTCCAACATATCAGGAGTAGAAGAACAAAAGGATCGAACATTGAAAACGGCACCCTTTCATTGTTAAGCGAAACATGCAGTGTGGGTGACTACAATCTACACATTTAGTCATCGTATAGAGCTTATTCAACAGTATCGAATTCCAACTGCTTAGGGATATTTTACGTGCACTCCAATGTGTACACGGGACCTTGGTTTTTCGTCCCATCCGAATGACTAGACAGCTGTGCTTGTCAGGCCCTCCGTTCTGCCTCACTGACAAGGGGAACCACGCCGGGAAATCGAGATGAACTTTCTCCGTGCAGAACTTTCAATTCAGGCGAAAACGTTTATTGCATACGATTAAGCTGGTCAGTTGGAGCTTATTTTCAAAAGTTTTGTAATAATCGGTTGGTAATTAAAGTACCGTGCACATTAAACTGTTAAAACAGAAAATTTCGCCCGGTTGAAATGTTTCTTGCTATAAGTCAGCAATTTTCTGAATTCAGGGAGGCTGAATGGCTGAATGGTTAGCATGTGCGCACTGTATCGTAACGTCTGTCATTGAGTCAACGGGCGTCGTTTCGATCTCCAGGTTGCACGTGACATGAAGTATGATGTCCAACCTTGTGGGTTTTCTCCGTGTTCTTCGGTTTCCTCCCAACGGCTAAAGACCTGTAAGCGCAGGGGGAGTTTTTAAATAAAATTAAAAAACATATGTTAGTCCCGAAATGACCTAGTTTGTGTCGAATGGACATTAGGCCGCATTTCTCTCTTTCTCTTTTATTTTTAAAGTTTTGTAATAATCGGTTGGTAATCAAAGGTACTGTAAAAGTGATAAAACAGAAAATAATCGGTTGGTAATCAAAGGTACTGTAAAAGTCATAAAACAGAAAATTTCGCCCGGTTGTAATGTTTCTCACTTTAAAGTCAGCAATTTCCCGATTTTAAGTGGCAAACGTTTATTGCGAACGCTTAAGCTGGTCAGGGGGGAGCTTATTTTTAAAAGTTTTGTAATATTCGGTTGATAACTAAAGGTACCGTGCAAATTAAACTGTTACAATAGAAAATTTGGCCCGGTTGAAATGTTTCTCGCTGTAGGTCAGCAATTAGCCGATTTTAGGGAGGTTGCGTGGCTGAATGGTTAGCACGTGCGCTCTGTATCATAACGTCTGTCATTGAGTCAACTGCCGTTGTTTCGATTTTTTGGTTGTACGTGACAAGGAGTATGGTTGCCTGTCCAACCTCGTAGGCCGTAACCGCCGCTGCCCGGGTAAAATTTCCCTCATTGCACACATTATGGCATATGCCCGTCTTCATTAGCCCATTTTAGGAGCAGAACAGTCGGACGTTAAACCCCATTCAATTTCATTTCATTTTCTCTATGTTGCTTATTTATTATAGTGGATAAATATTTTTCTGGTTCTAGCAATTATTTAATTTCTGCATAGAAATCTTGCTTTGGCCAGTTTTTTTTATTGCAGAGTGCCATTCTTGTTTAAACAAACATGATCCTTTGTTTAAAACATGCTTAAGAAGTCGTCACGATTTCCTACTTATAACCAAACATATTGGAAATATTAGTCTGGCATTATTAAATCCTAATTTTATTGGTCTTATTTAAAATTAAACTTTCATTTAACTATGAACAACCCTTAACGTGTCTCTTTAAAACTATTAAGTACTCTAAAACAGTAGCTCAACCTTTTGACCTAAACTCATTAATTTACCATTTTGTTGTGAGCGACTTCTTATTCTTCCTATATGACATATTGCACGTGTCTGATTTCAAAGGGGGGTTGAGTGGCTGAATGGTAAGCACGCGCGCCTGTCATTGAGTAAACTAGCGTGTTTTCGAATGCCGGTTGTACGTGACAAGGAGTAAGGTCGCCTGTCCAACCTGCCATTTTTAATTTTTTTTTCCCGCCATTTTCATTTCATTTTCTCATCCGTCTCATTACAGTAATACAAGTTTCAGTTATTTCCCTTTAGTTTTCAGATTATTGTTATGCCTGGGTGCAATGTTTCATACTATATTTAGACTTGTAACTTCGCGAGTTTTTGACCAATTTTAATAATTTTTTCTTCGTATCCTTTTATTTAGGTTACTTGATACAATCAATGACACGTGACGATGAATATGAAAGCTTTCATATCTGCATGGGACAGTAGCAGATCTAGTTTACCATTTTGTTGTGAGCGACTTCTTATTCTTCTTATATGACATATTGCACGTGTCTGATTTCAAAGGGGGGTTGGGTGCCTGAATGGTTAGCACGCGCGCCTGTCATTGAGTTAACTAGCGTGTTTTCGAATGCCCGGTTGTACGTGACAAGGAGTAAGGTCGCCTGTCCAACCTGCCATTTTTAATTTTTTTTCCCGCCATTTTCATTTCATTTTCTCATCCGTCTCATTACAGTAATACAAGTTTCAGTTATTTCCCTTTAGTTTTCAGATTATTGTTATGCCTGGGTGCAATGTTTCATACTATATTTAGACTTGTAACTTCGCGAGTTTTTGACCAATTTTTATAATTTTTTCTTCTTATCCTTTTATTTAGGATACTTGATACAATCAATGACACGTGACGATGAATATGAAAGCTTTCATATCTGCATGGGACAGTAGCAGATCTAGTTATTATTTTTTTTTGTGTGTTTTATCCACAAATCGGATTTCTCAGAATCTAACCACAGTATCTTTATGAAACTTTTACCTACCCCCCCAAAAATGGGTGGTAGCTGTTGATTAAATATATTTTCAAAACGTTTTACGAATCCGAAATCACCGAAATTTACGAACGACAAAATGGACCATGCATAGTCGTAACTTTATTGTTTTTTGACCGATTTTACTAAATCTTTTTTCTTTGAATACCTTGAAAAAAATCATTTTCATCAGCAGTTTCACATTTTCGAATTTCGAAAATTCGTCGCTGTGATTTCGAACCGGAAGTTTAGACCAATTTGACCACTTCTTTAATAGTTGTGCGATTTTCATTCAATTTAGTATATAAGTAGATCCTACCGATGTGATTTCAAAAATATAATTAGAAATTTTCTAAATTATCTCCCCTTGGTGAAATTAAGGATCAAAATTTTTCAAAAAAATCGCCGAAATATAGGTCAGAATGACCTAATTTTTTATTTTGATACCAGACAAGGAATTACTGATTCGTACACAAAATATGGAGTTTGTCGATCGAACCGGAAGTGCCACCATCTTTAAACGTGAAAAATCACTAAGGCTTTTTTGCTATTTTACTTACAGACTCGGGAGTTATATTTTCTGAATCCTTGTAGGAAGGCCTAAAAAATGTCGCGAATAGAATTTTGATTTAGGTCAACCGGGAGTCACCATTTTGAATTGAAAATGAAAAATAGAAGCAATTTGAAGGGCCGAGACTTTGGAGCACAATAACTCTCATTCTAATTAAGCTAGAATGTTCAAACTTGGTGTAAACTTTTACTAGGTCAATGTTATGATGGAGTTCAAAGATGAGCATTTTCTGCTTAAGGTAAGCAGAGATAAGCATGTTGATTTGTTGATTCTTTAGGGCACGATAACTTCGGTTATAATGAAGGGAGAGCGGTGAAACTTTTGTCAATAGAGAGTCTAACAGCTAGCCTGTTGTGTGAAATCATTGTATCATTTTTTTTTAAATATCAGGGATAGCCGAAAAAAAGAGATTGAAAATCCAAAAAGTCGTATTTTTACAATTTGGAGCATGTTTAGAGGTCTTTCTCGTAAAGTCAACATAATATTGGTTGGGAACTTCTTCTACAAAGAGTCTTATTGGTAGTCTTTTATATGAAACCATCGATCAACAGTCCAACATATCAGGAGTAGAAGAACAAAAGGATCGAACATTGAAAACGGCACCCTTTCATTGTTAGGCGAAACATGCAGTGTGGGTGGCTACAATCTACACATTTAGTCATCGTATAGAGCTTATTCAACAGTATCGAATTCCAACTGCTTAGGGATATTTTACGTGCACTCCAATGTGTACACGGGACCGTGCTTTTCGTCTCATCCGAACTAGACAGCTGTGCTTGTCAGGCCCTCTGTTCTGCCACACTGACAAGGGGGAACCACGCCGGGAAATCGAGATGAACTTCCTACGTGCAGAACTTTCAATTCAAGCCAAACTTTTATTGCATACGATTAAGCTGGTCAGTTGGAGCTTATTTTCAAAAGTTTTGTAATAATCGGTTGGTAATTAAAGTACCGTGCACATTAAACTGTTAAAACAGAAAATTTCGCCCGGTTGAAATGTTTCTTGCTATAAGTCAGCAATTTTCCGAATTCAGGGAGGCTGAAATAACTCTCCTTCTAATTGAGCTAGAATGTTCAATCTTGGTGTAGACGTTCACTATGTCAATGTCAGGATTGAGTTTAAAGATGTGCATTTTCTGCTTAGGGTAAGCAGAGATAAGCATGCTGATTTGTTGATTCTTTAGGACAAGATAACTTCGATTATAATGAAGGGAGGGCGGTGAAACTCTTGTTAATCGAGAGTGTAATAGCTGGCCTGTTGTGTGGAATCGTTGTATCTTTTTTTTTAAATATCAGGGATAGCAGAAAAAAGAGATCGAAAATCCAAAAAGTCGTATGTTTACGATTTGGAGCATCTTTAAAGGTTCTTTTCTCTTAAAGTCAACATAATATTTTTTGGGAACTTCTTCTACGAAGAGTCTTATCGGTAGTCTTTTATATGAAAACTTCGATCAACAGTCCAAAATATCTGTAGTAGAAGAATAAAAGGATCAAACATTGAAAACGGCACCCTTTCATTGTTAAGCGAAACATGCAGTGTGGGTGACTACAATCTGCACATTTAGTCATCGTATAGAGCTTATTCAACAGTATCGAATTCCAACTGCTTAGGGATATTTTACGTGCACTCCAATGTGTACACGCGACCTTGGTTTTTCGTCCCATCCGAATGACTAGACAGCTGTCCTTGTCAGGCCCTCTGCTCTGCCTCACTGACAAGGGGGAACCACGCGGGAAAATCGAGATGAACTTTCTCGTTGCAGAACTTTCAATTCAGGCCAAACGTTTATTGCATACGATTAAGCTGGTCAGTTGGAGCTTATTTTCAAAAGTTTTGTAATGATCGGTTGGTAATTAAAATACCGTGTGAATTAAACTGTTAAAACAGAAAATTTCGCCCGGTTGAAATGTTTCTTGCTATAAGTCAGCAATTTCCCGATTTTAGGGAGGCTGAATGGTTAGCATACGCGCGCTGTATCGTAACGTCTGTCATTGAATCAACCGGCGTCGTTTCGATTTCCAAGTTGCACGTGACATGGAGTATGGTGTCCAACCTCGTGGGTTTTCTCCGTGTCCTTCGGTTTCCTCTCATGGCTAAAGACCCGTACTTGCAAGGTAAGTTTATAAATGAAATTAAAAAACATATGTTAGTCCCGAAATGACCTAGTTTGTGTCGAATGGACGTTGAGCCGCATTTCTCTCTTTCTCTTTTATTTTTAAAGTTTTGTAATAATCGGTTGGTAATCAAAGGTACTGTAAAAGTGATAAAACATAAAATTTCGCCCGGTTGTAATGTTCCTACTTTAAAGTCAGCAATTTGCCGATTTTAGAGGGCAAACGTTTATTGCGAACAATTAAGCTGGTCAGGGGGAGCTTATTTTTAAGGGAGGCTGAATAGCTGAATGGTTAGCATGTGCGCTGTATCGTAACGTCTGTCATTGAGTCAACGGGCGTCGTTTCGATTTCGAGATTGCACGTGACATGGAGTATGGTGTCCAACCTCGTGTGTTTTCTCCGTGTCCTTCGGTTTCCTCCCAACAGCTAAAGACCAGTACGCGCAAGGGGAGTTTTTAAATAAAATTAAAAAACATATGTTAGTCCCGAAATGACCTAGTTTGTGTCGAATGGACGTTAAGCCGCATTTCTTTCTTTCTTTTTTATTTTTAAAGTTTTGTAATAATCGGTTGTTAATCAAAGATACTGTAAAAGTGATAAAACAGAAAATTTCGCCCGGTTGTAATGTTTCTCACATTGCCGATTTTAAGGGGAAAACGTTTATTCCGAACGATTTAGCTGGTCAGGGGGAGCTTATTTTTAAAACTTTTGTAATATTCGGTTGATAACTAAAGGTACCGTGCAAATTAAACTAATAAAATAGAAGATTTCGCCCGGTTGAAATGTTTCTATCTGTAGGTCAGCAATTTGCCGATTTTAGGGTGGTTGCGTGACTGAATGGTTAGCACGTGCGCTCTGTATCATAACGTCTGTCATTGAGTCAACTGGCGTTGTTTCGATTTCTTGGTTGTACGTGACAAGGAGTATGGTCGCCTGTCCAACCTCGTAGGCCGTAACGCCGCTGCCCGGGTAAAATTTCCCTCATTGCACACTTTATGGCGTATGCCCGTCTTCATTAGCCCATTTTAGGAGCAGAACAGTAGGACGTTAAACCGCATTCAATTTCATTTCATTTTCTCTATGTTGCTTATTTATTATAGTGGATAAATGTTTTTCTGGTTCTATTAATTATTTCAACACAAGTATCAGTTATTTCCCTTTAGTTTTCAGATTATGCAATGTTTCATACTATATTTAGACTTGTAACTTCGCGAGTTTTTGACCAATTTTGATAGTTTGTTATTCTTATCCTTTTATTTGAGATACTTGATATAATCGATGACACGTGACGATGAATATGAAAGCTTTCATATCTGCATGGGACAGTAGCAGATCTAGTTGTTATTTTTTTTTTTGTGTTTTATCCACAAATCGGATTTCTCAGAATCTAACCACAGTATCTTTATGAAACTTTTACCTATCCCCCCAAAAATGGGTGGTAGCTGTTGATTAAATATATTTTCAAAACGTTTTACGAATCCGAAATCACCGAAATTTACGAACGACAAAATGGACAATGCATAGTCGTAACTTTATTGTTTTTTGACCGATTTTACTAAATCTTTTTTCTTTGAATACCTTGAAAAAAATCATTTTCATCAGCAGTTTCACATTTTCGAATTTCGAAAATTCGTCGCTGTGATTTCGAATCGGAAGTTTAGACGAATTTGACAACTTCTTTAATAGTTGTGCGATTTTCATTCAATTAAGTATATAAGTAGATCCTACCGATGTGACTTCAAAAATATAATTAGAAATTTTCTAAATTATCTCCCCTTGGTGAAATTAAGGATCAAAGTTTTCAAAAAAATCGTCGAAATATAGGTCAGAATGACCTAATTTTTTTTTTCGATACTAGACAAGGAATTACTGATTCGTACACAAAATATGGAGTTTGTCGATCGAACCGGAAGTGCCACCATCTTGAAATGTGAAAAATCAATAAGGCTTTTTTGCTATTTTACTTACAGACTCGGGAGTTATATTTTCTGAATCCTTGTAGGAAGGCCTAAAAAATGTCGCGAATAGAATTTTGATTTAGGTCAACCGGGAGTCACCATTTTGAATTGAAAATGAAAAATAGAAGCAATTTGAAGGGCCGAGACGTTGGAGCACAATAACTTTCATTCTAATTAGGCTAGAATGTTCAAACTAGGTGTAGACGTTCATTTGGTCAATGTTATGATGGAGTTCAAAGATGAGCATTTTCTGCTTAGGGTAAGCAGAGATAAGCATGTTGATTTGTTGATTCTTTAGGGCACGATAACTTCGGTTATGATGAAGGGAGGGCGGTGAAACTTTTGTCAATAGAGAGTCTAATAGCTAGCCTATTGTGTGAAATCATTGTATCATTTTTTTTAAATATCAGGGATAGCCGAAAAAAAGAGATTGAAAATCCAAAAAGTCGTATTTTTACAATTTGGAGTATTTTTAGAGGTCTTTCTCGTAAAGTCAACATAATATTTGTTGGGAAATTCTTCTACAAAGAGTCTTATTGGTAGTCTTTTATATGAAACCATCGACCAACAGTCCAACATATCAGGAGTAGAAGAACAAAAGGATCGAACATTGAAAACGGCACCCTTTCATTGTTAAGCGAAACATGGAGTGTGGGTGACAACAATCTACACATTTAGTCATCGTATAGAGCTTATTCAACAGTATCGAATTCCAACTGCTTAGGGATATTTTACGTGCACTCCAATGTGTACACGGGACCGTGCTTTTCGTCCCATCCGAACTAGACAGCTGTGCTTGTCAGGCCCTCCGTTCTGACAAGGGGGAACCACGCCGGGAAATCGAAATGAACTTTCTCCGTGCAGAACTTTCAATTCAAGCCAAACTTTTATTGCATACGATTAAGCTGGTCAGTTGGAGCTTATTTTCAAAAGTTTTGTAATAATCGGTTGGTAATTAAAGTACCATGCACATTAAACTGTTAAAACAGAAAATTTCGCCCGGTTGAAATGTTTCTTGCTATAAGTCAGCAATTTTCCGAATTCAGGGAGGCTGAATGGCTGAATGGTTAGCATGTGCGCGCTGTATCGTAACGTCTGTCATTGAGTCAACGGGCGTCGTTTCGATCTCCAGGTTGCACGTGACATGGAATATGATGTCCAACCCCGTTTATTGCGAACGATTAAGCTTTTCAGGGGGAGCTTATTTTTAAAAGTTTTGTAATATTCGGTTGATAACTAAAGGTACCGTGCAAATTAAACTGTTAAAATAGAAAATTTGGTCCGGTTGAAATGTTTCTCGCTGTAGGTCAGCTAGAATGTTCAAACTTGGTGTAGACGTTCACTAGGTCATTGTCTTGATCGAGTTCACAGCAGAAATAACAGTGAAACGATCAACGAACTCATAGCAGAAATAACAGTGCAAAACTTAACGATTCATAGCATAAATAGCCGAAATGAAATGGGGTTTTACGTCCTACTCTTCTGCACCTGACCTGGGCTAATGGAAGACGGGCATACGCCATACAGTGTGCTATGAGGGAATTTTTGCCCGGGCAGCGGCGCTACGGCCTACTCTTATATCGAATTCCACCTGCCAAGGGATCTTTTACGTGCACTCCAATGTGTACACGGGACCTCGGTTTATCGTCCCATCCGAACGACTAGGCAGCTGTCCTTATCAGGCGCTCCTTCTGCATCACTGACAAGAGGAAACCACGCCGGAAAATCGAGATGAGCTTTCTCGGCCAATGCAAGGATCGAACACCTCCAGGCTAACGAGCCAGCGCCTTGCCCACTTAGTCACCGTGATTCCCATAAATAGCAATGAAACGATCAACGAATTTATAGCAATACTAACACTTCAACAATTAACGAATTCGTAGCAGAAATAACGGTGAAACAATTAACGAATTCGTAGCAGAAATAACAATGAAACGTTCAACGAAATCATAGCCGAAATAAGAGTGGAACAATCAACGAATTAATAGTAGACGAGTTCATAGTAGAAAAAACAGCGAAACAATGAACGAATCATAGCAGAAACCAGAAGGCTATCAATACACTGTGAAATTTGAAACCTAAATGGCCCGGCTAGGAACAATATCTACATGCCCGTAAAAGACTACTTAACAGTTGGAATTCGAAAGAAAAGACCGTAACGACGCTGTCCGATCAAAATTTAGTTAATTCAGTCGGTCGTTAAAACCATTTCTGTTCAGTTCATTCCATTTCCTTAAAGGGACAATAACATCCTTGCTGGTTTGGTAGCTCCAGAAAAAAATAATACCCTTATTCTAAGTCCTAGATGTTTAAGTGTCCTACCTGTTGTGTAAATTATCCAATACAACCTATTTTACTTGTCCAGAGGGTTCGAAAATATTTTAAAATCCAAGTCACATTTGAAAAGGTTTACGTTAGACTTTTCAAATCAATCGGTTGAGTTTTTCAAATTTTTTAAAATAGGTGTGTTAAGATGAAATTTATATCATCATTTAATTCTAATATTCTAAAATAATACGATTTGTTGACCAGAATGAAGATTGGGACATATTATTCAGTTACAACAAGAGTGTTATTGGGGCTTTAAATCTATGAAAGTTGTGTGAATTGGGAATCGCGTATTACTCAACAGTTTCAAGGGAGATTAGCCGTCTTTGAGATTGGAAATCAATTTTTGATATCGACTGTGTATGATTGCTACTCGATCGATTGTGATTCACGTCCTAATCAGTTTGGATTTAAGAATCGGGGTGGTATATGTGTGTGTGATGGGGTGGGGGTGGTGGCACAAGATGCTATATCCCATTCGCAACCACACACCTAATGCAGGGTATAGGTTGCGATCAGTTCTTTCAAGATTTTCATATATTTAAGCCACTTTATTACACGCCTCATCTGAAAATGTCTGTGTTAGTGTAGATAAATGTTGACCAAATAACATCTTTCACCATTTTGACTTTCAGTTACAGAACTAGCATAGGGGCGTTTTAAGGTTTATCATGGCGGAGGCTGTACTATTTTGAGGGCCCCCTGTCGCGAGGGGAGGTTCTTGATTGATGATTGTCATCCCAATGCAATGACTGCATTCTCATTCAGTAGTGGATTCGACAGTAACAGTGTATAGAAAACGATTGAGTTGGACTCGGGGGCCCTTTCCCTTGGCCCTAGGGACCCTTTTGTCATTCGTGGGACCCTTTTGTCTGTCTTTAGAGCCCTCCCTAACTAGGGTACATTTTCATTTTTCGCATCGGTTTTAGCATTTCTCTCCCGTTTTATTTTTTCAACTGCTTTGTAATTGACATATCGAAATTACAGTTATATGCACTGAATAACCATGACACATGGAGAGAGCGAACGAGAGAGAGAGAGAGAGAGAGAGAGAGAGAGAGAGAGAAATGGGTTTAACGTCCACTCGACGCAAACTAGGTCATTTTGGGACTAACATATGGTTTAATTTTATTTCAACAATCTGCTTGCGCATATTAACAGTGGGAGGGAACCGCAGGTCCCGGGGTACACCCAGGAGATTGGACAGGCGAGATTGTAGGTTAGGGTTAGGGTAAGCGCTAAGGTTAGGTCTTGGGTTAGGATTAGGATTAGCGATATCCCTATTTACATCTCGTGACCTTTGACCAAACGTAATGAAGACAGGATGTGAGGTATATATGCACATTGAGGTTATCAAGCTATAGACCGGACTAGTAGTAAGCTATAAACGGATAAATAACAAGAGTTTATATGTATATTGTTTTATTAAATTTATATATATCTTAACTCCCTGATTTACGTATATACATTATGCATGAACAATAGAAACTATATACTAGTATTTATAAGTATTAAAGCTATGGTAATATTATGCTATCAAATAGCCGTATTGTCTTAATATTTGTTGTAACCGCAACCTTGATAGTTATTGTAAGAAGGATAACGGTTGTAGTTGTTGTATCCGTTACCGTATCCGTTGTTATTGTAGTTGTTATATCTCTTCCCATATTCGTTGTTATTGTGGCCATTGTTGTAACCGTTGTTGTAATTGTAGGGGCCGTTGTAACTATTGTATCCTTTATTATTGTATTGGTTGTACTTGTATAGTCCGTTGTTGTATCGGTTGTATGGCCCGTTGTTGTACCCGTTGTAGTTGTATGATTGTTTGTAAGCTCCAATCTTTCCATGTCCAACAAGTTTCCAATTATACCGTGTCCGATACCGTTACCAACGATGTCATGCCCAATGCCGTTACCAATCTTTCCATGTCCAATAAGCCCGTGTCCGATTCCGTTTCCAATGATACCATCTCCGATACCGTTACCAACGATACCATGACCAATCCTGTTTCCAACAATACCGTGTCCGATACCGTTACCAACGATGCCATGCCCAATGCCGTTACCAATATTTCCATGACCAATAAGTCCGTGTCCGATTCCGTTTCCAATGATACCATGTCCGATACCGTTACCAACGATACCATGACCAATTCCGTTTCCAACAATACCGTGTCCGATACCGTTACCAACAATACCATGACCAATTCCGTTACCAATAACACCGACTTTGCCAACAGCTACTATTCCGTGTCTGAGTCGGTTTCCTTGGATACCATGTCCAATACCATGGTTGAGTCCGTTGCCAATAGCTCCTACACCAACAAGACCATGTCCAACACCGGCATCTCCTCTTCCAAATCCTTTACCAATTCCGTTTCCAAAGACACCAACACCATGTCCGAAACCGTGTCAGATTTTAGCATCGATGTATTGGGAAGCAGCTACTGTCAAACAGACAGCGAAAGCGACGAAAGCCTGAAAAAGAAAAAAACAAAACATGTGTTTTACAGAAATAGCCGTAGATTTGATTCCATACTAAAAAAAAATCGCGAGGGTTTATTTATAACCAAAAACTTGACAATCAAGAAATTTTACTGTGCCGCCATTATTTAGTACATGATCGAGTTTTGGCGTTACCAGGCAAAATCACAAATAATGTTCAACTCTGGGTAATAATTTACACTTTTTATAATTTACCGTTCTGGCCCTATGAATATAAAACTGCCTTTAATACAATGTCAAGGGCGATAAGCAATAATACAACAGTGACGATGCAATACCATGTTCAACCCTCGGTAATTTCTACCAGTTTTAAATTTAAAGATGGACCTATGGGTATGAATGCCAAGTGCGATAAGCAATCATATAAAAATTTAGTATGTAATGAAACTTATTAGTGCTATACCAAATTAGATATCAGGTTTCTTGTCTAGAAAGTTCAAGTATATCCCATCTGGGTCACGATCCTTGTCACTATATACCGCTAATTGGAAGTATTGAAGATTATTAAATCAACAAGTTAAATGTACTCTCTGTAGATTGTTACAATGTTTTACTGTATTAGCCCAGTCTGTACAGAACAGAGGGGCGAAAAAGCAAGTCCCATTTAAGATTTCAGGGACCGGGTATGCTTATCTTAAAACTTCAACGATTTGAAATCTTATACGGAGTAGGGCAAAAGTCCTACTTTATACACCGACTGGACCATTGAAGACAAACAGATAGATTTTGCCCGGACATCTATATCACGATATACTCTATCAAGGAATCTTTTACGTGCACGCCAATGTGCACACTGAACATTGCTTTTCGTCCCATCCTGACAATTAGACACTATTCCCTACTGTCCTGTACAGCTAACAAGGGCAGTCAAGCCTGTACAATTGACTTTCTGGTCAAACCCCGGGAGAGAGCCCAAGACCTACTGGTTAGTAAATCAGTGTCTCTTATCACTGAGACACCATGATCCCCATACATTAAAAACGTGGAGTTCGTAGATGAGCATATTATGCTTAGAGTAAGCAGAGATAAGCAATTAGATTGGTTGATGATTTCGGACACTTTCAGTTCAGTCAGAGTGATGAAACTTGGTGTATAGTTTCATTACATCAATACCTTGAATACGTTCGACAATAAGCATTGTCTGTCCTGGATAAGCAGAGCGATGAGCAATTTGATTGGTCGAGAATTTGAAACAAAATAACTCTCCTTCTAATTGGGGCAGAATGTTCAATCTTGGTGAAGGCGTTCATTAGGTCAGTGCCATGAAGGAGTGCGAAGATGAGCATTGTCTGCTTACAGTAAGCAGAGATAAGCAATCTGATTGGTTGATTCTTTGGGGCACGATAACTTTGGTTATAATGAAGTGAGAGTGACAAAATTCCAAATATAGATTCATTATGTCATTACCTTGACTAAGTTTGATGTTGAGAATTTCTGCGTAGATTTAGGAGCAATAAGCAATTTGACTGATCACATTGGAACATAACACCTCTGTTTTTAATTAAGGTAGAATTTGAACCGGTTGAATTGTTTCTCGTTATAACTCGGTGAATTTTTGGCGGATTTCATTAATTCTTTTTCCTTTTTAAGATTCTTTATATAACTCTTGAGATGCGACAGAAACTGACCGTCAATATGAAAGCTTTAATATCTGCTTAGCAGATCTAGTTAAGCTTTCATATTACATATGAAAGCTTATTGTTTCTGTTAAGATTATTAAGCTTTCATATTACATATGAAAGCTTATTGTTTCTGTTAAGATTATTAAGCTTTCATATTACATATGAAAGCTTATTGTTTCTGTTAAAGTTATTAAGCTTTCATATTACATATGAAAGCTTATTGTTTCTGTTAAAGTTATTATTAAGCTTTCATATGTATTACATATGAAAGCTTATTGTTTCTGTTAAAGTTATTATTATTATTATTTTTTTTTTTTGTGTGTTTTCTGCAAATCGGATTTCTCAGAATCTATCCATAGGATCTTTCTGAAATTTTGACCTACCCCCCCAAAAATGGGGTGCGAACCTTGATTAAATGTATTTTCAAAACGTTTTACGAATCCGAAATCACCGAATTTTACGAACGAAAAAACTGACAATGCATAGTCGTATCTTTGTTATTTTTTGACCGATTTTACTAATTCTTTTTTCTTTGAATACCTTGAAAAAAATCGTTTTCATCTGCAGTTTCACATTTTCGTATTTCGAAAATTCGTCGCTGTGATTTCGAACCGGAAGTTTAGACCAATTTGACAACTTCTTTAATAGTTGTACGATTTTCATGAAATTTAGTATACAAGTAGATCTTACCGATGTGACTTCAAAAATATAATTAGAAATTTTCTAAATTATCTCCCCTTGGTGAAATTAAGGATCAAAGTTTTCAAAAAAATCGTCGAAATATAGGTCAGAATGACCTAAAAAAAATTTTCGATACTCGACAAGTAATTACTGATTCCTACACAAAATATGGAGTTTGTCGATCGAACCGGAAGTGCCACCATCTTGAAACATGAAAAATCCCTAAGGCTTTTTTGCTATTTTACTTACAGACACGGGAGTTATATTTTCTGAATCCTTGAAGGATGGCCCAAAAATCATAGGGAGCAGAATTTTGATTTCGGTCACGTGATGGTCACCATTTTGAATTGAAAATGAAAAGTAGTAGCAATTTGAAGGGCCGAGACTTTGAAACACAATAACTCTCCTTCTAATTGAGCTAGAATGTTCAAACTTGGTGTAGACGTTCACTAGGACAATGTCATGATTGAGTCCAAAGATGAGCATTTTCTGCCAAGGGTAAGCAGAGATGGGCATGCTGATTTGTTGATTCTTTAGGGCACGATAACTTCGGTTATAATGAAGGGAGGGCTGTGAAACTTTTGTCAATAGAGAGTCCAATAGCTAGCCTGTTGTGTGAAATCATTGTATCATTTATTTTAAATATCAGGGATAGGCGAAAAAAAGAGATTGAAAATCCAAAAAGTCGTATTTTTACAATTTGGAGCATGTTTAGAGGTCTTTCTCGTAAAGTCAACTTAATATTTTTTGGGAACTTCTTCTACAAAGAGTCTTATTGGTAGTCTTTCATATAAAACCATCGATCAACAATCCAACATATCAGGAGTAGAAGAACAAAAGGATCGAACATTGAAAACGGCATCCTTTCATTGTTAAGCGACACATGCAGTGTGGGTGACTACAATCTACACATTTAGTCATCGTATACAGCTTATTCAACAGTACCGAATTCCAACTGCTTAGGGATATTTTTTAGAATCTAACCATAGGATCTTTCTAAAACTTTGACCTACCCCCCCAAAAATGGGGTGCGAACCTTGATTAAATATATTTTCAAAACGTTTTTCGAATCCAAAATCACCGAATTTTACGAACGAATGCTTTTGACCTACAATGCTGTAACTTTGTGACTATTTGACCTATTTAATTAATTCTTTTTTCTATGAGTACTTTGAGACATTTACTTCAAATCTGCAATTTCGGATTTTCGAATTTCGAAAATTCGTCGCTGTGATTTCGAACCGGAAGTTTAGACCAACTCGACAACTTCTTTAGTAGTTTTACGATTTTCATGAAATTTAATATGTAAGTAAACCTTAATGATGCGACTTGAAAAAATACTTTGGAAATTTTCTAAATTATCTCCCCTTGGAGAAATTGAGGATCGAAATTTTCAAAAAAATCGACGAAATATAGGTCAAATCATCTTGAATTTTTTTTTTAGGTACTAGCTACGAGACCACTGATTAGTACACAAAAAATGGAGTTTGTAGCTCAATCCGGAAGTGCCACCATCTTGAAATGTAAAAACCTCAAACGCCATTTTGCTATTTTACATACAGACACGGGGGTTATATTTTCTGAATCCTTGAAGGGATGGCTATAAAATGTTGGCAGTAGAATTTTGATTTAAGTCAATGGATAGTCACCATATTGAATTGAATATCAGAAATAGTGAAAAATGGACATTAACGGGCATGTAAATTATCAGAACAGACCGTAGTTTGTTGAATTCGTTTCTTATCTTTGAAATTAATACATTTGGGGATAGCCTAGCTCATTGTCGAATTTTTGGTATTTGCAAATTTCAAAATTTCAAATTTCGCCTTTGATGTTTTCCGTGCCGACAAAGTTGTTTTCGCGTGAATAACTCCGATTAACAGCTTGAAAATAATCAAATGGATCGCAGTTTCGCGATTTTGTCTCAAATCTGGGAAATCAATACATTTCTGGTTAGCCTCCTTTCAAAAATGGGTGGTGGCCTTGGAATCAATATATTTTCAAAACGTTTTGCGAATCCAAAATCACCGAAAACAACTGATGAAAAAATTGACCTTGACAGCTGTGTTACTTCGTGATTTTGTGATCTATTTTACTTTTCTGGTTAGCCTCCTTTCAAAAATGGGTGGTGGCCTTGGAATCAATATATTTTCAAAACGTTTTGCGAATCCAAAATCACCGTAAATAACTGATGAAAAAATTGAGCTTTGATGGAAACTATATAGAAAAATAAAAGGAAACATCAACAATATATAGGTCTTGCACACATAGGCTTAGAACTTTGCAGCCAGTCCTCATATTAATTGAAATTGAATAGGTTTGATTTGATATAATTATTTGTTTTCTATTTTAAAACTATCTAAAAAAAATATTTTTAATCATTTATGTTATTGATTTAGATTAATACTGTTTATATTGTGTACATTTTAACACCTTCATCGATTAATAATGGTTTGCATAGTCATCGTATAGAGCTTATTCAACAGTATCGAATTCCAACTGCTTAGGGATATTTTACGTGCACTCCAATGTGTACACCGGACCTTGGTTTTTCGTCCCATCTATATGTTAGTTTGTGTCGAATGGAGGTTAAGCCGCATTTATCTCTTTCTCTTTTATTTTTAAAGTTTTGTAATAATCGGTTGTACTGTACTGTAAAAGTGATAAAACAGAAAATTTCGCCCGGTAGTAATGTTTCTCACATTAAAGTCACCAATTTGCTCATTTTAGGGGGCAAACGTTTATTGCGAACAATTAAGCTGGTCGGGGGGTGGGGGGGTGGGGCTTATTTTTAAAAGTTTTGTAATATTCGGTTGATAATTAAAGGTACCGTGCAAATTAAACTGTTAAAATAGAAAATTCCGCCCGGTTGAAATGTTTCTCCTTGTAGGTCAGCAATTTGCCAAATTTAGGGAGGTTGCGTGGCTAAATGGTTAGCACCTGCGCACTGTATCGTAACGTCTGTCATTGAGTCAACTGGCGTTGTTTCGATTGAAATGCCCGGTTGAAATGTTTCTTGCTATAAGTCAGCAATTTATCGATTTTAGGGAGCCTGAATGGCTGTATGGTTAGCATGTGCGCGCTGTATCGTAACGTCTGTCATTGAGTCAACCGGCATCGTTTCGATTTCCAGGTTGCACGTGACATGGAGTATGGTGTCCAACCTCGTGGGTTTTCTCCGTGTCCTTCGGTTTCCTCCCACGGCTGATTTCAGATTATTGTTATGACTGGGTGCAATGTTTCATACTATATTTAGATTTGTAACTTCGCGAGTTTTTGACCAATTTTGATAATTTTTTCTTCTTATCCTTTTATTTAGGATACTTGATACAATCAATGACACGTGACCATGAATATGAAAGCTTTCATATCTGCATGGGACAGTAGCAGATCTAGTTATTAAGCTTTCATATTACATATGAAAGCTTATTGTTTCTGTTAAAGTTATTAAGCTTTCATATTACATATGAAAGCTTATTGTTTCTGTTAAAGTTATTATTATTATTATTTTTTTTTTTGTGTGTTTTCTGCAAATCGGATTTCTCAGAATCTATCCATAGGATCTTTCTGAAATTTTGACCTACCCCCCCAAAAATGGGGTGCGAACCTTGATTAAATATATTTTCGAAACGTTTTACGAATCCGAAATCACCGAATTTTACGAACGAAAAAAATGACAATGCATAGTCGTAACTTTGTTATTTTTTGACCGATTTTACTAATTCTTTTTTCTTTGAATACCTTTAAAAAAACCATTTTCATCTGCAGTTTCACATTTTCGAATTTCGAAAATTCGTCGCTGTGATTTCGAACCGGAAGATTAGACCAATTTGACAACTTCTTTAATAGTTGTACGATTTTCATGAAATTTAGTATCTAAGTAGATCCTACCGATGTGACTTCAAAAATATAATTAGAAATTTTCTAAATTATCTCCCCTTGACGAAATTAAGGATCAAAATTTTCAAAAAAATCATCGAAATATAGGTCAGAATGACCTGATTTTTTTTTTGGATACTAGATAAGTAATTACTGATTTGTACACAAAATATGGAGTTTGTCGATCGAACCGGAAGTGCCGCCATATTTAAAAGTGAAAAATCAATAAGGCTTTTTTGCTATTTTACTTACAGACTCGGGAGTTATATTTTCTGAATCCTTGTAGGAAGGCCTAAAAAATGTCGCGAATAGAATTTTGATTTCGGTCACGTGATGGTCACCATTTTGAATTGAAAATGAAAAATAGAAGCAATTTGAAGGGTCGGGACTTTGGAACACAATTACTCTCCTTCTAATTAAGCTAGAATGTTCAAACTTGGTGTAGACGTTCACTAGGTCAATGTTATGATTGAGTTCAAAGATGAGCATTTTCTGCTTAGGGTAAGCAGAGATAAACAAGCTAATTTGTTGATTCTTTAGGGCACGATAACTTCGGTTATAATGAAGGGAGGGCGGTGAAACTTTTGTCAATAGAGAGTCTAATAGCTAGCCTGTTGTGTGAAATCATTGTATTATTTTTTCTAAATATCAGGGATAGCCGAAAAAAAGAGATTGAAAACCCAAAAAGTCGTATTTTTACAATTTGGAGCATGTTTAGAGGTCTTTCTCGTAAAGTCAACATAATATTTTTTGGGAACTTCTTGTACAAAGAGTCTTATTGGTAGTCTTTTATATGAAACCATCGATCAACAGTCCAACATATCAGGAGTAGAAGAACAAAAGGATCGAACATTGAAAACGGCACCCTTTCATTGTTAAGCGAAACATGCAGTGTGGGTGACTACAATCTACACATTTAGTCATCGTATAGAGCTTATTCAACAGTATCGAATTCCAACTGCTTAGGGATATTTTACGTGCACTCCAATGTGTACACGGGACCTTGGTTTTTCGTCCCATCCGAATGACTAGACAGCTGTGCTTGTCAGGCCCTCCGTTCTGCCTCACTGACAAGGGGAACCACGCCGGGAAATCGAGATGAACTTTCTCCGTGCAGAACTTTCAATTCAGGCGAAAACGTTTATTGCATACGATTAAGCTGGTCAGTTGGAGCTTATTTTCAAAAGTTTTGTAATAATCGGTTGGTAATTAAAGTACCGTGCACATTAAACTGTTAAAACAGAAAATTTCGCCCGGTTGAAATGTTTCTTGCTATAAGTCAGCAATTTTCTGAATTCAGGGAGGCTGAATGGCTGAATGGTTAGCATGTGCGCACTGTATCGTAACGTCTGTCATTGAGTCAACGGGCGTCGTTTCGATCTCCAGGTTGCACGTGACATGAAGTATGATGTCCAACCTTGTGGGTTTTCTCCGTGTTCTTCGGTTTCCTCCCAACGGCTAAAGACCTGTAAGCGCAGGGGGAGTTTTTAAATAAAATTAAAAAACATATGTTAGTCCCGAAATGACCTAGTTTGTGTCGAATGGACATTAGGCCGCATTTCTCTCTTTCTCTTTTATTTTTAAAGTTTTGTAATAATCGGTTGGTAATCAAAGGTACTGTAAAAGTGATAAAACAGAAAATAATCGGTTGGTAATCAAAGGTACTGTAAAAGTCATAAAACAGAAAATTTCGCCCGGTTGTAATGTTTCTCACTTTAAAGTCAGCAATTTCCCGATTTTAAGTGGCAAACGTTTATTGCGAACGCTTAAGCTGGTCAGGGGGGAGCTTATTTTTAAAAGTTTTGTAATATTCGGTTGATAACTAAAGGTACCGTGCAAATTAAACTGTTACAATAGAAAATTTGGCCCGGTTGAAATGTTTCTCGCTGTAGGTCAGCAATTTGCCGATTTTAGGGAGGTTGCGTGGCTGAATGGTTAGCACGTGCGCTCTGTATCATAACGTCTGTCATTGAGTCAACTGCCGTTGTTTCGATTTTTTGGTTGTACGTGACAAGGAGTATGGTTGCCTGTCCAACCTCGTAGGCCGTAACCGCCGCTGCCCGGGTAAAATTTCCCTCATTGCACACATTATGGCATATGCCCGTCTTCATTAGCCCATTTTAGGAGCAGAACAGTCGGACGTTAAACCCCATTCAATTTCATTTCATTTTCTCTATGTTGCTTATTTATTATAGTGGATAAATATTTTTCTGGTTCTAGCAATTATTTAATTTCTGCATAGAAATCTTGCTTTGGCCAGTTTTTTTTATTGCAGAGTGCCATTCTTGTTTAAACAAACATGATCCTTTGTTTAAAACATGCTTAAGAAGTCGTCACGATTTCCTACTTATAACCAAACATATTGGAAATATTAGTCTGGCATTATTAAATCCTAATTTTATTGGTCTTATTTAAAATTAAACTTTCATTTAACTATGAACAACCCTTAACGTGTCTCTTTAAAACTATTAAGTACTCTAAAACAGTAGCTCAACCTTTTGACCTAAACTCATTAATTTACCATTTTGTTGTGAGCGACTTCTTATTCTTCCTATATGACATATTGCACGTGTCTGATTTCAAAGGGGGGTTGAGTGGCTGAATGGTAAGCACGCGCGCCTGTCATTGAGTAAACTAGCGTGTTTTCGAATGCCCGGTTGTACGTGACAAGGAGTAAGGTCGCCTGTCCAACCTGCCATTTTTAATTTTTTTTTTCCCGCCATTTTCATTTCATTTTCTCATCCGTCTCATTACAGTAATACAAGTTTCAGTTATTTCCCTTTAGTTTTCAGATTATTGTTATGCCTGGGTGCAATGTTTCATACTATATTTAGACTTGTAACTTCGCGAGTTTTTGACCAATTTTAATAATTTTTTCTTCGTATCCTTTTATTTAGGTTACTTGATACAATCAATGACACGTGACGATGAATATGAAAGCTTTCATATCTGCATGGGACAGTAGCAGATCTAGTTATTATTATTATTTTTTTTTTTGTGTGTTTTCTGCAAATCGGATTTCTCAGAATCTATCCATGGGATCTTTCTGAAATTTTGACCTACCCCCCCAAAAATGGGGTGCGAACCTTGATTAAATATATTTTCGAAACGTTTTACGAATCCGAAATCACCGAATATTACGAACGAAAAAAATGACAATGCATAGTCGTAACTTTGTTATTTTTTGACCGATTTTACTAATTCTTTTTTCTTTGAATACCTTTAAAAAAATCATTTTCATCTGCAGTTTCACATTTTCGAATTTCGAAAATTCGTCGCTGTGATTTCGAACCGGAAGTTTAGACCAATTTGACAACTTCTTTAATAGTTGTACGATTTTCATGAAATTTAGTATCTAAGTAGATCTTACCGATGTGACTTCAAAAATATAATTAGAAATTTTCTAAATTATCTCCCCTTGACGAAATTAAGGATCAAAATTTTCAAAAAAATCATCGAAATATAGGTCAGAATGACCTGATTTTTTTTTTGGGATACTAGATAAGTAATTACTGATTTGTAAACAAAATATGGAGTTTGTCGATCGAACCGGAAGTGCCGCCATATTTAAAAGTGAAAAATCAATAAGGCTTTTTTGCTATTTTACTTACAGACTCGGGAGTTATATTTTCTGAATCCTTGTAGGAAGGCCTAAAAAATGTCGCGAATAGAATTTTGATTTCTGTCACGTGATGGTCACCATTTTGAATTGAAAATGAAAAATAGAAGGGTCGGGAATTTGGAACACAATTACTCTCCTTCTAATTAAGCTAGAATGTTCAAACTTGGTGTAGACGTTCACTAGGTCAATGTTATGATTGAGTTTAAAGATCAGCATTTTCTGCTTAGGGTAAGCAGAGATAAGCATGCTAATTTGTTGATTCTTTAGGGCACGATAACTTCGGTTATAATGAAGGGAGGGCGGTGAAACTTTTGTCAATAGAGAGTCTAATAGCTAGCCTGTTGTGTGAAATCATTGTATTATTTTTTCTAAATATCAGGGATAGCCGAAAAAAAGAGATTGAAAATCCAAAAAGTCGTATTTTTACAATTTGGAGCATGTTTAGAGGTCTTTCTCGTTAAGTCAACATAATATTTTTTGGGAACTTCTTCTATTGGTAGTCTTTTATATGAAACCATCGATCAACAGTCCAACATATCAGGAGTAGAAGAACAAAAGGATCGAACATTGAAAACGGCACCCTTTCATTGTTAAGCGAAACATGCATTGTGGGTGACTACAATCTACACATTTAGTCATCGTATAGAGCTTATTCAACAGTATCGAATTCCAACTGCTTAGGGATATTTTACGTGCACTCCAATGTGTACACGGGACCTTGGTTTTTCGTCCCATCCGAATGACTAGACAGCTGTGCTTGTCAGGCCCTCCGTTCTGCCTCACTGACAAGGGTAACCACGCCGGGAAATCGAGATGAACTTTCTCCGCGCAGAACTTTCAATTCAGGCGAAAACGTTTATTGCATACGATTAAGCTGGTCAGTTGGAGCTTATTTTCAAAAGTTTTGTAATAATCGGTTGGTAATTAAAGTACCGTGCACATTAAACTGTTAAAACAGAAAATTTCGCCCGGTTGAAATGTTTCTTGCTATAAGTCAGCAATTTTCTGAATTCACGGAGGCTGAATGGCTGAATGGTTAGCATGTGCGCACTGTATCGTAACGTCTGTCATTGAGTCAACGGGCGTCGTTTCGATCTCCAGGTTGGACGTGACATGAAGTATGATGTCCAACCTCGTGGGTTTTCTCCGTGTCCTTCGGTTTCCTCCCAACGGCTAAAGACTTGTAAGCGCAAGGGGAGTTTTTAAATAAAATTAAAAAACATATGTTAGTCCCGAAATGACCTAGTTTGTGTCGAATGGACATTAGGCCGCATTTCTCTCTTTCTCTTTTATTTTTAAAGTTTTGTAATAATCGGTTGGTAATCAAAGGTACTGTAAAAGTGATAAAACAGAAAATTGCCCCCGGTTGTAATGTTTCTCACTTTAAAGTCAGCAATTTACCGATTTTAAGGGGCAAACGTTTATTGCGAACGCTTAAGCTGGTCAGGGGGAGCTTATTTTTAAAAGTTTTGTAATATTCGGTTGATAACTAAAGGTACCGTGCAAATTAAACTGTTACAATAGAAAATTTGGCCCGGTTGAAATGTTTCTCGCTGTAGGTCAGCAATTTGCCGATTTTAGGGAGGTTGCGTGGCTGAATGGTTAGCACGTGCGCTCTGTATCATAACGTCTGTCATTGAGTCAACTGGCGTTGTTTCGATTTCTTGGTTGTACGTGAAGGAGTATGGTCGCCTGTCCAACCTCGTAGGCCGTAACCGCCGCTGCCCGGGTAACATTTCCCTCATTGCACACTTTATGGCATATGCCCGTCTTCATTAGCCCATTTTAGGAGCAGAACAGTCGGACGTTAAACCCCATTCAATTTCATTCCATTTTCTCTATGTTGCTTATTTATTATAGTGGATAAATATTTTTCTGGTTCTAGCAATTATTTAATTTCTGCATAGAAATCTTGCTTTTGCCAGTTTTTTTTATTGCAGAGTGCCATTCTTGTTTAAACAAACATGATCCTTTGTTTAAAACATGCTTAAGAAGTCGTCACGATTTCCTACTTATAACCAAACATATTGGAAATATTAGTCTGGCATTATTAAATCCTAATTTTATTGGTCTTATTTAAAATTAAACTTTCATTTAACTATGAACAACCCTTAACGTGTCTCTTTAAAACTATTAAGTACTCTAAAACAGTAGCTCAACCTTTTGACCTAAACTCATTAATTTACCATTTTGTTGTGAGCGACTTCTTATTCTTCCAATATGACATATTGCACGTGTCTGATTTCAAAGGGGGTTGGGTGCCTGAATGGTTAGCACGCGCGCCTGTCATTGAGTTAACTAGCGTGTTTTCGAATGCCCGGTTGTACGTGACAAGGAGTAAGGTCGCCTGTCCAACCTGCCATTTTTAATTTTTTTTCCCGCCATTTTCATTTCATTTTCTCATTCGTCTCATTACAGTAATACAAGTTTCAGTTATTTCCCTTTAGTTTTCAGATTATTGTTATGCCTGGGTGCAATGTTTCATACTATATTTAGACTTGTAACTTCGCGAGTTTTTGACCAATTGTAATAATTTTTTCTTCTTATCCTTTTATTTAGGATACTTGATACAATCAATGACACGTGACGATGAATATGAAAGCTTTCATATCTGCATGGGACAGTAGCAGATCTAGTTATTATTTTTTTTTTTGTGTGTTTTCTGCAAATCGGATTTCTCAGAATCTATCCATAGGATCTTTCTGAAATTTTGACCTACCCCCCCAAAAATGGGGTGCGAACCTTGATTAAATATATTTTCGAAACGTTTTACGAATCCGAAATCACCGAATTTTACGAACGAAAAAAATGACAATGCATAGTCGTAACTTTGTTATTTTTTGACCGATTTTACTAATTCTTTTTTCTTTGAATACCTTTAAAAAAACCATTTTCATCTGCAGTTTCACATTTTCGAATTTCGAAAATTCGTCGCTGTGATTTCGAACCGGAAGATTAGACCAATTTGACAACTTCTTTAATAGTTGTACGATTTTCATGAAATTTAGTATCTAAGTAGATCCTACCGATGTGACTTCAAAAATATAATTAGAAATTTTCTAAATTATCTCCCCTTGACGAAATTAAGGATCAAAATTTTCAAAAAAATCATCGAAATATAGGTCAGAATGACCTGATTTTTTTTTTGGATACTAGATAAGTAATTACTGATTTGTACACAAAATATGGAGTTTGTCGATCGAACCGGAAGTGCCGCCATATTTAAAAGTGAAAAATCAATAAGGCTTTTTTGCTATTTTACTTACAGACTCGGGAGTTATATTTTCTGAATCCTTGTAGGAAGGCCTAAAAAATGTCGCGAATAGAATTTTGATTTCGGTCACGAGATGGTCACCATTTTGAATTGAAAATGAAAAATAGAAGCAATTTGAAGGGTCGGGACTTTGGAACACAATTACTCTCCTTCTAATTAAGCTAGAATGTTCAAACTTGGTGTAGACGTTCACTAGGTCAATGTTATGATTGAGTTCAAAGATGAGCATTTTCTGCTTAGGGTAAGCAGAGATAAACAAGCTAATTTGTTGATTCTTTAGGGCACGATAACTTCGGTTATAATGAAGGGAGGGCGGTGAAACTTTTGTCAATAGAGAGTCTAATAGCTAGCCTGTTGTGTGAAATCATTGTATTATTTTTTCTAAATATCAGGGATAGCCGAAAAAAAGAGATTGAAAACCCAAAAAGTCGTATTTTTACAATTTGGAGCATGTTTAGAGGTCTTTCTCGTAAAGTCAACATAATATTTTTTGGGAACTTCTTGTACAAAGAGTCTTATTGGTAGTCTTTTATATGAAACCATCGATCAACAGTCCAACATATCAGGAGTAGAAGAACAAAAGGATCGAACATTGAAAACGGCACCCTTTCATTGTTAAGCGAAACATGCAGTGTGGGTGACTACAATCTACACATTTAGTCATCGTATAGAGCTTATTCAACAGTATCGAATTCCAACTGCTTAGGGATATTTTACGTGCACTCCAATGTGTACACGGGACCTTGGTTTTTCGTCCCATCCGAATGACTAGACAGCTGTGCTTGTCAGGCCCTCCGTTCTGCCTCACTGACAAGGGGAACCACGCCGGGAAATCGAGATGAACTTTCTCCGTGCAGAACTTTCAATTCAGGCGAAAACGTTTATTGCATACGATTAAGCTGGTCAGTTGGAGCTTATTTTCAAAAGTTTTGTAATAATCGGTTGGTAATTAAAGTACCATGCACATTAAACTGTTAAAACAGAAAATTTCGCCCGGTTGAAATGTTTCTTGCTATAAGTCAGCAATTTTCTGAATTCAGGGAGGCTGAATGGCTGAATGGTTAGCATGTGCGCACTGTATCGTAACGTCTGTCATTGAGTCAACGGGCGTCGTTTCGATCTCCAGGTTGCACGTGACATGAAGTATGATGTCCAACCTTGTGGGTTTTCTCCGTGTTCTTCGGTTTCCTCCCAACGGCTAAAGACCTGTAAGCGCAGGGGGAGTTTTTAAATAAAATTAAAAAACATATGTTAGTCCCGAAATGACCTAGTTTGTGTCGAATGGACATTAGGCCGCATTTCTCTCTTTCTCTTTTATTTTTAAAGTTTTGTAATAATCGGTTGGTAATCAAAGGTACTGTAAAAGTGATAAAACAGAAAATAATCGGTTGGTAATCAAAGGTACTGTAAAAGTCATAAAACAGAAAATTTCGCCCGGTTGTAATGTTTCTCACTTTAAAGTCAGCAATTTCCCGATTTTAAGTGGCAAACGTTTATTGCGAACGCTTAAGCTGGTCAGGGGGGAGCTTATTTTTAAAAGTTTTGTAATATTCGGTTGATAACTAAAGGTACCGTGCAAATTAAACTGTTACAATAGAAAATTTGGCCCGGTTGAAATGTTTCTCGCTGTAGGTCAGCAATTTGCCGATTTTAGGGAGGTTGCGTGGCTGAATGGTTAGCACGTGCGCTCTGTATCATAACGTCTGTCATTGAGTCAACTGCCGTTGTTTCGATTTTTTGGTTGTACGTGACAAGGAGTATGGTTGCCTGTCCAACCTCGTAGGCCGTAACCGCCGCTGCCCGGGTAAAATTTCCCTCATTGCACACATTATGGCATATGCCCGTCTTCATTAGCCCATTTTAGGAGCAGAACAGTCGGACGTTAAACCCCATTCAATTTCATTTCATTTTCTCTATGTTGCTTATTTATTATAGTGGATAAATATTTTTCTGGTTCTAGCAATTATTTAATTTCTGCATAGAAATCTTGCTTTGGCCAGTTTTTTTATTGCAGAGTGCCATTCTTGTTTAAACAAACATGATCCTTTGTTTAAAACATGCTTAAGAAGTCGTCACGATTTCCTACTTATAACCAAACATATTGGAAATATTAGTCTGGCATTATTAAATCCTAATTTTATTGGTCTTATTTAAAATTAAACTTTCATTTAACTATGAACAACCCTTAACGTGTCTCTTTAAAACTATTAAGTACTCTAAAACAGTAGCTCAACCTTTTGACCTAAACTCATTAATTTACCATTTTGTTGTGAGCGACTTCTTATTCTTCCTATATGACATATTGCACGTGTCTGATTTCAAAGGGGGGTTGAGTGGCTGAATGGTAAGCACGCGCGCCTGTCATTGAGTAAACTAGCGTGTTTTCGAATGCCCGGTTGTACGTGACAAGGAGTAAGGTCGCCTGTCCAACCTGCCATTTTTAATTTTTTTTTCCCGCCATTTTCATTTCATTTTCTCATCCGTCTCATTACAGTAATACAAGTTTCAGTTATTTCCCTTTAGTTTTCAGATTATTGTTATGCCTGGGTGCAATGTTTCATACTATATTTAGACTTGTAACTTCGCGAGTTTTTGACCAATTTTAATAATTTTTTCTTCGTATCCTTTTATTTAGGTTACTTGATACAATCAATGACACGTGACGATGAATATGAAAGCTTTCATATCTGCATGGGACAGTAGCAGATCTAGTTATTATTTTTTTTTTTGTGTGTTTTCTGCAAATCGGATTTCTCAGAATCTATCCATAGGATCTTTCTGAAATTTTGACCTACCCCCCCAAAAATGGGGTGCGAACCTTGATTAAATATATTTTCGAAACGTTTTACGAATCCGAAATCACCGAATTTTACGAACGAAAAAAATGACAATGCATAGTCGTAACTTTGTTATTTTTTGACCGATTTTACTAATTCTTTTTTCTTTGAATACCTTTAAAAAAACCATTTTCATCTGCAGTTTCACATTTTCGAATTTCGAAAATTCGTCGCTGTGATTTCGAACCGGAAGATTAGACCAATTTGACAACTTCTTTAATAGTTGTACGATTTTCATGAAATTTAGTATCTAAGTAGATCCTACCGATGTGACTTCAAAAATATAATTAGAAATTTTCTAAATTATCTCCCCTTGACGAAATTAAGGATCAAAATTTTCAAAAAAATCATCGAAATATAGGTCAGAATGACCTGATTTTTTTTTTGGATACTAGATAAGTAATTACTGATTTGTACACAAAATATGGAGTTTGTCGATCGAACCGGAAGTGCCGCCATATTTAAAAGTGAAAAATCAATAAGGCTTTTTTGCTATTTTACTTACAGACTCGGGAGTTATATTTTCTGAATCCTTGTAGGAAGGCCTAAAAAATGTCGCGAATAGAATTTTGATTTCGGTCACGTGATGGTCACCATTTTGAATTGAAAATGAAAAATAGAAGCAATTTGAAGGGTCGGGACTTTGGAACACAATTACTCTCCTTCTAATTAAGCTAGAATGTTCAAACTTGGTGTAGACGTTCACTAGGTCAATGTTATGATTGAGTTCAAAGATGAGCATTTTCTGCTTAGGGTAAGCAGAGATAAACAAGCTAATTTGTTGATTCTTTAGGGCACGATAACTTCGGTTATAATGAAGGGAGGGCGGTGAAACTTTTGTCAATAGAGAGTCTAATAGCTAGCCTGTTGTGTGAAATCATTGTATTATTTTTTCTAAATATCAGGGATAGCCGAAAAAAAGAGATTGAAAACCCAAAAAGTCGTATTTTTACAATTTGGAGCATGTTTAGAGGTCTTTCTCGTAAAGTCAACATAATATTTTTTGGGAACTTCTTGTACAAAGAGTCTTATTGGTAGTCTTTTATATGAAACCATCGATCAACAGTCCAGCATATCAGGAGTAGAAGAACAAAAGGATCGAACATTGAAAACGGCACCCTTTCATTGTTAAGCGAAACATGCAGTGTGGGTGACTACAATCTACACATTTAGTCATCGTATAGAGCTTATTCAACAGTATCGAATTCCAACTGCTTAGGGATATTTTACGTGCACTCCAATGTGTACACGGGACCTTGGTTTTTCGTCCCATCCGAATGACTAGACAGCTGTGCTTGTCAGGCCCTCCGTTCTGCCTCACTGACAAGGGGAACCACGCCGGGAAATCGAGATGAACTTTCTCCGTGCAGAACTTTCAATTCAGGCGAAAACGTTTATTGCATACGATTAAGCTGGTCAGTTGGAGCTTATTTTCAAAAGTTTTGTAATAATCGGTTGGTAATTAAAGTACCGTGCACATTAAACTGTTAAAACAGAAAATTTCGCCCGGTTGAAATGTTTCTTGCTATAAGTCAGCAATTTTCTGAATTCAGGGAGGCTGAATGGCTGAATGGTTAGCATGTGCGCACTGTATCGTAACGTCTGTCATTGAGTCAACGGGCGTCGTTTCGATCTCCAGGTTGCACGTGACATGAAGTATGATGTCCAACCTTGTGGGTTTTCTCCGTGTTCTTCGGTTTCCTCCCAACGGCTAAAGACCTGTAAGCGCAGGGGGAGTTTTTAAATAAAATTAAAAAACATATGTTAGTCCCGAAATGACCTAGTTTGTGTCGAATGGACATTAGGCCGCATTTCTCTCTTTCTCTTTTATTTTTAAAGTTTTGTAATAATCGGTTGGTAATCAAAGGTACTGTAAAAGTGATAAAACAGAAAATAATCGGTTGGTAATCAAAGGTACTGTAAAAGTCATAAAACAGAAAATTTCGCCCGGTTGTAATGTTTCTCACTTTAAAGTCAGCAATTTCCCGATTTTAAGTGGCAAACGTTTATTGCGAACGCTTAAGCTGGTCAGGGGGGAGCTTATTTTTAAAAGTTTTGTAATATTCGGTTGATAACTAAAGGTACCGTGCAAATTAAACTGTTACAATAGAAAATTTGGCCCGGTTGAAATGTTTCTCGCTGTAGGTCAGCAATTTGCCGATTTTAGGGAGGTTGCGTGGCTGAATGGTTAGCACGTGCGCTCTGTATCATAACGTCTGTCATTGAGTCAACTGCCGTTGTTTCGATTTTTTGGTTGTACGTGACAAGGAGTATGGTTGCCTGTCCAACCTCGTAGGCCGTAACCGCCGCTGCCCGGGTAAAATTTCCCTCATTGCACACATTATGGCATATGCCCGTCTTCATTAGCCCATTTTAGGAGCAGAACAGTCGGACGTTAAACCCCATTCAATTTCATTTCATTTTCTCTATGTTGCTTATTTATTATAGTGGATAAATATTTTTCTGGTTCTAGCAATTATTTAATTTCTGCATAGAAATCTTGCTTTGGCCAGTTTTTTTTATTGCAGAGTGCCATTCTTGTTTAAACAAACATGATCCTTTGTTTAAAACATGCTTAAGAAGTCGTCACGATTTCCTACTTATAACCAAACATATTGGAAATATTAGTCTGGCATTATTAAATCCTAATTTTATTGGTCTTATTTAAAATTAAACTTTCATTTAACTATGAACAACCCTTAACGTGTCTCTTTAAAACTATTAAGTACTCTAAAACAGTAGCTCAACCTTTTGACCTAAACTCATTAATTTACCATTTTGTTGTGAGCGACTTCTTATTCTTCCTATATGACATATTGCACGTGTCTGATTTCAAAGGGGGGTTGAGTGGCTGAATGGTAAGCACGCGCGCCTGTCATTGAGTAAACTAGCGTGTTTTCGAATGCCCGGTTGTACGTGACAAGGAGTAAGGTCGCCTGTCCAACCTGCCATTTTTAATTTTTTTTTCCCGCCATTTTCATTTCATTTTCTCATCCGTCTCATTACAGTAATACAAGTTTCAGTTATTTCCCTTTAGTTTTCAGATTATTGTTATGCCTGGGTGCAATGTTTCATACTATATTTAGACTTGTAACTTCGCGAGTTTTTGACCAATTTTAATAATTTTTTCTTCGTATCCTTTTATTTAGGTTACTTGATACAATCAATGACACGTGACGATGAATATGAAAGCTTTCATATCTGCATGGGACAGTAGCAGATCTAGTTATTATTATTATTTTTTTTTTGTGTGTTTTCTGCAAATCGGATTTCTCAGAATCTATCCATAGGATCTTTCTGAAATTTTGACCTACCCCCCCAAAAATGGGGTGCGAACCTTGATTAAATATATTTTCGAAACGTTTTACGAATCCGAAATCACCGAATTTTACGAACGAAAAAAATGACAATGCATAGTCGTAACTTTGTTATTTTTTGACCGATTTTACTAATTCTTTTTTCTTTGAATACCTTTAAAAAAAACCATTTTCATCTGCAGTTTCACATTTTCGAATTTCGAAAATTCGTCGCTGTGATTTCGAACCGGAAGATTAGACCAATTTGACAACTTCTTTAATAGTTGTACGATTTTCATGAAATTTAGTATCTAAGTAGATCCTACCGATGTGACTTCAAAAATATAATTAGAAATTTTCTAAATTATCTCCCCTTGACGAAATTAAGGATCAAAATTTTCAAAAAAATCATCGAAATATAGGTCAGAATGACCTGATTTTTTTTTTGGATACTAGATAAGTAATTACTGATTTGTACACAAAATATGGAGTTTGTCGATCGAACCGGAAGTGCCGCCATATTTAAAAGTGAAAAATCAATAAGGCTTTTTTGCTATTTTACTTACAGACTCGGGAGTTATATTTTCTGAATCCTTGTAGGAAGGCCTAAAAAATGTCGCGAATAGAATTTTGATTTCGGTCACGTGATGGTCACCATTTTGAATTGAAAATGAAAAATAGAAGCAATTTGAAGGGTCGGGACTTTGGAACACAATTACTCTCCTTCTAATTAAGCTAGAATGTTCAAACTTGGTGTAGACGTTCACTAGGTCAATGTTATGATTGAGTTCAAAGATGAGCATTTTCTGCTTAGGGTAAGCAGAGATAAACAAGCTAATTTGTTGATTCTTTAGGGCACGATAACTTCGGTTATAATGAAGGGAGGGCGGTGAAACTTTTGTCAATAGAGAGTCTAATAGCTAGCCTGTTGTGTGAAATCATTGTATTATTTTTTCTAAATATCAGGGATAGCCGAAAAAAAGAGATTGAAAACCCAAAAAGTCGTATTTTTACAATTTGGAGCATGTTTAGAGGTCTTTCTCGTAAAGTCAACATAATATTTTTTGGGAACTTCTTGTACAAAGAGTCTTATTGGTAGTCTTTTATATGAAACCATCGATCAACAGTCCAACATATCAGGAGTAGAAGAACAAAAGGATCGAACATTGAAAACGGCACCCTTTCATTGTTAAGCGAAACATGCAGTGTGGGTGACTACAATCTACACATTTAGTCATCGTATAGAGCTTATTCAACAGTATCGAATTCCAACTGCTTAGGGATATTTTACGTGCACTCCAATGTGTACACGGGACCTTGGTTTTTCGTCCCATCCGAATGACTAGACAGCTGTGCTTGTCAGGCCCTCCGTTCTGCCTCACTGACAAGGGGAACCACGCCGGGAAATCGAGATGAACTTTCTCCGTGCAGAACTTTCAATTCAGGCGAAAACGTTTATTGCATACGATTAAGCTGGTCAGTTGGAGCTTATTTTCAAAAGTTTTGTAATAATCGGTTGGTAATTAAAGTACCGTGCACATTAAACTGTTAAAACAGAAAATTTCGCCCGGTTGAAATGTTTCTTGCTATAAGTCAGCAATTTTCTGAATTCAGGGAGGCTGAATGGCTGAATGGTTAGCATGTGCGCACTGTATCGTAACGTCTGTCATTGAGTCAACGGGCGTCGTTTCGATCTCCAGGTTGCACGTGACATGAAGTATGATGTCCAACCTTGTGGGTTTTCTCCGTGTTCTTCGGTTTCCTCCCAACGGCTAAAGACCTGTAAGCGCAGGGGGAGTTTTTAAATAAAATTAAAAAACATATGTTAGTCCCGAAATGACCTAGTTTGTGTCGAATGGACATTAGGCCGCATTTCTCTCTTTCTCTTTTATTTTTAAAGTTTTGTAATAATCGGTTGGTAATCAAAGGTACTGTAAAAGTGATAAAACAGAAAATAATCGGTTGGTAATCAAAGGTACTGTAAAAGTCATAAAACAGAAAATTTCGCCCGGTTGTAATGTTTCTCACTTTAAAGTCAGCAATTTCCCGATTTTAAGTGGCAAACGTTTATTGCGAACGCTTAAGCTGGTCAGGGGGGAGCTTATTTTTAAAAGTTTTGTAATATTCGGTTGATAACTAAAGGTACCGTGCAAATTAAACTGTTACAATAGAAAATTTGGCCCGGTTGAAATGTTTCTCGCTGTAGGTCAGCAATTTGCCGATTTTAGGGAGGTTGCGTGGCTGAATGGTTAGCACGTGCGCTCTGTATCATAACGTCTGTCATTGAGTCAACTGCCGTTGTTTCGATTTTTTGGTTGTACGTGACAAGGAGTATGGTTGCCTGTCCAACCTCGTAGGCCGTAACCGCCGCTGCCCGGGTAAAATTTCCCTCATTGCACACATTATGGCATATGCCCGTCTTCATTAGCCCATTTTAGGAGCAGAACAGTCGGACGTTAAACCCCATTCAATTTCATTTCATTTTCTCTATGTTGCTTATTTATTATAGTGGATAAATATTTTTCTGGTTCTAGCAATTATTTAATTTCTGCATAGAAATCTTGCTTTGGCCAGTTTTTTTTATTGCAGAGTGCCATTTTTGTTTAAACAAACATGATCCTTTGTTTAAAACATGCTTAAGAAGTCGTCACGATTTCCTACTTATAACCAAACATATTGGAAATATTAGTCTGGCATTATTAAATCCTAATTTTATTGGTCTTATTTAAAATTAAACTTTCATTTAACTATGAACAACCCTTAACGTGTCTCTTTAAAACTATTCAGTACTCTAAAACAGTAGCTCAACCTTTTGACCTAAACTCATTAATTTACCATTTTGTTGTGAGCGACTTCTTATTCTTCCTATATGACATATTGCACGTGTCTGATTTCAAAGGGGGGTTGAGTGGCTGAATGGTAAGCACGCGCGCCTGTCATTGAGTAAACTAGCGTGTTTTCGAATGCCCGGTTGTACGTGACAAGGAGTAAGGTCGCCTGTCCAACCTGCTATTTTTAATTTTTTTTTCCCGCCATTTTCATTTCATTTTCTCATCCGTCTCATTACAGTAATACAAGTTTCAGTTATTTCCCTTTAGTTTTCAGATTATTGTTATGCCTGGGTGCAATGTTTCATACTATATTTAGACTTGTAACTTCGCGAGTTTTTGACCAATTTTAATAATTTTTTCTTCGTATCCTTTTATTTAGGTTACTTGATACAATCAATGACACGTGACGATGAATATGAAAGCTTTCATATCTGCATGGGACAGTAGCAGATCTAGTTATTATTATTTTTTTGTGTATTTTCTGCAAATCGGATTTCTCAGAATCTAACCATGGGATCTTTCTGAAACTTTGACCTACCCCCCCCCCCCCAAAAATGGGGTGCGAACGTTGTTTAAATATATTTTCAAAACGTTTTACGAATCCGAAATCACCGAATTTTACGAACGTAAAAACTGACAATGCATAGTCGTAACTTTGTTATTTTTTGACCGATTTTACTAATTCTTTTTTCTTTGAATACCTTGAAAAAAATCGTTTTCATCTGCAGTTTCACATTTTCGAATTTCGAAAATTCGTCGCTGTGATTTCGAACCGGAAGTTTAGACCAATTTGACAACTTCTTTAATAGTTGTACGATTTTCATGAAATTTAGTATACAAGTAGATCTTACCAAGATGACTTCAAAAATATAATTAGAAATTTTCTAAATTATCTCCCCTTGGTGAAATTAAGGATCAAAGTTTTCAAAAAAATATAGGTCAGAATGACCTTAAAAATTTTTTCGATACTCGACAAGTACTTACTGATTCCTACACAAAATATGGAGTTTGTAGATCGAACCGGAAGTGCCACCATCTTGAAACATGAAAAATCCCTAAGGCTTTTTTGCTATTTTACTTACAGACACGGGAGTTATATTTTCTGAATCCTTGAAGGATGGCCCAAAAATCGTAGGGAGCAGAATTTTGATTTCGGTCACGTGATGGTCACCATTTTGAATTGAAAATGAAAAGTAGTAGCAATTTGAAGGGCCGAGACTTTGAAACACAATAACTCTCCTTCTAATTGAGCTAGAATGTTCAAACTTGGTGTAGACGTTCACTAGGTCAATGTCATGATTGAGATCAAAGATGAGCATTTTCTGTCTAGGGTAAGCAGAGATAGGAATGCTGATTTGTTGATTCTTTAGGGCACGATAACTTCGGTTATAATGAAGGGAGGGCTGTGAAACTTTTGTCAATAGAGAGTCCAATAGCTAGCCTGTTGTGTGAAATCATTGTATCATTTATTTTAAATATCAGGGATAGGAGAAAAAAAGAGATTGAAAATCCAAAAAGTCGTATTTTTACAATTTGGAGCATGTTTAGAGGTCTTTCTCGTAAAGTCAACTTAATATTTTTTGGGAACTTCTTCTACCAAGAGTCTTATTGGTAGTCTTTTATATAAAACCATCGATCAACAATCCAACATATCAGGAGTAGAAGAACAAAAGGATCGAACATTGAAAACGGCATCCTTTCATTGTTAAGCGAAACATGCAGTGTGGGTGACTACAATCTACACATTTAGTCATCGTATACAGCTTATTCAACAGTATCGAATTCCAACTGCTTAAGGATATTTTTTTTCGTCCCATCCGAACGACTAGACAGCTGTGCTTGTCAGGCCCTCCGTTCTGCCTCAATGACAACGGGGCACCACGCCGGGAAATCAAGATGAACTTTTTCCGTGCAGAACTTTCAATTCAGGCCAAACGTTTATTGCATACGATTAAGCTGGTTAGTTGGAGCATATTTTCAAAAGTTTAGTAATAATCGGTTGGTAATTAAAGTGCCGTGCACATTAAACTGTTAAAACAGAAAATTTCGCCCGGTTGAAATGTTTCTTGCTATAAGTCAGCAATTTTCCGAATTCAGGGAGGCTGAATGGCTGAATGGTTAGCATGTGCGCGCTGTATCGTAACGTCTGTCATTGAGTCAACGGGCGTCGTTTCGATCTCCAGGTTGCACGTGACATGGAGTATGATGTCCAACCTCGTGGGTTTTCTCCGTGTCCTTCGGTTTCCTCCCAACGGCTAAAGACCAGTAAGCGCAAGGGGAGTTTTTAAATAAAATCAAAAAACATATGTTAGTCACGAAATGACCTAGTTTGTGTCTAATGGACATTAGGCCGCATTTGTCTCTTTCTCTTTTATTTTTAAAGTTTTGTAATAAACGGTTGGTAATCAAAGGTACTGTAAAAGTGATAAAACAGAAAATTTCGCCCGGTTGTAATGTTTCTCACTTTAAAGTCAGCAATTTGCCGATTTTAAGGGGCAAACGTTTATTGCGAACGATTAAGCTTGTCAGGGGGAGCTTATTTTTAAAAGTTTTGTAATATTCGGTTGATAACTAAAGGTACCGTGCAAATTAAACTGTTAAAATAGAAAATTTGGCCCGGTTGAACTGTTTCTCGCTGCAGGTCAGCAATTTGCCGATTTTAGGGAGGTTGCGTGGCTGAATAACGTCTGTCTTTGAGTCAACTGGCGTTGTTTCGATTTCTTGGTTGTACGTGACAAGGAGTATGTTCGCCTGTCCAACTTCGTAGGCCGTAACGCCGCTGCCCAGGTAAAATTTCCCTCATTGCACACTTTATGGCATATGACCGTCTTCATTAGCCCATTTTAGGAGCAGAACAGTAGGACGTTAAACCCCATTCAATTTCATTTCATTTTCTCTATGTTGCTTATTTATTATAGTGGATAAATATTTTTCTGGTTCTAGCAATTATTTAATTTCTGCATAGAAATCTTGCTTTGGCTAGTTTTTTTTATTGCAGAGTGCCATTCTTGTATAATTCAGTCTATGATCCTTTGTTTAAAACATGCTTAAGAAGTCGTCACGATTTCCTACTTATATCCAAACATAATGGAAATATTAGTCTGGCATTATTAAATCCTAATTTTATTGGTCTTATTTAAAATTAAACTTTCATTTAACTATGAACAACCCTTAACGTGTCTCTTTAAAACTATTAAATACTCTAAAACAGTAGCTCAACCTTTTGACCTAAACTCATTAATTTACCATTTTCTTGTGAGCGACTTCTTATTCTTCCTATATGACATATTGCACGTGTCTGATTTCAAAGGGGGGTTGGGTGGCTGAATGGTTAGCACGCGCGCCTTTCATTGAGTTAACTAGCGTGTTTTCAAATGCACGGTTGTACGTGACAAGGAGTAAGGTCGCCTGTCCAACCTGCCATTTTTGATTTGTTTTTTCCCGCCATTTTCATTTCATTTTCTCATCCGTCTCACTACAGTAATACAAGTTTCAGTTATTTCCCTTTAGTTTTCAGATTATTGTTATGCCTGGGTGCAATGTTTCATACTATATTTAGACTTGTAACTTCGAGAGTTTTTGACCAATTTTGATAATTTTTTCTTCTTATCCTTTTATTTAGATTACTTGATACAATCAATGACACGTGACGATGAATATGAAAGCTTTCATATCTGCATGGGACCGTAGCAGATCTAGTTAAGCTTTCATATTACATATGAAAGCTTATTGTTTCTGTTAAGATTATTATTGTTATTTTTTTTTTTGTGTTTTATCCACAAATCGGATTTCTCAGAATCTAACCACAGTATCTTTATGAAACTTTTACCTACCCCCCCAAAAATGGGTGGTAGCTGTTGATTAAATATATTTTCAAAACGTTTTACGAATCCGAAATCACCGAAATTTACGAACGACAAAATGGACAATGCATAGTTGTAACTTTATTGTTTTTTGACCGATTTTACTAAATCTTTTTTCTTTGAATACCTTGAAAAAAATCATTTTCATCAGCAGTTTCACATTTTCGAATTTCGAAAATTCGTCGCTGTGATTTCGAACCGGAAGTTTAGACCAATTTGACAACTTCTTTAATAGTTGTGCGATTTTCATTCAATTTAGTATATAAGTAGATCCTACCGATGTGACTTCAAAAATATAATTAGAAATTTTCTAAATTATCTCCCCTTGGTGAAATTAAGGATCAAAGTTTTCAAAAAAATCGTCGAAATATAGGTCAGAATGACCTAATTTTTTTTTTCGATACTAGACAAGGAATTACTGATTCGTACACAAAATATGGAGTTTGTCGATCGAACCGGAAGTGCCACCATCTTGAAACGTGAAAAATCAATAAGGCTTTTTTGCTATTTTACTTACAGACTCGGGAGTTATATTTTCTGAATCCTTGTAGGAAGGCCTAAAAAATGTCGCGAACAGAATTTTGATTTAGGTCAACCGGGAGTCACCATTTTGAATTGAAAATCAAAAATAGAAGCAATTTGAAGGGCCGAGACTTTTGAGCTCAATAACTCTCATTCTAATTAAGCTAGAATGTTCTAACTTGGTGTAGACGTTCACTAGGTCAATGTTATGATGAAGTTCAAAGATGAGCATTTTCTGCTTAGGGTAAGCAGAGATAAGCATATTGATTTGTTGATTCTTTAGGGCACGATAACTTCGGTTATAATGAAGGGAGGGCGGTGAAACTTTTGTCAATAGAGAGTCTTATAGCTAGCCTGTTGTGTGAAATCATTGTATCATTTTTTTTGAATATCAGGGATAGCCGAAAAAAAGAGATTGAAAATCCAAAAAGTCGTATTTTTACAACTTGGAGTATGTTTAGAGGTCTTTCTCGTAAAGTCAACATAATATTTGTTGGGAACTTCTTCTACAAAGAGTCTTATTGGTAGTCTTTTATATGAAACCATCGATCAACAGTCCAACATATCAGGAGTAGAAGAACAAAAGGATCGAACATTGAAAACGGCACCCTTTCATTGTTAAGCGAAACATGGAGTGGGGGTGACTACAATCTACACATTTAGTCATCGTATAGAGCTTATTCAACAGTATCGAATTCCAACTGCTTAGGGATATTTTACGTGCACTCCAATGTGTACACGGGACCGTGGTTTTCGTCCCATCCGAACTAGACAGCCGTTCTGCCTCACTGACAAGTGGGAACCACGCCGGGAAATCGAGATGAACTTTCTCCGCGCAGAACTTTCAATTCAAGCCAAACTTTTATTGCATACGATTACGCTGGTCAGTTGGAGCTTATTTTCAAAAGTTTTGTAATAATCGGTTGGTAATTAAAGTACCATGCACATTAAACTGTTAAAACAGAAAATTTCGCCCGGTTCAAATGTTTCTTGCTATAAGTCAGCAATTTTCCGAATTCAGGGAGGCTGAATGGCTGAATGGTTAGCATGTGCGCGCTGTATCGTAACGTCTGTCATTGAGTCAACGGGCGTCGTTTCGATCGCCAGGTTGGACGTGACATGGAATATGATGTCCAACCCCGTTTATTGCGAACGATTAAGCTGTTCAGGGGGAGTTTATTTTTAAAAGTTTTGTAATATTCGGTTGATAACTAAAGGTACCGGGCAAATTAAACTGTTAAAATAGAAAATTTGGCCCGGTTGAAATGTTTCTCGCTGTAGGTCAGCTAGAATGTTTAAACTTGATCGAGTTCACAGCAGAAATAACAGTGAAACGATCAACGAACTCATAGCAGAAATAACAGTGCAAAACTTAACGAATTCATAGCAGAAATGAAATGGGGTTTTACGACCTACTCTTCTGCACCTGACCTGGGCTAATGGAAGACGGCCATACGCCACACAGTGTGCTATGAGGGAATTTTTGCCCGGGCAAGGGATATTTTACGTGCACTCCAATGTGTACACGGGACCTCGGTTTTTCGTCCCATCCGAACGACTAGGCAGCTGTCCTTATCAGGCCCTCCTTCTGCATCACTGACAAGAGGAAACAACGCCGGAAAATCGAGATGAGCTTTCTCGGCCAATGCAAAGATCGAACACCCGACCTCCAGGCTAACGAGCCAGCGCCTTGCCCACTTAGCCACCGTGATTCCCATAAATAGCAATGAAACGATCAACGAATTTATAGCAGTAATAACACTTCAACAATTAACGAATTCGTAGCAGAAATAACGATGAAACAATTAACGAATTCGTAGCAGAAATAACAATGAAACGTTCAACGAAATCATAGCCGAAATAAGAGTGGAACAATGAACGAATTAATAGTAGACGAGTTCATAGTAGAAAAAACAGCGAAACAATGAACGAATCATAGCAGAAACCAGAAGGCTATCAATACACTGTGAAATTTGAAACCTAAATGGCCCGGCTAGGAACAATATCTACATGCCCGTAAAAGACTACTTAACAGTTGGAATTCGAAAGAAAAGACCGTAACGACGCTGTCCGATCAAACTTTAGTTAATTCAGTCGGCGCAAAAAGATAGGTCGTTAAAACCATTTCTGTTCAGTTCATTCCATTTCCTTAAATCTATGAAAGTTGTGTGAATTGGGAATCGCGTATTACTCAACAGTTTCAGGGGAGATAAGCCGTCTTTGAGATTGGAAATCAATTTTTGATATCGACTGTGTATGATTGCTACTAGATCGATTGTGATTCAGGTTCTAATCAGTTTGGATTGAAGAATCGGGGTGGTATATGTGTGTGTGATGGGGTGGGGGTGGTGGCACAAGACGCTATATCCCATTCGCAATCACACACCTAACAAATGCAGGGTATAGGTTGCGATCAGTTCTTTCAAGATTTTCATATATTTAAGCCACTTTATTACACGCCTCATCTGAAAATGTCTGTGTTAGTGTAGATAAATGTTGACCAAATAACATCTTTCACCATTTCAGTTACAGAACTAGCATAGGGGCGTTTTAAGGTTTATCATGGCGGAGGCTGTACTATTTTGAGGGCCCTCTGTCGCGAGGGGAGGTTCTTGATTGATGATTGTCACCCCAATGCAATGGCTGCATTTTCATTCAGTAGTGGATTCGACAGTAACAGTGTATAGAAAACGATTGAGTTGGACTCGGGGGCCCTTTCCCTTGGCACTAGGGACCCTTTTGTCATTCGTCGGACCCTTTTGTCTGTCTTTAGAGCCCTCCCTAACTAGGGCACATTTTCATTTTTCGCATCGGTTTTAGCATTTTTCTCCCGTTTTATTTTTTCAACTGCTTTGATTTTTTTCGCGGGGAGGCTGGCGCCTCCAGCGCCTCAGCTATAAAACGCTTTTGAACTAACAGTACTATTGACATAATACCGTTTTTTCCAGTAATGGTAACTCACTCGTTTCTTCAAGAATCATTCGGCATTCCAGGTATGCTACATTCTATTCGCTGTCTTCCATAGGAGCGGTAAGATGAGACCTGTTTGTGGGAAAATCCCTAAACAATATGCGAGGGTGGAATAATCGTACATTACTTTAAGGTTTGCGTGAAGTAATTGACATATCGAAATTACAGTTATATGCACTGAATAACCATGACACGGAGAGAGAGAGAGAGAGAGAGAGAGAGAGAGAGAGAGAGAGAGAAATGGGGTTTAACGTCCACTCGACGCAAACTAGGTCATTTTGGGACTAACATATGGTTTAATTTTATTTCAATAATCTGCTTGCGCATATTAACAGTGGGAGGGAACCGCAGGTCCCGGGATAAACCCAGGAGATTGGACAGGCGAGATTGTAGGTTAGGGTTAGGGTAAGCGCTAAGGTTAGGTCTTGGGTTAGGATTAGGATTAGCGATATCCCTATTTACATCTCGTGACCTTTGACCAAACGTAATGAAGACAGGATGTGACGTATATATGCACATTGAGGTTATCAAGCTATAGACCGGACTAGTAGTAAGCTATAAACGGATAAATAACAAGAGTTTATATGTATATTATTTTATTAAATTTATATATATCTTAACTCCCTGATTTACGTATATACATTATGCATGAACAATAGAAACTATATACTAGTATTTATAAGTATTAAAGCTATGGTAATATTATGCTATCAAATAGCCGTATTGTCTTAATATTTGTTGTAACCGCAACCTTGACAGTTATTGTAAGAAGGATAACGGTTGTAGTTGTTGTATCCGTTACCGTATCCGTTGTTATTGTAGTTGTTATATCCCTTCCCATATTCGTTGTTATTGTGGCCATTGATGTAACCGTTGTTGTAATTGTAGGGGCCGTTGTAACTATTGTATCCTTTATTATTGTATTGGTTGTACTTGTATAGTCCGTTGTTGTATCGGTTGTATGGCCCGTTGTTGTACCCGTTGTAGTTGTATGATTGTTTGTAAGCTCCAATCTTTCCATGTCCAACAAATCCGTTTCCAATTATACCGTGTCCGATACCGTTACCAACGATACCATGACCAATTCCGTGTCCAACAATACCGTGTCCGATACCGTTACCAACGATGTCATGCCCAATGCCGTTACCAATCTTTCCATGTCCAATAAGTCCGTGTCCGATTCCGTTTCCAATGATACCATGTCCGATACCGTTACCAACGATACCATGACCAATTCCGTTTCTAACAATACCGTGTCCAATACCGTTACCAACAATACCATGACCAATTCCGTTACCAATAACACCGACTTTGCCAACAGCTACTATTCCGTGTCTGAGTCGGTTTCCTTGGATACCATGTCCAATACCATGGTTGAGTCCGTTGCCAATAGCTCCTACACTAACAAGACCATGTCCAACACCGGCATGTCCTCTTCCATATCCTTTACCAATTCCGTTTGCAAAGACACCAACACCATGTCCTAAACCGTGTCCGATTTTAGCATCGATGTATTGGGAAGCAGCTACTGTCAAACAGACAGCGAAAGCGACGAAAGCCTGAAAAAGAAAAAAAAAACATGTGTTTTACAGAAATAGCCGTAGATTTGATTCCATACTAAAAAAAAAAATCGCGAGGGTTTATTTATAACCAAAAACTTGACAATCAAGAAATTTTACTGTGCCGCCATTATTTAGTACATGATCGAGTTTTGGCGTTACCAGGCAAAATCACAAGTAATGTTCAACTCTGGGTAATAATTTACACTTTTTATAATTTACCGTTCTGGCCCTATGAATATAAAACTGCCTTTAATACAATGTCAAGGGCGATAAGCAATAATACAACAGTGACGATGCAATACCATGTTCAACCCTCGGTAATTTCTACCAGTTTTAAATTTAAAGATGGACCTATGGGTATGCATGCCAAGTGCGATAAGCAATCATATAAAAATTTAGTATGTAATGAAACTTATTAGTGCTTTACCAAATTAGATATCAGGTTTCTTGTCTAGAAAGTTCAAGTATATCCCATCTGGGTCACGATCCTTGTCACTACATACCGCTAATTAGAAGTATTGAAGATTATTTAGTCAACAAGTTAAATTTACTTTCTGTAGATTGTTACAATGTTTTACTGTATTAGCCCAGTCTGTACAGAACAGAGGGCGAAAAAGCAAGCCCTATTTAAGATTTCAGGGTCCGGGTATGCTTATCTTAAAACTTCACAGATATGAAATCTTATACGGAGTAGGGCAAAAGTCCTACTTTATACACCGACTGGACCATTGAAGACAAACAGGTAGATTTTGCCCGGACATCTGTATCACGATATACTCTATCAAGGAATCTTTTACGTGCACGCCAATGTGCACACTGAACATTGCTTTTCGTCCCATCCCGACAATTAGACACTATTCCCTGTCAGACCGGGCAGACCTACTGTCCTGTACAGCTAACAAGGGCAGTCAAGCCTGTACAATTGACTTTCTGGTCAAACCCCGGGAGAGAGCCCAGGACCTACTGGTTAGTTAATCAGTGTCTCTTATCACTGAGCCACCATGATCCCCATACATTAAAAACGCGGAGTTCGTAGATGAGCATATCGTTGGTGAAGTGTCAAAAGGGTGTATCTCGGGAAATCAGTCAAATTCACTTTTTTGCATTTTTAAAATCTCCCAATTAATGTACACATTTCTGTCTAAACTGTGTATCTCTATACCAATTAGACCTGTGCTGGGTATCATGTGTCCAAATTTTGTATCTTGATTTGTGGAAATTTTGAAATACAAAAGGTTCTATTTCTTAATCTTAGAAATTCTGAGATACACCCTTTTGACACTTCACCGACGATATTAGGCTTAGGGTAAGCAGAGATAAGCAATTAGATTGGTTGATGATTTTGGACACTTTCACTTCAGTCAGAGTGATGAAACTTGGTGTATAGTTTCATTACATCAATACCTTGAATACGTTCGACAATGAGCATTGTCTGCCCTGGATAAGCAGAGCGATGAGCAATTTGATTGGTCGAGAATTTGAAACAAAATAACTCTCCTTCTAATTGGGGCAGAATGTTCAATCTTGGTGAAGGCGTTCATTAGGTCAGTGCCATAAAGGAGTGCGAAGATGAGCATTGTCTGCTTACAGTAAGCAGAGATAAGCAATCTGATTGGTTGATTCTTTGGGGCACGATAACTTTGGTTATAATGAAGTGAGAGTGACAAAATTCCAAATATAGATTCATTATGTCATTACCTTGACTAAGTTTGATGTTGAGAATTTCTGCGTAGATTTAGGAGCAATAAGCAATTTGAGAGATCACATTGGAACATAACACCTCTGTTTCTAATTAAGGTAGAATTTGAACCGGTTGAATTGTTTCTCGTTATAACTCGGTGAGTTTTTGGCGGATTTCATTAATTCTTTTTCCTTTTTAAGATTCTTTATATAACTCTTTAGATGCGACAGAAACTGACCGTGAATATGAAAGCTTTAATATCTGCTTAGCAGATCTAGTTATTATTTTTTTTTTGTGTGTTTTATCCACAAATCGGATTTCTCAGAATCTAACCACAGTATCTTTATGAAACTTTTACCTACCCCCCCCCCCAAAAAAAATGGGTGGTAGCTGTTGATTAAATATATTTTCAAAACGTTTTACGAATCCGAAATCACCGAAATTTACGAACGACAAAATGGACATTGCATAGTCGTAACTTTATTGTTTTTTGACCGATTTTACTAAATCTTTTTTCTTTGAATACCTTGAAAAAAATCATTTTCATCAGCAGTTTCACATTTTCGAATTTCGAAAATTCGTCGCTGTGATTTCGAACCGGAAGTTTAGACCAATTTGACAACTTCTTTAATAGTTGTGCGATTTTCATTCAATTTAGTATATAAGTAGATCCTACCAATGTGACTTCAAAAATATAATTAGAAATTTTCTAAATTATCTCCCCTTGGTGAAATTAAGGATCAAAATTTTCAAAAAAATCGGCGAAATATAGGTCAGAATGACCTAAAAATTTTTTTTGATACTAGACAAGGAATTACTGATTCGTACACAAAATATGGAGTTTGTCGATCGAACCGGAAGTGCCACCATCTTTAAACGTGAAAAATCACTAAGGCTTTTTTGCTATCTTACTTACAGACACGGGAGTTATATTTTCTGAATCCTTGAAGGATGGCCCAAAAATCGTAGGGAGCAGAATTTTGATTTCGGTCATGTGATGGTCACAATTTTGAATTGAAAATGAAAAATAGAAGCAATTTGAAAGGCCCGGACTTCGGAACACAATAACTCTCCTTCTAATTAAGCTAGAATGTTCAAACTTGGTGTAGATGTTCACTAGGTCAATGTTATGATTGAGTTCAAAGATGAGCATTTTCTGCTTAGGGTAAGCCGAGATAAGCATGCTGATTTGTTGATTCTTTAGAGCACGATAACTTCGGTTATAATGAAGGGAGGGCGGTGAAACTTTTGTCAAAAGAGAGTCTAATGGGTAGCCTGTTGTGTGAAATGATTGTATCATTTTTTTTAAATATCAGGGATAGCCGAAATAAAGAGATTGAAAATCCAAAAAGTCGTATTTTTACAATTTGGAGCATGTTTAGAGGTCTTTCTCGTAAAGTCAACATACTATTTTTTGGGAACTTCTTCTACAAAGAGTCTTATTGGTAGTCTTTTATATGAAACCATCGATCAACATATCAGGAGTAGAAGAACAAAAGGATCGAACACTGAAAACGGCACCCTTTCATTGTTGAGCGAAACATGAAGTGTGGGTGACTACAATCTACGCATTTAGTCATCGTATAGAGCTTATTCAACAGTATCGAATTCCAACCGCTTAGGGATATTTTACGTGCACTCCAATGTGTACACGGGACCTTGGTTTTTCGTCCCATCCGAAGGACTAATTATTATTATTATTATTTTTTTTTTGTGTATTTTCTGCAAATCGGATTTCTCAGAATCTAACCATAGGATCTTTCTGAAACTTTGACCTACCCCCCCCCCCAAAAAAAATGGAGTGCGAACCTTGATTAAATATATTTTCAAAACGTTTTTCGAATCCGAAATCACCGAATTTTACGAACGAATGCTTTTGACCTACAATGCTGTAACTTTGTGACTATTTGACCTATTTAATTAATTCTTTTTTCTATGAGTACTTTGAGACATTTACTTCAAATCTGCAATTTCGGATTTTCGAATTTCGAAAATTCGTCGCTCTGATTTCGAACCGGAAGTTTAGACCAACTCGACAACTTCTTTAGTAGTTGTACGATTTTCATGAAATTTAATATGTAAGTAAACCTTAATGATGCGACTTGAAAAAATACTTTAGAAATTTTCTAAATTATCTCCCCTTGGAGAAATTGAGGATCGAAATTTTCAAAAAAATCGACGAAATATAGGTCAAATCATCTTGAATTTGTTTTTTAGGTACTAGCTACGAAACCACTGATTCGTACACAAAAAATGGAGTTTGTAGCTCAATCCGGAAGTGCCACCATCTTGAAATGTAAAAACCTCTATAAAAAATGGCTATAAAATGTTGGCAGTAGAATTTTGATTTAAGTTAATGGATAGTCACCATATTGAATTGAATATCAGAAATAGTGAAAAATGGACATTAACGGGCATGTAAATTATCAGAACAGACCGTAGTTTGTTGAATTCGTTTCTTATCTTTGAAATTAATACATTTGGGGATAGCCTGGCTCATTGTCGAATTTTTGGTATTTGCAAATTTCAAAATTTCAAATTTCGCCTTTGATGTTTTCCGTGCCGACAAATTTGTTTTCGCGTGAATAACTCCGATTAACAGCTTGAAAATAATCAAATGGATCGCAGTTTCGCGATTTCGTCTCAAATCTGGGAAATCAATACATTTCTGGTTAGCCTCCTTTGAAAAATGTGTGGTGGCCTTGGAATCAATATATTTTCAAAACGTTTTGCGAATCCAAAATCACCGAAAACAACTGATGAAAAAATTGACCTTGACAGCTGTGTTACTTCGTGATTTTGTGATCTATTTTACTTTTCTGGTTAGCCTCCTTTCAAAAATGGGTGGTGGCCTTGGAATCAATATATTTTCAAAACGTTTTGCGAATCCAAAATCACCGTAAATAACTGATGAAAAAATTGAGCTTTGATGGAAACTATATAGAAAAATAAAAGGAAACATCAACAATATATAGGTCTTGCACACATAGGCTTAGAACTTTGCAGCCAGTCCTCATATTAATTGAAATTGAATAGGTTTGATTTGATATAATTATTTGTTTTCTATTTTAAAACTATCTAAAAAAAATATTTGTAATCATTTATGTTATTGATTTAGATTAATACTGTTTATATTGTGTACATTTTAACACCTTCATCGATTAATAATGGTTTGCATAGTCATCGTATAGAGATTATTCAACAGTATCGAATTCCAACTGCTTAGGGATATTTTACGTGCACTCCAATGTGTACACCGGACCTTGGTTTTTCGTCCCATCTATATGTTAGTTTGTGTCGAATGGACGTTAAGCCGCATTTATCTCTTTCTCTTTTATTTTTAAAGTTTTGTAATAATCGGTTGTACTGTACTGTACTGTAAAAGTTATAAAACAGAAAATTTCGCCCGGTAGTAATGTTTCTCACTTTAAAGTCACCAATTTGCTCATTTTAGGGGGCAAACGTTTATTGCGAACGATTAAGCTGGTCAAGGGGGGCTTATTTTTAAAAGTTTTGTAATATTCGGTTGATAATTAAAGGTACCGTGCAAATTAAACTGTTAAAATAGAAAATTTCGCCCGGTTGAAATGTTTCTCCTTGTAGGTCAGCAATTTGCCAAATTTAGGGAGGTTGCGTGGCTAAATGGTTAGCACCTGCGCACTGTATCGTAACGTCTGTCATTGAGTCAACTGGCGTTGTTTCGATTGAAATGCCCGGTTGAAATGTTTCTTGCTATAAGTCAGCAATTTATCGATTTTAGGGAGCCTGAATGGCTGTATGGTTAGCATGTGCGCGCTGTATCGTAACGTCTGTCATTGAGTCAACCGGCATCGTTTCGATTTCCAGGTTGCACGTGACATGGAGTATGGTGTCCAACCTCGTGGGTTTTCTCCGTGTCCTTCGGTTTCCTCCCATGGCTGATTTCAGATTATTGTTATGACTGGGTGCAATGTTTCATACTATATTTAGATTTGTAACTTCGCGAGTTTTTGACCAATTTTGATAATTTTTTCTTCTTATCCTTTTATTTAGGATACTTGATACAATCAATGACACGTGACGATGAATATGAAAGCTTTCATATCTGCATGGGACAGTAGCAGATCTAGTTATTATTATTTTTGTGTGTTTTCTGCAAATCGGATTTCTCAGAATCTATCCATAGGATCTTTCTGAAATTTTGACCTACCCCCCCCCCAAAAATGGAGTGCGAACCTTGATTAAATATATTTTCGAAACGTTTTAGGAATCCGAAATCACCGAATTTTACGAACGAAAAAAATGACAATGCATAGTCGTAACTTTGTTATTTTTTGACCGATTTTACTAATTCTTTTTTCTTTGAATACCTTTAAAAAAATCATTTTCATCTGCAGTTTCACATTTTCGAATTTCGAAAATTCGTCGCTGTGATTTCGAACCGGAAGTTTAGACCAATTTGACAACTTCTTTAATAGTTGTACGATTTTCATGAAATTTAGTATCTAAGTAGATCTTACCAATGTGACTTCAAAAATATAATTAGAAATTTTCTAAATTATCTCCCCTTGACGAAATTAAGGATCAAAATTTTCAAAAAAATCATCGAAATATAGGTCAGAATGACCTGATTTTTTTTTTGGTTACTAGATAAGTAATTACTGATTTGTACACAAAATATGGATTTTTTCGATCGAACCGGAAGTGCCGCCATATTTAAAAGTGAAAAATCAATACGGCTTTTTTGCTATTTTACTTACAGACTCGGGAGTTATATTTTCTGAATCCTTGTAGGAAGGCCTAAAAAAGTCGCGAATAGAATTTTGATTTCGGTCACGTGATGGTCACCATTTTGAATTGAAAATCAAAAATAGAAGCAATTTGAAGGGTCGGGACTTTGGAACACAATTACTCTCCTTCTAATTAAGCTAGAATGTTCAAACTTGGTGTAGCCGTTCACTAGGTCAATGTTATGATTGAGTTTAAAGATGAGCATCTTCTGCTTAGGGTAAGCAGAGATAAGCATGCTAATTTGTTGATTCTTTAGGGCACGATAACTTCGGTTATAATGAAGGGAGGGCGGTGAAACTTTTGTCAAGAGAGAGTCTAATAGCTAGCATGTTGTGTGAAATCATTGTATTATTTTTTCTAAATATCAGGGATAGCCGAAAAAAAGAGATTGAAAATCCAAAAAGTCGTATTTTTACAATTTGGAGCATGTTTAGAGGTCTTTCTCGTAAAGTCAACATAATATTTTTTGGGAACTTCTTCTACAAAGAGTCTTATTGGTAGTCTTTTATATGAAACCATCGATCAACAGTCCAACATATCAGGAGTAGAAGAACAAAAGGATCGAACATTGAAAACGGCACCCTTTCATTGTTAAGCGAAACATGCAGTGTGGGTGACTACAATCTACACATTTAGTCATCGTATAGAGCTTATTCAACAGTATCGAATTCCAACTGCTTAGGGATATTTTACGTGCACTCCCTTGTGTACACGGGACCTTGGTTTTTCGTCCCATCCGAATGACTAGACAGCTGTGCTTGTCAGGCCCTCCGTTCTGCCTCACTGACAAGGGGAACCACGCCGGGAAATCGAGATGAACTTTCTCCGTGCAGAACTTTCAATTCAGGCGAAAACGTTTATTGCATACGATTAAGCTGGTCAGTTGGAACTTATTTTCAAAAGTTTTGTAATAATCGGTTGGTAATTAAAGTACCGCGCACATTAAACTGTTAAAACAGAAAATTTCGCCCGGTTGAAATGTTTCTTGCTATAAGTCAGCAATTTTCCGAATTCAGGGAGGCTGGATGGCTGAATGGTTAGCATGTGCTCGCTGTATCGTAACCTTTGTCATTGAGTCAACGGGCGTCGTTTCGATCTCCAGGTTGCACGTGACATGGTGTATGATGTCCAACCTCGTGGGTTTTCTCCATGTTCTTCGGTTTCCTCCCAACGGCTAAAGACCAGTACGTGCAAGGGGAGTTTTTAAATAAAATTAAAAAACATATGTTAGTCCCGAAATGACCAAGTTTGTGTCGAATGGACGTTAGGCCGCATTTCTCTCTTTCTCTTCTTAAAGTTTTGTAATAATCGGTTGGTAATCAAAGGTACTGTTAAAGTGATAAAACAGAAAATTTGGCCCGGTTGTAATGTTTCTCACTTTAAATTCAGCAATTTGTCGATTTTAAGGGGCAAACGTTTATTGCGAACGATTAAGCTTGTCAGGGGGAGCTTATTTTTAAAAGTTTTGTAATATTCGGTTGATAACTAAAGGTACCGTGCAAATTAAACTGTTAAATAGAAAATTTGGCCCGGTTGAAATGTTTCTCGCTGTAGGTCAGCAATTTGCCGATTTTAGGGAGGTTGCGTGGCTGAATGGTTAGCACGTGCGCTCTGTATCATAACGTCTGTCATTGAGTCAACTGGCGTTGTTTCGATTTCTTGGTTGTACGTGACAAGGAGTATGGTCGCCTGTCCAACCTCGTAGGCCGTAACCGCCGCTGCCCGGGTAAAATTTCCCTCATTGCACACTTTATGGCATATGCCCGTCTTCATTAGCCCATTTTAGGAGCAGAACAGTCGGACGTTAAACCCCATTCAATTTCATTTCATTTTCTCTATGTTGCTTATTTATTATAGTGGATACATATTTTTCTGGTTCTAGCAATTATTTAATTTCTGCATAGAAATCTTGCTTTGGCCAGTTTTTTTTTATTGCAGAGTGCCATTCTTGTTTAAACAAACATGATCCTTTGTTTAAAACATGCTTAAGAAGTCGTCACGATTTCCTACTTATAACCAAACATATTGTAAATATTAGTCTGGCATTATTAAATCCTAATTTTATTGGTCTTATTTAAAATTAAACTTTCATTTAACTATGAACAACCCTTAACGTGTCTCTTTAAAACTATTAAGTACTCTAAAACAGTAGCTCAACCTTTTGACCTAAACTCATTAATTTACCATTTTGTTGTGAGCGACTTCTTATTCTTCCTATATGACATATTGCACGTGTCTGATTTCAAAGGGGGGTTGGGTGCCTGAATGGTTAGCACGCGCGCCTTGTCATTGAGTTAACTAGCGTGTTTTCGAATGCCCGGTTGTACGTGACAAGGAGTAAGGTCGCCTGTCCAACCTGCCATTTTTAATTTTTTTTTTCCCGCCATTTTCATTTCATTTTCTCATCCGTCTCATTACAGTAATACAAGTTTCAGTTATTTCCCTTTAGTTTTGGGTGCAATGTTTCATACTATATTTAGACTTGTAACTTCGCGAGTTTTTGACCAATTTTAATAATTTTTTCTTCTTATCCTTTTATTTAGGATATTTGATACAATCAATGACACGTGACGATGAATATGAAAGCTTTCATATCTGCATGGGACAGTAGCAGATCTAGTTATTATTATTTATTTATTTTTTTTTTTTTGTGTTTTCTGCAAATCGGATTTCTCAGAATCTATCCGTAGGATCTTTCTGAAATTTTGACCTACCCCGCCCCCCAAAAAAAAAATGGGGTGCGAACCTTGATTAAATATATTTTCAAAACGTTTTACGAATCCGAAATCACCGAAATTTACGAACGACAAAATGGACAATGCATAGTCGTAACTTTGTTATTTTTTGACCGATTTTACTAATTCTTTTTTCTTTGAATACCTTGAAAAAAATCATTTTCATCTGCAAATTCACATTTTCGAATTTCGAAAATTCGTCGCTGTGATTTCGAACCGGAAGTTTAGACCAATTTGACAACTTCTTTAATAGTTGTACGATTTTCATGAAATTTAGTATATATGTAGACTTTACCGATGTGACTTCAAAAATATAATTAGAAAGTTTCTAAATTATCTCCCCTTGACGAAATTAAGGATCAAATTTTTCAAAAAAAATCATCGAAATATAGGTCAGAATGACCTGATTTTTTTTTTGGATTCTAGATAAGTAATAACTGATTTGTACACAAAATATGAAGTTTGTTGATCGAACCGGAAGTGCCACCATCTTGAAACGTGAAAAATCCCTAAGGCTTTTTTGCTATTTTACTTACAGACACGTGAGTTATATTTTCTGAATCCCTGAAAGATGGCCTAAAAATTGTTCAGAGCAGAATTTTGATTTAGGTCAATTGATAGTTGCCATTTTGAAGTCAATATGAAAAGTAGTATCAATTTGAAGGGCCGAAACTTTGAAACACAATAACTCTCCTTCTAATTGAGCTAGAATGTTCAATCTTGGTGTAGACGTTCACTATGTTAATGTCATGATTGAGTTCAAAGATGAGCATTTTCTGCTTCGGGTTAGCAGAGATAAGCATGCTGATTTGTTGATTCTTTAGGGCAAGATAACTTCGGTTATAATGAAGGGAGGGCGGTGAAACTCTTGTTAATCGAGAGTGTAATAGCTGGCCTGTTGTGTGAAATCGTTGTATCTTTTTTTTTAAATATCAGGGATAGCAGAAAAAAAAGAGATCGAAAATCCAAAAAGTCGTATGTTTACTATTTGGAGCATCTTTAAAGGTTCTTTTCTCTTAAAGTCAACATAATACTTTTTGAGAACTTCTTCTACAAACGGTCTTATCGGTAGTCTTTTATATGAAAACTTCGATCAACAGTCCAAAATATCTGGAGTAGAAGAATAAAAGGATCGAACATTGAAAACGGCACCCTTTCATTGTTAAGCGAAACATGCAGTGTTGGTGACTACAATCTGCACATTTAGTCATCGTATAGAGCTTATTCAACAGTATCGAATTCCAACTACTTAGGGATATTTTACGTGCACTCCAATGTGTACACGCGACCTTGGTTTTTCGTCCCATCCGAACGACTAGACAGCTGTCCTTGTCAGACCCTCCGTTCTACTCACTGACAAGGGGGAACCACGCCGGAAAATCGAGATGAACTTTCTCGTTGCAGAACTTTCAATTCAGGCCAAACGTTTATTGCATACGATTAAGCTGGTCAGTTGGGGCTTATTTTCAAAAGTTTTGTAATAATCGGTTGGTAATTAAAGTACAGTGCACATTAAACTGTTAAAACAGAAAATTTCGCCCGGTTCAAACAATTGGGATCAACCTGATTCAAATTTTTTTAGTTTTGTTCAAAGTTATCTCATTTAATTTTTCGATGTTTTCTTACCATTTTCATTTCATTTTTCTGAAAGTTTTGAAGTGGGAAGTCATCCCGATTACAGCAACACAAGTATCAGTTATTTCCCTTTAGTTTTCAGATTATGCAATGTTTCATACTATATTTAGACTTGTAACTTCGCGAGTTTTTGACCAATTTTGATAGTTTGTTATTCTTATCCTTTCATTTGAGATACTTGATATAATCGATGACACGTGACGATGAATATGAAAGCTTTCATATCTGCATGGGACAGTAGCAGATCTAGTTATTTTTAAAACTGTTCACTCCTTTTTCGAAATCACCAGACGATTCCGGGGAAAACTATAACCATTCATTGTAAATATATTTTCACTTGTATATTATTTGCTTATTACTAAACTGTAAATCCATTCCAGAGACATCTATAACACACTCACTGTAAAATAATTGCACTTTCTTGATGTAAATACATGTATCTATATCTGACAGGGAGATGGGTTTAATATAGGCTATGCCTGTTCCCCAGTCCCTATTCAGATAGAAATCCGAATAAAAATATTGCTTATAAAAGAAAAAAATAAATAAATGGTCTCAGCATTTTGTCAATTTCAAATGTGCTATCAGTATTTTAAAACAATATGTATGCACACTGAAATTTCAAGGTAAACTTTTTAAAAAAATCATTTGAATGGATGTCTGTTTCTAAGCCCTCATTTAATATTGAAAACATTATAATGTGTTGGTGAAAAATATTGATCGCTATCAAGTACAGCACATAGGCCATTCAATGTTTTATAGACCTTTCAAGTAACGGAAATAGATTTTCAGGTTACCCAACGAAAAAAAAAAGCACCCGAAATTTTAAAAGCGTTACGTGTCCGGATAAGCAACTTAGCCATTCGTAGTCAAAGCAACTCAATATTTTGAATTCAAATTTTGAGACAAGGTATATACACCATTTTTACTTGAAATTTAACATATGAAATACTGAAGGATTGCATGTGTTGACAAGATAATGTTAAAACCCAATTCCATATATATGTTTTGGATTATGTGCAATTTAATAGCAGCATAACAGCATTATTGATTTAAAATTATAATTTTATGATTACTTTTTTTCTATTTTTTTGTATGTCATATCAAATTTTCTACCAATTGAGTCAGTGAAATGGGGTTTAACTTCCTCCTTTTTTTCATTGAAAATAGTTTTGAAGAATCAGTTTGTTTGCAAAATTATGATGCCAATGTGTACAAATGAGCTTCGTGTTTTTTGTCCCATCTATACAACTAGACACTGTTCTTTGGCATGCTGTCCCTCCTACACTACCGCCTGGGAGAAACCATGCTGCAAAATGCTGGTGAACTTTATTGACTAACACCAGCATACATAATCCTTATATATTCAGATTGGTATTTTTTTTCTTTGGAAAAAATTATAATGAATCAATTTGAATTAAAAAGATCAAGTATGAAGACAATGATTCTAATATCAAGATTTTTATTTTTGTACGAATATATTTTAAGTGTATCTTTTCTTTTCTGTGAAAATAGATTTGAAGAATCAGTTTGGTTACAAAAATTATCATGATATTTACATCCTTAAATAATGGACCCCAAACAAAAAATTAGTTTTTTTTTTACATCGATAAAATATAAAAAATTACTTATATTCGAATATATTTTAAGTGCATTTTTTTTTCTGTGAAAATAGATTTAAAGAATCATTTGTTACAATAATACACATGATATTTACATCTGTAAATTATGAACCCAAAACAAAACAGTATTTTCATTTTTACAAAAAATTCAATCTGTAGATCGATAAAATATAAAAAATGAAGTTAAAAAAATACAGTCTTCATGTTATTATTAACTTAATAAATCAACATTTCCAGTCGCTATTTCAAAATTATTACAAAATAATAACGTCAAATATCAGTTCACCGGCAGAGGCTTTGCAATGTGCTGCTACATGGCCTATACTTTTTAAAAATATAAATACTGAAGTAAAAAATACGGTCTACGTGTTATTATTAGCTTCATAAATATAGGAAAATTTACAGTCGCCATCTCAATTACAATTATTTCAAAATAATAACATTAATATCAGCTCACACGACCCGGGCTTCATTATAAACAATAGCAAAGCCTTCGACCGGAAGTAACTTGAGGGCTATTGACTTCACGCATGCGATGTACAACATAATTCATCGTCCAATGACAGATACGGCAATGTCAGTTATCCATATACGATCTATGGCTAACCATTGTGTTTATTAAACACAGCTATCGACGATGAGAGTCAATGTCATAAACCGTAACGTGCGCTCACTTCAGCTCAACCGCACGAGGCGAAATTACCACATTGCAGTTGATATATTCACGAGCTGGAATAGCCGGAAAACGGGTTTGCGGCAATTTTCAGAAAATGAAGTTAAAAAAATACAGTCTTCATGTTATTATTAACTTAATAAATCAACATTTCCAGTCGCTATTTCAAAATTATTACAAAATAATAACGCCAAATATCAGTTCACCGGCAGAGGCTTTGCAATGTACTGCTACATGGCCTATACTTTTTAAAAATATAAATACTGAAGTAAAAAATACGGTCTACGTGTTATTATTAGCTTCATAAATATAGGAAAATTTACAGTCGCCATCTCAATTACAATTATTTCAAAATAATAACATTAATATCAGCTCACACGACCCGGGCTTCATTATAAACAATAGCAAAGCCTTCGACCGGAAGTAACTTGAGGGCTATTGACTTCACGCATGCGATGTACAACATAATTCATCGTCCAATGACAGATACGGCAATGTCAGTTATCCATATACGATCTATGGCTAACCATTGTGTTTATTAAACACAGCTATCGACGATGAGAGTCAATGTCATAAACCGTAACGTGCGCTCACTTCAGCTCAACCGCACGAGGCGACATTACCACATTGCAGTTGATATATTCACGAGCTGGAATAGCCGGAAAACGGGTTTGCGGCAATTTTCAGAAAAATTTCCTGTGCCATCTTCGTTGACTGTAAACGATTGATTGGAATTTGAGTCAGCCACCTTGGGTTTTATTAGGCAACTTTGAAGTTGTTTTGTTCACGGGCTGGAATAGCAGGAAACGCGTTTGCGGCCGTCAAATATTCCGCTCCTTCGCTGGTGCCGCTGTCTGTAAACCCGAAATAAATTCGGGCATTTCTTGGTGCTGCCCCCTAACTGTTTTCTAGCCCGTACGTCTATGACATCCTCGCAAGAAAACAACTATTAGATTTGTTTTAAGAATCGAAAGGTTTTTGGTATTATCTAAACTTTGTTAGTGGTCTCCAAATTAAGTAGGCTTACATGCTCATATTTAAGAACAGGGTCCGATCCTAGAAAATTCGTAAGCACGTTCTTGTGCTTAGATTTTAAGTAGACTTTGCATTTAAGTAAACTTATCGTATTTTGTGTTCCTAGAAAATTCTTAAGAACGTCCTTGTGCTTAGATTCTAAGTAGACTTGAGAGTAAGCACAAGTACGTTATTATGTGTTCCAAGAAAAAACTTTGTTCTTATCTAAGCCCAAGCCCCAAGCAAGGTAGGGGAGACCGGGGTTGGTCGGGACACTTTTCACACTTTCAAATATACTTAAGCCAAGCCTAGTCCGGTAAGGTAAAGTATATAGTCCAAACTATCATCTAATATTGCTCTAATAGTTGGTACCTAACCCAGAATCCAGTGAAACAGATCTGACTTTCTTTCGTCAATTTAGTACAGTCCTTGAAACCGTCCCAACCTAACCCAAGTAGGGGCTGGTCGGGACATCACACGGGGCATGTTGGGGGGACAAGGTTTCCTAACTTACCCCAATTTGAAAGGTTCTGAATTTAAGCAAGGTAATCTTTAATAGTATTAGGCTGAAACGACCTAAATGCAAAGGGGGTAGGGAGGGGAGAAGGGTGGGGGAGAAGATGCTTGATAACTAGATTGGAGGGGAAATAACATATTTTTATTTAATCTGAAAGTAATAAAATATGAAACATAAATCTGAAACACATATTATTATTTCAGATAGTATTTGTCTTGTTATTGTCTTTCAGCATTCGGCATTTTCAAGGTGCAGTGTTTATATATCATCATCTGAATCACAGTTTTGACACGTAAAAGAGGGAGTGGACATAACGTGGGCCCACATCGTACATACAACACAACTGGCCCATTTTTCTCTAGGGCGACGATGAGTGTAGGGTTCACCACAAACGACACAATCTATGTCAGCGTCGTCTTCGTAGGAATCGGAAATTTCAGTGCGTTTTTTCTTTCTTTTCTGTACTTACTTTCATTCCGATATTTTCGTCCACCCCCGTTTTACCGAGACTGAATTTCCTTTTCTTTGCTGCCGATTTTTTCTTTTTTGTCATGTTAATAATAATATATACTCTTCAAAAAAAGAAACGCACAGTCCATTTTTCATCAGTTTTTTTTTATTTGAATGAGGTCTTTGTTTCGATAAATCTTACTTGTTTTTCATGCCCTTATGTAAGGATAAAGGAAAGTCATTTTTGATTTTAAAGGCAGGGTCACTAAATGTGACTGGTCATCCTTTTTGTCGAAATTGTTTTTCGCTTGATTACACCAAGAAACATGAATTTAACAACTTCGCGAGCTTTTCGCATGGAACCTAAATCTACGGTCTTTAAAATCCCGGGGTTCTCGGTTTCCAAATCAGCTGCACATGTAAACACACAACGAACCAAGTGATGCCACATCTGAACGAAGACCAACAAAACAACGCTATTGGTCGATTACAAGCAGGTGAATCCAAGACAGATATAGCCAGGGTGCAGAATGTTTCCCTTAGTTCCATTTCGTGCCTTTGGGATAGGTACCGACAGCGAAGTTCAACACGTGAAAGCCCTAGCTCAGGTCAAGCAAGACTGGCCCCACCTGTCCTGGATCGTCACTTCCGGTTACGTCGTTGGCGTAAATGGTTTTCAACAGCGACCTCTACTGCAGCAGCAATTCCGGGACGGCGTTGAATCTCGTACCAGACAGTAGGCAAACGCCTACGTGAAACCGAATAACGAGGCAGACGTCCCCGTTAGAGCTTCTGTTTTGAAATACGCCGACACCATGAAATCCAACTTTAATGGGTGCAGACACTGAGGGTATGGCCACAAAAACACTGGAGAGCAGTTTGGTTCAGCGACGTGTCGCGGTTCTTGTTGCAACAAGGCGATAGTAGAGCGCGGATAAACGACGAAATGTAACTTTGCGTTTGTTTTTTGGGAGAGTATATATCAAAAATCCGTAAATACCCGTAAATGATTGGTGAAAGAGGGAAAGAGGTATGTATGGCAATAATGTGGGGCAGGTTGGGACAATGTCCTAACCTTCCCCAATGCGAGTTTCCCAACCTCCCCCACTAAAACTCGCGACGTATGATTGAAAATAGGAGTTTGAGGATTACTTTGCACCCAAGTGTTAACTCCCTAACTTGTGGCCTTATTAACAATAAAATGTTTCAGGTGTGAGACCCCCCATATGCAGTCAGTTGAATATGTTACAAGTCCCTGTGAAATTCCGATGCATAAGGGATGCAGGGATATGTCTGAGCAGACGCTAATCGCGCAGACGAGAGAACCGCGCGGTATGGCGATGTAAGGCTGGTGTGCCGGCGGTTAGCCCATCGTTCCATTTCCACTAGACTGTTAATTATGATAAAAGTAATAAATATATGCCTATTGTACTGAAGTTTACTGATTATTTACGTACGTATGTCGAAGTCAAGCTTTGGTGCTAGCGGTTAGCACTTCGACCAGTGGAGATTTGTTATTCCTTCATTATCCTGAGATGAAGGCCGTCACTGCAAGTAGTACAAAGTCGTGTGAAAGATGTGAATGAATATCAGCCATAACATGTGTTTTGTAAAGGTGACATTTTACCATTAACCAAATGAACTTTATTATTATGTAGTTGACTTTGTTTCAAGAATTAATAACTTAAGACTGAGTTCACGGAGCCCTTCTTGACCACTCTATTTTGGATGCAAAGAACTGTCTGTTTTTCGTTCTTGGCACATGTCCAAGGCCAGGGGCGTGACATCCGGTATAATAATGCTTGGAGTTCTTACTCTTCAAGCTAATCACAAAAATTGCATGCAATGACGATTTAACTTTTTTACTTTAAAAACTGTTTTTCAAAAATAATTTTATTCTTTCCTTCTTCTACGTCTAGGAAGTATATTAAAGATAGCGGATGACGTGCTGGTGCGTTGCGAGTTATATCCCTTGAAACTAGTCCAAGACAGAGCAGGTGTCCCAACCTGGACGTGTCCAAACCACCCCCGGTCTCTAGGGCTTGCTTCCCAACCTTAAGTCTGTTTCTGCTTCAAACAAGATGGCTGACAGTTATCCCACGGCATTTCCTACATCTTTTGATACCTAAGAGACAATTAAAAGGTAGAAAATCCCTTTGAACATATTCTCGAGAAGTAGGCTATGCTATAGAAAATTTCGCTTCTACCCTGAAACCATTTTATTTATTTACCGTAGACCCTACTACCAATTAGGTCTAGTAAACAACACAAACACACGGGCTACTTTAAAGCCCCAATAACACTCTTGTTGTAACTGAATAATATGTCCAAATCTTCATTCTGGTCAGCAAATCGTATTATTTTAGAATATTCCAATTAAATGATGATATAAATTTCATCTTAGCACGCCCACTTTAAAAAATTGGAAAAATTCAACCAATTGATTTGAAAAGTCTAACTTAAACCTTTTCAAATGTGACTTGGATTTTAAAATATTTTCGAACCCTCTGGACAAGTAAAATAGGTTGTAATGGATAATTTACACAACAGGTAGGACACTAAAACATCTAGTACTTAGAATAAGGGTATTATTTAACTTCTGGAGCTACCAAGCCAGCAAGAATGTTATTATCCCTTTAAGGTCAGACGCACTCACAATATTATTCAGAGTGTTTGCATGTGCGTGCGTTTTTTGTTTGTCTTTATTTTAGCTTGTGCCACATTTCATATGTGTACAGGGGACATGTCAAATGCATCTAAATCGACCATTTGCCGGGAAGCAGACGACAAATTTATGACGTAATTCGCATACCAAAACTGTTTTTATGACGTTAGAGAGCATCATAAGTCTCAGTTTACCAGCCAGAATGTGCTTCTACCCGTACTTGACTTGTACTTACGTGAGAACGGTCTTGAGAATTTTCTAGAGACGGTATTTTATAAAGATTCTTACGTAAGTAAAAGTGAAGCATAACTTTGTGCTTACTTTAAGAATTTTCTAGGAACCGGGTCCTGGTGTCGATACACTGCACTCCCGCAAACATCATAATTTGCTTTAACTATATTATTCATTAATGACTGTTTAAATGAGTGATTTTTACCGGTGAATAATCGATTATACGCTAGTAACCATTCCATTTCTGATGATTTCTTTGAGTGATCGGATAGTATCAATATTTATTGTGAAGTTGCCCATAGCAACTCAACTAGCCTCTATGTCTATAATCGATGCCGTCTTTTAAAAGCTTGTTGACCTTTAGTTGGCTATCTTTATCATTAAAAAAATCGAAACATATGTTTGGTTACATTAGTTCTAAATGAAAGGCCGTGTACGCATAGTTTATGGTAATTGTGGAGTGTTTCATGGTCAGATTACGAAAGAAAACCCCCAGAAACGGCGATAGGGTAAAAAAATCAGGTAAAAAATTATTATTTATTTATATATACTCTAGAAGGGTCACACGGGAGGTAGTTTTTAGATACGATGAAGATTAAATACTACGAGTACGTCAATTCAACTGTTAGCAGCATCCTGTTTTATTCAGTTTAATCCAAATGGTCATCTGTGACAATTTCCATTTCTGACTGCTGCATGTGTTATTCGGTAGCTTTATACTGAGATTTGTTTGATTAATCAAAGGGAGAACTAGTGACTGTACCACAGAAAAACTCTCACCAATACAGGATTGGCATAGTTTATCCACATATGTTTCAAGTGACAAAGACACAATTATTAAAGACTAGATGCGTCATATTGCGCTATAGGAATCCCTTGCAAAATACAATATCATGAAATATCAGTCTAAAATGGTTCAATTCTGTTCATTATCTATAAAGTTATGATGAATTGTATTTTCAACGATGTTCGAGGTAAGAAGACGCTCTCTTTTATGGCGACGTGAAGTTAGCCCGTTGTTCGTTGTTCGTTGTTCGGTATTCGCGAATAACGAACAACGAGCCAGTTTGTTGTTCGGTATTCGCGAATACCGAACAACGAGCTGGTTTGTTGTTCGGTATTCACCGTATATGGAATAAGTAATATAATAAAGGTACTTTTGTAGGGAACACGCCACAGGCGGGTTTTAATGAGCTTAAATAGAAAATAAAACTTCAGGCTTCCGGGAAATAGATTTTAACAACTTCTCTTTCTATCCGAAGAAAGAGCTGTTACATATTGGCGAATACCGAACAACGAGCTGGTTTGTTGTTCGGTATTCACCGCATATGGAATAAGTAATATAATAAAGGTACTTTTGTAGGGAACACGCCACAAGCGGGTTTTAATGAGCTTAAATAGACAATAAAACTTCAGGCTTCCGGGAAATAGATTTTAACTACTTCTCTTTCTATCCGAAGAAAGATCTGTTACATATTGGCGAATAACGAACAACGAGCCAGTTTGTTGTTCGGTATTGGCGAATAACGAACACCGAGCTGGTTTGTTGTTCGTTATTCATCGTATATGGAATTATTAATATAATAAAGGTACTTTTGTAAGGAACACGCCACAGGCGGCTTTTAATGTGCTTAAATAGACAATAAAACTTCAGGCTTCTGGGAAATAGATTTTAACAACTTCTCTTTCTATCCGAAGAAAGAGCTGTTACATATTGGCGAATAACGAACAACGAGCCAGTTTGTTGTTCGGTATTGGCGAATAACGAACAACGAGCTGGTTTGTTGTTCGGTATTCACCGTATACGGAATAAGTAATATAATAAAGGTACTTTTGTAGGGAACACGCCACAGGCGGGTTTTAATGAGCTTAAATAGACAATAAAACTTCAGGCTTCCGGGAAATAGATTTTAACAACTTCTCTTTCTATCCGAAGAAAGAGCTGTTACATATTGGCGAATACCGAACAACGAGCCAGTTTGTTGTTCGGTATTCGCGAATACCGAACAACGAGCTGGTTTGTTGTTCGGTATTCACCGTATATGGAATAAGTAATATAATAAAGGTACTTTTGTAGGGAACACGCCACAGGCGGGTTTTAATGAGCTTAAATAGACAATAAAACTTAAAACTTCTGGGAAATACATTTTAACAACTTCTCTTTCTATCCGAAGAAAGATCTGTTACATATTGGCGAATAACGAACAACGAGCCAGTTTGTTGTTTGGTATTGGCGAATAACGAACAACGAGCTGGTTTGTTGTTCGGTATTCACGAATACCGAACAAAGAGCTGGTTTGTTGTTCGGTATTCACCGTATATGGAATTATTAATATAATAAAGGTACTTTTGTAAGGAACACGCCCCAGGCGGGTTTTCATGAGCTTAAATAGACGATAAAACTTCAAACTTCTGGGAAATAGATTCTAACAACTTCTCTTTCTATCCGAAGAAAGAGCTGTTACACATTGGCGAATAACGAACAACGAGCCAGTTTGTTGTTCGGTATTGGCGAATAACGAACAACGAGCTGGTTTGTTGTTCGGTATTCATCGTATATGGAATTAGTAATATAATAAAAGTACTTTTGTAGGGAACACGCCACAGGCTGGGTTTTATGAGCTTAAATAGACAATAAAACTTCAGGCTTCTGGGAAATAGATTCTAACAACTTCACTTTCTATCCGAAGAAAGAGCTGTTACATATTGGCGAATAACGAACAACGAGCCAGTTTGTTGTTCGGTATTGGCGAATAACGAACAACGAGCTGGTTTGTTGTTCGGTATTCACCGTATATGGAATAAGTAATATAATAAAGGAACTTTTGTGGGGAACACGCCACAGGCGGGTTTTAATGAGCTTAAATAGACAATAAAACTTCAGGCTTCTGGGAAATAGATTTTAACAACTTCTCTTTCTATCCGAAGAAAGAGCTGTTACATATTGGCGAATACCGAACAACGAGCCAGTTTGTTGTTCGGTATTGGCGAATAACGAACAACGAGCTGGTTTGTTGTTCGGTATTCATCGTATATGGAATTAGTAATATAATAAAAGTACTTTTGTAGGGAACACGCCACAGGCTGGGTTTTATGAGCTTAAATAGACAATAAAACTTCAGGCTTCTGGGAAATAGATTCTAACAACTTCACTTTCTATCCGAAGAAAGAGCTGTTACATATTGGCGAATAACGAACAACGAGCCAGTTTGTTGTTCGGTATTGGCGAATAACGAACAACGAGCTGGTTTGTTGTTCGGTATTCACCGTATATGGAATAAGTAATATAATAAAGGAACTTTTGTGGGGAACACGCCACAGGCGGGTTTTAATGAGCTTAAATAGACAATAAAACTTAAAACTTCTGGGAAATACATTTTAACAACTTCTCTTTCTATCCGAAGAAAGATCTGTTACATATTGGCGAATAACGAACAACGAGCCAGTTTGTTGTTTGGTATTGGCGAATAACGAACAACGAGCTGGTTTGTTGTTCGGTATTCACGAATACCGAACAAAGAGCTGGTTTGTTGTTCGGTATTCACCGTATATGGAATTATTAATATAATAAAGGTACTTTTGTAAGGAACACGCCACAGGCGGGTTTTCATGAGCTTAAATAGACGATAAAACTTCAAACTTCTGGGAAATAGATTCTAACAACTTCTCTTTCTATCCGAAGAAAGAGCTGTTACACATTGGCGAATAACGAACAACGAGCCAGTTTGTTGTTCGGTATTGGCGAATAACGAACAACGAGCTGGTTTGTTGTTCGGTATTCATCGTATATGGAATTAGTAATATAATAAAAGTACTTTTGTAGGGAACACGCCACAGGCTGGGTTTTATGAGCTTAAATAGACAATAAAACTTCAGGCTTCTGGGAAATAGATTCTAACAACTTCACTTTCTATCCGAAGAAAGAGCTGTTACATATTGGCGAATAACGAACAACGAGCCAGTTTGTTGTTCGGTATTGGCGAATAACGAACAACGAGCTGGTTTGTTGTTCGGTATTCACCGTATATGGAATAAGTAATATAATAAAGGAACTTTTGTGGGGAACACGCCACAGGCGGGTTTTAATGAGCTTAAATAGACAATAAAACTTCAGGCTTCTGGGAAATAGATTTTAACAACTTCTCTTTCTATCCGAAGAAAGAGCTGTTACATATTGGCGAATACCGAACAACGAGCCAGTTTGTTGTTCGGTATTGGCGAATAACGAACAACGAGCTGGTTTGTTGTTCGGTATTCATCGTATATGGAATTAGTAATATAATAAAAGTACTTTTGTAGGGAACACGCCACAGGCTGGGTTTTATGAGCTTAAATAGACAATAAAACTTCAGGCTTCTGGGAAATAGATTCTAACAACTTCACTTTCTATCCGAAGAAAGAGCTGTTACATATTGGCGAATAACGAACAACGAGCCAGTTTGTTGTTCGGTATTGGCGAATAACGAACAACGAGCTGGTTTGTTGTTCGGTATTCACCGTATATGGAATAAGTAATATAATAAAGGAACTTTTGTGGGGAACACGCCACAGGCGGGTTTTAATGAGCTTAAATAGACAATAAAACTTCAGGCTTCTGGGAAATAGATTTTAACAACTTCTCTTTCTATCCGAAGAAAGAGCTGTTACATATTGGCGAATACCGAACAACGAGCCAGTTTGTTGTTCGGTATTGGCGAATACCGAACAACGAGCTGGTTTGTTGTTCGGTATTCACCGTATATGGAATAAGTAATATAATAAAGGTACTTTTGTAGGGAACACGCCACAGGCGGGTTTTAATGAGCTTAAATAGACAATAAAACTTAAAACTTCTGGGAAATACATTTTAACAACTTCTTTTTCTATCCGAAGAAAGATCTGTTACATATTCGCGAATACCGAACAACGAGCTGGTTTGTTGTTCGGTATTCACCGTATATGGAATTATTAATATAATAAAGGTACTTTTGTAAGGAACACGCCACAGGCGGGTTTTCATGAGCTTAAATAGACGATAAAACTTCAAACTTCTGGGAAATAGATTCTAACAACTTCTCTTTCTATCAGAAAAAAGAGCTGTTACACATTGGCGAATAACGAACAACGAGCCAGTTTGTTGTTCGGTATTGGCGAGTAACGAACAACGAGCTGGTTTGTTGTTCGGTATTCATCGTATATGGAATTAGTAATATGATAAAAGTACTTTTGTAGGGAACACGCCACAGGCGGTTTTTTTATGAGCTTAAATAGACAACAAAAATTCAAACTTCTGGGAAATATATTCTAACAACTTCTCTTTCTATCCGAAGAAAGAGCTGTTACATATTGGCGAATAACGAACAACGAGCCAGTTTGTTGTTCGGTATTGGCGAATACCGAACAACGAGCTGGTTTGTTGTTCGGTATTCACCGTATCTGGAATAAGTAATATAATAAAGGTACTTTTGTAGGGAACACGCCACAGGCGGGTTTTAATGAGCTTAAATAGACAATAAAACTTCAGGCTTCTGGGAAATAGATTTTAACAACTTCTCTTTCTATCCGAAGAAAGAGCTGTTACATATTGGCGAATACCGAACAACGAGCTGGTTTGTTGTTCGATATTCACCGTATATGGAATAAGTAATATAATCAAGGTACTTTTGTAGGGAACAAGCCACAGGCGGGTTTTAATGAGCTTAAATAGACAATAAAACTTAAAACTTCTGGGAAATACATTTTAACAACTTCTCTTTCTATCCGAAGAAAGATCTGTTACATATTGGCGAATAACGAACAACGAGCCAGTTTGTTGTTCGGTATTGGCGAATAACGAACAACGAGCTGGTTTGTTGTTCGGTATTCACCGTATATGGAATTATTAATATAATAAAGGTACTTTTGTAAGGAACACGCCACAGGCGGGTTTTCATGAGCTTAAATAGACGATAAAACTTCAAACTTCTGGGAAATAGATTCTAACAACTTCTCTTTCTATCCGAAGAAAGAGCTGTTACACATTGGCGAATAACGAACAACGAGCCAGTTTGTTGTTCGGTATTGGCGAGTAACGAACAACGAGCTGGTTTGTTGTTCGGTATTCATCGTATATGGAATTAGTAATATAATAAAAGTACTTTTGTAGGGAACACGCCACAGGCGGTTTTTTATGAGCTTAAATAGACAACAAAAATTCAAACTTCTGGGAAATATATTCTAACAATTTCTCTTTCTATCCGAAGAAAGAGCTGTTACATATTGGCGAATAACGAACAACGAGCCAGTTTGTTGTTCGGTATTGGCGAATACCGAACAACGAGCTGGTTTGTTGTTCGGTATTCACCGTATCTGGAATAAGTAATATAATAAAGGTACTTTTGTAGGGAACACGCCACAGGCGGGTTTTAATGAGCTTAAATAGACAATAAAACTTCAGGCTTCTGGGAAATAGATTTTAACAACTTCTCTTTCTATCCGAAGAAAGAGCTGTTACATATTGGCGAATACCGAACAACGAGCTGGTTTGTTGTTCGATATTCACCGTATATGGAATAAGTAATATAATCAAGGTACTTTTGTAGGGAACAAGCCACAGGCGGGTTTTAATGAGCTTAAATAGACAATAAAACTTAAAACTTCTGGGAAATACATTTTAACAACTTCTCTTTCTATCCGAAGAAAGATCTGTTACATATTGGCGAATAACGAACAACGAGCCAGTTTGTTGTTCGGTATTGGCGAATAACGAACAACGAGCTGGTTTGTTGTTCGGTATTCACCGTATATGGAATTATTAATATAATAAAGGTACTTTTGTAAGGAACACGCCACAGGCGGGTTTTCATGAGCTTAAATAGACGATAAAACTTCAAACTTCTGGGAAATAGATTCTAACAACTTCTCTTTCTATCCGAAGAAAGAGCTGTTACACATTGGCGAATAACGAACAACGAGCCAGTTTGTTGTTCGGTATTGGCGAATAACGAACAACGAGCTGGTTTGTTGTTTGGTATTCATCGTATATGGAATTAGTAATATAATAAAAGTACTTTTGTAGGGAACACGCCACAGGCGGGTTTCTATGAGCTTAAATAGACAATAAAACTTCAAACTTCTGGGAAATAGATTCTAACAACTTCTCTTTCTATCCGAAGAAAGAGCTGTTACATATTGGCGAATAACGAACAACGAGCCAGTTTGTTGTTCGGTATTGGCAAATAACGAACAACGAGCTGGTTTGTTGTTCGGTATTCACCGTATATGGAATAAGTAATATAATAAAGGTACTTTTGTAGGGAACACGCCACAGGCGGGTTTTAATGAGCTTAAATAGACAATAAAACTTCAGGCTTCTGGGAAATAGATTTTAACAACTTCTCTTTCTATCCGAAGAAAGAGCTATTACATATTGGCGAATAACGAACAACGAGCCAGTTCGGTATTGGCGAATAACGAACAACGAGCTGGTTTGTTGTTCGGTATTCACCGTATATGGAATAAGTAATATAATAATGGTACTTTTGTAGGGAACACGCCACAAGCGGGTTTTATTGAGCTTAAATAGACAATAAAACTTAAAACTTCTGGGAAATACATTTTAACAACTTCTCTTTCTATCCGAAGAAAGATCTGTTACATATTGGCGAATAACGATCAACGAGCCAGTTTGTTGTTCGGTATTGGCGAATAACGAACAACGAGCTGGTTTATTGTTCGGTATTGGGGAATACCGAACAACGAGCTGGTTTGTTGTTCGGTATTCACCGTACATGGAATTAGTAATATTAGTATTGGCGAATAAGGAAACAACGAGCTGGTTTGTTGTTCGGTATTCATCGTATATCGAATTAGTAATATAATAAAAGTACTTTTGTAGGAAACACGCCACAGGGGGATTTTTATGAGCTTAAATAGACAATAAAACTTCAAACTTCTGGGAAATAGATTCTAACAACTTCTCTTTCTATCAGAAGAAAGAGCTGTTACATATTGGCGAATAACGAACAACGAGCCAGTTTTTTGTTCGGTATTGGCGAATAACGAACAACGAACTGGTTTGTTGTTCGGTATTCACCGTATATGGAATTAGTAATATAATAAAGGTACTTTTGTAGGGGACAGGCCACAGGCGAGTTTTTATGAGCTTAAATAGACAATAAAACTTCAAACTTCTGGGAAATAGATTCTAACAACTTCTCTTTCTATCCGAAGAAAGAGCTGTTACATATTGGCGAATAACGAACGAGCCAGTTTGTTGTTCGGTATTGGCGAATAACGAACAACGAGCTGGTTTGTTGTTAGGTATTCACCGTATATGGAATTAGTAACATAATAAAGGTACTTTTGTAGGGGACAGGTCACAGGCGAGTTTTTATGAGCTTAAATAGACAATAAAACTTCAAACTTCTGGGAAATAGATTCTAACAACTTTTCTTTCTATCCGAAGAAAGAGCTGTTACATATTGGCGAATAACGAACAACGAGCCAGTTTGTTGTTCGGTATTGGCGAATAACGAACAACGAGCTGGTTTATTGTTCGGTATTGGGGAATACCGAACAACGAGCTGGTTTGTTGTTCGGTATTCACCGTACATGGAATTAGTAATATAATAAAGGTACTTTTGTAGGGAACACGCGGAGCTTAAATAGACAATAAAACTTCAAACTTCTGGGAAATAGATTCTAACAATTTCCCTTTCTATCCGAAGAAAGAGCAGTTTCACATTGGCGAATAACGAACAAAAGTTACTTTATTAGATTACTAATTCCATATCTGGTGAATACCGAACAACAAACCAGCTCGTTGTTCGGTATTCGCGAATACCGAACAACAAACTGGCTCGTTGTTCGGTATTCGCGAATACCGAACAACGAACAACAAGCTAGCTTCACGCCGCTATCTTTTATTGGTAGCGGAGAAACCTAATGGGTCTAATTTAGAGTTGGTACATGTACGTGTTTTGATTTTATTTTCTCCATCTATATAAAGTCAAAGATGGGTGTATGTGTGCAAGTTCGCCGATTGTTTGTATGTTCGCCAATTACGCTTCGTTGCCACGATCCACTCCCATATTATACTGTGGTATCAAATAAATCAGCATGACCCCGTGAATGTTTTAAAGGGCAATATTGGTGCCAGCCATTATCACATATGTGATAGAACTGATTAAACACTTTCCAAATATAATATTAACACTGAGATCATCGCTACCATAGAGGAGTAATAAAGGATTCATGAATCGGAAGTGACGAACGTCAAAGGAAAACACGAGTTATCTCTCTATATGAATGACTGAAGTGACGAGTGATGACAAATAAACGGCCGAATTTCTGCTCACTAATAATTCCTTCGAAGACAAAAAGTTGTTATATGGGACCGCAAGAGGTTATCTGACGATCCAATAAAGTAATTAAGTGTCATAAGATAAGAGAACATGGGGAAAAATGGAAATACCCCGTATAGCCTCTTGTTTTTGTTCATTCTATAGGGGAAACCGGGGCACATTGAACCACTTTGTTCACATACATGTTTGTCCTCATTTCATATCAAATGTTTTTATTAGAAGATCTCTTTATTTCATGATCAAAATTTTAAAACAGATTAATATGCCCTCTTATATGGATCAAACCCCGGTTTATCTGGATTGTATAGATTAGACATATATGAACTTAAGTACAAGAATTTCCTAGGCTTAGAAGTTAACATGTATGGAAAATTTTTCTCTTTTAAGCGCTTTTTTGAAAAATTCACTGCCTAAGAAAATAATTGACAGCATGTGGCTTATTGGTGGAGAAATGGGTCTAAGAAGTTATCTCACTTCTGTATAGTGTTGGGTTGTATAGTATCATTTATAAAGGATATATATATCCATGGTGGTTCAATGTGCCCCGGTCTCCCCTACCTTATAAAAACATGGTAATGCACGGACTTTTAATCTGTTTTTCTTTCCTGTTCTCTTATCTAGTGGCAGTCAATTCTTTTTATGAATTGTAAGATATTCTCTCACAGTGTCACACAGCAACTTTAGGTCTTCGATGGAATTATTAGTGAGCAGATATTCACCCATGTATCTGTTATCACTAGTCACTTCAATTAGTTATATAGATGAATAACTCGTGTTTTCCTTTGCCGTTCGTCACTTCCGATTCATGAATCCTTTATTACTCCTCGATGGTAGCGATGATCTCTGTGTTAATATTATATTTTGAAAGTGTTTAATCAGTTCTATCACATATGTGATAATGAGTGGCACCAATATTGTCCTTTAAGTCATAGAATTTAGGGCCCGGACGTTTTTGGCTCCGGGCAAATTTGGGCTGCAGGCGAATTTGGGTTCCAGAGTGAATTTTGGATCTGAGCGAAACTGGGGTCATGCGAATTTGGGCCCCGGGCATCCCGCTGCAGTGCTGAATAATCAACCGCGAACATTCAGCTACATATCTGGGAAACCTGGTACTCTCCCCATACGTGAAAAAGCAGACAGCACAGAAATAATAATCGATATCAGGGGCAAAAATAGCATTGGACCGAAAACCGAACCACGAGGCCCATCGAAATTAATCCGGTTAGGATTTCATTCGACATTATGTATTTGACGATTTTATGACAAAAACTGTGAAACGATGGTGTTGTTAAATAGATGATCAATTATGTCCGGAACTACAACATCTGTGATACGAGGGGTGATTGATACGTAATGAGCCTCGATTGGAAAAACTGTGCAACACAATGATACCACGTTTAGCACGCGCACTGTGGTGTTCATCGTGCTCTGTCACAAACTTTCATCACATTAAGCTGTTTGTTTGTGACGGGTAATAGTCTAGTGAGGAGATCACGTGGCTAAGTGGGTAAGACGCTGGCTCGCTAGCCTGGAGGTCGGGTGTTTGATCCCTGCATTGGCCGAGAAAGTTCATCCAGATTTTCCGGTGTAATTTTCCCTTGTCAGTGATGCAGGTCAGAGGGCCTGACAAAGAAAGCTGTCTAGTTGTTCGGATGCGTGTACATATTTGTGTGCACGTAAAATAGTTGGAATTCAGTATAATAGTAGGCCGTAGCGCCATTGTCCGGACAAAATTTCCCTAATAGTACACTGTATGGCTTATGCCCGTCTTCATTAGCCCAGATTAGGAGCAGAACAGTAGGACGTTAAATCCCATTTCCTTTCATTTCCAATCAGGTAGGGTCTGTTGTTATCAGAAAATGGACCATATCGAGGCTAGAATTGTGATTAAGTATCTCTAAAAAAGGGTCTAACATTCAAATCCATACATGATGATATTGTTAAGCAGGCCCGTAGGTAGGGGGGGGCAAAGGCTTCTGGGGTACTGATGGGGTTTCTGGGGTCGCCGATGTACCTACACCGCGGAATGGTTTATAGAGTGCTCGCCATAGGTGTACGGGGGCTCGGGTAAGCCTTACAAACGTGGGAAAATTTGACGACCTCAAACGCGTTTTCTTTCTATTCGAGTCCCTGAAACAGTAGGTGGTCTGATATAGCCTAACTTAGATGGCTGAGTCGAATTCCAATCAATAGTTTATATCCCATGGAGACGGGGCCGTCGGAAGCAAATTTTGACTGCCGCAAACGTGTTTTCCTTCTATTTTAGCCCGCGAATACTGCAACTTACTGAAAGAGCCATTTGTGATCCCGAATCCCTCAACATAGGAGTACAACACCTAAAAGATATATTCATCCAACCTTTCAAAATTTGATAAATCAAAAAATCATACACTCCCAATAGAAGTCTTTATACCATTCCGCACCAACATCTTCCACCAATTTAGAGGGATATTTAAAACAGAAGCAGGCATAGAAACCACATTCTTCAAAGGCGCGTCAACTATTATAAGGAGTTAGTAAATGCTAAAGGAATGTCAATCCTCACAAAGCCTACCTTCCTGAAAGGCAGTGTCTACCAAATTAAATGTAGATGTGGAGAATATTACATGGTGAATTCAAATTGTCTTAGACCTCCGAATTAAGGAGCATGTGTCCAAAGCCCCTACCAATGTCTTTCCTAGCACATACAGGTCCAAGGCAGATATCCAACCCTGAGCCAAGTTATCACTGTTTATAGTTTGGCAGAATGTGTGCATTGGTTGTCCATGTGACGACATAGGTGGATGAAGACCGATTTATCCAAATCAGAGATATAGAACTTGTGTATGTTGATATACCTTGCTTGGGACTTGTGCTTAGATTGACAATTTTAAGAACGAAGTTGTGCTTAAGTTTTTTCTTGGAACACGCAATAACGTGCCTGTGCTTACACTGAAGTCTACTTAAAATCTGAGCACAAGAACGTTCTTAAGAATTTTCTGTTAACACAAAATAAGATAAGTTTACTTATTTGCAAAGTTTAAAATCTACATGTAAGCGGAAGAACGTGCATAAGAATTTTTTAGGAATCGGGCCGAGGTAGGGTGTTCTATCCCTGCATTGGCCGAGAAGGTTTATCCCCTTGTCAGTGATGCCGGTTGAGGGCCTGACAAGGACAGCTGTCTAGTCGTTCGGATGGGACGAAAAAATAAGGTCCTGTGTAAAAATTGGCGTGCACGTCAAAGATCCATTGGCCGTTGTAATTCTATATAAGAGTAGGCCGTAGCGCCGCTGCTCGGGCAAAATATCCCGCATAGCAAACTTTATGGCGTAAGCCCAGTTTAGGAGCAAAACAGTACGACGTTAAACCCTATTTAATTTCATGTCATTTTTTTCAAATACATCTAAATCGATTATTTGAAGTTAATGTCATTGATCTATTTATAACTCTATATGCAGACGAATTTACGGTGTAATTTGCATACCAAAATTGTTTTTATGACGTTATAGAGCATCTTAGGCTCAATTTACCAGTCACAATGTGCTTAGACTGGTACTTCGCTTGTTCTTACGTAAGAACGGTCTTGAGAATTTTCTAGAGACGGTATTTCATAAAGTTTCTTACGTAAGCAAAAGTGAAGCATAACTTTGTGCTAACTTGTAAGAATTTTCTAGGAATCGGGCCCTGTACATCAGTCAATTGATGAAAACAGGGAGCCCGACCCCCAAACAATTGCAAGAAAATGTTTTTTTGTGGTTGCTGCTAGAGTTTGGTGTATTGAATCACACCCTAAAAGTTTACCAAAATCGGTTTACCGGAAGGTGGCAAATTTTGAGGGTAAATGCTAAATTCTTCAAATTATTTTCCTGTAATGGGTAAGAGTTCAGACATGCATAAAGTACATGTAGTCAATTTTTCGGGTTCTGCCCCCCCCCCCCAAACTGTCATCGAGCGGGTACGCCTATGATTAAATGTGCAACTTTTGCTAAAATATACCATAATATCCGTTTTCTGGGCTATACATCGTTATAGTTCGCGTCGGATGAACTGTTGGACATCCGTAGAAACTATAGGAACGGCAAAAGTTCAAATGGCTGCTGCTTTATGTGATGAATTTAAGTTAAGAGGGTGTTGATATGTTGTTGTTGAAGCACTTGTGGACGCTTATGTCGACATAGTAAATGTAGCTATTGAAGTTATAGATTTGCACACCATGAAATTAATTGGGGAGGAGACATGTTTTCTGATACTGCAGGAGCAAATACTAACATTCGTGCAAATAGATTGCATTTCCGTTCAGACAAAAAGAGCGAAAAATCTGTATATGTTATAGTTTGTCCCAAGAAACTGCTCACATCTAGCGTAGGTTTCCAAGCCCTGATTTTTCACAATTTGTCAGACGTTCAGTGGGCGTGGGAGCACATCTAGGATCCATGTCATTGTCCAAACATTGTTGTTCTATTAAAGGAGATCCTGTAACAATAACAAAATGTGCAATATAGACCGTTTATTTTGTACTATTACGCCAGGTCTTTCTGTGGTCGCTATCTTATAGTGGGGAGTGATAATGCTGCGCTACAAGAAACTTCCTCTCATCCCCAAAGTAACTGTGTTCATGAACTATCATGATATTATTTCTAAGGCAGTTTACAATAGCTAAAAGATGACAACCACATAAAAACAAGACACGACAGTACACCATAAACTGTCCATGTTGCGTCATTGTAATGCCAGGTATAATTTTTATGGTCTAAAGACACTTCAGTGTCACGTTCTGGTAACCTCTGTATAGATTTATCAGGAATAAAACCAAAAGTTTAAACTTTTTAGTACGTAGATGTGCCGGTCGTCATAGTATGTCATTATATGACGTCAAGTTACTTTTAATGGGGTCATTTGACATTTTATATCATATTTTTATATGTTCATTATACATATAGCTTCTTAAACCAACTATTTAGGACTTTCTTGACCATGGAATAATCCAATGTCGGCCATCTTGGATTTTACCACCTTCCGGTTCTCAAAATTTGCTAAACGTTTGGGATATCAAAAGAAAACCTAAATAAACGCAAAAATGCATTTTAATGCACATTTTCTTGCAATTTGTTGGGGGTAAAATCATAAATTGACTGGATTACTGGTAGAGAATCACTGGGGTAAAGACTAACATTAGCCAGGGTATGATATCTTTTAGACAATTTAAATAGCCTCCACAGTATATAGGATCTATAGAATTACACAATCAGGTATGTGCGGTTCCAGACACTGCAGAAATATGACTGGTCAACAGTTGGATCAACAACCAATGCATTACAGCGTAACAAAATCTTTTGGGTTTAAACAGAGCTCAACATATGCTTACATTACGTTATGTCATTACTCACGAAATGTATTAAGCTCCACTAACCAGAATATTGCAGAAAAACTAATTGTGTGACAAACAAGAATATCGAAAACACGTACAATGTAAACAATTGGCAATGGCCAATATGAACAAACACGAGGAGGCGAACACCATTTTCACCGTTTTTAATACATTAAATCATTGTACGAAGTTTCAGGAAAGACATCAGATCAAAGAGAAGGCTGTCACAAATTTTTATTGTATAAAAATAATTTGTAAGTGACATTTACCTTTCGTTATTAAGTACAGCACATGTGTTATTCATTGTATAGGCTCCTTAAGGATAGGGAATCGATTATCAGGTCACCATGTAATCTAAACTTTGTTATGAAAGATGGGTATTTTAACAGGTATATCTAATGAACTATTTTGCAGATATGGCGAATACTTATTCCCTAGACCAAACAGACAATGAAAATAAACTTAGACGTTATTTTCAGAATGATTTTGAAAATGTGAGTAAACAAAGGTTGCGATCAATTCACATGAGTCTTAGGCGCTATGGAAATGTAGAATCAAGAATAAACCTCAAAGATTTACAACATGCATTTGAGGTAAGCTTGACTACCATTCATTTGCCTGTAGGGTAGTTCGTTTAATCATTTTTGAACTCAAACATACATATTTTTTGGAGCAAATAGAATGAAACAAAAATACATATTGTAGTGATATTAGAGAGGTTTAGATGCGTTCCAAGAACGAGAACGTTGTGAAATCGTGGTCGTTTGTTGCAATATTGCTAGAATTTTTGCTGTTATAATTAATGGTGGCATTATATGTTATTAACATTAAAATGTCTTTGGCCAATTGTACTAAACATGCACTAAAAATATAAGTGACAGGTTGGTATGGAACCAAAACATAGCTGGTTCTATGTGTCAACAAAATATCACCAGATTGCACGTGATTGGAAATTTACTAATTGCATCATTTGGCTCAAGTCACCTATTATATCACGGTCTTGAATAGCCTTGCCTGTGCGTGATGTCCATGGGTCCTATAAAAGAAATCATGGCAAATTCTTGTACTTCTTTGGACAGCGCTTTTCGGAAAGAGACCAGAGCTACGCCAATTCGAGTACACGCTTGTTTCTTGGAGAATTGCACATCGATTGACTGACTTTGTTGTTTTTATATGCCGTCATGCTCGGGTCCGTGTGATACAAGCACACTTGTTTTTTTCGTTTTTTGTTGCAGGAGAACCAAGTTACTTTAACCCAACGGCATTATCAGATGATAACTGATGCATGCGAAGATCATTTTGGTATTGATTTTGAAAAGCTTTACAAATTATTAATACAGGCACATGAAGACAAAAGTAAGTTCATACATTCTACCGCTTTGGTTCGTTTTACGTCGCCTGTCGATCCAGTTTCTTCAGTTTCCGACAACTGCTATTCACGTTCTCAAGCAAATAAATAAAAAGTAAAAGTACCCTTCATGGTTGGCATTTGACGGAGTGGAGGCTCAACCGCCGATATCCGTGTAAAATGTCAGTGGTACTGGTACCACCACTTGCCTTCTGTAAACTTAAAAGTTTAAGTAATACTTTGGCATGGTAAAACTAATTTAATTCCAACTGTAGCTGAAACACAAAATTTCACCACTTTCAATGACTGATGGCAGTTCTTGTTTATACGAAAAACTTACATACGATCTCCTTTTCCGTTCCTATTTTCGCATTTGATACAGCATAATAATATTATATGAAATATTTCAGATCAAATGCTTGCACCTAAACACGACCAACGTATTGTTTTAACACGAGAACAAAGAGATCAGGATTTATTGTATCGTCTAGAGGAACAGCTGGTTAAACGACAGGTGTTTTTCGACATTGATGCGATAAGAAAGGCATTTCAAAATAAGGATTTAAACAGAGTTGGAAAAGTGCAAAAAGATCAGGTATGAACATTTTTAAAACTAATTCTATATCGAATCTTTTTTGACAAATTTCTTCGACACATTTTCAACATCGTGAATGAACAGATCAGCCGTACACAGATCTCCTGTTTTAAGGAGAGTAGAAATCTCTTCCTTGCCACTACCCAGCACATTCAACGCGAATTAAAAATAAATAAATAAATTGAACATAGATGCGGACCTGTGGGTATCGTGAAGAATTCTAGAGGTGTATTGTTCATTTTAACAAGCCCTTCTTCCATGCAACGGTGGATAAGGCGCTGGTTCGCTAACCCGGAGGTCGGGTGTTCGATCCCTGCATTGACCGAAAAAGTTCATCTCGATTTTCCAGTGTGATTTCCTCTTGCCAGTGATGCAGGAGGAGGGCCTGGCAAGGACAGCTGCCTAGTCGTTCGGGTGGGGCGAAAAACCGAGGTCCCGTGTACACATTGGAGTGCACGTAAAAGATCCCTTGGCAGTCGGAATTCGATATAAGAGTAGGCCGTAGCGCCGCTGCCCGGGCAAAATTTCCTTCATAGCACAAGGTATGGCGTATGACCGTCTTCTATTAGCCCTGGTTAGGTGCAAAAGAGTAGGACGTTAAACCCCATTTCATCTCCCATGCAACGTGGCTACGAAACAGACCTGGGATGTGTGGCTAGGTCAAATGGGAGGAAATCCTGTGTTACCATGCCAACATGTAGTAACTAATGTAAAAAGTCATTCCCATTATGACAAAAATATTGTCCTTGATAAATTATAAGATGGCGTACGTTATTTGTAAATATACAGATACACGATTACTATATCAAGTAGGAAATAAAAATCACCAAACTAATGAAATACAGATACACGATTAATATGTCAAGTAGGATATTCAAATAACGATTTAAATAAAAGTAAATTTAAATGATATTGTGACTGAATTTATAAATGCGTGTCATTTTAATGCTTTGCAGGCACAGTTAATATTTTCGCATTTAAAAACACCCTTGTATGGAGCGCTGTTGACGAATTTACTGAATCGGTGTCACGCTGAAAATGACGGTGGAATCAGGTAGGTGACTGTTTATAGTCACAACCAAGAAGTATCTTATATTTTTTATTTGGCGTGTTGAAGTAATGGGCAATTTCCCGAATCAAATAAAACAAATATCCCCGCCAGAAACTAATTACTGTAACATACATATTAGTTGATATATGTAGCACCATAGGCCTTTCTGTCATACGTGGTGAGCGGAACTACAAAAACCGGTTGCCACATCCTACGTATAACACTACGTATCTTAGTAGCCCTGTGATCCGCTAGAATTTGTCTTTGGCTGTTTTGCTGCCACTTCACTTCGTGTATTTACTTCTTACTGTTTTCTCAGTTTGTGTTACCAGAAATAACAATGCAACAGTTCGTTTTTATACGCCCACATTTTCATGTGGACGTATTATGTCGTCGCCCCTGTCCGTCCGGACGTCCGTCCGTCCACAATTTGTTTGTGGACTCTCTACAGGTCACAATTCTTATCCGATTTTGACGAAACTTGAAATATAGGTTTATCCCCATAAGATCTTGGTTCCTTTCGATATTGGCATGTATCGGATAAGAACTTCATGGATTATGGCCCCTGATTGTACGAAATATCATGATTTTAGCTTGTGGACCCTATAGAGGTCACAATTTTGAACCGATTGTGATGAAACTTGACATGCATGTTTATAACCCCAAAATCTTGGTTCCTTTCGATATTTGCGCCCATCGGATCGTAACTTCCTGAATTATGGCCCCTGATTGTCCGAAAAATCGCCCTTTTTAGCTTGTGGTCCCTCTGGAGGTCAAAATTATTATCCGATTTAAAAAACCGTTTGATTATATCACCGTTACATGGTAATGAGGGTTGAGTTCAAATTTCGTGAAAATCGGACTAAAATTGACAAACAAAATGGCCGCCGTTTGTACGCGAATAGTGTGAAAATATGTTATATCAAGGTTGTGGACCCTATCGAGGTCACAATTTTGAACCGATTTTGATGAAACTTGACATGTATGTTTATAACCCAAAGATCTTGGTTCCTTTCGATATTTGCACCGATCGGATCGTAACTTCCTGAATAATGGCCCCTGATTGTCCGAAAAATTGCCCTTTTTAGCTTGTGGTCCCTCTGGAGGTCAAAATTATTATCCGATTTAAAAAAACGTTTGATTATATCACCGTTACATGGTAATGAAGGCTGAGTTCAAATTTCGTGAAAATCGAACCAAAATTGGCGGAGAAAATGGCCGCCGTTTGTACGCGAATAGTGTGAAAATATGTTATATCAAGGTTGTGGACCCTATAGAGGTCACAATTTTGAACCGATTTTGATGAAACTTGACATGCATGTTTATAACCCGAAGATCTTGGTTCCTTTCGATATTTGCGCTCATTAATTCGTAACTTTCTGAATTATGGCCCCTGATTGTACGAAAAATCACCCTTTTTAGCTTGTGGTCCCACTGGAGGTCAAAATTATTATCCGATTTAAAAAAACGTTTGATTATATCACCATTACATGGTAATGAAGATTGAGGTAAAATTTCGTGAAAATCGGACCAAAATTGACAGACAAAATGGCCGCCGTTTGTACGCGATTAGTGTGAAAGTATGTTATGTCAAGGTTGTGGACCCTATAGAGGTCACAATTTTGAACCGATTTTGATGAAACATGACATGCATGTTTATAACCCAAAGATCTTGGTTCTTTTTGATATTTGCGCCCATTGGATCGTAACTTCCTGAATTATGGCCCCTGATTGTACGAAAAATGACCTTTTTTTTAGCTTGTGGTCCCTCTGGGGTCAGAATTATTATCCCATTTAAAAAAACGTTTGATTATATCACCGTTACATCGTAATGAAGGTTGAGGTCGAATTTCGTGAAAATCAGACTAAAATTGACAGCTGTTCTTGTCAGGCCATCCATCCTTCATCACGAACAAGGGGAAACCACGCTAGAAAATCTAGATGAACTTTGTCACCCAATGCAGGGATCAAACACCAAACCTCAAGGCAACCAAGCCAGCATCTTACCCACTTAGCAACATGATCCCCAGTTGAATTTGAAGCCTACTGAAATGAACCTTTATAACCCAAATATCTTAATTCATTTCAATATTTGCACATATCAAATTCTAACTTAATGATGTAGGAAAAATTCACTTTCGGTATTGCTTGTTCTCTATCCATCTCTCGAAAATGTGCCAGCCTATCTTTAGATTTTATATATCATAGCCGGATACATAAATGCAAGCATAGTATAGATTACAATACCAAAGTCACTCTCAAACCCTAGTGCTGTTGTTTGTCTGATATATCACATGGTGGTCCTATTAGATAGAGTTGAGTGTCATCTGCAAAAAGATGGTAGTCTACTCTTTGTTTGCGAATGATTTCACCAATAGGAGAGGCATAGATAATAAATAGAGTTGGTCCCAAGACCGATCCTTAGGGAACACCAAATTTTACTTGGGTTTGATTTGATTTAGCATTGTCTACGCATACAATTTTCTCGAGATTTACCAGAGAAACTGGATTAAAAGTTAATCGGTTAGAATCATCTACTCGGTCGCAGTCACATCGGGAAAGTGATCACGAATTTTGTTGATCTTACTTATGAAAAAAGTAACAGAACCTCTGGTAGAGTACCTTTGTCAAAACATGGTGGATACTTATCCCACGAACTGTCTTTTGTAAAGTTGTTGAAAGTTTGAAGCAGTGTTTTATTGTCACTTGGCGTGAGATATTTAATCTTGGTTGATCTATATTCAGATGAATACTGGTTAACTTTACATTTGTATATTTGACAGTGCACCCCTAGACTTTGCCTTTGCCAGTTGGTTTCGGCACCCCGACATTGGTGTTTTAATGTTAAAAGGGAATCATTGAACCATAGGGTCCGATGTTAACAGTGCGCTTCTTAAGGGGAGCATGTCTGTCTAAAGTACCATTAAGGGCTGGATTAAAAACTGACCACTTATCATCAACAGAGTCTAATTCAGATATATTTTGTAAAACAGATTCAATATTGACCGATGAATTAACCGATGTTAATATTCCGGCACTTTCTATATAGTAAGGGCTGGTTTTGACAGGTTTAGATCCAGAAACACGGTGAAGTGTTCTGATAATTCGTGGTTAGAAACATACACATCTGATACCAGTTTTTAGGTTGATTTGCAGATAACTAGATCTAACGTGTGGCCGCTACCATGGCAACAAGTTGTTTTAATCCAAAACTATCAATATCTGTGTAAATCTCTTTTATTGTCGAGAGCATAGTCAACATTGATATTAAAATCGCAAAAGAATAGGGGCTGACTGCAAGTTGTATCATGACAACATATTAATTCAAGAAACTCATCCTCAAAATTTTGGAAATATTGTTTGTTTTTAGCAGAAGGGGAGAGGGGCTGTATATGGCAATTATTCGAAATTGGGACGATTTCAAACAAATAAGGAACCGCTTACAACATTTTGTCATGTGGTGAAATATCCATCAATTCGAATATGGTTACATTGTATCATTATTTTGGCAAAGTGACTATCTCGGACTGAATTAAAACCACTCACGTAGAACTTCAAATTGGACACATAAACTGATGAAGGCAACTTTTTATGGTCCTTTAATAAACAGAAAATGAGACGTTGTTTTGGCACCGACAAAGCTGAATCTCGAGTATATGTTTAAAATCACCACAAATACGGATTCTACTACCTCGAAAACATAGTAGTCGACATTTAACAACACTATATTTGGTCGAAAAACACAAAACACATAATATTTGCGGCGCCATTTTGGCCGCCATATTGGATTGCTGCCACATTAGATTGCCGCAGGTCATTTACCAATGTCATATTCAAACACACAGACCACGAAAACCTATATTTGAATATGAAAGACATTCTAAACAAACTTGTTAGTAGTGAAATGACAGAAAGATCGGCTGGCACTGCCAGGCAGGATACGCCCACATTTTCGACAGATGGATAGAGAACAAGCAATACCGAAAGTGATTTTCCTACATCATTAAGTCCTGTATTTCATACTGTATTGGAGGCAGCCATTTTGTTGGTTAGTTCCAGTCTGATATTCATGAAATTCGAAGCCGACAATGATTATGATGTGACGGTACAAAACGTAGACAAGTGACTTTTCGTCAAAATCGGATAAGAATTGTGACCCGTAGAGAGTCAACAACCATGATATACCATATTTTTACACTATTCTGTACAAACGGCGACCATTTCGTCCGTCAATTTTGGTACGATTTTCACGAAATTCGAACTCAACCTTCCTTACGGTGGAACAGTAATATAATCAGAGTTTTTCTTAAATCGGATAATAATTGTTCGAGAGATAGATAGAGAACAAGCAATACCGAAAGTGATTTTTCCTACAATCAAAGGTCATAATTCATTTAGTTGCAATTTGATATGCGCAAATATCGAAAAGAATAAAGATCTTTCGGTTATAAACAGGTATTTCAGGTTTCATCAAAATCGAATTAAAATTGTGACCTTTACAGGGTCCACAACTTTGATATACCATATTTTTTACACTATTCGCGTAGAAACGGCGACCATTTTGTCTGGCAACTCAACCTTCCGTAGGGTGTAACGGTGATAGAGTCAAACGTTTTTTTTTTAATCGGATAATAATTGTGTCCTCCAGAGGGACCATAAGCGATTTTTCGGACAATCAGGGGCTATAATTCAGGAAATTACGATCCGATATGCGCAAATAACGAAAGGAACCAAGATCTTTGGGTTATAACCATTTTGTCTGTCAATTTTGGTCCGATTTTCCCGAAATTCCAACTCAAACCTTCCTTAAGGTGTAACGGTGATATAATCAAAGGGTTTTTTTTTAAATCGGAAAATAATTGTGACCTCCAGAGGGACCACAAGCTAAAAAAAAGGCAATTTTGCGTACAATCAGGGGCCATAATTCAGGAAGTTACGATCCGATATGCGCAAATAACGAAAGGAACCAAGATCTTTGGGTTATAACCATGCATTTCAAGTTTCATCAAAATCAAAATCGAATTTAAATTGTGACCTCTACAGGGTCCACAACCATGATATACAATTTTTTAACAGTATTCGCGTACAAACGGCGGCCATTTTGTATGGCAATTTTGGTCCGATTTTCCCGAAATTCGAACTCAACCTTCCTTACGGTGTAACGGTAATATAATCAAACGGTTTTTGAAATCGGATAATAATTGTGACCTCCAGAGTGACCAGGCGATTTTTCGTATAATCAGGGGCCATAATTCAGGAAGTTTGATTCGATATGCGCAAATATCGAAAGCAACCAAGATCTTTGGGTTATAACGGTGAATTTCAAGTTTCATCAAAATCGAATTAAAATTGTGACCTCTACAAGGTCCACAACCTTGATATACAATTTATTTTTTAACAGTATTCGTGTACAAACGGCGGCCATTTTGTATGGCAATTTTGGTCCGATGTTCCCGAAATTCGAACTCAACCTGCCTTAGGGTGTAACGGTGATATAATCAAACGTTTTTTTTTTTAAATCGGATAACAATTGTGACCTCCAGAGGGACCACACGCTACAAAAGGTGATTTTTCGGACAATCAGGGGCCATAATTCAGGAAATTACGTTCTGATAGGCGCAAATATCGAAAGGAACCAAGATCTTTGGGTTATAAAAATGCATGTCAAGTTTCATCAAAATCGGTTCAAAATCGTGACCTCTACAGGGTCCACAAGCTAAAACGTGATTTTTCGTACAATCAGGGGCCATAATCCATGAAGTTTTGATCCGATACATGCCAGTATCGAAAGCCGCCGAGACCTTATGGGGTTAAACCTATATTTCAAGTTTTGTCAAAATCAGATAAGAATTGTGACCTGTAGAGAGTCCACAAACATATTGTGGACGGACGGACGGACGGACCGACGGACAGGGGGGCGACATAATACGTCCATATGAAAATGTGGGCGTACAAAAAGGTGATTTTTCGGAAAACCAGGGGCCATAATTCAGGAAATTACGTCTCGATAGGCGCAAATATCGAAAGGAACCAAGATCTTTGGGTTATAAACATGCATGTCAAGTTTCATCAAAATCGGTTCAAAATTGTGACCTCTATAGGGTCCACAAGCTAAAAACGTGATTTTTCGTACATTCAAGGGTCATAATCCATGAAGTTTTGATCCGATACATGTCAATATCGAAAGCATAGGGGATAAACCTATATTTCAAGTTTCGTCAAAATCGGGTAAGAATTGTGACCTGTAGAGAGTCCACAAACAATTGCGGACAGACGGACGAATGGACAGGGGCGACGACATATGAAAATGTGGGCGTATAAAAACTGATATTTCGGCTAATTTGAGGGGTATGAACATGGGGGCCAGGGGGATCGAGGGGCCAATTATTTTCTGTATTATGAATTTTGATACTTCTCCACATATTTTTAGCACCTTAAGGCTTGGTTTCAACAATATTTGTTGAATAACACGCACCCCTACTATAACACATCATTTTTAATTTATAAAGTCCAGGTTTCACTTTAAATTCTGCCTCGGGAAATCTCAATTTGGTAATTTGTAAACCATTTCCTCTTCTTGGATTTCTATTGGTCTGTTTCGTGTCAAGTTGAAAACGTTCTTTTTTGTCTTCTAAGTATGATTGGTGTGAGACATAATACAAATACCAGCCGCCAATCAAACATTCTCGCGACTACCGACCAACATGTTTAATAAAAGAAACAACCCTAAATTTTTTCGGCATCCATGGATCTAATTCTGCATATATTTCAGTTATCATAATTCATTACAATGCATTATATTTCGCCGTATGACTCTCAAATCTCAGAAAACATGTGCAACGAGGCTTAGTATTTTGAGTCATCTATGGGACTTGCGCACTATCAGAATGATAAGTGTTGTTATTTTGGGAGAAATCGACTGAGAAGTTGTTTTAAACACTTTCAACTCCTCTAAACCCGAAATTTAATAGGTATATTGATATACGAAAATGTAAATTGGGTTAAACTGTAGTGCTCCTAAACGGGGCTAAAAAAGACGAAATATTCTCTATACTGTTGCATTTACAACACTTATTTTATATTATGATTATGTGGCCTGTTAACCAATTTTACATATTCAATTTCCCGAAAAAAATTGTATTTACCTAATTCTACGAATATTTCCACGAAAAACTTTTCTTCCACCGGATTTCTTTTGTTTTTCCACCGCTTTTGGTTTTCCACCAATTTTTTTTCCACAAGATTTCTTTTTTCCACCAGAATTTTTTCTGTTGCTGGTTTTTACGGGTTTTCTCCTTCCAGATCTTTCAGGGTATTCGATCTTGTAGTCACGTGCACCAAATAGCATATGTAACACTATGCAGTGCTATGCAGTCGCTGGTTAGATGTGTAAAATCACAGGCACTTGAAGGGATTAAAATAAAACTTCTTACTACTGCTTGACTATAATACAAGAATACAATGTAATTCAGACGCCATCTTTGTTATGACTGATTTACCATGTCTCGTCTGATATCATCTCACAATACTCACTAGTTCTAACACTTCTATCACGTGATAGAGCCTACGAAGCGAGGCCGCTGTTGAGCGAGACTTGATCACCCAGTTCCTATGCACATATCGAGTAATGATAGCTTTATAAAGGGACTGGGTGATACAGACTTCTTTTGACCTTATTTCGGGTTACTTCCGGGCTCGCCAAGTTGAATATCGATAAATGATAGCTTTTTAAATTTGATTTGTTATTAATAACGCTGTAAAAGGACCAATTTAATTACATCTGTATGTGAATAATGATCAAATAAAGTCTTGTTGGCAATAAAAATGACATGAAGTGTTAGAACTAGTGAGTATTGTGAGATGATATCAGACGATACATGGTAAATCAGTCATATCAAAGATGGCGTCTGAATTACCTTGTATTCTTGTATTATAGTCAAGCAGTAGTAAGAAGTTTTATTTTAATTTATTTTAATCCTTTCAAGTGCCTGTGTGGAAAATATACAGAGAGAACTCCTCACACTCAACATGTGACACGTACTCTTTCTTCTCTGCTACATATTTTAGAACAGCCAGTTAGTTAAGACGTTTGACTTACCAGGAATAACAATGCAACAGTTCGGTTTTTTTTTACATTTTACATGTATATATCAAAGCCGGATACATATATACAAGCATAGTATACACAACAATACTAAAGTCGTTCTCAAACCCTAGCCAACCAGACCTGCTACATTTCTTACAAGTATGATAGTTTTGTAGCTTTGGTTTTGGGACGTTCAATTATCAAATTATTGTCAAGTGGACAATTAAGCCAAATGACGCTGAAACCCACCTTTATATGGTTAGTTGAAATTTGCTAGAGAAATTTCCCACAAAAAATCTGAAATTGATTATTACCACATTATAACTCTTTTTTATATATCCACCTGTCACTCATATATTTCCTCCGGGCACTCCGGTTTCCTCCCGCTGCTAAAGACACCTACGCGCAGGCGAATTATTAAAATAAAATTAAACCATATGTTAGTCCCGAAATGACCTAGTTTGTGTTGAGTGGACGTTAAACCCCATTTCTCTCTCTCTCTCACTCATATTTTAGTGCACATTTAATGCAATTAATTAATACAATATAATGCCATCATTAATTATACGAGCAAGAATCGCTTAAAAATTTCCTAATTGTATTTCCCAGCTTTTTATATTAGGTCAAATTTTGTGGAGTTTTGTATTTTATACTTTTGAAAATTGATAGAATGGTCATCATAATGTTTCTGAAAAGGGCTCTGTTGTGTTGTTGTTGTAGTTGGCCAGAATTTATCAATTTTTTGGAAAGATCACAACAAAGAGCTTGGGAAAAGCATCCTGCCATGGCCGAACTACCTAAACAAGTACAGGAAGAAGAAATGGTTAATCCCGATGTTATAGATGAATTATCATCCAGTGCTAAAGCAAAGGTTGTCTCTAAATTATTGAAAAAGGTAAAATGATTAGCATGAATCTCCCAGGCCAATGGTATTATACTCTTTTATAAATATTTACAGTACTTACAATAATAACGGTTAAGTTTTTCTGTCATCAGATGTATGTTAAAAATACCCAAATAGTTAGAGTTAAAATGGTACACCCTCATTGAATTGATCTCTTGATTTGTTTCGATTGATAACCTTCCACCGCCATTCAAATTTTACAACCGTAGATAAAGCTGCTGTTGGGATAGAATCTAATTTTTGCTTAACTGTGGACATCATCTTTCGACGCGAAAACCTTGCTATATAGGACCCGTCCTATCAATAATCGAAATAACACTTAACTGTATCCAAAGTAAAATGAGTTTGAGATTCAGTTAGATTAACAAATAGGAATATTAAAAGATTTTATCGACGACTATGGGTATCACTACCTTGCTTTGGCCACACCCTGTTTATATAGTCTGCAGAGGACGCTGAATATTCAATCGTTTTCAATATGAATATTGCGGTTTGCGAGAAATTGAAAATGCACCAAATGACGATCAGAAACCGTAAAGAGATTTACGCTAAGATTGTGCACTGATGCACCTGAAATCTGAATTTATAAACCTTCCAATCCAGTAGTATAATCACAAGTTGAAATTCTATTTCAATTAGAATCATTTGAATAATGTCTCGGATTTGAACTAAGACAAAACTTAATTGACCAATACAATACATAGTCCAGAAGCAATGGCCAAGAGAATTGTTGGCTAATTAACCACAATGACTCATTGTGGTTAATTATGAGTTATGAGTGGTTGTTTTCATTGACTTACTTAAGCTGGTGGTTTAATGTCCGCTTCCACGTAGGTGATATCGCAGACTATGTTTTCATTGAACTGCTAGCTTGGCTTTATAGGGTTGGTGTATTCCCACGAAGGCGCAGTTACAGAGCGTGACCAAAATTAATCCTTCCCGCGAAGGCGCAGATATCGACTTGTCGGCTTTCGTTTGAAAAGAGACATATTTTTATTAGGCCCCAATTAAGGGTGTTAAAGATTTTATGGATTTATGTTCACTCTGAATTTTTTTCACCAATTGGCAAGGTTCAAAATGCGATCTACAGTTGAAAGTAGAAAATAAAAACCAAAAGAGAAAATTCTTATCCAAAATGGTTATTTTCGTGTGGGAAACATATACCGCTCATGCTTTTCAACCTCATACGTCCACCTTTTTATCTTCAAGTCGTAAATATTCTACTTTCAATAATCAACTTTTGACATTCCACTTTCAACTTCAGATTTTCTACTCCAGATTTTCTGCTCCAGATTTTCTCCTTACATATTACGGAAATAAATTTGATCACGTGACTTTTTCTGCATGTCAAAGTACCACTGGATTTGCAGTCAGCAAACTCGGTCGATGGTTGGGTTAAAATTTGGGAATAGTTTTTTGACTTAAATAAAAAACGCTCTAACTCAAATTTCATTACATCGTTGTTTGTCTGTTTTGTTTATTTTTCCCCAAGTTCAACTATAATTCATCTTACATACACCGTGGCAAGGATTAGGGTCGCCTGTCCAACCATGTGGGTTTTCTCCGGGTACTCCGGTTTCCTCCCACTGCTAAAGACCATACGTTAGTCCCGAAATGACCTAGTTTATTCGAGTGGGCGTTAACCCCCCTCTCGCTCTCCCCCCCTCTCTCTCTCTCTCACACACACACACATTTGTCTTTTTATATGAATTAGTTACTAAGGAGTGAACTAAGATAACAATAAGTAGCCTTGAACACTAGTGGCTAAGTGGTGGATAGGGTGGATAGGATGAAAAACCACGTAAAAGATCCCCTGTCATTTGGAATTCAATATATAAGTAGGATGTAGCGCTACTGTCCGGGCAAAATTTCCCTCGTAACACACTGTATGGCGTATGCCCGTCTTCATTATCCCATAGTCGGTGCACAACAGTAGGATTTTAAACCTCATTCCATTTCATAAAGTAGCGGTGGATTACAGTGGCTAAGTGGGCAAGATGCTGGATTGCCGCTGTCCGGGGAAAATTTCCCTCATTAGCCTAGTTTGGAGCAGAGCATTAAGACCTTTAATTTCATTAAGTAGCCCTTTCATGCTCATAACAGGGTTCCACTTTCAAGGATTATATCTTGTGGAATGTGTCCTTTAATTATTATTAATGATTCTTGGAATAACAACAGCAACAAGTAAACAACTTATAACTTCCTATAAATCGGCCCTTCAACCAGCTAGTATATAGGTTCCCTAAGCTGGTTGTCTCTTTATATAAATTAGTTACTATGAAAGTGTTAACTTAAACATATAATTTTTGGACAAATTCTGAAGCAATTTAACTGATAAGATCAACCACTTTAATTACAATAATTTAAATCGAGTGACCAATTGCTGTCTGCTTCATCTGACTAACCAAGCATTAATGTATATTAAAATATAGATTTGAAATTAAAAATAGAATTAAACAATAATAAAGTAACATGTTAACTATACATTTATACATTAATAACAGCTTAAACTCTGGTTTTGTGCCACAGCCATTCAAGCATGCTTTGATCAAGCCCTTACTTAAGAAACCATCTCTCGAGTCGGAAGTATTAAAAAATTATTGCCCTGTTTCGAACCTTCCATTTATCTCCAAAATCTTAGAAAAAGTTGTCAAAATACAACTGTTGGAACATATGCAAAATCACAGTTTAATGTACGAGTACCAGTCAGCTTACAGAAACAACCACAGTACCGAAACTGCTCTAAACCACGTTTTCAATACGATCCGAAGTGGAGTTGACCAAGGTTCCATCGCTATGCTCGTTTTGCTTGATCTATCTGCTGCCTTTCATACGCTGGATCATAGCAGAATACTCAACAGACTGGAATCCGAGTATGGTATCAATGGCCTCGTGTTAAACTGGTTTTCATCATATTTAATAGGTAGAACACAGGCAGTTATGGTTAACAGCTCCTTTTCTAACACAGTCGATCTTTCATGTGGTGTACCACAGGGATCAGTATTGGGACCAATTATTTTCTGTAAGTACACAAAGTCACTCAGCAATCTTCTCATTAAAAAGGATCTAAACCACCACTTTTATGCTGATGACTATCAGATCATGGACTTTTTCCTCCCTGAACAAAATAGTCAACTATCTTGTTGTGAAAAAATTGAAACATGTGTGACAGATGTAAAAAGCTGGATGACAAACAATAAACTAAATTCGGACAAAACAGAACTGTTATTGATCGCCCCTACACGCAGACTACATAAGAGCGACATAACCCATTTAAAAATTGAACAATCTTACATCAATCCATCAAAATACGTCAAAAACCTCGGTGTTATTATGGATACGAATTTGTCTATGGAAAACCACATCAGTTTTCTGTGTAAAACATGTCACTACCACCTTCGGAATATTGGCTCAATACGTCACTTTATAACATCAGATGCTGCAGCAACCCTCGTCCGATGTCTTATCCTCTCTCGCCTCGACTATTGCAACAATGTGTTATCTGGGATTACCAATGAGCAAACAAAACGCCTCCAACGTATACAAAACTCAGCAGCCAGATTAGTCTCAAGAACCAAAGTCCGTGACCACATATCTCCAGTTTTATCCTCTCTTCATTGGCTTCGTATTAATGAACGTATAGAATTCAAATTGTTGTGCCTAACTTATCAAGCTGTTTATAAGACTGCACCTGTTTATCTTCAAGAACTTGTTAACGAACATTTACCAGTCAAAAACCTTCGATCTAGTAACACTTGTCAACTACAATTACCAACATACAATTTAAAAACTTTTGGAGCAAGAACATTTTCATATCAAGCTGCCTTCCATTGGAATAAACTCCCAACTTCCTTAAAACAGTGTCCGTCCCTAGCAAGTTTTAAATCATCACTGAAGACACATCTGTTCCGTCGCTATATGTAATGAGATGACACAGAATATTGTTCAGACTTTGCAGAATTGACTTGAGCGCTATGAGCATACTACACAGTGTGGAATAGCGCTATATAAATGTTAGTATTATTATTATCATATGTATCCACCCTACTTCAAACAAGAACATATTTTCACGATAATAATTTTTATTTCTGTACAACGGATTCCTGTAAGGCCTAAAATGATCTCAGGACATGTCTATTGGACAATAACACCCCTCTAAATGCGAAACAGGAAGTGTTTATCTCCTAAATAGTACGGCCATTGGTTCAGTCTCTGACAGTAACATCAGTCGTTGACACGTAACCCGAAGTTGATTGCCTTGCTCTTAAAGAGAAGTCAACAAGTTGTTTAGGGCATTGCCATTAAAGAAAAATCTCAATAAAGTGTTGATTTCAACTGTCAGATTTGAACTTGGGGGAAAATTTACAAAATAGACAAAAACAGTGTAATGAAATTTGAGTTAGTGCGGTTTTTTTATTTAAGTCAAACAAACTATTCCCAAATTTTAACCCAACAATCGACCGAGTTTGCTGACTTGAAATCCGTGTGGTACTTAGGGGTAATTGCCGTATTTTAATGAAATAGTCATGTAACCAAATTTATTTCCGTAATATGCATGGAGAAAATCTGGAGCAGAAAATCTGGAGCAGAAAATCTGGAGTAGAAAATCTGAAGTTGAAAGTCCGAATGTCAAAAGTTGATTATTGAAAGTAGAAATACTGTTGTTGAAAGTAAAATATTTACGACTTAAAGTTGAAAAGGTGGACGTATTAGGTTGAAAAGCACGAGCGGTATATATTTCCCACACGAAAATGTCCATTTTGGATAAGAATTTTCTCTTTTGCTTTTTATTTTCTACTTTCTATTGCAGATCGCATTTTGAACCCGATACCCCGCCATAATTGACAACTAATGATTAAACCGGAAACCCTCATCGAATCATCCGAAATTCAGATAATATTGGGGACGTGCACTTTGCTGGTGCCTGACTGAAATTTGCAAGCTATTAGTCAACGTCCTTACGTAAGCAGGGGTTCCTAAAATAGTACAGGAACACAGTTAACCATGAAATGAAATGTAAATCTGTCTCTATAAAAATATTCTAAAAACCAATTCCCTCTTCATTTGATGAAGAACTGAGTAAGCTTCGTGGCGGTGAATGGGCAGATGATTCTAAAATTGTACTTTCCGACTTTCCAACCTTTGCAACTACGAAAAATAGCCTGTATGGTGAGCCATTTTATCTAATCGATGGTGCCGATGATAGGATTCTTGGTTTTGTTACCCCACCAATTTGTCAGTCAGATACAATTTTTGGAGACGGTATCTTCTAACTTACCAACTCTATACAATACACGGCAGCATTAATGGCCAACGTTTTCCCATGGCATTTTTTTTCTTCCTGCCAGATAAACTCCAATGTATTCACGTACAGACGAATGCTCCGCCTTATGTTTTTATTTCTATTAATTTTTGTTATCGTATATAGTTATGTTTTTATTTCTTATTTGGTGAAATTAAATTAATTTTTGTTCTAGTGTAGTTATCTTTTTATATTTTATGCCCAAAATAATTCTAACATGTTGGTTAATTAGTTACACTGGGGATTATGAAAGTGTAAATTCTTATCATAACAATCTATAACACCATTGTTACAGTTTTTATACGGCCACATTTTCATGTGGACGTATATTGTCGTCGCCCCTGTTCGTCCGTCCGTCCACAATTGTCTGTGAACAGTCTACAGGTCACAATTTTTATCCAATTTCAATGAAACTTGAAATATAGGATTATAACCGTAAGATCTCGGTTCCTTTCGATATTGGCATGTATCGGACTGTAACTTCATGGGTTATGGCCCCCGATTATACGACAAATCACGTTTTTTAGCTTGTGAACAGTGTAGAGGCATATATCCGACTGTAACTTCATGGGTTATGGCCCCTGATTGTACGAAAAATCACGTTTTTGGCTCGTGAACAGTGTAGAGGTCACAATTTTGAACCGATTTGGATGAAACTTGAAATGCATGTTTATAACCCAAAGATCTTGGTTTCTTTCGATATTTGCGTCAATCCCGAATAATGGCCCCTGATTGTCCGAAAAATCGCCCTTTTTTAGCTTGTGGTCCCTCTGGAGGTCAAAATTGTTATCCGATTTAAAAAACCGTTTGGTTAAATCACCGTTCCATGGTTATGAAGGTGCCGTTCGATTTTCGTGAAAATAGGACCAAAATTGACGAGCAAAATGGCCGCCCTTTGTACGCGAATAGTGTGTAAATATGTTATATCAAGGTTGTGGACCTTATAGAGGTCACAATTTTGAACCGATTTCGATGAAACTTGTATGTTTATAAGCAAAAGATCTTGGTTCCTTTCGATATTTGCGCCCATCGGATCGTAACTTCCTGAATTATGGGCCCCGTTTGTCCGAAAAATCGCCCTTTATAGCTTGTGGTCCCTCTGGAGGTCAAAATTGTTATCCGATTAAAAAAAAACCTTTGATTATATCACCGTTCCATGGTTATGAAGGTGGAGTTTGAATTTCGTGAAAATCGGACCAAAATTGACTGACAAAATGGCCGCCGTTTGGACGCGAATAGTGTGAAAATATGTTATATCAAGGTTGTGGACCCTATATAGAGGTCACAATTTTGAACCGATTTTGATGAAACTTGACATGTATGTTTATAACCCGAAGATCTTGGTTCCTTTCGATGTTTGCGCCAATCGGATCGTAACTTCCAGAATTATGTCCCCTGATTATCCGAAAAATCGCTTTTGTTAGCTTGTGGTCCCTCTGGAGATCAAAATTATTATCCGATTTAAAAAAAAACGTTTGATTCTATCACCGTTACATGGTAATGAAGAAAGAGTATGAATTTCGTGAAAATCAGACCAGAATTGACGGATAAAATGGCCGCCGTTTGTACGCGAATAGTGTGAAAATATGTTATATCAAGGTTGTGGACTCTGTAGATGTCACAATTTTAATCTGATGTTGGTGAAACTTGAAATGCATGTTTATAACCCAAAGATCTTGTCTCTTTTTGATATTTGCTCATATCGGATTCCTGAATAATAGCCCCTGATTGTACGCAAAATCGACTTCTTTAGCTTGTGGTCCATCTAGAGGTCTCAATTATTATCCGATTTAAAAATAATATTAAATGTTTCGTATACTAAACGTTAGCATAGGGCAGAACTTTATAAAAACCAAACAAATACTAATGATTTTCTGATGATTACCTAAAATGCAACAACTCTTGTTGACTGCCCAGACGATTTAGCTGCTGTGTGGGCGTATGTTTCGTTGTCTGGTAACCTATTTGTAAAAAAATATGTAGTAATTTTATTAATAATTGTTGGATTTTAATTTTCGATGAATGTTTGGCAAAGCCGGAGACAGGGCACATAGCTACGCAGATATTAGACGCCAAATTTCGAAAAACTTATTTTCGAAGGCAAATATTATTTTATCAAAACTGATATAGCAAAAAGAGTGTGTCCTTTGAAGGTGCAAAAAATATGAGATCGGTTTTATAAATTTCGATTTCATTTTCGAGCGAATTCGATTAAAAGGTGTAAAAAGGTGTAAGATTTACCTATTTACAACACATTTAGATTTCAAAATATTTCTTCGTAACTTTTATAAACTTGTAGCTACAATCCATACGAAGAAAATGTATGTTAAAATTTGTTTGTAATATAAGCCTAGAAAAAGGCAATTTTTCATACGTCACTGTTTTTGTTATTTTGCCTAGTCATTTAGTATTTGATTTTCATACAAATGACACCTTTTGATTCAAAAAGCAAATATTCGTCAGATGAAATTGATTACAATTTAAAATTGACACCGGAAGTGGCGCTAGTTTGTCAAAAACAGCTCTTTTAACTTTTAAAATCAATATTTTTTTTTCAACCATGAATTTTTAAATTCGTTTTAACAATTTAAACTTTTGGTTTAAGTTAACGTATTTATAAAATTCATACGGTCATATAGATATCACAAAATGGTTTCTAACTTGCTCTGTTGCGGAGAAATAAACAATTTTATACAAGTCTCATCAAGGTTTTTGGTCCAAAACTAATGTAACATTTTCATTATTCACCGGAAGTAATCTCATTTTGGAAAAAAAAATGTATTTTTAGCCTCCAAAACAAATATTTTGTTATAATTAGTTATATTTATTACTCATTTCAAATTATGATATTTGATTGCTATTGACAAATAGTATAACAACGTAGTCATATTTATATATAAAAAAAAATGTTTCTTACATCTTCCCTTGTTGAGAAATAACTAATTTTGTCAGATTTTTCTTATTTTAATTTCAACCTCGTTTAATTAATTATTGTCTCTTTTGGATAAAACAAAAGCTCGTGTTATTATGCTCTGTGGTGTAAATTCTCAACTTTTTTCTACAAATAAACTTTTTTGTCGGCACCGGAAGTGTTGTAATTTTGTCCAAAACTTCAATTTTGACACATCGAAAGTTGTTCTCAAAGATGTTAATTTTTATAAATCTAAAAAATCAAGATGAATGCTCCCACTAGAGACACAAAATATGTCATGCTTATTTTTTTTATTTCGGTTTTGTAGTTGCGCCATTTTGATTGAAGAATGATAAAATAGGTGTAAATATGAGCTATTTACAATACATTCAGGCTTTGCATATTTTAAAATATTTCTTGTCAACTTTCATACACCTGTATAATTAATCCATACAAAGGCAATTTATGTCAAAATAAGTTGTTTTTTTTTATAATAGCAGTTGCATAGAAATATCAGTCACTTTTGACATTATTTTGCTTGTAAATAATAGCCAGATTTTCGATTTTTCTGTAGTATGTGATGTCTCATGTCACTTTTGACTGGGCGGAACCAATTTCACATGGCGCCATTTCGTAAATATGATATTTGATTCCAATTGACACGTAGATTGGGTCACTACGATCATATTGATGTACAAAAATTGCTTCCAGCACCTTTCCTTGTCGAGAAATTTCCATTAGGGGTAAGTTAGTAACAAATTTTGTCAGGATCTCTTTTTTGACAAGTGTGACACCTTGTAACAAATGTATCAATGAAATTGATATCCCTGGATTGGGTTGACTCTGCGTCCATTTTATAACACGTGTGTAATACTTATGTGGAAATCTGTTTAACGGTTTCATTGGTACCGGATGAGACATAAGGTCATGGTAACGTGGCACCGAAAGTGACATAAGTTCATGGGTAACGTTTCTTGATTTTTTTAAGGCGTCAATGCAAAGAGAAAGATCGGCATTAGCAAAACACAAAACTACCGTGGAAAAGGAAGAAGCCAGCGTGATTCCTAGAAGTCCAAATAAAGTCATGGAAAAGGAGCAATTAAATGACAATTTAGCAAATAGTAAGTAAAGTATGTCATTCAAAGTAAACAGTTTGTACAATGTAAGAAATGTGTTTTAAATCTTTTTACATTTTTTATATTATTATAGTTAATAAAATTACCACACCTCAACCTAATGTGACAGATCAAACCTTTCAAAAACAGGAAGATATTATTGAACAAAATGAAGGTCAGTAAACAATATCCTGGTGTGTGTGGGTGTCGGTGCTTATTAATAGTGAGAAGATTATAAAATCAAATATGTTAAACTTCTTATCCTACACCATATACCTACTACCCACGTATGTTGCCCTTTCTGTCCTCTGTAAAAATAAGATAACATCAGAATTTGTATAAATGATTACATGTGTATACATAACCCTCAGCATACTGCCCACTTTCCAAAACAGCTAAATAGCATCGGGTGGTTATCTGTTACTGTGGCTATGCAAAAATCATATGAATTTATATACCCAACTGTGTATCTGTTTTCTAAAACAATTGTCTCACGGTGTAATATAGTATTAGTTAGAATGCGTTATTTTTTTTTTACAGAAAGCACCTTGACAAATCAGGAACAACAAGAAAACTATGTGAAATCTACAGACCAAACTAAAGTTACTCTTCAGATAAAGGGCAAATTAATTAAAGTTATGAAACCTCATGGTTATGACTATCAGAATGTTCCAATTGACCCGCCAACAGAACGCCTTCAGCTAGAATGGGTGTAAGTATTATTCTATACAGATTGTTCTTCTTTCAGTCAAATTTCACAGATTGGTTATTTTTATTTCATTTTATTATTTGAGATCAAGTGAACGACAATAGATTCTGAAAGCAGTAGTATCTTGTGTATCTAGTTTATATTTGACGTCATGGCTGATACCTCATATCCACTGGGATCTTAATTCCAAGGCTCACAGAGGCGATGCCATCCTGTGTTATAATGTAATTATATATACGTAACGCTGTCAACAGTAATTATAATTGGCATCTGAATTGAACTTCAATGACAGTAACCTACCTATCAGAGCTATGGCACTGGTGGAAGGCACTGGTGGTTCAGAAAAAGATCAGTGCAACACTTTTCTCTACATTATTGGTCAAGATGGAAAAGAAATCCACGAAACTTTTATATTCCAACATAGCATGATATTATCACATTTACCGGTTACTTGCGTCAAACTACCCGAACTGTGTGAATTTTCGATAAGAGATTTGCATGATCAACAAAACGTAATTCTTGAGAGGGGGGAGATAGTAAATTACAATGAACTGCTAATATTAGTGAATACTGGAAGTACAGAGATGAATTCTCTGTATCAGAAAAAAACTTGTCTTAAAAGGCGAAACCATTGTTATTCCACCATCTCTTAGAAGCAAAATGTCGAGAGTGTCGTCAACTTGAAAAATGCAAGGAAGTAATGGCATCAGACACTTTTCATTGGGTCAATTCAGATTATCTCGTCGCAGTCAATTACTATTCTTGCTATTATAAAATAGCTAAACTCAATGACACAAAGTCATCTAGCTAATGTTATTTTACAGACACGGCATACCATGAAAGATATGCCCACATTTCGCAAGAGATGGACAGAGAACAAGCTCTAAAAAAGAAGCGACTTTTCATACAAGCAAGGGCCATGATTCAGGAAGTTACGATCCGATATGGGTGAAAATTAAAAGGAACCAACATCTTTTGGTTCAAGTTTTATCAAAATCAGATCAAAATTATGTCCTCGAGAGGGTTCGCAATGAAAGGTCTATGTTGGTGTCAGTCATTAACTGGTTAAACACTTTCCAAATATAATTTTAACACAGAGATCATTGCTACGATAGATAAGTAATACGGGTTTCATGAACGCCAAAGGAAAACCCGAGTAACCCCACTATATAACTGACTGAAGTGACGAGTGATAACAGATACATGGGCGAATTTCTGCGCACTAATAATTCCTTGGAAGGTCAAAAGTTGTTGTGTGAGACTGCGAGAGCATACCTGACAATTCATAAAAAGAATTGACTGTCACTAGATAAGAGTACACGAAAGAAAAACAGTCCGTGCATTGTAGGGTTGACCGGGGCACATTGAACCTATGGGTACATTGAACCACCTTGGATATATCCTTTATAAATAATACTAGACAACCCAAGACTATACACAGGAGTAAAATTACTTCTTAGACCCATTTCTCCGTCAATAAGCAGTAGCCATATGCTGTCAATTATTTTTAGGCAATGATTATTTTTCAAAAGCGCGCTTAAAATTGACAATGTGCCACTTCCACTTATCATTTTCCATACATGTTAACTGCTTAACCTGGGAAATTCTTGTACTTAAAGTTAGTTCATATATTATTATTATTATTACCATAGATTTATATAGTGCCCTTTTCATAAAATATTCAAGGGTGCTTTACAATAAAATGATTAATAGCATAAAATACATAAATATAATGTTTAAAAAAGTATATCGAACATAAATTAAGAAACATTCAACTAAAGGTAAGCATAGGCCTAAAAGAAGTCTAAATAAATAAGATATATAAATATAACACAAGATACAAAACAATTATTTAAAAGCAATATTAAATAAATACGTCTTTAAGCGAGTTTTAAGAATAGATAATGAAGTGCTGCTTCTGATAAAATAGGGGATCTTATTCCACAACTTAGGAGAAGCCACTGATAAAGCCTTTTCTCCGTATGACACCATATTGGCACTTTTTTCGACTAAAAGATATAAATCCGCTGCAGACCGTACGTTTCTACACGGGATATAAAAGCGTAAAAGACCAGAGAGATATGATGGCGCTAGATTATGGATACATTTAAAAGTTAATAGTAAAATCTTATACTGAATACTGAAATGGACAGGCAACCAGTACAAATTAAAAAGAATAGGAGTAATGTGATCGCTAAAACAGGCTCATGTTATCATTCTAGCAGCAAAATTCTGAAGTTTTTGAAGTTTACTAATGTGTTTTAAAGGCAAACCACATAAGAGCGAATTAAAATTATCAAGACGAGAAATGACAAGGCAACTGATTAGTGTTCTAGTAGCATCTGTGGTTATATATTTCCTGATTTTACTAATATTACGAAGATTTAGATAACCTAATTTGCAAATATTATTGACATGATTTTCCAAAGACTTATTAGAATCAAATATTGCACCTATATTTCTAACTGTATGTACAGAATTGATTGAACTACTATCAACATTGATTACTACAAATAGGTAAATTAGTTTTTGAACCGATGACTATGAATTCAGTTTTTTCGTCATGGAGTTTTAAAAAGTTATCTGTCATCCAGGATTTAATTTCTAAAATACATTTCTCTAGCTTCAACTTCGTTGTATCAATGTCATTATTTACAGGTTTAAATGAAATATATAGTTGGGTATCATCCGCATATAAGTGGAATGATAGACCATATTTTCTGACGATAACACCCAGTGGTTTAGTGTATAAACTAAATAGCAGAGGACCGAGGACGGAACCTAGGGGAATACCATATGTCAGGGATCTTTGTGACGATGCTATGCTATTCACAGAAACAATATGTTTCCTATCAGTGATGTAAGATTCTAATAGTTTCAATGCATTGCCGGTTCTGCCGAATTCCAGATCCAATCGTTTGAGTAGAATATTGTGGTCTACGGTATCGAATGCAGCTGAGAGGTCGAGAAGGATTAGAAGAACACATTCACGATTGTCTAGACACAGATATATATCATTGTGAACACGCACAAGTGCCGTTTCGGTGCTGTGAAACTGTCTGTACCCACTTTGAAATTCCTCCATTAAGTTATTGTCGCTGACATATGATGTTAACTGTGCAGCAATAACCCGCTCCAATGTTTTTGACAAGAAGCTGAGGTTCGACACTGGCCGATAGTTTTTGTTGACATTCCTGTCCAGATTCGGCTATTTAATTAATGGAAAAACAACTGCTGCTTTAAATATATTTGGAAATGTATTTTCGTCAATAGCAGAACTAAAAATACTAGTTATAACTGGTAAAAAGTCGTCCAAACATGTCTTAAGAAATGCAGTTGGTACAGGATCCAGCAAACAGGATTTGGATGCCGACCTTAATATAACTTTTGACACTTCTTCATTTGAATACTGGCGAAACCTACTGAATAATGATTTTGATGAACGAGTGGTTACTGTTGTATTGCTTTGGCTTTCTAAATGCTGGCGAATCTTCTGAATTTTATCACTGAAATAGTGAGAAACACGTTCGGATAACTGTTCTACAGAATCAGTGTTCGGAAGTGTAGTTTTACCATGAGAAGGACTCAACAAAGAGTTTGTGATTTTCCAAATATCTCGTTGTTTATTGATAAACGTTGGCTTGGTCCATATAATAAGAGGGCATATTGATTTTTTTTTAAATTTTGAACATGTAACTGTGATGGGGCAGATTGAACTACTGTCAATGGTGTACTATGAACCATGGTTCAGTGTACCCCAGTGCATTATAGACTATATATCATTTAATTTGGTTAGACTAGAGAAATTCTTGTATGTCTAATCTACAATCCAGATTAACAAGAGCCTTATCCACATTGAATTTTTAAAAATTATCTTTGAAAATAAAAACAAAAGAATATCAGTTGATCCAACTCTGTAGGCCTATCGTATACAATATACCAGATGTTAACACTGTTAAGATGTAACGGCGATATATACTATTCAAAAAAAGTAGGGGATATTTGATTTTTAAGTGTTATTAAAGTCACCTAATGAAACTGACGAAGAAACAAATGACACATTCATCGATTTATTCCAAATGATCGTTAGACTAATTAGTAAGGCACAGACTGACCATTATAAGGGTAAAATAATACCCGGGGTCAAACAGCAAAGTTACCACAGCATCACAACAAAGTCAGTAACGGGTAAATCCTCCTCTGTTTGCCAAACAAGCATTGATCCGACGTGACATACTCCTAATGAGACGTCTAAGGTCATTTTGGTCCAGATTGTCCCATTCCTGTTGCAACGCAGCAGCAAGTTCTTGGACATTGGCAGGACGCTGTTGACGTTGACGTAACCTCTGTCCAAGCATGTCCCAGACGTGCTCGATGGGGGAGAGGTCGGGACTCAGTGCTGGCCAAGGTAATGTGGTGATGTTCTGTTGTTGGAGGTAACCTTGGTCGACCTGAGCGTGGTCTGTCCTGTACAGATTGTGTATCACGGTATCTGGACCATAGCCTGCTTATGACAGACTGAGAAACATTCATCGTCCGCGCCACAACCGCCTGTGTTGTGCCGATCTGTAGCATGCCAAGGGCACGTAACCTTTCATTTTGGGTAAGCCGACGCATATCAAAATTTGTTTTCTGGTCACTAAAACAACTGGAATTCAATGCCACAATGACTGTAACATTCAAAGTCAGAGTCGTGCAAATCTTTGGTTGGACCCCCATGATGATCCCAAGCATCACCTGCATTCCATGCGGTAGCTATTGGTGCGTTTGGGCGTCACATGTAACTGGAAATGTTTCTTCTGTTAGGTTCTATAGTGACTTTTTTCGTAGTCATTTGCATATTTTAGTATTATGCCCCCAAAATCAAATATCCCCTACTTTTTTGAATAGTATATTTAAACGATTTTTAAAATCGGAATACAATTCTGATTTCCATAGAGTCTACAAGTTAAAAAAAACGTGTTTGCCCATAAATCCTGGGACATAAATCAGGAAGTTACCGAATATCGAATGGAACCGAGATCTTTGGTTTATAAACTTACACTTCAAATTTCAACAAAATCAGATGAAAATTGTGATCTCTATGGGTTCCACAAGCTTAAACGTACAATCGAGGGCATTTTTGAACAATCAGGGGCCATAATCCATGAAGATACATACCAATATCGAAAGGAACTGAGACCTTAGGGAGATAAACCTATGTTGAAATCGTATAAAATTGTGACTTGTAGAGTGTCCACAAACAATAATTATAGAAGTACGGACAATATACGTCCACATGAAAATGTTGGCTATAAAAAGTTGCAATGGTCTACAATATTCGTCTAATGAATTCAAACTGTTTGGTTGTGGGTGGAATTTTGTTCACACAACAACAAGTCCGTATCACGCGCAAGCGGTTTTTTTTATTTCCACCCAAGTCCTTTTTAATATAATTTGTTTATTATAATTTTCACCCATGTCAATTTTAATTTTAATAATTAAAAAAATGTTCGTAATTTTCTATGGAAGACCAAACAGCTCTTTATTCAGTGTTCTTCTTAGTTCTTAGTTCTAAATTCATAGTCCTCAATTCTTACTTCTTCATTTGTTGTCGTATTTCGACATTTGTACACTAAAATTAACATTTGTATCTTAAATAAGAGATTTGTCATATAAGATTTGTAAAATGTATTTTAATATAAGATATTTCATTTTTTAGAAAATTAAAAAAATAGTCTATATTTACATTTCATCTGAAAAATACAACAAAAAACAAATACCGAACAAATTTCAAAATACAAATCTCCAAATACAAAACTTGCGAAACATTTCTCTAAAAACATTTCTCCAAAAACATTTCTTCAAATACATTTCTCCAAAAATATTTCTTCAAATAAATTTCTCTAAAAACATTTCTCGAAATTCATCTAACCGGAACATTAGAAATCAACCTGGCATACAATAAGTCACCATACAATAAAGAAGAATCGAGCAAGCATACAACAATATAAATATTTTGGCTGATATGATATAGTGTTAAATAAAATAAATTGAAAGTAGTTGGATCAATGAAAAAGGACTTATCTATTCTAAATTATGTATATGTCAGAAAATATATATATTGTTAAAGTGTATTTGGACCTTCTTAATGGTGTGCAACCCGATATCTTGTATTTCGTGTTATGGCCGGTATTTTGACGTTAAATACTTAAATACCCCCGCCCCCCCGCCCTCATTTGTTTGTGCCAGTCAATTGTTTTTCTTTTTGCAAGTTATGTAAATATAAATTTACATTTTGTAGCAAGCATAAAAACATACTTTCCTGTAGTATATGAACAAATATCGAGAATTTCTTATTGAGATCGTTTTTTTTTAAGATTTTAATCCCTGCCACCTCCCCTGACTTAATAAATGAACTGAAAGGAAACGGAGTTTAACGTCCTACTATTCTGCTCCGAACTGGGCCGATGAAGACGGGTAAATATACAGTGTGCTATCAGGGAAATTTTGCCGGGAAATCCAATTATATCGAAATCCAATTGTCAAGGGAAATTTTACGGGGCCTCGGTTTTTCGTGTACCACCCGAACGACTACACAGCTGTCCTTGTAAGGACCTCGGTCCTGCATCACTGACAAGGGGAAATAACGCCAGAAAATCTGTATGAACTTATTCCCAGTCACATTCACGAAAACATGATTCAGAAGAGGTAAAACATTCTTTCGTTTGAGCAAAGAAGAGGGGTTTGGATGGTCTAATGAATAGCACGTACGCGCTGTACCATAAGGTCTGCCACTGAGTCAACTGGCGTGGTTTCGATGTACGTGTCGAGGAGTAGGGACGCCTCTCCAATCTCGTGGGTTTTCTCCTGGGCCTCCGGTTTCCCCCCACTGCTAAAGACCCTACGCGCATGCTAATTATGGAAATAAAATTGAACCATGTGTTAGTCCCGAAATGACCTAGTTGTGTCCAGTGGTTGTTAAACCCCATTTCTCCCTCTCTTTGAACAAAGAAATATGTCGCCATCACAGAAAGCCTAATTTCTGAAAATGACTACTTTCAACTTATTTCTTTTAACGATTAGTCGTTCTACGCACGTGGTTTCACTAGAGAAATTAAATGAAATGGGAATTAACATCCTTCTTTTCTGCTCCTAAACTGGTCTAATGAAGACTGATACACAACATATAGCGTGCTATGAGGAAAATTTTGCCCGGGCAGCGGCGCTACAGCGTACTCTTATATCGAATTCCAATTGCCAAGGGGTCGTTTCACTAGAGTCGCGGTCATCGAGCGATTGTTCTTATTGGGTGATCGTATCACAAGCGTCGCAGTCACCGAGCGATTGTTCTTATTGTACATGTGCTTATACTCGATTCCCATTATTGTATGGTGACTTAATTATTGTATGCCAGGTTGATTTCTAATGTTCCGCTTCGATGAATTTTAAGAAATGTTTTTGGAGAAATGTTTTTGAAGAAATGTTTTTAGAGAAATGTTTTTGGAGAAATGTTTTGCAAGGTTTGTATTTGGAGATTTGTATTTTGAAATTTGTTGTTTGATATTTGTTTTTTGTTGTATTTTTCTGATGAAATGTAAATATAAAAATAAATATCTAAAATTAAAATAAATTTTACAAATCTGATATGACAAATGTCTGATTTGTGGAACATATATCAATTTTAAGATACAAATGTTAATTTTAGTGTACAAATGTCGAAATACGACAACAAATGAAGAAATAAGAATGAAGGACAAAGAATTTAGAACTAAGAACTAAGAACACTGAATAAATAGCTGTTTCCTCTTCCATACTTTTTACGAAAGCCTACAGAGCTCATCTATTTTCTTTTTTTACTTCTGAGTTCCTAGTTCCCACTTCTGAGAATAGATGAATGCAAATCTAGATAACTATTCTTTTTAAAGGCATCCTACGTGTGCTATACTGCATATACCATTATGGGGATAATTTTCTTTGTCGGTTTGATTTTGGAATTCTGCATTTCGTGTGTAAAGTGCCTACCAGTACCTACCAGCTATCTACCATGCTTGTCTAATAATGTTTTCAGTCTAAATGAGCTGATTCTTCGATATTTCAATTGTGATTTTTGTAATGGGGAAATAATGCTTCTGTTGTTGTATCTACACCAGGTCAATATCAGTTTGAGCACTCTAAAAAGACGTCTAAGATCTTTGAGATTAAAACGTAAACTCACTGGGAGTAGAAATACAATTTCTTCTTATAACAATGTGGTTAATGCAATTATAGCTGAAATCGGATGTAGTGGACGCTGTATTGGATACCGTTCTATGTGGTATCGTTTAAAGATTGAATGGGGCATCAGATTTCCTCGCGATGAAATTCTCAAACTTATGCGGATTGTTGATCCAGAAGGAATTCGTGTGAGAAAACGTCGACGTTTACATCGAAGACGATATATTTGTAAAGGACCAAATGCGGTTTGGTATGTAGATGGGTATGACAAGATAAAGCCATTTGGATTTTGCATTCACGGTTGTGTGGATGGCTTTAGTCGACGAATTATTTGGCTACGTGTTGGGAAAACTAACAAAGTAATTCAATTGCCAGATATTACCTCGAGGCGGTCCAACAGCTTGAAGTTGTCCCAGCTAATATTAGGTGTGATTTGGGAACAGAAAATTCTATATTAAAGAATCTTCAGCCGCCATTCCATTATGATGAAAAAGACCCCACTGCGTGTTTGAAATCCTTTATTTATGGAAAGAGCACTTCTAATCAGCGTATAGAAGCGTGGCGGTCCATCCTTCGACGACAATGTTTACATTGGTGGATTAATTTATTTAAAGACATGCGAGAACAGGATATTTTTAATGACTCAAATATTCTTCACAGTGAATGTCTGCAGTTCTGTTTTATGCACATTATTCAATCAGAACTTGACATGGTCACTAGAAACTGGAATCTGCACCAGATAAGTAGGAGCCACAAGACGGGGGTTCCAACAGGAAACCTTACGCAATGTATTTTTTGCCACAGCTATATGATGCCAGCGATCAAGGTACCTTTGTGAATATTAGAGATGTTTCTGCATGCATGACGATTTTCGAGTACGATAACAAGTCGATAGCTTCAAACAAATTTGTACAATTGATTGAGCTCCTAAAACCAGGGATGGGTATTCTTGTAATAGCGAGAGAAGGGCTCAATTTGTATATTATGGAAATAACAGAACTGTTAGAACACTACCAAATGATGACCTCTGACTCATAATAAGTACTAAAATGATTATACTTTCCTGTAATTAATAATGTGTTGTAGAAACGTGTTTTGTTCACAATAATGTGGCCCCTTTTAATACACTCCACGTCACCCACCCTCCTTAATCCCTGGTTGAACAAACGTTTCGATTACCTTGGGATCATATACATGTATAATGTTTTTCTTAGCTTGCAACTAAATTGAATTATTTAGAACCACATGTGAATTGTGAATAGGCGTGTGTGTTTGTCTAGTACTATCAAATATCAATAATCAGGTTATTATAGTAACTGGACACAATTATATGGGTAACAATTCCTTCTTTACTAACAAGCGACGTTTCGCCATATGGCACTTGTTGGATAAAGACGGTAGAATATACATGTAATAAAATGTTGAAATATCGCTTATAGTTATTTATATAATCGTTATTGTTTTGTAGGCATTCAACGCGAGCGGTAGAGAGTGTCTGAGAGGTTGTTCTACTAAAACATTTTTTGCAAATTAGGATTTATTTCCGTGCATATAAGGCCATTCCAGAGGCGAGGCTTTGCAGTTTGAGCATATATTAGTATCGTTGGCATCTACCTTGAGCGCTAAATGTCTGCTGGGAGGTGGGCTTTTAGCAGGAAAACTTTACATCACTATACACCGTAATCACCCAACGCAAGTGCTAAAGGTTGTGTCTAAGGTTACACCACCCTAGGAATTAAAAAAAAAATTACGACTGAATTTCGTGCATTTGAGACCATTTCAGCAACGATGTCCGTTAGATAAAAATAATTGTGCCCAATCCACGGATTCATTGGTAATTTGAGTCCATGGGTCTCCCGCCAGTCAGTCTCTTATCACACCTGCCCCCTCCCCCACCTAGATCCGCTACAGGATGGTTATTATAGTACACCTTATCCTTGAGATCCCCACTGTGGACCGAGGCTAGCCCAGTACTAAGTAGTAGAATAGGTCTATTGCCCCTCCCCAGCATGTTGTAAAACGCGACTCATGGGAGAGTGGTCGGGTGACTCCGCAAGTACTCCCAGCGTATAAGCAGATCATCTGCGACAACATGTGGATTGGCGCAAATTGATCTGATTTACAGTGTCGACATGCCATAAAACAATATTCATTCATTCATTCATTATCCTTGAGATACCTAAACAAATAAAACAAAATCGGAGATTTCGGTGAACTTGGTGCTAATCATTATCTTCCTCGGTCATATAAAATAAATCATATTTGGACTGTATGAGCATAATAGGTGTACTGGGGTGTCACCGAGGATATTTTACTTTGTCTAATTCTAATTTTTCTTAAATAGTCGGCGTTTTCCTTAAAGTGAAGGTCCCAGATGGTTTTTGGAGGGTAAAACTGTTTAATTTTGTGGGAAAATTGTGTATAAACTTCTACATTAGCAACTATTGCAAGCTATATTAATACCAATGTGAAAGTAGAAAGTGCGCATGCGCATTTTATACAAATCGTTGAATTCAGAGTTAAACCCAGAAGTGGGAACTAGGAACTCAGAAGTGAGAACTAGGAACTCAGAAGTAAAAAAAAAAAAAAAAAAAAAATAGATGAGCTCTGTAGGCTTTCGTACTTTTCAGCCAAGTCAATTTTAATTTTTCCCCAAGTCGTTTGTAATGTACATGTTATTTTATTTTTTTTCAATTTTCTCCCAAGTCATTTCTAATTTAATGATGGCCAATTTTGTTGTCCTGTTGAAACTTCCAATCAACACAAACTAGGTCATTTCAGGACCAACACATGGTTGGGCAGACGACCCACGCAGTTGGACAGACGACCCTACTCCATGTCACGTACAACCTGGGAATCGAAACCCGACGCCAGTTTACACAATAGCGGAACTTATTATACAGCGTGAACGTGCTTATCATTCGGCCTCTACGCACAAACTACTATAAAATGAAAAAGAGATAGAAATTGGGTTTAACGTGCACTCGATACAAACTTGGTCATTTTTTGGTAACCAACACATGGTTCTATTTTTATTTCAATAATCCGCTATCGCGTAGGGTCTTTAGCAGTGGGAAGAACCTGGGGAACCGGAAAAATCCACGAGGTTGGACAGTACTCCAGTTTCCTCTCATTACTAATGACCTCTGCCAGTGACTACTGAAATGAAATAGGGTCATATGATATTTCTGAAATGGCTTAGTTTGTGTGGAGTGGATTCAATTTCTTGTGAGAAACTCTCTTGGGGATAGTTGCCATAAAAAATATATTAGAAAGTGAAATAAACAAATTTTGTGGAAATCTTCAAAAATTGAACGAAAGGGGGCTCTTTGACTTCGTGGCAAGTCTCTATGGTTTGTGTCCAGTAGTAAGGTCAAGAGCCACGCGTGTGACACATCATTCATTAATGCACATTGGCCAAGTTGTTTTTTGTGCGCAGAATTTGATGTCTGGATGTTCGTAAGCGTTGGCTATGATGGGTGCATGCTGATATCAATACCCAAGGTCTCCAGTACACATTGGCATACATGTAAAATATTTCTTGACAGTTGAAATTGCATTTAAGAGATGTCGTAATGCTGCTGTCACAGCAAAATTCAACTTGTGGCATAATGCATTCATTAGCCCAATCGGACAGTAGGACGTTAAACTCCCATTTAATTTAATTTCAATGCGTTTCACTGTCAGTTTTGTTTCACAGTGGGCAAAATGGCCCATCATTATATTACAAAAAACAACAAATTATATTGAATATTATAAAAAATAAATGATGTTTGTCCATGTTCCTTATCAGCCACCGTAATTAAAAGAGTTATACATGTTTGTTTTTGTAGATATGGATATCGTGGAAATGATTGTAGAAATAACATATATTTACTGGCTAATGGAGAAATAATATATTTTATGGCCAATATTGTTATACTGTATAACAGAGAAGCTCATAGCCAAAGGCATTACATAGAACACACAGAACAAATTAAAAGGTAACACCACAACTCAAACACTTTGTCAATATATAGTTAACAATTTTATTGATCTGTCGCCCGTTTAACTAATCAATTATATAAGAACTAACTTATACTCTTGATCATTCGGAAGATAAATTTGAATAACCTCTACAATCCGCGTGACTGTATATCACCACAGATTTAAAGCGATAATTTCATATTTTCAGAGAATGTCAAAACATAATTATTTCTATGTCATTTGCTCAATAGGTTGTCAACTCACTATTATACGACCATAGGCCTTATTTCCCACTCTTATAACTCATTAACGCAGGGAATAAAACACAATTACCTCCCTTGTTTTTCTATTACCCCCTATGTAATAGCTATTTTCAAACATTTGAAGTTGAAAATGACATTTTTTCCAATTTCACAACTGGCAATAGTGAATTATAGGATTATTCTTTAACAAGGTGGGACTGTTTAAAGAAACCATATATTTTAAGGCTTTATTTTAATATATTTCAAAAATATAACTTAAAAATATGAAATTGCAGCTTTAAACTATAATATATCGAAGTTTGATATAAAATACAAGTTATTATTTCGATAATAGCACCTTTATTATAGCTATTAACGATAATACTAAATTGACATCTATATACATTATTTAAGGATTTTTATACAGGCTCGTATATAATGGATCCGCTATGTTACACGCATTGTTGAACGGTCAGCGGTAAATTGGACCCATGTTGAATCCAACATGGCCGCCGGAATGAGTCAACTTGGCAAATACAAACCCTAACCCTTTTTTTTTAGAATAAATGCCGTCATGTTGGACTCAACTTGGGGCCAATTTACCTTTTACGCTAGGCGAATTATGCGCCAAATTCACCAGTCGATTGCACCACCTTTCACGTCACATGATTAAACATAGCCGTAACCATGAAAAAGAAATAAAAATAGCTGCAATTTTATGCCGTATGCGTCGGTGTAGGAATAGGCATCATCGGTTACCCAGTGTACTAATTCCTTTCTACTCCACTATACTCCGGGTTATTCCATAGGGTTTCCGCGATTTCAAATTAATTGCCCTGGCGGATTGTGATATTTTTATCGTCCAATCCCATAAAGCGTTACTTGGAAAGGTAATAGGCCTAAGGAAGTAACTCTCATCGTGTTCCAACAAAGAGAGAGACACTCGACATTCATTGACAGATTCGGAAACCTACATCTAGACTCGGCTGTATGATGAATTTCGCCATATTGGAACCATATTCGCCCATACCGAACACAAATTAGCGACCTATTCGGCTAGCGACCTATTCGACCGATCCAGCTGGTAACTTGTTCGTTGGCAACCTATTCAGAATAAAGACAGCAGTCGCCCAAACTCTCATCTATTTTTTTTTTATCAACAAATGATATCCAATGTTACGTCTACCAAATGATTGTAGAATATGTTATTTTTTTATCAATTCATTTAGCTCAGAATAGAAGTGTAATGTTATATGTTCTGAAAGGTAATTGAATAAGCTTTCTAAATATTATTAGCAACATTTGGTGCAATCATATTAAAGGGGTGTTCTCTCATCCTAAACGTCGCTGTTTTTTCAATATTTTAAACTGAAAGAACGGTAATATTCCGAGTCAAAATTCGAACAATCGTACAGAAATCTGAAAATCCAGTTATATATAATCGGAAAGGTAATTTTAGGCGACTGTTGTCTTTATTCTGAATAGGTTTCCAACGAACAGGTTGCCAGCTAGATCGGTCGAATAGGTCGCTAGCCGAATGGGTTGCCAATTTGTGTTTGCTTGCGCCTATGTTGTCTTGTTTGTTTGTCAAAGTAAACCGGTAGTCGCATCGCAAATGTATGGGCGTAGGAACATATCACTTACCGTCATAATCGACAAAACAAGCGGTCATATTGTTTGCAAACAATTTAGTTCTATGACGTAAAAAATGACGCTTAGACCACCCCCTCCCCCTGCAAAAAATCCTGGATCCGCGCCTGTAAAGTGTCTATGTAAGACTGGTTTGTAAACTGTTTTTTTATCGGTTCGTACACTCTAACTACAATCAGATAGTTCGAAATCGTGGAAACCCTATGAATTAACCCAGGGTATAGTGGAGTAGAACGGAATGAGTACATTGGGTAACCGAGGATGAGCAAGAGGTGGGAGAATTGGAGTGACACTGACAGGGCAAAAACCTGAATCCGTCGCTGACACACATGTTCTTTTTAACAATCTCGATTATATGAAACTTGATAAGCAACATTTTGTCTTCAAAAAAATTGCGTGACTTTCTCGACTTCACTGATTGGCTAAGGAATTCTACTATAGGGGGGTGTCTTTGGCGAACCGGGCACACTGGTTGACTAGGCGAATATAAACGCAGCGAATGAAGATTCCACCTAAAGTTTGATTCGAGCGAATCTTTCGGTCAAATACAAATTCGGCATCGTCTCCCGCTTAAAGGCCGAGAGCCATTAAACGTTTTCTATATTAATTAGGGTTTCACACTGCGTAGCTTGTGTGAAACACTATTGTTTTTGTTAAGATTATTATTAGGGTTTTTTTATTAATAAATATTTTTTGATGGCAAGGGTTAAAGGGCTAAATGTGAATATTTTTTGTCTGGATAATTTTCTTTGGCTGCTATTGGCTAATTCAGTTTATCGGTTCTAGATGAATTATTTATTATCCTATTTGTATAAAACAAAGTTATATGCTCTATGGTCCAAAATATCATTTTTTTGTTAACGGTAAAGTTTCCTGTCGGCACCGGAAGTGCCGGAACTACAATTTTGACAGTTCGGTACCACTTTTTGAAAGTAAAATTTTTTTTTTTTTCAAATCTGATATGACCGAAAGGGTGTGCCATGTAAAGGCTCACAAAATAGTGCGCTCATTAATTTCGATTTCGTTTTCAGGCCATTTGAATTAAAAGATGAAAAGGGGTGTCAAAATCCAGCGTCTTTATATATTAAATATTTCTTCGATACTTTCATAAACGTGTAGAAATAGTCCATACAAAGAGAGTGTATGTGAAAATTAGTTTGTAATATGAGCAGTTGCCGAGAAATGAATAATTTTGCATGAGTCATTTTATACGCTTCTTTGCCTGTAAAAGAGTCAATTATTATTAGATTTTCATAAAAATGACACCGTTTGATGCGTAATGTCAACTTTAAATACGTCAAACCAATTCAACGTTTTCAATATCACCGGACATGACGTAATTTGGACAAAAACTGTATTTATAGCCTTCGAAACCAATAATTTATTCAAATGAGTCGTATTAGTTATTTGTATAAAATGTTGATATTTGATTCCAATCAACTAATTTAATGAACCCATACGAACATATAGATATCACAAAACGATTTCTAACTTGTTCAGATGCCAAGTTTTTGGTCCATAAAAGTGTCATTTTTCATGACATTTTCACTGTATTGTATCCTTTCAAAACTGGCAAAGTGAAGTTGGCATGGGATTCGGGAGCCAGCTCGTTATTCGCGAATCCCTAATACCGTGCTGGCTCGTTATTCGGGAGCCAGCACTTTTTTGGGATTCGGGATTCAGTCAGCACCCTATTCGCTGGAGGTGCTGCTGTCCCCGTGCTAGTCAGTCACCCGACGTTCACTTACGACTAGGTTTGGAGGTATCGAGGAAATGGTGGCATGGAAGGTAGAGCGCTCTTTTTAGTGTCGAATCCCCAAAAACGTGCTGGCTCGTTATTAGTTATTGGCAAATCCCGAATAACGAGCCAGCACGGTATTCGGGATTCACGAATCCCAAATAACGAGCTGGCTCGTTATTCGTTATTTGAATCCCGAATAACGTGCCAACTTCACGTTGCCTAACTGATATTTTATTCAAATGAGTCTGATTTCGTTATGTTTTTATAATTATGATATTTGATTCCGATCAACAAATAGATTGAACCCATACAATCATACAGATACCACAAAATGGTTTCTAACGTGTACGGTTGCAGGGAAATAGGCGATTTTCGACAAGTCAGCTTTCAAGGTTTTTGGTCTATAAAAGTGGCAATTATTATTCGATTTGATAATGCTGGATTTGGTTGATTCTGCTTCCCTTTATTTGTGCAATGTTTATGTGGAAATCTGTTTATCGGTTCCATATTTACTGGAAGTGATATGAATTCAAGGTTAACGTGGCTCCGAAAGTGACATAAATTCAGTGGTAACGTGGCACCTGTGAAACCCGTCATTTCTGCTACGCAGGTCTAGTTATTATTATTTTTTCTTTCCACTTGAGCATATCTCAGAAACTACTTGTCTCGTCAATTCAATGTCTCCAGTTTTATTGGGAAACTAAGTGTGATTTAGAGATTAATTAAAGCTATTTCGAACTTCCTGCGACAATGCGAAATGTTAGAAATCACCAAGGTTGTCATTTGTTTAAATATTGCCGTAATATTAACAACAATATTGTCGAATTTTAATAATTGATGCATTTTAGCATACCCTGAAACAAGGAAAAAAACTACAATTCTTTAAATTTTGAATTTTCTATTAATCTTCGGATATATTAGGCGCCAAATTTTGAACATTTAAATTTTTACCAAAAACTTTTTTATTTATAAATATTTTTTATGTCGTTTTACCCATAATTAAAAGGTAGTGTGATTTGAGTAAAAATATAAACAAATTTTGTCTCAATAATTTACCTTGGCCTCGATTGGCTAATTCAGTTTATGCTCAATGGTGCAAAGTCTCAACTTTTTTTATTACCGATAAAGTTTTCTGTCGTCACCGGAAATGACGTAATTATGGAACGTCTTTTCGCAAGCAAATATTATTTTTTTCAAAAAGAAGTAAAAAGGAAAAAGATGTGCCATGTAGAGACGCAAAATAGTCAGAAGCAGTTTTTTTTTTATTTCGTTGTGATATTTGCGCCATTTCTATTTAAAGGTGAAAAAAGGTGTCAAAATGCCTATTCACAACCCATTCAGACTTTTCATATTTTAAAATATTCATTTATAACTTTCTTATACATGTAGCATTAATCCAGACGAAGAGAATGTATGTCAAAATTAGTTTGTAATATGAGTAGTTGCCGAGAAATAGGCAAATTTGCATGAGGCACTTTTCATGCTATTTTGCCTGTAAAAGAGTCAATTACTATTGGATTTTCGTAAAAGTGACACCATTTGATGCGTAATGTCAACTCTAACTAGACTATGTCAAACCAATTTAACATATTCAATGTCACCGGCAATGACGTAATGTCAACTGTCAATTTTATTACCGATAAAGTTTTCTGTCGGCACTGGAAATGACCTAGACTGGCCCAGTCTCTTCTATTTATTTTACATTTCGATTTATATAAAAGTAGTAATTTTTAGTAAACCAATTTTCGTTTCTATTTGTATAAAAAAAAAATTTGAGTAAACCTGTAACCAGCACCAGAGACTGGACAATTTGCGAGCTTCACAATAAAATGGGCGTTGCTTATCCTGTTTTACGTTGTCTCCTTATTTGGAATGATTGACAGTTGTCAAGCAGGTCACGTGACACGAATTTGTAAATGTGATGTCTAAGATAAATTAAGTTCGATATTTACCTTCATGAATCATGCGTCTCGAATGGAGTGCAAAGCAGTCATGCTGAAACCGTCTGCGGGCTGATGTTACGTTTTTGTTTCCAGTCGCCATTCGGCTTCGTCCCGATACGTATGAACTGGCTTCGTTAAGTTGTTATAATGATGTCGTGTGTAATTATTTATGTTCATTCACCTCATCCCATTCGTTGTATCCGTTCATTCGACAGATATTGTCCGTCAACAAAATTCTTAGATCGTTAAAGTATCACTAAATAACAATAACTGTTATCCACAACAAACATCTCGCACCTACACCAGTTTGCCAGTGCAAATGCAGTAATCCCGTGCACGACGTCACACGACCTGCATAATGCAGATTGACCTACTAGATGAGAATGAAGCTCTATTTGCCAAGTCTCTAGAGATTACGTTTTGTTTTTTTTGAGAGGACTGGCCAATTTTTGGTGTGTGGAGAAGACTGGCCACCAGTCTAGAAATGACCTAATTTTGACAAAAACTACAATTGTGGCGGTTTGGAACGTTTTTTCGCAAGCACATATTATTTTGTAAAAATATCTAAAAAGTAAAAAGATGTGCCACGTAAAGACGCAAAAAATTTCTGAAGCATTTTTTTAAAAAAAATTTCAGTTTCATCTATGCGCCATTACGAATTAAATGTGAAAAACGGTGTAAAATTGGTCTATTCATAACCCATTCAGGCTTTTCATATTTTTAAATAATGGGAGATAAGATAGAGATCCACTATTAGCCGAGAAAACAGCGTTTGAAATATTCACATAGCCTCGGTCATCATTACTCAAATCATTAATATAAACAGCATAGTCTCGATTATCCACTTGATTAATTTAATTATCAACGGCCATTAATTGGCATATAGGATTTTAATCCGCCAACATCGAAGGCTAGTCTTGACATCAAGAGTTTATTATGGTCGGGATATGTTAATTATTGTCTAATTGATTATTTAGATAACATTTCAGGCCTAAAGAAAGACCCGTAATAAGCAGATTTTGCTCTTGCATAATGCTATTTTAAATGAGTCATATATTGTTATTTGTTTATTTGGTTCTAATCAACCAATAGAATGAACCCATAACCATCGTATATATATCACAAAATGATTTCTTACTTGTTCAGTTGTGGACAAATAGGCGATTTTCAACAAGTCACTTTTCAAGGTTTTTGGGCCATTAAAGTGTCAATTATTATTTGATTTTCATAAAACTTTCACTGTGTGATACCTTATGCCATTTACGATTTCATACAAGTAATTTAAGATTTTCATTGTCACCGGAAGTAACGTCATTTTTCAAAAACTGCATTTTAACCTTCAAATGAGTCTGATTTATAATGTTTTTAAAATTATGATATTTTATCCCAATCAACAAATAGATTGACCCCATACAATCATTTAGATACCTCAAAATGGTTTCTAACTTGTACGGTTGCCGAGAAATAGGCGATTTTCTACAAGTCAATCTTCAAGGTTTTTCGTCTATAAAAGTATTAAAAGTGGCAATTGTTATTCGATATACGTAGACGTTTAACCGTGTGATGCCTTATGCCCTATCTGATTACTAATTTTTCATGATGACCGGAAGTAATGTAATTTTGTCAGGATCTCTTACGTGTAACAAATGTATAAAATGAATTGATATTGCTTGATTTGGTTGATTCTGAGCCCATTTTATTTGGTGTGTGCAATGTTTATGTGGAAATCTGTTTTATCGGTTCCATTGGTGCTGGAAGTGATATGAGTTCAAAGGTAAGGTGGAACCAAAAGTGTTATAAGTTCAAAAGTAACGTGGCACTAGTGAAGCCCGTCAGTACTGCTTCGCAGGTCTAGTTATATTTAACATTGTTTGTCTCGGAGTTTCGTCCGTACTTATTATTTATTTAACGATTCAAACAAGGAAACGCGAATTATATACCATCTTGGTCTCTGTTCAATAGAAATGAGTTATCATTTAGATGTTGGTAGATGATTGCAGAAATTTGGGCAACATCAAATCAATGGAAAGTGAAGAGAATTTTAGATGGCAACAGATTTTTGGTGCTATAATTATTGGTCGATTAAAATAATATTTGTACAAAATTTGTTTTTTATAAAAATGGAACGCCTCATTATTTTTGTCTATATTTTTTTCCTAGTCTTGAATATTGTGCCTTTAATATCGCTCAAACACTGTCTATGGCAAACGGGACGATGAGTGCGGGGGTGGGGGTATAGTCATTTTCGTTATTCCCATTTAATAATTCAAAAGTGTTAATAGCTATATTGTTCTATTTTAGCATCGCCGTTCATTCAGATGGAATAATCATAGCCTCAGGTCAACAATCCAGTAAAACTCGACCTAACCATACGGTAGGTTAACCCTCATAATAATCATATCTAAAGTATCACCCAGTTGTTTTGGCGTAGCACTGGACAAATTCTCCGAGTGGCCGTTGGTACGACGCTTACTGGTTATGAATAGAGTTTTAATATGGGTCAATAAATGAATAGTACATGCCGGGCATTTAATTTACCACATGGATATGAGAATATATGTTTAATGTCCATAGCATTTTCAGTCCATTGATTATAGTTAGAGGTGGGTCCAGGAGGCGAGGTCCGGCTCTAATTTGTCATGGATAACACTGGAGGCGCTGACAAGTTTTGTCTAACCCTTCTTGTGAGACGAAAAACCCGAAGCGATATGTTAATCGCAAAAGGACGAATGTATGGTGAAGTTCCGCCACAACGCCCGCCCTACTAAAGAAACTATACATTTTTGGAAAGCTTATAACAACAGGAACACAAACCCAGAGAGTTCCAAGGAAAACGTCTGCAATAACTCGATTTATGGTCAGATGAAAATTACGACAATTGTCAAGTAAATGCTATATTTATACTAACAATTGTGAAGTTGACAAAAATTAAATTTTGGCGAAAACACCCGATGCCTTTGTTCTTTGTCAATATGCTATAATTTGTTCAATTTTGATTTAAATCAAAATGCATAAAAACATAATGGACAATGCATCAAAACATAGTCATCGGTATCCCCAGTGTATCCGTTCCATTCTACTCAACTATACCATGGGTTAAACCATCGGTTCTACGAATTCAAAGTATCTGCCCTGGCCTTGATTGTAGCTAACATCTACGAAGCAATCAACGCCCGGCATCGTAGATTACCATATCCATGCCCATTTGCTGAATGATTTATGTAAATAATGTATGTATTTCTAATTCATTAAATATTAATTGTATTATCAAAATCTGTAGTGTATTTCGCTGATTTTAAATATGTATAACATAACATCTCTATATTTGACTTTTGTCCGAAATGTTGAATTATTATATATATATTAGAATAATTTGGACTTCTCTAATTTAGGTTAACTCTTAACTTTGTTCGATGAGAGTTACCTCCCTTTGTCAACTTCCTTTGCAATTAACGATTTATGGGATTGGTCGATAAAAATAGCACAGTCATCAAGGGTGGATAACTTGAAAACCTGTCTCCCGATAGATTAACCCAGGGGTTAGTGGTGTAGAACGGAATGAAACCACTAGAATAACCGAGGATGGCGAATATATGGAATTTTGGAAATCTATTTATGGTAAACGGGGATATGGAAAATATCACTAATTATTGATAACAGTATTTTGTTTATTAAAGTGTAGCGGAATTGTGTTTCTAAGCAAACTACATGTTTTGGCTGCAGGCATCACACATTCATATATTATTTTAAAAGTTAAGACAAATGGAAATTTCTATGTCAGAACGAAGTTTATACCATCACTTGAATTCGTCGTTCTATTTTTTAGGCTATCGTTCATGTTTGGAGAGCCGATGATTTACAAAATTTATTTGTGCTGGGTGACAATTACTTCCAGAAAGCTGTTGTATGTTTAACATTTCAACATAACTGTGTAGGTATACATTAGTACTTATAATAATCAACTGACTTCTTGACGAGCCCCACTCTTTAAGGTGCATTATGTTAGAGCTAAATCTGTAGGTGTTTCTTTTGGTCCCAAATTTTATATGAATTATTCATTAGACATTAACACGATAAGGCCATACCACCAAGATCGTACAACATCGTCGTTTTATAATTAATTTGAAAAAAAAACCAATAAACGAGACTTTGTTACTATCGTAACAGCGGTAGCAATAACACTCGAGACTGCGCTATTCTGCACACAATCGTAACTTAGCTCAGAATTGAGCAATTTGACTGAAATTTTCAATATATTCATTTTTCATTATCTACTTTTAAACTATTTTAGTAGACAATTTGAGCTCTTGGTCTAAATCTTACATAATGCATATCTAATGTGTTACAACGACCTAACCCTTTGTAGTAATATGCATTAGCGGTTAGATGTAGAAGTAAGTGACAATGCCCCCAAACTCCCCACATCCAAAGTGTGACGTATGCTCTCTCCGCTACACATTCCATTAGCCCCGTGGTCATCTGGTTATATTTGTAGTTCTCTTCATTTGACTTGGACACTTGGACCCCTCTTTTTCTTATTATCTCAGAAGTTAAGACGTTTCTCTACCGTCTTTAACATTTTATATCGAGCACTGGATACATAGGTTATAAGCACTTATTACAATAAAAGTCATTTCCTGCTCTCCAGACCCCGACTGTGAATCCAGTGGTGTCTCTTCAACTTCAACTGTCTCTCTCTTATAATACTGGAAGTGTCCTTGAGACAGCCCTGTCAATTATTTAATTGGACAAATATTACGTAATTAATTATGATGATTGATTACTAAGTCAAGAACTACCCTTATAATATGGACAGTAGAAACTTTCCACCAGAAGTGTCAAACGTGTTATTTTGTTATAATATGGACAGTAGAAACTTTCCACCAGAAGTGTCAGACGTGTTATTTTGTTATTCAGCCAAAATTAAATGTTAATGAAATTATAACTGTTTTATGTATAAACTTATCACTCTTTCAGTTTGAGTACGTCAGATATGGCCACAGAACACTAATTATTGCCCTATTGACTTTAATGTTAATTCTCGTCTCTTAGACCGGCTGTAACTTTTTCCCAAATATTCGTTGGGAAAAACGCTTTCTGCCACAGATGGAGCAACATGTGGCAGACTCTTGCCCAAAAGCATGTATGAGGTTCTTCATGAAAAACTTGAGATAGACAAGCTGGAAGTAGAGACAGCTAACCTTGCAATTTTCGGCCCTCCCTTTCAACGTAACCAACCTCACAACTCTTGTATCCTTCCGCCTCAAAATCATGAATATTCACCAAAACCTGGCAGAAAATGTATTTTCAAACCCTTTTCTTCGATTCTACACCAAAAATTCAACAAAAATCGCCATGCAAAAGGGGGAAAAGGGAAAGGGAGAGAAGGACTAAAAATAACTTTCGCCCTTGGTGACTGCCCAGGAATATTTGGTGATATGTGTCCTATATAGGGGTGAAACTTCGGATATCACCAAAAGGCCTTTTGTATTTGCTTCCCATATGTTCTGGCAACATGCTGGTGAAAGGAAATCAAAATCAAAGAATAACTGCAAAAATGATGGCCCTTTAAGTATACATGCTGCTTTAAGTACAGTGGTGCATCTCAGGTCCCTGGGCCTTTTGTGCTAAAATTTAAAAAATCTTTTTTAATAGAGGCAGTATTTGAGCTCTGTGAAAAAATTAGACAAGTTGCAAACAAACTACATAGAAAACACTCATAATTTGGAATTTTTATCAAAAATATATTTTTATACGCCCACATTTTCATGTGGACGTATATTGTCGTCGCCCCTGTTCGTCCGTCCGTCCGTCCGGACGTCCGTCCGTCCGTCCGTCCACAATTGTTTGTGAACAGTCTACAGGTCACAATTTTTATCCGATTTCAATGAAACTTAAAATATAGGTTTATCACCCTAAGATCTCGGTTCCTTTCGATATTGGCATGTATCGGACCGTAACTTCATGGGTTATGGCCCCTGATTGTACGAAAATTCACGTTTTTTCGCTTGTGAACAGTGTAGAGGTCACAATTTCGAACCGATTTGGATGAAACTTGAAATGCATGTTTATAAACCAAAGATCTTGGTTCCTTTCGATATTTGCGCCAATTGAATCGTAACTTCCTGAATTATGGCCCCTGATTGTCCGAAAAATCGCCATTTTTAGCTTGTGGTCACTCTGGAGGTCAAAATTGTTATCCGATTTAAAAAACCGTCTGATTATATCACCGTTTCATGGTTATGAAGGTTGAGTTCAAATTTCGTGAAAATCGGACCGTAATTGACGGACAAAATGGCCGCCATTTGTACGCGAATAGTGTGAAAATATGTTATATCAAGGTTGTGAACAGTGTAGAGGTCACAATTGTGAACCGATTTGGATGAAACTTGAAATGCATGTTTATAACCCAAAGATCTTGGTTCCTTTCGATATTTGCCCCAATCGGATCGTAACTTCCTGAATTATGGCCCCTGATTGTCCGAAAAATCGCCCTTTTTAGCTTGTGGTCCCTCTGGAGGTCAAAATTGTTATCCGATTTAAAAAAAACGTTTGATTATATCACCGTTCCATGGTTATGAAGGTTGAATTCGAATTTCGTGAAAATCGGACCAAAATTGACGGACAAAATGGCCGCCGTTTGTACGCGAATAGTGTGAAAATATGTTATATCAAGTTTGTGGACCTTATAGAGGTCACAATTTTGAACCAATTTTGATGAAACTTGACATGTATGTTTATAACCCAAAGATCTTGGTTCCTTTCGATATATGCGTCCATCGGATCGTAACTTCCTGAATTATGGCCCCTGATTGTCCAAAAAATCGCCCTTTTTTAGCTTGTGGTCCCTCTGGAGGTCAAAATTGTTATCCGATTTAAAAAAACGTTTGATTATATCACCGTTACATGGTTATGAAGGTTGAATTGGAATTTCGTGAAAATCGGACCAAAATTGACGGACAAAATGGCCGCCGTTTGAACGCGAATAGTGTGAAAATATGTTATATCAAGGTTGTGGACCTTATAGAGGTCACAATTTTGAACCAATTTTGATGAAACTTGACATGCATGTTTATAACCCAAAGATCTTGGTTCCTTTCGATATTTGCGCCCATCGGATCTTAACTTCCTGAATTATGGCCCCTGATTGTCCAAAAAAAATTGCCCTTTTTAGTTTGTGGTCCCTCTGGAGGTCAAAATTGTTATCCGATTTAAAAAACCGTTTGATTATATCACCATTTCATGGTTATGAAGGTTGAGTAAGAATTTTCTGAAAATCAGACCAAAATTGACGGACAAAATGGCCGCCGTTTGTACGCGAATAGTGTGAAAATATGTTATATAAAGGTTGTGGACCTTATAGAGGTCACAATTTTGAACCGATTTTGATGAAACTTGACATGTATGTTTATAACCCAAAGATCTTGGATCCTTTCGATATTTGCGCCCATTGGATCATAACTTCCTGAATTACGTCCCCGGATTGTCCGAAAAATCGCTTTTGTTCGCTTTTGGTCCCTCTGGAGGTCAAAATTATTATTCGATTTAAAAAAACGTTTGACTATATCACCGTTACATGGTAATGAAGAGAGAGTTAGAATTACGTGAAAATCGGACTAGAATTGACGGACAAAATGGCCGCCGTTTGTACACGAGTAGTGTGAAAATATGTTATATCAAGGTTGTGGACCCTATAGAGGTCACAATTTTGAATCGATTTTGATGAAACTTGACATGTATGTTTATAACCCAAAGATCTTGGTTCCTTTCGATATTTGCGCCCATCGGGTCATTACTTCCTGAATTATGTCCCCTGATTGTACGAAAAATTACCCTTTTTAGCTTGTTGTGCCTCTGGAGGTCACAATTATTATCTGATTTAAAAAAAAAAAACGTTTGATTATAAAAACCAAACAAATTCTAATGATTTTCTGATAATTCCTTAATATGCGACAACTCTTGTTGACTGCCCGGACGATTTGGCTGCTGTGTGGGCGTATGTTTCGTTGCCTGGCAACCTATTTTTTTACTGCCATGTCATGAAAAATGTACAAAATTTACATGATGCATCTTTCAAAAAACCAATAATTTTCCACTTTTTTAGATAGCCAGACTGGCAAGTAATATATTTTTGGAAACCCTGGACAATATGCAAACAGAAAAATCACAAAACTTTTGCACTGATTGAAATTATAAAGGTCTGTACTGAAACATGTAACCCCACCCCCTAAAAATGTCAATGACTGAATCAATCTTACCTTTGGTTGCAGAGCCAACTTTACCAAAGGAATCTGTCTAACAGATATGATTTACCATCCCTGGCTAATATATGAACATAAAAACTAAAATAGGTGCAATAAATGTGAATTATGGTTAAAATAGGCCTTGCTGAAAGAAAAAAAATGCCATAATTGGTCTATGTCCAGCCCTCTCTAACAAAAGGGTCACAGAATACACAATTTTCACAAATTTGGAAATAGTTTAATGTTTTCAACATCTCAAACCCCAGAGGCATCATACAAATCTTTATTGCAATTATTGTACTGAAGCAAGATGTCTGGACCTTTACATCAATTGCCTTAAAAAATGAAGTCAAAAGGGTAGTTATGACATAGTTGACAACATAAAAGAGGACTGAAAAGGAGCAAAATTAACATTTTACTGTTCTATAAGTGACATAAATGCAACAAACACCACAAATCCTAGATTTTGATAAGAAAATATTGACCATTTAGCTGACATTTACACATCTACACCAGTTCTGTATCAGGGTGTGGTCTTACTGGCCTGACATGTCTCAAGGATCTAAGTTTGACTATGAACAAAAAAGGTCAGAAATCCTTGAAATGTACAAAATGACCATTCATTGGCAAAAAATAACATTCCCATCTGTAATTCAACAACAAATTCCAATTATTATCATTTAATTGTCAAGACAGGTGCAATTAAATATCTCAAAACACATTAATAAAAAACGGGTGGGGTGGGGCATTTATAGCCCCTCTAAACAGAAAGATGGGGTGAAAAATGTCTACAAAGACAGGGATATTGCTTCCTACATGAAGAAAATGCAAGAATTTAATGCTTCAAAGAAGAAAAAAAATGCTTGTTCTGGGTAAAATAGTGGCCAAATTGAGCCTACCCCTGTTTTGAACATTTTGTACAAACCCATCTGCTGAATATCATTAACTCAGTGTTGCCAATTTTCCATTTTCTGTAGGAAAGCTGGAGCTATTTCTAAACTTGACAAACTTATACATCCCATCTAAGTTACATTAGTAATGAAAATAAGGGCATTTTTAGAAATTTTGAGTCATTTGAGTAGGTATGAAAGCATTAATTTTTACATCGAAATGGGAGAATCTGGAGATTTTCTGTTAATATTCCTGATTTTTAGACAAAATTAGGTGAAATTACAATGTTGTTCGCTTTATCTGTGCTTTCTGAGGCTGAATACACCAAAATTGGACATTGAAATATTTTTCTTACTGTTAGAAATTAAATAAAAACTGAAAATTGGAAAATTTGCAGTAAAATCACAATTTTTCCCAAAACTTTGATAAATTTTTTTCTAAATTTTTTTTTTTATAGTTTTTCTGTAGTCATGTCATTTTATACATATTTTCTGACAAATTAGTCATCATATTTTCAAAACTAAGGCATATCAGTCACAGCCTTGTCATACACAGACAGGCCACAGAACACTAATTATTGCCCTATTGACTTTAATGATAATTCTCGTCTCTTAGACCGGCTGTAACTTTTTCCCAAATATTCGTTGGGAAAAACGCTTTCTGCCACAGATGGAGCAACATGTGGCAGACTCTTGCCCAAAAGCATGTATGAGGTTCTTCATGAAAAACTTGAGATAGACAAGCTGGAAGTAGAGACAGCTAACCTTGCAATTTTCGGCCCTCCCTTTCAACGTAACCAACCTCACAACTCTTGTATCCCTCCGCCTCAAAATCATGAATATTCACCAAAACCTGGCAGAAAATGTATTTTCAAACCCTTTTCTTCGATTCTACACCAAAAATTCAACAAAAATCGCCATGCAAAAGGGGGAAAAAGGGAAAGGGAGAGAAGGACTAAAAATAACTTTCGCCCTTGGTGACTGCCCAGGAATATTTGGTGATATGTGTCCTATATAGGGGTGAAACTTCGGATATCACCAAAAGGCCTTTTGTATTTGCTTCCCATATGTTCTGGCAACATGCTGGTGAAAGGAAATCAAAATCAAAGAATAACTGCAAAAATGCTGGAAGTAGAGACAGCTAACCTTGCAATTTTCGGCCCTCCCTTTCAACGTAACCAACCTCACAACTCTTGTATCCCTCCGCCTCAAAATCATGAATATTCACCAAAACCTGGCAGAAAATGTATTTTCAAACCCTTTTCTTCGATTCTACACCAAAAATTCAACAAAAATCGCCATGCAAAAGGGGGAAAAAGGGAAAGGGAGAGAAGGACTAAAAATAACTTTCGCCCTTGTTTCGTAGGTGACTGCCCAGGAATATTTGGTGATCTGTGTCCATATGACCTCTCTACAATATGTGAACCCAATAATTAATTAGTTGCAGAGAGTTAGTTGCAGAGACCATATTACATTCCTTCCAATGCCGAAGACATGGATTACAAATATTGGTATTATGAGAAGTACAAGAAATCATTGTAAAGCAGATAAGGTTGCATCAATACAATCTACACGTAACATACAAGATTAAATATGATCAAGCATCTGCTTCAAGCTTCTTGAAGAAAAAAATATTTCTCTTTAACCTAAACACAGAACAACACATTAAAATGTAAATGATCATTGATTCATCAAGTGTCCTAATTTCTAAACATTATAATAATAACACCGCGTTTCTACTTTATAAAGTTCAGTTTTTACTATAAATTCATCATCTTGAATTTTCAATGGTCTGTTTCAGCTACCATGGTTGGGCGGGCATTTCATCCGTCAAGTCAAAACATGCCATTGCCATCACACCAAGAACCAATTATTCCTAATATTAATCTAGCATTATTATTTCTATAAGTTATCATTAACTCTTATTCAAATTTAAAATTAAACCTTCATTTAATTATTAATAACCTTTGATGTGTCTCTTTAGAAGATAAATGTGTCAAGTAACTTTGGCCGTTTGACCACAACTATCAAATTTACAAGTTTGTATTTCGTTTTCTTTAAACATTTTCCAACTACCAGTAATCTAGACTTTAGATCTAAACTCATCATTTATGAGATTTAAACTTCCGTTTTTATTTAAACCAAAACAAATATATTGTTATCCTGCACAACCTTATGTCTAAGACAAGCCTGATTCTAAGACTATAAGTGTTACAAACACTGTTTAGAATGGAACCATGTCCCAAGCAAAGTACTCCGGACATTATTCACTCAACGCTAGTCAATAGTGCCACCCTTTGGACGAACACTCAACGAACAACTTTGTATGAGATGAATATTTAATAATACAGCATGGTCCGAAGAGGAACCGGGAGAGAGATAGACACACTCTATTACGCGAGTCAACACTACAAAAATTCACTTCAGCACCATTCGACACTACTCGGTACTGGCGTGACTTCTCTTTTCCTTTAATTTACAGAAAAACAAATTGAAACATATAAAATGATCACAATAAAGTTATGAGTAAAAGGTCTATTAAGTCTCATAGTCTTTAAGGTACGTTGGTGGTCTACGAATCGGTTGAGGACGAGGCGGAATCCACTGATTATTCGGTAACGGTGTTACTTCGATTTCAGCTGCGCTGGTTTGAAAGGTTTCGGTCATATCAGAGTCAGGGGTAGTTAGCTCGACTGGGACTTCGGGCAAAGGTGGCGTTACAAGTAACGGGATGAAAGCGAACAATATGTTCTGGTATTTGAAAGATGTCGTGCAACTTGACTTTGTAAGACATGGATCGAAGCTGTGATCCTGCAAACTTTCGAATACAACACCAACCATTGTCAACACTCATGACAAGATATCGACCACGAGCACCACTCTTGTTCCCTTCCGAGGAGAGGTAAACCAAGTCGCCTATTTGAATGTTCATGGATGAGGCAGGACACCAAAGGCGTTTTATAGCTGAGGCGCTGGAGGCGCCAGCCTCAACGTGAAAAAAATAATAAAAGTTGAACAAATAAAACGGGGGAAAAATGCTAAAACTGATGGGAAAAATGAAATGTACCCTGGTTAGGGAGGGCCCTAAAGGCAGAGGAAGGGACCCCTTGTCTGACAAAAGTCCCCTCTGGCCAAGGGAAAGGGCCCCCGAGTCAGAGTCAATCGTTTTCTTTACACTGTTACTGTCGAATCCACTACTAAATGAGAATGCATTCATTGAACTGGTATGAAAATCATCAATCAAGACACCCCCACCCGGCCCCCCACGAAAGAGGGCTCTCAAAATCGTATAGCCTCCGCCATGGTAAACCTTAAAACGCCCCTGCAGGACACACATGTTGGTTTAGGTTTTTAGAAACTTCATTAAAGTCATGGTTACGGAGTCGCTGACTGTGCTGGGTCATGATGATGTCTTGGTCCAAGACAGGAATTTGTTTCTGTGAGTCCATAGTTCTCTTGCAGACAATCCACGACCGCGAATGCGCGAATTAAGTCGTGCAGTTGCAATAGCGAGGGAAAGGGGAGTAACTGTATCACCTTGTGGTTCTTGACGGAGATGTTCATTTTCTAATTCGGCGATGGCTTTCTCAGCAGTCGGATTTTTGTTGGGGTTCTTTGGGTAACCAATTTCCAAACACAGATGGTATCGATTTAATACTGGATCATTCTTTAATGCAATAAAACCAGGAGCAGGATCAACTCGAACAACTGCTTGGGGACCATGAAGAGGACGGAGTGCAATGGCTAGTTTTCATAAACCATCACGTAGAGAAACCTGTTGTTCATTTTCAAGAATGCAAGTGGATGTATATGACGTAGTGGTTTCACGAAGAATGAGAATAAGTTACCGGTTTCTCTTCATGACGTCGGCAGCGAAAGACACACCTACTACTTCTGGTGGGTCTTCTGATGTTTGTTCAACAAATGCATGAGGAAGCTGTTTAAGAGAGGCGCAAACATTGCACGACTCCGATACGCGTTCCAGGGCTGAATCAAGATTAAGGGCATAAAAATGGCTTTTGACAACTAGTTTCAGTTGGTGTCGTGATGGGTGATCCAACTTCAAGTGCAATGCTGTTAATAATCCGTCCAGAACTAGGCGTGGGACTACAATCAATTCAGTGGATGGCATCAGAGGTGAATCCTGGTTTACTACCAGTAGCCCGTCCTTAGAGATAGTAGCAAGATTGAGGTAGCGTTTGATGTCACGGATATTTGTTAACTTTTTGGATGGTCGAGTGTCCTGTTTGACGTGGGCATGGACACGGCGTAAATCAGGACAGCGATCCAACCGGGCGGTGAAGGGTAACCGTTGACTTCCATTCATGATGTCCTTGACACAGATACTTCATACCACTGAATTTTCTGTAGTATTGATAAACAGACAGATCTTACATGTTGATTCTGCGCAAGGAAGGGCATTTCTACTGGCAAAGTCAGATGGCACGTTGGCAAGTACCTGCCAAGTGCCCAATGCTCACTTGATATCTGCTGACAACTGAAAGGAAGGAAGTTACGCGGGGGCTGGCGGAAAATTCACCACGACACAGACGCTCAAATGCTTGTACACATGGTTTACTGTCTGTTAGGAGGTAAGTATTATGTCTGGATTGGATGATGTATGGACTAAAATGTTTGACTGCAGTTGCTATACATATTGCCTTTCACAGGGTAACCACGTAACCTGGTGTTTGCGAAGCTTGGCGCTGAAAAATCCAGCTAATAACGGCTTCTCAGAACGGGTAACGTACAGAGTTGCACCAATACCATGTTTTGATACAGAACCATCAGTGATTATCCATAGTTGATCGGTCGAAAGAGGTAAACTGATGGATCGGTTGGTATATAGGGACTGTTGAGCCTTTGTAAAGTGTAGTAAAAGTTCATCCAACCAAGTAAGTTTATCTTTGGACTGTAAACCTGTGATCGAGTCTTCAAGAGGGGTAAGTGTATGGGAACAGTTAGGAATAACTCGGCTTAAGACCTTGTATGCGCCTAAAAATGATCGTAGTCCACGAACAGTTGTTGGAGGGGGATATGACGAGAGCGTACTGATCCGGTGCTGACTAGCTGATATTGAACATTTCGTCCAAATCCAACCTAGTATGGTCGTAGTAGTAGGACAAATGACTGTCTGAATTGAGCGCCGATAATGTCTTGCGAAAGTTAGATAACAATTCCTCTACGAATCTCAGGTTTTAAGCTGGCAATGGTACGTGACCTAAGTTCTGTTCCATATCGCTGTTTAACTAATTGAGGTAGATCAGGATGAATGAGGCGAAGCCATACTAAAATGATGATATTTTCCAAGGATGGGGAGAGTTCTTCATCAAGGACTGGTACTTCACCGTGATGTGATATATCACCATTAGCCTTTAGTAAATTATCTTCAGTAAATGACATGAGTCTTTGATATAAATCCTCGGGACGTTCAGATGAATCCAACCGATTGTTATAAAAGTCTGAGAAGGGTGCACCAGTGGACTGGAAAACAAAATGAAGGCGGATATATTGCCAGATTTGATTAATTGATGTAGAATTTTTAAAATTCAAAAGAAGTAATATTCTCGTGTTTGGTGAGGCACCACTGCTTTGGTGCACGTGTATTATTCGCCATGGGTGAAGTTGCTGGCTTACACAGCAATATGGAAGAATTGAGTGAAGACACTTTATAGTAAAATTTTTCGTCCAACCGCCGTTTCGGTAAAAGCGACGACACTTTTGACAGTTTTGTTTAAACTAATTTATACGTTTATAATGAGCGAAAAGTTCGTATCCCACTCCGGTAGCCACGCCAGTCAATAGTGCCACACTTTGGACGAACACTTAACGAACAACTTTGTACGAGATGAATATTTAATAATACAGCATGGTCCGAGGAGAAACCGGAAGGGAGATAGACACACTCGATTACGCAAGTCAACAATACAAACATTCAGTACCATTCGACACTACTCGGTACTGGCGCAAAACATACCAAAAGCTTTTACTCATGTAATTATTCCACTCGTACACATATATTTTCAGTCATCAATAAAATCTCTTATTATCTTCAACTCATCTAATGAAGTCACGTGGCTTGCACATTATGATAAACCTAACGGTGTTAGAACTCCTAAAGTACCCGTGGCCTTATTTTAGTTCACACATTTTAACGACACCGCGTGAACAACATGGCAGATATATTAGATTATACGTTAAAGCAACGATGAAAGAAATCGTAATATACTAAAAACCACTTATTCACTCGCAAGTTTAATGAGTCCTTTATTTTAAACACCTACACGCATACACGCGATTTATAAAGCATATTGCTGGCACTTCTACTGACAGAACTGTATCTCTACATACTCTCGCAAATTTATTTTAAACACCTACATGCGTCCACGCGATTTATGTGGCATAGAACTTTAACTTCTATACTCAAAGGTCATAATTATAACCACCGTTATCATTTTATTACTCCAAAAACACTATTCACGATGCTAAGAATTCTCATCATAATCTAACCTTATATTAAAACGTTAAACTACTTATTTTAGATTTACTTGTCTAAGATCATAATTAAGACTTAGCTCTGCTTAGCTAAAATATGGACTAAACAAACACAAATAACGAACCCATCAGAAAGAGACCAACCATGAAAATTCTGAGTTAGTCACTCACAATTTCATCCTTAGCTCTGTTGTCTTTCTACTAGATACGGGGACACCATTAATTCTTTATTTTGTTCCCTATCTCTTATTATACCTGATCTACTTAAATCTATTAACCTAGCCCCTACAGTCACTGGCCAACTTCAATTTCAATTTAGAATTTGTTATGTCATATTGACCTTATAATAAACCTATTTTCGAAACATACACCTATCTTATTTAATTTTAATCTTATATTATCCACTGAGCAATATTTCGTCTGTTAAAGTTGCAATTTCAGTTATATTTTTAAAATGTATTAAAATAAAGCTGTAAAATAGATTGTATCTATAAACAGTCCTGCCTTGTTAAATAATAATCCTATCAATCCCATAATTCACCTTTGCCAGTTGAGAAATTGGCAAAAATATCAATAGCCATTCCATAGGGGTGAATGGAAAAACAAGGGAGGTTATTATGTTATTATTTCCTGTGTCACTGATTTTAATGCCTGGGGAAATAATGGCCATGATCATATAGTAGTGAGTTGACAATCTTCTGAGCAAAAGACATATATATAATTATGTTTTGACTTTCTAAGAGAATGTGAAACTCCCGCTTTAAACTAATTTACACTGCAATTTTTCAGAAAAATATATTTACCAATTTGCGAATATTTCCACTCTAATTTATTTTTCTTCCATTAGATTTCTTTCGATTATTGAGGTTTTTATTCGAGATTTCCACTCGACCCTTTCTAATTGGAATCAAATCAAATATGAAGTACTATGTGTCGCTGGTTAAATGTGGTAAGCACAACTACCCGAAAACACTAGTTCCTTTCGGTGTCCATTATTTCAATATTTCGTTCGAGCGCCGGGATCTTAAAACCTAAGGCATTTTATCACGCACCAGTTTGAACAATCGTGACACTTGCATCACGACTGGTATGGTCAACTTTGTATAAAATGGAATTGCATGTAATTACACATACATGTATTAGTGTACTTTAGTGTACACTTTGTTTAATACTTCATAAAACTTTTCATTTTGGGAAGTTGATATGGCTGATACATTTTTGTTATACTTTTGTATTTTGAGAAGAAAATGTGTTTTGTGTTTCAGGATATGCTAGCAGTTGTTGATCATGGTGATAGCAAAAAATTATCAATATGGGACACGGCACGGGGGAAAATGATAGCAGATACTTTAGTAAGATATGAAAAAAAAAATGTTTTATTCTAATTAAAACGCGGATCCTATTTCGTTTAATTTGTATAGTTCAAAATTCGTTTTATTAGATTTTTTTTTAAATAAACCGGGTTAGTCTTGACGTAAGAAGTGAAACGGCATCTGACGAAACGTGCCAGCGGGAGTTGTGGAGAACAGTTAAATATTAATAGTTTACAACATTCAATGAAAATTGACCAGCGTGACTCCTGACCCGATATCCCTCGCAAACGAGTCCAATCTATATTGACTCTTATTTCGAGATGGTAAAAGTATTATTTTAAACGTTGGATATATGTTTAATTTCAGATTGACACAGAAGTCATGTGTGATATAAGCTGCAATCCTAGAATGCCCGAGGTATTTGTAACCGCCGGAAAAGAACATTTATTCTGGTGGAAGGTTAACGAGGACACAAATAAAATAGTTTCCTATGCACAGGCTAATTATGAGGTAATAATATAGACCCAACATGACTTTTAAATCTAAAGCAGAATACATGTGTTGGTGACCTGTATCTCTATCTGTCCTTTGGTACCAGGGTCGGATTGGGCGATCTGGCGATTGTCCGAATTTCCGATAGGACAAAAAATGAAAAAATTAATTTATCTTAAAAAAAAACACCCTTTTCTGCTGAAAATTATATGGGAAGGTATTTGACCGGTCATGGAGCGATGATGAATATGTTGTATGTGGCCGGTGGCTTTAACGGGCCGCCACGTCATCACTGAAGTCTGGAATGGGCTGGTATAATAGATTCTCCCGACATTGTCGCCCGCAAATTTACTAATTATTAGTTAAAACCCTGTTTGTGGGGATACGCCAGAATCCAAAATTCAAAAAGCAGCTTTTATAAATTTCAGCTTCGTTACTCTGTACCAATGTGTCCCGTGGCCTCCCATCACAGGGGGCACCAACGAGCGCCCCCGGCAACAAAAATGGGACATTTTTCAATTAAAATATCCCGGCCCCAATCCGCCCCTGGTTGGTATGACGCTGACTGGTTCGACACTTATCTGGTATGAAATTGAACCGCATTTAGTACCAAAATGGCTTAGTTTGTGTCCAGTGGATGTTAAACCCCATTTCTATCCTCTCTCTTGTGACTTTTGATCTAATACATTTTCTTTCGGTTTTAAATAAATAGAAATTGGTGTATTAATTCTGTAAAATACGTGATATATTTCAGGCGTATTTACGAGCTAGGTTTGTGATATGTGCCTCCCATAGTAGTAAAGGCGATCTTATAACGGGTGATTCTAATGGTACTATTTATGTGTGGGGTAACTGTGGTAATAAGATCACTAATTTTGTAAAACATGGACATGAGGTAAGGTTGTTTATTTATTTTATGTTTTCAATACATCATATCTATTATGTCTGATAAATCTAGCAACTTATTATATTGTAAACTAGTATAATACTTTTTGTAGGGTCCAGTGTTTTCCCTGTACATTATGAAACACCACCTATTATCGGGGGGAAGAGACGGCATTATATATGCCTGGGAATGGAGTAAAAATATGGATTGTGCTGGTAAAGTAGAGGTACGATTATATGACGAATGAGTGCCATCAGTGAATATACAATAGCTGTGAAAGATGAGGCATTGTTATATACAGAGGCGGATCCATTGGCGCGAGCCCCCCCCCCCCCCAATTTTCGACAGTGCCATTTTATATACTGCTGAAAGTGCTTTTTCTCAGACCCAAATATGTCCGTTCCGAACGTTTACTTAGACGAAAATATCAGCCAAATAGCTCTTGGAATGGCTACAGATGCAAGGAAATGACGGATAATTTTCTTGGGGCACCCCCACCCCCCTCTCAGCGGCATGCCCCGTCTCCGCGGTCAGTGCCTTCATTTTGCGGCGCCCCTCCTTTTCAAAATTCCTATAGATCCGCCCCTGATAGAGTAACAAATCTGGGGCCTATTTCACAAAATTTTAACTAAGATAAGATCTGAATTTTAGTTATTTGATTGGACAATATTAGATTGATTTTAGTTCTTAGCCAATCAAAATTGAAGTATCCGCGAAAATTTGGATTTTATCTTTAGTTATAATTTCGTGAAACGGCCCTGTTGTTGAAAGTAAGTTATATCAAGTGATAATAGTGTATTTAAACTTAAATATTATGTTGTGTAAGGCGGTGTCTTAATAAATTATAAATGCGTGTGAATAAACATTTGCCACCACGTTGTTCTCAAAAAGCTTGGACACTTTTCATAACGATGATTTTCATTTCTCTATATAAAAACACCGCTCAATTTAGTGTCTGATTTATTTGTTCATTATAGGTCGCAAAAACTGAAGGTGGTATTAGAATGATTCAAATTATTGATAAAACGCTATTGATTGGAACAACAATGAATTCAATGTTAGCATCTACAATATCTATAAATGGATCTCCTTTAGAGAATTCTGAACTCGACCCTCTTCCAATAACACAGGTAAAATAAATACACTGGAAATAATATTAATCAATAAAATATGGTTCTATCTAAATATCACGACAGGATCAATTAACTTACGTGTTCTCAATCATTTGCCATTCTTTATATTATTGATAAACCACTGTGAAAAAAACAATCCAGCTCTAACAAGTAATTGATATGAGCTGATAATTATTTTGAATCTTAGTAACACAAACAATTTTATGGATGTCGTTAACTAATGATATCCATAAAGTTATCTGTATTATACACTTGAAAATATATCAACATATACAACTGGTAGTAGTTTTTTCTTTGATGTCCATCTCTCATGACGTCATCAGAGGTTGATAATATATTCGGTTCATATCAACCGCTGATGACGTCATGCAAGGTCGATATATTCGGCTCATATCAACCGCTGATAATGTAGATGATCGAAATAGTACAAAGAACACAGACATAAAATTTTATTCTTTTGACAATAAAAAAAAGTTATGGTACAGTTTGTAGCATGCAGTAACGAAATAGACGGTGTACTTATGGGCATATTTAAATCGGTTATCCATACTCCATGTCTAAGATATCTTTTAGAATTTTCTTTCCGCCCACATTATTTCTCCACACACTGCAAGACTTGAAAGTATTTATCGCTCAAAAGTTCCTTTGTAAAGTATTTTTGGATACAGTCCACTTAAACCAGTCGGTCAAAGCATTCTCTGAAAATACCTAAATTTCAATCACGGTTCATTGTTAGAAATAATATAGGAAAAGGTTGCCTTTTGATCCAAATTTTCTTCAGGCTTTGGATAGATCCTCATCATATTTGTATCCACATCTATTCTATCGTCAATATGATGACTAAAAAGGATTGATTATTCGTCTGACTTCGTTTAATTATTCGTTTTGTTCTTGCTTTCAATTCAAAATGGCGACGTGTAAACAAAAACACGCGCATTATTACATCGGTAATTCTCGCCTTTTGGCGGAAACTACCGAGCAATTATCCAATCACTGTTGCCTTTTTTAAGAGTCCGTTAAATTTAAGGGTGAACGTTGTATATGTCAGTTATAAACCTACTCTCCCTCGGTTTGATATGATAGATAACCCTTGAGCTTCGCCCGCGTGTTCTCTATCATATCAACCTTGGGTAGATTAATATCCTATACATAATAGTCAATAGTACACTTTCAAAATGAATAGTAAAATATATAGTGTCCTTTTTCTACTCTTTCAGGGTCACTTTGACGACTTAAGAGGTCTCTGTGAAATACAGCGTTCGTTCATGGGAGCTAATTTCCTGACAACTGGCACAGATGGAATCATTTGTAAATTTAATGCGTTTACACATGAACCTGCCTGGAAACTTGTTATGAAGGTTAATTATGACACATATTTGAAAAATTTGTTACCCTCGCATTGCACATCTAACCATAGACGTGAAAGTAAAATTATGTTAGTCTCAAAGTATTATGTATTGTGTTGACGAAACGTTAAACCGGACAAATTCCACTTCATTCTATTCACATTTCAATGATAACAATAGATGGATATATAATATGTAAAGAAAGTTTTAATGTGTAACATTACATGTTATTGTTATACGCCGTTATATTCCATCTCCGTAAGCGCAGTCGGGGCAGAACAGTTGAACGTTAAACCCCATTTCATTTCATTTCATTTACAGGGTTCCACATTTCTATGTGCTGATTGTAGTACTAATGGTAAACTATTATGTCTGGGAACAATGGAAGGATAGTAAGTAGTATTACTATCTCCATATCTATATACTCGGATTCAGTTGCCACCATAGGATTTATTCTTATGAAATAACCATGAGTTGCCGTGGGGCTTTTTATTTGAAAAATTCCGCCATTTCAGCCTCATATTATCTGTATTAAACATTCCAAGCCAACAAGAAATAGGGCTATATTATAAAATCACTAATCGATAATGTTATTTTCAGTTTAATGATAATGGAGATTAATCCTGAAACATTTACTGTTACTGAATTATTACATCGTAAAATAGCTAAAGATAGATTGGATTGTATCGCCTTCTCTCCTGGTAATTACTGCTTTATCAAATAATATTTCAAATAAACATAATACTTCATCTTTGTATCAGTAAGTGTTTCTATTCTTTTCCTTGTGTACAGTCAATTTATAATCACAAACGATACAATATGGGATATTTGTTCGAAACACCAAACCTGGCCGAGTAAAATATGTTCAACTTGACCCGATTTCTATACTGCTATCATTCGATTGAATATCATCAGTTTGATTGAAACCTCGTCGTTCAAACCAAAATTGTTTTTTATTTTTGGCACTGCGGCTATTTTCAGAGATAGAAATCTTCGTATAGAATATTCTATTCCTATAAGAGTACTAAACCGACTAGTACTCGATCGAAATAAGATTAATTGTCACTAAAAGAAATATCTGTCGAACCAGTGAAGTGCCGCTCGATTGGGGCCGAATTTCATTCGATTAACGATGGTGAAAAACGTCAGTTAAATCTACGCAGAAATAGTCGTGTATAACAAAAAAATGTATTTTCCCCAGAATCGCAATCGTTACATTATGGCGTGTTAGTCTCAAATTGATACAAGTATAAAGTGCGACCCCGGCGGTAAACCCGATTTTCTTATATTTTTTTTTATACGCCCACATTTTCATGTGGACGTATATTGTCGTCGCCCCTGTTCGTCCGTCCGTCCACAATTATTTGTGAACAGTCTACAGGTCACAATTTTTATCCGATTTCAATGAAACTTAGAATATAGGTTTATCAACCTAAGATCTCGGTTCCTTTCGATATTGGCATGTATCGGACTGTAACTTCATGGGTTATGGGCCCCTGATTGTACGAAAATCACGTTTTTTAGCTTGTGAACAGTGTAGAGGTCACAATTTTGAGCCGATTTGGATGAAACTTGAAATGAATGTTTATAACCCAAAGATCTTGGTTCCTTTCGATATTTGCGCCGATCGGATCGTAACTTCCTGAATTATGGCTCCTGATTGTCCGAAAAATCGCCCTTTTTAGATTGTGGTCCCTCTGGATGTCAAAATTGTTATCTGATTTAAAAAAATACCGTTTGATTATATCACCGTTCCATGGTTATGAAGGTTGAGTTTGAATTTCGTGAAAATGGGACCAAAATTGACGGACAACATGGCCGCCGTTTGTACGCAAATAGTGTGAAAATATGTTATATCAAGGTTGTGGACCTTATAGAGGTCACAATTGTGAACCTATTTTGATGAAACTTGATATGGATGTTTATAACACAAAGATCTTGGTTCCTTTCGATATTTGCGCCCATCGGATCATAACTTCCTGAATTATGTCCCCGGATTGTCCGAAAAATCACTTTTGTTAGCTTGTGGTCCCTCTGGAGGTCAAAATTATTATCCGATTTAAAAACCCGTTTGATTATATCACGGTTTGATGGTAGTGAAGAGAAAATTTAAATTTCGTGAAAATCGGACCAGAGTTGACGGATAAAATGGCCGCCGTCTGTACCACTCGGCTAATCTCGACAGATTCCGTAAACTACGTAGACTACATCTAGTCTCGGATGTATGACAGTAAGTGATATGTACCTACGCCCATACATTTGCGATGCGGCTACCGGTTTACTTTAACAGGAAAACTTGACGCTATTACACAAATTGGGAACCTATTCGGCTAGCGACCTATTTGACCGATCGAGCTGCAACCTGTTCGTTGGAAACCTATTTAGAGTAAAGACAACAGTCTCTATTTATCAACCAATAAAATCCAACGTTATGTCTATCAAATGAAAGTAGAATATATTATTTTTTATCCATTCCTTCAGCCCAAAATAGAAGTGTAATTTCGTCATTATCTTACAGCTGGATCGGTCGAATAGGTCGCTAGCCAAATAGGTCGCCAACTTGTGTTTGGAATGGGCGCAGCCATGTTTCATCCGGGACCTTTAAAGTAGTTCCAATATGGCGGAATTCATCGTACAGCCGAGTTTAGATTCCGAAATCTTCCGAGGTTTGCCGAGTGCCGTCTGTACGTGAATTGTGTGAAAATATGTTATATCAAGGTTGTGGACCCTATAGAGGTCACAATTTTCAACTGATTTTGATGAAACTCGAAATACATGTTTATAACCTAATGATCTTGGTTCCATTGCATATTTGCCCATATCGGATCGTAACTTCTTGAATTATGGCCCTTGATTGTACGAAAAATCACCCTTTTTAGCTTGTGGTCCCTCTGGAGGTCACAATTATTATCTGATTTAAAAAAACGTTTGATTATATCACAGTTACACCGTAGTTATGGGTGAGATTGAATTATGATTTTCTGATGATTACTTAAAATGCAACAACTCTTGCTGACTGTCCAGACGATGTGGCTGCTGTGTGGCCGTATGTTTCGTTGCCTGGCAACCTATTTTTATAATATTAATACATTTTTCAGATCACAATTGTGTAGCTGTTGGGGGATTTGAAAAGTCTATAACAATTTATGCCTGCATGGAAAAGGGAGATGGAACACAATCATGGCAATGTGTTGGGAAATGTTGGGTGAGCATATTTTTATATATTTAAATTACAATATACACCTGAAATATGTTTTACATTATCTGAATTTATTGTCATTAATTCTATGATTTTGTTATTGTAAAATCTGTGATAATTTCAGGGCCATAAAGGATATATTACAGCCGTTGATTGGGCTGCTGAGAAAATTGGTGATGTTTACTTTTTACGGTCTAGTTCTTCTTATCCAGAACAAATGTATTGTAAGTTTGAGTTCTACCCATATCTGAGCTAAAAATATCTATATATCTGTAACAGAAAAACAGCCCCGCCCCGACATTTCACGCTCATCAGGTATTACAATAGGGATATATATATATAGATATTTTTATTAGGGATTCATATGGAAGGTGTTCAGGGACAAGATGTTATAATTCATATAATATGATACAACAGCCCGACAAGATTAATTGAGGTTGTTCATCCGTTTCTATGTTGTTACAAAAGTCAGATAATGTCATTAATGATAACAACTACTGGGTTTAATTCTAAGTATTACCCTCAACGAAATCGTGCGCCAGTGACATCATGATATAGTCAGATTTTTTGATATGATGCCCCATGCTTAAAATGGCAATGTTTTTAGAATATTGGTTAAAATAAACTGTCAGTCGTGTCTTTGTCCTTTTCATTAATAGTTGTCATTGCCAGTGCTAGTGGCTGTTATGATTACGGAAAGCCATTGGGGTCAATCAAACGAAAAAAAATATTCTAAGTATCTTGTCACTACAAGATAGTCATTTGTAATTACAAGATAATCAATTAATCATGTTATATAACTACATGTATCTTGTAATTACAAGATAATTACAAGAAAATGATCAAATTTGCCATAATATTCGCAATTACCACCCGATAAATACTTCCGAGACAATGTATCTTTAAAGCCGCAGAATGCCATTTACATTTTTCAGAAAGTTTCAAAGTCCAAGCCTAAATGTGCACCAATTAATTATTAAAGTAATCAAAATCAAGATAGCAACGATAAATAATTTGCAGACTTGGATTTAGTGGAATTAAATAGAGACGCGTGAAAGAAGTTCAGCGAAACGTAAAGATGGCAACGGCAGCAGGGAAATAGGCGAAACGGGGCTGATCCAAAACGATTAAAAATTATATGCCCGTGTAAAGTTAAAACGCACGAAAAAAAAAAATACCCAAAATGTGATGAAAATTTACCCAAATATACGCCAGCGGGTTCTTATTAAAGTGGGTATGGCTCTATTTTTTGTAACAAAAAATTTGTAATTTCTAATCAATTATTTTCGATTACGCGAACAATTCAAATTCAACAGCAGTCGTTTAGCCGCTAGTGCATTCTTATTATTTTTTATTTTGTCGTTTGTGAATCAGCCTTTATTAATTAATTGTTTCCACATTGTGAGGATGTGTTTTTAATTGTTTACTACAAAATGACACACGATATAACAGCACCGATATTGATTGAAATTGACCAATAGTAAATTCAATTTTGTCCTTTGTCAAATATTGTGGAAAATATTGAGTTGAAGACATATCTCCTTTAAACGAATGTTATGCAAGAGATAAATATGCCGATTACATTTCTTTCTTTAGGCCTTAAATGTTATATGACATGATTTGAATAAGGGGCGGATTGGGGCCGGTAACCGGCCCGGTCTCCCGTGTCGGAGCGGCCCCTTTTACTGACCGCGGGGCCCGGATGGAGGGGGAGGGGTCTGGGGGCTCTCCCCCTGAAAATTCTTGAAAAATGAACCCCAAATTTTGACCATTAGATTAACTCGCAGGGATATTGAATAAGTAAGAATTAAAAGCTGTTTTTTGAATTTTGGATTCTGGCATATCCCCACAAACAGCGAATAATTAATAATTAGGTGAATCTATTATACCAGCCTATTCCAGACTCCAGTGATGACGTGGTTAAAACCACCTATCACATACAACATGATGATCATCGCTCCATGACCGGTCAAATACCCCCCTCCCCCATATAATTTTCAGCAGAAAAAGGAGGGGTTTTTTTTTAAGACGAATAGGACAAAATCATTTTTTTCATTTTTTGTCCGGTCGGCCCTTCGGGCGATCGCCCGACCGGCCCTTCGGACAATCGCCCGATCGCCCAATCCGCCCCTGGCCTACACGAAGCACACCCGGCCCATGCAGAAAGTCTATTATACCAGCCCATTCCAGACCCAAGTGATGGCGTGGCGGCCCGTTAAAGCCACCGACCACATAGAACATGATCACCATCGCTCTATATAATTTTCAATAGAAAAAAGGGGGGGGTGTAGATGAATTGGACAAAATTTGTTTTTCATTTTTTGTCCGACCGGCCCTTCGGGCAATCGCCCGATCACCTGATGGCCCAATCCGCCTCACATTTGAATAACACCAGCTGTTCAACGGCCGTTGATGATTAACCTCAAAAATAGTTTTTGATTTCGTTCGTTTTGGCTACGCACAGTTTTTAATTTTCCGTTAAAATGGAAAAAATCTCTAAACTCGGTAACTACTGCAGACAATAAAAAGTGTGTAAAGTCAAAACAAAGAAAACCAAAAACAGCCGAAATCAATATTTAAAGAAGTTTTCCGAAAAATATAAATAGCGTTCTATCAAGCAAGGAGGGCATTAAAATTGATGAATCATTATATTAATATGAAGTTGGTGGGGAGTATGAACTTTATGATTTTAGTGGAGACATGCAAATATACTACGCAAAAGAAGTTAGGGGTCAAATCTTTTTTACAAGGTATATATCTTTTTCAAACAAAACGATTTTGACAGTCTCCTTAGAAACCATAAACTGAAGCTCAAAACAAGGCTCCACAAAACTGTTTGCAGTAGGATACGACTTTTTGGAGTTGATTATGTCCTTGCACGCGCACTATGCATTTTCCATGAACAGTTTTGACATAAAAAAAAAACCTTCCATGACCGTGCTGCTCTCAGTTGAAATTTCAACATGGTCAGACGATATCTGAGTGAACTTGACAGAGGAAGATCAATTTCGTGACTTCAACAGAGAATCGGTTGTAGCCAGAGTGTGATTGGGGGACTATGGCAACGTTTCAAGGCAACCAATTTAATTCAGAATCCCCTACGGTCTGGTAGCCAAGATCAACGTCGCAACGTCAAGACCGGCATGTCATTCAAATGGCCTTACGTCAACGCGTTGTTACAGCGAGATGTCTGAGAGATGAACTGCGAAATGCAAGTGGTGTTCAGGTATCGGACTAGACCATAAGAAATCGTCTGAGAGCCCACAACGTGTGATCTCGACGACAAGCGGTTCAACCACCTCTTCTTCAACGTCATAGGGCAGCACGTCGTGACTGGTGCTCACGTCATAGAGACTGGAGACGGCGACAATAGGGCCGTATACTCTTCGCTGATGAGTTTCGATTTGCATTACAGTTCGATGATGGCAAATTTCGCGTATATAGGCGGCAAGGAGAAAGATTTGCTGATGTTATCGCTTTGGAGGTGGTACGGTAATGGTGTTGGTTGGTACGGTAATGGTACATGGACTCCTCTTTTCGTTGTCCAAGGGAATTTGACGGGTAGCAGGTACAGAGACGAAATTTTACAGCCTTTTGTCATCCCAAGTCTTCGTCGATTTGGAACAGGTTCTGTTCTTCAAGATGACAATGCTAGACCGCATAGAGCACGAGTTGTTAATGAGTTGCTCACCCAAATGGTATTGAACGAATTGAAGGGTCTGCATACTCTCCTGACTTGGCACCAATTGAACATGCATGGGATGAGTTGGGCAGACGTGTAAGAGACAATCATAGGCAAACTGATAATCTTCAAGAATTGGTGCAATTCCTTTAGACAGAGTGGCAGGCCATTCCCCAGATGTTTTTCGACGTATGATCGACAGCATGCCTCGTCGTTGTGTATGCTTTACATAACAGACTCAACATTGAGACATATTGAACTCATTCTGACAAAAGTGTGCTTAAAAGATTTGATTTACATGTTCCCTGTGTGTAATAAAATGTCACACAAAAATAATTGGTTGACCTTAACTTCTTTTGAGTAGTATAACGAATGATAATTGTGGAAGCATGCCATGAATGTACCGTTTCTGTAACATAAAATAAAGTACGGCGTTGGCTTAAATCGGTGTATGGCGACCTTAAACCAAGCAAGCTACTTTCTCCGTATCTTGTAAGAACTAGATACCTATCTTGTAAGAACTAGATACCTATCTTGTAAGAACTAGATACCTATCTTGTAAATACAAGATAATCAGAATTCTTTTTAGATTTGATTTACCCGTATGGGCTTCCGTACATGGTTATCTATCCATAGAACGGTATTTCCCTTTTTGGGGGGTCGCGGACTAGTCTATATATTTTCATATAATCTATCTATACATACTTTTTCAATAAAAGGCTTGATATCGCTTCAACTCCGTACATCTTATCAAGGCCTTATCAACGTTTTCGTATAACTTGCTTTTTATGCAGCTCCGACATATATATTTATATCATATGGGGTTCGTCTTTTTTCCGATGGGTCGATCATAATACAAATATACCCTATACAACCCATATGATTTATGGTATATTATTATTTCAATGATACGCGTGTGCGCAGGGTTCTTTAGAAGTAGGTTGAAACCGGATTACCCCCCAAAAAAACCCACAACGTTGGTTAGAAAACCCGACTCCTACCGATGATTTGCATAGATAGCAGAACCTATGATAAAAATGAGCGCGCGTTTGATTTTTGATACATGAAATAGCGGTAACAGAAAAGACGACTTAGTATAGCTGCCGATGGCCGAGTGTTCATAATCTGGCAACCTCTCTTTATATACTATTCAAAAAAAGTAGGGGATATTTGATTTTGGGAGCATAATACTAAAATATGCAAATGACTACGAAAAAAGTCACTATAGAACCTAACAGAAGAAACATTTCCAGTTACATGCGACGCCCAAACGCACCAATAGCTACCGCATGGAATGCAGGTGATGCTTGGGATCATCATGGGGGTCCAACCCAAGATTTGCACGACTCTGACTTTGAATGTTACAGTCATTGTGGCATTGAATTCCAGGGTGGAAGCATCAGTTTAATTGTTTTAGTGACCAGAAAACAAATTTTGATATGCGTTGGCTTATCCAAAATGAAAGGTTACGTGCCCTTGGCATGCTACAGATCGGCACAACACAGGCGGTTGTGGCGCGGACGATGAATGTTTCTCAGTCTGTCATAAGCAGGCTATAGTCCAGATACCGTGATACACAATCTGTACAGGACAGACCACGCTCAGGTCAACCAAGGGCGACAACTCAAGCCCAGGATCGATTTATCCGTACCTTGGCCTTGAGAAATCGTCTCATCACAGCAAATCAGATCAGCGCTCGTCTTCAAACAGACACTGGTGTGAGAGTGAGTGGCCAGACGATTCGGCATCGACTGCAAAGGGGTCACCTTCGCGCCCGACGTCCTCGCGTGATCCCTTGTATGAGAGATCATCACATTCAGGCAAGACGTCGTTGGTGTAGGGATCGTCAACACTGGGATAATCGACGCTGGAGCAATGTGATGTTTTCAGATGAGTCAAGGTTCACTGATGATTTTGTGGACAGACGTAGGAGTGTGTGGCGTCGTCGAAACGAGCGCTTCCAAGACGTTAACGTCATCAGACATGATCGATTTGGGGGTGGTTCTGTTATGGTGTGGGGAGGCATCACTGTTGCTGGAAGAACGGCTTTACATGTTGTTGCAGGGCGTGTTACAGGCCAGTACCACCGGGACAACATCTTGGCAGTCCATGTTGTGCTGTTCGCACGACGTCATGGTCGCCGTTTCATCTTCCAGGATGACAACGCAATATGTCACAGGGCCAGGATCGTTACAGGTTACCTCCAACAACAGAACATCACCACATTACCTTGGCCAGCACTGAGTCCCGACCTCTCCCCCATCGAGCATGTCAGGGACATGCTTGGACAGAGGTTACGTCAACGTCAACAACGTCCTGCCAATGTCCAAGAACTTGCTGCTGCGTTGCAACAAGAATGGGAAAATCTGGACCAAAATGACCTTAGACGTCTCATTAGGAGTATGCCACGTCGGATCAATGCTTGTTTGGCAAACAAAGGAGGATTTACCCGTTACTGACTTTGTTGTGATGCTGTGGTAACTTTGCTGTTTGACCCCGGGTATCATTTTACCCTTATAATGGTCAGTCTGTGCCTTACTTAGTCTAACGATTATTTGGAATAAATCGATGAATGTGAACTTCATTTCATTTTGTCATTTGTTTCTTCGTCGGTTTCATTAGGTGACTTTAATAACACTTAAAAATCAAATATCCCATACTTTTTTTGAATAGTATATATGTATTGTTGTTTCTAGGGAATACGTCTACATGTGAGAAGGTAGACTATAAAGATGTTAGTGAAGTAGCATGGAAATCACAACAGTGTACTTTGGATTATAATCTTATTGGTAAGAATAAAAATATTCCTGGAAATTCCTGGAAATTATCTTATGTTATCTGCTATTAATATCTTGTTAGATAAGGACTACGTACAATACATTGGAATTTGTCCTGGGCCGGTTGCTCAAAATAACGAATCGTTAACATGGAGTATTTAAAAATGATCGTTATCTTTCACGGACATAAAGTATGTTCCTGGAAGCACCGTAAACTTTAACATGCTTTGACTTACCGTTATATTTAACGAAGGTGTTGGGCTCCGTTATCGGTTTAAGGATTGAATTAGTCGGCTGTCAGTAGAAGTATATTATACCCTTAGCAAACGTCCTAGTATATTTCAGAATATAGGATGAAATTATGTATAGTAGTCAACTGAATTTTGGAGGCCTGTAGGAAATAACGGCCCAATTGTTCTACAGTTTCTGTAGAGCAACTCCTATATTTTTCTACATATTAATGCTAAAATTGCTATAGGAAAATACTATAGTATTCTAAAGATTTGTTTATAGTGTTTCCTGTAGGAAATTCCACAGTTATCTTTTGTCTTTAATCAAGTTTTGTGAACAGACTGCACATGTGTCCCACTTTCTTCAGTTGTTATACATGTACATTGGATTTAAAATTCAGCAAATGGCCAAGCAGTCTTCCCTTGGATTAACTTTAATCAGTCCGTTAGCTGACTTTCCAGCAACAGGAATTTAACGGATCGTTAACAAACGACACGTGAGCACCCGTCAGAGTTTAACGGTTCTTGATTGTTAAATCTTACTTAATATTTAAACCCAAACTAACATTTATTATTAACAACACCATCAAACATTGGTAACATTTTAAAACATCTATAACCTAAAGTGATATAAATGTTAGTATATGTAGATGTACTAAAATAGAAATAAAGTTCGACATTAATTCATTAGTAATGAAAACATGTCAGAAAATGGGGATACGTGTAATCTGAAAACGGAGTTGCGATTATTTTTGAATATTTTTCTATATTTTATACAATTTATTGCAATTGTTGTAAGTATATATGTCATGTTAATATAATATAAAAACAACAAGAATATTTATTATATTAAGTTTACAAATGTTTAAATTGTAGGAATCTGGTGTTCAAAACAAGTACAAGAGGCGGCCATTAATAATGTTTCCGTTAACCCAACCAAAACACTGGTAGCTGTCAGTGATACCCAGGGAAATCTTAGTTTGTTCCGTTATCCTTGTAATAAAGACTCGGTAGGTTGAACCAGTTTTCTTTCTGTAATTGGTCTGACCCAACAATTTCAATCCTTCAGACTATTATAATTTAATTTATACGTTGATTCAGAAAGCAATGAATTGAGATGTAGTTTAACATCCTGTTGTTCTGTTCCGACTGTGCTAATAAAGTCGGGCATATGCCATACAGTGTTCTATGGCCAACTCTTTTGGTCCCGTCCGAACGACTAGGTAGCTGTTCTTGACGGGCCCTCCATCGTGCACCACTGACAAGAGGAATCCACGCCGGAAAACCGAGGAACTTTCTTGATCAGCACCGGGTCGAACCGGCAACTCCAGCTAGCGTCTTTCTCCCTTAACTACCACTGCCTAATACCAATTATACGCGTTTGTATACCGACTAAAATAAATCATTTGTTTTTTTCACTTCGTAGTTACACCAATAACTGGTTTTTCTCAAATGTATCGTTTGTCATTAGCAGAATAATGCCAGTTGAAATCTCCATGCTATTTACAGTGTACACACACATCTGGTTCTCCCGAGTCGACATATATACCAGACCCAGATGTATGGAGCGGAATTTCCCTCATAATTCTAACTCCTCATCTAGTAATGTGCATGCTAATATGCTTTCTTCAATGCATGTAACTTCTTATTAGCACATGTTAAATTGACTATTTACACATGTAAAAATGACAATTTATATGACTTATTTTTTTAAATATTGCAGATGGAATTTGTATTTTGTTCTATTTTCATTATTACTTTTAATTTATTGTAACCAGTTAAGCTTCGTTAACATTTTGACATTCAGGGGCGGATCTAGGAAACAGGTTGGGGAGAGGGGGTGGGGGGTCAAGACAATTATACGTCATTTCCTTGCATCAGTAGACATTCCAAGGGCTACCTGGCTGATATTAGTTATCTCCAGGCTAGATTACTGCAACAGCCTCTTGGCTGGTATCTCTGCTGAAAACATTCGTCGCCTCCAAAAGCTTCAGTGTATACACGGCACAGCACCGGGCTACTTCTGTAATTTAGTTCATAAATAATAAATACTCTACATCTAGATCACTCCATTCTAGCTCTCAATGTTTATTAACTGTTCCAAAGTATAACCTGAAAATTTTGGTTGTAGATCATTTGCCTATAATGCAGCGCAAACATGGAACTCTCTGCCACTACATCTACGGACTGCTCCATCTTTAAGCATCTTCAAACAAAATCTCAAAACTTACTTGTTTCAGTGTTCATATTTATAATTGTTTCCTGTAAACTTTGTTAGCGCTTTGAGCAAACAATACTCTTTGGAGTCTAGCTCTTTATAAGCACATTCAGCAGTAAAAAAGGACACTGTCGAAAATTAGGGGGGGGGGGGGGCGAGGCCCCACAACCCGACCGACATGTCATTTTTCTGTCAAAAATAAATATACTATCGATTGTTTTGACCTATTTGTTTTCTAAACGAATAATATATAGCAAGAACTCATTAGGTCGTGCATGAAAGTGAAATAAATAAACATAAATTGGTAATGCTTATGTTAGCTTATCTATTCCCCTCAAAATTATGAAATATTTTACGCACACTAGTAAAGTATTTCTGATATCATTGACGTAATCCATATCGGACGATGCTATATAGAGAGTCTGGCCAACTGAAGTCGTGGACGCCATTTTGTTACCCATTCGTACGTTGCACATAGAGCCATGTTCGCTCAAGTGTAGGGGTAGACAATAATTTTAAAATAGCATTATGCAAGAGCAAAATCTGCTTATTACAGGTCTTTCTTTAGGCCTGAGAAGTTATCTAAATAATCAATTAGACATTAATTAACATATCCAGAACATAATAAACTCTTAAAGTCAAGGCTAGCCTTCGATGTTGGCGGATTGAATTCCTATATGCCGCTTAATGGCCGTTGCCGTTGATAATTAAATCAATCAAGTGGATAATCGAGACTATGCTGTTTATATTAATGATTTGAGTAATGATGACCGAGGCTATGTGAATATTTCAAATGCTTTTTTCTCGGCTAATAGTGGACCAATTTGACTGAAATTTTCAACCTTTACACTATCTAGTTTTTAACTATCATAGGGAGAAATCCCATCTCTTTATCTTATCTCCCATAATGTAACTTTAATAAATCAATCACAATGTGTAAATTTATTGACAATATTTTTTTTCTTTTTAACTTTTTAACATTAAAAACACCGCAGTAATCCAATATATCGTTTGGATAAAGGTTAAATCGAAAGTATCGAATAATGATTACCTTTGAAATGAGAAACTAAATTATTTTTATTTTATACTATTCAAAAAAAGTAGGGGATATTTGATTTTGGGGGCATAATACTAAAATATACAAATGACTACGAAAAAAGTCACTATAGAACCTAACAGAAGAAACATTTCCAGTTACATGTGACGCCCAAACGCACCAATAGCTACCGAATGGAATGCAGGTGATGCTTGGGATCATCATGGGGGTCCAACCCAAGATTTGAACGACTCTGACTTTGAATGTTACAGTCATTGTGGCATTGAATTCCAGGGTGGAAACATCAGTTTAATTGTTTTAGTGACCAGAAAACAAATTTTGATATGCGTCGGCTTACCCAAAATGAAAGGTTACGTGACCTTGGCATGCTACAGATCGGCACAACACAGGCGGTTGTGGCGCGGACGATGACTGTTTCTCAGTTTGTCATAAGCAGGCTATGGTCCAGATACCGTGATACACAATCTGTACAGGACAGACCACGCTCAGGTCGACCAAGCCCAGGATCGATTTATCCGTATCTTGACCTTGAGAAATCGTGTCACCACAGCAAATAAGATCAGCGCTCGTCTTCAAACAGACACTGGTGTGAGAGTGAGTGGCCAGACGATTCGGAATCGACTGCATAGGGGTCACCTTCGCGCCCGACGTCCTCGCGTGATCCCTTGTTGAGAGATCATCACATTCAGGCAAGACGTCGTTGGTGTAGGGATCGTCAACACTGGGATAATCGACGCTTGAGCAATGTGATGTTTTCAGATGAGTCAAGGTTCACTGTTGATTTTTTGGACAGACGTAGGAGGGTGTCGCGTCGTCGAAACGAGCGCTTCCAAGACGTTAACGTCATCAGACATGATCGATTTGGGGGTGGTTCTGTTATGGTGTGGGGAGGCATTACTGTTGCTGGATGAACGGCTTTACATGTTGTTGCAGGGCGTGTTACAGGCCAGTACTACCGGTACAACATCTTGGCAGTCCGTGTTGTGCCGTTCGCACGCCGTCATGGCGGCCGTTTCATCTTCCAGGATGACAACGCAAGATGTCACAGGGCCAGGATCGTTACAGGTTATCTCCAACAACAGAACATCGCAACATTACCTTGGCCAGCACTGAGTCCCGACCTCTCCCCCATCGAGCATGTCCGAGCATGCTTGGACAGAGGTTACGTCAACGTCAACAACGTCCTGCAATGTCCAAGAACTTGCTGCTGCGTTGCAACAGGAATGGGACAATCTGGCCCAAAATGACCTTAGACGTCTCATTAGGAGTATGCCACGTCGGATCAATGCTTGTTTGGCAAACAGAGGAGGATTTACCCGTTACTGACTTTGTTGTGATGCTGTGGTAACTTTGCTGTTTGACCCCGGGTATCATTTTACCCTTATAATGGTCAGTCTGTGCCTTACTTAGTCTAACGATCATTTGGAATAAATCGATGAATGTGAACATAATTTCATTTTGTCATTTGTTTCTTCGTCAGTTTCATTAGGTGACTTTAATAACACTTAAAAATCAAATATCCCCTACTTTTTTTTGAATAGTATATTTTTAGGGTGAGATATTGAAACGAGCTCCGCTGATTCTGATTTCGTTTCTGATTTTTTTTTCTCCACAAATTGACATTAAAAATACCGCAATGATCCAATATAGACTATTGTTTGACTATAGATTAAATCGAACGTATCGAATAATGGTTACCTCTAATTTTTTATTTAATTTTTATCGTATCTTAATATACCGCCCCTAAGGAAGTAAGTGGGGGGGGGTCTTGAAACGGACTCTGTCCATCCCAATCTTTATGAAACTTTGTTATGGTAGTTGTGCCTTGTGCTAATTAGACATCTTTAGGATTTACTCATTTGTGTGTTTCCATGGAGACAGGGCAGGGCGTTGGGTGGTCGTGTGATCTAACTTGTGTGTTCTAGGTCATAATGTCTGTCATTGAATCAAGCGGCAATGTTTCGATCTAAAGAAACAATATTTTATTTAGGAGCAAAAAGAAAATAATGTTTTAGCCTTTTAATCAAAATTGCAGGAAAACGAAATTCAAACTTCGAATCCCAACAAAGACCAGAAAAAGTTAATAATCTTAATAAAAAATTTTCGGGCTGAACGGCTTAATCCGAATAACTAATAATAATGACTTATGACAGTTCTGCATAAAATATAGCCAGGCGGGAACTTTGCTAGGCATACACTGTGTGTCTTAAGCTCAAACATTTGTTGAAAATTCACTCCTTGATGGAGATATCAAACATAATCACTTATTAAAAAAATGAAAATAAAAATGACCATATCGATTTAGTTTAAATCGAAAAAAATGTACTAGCTAGGCCAGGCCAATAGGCTAGATACTAATTACTTTAGGCCTACGCCGTGTCAAACTCAAATGTTTTATTCCCAAGTATATAAAAACAATTCGAAAATTCACTCGTGGATGAATTCATAATAAACATATACAAATTAACTCAAATGGCAACACTTTACGCCATATGTATGAAATTTCAATCGAAATCTACTTAACAAAGGCTAGGCCTATATATGGGCCACACTGCCAACGTGTGTTTCTCAAATTCATAACAAATCTTCGAAAATCTATTCATCAACAAATTTTAACCAATGACTTAAATATGTCATTAGGTTCGGAATTTCTTCAAACTACAACAGAAATCTACGGTCGCTTTAAATCATTTAAAACACGAATGACCGGAGGATACTAATTACTATTAATACTAGGCCTATTAGCCTATTACTAACATCACACAAGTAGGAATTTTTACCAGATTACCCACAATTGACACCTTTTCGCATTTTTTGGAAACATTTGCAAATAAATCCCTTGCCCATCTCTTGTATGGCATTTCACATCCACAAAACCGACCAATTATATCACTAAACTCACGTCAAACTAGGCTACTATGCGACCGATTCTTTTCAGATGGGTAACATAATGGCGTCCATGTGTCACGTGACCACCATTAGCCAATCGTAATCAGGACACGAGTTGGCCAGACTCTCTCTATAATATAAGACTCTGGTTTCCACCTGTAAGTGCCTGACGAGAAACGAGTGTTGTAATGGTACGAAAACCCGATGGCGCATTGCAAGGTCACGACAAACTAGGTCACGGGGTAACTAGGGTTCATCCAGTGCAAGGTCATGTGTAAGCGCATGCAAGGTCACGCACGTGCAAAAGATCGCGCACGTGCCAAGAAATGGCTGTATAGGCCCATATAAGGCTGATGAAAATCACTTCATTCCGAAATTCAAAACGGAGAGTGGTTTCATGAGCTTCATGATTGAATTCCTGAAGGTGGCAGTGTCAAATGAAGACCAAACGACAAAAATTTTAAGCCTCCTAGGGAAACTTAGAGCGTATATGGTCAACGCAGACGCTCTAATCAACTCTATCAACACAGTCAAGAAAATAGCTAGAGATGACGACGAGGAAGTTGAAAAGAAAGATCAAGAGGTAAATGTCGCTCTACGTAGGAGGATATCTCATATTCGCCACTACAGCACTGGCGATATGTCCAGTTGCTTGCCGGTGTTAACACCAAAGGCGAACAGCAATGAGGTACCTTCTGACAGTCATCATGGCGGGCCAGGTAAAGGTTCTGCAACTTAACGTTAACGAACTGGCCCCCAAATGTGCAGAGCTGAGAAAATACATCACCCGCAACTCCAAAGATGTAATATGTCTCCAGGAAACCAAGCTACTACCAACTAAGAAAGACATCTACCTACCCGGATATACTTGTCAGAGAAGGGACAGACCGGACGGCACGACACGTGGCGGCGGCCTTGCCATCTACGTCAGTGATAACTTAAATTATATTTCTGTTACTCTGGACGTAGCGGGCCCTCTAGAAGCAATGGGCATAGCCATCACATTGAGCAATAATATAAAATTGACAATTGTAAATGTCTATGCACCCACTCAAGTCTCGATAAAATCAGTAGACTTCCAGTCACTGAACGAGAGCCCTACTTTTGTTGGAGGAAATGCCCCACCTTCACACCTGGATCTCACGCTCTGTACCCTTGATATGGCAAACCGCTGCGACTGGCAAGTACACGAAGATGAAACACTTGGCAGTGACCACCTACTGATAGAATTCTGCATCCAATGTGAAACAACCAGGGAAGTCTATAACGGGAAACCCAATTGGATGAGAAAACCTTGGTGGTCACCAGAATGTCAGAATGCGGTTAACGAAAGAAAGAAGGCACTACGCCTTCGGAAACGCCACTACAATGAAGTCAAACACCAAAACTACCTGAAGTTGAAATACGCCGCAAGAGACACCATCCGGAAAAAACAAAGCGGACACTGGATGACTTTCTGTAATGCGTTGAATCAAACCACGCACAGAGGTGTCGTCTGGAAGAAGCTGAACGCCATGAACGGGAAGCGCAGATCATTCAACATACCAAACCTAAAGAATGGAGATGAGTACGCTACCAACGGCAATGAAAAGGCAGACCTACTTGCGAAAGCTTTCGCTGACGCAAGCAGGGACGAAAACCAATCACCAGAGTTCCTGAAGAGAAAGGAAATCTTTTACTCACAGCACCCTTTACTAGAAATTGAACCTAATGAAGGGGCTAAACCAATCAATCTACCCTTCTCTGAGGAGGAGTTAAATAAGGCTCTTTCCCCCAAGAAGGATAGTGCGGCTGGTGAGGACAAAGTAAAGTACCCTATGCTCAAACATCTGCCTAGAAATGCCAAAAGGATACTACTAAACTTCTCAACACATCTTGGCTGGCAGGAGAGGTACCTAAAGAATGGCGGAAAGCCAACGCCATCCCTCTTCCAGGTAAAGAGAGAACAAAGGCAGAGTCCTATCGACCAGTAAGCTTGACATCCACACTGTGCAAAACCTTGGAAACAATGGTTAACATACGACTTCAGTTCTATCTGGAGAGCAACCGACTGATAGACGAAAATCAAAGCGGGTTCAGGAAAGGGCGTTCAACAATGGACCACTTGGTGAGACTACAGCAAGTCATGTCGCAGGCACTCCTCTCTGGGAACCTGTTATGTGCCGTGTTCGTAGATTTAAATAAGGCTTTCGATTTAGTCTGGCTAGACGGGCTGCTCTTCAAGTTATGACGTATTGGTATAACGGGCATAATGTTTCGGTGGATCAAAAGCTTTCTGAGCGATAGAAGGATACAGCTGAATGTTGGCAGATTCCTGAGTGCCGAGCAAACATTAGAAATGGCACGCCTCAGGGGTCGGTTATCAGTCCCACTCTCTTCAATATCATGATCAACGACATACAGAAATCCTCCTAAACACAAATCCCACAAAGATGACATCTACCAAACTAAGCAGGATAGTGGAATAAGGGGGAGTTTCGGTCAGACGTACTCGGCACCTAAACACTATTCCGTAAATAAAACTGATACCAAACTCATAGAGTGGGATAGTGGAGTAAGGGGAGGCCACGATAAGACGGGCCTGGCACCTAAACACTAACTCCAAACGATGACATCAACCAATCCAGAAGCAGGCGAGATCATCTACCAAATGATATGTTTTTTATTAAATAAAGGGAAGAACTTCCCACTAAACCCAATCCATGGCTTAAAGCCAAATGGAAAACAGGAATCAGCTTCGGCTCGCCTAAGTCTTGTCTGCGATATCACTTATGTGGAAGCAGACGTTAAACACCAAGTAGTAGTAGTAGTAGTATAGGCCCGCATTATTTAAAGATACATTATGGGAGATAAGATAAAGAGATGGTAGTTACCACTATAATAGTTAAAAACTGTATAGTGTGAAAGGCAATTTGCTGAAAATTTCAGTCAAATTGATCAACTATTAGCCGAGAACGAAGCGAGTGAAATATTCACATAGTCACGGTCATCATTATTAAAATCATTAATATAAACAACATAGTCTCGATTATCCACTTGATTGATTTAATTATCAATGGCCGTTAACTGGCATATAGGAATTTAAATTTAATCCGCCAACATCGAAGGCTAGCCTTGACATCAAGAGTTTATTTTGTCCTGGATAAGTTAATTAATGTCTAATTGATTATTTAGAAAACATTTCAGGCCTAAAAAAAGACCTGTAATAAGCAGATTTTGCTCTTGCAAATTTTAGAGAATAAGTCATATAAATTAGCCCTTTTACATGTGTAAATAACCAATTTAATATTTATTGGTATGCAGATACATGCACAGAAGTAAGCATATTAGCATACGGTTAATAAACCAATGCTCCTCGTCACCATTGCTCCATGAATATATCATATGTACGTCAGAGGCGGGAAATCACTCACTCAAAATGCCCTCTTTAATTATGTGATTGTTTGATTTCAGGTTTATTGCCATACCTACAAGTCTTTGTTAAATACACAAAAGGTCAGCTTTAGTTCTAATGGTAAACATGTGATAGTGGTTGGCGGTCAAGATTCTTGTGTAACACAATGGACAGTTGTTGGAACGGAAATTTAACATGAAAGACATCGTTATACCCAGTCAACGTATAAACAACCCTTTATAAATTTATGCATATAGCTAACTTGCCCCGGGGCTGTACCTAGCAGGGATGCAGGGGGTACATTGCACCCCTTCCCCCATCCAAAACAATATAATTTGACAATTTTTCAATTATTATAAAATAATACACTTAATTATGATCACACAGTGGTGCTCTTCAGGCTCTGATCAGTCGGTCAGTTTTAAGGGCGCCCACATGGTTTCGTTTGCCCTGATCCAAACTTTCATACATCACTATGGTGCCCCGCCACTCTTCTGCACCCCCACTTTTAAAATCCTACATACGGCCCCGACTTGCCTTAATTCAATCTATACACATTTCTACTAGATCACTGTTTATCGTCCTGGTACGTGCAAAGTAAAGATTTAGATTACGTTTTAATCTTGAACATCTTGACTTTAATGTGTTTGCCAATTCTAAAAAGCATACAAAAAGTGATGATATGCATATTATGAGTGTATGCATATTGCGTTAGACTGACTAATGTATATTAAAATGTTATGAGGATATGCATATTATGTTAAACTGATTGTATATTAAAAAGTTATGAGGATATTCATATTAAGTTAAATTGACTAATGTATATTTAGATATGCATATTCTGTTTAAATAATTGAATAATGTATGTTAGTATGTGGGGCTATGCATATTATGTTCAAGCGACTTATGTATTTTCATCGTGAATAAGTCAGTATTTCACACGAGGAACTAGAGTCAAAGAAACGAAGCAGCGCATTCGACATTCTTTGTTGTTTTCGTTGGATTTCATAATGTTGATTTATTTTACGGGTTGACAATGTTACACAGTACTTAATCAATTTGATTACATTTTATAGAGGATAAAGATGTGTAACATATAAGTTTGAAATAACGTCATTCTATCCAACATGCACTATTACAGGTCTTTCTTTAGGCCTGAAATTTTATCTAAATTATTAATTAGACATTAATTAACTTATCCATACCATAATGAACTTTCGATGTCAACGCTAACCTTCGATATTGACTGGATTAGAATCCTATATTCTGCTTAACGCTCATTGATAATTAAATCAAAAGTGGATAAGCGACACTATACTTTTTATCGTACTGACTTTAGTAATGATGATCGAGGCTAGGCGGAAATTTCAATTCTCAGTTTAACGTGGATCAATTTGACTCAAATTTTCAGCAAATTACCTTTACGTTATCTAGTTTTTATACGTCCACATTCACAATGTGGACGTATATTGCCGTCACCCGTCTGTGTGTAGGTGTGTGTCTGTCGCTCGCCTACAGGGCACAATTTTATTCTTCGTGGATTTTCTTCAAACTTTCTATACTTATTCCTTATACCCTAAGGAAGATCCCTATTGTTTTTGGTGCATTACCGAACCTAGGGGCAGTGCCACGCCCGTTTCTATTATTTGTCTGTTTGTCGTCTACAGGCCACATTTCTTAACTTGCAATCTTGAAACGTTGCATACATATTCTTTGTACCATAAGGAACATCCCTATCGTTTGGGGTGCATGTCCACGCCTATTTTCTTGTTGTGTCTGTGTGTCGCTTATAGGGCGCAGTTCTTACTGGATTTTCTTCAAACTTTGTATAATTACTCTTTACAACCTAAGAATGATCCCTATTGGTTTTTTTGGTGCATGCCCGACCCCCAGGGACAGAGCCACAACCATTCCTTGTATTTATTTGTTTGTCGTCTACAAGCCACATTTCTTAACGTATGATGTTGAAACTTTGAATACTTATTCTGTATACCATAAGGCACACCGCTATCATTTGGGGTGTATGCCCAATCCACAGGGGCAGAGCCACGCCCATTTTCTTTTTGTGTGTCACCTACAGGCCACAATTCTAAATCGATCACCTTGAAACTTAAAATACTTATTCCTATTGATTTTGGTGAATGTTCCGACCCCCAGGGTCAGAACCACGCCCACTTTTTGCGTCTTGGTAGACTTATTCCTTATACTCTAAGGACGGCAACTATTGATGTTGATGCGCGACCCTTGTCCCTTAACGCTAAACAAACCAAACGCCCAGCCTTCTTGACGAAGCACCATATCAATCAAAGCAGGAATGTGGACGTATATTGTAGCGTTAGCGTTATGTTTAACTACATGTATTATATTGAGAACTGCCAGTTAAGTATCTAATCTCCCATAATGTAGATTTTAAGTCAATAATCATCCTCCTTGGCACGACTGTTGAGATGTAGAGATTTACATTGTACACGTATCTACAATAAAGTATAAAGCATGTGTTCACTTGTTTTGGAATATGAACAAACTGCAATTTTAGAAGTTACACAGAGAAAATGGATGAATTTCATACATACGGGAATTTGAAATCAATAACGTGCTCGTGGCGCAATAAAACCATGGAAGCCCACTTTGAAAACCCACAAAACGTCTGTTTCGTATGCGAAATAAGGATGTGGAATGTCTTCATTTGACAAAATACAAAAGTCAATAGCGCTATATAAACTATGTCGATCTTGAAACTGGTTCAATAGCAATCCACCAATATCCCTCCCCCACCAACGACCGCGAAGCCAAAAGCAGATCCAATTTTTAAAAAAAACAAAACAAACAAAACAATCAACCACATGTATTTGGACTTAGTCATTTACCACGAGATAGAAAGATAGTTTCTCAGCATCTATAAATCACTTCACTGTCGGATTGTCTGTCGGTAGTATGATAAACGTACCATCAGATTTCGCACGGGTATTATCTGACTCACAAAACGTAACTCTCCAATGCCAGCGGTAACAGACATTTCATTTAAAAAATAGGGTCCGTATTCAAAGGTTTTCTAAAAGTTAAGTAAAAATACTTAATTTTTCCACTTAACCAAGTGTCTTACCTTAAATCGGTATTCGGTGTGTATTTTACACATACTTGGCTATGTGAAAACTTAAGGGACAATATTGGTGCCAGTCATTATCACATATGTGATAGAACTGATTAAACACTTTCCAAATATAATATTAACACAGAGATCATCGCTACCATAGGGGAGTAATAAAGGATTCATGAATCGGAAGTGACGAACGCCAAAGGAAAACACGAGTTAACTCTCTATGTGAATGACTGAAGTGACGAGTGATGACAGATAAACAACCGAATTTCTGCTCTCTAATAATTCCTTCGAAGACCTAAAGTTGCTGTGTGACACTGTGAGAGAATATCTTACAATTTATAAAACGAATTGACCGTCACTAGATAAGAGAACACGAAAGAAAAACAGATTAAAAGTCTGTGCATTACCATGTTTTTATAAGGTAGGGGAGACCGGGGCACATTGAACCACCATGGATATATCCTTTATAAATAATACTATACAACCCAACACTATACAGAAGTGAGATAACTTCTTAGACCCTTTTCTCCATCAATAAGCCACATGGTGTCAATTATTTTCTTAGGCAGTGAATTTTTCAAAAAAGCGCTTAGAGGAGAAAAATTTCCGTACATGTTAACTTCTTAGCCTAGGAAATTCGTGTACTTAAAATAAGTTCATATATGTCTAATCTATACAATCCAGATAAACCGGGGTTTGATCCATATAAGAGGGCATATTGATTTTTTTTAAAATTTTGATCACGAGATAAAGAGATCTTCTAATAAAAACATTTGATATGAAATGAGTACAAACATATATGTGAACAAAGTGGTTCAATGTGCCCCAGTCTCCCCTATAGAATGAATAAAAACAAGGGGCTGTACGGAGTATTTCTATTTTTCCCGTGTTCTCTTATCTTATGACACTTAATTACTTTATTGAATCATCAGATAACCTCTTGCGGTCCCATATAACAACTTTTTGTCTTCGAAGGAATTATTAGTGAGCAGAAATTCGGTTGTTTATCTGTCATCACTCGCCACATCAGTCATTCACATAGAGAGATAACTCGTGTTTTCCTTTGGCTTTCGTCACTTCCGATTCATGAATCCTTTATTACTCCTCTATGGTAGCGATGATCTCTGTGTTAATATTATATTTGGAAAGTGTTTAATCAGTTCTATCACATATGTGATAATGACTGGCGCCAATATTGTCCTTTAACTGCACACTTAAATTATGGAATACTCACATTCGCCAAAAAGCATGAATTTTTTTATTTATGGAATACCCCCCACTGCCAAAAATCACGATTTACTGACATTGCCAGCTAGTTATGCCCCCTTAAGAGCATCGCTGTATTCTATTAAATTCTTAGTTTACATCACCAGGAAAATGTTTGTCGAAATATTATATTGTAACCCATGAAAATAGTATGATTATAATTTAAGATAAATTATGATAGTGTGCATCCTTTGCCGGAACAGCTGTTTTCATAGACTTTTTTAAAAAAAAAAAATAAAATCCATTCAAATAGATTACAATAAATAGTGGTAGTATAATGATGGATATTGTAAGCTTAAATTTTTTTAACAATACATGTATAAAGCGAATAGAAAACAACATATTATTAGCAATACACAATGGCCATCGCCTTCTAAGTTAGACTGGACAAATTATACAGTGTTGTTTGTAAATCTATCATTTGAGAAATTCATAGATATTGTGTAAGTACCTACACTTTAGATTTTGACAGGTCTGGCATTGACGGTACATTGTGTGTACGAAATATTCATGCTTCATTATATTTCACCAAAATAAATACTACCGATTATGTATAGATGGGAATGGGTTGTAAAAATTAGATCATGCATTGCTTCTAGCGGTAGTATAAATAATTTCCGAAATCTATAAAGCCAAGTCTCCACAAATGAATTTAACTATATTTTATGACAGCCATGGAAACATACAAACATAACATGATAAATGATCGGGAAAAGATATCCTTAACTACATCGGTGGTAATAACCTTATACTCTATTATGGCACTACAACATCAAAGTTGACGACGAAAAAATAAATTGGAGGTCAGCTACGCTCGGCGACATTGTCTTTGTTTTAATCTGAATTCCCTATCTTTTAAAATCGCCATTACGGGACTGCTTCTACAGCATTAAAATAAGTCATTATAATCTCACTTAACTTTAAGGTACCTCCCGTAGGTCACTTAAAGTTAAGTGGATATTTCTCACTTAAAATGGCCTTTGAATACCACTTTAAGACTAACACTTAAAAGTTAAGGCAGCTTAACTTTAAGGGAAAATTTGATACTTAACAGTGCCTTTGAATACCACTTGCTTGTGAGTCTGACCAGCACCTAAACAGAAGGGTCAAAAATATCAAACTGCGCATATATAATGTACGACGTGGGGGTCACTGTGGCTAAGTAGATAAGGCGCTGGTTCGCTAGTCTGGAGGTCGGGTGTTCGATCCCTGCATTGGCCGAGAAAGTTCATCTCGATTTTCCGGCGTGAATTCCCCTTGTCAGTGATACAGAAGGAGGGCCTGACAAGGACAGCTGCCTAGTCGTTCGGGTGGGACGAAAAACCGAGGTCCCGTGTGTGTACACATTGGAGTGCACGTAAAAGATCAATTTGGAGTTGGAATTTGATATATGCGTAGGCTGTAGCGCCGCTGCCCGGGCAAAAATTTCTCTCATAGCACACTGTATGGCGTATGTCCGTCTTCCATTAGCCCATAAGGTGCAAAAGAGTAAGACGTTAAACCCTTAATGTACAAAACACAGGGATCGTGGGTGGGGCGGGGGTACTTCTAAGCTAAATCAGAACAAATTTGTAACACAACACTTTTCATCAGAAAAGTGTCACGGTCGTGTATATCCTTTATCATTAGATCCTGGGATGGATTAGAGCACCAAATAGTGTGATAAATATATATACATGTGTGATATCACAAGTAATACTTTGCATCCATGACGGGGCGGATTGGGGCCGGGAACCGGTGGCATATCTGATCATAATCTCTGTCAAATAATATATTTCATAAGTCGATAAACTTAGGCCAAAACCCCGACCTGCAAGTAGGCTGATTTACAACCACCAACCTGTGAAATTATCATATCGTCATATTATTAATGAACGTATTATCATTTTATCGTCAAAAGTGAAGAGAATTGGTTGTACTGGTTTAAATATGGGACTAGTTGAGAAAATTTTGACCATTTGATTAACCAGTTAGGAATAATGAATCAGCAGGAATATTTTCATTGAAAAATGTTCAATTTTTGTTGCTGTGAGCGCTACTTGATTCCTCCTGTTATGGAAGGCCACGAGACACATTGGTACAGAGAGACGAAAATGAAAATCATAAAAGCTGCTTTTTAAATTTTTGATTCTGGCGTATCCCCCACAAACAGGGTGCTGGTGATTTAATAACTAGTAAATATGCGGGTGACAGTGTCGGGTTAATCCGATGAAATTTTCGGTTAAATTCGGAATTCCTATTGCTGGATTCCGAATTCTGACCCATGGTCGGTCCAATACTCCTCTCTCCCATATAATGTCCAGCAGAATTTTTTTTTTTTTTAAATTTTTTTAGACGAATAGGACAAAATTATTTTTTTTCATTTTTTGTCTGACCCCTGCATCCATGAAATTCAATCACAATGTCGTCCTAATAATTCATAATAAAAATTGACGTCAAATGGAGTATTGTATTTCTCTCTTTAAAAATCTTAGTGTGTATCCTCGATTGGGAGCTCAACTGATAACTTTTAGTTTAACACTAGAATTAGAACGCAGTGGATGACTGAAGGTACCTTTTTGGGTTCTTTCTATTCCGTGATCCCTGTACTCCGAGTGTTCGCTGCTAAGTTATATTGCTTAATAGTGTTTTACTTTAGTGTTATTATTAGAGAACATTTTATTGTTCGCTTTACTATAACGTATGTGTCAATTTACCAGCTTCCATATATCTTTTGCTGATCGTGTAAACCCGTGTGTGTCGACCATAATTAGTGTTTCGCCTGAAAACGGTTTCGATATTAATATCGTTTACATCATTATCATTATTGTATTATATCTTTCCCCGATATATATCATTTGATGTTGATCAGAAGGTAATATATTTTTTATATAAACTATGTATTTTGTTGTTTGTGTTATTGAGTAAGGGGAGCCATTGTGCAAGGTGACATTGCAGTCGTATTTCTTTCAATTATTGGAGATCCAGGTCAAGATCTTGGGAAGGGAATCCTTAGAATCACTCTTTAGCTGACACTTACTTATTACTAACCGAAGAGAGTTGTCATCCCAGGCGAGCTTAGCAAAACCCCTCCCTGGATTACAGATCAGTAGCCAAGGTTCCACTAGTGAGTCTAGATGGGCCCATTAACGTTTCGAAATTATCAATATACTGTAACATCTTACTAAATACTACCCAATACCTAATGATGCAAAATAGACATATCTTGTGATATATGTTTTTTTTTAAGACAGTTATATCGCGGGCAATGTACTTCAAATGCGATACCGATGTCTGGCTGTTCCATTTGCCTCCATATACTACCCAAAACAAGCCTAAGTGAATGCTCAAATACTCATCAAATACATGTAGGGGAATACTACCCAAATGATTAAATAAAAACCTAGCCTACTATTTTCAATTAACAGTGAGAACAGCCAAAAGTTCCACAGTAGGGGACATGATTTCGTTACGTACAGGGGTTTCCCCGTCATGTACAAGTTGTGAATCCTGACGTAGTAAATTGTCCTGTTGTAAGTGCGCAACGACACGTTGGTAACGTTTCTCAGGTCTTTCGCCTGCCTCCGAAGCGCGAATTGCGCTTCACTTTGCTTAAATCCATAATATTTACGTATTTTCTGGCAAATATTTTCAAAGCTGGTAGATGCCTTTTTGATATCATCACAGGTACATGGGGACAGGAACTCCCTTTTTACTATGGCATACCACCAGACCTATAAATAATAGTCTATGTGACTTTTCAAATTTTTTGAGTTTCAGTTTTTTTCTGAACAATTTTAAAATTTTTGATCTTATTTTATCCATATTTGATGCTAAATGATATAATAAACCTGTAATTCATATTTTTAAAAAATACCTTCTGATGTAGTCTATTTATAAAGAGAAAGGTAAGACACTTTTCTGTAGACGTTTCTTTTCCGTGAGGTACCTCTGTCGCTATTTACTTCAAAATAGTGAATAAAATTGGGTTACAATACAAATAAACTACCCACTTCCTTTCCATATATATTTCTTTCGATAAAAACACACGTGTCTGATTTTTAAGAAAATGTAAAGTCAATTTATTTGCCATAAATCACTCGAGATTTTTTACATTTTATCTAGTTATTTTCATAACTGTTTTTTTGGGGAGCGCTTCGTCTGCTCCGTCTGCTCCCCCACAGTTATTAATCCCTCCTAAAGGCAACTAGTATGAAACTAACGCTTTTTCACATCTCGGTTCTAAGGCTATTTAATTTTAGAATCCTTACCGTCTATTTTTCACGGAGATTCCTCTTTGATCACCAAAAGGAATCATTTCCTGTCACATCTGACACAAATTTATAATAATCCAACACTATTTTCATGTAGAATTGTGCTCTAGAAAAAAGTACACAACTTTCATTCAAACCCGGGCGCCATTTTTAACTGACGTCTGCGCAGACCGGTTCATAGCCGCTCTCAGCCAGTATTCCAAATTTAGGAATGGAATTTTTACCGTAAACGAAAATTCGTGCTGTAAACCAATTAACAACGGACTAAACTTGCTATCTGTTACCACTAAAGTTTTTTTTTATTCAACATACATGTACAATAATTACATAAAATCTATAAAATTGAACAAAAATATTATATTGACCTTTATAAGATATTTAAAATCTCCTAGGTAATATCAGATAATTAAATAATGTCAAGTAAAATAAAAATGTACCCCAACCATTCAACACAGATGAAGAATTATTACATAAAACCTATCAAACAGAAAAACACATTTTATCAAAAATGTATCTCAAATATTCAATAAATAAATAAACAAAAACAAAAAAACACAAATTTTAAAAATACAGTAAATGAATAAGAGAGGAATGTAAAAGTATTGGAAATGTTTTGTTTTTTTGTTTTTTTTATAAACTTAATAAAGTAATACAAGGTAAAAAAAATGATATTTATCAGGTAAAATAAAAATGTACCACAATTTAGGAATGAAATGATAATGTAGAAATTGTTTTTGAAGATATAATTTGCCATGCCAGATATTCTGTACAACACTAATGATGCTATATAAGTTTATTGATTCAAACTGTATGTACATTTAAATAATTTCTGCAAAAAATGAAAATAAATAGAAAAACTAACAAAAAAATTAAAAAACTTTACATAGGTATTACCTGTAATAAATCAATCATGTATTATGTAAGATTTAAATAATGAGCTGACAATTTCTTGCTATAATAGTTACTAAATAGATAATGAAAAGGGAAAATGTTGAAAATTTGACCTTTGTTTTCATCAGCACCCTGTATTATCATGCTTTTGGGTCATGGTAATGTGATAGAGTGATTTTATTTATTTTATGGGTATTTTAATGGGATCACAATACTAATTTAATCTTAGATAATATGTTACACATCACTGCTTCTTTAAACTATCCTGTCCTATACACTCTTCTTAAGGGGTTTCCAGTGAGTTCCAGTTCCTTGTTCTCAGCTAAAACCTGTACCGGAAGTGTCACATGGTCTACCAACAATCCTCACTCATCGCTAAACTCCCGACCCGGCAAGACGACGTGGGCTTTGAAGAGAAAATGTCTATTCTGAATCCGAAAGCATCGCTAGAAAAGGGCGATTTATTCGCAATAGTAAAGATGTTTCACAAAGGGACTAAAGAATCGTACAGTTTTCAAAAAGATATACCATTAAAGACGCTGAGTAGAAAAGAAATATTTGATGGCCTGTCCAAAATGGGGTTGGCCAAGGAGGATTTAGATGACATGGCCAACATCGCAAATCCAGGGGATGATTTCGATCAGTTAGATGTTGTCAAATTGGTGCAGTTGGCGAATTCAGCAATTGCGGTATGTACAGGTGTAGTTTATTCAGATATTTGTTTATCGACTCTCTCAAATAGAAAATTGCAGCGTCATGTCAGTCCAACTCTAACTGGTGCACGTGAGAAGTTGCTAAAACTGGGTCGGCAGGTTAGAGTGACATTTAAAGTGAGATAACTATGTAATGGTCCCCAACTCCTTTACATTTCGAGGGCGATTAAGAGCGTTTGTTGTCCGGCAATTTGGAAACTGTTTGATCGAGAATTCGAAGTTAGCAGCCCCTTTAGCTGTATTTTCAATTGTTGAGTTATAAGATCTTCTGTATTGCGGTTTTGTAGATTATTATTTTTATTTATTTCCCACTTTAGATTGCGAATATAACGGTGAAATCGGACCAAGCAGCAGATACAGGGGCTAGTACTTCTAGGAGGCAATCTCATAAGAGAAAATCAGAGAAAAGTGTGGATTCTGAGGTATATTTTGTTATTGGTATTTGTGATTACATTACATATCTCAACCCAAGAGATTTGGGGAAACTAGATTCTGTTTTGGAATTTTCTGTCTCTGACATATCAAATTTCAATTGTGGGCATGGTCAGCCGGTAAGTGTCCTATTAATTTAGATCTCAAAGGTTTTGGGTAGTGTCAGCCTGTAAGTGACACATTATTCAGATATCAAAGTCTTTGTATTTACTCAGCCTATAAGTGAAATATTATTTTAGATGTGGAACATTTTGGTAGTGTCAGTTTGTAAGTGACATATTATTAAGAGCTAAAATATTTTGCCAATGTTAGCCTGTAAGTGATATATTTAGATCGCGAAACTTCTGATGGTGTCAGCGTATGAGTGACACATTAATTAGACCTTAAAAATTTGACAGTGTTATCCTATATGTGACACATTATTCAGATCTCAAAAGTTTGGTAGTGTCAGCCTGTAAGTGGCACATTATTCAGATCTCAGAAGCTTTGGTAGTGTCAGCCTGTAAGTGACACATTATTCAGATCTCAAAAGTTTTGGTAGTGTCGGCCTGTAATTGACACATTATTTAGATCTCAAAAGTGTTGGTAGTGTCAGCCTGTAAGTAGCACATTATTAAGATCTCAAAAGTTTTGGTAGTGTCAGCCGGTAAGTGACACATTATTAAGATCTCAAAAGTTTTGGTAGTGTCAGCCTGTAAGTGGCACATTATTCAGATCTCAAAAGCTTTGGTAGTGTCAGCCTGTAAGTGATACATTATTCAGATCTCAAAGGTTTTGGTAGTGTCGGCCTGTAATTGACACATTATTTAGATCTCAAAAGTGTTGGTAGTGTCAGCCTGTAAGTGGCACATTATTAATATCTCAAAAGTTTTGGTAGTGTCAGCCGGTAAGTGACACATTATTAAGATCTCAAAAGTGTTGGTAGGGTCACCCTGTAAGTGACACATTATTAAGATCTCGAAAGTGTTGGTAGTGTCAGCCTGTAAGTGACACATTATTAAGATCTCAAAAGTTTTGGTAGTGTCAGCCTGTAAGTGACACATTATTAAGATCTCAGAAGTGTTGATAGTGTCAGCTTGTAAGTCACACATTATTCAGATCTCAAAAGTTTTGGTAGTGTCAGCCTGTAATGGACACATTCGGATCTCAAAAGTTTTGGCAGTGTCAGCCTGTAAGTGACACATTATTCAGATCTCAAAAGTTTTGGTAGTGTCAGCCTGTAAGTGACACATTATTCAGATCTCAAAAGTTGTGGTAGTGTCAGCCTGTAAGTGACACATTATTTAGACCTCAAAAACTTTGGTAGTGTCAGCCTGTAAGTGGCACATTATTCATCCTGTAACTGGCACATTTAGACCTCAAAAGCTTTGGTGGTGTCAGTCTGTAAGTGGCACATTATTCACATCTCAAAAGTTTTGGCAGTGTCAGCCTGTAAGTGACACTTTATATACATCTTAAATATTGGTAGTGTCAGCCGGAAATTGACGTGTCAATTCAAACCCATAAAATGTTAGTAGTGTCAGCCTGAAAATGACACATTATTCAGATTATAAAGGTTTTGGTAGTGTCAGCCTGTAAGTGACACATTATGCAGTTCTCGAAATTCTTGGTAGTGTCAGCCGGAAAGTGACATGTCAGTAAGACCCCCGTACCCCCAAAATAATGGTAGTTTCAGCCTGTAAGTGACACAATATTCAGATCTAAAAGTTTTGGGGAAGTGTCAGACTGACAAATTTAGGTCTCAACAGTTTTGGTAGTTTCAGTCTGTAGGTGACAATTTGACAGATCTAAAGTCTTTGTGGTGTCAGCTTGGAAGTAGCTTGCTATTTAGGTCTCAAAAGTCTTGGCGTCGGCCTGTAAGTGACATAGATTAATATTAGATCCCAAATGTAGGTAGTTTCAGCCTGTAAGTGACACATTATTCCACATAAGTTTTGGAAATATATTCAGATCCTAAAAATTTGTGAATTTTCATTTATTTTAAGTGGCGTACTACCTATGAGTGGTATAATATTATTTGGATATCAGCATCTTTGGCAGTCAGCATGCTTTTTGGCGAACAAGTTTTAGCTCCATATATTCTCACGAGAAAGGGGAGCAAAAATAATTTAGGTTGGAAATCCTAATTTATGATATAAGTATGAAATTAGTTCTTGTGGGCATTTTTTCCATTCAAAAAACCCTATTCAGCGCTTTGCACCCCCGAGTGGGTGCAGCACGCCCCCTCTTTCAGAAAATCCTGGATCCGCCTCGGTAAGCGACGTACTATTTGGGTCTCATAAGGTTTGTCATCCTGTAAGTGGCATATTATTCAGATATTATTTTGGCCTTAAACGGGTAGTGTTCTTTACATCTCAAAAATTAGGTAGTGTCTAAAATGTTTTGGTAGTTTCGGTTTGTTGTAAGTGACGTAGATCTCAAACGTTTTGGCAATGCCAATTGGTGCTTAATGTCTGCTGACGCGTTTACATATCAAAAGCTTGGACATAGTCAACATGTAAGTGGCATATTCAGGTCTCAAGAGTTGTCAGTTTTAAGTGGTTTATTTAAACATAAGTTTTGGCAATGTCGGCCCGTTAGTGACATATTTTTCGGATTCAAAGGGTTTGGGCAATGCCAGCCTATAAATTACACTTTAGTCAGATTTCAAAGTTTAAAAAGTGATAGTTTTCAGCGTGTAAGTAAGACGTTTTGGTTCTTTATCCATATCGTGTAATTGCCCACATTTTGGAAAAGCAGTTGACAGTTACAGCCCGCAAAGGACATTTGGTTTTGAACTGTACGGTGTCGCACAGGTTACCCATCATTTCATTTATTGTAAATATATTTGTTCAACAGTTGGCCTATATTTTGGCATTTTTATGCCACAGGGTTTTTTTGTGATCGAACATTTGTATAAAAGTGTTTGTCTATTGGGCATTTTAGTCATAAATATATTTTTCTTATCGTAAGTTTGTTAGAAAATTATCGGAATCGACCTATAATCTAAACTTTTCGGACTATATTTATTCATTGTTTACTAGGTTTTCACGAGTTCTCAGAATGTTATCGAAAGTCGGTATTTTTGTGTAGGAGTTCATTTGGAGTTATTTAGATTTTTTTTTTTTTCTCAGTTAAAGTTTAATGTTGATGAGGTAAATGACCGAATAAGAGAATTAGATAGCTACTTACAAACTTCAAAATATTCTAAGCAAAAACAAAAGCTGAAAAATGAACTTATTGAATTCCTTGCCTCGTTAAAGCCTGCTAGGACATTAGATAATGTCACCCCTTTTGCTATGCGACAGTTTCTTGTTCATAAGGACAGGAATGGGAAGACCAAGGTCCATAAAGATTATTGTCCAGAAAGACATAGAAATACGTCGATTGTGTGTAACTGTCCATGCAGAATGGCTGCATCATCCGTAGATTCTTTAGTTGGTCAGTTGCGTGCTATTTTTCGCGATCATGTAAGAGGCACAGATTGGAACATTCGTTTAGGTTTGGGAAACCCGATGGCATCTCCCTCGATAAAAGGTCATTTAAAGGCCGTTCGTGTGGAACAGGCAAGATCTCTTTTGTGTAAAAGAAAAGCACCTCCATTGTTTTTGTGGAAGATTGTAAGGATGTGTCGGGCCGTTACATATGATCTTCGTTGTAACGTATATTCAATTAAGTCTAAATATTGTCTCATGCGGGATAAGGCGTATTTCAAATTAATGTGTTATACTGGTGATCGAGCTGGAGATCTGGGTCGTTTGAAAACTTCGCAGATTAGATGGTTGAACGATAGATCTGGAATTTACGTGCACATGTCCGAAGGAAAAGCAATAACACATACCCCAAGAAGACTTGTCATTCCGTGTTTAAGCTCTAGGGAATTTTGTCCGGTTAAGGAACTTGAGTGTTATTTGGAACAAACTGCCCAGCTGCGTGTTGATTTGCATGATGGCTACCTTTTTAGACCGGTTGGATTGGGGAGACGTTGACAAAGAATGTACCTGTTACATCGTCCTGCATGAACAATCGACTAAAACGAGGTTTATCAGCCGTAGGATTATGGACGGGTGAAACGCCGCACAGCATTCGAAGTGGATGCGCTATTAACTTAAGAGCCAAAGGCGTATGTGATAGGGATGTTTTGGATCACGTGGGTTGGAAATCATTCGACATGTTGGGCCAATATGTTGTACCTCAGGCAGTTTTGCGTCAATCATCGTCGGTACCCCTGATAGCTGAAGATGCACATCAGAGTGAAACGAACTGTGCAGAGATTGCCAATGTTGCTTATACTCTTAGGTCTTGGAAAACACTTGAACCTTTTTGATTCTGGGGTTTCTTTATCACGTTATGTTCGAAACTATTTATTTTGTAGAATGATTTGATATCGGAGGTAAAGAAATTAAGGGAAGAATTACAAGCTCAACAGAAACAACAAGAACAGGAGTCTGTGGAAAACATGGTAAGAGAGGTTAAAGAGTATGCGTCGAGAACTTCTGAAATCAATATTGATATTTTACATCAGAAACTGATTTTGCTAGACGAGAAGGCGAGGAAAGCAAGCCATACCAAGTCCGAAGAATATTCCTTTGTTTTGCAGAGATTTATGGCTAATAAGACGCTCCATAATGTAGGATCACTCGTTGTTTTGATGTTATCGTCATCCAGTGAATATAAACTACTGGAGAAGGAGCATAAGTTTTTAAAATCTTGGGGAGAAAAAAACAATACTTATAGATCAAGTTATCAAAATCAATCACGCCCAAGGTTTCCACCATCGAGACAGTATAAAATTGTTTGCTTTAGATGTGGCGAAGTGGGCCATGTGGCTTCAAAATGTGCAAAATTGTCTTCAACTTAATTGCAGGTTTTGTTATACGTTTTTGTTTTGTAGATACAAAATGAATGTCATAATTGGGTGAATTTTGAAGGCGTGTCCTGTGAATGGCATCCTATGGTTCCTGCCGAATCAGCTTTTACTAATCCGGTCGAGATCAATCATATCGTATTTAGGGACCCAGGCTCATTTAAGGCGGGTGGATTACACAGTCATGTGGACGAATGGAGAAGTATTTTGAACGCTTTACCAAAGTCCAATCTATCCGACTTAGCTATTGATTGGTTAGAAAATGGGGTTCGAGTAGAATTTTATTGTTCCTTTTAAAGGAACATTTAAGAACATCGGTTATGATTGTAATTATCCACCAGCTAAAATTTTAAAGAATTCTTCTAACTGCGATTCTTTTACTGAATTTATTGATAACGAAGTTGATAATAGGCTAAAAACCGCTGCAATCTCTATTTGGGGTTCTGTTGGCAAGGGTAACCCCCCTTACATTGTGTCACCACTTACTGTGGAGCCAACCAAACCAAGACTATGTTTAGACATGCGGTTTTTAAATTTGTGGATGAGAAATACACCGATCTCTTTGGACAGCTTGAACGATGTTCCGAGAATCATTGATCAGGGTTCTTTCATGACGAAACTTGATGACAAATCGGGATACGACCATGTTTTCGTATCAAAAAACAGCCGTTCATTATTGGGTTTCGAATGGAAAGGTGTCTATTATGTGTGTAATACAATTCCATTCGGCTGGAAGAATTCGGCGTACGTCTATCACACGTTGAGTAAATTAGTGGCGTCTTACCTAAGATTTCTTGGAGTTAATAATTTGGTATATATTGATGATAGGTTGATCGGATCTTTAAATATGGAAAACGAAACTAGTATTAGGAGAGCAAAAATCGCGGTATATATGTCATGTGAACTGGTAATTCGACTGGGTTATTTTGTTGGTATACCTAAATGTGTTCTAATTCCATCCCAGAAGATAGTTTATTTGGGGATGATAATTGATTCAATTCACCAAACGTTCGCGTTAACTGAAACTAAAATAGAAAAGTTCGTATATTTGAGAGAAGAAATTTTAGCATTGAATCGGGTAAATTTATTATCCCTGCAGCGTTTTGCAGGAAAGTGTCTGTCCTTCTCATTAGCAATTCCGGGCGCGAAATTGTTTGTAGGTACCTGCTTTCGAACTATAGCTACTAATTTCACGGTAAATTCTAAAGATTATATCCCAATATCAAAAGAATTAAAAGAAGAAATTGAATTTTGGCGTTTTTTGGAAAATTATAATCGTATATTCCGTTGGAAGGCCGAATTTCATAAAACCTTGGGGCTTGCAACTGATGCCTCGGATTTTAAGTGGGCGGGTATTCTGAACAATGGAATTCGTAATCTAGAGATCAGTGACTATTGGACTCAAACTGAAATGAGTTTACCAATTTTGTTGAAAGAATCGAAGGCTCTGTTCAACTCTCTATTGGCATTTAGTCAAGAGATACGGGATTCTCGACTCGATATTCTGATTGATAATAAGGGTTTGATTGACTCCTGGAATAACCAGTGCAGCAGATCATATTATGAATTAAACCAAATACTGAAGCAGATACTTTTTGTTTTGTTAGAGCACAACACGAGTTTGAAACTCATACTGATTCCATCCAAAGATAATCCAGCGGATGTTCCGTCTCGCTCACTGTCGAAATCCGATGTTATGATCTCAGATTTGTCGTTCAAACGGATAGATTTAATATTTGGACCACATACGGTCGATTTGATGTCTCTGGATTGTAACTGTGTTAAGGACAGACATGGACACCCATTGAAACATTTTACTCCTTATAATACCCCGTTTTCGGGGGGAACTAATGTGTTCTCTCAAACGTTGTCAAGAAATGAAAACTACTATGTTTTCCCGCCGTTTTGTTTAATTTTACCAATCTTAAGGTTTGTACAGGCCCAGAATGTAGAGTGTACCATAATAGTGCCAGCCCTTCTACCTGTGCCAATATGGTTTCCAGTCCTTTTAGCAATGGCGAAACATTTCGTTATTTTGGCTTATAAAGGGGACAAACATGCGTTAATGTACCCCAGTAAGAAGGGTTTCTTTCATGATAAAATAGGGATACCTTGGAATTTATGGGGTTTTAGGATTAATACTTCGTACAATTCAGGCCATGTTGATATGTGGCGCATTCCAGAGACACATTTTTCTGTGGTTATTTTAGGAGATTCTATTATAAAACGTTTGCAAGAAAGGGTAAATGCCAAAGTCCTTTGTATTCCGGGTGGGAAGATAAACGATATAGAACATAATTTGACTGGGTTGTTAAATTACTCATCGTGTATTTATTTATTTATACATGTAGGTATCAACGACATTATGGATAAACGGACGCGACACTCCGAATATAATCTAAAAGTATCTTTAAGGAAGCTTGCAAATAAATTGAATATAGCAGGAGAGGTCACAGTTTTTCTGTCTCAGGTTGTTAAAACTAGTGATATTACACTGAATAGACAAGTGACCATTTTTAATGAGCACTTAGCGTCGTTAGCCGCGGAAAATCATCATTGGGGGTTAATTTCAAATGATAACATTGTCACATCGGATTTAGCCGACGGTTTACACCTCGGGGATAGTGGCTTATCAAAATTAATAACTAATTGTGCTCTCCCTTGTGTGTAGAAAGGCGGTATTTTTTAAAGCCATCTGACAATAGTTATTTCTAATTCGGTAGCATGATATTAACTCATATATAATTAGTGATAATATACTTTGTCAAATTCTGTATGGTGCATGCTTGATAATTTTGTATTTTGTTGAGAATTTTTTGTTAGCGATGAACTGATGAACTTTAATAAAATTGTTGTCAGATTTGTGTCATGAGTTTGTTCAGTGAATGTATGCCCTGCCAAAGAACGTACAATAAAGTTAATGTTCACGAAATTGGAAACATGAACAATATATGATTTATTGTTTAAATATTACAGTGATTTTGATTGTGCTCGCAATATGAAGTGTTAAGTGAGTTTTGGGTCGCCATTTCCTGTCTCCGTTTGAAATGAGTTTTGCGGTGTTTTGGTGTGACTGCGACAGGTGAGTGTCGTAGGGGAGTTAATCAACTATGGGAGTTTAACAATATATTTCCCAGACCTAATATCTGTAGGGATAGGATGTTTGATGAGACCAGAATACTGTTCTCAGCTAAAACCTGTACCGGAAGTGTCACATGGTCTACCAACAATCCTCACTCATCGCTAAACTCCTTACTTGGAGGGAGGAATGTGGTTGTATACGCACTGTTGTCTGTTGACTCGGGGGGGCCCTTTTCTTTTTATCAGTTTCATGTTCCCACCCACCCACCTACCGCTTTTGTCTCGACATCCTATTTCTACAGCAATTTTAACAATATATTTCCCAGACCTAATATATGTAGGGATAGGATGTTTGATGAGACCAGAATACTCAGCTCACTGGTAGCTTATTTCAACTTTGACCTGAGGTTTTCTTAGTTTTGTATCATCATCACTATGGTCACTTCTTAGGAATGATTTCATGAAGGTCAGAGGATATTTTCATCCTCTGTAATTCATGTTTAGTTTGTATTTAATTTAATAGTTTTGTGGTTGTATAGTATGTAGTTTATTACGGTGATAATCAAGAGCAGTGGTTTTAATAAGTTGCAAGGATAGAATTTAAAGGTATGTGTTACTATTTGTTTTATAAGTTTTTATTGTTCATTGCCTAATTGGTCTTTGTTAAAGTGGCGGCCATGTTAGTTTTATTTGTAAAGTTTTCAAATAAGTTAAAGTTAGTCTTGTTTTCATTAATTATATTCTGCAAATACATCTTATATATACATATAGTCAATAATAATAACGCTATTTAAAGCATTTCGCTTTAAATCTACATTTATTACTTTCACACAACTTATATTATTTTATACAGACTTCATAAGGTACTTCACCTTTGTTCAAGTCTGGTAAGCCAGGAAAACCCCTTTTCAGGGTAAGATGTTATGGTTTTATTAATTAGTTTTATAATAATTAGGAGCCTACGAGTTTCTGCATGTGTCATGCGGGTTAACAGGAGGTAGTTTTCCCTTTATAGATCAATATTATAGATTAAGTATAAGTAAATAGTAATGAGAAGTGTTTTATTATTAATATGTAATATATTATTTTAATGAATATGAACGCATTGTTTTTTATATGTTTGATTGTATTACTTATATTTTAAATGTATACTTTCAGGGTTTTTTCTTTACTGGAATAAACAGTTGTTAAACTGAACCCTTGTGTGGTCGTTTATTGTGCAATAATTTGACCCCCTACAACATTTGGAGCCCGATAAGGGACTACAACAGTTAAACCTAATTAAGAGGTACAACATTTGCAGTCTGGTTTATGGTAATGGTTTACAGTACAATCATCTCAACAAGTCAACATTGAGCTCACACGCGTGCGCGTTCGCGAGATCAGCTTCAAGATCAATAGATAGTGGCGGTGCAGTGACATTAACTTTATTTGTGTATTCATTTCTGTTTTGTGTTCCATGTGGATTATTATAAGGATATCTATGTAAGGTTCGTTACAATTTATTTCATTTTCATATATATATATATTAATAAGTATTGGTATGTGAATTATCTCCCTTTACAACAAGCTTTACTTATTATATATTTATTAACTTAAGTAAATTTACATTTATTATGTAACTTCTATATTTATTAGTTTATTAAAAATAATATTTTCTGCTAGGTAGCATATTTAGTAATCCAATAGTGTTTGCATTAAGTCCTAATTATTGGAAATTAGATTTAGAGCATTTGAAATTTTGTGTCATTAAAACTTCAGTCATTTTTGTTTACATTTTCAACTTCCTGTTGGCATATATTTAGTTATTTATAGTGCTACTTCCTGTTAACCTACATTAGTTACTTCCTGTTCACCTACATCCATCAACAACTTCCTGTTTACCGATTGCATTCACTTCCGGTAAGTTTGCATATATTTTTTTTAAAACATAAAACCATTCTACATTTACATTAGGAAATAAACATTAGTACATTACAAATATTACATACATTTATACCGTACTTATACATTGGTGTTTTAAAATTTAGTGTTTGTTTTCAGAATTCATTTTTGTTTTTCAGAATTAGAATTTTTCATTTTCAGACTTTGTATAAATTTAACTTTACTTTGGTCTTTACTTTCAATTTGTGGATTTTGATTTTCAGATTTTGGATTTTGATTTTTTAATTTGTACTTTGAAATTTTTCCGCATTTGAAATCGTGTTTGAGGTCAAAGGTTTTGTTTACATTTGAGTTGATTATTGATTGAAAGTTTTTTTTTTTTTTGGTGTCTTGATGTTTGGACTTCAGTTTGTGTGCATTTATTTTCAGCATTGATCATTCAGCATTCATGTTTTGTTGATATTTCTTCATTGTCTGTATTGTTTCGACTTTTCATTTTGATCTTATACATTTGAAAAGTGTGTTTCCTTGTATTTGTATGGAAGGTTTTGTCTTCTGAACTTCGACGTACATATATATTCTACTCTGATCTTTATTTTTCCGTCTTCATTTCCGTCTTATACCACTGCACTTAACAACTAACTAACAACCTGCACTTATTCATTTATTTGATTTATATTGAGGGTTGGGTTTGAATATTGATGTCATTGTTGAATAGTTTTATGAATTGATTGTGGGATTATTTATTTATCAGTTTGGTATTTCGAATTTTGTTTCGAAATTATTTTCAGTTTATGCAGTGTTGATTTGATTGTGATTTTTGTTTGTTCTTAGTTGGTCGTTTGATTATCAACTGATGTATTTTACAGTGTAAACTAGTGGTGAACAGATCCAGCATTAGTGTTTGTTGTTTTCCTGATTCCATTGTTAGTGTGCTTCATACTGACACCTCCGGGGAACAGCGTGTTGTATTTTTTTTGTTGGATTGCTTGTATTTTCATATTTTTAGTTTTAGATTTTGATAATTTGTTTTTTGTGTCATAATGGCAACAGGTGGAGGACGCGATAATCCTGATAACTCCTTGTCAGAAAAGCAGTACTTAATAGAAGCGATTTCAGATATGGGTGTTAAACCGAGAACAGATTCGCCAGAACACTTGAACACTTGATCGACTGGATGTTCGGTTATCTGAAATCACAGGGTAGGAGAAATACCTGAAGAAAGAGTTGAACATCAACAAGAGCATTTGGCAACCAGTTCTTCACCACCAGCCGCAGACAGGTTTAAGTTTGTTCCCCAGTTGCCAAGAGTATCAACTTTCTCGGGAGATCCAACGACGAAGGGTGATACATCATTTGATCTTTGGAGGTTTGAAGTGATGAGCTTAATGAAAGACAGACAACATTCATCAGTATCCATCAAGTTAGCTGTCATGAAATCTTTAAAGGGGGAAGCTGCTAGAGTGCCAATGCGACTCGGACAAAGCGTTTCAACAAGAACCTTGTTAGAAAAGCTACAGAGCCGATTTGGTGAAGTCGAGCAAGGCCAGTGTCTTCTTTCACAGTTTTATTCTGCTATCCAAGCATCCGATGAGTCAGTTTCGAAGTGGGCTTGCGGAATCGAAGATTTATTAGATAGAGCGAAAGAAGAAGGTGATATCGACGTTGAGACATTCGATACCAAGCCCAAGTCGAAGTTCTGGAGTGGTCTGCACCAAGATTTAAAAGATAGATAAGTTCGATAGAATAACAGATTTCGAAGATCTGCTGAAAGAAGTGCGTAGAATTGAACGAGATACTGTCGTAGCCTCGTCGCCTACTCCAGCTAAACCTCCAACCAGATCGCACATTGACTTCATTCCTTCAAGAACTACCTACAAGATTGGTCATCTATCTTTTCGCAGAGTGATAATGATATTGGAAGCATAAGCCTGGTGAAACATGAGATCAACCTAACAGATAATGTTCCTTTCAAACAACCACATCGAAGAATACCACCTGGGATGTACGAAGAAGTGAAAGACCACCTTCAAGATTTGATGGAAGCAGGAATTATCAGGAAGAGTCATAGCCCTTACGCATCACCAAAAGTTTTGGCAAGAAAGAAGGATTCATCATTACGCATGTGTGTCGATTACAGAATGTTGAATAAGAAGACCATACGTGATAGATATGCCTTACCACGCATCGAGGAGATGTTAGACAACTTAGCCGGTTCCAAATACTTTAGTGTTGTTGATATGAAGAGTGGTTACCACCAGGTCAGCATTGAGGAATCAGATATTCCTAAAACAGCTTTTACTGTGGGACCTCTAGGATTCTACGAGTACCAGAGACTTCCGTTTGGACTCACGAACGCACCAGCCACATATCAACGATTAATGCAAGATTGCCTTGGAGACCCTGATTGGAAGATCTGTGCTATTTTCATCGACGATCTTATTATTTTCAGTAAGACGTATGAGGAGCACCTTGACAGGTTATCTAAAGTGTTTGAGAAGCTGAAAGAACATGGCATCAAGTTATCACCAAAGAAATGTGAGTTCTTTAGGGAGGAGGTTATATATCTCGGCCATATTGTGTCTGAAGATGGTGTTTGTACAGACCCAAAGAAGACGGATAAAACTGAATCTTGGCCAGCTCCTACCAACGTTGATGAACTTCGTAGATTCCTTGGATTTGTGGGATATTACCGGAGATTTATTAAGGACTTTTCGAAGATTGCCAAGCCACTTAATGATCTGTTAGTTGGAGGTCCAACTAAAAAGAAGAGGGGGGGAGAGTACAGGTGAAAGAAAGGAAAGAATGGACATGGGGCAACGAACAACAAGCAACATTTGAAAAGTTAAGAACATCATTAGTTGAGCCACCAGTTCTTGCGTATGCTGATTTTTCGAAGCCATTTATTCTACATACAGATGCCAGTGGTTTAGGACTGGGTGCAGTACTATACCAGGAACATAATGGCTTAGAGAAGGTGGTTGCCTATGCCAGCAGAAGTCTGAACCGGTCTGAGCGCAACTACCCAGCACACAAACTTGAATTTTTGGCATTGAAGTGGTCTGTAACAGAGAAATTCCACCAATATCTATTTAACAACTACTTTACAGTCTACATTGATAACAACCCTCTCACATACATCCTTACAACAGCAAAGTTGGATGCCACAGGACATCGGTGGTTAGCGACCCTCACCAACCATAATTTCTCCATACGATACCGAGCTGGAAAGAAGAACATGGATGCTGACGCTCTAAGTCGGAATGTGAAAGGCGATTTCATCGACGTCAACCAGGATGTGGTAGAAGCCATAAAGAACATCGACCTAGAGGATGGGTACATTCACACTGTGAGCATGTCTCATCAGATGGTACCAGATATTCCGAACATCACCACACCCTTAGCAAGTGTCACAGAGTGGCAGAAGAACCAACGTCAAGATCCCTTACTGTTTCAGTTGTGTCAACATATAGAGCATGGAAGACCAGCTAATCATACTCCTACATCTTCAGAAGAAGCCGCACTTTACCGCGATTTTGAACACTTCGTTCTCAAGTCTGGTATTTTATACAAGCGTGTCACTATAGTAGGAGAGGAAATATTTCAGCTGGTTTTACCCAACGCCTATAGAAAGTTAGCAATGGAAGGGGTACATGACGAACTGGGACACCAAGGCAGGGATCGTACCAAATGTTTGGCAAGAGAAAGGTTTTATTGGCCCAAGATGACAGCGATGATAGAGAGCTACATTCAGAACTGTCCACGCTGCATCAGAAGAAAGAGTTTACCATCTACTTGCCCCTTGATAAACATTACCTCCAGTCAGCCGCTTGAATTAGTCTGCATGGATTTTATGTGCGTAGAAGAGTCGAAGGGAGGCTACGACAGTATCCTGGTCATCACCGACCATTTTACGAAGTATACCTAGGCAGTTCCAGTTAGAAACACCACCACCAAGACCACAGCTAAAGCGTTCTTTGATTATTTCATTGTGCACTATGGGATTCCTCAACGAATACACAGTGACCAAGGTCAACAGTTTGAGGGAAAAGTGATCAAAGAATTGTGTCAGCTGACTGGGATGGAGAAATCTCGAACAACACCATATCATCCACAAGGGAATGGCCAATGTGAGCGTTTCAATCGGACGCTGCTCAACATGTTAGGTACCCTACATTATGAGCAGAAGTGTGATTGGAAGTCTTACGTTGCGCCGCTGGTTCAGGCCTACAATTGTACCAGACACTCTTCAACAGGGTATTCTCCGTATGAGCTATTGTTTGGTAGGAAGCCAACATTAGCTATTGATGTTATGCTCGGACTCGTACGGGATAAAGAGGCCACTAAGAGCTATCATTCATACGTTGAATCCCTGAAGGAGAGACTGGAACATGCGTATTTAACTGCATCAGCCCTTGTGGATGATACGCACCAGAACCAACGACATAAGTACAACTTGAGAGCCAGAACTAACACCCTAGAGCCTGGCGATACAGTTTTGGTGCGGAGATTAGCTTTCAAGGAAGGAAGACACGAGTTAGCAGATAAATGGAAGGATAAACCATATAAGATCATCAGACAACCCAACGAAGAAATTCCAGTGTATGAGTTGATGGAAGTAGGAGGAACGAGAAAAAGAACTTTACATCGTAATCATTTATTACCAATAAGCAGTCTCCCTGAGATACAATCCACCAGTAATACCAATAGACCTACACCTAAACCACGGACAGTCCAACTACCACCGAAGGTGACAGAGGTTAGAGAACTGGAAGATACCGAAAGTGAAGAGGGTGAGCCTGTTTATCTAACGGAGAGCGCAGATTTCCCGCACCCAGCTAGCCCAGCAGAGACACAGGATAGAGTGGATGTAATTGAACCTGAGCTTGATAGTATACATCAAGATGGTGCAGATGGGCCTCAAGCATCAGCCTCAGATTCGGAAACATCAGATGAACCACTTTTGTCGGAAAGCGCCGCTCCAAGAAGATCTGGGAGAGAGAGGAAACCACCAACCCGGTATATGGATTACGTCATGTCGCAGCAGCAGGAAGTAATTTCTACTCCGCAGTTTCGAGATGAGTTGGCGAAATCATTGCTACCATCAGATTTTATGAACCTGTCACCGGATCGATTACAGATTGTCCTGAGTTCGTTACCAGTTTTATGCAAGAGTTTGTTTCCAGATGTTTTTTATTAGTAGTTTTGGTTTTAAATGTTAGGGACAACATTTTTCTTAAGAGAGGGAGTATGTGATAGAGTGATTTTATTTTTTTATGGGTATTTTAATGGGATTACAATACTAATTTAATCTTAGATAATATGTTACACATCACTGCTTCTTTAAACTACCCTGTCCTATACACTCTGCTTAAGGGGTTTCCAGTGAGTTCCAGTTCACTCAGCTCACTGGTAGCTTATTTCAACTTTGACCTGAGGTTTTCTTAGTTTTGTATCATCATCACTATGGTCACTTCTTAGGAATGATTTCATGAAGGTCAGAGGATATTTTCATCCTCTGTAATTCATGTTTAGTTTGTAGTTAATTTAATAGTTTTGTGGTTGTATAGTATGTAGTTTATTACGGTGATAATCAAGAGCAGTGGTTTTAATAAGTTGCAAGGATAGAATTTAAAGGTACATGTATGTGTTAATATTTGTTTTGATAGTTTTTATAGTTCATTGTGTAATTGGTCTTTGTTAAAGTGGCGGCCATATTAGTTTTATTGGTAAAGTTTTCAAATAAGTTAAAGTTAGTCTTGTTTTCATTAATTATATTCTGCAAATACATCTTATATATACATATAGTCAATAATAATAACGCTATTTAAATCATTTCGCTTTAAATCTACATTTTTTACTTTCACACAACTTATATTATTTTATTACAGACTTCATAAGGTACTTCACCTTTGTTCAAGTCTGGTATGCCAGGAAAACCCATTTTCAGGGTAAGATGTTATGATTTTATTAATTAGATTTATAATAATTAAGAACCTACGAGTTTCTGCATATGTCATTCGGGTTAACAGGAGGTAGTTTCCCTTTATAGATCAATATTATAGATTAAGTATAAGTAAATAGTAATGAGAAGTGTTTTATTATTAATATGTAATATATTATTTTAATGAATATGAACGCATTGTTTTTTTATATGTTTGATTGTATTACTTATATTATAAATGTATACTTTCAGGGTTTTTTCTTTACTGGAATAAACAGTTGTTAAACTGAACCCTTGTGTGGTCGTTTATTGTGCAATAATTTGACCCCCTACAACAGTACCAACATAGTTGGTAATTATAATTGGTCTTTTTTGGTGATAAAGATGTATTTTATCACTCTAAGTAACAAAAAATGGCATATGTTATCAACAAAACTTACAGTGTTAGCTTCAAAGTGTGCATGAAGTAATTTTATTAAAATTTTCAACATTAAGTTTATTTATAAAAAAAAAAACATTTCCAATACTTTTACATTCCTCTCTTATTCATTTACTGTATTTTTAAAATTTGTGTTTTTTTTTGTGTTTTTTGTTTATTTATTTATTGAATATTTGAGATACATTTTTGATAAAATGTGTTTTTCTGTTTGATAGGTTTTATGTAATAATTCTTCATCTGTGTTGAATGGTTGGGGTACATTTTTATTTTACTTTACATCCTGTAATTATCTGATATTACCTAGGAGATTCTAAATATCTTATAAAGGTCAATATAATATTTTTGTTCAATTTTATAGATTTTATGTAATTATTGTACATGTATGTTGAATAAAAAAACCTTTAGTGGTATCAGATAGCAAGTTTAGTCCGTTGTTAATTGGTTTACAGCACGAATTTTCGTTTACGGTAAAAATTCCATTCCTAAATTTGGAATACTGGCTGAGAGCGGCTATGAACCGGTCTGCGCAGACGTCAGTTAAAAATGGCGCCCGGGTTTGAATGAAAGTTGTGTACTTTTTTCTAGAGCACAATTCTACATGAAAATAGTGTTGGATTATTATAAATTTGTGTCAGATGTGACAGGAAATGATTCTTTTTGGTGATCAAAGAGGAATCTCCGTGAAAAATAGACGGTAAGGATTCTAAAATAGCCTTAGAACCGAGAAGGGAAAAAGCTTAGTTTCATACTAGTTGCCTTTAGGAGGGATTAATAACTGTGGGGGAGCAGACGGAGCAGACGAAGCGCTCCCAAAAAGACAGTTATGAAAATAACTACATTTTATCGACATTTGAGTAGAAATGACGGAAGTGGTAATAAGGGAGACAACACTGTCATCTGATCTGACCCGGATGACTCATTTTCATTTGGCCGGATGAAAAATACTTGAAAAGTAGCTTTGGCGCACAAATTTGAAATTGAAAATAATCAAAATAAGCTTTATTCTGGGAGTATGTGTGAATTTAATCAAGTTTCAAGTAATATTTTAATGTATAATCTTGGCTAGTCTATCTAATTTTGTTTATTATCAAATAATCCTCACTTTGCTTGCATATGTATACTTATTAATTACTATATATACTGTACATTTTCACCCATTTTATTATGTTTATATAATATGTATGTGTTTGCCATTTTAACTATGTATATGCACCCATTTTTCATTAATAATATGAAAAAAAATTACTTAGGGAGAGGGGTTTTACATAGGCTAAGCCTGTTCCCCAATCCCATTCAGACTACCTGAATAAAATATTGTTTATAAAAAAAAGGTGTGTCGAATGAGTCGTTCGGGTTACTTTAATTGACAGAGTTGTCTCCCTTATTACCACTTCCGTCTACTCAAATGTCGATAAAAATCTCGAGTGATTTTTGGCAAATAATTTGACTTTATGTGACGGTAGGAATAGTGGGGGGGGGGGCGGGGGTGGTACCATTTTACGTTTACAGTTAAAGGGAGATAACAACTGTTTTGACATCGCTCTGGTTTACGTCATAAAACCGGAAATGGATTGTTAACCGCGTAAAATAACCCCGAAATAAAGTGTACATTCCTAACCGATGTTATTTTTTGTCTCCACAGGTAATTAGACAGTTGTTTTATGTGAAATATGTTGAATTCGTGTGGTAACATGTTGGATAACAATGAAACACGAATAATTATTGTTGATGTTAGGTAGAATTTTGCCTAGTAGTGATTTTCTCATTCAACTATTAGACGGCATGGTTTTCGTAGCCGCCATTTTTACATATATTCATTGTCAAATAATAAAATGTGCATGTTCTGTCTTACATTAATGTTAACATTGCGAAATGTTATGAAACCGGAAATGGATTGTTAACCGTGTAAAATAACCTCGAAATAAAGTGTACATTCCTAACCGATGTTATTTTTTGCTTCCACAGGTTAATCCCATGCCATGGTTGGAGAAGCCCACTGACTGAATGAAGCCATAATCTTAGACTAGTATATGATGTACATGTGTGTGTACCTTTTGTTACCCTACCTACGCCAGTTTCCCCTAGACCAGTACTTGCCAGCGTGTAGCGTAGTGTAACAATTGGGGGCTTTGGTCCGGGATCTACATTCTACAGTGGTGTTGTTAAAACTCAGCAAAATGGAGGAAAAAGTTTTTGAGATGAGGAGTAGATTATTCCAGTTGACGCTTCCCCAGTTAATCAAAGTGTTGACAGATCTAAAATTAGAAACCCATGGTGTAAATTCCAGAGCTGTGGCAGTGAGGGTGATAGATTCGATTTTGGTCGACTCTGATGACTTAAAGGAGAACTTAAGTCGTTTACGTCAAGTGATGCCTGAATACCCAAACACTGTTGGTTCTGATGAAACGAATTCCATTGAAAGTGTCTCAGAAACTTCGCCAACCAGTTCTACCGTTACGAATCAAGTTAGTAAACAACAGCTAAGTCCTAAGTCCTAAGTCCTAAAGAAAGAATTCCGAATTCAAGGTCAAGTCTGTGAGAACTCTAAAGGAATATCCTTTATGAATTTAGTAAGACAGATAGATGGTGGTATACAGAAAAGTTATAGTAACGAAGAAATCGTTGATGCTGTATTAAAAGCCATACCAATCGGCGCTACGATTAAGAATTATCTTGAAGGACGTGAATCATTGACCCTTCAGAATTACGTGGTATATTGAGAGCTCATTATCATGAAAAGTCCAGCACAGAATTGTTTCATCAATTAAGTACTGCTTCACAGAGAGAGAAGGAAGATCCTGTTGTCATCTAAAGAACTTGGAAGTGTTCCGTATGATTCCGAACTTGTCAACTCTATGCTTCGCCGTACAGTGGCGACAGCTTTATTGAGTGAAAGTATTCGGACGGACATGAAACAATTTCTCGATCGTGCAGAATCAGATGAACGCCTTATTGTGGAATTGACGTCAATTTCACAACGTGCTAGTGAACGTGAATCAAAGTTATCTACTTGTACAGATAGCAGTAAGAGACTTCAATCAGTGAACAACATTGACTTGTAGAAACTGACAACAACAATAATAAGGACCTAAAAGCTTTAATAGCAGAAGTTGCTTCTCTTACAGAATCATTACGTATGAATGCAGTATCAATACCGGTCAATGGATATCGAAAGAGACTGATGGGTTGTAAAGCTTGTGTTGAAGCTGGAACTAACTCTTTGTGTAGACATTGTTGGTCATGTGGCTCTTCTGAACATAAAAAGAACTTCCATAAAAATTCTCAAGCAAATTTTCGGAAAACTAGGTCGAGTCACTGGAGATAGGGGTCATGTGACTCCTGTTGGTAAAACCCCTCGTTGTTGCTATTGTTCATTAGAGAAATCGTTAAAACTTTGCTGTAACTGTAAGATCTCATGGTATTGTTCTAAACATTGTCAAATGTCTAATTATAAAAATCACAAATTATTATGTCATAAAATTAAGGAGATCACTGGTAATTTAGTAAACAATCCTACTTCTATCTCCCTAAGATATTTAAGAGGACAGGCATTATGTGTGTCACCTAATGACAAGAGTAAATTAGTTAAATTGATTAGTGAATCTTGTAATGTTGATTGTTTATTAAATGATGTATCAACACTTGTATTATGGGATACAGGGTCACAAGTTAGTTTAGTCAGTAAGGATTGGTTAGATAAACATTTTCCTCAAAATGTTGTGCAAGATATAGGAAAATTGTGCAGTGAAGATTTGCAACTGAAAGCGGCCAATGGCACTGCTATTCCATTCGTTGGTTGGACGGAGCTCCGGTTCAAACTTAAATCAAGTCCCGAGATGCTTGTTCCAGTTTTAGTTACCAAAGTTAAACACATCGACTATCCTATTATAGGGTACAATGTTATTAAACATTATTGTCAAACAAACGATCTATCGCATGAAATATTGTCAAATTGTTTTCCATTTCTAAATGCCAATCATATTCATAATGTTGTTAAATTGTTGAAATCTGATAATGATATTTGCAGTGTAAACAATGGTCACCAAAAAACCGTTATTAAGGCTAAAAGTTCGAAAGTTATTCGTTTCTCTATTCGGACAGGAAATTTTTCGAATAGTACACGCGTTAATTGTCTATTTACACCTGATTTAAAGTATGACAATGTGAATCAAGGTCAAGGTTTAGAAATGAAGGAACTTTTAGTGACAGTTTGTAAACAAAATCATATTAACTTATTAATTACTAACAATTCGTGCTCTGATTTGGTAATACCTCGGAGATCTCACTTAGGAGTGCTATCCACGTTAAGCTCATTAGTAGAAACAATTCCGACTAGTGAAAATAAACTGGTCAACTCATGCTCAGATGTGAATGTTGAGACTAACAAAATCGGTGATAAAAATAAGACTGAAGATTTGTGTGATAATCCTTGGGAACCTCTTAGTCATTTAAATCCGTCCCAACAAGAGAAAGTTAAGAAACTGCTTAGAGCCAACTCTGAAGTATTTTCTAGATCAGATGACGATGTTGGTTTTATACCTGATTTACAGTTAGACATTTCACTTAAAGATGATATACCTGTCAAACAATCGTATATTTCCATACCTGCACCGCTATATGTAGAGGTCAAGGACTATATTACCAATTTAATTGCGAAGGGATTTATTCGTAAGTCCAAATCATCCTATTCCAGTCCGCTAGTATGTGTTCGTAAGAAAAATGGAGAACTACGCCTATGTGTAGACTATCGGAAAATTAACCAGAAGTCTGTGATTGATAGTAGCCCTCTACCAAGGATTCAAGATGCTTTGGACAGTCTGAGAGGTAGTCGTTACTTCTCGTTATGTGATCAGGGTAAGGCCTACCACCAGGGAGTCATGCCTGAAGGCAGTAAACCGTACACAGCTTTTGTCACTCCATGGGGACATTACTCTTGGGACCGTATTCCATTTGGGTTATCTGGAGCACCTTGTGCATTTTAATCATTTATGAATGATTGTTTAGAAGGTATTCGCGATAAGTTCTGTCTTCCCTACTTAGATGACGTACTAGTATACAGCAAGACATTTGCCGATCACCTTAACCATTTATCACTGGTTTTTGAGCGTCTCAACGCCAAGAGTGTCAAACTAAAACCAGCCAAGTGTGTGATGTTTCGTCAAGAAATCCGGTACCTAGGACACTTGGTTACAGCTAATGGTTACACAGTTGACCCGGCCGACAAGACTGCTGTTCTGGCGTTAAAGGATAAAGTTCCGTAATGTGTAGGCGATGTCCGTAAGATGTAAGGATTTCTTAGCTATTATCGTCGCTATATTCCAGACTTTGCCAGGAGAGCAAAGCCTCTTTATAACCTTTTGAAAGTTGAATTTGGAAATGGCCCGAAGAAGAAATTAAAAGGAGGTCAGGTATCGTCAAACCAACGGATCCAGTGGACAGATGAACATAGACGAGCATTGGATGAATTAGTTGACTTTTTAGTTTGACCCCCCGTCATGGCGTATCCATGTTTTGATAAAACATTCTATCTTCATGTTGATGCCTGTGCCGAGGGTTTGGGTGCTATCCTTTACCAAGACGGAGAAGATAGGAAATCTCATGTTGTGGCATATGCATCCCGTAGTTTAACCCCTGCAGAAAAGAATTACCACTTACATTCTGGGAAATTGGAGTTTCTGGCACTAAAATGGGCAGTTGTTGACAGATTCAGAGATTATCTTTATTATTGTCCTCATTTTACAGTCTACAGTGATACCAGTCCACTAAGCTCGTCTGGACTCAGCACGCATGAGATGGGTTTCTGAACTATCAGAATTTAACTTTACAGTGAAGTATAAACCTAGTAGACTTAACAGTGATGCAGACGGGTTGAGTAGAATGCCTCTTGACTTTGAGAAGTATAAACGTGCCTGTTCACAAGAGACCAACTAGGATATCTTTTCTGCGATAATCAAATCAGTAACAACACAAGATGATAGAAATTTTGTATGATATTCCAGAATAGATGATGCGAAGGATATTTGTGAAGGGTTAAATTTACTCAGTAAAGAAGAGATTGGCTCAGAGCAGGATAAGAATTCCAGTATTTCCTTTGTCAAGAAGTTAGTATCTAGCGGTAATAAACTAACCAAAGCTGATCGAAAAATCTGTCCTGAAGAGTCAACTAGACTCCTTCGAGAATACTCATCATTGGTAATTGACAAAGATGTATTATTGAGAAGAGTCAAGCCTACTTCTGATTTAAAGAAATTATCTCAACTGGTATTGCCTACGAAATATCGTATAGTTGTACTACTACAGTTGCACAACAATATGGGACATCTTGGCACCGAGAAAGTTATGTCGCTGGTTCAAAATAGATTCTTTTGGCCAAAGATGGCGTCTGATATAGATCATTATATAACACGATTATGTTCTTGTGTCAAGTTGAAAGCCCAACCAAGACAACTGCAGCTCCATTGAAACCAAAAGAAACAACACACCCATTTCAGATGGTATCAATCGACTTCCTTCATTTAGAAACATGCAAAGGCGGGTACCAGTATATTTTACTTGTTGTTGACCACTACACAAGATTTGCTGTCGCCTACCCAACAACCAACAAATCTGGTCGTACTGCTGCCGACAAGATCTTTAATGATTACGTTTTAAAGTTTGGATTTCCTGAGAAACTACACCACGACCAGGGTAGGGAATTTGAAAACGACTTCTTCAGCAGACTCCAGAAGTATTGTGGAATCAAACATTCGAGAACAACGCCATACCACCCCGAAGGAAATGGTCAAGTAGAAAGGCTAAATCGTACCCTGTTAGGTATGCTCCGTACGCTTCCAGATGATTTCAAGTCCGACCGGAAGAACCATGTTTCAAAGATGATACATTCTTATAACTGTACGAAGAATGAGACCACGGGCTACTCACCACATTTTCTAGTATACGGAAGACAGCCACGTCTCCCAGTTGATCTTATTTTCTGTTTAGACGAACCAAGTAAGCATTCAGGATATAAAGATTACGTTGATAGATGGTCAGAATGTATGCGTGAAGCCTATGATAAAGCGTCCAGTAATGCACGTAAAGCTAGTGCTCGGTCTAAGACTAGGAGAAATTCAAAACCACAGAATGCCGTTCTTGTCCCTGGAGCTGGTGTTTTGGTCAGGAATCTTGGTGAAAGAGGTGGACCAGTAAAGCTACGCAATTTCTGGGAAAAGGATATTCACATCGTGGTCAAAAGTACAGATGATAGTTCACCCGTCTATGAGGTTAGAAGTGAAGAATTGAAAGGAAAGTCAAGAAGATTACACAGGAATTTGCTTCTTCAATGCAATGACTTGCCAGTCGATAAACCTGACGTTTCAGTACAACCAGCAGGCAAATCTTCCACTCCCAGGGTTGAATCAAAACAATTGTGAAATTTGTCAAGTGAATCTAGATCGTCCAGCGAAGGTATTGTGATATGTCGACGAGAATCTGATCACCAGACTTTAAATCCAGAAGCGGAGCCGTTTCTTCCCATGGTATCTGATGATCCCGTTGGGACTCCTGATGCCAGAACAGTATCATCTGAAGCAACATTGGAATCACCTTGTATATCAACCAATCCTCCGGTTAGTGGTATAGATGAGCCTCACAGTGTAGTCAGGAACCAACGTCGAGTCCGTCCACCGAAACGCTTAACTTACAATACTCATAGGACAACCATCTAGTCATGTTTGGTTTATTTCACATGAAAGTGAATATTATTTTCAGGTATGGTTTCGGATACCACTGTATTAATTGTATTACTTGTAGTAAGTTAGTGTTACAATACTCATAGGACAACCATCTAGTCATGTTTGGTTTATTTCACATGAAAGTGAATATTATTTTCAGGTATGGTTTCGGATACCACTGTATTAATTGTATTACTTGTAGTTAGTTAGTGTTTCATGTTAATAAGTATTAAGAAGGTACAGTATTGTATAATACTGTGTTTAACAAGATATTTCTATTTTAGATGTAATCTAAATATGGTTTACCAGACTGATCACCTGAGTTTGAACTATATAATAGGTATCTTAAAGTGCCAAAAAATATCATTGTTGTTAAACAATCTGTTTAAGATGTATTCCTCTAAAATGTATTTTAAAGGAGTTAAGTTTATTTTTGCGGTTGTTCACAATTTGTTAATGTCGGGACGACATTTTATTTTGTGGGGGAGAATGTGACGGTAGGAATATGGGGGGGGGGTACCATTTTACGTTTACAGTTAAAGGGAGATAACACCGCTCTGGTTTACGTCATAAAACCGGAAATAGATTGTTAACCGCGTAAAATAACCCCGAAATAAAGTGTACACTCCTAACCGATGTTATTTTTTGCCTCCACAGGTAATTAGACAGTTGTTTTATGTGAAATATGTTGAATTCGTGTGGTAACATGTTGGTTAACAATGAAACACGTATAATTATTGTTGATGTTAGGTAGAAATTTGCCTAGTAGTGATTTTCTCATTCAACTATTAGACGCCATGGTTTTCGTGGAGGCATTTTTACATATATTCATAGTCAAATGATAAAATGTGCATGTTCTGTCTTACATTAATGTTAACATTGTGAAATGTCATGAAACCGGAAATGGATTGTTAACCGCGTAAAATAACCCCGAAATAAAGCGTACATTCCTAACCGATGTTATTTTTTGCCTCCACAGGTTAATCCCATGCCATGGTTGGAGAAGCCCACTGACTGAATGAAGCCATAATCTTAGACTAGTATATGATGTACATGTGTGTGTACAGGGGCGTAAATGTGGGGGGGTGTGGGGGGGGGTGGTACAGCAAAAAAAATAGTCGGTCGCAAAATCAGTGCAGTCGGTTGCAAAGTAGAGGTAGTCGTTATCAAAATAAGTATACGTCACGCTACTCACGCAAAACTTTAGTATAAAAATAGTCGGTCGCAAAATCAGTGCAGTCGGTTGCAAAGTAAAGGTAGTCGGTATCAAAATAAGTACTCACTGTATACGTCACGCTACTCCCGCAAAAAATTGGTGCAGTGGGTCACAAAGTAGAGGTAGTTGGTATCAAAATAAGTACTCACTGTATACGTCACGCTACTCACGCAAAACTTTAGTATAACAATAGTCGGTTGCAAAATCAGTGCAGTCGGTCGCAAAATAGGAGCAGTCTTAGTATAAAATAACCTTGTCAACTTATTATTGAAAAGATGTTGTGTTTCACTCTCATTCTGTTGTGAGTATAATGTTAGTCTTACAACAAAATGTAACCCAGGGAGAAAAATAGTCGGTCTCAAAGTGCAGTCACTGCAGTCGGTCCCAAACACAATGCCAGAAAAGATCCCAAATACTGTATATTTGCGTGAATCCGTGAGCCTAAATTGCACACGTCACTCTTATTCTGTTGTAAGTATGTTAAATTGATCTAACAACAAAATTTCACCAAGGGAGAAAAATAGTCGGTCACAAAATAAGTGCAGTCACTGCAGTCGGTCTCAAAAACAATGCCAGAATAGATCCCAAATGCTATGTATTTGCTGGAATCCGTGTGCCTAAATTGCATACGTCACTCAAAACTATAGTATAAAATAACCATGTCTGCTTGTCACTCTTATTCTGTTGTGAGTATGTTGTTCTATAAAATGTTTTCTACCACGGCAAAAAATAGTCGATCTCAAAAAAAAGTACTCACCGCTGTCGGTCTCCGACTAAATGAAATAATGAAATAAACATACAATCATAAAACAAGCGAAATTGACAGATAAGCCTCAAGATTCTGTCCCATTTCTTATCAACCCCAGTCCCAAATATTTAAAAGCTCTGTTACATATCTGAAATTTTTTTTCGCGCCTTCGGCGCGATTCCATTATAACATCATTCTTCTACTCGGTTACATATCTGAAATTTTTTCGCGCCTGCGGCGCTCAATTCCATTTTAAAATCATTATTCTACTCGTCAGTTGTCTTATACTGTCTCAGCACTATCATATTCACGATTATAGTGAACTGCCCAGTTTGTAGTACCACTGGTGTGTGGTGCGGGGGTATGTGCATCAGTCGGTCGCATTTTGGCTAAACACCCCCCCAAACGAAATCGATATGTACGCCCCTGGTGTGTACCTTTTGTTACCCTACCTACGCCAGTTCCCCCTAGACCAGTACTTGCCAGCGTGTAGCGTAGTGTAACATTTACATTTTTTAAAAATCTGAAACGTGTGTTTTTATCGAAAGAAATATGTATAGAAAGGAACTGGGTAGTTGATTTGTATTAAACCAATTTTATTCACTATTTTGAAGTAAATAGCGACAGAGGTACATCACGGCAAAGAAACGTCAACAGAAAAGTGTCTTACTCATAGGGGATTCTCGATTCACAGTCCAGAACGTTCCGAATCGACAGAATTACAATCGAGTGTCGCGGAATTCAGTCCTGTCACAGTTCTGCCAGTCCCGACGCCTGAAGTGGAGTAAATAGAATCGTGACGTATTCCTAGGTAAAAATATGTTTCAGCTGTTATGATTGGTTGAGATATTTTTATATAGTTGACACATGCGTTGTACTCCGAAATTCGCCTTTTCACTCGATTGACACCAGTTTTGGAATTCAATTCCGGAATTGTGAATCGAGCATCCCCATAGTCTTACCTTTCTCTTTTATAAATACATCGGAAGGTATTTTTTTTTTTTAAATATGAATTACATGTTTGATAGTAAATATTATATCATTTAGCATCAAATATGGATAAAATAAGATTAAAAATTTAAAAAATGTTCAGCAAAAAACAGAAACTCAAAAAATTTGAAAAATCACATCACATAGTTGTCAGGTGTGCCATAGTCTAATAAGGGCGTTCCTGTCCCCATGTACCTGTGGATATCATGAGCTAAAAGCGGCGGAGGATATTCGGAAATAGACCCCAGCATATCATTCAGTGATTTGGCCTTTTGCGCTGCTGTGAGAGAATCAAGTGTGTCCGCTTCGTCGCCTGTAAAATTGCGGGTTGGGTTTTCACTTGTTTCTTTTTGCCACACAATTAATTGGAGCCTGTTCGTCTGCTGGGTCAAGGCCCACTAATAATTTAGCAAATCTCTTATCTTGTTGCTGCATATAATAAACGAGACGATTACGCCAACTGTCAAATGATGAGAAGGTTTCCTCCTCCTGTAATTTCCAGGGTTTAGGAGGGTAAGCGATTTTTTCCATCCCGTGGAGCCAGGTGTTATGACGTCATGTGGATTGTGGGTTAGGATAAGGGTTAGGCTTGGCTTAGGGTTAGGGCTAGCCCTGTCTACATCTCGAGACTGACGAAATATGCAGACCACAGCCCTTATCCTAACCCACAATCAACATATGACGTCATAACACCTGGTTCCAGTGGATAGAAAAAAACGCTTACCGTTTCTAGGAGCTTTCGCCATAGTGAAATACGAGTGAGAGTGTGCTGTGATGTGAAATGAATGGAATTTTCGTAGCTTGAAGTAGAAAAGTTTTGTTTACAAAATTCACAATCAGACGTCTAAAATCCATGTTGATATCTTCCTAGGACTAAAACTACAATTGATACTTCTTCGGAGATTTTATCAGAGTTGTAATTTACTCAGCCACCACGCCAGTTCTTAGACAAGAAGAATTAAGGACGACTATTTATTTCCGATTAGAACTTTATTAGAATAATAACATAAACCAGAACGAAGCTGGGCATTATGGACAGCCAAGTATACAAAACTACTAAACTAGTACTGTTGATTATGTAGAGCAATAAGCATCAAAATAGAACATAACATAGTGGCGCTACAACAAATATTGGATATTTTACAGAAAATTGAAATATTTACCCAGTCTACCTTTATAGATTTTAGATTGCTAATCAGATTAATCATCTTGCTGGGCTTTGCAGTTTGTTTCCAAGACAACAAACTTAAAATAAGAAAAACAAGTGTGGCGATATACCTTATTTTATCCCCCAAATGACCCATCTCAGGGGTTTAAGATTACAACGAATGAGTAAGACAAAATCTATCTTCAATGTGTATCTGGGGGTTTGGATGGCCTAGTGGTCTAGAGTGCCGCGCTTCGACCTCTAGCTGGCCGGTCACCTCTGGCTTGCGGATGTGGTTTCGAGCCCTGGTGTGAGCGTATGTGGCATGGAGATAGGGGCGCCTTCTCAACCTCGTGGGTTTCCTCCGGACACTCCGGTTTCCTCCCACTGCTAAAGACCCCTACGCGCAAGCGAATTGTTAAAATAAATTTGAAACCATACGTTAGTCCCAAAATGACCTAGTTTGTGTCGAGTGGACGTTAAACCCCATTTCTCTTCTCTCTCTCTCTCTCTCTCTCTCTCTCTCAATGTGTATCTATCCCAATACGAGAAAAAGGAGTTAAAACAACCATAGTAATAGTGTCACAAACACATTTTTCGACAAAACACATAAATTCAACATATTAACATAATCTTTTTAAAAAACACTCGTACACGAAAGAACTAATCGTCTTTTCATTTATAAACTTATTATTTACTTTCTGTGGTGCCACAACAATGAAGTATTGAGACACAAAAACAGGAGTCACATCATCATGAATGCCCCAAATCCTTTTGTTTACTCAGTACGTCGAAATCACTGATCTGTAAGGGTTATCGACTGAGACAGAGGGGTTCAAGTTAGATGAACACCCGAGCTCGTGCAAAGTTGTACACTGAGAACGCGCAGCGTTCGAAGTGTTCAATGCATTATTTTGCACGTCATATATTGTTGTTTACTCAGCAAATTGGGGAGTGGGTAAATAACTGAATATGTGTATACCGGTTTGTTTATTTTCGATGCATACAAATCAGATTATTCAAATGCCAGGTTTTTGAAAAACAATTTTAAGAAAGTTGGATTGGTATATGGATAAATGTCCGAATGGTTAGCGCGTGTGCGTTGTGTCATAATGTCTGCCATTCAGTCAACTGGTGTGGTTTCGATTCCTCGGCTGTACGTGACAAGGTGTAGGGCCTCCGGTTTCCTCTGGCTGCTAAAGACCCCTACGTCGAGTGGACGTCAAATCCCATTTCTCTCTTTCCTTACCGACAAAAGAAAAAATATGCCACAATACAGGTTGGTCAGTAACTTGAACACCCGAGTGGGAACAAAGGGTCCAGTGTGTAAATATAAATAACTGGATAGATCATTGGCTTAGAAGTGTTAAGTCACCGGAAGTACCGAATCCGCCATGTCAGAACTCTCAAAACATTGGTTTGTACCGTTGACGTATTGTCACGTAATGGTATTTACCTCAAGTAAACTTCGATAATTCGAACTAAACCTTCCTTCCTTGCTTCGGGAAAATCGGACCAAAATTGCCATACAAAATGGCCGCCGTTTGTACACGAATACTGTTTAAAAATGGTATATCAAGGTTGTGGACCCTGTAGAGGTCACAATTTTAATTCGATTTTGACGAAACTTGAAATTCATGGTTATAACCCAAAGATCTTGGTTCCTTTCGATATTTGCGCATATCAGATCGTAACGTCCTGAATTATGGCCCCCGATTATACGCAAAATCGCGCTTTTTTTAGCTTGTGGTCCCTCTGGAAGTCACAATTATTATCCGATTTAAAAAAAAAAGGTTTGATTATATTACCGTTACACCGTAAGGAAGGTTGGCGCAATATGGCCCGGTTGGAGCTGACGTGCCATTAAACAACATTTCTTTCTTTCTTTCTTTCCGTAAGGAAGGTTGAGTTCGAATTTCTGGAAAATCGGACCAAAATAAACAGACAAAATGGCCGCCGTGTGTACGCGAATACTGTTTAAAAAAATGGTATATCATGGTTGTGGACCCTGTATAGGTCACAATTTTAATTCGATTTTGATGAAACTTGAAATGCATGGTTATAACCCAAAGATCTTAGTTCCTTTCGTTGTTTTGCGCATATCGGATCGTAACTTCCTGAATTATTATGGCCTCTGATTGTCCGAAAAATCGCCTTTGGTCCCTCTGGAGTTCACAATTATTATCTGATTTAAAAAAAAAAAAACGTTTGACTCTATCACCGTTACACCCAACGGAAGGTTGAGTTCGAATTTCGAGAAAATCGGACCATAATTGCCCGACAAAATGGCCGCCGTTTGTACTCGAATAGTGTAAAAATATGGTATATCAAGTAGTGGACCCCGTAGAGGTCACAGTTTTATTCGATTTTGATGAAACGTGAAATGCACGTTTATAACCTAAAGATCTTTATTGTTTTGGATACTGGCGCATATCAAATTGTAACTTAATGAATTATGGCCTTTGATTGTAGGAAAAATCACTTTCGGTATTGCTTGTTCTCGATCTATCTCTCGAACAATTATTATCCGATTTAAAAAAAAAACTCTGATTATATTACTGTTGCACCGTAAGGTTGAGTTCGAATTCCGTGAAAATCGTACCAAAATTGCCGGAAGAAATGGTCACCGTTTGTACGCGAATAGTGTAAAAATACAGTATGAAATACAGGACTTAAGGAAAAATCACTTTTGGTATCGCCTGTTCTCTATCCATCTCTCGAAAATGTGGGCATATCCTGTCTGGCAATGCCAGCCTATCTTTTAATTAAAGATTATTCTTTCCAAAAATCAAAGAAATAACTAACTAACATCAACTAACTAAAATCAAGGAAATAACTAACTAACATCAAATTTGAATATTTTTTATTTAATAAACAGTGAAAATACTGAATAAAATATTGGGATATAGCCCCATAGAATAAAGTTATATAATGTAATCCTATACTTTGTTACAAATAAATTTGTGCATTTATGTTCTCTGAAATTACCATTGAAAAACAACATTATAAATAGTAAAGAAGAAAATGTGATATAGGTCTATAATATAAGTAGGCCTATGCAATGACAGGTGTTTATTAATATCAAGGACAAATAAAAAAAATAACTCATTATAGGCCTATAGTATTTCTTTGAACTTTTCTAAAATCACGAGAATCAGACATAAATATAGGCTTTTAAATGTGAATAATCATTTTTGAAAAAAAAACAAACAAACAAACAAAAAACACAGACTCTAAAATTATACATTATAGTGACCACAAGACAAAAGAAGAAAAAAAACTAACTGGACAATACATGAGTTTGTTTCCTTATAAAATTAACTGTTTAATTGCAGTAAAGTAAAAGAAGAAAATAGTGTAAGGCCTATATATTTTGAAAGAATAAATTTTGACTGTTTTGTATTTAATAAACATAATATAGTTATGTAATGTAAAAAAACAAATTTGTGGTATTTTCTTTGAAATTAACACTGAAAACACAGAATTGTAAATTGTAACGGAGAAAATGGGATATAGGCCTATAATGTAAGTAGTGTTTTAAGCAATCTAATTAAAATATAGACCTATATTTCGTTTCGTTTTTTATACTTTCGATGGCCTACACTCATGTAGATCTAACAAGTTATAGTGGAAGCTCACGTTCTATGACGTCAGGTAACAAGCACGGGACGTTTCACCCGATAACGTCAGTCATTCGATTAAATTAGCGACCGCCACGCTTTTTAAAATCTACTTTTGTTTTGTCCGCTGGTGTTAGTATATAGACGTATCTACCCACAGTTCCACACATGAAAAGGTCAAACGGTCGATTCGACAGACCATTTGATTGGCTGACCCCTCATTTCAGGCAGAACACAAGTTAAATAACAAGTCCTCCAGATCCAAGAGTAGTAAAGACAAGTAAAAACGAAATTTTGAACTATAAAAAACGAAACGAAATTGGATCTGTGTTTTAATCAGATTGTGTTTTAAGGACTACGATATAGGCCTATAAGAATGATAGTTTTATTTAAAGAGTTAAGAGGAAAATAGGATATAGGCCTGTGCAGCGAAATTCTTTTATTAAACAATATACAGTTTCCATAATTACAGTAGACTATGAAAAAAATATACCCCCCCCCCCCACACACACACACACAAAAAAAAATAAATAAATCAACTTCTATATAAAACTTTTCTAAAATTACTAGAAAAAAATACAATTAGGCATTGAATATAATTGTTTTTACATATTATGCTCTATATTTACAGACTATGAAGATAATAATACCACATAAAATAACTGTTTTATACCATTGACGTCATATATATATATGATGTCAATGGTTAACGCCGTGGGCCGACATGACGTCAATGCTGGAGACGCCATGTTTCAACCGGGAAAAAATGACGGAAGTGCCCTGATGAACGCTATGTAAACAAAGGGAAATAGAATGACGAAGGGTTGGTTGATAAGTCCATTAAAAAGCAGTTTAATTCAACAATATCAACCAAAAAAATGATGATTGCAAGGTCTTACTTTACTACAGTCCTAAAAAAAATCGCTTTGATCAACTGGCATATTTGGGGGTCTTTATTTAATTATTAAGAGTCACCGTGGCAATTTGTAAATTGTGCGCAGAACTACGAAATCATGTTTATTTTATTAATTGAGCTAAGTGAACGTCCTCGAATGTCCAGATATCTATAGAGTGTTCAGCAAAATTTTGAACATTGCTCCTCGCAGTTCACATAAAACTTTATTTTGGATAGGCTAGATCTAAATAATTTGTTATTTATTTTTGATATCTAATTTAAATGTAATCATTGTCCATTCAGGCGCGGATCCAGAGGGGGTGGGGTCCAGGGGGTCTATATTAACAACTTGGCTCTATATTAACAACTTTCCGACATATTGCTACTGGTAGCCTATACGCCAACGCAGGCTAAATCTTCCCGGTTGTAAAATGGCTGCCAACCTCCATAGTCGGCACGCGATCACGTGACCACCATACACTATAGTCAATATAAATACACCTCCATCATAGAACTGTAATAGAAAGGAAGTCCGACCGGTGGTTTATGCATAGAACTGTACTAGAAAGGAAGTCCGACTGGCGGTTTATGTTATACATCGCATCATTCTCCACGCAAGTCTCGCTCTTTCAAGTGTGGACTGCAAGGGAAGACAACTCTGTTTGGGAGATTGACATCGCATGCGCGAAGTCAATATCCCTCAAGTTACTTCCGGTTAAACAAAACCCTGAAGAAATGCGTATGGAGTCCTGTGAGCTTCGGAATAAAATAAGAAAAAAACATCGTCTGCACAACTTCCAATTACCAAGATATATTCGAAATGAATGTTTAACCATGTGTAAGTTATTTTGTATCAATACGGTTAGTTGTCAGTACATTTTCGTTCGTATAGAAGGATACTACGGTACACAGCCGACACAGGCCTTACAATACTAATAGTAGTAATAGTCAATAACACATAATCATAAATGTGACATAAAAGTATGATAAGTTATTGAATTTTCATTCTATTGCAATATAAAACCTAAATTTGTTTCTATTTGATTATAAATAATATTTCATCAACGTAATAAAAACTATGCAGCTAGTCTAGAATCTACAATTTTCTAATTATACAGTCACACAGACCTATACATGTAGGCCTATAGTCATGTTTTATCTAAACTTTTTAGGCCTACGTTTGGGGTTTGTTTTTTTTTTTGGTGTATCAATATTCATTACTTCAAGGTGTCTTCATAGCCCCCCCCCCCCCAAAAAAAAAGTAGATTAATAGCTAAAATTTCCCTTTTAGTTTTAGATTGTAAGAAAAACTGTTTTGTTTGTAACATTATTAGATATACGGTACCATATACGTCTTTACCTTGTATAAATAAATAAAAAATCTGTCTTTATTAATTAAAATATGTAGGAAAATTCAAATAATATTTTAAGGAAATTTTCTATAAAATTCAGACCTAAATAAATGGTCTCAGCAATTTGTCAATTTCAAATGTGCTATCAGTATTTTAAAACAAAATGTATGCACACTGAAATTTCAAGGTAAACTTTTTAAAAAAATCATTTGAATGGATGTCTGTTTCTAAGCCCTCATTTAATATTGAAAACATTATAATGTGTAGGTGAAAAATATAAATCGCTATCAAGTACAGCACATAGGCCATTCAATGTATTATAGACCTTTCAAGTAACAGAAATCGATTTTCAGGTCACCCAACGAAAAAAAAATACCCGAAATTTTAAAAGCGTTACGTGTCCGGATAAGCAACTTAGCCATTCTTAGTCAAAGCAACTCAATATTTTGAGCTCAAATTTTGAGACACATATTATACACCATTGCTCTATATTTTTACGTTGAAATATTGGTCGTATTGACGTTATAAAATTAGCATGAATGTAAGTCTAAATATCAGATAGTATCGTGGTCTTTTTTCCATTCTTACACAATATTTATTTAATGAATGAGTATAACATTATCTAATAATACATAATTATTGGATCTGAAAACTATCTGTTGGGATTATGTTGGAAATATTATTATTAATACCCCTTTAAACTCCTCAATTTCTTTATGAATATGTTAATACCCCTTGAAACCCTGCACTTTATTTCATTTGTAGGCCCCTGAATATATTGATGAGCTCTTCACTGCTACAACTCTCCATAAATAACAAAGTGTGAAAAAGACTTTGTCAGTAATTTCGGAAGAGCGTCTGGCAAGGTCATTGTCTATTCGATTCGTTCGAGTACATGTAAAAGAATCCTTGACAGAATTCGAAATAAGAGTAGGTCTGGGCACAATTTACTTCATCGCACACTGTTTGTCATTATTTGCCAAACCATGCAGAACAATAGGATCTAAACCTCCATCTGTTAAAATATGCAGCCTGATCTTCTATTGCTATTCGGAGGTTTTCAGGTTATTTTTTGTTAATGTCTGTAATGGAATGAATAAAAGAGTTCTTTTTTTATGTATCTTATTGTTGTTGAAATATTTGTTAGTAATATTGTTCTAACAAGAAAAGACCCCTGTACATATGTACATGTACTTCAAAATTGAGGGGTTGGGATGGTCTAGAGGACTGTAAGAGTGCTGTGCATCAACCTCTAGCTGGCCGTTCACCTCTGGCTTGCTGTTGTGGTTTCGATCCCCGGCGTGAGCGTATGTGGCTTGGAGATAGGGGCTCCTTCTCAACTTCATGGGGGGTCATGGTTGCTAAGTGGATAAGGCACTGGTTCGCTAGCCTGGAGGTCGGGTGTTCGATCCCTGTATTGGCCGAGAAAGTTCATCATTAGACAACATTTACATTGATGAGACACAAGGAGCAATTATTAGATCCAAACAAGACTGGTATGAAAATGGTGAAAAAAACACAAAACTTTTTTTAAACTTAGAAAAAGAAAGAAAATGTGCTACGACAATAAAAAAGCTTAAAAAATCAGACGATTCTACTATATTTGACCCCATTGAAATATCGGGTGAAATATTTCTATTTTATAAAAACTTATATGCGCCGAGAGATGTGTCTTTTAAAAAGGAAAACAATTTTATAACAAATTTTAGACCGGTAGAAAGGCTAAATGAATACCAGAAGGATTTATTTGAATTCAAAGTTGACTACTTCGAACTTCAGACGGCCTTAAACTCATTTAAAATAAATAAATCTCCAGGAAATGATGGTATCACAATTGAATTTTATCGACATTTTTGGCCTGATATTTATGTACTATTATTAGACTCGTATAACTGTAGCTTTGAAGAAGAATCTTTATCCGTAACACAACGTCAGTCAGTTATTAAACTTATTCCTAAAGGTAATAAAGACAGAACATGCTTAACTAACTGGAGACCCATTACGCTTGTAAATGTCGATGTGAAGTTGATGAGCAAAGTTTTGTCTAATAGATTAAAACCATTTTTAAACCAATTGGTACACCTCAATCAATCCGCGTTTATACCAGGTCGCCACATTCATGAAAATACCCGTATCATCTCCGACTGCTTTGATCTTGCAAAACAAAAGAGAATAATAGGATTTCTCTTGGCTATAGATTTCCAAAAAGCCTTCGATAGCATAAACCATAACTTTTTAATAAAAGCTTTATCGTCGTACGGTTTCGGACGTAACTTTATTAGATGGATAAAAACCCTTTACAAGAATATCACCTGTTGTGTAATAAACAATGGATTTACAACCCCTTATTTTCATGTAAAACGCGGTGTTCGACAAGGCGATCCAATGTCATCCAATCTTTTTAATTTGATCATAGAACTTTTGTTATACGCTATTAGAGACGATGTAAATATAAATGGAATAAAATTTGGTCGAAAATCCATAAAAGTTGTAGCCTTTGCTGACGATATAACGGCATTATTAAAAGATATTAGCTCTGCACGACATTTGCTTGAGATATTGAGACTTTTTGGTTTAGTTTCGGGGCTTATAATTAACGTTAATAAAACAGAGGCGATAGATTTAAATAGCTGCGATATGAATTTAAAGCAAAATTTAAAATCAAACGGTATAGTTTTATGCGAAAAATCTATAAAAATCCTCGGAATACATTTTTCAAAAGAAACTCAAATTACCAGTGAACTAAACTTTACAAATAAACTAAATGAAATAGAACGAATATTAAAAGTATGGGATAAACATAAATTATCTTTAATTGGAAAAATACAAATAATTAAAACATTTTGTATTTCAAAAATTCTTTACCCGGCAACTGTTAATCCAGTGCCGGATTCTACTATTCAACAACTTAATTCAATATTCTACAAATTTATATGGAACGGTCCTGACAGAATAAAACGAGATATTCTTATACAAAACAATAAAAATTGCGGATTAAAAATGATTGACTTAAAAGAATTTCTAATATGTAAGAGCATTTTTTGGATTTAAAAAAATATACCAGTCACCAATACAAACATGGCTCATACTATATGAATTCATTATGGCTGAATATGGAGGAAATTTATTACCTGCATGCAACTTTCCAGATAAGTTAAATATAAACATTCCTTTTTATAAAAACCTGTATGCTAACTGGTATACAATTTACACAACGCATATAAAGAACATTACGCACGCTGAAAATCAAATTTACTGGAATAATACAAATATAAAGATTAATAATAAAATTATATTTTTAAAGTTTCTTTTTAACAATAATATTCGATACGTTAGTGAATATTTTGATAAAATAAATAAGATCGATAATCAATATATAGAAAAACACCAATTTATCTTAAAAGGAATAGAAAAATGTATCCTGCAATATGTACAGGAAGCGGGCGATTTTGAAAGTGCGGTAAATACACATATCAATTGTAATAGAACTCCTTTGGAAGATATAAGTACTAATTTTTACAAAATATACAATACCGATTTTCACAACGTAGACTCAAAAGATATTTATGATAGCCGGATAAAAGCAAAGGACAGCAGACCAAAAGCCATTAAAGAATGGGAACACATTCTAGATACAGAGTTAAGCGATTTAGACGTATAGAAAATATATTCAAAATAATAAACACTGTATGTCTTAGTACAAAACTGAGGAGTTTTGAATACAAATATATCCATAGGATTATATTCACAAATGATAAATTATTCAAAATTAGAAAAGTTGATAACACACTCGGCACTTTCTGTGAATCTAATATAGAAAATGTAGAACATCTTTTTGTTCTTTGCCCATTTTCACAAACAATTTGGAATCATTTTCATACTATTTTAGATCGCGGTAATATAAAGATAAATATAAAAACACATATAATACATCTTGGTCTAACTAACAAACCAAATTATATAAATAATACTGAATGGATTTTCATTAATCATGTAATTATTTTAACTAAATTCTACATATATCGGGCTAAACTACGAAACGAAATACTCAACATTAATAAGTATGAAAACTTCTTATTAGAACATGCTAAAATGGAGATTGATATATCTCCGGATTTATACCTAAATAAATGGAAATATCTTTTTAAGAATTAACAGACTGCCTCCATAACGATTCCCCATTGATGGATTTACGTACTTAAATCTGTGTATATTAGGAACCCTGCGATTTCCCGTTTATATAGAACAATGGTATTTTTCTTTTGTTATGATATAAATGTACTTGATATGTGCTTGTAAAAAAATTGACGTTAATAAAGGTGTGTTTAAAAAAAAAAAAAAAAAAAAAGAAAGTTCATCTCAATTTTCCGGCGTGATTTCCCCTTGTCAGTGATGCAGAAGGAGGGCCTGACGAGGACAGCTGCCTAGTCTTTCGGATGGTCTGAAAACCGAGGTCCCTTGTACACATTGGAGTGCACGTAAAAGATCCCTTGGCAGTTGGAATTCGATATAAGAGTAGGTCGTAGCGCCGCTGCCTGGTCAAAATTGCCCTCATAGCACACTGCATGACGTATGCCCGTCTTCCATTAGCCCAGGTTAGGTGCAAAAGAGTAGGATGTTAAACCCCATTTCATTTCATTTCATTTAAACTTCATGGGTTTACTTCCTCTCGAAAGACCCCTGCGTGTGCGCTTTGATAATAACAATGCAAAATAAGACTTGTCTGCTATATTACCTTCTATGGAAGTTGACATTTAACTCTAAGAACAACAGTTCAAAATTGAAGAAGCGTGGACAGAAAGATGCTGTCCGGGCAAAACTCTCCTTCCTCGCATTTTGCAAATGTAGTCATAGAATAAAGATTACCATATGAAATACTGAAGGATTGCATGTGTTGACAAGATAATGTTAAAACCCAATTCCATATATATGTTTTGGATTATGTACAATTTAATAGCAGCATAACAGCATTATTGATTTAAAATTATAATTTCATGATTACTTTTTGTCTATTTTTTTTGTATGTCAGATCAAATTTTCTACCAATTGAGTCAGTGAAATGGGGTTTAACTTCCTACTTTTTTTTCATTGAAAATAGTTTTGAAGAATCAGTTTGTTTAGAAAATTATGATGCAATGTGTACAAATGAGCTTGTGTTTTTTGTCCCATCTACACAACTAGACACTGTTCTTTGGCATGCTGTCCCTCCTACACTACCGACTGGGAGAAACCATGCTGCAAAATGCTGGTGAACTTTATTGACTAACACCAGCATACATAATCCTTATATATTCAGATTGGTATTTTTTTTTCTTTGAAAAAAATTATAATGAATCGATTTGAATTAAAAAGATCAAGTATGAAGACAATGATTCTAATATCAAGATTTTTATTTTTGTACGAATATATTTTAAGTGCATCTTTTCTTTTCTGTGAAAATAGATTTGAAGAATCGGTTTGGTTACAAAAATTATCATGATATTTACATCCTTAAATAATGGGGGGGGGGGGTGGCCTAGTGGTCTAGAGTGCCGCGCTTCGACCTCTAGCTGGCAGGTCACCTCTGTCTTGCGGCTGTGGTTTCGAACCCCGGTGTGAGCGTATGTGGCATGAAGATAGGGGCGCCTTCTCAACCTTGTGGGTTTCCTCCGGGCACTCCGGTTTCCTCCCACGCACTGCTAAAAACCCCTACGCACAAGCGAATTATTGAAATAAAAATTAAAAAACCATGTTAGTCCCGAAATGACCTAGTTTGTGTTGAGTGGACGTTAAACCCCAATTCTCTCTCTCTCTCTCTTAAATAATGGACCCCAAACAATAATTAGTTTTATTTTTGCATCGATAAAATATAGAAAAATTATTTATATACGAAAATATTTTAAGTGCATTTTTTTTCTGTGAAAATAGATTTAAAGAATCAATTGTTACAAAAATACACATGATATTTACATCTGTAAATAATGAACCCAAAACAAAACAGTTTTTTCATTTTTACAAAAAATTCAAGAAAATCTGTAGATCGATAAAATATAAAAAATGAAGTAAAAAAAAAAATACAGTCTTTATGTTATTATTAACTTAATAAATAAAATTGTCTCAAAATTTCCAGTCGCTATTTCAAAATTATTACAAAATAATAACGCCAAATATCAGTTCACCGGCATAGGCTTTGCAATGTACTGCTAGTATGGGATCTATATTTAAGTACTTTTTAAAAATGTAAATACTGAAGTAAAAAATACGGTCTACGTGTTATTATTCGCTTCATAAATATAGGAACGCTGTCTCAAAATTTCCAGTCGCCATCTCAATTACAATTATTTCAAAATAATAACATTAATATCAGCTCACACGACCCGGCTTCATTATAAACAATAGCAAAGCCTTCGACCGGAAGTAACTTGAGGGATAATGACTTCGCGCATGCGATGTACAACATAATTCATCGTCCAATGACAGAAACTGCAGGGTCAGTTATCCATATTATATACGATCTATGGTTTATGTTATACATCGCATACGCGAAGTCAAAAGAACCCAAGTTACTTCCGGTTTACATCCCTTTACCATAGAATCACATCATTTACAGATTTGCAACCCATATCTACCTAAATCTAGCGCGTAGATCAACAAGCGTGCAGACAGACAGACAGGAAAAGTATGAAAATTCCGAGAAAAACCTATTAAAAATAATGATTAAATTACAGTCTTTATTATGATTAAATTCACATCAAATGTACACCTATTTGTTCTAAGATACACGTAGATTCATAAAAAACGCTATGATACAACATTTCAGCGTCTAAAAAGACGACAATGTTATACGGACCTTCTCCGTATGAAAGCTGTTCGATACGAGCTGCCGTATCCGTGTGCCGTATCACTTATGAGAAATACACACACATTAATGACGTCACGCCCAAAATCCACACGATACGCACAAGGAATTTACGCTTGCCAAAAGTCTCTATTGAATAGTAAAATGTAGACCTAAATCCTCAAGATTTAAAATAAACTCTACTCTAAAAAGTCCCAGGTCAGCACGACTAAAAGGGCAAGATTTTTTCTTTTCTTTCAATTTTCAGGACCGATGATATCTTTTTCACTACCTGCGAGTAGAAGTAGTCATACAGTCCTACGATGATTTTATCATCTTCACAAAAAGACCCCAAAATAAACAAAACCCTTTTTTTCAATTGGCTTAATGTAGCAATATATTATATTAGGTGTACGTATATATCAGAATATCGAACAGCAACAATTGGTACTAGTAGTAGAGGAGTTTTATATATGTTGGTCTAACTCGTAACAATTTTTTTAACTTGTTGTATGTAAAGCAGAAAGGTAAGAATATACAATCGCAGATTAAATACTAAATTGGGCAATGCCCGTTATTGACCGCGTGAGTCAATCCTTAATTCACACTAAATATCAAATATATACAAAATTTTCTTTCGGGAGGGAATACTAATCCTTACAAATTATCACATCTAATTACATTCATGAACCCTCACAAAATATCAAATGTAATACAAAAACTACGTTCATTCATCAATTTTTACAAAATATCCAGAAAACCACATACGGCAGCCGCCATCTTGAATGGCTGGATTATCCAGCCTGGATACCGGAACTGATAGTTTTGACAGAGCGGGTTCTACGACAGTCTGAGTGGGTTCGAAAGACTAGCCTGTCAATTGCCGATGGTATCGAGTCATTTAGCATCCATATTTTGTCACTATATTGATTAGTACATATAAATATCAGATGATCCAATATCAAAATTGTCAAAACTGAGACAATGTTATCACGCATGCGTATGAAGATATATGGAATTTTATTTTTTTAATCGAGAGATCTGATTATCTAATGATACATAATTATTGTATTTGAAAACTGTCTATTAGGATTGTGTTGAAAATATTATTATTAATACCCCTTTAAACTCCTCAATTTCTTCATGAAAATGTTAATATCCGTTACCCTGTACATGTACTTTCTTTCTTTTGTAGGCCTCTGAATATAAGATAAGCTCTTCACTGCTACAACCCTCCATAAATAACAAAGTGTGAAAAATACTTTGTCAGTAATTTCGGAAGAAGGCCTGGCAAGGACGTTGTCTATTCGATTCGTTGGAGTACATGTAAAAGAATCCTTGACAATTTTCGAAATAAGAGTAGGTAATTAATTAGTCTGCTGTCTGGACAAAATTTACTTCATAGCACACTGTGTGACAAACACTTGTCATTATTTGCTAAACCATGCAGAAAAATAGGAGATAAACCTCTATCTGTTAAAATATGCAGCCTCTATCGTGTTCAGAAAAAAACTGATCCTCTATTTCCGCGTTTCTCAACCTGGGGTGAATTCACCCCCAAGGGGGGAATGGCTCGCGTCCAGGGGGTGAATGACCACACTCCCAGTAACTTCAAAAATGATCATATAAAGGTTGTGCAGTTGAGATTAGCACTCCCAAACACTGTCCCGAGAATGAAAAAAAATCGTTTGTGACAATCACCGGGAGCAAATTTCGCACTGAACTGGAAACAACGTATTTTCATTAAAATATAATTTGGTGATTATTAAATCTCACCTTCGATCCGTATTCATTCCATATTCAATGTCAATGTGGTCAGGGGGTGCAGGCCCGTGCAAGGATCCGTGGTTCATGTCGGATGGCTTCTATAGAAAAAGGCCATTTTCAAGTTCCTATGAAACGCCTGAAGAGTGCCTGAAATGGCTGGAAATCACATTTCCGGGCTCTAACTTCTAAAAATTTAATGTCTGTAATTGTTAAAATGAATAAAGGGGTTCTTTTTTATGTATCTTATTGTTGAAATATTTGTTAGTAATATTCTAAGAAAAGACCCCTGTACATATGTACTTCAAAATTGCGGGGTTGGGATAGTATAGAGTGCTGTGCATCAACCTCTAGCTGGCCGGTCACCTCTGGCTTGCTGTTGTGGTTTCGATCCCTGGTGTGAACGTATGTGGCTTGGAAATAGGGGCGCCTTCTCAAATTCATGGGTTTACTCCCACACGAAAGACACCTGCGCATGCGCTTTGATAATAACAATGCAAAATAAGACTTGTCTGCTATATCACCTTCGGTGGAAGTTGTCGTTTAACTCTTAAGAACAACAGTTCAAAATTGAAGAAGCATGGACAGAAAGATGCTGTCCGGGCAAAATTCTCCTTCCTTGGATTTTGCAAATAGTCATATAGAATCAAGACTACCATATGTTATCGAAACGAAATACTGAAGGATTGCATGTGTTGACAAGATAATGTTAAAACCCAATTCCATATAGTTCAAAATACACATGATATTTACATCCTTAAATAATGGGCCCAAAACAAAAAAGTAGTTTTATTTTTACAAGAAATTCTGTAGATCGATAAAATATAAAAAATTATTTATAAACGAAAATATTTTAAGTGCATCTTTTTTTTCTCTGTGAAAATAAATTTAAAGAATCAGTTTGGTTACAAAAATACACATGATATTTAGATCCTTAAATAATGGACCCAAAACAAAACACTAATTTTATTTTTACAAAAAATTCAAGAAAATCTGTAGATCGATAAAATATATAAACTGAAGTAAAAAAAAATACAGTCTTCATGTTATTATTAACTTCATAAATATAGGAAAGTTGTCTCAAAATTTCCAGTCGCTATTTCAAAATTATTACAAAATAATAACAATAACATCAAATATCAGTTTACACATAGGCTTTGCAATCTACTGCTATCTGGCCCATATATGGGATCTTTATTTAAGTACTTTTTAAAAATATAAATACTGAAGTAAAAAATACGGTCTTCGTGTTATTATTAGCTTCATAAATATAGGAGAATTACTTACGAATTATCTCTGTAACATATGACTGTCCACAACACGTGCGTTGACTGCACGCGGCGTTAGTCATTGGCTCAACGGCTCGTGCAATGTTTACTTAACACCTAACTGCTTCGGACAAAATGATGCATTTTACTCATTTTAATACCCATTTACACTAAACAGGAAATATTTTTTAACTACAACTACTTCAAACATCTTTATTTATTTTTCTTTTACCTCAAAAAAAATGTTTGAGAATTTAATTTGTCGGAGTAAAAAAGCCGTACTCATTAAGCCTCGTCTACGTCATGCTTATCAGTGATTGTAGCGGCCAAGCGAATATTCACTGCGGGATCAGTTTGCCTCCATGCCTGTACCCTACATCAAGGGCGACCTTCGGTTACATTTTTTTCACGACTAGTGGTCGGAACTAAAAACCGAACGCGGATGGTCCGGACAACGTCTGTTAAAAGATGGCTGCCCCCATTGACTTTACTTTTTGCATAGCACACAAATATTGAAATAATGCGTATATTTTAGACTCACAAAGATTCAGACATAACAGACGAGACAAAAATAGTGATGTCATTAGCAACCATTTAAAATTAATTCAAACTTTCTTAATACAATATGCTAAACAAAAATAGATTCTTTCTAAATATTATACACTGACGTTTCATCCACACCCGCCATCTTTAACTACTACGACCATGCCTCAATAGCATGGTTCAGTATTTCCGGACTATGGTCCCGACTAAATGGACACAGATCACTAAATATTTCTACGCCGGTACCACAAATTGTAGGGCCAAGTTATTTTTAGTCTTTCTCTCCCTTTCCCTTTTCCCCCTTTTGCATGGCGATTTTTGTTGGCTTTTTGGTGTAGAATCGAAGAAAAGGGTTTAAAATACATTTTCTGCCAGGTTTTGGTGAATATTCATGATTTTGAGGCGGAAGGATACAAGGGTTGTGAGGTTGGTTACGTTGAAAGGGAGGGCCTAAAATTGCTTGTGTAGTTGTCTCTACTTCCAGCCTGTGTATCTCAAGTTTTTCATGGTGAACCTCATACATGCTTTTGGGCCAGAGTTTGCCACATTTTGCTCCATCTGTGGCAGAAAGCGTTCTACCCAACGAATATTTGGGGAAAAGTTACAGCCGGTCTAAGAGACGAGAATTAACATTGAAGTCAATGGGGAAATAATTAGTGGCCTGTCTGTGTATGACAAGGATGTGACTGATAGGCCTTAGTTTTGAAAATATGATGACTAAATTGTCAGAAAATATGTAAAAAGTATTTTGTCTACAGAAAAACTAAAAAAAAGGTTAAATTTAAAAAAAAAAAAATCAAAGTTTGGAGAAAAATTGTGATTTCACTGCAAATTTCTCAATTTTCAGTTTTTATTTAATTTCTAACAGTAAGAAAAATATTTCTATGTCCAATTTTGGTGTTTTCAGTCTCAGAAAGGATAGATAAAGTGAACAACATTGTAATTTCACCTATTTTTGTCTAAAAATCAGGAATATTCACAAAAAATCTGCAAATTCACCCATTTCGATGTAGAAATTAATGTCTTCATGCCTAATCAAATTAGTCAAAATTTCTAAAAATGCCCCTTATTTTCATTGCTATTGTAAGTTAGATGGGATCTATAAGTTTGTCAGGTTTAGAAATAGCTGCAGTTTTCCTGCAGAAAATTGAAAATTGGCAACACTGAGTTAATAATATACAGCAGTTGGGTTTATACAAAATGTTCAAAACAGGGGTTGGCTCAATTTGGCCACCAATTTAGCCAAAAAAGCATTCATTTCTTCTTCGAAACATTAAATTCTTGCATTTCCTTCGTGAAGGAAGCAATATCCCAGTTTTTATAGACATTTTTCGCCCCACCATTCTGTTTACAGAGGCTATAAATGCCCCACCCCACCCTTTTTTATTAATGTGTTTTGAGAGTTTTAATTGTACCTGTGTTGACAATTAAATGATAATAATTGGAATTTGTTGTTGAATTACAGTTAGGAATGTTATTTTACACCAATAAATGGTTATTTTGTACATTTCAAGGATTTCTAATCTTTTTTGTTTAAAGGCAAACTTAGAACCCTGAGACATTGTCAGGCCAATAAGACCATACCCTGATACAAAACTGGTGTAGATGTGTAAATGTCAGCTTAATGGTCAATATTTTCTTATCGAAATCTAGGATTTGTGGTGTTTGTTGCATTTATGTTACTTATAGAACAGTAAAATGTTAATTTTGATCCTTTTGTATGGTGCCTCTGAGCTTTGAGATATTGATAACATTGAACTATTTCCAAATTTGTAAAAAAAATGTGTATTCTGTGACCCTTTTGTTAGAGAGGGGTGGACATAGGCCAATTATGGCATTTTTTTTCTTTCAGCAAGGCCTATTTTAACCATAATTCACATTTATTGCACCTATTTTAGTTTTTATGTTCATATATTAGCCAGGGATGGTAAATCATATCTGTCAGACAGATTCTTTTGGTAATGTTAGCTTTGCAACCAAAGATAAGATTGACTCAGTCATTGACATTTTTAGGGGGTGGGGTTACATGTTTCAGTACAGACCTTTATAATTTCAATCAATGCAACAGTTTTGTGATTTTTCTGTTTGCATATTGTGCAGGGTTTCCAAAAATATATTACCTGCCAGTCTGGCTATCTAAAAAAGTGGAAAATTATTGGTTTTTTGAAAGATGCTACATGTAAATTCTGTACATTTTTCCAGACATGACAGTAAAAAAATATATTTTTGAAAAAAATTCCAGATTTTGAGTGTTTTCTGTGTAATTTGTTTGTAACTTGTTGTATTTTTTCACAAAACTCAAATACATGTACTGCCTTTAATAAGAAAGATTTTTAAATTTTAGCACAAAAGGCCCAGGGACCTGAGATGCACTGCTGTACATAAAGCAGCTTGTATACTTAAAGGGCCATCATTTTTGCAGTTATTCTTTGATTTTGATTTTCTTTCACCGGTGCGTTGCCAGAACATATGGGAATCATATAAAAGGGCATTTTGGTGATACCTGAAGTTTCACCCCTATATAGGACACAGATCACTAAATATTTCTACGCCGGTACCCACAAATTGTAGGGCCAAGTTATTTTTAGTCTTTCTCTCCCTTTCCCTTTTTCCCCCTTTTACATGGCGATTTTTGTTGTCTTTTTGGTGTAGAATCGAAGAAAAGGGTTTAAAAATACATTTTCTGCCAGGTTTTGGTGAATATTCATGATTTTGAGGCGGAAGGATACAAGGGTTGTGAGGTTGGTTACGTTGAAAGGGAGGGCCTAAAATTGCTTGTGTAGTTGTCTCTACTTCCAGCCTGTGTATCTCAAGTTTTTCATGGTGAACCTCATACATGCTTTTGGGCCAGAGTTTGCCACATTTTGCTCCATCTGTGGCAGAAAGCGTTCTACCCAACGAATATTTGGGGAAAAGTTACAGCCGGTCTAAGAGACGAGAATTAACATTGAAGTCAATGGGGAAATAATTAGTGGCCTGTCTGTGTATGACAAGGCTGTGACTGATAGGCCTTAGTTTTGAAAATATGATGACTATATGATTTTTGTTGACTTTTTGGTGTAGAATCGAAGAAAAGGGTTTAAAAATACATTTTCTGCCAGGTTTTGGTGAATATTCATGATTTTGAGGCGGAAGGATACAAGGGTTGTGAGGTTGGTTACGTTGAAAGGGAGGGCCTAAAATTGCTTGTGTAGTTGTCTCTACTTCCAGCCTGTGTATCTCAAGTTTTTCATGGTGAACCTCATACATGCTTTTGGGCCAGAGTTTGCCACATGTTGCTCCATCTGTGGCAGAAAGCGTTCTATCCAACGAATATTTGGGGAAAAGTTACAGCCGGTCTAAGAGACGAGAATTAACACTGAAGTCAATGGGGAAATAATTAGTGATCTGTGGCCAAATGAAATTCGGATTCATTTAGTTCGACCATAGTCAAGAAATCATGATAAGCGAAGGTCGCCCAGGGCGACCTTCGGATGTAGACTATGGTCGCGATTACAGTCTATACCAGCACCCGAACGCAAATGGCCCTAGCCATTGACTACCAAATGGTTGCGACCATGTCAGTTGATCGCCTGCTATATTTTCTCCTATTTACTCATGTATTTTCTAACACTGGTTAATTTTCCATACCGTGCAACGACAATCGGCTATTTTACTATATTTTTCAGAAATTCTTCTCATGTATCATTTTTGTCAGCCATCTTTGAACTATCCCGGCCGCGGCGTGCTTTATCGCATGGTACGACTGGTCACAACCACTGGTTGCACTCGGCAAACCTTAGCGGGTTCCGTATTTTCCGGAACCTATAAAATCTGACCTCGGCTGTATGATGAATTCCGCCATATTGAAACATGGCTGCGCCCATACTGAACACAAATTGGCGACCTATTTGGCTAGCGACCTATTCGACCAACCCAGCTGAATGATAATGACGAAATTACACTTCTATGGATAAAAAATAATATATTCTACTTTCATTTGATGGACATAACGTTGGATTTTATTGGTTGATAAATAGATGAGTTAAGGCGACTGTTGTCTTTATTCTAAATAGGTTTCCAACGAACAGGGTGCAGCTCGATCGGTCGAATAAGTCGCTAGCCGAATAGGTTACCAATTTGTGTAATAGCGTCAGTGTAGCCGCATCGCAAATGTATGGGCGTAGGTACATATCACGTACTGTTATACAGCCGAGACTAGCTTACGGAATCTGTCGAGATTTGCCGAGTGCCACTGGTTGAACTAAAATGTCTAATGTCATTCGCATGCAGAGGTTCGACTATAGTATTTTTACGAAAATCCGTGCAACCGAAGGTCGCCTTGATTATACCGGAATCTGCCGAGGTTTGCCGAGTGGGGGAGGGTAAAGACATACTGTCACGTGATAAGGAAAAGGTTCAAGATGGTGGGTTGATTTATATTTTTTATTGTACTGTAGGCTTATGATCTAGTCCAATTTTCTTTACGTTGTTTTCTCTAACTAAACTGAATAAATAGACAATAGACTTCACTCGATTTTGTGGTAGAAACTATTGATTTGCACAAAATATAGACGAAAACTTATGTATGGGTCTGTACTCTGACTGTGCAGATCAGAAGATAATATAATTATTCACTTAACTTTATTATTTATTGTTTATTTTATAGTTTATTCATTGTATTACTACTATTACTAGCATTGCCAAAGGGTTTTTAAATACACAAAATGTTTTTAAATACACAAAATGTCTCTAAAATAACTATTTCACTGCCAGTGTCAACTATTTAGATTAAATAATCTGAAAGAATTTTGAAATAATATTGAAAATTAAAAAAGTTATGGCATTTTAAAGACGGCGAATTGGAGGCATTAAAATACGACTTTTTTCAAAAATGCAAAAAACCTGACCGAAGCTAATATCTCAGAAACTATAACAGGTAGATTCATGTAACTTGCAGAATTTGAAGTTCGAGATGTACTTGATCAGATAAAATTACCGCGAGACTCCTTGGTTATATTGTTTTTATGCTATAGACCCTCGAACTTACAACCGAGACAATTTTCGCTCAAGGTCACAGTAAAAAAACGACCTGACAGTTAATAACAAACCATGTAGAATTCTCAGGGCTTTGAAATCTTTACCAAACCCATTTCTTGATGTGATGGATACACAAATAATGTTTTCACATTGTTATCGTATTTATTTATTAGACACCAGCTACTCGAATTGCATTTCTTGTCAATATCATGTCAAGGTCATACAGAAAGTGTAAGGTCACGGACTCACGGGTCAACTGCAGGTCCGGAGGCTATGGAATTTTCACAGGGTCTTTTCCTGGATACATATGCAAAAACACATGGAGTCATAGACTGTGTTCATCTTTTAGCTGACAAAAATAGTTGTTTCGAGAGTGGAAAATCACCACAAGTATTATTATGACTAATAAAATTCTTATGAAAAAATATTTTTATATCAATTAACAAAACCAATAAAACTTAAAATCAACCAAAAATAAATGAAATATCAGAATTTTTCTGGGTCAAAACAATAACAGAAAACATAATTGTACATCATGATCAACATCAATCATATGAAAAGTAGTTACTGCAAAACAAAACTAAAACATTAAAATTTAAAAAAAAATTAACAATATATGATATAATCATAAGGATTACAAATGACAAAATATTTTATTTTTTTGGGGGGGGGGGCATTCATAACTAAACAGCATCAAAGTCATCTGCAAATACTAAACATATAGGGGTAAGTGGGGCACGGTGGACCATTTTTCAGATATTCTAAGTTTACTCATTTGAGTGACACATCATTCCTTTGGGGTTTATACACTATGTAGACCAATATATCGGCTTCACTTTGGAATGATTGCGTGATATTTATTTTGGTGCACTTGTTGAAATTTTTAATGTAACCAGATTGATCCAAAGTGGTCCAATGTACCCCAACTACGGGGTACTTTGGACCACCCGTATGGGGCACATTGGACCAGATACAACAACATGTAAAATGAACTATAACTATTTATTTCAAACACATGCAAAAAAAATAAACTTGGTTGGTAGAACAATGACTAGTCTCTAACATGGCTTCACATAGTCAACTTCAAAAGTATGACGATAAATCAACATCGAACATGATCTTCTTGCAGGTTCTTTCTGTTCCACCAGTAGAAGTGGGTAGTGGAAGAATCATTACAATATCATCAACATCCACAGTTGCTATATCTTCAATGCTAGGTGTTACAAAACAGCTTCCCATTGATTTATAAAATGAAACAACTGCTTCATCTGCATTCAAACTGGTAATAACTCCGCCAAAATATTTCTTTGTTTTCTTCGTGCAGAACTTAACTAATACATAATAACCAACTTGTAAGTCAGTGGCAGTTATATCAGGTGGTAATTCTGGTTCACTTGGTGGGTCTGTGTCACTATTGTCATCTAATTCTAGCTCAAGATCTTCTTCGCTACTAGAATTGTTGTCATTTGCGATGTTACGCTTTGTTGTTTTAGCCCTCTTTAATTGTCTTTCTCTTTCTTCTTTCTCCAACTGTTCTTTTTCAGGAGTATCTGTTAAAATACTGGTTGTCTTCCTTTTCCTAGTGACTTTTCGTCGAGGTCCAGCTTTCACAAAAGGACGTATTTGTTCTGGCGTCAAAGCAGCTCTGATTTCATTTGACTTATCAGTACTTTTGTTGATGGTAGATTTACATGATCATCACTGGACTCCCCTGTGGTAGTTTCATCATCTAACGTTATATCAGGGTTTGGTCTGTCAGTCACAAAAGCGCCTAAAAACTCATCGTCTTTAAAGGCATCCCTGTTGAATGGCCATATACCCGGTCTGCGAAATCCAGACATAATATTACTAGGTGTAAAGGCTTTTGGAAATGCAGAATTTAATAGCTCAGATATGTTATAGATCGTAATAGTTTGTCCAGGATGACTGAGTTGCCAGGCATTACACGCTTCATTGAAATACCTTTTTAAAGGTGAATATACTGAAACATCAAGCGGTTGCAGTTTATGGCTGCAGTGAGGTGGGAAAGTTAACAACACAACACCATTATTCTTGGCCAAATCAATCGCCTCTATCGTAATATGGCTATCATGGTTGTCTAAGATGAGCAGAACTGGACGATCTTTACATGCTCGTGTATGTTCAATGAAATGATTCAGCCATTGGACAAATATTTCTCGGCTAGTCCATCCAGATGGGTTAGCAGCTCCAATTGTACCGGTTGGTGATCCATTTAGCATATGGGACTTGAAATTAACTCTGGGGAATATGAGCATTGAAGGTAAGTAGTTTCCGAGAGCATTAACAACACCTATCATGGTTATAAGAATTCCACGCTCTGCAGATGTGACTTGCCCTACTTGTTTCGTTTTCCGATCAGCAATAACTTTAGGGGGTTTATGAACTGTTGTTAGACCAGTTTCATCCATATTGTAAACATCCCCTGCAGAGAATTTGTAAGTAGTAAATATTTTTTCTAAGTTGTCATAGAATTCGCCAACATTCTTTCTGTTAAAACTGGTGCTTCTACTTAGACTTGTAGCTTCTGGTTTTCGACATGACAGTGTTGGGTGTCGCTGCATAAAACCATTGATCCAGTCTATTCCAGCTAATTGATGCAAATCCCAGGACTCTGGATAAATTCTGTTAGTTTGTTTAGCATACTGCCATGCCAGATCTCTGGCATGTTTTCACGTCAGCCCATGGTGGTGTTTTGCTGCAGTCTTGATATAAGATTCCAAGAGCTCTTCTTGGAGGTCTGTAAAAACTTGACGAGTTGAATTACTTTTAAGAAAAATTGTATTTTCAACTCCAGATTTCTCGGCATCCTTTACGTAGCGTCTTAAGGTGGTTCTAGCGATCCCCCAATCTTCAGCGTTTTTTCTCAACGATGCGCCATTCAAAACTAGTTTCACTGCTTCCTTCATATTGACTGCTGCAGTTCTTGGTTGGTTAGTCTTCTTTTTATATTTTCTAACCATTTTGTCTGTAAAATAATAAAATCATGACATATAAGTTACATTTTCCACACTATGGGGCACTGTGGACCACCGTGCCAATCTGCCCCACGGCCCCTGGTCCATTGTGCCCCATATTTAAAATCTGATTGACATTGAGGTTAGGTCAAATATGGATGAGCCTAGAAACTCCTCTATTTTACAGAAAAAAACAAAAATCATATAAGATTGCACTTGCGGATCACTAGACTGCTACTTTGATAACAATGTGAGCTATCAACTGCTCAAAAAATGAACGCGGAAAAAAAATTAGGACTTTAAAATAAACTTTTACTTACTGCAAGTGTTCTTGTTGTAACCATGTGCTGTAGACAATATGGCAGCCTTATCACATCATTTCCTGGATACCAAGAATGGTTAAGAACATATCAAGAGTTATCTTCCCCCTAAAGGTAGGGTGGTCCACGGTACCCCTATGTCCATGCTGCCCCACTTACCCCTAGGTGCAGAAGATAAAGTAATCGAATGTTATGATATTATCATGGACCTTATAAGGTCCATGATATTATTAACCAAACAAAGAATCACCCCTCCTCTAAACATAACATATCTCTGGTTTATAAAATTTAAAAAAATGATGTACAACAATGATTAATGAGTAAAAACAAATGCATACAATGAGTAAAAACATTGCATACAATGATAAAAATATCAATGCAAAAGGCACATTTTCATCTTGCCTGATGTCAAGTCAGTCTTATTTGGGGATATATTTTTCTCAAAATTCAATGTTTTTACGAGTAACCTTATTAAAATAAAATAGAAATTGATACTGACATTTTGCAAAAATCATCTAAATACTTCACACTAAAATAAGTATGATTTGCAAAGTTTAGATACATATAATTATTCACTGTGGTCTGACCCCCTACACACATCTACCAAGAGTTGTCTTTCCCCGATTCCTCCCCGGTTCCACTTTCTGTCTTATTGCCAATTCCTACGGAGGATTTCGGCAAAACAAAAGCTCAAACTATACAAAATATATATCAGGCTATCCAAAAATGCCGATATCTCGAGCGGAATGCTCTTTTTTTCAAAGTTTCTATTACATTTAAAAATTAAAAACATGAAAAATAAACGAAAATTTGTTCAAAATATTACCTGATATGGCAGTCCGCAAACTTCATCTCACTAGCTCCCGGAAAAATGCCACTTCACCACGTTTTGACTTCCTGAATATTAGTGAGACCCCGTAATAGAAACGGTACTTTTTTCGGTCAGGTTTTTTAGCGTACCAATAATAGGACAGCCAGCGCCTCTAGCGGCGTTTGGCATTGCTACTATTACTATTACTGTGTATTAAATAACAAACCTCATCTCTCAACCCACTGTGATAAGAGATGGGCCTATACAGTTCCAGGTAGCAAAGCCAAATGCGATTCGCATCAGATCGACTAATCGAGCATCTGTAAATACTGTAAACAAAATTGACAATATTTTTCATCAAAGGCAAAACAACGATTGATTATTGTTATTGTTATGTATATTATTTCTGCCACATCCAACTATGATTAAGCATGTAATCCTACCTGAAATGGGTATAAATCATTGTATTTAAAGTTGTGGTATTAAAATAGTTAAGTCCCTAACTCAATAATCATCGAAAGTCTTCGACGTTGAAAACACAATTTATTTGTCAATTTAAATCAACATTGATTGTGTGGTCTTACCAGGAAAAGATGGGATTCTGATATCCAATATTTAAGACGAAATAATTGTTCGTTGATATTTTTAATTTTCATCCGAAGTTTGTAAACATACATGTGTTTTTGCTGATTTTCGCATTCAGTTAGACATTTTCATGAAAAATTGCCTTTTTATGATCTCTGAAAAAAGCTTCTAAATAGGTTAGACCTACCAAATCCACCATTCTAGATGAATTTTGTGCGTAGATCACGAATATAACATCAGTTCGGACGTAGGATAGCAGTACGCTTTAATTTTACCTTCAAAATGCAACTTTTCGTTATTACAGCTACAATGAAGGAAAATTAATGAAAATTTTGGTTTTCAAGACCAATTTTAATTACTACTGGATGATGTACTGTAGTCAAATTAACCAATCTAGGAGAACTTTTTACGTAGATTAACTACAATTTGAATTTTATCTTAAGTTAAGATTTCGTGAAACTGGGCCCCATTTTTAATTTCTTCAAATTTAAGTAAAGTAGTAGACCGATCTTTCCAAGAGTATTTTTTACGTAGATTACGAATATAACAACAAACAAACCATATAGGATATTATATACAATTCTATTATTCTATTTGAATTCACTTCGAAATACATGCATACGTAGGTGAACTACTGTACACATTTCGGTGTACACCTAGCAAATTGGATGTTGAAACCACACATTTTCAAATGTGCTTACAATGTATGCCAGTTTAAGGGTGAACGTTTTTAGGGGGAAGGTTTATTAAAAGCTGGATCCGGATCGTGATGTTCTTCAATCTTCTTTTCCGGCGTTTCTGGTTGTTTGTCATCTTGTCGAGCCCTCTCTTCGCATTGTTTACAAAGTTTCTGTCCGGGTTTCAAATTCACTTCAATGTTGTTTCTCGGTTGATAATACGCAAAGACCCTTTAATTGTTGATTTATGACAGGTTCATGGATCTGCACAGGATCTTTGAAGCTATGTATACCGCGATAAAAAGACGTGCTGATGAAGCAGACAGATAGTGGATAATCCATCGACTGTAAACGTACTTCCAACGCCAGACCGCCACAAAACTAGTTCTTTATTCGATGCAGACAAGTCTGATATAGAGATTAAACCAACTTTTCTTGAATAATGGAGTTTGTGACACTCATCACCACTAGGCGGGTTCATTCTAAAGAGGGTGGTTAGGCTGTACTTAAGCACTCTAGGACTAAAAACAAAAGGGAAACTGAAAAAGAAGTTAAGTGAGTTGTGGGAGCGCCAAATACAAACAGTACAAAGAAACACATTCTTCATCTATTTCGAAGTTAAAATAAAATAGTACACTATATTAAACAGTTAGTTTGTTGCTATATTCGTAATCTACGTAAAAAGTTCTCTTGGAATGGTCAGTTTGATACCTTATTAATATTTCAAAGTAATTAAAAACCGGTCTTCAAACATTTCTCATCAATAATAGAGGAAAAAGTCATTTTCCTTATTTTTTCCTACTTTGAAGAGAGAATAAAATTAAAACAACATATCCTATGCCTGAACTGATGTCATATTCGTAATCTACGTAAAAAGTTCTTCTAGATTGGTAAATTTGACTACAGTACATCATCCAGTAGTAATTAAAAACTGGTCTTGAAAACCAAACTTTTCATTAATTTTCCTTCATATTGTAGCTGTAATAACGAAAAGTTGCATTTTGAAGGTGAAATTAAAGCTCACTGCTAAATCATACGTCCGAACTGATGTTATATTCGTGATCTACGCACAAAATTCATCTAGACTGGTGGATTTGGTAGGTCTAACCTATTTTGAAGCTTTTTTTCAGAGATCATAAAAAGGCAATTTTTCATGAAAATGTCTAACTGAATGCGAAAATCAGCAAAAACACATGTATATTTACAAACATCGGATGAAAATTAAAAATATCAACGAATACGGGCCAACTTTGGATTTTTGATATGTTGTAGAAGGGTAACAGAAGATTCATTTCCTGTCCCTTTAAAAATTTTGCCACTTGTCCCACATAACCAAAATGGCAACCAAAATTAGGCATTTTCACGAGATTTTGGCAGGAAACCAACTTTAAGGCCTGATATTTTTGGGATATAACATCATATGGTCCTATATTCAATTCCATATCGAAATTCCACCGTCTGGGAGTATATAGCAATTTTTAGACCTCTAGAGCACTCCAAAGTCATGAAAAATAAAATACTTGCTTGTTTTTTTCCAACTTTGATGGCAAACCCTTACAGTAGGGATACCATCTACCCCAAATTTTTTCAAAGAATCGTAATCTACGTTTGCAGTTCTATTTTATTGCCAAATCCACTTGACATGGAACGACCCAGGCCCCAAATATTAGCGATTTAGCTCCTTTAAGCTGTTACTAAGAAAAACACCATTTTTCAACGTGAGATGTGATGGTGTATGTCGGATAAAAACAATGCTTCATTAAACGCGAATATTTGGAGTTAAACAATATTTGTGCGACTACATTGGCTTCTGTACCGTAAGTTTAATTGGTAATAATAGTAAAAAAATCATCTTATTTTTAAAATGTTACATCAATTAAGAAAGAAATTGAGTTTGCCACTTGGAACTGAAGCATCCAATCTTAGCTAAAAACAAACACATCAGTATATCTCACAGTTTTTAGCTACATTCTTGCAGCTATATTGAAATTAACAAATTATTGGCCATTTTATCATCACAATAAACCAATGGGTCATTATTTGAAATTTTACATTTTTTTATTGGTATGTATTTAGTATTTAATAATAATAGTAATACTAGAACAGAACCACAGACAATACCATAATAACATTGTAATATTCATCACTTTCTTTAGCTACCGTACCTTACTGATCTAGGTCTCTATGTAGTTTTATCACCGACGTGTTTCAGGGCTATTCTTTTAGTTCGAATATGCACCCAGGTGATTGGGGGTGTATAGCTCATTACTGGAGAAATATTCTGGTGAAGGCGGTCACTGTTCATGAAAAGTCAAATTCCAAATCCATTTCAATATTACTTTATATACAAAATATATTATTTACAAATTATATACAAGGCATTCGATCTCCTTGTTTGTCTCTCCCTATCTCTGTCTAGGTGTCTTTTAAAGACACTAATTGGCATATACACAAAGGAATAATTTCAACAAATCAAATTAAAGATAAGATTAGGGATAAAACAAATCAAATAGAAATTTGAATTAATATATAAATTTCATTGGTTGAAATTTCCCAATAAAGTTTTAATAGATAGAATTAGTTTAATAAGCTTTAAGCCATGAAGCAAGTAAAGGTGTTGACATTTGATCTGACTGCATTGTTAACTGTATAAATCTTTGTTCAAAGTTTCTCTTAATAAGCCTACTGGCATTTAAAGATTATAAAACAGTCAAAACCAATCCTGCTTTTAGGCAATTACCTTGATAGACTTAAAATCAAAATATTAACACTAAAAGTATGGAAAGACCAAATGATAACCTTAATATTAGCTATATTGTCTACATGTATATATGTAAGACTATGGTCTTAGGTCTTTAAGACCATATGTCTTTGGAAAATTATTAAATTCTCTGTCTATAAAATTAAAATCTCACGTACCTAGTAAACGTGAAATATAAGCTGTACATAAAAAGTCAGTGATGTTTTGGTAAAATCATAACTTGTGGCAAAACTGTCCACCACGTTCTTCCTGTTATCGGACCTATGGTTAGTAGACATAATATGGTATCAGACCTGCTTTATTTGTGTGAAATTTAGTAGGTTATTACGCATTTGGAATGGAAATTAACGTCAAGGCTAAACCTTGGACGTGCAGGGATGGGGGTATAAATTTGAGTGTAGATCAAGCCCCATTAGAAACTCACCCAGATATTCAAGCAGCCATTATCTGTTGAGAACAAGGGACCTGCGAAGTCACCCAGCTTGGCAATAAAGTTCTTATAACTGAAATACTGTGGTATTGTTTTACGATCACAAGTACACAACAAAGAAGAAGTCCTAAAAGTAGCAGTAGTACTACATATACTTTAAGAAATAAATTCTGTATATTCTTAAAATAAAATTTGGAAAAGAAGTAGAATTTAGTATCACTATTCGTTGATAGTTTTATCGAAGTAATAATTATGTAGGCCTATTATTGTTAGGTTATTATGTGCCAAAAAATATGAAATGAAATGAGGTTTAATGTCCTGCTGTTCTGCTTGGATGGAGTTAATGAAAACGGGCATACAGTATGCCATGAACGTTGGAATTCCAACTGCCAAGGAATCTTTTATGTGCACACCAATGTGTACGCAGGACCTCGATTATTTATACCATCCTGCACCACTGACTAGGAGGACCCACCCTGGAAAAACAAGATGATCTTTCTAAGCTAATAACAGTACCATCTTCCGCACTGAGCCACTGCGGCTCTGTGGCAAACTATACATTATGAAGAGAGCTTAATGTTGAACTACAAATTATTCGAGCAGCCATTTCTCTTAGGGGCTGTAGAATTTGAGTTTCAATTCTTTGACTTACAGAATATGTATGGTTTTGACTTTGTGAATGTGGTCATACATGTACATGTAAGTGCTACATATCTGAGCATTCCCACGGGGTATAGGTGTAAAACTGAACATGAAAATACTTAGACATTCGTGGCAATTCATATATGTACTGTAATATGAAAGCTTAATAATAATATTGCACCCAGGCATAACAACCGGGCATTCGAAAACACGCTAGTTAACTCAATGACAGGCACGCATGCTAACCATTCAGCCACCCAACCCCCCTTTGAAATCAGACACGTGCAATATGTCAAATAGGAAGAATAACAAGTCGCTCACAACAAAATGGTAAATTAATGAGTTTAGGTCAAAAGGTTGAGCTACTGTTTTAGAGTAGGGCCTATTTAATTGTTTTAAAGAGACACGTTAAGGGTTGTTCATAGTTAAATGAAAGTTTAATTTTAAATACAACCAATGAAATTAGGATTTAATAATGCCAGACTAATATTAAAATAAAGTTTTAGATTAAGAATAATTAATTATTGGTCTAATGCAATGAAATGCTTTGATTTGACGGATGAAATGTACGATGGGTGTCCACACTTTGTGGCTAAGGCGTTGGCCTGCTAGCCAGGAGGTCGGGTGTTCGATCCCTGCATTGGCCGAGAAAGTTCATCTCAATTTTCTGGCGTGTCCCCCCACCCGCCTTATACATATTGGAGTGCACATAAAAAATCCCTTAGCAGTTGGAATTCGATACTGTTGAATAAGGTCTATGTACAATGACTAAATGTGCAGATAATAGCCACCCACACTGCATGTTTTGCTTAACAATGAAAGGGTGCCGTTTTCAATTTTCGATCCTTTTATTCTTCTACTTTGGACTGTTGATCGATGGTTTCATATAAAAGACTACCGATAAGACTCTTTGTTGAAGAAGTTCCCCAAAAATATTATGTTGACTTTAAGAGAAAAGGACCTTTAAAAATGCTCCAAATCGTAAAAATACGACTTTTTGGATTTTCGATCTCTTTTTTCTGCTACCCGATATTTAAAAAAAATGATACAATGATTTCACACAACAGGCTAGCTATTAGACTCACGATTGACAAGAGTTGCACCACCCTCCCTTCATTATAAGTGAAGTTATTGTGCCCTAAAGAATCAACAAATCAGCATGTTTATCTCTGCTTACCCTAGGCAGAAAATGGTCATCTTTGCACTCAATCATGACATTGACATAGTGAACGTACACACCAAGATTGAACATTCTAGCTCAATTAGAAGGAGAGTTATTGTGTTTCAAAGTCTCGGCCCTTCAAATTGCTTCGATCGACAAACTCCATATTTTGTGAAGGAATCAGTAATAACTTGTCGAGTATCGAAAAAAGATATTAGGTCATTCTGACCTATATTTCGCCGATTTTTTTTTAAAAATTTGATCCTTAATTTCACCAAGGGGAGATAATTTAGAAAAATTCTAATTATATTTTTGAAGTCACATCGGTAAGATCTACTTATGTACTAAATTTCATGAAAATCATACAACTATTAAAGAAGTTGTCAAATTTGTCTAAACTTCCGTTTCGAAATCACAGCGCCGAATTTTCGAAATTCGAAAATGTGAAACTGCAGATGAAAATGATTTTTTTCAAGGTATTCAAAGAAAAAAGAATTAGTAAAATCAGTCAAAAAATAGCAAAGTTATGACTATGCATTGTCAGTTTTTTCGTTCGCAAAACGTTTTGAAAATATATTTAATCAACAGCCACCATCCATTTTTTTTTGGGGGGGGGGATGGTAGGTCAAAGTTTCAGAAACATCCTATGGTTAGATTCTGTGAAATCCGATTTGCAGGAAAAACACACAAAAAAAAATAATAACTAGATCTGCAACTGTCCCATGCAGATATGAAAGCTTTCATATTCACCGTCACGTGTCATTGATTGTATCAAGTATCCTAAATAAAAGGATAAGAAGAAAAAGTTATCAAAATTGGTCAAAAACTCGCAAAATTACAAATCTAAATATAGTATGAAACATTGCACCCAGGCATAACAATAATCTGAAAACTAAAGGGAAATAACCGAAACTTGTAATGAGACGGATGAGAAAATGAAATACAAATTGCCGGAAAAAAATTAAAAATGGCAGGTTGGACAACCGACCTTACTCCTTGACACGTACAACCGGGCATTCGAAAACACGCTAGTTAACTCAATGACCGGCGCGCGTGCTAACCATTCAGCCGCCCAACCGCCCTTTGAAATCAGACACGTGCAATATGTCATATAGGAAGAATAACAAGCCCCTCACAACAAAATGGTAAATTAATGAGTTTAAGGCAAAAAGGCGTCTACAGCACCCGGTGTTCCCAGGCGGTGTTCCCATCCTAGTACTAACCGGGCCCGACGTTGCTTAACTTCAGTGATCGGACGAGAACTGGTGTTTTCAACATGGTATGACCGTAGACGAGAGAAGGTGGACAGAACCCGTAGTTACACATACTTGAATTGACCCGCTTATTGATTTTTTTGGGGGGTTTTGTCGGTTTTAAAAAGGCGTCTACAGCACCCGGTGTTCCCAGGCGGTCACCCATCCAAGTACTGACCGGGCCCGACGTTGCTTAACTTCTGTGATCGGACGAGAACTGGTGTTTTCAACGTGGTGTGGCCGTAGACGAGAGAACGTGGACAGAACCCGTAGTTATACTTACCTGAATTGACCCGCTTATTGATTTTTTTTTTGTTTTTTGTCGGTTTTAAAAAGGCGCCTACAGCACCCAGTGTTCCCAGACGGTCACCCATCCAAGTTCTGACCGGGCCCGACGTTGCTTAACTTCAGTGATCGGACGAGAACTGGTGTTTTCAACGTGGTATGGCAGTAGACGAGAGGGGGTGGACAGAACCCGTAGTTATACTTACCGGAATTGACCCGCTTATTGATTTTTGGGGCGGTTTTTGTCGGTTTTAAAAAGGCGTCTATAGCACCCGGTGTTCCCAGGCGGTCACCCATCCAAGTACTAACCGGGCCCGACGTTGCTTAACTTCAGTGATCGGACAAGAACTGGTGTTTTCAACGTGGTCTGGCCGTAGACGAGAGAAGGTGGACAGAACCCGTAGTTATACTTACCGGAATTGACCCGCTTATTGATTTTTGGTTTTAAAAAGGCGTCTATAGCACCCGGTGTTCCCAGGCGGTCACCCATCCAAGTACTAACCGGGCCCGACGTTGCTTAACTTCAGTGATCGGACAAGAACTGGTGTTTTCAACGTGGTGTGGCCGTAGACGAGAGAACGTGGACAGAACCCATACTTGTGCTTACTCAAGTTCTTTTTGTGTCTTTTTCCCTGGGGAGACGGGCCGAGCGCAGAGCTGGAGTGGTGCAAAAGAGTGCGCGCTGTGGTCTGATTGGCGGAAAATTGATTTTTTTCACAAAGAATCAGGGCAAAAAGGCGTATACAGCACCCGGTGTTCCCAGGCGGTCACCCATCCAAGTACTAACCGGGCCCGACGTTGCTTAACTTCAGTGATCGGACGAGAACTGGTGTTTTCAATGTGGTATGGCCGTAGACGGGAGAAGGTGGACAGAACCCGTAGTTATACTTACCTGAATTGACCCGCTTATTGATTTTTTGTTTTGTTTTTTGTTTTAGAGTATTTAATTGTTTTAAAGAGACACGTTAAGGGTTGTTCATAGTTAAATTAAAGTTTAATTTTAAATAAGACCAATAAAATTAGGATTTAATAATGCCAGACTAATATTAAATAAAGTTTTAAATTAAGAATAATTAATAATTGGTCTAATGCAATGAAATGCTTTGATTTGACGGATGAAATGTACGATGGGTGTCCACACTATGTGGCTAAGGCGTTGGCCTGCTAGCCAGGAGGTCGGGTGATCGATCCCTGCATTGGCCGAGAAAGTTCATCTCGATATTCTGGCGTGTCCCCCCCATCCGCCGTGTACACATTGGAGTGCACGTAAAAGATCCCTTAGCAGTTGGAATTCTATATTGTTGAATAAGCTCTATACGATAATTAAATGTGCAGATTGTAGCCACCCACCTTTAAAAATGCTCCAAATCGTAAAAATACGACTTTTTGGATTTTCGATCTCCCCTGATATTTAAAAAAAATGATACAATGACTTCACACAACAGGCTAGCTATTAGACTCTCGATTGACAAGAGTTTCATCACCCTCCCTTCATTATAACCGAAGTTATTGTGCCCTAAAGAATCAACAAATCAGCATGCTTATCTCTGCTTACCCTTGGCAGAAAATGCCCATCTTTGCACTCAATCATGACATTGACGTAGTTAACGTCTACACCAAGATTGAACATTCTAGCTCAATTAGAAGGAGAGTTATTGTGTTTCAAAGTCTCAGCCCTTCAAATTGCTACTACTTTTCATATTCACTTCAAAATGGCAACCATCAGTTGACCTAAATCAAAATTCTGCTCCCAGCGATTTTTGGGCCATCCTTCAAGGATTCAGAAAATATAACTCCCGTGTCTGTAAGTAAGATAGCAAAAAAGCCTTAAGGATTTTTCATGTTTCAAGATGGTGGCATAAAAACTGGCATTTCCGGTTTGATCGACAAACTCCATATTTTGTGTAGGAATCAGTAATTACTTGTCGAGTATCGAAAAAAAAAATCAGGTCATTCTGACCTATATTTCGACGATTTTCTTTAAACTTTGATCCTTAATTTCACCAAGGGGAGATAATTTAGAAAATTTCTCATTATAATTTTGAAGTCACATTGGTAAGATCTACATAAATACTAAATTTCATGAAAATCGTACAACTATTAAAGAAGTTGTCAAATTGGTCTAAACTTCCGGTTCGAAATCACAGCGACGAATTTTCGAAATTCGAAAATGTGAAACTGCAGATGAAAATGATTTTTATACGCCCACATGGAAATGTGGTCGTATATTGCCGTCGCCCCCGTCCGTCGGTCCGTCCGTCCATCGTCCACAATTTCTTGTGAACGCTCTAGAGGCTAAAGTTAATAGCCGATTGACTTGAAATTTATACACGGTGTTTAAGGCCGTGAGACGAAGAAGCCTATTGATTTTCAGTCATATCCGATAATTACTACCAGAGTTATGACCCTTGATCACTTTGAAAAATCTTGTGAACGCTCTAGAGGCTATAGTTAATATCCGATTGACTTTAAATTTATACACAGTGTTTAAGGTCATGAGACGAAGAAGCCTATTGATTTTCGGTGATATCTGATAATTACTGCCAGAGTTATGACCCTTGATCACTTTGAAAAATCTTGTGAACGCTTTAGAGGCTAAAGTTAATATCTGATTGACTTTAAATTTATACACGGTGTTTAAGGTCATGAGACGAAGAAGCCTATTGATTTTCAGCGATATCCGATAATTACTACCAGAGTTATGACCCTTGATCACTTTGAAAAATCTTGTGAACGCTCTAGAGGCTATAGTTTATATCCGATTGACTTTAAATTTATACACAGTGTTTAAGGTCATGAGAGGAAGAATCCTATTGATTTTCGTTGATATCTGAAAATTACTGCCAGAGTTATTACCCTTGATCAGTTTGAAAAATCTTGTGAACGCTTTAGAGGCTAAAGTTATTATCCGATTGACTTTAAATTTATACACAGTGTTTAAGGGCATGAGACGAAGAAGCCTATTGATTTTCGGTGATATCTGATAATTACTGCCAGAGTTATGACCCTTGATCACTTTGAAAAATCTTGTGAACGCTTTAGAGGCTAAAGTTAATATCTGATTGACTTTAAATTTATACACGGTGTTTAAGGTCATGAGACGAAGAAGCCTATTGATTTTCAGCGATATCCGATAATTACTACCAGAGTTATGAGCCTTGATCACTTTGAAAAATCTTGTGAACGCTCTAGAGGCTATAGTTTATATCCGATTGACTTTAAATTTATACACAGTGTTTAAGGTCATGAGAGGAAGAATCCTATTGATTTTCGTTGATATCTGAAAATTACTGCCAGAGTTATTACCCTTGATCAGTTTGAAAAATCTTGTGAACGCTTTAGAGGCTAAAGTTATTATCCGATTGACTTTAAATTTATACACAGTGTTTAAGGGCATGAGACGAAGAAGCCTATTGATTTTCGGTGATATGAGATAATTACTACCAGAGTTATGACCCTTGATCACTTTTAAAAATCTTGTGAACGCTCTAAAGGCTAAAGTTAATATCCGATTGACTTTAAATTTGTACACAGTGTTTAGGGTCATGAGACGAAGAATCCTATTTGATTTTCAGTGATATCTGGCACTTGATCACTTTGAAATATCTTGTGGACAAAGGCCTTGAGACAAACCATCAAAACTATTCTAATCATTTCTGATAATTATTTAATGGGCTATTACTCGTAATAAGATTATCATGTGTTGTAAATGTTCTCCTTCTGATAAAAGAAACAATATGCGACAACCCTTGTTGACTGCCCGGACGACTTAGCTGTTGTGGGCGTATGTTTCGTTGCCTGGCAACCTATCTTTTTCAAGGTATTCAAAGAAAAAAGAATTAGTAAAATTGGTCAAAAAATAGCAAAGTTACGACTATGCATTGTCAGTTTTTTCGTTCGTAAAATTCGGTGATTTCTAATTCGCAAAACGTTTTGAAAATATATTTAATCAACAGCCACCACCCATTTTTGGGGGGGTAGGTCAAAGTTTCAGAAACATCCTATGGATAGATTCTGTGAAATCCGATTTGCAGGAAAAACACAAAAAAAAAATAATAATAATCTTAACAGAAACAATAAGCTTTCATATGAAATATGAAAGCTTAATAATACAGAAACAATAAGCTTTCATATGAAATTTATACACAGTGTTTAAGATCATGAGATGAAGAATCCTATTGATTTTCAGCTATTCCTGATACATGTAATTACTGCCCTCAAACACTTCAAAAAATCTAGTGGACGCTCTGGAGGCCAATGTTAATATGCGATTGACCTTGAATTTACAAACAGTGTTAAAGGTCATGAGACGAAGAATCCTATTGCTTTTCAGCGATTTCTGGTAATTACTGCCAGAGTTTTGGCGCTTGATCACTTCAAAAAATCTTAGCCAAAGTTAAATTTATACCTTAAATTTATACATAGTGTTTAAGGTCATGAAACAAAGAAGCCTATCGATTTTCAGCAATTTAACACCGTTCGACTTTCAGGGAATGTAGCTCGTCAACGTGTGTTCTTTAAGTATCAGAAATGACTACAGATTCTGGTAATGAATCTTCAACACTTTATTTTCAGCAGCAAATAATTAACAGCAACAATTTAACAACTTATAATTTAGTAAATATATCGGACCTCCAACTAGCATGTTCCCTAAGCTGGTCTCTCCAACTATGATAACCTAGCATACATTTGTCTATTTATACAAATCAGCTATTAGAAAGTGTTGACATAAACATATAATTATCAAAGGATTAAGACTTAAAAGCATTTAAAACAATAGTTAGAAAAGACTTAGCAGATCAACTACTTTAGTTGCCAGTCTGTCATAATTTGACTGACAGGTTAATTGCTGTCTAATGACTAACCAAGCATTAATGAAATTTAAAATATAGATTTTGAAATTTAAAACAGAATTGAAAAATAATAAAATAACATATGACCTAGACATCGGTCATATATCCCCCTGACTTCAAACAAAAACATGACCCCATGTTTTAAACATTAATACAATTTTTCAATTAATCAAAGTAACATAATCTATCACTTTGTTCACGATAATAATGTCTATTTTTGTACATAGGATGCCTGTAAGACCTAAAATGATGTTCTTGCAAATTGTGCTGGTAAATGTTTTCATCAGGTAAACGTAGTTTGGGTCCTTGTATTCTATTTGAATTCGCATTTATGTATTGCTGAGCACTATGATCTAGTTCCTCCTCTAAAACCCAAGAATTTGAAGTTGCTGGACAATCCTTCCACTGAATTAGATATTCTTGTTTTGTGTTCTTAACTCTTTGTCTGAGTACTTTGTCGGACACTTGCACAGGTGGATTTGTTGAACAAATTCCTACATATGGATGGTCTTGACTGCTGGTACTTTTGGCACCAGAATTTGAAACATCTTTCATCGCTGCCTCACTGTCAAAATTTATTTGACAACCTTTATCGTGGCTATTGGCAGGATGACACATTGTTTCTCTTGTTACCATTAACACAGGGTTATTCCCAACAGCCACATCTTTGGTATCAGGAATATTTTGGACACCAACATCCTTTTTACTGGAGACCACAGAAATCTGTGCTTTTTGGGCATCCTTCTTAGCAAAAAATTCTAGCTGTCGTTGTCTATCCCTTTGTCTTTTGGCAAAAGAACGATATTTCTTTTCCGGACTGGGTAATGAATTTTCTGAGAAGCCCCATTTAAAGCTGATTTCTGTAGAACCCCTATCCTGTTTGAGACTCCAAGACATTGGTAGTTGATTCAGACTTCTTATTGCTGCTACAGCTGCTGAAGGAAGAATTAAGTTGATATCCATCCTTTCTTCTTCAAAATATGTTGATAATTTATCTCGCTTAGCTGTACCGGAATCAAAAGTAGACAATTTTGTTTACTCTGCCCGCTTTCTCCACCATATAACACCGTTCGACTTTCAGGGAATGTAGCTCGTCAACGTGTGTTCTTTAAGTATCAGAAATGACTACAGATTCTGGTAATGAATCTTCAACACTTTATTTTCAGCAGCAAATAATTAACAGCAACAATTTAACAACTTATAATTTAGTAAATATATCGGACCTCCAACTAGCATGTTCCCTAAGCTGGTCTCTCCAACTATGATAACCTAGCATACATTTGTCTATTTATACAAATCAGCTATTAGAAAGTGTTGACATAAACATATAATTATCAAAGGATTAAGACTTAAAAGCATTTAAAACAATAGTTAGAAAAGACTTAGCAGATCAACTACTTTAGTTGCCAGTCTGTCATAATTTGACTGACAGGTTAATTGCTGTCTAATGACTAACCAAGCATTAATGAAATTTAAAATATAGATTTTGAAATTTAAAACAGAATTGAAAAATAATAAAATAACATATGACCTAGACATCGGTCATAAATTTCCGATAATTACTGCCAGAGTTATGGCTCTTGATCACCGCAGAAAATCTTGTGGACGCTCTAGAGGCCAAAGTTAATATACGAATGACTTTAAATCTATACACAGTGTTTAAGGTCACGAGAAGAAGAGTCCTATTGATTTTCAGCAAATTCTGATAATTACTGTCAGAGTTATCTCTCTTGATCACTTTGAAAAACGTTTATAACATTCTAGAGGCCAAACTTATCATCCAATTGACTTCAGATTGATACACAAAACGCTGAGAGAATACTCTTCGAAACGTCGCCTAAATAAATCAGTAATTGTTTTTCCATAAGTATGTATAGTTTAATATTATTATATGGGTTGGGACCCATTTGTGTACATGTATATTTCTAAGTGCCAAAGAAAAGGATTTAGCTTCTTTGATATGGAATGTTTTAATAATTAACACTATTTTATAATGTTGTTATTATTATTATTATCTTTTATATAATATTTTAATAATTAACAATGATTTATAATGTTGTTAATATTAGTGTCTGTTCTATCTTAATTTTTCATATACTGTTTCAATTATAACAGCCATCAACACCACAATTATCACCCCAGGAGGAGCAGGACAAACTACTGGAAGAAGCTCTAAATGTTGTGAAGAATCAGGCCTTTCAGATGAAAAGATGTCTGGTATTAGATTTTATTTTAAAACATCAAGCTTAGCAATAAGTTATCTACGGGTAGCTATAGGGCTAAATCATTCTTCTAGCTCTTATTTGGATCTAGGCATTTCCACCAGTAAACTTGCACATCAGTTCTACACGTAAATATTGAACAAAATGGTTAGAAATGCATGAACAGTTTACTTGTGAACAGAATTAAAATTTTTTCAAGCAAAGCTGGTTTTGGAATCATCATTCTGTAGGAAATTGTTGGAATCATCATTCTGTAGGAACAGCTGTCTTTCAGCCTTTTTCATATGCCCACATTTTCATGTAGATTGTGGACGCAAATTGTTGTCGCCCCTGTCCGCCCATCCATCCGGATGTCAGTCCACAATAGTTTGTGTGTGGACACTCTTTTAGTTACAGGTCACAATTCTTATCCGATTTTGACAAAACTTGAGAAATTAAATGAAATAAGGTTTAACGTCCTACTGTTTTGCACCTTGGCAAATGAAGACGGGCATACACCATACAGTGTGCTATGAGAGAAATTTGGCCCAGGCAGCAGTGCTACGGCCTACTCTTATGTCGAATTCCAACTGCCAAGGGATCTTTTATGTGCATGCCAATGTGTACACGGAATCACATTTTTTTGTCCCATCCAAACAACTAGACAGCTGTCCTTGTCAGGCCGTCTGCCCTGCTTGTGGTCACTCTTGAGGTACAATTTTTATACGCCCACATTGAAATGTAGTTGTATATTGTCGTCGCTTCCGTCTGTCCGTCCGTCCGGCCGACCGGTGTCCACAATTTCTTGTGGACGCTCTAGAGGCTAAAGTTTATATCTGATTGACTTTAAATTTATACACAGTGTTTAAAGCTGAACTCCGATTACAAAACTACAGAAATAATCAGATAAAAAAAATTACTGCCAAACATAATCGCCATACTTGTTTTCAATTTGCAGAACAAGTATGGCCGCTGTTCGGTTTACGAAAACAGAGGCAGGCCACGCCCACATCCAGTATACACTTTAGCAACCACACTGTCCACATCCGGCTAGCAATATTTCAACCACCAATTACCAGCTACTGACTGAGTGGTTTTTCTCTATAAATTTACTGAAAATATTATTGCTACACAATTATTATGTCTGATCAGGTACATATTATTTTACTAATTAGAAGAAATAAGTAAAGTCCAGTGAACCTTTGCTCTAAAAATGTAAGAAAACTACTCCAAACAACAACAAATCTATGTTGTTGACATAACATCAAGGGACATAACCACCTATGTCCCTTGATCGTCATAAATAACAAGAAGATGAAAAATATTTTGAAGTGAAGACATACTTCGTCGATGGAGAGAACAGTTGTTTTATTGCTGCTTTGGATATTTTTGGAACGATAATACCGAACTTTATAATACTAGAAATCATTTGGTGTTTCTACGCTGTTGTGCAAAACCTTCCAAGACATAAGAATAACCATGGTTGGATGATGTCGGTAGATTTGTTGTTTGTTTGGGGTAAGACAATTTTTCCCATACTTTTAGAGCAAAAATATACCGTAGGTTACTTATTTCGTATAATTAGTAAAATAATATGTACCTGATCAAACATAATAATTCTGTAGCAATAATATTTTCAGTAAACTTATAGAGAAAAACCGCTCAGTCAGTAGGTAATTGGTAGTTGAAATATTGCTAGCCGGATGTGGACAGTGTGGTTGACACAGTGTATACTGGATGTGGGCGTGGCCTGCCTCTGTTTTCGTACACCGTACAGCGGCCATACTTCTTCTGCAAATTGACAACAAGTATGGCGATTATGTAAGGCAGTATTTTTTTTTATTCAATTATTTCTGTAGTTTTGTAATCGGAGTTCAGCTTTAAGGTCATGAGACAAAGAAGCCTATTTTCAGCGATTTCCGATAATAACTACCAGAGTTATGGCCCTTCAAAAAATCTTGTGGATGCTCTAGCGGCCAAAGTTAATATCCGATTGACTTATAACACAGTGTTTAAGGTCATGAGACGAAGAAGCCTATTGATTTAATAGTTAATATCTGATTGACTTCAAATTTATACACAGTTTTTAAGGTCATGAGACGAAGAAACCTATTGATCACTTCAAAAAATCTTGTGGATGGTCTAGAGGCCAAACTTAATATGCGATTGACTTCAGATTGATACACAGGTGTTGAAACGAACAAATATTTTGATTTTCAATGAATTTTGATAACTGAACAGCTAAATTCATCATATTAAATGTTTCCCATACTAATTGTTAGTGTGGGGCAAAACTGTATAAAATGCAAACAAATTCTAATGATTTTCTGATAATTACGTAATGAGTTGTTACTCTTAAACAGAGTTTTTTGTATTATCAATATTTCATTAACGAAAAAAGTAAAAATTTGTGACAACTCTTGTTGACTGCCCGGACGATTTAGCTGCTGTGGGCGTATGTTTCGTTGCCTGGCAACCTATCTTTATTCGATTTAGAAACGCCAGATATATATGTTTATGTCCCAGAGATTTGGTTCCTTTCAGTATTTGCGCACATCGGACCGTATAATTTTTATACACGCGTGTTGAAATTTGGTCTTATATTTTTGGTGCGTCTGTCGGTCCGTTGGTCCGGTGTTCACAATTGTTTGTGGACGCTCTAGAGGCTAAAATTAATAGACGTTTGACTTTAGATTTATACACACAGAGGGTCATGAAACAAAGAAGCCTATTGATTTTCAGAGATCCAATAATTACTACCAGAGTTACGGCCCTTGATCACTTCAAAAATTTTATGGACATTCTGGAGGCCAAAGTTACTACATGTATCAGATTGACTTTAGGTTTATACGCAATGTTTAAGTTCATGAGACGAAGAAGCCTATTGATTTTCAATCTGATCACTTCAAAAAATTTTGTCAAAGCTCTAGAGGCCAGAGTTAATATCCAATTGACTTTAAATTTAGACACAGTGTTTAAGGTAATGACACAAAGAATCCTATTGATTTTCAGCAATTTCCAATAATTTGAACAAAGTTATCTCCCTTGATCACTTTGAAAAATCTTGTGACACTCTGGAGGCCAAACTTATTATCTGTTTGACTTCAAATGGATGCACAGAGTTTAAGGTCTTGAGACGAACAAGTATATTGAATTTTGATAACTGAACAGCTACATGTAAACCCATGATATTAAATGTTTCGTATACTAAATGTTAGCATGGGGCATGATTTTCTGATAATTACTTAATGAGTTGTTACTCTTAATCAGATTTTACTGTCTTATAAATGTTTCATTACCGAAAAAAGTAAAAAAATATGCGACAACTCATGTTAACTGCCCGGATGATTTAGCTGCTGTGGGCGTATGTTTTGTTGCCTGGCAACCTATTTTTATACGCCCACATTGAAATGTGGTCGTATATTGTCGTCGCCCCCGTCCGTCCGTCGGTCCGTCCGTCCGTCCGTCCGTCGGTCCGGCGTCCACAATTGCTTGTGGACGCTCTACAGGCTAAAGTTAATATCTGATTGACTTTAAATTTATACACAGTGTTTAAGGTCATGAGACGAAGAAGCCTATTGTTTTTCAGCGTTTTCCGATAATAACTACCAGAGTTATGGCCCTTGATCACTTCAAAATATCTTGTGGACGCTCTAGAGGCCAAAGTTAATATCCGATTGACTCTAAATTTATACACAGTGTTTAAGGTCATGAGACGAAGAAGCCTATTGATTTTCAGCGATTTCCGATAATTAGTGCCAGAGTTATGGCCCTTGATCACTTCAAAAAAATCTTGTGGAAGCTCTAGAGGCCAAAGTTAATATCCGATTTACTTTGAATTTATACACAGTGTTTACGGTCATGAGACGAAGAATTCTATTGATTTTCAGCGATTTCCGATAATAACTGCCAGAGTTATGGCCCTTGATCACTTCAAAATATCTTGTGGACGCTCTAGAGGCCAAAGTTAATATCCGATTGACTTTAAATTTATACACAGTGTTTAAGGTCATGAGACGAAGGAGCCTATTGTTTTTCAGCGATTTTCGATAATAACTACCAGAGTTATGGCCCTTGATCACTTCAAAATATCTTGTGGACGCTCTCGAGGCCAAAGTTAATATCCGATTGACTTTAAATTTATACACAGTGTTTAAGGTCATGAGACGAAGAAGCCTATTGATTTTCAGCGATTTCCGATAATTAGTGCCAGAGTTATGGCCCTTGAACACTTGAAAATATCTTGTGGACGCTCTAGAGGCCAAAGTTAATATCCAATTGACTTTAAATTTATACACAGTGTTTAAGGTCATGAGACGAAGAAGCCTATTGATTTTCAGCGATTTCAGATAATTAGTGCCAGAGTTATGGCCCTTGATCACTTCAAAAAATCTTGTGGACGCTCTAGAGGCCAAAGTTAATATCCGATTCACTTTAAATTTATACACAGTGTTTAAGGTCATGAGACGAAGAATCCTATTGATTTTCAGCAATTTCCGATAATTAGTGCCAGAGTTATGTCCCTTGATCACTTCAAAAAATCCTCGGACGCTCTAGAGGCCAAAGTTAATATCCGACTGACTTTAAATTTATACACAGTGGATGCTCTAGAGGTCAAAGCTAATATCCGATTGACTTCAAATTTATACATAGTGTTTACAGTCATGAGACTAAGTTGTCTATCGATTTTCAGTGATTTTCAATAATTGCTGCAAGAGTTATGGCCCTTGATCACTTCGAAAAAATCCTGTGGAAGCTCTAGAGGCCAAAGTTAATATCCGATCGACTTTAAATTAAAACACAGTGTTTAGGGTCATGAGACGAAGAAGCCTATTGATTTTCAGACATTTCAAATAATTATTGCCAGAGTTATCTCCCTTGATAACTTCAAAAAATCTTGTTACGCTATAGAGGCTAAACTTATCATCCGATTGACTTTAGATTGATACACAGAGTTTAAGGTGTTGAAACGAACAAGTATTTTGATTTTCAATGAATTTTGATAACTGAACAGCTAAATCCATGATATTAAATGTTTCATGTATATACTAATTGTTAGTGTGGGGTAACACTTTATAAAAAGCAATCAAATTCTAATGATTTTCTGATAATTACATAATGAGCCGTTACTCTTAATCAGTTTTTAGTGTATTACAAATGTTTCATTAGCAAAAAAAGTAAAAATATGCGACAACCCTTGTTGACTGCCCGGACGATTTAGTTGCTGTGGGCGTATGTTTCGTTGCCTGGCAACCTATCTTTATCTATTTTTCTACCTAATCACCATTGCACTCTAATGACAGTTAAGTTTAAATTTCATGAAAATTTAGATTTTGATGAAACTTATAATGTATATTTATGTCCTTTCGCTATTCAAACATATCGAACCGTAACTTCCCGGATTATGGCCCTTGATTGTCTAAAAATAGAAAATCATAATTATAGCTATTGGACCCTCTAGAGGTCACAATTTTTATCCGATTTTAAAAAACATTAAAATATATTACTTACTGCTTCACCATAATGATAGTTGAATTTCGTAAAAATCGTAACGAAATGGCCAGACAAAATGATTGCTCCTTTTGCGAAAATAGTGTAAAAAATCTGTTTATATCCTGAAGATCTTGGTTCTTGTGGATATTCATGCGTATTGGACCGTAACTTTATGGTTTATGGCCCCTGATTGTTTGAAAATGTCACTACTGTTTTTGAACTTGTTCTCTGTCCATCTCTTGCAAAATGTGGGCATATTTTGCATTGCGACAGTTTGTTGTCCCCCGCCTTTCGAAGAAACTTGTCGGGGACTATTAAAATGGGTTCGTCTGTCTGTCTGTCTGTCTGTCTATCTGTCTGTCTGTCAGTCACACTTTTTGGGACACAATAACTCTCTTTCTAATTGAGCTAGAATGTTCAAACTTGGTGTATGTGTTTATTAGGTCAATGCCTTGATGGAGTTCGAAGGGTAAGCAGAGATAAGCAATTTGATTGGTTGATGCTTTGGGACACGATAACTTTAGTTCTAATTAAGTGAGAGTGATGAAACTTGGTGTATAGTTTCATTACAGTAATGCCTTGACTAAGATCGATAATGAGCATTTTCTGCGCAGGATAAGCAGAGCGATAAGCAATTTGATTTGCCGAGACTTTGGAACACAATAACTCTCCTTCGAATTGAGTTAAAATGTTCAAAATTGGTGTGTATGCTTATTAGGTGAATGCCTTGATGGAGTTCGAAGATGAGCATTTTCTGCTTAGGGTAGGCAGAGTTAGGCAATTTGATTGGTTGATACTTTGGAACAAGATAACTTGATTGATGATTTTTATGCCAATACAATGACTGCATTCTCATTCAGTAATGGATTTGACAGTAACAGTGTATAGATATGATTGACTCGGACACGAGGGCCCTTTCCCTTGGCCAAAGGGGCCCTTTTGTCAAGCGTGGGGGCCCTTTTGTCTGCCTTTAGGGTCCCCCTAACTAGGGTACATTTTCCTTTTTCTCGTCGGTTTTAGCTTTTTTGTTTATGAAACACTTTTGGATGACACTTTGTGTACAGTTTGATTGCTCGATACGTTTGAAAAATATAAATGTGCGATTAATTAATATGTGTGATTTCGGCGGGGGACATCAGCCTCACTGTTGGCTTGTTATGTTTAGGATTTGCTCTTATTGTATTGTTGCAAATTAAATAGATTGCTCGCTAATTGAGCAGTCTCTGTAACATGTACCTTTATTTTGGTTTATTACTGTTATTAGAGATCTTGTTTATCAAGAAAATATTTCTTTCTTCAGTTTCCAGTGTTTACAGTATTATTTAGTTTCAGTTTTAAGAGGTAACATAGATCAGGACTCATCAATATTTCAAATCCAGGTGTAGTATAGACAATCTTTTTATTTTACAGGACAAGGGAAAATTAATGGATGGCTTGAAACATGCATCAACTATGTTAGGCGAGTTACGAACTTCCTTGTTGTCTCCAAAAAGCTACTATGAACTTTGTATCCTTTCTTTCATTATACGCCCATGAGTATCAGAAAAATATCTTTTAAATAAAAGATGGTTTTGTGATAGCCGTGACCTCTGCTACCTGTGTCACCATATCAAGTTTATTCTGACTTGGATCCCACCAAAGTTTATGTTATTAAACTGGTTTTAGATTCCCCTCGTAAGTATTTTTATGATTTTTTTTTTTTTGATTTTTTTTTCTAGAATTTAGTCAGTTTGTGCCACCAAAACTGTATATGGTGCAAAAATTCTGCCAACTTAAATGTGGATGACACCCATGTAACTATTTATTAAATATAGATTTAGTCATTTTTGATGAACAGGAAATTTTTTACAAATGGGACAAAAAATAATCTCAGATTCCGTGTATCTCAGTTATTTCTCAACGGATCTTCTTCATGTTTTTGTTTTTGGATTCTTTGCTCTGGCTAACAGTTTTTAGAAAAAATACAGAAGTTCTCTCGATTGATATTAGCATCAAAGATTTGTGATGCTTTTGTCATCATTCAAGATGGCATTATTCGATTATGTTCACTTACGGTGTCACTTTGAATTTCAGGAATTTCCATTAATTAGTTCTAAGAATTATGGCCTAGTTTTGTGAATGATCTAACAACAAAAGTTATCGTCCGATTGACTTTTCATTTGTACACAGTGTCTAAGGTCATGAGATGATGAATCCTATTGATTTTCACCGATATCCAATAGTTGATGCCAGAGTTATGGCCCTTGATCAGTTTGAAAAATCTTGTGGACGCTCTAGGGGCTAAAGTGAATGTCCGATTGACTTTACATTTATACACAGTGTTTAAGGTCATGAGATGATGAAGCCTATTGATTTTTCGATAATTACTGCCAGAGTTATGGCCCTTGATCACTTTGAAAAATCTTGTGGACGCTCCACAGACTAAAGTTAATATTGTAAAAGCTAAACACTGTATTAGATGTATAGCAAGTTTATATATGTAATTCATAATGATATTTATACGAGACAATTAAACATATAATTACGGTACATAGAATAAAGTATTGATAATATATTTCCTAATAATAAACACATAATTAAAACAAAATGACATATTAATACTTACGTAAGTAGCGGCGTGAAGCTAGCTTGTTGTTCGTTGTTTGGTATTCGCGAATACCGAACAACGAGCCAGTTTGTTGTTCGGTATTCACCAGATATGGAATTAGTAATCTAATAAAGTAACTTTTGTTCGTTATTCGCCAATGTGAAACTGCTCTTTCTTCGGATAAACAGAGAAATTGTTAGAACCTATTTCCTAACAGTTCGAAGTGTTATAATCCATTTAGGCTCATAAAAACCCACCTGCGGCGTATTCCCGACAAAAGTACATTTATTATATTACCAATTCCATACACTGTGAATACCGAACAACAAACCAGCTCGTTGTTCGTTATTCGCCAATACCGAACAACAAACTGGCTCGTTGTTCGGTATTCGCCAATATGTAACAGCTCTTTCTTCGGATTGAAAGAGAAGTTGTTAGAATCTATTTCCCAGAAGTTTGAAGTTTTATTGTCTATTTAAGCTCATAAAAAGCCGCCTGTGACGTGTTCCCTACAAAAGTACCTTTATTATATTACTAATTCCATGTACGGGGAATACCGAACAACAAACCAGCTCGTTGTTCGTTATTCGCCAATACCGAACAACAAACTGGTTCGTTATTCGCCAATATGTAACAGCTCTTTCTTCGGATAGAAAGAGAAGTTGTTAGAATCTATTTCCCAGAAGTTTGAAGTTTTATTGTCTATTTAAGCTCATAAAAACTCGCCTGTGGTGTGTCCCCTACAAAAGTACCTTTATTATATTACTAATTCCATATACGGTGAATACCGAAAAACAAACCAGCTCGTTGTTTGGTATTCGCGAATACCGAACAACAAACCAGCTCGTTGTTCGTTATTCGCCAATACCGAACAACAAACTGGCTCGTTGTTCGTTATTCGCCAATATGTAACAGCTCTTTCTTCGGATAGAAAGAGAAGTTGTTAGAATCTATTTCCCAGAAGTTTGAAGTTTTATTGTCTATTTAAGCTCATAAAACCCCGCCTGTGGCGCGTTCCCTACAAAAGTACTTTTATTATATTACTAATTCTATATACGATGAATACCGAACAACAAACCAGCTCGTTGTTCGTTATTCGCCAATACCGAACAACAAACTGGCTCGTTGTTCGTTATTCGCCAATATGTAACAGCTCTTTCTTCGGATAGAAAGAGAAGTTGTTAGAATCTATTTCCCAGAAGCCTGAAGTTTTATTGTCTATTTAAGCTCATTAAAACCCGCCTGCGGCGTGTTACCTACAAAAGTACCTTTATCATATTACTTATTCCATATACGGTGAATACCGAACAACAAACCAGCTCGTTGTTCGGTATTCGCGAATACCGAACAAGAAACTGGCTCGTTGTTCGGTATTCGCCAATATGTAACAGCTCTTTCTTCGAATAGAAAGAGAAGTTGTTAAAATCTATTTCCCAGAAGCCTGAAGTTTTATTGTCTATTTAAGCTCATTAAAACCCGCCTGTGGCGTGTTCCCTACAAAAGTACCTTTATTATATTACTTATTCCATATACGGTGAATACCGAACAACAAACCAGCTCGTTGTTCGTTATTCGCCAATACCGAACAACAAACTGGCTCGTTGTTCGTTATTCGCCAATATGAAACTGCTCTTTCTTCGGATAGAAAGAGCAGTTGTTAGAATCTATTTCCCAGAAGTTTGAAGTTTTATTGTCTATTTAAGCTCATAAAAACCCGCCTGTGGCGTGTTCCCTACAAAAGTACCTTTATAATTCCATATACGGTGAATACCGAACAACAAACCAGCTCGTTGTTCGTTATTCGCCAATACCGAACAACAAACTGGCTCGTTGTTCGTCAATATGTAACAGCTCTTTCTTCGGATAGAAAGAGAAGTTGTTAGAATCTATTTCCCAGAAGTCAGAAGAAAGAGAAGTTGTGAGAATCTATTTCCCAGAATTTTGAAGCTTTATAATCCAGTTAGGCTTATAAAAACCCGCCTGCGGTGTGTTCCCTGCAAAAAATCTTTTATTACATTACTAATTCCAAATCTAGTGAATATCGAACAAAAAACCAGCTCGTTGTTCGTTATTCGCGAATACCGAACAACGAACAACGGGCTAACTTCACGTCGCCTACGTAAGTTGGGGGTGGTTGTAAGAGCTTTCTTACTCGCTGGTGTATAGAGGCCCTATTTCGTCTATAGGATGCCTATCTTTAAGTTATAAAACTACACACTTTGGACAGAGTGCATCGATAGTTTTAAAACAAATAATAAACAAAATATACGCTCACCTTAAAATGGAAACAGACACTGTATTAGATGTACATGTACATGTATAGCAAGTTTGTGAGGAGTCTCCTAGATGTCTTCCTTTTTATATCTCATTATGTATTGAATGAATGAAAATTAATGAATGAATGAAAATACTTATAATGCGCCATTTCCAGAAAACTGCTCAACTGCCCATGGAAGTCAAAACTTAAGTCTATCGCCATAGGCTTTACGGAAAAAATGAGTCTTCAGTCTCGATTTAAAGATATCGATTTTGTCTAAAGGGGGAGCCGGTTCCACAAATAAGGACCAGCAACCATGAAAGAGCGGTCTCCAAATGTATGAGATCCTGATGGTGGCACATATAGGAGATGGCTCTCAGATGACCGGAGAACTCCGGCTGGCTTATAACTGCGAGATATTGAGGAGCTTGGTTGTTGATGCATTTGAAGACAAGAAGGAGGATCTTGTATCTTATCCTGTATAACACAGGGAGCCAGTGAAGTTTGGCACAGACATGTGTAATGTGGTCAAACTGCTTTGTGTTTGTAACCAGTCTGGCTGCAGCATTCTGTACACGCTGTAACCGTTGGATGATGTAGTCGGGTAGTCCGTGCAGCAGAGAAATACAGTAGTCTTGGCAGGGGATGATGTAGGCATTGACTAGTGTGGAGGCAGTGGCTTCGTTCAGGTACTTTCTAATAAGACTGATATTCCGCAGATGATAGAACGATTTCCGACAAACAGTCCTGATATGCGATTCAAATGTCATGTGTGAATCGAAGATGACTCCCAGGTTTTTACCTTGTATTCTTGTATTAAGCAGTGGTAAGAAGTTTTATTAGGGTTTCACACTGCGTAGCTTTTGTGAAACCTATTGTTTTTGTTAAAACTATTGAGATTACTAAAATTATTATTATTATTATTTTTATTTTCTGCGGGAGCCTAGATCACCATGATCGAAAACAGATATCGATCTGGAATTAGATTTTCTTTCGGGAAACCATGTGGTGGCTACTTGATAAAATATTTTTGAAATTTCTGCGCATACCGGAAGTGACCGAACTTTGTATTTTGTCTAAAAATTGAAAATAGGACATAGTTTCTTCAATTCTTTATCCATTTTCAAACAAATTACAGTGCACGCATCGCGCAGGTTTGATCAAACACGATATTACCGTGTTTCCTATCGTGGAATTTCATGATTTACCGAGTGAATATCGAGGAAATATAGAGGGACACGATAGCAGTGCCTCGGTGTTAAAAACACCGTGTGACTCGGTGTTTTAATTAAAACATGCCTCTCGTGGTTTATTTCAGGTGAAATACAGTAGCACATTAATTTTTATAGTTCAGTTACTACGTTGGCATTTTCCCATTAATCACGAATATTTGATGGCTTGTTCGAAATCGGAAAAGGAATAAACACAATTTTCGGTAAACCCCGGATACTATTCATTCCTTTTCTAAAAAGAATATGCTTAAAGAAACCAATACGTTATTACTTCAAAATATGTTCCATATTGTTAATACTTTCGCCAATCGACTATTACAAATCCATTCATATTACGGGGAAAAATAAATGCGCACAAATCAATTCTGGTCTTACCGGGTTGTAGTTTAAACTGTTTTATCCATTCAAATAGTAATTCACATACTGACAAATAAGCCACGTGGTGCATACAGTATTGGTAAATCACACCTCAACTAATATATCTTTTCTGGTTTAAATCACAAATGAATTAAAAGCCTTCGTCACCTGAGACGAAGCACATTTTGCTGAATGGACGTGGACATGTATCAGTCGGATAAAGGCGATAATATAATGCTGACTTTTTTATTTCCACACCAAAGAGTCTAGTGAATGCATACTGTCAATCAAGGTTTGATCAAGTAAATTGGCACGTGACATCAAAAGAAACCAACTGACAGAAAATTGCACGCCCATTGTACAACAAATTATTATCCTGTTGTAGTCATCTTGACAGTACGACTTTTATTGTAAATTGTCAGTAGTAAAAACTACCCAAAAAGGTTTGAATCTTTATTTTAAAAAAACAATCACAATTGTTAAATTGATTCTGATATATATGCAAATGGTTGGCATTCAAGAGGGGTCACAATGGTTTGTTCTTTGCATCTCAATTAGTTTGGGCGTTTTGGTTAAAATTAAACGTAAACAGGAAATTTTGAAAAGAGATATCTTGTAAAATAACCCGTATTATTGAAATATTTTCTCAATTAGCAGAATGTCAAATTAAAGAAAACCACGCAACACTTACAATAGGACTAACTACGGGGTTTGTATTTGGCTGGACACCCCCACCCCTTCCCTATATGGAATACCAATATGTAACGAGGAATTGTGATTACTGTTTTACGGTAAAAGTCATGTTTTTAGAGATTGTTCAATTATTTAAATCGGTACAGACTCGAAGGTTGACTCCTGCAGATCATGTAAGGGCAAAATAATGTTTAGTCATCATATTTGCAATTGACATAATATTCTGTCAATAAAATCAAACCGGTGCTCATTAATAATTTATCAGGTGGTTATTATTTTATTACATTGTGCACAAATGTCAGTCCTTAAATAGCACCAGGCATCTTTAATAACTTAATCAGCACGTTTTTTTGTGTTAGGCAATCGCCTCTCTTCGCTTTGATGTGTTGCTTTGATGTGTTGCATTCTTTGCTAACTGACACCTCAATAACTCTAATACTACTATTATTCCTCTCACTATCAAAGAGGCTTCAAATCAGAAGAAATGGTTGTGATACGTGTTGAGGGGTAAAACAATCAAAATGAATATGACGTGATAATTTTTGGAAACTAAAACGGTTTTATTAATAAGGGTATTTATGGTCTATGGCATGAATACGGTCAAATGTTTGTATGTTTCATTCATATATTGAACGGGTGTCAGTAAACTCGTCCACAAGCAAATGTACGCAGTTAGGTCATCCACAGGGCGTATTGTTTTTTATAAGCAATATTTTTATTCAGATTTGTATCTGAATAGGGATTGGGGAACAGGCATAACCTAAATTAAACCCCTCCGCCGTTGTTGTTGTTGTTTAATAATTTAATTGTATTACTCACTGGTTGTTTATATTGTTTTATTTATCCAATAATCCATTATCTTGGCAAGCCGATCAAACCGAGATGAGTTCACCGATGTTTTTGTAATAAAGAGCAATAGTATTATTTGCTGATTAGCTTTATGATTTTAAACATAATAATAAATTCACCAATGTTTTTGTTATAAAGTAAACTCGTATTGTTTGGTTTGTTGATTGACGTAATCTCATTATTTAAAATATTTGGCACTGGTTAATATCGGGTCAAAAATGATTCCTTAAATTGCGCCGCAGCCACTTTTAGATAAACTGAATTCGCTTTTTATAAGATGGCGATCATTCGTAGATGAATGACTGACATACGCGACTTGGGTATATACTTTATTAATAGAAACGTTCGTTAAGTTATTTAGGCGACAATTTGTCTTTACTAACAATGCATGCACAAGTAAAAGGGGCAGTAGTTTAAGGAATGATTTTATTGGCAGAATATGCCCACTGCGAATATGCTGATTATACATAGTTTTTGTCATAAGTCGCGCTGTTATGTAATCTTCAAGTCTGTACCAATTTAAACATTGATTAAACACTTACATCCACAATTTTGAAAGCGTGAGCTCTGCGTTAAAAAAAAAAAAAAAAATCCCTCGTAACATATTAAGATGTATTCTTGGGGGGGGGGGGGCTTTCCATCGTGGTCCGTTCTTATTTAACCAAGACAACGACAGTTTTTTTGTGTGTGAATCCAGATTGGTCACGTACCAGTTGCAATTGTTTTTTTTTTAAAAAATGAGGGCAATAAAAGTCATATTGTCTGCAAGACTATTTTTTGTTAAAAGGACTTCTATTTTAGTCAATTATCGTGTCCTTTTGATGTTTGATGGCTCTTTTATATTCACGTTATTTGGAAACTTGATTGACAGTATGAAAAGGTCACCAAGGTGTTATCCGACGGAGACACGTTTTAATAAACATGTATTCCACAACAGGAGAGCAGGAGAGACAGACTTTTTAATTCATTTGTGATTTAAACCCGAAGATATTACTTGAGGTGTCACTCACTCACTCGTTAATTAGCGTTCGCCTTGTTAACATCTGTGCTCCAGTGCTCCAGTGTTCCAGTTATCCCGGGTTACAGTTTTCCAGTTATCCAGTTTTGCAGTCTTCAAGCCACCATGGACCCGATTGTCAAAACCTACGTAGTACCAGAAGAAGAAACAAATAGAGTATCCTACCACGTTGCAGTCAGCAGCACGGATAGATTAACCGACAGGGGAGTCTTGAAGTGTCTGATCGACCTTCTCGGCAAATGGCAGGACATTTTAACCATCTACTTGAAAGACGACGAGTGGCACATACATGTTAGAACGAAAGAAATAAAAACGAAAATCCTCGAGACAGAGAGCCACACCCACATGGGGATTACCTACCGTTTCCACAAACGTTTCGCCAAAGTCATAACCCTAACAGTTTACGACTTTCCAGTTTCCTACTCCGATAACTACTTCATCGAAATAATGACAGACATCGGCTATGTAAGATCCTTCAAAGACCTACGGCTGCCTACGACCAATGTCCACAAAAGAATCCGGGAAGTAGAACTGGAAATAGCAAACAAGAAACTAAAAGACATTCCCCAACTAATCGTCCTAAAGGCAGATTACGGAGATGCAAAAGTTAGAGTAGTCACACCAGGCCAACCTTCTCCGTGCTTTAGGTGTGAAAAATTCGGCCACTCACGAAAGGAGTGCCCCCTCCGGGCCCCAGAAAAAGAAAAGAAAAGGCAACCAGTTCCAGCAGTAGCCCCAGCAGTTCCAGTTCCAACCACAGTAAAGACATCAGTAAACCAGCCAGTCCCACCAGCTCAGTCCACAGTTCAAGAAGTAAAGAAAACAGTCTTCAAAACAGTAACCCAGTCTCCGCCAGCCGAACCAAAAGCACCTAAACGAAGAAGAGAGGATGGAGCCAGAAAAACATCAGAAACTGCAGAATTTAAATTTACGAAACCAAGACCACCTCCAATAAAAATAAATGAAAGTAGTATCGACATTTGTGAATACAGCTACCATCCCTCAACCTCCACACCTCACGACACCAGTGCTAGTTCGAATAACTTCAGTATCTGCAGTATACACGGCATCCCTACAACACCAACATGGTTCGAGGAAAAAAAAAAAAAAAAAAAAAATATATATATAACACGTGATTGTCTGCGATATCACTTCGGTGGAAGCGGACGTAAAATACAACTACTTCACACACACTTGAGGTGTGATTTACCGATTTATTTGTCAGAATGGGACTCCGTTAAAATATAACCTCATAAAAGTACATTCTTTTCATGCAGCGTGGCAATTCGCGTCAGGATTATTGAAAAAACTATTCAACATTTCAAATATCGTGGCAGTTTGATAACATCGTGGCAGTATATCTATTTGACATCAATTATTTATGACAGATAAACATCATAATTTTACATATCAAATTACACCGAGGCCTATCGTGTCACGCGACTATCGTGGCACACGATAGCGACTGCTACACTGAGTTATTTATTGTGGCAATATCGCGCCGTTATCGTGGAAATTTTTAACAAAAAACAACACGATAATCGTGTTTTATAGAACCTGCGAGATACGTGTACTGTACCTTTTTGGAATCCCTGAATCTTTTCTTAGACAATGGCTATCTCACATTTTTCGATTTCGAACATTCGTCTATGACTTTTAGCGTTCGAAAATTGAAAACATGTTGTTTACGAGACAATTTTTATACGCCCACATTTTCATGTGGACGTATTATGTCGTTGCCCCTGTCCGTCCGGACGTCCGTCTGTCCACAATTTGTTTGTGCACTCTCTACAGGTCACAATTCTTATCCGATTTTGACGAAACTTGAAATATAGGTTTATCCCCAAAAGATCTCGGTTCCTTTCGATATTGGCATGTATCGGATCAAAACTTCATGGATTATGGCCCCTGATTGTACGAAAAATCACGTTTTTAGCTTGTGGACCCTATAGAGGTCACAATTTTGAACCGATTTTGATGAAACTTGACATGCATGTTTGTAACCCAAAGATCTTGGTTCCTTTCGATATTTGCGGCTATCGGAATGTAATTTCCTGAATTATGGCCCCTGATTGTCCGAAAAATCACCCTTTTTAGCTTGTGGTCCCTCTGGAGGTCACAATTATTATTCGATTTAAAAAACCGTTTGATTATATCACCGTTACACCCTAAGGAAGGTTGAGTTCGAATTTCGGGAAAATCGGACGAAAATTGCCATACAAAATGGCCGCCGTTAGTACGCGAATACTGTTAAAAAATGGTATATCAAGGTTGTGGACCCTGTGGAGGTCACAATTTTGATTGGATTTTGATGAAACTTGAAATTCATGGTTATAACCCAAAGATCTTGCTTCCTTTCGATATTTGCGCATATCGGATCGTAACTTCCTGAATTATGGCCCCTGATTATACGCAAAATCGCCTTTTTTTTAGCTTGGAGGTTACAATTATTATTCGATTTAAAAAAACGTTTGATTATATCACCGTTACAGGAAGGTTGAGTTCGAATTTCGGGAAAATCGGACGAAAATTGCCATACAAAATGGCCGCTGTTTGTACGCGAATACTGTTAAAAAATGGTATATCAAGGTTGTGGACCCTGTGGAGGTCACAATTTTGATTCGATTGTGATGAAACTTGAAATTCAAGGTTATAACCCAAAGATCTTGCTTCTTTTCGATATTTGCGCATATCGGATCGTAACTTCCTGAATTATGGCCCCTGATTATATGCAAAATCGCCTTTTTTTTTAGCTTGGAGGTCACAATTATTATCCGATTTAAAAAAACGTTTGATTATATTACCGTTACACCGTAAGGAAGGTTGAGTTCGAATTTCGGGAAAATCAGACCAAAATTGCCATACAAAATGGCCACCGTTTGTACGTGAATACTGTTAAAAAATGGTATATCAAGGTTGTGGACCCTGTAAAGGTCACAATTTTAATTCGATTTTGATGAAACTTGAAATGCATGGTTATAACCCAAAGATCTTGGTTCCTTTCGGTATTTGCGCATATCGGATCGTAACTTCCTGAATTATTCGAATTTCGTGAAAATGGTACCAAAATTGCCGGACGAAATGGTCGCCGTTTGTACGCGAATAGTGTAAAGATATGGTATATCATGGTTGTTGACTCTGTACAGGTCACAATTCTTATCCGATTTTGACGAAAAGTCACATTTCTAGGTTGTGTACCGTCACACCATAATCATTGTCGACTTCGAATTTCATGAATATCAGACTGGAACTGACCAACAAAATGGCTGCTCCCAATACAGTATGAAATACAGGACTTAATGATGTAGGAAAAATCACTTTCCGTATTGTTTGTTCTCTATCCATCTCTCGAAAATGTGGGCGTATCCTGCCTGGCAGTGCCAGCCTATCTTTGTTATTTTTCAAAATTTTCAAATTTGACCTATATTTTTGGATACCTGAAGTCCATGCGATTCCAGTAATATAAGTTTCATTCAGAGTTATCGCCCTTTTTTTCGATTTTTTTCGAATTTTCTTCCCATTTTGTGAGCTCGGGTTTCGTTTTATGGCAGAATTGACGTTTCTGAAACTTCTGGAACATGAAGTTATAGTCCAATACCAACTTATAAAGCAATTTCGACAAGAATCCTTCAACCGGAAGTGGTCGAAATAATGTGCAATATTTTGAAAAAAATGCAAAAAACAGATATTTTGGGGAAAAATGCGATTTCTCCGCCCGATATCAATGGATTAAAGAAATTATGGTACCATTGGACTGCACTAGGATTGTACTATCGTATGATACCCAATTCATACGGATACTATGATCAGGAAGCAAAATATGGCACGCTGAAAATCAAGAATTTTCTGATTTTTAGCATTTTTGGACGACTGTATCTCGAAAACTTAACCTACAATTTTTTTTAAATTTTTTCTATCGAGAGTCCTTTTGGAGGTACTTTGCATGAAGCCAACCAATAAGACTTTGAAATGTCTGGAATAGAATAAAAAAGGGACTGAAAATCGAAAAAAGTCGAAAAATCGTGAAATTTTGAAAAATGCTCTTCTATTTTTTTATTTAAAGAGATTTTTTAAAAAAGGTTGTATATTCAGATAGCTGACCTAATTACGATTCTAACGATGTATAATATGTATGTAATTATTGAAATTTAATTTTTGATATTTTAAATTTTTTGCATTTTTGGCACTTTTGAACATAGGATTTCTCAGGGGCATTTTATCTGATCAGATAATGTAATATATCATTACAGAGCCCTGTGGCTATTTTAGCTCCCAAACCGGCTATTAAAACTATTCCGACAATAATAACCATACCGGAAGTATTCAAAAAATGGAAAAAAAGTTTAAAAATATTGTCGCACTTGCGAAAAACTTGATTGCTCACTTAGGTAATAGCGGACCAAAAGAACTAAAGTGTCGTTAGATAGCCCTATTAATGGACCATCATATGGTATCTAAATAATACGATTTCGATGGTAAGGAAAACTTGATTTCTCCCTTAGGTAATAGCGGACCAAAAGAACTAAAGTGTCGTTGGATAGCCTATTAATGGACCATCATATGGTATGTAAATAATACGATTTCGATGGCAAGGAAATAAATTATTGTATGCCAAAAATCTAGTATTTTCCGATTTTTTAACATTCTGAGATGCCCTTTTCTCGAAAACGACGCCTACGATTTTTCTCAAACTTTTCTTACTCATAGTCCTATCGGTTGTCTATATAGTGAATCCAAATGAAAAGCATTGAAATAATATAGGTGGTCCAAAAATGACATCAAACTTTGAAAAAAATTGAAAAATCGTTAAATTTTTGTAAACGCTCTTTAATTTATCTTTTTTTCCAAAACTACTCAATGGATGTTTCTGACACTTCTGGTACAGAAAGTTAAGTATCCAAAGAACTTCGTAAAGCTATCACAACAACGATCGTAAAACCGGAAGTAGTCGAAAAAATGTCCGATATTTTGAAAAAAAATATTTTTTTTACGAAAACCTTTTTTATTTATGAATATTTTTTGATGGTATTTTACACAGGGTTAAAATATCATCCTACTTGAGCAGAAATGGGAAAGAAAATTGTCTCGGTTATTTGCGTTAGCCGCCAACGGCTAATTTAGTTTTTCGTACCCAGAAAAATTATTTATTGTTCGATTTGTATAAAACAAAGTTCATATGCTCCGTGGTCCCAATTGTATTTTTTTTTGTTATGGTGAAATTTTTCTGTCGGCAACGGAAGAGGCGTAATATTAACAAAAACTATAATTTTGACAGTTCGGTACTACTTTTTGAAAGCAAATATTATTTTTTTTCAAAACTGATATAACTAAAATTATGCACCCTGCAAAGGTGCACAATATCCTTAGCTCAGATTTTTTAATTTCAATTTCATTTTCGGGCAATTTCGAATAAAATGTAAAATAAAGTGTAAAATTCAGTTGTTTACAATTCATTCAGCGTCTTCATATTTTGAAATATTTATTTGTAATTTTAATAAACTCGTAGCAATAATCCAGAAGAAGAGATTGTATGCAAAAATTAGTTTGTAATATGAGCAGTCGCCGAGGAATATGCAATTTTGCATGCATCTTTTTTCACGTTATTTTGCCTATAAAAGAGTGAATTATTATTCGATTTGCAATATTTTTTTCCATTTGATGCTTAATGTCAATTTGGACTAGGTCAAGCCAATTTTACAATTTCACTGTGACCGGAAATGACGTCATTTGGGCAAAAACTGTATTTTAAACCTAAAAAACAAATATTTTATTCAAATGAGTCTGCCTTATAATAATTTTAAAATTATGATATTTGATTCCCATCAACGAATAGAATGAAGCCATACGACCATACAGATACCACAAAATGGTTTCTAACTTGTACGGTTACAGAGAAATAGGCGATCTTCGATAAGTCACTTTTCAAGGTTTTTGGTCTATAAAAGTGTCAATTATTATTCGATTTTTATATTTTTTGTTTTACCATTTGATGCCTTATGCCATTTATGACTTCTATGAACTAAATTAACACTTTCAATGTCACCGGAAGTAATGTAATTTTTTCAAAAAACGTATTTTTGGCCTTCAAAACAAACATTTTTTTTGAAGTGATTTATGTTTATTATTCGTTTAACTTTATAATGTCTGACTCTAATGGGCAGTAAGATTGAATCAATACCATCATATTGATATCAAGAAAAGGCTTCTAGCATGTTCCCTTGTCGAAAAATAGCCAATTGTCCCAGGGTCACTTTTAAGTTTTTTACCCTCTTAATTTCAGTTTATTGGTTATAGGTTAATTATTTATTGCCCGATATGTATAAAACAAAGTTTGTATTTTGTATGTTGCGAATTTTCGACTTACTTTTCACCTATAAAAATTTCTTTCAACATGGAAGTGACGTAATTTTGCCATAATTTACAATTTTGACCGGTCTTTTCGCCAGCAAATATTACTTTTACATATGATAGACGGTGTCACTGAAGTAAAACAATTAAAGTTTGGTAGCTCAATGGATCGGCTATGGTATAATAAACTTCCTGTATGATTCCTGAAGGCCGGTTCAGTGCTGCTTGCAGGTCTAGTTATTATTATTATTATTCAGATTCCAATTTGAATAGATCTCAGCAACTACGTGTCGCATCGTTACGATTTCTTCGGTTTTACTGGGAAAGTGGGTGTGACTTAGAGGATAAAGCTATTTTGAACGTTCTGCGACAATGCGAAATGTCCGAAATCACCGAAGTTATCGTTTTTGAAAATATTGCAGTAATTTTAACAATAATCATTGGATTTTAACTTTCGATACATTTTTGCATAGCCTGAGACAGGGCACATAGCTACGCTACTTTCGATTTTTGATTTTCGGCAAATCTTCGAAGATATTAGACGCCAAATTTCGAAAATTTAAAATTTTACAAAAAACTTTTTTATTTATGAATATTTTTTAGTCGTATTGTGCACAGAATTAAAGAGTCATCTGACTAGTGCAAAAATGTTAAAAAATTTTGTCTCAGTAATTTTCCTTGGCCGCTATTGGCTAATTCAGTTTTTCAGTCCTAGATTAATTTTTTATTGTTCGATTTGTATAAAACAAAGTTCATATGCTTCGTTGTCTCAATTGTCATTTTTTTTGTTACCAATAATGTTATCTGTCGGCACCGGAAGTGGCATAATTTTACCAAAAACTACAATTTTGACAGTTATTTTCCTATTTCGAAAACAAATATTATTTTTTTGAAAAATTATATGACTCAAAGAGTGTGTCTTTTCATGGCGCAAAAAATGTAGGAAGCAGTTTTTTTAATTTCGATATCATTTTCGAGCAAATTCAATTAAGAGGCTAAAAATGGTGTAAAATTGGCCTATTTACAACCTATTCAGGCTTTTCAGATTTTAAGATATTTCTTCGTAACTTTTATAAACTTGTAGCTATAATCCATACGAAGAAAATGTATGTTAAAATTCGTTTGTAATATAAGCAGTTACCAAGAAATGGGCAGTTCTGTACAAGTCACTGTTTTCGTTATTTTGCCTGTAAAATAGTCAATTATGATTGGATTTTTATAAAAGTGACATCATTTGATTCAAAAAGCATGTAGCGTCATATCAAGTTGATTACAATTTAAAATTGACACCGGAAGTGACATCATTTGGTCAAAAAATGCATTTTAAACTTTTTAAATCAATGTTTTATTCAACCAAGAATAACTTAATATGTATTAATAATTTTAACTTTTGGTTTAAATTCACATATAAACAAAACTCATATGGTCATATAGATATCATAAAATGGTTTCTAACTTATTCGGTTGCCGAGAAATAGACGGTTTTCTACAGGTCACTTTTGAAGGTTTCGGGGCCATAAAAGGGTCAATTATTCGATTTTCATAAACGTTACACCATGTTATACCTAATGCCATTTGTGATTTCATACAAGTAATTTAAGATTTTCGTTATCACCGGAAGTAACGTCATTTTGGCAAAAACTGTATTTTTAGCCTTCAAAACAGATATTTTATTCAAATGAGTCTGTTCTGAAATCTTTTTCCAATTATGATATTTGATGCCAATCAATAAATAGAATGAACCCATACAATCATACAGATACCGCAAAATAGTTCCTAACTTGTACGGTTGCAGAGAAATAGCCGATTTTCTACAAGTCACTTTTCAAGTTTTTTGGTCTTTAAAAGTGGCAATTATTATTCGATTTACATAAAATTTTCACTATATGATATCGTATGCCATTTCTGATTTCATAAGACTAATTGAACATTTGCATTAACACAGGGAGTAATTTAATTTTGTCAAGATCATTAACAAGTAACAAATGTATAAAATGAATTGATATTGCTGGATTTTGTTGATTCTGCGTCCATTTTATTTGTGTGCAATGTTAATTTGGAAACCTGTTTAGTGGTTTCGCTGGTACCGGAAGTGACATATTTTCAGGGTAACTTGGCACCGGAAGTGACATGTTTAAGGGTAACATGGCACCAGTGAAACCCGTCATTCCTGCATGCAGGTCTAGTTCTTATTATTATTATTATTATTCAGATTCCAATTTGAATAGATCTCAGCAACTACGTGTCGCATCGTTACGATTTCTTCGGTTTTACTGGGAAAGTGGGTGTGACTTAGAGGATAAAGCTATTTTGAACGTTCTGCGACAATGCGAAATGTCCGAAATCACCGAAGTTATCGTTTTTGAAAATATTGCAGTAATTTTAACAATAATCATTGGATTTAAACTTTCGATACATTTTGGCATAGCCTGAGACAGGGCACATAGCTACGCTACTTTCGATTTTTGATTTTCGGCAAATCTTCGAAGATATTAGGCGCCAAATTTCGAAAATTTAAAATTTTACAAAAAACTTTTTTATTTATGAATATTTTTTAGTCGTATTGTGCACAGAATTAAAGAGTCATCTGACTAGTGCAAAAATGTTAAAAATTTTTGTCTCAGTAATTTTCCTTGGCCGCCATTGGCTAATTCAGTTTTTCAGTCCTAGATTAATTTTTTATTGTTCGATTTGTATAAAACAAAGTTCATATGCTTCGTTGTCTCAATTGTCATTTTTTTTGTTACCAATAATGTTATCTGTCGGCACCGGAAGTGGCATAATTTTACCAAAAACTACAATTTTGACAGTTAGGTACCATTTTTCGAAAACAAATATTATTTTTTTGAAAAATTATTTGACTCAAAGAGTGTGCCCTTTCAAGGCGCAAAAAATGTCGGAAGCAGTTTTTTTAATTTCGATTTCATTTTCGAGCAAATTCAATATAATGGCTAAAAATGGTGTAAAATTGACCTATTTACAACCTATTCAGGCTTTTCAGATTTTAAAATATTTCTTCATAACTTTTATAAACTTGTAGCTATAATCCATACGAAGAAAATGTATGTTAAAATTCGTTTGTAATATAAGCAGTTACCAAGAAATGGGCAGTTCTGTACAAGTCACTGTTTTCGTTATTTTGCCAGTAAAATAGTCAATTATGATTGGATTTTTATAAAAGTGACATCATTTGATTCAAAAAGCACGTAGCGTCATATCAAGTTGATTACAATTTAAAATTGACACCGGAAGTGACATCATTTGGTCAAAAAATGCATTGTAAACTTTTTAAATCAATGTTTTATTCAACCAAGAATAACTTAATATGTATTAATAATTTTAACTTTTGGTTTAAATTCACATATAAACAAAACTCATATGGTCATAGAGATATCATAAAATGGTTTCTAACTTATTCGGTTGCCGAGAAATAGACGGTTTTCTACAGGTCACTTTTGAAGGTTTCGGGGCCATAAAAGGGTCAATTATTATTCGATTTTCATAAACGTCACACCATGTTATACCTAATGCCATTTGTGATTTCATACAAGTAATTTAAGATTTTCGTTATCACCGGAAGTAACGTCATTTTGGCAAAAACTGTATTTTTAGCCTTCAAAACAGATATTTTATTCAAATGAGTCTGTTCTGAAATCTTTTTCCAATTATGATATTTGATGCCAATCAATAAATAGAATGAACCCATACAATCATACAGATACCGCAAAATAGTTCCTAACTTGTACGGTTGCAGAGAAATAGCCGATTTTCTACAAGTCACTTTTCAAGTTTTTTGGTCTTTAAAAGTGGCAATTATTATTCGATTTACATAAAATTTTCACTATATGATATCGTATGCCATTTCTGATTTCATAAGACTAATTGAACATTTGCATTAACACCGGGAGTAATTTAATTTTGTCAAGATCATTAACAAGTAACAAATGTATAAAATGAATTGATATTGCTGGATTTTGTTGATTCTGCGTCCATTTTATTTGTGTGCAATGTTAATTTGGAAACCTGTTTAGTGGTTTCGCTGGTACCGGAAGTGACATATTTTCAGGGTAACTTGGCACCGGAAGTGACATGTTTAAGGGTAACATGGCACCAGTGAAACCCGTCATTCCTGCATGCAGGTCTAGTTCTTATTATTATTATTATTATTCAGATTCCAATTTGAATAGATCTCAGCAACTACGTGTCGCATCGTTACGATTTCTTCGGTTTTACTGGGAAAGTGGGTGTGACTTAGAGGATAAAGCTATTTTGAACGTTCTGCGACAATGCGAAATGTCCGAAATCACCGAAGTTATCGTTTTTGAAAATATTGCAGTAATTTTAACAATAATCATTGGATTTTAACTTTCGATACATTTTGGCATAGCCTGAGACAGGGCACATAGCTACGCTACTTTCGATTTTTGATTTTCGGCAAATCTTCGAAGATATTAGGCGCCAAATTTCGAAAATTTAAAATTTTACAAAAAAATTTTTTATTTATGAATATTTTTTAGTCGTATTGTGCACAGAATTAAAGAGTCATCTGACTAGTGCAAAAATGTTAAAATTTTTTGTCTCAGTAATTTTCCTTGGCCGCCATTGGCTAATTCAGTTTTTCAGTCCTAGATTAATTTTTTATTGTTCGATTTGTATAAAACAAAGTTCATATGCTTCGTTGTCTCAATTGTCATTTTTTTTGTTACCAATAATGTTATCTGTCGGCACCGGAAGTGGCATAATTTTACCAAAAACTACAATTTTGACAGTTAGGTACCATTTTTCGAAAACAAATATTATTTTTTTGAAAAATTATTTGACTCAAAGAGTGTGCCCTTTCAAGGCGCAAAAAATGTCGGAAGCAGTTTTTTTAATTTCGATTTCATTTTCGAGCAAATTCAATATAATGGCTAAAAATGGTGTAAAATTGACCTATTTACAACCTATTCAGGCTTTTCAGATTTTAAAATATTTCTTCATAACTTTTATAAACTTGTAGCTATAATCCATACGAAGAAAATGTATGTTAAAATTCGTTTGTAATATAAGCAGTTACCAAGAAATGGGCAGTTCTGTACAAGTCACTGTTTTCGTTATTTTGCCTGTAAAATAGTCAATTATGATTGGATTTTTATAAAAGTGACATCATTTGATTCAAAAAGCACGTAGCGTCATATCAAGTTGATTACAATTTAAAATTGACACCGGAAGTGACATCATTTGGTCAAAAAATGCATTGTAAACTTTTTAAATCAATGTTTTATTCAACCAAGAATAACTTAATATGTATTAATAATTTTAACTTTTGGTTTAAATTCACATATAAACAAAACTCATATGGTCATAGAGATATCATAAAATGGTTTCTAACTTATTCGGTTGCCGAGAAATAGACGGTTTTCTACAGGTCACTTTTGAAGGTTTCGGGGCCATAAAAGGGTCAATTATTATTCGATTTTCATAAACGTCACACCATGTTATACCTAATGCCATTTGTGATTTCATACAAGTAATTTAAGATTTTCGTTATCACCGGAAGTAACGTCATTTTGGCAAAAACTGTATTTTTAGCCTTCAAAACAGATATTTTATTCAAATGAGTCTGTTCTGAAATCTTTTTCCAATTATGATATTTGATGCCAATCAATAAATAGAATGAACCCATACAATCATACAGATACCGCAAAATAGTTCCTAACTTGTACGGTTGCAGAGAAATAGCCGATTTTCTACAAGTCACTTTTCAAGTTTTTTGGTCTTTAAAAGTGGCAATTATTATTCGATTTACATAAAATTTTCACTATATGATATCGTATGCCATTTCTGATTTCATAAGACTAATTGAACATTTGCATTAACACCGGGAGTAATTTAATTTTGTCAAGATCATTAACAAGTAACAAATGTATAAAATGAATTGATATTGCTGGATTTTGTTGATTCTGCGTCCATTTTATTTGTGTGCAATGTTAATTTGGAAACCTGTTTAGTGGTTTCGCTGGTACCGGAAGTGACATATTTTCAGGGTAACTTGGCACCGGAAGTGACATGTTTAAGGGTAACATGGCACCAGTGAAACCTGTCATTCCTGCATGCAGGTCTAGTTCTTATTATTATTATTATTATTCAGATTCCAATTTGAATAGATCTCAGCAACTACGTGTCGCATCGTTACGATTTCTTCGGTTTTACTGGGAAAGTGGGTGTGACTTAGAGGATAAAGCTATTTTGAACGTTCTGCGACAATGCGAAATGTCCGAAATCACCGAAGTTATCGTTTTTGAAAATATTGCAGTAATTTTAACAATAATCATTGGATTTTAACTTTCGATACATTTTGGCATAGCCTGAGACAGGGCACATAGCTACGCTACTTTCGATTTTTGATTTTCGGCAAATCTTCGAAGATATTAGGCGCCAAATTTCGAAAATTTAAAATTTTACAAAAAACTTTTTTATTTATGAATATTTTTTAGTCGTATTGTGCACAGAATTAAAGAGTCATCTGACTAGTGCAAAAATGTTAAAAAATTTTGTCTCAGTAATTTTCCTTGGCCGCTATTGGCTAATTCAGTTTTTCAGTCCTAGATTAATTTTTTATTGTTCGATTTGTATAAAACAAAGTTCATATGCTTCGTTGTCTCAATTGTCATTTTTTTTGTTACCGATAATGTTATATCTGTCGGCACCGGAAGTGGCATAATTTTACCAAAAACTACAATTTTGACAGTTATTTTCCTATTTCGAAAACAAATATTATTTTTTTGAAAAATTATATGACTCAAAGAGTCTGTCTTTTCAAGGCGCAAAAAATGTAGGTAGCAGTTTTTTTAATTTCGATTTCATTTTCGAGCAAATTCGATTAAGAGGCTAAAAATGGTGTAAAATTGGCCTATTTACAACCTATTCAGGCTTTTCAGATTTTAAAATATTTCTTCATAACTTTTATAAACTTGTAGCTATAATAAATACGAAGAAAATGTATGTTAAAATTCGTTTGTAATATAAGCAGTTACCAAGAAATGGGCAGTTCTGTACAAGTCACTGTTTTCGTTATTTTGCCTGTAAAATAGTCAATTCTGATTGGATTTTTATAAAAGTGACATCATTTGATTCAAAAAGAACGTAGCGTCATATCAAGTTGATTACAATTTAAAATTGACACCGGAAGTGACATCATTTGGTCAAAAAATGCATTTTAAACTTTTTAAATCAATGTTTTATTCAACCAAGAATAACTTAATATGTATTAATAATTTTAACTTTTGGTTTAAATTCACATATAAACAAAACTCATATGGTCATATAGATATCATAAAATGGTTTCTAACTTATTCGGTTGCCGAGAAATAGACGGTTTTCTACAGGTCACTTTTGAAGGTTTCGGGGCCATAAAAGGGTCAATTATTATTCGATTTTCATAAACGTCACACCATGTTATACCTAATGCCATTTGGGATTTCATACAAGTAATTTAAGATTTTCATTATCACCGGAAGTAACGTCATTTTGGCAAAAACTGTATTTTTAGCCTCCAAAACAGATATTTTATTAGGGTTTCACACTGCGTAGCTTGTGTGAAACACTATTGTTTTTGTTAAAATTATTATTCTTATTATTATTATTATTATTCAGATTCCAATTTGAATAGATCTCAGCAACTACGTGTCGCATCGTTACGATTTCTTCGGTTTTACTGGGAAAGTGGGTGTGACTTAGAGGATAAAGCTATTTTGAACGTTCTGCGACAATGCGAAATGTCCGAAATCACCGAAGTTATCGTTTTTGAAAATATTGCAGTAATTTTAACAATAATCATTGGATTTTAACTTTCGATACATTTTGGCATAGCCTGAGACAGGGTACATAGCTACGCTACTTTCGATTTTTGATTTTCGGCAAATCTTCAAAGATATTAAGCGCCAAATTTCGAAAATTTAAAATTTTACAAAAAACTTTTTTATTTATGAATATTTTTTAGTCGTATTGTGCACAGAATTAAAGAGTCATCTGACTAGTGCAAAAATGTTAAAAATTTTTGTCTCAGTAATTTTCCTTGGCCGCCATTGGCTAATTCAGTTTTTCAGTCCTAGATTAATTTTTTATTGTTCGATTTGTATAAAACAAAGTTCATATGCTTCGTTGTCTCAATTGTCATTTTTTTTGTTACCAATAATGTTATCTGTCGGCACCGGAAGTGGCATAATTTTACCAAAAACTACAATTTTGACAGTTATTTTCCTATTTCGAAAACAAATATTATTTTTTTGAAAAATTATATGACTCAAAGAGTGTGTCTTTTCATGGCGCAAAAATTGTAGGAAGCAGTTTTTTTAATTTCGATTTCATTTTCGAGCAAATTCGATTAAGAGGCTAAAAATGGTGTAAAATTGGCCTATTTACAACCTATTCAGGCTTTTCAGATTTTAAGATATTTCTTCGTAACTTTTATAAACTTGTAGCTATAATCCATACGAAGAAAATGTATGTTAAAATTCGTTTGTAATATAAGCAGTTACCAAGAAATGGGCAGTTCTGTACAAGTCACTGTTTTCGTTATTTTGCCTGTAAAATAGTCAATTATGATTGGATTTTTATAAAAGTGACATCATTTGATTCAAAAAGCACGTAGCGTCATATCAAGTTGATTACAATTTAAAATTGACACCGGAAGTGACATCATTTGGTCAAAAAATGCATTTTAAACTTTTTAAATCAATGTTTTATTCAACCAAGAATAACTTAATATGTATTAATAATTTTAACTTTTGGTTTAAATTCACATATAAACAAAACTCATATGGTCATATAGATATCATAAAATGGTTTCTAACTTGTTCGGTTGGCGAGAAATAGACGGTTTTCTACAGGTCACTTTTGAAGGTTTCGGGGCCATAAAAGGGTCAATCAGTATTCGATTTTCATAAACGTTACACCATGTTATACCCTAATGCCATTTGTGATTTCATACAAGTAATTTAAGATTTTCGTTATCACAGGAAGTAGCGTCATTTTGGCAAAAACTGTATTTTTAGTCTTCAAAACAGATATTTTATTCAAATGAGTTTGTTCTGAAATCTTTTTCCAATTATGATATTTGATGCCAATCAACAAATAGAATGAACCCATACAATCATACAGATACCGCAAAATAGTTCCTAACTTGTACGGTTGCAGAGAAATAGCCGATTTTCTACAAGTCACTTTTCAAGTTTTTTGGTCTTTAAAAGTGGCAATTATTATTCATTTTACAAATTTTTTTTTCACTGTATGATATCTATGCCATTTCTGATTTCATAAAACTAATTGAACATTTTCATTAACACCGGAAGTAATGTAATTTTGTCAAGATCATTTACAAGTAATAAATGTATAAAATGAATTGATATTGCTGGATTTGGTTGATGCTGCGTCCATATTATTTGATGTGAGCAATGTTTATTTGGAAACCTGTTGAGACGTTTCGTTGGTACCGGAAGTGAAAAATGTTCAAGGGTAACTTGGCACCGGAAGTGACATGTTCAAGAGTAACGTGACACCAGTGAAACCCGTCATTCCTGCATGCAGGTCTAGTTTTGTTTTGAAATCTTTTTCAAATTATGGTATTTGATGCCAATCAACAAATAGAATGAACCCATACGATCATACAGATACCGCAAAATAGTTCCTAACTTGTACGGTTGCAGAGAAATAGCCGACTTTCTACAAGTCACTTTTCAAGTTTTTTGGTCTTTAAAAGTGGCAATTATTATTCGATTTACATAAAATTTTCACTATATGATATCGTATGCCATTTCTGATTTCATAAGACTAATTGAACATTTGCATTAACACCGGGAGTAATTTAATTTTGTCAAGATCATTTACAAGTAACAAATGTATAAAATGAATTGATATTGCTGGATTGATTGGTTGATTCTGCGTCCATTTTATTTGTGTGCAATGTTAATTTGGAAACCTGTTTAGTGGTTACGCTGGTACCGGAAGTGACATATGTTCAAGGGTAACTTGGCACCGGAAGTGACATGTTTAAGAGTAACTTGGCACCAGTGAAACCCGTCATTCCTGCATGCAGGTCTAGTTATTATTATTATTATTATTCAGATTCCAATTTGAATAGATCTCAGCAACTACGTGTCGCATTGTTACGATTTCTTCGGTTTTACTGGGAAAGTGGGTGTGACTTTGAGGATAAAGCTATTTTGAACGTTCTGCGACAATGCGAAATGTCCGAAATCACCGAAGTTATCGTTTTTATACGCCCACATGGAAATGTGGTCGTATATTGCTGTCGCCCCCGTCCGTCCGTCTGTCGGTCCGTCCGTCGGTCCGTCCGTCCGTCCATCGTCCACAATTTCTTGTGAACGCTCTAGAGGCTAAAGTTAATATCCGATTGACTTTAAATTTATACACAGTGTTTAAGGTCATGAGACGAAGAAGCCTATTGATTTTCGGTGATATCTGATAATTACTGCCAGAGTTATGACCCTTGATCACTTTGAAAAATCTTGTGAACGCTTTAGAGGCTAAAGTTAATATCCGATTGACTTTAAATTTATACACAGTGTTTAAGGTCATGAGACGAAGAAGCCTATTGATTTTCGGTGATATCCGATAATTACTACCAGAGTTATGACCCTTGATCACTTTGAAAAATCTTGTGAACGCTTTAGAGGCTAAAGTTAAAGACCACATAAAATAATAATTTTTAATTGCTTATATTGATAACTAAGGGTTACTACATTCATTTTACGTCAAGTTCACTCCAATCTGATTAAAATTAATTGAGATATTAACGGTTAAACATCAAACAGCCAAAAACGGTTTTCAAATTTTCAATTACAACCTTTATCCGGTTGATTGGCTGGTGACGTCACAGGCACTACACATAATCTATACACATTATCTATACAATATATCACTATCTGTACGATATCTCACTGTATACACACCGCCAGTTAACACGTGTGTATTTGTCGGTCCAATTAACATTTGACTGGTGTAATCATTAACTCGTAATTTTACACGTAAGTCAAAGCATTTTCAAAAGCCGACCTTTCTCGTCTTAAGTTGTAATAGATTATATATTTGTGACTAGAATAGATTACAATTCACTAGTTGATCAACATCTCCAGCCCGTAAATCAGAACGTAATATTTTAACACGGTTATCGGTAGTCATATCGACAAATAAACCGACAGAATGAAGCGACACAAGACGGTGCAGATATAAAAACAACATATGTCTTCTAAAGGTGCGGCAAAAGGGGAGGGGGCGAATAGAAGAGCCTCCTAAGCTGGTATCTCGGGTACACGGTGACGTCGCATTCTGATTGTGAATTAAATAATAAAGTAAATTGGGTTTTTTTTTCTTTATATTATATAAATTGTATATTATTAATATTACATTGGTAGTTTAGTAATGTTATTGGCGTACGTGACCATTTTCAGCTTTTTCGCGCCAAAATCAACCATTTTACACATTTCTTAGTAAGCCATGCCTAATATGGTAGACGAAGATTTCCATGTGACATTGAGATCGTGTAACGCTATTTTAGTGATAACGGAGCTTTTTGTTATAAATACAGAGTAATTATTCGACAAATACGAGTGAATTTGAGCCATGTTACTTTCGCTATTACAAACTATCGAAGCTATCGATAGTTTGCTTGACTATCGCAATTTTTATCGATAGTTTCTTTTTACTATCGATACACACTATCGACAGTCAAACCCCTAATGATTATTATTTGAAACCATTTCGTTTCTTAAAAGCCGAGAATTGATTATTTCTATCGGCTTAAAAGATGTCCGTAGCGCCGGCTATAACAATTTCACACCAATCTTGTTTCAATCAGAAGCCAATTATTGTTGGCTCACGGTCGGCTTATTCTAATAAAAAAAAAACACATGGGGAATATGGCTACAACAAGTGTCTTTATAAAACAAATTCTAAATTACAAAACAAATTAATCCGTAGTCAATTGTTATTTAATTAGGGGGATTAAGGAATCAGTCAGGCGTTAACGAATACACACGCCGGCTGTATATAGGTAATTAAGGAATAAACATCCCGAATATGCATTCGGTCACTGTGACGTCACTGGCGTCTGAGGGGATTAAGAGTGTTTTCAATAATTGGCCAAGTCGTTTTTACGGGAGGTCTATATTTGCGACTTTGAGTGACGATATCTGAATTAATTTTCATCAGATTGACGTTAAACTGCCGTAAAATGCATATAGTAAATAATGTTTATAAGCTCAATGAATTTAGTTTTCTCATTTTATGTGCTCTTTAATATCCGATTGACTTCAAATTTATACACAGTGGTTAAGGTCGTGAGACGAAGAAGCCTAGTGATTTTCAGCGATATCCGATAATTACTACAAGAGTTATGACCCTTGATCACTTTGAAAAATCTTGTGAACGCTCTAGAGGATATAGTTAATATCCGATTGACTTTAAATTTATACACAGTGTTTAAGGTCATGAGACGAAGAATCCTATTGATTTTCGGTGATATCTGATAATTACTGCCAGAGTTATGACCCTTGATCACTTTGAAAAATCTTGTGAACGCTTTAGAGGCTAAAGTTAATATCCGATTGACTTTAAATTTATACACAGTGTTTAAGGTCATGAGACGAAGAAACCTATTGATTTTCAGCGATTTCCGATAATTAGTGCCATAGTTATGGCCCTTGATCACTTAAAGAAATCTTGTGGACGCTCTAGAGGCCAAAGTTAATATCCAATTGACTTTAGATTTATACACAGTGTTTAAGGTCATGAGGCGAAGAAGCCTATTGAATTTCAGCGATTTCTGATAATTAGTGCCAGAGTTATGGCCCTTGATCACTTCAAAAAATCTTGTGGACGCTCTAGAGGCCAAAGTGAATATCCGATTTACTTTAAATTTATACACAGTGTCTAAGGTCATGAGACGAAGAAGCCTATTGTTTTTCTGCGATTTCCGATAACTACCAGAGTTATGGCCCTTGATCACTTCAAAAAATCTTGTGGATGCTCTAGAGGCCAAAGTTAATATCCGATTGACTTCAAATTTATACACAGTGTCTAAGGTCATGAGACGAAGAAGCCTTTCGATTTAGTGCCAGAGTTATGGCCCTTGATCACTTCGAGAAAATCCTCTGGAAGCTCTAGAGGCCAAAGTTAATATCCGATCGACTTTAAATTAACACACAGTGTTTAAGGTAATGAGACGAAGAAGCCTATTGATTTTCAGAGATTTCAAATAATTACTGCCAGAGTTATCTCCCTTGATAACTTCAAAAAATCTTGTTACGCTATAGAGGTCAAACTTATCGTCTGATTGACTTCAGATTGATACACAGAGTTTAAGGTGTTGAAACGAACAAGTATTTTGATTTTCAATGAATTTTGATAACTGAACAGCTAAATCCATGATATTAAATGTTTCATGTATACTAATTGTTAGTGTGGGTAACACTTTATAAAAATCATCAAATTCTAATGATTTTCTGATAATTACATAATGAGTTGTTACTCTTAATCAGTTTTTAGTGTTTTACAAATGTTTCATTACCGAAAAAAGTAAAAATATGCGACAACCCTTGTTGACTGCCCAGACGATTTAGCTGCTGTGGGCGTATGTTTTGTTGCCTGGCAACCTATCTTTTCATATTTCATTCTCTTTATTTTATTAAAAAGTACCATATCATAGCAGGAATGTGGACGTATATTGCAGCGTAGCAATGCTCTTGTCAATGCTTGTTGATAACCTGAACAGCTAAATCCATGACATTAAATGTTTGGTATACCAAATGTTAGGATGGCCCCTAAAAATTCCAATGATTTTCTGATAATTACTCTTAATCAGATTTTCAGTTTTTTATATGACCACATCTTAATGTGGACACATTATACCGATGCCCCTGTCCATGCACAATTTGTTTATGGACACACTACAGACTACAGGTCACAATTTTTATCCTACATGTATTTAAAAAGACGTTCGAATATACAAGTATCAATGTTACACCATAAGGTTGGCAGAGTTGATTTTCGTGAAAATCATACCAAATGTGTCAAAATGGCCGCCCTCGTACACAAATAGTCTAAATATATGGGTTGTGAACAGGGATCTTATTTGGCTGTTTTTTGTCGGCTTTAGCCGATTGATCTTTAATCTAGCCGATTGATAAAACAATGAATCGGCCACTATGGTATCATATATCAATCTACGTCGGCCGATTTACAAAGAGTTAATTATCATGAATCGACCACTATGGTATTATTAATCAATCAACTTTCGACCGATTACAAAGAGTTAATTATTACTCGTCGATTAAGAAACCCATCACGGCCGATTACAAAGAGTTAATTATTATTCGTCGATTAAGAAACCCATCACAGAGTCCGTCAATACAATCTGATTACCTTCAGCTTCAATCCTTATCGGCTTGTTTCCTAAATAAACAATTTAGTTGAGTTAATCATGCCAAGTAAAAGAATGTACATAATCCAATGTCGGTTCAATCAATTATATCTAACACAATGTTGAAGTAGTTGAACACCTCGCAGAATGACAATAGAAAACGTAAACGAGATATAGCCGAAGATAGTGATGGCGGCGCTGACCTTGAACTTCAAGCATGCACGTCGTCATTGGAAATTCCAAAAGCTGCAGATCCCCCCACGTCCAATATAGGTCAACCAAAGTCGAAGTCAGGAAGATATTTTAAATCCGAATGGTTAACTTCTTTCAAATGGCTTTCGTTTGACAAAAATTCACAGAAAATGTTTTGTCTAACTAAGTTATTAATTCCGAATTACTGGTGAGCTGTCATAACAATTCCATGAAAGAACAATTTCTAAATGTAATAAAACTGATGGAAATAGGGAGGACGCTACCAGGGAGGACGCTACCAGTTAGTAGTGTCGAGTGTGAGAGGGGTTTTTCTAAGGAGAACGTTATCAAAACTAAGCTTAGGTGCCGTCTAAACGTAGAAACTTTAGATAACTTGATGCGGATAAGTTTAGAAGGCCCCCCTCTATCTTCCTTCGATCCACATAATTGTTTACTAAAGTGGAAAGACATAAGATCCCGGCGACTGTATGCAGGTGACACTAAAAATAAATTAATCTGAATCAAGACAATTGGTCACGTGATCGGCATCTTTCCGACTATACACGGAAATAAATTTGTGCTACGTTGTTAACTTGTTATACTATTGATATGTGCTTATATATTTTGTTGTTTTTATATATTTACCAGTGATTAAGAATAAAAATAGTTTTAAAAAACATACTTGTATTTACTCGTATTTTTTTTTATTATTAAATTATAACTTCCGTTTGGTTGGACGAAAAAATGAAAGCAAAAGTAGGACTAGGAATATGCATTTTGCAAAGAACTGAAATTTGACTGTAAAAGTGTGAATATATCGACTTATGAATACAAGTATGCTATTAAAACAAAGGTTTTGTTTATTAAGGGTTTATATTCAGGGTTTAAGGTAATCTTATTCTTAATACGATATGCAATTATGGTCGTGAATAGAATATGCATAAAGGCGACTATCTGTTAGGGCGACCCGTGGCCGGTTCATTTCAAAATGAAGTAAGAACCCTGGTTGTGAACCCTCTAGAGTCCACAGTTTTGATCTGATTTTGATGAAACTTCAATTATATCAATTACCTGTTGGCTTGATATGCAAGGGGAATGAACGTCGTCCTCCTGAGAGCAAAGAAAAATAACTAATTTTGCTGAGAATTTTCAGAAATAGGACAGATTTAAGATACTGTACTCTTACAAAATGTTCAAATACAGGTGTTCTTAAATCTTTTATTGCTATTTTGATCTTTTGTGTCGATAGATAGTATATTTATAGACTCATTTTTGTGAAAATCTCAATTTGCATCTAAATCAATATTTTTACTAATTTGTCTCTAGTCTAACATTAGATTTTGTGCATTCTGACTCAATTTGCCAAAGAGAGAGAGAGAGAAATGGGGTTTAACGTCCACTCGAAACAAACTAGGTCATTTTGAGACTAACATATGGTTTCATTTTATTTCAATAATTCGTTTGCGCGTAGGGATCTTTAGCAGTGGGAGGAAACCAGAGTGCCCGGAGGAAACCCACGAGGTTGAGAAGGCGCCCCTATCTCCATGCCTCATACGCTCACACCAGGGCTCGAAACCACAGCCGCAAGCCAGAGGTGACCGGTCAATTTGCCGGACAAAATGGACGCTCCTTGCACGCAGATAGTACCAAGGTTGTATAATCTTCAGATCCTGGTTCCTGTAGATATTTGTACATATCTGACCATAGCTTCCCAGATTATAGCCCCTGATTGTGTGAAAAATCGTGATTTGCACCCATCGGATCGTAACTTCCTGAATTATGGCCCCTGATTGTCCGAAAAATTATTGCCCTTTTTAGCTTGTGGTCCCTCTGGAGGTCATAATTATTATCTGATTTAAAAAAACGTTTGATTATATCACCGTTATATGGTAATAAAAGCTGAGTTCGAATTTCGTGAAAATCGAAGCAAAATTGACGGACAAAATGGCCGCCGTTTGTACGCGAATAGTGTGAAAATATGTTATATCAAGGTTGTGGACCCTATAGAGGTCACAATTTTGAACCGATTTTGATGAAACTTGACATGCATGTTTATAACCCGAAGATCTTGGTTCCTTTCGATATTTGCGCTCATTGATTCGTAACTTCCTGAATTATGGCCCCTGATTGTACGAAAAATCACCCTTTTTATACGCCCACATTTTCATGTGGAGGTATTATGTCGTCGCCCCCGTCCGTCCACAATTTGTTTGTGGACTCTCTACAGGTCACAATTCTTATCCGATTTTGACGAAACTTGAAATATAGGTTTATCCCCATGAGATCTCAGTTCCTTTTGATATTGGCATGTATCGGTTCGGAACTTCATGGATTATGGCCCCTGATTGTACGAAATATCATGTTTTTAGCTTGTGGACCCTATAGAGGTCACAATTTTGAACCAATTTTAATGAAACTTGACATGCATGTTTATAACCCAAAGATCTTGGTTCCTTTCGATATTTGAGCTCAGTGATTCGTAACTTCCTGAATTATGGCCGCTGATTGTCCGAAAAATCGCCCTTTTTAGCTTGTGGCACCTCTGGAGGTCAAAATTATTATCCGATTTATAAAACCGTTTGATTATATCACCGTTACATGGTAATGAAGGCTGACTTCGAATCACGTGAAAATTGAACCAAAATTGACGGACAAAATGGCCGCCGTTTGTACGCGAATAGTGTGAAAATATGTTATATCAAGGCTGCGGACCCTATATAGGTCACAATTTTGAACCAATTTTGATGAAACTTGACATGCATGTTTATAACCCGAAGATCTTGGTTCCTTTCGATATTTGCGCTCATTGATTTGTAACTTCCTCAATTATGGCCCCTGATTGTACGAAAAATCACCATTTTTAGCTTGTGGTCCCTCTGGAAGTCACAATTATTTTCCGATTTAAAAAAACGTTTGATTATATCACCGTTTCACCTTAGGGAAGGTTTGGTTCAAATTTGGGGAAAATCGGACCAAAATTGACAGACAAAATGGCCGCCGATTTTACGCGAATACTGTTAAAAAATGGTATATCATGGTTGTGGACCCTGTATAGGTCACAATTTTAATTTGATTTTGATGAAACTAATGCATGGTTATAACCCAAAGATCTTGGTTCCTTTCGGTATTTGCGCATATCAGATCGTAACTTCCTGAATTATTCGAATTTCGTGAAAATCGTACCAAAATGTGCCGGACGAAATGGTCGCCGTTTGTACGCGAATAGTGTAATGATATGGTATTAGGGCTGGACGATATTGACAATTTTAAATATCGCGATATTTGAAAAAATATTCACGATATATTGAAATATCGCGATATTTTTACGTGTGTAATGTTTTATTAAAAAATGTGTATAAATTAGGGCTGCAACGATTCATCGATGAATCGATGAACCGCGATTTTGTAAAAATCCACGATGCACGATACAATCAATGTCCGTATCGCGATTCATTATCCAAAAAATCCACAAAAAAAGACCAGCGTTCTGTCGTTTAAATATCCTAACGTGGAATGCGTAAATAATTCCACAAGCAAAATTACTTTTTTTACTGTAAGCGAGTACGTGTTATCACACTCTCGACAAGTTATTTCGCCAAGAATAAATAATATCAGTCTGGATAAGCCACTGATAGATCAGTGGGATAAGCAAGTCGAGCTTGAAATAAAGTAACTTGCAAATTACGCACTTGAATAATATACGGAAAAACATAGAGCATATTATTATAAATACGTCAGTAATATGCGAATTGTGCTAAGATTAATGCACGAGATTGGCGATTGGTGCATACATTGGTCAGCACAATTATCATTTCTATATTTCTAATGTATAATAATATTTTGACATTCAAAATTCCGTACTGTTGTTTTCTTCGCCATTGCCACATCTGCGACTGACCTGACAACGAGAAAGCTTTTCATTGGCTGAACTTGTTGTGGCAATACGAGCCAGTCATATTGATTCTGCAGCTGAATTTTTATAATAATAATGCATTCGTCAACAAATTCAATGTGCCAAAGTCAAAGCCCAGCTAAGGCATGGGCCTGAGGGGCCCAGGGCCCCGCGGTTCATGGCAAAAAGAAAAATTTCAGATGACAGTTTCACAGTAATCGATCTAGCGGCGCGAAGTGTCGAGTCGGAGCTATCCACCAACCTTCAACTACCTTCTCTGTGTAGTTCCACTCGGTTATCGGCCTAGGCTGCTAGACTTTGTATGTCGTTCGGAATTGAATAGATTTCCTAATTTCGCACATAATTAGCAATATATCGTCAATAAATATCGCGGTATTTACGATAATCTGCAAAAAACGATATATTGCTATACCGCGATGTTTTTGGTGACCAAAGATCGTCGACGATGAAAAAATTTGACATCGCGATATATCGGGATATCGAGAATATCGTCCAGCCCTATATGGTATATCATGGTTGTGGACTGTCTACAGGTCACAATTCTTATCCAATTTTGCCAAAAAGTCACATTTCTAGGTTGTGTACCGTCACACCATAATCATTGTCGGCTTCGAATTTCTTGACACGTTGATCCTGCACGTTTTAGTTGAATGACTTACTACTGATTTCTAACAGTCTCGCACACTCGTTTAGGCTATAAATAGCAACAGCATGCGGAAATGTTCAAAACACCAAACACTACTACAGCCGTAAAAAATCTATTGTTGACGATTCTCAATAGCAATAATATTTAACTTTTTGGTTATTACGGCATCTTTAAAAATTACGCCCGTTTTATTTTTTAAATTGCCTTATAATTAGCTGTACCATTAGAAGCTGCATATTTTGGTTAAGTACAAAAAATATCTCTGACTCAACATCCGTAATGCAAGAATATGATACTAGCAGTAGTTTCATTTTACTTTTACAAGGTTCTTAAAAATATTGTTGAGTTGCCTGATGTTGGTGCTTCTAAATTCAATTTCTTGTTCCATGTTTCGTAAAAAGATAGGCTGGCACTGCCAGGCAGGATACGCCCACATTTTCGAGAGATGGATAGAGAACAAGCAATACCAAAAGTGATTTTTCCTACATCTTTAAGTCCTGTATTTCATATTGTATTGGGAGCAGCCATTTAGTTGGTCAGTTCCAGTCTGATATTCATGAAATTCGAAACCGACAATGATTATGGTTTGACGGTACACAACCTAGAAATGTGACTTTTCATTAAAATCGGATAAGAATTGTGACCTGTAGAGAGTCCACAACCATGATATACCATATTTTTTATACTATTCGCGTACAAACGGCGACCATTTCGTCCGGCAATTTTTGTATGATTTTCACGAAATTAGAACTCAACCTTCCTAATCAAAATCGAATTAAAATTGTGACCTATACAGGGTCCACAACCATGATATACCATTTTTTTTAACAGTATTCGCGTACAAACGGCGGCCATTTTGTCTGTCAATTTTGGTCCGATTTTCCCGAAATTCAAACTCAACCTTCCTTACAGTGTAACGGTGATATAATCAAACGTTTTTTTAAATTGGATAATAATTGTGACCTCCAGAGGGACCACAAGCTAAAGAAAGGGGGATTTTGCGTATAAGCAGGGGCCATAATTCAGGAAGTTACGATCCGATATGCGCAAATATCGAAAAGAACCAAGATCTTTGGGTTATAACCATGAATTTCAAGTTTGATCAAAATCGAATTAAAATTGTGACCTTAACAGGGTCCACAACCTTGATATACCATTTTTTAACAGTATTTGAGTACAAACGGCGGCCATTTTGTATGGCAATTTTGGTCTGATTTTCCCGAAATTCGAACTCAACCTTCCTTACGGTGTAACGGTAATATAATTAAACGTTTTTTTAAATCAGATAATAATTGTGACCTCCGAGCTAAAAAAAAGGCGATTTTGCTTATAATCAGGGGCCATAATTCAGGAAGTTACAATCCGATATGCGCAAATATCGAAAGGAAGCAAGATCTTTGGGTTATAACCATGAATTTCAAGTTTCATCAAAATCGAATCAAAATTGTGACCTCCACAGGGTCCACAACCTTGATATACCATTTTTTAACAGTATTCGCGTACAAACGGCGGCCATTTTGTATGGCAATTTTCGTCCGATTTTCCCGAAATTCGAACTCAACCTTCCTTAGGGTGTAACGGTGATATAATCAAACGGTTTTTTAAATCGAATAATAATTGTGACCTCCAAGCTAAAATAAAGGCGATTTTTCGTATAATCAGGGGCCATAATTCAGGAAGTTACGATCCGATATGCGCAAATATCGAAAGGAAGCAAGATCTTTGGGTTATAACCATGAATTTCAAGTTTCATCAAAATCGAATCAAAATTGTGACCTCCACAGGGTCCACAACCTTGATATACCATTTTTTAACTGTCTTCGCGTACAAACGGCGGCCATTTTGTATGGCAATTTTCGTCCGATTTTCCCGAAATTCGAACTCAACCTTCCTTAGGGTGTAACGGTGATATAATCAAACGGGTTTTTTAAATCGAATAATAATTGTGACCTCCAGAGGGACCACAAGCTAAAAAGGGTGATTTTTCGGACAATCAGGGGCCATAATCCAGGAAATTACATTCCGATAGCCGCAAATATCGAAAGGAACCAAGATCTTTGGGTAACAAACATGCATGTCAAGTTTCATCAAAATCGGTTCAAAATTGTGACCTCTATAGGGTCCACAAGCTAAAAACGTGATTTTTCGTACAATCAGGGGCCATAATCCATGAAGTTTTGATCCGATACATGCCAATATCGAAAGCAGCCGAGATCTTTTGGGGATAAACCTATATTTCAAGTTTCGTCAAAATCGGATAAGAATTGTGACCTGTAGAGAGTCCACAATCAAATTGTGGACGGACGGACGGACGTACTCCCGTAGCTATAGTTGTGCAATTTCTGACTTGCGGGCTTCATGGGGGTACGAACGCTACTTGCGCGATACGTTTTCGGAAGGCAATTGAGGGGTAAAAGTGACAAAGTTATGAGGAATTCTGGCGGTTTTTTTGTGGGGAATATTTTGCGGGCTTCGTGAGGGTACGAACGCTACTTGCGCGATATGCTTCGGACGGCAATTGAGGGGTAAAAGTGACAAAATTATGGGGAATTCTGGCGGTTTTTTGTGGGGAATATTTTGCGGGCTTCATGGGGGTACGAACGCTACTTACGCGATAAGCTTCGGACGGCAATTGAGGGGTAAAAGTGACAAAATTATGCGGAATTCTGGCCGTTTTTGTGGGAAATATATTTTGCAGTTCATAATTATTTTTTCTAATTTTTCCAAATCTTCCGCGGAACTTGTCCTAGCGGCTACCCCTACTAAATCGACCCCTGTGCGTCGCGTGGTGCCCTCTAAAATTTTCTTCGGCGACCGGAAGTGGAACAAAATGGTCCATGATAGCCATTTGACCATGACCTTGACCTTGAAGGGTCAAACCAAGATCACCACACGACTCCCAGGTGTTGATTTAGTTCAAGAGGCCGCGACCCCACGGTCGTCGGGTGCGATTCGGGAGATGCCAGTTATCTCCCCTTTGACCACAGCAGTAAAAAGCAAGTTATTTGACTTTCTCAGACAATTTTCCCCAAAAATGTCTTCCCATCGGCCCGGGATTTGGTAGCCGGATAGAGCGACCCCATATTTGTTCTTCATTTTTAAATTTTGCCCACAAAAAGTTGCGACCTTGACCCACTAGGGGCCCCGGAAGTTTATCGGTTTTTTCCCACTCTAGGCAAAACTAATAAATTCAAGACCACGAGACCTTGACCTCCCGACATTTTATCATGGCCCACGTGATCTTAGTAGGTCAAGGTCATCTGAAAGGGTCAAGGTCACAATAATTTCTACCCACTCGTGTCTTCCTCTGGCTCTCGCGGGGCCCTAGTTCTACGTGGCAAGTCAAAGGTCATGACCTTGGATGGACACCTCACTGGCCATTTGAATTTGGTCTTGACCTTTGACCTGAACTTTGACCTTGGGTTTAAAAAATTCCAAAAACTTCATGTACCGTCCAAAATTTCGCCATAAGTATCAAGGTCGATTCCAAGGTCACGGCAAACAAGCCCGGTGATGGGACTGTCTTACGGGTCAAAGTCATGACCTTAGTTGGCAGAACCTCTCCCCGGCGGCATTTTAGGTATAACGTCACATTCCAAACGGCTCTTGGGCAGGGTCCCAGATTGGGTATTTGTAAGTTTATTAACCCCGAAAAGTCCCCCGGTCACATAAAAATGGCCATGCGGATACCGGAAGTGGGCGATATCGACGCCAAAGACACGATTGAAAAAAGCTGCTTTTTGGGCCCCATTCCCGAACCGGAAGTCCCAGACGTTTGAATTTTCGGACTGTTACGCCGAAGAGTCCTACGCACCTGGTCCCGTGCTCTAAAGCCCCGACCGCGGTCACTTGGGGCTCCGGGGCCCCAAAACGTCATATTTCATTAATTATTGTTGTAACTTTTTCAGGTCTTCCACGCAACTTGTCCTCGCGGCTACCCCCACTAAATCGACCGTGCGCGCCACGTTGTGCCCTCGCAAATTTTCTGTGGAAGTGGATAAAAATGGTCCATGATAGTCATTTGACCATGTCCTTGAAATTTGGAGGTGTTTCCGATTTTATTCAAGTTCACTCGTAAAAGTCGAGTTATAGGTAAGGCAAGTGTCGGATCCGAACCCTACTCGACCTAATCCCCTCTAGGGATGTTAACACAAATGTGTTTTCTTTTTCCCGGTTTAGGTGGGTTAGGCCTAATTCCTAGGCCATCTGAATCTGGTCTCAAAATTAAAATCGAAGTAACCTCGGAAAAATGGCCACCCCTCGACTTACGGATGCCGAAACCGGAAGAGGTGATATGGGACGCTGTGCAATTTCCTAGGGTAGGTACCCAGTGAATTTCACGTTGAAACCCCCGAAGGTACGGACAAGTGTATTCGGATTTTTAGTCCAAATTAATAGAATTTTGCTCCGAAAAGGGGCACGTACTCAGTCCCCAGAGATGACCAATGTGGTGATGTACCTGCACTGAAAATTTGGTGTCGATCCCTTCTCTCGAAGGGTTGGGCGTAGCGATAATCCTACTGAAAAATCGGCGAAAACGGAAAAAATTGATTTGTGCATTTCGGCGCCCCTAGAAAAAGCCCATAACTCATCCCCTATGGGCAATATGCCCGTGAAATTTAGAGAGCAGACCGGATCGGCCAGGGGGGTCCGATTTTATTCAAGTTCTCCCGTAAAAGTCGAATTATAGGTAAGCAAGTGTCGGATCTGAACCCTACTCGACCTAATTCCTGCCGGCCAAAAAACGAAAGTTGCGTGCGCGGTTGCTCACCACATCCGTACCTTCGTAGGTAACGACGTGAAATTCACTGTGTACCTAGTCTGGGACATTGGGCATCTGTCCATACCAAGGACAAAAAGTACCAAAATGAAAAAAAAATCGTAGGATGCACTGATTTTAATTTTGAGAGATTTGATTTGCAAGGGTTCAAAATGGGGGGGGGGGGGTAGGCGAAATTTCGAACAGATTTATTCATTTTTAAAAGAATTATTCGGGATATTCAATTGAAAATGGCGACTGTCGGAATTCAGCTACCGGGCACCCCTGTACTAACGCCTTGACCCTTCCTGACGCCCAATCGTCACCAAATTTTATAGGCAGGTGCCCAACACACCTGTCCACCCGGAGGAAAATTGGGTAAAAATTAAAATACACGCGCGCGCATGCGTACCACACCCTTACTTTCATGCACGCACACTTGACTGGGTACCTTTGTTATGGTCCCGGTCACACTTTAAAAAAAAAAAATTGGGGTTCCGACCCCTGCGGGCCGAGCGGGGGGCATTTTCCCGGGGGTACATAAAGTAAAATATCAAAAACAGGAGTTTGATTTTAATTTTGATACCATTTGTGGATGCCCAGAGGATGACTTTTTTTGCTGGATTTTACCTTCGCGCAAGCGTAGCGCTGGAACCAAAGGCACGATGCCTACCAAATTCCGGCTATCAACTTCTCACGTAGGTACCTAGGTGCCCTAAAAATTGTCCGAGGAACCTGAAATTTGGACACGATATGCCCATTTGATCCGATGAAAAAAAAAATTGGCAAAAAAACGTTTCTTCACAAATTTAATGCGGTTTTAATGGTATCGTGCACATTTTCCTTTAAAATAAAATTTTTAAATTCACGGGAACCATGTTTGCAGGATTAAAAACCAAAATCGGTCATTTGTTCCGAAATTGACTGCTGGGGCATCCTATCTAGCGGTTGGTTGCGCAGGGGTGCTATCTATCACATAATAAAAGGAGAAAAATATCTGATATAAAGAACAATAAAAATTCGATGAAATACGGCAATTTTTTTTATTAAAAAAATCTTTGATGGTTGGGGGTGGGATTCGAATTTATTAACCATGTTTCCGGGGTCGAACACACTTCTCCTTTGGATATGTGATAGCTAGAATCAAAGGCTACATTCTCTTTTGAATCCGATCCGACCACGGGAACGATGTCTGTGCAGTGCGAAAATTCTGTAAAAATTTCAAGGCAATATTCCTACGGGAAGGCTGTTAATCAGTCCAAATAGTTTAGAAATAAGAGGCGTAACGCGCTCAAAATACACGGAACTGAATTTTCTGGGAATCTCTTAATTTTTCACCAATCAGTCTGAAATTGTCCGGGCTACCCAGGAATACATGTAGGATGAGGCTCTGAAGATTTCAGCTTCATAGCTCCAATATTTCCAAAAGGGCTGATACATATGCATAGACATGCTGCATGAAGCCTGCGACACGAAATAAGCCGAACCGGGCCTCCCTTTGACCAACACAACCTTGCTGCAGACTGTACAAAGCTGTTCTGAAAATATCAGCTTCATAGCTCCAATATTTATAAAAATATAAGGGTTGATACATGCTCAATTGAGCGATATAGCCCGAAAAAGCACGGCCAACCCATGCATAGTTGAAACCCACTGCTTTGATCCTTCTAGTCATCCGACGGCCCTGAAATTAATACATGAATCCCTGAAGAGGCAACTCTCCAAACTACAGCCCATTATCTTTAATAGAATTCAAATCAGAGCTTTACATAGATGACAATTTGAAGGCCAAAAAAATATGTTCGCTCAAATTTGCATTTTTTGACATCTATTGAGACCATATCTCCATGGTGTTTCCTTTTTTCGGGACAGGACGAAGGGCGTTATTCCTTGGATCCCACACCTAAGGTAAAAAAATCGACTTTAATTTTGGACAAGAGCCGCCTAAATTTCAGAAAAATGAGCCCACAATTTAGTCAATTACGGGCCATTACATGTCATATATATCACCTCTCAAGCGTGGCAAACAACCCACTATTCGTTATTGAAAAACCAACTTTAATTTTAGCTAGAAACCCACAAATTAGTTGAAAAATCGACATTAATTTCTGTCAAAAAGCTCACTAATTCTGTTTATAAACATATTTGATGATAATACAGCTAACAGACCAGATAATCCATCTGATGGATATCAAAATGATGGTATCAAGATGTCATTAATATATCCTGCTTAATCATATTTGAATCTATTTCTAACACTCACTAATGAGCACGATTTTTCCAATGTGGTGATACATGTGCATTTTTTCTCTTCTGCATGTTAAAAGATGAACATAACATCACATATATTTGAATACAACTCATTTTTATTAACATGATTTTGCTGACATATTATAATATATATTTGAATAGAACTCAATTTTTATTAACATCATTTTGCTGGTATTTAGATCAAAAGGTCATCTGGCATATTTTTTATTGTCTATTTCTAACCCAAACAGAAAACTTAGTTTTTAGATATTTGTTCAAAGTGCGGTATACAGAATGTTCCAATAAATATCAAAAAGCGAAAATGTAATTCTATTGTAACCAAAAAAAAAACAATATTTTTTATGGTTAGTTGTTATTTGTTCAATTAATGAGCCTCTATTTTGTGCTACCTATGCAGCTTAAGCAATAGTGATTCATTTCCAAGATAATCTTTGGAGTACAAAACTAAAAATGCTTTCAATCATTATTTAAACCTTATAAGTGCAGATGGTCACATGTTTAAACATTTTATGAAGAAACGTGATATTTCTATATACATTACTTTTATAAACTTTAAACCCGGTTACATTTTGAATCGGCAGGCAAAAATGTATGAAATTTCTTCTATTAGTGTTACACTCTTATTATCGGGATTATTTTGGGTTTTTATTAAGGTTTCTTTCAAGCGCTTACAAATAAAGTCATTTTTCGACTCTTCTCGATGGCTTTTTAACAAGCAGCTGGTTTCGGTCTTATTTTTTTTCAAAATAGTGTTTAAATGTTATTCTTATGCAGTTGGTTCAATCGGGTCATCTATAAAATCCTCCATTTCAATCTTATCTATACAATTCTTCTCATCAGTATTTTCATCTGCGATAGTATCTATAAGTAAAATATTATTGAACATTAGAAGTCAACCACTTCATAATAGCTTCACCTGATGTTTTTCAGTGGTTTATTTTTAAATTACAGGTGGTTATTTGAAAAGGGCAATCAAATAAAAAAAACCAAACATATTCCTACATCGCAAGAACTGAGAAATTATATAACATGGCATTCCTGTACGTGACACAAACCTGTGAAAATGAACCAGCTGTTCACGAAAGAGCAAGTATGCTCTACTTCACATGTGGCATGTTCATCTATTTGTTCAAAATGACATTTATTGCAGATTCGGTTTTCAGAGATCTTTATGTATGAAGACAACTTCAACAAGAAAATCAGTACTTACCATCTAGCTGAATTTTCTCCAATTTCTTGTTGGTGAACATTTCAAATGTATCAGTATCCTGCAATTGGTCGAAGAGTACATTTAAATGAACGCATATCATATATTTGCACCAACGGTATGCTTACACCAATATTGATTGAAATAAACCAGTTAAATGATATTTCATATTGTTAATGTCAAAAATTATAGATAATATTGAGCTTAAGATTTAGTTACTTATAATATAGCTTGCTGAAAAAGATCATACAACGAAAATAAAATTATAACACATAATTGAAACTAATTACTAAATTTCATCCAAACCAGTCTCTTTAAAGCAAATGTTTTAAAAGAAAAAACACTCTTACTAATGACACAAAATCTAAAGTCAAAGAACAAAGAGCTTATGTTTCAGAGAAACAGATCCATCTCAAATAAAGGGTGTTCTGATCAAATTCCTTCCTCTTTTAATTTTAATCCCCATACTTCAATATGAAACACCATTGAGATGGATGAGGCTCACACTGATCACTGTGTAAAATACTTACTCTGAATCAGCAGATTGACAGTTAACATCACATACTGTTAAATTACCAGCATTATGAACTTCAACCACCATTACTGACCAGATGTCTTTACACCAGGTAGTTTTGCCCATACTTTACACCCTGTAAAATAAAAATGTACACATTTTATTAGTGTGCTACCTAGTTTGCCATAATATACAATAACAATAAGTAATATTTTCACGTGAACAAAAGTATTTACTTGCCACTATATAGATTAAAAAAGGGAATATTTTCACTTTTGACAAAAAAACAAATTTAGCGATATTTTTTTTCGGGCCAAAACAAAAATTTCCATTGGACAATTATTCGAAGATTGTTTTACATGAGCTTCATTTGCAGTTCGGGGGTTCGTTTTTTGACAAATATGTAAAATGTGATGAGAGCGATTATATCGTCGGAGGACAGCAATAAAAAAATCTTCTATTTTGACGTTGGTGCGAGCTGAGAAAAGCGCGAGCTATCACTCGCGTCAAACGTGAAACACTGATATCATATTGTTATTTTTGTTAATGTACGAAAAAAGATATTAAAAATACGTAATAATTGGGCTTTTTTTTTATTTTGTGGGGTGAAACAGACCCATATAAGTGGGATGAAACGACCCGTGTAATTGTGGGATGAAAAGACCTGTGGAATTGTGGGATGAAACAGCCCGGGGGAAACGGTAATAGGGTGAAACGACCTGCTCCTCATTTTTAACGGCATAATCAACAGAAACAGGAATAGCCCTTGCTAAATAAAGAACTAAGAACTAAATCGACAAACCTAACATGTCTATCCATAAACCATATTTCTGTGATAAATTAATCACTTGGAATGTCGAATAAACAAAATGGCGATTCGGATCTCGGACACAGTGTTACTGTAAGTTGAATTGGCCTCAACAGAATTTGGCAAACTAATAACAATGCGTGTCTGCTTGAACACGGATTAAAAAAAACATTACCTCTCTCTTTATTTAACTAAAGCTTGATCTACCATTAATCTTCAGGTTCAACCGCGAAATCAGCTAAATGGCGTAGAAAATACCACAGAGTATAACCCCAGTAGTATGCCGTGTACTGCTGTCATTGACGTCATATAGTCTAGTCTCGGACACCCATAATTACATAGTCTTCAGCATACGGAATTTAGCTGTCTGACTGATTGAGACTAGCAGTACCATTGACGTCAATGAGCAGTACTCACGCTTCGTTCTACTGCGCATGCATATCCAATAGTCTTGCTTAACAAGTCGTTTAAGAGAGATAACTCCCATTTTGAGCTGAGATTCACGGTAATCAATCGTCCGTCCGTTCAGTTTGTCCGATTTAAATTTCGTCCGTAATAATTGAGGGGTGATTTTCCCATATTCTTTCAGCAGCCCACAAATATCATTTAAACACATTTTTGCATCATCACTTCCGTGGTGCACCCCGTAAGTGACCAAAAATCCCACAAGTAACCCATATACTGTGTAAAGTCCCCGTAAGTATACCTACGGGAGAGCGGACGGACGGACGGACGTCCGGACGGACAGGGGCGACGACATAATACGTCCACATGAAAATGTGGGCGTATAAAAAAGGAGTCTTGATTATCCCGACCCGTCAATTAGACGTAGAATGATCGGTAGACTAGTTAAGCGAGACTAATTTCAAAACAAGGGCACGTAACCTATCTTTTACTCAAAAGTGTCTGGATGTTATGGACGCCACTCCAAACAATTTTTATACGTCCACATTCATAATGTGAACGTATTATGCCGTCGCCCCTGTTTGTGTGTGTGTGTGTGTGTGTGTGTGTGGGTGTGTGTGTGTGTGTGTGTGTGTATGTATGTGTGTGTGTGTGTGTGTGTCTGTGGTTCGCCTACAGGGCGCAATTCTTCATGGATTTTCTTCAAACTTGGTATACTTATTCCTTATACCCCAAGGAAGATCCCTATTGTTTTTGGGGCATGCCACGCCCATTTCTAGTATTTGTTTGTTTGTCGTCTACAGGCCACATTTCTTAACTTATAATTTTGAAACTTAGCATACACATTCTTTGTACCCTAAGGAACATCCCTATCGTTTGGGGTGTATGCCCCACCCCCAGGGGCAGAGCCACGCCCATTTTCTTTTCGTGTGTCTTTGTGTCGCCTACAGGGCGCAATTCTTACTGGATTTTCTTCAAACTTGGTATACGTATTCCTTATACCCTAAGGAAGATCGCTATTGTTTTTGGTGCATGCCCGACCCCCAGGGACAGAGCCACGCCCATTTCTAGTATGTATTTGTTTGTTGTCTACAGGCCACATTTCTTAACTTATAATTTTGAAACTTAGCATACACATTCTTTGTACCCTAAGGAACATCCCTATCATTTGGGGTGCATGCCCAACCCCCTGGGGCAGAGCCACACCCATTTTCTTATCGTGTGTCTTTGTGTCGCCTACAGGCCGCAATTCTTATTGGATTTTCTTTAAAACTTTGTATACTTACTCTTTATACTCTAAGGATGATCCCTATCATTTGGGGTGCATGCCCAACCCCCCAGGGGCAGAGCCACGCCCATTTTCTTTTTGTGTGTCTCTGTGTCGCCTAGAAGCCGCAATTCTAACTGTATTTTCTTAAAACTTTGTATACTTACCCTAAGGATGATCCGTATTGTTTTTTGGTGCATGCCCGACCCCCAATGGCAGAGCCACGCCCATTCCTTGTATTTATTTGTTTGTCGTCTACAAGCCACATTCTAAACGTATAATCTTGAAACTTTGAATGATTATTCTTTGTACCCTAAGGAACATTTCTATCATTTGGGGTGCATGCCCAACCCCCAGGGGCAGAGTCACGCCCATTTTCTTTTGTGTGTCGCCTACAGGCCACAATTCTTAATCGGTCATCTTGAAACTTAAAATACTTATTCCTTATACCCTAAGGATGACCCCTTTTGTTTTGGGTGCATGCCCGACCCCCATGGGACAGCAACACCCATTTCGTGTATTTGTTTGTCTGTCGTCTACAGGCTGCATTTCTTAATGTATCATCCTGAAACTTTGAATACTTATTCTTTTTACCTTAAGGATGATCCCTATTGTTTTTGGTGCATGTCCAACCCCAAGGGACAGTGCCACACCCATTTTTTTTGTTGTCTGTCTGTGTGTCACCTACAGCCCACAATTCTTAATCGATCGTCATGAAAACTTTTTTTATACTTATTCCTTATACCCTAAGGCTGACCACTATTATTTTTGGTGCATGACGGACCCCCTAGGACAGAGCCACGCCCAATGCTTTTGTGTCTTGTGTTCGCCTACAGGATGCAATTCTTAACAGATACTTTTAAAACTTTACAAACCTATTCCTTATACCCTCAAGATGACCCCTATTGTTTTGGTGATTTCCTAACCCCCAGGGGCAGAGCCATGCCCATTTTTACTTCGTGTCTATGTGTGTTGTCTACAGGCCACGATTCTTAATGGATCGTCTTGACGTCTTAAAACTTGGGATATGTATTCCATATAGCCTAAGGACGTCAACTGCATGTCCCGACTCACACAGGCAAGATACGACCAATTTTTGTGTTTGTCGTTTACAGGCCGCAATTCTGAATGAATCAGCTTGGTACTTGGTTTATGTATTCCTGAGCCTGAGGGCGTCCACTATTGATTTTGATGAATGTCCCGACCCTCAGGGTCAGAGCCACGCCCACTTTTTGCCTTTAGTGTTAGGAAGGCACAATTCTGAATGGATTATCTTGGTATAGTTATTCCTTATACTCTAAGGACGGCAACTATTAATGTTGGTGCACGACCCTCAACGCTAAACAAACCAAACGCCTAGCCTTCTTGACAAAGTACCATATCAATCAAAGTAGGAATGTGGACGTATATTGTAGCGTTAGCGTTATGTTTCAGTATAATTTATGTATGGTTTAATGATCATAGCTTATGAAGTACAGCATGGTCGTTTATTTAGTGACTATAAATGTGTGAAACAGATTTAAGGCTTTCTGTATTGTGGTGTAATTGTCAAGATATTTGGAGATATTCATTTTGGGTGGGGCACTCCCTAAATACAGTATAAAATACCGGATTTAATGATGTATCAAAAATCACTTTCGGTATTGCAGTGCCAGCCTATCTTTAACTTGTGGACCTTATAGAGGTCACAATTTTGAACCGATTTTGATGAAACTTGACATGCATATTTATAACCCAAAGATCTTGGTTCCTTTCGATATTTGCGCCTATCGGAACGTAATTTCCTGCATTATTGCCCCTGATTGTCCGAAAAATCACCTTTTTATACGCCCACATTTTTATGTGGACGTATATTGTCATCGCCCTTGTCAGTCCGGACGTCCGTCAGTCCATCCACAACTTGAAATATAGGTTTATCCCCAAAAGATCTCGTCTGCTTTCGATATTGGCATGTATCGGATCAAAACTTCATGGATTATGGCCCCTGATTGTACGAAAAATCACGTTTTTAGCTATTGGACCCTATAGAGGTCACAATTTTGAACCGATTTTGATGAAATTTGACATGCATGTTTATAACCCAAAGATCTTGGTTCCTTTCGACATTTGCGCCTATTGGAACGTAATTTCCTGAATTATGGCCCCTGATTGTCTGAAAAATCACCTTGTTTAGCTTGTGGTCCCTCTGGAGGTCACAATTATTATCCATTTAAAAAAAAAGCGTTTGACTATATTACCGTTACACCCTAAGGCAGGTTGAGTTTGAATTTCGGGTAAATCGGACCAAAATTGTTATACAAAATGGCCGCCGTTTGTATGCAAATACTGTTAAAAAATGGTATATCAAGGTTGTGGACCCTGTATAGGTCACAATTTTAATTCGATTTTGATGAAACTTGAAATTCATGGTTATAACCCAAAGATCTTGGTTCCTTTCATTTATTGCACATATCGGATCGTAACTTCCTGAATTATGGCCCCTGATTATACGCAAAATTGCCTTTTTTTAGCTTGTGGTCCCTCTGGATGTCACAATTATTATCCGATTGAAAAAAAAACGTTTGATTATATCACCGTTACACCGTAAGGAAGGTTGAGTTCGAATTTCAGGAAAATCGGACCAAAATTGCCATACAGAATGGCCGCCGTTTGTACGTGAATTGTATATCAAGGTTGTTGACCAAAAATGTTATACAAAATGGCCGCCATTTGTATGCAAATACTGTTAAAAAATGGTATATCAAGGTTGTGGACCCTGTAGAGGTCACAATTTTAATTCGATTTTGATGAAACTTGAAATGCATGGTTATAACCCAAAGATCTTGGTTCCTTTCCTTATTTGCACATATCTGATTGTAACTTTCTGAATTATGGCCCCTGATTGTCTGAAAAATCGCTATGGTCCCTCTGGAGGCCACAATTATTATCCGAATTAAAAAAATGTTTGACTCTATCACCGTTACACCCTACGGAAGGTTGAGTTTGAATTTCGAGAAAATTGGACCATAATTGGACCGAAATGGTCGTCGTTTGTACGCGAATAGTGTAAAAATATGGTATATCATGGTTGTGGACTCTCTACAGGTCACAATTCTTATCCGATTTTGACGAAAAGTCACATTTCTAGGTTGTGTACCATCACACCATAATCAATGTTGGCTTTGAACTTCATGAATATCAGACTGGAACTGACCAACAAAATGGCTGCTCCCAATACAGTATGAAATACAGGACTTAATGATGTAGGAAAAATCACTTTCGGTATTGCTTGTTCTCTATCCATCTCTCGAAAATGTGGGCGTATCCTGCCTGGCAGTGCCAGCCTATCTTTTAGCTTGTGGTCCCTCTGTAAGTCACAATTATTTTCCGATTTAAAGAAACGTTTGATTATATCACCGTTACACCTTAAGGAAGGTATGAGTTTGAATTTCAGGAAAATTGGACCAAAATTGCCATACAAAAAGGCCGCCGTTTGGACACGAATAGTGTAAAAATATGGTATATCATGGTTGTGGACTCTCTACAGGTCACAATTCTTAACCGATTTTGACGAAAAGTCACATTTCTAGGTTTTGTACCGTCACACAATAATCATTGTCGGCTTCGAATTTCATGAATATCAGACTGGAACTAACCAACAAAATGGCTGTTCCCAATACAGTATGAAATACAGGACTTAATGATGTAGTAAAAATCACTTTTGGTATAGCTTGTTCTCTATCCATCTCTTGAAAATGTGGGCGTATCCTGCCTGGCAGTGCCAGCCTATCTTTATATGTAAGCTGTCATGCCTGTTTAAATTGTGATGTTTGCCACGACCGCGGATTGGACAATGCTAATTGTAAAACTAGCGGACCTTGCTTAAAGATCATGCATCTGGATCAGAATTGGATTCGTGTGTCAAGGGTTCATTATCAGAATAATTAAGAGATGTGTTCGTTCTCATGATAAAGCGTTACAGTGACAGTGGTGGGTTAATTATTGTTGGGAAAGGTCTGATTTACAGTTTGTGTGTTCCACGTGGCATGGATACATTATTTCCTCGCTGAAAATGCCTTGGGGGTTGCCATTTATGATTTGTTGTAATATGTTGATGGTTACTTTTTAGATACATTCTATACGTAGTCATGTGGTAATGTAGAATAACTTTTAGGGTGGAGCAATTAGATTTCTGACTGGGATATCCAACTATTGAAAAAATTTGGTCATTGCCATTCTTATGCTGAGCATTGTACAACAAGCTTTATGCGATAAGTAAATGTGTTCATCTGGTTTAGCCTTTGGTGTGGGGAAATAGGAACATCTTGATTATGTTAAGTTTCCCACAACAACGAGGCAGTATTTAGTTAGTATTGCATATTGGGGTATAAATCGCCCAGTCTGGGGATACCCTACCACTGAAAATGTATGGAGGTGGTCTTTTTTAATACATGTGAATTTGTTGAACATTTTACAACATGTTTCGTGTTGTTAGTAAATGAGCCAGAAAGGTGGGGTGGGACAATTAGGGATGCCTGATGGGTTTACCTCTCCAATGACAATAGCAATTTTGATGCATGTGACGATGCTGAACATTATCGAACAAATTTCATAAAGTTGGTAAATGTGTTGCTCTAGCTTAGCTTTTGAGATGGGGCAGGGGCAGGGGCAGTTATGGACGTCTTTACAATTAGAATTTCCCCTCATGGTTATTTACAGATTTTGTTGTTGGTGTAATAGCGGAAAAGCATTTGTGATGCATAAAAATATTTTCTGCATGCTATAGTCCTTTCTTAAAAAGCAAGAATCATTTGTTTTAGATTTTTTTTCCCCAGGTCACCTAGATCCAAAATTCTCCTACCAGCCTAAATGATGTTATATTTGATAGGAATTTCGATATGAGATTGAGTAAATATGTATCTTAACAATGTATTAGACATGTCAATATCTGATGAACTACGTCATCTAGAGATGTATCTTGTTGACGAATTTCAAAAAGGCCGTAAAGTAGCTGATTTGTATGAACTGGTTCAATATGCTGGAAATATTGTACCAAGGCTGTAAGTATCACCCTTTGAACCAGTATTATAGCACCCAAAATAGTGTTAAAATTGATAATCTTTTCAACATATATTCAGCCAAACCGAGTAGGACGACATCACAGACAAATTAATGTATATTTGTCAAAGGAACAAGCGTGTAAAGTTTGATGTTGATTGTTCTTGAATTGACAGAGCCTTAGGATCTTTTCAAAAAGTGTTGCCCTGAAGAAGAGCTACAAAAACAAGATAAGTAGAACTTGGGAATCAGTTCTTGGTCCAATTACATACTTTGATCAATTAGTAAGAACTGCTTTATTAAAGTTTGGGAAGAGTTGGAAAAATGGGCTCCGTCAATGGACGCCAAAAGCCACAAAACAAGGCACCCTTTGCCCATTGGAGAAAAATCGGCCCTGTCAATGGGTGCCCAAGGACACAATAGGAGGTCAACGACCAAGATCTCCATATTAGCGCCAAATATGGTGAGGTGCCTCATAATGACCCACACAAATAACACCACAACTGATGGGGCACGCAAAACGGCTTGATTTGTGGGGTGCCTTATCTCGGAGAGACGCCCATAATGAAATGATTTTTAGGGTGCCTTATAATATTGGGCCGTACATAGTGCATACTGTTGAATTGAATTGGTTGGGTGCCCATGACTTGATCAATGGGGCGCCCAGAACGGCATGATTGGTGGGGTGCCTCATCCCAGAGGGGCATCCATAATATAATGCTAGTGAGATTGGTTAGGCGCCCATAAATGAATTTGGCGCCCAAAACGGCGTGATAATTTTCTAAATTCAAATAGCATGATTTGTCGGCTGCCTCATCCCGAAGGGGCGCCCATAATGCCGAGATCAAGGGCGCCAATGATATAATGCTAGTTGGATTGGTTGGCCGCCCACGAATGATTCGGGCGCTCAAAACGGCGTGCTAATCTTCAAAATTCAAAGGCATGATTTATAGGGTGCCCCATTCCAGACGGGTGCCCAGAATGCTGAGATCATGGGCGCTCATAATATAATGCCAGCGAGATTAGTTAGGTGTCCATGAATGAATTGGGCCCCCAAAATGGCTTGATAAACTCCAACGCGATTCCGAACTTTTCATTTTCCTCAACAATTACTATAGGTACGTTAAAATTGTATTCCTTCCTTCAGATGTTTATAATGTTCATATCGAAATTTCACAATATGCCAATATCGCAAATTCTGGTTCAAAATTGAATCTTTCCATGCAAACACTACTTTCCCAAATTTTCGGAGGAGAAAGCACCATAGATAATCTTACTTTTTGGGCAGAAGGGTAAAGGTAAAATAATGATTAAAAAATTATTTCATCTGATTGGCAAAATAAAGTGCCCGAAATCTAACAAAACACTACTTTTACTTTTCTTTTAATTCAATATCGCGAATTAGAACTAAAATCACTATGGATTAAAATATTTTGTCTGAAACCACTCTACTTTGTGCCACATATTTTGGGCATCGATTATTATTTGTTTGTGCAACTACAACAGTCTGATCGGATGGTTGGAATTCGGGTCGGAATAGAGTGGGATTGCTTTACTCTTGGGTTAGAATAGCAAAAAAAAAACCCCGCATATGCGGCGTTTGTTTGGGATTCAGGTAAGCCACCATATTCCCGAAAGCAATGGCCCAAAAAATCAATCCCTGGTCTGGCCAGTAACATGACAGTCCTTCGTTTAATCTGAGTCTTCTCTAAAATTTTGGACAGTGATTTAAGGTATTGTACTTGTTTAGATAGTCTTGTTTGTCGCACAATTACTTTTTCGGCAATATTCTGCTATGAGCTGGTTAATTGGGTATGATGAAATCATGAGTCATGACGTAACATTATTATTTGGTCCAATTTGGGGCTTTGTTTTAAGCGCTATGACATTGTAACGAAATTAACTGTTGGTTGTTAATTGGACAATTGACCAGTCATCAGACAACCTACTGTATTCAGGGACTGGTATGGCAAGAAAACGCGTTAGAGGTAGTCAGATTTTCCTACATGTATTTTTCGGGGGGAGGGGGGGGTCTGTAGGCCTAACTCGAAATTAGTTTGCACATTTCAGGTTCTGCCCCCCCCATAGATCCTTCCACGGTAGGTACATATGCGCCCCCAGAAGCCCCATCGGCGCCCCTAATGGTCTTTGCCCCCCCCTATCAATTTTGGGCTAGCTACGGGCTTGAATACTTCCAAGTTGCACCCAAAATCCACTCCAATATCACCAATACTACAACATAATGATTCAAAATGAGCATATTACTTGATTGTTTTTAAATGGACTTTAAATGCCATTACCGATATCTGGCTGTTCAGTTTACCTCCCTTCATCACCCAAAACATGCGAATAATAACCCAAGACTATCAAATACTTCCCAGTATGTATAGGATATTAACCTACCCAAGGTTGATATGATAGAGAACACGCGGGCGAAGCCCAAGGGTTCTCTATCATATCAATCCGAGGGAGAGTAGGTTTATATCTGACATATACAACGTTCACCCTTAAATTTAATGGACTCTTCTAAAAAAAGGCAACAGCGATTGCTTAACTGCTCGGTGGTTTCCGCCAAATAGCGAAAATTGCCGATGTAATATTGCTCGTGTGTTTGTTTACACGACGCCTTTTGGGGAAATTGAATTGAAAGCATGCAAGAACAAAATGGATAATTAAACGAATTCAGACGAATAATCAATCCTTTTTAGTCATCATATTGACGATGGAATAGATGTGGATGCAAATATGATGAGGATCTATCCAAAGCCTGAAGAAAATTTTGATCAAAAGGCAATCTTTTCCGATATTTCTGACAATGAATCGTGATTGAAATTTAGGTATGTTCAGAGAAGGATTTGACCGACTGGTTTAAGTGGACTGTATCCAAAAATACTTTACAAAGGAACTTTTGAGCGTTAAATACTTTCAAATCTTGCAGTGTGTGGAGAAATAATGTGGGCGGAAAGAAAATTCTGAAAGATATCTTAGACATGGAGTATGGATAACCGATTTAAATAGGCCGATAAGTACACCGTCTATTTCGTTACTGAATTTTACAAACTGTACCATAACTTTTTTTTAATTATTGTCAAAAGAATAAAATTTTATTTCTGTGTTCTTTGTATTATTTCGATCATCTACATTATCAGCGGTTGATATGAGCCGAATATATCGACCTTGGATGACGTCATCAGCGGTTGGTATGAAATATCAACCTGTCAGGACGTCATCAGCGGTTGATATGAACCGAATATATCAACCTCTGATGACGTCATGAGAGGTTGTTATGAGATATAACTGCTATGGACATCAAAGAAAAAAACTACTACCAGTTGTATATTATAAGATACAAAACTAATATCATCAATTAGCAGCACACCAGTAAGTTAATTAGAACAAATATTTGGTAGGATTGGGTTATTATTTTCTTGTTTTGGGTGGGGGGGTGGGATGGCCAAGTAGTCTAGAGTGCCGCGCTTCGACCTCTAGCTGGTCGGTCACCTCAGGCTTGCGGCTGTGGTTTCGATCCCTGGTGTGAGCGTATGTGGCATGGAGATAGGGCTGCCTTCTCAACCTTGTGGGTTTCCTCCGGGCACTCTGGTTTCCTCCCACTGCTAAAAGACCCCCTCTTACGCGCAAGCGAATTATTGAAATAAAATTAAACCATACGTTTAAGGAGCGTCCATTTTGTCCGGCAAATTGACCGGTCACCTCTGGCTTGCGGCTGTGGTTTCGAGCCCTGGTGTGAGCGTATGAGGCATGGAGATAGGGGCGCCTTCTCAACCTCGTGGGTTTCCTCCGGGCACTCTGGTTTCCTCCCACTGCTAAAGATCCCTACGCGCAAACGAATTATTGAAATAAAATGAAACCATATGTTAGTCTCAAAATGACCTAGTTTGTGTCGTGGACGTTAAACCCTATTTCTCTCTCTCTCTCTTGTTTTGGATGATCAGGGCATCATTCCTGTAAAATATGCAAGAGTCACAAAAAGCTCTTGCACTTAAATTTCCAGGAGCACATAAAAACGCACCCGCAAATTTGCTCGCAAGAGCTATTTTTTACCATCTATACAAATGGTGTAAAAGAAAAAAACAGTTAAAAATCCAATTTATTTATTGATTGATTTACCGGTCTACCTTGCACGTTTGAGGAAATCTCTGGTTCAATGCCAAAGGCGGGAAAAGAATGTATATATATATCGTGATTATCCAGAAGCTTTCTCAATGACCATGACAGAAATTCATAATGTTATATTTAACGTCAAAAACTCTTACAAAACTAACACCATAACACGGAAACAAGCCTTGAAGTAACTGCTACGGTTCAGCCTGACATCATGTCATGTTAGGTGTGATTTAGAGCTAATCATATACAAAAGTAACGCAAAGCTAGCTGCTACACGTAGGCTTGAATAACCAGCGTAAAAGAGCCGATTCTCAATATTATTCATTATTTTGTCTTCACGCGGCTGAGATACATGTAAATAATGATATTTTTACTATGACTCGGGTCGATGATATAACCAGCGTAAAAGAGCCGATTAAAAAAAAAATGGTAATATTTTTACTGTGACTCAGTTCGTTGATATAACCAGCGTGAGCGTAAAAAAAAGCTGATTCTAAAAATTATTGATTATTTTAATTGCACGCGGCTAAGATATAAATAGTAACATTTTCACTATGACTCGGGTCGTTGATATTTTTAAGTGAGAGTGATGAAACTTGGTGTATAGTTTCATTACAGTAATACCTTGACTAAGTTTTATAATGACCATTTTCTGCTCAGGGTAAGCAGAGCGATATGCAATTTAATTAGTCGAGACTTTGAAAAACAATAACTCTCCTTCTAATTAAGTTAAAATGTTCAAACTTGGTGTATATGCTTATTAGGTCAATGCCTTGATGGAGTTCGAAGATAAGCATTTTCCGCTTAGGGTAAGCAGAGATAAGCAATTTGATTGGTTGATGCTTTTGGAAACGATAACTTTAGTTCTAATTAAGTGAGAGTGATGAAACTTGGTGTATAGTTTCATTACAGTAATACCTTGACTAAGATCGATAATGAGCATTTTCTGCTCAGGGCAAGCTGAGCGATAAGCAATTTGTTTTCCCAAGACTTTGGAACACAATAACTCTCCTTCGAATTGAGTTAAAATGTTCAATTTGATTGGTTGATAGTTCGGGACAAGATAACTTAGGTTCATCTTGATTGATGATTTTTATGCCAATAAATTTGACTGCATTCTCTTCAGTAATGGATTCGACAGTAACAGTGTATAGAAACAATTGACACGGACAGAAGGCCCTTTCCCTTGGCCAGAGGGGCCCTTTTGTCAAGCGTGGGGGCCTCTTTGTCTGCGTTTAGCTAGGGTCCCCCTAACTAGGGTACATTTTCATTTTTCTCGTCGGTTTTAGCATTTTTCTTTGTAAAACACTTTTGGATGACACTTCGTGTACAGTTTGATTGCTCGATACGTTTGAAAAAAATAAATGTGCGATTAATTAATATGTGTCATCGATTTATTTTGGGATTTCGGCGGGGGACATCAGCCTCACTGTTGGCTTGTTGAGTCTGGATTTTGAGCCAATTCTATAAAAAATTAGTAATATTTTTACTAGGACCCGGGTCGTTGATATAACCAGCGTAAAAAAGCCGATTCTAAAATTTATTGTTTTATCTTCACGCGGCATAGATATAAATAGTAACATTTTCACTATGACTCGGGTAGTTGATATTTTTGTGTCTGGATTTTCGATAATATTTTATTGAACTTTTCAAGCTCGACTTTCTTGATAAAACTGTCGAAATTGTCTGAATTTTTAGCAGGAGCTATAACCTATGCTTGTGTTTTCAAGATTACAGGCGCAGACGGGCATGAGCGCGCCAACGCTTGTCAAAAATGATGCCCTGGGTGATAAAGAGAGGTAAAAGGAACAGTCAGACATTGGTAATCTCACAATTTTTGAAAGAAATCAAGTAATATGCTAATTTTGCACCATTATGTGGTGATATAGCTGTGGTATTGAGTAGTATTGGGTACATCGTCTTGCTATTTATTTTTTGTAGGTATTTATTGATAACAGTTGGTGTAGTATATATTAAATCTAATGAGTTATCAAGAAGAGATATATTAAAAGATCTGGTTGAAATGTGTCGAGGTGTTCAACATCCATTAAGGGGATTATTTCTACGTAACTATCTCCTACAATGTACTAAAAATGTTTTACCAGATAATACGGAAGAAGCCAGGTATTTTACAAAAAATAATTTCTACTATTCCAATTCTTCACAACATATACAACTTGTGTGATTTATATATTTATTAAAACACAGATATAGTACAGTACAGTGAATACTCCACAATGTTCATGCAAATGATATTGAAATATCTAGTTGGTCAATTCAGTCATGTTCCATGTGAAACAATACCATTTGATTCTACTAACTTATGTCTTCATGTAGGATTTTGTTTCATGTATTTTTTTATTTATTTATCTCAGTAAGTACTAAGTCGTAAATATGATGATTGCCACTATTTCATTACACATCTTGATAAAACTCTATTCAGAGTATTAAATATAATCTGATCTAAATATACTCCTATGTCATCTCTTGGTGTTCAATACAACTAGTGTTAAGTTCTATAGCAGATTAGATATTATACAATATTTTTATACAATGATATTTTCAGTGGTGGTGAGAATGAATCAGGTAATGTACAAGATTCAGTAGATTTTATACAGCTTAATTTTGCGGAAATGAACAAATTATGGGTGAGGATGCAACATCAAGGTCATTCTAGAGATAGAGAAAGACGAGAACAGGAGAGAAGGGAATTGAGAATTTTAGTTGGTACAAATCTCGTTCGTCTTAGTCAGTTAGAATGTATTGATATGGAAAGATTTAAAAAGGTATGTGTTTGATGCTATTGTTAATGTTCCCTAAACCGAACTATTTTTATATGCCAACATTTTCATCCCCCCTGTCCGTCCATCCATCCACAATCCACAATGCAGACATAACATTTTTCCGGATTTCTGTCAATCGAACTGACACAATTTTAAAATTTTTATAAATTCGACTACAAACCAATTATAAAGCCACGTAAAAATTATTCAAACAAAAATTATCAGCGTATGGAAACTAATGAAAACAGACGTATTATATATGATCTATGGTCATATGACAGATACTGCAGGGTCAGTTATCCATATAATATATGATCTATGCTCAGGCAAATAGCTTTCGCTTCAATCGGAACGCCTGTCGGTGATCAGCTGTAACAGCATTCTGATTGGTCAAAACGTGTCGGTTATTCTCTGTACAAGGTCATCGCTTTTATCTATAATGTAAATGAAGTACGTTGTCAATAATAACAGAACAGACGATCACGAGTGCGCGAGAGATAGTGGATCTAAAAATAAATGGAGGGACTGACTTGAAAGAGAAGTCGATTTGACGAAGGATAGTGGATAAAAGTGTTGCTTGAATGAATTTGTGCGGGAAAAGCACGAAGGCTGCACAGTGCCGTTTGAATAACTATTCGCTATCACTTGCTAGTGCTAGTCAGTACCAAAGTGGCATAATTGAATGATTAACTAGTCACTTTTCACATTAAATGTTACAGTATGATTGTACGAAAGCATTTTTATCGTGTTGTTTCTCTAGAGGTCACATTTTTTATCCAATTTAAAAAAACAAACAATTCAATACGGTATATTTACAATCTACTGATGGTTGACTTCAAATTCGGTGAAAATTGGACCGAAACTGCTGGACACGTTTTTGATCCGATTTTGATGAAACTATATCTTTATGTCCCAATGATTTTGTCTCCTTTCACTATTTGCGCATATCAGATCGCAGCATCCTGGATTATGGCTTCCTAATTGTACGAAAAAACATGTTTTTAGCTATTTGAGCCCCCAGAATTAACAAAAGATATATGTAACTATTTCAACTCTGAAATGATATTAATACTGGTTTATTTTGTAGAATGTTTTACCTGGTGTATTAGAACAGGTTGTTAACTGTAAAGATCCTATATCACAAGAATATCTAATGGAGTGTATAATTCAGGTAAGATATATTATAAATGAAATATTTGCTGCTGTTGATATATTCTCATATAAGATAACACAAATAAGTATCAATATTTCTTTCATTTGGGGGGTATAATATTATTTGTATATTGTATGTAATGTTTGTATATTGTATGTAATATTTGTATATTTTATGAATTATTTGTATATTTTATGTAAAGTTTTAATACTTTATGTATTATTTATATATGCTGTTGTCCGGTCTGTCATGAATGATGTGCGGATTGGGGAGGTGCATGTCTCTGCTACAGATTTGGTGCAGAATCTTGGGGTGTTGATGGATTCAAAGGCAACCATGAACACCCATATCACTAATGTGTGCAGGTTGGATTGGTTGCCCTATGGCGTATTGGCACTCTTTAGAAGCTCCTTGATCAGAGCTAGACTGAGAAGCTTGTCTATCTCACTGAGCTGATTTCTGTCACTACATCGTTTATAAATCTTTGTAGTGTTGACGGTGTGAAACTTTAGTATCAACAACTTTGACCCAAACCGCCAAGGGCTTATTTTAATTGTGCATTCAGTGTCTTGGCACTAATCCTCCGGAACTCCTTGCCTGGTCACTTGAGGTCTATTATAAATTTGATTTCTTTTCAATGCTCTTTAAAAACACACCTTTGTCAAAAATTCAACATAATGCGTTTATGACTAGTGGAAAATTAATGTTTTTACATGTTTATAAACCTTATGTACAGCGGTTTGAGATTTTTTAATGTAAATCACTGTATGAAAAATTTGTTATGACGATGATGATGTAATATTTCACTATTTTATGTAAAAATTCAATATTTTGTTTATACTATGGCAGGTGTTCCCTGATGACTTTCATCTGCAGAGTTTAAACTCATTTCTAAGAGCTTGTGCTGATCTTCATCCTAATGTTAATGTGAAAAATATCATCATTGCTTTAATAGACAGGTGAGCTTTATTATCTATTTATGATCTGTTTTTTTGACTGTAGATATTAATGCCCTTTCAAGCAAAGACTGAATTCACTATTATTACTGGCATGTACTGTAAATCTCAACACTATCTACTCATCAGGCATTTAACCTGATTTTGAATTATCATAATTCTATTTAATACGATATGCTTAGTGTAATGTTTATTTTAGACTGGCTAATTTCTCACAAAATGAAGAAGGCAGTGGAATACCGTCTGATATTCAGCTCTTTGATATATTCTCTCAACAAATAGCTCAAGTTATTCAGGTATATATGATGTATTTATTGTTAACACTTTATAGCTTACACCAAAAATGGTAACAAGTCTGTATACAAGTTACAGTACACGCATCGCGCAGGTTTGATCAAACACGATATTACTGTGTTTTCTATTGTGGAATTTCATGATTTACCGAGTGAATATCGAGGAAATATAGAGGGACACGATAGCACTGCCTCGGTGTTAAAAACACTGTGTGACTCAGTGTTTTAATTAAAACATGCCTCTCGTGGTTTATTTCAGGTAAAATACAGTAGCACATTAATTATTATAGATCAGTTACTACGTTGGCATTTTCCCATTAATCACGAATATTTGATGGCTCGTTCGAAATGGGAAAAGGAATAAACACAATTTTCGGTATACCCCGGATACTATTCATTCTTTTTCTAAACAGAATCTGCTTAAAGAAACCAATACGTTATTACTTCATAATATATTCCATATTTTTAATACTTTCGTCAATTGACTATTACAAATTCATTCATATTACGGGAAAAAATAAAATGCGCACAAATCAATTCTGGTCTTACCAGGGTGTAGTAATTCACATACTGACAAATAAGCCACGCGGTGCATACAGTATTGGTAAATCACACCTCAACTAATATATCTTTTCTGGTTTAAATCACAAATGAATTAAAAGCCTTCGTCACCTGATACGAAGCACATTTTGCTGAATGGACGTGGACACGTATCAGTCCGATAAAGGCGATAATATAATGCTGACTTTTTCATTTCCACACCAAATAGGCTAAGGAATGCATACTGTCAATCAAGGTTTGATAATGTAAATTGGCACGTGACATCAAAAGAAACCAACTGACAGAAAATTGCACGCCCATTTTACAACAAATTATTATCCTGTTGTAGTCATCTTGACAGTACGACTTTTATTGTAAATTGTCAGTAGTAAAAACTACCCAAAAAGGTTTGAATCTTTATTTTAAAAAAAACAATCACAATTGTTAAATTGATTCTGATATATATGCAAATGGTTGGCATTCAAAAGGGGTCACAATGGTTTGTTCTTTGCATCTCAATTAGTTTGGGCGTTTCTGTTAAAATTAAAGGAAAATTTTGAAAAGAGATATGTTGTAAAATAACACATATTTATTACTGAAATATTTTCTCAATTAGCAGAATGTCAAATTAAAGAAAACCACGCAACACTTACAATATGACTAACTACGGGGTTTGTATTTGGTTGGACAACCCACCCCTTCCCTACAAGTAATACCAATATGTAACGAGGAATTGTGATTACTGTTTTACGGTAAAAGTCATGTTTTTAGAGATTGTTCAATTATTTAAATCGGTACAGACTCGAAGGTTGACTCCTGCAGATCATGTAATGGGCAAATAATGTTTAGTCATCATATTTCCAATTGACATAATATTCTGTCAATAAAATCACACCGGTGCTCAGTAATAATTTATCAGTTGGTTGTTATTTCATTACATTGTGCACATATGTCAGTCCTTAAATAGCACCAGGCATCTTTAACAACTTAATAAGCACGTTTTTTTGTGTTAGGCAATCGCCACTTTTCGCTTTAATGTGTTGCAATCTTGACAAACTGACGCCTCGATAACTCTAATACTACTATTATTAATCTCACTATCAAAGAGGCTTCAATTCATAAGAAATGGTCGTGAGATTGTGTTGAGGGGTAAAACAATCAAAATGAATATGACGTGATAATTTTTGGAAACTAAAACGGTTTTATTAATAAGGGTATTTATGGTCTATGGCATGAACACGGCCAAATGTTTGTATGTTTCATTCATATATTGAACGGGTGTTAGTAAACTCGTCCACAAGGAAACAGGTACGCAGTTAGGTCGTCCACAGGGCGTATTTTTTTTTTGATAAGCAATATTTTTATTCAGATTTGTGTCTGAATAGGGATTGGGGAACGGGCATAGCCTATATTAAACCCTCCGCCGTTGTTGTTGTTTAATAGGTTAATTGTATTACTTACTGGTTGTTTATATTGTTTTATTTACCCAATAATCCGTTATCTTGGCAAGCCAATCAAACCAAGATGAGTTCACCGATGTTTTTGTAATAAAGAGCAATAGTATTATTTGTTGATTAGCTTTATGATTTTAAACATAATAATAAATTCACCAATGTTTTTGTAATAAAGTAAACTCGTATTGTTTGGTTTGTTGATTGACGTTATCTCATTATATAAAATATTTGGCAATGGTTAATGTCGGGTCAAAAATAATTCCTTAAATTGCGCCGCAGCCCCTTTAAGATAAACTGAATTCGCTTTTTATAAGATGGTGATCATTCGTAGATGAATGACTGACATATACAAACGTTCGTGGAGTTATTTAGGCGACAATTTGTCTTTGATCTTTACACATAAAGAGAAAATTTGCTAACAATGCATGCACAAGTAAAAGGGGCAGTAGTTTAAGGAATGTAACATATTAAGATGTAATCTGGGGGGGGGGGGCTTTTCCATCGTGGTCCGTTTTTATTTAACCATGACAACGACAGCTTTTTTGTGTGTGAATCCAGATTGGTCACGTACCAGTTGCAATTGTTTTTTAAAAATGAGGGCAACAATGTTAGGTAATGACCACTTACTGACAATTTGCAATAAAAGTCATATTGTCCACAAGACTATCTTTTGTTAAAAGGACTTCTATTTTAGTCAATTATCGTTTCCTTTTGATGTTTGATGGCTCTTTTATATTCACGTTATTTGGAAACTTGATTGACAGTATGAAAAGGTCACCAAGGTGTTATCCGACGGAGACACGTTTTAATGAACATGTATTCAACAACACAAGGTACAATTTTATGGATACATTTTATGGCGATGTGAGCTTAAAAGCAGGAGAGGCAGACTTTTTAATTCATCTGTGATTTAAACCTGAAGATATTACTTGAGGTGTGATTTACCGATTTATTTGTCAGAATGCGAATAGCCCTATTAATGAATAAAACGTACGACCACGGTAAGATCACTAACTATGTGTGCACATCGTTGTTTTAAAACAAAGTCCAAAACAAAAACATAGTAACAAAATACAGCAATTTTTAACTATCATACATTAATACAGTAAAAACGTGTAAATACGAAAATAAAAACAACAAAAAAAAGAACGCAATATAAATGTTATATAGTCGTTCTCTAAGGTTACGCATACGTGTCCTTGACTAGACATGAAGCTTTACGTGACTCCGTTAAAATATTATAACCTCATAAAAGTACATTCTTTTTATGCAGCGTGGCTTTTCGCGTCAGGATTATTGAAAAAACCTATTCAACATTTCAAATATCGTGGCAGTTTGATAACATCGTGGCAGTATATCTTTTGAACATCAATTATCTATGACAGATGAACATCGTTAATTTTACATATCAAATTACACCGAGGCCTATCGTGTCACGCGACAATCGTGGCACACGATAGCGACTGCTACACCGAGTTATTTATCGTGGCAATATCGTGCCCTTATCGTGGAAATGTTTAACAAAAAACAACACGATAATCCTGTTTGATCAAACCTGCGCGGTGCGTGTACTGTAACCACAAAAATTACAGAGTTGAATTATTATGTTACCCTTAAACTTAAATATTTGGGTATTGTGTAAGACTTTTATATTTGGACATTGTATAAGGTATTTGGATATTGTATAAAGTATTTGGGTATTGTGTAAAGATAGCTGTATTTGGGTATGGTATTTGTGCAATCAACATAAGGTATTTGGATATTGTATAAAGTATTTGGATATTATGTAAAGATAGCTGTATTTGGATATGGTATTTGTGCAATCAACATTATAGTTAGTGTTCTAAAAAAATTTTTTTATATTTTCAGAATCGACCAGATATGTCACCAGAAGACATTGTATCACTACAAGTAGCTTTAATGAACCTAGCATTGAAATGTTATCCTGAGAAAGTTGATTATGTTGATAAAGTATTAGAAACTACAGAAGATATTTTCAACAGATTAAATTTGGATCAGTGAGTAATTGTATTAAACTTATATTTTGTTGTTGTAACACTCCTTTCACAAGATTGTAGTATGTCTTTAAACAGTATTTAAAGATTGCCAGGTTATTGATATTTGACTCAAGAGAAGTTATGTGATTTGTCAAGAAACATCATCATTATAAATATACATTTGAATAGTCTTCAAAAGAGTGTCAAAATGTTCATGGGTGGTAACTCTGCCATACACTGATATTGTTTCCCCTTAGACCACAAAAATGAAAAGATCTGAGAGATTCGCTTAAATGATTTAGTAGTTAATTCTTGTCAAGCGTGGATTGGGGCTGGTAACCGGCCCAGGCTCTCGTGTCGTAGCAGGACTAGAGTCCGGGCACTCTCCCCTGTGAAAATTTTGATAAATGAACCCCAAAATATGCAATTTGAGACCATTCCCGACATCCCAATTCTGTTATTTCATCTGTGAAAATAACGAGTTAATAAGAAATGGTTAACACCAGCCTCAGGAAATCTTCTCGCAATCATATTCAGTCAGCAGACCAGCGGTCATCAAATTTTGCCGAGGCCTTAAAATTTAATATATTTTTTTAAATTACAAACCATCAGCAGACGTTTCTGGCGTATCCCCACAAACAGGGTGCAGGTGACTTAATAATTAGTAAATTTGTGGGCGACAGTTTCTGGTGAATCTGCTGAAATTTTTGGAGCAAATTCAGAATCCCCATTACAGGATTCTGAATTCCGGTCCACACCTAGCACACTTGGCCAAGAAAGTCTATTATACCAACGCATTCCAGACTCCAGTGATGGCGGCCACATACAAAATGAACATTATCGCTACATGGGCGGGTACAATCAGTATTGCCCCCCCCCCCCCATGTACTGTTCAGCAGAAAAAGTTTTTTTTAGACAAATTGGACAAAATTATTGTTTCATTTTATTGTCCGACTGGCCCTTCGGGTGATATCCCCGATGGCCCAATCCACCCCTGTTTCTTATGTTACTGATCTTTCTTTAAATAAATCTGAATTATATTTTTAGTTGACTAAATAGATATGTTGGTTAATAAATATGACCATATACAAAATTGCCATTTCTATTTTTGAATCTATAAAATAATGAAAAACTGTATGATGTATATGTATCCTTAATATTGTCTTGTATAAAAATATAGACTTTTCAATTCTACTGTAACCATTTATCCATTCACGAACAATATATATATATATGTTGTCTGTATTTATTTCAGTTTAGAACATGGTACAGCAGTATCTAAAGAGTTAATGAGATTAATGAAAATACCAATTGATACATATAATAGTATACTATCTGTCTTAGAATTACAACATTTTGGACCCATGTTTGAGTATTTTGATTTTAAAGGCAGGCGTATTATGAGTTGTTATATCATCAACAATATATTAGAAAATGAAACAAACATTCCTACACAAGAACAAGTGAGTGAATATTATCCATTACATTATCTATTAGATTAATGATTTAAATTATTGTAGTAGTTCTATACACAGATAAATGTTGTACAACTATCAATTAATATATTTAAATGCCTGTAAACCAGTTCCTGTGCTAACAACAGGAATAGTTGCGAAGTTTACAGATTAACCAGATTTATTGATTATTTGATACGTTAAAGGGATTCCTGAGTTTATATTTAGGAATTGAATAATTAATTTCAATCCTTTGCAATGTGTGAATTGCATAAATGTGAGAATTTTGGGCAACAACTGAATATAATTGATAAGATTTTTCTCAACCAGTTAAAACATATCTGGACTGGCAGAAGTGGCAGGACTCTATTCCTGCCGGGATTGCAATTATTAACATTCTTATTGCATGATGGGTGTGGAAAGTTCCTTAAACAGCTTAGTTTAACATTTATCGGTTCTAATTATATGTTTTTAGTGGTTGGTTTAGTGATTTCTTTACCTATATAGAGGTTTTATAATCAATCAGAATTATTACCGCAATTCAATTTTTATACGCCCACATTTTCATGTGGACGTATTATGTCGTTGTCCCTGTCCATCCGTCCGTCCACAATTTGTTTGTGGACTCTCTACAGGCCCTTGATTGTACGACAAATCACGTTTTTAGCTTGTGGACCCTATAAAGGTCACAATTTTGAACCGATTTTGATGAAACTTGACATGCATGTTTATAACCCAAAGATCGTGGTTCCTTTCGATATTTGCACCTATCTGAACATAATTTCCTGAATTATGGCCCCTGATTGTCAGAAAAATCACCTTTTTATACACCCACATTTTCAATTGGACGTATTATGTCGTCGCCCCTATCCGTCCGGCCGTCCACAATTTGTTTGTGGACTCTCTACAGGTCACAATTCTTATCTGATTTTGACGAAACTTGAAATATAGGTTTATCCCCAAAAGATCTCGGCTGCTTTAGTTTGGCATGTATCGGATCAAAACTTCATGGATTATGGCCCCTGATTGTACGAAAAATCACGTTTTTAGTTTGTGGACCCTATAGAGGTCACAATTTTGAACCGATTTTGATGAAACTTGACATGCATGTTTATAACCCAAAGATCTTGGTTCGTTTCGATATTTGCGTCTATCGGAACATAATTTCCTGAATTATGGCCCCTGATTGTCCAAAAAATCACCTTTTTATACGCCCACATTGAAATGTGGTCGTATATTGTCATCGCCCCCGTCCGTCCAGCCAGCCGGCCGGAAACCACAATTGCGTGTGGACGCTCTAGAGGCTAAAGTTAATATCCGATTGACTTTAAATTTATACACAGTGTTTAAGGTCATGAAACGAAGAAGCCTATTGTTTTTCAGCGATTTCCGATAATAACTACCAGAGTTATGGCCCTTGATCAACTCAAAAAATCTTGTGGACGCTCTAGAGGCCAAAGTTAATATCCGATTGGCTTTAAATATATATACACAGTGTTTAAGGTCATAAGACGAAGAAGCCTATTGATTTTCAGGGATTTACGATAATTTATATTTATACACACTGTTTAAGGTCATAAGACGAAGAAGCCTATTGATTTTCAGCGACTTCCGATAATTACACACTGTTTAAGGTCATGAGACGAAGAAACCTACTGTTTTTCAGCGATTTCAAATAATTACTTCCAGAGTTATCTCCCTTGATCCCTTCAAAAAACCTTGTGACGCTATGCCAAACTTATCATCCCATTGACTTCAGATTGATACACAGAGCAAACAAATTCTAATGATTTTCAGATAAATACATAATGAGTTGTTACTCTTAATCAGATTTTAGTGTATTACAAATGTTTCATTACCCAAAAAAGTAAAAATATGTGACAACCCTTGTTGACTGCCCGGACGATTTAGCTGCTGTGGGCGTATGTGTCGTTGCCTGGCAACCTATCTTTTTAGCTTGTGGTCCCTCTGGAGGTCACAATTATTATCCGATTTAAAAAAACGTTTGATTATATCACCGTTACACCCTAAGGAAGGTCGAGTTCCAATTTCGGGAAAATCGGATCAAAATTGCCATACAAAATGGCCGCCGTTTGTACGCGAATACTGTTAAAAAATGGTATATCAACTTTGTGGACCCTGTAGAGGTCACAATTTTAATTTGATTTTGATGAAACTTGCAATTCATGGTTATAACCCAAAGATCTTGCTTCCTTTCGATATTTGCGCATATCGGATCGTAACTTCTTGAATTATGGCCCCTGATTATACGCAAAATAGCCTTTTTATACGCCCACATTTTCATGTGGACGTATTATATCGTCGCCCCTGTCCGTCCGTCCACAATTTGTTTCTGGACTCTCTACAAATCACAATTCTTATCTGATTTTGACGAAACTTGAAATATACAATTATCCCCATAAGATCCTTGCTGCTTTTGATATTGGCATGTATTGGATCAAAACTTCATGGATTATGTCCCTTGATTGTACGAAAAATCACGTTTTTAGCTTGTGGACCCTATAAAGGTCCCAATTTTGAACCGATTTAGATGAAACTTGACATGCATGTTTATAACCCAAAGACCGTGGTTCCTTTCGATATTTGCACCTATCTGAACGTAATTTCCTGAATTATGGCCCCTGATTGTCCGAAAAATCTACTTTTTAGCTTGTGGTCCCTCTGGAGGTCACAATTATTATCCGATTTATATAACCATTTGATTATATCACCATTACACCCTAAGGAAGGTTGAGTGCGATTTTCGGGAAAAATGGCCGCTGTTTGTACGCGAATACTGTTAAAAAATGGTATATCAAGGTTGTGGACCCAGTAGAGGTCACAATTTTAATTCGATTTTGATGAAACGTGAAATGCATGGTTATAACCCAAAGATCTTGGTTCCTTTCGTTATTTGCGCATATCGGATCGTAACTTCCTGAATTATGGCCCCTCTGAGAGGCCGAAAAATCGCCTTTGGTCCCTCTGGAGGTCACAATTATTATCCGATTTAAAAAAAACGTGTTGAGCTCGAATTTTGTGAAAATCGTACCAAAATTGCCGGACGAAATGGTATCCTATTTTGACGAAAAGTCACATTTCTAGGTTGTGTACTGTCACACCGTAATCATTGTCGGCTTCGAATTTCATGAATATCAGACTGGAACTGACCAACAAAATGGCTGCTCCCAATACAGTATGAAATACAGGACTTAATGATGTAGGAAAAATCACTTTCGGTATTGCTTGTTCTCTATCCATCTCTCGAAAATGTGGGCCTATCCTGCCTGGCAGTGCCAGCCTATCTTTTGTTATTTGCATGATAACATATAAAAATATTATTTGTATCTCTAGGTAGATCTGGTGTTAAATATTGTTAACTGTTTAGTACAAGATCAGAATGATCAACCAGAAGAAGCAGATGATCCAGATGATTTTGCTGAAGAACAGGGTTTAATGGGAAGATTTATACATTTATTACATTCAGATGATCCCAATCAACAATTCTTGGTAAGAAATTTATAATCGAATATCTTGTTAATTTACTACTACACAACTAAGTTTGTCTAGAATATTTAGGGACTGTGTCGAAATATCTTTATAACTGTTTATTTGCAGATATTAAATATTGCCAGAAAACATTTTGGTAGTGGTGGAGATCAGCGTATTAAATATACTTTACCACCCATCGTTTTTGCTGCATTTAGATTAGCTAATAGATATGCTGATCTTAAAGAACAGGTATGTTTTTTTTATAATAGTCTAACATTTTCCTGACCCTATTTTTATCAGTTGACACATTTCTTAACGTATAATCTTGAATCTTTGCATACTTTTTCTTTGTACCCTAAGGAGTGAGCATCCCTATCGTTTGAGGTGCATGGCAACCACCGGGGGGGGGGGTAGTGGCCAGTCACCTCTTGCTTACGGCTGTGGTTTCGATCCCTGGTGTGAGCGTATGTGGCATGGAGATAGGGGCGCCTTCTCAACCTCGTGGGCTTCCTCCGGGCACTCTGGTTTCCTCCCACTGCTAAAGACGCCTACGTGCAAGCGAATTATTGAAATAAAAATTAAACCATATGTTAGTCCCAAAAAGACCTGGTTTGTGTCGAGTGGACGTTAAACCTAGGGCTGCAAACCTAGGATGAATCGATGAACCGCGATTTTGTAAATATCCACGAAGCACGATACAATCAATGTCCGTATCGCGATTCATTATCAAAAAATCCACAAAAATAGACTAACGTTCTGTCATTTAAATATCCTAACGAGGAATGCATATAATTCCATGAGCAAAAAAAATTACATTTTTTACTTTAAGCGAGTACGTGTTATCACACTCTCGACACATGTACTTTAGTTATTTCGTCAAGAATAAATAATATCAGTCTGGATAAGCAAGTCGCGCTTGAAATTAAGTACGGTAACTTGCAAATTACACACCTGAATAATATATTTAAAAACATAGAGCATATTATTATAAATACGTCAGTAATATGCTATTTGTGCTAAGATTACTGTACGAGATTGGCGATTGGTGCATACATTGGTCAGCACAATTATCATTTCTATATTTCTATATTTCCAATGTCATTTGACATTCAAAATTTCGTATTGTTATTTTCTTCGCCATTGCCTCATCTGCAACTGACCTGACAACGAGAAAGCTTTTCATTGGCTGAAATTGTTGTGGCAATACGAGGCAGCCATATTCAATATTGATTCTGCAACTGAATTTTTATAATAATAATGCATTCGTCAACAAATTCAAGTCGCACAGGCGACAAAAATAATGTTGAAATCGAAAATCCCCCTGCTAAGTACAAATCATAAGTATGGGAGTTTTTTGGATTTCCTGTTAATTATGACAGTAATGGAATTCGGTCAGTTGATCGAGAAAACACCATATGCAGACGATGCTATCAAATATACCGGTAACACTACAAACATGACAACACATTTAAGTCGACACCATGCTGTTCTTGGTGTAACATCAAAACGAAAGCCTGTTAATATGACATTTGTGTCTGTACCTACAGATGAAAATGGGAAGGAATCGCCAGTTGAAATCCCAGTGGTTGGTCAACTGCGTATGCAGTCTTATTTACAATCTCCATTAGCACCTACTAGTACCCGTGCACAAGCAATTACACAGAGTATTGCACTTTTTATTGCCTTAGATCTGAGACCACTTAGTGTTGTTAATAATCAAGGTTTTCAGAACATCGTACATCAACTTGAGCCATGTTATCAGATACCTTCACGAACTCATTTTACAAACAATGTTATACCACAAATTTACGCTGAGACAAAAGAAGCAGTAAATCAAAAATTAAATAAGGCTGATTTGTTAGTATCACCACAGATGGTTGGACATCGAGATCCACACAAAGTTTCATAACTGTCACTGCCCATTTTGTTGATAGCAAATGGAATATTCAGAGTTTTGTCCTACAGACTAGAGTACTGAATGAATCGCATACAAGTGGAATACTTTCAGACCTTCTTATAGAATGCGCAAAAGAATGGAAGCTTACACGACCAGGAATAGATATACCTGTTACTGACAACGCTCGAAATGTTGTTAATTCAGTGAGAGATGCTAAAGGTTTTGGACCAAATGTGCGATGTTTCGCACATACAATTAACTTAGTCTGCCAAAAAAGTCTTCAACAGACAACCTTATCTCGACTTCTAGGAAAAATTCGTAAGGTGGTCACCTATTTTCATCACAGTTCCTATTCGGCTCAAGTTTTAAAATCCAAGCAAGCAATCCTTGAATTACCGCTTCACAGTCTTATCATTGATGTTTCTACTCGGTGGAATTCTACCTATGAAATGTTAGAACGGTATTATAAACAACACGAGGCAGTGTTGTTATCAACTATAGACATTAAAAAGAAGAACAAAGACCTTGTCACAGTCACTGATGATGACCTCAGTAATGTCAAGGCTGTAGCAGAAACTCTCAAACCATTGAAAACAGTTGTTTGTTAAGAGCAAACAACTACAATTTCAATAATACTTTCATTGAAGCACAAAATCATTGAATCTGTAGAACCTGTGGAAACTGACACAAAGATATTACGAGAGGTTAAATATGCAACTTTAGAAGATTTGAAACAACGTTACACAGAGCCAGAACTGCTTAAATTTCTGGAGGAAAGTACAGCCCTTGATCCTCGATTTAGATCTCTGCCTTTTTCTGAATATGATGAGAATACCAATTTTGCTGTTTACTCAAGATTAATGGCAAAATCTTTGCAGTACTCTATAAAGATCGTAAGGTAAATGGGATTTTAAAAATAAACAAGTACCAGTGTTAAAACTATTTTCATTTGTGATTTCAAACAGCTTTAATTAAAAGTAGTTAAGCTTGTGTTCTGTTAGTGTAAGCTTAGTTTGAGATATGGTTTGGACTGGTTAAAAAATAGACTTTTTAAAACATCAAGTGTATTTCAGGTCTGAGGTCATGTGATCTTATGAAATTTTCCTTTTTTATTTTTGCAGGTGTGTGATGATACTGAAACAAACCATTGCTTTGTTGACTGATGGGTTAGACAGTGAAGAACCGCCAAAAAAGAAAACAGCTCTTGAAGAATTACTTGGAGAGTTTTTTTTTCAAAAACTACTACAAGCACCTGTCAGTTAGATGATCTGCAGCATGAAATAAAAACCTACCAGGAAGGCATCAAAACACCATTGGACTCTAGCCCTTTATTGTGGTGGGCAGCTAATGAATCTCAATTTCCTCAACTTAGTTTACAAGCTAGGAAATACTTAGGCATTCCCGGTACCTCAGTGCCCAGTGAGAGAGTGTTTTCGACTGCTGGAGATATAGTCTCTGCTCAACAAAATTGTTTACACCCTGATAATGTGGATATCCTCATATTTCTGAAAAATAACTTTAATTTACCATAACTTTCATTACATGTAACTACCAAATGTGTTGACTAGTTGGGTTATTGTTTTGTTTTGTTTTGTTATGCTTAATAATTTACAAGGAAATTAGAAGATATTTAATTGCTGAATATGACAAAAATATCACAGAATTATATGGGAGAAATTGCATTAGCTTGTTAAGTATACCTTAATTTTCATTGGTCCAATTTGAATCTCATTTGTGGTGACTGTTTGATTTTAACATGATTGTTTTGAAGAACTTTTGAGGTTCTTTTTATGGTGATATTAAAGGGTGTAAAGGAAAAGTATTAGATGTGTAATAATAGCTTGATACATTTGTAGAATGATAAAAGTAAGAGGGAGAAATACATACACAGTACTGTTGTTAGGGATCTAAAATACTGCAGACTAGTGTAAATAATGTGTACATTTAATCATTTAAAGTTCCTGAACTGTTATAACTTGTTTACTTATGTGCCAAAGTTGATAATTATCATAGTAATTATTGATATATAATGCAAGTGTGTGATAAAGGGTTTATCACACACATTTAAATCTATACAAACCTTTGAAAACGGTCATAATGTTATGTTTAAAGTAAAAAAATAAAGACTTTTGAAATTTAATAGCAGTTTTTAAATTTATTTCCTGCATCGCGATATTAATCGTATCGTGGGCTATGAATCGAGATGCACATCGTATCGTGGCCTCGCGTATGGTTGCACCCTAGTTAAACCCCATTTCTCTCTCTCTCTCTCTCCCTCTCTCTCTCTATCTCTCTCTCTCTCGAACCCCCAGGGGCAGAGCCACGCCCATTTGCTATATTCTGTGTGTCACCTACAGGCCACAATTCTTTATTGATCATCTTAAAACTTAGCATACAGTACTTAATCCTTATACCCTAAGGATGTTCGCTATTGATTTGGGTGAATGCCAGACCCCCTGGGACGGAGCCACACCCATTTCTTTTTATTTTTTATGTCGACTACAGGCTGCATTTCTTAACGTATCATCTTGAAACTTTGAATACTTATTCTTTGTAGTGGAAGATCCCTATTGTTTGGGGTGCATGCCAAACCCCCAGGGACAGTGCCACACCCATTTTCTTTTTGTGTGTCACCTACAGACCACAATTCTTTATCGATTGTCTTGAAAACTTTTTTATACTTATTCCTTATACCCTAAGGCTGACCACTACTATTTCTGGTGCATGCCCGACCCTCTGGAACAGAGCCACGCCCAATGTTTGTATCTTGTGTTTGCCTACAGGATGTAATTCTTAACAGATCCTTTTAAAACTTTGCATACCTATTCTTTATACCCTAAGGATGACCCCTGTTGTTTTTTGGTGATTGCCCAACCCCCAAGGTCAGAGCCATGCCCATTTTTACTTTGCGTCTGTGTGTGTTGCCTACAGGCCACGATTCTTAATGGATTGTCTTTATACTTGGGATATGTATTCCTTATAGCCTAAGGACGACAACTACATGTCCCGACCCCAGAGGCAAGCCACGCCCAATTTTTTGTTTGTAGTTTACAGGCCGCAATTCTGAATGAATCATCTTGGTACTTGGCATATGTATTCCTTATAGCCTGAGGGCGTCCACTTTTGATATTGGTGAATGTCCCGACCCCCAGGGACAGAACTATACCCACTTTTTGCCTTTAGCACCTAAAAGCCACAATTCTGAATGGATTTTCTAAGGACGGCAACTATTGATGATAATGCACGACCTTCAATGCTAAACAGATCAAAAGTACCATATCAATCAAAGCAGGAATGTGGACGTATATTGTAGGGTTAGCGTTATGTTTATTTAATTGACCTTGAAGGATATACTGGTTCAATATATAGGACTTTGCAATAGGATAAACTGCTGTCAAAAAATTAAGTATCACTATGCTGTTATGTATACATACAGATTCAGTAAAAGTGAAATCCATACCGAAAATTGTATTTATTTATTTGTGCATGTAAGAAAGGATTTGGTTGTGTTTTTTGTGTTGATATTTTTTGATATCAAAAAAAGACTCGTAGGACTCAGGAGATTATCTATTTATAGGATGAAAACTGGAAGAAGAAATGTCAAAAGATATTCCAGTTCTGTCATCAAACTATTGGAGCTTTAATTAAAGCAGAACAAGCTGAAATACCATTACGTCTGTTTCTACAAGGTGCAGTTACTGCTGGTTCTATAGAATTTGAAAATCATGAAACAGTGGCATACGAATTTATGTCGCAGGTGAGGAAGTCAGGGCTTATTGCTGTCCTATTGAAATTTGTTTTATAGATAATGTAATTTGCTAATGTCTTCTATATTTACTATTATATATGACATTACTTAATTTAATATCATATAATTTATAGTTATACAACCTCTCCTTGATCACAAGAAATTTGTTCATTGTCCCCCGCCCTTTCGAAGAAAATTGGGGGACTATTAAAATGGGTTCGTCTGTCTGTCTGTCTGTCTGTCTGTCTGTCTGTCTGTCTGTCTGTCTGTCTGTCTGTCTGTCTGTCTGTCTGTCTGTCTGTCTGTCCGTCCGTCCGTCCGTCCGTCCGTCCGTCCGTCCGTCCGTCACACTTTTTGGGACACAATAACTCTCTTCCTAATTGAGCTAGAATGTTCAAACTTGGTGTATGTGTTCATTAGGTCAATGCCTTGATGGAGCTCGAAGATGAGCATTTTCCGCTTAGGGTAAGCAGAGATAAGCAATTTGATTGGTTGATGCTTTGGGACACGATAACTTTAGTTCTAATTAAGTGAGATGATGAAACTTGGTGTATAGTTTCATTATAGTAATACCTTGACTAAGTTCGATAATGAGCATTTTCTGCTCAGGGTAAGCAGAGCTATACGCAATTTGATTGGTCGAGAATTTGGAACACAATAACTCTCCTTCTAATTGAGTTAAAATGTTCAAACTTGGTGTATATGCTTATTAGGTCAATCCCTTGATGGAGTTCGAAGATGAGCATTTTCCGCTTAGGGTAAGCAGAGATAAGCAATTTGATTGGTTGATGCTTTGGGACACGATAACTTTAGTTCTAATTAAGTGAGAGTGATGAAACTTGGTGTATAGTTTCATTACAGTAATACCTTGACTAAGTTCGATAATGAGCATTTTCTGCTCAGGGTAAGCAGAGCGATACGCAATTTGATTGGTCGAGTTGGGGTGTATGCCCCACCCCCAGGGGCAGAGCCACGCCCATTTTCTTTTCGTGTGTCTTTGTGTCGCCTACACGGCGCAATTCTTACTGGATTTTCTTCAAACTTGGTATACGTATTCCTCATACCCTAAGGAAGATCTCTATTGTTTTTGGTGCATGCCCGATCCCCAGGGACAGAGCCACGCCCATTTCTAGTATGTATTTGTTTGTCGTCTACAGGCCACATTTCTTAACTTATAATTTTGAAACTTAGCATACACATTCTTTGTACCCTAAGGAACAACCCTATCATTTGGGGTGCATGCCCAACCCCCTGGGGCAGAGCCACACCCATTTTCTTATTGTGTGTCTTTGTGTCGCCTACAGGCCACAATTCTTATTGGATTTTCTTTAAAAATTTGTATACTTACTCTTTATACTCTAAGGATGATCCCTATCGTTTGGGGTGCATACCCACCCCCCAGGGGCAGAGCCACGCCCATTTTCTTTTTGTGTGTCTCTGTGTCGCCTAGAAGCCACAATTCTAACTGAATTTTCATAAAACTTTGTATACTTACCCTAAGGATGATCCGTATTGTTTTTTGGTGCATGCCCGACCCCCAATGGCAGAGCCACGCCCATTCCTTGTATTTATTTGTTTGTCGTCTACAAGCCACATTTCTTAACGTATCATCTTGAAACTTTGAATGGTTATTTTTTGTACCCTAAGGAACATTTCTATCATTTGGGGTGCATGCCCAACCCCCAGGGGCAGAGTCACGCCCATTTTCTTTTTGTGTGTCGCCTACTGGCCACAATTCTTAATCGGTCATCTTGAAACTTAAAATACCTATTCCTTATACCCTAAGGATGACCCCTTTTGTTTTGGGTGCATGCCCGACCCCCGTGGGACAGCAACACCCATTTCTTGTATTTGTTTGTCTGTCGTCTACAGGCTGGATTTCTTAATGTATCATCTTGAAACTTTGAACACTTATTCTTGGTACCTTAAGGAAGTTCCCTATTGTTTTTGGTGCATGCCCAACCCCAAGGTACAGTGCCACGCCCATTTTTTTTTGTCTGTCTGTGTGTCACCTACAGCCCACAATTCTTAATCGATCGTCTTGAAAACTTTTTTTATACTTATTCCTTATACCCTAAGGCTGACCACTATTATTTTTGGTGCATGATGGACCCTCTGGGACAGAACCACGCCCAATGCTTTTGTGTCTTGTGTTCGCCTACAGGATGCAATTCTTAACAGATCCTTTTAAAAATTTACAAACTTATTCCTTATACCCTAAAGATGACCCCTATTGTTTTTGGTGATTTCCTAACCCCCAGGGGCAGAGCCATGCCGATTTTTACATCGTGTCTATGTGTGTTGTCTACAGGCCACGATTCTTAATGGATCGTCTTTAAACTTGGGATATGTATTCCATATAGCCTAAGGACGTCAACTGCATGTCCCGATTCACACAGGCAAGACACGACCAATTTTTGTGTTTGTCGTTTACAGGCCGCAATTCTGAATGAATCAGCTTGGTACTTGGTTTATGTATTTCTTATAGCCTGAGGGCGTCCACTATTGATTTTGATGAATGTCCCGACCCCCAGGGGCAGAGCCACGCCCACTTTTTGCCTTTAGTGTTAGGAAGGCACAATTCTGAATGTATTATCTTGGTATAGTTATTCCTTATACTCTAAGGACGGCAACTATTAATGTTGGTGCACGACCTTCAACGCTAAACAAACCAAACACCTAGCCTTCTTGACAAAGTACCATATCAATCAAAGCAGGAATGTGGACGTATATTGTAGCGTTAGCGTTATGTTTGAAAACTGGGATTGATATAAATTACTAATTATTTCAGGCATTTTCTATTTATGAAGAAGAAATCAGTGACAGTAAAGCGCAGCTTGCAGCAATAACATTAATTATAGGAACATTAGAACAGATGAGATGCTTTGGAGAAGAGAATCATGAACCATTGAGAACTAAGTGTGCTCTAGCAGCTTCTAAATTATTAAAGAAACCAGATCAGTGTCGTGGTGTATCTATCTGTTCACATTTATTCTGGTCAGGAAAATCTTCAGATCAAGATGATGAGGTCAGGATATCCTACATTTTACACAAAAGATTGGGAGGGTTCAATTCCAACATGTTTGAGTATTTCTTAAATTGTATATGGAGAGCTAGAATGTTTGTTAGTATATAACACATTTGATGGGCTTTGCAAAGTACTATTATTATAGAAATCATATATTCCAATATATTTTATTATTTTAGATGAAAGATGGTAAAAGAGTATCAGATTGTTTAAAGAAAGGTTTAAAGATAGCTAATCAATGTATGGATAGTTCAGTACAAGTGCAGTTATTTGTGGAACTGTTAAATAATTACATCTATTTCTATGAAAAAGGCTGTGATCAGGTAAGGTTTAATTATTTTCAATAAGCCTGTCACATTTCTTACCCAGAAGTAATATGCAATAACAATTGATTGAATCCAGTTTGTAATGAATTGGTTGCATGATAGACTAGCCCTTCACTACTCCACAAATACATTGGACTCCTTCACATCCAATCTCTGAATACTCTGGAACTCTGTGAAATACGACATTATTTTCATGTCCCAATTTATTACCTTATTGTGTGGGCAAAAAAATCTCTGGTTAATCCGAACTCTGATTATGACATCAATCAGCCATCCTGTCACATGATTTGCATTGAATCAACACTGTATAATCCGGCCTATTGGTAGGTGTGAAGCAAGAAATCATCAATCAATTATGGATGAGATTAAAACTCAACGGTGTGAAGCCACAAAAGATTAACAAGCAATCAACTATCTGCGAGATTAAAACTTGCTCGCGTCGGTCTGTGTTGATTACTTTTATAATTTTATAATCTCTTGAAAGACAATTGTGACAAATACTCAAGAATATCCACGAATTTTCACACAAATTCACAGTCGTAAAAGTATTCCTAGCACCTGTTAGAAACATTTGTTGCGCATGCCGATTGAACCTGAATCACCTAAGTTTTTATGTGGATGTATATTGTCGTCGCTCCTGTCCGTCCACAATTGTTTGTGAACAGTCTACAGGTCACAATTTTATTTGATTTCTATGAAACTTAAAATATAGGTTTATCACCCAAAGATCTCTGTTCCTTTCGATATTGGCATGTATCGGACTGTAACTTTATGGGTTATGGCCCCTGATTGTCCGAAAAATCACGTTTTTAGCTTGTGAACAGTGTAAAGGTCACAATTTTGAACTGTAGTGGATGAAACTCGAAATGCATGTTTATAACCCAAAGATCTTGGTTCCTTTCGATATTTGCGCCCGTCGGATCGTAACTTCCTGAGTTATGGCCCCTGATTGTCAGAAAAATCGCCCATTTTAGCTTGTGGTCCCTCTGGAGGTCAAAATTGTTATTCAATTTAAAAAAAATTTGATTATATCACCGTTACATGATTATGAAGGTTGAGTTCAAATTTCGTGAAAATCGGACCAAAAATGAGAGACAAAATGGCCACCGTTTGTACGCGAATAGTGTGAAAATATGTTATATCAAAGTTATGGACCCTATAGAGGTCGCAATTTTGAACCGATTTTGACGAAACTTTACATGTATGTTTATAACCCAAAGATCTTGGTTCCTTTTGATATTTGCTCCCATTGGTTCGTAACTTCCTGAATTATGGCCCCTGATTGTACGAAAAATCGCCCTTTTTAGCTTGTGGTCCCTCTGTAGGTCAAAATTGTTATTTGATTTCAAAAAACGTTTGATTATATCACCGTTACATGGTTATGGAGGTTGAGTTCAATTTTCGTGTCAATCGGACCAAAATTGACAGACAAAATGGCCGCCATTTGTACGCGAATAGTGTGAAAATATGTTATACCAAGGTTGTGGACCCTATAGAGGTCACAATTTTCAACCGATTTTGATGAAACTTGACATGTTTGTTTATAACCCAAAGATCTTGGTTCCTCTCGATATTTGCACCCATTGGATTGTAACTTCCTGAATTGTGGCCCATGATTGTCCAAAAAATCGCTTTGTTTATTATCCGATTTAAAAAAACGTTTAATTAAATCATTGTTACATGGTAATGAAGAATGAGGTTGAATTTCGTGAAAATCAGACCAAAATTGACGGACAAAATGGTCGCCGTTTGTATGCGAATAATGTGAAAATATGTTATATCAAGGTTGTGGACCCTATAGAGGTCACAATTTTGAATCGATTTTGATGAAACTTGAAATACATGTTTATAACCTAAAGATCTTGGTTCCATTGCATATTTGCACATATCTGATCGTAACTTCCTGAATTATGGCCCGATTGTACAAAAATCGCCTCATTTTTAAGCTTGTGGTTCCTTTGGAGGTCACAATTATTATCGGATTTAAAATAATGTTTGATCATGTCACTGTTTCACCATAAAGAAGGGTGAGTTCAAATTTCGTAAAAATCGGACCAAAACTGCCGGACAAAATGGCTGCCGCTAATACGTGAATAGTGTAGAAATATCATATATCAAGGTTGTGGACCCTGTAGAGGTCATAATTTTAATCCGATTTTGATGAAATTTGATGTAAATTTATAACCCAAAGATCGCGGTTTCTTTAGGTATTCGGGCACATTGGACCATAACTTCCTGAATTATGGCCCCTGTTTTTTAACTTGTGGACCCTATGGAGGTCACAATTTTATTCTGAATTAAAAAAACGTTTGACTATATCCCCGTTACACATTAATGATGGTTGAATGTAAATTTCTTGAAAACGATAATTGAACAGCTAAATCCATAATATTAAATGTTTTGTATACTGAACGTTAACATGGGGCAGAACTTTATAAAAACCAAACAAATTCTAATGATTTTCTGATAATTACTTGTTGACTGCCCAGACAATTTAGCTACTGTGTGGGTGTATGTTTCGTTGCCTGGCAACCTATTTTTTCATCCTATACGGACGACTGTGCGTTCAACTGAAGATGACGAAGAAGATAAATTAACGACAGACTTGACCTATTCAAAATGGCCCTTGATCACCTCAGAAAATGTTGTGGACGCTCTACTAGAGGCCTAAGTTAATATCCGATTGACTATAAATTTATACACAGTGTTTAAGGTCAAGAGACGAAGAATCCTATTGATTTTCAGCGAATTCCGATAATTACTGCCAAAGTTATCTCCCTTGATCACTTTGAAAATTATTTTGTAACGCTCAACAGGCCAAAATTAATATCCGATTGATTTCAGATTGGTACGCCGAGTTTAAGGTCCTGAGACGAACAAGTATTTCAATGAATTTTGATAACTGAACAGCTAGATCTATGATTTGAAATGTTTCGTATACTAAGCGTTAGCATGGGGCAAAACTTTATAAAAACCAAACCAATTCTAATGATTTTCTGGTAATTACTTAATGAGTTGTTACTCTTAATCAGGCGTATGTTTTGTTGCCTGGCAACCTACCTTTTAAAGATTTATAAATCTGTTTGTGGACATGTAGATTTGTTTTCCGGCACAGATGTTCAGCCTTATTACGGTCCCTTTTGGCTTTCAAAATAGAATCATTAAGCCACTGTGTATGAGGACAAATAGTAAATGTCTTTGTTTGAAGAGGCACAAGGGAGTCCAAAATTTCAGCAAGCTTAGAGTGGTATTAGGTTGCCTTCTCTTGTATATCTTGAATATGTTGAATGTCATTGAAATCTGCGTTTAAATTTATTAGTGCCAAGTGAATTAAACCTTCAATATGTTACACAAGCGCTGAAATAAGCAGCCGGACACGGACAATGTCCGTTCGAATTGACCCCCTTTGACAGGCCGAATTGCCTTTCGCCCTGCATAATTGTCCGTCCGAGTTTGAGTAAAACAGTAAGCCAAAAATAGTAATTTCATTCGCGAACTCGAGTCAATCGCTAATTATTACTAGACTCGAAAATCCAGACACAAAAATATCAACTACCGGAGTCATAGTGAAAATGTTACTATTTATATCTAGGCTGCGTGAAGATAAACAATAATTTTTAGAATCGGCTTTTTTACGCTGGTTATATCAACGACCCGGGTCCTAGTGAAAATATTACTATTTTTTTATAGAATCGGCTCAAAATCCTGACTCAAAAATATCAACAACCCGAGTCATAGTGAAAATGTTACTATTTATATCTCGGCCGCGTACAGATAAAATAATCAATAATTTTTAGAATCGGCTTTTTTACGCTCACGTTAGTTATATCAACGAACTGAGTCACAGTAAAAATATTACTTTTTTTTTAATCGGCTCTTTTACGCTGGTTATATCAACGCCCGAGTCATAATAAAAATATCATTATTTACATGTACCTCGGCCGTGTGAAGTTAAAATAATGAATAATATTGAGAATCGACTTTTTTACGCTGGTTATTCGAACCAACGTGTAGCGGCTAGCTTTGCGTTATTTTCATATATGATTAGCTCTAAATCACACCTAATATGACATGTAATTATACAAATCATTAGTAATAAAAGTAAAAATATTTAAAATGTTACAAGAAAATGTTCAAGTTGACTATGGGTGTAATTAGGGAGAGACTTTTAATACGAAAATTAAAATATCTCACTTTATTGGACACATCTGATGTGAATGAAAGTAGAAGAGTCTTCAAAACATGTCAAATAAAATAACTTCTTATTTTTCCCAACCCTCAGGCACGGGATATCCCGGCTAGTGGGACTGTTCCAGAAAATTTTAAGACAGGTACTCAGTCCTCGAAATTAAGAATTTTCTACCACGGCACAAAAAAATGAAAAGTGCCGTGGCAGAATAGTACTGCTACGGCACCACAGCATTTTTTGGTATTTCAAAATCAATGCCTTTTTTTTAACTTTCAAGATGGATAAAACTTACTTATTCACCCCACAAAATTTGACGCAAATGATACCAATCAGTTACGTGTGGTCGCGCCATGCAGGTCAAAAACATGTGATCGAATTCCTGGTTACGCAAATTGAAAGATCGGTTACCTTAACAAATTTCATTAACAAATTTATTCACATTTGATCAATATTTATACAGGATGACTTTGTGACACTGGTCTAAATTATTAATATTATACAACAAACTCAATTCATTCATTCTTCATTCTTGCCATTTCATTTCTCCATCAGTCTTACCGGTACTTTGAGTTTGACATTTTGAGTTTGACAGATGACATATTTTTGACATCAGGTATTGACCAGTTGTAAGCAGGTTGATTTAAAAATACCCCAAGGCTTAATTCTTTAAATGATTAGTAGTGCCATAAATATTTAAACATGTCAGCTATATTTCCAAAGAATTTACTGCACGTGTTCCTTTCACTTATTGCCATGCTGTATGGTAGTACTGACCCGTATGTAGGTCGTCTGTTGGTAATTGGCTGATTGGGACCATGGCTGATTGGGACCTGGCTGATTGGGACCAGATTTGTGGCTGATTGGGACCATATTCTTGGCTGACTGGGACCAGATTCTTGGCTGACTGGGACCAGATTTATGGCCGATTGGGACCATGACAAGGCTTATTCGGACCATTACTTAAATGCTGCGAGAATTAAAAATATGTTTGCATATTTTTGATAATAAGACAACTATGGCAATAAATAGTGTAATTAGTTACAAATAATAGTGCAATTAGTGATTGACGGCTTCAATACAAATGAGCTAAATCACAGAGAATATGCTTCACATTCTTGGCTGATTGGGACCAGATTCTTGGCTGATTGGGACCATGATCAGACCAATGATAAGAGTGTTTTAAATATGTTTGCATGACAATAAATACCACCCAGTATTATCAAATTGTAACCCAATATCAAAAAGCCTCATATCAGTATAATTACTGCAATGAATGCGATATTTTGTAATGAATGAAGCTGAAATAATGACAGACAAATATTGTTCTTTGTATAATATTTTACTTAGTAAATATCATTTTATTTCATATAGTGATTCCTTTACAAACCAATATTTTATTAAAACATACAAATATTTAAAATTATTTCCTATAAAAATACACATTTCAAAATATTTCCTATAAAAATACACATTTCAAAATATTTCCTATAAAAATACACATTTCAAAATATTTCCTATAAAAATACACATTTCAAAATATTTCTTATAAAAATACACATTTCAAAATATTTCATATAAAAATACACATTTCAAAATATTTCATATAAAAATACACATTTCAAAATATTTCGTATACAAATATTCAGACCTGTAAAAAATAAACACATATATTTCGTAACCTTTCATAGAATAAAACAAAATTATTTACAAGCTATTATGATTTAGTCGGACCATATAAATGTGCTGCTTTGTTTAGTAAACTACTTGTGGTAATCTCATTTTCACAATATTGTCTCCACAATTCCATTATTTTTCCTTCTGTTTTTCATGTTTTTGTTGTTTGATATCGCTAGCTTTCCCTCCTTAACTAATTTTAATTGGTTTGGAATTTCGTCCGCTTCCTGGTATGAAAAGGTAATTAACAAATAAAATGGTAAACATCCCTTCTTAGCTCTTTTGTTTAATTTGCTATGTCACCCCTCTACGTCATTATTTGTCCTAACACTTCTACCAAAGACTGACCAGGATTCAACTGTCCATATTGTTGATTCTAACCAGGTTTCCTGTACATAATTAAAAAAGTCTAGCAGCAGCGGTTGACCTTCTGGAAATTTTCTCTTTAGTTGATCAAACGCGGGGGGTATGTCTGTTGCAGGTAACAAAGGGAGGGCAAAAACTTTTCTTTGGATCTTAAAAATGCTGTCTTTCTGGTTATAGGCAGTCTGAAAAACAGAATATAGGATTATAAGGATAGGATATGCAATACACTAAATTGGTTGACAAATGTGTATACACAAATACACATTAAACAAAGTTAATTAAATCACACTTTATTTATAGTATAAAATCAGGTAGCAATATACAAGACCCTAATCACACTTTTTATTGTTAATTAATGACAAGCCTAATAATCCAATAAACAATCAGATCCAATCACACAAATTCCCTGTTGTGGCTGTCAGTAAGATCTGAGTAATTTTCATGTAATAATATAGTACACTTTCCTAGATATCACCTACCTGTTTACTTGTGTTAAAATTTAGTCTATAAATCTATTATGTTTATTTTCTGTATAAGGTAGGATATACATTTTGACTGCCTTTATGTTCATCATATTTGAAATAACCGATTTCCATTGCTACTGTATTGCTGGTATTAGTTTTCAAATTTGTATGGTTTAAACATTATTTCTATAACATAATTACACACAATATATGTACATGTATAATGGTTTCAGATTTCCATTATGATACTGTATTGCTAGGGGCTAGTACCGGTATTAGTTGTCAAATTCGTATGACTTAATTGCAATTAGCATAAATTGGTTTAAACAGTATTTCTAACATATAATTACACACAATGTATAGGCTATAATGGATTCCAAAACAAGCTATGAAGTTTATAAGATAAAATAAAAAATTGTATGTTTAAATTGCATAAAACGTATAATGATTTACATAAGATTAATAAGATAATCTCTGTTAATATAATATAGTGTAACTGTGACATAAAAACATGGAATATAAACATTGTTTGTTTGTTATATTAAACATAATTATAGTCATGATATAGATATAAAACTCCTTTATATAACGCAGGCCTACATAAAAAAAAGCACATAATTATAGTCATGATATAGATATAAAACTTCTTTAATTTATATTAAACTTAATTCAATATCAAAACCTAAGTTTCTAGTATTTTTTAATCGTGTGGTCCGAATCAGCCTAGTGGTGGTCCCACTCAGCCTAAAATGTGGTCCCAATCAGCCAAGAATATGGTCCCAATCAGCTTTGACTTTCGTCCCAATCAGCCATGGTCCCAATCAGCTTGGTTTCGTCTACTTTGACCCCCACATGGCATCGCTTGACCTTACTGTCTTGTCTTGTATGTATATTTTAATATGATTTCATCACAACAAATTATTCTGTTTCCTGTTGAAACTTGGTTTGTAGAGTGTCGAGGTTAATAAATACTATTTTGTCAATCAGTCGCTACCTATGATTGAGGCTATTACTCTCCGTTACATAGGGCGTAGTAATTATAAACAAAGGGTGTAAATCGGTCCAGGTCCATCGTACATATGTGACAAACAATGCAGTTAAAAATACAAATGAGGAGAATGGTAACATTGTTCATGCATTAGCTAGTTTAACTAGGGAACAGTCCGTGCTCTCTATCATCTGTGTCTTTTTTAGTTTATAATCGTTGAAAAAAACACCACTGTAACGGTAAAGCAATATGCCTACGTACAGCACATGGTTAAAAGTGTACCTGTATTCGGTAATTGCAATATATTTGTCAGACTTTCGTCTACAAAATGATAAATATGTCACTTTATTACACGGTTAGACGACATCATCCTGGTACTATTCTATAACTGGTACATTTAGTCATTATAATTTTTGGGATCGTAAGATCTACCATGGCAAAAAAAAATTAATTATGCCGTGCCAAACAGGAGTTGCGTCGGCTTTTACCACGGCTTTGCCGTTTGCCGTGGTTAATTTCGAGCGCTGGGTACTGTGTCTAATGTCTCTCAAAATCGGTAGTTCGAAAAATTACATACAATAAGAATCGTAGAAAAGTGGATCAAAAATGACGTAGCAAAATCCAATGCTGATGTGTGGTTAACATACGAAGAAGACGATGGTTTTGTGACTACACTAAAATGTGAACTTTGTAAAAAGTATTTCAAAACATTTCAAATATATGAGGGAATTTTCCACTGCATAGAATAATGGTATTTGTCGGGCTGAAAATCTGAAATGTCCGGCCGAAAATCAGTTCAGCACCGTAGAAGTTACATGTACTTCAAGGCTTGATGTTACAGTCCTTTTTATACGCCCACATGGAAATGTGGTCGTATATTGCCGTCGCCCTCGTCCGTCCGTCCGTCTGTCGGTCCGTCTGTCGGTCCGTCCGTCCGTCCATCGTCCACAATTTCTTGTGAACGCTCTAGAGGCTAAAGTCAATATCCGATTGACTTCAAAATTTATACACTGTGTTTAAGGTCGTGAGACGAAGAAGCCTATTGATTTTCAGCGATATCCGATAATTGCTACCAGAGTTATGACCCTTGATCACTTTGAAAAATCTTGTGAACGCTCTAGAGGCTATAGTTAATATCCGATTGACTTTAAATTTATACACAGTGTTTAAGGTCATGAGACGAAGAAACCTATTGATTTTCGGTGATATCTGATAATTACTGCCAGAGTTATGACCCTTGATCACTTTGAAAAATCTTGTGAACGCTTTAGAGGCTAAAGTTAATATCCGATTGACTTTAAATTTATACACAGTGTTTAAGGGCATGAGACGAAGAAGCCTATTGATTTTCGGTGATATCCGATAATTACTACCAGAGTTATGACCCTTGATCACTTTGAAAAATCTTGTGAACGCTCTAAAGGCTAAAGTTAATATCCGATTGACTTTAAATTTATACACAGTGTGTAAGGTCATGATACGAAGAAGCCTGTTGATTTTCAGCAATATCCGATAATTCCTGCTCGAGTTATGACCCTTGATCACTTTGAAAAATCTTGTGAACGCTCTAGAGGCTAAAGTTAATATCCGATTGAATTTAAATTTATACATGGTGTTTGAAGTCATGATACAAAGAAGCCTATTGATTTTCAGCGATATCCGATAATTACTACCAGAGTTATGACCCTTGATCACTTTGAAAAATCTTGTGAACGCTCTAGAGGCTATAGTTAATATCCGATTGACTTTAAATTTATACACAGTGTTTAAGGTCATGAGACGAAGAAACCTATTGATTTTCGGTGATATCTGATAATTACTGCCAGAGTTATGACCCTTGATCACTTTGAAAAATCTTGTGAACGCTTTAGAGGCTAAAGTTAATATCCGATTGACTTTAAATTTATACACAGTGTTTAAGGGCATGAGACGAAGAAGCCTATTGATTTTCGGTGATATCCGATAATTACTACCAGAGTTATGACCCTTGATCACTTTGAAAAATCTTGTGAACGCTCTAGAGGCTAAAGTTAATATCCGATTGACTTTAAATTTATACACAGTGTGTAAGGTCATGATACGAAGAAGCCTGTTGATTTTCAGCAATATCCGATAATTCCTGCTCGAGTTATGACCCTTGATCACTTTGAAAAATCTTGTGAATGCTCTAGAGGCTAAAGTTAATATCCGATTGAATTTAAATTTATACATGGTGTTTGAAGTCATGATACAAAGAAGCCTATTGATTTTCAGCGATATCCGATAATTACTACCAGAGTTATGACCCTTGATCACTTTGAAAAATCTTGTGAACGCTCTAGAGGCTATAGTTAATATCCAATTGACTATAAATTTATACACAGTGTTTAAGGTCATGAGACGAAGAAGCCTATTGATTTTCGGTGATATCTGATAATTACTGCCAGAGTTATGACCCTTGATCACTTTGAAAAATCTTGTGAACGCTTTAGAGGCTAAAGTTAATATCCGATTGACTTTAAATTTGTACACAGTGTTTAGGGTCATGAGACGAAGAATCCTATTTGATTTTCAGTGATATCTGATAATTACTGCCAGAGTTATGACCCTTGATCACTTTGAAAAATCTTGTGAACGCTTTAAAGGCTAAAGTTAATATCCGATTGACTTTAAATTTGTACACAGTGTTTAGGGTCATGAGACAAAGAATCCTATTTGATTTTCAGTGATATCTGATAATTTCTGGCACTTGATCACTTTGAAATATCTTGTGGACAAACGCCTTGAGACAAACCATCAAAACTATTCTAATCATTTCTGATAATTATTTAATGGGCTATTACTCGTAATAAGATTATCATGTGTTGTAAATGTTCTCCTTACTGACAAAAGAAACAATATGCGACAACCCTTGTTGACTGCCCGGACGACTTAGCTGTTGTGGGCGTATGTTTCGTTGCCTGGCAACCTATCTTTGTTGGTTGTGGTTTCTGGATCTTATGATTTAAACTTGCCGGGAAATAATCAGAAATGAATTTGTCCCAGATCGAGAATATGTCCACCGTTACGAGTGTTAGAGATCTATTATTCAACATTTCACTAAAGTAAACTGCAACACTTTGTCATAATCAACTGGTCCAAAAATAATCCAAATTCTTCCATAAACCTTTGACACAATTTGCTATTGGACGGGCGGTAAATTGTAATAATCTTAAGCAACACCTGATGTCATAGGCTCAAAAGTCGATCTTTGAACTCTCACAGTAACTTGTCTGATTTTCATGTAGTGTAGGCCATCGAAAGAAAGTATAAAAAAAGAAACGAAATATAGATCTGTATTTTAATCTGATTGTGATTGTATGAAAAATCGCGTGTTGGTGTTTATTAGGTCAATACTTTGATGGAGTTTAAAGATGAGCATTATCTGCTTAGGGTAAGCAGAGATAAGCAATTTGATTTGTTGATGCTTTGGGACATGACAACTTCAGGACTAATTAATTGGTGTATAGTTTCATTACATCAATACCTTGACTAAGTTTGATAATGAACATTTTCTGATCAGGGTAAGCAGAGCGATAAACAACTTGATTGGTCAAGACTTTAGGTCAAAATAACCCTCCTTCTAAATGAGCTAGAAATTTCAATTGGTGTATTTGTTTAATTAAGTGAGAGTGATGAAACGTTGTGTATAGATAGATTACATCAATACCTTGACTAAGTTCGATAACAAGCATTTTCTGCTTACAGTAAACAGAGATAAGCAATTTGATTGGTTGATGATTTGTAACACTATAACTTTAGAATTAAGTTAATTAGTTTCATCACATCAATACCTTGACTAAGTTCAATAATGAACAATTTCTGCAGAGGGTAAGCAGAGCGATAAGCAATTTGATTGGTCAAGACTTTGGGACACAATAACTGTCCTAACTGAGCTGGGGGGGGTGCGATGACCTAGTGAACTAGAGTGCCGCACTTCGACCTCTAGCTGGCCGGTCACCTCTGGCTTGCGGCTGTGGTTTTGAGCCCTGGTGGGAGCGTATGTGGCATGGAGAAAGGGGCGTCTTCTCAACCTTGTGGGTTTCCTGGTTACCTCCAACTGCTAAAGACCCCTACACGCAAGTGAACTATTAAAATAAAATGAAACCATATGTTAGTTCCAAAATGACCTAGTTTGTGTCGAGTGGAGGTTAAACCCCATTTCTCTCTCTCTCTAACTGAGTTAGAATTTTCAAGCCAGGTGTAGGTGTTTATTAGGTCGATGCCTCTATGGAGTTCGAAGATGTGCATTTTCTGCTTAGGGTAAGCAGTGATAAGCAATTTGATTGGTTGATGCTTTGGGACACGATAACTTCAGTTCTAATTCGGTTAGAATGATGAAACTTGGTGTATAGTTTCATCACATCAATACCTTGACCAAGTTCGATAATGAAATTTATCGCCAGAGGGTAAGCAGAATGGTAAGCGATTTGATTGGTCAAGACTTTGGAACATAACAACTCTGCTTTTAATTGAGGTAGAATGTTTAAAATTGATCATGATGTTCATCAGGTTGATTCTACCTGGTAGAGAGTGATGAAACTTGGTGTATAGTTGATAATCAGTTTGATTCCTTGATACTTTTGAAAAAGATAAACGTGCAGATAATTAATTTGTGTCCTATTTATTTCCAGATTTCGGTGGGGGACATCAGCCTCACTGTTTGCTTGTTGAGCTTGTTCTCTGTCATACTCCTCACATTGTTTAATTTGATTAGAGCTAATCCCACTAAACACTGCTTTTATGGAAGCAGCAAAGTTCTGTTCCAAATTGTGACCGGTGACTGGCCTGATTAACAACCAATAGCTTACTGGGTAACAATGCCATTAAGCTTTAAACATGCCTCTGAAGTTGACCAAATATGTTTACATAACGTTACGTCATGACTCAAGATTTTATTATGCTCAATTAACCAGTGCATAGCAGAATATTGCAGACAAATTAATAGCGTGACAAACATGGAGAGAATGTAAACATAACTGTATGGCGACGAACAAGACTTTCACTGTTTTTTTGAAAAATACCTTAAATCACTGTCCAAAGTTTAGGTAAAACCCCAGATTAAACGAAGGGCTGTCATGTTGCTGCACCAGGGATAGATTTCATTGAACAGGAAGAAAAGACACACGGTCCCATCAAATGTACCAGAAGTCAATCCAGCAATTGGTAGAGAGGGATTTCTCGGGGAAGGTGGCACGTCTTCTAAGTTTTTAGTTATTCTATATCCATCTCTTACAAATGGTGTTGAGGATATTGCTTTACCAGTACTTGTTAAATGTTATCATTGTTAGCAATGTTATTAATTACCATTACCCCTTACATTGAAAGTGGAGTGTTCGATGCAGAGCTCACACTGACTTTCATTTTTATCCCGCCAAAATGGATAATAATTTTTATATAAAGAAATATTCATATTTTTTATTTGCCAACTTGAATATTTTACCTGTCAAAAATATGTGGTAAAAAACACAATATCTAATAATTTTATGTCTCAGCTAGGCTTATCATAAAACAATCACCGATATATTCAATACAAATACAGCATCTTTAAAAATCGGGGGTTGGGATGGCCTAGTGGACTAGAGTGCCGCGCTTCGATCTCTAGCTGGCCGGTCACCTCTGGCTTGCGGCTGTGGTTTCGAGCCCTAGTGTGAGCGTATGTGGCATGGAGATAGGGGCGCCTTCTCACCTTCGTGGGTTTCCTCCGGGTACTCCGGTTTCCTCCCACTGCTAAAGACCCCTACGCGCAAGCAAATTATTGAAATAAAATTAAACCATATGTTAGTCCCAAAATGACCTAGTTTGTGTTGAGTGGACGATAAACCCCATTTCTCTCTCTCTCTCTTTGAAAATCTGTCTTTACATAATACATTTGCACAGTTTGGATTTAATGAAATCAGATATTATTTTTATACGCCCACATTGAAATGTGGTCGTATATTGTCGTCGCCCCCGTCCGTCCGTCGGTCCGTCCGTCCGTCCGTCGGTCCGGCGTCCACAATTGCTTGTGGACGCTCTACAGGCTAAAGTTAATATCCGATTGACTTTAAATTTATACACAGTGTTTAAGGTCATGAGACGAAGAAGCCTATTGTTTTTCAGCGATTTCCGATAATTAGTGCCAGAGTTATGGCCCTTGATCACTTCAAAAAATCTTGTGGACGCTCTAGAGGCCAAAGTTAATATCCGATTGACTTCAAATTTATACACAGTGTTTAAGGTCATAAGACGAATAAGCCTATTGATTTTCAGCGATTTCCGATAATTAGTGCCAGAGTTATGGCCCTTGATCACCTCAAAAAATCTTGAGGACGCTCTAAAGGTCAAAGTTAATATCCGATTGACTTTAAATTTATACACAGTGTTTAAGGTCATGAGACGAAGAAGCCTATTGATTTTCAGCGATTTCCGATAATTAGTGCCAGAGTTATGGCCCTTGATCACTTCAAAAAATCTTGTGGACGCTCTAGAGGCCAAAGTTAATATCCGATTGACTTCAAATTTATACACAGTGTTTAAGGTCATAAGACGAAGAAGCCTATTGATTTTCAGCGATTTCCGATAATTAGTGCCAGAGTTATGGCCCTTGATCACTTCAAAAAATCTTGTGGCCGCTCTAGAGGCCAAAGTTAATATCCGATTGACTTTAAATTTATACACAGTGTTTAAGGTCATAAGACGAAGAAGCCTATTGATTTTCAGCGATTGCCGATAATTAGTGCCAGAGTTATGGCCCTTGATCACTTCAAAAAATCTTGTGGACGCTCTAGAGGCCAAAGTTAATATCCGATTGACTTTAAATTTATACACAGTGTTTAAGGTCATAAGACGAAGACGCCTATTGATTTTCAGCGATTTCCGATAATTAGTGCCAGAGTTATGGCCCTTGATCACCTCAAAAAATCTTGTGGACGCTCTTAAGGTCAAAGTTAATATCCGATTGACTTTAAATTTATACACAGTGTTTAAGGTCATAAGACGAAGAAACCTATTGATTTTCAGCGATTTCCGATAATTAGTGCCAGAGTTATGGCCCTTGATCACTTCAAAAAATCTTGTGGACGCTCTAGAGGCCAAAGTTAATATCCGATTGACTTTAAATTTATACACAGTGTTTAAGGTCATAAGACGAAGACGCCTATTGATTTTCAGCGATTTCCGATAGTTTGTGCCAGAGTTATGGCCCTTGATCACCTCAAAAAATCTTGTGGACGCTCTGGAGGCCAAAGTTAATATCCGATTGACTTTAGATTTATACACAGTGTTTAAGGTCATGAGACGAAGAAGCCTATTGATTTTCAGCGATTTCAAATAATTACTGCCAGAGTTATCTCCCTTGATAACTTCAAAAATTCTTGTGACGCTATAGAGGCCAAAGTTACTATCCGATTGACTTCAGATTGATACATAGAGTTTAAGGTGTTGAAACGAACAAGTATTTTGATTTTCAATGAATTTAGATAACTGAACAGCTAAATCCATGATATTAAATGTTTCATGTATATACTAATTGTTAGCGTGGGGTAAAACTTTATAAAAAGCAATCAAATTCTAATGATTTTCTGATAATTACATAATGAGTTGTTACTCTTAATCAGTTTTTAGTGTATTACAAATGTTTCATTACCAAAATTAGTAAAAATATGCGACAACCCTTGTTGACTGCCCGGACGATTTAGCTGCTGTGGGCGTATGTTTCGTTGCCTGGCAACCTATCTTTGATGATTTTAGTCTATTTGAACATCGTTGTACTGCACTTTATATTTTCAGTATTTACACGTCAAATCACGTCCAAGGATTGCCAATTTTCTGTAAATTTATGTGTTGCATGTACATTGTACAATAGACCTATTGTTATTTTCAGGTACCGTTAAGGTATCAGAATCTGAATCCCTGATAGAATGATGTATACGAAAATTATATTTGTAAGAGATGCCTACAATTATACCCGTCGTTCACCTTCAGAGCATTATGGCAACGGTAATGTGATACAAATGGCGAACCTTTTTTCTCAATTAAGAATCCATGATATTCAACTAGTCCTTACATTTTCGACCAGTGGTGATAAGATAATTTGAAATATATCATTGGCAATTATCAATCAACTAATCATTAATTCCAAGACAACTGATTAGTATTACTCAACAATGTGACCCGGATTATCAGCCAGTTGATTGATTTATCATAGTGTTTAGCCATGTGATTGACACTCAATAATGGTTAATCCAGGATAAATATGATTAGAATTTAAAGATTATTTTCCTCCAGTTCTCAAAAAGAATCGCCAGTTCCACAAAACCTTGTTGCCAAAATTATCGCCAAAATCAAATTGTAACTGTTCTCACTATAAAAAAAACCCAACTAGATAATGTAAAGGGGAATATGCTGAAAATTTCAGTCAAACTGCTTCACTCTAAGCCGAGAAAAATATCACCGGCTTATTTCGGGGCTATTCTTTTAGTCCGAATATGCACCCAGGTGATACATATGTATTATGATGGAATATTTCATACATATGGATGAGCTAGGATTGGGGGTGTATAGCTCATTCCTGGAGAAGTATTCTGGTGAAGGCGGTCACTGTTCATTAAAGGTCCAAGTCCAAATCCATTTCAATATTACTTTATATACAGTTTAAAAATACATTATTTACAAATTATATACAAGGCATTCGATCTCCTTGTCTGTGGGTGTATCCAATCTCATCTGCCTCTTGTCTGTGTGTAGAGGTCTTTTAAAGACACTAATTAGCATATACACAAAGGAATACTTTCAACAAATCAAATTAAAGATAAGATTAGGGATAAAACAAATCAAATAGAAAGTTAAACTAATATAAATTTCATTGGTTGAAAGTTTCATAGTGAAATATAATTTATAGGATCTAATAATAAGCTTTAAGCCATAACAATTAAAAAGCATTGACACTTGATTGGCATTGTTAACTGTATAAATCTTTGCTCAAGGTTTCTCTTAATAAGCCTACTGGCATTCAAAGATTATAAAACAGTTCAGTTCAGTTCAGTCAACACCAATCATGCTTTTAGGCAATTACTTTAAATCAAAATATTGACATTAAATGTAAGGAAAGACCAAATGATAACCTTAATATTGTCTATATACTTTAAGAAATAAATTCTGTATATTCTTAAAATAAAATTTGAAAAAGGAGTAAAATTTATTATCACTATTCGGTGATAAAAACCTTATTTTAAAAACTTGATTGTCACGATAATTAAACTAATTAAAGTCTTGATTATCCATTTTTGCATTCAATCATCAACAGATTCAAATCCAATAAAAATTTGACACATAAAATGGTCTTTTCATGTTAATAAAATTTCAGGCCTATAAAAAGAGGCAGATTTACCTCTTCCATAAATCATGTTTAAGTAACGATAAAATGATGTTATACATGAAGGCCATTATTTGGTTTGCCACTTGTCATCTATTGTTTTTAATCTTTTAATCTAACTGAATGAATGATACACCTTTTTAGAAATGTACTATTATGAAATAAAGTTCCTAAATAAAAAGTAATAAAGGTTCATGGAAAGAGTTATCATTTATACGCTGATGATATTCTGCTCTACATCGCACTGAGCGGTTCCAATGAAGAACAAAATATTATTAAACTTGAAAAACGCATCACAGAAATAAGATCGTGGATGAAACAAAATCGTTAAAATTGAATGATGATAAAACCGAAGTCATTCATCTTTCAAAACATAAAAGTGTCATGAATATTAAGTGTGATTCCGTGAAAATTGTTGGACCGACACCCAGTGTTCACAACCGTGGAGTCATCATTAAATATGCAGCCTTTTGTCAGTATGAAAGCCTAAAATTTCAACCATATATGATCAGTATAATTCGACCATATCTGAACATTGGAACCTGTAAAATGCTAGTAATTTCTCTTATAACCTCATGTTTAGATTATTGTAACTCTCTATTTGTTGCACTTCCTGCCACAAGTAAAAAAAAGCATCACTATCCCAATTACCCCAGTTTTAAAATCAACTTCACTGCCTCCCTATTCCCGATAGGATGGATTTTGAAATTCTCTGTCTTACTTATTTATTTTTATACGCCCACATTGAATTGTGGTCGAATATTGTCGTCGCAACCGTCCGTCTGTCGTCCACAATAGCTTTATACACAGTGTTTAAGGTCATAAGACGAAGAAGCCTATTGATTTTCAGCGATTTCCGATAATTAGTGCTAGAGTTATGGCCCTTGATCACTTAAAAAAAATCTTGTGGACGCTCTAGAGGACAAAGTTAATTTCCGATTGACTTTAAATTTATACACAGTGTTTAAGGTCATGAGACGAAGAAGCTTATAGATTTTCAGCGATTTCCGATAATAAGTGCCAGAGTTATGGCCCTTGATCACTTTAAAAAATCTTGTGGACGCTCTAGAGGACAAAGTTAATATCCAATTGACTTTAAATTTATACACAGTGTTTAAGGTCATGAGACGAAGAAGCTTATAGATTTTCAGCGATTTCCGATAATAAGTGCCAGAGTTATGGCCCTTGATCACTTCAAAAAATCTTGTGGGTGCTCTAGAGGCCAAAGTTAATATCCAATTGACTTTAAATTTATACACAGTGTTTAAGGTCACAAGACGAAGCAGCTTATTGATTTTCAGCGATTTCTGATTATTAGTGCCAGAGTTATGGCCCTTTGATCACTTCAAAAAATCTTGTTGATACTCAAGAGGCCAAAGTTAATATCCGATTGACTTCAAATTCATACACAGTTTTTAAGGTCATGAGACGAAGACACCTATTGATTTTCAGCGATTTTTGATAATTAGTGCAAGAGTTGTAGTCCTTGATCACTTCAAAAAATCTTGTGGATGCTCTAGAGGCCAAACTTAATATGCGATTGACTTCAGATTGATACACAGAGTTTAAGGTGTTGAAACGAACAAATATTTTGATTTTCAATGAATTTTGATAACTGAACAGATAAATCCATCATATTAAATGTAGGGTTGCAACAATTCGCAACTACCTTGATTCGGTTCGATTATCGATTTTAACCATTCGATTCGATTATTGACTATAATAACCAGTAATTTTTATACGCCCACATTTTTATGTGGACGTATATTGTCGTCGCCCCAGTCCGTCCATCCGTCCGTCCACAATTGTTTGTGAACAGTCTACACGTCACAATTTTTATCCGATTTCAATGAAACTTAAAATATAGGTTTATCACCCTAAGATCTCGGTTCCTTTCGATATTGGCATGTATCGGACTGTAACTTCATGGGTTATGGCCCCTGATTGTACGAAAAATCACGTTTTTAGCTTGTGAACAGTGTAGAGGTCACAATTTTGATCCGATTTCGATGAAACTTGAAATGCATGTTTATAACCAAAAGATCTTGGTTCCTTTCGATATTTGCGCATATCGGATCGTAACTTCCTGAATTATGGCCCCTGATTGTCCGAAAAATCACCCTTTTTAGCTTGTGTTCCCTGTGGAGGTCAAAATTGTAATCCGATTCAAAAAAACGTTTGATTATATCACCGTTACATAGTTATGGGGGTTGATTTCGAATTTTCGTGAAAATCGGACTAAAATTGACAGACAAAATGGCCGCCGTTTGTACGCGAATAGTGTGAAAATATGTTATATCAAGGTTGTGGACCCTATAGAGGTCACAATTTTGAACCGATTTTCATGAAACTTGAAATGCATGTTTATAACCGAAAGATCTTAGTTCCTTTCGATATTTGCGCATATCGGATCGTAACTTCCTGAATTATGGCCCTGATTGTCCGAAAAATCACACTTTTTAGCTTGTGTTCCCTGTGGAGGTCAAAATTGCTATCCGATTCAAATAAACGTTTGATTATATCACCGTTACATAGTTATGGGGGTTGAGTTCAAAATTCGTGAAAATCGGACCAAAATTGACAGACAAAATGGCCGCCGTTTGTACGCGAATAGTGTGAAAAAATGTTATATCAAGGTTGTGGACCCTATAGAGGTCACAATTTTGAACTGATTTTGATGAAACTTGAAATATATGTTTATAACCGAAAGATCTTGGTTCCTTTGGATATTTGCGCATATCGGATCGTAACTTCCTGAATTATGGCCCCTGATTGTCCGAAAAATCACACTTTTTAGCTTGTGTTCCCTGTGGAGGTCAAAATTGTTATCCGATTCAAAAAAACGTTTGATTATATCACCGTTACATAGGTTTTGGGGGTTGAGTTCGAATTTCGTGAAAATCGGACCAAAATTGACAGACAAAATGGCCGCCGTTTGTACGCGAATAGTGTGAAAAAATGTTATATCAAGGTTGTGGACCCTATAGAGGTCACAATTTTGAACCGATTTTCATGAAACTTGACATGTATGTTTATAACCCAAAGGTCTTGGTTTCTTTCAATATTTGCGCCCATCGGATGGTAACTTCCTGAATTATGGCCCCTGATTGTCCAAAATATCACCCTTTTTAGCTTGTGGTCCCTCTGTAGGTCAAAATTGTTATCCGATTTAAAAAACGTTTGATTATACCACCGTTACATGGTAATGGAGGTTGAGATCGAATTTCGTGAAAATCGGACCAAAATTGACAGACAAAATGGCCGCCGTTTGTACTCGAATAGTGTGAAAAAATGTTATATCAAGCTATAGAGGTCACAATTTTGAACCGATTTTGATGAAACTTTACATGTATGTTTATAACCCAAAGATCTTGGGTCCTTTCTATATTTGCGCCCATCTGATCGTAACTTCCTGAAATATGTCCCGTGATTGACCGAAAAATTGCCTTTTTTAGCTTGTGGCCCCTCAGTAGGTCAAAATTATTATCAGATTTAAACAACGTTTGATTATATCACCGTTACATTGTTATAAAAGATGATGTGGAATTTCGTGAAAATTGGACCAAAATTGACGGACAAAATGGCCGCTGTTTGTACACGAATAGTGTGAAAATATGTTATATCAAGGTTGTGGACCCTATAGAGGTCACAATTTTGAACTGATTTTGATGAAACTTGAAATACATGTTTATAGCATAAAGATCTTGGTTCCTTTCGATATTTGGACATATCTGACCGTCACTTCCTGAATTATGGCCCCTGATTGTACGAAAAGTCGGTATAATATTAAATGTTTCGTATCCAGTGGAGGTGACAGCTTATTCCATAATATTAAATGATTCGTATACTTTACATTAGCATGGAGCAGAACTTTATAAAAACCAAACAAATTCTAATGATTTTCTGATAATTACTTAATATGCGATAACTCTTGTTGACTGCCCGGACGATTTAGCTGCTGTGTGGGCGTATGTTTCGTTGCCTGGCAACCTATTTTTACTGTATGTAATTCCTTAAAAACAATAAAAACACAAAACTAAAATTCTCTTGAACACTTTTATTTAATACTACATAGTATGTTACACCAAAATGATCCCAAACTTTAGATTTCAAATGACCGCAGGTGGTCGAGAAAGTACGTCGTAATTTTACCTTCCAGTGTTTGCTTGACTACGGGTAATAATCGCTAAACATGAAAATATCCAAAGATAATGACCGGAATTATCAGCTAATGAGATCGTTTAGAATTTATTTAACGATTACCGAAGCCATTGACCTAAATTAGCATCAAATGAGCATTCGGTATGTCACCAATTTTAAATAAATTAACTTTCGTCAGCATACGGAAATTGTTTCAAAGGGAGGTCACTCTGTTTTAGTTATGTTTTCGAGTGACATTCGTGTTTTGTTAAATTACGTAAGTTACATAAAAACAAAGTTTTTTTAAAATTTTAAGTGAACTTAATTGCTACAGGTCTTACTTTTTCTTTCATATGGTAAAGTGTACGTTGTTTTTATGTGAAATTTGATTTGCAATTTAACCGAATCGAAATTTGAATGTTGTAGATCGTGGATCGAACCAAGATGGCTAGTCTCGGTTACCGGTGCACCGAACTGAATCGTTGCAGCTCTAATTAAATTTTTCCTATACTAATTGTTAGTGTGGGGCAAAACTTTATAAAAAACAAACAAATTCTAATGGTTTTCTGATAATTACATAATGAGTTGTTACTCTTAATCAGATGTATTAGTGTATTATACATGTTTCATTACCGAAAAAAGTAAAAATATGCGACAACTCTTGTTGATTGCCCGGATGATTTAGCTGCTGTGGGTGTATGTTTCGTTGCCTGGCAACCTATCTTTACATTGTCCAGAAACACCAGTCTATCTCCATGATATTTTTTCAAAGTACGAACATTCGCTTCATTTATGTTCAGTAAACCAACACCTCCTAAACGTTCCGAGATTCACGTTATAGTGAACGTTGGAATTGTTTAAGTGGCATTCGGTAACTGTATGAGAATAACACATTGCACAATTATATGGAATACAAGTTGCTTGAGGAGTTTATTTCAGCGACGTTTCAATATGTTGTTGTTTCTTTATAAGTTTACTGAATTACTTTTACTTGTCTCTTATAGGTCATGGTATCTTATAAGTTTACTTATATTTATATACTTTTAAATGTCTATGATATGTTATATATGGTTTCTTTACTAGACCTTAATTTTTTGTTTTCTAAAGAATCTATTCACTTTTTCAAATTGTCTCACTGTAAAAACACTGTAGAGCAGCTGTTTCCAGCTGGATTTTGGCACTATATAAGTATAAGTTCAATGCCTTCGTATTTTAATTTGTTAAAACTGATGAAAATGTGGGCGTATGATACCTTTGCGTCTGTCAGCCCGGATAGCCGTCTGTCTGAACCTCTCTGTACAATTTGTTTGTGGACACTACACAGGTCACAATTTTTAACCGAATTTGACAAAACTTGAAATACAGGTCTATCTCCCAAAGATCTCAGCTCCTTTTGATATTGGTATATATTGGACAATAACTTCATGAATTATGGCCCTTGATTATATGAGAATCTAGGTTTTAGCTTATGTGCACTCTGTTAGTGCCAACAATTTTTATCCGTTTTTATGAAACTTTAAATTTATATTTACATCACCAAGCCCTTGGTTTCTTTATGCCAAAGTTCTCGGTCCCATTCGATATTTGCGCATTTCAGACATCATTTTTCTGGATTTTGGCCCTTGATTGTACCAAAAAAATTGCTTTTGTTTTTAGCTTGTTGTCAATCCATCTCTTGCAAAATGGGGGCATAGCTTACCTGGCAACCGCTGGTTTTAGATTCCAATCAATTGGATTTGATTTGTCCGTCACACTTTTTTGGACACAATAACTCTCTTTCTAATTGAGCTAGGATGTTTAAACTTGGTGTAGGTGTTTATTAGGTAAATGTGCTGATAGAGTTGGAAGATGAGCATTTTCTGCTAAGGGTAAGCAGAGATAACCAATTTGATAGGTTGATGCTTTGGGACAGGATAACTTAAGTTCTAATTACGTAAGACTGATGAAACGTGTATAGATAGATTACATCAATACCTTGACTAAGTTCAATAACAAGCATTTTCTGCTCAGGGTAAGCAGAGAAATAAGCAATTTGATTGGTCGAGACTTTGGAACACAAAAATTCTCCTCCTTATTCAGTTAAAATATTCAAACTTGGTGTATGTGTTTATTAGGTCAATGCCTTGATGGAGCACTGTCCTCTTAAGGTAAGCAGAGATAAGCAATTTGATTGGTTAATGCTCTGGGACACGATAACTTTAGTTCTAATTAAATGAAAGTAATGAAACTTGGTGTATAGATAATTAACATTTTCTGTTCAGGGTAAGCAAAGTGATAAGCTATTAAATTGCCTATGACTATGGAACACAATAACTCTCCTTCTAACTCACCGGGCTAGAATGTTCAAACTTTGTGTAGGTGTTCATTAGGTGAATGCCTTGATGGAGTTTTATGATGAACATTTTCTGCTCAGAGTAATCAGAGATAAGCAAGCTGAGTGGTTGATGCTTTGGGGCAGAATAACTTTGGTTAAAATGAAGTGAGAGTGATGAAACTCAGAATATAGAGATCCATTCTATCATTACCTTGACTAAGTTCGATAGTGACAATTTTCTGTTAAGGCTAAGGAGCGATTAGCAATTTGATTGGTCAAGACTTTGGAACATAACAACTCTGCGTTTAATTGAGAGAATGTTTAAACTTGATGTAGACGTTCCATTGGATGAATGTCTTGACTGAGTTCAATGAGTAACATTTTGAACTGAAGCTAAGCAGAGCTAATCGATTGCTTAGGTCGATGCTTTGGGCCAAGATAATCTTGATTCTCTCTGATAGAGAGTGATGGAACTTAGTGTATGGTTTGATTGCACCATGCTTTTGAAAAAAATAAATGTGCGATTAATTAATATGTGTTATCTATTTATTTTGGGATTTCGTCGGGAGACATCAGCCTCACTTGTTTACATATACTTCTTTGATGCTATAAAATTTGTCATATTTATATGTGCCATAAAATGTAATTGACCATTACATGATTTTTGGAATGTAATTTATTACATTTATATTACTCATTAAGTTCAAAATCTTCCATGGGCATTACTTTTATAATGTAATGATTACATTCTATTACGATTACACAAACCTGCTTATAAAATGTGGGAGTATCTTACATGGCAACTGCTTGGGGTTTTTTTCATATCAAAACACATAATAATGACTTGTGATTTTTCTGTTTTTCAGATACCAATTCAAGTTTTAAATCAAATTATATCTAAGATCCAAGAACATTTACCTAACTTGGAGGCTAATGAAGAAACAGATCAAATAAATAAACATTTCAAAAATACAGTGGAACATCTTCAGACAATGAAATTTGCTAAAGATTGCAAAGTTTCTTTTGAAGGATTGACAATAGAATAATTTTGTAAAGAAAATGACAAAAGAAATACTCAATTGAATTTTCCTGAATTAATTTCTCTACATTATTTGAAATGTATCAATCGACAGGCACCAACTGCATATGATACGATCTGCAAGCACCATAGATTAAACATTTTGTAATATAAGGATTCTGTTCACACTATATTAGTTTTGGGGCCCGGCTGAAATGTGACAAAACTCTTTCTCTGGTTGTCATTTCATGAATATCTAATATAGAACACTCCTATATCTGCAATCTGTTCAGATAGTGGTTGATTAAATTGATCTAGTGGTGAGTAGTTTGCAGCAAGTATTTACAGCATTTGAGAACTAAACTATTAAAGAGAGAATTTCATATTTTCTAAGAATGTCAAAACATAATTATTTTTGTCTTTTGTTCAATGGGTTGTTAACTCACTATTCTATGATCATAGGTGTCATTATCACACTGTAATATCATTCACATCAGAAATAATAACATAATAACCTCCCTTGTTTTTTTCTATCCCCCCCCTATGGAATAGTTATCTTTAAACGTTTGAATTAATTTGAAGTTGAAAATATTTTTGCCAATTTCTCAACTGGCAATAGTGAATTAGAGGATTGGTTGGATTATTCTTTAACAAAGTAGGACTGTTTATGTAGATATCATCTATTTTAAGGCTTTATTTTACTACATTTTATAATCCTTGAGTGGCATTTAGTGATTGAGCACATTAAAAAAACACAACACAATTTATATGGAAAACAATCACTGGTTTATACACATATAGCACGACGTTTCGACAAGTATTCTCTTATCGTTATCAAGTACAAATAATAAATTAGTAAACTAAAAAGGTAATATTTATAGTGATATAAGAGGAAGCCATAAGACCTATGTTGTTACAATACATAGTGTGATTGACAAGGATTGACAAATAACACAGTGTGAGGAAAAAAAAACAAAAAAAAAAAAACAAAAAAACTCGAGGCTAATTAACCAATTATTAATACAAATTGGTGAAACCCTTTGACCTAAGGGTGTGCATTTTACCCCGGTCACCCATCCATAATTAATTAACCCCATATTATTATTATTCTTCTTTTTTTTTCTTCTCTATTGGTCGGCTTGTGGAGTTATCATGCTAAACAAACAAGGGGTAAAATGCACACCCTTAGGTCAAAGGGTTTCACCAATTTGTATTAATAATTGGTTAATTAGCCTCATGTTTTTCCTCACACTGTGTTATTTGTTAATCCTTGTCAATCACACTATGTATTGTAACAACATAGGTCTTATGGCTTCCTCTTATATCACTATAAATATTACCTTTTTAGTTTACTAATTTATTATTTGTACTTGATAACGATAAGAGAATACTTGTCGAAACGTCGTGCTATATGTGTATAAACCAGTGATTGTTTTCCATATAAATTGTGTTGTGGTTTTTTTTTTACATTTTATAAATATAACTTAACAATATGAAATTCTCTGTAAATTTTCTTACAATTGTTTTAAACGTGCTATATACGGATTACAGTTTAACTTGCACTACATTATAATATAAGTTAGATATTTAAATGTAATAATATAGCTCGTCCTAGGCCTAAGATATAGATTGTCGTGTGCTTGCTCAGATCATATTGTTGGGATGGGCTTTTTTTAACTTGTCTATGATAAATGTAATTCATTGTTAATTTCGTAGATATTTAAGATGTTATTGTTAAATCTCATTATAAAAAGCCTTTGGAGCTGACAAGATATGTGTTTAATTGTTTGCATGGCATTATAAATAGTGAGTCAAGTGTCAATTTTGTGTTTAATAACTAATTCCACTTCCTGGTGCCACATAATAAAAATTGGTCAATACATTTAAACATGCATTATGCAAGAGCAAAATCTGATTATTTGCAAGAGCAAAATCTGATTATTACAAGTCTTTCTTTAGGTCTGAAATGTTATCTAAATTATCAATTAGACATTAATTAACTTATCCAGACCATAATAAACTCTTGATGTCAAGGCTAGCCTTCGATGTTGGCTGGATTATATTCCTATATGCTGCTTAAAGGACAATATTGGTGCCAGTCATTATCACATATGTGATAGAATTGATTAAACACTTTCAAAACATAATATTAACACAAAGATCATCGCTACCATAGAGGAGTAATAAAGGATTCATGAATCGGAAGTGACGAACGCCAAAGGAAAACACGAGTTATTCATCTATATAACTAACTGAAGTGACTAGTGATAACAGATACATGGGCGAATATCTGCTCACTAATAATTCCATCGAAGACCTAAAGTTGCTGTGTGACACTGTGAGAGAATATCTTACAATTCATAAAAAAAATTGACTGCCACTAGATAAGAGAACAGGAAAGAAAAACAGATTAAAAGTCCGTGCATTACCATGTTTTTATACGCCCACATTTTTATGTGGACGTATATTGTCGTCGCCCCTGTCCGTCTGGACGTCCGTCCGTCCACAATTTGTTTGTGGACTCTCTACAGGTCACAATTCTTATCCGATTTTGACGAAACTTGAAATATAGGTTTATCCCCAAAAGATCTTGGTTCCTTTCGATATTGGCATGTATCGGATGAAAACTTCATGGATTATGGCCCCTGATTGTACGAAAAGTCACGTTTTTAGCTTGTGGACCCTATAGAGGTCACAATTTTGAACCGATTTTGATGAAACTTGACATGCATGTTTATAACCCAAAGATCTTGGTTCTTTTCGATATTTGCACCTATCGGAATGTAATTTCCTGAATTATGGCCCCTGATTGTCCGAAAAATCACCCTTTTTAGCTTGTGGTCCCTCTGGAGGTCACAATTATTATCCGATTTAAAAAACCGTTTGATTATATCACCGTTACACCCTAAGGAAGGTTGAGTTCAAATTTCGGGAAAATCGGACGAAAATTGCCATACAAAATGGCCGCCGTTTGTACGCGAATACTGTTAAAAAATTGTATATCATGGGTTGTGGACCTTGTAAAAGTCACATTTTTAAATCGATTTTGATGAAACTTGAAATTCATGGTTATAACCCAAAGATCTTGGTTCCTTTCGATATTTGCGCATATTGGAACGTAACTTCCTGAATTATGGCCCCTGATTATACGCAAAATCGCCTTATTTTAGCTTGTGGTCCCTCTGGTGGTCACAATTATTATCCGATTTAATAAAACGGTTGATAATATTACCGTTACACCGTAAGGAAGGATGAGTTTGAATTTCGGGAAAATCGGACCAAAATTGCCATACAAAATGGCCGCCGTTTGTACGCGAATACTGTTAAAAAATTGTATATCATGGTTGTGGACCCTGTAGAGGTCACAATTTTAATTCGATTTTGATGAAACTTGAAATGCATGGTTATAACCCAAAGATCTTGGTTCCTTTCGTTATTTGCGCATATCAGATCATAACTTCCTGAATTATGGCCCCTGATTGTCCGAAAAATCGACTATGGTCCCTCTTGAGGTCACAATTATTATCCAATTTAAAAAAACATTTGACTCTATCACCGTTACACCCTACGGAAGGTTCAGTTCGAATTTCGAGAAAATCGGACTATAATTGCCAGAAAAAATGGCCGCCGTTTGTACGCGAACAGTGTAAAAATATGGTATATCAAAGTTGTGGACCCTGTAGAGGTGACAATTTTAATTCGATTTTGATGAAACCTGAAATGCTTGTTTATAACCTAAAGATCTTTATTCTTTTTGATATTTGTGCATATCAAATTGTAACTTAATGAATTATGGCCTTTGATTGTTGGAAAAATCACTTTCGGTATTGCTTGTTCTCTGTCTATCTCTTGAACGATTATTATCTGATTTAAAAAAAACTCTAATTATATTACTGTTGCTCCGTAAGGAAGGTTGAGTTCGAATTTCGTGAAAATCGTACCAAAATTGCCGGACGAAATGGTCACCGTTTGTATGCGTATAGTGTAAATATATGGTATATCATGGTTGTGGACTCTCTACAGGTCACAATTCTTATCCGATTTTGACGAAAAGTAACATTTCTACGTTGTGTCGGCTTCGAATTTCATGAATATCAGACTGGAACTGACCAACAAAATGGCTGCTCCCAATACAGTATGAAATACAGGACTTAATGATGTAGGAAAAATCACTTTCGGTATTGCTTGTTCTCTATCCATCTCCCAAAAATGTGGGCGTATCCTGCCTGGCAGTGCCAGCCTATCTTTATAGGGTAGGGGAGACCGGGGCACATTGAACCACCATGGATATATCCTTTATAAATAATACTATACAACCCAACACTATACAGAAGTGAGATAACTTCTTAGACCCATTTCTCCATGAATAAGCCACATGCTGTCAATTATTTTCTTAGGCAGTGAATTTTTCAAAAAAGCGCTTAAAAGAGAAAAAATTCCATACATGTTAACAAGTTCATATATGTCTAATCTAAACAATCCAGATAAACCGGGGTTTGATCCATATAAGAGGGCATATTGATGTTTTTTTTTAAATTTTGATCATGAAATAAAGAGATCTTCTAATAAAAACATTTGATATGAAATGAGGACAAACATGTATGTGAATAAAGCGATTCAATGTGCCCCGGTCTCCCCTATAGAATGAATAAAAGCAAGGGGCTGTACGGAGTATTTCTATTTTTCCCCGTGTTCTCTTATCTTATGACACTTAATTACTTTATTGTATCGTCAGATAACCTCTTGCGGTCCCATATAACAACTTTTTGTCTTCGAAGGAATTTTTAGAGAGCAGAAATTAGACCGTTTATCTGTCATCACTCTTCACTTCAGTCATTCATATAGAGAGATAACTCGTGTTTTCCTTTGGCGTTCTTCTCTTCCGATTCATGAATCCTTTATTACTCCTCTATGGTAGCGATGATCTCTGTGTTAATATTATATTTGGAAAGTGTTTAATCAGTTCTATCACATATGTGATAATGACTGGCACTAATATTGTCCTTTAACGGCCATTGATAATTAAATCAAAAAAGTGGATAATCGAGACTGCTGTTTATATTAATGATTTTAGTAATGATGACCGAGGCTATGCGAAAATTTCACCTGCTTTGTTCTTGGCTCATAGTGGGTCAATTTGACTGAAATTTTCAGCAAATTACCTTTACACTATCTAGTTTTTAACTATTATAATGAGAACTGCCATCTCTTTATCTTATCTCCCATAATATATCTTTAAGCCATTTATCTTAAAATGATATGCTTGCTATGGTGTAATAAAAAAAATCGCTTTTTTAACTGTGCTGCATAAGGATTACATTTTAATTTTCGCTACATTATATCATGTAATAAAAGATTACTTTGAATTGTTATTACTTATTCTTAACATTCCTGGTAAAAAAAACCCACTAAGGCATAAATTGGCTTGGTGCTAACTATTTAGTCAACATTGATAAAAAAAAAATAAGTCTCTTTTATTATATAATTAACCAAGTGACATATTCATAAAATTAATTAGTGCCAGAGTTATGGCCGTTGATCACTTCAAAAATCTTGTTGATACTCAAGAGGCCAAAGTTAATATCCGAGTGACTTCCAATTTATACACAGTTTTTAAGGTCATGAGACGAAAACACCCATTGATTTTCAGCGATTTTTGATAATTAGTAGTTGTAGTTCTTGATCACTTCAAAAAATCTTGTGGATGCTCTAGAGGCCAAACTTAATATGCAATTGACTTCAGATTGATACACAGAGTTTAAGGTGTTGAAACGAACAAATATTTTGATTTTCAATGAATTTTGATAACTGAACAGCTAAATCCATCATATTAAATGTAGGGTTGCAACAATTCACAATTTCCGCGATTCGGTTCGATTATCGATTTTAACCATTCGATTCGATTATTTTCGATTCGATTATTGACTATAATAAACAGTAATTTTTACTGTATGTAATTCATTAAAAACAATAAAAACACAAAACTAAAATTCTCTTGAACACTTTTATTTAATACTACATAGTATGTTACACCAAAATGATCCCAAACTTTAGATTTCAAATGACCGCAGGTGGTCGAGAAAGTACGTCGTCTGCCATAATTTTACCTTCCAGTGTTTGCTTGACTACAGGTAATAATTGCTAAACACGAAATATCCGAAGATAATGACAGAAATTATCCGCTAATGAGATCAATTAGAATTTATTTAACGATTACTGAAGCTATTGACCTAAATTAACATCCAATGAACATTTGGTATGTCACCAATTTTAATAAATTAACTTTCGTCAGCATACGGAAATTGTTTCAAAGGGAGGTCACTTTGTTTTAGTTATGTTTTCGAGTGACATTCGTGTTTTGTTAAATAACGTAAATTAAAAGTTACGTAAAAACAAAGTTTTTTTAAAATTTTAAGTGGACTTAAATTGCTACAGGTCTTTCTTTTTCTTTCATATGGTAAGGTCTTATCTGATAATTACTGCAAGAGTTATGGCCCTTGATCACTTCAAAAAATCTTGTGGACGCTCTTGTGGCAAAGTTAATATCCGATTGACTTCGAATTTCTACAGTGTTTAATATAGCGAGACGAAGACGCCTATTAATTTTCATCGATTTCCGATTATTACTGCCAAAGTTATTTCCCTTGATCACTTTGAAAAATCTTATGATGCTCTGGAGGCCAAACTTATCGTCCGATTGACTTCATATTGAGAAACATGGTTTAAAGAGACAATAACACTCTTGCTGGCTTGGCAGCTCCAAAAAATAAATAATAGCCTTATTCTAAGTACTATATGTTTAACTTTTCCAGTTTTTTAAATTGGGTGTGTTAAGATGAAATTTATATCATCAATTAAATGGAATATTGTAAAATAATACAATTTGTTGACCAGAATGAAGATTGGGACATATTATTCAGTTACAACAAGAGTGTTATTGGGGCTTTAAGGTCTTGAGACTTTATAAAAACCAAACAAATTCTAATGATTTTCTGATTATCACTTAATGAGTTGTTACTCTCAATCAGATTGTAGTGTATTATAAATGTTTCATTTCTGAAAAAAGTAAAAATATGTGACAACTCTTGTTAACTGCCCGGACAATTTAGCTGCTGTGGGCGTATGTTTCGTTGCCTGGCGACCTATCTCTTACCTTTGAACATTCTACCAGGCAAACGTCCAGCTTTAAATCTATATGTTTGTCCCAAAAAATTTTTTTAAGTAATGCAAAATTCCAATTATATGTTTTTCAGTCAGTAATCAAACTGAATAAAAAATATATGAAATTTAAAAAGTAAATTGTATGTGTCATAGAATGAAGTATTAGCACTATTTTGACGAAAGTTTCAATATCTTCACTTTTAATGTCTGCCTCATCGGAATATTTATAATTTGTGGAGGTAATTATTTCCAGCAGTAGTTGTTAATTGATTGTTTCCAATGCAGTCCACATACACATTAGCTATTTACATGGTTATATAAAAAAACACACACCTGCTGCAACACACACCTTTAATGAATTCACTGCACTTATATACACAAAATTTTATCAGGAACACACTTTAAATCCTCAGCATTATCTGGAACATTACAATTTACTGGATCAGGGATTATGATTTTAAGGTCCACCACATTCATCTTATTTATCTGGTGATGAACCATGTGCTGGTACCTCTTCTTCTGACATTGGAGAAATCTCACTTGGTTTGACAAAGTCAACCTTGTCCAGGATTGAAGATATCTGCTTCAAACTTCTTTGGTCCAGTCTGTTATCAGAGATGATGTTCAGCAAGATGAAACCTGAAATATCTCTTGACCATCGCATATAATAACATTCAATGTGTGACAATAAATCAATTATATTAAATAATTTTGAATCAAAAGAATGTGGTCATTCATTCCCTGTACTCAACTGGACTAAAATGTAATACCATTCTCACTTTCCGTTCCAAATGTTAAAATCATATGTATGTCTTAAACACTCAAATTGTCAAGACTGTGCAAAGGCTCAGAAGATACTCTATTCTTTTATTCTTTTTCTCATATAGTATTATGCAATATTTTAGTTATTACCATGATCATTTCTTATTCTTATATGATCATTTCTTACTCTTATGATCTAATTCATTGTCTTATTTATATCTTATTTATTCTTATATATTATTTATGATCTAATATATCGTCATAAGTCATTTATTCTATTATTCATTTTCATGTTATAATTATTAAACAAAAATAAATAAGGGTGTATACTTCACTAAATGTGAAAATAAAACTACATATCATTATGATATGTAGTTTTATTTTCACATTTAGTGAATTTAAAAAATTGGAATTTTGCATTACTTAAAAAAATAAAAGTTCTCAATATGATTATTAATATATTAAAATATATTAATAATCATATTGAGAACTTTTATTTTATTTCATGAAAAACATAGTAGTGTTGCTATTATGTTATGTTTAAAATTAAAAGAACTAGGTCTATGTGGTCTAATCAAACTTTGTTAATGTTTGTAAAATGATTATACAGTGCTTTACACATTGATCGTCACCAATATGGCACAGCGCTAGCGTGTCAGTCAAAAATGGATGGCCAGTCCACCTTGCCTGACAAACCTGATTGTAGCTATATAACAATAATTTTAAAAATAACTTACACACACAGATCTTTTTCTCTTTTTTTTTGAAAGTAATATAATGTAATTAATATGTGGAAATTTTAAGGGTGTTAAATTTTAGTCGCTTTTTACGACACGCAATTTAACCAAACGTTGGGCCTACTCGTCCCCGGTCCCACAGGGGAAACAAAGTCACTATGTCTGTTTGTCGTAATTACACAAGTATTCTGTATATATGCTAATAACATTCAAATATTGTCTTTGTTTTAATCTGAATCCGCTATCTTTTAAAATCGCCATTATGGGACTACTTCTACAGCATTAAAAGAAGTCATTATAATCTCACTTAACTTTAAGGTACCTCCCATAGGTCACTTGAAGTTAAGTGCATATTTCTCACTTAAACTGGCCTTTGAATACCACTTAAGGACTAACACTTAAAAGTTAAGGCAGCTTAACTTTAAGGTAAAATTTGATACTTAACAGTGCCTTTGAATACCACTTACCCTTAACTAACAGGAAGTTGCGTATATTTAAGTGAAAGCTAGTAGTTAAGTGACTATCTTAGACTTAACATATCCTTTGAATACGGACTCCGGGGTTATGTCAGATGGCAAGATTTTGGTAGTTTGTTTGATTTGATCTAACAGTGTCTCGGAGATAAAAGATAAGCTTTTTCTTTTGTCAGAAAGGCTTTTAACAATACATGTATTATTACCTATAGTGACAGTCACAAAATCTTTGTTCAGGAAGACAATAGCATTTTTATCGGTTTTCAAAGACTTGGTATTACAATTTAGGTTTTTTGAGTGAGAATAACCCATCTTAATGATTCTGAAATCAACTAGTAAATAAGTCTATTTTCAAAAAGAATGATAATTATTGTCACACACTAAATGTAAATTTTCGAGAATGGTACAAGAAATAGTTGATTTAACTTACCAAACTAATTCTCTGATCTCATATGAACCAAATCTAGGAATCCACTTGTATGTCCAATCTGTTCTTGAATGCCTTTGTTCAAACCATTAAATCTTCAGTTGTTCTCGCTTGGCATGTTAGAGACTCCGAGTCTTGAATTCATCTTCCACCATTATATCACTGACGCGTCGGGGCTATTCTTCGTTCGGATATGCACCCAGGTGATACATATGCAATATTTCATAAATATGGATGAGCTAGGTTTGGGGGTGTAGAGCTCATTAATGGAGAAGTATTGTAGTGAAGGTGGTCACTGTGTATCATAAGTCCAATTCCATTTCAATATTACTTTATACAGTTTAAAAATACATTATTTACAAAGAATATATACAAGGCATTCGATCTCCTTCTCTGTCTCTCTCCAATCTCTCTGTCTCTCTCTCTAATCTCTCTATGTCTATGTGTCTTTTAAAGACACTAATTTGCATACACACAAAGGAACAATTTCGACAGATCAGATGAAAGATAAAATTTGGGATAAACAATATATTGTAGCCAATCAAATGGTTAAGAGTTAAATTTTTATAAAATTTCATTGGGTAAAAAGTTTTACAGTAATTTAAAATTAATGGAATTAGTTAATAAGCTTTAAGCCATAAAGAGAGTAAAGGTGTTGGCACTTGATCGGACTGCATTGTTAACTGTATAAATCTTTGCTCAAGATTTCTCTTAATAAGCCTACTGGCATTCAAAGATTATAAAACATTCAACACCAATCATGCTTTTAGGCAATTACTTTAAATCAAAATATTGACATTAAATGTAAGGAAAGACCAACTGATAACCTTAATATTGGCTATATTGTCTAAATGCTTAATAGATATTCTTAAAAATAAAATTTGAAAAAAATTTAGTATCACTATTCGGTGATACTAGCCAGAAATCACTTTGAGACAAGTCAATGAAGCATACACATTTTTAGTAGAGAAAATTTTAGGAGAGTGCAAAATTACATGTTTTTCACTTTAATATGTATTGGATATTATTATACTCGATACTTCATGGTGTAATTTGGTTGTTGACGTGACGAGGCGTGGTCTGACGTACAGAGACACGCCAGTAATCCTTGGGGGTTTTAGTTATTTGAATAAAATCCAAACCATTAGACAAAATTCAAAGTCCTAAAAAACGGTTAAGGCAAAATGGTGTAATGGGGCAAAATAGTGTAATCAGCATATGGACTGTTCACTGTGTACAAAATACACCACAAACAGTGGCAACAGGTGTCCGGAAAAGTAAGTAATCTTACCCTGTCTTGCGCCACACCAATCTGTTTCACAGAAAATTACTTAGGAATTAACTCTGTAACAGATGAGTGTCCATAGCACGTGCGTTGACTGCAGTCATTGGCTCAACGGCTCGTGCAATGTTTACTTAACACCTAACTGCTTCGGGCAAAATGACGCATTTTACTCATTTTAATACCGTACTTATTAAGCCTCGTCGATGTCATGCTTATCAGTGATTGTAGCGGCCAAGCGAATATTCACTGCGGGATCAGTTTGGCGCCACACCCGCAATAGCAAACTGATCCCGCAGTGAATATTCGCTTGGCCGCTACAATCACTGATAAGCATAACATTGACGATGCTTAATGAGTACGGCATATTAACTTTTTTACTCCGACAAATTAAATTCTCAAACATTTTTTTGAGGTAAAAGAAAAATAAAGACGTTTGAAGTATTTGTAGTTAAAAAATATTTCCTATTTAGTGTAAATGGGTATTAAAATGAGTAAAATGCATCATTTTGCCCGAAGCAGTTAGGTGTTAAGTAAACATTGCACGAGCCGTTGAGCCAATGACTACGAGGCGTGCAAGTCAACGCACGTGTTTTAGACAGCCATCCGTTACAGGGATATTTCGTTAGTAATTCTCTGTGAAACAGGTTGCCGCAATAGCTGCATCCAAACTATCAAACTGATCCCGCAGTGAATATTCGCTTGGCCGCTACAATCACTGATAAGCATGACATCGACGAGGCTTAATGAGTACGGCATATTAACTTTTTTACTCCGACAAATTAAATTCTCAAACATTTTTTTGAGGTAAAAGAAAAATAAATAAAGACGTTCGAAGTATTTGTAGTTAAAAAATATTTCCTATTTAGTGTAAATGGGTATTAAAATGAGTAAAACGCACCATTTTGCCCGAAGCAGTTAGGTGTTATGTAAACAATGCACGAGCCGTTTAGCCAATGACTGACGGCACGTGAAGTCAATGCACATGTTGTAGACAGTCATGTGTGACAGAGATAAATCGTAAGTAATTCTCTGTGAAACAGATTGCCAAACTATTAGACGAAATGTCAGTAAAATAGAGTGAACCAATGAACTATTGGTATGCAAAATGCACGTGATGAACAGTGTTAACTATGTAGTAGACAGACATTATCAGGGAGAAAGTATACACGTCAATTAAATATATTCAGAACTAGACCTGCATGCAGGAATGACGGGTTTCACTGCGGTGCCAAGTTAACTTTAAACTTATGTCACTTTCGCTCCCATGTTGCCCTTGAACCAATGGCACCGATAAACAGACTTCCACATAAACATTGCGCCCATCAAATAAAAGGGAAACAGAATCAACAAAAATCCAGCAATGTCAATTCATTTTATACATTTGTAACATGTAAGTGATCCTGACCATATCACAGTACTTCCAGCGAAAATGAAAATATTAAATTAGTTTCTTAAAATCAGAAATAATAATCACATGGTGAAAATTTTATGTAAATCGAATAAGACTTGCCACTTTTATAGACCCCAAACCTTGAAAAGTGACTTGTAGGAAATCGTCTATTTCTCTGCAACCATACAAGTGGGAAACCATTTTGTGGTATCTGAATGATCGCATGCGAACTAAATATCATAATTTTAAATATATTACAAATCAGACTCATTTGAAAAAAAAATATCTGTTTTGAAGGCTAAAAATACAGTTTTTGCCAAAATATAATTACTTCCGGTGATACTGAAAATGTTAAATTAGTTCTATGAAATCATAAATGACATAAGATATCATATGGTGAAAATTTTATGAAAATCGAATAATAACTGACACTTTCATAGACCAAAATCCTCGAAAAGTGACCTGTGGAAAATCGCCCATTTCTCTGCAACCGTGCAAGTTAGAAACCGTTTTGTGATATCTGTATGATCGTATGGGTTCATTCTATTTGATGAATAGAAACAAATATCATAATTTGAAAAAAATAACAAGTACGACCCATTTGAATAAAATATTGTTTTTTAATGCAAAAATTAAGTTTTTAGCAAATGACGTCATTTCCGGTGGCAGCGTATGAGGTAGAATGGTTTGACCTTGACCACTATGACATTAGGCATCCAATGGTGAAAGAAAATTGAAAATCACATAATAATTGACTCTTTTACAGCCAAAATAACGTGAAAAGTGACTCATGCAAAATCGACTTTTTCCCGGCAACTGCGCATATTACAAATTAATTTTCACATACATTCTTTTCGTATGGGTTATTGCTACGAGATTATGAATGTTACGAAGATATATTTTTTTATATGAAGACGCTGGATGGGTTATAAATAGCTTATTTTGACACCTTTTTTCACCCTTTAATCCAAATTGCCCGAAAACGAAATCGAAATTAAAAAAACTGAGCCCGATGTTTTGTGCGCCTTTATATGGCACATCTTTTCAGTCATATTAGATTTGAAAAAAATAATTTTTGCTTTCGAAAAGTGGTACCGAACTGTTAAAATTGTAGTTTTTGCTAAATTTACGTCACTTACGGTGCCGATGGGAAACTTTGCCGGTAACAAAAAAAAATGACATTTTGGACCATGGAGCATATGAACTTTGTTTTATACAAATCGGACGATAAATAATTTATACAGAACCGATAAACTGAATTAGCCAATAGCGACCAAGGAAAATTATCCAGAAAAAAAATGTTCACATTTTTGCCCAAATCCGACGACCCTTTAACCCTTGGTAAAAGGTCATTAAAAAATATTCATTAATAAAAAAGTTTATTGTCAAAATTTAAATTTTCAAAATTTGCCGCCTTATTTTTCCGAAGATTCGGCGAAATTTAAAAATCTAAAGACCCGTAGCTATGTGCCATGTCTCTGGCTATTTCAAAAACTATCAAACGATAAATTCCAACAATTTTTGTTAATATTACGGCAATATTTCAAAAAATGACAACTTTGGTGATTTTGGACATTTCGCATTGTCGCAGAATGCCGGAAATAGCTTTAATCTCTAAGTCACACCCACTTTCGCAGTAAAACTCAAGACATTGCAACGATCCGACAAGTAGTTCCTGAAATATAAGCAAATTGGAAAAAAAAAAAAAATAATAATAAGAATAACTAGACCTGCATGCAGGAATGACGGGTTTCACTGGTGCCACGTTAACTTTAAACTTAGTCACTTTCGCTCCCATGTTGCCCTTGAATCAATGGCACCGATAAACAGATTTCCACATAAACATTGCACACATCAAATAAAAGGGAAACAGAATCAACAAAAATCCAGCAATATCAATTCATTTTATACATTTGTAATTAATCCTGATAAAATTACAGTACTTCCGGGGATAATGAAAATGTTCAATTAGTTTCATGAAATCAGAAATGGCATAAGATATCACATAGTGAAAATTTTATGTAAATCGAAAAATAATCGCCACTTTTATTGACCAAAAAACTTGAAAAGCGACTTGTAGAAAATCGGCTATTTCGGCTAACCGTACAAGTTAGAAACCATTTTGTGGTATCTGAATGATCGCATGGGTTCATTCTATTAGTTGATGCGAACTAAATATCATAATTTTAAATATATTACAAATCAGACTCATTTGAAAAAAATATCTGTTTTGAAGGCTAAAATTACAGTTTTTGCCAAAATATAATTACTTCCGGTGAAACTGGAAATGTTAAATTAGTTCTATCAAATCATAAATGACGTAAGATATCATATGGCGAAAATTTTATGAAAATCGAATAATAACTGACACTTTTATAGACTAAAATCCTCGAAAAGTGACTTGTGGAAAATCGCCCATTTCTCTGCAACCGTACACGTTAGAAACCGTTTTGTGATATCTGTATGATCACATGGGTTCATTCTATTTGATGAATAGAATTAAATATCATAATTTGAAAAAAAATAACAAGTACGACCCATTTGAATAAAATATTGTTTTTTAATGCTAAAAATTAAGTTTTGAGCAAATGACGTCATTTCCGGTGGCAGCGTATGAGGTAGAATGGTTTGACCTTGTCCACTTTGGCATTAGGCATCCAATGGTGAAAGAAAATTGAAAATCACATAATAATTGATTCTTATACAGCCAAAATAACGTGAAAAGTGACTCATGCAAAATTGACTTTTTCTCAGCAACTGCGCATATTACAAATTAATTTTCACATACATTCTCTTCGTATGGGTTATTGCTACGAGATTATCAATGTTACGAAGATATATTTTTTAATATGAAGACGCTGGATGGGTTGTAAATAGCTTATTTTGACACCTTTTTTCACCCTTTAATCCAAGTCGACCGAAAACGAAATCGAAATTAAAAAAACTGAGCGCGATGTTTTGTGCGCCTTTATATGGCACATCTTTTCAGTCATATTAGATTTCAAAAAAATAAGTTTTGCTTTCAAAAAGTGGTACCGAACTGTTAAAATTGTAGTTTTTGCTAAATTTACGTCACTTACGGTGCCGACAGGAAACTTTGCCGGTAACAAAAAAAATGACATTTTGGACCATGGAGCATATAAACTTTGTTTTATACAAATCGGACAATAAATAATTAATATAGAACCGATAAACTGAATTAGCCAATAGCGACCAAGGAAAATTATCCAGAAAAAAAATGTTCACATTTTTGCCCAAATCAGACAACCCTTTAACCCTTGGTAAAAGGTCATTAAAAAATATTCATTGATAAAAAAGTTTTTTGTCAAAATTTAAATTTTCAAAATTTGGCGCCTTATTTTTCCGAAGATTCGGCGAAATTTAAAACTCTAAAGACCCGTAGCTATGTGCCATGTCTCTGGCTATGTCAAAAACTATCAAACGATAATATCCAACAATTGTTGTTAATATTACGGCAATATTTCAAAAAACGACAACTTCGGTGATTTCGGACATTTCGCATTGTCGCAGAATGCCGGAAATAGCTTTAATCTCTAAGTCACACCCACTTTCGCAGTAAAACTCAAGACATTGCATCGATCCGACAAGTAGTTCCTGAGATATAAGCAAATTGGAAAAAAAAAAAATAATAATAATAAGAAGAATTTTAACAAAAACAATAGTGTTTCACACAAGCTACGCAGTGTGAAACCCTAAAAAGAGTTTTCCCAATTCACCGACTCACCAGAATTTAGAAAGTCAACCGCGGCACTCTTTGATGGGTTAAAAACGAAATAAAAACGTTAATGGGGCAGTGACCAGACATTAAAATATTTCACTTAAATTGATTTTTATCAGCTTTTAATTCACTCAAAATGAAAATGGTTCACTTAAATTACATGAACTTGATAAAATAAAATAATAGGCTACTGCACTTCAACGTAAAGCTCACAGGCGATCGACATTCAGTTCATTGTCATTTCAACGTTTGTTATAATTTGATTGGTTGATACTTTGGGACAAGATAACTTATTGTCTGAGTCATAGTAAATAATAAACAGATTTCTACGATTATGAACAAACTACTCTACTTTGGTTATTATAAACTTACCTGTGTGTTTGAAACGAGCTCCCGTTAAATAAAATCCATTATACAACTAAATATACCAACGGAAAAAAGGGGTTCTCTCTTGAAAAGTCAATGCTTTTGCTTGTATTTTCTTCTGTGTCCATGACAACATTATACATGTGACGTTATGGGCTAAACCATCGTAATTATGTTAAAGGGAGTAATTTTTGACAACCACGTGTGTTGCAGGCTAATCAGAACAGCACACGGCCTTTTCGAGAGTTTGGGTTTGGGCAAGAAAATAGCAACTGGAGACAATGACATTAATTTTGAACCAATTGATGGTCAGTCTACTAAATTTTATTTACCGATTATACGAATACCCGTAAATACATGTATAATATTGCTTTTCATCTCATAATTTCACCCGTGTATATTATATATATTTTTATAAAACACATTACAGCCCAGTCAATTATAGTCAACTTTGTGGCTAACATATATAAATAAACACACTTATTTCATAATTTTAATTGATCATATTTCGTATGAAAAATGACCACCGCTTCTTAATTATTTCCATATTTTATTCACGTTCCGACTGTTCATACCATTAATGTTCCTGATTAAATTAATTTTTTGTTAATCGAAATCGAAACATTCTTGATAATAACAGTTCGGGATGTCTAAACATAGTTTATCGTCTTCATAAAAATGTATTTAAAACAAAAATATCACCCGTCAGAAGGGCATCGCAGATTGCGTGTATTATTGGGTTTTGTGTGTTAATTATGCAGACCGTGGGGGGGATTCGTGCAAGTTTCGCGGCACTGAATTTAATCATCTGTGCAGCATACAATAACTCATATGACATGATACCTTTTAAGGCAATAGAATTCAAAGCGTTGATTAGCTGGGACATGATCGCGATCTACGAAATGCCATCGGAAAATTAACAGGACTGCTTAAGTTCTTCTTCAGGAAATATTAATAAATATTCAAGGATGAGATTCAAGACCAGTGGCAGTGAACCAAATGTAATTCAAAAGAAAAAATCCCACCGAACTACCTAACCAAAACATTAATACAAGCCGGAAACAAAATATTGGACTATGGGCGTATTTATGTTTGTAAACGCCCAAACTCATTACTGGGTCTAAGGGAAATAGCTTATTTATACATGTCGCGTTCGATTACTTACCCCGTGCTTACTCGGCCAGGATCCTCGAGTACGTTTCGACAGGCGCAGTGGAAATGGGTAATGGAACGGCGCGGCGCTTTCTTCGGGTATCAAAATGGAAGATAAACGCCACCAAACAATTAATTATGCTCGATGTTCTAATAAATAACGCACAGACAATAATCCGTCAACAAACTTTAGACCTTTTCATTGGTATCTCATTGGAACTATTAAATCCAGAGAAGCGAAATAAAGCCCATATTATGCAGAACATACTTTAAATCACATTTTCGTTCAACCAATGTAACGTTTGTTAACTTTGTTAGCTCAATAGCTTACCAGAATTGCAGTTAGGAGGGCAAGGTTATGATCCCACACTATGGATTCACAGTTACGTCCCAGTGATTTTAGTAGAGGTAAAACAATCTGCTTAGTGGACGAATTGGGCAATTGAAAGGACACTGAGTGGCCTTTTTTAATTCTTGGAATCGTTACACCAAGATGTAGAATCACTAAAACACTACTGTGGAACGTAAATATGTTATTTTAAATCCGAGAAAAATGTCAACAACAATTCTTCCGTCGCCTAAACTTAATCTGCAAATATAACTTCGATCAAATAATTGCATCCATATTGAATAATGGGATACTTCCACTAGTAACCAGCTCCTTGGGAAGGTTACTTCGGCCTGTTGGCTGTTGCGAGTAAGCCGTTCGAATGACATCATCGGTAATCCGAACGCGTCCGTGGTGGCTAGAGTAAGCGCATCGGCAGTCAGTAATCGAACGCACCAACACAAAATTTGGATTGTCGTAAAATAGCCTTGCTTTGACCCCCTTATATACGAAATGATCTATTCCGATAAGTGACGTAATAAGATTGTCCGAAAAATCACCCTTTTTAGCTTGTGGTCCCTCTGGATCACAATTATTATCCGATTTAAAAAACCGTTTGATTATATCACCGTTACACCCTAAGGAGGGTTGAGTTCGAATTTCGGGAAAATCGGACGAAAATTGACATACAAAATGGCCGCCGTTTGTACGCGAATACTGTTAAAAAATGGTATATAAAGGTTGTGGACCCTGTAGAAGTCACATTTTTAATTCGATTTTGATGAAACTTGAAATTTATGGTAATAACCCAAAGATCTTGGTTCCTTTCGATATTTGCGCATATCGGAACGTAACTTCCTGAATTATGGCCCCTGATTATACGCAAAATCGCCTTATTTTAGCTTGTGGCCCCTCTGGTGGTGACAATTATTATCCGATTTAATAAAACGGTTGATAGTATTACCGTTACACCGTAAGGAAGGTTGAGTTCGAATTTCGGGAAAATCAGACCAAAATTGCTATACAAAATGGCCGCCGTTTGTACGCGAATACTGTTAAAAAATTGTATATCATGGTTGTGGACCCTGTAGAGGTTACAATTTTAATTCGATTTTGATGAAACTTGAAATGCATGGTTATAACCCAAAGATCTTGGTTCCTTTCGTTATTTGGACATATCCGAATCGTAACTTCCTGAATTATGGCCCCTGATTGTCCGAAAAATCGCCTATGGTCCCTCTGGCCGGAGGTCACTATTATTATCGGATTTAAAAAAACGTTTGACTCTATCACCGTTACACCCTACGGAAGGTTGAGTTCGAATTTCGAGAAAATCGGACCATAATTGCCAGAAAAAATGGCCGCCGTTTGTTCGCGTTGTAAAAGTATGGTATATCAAAGTTGTGGACCATGTAGAGGTCACAATTTTAATTCGAATTTGATGAAACCCGAAATGCTTGTTTATAACCTAAAGATCTTTATTCTTTTCGATATTTGCGCATATCAAATTGTAACTTAATGAATTATGGCCTTTGATTTTAGGAAAAATCACTTTCGGTATTGCTTGTTCTTTGTCTACCTCTCGAACAATTATTATCTGATTTAAAAAAAACTCTTATTATATTACTGTTGCACCGTAAGGAAGGTCGAGTTCGAATTTCGTGAAAATCGTACCAAAATTGCCGGACGAAATGGTCGCCGTTTGTACGCAAATAGTGTAAAAATATGGTATTTATCATGGTTGTGGACTCTCTACAGGTCACAATTCTTATCCGATTTTGACGAAAAGTAACATTTCTAGGTTGTGTACCGTCACACCAAAATCATTGTCGGCTTCGAATTTCATTAATATCAGACTGGAACTGACCAACAAATGGCTGCTCCCAATACAGTATGAAATACAGGAATTAATGAGGAAAAATCACTTTCGGTATTGCTTGTTCTCTATCCATCTCTCAAAAATGTGGGCGTATCCTGCCTGGCAGTGCCAGCCTATCTTTATTTCTCGATGTCAAAGTTTGTGAGAAGTTCAATTTTACAAGAGAGAACTGTTTTATTCGTTGGTATAATTAGTTGCATAATGGATTTTATTTAACGGGAGCTGGTTTCAAACACACAGGTAAGTTTATATACTATTAAAAAAAAGCAGGGGATATTGATTTTGGGCGCATAATACTAAAATATGCAAATGACTACGAAAAAAGTCACTATAGAACCTAACAGAAGAAACATTTCCAGTTACATGTGACGCCCAAACGCACCAATAGCTACCGCATGGAATGCAGGTGATACTTATAATAATAATAATAATAATGTATATTTATAAAGCGCATATATCCACCCATAAATGCATGCTCAAAGCGCTAACATATGTACACTGTCAATGATTCACTATTCAACTGTCTTGGTCATTAATGGTCATATTCACGTTGAAATAAATACGTTTTTAATCTAATTTTAAACGAATCCATCGAAGGGGCAGATTTAACACTCAGTGGCAGGGGATTCCAGAGATTAGGAGCACTGATTTTGAATGATTTGTGTCCGAAAGTTTGAAGGTTACATTTAGGAACTACAAGCATTTTTTGGTCTTGGGATCGTAGGTTTCGTTGAGGATTGTGCACCTGGATTAGTTCAGATAAATATTTTGGACTGGAACCGTTTATACATCTATAAACACAACATAGAATCTTGTAGTTGATACGTAAGTGAATAGGCAGCCAATGCAGGTCTTTCAGAAGAGGTGTAGTATGCGTTCGTTTTGAGCAGCGGTGAATTATCCGGGCTGCTGTGTTTTGTATTACTTGCAGTTTTTTTAGCGAGGTTTGATTTAGACCACTCAGAAGACTGTTGCAGTAGTCCAACCCGGAGAATACTAGCGACCGAACCAGTGTATGAGTCGAATCCTTCGTTAATAGATGTCTGATGTTGCCAATGGTTCGTAGGTGAAAATAGCTTATTTTACATAAGTAATTGACATGTTTTTCCATTGTCAGATGTGAATCTAGAAAGACACCAAGATTTTTCACACTATCTTGTACTTTTATGACGGAATCAGCAATGTTCACTGTTGGCGAACCAATTTTCTGGATGTTATTCCTGGTGCCAGCAATCATCACCTCTGTCTTGTCGTCATTTAGTTTGAGCATGTTTGACGTCATCCACGATTTTATGTCCTTAGTACAAGACATTGTACTTATAAAGGCATTACTCCATTGATGAGGTGAGAAACTGTTGATAATCTGTGTTTCATCTGCGTAAGAGTGGTGTGAGAGATTATGGTTACTGATGGCGGAAGCAACATGGTTGGTGTATAGAACAAACAGGACTGGACCTAACACCGATCCTTGTGGTACGCCACAATTTAATTTGATCCTACCTGACAATTCTTTGCCAATTTGTACAGACTGTGTGCGGCCTTCAAGATATGAATTAAACCACGCCAGAGGCGAGCCTGTGATACCACACATTGTTGATAAATTTTCTAGTAGCCTTTGGTGATCAATCGTATCGAAGGCGGCGGATAGATCCAGCATCCAGCACTGAGTCCCGACCTCTCCCCCATCGAGCATGTCTGGGACATGCTTGGACAGAGGTTACGTCAACGTCAACAACGTCCTGCCAATGTCCAAGAACTTGCTGCTGCGTTGCAACAGGAGTGGGACAATCTGGACCAAAATGACCTTAGACGTCTCATTAGGAGTATGCCACGTCGGATCAATGCTTGTTTGGCAAACAGAGGAGGATTTACCCGTTACTGACTTTGTTGTGATGCGGTGGTAACTTTGCTGTTTGACCCCGGGTATCACTTTACCCTTATAATGGTCAGTCTGTGCCTTACTTAGTCTAACGATCATTTGGAATAAATCGATGAATGTGAACTTCATTTCATTTTGTCATTTGTTTCTTCGTCAGTTTCACTATGTGACTTTAATAACACTTAAAAATCAAATATCCCCTACTTTTTTTGAATAGTATTATAACCAAAGTAGAGTAGTTTGTTCATAATCGTAGAAATCCGTTTATTATTTACTATGACTCAGACAATAGGTTCATCTTGATTGATGATTTTTATTTTTTATGCCAATACAATGACTGCATTCTCATTCAGTAATGGATTCGACAGTAACAGTGTATAGAAACGATTGACTCGGACTCGAGGGCCCGTTCCCTTGTCTAGAGGGGCCCTTTTGTCTGCGTTTAGGGTCCCCCTAACTAGGGTACATTTTCATTTTTCTCGTCGGTTTTAGCATTTTTATTTATAAAATACTTTTGGATGACACTTCGTGTACAGTTTGATTGCTCGATACGTTTGAAAAAAATAAATGTGCGGTTAATTAATATGTGTTGTGTCATCTATTTATTTTGGGATTTCGGCGGGGGACATCAGCCTCACTGTTGGCTTGTCACTATTGCGATAGTATTGCTATTGAGTAAACCACTATTGCAATACTATTACTATTGGGGATTCAATATTGCGATATTGTTGGACTATTACGATAGTTTGATCTGTTTATTAGTTTAGGTTTAAAACACACTGTCATGTATACATTTATTATATCATTTAATCGAACTAAAAATTTTGAAATACTAGAAAGTTCCAGGTAATGTTAGATAATATAATACAAGTAGACTCCTAATAATATAACAGATGCGCATACAACGGACAATCGCTTGTTCGGACACAACAGTTTGGTCCCGATTTTTGTAATTAAAAAATTGCATGTTTTCAAAGTCTTTTTATAACGGACAATCGTTTATAACAGACGATTTTTAACTGGACCCTAATCGACAAATCAATGAAAAAGTCCATTTTTATAACGGACCCTCGAATAAGCATAACAAAATAATGATATTACTGATTATATTATCGGTGACTGGAATACTTTTCCCAGAAAATAACCATACTGATTTTTAGTTGAATCGGGTAATCGCCTCGACAAAAATCGTATCGGTTGGGCTTTGTAAGGCTTTCCCGCATTCTGACTTTTAACCACATTAATATTCACTAGTTCAACATCTCCCGCCCGTAAATCAGTACGTAATATTTTAACACCGATATCGACAAAAAAAAAAACCGACAGAATCGACACATGACGGAGCAGATAAAACAAAAATAGGTTGCCAGACAACGAAACATACGCCCACACAGCAGCTAAATCGTCCGGGCAGTCAACAAGAGTTGTTGCATTTTAAGTAATCATCAGAAAATCATTAGAATTTGTTTGGTTTTTATAAAGTTCTGGCCCATGCTAACATTTAGTATGCGAAACATTTAATATTTTTAAAATCGGATAATTATTGAGACCTCCGATATGAGCAAATATCAAAAAGAGACAAGATCTTTTGGTTATAAACATGCATTTCAAGTTTCATCGACATCAGATTAAAATTATGGCCATAACCCATGAAGTAACAGTTCGATACATGCCAATATCGACACGAACCGAGATCTTAGGGTGATATTGATATCGGATAAAAATTGTGACCTGTATGTAGACTGTTCACAAACAATGCGTCCGGACGCACGAACAGGGGCGACGACAATATACGTCCACATGAAAATGTGGGCGTATAAAATCAACATGTGTCTTCTAAAGGTTCGGCAAAAGGGTGGGGGCGAATAGAAGAGCCTCCTAGCATGTATCTCAGGTACACGGTAACGTCGCAGGCGCGGATACAGAGGGGGGCGCACCCGGCGCACGCCCCCTCTATTTTTTGCAGTGGCGAACAATTTTTAGCTCCATATATTCTCGCGGGAAAGGAGAACAAAAACAGTTGAGGTTGGAAATCGTAATTTACAGTACTAGTATGAAATTAGTCCTTGTGGGCATTTTTGTCCACTCAAAAATCATGGGTCGGGCTTCGCACTCCCAACTTGGTGCAGCACGCCCCCCTTTCTGAAAATCCTGGATCCGCCCCTGAGACGCATTCCGATTGTGAATTAAATAATAATGTACACTGTTTATTTTTCTTTATATTATATAAAATTCTATATTATTAATATTAAATTGGTAGTTTAGTAACTTGTAAAAAAGGCATAGCCAACTTTCCTGTCATATGCGGCATGCTTTCAGCATGTCTGTTATTGGCGTACGTGACCATTTTCAACTTTTTCGCGCCAAAATCAACCATTTTACATATTTCTTAGTAAGCCATGCCTAATATGGTAGACGGAGATTTCCATGAGACATTAAGATCGTGTAACGCTACTTTAGTGATAACAGAGCTCTGTTAATTATTCGACAAATACGAGTGAATTTGAGCCGTTTTACTTTCGCTATTATAAACTATCGATAGTTTGCTTGACTTTTATCGATACATACTATCGACAGTCAAACTATCGCGATGCATCGATTGTTCGATGTATCGTTACGATACGGGGCCCGACCATAAATAAATATCTCCAAATAGCTCAACAATTACATCACAATATATATATATATGTCTTAAATCCGTTTCACACATTTATAGTCACTAAAGAAACGGTCATGTTGTACTTAATAAGGCACGTGCCCTTGTTTTTAAATTAGTCACACTTCACCAATGTGCACTTCACCAGTCTACCGACCATTCTTATGGTGACCCACCCCAAATGAATATCTCCAAATATCTCGACAATTACACAATACTAATATATTTACCAAGCCTTAAATCAGTTTCGCACATTTATAGTCACTAAATAAACGGGCATGTTGAACTTAAAGCTGAACTCCGGTTACAAAAATACCGAAATAATTAAATAAAAAAAAGTTAACGCCCCCAGCCGCCATACTTGTTTCCAAGTTGTGAAATAAATATGGCGGACATGGAGGCTTATGACGTGGAAAGGTAAGCCGCTCTCACTTCCTGTGTGTTTGTTGTCAGCGAGCTATACACATCCGGTTTTATTCTTACACTGATTGTTCTATTTTTTCCCAACAGTTTACGAAATTATCGAAGATTGCAAAATGTCTGATCAGGTAAGCCTGTAAATATTTATATGAACTACGTCTTCTACAATATAGCCTAATCTTTACTCTAAACCAAAAGATGCAACAACATGACTTACCGCAATCTGAAATTTTTAACCAAATCAAATCCCTACACAAACTATTGTCTTCTTCCATATCCATATCATTACAGCGTAGATGGGCCACGTCTTCTTGTAAATATCTTACACATATATGTAAATCACCCAAAAAGTTATCGCAGCAAATGTCCAGTGTAATTATAACTAATACTATGCAATAAACAGATAGTTTAGATTAGATTTTCACATGTCAGCATGATATCACCATCTTCAATTGTATTTGGCGCACGAAAAGGGGCATAACTACATTTTGGGCCGGCTCTCATTGGGGGAGTGTTTGACAGTGCTAAATTTTTTGATGTAATGTTTTTTTTTTCTATTTCACCAAAAGTGGAAGAAATTGATATCTATGAATTTTTCACTGACCCTTCAATGCCTTATGATATCGATAGGCCTAAAGATATCAATGGTAGCTACCGTAGCTCTACCGTCCGGCCTACTACTGTGGAACATCAGGCACCTCTAAATGTACAAAATAATTATACAAAAGTAAAACTCAAGCAAAACAAAACATCCAATATTAGGCCCAATTATGTATAACAAAAAAAAAAACGTAACATCAATAAATTTAGCACTGTCAAACACTCCCCCAATGAGAGCCGCCCCAAAATGTAGTTATGCCCCTTTTCGTGCGCCAAATACAATTGAAGATGGTGACATCATGCTGACATGTGAAAATCTAATCTAAACTATCTGTTTATTGCATAGTATCAAACTGATCCCGCAGTGAATATTCGCTTGGCCGCTACAATCACTGATAAGCATGACATTGACGAGGCTTAATAAGTACGGCATATTAACTTTTTTACTCCGACAAATTAAATTCTCAAACATTTTTTTGAGGTAAAAGAAAAATAAATAAAGACGTTTTAAGTATTTGTAGTTAAAAAATATTTCCTATTTAGTGTAAATGGGCAATAAAATGAGTAAAATGCATCATTTTGCCCGAAGCAGTTAGGTGTTAAGTAAACATTGCACGAGCCGTTGAGCCAATGACTACGAGACGTGCAAGTCAACGCACGTGTTTTAGACAGCCATCCGTTACAGGGATATTTCGTTAGTAATTCTCTGTGAAACAGGTTGGCATAGTATTAGTTATAATTACACTGGACATTTGCTGCGATAACTTTTTGGGTGATTTACATATATGTGTAAGATATTTACAAGAAGACGTGGCCCATCTACGCTGTAATGATATGGATATGGAAGAAGACAATAGTTTGTGTAGGGATTTGTTATGGTTGAAAATTTCAGGTTGCGGTAAGTCATGTTGTTGCATCTTTTGGTTTAGAGTAAAGATTAGGCTATATTGTAGAAGACGTAGTTCATATAAATATTTACAGGCTTACCTGATCAGACATTTTGCAATCTTCGATAATTTCGTAAACTGTTGGGAAAAAATAGAACAATCAGTGTAAGAATAAAACCGGATGTGTATAGCTCGCTGACAACAAACACACAGGAAGTGAGAGCGGCTTACCTTTCCACGTCATAAGCCTCCATGTCCGCCATATTTATTTCACAACTTGGAAACAAGTGTGGCGGCTGGGGGAGTTAACTTTTTTTATTTAATTATTTCGGTATTTTTGTAACCTGAGTTCAGCTTTAATAAGCTATGACCATTTAACCGTCTAAAAATAATACACAGAAACATGGTTCCGTGTGTCGTCAATAACATCCAGACACTTTTGAGTAAAAGATAGTTTACGTGCCCTTGTTTTGAAATTAGTCTCGCTTAACCAGTCTACCGATCATTCTACGTCTAATTGACAGGTCGGGATAACCAAGACTACTTTTTTACGAAACATAACAGAAAGTTGGAACAAGAAATTGAATTTAGAAACACACATTAGACAACTCAACAATATTTTTTAAGATCCGTGTAAAAGTAAAATGAAACTACTGCTAGTATCATGTTCTTGATTTACGAACGTGATTCAGAGATATTATTTGTACTAAACAAAATATGCAGCTTCTAACGATACAGTTAATTATAAAGCCATTTAAACAATAGAGAGAGAAATGGGGTTTAACGTACACTCGACACAAACCGGGTCATTTTGGGACTAACATGTGGTTTAATTTGTTATTTCAATAATTCGCTTGCGCGTAGGGGTCAACAATAGATTTTTTACGTCTGTAATAGTTGATAAATTTGCAGAGGTGCGCGTGGAACGGCTATTTACAGTATTGTTGACTCCACGGTCGATAACTTCTTAATGCGGAGTGAGCGATCATCAGTTGAGAAAAGCGTACAGATTCGCCGTGTCGAGACCAAATTTCTGTAAAGAAATTTTAAGGGGATGGGTCACCCTACCATTCTCCGTCTAAATCGACAGGCCGGGATAATCCAGACTAATTTTTTTACGAAACATGACAGAAGACTGGAACAAGAAATCGAATTTAGAAATAATGCACGGTGGGTGACTCAACAATTGTTTTACGAACCTTGTAAAAGTAACATGAAACTACTGCTGGTATCATGTTCCTGTCCAACCCGTGTTATTCAGAGATAGTATTTGTACTAAACCAAAATGTCGCTTCTGACGGTCTTGTTAAGAATAAATCAATTAAAAAATAAAACGAGCGTAATTTCTAAAGATGCCGTAATAACTAAAACGCTAAATATTACTGCTATTCAGAATCGTCAACAATAGATTTTTTTCGTCGGCCTATATTCGGAATATAGTTCAAACTAGGTGTAAATTATACCTCAGGTAGAGTGGTTCGTGCTAAAAATGTTTTATAACAAACAGACACTATGTCGGGACAGTAAAGGCATTATATGATAAAACTTAATATAAAAACTTCATTGATTTAATGGAAGTCTGGCCACTTAGGATTTTTGGGGATATATAACCATTAATTGGACATAATATTATTATTATGTTATAAATGGCTCAAAATCTTGCCGGCTTCCATAATCAAAGGAGTTATCTCTTAGTGAGAATAAGAGCTGTGTCCCTTGGTTGTACTAAAAAAAAATATGCTCCAAGCTACGTGCGTCCCTGAAACGAAATAACTTTATCGCAGTCGGAAAATATCGTTTATTTCCTTACCGCGAAGTAACAGAATACACTATGAGACGATTGGATTTGACATATGTACGCATGTGCAAACGCTTAGTTGTTTTAACAGTAGACCCACGCCTTCAAATGTCTTTATATTAACTGTGTTTATAATGCTACAGTAGAAATTAAAATACATGTTAAGCTGGAGATGAAAAGATCGGCATTTGACATGAATTATTTCAAGATTAGCCTAATACATATATTAAAATGAACAGTGCGTTTACTTATTTATACCCAGACACTGGCCTGTTTATAACGGCATGTTAAACAGAGAGAGCGAGGTCTATAAATCTAATAATGTAACACTTTAATATTAATCTCTAAGATAACTAAATATTATATTGTGAAGTATGATGTTTGTTATGAAAAATAAATTGCCGGGTAAAGTACGAGGAAAGTATAATGACATGTAATACGGAGAGTGAGAGGGGGATAAACACCTCAATAAAACTATTAATTTAAGACTTTATTTTTTGTACCTCGGATAAATAAATATATTGTACTGCATGGTGTTTGTTATGAAAAAAGAACACATTGCTGTTTAAGTGGCGTATGTGTCGAGCCAGCGGTAATTGCGCATGTACCGAATTTAGAGCCAAATTTTGTAGTTTCGTCTGTATAAAGGGTGGTATTTTTCGCCGACTTCAAGGTTTCCTAAACATGTTTTAAAGATACACTGACGCACTCACATGATCATATTCTTTGAACTGTAGATTTTGATGGAGTGTAATTAGATTTTAGTCCCGCGACAGCCAAACATGCGGTTATAACCACTGCTGGAAACGTTTAGATTTTTAAGTTCCATGACCAAATTATGGCATTCTGCTGTGTATCTTTGATTTTTGACATCATACAAAATTCCTTCGTTCATCTAAAAGGTTTGGACTTGCAACCATTCTTTATACCTGCCAATTGTTTTTTTATTTTCATTATTAGCCTTCATGCGAATCATTTCTTTTTTATTCTTCCGAAGTTGATTTTTTTTTAACTTGGCGATCGTGCTTTTATGACGATCGCCGAAAATACTTTTTTTTCTATCTAAATCAGTCAAGGTCGCATCGGCAGATGTCCGCATCTCTCTATTTATTAAATTAATTTCACTTGTGTCTGCCGATGGATTCTCGTAAACTATCCCGGAAAAAATGGGGTGTCACGAAAATCTTATGATTTCATACATTGAGTGGACTTAACCTTACTTTTACTCAGCTTCCTAGTCTTTGTCGTCAGTCTGACCGGTCTGACCAGTCTATTTTGAATGTACATGTATTTGTCACTAAAAGTCACACAGTCGTCATGTAAAGCAGTCATGATAGACCGATGCTCCGAAGTTGTCGGGAATTTATTAACATTTGTCTAGCATAAGCCTATTTGTGATTTTTGTCATAGGTAGTTTGTTACAGTTCTCAAATCATAGGGGTACTTGTCCAATCCAATGCTGGATAGCAAATCACCCGTGGACGATATCTTGCAGGGCTCATTCTCAAATCTAGAAAAAAATAAGTCGGTCGATCAAAGCCTATGGCTACAGAATTGTAAGATAATATACTATGATTATAAAAATAATGTACACCATGTTACCGAAAAGTGTCTGGAAAATAAAGACTCCAAATAAAAAGTTTGTTTCGGTTATTTGCCGGTCTCAAATAGCTCTGCGTATATAGAGCTAGCAAATATTTTCTAACCAGGAGAGATTGCCGCGTAAACCAAGATTGTAACCACTTAAAGATACATTATGGGAGATTTTGACAAGGAGTTAGCCATTCTTGCTATAAAAGTTCAAAAATAGATGTTGAAACAAGAATATATTGAAAAATTCAGTCAAATAACTTTCTCCTGAACAAACACTAATTTTTTTTACTAGAAATGTAGTTAAATTCATCGACACCCTTTTCCCCCACTATGGCCGATTGTTGATTGACAGGCGTTAACTCCACCTACATAGTCTCGATCATCAAGTAATGTTTAAAAGGTATCTAGTGAAGCTTGTTTATAGCCTCGGTCATCACTGTCTTTTATGAATAATTTCCAGAAGTATGATGACGTCAACGTCACGGAGAAACCCCACTCGGCAAATCTCGGCAGATTCCGTAAACTACATCTAGCCTCGACTGTATGACAGTAAGTTATATGTACTCACGCCCATACATTTGCGATGCGGCTACCGGTTTACTTTAACAGGAAAACTTGACGCTATTACACAAATTGGGAACCTATTCGGCTAGCGACCTATTCGACCGATCGAGCTGCAACCTGTTCGTTGGAAACCTATTTAGAATAAAGACAACAGCCTCCTTAACTCATCTATTTATCAACCAATAAAATCCAATGTTATGTCTATCAAATGAAAGTAGAATATATTATTTTTTATCCATTCCTTTAGCTCAGAATAGAAGTGTAATTTCGTCAGCTGGATCGGTCGAATAGGTCGCTAGCCAAATAGGTCGCCAACTTGTGTTCGGTATGGCCGCAGCCATGTTTCATCCGAGACCTTTAAAGTAGTTCCAATATGGCGGAATGCATCATACAGCCGAGTTTAGATTGTCCTAAATCTTTGAGGTTTGCCGAGTGGGAGAAACCCCACCCACGACGCCATAGTGATTAAATCAGTTGACGAAATCCTGTTTTAATCCGAGCCCAATCCAAGCAATCCGTGGGTCTACAGTGTTCATTTTGGGCTTGTTTAAATAAAGATCTAATTTATAATTTCTATGACATCTGAGGCTCAAAGGAAGACCGACAAAAGTCAGTTTTTGCTCTTCCATAATGCATGTTTAATAAAAGTAAATCTCGAAAGGTTGTAGTGAATTTATCTGGGCGATTTCACCTGCTTGAAAGTTAGAAATGAAACGACAGCTAGCTCTGTATTTAAATCACCAAAATGGCCAAAATCAAAAATCAAATCAAGGAGTGAAATCGAAATTTTTGCTCACGTTCGCTATTAAATAAACACGCAAGTCGAAGCCCGTAATGAGTGTTTTTTACTCGGCGTTATATAGCCTACCAATACATGTTTGTAAAAATACTTCGTGTGACGTATATTTGCTGCGACATCCTACACCACGTGCGCGGCGCCAACTTCTGATCACTTCAGATTTCTCGACGGAGCAATCACACAGATAAGCGGGTCAGTTTTTATAAGGACAAACATTGTGTCTCTGAACCACTCCAACATTATTGAAAAAATAACTGATAATCTATCAAATCCACTCCCCCTCAATTACTCGAGAAAATGGCAGTAATTTACCATGCAACTCACCAACATCTGCCAGATTTATAAAATGGGAATATGCTGGGTGTGGGATCATGGAGGTGACCAGGCGCGGAACCAGAGGGAGGTGCACTCCATATAATTCTCGCGGGAAAGGAGAACAAAAACAGTTGAGGTTGGAAATCGTAATTTACAGTAATAGTATGAAATTAGTCCTTGTGGGCATTTTTGCTACTCAAAAATCACGGATCGGACCCGTCCCTGATGATAATGCACCTATGGCTGGGACTCGGTTCTCAAAGTGAGCTGCCTAGAAAATCAAAAAATAGGTTGCCAGGCAACAAAACATACGCCCACACAGCAGCCAAATCGTCCGGGCAGTCAACAAGAGTTGTCACATATTAAGGAATTATCAGAAAATCATTAGAATTTGTTTGGTTTTTATAATCAAACCTGTTTTTTTTTAAAATCAGATAATAATTGTGACCTCCAGAGGCACAACAAGCTAAAAAGGGTGATTTTTCGTACAATCAGGGGACATAATTCAGGAAGTAATGACCCGATGGGCGCAAATATCGAAAGGGACCAAGATCTTTGGGTTATAAACATACATGTCAAGTTTCATCAAAATCGATTCAAAATTGTGACCTTTATAGGGTCCACAACCTTGATATAACATATTTTCACACTATTCGCGTACTAATGGCGGCCATTTTGTCCGTCAATTTTGGTCCGATTTTCACGAAATTCGAACTCAACCTTCATAACCATGAAACGGTGATATAATCAAACGTTTTTTTTAATCGGATAACAATTTTGACCTCCAGAGGGACCACAAGCTAAAAAGGGCGATTTTTCGGACAATCAGGGGCCATAATTCAGGAAGTTACGATCCGATTGGCGCAAATATCGAAAGGAACCAAGATCTTTGGTTTATAAACATGCATGTCAAGTTTCATCCAAATCGGTTCAAAATTGTGACCTCTACACTGTTCACAACCTTGATATAACATATTTTCACACTATTCGCGTACAAATGGCGGCCATTTTGTCCGTCAATTTTGGTCCGATTTTCACGAAATTCAAACTCAACCTTCATAACCATGGCACGGTGATATAATCAAACGGTTTTTTAAATCGGATAACAATTTTGACCTCCAGAGGGACCACAAGCTAAAATGGGCGATTTTTCGGACAATCAGGGGCCATAATTCAGGAAGTTACGATCTGATTGGCGCAAATATCGAAAGGAACCAAGATCTTTGGGTTATAAACATGCATGTCAAGTTTCATCCAAATCGGTTCAAAATTGTGACCTCTACACTGTTCACAACCTTGATATAACATATTTTCACACTATTCGCGTACAAATGGCGGCCATTTTGTCCGTCAATTTTGGTCCGATTTTCACGAAATTCAAACTCAACCTTCAGAACCATGGCACGGTGATATAATCAAACGGTTTTTTAAATCGGATAACAATTTTGACCTCCAGAGGGACCACAAGCTAAAATGGGCGATTTTTCGGACAATCAGGGGCCATAATTCAGGAAGTTACGATCCAATTGGCGCAAATATCGAAAGGAACCAAGATCTTTGGTTTATAAACATGCATTTCAAGTTTCATCCAAATCGGTTCAAAATTGTGACCTCTACACTGTTCACAACCTTGATATAACATATTTTCACACTATTCGCGTACAAATTGCGGCCATTTTGTCCGTCAATTTTGGTCCGATTTTCACGAAATTCAAACTCAACCTTCAGAACCATGGCACGGTGATATAATCAAACGGTTTTTTAAATCGGATAACAATTTTGACCTCCAGAGGGACCACAAGCTAAAATGGGCGATTTTTCGGACAATCAGGGGCCATAATTCAGGAAGTTACGATCCAATTGGCGCAAATATCGAAAGGAACCAAGATCTTTGGTTTATAAACATGCATTTCAAGTTTCATCCAAATCGGTTCAAAATTGTGACCTCTACACTGTTCACAAGCTAAAAAACGTCATTTTTCGTACAATCAGGGGCAATAACCCATGAAGTTACGGTCCGATACATGCCAATATCGAAAGGAACCGAGATCTTAGGGTGATAAACCTATGTTTTAAGTTTCATTGAAATCGGATAAAAATTGTGACCTGTAGACTGTTCACAAACAATTGTGGACGGACGGACGGACGGACGGACGGACGAACAGGGGCGACGACAATATACGTCCACATGAAAATGTGGGCGTATAAAAAACAATACATGTGTTAAAATTGATATTGGAATTCTTTTATTACCAAGACTTCCACAGTGTCGACAAAACAATAATCAGAAACACAATAAAGGATAGTAAAAATAAAAGTATGCCGATATATATATAATTTCTAGGTGATTCAGCATCCATTGTAATAGTATTGGCGGAATCTGAAGATGGGTTTTTTTGATAGGTAGAATAAGATCTCATCTCAATTGGTACTGTTTCGATACCAAACACTGAAAAAAGCAAATTATGTATGGTAACTTGTGTCACAATAGTTGTCCTTGTGCTTTCTTAATTACGTACATTAACAAGAACGGTAATATCTAAATTAGACATCGTCATTTGAATCAATTCCCTACTATATTGACGGATTTTGCCAAGCTCCACACAGGACGGATTCTTCCAAGTCCCACACAACAGATTTTGGAAAGAAATGAAATCAAATGAGGTTTAACGTTCTGTTTTGCTTCGAACTCGTCTAATTAAGACGGACATTCGCAATACGGCGTGCTCAGATAAATTTTGACCGGGCAACTACACTACTGCCTAATGAAGACGGCCATACGCAATACTGTGTGCTAGTAGGGGAAATTTGCCCGGGCTACGGCCCTACGGCCTACTCTTGTATCGAATTCCAACTGCATATGGATCTTTTACGTGCACGCCAATACGTACACGGGATCTCGGGTTTTCGACTAACAAGGGAGAGCCATGTTGCCGCACAACTGATTCGATTTCAACACTAGACTATGGAAGTCCCCCCACAAGACTTATTATGGAAACTTCCCACTACACTGATTATGGACCCCCACCCACCACCACCACACTGATTACGGAACATCCCCTACCACCACACTGATTATGGAAATTGTCTATCAGACAAACACGATCCCATTTTATAAATCAGAGAGAATTACGAATCAATACGGGTCCCATTTTGGATTAGACAAATTTCATACGTTAGTTTTACACAGAACTTACTTTTCTCCTCTCGTTTGAGAGATCTCTTTTTAATATTCACACAACTTGACTGTAAAATAAATCAGATTTTGTATCGAAAGTTAAAAACGAAACAAAAAATGGTGACAAATTATTTTGAAATGTCCGAATTAGTCATTTTAATTACATTGTACACATACCTAATTGACAAAATTACCTGTACTAGGCTCTAGAATCAGTTCCCTTCCCAGCAAAACAAGACTAGAAGAGCAATCCTAAAATCCTAATCCATGATTGTAACATGTTCAAATTTACTCACCCCTTCACATTTCCCATCACATACTGTAAAATTACATCGGAATGAAAGCTGGTCGCCGGTTTGCAAACGGAAAGCAGGAAAATATGGACTCTTTATTTCATTGCCAATTGTAGTAAAACCTTGATTTAACTTAAACACGGTACCATCTCCACACCTTAAAATATACACTTTAGCCATTATGGTTCAACAAAGGTCAACTGTTTTTTTAGACATCGTGATTGAGTTTTAATTTTATTCTGATCAACCACAACAGCTTTCCAAACCGGTATATAGTTGCAAAAAACACATGTTTTTTACTCCCAACGTCAAATTTCACTGTTGTAAGATTTACTTACCCTCCTCTTAACACTGCATGTTTTAAACCAGAGTTAGATACAGCGTCACATGATACAACCTTTATACTTTTACTTTCTACTGAATGAAGAAAATATTTGATATTTATTGAATTCAAGATGGCAACGATTTTGTACAGAAATCAATGAATGAATCTTGTATTATTCACTAGGTATACAATAGGGACTATTACCTCAAGTCACCGGAGAAAAATTCCGTTCGCTTTTTGTAATGGGTTTCCAAGCGTAAAAGTAAAATAATTGCCGAATCCGCGCTTGTCTTCTTTGAAAGATAAACAAGCGGGGTCAAAATATTTCCGACCCCGCGGAATTTCCACCTTGTCCTGGACCCGAGGAAGCGATTCGTTTGGTCTCGGAAAGTCATAATTTATCCCAAGGCCTAATTTGCGTCTGACCTAAAGCCTAAAATCCCAAAGTGGGTGATATAACCCTGCACAGTGCTGCAATAAGTTAACGTCGTTATGCATCGAGCACACAAACTTGCAACAACTGAAGTTTAAGAAGTAAGGGTAGTCGAAGAAACAGATTAATATTGTTTAAATGACAAATCGGATTGTGGATAACGTTACCACACAATATGCCACTGTTTGTGCACCCACGTCTTACGATAAGAGGAATAAAAGCCTCACTAATATAACTTTAAGCTCACCTTCAAATGTAGCCCTCAACTGTATAATTTTTCCTCTGAAAATATAGGATGTTAATGGTTTACCTCTAACATCAACGATGTTAAGATTTATTTTAGATTGGCTTTTAGCACCCATATTTTTCTGATTCTCTCTGCCGGCAAACAGTCTGCAATAATATAATGATAAAACATTAATCGTTAAATAGGATTTAGTACAGAGAGAGAGAGGGAGAGAGAGAGAGAGAGAAATGGGGTTTAACGTCTACGCAACACAAACTACGTCATTTCGGGACTAACATATGGTTTAATATTATTTCAATAATTCGCTTGCGCGTAGGGGTCTTTAGCAGTGGCAGGAAACCGGAATGCCCGGAGGAAACCCACGAGATCGAGAAGGCGCCCCTATCTCCATGCCACATACGCTCACACCAGGGCTCGAAACCACAGCCGAAAGCCAGAGGTGACCGGCCAGCTAGAGGTCGAAGCGCGGCACTCCAGACCACTAGGCCATCCCAACCCCCCTTTAGTACACATTTTGGTCGAATTTAGTACACATTTTGGTCGAATTTACTAACGGTTTCGTTCGATTTCGATTTCTTAGAGTTCTGATTGCCAATGATTAATCACCAGAGTTAGTTAATAAAAATTCCCAAGAGAGTGTCGATTGTGATCGAAGGGTTCTAGAGTGGGGTGGGGGTATATATGTTAAGAATTGTGATCTGGGGCGCAGAGCATAAATGTTGAGAAGTTGTATAAGGTATTGATGTGAAGAATCGTCATACTTAGCAGGATATGTAATATTTTCAAATTGATGCGTTGGCGGACTGGAAGCCAATGAAGATGTTTCAGAATTGGTGTCATAATAATATGTTCATTTGGTTTAATCTATGTTATTATCCGGACTGCCTTATCTTGAAGATTCTGAATATTCACACCACTTGTATTAAAATGTAACTTCTTCAAATAAAAGACTTATCTAGTATTGAAAGGAAGCGTCTTAAAATGACTTGAGATGGTATTGTCTTGAAATATCTGGTTTTAGCTAAAACTTCAGACGAATCTGGTATTTGTGTAGCACCATGAGTCTTCTGTCAGACGTGGAGAGCGGCCGGGGGTCTCGATGGTCAAACGGTCGCCACATCCTACGTATGACCGATGCATCTTTTCTTACTACATATTTTCGTAGCCTTGTGATCGTCTATCTCTGACTGTCTTTGCTTCTCTTTCACGTTGAGTATTTCTTCTTACTGGTTTCTTAAGACGTTTGTCTTCTTCAGTTATAACAATGCAACAGTTCGTTTTTACCTTTTATGTAGCATAAGTATACATACAAGCATAGTACATATTACAATTATAGTCAATACTAACTAAGCTCTTCTCAACCTAGACACCTCGCGGTGTCTAGGACTCTTAGATGGTAACCCTCTGGAATCTAATCGATGTCTGTCTTAAAGTTACAATATAGATTGTTTTATAGCCTAATGGATATCATGCAGGCCCAAGCGTGTTCATGACCATGAACCTGTGCAATTAAGAATATGATTGGATAAATTCAGCCAAATGACGCAATAGGTAAACTTCTATGCACATGTAATTTGTTGAAAGATAGCACTAGTTTGTTATGGCTATACAACTCTTTTTTATGTAACCATGTCAATCATTGACTAAGTTGATCTTAGTACACACCTACATATATGTGAACCAAATATATTAATTAATGAAATAATATGCCATCTTATTTCTCGAGCAAAAATTCTTCTAAAAGTATTACATTCGTCCCTTTCTTTAAGATTTTTTGCTCGGTATTAGGTAAAAGATCCCTTGAATCCTTTACAATAAACATACTAAAAATTGTAGAACTATATAAATATTCATAAATGTAGCAGAAATCTGGAAAGTCAATATATATCACCTCCCCCACTGCTAAGATTTATGTGAAATGAACAGGTAGAAGAGTCCTAAAAACTTCCATATATAAACCCTATAATTATTCATGCAACATGCACATAGTGTGATTACTATATGATTAACATACAAGATTACATTATAACCACAACCTGCATCAATCTGTTCTAAAAACATATAAGTATCAATTAAAAAAATATAATCAAACATCAAAAGTCGCATGCAAACACTCTCCAAAAGTTCACCAATGTACTTCAAAGTCCTATGAAAATTCACTTTAGCCTAAACACAGAAAACACAAATTGTCTTTTTAAAATCTTCAAGTGTCTTAATTTCAAAACACTATAGCACATCACTTCAAATTTTTAAAGTTTAGTTTCACTTTAAATTCTGTCACAGGATATCTCAATTTGGTGAACCGGTAAACCATTTCTTCTTGGATTTCTATTGGTCTGTTTCAGCTACCATAGTCTCAAGTTGAAAACTTTCTATTTTTTTTTCTAAGTATGATTGGTTTGTACAATCTCATTCGTCAAACAAACATGTCATTGCCATCAGACCAAGAGCTAACTATTACTAAAAATTTTTTAAACCTTATTTTAATTATTAACCTAACATTATTATTAATATATTATTTCGAACACTTATTAGCAAACCTTACTCTTAATTACAATTAAACTTTATTTAACTATTAATAAACTTTGATGTGTCTCTTTAAGTATAAATCTCCAAATTAACTTTGACCTCTTGACCTGAACTCGAAAAGTGACAAGTTTATAATTTTATAATTGCGTTTTCATTTTGTAATTTCCGTTTGTGTTTTAGAATAACATAACAATTTTATAATTCACACGTCAGTAATGTGACCCTTTTTTTTTGACCTACTCATTTATGATTTTAACAGCAGTTTTTTTTTTATAAACATTACCCACTATTACATAAACATACCTACCAGACTGACACTGACACAAGCTGGGCTCAAACTTATGACAATAACAGACTATAATTTATCTAGAATAGATCTGTCAATCAAATATGATCAGTACTCGAATGACATTCCATTTTATCCTACAGTAGGACACTAAACCAAATACCACATGAAACAAGCCGTCGGTTACTTATTCCACATTAGTATTATACAAAACATTATTTTGAATAGAACTTTGTTGAAGGAAATGGTTGTGCACCCATCCCCCCAAACACCAGTCTACCTTTTATAAACACAACAATCATAATATACATATCTTAATTACACATACTATATCCTCTATACTGTGACTTTTCACACACATCAAATTTAACACAGTATGACAACTATTGTTTATTATAATTCGACCTCACGTCAAATTACACATTTCTAATCATCTCGTATTATGTCGACAGCGTATAACAGCAAAAATATATTAAACGTACTTATATATTACGTTTCTAAAGCAAAAATGTAATGACACATAGTTAATAGTTATATACGGACAAAATCTACCGCATATCTACACTTTTCTAAAAAAAAAGTGTCCTATTCGTACATTAACCTTGTATAAAACTCGTTTTAATGACTTTGCGATAATCTCACAATTTAACGAGCCGTTAATTTTTAGGTTTTTTTTTTCCACGAAAAACTATACCCAAAATCCCTAAAGTTAACCACATGGGATTTTAACATAACCTATAACTTTTTATTCAAAAGTTAAATTATTTAATTTTGAAACCTATAGCTTCAAAATTACCTTACTCTACTTATCTAACCACATATATGGACGACACAAAACAAACAATTCAACCTTTTAGTCAAAAGCTGAATTACCCACATTTAGCCTAACTCGACTAAAATCCTAATTCTTGAGACTTTGGAAAAGGATCTCAAAAATTATATTATATTACGAAACAACAAATAACACATTAACGAATTACAGTAGAGAGCATGGCCATCTTGAAAACTAGAGTTAAACACTTACAAACGTCATGCTTAGATCTGCCATCGTACCACTGCAATCCAGAGACAACATTAGTTCCTATTTTAGTCCTATTCCGTTTCCTAATTAATATTTCTTAGTTATATCCAAAAATAATTTTTGTATTTAAACCTATCCGTAGAGACCCTCACTTTAAACTTTACTTTTACCCAAATTTACTACAGGTCATGATAACCCGATAACCAGTGATATTATATTGTTTACCAAACCTGTCCATGAATGAATACCAGTTATTCTCTAACAGTTAAATTTTGAATATTTAGCTTCTAATTAGATTTTAAACTTAAATTAATATTATTTGGTCAGTAAACAAATGTAACACGTTCAATTTAACAAACAAAATGTATTTACCAAGAGGTTTAGACTATCATCAGGTTTTCGTATTTCCACCAAAATTTTTCTCGGTCTCTGGATGGTATGGGTGATTTTTCTTCTCTGAACGTCTTCAATTATGTATTCTTCTTCGAAAGCGACTTCGTAACCCAAAGGTCGAAACTTCAGCACGGCGCCAAATCGAATATGTTTTCTTCTTCCAAATGTTGCTGCTTGCCCAAAAGGTCGAAACTGTGTTACGGCACCAAATCATATATGTAGCACCATGAGTCTTCTGTCAGACGTGGAGGGCGGCCGGGGGTCTCGATGGTCAAACGGTCGCCACATCCTACGTATGACCCATGCATCTTTTCTTACTACATATTTTCGTAGCCTTGTGATCGTCTATCTCTGACTGTCTTTGCTTCTCTTTCACGTTGTGTATTTCTTCTTACTGGTTTCTTAAGACGTTTGTCTTCTTCAGTTATAACAATGCAACAGTTCGTTTTTACCTTTTATGTAGCATAAGTATACATAAAAGCATAGTACATATTACAATTATAGTCAATACTAACTAAGCTCTTCTCAAGTCTAGGACTCTTAGATGGTAACCCTCTGGAATCTAATCGATGTCTGTCTTAAAGTTACAATATAGATTGTTTTATAGCCTAATGGATATCATGCAGGCCCAAGCGTGTTCATGACAATGAACCTGTGCAATTAAGAATATGATTGGATAAATTAAGCCAAATGACGCAATAGGTAAACTTCTATGCACATGTAATTTGTTGAAAGATAGAACTAGTTTGTTATGGCTATACAACTCTTTTTTATGTAACCATGTCAATCATTGACTAAGTTGATCTTAGTACACACCTACATATATGTGAACCAAAGATATTAATTAATGAAATAATATGCCATCTTATTTCTCGAGCAAAAATTCTTCTAAAAGTATTACATTGGGCGTCTGAAATTGAATGGCACGACTTACCGTACTACTTCATGTTTGCTTCCAATTCTGTCACCATTCTCATCATAGGTACAGGTGATGATGTATTCTTTTTCATGTGTAACCAATATATCAGTATTACCCCATACAACAAACAGCTTTAATGTATAGATGTTAGCATTCTTCTTTTTCTGTAAATTGTTAATAAATTCAACACATAAGACACAAGGTAATTCAATCAAGGAATATGAAATATAAGAACGGTTACGATGCTTATAGACTTGACCGTGGATTTAAGGAGATAACGGCGTTGAGAATTTGGATGCAATGGTAATCTGATTTAAATTCATGAAGTGCGATTCCTCCTTTTTTAACAATAACTAGAGATCCAAAGGTCGAGACAACATCCATTTTGAATTCCAGCTTGCATATCCTAAACACAAAAAGAAAATGGGCGTGGTTCTATCTATGGTGGTTGGTCCTTGTGGTATAAAGAATAAGTTTGCAAAGTTTCAAGATGATACATTAAGAAAAGCGGCCTGTAGGCGACAAACAAGAAATGGGGGCGGCTCTGAGCATGCAAACTTCAAAGTGAAACCGGAAGTAAACAAAATAGAAATTTAAAAATAGGCTCCCTAATTATAGTTGCCATTTGGATAAAGTTTAAAAAAAAAGTTTTCTAATCAGAATTGCGGCTGAATGTCGATTTGAACATTTCTTTTGTAAAACCCAATATGCAGGCCAGACGTATGAAAAAGTTATGGACCAAGGCCTCTGAAAATGAAATGAAAGATAATCTGGGGCTAACACCACCAATTGTCATTTTTGGTCTATCTTTAAAATGGAGAAAACTATTTCATGGTAATTTTCTCCCCTGTAAAACACTTTTTTTTTTGTATGTTTAATAAATAGATCCACAGAATCTTTGACAGAATCTTTGCACCATGTACAATTTTGGCTGAACAAATCGACTACCCCTCTCCCTCCAAAAAATAAATAAAAACACATACAGAAACAATACGCGTTTCGACAGAAGGCCCGATACACGTAATACTAAAAACACTTACAGAAACAATTCGTATTTCGACCAAAGGTCCAAACCACGTAATAAAAACACTACTAAATACCCGACCCCGATACAGTTTGTTTTGAGGTGTTGGAGGATCTACAATGATTATCCTTGGACCATTCCTCTAGGTGGTGGTATGTATCATTACTAGGAAATTTTAACAAATAGAATGACAGTTGAGTAAAACATACTTACTACAAATAGACATTCCTTGCTAGAGTTTCCTCTGAAATATGCATTACCATAATAATGTCCTAGATCATGGGGCTTTAATGTTTTATTAAAACCATCTTTACAATATAGGGTAGGTGTTAATGATGCATCAGTAACAATATCAACACTTCCACCCGTTAGGGTTTTAGCACATGTATGAGACACTGTATTAAAATAAAGAACAATCAAAATAAAACTTTACAATATATTTGTGTATAGCCATAACTTTGAACGAATGAAATGGGGGTTGACGTCCTTAATTAAGCTGTTTAAAATGATTTGGATGAAAAATCAAAGAGGTGCCATGTAATAACATGTTGCCAAGACTACAGAATTAATGAATAAATTGTGTCCTATTAAATTACGTGAGGTAATTACACTATTATTCATCTCGGGATATTTAAGGAAGACTAAATATATTTGGGATCTGGGCCAATCATTATATGAAATCAAAAAGAAGCGCCCAAAAGTTATGCCTATCTTCGCTCGCACTTTTTTGTGTGAAAATGTTGTATTCGCCATTGAACCTGCCATTTAAAATCCCGGGCAAATGTGGTATAGGCCACGCTTACCTTCTATAACATAGCTATCTGTACAATATGCATATTGCTGAAAAATAAATGTTAATTATTTAAACATATCATTCAGAAGTAAGCACATCCTGGTATTAAAAAAGACCTCCACGAAGAAAGTTCTGTCTTCCAGAAATATATAGCAGATTTAGTATTACTTTCACCTGAAGATAGCGGCATAAAATGAAACCAACGTAAACTTGCAATCGAGTTAATTACATCGATTTGAATGATATAACAAAAGTTTTATAAAGTAATTTTGAGTGCATACGTCCTGCGTTGACTGCAGTCATTAGAGACTTTTGGCAAGCGTAAATTCCTAGTGCGTATCGCGTATCCGTCTGGATTTTGTGTGTGACGTCATCAATGTGTGTGTATTTCTCATACGTGATAAGACACGTTATACGGCAGTCCGTATTGAACAGCATTTATACGCAGAAGGTCCGTATAACATTGTCGCCTTTTTAGACGCTGAAATGTTGTATCATAGCGTTTTTATGAATCTATATGCATCTTAGAACGTGGAGGTGTATATTTGATGTGAATTTTATCATAATAAAGACTGGAATTAATTCATTATTTTGATGGGTTTTTCTCGGAATTTTCAAATAGTCTGCACGCTAGTTGATCTACGCGCTAGATTTAGGTAGATATGTGACCTTGCAAATCTGTAAATGATGTGATTCTATGGTAAAGGGGTGTAAGTGAAACAAAAATTGCTGTCGAGTCTAAGTCAGATTTCTTTTTTAATAAGATGCGATATTATTTTCTTTAATAGCTCAGCGACTGTCGAGTGACTCCACGCACTCTGATAATTGTAGGCAAGGCACTTGACTAGTACTGATGCAAACTGATTCCGCAGTGAATATTCGCTTGGCCGCTACAATCACTGATAAGTATGACATCGACGAGGCTTAATGAGTACGGCATATTAACTTTTTTACTCCGACAAATTAAATTCTCAAACATTTTTTTGAGGTAAAAGAAAAATAAATAAAGACGTTTGAAGTATTTGTAGTTAAAAAATATTTCCTATTTAGTGTAAATGGGTATTAAAATGAGTAAAATGCATCATTTTGCCCGAAGCAGTTGGGAAACATTGCACGAGCCGTTGAGCCAATGACTACGGGGCGCTCAAGTCAACGCACGTGTTTTAGACAGCCATCCGTTACAGGGATAATTCGTTAGTAACTCTCTGTGAAACAGGTTGGTACTGATGGTGATCTTGGTCGATAACTGTCGCCATGCTGTACATAACTAAGCGCAGCTCTGTGACGCAAGAATCTGCCAAAACTCTAAAACTACTCAGACACAACGTGTCACGTATACGATACGGATACGTGATACGGATAGGGAAAATGCCACTTTCCAAAAGTCTCTAATGGCTCAACGGCTCGTGCAATGTTTACTTAACACCTAACTGCTTCGGGCAAAATGACGCATTTTACTCATTTTAATACCCATTTACACTTAATAGGAAATATGTTTTAACTTCAATTACTTCAAACGTCTTTATTTTTCTGTTACCTCAAAAAAATGTTTGAGAAATTAATTTATCGGAGTAAAAAAAGTTAATATGCCGTACTTATTAAGCCTCGTCGATGTCATGCTTATCAGTGATTGTAGCGGCCAAGCGAATATTCACTGTGGGATCAGTTTGATTCCGACCACCTAAAGGTATGCAGAATAACGTATCTTATCAATCCGAGATAGTCAAGGCTATGTAGTCATACCACCGAACTTGCCTAACAAAAGATTTTGTACTAAACCAAAAGATGCCGCTCCTAACAGCACAATAATGATAAAGCACTTTAACAAATAATTTCCAAAGCTGGCGTTAAAACCAACAACCCCAATTGTACTGTAATAGTTGATAGATGTGTAGGGAATTGCACGCCCGATGGCTATTTATAGTCTGACTAGTGCAGGGTATATTACCATACTGCGTGGTTAAACAGAAATCACTTGAGAGCCATTGTCGAGTACAACTTTCTCTAAATGAAATGTGTTTTAACGTCCTACTGTTTTACTCTTAAACTGGGATAATGAAGACGGTCATACGCCATACCAATGTCCTACGAGGGAAATTTTGCCCGGGCAGCGGCACTACTCATATCTCGAATTCCAACTGCCAAGGGATCTTTTACGTGCACGCCAATGTGTACAGGGGACCTCGGTTTTTTCGCCTCATCCGAACGACTAGACGGCAGTCCTTGTCAGCCCCCCCCCCGTCCCACATCAATGACAAGGGGGAAACAACGCCGGAAAATCTGGATGAAATTTCTCGACCATTGCTAGAGTGCCCCACCATAAATAAATATCACCAAATAGCTCAACAATTACACCACAATATTTATATATAAACCAATCTTTAAATCAGTTTCGCACATTTATAGTCACTAAATAAACGGTCATGTTGTACTTAATAAGCTATGACCATTAAACCATACATAAATTATACTGAAAAATGGGTTGGAGTGTCGTCCATAACATCCAGAAACTTTTGAGTAAACGATAGGTTACGTGACCTTGTTTTGAAATTAGTCTCACTTAACCAGCCTATCGACCATTCTCCGTCTGATTGACAGGTCTGGATAATCAAGGCTACTTTTTACGAAACATGGAAGGAAGCTGGAAGAAGACATTGAATTTAGAAATAACACACGGTGGGAGATTCGACAAATGTTTTACGAACCTTGTAAAAGTAAAATGAAACTACTGCTGGTATCATGCTCATGCCTATGGTGGCCTACAGTCTGAATAGTATTTTTTCCTAAATAGGCTAAAAAAAAAAAAAAAAAAAAAAAAAAATTCAAATAGGCTAAAAAAAATTTTTTTGTAAATCGTCAGAAAAAAAAAATTAAACTAAATTTGCCTAGTGTCTTGATTAACCAGACGCTCAGTGTGAGTTATCTCCTTTCCGAAAGTAATAATCGTCGTAAAGTGTACCAGTTCCCTTTGTTTTAGAGTTTGAAATTTGCCAGAGCTTGTTCAGGTGGACTAGCGATGATCTCACAACAAATTCCAGTCAAATCGATCAATAACTTTTCATTTTATCGACCTTTATCTTCTCCAAGGAGATATATTTATCTGTTCGACGCCATTTGCATTTGTTGACTATTTAGACTCGAATAACGAGACATTCAGAAGGACTCCGACACTCTGCTCTACACGCCTAACGCTCGCAGTTCATATAACAATAATTTTCGTAATTTTTTTAATTTTTGCCCTAAGCCACCATTTTCTGTAAACGACTATTTGGCGATGACAAATTTGATTGGCGTTTATGTGTGAATAACGTTGTGACCTCGACGCTGACCCTGACTTGAAATTTTCCACCAATCTCGGGGTCTTTGCGTTTACGCTTGCCGTTGCCCTATTTCTTGCGTGTAGCGCAGTGTGTCGAAGTCCGTCTGAATGTCTTGTTATTCGAGTCTAAATAGCCAGCAAATGTAAATGGCGTCAAACGGATAAATATGTCTCCTTGGAAAAGCTAAAGGTCGGTAAAATGAACAGTTATTGATCGAAATCCTGTGATGTAATCGCTAACCCACCTGAACATACCCTTAAAATTCACAGCCTCTACGACCACGGGATCTAGTACAGGTGCGAAAGTGCAATAGCGCCGCAGTTTTTTTCTAATAAATTAGGCTTGTTTACACTTTACGACGAATATTACTTTGGATAGAGACGCGAAAGTGCAATGGCGCCGCAGTTTTTCCAATTTAGGCTTGTTTACACCACTGATCTATCAGTGGTTTACACTTTACGACGAATATTACTTTCGGAAAGATAACCCACACTGAGCGTCTGGTTAATCAAGACACTATTAAGACGCTAGGCAAATATAGTTTTGTTTTTTTTTCTGACTATTTAAAAAAAAATTTTTTTTTTTTTTTTTTTTTAGCAGCCTATTTAGAAAAAAATGCTATTCAGATTGTAGACCACCATACATGCCCGACCCGTGATATTATTTGTACTAAACAAAAATATGCCACTCCTAACGGTCTTGTTAATAAGCAATTCAAAAAATAAAACGAGTAATTTGTAAAGATGCCGTAATAACCAAAAAGTTATAGTATTGCTATTTAGAATAGTCAACAATAGATTTTTTAAGACTGTAGTAGTTGATAGTGTGTTGAACATTTCCGCTAGCTATGGCGAGACTGTCAGAAATCAGTAGCTAGTGATCCAACTGAAGCATGCACAATCAACGTGTCAATAACAACTTTTCAGTAGGCACGTGGGGCACCCTATCATTGCAGGAATCGAACACCCGACCCCAGGCTAGCGAGGCAGCGCCTTACCCACTTAGCCACGTGACCCCGCCCAACTTTCTGTAGAGAAAATATTCAGTGCACGGGTCACCCTACCTTAAGCACTTACCACCATTCCTGATATTACCAGAAGAAAAGACCACCACATCATCTCTGTAATAAATATGTCAACTTATATACTGTTCTTATAAAAAAATATATTAATTCCTGTCAGATGACACTAATTAGGTTATATATAGGGTGTATAGTTGTAAATCGGTAATGCCACCAATGGTGTTTATAGTTGTAATTTCGTTCAAATCTTTCCGATTTGATACTCTCTCGTTAAATCGATGGAACTAAAAATTACATTTAAGTCTTGAATATGACTGGCCCATGTACCTATTTTTTGTTAAAATATTATTCGGTGAAGAGAGATACAATTATAAGTAGTGGTGAAGTGGACGATTTTATCACATAAATAATAATCGGTATAATACCGACACCGGTGAGATGAGCAGCAGTCAATCAAGTAGTGTTTGTTACAGGAAACCTGGCGGGATTGTTCACTAGTTGAAGTCTTTTGTCGATAAGAATTTGAAATACAATCTAATTATAAGTATTTACCTGTTTTGGGAGAAATTGGAGACTAAATCAACAGTTAGGTGTCTACTTCCACAACCATGGACGGTCAATTGAATGTGCATGCGCGTAAAATACAGTGTATGAATGCACGTGCACAAAGGGTTGCTGAGCAGATCAGAGTTTGGGCAAGAGTTTCATAGTCTTACGTTAATATTTGTGTTGTAGTAAACAATTAGATGACTTTGGTAACGAACATTGTGCGAATAACGCATTTTAAAGCCCCAATAACACTCTTGTCGTAACTGAATAATATGTCCTAATCTCCATTCTGGTCAACAAATCGTATTATTTTAGAATATTCCAATTAAAGATACATTATGGAAGATTTTGACAAGGAGTTAGCCATTCTTGCTATAAAAATTCAAAAAAAGATGTTGAAACAAGAATATATTGAAAATTGCAGTCAGATAACTTTATCCTGAACAAAGTTGTAACCACTATAATTTTTTACTAGAAATGGTAGTTAAAATTCATCGACACCCTTTTCCCACTATGGCCGATTGTTGATTGACAGGCGTTAACCCCACCTACATAGTCTCGATCATCAAGTAATGTTTAAACGGTATCTAGTGAAGCTTGTGTATAGCCTCGGTCATCACTGTCTTTTATGAATAATTTCCAGAAGTATGATGACGTCAACGTCACGGAGAAACCCCACCCACGACGCCATAGTGATTAAATCAGTCGACGAAATACTGTTTTAATCCGAGCCCAATCCAAGCCATCCGTGGGTCTACGGAGTTCATTTTGGGCTTGTTGTTTAAATAAAGATCTAATTTATAATTTCTATGACATCTGTCTTTTATGAATAATTTCCAGAAGTATGATGACGTCAACGTCACGGAGAAACCCCACCCACGACGCCATAGTGATTAAATCAGTCGACGAAATACTGTTTTAATCCGAGACCAATCCAAGCCATCCGTGGGTCTACGGAGTTCATTTTGGGCTTGTTGTTTAAATAAAGATCTAATTTATAATTTCTATGACATCTGAGGCTCAAAGGAAGACCGACAAAAGTCAGTTTTTGCTCTTCCATAATGCATGTTTAATAAAAGTAAATCTCGAAAGGTTGTAGTGAATTTATCTGGGCGATTTCACCTGCTTGAAAGTTAGAAATGAAACGACAGCTAGCTCTGTATTTAAATCACCAAAATGGCCAAAATCAAAAATCAAATCAAGGAGTGAAATCGAAATTTTTGCTCACGTTCGCTATTAAATAAACACGCAAGTCGAAGCCCGTAATGAGTGTTTTTTACTCGGCGTTATATAGCCTACCAATACATGTTTGAAAAAATACTTCGTGTGACGTATATTTGCTGCGACATCCTACACCACGTGCGCGGCGCCAACTTCTGATCACTTCAGATTTCTCGACGGAGCAATCACACAGATAAGCGGGTCAGTTTTTATAAGGACAAATATTGTGTCTCTGAACCACTCCAACATTATTGAAAAATGATACCTAAATTTCATGGTAACACACCTATTTTAAAAAATTGGAAAAATTCAACCAATTGATTTGAAAAGTCTAACGTAAACCTTGGGGGTGGGGTGGTGTACTATACTATTCAAAAAAAGTAGGGGATATTTGATTTTGGGGGCATAATACTAAAATATGCAAATGACTACGAAAAAAATCACTATAGAACCTAACACAAGAAACATTTCCAGTTACATGTGACGCCCAAACGCACCAATAGCTACCGCATGGAATGCAGGTGATGCTTGGGATCATCATGGGGGTCCAACCCAAGATTTGCACGACTCTGTTACAGTCATTGTGGCATTGAATTCCAGGGTGGAAACATCAGTTTAATTGTTTTAGTGAGCAGAAAACAATTTTTGATATGCTTCGGTTTACCCAAAATGAAAGGTTACGTGCCCTTGGCATGCTACAGATCGGCACAACACAGGCGGTTGTGGCGCGGACGATGAATGTTTCTCAGTCTGTCATAAGCAGACTATGGTCCAGATACCGTGATACACAATCTGTACAGGACAGACCACGCTCAGGTCGATCAAGGGCGACAACTCAAGCACAGGATCGATTTAACCGCTATTCCAGCGCATGAATAGAGGATCATGTGGTCCAATACAGCCAACGCCGGATTAACCATGGTGGGGGCCCTTGGTCCTGGTACATGTGGGGGGACCCTGATCACCGGCCGCGTAGGTGTGGCCGGCAAGCGCCGAATGCGCGCAAGGCTCGAAGCGCCGCAAAGGGGGTCAGGGTGGGGGGAATTTTCAGAAATTGGAGACCGGAAACGTGATTTCGTGGCATTTCAGGCACTTCTGTCCGAGCCATTTAGACGTACCTCCCCCAGAGAAAAATAAAATTATGCACCAAAATTAGCGCATTCTGGCGTTATTTCAGTGGGCCAATCTATGCGAGTGCTATGAAATGATGGCATTTCTAGAGGAGGGGCAGAGCTACATCAAACCTAATTTTGAATTCGCCCAGTCATTAATAACGGGGTCACTTGATTCGGAATCGTATTATATCCCAAACAATGATTTGATGGAGGCCGTAACGTTACGACCAAGTCGGACTAGATTTTTAACGAACCGTATATTTTATGAGTTTCAATTTGGAGCAAGATCTCTCCCGAGAACAATTTGATATCATCGTAAACAGATATATTCTCAATATTGCGTCAACGTTTGGGAACGTGTCTTGAATGTCCATTTTCAACAATAGTTCGATTGACGTTCCCGGTAAATAAACAAAAAAGAAACACGGATACCAGTCGAAAATATGACAGGGCATAACCGGATTACACCGAATTCTCGGATGTCGAGGGGCTTGAGGGGGCCCCAGGGACTTCCGATGGAGGCCCTTGGATCATCGGAGGGGCCCCGTCACTAGGTCACCGATTTTTGTGGGGGGGGGGAAGGGTATGTAGAGGGCCCTGGGGCATGTGCCGCATGGTTCCCCGTGGTTAATCCGGCGATGAATGCAGCCTACCGTAGGTGGTTTACATGAATCTCAAACTACCGATCGATTGTCGCGGGATATGGCGGAACCCGGGAAAATTTAAAAAAATTAAAACCACCGCATATCGTCTTGTAACCGAAATCACACTCTATAGCCCTGCACGTAGCTAACCGTGGGGCGGGGGCAGCTGCATTTACAAATAATTATCGATGCCCGAAAAATGTGGCACAAAGAAGAGTTGCTCCAGACAAAATTTAATCCATAACCAATCCAGTGCTGTATTCAAATAAAAGAACAGTAAAATTAGCGTATTCGGGGACTTTATTTTGCCAACTAACTCTTATGGCGCTCTACCACCAGAAAATTTTGGAAAATAAGGTTTGCCACTATAGTCAATTCAGTACAAATCCACGGTATTCAATTATAAGAATATAAAAATTAGTGTTTTCGGGGACTAAATTTTGCCAACTAGATGAAATAATATTTTTTGTTTTCACTTTACCCGTCTGCTAGAAAAGTCAGATAGCCTGGGCTCCCAATTCATTCGTGCACACCTAACCAGTCTCACTAGCATTGTTGGCGCCCATGATCTCGTCGTGGGCTGCTTACTAATTTCCAGGATGAGGAGCCCCACAGATTATGCTGTTTTGGGCACCCTATTGATCAAGTCTTGGGCACCCAACTAACCCGGCATTATGTGCGGCCCGACAATCATATTGTCATTATAAGGCGCCCCACCAATCATGTCATCATGGCCGCCTCTCCGGGTTAAGGCACTCGAAGATCAAGCCGTTTTGGGTGCCTCATCAGCTTTGGTGTTAATCGTGTGAGTCATTATGAACCTCACCATTTCGGGAGGGGGCTCATATAACGACATGATTGGTGGGGCATCCATAAAACCAAGTGACATAGGTTAGGAACCCTGTCAATCTCGACGTGGACGCCAAACCAATGCCACTCGGCTCTATACTGATTTTGGAACGTCGGTTGTTGGCCTCGTATTGCGTCATGGCGTATGCCCGTCTTCATTATACCTATTTCATAGACTAGCACAGCTGATACAATATATGTTTTGCATGTAATTATGTCAATAACCACATTAGATGATATTGGCATAATATACAGGGCTTACAAATAATTTTAAATATTTAAGATGTGTAAGAATTTAAAGAACGACACAAATAGTTTAGGTTAACTTGTTTATATGCGTAGTAGCTTGTCAGTGCCATGTCATTAGCGAAATGAAATGAAATGTCCCACTGTGCTGCTCATAAACTGGGTTAGCAAGCGGTGTTACAACCCCTATTGTAATATCAACCCCTATTGTAATAGAGGTAATAATTGTGATAAAATTCCATGTAACCCCTATTGTAATATCAACCCCTATTGTAATAAATGTTATAATTGTAATACAATCTATATTAACATACCAAAAATTCGACACCTAACTTTAAAAGTCTATGGATTTTGATCACCATTTCCATATCAATACTGTCCAACCTCGTGGGGTTTCTCCGTGTCCTCTGGTTTCCCCCCACTGTTTACGAATTATTGAAATGGAAGTTAAACTTCATTTCTTTTACAGTAGGAGTTTACATTCCATTTTGATAATATTCTATACAGTATAAAGTCATACCAGATTGATACGGTGTTATTATTATCATGGCAAAACACATTTCTTACAATTATTACAATAAGGGTTGACAGAAATGTTATTACAATATAGATTATATCGTTTAACCCCTATTGTATTATCAACCCTTATTGTAATTAATGTGTCTGTGTAGAGGTGGGATTTAAGAAATGATTTCTGGAGAATTATTTTATCTCATATATGTGTACGGAAAAGATGATCAAAATCCCCAGACGACGATCTTTCAGAGATCTTAATTCACGTTTTATTTTAAATATAATTAATTACAATAGGGGTTGACATTCCGTTTCCATAATGCTCCAAACGGCGTCAAAACATGTTTTCTGTGGGTTTTTTTTTTACCATAATATTTTATACAGTACAAACGCATACCAGTACTCGTATATTGTTATGGATATGGTGACCAAAATCCATAGACTTTATTGGCATGGCGAAACACATTTGTAACAATTATTACGATAGAGGTTGGCAGAAATATTATTACAATAGTGTTTTTCCCTTGTAACCCCTATTGTAATAATTTTGTCTAAGTATAAAGACGGATTTAAAGAATGCTATATCATATAAAATAATTCCCTCTCATTCATTTCATTTATTAAATTCTCCTCTACACTTAGATGCATTTATTACAATATCAATGCAATATTTATCTGATATACACGGAAAAGATGTTCAAAATTCTCAGTGGACAAAATTTTCATAGAACTGGCTTTACTTTGATTTAAATATCGTTGATTACAATAGGGGTTGACATTTTCAGAGAACAGGCTTTACTTTGATTTAAATATCGTTGATTACAACAAAAGGCGTTGACATTTCATTTTAATAATTCTCCGAACGCTTTTGAAACATGTTTTCGGTGGCGTTAGTTCATAATATTCTATACAGTATATTGTAGCAGCCCCGGCAAGGGTGGTCTCGCCCCTAAAGAAGGAAAATACGACTTTCGGTAACAAAACAATATGAAACTTTATTCCAGGTTCACTTGGTCATCAATTATTGAACATACACTTGGAAATAAAACTTAGTAGATCCTTCTTGGGCTTTCCTTCCGGTGGCTTTGAATTTAGGACTAGCGATCAGAATAGTATACAAAAATGATGGCTATTTAATCGGGGGAAATTATATAATTTATGAAAATATGTTTGTGATTTACTTTATATGTAATTTGGGAAAATTTACTTTACTTGAAAAATAATCATGGAATGTGCCCTTTAAGAGGAGGTTCTAAGAATTGGGGAGGGAGGAGTTGGTGCTGTTGACTCTTACCAGGCAAGCGCCAATGAGTGAATGACAATGGAAAGCCTGCGGGCCTTATATACCTTCGCTTTAGGTGTCACGTGATCGTCTCGACCAATCAAATGACGTAAAAAGGGGACGTATTTTGCCTAGGAAGGATCTACTTTACAATACTAGTACCTGAAATGTAATCATTATCAATAAACAACTACTCTTTGAGGAGGCAATAAGTTGGCAATACAAATATATAGCTAATCTGACTAATAAACAACTCTTAGAATACTAATTGATGTACAGAATAATAATAAAATTAATGTAATAACAATGCGTCCTTGATTACGTCTCGATTACGTCCCACGACGTTACCATGACCGAACATTACGCCTCAAATACAAAAGACTATTTTTAACAAGGTAGAACTCAATATCGCTATATACAACCGTTACAAATTATGCGAGGAATAACATACTCCATCCAATTCCAATGAAGATGAAAAGGTAAATTAACGGATAATTATATGATTAGCCCCGAAAATATTAGCACAATCGCTGTTGCCAAGATGATCACGGCGTATGAATTTCCTAGTCCTACACAAACAAGTCAAGCAAGGCCGTGCTTGAACCGAGCGTAATGTGTAATCTAAGCACAATAGACTTAATTGAACCTAGATACGATAATCTAACAACCCTTTATAAGTATCACTTTATTAGCGATCATCTCTTAAACATTTATTTATTATTTGTAATAACTATAAATAAGAAGTATTTGTGTCCCCGTCATCGACCTCACACTATCAACCGTTTTCGAAAATGGCTGCTTCCTAGACCCTCGTAGAAATCGAGAGGATGTTTAAAGGATTTACTCTATGAATCAGGATTATAGCAGTTCATGGATATAATAGTTAACATAATATGAAGGTAAGGTAGATTACTGAGATTTAATTGACACATTTAATGTTATTGAAACGACGATACGCATCAGAATCCATGTAGTAAACGACGTGTCGTTCAGCGGACCCAAATACTAGGACCATCTTCACTCGTTATAGGTATAAACTAACTCTAAATTTAGACAACACATGATAGCATTAAACACGATTAATAGCTTACATCACTCAACAATTAATATTACTTATGCTAATCATAGTTTCTATAAAATTTATCATTACAATCACTGTAAATAATCACCGACAACATACGTTATCATAAAGAAACGAAAGACATCCCTATGTTACTATAATTAGAATAAAGGCTCACGAACGTCAACAAGCGAACGAGTGAAACGTAAACAACAAGAATGGCCCAGGCCATTTCATCACCCCCCTCCAACTAAAACATCAGATACTCCGGATCTGTTGCGCCATCTGTAGCAGGACCAGTCTTCCCATCACCATACCATACCAATCGGAAGCATCCTATAGATATACTGGATCGTCAATCACCATACCAATACGTTGTTAGTTGCCATTGTCTACCTCTGGAGCATCGAGTCGCATACCAATCTTCGCCTTCTCGATAGCATCAACTACACCATCTGTGTCCAAGGCTCGGACACTCATTGCTGCCCGGTAGCTAGCCACTAGCATTTTGGCTGGAGATCCGGTTACTCTGGAGAGCGCAACGTCTTGTAGAGCCCGGTAACTGTAAATACGGGACTTGCAGGCATTGTGTTGAACGTTCTTCCCTGGTGGTGGTGTGGAGGTACCCGGCAATGTCAACATGTTGTACTTGTCCAATAAATAATGACGGGATATTATTGGGGTCCTGGACTGACAACCCTCTTCTAAAATCATGGCTGCATACTCCAACTGAAGTAAACGATCCTCGGGATCCATCTTCTGCCAGTCTCTGGGTGGCCATACAACAGTTCTTCGTCCAATAGCAACAGGAACCCGACTGTCCTTCCAGTCGCGTCTGGCTGGTGGCAATAGTGGCATACATCCGCGACTGAGAAGGTCTGCCGCTTCCTGTGCCGGTGTCATGTCTGGGCAGAGTCTCTTAGGCGTAGGAACTGCTGCTGGACTGAGGCTTCTTTTGACTGGGTTACACAGGAGAGGACTTGGTGGGGTAGGCAGCGACACAGGTTGTCTGGCGGCTTCGACCTCTGCTGTTACTTTGGGGACATCTGGTAGAGGTGATGTAGTCTTCGGCTTACATATTGGAACAAAGGGCTTATTCCAGACCATTGTTCTATCTAGTGATTCAGGAGCTACTCCGAGAAAATCAGCCAAGGTTATCTTCCTTGTTTCCAGCTGCGACCCTTCTAGGGCGATTCCAACGCCAGGCGGCCTCAGGTTGTTGGACTCTGGTAATAGAGATAACTTTCGGCTCAACGAACCAACGGTCCGAGGGTCTTGTACGGCTGTTCTCCGTAGGGTGGCCCTGTACCACACCTTGTCCTCGCCAGTTGCGAAAAGGGCAGCTCCACCATCCTTCTTGATAGTTAGATCCTTGAGTGTAATCAGGTCTGAAGGGTGGAATGACGGTTGGTGAGGGTTGTATTTCTCTGGTGAAGGAGTTGGAGTTGGTGTTGGCGTTATCTCTCCTTCTGCACAAATAGACAAAACATCACTGACACTCTCACTGTCACCTCTGAGGGCTCTCCATTCTTCTGCCCATTCATCCTCAGACCGGAAAGGATCTGACAGTTTACGGGTCCAGTCTAACACCATCTGCCTAGTGAGGTGCGATAACGGCGAAGCCCACTTCGGAACTGTTACAACACGCCTGTAAACTTGGGGGTTGATGGCATACCATATCGAGTTCCCTTCTGACGTAAATTCGGGATCCAGGCTTCGCAGTTTGTCTTGGTGGCGGTCACAGTGCTTCTTAAATTCAGTTATCCGACTGAATGACCGGAAATCTCTGCAAAATACACACACTACTTTCATGCGCTTGTGGGGAGCAGCAGCCAAATGGTTCTTTAGTAATTTCTTGGTTGAAAATGACTCAAGGCAAGATCCAATACCACAATTATATTTAGACATCTTGAAAACCCTAAAATGTATAATAATGTGAAAATCGTAAGTTTTAGGGACTAAAAATGTTATCGAAAAATGCCATCATGTGTATCTGAGAACGGGACTACTTGGACACAGGTTATATTATAATCAAACAGCCATCATCCACGTATACTATGTCCTTACAGTTTCTCTATAATAGGGAATCATTCCCAGTCTCCATTAATTCTTCCTTTGAGTTCGGTACTCTCAATGCAGCTCCGTATTCACTTGGAAAGATCCTGTGTCAGTAGGTTTCTGGTTGATCAGGCCAAATCGCTACTGACAAAATACTCCAATGGATACTTCCTATCCACACTCTTCGGCGTCAGCCTTTAATTATACTATATCAATTTCCGCAACGGACCCACTGCATCTCAAACTCAAGACTTCTATTAAACTTCTTCGGGGAGGCTGACTTACAGGAATATCATTCTCTCACTTAATAACTTCGGAAATAGGTAACTACATAGCATGACTGGATAACATCTGTTAAACTTCTAATATAGAAAAAAATATTAAATCTCTAAAGACTAACATCAACATATATACAGACAGCGAGACATCGACGCAATCTACGAACATTTGACGTTGGAATCTTTAAGTTTTCCCATCCATGTGGGAAGGTTTCCCCCTTTGTATGGTAGAAGCCTATCTAAGTGAAAAACGCGTGGTGGTTTCTTCATGGACTGTTTTATTTGGTACGTTACATCATCAATTTTCCTAACAACGAGATATGGCCCTTTCCATAAAGGAGTGAACTTGCTACATACACCGACTTTTCTCACAGGATTGTGTAACCATACAGCCTGTCCTTCTTTCAGACTCCTCTTCTTGGCCTTTAAGTCATAGTACTTCTTCCTGTAAGACGCATTCTTCTTGAGGAACTTCCGGCTTATCTCATGACATTGTTTAATTTTGTTTTGCAGACATGACAAATAGTCGTCCACATCTAGTTCAGTTACTTCATTTGCTGGCTGCCCAATCATTGCCTGCATCGGTAAAGTTACCTCTCTACCAAAAACCATCATATTCGGGGTTTTGCCTGTACTTGAATGAACAGATGATCGATAGGCCATCATGACCTGTGATAAATATTCGTCCCACAATTTCTGGTCTTTTTCACAGTACATAGTGAGCATCTGTTGCAAAGTTCGGTTAAATCTCTCTACACTTCCATTCGATTGGGGTCGGAAACTTGTCGTTCTTGTCTTGTGGATGTCTAACAGAGAACAGACATCGTGAAATAATTTACTTTGAAAGTTTGTTCCCTGGTCGGTGTGAAGTTGTAACGGCGTTCCAAATCTGCATACAAAATCATTAACGAATGCTATGGCTACAGTCTTCGCTTCTTGGTTTGGTAGCGCTAAAGCTTCTGTCCATTTGGTAAAGCAGTCGGTTATCACTAGTATGTATCGGTTACCTCTATTTGTGAGCGGCAAAGGTCCAAGGATGTCCATCGCGATTCTTTCCATTGGTTCTCCGACCCTATAATCGCCAAGGGGTGTCCTTTGTTTTACCAACTTCTTGGCAGTACACGCATCACACGATTGACAATAGTCGCCGATCTCATTTTTCATATTTGGCCAATAAAAAGTATTTTTGATTTTCTCTACAGTTTTTTCTCGTCCTAGGTGGGCTGCGCTTGGAATGTCGTGGAAATAGTGGAGTACGTCAGATTTTAAATCATCAGGAACAATCATTTGAAGCCCCGAATAGCTGTTGTCGCTGTACCATCTGCGGTAAAGTACGCCATGATGAACATCTAGTCGGCTCCAATGCCTCCAAAGGACTTTGATGGAACTAGATCTTTCAGATATCTCTCCCCATTCTGGCATCCTGTTCTCCTCTATTGCTGTAAGAATAAGACCTACGCTATCATCTTCAAGTTGTTTCTTTCGAATATCTTCAAGGGACCAACCTTCAAGGATGGGTGCCATTACTTCAGATGCTTGACTTCTAGTTATTGCTCGAACATACTGACTATCCTCTCCATTAATTGCCTTCGATAAGGGTTCCAAGTCTTCATCATCGGTTGACTCTTCGTCATTATTGTGTTGTCTTGCACAAGCTCTGCACGGGTTCCTCGATAAAGCATCGGCGTTACTGTGTTTCTTCCCAGCTCGATGAACGACAGTAAAATTGCAGGTTCCTAGTTCTTGGAGCCATCGGGACACCTGACCGGTTGGATTTTTCAGATTTCTCATCCAGCTAACAGCTGCATTATCAGTTCGCAACAAGACTTCCTGTCCGTAAAGGTATAAATGAAAATGTTTTATCGATGTTACCACTGCTAGTAATTCTTTACGTGTTATACAGTAACTCCTTTCGTGGCGGTTAAGAGACTTGCTCATATAAGCTATTACTCGTTCGTATCCATTTTGTTCCTGAGATAGCACAGCACCTACAGCTTTCTCACTCGCGTCGGTATCAAGAATGAATTTAAGTCCCGGGATAGGATAAGATAATATAGGAGCGGAGGTTAATTTTCCTTTCAGTTCCTCGAAGGCACCTGTGCACTCACATGTCCAGATGAATTTCTTTCCCTTTTCAATGAGCTGATGCAAAGGTCTGGCAATGTCGGCAAATCCTTGAATAAATTTCCTATAATAAGAACAAAGTCCTAGGAAACTCCTAACCTGCTTCACGCTTCTGGGAATCTGCCAGTTTTGTACTGCATCAATTTTCTCTGGATCGGTCTCTATTCCATTTTCTGATACGATGTGTCCGAGGAATTTGACTCGTTTTTGAAAGAAAACACATTTGGATGGTCTGAGTTTCAAGTCTGCGTCTAACAATCTTTGGAAAACATGTTCAAGGCGTTGGAGATTTTCGTCGATACTATAAGATCCTACAATTATGTCATCCATGAAAAGTAAACATTCCTCCCACTGTAACCCCCGGAGAACATCCTCCATCAATCTCTGGAAAGATGATAGCGCGTTGACTAATCCAAAAGGCATAACTGTGAAGTGATACAATCCTAAACTAGTAGCAAAGGCTGTTTTATCTTTGTCCGCGTCCTCCATTCCAAGTTGCCAAAATCCTGAGTTAAGATCCATTGAGCTAAACCATCTAGAGTTGGCCAGGGCATCCAAACAGTCATCCGTTCTTGGTAAAGGATATGCGTCTTTGACTGTGACGTCATTTAGCTTACGGTAATCTACGCAAAAACGTACGGTGTTGTCCTTCTTTCGAACCATTACCACTGGCGATGCCCATGCACTCTGTGACTCCTCAATTACTCCTCGTTCCATCATCTTATTAATCTCTTCCTTCTCAATCTCCCTCTTCCCAAATGCCTGACGTCTTGGTGGTTGCTTGATTGGTCTAGCGTTGCCAGTATTAATCCGATGCGTCACTCTGTTTGTTTTTCCTAAGTCAGCGGACGATGTTGCGAAAGCCTGTTGGTATTTGACTAAGAGCGCCGCTAGATCCTCTGCTTCATTTTTCTGGAGATGAACGGAGCTCCTCTCCCATAAGTCTATCAAATGTTCTGGTAGCTGAGTCGATGCTTCGGTGGTGGCGTCTAATCTTGTCTCCGTAAGTGTTGCTGCACACCTGCCCCCATATTCCACGGGTTGAATATAAATGGATTCTGCTGATCCTATCACCATGTTGCCGTAAAGCGTTATATCGCGTTCACCACAGTTTAAAAAGTTAATCATTTGAAGTTCTTTGGCTGTGTCTACTATGCAGTTGGGAACGTGAAGTCCTTCAGGTAATTCCTGGATCGCGGTGATTAATCCATCCGGTGCAAGTTTCCCAATTTGTTTAACACGCGTAGGAATCCAAATCCCAGTGTGAGGCTTAAGCGTTGTGGTATCTCTGATTTCTACTCTGCAAACCATCTCGGCTTCTCCGGCAATCCAGCACTGTATAACTGACTCATCTATATTTAACCGGAGGCGCTTAAAATCTATTGCAGATACATACTTTAGCAGAAAATCTTGTCCAATGATAGCTTCCGGGATAATGTCGCATACGACAACGCGATGGCTAAATTCCGTTTTATCCAAGGTAAATTCCATAATACCATAACCTCTTATTTGTAGTCCAGATCCATCCACGCTGGATATATTGGTTTCCCAATGCTGAAGTTTCGGTGATACGCTTTCCGGAATCTGATCAAAAATTCTGCTGGATAAAATTGTCATTGTAGATCCACTGTCCACAAGAAAATTTACCACAATACCATATACCTCCCCCCATGTATAAAACCCGTTGTCATATTTCCCTTTAATTTCTCCTATAATTCCCATCCTAACGTCCATGTAGCTAGAAGGCCTCGATGTCCCTGTCTTTTCGCGGCCTATCGAGAAGACAGACTGGCGTTTCCCTGCTCGCTTGCCATTAATTCCTGGCATTTCTTGAAAATTGGACAGTCCCTCATAAAATGTCGTCTGTCTTGGCATACAAAACAGCTATAAACCCGAGGAGGTCTTTGAAAAGTATCCCTCGGCCTCTCATTACGTCTCTCTCTTTGGTATCCATTATCATTATTGGCATGCTCTAATCTCTTCACCACATTTCGTATTTCTTCCTGGCTCTCAGTTTTCGATGGTTTCTCGAATCCTCTTGTTCCTCCCTCCCCAACAGCTCGAACTGAAGGCCTCTTCCTTTCCCTGTGGTCTCCAACCAGGGCTTCATATCGCTCAATCACCTCTACTGCCTCGGCTATATTTTCACATCCTCGATCGATACAGTGGAACTTGACTTCGGGCGAAATATTCTTATACAGTTGATTTAAAGAAATAGCTTCACGGGCGTTATTGTCAAGGTTGGAGTATGCTCTTTGGGCTAGCTGTCTGATATCGTCAGCAAACGTGGCTATTATCTCTTGTGGTTGTCTTTGTCTTTGTTCAAAGCGGGCAAGCCATAAGCTACGTTGTCGTTCACTCCCAAACCTTTGTCCAAGATTCTTAACTAAGGAAATAAAAGATGATCTATCGCGGAGATTAAGGCCCATGTAAAATGTCCGTGCGTTACCCCTGAGACTAGCTGACAAGACAAGTAATTGTTGGTGTTGTGGCCATTGTCCTAGTTCTGCACAATTGTGGAAATGAGAAAGGTATTGTTCCCAATCTGAGGTACCTTCATAGAAGTCTGGGCGAATAGTAAATAAGTGCGATCTAGGCCTAGCTGGTCTGACATTCGCATGTCCATGTATTTCGTGATAACTTTCTTCCGATTCATCAACATCGTCCACAATAGCCATGCCTTCAAGAGACAGGTCGCCTTGTCCTTCCTCTTGAATATTAGGTTGGGTTTTGAAAGAAATCTCTACGTCTGGGGTTGACGCGGTTGTCATGGTTATATTTCCTATTGATCCTAGTCCTTGGATTCGTTTCGAGGATATTTAAATGAGCTTAAATATCCCACTTCTGACACCAAGTTTGTAGCAGCCCCGGCAAGGGTGGTCTCGCCCCTAAAGAAGGAAAATACGACTTTCGGTAACAAAACAATATGAAACTTTATTCCAGGTTCACTTGGTCATCAATTATTGAACATACACTTGGAAATAAAACTTAGTAGATCCTTCTTGGGCTTTCCTTCCGATGGCTTTGAATTTAGGACTAGCGATCAGAATAGTATACAAAAATGATGGCTATTTAATCGGGGGAAATTATATAATTTATGAAAATATGTTTGTGATTTACTTTATATGTAATTTGGGAAAATTTACTTTACTTGAAAAATAATCATGGAATGTGCCCTTTAAGAGGAGGTTCTAAGAATTGGGGAGGGAGGAGTTAGTGCTGTTGACTCTTACCAGGCAAGCGCCAATGAGTGAATGACAATGGAAAGCCTGCGGGCCTTATATACCTTCGCTTTAGGTGTCACGTGATCGTCTCGACCAATCAAATGACGTAAAAAGGGGACGTATTTTGCCTAGGAAGGATCTACAATTATGTCATCCATGAAAAGTAAACATTCCTCCCACTGTAACCCCCGGAGAACATCCTCCATCAATCTCTGGAAAGATGATAGCGCGTTGACTAATCCAAAAGGCATAACTGTGAAGTGATACAATCCTAAACTAGTAGCAAAGGCTGTTTTATCTTTGTCCGCGTCCTCCATTCCAAGTTGCCAAAATCCTGAGTTAAGATCCATTGAGCTAAACCATCTAGAGTTGGCCAGGGCATCCAAACAGTCATCCGTTCTTGGTAAAGGATATGCGTCTTTGACTGTGACGTCATTTAGCTTACGGTAATCTACGCAAAAACGTACGGTGTTGTCCTTCTTTCGAACCATTACCACTGGCGATGCCCATGCACTCTGTGACTCCTCAATTACTCCTCGTTCCATCATCTTATTAATCTCTTCCTTCTCAATCTCCCTCTTCCCAAATGCCTGACGTCTTGGTGGTTGCTTGATTGGTCTAGCGTTGCCAGTATTAATCCGATGCGTCACTCTGTTTGTTTTTCCTAAGTCAGCGGACGATGTTGCGAAAGCCTGTTGGTATTTGACTAAGAGCGCCGCTAGATCCTCTGCTTCATTTTTCTGGAGATGAACGGAGCTCCTCTCCCATAAGTCTATCAAATGTTCTGGTAGCTGAGTCGATGCTTCGGTGGTGGCGTCTAATCTTGTCTCCGTAAGTGTTGCTGCACACCTGCCCCCATATTCCACGGGTTGAATATAAATGGATTCTGCTGATCCTATCACCATGTTGCCGTAAAGCGTTATATCGCGTTCACCACAGTTTAAAAAGTTAATCATTTGAAGTTCTTTGGCTGTGTCTACTATGCAGTTGGGAACGTGAAGTCCTTCAGGTAATTCCTGGATCGCGGTGATTAATCCATCCGGTGCAAGTTTCCCAATTTGTTTAACACGCGTAGGAATCCAAATCCCAGTGTGAGGCTTAAGCGTTGTGGTATCTCTGATTTCTACTCTGCAAACCATCTCGGCTTCTCCGGCAATCCAGCACTGTATAACTGACTCATCTATATTTAACCGGAGGCGCTTAAAATCTATTGCAGATACATACTTTAGCAGAAAATCTTGTCCAATGATAGCTTCCGGGATAATGTCGCATACGACAACGCGATGGCTAAATTCCGTTTTATCCAAGGTAAATTCCATAATACCATAACCTCTTATTTGTAGTCCAGATCCATCCACGCTGGATATATTGGTTTCCCAATGCTGAAGTTTCGGTGATACGCTTTCCGGAATCTGATCAAAAATTCTGCTGGATAAAATTGTCATTGTAGATCCACTGTCCACAAGAAAATTTACCACAATACCATATACCTCCCCCCATGTATAAAACCCGTTGTCATATTTCCCTTTAATTTCTCCTATAATTCCCATCCTAACGTCCATGTAGCTAGAAGGCCTCGATGTCCCTGTCTTTTCGCGGCCTATCGAGAAGACAGACTGGCGTTTCCCTGCTCGCTTGCCATTAATTCCTGGCATTTCTTGAAAATTGGACAGTCCCTCATAAAATGTCGTCTGTCTTGGCATACAAAACAGCTATAAACCCGAGGAGGTCTTTGAAAAGTATCCCTCGGCCTCTCATTACGTCTCTCTCTTTGGTATCCATTATTATTATTGGCATGCTCTAATCTCTTCACCACATTTCGTATTTCTTCCTGGCTCTCAGTTTTCGATGGTTTCTCGAATCCTCTTGTTCCTCCCTCCCCAACAGCTCGAACTGAAGGCCTCTTCCTTTCCCTGTGGTCTCCAACCAGGGCTTCATATCGCTCAATCACCTCTACTGCCTCGGCTATATTTTCACATCCTCGATCGATACAGTGGAACTTGACTTCGGGCGAAATATTCTTATACAGTTGATTTAAAGAAATAGCTTCACGGGCGTTATTGTCAAGGTTGGAGTATGCTCTTTGGGCTAGCTGTCTGATATCGTCAGCAAACGTGGCTATTATCTCTTGTGGTTGTCTTTGTCTTTGTTCAAAGCGGGCAAGCCATAAGCTACGTTGTCGTTCACTCCCAAACCTTTGTCCAAGATTCTTAACTAAGGAAATAAAAGATGATCTATCGCGGAGATTAAGGCCCATGTAAAATGTCCGTGCGTTACCCCTGAGACTAGCTGACAAGACAAGTAATTGTTGGTGTTGTGGCCATTGTCCTAGTTCTGCACAATTGTGGAAATGAGAAAGGTATTGTTCCCAATCTGAGGTACCTTCATAGAAGTCTGGGCGAATAGTAAATAAGTGCGATCTAGGCCTAGCTGGTCTGACATTCGCATGTCCATGTATTTCGTGATAACTTTCTTCCGATTCATCAACATCGTCCACAATAGCCATGCCTTCAAGAGACAGGTCGCCTTGTCCTTCCTCTTGAATATTAGGTTGGGTTTTGAAAGAAATCTCTACGTCTGGGGTTGACGCGGTTGTCATGGTTATATTTCCTATTGATCCTAGTCCTTGGATTCGTTTCGAGGATATTTAAATGAGCTTAAATATCCCACTTCTGACACCAAGTTTGTAGCAGCCCCGGCAAGGGTGGTCTCGCCCCTAAAGAAGGAAAATACGACTTTCGGTAACAAAACAATATGAAACTTTATTCCAGGTTCACTTGGTCATCAATTATTGAACATACACTTGGAAATAAAACTTAGTAGATCCTTCTTGGGCTTTCCTTCCGATGGCTTTGAATTTAGGACTAGCGATCAGAATAGTATACAAAAATGATGGCTATTTAATCGGGGGAAATTATATAATTTATGAAAATATGTTTGTGATTTACTTTATATGTAATTTGGGAAAATTTACTTTACTTGAAAAATAATCATGGAATGTGCCCTTTAAGAGGAGGTTCTAAGAATTGGGGAGGGAGGAGTTAGTGCTGTTGACTCTTACCAGGCAAGCGCCAATGAGTGAATGACAATGGAAAGCCTGCGGGCCTTATATACCTTCGCTTTAGGTGTCACGTGATCGTCTCGACCAATCAAATGACGTAAAAAGGGGACGTATTTTGCCTAGGAAGGATCTACTTTACAATACTAGTACCTGAAATGTAATCATTATCAATAAACAACTACTCTTTGAGGAGGCAATAAGTTGGCAATACAAATATATAGCTAATCTGACTAATAAACAACTCTTAGAATACTAATTGATGTACAGAATAATAATAAAATTAATGTAATAACAATGCGTCCTTGATTACGTCTCGATTACGTCCCACGACGTTACCATGACCGAACATTACGCCTCAAATACAAAAGACTATTTTTAACAAGGTAGAACTCAATATCGCTATATACAACCGTTACAAATTATGCGAGGAATAACATACTCCATCCAATTCCAATGAAGATGAAAAGGTAAATTAACGGATAATTATATGATTAGCCCCGAAAATATTAGCACAATCGCTGTTGCCAAGATGATCACGGCGTATGAATTTCCTAGTCCTACACAAACAAGTCAAGCAAGGCCGTGCTTGAACCGAGCGTAATGTGTAATCTAAGCACAATAGACTTAATTGAACCTAGATACGATAATCTAACAACCCTTTATAAGTATCACTTTATTAGCGATCATCTCTTAAACATTTATTTATTATTTGTAATAACTATAAATAAGAAGTATTTGTGTCCCCGTCATCGACCTCGCACTATCAACCGTTTTCGAAAATGGCTGCTTCCTAGACCCTCGTAGAAATCGAGAGGATGTTTAAAGGATTTACTCTATGAATCAGGATTATAGCAGTTCATGGATATAATAGTTAACATAATATGAAGGTAAGGTAGATTACTGAGATTTAATTGACACATTTAATGTTATTGAAACGACGATACGCATCAGAATCCATGTAGTAAACGACGTGTCGTTCAGCGGACCCAAATACTAGGACCATCTTCACTCGTTATAGGTATAAACTAACTCTAAATTTAGACAACACATGATGGCATTAAACACGATTAATAGCTTACATCACTCAACAATTAATATTACTTATGCTAATCATAGTTTCTATAAAATTTATCATTACAATCACTGTAAATAATCACCGACAACATACGTTATCATAAAGAAACGAAAGACATCCCTATGTTACTATAATTAGAATAAAGGCTCACGAACGTCAACAAGCGAACGAGTGAAACGTAAACAACAAGAATGGCCCAGGCCATTTCATCATATATCTTATAATATATTGATTGGGGGGGGGGTTTGCTCTAGAGTGTCGCGCTTCGGCCTCTAGCTCCCCAGTCACCTCTGGCTTGCGGTTGTGGTTACGATCCCTGGTGTGAGTGTATGTGGGTTACTCCGGGTACTCCGGTTTCCCCCTGCTGAGATAATGAAAATGAAAACAATAACTTCTCTGCGATATCATCTTCGGTGGAAGCAGATGTTAAACACAAAGAACAACATCATTATATATTGTTATCAAAGTCCATAGAGTTTTGTGTCGATTTTATTGGCATGACAAAACGCATATATTACAATTATTACAATAGGGGTTGACAGACATAATACTGGGTTATACCGCCTAACCCCCATTGTAATATCAACCCCTATTGTAATATCAACCCCTATTGTAATAAATGTATCTAATTATAGGGGAGAATTTAATAAATGAAATGAAGGGGAATTATTTTATATGATATGGGTTCGGAAAAAAAGTTCAAAATCCCCAGACGACCGATCTAAGGTTAGGTGTCGATTTTATTGTCATGACGATACACGTATATTACAATAGGGGTTGACAGACATTTTATTACAATAGGGGTAATATGATATAACTCCTATTGTAAAAAATATTCTGTCAACCCCTATTGTAACAAAATCGACAACTAACTTTAAATGTGAATGGGTTTTGATCACCATATCCGTATCAATATATAAGAGTACTGGTATGCCTTTACACTGTATAAAATATTATGATAAAAAACCCCACCGAAATTATGCCTCAAAGCCGTTCGGAGAATTGATAAAAAGGAATGTCACCCCCTATTGTAATCAATGATATTTAAAAAAAACCTCCGCTATAGTTAGACTCATGTATTACAATAAGGGTTGATATTACAATAGGGGTTACACGGTATAACCCATATTGTAATAAAATTTCGGTCAACCATGTCCGTATCAATATACATGTATAAGATATTGGTATGCCTTTATACAAAATAGAATATTATAAAACAAAACCACCGAAAACATGGCTCAAAACTATTTGGACAATTATGGAAATGAAATGTCAACCTATATTGTAATCAATGATATTTAATTAAACGTAAAGTATGTTTTCTGAAAACTCTGTCGTCTGGGGATTTTAAAAATATTTTCAGTGTGCATTTATTACAAGAGAGAGAGAGAGAGAGAGAGAGAGAGAGAGAGAGAGAGAGAGAGAGAGAGAGAGAGAGAGAGAGAGAATGTGGTTTAACGTCAACTCGACACAAACTAAGTCATTTTGGGACTAACATATGGTTTCATTTTATTTCAATAATTCGCTTGCGCGTAGGGGGTCTTTAGCAGTGGGAGGAAATAATTACAATAACGGTTGATATTACAATAGTGGTTACACGATATAACCCCTATTGTAATAAAATTCCTGTCAACCCCTATTGTAATAATTGTAATAAATATGTTTAAATGTCAATGGATTTTGATCACCATATTCGTATCAATATAAGAGAGAGAGAGAGGGAGAGACAAATGAGGTTTAACGCCCACTCGACACAAACTAGGTCACTTTGGGACTAACATATGATTTCATTTTATTTCAATAATTCGCTTGCGCGTAGGGGTCTTTAGCAGTGGGAGGAAACCGGAGTGCCCGGGTGAAACTCATGAGGTTGAGAAGGCGCCCCTATCTCCATGCCACATACACTCACACCAGAGCTCGAAACCACAGCCACAAGCCAGAGGTGGCCGGCCATCTAGAGGTCGAAGCCCGGCACGCTTTTTTTTTTTTTTTTTTTTTTTTTTAATTTTTTATAAATCTTTATTAACAAAGAATATTAACGTTTACAGGCATCATATAATACAATTGTGTAGATAATGAATAAATACATATTGTATATAATACAATTTTAAAAGTTGGTTATTTAATAAAGAAAGGTTAAAAATAAATCTATGTACATTAGACGATGCCTGTATTTGAAGTGTTTTGTTGTAAATTATCAGAAATTATTTTAGGGTTATGTATGGATTACAATAATGTTGTATTTATAATAATGAAATTGTGGAATCTAGTCCCTCTAATAGAGACCTTAGAAGATGGAAGGCCGGCACTCTAGACCACTAGGCCATCCCAACCCCCCTCAATATATACTATTCAAAAAAAGTAGGGGATATTTGATTTTTAAGAAGTTATTAAAGTCACCTAATGAAACTGACGAAGAAACAAATGACAAAATGAAATGAAGTTCACATTCATCGATTTATTCCAAATGATCGTTAGACTAAGTAAGGCACAGGCTGACCATTATAAGGGTAAAATGATACCCAGGGTCAAACAGCAAAGTTACCACAGCATCACAACAAAGTCAGTAACGGGTAAATCCTCCTCTGTTTGCCAAACGAGCATTGATCCGACGTGGCATACTCCTAATGAGACGTCTAAGGTCATTTTGGTCCAGATTGTCCCATTCCTGTTGCAACGCACCAGCAAGTTCTTGGACATTGGCAGGACGTTGTTGACGTTGACGTAACCTCTGTCCCAGACATGCTAGATGGGGGAGAGGTCGGGACTCGGTGCTGGCCAAGATAATGTGGCGATGTTCTGTTGTTGGAGGTAACCTGTAACGATCCTGGCCCTGTGACATCTTGCGTTGTCATCCTGGAAAATGAAACGGCGGCCATGACGTCGTGCGAACGGCACAACATGGACTGCCAAGATGTTGCCCCGGTAGTACTGGCCTGTAACACGCCCTGCAACAACATGTAAAGCCGTTCTTCCAGCAACAGTGATGCCTCCCCACACCATAACAGAACCACCCCCAAATCGATCATGTCTGATGACGTTAACGTCTTGGAAGCGCTCATTTCGTCGACGCCACACCCTCCTACGTCTGTCCAAAAAATCAACAGTGAACCTTGACTCATCTGAAAACATCACATTGCTCCAGCGTCGATTATCCCAGTGTTGACGATCCCTACACCAACGACGTCTTGCCTGAATGTGATGATCTCTCAAACACGGGATCACGCGAGGACGTCGGGCGCAAAGGTGACCCCTATGCAGTCGATTCCGAATCGTCTGGCCACTCACTCTCACACCAGTGTCTGTTTGAAGACGAGCGCTGATCTGATTTGCTGTGATGACACGATTTCTCAAGGCCAAGGTACGGATAAATCGATCCTGGGCTTGAGTTGTCGCCCTTGGTCGACCTGAGCGTGGTCTGTCCTGTACAGATTGTATGTCACGGTATCTGGAACATAGCCTGCTTATGACAGAATGAGAAACATTCATCGTCCGCGCCACAACCGCCTGTGTTGTGCCGATCTGTAGCATGCCAAGGGCACGTAACCTTTCATTTTGGGTAAGCCGACGCATATCAAAATTTGTTTTCTGGTCACTAAAACAACTAAACAGATGTTTCCACCCTGGAATTCAATGCCACAATGACTGTTACATTCAAAGTCAGAGTCGTGCAAATCTTGGGTTGGACCCCCATGATGATCCCAAGCGGTAGCTATTGGTGCGTTTGGGCGTCACATGTAACTGGAAATGTTTCTTCTGTTAGGTTCTATAGTGACTTTTTTCGTAGTCATTTGCATATTTTAGTATTATGCCCCCCAAATCAAATATCTCCTACTTTTTTTGAATAGTATATAAGAGTATTGGTATGTTTTTATACCATTTTAATACTTTCTCCAAACTCATTAACGGTTTTTAATGATATTTTCGGTGGCGTTGGTTTATGATATTCTGTACAGTATAAACGCATACCATTACTCCTATACATTGATATTCAAATGGTTATCAAAATCCATACATTTTTAAAGTTTGGTGTGGTATAACACATTTATTACAATTATTACTATACGGGTTGACAGAAATTTTATTACAATAGGGGTTATGCCGTGTAACGCTTATTGTAATATCAGCCCCTATTGTAATAAATGTGTCTAAGCTTAGAACAGGATTTGAAAGTTGCTATCAGGAGGATTATTTCATCTGATATGCACACGGAAATGATGTTCAAAATCCTCAGACGAGAGAATTTTCAGAGAACAGACTTAACATTTATTTACATCATTGATAACAATAGGGGTTGACATTCAAGTTTAATAATTTCTTCAAACTAGGTTGTGTTGTTTCATAATATTCTATGCAGTATAAACGCATACCATTACTTCTATATATTTATATTCAAATGGTTATCAAAATCCATAGACTTTTAAATTTAGATGTTGAATTTATTGTATGGTAATATACATTAATTCAGTTATTACAATAGGGGTTGATATTACAATAGGGGTTAAGTACAAATTTATTATAGTTATTACATTTATTACAATAGGGGTTGATATTACAATAGGGGTTGTAACAAAGCGGCATGCTTTAATTCAAGTAACTAAACAGGTCCATATACGTTGTTTCCTGAAAACATTGTCATCAAACATAAATGATAGAGTTTTTCATTTTGAAATAGTGTGATATTTTCTACTTTTATTATATTGGCGTTTGATCATACAACCTTTTAATATTAAAATCATGAGGGCGAAACATATACAACTACAAATACCTATTTTATTAGCATTATAGAAAGTCTTTTAATACAGATATATAGATTAATATAAAAACTGGTATCAATATACATGTATTAATATAAAGACTAGTATCAATGAAATAATTACTTTGATCGACTATGGATATGTACATGTATATATACAATGTACTATGGATTAATACAGTCTGATCAGAATTTATCATAAAAATAGGATTATAGGAATGATCTTTATTGACTGATATAATAAAATAATATAAATTTATGATATTCAGTATAATGATACGGAAAGGTCAATTTGATATGATACGATTATAATGATACCGACAAGTGATTGATTTATGATCGATAAAGATATTGAAAAGGTCAATTTGATATAATATGGTTTATGAAAGCAACTGTATATGGATTGATAAAGTACACATAATGATACCGACAGTATATGAATTGATATAATATTCATACAATGATGATACCGACAGTAGGATTGATATAATACACATTACGATAGATTATAGATTTGTATATCGACTGATTTAATACTACATAATATTGATATACTATGGAATATTATAACCAAATGATATGAAGTCATAACACAAATTAATAATGATAGACAATAGTCTAATTCACATATTTAAAAAAAGAGAGGAAAATTCGGTATATAAAATCCACAATTCAGTTTTCCAATCTTTTTTGGCCGTCCTAAAATATACCAGGACCAAAATTTCATAAATAAATTCGTAAATTTACATACAGACATTTGGAAGAGGGTCGTATTTTAAACATCTTTAGCTATATTCTTTTACAAATTGTATATATTTACACTTCAAACATCTGTTATTCACTGTATACCAAGTGAAAATAATTTTTTGGTTGGTATTATCAAGGACATTAGAACAATTTTGATTCGAAAATCTCCACCTTGAAAGTGTGGGGTTTTTTTTGTTTTTTGTTTTTTTTGGATTAAGAGATATCTATGAACAATAAATTCTGGTTATATTATATACGGGAAGACATTTTGATTTTGTTGTTATTATTTGTTCGGTTATATAAGACCTTACACGTAATAATCATTATGAAAAAAAAATATATACAAACAAAACATAAATTTTTAAATCAGCACAATGTATATTGAACAAAATTTGACACAATGGGACTAGAATAAAATAATATAAAGAATAGAAAACATTTGGACTAAAACTATGATAATACTGGCATGCAAATGTACAATTTCTTTGGAAGACTAGCGATGATCTTGCTCTGAATACAGGCATTTTTGATTTAAATGGTACAAATAATATACTACTTATCTAATACTGTAATACACATAAAACTATCTTTATTTAAATATAATAATATACACTATAAAAATTATTCAAATATTTGTGTAGATACTCCTCTCGTGAAGTTACATTTAAAGTGAATAAATAAAAAGTCCAAGATTTCAACGAAAATAGTTCAAAAGGGCCCCCAAAATTGGCTCAGGTAAGCAAGTTTTTCTTTAATCTCAATATTTGGGCAGAACAACCAAACCGCTTTCGTTTCTGGTGTTGTTTTCCTTTTCTTTTTGACAAAAAATATAGCAAAATTTTATCAGTTGTTCCTGCAGAGCTAATATTTACATTGTGTGACCTCTGCTGTTGAATGAAAACCAGCGATTGCCATGCAAGAGATGGATAGAGAGAAAGCTAAAAAAAAGAAGCGATATTTCGTACAATCACTAGTAATGATTCAGGAAGTTGTGGTCTAAAATGCGCGAATACCGAAATGTGACTTCTAGAGTGTACACAATTTTGGTATTGCATGCTTTTACACTATTTGTGTAAGAGGGGCAGCCATTTTGTCCGGCAATTTTGGTCCGATTTTCACGAAATTCTAACTCAACCATCATGAGGGTGTATTAAAACGCTTTTTTTTTTTAAAATCGTATAAAAATGTGAACTCAACATATTTATTACCACAAGCTCCCTGGAGTCTTGGTATAATTTATATTGGATGGCTGAACATTTGCGTTATTTATGAAGGATATTATATATATACAATTGGAGCAAACGAATGATGAACGATTGAGATAAATTTTATGGACGAATATAATAAGACAATATATAAGGCAAGGTATATATCACACAATAAAACAAAGTGGTATGTAAGAAATAAATAAAACAATAAATACATGAAACGATTATCTCATATATAAATATTATATTACAAGATACAATAAGCAGGTTTAACACAAACGGATTTGAAGGTAATACTGATATGGTATAGCACCATAATATCATTAATAAAAGCACATTTGGTATATAGAAACTATCATACAATATGTGTACATGTATATAAGTAACAATAATAATCTGCGAAGGAATCGTCTTTATTGTTGGAAAAATCCTCATTCCGTCCAACATTTTCATCAGTTAAGAAAAGTTACCTAGATGGTGATCTTTACAAAATAAACAGAAGTTTAGGCTACATTAGACAAACCATTCAACTTGGTGTTTTATCCAGAAGACTTGACATTGGTATATCTCTAACAAATGCACATCTTCAAAAATATTCAATCTCCAACCTATTTAAACAACAATAAAACATGATTGAATTTACATATCCATCACGCATGTAATTTTACCATATAAATGTTTTATAAGATAGTTTGCCAAGCAACGAAACATACGTACACGGCAGTTAAATCGTCCGGCTGTCAACAAGAATCATCGCATATTTTTACCATTTCGGTAACGAAACATTTATAATACACTAAAATTTAATGTGATTAAGATTAACAACTCATTAAGTAATTATAAGAAAATAATCATTAGAATTTGTTTGGCTTTTATAAAGTTTTGTACAATGCTAATGTTTAGTATACGAAACATTTAATATCATGGATTCATCTGTTCAAGTTATCAAAATACATTGAAAATCAATATACTTGTTCATCACAAGACCTTAAACCCATATAGAGTCAATTAGATTTTAACTTTAGCCTCTAGAGCGTCACAAGGTTTTTCCGAGTGATCAAGGGCCATAACTTTGGCAGTAATCATCGGAAATCGTTGAAAATCAATAGGATTCTTCGTCTCATGACCTCAAACAGTGTGTATAAATCTAAAATCAATTGGCGACCCACAGACACACAAACATACACACACTTGTTCATCTCAAGATCTAAAGTTGGTTGAAATGATTATATATAGACGTAAACACGATGTATAAATATAAAATCATGGCCGGCTGAGATCAAACACTATGTATACATATAAAGTCAATCGAATATTAACTTTAGTCTCTAGAGTGTCAACAAGATTTTTGAAGTGATCAAGGGTTATAACTCTAACAGTAATTATCAGAAATCGCTGAATATAAATAGGCTTCTTTGTCTCATCACCTTAAAGACTGAGTATAAATTTAAAGTCAATCGGATATTAACTGCATGTCAATAGTGGACGCGGAACCGACGGGGCGACGAAAATATACGATCACATTTCAATGGGGGCGTATAAAATCATAAAAAAATAATTGGTAAATAATTATACTATGTTTTAAAGGGACATCATCAAGGTTGTTTTCGAGCTCAACTAATTCATTTAACAACATACTGTATGTTACCAAACGGAAAAGGAAATTGACAAACTCTTACCGTGCTAATGGTGCGCTGGCTTCTATCCTCCCACATCTGTACTGTTGGGTAGTGACACTAGACGTGTTGTTATTACTACTGTTATTACTGCTGTTACTTCTAACAATCTGTGGACTAGCCGGTGGTCGGTCTCTACGATATACAGTGATTTGCCTTCTGGAAGAATCCGCCCGTGATGAAGTCGGGGCTCTAGCTGCACTCTGTGGCTGTGACACGGTCGGGTGTTGTGGTTGTGAAGCTGACGAAGGCTGTTGGTGTATTTGTGCTGTTGCTCGTGTTTGTATTGGTGATGATGATAGTGGACCAGAAGAAGTGTCCCCCGTAACAGTAGCTCTATTTGTGGAACTTGTGGAATGAATTGCTACTCTGCGGGCAGCATGTGGACTTTGTACTGTTGTCAGTCGGGTGTTTCTTGTTCTGTCGATATTCACTGCACGATCACTGGCATGTCTATGTCTGTCATCAGCAAATAAACTATAAGGCGGAGGAGGTTCTTCCTCCCAAAAACAAGATGGATACTCTTGTGCATATCGTCTGCTATTATCATCTTGCGATGCACCAGATGTCGTAACTTGTTGCCCTCGGGGGACTTCTAACCTCGGTGGTCGGTCAAGCATAGCTTCTCGATAAGATGGCGGCAATCGTTCTGAATTTCTATGTAAACTCCAATTTACGCCCTCGTTTTCTCTTGTAAAGGCGGGATTATCCCCGCCTCCTCTCCGGCTTTCAGCAGCCACCGTAAATACGGATGTCCTTAAAATAAACAAAACAACGAATATCTTTTATATATGAATAAGAGTCAATAAATATAGTAATTTCAGTATACATATATCTACAAAGCAACATTACTTCCGAATTGTACTGCGTTTCAAAATTCAACTAAATCTGCCCAATTCTACGTCACACTGTAGGCAGCAATAAAACAATTTATAAACTGAGATGTAAAACCTACCTCCTTTCTGCTTGCCGTCTTAATCCACCTTTACGTCGAGCAGTAACAATAACTGTTAGTAAGATTAACAGGGCAAATAATAATATACCACCTAACACCCATACTATAATAATAATAGTCTCTACTTTCATTTCTTCCTCGTTACTTCTTTCTAGTGTCGTTTTCGTCACTGGTGTCGTTTCTACAATATACAAGTCGTTGTGAAAGAAATGAAATATGTTGAAGAGCGGGCAAAATAATGACTTCTTGTGTGGATGTGTGAGTATAAAGATCATGTGATTTCTTCAGCTACCTATTTGATGAAGAGAATCATAAAGTAGTTCACCCAAAAATATCCTCATTTACAGCAATAGGACGAAACGGTTGTACTAGAAACAATAATTTTTCAAAAGACAATGAATTTGTTTTTTTTTTCAAATTATCATCTTGAAGTGTAATATATATGTAATTATCTAGGTACATTATGTTCTTTCATAAACAATGTAAATGTATCTTTCTTGTAGTATAGATTAGCGAGCCTAATAGAAATGTCACATAATGTCTAATAAAGTGTAAATAAATTAAATTTCCCTTTCACGGTTTACACTGTTCCAGATTTGACACGGTTCATTGGGCACCTGTTACATACTGTTCAAAAAAAGTAGGGGATATTTGATTTTGGGGGCATAATACTAAAATATGCAAATGACTACGAAAAAAGTCACTATAGAACCTAACAGAAGAAACAATTCCAGTTACATGTGACGCCCAAACGCACCAATAGCTACCGCATGGAATGCAGGTGATGCTTGGGGTCATCATGGGGGTCCAACCCAAGATTTGCACGACTCTTACTTTGAATGTTACAGTCATTGTGGCATTGAATTCCAGGGTGGAAACATCAGTTTAATTGTTTTAGTGACCAGAAAACAAATTTTGATATGCGTCGGCTTACCCAAAATGAAAGGTTACGTGCCCTTGGCATGCTACAGATCGGCACAACACAGACGGTTGTGGCGCGGACAATGAATGTTTCTCAGTCTGTAATAAGCAGGCTATGGTCCAGATACCGTGATACACAATCTGTACAGGACAGACCACGCTCAGGTCGACCAAGGGCGACAACTCAAACCCAGGATCGATTTATCCGTACCTTGGCCTTGAGAAATCGTGTCATCACAGCAAATCAGATCAGCGCTCGTCTTCAAACAGACACTGGTGTGAGAGTGAGTGGCCAGACGATTCGGAATCGACTGCATAGGGGTCACCTTCGCGCCCGACGTCCTCGCGTGATCCCTTGTTTGAGAGATCATCACATTCAGGCAAGACGTCGTTGGTGTAGGGATCGTCAACACTGGGATAATCGACGCTGGAGCAATGTGATGTTTTCAGATGAGTCAAGGTTCACTGTTGATTTTTTGGACAGACGCAGGAGGGTGTGGCGTCGTCGAAACGAGCCCTTCCAAGACGTTAACGTCATCAGACATGATCGATTTGGGGGTGGTTCTGTTATGGTGTGGGGAGGCATCACTATTGCTGGAAGAACGGCTTTACATGTTGTTGCAGGGCGTGTTACAGGCCAGTACTACCGGGACAACATCTTGGCAGTCCATGTTGTGCCGTTCGCACGACGTCATGACCGCCGTTTCATCTTCCAGGATGACAACTCAAGATGTCACAGGGCCAGGATCGTTACAGGTTACCTCCAACAACAGAACATCACCACATTACCTTGGTCAGCACTGAGTCCCGACCTCTCCCCCATCGAGCATGTCTGGGACATGCTTGGACAGAGGTTACGTCAACGTCAACAGCGCCCTGCCAATGTCCAAGAGCTTGCTGGTGCGTTGCAACAGGAATGGGACAATCTGGACCAAAATGACCTTAGACGTCTCATTAGGAGTAGGCCACGTCGGATCAATGCTTGTTTGGCAAACAGAGGAGGATTTACCCGTTACTGACTTTGTTGTGATGCTGTGGTAACTTTGCTGTTTGACCCCGGGTATCATTTTACCCTTATAATGGTCAACCTGTGCCTTACTTAGTCTAACGATCATTTGGAATAAATTGATGAATGTGAACTTCATTTCATTTTGTCATTTGTTTCTTCGTCAGTTTCATTAGGTGACTTTAATAACACTTAAAAATCAAATATCCCCTACTTTTTTTGAATGGTATATATTTATTGGGTTTACTGTTTCAATATCTACTAACATATTCAATAACAACCGAGAATTAATTTATCATGTTGTCCTATATTGATGAACCACTCTACCAGAGAGTCAAATCGGGAACCTATCTTGGTTTTGTATTTATAATAATTTTACATGTTACTTATTAGAATTATTAGGCCTACTTAGGTATGTATACCAACCATTTAACTTGTAAAAATATAATGGTGGGTACTGAATGAAACCCCGACCCTTCTTCCATTAAAAATATACAAATTGCAAGAAGTTGAAACCAAACCAAGACTGGGGTGTCAAGCCATTAAGGTATAACAGGAGTTAATAAAGAACACTTAGTAAAATAAAGAGTATCACGTACAAGGTGTGATGTATTAATCAGAGATTAACACCTGTTAAAGAGAATCGGGCGTGTCATCTCACCTGTCTTTCACCTTGTTCAATTGGCCATAAATAACACGGCAATTACCTGTTAAACATGTCGGTTTAGTTCCGTTCCACTGCTGTTCCGTCAAACATTTCATTACGGCTACCGTTACATTTTGACACAATACTTGTACTATGCTACCAATTGATCGGTTCGGTGTACTTAATGTATGTAAATCTGTTGAACTTAATAATGATGGACATTCACCTGAAATTAAATAAGGACTTTTAAATTGAGATTGACATCATATATATCAGGAAAAGGCGATACAATGATATAAACATAATAAAAGTCAATTACACCTAAAATTTTAATATAATTTTCAGTTGACATCTTCCTTTCAATATCAAACTCGTCAAAATAATATAATTGAAATGAAATGAGAGTTTAACGTCCTACTCAAAATAATACATCATGGACTTGTTCAAGAAGGATTCTGGCTAGATTTTTAAACTGTGGGATAATACATACTGGTGTAGCCATCTAATTAACAATGAAATTGAATAATAAATCTACTAAATCTACTAAATCTTGTACTGAAATCTGAGCTATTCGTGGATTATTCTAAACGTGAACTTGAAACTATTATTTGATCTATGTCACCGTTCTAGAATATGCAAACACTGGGTCGGCTAAATACCAGATCTTTTATTGTTCCCGCATCTGTGCCCATATTGCTTACAATTCTAGCTACTGACTCGTGCATCTGGCACGTGGCTTACACAGTGGATGGCCGATAAACGACGGTCATATATAATTGGTTATCATGTCCAGGTCAGGGTTCACTGTTATTTCAGCCATTATTAAAATCCAGGGAAACGGGGCTTTTAAAGCGTTTAAATCATAAATGATTAAAGAGTCTGGTTGGATGTCTCGTTAAATCACTGAAAAATAAATATGTATGAACAAATCTAATATCCAATTATTTCGCCAAGAAGCGGATGTATTTTAAATTTGGAACAATAGTAAGACTGAGAATCACACGACGGATTTTTTTTTATGTTGTATCTTCCTGGTCCAAAATAATATCTGATCAGGATACCATCCTTGTAGTTTACCACGTCCAATCTAATGGTTTTAAACGCAGTTAATCTAATGTAATAAACATAATTGTTGATCTCCATGGTAATAAGATGCTACTCTTGTAGATATACACGTTCCACCATTTTAAGCCTAGTTCATTTAAAATAAACAGGCTAAACTAAAGTTTAAGAAAACCATTTGTTTTGTTTTTGTCTGGAACAGCACATTAATGAGGTACCGCATAGGACAATGGCACCTGATTATTGTCACTTTCCGTCACGTGCATATCTTAAAGAACACGTCATGCATGCACGTGCAGATGTTTGACTAGAATAATTAACAAAGAAATTGTAAGTCGACTTTGGAACAATAATCAGGGATTTTTTTTATTGGAATTGTTAAAGACAGTCTTTTTGTTGCCGTTATTCTTAAACTGGGCTACTTGATCAACAAAGATCAATAATTCTTGGACAGGCCGGCTCAAATAAAGACTTCAAGCCATTAGAAGAATATAAGGGATGTTATTCTATCGTGATTGTCGGCACAGATGAAACAAAATGGAGAAATAAACGCCATGAGTTCTATAAACGTTAATACTAACATATGGATTAACAGAGCCACTGACTAAAAGAGCAACTACCATGTGTCCCCATTCACAGGCATTCCAAGTCTATCATTTAAATTAATCTTTTATCTCAACAAATATTGTGTATTTAGATTGGCTTACTGAAAAATTATTCACCAAATTGTCGATCGCCACATACAAAAATACGTTTTAGTATTTTGTGAATATTTTTGTTTGGATTGCATTACTTACAGGGGTATATTATAATACGGTTCATGGAAGAAAAATATTGTCTTTTAATGATTATAAATTATATGTTGGGTCTAACTTCCTAACCAAACATTTCTCCGTAATTCTCGAAGAAGTCATCCTGCATCTGTGTCTGTACCTTAACGGTCATGCTCTCGGAAAGTCAGGAGCTCATAAAATAACCCGTGACATTCTAGTCACTGGGATCAGTTATTCTCCCTTTCAAATAAATTTTAATCCAAATAAATGTTAGTCCTGTTGTAGCAGAAACACAAGGCACTAAACTCCTTCAATTCATTTCATTCCCACGATGTCCTGGTAAAGTTTTTTTAATAGACTTACATGGAATTTCACCCCACTTCGACTAAAAAGTAGCATCAATTTAGAATTCTTAGATACATGTGTTACTGGTTGTGGTTGTCTTATTGAATTTCTTGTTTCATTGGAAATAACATGTACTTTTACAAGGTCGAATGCTGTGAAGAAATGATCTTTTTGTTTTTCAAATTCAACATTCTATGCAATATCTCAATTAAAGCTTTGCCAAAATTTCACACGAAAAAAACATTTCACATGGTGCATGTACATGCGGTATACATGTATATGTATTGTTCACTTGTTTTATGTGTTGTGCAGCAGTTGTCCTGTCTTCTCGCTGACATCTATAGAAAGCCTGTTTGTTACATTTGTTGTCAAGTTTAGAATCATCTTGATGAAAACCACTTCATCTGAATGACAACAATAAAATAACAATGGTGGTCTATTTGTTAATATTAATGATAGACAGGGTTAAACTGACAGATGTAGACATTGTTTCCTCAGTAAAACTACTTGACATCAGATAGAAAATGGTTGACACATGTTCCATTGCCAGATCCGAAAATAGAATGGTTACATGTTAGCATGCACGTACATGTATATCTGAATGTCTGTCAGTTGATAAAACAGACAGGCCTGGTAAAAAATGGTTTTTATGTGGTAAGAAATGGAAAATACACCCAAATGGTTATGGTGTGCCAACGTGTTACGACCGGCATTTTTCGTATTTAGTATTTTTTCTTTAAATATGTACTTGATATGTATCTACATCTACCCGAATTCATGTGACAGGTAATTAGATATAGCTCATATAAATTAGTTTTTTTTATAAATCTGGTTTAATGCATATAAATTTTAAATAAAAATCTTTCGTCACAATTCAAAATGGATTCGTTGTCATTTATCAGATGAGGTAATCTTACAGATCAATCATATGCCAGGTTGATAGAGAAAGAAAGCAGGGATTGTATCGTATATTCACAAGTATTGTAGGTAATATGTAGGTCATCAATAGAGCGTGTAAATGCTAATATGCCTATCTACTTCCTCACATTTAAATAGCGTGAGATGTCAATTTATTTTCTAATTGATGCGCACATAAATTAACCCCTTACAACAAGAGCCCATTATAATATTGCCTGTCCACCCTCTGACTCGCCCTGGCGTATTACATAACAAGGACCTTAGAGTAGGTTGTTAAGCGATTCAATAAGATAAACAAATAGATAGAAGAAGATTGATTGGCAGACTATCAAGTTTACATCCCACTATTAGATTACACCAAAGACGGAAGCTACTTTTAATAAGGCTTTGATTTAAATCATTTACAGAGATTACGAAATTTCTTTGTTTTAACCATGACTTTATGTAGGATTAATTTGTCTAAGCAGTAACGATTCTGATAAGAAGGGTATGGGTATAATTACACATCTGTGCTACGGTAATAAGCGAGTAAGGTTAGTGCTAAGAACGGTTAGCTCTGACTGACCACAGGGAATCACCCCCTCCACTGAGAGTAACTATTTTGAAATAATCGTCACGTGCGTATGCATTCTGCAGATGTCGACTCTCAATATTTTGTTCAGTTACCCGTTTGCTGGATTCTATATGAACTTACACGCTCAATACTATTTGGCACCCACAGACAAGACAACAGACATGACAAAAGGCCAAGGGCTAATAATAGTTTCCATGTGTCACAGAATTTGTAAAGATTTTAGATCTCCACTTTATGAGTAATTGCAAGTTCATTATTGGGTATATTCAAACTATAATTAGACAATGACTGATAGTGTGAATTATTTCCTATCTAACTCATCATCATATAATATAATTAATATAATCTACAAATTTTAAAAAATGAACTGGACGAATATCCAGACACCATACATAGTTAAATTTTATGTTTTAAACTAATCATCGAATTTATATTAACGAACAGCTGTCCGCCAAAATATAGGACAAACAGTTCAAAATGTCAAACTAAATACCAAAACCCTTTACAATTGTGTAAAACAAAAAGGCTTTTAAGACCAATATTAACATAATATAAAAGACCGAATTTACATTAATCATTGAAATTTCTTCATTTAAAATCATTGAATTTTCCTTTTCTTCGTGTAAAATCATTGATTCATATTATTTTATTTTTTGTTTTAATTAAAAAGATAAAACACTGAATTAAATTGTGGAATCTATAATATCATCTAATTGTTTGACCCACATCTAAAATCAGTGAATTTTCTTCATCTAAAATCATTGAATTTTCATCATCTAAAATCACAGAATTTTCATTATCCAAAATCACAGAATTTTTATTATCCAAAATCACTGAATTTTCATTCTCTAAAATCATTGAATTCATAGTATTTTATATTTATTTTTTTAAAAAGGCAATATAGCTTTTTAGTAGTTAAAGCATTGAAAAATTATTGAATCTATATTATCTAATTGTTTGATCCATAATATCTGGACCAAAGGGATTCATGTTTCCCAAGTTGAATGTGCATTCACAAAAACAACGTAATTGATAAAAGATTGTCAAGAAAAAGTGAGCAAACAATAAAATAATAGCTATATGTATCCTTTATTTTCCATCAAGTATCATGATGACTTTTGTCATTTTTTATGATTGTGCAACATCGATTCTTAAAATATTTCGAAAATAAGATGTGACAATTTTTATCATTTAACAAAACCAACTGTCCCTTCTGTATTTATCTAATTCACTCCTGCGACTGAGCATGATTTGCGCACATGGTTTGCGATTGGTATCGATAATTAATAATCCTTACTTTATCACTGATCTGTGATACCGTTTAACTGAAATTGATACTCGCCCAAAACTGATGGCTCGACTAATAATAAAATCGTTAAGCATAATCGGTAATTTTCAGAAATAGACTAAAATTTATAAAAGTTACATGTGTAATGATACTAGAAAAAAACCAGACCTACCTTCTTCCATTATGCTTGGTTCTTCTTTTCCTAAAGATCGTACATAATAACTGACGTCTGCGTGGAGATTAATTGTGAGGAACGTTTCCTGAAGCTAGCATTTAATGTTCATCTCCTGTCAAATAGTCTAACCTACACTCAACAGCGTCAGCGGAAATCTGATTGGGGCGCACTGATGCGAGACCGGGCTCGCTTTGGTTTAATTTTCTATTTTTAGTATCCTACAGCCGTCTGATCGTTTTTATCATGAATTTAGATGATGTCACTGCCACAGAAAAGATTTTGAGAATAGACATGACAGTAATCGAAGTCTTTGTTATGTCTTCTTGCACTCTCTCTCAGATGAACATAATCGTGAGTCATGTTTAAGAACAACTTAGACTATTATGAAAACCTATACCCACAAAAAAATTAATAATTGTGCTCTAAGCTGAAAAATATATGAACGAATAATGATGATCGACACTGCTAAGCTAAGTCAACAATAATTTTGTTTGATAAGAGGCTTTGGAGTATCATTTTTTTTGGAAAAAAGAGAAAAGGATTTGCGCATCTATTATTTGAGATTTAATCTCATTAAACAAAAATGTAAGCCTATACTATACAAAAAAACCATTATCTCTTGTTGAACAGACGATAATAATTTTACAAAAAGCACTATCTCTAATGAGATGCATCTCCGAGCAATCCATTTCTAAATTTGATTAGCTAAAATGTAAATTTTGGTTGTTAATTGCATATCAGCATGCAGTTCTTCAACTTTTCGTCAAAGATATTACGGATTTTGAAGGACAATGTTGATATTAAAAATACAGATTGATAATTATTTGTTTTATTTAGAATACTATGTAAATGGTACAGAGCGCAATTTAAAAGTGGCAAATTGCTTCCAAAACATCAAAATTAAAAATGAAATGTAAATAATGCTACGTTCATGGCATGACACATGTTCTTATGTTAAAATGTATCTGGCGGTCACGTTTGCCATTGCTCATAAAAAATACTCTAACAAATTTATGTAAATTTAAAAGATAAGTTGATAACAGTGTTAAATTAACTTTTCATGTATCTAAAAACAAAAAGCAGTATATCAGTGTAATAGATCAACATGCTTATGCTTTGAGTCATGAAGGGGAAAGAATTATTTATTGATTTTAGAGTTTGTGTGAGATGGAAGAGCAGATGCCGTGATGTTTAACAGTCTTCATCACATCTGGCCACTTCTATTCTACAAATGATTCATCAAATTATACTTTAACAAAGCTTTCAGCTTAGTAAATGAAATTATAATATTAAACACACACAGAGTGAAAATCATCATTAAAAATAAGTGTTATGTGGAAACGGCCGGTGTATCATAATTATGTTTATATAATTCACAGATAGCATTGTCTTACTATGCAATTAATGCCTTTCCATTCACATTAGAATTAATTTGTTGCAGACATCATTTTCATAGGCGATATCCTAGTCTTGATTTAAAACATATTTAATAGGCCTGAGAACATGTATAAAAACAGGCCTGTAAAATCCTTTTTATATAAACCCTTTTCTCATTTTCTATTCGCTTGATGAAATGGCCCCGAGTGAGTACATTTTATTAAAGGACAGCAAAATAAATGAAACATAATACGCATTGGCCGAGAAAGTTCATAGGGTTTTTTTTCTTCGTGGTTCTCCCTTGTCAGTAGTGTAGGGTGGAGGGCCTGGTAAGGTACAACGTATAGTCGATCGGATGAAACGACAACAAGAGGTTACGTGTATATATTGGCGTGCACGTAAAATAACCCTTGACAGTTGGAATTTGATAAAAGAGAACACCGTAGCGTCGCTGCTTGGCAAAATTCCCACATATGCATACTGCATGGCGTGTGCCTTTCTTTATTAATCGAGGCAGCATTTTGCACACACACAGATCCATGCATGTACTTCATTCCGCGAGACTAAATTAATGGTCGTCATAGGGTCTGTCATTGAGTCACCTAATGTGGTTTAGATTCCTTCCTCGTTTGTACGTGACAAGGAGGAGTACGATCGCCTGTCCAACCTCATGGGTTTTCACTGGCTCTTCTGGTTTCCTCTTACTGACAAAGCCCCCTACGCCCTAGTGAATTATTGAAATAAAACTGAACCACGTGTTAGTTACCGAAATGACCTAGTTTGTTTCGGGTGGACGTTAAATCCCGTTTCTCTCACTCTTGCTCAAATTTCACATTGTCCAATCCATGTGTCGAAGCTAAAGTATTTTAGATAAGGCTAGTATCATAATATAACAAGTAGTGACAAAGATTGTTGAGTAATAGGCAATCTGAGATTATCTTTTGTCCCATATTTATAACCGTTCCTGTTTGCCAAAAATAACCCAATTTCTAGACGACTATTGAGGTTTGATCCAAAAGGTTGGTTTGTGCATGAAACCTGTAGCTGTAGTCTATTTACACGTAATGCTAGATGGTGGCCAGTTATTAAACATTGCAATAAATATTTGATAAATCCAACTACTTTATTCATTTAATACTAATTACTATTCTATATACTTTATATATGAATGCTTTCTTAATAAATATAATACTTTAAATTCTAATAATATGTTTATAAACAAAAATACTATAAAATATATTAAACTCTGGGAAGATATCAATATATATAATAATAAGTATGTCTAAACTCCACATAAACAATAACAATACTGTATAATATATTAACTTCACAACAACAAAGAAAAACATTATGGAAATCTTTCATAAACATATATTTTCATTTAAAGATACAAATCAACCGTGAAAACGCCCCAGTTTACTAGAAACTATTTGCCTTAATTTTGTTGTTGTATAGACAACCACGTCTACCAAAATGTGTGATAAATTTCCCCCATAGCACATTGTATGGCGTAATCCCGCCATCATTAGTCCAGTTCGAAGCACGTTGACTGTAATGTAAAAAATATAGCTGATTAGAAAAGATGTACAGTTGACATGTTAATTAGTAATATACGTGTAAAAGCTACCTATATATCAACATAAAGCATAAAAATATAGTTCAAAGGGAAGTTGCGGATCGCTGAACTTTTTAGCATTTCTCCCCCCATAACCCAAAACGCTTTACACGTCCGTTCGTTGGTTTCTGGAGTATAACGTCGACTTCCACCAGGGTTGATATCGAAGACAATGCTTCACACATTCACAGAGACCGTTTTTATAGAAGGGGTGGTTATGGAAGGGTATCGCTGCCAATATTAAATGCTATGCTAAAATGTCTTTTCCGTTGATTATATGTAAAAAGTACAATGTACAAAGTCACTATACCGGTAATGATAAAGTCAAAATACCTCTAAAGCCAAAGTTAAATGTGAAACGCCAAATGTAATGTGTCAAATGACAAATGTTTTAATGCAAAATGCTGTTCTTAGACATTTCTACATTTCTCTCATTACAAATCACATCGGCGCTCTGCCATATCTCATTTGTCATTCACGCTTTCTTTTTATCAACTTGCGCATAGCATCTTTTTAAATATGCAAATATAGTATACCACGTGACTTATTAACATAAATACGGAAAAGACCGATCTTTCTTTAAATAAAAATGTGAATAATTGTTCCAACAGGAACAGGATAATGAAAGGACGGAGAAGCCAGAGAATTTTTTCATCCGTTGTGATTGTCATAATATAGACCTCGACAATATTTACTTATTAGGCCTATACATGTATTAATTTTTCACTTACCTGTGTTATGTATAATACGGTATCAATAATTATATTATAAATGTGTGTGAGAGAGAGAAATGGGGTTTAACGTCCACTCGACACAAACTAGGTCATTTCGGGACTAACATGGTTTAATTTTATTTCAATAATTCGCATGCGCGTAGGGGTCTTTAGCAGTGGCAGGAAACCGGATAGTGCCCGGAAGAGACCCACAAGGTTGAGAAGGCGCCCCTATCTCCAAGCCACATACGCTCACACCAGGATCGCAACCACAGCCGCAAGCCAGAGGTGACCGGCAAGCTAGAGGTCGAAGCGCGGCACTCTAGACCACTAGGCCATCCCAACCCCCCATTATAAATGTATGAATATATATGATCTGTATGTCCATAGTGGCACAGCCGCAGTACTATATTTTGTCTTTGACCTTCATTTTATGTAATCTTACGAAAACAAAAAATTAGAAAGTGGAATAATGATAAGAGATTCTACGCGCATGAAACCACTTGGGCTTACGGCTCGACCTGTATTGGCAGAGAAGGTTTCTCCTAGTACGGGACAAACAACTGAGGTCAACTTAATTGTTAGCAAAAGAATCCATGAATGGCATGAAGTCAACTGAAGAATGGCAGCACGTTAACTGGGAGAAATAATTCATATTCTTATTTCAAGAAAGATCAGACGTTTCCGTATTTATGTTAATAAGTCACGTGGCATACTATATTTGGACATTTAAGAAGATGCTATGCGCAAGTTGATGAAAAGAAAGCGTGAATGACAAATGAGATGTTGCAGAGCGCAAATGTGATTTGTAATGAGAGAAATGTAAAATGTAGAAATGTCAAAGAACAGCATTCTGCATTAAAACATTTGTCATTTGACACATTACATTTGTCGTTTTACATTTAACTCTGCCTTAGAGGTATTTTCACTTTATCATTACCGGTATTGTGACTTTGTACATTGTACTTTTTACATATAATCAACGGAAAAGACATTTTAGCAGAGCATTTAATATTGGCAGCGATACCCTTCCATAGGTGGTGGCACCACTGAATTGTGAGTCGTGGAAAATTGAATATCCTCAATCGCGTTAACCAAGTTTCTATTTTATAGAAAATGGGGAAGAGTAACTGTGGTGTAAGGCCACAGAGCGCTGAATATTAATATGAGTCATCCCTCATTAACCTAATGCTGCACACCAAATATGAATAAAAACTCTAGATGTCCACAGCCTTTGCATTACAAACTTTAACAAATTTGCTAACGAAGATCGGCCATTTTGTCGACTGTTACGTTTCGATTTTCCCGTATTTCGAATTCAATCTTCATTATGGTTTTAAAATCGGATAAAAAAATTGTGACCTCTAGATAATTCACAAACTAAAAAACACATATTTTCGTATAATCAGGGATCGTAATCGAAGGATGTTACGATCTGATATGTTACATTTCATTTAAATCTGGTAACAGTTGTGACAAGGATTCACAGCCTTGGTATTACATACTTTTATACTTTTTGCGTCCGATTTTCACAAAAATCGAACTCAACCATCATTAAATTGTTACGATGATTTATCTAAACCATTATTAAAATTGAGTCAAAGCATTTTGACCAGGGTCTACAAGCTAAAACGGCGATTTTTTCGTACAATCAAGGGCCATAATCGAGGAAGTTACGGCCCGAATAGCGAAAGGGACCGAGATCTGCATACATAAACACATAAGCACGCAATTCGAACTATCAGGGGCCATAATCCCCGATGTTACGGTCCAATTTCGAAAGGGACCAAGATAAACACATATTTTAGGTTTCGTCAAAATCTGATAAATATTGTGAGCCGTAGAGTGCCCACAAACAAATTGTAGACGGGCGGACATCCGGACGGACGGACAGAGGCGGCTAAAATATACGTTCAGCCGAAAATGTGGCCGTATCATAAAACTAGTAAATGATCGGTGATTACTGTGATATTGAATTTGCTTGAAAATATTTAACTATATATATATATATCGACAATATCGATAAAAATGCTCGAAAATGTGTAACTATAACAGTTTACATGCGAACATTGGAAAATAATACTGAAGAAGCAGCGCCAGCACACCATCCATATCAAATTTGAATGAAACTGATAAGAAACTGAACAAGATGACTAGGCATCAAACATCCCGCGCCCTTGCACCTGTTTGGAAGAAATAAGGAAAAATAACTTATTTATGCTATTGGTAATCAATATAAAAATGTATCAGATTTCGCAAACAGTGTTAATAGTACTAATATTGTGGCCCTGTTTAGTAAATATTGCTCTCTATTTCTGAAAACTAATGACTGATTGAGCTCTGGGTTTAAAAATTAGACATGACTACATAGCATACGTATACATAATATATGACTTTTATGCAATCTAGCTGTTTGTATTGTAACATAATTTTGAACCAATCAATGAAAGAATAGTACAATTGAAAATATCCAAATAACCTAGAACAGGCATCATATCTAATATAATTTATGCAAAGTATCACTAGAGTTGTACTGCAGACGTTTACACTGGCATGTAAATGATTTAGTACAATCCTCACATTTATTCATGTTTCTTCTTTTCTGCGACACTAATAAAGGTACATATATGTACATAATTTATTACAAACAAGATTTTAAAAATTTATGATGAATAATTGAATGAGCTTTATGAGGAACAACTACAGTAATAGGTCGATGTATGTACAAGTTTCATGAAGATATCTTGTATGGTTTATGAAATATGCCCCTGAAACAAAATTGTACGCCAAAAACTAAGTCAAATTTGTTTCCACACGCAAAAAAAAGGTATAAATAGCAAAAGGCCCAACTACTGTAATAGGTTGATGTATGTACAAAGTTTCAAAAGATATCTTTAACGGTTTATGAGATATGCCCCGGAAGCAAAATTATACACTAAAAACTAAGTCAAATTTGTTTCCTCCATGGAAACAAAAAAATATAAATCCCAGAAATTCCTAAATAGCAAAAGGCACAACTACTATTCGGGACGGACGGACAGGCCCCGTTTCAATCCCCCCCCCCTAACTTAGTTCGGCGCGGGATAAAAAATAAATACATGTATACCATTTTGATATTACCTTCTACCAATGGCAAATCTATCAACAAGCTTACATAATTTGGATGAAATTTATTAGCATAATGTTCACTCGAAGTGCCACTTAATTATTCCTTTTGAGACCAGCGATTTCTTTTTTTTTTTACTCCGAATAAGCCTCATTCAAACAAAGTTCAAAATTTACCTGTGAAAATTAACGGTGTGTTTCGGAAAAAAAGTAAAGAAATTAGTTTGTCCGGCAACGAAAGATACGCCCACCAGCAGCTAAATCGTCGGGGCAGTCAACAAGAGTTGTCGCATATTAGGTAATTATCAGAAAATCATTAGAATGTGTTTGGTTCTTATAAAGTTCTGCCCCACGCTAACGTTTAGTATACGAAACATTTAATATTATGGATTTCGCTGTTCAATTATCAAAATTCATTGAAAATCAAAATCAACCGTCATTAAAGCCCCAATAACACTCTTGTCGTATTGCTGTAACTGAATAATATGTCCCAATCTTCATTCTGGTCAACAAATCGTATTATTTTAGAATATTCCAATTAAATGATGATATAAATTTCATCTTAACACACCTATTTTTGAAAATTGGAAAAATTCAACCAATTGATTTGAAAAGTCTAACGTAAACCTTTTCAAATGTGACTTGGATTTTAAAATATTTTCGAACCCTATGGACTAGTAAAATAGGCTGTAATGAATAATTTACACAACAGGTAGGACACTTAAATATCTAGTACTTAGCATAAGGGTATTATTTATTTTCCGGAGCTACCAAGACAGCAAGAATGTTATTGTCAAACGTTTTTTTCTTAAATTCGGAATAAAATTGTGACCTCCATAGGGTCCACAAGATAAAAAACATGATTTTTTTCGTACAATCAGGGGCCATAGTTCAAGAAGTTATGGTCCAAGGTGCGCGAATATCGAAAGGAACTGTGATCTTTGGGTTATAAACTTACATTTCAAATTTCATCAAAATCGGATCAAAATTGTGACCTCTACAGGGTCCACAACATGGCTATATCATATTTTTACACTATTGGCGTATTAGAGGCAGACTTTTTGTCCGGCAGGTTTAGTTCGATTTTTACGACATTTGACCCCAATCTTCATTACAGTGTAACGGTGATATAATCAAACGTTTTTTGTTAAATCGGATAATAATTGAGACCCCTAGAGGAACCACAAGCTAAAAAAGTCGATTTTGCTTACAATCAGTGGCTATAATTCAGGAAGCTACAATCCGATATGCGCAAATATCAAAAGGAACCATGATCTTTGGATTTTAAACATGTATTTCAAGTCGCATCAAAATCGGATTAAAATTTTGACCTCCACAGGGTCCATAACCTTGTTATACCATATCTTTACACTATTCACATTCAAGCGGCGCCCATTTTGTCTGGCAATTTTGGTCCGATTTTCGCTAAATTCGAACCAAATCTTTATTAAAGTGTAACGGTGATATAATCAGACGTTTGTTTAAATCGAATAATAATCATGACCTCTAGCGAGACCACAAGCTAAAAAAGCCCATTTTTCGATACATGTATCCTTTCGATACATGCTAATATCAAAAGGAACCGAGATCTCAGGGTGATAAACCTAGATTTCAAGTTTCATCGAAATCGGACAAATATTTTGACCTGTAGACTGTTCACAAACAATTGTGAACGGACTGACGGACAGGGGCGACGACAATGTACGTCCACATGAAAATGATAATAATGATAAAAATGTGCTCGCTTATGCGGCTCCTTTTCTACCTTTTTTGGTCAATGGAAATTTCTTTTAAAAAAATTTAAAGGAACATCACCTAAGCAATTGTTTTCAAAATCCCTCTAGATTTTCTGAAAAGACAAGATATTGTATCCAGAAACTCTTACTAAGTCTAACAAGCGTTTGATTGATTTGATCAAAGGGAAAGGCAAATCGTTGAATACATATAGTGGTAATATGACCAGCGGTAGTATAAGTGGTATAAACATCAGCATGTTTCAATTTATCTGCGCCCAAGGTGGACGTAAAACCCTACGAACGAACGGGCATGATCAGATTTACTATAAGTATCAGATGTAATCATGGTGCTAATCAAGAAAGAAGAAGAATTCCGTAGTATTATCTAGGACTATATCGAGAACTATTTTTAGTGGTTGATAGTGGGTATGTTGATGATGCTGTGTATCTAGTATCAGGGGAGAGAACTTGTTTGTGTATAGCACCTGGTGTTTGCATACTACTGCTTACATTTTCCTGGTCGTCTTCAGTGCTGTCATCTATAAACTGTAGTAAATCGTCCAAATTAAATTTTTTACCAGGTGATCTTGGTGACGGTGTATTGCTAAAAGAAACGGTAAACAGCAATGATTAGAAAATCGTGCATTAGAAATAAATCTTACCTTACATATTTCAAGGTATTTGAACAGATACTTTCATATTTCGAGGTATTTGAACACAATTCATTAACCGTTAAAGAAATGTGACTTTCAACTAAAATTCTTCACAGGGGTTATATTTACACAAATAAATTGTTTGAACTTACTATCTCGATTGTCATATTGATCTAGATTGTAATACTGATCTAGATTGTCATATTGCTAGATTGTTATATTTAAAATAGATTCCAAGATACAAATAGCGAACTAAAAACACATCGGTACAGCGCCATTACAGAGAATATTTACATCAAAAAGACTTCTAGATAAGGGACACCCAAAGGTGGAAATTCTAGCACATTTAAAATATACTGAGCGCCATGGAAAACGCATCACTTAGTTTTTCGTATAACAAAATGATCCTGTAAACATTATTTATTTTGCTTCTTATTGAAAACAATATTCAAATGGGAACGCACCAATAACAACACATTTGTACACTTATGGATGTTTAATCTGTAATCAACGGTACAAAGTCAAAGGGGTCAAAACCAAAAGTACGATACAGATGTCAGTAGCGCGTGTGTCCTCCACGGGCTCTTACGCACGCTGTGCAGTGACGTCGCATGGAATTAACCAATGTTTGAAAGAAGGCCTGGGGCAAAGTGTTCAACTAAAGCAGCAATGGTGTGCATCTGTGGTCTCCGACACAGACGGCGTCCAATCTCACCCCAGACATGTTCTATCGGTGCCATGCCCGGAGACATGGCTGACCAGTCCAAGACATTGATGTTGTTAGCAGCCGGGTAGTCGATACTGACACGGGCGGTATGCGTACGTGCATTATCCTGTTGGAAGTGCTGAAGTTGTGGGTGCGCTCCAAACATCGGAGCAACAGCTGGTTGCAAGACATCATCATGGTAGGCTACAGCATTAACGCGACCCCTACAAATGTGTAGTGGGGGCCGGTGATGAAATGTGAATCCTCCCCACACCATTACACTACACTTCCCCCACCCCATCGATCCGTTTCGAAGAGAATGCAAGACGTTCCCCAAGACGTCTCCACACACGTTGACGACCACCAGCGTGATAAAGATGAAAGCAACTCTCATCACTGAAGAGCACACTTTGCCAGTCTACTCTTCTCCATGTCTGATAACCCTGAGCCCAAATCAAACGTCGCTGACGGTGATGATCCCTGAGGATAGCTCCAGCATAAGGTCGTCGTGACGGCGTCTTATGGTGTTGGCAATTACTGGTCCATATCTTTCGACGACTGCTGCACCTGTTCGAGTCACTGGCCAGATGAGTGACCGGGATGTAGCGATCTTGAGCCTGGGTTGTAACGCGTTGTGGACCAGGACGTTAACGATCACGTGTTGATCCAGTAACTCGAACACGTTCCATCAACCTTATAATAGTGGACTCTTAACAATTGAAGTGTCTGGTAATAGCACGTGTAGACATACCACCCCGGACATTCCCATGGCTTCATTCCGTTGATTTTCAGTAAGTCTCGGCATCTCTAGCTCGATTCCTTCACACGTTCAAGAACAAATTGAAAACATGCTTCCAAAATGCTCACACAAAATGCTGCTCGTGAATATTGGGTTATTAATGTCCATCTCGTGCAATTTTTTTTGTGCACAGGGGCTGATTTTTTTGCGTTTGGGAGCATTGTTTGAAACAATAGTTCATAGTTTTGCATTATATTATATTGACAAAATCACCTAGTAATACAATATTTTGGAAAAAAAGTGATGCGTTTTCCATGGCGCTCAGTATATAACAGAGAAAGTGATATCCAAGGAAATACACGAGTATTCCCCACTGTGGTCTGTAATCTAACCTGGATTACTGACCCACTCACTGGACAAGAAAGCTTGAGACTTACATTTCCTGGAAGACTCGCCGTGGCGACTGATCACCAACAGAAGAGAAAGAGAACTGTCTTTCGCGTCTGTGATATGTTCTTGGTGAATTAGGTGAATTCTGTGGAGAATGACTCATTAATACTGGAGTAGAGCTACTTTTAGTTTTAAAAGCAGACATTGGAGACATTGGTATACTCAGAAGATCATCAGCACTTTTAAAAACTCGCTTTCCTGGTGAACGCTGTAAAATAAAATAATCTTACTCTAATGGAGATTGTGTACATACTCTAAGCAACCGTTTTTCTTAATTTTAGCATTCTTACGTGACATCTGCATCGCCACCAGATCAGACGCAGCAGTTGGCGAGGTTTTAGTGACTACCCCTTCTTCGCTTTCGGTCTGGCATGGTTTTGTTACCATGGTTAGGGTGACCCACCATAAATAAATATCCCAAAATATATGGACAATTACACCACTGTATTTATTTATATATACACCAAGCCTTAAATCAGTTTAGCACATTTATAGTCACTAAAAAAACGGTCATGTTGTACTTAATAAGCAATGACCATTTTACCATCTATAAACAATACACTGAAAGATAGCTACGAGTGTCGGCCATAACACTCGGGCACTTGTAAGTAAAATATAGGTTATGTGCCCTTGTTTTGAAATTAGTCTCGCTTAACCAGTCTACCAACCATCCTGACTGACAGACAGGGATAATTAAGACTACGAAACGTAGCAAAAAGCTGAAACACGAACGTTAGGCAACTCAAAAATTGTTTTAAAAACCCTGTAAATGTAAAATGAAACTACAGCTAATATCATGTTCTTGCCAAACGAAAGTTTTTCAGAGATATAATTTGTACTAAACCAAAAGATTTCACTCCTAACGGTACAGTTAATGATAAAAAAAATTCAAAAATAAAACTAACGTACAATGTAATTTCTAAAGCTGCTGTAATAACCAAAAAGCTAAATTTTACTGCTATTAAAAATCGTCAACAATAGATTTTTTACGGCTGTAATAGTTGATAGATGTGTAGAGAACTGTACTGTCTATAGTCTCATAGACTCTAGTGCTGCATGGTTAAACAGAAATCACTTCGGGACAAGCCATTTAAGCGTGCACATTCGCAGCGTCGAGTCCAACGTTCTGTAGAGAAAATTTCCAGGCATCGGTCACCCTACTATGGGCGAAAGCTACAACAAGGACGATGCAATGTGCATACATTATTTTAATCGTGCTGTATTGGTTGACTTACCTTTAATGGGGATGTCTTTAATTGTTTTACTTTCTGTTTCGATGTTGGTGTTTCTACAGCTAACCCAGATCCTGTAGAATAGTTTAGTTATATATGTTCTATACTCTGATTATACACGAATCTTAAAGGTGAGTATTGACAAATCCAATAGGTTTTTTTCTTTTATAAATATGGCAATATAGGCAATATAATCTAGCCAATGACAGATTATTCCCAAATGTTGACTGCGCATCCAAACTAATATTCGTAGAAAGAATATTTTTCTGGATGACAGAGACTAGGTTTCAAATTGAATATTAGTTAAAAGACTGACTGCGTGTAGATAACATATTATATGTATCACAACCGAAAGCAACTAATATAGTACCGATTCAGTTCACATAAATGTTTAAATATCATTTCACTACAATATAAATGGTTTACTGTTCAGTTTGTATGGTTATAAATTATTAAACATTCTTTTTATTATTGGCCTTCAGTCTATTTCCTTCATTTCAGTTTAGAGATAAACATGTCCTGTTTCGAATTTAAAGGGGTGACATTATGCAAGAGGACTAAGACTAGTAGTGTAGTGCGAGTTATAAATAGACAATTTTTCCCTTATTTTTTGCTTCCCCCCCCCCGCCTGCATTTTTGGGTTGACTTTTTTGGTCTAGAATTGGAGAAAAGGCATCAAATTGTCAATTTCATAGCAGTTTTGGGTAAAAATGGGGATATTACAGCGGAGGGATAGAGGGTGTAAAATGTCTTTCTGAGAAGCAATCATTGTGTCGGAAGTGAGATTTTCACCCTAATCAACTTCAAATGCCCGTAGCAAAAAATCTAAACGGTCAACCCCCTACAAATTTATGATGAGGAGATTGCCAAATGTGGTCCCCGTTGTGCCTAAAAAGATTGGAAGCAACGGAAAGTTGAGAAAAAAACTACAGCCTGTGATGTTACAGGCATTTAACATTGAAGTGAATGGGCAAGTAAAGTAAGAGTTGCTTCCCTTCCCGCAATAAATCCCATAATCCTTGCATCCATATAAATACACCTAAAACGTGTAAGCATCGCAGTTTCTAATGTCGTTGTGCTCGGAACTTACCTAATTCTTGTTGACACATCTCATACTCAGATTTCAATACAGTTACACGGAGAAATACAAATTTTGCTTGAAATTTCTTTAAAAAATCTGGTGATATAAACATCTTATAAATTAGACCTAGGAGTTCTCCCGACAAATACTTCATCCACAAATCTTCTAGTGACGCCAGGGTTGAACAGTTCATTCTGATAATTACGCTTCCATTACATATATTTTTGACACTTCGGCCATGGCCACAAAGTTCTTGTAAACGAACTACTACATGCATGGCGTCTGCTACAATTTTATTTGTCTCAGCCAATTGAGTTCTGTTTTCTAACTCTTCTTTTTCATTCTTACACGTCTTTGGTACCTTTTTGTAAGCGTCGAATGCCATTTGTAAAATTTCGTTTTCGATACGATTACACTCACAGTTGTTATCAGTGGCGCGATTTAAATGTTGAAGTCTGTTGCGGAGGTCCTTACATTGTTTAGCTACATCAGAGCATTGTATCTTAATCTCAATATCACCTAAAACAAACACAAAATAGAACTAGACCTGCATGCAGGAATGACGGGTTTCACTGGTGCCAAGTTACTATTAAACATGTCACTTCCGGTGTCAAGTTACCCTTGAACATATGTCACTTCCAGTACCAGCGTAACCACTAAACAGGTTTCCAAATTAACATTGCACACAAATAAAATGGACGAAGAATCAACCAATCAATCCAGCAATATCAAGTCATTTTATACATTTGTTACTTGTAAATAATCTTGACAAAATTAAATTACTTCCTGTGTTAATGAAAATGTTCAATTAGTCTTATGAAATCAGAAATGGCATACGATATCATATAGTGAAAATTTTATGTAAATCGAGTAATAATTGCCACTTTTAAAGACCAAAAAACTTGAAAAATGACTTGTAGAAAATCTGCTATTTCTCTGCAACCGTACAAGTTACAAACCATTTTGTGGTATCTGTATGATCGTATGGGTTCATTCTATTTGTTGATTAGCATCAAATACCATAATTTGAAAAAGATTTCAAAACAGACTCATTTGAATAAAATATCTGTTTTGAAGGCTAAAAATACAGTTTTTGCCAAAATGACGTTACTTCCGGTGATAATGAAAATCTTAAATTACTTGTATGAAATCCCACATGGCATTAGGTATAACACGGTGTGACGTTTATGAAAATCGAATAATAATTGACACTTTTATGGCCCCGAAACCTTCAAAAGTGACCTATAGAAAACCGTCTATTTCTCGGCAACCGAACAAGTTAGAAACAATTTTATGATATCTATATGACCATATGAGTTTTGTTTATATGTGAATTTAAACCAAAAGTTAAAATTATTAATACATATTAAGTTATTCTTGTTTGAATAAAACATTGATTTAAAAAGTTTAAAATGCATTTTTTGACCAAATGATGTCACTTCCGGTATCAATTTTAAATTGTAATCAACTTCATATGACGCTACATGCCTTTTGAATCAAATGATGTCACTTTTATAAAAATCCAATAATAATTGACTATTTTACAGGCAAAATAACGAAAACAGTGACTTGTACAGAACTGCCCATTTCTTGGTAACTGCTTATATTACAAACGAATTTTAACATACATTTTCTTCGTATGGATTATAGCTACAAGTTTATAAAAGTTACGAAGAAATATTTTAAAATCTGAAAAGCCTGAATAGGTTGTAAATAGGTCAATTTTACACCATTTTTAGCCTCTTAATCGAATTTGCTCGAAAATGAAATCGAAATTAAAAAAACTGCTTCCGACATTTTTTGCGCCTTGAAAGGGCACACTCTTTGAGTCAAATAATTTTTCCAAAAAATAATATTTGTTTTCGAAATAAAAAAATAACTGTCAAAATTGTAGTTTTTGGTAAAATTATGCCACTTCCGGTGCCGACAGATAACACTTTTGGTAATAAAAAAAATGACAATTGATACAACGAAGCATATGAATTTTGTTTTATACAAATCGAACAATAAAAAATCAATCTAGGACTGAAAAACTGAATTAGCCAATGGCGGCCAAGGAAAATTACTGAGACAATTTTTTTTTTACATTTTTGCACTAGTCAGATGACTCTTTAATTCTGTGCACAATACAACTAAAAAATATTCATAAATAAAAAAGTTTTTTGTAAAATTTTAAATTTTCGAAATTTGGCGCCTAATATCTTCGAAGATTTGCCGAAAATCAAAAATCGAAAGTAGCGTAGCTATGTGCCCTGTCTCAGGCTATGCCAAAATGTATCGAAAGTTAAAATCCAATGATTATTGTTAAAAATACTGCAATATTTTAAAAAACGATAACTTCGGTGATTTCGGACATTTCGCATTGTCGCAGAACGTTCAAAATAGCTTTATCCTCTAAGTCACACCCACTTTCCCAATAAAACCAAAGAAATCGTAACGATGCGACACGTAGTTGCTGAGATCTATTCAAATTGGAATCTGAATAATAATAATAATAACTAGACCTGCATGCAGGAATGACGGGTTTCACTGGTGCCATGTTACCCTTAAACATGTCACTTCCGGTGTCAAGTTACCCTTGAACATATGTCACTTCCGGTACCAGCGAAACCACTAAACAGGTTTCCAAATTAACATTGCACACAAATAAAATGGACGCAGAATCAACAAAATCCAGCAATATCAATTCATTTTATACATTTGTTACTTGTAAATGATCTTGACAAAATTAAATTACTCCCGGTGTTAATGCAAATATTGAATTAGTCTTATGAAATCAGAAATGGCATACGATATCATATAGTGAAAATTTTATGTAAATCGAATAATAATTGCCACTTTTAAAGACCAAAAAACTTGAAAAGTGACTTGTAGAAAATCAGCTATTTCTCTGCAACCGTACAAGTTAGAAACCATTTTGTGGTATCTGTATGATCGTATGGGTTCATTCTATTTGTTGATTGGCATCAAATACCATAATTTGAAAAAGATTTCGAAACAGACTCATTTGAATAAAATATCTGTTTTGGAGGCTAAAAATACAGTTTTTGCCAAAATGACGTTACTTCCGGTGATAATCAAAATCTTAAATTACTTGTATGAAATCCCAAATGGCATTAGGTATAACATGGTGTGACGTTTATGAAAATCGAATAATAATTGACCCTTTTATGGCCTCGAAACCTTCAAAAGTGACCTGTAGAAAACCGTCTATTTCTCGGCAACCGAATAAGTTAGAAACCATTTTATGATATCTATATGACCATAGGGGTTTTGTTTATATGTGAATTTAAACCAAAAGTTAAAATTATTAATACATATTAAGTTATTCTTGGTTGAATAAAACATTGATTTAAAAAGTTTAAAATGCATTTTTTGACCAAATGATGTCACTTCCGGTGTCAATTTTAAATTGCAATCAACTTGATATGACGCTACATGCTTTTTGAATCAAATGATGTCACTTTTATAAAAATCCAATCATAATTGACTATTTTACAGGCAAAATAACGAAAACAGTGACTTGTACAGAACTGCCCATTTCTTGGTAACTGCTTATATTACAAACGAATTTTAACATACATTTTCTTCGTATGGACTATAGCTACAAGTTTATAAAAGTTACGAAGAGATATTTTAAAATCTGAAAAGCCTGAATAGGTTGTAAATAGGCCCATTTTACACCATTTTTAGCCTCTTAATCGAATTTGCTCGAAACTGAAATCGAAATTAAAAAAACTGCTTCCTACATTTTTTGCGCCTTGAAAAGACACACTCTTTGAGTCATATAATTTTTCAAAAAAATAATATTTGTTTTCGAAATAAGAAAATAACTGTCAAAATTGTAGTTTTTGGTAAAATTATGCCACTTCCGGTGCCGACAGATAACATTATTGGTAACAAAAAAAATGACAATTGAGACAACGAAGCATATGAACTTTGTTTTATACAAATCGAACAATAAAAAATTAATCTAGGACTGAAAAACTGAATTAGCCAATGGCGACCAAGGAAAATTACTGAGACAAAAAATTTTAACATTTTTGCGCTAGTCAGATGACTCTTTAATTCTGTGCACAATACGACTAAAAAATATTCATAAATAAAAAAATTTTCAGTAAAATTTTGAATTTCCGAAATTTGGCGCCTAATATCTTCGAAGATTTGCCGAAAATCAAAAATCGAAAGTAGCGTAGCTATGTGCCCTGTCTCAGGCTATGCCAAAATGTATCGAAAGTTAAAATCCAATGATTATTGTTAAAATTACTGCAATATTTTCAAAAACGATAACTTCGGTGATTTCGGACATTTCGCATTGGCGCAGAACGTTCAAAATAGCTTTATCCTCTAAGTCACACCCACTTTCCCAGTAAAACCGAAGAAATCGTAACGATGCGACACGTAGTTGCTGAGATCTATTCAAATTGGAATCTGAATAATAATAATAATAATAATAATAAGAACTAGACCTGCATGCAGGAATGACGGGTTTCACTGGTGCCATGTTACCCTTAAACATGTCACTTCCGGTGCCAAGTTACCCTTGAACATATGTCACTTCCAGTACCAGCGAAACCACTAAACAGGTTTCCAAATTAACATTGCACACAAATAAAATGGACGCAGAATCAACAAAATCCAACAATATCAATTCATTTTATACATTTGTTACTTGTAAATGATCTTGACAAAATTTAATTACTTCCTGTGTTAATGAAAATGTTCAATTAGTCTTATGAAATCAGAAATGGCATACGATATCATATAGTGAAAATTTTATGTAAAATTTTAAGACCAAAAAACTTGAAAAGTGACTTGTAGAAAATCTGCTATTTCTCTGCAACCGTACAAGTTACAAACCATTTTGTGGTATCTGTGTGATCGTATGGGTTCATTCTATTTGTTGATTAGCATCAAATACCATAATTTGAAAAAGATTTCAAAACAGACTCATTTGAATAAAATATCTGTTTTGAAGGCTAAAAATACAGTTTTTGCCAAAATGACGTTACTTCCGGTGATAATGAAAATCTTAAATTACTTGAATGAAATCCCAAATGGCAGTAGGTATAACACGGTGTAACGTTTATGAAAATCGAATAATAATTGACACTTTTATGGCCCCGAAACCTTCAAAAGTGACCTGTAGAAAACCGTCTATTTCTCGGCAACCGAACAAGTTAGAAACAATTTTATGATATCTATATGACCATATGAGTTTTGTTTATATGTGAATTTAAACCAAAAGTTAAAATTATTAATACATATTAAGTTATTCTTGGTTGAATAAAACATTGATTTAAAAAGTTTAAAATGCAGTTTTTGACCAAATGATGTCACTTCCGGTGTCAATTTTAAATTGTAATCAACTTGATATGACGCTACATGCTTTTTGAATCAAATGATGTCACTTTTATAAAAATCCAATAATAATTGACTATTTTACAGGCAAAATAACGAAAACAGTGACTTGTACAGAACTGCCCATTTCTTGGTAACTGCTTATATTACAAACGAATTTTAACATACATTTTCTTCGTATGGATTATAGCTACAAGTTTATAAAAGTTACGAAGAAATATTTTAAAATCTGAAAAGCCTGAATAGGTTGTAAATATGTAAATTTTACACCATTTTTAGCCTCTTAATCGAATTTGCTCGAAAGTGAAATCGAAATTAAAAAAACTGCTTCCTACATTTTTTGCGCCTTGAAAAGACACACTCTTTGAGTCATATAATTTTTCAAAAAAATAATATTTGTTTTCGAAATAAGAAAATAACTGTCAAAATTGTAGTTTTTGGTAAAATTATGCCACTTCCGGTGCCGACAGATAACATTATTGGTAACAAAAAAAATGACAATTGAGACAACGAAGCATATGAACTTTGTTTTATACAAATCGAACAATAAAAAAATAATCTAGGACTGAAAAACTGAATTAGCCAATGGCGGCCAAGGAAAATTACTGAGACAAAAATTTTTAACATTTTTGCACTAGTCAGATGACTCTTTAATTCTGTGCACAATACGACTAAAAAATATTCATAAATAAAAAAATTTTTAGTAAAATTTTAAATTTTCGAAATTTGGCGCCTAATATCTTCGAAGATTTGCCGAAAATCAAAAATCGAAAGTAGCGTAGCTATGTGCCCTGTCTCAGGCTATGCCAAAATGTATCGAAAGTTAAAATCCAATGATTATTGTTAAAATTACTGCAATATTTTCAAAAACGATAACTTCGGTGATTTCGGACATTTCGCATTGGCGCAGAACGTTCAAAATAGCTTTATCCTCTAAGTCACACCCACTTTCCCAGTAAAACCGAAGAAATCGTAACGATGCGACACGTAGTTGCTGAGATCTATTCAAATTGGAATCTGAATAATAATAATAATAATAATAATAATAAGAATAATAATTTTAACAAAAACAATAGTGTTTCACACAAGCTACGCAGTGTGAAACCCTAACTAGACCTGCATGCAGGAATGACGGGTTTCACTGGTGCCACGTCACTTTCGGTGCCACGTTACCCTTAAACATATGTCACTTCCGATACCAATGAAACCATCAAACAGGTTTCCACATAAGCATTGTAAACATCAAATAAAATGGACGAAGAATCAACCAAATCCAGCAATATCAATTCATTTTATATATATGTTACTTGTAAGTGATCCTGGCAAAATTTCATTACTTCCGGTGATAATGAAAATGTTCAATTAGTTTTATGAAATCAGAAATGGCATAAGGCAGCATAATGGCGAAAATTGTATGTAAATCGAATGAGAATTGCCACTTTTATAGACCAAGAACCTTGAAAAGTGACTTGTAGAAAATCGTCTATTTCTCGGCAACCGTACACGATAAAAACTATCTTTTGGTATCTATATGATCGTATGGGTTCAATCCATTTGTTGATTGGAATCAAATATCATAATTTGAAATATATTACAAATCAGACTCATTTGAAAAAAATGTCTGTTTTGAAGGCTAAAAATACAGTTTTTGCCAAAATGACATTACTTCCGGTGATACTGAAAATGTTAAATTAGTTCTATGAAATCATAAATGACACAAGATATCATATGGTGAAAATTTTATGAAAATCGAATAATAACTGACACTTTTATAGACCAAAAACCTTGAAAAGTGACTTAAGGAAAATCGCCCATTTCTCTGCAACCGTACAAGTTAGAAACCATTTTGTGGTATCTGTATGATCGTATGGGTTCAATCTATTTGATCAATAGAATCAAATATCACAATTTGAAAAAAATAACAAATACGACTCATTTGAATAAAATATTGTTTTTTGAAGGCTAAAATTTAAGTTTTGAGCAAATGACGTCATTTCCGGTGGCAGCGCAAGGGGTAAAATGGTTTGACATAGTCCACTATGGCATTAGGCATCCAATGGCGAAAGAAAATTGAAAATCGAATAATAATTGATTCTTTTACAGCCAAAATTACGTGAAAAGTGACTCATGCAAAGTTGCCTATTTCTCGACAACTGCTTAAATTACAAACTAATTTTCACATACATTCTCTTCGTATGGATTATAGCTACAAGTTTATAAAAGTTACGTAAAAATATTTTAAAATCTGAAAAGCCTGAATGAGTTGTAAATAGGTCAATTTTACGCCTTTTTTCACCTCTTAATCCAATTTGCTAGAAAATGAAAAAGAAATTAAAAAAACTGCTTCCGACATTTTTTGCGCCTTTAAAGGACACACTCTTTGAGTCATATAATTTTTCAAAAAAATAATATTTGTTTTCAAAAAATGTACCTAACTGTCAAAATTGTAGTTTTTGGTAAAATTATGCCACTTCCGGTGCCGACAGATAACACTTTTGGTAATAAAAAAAATGACAATTGAGACAACGAAGCATATGAACTTTGTTTTATACAAATCGAACAATAAAAAATTAATCTAGGACTGAAAAACTGAATTAGCCAATGGAGGCCAAGGAAAATTACTGAGACAAAATTTTTTAACATTTTTGCGCAAGTCAGATGACTCTTTAATTCTGTGCACAACACGACTAAAAAATATTCATAAATAAAAAAGTTTTTTGTAAAATTTTAAATTTCCGAAATTTGGCGCCTAATATCTTCGAAGATTTGCCGAAAATCAAAAATCGAAAGTAGCGCAGCTATGTGCCCTGTCTCCAGCTATGCCAAAATGTATCGAAAGTTAAAATCCCATGATTATTGTTAAAATTACCGCAATATTTGTAAAAACGATAACTTCGGTGATTTCGGACATTTCGCATTGTCGCAGAACGTTCAAAATAGCTTTATCCTCTAAGTCACACCCACTTTCCCAGTAAAACCGAAGAAATCGTAACGATGCGACACGTAGTTGCTGAGATCTACTCAAAACAAAAGAAGAAGAATAATAATAATAATAATAAGAATAACTAGACCTGCATGCAGGAATGATGGGTTTCACTGGTGCCACGTTACCCTTAAACATGTCACTTCCGGTGCCAAGTTACCCTTTAACATATGTCACTTCCGGTACCAGCGAAACCACTAAACAGGTTTCCAAATTAACATTGCACACAAATAAAATGGACGCAGAATCAACAAAATCCAGCAATATCAATTCATTTTATACATTTGTTACTTGTAAATGATCTTGACAAAATTAAATTACTCCCGGTGTTAATGCAAATGTTCAATTAGTCTTATGAAATCAGAAATGGCATACGATATCATATAGTGAAAATTTTATGTAAATCGAATAATAATTGCCACTTTTAAAGACAAAAAAACTTGAAAAGTGACTTGTAGAAAATCGGCTATTTCTCTGCAACCGTACAAGTTAGAAACCATTTTGTGGTATCTGTATGATCGTATGGGTTCATTCTATTTGTTGATTGGCATCAAATACCATACTTTGAAAAAGATTTCAAAACAGACTCATTTGAATAAAATATCTGTTTTAGAGGCTAAAAATACAGTTTTTGCCAAAATGACGTTACTTCCGGTGATAATGAAAATCTTAAATTACTTGTATGAAATCCCAAATGGCATTAGGTATAACATGGTGTGACGTTTATGAAAATCGAATAATAATTGACCCTTTTATGGCCCCGAAACCTTCAAAAGTGACCTGTAGAAAACCGTCTATTTCTCGGCAACCGAACAAGTTAGAAACCATTTTATGATATCTATATGACCATATGAGTTTTGTTTATATGTGAATTTAAACCAAAAGTTAAAATTATTAATACATATTAAGTTATTCTTGGTTGAATAAAACATTGATTTAAAAAGTTTAAAATGCATTTTTTGACCAAATGATGTCACTTCCGGTGTCAATTTTAAATTGTAATCAACTTGATATGACGCTACGTGCTTTTTGAATCAAATAATGTCACTTTTATAAAAATCCAATCATAATTGACTATTTTACAGGCAAAATAACGAAAACAGTGACTTGTACAGAACTGCCCATTTCTTGGCAACTGCTTATAGTACAAACGAATTTTAACATACATTTTCTTCATATGGATTATAGCTACAAGTTTATAAAAGTTACGAAGAAATATTTTAAAATCTGAAAAGCCTGAATAGGTTGTAAATAGGCCAATTTTACACCATTTTTAGCCTCTTAATCGAATTTGCTCGAAAATGAAATCGAAATTAAAAAAACTGCTTCCTACATTTTTTGCGCCTTGAAAGGGCACACTCTTTGAGTCAAATAATTTTTCCAAAAAATAATATTTGTTTTCGAAGAAGGAAAATAACTGTTAAAATTGTAGTTTTTGGTAAAATTATGCCACTTCCGGTGCCGACAGATAAAACTTTTGGTAATAAAAAAAATGACAATTGATACAACGAAGCATATGAACTTTGTTTTATACAAATCGAACAATAAAAAATTAATCTAGGACTTAAAAACTGAATTAGCCAATGGCGGCCAAGGTAAATTACTGAGACAAAATTCTTTAACATTTTTGCACTAGTCGGATGACCCTTTCATTCTGTGCATAATACGACTAAAAAAATATTCATAAATAAAAAAGTTTTTTGTAAAATTTTAAATTTTCAAAATTTGGCGCCTAATATCTTTGAAGATTTACCGAAAATCAAAAATCGAAAGTAGTGTAGCTATGTGCCCTGTCTCTGACTATGCCAAAATGTATCGAAAGTTAAAATTCAATGATTATTGTTAAAATTACTGCAATATTTTAAAAAAACGATAATTTGGTGATTTCGGACATTTCGCATTGTCGCAGAACGTTCAAAATAGCTTTATCCTCTAAGTCACACCCACTTTCCCAGTAAAACCGAAGAAATCGTAACGATGCGACATGTAGTTGCTGAGATCTATTCAAATTGGAATCTGAATAATAATAATAATAAGAATAATAATTTTAACAAAAACAATAGTGTTTCACACAAGCTACGCAGTGTGAAACCCTAACTAGACCTGCATGCAGGAATGACGGGTTTCACTGGTGCCACGTCACTTTCGGTGCCACGTTACCCTTAAACATATGTCACTTCCGATACCAATGAAACCATCAAACAGGTTTCCACATAAGCATTGTAAACATCAAATAAAATGGACGAAGAATCAACCAAATCCAGCAATATCAATTCATTTTATATATATGTTACTTGTAAGTGATCCTGGCAAAATTTCATTACTTCCGGTGATAATGAAAATGTTCAATTAGTTTTATGAAATCAGAAATGGCATAAGGCAGCATAATGGCGAAAATTGTATGTAAATCGAATGAGAATTGCCACTTTTATAGACCAAAAACCTTGAAAAGTGACTTGTAGAAAATCGTCTATTTCTCGGCAACCGTACACGATAAAAACTATCTTTTGGTATCTATATGATCGTATGGGTTCAATCCATTTGTTGATTGGAATCAAATATCATAATTTGAAATATATTACAAATCAGACTCATTTGAAAAAAATGTCTGTTTTGAAGGCTAAAAATACAGTTTTTGCCAAAATGACATTACTTCCGGTGATACTGAAAATGTTAAATTAGATCTATGAAATCATAAATGACACAAGATATCATATGGTGAAAATTTTATGAAAATCGAATAATAACTGACACTTTTATAGACCAAAAACCTTGAAAAGTGACTTAAGGAAAATCGCCCATTTCTCTGCAACCGTACAAGTTAGAAACCATTTTGTGGTATCTGTATGATCGTATGGGTTCAATCTATTTGATCAATAGAATCAAATATCACAATTTGAAACAAATAACAAATACGACTCATTTGAATAAAATATTGTTTTTTGAAGGCTAAAATTTAAGTTTTGAGCAAATGACGTCATTTCCGGTGGCAGCGCAAGGGGTAAAATGGTTTGACATAGTCCACTATGGCATTAGGCATCAAATGGCGAAAGAAAATTGAAAATCGAATAATAATTGATTCTTTTACAGCCAAAATTACGTGAAAAGTGACTCATGCAAAATTGCCTATTTCTCGGCAACTGCTTATATTACAAACTAATTTTCACATACATTCTCTTTGTACGGATTATAGCTACAAGTTTATAAAAGTTACGTAAAAATATTTTAAAATCTGAAAAGCCTGAATGAGTTGTAAATAGGTCAATTTTACGCCTTTTTTCACCTCTTAATCCAATTTGCTAGAAAATGAAAAAGAAATTAAAAAAACTGCTTCCGACATTTTTTGCGCCTTTAAAGGACACACTCTTTGAGTCATATAATTTTTCAAAAAAATAATATTTGTTTTCAAAAAATGTACCTAACTGTCAAAATTGTAGTTTTTGGTAAAATTATCCCACTACCGGTGCCGACAGATAACACTTTTGGTAATAAAAAAAATGACAATTGAGACAACGAAGCATATGAACTTTGTTTTATACAAATCGAACAATAAAAAATTAATCTAGGGCTGAAAAACTGAATTAGCCAATGGAGGCCAAGGAAAATTACTGAGACAAAATTTTTTAACATTTTTGCACAAGTCAGATGACTCTTTAATTCTGTGCACAACACGACTAAAAAATATTCATAAATAAAAAAGTTTTTTGTAAAATTTTAAATTTCCGAAATTTGGCGCCTAATATCTTCGAAGATTTGCCGAAAATCAAAAATCGAAAGTAGCGCAGCTATGTGCCCTGTCTCCAGCTATGCCAAAATGTATCGAAAGTTAAAATCCCATGATTATTGTTAAAATTACCGCAATATTTGTAAAAACGATAACTTCGGTGATTTCGGACATTTCGCATTGTCGCAGAACGTTCAAAATAGCTTTATCCTCTAAGTCACACCCACTTTCCCAGTAAAACCGAAGAAATCGTAACGATGCGACACGTAGTTGCTGAGATCTACTCAAAACAAAAGAAGAATAATAATAATAATAATAACTAGACCTGCATGCAGGAATGACGGGTTTCACTGGTGCCACGTCACTTTCGGTGCCACGTTACCCTTAAACATATGTCACTTCCGATACCAATGAAACCATCAAACAGGTTTCCACATAAGCATTGTAAACATCAAATAAAATGGACGAAGAATCAACCAAATCCAGCAATATCAATTCATTTTATATATATGTTACTTGTAAGTGATCCTGGCAAAATTTCATTACTTCCGGTGATAATGAAAATGTTCAATTAGTTTTATGAAATCAGAAATGGCATAAGGCAGGATAATGGCGAAAATTGTATGTAAATCGAATGAGAATTGCCACTTTTATAGACCAAAAACCTTGAAAAGTGACTTGTAGAAAATCGTCTATTTCTCGGCAACCGTACACGATAAAAACTATCTTTTGGTATCTATATGATCGTATGGGTTCAATCCATTTGTTGATTGGAATCAAATATCATAATTTGAAATATATTACAAATCAGACTCATTTGAAAAAAATGTCTGTTTTGAAGGCTAAAAATACAGTTTTTGCCAAAATGACATTACTTCCGGTGATACTGAAAATGTTAAATTAGTTCTATGAAATCATAAATGACACAAGATATCATATGGTGAAAATTTTATGAAAATCGAATAATAACTGACACTTTTATAGACCAAAAACCTTGAAAAGTGACTTAAGGAAAATCGCCCATTTCTCTGCAACCGTACAAGTTAGAAACCATTTTGTGGTATCTGTATGATCGTATGGGTTCAATCTATTTGATCAATAGAATCAAATATCACAATTTGAAAAAAATAACAAATACGACTCATTTGAATAAAATATTGTTTTTTGAAGGCTAAAATTTAAGTTTTGAGCAAATGACGTCATTTCCGGTGGCAGCGCAAGGGGTAAAATGGTTTGACATAGTCCACTATGGCATTAGGCATCAAATGGCGAAAGAAAATTGAAAATCGAATAATAATTGATTCTTTTACAGCCAAAATTACGTGAAAAGTGACTCATGCAAAATTGCCTATTTCTCGGCAACTGCTTATATTACAAACTAATTTTCACATACATTCTCTTTGTACGGATTATAGCTACAAGTTTATAAAAGTTACGTAAAAATATTTTAAAATCTGAAAAGCCTGAATGAGTTGTAAATAGGTCAATTTTACGCCTTTTTTCACCTCTTAATCCAATTTGCTAGAAAATGAAAAAGAAATTAAAAAAACTGCTTCCGACATTTTTTGCGCCTTTAAAGGACACACTCTTTGAGTCATATAATTTTTCAAAAAAATAATATTTGTTTTCAAAAAATGTACCTAACTGTCAAAATTGTAGTTTTTGGTAAAATTATCCCACTACCGGTGCCGACAGATAACACTTTTGGTAATAAAAAAAATGACAATTGAGACAACGAAGCATATGAACTTTGTTTTATACAAATCGAACAATAAAAAATTAATCTAGGACTGAAAAACTGAATTAGCCAATGGAGGCCAAGGAAAATTACTGAGACAAAATTTTTTAACATTTTTGCGCAAGTCAGATGACTCTTTAATTCTGTGCACAACACGACTAAAAAATATTCATAAATAAAAAAGTTTTTTGTAAAATTTTAAATTTCCGAAATTTGGCGCCTAATATCTTCGAAGATTTGCCGAAAATCAAAAATCGAAAGTAGCGCAGCTATGTGCCCTGTCTCCAGCTATGCCAAAACGTATCGAAAGTTAAAATCCCATGATTATTTTTAAAATTACCGCAATATTTGTAAAAACGATAACTTCGGTGATTTCGGACATTTCGCATTGTCGCAGAACGTTCAAAATAGCTTTATCCTCTAAGTCACACCCACTTTCCCAGTAAAACCGAAGAAATCGTAACGATGCGACACGTAGTTGCTGAGATCTACTCAAAACAAAAGAAGAATAATAATAATAATAATAATAAGAATAACTAGACCTGCATGCAGGAATGACGGGTTTCACTGGTGCCACGTTACCCTTAAACATGTCACTTCCGGTGCCAAGCTACCCTTGAACATATGTCACTTCCGGTACCAGCGAAACCACTAAACAGGTTTCCAAATTAACATTGCACACAAATAAAATGGACGCAGAATCAACAAAATCCAGCAATATCAATTCATTTTATACATTTGTTACCTGTAAATGATCTTGACAAAATCAAATTACTCACGGTGTTAATGCAAATGTTCAATTAGTCTTATGAAATCAGAAATGGCATACGATATCATATAGTGAAAATTTTATGTAAATCGAATAATAATTGCCACTTTTAAAGACCAAAAAACTTGAAAAGTGACTTGTAGGAAATCGGCTATTTCTCTGCAACCGTACAAGTTAGAAACCATTTTGTGGTATCTGTATGATCGTATGGGTTCATTCTATTTGTTGATTGGCATCAAATACCATACTTTGAAAAAGATTTCAAAACAGACTCATTTGAATAAAATATCTGTTTTAGAGGCTAAAAATACAGTTTTTGCCAAAATGACGTTACTTCCGGTGATAATGAAAATCTTAAATTACTTGTATGAAATCCCAAATGGCATTAGGTATAACATGGTGTGACGTTTATGAAAATCGAATAATAATTGACCCTTTTATGGCCCCGAAACCTTCAAAAGTGACCTGTAGAAAACCGTCTATTTCTCGGCAACCGAACAAGTTAGAAACCATTTTACGATATCTATATGACCATATGGGTTTTGTTTATATGTGAATTTAAACCAAAAGTTAAAATTATTAATACATATTAAGTTATTCTTGGTTGAATAAAACATTGATTTAAAAAGCTTAAAATGCATTTTTTGACCAAATGATGTCACTTCCGGTGTCAATTTTAAATTGTAATCAACTTGATATGACGCTACGTGCTTTGTGAATCAAATGATGTCACTTTTATAAAAATCCAATCATAATTGACTATTTCACAGGCAAAATAACGAAAACAGTGACTTGTACAGAACTGCCCATTTCTTGGTAACTGCTTATAGTACAAACGAATTTTAACATACATTTTCTTCGTCTGGATTATAGCTACAAGTTTATAAAAGTTACGAAGAAATATTTTAAAATCTGAAAAGCCTGAATAGGTTGTAAATAGGCCAATTTTACACCATTTTTAGCCTCTTAATCGAATTTGCTCGAAAATGAAATCGAAATTAAAAAAACTGCTTCCTACATTTTTTGCGCCTTGAAAGGGCACACTCTTTGAGTCATATAATTTTTCAAAAAAATAATATTTGTTTATGAAGATCGTAAATAACTGTCAAAATTGTAGTTTTTGGTAAAATTATGCCACTTCCGGTGCCGACAGATAAAACTTTTGGTAATAAAAAAAATGACAATTGAGACAACGAAGCATATGAACTTTGTTTTATACAAATCGAACAATAAAAAATTAATCTAGGACTTAAAAACTGAATTAGCCAATGGCGGCCAAGGTAAATTACTGAGACAAAATTCTTTAACATTTTTGCACTAGTCAGATGACCCTTTAATTCTGTGCATAATACGACTAAAAAATATTCATAAATAAAAAAGTTTTTTGTAAAATTTTAAATTTTCAAAATTTGGCGCCTAATATCTTTGAAGATTTACCGAAAATCAAAAATCGAAAGTAGTGTAGCTATGTGCCCTGTCTCCGGCTATGCCAAAATGTATCGAAAGTTAAAATTCAATGATTATTGTTAAAATTACTGCAATATTTTAAAAAACGATAATTTGGTAATTTCGGACATTTCGCATTGTCGCAGAACGTTCAAAATAGCTTTATCCTCTAAGTCACACCCACTTTCCCAGTAAAACCGAAGAAATCGTAACGATGCGAGAAGCAGTTGCTGAGATCTACTCAAAACAAAAGAAGAATAATAATAATAAGAATAATAATTTTAAAAAAACAATAGTGTTTCACACAAGCTTCGCAGTGTGAAACCCTAATAATTTTAACAAAAACAATAGTGTTTCACACAAGCTTCGCAGTGTGAAACCCTAATAATTTTAACAAAAACAATAGTGTTTCACACAAGCTTCGCAGTGTGAAACCCTAATAATAATTTTAACAAAAACAATAGTGTTTCACACAAGCTACGCAGTGTGAAACCCTAATAATAATAATAAGAATAATAATTTTAACAAAAACAATAGTGTTTCACACAAGCTACGCAGTGTGAAACCCTAATAACTAGACCTGCATGCAGGAATGACGGGTTTCACTGGTGCCAAGTTACTCTTAAACATGTCACTTCCGGTGCAAGTTACCCTTGAACATATGTCACATCCGGTACCAGCGTAACCACTAAACAGGTTTCCAAATTAACATTGCACACAAATAAAATGGACGCAGAATCAACCAATCAATCCAGCAATATCAAGTCATTTTATACATTTGTTACTTGTAAATGATCTTGACAAAATTAGATTACTTCTTGTGTTAATGAAAATGTTCAATTAGTCTTATGAAATCAGAAATGGCATACGATATCATATAGTGAAAATTTTATGTAAATCGAATAATAATTGCCACTTTTAAAGACCAAAAAACTTGAAAAGTGACTTGTAGAAAATCTGCTATTTCTCTGCAACCGTACAAGTTACAAACCATTTTGTGGTATCTGTATGATCGTATGGGTTCATTCTATTTGTTGATTAGCATCAAATACCATAATTTGAAAAAGATTTCAAAACAGACTCATTTGAATAAAATATCTATTTTGAAGGCTAAAAATACAGTTTTTGCCAAAATGACGTTACTTCCGGTGATAATGAAAATCTTAAATTACTTGTATGAAATCCCAAATGGCATTAAGTATAACACGGTGTAACGTTTATGAAAATCGAATAATAATTGACACTTTTATGGCCCCGAAACCTTCAAAAGTAACCTGTAGAAAACTGTCTATTTCTCGGCAACCGAACAAGTTAGAAACAATTTTATGATATCTATATGACCATATGAGTTTTGTTTAAATGTGAATTTAAACCAAAAGTTAAAATTATTAATACATATTAAGTTATTCTTGGTTGAATAAAACATTGATTTAAAAAGTTTAAAATGCATTTTTTGACCAAATGATGTCACTTCCGGTGTCAATTTTAAATTGTAATCAACTTGATATGACGCTACGTGCTTTTTGAATCAAATGATGTCACTTTTATAAAAATCCAATCATAATTGACTATTTTACAGGCAAAATAACGAAAACAGTGACTTGTACAGAACTGCCCATTTCTTGGTAACTGCTTATATTACAAACGAATTTTAACATACATTTTCTTCGTATGTATTATAGCTACAAGTTTATAAAAGTTACGAAGAAATATCTTAAAATCTGAAAAGCCTGGATAGGTTCTTTAGTGAAAATTTTATGTAAATCGAATAATAATTGCCACTTTTAAAGACCAAAAAACTTGAAAAGTGACTTGTGGAAAATCGGCTATTTCTCTGCAACCGTACAAGTTAGAAACCATTTTGTGGTATCTGTATGATCGTATGGGTTTATTCTATTTGTTGATTGGCATCAAATACCATAATTTGAAAAAGATTTCAAAACAGACTCATTTGAATAAAATATCTGTTTTGGAGGCTAAAAATACAGTTTTTGCCAAAATGACGTTACTTCCGGTGATAATGAAAATCTTAAATTACTTGTATGAAATCCCAAATGGCATTACGTATAACATGGTGTGACGTTTATGAAAATCGAATAATAATTGACCCTTTTATGGCCCCGAAACCTTCAAAAGTGACCTGTAGAAAACCGTCTATTTCTCGGCAACCGAATAAGTTAGAAACCATTTAATGATATCTATATGACCATATGAGTTTTGTTTATATGTGAATTTAAACCAAAAGTTAAAATTATTAATACATATTAAGTTATTCTTGGTTGAATAAAACATTGATTTAAAAAGTTTAAAATGCATTTTTTGACCAAATGATGTCACTTCCGGTGTCAATTTTAAATTGTAATCAACTTGATATGACGCTACGTGCTTTTTGAATCAAATGATGTCACTTTTATAAAAATCCAATAATAATTGACTATTTTACAGGCAAAATAACGAAAACAGTGACTTGTACAGAACTGCCCATTTCTTGGTAACTGCTTATATTACAAACGAATTTTAACATACATTTTCTTCGTATGGATTATAGCTACAAGTTTATAAAAGTTACGAAGAAATATCTTAAAATCTGAAAAGCCTGAATAGGTTGTAAATAGGCCAATTTTACACCATTTTTAGCCTCTTAATCGAATTTGCTCGAAAATGAAATCGAAATTAAAAAAACTGCTTCCTACATTTTTTGCGCCATGAAAAGACACACTCTTTGAGTCATATAATTTTTCAAAAAAATAATATTTGTTTTCGAAATAAGAAAATAACTGTCAAAATTGTAGTTTTTGGTAAAATTATGCCACTTCTGGTGCCGACAGATAACATTATTGGTAACAAAAAAAATGACAATTGAGACAACGAAGCATATGAACATTGTTTTATACAAATCGAACAATAAAAAATTAATCTAGGACTGAAAAACTGAATTAGCCAATGGCGGCCAAGGAAAATTACTGAGACAAAATTTTTTAACATTTTTGCACTAGTCAGATGACTCTTTAATTCTGTGCACAATACGACTAAAAAATATTCATAAATAAAAAAGTTTTTTGTAAAATTTTAAATTTTCGAAATTTGGCGCCTAATATCTTCGAAGATTTGCCGAAAATCAAAAATCGAAAGTAGCGTAGCTATGTGCCCTGTCTCAGGCTATGCCAAAATGTATCGAAAGTTAAAATCCAATGATTATTGTTAAAATTACTGCAATATTTTCAAAAACGATAACTTCGGTGATTTCGGACATTTCGCATTGTCGCAGAACGTTCAAAATAGCTTTATCCTCTAAGTCACACCCACTTTCCCAGTAAAACCGAAGAAATCGTAACGATGCGACACGTAGTTGCTGAGATCTATTCAAATTGGAATCTGAATAATAATAATAACTAGACCTGCAAGCAGCACTGAACCGGCTTTCAGGAATCATACAGGAAGTTTATTATACCATAGCCGATCCATTGAGCTAACAAACTATACTTTAGTTGTTTTGCTTCAGTGACACCCTCTATCATATCTAAAAGTAATATTTGCTGGCTAAAAGACCGGTCAAAATTGTAAATTATGGCAAAAGTATGTCACTTCCGGTGCCGAAAGAAATTTTTATAGATGAAAAATAAGTCGAAAATTCGCAACATACAAAATACAAACTTTTTTTTATAAATATCGGACAATAAATAATTAACCTATAACCCATAAACTGAAATTAAGAAGGTAAAAAACTGAAAAGTGACCCTCGGAAAATTGGTTATTATTCGACAAGGGAACATGCTAGAAGATTTTTCTTGATATCAATATGATGGTATTGATTCAGTCTTACTGCCCATTAGAGTCAGACGTTATAAAGTTAAACGAATAATAAATATAAATCCCTTCAAAAAAATGTTTGTTTTAAAGGCTAAAAATACGTTTTTTGCAAAAATTACATTACTTCCGGTGATATTGAAAATTTTAACTTGGTTCATAGAAGTCATAAATAGCATAAGGCATGAAATGGTAAATAAATTGTAAAAATCGAATAATAATTGACAGTTTTACAGACCAAAAACCTTGAAAAGTGACTTATAGAAGATCGCCTATTTCTCTGTAACCGTACAAGTTAGAAACCATTTTGTGGTATCTGTATGGTCGTATGGCTTCATTTTATTCGTTGATGGGAATCAAATATCATAATTTTAAAAATATTATAAGGCAGACTCATTTGAATAAAATATTTATTTTTTAGGTTAAAAATACAGTTTTTGCCCAAATGACGTCATTTCCGGTCACAGTGAAAATGTAAAATTGGCTTGACCTAGTCCAAATTGGCATTAGGCATCAAATGGAAAAAAAATATTGCAAATCGAATAATAATTAACTCTTTTATAGGCAAAATAACGTGAAAAGTGATACATGCAAAATTGCATATTTCTCGGCAACTGCTCATATTACAAACTAATTTTCGCATACATTCTCTTCGTCTGGATTATTGCTACGAGTTTATGAAAATTACAAATAAATATTTCAAAATATGAAGACGCTGAATGAATTGTAAATAACTGAATTTTACACTTTATTTTACATTTTATTCGAAATTGCCCGAAAATGAAGTTGAAATTAAAAAATATGAGCTAAGGTTTTTGTGCACCTTTGCAGGGTGCATCCTTTTAGTCATATCAGTTTTGAAAAAAAATAATATTTGCTTTCAAAAAGTGCTACCGAACTGTCAAAATTGTAGTTTTTGTTAATATTACGTCACTTCCGTTGCCGACAGAAAAATTTCACCGTAACAAAAAAAATTACAATTGGGACCATGGTGCATATGAACTTTGTTTTATACAAATCGAACAATAAATAATTTTTCTGGGTACGATAAACTAAATTAGCCGATGGTGGCTAACGCAAATTACCGAGACAATTTTTTTTCTCATTTCTGCTCAAGTACGATGATATTTTAACCCTGTGTAAAATATCATCAAAAAATATTCATAAATAAAAAAGGTTTTCGTAAAAAAATTATTTTTTTTCGAAATATCGGACATTTTTTCGACTACTTCCGGTTTTACGATCGTTGTTGTGATAGCTTTACGAAGTCCTTTGGATACTTAACTGTACGTACCAGAAGTGTCAGAAACATCCATTGAGTAGTTTTGGAAAAAAAGATAAATTAAAGAGCGTTTCAAAAAATTTAACGATTTTTCAATTTTTTTCAAAGTTTGAGGCCATTTTTCGACCACTTATATTATTTCAATGCTTTTCATTTTGGATTCCCTATATAGACAACTGACAGGACTTTGAGTAAGAAACGTTTAAGAAAAATCGTAGGCGTCGTTTTCGAGAAAAGGGCGTCTCAGAATGTTAAAAAATTGGAAAATACTAGATTTTTGGCATACAATAATTTATTTCCTTACCATCGAAATCGTATTATTTAGATACCATATGATGGTCCATTAATAGGGCTATCCAGCGACACTTTAGTTCTTTTGGTCCGCTATTACCTAAGGGAGAAATCCAGTTTTTCGCAAGTGCGACAATGTTTTTACTCTTTTTTTTCATTTTTTGAATACTTCCGGTATGGTTATTATTGTCGGAATAGTTCTAATAGCCGGTTTGGGCACTAAAATAGCCACAGGGCTCTGTAATGATATATTACATTATCTGATCAGATAAAATGCCCCTGAGAAATCCTATGTTCAAAAGTGCCAAAAATGCAAAAAAATTAAAATATAGAAAATTAAATTTTAATAATTACATACATATTATACATCGTTAGAATCGTAATTAGGTCAGCTATCTGAATATACAACCTTTTTTTAAAAATCTCTTAAAATAAAAAAATAGTAGAGCATTTTCCAAAATTTCACGATTTTTCGACTTTTTTCGATTTTCAGTCCCTTTTTTATCCTATTCCAGACTTTTCAAAGTCCTATTGGATGGCTTCATGTCAAATACCTCCCAACGGACTCTCGATAGAAAAAATTTAAAAAATATTGCAGGTTAAGTTTTCGAGATACAGGCGTCCAAAAACGCTCCAAATCAGAAAATACTTGATTTTCAGCGTGCCATATTTTGCTGTCTGTTCATAGTATCCGTATGAATGGGGTATCATATGATAGTCCAACAATCGTGCCATCAAACGGTACCTTCATTCGTTTAATCCATTGATATCGGACAGAGAAATAGCGTTTTCCCCCAAAATATCCATTTTTTGCATTTTTTTCAAAATATTGAACATTATTTCGACCACTTCCGGTTTGAAGATCCGTGTCGAAATTGCTTTATCAGTTGGTATTGGACTATAACTTCATGTTCCAGAAGTTTCATAAACGTCAATTCTACCATAAAACGAAACCCGAGCTCGCAAAATGGGAAGAAAATTCGAAAAAAATCGGAAAATAAAGGGCGATAACTCTGAATGAAACTTATATTACTGGAATCGGATGGACTTCAGGTATCCAAAAATGTAGGTCAAATTTGAAAATTTTGAAAAATAACAAAAATTGTCTCGTAAGCAACATGTTTTCAATTTTCGAACGATAAAAGTCATAGACGAATGTTCGAAATTGAAAAATGTGAGATAGCCATTGTCTCAGAAAAGATTCAGGGATTCCAAAAATGTAATTTGTTTGAAAATGGATAAAGAATTGACGAAACTATGGCCGATTTTCAATTTTTAGAGAAAGTACAAAGTTCGGTCACTTCCGGTATGCGCAGAAATTTCAAAAATATTTTATCAAGTAGCCACCACATGGTTTCCCGATAGAAAAGCTAATTCCAGATCGATATCTGTTTTCGATCATGGAGATCTAGGCCCTCGCGGTAAATAATAATAATAATAATAATAATAACTAGATCTGCTACTGTCCCATGCAGATATGAAAGCTTTCATATTCATCGTCACGTGTCATTGATTGTATCAAGTATCCTAAATAAATTGATAAGAAGAAAAAATTATCAAAATTGGTCAAAAACTCGCGAAGTTACAAGTCTAAATATAGTATGAAACATTGCACCCAGGCATAACAATAATCTGAAAACTAAAGGGAAATAACTGAAACTTGTATTACTGTAATGAGACGGATGAGAAAATGAAATGAAAATGGCGGGAAAAAAAAATAAAAATGTCAGGTTGGACAGGCGACCTTACTCCTTGTCACGTACAACCGGGCATTCGAAAACACGCTAGTTAACTCAATGACAGGCGCGCGTGCTAGCCATTCAGCCATCCACCCCCCCCCCCTTTGAAATCCGACACGTGCAATATGTCATATAGGAAGAATAAGAAGTCGCTCACAACAAAATGGTAAATTAATGAGTTTAGGTCAAAAGGTTGAGCTACTATTTTAGAGTACTTAATAGTTTTAAAGAGACACGTTAAGGGTTGTTCATAGTTAAATGAAAGTTTAATTTTAAATAAGACCAATAAAATTAGGATTTAATAATGCCAGACATATGTTTGGTTATCAGTAGGAAATCATGACGACTTCTTAATCATGTTTTAAACAAAGGACCATAGACTGAATTATACAAGAATGGCACTCTGCGATAAAAAAAACTGGCCAAAGCAAGATTTCTATTCAGAAATTAAATAATTGCTAGAACCAGAAAAATATTTATCCACTACAATAAATAAGCAACATAGAGAAAATGAAATGAAATTGAATGGGGTTTAACGTCCTACTGTTCTGCTCCTAAAATGGGCTAATGAAGACTGGCATATGCCATAAAGTGTGCAATGAGGGAAATTTTACCCGGGCAGCGGCGTTACGGCCTACGAGGTTGGACAGGCGACCATACTCCTTGTCACGTACAACCAAGAAATCGAAACAACGCCAGTTGACTCAATGACAGACATTTTGATACAGAGCGCACGTGCTAACCATTCAGCCACGCAACCTCCCTAAAATCGGCAAATTGCTGACCTACAGCGAGAAACATTTCAACCGGCCCAAATTTTCTATTTGAACAGTTTAATTTGCATGGTACCTTTAGTTATCAACCGAATATTACAAAACTTTTAAAAATAAGCTCCCCCTGACCAGCTTAAGCGTTCGCAATAAACGTTTGCCCCTTAAAATCTGCAAATTGCTGACTTTAAAGTGAGAAACATTACAACCGGGCGAAATTTTCTGTTTTATCACTTTTACAGTACCTTTGATTACCAACCGATTATTACAAAACTTTAAAAATAAAAGAGAAAGAGAGAAATGCGGCCTAATGTCCATTCGACACAAACTAGGTCATTTTGTGACTAACATATGTTTTTTAATTTTATTTAAAAACTCCCCTTGCGCTTACTGGTCTTTAGCCTTTGGGAGGAAACCGAAGGACACGGAGAAAACCCACGAGGTTGGACATCATACTTCATGTCACGTGCAACCTGGAGATCGAAACGACGCTCGTTGACTCAATGACAGACGTTACGATACAGCGCGCACATGCTAACCATTCAGCCTCCTTGAATTCGGAAAATTGCTGACTTATAGCAAGAAACATTTCAACCGGGCGAAATTTTCTGTTTTAACAGTTTAATGTGCACGGTACTTTAATTGCCAACCGATTATTACAACTGACCAGCTTAATCGTGTGCAATAAACGTTTGGCCTGAATCGAAAGTTCTGCACGGAGAAAGTTCATCTTGATTTCCCGGCGTTGTTCCCCGTTGTCAGTGAGGCAGAACGGAGGGCCTGACAAGCACAGCTGTCTAGTCGTTCGGATGGGATGAAACACCAAGGTCCCGTGTACACATTGGAGTGCACGTAAAATATCCCTAAGCAGTTGGAATTCGATACTGTTGAATACGCTCTATACGATGACTAAATGTGTAGATTGTAGTCACCCACACTGCATGTTTCGCTTAACAATGAAAGGGTGCCGTTTTCAATTTTCGATCCTTTTGTTCTTCTACTCCAGATATGTTGGACTGTTGATCGATGGTTTCATATAAAAGACTACCAATAAGACTCTTTGTAGAAGAAGTTCCCAAAAAATATTATGTTGACTTTACGAGAAAGACCTCTAAACATGCTCCAAATTGTAAAAATACGACTTTTTGGATTTTCAATCTCTTTTTTTCGGCTATCCCTGATATTTAAAAAAAATGATACAATGTTTTCAAACAACAGGCTAGCTATTAGACTCTCTATTGACAAAAGTTTCATCGCCCTCCCTTCATTATAACCGAAGTTATCGTGCCCTAAAGAATCTACAAATCAGCATCCTTATCTCTGCTTACCCTAAGCAGAAAATGCTCATCTTTGAACTCAATCATGACATTGACCTAGTGAACGTCTACACCAAGTTTGAACATTCTAGCTTAATTAGAAGGAGAGTTATTGTGTTCCAAAGTCCCGGCCCTTCAAATTGCTTCTATTTTTCATTTTCAATTCAAAATGGTGACCATCACGTGACCGAAATCAAAATTCGGATCCGATAGATTTTTAGGCATTCCTTCAAGGATTCTGAAAATATAACTCCCGAGTCTGTAAGTAAAACAGCAAAAAAGCCTTTTTGATTTTTCACGTTTAAAGATGGTGGCACTTCCGGTTCGATCGACAAACTCCATATTTTGTGTACGAATCAGTAATTACTTGTCTAGTATCAAAAAAAAAAATTAGGTCATTCTGACCTATATTTCGACGATTTTTTTGAAAACTTTGATCCTTAATTTCGTCAAGGGGAGATAATTTAGAACATTTATAATTATATTTTTGAAGTCACATCGGTAACATCTACTTATACACTAAATTTCATGAAAATCGTACAACTATTAAAGAAGTTCTCAAATTGGTCTAAACTTCCGGTTCGAAATCACTGCGACGAATTTTCGAAATTGGAAAATGCGAAACTGCAGATGAAAATGATTTTTTTCAAGGTATTCAAAGAAAAAAGAATTAGTAAAATCGGTCAAAAAATAACAAAGTTACGACTATGCATTGTCAGTTTTTTCGTTCTTAAAATTCGGTGATTTCGGATTCGTAAAACGTTTTGAAAATATATTTAATCAACAGCCACCACCCATTTTTGGGGGGATAGGTAAAAGTTTCAGAACGATCCTATCGTTAGATTCTGAGAAATCCGATTTGTGGACAAAACACAAAAAAAAAATAACAATAATAATCTTAACAGAAACAATAAGCTTTCATATGTAATATGAAAGCTTAATAATAATAATTTTAGTAATCTCAATAGGCTTTCAGACGAAAGTCTGAAAGCCTAATAATAATAATAACTAGACCTGCATGCAGGAATGACGGGTTTCACTGGTGCCATGTTACCCTTAAACATGTCACTTCCGGTGTCAAGTTACCCTTGAACATATGTCACATCCGGTACCAGCGAAACCACTAAACAGGTTTCCAAATTAACATTGCACACAAATAAAATGGACGCAGAATCAACAAAATCCAGCAATATCAATTCATTTTATACATTTGTTACTTGTAAATGATCTTGACAAAATTAAATTACTCCCGGTGTTAATGCAAATGTTCAATTAGTCTTATGAAATCAGAAATGGCATACGATATCATATAGTAAAAATTTTACGTAAATCGAATAATAATTGCCACTTTTAAAGACCAAAAAACTTGAAAAGTGACTTGTAGAAAATCAGCTATTTCTCTGCAACCGTACAAGTTAGAAACCATTTTGTGGTATCTGTATGATCGTATTGGTTCATTCTTTTGTTGATTGGCATCAAATACAATAATTTGAAAAAGATTTCAAAACAGACCCATTTGAATAAAATATCTGTTTTGGAGGCTAAAAATACAGTTTTTGCCAAAATGACGTTACTTCCGGTGATAATGAAAATCTTAAATTACTTGTATGAAATCCCAAATGGCATTAGGTATAACATGGTGTGACGTTTATGAAAATCGAATAATAATTGACCCTTTTATGGCCCCGAAACCTTCAAAAGTGACCCGTAGAAAACCGTCTATTTCTCGGCAACCGAACAAGTTAGAAACAATTTTATGATATCTATATGACCATATGAGTTTTGTTTATAATATGTGAATTTAAACCAAAAGTTAAAATTATTAATACATATTAAGTTATTCTTGGTTGAATAAAACATTGATTTAAAAAGTTTAAAATGCAGTTTTTGACCAAATGATGTCACTTCCGGTGTCAATTTTAAATTGTAATCAACTTGATATGACGCTACATGCTTTTTGAATCAAATGATGTCACTTTTATAAAAATCCAATAATAATTGACTATTTTACAGGCAAAATAACGAAAACAGTGACTTGTACAGAACTGCCCATTTCTTGGTAACTGCTTATATTACAAACGAATTTTAACATACATTTTCTTCGTATGGATTATAGCTACAAGTTTATAAAAGTTACGAAGAAATATTTTAAAATCTGAAAAGCCTGAATAGGTTGTAAATAGGTAAATTTTACACCATTTTTAGCCTCTTAATCGAATTTGCTCGAAAGTGAAATCGAAATTTAAAAAACTGCTTCCTACATTTTTTGCGCCTTGAAAGGGCACACTCTTTGAGTCAAATAATTTTTCCAAAAAATAATATTTGTTTTCGAAGTAGGAAAATAACTGTCAAAATTGTAGTTTTTGGTAAAATTATGCCACTTCCGGTGCCGACAGATAACACTTTTGGTAATAAAAAAAATGACAATTGATACAACGAAGCATATGAATTTTGTTTTATACAAATCGGACAATAAAAAATTAATCTAGGACTGAAAAACTGAATTAGCCAATGGCGGCCAAGGAAAATTACTGAGACAAATTTTTTTAACATTTTTGCACTAGTCAGATGACTCTTTAATTCTGTGCACAATACGACTAAAAAATATTCATAAATAAAAAATTTTTTTGTAAAATTTTAAATTTTCGAAATTTGGCGCCTAATATCTTCGAAGATTTGCCGAAAATCAAAAATCGAAAGTAGCGTAGCTATGAGCCCTGTCTCAGGCTATGCCAAAATGTATCGAAAGTTAAAATCCAATGATTATTGTTAAAATTACTGCAATATTTTCAAAAACGATAACTTCGGTGATTTCGGACATTTCGCATTGTCGCAGAACGTTCAAAAAAGCTTTATCCTCTAAGTCACACCCACTTTCCCAGTAAAACCGAAGAGATCGTAACGATGCGACACGTAGTTGCTGAGATCTATTCAAATTGGAATCTGAATAATAATAATAATAATAATAATAATAATAACTAGACCTGCAAGCAGCACTGAACCGGCTTTCAGGAATCATACAGGAAGTTTATTATACCATAGCCGATCCATTGAGCTACCGAACTATACTTTAGATGTTTTGCTACAGTGAAACCTTCTATCATATATAAAAGTAATATGTGCTGGCGAAAAGAAGGGCCAAAATTGTAAATTATCGCAAAATTACGTCACTTCCGGTGCCGAAAGAAATTTTTATAGGGGAAAAATAAGTCGAAAATTCATAACATACAAAATACAAACTTTGTTTTATACGTATCGGGCAATAAATAACTAACCTGTAACCCATCAACTGAAATTAAGAAGGTAAAAAAATTAAAAGTGACCCTGGGAAAATTGGCTATTATTCGACAAGGGAACATGCTAGAAGCCTTTTCTTGATATCGATATGATGGTATTGATTCAATCTTACTGCCCATTAGAGTCAGACGTTATAAAGTTAATTGAATAATAAATATAAATCCCTTCAAAAAAATGTTTTGTTTTGAAGGCTAAAAATACGTTTTTTGCAAAAATTACATTACTTCCGGTGATATTGAAAATGTTAACTTAGTTCATTGAAGTCATAAATGGCATAAGGCATCAAATGGTAAAAATATTATAAAAATCGAATAATAATTGACACTTTTATAGACCAAAAACCTTGAAAAGTGACTTATAGAAGATCGCCTATTTCTCTGTAACCATACAAGTTAGAAACCATTTTGTGGCATCTGTATGGTCGTATGGCTTGATTCTATTCGTTGATGGGAATAAAATATCATAATTCTAAAAATATTATAAGGCAGACTCATTTGAATAAAATATTTGTTTTTTAGGTTAAAAGTACAGTTTTTGCCCAAATGACGTCATTTCCGGTCACAATGAAAATGTAAAATTGGCTTGACCTAGTCCAAAATGGCATTAAGCATCAAATGGGGAAAACAAATTGCAAATCGAATAATAATTCATTCTTTTATAGGCAAAATAACGTGAAAAGTGATGCATGCAAAATTGCATATTTCTCGGCAACTGTTCACATTACAAACTAATTTTCGCATGCATTCTCTTCGTCTGGATTATTGCTACGAGTTTATGAAAATTACAAATAAATATTTCAAAATATGAAGAGCTGAATGAATTGCAAACAACCGAATTTTACACTTTATTTTACATTTTATTCGAAATTGCCCGAAAATGAAATTGAAATTAAAAAGTCTGAGCTAAGGATATTGTGCACCTTTGCAGGGTGCATCATTTTAGTTATATCAGTTTTGAAAAAAATTAATATATGCTTTCAAAAAGTGGTACCGAACTGTCAAAATTGTAGTTTTTATTAATATTACGTCATTTCCGTTGCCGACAGAAAAATTTCAGCGTAACAAAAAAAATTACAATTGGGACCACGGAGCTTATGAACTTGTTTTATATAAATTGAACAATAAATAATTTTTCTGGGTACGAAAAACTAAATTAGCCGATGGCGGCTAATGCAAATTACCGAGACAATTTTTTTTCTCATTTATGCTCAAGTAGGATGATATTTTAACCCAGTGTAAAATATCGTCAAAAAATATTCATAAATAAAAAAGGTTTTCGTAAAAAAAAAATTTTTTTTCAAAATATCGGACATTTTTTCGACTACTTCCGGTTTTACGATTGTTGTCGTGATAGCTTTACGAAGTTCTTTGGATACTTAACTTTCTGTACCAGAAGTGTCAGAAACATCTATTGAGTAGTTTTGGTAGAAAAGATAAAATAAAGAGCGTTTACAAAAATTTAACGATTTTTGAATTTTTTTCAAAGTTTGATGCTATTTTTGGACCACCTATATTATTTCAATGCTTTTCATTTTGGATTCACTATATAGACAATCGATAGGACTTTGAGTAAGAAAAGTTTGAGAAAAATCGTAGGCGTCGTTTTCGAGAAAAGGGCGTCTCAGAATGTTAAAAAATCGGAAAATACTGGATATTTGGCATACAATAATTTATTTCCTTGCCATCGAAATCGTATTATTTACATACCGTATGATGGTCCATTAATAGGCTATCCAACGACACTTTAGTTCTTTTAGTCCGCTATTACCTAAGGGAGAAATCAAGTTTTTCGCAAGTGCGACAATGTTTTTAACCTTTTTTTTTATTTTTTGAATACTTCCGGTATGGTTATTATTGTCGGAATAGTTTAAATAGCCGGTTTGGGTACTAAAATAGTCATAGGGCTCTGTAATGATATATTACATTTACTGATCAGATAAAATGCCACTGAGAAATCCTATGTCCAAAAGTGAGAAAAATGCAAAAAAATTAAAATATCGAAAATTAACTTTCAATAACTACATACATATTATACATCGTTAGAATCGTAATTAGGTCAGCTATCTGAAAATACAACCTTTTTTCGAAAATCTCTTAAAATAAAAAAATAGTAGAGCATTTTCCAAAATTTCACGATTTTTCGACTTTTTTCGATTTTCAGTCCGTTATTTCACCTATTCCAGATATTTCAAAGTCGTAATGGAATGTTTCGTACTTCAGACTACCACAAGGTCTCTCGATAGAGAAAGTTTCATAGAAATCGCTGGAGTAGTTTTCGAGATACAGGCGTCCAAAAATGCTAAAAATCAGAAAATACTTGATTTTCAGCGTGCCATATTTTGCTGCCTGTTCATAGTATCCGTATGAATTTGGTATCATACGATAGTGCAATCCCAGTGCAGTCCAATGGTACCCTAATGTCTTTAATCCATTTATATCGGGCGGAGAAATCGTGTTTTTCCCAAAAATATCCATTTTTTGCATTTTTTTCAAAATATTGCACATTATTTCGACTACTTCCGGTTTAAGGATTCTTGTCGAAATTGCTTTATTTGTTGGTATTGGACTATAACTTCATGTTCCAGAAGTTTCAGAAACGTCAATTCTGCCATAAAACGAAACCCGAGCTCACAAAATGGGAAGAAAATTCGAAAAAAATCGAAAAATAAAGGGCGATAACTCTGAATGAAACTTATATTACTGGAATTGCATGGACGTCAGGTATCCAAAAATATAGGTCAAATTTGAGAATTTTGAAAAATAACAAAAATTGTCTCGTAAGCAACATGTTTTCAATTTTCGAACGCTAAAAGTCATAGACGAATGTTCGAAATCGAAAAATGTGAGATAGCCATTGTCTAAGAAAAGAATCAGGGATTCCAAAAAGGTAATTTGTTTGAATATGGATAAAGAATTGACGAAACTATGGTCTATTTTCAATTTTTAGACAAAATACAAAGTTCGGTCACTTCCGGTATGCGCAGAAATTTGAAAAATATTTTATCAAGTAGCCACCACATGGTTTCCCGACAGAAAATCTAATTCCAGATCGATATCTGTTTTCGATCATGGTGATCTAGGCTCCCGCGGTAAATAATAATAATAATAATAATAACTAGACCTGCATGCAGGAATGACGGGTTTCACTGGTGCCATGTTACCCTTAAACATGTCACTTCCGGTGCCAAGTTACCCTTGAACATATGTCACTTCCGGTACCAGCGAAACCACTAAACAGGTTTCCAAATTAACATTGCACACAAATAAAATGGACGCAGAATCAACAAAATCCAGCAATATCAATTCATTTTATACATTTGTTACTTGTAAATGATCTTGACAAAATTAAATTACTCCCGGTGTTAATGCAAATGTTCAATTAGTCTTATGAAATCAGAAATGGCATACGATATCATATAGTGAAAATTTTATGTAAATCGAATAATAATTGCCACTTTTAAAGACCAAAAAACTTGAAAAGTGACTTGTAGAAAATCGGCTATTTCTCTTCAACCGTACAAGTTAGAAACCATTTTGTGGTATCTGTATGATCGTATGGGTTCATTCTATTTGTTGATTGGCATCAAATACCATAATTTGAAAAAGATTTCAAAACAGACCCATTTGAATAAAATATCTGTTTTGGAGGCTAAAAATACAGTTTTTGCCAAAATGACGTTACTTCCGGTGATAATGAAAATCTTAAATTACTTGTATGAAATCCCAAATGGCATTAGGTATAACATGGTGTGACGTTTATGAAAATCGAATAATAATTGACCCTTTTATGGCCCCGAAACCTTCAAAAGTGACCTGTAGAAAACCGTCTATTTCTCGGCAACCGAATAAGTTAGAAACCATTTTATGATATCTATATGACCATATGAGTTTTGTTTATATGTGAATTTAAACCAAAAGTTAAAATTATTAATACATATTAAGTTATTCTTGGTTGAATAAAACATTGATTTAAAAAGTTTAAAATGCATTTTTTGACCAAATGATGTCACTTCCGGTGTCAATTATAAATTGTAATCAACTTGATATGACGCTACATGCTTTTTGAATCAAATGATGTCACTTTTATAAAAATCCGATCATAATTGACTATTTTACAGGCAAAATAACGAAAACAGTGACTTGTACAGAACTGCCCATTTCTTGGTAACTGCTTATATTACAAACGAATTTTAACATACATTTTCTTCGTATGGATTATAGCTACAAGTTTATAAAAGTTACGAAGAAATATTTTAAAATCTGAAAAGCCTGAATAGGTTGTAAATAGGCCAATTTTACACCATTTTTAGCCTCTTAATCGAATTTCCTCGAAAATGAAATCGAAATTAAAAAAACTGCTTCCTACAATTTTTGCGCCTTGAAAGGACACACTCTTTGTGTCATATAATTTTTCAAAAAAATAATATTTGTTTTCGAAATAAGAAAATAACTGTCAAAATTGTAGTTTTTGGTAAAATTATGCCACTTCCGGTGCCGACAGATAACATTATTGGTAACAAAAAAAATGACAATTGAGACAACGAAGCATATGAACTTTGTTTTATACAAATCGAAAAATAAAAAATTAATCTAGGACTGAAAAACTGAATTAGCCAATGGCGGCCAAGGAAAATTACTGAGACAATTTTTTTTAACATTTTTGCACAAGTCAGATGACTCTTTAATTCTGTGCACAATACGACTAAAAAATATTCATAAATAAAAAAATTTTTAGTAAAATTTTAAATTTTCGAAATTTGGCACCGAAAATCAAAAATCGAAAGTAGCGTAGCTATGTGCCCTGTCTCAGGCTATGCCAAAATGTATCGAAAGTTAAAATCCAATGATTATTGTTAAAATTACTGCAATATTTTCAAAAACGATAACTTCGGTGATTTCGGACATTTCGCATTGGCGCAGAACGTTCAAAATAGCTTTATCCTCTAAGTCACACCCACTTTCCCAGTAAAACCGAAGAAATCGTAACGATGCGACACGTAGTTGCTGAGATCTATTCAAATTGGAATCTGAATAATAATAATAATAATAATAATAATAAGAATAATAATTTTAACAAAAACAATAGTGTTTCACACAAGCTACGCAGTGTGAAACCCTAATAATAATAAGAATAATAATTTTAACAAAAACAATAGTGTTTCACACAAGCTACGCAGTGTGAAACCCTAATAATAAGAATAATAATTTTAACAAAAACAATAGTGTTTCACACAAGCTACGCAGTGTGAAACCCTAATAATTTTAGTAATCTCAATAGGCTTTCAGTCGAAAGTCTGAAAGCCTAATAAGAATAATAATTTTAACAAAAACAATAGTGTTTCACACAAGCTACGCAGTGTGAAACCCTAATAATAAGAATAATAATTTTAACAAAAACAATAGTGTTTCACACAAGCTTCGCAGTGTGAAACCCTAATAATAATTTTAACAAAAACAATAGTGTTTCACACAAGCTACGCAGTGTGAAACCCTAATAATTTTAACAAAAACAATAGTGTTTCACACAAGCTACGCAGTGTGAAACCCTAATAAGAATAACTAGACCTGCACGCAGGAATGACGGGTTTCACTGGTGCCACGTTACCCTTGAACATGTCACTTCCGGTGCCAAGCTACCTTGAACATGTAATTTCCAGTACCAACGAAACCACTAAACAGGTTTCCAAATAAACATTGCTCTCATCAAATAAAATTGACGCAGAATCAACCAAATCCAGCAATATCAATTCATTTTATACATTTGTTACTTGTAAATGATATTGACAAAATTACATTTCTTCCGGTGTTAATGAAAATGTTAAATTAATTTTATGAAATCAGAAATGGCATAGATATCATAATATAGTGAAAATTTTTTAGTAAATTGAATAATAATTGCCACTTTTCAAGACCAAAAAACTTGAAAAGTCACTTGTAAGAAAATCGGCTATTTCTCTGCAACCGTTCAAGTTAGGAACCATTTTGTGGTATCTGTATGATCGTATGGGTTCATTCTATTTGTTGATTGGCATCAAATATCATAATTTGAAAAAGATTTCAAAACAGACTCATTTGTATAAAATATCTGTTTTGGAGGCTAAAAATACAGTTTTTTCCAAAATGACGTTACTTCTGGTGAAAATGTAAATCTTAAATTACTTGTATAAAATCCTAAATGGCATTAGGTATAACATGGTGTAAAGTTTATGAAAATCGAATAATAATTGACACTTTTATGGCCCCAAAACCTTCAAAAGTGACCTGTAGAAAACCGTCTATTTCTCGGCAACCGAACAAGTTAGAGACAATTTTATGATATCTATATGAACATATGAGTTGTGTTTATATGTGAATTTAAACCAAAAGTTAAAATTATTAATACATATTAAATAATTCTTGTTTGAATAAAACATTGATTTAAAAAGATGAAAATGCAGTTTTTGACCAAATGACGTCACTTCCGGTGTCAATTTTAAATTGAATTCAACTTGATATGACGCTACATGCTTTTTGAATCAAATGATGTCACTTTTATAAAAATCCAATAATAATTGACTATTTTACAGGCAAAATAACGAAAACAGTGACTTGTACAGAACTGCCCATTTCTTGGTAACTGCTTATATTACAAACAAATTTTAACATACATTTTCTTTGTATGGATTATAGCTACAAGTTTATAAAAGTTACGAAGAAATATTTTAAAATCTGAAAAGCCTGAATAGGTTGTAAATAGGTCAATTTTACACCATTTTTAGCCTCTTAATCGAATTTGCTCGAAAGTGAAATCGAAATTAAAAAAACTGCTTCCTACGTTTTTTGCGCCTTGAAAAGACACACTCTTTGAGTCATATAATTTTTCCAAAAAATAATATTTGTTTTCGAAATAGGAAAATAACTGTCAAAATTGTAGTTTTTGGTAAAATTATGCCACTTCCGGTGCCGACAGATAACATTATCGGTAACAAAAAAAATGGCAATTCAGACAACGAAGCATATGAACTTTGTTTTATACACATCGAACAATAAAAAATTAATCTAGGACTGAAAAACTGAATTAGCCCATGGCGGCCAAGGAAAATTACTGAGACAAAATTTTTTAACATTTTTGCGCTAGTCAGATGACTCTTTAATTATGTGCACAATACGACTAAAAAATATTCATAAATAAAAAAGTTTTTTGTAAAATTTTAAATTTTCGAAATTTGGCGACTAATATCTTCGAAGATTTGCAGAAAATCAAAAATCGAAAGTAGCGTAGCTATGTGCCCTGTCTCCGGCTATGCCAAAATGTATCGAAAGTTAAAATCCAATGATTATTGTTAAAATTACTGCAATATTTTCAAAAACGATACTTTGGTGATTTCGGACATTTCGCATTGTCGCAGAACGTTCAAAATAGCTTTATCCTCTAAGTCACACCCACTTTCCCAGTAACACCGAAGAAATCGTAACGATGCGACACGTAGTTGCCGAGATCTATTCAAATTGGAATCTGAATAATAATAATAAGAACTAGACCTGCATGCAGGAATGACGGGTTTCACTGGTGCCATGTTACCCTTAAACATGTCACTTCCGGTGCCAAGTTACCCTTGAACATATGTCACTTCCGGTACCAGCGAAACCACTAAACAGGTTTCCAAATTAACATTGCACACAAATAAAATGGACGCAGAATCAACAAAATCCAGCAATATCAATTCATTTTATACATTTGTTACTTGTAAATGATCTTGACAAAATTAAATTACTCCCGGTGTTAATGCAAATGTTCAATTAGTCTTATGAAATCAGAAATGGCATACGATATCATATAGTGAAAATTTTATGTAAATCGAATAATAATTGCCACTTTTAAAGACCAAAAAACTTGAAAAGTGACTTGTGGAAAATCGGCTATTTCTCTGCAACCGTACAAGTTAGAAACCATTTTGTGGTATCTGTATGATCGTATGGGTTTATTCTATTTGTTGATTGGCATCAAATACCATAATTTGAAAAAGATTTCAAAACAGACTCATTTGAATAAAATATCTGTTTTGGAGGCTAAAAATACAGTTTTTGCCAAAATGACGTTACTTCCGGTGATAATGAAAATCTTAAATTACTTGTATGAAATCCCAAATGGCATTACGTATAACATGGTGTGACGTTTATGAAAATCGAATAATAATTGACCCTTTTATGGCCCCGAAACCTTCAAAAGTGACCTGTAGAAAACCGTCTATTTCTCGGCAACCGAATAAGTTAGAAACCATTTAATGATATCTATATGACCATATGAGTTTTGTTTATATGTGAATTTAAACCAAAAGTTAAAATTATTAATACATATTAAGTTATTCTTGGTTGAATAAAACATTGATTTAAAAAGTTTAAAATGCATTTTTTGACCAAATGATGTCACTTCCGGTGTCAATTTTAAATTGTAATCAACTTGATATGATGCTACGTGCTTTTTGAATCAAATGATGTCACTTTTATAAAAATCCAATAATAATTGACTATTTTACAGGCAAAATAACGAAAACAGTGACTTGTACAGAACTGCCCATTTCTTGGTAACTGCTTATATTACAAACGAATTTTAACATACATTTTCTTCGTATGGATTATAGCTACAAGTTTATAAAAGTTACGAAGAAATATCTTAAAATCTGAAAAGCCTGAATAGGTTGTAAATAGGCCAATTTTACACCATTTTTAGCCTCTTAATCGAATTTGCTCGAAAATGAAATCGAAATTAAAAAAACTGCTTCCTACATTTTTTGCGCCATGAAAAGACACACTCTTTGAGTCATATAATTTTTCAAAAAAATAATATTTGTTTTCGAAATAAGAAAATAACTGTCAAAATTGTAGTTTTTGGTAAAATTATGCCACTTCCGGTGCCGACAGATAACATTATTGGTAACAAAAAAAATGACAATTGAGACAACGAAGCATATGAACATTGTTTTATACAAATCGAACAATAAAAAATTAATCTAGGACTGAAAAACTGAATTAGCCAAGGAAAATTACTGAGACAAAATTTTTTAACATTTTTGCACTAGTCAGATGACTCTTTAATTCTGTGCACAATACGACTAAAAAATATTCATAAATAAAAAAGTTTTTTGTAAAATTTTAAATTTTCGAAATTTGGCGCCTAATATCTTCGAAGATTTGCCGAAAATCAAAAATCGAAAGTAGCGTAGCTATGTGCCCTGTCTCAGGCTATGCCAAAATGTATCGAAAGTTAAAATCCAATGATTATTGTTAAAATTACTGCAATATTTTCAAAAACGATAACTTCGGTGATTTCGGACATTTCGCATTGTCGCAGAACGTTCAAAATAGCTTTATCCTCTAAGTCACACCCACTTTCCCAGTAAAACCGAAGAAATCGTAACGATGCGACACGTAGTTGCTGAGATCTATTCAAATTGGAATCTGAATAATAATAATAATAATAACTAGACCTGCATGCAGGAATGACGGGTTTCACTGGTACCATGTTACCCTTAAACATGTCACTTCCGGTGTCAAGTTACCCTTGAACATATGTCACTTCCGGTACCAGCGAAACCACTAAACAGGTTTCCAAATTAACATTGCACACAAATAAAATGGACGCAGAATCAACAAAATCCAGCAATATCAATTCATTTTATACATTTGTTACTTGTAAATGATCTTGACAAAATTAAATTACTCCCGGTGTTAATGCAAATGTTCAATTAGTCTTATGAAATCAGAAATGGCATACTATATCATATAGTGAAAATTTTATGTAAATCGAATAATAATTGCCACTTTTAAAGACCAAAAAACTTGAAAAGTGACTTGTAGAAAATCAGCTATTTCTCTGCAACCGTACAAGTTAGAAACCATTTTGTAGTATCTGTATGATCGTCTGGGTTCATTCTATTTGTTGATTGGCACCAAATACCATAATTTGAAAAAGATTTCAAAACAGACCCATTTGAATAAAATATCTGTTTTGAAGGCTAAAAATACAGTTTTTGCCAAAATGACGTTACTTCCGGTGATAATGAAAATCTTAAATTACTTGTATGAAATCCCAAATGGCATTAGGTATAACATGGTGTGACGTTTATGAAAATCGAATAATAATTGACCCTTTTATGGCCCCGAAACCTTCAAAAGTGACCTGTAGAAAACCGTCTATTTCTCGGCAACCGAATAAGTTAGAAACCATTTTATGATATCTATATGACCATATGAGTTTTGTTTATATGTGAATTTAGACCAAAAGTTAAAATTATTAATACATATTAAGTTATTCTTGGTTGAATAAAACATTGATTTAAAAAGTTTAAAATGCATTTTTCGACCAAATGATGTCACTTCCGGTGTCAATTTTAAATTGTAATCAACTTGATATGACGCTACATGCTTTTTGAATCAAATGAAGTCACTTTTATAAAAATCCAATCATAATTGACTATTTTACAGGCAAAATAACGAAAACAGTGACTTGCACAGAACTGCCCATTTCTTGGTAACTGCTTATATTACAAACGAATTTTAACATACATTTTCTTCGTATGGATTATAGCTACAAGTTTATAAAAGTTACGAAGAAATATTTTAAAATCTGAAAAGCCTGAATAGGTTGTAAATAGGCCAATTTTACACCATTTTTAGCCTCTTAATCGAATTTGCTCGAAAATGAAATCGAAATTAAAAAAACTGCTTCCTACATTTTTTGCGCCTTGAAAGGACACACTCTTTGAGTCATATAATTTTTCAAAAAAATAATATTTGTTTTCGAAATAAGAAAATAACTGTCAAAATTGTAGTTTTTGGTAAAATTATGCCACTTCCGGTGCCGACAGATAACATTATTGGTAACAAAAAAAATGACAATTGAGACAACGAAGCATATGAACTTTGTTTTATACAAATCGAACAATAAAAAATTAATCTAGGACTGAAAAACTGAATTAGCCAATGGCGGCCAAGGAAAATTACTGAGACAAAAAATTTTAACATTTTTGCACTAGTCAGATGACTCTTTAATTCTGTGCACAAAACGACTAAAAAATATTCATAAATAAAAAAAAATTTAGTAAAATTTTAAATTTTCGAAATTTGGCGCCTAATATCTTCGAAGATTTGCCGAAAATCAAAAATCGAAAGTAGCGTAGCTATGTGCCCTGTCTCAGGCTATGCCAAAATGTATCGAAAGTTAAAATCCAATGATTATTGTTAAAATTACTGCAATATTTTCAAAAACGATAACTTCGGTGATTTCGGACATTTCGCATTGGCGCAGAACGTTCAAAATAGCTTTATCCTCTAAGTCACACCCACTTTACCAGTAAAACCGAAGAAATCGTAACGATGCGACACGTAGTTGCTGAGATCTATTCAAATTGGAATCTGAATAATAATAATAATAATAATAAGAATAATAATTTTAACAAAAACAATAGTGTTTCACACAAGCTACGCAGTGTGAAACCCTAATAATAACTAGACCTGCATGCAGGAATGACGGGTTTCACTGGTGCCATGTTACCCTTAAACATGTCACTTCCGGTGTCAAGTTACCCTTGAACATATGTCACATCCGGTACCAGCGAAACCACTAAACAGGTTTCCAAATTAACATTGCACACAAATAAAATGGACGCAGAATCAACAAAATCCAGCAATATCAATTCATTTTATACATTTGTTACTTGTAAATGATCTTGACAAAATTAAATTAATCCCGGTGTTAATGCAAATGTTCAATTAGTCTTATGAAATCAGAAATGGCATACGATATCATATAGTGAAAATTTTAAGTAAATCGAATAATAATTGCCACTTTTAAAGACCAAAAAACTTGAAAAGTGACTTGTAGAAAATCAGCTATTTCTCTGCAACCGTACAAGTTAGAAACCATTTTGTGGTATCTGTATGATCGTATTGGTTCATTCTTTTTGTTGATTGGCATCAAATACAATAATTTGAAAAAGATTTCAAAACAGACCCATTTGAATAAAATATCTGTTTTGGAGGCTAAAAATACAGTTTTTGCCAAAATGACGTTACTTCCGGTGATAATGAAAATCTTAAATTACTTGTATGAAATCCCAAATGGCATTAGGTATAACATGGTGTGACGTTTATGAAAATCGAATAATAATTGACCCTTTTATGGCCCCGAAACCTTCAAAAGTGACCCGTAGAAAACCGTCTATTTCTCGGCAACCGAACAAGTTAGAAACAATTTTATGATATCTATATGACCATATGAGTTTTGTTTATATGTGAATTTAAACCAAAAGTTAAAATTATTAATACATATTAAGTTATTCTTGGTTGAATAAAACATTGATTTAAAAAGTTTAAAATGCAGTTTTTGACCAAATGATGTCACTTCCGGTGTCAATTTTAAATTGTAATCAACTTGATATGACGCTACATGCTTTTTGAATCAAATGATGTCACTTTTATAAAAATTCAATAATAATTGACTATTTTACAGGCAAAATAACGAAAACAGTGACTTGTACAGAACTGCCCATTTCTTGGTAACTGCTTATATTACAAACGAATTTTAACATACATTTTCTTCGTATGGATTATAGCTACAAGTTTATAAAAGTTACGAAGAAATATTTTAAAATCTGAAAAGCCTGAATAGGTTGTAAATAGGTAAATTTTACACCATTTTTAGCCTCTTAATCGAATTTGCTCGAAAGTGAAATCGAAATTTAAAAAACTGCTTCCTACATTTTTTGCGCCTTGAAAGGGCACACTCTTTGAGTCAAATAATTTTTCCAAAAAATAATATTTGTTTTCGAAGTAGGAAAATAACTGTCAAAATTGTAGTTTTTGGTAAAATTATGCCACTTCCGGTGCCGACAGATAACACTTTTGGTAATAAAAAAAATGACAATTGATACAACGAAGCATATGAATTTTGTTTTATACAAATCGGACAATAAAAAATTAATCTAGGACTGAAAAACTGAATTAGCCAATGGCGGCCAAGGAAAATTACTGAGACAAATTTTTTTAACATTTTTGCACTAGTCAGATGACTCTTTAATTCTGTGCACAATACGACTAAAAAATATTCATAAATAAAAAAATTTTTTGTAAAATTTTAAATTTTCGAAATTTGGCGCCTAATATCTTCGAAGATTTGCCGAAAATCAAAAATCGAAAGTAGCGTAGCTATGAGCCCTGTCTCAGGCTATGCCAAAATGTATCGAAAGTTAAAATCCAATGATTATTGTTAAAATTACTGCAATATTTTCAAAAACGATAACTTCGGTGATTTCGGACATTTCGCATTGTCGCAGAACGTTCAAAAAAGCTTTATCCTCTAAGTCACACCCACTTTCCCAGTAAAACCGAAGAGATCGTAACGATGCGACACGTAGTTGCTGAGATCTATTCAAATTGGAATCTGAATAATAATAATAAGAATAATAATTTTAACAAAAACAATAGTGTTTCACACAAGCTACGCAGTGTGAAACCCTAATAATTTTAACAAAAACAATAGTGTTTCACACAAGCTACGCAGTGTGAAACCCTAATAAGAATAACTAGACCTGCACGCAGGAATGACGGGTTTCACTGGTGCCACGTTACCCTTGAACATGTCACTTCCGGTGCCAAGCTACCTTGAACATGTAATTTCCAGTACCAACGAAACCACTAAACAGGTTTCCAAATAAACATTGCTCACATCAAATAAAATTGACGCAGAATCAACCAAATCCAGCAATATCAATTCATTTTATACATTTGTTACTTGTAAATGATATTGACAAAATTACATTTCTTCCGGTGTTAATGAAAATGTTAAATTAATTTTATGAAATCAGAAATGGCATAGATATCATAATATAGTGAAAATTTTTTAGTAAATTGAATAATAATTGCCACTTTTCAAGACCAAAAAACTTGAAAAGTCACTTGTAAGAAAATCGGCTATTTCTCTGCAACCGTTCAAGTTAGGAACCATTTTGTGGTATCTGTATGATCGTATGGGTTCATTCTATTTGTTGATTGGCATCAAATATCATAATTTGAAAAAGATTTCAAAACAGATTCATTTGTATAAAATATCTGTTTTGGAGGCTAAAAATACAGTTTTTGCCAAAATGACGTTACTTCCGGTGAAAATGTAAATCTTAAATTACTTGTATAAAATCCTAAATGGCATTAGGTATAACATGGTGTAAAGTTTATGAAAATCGAATAATAATTGACACTTTTATGGCCCCAAAACCTTCAAAAGTGACCTGTAGAAAACCGTCTATTTCTCGGCAACCGAACAAGTTAGAGACAATTTTATGATATCTATATGAACATATGAGTTGTGTTTATATGTGAATTTAAACCAAAAGTTAAAATTATTAATACATATTAAATAATTCTTGTTTGAATAAAACATTGATTTAAAAAGATTAAAATGCAGTTTTTGACCAAATGACGTCACTTCCGGTGTCAATTTTAAATTGAATTCAACTTGATATGACGCTACATGCTTTTTGAATCAAATGATGTCACTTTTATAAAAATCCAATAATAATTGACTATTTTACAGGCAAAATAACGAAAACAGTGACTTGTACAGAACTGCCCATTTCTTGGTAACTGCTTATATTACAAACAAATTTTAACATACATTTTCTTTGTATGGATTATAGCTACAAGTTTATAAAAGTTACGAAGAAATATTTTAAAATCTGAAAAGCCTGAATAGGTTGTAAATAGGTCAATTTTACACCATTTTTAGCCTCTTAATCGAATTTGCTCGAAAGTGAAATCGAAATTAAAAAAACTGCTTCCTACATTTTTTGCGCCTTGAAAAGACACACTCTTTGAGTCATATAATTTTTCCAAAAAATAATATTTGTTTTCGAAATAGGAAAATAACTGTCAAAATTGTAGTTTTTGGTAAAATTATGCCACTTCCGGTGCCGACAGATAACATTATCGGTAACAAAAAAAATGGCAATTCAGACAACGAAGCATATGAACTTTGTTTTATACACATCGAACAATAAAAAATTAATCTAGGACTGAAAAACTGAATTAGCCCATGGCGGCCAAGGAAAATTACTGAGACAAAATTTTTTAACATTTTTGCGCTAGTCAGATGACTCTTTAATTATGTGCACAATACGACTAAAAAATATTCATAAATAAAAAAGTTTTTTGTAAAATTTTAAATTTTCGAAATTTGGCGACTAATATCTTCGAAGATTTGCAGAAAATCAAAAATCGAAAGTAGCGTAGCTATGTGCCCTGTCTCCGGCTATGCCAAAATGTATCGAAAGTTAAAATCCAATGATTATTGTTAAAATTACTGCAATATTTTCAAAAACGATACTTTGGTGATTTCGGACATTTCGCATTGTCGCAGAACGTTCAAAATAGCTTTATCCTCTAAGTCACACCCACTTTCCCAGTAACACCGAAGAAATCGTAACGATGCGACACGTAGTTGCCGAGATCTATTCAAATTGGAATCTGAATAATAATAATAATAAGAACTAGACCTGCATGCAGGAATGACGGGTTTCACTGGTGCCATGTTACCCTTAAACATGTCACTTCCGGTGTCAAGTTACCCTTGAACTTATGTCACTTCCGGTACCAGCGAAACCACTAAACAGGTTTCCAAATTAACATTGCACACAAATAAAATGGACGCAGAATCAACAAAATCCAGCAATATCAATTCATTTTATACATTTGTTATTTGTAAATGATCTTGACAAAATTAAATTACTCCCGGTGTTAATGCAAATGTTCAATTAGTCTTATGAAATCAGAAATGGCATACGATATCATATAGTGAAAATTTTATGTAAATCGAATAATAATTGCCACTTTTAAAGACCCAAAAACTTGAAAAGTGACTTGTAGAAAATCAGCTATTTCTCTGCAACCGTACAAGTTAGAAACCATTTTGTGGTATCTGTATGATCGTATGGGTTCATTCTATTTGTTGATTGGCATCAAATACCATAATTTGTAAAAGATTTCAAAACAGACCCATTTGAATAAAATATTTGTTTTGGAGGCTAAAAATACAGTTTTTGCCAAAATGACGTTACTTCCGGTGATAATGAAAATCTTAAATTACTTGTATGAAATCCCAAATGGCATTAGGTATAACATGGTGTGACGTTTATGAAAATCGAATAATAATTGACCCTTTTATGGCCCCGAAACCTTCAAAAGTGACCTGTAGAAAACCGTCTATTTCTCGGCAACCGAATAAGTTAGAAACCATTTTATGATATCTATATGACCATATGAGTTTTGTTTATATGTGAATTTAGACCAAAAGTTAAAATTATTAATACATATTAAGTTATTCTTGGTTGAATAAAACATTGATTTAAAAAGTTTAAAATGCATTTTTTGACCAAATGATGTCACTTCCGGTGTCAATTTTAAATTGTAATCAACTTGATATGACGCTACATGCTTTTTGAATCAAAGGATGTCACTTTTATAAAAATCCAATCATAATTGACTATTTTACAGGCAAAATAACGAAAACAGTGACTTGTACAGAACTGCCCATTTCTTGGTAACTGCTTATATTACAAACGAATTTTAACATACATTTTCTTCGTATGGATTATAGCTACAAGTTTATAAAAGTTACGAAGAAATATTTTAAAATCTGAAAGGCCTGAATAGGTTGTAAATAGGCCAATTTTACACCATTTTTAGCCTCTTAATCGAATTTGCTCGAAAATGAAATCGAAATTAAAAAAACTGCTTCCTACATTTTTTGCGCCTTGAAAGGACACACTCTTTGAGTCATATAATTTTTCAAAAAAATAATATTTGTTTTCGAAATAAGAAAATAACTGTCAAAATTGTAGTTTTTGGTAAAATTATGCCACTTCCGGTGCCGACAGATAACATTATTGGTAACAAAAAAAATGACAATTGAGACAACGAAGCATATGAACTTTGTTTTATACAAATCGAACAATAAAAAATTAATCTAGGACTGAAAAACTGAATTAGCCAATGGCGGCCAAGGAAAATTACTGAGACAAAAAATTTTAACATTTTTGCACTAGTCAGATGACTCTTTAATTCTGTGCACAATACGACTAAAAAATATTCATAAATAAAAAAAATTTTAGTAAAATTTTAAATTTTCGAAATTTGGCGCCTAATATCTTCGAAGATTTGCCGAAAATCAAAAATCGAAAGTAGCGTAGCTATGTGCCCTGTCTCAGGCTATGCCAAAATGTATCGAAAGTTAAAATCCAATGATTATTGTTAAAATTACTGCAATATTTTCAAAAACGATAACTTCGGTGATTTCGGACATTTCGCATTGGCGCAGAACGTTCAAAATAGCTTTATCCTCTAAGTCACACCCACTTTCCCAGTAAAACCGAAGAAATCGTAACGATGCGACACGTAGTTGCTGAGATCTATTCAAATTGGAATCTGAATAATAATAATAATAACTAGACCTGCAAGCAGCACTGAACCGGCTTTCAGGAATCATACAGGAAGTTTATTATACCATAGCCAACCCATTGAGCTACCGAACTAAACTTTAGTTGTTTTGCTTCAGTGACACCCTCTACCATATGTAAAAGTAATATTTGCTGGCGAAAAGAGCGGTCAAAATTGTAAATTATGGCAAAATTAAGTCACTTCCGGTGCCGAAAGAAATTTTTATAGGTGAAAAATAAGTCGAAAATTTGCAACATACAAAATTTGTTTAATACATATCGGGCAATGGAAAATTAACCTATAACCCATAAACTGAAATTAAGAAGGTAAAATAATTAAAAGTGACCCTTTTAGAAGCCTTTTCTTGATATCAATATGATGGTATTGATTCAATCTTACTGCCCATTAGAGTCAGACGTTATAAAGTTAAATAAATATAAATCCCTTCAAAAAAAAATGTTTGTTTTGAAGGCTAAAAATAAGTTTTTTGCAAAAATTACATTACTTCCGATGATATTGAAAATGTTAACTTAGTTGATAGGCATCAAATGGTAAAAAAATGATAAAAATCGAATAATAATATTGACACTTTTATAGAGAGAGAGAGAGAAATGGGGTTTAACGTCCACTCGACACAAACTAGGTCATTTTGGGACTAACATATGGTTTCAGTTTTATTTCAATAATTCGCTTGCGCGTAGGGGTCTTTAGCAGTGGGAGGAAACCGGAGTGCCCGGAGGAAACCCACATCTCCATGCCACATACGCTCGAAACCACAGCCGCAAGCCAGAGGTGACCGGCGAGCTAGACCACTAGGCCATCCCAACCCCCCGACACTTTTATAGACCAAAAACCTTGAAATGTGACTTATAGAAGATCGCCTATTTCTCTGTAACCGTACAAGTTAGAAACCATTTTGCGGTGGTCGTATGGTTTCATTCTATTCGTTGATGGTAATCAAATATCATAATTTTAAAAATATTATAAGGCAGACTCATTTGAATAAAATATTTGTTTTTTAGGTTAAAAATACAGTTTTTGCAGAAATGACGTCATTTCCGGTCACAGTGAAAATGTAAAATTGGCTTGAACTAGTCCACATTGACATTAGGCATCAAATGGAAAAAAAAATATTGCAAATCGAATAATAATTCACTCTTTTATAGGCAAAATAACGTGAATAGTGATGCATGCAAAATTGCATATTTCTCGGCAACTGATCATATTTCAAACTAATTTTCGCATACATTCTCTTCGTCTAGATTATTGCTACGAGTTTATGAAAATCACAAATAAATATTTCAAAATATGAAGACGCTGAATGAATTGTAAATAATTGAATTTTACACTTTATTTTACATTTTATTCGAAATTGCCCGAAAATGAAATTGAAATTTAAAAAATCTGAGCTAAAAATTGTATACACCTTTGCAGGGTGTATCCTTTTAGTTATATCAGTTTCAAAAAAAAAATATTTGCTTTCAAAAAGTGGTACTGAACTGTCAAAATTGTAGTTTTTGTTAATATTACGTCACTTCCGTTGCCGACAGAAAAATTTCAAAAAAAAAATTGCAATTGGGACCACGGAGCATATGAACTTTGTTTTATACAAATCGAACAATAAATAGTTTTTCTGGTTACGAAAAACTAAATGAGCCGATGGCGGCTAACGCAAATTACCGAGACATTTTTTTTATCATTTCTGCTCAAGTAGGATGATATTTTAACCCTGTGTAAAATACCATCAAAAAATATTCATAAATAAAAAAGGTTTTCGCAAAAAAAAAAAAAAAACAATTTTCAAAATATCGGACATTTTTTCGACTACTTCCGGTTTTACGATCATTGTCGTGACAGCTTTACGAAGTTCTTTGGATACTTAACTTTCTGTACCAGAAGTGTCAGAAACATCCATTGAGTAGTTTTGGAAAAAAAGATAAATTAAAGAGCGTTTCCAAAAATTTAACGATTTTTCAATTTTTTTCAAAGTTTGAGGCCATTTTTGGACCTCTTATATTATTTCAATGCTTTTCATTTTGGATTCACTATATAGACAACCGATAGGACTTTGAGAAAGAAAAGTTTAAGAAAAATCTGCGGCGTTATTTTCGAGAAAAGGGCGTCTCAGAATGTTAAAAAATCGGAAAATACTAGATTTTTGGCATACAATAATTTATTTACTAATCATCGAAATCGTATTATTTAGACACCATATGATGGTCCATTAATAGGGCTATCCAGCGACACTTTAGTTCTTTTGGTCCGCTATTACGTAAGGGAGAAATCAAGTTTTTCGCAAGTGCGACAATGTTTTTAACATTATTTTTTCATTTTTTGAATACTTCCGGTATGGCCATTATTGTCGGAATAGTTTTAATAGGCGGTTTGGGCACTAAAATAGCCACAGGGCTCTGTAATGACATATTACATTATCTGATCAGATAAAATGCCCCTGAGAAATCCTATGTTCAAAAGTGCCAAAAATGCAAAAAAATTAAAATATCGAAAATTAAATTTCAAAAACTACATACATATTATACATCGTTAGAATCGTAATTAGGTCAGCTATCTGAATATACAATCTTTTTTTGAAAATCTCTTAAAATAAAAAAAAAGTAGAGCATTTTCCAAAATTTCACGATTTTTCGACTTTTTTCGATTTTCAGTCCGTTATTTCACCTATTCCAGATATTTCAAAGTCTTATTGGATCGCTTCATGCAAAAAACCTCCGAAAGGACTCTCGATAGAAAAAATTAGAAAAAAAGTTGCGGTTAAGTTTTCGAGATACAGGCGTCCAAAAATGCTAAAAATCAGAAAATACTTGATTTTCAGCGTGCCATATTTTGCTTCCTGCTAATCGTATCCTTACGAATTGGGTATCATTCAGTGGTCCAATCAGCGCCCGACCAAATGATACCTTAATTCGTTTAATCCGTTGATATCGGACGGAGAAATCGTGTTTTTACCCAAAACACCCATTTTTCACTTTTTTTTCAAAATATCGCATATTATTTCGACTACTTCCGGTTTACGGATTGTTGTTGAAATTGCTTTAAACGGTGGTTTGATCATATTACTTCATGTTCCAGGAATTTCAGAAGCGTCGATCTGGCCGTAAAACGAAACTTAAGCTCACAAAATGTGAAGAAAATTCGAAAAAAATCGAAAAATAAAGGGCGATAACTCTGAATGAAACTTATATTACTGGAACCGGATTGCCTTCAGGTATCCAAAAATGTAGGTCAAATTTTAAAATTTTGAAAAATAACAAAAAATGTGTCTTAAACAACATATTTTCATTTTTCGAACGCTAGAAGTCAGCGGCGAAGTTTCGAAATTGCAAAATTTTCAACTGCTATCGTCCGAGAAAAGATTCAGGGTTTCCAAAAATGTAATTTGTATGAAAATAGATACAGAATTGACGAATCTACGGCCGTTTTTTAAATATTTGGCACCGCACGAAATTCGGCCACTTCCGGTCTGCGCAGAAGTTTCAAATACAGTGGAAGGGATAGCCACCATATGGTTTCCTGGCAGAAAATTATGTCCCAGATCTGTATCTGTTACAGACACTGAGAAATAGGCTCCCCCGAAAAATAAAATAATAATAACTAGATCTGCTACTGTCCCATGCAGATATGAAAGCTTACATATTCATCGTCACGTGTCATTGATTGTATCAAGTATCCTAAATAAAAGGATAAGAAGAAAAAATTATTAAAATTGGTCAAAAACTCGCGAAGTTACAAGTCTAAATATAGTATGAAACATTGCACCCAGGCATAACAATAATCTGAAAACTAAAGGGAAATAACTGAAACTTGTATTACTGTAATGAGACGGATGAGAAAATGAAATGAAAATGGCGGGAAAAAAAAATTAAAAATGGCAGGTTGGACAGGCGACCTTACTCCTTGTCACGTACAACCGGGCATTCGAAAACACGCTAGTTAACTCAATGACAGGCGCGCGTGCTAACCATTCAGGCACCCAACCCCCTTTGAAATCAGACACGTGCAATATGTCATATTGGAAGAATAAGAAGTCGCTCACAACAAAATGGTAAATTAATGAGTTTAGGTCAAAAGGTTGAGCTACTGTTTTAGAGTACTTAATAGTTTTAAAGAGACACGTTAAGGGTTGTTCATAGTTAAATGAAAGTTTAATTTTAAATAAGACCAATAAAATTAGGATTTAATAATGCCAGACTAATATTTCCAATATGTTTGGTTATAAGTAGGAAATCGTGACGACTTCTTAAGCATGTTTTAAACAAAGGATCATGTTTGTTTAAACAAGAATGGCACTCTGCAATAAAAAAAACTGGCAAAAGCAAGATTTCTATGCAGAAATTAAATAATTGCTAGAACCAGAAAAATATTTATCCACTATAATAAATAAGCAACATAGAGAAAATGGAATGAAATTGAATGGGGTTTAACGTCCGACTGTTCTGCTCCTAAAATGGGCTAATGAAGACGGGCATATGCCATAAAGTGTGCAATGAGGGAAATGTTACCCGGGCAGCGGCGGTTACGGCCTACGAGGTTGGACAGGCGACCATACTCCTTCACGTACAACCAAGAAATCGAAACAACGCCAGTTGACTCAATGACAGACGTTATGATACAGAGCGCACGTGCTAACCATTTAGCCACGCAACCTCCCTAAAATCGGCAAATTGCTGACCTACAGTGAGAAACATTTCAACCGGGCCAAATTTTCTATTGTAACAGTTTAATTTGCACGGTACCTTTAGTTATCAACCGAATATTACAAAACTTTTAAAAATAAGCTCCCCCTGACCAGCTTAAGCGTTCGCAATAAACGTTTGCCCCTTAAAATCGGTAAATTGCTGACTTTAAAGTGAGAAACATTACAACCGGGGGCAATTTTCTGTTTTATCACTTTTACAGTACCTTTGATTACCAACCGATTATTACAAAACTTTAAAAATAAAAGAGAAAGAGAGAAATGCGGCCTAATGTCCATTCGACACAAACTAGGTCATTTCGGGACTAACATATGTTTTTTAATTTTATTTAAAAACTCCCCTTGCGCTTACAAGTCTTTAGCCGTTGGGAGGAAACCGAAGGACACGGAGAAAACCCACGAGGTTGGACATCATACTTCATGTCACGTCCAACCTGGAGATCGAAACGACGCCCGTTGACTCAATGACAGACGTTACGATACAGTGCGCACATGCTAACCATTCAGCCATTCAGCCTCCCTGAATTCAGAAAATTGCTGACTTATAGCAAGAAACATTTCAACCGGGCGAAATTTTCTGTTTTAACAGTTTAATGTGCACGGTACTTTAATTACCAACCGATTATTACAAAACTTTTGAAAATAAGCTCCAACTGACCAGCTTAATCGTATGCAATAAACGTTTTCGCCTGAATTGAAAGTTCTGCGCGGAGAAAGTTCATCTCGATTTCCCGGCGTGGTTACTCTTGTCAGTGAGGCAGAACGGAGGGCCTGACAAGCACAGCTGTCTAGTCATTCGGATGGGACGAAAAACCAAGGTCCCGTGTACACATTGGAGTGCACGTAAAATATCCCTAAGCAGTTGGAATTCGATACTGTTGAATAAGCTCTATACGATGACTAAATGTGTAGATTGTAGTCACCCACACTGCATGTTTCGCTTAACAATGAAAGGGTGCCGTTTTCAATGTTCGATCCTTTTGTTCTTCTACTCCTGATATGTTGGACTGTTGATCGATGGTTTCATATAAAAGACTACCAATAGAAGAAGTTCCCAAAAAATATTATGTTGACTTAACGAGAAAGACCTCTAAACATGCTCCAAATTGTAAAAATACGACTTTTTGGATTTTCAATCTCTTTTTTTCGGCTATCCCTGATATTTAGAAAAAATAATACAATGATTTCACACAACAGGCTAGCTATTAGACTCTCTATTGACAAAAGTTTCACCGCCCTCCCTTCATTATAACCGAAGTTATCGTGCCCTAAAGAATCAACAAATTAGCATGCTTATCTCTGCTTACCCTAAGCAGAAAATGCTGATCTTTAAACTCAATCATAACATTGACCTAGTGAACGTCTACACCAAGTTTGAACATTCTAGCTTAATTAGAAGGAGAGTAATTGTGTTCCAAAGTCCCGACCCTTCTATTTTTCATTTTCAATTCAAAATGGTGACCATCACGTGACAGAAATCAAAATTCTATTCGCGACATTTTTTAGGCCTTCCTACAAGGATTCAGAAAATATAACTCCCGAGTCTGTAAGTAAAATAGCAAAAAAGCCTTATTGATTTTTCACTTTTAAATATGGCGGCACTTCCGGTTCGATCGACAAACTCCATATTTTGTTTACAAATCAGTAATTACTTATCTAGTATCCAAAAAAAAAAATCAGGTCATTCTGACCTATATTTCGATGATTTTTTTGAAAATTTTGATCCTTAATTTCGTCAAGGGGAGATAATTTAGAAAATTTCTAATTATATTTTTGAAGTCACATCGGTAAGATCTACTTAGATACTAAATTTCATGAAAATCGTACAATTATTAAAGAAGTTGTCAAATTGGTCTAAACTTCCGGTTCGAAATCACAGCGACGAATTTTCGAAATTCGAAAATGTGAAACTGCAGATGAAAATGATTTTTTTAAAGGTATTCAAAGAAAAAAGAATTAGTAAAATCGGTCAAAAAATAACAAAGTTACGACTATGCATTCTCATTTTTTTCGTTCGTAAAATTCGGTGATTTCGGATTCGTAAAACGTTTCGAAAATATATTTAATCAAGGTTCGCACCCCATTTTTGGGGGGGTAGGTCAAAATTTCAGAAAGATCCTATGGATAGATTCTGAGAAATCCGATTTGCAGAAAACACACAAAAAAAAAAAAAATAATAACTAGATCTGCTACTGTCCCATGCAGATATGAAAGCTTTCATATTCATCGTCACGTGTCATTGATTGTATCAAGTATCCTAAATAAAAGGATAAGAAGAAAAAATTATCAAAATTGGTCAAAAACTCGCGAAGTTACAAGTCTAAATATAGTATGAAACATTGCACCCAGGCATAACAATAATCTGAAAACTTAAGGGAAATAACTGAAACTTGTATTACTGCAATGAGACGGATGAGAAAATGAAATGAAAATGGCGGGAAAAAAAAATAAAAATGTCAGGTTGGACAGGCGACCTTACTCCTTGTCACGTACAACCGGGCATTCGAAAACACGCTAGTTAACTCAATGACAGGCGCGCGTGCTAGCCATTCAGCCATCCAACCCCCCCTTTGAAATCCGACACGTGCAATATGTCATATAGGAAGAATAAGAAGTCGCTCACAACAAAATGGTAAATTAATTAGTTTAGGTCAAAAGGTTGAGCTACTATTTTAGAGTACTTAATAGTTTTAAAGAGACACGTTAAGGGTTGTTCATAGTTAAATGAAAGTTTAATTTTAAATAAGACCAATAAAATTAGGATTTAATAATGCCAGACAAATATTTCCAATACGTTTGGTTATAAGTAGGAAATCATGACGACTTCTTAAGCATGTTTTAAACAAAGGATCATAGACTGAATTATACAAGAATGGCACTCTGCAATAAAAAAAAACTGGCCAAAGCAAGATTTCTATGCAGAAATTAAATAATTGCTAGAACCAGAAAAATATTTATCCACTACAATAAATAAGCAACATAGAGAAAATGAAATGAAATTGAATGGGGTTTAACGTCCTACTGTTCTGCTCCTAAAATGGGCTGATGAAGACTGGCATATGCCATAAAGTGTGCAATGAGGGAAATTTTACCCGGGCAGCAGCGTTACGGCCTACGAGGATGGACAGGCGACCATACTCCTTGTCACGTACAACCAAGAAATCGAAACAACGCCAGTTGACTCAATGACAGACGTTTTGATACAGAGCGCACGTGCTAACCATTCAGCCACGCAACCTCCCTAAAATCGGCAAATTGCTGACCTACAGCGAGAAACATTTCAACCGGCCCAAATTTTCTATTTGAACAGTTTAATTTGCATGGTACCTTTAGTTATCAACCGAATATTACAAAACTTTTAAAAATAAGCTCCCCCTGACCAGCTTAAGCGTTCGCAATAAACGTTTGCCCCTTAAAATCTGCAAATTGCTGACTTTAAAGTGAGAAACATTACAACCGGGCGAAATTTTCTGTTTTATCACTTTTACAGTACCTTTGATTACCAACCGATTATTACAAAACTTTAAAAATAAAAGAGAAAGAGAGAAATGCGGCCTAATGTCCATTCGACACAAACTAGGACATTTTGTGACTAACATATGCTTTTTAATTTTATTTAAAAACTCCCCTTGCGCTTACTGGTCTTTAGCCTTTGGGAGGAAACCGAAGGACACGGAGAAAACCCACGAGGTTGGACATCATACTTCATGTCACGTGCAACCTGGAGATCGAAACAACGCTCGTTGACTCCATGACAGACGTTACGATACAGCGCGCACATGCTAACCATTCAGCCTCCCTGAATTCGGAAAATTGCTGACTTATAGCAAGAAACATTTCAACCGGGCGAAATTTTCTGTTTTAACAGTTTAATGTGCACGGTACTTTAATTGCCAACCGATTATTACAACTGACCAGCTTAATCGTGTGCAATAAACGTTTGGCCTGAATTGAAAGTTCTGCACGGAGAAAGTTCATCTTGATTTCCCGGCGTGGTTCCCCGTTGTCAATGAGGCAGAACGGAGGGCCTGATAAGCACAGCTGTCTAGTCGTTCGGATGGGATGAAACACCAAGGTCCCGTGTACACATTGGAGTGCACGTAAAATATCCCTAAGCAGTTGGAATTCGATACTGTTGAATAAGCTCTATACGATGACTAAATGTGTAGATTGTAGTCACCCACACTGCATGTTTTGCTTAACCATGAATGGTTGCCGTTTTCAATTTTCGATCCTTTTGTTCTTCTACTCCAGATATGTTGGACTGTTGATCGATGGTTTCATATAAAAGACTACCAATAAGACTCTTTGTAGAAGAAGTTCCCAAAAAATATTAAGTTGACTTTACGAGAAAGACCTCTAAACATGCTCCAAATTGTAAAAATACGACTTTTTGGATTTTCAATCTCTTTTTTTCGGCTATCCCTGATATTTAAAAAAATTGATACAATGATTTCAAACAACAGGCTAGCTATTAGACTCTCTATTGACAAAAGTTTCATCGCCCTCCCTTCATTATAACCGAAGTTATCGTGCCCTAAAGAATCAACAAATCAGCATCCTTATCTCTGCTTACCCTAAGCAGAAAATGCTCATCTTTGAACCCAATCATGACATTGACCTAGTGAACGTCTACACCAAGTTTGAACATTCTAGCTTAATTAGAAGGAGAGTTATTGTGTTCCAAAGTCCCGGCCCTTCAAATTGCTTCTATTTTTCATTTTCAATTCAATATGGTGACCATCACGTGACCGAAATCAAAATTCGGATCCGATAGATTTTTAGGCATTCCTTCAAGGATTCTGAAAATATAACTCCCGAGTCTGTAAGTAAAATAGCAAAAAAGCCTTTTTGATTTTTCACGTTTAAAGATGGTGGCACTTCCGGTTCGATCGACAAACTCCATATTTTGTGTACGAATCAGTAATTACTTGTCTAGTATCAAAAAAAAAAATTAGGTCATTCTGACCTATATTTCGACGATTTTTTTGAAAACTTTGATCCTTAATTTCGTCAAGGGGAGATAATTTAGAACATTTATACTTATATTTTTGAAGTCACATCGGTAACATCTACTTATACACTAAATTTCATGAAAATCGTACAACTATTAAAGAAGTTCTCAAATTGGTCTAAACTTCCGGTTCGAAATCACAGCGACGAATTTTCGAAATTGGAAAATGCGAAACTGCAGATGAAAATGATTTTTTTCAAGGTATTCAAAGAAAAAAGAATTAGTAAAATCGGTCAAAAAATAACAAAGTTACGACTATGCATTGTCAGTTTTTTCGTTCGTAAAATTCGGTGATTTCGGATTCGTAAAACGTTTTGAAAATATATTTAATCAACAGCCACCACCCATTTTTGGGGGGATAGGTAAAAGTTTCAGAACGATCCTATCGTTAGATTCTGAGAAATCCGATTTGTGGACAAAACACAAAAAAAAAATAACAATAATAATCTTAACAGAAATAATAAGCTTTCATATGTAATATGAAAGCTTAATAATAACTTTAACAGAAACAATAAGCTTTCATATGTAATATGAAAGCTTAATAAATAATAATTTTAGTAATCACAATAGGCTTTCAGACGAAAGTCTGAAAGCCTAATAATAAGAATAATAATTTTAACAAAAACAATAGTGTTTCACACAAGCTACGCAGTGTGAAACCCTAATAATAATTTTAACAAAAACAATAGTGTTTCACACAAGCTTCGCAGTGTGAAACCCTAATAAGAATAATAATTTTAACAAAAACAATAGTGTTTCACACAAGCTACGCAGTGTGAAACCCTAATAATAATTTTAACAAAAACAATAGTGTTTCACACAAGCTACGCAGTGTGAAACCCTAATAATAATAATAATAAGAACTAGACCTGCATGCAGGAATGACGGGTTTCACTGGTGCCATGTTACCCTTAAACATGTCACTTCCGGTGCCAAGTTACCCTTGAACATATGTCACTTCCGGTACCAGCGAAACCACTAAACAGGTTTCCAAATTAACATTGCACACAAATAAAATGGACGCAGAATCAACAAAATCCAGCAATATCAATTCATTTTATACATTTGTTACTTGTAAATGATCTTGACAAAATTAAATTACTCCCGGTGTTAATGCAAATGTTCAATTAGTCTTATGAAATCAGAAATGGCATACGATATCATATAGTGAAAATTTTATGTAAATCGAATAATAATTGTTACTTTTAAAGACCAAAAAACTTGAAAAGTGACTTGTAGAAAATCGGCTATTTCTCTGCAACCGTACAAGTTAGAAACCATTTTGTCGTATCTGTATGATCGTATGGGTTCATTCTATTTGTTGATTGGCATCAAATACCATAATTTGAAAAAGATTTCAAAACAGACTCATTTGAATAAAATATCTGTTTTGGAGGCTAAAAATACAGTTTTTGCCAAAATGACGTTACTTCCGGTGATAATGAAAATCTTAAATTACTTGTATGAAATCCCAAATGGCATTAGGTATAACATGGTGTGACGTTTATGAAAATCGAATAATAATTGACCCTTTTATGGCCCCGAAACCTTCAAAAGTGACCTGTAGAAAACCGTCTATTTCTCGGCAACCGAATAAGTTAGAAACCATTTTATGATATCTATATGACCATATGAGTTTTGTTTATATGTGAATTTAAACCAAAAGTTAAAATTATTAATACATATTAAGTTATTCTTGGTTGAATAAAACATTGATTTAAAAAGTTTAAAATGCATTTTTTGACCAAATGATGTCACTTCCGGTGTCAATTTTAAATTGTAATCAACTTGATATGACGCTACGTGCTTTTTGAATCAAATGATGTCACTTTTATAAAAATCCAATCATAATTGACTATTTTACAGGCAAAATAACGAAAACAGTGACTTGTACAGAACTGCCCATTTCTTGGTAAATGCTTATATTACAAACGAATTTTAACATACATTTTCTTCGTATGGATTATAGCTACAACTTTATAAAAGTTACGAAGAAATATTTTAAAATCTGAAAAGCCTGAATAGGTTGTAAATAGGCCAATTTTACACCATTTTTAGACTCTTAATCGAATTTGCTCGAAAATGAAAACGAAATCAAAAAAACTGCTTCCTACATTTTTTGCGCCTTGAAAAGACACACTCTTTGAGTCATATAATTTTTCCAAAAAATAATATTTGTTTTCAAAATAGGAAAATAACTGTCAAAATTGTAGTTTTTGGTAAAATTATGCCACTTCCGGTGCCGACAGATAACATTATCGGTAACAAAAAAAAATGGCAATTCAGACAACGAAGCATATGAACTTTGTTTTATACAAATCGAACAATAGAAAATTAATCTAGGACTGAAAAACTTAATTAGCCAATGGCGGCCAAGGAAAATTACTGAGACAAAAAATTTTAACATTTTTGCACTAGTCAGATGACTCTTTCATTCTGTGCACAATACGACTAAAAAATATTCATAAATAAAAAAGTTTTTTGTAAAATTTTAAATTTTCGAAATTTGGCGCCTAATATCTTCGAAGATTTGCCGAAAATCAAAAATCGAAAGTAGCGTAGCTATGTGCCCTGTCTCAGGCTATGCCAAAATGTATCGAAAGTTAAAATCCAATGATTATTGTTAAAATTACTGCAATATTTTCAAAAACGATAACTTCGGTGATTTCGGACATTTCGCTTTGTTGCAGAACGTTCAAAATAGCTTTATCCTCTAAGTCACACCCACTTTCCCAGTAAAACCGAAGAAATCGTAACGATGCGACACGTAGTTGCTGAGATCTATTCAAATTGGAATCTGAATAATAATAATAATAATAAGAATAATAATTTTAACAAAAACAATAGTGTTTCACACAAGCTACGCAGTGTGAAACCCTAACTAGATCTGCTACTGTCCCATGCAGATATGAAAGCTTTCATATTCACAGTCACTTCCTGTCACATGTCATGGGTCGTATGAATAATCCGAACAAGGAAAAAAAATCATTAAAATCGGTTACAATCTAGTGAAGTTAATGTGATTTTTCACTCGTAAAGAATTTTGTCAGCACGAAAAACATCAAAGGCAAAAATCGAATTTTTGAAATATTCAAATACCGTATCCCGACTATCCTGAAATGTAATAATTTCAGACATAGGAGACGCATTGAACATACTATGCTCTATTATGTTTGTTTACAAGTCCGTAAATGTCGACTTTTCACTATGTTTCATATTCACTTCAAAATGGTGACTACCAGTTGACCTAAATCAAAATTCTACTTCGAACTTCATCAAGACATTGACTTAGTGAATGCCTATACCAAGTTTGAACATTGTACCCCAATTAGAAAAAGAGTTATTGTGTTCCAGAGTCATCAAGGTATTGGCCTAATAAAAACCCACACCGAGTCTAGCTGAATTAGAAAGAGAGTGATTGTGTCCCAAACTAGATCATTTCGGGACTAACATATAGTTCGATTTTATTTCAATATTTCGCTTGTGCGTAGAGGTCTTTAGCAGTGGAAGGAAACCGGAGGAAATGAAGACGTTTTTTAGGCCTTCCTCCAAGGATTCAGAAAATATAATTCCCGTGTCTGTAAGTAAAATAGCAAAATGGCGTTTGAGGTTTTTACATTTCAAGATGGTGGCACTTCCGGGTTGAGCTACAAACTCCATTTTTTGTGTACGAATCAGTGGTCTCGCAGCTAGTAACCAAAAATAAAAATCAAGATGATTTGACCTATATTTCGTCGATTTTTTTGAAAATTTCGATCCTCAATTTCTCCAAGGGGAGATAATTTAGAAAATTTCTAAAGTCATTTTTCAAGTCGCATCATTAAGGTTTACTTACATATTAAATTTCATGAAAATCGTACAACTACTAAAGAAGTTGTCCAGTTGGTCTAAACTTCCGGTTCGAAATCACAGCGACGAATTTTCGAAATTCGAAAATCCGAAATTGCAGATTTGAAGTAAATGTCTCAAGGTACTCATAGAAAAAAGAATTAATTAAATAGGTCAAATAGTCACAAAGTTACAGCATTGTAGGTCAAATGCATTCGTTCGTAAAATTCGGTGATTTCGGATTCGTAAAACGTTTTGAAAATATATTTAATCAAGGTTCGCACCCCATTTATAGGGGGGTAGGTCAAAGTTTTAGAAAGATCCTATGGTTAGATTCTGAGAAATCCGATTTGCAGAAAATACACAAAAAAAAAAAAATAACTAGATCTGCTACTGTCCCATGCAGATATGAAAGCTTTCATATTCACAGTCACTTCCTGTCACATATCATGAGTCATATAAATAATCCGAACAAGAAAAAATAAATCATTAAAATCGGTCACAATCTAGCGAAATTAATGTGATTTTTCACTCGTAAACAACTTTGTCGGCACGAAAAACATCAAAGGCGAAATTCGAATTTTTGAAATATTCAAATACCAAAAATTCGACCCTATCCCGGCTATCCTGAAATGTATTAAATTTTAGACATAGGAGACGCATTGAACATACTATGCCCTATTGTGTTTGTTTATAAGTCCGTAAATGTCGATTTTTCACTATGTTTCATATTCACTTCGAAATGGCGACCATCAGCTGACCTAAATCAAAATTCTGCTCTGAACGTTTTTTAGGTTTTCCTTCAAGGATTCAGAAAATGTAACCCCATGTCTGTAAGTGCAATATCGCAAAAGTTCTATTGGGTTTTTTTACGTTTCAAGATGGTGGCACTTCCGGTTCGATCGACAAACTCCATGTTTTGTGTACGAATCAGTAATTACTTGTCTATTATCGAAAAAACAATTAGGTCATTCCATGACTTTATTTCGACGATTTTTTTTTAAAAATTTGATTCTTAATTTCACCAAGGGGAGATAATTTAGAAAATTTTAAAAGTCATTTTTCAAGTCGCATCAGTAATGTCTACTTACATACTAAATTTCATGAAAATCGTACAACTATTAAAGAAGTTGTCAAGTTGGTCTCAACTTCCGGTTCGAAATCACAGCGACGAATTTTCGAATATTACAAAACTTTTAAAAATAAGCTCCCCCCTGACCAGCTTAATCGTTTGCAATAAACGTTTTCCCCTTAAAATCGGCAAATTGCTGACTTTAAATTGAGAAACATTACAACCGGGCGAAATTTTCTGTTTTATCACTTTTATTGTACCATTGATTACCAACCGATTATTACAAAACTTTAAAAATAAAAGAGAAAGACAAATGCGGCTGAACATCCATTCGACACAAACGAGGTCATTTCGGGACTAACATGTCTTTTAATTTTATTTAAAAACTTCCCTTGCGCGTACGGGTCTTTAGCCGTGGGAGGAAACCGAAGGACGCGGGGAAAACCCACGAGGTTGGACACCATACTCCATGTCACGTGCAACATGGAAATCGAAACGACGCCGGTTGACTCAATGACAGACGTTACGATACAGCGCGCATATGCTAAACATTCAGCCATTCAGCCTCCCTAAAATCGGGAAATTGCTGACTTATAGCAAGAAACATTTCAACCGGGCATTTCAATCGAAACAACGCCAGTTGACCCAATGACAGACGTTAGGATACAAAGCGCAGGTGCTAACCATTAAGCCACGCAACCTCCCTAAATTTGGCAAATTGCTGACCTACAGCGAGAAACATTTCAACCGGGCGAAATTTTATGTTTTAACTGTTTAATTTGCACGGCACCTTTAATTATCAACCGAATATTACAAAACTTTTTAAAATAAGCTCCCCCTGATCAGCTTAATCGTTCGCAATAAACTTTTGCCCCCTAAAATCGGCAAATTGCCAACTTTAAAGTGAGAAACATTACAACCGGGCGACATTTTCTGTTTTATCACATTTACAGTACCTCTGATTACCAACCGATTATAACAAAACTTTAAAAATAAAAGAGAAAGAGAGAAATGTGGCTTAACGTCCATTCCACACAAACTAGGTCATTTTGTGGCTAACATATGTTTTTTAATTTTATTTAAAAACTTCCCTTGCGCGTACGGGTCTTCAGGAGTGGGATGAAACCGAAGGACACGGAGAAAACCCACGAGGTTGGACACCATACTCCATGTCACGTGCAACCAGGAAATCGAAACGATGCCGGTTGACCCAATGACAGACGTTACGATACAGCGCGCACATGCTAACCATTCAGCCATTCAGGCTCCCTAAAATCGGTAAATTGCTGATCTATAGCAAGAAATATTTCAACCGGGCATTTCAATCGAAACAACGCCAGTTGACTCAATGACAAACGTTAGGATACAGAGCGCAGGTGCTAACGATTCAGCCACGCAACCTCCCTAAATTTGGCAAATTGCTGACCTACAGCGAGAAACATTTCAACCGGGCCAAATTTTCTATTTTAACAGTTTAATTTGCACGGTACCTTTAATTATTAACCGAATATTACAAAACTTTTAAAAATAAGCTCCCCCTGACCAGCTTAATCCTTCGCAATAAACGTTTAACCCCCCAAAACGGCAAATTGCTTTCTTTAAAGTGAGAAACATTACAACCGGGCGAAATTTTCTGTTTTATCACTTTTACAGTACCTTTGATTACCAACCGATTATTACAAAACTTTAAAAATAAAAGAGAAGGAGAGATATGCGGCTTAACGTCCATTCCACACAAACTAAGTCATTTCGGGACTAACATATGTTTTTTAATTTTATTTAAAAACTTCGCTTGCGCGTACGGGTCTTTAGCCGTGGCAGGAAACCGAAGGACATGAAGAAAACCAACGAGGTTGGACACCATATTCCATGTCACGTGCAACCTGTAAATGGAAAGAAAGAGAGAGAGAAATGGTGTTTAACGTCCACTCGACACAAACTAGGTCATTTTGGGACTAACATATGGTTTCAATTCTATTTCAATAATTCACTTGCGCGTAGGGGTCTTTAGCAGTGGGAGGAAACCGGAGTGCCCGGAGGAAACCCACGAGGTTGAAAAGGCGCCCCTTATTTCCGTGCCACATACGCTCACACCAGGGATCGAAACCACAGCCGCAAGCCAGAGGTGACCGGCCAGCTAGAGGTCGAAGCGCGGCACTCTAGACCACTAGGCCATCCCAACCCCCCTGTAAATCGAAACGACGCCGGTTGACTCAATGACAGACGTTACGATACAGCGCGCATATGCTAACCATTCAGCCTCTCTTAAATCGGGAAATTGCTGACTTATAGCAAGAAACATTTGAACCTTGCGAAATTTTCTGTTTTAACAGTTTAATTTGCACGGTACTTTAATTACCAACCGATTATTACAAAACTTTTGAAAATAAGCTCCAACTGACCAGCTTAATCGTATGCAATAAACGTTTGGCCGGAATTGAAAGTTCTGCACCGAGAAAGTTCATCTCGATTTCCCGGCGTGGTTCCCCCTTGTCAGTGAGGCAGAACGGAGGGCCTGACAAGGACAGCTGTCTAGTCGTTCGGATGGGACATTGGAGTGCACGTAAAATATCCCTAAGCAGTTGGAATTCGATACTGTTGAATAAGCTCTATACGATGACTATGCCAACCATTATTAATTGATGAATGTGTTAAAATGTACAAAATATACACAGTATTAATCTAAATCAATAACATAAATGATTACAATTTTTTTAGATAGTTTTGAAATAGAAAACAAATAATTATATCAAATCAAACCTATTCAATTTCAATTAATATGAGGACTGGCTGCAAAGTTCTAAGCCTATGTGTGCAAGACCTATATAATGTTGATGTTTCCTTTTATTTTTCTATATAGTTTCCATCCAAGCTCAATTTTTTCATCAGTTATTTTCGGTGATTTTGGATTCGCAAAACGTTTTGAAAATATATTGATTCCAAGGCCACCACCTATTTTTGAAAAGAGGCTAACCAGAAAAGTAAAATAGATCACAAAATCACGAAGTAACACAGCTGTCAAGGTCAATTTTTTCATCAGTTGTTTTCTGTGATTTTGGATTCGCAAAACGTTTTGAAAATATATTGATTCCAAGGCCACCACCCATTTTTGAAAGGAGGCTAACCAGAAATGTATTGATTTCCCAGATTTGAGACGAAATCGCGAAACTGCGATCTATTTGATTATTTTCAAGCTGTTAATCGGAGTTATTCACGCGAAAACAACTTTGTCGGCACGGAAAACATCAAAGGCGAAATTTGAAATTTTGAAATTTGCAAACACCAAAAATTCTACAATGAGCCAGGCTATCCCCAAATGTATTAATTTCAAAGATAGGAAACGAATTCAACAAACTACGGTCTATTCTGATAATTTACATGCCCGTTAATGTCCATTTTTCACTATTTCTGATATTCAATACAATATGGTGACTATCCATTGACTTAAATCAAAATTCTACTGCCAACATTCTATAGCCATCCCTTCAAGGATTCAGAAAATATAACCCCCGTGTCTGTATGTAAAATAGCAAAATGGCGTTTGAGGTTTTTACATTTCAAGATGGTGGCACTTCCGGGTTGAGCTACAAACTCCATTTTTTGAGTACGAATCAGTGGTCTCGTAGCTAGTAACCAAAATAAAATTCAAGATGATTTGACCTATATTTCGTCGATTTTTTTGAAAATTTCGATCCTCAATTTCTCCAAGGGGAGATAATTTAGAAAATTTCTAAAGTCATTTTTCAAGTCGCATCATTAAGGTTTACTTACATATCAAATTTCATGAAAATCGTACAACTACTAAAGAAGTTGTCGAGTTGGTCTAAACTTCCGGTTCGATATCACAGCGACGAATTTTCGAAATTCGAAAATCCGAAATTGCAGATTTGGAGTAAATGTTTCAAGGTACTCATAGAAAAAAGAATTAATTAAATAGGCCAAATAGTCACAAAGTTACAGCATTGGGGGTCAAATGCATTCGTTCGTAAAATTCGGTGATTTCGGATTCGTAAAACGTTTTGAAAATATATTTAATCAAGGTTCGCACCCCATTTATGGGGGGGTAGGTCAAACTTTCAGAAAGATCCTATCGTTAGATTCTGAGAAATCCGATTTGCAGAAAATACACAAAAAAAAAATAATAATAATAATAACTAGATCTGCTACTGTCCCATGCAGATATGAAAGCTTTCATATTCATCGTCACGTGTCATTGATTGTATCAAGTAACCTAAATAAAAGGATACGAAGAAAAAATTATTAAAATTGGTCAAAAACTCGCGAAGTTACAAGTCTAAATATAGTATGAAACATTGCACCCAGGCATAACAATAATCTGAAAACTAAAGGGAAATAACTGAAACTTGTATTACTGTAATGAGACGGATGAGAAAATGAAATGAAAATGGCGGGAAAAAAAAATTAAAAATGGCAGGTTGGACAGGCGACCTTACTCCTTGTCACGTACAACCGGGCATTCGAAAACACGCTAGTTTACTCAATGACAGGCGCGCGTGCTTACCATTCAGCCACTCAACCCCCCTTTGAAATCAGACACGTGCAATATGTCATATAGGAAGAATAAGAAGTCGCTCACAACAAAATGGTAAATTAATGAGTTTAGGTCAAAAGGTTGAGCTACTGTTTTAGAGTACTTAATAGTTTTAAAGAGACACGTTAAGGGTTGTTCATAGTTAAATGAAAGTTTAATTTTAAATAAGACCAATAAAATTAGGATTTAATAATGCCAGACTAATATTTCCAATATGTTTGGTTATAAGTAGGAAATCGTGACGACTTCTTAAGCATGTTTTAAACAAAGGATCATGTTTGTTTAAACAAGAATGGCACTCTGCAATAAAAAAAACTGGCCAAAGCAAGATTTCTATGCAGAAATTAAATAATTGCTAGAACCAGAAAAATATTTATCCACTATAATAAATAAGCAACATAGAGAAAATGAAATGAAATTGAATGGGGTTTAACGTCCGACTGTTCTGCTCCTAAAATGGGCTAATGAAGACGGGCATATGCCATAATGTGTGCAATGAGGGAAATTTTACCCGGGCAGCGGCGGTTACGGCCTACGAGGTTGGACAGGCAACCATACTCCTTGTCACGTACAACCAAAAAATCGAAACAACGGCAGTTGACTCAATGACAGACGTTATGATACAGAGCGCACGTGCTAACCATTCAGCCACGCAACCTCCCTAAAATCGGCAAATTGCTGACCTACAGCGAGAAACATTTCAACCGGGCCAAATTTTCTATTGTAACAGTTTAATTTGCACGGTACCTTTAGTTATCAACCGAATATTACAAAACTTTTAAAAATAAGCTCCCCCCTGACCAGCTTAAGCGTTCGCAATAAACGTTTGCCACTTAAAATCGGGAAATTGCTGACTTTAAAGTGAGAAACATTACAACCGGGCGAAATTTTCTGTTTTATGACTTTTACAGTACCTTTGATTACCAACCGATTATTTTCTGTTTTATCACTTTTACAGTACCTTTGATTACCAACCGATTATTACAAAACTTTAAAAATAAAAGAGAAAGAGAGAAATGCGGCCTAATGTCCATTCGACACAAACTAGGTCATTTCGGGACTAACATATGTTTTTTAATTTTATTTAAAAACTCCCCCTGCGCTTACAGGTCTTTAGCCGTTGGGAGGAAACCGAAGAACACGGAGAAAACCCACAAGGTTGGACATCATACTTCATGTCACGTGCAACCTGGAGATCGAAACGACGCCCGTTGACTCAATGACAGACGTTACGATACAGTGCGCACATGCTAACCATTCAGCCATTCAGCCTCCCTGAATTCAGAAAATTGCTGACTTATAGCAAGAAACATTTCAACCGGGCGAAATTTTCTGTTTTAACAGTTTAATGTGCACGGTACTTTAATTACCAACCGATTATTACAAAACTTTTGAAAATAAGCTCCAACTGACCAGCTTAATCGTATGCAATAAACGTTTTCGCCTGAATTGAAAGTTCTGCACGGAGAAAGTTCATCTCGATTTCCCGGCGTGGTTCCCCTTGTCAGTGAGGCAGAACGGAGGGCCTGACAAGCACAGCTGTCTAGTCATTCGGATGGGACGAAAAACCAAGGTCCCGTGTACACATTGGAGTGCACGTAAAATATCCCTAAGCAGTTGGAATTCGATACTGTTGAATAAGCTCTATACGATGACTAAATGTGTAGATTGTAGTCACCCACACTGCATGTTTCGCTTAACAATGAAAGGGTGCCGTTTTCAATGTTCGATCCTTTTGTTCTTCTACTCCTGATATGTTGGACTGTTGATCGATGGTTTCATATAAAAGACTACCAATAAGACTCTTTGTACAAGAAGTTCCCAAAAAATATTATGTTGACTTTACGAGAAAGACCTCTAAACATGCTCCAAATTGTAAAAATACGACTTTTTGGGTTTTCAATCTCTTTTTTTCGGCTATCCCTGATATTTAGAAAAAATAATACAATGATTTCACACAACAGGCTAGCTATTAGACTCTCTATTGACAAAAGTTTCACCGCCCTCCCTTCATTATAACCGAAGTTATCGTGCCCTAAAGAATCAACAAATTAGCTTGTTTATCTCTGCTTACCCTAAGCAGAAAATGCTCATCTTTGAACTCAATCATAACATTGACCTAGTGAACGTCTACACCAAGTTTGAACATTCTAGCTTAATTAGAAGGAGAGTAATTGTGTTCCAAAGTCCCGACCCTTCAAATTGCTTCTATTTTTCATTTTCAATTCAAAATTGTGACCATCACGTGACCGAAATCAAAATTCTATTCGCGACATTTTTTAGGCCTTCCTACAAGGATTCAGAAAATATAACTCCCGAGTCTGTAAGTAAAATAGCAAAAAAGCCTTATTGATTTTTCACTTTTAAATATGGCGGCACTTCCGGTTCGATCGACAAACTCCATATTTTGTGTACAAATCAGTAATTACTTATCTAGTATCCAAAAAAAAAATCAGGTCATTCTGACCTATATTTCGATGATTTTTTTGAAAATTTTGATCCTTAATTTCGTCAAGGGGAGATAATTTAGAAAATTTCTAATTATATTTTTGAAGTCACATCGGTAGGATCTACTTAGATACTAAATTTCATGAAAATCGTACAACTATTAAAGAAGTTGTCAAATTGGTCTAATCTTCCGGTTCGAAATCACAGCGACGAATTTTCGAAATTCGAAAATGTGAAACTGCAGATGAAAATGTTTTTTTTAAAGGTATTCAAAGAAAAAAGAATTAGTAAAATCGGTCAAAAAATAACAAAGTTACGACTATGCATTGTCATTTTTTTCGTTCGTAAAATTCGGTGATTTCGGATTCGTAAAACGTTTCGAAAATATATTTAGTCAAGGTTCGCACCCCATTTTTGGGGAGGTAGGTCAAAATTTCAGAAAGATCCTATGGATAGATTCTGAGAAATCCGATTTGCAGAAAACACACAAAAAAAAAAATAATAATAATAATAACTTTAACAGAAACAATAAGCTTTCATATGTAATATGAAAGCTTAACTAGATCTGCTACTGTCCCATGCAGATATGAAAGCTTTCATATTCATCGTCACGTGTCATTGATTGTATCAAGTAACCTAAATAAAAGGATACGAAGAAAAAATTATTAAAATTGGTCAAAAACTCGCGAAGTTACAAGTCTAAATATAGTATGAAACATTGCACCCAGGCATAACAATAATCTGAAAACTAAAGGGAAATAACTGAAACTTGTATTACTGTAATGAGACGGATGAGAAAATGAAATGAAAATGGCGGGAAAAAAAATTAAAAATGGCAGGTTGGACAGGCGACCTTACTCCTTGTCACGTACAACCGGGCATTCGAAAACACGCTAGTTTACTCAATGACAGGCGCGCGTGCTTACCATTCAGCCACTCAACCCCCCTTTGAAATCAGACACGTGCAATATGTCATATAGGAAGAATAAGAAGTCGCTCACAACAAAATGGTAAATTAATGAGTTTAGGTCAAAAGGTTGAGCTACTGTTTTAGAGTACTTAATAGTTTTAAAGAGACACGTTAAGGGTTGTTCATAGTTAAATGAAAGTTTAATTTTAAATAAGACCAATAAAATTAGGATTTAATAATGCCAGACTAATATTTCCAATATGTTTGGTTATAAGTAGGAAATCGTGACGACTTCTTAAGCATGTTTTAAACAAAGGATCATGTTTGTTTAAACAAGAATGGCACTCTGCAATAAAAAAAACTGGCCAAAGCAAGATTTCTATGCAGAAATTAAATAATTGCTAGAACCAGAAAAATATTTATCCACTATAATAAATAAGCAACATAGAGAAAATGAAATGAAATTGAATGGGGTTTAACGTCCGACTGTTCTGCTCCTAAAATGGGCTAATGAAGACGGGCATATGCCATAATGTGTGCAATGAGGGAAATTTTACCCGGGCAGCGGCGGTTACGGCCTACGAGGTTGGACAGGCAACCATACTCCTTGTCACGTACAACCAAAAAATCGAAACAACGGCAGTTGACTCAATGACAGACGTTATGATACAGAGCGCACGTGCTAACCATTCAGCCACGCAACCTCCCTAAAATCGGCAAATTGCTGACCTACAGCGAGAAACATTTCAACCGGGCCAAATTTTCTATTGTAACAGTTTAATTTGCACGGTACCTTTAGTTATCAACCGAATATTACAAAACTTTTAAAAATAAGCCCCCCCCCTGACCAGCTTAAGCGTTCGCAATAAACGTTTGCCACTTAAAATCGGGAAATTGCTGACTTTAAAGTGAGAAACATTACAACCGGGCGAAATTTTCTGTTTTATGACTTTTACAGTACCTTTGATTACCAACCGATTATTTTCTGTTTTATCACTTTTACAGTACCTTTGATTACCAACCGATTATTACAAAACTTTAAAAATAAAAGAGAAAGAGAGAAATGCGGCCTAATGTCCATTCGACACAAACTAGGTCATTTCGGGACTAACATATGTTTTTTAATTTTATTTAAAAACTCCCCCTGCGCTTACAGGTCTTTAGAAATGCGGCCTAATGTCCATTCGACACAAACTAGGTCATTTCGGGACTAACATATGTTTTTTAATTTTATTTAAAAACTCCCCCTGCGCTTACAGGTCTTTAGCCGTTGGGAGGAAACCGAAGAACACGGAGAAAACCCACAAGGTTGGACATCATACTTCATGTCACGTGCAACCTGGAGATCGAAACGACGCCCGTTGACTCAATGACAGACGTTACGATACAGTGCGCACATGCTAACCATTCAGCCATTCAGCCTCCCTGAATTCAGAAAATTGATGACTTATAGCAAGAAACATTTCAACCGGGCGAAATTTTCTGTTTTAACAGTTTAATGTGCACGGTACTTTAATTACCAACCGATTATTACAAAACTTTTGAAAATAAGCTCCAACTGACCAGCTTAATCGTATGCAATAAACGTTTTCGCCTGAATTGAAAGTTCTGCACGGAGAAAGTTCATCTCGATTTCCCGGCGTGGTTCCCCTTGTCAGTGAGGCAGAACGGAGGGCCTGACAAGCACAGCTGTCTAGTCATTCGGATGGGACGAAAAACCAAGGTCCCGTGTACACATTGGAGTGCACGTAAAATATCCCTAAGCAGTTGGAATTCGATACTGTTGAATAAGCTCTATACGATGACTAAATGTGTAGATTGTAGTCACCCACACTGCATGTTTCGCTTAACAATGAAAGGGTGCCGTTTTCAATGTTCGATCCTTTTGTTCTTCTACTCCTGATATGTTGGACTGTTGATCGATGGTTTCATATAAAAGACTACCAATAAGACTCTTTGTACAAGAAGTTCCCAAAAAATATTATGTTGACTTTACGAGAAAGACCTCTAAACATGCTCCAAATTGTAAAAATACGACTTTTTGGGTTTTCAATCTCTTTTTTTCGGCTATCCCTGATATTTAGAAAAAATAATACAATGATTTCACACAACAGGCTAGCTATTAGACTCTCTATTGACAAAAGTTTCACCGCCCTCCCTTCATTATAACCGAAGTTATCGTGCCCTAAAGAATCAACAAATTAGCTTGTTTATCTCTGCTTACCCTAAGCAGAAAATGCTCATCTTTGAACTCAATCATAACATTGACCTAGTGAACGTCTACACCAAGTTTGAACATTCTAGCTTAATTAGAAGGAGAGTAATTGTGTTCCAAAGTCCCGACCCTTCAAATTGCTTCTATTTTTCATTTTCAATTCAAAATGGTGACCATCACGTGACCGAAATCAAAATTCTATTCGCGACATTTTTTAGGCCTTCCTACAAGGATTCAGAAAATATAACTCCCGAGTCTGTAAGTAAAATAGCAAAAAAGCCTTATTGATTTTTCACTTTTAAATATGGCGGCACTTCCGGTTCGATCGACAAACTCCATATTTTGTGTACAAATCAGTAATTACTTATCTAGTATCCAAAAAAAAAAAATCAGGTCATTCTGACCTATATTTCGATGATTTTTTTGAAAATTTTGATCCTTAATTTCGTCAAGGGGAGATAATTTAGAAAATTTCTAATTATATTTTTGAAGTCACATCGGTAGGATCTACTTAGATACTAAATTTCATGAAAATCGTACAACTATTAAAGAAGTTGTCAAATTGGTCTAATCTTCCGGTTCGAAATCACAGCGACGAATTTTCGAAATTCGAAAATGTGAAACTGCAGATGAAAATGTTTTTTTTAAAGGTATTCAAAGAAAAAAGAATTAGTAAAATCGGTCAAAAAATAACAAAGTTACGACTATGCATTGTCATTTTTTTCGTTCGTAAAATTCGGTGATTTCGGATTCGTAAAACGTTTCGAAAATATATTTAATCAAGGTTCGCACCCCATTTTTGGGGGGGTAGGTCAAAATTTCAGAAAGATCCTATGGATAGATTCTGAGAAATCCGATTTGCAGAAAACACACAAAAAAAAAATAATAATAATAATAACTTTAACAGAAACAATAAGCTTTCATATGTAATATGAAAGCTTAACTAGATCTGCTAAGCAGATATTAAAGCTTTCATATTCACGGTCAGTTTCTGTCGCATCTCAAGAGTTATATAAAGAATCTTAAAAAGGAAAAAGAATTAATGAAATCCGCCAAAAACTCACCGAGTTATAACGGGAAACAATTCAACCGGTTCAAATTCTACCTTAATTAGAAACAGAGGTGTTATGTTCCAATGTGATCTGTCAAATTGCTTATTGCTCCTAAATCTACGCAGAAATTCTCAACATCAAACTTAGTCAAGGTAATGACATAATGAATCTATATTTGGAATTTTGTCACTCTCACTTCATTATAACCAAAGTTATCGTGCCCCAAAGAATCAACCAATCAGATTGCTTATCTCTGCTTACTGTAAGCAGACAATGCTCATCTTCGCACTCCTTTATGGCACTGACCTAATGAACGCCTTCACCAAGATTGAACATTCTGCCCCAATTAGAAGGAGAGTTATTTTGTTTCAAATTCTCGACCAATCAAATTGCTCATCGCTCTGCTTATCCAGGGCAGACAATGCTCATTGTCGAACGTATTCAAGATATTGATGTAATGAAACCATACACCAAGTTTCATCACTCTGACTGAAGTGAAAGTGTCCAAAATCATCAACCAATCTAATTGCTTATCTCTGCTTACCCTAAGCATAATATGCTCATCTACGAACTCCGCGTTTTTAATGTATGGGGATCATGGTGGCTCAGTGATGAGAGACACTGATTAACTAACCAGTAGGTCTTGGGCTCTCTCCCGGGGTTTGACCAGAAAGTCAATTGTACAGGCTTGACTGCCCTTGTTAGCTGTACAGGACAGTAGGTCTGCCCGGTCTGACAGGGAATAGTGTCTAATTGTCAGGATGGGACGAAAAGCAATGTTCAGTGTGCACATTGGCGTGCACGTAAAAGATTCTTTGATAGAATATATCGTGATACAGATGTCCGGGCAAAATCTACCTGTTTGTCTTCAATGGTCCAGTCGGTGTATAAAGTAGGACTTTTGCCCTACTCCGTATAAGATTTCAAATCTTTGAAGTTTTAAGATAAGCATACCCGGTCCCTAAAATCCTAAATGGGACTTGCTTTTTCGCCCTCTGTTCTGTACAGACTGGAATAATACAGTAAAACATTGTAACAATCTACAGAGAGTAAATTTAACTTGTTGACTAAATAATCTTCAATACTTCTAATTAGCGGTATGTAGTGACAAGGATCGTGACCCAGATGGGATATACTTGAACTTTCTAGACAAGAAACCTGATATCTAATTTGGTATAGCACTAATAAGTTTCATTACATACTAAATTTTTATATGATTGCTTATCGCACTTGGCATGCATACCCATAGGTCCATCTTTAAATTTAAAACTGGTAGAAATTACCGAGGGTTGAACATGGTATTGCATCGTCACTGTTGTATTATTGCTTATCGCCCTTGACATTGTATTAAAGGCAGTTTTATATTCATAGGGCCAAAACGGTAAATTATAAAAAGTGTAAATTATTACCCAGAGTTGAACATTACTTGTGATTTTGCCTGGTAACGCCAAAACTCGATCATGTACTAAATAATGGCGGCACAGTAAAATTTCTTGATTGTCAAGTTTTTGGTTATAAATAAACCCTCGCGATTTTTTTTTAGTATGGAATCAAATCTACGGCTATTTCTGTAAAACACATGTTTTTTTTTTCTTTTTCAGGCTTTCGTCGCTTTCGCTGTCTGTTTGACAGTAGCTGCTTCCCAATACATCGATGCTAAAATCGGACACGGTTTCGGACATGGTGTTGGTGTCTTTGCAAACGGAATTGGTAAAGGATATGGAAGAGGACATGCCGGTGTTGGACATGGTCTTGTTGGTGTAGGAGCTATTGGCAACGGACTCAACCATGGTATTGGACATGGTATCCAAGGAAACCGACTCAGACACGGAATAGTAGCTGTTGGAAAAGTCGGTGTTATTGGTAACGGAATTGGTCATGGTATTGTTGGTAACGGTATCGGTAACGGTATTGGACATGGAGAGATTGGTAACGGCATTGGGCATGGCATCGTTGGTAACGGTATCGGACACGGTATTGTTGGAAACGGAATTGGTCATGGTATCGTTGGTAACGGTATCGGACATGGTATCATTGGAAACGGAATCGGACACGGACTTATTGGACATGGAAAGATTGGTAACGGCATTGGGCATGACATCGTTGGTAACGGTATCGGACACGGTATTGTTGGACACGGAATTGGTCATGGTATCGTTGGTAACGATACAACAACGGACTATACAAGTACAACCAATACAATAATAAAGGATACAATAGTTACAACGGCCCCTACAATTACAACAACGGTTACAACAATGGCCACAATAACAACGAATATGGGGAGGGATATAACAACTACAATAACAACGGATACGGTAACGGATACAACAACTACAACCGTTATCCTTCTTACAATAACTATCAAGGTTGCGGTTACAACAAATATTAAGACAATACGGCTATTTGATAGCATAATATTACCATAGCTTTAATACTTATAAATACTAGTATATAGTTTCTATTGTTCATGCATAATGTATATACGTAAATCAGGGAGTTAAGATATATATAAATTTAATAAAATAATATACATATAAACTCTTGTTATTTATCCGTTTATAGCTTACTACTAGTCCGGTCTATAGCTTGATAACCTCAATGTGCATATATACGTCACATCCTGTCTTCATTACGTTTGGTCAAAGGTCACGAGATGTAAATAGGGATATCGCTAATCCTAATCCTAACCCAAGACCTAACCTTAGCGCTTACCCTAACCCTAACCTACAATCTCGCCTGTCCAATCTCATGGGTTTATCCCGGGACCTGCGGTTTCCTCCCACTGTTAATATGCGCAAGCAGATTATTGAAATAAAATTAAACCATATGTTAGTCCCAAAATGACCTAGTTTGCGTCGAGTGGACGTTAAACCCCATTTCTCTCTCTCTCTCTCTCTCTCTCTCTTTCTCTCTCTCTCTCTCTCTCTCCGTGTCATGGTTATTCAGTGCATATAACTGTAATTTCGATATGTCAATTACTTCACGCAAACCTTAAAGTAATGTACGATTATTCCACCCTCGCATATTGTTTAGGGATTTTCCCACAAACAGGTCTCATCTTACCGCTCCTATGGAAGACAGCGAATAGAATGTAGCATACCTGGAATGCCGAATGATTCTTGAAGAAACGAGTGAGTTACCATTACTGGAAAAAACGGTATTATGTCAATAGTACTGTTAGTTCAAAAGCGTTTTATAGCTGAGGCGCTGGAGGCGCCAGCCTCCCCGCGAAAAAAATCAAAGCAGTTGAAAAAATAAAACGGGAGAAAAATGCTAAAACCGATGCGAAAAATGAAAATGTGCCCTAGTTAGGGAGGGCTCTAAAGACAGACAAAAGGGTCCGACGAATGACAAAAGGGTCCCTAGTGCCAAGGGAAAGGGCCCCCGAGTCCAACTCAATCGTTTTCTATACACTGTTACTGTCGAATCCACTACTGAATGAGAATGCAGCCATTGCATTGGGGTGACAATCATCAATCAAGAACCTCCCCTCGCGACAGAGGGCCCTCAAAATAGTACAGCCTCCGCCATGATAAACCTTAAAACGCCCCTATGCTAGTTCTGTAACTGAAAGTCAAAATGGTGAAAGATGTTATTTTGTCAACATTTATCTACACTAACACAGACATTTTCAGATGAGGCGTGTAATAAAGTGGCTTAAATATATGAAAATCTTGAAAGAACTGATCGCAACCTATACCCTGCATTTGTTAGGTGTGTGGTTGCGAATGGGATATAGCGTCTTGTGACACCACCCCCACCCCATCACACACACATATACCACCCCGATTCTTCAATCCAAACTGATTAGAACCTGAAACACAATCGATCTAGTAGCAATCATACACAGTCGATATCAAAAATTGATTTCCAATCTCAAAGATGGCTTATCTCCCCTGAAACTGTTGAGTAATACGCGATTCCCAATTCACACAACTTTCATAGATTTAAGGAAATGGAATGAACTGAACAGAAATGGTTTTAACGACCTATCTTTTTGCGCCGACTGAATTAACTAAAGTTTGATCGGACAGCGTCGTTACGGTCTTTTCTTTCGAATTCCAACTGTTAAGTAGTCTTTTACGGGCATGTAGATATTGTTCCTAGCCGGGCCATTTAGGTTTCAAATTTCACAGTGTATTGATAGCCTTCTGGTTTCTGCTATGATTCGTTCATTGTTTCGCTGTTTTTTCTACTATGAACTCGTCTACTATTAATTCGTTCATTGTTCCACTCTTATTTCGGCTATTATTTCGTTGAACGTTTCATTGTTATTTCTGCTACGAATTCGTTAATTGTTTCATCGTTATTTCTGCTACGAATTCGTTAATTGTTGAAGTGTTATTACTGCTATAAATTCGTTGATAGTTTCATTGCTATTTATGGGAATCACGGTGGCTAAGTGGGCAAGGCGCTGGCTCGTTAGAATGGAGGTCGGGTGTTCGATCCTTGCATTGGCCGAGAAAGCTCATCTCGATTTTCCGGCGTGGTTTCCTCTTGTCAGTGATGCAGAAGGAGGGCCTGATAAGGACAGCTGCCTAGTCGTTCGGATGGGACGAAAAACCGAGGTCCCGTGTACACATTGGAGTGCACGTAAAAGATACCTTGCCCGGGCAAAAATTCCCTCATAGCACACTGTGTGGCGTATGGCCGTCTTCCATTAGCCCAGAGTAGGACGTAAAACCCCATTTCATTTCTGCTATGAATTCGTTAAGTTTTGCACTGTTATTTCTGCTATGAGTTCGTTGATCGTTTCACTGTTATTTCTGCTGTGAACTCGATCAAGTTTGAACATTCTAGCTGACCTACAGCGAGAAACATTTCAACCGGGCCAAATTTTCTATTTTAACAGTTTAATTTGCACGGTACCTTTAGTTATCAACCGAATATTACAAAACTTTTAAAAATAAGCTCCCCCTGAACAGCTTAATCGTTTTCAATAAACGGGGTTGGATATCATATTCCATGTCACGTGCAACCTGGCGATCGAAACGACGCCCGTTGACTCAATGACAGACGTTACGATACAGCGCGCACATGCTAACCATTCAGCCATTCAGCCTTCCTGAATTCGGAAAATTGCTGACTTATAGCAAGAAACATTTGAACCGGGCGAAATTTTCTGTTTTAACAGTTTAATGTGCATGGTACTTTAATTACCAACCGATTATTACAAAACTTTTGAAAATAAGCTCCAACTGACCAGCGTAATCGTATGCAATAAAAGTTTGGCTTGAATTGAAAGTTCTGCACGGAGAAAGTTCATCTCGATTTCCCGGCGTGGTTCCCCCTTGTCAGTGAGGCAGAACGGCTGTCTAGTTCGGATGGGACGAAAACCACGGTCCCGTGTACACATTGGAGTGCACGTAAAATATCCCTAAGCAGTTGGAATTCGATACTGTTGAATAAGCTCTATACGATGACTAAATGTGTAGATTGTAGTCACCCACACTGCATGTTTCGCTTAACAATGAAAGGGTGCCGTTTTCAATGTTCGATCCTTTTGTTCTTCTACTCCTGATATGTTGGACTGTTGATCGATGGTTTCATATGAAAGACTACCAATAAGACTCTTTGTAGAAGAAGTTCCCAACAAATATTATGTTGACTTTACGAGAAAGACCTCTAACCATACTCCAAGTTGTAAAAATACGACTTTTTGGATTTTCAATCTCCTTTTTTCGGCTATCCCTGATATTTAAAAAAAAATGATACAATGATTTCACACAACAGGCTAGCTATTAGACTCTCTATTGACAAAAGTTTCACCGCCCTCCCTTCATTATAACCGAAGTTATCGTGCCCTAAAGAATCAACAAATCAATATGCTTATCTCTGCTTACCCTAAGCAGAAAATGCTCATCTTTGAACTTCATCATAACATTGACCTAGTGAACGTCTACACCAAGTTAGAACATTCTAGCTTAATTAGAATGAGAGTTATTGTGCTCAAAAGTCTCGGCCCTTCAAATTGCTTCTATTTTTGATTTTCAATTCAAAATGGTTGACCTAAATCAAAATTCTGTTCGCGACATTTTTTAGGCCTTCCTACAAGGATTCAGAAAATATAACCCCCGAGTCTGTAAGTAAAATAGCAAAAAAGCCTTATTGATTTTTCACGTTTCAAGATGGTGGCACTTCCGGTTCGATCGACAAACTCCATATTTTGTGTACGAATCAGTAATTCCTTGTCTAGTATCGAAAAAAAAAATTAGGTCATTCTGACCTATATTTCGACGATTTTTTTGAAAACTTTGATCCTTAATTTCACCAAGGGGAGATAATTTAGAAAATTTATAATTATATTTTTGAAGTCACATCGGTAGGATCTACTTATATACTAAATTGAATGAAAATCGCACAACTATTAAAGAAGTTGTCAAATTGGTCTAAACTTCCCGTTCGAAATCACAGCGACGAATTTTCGAAATTCGAAAATGTGAAACTGCTGATGAAAATGATTTTTTTCAAGGTATTCAAAGAAAAAAGATTTAGTAAAATCGGTCAAAAAACAATAAAGTTACGACTATGCATTGTCCATTTTGTCGTTCGTAAATTTCGGTGATTTCGGATTCGTAAAACGTTTTGAAAATATATTTAATCAACAGCTACCACCCATTTTTGGGGGGGTAGGTAAAAGTTTCATAAAGATACTGTGGTTAGATTCTGAGAAATCCGATTTGTGGATAAAACACAAAAAAAAAAAATAACAACTAGATCTGCTACTGTCCCATGCAGATATGAAAGCTTTCATATTCATCGTCACGTGTCATCGATTATATCAAGTATCTCAAATAAAAGGATAAGAATAACTATCAAAATTGGTCAAAAACTCGCGAAGTTACAAGTCTAAATATAGTATGAAACATTGAGTAATCTGAAAACTAAAGGGAAATAACTGATACTTGTGTTGCTGTAATCGGGATGACTTCCGATTTCAAAACTTTCAGAAAAATGAAATGAAAATGGTAAGAAAACATCGAAAAATTAAATGAGATAACTTTGAACAGAACTAAAACTTTTTGAATCAGGTTGAACTCAACTGTTTGAATATGTACGTTAAATATGTAGATTTGGAAAATTATAAAGACATAATATCAAAATAGGTCAAAAACTCACAAAGTTACAAATTTAAATGTAGTGAGAAACATTGCACCCGGGCAAAAAAATAATCTTTAAACTAAAGGGAAATAACTGAAACTTGTATAGCTGTAATCAGACTTCCAAGATATGTTATATAATTATGGTTTCCAATATGTTTGGTTATAAGTATGAAATCGTGACGACTTCTTAAGCATGTTTTAAACAAAGGATCATAGACTGCAATATACAAGAATGGCACTCTGCAATAAAAAAAAAACTGGCCAGAGATTTCTATGCAGAAATTAAATAATTGCTAGAACCAGAAAAATATTTATCCACTATAATAAATAAGCAACATAGAGAAAATGAAATGAAATTGAATGGGGTTTAACGTCCTACTGTTCTGCTCCTACAATGGGCTAATGAAGACGGGCATACGCCATGAAGTGTGCAATGAGGGAAATTTTACCCGGGCAGCGGCGTTACGGCCTATTAGGTTGGTAAGGCGACCATACTCCTTGTCACGTACAACCAAGAAATCGAAACAAGGCCAGTTGACTCAATGACAGACGTTATGATACAGAGCGCACGTGCTAACCATTCAGCCACGCAACCTCCCTAAAATCGGCAAATTGCTGACCTACAGCGAGAAACATTTCAACCGGGCCAAATTTTCTATTTTAACAGTTTAATTTGCACGGTACCTTTAGTTATCAACCGTATATTACAAAACTTTTAAAAATAAGCTCCCCCTGACCAGCTTAATCGTTCGCAATAAACGTTTGCCCCTTAAAATCGACAAATTGCTGACTTTAAAGTGAGAAACATTACAACCGGGCCAAATTTTCTGTTTTATCACTTTAACAGTACCTTTGATTACCAACCGATTATTACAAAACTTTCAAAAGAGAAAGAGAGAAATGCGGCCTAACGTCCATTCGACACAAACTAGGTCATTTCGGGACTAACATATGTTTTTTAATTTTATTTAAAAACTCCCCTTGCACGTACTGGTCCTTAGCCGTTGGGAGGAAACCGAAGAACACGGAGAAAACCCACGAGGTTGGACATCATACACCATGTCACGTGCAACCTCGAAATCGAAACGACGCCCGTTGACTCAGTGACAAAGGTTACGATACAGCGAGCACATGCTAACCATTCAGCCATCCAGCCTCCCTGAATTCGGAAAATTGCTGACTTATAGCAAGAAACATTTCAACCGGGCGAAATTTTCTGTTTTAACAGTTTAATGTGCACGGTACTTTAATTACCAACCGATTATTACAAAACTTTTGAAAATAAGCTCCAACTGACCAGCTTAATCGTATGCAATAAACGTTTTGCCTGAATTGAAAGTTCTGCACGGAAAAAGTTCATCTCGATTTCCCTGCGTGGTTCCCCTTGTCATTAAGGCAGAACGGAGGGCCTGACAAGCACAGCTGTCTAGTCCTTCGGATGGGACGAAAAAACAAGGTCCCGTGCGCAGATTGGAGTGAACGTAAAATATCCCTAAGCAGTTGGAATTCGATACTGTTGAATAAACTCTATACGATGACTAAATGCGTAGATTGTAGTTACCCACACTGCATGTTTCGCTTTTGTTCTTCTATTCCTGATATGTTGGACTGTTGATCGATGGTTTCATATAAAAGACTACCAATAAGACTCTTTGTAGAAGAAGTTCCCAAAAAATAGTATGTTGACTTTACGAGAAAGACCTCTAAACATGCTCCAAATTGTAAAAATACGACTTTTTGGATTTTCAATCTCTTTTTTTCGTCTATCCCTGATATTTAAAAAAAATGATACAATGATTTCATACAACAGGCTAGCTATTAGACTCTCTATTGACAAAAGTTTCACCGCCCTTCCTTCATTATAACCGAAGTTATCGTGACCTAAAGAATCAACAAATCAGCATGCTTATCTCTGCTTACCCTAAGCAGAAAATGCTCATCTTTGAACTCAATCATAACATTGACCTAGTGAACGTCTACAACAAGTTTGAACATTCTAGCTTAATTAGAATGAGAGTTATTGTGCTCCAAAGTCTCAGCCCTTCAAATTTCTACTACTTTTCATATTCACTTCAAAATGGCAACCATCAGTTGACCTAAATCAAAATTCTGCTCCCTGCGATTTTTGGGCCATCCTTCAAGGATTCAGAAAATATAATTCTCGTGTCTGTAAGTAAAATAGCAAAAAAGCCTTAGGGATTTTTCACTTTTCAAGATGGTGGCACTTCCGGATTGAGCTACAAACTCCATTTTTTGTGTACTAATCAGTGGTCTCGTAGGTAGTATCTAAAAAAAAATTGAAGATGATCTGACCTATATTTCGTCGATTTTTTTGAAAATTTCGATCCTCAATTTCTCCAAGGGGTGATAATTTAGAAAATTTTAAAAGTCATTTTTAAACTCGCATCGGTAACATCTACTTACATTCCAAATTTCATAAAAATCGTGTATCTATTAAAGAAGTTGTCAAATTGGTCATGACTTCCGGAACGAAATCACAGCGACGAATTTTCGAAATTCGAAAATTTGAAATTGCAGGTGAAATTGGTTTTCGTCGAGGTTTTCAAAGATTTTTTTTTTAGTAAAATAGGTCTATCAATAACAAAGTTACGACTATGCATTGTTAATTTTTTCGTTCGTAAAATTCGGTGATTTCGAATCCGCAAAACGTTTCGAAAATATATTTAATCAACAGCCACCACCCATTTTTGGGGGGGTAGGTCAAAGTTTCAGAAACATCCTATGGTTAGATTCTGTGAAATCCGATTTGCAGGAGAAACACAAAAAAAAAAAAATAATAATAATCTTAACAGAAACAATAAGCTTTCATATGAAATATGAAAGCTTAACTAGATCTGCTACTGTCCCATGCAGATATGAAAGCTTTCATATTCATCGTCACGTGTCATTGATTGTATCAAGTATCCTAAATAAAAGGATAAGAAGAAAAAATTATTAAAATTGGTCAAAAACTCGCGAAGTTACAAGTCTAAATATAGTATGAAACATTGCACCCAGGCATAACAATAATCTGAAAACTAAAGGGAAATAACTGAAACTTGTATTACTGTAATGAGACGGATGAGAAAATGAAATGAAAATGGCGGGAAAAAAAATAAAAATGGCAGGTTGGACAGGCGACCTTACTCCTTGTCACGTACAACCGGGCATTCGAAAACACGCTAGTTAACTCAATGACAGGCGCGCGTGCTAACCATTCAGCCACCCAACCCCCCTTTGAAATCAGACACGTGCAATATGTCATATAGGAAGAATAAGAAGTCGCTCACAATAAAATGGTAAATTAATGAGTTTAGGTCAAAAGGTTGAGCTACTGTTTTAGAGTACTTAATAGTTTTAAAGAGACACGTTAAGGGTTGTTCATAGTTAAATGAAAGTTTAATTTTAAATAAGACCAATAAAATTAGGATTTAATAATGCCAGACTAATATTTCCAATATGTTTGGTTATAAGTAGGAAATCGTGACGACTTCTTAAGCATGTTTTAAACAAAGGATCATGTTTGTTTAAACAAGAATGGCACTCTGCAATAAAAAAAACTGGCCAAAGCAAGATTTCTATGCAGAAATTAAATAATTGCTAGAACCAGAAAAATATTTATCCACTATAATAAATAAGCAACATAGAGAAAATGAAATGAAATTGAATGGGGTTTAACGTCCGACTATTCTGCTCCTAAAATGGGCTAATGAAGACGGGCATATGCCATAAAGAGTGCAATGAGGGAAATTTTACCCGGGCAGCGGCGGTTACGGCCTACGAGGTTGGACAGGCGACCATACTCCTTGTCACGTACAACCAAGAAATCGAAACAACGCCAGTTGACTCAATGACAGACGTTATGATACAGAGCGCACGTGCTAACCATTCAGCCACGCAACCTCCCTAAAATCGGCAAATTGCTGACCTACAGCGAGAAACATTTCAACCGGGCCAAATTTTCTATTTTAACAGTTTAATTTGCACGGTACCTTTAGTTATCAACCGTATATTACAAAACTTTTAAAAATAAGCTCCCCCTGACCAGCTTAATCGTTCGCAATAAACGTTTGCCCCTTAAAATCGACAAATTGCTGACTTTAAAGTGAGAAACATTACAACCGGGCCAAATTTTCTGTTTTATCACTTTTACAGTACCTTTGATTACCAACCGATTATTACAAAACTTTAGAAATAAAAGAGAAAGAGAGAAATGCGGCCTAATGTCCATTCGACACAAACTAGGTCATTTCGGGACTAACATATGTTTTTAATTTTTTTTAAAAACTCCCCTTGCGCTTACAGGTCTTTAGCCGTTGGGAGGAAACCGAAGGACACGGAGAAAACTCACGAGGTTGGACATCATACTTCATGTCACGTGCAACCTGGAGATCGAAACGACGCCCGTTGACTCAATGACAGACGTTACGATACAGTGCGCACATGCTAACCATTCAGCCATTCAGCCTCCCTGATTTCAGAAAATTGCTGACTTATAGCAAGAAACATTTCAACCGGGCGAAATTTTCTGTTTTAACAGTTTAATGTGCACGGTACTTTAATTACCAACCGATTATTACAAAACTTTTGAAAATAAGCTCCAACTGACCAGCTTAATCGTATGCAATAAACGTTTTCGCCTGAATTGAAAGTTCTGCACGGAGAAAGTTCATCTCGATTTCCCGGCGTTGTTCCCCTTATCAGTGAGGCGGAACGGAGGGCCTGACAAGCACAGCTGTCTAGTCATTCGGATGGGACGAAAAACCAAGGTCTCGTGTACACATTGGAGTGCACGTAAAATATCCCTAAGCAGCTGGAATTCGATACTGTTGAATAAGCTCTATACGATGACTAAATGTGTAGATTGTAGTCACCCACACTGCATGTTTCGCTTAACAATGAAAGGGTGCCGTTTTCAATGTTCGATCCTTTTGTTCTTCTACTCCTGATATGTTGGACTGTTGATCGATGGTTTCATATAAAAGACTACCAATAAGACTCTTTGTAGAAGAACTTCCCAACAAATATTATGTTGACTTTACGAGAAAGACCTCTAAACATGCTCCAAATTGTAAAAATACGACTTTTTGGATTTTCAATCTCTTTTTTTCGGCTATCCCTGATATTTAAAAAAAATGATACAATGATTTCACACAACAGGCTAGCTATTAGACTCTCTATTGACAAAATTTTCACCGCCCTCCCTTCATTAAAACCGAAGTTATCGTGCCTAAAGAATCAACAAATCAACATGCTTATCTCTGCTTACCCTAAGCAGAAAAATGCTCATCTTTGAACTCCATCATAACATTGACCTAGTGAACGTCTACACCAAGTTTGAACATTCTAGCTTAATTAGAATGAGAATTATTGTGCTCCAAAGTCTCGGCCCTTCAAATTGCTTCTATTTTTCATTTTCAATTCAAAATGGTGACTCCCGGTTGACCTAAATCAAAATTCTATTCGCGACATTTTTTAGGCCTTCCTACAAGGATTCAGAAAATATAACTCCCGAGTCTGTAAGTAAAATAGCAAAAAAGCCTTAATGATTTTTCACGTTTAAAGATGGTGGCACTTCCGGTTCGATCGACAAACTCCATATTTTGTGTACGAATCGGTAATTCCTTGTCTAGTATCGAAAAAAAAAATTAGGTCATTCTGACGTATATTTCGACGATTTTTTTTGAAAACTTTGATCCTTAATTTCACCAAGGGGAGATAATTTAGAAAATTTCTAATTATATTTTTGAAGTCACATCGGTAGGATCTACCTATATACTAAATTGAATGAAAATCGCACAACTATTAAAGAAGTTGTCAATTTGGTCTAAACTTCCGGTTCGAAATCACAGCGACGAATTTTCGAAATTCGAAAATGTGAAACTGCTGATGAAAATGATTTTTTCAAGGTATTCAAAGAAGAAAATTTTAGTAAAATCGGTCAAAAAACAATAAAGTTATGACTATGCATTGTCCATTTTGTCGTTCGTAAATTTCGGTGATTTCGGATTCGTAAAACGTTTTGAAAATATATTTAATCAACAGCTACCACCCATTTTTGGGGGGATAGGTAAAAGTTTCAGAATGATCCTATGGTTAGATTCTGAGAAATCCGATTTGTGGATAAAACACAAAAAAAAATAACAATAACTAGATCTGCTACTGTCCCATGCAGATATGAAAGCTTTCATATTCATCGTCACGTGTCATTGGTTGTATCAAGTAACCTAAATAAAAGGATACGAAGAAAAAATTATTAAAATTGGTCAAAAACTCGCGAAGTTACAAGTCTAAATATAGTATGAAACATTGCACCCAGGCATAACAATAATCTGAAAACTAAAGGGAAATAACTGAAACTTGTATTACTGTAATGAGACGGATGAGAAAATGAAATGAAAATGGCGGGAAAAAAAAATTAAAAATGGCAGGTTGGACAGGCGACCTTACTCCTTGTCACGTACAACCGGGCATTCGAAAACACGCTAGTTTACTCAATGACAGGCGCGCGTGCTTACCATTCAGCCACTCAACCCCCCTTTGAAATCAGACACGTGCAATATGTCATATAGGAAGAATAAGAAGTCGCTCACAACAAAATGGTAAATTAATGAGTTTAGGTCAAAAGGTTGAGCTACTGTTTTAGAGTACTTAATAGTTTTAAAGAGACACGTTAAGGGTTGTTCATAGTTAAATGAAAGTTTAATTTTAAATAAGACCAATAAAATTAGGATTTAATAATGCCAGACTAATATTTCCAATATGTTTGGTTATAAGTAGGAAATCGTGACGACTTCTTAAGCATGTTTTAAACAAAGGATCATGTTTGTTTAAACAAGAATGGCACTCTGCAATAAAAAAAACTGGCCAAAGCAAGATTTCTATGCAGAAATTAAATAATTGCTAGAACCAGAAAAATATTTATCCACTATAATAAATAAGCAACATAGAGAAAATGAAATGAAATTGAATGGGGTTTAACGTCCGACTGTTCTGCTCCTAAAATGGGCTAATGAAGACGGGCATATGCCATAATGTGTGCAATGAGGGAAATTTTACCCGGGCAGCGGCGGTTACGGCCTACGAGGTTGGACAGGCAACCATACTCCTTGTCACGTACAACCAAAAAATCGAAACAACGGCAGTTGACTCAATGACAGACGTTATGATACAGAGCGCACGTGCTAACCATTCAGCCATGCAACCTCCCTAAAATCGGCAAATTGCTGACCTACAGCGAGAAACATTTCAACCGGGCCAAATTTTCTATTGTAACAGTTTAATTTGCACGGTACCTTTAGTTATCAACCGAATATTACAAAACTTTTAAAAATAAGCTCCCCCCTGACCAGCTTAAGCGTTCGCAATAAACGTTTGCCACTTAAAATCGGGAAATTGCTGACTTTAAAGTGAGAAACATTACAACCGGGCGAAATTTTCTGTTTTATGACTTTTACAGTACCTTTGATTACCAACCGATTATTTTCTGTTTTATCACTTTTACAGTACCTTTGATTACCAACCGATTATTACAAAACTTTAAAAATAAAAGAGAAAGAGAGAAATGCGGCCTAATGTCCATTCGACACAAACTAGGTCATTTCGGGACTAACATATGTTTTTTAATTTTATTTAAAAACTCCCCCTGCGCTTACAGGTCTTTAGCCGTTGGGAGGAAACCGAAGAACACGGAGAAAACCCACAAGGTTGGACATCATACTTCATGTCACGTGCAACCTGGAGATCGAAACGACGCCCGTTGACTCAATGACAGACGTTACGATACAGTGCGCACATGCTAACCATTCAGCCATTCAGCCTCCCTGAATTCAAAAAATTGCTGACTTATAGCAAGAAACATTTCAACCGGGCGAAATTTTCTGTTTTAACAGTTTAATGTGCACGGTACTTTAATTACCAACCGATTATTACAAAACTTTTGAAAATAAGCTCCAACTGACCAGCTTAATCGTATGCAATAAACGTTTTCGCCTGAATTGAAAGTTCTGCACGGAGAAAGTTCATCTCGATTTCCCGGCGTGGTTCCCCTTGTCAGTGAGGCAGAACGGAGGGCCTGACAAGCACAGCTGTCTAGTCATTCGGATGGGACGAAAAACCAAGGTCCCGTGTACACATTGGAGTGCACGTAAAATATCCCTAAGCAGTTGGAATTCGATACTGTTGAATAAGCTCTATACGATGACTAAATGTGTAGATTGTAGTCACCCACACTGCATGTTTCGCTTAACAATGAAAGGGTGCCGTTTTCAATGTTCGATCCTTTTGTTCTTCTACTCCTGATATGTTGGACTGTTGATCGATGGTTTCATATAAAAGACTACCAATAAGACTCTTTGTACAAGAAGTTCCCAAAAAATATTATGTTGACTTTACGAGAAAGACCTCTAAACATGCTCCAAATTGTAAAAATACGACTTTTTGGGTTTTCAATCTCTTTTTTTCGGCTATCCCTGATATTTAGAAAAAATAATACAATGATTTCACACAACAGGCTAGCTATTAGACTCTCTATTGACAAAAGTTTCACCGCCCTCCCTTCATTATAACCGAAGTTATCGTGCCCTAAAGAATCAACAAATTAGCTTGTTTATCTCTGCTTACCCTAAGCAGAAAATGCTCATCTTTGAACTCAATCATAACATTGACCTAGTGAACGTCTACACCAAGTTTGAACATTCTAGCTTAATTAGAAGGAGAGTAATTGTGTTCCAAAGTCCTGACCCTTCAAATTGCTTCTATTTTTCATTTTCAATTCAAAATGGTGACCATCACGTGACCGAAATCAAAATTCTATTCGCGACATTTTTTAGGCCTTCCTACAAGGATTCAGAAAATATAACTCCCGAGTCTGTAAGTAAAATAGCAAAAAAGCCTTATTGATTTTTCACTTTTAAATATGGCGGCACTTCCGGTTCGATCGACAAACTCCATATTTTGTGTACAAATCAGTAATTACTTATCTAGTATCCAAAAAAAAAATCAGGTCATTCTGACCTATATTTCGATGATTTTTTTGAAAATTTTGATCCTTAATTTCGTCAAGGGGAGATAATTTAGAAAATTTCTAATTATATTTTTGAAGTCACATCGGTAGGATCTACTTAGATACTAAATTTCATGAAAATCGTACAACTATTAAAGAAGTTGTCAAATTGGTCTAATCTTCCGGTTCGAAATCACAGCGACGAATTTTCGAAATTCGAAAAAGTGAAACTGCAGATGAAAATGGTTTTTTTAAAGGTATTCAAAGAAAAAAGAATTAGTAAAATCGGTCAAAAAATAACAAAGTTACGACTATGCATTGTCATTTTTTTCGTTCGTAAAATTCGGTGATTTCGGATTCGTAAAACGTTTCGAAAATATATTTAATCAAGGTTCGCACCCCATTTTTGGGGGGGTAGGTCAAAATTTCAGAAAGATCCTATGGATAGATTCTGAGAAATCCGATTTGCAGAAAACACACACAAAAAAAAATAATAATAATAATAACTTTAACAGAAACAATAAGCTTTCATATGTAATATGAAAGCTTAATAATCTTAACAGAAACAATAAGCTTTCATATGTAATATGAAAGCTTAATAATAATCTTAACAGAAACAATAAGCTTTCATATGTAATATGAAAGCTTAACTAGATCTGCTACTGTCCCATGCAGATATGAAAGCTTTCATATTCACAGTCACTTCCTGTCACATGTCATGGGTCATATGAATAATCCGAACGAGGAAAAAAAATCATTAAAATCGGTCACAATCTAGTGAAGTCCGTAAATGTCGATTTTTCACTATGTTTCATATTCACTTCAAAATGGTGACTACCAGTTGACCTAAATCAAAATTCTACTTCGAACTTCATCAAGACATTGACCTAGTGAATGCCTATACCAAGTTTGAACTTTGTACCCCAATTAGAAGAAGAGTTATTGTGTTCCAGAGTCATCAAGGTATTGGCCTAATAAACACCCACACCAAGTCTAGCTGAATTAGAGAGTTATTTTGTCCCAAACTAGATCATTTCGGGACTAACATATAGTTCGATTTTATTTCAATATTTGGCTTGTGCGTAGAGGTCTTTAGCAGTGGAAGGAAACCGGAGGAAATGAAGAAAACCCACCAAGATGGACTGGCGACCTTACTCCTTGTCAGGTACGACCGGAGATTCGAAAACACGCGAGCTGACTCAATGACAGGCTTTATGATACAGCGCGCGCGTGCTAACCATTCAGCCACCAAACTCCCCTTTGAAATCGGACACGTGCAATATGTCATATAAGAAGAATAACAAGTCGCTCACATACAAAATGGTAAATTAATGAGCTTAGGTCAAAAGGTTGAGCTACTGTTTTAGAATATTTAATTGTTTTAAAGAGACACGTTAAGGGATGTTCATAGTTAAATGAAAGTTTAACTTTAAATAAGACGAACGTCTACCAATAAAATGAGGATTTAATAATATTAAAATAAAGTTTCAAATTAAGAATAATTAATTATTGGTCTAATGCAATGAAATGCTTTGATTTGACAGATGAACTGTACGATGGGTGTACACACTATGTGGCGAAGGCGTTGACCTGCTAGCCAGGAGGTCGGGTGTTCGATCCCTGCATTGGCCGAGAAAGTTCATCTCGATTTTTTGGCGTGTCCTCCCACCGGCGTGTACACATTGGAGTGCACGTAAAAGATTCCTTAGCGGTTGGAATTCGATAATGTTGAATAAGCTCTATACGATGACTTAATGTGCAAATTGTAGCCACCCACACTGCATGTTTTGCTTAACAATGAAAGGGTGCCGTTTTCAATTTTCGATCCTTTTATTCTTCTACTCCTGATATTTTGGACTGTTGATCGATGGTTTCATATAAAAGACTATGTTGACTTTAAGAGAAAAGGACCTTTAAAAATTCTCTAAATCGTAAAAATACGACTTTTTGGATTTTCGATCTCTTTTTTCGATACAATGATTTCACACAACAGGCTAGCTATTAGACTCTCGATTGACAAGAGTTTCACCACCCTCCCTTCATTATAACCGAAGTTATTGTGCCCTAAAGAATCAACAAATCAGCATGCGTATCTCTGCTTACCCCATGCAGAAAATGCTCACCTTTACACTCAATCATGACATTGACCTAGTGAACGTCTACCCCAAGTTTAAACATTCTAGCTTAATTAGAAGGAGAGTTATTGTGTTCCAAAAACTCGGCCCTTCAAATTGCTTCCATTTTTCATTTTCAATTCAAAATGGTGACTTCCAGTTGACCTAAATGAAAATTCTACTCCCGACGTTTTTTAGGCCTTCCTCCAAGGATTCAGAAAATATAATTCCCGTGTCTGTAAGTAAAATAGCAAAATGGCGTTTGAGGTTTTTACATTTCAAGATGGTGGCACTTCCGGGTTGAGCTACAAACTCCATTTTTTGTGTACGAATCAGTGGTCTCGCAGCTAGTAACCAAAAAAAAAATCAAGATGATTTGACCTATATTTCGTCGATTTTTTTGAAAATTTCGATCCTCAATTTCTCCAAGGGGAGATAATTTAGAAAATTTCTAAAGTCATTTTTCAAGTCGCATCATTAAAGTTTACTTACATATTAAATTTCATGAAAATCGTACAACTACTAAAGAAGTTGTCGAGTTGGTCTAAACTTCCGGTTCGAAATCACAGCGACGAATTTTCGAAATTCGAAAATCCGAAATTGCAGTTTTGAAGTAAATGTCTCAAGGTACTCACAGAAAAAAGAATTAATTAAATAGGTCAACTAGTCACAAAGTTACAGCATTGTAGGTCAAATGCATTCGTTCGTAAAATTCGGTGATTTCGGATTCGTAAAACGTTTTGAAAATATATTTAATCAAGGTTCGCACCCCATTTATGGGGAGGTAGGTCAAAGTTTCAGAAAGATCCTATGGTTAGATTCTGAGAAATCCGATTTGCAGAAAATACACAAAAAAAAAAAATAACTAGATCTGCTACTGTCCCATGCAGATATGAAAGCTTTCATATTCATCGTCACGTGTCATTGATTGTATCAAGTATCCTAAATAAAAGGATAAGAAGAAAAAATTATCAAAATTTGTCAAAAACTCGGGAAGTCACAAGTCTAAATATAGTATGAAACATTGCACCCAGGCATAACGATAATCTGAAAACTAAAGGGAAATAACTGAAACTTGTATTACTGTAATGAGACGGATGAGAAAATGAAATGAAAATGGCGGGAAAAAAATTAAAAATGGCAGGTTGGACAGGCGACCTTACTCCTTGTCACGTACAACCGGGAATTCGAAAACACGCTGGTTTACTCAATGACAGGCGCACGTGCTAACCATTCAGCCACCCAGCCCCCCTTTGAAATCAGACACGTGCAATATGTCATATAGGAAGAATAAGAAGTCGCTCACAATAAAATGGTAAATTAATGAGTTTAGGTCAAAAGGTTGAGCTACTGTTTTAGAGTACTTAATAGTTTTAAAGAGACACGTTAAGGGTTGTTCATAGTTAAATGAAAGTTTAATTTTAAATAAGACCAATAAAATTAGGATTTAATAATGCCAGACTAATATTTCCAATATGTTTGGTTATAAGTACGAAATCGTGACGACTTCTTAAGCATGTTTTAAACAAAGGATCATAGACTGAATTATACAAGAATGGCACTCTGCAATAAAAAAAACTGGCCAAAGCAAGATTTCTATGCAGAAATTAAATAATTGCTAGAACCAGAAACATATTTATCCACTATAATAAATAAGCAGCATAGAGAAAATGAAATGAAATTGAATGGGGTTTAACGTCCTACTGTTCTGCTCCTAAAATGGGCGAATGAAGACGGGCATATGCCATAAAGTTTGCAATAAGGGAAATTTTACCCGGGCAGCGGCGTTACGGCCTACGAGGTTGGACAGGCGACCATACTCCTTGTCACGTACAACCAAGAAATCGAAACAACGCCAGTTGACTCAATGACAGACGTTATGATACAGAGCGCACGTGCTAACCATTCAGCCACGCAACCTCACTAAAATCGGCAAATTGCTGACCTACAGCGAGAAACATTTCAACCGGGCCAAATTTTCTATTTTAACAGTTTAATTTGCACGGTACCTTTATTTATCAACCGAATATTACAAAACTTTTAAAAATAAGCTCCCCCTGACCAGCTTAATCGTTCACAATAAACGTTTGAATCGACAAATTGCTGACTTTAAAGTAAGAAACATTACAACCGGGCCAAATTTTCTGTTTTATCACTTTTACAGTACCTTTGATTACCAACCGATAATTACAAAACTTTAAAAAGAGAAAGAGAGAAATTCGACACAAACTAGGTCATTTTGGGGCTAACATATGTTTTTTAATTTTATTTAAAAACTCCCATTGCGCGTACTGGTCTTTAGCCGTTGGGTGGAAACCGAAGAACACGGAGAAAAACCACGAGGTTGGACATCATACACTATGTCACGTACAACATGGAGATCGAAACGACGCCCGTTGACTCAATGACAGACGTTACGATACAGCGCGCACATGCTAACCATTCAGCCATTCAGCCTCCCTGAATTCGGAAAATTGCTGACTTATAGCAAGAAACATTTCAACCGGGCGAAATTTTCTGTTTTAACAGTTTAATGTGCACGGTACTTTAATTACCAACCGATTATTACAAAACTTTTGAAAATAAGCTCCAACTGACCAGCTTAATCGTATGCAATAAACGTTTTGCCTGAATTAAAAGTTCTGCACGGAAAAAGTTGATCTCGATTTCCCGGCGTGGTTCCCCTTGTCAGTGAGGCAGAACGGAGGGCCTGACAAGCACAGCTGTCTAGTCTTTCGGATGGGACGAAAAACCAAGGTCCCGTGTACACATTGGAGTGCACGTAAAATATCCCTAAGCAGTTGGAATTCGATACTGTTGAATAAGCTCTATACGATGACTAAATGCGTAGATTGTAGTCACCCCCACTGCATGTTTCGCTTAACAATGAAAGGGTGCCGTTTTCAATGTTCGATCCTTTTGTTCTTCTACTCCTGATATGTTGAACTGGTTTCATATAAAAGACTAGCAATAAGACTCTTTGTAGAAGAAGTTCCCCAAAAATATTATGTTGACTTTACGAGAAAGACCTCTCTAAATATGCTCCAAATTGTAAAAATACGACTTTTTCGATTTTCAATCTCTTTTTTCAGGCTATGCCTGATATTTAAAAAAAATGATACAATGATTTCACACAACAGGCTAGCTATTAGACTCTCTATTGACAAAAGTTTCACCGCCCTCCCTTCATTATAACCGAAGTTATCGTGCCCTAAAGAATCAACAAATCAGCATGCTTATCTCTGCTTACCCTAAGCAGAAAATGCTCATCTTTGAACTCAATCATAACATTGACCTAGTGAACGTCTACACCAAGTTTGAACATTCTAGCTTAATTAGAAGGAGAGTAATTGTGTTCCAAAGTCCCGACCCTTTAAATTGCTTCTATTTTTCATTTTCAATTCAAAATGGTGACCATCACGTGACCGAAATCGAAATTCTGATCCGACAGATATTTAGGCATTCCTTCAAGGATTCCGAAAATATAATTCCCGAGTCTGTAAGTAAAATAGCAAAAAAGCCTTTTTGATTTTTCACGTTTAAAGATGGTGGCACTTCCGGTTCGATCGACAAACTCCATATTTTGTGTACGAATCAGTAATTACTTGTCTAGTATCGAAAAAAAAAATTAGGTCATTCTGACCTATATTTCGACGATTTTTTTGAAAACTTTGATCCTTAATTTCACCAAGGGGAGATAATTTAGAAAATTTATAATTATATTTTTGAAGTCACATTGGTAAGATCTACTTATATACTAAATTTCATGAAAATCGTACAACTATTAAGGAAGTTCTCAAATTGGTCTAAACTTCCGGTTCGAAATCACAGCGACGAATTTTCAAAATTCGAAAATGTGAAACTGCAGATGAAAATGATTTTTTTCAAGGTATTCAAAGAAAAAAGAATTAGTAAAATCGGTCAAAAAATAACAAAGTTACGACTATGCATTGTCAGTTTTTTCGTTCGTAAAATTCGGTGATTTCGGATTCGTAAAACGTTTTGAAAATATATTTAAACAACGTTCGCACCCCATTTATGGGGGGGTAGGTCAAAGTTTCATAAAGATCCCATGGTTAGATTCTGAGAAATCCGATTTGCAGAAAATACACAAAAAAAAAATAATAACTAGATCTGCTACTGTCCCATGCAGATATGAAAGCTTTCATATTCATCGTCACGTGTCATTGATTGTATCAAGTATCCTAAATAAAAGGATAAGAAGAAAAATTTATCAAAATTGGTCAAAAACTCGCGAAGTTACAAGTCTAAATATAGTATGAAACATTGCACCCAGGCAAAACAATAATCTGAAAAGTAAAGGGAAATAACTGAAACTTGTATTACTGTAATGAGACGGATGAGAAAATGAAATGAAAATGGCAGGTTGGACAGGCGACCTTACTCCTTGTCACGTACAACCGGGCATTCGAAAACACGCTAGTTAACTCAATGACAGGCGCGCGTGCTAACCATTCAGCCACCCAACCCCCCTTTGAAATCAGACATGTGTAATATGTCATATAGGAAGAATAAGAAGTCGCTCACAACAAAATGGTAAATTAATGAGTTTAGGTCAAAAGGTTGAGCTACTGTTTTAGAGTATTTAATAGTTTTAAAGAGACACGTTAAGGGTTGTTCATAGTTAAATGAAAGTTTAATTTTAAATAGGACCAATAAAATTAGGATTTAATAATGCCAGACTAATATTTCCAATATGTTTGGTTATAAGTAGGAAATCGTGACGACTTTTTAAGCATGTTTTAAACAAAGGATCATAGACTGCAATATACAAGAATGGCACTCTGCAATAAAAAAACTGGCCAAAGCAAGATTTCTATGCAGAAATTAAATAATTGCTAGAACCAGAAAAATGTTTATCCACTATAATAAATAAGCAACATAGAGAAAATAAAATGAAATTGAATGGGGTTTAACGTCCTACTGTTCTGCTCCTAAAATGGGCTAATGAAGACGGGCATACGCCATAAAGTGTGCAATGAGGGAAATTTTACCCGGGCAGCGGCGTTACGGCCTACGAGGTTGGACAGGCGACCATACTCCTTGTCACGTACAACCAAGAAATCGAAACAACGCCAGTTGACTCAATGACAGACGTTATGATACAGAGCGCACGTGCTAACCATTCAGCCACGCAACCTCCCTAAAATCGGCAAATGGCTGACCTACAGCGAGAAACATTTCAACCGGGCCAAATTTTCTATTTTAACAGTTTAATTTGCACGGTACCTTTAGTTATCAACCGAATATTACAAAACTTTTAAAAATAAGCTCCCTCTGACTATCTTAATCGTTCGCAATAAACGTTTGCCCCTTTAAATCGGCAAATTGCTGACTTTAAAGTGAGAAACATTACAACCGGGCGAAATTTTCTGTTTTATCACTTTTACAGTACCTTTGATTACCAACCGATTATTACAAAACTTTAAAAATAAAAGAGAAAGAGAGAAATGCGGCCTAATGTCCATTCGACCGAAACTAGGTCATTTCGGGACTAACATATGTTTTTTAATTTTATTTAAAAACTCCCCTTGCGCTTACTGGTCTTTAGCCGTTGGGAGGAAACCGAAGGACACGGAGAAAACCCACGAGGTTGGACATCATACTCCATGTCACGTCAGCCTGGAGATCGAAACAACGCCCGTTGACTCAATGACAGACCTTACGATACAGCGCGCACATGCTAACCATTCAGCCATTGAGCCTCCCTGAATTCGGAAAATTGCTGACTTATAGCAAGAAACATTTCAACCGGGCGAAATTTTCTGTTTTAACAGTTTAATGTGCACGGTACTTTAATTACCAACCGATTACTATAAAACTTTTGAAAATAAGCTCCGACTGACCAGCTTAATCGTATGCAATAAACGTTTGGCCTGAATTGAAAGTTCTGCACGGAGAAAGTTCATTTCGATTTCCCGGCGTGGTTCCCCCTTGTCAGTGAGGCAGAACGGAGGGCCTGACAAGCACAGCTGTCTAGTCGTTCGGATGGTACGAAAAACCAAGGTCCGTGTACACATTGGATTGCACGTAAAATATCCCTAAGCAGTTGGAATTCGATACTGTTGAATAAGCTCTATACGATGACTAAATGTGTAGATTGTAGTCACCCACACTGCATGTTTCGCTTAACAATGAAAGGGTGCCGTTTTCAATGTTCGATCCTTTTGTTCTTCTACTCCTGATATGTTGGACTGTTGATCGATGGTTTCATATAAAAGACTACCAATAAGACTCTTTGTAGAAGAAGTTCCCCAAAAATATTATGTTGACTTTACGAGAAAGACCTCTAAACATGCTCCAAATTGTAAAAATACGACTTTTTGGATTTTCAATCTCTTTTTTTCGGCTATCCCTGATATTTAAAAAAAATGATACAATGATTTCAAACAACAGGCTAGCTATTAGACTCTCTATTGACAAAAGTTTCACCGCCCTCCCTTCATTATAACCGAAGTTATCGTGCCCTAAAGAATCAACAAATCAGCATGCTTATCTCTGCTTACCCTAAGCAGAAAATGCTCATCTTTGAACTCAATCATAACATTGACCTAGTGAACGTCTACACCAAGTTTGAACATTCTAGCTTAATTAGAAGGAGAGTTATTGTATTCCAAAGTCCCGGCCCTTCAAATTGCTTCTATTTTTCATTTTCAATTCAAAATGGTAACCATCACATGACCGAAATCAAAATTCGGATCCGATAGATTTTTAGGCATTCCTTCAAGGATTCTGAAAATATAACTCCCGAGTCTGTAAATAAAATAGCAAAAAAGCCTTTTTGATTTTTCACGTTTAAAGATGGTGGCACTTCCGGTTCGATCGACAAACTCCATATTTTGTGTACGAATCAGTAATTACTTGTCTAGTATCGAAAAAAAAAATTAGGTCATTCTGACCTATATTTCGACGATTTTTTTGAAAACTTTGATCCTTAATTTCACCAAGGGGAGATAATTTAGAAAATTTCTAATTATATTTTTGAAGTCACATTGGTAAGATCTACTTATATACTAAATTTCATGAAAATCGTACAACTATTAAAGAAGTTGTCAAATTGGTCTAAACTTCCGACTCGAAATCACAGCGACGAATTTTCGAAATTCGAAAATGTGAAACTGCAGATGAAAATGATTTTTTTCAAGGTATTCAAAGAAAAAAGAATTAGTAAAATCGGTCAAAAAATAAGAACGTTACGACTATGCATTGTCAGTTTTTTCGTTCGTAAAATTCGGTGATTTCGGATTCGTAAAACGTTTTGAAAATATATTTAAACAACGTTCGCACCCCATTTTTGGGGGGGTAGGTCAAAGTTTCAGAAAGATCCCATGGTTAGATTCTGAGAAATCCGATTTGCAGAAAATACACAAAAAAAAAATAATAATAATCTTAACAGAAACAATAAGCTTTCATATGTAATATGAAAGCTTAATAATCTTAACAGAAACAATAAGCTTTCATATGTAATATGAAAGCTTAATAATAATCATAACTTTAACAGAAACAATAAGCTTTCATATGTAATATGAAAGCTTAATAACTTTAACAGAAACAATAAGCTTTCATATGTAATATGAAAGCTTAATAATAACTAGATCTGCTACTGTCCCATGCAGATATGAAAGCTTTCATATTCACAGTCACTTCCTGTCACATGTCATGGGTCGTATGAATAATCCGAACAAGGAAAAAAAATCATTAAAATCGGTCACAATCTAGTGAAGTTAATGTGATTTTTCACTCGTAAAGAATTTTGTCAGCACGAAAAACATCAAAGGCAAAAATCGAATTTTTGAAATATTCAAATACCGTATCCCGACTATCCTGAAATGTATTAATTTCAGACATATGAGACACATTGAAGATACTATGCTCTATTGTGTTTGTTTACAAGTCCGTAAATGTCGACTTTTCACTATGTTTCATATTCACTTCAAAATGGTGACTACCAGTTGACCTAAATCAAAATTCTACTTCGAACTTCATCAAGACATTGACTTAGTGAATGCCTATACCAAGTTTGAACATTGTACCCCAATTAGAAAAAGAGTTATTGTGTTCCAGAGTCATCAAGGTATTGGCCTAATAAACACCCACACCAAGTCTAGCTGAATTAGAAAGAGAGTTATTGTGTCCCAAACTAGATCATTTCGGGACTAACATATAGTTCGATTTTATTTCAATATTTCGCTTGTGCGTAGATGTCTTTAGCAGTGGAAGGAAACCGGAGGAAATGAAGAAAACCCACCAAGATGGACAGGCGACCTTACTCCTTGTCAGGTACGACCGGAGATTCGAAAACACGCTAGCTGACTCAATAACAGGCTTTATGATACAGCGCGCGCGTGCTAACCATTCAGCCACCAAACTCCCCTTTGAAATCGGACACGTGCAATATGTCATATAAGAAGAATAACAAGTCGCTCACATACAAAATGGTAAAATAATGAGCTTAGGTCAAAAGGTTGAGCTACTGTTTTAGAGTATTTAATTGTTTTAAAGAGACACGTTAAGGGATGTTCATAGTTAAATGAAAGTTTAACTTTAAATAAGACGAACGTCTACCAATAAAATGAGGATTTAATAATATTAAAATAAAGTTTCAAATTAAGAATAATTAATTATTGGTCTAATGCAATGAAATGCTTTGATTTGACAGATGAAATGTACGATGGGTGTACACACTATGTGGCGAAGGCGTTGACCTGCTAGCCAGGAGGTCGGGTGTTCGATCCCTGCATTGGCCGAGAAAGTTCATCTCGATTTTTTGGCGTGTCCTCCCACCGGCGTGTACACATTGGAGTGCACGTAAAAGATTCCTTAGCAGTTGGAATTCGATAATATTGAATAAGCTCTATACGATGACTAAATGTGCAAATTGTAGCCACCCACACTGCATGTTTTGCTTAACAATGAAAGGGTGCCGTTTTCAATTTTCGATCCTTTTATTCTTCTACTCCTGATATTTTGGACTGTTGATCGATGGTTTCATATAAAAGACTACCGATAAGACTCTTTGTACAAGAAGTTCCCCCAAAATATTATGTTGACTTTAAGAGAAAAGGACCTTTAAAAATGCTCTAAATCGTAAAAATACGACTTTTTGGATTTTCGATCTCTTTTTTCTGCTATCCCTGATATTTAAAAAAAATGATACAATGATTTCACACAACAGGCTAGCTACGAGACTCTAGATTGACAAGAGTTTCACCACCCTCCCTTCATTATAACCGAAGTTATTGTGCCCTAAAGAATCAACAAATCAGCATGCGTATCTCTGCTTACCCCAGGCAGAAAATGCTCATCTTTACACTCAATCATGACATTGACCTAGTGAACGTCTACCCCAAGTTTAAACATTCTAGCTTAATTAGAAGGAGAGTTATTGTGTTCCAAAAACTCGGCCCTTTAAATTGCTTCCATTTTTCATTTTCAATTCAAAATGGTGACTTCCAGTTGACCTAAATGAAAATTCTACTCCCGACGTTTTTTAGGCCTTCCTCCAAGGATTCAGAAAATATAATTCCCGTGTCTGTAAGTAAAATAGCAAAATGGCGTTTGAGGTTTTTACATTTCAAGATGGTGGCACTTCCGGGTTGAGCTACAAACTCCATTTTTTGTGTACGAATCAGTGGTCTCGCAGCTAGTAACCAAAACAAAAATCAAGATGATTTGACCCATATTTCGTCGATTTTTTTGAAAATTTCGATCCTCAATTTCTCCAAGGGGAGATAATTTAGAAAATTTCTAAAGTCATTTTTCAAGTCGCATCATTAAGGTTTAATTACATATTAAATTTCATGAAAATCGTACAACTACTAAAGAAGTTGTCGAGTTGGTCTAAACTTCCGGTTCGAAATCACAGCGACGAATTTTCGAAATTCGAAAATCCGAAATTGCAGATTTGAAGTAAATGTCTCAAGGTACTCATAGAAAAAAGAATTAATTAAATAGGTCAAATAGTCACAAAGTTACAGCATTGTAGGTCAAATGCATTCGTTCGTAAAATTCGGTGATTTTGGATTCGTAAAACGTTTTGAAAATATATTTAATCAAGGTTCGCACCCCATTTATAGGGGGGTAGGTCAAAGTTTCAGAAAGATCCTATGGTTAGATTCTGAGAAATCCGATTTGCAGAAAATACACAAAAAACAAAATAATAATAACTGGATCTGCTACTGTCCCATGCAGATATGAAAGCTTTCATATTCACAGTCACTTCCTGTCACATGTCATGGGTCGTATGAATAATCCGAACAAGGAAAAAAAATCATTAAAATCGGTCACAATCTAGTGAAGTTAATGTGATTTTTCACTCGTAAAGAATTTTGTCAGCACGAAAAACATCAAAGGCAAAAATCGAATTTTTGAAATATTCAAATACCGTATCCTGACTATCCTGAAATGTATTAATTTCAGACATATGAGACGCATTGAACATACTATGCTCTATTGTGTTTGTTTACAAGTCCGTAAATGTCGACTTTTCACTATGTTTCATATTCACTTCAAAATGGTGACTACCAGTTGACCTAAATCAAAATTCTACTTCGAACTTCATCAAGACATTGACTTAGTGAATGCCTATACCAAGTTTGAACATTGTACCCCAATTAGAAAAAGAGTTATTGTGTTCCAGAGTCACCAAGGTATTGGCCTAATAAACACCCACACCAAGTCTAGCTGAATTAGAAAGAGAGTGATTGTGTCCCAAACTAGATCATTTCGGGACTAACATATAGTTCGATTTTATTTCAATATTTCGCTTGTGCGTAGAGGTCTTTAGCAGTGGAAGGAAACCGGAGGAAATGAAGAAAACCCACCAAGATGGACAGGCGACCTTACTCCTTGTCAGGTACGACCGGAGATTCGAAAACACGCTAGCTGACTCAATGACAGGCTTTATGATACAGCGCGCGCGTGCTAACCATTCAGCCACCAAACTCCCCTTTGAAATCGGACACGTGCAATATGTCATATAAGACGAATAATAAGTCGCTCACATACAAAATGGTAAAATAATGAGCTTAGGTCAAAAGGTTGAGCTACTGTTTTAGAGTATTTAATTGTTTTAAAGAGACACGTTAAGGGATGTTCATAGTTAAATGAAAGTTTAACTTTAAATAAGACGAACGTCTACCAATAAAATGAGGATTTAATAATATTAAAATAAAGTTTCAAATTAAGAATAATTAATTATTGGTCTAATGCAATGAAATGCTTTGATTTGACAGATGAAATGTACGATGGGTGTACACACTATGTGGCGAAGGCGTTGACCTGCTAGCCAGGAGGTCGGGTGTTCGATCCCTGCATTGGCCGAGAAAGTTCATCTCGATTTTTTGGCGTGTCCTCCCACCGGCGTGTATACATTGAAGTGCACGTAAAAGATTCCTTAGCAGTTGGAATTCGATAATATTGAATAAGCTCTATACGATGACTAAATGTGCAAATTGTAGCCACCCACATTGCATGTTTTGCTTAACAATGAAAGGGTGCCGTTTTCAATTTTCGATCCTTTTATTCTTCTACTCCTGATATTTTGGACTGTTGATCGATGGTTTCATATAAAAGACTACCGATAAGACTCTTTGTACAAGAAGTTCCCCCAAAATATTATGTTGACTTTAAGAGAAAAGGACCTTTAAAAATGCTCTAAATCGTAAAAATGCGACTTTTTGGATTTTCGATCTCTTTTTTCTGCTATCCCTGATATTTTAAAAAAAATGATACAATGATTTCACACAACAGGCTAGCTATGAGACTCTAGATTGACAAGAGTTTCACCACCCTCCCTTCATTATAACCGAAGTTATTGTGCCCTAAAGAATCAACAAATCAGCATGCTTACCCAAGGCAGAAAATGCTCATCTTTACACTCAATCATGACATTGACCTAGTGAACGTCTACCCCAAGTTTAAACATTCTAGCTTAATTAGAAGGAGAGTTATTGTGTTCCAAAAACTCGGCCCTTCAAATTGCTTCCATTTTTCATTTTCAATTCAAAATGGTGACTTCCAGTTGACCTAAATGAAAATTCTACTCCCGACGTTTTTTAGGCCTTCCTCCAAGGATTCAGAAAATATAATTCCCGTGTCTGTAAGTAAAATAGCAAAATGGCGTTTGAGGTTTTTACATTTCAAGATGGTGGCACTTCCGGGTTGAGCTACAAACTCCATTTTTTGTGTACGAATCAGTAGTCTCGCAACTAGTAACCAAAACAAAAATCAAGATGATTTGACCTATATTTCGTCGATTTTTTTGAAAATTTCGATCCTCAATTTCTCCAAGGGGAGATAATTTAGAAAATTTCTAAAGTCATTTTTCAAGTCGCATCATTAAGGTTTAATTACATATTAAATTTCATGAAAATCGTACAACTACTAAAGAAGTTGTCGAGTTGGTCTAAACTTCCGGTTCGAAATCACAGCGACGAATTTTCGAAATTCGAAAATCCGAAATTGCAGATTTGAAGTAAATGTCTCAAGGTACTCATAGAAAAAAGAATTAATTAAATAGGTCAAATAGTCACAAAGTTACAGCATTGTAGGTCAAATGCATTCGTTCGTAAAATTCGGTGATTTCGGATTCGTAAAACGTTTTGAAAATATATTTAATCAAGGTTCGCACCCCATTTATAGGGGTGTAGGTCAAAGTTTCAGAAAGATCCTATGGTTAGATTCTGAGAAATCCGATTTGCAGAAAATACACAAAAAAAATAATAATAATAACTAGATCTGCTACTGTCCCATGCAGATATGAAAGCTTTCATATTCATCGTCACGTGTCATCGATTATATCAAGTATCTCAAATAAAAGCATAAGAATAACAAACTATCAAAATTGGTCAAAAACTCGCGAAGTTACAAGTCTAAATATAGTATGAAACATTGAGTAATCTGAAAACTAAAGGGAAATAACTGATACTTGTGTTACTGTAATCGGGATGACTTCCGATTTCAAAACTTTCAGAAAAATGAAATGAAAATGGTAAGAAAACATCGAAAAATTAAATGAGATAACTTTGAACAAAACTAAAACTTTTTGAATCAGGTTGAACTCAACTGTTTGAATATGTACGTTAAATATGTAGATTTGGAAAATTATAAAGACATAATATCAAAATAGGTCAAAAACTCACAAAGTTACAAATTTAAATGTAGTGAGAAACATTGCACCCGGGCAAAAAAATAATCTTTAAACTAAAGGGAAATAACTGAAACTTGTATAGCTGTAATCAGACTTCCAAGATATGTTATATAATTATGGTTTCCAATATGTTTGGTTATAAGTATGAAATCGTGACGACTTCTTAAGCATGTTTTAAACAAAGGATCATAGACTGCAATATACAAGAATGGCACTCTGCAATAAAAAAAAACTGGCCAGAGATTTCTATGCAGAAATTAAATAATTGCTAGAACCAGAAAAATATTTATCCACTATAATAAATAAGCAACATAGAGAAAATGAAATGAAATTGAATGGGGTTTAACGTCCTACTGTTCTGCTCCTACAATGGGCTAATGAAGACGGGCATACGCCATAAAGTGTGCAATGAGGGAAATTTTACCCGGGCAGCGGCGTTACGGCCTATGAGGTTGGTAAGGCGACCATACTCCTTGTCACGTACAACCAAGAAATCGAAACAAGGCCAGTTGACTCAATGACAGACGTTATGATACAGAGCGCACGTGCTAACCATTCAGCCACGCAACCTCCCTAAAATCGGCAAATTGCTGACCTACAGCGAGAAACATTTCAACCGGGCCAAATTTTCTATTTTAACAGTTTAATTTGCACGGTACCTTTAGTTATCAACCGAATATTACAAAACTTTTAAAAATAAGCTCCCCCTGACCAGCTTAATCGTTCGCAATAAACGTTTGCCCCTTAAAATCGACAAATTGCTGACTTTAAAGTGAGAAACATTACAACCGGGCCAAATTTTCTGTTTTATCACTTTAACAGTACCTTTGATTACCAACCGATTATTACAAAACTTTCAAAAGAGAAAGAGAGAAATGCGGCCTAACGTCCATTCGACACAAACTAGGTCATTTCGGGACTAACATATGTTTTTTAATTTTATTTAAAAACTCCCCTTGCACGTACTGGTCTTTAGCCGTTGGGAGGAAACCGAAGAACACGGAGAAAACCCACGAGGGTGGACATCATACACCATGTCACGTGCAACCTCGAAATCGAAACGACGCCCGTTGACTCAGTGACAAAGGTTACGATACAGCGAGCACATGCTAACCATTCAGCCATCCAGCCTCCCTGAATTCGGAAAATTGCTGACTTATAGCAAGAAACATTTCAACCGGGCGAAATTTTCTGTTTTAACAGTTTAATGTGCACGGTACTTTAATTACCAACCGATTATTACAAAACTTTTGAAAATAAGCTCCAACTGACCAGCTTAATCGTATGCAATAAACGTTTTGCCTGAATTGAAAGTTCTGCACGGAAAAAGTTCATCTCGATTTCCCTGCGTGGTTCCCCTTGTCATTAAGGCAGAACGGAGGGCCTGACAAGCACAGCTGTCTAGTCCTTCGGATGGGACGAAAAACCAAGGTCCCGTGCACAGATTGGAGTGCACGTAAAATATCCCTAAGCAGTTGGAATTCGATACTGTTGAATAAACTCTATACGATGACTAAATGCGTAGATTGTAGTCACCCACACTGCATGTTTCGCTTTCGTTCTTCTATTCCCGATATGTTGGACTGTTGATCGATGGTTTCATATAAAAGACTACCAATAAGACTCTTTGTAGAAGAAGTTCCCAAAAAATAGTATGTTGACTTTACGAGAAAGACCTCTAAACATGCTCCAAATTGTAAAAATACGACTTTTTGGATTTTCAATCTCTTTTTTTCGGCTATCCCTGATATTTAAAAAAAATGATACAATCATTTCATACAACAGGCTAGCTATTAGACTCTCTATTGACAAAAGTTTCACCGCCCTTCCTTCATTATAACCGAAGTTATCGTGACCTAAAGAATCAACAAATCAGCATGCTTATCTCTGCTTACCCTAAGCAGAAAATGCTCATCTTTGAACTCAATCATAACATTGACCTAGTGAACGTCTACAACAAGTTTGAACATTCTAGCTTAATTAGAATGAGAGTTATTGTGCTCCAAAGTCTCAGCCCTTCAAATTTCTACTACTTTTCATATTCACTTCAAAATGGCAACCATCAGTTGACCTAAATCAAAATTCTGCTCCCTGCGATTTTTGGGCCATCCTTCAAGGATTCAGAAAATATAATTCTCGTGTCTGTAAGTAAAATAGCAAAAAAGCCTTAGGGATTTTTCACTTTTCAAGATGGTGGCACTTCCGGATTGAGCTACAAACTCCATTTTTTGTGTACTAATCAGTGGTCTCGTAGGTAGTATCTAAAAAAAAATTCAAGATGATCTGACCTATATTTCGTCGATTTTTTTGAAAATTTCGATCCTCAATTTCTCCAAGGGGAGATAATTTAGAAAATTTTAAAAGTCATTTTTAAACTCGCATCGGTAAGATCTACTTACATTCCAAATTTCATAAAAATCGTGTATCTATTAAAGAAGTTGTCAAATTGGTCATGACTTCCGGAACGAAATCACAGCGACGAATTTTCGAAATTCGAAAATTTGAAATTGCAGGTGAAATTGGTTTTCGTCGAGGTTTTCAAAGAATTTTTTTTTAGTAAAATAGGTCTATCAATAACAAAGTTACGACTATGCATTGTTAATTTTTTCGTTCGTAAAATTCGGTGATTTCGAATTCGCAAAACGTTTCGAAAATATATTTAATCAACAGCCACCACCCATTTTTTTTTTGGGGGGGGGGGGTAGGTCAAAGTTTCAGAAACATCCTATGGTTAGATTCTGTGAAATCCGATTTGCAGGAGAAACACAAAAAAAAAAAAAAATAACTAGATCTGCTACTGTCCCATGCAGATATTCATCGTCACGTGTCATCGATTATATCAAGTATCTCAAATAAAAGGATAAGAATAACAAACTATCAAAATTGGTCAAAAACTCGCGAAGTTACAAGTCTAAACATAGTATGAAACATTGAGTAATCTGAAAACTAAAGGGAAATAACTGATACTTGTGTTGCTGTAATCGGGATGAATGAGATAACTTTGAACAAAACTAAAACTTTTTGAATCAGGTTGAACTCAACTATTTGAATATGTACGTTAAATATGTAGATTTGGAAAATTATAAAGACATAATATCAAAATCGGTCAAAAACTCACAAAGTTACAAATTTAAATGTAGTGAGAAACATAGCACCCGGGCAAAAAATAATCTTTAAACTAAAGGGAAATAACTGAAACTTGTATAGCTGTAATCGGGCTTCCAAGATATGTTATATAAAGATGGTTTCCAATATGTTTGGTTATAAGTAGGAAATCGTGACGACTTCTTAAGCATGTTTTAAACAAAGGGTCATAGACTGCAATATACAAGAATGGCACTCTGCAATAAAAAAAAACTGGCCAGAGATTTCTATGCAGAAATTAAATAATTACTAGAACCAGAAAAATATTTATCCACTATAATAAATAAGCAACATAGAGAAAATGAAATGAAATTGAATGGGGTTTAACGTCCTACTGTTCTGCTCCTACAATGGGCTAATGAAGACGGGCATACGCCATAAAGTGTGCAATGAGGGAAATTTTACCCGGTCAGCGGCGTTACGGCCAACGAGGTTGGTAAGGCGACCACACTCCTTGTCACGTACAACCAAGAAATCGAAACAAGGCCAGTTGACTCAATGACAGACGTTATGATACAGAGCGCACGTGCTAACCATTCAGCCACGCAACCTCCCTAAAATCGGCAAATTGCTGACCTACAGCGAGAAACATTTCAACCGGGCCAAATTTTCTATTTTAACAGTTTAATTTGCACGGTACCTTTAGTTATCAACCGAATATTACAAAACTTTTAAAAATAAGCTCCCCCTGACCAGCTTAATCGTTCGCAATAAACGTTTGCCCCTTAAAATCGACAAATTGCTGAATTTAAAGTGAGAAACATTACAACCGGGCCAAATTTTCTGTTTTATCACTTTAACAGTACCTTTGATTACCAACCGATTATTACAAAACTTTAAAAAGAGAAAGAGAGAAATGCGGCCTAACGTCCATTCGACACAAACTAGGTCATTTCGTGACTAACATATGTTTTTTAATTTTATTTAAAAACTCCCCTTGCACGTACTGGTCTTTAGCCGTTGGGAGGAAACCGAAGAACACGGAGAAAACCCACGAGGTTGGACATCATACACCATGTCACGTGCAACCTGGAGATCGAAACGACGCCCGTTGACTCAATGACAAAGGTTACGATACAGCGAGCACATGCTAACCATTCAGCCATCCAGCCTCCCTGAATTCGGAAAATTGCTGACTTATAGCAAGAAACATTTCAACCGGGCGAAATTTTCTGTTTTAACAGTTTTATGTGCACGGTACTTTAATTACCAACCGATTATTACAAAACTTTTGAAAATAAGCTCCAACTGACCAGCTTAATCGTATGCAATAAACGTTTTGCCTGAATTGAAAGTTCTGTACAGAGAAAGTTCATCTCGATTTCCCGGCGTGGTTCCCTTGTCAGTAAGGCAGAACGGAGGGCCTGACAAGTACAGCTGTCTAGTCCTTCGGATGGGACGAAAAACCAAGGTCCCGTGTACACATTGGAGTGCACGTAAAATATCCCTAAGCATTTGGAATTCGATACTGTTGAATAAGCTCTATACGATGACTAAATGCGTAGATTGTAGTCACCCACACTTCATGTTTCGCTCAACAATGAAAGGGTGCCGTTTTCAATGTTCGATCCTTTTGTTCTTCTACTCCTGATATGTTGGACTGTTGATCGATGGTTTCATATAAAAGACTACCAATAAGACTCTTTGTAGAAGAAGTTCCCAAAAAATAGTATGTTGACTTTACGAGAAAGACCTCTAAACATGCTCCAAATTGTAAAAATACGACTTTTTGGATTTTCAATCTCTTTTTTTCGGCTATCCATGATATTTAAAAAAAATGATACAATCATTTCACACAACAGGCTACCCATTAGACTCTCTATTGACAAAAGTTTCACCGCCCTCCCTTCATTATAACCGAAGTTATCGTGCACTAAAGAATCAACAAATCAGCATGCTTATCTCGGCTTACCCAAGCAAAAAATGCTCATCTTTGAACTCAATCATAACATTGGCCTAGTGAACGTCTACACCAAGTTTGAACATTCTAGCTTAATTAGAAGGAGAGTTATTGTGTTCCGAAGTCCGGGCCTTTCAAATTGCTTCTATTTTTCATTTTCAATTCAAAATTGTGACCATCACATGACCGAAATCAAAATTCTGCTCCCTACGATTTTTGGGCCATCCTTCAAGGATTCAGAAAATATAACTCCCGTGTCTGTAAGTAAGATAGCAAAAAAGCCTTAGGGATTTTTCATGTTTCAAGATGGTGGCATTTCCGGTTTGATCGACAAACTCCATATTTTGTGTAGGAATCAGTAATTACCTGTCGAGTACCGAAAAAAATTTTCAGGTCATTCTGACCTATATTTCGACGATTTTTTTGAAAACTTTGATCCTTAATTTCACCAAGGGGAGATAATTTAGAAAATTTCTAATTATATTTTTGAAGTCACATCGGTAAGATCTACTTGTATACTAAATTTCATGAAAATCGTACAACTATTAAAGAAGTTGTCAAATTGGTCTAAACTTCCGGTTCGAAATCACAGCGACGAATTTTCGAAATTCGAAAATGTGAAACTGCAGATGAAAATGATTTTTTTCAAGGTATTCAAAGAAAAAAGAATTAGTAAAATCGGTCAAAAAACAATAAAGTTACGACTATGCAATGTCCATTTTGTCGTTCGTAAATTTCGGTGATTTCGGATTCGTAAAACGTTTTGAAAATATATTTAATCAACAGCTACCACCCATTTTGGGGGGTGGGGTAGGTAAAAGTTTCATAAAGATACTGTGGTTAGATTCTGAGAAATCCGATTTGTGGATAAAACACAAAAAAAAAAATAATAATAATCTTAACAGAAACAATAAGCTTTCATATGTAATATGAAAGCTTAATAATAATCTTAACAGAAACAATAAGCTTTCATATGAAATATGAAAGCTTAATAATAACTTTAACAGAAACAATAAGCTTTCATATGTAATATGAAAGCTTAATAATAATAACTTTAACAGAAACAATAAGCTTTCATAATAAGCTTTCATATGAAATATGAAAGCTTAATAATAACTTTAACAGAAACAATAAGCTTTCATATGTAATATGAAAGCTTAATAATAATAACTTTAACAGAAACAATAAGCTTTCATATGTAATATGAAAGTTTAATAATAACTTTAACAGAAACAGTAAGCTTTCATATGTAATATGAAAGCTTAATAATAATTTTAACAAAAACAATAGTGTTTCACACAAGCTACGCAGTGTGAAACCCTAATAATGTATCGTTATTCATCTGTTGTCATGGTTCATACATCACAATCGATTAAAACACTTAAGATGTTTGGACAAGATAAGGGCTTGTTTTTGTACTACAAAACCGAAATATAATTACCTGGAGCACGTTGCCTGTTGTTACTGCAACTATTACGGCACGGGATAGATATCGGTGTTGGTACACCGGGTGAATGAAAACTGTTTCGTCTACTCCATAAACTGGGGTCGTTAGACGTTCTAGGTATAACCAATAAGTCTGAAACGTTAAATTTATATAAATCTAATCTGTTGTTATTTCATGGCAGGTTTTTACGTTACTACTGACTTTTTCTAGGTGACCACCCTTTTCAATTTCAGTGTTCCGTTCAAATAATTTGAAAGTGAATGGTATAAGGAAGTGTTAGCAATTTTATACTGCTAAGGTCAAGGTGTGTCTGTTACCTACACATTAGTCTCCGAAACTCCCACCGATTGACAAGATGATATTCCCTATTCCGCAAACCTTGGAATGAAATATGATATATTCATTACCGTATTCTTCTGGCTTTAGTTCCTCGAAATCAATTTTACATCTGACATTTCGCTGTAAGTAATCCTAAAATGTAGAAACAGTTGGAAATGCTGTGATTTGCCCTTGTAACTTTCTTTTGAATTTAGAATAATTCGAAATAATCACACATTGTATAATATTTAACTTACCCGTGGTATTTGTATGCAGTCTTGGTCATTTAAATCATATTCTTCACCGATCTTTTCAAAATCTGCCGCTCCTATCTGATGATTGTGAACAATGTTATAACCCCTATCGGTGTGGTGTATAGGCTGAGATATAGATCGGTTATATTTTATGGCAACCATTTCCTCTTCACTACGTTTATTTGGGGATTCCTCGATGTTGCTCTGGCTACGAAGTGGTCGACGTTTTTCAGGAGGGATAAATTGATTATGATACCCATGAGAAATCATTGGTGCGGTTTGTGTACGGTGCGGACACATCGTTGGCGTACAAAGAGGTGAATGGTGCATGGGCTCCGATATTCTTCCTTTATCTGAGTGATAAAGACCATGCACGTTAAAAGGTTCTGATGTCGTGGTGCTGGAATCGTTTTTGTTAGCCATGGGTACACCAAATGCCGGTACATGGTTATTGTTTACTTCAAACCTGTAATCAATCTGCCGCTGTGACGTGTTGGCTATTTCTGGAAAAACAAAAACATGCCCGGCTTTCTTCGTCGGTGTTTTTATTACAGACGATTTTCTGATGTGAGGACTCTGTATACTGGTTTGAAATAGCATATCCTCAGTAGATTTGAGTCGCGCATTTTCTTTTTTATACACGTCTGTTACATTATGTGCTGCCTCACTAGTTGAAAGTTGTCTTTTAAATAATTTTGATTTTGGTGGATCTTGAAGCTGGAATTGTGGTTCTGTAAAGACAACAAAGGGATATATAATATAGAAAGCAATATGGATGCCTGTCATAAATGAATCTGTACATTTTGGTGTCAATAGACTATTTATAGCAGGCATGCGTGCAGGACAAATATACGCATTACTTGGATCATAAAACTTGTTCTTAAAACACTGAAATACATGTACAATTACTAGCTCAAGAATTATATTCCAGTGTAATCATGTCAACTATGAAGAAATGAAAAATAACCGATATATTTTACCTTGGGAATAAACCATGCTATGATCCAAAGAAAATCGCGGAGACTTGCAAGGGGTGTCATAAAAAGAATCTTCATGTCGATCTTGTTTTCTGGGTTGAGGTACAAACTTCTTAGCATCGTTCTTATCATCATTACAATCTCTTGAAGTCTGCGTTATAAACGCACCTGTGGGTACTCGAAAGCCACCTTTTATAAGTTTTGGAAAAGCATCGTTGTTTTCTTCCCTTTGTTGGATATGAGGTTGTTTTACTTCATTTATTTCAACATTACTTCTTCTACAAGTTTCCGCCTTTTGTTGGAAATAACTTTCTGTTTCCTCGGTATGTTCTTGTATCTCAATGTCTTTTCTACACTGAAACTGTGTCATTTCTGATACTGAAGTATTGGCATTTAAAGTTACGGTTTTATAAGTATTGTTAAAATCACCATGGTCATATTGGACAGCATATTGCCTTGTGTCGTTTAGGGGATGGATTTGCTGGTTTACTATAGACAACCTTTCTTCTGAAATTTCTGGACATATAGATTCGGTGTTTTGTGGTATGTTTCGCAAAGACTCCATGAATACTCCAGAAGTTTGAAAATCACGAACGCTAGATTTTTCTTCTCGGTGCTCAGTGTCATAATGTATTGGCTTTAGTGGTGTCCCGTCATCGTCTTGGTGTTTGTTGTATCCTACTACTTTTTGATTGATCCCTTTCAGCTGAGTTTGGTATATCCGATGGCACTGGGGTCGTCCACTAGTGCCCAAATGTAATTGTATCCCAGGATTGTCAATGGCAGTCATTTGTCCGTGACCTTGGCGCGGGGAACCGCGCGGTGCTTTGTTCTGATGTCTACAAGGCAACACAACATCCGAAGTCTCGGTAACATGTCTACTGATCTGTGTCTGGTAGTCTTTTGAGTGATGAACCGCGGCCTTAAATTATATTTGAATAAACACCTTCATTAAAATATGGCTAAAATCCGACAAATATTCAGCTATGAATATACTTAACATCATCAAAAGAGAAGTTATGAAAGTATTGACCCTTTACTTACGATCTGTTCATCTTCTCTAAACGTTGGAATGATTTGTCCATCACCACAAAAACTAGCCCAATTTTCTGTATTTTTGAAAAGAATCTTAAAACAGAATTATTTATTAAGGCTTTTAATTGATTATAAGTTTACTTAGCTCTTAACATGTTTTAGCCGTGTGAGAAAATATTTTTATAATTTTACCGAGATACTTTTACATGTCTTTTATATGTTGTTTTTTTTTTCTTTATAAGTTAACAGAATTACTTTTACTTGTCTTTTATACGTTATGGTATCTTATAAGTTTACTAATTATACTTTTACATGTCTATTGTATGTAAAAGCGCCATAGAGCAGCTGTTTCCAGCTGGATTCTGGCGCTATACAAGTTTAATAAATTATTATTATTATTATTATTGTACATTCTGTCGAGGTACTGAGTAATCTATCGTCTGCGTTGTGCTGTCTGTTGCTTGAGATGATGCCGTATATATTGAGCTAGGTAGGATTCTTAGATTGCTAATTGTTGATGAAGATGTTACCTCCTGTTAACATATAAAATTATTGAAATAGTCGTAGCTGATCGCATAATCTAAATTAAAAATTATTTTCAATATTTATGGGGTTCCTGTTAATTAAATCTAGATGTCGCGTGTTGTTAAAATTTGAGTTGAATTGACATGAAAAATGTAGGTAAGGGTGCTAATTTTCTATTGCAAAATTTTTGAGAAAAATAAATATTGCAAATTACCTGAATTTTACATATAGTGAACATGGATTAGAGTAATACACATTATAATTGTTACAGTAGTTACATAACAAAGGTTTCATTGTCAGTGGTAATTACTTGGCTGGTGAGTGTAGATTTCGATTAGCTTCCTACTTATGATTCGACAAAGAATATGGAAGCCTGAAAAGGGGGAACCCAACATGGCTGAACTGTTGCGTTAACATTGCATTAGCGATAGGGACAATGTATCTTCGAAACATCGTGGCGAAACTCGAAATTTCGATTGGGATCCACCTTATAACTAGTCGTACAATAAATCTGAAAATTTCTGATCTATGTAGCTTTTACACGGTTTAATTGACAGGGGCAGTAACTTTTTAAAACCCCGTTTCAAATACTCTACATGTACATCTAGCGCGTACTCAAATCTTGCGGGTCAATCAACGGACCATTGAAAAAATAATATACTCCCACATGAAATATGCGCGTTAATTAATAATTTCAATACTCAATCGAAATAATTTTGGTTTTGAATGTGTGAACGCCACTTCATAACACCATTAAATATTTGCAGCAGAACAGGTTAAAAATTTAGGAGAGATTTACAAGGTATTATATCATTATACCATAAATACAATATCACTCACCCCGATCTCAATAACATCCGGCCTGCCCTTATCATTGTCACTTAATAATACATCTGCCCCATTCTCATCGCCATAACAACCATTCAATGGCGGGGAGTCACATAATACCGCTCTACTTGTACCATTTCCGTAAGACGAAGACGATAAAACATATGCATTATCATAAACTGCTGACGCCTGCTTTATTTCCGGTGTCGTCTGCTTAGAGGGTGTAGATTTTCCCGCTATATCTGCTATCATTTCATTTCTACAGATACCAGTAGTTTGTACGATTGGTTCATTGTATTCTGGAGTATATGCACGTTGAAGAGAATGGAAAGTTGGCCAGCTTGGATAGTTCCTGAATTCAGTTCCTTCCATTGGCGATAGTATTTGTGACTGTGTAATCTGAAGAAAACATGTAAGTGTTTTTAATTACACAATATTTTTAGTTGCGGGTGAAATAACGGTTTCACGTCATACCACAGTATTGTATGGAAGATACTTACACCTCGATACATGTTCCTAATAACAAAACGTATACGTGGCTGGCAGACAGTTATCTTTTAAAAAAACAATTTATATATGTTGTGTTTTTTTTTCCAAGAAAAATCATTATTTTAAGCGTTTTAACATAAATTATATTATGCAAGAGCTAAATTTGCCTATGGTAGTTCTTACTGTAGTCCTAAAATGTTATCTAAAGTATTGATTAGACATTAATTATCTTATCCAGAGCATAATTAATACCGGCCTTCGATATTTGCTGGCTTTGAATCTGTTGTTCAACGCTCATTGATAATTAAATCAAAAATTGGATAATCTACACTTTGTTTTTTAGATAGTACCGACTTTAGTAATTAGGATTGAGGCTAGTCCTAAAATTCAACCGCTAACTTCTCGGTTCGGAGTAGATCAATTTAACTGATATATTCAGCAAATTCCCTTTACATTATCTAGCTTTTAAATAGTGAGAACTGTCATCTCTTTACCTAATTTCCCACAATTCCCATTTAAGCATTGTACACAATACCGACGTTATATACATTATATTGGTATGTAGATAATGTGGTGCGCAATAAATTTGTTAGACATGCTGTTAATGCTGTACATGATGTCAAGTGTTATATACGTCATCATGATGCTACGTGTTATACATGGTGTCAAGTGATATACACGAAGGTAAGTGTAATTCATGATGTCAAGTGTTATAAATGATGGCAAGTGGTATATGTTGTGAAGTGTTATTCATGATGCCAAGTGTTATGCATGATGTCAAATGCAATACATGATGTGATGTAAGTATGTAAGTATTATAATATCTTGTGATGTAAATATTATACATTCTTATACATTATGTCACCTGTATTAAGCCTCATATATGTATGTTGTTATTCAGAACTTTCTTTGGCATGTCTATGGTGTCAAATGTTATACGTCACATCAAGTGCTATACATGATGTCGAGTGTTATACATGATGCAAAGTGTTATACATATTATGCCATGTGTTATACATGGTGTGATGTGTTATACGTGATGTCAAGTGTTATACATGATGTGAAGTATTATATATACTGTCAAGAGTTGTACATTCCGTCAACTGTTATACATGATGGTAAATTTTATACATGAAGTCAAGTGCAATACTTGGTGCCACATGCGATAAATGATGTCAATGTTACACATGATGTCAAGACTGTTATACATAATGTCAAATGTTATACTAGCTGTCAAATGGTATGCATGTAAGGTGTTATACATGTTCTCACCTGTTCTGCATATGGTGTCACATGTTCTACATGATGTCAAGTGCTATACATGATGCCGCATGTTATAAATGATGTCAAATGTTATGAATGATTCTTATACATTATGTCATCTGTATTAAGCCCCGACCAGACGGTAATAAATATGTCCAATTGCCTGTGGACGCCCTAGAGGCTAAAGTTAACATCCGATAGACTTTGAATTTATACACAGTGTTTATGGCCGTGAGACGAAGAATCTTATTGGTTTTCAGCAATAATTACTGCCGGAGCTATAGCCCTTGATCTCTTCAAAATATCTTGTGGACGCTCTAGAGGTCAAAGTTAATATTCCATTAACTTTAAATTTATACACAGTGTTTAAGGTCATGGGACGAAAAAAGCCTATTTCACCAATTTCCGATAATTACTGCCAGAGTTATGGCCCTTGATCACTAAAAAATCTTGTGAACGCTCTAGAGGCCAAAGTTAATATCCGAATTTATACACAGTGTTTAAAGGGACAATAACATTCTTGCTGGCTTGGTAGTTCCAGAAAATAAATAATAACCTTATTCTAAGTACTAGATGTTTAAATGTCCTACCTATTGTGTAAATTATCCATTACAACCTATTTTATTTGTCCAGAGGGTTCGAAAATATTTTAAAATCCAAGTCACATTTGGAAAGGTTTACGTTAGACTTTTCAAATCAATTGGTTGAATTTTTCCATTTTTTTAAATTATTAAATTAGGTGTGTTAAGATGAAATTTATATCATCATTTAATTGGAATATTCTAAAATACGATTTGTTGACCAGAATGAAGATTGGGACATATTTTTCAGTTACAACAAGAGTGTTATTGGGGCTTTAAGGTCACGAGACGATGAAACCTATTGATTTTCAGCGATTTTCGATAATTACTGCCAGAGTTATGGCCCTTGATCACTTCGAAATATCTTGTGGACGCCCTAGAAGCAAAAGTTAATATCAAATCACTTTGAAAAATATTGTGGACGGTTTACTAGCCACAGTTAATATCCGAATGACTTTAAATTGGTATACAGTGTTTACGGTCATGAGACGAAGCAGCCTATAGATTTTCAGCGATTTCCGATAATTACTGCCAGTGTTATGGCTCGTGATCACTTTGAAAAATCTTGTGGACGGTTTACAGGCCAAAGTTAATATCCGAACGACTTTAAATTGATGTGCAAGTTTTAAGGTCATCAGACGAAGAAGCCTACTGATTTTCAGCGATATCCAATAATTACTGCCAGAGTTATCTCCCTTAATTACTTTGAAAAATCTTGTGAAGCTCTAGAGTCCAAACTTATCATCCGATCGACATCAGATTGATGTATAGAGTTTAAGGTCTAGAAACAAACAAGTATTTTGATTTTCAAAGAATTTTGATAACGGACGATTTAGCTGCTGTGGACGTGTGTTTCGTTGTCTGGCAACCTATCTTTGTGGCTGTTGTTAAGATTCAAGGGAAAACGTACATACGATCATACATTTGTCCATTTGAACCATTTGAACATATTATTTAAGATCCCTTTAAAGGGGTGTTTTAGATGAGGTGATCCAGAAAGTCAGGTTGGTATCCCGCGGCCTACTATGCAATGGTTTAGTCACATATTGACCAGCCACAATTATTAGTCAAACTATAGAGCATTTCCTGTCTTAAATATTACATAATTCATATAAAGAAAGAAAAGTATTGGGTGGAAATTACCAAAAACTTTTATGAATAGTTACATAAATGGGGTCCGGGTAGACTAGTGGTTCACCTGAAGCATGGGGACAACGTGAGTACGGTACATTGTAGTGCGTGGGTTCGCTTGTTTATATTTCATGGGCATATGCATTACAATAAAACCCTTTTCAAGAGTCATAACTTTTAAATATTTTAGTAGACCGTTTATGCAATTTTTCCTTGTTTAAGATAACCGTTTTTATTACCTGGCGATTTGGTTGGCTATTAAATTAAACGGTGTTAGTTTGGTAGGAGGTTATAATGTGATTGAATATAAATGTTAGTTGAAATGAATGTTTCGTGTTTTTATCGGATGAAGGATAATTAGTTGATGCACTGAACAAAGCTTTGGGTTTGCATACAAAAAATGTCCTTGCTTTCATCGTATGTGGATTTTGTGTAGGTTTAGCATACCTTTTGGGCAATGGACAATTACTCATTTGGTCATTTCATATTTGGGGTGAGCAAAGTTGGGTGTCGACTTGACTAAGGGTTCAGTTAATTTGAAGTTTACACGTAGATTTTTTTTTTTACTTGTTTCAAATTGAATCGAATTGGTGGGTGGGTAGGCTGGTGTCCGACTTGTAGATCAGGGGCCTATTTCACAAAATTTTAACTAAGATAAGATCTGAAATTTAGTTATTTGATTGGACAATATTAGATTGGTGTTAGTTCTTAGCCAATCACAATTGAATTATCTGCTAAAATTTGGATTTTATCTTAAAAATTTCGTGAAACGGGGCCCTGGTCATCATATACTAACTCAATTCAAAAAACAAAAAGCTTAAAACAAACTTGCATCCTTGGTATCAGCGGAAGAGTCACCTTTTTATAATGGTATAAAGAATTAATATAAAGGATTTTTTGGAATTAATCATTTTTGCGGCTCAGATATGATATGACTATTTAAAGAGAGAGTGAGAATTTCGGGACTAACATATGGTTCAATTTTATTCCAATAATTCGCTTGCGCGTTGGCGTCTTTAACAGTCGGGGGAAACTGGAGGAACTGGAGAAAACCCGTAGTTCGAAAATCTTTACTTAAAAAGGAAACATTTTTCCAGAACTTGAGACAAACTCTCCCCACCTATATTCTATTATCAATATGACCTCCCTGGTTTTTTTTTTAAAACAAAAATAATACAAATATTTTACTTTCATACATAAATATTTATGTTTTGTAAAGCACCGCTCTTGCATCCACCTTTCACATTTATATGTCTAATAATATCGTGTTAACCTGTACTTATTTGACATTTACAGAAACATTGCCTCTGTCAATTCATGATTTCATAGTGCTCGCAAACATTGGGTGCTGTGTTGGCAATTTTACCCGGACAGCGGCGCTGTGGTATACTCTTATATCGAATTACCAATCCCAAAACTTCTATTTAGGTGCCCGCTAACCTCAGTTCTTGCGTACAAGAAAATGTTAAATTTGAAAGTTTTTTTTTATGTTATTTTAGATGCAACTAGGTCGTGGTTTTCGATTATTTATTCAAAATTTAAAAATAAAAAGAATGATAAAAAGAATTCAAAATCTGATTGATAATCCACATTATTTACAAATTATGAAATCACCACTCATTTCTTCAAAATTATATAGACTCGTTTCAATTTACGTGTACGGTAACCCGGTAGTTCGTCGTGTGGAAGTGGCGGTGACTCAGTGAGTAAGACACTGGCTCGATCCCGGTAATACACGAAAATGTTATTATCAGTGGTGCTGGTCCGATGGAATGACGAGGAACAGTGTCTAGTCGTTCGGATAGAATCAACAAAGTATACATACACAGTTGATATCAGTGGTGTACAGATCCTTATGGAAGCCTATTGCGCCATTTCATAACGTGAGGTAACGGTTGGAATTCGAAATAAGTGTAGGTCGCGGCGGGCCCGTAGCCAGCTCATAAAATTTGGGGTGGGGGGCTACGGAATGGGGGGGGGGGCTGAGAATGTGGCTGACTAAAAATACTCCTAAGAAATCACTATTTTTGGCGAATTATTTGGGGGGTGGGGGCTACGAGCACGGGTCGCGGTGCCGCTACCCTCTGAATCCGTGTTTTTGTCTTCAGGTGAAAACAAGATACGCGACGGTTAGTGTCCCGTTACTTCTGTTATATGATTATTAGCCAGAATTAACATCAATATTTGGCTACAAAATAACATGGTCTATAATGTTACCTCAATAAAGCGTTCTACTAAAAGTTATAGAGTAACTCAAACCAGGAGTTCTTTATCAGTACGGTACTTCCAAAATATTATTTTTAAACGTTTCCCAGGATTTGTGGTAAAAACAGTTTTTGTCTTCAGGTGAAAACAAGATACGCGACGGTTAGTGTCCCGTTACTTCTGTTATATGATTATTAGCCAGAATTAACATCAACATTTGGCTACAAAATAACATGGTCTATAATGTTACCTCAATAAAGCGTTCTACTAAAAGTTATAGAGTAACTCAAACCAGGAGTTCTTTATCAGTACGGTACTTCCAAAATATTATTTTTAAACGTTTCCCAGGATTTGTGGTAAAAACAGTTTTATATTACTGTACATTTTATCCCAATGAACAATTCTAGCTTGATAAAAGTCCATCGAAGACCAACCCTGTTTACTAATCTTCAACGTGAACCAGGATGTCCGCATTTCGTAATGTTAAGATTGATACCGTGACGTTTTGGACGCATACATGATTTGTTTTGGTTTGTCATCAACTGACATTTTCAAGAGTTGTCTCTCTTTGAATGTTCGCCCAATCAATCTCGGCAGTTGATATTAGTGGTGTACAGATCCTTATGGAAGCCTATTGCAGCCATTTCATAATCGTGAGCGAAAGTGCGAGAACGCGCGGAAATGAAATGAGGTTTAATGTTCTACCCTTCTGCACCTAACTTGGCAGCGACACTACGGCCTACTCTTATATCGAATTCCAAATGCCAGGGGATCTTTTACGTGTATGCCAATGTGTACACGGGACCACGGTTCTTGTTAGGCCCCCGGTCCTGCATAACTAACAAAGGGAAACCACGCCGGAAAATCGAGATGAATTTTGTCGGTTATTGCAGGGATCGAAAACCCGACCTCCAGACTAGCGAGTCAGCGCCTTACCCACTAAGCCACGTGATCCCCAAAATCACAATGAACTTAGATGAAGTAAGAGAGCAAACGTCCTTCTCACTCGACCACAGTAGCCCCCATTTCGATCCCAAGAACTGAACCTCGGGTTTTTATTTATCCCATTCCCACGACTATAAGTTGTCCCTTTCCAAGCATCCCATCCTACACCACTGACAGCGCCCTACCCACTTAGCCACGTGATCGCCAAAGTTGCAATGAACTTTGAAGAAGTAAGAGAGCAAACGGCCAACTCACTTGGCGATAGTATCTCCAACTTAATTTCGATCCCAAACACTGGACCTGTTTTTTTTGTATCCCATTCCACGGGCCACGACTATACGTTGTCTCTTTCCAGGCATTCCATCCTACACCACTGACAAGGGAACACCACGCATGAGCAAAGAGCAAACCTCTTACGCACTGAACCACCTTAGCTCCCACTTTATTTCTCTTCCGGACCCCGGACGAATATACGTTGTCCCTTGCCAGACCCTGTGTCCTACACCACTGAAAGGGGGGGGGGTCACGATGAAGACTTATAATCGAGTACAGAACCCTAAATATTTCCGTCTATGTCCAAATATAAATGCCGACACAGTAGTCAATGGACATGCACATACATTGAACTTCCTGTGCGAGAACGCACGAGAGTGAGAATTAGAGATTGTGACGAAGCGTGGGAGCGAGAAGTCAAGGTCAAAATAATCTCGGGGCGAGATCTTTACATTCTCGCCCTGTTTCTCCGCGATATCGCACTCTCGCCCGCGAGAAAAGTCGAGATCATGAAATGACCACAATAGGCCGAATATCTGTATTTTATTAATGCTAAAATTGCTAATATGTTAGAAATAAAATGAAGCCAAAATGATACTGATCATAATAAGATTGATTAATTATATGGCCAGTGCAGGACTGGGCCCACCTGACCACCTGTCCGTTACAAAGTGAGCTTAAGTCTAAAAAGAAAAAAGAAAAGAGAAAGAAAGGAGATAGGGAGGAAAGAAAAGAAAGAAGGAAAGAGAGGACAGGAAAACTGGTTTATTTGGTCTAACGATGATCAAAAATGCGTCAAAACATTATGATGAAATGAAGAATTATATTGATGTAAGTTTTCAGTTTAGAACAAATGCGGAATTTGGCGGAATCTGACTAAAATCCATCAATTTTAGTGGTGACGAGAATTTGCCTTGCTCCTTCTAATTCTTTGCTTGGCTGCCACTTCTGTGAGTTCGATGATTCTCGCTATATTCTGTGGTCTGCGTCAACAGAACTGTCAAATGCGTGTACTGTATGTATGTTATAATTTGCATTATTTTCATCACGGAGAATAAAATGTTTTCGTTTTTGACACTCAAGAGAATTCTCAAATTTATCTAATGATGGTGCACTTAAGTCATTCTGTTATCTACCTGTATCAGGAAATAAAAAAAATGCTTTCTTCTGCTTTTGTCTGAAATGCTTGGAAAATGGGTTTGCGATTGTCAATTTTCCCATGGGGAGACCCCCCACCCTTGACGCTCTGAATATGGCCCCTTTTAAACATATTTCCATTCCACTCTCGAATTTCGTTAAAGTTACATTATGGGAGATTTTTATAAGGAGTTAGCCATTCTTGCTACAACAGTTCAAAAATAGATGATGAAACAAGAATATATTGAAAATTTTAGTTAAATTACTTTATTCTGAACAAAGTTATTACCACTATAATTTTTACTTCAAATGGCATCGACAACCTTTTATGATTATGGCCGATCGTTGATTGACAGGCCTTAACTCCACCTACATAGTCTCGATTATCAAGTAATGTTTACAATGACTGTGGTACCGGTAACGTATTCGGTTTGAGACGGGACTGCAATTCAATTCGTATTACATTTATTATTTACTACAAATTAGAATTAAGACTTTTGATATATACTCTTCAAAAAAAGAAACGCACAACCCATTTTTCATCATTTTTTTTATTTGAACCAGGTCTTTGTTTCGGTAAAGCTTACTTGTTTTTAATGTAAGGATAAAAGACATTCATTATTGATTTTAAAGGTAGGGTCACTAATTGTGACTGGTGATCCTTTTTGTCGAAATTTTTTATCGCTTGATTGCACCAAGAAACATGAATTTAACAATTTCGCGAGCTTTTCGCATGGAACCTAAATCCAAGGTCTTTAAAATCCCGGGGTTCTCGGTTTCAAAATCAGTTGCACATGTAAACACTCAAAGACCCAAGTGATGCCACATCCGAACGAAGACCAACGCAACAACGCTATTGGTGGATTACAAGCAGGTGACTCCAAGACAGATGTAGCCAGGCTGCTGAATGTTTCCCTTAGTTCCATTTCTCGCCTTTGGGATAGGTACCGACAGCGACGTGAACGCCCAAGCTCAAGCCAAACAAGTGTGGTCCCACTTGTCCTGGGTCGTCACTCCCGGTTTCGTCATTGGCTAGGTTTTCAACAGCGACCTCTACTGCAGCAGCAATTCAAGGACGGCGTAGAATCTCGTACCAGACAGTAGGCAAACGCCTACGTGAAACCGAATAACGAGGCAGACGTCCTCGTTAGAGCTTCTGTTTTGAAATACGCCGACACCATGAAATCCAACTTCAATGGGTTCAGGCACTGAGGGTATGGTCACAGCAACATTGGAGAGCAGTTTGGTTCAGCGACGTGTCGCCGTTCTTGTTGCAACAAGTCGATAGTAGAGCGAGGACATACTGACGACGAAACGTAACGTTGCGTTTCTTTTTTGGAAGAGTATATAAATAACAAGAGAAAGTCTGCGACAGGAATTTAGAAGTTTGAAAGGAATGGACCAAATCAACGAGGCAGTATTGTAAATAAATTATAATAAATAGCCGACTTCTTGTGTTGCCTGCGTGTACTCTTTTGTACTCCAGACAGGCTTAAGTGACTCCCCAAGTACGCGAATAGAAAACAGTGATCCGATGGGGTTGCAATTCAACTGGGGTGATGTTAGCTGCGATGTTTGTATATCAATTTCCACAATTTTACTGAAACGCAAGTGACAGAAGCGCGTATAATAACGACAATGTGTATCATAGGGTAGGCAGCGTGATGAGCTGCTAATTTCCGGAAGTATTATGACGTCAACGTCACGAAGAATCTCCGCCCACGACGCCATTGTGATTAAATCAATCAACGAAATCCTGTTTTAATCCGAGCCCAATCCAAGCCATCCGAGGGTATACAGAGTTAATTTTTGGCTTGTTGTTTAAATAAAGATCTAATTTATGATTTCTATGACATCTGAGGCCCAAAGGAAGACCGACAAAAGTTTTTGCTCTCCAACAATGTATCTTTAACAAAGGGGTCAAAATACAAAATTAAAAGCTTTGCGAATTCATTTTTCCCTTTGTCAAATTTGGGTTGCATTATTAAAAGGACGTTACTGTTATTTTTACTTTGGAAATTTTTGATTGTTAGACTATATAAATATTTATGTTGTTGGTAAACATTGTGTTAATTAATTGAACTTAAAGACCCAGTGATGAATGTTACCATTACCATAGATGACTCGGATGATTAGTAATATACGGGATATTATGCAACGGCATGGGTATAAAGCGACAAAGATATAATGTTGTTATGTCACCATGACACTCAATGCCATTAAAACACAAAGCCAAATTCAAAGTTAATTTACTGTAACAACTTTTAACAAATGTACACAACAATTCACAAAATCGAGATAACAAGCATCTGTGGATAATTTCACGAAAGAATTCACTATAAATGCCCAAATGCTAGAGAACCATGAAACTAAGCCAGGTCAGCTGAAGTCAATATCGGGTATGCCCACCCTAAGTCCTTACACATGCCTAAAGTCTCACTACACAATGTGGGATTATTTGCCAAAGATTTTGGAGTGCCTGTGCCAATTCTGCAACAGTTCGTGATTGCACGGCTTGGGTTCGAACCGGTCGTCCAAGTTCACCCCAAAGGTGTTCGATCGGGTTCATGCCTAGAGACATATTGACCGACATAATGATTATCCAGAAAGTATCTTGTCAAGCTGGCAGTATGGGATCGGGCGTTGTCATGCTGAAAAACCATCTGTCGACGGACGCCATGTTAAGCCCACAATGGAAGCAACACCGGACGAAGGAGGGGCGTCAACATAAAGCTGGGCGTTGAGATTGCATTGAACCACCACCAACTGGGACTGGAGCAATTTAATAAAAAATGTTCAGTATCTTCAAAGTGATGGCCACATTTACAGCATGGATTGTCAGAAATATGACGTAAATATGTGTGCCCGTTTAGATTGCTGCAAGAGCGAAGCAGTTTACAATGAATGATTTGGTTTGTGCGGGGCCCAAACGTAAAAATTTTCGGAGGTATTGAATCTTGAGCCGTAAGTTTCGAATTGAAAATATTTAGAGATAATGAAATTTATTTTGTGTCTGCGCCCCTGATTTGCGGTCTATTGCCTGGCAAGTCAATGACGATTCAAAAGGATTTGACCTTGATATGGTCGACGGCAGCATAACCCAAGTTTGAGGGCTGATCTAACGTTGGCGTGTTCCAATAGTCCTTTTGGCAGTAGCAGTAGCTGAAGGAACCAGTTGCGCAGATGCTGTACTGGCGATCTTGAGCAGCGATTGTTACATGAACACAATCGAACACCAATGGGATGACTCAAGTCGTGCTACCACAATCCAAAATCATGTAGTGAGACATAACGTGCCAATCCTTGCCATGCAACTTCAGGCATGTGCAAGAGCTTAGGGTGGACATACCCGATATTGATTTTCATGGTTCTCTGACGTTTCGGTATTGTGCATTTGCAGTGAATTATTTCATGAAATTATCCACAGATGCTTGTTATTTTGATTTTGTCAATTGCTGTGTACGTTTGTTAAAACTTGTGGGAGTAAATAAACTTTGGATTTGGCATTGTGTTTTTAATGGCTTTGAGTGGTACCCGTGCTCACACCCTTTATTATTTGCAATGTTGGGATACTTTGAATCAAACTCCACAACCTTGACACTGCTTTAAATCATGAGGTCTGTCATTTAGTCAAGTGGTATGGATTCGAGCCCACGCATGTCCAGGATCGTGCCCAGCCTCCATACACAGCGGAATACCCCTCCTACGTGCAAGCTAATTATTCATAAGAAATTGTACCATTTTAGTCCCAAAATGATCTAAATTGTATCGAATGGACATTTTATAAACAGTTTATTCTGGGTGAGCTATAGTTCTCCCTTTTCTGCATTATGTCGTTTTGTAAAAAAATCCATTATCCATATCCTTTATAAGCGTTCAAGAACTAATTAATACTAGACCTGCATGCAGGAATGACGGGTTTCACTGGTGCCAAGTTACTCTTAAACATGTCACTTCCGGTGCCAAGTTACCCTTGAACATATGTCACTTCCGGTACCAACGAAACCACTAAACAGGTTTCCAAATTAACATTGCACACAAATAAAATGGACGCAGAATCAACCAATCAATCCAGCAATATCAAGTCATTTTATACATGAATGATCTTGACAAAATTAAATTACTTCCTGAAATTACTTATGAAATCAGAAATGGCATACGATATCATATTGTAAAAATTTTATGTAAATCGAATAACAATTGCCACTTTTAAAGACCAAAAAACTTGAAAAGTGACTTGTAGAAAATCGGCTATTTCTCTGCAACCTTACAAGTTAGAAACCATTTTGTGGTATCTGTATGATCGTATGGGTTCATTCTATTTGTTGATTGGCATCAAATACCATAATTTGAAAAAGATTTCAAAACAGACTTATTTGAATAAAATATCTGTTTTGGAGGCTAAAAATACAGTTTTTGCCAAAATGACGTTATTATGGCAAAATTACGTCACTTCCGGTGCCGAAAGAAATTTTAATAGGTGAAAAATAAGTCGAAAATTTGCAACATACAAAATTTGTTTAATACATATCGGGCAATGGAAAATTAACCTATAACCCATAAACTGAAATTAAGAAGGTAAAATAATGAAAAGTGACCCTTTTAGAAGCCTTTTCTTGATATCAATATGATGGTATTGATTCAATCTTACTGCCCATTAGAGTCAGACGTTATAAAGTTGAACAAATAATAAATATAAATCACTTCAAAAAAATGTTTGTTTTGAAGGCTAAAAATACATTTTTTGCAAAAATTACATTACTTCCGATGATATTGAAAATGTTAACTTAGTTTGATAGGCATCAAATGGTAAAAAAATGATAAAAATCGAATAATAATATTGACACTTTTATAGAGAGAGAGAGAGAGAGAGAGAGAGAGAGAGAGAGAGAGAAATGGGGTTTAACGTCCACTCGACACAAACTAGGTCATTTTGGGACTAACATATGGTTTCAGTTTTATTTCAATAATTCGCTTGCGCGTAGGGGTCTTTAGCAGTGGGAGGAAACCGGAGTGCCCGGAGGAAACCCACGAGGTTGAGAAGGCGCCCCCATCTCCATGCCACATACGCTCGCACCAGGGCTCGAAACCACAGCCGCAAGCCAGAGGTGACCGGCCAGCTAGAGGGCGAAGCGCGGCACTCTAGACCGCTAGGCCATCCCAACCCCCCGACACTTTTATAGACCAAAAACCTTGAAATGTGACTTATAGAAGATCGCCTATTTCTCTGTAACCGTACAAGTTAGAAACCATTTTGTGGTGGTCGTATGGTTTCATTCTATTCGTTGATGGTAATCAAATATCATAATTTTAAAAATATTATAAGGCAGACTCATTTGAATAAAATATTTGTTTTTTAGGTTAAAAATACAGTTTTACATTTTATTCGAAATTGCCCGAAAATGAAATTGAAATTTAAAAAATCTGAGCTAAAAATTTTATACACCTTTGCAGGGTGTATCCTTTTAGTTATATCAGTTTTAAAAAAAAAAATATTTGCTTTCAAAAAGTGGTACCGAACTGTCAAAATTGTAGTTTTTGTTAATATTACGTCACTTCCGTTGCCGACAGAAAAATTTCACCGTAACAAAAAAAATTGCAATTGGGACCACGGAGCATATGAACTTTGTTTTATACAAATCGAACAATAAATAGTTTTTCTGGTTACGAAAAACTAAATGAGCCGATGGCGGCTAACGCAAATTACCGAGACATTTTTTTTATCATTTCTGCTCAAGTAGGATGATATTTTAACCCTGTGTAAAATACCATCAAAAAATATTCATAAATAAAAAAGGTTTTCGCAAAAAAAAAAAAACAATTTTCAAAATATCGGACATTTTTTCGACTACTTCCGGTTTTACGATCATTGTCGTGACAGCTTTACGAAGTTCTTTGGATACTTAACTTTCTGTACCAGAAGTGTCAGAAACATCCATTGAGTAGTTTTGGAAAAAAAGATAAATTAAAGAGCGTTTCCAAAAATTTAACGATTTTTCAATTTTTTTCAAAGTTTGAGGCCATTTTTGGACCTCTTATATTATTTCAATGCTTTTCATTTTGGATTCACTATATAGACAACCGATAGGACTTTGAGTAAGAAAAGTTTAAGAAAAATCTGCGGCGTTATTTTCGAGAAAAGGGCGTCTCAGAATGTTAAAAAATCGGAAAATACTAGATTTTTGGCATACAATAATTTATTTACTAATCATCGAAATCGTATTATTTAGACACCATATGATGGTCCATTAATAGGGCTATCCAGCGACACTTTAGTTCTTTTGGTCCGCTATTACCTAAGGGAGAAATCAAGTTTTTCGCAAGTGCGACAATGTTTTTAACATTATTTTTTCATTTTTTGAATACTTCCGGTATGGCTATTATTGTCGGAATAGTTTTAATAGGCGGTTTGGGCACTAAAATAGCCACAGGGCTCTGTAATGACATATTACATTATCTGATCAGATAAAATGCCCCTGAGAAATCCTATGTTCAAAAGTGCCAAAAATGCAAAAAAATTAAAATATCGAAAATTAAATTTCAAAAACTACATACATATTATACATCGTTAGAATCGTAATTAGGTCAGCTATCTGAATATACAATCTTTTTTTGAAAATCTCTTAAAATAAAAAAAAAGTAGAGCATTTTCCAAAATTTCACGATTTTTCGACTTTTTTCGATTTTCAGTCCGTTATTTCACCTATTCCAGATATTTCAAAGTCTTATTGGATGGCTTCATGCAAAAAACCTCCGAAAGGACTCTCGATAGAAAAAATTAAAAAAAAAGTTGCGGTTAAGTTTTCGAGATACAGGCGTCCTAAAATGCTAAAAATCAGAAAATACTTGATTTTCAGCGTGCCATATTTTGCTTCCTGCTAATCGTATCCTTACGAATTGGGTATCATTCAGTGGTCCAATCAGCGCCCGACCAAATGATACCTTAATTCGTTTAATCCGTTGATATCGGACGGAGAAATCGTGTTTTTACCCAAAACACCCATTTTTCACTTTTTTTTCAAAATATCGCATATTATTTCGACTACTTCCGGTTCACGGATTGTTGTTGAAATTGCTTTAAACGGTGGTTTGACCATATTACTTCATGTTCCAGGAATTTCAGAAACGTCGATCTGGCCGTAAAACGAAACTTAAGCTCACAAAATGTGAAGAAAATTCGAAAAAAATCGAAAAATAAAGGGCGATAACTCTGAATGAAACTTATATTACTGGAACCGGATTGCCTTCAGGTATCCAAAAATGTAGGTCAAATTTTAAAATTTTGAAAAATAACAAAAAATGTGTCTTAAACAACATATTTTCATTTTTCGAACGCTAGAAGTCAGCGGCGAAGTTTCGAAATTGCAAAATTTTCAACTGCTATCGTCCGAGAAAAGACTCAGGGTTTCCAAAAATGTAATTTGTATGAAAATAGATACGGAAATTGACGAATCTACGGCCGTTTTTTAAATATTTGGCACCGCACGAAATTCGGCCACTTCCGGTCTGCGCAGAAGTTTCAAATACAGTGGAAGGGATAGCCACCATATGGTTTCCTGATAGAAAATTATGTCCCAGATCTGTATCTGTTACAGACACTGAGAAATAGGCTCCCCCGAAAAATAAAATAATAATAATAACTAGATCTGCTACTGTCCCATGCAGATATGAAAGCTTTCATATTCATCGTCACGTGTCATCGATTATATCAAGTATCTCAAATAAAAGGATAAGAATAACAAACTATCAAAATTGGTCAAAAACTCGCGAAGTTACAAGTCTAAACATAGTATGAAACATTGAGTAATCTGAAAACTAAAGGGAAATAACTGATACTTTTGTTGCTGTAATCGGGATGAATGAGATAACTTTGAACAAAACTAAAACTTTTTGAATCAGGTTGAACTCAACTATTTGAATATGTACGTTAAATATGTAGATTTGGAAAATTATAAAGACATAATATCAAAATCGGTCAAAAACTCACAAAGTTACAAATTTAAATGTAGTGAGAAACATAGCACCCGGGCAAAAAATAATCTTTAAACTAAAGGGAAATAACTGAAACTTGTATAGCTGTAATCGGGCTTCCAAGATATGTTATATAATTATGGTTTCCAATATGTTGGGTTATAAGTAGGAAATCGTGACGACTTCTTAAGCATGTTTTAAACAAAGGGTCATAGACTGCAATATACAAGAATGGCACTCTGCAATAAAAAAAACTGGCCAGAGATTTCTATGCAGAAATTAAATAATTACTAGAACAAGAAAAATATTTATCCACTATAATAAATAAGCAACATAGAGAAAATGAAATGAAATTGAATGGGGTTTAACGTCCTACTGTTCTGCTCCTACAATGGGCTAATGAAGACGGGCATACGCCATAAAGTGTGCAATGAGGGAAATTTTACCCGGTCAGCGGCGTTACGGCCTACGAGGTTGGTAAGGCGACCATACTCCTTGTCACGTACAACCAAGAAATCGAAACAAGGCCAGTTGACTCAATGACAGACGTTATGATACAGAGCGCACGTGCTAACCATTCAGCCACGCAACCTCCCTAAAATCGGCAAATTGCTGACCTACAGCGAGAAACATTTCAACCGGGCCAAATTTTCTATTTTAACAGTTTAATTTGCACGGTACCTTTAGTTATCAACCGAATATTACAAAACTTTTAAAAATAAGCCCCCCCCCCTGACCAGCTTAATCGTTTGCAATAAACGTTTGCCCCTTAAAATCGACAAATTGCTGAATTTAAAGTGGGAAACATTACAACCGGGCCAAATTTTCTGTTTTATCACTTTAACAGTACCTTTGATTACCAACCGATTATTACAAAACTTTAAAAAGAGAAAGAGAGAAATGCGGCCTAACGTCCATTCGACACAAACTAGGTCATTTCGGGACTAACATATGTTTTTTAATTTTATTTAAAAACTCCCCTTGCACGTACTGGTCTTTAGCCGTTGGGAGGAAACCGAAGAACACGGAGAAAACCCACGAGGTTGGACATCATACACCATGTCACGTGCAACCTGGAGATCGAAACGACGCCCGTTGACTCAATGACAAAGGTTACGATACAGCGAGCACATGCTAACCATTCAGCCATCCAGCCTCCCTGAATTCGGAAAATTGCTGACTTATAGCAAGAAACATTTCAACCGGGCGAAATTTTCTGTTTTAACAGTTTAATGTGCACGGTACTTTAATTACCAACCGATTATTACAAAACTTTTGAAAATAAGCTCCAACTGACCAGCTTAATCGTATGCAATAAACGTTTTGCCTGAATTGAAAGTTCTGTACAGAGAAAGTTCATCTCGATTTCCCGGCGTGGTTCTCTTGTCAGTAAGGCAGAACGGAGGGCCTGACAAGTACAGCTGTCTAGTCCTTCGGATGGGACGAAAAACCAAGGTCCCGTGTACACATTGGAGTGCACGTAAAATATCCCTAAGCATTTGGAATTCGATACTGTTGAATAAGCTCTATACGATGACTAAATGCGTAGATTGTAGTCACCCACACTTCATGTTTCGCTCAACAATGAAAGGGTGCCGTTTTCAATGTTCGATCCTTTTGTTCTTCTACTCCTGATATGTTGGACTGTTGATCGATGGTTTCATATAAAAGACTACCAATAAGACTCTTTGTAGAAGGAGTTCCCAAAAAATATTATGTTGACTTTACGAGAAAGACCTCTAAACATGCTCCAAATTGTAAAAATACGACTTTTTGGATTTTCAATCTCTTTTTTTCGGCTATTTAAAAAAAATGATACAATCATTTCACACAACAGGCTACCCATTAGACTCTCTATTGACAAAAGTTTCACCGCCCTCCCTTCATTATAACCGAAGTTATCGTGCACTAAAGAATCAACAAATCAGCATGCTTATCTCGGCTTACCCTAAGCAAAAAATGCTCATCTTTGAACTCAATCATAACATTGACCTAGTGAACGTCTACACCAAGTTTGAACATTCTAGCTTAATTAGAAGGAGACTTATTGTGTTCCGAAGTCCGGGCCTTTCAAATTGCTTCTATTTTTCATTTTCAATTCAAAATTGTGACCATCACATGACCGAAATCAAAATTCTGCTCCCTACGATTTTTGGGCCATCCTTCACGGATTCAGAAAATATAACTCCCGTGTCTGTAAGTAAGATAGCAAAAAAGCCTTAGGGATTTTTCATGTTTCAAGATGGTGGCATTTCCGGTTTGATCGACAAACTCCATATTTTGTGTAGGAATCAGTAATTACCTGTCGAGTATCGAAAAAAATTTTCAGGTCATTCTGACCTATATTTCGACGATTTTTTTGAAAACTTTGATCCTTAATTTCACCAAGGGGAGATAATTTAGAAAATTTCTAATTATATTTTTGAAGTCACATTGGTAAGATCTACTTGTATACTAAATTTCATGAAAATCGTACAACTATTAAAGAAGTTGTCAAATTGGTCTAAACTTCCGGTTCGAAATCACAGCGACGAATTTTCGAAATTCGAAAATGTGAAACTGCAGGTGAAAATGATTTTTTTCAAGGTATTCAAAGAAAAAAGAATTAGTAAAATCGGTCAAAAAACAATAAAGTTACGACTATGCAATGTCCATTTTGTCGTTCGTAAATTTCGGTGATTTCGGATTCGTAAAACGTTTTGAAAATATATTTAATCAACGGCTACCACCCATTTTTGGGGGGTAGGTAAAAGTTTCATAAAGATACTGTGGTTAGATTCTGAGAAATCCGATTTGTGGATAAAACACAAAAAAAAAATAATAATAATCTTAACAGAAACAATAAGCTTTCATATGTAATATGGAAGCTTAAATAATAATTTTAGTAATCACAATAGGCTTTCAGACGAAAGTCTGAAAGCCTAATAACTATACCTGCATGCAGGAATGACGGGTTTCACTGGTGCCACGTTACCCTTAAACATGTCACTTTTGGTGCCAAGTTACCCTTGAACATATGTCACTTCCGGTACCAGCGAAACCACTAAACAGGTTTCCAAATTAACATTGCACACAAATAAAATGGACGCAGAATCAACAAAATCCAGCAATATCAATTCATTTTATACATTTGTTACTTGTAAATGATCTTGACAAAATTAAATTACTCCCGGTGTTAATGCAAATGTTCAATTAGTCTTATGAAATCAGAAATGGCATACGATATCATATAGTGAAAATTTTATGTAAATCGAATAATAATTGCCACTTTTAAAGACCAAAAAACTTGAAAAGTGACTTGTAGAAAATCGGCTATTTCTCTGCAACCGTACAAGTTAGAAACCATTTTGTGGTATCTGTATGATCGTATGGGTTCATTCTATTTGTTGATTGGCATCAAATACCATACTTTGAAAAAGATTTCAAAACAGACTCATTTGAATAAAATATCTGTTTTGGAGGCTAAAAATACAGTTTTTGCCAAAATGACGTTACTTCCGGTGATAATGAAAATCGTAAATTACTTGTATGAAATCCCAAATGGCATTAGGTATAACATGGTGTGACGTTTATGAAAATCGAATAATAATTGAACCTTTTATGGCCCCGAAACCTTCAAAAGTGACCTGTAGAAAACCGTCTATTTCTCGGCAACCGAACAAGTTAGAAACCATTTTATGATATCTATATGACCATATGAGTTTTGTTTATATGTGAATTTAAACCAAAAGTTAAAATTATTAATACATATTAAGTTATTCTTGGTTGAATAAAACATTGATTTAAAAAGTTTAAAATGCATTTTTTGACCAAATGATGTCACTTCCGGTGTCAATTTTAAATTGTAATCAACTTGATATGAAGCTACGTGCTTTTTGAAACAAATGATGTCACTTTTATAAAAATCCAATCATAATTGATTATTTTACAGGCAAAATAACGAAAACAGTGACTTGTACAGAACTGCCCATTTCTTGGTAACTGCTTATAGTACAAACAAATTTTAACATACATTTTCTTCGTATGGATTATAGCTACAAGTTTATAAAAGTTACGAAGAAATATTTTAAAATCTGAAAAGCCTGAATAGGTTGTAAATAGGCCAATTTTACACCATTTTTAGCCTCTTAATCGAATTTGCTCGAAAATGAAATCGAAATTAAAAAAACTGCTTCCTACATTTTTTTGCGCCTTGAAAGGGCACACTCTTTGAGTCAAATAATTTTTCCAAAAAATAATATTTGTTTTCGAAGAAGGAAAATAACTGTCAAAATTGTAGTTTTTGGTAAAATTATGCCACTTCCGGTGCCGACAGATAACACTTTCGGTAATAAAAAAAATGACAATTGATACAACGAAGCATATGAACTTTGTTTTATACAAATCGAACAATAAAAAATTAATCTAGGACTGAAAAACTGAATTAGCCAATGGCGGCCAAGGTAAATTACTGAGACAAAATTTTTTAACATTTTTGCACTAGTCAGATGACCCTTTAATTCTGTGCACAATACGACTAAAAAATATTCATAAATAAAAAAGTTTTTTGTAAAATTTTAAATTTTCGAAATTTGGCGCCTAATATCTTTGAAGATTTACCGAAAATCAAAAATCGAAAGTAGCGTAGCTATGTGCCCTGTCTCCGGCTATGCCAAAATGTATCGAAAGTTAAAATTCAATGATTATTGTTAAAATTACTGCAATATTTTAAAAAACGATAATTTGGTGATTTCGGACATTTCGCATTGTCGCAGAACGTTCAAAATAGCTTTATCCTCTAAGTCACACCCACTTTCCCAGTAAAACCGAAGAAATCGCAACGATGCGACACGTAGTTGCTGAGATCTATTCAAATTGGAATCTGAATAATAATAATAAGAACTAGACCTGCAAGCAGCACTGAACCGGCTTTCAGGAATCATACAGAAAGTTTATTATACCATAGCCGATCCATTGAGCTACCAAACTATACTTTAGTTGTTTTGCTTCAGAGACACCCTATACCATATGTTAAAGTAATATTTGCTGGCGAAAAGACCGGTCAAAATTGTAAATTATGGCAAAATTACGTCACTTCCGGTGCCGAAAGAAATTTTTATAGGTGAAAAATAAGTCGAAAATTCGCGACATACAAAATACAAACTTTGTTTTATCATATCGGACATTAAATAATTAAGGTAAAAAACTTAAAAGTGACCCTGGGAAAATTGGCTATTATTCAACAAGGGAACATGCTAGAAGCCTTTTCTTGATATCAATATGATGGTATTGATTCAATCTTACTGCCCATTAGAGTTAGACGTTATAAAGTTAAACGAATGATAAATATAAATCCCTTCAAAAAAATGTTTGTTTTGAAGGCTATTAATGTTTTTTTTTGCAAAAATTACATTACTTCCGGTTATATTGAAAATGTTAATTTAGTTCACAGAAGTCATAAATGGCATAAGGCATCAAATGGTAAAAAAATTATTAAAATCGTATAATTATTGACACTTTTATGGACGAAAACCCTTGAAAAGTAACTTATAGAAGATCGCCTATTTCTCTGTAACCGTACAAGTTAGAAACCATTTTGTGGTATCTGTATGGCCGTATGGCTTCATTCTATTCGTTGATGGGAATCAAATATCATAATTCTAAAAATATTATAAGGCAGGCTCATTTTAATAAAATATTTGTTTTTTAGGTTAAAAATACAGTTTTTGACCAAATGACGTCATTTCCGGTCACAGTGAAATTGTAAAATTGGCTTGACCTAGTCCAAATTGGCATTAAGCATCAAATGGAAAAAAAAATTGCAAATCGAATAATAATTCCCTCCTTTATAGGCAAAATAACGTGAAAAGTGATGCATGCAAAATTGCATATTTCTCGGCAACTGCTCATATTACAAACTAATTTTCCCATACATTCTCTTCGTCTGGATTAATGCTACGAGTTTATAAAAATAACAAATGAATATTTCAAAATATGAAGACGCTGAATGATTTGTAAATAACTGAATTTTACACTTTATTTTACATTTTATTCGAAATTGCCCGAAAATGAAATTGGAATTAAAAAATCTGAGCTAAAGATTTTGTGCACCTTTGCAGGGTGCATCCTTTTAGTTATATCAGTTTTGAAAAAAATAACATTTGCTTTCAAAAAGTGGTACAGAACTGTCCAAATTGTAGTTTTTGTTAATATTACGTCACTTCCGTTGCCGACAGAAAAATTTCACCGTAACAAAAAATATTACAATTGGGACCACGGAGCATATGAACTTTGTTTCATACAATTCGAACAATAAATAATTGTTCTGGGTACGAAAAACTAAATTAGCCGATGGCGGCTAACGCAAATTACCGAGACAATTTTTTTTCTCATTTCTGTTCAAGTATTTTGATATTTTAACCCTGTGTAAAATACCATCAAACAATATTCATAAATGAAAAAGGTTTTCGTAAAAAAAAATTTTTTTTTTCAAAATATCGGACATTTTTTCGACTACTTCCGGTTTTACGATCATTGTCGTGATAGCTTTACGAAGTTCTTTGGATATTTAACTTTACGTACCAGAAGTGTCAGAAACATCCATTGAGTAGTCTTGGAAAAAAAGATAAATTAAAGAGCGTTTCCAAAAATTTAACGATTTTTCAATTTTTTTCAAAGTTTGAGGCCATTTTTCAATGCTTTTCATTTTGGATTCACTATATAGACAACCGATAGGACTTTGAGTAAGGAAAGTTTAAGAAAAATCGTAGGCGTCGTTTTCGAGAAAAGGGCGTCTCGGAATGTTAAAAAATCGGAAAATACTAGATTTTTGGCATACAATAATTTATTTCCTTACCATCGAAATCGTATTATTTAGATACCATATGATGGTCCATTAATAGGGCTATCCAACGACACTTTAGTTCTTTTGGTCCGCTATTACCTAAGGGAGAAATCAAGTTTTTCGCAAGTGCGACAATTTTTTTAACCTTTTTTTTCATTTTTTGAATACTTCCGGTGTGGTTATTATTGTCGGAATAGTTTTAATAGCCGGTTTGGGCACTAAAATAGCCACAGGGCTCTGTAATGATGTATTACATTATATGATCAGATAAAGTGCCCCTGGGAAATCTGGTGTTCAAAAGTGCCAAAAATGCAAAAAAATTAAAATATCGAAAATTAAATTTCAATAACCACATACATATTATACATCGTTAGAATCGTAATTAGGTCAGCTATCTGAATATACAACCTTTTTTTGAAAATCTCTTAAAATAAAAAAATGGTGGAGCATTTTCCAAAATTTCACGATTTTTCTACTTTTTTCGATTTTCAGTCCCTTTTTTATCCTATTCCAGACATTTCAAAGTCTTATTGAATGGCTTCATGCAAAATACCCCCAAAAGGACTCTCAATAGAAAAAATTAAAAAAAAATTGTAGGTTAAGTTTTCGAGATACAGGCGTCCAAAAATGCTAAAAATCAGAAAATACTTGATTTTCAGCGTGCCATATTTTGCTGCCTGATCATAGTATCTGTATGAATTGGGTATCATACGATATTACAATCCTAGTGCAGTCCAATGGTACCCTAATTTGTTTAATCCATTGATATCGGAGGGAGAAATCGCGTTTTCCCCAAAACTATCCATTTTTTTGCATTTTTTCAAAATATTGCACATTATTTCGACTACTTCCGGTCTACGGATCATTGTTGAAATTGCTTTATTCCTTGCAATGGTCATTTGACTTCATGCCTTAGAAGTTTCAGATTCGCCAATTCGGCCATATAACGAAACCCGAGCTCACAAAATAGGTAGAAAATTCGAAAAAAATCGAAAAATAAAGGGCGATAACTCTGAATGAAACTTATATTACTGGAATCGGATGGACTTAAGGTATCCAAAAATATAAGTCAAATTTGAAAATTTTGAAAAATGAAAAAAATTGTCTCTTAAACAAAATTTTTCAATTTTCGAAAGCTAGAAGTCAGCGACGAAGTTTCGAAATTACAAAATCTTAGATTGCTATTGACTCGAAAAAGATTCAGGGTTTCCGAAAATGTCATTTGTTTGAAAATGGGTAAATAATTGACGAAACTATGGCCAATTTTCCATTTTTTGACAACGTACAAAGATCTGCCACTTCCGGTATGCGCAGAATTTTCGAAAATACTTTATCAAGTAGCCACCACATGGTTTCCCGAAAGAAAAGTTGATTTCAGATCGATATCTGCTTTCGATCATGGAGAACTTGGCCCCCGCGGTAAATAATAATAATAATAACTAGATCTGCTACTGTCCCATGCAGATATGAAAGCTTTCATATTCATCGTCATGTGTCATTGATTGTATCAAGTATCCTAAATAAAAGGATAAGAAGAAAAAATTATCAAAATTGGTCAAAAACTCGCGAAGTTACAAGTCTAAATATAGTATGAAACAGTGCACCCAGGCATAACAATAATCTGAAAACTAAAGGGAAATACCTCAAACTTGTATTACTGTAATGAGACGGATGAGAAAATGAAATGAAAATGGCGGGAAAAAAAATTAAAAATGACCGGTTGGACAGGCGACCTTACTCCTTGTCACGTACAACCGGGCATTCGAAAACACGCTAGTTAACTCAATGACAGGCGCGCGTGCTAACCATTCAGCCACCCAACCCCCCTTTAAAATCAGACACGTGTAATATGTCATAGGAAAAATAACAAGTGGCTCACAAAAAATGGTAAATTAATGAGTTTAGGTCAAAAGGTTGAGCTACTGTTTTAGAGTATTTTTTTTATGTTTTAAAGAGACACGTTAAGGGTTGTTCATACTTAAATGAAAGTTTAATTTTAAATAAGACCAATAAAATTAGGATTTAATAATGCCAGACTAATATTAAAATAAAGTTTTCAATTAAGAATAATTAATTATTGGTCTAATGCAATGAAATGCTTTGATTTAACGGATGAAATGTACGATGGATGTCCACACTATGTGGCTAAGGCGTTGGCCTGCTAGCCAGGAGGTCTGGTGTTCGATCCCTGCATTGTCCGAGAAAGTTCATCTCGATTTTCTGGCGTGTCCCCCCACCCGCCGTGTACACATTGGAGTGCACGTAAAAGATCCCTTAGCAGTTGGAATTCGATACTGTTGAATAAGCTCTATACGATGACTAAATGTGCAGATTGTAGCCACCCACACTGCATGTTTTGCTTAACAATGAAAGGGTGCCGTTTTCAATGTTCGATCCTTTTGTTCTTCTACTCCTGATATGTTGGATTGTTGATCGATGGTTTTATATAAAAGACTACCAATAAGACTCTTTGTAGAAGAAGTTCCCAAAAAATATTAAGTTGACTTTACGAGAAAGACCTCTAAACATGCTCCAAATTGTAAAAATACGACTTTTTGGATTTTCAATCTCTTTTTTTCGCCTATCCCTGATATTTAAAATAAATGATACAATGATTTCACACAACAGGCTAGCTATTGGACTCTCTATTGACAAAAGTTTCACAGCCCTCCCTTCATTATAACCGAAGTTATCGTGCCCTAAAGAATCAACAAATCAGCATGCCTATCTCTGCTTACCCTAGACAGAAGATGCTCATCTTTGAACTCAATCATGACATTGACCTAGTGAACGTCTACACCAAGTTTGAACATTCTAGCTCAATTAGAAGGAGATTTATTGTGTTTCAAAGTCTCGGCCCTTCAAATTGCTACTACTTTTCATTTTCAATTCAAAATGGTGACCATCACGTGACCGAAATCAAAATTCTGCTTCCTACGATTTTTGGGCCATCCTTCAAGGATTCAGAAAATATAACTCCCGTGTCTGTAAGTGCAATATCGCAAAAGTTCATTTGTTTTTTCACGTTTCAAGATGGTGGCACTTCCGGTTCGATCGACAAACTCCATATTTTGTGTAGGAATCAGTAATTACTTGTCGAGTATCGAAAAAAATTTTTAGGTCATTCTGACCTATATTTCGACGATTTTTTTGAAAATTTTGATCCTTAATTTCACCAAGGGGAGATAATTTAGAAAATTTCTAATTATATTTTTGAAGTCACATCGGTAAGATCTACTTGTATACTAAATTTCATGAAAATCGTACAACTATTAAAGAAGTTGTCAAATTGGTCTAAACTTCCGGTTCGAAATCACAGCGACGAATTTTCGAAATTCGAAAATGTGAAACTGCAGATCAAAACGATTTTTTTCAAGGTATTCAAAGAAAAAAGAATTAGTAAAATCGGTCAAAAAATAACAAAGTTACGACTATGCATTGTCAGTTTTTTCGTTCGTAAAATTCGGTGATTTCGGATTCGTAAAACGTTTTGAAAATATATTTAAACAACGTTCGCACCCCATTTTTGGGGGGGTAGGTCAAAGTTTCAGAAAGATCCCATGGTTAGATTCTGAGAAATCCGATTTGCAGAAAATACACAAAAAAAAAAAATAATAATAATCTTAACAGAAACAATAAGCTTTCATATGTAATATGAAAGCTTAATAATAAGAATAATAATTTTAACAAAAACAATAGTGTTTCACACAAGCTACGCAGTGTGAAACCCTAATAATAATAACTAGACCTGCATGCAGGAATGACGGGTTTCACTGGTGCCAAGTTACTCTTAATCATGTCACTTCCGGTGCCAAGTTACCCTTGAACATATGTCACTTCCGGTACCAGCGAAACCACTAAACAGGTTTCCAAATTAACATTGCACACAAATAAAATGGACGTAGAATCAACCAATCAATCCAGCAATATCAAGTCATTTTATACATTTGTTACTTGTAAATGATCTTGACAAAATTAAATTACTTCCTGTGTTAATGAAAATGTTCAATTAGTCTTATGAAATCAGAAATGGCATACGATATCATATAGTGACAATTTTATGTAAATCGAATAATAATTGCCACTTTTAAAGACCAAAAAACTTGAAAAGTGACTTGTAGAAAATCGGCTATTTCTCTGCAACCGTACAAGTTAGAAACCATTTTGTGGTATCTGTATGATCGTATGGGTTCATTCTATTTGTTGATTGGCATCAAATACCATAATTTGAAAAAGATTTCAAAACAGACTCATTTGAATAAAATATCTGTTTTGGAGGCTAAAAATACAGTTTTTGCCAAAATGACGTTACTTCCGGTGATAATGAAAATGTTAAATTACTTGTATGAAATCCCAAATGGCAATAGGTATAACATGGTGTTACGTTTATGAAAATCGAATAATAATTGACCCTTTTATGGCCCCGAAACCTTCAAAAGTGACCTGTAGAAAACCGTCTATTTCTCGGCAACCGAACAAGTTAGAAACCATTTTATGATATCTATATGACCATATGAGTTTTGTTTATATGTGAATTTAAACCAAAAGTTAAAATTATTAATACATATTAAGTTATTCTTGATTGAATAAAACATTGATTTAAAAAGTTTAAAATGCATTTTTTGACCAAATGATGTCACTTCCGGTGTCAATTTTAAATTGTAATCAACTTGATATGACGCTACGTGCTTTTTGAATCAAATGATGTCACTTTTATAAAAATCCAATCATAATTGACTATTTTACAGGCAAAATAACGAAAACAGTGACTTGTACAGAACTGCCCATTTCTTGGTAACTGCTTATATTACAAACGAATTTTAACATACATTTTCTTCGTATGGATTATAGCTACAAGTTTATAAAAGTTACGAAGAAATATTTTGAAATCTGAAAAGCCTGAATAGGTTGTAAATAGGCCAATTTTACACCATTTTTAGCCTCTTAATCGAATTTGCTCGAAAATGAAATCGAAATTAAAAAAACTGCTTCCTACATTTTTTGCGCCTTGAAAGGACACACTCTTTGAGTCATATAATTTTTCAAAAAGATAATATTTGTTTTCGAAATAAGAAAATAACTGTCAAAATTGTAGTTTTTGGTAAAATTATGCCACTTCCGGTGCCGACAGATAACATTATCGGTAACAAAAAAAATGACAATTGAGACAACGAAGCATATGAACTTTGTTTTATACAAATCGAACAATAAAAAAATAATCTAGGACTGAAAAACTGAATCAGCCAATGGCGACCAAGGAAAATTACTGAGACAAATTTTTTTAACATTTTTGCACAAGTCAGATGACTTTTTAATTCTGTGTACAACACAACTAAAAAATATTTATAAATAAAAAAGTTTTTTGTAAAATTTTAAATTTTCAAAATTTGGCGCCTAATATCTTCGAAGATTTGCCGAAAATCAAAAATCGAAAGTAGCGTAGCTAAGTGCCATGTCTCCGGCTATGCCAAAATGTATCGAAAGTTAAAATCCCATGATTATTGTTAAAATTAATGCAATATTTTAAAAAACGATAACTTCGGTGATTTCGGACATTTCGCTTTGTCGCAGAACGTTCAAAATAGCTTTATCCTCTAAGTCACACCCACTTTCCCAGTAAAACCGAAGAAATCGTAACGATGCGACACGTAGTTGCTGAGATCTATTCAAATTGGAATCTGAATAATAATAATAATAATAAGAATAATAATTTTAACAAAAACAATAGTGTTTCACACAAGCTACGCAGTGTGAAACCCTAATAACTAGACCTGCAAGCAGCACTGAACCGGCTTTCAGGAATCATACAGAAAGTTTATCATACCATAGCCGATCCATTGAGCTACCAAACTATACATTAGTTGTTTTGCTTCAGTGACACCCTCTACCATATGTTAAAGTAATATTTGCTGGCGAAAAGACCGGTCAAAATTGTAAATTATGGCAAACTATACTTTCGTTGTTTTGCTTCAGTGACACCCTCTATCATATGTAAAAGTAATATTTGCTGGCGAAAAGACCGGTCAAAATTGTAAATTATGGCAAAATTACGTCACTTCCGGTACCGAAAGATATTTTTATAGGTGAAAAATAAGTCGAAAATTCGCAACACACAAAATACAAACTTTGTTTTATACATATTGGGCAATAAATAATTACCCTATAACCCATAAACTGAAATTAAGAAGGTAAAAAACTTAAAAGTAACCCTGGGAAAATTGGCTATTATTCGACAAGGGAACATGCTAGAAGGCTTTTTTTGATATCAATATGATGGTATTGATTCAATCTTACTGCCCATTAGAGTCAGACGTTATCAAGTTAAACGAATAATAAATATAAATCCCTTCAAAAAAATGTTTGTTTTGAAGGCTAAAAATACGTTTTTTGCAAAAATTACATTACTTCCGGTGATATTGAAAATGTTAACTTAGTTCATAGAAGCCATAAATGGCATAAGGCATCAAATGGTAAAAAAATTATAAAAATCGAATAATAATTGAGACTTTTATAGACCAATAACCGTGAAAAGTGACTTATAGAAGATCGCCTATTTCTCTGTAACCATACAAGTTAGAAACCATTTTGTGGTATCTGTATGGTCGTATGGCTTCATTCTATTCGTTGATGGGAATCAAATATCATAATTTTAAAAATATTATAAGGCAGACTCATTTGAATAAAATATTTGTTTTTTGGGTTAAAAATACAGTTTTTGCCCAAATGACGTCATTTCCGGTCACAGTGAAAATGTAAAATTGACTTGACCTAGTCCAAATGGGCATTAGGCATCAAATGGAAAAAAAATATTGCAAATCGAATGATAATTCACTCTTTTATAGGCAAAATAACGTGAAAAGTGATGCATGCAAAATTGCATATTTCTCGGCAACTGCTCATATTACAAACTAATTTTCGCATACATTCTCTTCGTCTGGATTATTGCTACGAGTTTATGAAAATTACAAATAAATATTTCAAAATATGAAGACGCTGAATGAATTGTAAATAACTGAATTTTACACTTTATTTTACATTTTATTCGAAATTGCCCGAAAATGAAATTGAAATTAAAAAATCTGAGCTAAGGATTTTGTGCATCTTTGCAGGGTGCATCCTTTTAGTTATATCAGTTTTGAAAAAAAAAATATTTGCTTTCAAAAAGTGGTACCGAACTGTCAAAATTGTAGTTTTTGTTAATATTACGTCACTTTCGTTGCCGACAGAAAAATTTTACCGTAACAAAAAAAATTACAATTGGGACCACGGAGCATATGAACTTTGTTTTATACAAATCGAACAATAAATAATTTTTCTGGGTACGAAAAACTAAATTAGCCGATGGCGGCTAACGCAAATTACCCTGACAATTTTTTTTCTCATTTCTGCTCAAGTACGATGATATGTTAACCCTGTGTAAAATACCATCAAAATATATTCATAAATAAAAAAGGTATTCGTAAAAAAATTATTTTTTTTCAAAATATCGGACATTTGTTCGACTACTTCCGGTTTTACGATCATTGTCGCGATAGCTTTACGAAGTTCTTTCGATACTTAACTTTCTGTACCAGAAGTGTCAGAAACATCCATTGAGTAGTTTTGGAAAAAAAGATAAATTAAAGAGCGTTTACAAAAATTTAATGATTTTTCAATTTTTTTCAAAGTTTGAAGCCATTTTTGGACCACCTATATTATTTCAATGCTTTTCATTTTGGATTCACTATATAGACAACCGATAGGACTTTGAGTAAGAAAAGTTTAAGAAAAATCTGCGGCGTCGTTTTCGAGAAAAGGGCGTCTCAGAATGTTAAAAAATCGGAAAATACTAGATTTTTGGCATACAATAATTTATTTCCCTACCATCGAAATCGTATTATTTAGATACCATATGATGGTCCATTAATAGGGCTTTCCAACGACCCTTTAGTTCTTTTGGTCCGCTATTACCTAAGGGAGAAATCAAGTTTTTCGCAAGTGCGACAATGTTTTTAACCTTTTTTTTTCATTTTTTGAATACTTCCGGTATGGTTATTATTTTCGGAATAGTTTTAATAGCCGGTTTGGGCACTAAAATAGCCACAGGGCTCTGTAATGATATATTGCATTATCTGATCAGATAAAATGCCCCTGAGAAATCCTATGTTGAAAAGTGCCAAAAATGCAAAAAATTTAAAATATCGAAAATTAAATTTCAATAACTACATACATATTATACATCGTTAGAATCGTAATTAGGTCAGCTATCTGAATATACAATCTTTTTTTGAAAATCTCTCAAAATAAAAAAATAGTAGAGCATTTTCCAAAATTTCACGATTTTTCGACTTTTTTCGATTTTCAGTCCGTTATTTCACCTATTCCAGACATTTCAAAGTCTTATTGGGTGGCATAATTCACAAGACTATCGAATGGACTCTCGATAGAGAAAGTTAAAAAAAAAGTTGCGGTTAAGTTTTCGAGATACAGGCGTCCAAAAACGCTCCAAATCAGAAAATACTTGATTTTCAGCGTGCCATAGTTTGCTTCCTGCTCATCGTATCCGTATGAATTGGGTATCATACGATAGTACAATCCTAGTGCAGTCCAATGGTACCCTAATTTCTTTATTCCGTTGATATCGGGCGGAGAAATCGCGTTTTTCCCCAAAATATCCATTTTTTGCATTTTTTTCAAAATATTGAACATTATTTCGACCACTTCCGGTTTAAAGATCCGTGTCGAAATTGCTTTATCAGTTGGTATTGGACTATAACTTCATGTTCGAGAAGTTTCAGAAACGTCAATTCTACCATAAAACGAAACCCGAGCTCGCAAAATGGGAAGAAAATTCGATAAAAATCGAAAAATAAAGGGCGATAACTCTGAATGAAACTTATATTACTGGAATCGGATGGACTTCAGGTATCCAAAAATGTAGGTCAAATTTGAAAATTTTGAAAAATGACAAAAATTGTCTCGTAAACAACATGTTTTCAATTTTCGAACGATAAAAGTCATAGACGAATGTTCGAAATTGAAAAATGTGAGATAGCCATTGTCTCAGAAAAGATTCAGGGATTCCAAAAATGTAATTTGTTTGAAAATGGATAAAGAATTGACGAAACTATGGCCGATTTTCAATTTTTAGACAACGTGCAAAGTTCGGTCACTTCCGGTATGCGCAGAAATTTCAAAAATATTTTATCAAGTAGCCACCACGTGGTTTCCCAATAGAAAATCTAATTTCAGATCGATATCTGTTTTCGATCATGGAGATCTAGGCCCCCGCGGTAAATAATAATAATAATAACTAGACCTGCAAGCAGCACTGAACCGGCTTTCAGGAATCATACAGGAAGTTTCTTATACCATAGCCGATCCATTGAGCTACCAAACTATACTTTAGTTGTTTTGCTTCAGTGACACCCTCTATCATATGTAAAAGTAATATTTGCTGGCGAAAAGACCGGTCAAAATTGTAAATTATGGCAAAATTAAGTCACTTCCGGTACCGAAAGATATTTTTATAGGTGAAAAATAAGTCGAAAATTCGCAACATACAAAATACAAACTTTGTTTTATACATATTGGGCAATAAATAATTACCCTATAACCCATAAACTGAAATTAAGAAGGTAAAAAACTTAAAAGTGACCCTGGGAAAATTGGCTATTATTCGACAAGGGAACATGCTAGAAGGCTTTTTTTGATATCAATATGATGGTATTGATTCAATCTTACTGCCCATTAGAGTCAGACGTTATCAAGTTAAACGAATAATAAATATAAATCCCTTCAAAAAAATGTTTGTTTTGAAGGCTAAAAATACGTTTTTTGCAAAAATTACATTACTTCCGGTGATATTGAAAATGTTAACTTAGTTCATAGAAGCCATAATTGGCATAAGGCATCAAATGGTAAAAAAATTATAAAAATCGAATAATAATTGAGACTTTTATAGACCAAAAACCTTGAAAAGTGACTTATAGAAGATCGCCTATTTCTCTGTAACCATACAAGTTAGAAACCATTTTGTGGTATCTGTATGGTCGTATGGCTTCATTCTATTCGTTGATGGGAATCAAATATCATAATTTTAAAAATATTATAAGGCAGACTCATTTGAATAAAATATTTGTTTTTTGTGTTAAAAATTTAGTTTTTGCCCAAATGACGTCATTTCCGGTCACAGTGAAAATGTAAAATTGACTTGACCTAGTCCAAATTGGCATTAGGCATCAAATGGAAAAAAATATTGCAAATCGAATGATAATTCACTCTTTTATAGGCAAAATAACGTGAAAAGTGATGCATGCAAAATTGCATATTTCTCGGCAACTGCTCATATTACAAACTAATTTTCGCATACATTCTCTTCGTCTGGATTATTGCTACGAGTTTATGAAAATTACAAATAAATATTTCAAAATATGAAGACGCTGAATGAATTGTAAATAACTGAATTTTACACTTTATTTTACATTTTATTCGAAATTGCCCGAAAATGAAATTGAAATTAAAAAATCTGAGCTAAGGATTTTGTGCATCTTTGCAGGGTCCATCCTTTTAGTTATATCAGTTTTGAAAAAAAAAATATTTGCTTTCAAAAAGTGGTACCGAACTGTCAAAATTGTAGTTTTTGTTAATATTACGTCACTTTCGTTGCCGACAGAAAATTTTTACCGTAACAAAAAAAATTACAACTGGGACCACGGAGCATATGAACTTTGTTTTATACAAATCGAACAATAAATAATTTTTCTGGGTACGAAAAACTAAATTAGCCGATGGCGGCTAACGCAAATTACCCTGACAATTTTTTTTCTCATTTCTGCTCAAGTACGATGATATTTTAACCCTGTGTAAAATACCATCAAAATATATTCATAAATAAAAAAGGTATTCGTAAAAAAATTATTTTTTTTCAATATATCGGACATTTGTTCGACTACTTCCGGTTTTACGATCATTGTCGCGATAGCTTTACGAAGTTCTTTGGATACTTAACTTTCTGTACCAGAAGTGTCAGAAACATCCATTGAGTAGTTTTGGAAAAAAAGATAAATTAAAGAGCGTTTACAAAAATTTAATGATTTTTCAATTTTTTTCAAAGTTTGATGCCATTTTTGGACCACCTATATTATTTCAATGCTTTTCATTTTGGATTCACTATATAGACAACCGATAGGACTTTGAGTAAGAAAAGTTTAAGAAAAATCTGCGGCGTAATTTTCGAGAAAAGGGCGTCTCAGAATGTTAAAAAATCGGAAAATACTAGATTTTTGGCATAAAATAATTTATTTCCCTACGATCGAAATCGTATTATTTAGATACCATATGATGGTCCATTAATAGGGCTTTCCAACGACCCTTTAGTTCTTTTGGTCCGCTATTACCTAAGGGAGAAATCAAATTTTTCGCAAGTGCGACAATGTTTTTAACCTTTTTTTTCATTTTTTGAATACTTCCGGTATGGTTATTATTTTCGGAATAGTTTTAATAGCCGGTTTGGGCACTAAAATAGCCACAGGGCTCTGTAATGATATATTGCATTATCTGATCAGATAAAATGCCCCTGAGAAATCCTATGTTGAAAAGTGCCAAAAATGCCAAAAATTTAAAATATCGAAAATTAAATTTCAATAACTACACACATATTATACATCGTTAGAATCGTAATTAGGTCAGCTATCTGAATATACAATCTTTTTTTGAAAATCTCTCAAAATAAAAAAATAGTAGAGCATTTTCCAAAATTTCACGATTTTTCGACTTTTTTCGATTTTCAGTCCGTTATTTCACCTATTCCAGACATTTCAAAGTCTTATTGGGTGGCATAATTCACAAGACTATCGAATGGACTCTCGATAGAGAAAGTTAAAAAAAAAGTTGCGGTTAAGTTTTCGAGATACAGGCGTCCAAAAACGCTCCAAATCAGAAAATACTTGATTTTCAGCGTGCCATATTTTGCTTCCTGCTCATCGTATCCGTATGAATTGGGTATCATACGATAGTACAATCCTAGTGCAGTCCAATGGTACCCTAATTTCTTTAATCCCTTGATATCGGGCGGAGAAATCGCGTTTTTCCCAAAAATATCCATTTTTTGCATTTTTTTCAAAATATTGAACATTATTTCGACCACTTCCGGTTTAAAGATCTGTGTCGAAATTGCTTTATCAGTTGGTATTGGACTATAACTTCATGTTCCAGAAGTTTCAGAAACGTCAATTCTACCATAAAACGAAACCCGAGCTTGCAAAATGGGAAGAAAATTCGATAAAAATCGAAAAATAAAGGGCGATAACTCTGAATGAAACTTATATTACTGGAATCGGATGGACTTCAGGTATCCAAAAATGTAGGTCAAATTTGAAAATTTTGAAAAATGACAAAAATTGTCTCGTAAACAACATGTTTTCAATTTTCGAACGATAAAAGTCATAGACGAATGTTCGAAATTGAAAAATGTGAGATAGCCATTGTCTCAGAAAAGATTCAGGGATTCCAAAAATGTAATTTGTTTGAAAATGGACAAAGAATTGACGAAACTATGGCCGATTTTCAATTTTTAGACAACGTGCAAAGTTCGGTCACTTCCGGTATGCGCAGAAATTTCAAAAATATTTTATCAAGTAGCCACCACGTGGTTTCCCAATAGAAAATCTAATTTCAGATCGATATCTGTTTTCGATCATGGAGATCTAGGCCCCCGCGGTAAATAATAATAATAACTAGACCTGCAAGCAGCACTGAACCGGCTTTCAGGAATCATACAGGAAGTTCATTATACCATAGCCGATCCATTGAGCTACCAAAGTATACTTTAGTTGTTTTGCTTCAGTGACACCCTCTATCATATGTAAAAGTAATATTTGCTGGCGAAAAGACCGGTCAAAATTGTAAATTATGGCAAAATTACGTCACTTCCGGTACCGAAAGAAATTTTTATAGGTGAAAAATAAGTCGAAAATTCGCAACACACAAAATACAAACTTTGTTTTATACATATCGGGCAATAAATAATTAACCTATAACCCATAAACTGAAATTAAGAAGGTAAAAAACTTAAAAGTGACCCTGGGAAAATTGGTTATTATTCGACAAGATAACATGCTAGAAGCCTTTTCTTGATATCAATATGATGGTATTGATTCAATCTTACTGCCCATTAGAGCCAGACGTTATAAAGTTAAACGAATAATGAATATAAATCACTTCAAAAAAATGTTTGTTTTGAAGGCTAAAAATACGTTTTTTGCAAAAATTACATTACTTCCGGTGATATTGAAAATGTTAACTTGGTTCATAGAAGTCATAAATGGCATAAGGCATCAAATGGTAAAAAAATTATAAAAATCGAATAATAATTGACACTTTTATAGACCAAAAATCTTGAAAAGTGACTTATAGAAGATCGCCTATTTCTCTGTAACCGTACAAGTTAGAAACCATTTTGTGGTATCTGTATGGTCGTATGGCTTCATTCTATTCGTTGATGGGAATAAAATATCATAATTTTAAAAATATTATAAGGGAGACTGATTTGAATAAAATATTAGTTTTTTAGGTTAAAAATACAGTTTTTGCCCAAATGACGCCATTTCCGGTCACAATGAAAATGTAAAATTGGCTTGACCTAGTCCAAATTGGCATTAGACATCAAATGGAAAAAAAATATTGCAAATCGAATAATAATTCACTCTTGTATAGGCAAAATAACGTGAAAAGTGATGCATGCAAAATTGCATATTTCTCGACAACTGCTCATATTACAAACTAATTTTCGCATACATTCTCTTCGTCTGGATTATCACTACGAGTTTATGAAAATTACAAATAAATATTTAAAAATATGAAGACGCTGAATGAATTGTAAATAGCTGAATTTTACACTTTATTTTACATTTTATTCGAAATTGCCCGAAAATGAAATTGAAATTTAAAAATATGAGCTAAGGATTTTGTGCACCTTCGCAGGGTGCATCCTTTTAGTTATATCAGTTTTGAAAAAAAAAAATATTTTCTTTCAAAAAGTGGTACCAAACTGTCAAAATTGTAGTTTTTGTTAATATTACGTCACTTCCGTTGCCGACAGAAAAATTTCACCGTAACATAAAAAATAACAATTGGGACCACGGAGCATATGAACTTTGTTTTATACAAATCGAACAATAAATAATTTTTCTGGGTACGAAAAACTAAATTCGCCGATGGCGGCTAACGCAAATTACCCAGACAATTTTTTTTCTCATTTCTGCTCAAGTACGATGATATTTTAACCCAGTGTAAAATATCACCAAAAAATATTCATAAATAAAAAAGATTTTCGTAAAAAAAAAAATTTTTTTCAAAATATCGGACATTTTTTCGACTACTTCCAGTTTTACGATCGTTGTTGTGATAGCTTTACGAAATTCTTTGGATACTTAACTTTCTATACCAGAAGTGTCAGAAACATCCATTGAGTAGTTTTGGAAAAAAAGATAAATTAAAGAGCGTTTACAAAAATTTAACGATTTTTCAATTTTTTTCAAAGTTTGATGCCATTTTTGGACCACCTATATTATTTCAATGCTTTTCATTTTGGATTCACTATATAGACAACCGATGGGACTTTGAGTTAGAAAAGTTTAAGAAAAATCTGCGGCGTCGTTTTCGAGAAAAGGGCGTCTCAGAATGTTAAAAAATCGGAAAATACTAGATTTTTGGCATACAATAATTTATTTCCTTACCATCGATATCGTATTATTTAGATACCATATGATGGTCCATTAATAGGGCTATCCAACGACACTTTAGTTCTTTTGGTCCGCTATTACCTAAGGGAGAAATCAAGTTTTTCGCAAGTGCGACAATGTTTTTAACCTTTTTTTTTCATTTTTTGAATACTTCCGGTATGGTTATTATTGTCGGTATAGTTTTAATAACCGGTTTGGGCACTAAAATAGCCACAGTGCTCTGTAATGATATATTACATTATCTGATCAGATAAAATGCCCCTGAGAAATCCTAGGTTCAAAAGTGCCAAAAATGCAAAAAATTTAAAATATCGAAAATTAAATTTCAATAACTACATACATATTATACATCGTTAGAATCGTAATTAGGTCAGCTATCTGAATATACAATCGTTTTTTGGAAATCTTTGAAAATAAAAAAATAGCAGAGCATTTTCCAAAATTTCACGATTTTTCGACTTTTTTCGATTTTCAGTCCGTTATTTCACCTATTCCAGATATTTCAAAGTCTTATTGGATGGCTTCATGCAAAATACCTCCGAAAGGACTCTCGATAGAAAAAATTACAAAAAAAGTTGCGGTTAAGTTTTCGAGATACAGGCGTCCAAAAACGCTCCAAATCAGAAAATACTTGATTTTCAGCGTGCCATATTTTGCTGCCTCCTCATCGTATCCGTACGAGTTGGGTATCATACGATAGCACAATCCTAGTGCAGTCCAATGGTACCCTAATTTCTTTAATACATTGATATCGGGCGGAGAATTCGCGTTTTTCCCCAAAATATCCATTTTTTGCATTTTTTTCAAAATATTGCACATTATTTCGACCACTTCCGGTTTAAGGATTCTTGTCGAAATTGCTTTATACGTTGGTATTGGACTATAACTTCATGTTCTAGAAGTTTCAGAAACGTCAATTCTACCATAAAACGAAACCCGAGCTGACAAAATGGGAAGAAAATTCGAAAAAAATCGAAAAATAAAGGGCGATAACTCTGAATGAAACTTATATTACTGGAATCGGATGGACTTCAGGTATCCAAAAATGTAGGTCAAATTTGAAAATTTTGAAAAATGACAAAAATGGTCTCGTAAACAACATGTTTTCAATTTTCGAACGATAAAAGTCATAGACGAATGTTCGAAATTGAAAAATGTGAGATAGCCATTGTCTCAGAAAAGATTCAGGGATTCCAAAAATGTAATTTGTTTGAAAATGGATAACGAATTGACGAAACTATGGCCGATTTTCAATTTTTAGACAACGTGCAAAGTTCGGTCACTTCCGGTATGCGCAGAAATTTCAAAAATATTTTATCAAGTAGCCACCACATGGTTTCCCAATAGAAAATCTAATTCCAGATCGATATCTGTTTTCGATCATGGAGATCTAGGCCCCCGCGGTAAATAATAATAATAATAATAATAATAATAATAATAATAATAATAATTTTAGTAATCTCAATAGGCTTTCAGACGAAAGTCTGAAAGCCTAATAATAATAACTAGATCTGCTACTGTCCCATGCAGATATGAAAGCTTTCATATTCATCGTCACGTGTCATTGATTGTATCAAGTATCCTAAATAAAAGGATAAGAAGAAAAAATTATCAAAATTGGTCAAAAACTCGCGAAGTTACAAGTCTAAATATAGTATGAAACATTGCACCCAGGCATAACAATAATCTGAAAACTTAAGGGAAATAACTGAAACTTGTATTACTGCAATGAGACGGATGAGAAAATGAAATGAAAATGGCGGGAAAAAAAAATAAAAATGTCAGGTTGGACAGGCGACCTTACTCCTTGTCACGTACAACCGGGCATTCGAAAACACGCTAGTTAACTCAATGACAGGCGCGCGTGCTAGCCATTCAGCCATCCAACCCCCCCTTTGAAATCCGACACGTGCAATATGTCATATAGGAAGAATAAGAAGTCGCTCACAACAAAATGGTAAATTAATTAGTTTAGGTCAAAAGGTTGAGCTACTATTTTAGAGTACTTAATAGTTTTAAAGAGACACGTTAAGGGTTGTTCATAGTTAAATGAAAGTTTAATTTTAAATAAGACCAATAAAATTAGGATTTAATAATGCCAGACAAATATTTCCAATACGTTTGGTTATAAGTAGGAAATCATGACGACTTCTTAAGCATGTTTTAAACAAAGGATCATAGACTGAATTATACAAGAATGGCACTCTGCAATAAAAAAAAACTGGCCAAAGCAAGATTTCTATGCAGAAATTAAATAATTGCTAGAACCAGAAAAATATTTATCCACTACAATAAATAAGCAACATAGAGAAAATGAAATGAAATTGAATGGGGTTTAACGTCCTACTGTTCTGCTCCTAAAATGGGCTGATGAAGACTGGCATATGCCATAAAGTGTGCAATGAGGGAAATTTTACCCGGGCAGCAGCGTTACGGCCTACGAGGATGGACAGGCGACCATACTCCTTGTCACGTACAACCAAGAAATCGAAACAACGCCAGTTGACTCAATGACAGACGTTTTGATACAGAGCGCACGTGCTAACCATTCAGCCACGCAACCTCCCTAAAATCGGCAAATTGCTGACCTACAGCGAGAAACATTTCAACCGGCCCAAATTTTCTATTTGAACAGTTTAATTTGCATGGTACCTTTAGTTATCAACCGAATATTACAAAACTTTTAAAAATAAGCTCCCCCTGACCAGCTTAAGCGTTCGCAATAAACGTTTGCCCCTTAAAATCTGCAAATTGCTGACTTTAAAGTGAGAAACATTACAACCGGGCGAAATTTTCTGTTTTATCACTTTTACAGTACCTTTGATTACCAACCGATTATTACAAAACTTTAAAAATAAAAGAGAAACATTACAACCGGGCGAAATTTTCTGTTTTATCACTTTTACAGTACCTTTGATTACCAACCGATTATTACAAAACTTTAAAAATAAAAGAGAAAGAGAGAAATGCGGCCTAATGTCCATTCGACACAAACTAGGACATTTTGTGACTAACATATGCTTTTTAATTTTATTTAAAAACTCCCCTTGCGCTTACTGGTCTTTAGCCTTTGGGAGGAAACCGAAGGACACGGAGAAAACCCACGAGGTTGGACATCATACTTCATGTCACGTGCAACCTGGAGATCGAAACAACGCTCGTTGACTCCATGACAGACGTTACGATACAGCGCGCACATGCTAACCATTCAGCCTCCCTGAATTCGGAAAATTGCTGACTTATAGCAAGAAACATTTCAACCGGGCGAAATTTTCTGTTTTAACAGTTTAATGTGCACGGTACTTTAATTGCCAACCGATTATTACAACTGACCAGCTTAATCGTGTGCAATAAACGTTTGGCCTGAATTGAAAGTTCTGCACGGAGAAAGTTCATCTTGATTTCCCGGCGTGGTTCCCCGTTGTCAATGAGGCAGAACGGAGGGCCTGATAAGCACAGCTGTCTAGTCGTTCGGATGGGATGAAACACCAAGGTCCCGTGTACACATTGGAGTGCACGTAAAATATCCCTAAGCAGTTGGAATTCGATACTGTTGAATAAGCTCTATACGATGACTAAATGTGTAGATTGTAGTCACCCACACTGCATGTTTTGCTTAACCATGAATGGTTGCCGTTTTCAATTTTCGATCCTTTTGTTCTTCTACTCCAGATATGTTGGACTGTTGATCGATGGTTTCATATAAAAGACTACCAATAAGACTCTTTGTAGAAGAAGTTCCCAAAAAATATTAAGTTGACTTTACGAGAAAGACCTCTAAACATGCTCCAAATTGTAAAAATACGACTTTTTGGATTTTCAATCTCTTTTTTTCGGCTATCCCTGATATTTAAAAAAATTGATACAATGATTTCAAACAACAGGCTAGCTATTAGACTCTCTATTGACAAAAGTTTCATCGCCCTCCCTTCATTATAACCGAAGTTATCGTGCCCTAAAGAATCAACAAATCAGCATCCTTATCTCTGCTTACCCTAAGCAGAAAATGCTCATCTTTGAACTCAATCATGACATTGACCTAGTGAACGTCTACACCAAGTTTGAACATTCTAGCTTAATTAGAAGGAGAGTTATTGTGTTCCAAAGTCCCGGCCCTTCAAATTGCTTCTATTTTTCATTTTCAATTCAAAATGGTGACCATCACGTGACCGAAATCAAAATTCGGATCCGATAGATTTTTAGGCATTCCTTCAAGGATTCTGAAAATATAACTCCCGAGTCTGTAAGTAAAATAGCAAAAAAGCCTTTTTGATTTTTCACGTTTAAAGATGGTGGCACTTCCGGTTCGATCGACAAACTCCATATTTTGTGTACGAATCAGTAATTACTTGTCTAGTATCAAAAAAAAAAAATTAGGTCATTCTGACCTATATTTCGACGATTTTTTTGAAAACTTTGATCCTTAATTTCGTCAAGGGGAGATAATTTAGAACATTTATACTTATATTTTTGAAGTCACATCGGTAACATCTACTTATACACTAAATTTCATGAAAATCGTACAACTATTAAAGAAGTTCTCAAATTGGTCTAAACTTCCGGTTCGAAATCACAGCGACGAATTTTCGAAATTGGAAAATGCGAAACTGCAGATGAAAATGATTTTTTTCAAGGTATTCAAAGAAAAAAGAATTAGTAAAATCGGTCAAAAAATAACAAAGTTACGACTATGCATTGTCAGTTTTTTCGTTCGTAAAATTCGGTGATTTCGGATTCGTAAAACGTTTTGAAAATATATTTAATCAACAGCCACCACCCATTTTTGGGGGGATAGGTAAAAGTTTCAGAACGATCCTATCGTTAGATTCTGAGAAATCCGATTTGTGGACAAAACACAAAAAAAAAATAACAATAATAATCTTAACAGAAATAATAAGCTTTCATATGTAATATGAAAGCTTAACTAGATCTGCTACTGTCCCATGCAGATATGAAAGCTTTCATATTCATCGTCACGTGTCATTGATTGTATCAAGTATCCTAAATAAAAGGATAAGAAGAAAAAATTATCAAAATTGGTCAAAAACTCTCTAAATATAGTATGAAACATTGCACCCAGGCATAACAATAATCTGAAAACTAAAGGGAAATAACTGAAACTTGTATAACTGTAATGAGACGGATGAGAAAATGAAATGAAAATGGCGGGAAAAACAAATTTAAAATGGCAGGTTGGACAGGCGACCTTACTCCTTGTCACGTACAACCGGGCATTTGAAAACACGCTAGTTAACTCAATGACAGGCGCTCGTGCTAACCATTCAGCCACCCAACCCCCCTTTGAAATCAGACACGTGCAATATGTCATATAGGAAGAATAAGAAGTCCCTCACAACAAAATGGTAAATTAATGAGTTTAGGTCAAAAGGTTGAGCTACTGTTTTAGAGTATTTAATAGTTTTAAAGAGACACGTTAAGGGTTGTTCATAGTTAAATGAAAGTTTAATTTTAAATAAGACCAATAAAATTAGGATTTAATAATGCCAGACTAATATTTCCAATATGTTTGGTTATAAGTAGGAAATCGTGACGACTTCTTAAGCATGTTTTAAACAAAGGATCATAGACTGAATTATACAAGAAGGGCACTCTGCAATAAAAAAAACTGGCCACAGCAAGATTTCTATGCAGAAATTAAATAATTGCTAGAACCAGAAAAATATTTATCCACTATAATAAATAAGCAACATAGAGAAAATGAAATGAAATTGAATGGGGTTTAACGTCCTACTGTTCTGCTCCTAAAATGGGCTAATGAAGACGGTCATATGCCATAAAGTGTGCAATGAGGGAAATTTTACCTGGGCAGCGGCGTTACGGCCTACGAAGTTGGACAGGCGAACATACTCCTTGTCACGTACAACCAAGAAATCGAAACAACGCCAGTTGACTCAAAGACAGACGTTATTCAGCCACGCAACCTCCCTAAAATCGGCAAATTGCTGACCTGCAGCGAGAAACAGTTCAACCGGGCCAAATTTTCTATTTTAACAGATTAATTTGCACGGTACCTTTAGTTATCAACCGAATATTACAAAACTTTTAAAAATAAGCTACCCTTGACCAGCTTAATCGTTCGCAATAAACGTTTGCCCCTTAAAATCGTCAAATTGCTGACTTTAAAGTGAGAAACATTACAACCGGGCGAAATTTTCTGTTTTATCACTTTTACAGTACCTTTGATTACCAACCGTTTATTACAAAACTTTAAAAATAAAAGAGAAAGAGAGAAATGCGGCCTAATGTCCATTAGACACAAACTAGGTCATTTCGTGACTAACATATGTTTTTTAATTTTATTTAAAAACTCCCCTTGCGCTTACTGGTCTTTAGCCGTTGGGAGGAAACCGAAGGACACGGAGAAAACCCACGAGGTTGGACATCATACTCCATGTCACGTGCATCCTGGAGATCGAAACGACGCCCGTTGACTCAATGACAGACGTTACGATACAGCGCGCACATGCTAACCATTCAGCCATTCAGCCTCACTGAATTCGGAAAATTGCTGACTTATAGCAAGAAACATTTCAACCGGGCGAAATTTTCTGTTTTAACAGCTTAATGTGCACGGTACTTTAATTACCAACCGATTATTACTAAACTTTTGAAAATATGCTCCAACTGACCAGCTTAATCGTATGCAATAAACGTTTGGCCTGAATTGAAAGTTCTGCACGGAAAAAGTTCATCTTGATTTCCCGACGTGGTTCCCCGTTGTCATTGAGGCAGAACGGAGGGCCTGACAAGCACAGCTGTCTAGTCGTTCGGATGGGACGAAAAAAAAATATCCTTAAGCAGTTGGAATTCGATACTGTTGAATAAGCTGTATACGATGACTAAATGTGTAGATTAACAATGAAAGGATGCCGTTTTCAATGTTCGATCCTTTTGTTCTTCTACTCCTGATATGTTGGATTGTTGATCGATGGTTTTATATAAAAGACTACCAATAAGACTCTTTGTAGAAGAATTTCCCCAAAAATATCAAGTTGACTTTACGAGAAAGACCTCTAAACATGCTCCAAATTGTAAAAATACGACTTTTTGGATTTTCAATCTCTTTTTTTCGCCTATCCCTGATATTTAAAATAAATGATACAATGATTTCACACAACAGGCTAGCTATTGGACTCTCTATTGACAAAAGTTTCACAGCCCTCCCTTCATTATAACCGAAGTTATCGTGCCCTAAAGAATCAACAAATCAGCATGCCTATCTCTGCTTACCCTAGACAGAAAATGCTCATCTTTGAACTCAATCATGACATTTACCTTGTGAACGTCTACACCAAGTTTGAACATTCTAGCTCAATTAGAAGGAGAGTTATTGTGTTTCAAAGTCTCGGCCCTTCAAATTGCTACTACTTTTCATTTTCAATTCAAAATGGTGACCATCACGTGACCGAAATCAAAATTCTGCTCCCTACGATTTTTGGGCCATCCTTCAAGGATTCAGAAAATATAACTCCCGTGTCTGTAAGTAAAATAGCAAAAAAGCCTTAGGGATTTTTCATGTTTCAAGATGGTGGCACTTCCGGTTCGATCGACAAACTCCATATTTTGTGTAGGAATCAGTAATTACTTGTCGAGTATCGAAAATCTTTTTTAGGTCATTCTGACCTATATTTCGACGATTTTTTTGAAAACTTTGATCCTTTATTTCACCAAGGGGAGATAATTTAGAAAATTTCTAATTATATTTTTGAAGTCACATTGGTAAGATCTACTTGTATACTAAATTTCATGAAAATCGTACAACTATTAAAGAAGTTGTCAAATTGGTCTAAACTTCCGGTTCGAAATCACAGCGACGAATTTTCGAAATTCGAAAATGTGAAACTGCAGATGAAAACGATTTTTTTCAAGGTATTCAAAGAAAAAAGAATTAGTAAAATTGGTCAAAAAATAGCAAAGTTACGACTATGCATTGTCCATTTTTACGTTCGTAAAATTCGGTGATTTCGAATTCGCAAAACGTTTTGAAAATATATTTAATCAACAGCCACCACCCATTTTTTGGGGGGTAGGTCAAAGTTTCAAAAACATTCTATGGTTAGATTCTGAGAAATCCGATTTGCAGGAAAAACACAAAAAAAAAAAAATAATAATAATCTTAACAGAAACAATAAGCTTTCATATGAAATATGAAAGCTTAATAATTTTAGTAATCTCAATAGGCTTTCAGACGAAAGTCTGAAAGCCTAACTAGACCTGCATGCAGGAATGACGGGTTTCACTGGTGCCACGTTAACTTTAAACTTATGTCACTTTCGCTCCCATGTTGCCCTTGAACCAATGGCAACGATAAACAGATTTCCACATAAACATTGCACACATCAAAAAAAAGGGAAACAGAATCAACAAAAATCCAGCAATATCAATTCATTTTATACAGTTGTAACATGTAATTGATCCTGATAAAATTACAGTACTTCCGGTGATAATGAAAATGTTCAATTAGTTTCATGAAATCAGAAATGGCATAAGATATCATATAGTGAAAATTTTATGTAAATCGAAAAATAATTGCCACTTTTATTGACCAAAAAACTTGAAAAGTGACTTGTAGAAAATCGGCTATTTCTCTGCAACCGTACAAGTTAGAAACCATTTTGTGGTATCTGTATGATCGTATGGGTTCATTCTATTTGTTGATTGGCATCAAATATCATAATTTGAAAAAGATTTCAAAACAGACTCATTTGAATAAAATATCTGTTTTGAAGGCTAAAAATACAGTTTTTGCCAAAATGACATTACTTCCGGTGTTACTAAAATGTTAAATTAAGTTTATAATATCGTCTATGACATTAGGCATCAAATGATGAATCTTTTATGAAAATCGAATAATAATTGACACATTTACGGGCCAAAAACCTATAAAAGTGACTTGTAGAAAACCGCCTATATCTCGGCAACCGAACAAGTTAGAAACAATTTTATGATATCTGTATGACCATATGAGTTTTGTTAATATGTGAATTTAAACCAAAAGTTAATTTTATTATTACATATGACATAATTCTTGGTTGAAAAAAATATCGATTTTAAAAGTTAAAAATGGAGTTTTTGACTAAATGACGTCAATTCCGGTGTCAATTTTAAATAGTAATCAACATGATATGACGCACACTTGCTTTTTGAATCAAATGATGTCACGTTTGTGAATATCCATTAATAATTGACTATTTTACAGGCAAAATTACGAAAACAGTGACTTATGCAAAACTGTCCGTTTCTTGTCAACTGCTTATATTACAAACAAATTTTAACATACATTTTCTGCGTATGGATCAAAGCTACAAGTTTATAAAAGTTACGTAGAAATATTTTAAAATCTGAAAAGCCTGAATGGGTTGCAAAAGGTCAATTTTACACCTTTTTTCAACTCTTAATCGAATTTGCTCGAAAATGTAGTCGAAATTAAAAAAAACTGAGCTCACCCTTTTTTGCGCCTTTAAAGGGCACACTCTTTTTGTTATATCAAGCTTTTAAAAAAAATAATATTTTCTCTTGAAAAATGGTACCTAACTGTCAAAATTGTAGATTTTGGTAGTTTTTGGTAAACTTATGCCATTTTCGGTGCCGACAGATAAAACTATTGGTAACAAAAAAATGACAATTGAGACAAGGTGTGAACTGTAAGCGAAGGCAACTCTGCTTGGGAGATCGATGCACAAGACCAAAGCGCACCGTGTCCATAATATTGTGGACTCGGCATCAACAAACTACGCTCACCATTTCAATAAAGACAAACACGTTGATCTGACCCTTCAAAAGTCTGCATTGCTTAATACACAAAAAAAATATAATATCCCTTCTTTCAGTGTTTCCCCCATTTTAGTCAAAAGTGAAAAACGTACTAAGGGATACACGACATGTACATAATCACTGACGCCGACGGGTAATAAATAACATTAAGATACTAGATCATAGCCCACAAATGGTTTTGAGTTTTTTTTTTTATAAATCTTTCCAACAAATTAACAAACACAATTTGCAAGCGATGGATAGTGAACAAGCTAAACAAAAAGCGATTTTTCATACAATCATATTTAATTCAGGAAGTTACAATCCGATATGCGCTAATTACCACAAGAACCAATCCATTTTATACATGTGTTACATGTAATTGATCCTGACCATATCACAGTACTTCCAGCGATAATGAAAACATTAAATTAGTTTCTTAAAATCAGAAATAATAATCACATGGTGAAAATTTTATGTAAATCGAATAAGAATTGCCACTTTTAAGACCCCAAACCTTGAAAAGTGACTTGTAGGAAATCGTCTATTTCTCTGCAACCATACAAGTGAGAAACCATTTTGTGGTATCTGAATGATCGCATGGGTTCATTCTATTAGTTGATGCGAACTAAATATCATAATTTTAAATATATTACAAATCAGACTCATTTGAAAAAAATATCTGTTTTGAAGGCTAAAAATACAGTTTTCGCCAAAATATAATTACTTCCGGTGATACTGAAAATGTTAAATTAGTTCTATGAAATCATAAATGACGTAAGATATCATATGGTGAAAATTTTATGAAAATCGAATAATAACTGACACTTTTATAGACCAAAATCCTCGAAAAGTGACTTGTGGAAAATCGCCCATTTCTCTGCAATCGTACAAGTTAGAAACCGTTTTGTGATATCTGTATGATCGCAAGAGTTCGTTCTATTTGATGAATAGAATCAAATATCATAATTTGAAAAAAATAACAAGTACGACCCATTGGAATGAAATATTGTTTTTTAATGCTAAAAATTAAGTTTTGAGCAAATGACGTCATTTCCGGTGGCAGCGTATGAGGTAGAATAGTTTGTCCACTATGGCATTAGGCATCCAACGGTGAAAGAAAATTGAAAATCACATAATAATTGATTCTTATACAGCAAAAATGACGTGAAAAGTGGCTCATGCAAAATTGACTTTTTCTCGGCAACTGCACATATTACAAATTAATTTTCACATACATTCTCTTCGTATGGGTTATTGCTACGAGATTATGAATGTTACGAAGATATATTTTTTAATATGAAGATGCTGGATGGGTTGTAAATAGCTCATTTTGACACCTTTTTTCACCCTTTAATCCAAATTGCCCGAAAACGGAATCGAAATTAAAAAAACTGAGCGCGATGTTTTGTGCGCCTTTATATGGCACATCTTTTCAGTCATATTAGATTTGAAAAAAATAATTTTTGCTTTCAAAAAGTGGTACCGAACTGTTAAAATTGTAGTTTTTGCTAAATTTACGTCACTTACGGTGCCGACAGGAAACTTTGCCGGTAACAAAAAAAATGACATTTTGGACCATGGAGCATATAAACTTTGTTTTATACAAATCGGACAATAAATAATTTATATAGAACCTATAAACTGAATTAGCCAATAGCAACCAAGAAAAATTATCCAGAAAAAAAATGTTCGCATTTTTGCCCAAATCAGACGACCCTTTAACCCTTGGTAAAAAGTCATTAAAAAATATTCATTAATAAAAAAGTTTTTTGTCAAAATTTAAATTTTCAAAATTTGGCGCCTTATTTTTCCGAAGATTCGGCGAAATTTAAAACTCTAAAGACCCGTAGCTATGTGCCATGTCTCTGGCTATGTCAAAAACTATCAAACGATAAAATCCAACAATTATTGTTAATATTACGGCAATATTTCAAAAAACGACAACTTCGGTGATTTAGGACATTTCGCATTGTCGCAGAATGCCGGAAATAGCTTTAATCTCTAAGTCACACCCACTTTCGCAGTAAAACTCAAGACATTGCATCGATCCGACAAGTAGATCCTGAGATATAAGCAAATTGGAAAAAAAAATAATAATAACTAGATCTGCTAAGCAGATATTAAAGCTTTCATATTCACGGTCAGTTTCTGTCGCATCTCATGAGTTATATAAAGAATCTTAAAAAGGAAAAAGAATTAATGAAATCCGCCAAAAACTCACCGAGTTATAACGAGAAACAATTCCACCGGTTCACATTAGAGGTGTTATGTTCCAATGTGATCAGTCAAATTGCTTATTGCTCCTAAGTCTACGCAGAAATTCTCAACATCAAACTTAGTCAAGGTAATGACATAATGAATCTATATTTGGAATTTTGTCACTCTCACTTCATTATAACCAAAGTTATCGTGCCCCAAAGAATCAACCAATCAGATTGCTTATCTCTGCTTACTGTAAGCAGACAATGCTCATCTTCGCACTCCTTCATGGCACTGACCTAATGAACGCCTTCACGAAGATTGAACATTCTGCCCCAATTAGAAGGAGAGTTATTTTGTTTCAAATTCTCGACCAATCAAATTGCTCATCGCTCTGCTTATCCAGGGCAGACAATACTCATTGTCGAACATATTCAAGGTATTGATGTAATGAAACTATACACCAAGTTTCATCAATCTGACTGAAGTGAAAGTGTCCGAAATCATCAACCAATCTAATTGCTTATCTCTGCTTACCCTAAGCATAAAATCTTCGAACTCCATGTTTTTAATGTATGGGGATCATGATGGTGGCTCAGTGATATGAGACACTGATTAACTAACCAGTAGGTCTTGGGCTCTCTCCGCGGGGGGGGGGTGGCCTAGTGGTCTAGAGTGCCGCGCTTCGACCTCTAGCTGGCCGGTCACCTCTGGCTTGCGGCTGTGGTTTCGAGCCTCGGTGTGAGGGTATGTGGCATGGAGATAGGGGCGTCTTCTCAACCTCGTGCGTTTCCTCCGGGCACTCCGGTTTCCTCCCACCTCTAAAGACCCCTACGCGCATGCGAATTATTGAAATAAAATTGAAACCATATGTTAGTCCCGAAATGACCTGGTTGTGTTGAGTGGACGTTAAATCCCATTTCTCTCTCTCTCTCTCTCTCACTCCCGGGGTTTGACCAGAAAGTCAATTGTACAGGACAGTAGGTCTGCCTGGCCTGACAGGGAATAGTGTCTAATTGTCAGGATGGCACGAAAAGCAATGTTCAGTGTACACATTGGCGTGCACGTAAAAGATTCCTTGATAGAGTATATCGTAATGTAGATGTCCGGGCAAAATCTATCTGTTTGTCTTCATTGGTCCAGTCGGTGTATAAAGTAGGACTTTTGCCCTACTCCGTATAAGATTTCAAATCTTTGAAATTTTAAGATAAGTATTCCCGGTCCCTGAAATCTTAAATGGGACTTGCTTTTTCGCCCTTCTGTTCTGTACAGACTGGGCTAATACAATAAAACATTGTAACAATCTACAGAGAGTAAATTTAACTTGTTGACTAAATAATCTTCAATGCTTCCAATTAGCGGTATGTAGTGACAAGGATCGTGACCCAGATGGGATATACTTGAACTTTCTAGACAAGAAACCTGATATCTAATTTGGTATAGCACTAATAAGTTTCATTACATACTAAATTTTTATATGATTGCTTATCGCACTTGGCATTCATACCCATAGGTCCATCTTTAAATTTAAAACTGCTAGAAATTACCGAGGGTTGAACATGGTATTGCATCGTCACCGTTGTATTATTGCTTATCGCCCTTGACATTGTATTACAGGCAGTTTTATATTCATAGGGCCAGAACGGTAAATTATAAAAAGTGTAAATTATTACCCAGAGTTGAACATTATTTGTGATTTGCCTGGTAACGCCAAAACTCGATCATGTACTAAATAATGGCGGCACAGTAAAATTTCTTGATTGTCAAGTTTTTGGTTATAAATAAACCCTCGCAAAGTCGGTGTTATTGGTAACGGAATTGGTCATGGTGTTGTTGGTAACGGTATCGGACACGGTATTGTTGGAAACGGAATTGGTCATGGTATAGTTGGTAACGGTATCGGAAACGGTATTGTTGGAAACGGAATTGGTCATGGTATCGTTGGTAACGGTATCGGACATGGTATCATTGGAAACGGAATCGGACACGGACTTATTGGACATGGACAGATTGGTAACGGCATTGGGCATGGCATCGTTGGTAACGGTATCGGACACGGTATTGTTGGAAACGGAATTGGTCATGGTATCGTTGGTAACGGTATCGGACATGGTATCATTGGAAACGGAATCGGACACGGACTTATTAGACATGGAAAGATTGGTAACGGCATTGGGCATGACATCGTTGGTTACGGTATCGGACACGGTATAATTGGAAACGGACTTGTTGGACATGGACAGATTGGAGCTTACAAACAATCATACAACTACAACGGGCCATACAACCGATACAACAACGGACCATACAAGTACAACCAATACAATAATAAAGGACACAATAGTTACAACGGCCCCTACAATTACAACAACGGTTACAACAATGGCCACAATAACAACGAATATGGGAAGGGATATAACAACTACAATAACAACGGATACGGTAACGGAGACAACAACTACAACCGTTATCCTTCTTACAATAACTATCAAGGTTGCGGTTACAACAAATATTAAGACAATACGGCTATTTGATAGCATAATATTACCATAGCTTTTTATTAAAATACTTATAAATACTAGTATATAGTTTCTACTGTTCATGCATAATGTATATACGTAAATCAGGGAGTTAAGATATATATAAATTTAATAAAATAATATACATATAAACTCTTGTTATTTATCCGTTTTATAGCTTACTACTAGTCCGGTCTATAGCTTGATAACCTCAATGTGCATATATACGTCACATCCTGTCTTCATTACGTTTGGTCAAAGGTCACGAGATGTAAATAGGGATATCGCTAATCCTAATCCTAACCCAAGACCTAACCTTAGCGCTTACCCTAACCCTAACCTACAATCTCGCCTGTCCTATCTCCTGGGTTTACCCCGGGACCTGCGGTTTCCTCTCACTGTTAAAGGGGACGACCAACGATTTTCAACAAGGTTTTCATAAATCTGAAATATATATTCAGAAAGAATCCCCACTGTAAAAAAAGTAAAAAAGTTTTTGTGAACGAGAAATTAATTTTCATTAAAACCGGAAGTGACATAGTTGGTTCAACACGCTCACTGGGCTCTATAGAAAGCATACAGATTTGGCATAAGTTTACTGATGTATTGTATTCACGTCCCGTCCTTGGGCCAAAAATCTGATGAAATGGACTGTTTGTTAGGATATTATAAACACGAATTTATGTTTTTTTAACGTTTAGTACACAAAGCCGTCGCGTAAATTCACTCACACTGAACAGTCCGCTGTTGACCAATTCACACCGCATGGCTAATTATTTACATCACGTGGTTTGATTGTCAGCATATACCACCCCGATTCTTCAATCCAAACTGATTAGAACCTGAATCACAATCGATCTAGTAGCAATCATACACAGTCGATATCAAAAATTGATTTCCAATCTCAAAGACGGCTTATCTCCCCTGAAACTGTTGAGTAATACGCGATTCCCAATTCACGCAACTTTCATAGATTTAAGGAAATGGAATGAACTGAACAGAAATGGTTTTAACGACCTATCTTTCTGCGCCGACTGAATTAACTAAATTTTGATCGGACAGCGTCGTTACGGTCTTTTCTTTCGAATTCCAACTGTTAAGTAGTCTTTTACGGGCATGTAGATATTGTTCCTAGCCGGGCCATTTAGGTTTCAAATTTCACGGTGTATTGATAGCCTTCTGGTTTCTGCTATGATTCGTTCATTGTTTCACTGTTTTTTCTACTATGAACTCGTCTACTATTAATTCGTTGATTGTTTCACTCTTATTTCGGCTATGATTTCGTTGAACGTTTCATTGTTATTTCTGCTACGAATTCGTTAATTGTTGAAGTGTTATTACTGCTATAAATTCGTTGATCGTTTCATTGCTATTTATGGGAATCACGGTGGCTAAGTGGGCAAGGCGCTGGCTCGTTAGCCTGAAGGTCGGGTGTTCGATCCTTGCATTGGCCGAGAAAGTTCATCTCGATTTTCCGGCGTGGTTTCCTCTTGTCAGTGATGCAGAAGGATGGCCTGATAAGGACAGCTGCCTAGTCGTTCGGATGGGACGAAAAACCGAGGTCCCGTGTACACATTGGAGTGCACGTAAAAGATCCCTTGGCAGTTGGAATTCGATATAAGAGTAGACCGTAGCGCCGCTGCCCGGGCAAAAATTCCCTCATAGCACACTGTATCGCGTATGCCCGTCTTCCATTAGCCCAGGTCAGGTGCAGAAGAGTAGGACGTAAAACCCCATTTCATTTCTGCTATTTATGCTATGAATTCGTTAAGTTTTGCACTGTTATTTCTGCTATGAGTTCCTTGATCGTTTCACTGTTATTTCTGCTGTGAACTCGATCAAGACAATGACCTAGTGAACGTCTACACCAAGTTTGAACATTCTAGCTGACCTACAGCGAGAAACATTTCAACCGGGCCAAATTTTCTATTTTAACAGTTTAATTTGCACGGTACCTTTAGTTATCAACCGAATATTACAAAACTTTTAAAAATAAGCTCCCCCTGAACAGCTTAATCGTTCGCAATAAACGGGGTTGGACATCATATCCCATGTCACGTGCAACCTGGAGATCGAAACGACGCCCATTGACTCAATGACAGACGTTACGATACATCGCGCACATGCTAACCATTCAGCCATTCAGCCTCCCTGAATTCGGAAAATTGCTGACTTATAGCAAGAAACATTTCAACCGGGCGAAATTTTCTGTTTTAACAGTTTAATGTGCACGGTACTTTAATTACCAACCGATTATTACAAAACTTTTGAAAATAAGCTCCAACTGACCAGCTTAATCGTGTGCAATAAAAGTTTGGCTTGAATTGAAAGTTCTGCACGTAGGAAGTTCATCTCGATTTCCCGGCGTGGTTCCCCCTTGTCAGTGTGGCAGAACGGAGGGCCTGACAAGCACAGCTGTCTAGTTCGGATGGGACGAAAACCACGGTCCCGTGTACACATTGGAGTGCACGTAAAATATCCCTAAGCAGTTGGAATTCGATACTGTTGAATAAGCTCTATACGATGACTAAATGTGTAGATTGTAGTCACCCACACTGCATGTTTCGCTTAACAATGAAAGGGTGCCGTTTTCAATGTTCGATCCTTTTGTTCTTCTACTCCTGATATGTTGGACTGTTGATCGATGGTTTCATATAAAAGACTACCAATAAGACTCTTTGTAGAAGAAGTTCCCAAAAAATATTATGTTGACTTTACGAGAAAGCCCTCTAAACATGCTCCAAATTGTAAAAATACGACTTTTTGGATTTTCAATCTCCTTTTTTCGGCTATCCCTGATATTTAGAAAAAAATAATACAATGATTTCACACAACAGGCTAGCTATTAGACTCTCTATTGACAAAAGTTTCACCGCCCTCCCTTCATTATAACCGAAGTTATCGTGACCTAAAGAATCAACAAATTAGCATGCTTATCTCTGCTTACCCTAAGCAGAAAATGCTCATCTTTAAACTCAATCATAACATTGACCTAGTGAACGTCTACACCAAGTTTGAACATTCTAGCTTAATTAGAAGGAGAGTTATTGTGTTCCAAAGTCCCGACCCTTCAAATTGCTTCTATTTTTCATTTTCAATTCAAAATGGTGACCATCACGTGACCGAAATCAAAATTCTATTCGCGACATTTTTAGGCCTTCCTACAAGGATTCAGAAAATATAACTCCCGAGTCTGTAAGTAAAATAGCAAAAAAGCCTTATTGATTTTTCACTTTTAAATATGGCGGCACTTCCGGTTCGATCGACAAACTCCATATTTTGTGTACAAATCAGTAATTACTTATCTAGTATCCAAAAAAAAATCAGGTCATTCTGACCTATATTTCGATGATTTTTTTGAAAATTTTGATCCTTAATTTCGTCAAGGGGAGATAATTTAGAAAATTTCTAATTATATTTTTGAAGTCACATCGGTAAGATCTACTTAGATACTAAATTTCATGAAAATCGTACAACTATTAAAGAAGTTGTCAAATTGGTCTAAACTTCCGGTTCGAAATCACAGCGACGAATTTTCGAAATTCGAAAATGTGAAACTGCAGATGAAAATGATTTTTTTAAAGGTATTCAAAGAAAAAAGAATTAGTAAAATCGGTCAAAAAATAACAAAGTTACGACTATGCATTATCATTTTTTTCGTTCGTAAAATTCGGTGATTTCGGATTCGTAAAACGTTTCGAAAATATATTTAGTCAAGGTTCGCGCCCCATTTTTTTTTTTGGGGGGGGGGGTCAAAATTTCAGAAAGATCCTATGGATAGATTCTGAGAAATCCGATTTGCAGAAAACACACACAAAAAAAAAATAATAATAACTTCAACAGAAACAATAAGCTTTCATATGTAATATGAAAGCTTAATAAATAATAATAATTTTAGTAATCACAATAGTCAGACGAAAGTCTGAAAGCCTAATAATTTTAACAAAAACAATAGTGTTTCACACAAGCTACGCAGTGTGAAACCCTAATAATAATTTTAACAAAAACAATAGTGTTTCACACAAGCTACGCAGTGTGAAACCCTAATTACGAAAACTATTTCGACGTTTATATGCAATTGAAATGAAACGAGGTTCGAACTTTCTGCCCTAACCATGTTAATGGAGTTTTTATGTAAGGTATGCTATGTGTAACTTTTGCTATAATACTTTGTTTAATATAATACGCTAAAAACAAAATCAAATCAAATCGACACTTTCATATTTTTAAATCTAAAATCAAAGAGGTCATATGCTATAGAATGATTGCTCAATGACCTCAAGTATGGCTTGTATAAAACACAGGTATAGTTGTTTACATGTAGTATAAAACACGTGCAAGTATAACCTAGTAAAATACAAAAGTATAGCCTGTAGTCTAGTATAAAACACAAGTATAGCCTTCACTTCCGATTCATGAAACCTTTAGTATCCATCTATCGAAGTGTTAAAATTATATTTGGAAAGTGCTTAACCAGTTCTATCACATATGTGATAATAACCAGCACAAATATTGTCCTTTAATATAATACATAAGACATTATTGAAAATCGACATGGTTGCTATAATCTAGTTGATTTTAAAATATTTATTGTTGCCAGTTTCCCAGAGTTGAATTACAATATTGGTATCTTTAAAAGATTAAAATTAAATATACTATTCAAAAAAAGTAGGGGATATTTGATTTTTAAGTGTTGTTAAAGTCACCTGATGAAACTGACGAAGAAACAAATGACAAAATGAAATGAAGTTCACATTCATCGATTTATTCCAAATGATCGTTAGACTAAGTAAGGCACAGACTGACCATTATAAGGGTAAAATGATACCTGGGGTCAAACAGCAAAATTACCACAGCATCACAAAAAGTCAGTAATGAGTAAATCCTCCTAATGATACGTCTAAGGTCATTTTGGTCCAGATTGTCCTATTCGTGTTGCAACGCAGCAGCAAGTTCTTGGACATTGGCAGGACGTTGTTGACGTTGACGTAACCTCTGTCCAAGCATGTCCCAGACATGCTCGATGGGGGAGAAGTCGGAACTCAGTGCTGGCCAAGGTAATGTGGTGATGTTCTGTTGTTGGAGGTAACCTGTAACGATCCTGGCCCTGTGACATCTTGCGTTGTCAGCCTGGAAGATGAAACGGCGGCCATGACGTCGTGCGAACGGCACAACATGGACTGCCAAGGTGTTGTCCCGGTAGTACTGGCCTGTAACACGCCCTGCAACAACATGTAAAGCCGTTCTTCCAGCAACAGTGATGCCTCCCCACACCATAACAGAACCACCCCCAAATAAACCATGTCTGATGACGTTAACGTCTTGGAAGCGCTTGTTTCGACGACGCCACACCCTCCTACGTCTGTCCAAAAAATCAACAGTGAACCTTGACTCATCTGAAAACATCACATTGCTCCAGCGTCGATTATCCCAGTGTTGACGACCCCTACACCAACGACGTCTTGTCTGAATGTGATGATCTCTCAAACAAGGGATCACGCGAGGACGTCGGGCGCGAAGGTGACCCCTATGCAGTCGATTCCGAATCGTCTGGCCACTCACTCTCACACCAGTGTCTGTTTGAAGACGAGCGCTGAGCTGATTTGCTGTGATGGCACGATTTCTCAAGGCCAAGGTACTTATAAATCGATCCTGGGCTTGAGTTGTCGCCCTTGGTCGACCTGAGCGTGGTCTGTCCTGTACAGGTTGTGTATCACGGTATCTGGACCATAGCCTGCTTATGACAGACTGAGAAACATTCATCGTCCGCGCCACAACCGCCTGCGTTGTGCCGATCTGTAGCATGTCAAGGGCACGTAACCTTTCATTTTGGGTAAGCCGACGCATATCAAAATTTGTTTTCTGGTCACTAGAACAACTAAACTGATGTTTCCATCTGGAATCCAATGCCACAATGACTGCAACATTCAAAGTCAGAGTCGTGCAAATCTTGGGTTGGACCCCCACGATGATCCCAAGCATCACCTGCATTCCATGCTGTAGCTATTGGTGCGTTTGGGCGTCACATTTAACTGGAAATGATTCTTCTGTTAGGTTCTATAGTGACTTTTTTCGTAGTCATTTGCATATTTTAGTATTATGCCCCCAAAATCAAATATCCCCTACTTTTTTTGGATAGTATATAATATGTCTGCTATAAAAAAAGAAAACAGCTATATAGTATAAGATTTGTAACAATGATTTTAAGTTTTACTGAGGTACACCGGTACAGAATCTTATCTTAACAAATCATATATCAACATGTAAAATATTCATTATAGATAACACCCATAGACATGGCTTATTTTAACATTTAAAATCTAACAACAATCCTCAAATATGAGGTCTGTGCGGAGGTAATAGGGGAAGGGGCATTACTCTTTTTTTTAAAAAAAAAGTTAACTGTGAATTCTGGACGTAAGATAATCAAGAGGCACGGTGGCTAAGTGGGCAGAATGCTGGCTCGCTAACCTGGAGGTCGTGTGTTCGATCCCTGCATTGGCCGAAAAAGTGCATCGAAATTTCCCTGTGTGGACCCCTTGTCGGTGATGTACAGTTATCTATAGTTATTCGGGTGGTGAAGAAAGACCGATGACACATTTACAGATTCGCGTACACGTAAAAGATCTCTTGACAGCTGGAATACGATATACCCGTCTTCATAATCATAGTTAGGAGTATAACAGAAACCCCATTTCTTTTCATTTCATTTTATTATTTATAGTGAGTATCGTCTATGTCATCAACACTATCTGTGTATTTAAATCAACGACGATATTACGTCATAGTCAACATAATCATTGTCGTCGTAACAGCAACGTTTGCTATTAAATTTATTGTACATGATCACAACTACTATCATAAAGATAGGTTGCCAGGCAGCCAAATCACCCGATGGTCGACAATGGCTGTCACACATTTGGGGGGCATTTATTTACAAGACAATTTCATACAAACTGAAACAAGGACCTTGACTCAAGCAGTAAATTACAGAAATGGTGGAAATTCGGCAGACCTTTTCGTTTTACTTATTGAAATAGTGCATATGAATTTCATACAGATTGGATTATAATATTTGAACGTTCAGAAGTTCAACAAAGTAAAACAGGGGCCATCCATTTAGAAGTAATTGTCAGAATATAATCTTTGAATGGCATTTAGCGATTGAACATAATATTACACAAAACAGAGTTCTATGGATAACAATCACTATATTATCAACGCTGGATTAACCATGGTGGGTCCCTGGGGCCTGGAACATGTGGCGTCCCTTATCACTGACCACATGCGCCGAAGGCGCGAAACCCCGCAAGGAAATATTATAATAACTTTATTAGAGACCCAGTTGCACAAGGCAATCGTCCCTGGGATCTGTCTACATAAAACTACAATAACATATTTACAAAATGATAATGTGAGAAAATGAAAATAAGAATATTATGATGTAAATCAATATATGAAAAGGTAACATGGATATAGAATAATGTGACTGACATATTAAAATAAAATGAACTAAAGCTAATATTTACATATGTATATTAAAGATGAAAAGGGAGTATAAAACTATAGGAAAATAATTGCATATTAAGATTTTGGTTCCCTTTTCAGTCCCGTCTTAAAACTCAATATATCGTTAGATTGTTTGAGTACCTGAGGTAATGAATTCCAGAGTAAGCTAGCCTTGCATTTAAAAGTTCTTTTCATGGTCTCGATACGACATTTTGGAAGATGTAATGAGTTTTTTGTTTCCGAACGTAGACAGAGAGTTGCAGTGGACATAGAAGATTGTAAACATAAATAATTTTGAAAGTGATGTGGACATTTCCCATTCATAATTATTGTATAAGTCAGTATCTCAGTGTTATATTTAATTCGTTGTTCAAGAGTTAGCCAATTTAATTGAGAGAACAACTCTGCCGATCTTACATCATATTTCGCGTCAAGGATACTCCGCGCTACACGTTTTTGAAGCTTAGATAGGAAGTCAATTTTATTCTGGAAAGCATTACCCCAAACAATATTACAAAAGTCTAAATGAGACAATATATAGGCATTATAAAACAAAATTCGGGTTTCTATAGGTAGATTTATTTTAATTCTATTTAGAAGATATATTTTTGACCCAACAAGAGAGTGAAGCTTCATTATATGTTTTCCCCAGTCAAAGTGATCATCTATTGTAATTCCGAGTAGGACAGCTTCCGTTACATTCTCCAATTTCTGGTTTCCAATGGACAGGGAAATACATTTTTCACTGTCTCTTACGTTTTTTATTAACATACTTTTAGTTTTATTTATATTAATAACCATACCACTATCATTGCACCATTGGCTGATAATGTCTAAATCTTCTTGAAGACAACTTTGAATGCAGTCAAGATTCTTGTCAGAAAAATGGTTGGTAAAATTGAAATTGGTCTATAATTGGAAATGTTTTTTTTGGATCCTTTTTTAAAAATTGGCACTATTTTTGCTTCTTTCATTTGATCCGGAAAAATACAATTTGTTAAACATAAATTAATAATATGAGTTAGTGGATTCGCAATCACCTCAGCTGACATTTTTAAAATTTTGGTCCAAGATTGTCTAAACCAGTTGACTTTTTTGGTTGTAGATTTTTAAGATATTTCAGTACTTCTGAAAATGATATAGGAGGTAAGTCATATAGAAAATTTTGGGGGACTTTGTTATTTATATAATTTTGAATAATATGTGGTTGTTGGATCGGTTTATAAGGAGGCTTTATAAACCCCGTTTACATTACAAATTTTAAGCGTGCCAGGTACCGTTCCTGGTACGGCACCGTTAATTGTTTTGTAGTGTAAACGGGTCAAACACAAGCGTGCCGTACTGAGTACCGTGCCAATCTGGCCCACTGAAGTGAGGTGGTCTCGGAACCGTGCCAAGAACAGCACACTTTAAATTTTCGTAGTGTAAATGCTAACCGGTCTGAGCACGGATTACTGCGCATGCGCCAAATGAACCTTGACCTTATTTCCACGCGAACATTCTGTCATCAGTTCTGTCAAAATGGCTAATACAAGCTTTGAGTAATACAAGCTATTTATAAACGTCATGATTATTCGCTTTCGCCGCCTCTGGTAGCATGATATAATTGAATAACTCGAAAAGACTGCTAACTTATTTAAAATAGGCATCAAGTCGGTTAAAAATTGACCATTCTTTCTTGATTTATTTTCGAACTCTCAATAGCAGACAAAACAAAAAAAAAAAAAAGAAAGGGCCAAACGTATCAAAATCTACCGCCATAATTGTTTTCATCTGGGTAACTTGCATAGGGACTGAAATTAACTTTTCAGTGAAGAGTTCCACATTTTGCGTGCTTGGCACGGTTCCGAGACGGGTAATGTAAACGGGGACATTTCTTGAAATTTATCGCGGCCTGGCACCGTGCCTAGTACGGCACGCTTATCGCGGCCAAGTGTAAACGGTGCTATAGAGTCTGTTATATTGGTAAAATATTCATTCATAAATTCAGTAATTTGAGTAGGGTCAGATGTTTTAAAGTCATGATATTCGATAGTTTGCGGGTAATTTGGGCCTAATGACGATTTTCCTTGTAGAGAGTTTAGATATTGCCAAATGGTTTTATTGTCTTTTTTTATGATGATGTCTTTAACATGGTCAATTTTAGCCTGCTCAATTAATTTTTTGGTTTTATTACGCCATTGTTTATATAAAGTGTTATTTCCAATCATTTTATAATAGTCACGCTTCTTTCTTGCATCTTTAATTTCATCATTAAACCATGGGGGTTGAGTACGGTACTTTACACGTCTGGTTTTAATAGGGGCATGTTTATTTAATACAGTAAGAATAAGGTCATAAAAAGCTGGTAAGTCGGTTTCAATATCATTCATTAGCTCTATATTGGAAAATGGTGAGTTGATTAAATCAAATAAAAAATCAGGATCCTTAAAATTCTTAAATTGTCGATATTGAATCAGGGTGTGCCTATTTTTTAAAGTTTTACAATTTTGAATATTCTTCACTGAGAAAATTACGAGAGAATGATCACTTAGACTGTATGGAGGTATTTTAATTTCTTTAAAATTATTTGGTACGTTAGTATAAAGATGATCTAAAATAGTAGCTGTAGAATCGGTTATTCTCGTTGGTTCCGTAATCATCTGTGATAAAGAATATGATGAAATAATTGTCTGCCAATGTTTAGGCACAGGAGAATTAAAATCAATATTAAAAACACCAAATATATAAAATGGTGCTGATGCATATTTCGATGAAATATGCAAATGACTACGAAAAAAGTCACTATAGAACCTAACAGAAGAAACCTTTCCAGTTACATGTGACGCCCAAACGCACCAATAGCTACCGCATGGAATGCAGGTGATGTTTGGGATCATCATGGGGGTCTAACCCAAGATTTGCACGACTCTGACTTTGAATGTTACAGTCATTGTGGCATTGAATTCCAGAGTGGAAACATCAGTTTAATTGTTTTAGTGACCAGAAAACAAATTTTGATATGCGTCGGCTTACCCAAAATGAAAGGTTACGTGCCCTTGGCATGCTACAGATCGGTACAACACAGGCGATTGTGGCGCGGACGATGAATGTTTCTCAGTCTGTCATAAGCAGGCTATGGTCCAGATACCGTGATACACAATCTGTACAGGACAGACCACGCTCAGGTCGACCAAGGGCGACAACCCAAGCCCAGGATCGATTTATCCGTACCTTGGCCTTGAGAAATCGTGTCATCACAGCAAATCAGATCAGCGCTCGTCTTCAAACAGACACTGGTGTGAGAGTGAGTGGCCAGACGATTCGGAATCGACTGTATGAGGGTCACCTTCGCGCCCGACGTCCTTACGTGATCCCTTGTTTGAAAGATCATCACATTCAGGCAAGACGTCGTTGGTGTAGGGATCATCAACACTGGGATAATCGACGCTGGAGCAATGTAATGTTTTTAGATGAGTCAAGGTTCACTGTTGATTTTTTGGACAGACGTAGGAGGGTGTGGCGTCGTCGAAACGAGCGCTTCCAAGACGTTAACGTCATCAGACATGATCGATTTGGGGATGGTTCTGTTATGGTGTGGGGAGGCATCACTGTTGCTGGAAGAACGGCTTTACATGTTGTTGCAGGGCGTGTTACAGGCCAGTACTACCGGGACAACATCTTGGCAGTCCATGTTGTGCCGTTCGCACGACGTCATGGCCGCCGTTTCATCTTCCAGGATGACAATTCAAGATGTCACAGGGCCAGGATCGTTACAGGTTACCTCCAACAACAGAACATCACCACATTACCTTGGCCAGCACTGAGTCCCGACTTCTCCCCCATCGAGCATGTCTGGGACATGCTTGGACAGAGGTTACGTCAACGTCAACAACGTCCTGCCAATGTCCAAGAACTTGCTGCTGCGTTGCAATAGGAATGGGACAATCTGGACCAAAATGACCTTAGACGTCTCATTAGGAGTAGGCCACGTCGGATCAATGCTTGTTTGGCAAACAGAGGAGGATTTACCCGTTACTGACTTTGTTGTGATGCTGTGGTAACTTTGCTGTTTGACCCCGAGTATCATTTTACCCTTATAATGGTCAGTCTGTGCCTTACTTAGTCTAACGATCATTTGGAATAAATCGATGAATGTGAACTTCATTTCGTTTTGTCATTTGTTTCTTCGTCAGTTTCATTAGGTGACTTTAATAACACTTAAAAATCAAATATCCCCTACTTTTTTTGAATAGTATATTATACAAAATTTGTTAAAATTTCTCATACCACTTAACATTCGAATGAGGTGGTCTATATATTAAACATAAAATAAAAGATTTGGAAAATTCAGGCGAGACAATAGGCCATATACATTCAACTTCGTACATTTCAAATTCAAAAAGCCTTTCATACTTAACTGTATCTTTGACATAGAATAAAATACCCCCTCCTCCTGACCAAGACGCCCCTTTCTTTCAGTCACATAATTGTCAACATGCAGATCATCTAATATTAATTTATTTAAAAATGTTTCAGTAAAACCCACAATACTTATATTATTTTGTGGTTGAAATAAAACTTCACGCATTTCATCAAGCTTGTTTTCCTTTTTTGTAATTAGACGATTTACATTTAGATGACCAATGGTGTAATCTGATTTCCCGATTATTGTCATTCAGGGACAAACTTGATGAAATGTGAGAGTCTGAAGAGGATATAACACTGCAATCAATATTGGGTGTAGAGCCTGTAGAGGTATTGTTATTTTTAATATGATCCCTTGCAGTTTGCACATTATTAAAACTATTTGATTAGGTAGTAGGGTTAAAAGATGACATATACTTAGATAAATGCATGGTGAAGTTGTTGTATTCATTAAAATCATTTCTGAGGTCATCATGTGCTGGAAGACATTTCAATAAGGAATTTTCGGCGATATCATTGCCATTATGTTAATATACATGCTATAGATACAAGACTTAGCCTTATGCCCAGCAACACCACAGGTTCTGCAAGTAACATAATCTCCATTTCTGCAGGTATTGGTATTATGTCTTCGTTGCTGGCAGTAAAAACAGTGGTCATTTCGTTTGGTATAAACATTTTCTTTGGGTTTAACTATGGGCAGGTGCTTGTCGTAGGATTGGAGTAGTCTTGAGGTACCTCTGTCAGATAAATGTATACCACCTTTCCAAAAGCTTGAAGATTCCAGTATGAGGTCTGTTGAATATCTAATGAAAGTTGCTCATAATTCTTTACTTAATTGTTCTAATAGGTGATTAATTGGTAGAACTTCTATATCTCTTCGGGGGGTAATTTCAGAGAAATAAACATCTGTTGGTGGGGAACTGTATTTTATATGCTGGAAAATTTTAGTATAGTCTTGGTTTATATGTTCTGTTCTCTGGCCTTGGGAGATGTCATTTACATCTGCTTGGATGATGATTTTATCGAAATCTGGGATGTTGAGTCCAACTATTCTATGAAGAATTGTTCGAAGCGTTGCTCCACGATGGGTGTGAACTTCAACATTACCTGATAATCCTCTCATTCTAATTCGTTGAAGTATCGAACTGCCTACAATCAGAGTTTTCTTTGGTGAGCAAGGTTTATTCTCAGAAGGATTGCATTTTGAGCTGTTTTCTGTTTGATGTATCTGAGGTTTAATTACGCTGCTAAGGGGTGTTTCTATGGGTTCAGGGATAGCATCTGTTTGTGATTCCACTGTTCTGGTTGACGTCTTTATGGCTTGTTGAAGATTTAATAGCTGTTGTTCTAATTTCTTAATTCTATTTAGAAGGCAATCTCTGTCTGACTTGTTGAAGATGGAACTGTGATCAGCATATTTAACAGGTGTTGGAGTTGTTACTGGCACCGGTGTGTTGAGTGGACCATGACTGCAAACATCTCGAGTTTCATCTATAGTCATTAAATCACTAGCAGATGTGCTATTGGAAGAAGAATCATTTTCGAAAATTGAAGATTGGCTAAAATCATTGTCAACTTGAAGAATATCATAAAATATTGTTGCAATATCTGGAAATTTCTCTTGAAACCATTTGAAACATTCTGCTCCCTGAATATGTATCAACTGTGTAGTTTCATGAAGATGCAATACGACTTTCATATTTTTATATGTCAATGAATATAACATTTCCACCTTTGTCTTCAAAATTTTTCTTATCATAGTAAGCATAAATACTATTTCGTAAGAGCTTAAAATAATAAATAGTATTAAATTTGATAGATATGCTGCAGCAGTTCTCTTGGTTAAAGTTTATCACATGAAAAAAAAAAAGAGTTTTCTGTTTGTGGCTCGTCTGCTTTCTGTGGAGTTGAAAATCCGAAGAAGGCTGTTATATTGAAATAACTGTTGAGTAGAAATGGTGCCATTTTGATAAATAACAGGAAGGAAGATCCAATAAAATATATAAACAAACAGTAGGTTGGGCAAACACAAAGTCACTGAAGATACTGTAAAATCTAAATAGCTGTATAAATGTAACATTTACTCAAGTAAAATTCGAGCAGAAAATTCAAGCAGGGTATAAATTCCAGCAGATGTCACATTAACATTAATAAATAAGGTAAATAAAGCACAAAGTCACTGAAGATATTGAAAGTAGGTTAAATTTTCCCAGTTCACAATGATAGTACAGTTGTAAAATCTAAATAGCTGTATAAATATATCACATAATCCAGTAAAATTCGAACAGGGTATAATATCCAGTAGATGTCACATTAGTAAATAATATTCAGAAATTGAAGGCCGGAAACGTGATTTTCTGGCATTTCAGACACTTGTGTCGGAGCGATTTACAAGTACCTCCCCCAGAAAAAAATAAAATTCTGCTTTACCAAATGGTAATACGAATATTTCGCGTGATCATGATGTGCATCTCATTAAATCCAGCTTATACCCACAACAAATATTAACAACAGCTACTACTGCTTATATACAATCGTACGTCTATACGAGGCAAAATTCGCGCTACTCGAAATGATGTGGACGGGTAATTTGTTCGAGTTATACGATAATAATTCGAGTTAGACGATGTTCGGTCCGATAGAAGATCTCACGACAAAGACCATGTGTTACACCCTTAGATAAAGCCACAAAAAGCGTTTATTTTTCAAATCTTCAAGTTTCCGGGAAAGTTACCGAGGTACACTCGCCTGCAAGATCCATTATTTATAGTTCGAGTTAGGCGATGTAAATAATAAGACTTCGATAAGGATTGCACCGGAAATTTGATGCGAGCTATGCGATAATGAGAGTTACAGTTTCCGAGTTATGCGATGTTTTATAAAAGGAAAACGAAAGAAAATATTCGTTCAACGAATTTTGTTCGAGTTAGGTGATAATTCGCGTTATATGGGGTCATGTTACGCGGAGTTAGGGCTGAATGATAATGATCAATGGATGAGCACTCTCCTTTTTTTGCCCGTGGCGAATTTTGCAATGGTTTCTTCGACATTGATGGATATCGGTTTTCCGAGTTTCAATTTTGAGAAAGATCTCTCCCCAAAACAATTAGATATCATCATACACAGATAAACTCTCAATATTACTTCAACGTTGGGAAATGTATCTTGAATGTCCATGCTCAACAATAGTATGTAGATCGCGACACACCATGGATTGAGGGGCCCCAGGGACTTCCGATGGAGGGCCCTCGGAGCATCGGAGGGGCCCAATCACTAGGTCACCGGCCGTTGGAGTCCTCGGTCCGACCATGCTCGAGGCGCGCAACTGAGATTTTTGTGGGGGACCCCCTTATGTGGGGGGCCCTGGGGCCTTTTCCCCATGGTGCCCCGTGGTTAATTCGGCGTTGTATATTATACACACACGACGTTTCGACAAGAATTCACTGGTCGTGTGTGTATAATATAATGATTGTTATCCATAGAACTGTGTTTTGTGCTCTAATTGACAAATTGTTGAAATTTTACAGATCGGTATTGACATTTGATCGTTCAGAAGTTCAACAAAGTATAACAAGGGTCATACGTTTAGAAGTAATTGACAGGAATTGCTGAAATTCCATCGGATTCTTTATTTCACTAATTTAAATAATGTATATAAATTTCATGAAGATCGGATGATAACTTTCGTCATTCGAGCGTTCAAAATGTTCAACGAGGTAAAAATCCAATTATTGAAAATAAATAGGCTTCTTCATCTCAGCATAAACGGGTTCAACTGTAATATACGATCACATTTCAAGTGTTGTGTTCGTATAAAAAATATCATGATTTTCGATATTTTCGCAGATTAAGCGAGAGGAGCAGAAATTAGAAATTGTGGCCTGATCGCTAGTCTTTCCGACCCCAGAGAGGAAAGTGTCACATGAAACTCAATGAAGTCCCCAATAATTTGAAAAGTAGACTGCCCGAAATGCAGTCTGCCAGTATTTTGAATGAATATTTTTCGCCACTATATTTTGTGAAATGAACGGACTTGCGAACCTCAACGAAAATTTGAAAAGTAGACGGCCCGAAATGCAGTCTGGCAGTATTTCAGGCATTGATCTACAGTGGCGGCGCAAGCCGTCGGTGGTTGGAGGGGCAAGGCTGGGGCAAAGTCCAAGGTTAAGGGGGCAAAGGCACCAGTATCAACTAAAGGGGGGGGGGGTCTCTCCCTCAGAAAATTTTGAAAAACAGGCTGCCGAAAATGCAGCCTGGCAGTATTTCAGGCAATGATCGTTGAGGTAAAGTGTCAAACGAACGGACTTACGAACCTCGACGAATCCCACTCTCGAGCGCCAATGTCGGGAGTATTTATGAAGGGTATGAAGGATCTCCCCCAGAAAATATTGAAAACTAGACTCGGAAATGCTCTCTGACAGCGTATTCAGTCAGGCACCGATCGTCGAGATAAATAAATGTGACCACATACTGTCCGTAGCCTGATCACTAGTTTATACGATCAGAGACCAAAATGGCAAACGAACGGACTTGCGAATCCCTACGAAGTACCTGTGTGAGCGCTAAAGTAGCGAGTCCTTGTGAATTTTGAAAAATAGACTGTTCGAAATTCTGCCTGACAGAACTCGGGCACCGATCGTAGAGATAAATAGAGCTGATCGGATGTCACCTGTGGCCTGATCGCTAGTCTTTCCGACCCCAGAGAGGAAAGTGTCACATGAAACTCAATGAAGTCCCCAATAATTTGAAAAGTAGACTGCCCGAAATGCAGTCTGCCAGTATTTTAGGCATTGATCGTCGAGATAAAGATACCGGCTGTCGCCAAATTACTAGTTTATCCGACCAGAGAAGAAAATGGCAAACTGGCGGAGTGAGTGACTCAAAATGAATGAATATTTTTCGCCACTATATTTTGTGAAATGAACGGACTTGCGAACCTCAACGAAAATTTGAAAAGTAGACGGCCCGAAATGCAGTCTGGCAGTATTTCAGGCATTGATCGTCGAGATAAATAGAGCTTAACAGATACCGCCTGTCGCCAAATCACTAGTTTATCCGACCAGAGAAGAAAGTGTCGAGTAAGAGTGACTCAAAGTAAAAGAATATTTTCGCCACTATATTTTGTAAAATAGAATGCAGCCAGGTAGCATTTCAGACATTTTTTTAAGAAAATTATTGTGGGGGGGGGGGTGTTTGACAAACAGAGGGCACATAATAATATGTGCGTGGACATAATAATAATGTTTTGCGCCAATATTCACCCTTATAAATATGGAACAAAGTCAATACCGCAGTCTCAGATGGGGTCACACCATGGATATGGTGGTCAACAACCACAGATACAGAGACCTGTTTGGTTCGAGGGCAGTACAAACTTCTGACGGAGAAACTTTTCCGTACGAACTCATGGTGCTGATGTACAGACTCATCATGCAAAAGGGAGTCTGGGTTGGAGCTGGCCATAACACTGAACTAATGTATAGTACCCGGGTATATCAACACCATACCACTCTTCATTTGTAAAGTCTACAAAACGGTTTTGAATGTTATACTGGATCGACAAATGATTAGACAGTTGTACTTCTATGTTTGCTTCTTTACCGCAAAGCAAACCTAAACGAACTTTTAACTTTTCACTTCTTTACGTAATTACTCGTGATATGCATAAATTTCAAGTAGTTATGAAATGATTCATATTCATAATTAACATTGCTAAATAAAAAATATACAAATGCTAATCTGAAAAGTCATACCTAACGTTCGTATAATAACTTAGTGAGTTATAGACATGATTATAATATTTGAGATAAAAGGCCTGACCGTTATCAGTATTTCTATAAAGGAGGCATTAAAGTAATACGTACATTTAACCGCCCGGAAACATTTATTATACTGAGGTGTAGGGGGGGGGAGACTAATGGATTGGGTCCGGCCTTTTTTGCCGTCTCTGTATTAAAACATGGCTCATTAATAAATCCAGCCAGTGACGTGTCAAAACTTGAAAATATGAAGCCATAATTTATAACGGCACAGTGACCTTATGAAGTTTGGAGTGCGTTTTAACAGAATTAAACGATAGTATTCATGCCGGGAGACATTCTATTGTACGAAGACGATTCTGAGCCCATTTCTATCAGACAGTGCGATTTGTGATATTTATAGTTATTGTTCCTTAAATCTCTTTAGTAAAATTATGATATAATCAATATACTTGACATTTCTATAGTTCTACATTGTAACATAGATTTTATCGTTTAATCTTTAAAACATATTTTATCTTGTCCAATCTTTGACCAGTATCTGTACGTCTCCTAATCTCTTTATACCATTGTTCAAAATGTTTAAAGTGTGCCCCCGCCTAGTTAGGTCACTTAATCCATGGGATACAAATACTGTGGACTTAATGTAGAGTGAGGTCACGTCAACTTATATAGGCATTTGGACTGGCAGTAGAGGTTCACATAAAGCAGCGCTTCCAGAATCTCCATTTATAACCTTTTTATACCTAAATAGAGACATGGCTTTGTAATTCAGAACACAGCATTATTATAGTGTAGAATAAAACAAAAGCACAATAACAGCATACTTTACATACGGAAGCAGATTAACATATAACGCGCTTTTCCAACTTTGCGAATGTGAAATAGCATCATATAGAAAGAGTAAACCAAATACAACGTGGTATCATCGAATATTTCCATTTATTGAACTGTCTTTGTGTATATTTTATTACTTTTTAATTTTAGTAAAAAAAGCAATTGACTTATGTCCAATTACATATCTCACTAATCTTTCGAGTCTTTTAACTGTTTGGGTTTATACTTAATTTTAACGATTATTATATTACGTAATCATAGTGAACATGCTTTCTTGTTATGTCCATATCTTCTTCTCGTTTAAACATCTGTTTCGTATGAACAATTTAAACTTTCTTGTCAAATAATATTATATTCCACTGTAAATTTAGTAGATACCTATCTCGTCATTGTGACCGTTAACCAGTTTTGGACACTCGTTATTAAAAGTATAATTTAACTAGTTATCTGAATTTCGTCGTTAGTGTTGGAATAAGCTTCAACTCCCAGAAATCGGCACTTTAGCAGAACTGGCGGGAAGTGTTGTATATTGTCTTAAAGCCCCTCACAACCTCACAACGACGGCCTCATTGGTCTAAGCAGAGCATAAAAGGGAAAACTAAAACTAATATGAATACTTCAAGATGAAAGAGAACTGTGTTATAAAATTGTTTAAGAGTTAGTTACACACCCTTTCGTTTTATAATTAGTCATCTTTTAATGTCTTATAGATCGCATATAATATATGATAAGTTGACCATTAACATACATTTACATATTCCAACAATATAACACTACTCGTTGCTATATACAAACAACATTAAACTAGAAGAATGTTAGCCATTCATAAGACGTTACTTGTTGCATGACAATATATCCCTTCATGAAATAGACACCCTACACATTTCTTAAAAGATAAGCGACGCAGTCAAATTGAAAACATATAAAGCAATCTCAAAAGAAAACTTAATAAACAATAATCGAATGGTGCTGTTCACACGAACCCGATTTGACCTCAAACAGATCTTTCATACATCGCGGTGTGCCAATACATCATTCAAATATATATATATGAAAAGTTGAAGATAACTACTCTTAGGTATTGAATATTGATCATGAAATAAAGAGATCTTCTAATAAAAACATTTGATATGAAATGAGGACAAACATGTATGTGAACAAGGTGGTTCGAAGTGCCCCGGTCTCCCCTATAGAATGAATAAAAACAAGGGGCTGTACGGAGTATTTCTATTTTTCCCGTGTTCTCTTATCTTATGACATTTAATTACTTTATTGAATCGTCAGATAACCTCATGCGGTCCCATATAACAACTTTTTGTCTTCGAAGGAATTATTAGTGAGCAGAAATTCGGCCGTTTATCTGTCATCACTTGTCACTTCAGTCATTCACATATAGAGACAACTCGTGTTTTCCTTTGGCGTTCGTCACTTCCGATTCATGAATCCTTTATTACTCCTTTATGGTAGCGATGATCTCTGCGTTAATATTATGTTTAATCAGTTCTATCACATATGTGATAATGACTGGCACCAATATTGTCCTTTAAGGCGCGAGTCGTTGCATCTTCTATGAGACCTAGTGGATATTCTTGTTTCAATAAGAATGTTTTTAATTCCTCTAGTCGCTTAATTGAGAACTGGGTTAGAAACAATGGTACACACTCTCCTAGCTAAATTATATGGAATGTTACGTTTGGTATGAGAAGGATGGCAAGAGTGAATGTTTAGATATTGGTGGGTATCTGTTTGTTTGTAAAACAGATCCGTTTCAATCACTCCCTTTGGTGAAAGATTTATGCTTACGTCCAAAAATATATATACAAAAAGTTCTGGAAACAACTCTCAGGTGATATATAAATAAATAAGATGTTTGAAAAGAAAACAGACAACATATTTAAAGCTAGCACTTTCAGTTTCGTCGGAACCTCTTCAGACTTTTTAATATGATAGCTTAACTATATAAACAAAAATGTTAACAATAGAAAGACTTTACATGCGACGTTTACAATATGTCGAGTTACTACTGTTAATAACAATTTACGTTGAAATTCAGTTAAATATACAATGAAATATACATATTTATGTAATGAAATATATTTATAAAATACATGAGTTAAACTTTAACATTAAGTTCGGAATTGTATTTCCGTATAAACGCGCTTTCTTTAATTTGTAATAGCGCTTGATTTGTATCAAATCAAGCGCCATTAGAAATAAAATGTAATGAAATATATTTATAAAATACATGAGTTAAACTTTAACATTAAGTTCGGGATTGTATTTCCGTATAAACGCTTTCTAATAGCGCTATCATATTAAAAAGTCTGATGAGGTTCCGACGGAACTGAAAGCGCTAGCTTTAAATAAGTAGTCTGTTTTCTTTTCAATATATATATATTGTTGTTGTATCGGCATTTTAGTATTCAAACGTTGAATTTGTGAAAAGATAAATTAGACCTTTAAAATGAAAGTAAAAATCACTTGCATCGTCCCGTGTAGACTACATACTGACAAAAAAAAAAAAAAAAAAAAAAAAAAACCCTTGACAGTGACAGCAGTTGGAATTCAAATTAAGAGTAGGTGGCGCTACTAGGGCAAAATGTTGCTCCTTGAACATTCCCGTCTTCATTGGCCAAGTCGGACGTTAAACCCAATATCATATCATTTCATACCATAACGATTCAACTCCTTATGCTCCATCTAAATCATAACATATTACATATCGTTCAAATTTCTTATTTTTAAGGTTTAATAACTGTGATTGCACAATCAGAAAAACGTCAAAGAGGAATGACCAAAACAAGACGATTTCCCCCCCCCCCCACCAACCAAAAAAAAAAAAAATAATGTCAGAATTTATCCCTAAAAATACAGTGCAGACCACAGTACACTTCACGGATTATACAACTCAATTGTGCAACGGTTATCCCGTCATCATTATCCCGCTCGGAGCTGAATAGTAGGACATTAAAACCCGCTTTCATGCAATGGATATCGTATTTGTTATTCATTAAATTGGAGTAAATAACGAGGTAAGTGAAACACCATACCTTAAGTATATTGCATGCCTCAACTAGATTCTATATTTCCCTATATATACCCCCATAAAAATATGCTTATTGCGTGTCGGATATATTCTATGCAATACCCGATAAATACAGCTGGAAGAAGCTATATAGGCCTACTATAGCCTTTAGTGCAATTAGTTCATCAAACACTCGTACAAAGTGTTTTACTCTAGATCAGTGTTTGAATTTTCATTAATTATGTGAATCAAAGGTTATTTTTAATATGATATTATATTAGATTATTACTTATAAATTCTTGTTGAAAGTTATAAATCCCAATTTAAATAAGCATAAACAAATATTTCACCAATTTTGTTTGTTTTTATTTCTTAATTGTAATGGAAATAAAAATAAATGAAATGAAATAAAATGAGGGTTTAACGTCCTACTATTCTGCCCCTTAACCTGGGCTAATGAAGACAGTGTGCTTTGAGGGAAATTTTGCCCGGGCAGCGGCGCCACGGCCTACTCTTACATCGAATTCCGACTTTCCGACTCTCAAGGGATCTTTTACGTACACGCCAGTGTTGACACATACAGTGTGCTGTGAGGGAAGTTTTGCCCGGGCAGTGGCGCTACGGCCTACTCTTATATGGAATTCCTTCTGCCAAGGGATCTTGGCACACCAATGTGTACACGTGACCTCGGTTTTTCGTCACATCCGAACGACTGGACAGCTGTCCTTGTCAGGCCCTCCGTCATGCATCACCGACAATCTGGATGAACTTTCTCGGCCAATGCAGAGATCGAACACCCGACCTACTGCTTAGCGAGCCAGTGTCTTACCCACTTAGTCACAGGAACTCCATAATAATAGAGATTATTTATAATTACTGGTTTATTATACATATGTTTTGAATTCTTTTTCAAGCCGAAAAAATGAAAGAAAAAAAAGAAATAATAATGTTTGTATAATATTTGAAATGCATATTATGATAGTCTGTCACGTGGGTACGATTGTTCGGATTGAATAACAGTTTTATATAGAGAGTAGCATGAATGAATAAATGTGTATAAGAAGTCAATACTTCCGCCATCACGCCGATATCTTTCAATAACCCTTATCTATTCAAATCATAGCAATTCAAAAATAACCGTTATTTTTATCGATCATGCAATTGGTGGTTTGAAGAAAACATTAAAAATATTGTGCCTTGAAAACGATTTAATAAATTTGATTATATATATTGATTAATAGTTTAGAATGCATACTTTAACGTTATCTGAATTTAAATACTACATTTGACTAACCTAGACTGATTAACTAATCGGGTGTAAAAATTATATTCTCCTTATCCCGTTATACTATATTATAATATAGGTCTTATAACGGTACGTTGACTTTCAATATAACGGTTTTATATCTCAACACGCTTTTATCCTATAATATACCAGTATAAGCATGATATATAGCATAGAATGTATCTTATTAAAACTAATTACTAATATACATGTACACTATATTTATAGTATAGACATTTCTAACCATAGATATCTATCAATCATTTATTTATACTTACATACAATAGGTTTAACAAGTTTAAACAGGCCTTACCTCTGATCCGATCTATCATCGAACACCTCGTCTATGTTTAGAATCCTTAAATTATCTCCCTTGTGACCCTTAATGATATCGGCTTACTGGGGCCAAAATACTCAACACTGTGTAGGGAGAGAGAGAGAGAGAGAGAGAGAGAGAGAGAGAGAGAGAGAGAGAGACCCCCCCCCCGCCCCCCCACACACACTGTTGTTTTTCATCTTGTGTTGTCAATGTTTGTTTGGTTTTTTTTCGGTCGAAGTGATTTTTGAATATTTTTTTGTCACACGGGCCTATAGTAAATGGGAATTTTTATACATTTATTATTATCAGTATCTATTTTGGCATAGATTAGATACATTACCATGTTTTGTGTATGATGCTCGAAAATAAAATGGCATCGAGGTTCCGGAATTAAAAAATTAAATTAAATTCTAGTATTCAAATACTACTTATATATTATAATCAAAATTATCAGAATGATCATTTTCCTAGATTTGATTCTGTTTAGTGAAGAAATACAAAACGATAAGATTATGAACCTGACTTTAATCACATGTACAAATGTTTATTTATACTATGAGGTGATTATCTTTATTGGAATTAGGATTTAAATGTATATTTGTGACGGTAAACCAATATACATACAACTAAGGTAAATTTCGAAAAGAGATTTTTCGATGATATCTTTGTCTTTATTTAATATATAACAGATGATACATAACGTCTCCTTGTAGCCTTGCCCTCTTCACTAATAAAATGGAAAGGGTGTGCCCGCCGGGACATTTTTCTTTTTTATCTATAATAATTGAAATTACTCCACTTTCTCTTAGTAACGCGGTGTTTTCATACACGGAAAAAAGTTAAACAATTAATTGTGTGTTCTTGGCACTACTTCGATCCATTTTCATACTGAATTTCAATATTTCGCGGTGGTCTTAGAAAAAAAAGAATCACTGGTATGCTCTTGCATGTGCGTTTAATTGAACTTTAAAATGAAAAGGATTCGCAGGTGATAGTTTCAAAGCGCTTCGAATTGACCGAGATTTATTTGAGACCAAGGGCAGAACTTTTGCTAAATAGTCTTAAAAACATATTTTTGGCTTTCTTGCATAAATATAGTACAATGTATATAGAATAATATTTGGCTTTCGTTACCAATGTAATTTTCTTTCAAATTGACTATTGATATATTTTGTTTGACTGAAAATGAAGATCTGTTGAACAGAATATAAGCTAAACACGTGCCTTGTCGTAAACAGCTGTACCTTTGGGAGTATAGCAAATTTTACTACAGAGTATGAATAATATACCCTTGTAAACATATCATAAAAGACTTCTAACGCAGCATTAAATTACATTTTTCATAACATGCTTATTAACAAATACTGTCGTTTAAAAAAAATGGAGTACTTGTGACAGACCTTACTTATCGCGTGTATCATTTATCAAATGGAATTTGACCGTTCCGTTCTAATAAAATAGCACAATCCATTAAAGTTTTCCGTTATATGATTATGTACCGGTATGCTAAACAACCGTTACTTGGTTAAAATACCGTTAGATTGTTTTGTGTGGGTTTCTTTGTGTATTTACCCTTAAAGTAATATGAGTAATCCCTTTGAGAGTGTGTAATATAAGAAGTATATATCATAAAATACATCTTGAAATAAATAATTTAAATCCTTATCTCGAGACATCAGTATGATAAATGATAACAAAAAAAAATAGCATCCATACACCACTGGACAAACAGAATTTAAACACCTCTAATAAAAACATCTAAATATGTCAGTGTATATGATGGGTTAAATTGTCATAGAAGGCTCCTAGTGACAAGTATATGACAAGTATAACTATCTGAAACGTTCGAGATAAATATCGTATTTCTTGACATTTTTGCGTTTCAACTTCACTTACGAACTTCTTATTCGGAGACCAAGCTTATGTAAGATAGGTCAATAAAATCAGAAGACTTTACTTCTATTAGTCCTAATAATAAAATACTAGATTCATGTAGATTCATGTAGGAGGGTATGCTTACCGTATAGCCTGATATCAAATTTTTAAACATATGAAATTTTTTCAGATACTTATTATATCAGAATTTTGCCCTGTGCGTTAGCCTATATAAGTTATACCATCTTGCCGACAAGCTATATTACACTGAGGTTTTCATGGCATGTCTCTTTATTTTACTCTTAAGTTTTTAGATCTTGCTGACGAGGCATAATATATTTTTTAAAAAATATAATCAACATAATAGACTCCTATTGAATCACCTAAGTTCATCTAATTTTCACATTAGTGTTTGATAATACTCAGAACTCCTTATATACCACTTGGTATTGAGGAGTGTTGAACCACTCTGTGCATATTTGCTGTTACCTATAAGTTATGTGTTATAAACAATATATATTCAGAAACTGGGAGATTTGGGAACAGGCGAAGCCTACATAAACCCCACCCCCAGTTACAAATAAATTACATATTACAATAGATAAGGAATAGATAAAAAGGCAATTATCCCATATTATACATGTAAACATAAATATGAAATAATTAAAATTCGCTAATTTTTTTAAAAATTTAATTCTTTTTTTATTTTTCAATAAAAGTATGTACATGATTAAATTTTAATATGGACACGGGATTTTTCAATAAAAGTATAAATTATATATGTACATGATTAAATACGGACACGTTTTGTTTATAAACTTCTCTCTGATCTTCTCTCACTTTTACTAATCCTGATTTAATATCCATCAGTTTCATTCAGTACAATATTTATTGATGTATTAAAACCGAGGCCTTTTCAATGAATGATAGAGAAATGAAATATCAAGATTTGTATGAATTCCTGTACATCAACCGTTATAATATAAAATATTGACCTTGGCTCTTCCTGCATTCTTTACTTCAATAAGACGATATCCAATTAAGTATCAAAGGGTATCGATGCGACACTTATCTGTGCTTAAAAGGTATTATATGTTATGCTTATTATTTGCCACCTATAGTATATAATGTGTTTTAATTGACATGTGATCTATTTAGTTTTAACATAGCTCGTAGTTACTTTCTTTTAAACAATTTAATGCGTTTATTTCTTGATTAATAACGATACCGCTAATTCTACAGTTTCCTTATTATTTATGCGTGACACTTAATATCAAGTCGCACAGATAAATCGGGTAATATTTAATACATGTTAATAAATTAACCCCATTCAGACAGTAGAAATTCTGTTTATTAGAAATTTAATTTAGAAGTGAAATAAATGGGGGGGGGGGAGAGAGAGAGAGAGGGAGGGAGAGAGGGAGGGAGGGAGAGAGAGTGGGTTATTTCGGGATTAACATATGATTCAAAGGTGCTAAGGAAAACAATTGCTCATGCTTCATTCGATTATCCGCTCATCGAAATTGTTCAATTTACTAAGTAGTATTTTAAATTTGGTGTCGTACACGAAATCCGGTATGTTTACTCTTTCCAGAACACCTGACTTAAATTAGATTAGACGATTCAAGTCAAATGTTTGCCATTTAATTTAATGTTGCAATGCTCTCGTAGCACTCCTATTTATTCTCAATATTACTTTAAACTTTTAAAATCTAGTGTAAATCTTTGATAATAGTTTAGTTCAACAAGTCCTGAATAATTTCTTCAAGTATCAAGGTGATTGGAAGTCAGGTTGGGTTAACTGTGGGATAATATACGGGGATGTAATCTGAATGTATGTTGATCTATGTAGGGACACTTGAACTATCACACCATACAAAATACTTGAATATGATGTCAGTTTTATATAAAACAGTATTATATATTTCATAATTCAGTAAATCTAGTTTTATGGGTCATTTATTTTACGTATATTCATATATAATTGATATTAAAGATAAAGGCAAAATATATATGAAAAGTTAAAGATAACTACTCTTAGGTATTGAATACACAAAAATATAAAAGTCTTTGAAAAAAGAACTACATTATTTATTGTAATCGACAAATAATGTAGTTCTTTTTTCAAAAACTTTTATATTTTTGTGTATATATATTTTTAACAGTTTGTACCTTTACTTGTCTGTCTTTAAGTAGCTTTTGATTTCCACGTGTTACTCGTGGTACGGCGACAGCACCCCACCTCACCCCAACCTGTACTTTCAATACGAACGAATTTATTTGCATGTTCATTTTGATATTTCATTTGCCTTTTAATTTTGTGAATTAGTAGATTATTATCTTTTCAAAAATTATTTAGTATATTATTATTTGATTTAATGGTATATGAGTGGAGACAAGCCGTTCCACCAAATTAACTTGAACGTGAGATCTGTTGACTTATAAGTTGATACAATCAAGTATTATATTACACAGATTTGTCCCTTTAACTTTATGATAGCTGGATTCTATTTCATAGATCAACTGAAAGGTGAAGTAAATGAAGATGAAACTAATATCATGTGGGACAATCCGCGACTAGGATTATATCCTATATAGCATACCTGGTATATAGGTGTATCCACCTTTCTGTAAGTAAAATAATGCCATTAATGATTTCGTAATAGAAAGTTCAAACAAACTACTTGGCAGGACATAGTAAAAGTAGTACATGCAAAAATACAACGTAGACAATGCAAAAAAACAAAAAAAAAAACAAAAAAAAAACAAACAAAACAAATAAAAACAAACAACAAAAAAAAAACAAAAAAACAAGAAAAACAAAAACAAGCTCTCACCAAATACTAAAGTGATTCAAGCTTCCTATAGCTGAACTCGGGACATTAAGACAAGCAAGTTCTTTCGCGTAGACTGTGTTTAGAGGTGAAATAATAAAACAATGATGCTTTGTAGTTCCCGTACATTTTTGTGCCATTGCAAATCACGATAAATTCACAAAAATGTCATTCGTGTCAAGTCCCCAGTACAAAACCGTCAATGTAATGATGTTGATTAGTGTTTTATTGCACCAGAGCAAATCTATTAATAATTGATAACAGTAATGCTAATAACTAAGAAGTTATGTTTGACATAATATTATTGTGTCCTTTCGATCTAATACGTACATTAATGCTATATATAAGATATAATCTAAAATTTTACCCTACAAAACCCTGGTTGCTATGACGAACAATAATAGACTACGATAACACATTGAAATTTAATATTTGCTACAAATTTGTTTTGATTCAAATTATACGCCAGTAATCTGGTTTTAGTTTCCGCTCCGTTCTTGTCACATCAATGTCTTCCTTCATTGTAATTTACTAATAATTTGAGGATTACTCTCCAATTTTGTCGGAAGGTACTGTAAATCTGAGAGAAGTCACAAGCCTATGTGTAAAATATACACTGAATAGAATGTAATGCAATCTCTACCGATAATTTCTAATAACGTCAAATGTTGCACCTGAGACAAAGTGAAATTATCAATACAGCTTGACATTTGTTTACTTGAGATCTTGCATGGGGCTCATGTTGACTTATCAACATTACAACAAAAAAACACTTTTTGTTTAACATTGAAATCAATTCCGGACCCATCGTGATCGAAAGGGATCATTTAATTGCTTGGCATATTTAAGATTACACGGACCGCGCTTTTCAGTTTCTTGAAAGAGGGTGTTACATAGAATTATATAGTCAACTCTGTGTGACAGTCATGCTCTTCAGTTTCTGGATAGAGGGGGTTACTTAGAATTTTGGTCAACTCTTGTGTGACTGGCGAATCCACCCTCCCTTCAACCCTTTGACAACACCCGTTCCACAAAAAAAATCGTCGACAAAGCTTCTCCGTGTCGTAAAAGCTGGCATAATATTGGACACCACAATGCAGATGTGAATTATTGTAGATGATGATATATTCAAGTCGATTTAAATTGAAACTAGTTAAACTCAAACAACATCGATGTGCAAAAAGAAAATTAAAAAAATATAATATACTTTGCTACGTCATTTTATTTAAAATAACTAGATCGCTCTTTTCAACTCTGAACAAATTATTACAAGATAACTTGTATGAAATATATAAATAATTGAGGTCAGATCTATATGGTATCATAAATAAATATGTTGGTGAAATTAATTAAACCACACACTTTATGTTTGTATAACGTACAAAACCAACAACAGAACAAATAATTAGAATTTACTAAATATCAGATCTACAAGATAAATAATAAATTAAAACGTTTTAGAATAAATTTTACTGAATGTGTGATAGCTATTCACAGAAAAATTAGACCTAAAAATAGATTTAAATATTATATCTCATATACGCATAAAAACGAATATATTTACCATATTTACCATACACATAACTAATAATAATAATAATAATAGTTTTCTATCAGACTATAAAAATAGTTAATACATGGACGGGTCGCGATAAGGCTAGGCGGGGAACAAACCCCTGTATCTTAAATACAATTGTGGTGATACAAATGACACAATATAAATATCTATCAATATCTCATCTATATATCGGCCATTCAATCTTAAGTTATGTGTCTCAAACATTTCAACATAACTAATATTCAGTATTAAGGCAAATTAATATGCTCTTGATTTCAGTCATACTAAATATACCATACAACCATTCTAAGTATTCCATTCAGTCATACTATTAAAATGTACACAAATCAGATATAAAGTAAATATACAATATTCAGGGAAAAATGCATTTCAATTATACACTAAATATAACATCCTCATCAAGTCATATCTACATGCCCGACGACACACTCCATACCATGCATCAATATACTTAAATACCCATACAACCAGAGAACATAATTATCTTTTTATAAATATATAATCAGTTAATCGCCCAATTACTATTTGTATTACTTCTTATTGTTATTTAATATCGTGCTTTGATCATTTTAGTTAATGAGTTCTATATTAAATATTTCGATATCAATTATTATAAAACAGTCGTTCATTATTCGCATCTTTCATTCATCCATTCTAACAATAACTAGTTAATACACTTAGCCAAAAAATGTCCAATCACAGATCAGCCATAGGGCCATGATGAGCCACCTCTTGTTAACAACTAAGTAGGTAGATGATGGGATCCAATATACTGGCACTAAACAAAATGGTTGATGATGGGCGACCAAATATTGTACTATGAATACATAGGTCAAATCAGATGCTTTTATACAAGGCTAACAGAAAATTACAAGTGATACTAGTAATGGACATGTAAACTGGTAATGGACGGATTGTTGACATGATCGTTGACGGGAGCTTTGGCTGATGATCATAAATATTGCAATAGTTGAATCAATTAAGACAGATGGGGAGATATATTGGCAGTGGTTAAGCTGTTAATTTATGATTCATCAAGGACAATGGTGTAATACACTGGTAATAGCCAAACGTTGTGATGGTGAGAAAGTTTCCAATATGGCGGAATTGACAATAAATTGATCTGAGACAGGAATACATATCTGTTTATTCTGTGCGATATCAACAAGTGGGGCTCCATGTACTTTCACCTGTAAAACAAATTTAATCTTATAATCTATAATTATATAGTCTTATGTTTAAAAAAAAAAAATCTTCTGCTCTGCAATTCTCAATGGTCAATCGTCAAGATTTTATCTTGGCAGTTTTATCAATGTAATATCCTAAAGCAGTTCCCTTGCACGGTGCCAAGTTCAGCTAATCGTATGATAAAGTCATGGTCGTTAGACCAGATTTCTATTTTCGCTTTTTTTTATGTGGAAACAAGGACACAGATTATATTCAAAATTTTATGATCAAAGATGATTTTATTCATAAACAATTATTTCTAGTCGTTATCAAGTATTTTTAGTACTATAAACTCTCATTTTGTTTTACCGCCAAAGTAAACAAAATGACAGACATTTAAGTATACTATTGAGAAAGTTTTCAAATAAACAATATTTATACAGGCTAGCGAACGTGGTCATTGTAGATAAGCAACTAATAAAGCACTTGAACCCCTGTCTTTGGCTCATACCCGATTCAATTTATTACTTTTAGCGATAAGGTGTATGCTAACATCTATATTCTATTTACCTTGCTGGGGGGTTCTAAATGGGTGTCAGTCAATAACGATTAAAAGGAAAGTATAACATATTCAATATCAAAGACTCAATTTAGTTATTTAGTTTTCTGTTTGAAATCATTTAGATGTTAAACGAGTGAGTTTTTCTTGAACTTCAATTCGCGCAAGTGGTAAATGTAAAGTAAAGGTGGCATATTTATTGAAGTTGAATACATCTACTGTAATATTATTTAACTTATTAATGTTTGACAGCTACAAGCTAATAGCAATTCATATTGCACTGGTTGTCTTGTTGGCAAGACTAAAAGGTTGTCAAGAGTTCGTGATCAGATCGTATGGGGTGGCGGGTTCTTACAGGACAAAACAATTTGTTTAACATGATCAATATCCAGATATATAATATAATATGTACTTTATCTAGTTTAATATATATAGCTGGGTCAATAAATACCAAACTGTCCAAAACCACACGAAAAGTTAAAGATAACTACTCATAGGTATTGAATACACAAAAATATAAAAGTTTTTGAAAAAAAGAACAACATTATTTGTCGATTACTAGTACTTTCGCTTATTGTGTGTGTGTGTGTGTATATATATATATATTATTAGTACAACCGCAAAGCCGTACTACATTGTTTCGCGGTAAACGACGAAGAGATAAAAGGTACGTCGACACAAACTGATTTCAACACAGGTTTAATAACATTTTAACATTTTAAAGTACTTTTCGTCCGTCTTGGGACTATTCATAAATAATGTTATTGTATAAAGATGGACAGTATAGTATATTTATACATATTTACATAGTAACACCGTGGTTTTAATTGGCTATGGTTACACAGTTTATCTAACTAATACAAAACAAGTACATATTATATGGGTTCAATTTTGGAACAATGAGTGGAAGATAATCCCAGGATTGATTTAAGAAAATTAATGAAACTAATCGCAAATTGTTACTTATTGGCTATTAAGTCGAGGGAACGTATTTTTTAATAAAATGATTTTCCATTAATTTCCCTTTCGTGGTGTCATCGACTTTCATTTTATAAAAAGGGAAATTTTGAAATTTTATTTGTAGGTGTTTCGCACATTTAAAGATATGCCTATTTACAAATAAGGGCGCATTTTTTACCTGGACGTATTTTTCTAATTTTTTTTTTATGCATTATCTACCGTAAACAAAGAAGTACTTGTACTTTATCTACTTTATATAAAAGTTTTTGAAAAAAGAACTACATTACTTGTCTTTTACTAGTACTTTCGCTTATTTTATTAAGCTCTTCAGATAATCAACATTTAGTTAATATATATAATGGGCCCTTATTTGTAAATAGACATATCTTTAAATGTGCACAACACCTACAAGTAAAATTTCAAATTTTCCCTTTTTATAAAATGAAAGTCGATGACACCACGAAAAGGAAATTAATGGAAAACCATTTTATTAAAAAATTCGTTCCTCAACTTAATAGTCAATAAGTAACAATTGACCATTAGCTTCATTAATCTTCTTCAATCTAGGATTATCTTCCACTCATTGTTCCTTAATTGAACCCATATACTACAGATTAACACACGTGTATACATGTTTTCTGCTCGTTACCTATATACTATGTAACCATAGACAATGGTAACTATAGCCAATTAAAACCACAGTGTTACTATGTAAATATAAATATGTATAAATATACTATACTGTCCATCTATTTGTTATGACATTAATTATGAATAGACCCAAGACGGACGAAAAGTACTTTAAAATGTTAAAATATTATTAAACCAGTGTTGAAATCAGTTTGTGTCGGCATACCTTTTATCTTTTCATCGTTTACCGTGAAACAAAGTAGTGCAGCTTTACGGTTGTGCTGATTTTTCTGGATATATATATATATAATATATAAATAAATAAGATGTTTGAAAAGAAAACAGACTACATATTTAAAGTTAGCGCTTTCAGTTCCGTCGGAACCTCTTCAGACTTTTTAATATGATAGCGTAACTATATAAACAAAAATGTTAACAATAGAAAGACGTCACATCCGACGTTTACAATATGTTGAGTTACTACTGTTAATAACAATTTACGTTGAAATTCAGTTTAATATGCAATGAAATATACATATTTTAGTAATGAAATATGTTTATAAAATACATGAGTTAAACTTTAACATTAAGTTCGGGATTGTATTTCTGTATGAACGCACTTTCTTTTATTTCTAATAGCGCTTGATTTGACTATCATATTAAAAAGTCTGAAGAGGTTCCGACGGAACTGAAAGCGCTAACTTTAAATATGTAGTCTGTTTTCTTTTCAAACATCTTATTTATTTATATATCACCTGAGAGTTGTTTCCAGAACTTTTTTTGTATATATATTTTTGTATATATATATATACAAAAAAAGTTCTGAAAACAACTCTCAGGTGATAAGCGAACATCTAGATCTCTGTGGCGGGGGTAAATACACGGTTTTCCCTATGTATAAATTATGAGTAGCAACAAAGGTAATGATATTATCCGAATTGTTTTTTGCTTTAGTGGCCCTCAGTGTTTGGATATCAATTGTCAAAGCCTTTTTTATCCCAACTTCTATTACCTCGAGGGGGTAATACTGTTTCAATAAATTTCGTTTTAGCTCACCTAATCTGACAACCCGGAGGTCTTCATCTATCACAATTTAAAGATATGCCTATTTACAAATAAGGGCGCATTTTTTACCTGGACGTATTTTTCTATTTTTTTTTATGCATTATCTACCGTAAACAAAGAAGTACTTGTACTTTATCTACTTTATATAAAAGTTTTTGAAAAAAGAACTACATTACTTGTCTTTTACTAGTACTTTCGCTTATTTTATTAAGCTCTTCAGATAATCAACATTTAGTTAATATATATATATATATATATAAATAAATAAGATGTTTGAAAAGAAAACAGACTACATATTTAAAGTTAGCGCTTTCAGTTCCGTCGGAACCTCTTCAGACTTTTTAATATGATAGCGTAACTATATAAACAAAAATGTTAACAATAGAAAGACTTTACATGCGACGTTTACAATATGTCGAGTTACTACTGTTAATAACAATTTACGTTGAAATTCAGTTTAATATGCAATGAAATATACATATTTTAGTAATGAAATATGTTTATAAAATACATGAGTTAAACTTTAACATTAAGTTCGGGATTGTATTTCCGTATGAACGCACTTTCTTTTATTTCTAATAGCGCTTGATTTGACTATCATATTAAAAAGTCTGAAGAGGTTCCGACGGAACTGAAAGCGCTAACTTTAAATATGTAGTCTGTTTTCTTTTCAAACATCTTATTTATTTATATATCACCTGAGAGTTGTTTCCAGAACTTTTTTTGTATAAATATATTTTTGTATAGTTCTGAAAACAACTCTCAGGTGATAAGCGAACATCTAGATCTCTGTGGCGGGGGTAAATACACGGTTTTCCCTATGTATAAATTATGAGTAGCAACAAAGGTAATGATATTATCCGAATTGTTTTTTGATTTAGTGGCCCTCAGTGTTTGGATATCAATTGCCAAAGCCTTTTTTATCCCAACTTCTATTACCTCGAGGGGGTAATACTGTTTCAATAAATTTCGTTTTAGCTCACCTGATCTGACAACCCGGAGGTCTTCATCTATCACAATTGTGCATATTTTTCTAGCTAAAGAGAAAGGTATATTATTTTTGGTATGGCGTGGATGACATGATTTATACGAAAGATCATTTTTTGTATCTGTTTCTTTAGAATACATATCCGTTATAAGGAGTTCTCCCCTTCGTTTCACTAGAACGTCCAAGAATGCGATTTGCAGATCGTTCGTTTCAATTGTGAATTTTATATTTAGGTCTAAATCATTCATTATGTGTTGCAAATCTGCAATGTTGCCAAATCGTTCATTCCAAATACAGAATACATCGTCTAGGAATCGTTTCAACTGATTTTCTAAATATATTCTGTAATCCACGCCATGTTCAATTTCCACAATTGAGTATAATTTTTCCTCAAGAAATCCCATTGTTTTAAATTACTTAATTGTGGTGCCGCCTTGGTACCCATCGCTATACCAAGAATTTGTTTGTAATTTGTTTCGCCAAATGTGAAAGTGTTGTTAGTCAGGATGATGCGTATGGCTTTGAGGATAAAGTTTTTTGACATTCTCTCATTACTGCATTCAGGATGTTTATCCAACCAATATTCTACGGCCTGAAGGCATAGATCATGGCAAATATTCCCATACATGTTCCGAACATCCATGGTTACGAAGAAGTCGCCATCATTTAGATTTTGGGGTAATGTATTAACGAAATCTATGTCATCCCGAATAACAGATTTCACATTTGGCACGTACGGCTTAAGTAAGATATCAATAAGATTTGATAGCCTGTTAGTAGGGCAGCATGGACCGGCAATTATTGGCCTGAAAGGGAGGTCGTCTGGTTGAAAAATACTAACGAATTCTACATTTTGGTGTTTAACGGACTCCTTGATTATCTTGGATTTATGGATTTTTGGAAGACCATAAAACTGACTTGTTTTATATTCGAATTTCCGAAGATAATCCTGTTCATTGTCCGTCAGTTCATTTTTGTGATCTTGGATTAATCCATTTATTAATCCCATTGTTCTTTTATCATGGTTCGAATCTATGGTTATAAACACACGTTTGTCGTCCAGTATTTTGAGTACGTTTCTCTCATAATATTTTGCATCCATTATAACGATGGCACCACCTTTATCACTTTCCTTTATAACGATCGTGTCGTTGGATTTCAAAGAATCTATAGCGCACTGTTCTTCCTTTGACACATTTGATTTTGCGTTGCGATTTATAGACAGTGGCAACTTGGTTAAGTAATCAGTGAAATTGTCCAGCGTCACGTCCTTGCCTCGTCTGGGGTTGAAGTGGCTTTTGTTTCGCACAATATCCTCTGACGCAATTCCATCTGTTTCTCCGAAAAATTCCTTCAGTCGTAGTTTCCTACAGAAAGCGTTTATATCACATTCTAACTCCTGAATGTTGGCTCTAGGCGTCGGTGTGAATTTCAGGCCTTTCTGTAGGAGATTTTTCTCTTGATCATTTATGACCGTGGAGGATATATTGATTATTTTCGGGTGTACTGGTTCTTGCGATATATATATATATAAATACGTCCCCGTCTTACCATGGATAATTTAACAGCGCGTTGTTTCGGTCATAGGTCTTATTTTCTCACTAAGATGACACGCGGCCGTTTAGCAGTAAAAAGTTGCCCAGTAAAATTGACTGAGCAGATTCCAGTTTCGACATGTATTGAATGGCACGGGACTGAACGTAGTACTGGTGAGTATAATGAAACCTACGTTCAGAGCTGAACTAGATAGATATGGGGCCTTGCTAATCTGTAAATGATGTGATTCTATGGTAAAGGGGTGTCAATGATAAATTAGTGAAACCAAAAATTGCTGTCGATTCAACGTCAAAGATTTTTTTAATATGATACGACAGAAATTGTAGGCAAGGCTCTTGACTAGTACTGACGGCGATCTTGGTAGATAACTGCCATCATGCTGTACAGAACTAAGCTCAGCCCAGTGACGCATACGTACACGACGCAAGAATCTGCCAAAACTCTAAAACTACTCTGACGCAACGTGTCATGTATACAATACGGATACGTGATACAGATAGGGAAACTAGAGACTTTTGGCAAGCGTAAATTCTTAGTGCGTATCGCGTATCCATATGGATTTTGTGTGTGACGTCATCAATGTGTGTGTATTTCTCAGACGTGATACGGCACACGGATACGGCAGCCCGTACCGAACAACTTTCATACGGAGAAGGTCCGTATAACATTGTCGTCTTTTTAGACGCTGAAATGTTGTATCAAACCGTTTTTTTTATGAATCTATGTGCATCTTAGAACACGGCGGTGTATACTTGATGTGAATTTAATCATAATAAAGACTGGAATTTAATCATTATTTTTGATGGGTTTTACGCGGAGTTTTCATACTTTTCCTGTCTGTCTGCACGCTAGTTGATCTACGCGCTAGATTTAGGTAGATATGGGACCTTGCAAATCTGTAAATGATGTGATTCTATGGTAAAGGGGTTTAAATGATAAATTAGTGAAACCAGAAATTGCTGTCGAGTTAAAGTCAAAGATTTTTATAAATAAGATGCGACATTATTTCTTTTAATAGTTCAGCGACTGTCGAGTGACTTGACGCACTCTGGGAAATTGTATGCAAGGCACTTGACTAGTACTGATGGCGATCTTGGTAGATAATACTGCCATCATGCTGTACAGAACTAAGCTCAGCTCAGTGACGCATACGTACGCGACGCAAGAATATGCCAAAACTCTAAAACTACTCTGACGCAACGTTTCACGTATACGATACGGATACGTGATACGGATAGGGAAACTACCACTTGCCAAAAGTCTCTAATGTCACATGCCAAAAGTCTATAATATACGATGAACGCCTAAACCGCCAGTTATGAGACATTGTATTACACACCGAGAAGCTACACGGAGGGAAGGGCGACGTCGTGTTAAAAACTTTGCGTCGCTTTTTTCTCCCTATAGCTTATTAACATTGAAAAAGGCGACGCGCGACGCACGACGTGGCCGAAATAGAACACCATATAAATCGCCAGTTATGCTTTTTATATATATAATTATCTTGTGATTTTAAAAGTAACTTTTTAAATGTACAATTATTAAAGTCAAATCATATCTGAAATATTAGCACAACTGTAACGCTGCACTACTTTGTTTCACGGTAAACGATGAAAGGATAAAAGGTAAGCTATTTGTTTCACAGAAAGGGATGAACTGCGAATGGTTATTTCATGCGGACCATATGGGAATCTACTGCCAGCTCTTATTTCACTTTGGACAGTTTGGTATTTAAGTGACCCAGCTGACCCCCTCCCTGCGCATATTAATATTTCGTAGAAACCAACATGATTTAACTTAATGATTGTTATTCAAAACAGTATTATAATAATGCTAAATTTACATGTACGCCTTAGAATAGTGGTATTTCATTCTTATCAGAGTTGGGTTATTGATACAAGTTTCCCACACGCTCTAACGAATACTTCAAATATTCCTAAAATATCTCAGGCATGCTCTTATTGTCAACGGGCTTTCATTCTATGTAATAATAATAATAATTGTTAATGAATAAAACCACCCGCAGTCAGATTCCCACGGTCTGGATAATTGGTTACCAGGGGTATTATTTGGGGGAAATGTATAATATTCAGCTTTTTGTATCGGTCATAACAATGATCTATTGAGCACGTCGATAGATACCGTTATAACGACTTGAATATCGTAGCAACTCGTGACTGCCTATATTTATAAATACTGACTAGTGATTTTCAACTGATTTAGAAGGATTAATGGTAAGATAATACGGTCTGCCACTAATATAACCCAAACCATATATATCAATACAAAGTCTTATTACTTGTATGGGACTGTAGACTATTATAGGTTGCTGTCTTCTGGGAAGACCTAAAGTGGTCTATGTTTTAATCATGTTTTATCTGGGACGACAGTGGCGAGTCTGTATATCTTTACATTTTGATAAATTATTCGACCCTATATTATGAAATCATTGCGCCTTTTTTTTCAGTCGTTAAACATTCCTCACTGACAAATTATACAGAAGAGGTTATTTAAGGGTAAATATGGTATAAAATTGAATATACTATATGGAAAGAAAAGTCAATACATAAGTACTTATCTTTACTATTGATTAATGCTTAGAGAATATAGCCCAGCTCTGATTAACGAACTGTGTAATAATATTTGTATGCTTCAATTTCAAAAGAAGTAAAACAGGTTTTTAATCAATGTCGTTTAAAATTTACTGATTAGAAGGGACCGGATATATTTGTTATGATTTATTCGTGCATTTATTTATGTATTTCTTTAGTTTTTATTGAAATTAGTAAATCTAGTAATGGGTGTTATACCTACACGCATGGAATGGCTGCCCATAACCAATTTGCTTAATTGGATGTCAAGAACACAATTAACCGTTTCTTTATAATATGAAGAACCATTTAAGAATTTTAAAAATGCGAAGGCTTCGTTGGTGAATAGAGAAATTAACAATTTTTTTATAATATGACTGGGATATTTGTTTCACGGGAGGCTAATTTCTTTGGTATAGTCCTACATATTCTTATACAAATAAAAACAAACTTAACAGAAGTAATTTATTATCTTTTTTATATCAAAGACGACTGTGTAAGCATTACAATTTATCTATATTTGTTATTTAAGATATGAATTTATTTCAATGATCTGTATTAATTGAGATGTCACGAGGGTAGCAATGTAAATATATGCATTATTATTGTATATCTGATGTAGTTTATGATACATATTTATATCGTGTGTAAGAAACGTGTAAAATCAACAGAAATATTCACCATCGTAACATCTAGTATTTATTCCATGTCACGATCAAAAAGGAGTCAATATTAACCAAAAATCAGATGTTGATATCCATTAATATTATGCACAGAAGTATACTAATGGGCGTGTGACTCCTTTGATTAACATCATATTGTCGTAAACTGATGTCAAATTTATGCCCAAATTATCTTAACATAAAAACGATTTTTTAAAACAAAAGTCCAATACCTTCGCTTGAATTTATGCGATAATTTACGTGAATATCCCGATTAAGATTTTGGTAATCATACTTGTCACAAATTTAATTAATATTATAAGTACATGCCAAATATAAGTGTAAAATAACAAAAAATATTAATCACGACGCAAGATCTTGTAAGTTCGGTTATGGAAGCGTATTTGGGTCACTACTTATTGAGATAATATCCCAACATATCGACTAAAATATGTCAACTTTATGAGTTATATTACAAGAAATCGACTTAATAAAGTTGACATGACGCATTAAATTCACCCTATGCCGACATGAACTTATGTTTACATCATGTCAATAGTCGATTTGACTCTAAATCGATATGTCAGGTTTTATTGCATAATATACAGACTTAATAATATGGCCACAGAGCACTAATGTTTTCCCCATTAACTTTTATGTTAATTCTCGTCTCTTAGACCGGCTCTAACTTTTCCCAAAATTTTTTTGGGGGTAGAACGCTTTTTGCCTCAGATAAAGCAAAATATGTGGCAATCTCTTGTCCAAAAGTATGAATGAGGTTCACCATGAAAAATTTGAGATACACAAGCTGGAAGTAGAGACAAGTAAACATGAAATTTTCGGTCCCACGTGTCAACGTAACCAACCTCTCTTGTATCCTTCCTCCTCAAAATCGTGAATATTCACCAAATCCTGGCATAAAATACATTTTCAAAACCTTTTCTTTGATTTTACACAAAAAAAAAGCAAAAAAGAGTAAAGGGAAAGGGAGAGAAAGGCTAAAAATAACTATCGTCCTACGGCTTGGTAATATTTGGTTAGATGTGTAGTATATAGGGGTAAAACTTCAGTTATCACCAAAAGGCCTTTGTTATATGCTCTCCATATGTTCTGAAAACATACCGGTGAAAGAAAAAGAAAAAATCAAAGATTAATTGCAAAAATGATGACCCTTTAAGTACACATGTTGCTTTATGTACATCGGTGCATCTCAGGTCCATTGGGCTAAAATGATTCTTGTTGAAGGCAGTATTTGAGTTCTTTGAAAAATGGGAAAGGATATAAACAAATTACACAGAAAACACTCATAATAACACTATTCAATAAGCTCCGATACGATATGCACGAATATCGACAGGACAAAGATCTTTGGGTTATAAAGATATACTTCAAGTTTCCTCAAAATCGATTACAATTGTGACTTTTAGATGGCCCACAACCTTGATATACTTGAAGTTTCACCCTTATATACTACACAGCTCACCAAATATTTCTACTACGCCGTCATCTACGAATGCGAGGCGAAAGATATTTTTAGTTTTTTTCTCTCCGTTCCCCTTTTCACTCTTTTGCATGGCTATTTTTGCTGCCTTTTGGTTGTAGAATCAAAGAAAAGGGTTTGGAAATACATTTTCTGCCAGGTTATAGTAAATATACATGATTTTGAGGCGGAGGGATACAAGGGTTGAGAAGTTGGTAACCTTGAAATGTAGGGCCGAAAATTGCTTGTTTTCTTGTCTCTACTTCCAGCTTGTGTATCACAGGTTTTTCATGGTGAACCTCACACATGCTTGGGGGATCACGTAGCTAACTGTCAGTGATGCAGAACGGAGGGTCTAACAAGGACAGCTATCTAGTCGCTCGTATGGGACGAAACACCGAGGTCCCGTATACATATTGGCGTGCACATAAAAGATCCTTTGGCAGTTGGAATTCGATGTAAGAGTAGGCCGTAGCCACCCGGGAAAATTTCCCTCATAGTACACTGTATTGTATGGCGTATGCTCGTCTTCCATTAGCCTAGGTTAGTTGCAGAAGAGTAAAACGTCAAACCCCATTTCATTTCACTTCATTTTCATACATGCATGCTTTAGGGGATGAGTTTGCCACATGTTGTTTTATCTGTGGCAGAAGGCGTTCCACCCAACAAAAATTTGGGGAAAAGCTAGAACCGATCTAAGAGACGAGAATTAACATTAAAGTTAATGGGGAAATCATAAGTGGTCTGTGGCCATATCATTATATCATGCAATAAAACATGAAATATCGATTTTGAGTCAAATCGACCATTGACATAATATAAACATATCGACATAGTTCATGTCGGCATAGGGTGAATTTAATGCGTCAAATCATCAAGTCGATTTCTTGTAATATACCTCATAAAGTTGACATATTTTTAGTCGATATGTTTGGATATTATCTCAATAAGTAGTGCCCCAAATACGCTTCCATAGTTCGGTGATTGTAAAAACGGAATCAATTAATACTAACATTTATACACTGTGTACTATATAATCTCAAATTATTCAGTAGCAAATTGGACGTGAAATTTTGTATAATTGCATACACATAGCACGATATATAAAACAAGTATACATACATACCTATATCCCAGGTTGATAACCAGCACATGGGGCCCCTAAACTAACAGTTAAAACAGTGTATCTATACTATTTCGTGTGGCCTTTTATAGGGATTATACCTACCCCACGCCTTTTTATACCTTCAGGTTTAGACTTGAATCGCGGGTTTTACTTATATAAATTCATGACAATTGTCATATCATGCTTTGGATTAATTAATTGAAATCTTATTGCGAAGGATATCCGAATGGTATATTTGAAAATGGGTTGTATTTATCAAGGCTAAATCTTGAGAACATAAACTATAGCATTATAAAGTTTGTAATTTATAGAATAAGATACTGCCATGACAAAATCCCCCGAATGCTACAATTTGTGTTAATCTCGGTACAACGCTTCTTACATTATACATGTAGTGGGTGAACTTAAAGCATAAACAAAAGTAAAAGACATTTGGATAAATGATTTTACACTCTAGATGGACTTTACACTTTTTGATTTCTACTTTATTAGATGAAAAAACAACAACTTTGACAGTTTTTTGTTTATCAATGCACAGACTTATTGTAATGATGATTTGAAATTCATAGCTATATGTGATTTTAGATTTGATAATATGAAACTTGTATATTCTTTAGATAAAATGTATGTCTGAATTTTAACATTGTTCAAAAAAATATATATTTATGATAGTCTGATCTTTTTCATGGTCGGTTTTGTAGTAATGAAAATGTTGTAAATCTTCTATTTTGAAAATAAATGTCCGATTATTTAATCTTTAATCGTAACAAAACCACTCTAGCAACTAGATCGTTTTGTCATGGAGCGAGTGTTCTAATGCAAAGGCATTATTAACAAAAGCCTTTCTGAGCGTGAAATTACGATTGGCCAACAATCTCATGGTAACAAATCTAAACAACTCTAATAGGGGAATTTGGGGGATGAATCGCCATCCAAGAGCAGAATTTATGAGACCCCCAGAAACTTTCACGCCAATTGTCGATATATAATTGCAGGTATTACATTGTCTAAAGGGCAACCTATATACACTTCTTTAGATATGCACACTGAAGGTCTACATTGCTAGAAAGGAATGTTTTATTAAATTATAAGATAATTGTCATTGATATCAAAATCCCCTGAACCCCTCACAAAGCAAAACAGTTGACCATGGGCATTATATACACATTTTTAGAGATGTAAAGTGCTATAAATTAATGTTTTACTAATCTAAAATATGTTCGTGATTTATATCGACATCATCACATTTCCCGCCATTTTTAGACATGTTTGAGTGTGTGTGTGGGGGGGAGGGGTCATATAGAATGTGCCGTTCAGACGGAAGTTTAAGCTAATCTAAAGATGACAGATTTGGGTTTTTTTTTAAGCTAGGAGAGTGCAGCCGTCAAACGGACCGTTAATTAGCAAAACAACATAGCTGTTTTTATGGTAACGGCCACGTATTGTCGTTTCAATTCCGAACTTGTACGCCTGGCTAATCACGTAAGATGATTAATATCACAACATAGCTCTTTTTATGGTAACGGCCACGTATTGTCGTTTCATTTCCGAACTTGTACGCCTGGCTAATCACGTAAGATGACCACTTCAAACCTAGCAACTAGGGGGGATATTGGTTGGACCTCCTGCGAAACCAAGCAACAAGTTGAATGTATTAGACAATTATGTAAATTACATCGTTTAGACTCAAACCGATATCTTAGTTCATACTTTAATTACCTAATGATTCACAAAACTAGAAATTCATGGTATACAAAGGTAACAAATTTGTAGAATCAATTAATTTAGGAGAATTGATAAAATTTAATATAAATTCTGTCAAATATGCTGTAAATGAAGCTAAACTCAGATTTGATGAACTTGACTCCCTTAACTGGTCAAATGATATGTATAATGATAAAAACAATGTTAACCCTTAGAACCCGAAATGCCGCAAAACCGGCTTGACGTTGTATTGCATATACCCGAAATGTCGGTTTTGCGGCTTGGGGCATTTTCAAGCTCCCATTACGTTGACGTCATAATTAATATGACGTCCTGTAAATCCAGGGAGGGACGTGCAACACCCCATGTAAAGTCAGTGTTCAAAGGGTTAATGGAAATAAACTCAGAACCTATAGACAATTTAAACACATCCGAATAACCTAATCTTATGTAACAAACCCTAAGATAACTCGTCACCAACGACGGTTAATCAGTCAGACCCGTAGTGGCTCGTTACCAATTGCTATAGAAACGGGTCTTTACAGTAAACCTTCCATACTGTTAGAAAATCGGCTATGTAATTATTGTGACCAGAAAGAAATTGAAAATGAATTCCATGTGATAATGAAATGTAAAGCATATAATGATATCAGACGTGAAATCCTTGCAGACTTTGTAAACAATACAAATCCAAATTATGATGAATATTCATATGAGCTCTTTTTGATGATCATGTCCGATGACTACGCACAAACAAGTTTAGGTAAATTTCTAGAACAGATGTATTACAGACGAAAACAGCTCTCCGTCTAACCGTAAACATTTCCCCATACCGTATCCTATGATATATTCGTCTTTGATTTTGTTTTATAATAAGCGATTTTTCGAGTCAACATACCCTGGTTGTTGCACGTTTTAATTATGTATATTATGTATTTTATTATGTATGTAGAATAATAGACCTTAATATATTTTAGGTATAGTGTAGAGTATCTTACAGTACATTGTTTTTACTAAGTTTTAGTATGTCCGGGCATTTTACACTAACATATAGTATTTAACTGCAGTGTTTCGTAGGCCAATATTGGCCGGAAATCTTAATGCACCATGTACTGAATTTTATATATTGATATATTTTATGATTTGTGACACTTTAATAAATAAATAAATAAAAAAATTGACATTATATTTTTCCCATATTCCTTTAAGTTCTTGTCTTAAAACTTTGAAATTAAAAGAAAACACACCTTTATATTTCAAAGAAAACAAAACATTATTTTTGCCCAGAAAAAAAAAGTTATCTTGCAGCCTTCAATGTTTTATTATGGTCTCAATATCAAAGATTACTATCGCGACGATATTAAAGTCATTTTAGGTCAGGATTATCTCTGCACTTGTCAGTGAACCTCAATTACTGCTTGAAAGAAGATTTGTTTCCCAAAGATAGTAGGCCTAGATAATACATATTTTACTGATTCATGTTGACAAGTATTTATACACACTAGACAACATCAATGATTTCTGCAGACAGAAATAAAAGAGAACTTTGTTTAAATAGGAGCGGTATTATAGGTGTTCTAGAAAAAGTAGGCATAACCCTCCTTCATCCACCACCCGCAACTTGGGGCTATGCTTTGGACTCAATTTTCTGAGGCAAAGGGCCATGGGTACAAGCCAACATCGTGCCCAGCAGAATCCCCAAATTAATGATTATAAATGGTAAATATACAGAATTTAATGTCAGTAGGGTTTTTTTTTTTTTAAATAAAATGTGTATACAGCTATTGGTAGGTCGTGAAGCTCGTTGAAGGGAAGACGGCTCTTATTTTTAAGAATTTCAAAAGACTGTTTAGCCGGATAAAAGACTTGGATTTGACCGATTTGCGTGGTTTCTGTCTTAAGACATGTACGTTGGGTTGCCTGTCAAATTACGTGGATTTTTCTGCATGTACACCGGTTTCACTTCTGTGCGCAAGAAAACTTTTATAGCCCCGAATTGATGGTGTATGCTTCGTTTTATTCGTTTCCTTTTAAGCGAGGAGTCTACTCTACTTCTACGGTATACAAGTCAATGTACAGTGTGTTGGTAAGCATCCCTTCTATTTACTATAGTAAAGTTGTGTTCAGTGTGGACAAGTCATATAGACACAGTGATCTTCTATCAATTGTTAAAAACAACCAACTCAATAATTTTACTCATTAAAATTAATATTTACTTTATTCTTGGCTTACAGCTTACTTTACCAGAAACCTTTCTAAAATATTGGAAAAGTCAATATTAACGTTAATAAAGTTTTTAAGGCTTTATATTATTAGAGAGATTGGAATGTATTGTGGGCATTTCTGTAGGTTATCTATACTCCAAAAGGTAATATTATAGACTCATAAAACTGTAGTCTTTTTGTCGTGTCAAGTGTGTTTATATTGAAACACATCTAGTGACGTCGACAATTTGTTCAAAGCAAACTATTTTATAGAACAACTTATGTATTTAGAAAGATAACAAGCTAAGTTTTTTTTCTGACACGGATTAAGACTGGCTTTTTGTAAATATTAAATGTGTCGTCTGGCATTAATATTTCCAGACGCCAGTTTTTTTGGCAATTACACCTTAATGCGACTCAATCAAATACAAAATATTTATGCATTTTATTTTATTGTATCGCAGTGTGTTTAATCCTCAATAATACAATAAGGTAGTAAATGATACTATCAGTATAGTGATGTGATGACTGGTAGATCAGAGTGTAAGATCTAGAAAATTATTGTTTTTCCGCGTTAACGGATAGCTACCCTAGGCACAAATCATTTTTGACGTCTTCTCTTGAAGCGTTTTATAGGATTTATCGACATTTAGCAGGGTTATTGCAAGCGTGATATTTATTCAGATTTGTTGTAATTGGTAATTATTAAAGGGACAATTCCGATAAGAACAGAGTCTCAAAAAAAATTAAAGTCCGAGTATTTATGAAATTTATGGACCAAAATATAGTGGCATGGTGTATTTACCTTGTCTCAAAATTTCAGCTCAAAATAACCTCTTTAAGATTTCGGGTCTATTTTTTCATTGGGTGACCTGATAATCGATTAAAGTTTCTGGAGAGGCCTATACAGTGAATGACCCATGCCCTCTACTTGATAACAAAAGGTAAATTTCACCTAAATATTATTTTTATAGAAAAAAGCCTGGTTTTATCTAGATACTGAATAATAAAACGTTCTCCATTTCCAGATGAAGAGTGTCAGGTTTAAGTTATTTACAAGCATATCACAAATATCGGGTTAGTAGGTGGGCCTTAGGTTATGGATTTTAAAGGATTTTAACACGAAATTAAGCAGTTTTATTCCCCAAAAAGTTATCGGGATTAGCACTTTAAGGGACATATATTGAAAATATTCTTCTTCCGACGAATGAATGAATTTCTTTAAAATTTGGAAGGTAAAAGTTTGTTATATGAAAGGACCGGGCACTACAGGGGGTCACAGAGGTGCAAATGTAAGCAATTTTGACTGATGAAATTGGTATATTTTCAATTATGCTCTGAAGTGGATTCGAAGCTCGTGCCTTTTCCCTCGAAACTCGTGCCTTTCGCCCCGTAACCTTATACTTTGTCGCAGCTTTGCCCCTCCATCCACCGGTGGGAGGCGCCGCCACTAATTAATAGTAACAAACCAGGGAATTATCCGAACATGATATACTATATATATGTTTTATAATATTGGTTGGTACCACATCAATCGAGATGTGATCATTTGAACGAAATTGGTTCCTGACTTCTGGCAAATTGGTTCCATATGGACATACCGTTTATGCAAATTGAACTTTTAAAACAGGTCCACATTTTGATGGACAGGAATGAGTTCAATTTTAAGAAATATTGCGCTATTGTGAACTCTATCATGTAATGACAAGATGAAAGATGTTTATTTAGTATGTAAAAGTACCCTGGTCAGTTGAACATCTTAAAATATACCAAATTAAAGACTATCAAATAACATTTATTAGCCAAATCAAAATGAACAAAGTACACATAATAAAATGTAAGAATCTTAACGAACAAAAAAAAGTCCAGAGCACACAGGCGTTCTTATTTATCTTGGAATCAAAAAAAGTTCAGAACACATTGATAATGATAATAATGATAATGTCAACCGTTAGAATTCGAAGATTAAACCAACATAACACAGGAAATCAGACAAGCCAACAGCGAAGCTGATGTCCCCTGCCGAAATCCCCAAATAAATATATGATACATATTAATTAATCCCGGATTATTTTTTTTTCAAAAGTATGGAGCAATCAAACTACACACTAAGTTTCATCACCGGTGCCATGTCCGTGACAGGTGGGCCTCAGCTCATTAGACAAAAGTGGGCCGAAGCCTATATAGAAAAAAGAGAAAGAAAAGAGAAAAAAAGTAGAGTGCTCACGGAGAATAAATGGTTTTTGTTTTTGACACTCAAGAGAATTATCAAATTCATCTAATGATAGTGCTCTTATGTCATTCTGTTATCTAAGGCATGGAAAAGGGGTTTGCGGTTGTCAATTTTCGAAATTTTCCTGGGTAGAGCACCCCCAACCATTGGACGCTCGTGCGCCTTCAACGCTCTTGTGACGTGCTTTCGTCTTGTACTTGCGTGGGCCTTGGTCAGTTCATCACTCTCTATCAGACAGAATCAAGATTATCTTGTCCCGAAGCATCGATCAATGAAATTGATTAGCTCTGCTTAGCTTCAGCCCGAAATGTTAATCATTAAACTCGATGAAGACATTCAACTAATGAACATCAATATCAAGTTTAAACATTCTACCTCAATTAAAAGCAGAGTTGTTATGTACCAAAGTCTTGACCATTTGAATTGCTTATCGCTCCTTAGCCTAAGCAGACAATTCTCACTATCAAACTTAGTGAAGGCATTAACCACTCAGGTTGCTTATCTCTGCTTACTTTAAGCAGAAAATGTTCATCATCTAACTCCATCAAAGCATTCACCCAATGAACGCCTACACCAAGTTTCAACATTGTAGCTCAGTTAGCAGGGGAGTTATTGTGTTCCAAAGTTTCGGCCAACCAAATTGCTTATCGCTCTGCTTACCCTGAGCAGAAAATGTTCATTTTCGAACTTAAGACAAGGTATTGATGTAAAGATGCTATACACCAAGTTTCATCATTATCGTGTCCCAAAGCATCAACCGATCAAATTACTTATCTCTGCTTACCCTAAGCAGAAAAAGATAATCTTCAAACTCCATCAAGGCATCTAAATTATTTATTAAACATTAATTAACTGATCCAAGCCATAATCAACTCACGATGACGATTTATCCAATTTGAAATAGATTAGAACGGGTTCAACCATAGCTTGATTAATTTAAAAATGGACGAATAAGACTTAGCTTCGAACAACAAGGATGGTAGTTGCAATTATCGCACACGTCTTCTTAAACATTCTAATCCTAATATCTTCGCTCACAATAAAGTAATTTGGATGAAATTTTCAAATTATTAAATTTACATTATCTATTTTCGAACTATTATAGCAAGCATGGCCAACTCTTAACTAATGTATCTTTAATTAGAACTAAAGTTAACGTGTCCTAAAGCATCAACCGATCAAATTGCTTATCTCTGCTTACCCTAAGCAGAAAATGCTCATCTTCGAACTCCATCAAGGTATCGACCAAATAAACACCTACACCAAGTTTGAACATTCTATTTGTAGGCGATATGTCCACTGGTTCCTGTTTAGTGTAATGAGCTTTTAGTAGACAAAAGTTACATGTCCACAAATATCACTTTTGCATACTAAACTTTCGCTGAATGGGGACACCTGCTATATGTTTTCATGGCAATAACATGATACTCTTATTAATGTGGATTAACAGCATTTACACAGTAGAAGGGCGCATGTTTATGCTATTCAAAAAGGTCAAAACATCATATTGACCCAAACTGGACATTATTATATCATTTGCATACTCAGCCATCGATGTGGTGTTTTTAGTAAAAGTATTTTTGGATTTTAGCAGTTTTTGGATCATTTCCTTTTTACTCTTATTCAAAGAAGTTATATACTTGTGAGGACTCTTCAGTTAGAAGGTAGTCACATTATGTAGTGATGTCAGTGAGTTATAATCGTGAAAAGCTATGTATTAGTGTGTGTGAAAACATTTTTCTGGAAGCCACGGCTTTTGACCTCATTTATTTATTGCTAAGAGAAATGTTTAAAATGATATGTAGAAAATGATATGTTTAAAATAATAATACCAAAATGATATGTTAAAGTGTGATTTGAAGAGTTGGAGTGAGGAAATGACAAAAAAACATTTGTTTTATCACAATTTACCTAAGCAATATGACTAAGTTGACGGTATCATAATAAGTATTAGACAATTCAACAGATCATCTTATTTAGACCCCAAAACCATTCCATATTCAACACCTTGGTAGATTTTGGATTAAAACAAAAGACAAGAAGCGGGAAAAGGGGTGGATTAAAGTTCAAGTTGTTCATCAACTCAACTTTACTCACCCATAATCTGAACCAACTCACACGATCAAACAATTCTCCACCAACTGAGAATGTGCAATCTGAGACCTCTATCTCTAGTAAACCCGAAACAAAGCTATTAAAGAAAAAAAATCCTCAATTTTTTAAATTATGCCTGTTAAACATTCAATCCGCTTGTAATAAATCTATTTATATATTTGAAACCGTTATCGATCATGGGTGGGGGAATGGTTAGCGTATGCGCGCTGTATCATACGGCCTGCCATTGAGTCAACTGACGTGGTTTCGAATCCCGGTTGTGCGTGGCAAGGAGTACGGTCGCCTGTCCAACCTCGTGGGCTTTCTCCGGGTACTCCGCCCCCATTGCTAAAGACCCCTACGCGCAAGCGAATTTTTGAAATAAAATTAAACCATGTTAGCCAAGAAATGACCTAGTTTGTGTTGAGTGGACGTTAAAACCCATTTCTCTCTCTCTTTATCGATCATGATATCGACATTCTTGTTTTGATTGAAACCTTCCATCAAACCAGGAGATGAATCCAAACTTGCGCCAATGACACCCAATGGTTATAAAATACAGCACAAACCCTATGCCTCTAGACGTTGTGGTCTAGCTATGATATATCGTGATTATCTTCAGATAAAACCCTGTCCTTCGAAAATACCAGTTCCTACATCGTTTGAGTTTCTCGAATTGTTGTTGACGCGTGGCCATACTGCTAATCGAATATTTTCAATCTACCGCCCCCTCCCCCCAATCTCAAAGAAGAAGAATCTAAAATCTGCAACATTTCATAAGGAATTCTCGATTACTTGGTGGCAGCACCAGCAAGACCCGTTTTGTTGGGCGACTGCAATTTTCATTTTGAAATTGATAACCTTGACACGAGCAAATTAAACAATAAGATCCAAGGTAAGAATTTCATTCAACATGTCTGCTTCCCAACCCACAAGAGAGGCCACGCCTGGACTGAATAATAACATATGAGTCTGATAGATGCATTAGGGGTGTCAATGTGCTAGATTTACAAATCTCAGACCACTTTCTTGTTTCATGTGTTTTGGACATTACTCGACCAGTTCAACCTGTTAAAACATAAAGTTCAGCAACCTAAGAAGAATGAACACTAACGCATTTCGTCAAGATCTGTCAATGTCTGGGTTAATATGTAATCCACCAAACACACTTGATGAGTACGCTCTTATACAACGATGTATTGGTGGTCCTTCTTGACAAGCATTTACTCAGACGATATTCGTTCAGCTAAAACTGATAGAAGAAACGCCGAGACACGTTGGAGGAAATCTGAATTGGAGGTTCACCGTCAAGTCTACTAGGTGCATGAAAGAAATCGTCTTACTAAAAAGTTAAAATCTGACAAACAGAATGAACACCAAAATTGCTGAATCAACTACTGACTCTAATGACCTTTACAAGCTTATGTTCCATCTAATGGGTAAAGTAGGGAAAGATACCAGTCTCCGGTATTGGGTCCGGTTTTATTTACCTTGTACACCAGTGATCTTGGAAGGATAATTGACGACCATGAGCTTCTTAGACATTTTTACGCTGATGACTCACAAGTCATGACAATATTTGATCTAACCCCTGTTTCGGCCATGTCAGTACAGTCACAGATATCCAACCGTTACTGTGAAATTAAACATTGGATGACATCAAACAAACTCAAACTCAACGACGAAAAAACCGAAGTACTTCTCTTGGGACCGAAGACAAGAAGAGACAGTTGTGGTATTCAAGACATAACTGTTGGCGAAACTTCCATTCCCTTTCTATCCAGATTAGATTACTGTAACAGCCTACTAGCTGGTGCACCATCTACTCTCCTGAATCGTCTTCAGTCTATCCAAAACTCCACAGCATGGGTAGTGTCACCCACCTATTTGCTTGACGCTATTACAAACCAACAAGACACCATGGGTGAAACCGAACACAAATTGGGAACCTATTCGGCTAGCGACCTATTCGACCGATCGAGCTGCAACCTGTTCGTTGGAAACCTATTTAGAATAAAGACAACGCCTTAACTCATCTATTTATCAACCAATGAAATCCAACGTTATGTCTATCAAATGAAAGTAGAATATATTATTTTTATACGCCCAGATTTTCATGTGGACGTATATTGTCGTCGCCCTTCCGACCACAATTTGTTTGTGGACTCTCTACAGGTCACAATTCTTATCCGATTTTGACGAAACTTCAAATATAGGTTTATCCCCATAAGATCTCGGCTGCTTTCTTTATTGGCATGTATCGGGTCGTAACTTCATGGATTATGGCTCCTGATTGTACGAAAATCATGTTTATACGACCACATTTTTATGTGGACGTATATTGTCGTCGCCCCTGTTCGTCCGGACGTCCATCCGTCCGTCCACAATTGTTTGTGAACAGTCTACAGGTCACAATTTTTATCCTATTTCAATGAATCTTAAAATATAGGTTTATCACCCTAAGATCTCGGTTCCTGTCGATATTGGCATGTATCGGACTGTAACTTCATGGGTTATGGCCCCTGATTGTACGAAAAAATCACGTTTTTTAGCTTGTGAACAGTGTAGAGGTCACAATTTTGAAGCGAATTAGATGAAACTTGAAATGCATGTTTATAACCCAAAGATCTTGATTCCTTTCGATATTTGCGCCATTCGGATCGTAACTTCCTGAATTATGGCCCCTGATTGTCCGGAAAATCGCCCCTTTTAGCTTGTGGTCCCTCTGGAGGTCACAATTGTTACCCGATTTAAAAAAAAACGTTTGATTATATCACCGTTCCATGGTTATGAAGGTTGAGTTCGAATATCGTGAAAATCGGACCAAAATTGACGGACAAAATGGCCGCCGTTTGTACGCGAATATTGTGAAAATATGTTATATCAAGGTTGTGGACATTATAGAGGTCATAATTTTGAACCGATTTTGATGAAACTGGACATGTATGTTTATAACCCAAACATCTTGGTATTTGCGCCCATCGGATCGTAACTTCCTGAATTATGGCCCCTGATTGTCCGAAAAATCGCCCTTTTTAGCTTGTGGTCCCTCTGGATGTCAAAATTGTTATCCGATTTAAAAAAAAACGTTCCATGGTTAGGAAGGTTGAGTTCGAATTTCGTGAAAATCGGACCAAAATTGACGGACAAAATGGCCGCCGTTTGTAGGCCTACGCAAATAGTGGGAAAATATGTTATATCAAGGTTGTGGACCTTATAGAGGTCACAATTTTGAAACTTGACATGTTTGTTTATAACCCAAAGATCTTGGTTCCTTTCGATATTTGCGCCCATGGGATCATAACTTCCTAATATATGGCCCCTGATTGTCTGAAAAATCGCCCTTTTTAGCGTGTGGTCCCTCTGGAGGTCAAAATTGTTATCCGATTTAAAAAAATAACGTTTGATTATATCACCATTCTATGGTTATGAAGGTTGAGTATGAATTTCGAGAACATCGGACCGAAATTGACGGACAAAATGGCCGCCGTTTGTACGCGAATAGTGTGAAAATATGTTATATCAAGGTTGTGGACCTTATAGAGGTCACAATTTTGAACCGATTTTGATGAAACTTGACATGTATGTTTATAACCCAAAGATCTTGGTTCCTTTCGATATTTGCGCCCATCGGATCTTAACTTCCTGAATTATGTCCCCGGATTGTTCGAAAAATCGCTTTTGTTAGCTTTTGGTCCCTTTGGAGGTCAAAATTATTATCCGATTTAAAAAAAAACGTTTGACTATATCACCGTTACATGGTAATGAAGAGAGAGGTTGAATTTCGTGAAAATCGGACTAGAATTGACGGACAAAATGGCAGCCGTTTGTACACGAATAGTGTGAAAATATGTTATATCAAGGTTGTGGACCCTATAGAGGTCACAATTTTGAATCGATTTTGATGAAACTTGACATGTATGTTTATAACCCAAAGATCATGGTTACTGTCGATATTTGCGCCTATCGGATCATTACTTTCTGAATTATGTCCCCTGATTGTACAAAAAAATCACCCTTTTTAGCTTGTGGTCCCTCTGGAGGTCACAATTATTATCTGATTTAAAAAAACATTTGATTATATCACAGTTACACCGTATATTATGGGTGAGTTTGAATTATGATTTTCTGGTGATTACTTAAAATGCAACAACTCTTGTTGACTGCCCGGACGATTTGGCTGCTGTGTGGGCGCATGTTTCGTTGCCTGGCAACCTATTTTTTAAGCTTGTGGACCCTATAGAGGTCACAATTTTGAACCGACTTTGATGAAACTTGACATGTATGTTTTTAACCCAAAGATCTTGGTTCCTTTCGATATTTGCACCCATCGGATCGTAACTTCCTGAATTATAGCCCCTGATTGTCCGAAAAATCATCCTTTTTAGCTTGTGGTCCCTCTGGAGGTCAAAATTATTATCCGATTGATTATATCACCGTTACATGGTAATGAAGATTGAGTTCAAATTTCGTGAAAATCGGATCAAAATTGACAGACAAAATGGGCGCCGTTTGTACGCGATTAGTGTGAAAATATGTTATATCAAGGTTGTGGACTCTATAGAGGTCACAATTTTGAACCAATTTTGATGAAACTTGACATGCATGTTTATAACCCAAAGATCTTGGTTCCTTTTGATATTTGCACCCATTGATTCGTAACTTTCTGAAATATGGCCCCTGATTGTATGAAAAATCTACCTTTTTAGCTTGTGGTCCCACCACTATAGGTCAAAATTATTATCCGATTTAAAAAAAAAAAAACGTTCGATTATATCACCGTTATGTGGTAATGAAGATTGAATTCAAATTTCGTGAAAATCGGACCAAAATTGACGCACAAAATGACCGCCGTTTGTACGCGGATAGTGAGAAAATATGTTTTATTGAGGTTGTGGACACTATAGAGGTCACAATTTTGAACCGATTTTGATGAAACTTGACATGTATGTTTATAACCCAAAGATCTTGGTTCCTGTCGGTATTTGCACCCATCGGATCGTAACTTCCTGAATTATAGCCCCTGATTGTCCGAAAATTCGCTCTTTTTAGTTTGTGATCCCCATTGAGGTCAAAATTATTATCCGATTTAAAAAACCGTTTGATTATTTCACCGTTACGTGGTAATGACGCTTGAGTTCAAATTTTGTGAAAATCAGACCAAAATTGACGGACAAAATGGCCGCCGCTTGTACCCGAAAAATGTAAAAATATGGTATATAGGTTTCAATCTGATGTTGATGAAACTTGAAATGTATGTTTATAACCGAAAGATCTTGGTTCCTTTTGATATTCAACGGATAATATCAGATTGTAACTTCCCGAATTATAGCCCCTGATTGTACGCAACATTGACTTTTTTTAGCTTGTGGTCCCTCTAGAGGTCTCAATTATTTTCCAATTTTAGAAATAATATTAAATGTTTCGTATACTAAACGTTAGCATGGGGCAGAATTTTCTAAAAACCAAACAAATTCTAATGATTTTCTGATAATTACTTAATATGCAACAACTCTTGTTGACTGCCCGGACGATTTAGCTGCTGTGTAGGCGTATGTTTCGTTGCCTGGCAACCTATTTTTCATCAATTCCTTTAGCTCAGGATAGAAGTGTAATTTCGTCATTATCTTACAGCCGGATCGGTCGAATAGGTCGCTAGCCAAATAGACGGAGTACTGTCCTCAGTGTAATCAACTCTGGCTCAGTTCGGACTGAAACCAAAAGTAAGATCGTAAGTACGCCTTCTGGTACAAATGAACACGGATACTGTCCCTGAAGTGATAATAAATTGCATTCTATAATACATAAAAATACCAAAAACTAAACCAGATCAATCACACAGTGAATAAGAAATCCACTAAAGGCATCAGTGTCCCACGTGTCGGTGGTAAGAATGATCCAATCTAGAAACATATAAATCATTACACCCATCATCTAAACGTTATTTTATACTTAGAGACCGGAGGCTCAGTACGTCAAATATTGGATGAGATGTCCTACATGTTCTGGTAATTATGTATGATAAAAGGTACGCCGTATATAGAACAACGAGTCATAATGAAACACGGTGTATAACCACATCTATCACACAAGGAGACAGGACTCCCTCACCCCTGACCCACGTGAATAAGAAATCCACTAAAGGCATCAGTGTCCCAGGTGTCAGTGGTAAGAATGATCCAATCTAGAAACATATAAATCATTACACCCATCATCTAAACATCAAAACAAATGCGAAAAAATCAGACTAAGTGATCACGCCTCATTGTCACAACTCACTAAACTTGTCTAATCCCCCGATGGTGGCTGACGACACTACAAGTCAATACAAACACGTGCGCTGACCTACTTATCCACAATCAAGCTTGAAAACATTTTACACAAGAATAAGACGCTTAGTAGTCTGTTGTGTATTCCATTTCTCTTAATAGATTTTTTCACCAAAAATTACTAATTTTGCCACAAATGATTTTACGCCACCAAGGCTTTCCTATTTCCACCAGGGCTTGCAAAAGTTGAATACATGTACTACCAAGGTATACCAAGGCTATTGGCTACCTCAGCCAAAATCGATATGCCACCAAGACTATTGGCTACCTAAGCCCAAAACAATAAGCCACCTAGGCTATTAGCTACCTAAGCTAAAATAAATATACCACCAAGGTATTTTCAAGTAAAAAATAAAATCTATTAACGTTAATGAATCAAGCACACGCCTTCCCACCTCGCTGTCTTAATGAAGTATGAATTGAATACATCATACTACGTCATCGCCGGAAATGTAACGCGAGGATCTCTAGGGAAGCGTCTTTCTCCCGAACAATGCAGTAAAGGAAGTACATGTATCTGATCAATTCCCAGGGTCTCAATGCATGACTCGTGCACATATCATCTTTATATAAGAAGAGCGTTGTCAACATTCCCTTCAGGCATCATTGAGAGATCATAGAAAAGACATAATTTGCGAGTTCCTGGTCCACAACCTCCTCGGCTTAGAGACCTGGAAACACCGCCGTAAAACACAAGCTAGGGGATAGAAAACGTATATTTAGCTTATATTTAATGTCACAGCTGTGTGTGTATCTTCCTCTATATAACCATTGTATTGTGGATGTTATAAAGATATAAAAAGGGTGTTTCAGTGTTAATTGATCACAATGAATGTCCCGACTACACAAGTGTCACCCTGGTATCACGGGCCATATATACGACGTGGAATTAGTTCATAATTCAACTATTTAACGACACCGTAATGTCACATTTCTACCCGAACAACGAGCTGTTTTACTTTGGCGAAAAACGAACCAGTTTGTCGTTCGGTATTCTTTATTGTTTTTTCTATATTGCTAATTCCTTAATATATGGTGAATAACGAATAACAAACTAGATAGTTGTATATTATTCGAAAATACCGAACAACAGCTAACTTCACGTCAGTACAGAAATGTTCGTAATCGGTTCAAATGGCTTGGATATGTCGCTAGAGACCCACCAGACGAACTCTCAATGATCAACTACACCAAAGACTCGGCAAAGAGAGGTCCTGGAAGGGTTGTAGTACTCCACTTTGACAATTATCCTCCTTCAACAGGACCTGTCTTTATAGGTGGCAACGCTAGACCACACTTAGCGCGTGTCGTTGTTAATTTTGAGAACATTTGGGTCATTCTTGGGGATAAAATATACCAGAGCGTTCAACCGATTAACGCAGGCTCAGATCCACCGACTCATATGTCAATGAGAAGGTGCGACCAATAGGAGATGCAGCTCGGTGCACACTACACCAGACATTTGTTCACTCTTTTGACGACACTATAGACAACTTCAACAGGAAATGTCCTGAACTGAACTATGAGATTTTCTATTGACCTACCTATTGACCTTTGATTCATCCCCCCCCTCCAATATTTTCGAACTCGACCCCGGTCAGAAACAATACAAGCATTTTATAACGAAATACTTACAAGTATATATTCAGGGGCATACTAGTCCAGGAGATATATTCTAAATAAATCCAGAACCTCAAACAAATTGCAAAAGAAATGTTTTTACCGTTAATATATTCTTTGGACTTTGGTGTTCATCCTATCAAAAGTCGCCACCGATCCCTTGATCCTTAATGCAATTTTTCACCTGTCTAAGTTACTATATTTAGAAAAACACCTGAGTGTTAAAAAAATGGGGGTGGGGATCTTGAAATTGCTTTAGATAAAATACTTGTAAAACGATTTTGTAAAAAAAGACAGACGAGGCATCCGCGTATGAACCTATTTGGTTTTTTATATCTTAATTAGGTCATTGTGCATAATTAGTGACGTTAATTAGGGTATTATGCATAGTGACGTCATAAGATTATGACCTCAGAAATGATGTTCTGAATTACATTGATCCATACATATAATTATTTATTTTTATCTTCGAACTTTGGGACATGGAAAATAAGGGACATTTTGTCAATTCAGTTTGGGCATACAAAAGTTGTTTTCTAGGATTTTGATAAAATAAACAAAAACAACACAATTTGTTTCGATAACAGCAAGCATTTAGTGCTGACGTATTCTAATTTTTGAATACATAAATTGGTATTTACAATAATTGTAAAATATAGTTTGCGGAATCGAAGTCAATAGTTCAATTAAGATTAATCTACACTAAAGTCAATTGCTGGTGAATTGGAGCAGCTTAGTCCTTTGCATTCCTTACACGATATGGAACATTCAAGTCCGTGTTTTCGACAAGAACACTGCTTACTATCACAGTTCACTTTGCACTTACATCGTATTATAGAAAGAATGGCTGACGGAGCAGGATCAATGTCGATTTGGGTGGGTAGATATAAACCGTTTTCAACTTTCCATCCCCATAATGTTGCATCCATGACCGAGTCGCTTGTCCAATCTTTTATTTGAAGAAAAGCTCGCATACAGTGAAACTTCGCAGCAGACGAGGTTGGTGGCAGGGTATGGATTTCAACTGTTGAAGTATTACATATTGACTTTTCCTTGAATAAACGATATCTTAGCTGATTGAGATTTTCGTCTTTTGATCCATTATATAGTTTTACAATAATATTTTCACCGATTCTCGCCACATCATCAGAACTGAGACACTTTTGGAATTTGTCGAATTCACCTTGGAGACAAACACTTGTTCGGACTTTCTTAAATACGTTGGCCTTTCCAACACCAAAGATTCTTGAGGTGGTATCACATCCTGTGAGCGCATGAACTGCAGGAAGAATTGAATAAATCTGCCGCCCAACAACATCTATTGTCTTTTTCATGCTCCAAACTTTAGCTTTATGAATTAAACCTGTTCTTTTACCCGAACGGAACTGGAGTTCGTGACTATTTGGTATTGTATAATAGCACAACAAGATTAACAAGTCTGTGTCTTCACCAATTAATGTAGTGGGGAAATTTACGGTAGATTCCACAGCAGTTTTAACCATCAAAACATCTGCATCGGATTTTGCCTGGATAATTCTGCAGCCTATACTTCCAAGAGTTAAAGATAACATATCGATGAAGGATTGCTTGTTTTGGGAATTAGCTAGAAAGTGGTCCTTTTTCGAACGGAAGGTCATATCACCAGTAAATAATACAGTTGTGCTCATTATGCCTTTAGATCGTCGTTGGTGCGTTACATCCTTCGTTGAAGGGCCTGCCATATATCCGTCAAATACAATAGTTGGAGATCCATATCTCGTATTAACATACATGTAGTTTGCATACAGTTGACAAATTTCAGAGAATGTCAATCCCCTAGACCAAGGAAGTTGATGTAAAAGTGAACCACCATCTACAACATACTTCATATCAGCGTCAGTTCTATCATCCGCTGAACAATCACCCAAAGACCAGATAGCATCCGCTAATGTAGACTTATGGGCTTCCCTCATACACCCACTGTTATTAAACAAAGCAGAAGGTACAGAACTGAGTTCATATGAAAATACTTGGTGCATATCTTCAGTAACGCCTGCAGCAGCAACCAACAAGCGTTGAAAAAGAAGTTGTGTGCTAACTCGCACCGTTTCATTTTCTATTTTGAGAAGAGAATGTTGATCCATGGTAATAACTTGCTTTTTCTTCCGAAAAGATAAATCCATTACAGACTGGTCCTTAATATTCTCTATAATGTCTTCTCCAACGGTTTTAGCCAAGTGAACATTTACATTACCTTTAGCAGTTACTCCGGTCTCGATGTTACGCAACATATCAATTTTTTCAAATGGATTTCTCGCTTTCAAACATAACGCTAACGCTACAATATACGTCCACATTCCTGCTTTGATTGATATGGTACTTTGTCAAGAAGGCTAGGCGTTTGGTTTGTTTAGCGTTGAGGGTCGTGCACCAACAATAATAGTTGTCGTCCTTAGAGTATAAGGAATAACTATACCAAGATAATCCATTCAGAATTGTGCCTTCCTAACACTAAAGGCAAAAAGTGGGCGTGGCTCTGCCCCTGGGGGTTGGGACATTCATCAAAATCAATAGTGGACGCCCTCAGGCTATAAGGAATACATAAACCAAGTACCACGCTGATTTTAAGAAAATCCAGTTAGAATTGCGGCTTCTAGACGACACAGAGACACACAAAAAGAAAATGGGCGTGGCTCTGCCCCTGGGGGTTGGGCATGCACCCCAAACAATAGGGATCATCCTTAGAGTATAAAGAGTAAGTATACAAAGTTTTAAAGAAAATACAATAAGAATTGCGGCCTGTAGGCGACACAAAGACACACGATAAGAAAATGGGTGTGGCTCTGCCCCAGGGGATTGGGCATGCATCCCAAATGATAGGGATGTTCCTTAGGGTACAAAGAATGTGTATGCTAAGTTTCAAAATTATAAGTTAAGAAATGTGGCCTGTAGACGACAAACAAATACATACTAGAAATGGGCGTGGCTCTGTCCCTGGGGGTCGGGCATGCACCAAAAACAATAGAGATCTTCCTCAGGGTATAAGGAATACGTATACCAAGTTTGAAGAAAATCCAGTAAGAATTGCGCCCTGTAGGCGACATAAAGACTCGTGAAAAGAAAATGGGCGTGGCTCTGCCCCTGGGGGTGGGGCATACACCCCAAACGATAGGGATCATCCTTAGAGTATAAAGAGTAAGTATACAAAGTTTTAAAGAAAATCCAATAAGAATTGCGACCTGTAGGCGACACAAAGACACACGATAAGAAAATGGGTGTGGCTCTGCCCCAGGGGGTTGGGCATGCACCCCAAATGATAGGGATGTTCCTTAGGGTACAAAGAATGTGTATGCTAAGTTTCAAAATTATAAGTTAAGAAATGTGGCCTGTAGACGACAAACAAATACATACTAGAAATGGGCGTGGCTCTGTCCCTGGGGGTCGGGCATGCACCAAAAACAATAGAGATCTTCCTTATGGTATAAGGAATACGTGTACCAAGTTTGAAGAAAATCCAGTAAGAATTGCGCCCTGTAGGCGACACAAAGACACACGAAAAAAAAATGGGCGTGGCTCTGCCCCTGGGGGTGGGGCATACACCCCAAACGATAGGGATGTTCCTTAGGGTACAAAGAATATGTATGCAAACTTTCAAGATTATAAGTTAAGAAATGTGGCCTGTAGACGACAAACAAACAAATACTAGAAATGGGCGTGGCTCGGCCCCTGGGGGTCGGGCATGCCCCAAAAACAATAGGGATCTTCCTTGGGGTATAAGGAATAAGTATACCAAGTTTGAAGAAAATCCATGAAGAATTGCGCCCTGTAGGCGAACCACACACACACACACACACACACACACACACAGGGGCGACGGCATAATACGTTCACATTATGAATGTGGACGTATAAAAAGTCGAAAACTGTAATTAAATCTTCTCTGTCTCTTTTTTGCCTTGAACTAAACATTTCCTTGTGTTGTTCACTGGACGAAAATGAAATCTCTGTGAGGGTTTGCATACTCGAATTAACTGCAGCACACATGGGCATAGCAAGCAACCATTGAACGCGTCGAGTCTCTGTCATTCCTTTGCCCCTCGTCATTCCACCTGTGGACTTTAAGCTTCGCATTACAGTCTGCTCAATAGTAAGGTCTGTAGACAAACCTGCCCAGAACCGGTCACTTCTTCGCACTACATGATGTCCATCCATGAACTCCGTATATACTTTCGGGTGGTTACTAGGAAGTTCATACATTTGTTGTAGATATAGATAGGCTGACTTTACGTATAAATTGTGACCTGTAGCTGCTAGGTAAGGAAGCATATCGGCAACAGTTTTGAGGTGTAACTCCCAATCACCTGTTCTTTCTGCTTTAATAAACCTTCGTAATATGTCAACGGTTTCCATATATTGGATCCACATACCTGCTGTAGGATATTGCAGAAGTTCTCGTTTGTGTCTTTCAAGCTTCGATCTTACGTTGTCAAAGACAGGGTGATTGCTTATGTCCTCCACACCAATGGCCTTGCTCAACAGTTGATCGTACAAAGAAGCAATAACATCAACGTCTTTATCTACGTGGTCTTGTATATCTCCCAGTTCGCTGTCTTGCTGGGTAACGGATAAACCATATACATCTGAAACAATCAGTATATTTAGTGCTGAATCAACCAGAAGATGTCCCCGTACAGCTCGAGAGATTGCCTTGCCACTAAACATGTGCTGTACAGCATTTGTAGCATAAACTGTTTCCATTGCATCTTGCAAGCCGGAAGACTGCATTAGATGACCAACACTGTCAAGAAAACTCATCTGTAAATGAAATCCACCGAGTCGTAATACAATGTTCTTTAACGGACTGTCTTCCTTCTCCCTTTCAATAATAATCGAAGCTTTCCAGTAAAGGGGCTGATCGAATGTCACAATTGGAGTTATTTGGTGTCTTTCAGCCTGCTCACAAACATAATGCAAAGTTGAATAGATACATGATAAATCACCGGGATTCAAGTCAATCATTGGTAAGAAATTTATTGACGATTGTCCGGGAAAGGAACCAGATTGAACAGTTTGCATAAAACCGGACCAAACGGGACACGTAGACTTGATAGGTCGAATTACTTTTAACATCAGTTCTAAGTTATCCGTTTTGTCAACCACTGGCTTGTGAATTAAACACTTGAACTTTAACGATGGTTGTTCTTTTGATGATTTGTAGAATTTTATGTTAATTCTACCCGAAGCTAATAGAAGGTCTAGAGAAACTGTTAGGCGTCCCAGTTTAGATTCTTCTGACAAACCAGGTGTTACTGTTGCGATAATCCCCATTCCGTGGAATGTGTTGTGACCATCTAATGTTCTGATATTATGATCCACATTGTCGGCGACGAATTGTACAGATTGTGTTTCATTCAACATTGAAATGTGAGCACTGTTTCCAACAGCTGCACTACATTCAAACCGCATTACTTCTTTGTAATTAGAGCAAAATCCAAACTTATTAAGTGTATCGATGAGGAATCGTGACGAAAATTGGTTATGTAGTTGAACTGCAAGACCTAATAGGATGGGGGATAAAGATACTTTGGGTCTTACAGCTTGCATAATTGACTGTCCTAAAGAGGCAATTTTGACAGAATTTGTCTTTGGTGGACACATTAAGGAAAGAAAAGTCTTGAGTGACTGGGGTAGGTAATCTAGCTGACCTTGCACAGACGACAAATCGTGTGGAGACGGATATTTGTCTTTACAGACTGGAAGATCTTTGATGTCACTTTGAATAAGTTTAGCCGCGGCTTTAATTATATACATTTTTGTCTCGTTTTCATCTTGATTTTTAGGATGATTGTAAAATTCATTCAGCATGGTGGAAGCAGTTGCTTTGAAGGTTACCACATTGGGGATGCCATTTAATTCAGTAACGATTATTTGACCTTTAAAATACTCCAATAGTTTTTTCTTCATATATGTAGAACTGTAAGCATCACCAGGACACAAATCATCCATCTGTTTTACCAGATCGCCGATAGTTATTTGTTCATCGTCATTCTCTTGTAGAAACTTGGCTACTTTAAGAAAAGCTGTTAATTGAGTCTGATTTTCTGGCCTCCCTCTAGAGAACTTAGATGAAGGTGACTCGTCTTTCTGCTTGGAAACAGGTATATACTTCCCAGTTCTAAAATTTACATTACAAGTCTGATGGTATATAGCATCAGCTGCGGGCAAATCCAAAGCATATTCTAGTCGAGCGAGAACTTGATTACCCCATGCATCATTTCGTTTTAAACAAATTTCTTTTACTGTATTTTGAAAATCAAACGTTCGAACAGGAAAGACTTCAAAACCTCTTTTATTCCCGCTAAGTTTGGCATTCTGTTGACAAAAAAGACAATGTTTTTCAAAATCGAACCCGTCTTCTTCTGACCGAAGCCTTCTATACTCTTCAGATAAATTGCCAATATGCTGGGAACGTCAGAACTCCTTTTGTCTACAGAAGTTACGCCTACAGTCTCTATGTATAGCTTGTTGAGGGGTTACGTTAGTAGAGATTCAGCTTTTCACTAATCGAGTTTATAGTTTCACAACCCTTCTGTCCAAGAATTACTACTGGTTGGTCGTTGTCTAAACGATTTTCACAAAAGATACAGCTCACTATAAAAAAATAAAAAGAAAAAAGTCTTTAAGTGGAGAATTCACTTGATAAATAAACGAGTATTTATGCCGTCACTGGGCTTCCATAGATTTTGTTCACGGCAACGCCTCATCACGCCATTGAAAAGACTGTTTACTAGTGTTTACCTTAATCTGCTGATGAAATTTGTCATAAATTTAACGCATTCTATTGAATATAAATTATTATAAATTTAGGATGCTATGTTTGAAAGGAATCTCATTAATTGATATGCCTGCATCAAATTTAGAGAAACGTTGCCAAGGCCTAATTGAAGTACATTGCTTAATCGTGTAACGTTACGTTACTTTCAGTCTGAATTGAAATAATTACCGAAATTAAATATATTTACGAATTTTAAAACTTACTTTTTGCACTAAATAAGTATTATTTCATCTATTATGATATTATTGGAAGTAATTAGGTCGATTTCTGCTCTGCCTAAGACGTTTTGTTGGTGTTAGCTAGTGTCGTCTGCTACTTCCGGCGACGAATTAATCAACTACGGAAGCCCGTCGATGCCTTAGTTTAACGTTACTATAGTGACATATTTGTTTTACCTGTATATCAAAAACGGCTGGTTATAGCGACGGCGATTTTTTACACATTTTAGATACATCCGTACAGAGTTGAACAGAGCAAAATTTATTTCTTTTGCAATTTGTTTTGGGCTATTACTGATATCTCCTGGACTATACATAAAGAATTTGCTTGCCTTGTTTATCAAACATTCCACCAACTGATGCACATGTCACTAATATAGGGACACAATTATTAGCCTAGCACCAAATGTGCGAGTTTTGTAGAAGCCAATAGCGGATGCAGTAACTGGGAATAGGTGGGGCGGTAGGGTTTAGTTAATGGTGGTATGCAGTGAGCACTTATTTTACATAGTAACCAATATAGGTACATCATAATATTATACATAGCAACCATTATATTTTGTGACGGTTTTTATTTAATAGCTTACCGTTTATACGGAAGATTTATCCGTATCCACGCACATTCCCTAGTCTTTCGTCACATTTTGCATTTAGAATAATATATTCAATTGTCCATCCATAATTTAAATGTATTAATCCTATGATCTTTCGATGTTGATGTTATTCTATTTTCGATTTATTTATAAATAACCGTTAGTCTCGCGAATGAACGTCACGTTCGCGAGTAGGCGTTTTTGCGATGTATTACAGGAGTTCTCGTTGCCCGCTATTTTACGGGATTTCATATTGTATATAAGCTGTTCACAGCGCATTTTCATTAGATTAACTTAGATCTTCGACTGACAACTTTTAACTTGGCAGTATTAGAACGTGAGTGGATGTCTGAAGGTTCCTTATTGTGTTCTTTTATTATTCAGTGAATCCCTCCAAGTGTTCGGTGCTAAAGTTATATTGTATATTAATGTTTTACTACCTCTAGTGTCATTAAATTAGAGATTATATTATTGTTCGTCATTACGTGAGTGTCAGTTTACCATATTTTATATATCGTTTCTGATCGTGTACACGTGTGTTTGTGTTTCGACCATTATTAGGGTTTCGCCTAAAATCGGTTTCAATATAAATATCTTTTTCATTATTGTGCTATATCCTTCTTGTATTTTGTTAAGAAGATAATATATTTTTATATAAATATTTATTTTGTTGTTTGTGTTATTGAGTAAGGGGAGACATTGTGCAAGGCGACATCGCAGTCGCATTTCATTCAACTATTGGAGATCCCAGTCAAGAACTTGGGTAGGGATTCCTTATAGTCACTCTTTAGCTGACACTTACTCATTAAGTGTCATTCCATGAGAAAACCATGCAAAATCATGCAGAATCGGGAAGGTGGGGGGTCGGCAGATCGAGTTCATCTTGGGGGGATTTTATGGACTCCTCAAGACTACTTCACAGCCAGCAGAGCCGATCTCAAAATTTAACCGTTATTGAGATACAGCCTCGGGCTGATTTTTGGGCAATTTTGCCCTTTTTCAGGTCATTTTTGGTCAATTTTCAGCCACTTATTCTGGTGAGTCTAGGGTTTGGATGAAAATAGTGGTGGTTGGTGATGTTAGTGGGGGTCTTCCTGTGCCCCAATATACAGACCTTAAGGTCACATCTATTCTCTGGGAGTAATGGTCAGCAAAATTGTAACATATGGCGAATAAAGTAGAAAATATACACCTTCGAAGATTAGCCCTATTTTCTATGATGCGGGGGTAGGTCAAAATATCGAAATGGTTTTATGCACAGCTCGACCCCCTCTATTGATATAAGAAATAAAATTTCTGTCACCTCGATTCATTCAATGCGAAATCATGAGTCAAAGTTGGTGAATTTTCCATATGATAAATCTCCAATTCTCTATGAAATGACCTACTTTCATACAGGGTAAGCCAGCTTTCTCCAATTCTTCTCCAAATCATTCGCCCATGCTCGCTGGTAGCAGCAGTAAACCGGTTCGAGCAAAACTGGTCACTTTGATGAAGTGTGGTATCCAATGCAAGATGGCCGCGCCCGGGACCGCAGAAAATTGAGGCTTTTCTTCATTTTTGGCCATTGAATGTGGCACATATCCCACACATGAGAACTAAAATGACTTCATCCAATTGAAAGACTGTACTAAAAATATTAAAGTCGACTCTATAGCACATTACGTAGCAATAAGTTATGTGAGAACCGAATTGGAACTGATTTCTTGACGTATAGTGGAAATTTTGATCTTAATGTGCTACCTATTGATACCGCTTGGATTTCAAACGCAATATTCCCAAAGGACGTAAACATCCCCTGCATGGTACCACACCTAAGGGAAATGCATAGAAAAACCGTGCTGTGTCACTTAGAAACAGCTAAGTGAAATAAAATACTATTGAAATAAGGAAGGAATAAAATTGTGTCTTTGAAATATCAATAAGAACCTTCTATGTGTGCTTGACCACAACTAATTTAGCAGAAAAGAGTTGTGCGGTATATACACAAGTGGCCGAAAAGAGTTGCGCGGTGAACCTCGAGTTGACTGGGTAAAGCCATGGGCGTTAGAAGTCCCCAAACGTGCTGCCTTGAGTGTGATATAGCTGTAATACCTTTACTGAAGGTGTTGGGTTTTTTTTAACCTGGCAGCATTAAAAAATTCTTGTTAGTTTTACATTTTTTTCTTCTATTCTAGGTACATACCGGAAAATTTATGCTGTCCATAATGAGGAAATGGACCGTGAAAAAAACCAGTCTAGTTCTTCAAATAAATAATATGGCATGGGGTCCGAAATTCAACTTCATCATATGATCATTTTCAGAGCCCAAAATGGATCTTGCCAGACCTTGTAAAACTACACGTGTACATGAAGGGGAGTCAAAATGTTGTATCAAGCATATTTTGCAAAATTCACTTTTTTTGCTTCGTCATAATGAGAATTTTCTTGCGGATCTTTTCATCTGGATGTCGTATTTCTAAGCCAATAAAAAGAGGGTTTATAGATACTGTTTCAAAATGTCGTATATGGGGTGTTCCAAAAAAAGAAATTATTAAGAGCGAAAATGTTGTATTACAATCAAATGAAATATAGCCAGTAGTGTTTTACGATTAAATACCTATTATTGAAATTATTGTTGAGGCTTTACTTTGTGAAATCTATGAAATTGAAGCAGGTAAAGGTGAACATTTTTCGGAAATACGTCTTTGCTGTATAGAATTGCAAATAACGAGCTTTCACTCATTAAATGGCTACACATACAATTTGTAAATAAATATTTGAGAAAAGCTTCAGAAATATGACCTTTTACATACAACATTTTGACGACAATTTTATGAGACATTTTGATTCTTATGCTTGTCCTGGACCACCTCTCAAAATATCAAACGCAACGTATATTTGCCATGGAAAATTTTCTTGTATCTAGTCTCCGAATGATGGACTGGCTGGTAACAGGGACCAGGCTAGTTGATCAGTTGGACACTTGATTTGTAAAGAAAATTTTTCAAATTTTTATCCATGCAAATACTTAGAAAATAAATTTAGTAAATTATTTTATATGGAATAAGTTTAGAAAATTGTTTTATGTGGTTTGCAATTACTGTTGGAACTGATGACATCCCTCTCCCTTTTGGCAGTTCTATGTACTAGTAGCTGTTACAGGAAGTGGAGGCGGTGTTTCGATTCTACTACCCATAGCTGCAGATGATGTAGTAGCAGTAGATTGATAATGGGTGTTAGAGGCACTAACAGTAGCTGCAAATGATGTAGCAGTGGGGTGGATGTCATCAGTTCCCACAGTAATATCAAACCACGTGAAATAATTTAGTTTTAAAAGGCCTGTCAAGATCCATTTTGGGCTCTGGGAATGATCATATGATGAAGTTGAATTTTTGACCCTATACCATATTATTTATTTGAAGAACTAACCTGGCTCTTTTTACAGTTCATTTCCTCATTATTGACATTGTAACATTTCCAGCATATACCTAGAACAGAAGACAAAAATTCTAAAATTAAGAAGCTAGCCTCCAGTAAAGGTATTACAGCTATATCAGACTCAATGCAGCTAGTTTGAGGACTTCTGAAGTCCATCACTTAAATCAGTCAATTGTTGTCGATCACACATACAAGATCTTTTTATCGATATTTCACTTACCCCATGCAATAGGAATAAACAGATTCTAAGTGACACATCAAGGTCTTTGTATGGATATGGAATATTCCGTTTGAAACCGAGGCGGTAGCGATGGGCAGCACATACCACCTTTCCATCTAAACTCGACGAATCAAGATAACAAAATACACTTCGTCAAGAAATCAGCTCTCATTCGGTTGTCACATCAATTAATGCTACGTAATGTGCTAAAGGGTGAACCTGAATGTGATGTCCTTATATTAGTACACTCTTGGTACACAGCACAGTCTTTGTTTGGATTCCCCATAGGTGTGGTACCATGCAGGGAATATTTGCGTCCTTTTTCATTTGAGATCTAGGAGGTAGCGACTCGAAGCACAATAAGATCAAAATTTCCACTTCAAGAAATCAGTTCATATTCGGTTCTCACATCTCGTATTGCTATGTTATGTGCTCAAGAGTGGACCTTAATGTTTTAAGTAGTCTTTCAAGTGTATGAAGGCATTTTAGTTCTCATGTGTTGGGATATGTGCCACATTCAATGGCCAAAAATGAAGAAAAACCTAAATTTTCTGCGATCCCGGGCGCGGCCATCTTGGATTGGATTCCAAGCTTCATCAAAGTGACCAGTTTTGCTCGAACCGGTTTACTGCTGCTACCAGCGAGCATGGGCGAATGATTTGGCGAAGAATTGGAGAAAGCTTGCTTACCCTGTATGAAAGTAGTTGGTCATTTCATAGAGAATTGGAGATTTATAATATGGAAAATTCACCAACTTTGACTCATGATTTCGCATTGAATGAAACGAGGTGACAGAGATTTTATTTCTTACATCGATAGAGGGGGTCGAGCTGTGCATGAAACCATTTCGATATTTTGACCTACCCCCGCATCATAGAAAATAGGGCTAATCTTCGAAGGTGTATATTTTCTATTTTATTCGCCATATGTTACAATTTTGCTGACCATTACTCCCAGAGAATAGATGCGATCATAAGGTCTTTACATTGGGGCACAGGAAGACCCCCACTAACATCACCAACCACCACTATTTTCATCCAAACCCTAGACTCGCCAGAATAGGTGGCTGAAAATTGACCAAAAATGATGTGAAAAAGGGGAAAAATGTCCAAAAATCAATCTGAGGCTATATCTCAATAGCGATTAAATTTTGAGACCGGCTGTTCTGGCTGTGAAGTGGTCCAGTGGAGTCGATAAAATCCCCCCGAGATGAACTCGATCTGCCGACCCCCACCTTCCCACCTTCTGCATGGTTTTCTCGTGGAATGACTCTTAACAACCGAAGAGAATTGTGATCCCAGGCGAGCTAAGCAAAACCCCTCCCTGGATAACAGATCAGTAGCCGACGTTCCACTAGTGAGTCTTTGCGGTATTATACTGTGGATACAGCCGTTGAACGCTACAATTTTATGTCGCCCTACGATGCGATAAAACATCACGAGCATCCGGTTGATCACAGTCGTAAGCGCACTCATGTCGCCCGGCATCAGTTGAAGAATCGGAGCCACAATTAATCATATGACTGACACGTGATGACCTTCAAAATGGCCTCATTCTATGGTTGTTGACGCACCCTGGGTACCACGTGACTAAATAACCGAATCCTGTTGGCTACGCAAGCGAGGCGCCGACTCAAGTTAGTCGTAGGTGCGTTTATGTCGCTTGCGACAAGGGATACCCAGTTGTTTCCATTCGTAGGAGTAGAACATGTGCGACTCAGAGAAACTGGAGACAACTGGGCGGCGATTGGTTGTCGGCCGACTCACACCAGTCGTAAGAGCTCTCAGGTCGCCCAAGTAGTCACGACTGATCAGTTCCACTTGATCGCAAACCAGTCGCCGTCAGTTTTATCGCGTCGTAGGGTAACATAAGCAAGGCTTTAGACGTACATGCAATTTAGGTGTACGGATTCACACAAATACATATTTTAAGTATTTGAAATTTTCCCCTTCTATGCCGGCATTGTAGGTTTATCTCATTAATTTACTAAGTCGCCGTTGCATAGTTCTGAAACCGACTGCACTTATTTTGAGACCGACTATTTTTCTCCCTGTGGGTAATTTTTTCTTTAGACCAACATACTCACATTACAATAAGGGTAAAAGATTTTCTCAAACATGATAAGTTTAAACGTTATTTTATACTTATAGACTGGAGGCTCAGTACGTAAAAACCGTCAAATATTGGATGAGATGTCCTACATGTTCTGGTAATTATGTATGATAAAAGGTACGCCGTGTATAAAACAACGTGTTAGAATGAAACACAATGCATCAATAATGCGATGATGTGCCTATATTGATTGTTATTTATAATGAAATAATGTATCTATACTGGCTGTAATGTATAATAAGATGGTATACCTGTATTGGCTGTTATGTATAATAAGATGATGTACCGTCATTGGTTGGTATTTGTAATGAGACGATGTAGGCTACCTACATTGGTTCATTATATGTATAATAAGATGATGTACCTGCATTGGTTGCCATGTATAATAAGATGACTTAATGGTTGCTATGTATATTTTGGTTACTATGTATGATCTTTTTTTTAAAACGTAAATGTTCTTTATATACGTTCATCTGTGATATTTTTTTGTATTGCTTTTAATTTTATGTCGTATCGCCAATTGAGATCTGTGTTAATGTAATTGGCGTTAAATAATAAATATTATTAGGGTTTCACACTGCGTAGCTTGTGTGAAACACTATTGTTTTTGTTAAAATTATTATTAGGGTTTCACACTGCGTAGCTTGTGTGAAACACTATTGTTTTTGTTAAAATTATTAGGGTTTCACACTGCGTAGCTTGTGTGAAACACTATTGTTTTTGTTAAAATTATTATTCTTATTATTATTATTATTATTATTCAGATTCCAATTTGAATAGATCTCAGCAACTACGTGTCGCATCGTTACGATTTCTTCGGTTTTACTGGGAAAGTGGGTGTGACTTAGAGGATAAAGCTATTTTGAACGTTCTGCGACAATGCGAAATGTCCGAAATCACCAAATTATCGTTTTTTTAAAATATTGCAGTAATTTTAACAATAATCATTGAATTTTAACTTTCGATACATTTTGGCATAGCCTGAGACAGGGCACATAGCTACGCTACTTTCGATTTTTGATTTTCGGCAAATCTTCGAAGATATTAGGCGCCAAATTTCGAAAATTTAAAATTTTACAAAAAACTTTTTTATTTATGAATATTTTTTAGTCGTATTGTGCACAGAATTAAAGAGTCGTCTGACTAGTGCAAAAATGTTAAAAAAATTTGTCTCAGTAATTTTCCTTGGCCGCCATTGGCTAATTCAATTTTTCAGTCCTAGATTAATTTTTTATTGTTCGATTTGTATAAAACAAAGTTCATATGCTTCGTTGTATCAATTGTCATTTTTTTTATTACCAAAAGTTTTATCTGTCGGCACCGGAAGTGGCATAATTTTACCAAAAACTACAATTTTGACAGTTATTTTCCTTCTTCGAAAACAAATATTATTTTTTGGAAAAATTATTTGACTCAAAGAGTGTGCCCTTTCAAGGCGCAAAAAATGTAGGAAGCAGTTTTTTTAATTTCGATTTCATTTTCGAGCAAATTCGATTAAGAGGCTAAAAATGGTGTAAAATTGGCCTATTTACAACCTATTCAGGCTTTTCAGATTTTAAAATATTTCTTCGTAACTTTTATAAACTTGTAGCTATAATCCATACGAAGAAAATGTATGTTAAAATTCGTTTGTACTATAAGCAGTTACCAAGAAATGGGCAGTTCTGTACAAGTCACTGTTTTCGTTATTTTGCCTGTAAAATAGTCAATTATGATTGGATTTTTATAAAAGTGACATGATTTGATTCAAAAAGCACGTAGCGTCATATCAAGTTGATTACAATTTAAAATTGACACCGGAAGTGACATCATTTGGTCAAAAAATGCATTTTAAACTTTTTAAATCAATGTTTTATTCAACCAAGAATAACTTAATATGTATTAATAATTTTAACTTTTGGTTTAAATTCACATATAAACAAAACTCATATGGTCATATAGATATCATAAAATGGTTTCTAACTTGTTCGGTTGCCGAGAAATAGACGGTTTTCTACAGGTCACTTTTGAAGGTTTCGGGGCCATAAAAGGGTCAATTATTATTCGATTTTCATAAACGTCACACCATGTTATACCTAATGCCATTTGGGATTTCATACAAGTAATTCAAGATTTTCCTTATCACCGGAAGTAACGTCATTTTGGCAAAAACTGTATTTTTAGCCTCTTAAACAGATATTTTATTCAAATGAGTCTGTTTTGAAATCTTTTTCAAAGTATGGTATTTGATGCCAATCAACAAATAGAATGAACCCATACGATCATACAGATACCACAAAATGGTTTCTAACTTGTACGGTTGCAGAGAAATAGCCGATTTCCTACAAGTCACTTTTCAAGTTTTTTGGTCTTTAAAAGTGGCAATTATTATTCGATTTACATAAAATTTTCACTATATGATATCGTATGCCATTTCTGATTTCATAAGACTAATTGAACATTTGCATTAACACCGGGAGTAATTTAATTTTGTCAAGATCATTTACAAGTAACAAATGTATAAAATGAATTGATATTGCTGGATTTTGTTGATTCTGCGTCTATTTTATTTGTGTGCAATGTTAATTTGGAAACCTGTTTAGTGGTTTCGCTGGTACCGGAAGTGACATATGTTCAAGGGTAACTTGGCACCGGAAGTGACATGTTTAAGGGTAACGTGGCACCAGTGAAACCCGTCATTCCTGCATGCAGGTCTAGTTATTCTTATTATTATTATTATTCAGATTCCAATTTGAATAGATCTCAGCAACTACGTGTCGCATCCTTACGATTTCTTCGGTTTTACGGGGAAAGTGGGTGTGACTTAGAGGATAAAGCTATTTTGAACGTTCTGCGACAATGCGAAATGTCCGAAATCACCAAATTATCGTTTTTTAAAATATTGCAGTAATTTTAACAATAATCATTGAATTTTAACTTTCGATACATTTTGGCATAGCCGGAGACAGGGCACATAACTACACTACTTTCGATTTTTGATTTTCGGTAAATCTTCAAAGATATTACGCGCCAAATTTTGAAAATTTAAAATTTTACAAAAAACTTTTTTATTTATGAATATTTTTTAGTCGTATTATGCACAGAATTAAAGGGTCATCTGACTAGTGCAAAAATGTTAAAGAATTTTGTCTCAGTAATTTACCTTTGCCGCCATTGGCTAATTCAGTTTTTAAGTCCTAGATTAATTTTTTATTGTTCGATTTGTATAAAACAAAGTTCATATGCTTCGTTGTATCAATTGTCATTTTTTTTATTACCAAAAGTTTTATCTGTCGGCACCAGAAGTGGCATAATTTTACCAAAAACTACAATTTTGACAGTTATTTTCCTTCTTCGAAAACAAATATTATTTTTTGGACAAATTATTTGACTCAAAGAGTGTGCCCTTTCAAGGCGCAAAAAATGTAGGAAGCAGTTTTTTTAATTTCGATTTCATTTTCGAGCAAATTCGATTAAGAGGCTAAAAATGGTGTAAAATTGGCCTATTTACAACCTATGCAGGCTTTTCAGATTTTAAAATATTTCTTTGTAACTTTTATAAACTTGTAGCTATAATCCATACGAAGAAAATGTATGTTAAAATTCGTTTGTACTATAAGCAGTTACCAAGAAATGGGCAGTTCTGTACAAGTCACTGTTTTCGTTATTTTGCCTGTAAAATAGTCAATTATGATTGGATTTTTAAAAAAGTGACATTATTTGATTCAAAAAGCACTTAGCGTCATATCAAGTTGATTACAATTTAAAATTGATACCGGAAGTGACATCATTTGGTCAAAAAATGCATTTTAAACTTTTTAAATCAATGTTTTATTCAACCAAGAATAACTTAATATGTATTAATAATTTTAACTTTTGGTTTAAATTCACATATAAACAAAACTCATATGGTCATATAGATATCATAAAATGGTTTCTAACTTGTTCGGTTGCCGAGAAATAGACGGTTTTCTACAGGTCACTTTTGAAGGTTTCGGGGCCATAAAAGGGTCAATTATTATTCGATTTTCATAAACGTCGCACCATGTTATACCTAATGCCATTTGGGATTTCATACAAGTAATTTAAGATTTTCATTATCACCGGAAGTAACGTCATTTTGGCAATAACTGTATTTTTAGCCTCTAAAACAGATATTTTATTCAAATGAGTCTGTTTTGAAATCTTTTTCAAAGTATGGTATTTGATGCCAATCAACAAATAGAATGAACCCATACGATCATATAGATACCACAAAATGGTTTCTAACTTGTACGGTTGCAGAGAAATAGCCGATTTCCTACAAGTCACTTTTCAAGTTTTTTGGTCTTTAAAAGTGGCAATTATTATTCGATTTACATAAAATTTTCACTATATGATATCGTATGCCATTTCTGATTTCATAAGACTAATTGAACATTTGCATTAACACCGGGAGTAATTTAATTTTGTCAAGATCATTTACAAGTAACAAATGTATAAAATGAATTGATATTGCTGGATTTTGTTGATTCTGCGTCCATTTTATTTGTGTGCAATGTTAATTTGGAAACCTGTTTAGTGGTTTCGCTGGTACCGGAAGTGACATATGTTCAAGGGTAACTTGGCGCCGGAAGTGGCATGTTTAAGGGTAACGTGGCACCAGTGAAACCCGTCATTCCTGCATGCAGGTCTAGTTCTTATTAGGCTTTCAGACTTTCGTCTGAAAGCCTATTGAGATTACTAAAATTATTATTTTTAGGGTTTCACACTGCGAAGCTTGTGTGAAACACTATTGTTTTTGTTAAAATTATTATTCTTATTATTATTATTATTATTATTCTTTTGTTTTGAGTAGATCTCAGCAACTACGTGTCGCATCGTTACGATTTCTTCGGTTTTACTGGGAAAGTGGGTGTGACTTAGAGGATAAAGCTATTTTGAACGTTCTGCGACAATGCGAAATGTCCGAAATCACCGAAGTTATCGTTTTTACAAATATTGCGGTAATTTTAACAATAATCATGGGATTTTAACTTTCGATACATTTTGGCATAGCTGGAGACAGGGCACATAGCTGCGCTACTTTCGATTTTTGATTTTCGGCAAATCTTCGAAGATATTAGGCGCCAAATTTCGGAAATTTAAAATTTTACAAAAAACTTTTTTATTTATGAATATTTTTTAGTCGTGTTGTGCACAGAATTAAAGAGTCATCTGACTTGCGCAAAAATGTTAAAAAATTTTGTCTCAGTAATTTTCCTTGGCCTCCATTGGCTAATTCAGTTTTTCAGTCCTAGATTAATTTTTTATTGTTCGATTTGTATAAAACAAAGTTCATATGCTTCGTTGTCTCAATTGTCATTTTTTTTATTACCAAAAGTGTTATCTGTCGGCACCGGAAGTGGCATAATTTTACCAAAAACTACAATTTTGACAGTTAGGTACATTTTTTGAAAACAAATATTATTTTTTTGAAAAATTATATGACTCAAAGAGTTTGTCCTTTAAAGGCGCAAAAAATGTCGGAAGCAGTTTTTTTAATTTCTTTTTCATTTTCTAGCAAATTGGATTAAGAGGTGAAAAAAGGCGTAAAATTGACCTATTTACAACTCATTCAGGCTTTTCAGATTTTAAAATATTTTTACGTAACTTTTATAAACTTGTAGCTATAATCCATACGAAGAGAATGTATGTGAAAATTAGTTTGTAATATAAGCAGTTGCCGAGAAATAGGCAATTTTGCATGAGTCACTTTTCACGTAATTTTGGCTGTAAAAGAATCAATTATTATTCGATTTTCAATTTTCTTTCGCCATTGGATGCCTAATGCCATAGTGAACTATGTCAAACCATTTTACCCCTTGCGCTGCCACCGGAAATGACGTCATTTGCTCAAAACTTAAATTTAAGCCTTCAAAAAACAATATTTTATTCAAATGAGTCGTATTTGTTATTTTTTTCAAATTGTGATATTTGATTCTATTGATCAAATAGATTGAACCCATACGATCATACAGATACCACAAAATGGTTTCTAACTTGTACGGTTGCAGAGAAATGGGCGATTTTCCTTAAGTCACTTTTCAAGGTTTTTGGTCTATAAAAGTGTCAGTTATTATTCGATTTTCATAAAATTTTCACCATATGATATCTTCTGTCATTTATGATTTCATAGAACTAATTTAACATTTTCAGTATCACCGGAAGTAATGTGATTTTGGCAAAAACTGTATTTTTAGCCTTCAAAACTGACATTTTTTTCAAATGAGTCTGATTTGTAATATATTTCAAATTATGATATTTGATTCCAATCAACAAATGGATTGAACCCATACGATCATATAGATACCAAAAGATATTTTTTATCGTGTACGGTTGCCGAGAAATAGACTATTTTCTACAAGTCACTTTTCAAGGTTTTTGGTCTATAAAAGTGGCAATTCTCATTCGATTTACATACAATTTTCGCCATTATGCTGCCTTATGCCATTTCTGATTTCATAAAACTAATTGAACATTTTCATTATCACCGGAAGTAATGAAATTTTGCCAGGATCACTTACAAGTAACATATATTGCTGGATTTGGTTGATTCTTCGTCCATTTTATTTGATGTTTACAATGCTTATGTGGAAACCTGTTTGATGGTTTCATTGGTATCGGAAGTGACATATGTTTAAGGGTAACGTGGCACAGAAAGTGACGTGGCACCAGTGAAACCCGTCATTCCTGCATGCAGGTCTAGTTTTTATTATTATTCTTTTCCGCCGGAGCCTATTTCTCTATGATCGAAAAGAGATACCGATTTGCGATCCATATTTCTATCGGGAAACTAGGTGGTGGCTACCCAATAAAGCAATTTTCACACTTCTGCGCAGACCGGAAGTTGCCGAATTTTGAACGTTGATAAAAAATTAAAAATCGGCCGTGGTTTCGTCAATTCTCTACCTATATTCAAACAAATCACATTTTTGGAAAGCCTGAGACTTTTCCGAGACAATAGCAATCTCACATTTTGCGATTTCGAAACTTCGTCGCTGACTTCTATCGTTCGAAAATTCAAAACACGTCGCCTACGAGACAATTTTTGTTATTTTTCAAAATTTGGAAATTTGACCTAGATTTTTGGATACCTGACGTCAATCCGATTCCAGTAACATAAGTTTCATTCAGAGTTACCGCCCTTTATTTTTCGAATTTTTTCGAATTTTCTACCCATTTTGTGAGCTGTGGTGTCGTTTTACAGCCAAAATGATGTTTCTGAAACTTATGGAACATGAAGTTATAGTCCAATACCAACTGATAAAGCAATTTCGACACGGATCTTTAAACCGGAAGTGGTCGAAATAATGTGCAATATTTTGAAAAAAATGCAAAAAATGGATGTTTTCGGGGAAAACGTGATGTCTCCGTCCGATATCAACGGATTAATCAAATTAAGGTACCATTGGGTGGCGCGGTAATTGTACTATCGTATGATACCCAATTCATACGGATACTATGATCAGGCAGCAAAATATGGCACGCTGAAAATCAAGTATTTTCTGATTTTTAGCATTTTTGGACGCCTGTATCTCGAAAACTTAACCGCAACTTTTTTTTAAATTTTTTCTATCGAGAGTCCTTTCGGAGGTATTTTGCATGAAGCCATCCAATAAGACTTTGAAATATCTGGAATAGGTGAAATAACGGACTGAAAATCGAAAAAAGTAAAAAAATCGTGAAATTTTGGAAAATGCTCTACTATTTTTTTATTTTAAGAGATTTTCAAAAAAAGATTGTATATTCAGATAGCTGACCTAATTACGATTCTAACGATGTATAATATGTATGTAGTTATTGAAATTTAATTTTCGATATTTTAAATTTTTTGCATTTTTGGCACTTTTGAACATAGGATTTCTCGGGGGCATTTTATCTGATCTGGTAATGTAATATATCATTACAGAGCCCTGTGGCTATTTTAGTGCCCAAACCGGCTATTAAAACTATTCCGACAATAATAACCATACCGGAAGTATTCAAAAAATTTTAAAAAAAGGTTAAAAACATTGTCGCACTTGCGAAAAACTTGATTTCTCCCTTAGGTAATAGCGGACCAAAAAACCAAAAGTGTCGTTGGATAGCCCTGTTAATGGACCATCATATGTTATCTAAATAATACGATTTCGATGGTAAGGAAATAAATTATTGTATGCCAAAAATCTAGTATTTTCCGATTTTTTAACATTCTGAAACGCCCTTTTCTCGAAAACGACACCGCAGATTTTTCTTAAACTTTTCTTACTCAAAGTCCTATCGGTTGTCTATATATTGAATCCAAAATGAAAAGCATTGAAATAATATAGGTGGTCCAAAAATGGCATCAAACTTTGAAAAAAATTGAAAAATCGTTAAATTTTTGTAAACGCTCTTTAATTTATCTTTTTTTCCAAAACTACTCAATGGATGTTTCTGACACTTCTGGTACAGAAAGTTAAGTAGCCAAATAACTTCGTAAAGCTATCGCGACAATGATCGTAAAACCGGAAGTAGTCGAAAAAATGTCCGATATTTAGAAAAAAAAATTTTTTTTTTACGAAAACCTTTTTTATTTATGAATATTTTTTGATGGTATTTTACACAGGGTTAAAATATCATCCTACTTGAGCAGAAATGAGAAAAAAAATTGTCTCGGTAATTTCCGTTAGCCGCCATCGGCTAATTTAGTTTTTCGTACCCAGAAAAATTATTTATTGTTCGATTTGTATAAAACAAAGTTCATATGCTCCGTGGTCCAAATTGTATTTTTTTTTGTTACGGTGAAATTTTTCTGTCGGCAACGGAAGTGACGTAATATTAACAAAAACTACAATTTTGACAGTTAGGTACCACTTTTTGAAAGCAAATATTTTTTTTTCAAAACTGATATAACTAAAAGGATGCACCCTGCAAAGGTGCACAAAATCCTTAGCTCAGATTTTTTAATTTCAATTTCATTTTCGGGCAATTTCGAATAAAATGTAAAATAAAGTGTAAAATTCAGTTATTTACAATTCATTCAGCGTCTTCACATTTTGAAACATTTATTTGTAATTTTCATAAACTCGTAGCAATAATCCAGACGAAGAGAATGTATGCGAAAATAAGTTTGTAATATATACAGTTGCCGAGAAATATGCAATTTTGCATGCATCACATTTCACGTTATTTTGCCTATAAAGGAGTGAATTATTATTCGATTTGCAATATTTTTTTCCATTTGATGCATAATGCCAATTTGGACTAGGTCAAGCCAATTTTACATTTTCACTGTGACCGGAAATGACGTCATTTGGGCAAAAACTGTATTTTTAACCTAAAAAACAAATATTTTATTCAAATGAGTCTGCCTTATAATATTTTTAAAATTATGATATTTGATTCCCATCAACGAATAGAATGAAGCCATACGACCATACAGATACCACAAAATGGTTTCTAACTTGTACGGTTACAGAGAAATAGGCGATCTTCTATAAGTCACTTTTCAAGGTTTTTGGTCTATAAAAGTGTCAATTATTATTCGATTTTTATAATTTTTTTACCATTTAATGTCTTATGCCATTTATGACTTCTATGAACTAAGTTAACGTATTTTTAGCCTTTAAAAGAAACATTTTTTTGAAGGGATTTATATTTATTATTCGTTTAACTTTATAACGTCTGACTCTAATGGGCAGTAAGATTAAATCAATACCATCATATTGATATCAAGAAAAGGCTTCTAGCATGTTCCCTTGTCGAATAATAGCCAATTTTCCCAGGGTCACTTTTAATTTTTTTACCTTCTTAATTTCAGTTTATGGGTTATAGGTTAATTATTTATTGCCCGATATGTATTAAACAAAGTTTCTATTTTGTAAAAATTTCTTTCGGCACCGGCAGTGACGTAATTTTGCCATAATTTACAATTTTGACCTTTTACATATGATAGAGGGTGTCACTGAAGCATAACAACTAAAGTATAGTTCGGTAGCTCAATGGATCGGCTATGGTATAATAAACTTCCTGTATGATTCCTGAAAGCCGGTTCAGTGCTGCTTGCAGGTCTAGTTATTATTATTATTATTATTCAGATTCCAATTTGAATAGATCTCAGCAACTACGTGTCGCATCGTTACGATCTCTTCGGTTTTACTGGGAAAGTGGGTGTGACTTAGAGGATAAAGCTATTTTGAACGTTATGCGACAATGCGAAATGTCCGAAATCACCGAAGTTATCGTTTTTGAAAATATTGCAGTAATTTTAACAATAATCATTGGATTTTAACTTTCGATACATTTTGGCATAGCCTGAGACAGGGCACATAGCTACGCTACTTTCGATTTTTGATTTTCGGCAAATCTTCGAAGATATTAGGCGCCAAATTTCGAAAATTTTAAATTTTACAAAAAATTTTTTTATTTATGAATATTTTTTAGTCGTATTGTGCACAGAATTAAAGAGTCATCTGACTAGTGCAAAAATGTTAAAAAAATTTGTCTCAGTAATTTTCCTTGGCCGCCATTGGCTAATTCAGTTTTTCAGTCCTAGATTAATTTTTTATTGTCCGATTTGTATAAAACAAAATTCATATGCTTCGTTGTATCAATTGTCATTTTTTTTTATTACCAAAAGTGTTATCTGTCGGCACCGGAAGTGGCATAATTTTACCAAAAACTACAATTTTGACAGTTATTTTCCTACTTCGAAAACAAATATTATTTTTTGGAAAAATTATTTGACTCAAAGAGTGTGCCCTTTCAAGGCGCAAAAAAATGTAGGAAGCAGTTTTTTTAATTTCGATTTCACTTTCGAGCAAATTCGATTAAGAGGCTAAAAATGGTGTAAAATTTACCTATTTACAACCTGTTCAGGCTTTTCAGATTTTAAAATATTTCTTCGTAACTTTTATAAACTTGTAGCTATAATCCATACGAAGAAAATGTATGTTAAAATTCGTTTGTAATATAAGCAGTTACCAAGAAATGGGCAGTTCTGTACAAGTCACTGTTTTCGTTATTTTGCCTGTAAAATAGTCAATTATTATTGGATTTTTATAAAAGTGACATCATTTGATTCAAAAAGCATGTAGCGTCATATCAAGTTGATTACAATTTAAAATTGACACCGGAAGTGACATCATTTGGTCAAAAACTGCATTTTAAACTTTTTAAATCAATGTTTTATTCAACCAAGAATAACTTAATATGTATTAATAATTTTAACTTTTGGTTTAAATTCACATATAAACAAAACTCATATGGCCATATAGATATCATAAAATTGTTTCTAACTTGTTCGGTTGCCGAGAAATAGACGGTTTTCTACAGGTCACTTTTGAAGGTTTCGGGGCCATAAAAGTGTCAATTATTATTCGATTTTCATAAACGTTACACCGTGTTATACCTACTGCCATTTGGGATTTCATTCAAGTAATTTAAGATTTTCATTATCACCGGAAGTAACGTCATTTTGGCAAAAACTGTATTTTTAGCCTTCAAAACAGATATTTTATTCAAGTGAGTTTGTTTTGAAATCTTTTTCAAATTATGGTATTTGATGCTAATCAACAAATAGAATGAACCCATACGATCACACAGATACCACAAAATGGTTTGTAACTTGTACGGTTGCAGAGAAATAGCAGATTTTCTACAAGTCACTTTTCAAGTTTTTTGGTCTTAAAATTTTACATAAAATTTTCACTATATGATATCGTATGCCATTTCTGATTTCATAAGACTAATTGAACATTTTCATTAACACAGGAAGTAATTTAATTTTGTCAAGATCATTTACAAGTAACAAATGTATAAAATGAATTGATATTGTTGGATTTTGTTGATTCTGCGTCCATTTTATTTGTGTGCAATGTTAATTTGGAAACCTGTTTAGTGGTTTCGTTGGTACCGGAAGTGACATATGTTCAAGGGTAACTTGGCACCGGAAGTGACATGTTTAAGGGTAACATGGCACCAGTGAAACCCGTCATTCCTGCATGCAGGTCTAGTTATTATTATTATTATAAGATGATGTACTAACATATATAATAAGATGATATACTTATTTATTGGATGAGCTGTTCTGGTAATTATGTATAATAAAAGGTACGCTGTATATAAAAGAACGAGTCAGTATGAAACACCAATGTATTTTATTTGGAAAAATATTTAATAATTGCACTGACCAAGTTTATGTTAGTATTCATGGTAAACACAGTGTGAGTCTGGTTGACGAGACAAGTGAGGGTTTTGGAGTACCTCTTATATTGATTTAAGACGCAGTGCGGTTGGTCATAGCCTCAACTAGACTAGACAGGTTACATAGCGAACAATATTCTGGATTTATAACCTTAGTCTGATATTCATAATATCATATATACATTTATATATTTTCATAACTGGTCAATAGTATTGACTGTCTGTATACAGACAAATAAATATTGACTGTCATATATAGGTATATATATGGTTCCAAGTACTGATAGTTTTCTGATGGTTCAATTTCCCGTTACGCCAGTTATCATAATATAAACTTGTATATTCCATTTCTTTTAGATTTCACTTTCTACTTGGATATATGCATTAATCACGATTTGTATAAAAATAGATTTGGAAAAACAAATAGTTTTTTATTTTCTTTAAATGGTCGATTATCAAATTAGTATTTAAGTTAAAAGATATCCCACTATCGTAAGTCATACACTTGCGGAAATCATTTATTTAATTTTTTACCAGTGTATTTTAATGATGTTGGAAAAAAATGGATAATGTATATTTTGTAAACTAAAAGAATAGTTTAGAACTTATCATTTCTATAAAATTGTCTTTCACTATTAATTTTTTTAACAAGACAATTCTACAAATCGTTTTTCTGCATTAAGCCCCAGTCACACCAAACAAGTTCTCTAATATTTTTTTAAATTTTTTTTTTTTTTTTTTTTTTTTTTGTGTTTAAACAATATTTTATTCAAACAAGTGAATAGTATTGGGGAACAGGACAGAGCCTATATCACCCCTCTCCGATACAAAGAAAAGTATATACATTAAGAATTATGAGAAATAATAGTTAAACTATAACATAATATATGTAAATATACAATTACATACATTTCATATAAAATAAGGGGGGTTAGGATGGCCTAGTGGTCTAGAGTGCCGCGCTTCGACCTCTAGCTGGCCGGTCACCTCTGGCTTGCGGCTGTGGTTTCGAGCCCTGGTGTGAGCGTATGTGGCATGGAGATAGGGGCGCCTTCTCAACCTCGTGGGTTTCCTCCGGGCACTCCGGTTTCCTCCCACTGCTAAAGACCCCTACGCGCAAGCGAATTATTGAAATAAAATTAAACCATTTGTTAGTCCCGAAATGACCTAGTTTGTGTTGAGTGGACGTTAAACCCCTTTTCTCTCTCTCTCTCATATAAAATAAAAAAATTTGGCAACATATTACCATTTTTTAAGAAAAAAATTTAAGAAGAAAAATATAGTTACTCAATGGCTGAAACGCTACGATTTTTCAATAATGTCATGAACAGCTGAAAAAAATTTAATATTTTCTTTTAGTGAAACATCGGAATTTCCATATACAAGGATATTAATATTTCGATATTTCTGACATCTGAATGTAAGGAGCAAATAAGAAGGAAGTGATAAACATCTTCAACTTGATAACCACAAATGCAAGCTGGGGAATCAGAGAGATGACGTAAAAAAAGATGAGAAATTAAGTCGCTACAAGAAAGTCTGAATTTGGAATGAATTATTTGATTTTTACGTTTGCCAAAATTAAAATAAATAGGAACATTGATATCAGATTTAGTAAAATGTAATTTAAATTTTGCTAGTGATTCTGAGGACTGGACAGTAGAGTCAAGGGAATTCCATAATCTAGTAGTAGATGGAAAGAACGAATTGTAAAATAAGGTAGTGCGGCAAAAGAATTCTGGGATATTGGTATGTCTAAAAGAATAATATTGGGGTTTGGTAATGCATGAGTTAGATAGGTATTCAGGTGTTAGACTTTTAACAATTTTATAAAATAAAAACAACTTGTCTTTTCCGTCGTTCTTTTAAAGGTACAATTCCAGTTTCTTTATATAATAAGGAATCAATCTCCCATACAGAGTTGTCTTCCCTTGCAGTCCACACTAACCTCTGCTAACGGCTCAATTGACTACGCCACCAAGATTCTTGGTGTTGATGGACAATCCTTAATGATTCGATTTAAAACACAAAAATGATAATTTATCTGATACTGTTACCATATTTAAATAGAAATGTGGTCGCAATTGCAAAGTAATAATATATTTACAAGTATTATACCGAACTCTAAATCGCGTAATATCACTAGTTACACGGCGGAAATAAGAACTGCGCATGTCGCCGTGCTAATTTTAGAATGAATACACGTGGGTCTGTTTATCTGCACACGCGATCGGTAGGTCCAACAATTAATTTAGAAATGTCTGTAGATAATTAAAATCAAAGAGTTATCGATATATGTTTAAAATATGATCGAAAAAACATAAAGTGTTTATAACGCCTAAAATTTACTAAAATTTATAAAATCATAAAGTCTTTATAACGCCAAGTACATTTCTCTGACAGACGCCATTTTGATAATGTAGTAAATCACGTGATCGATGACCTCCGGGTCAAACCTATGTAGTACGCGAGCCAACGGCAGAGTCGAATGCTTGATGGAGCGAGACTTGCGTGGAGAATGATAAGGAATGGCTAGTTCCTCTCACGCCGCCACAAATAGTGCGCAGTACATCTAATTGTAGTTGCTCAAGTTTATTAGCTAGGTGTTCTGTGCAACCGTCCCATATAACATCTGCATAATCGAAATGAGGTAAAATAAAAGAAGTATATATTGAACTATAACACATACTTATGGAAGAACAATTACTGATTTATGGTTTCAGAATTGTTGTTATTGCTTATCTATATATAATTGCCATACACATTTGTTACTGCACTTGCTTGAAAACGTTGAGAGAATACTCTTCGAAACGTCGCCTAAATAAATCAGTAATTGTTCTTCCATAAGTATGTGTTATAGTTTAATGCTCTTTCCAGTTACTAAATGCCTCTAAAAAAGTATATATTGTATAAAGGGATTTTATGTTTAGTCGATATTTCAGAGATCTTAAACAGTTTACTAGTTAACTAACTTTTTTTTACAAATATTATTAATGTGGACATCAAATTTCGAATTATTTTGGAAAAAAAAAGGCCTTAATGTTTATGTTCTAAAACTTCTTTAATTTTAATATTATTCATAAATAGGGGCGGTGATTGAGAAGGCCGAGAACGGAGCCCTGTAGAACACCAGCAGGAACAATGCAGCATCAGAAGAAGCACCACTAAGTATAACACTCTGTTTTCTATTGCATAGATAGTTTTTAAACCAGTTTAGTAGCCCCCCCCCCCACCTCTGATGCCTACAGAGTCCAGCTTATGACAAAGTCCGGCATGCCAGACTCTGTTAAAAGCTTTACTGATGTCACAGAACACCGTCCTCGTATACCTTCCCATATCAATGGCCTTAACAAAGAAATGATTTGGATCAATAAATTGGTAGATAGTTGAATCTCCCTTCATAAAACCACTCTGAGATTTTGACAGTATGTTATTATCCAAGAAGAAGTTAAAGACATGCCTATAAACACATTTTTCGAAAAAATTTTATATTAAACACAGCAAGGAAACGGGTCTGTAATTTGAACAATCATTCTTACTATTTTTCTTATGTGATGCCAAAACATGAGCAAATTTCCAAGGAGTGGGGAATAATTCTGAATGCAGTGGTCGATTAAATAGTTGACAAAGAGGTAAAGAAATTTGAATACCTTTCCACTGATATTATCAGGACCGGAGCTTTTTGAAACATCAATTGATAAAAGCATATCTTTAACTTCTGTTTTTGTAAGTGTGATGTTAGTAATTGATGCTGTAATGCGTTTTGTTGTAGGAAGATCGTGCTGTGCTTCGTTTAGTTGTGACTGCTTAATAAAGAAATCGTTAAGCGCATTCGCCTTCTCTTTTTGTGTAAAAACAGTGTCGTTATGTACTATTAGAGGGGGTATTTCGTCTTTAGATGAGCCATTCTCTTTAACAAATGAGTTTAGTAGTTTCCACCAGGACTTTTTGCTAAAATTGTTTGGGTCATTAATTCTGTTGTCTAATTTGGAATGATATTGTAATTTGCTATTTTCTATAAGGTTCTTGTACTGGTTTCTGATTTTCCGAAACTCTGCCCAGTGATTTGCCAGATCTGACTTTTTAGCTTTTTTATGAATTTTGTTTTTCCTTTTACTCAATCGTCTAATTTCATTATTCATCCAGGGTTTGTCTCTTGGCCTAATTGTAACTAGTTTGTTCGGAATATGTTTTTTGGTAATTTTAATAAGCTCATTTATAAATGTACTGCATGATTCATCTATAGATTCTAGGTTAAGTACTGTGTCCCAATTAGTTGTTAATACTGCGTGTTTCAGAGAGATGTGATCAGTTTCATCGTAATTCCAAATAAATCGTTTGTAAGATTGTTTGTGATTGGTACGAAATAAAAGTTGGCAATGTATCGGACAGTGGTCACTGCAAATGTTATCATGACAGCCAAAATCTTTGATAAATTGGGGAACATTGGTTAAAATGAGATCTAATGTAGTATTTTTGCCAAAATTGCTAATTCTGGTGGGTTCAGTTATAAGTTGTGTCAAATCAAACATATTTATAGCATCATGTATAAAGGAATGAGTTTTAGAATTAAAGTCAATATTAAAGTCTCCAAGTATAAAACATTTGTTGATATCGTCGGTAAAAGCCAATTGAAATGATTCAAGAAAATTAAGTTTTTAGAAGCCGAATAATTTGGGGGTCTATAAAAAGTACCAAGTAGAAATTTAATATTATTGGAGTGGATCTCCAGCCTAATACATTCAATATCACCAACTTCTAAGTCTGTGCGTCTTTTGTAAAGTAAAGTGTTGCGTACATAAACAACAACCCCGCCACCATTTGTGTCTGTTATTCTGTCTTTTCTAGTAGGTGCATGATAAAATGGAAGGGAGATTGAACTATCTAGTATATCACTATTCAGCCATGTTTCAGATATTGACAAGTTCTCTAATGTCAAAGTCTCTAATGTCAAGTCGTCATCGTAGCCTATATTTGCCTATACCGTGTAATTTATTAGAATACACATTTTGAAGAACAGGTTCCCTTTGTGATTAAAAGTTTAAACGACCTTGACCTAGCTGCAAATCTAGGCACATTCAAATTGCGGGTATTATTATTGGACATTGGGTTAACTACATGTATATGCAAATGTATGATTTTAGAAGTGGGGGTGCAGCGAAGTGGTGGGGCGCCATCCTCCACTTAAGTGATAAGAGAAAGTTTGGATCAGGCCAAACGAACCCATTGGCGTGTGGGCACCCTTGAAACCGACCCACTGATCAGTGCCTTAATAGCATCACTGCATGATCATAATCAAGTGTATTCTTTTATAATTGAACGATTGTCAAATAATTTATTTTGGATGGGGGGGGGATTTCTAGGGACGCTTTATTTTCCTGGGAGTGCAATGTACCTCCTGCACCCCTGGATGGCTCTGCCTACACAGGGCCAAGTCATACACAGGGGGGGGGGGGGCGGCAGAGAATTCCTAATTCAAATATAGTGCTGCAGTTGCATCCTCCCTAACTTCCCGAAGAAATCCCCATGCCAGGGGCGTGGTGAGAATGAGTTCATGAGTAGCCATACTCATGCGCCAAAAAGTTTTTGCGCCAAAATCACAATCAAATTACTCAAAAAATGAAAAACATTTGTAAGTGGAAAAATTGTTTCATCTGACCCAATTAAAAAAATTTTGAAAGAGTCAAGTTGGAAAATTTAATCATATTTTATTACCGTATTTCTTGTCTCGGATTGCTGGAGATTGCGTTTCTGGGCTTCTAATTTTCGAAATTTTCACGGGGGAGGGCCCCCCGGACCCCTCGCCGCGGGCTCGCGCCTTCGGCGCTCGCGGTGGCCGGCTCCGCGGTCAGTAAAAGGGTTTTTGTGCCAAAATCTTTTTTGTTACTCATAATTTCTTCTCAATAATTGCCCTCACCACGCCCCTGCCCCATGCTCCAGCTCCTCTATAGGCTAGCCAGATTAGGCCTAAGTTACCGAGACTCCAAAGTCTTCCCTGGACCCTGTAGAACTCTGGTTAAGAAGACGGAATGGTGGAATGACTTAATGCCAGTAGAGTCCACTTACAACAAAACGCCTGAGGCCTACAAATTGATGCTCACGCTGTAACCATAACACGTTCCTACTAGGATAGACGTACAGCAATTGCTTTCATAGTACGGCAATTCCATTCGTAGTACGTCTTTTGCGTTTTAAGTACGTTGCCACTCACTCTAATTGCAGGACAGGGAAAATTTAAAGTGACTCAAAGTCCTGTAGAAACCTTCCCGTCCAAGATAGTCCGAGTCCGTCTATGAAGTTCTTATTGAACAGGTCGTACTTGCTACTACTTACACTACGCACACAGTTTGTTCCGTTTTGGCAACCTTTTCAGAAGTAGTGAGAACTATTTTGGTGTTAGGAGGGCTTTATCTATGCATGTATTCTTTGACGCCAAGGCACGCCTTGGCATACGGCAATGCGGTCTAAAGGTTCAGTACGGAAACATAGATCTCTAACTAATGTAGGCCACGGGTAGTAAGACTAATGTTAATTTTCATTGCTACATTAAAATAGTATTATGCAAGAGCAAAATCTGCTTATAACAGGTCTTTCTTTAGGCCTGAGATGTTATCTAAGTAATCAATTAGACATTAATTAACATATCCAGACCATAATAAACACTTAAAGTCAAGGCTAGCCCTCGATGTTGGCAGATTGAATTCCTATGTGCCGCTTAATGGCCGTTGATAATTAAATCAATCAAGTGGATAATGGAGACTATGCTGTTTATATTAATGATTTGAGTAATGGTGACCGGCAATGCGGTCTAAAGGTTCAGTACGGAAACATAGATCTCTAACTAATGTAGGCCACGGGTAGTAAGACTAATGTTAATTTTCATTGCTACATTAAAATAGTATTATGCAAGAGCAAAATCTGCTTATTACAGGTCTTTCTTTAGGCCTGAGATGTTATCTAAGTAATCAATTAGACATTAATTAACATATCCAGACCATAATAAACACTTAAAGTCAAGGCTAGCCCTCGATGTTGGCAGATTGAATTCCTATGTGCCGCTTAATGGCCGTTGATAATTAAATCAATCAAGTGGATAATGGAGACTATGCTGTTTATATTAATGATTTGAGTAATGGTGACCGAGGCTATGTGAATATTTCAAATGCTTTTTTCTCGGCTATTAGTGGACCAATTTGACTGAAATTTTCAGCAAATTACGTTACACTATCTAGTTTTAACTATTATAGTGAGAACTGCCATCTCTTTAAGAAAGGCGGGTTTTTTTTTATTAAAAGTTGATGATATATTGTCATTTGATGTAATCATAAATATAGTCGTGTTAAGAACTTTAGTAAACATAGTAGTTCTACAAATACCATTAACAAGACGACAGTCTAATGTTTATAAAGGTGTGTTTAACTTTATTAAGTTAATCTTAAGGTAAATAAATATTGACAATATATAAGTTAAATATATTTAGTGGTATCCGATATTTAACCATGAATAGGACACTGGTATATAGAAGTCAGGATTGTTAACCACCCCCTACGAAACTTAATAATTAAAATACTTCTATCACTGTATTTAAAGATTTTAATATTGACTTAGCTTGACATATACATTATGAGTTTTATCAAAACACGATTAACACACACATACACAATCCTATATTTCTGTCCTCCAACAGTTTGACTTTACAAGTACAACATAACCAGATCTTAAAATTCGAATCCACATTTTAACGAATTTGAATTTCCCCGGTGGCACAAATGTTATTCATATGCTTACGCAGGGGCGTAGCCGTAAAATATATATTGGGGGGGGGGGGCACCCCCATAAATTTTGTTTAAAGTCTCAGTCTTCTGTAAACATTGTTTGGCTGCAAACAGTTTTTTCTGCTATTTCAGACCATGAACAAAGCAATTATTTCAAAGTGGTCTAATATAGCCTAATTAATTAAGGAGGCTTGCTGACTTGAATTCCAATCAATCGTTTACACCCACGAAGACAGGACCTTCGGGAGAAACTGCCACAAACGCGTTTTCCTGCTATTCCAGCCTGTAGCCTGTGAATACAGCAACTTCGATTTGGTCCAATATAGCCTACCTGGCTGCCTAGAATTCCAAACAACCAATCAATCATCGTGGGGTATGGGAGCCTCACCCTCCCGGAGAAAAATTTGAAAATTTAACCACCGCAAATGTGTTTTCTGCTATTCTAGCCTGCGTGAGCAACTCCAAAAGTATCCAATGGTTTTGTAACCGAAATCCCACTCTGAATTCCAACCATCCAATAACACTGTTGCAGTTGCATTCACAAGTATTAATCGATGCCCAAAAATGTCGCACAAAGTAAAGTGGCCCCAGCCAAAATGTTTTAATCAATAGGCAACTCAGTATAAATTCGTGGTATTCAATTAAAAGAAAAGTGAAATTACTGTTTTATTAGGGAAGCAAAACTAGAAATGCCCGAAGGAGGTTTACGGGCTGCGACCAGTTTTCTTCGCGGGGAGAATTTTGGAATATTTGATGGCCGCAAACGCGTTTTATTGCTATTCCAGTCCCAAAATTAGTGTTTTATTAGACTTCGGGCACTTTATTTTGCCAATTTTTTTTTTTTTGGGGGGGGGGGGGGTCGAAGTATATTCAGACCCCCACAGGAAAACAATTGGGGGGGAGGGGGGTCGGACTTCCCCAATATGTGACGCCCATGTGCTTACGGTAAACCTGCAGGGGAAAAATGGAGCCATTCAGAGGCAGAAATAGTTCTACAAGTAGGTCTATATTTTTTATTTAGGCTTCTTTTACTTTACGAAATCTGGCATACAGTAATCCAGCACACGACAGCGTTCTGCTTACTATAAAAATTTACCTTGAAAAATATACACGATTAAATTTGGATAGTACTAAACTCTATTACCATGATTACAGAGAGGGGTATTCAGTGTTAAAACTTGAGTCATAATTCGATATCATGTTTCATATACCAGTGAAAAGCACGTTCATGTACAATGTATAGCCTACTCTTTCCTCTCTATGTGTTGTTGTCCGACAGTAATCTAATTGCTAAATATAGACTGCACTTTCAATTTAACAGAGGTCCCGTGTACACGTACAAGATTCCTTGTCCGTTGGCATTTATGGAAGCCTGTAAATACCATTCATAATTTCTACTTTTCGCGCCTTCAAAACACGAAAGTCGAAAAGTATAAGTTACGACAAAGTGTAAGGCGACATCATGGTAATGAACTCGAAAATAGGAAATTAAGAAATAGTACACTGCGATAATAGCGCCTCTCGTTATTTCCTAATTCCTTATTTTCGATTTGCATTTTGACTTGTATTTTTTATGTCTGTAAGAAGGCGACAACACACACACAAAACCATAAATGCCACACAAAAATAGGTAATTATGAAATCATCATTTCCTAATTTCTTATTTTCGACGTGGATTTTGGCTTGTATACCGTCTTGGCGACTTTCGACTTAGTGATATTTTTGTATTTATTGATGTCAGTAACACGCAAATCAAGCCATAGTGCAACTCGAAAAGTAGAAATTAAGAAATAAACACACGCGCTATTAGCGACCTCGTTATTTCTTAATTTCTTATTTTCCACTTTTCGACTTTCGAATTGGAAGTTGTAGTAGTCTCTACTTTCCAGATCACATTTGGATACATGCAATTTGCGTTAACAAAATATGATAAAGTCTATAGTATTGATGGCGACATTAGCGACCTATGATTTTGGCTTACTGTAGTACTGTCGACTTTTCGCCTCGGAAGTTGATGTAGTCTTTTCTTTCAAGGTTACATTTGAATAAGTGCATTGGCAATTGAATTTCATTTACTGTGACTTCATACTGCATACGGCATATAGAATATACAGGTTTTCCCGATTAGATGTCATTATTTCATTTCACAGTATATCATTACCATCAGTAGGAAACGTAACTAAATACGGTAACTGCAATTAACAAATAGGACTATTTTACATGTAAAACATGTATTAAGAGAGAGAGAGAGAGAGAGAGAGAGAGAGAGAGGAGGGGAGTGTATGTTCCACTCGACGCTTATTAAATCATTTCGAGACTAGCATGTGATTCAATAACTATTTCAATAATTCGCTTGCACGTGTGCTTCTGTATGAGTGTGGGGATGGGCGTGGATGGCCGAATGGTTGTACGTCACAAGGAGTAGGGCTGGCTGTCCAACCTTGCGGGTTTTCTCCGAGTTCCCCTCTTTTTCCCACTGTTAAAGACCCCTAGGCAGAAGCGAATTATCAAAATAAAATGAAACCAGACGTTATTACCAAAATGACCTAGTTTGTGTCGAGTGGACGTTAAACTTCATTTCTCCCTCCCCCTGTCTTGCATGTAGGGGCCTTTAGCAGTGGGAAGTAACTGGGGTATCAGACATTTTTTTTGCTAATTAAATATTCCAGTTGGAGGCAGGAGCGGATTGGGCAAGGGCCGGTCAGATGATCGCTCGAAGGGGCGGGCGATCGGACGAAAAATGAAAAAAATAATTTTGTCCAATTCTTCTAAAAAAAACAACCTTTTTTCTGCTGAAAATTATATGCGGGAGGGGGTATTGGACCAGCCATGGAGCGATGATGATCATGTTGTGGTGGCTTTAACGGGCCACCACGCCATCCCTGGAGTCTGGACTGTGCTAGTAAAATAGACTTTCTGGGCCGGGTGTGCTTGGTGTGGGACAGAATTCGGAGTTAGGGTTAGGGTTAGGGAATTTGTGGGGCTACGCGAGAATCCAAAATTATAAAAGCATCTTTTATGAATTTCTTCACTTTCGTCACTCTGTACCAATGTGTCTCGCGGCCTTCCATCACAGGATGAATCAACTAGCACCCCGGCCACAATAATGTGACATTTGTCAATGAAAATGGTTAATCAAATGGTCAAAAGTTGGGGTTCATTTTTCAAAAATTTCAACAAAACAAAGAGGATTTTTCTTTCTCTAAACTAAGTAATTATGAATGTGCAAGGACATAACTGACGGATTCAAAAAACCACAGAAACACATTTTCCATAACTGGAATTTTGTATTAAGACTCGTATTTTGACAATTTAAATCCTCGCCACCACCCCACCCCCTGTCTCTCTCTCTCTCTCTCTCTCTCTCTCTCTCTCTCTCTCTCTATTTTAGTACAGGCTGATTAATCATTGTGCCAAACGAATAACTAATACACATGAAGACTACTTATAGAAGAAAGAGTAGAGAAGGTAATTTGTTGAAAATTTCAGCCAAATTGGTCCACTATTAGCCGAGAAAAAAGCATTTGAAATATTCACATAGCCTCGGTCATCATTACTCAAATCATCAATACAAACAGCATAGTCTCCATTATCCACTTGATTGATTTAATTATCAACGGCCATTCAGCGGCATATAGGAATTCAATCCGCCAACATCGAATGCTATCCTTGACTTTAAGAGTTTATTTTGGTCTGGATATGTTAATTAATGTCTAATTGATTATTTAGATAACGTCTCGGGCCTAAAGAAAGACCTGTAATAAGCAGATTTTGCTCTTGCATAATGCTATTTTAAGTGGTGCGTTTTCTATGGCGCTCAGTTTAGTGAGCTGCTATCAAGAACTAAGCGACCTGTATGTAAAGAAAGGGTACTCATCACTTATGATTAGATACCTTAGAAGAAACAAAAGCATTTTTATTTTGAGTAAATAAATGGCTTAGGCCTACTAAAAATTAGACTATTTGCAATTCATTTAATTTATCGAAGGCTCGGATTAGAAATAAAATAGGGTTTAACGTCCTACTGTTCTATTCCCAAAGGCTCGGATTAGCCCATACCGAGCACATGATTTCACCCAAGTCATGGTCACCCAGCAAATTTGGTAGTCAGGGCCAGTTTCATTCGCAGTTAGTGACAACGCGACACCACGACATCACGACAACCCGACATCACGACATTTTTACCCGACAATACGACATTTTTACGCGACATTACGACATTCTTAATGTCGTGGTGTCGAGTTAAAAATGTCGGAATGTCGCGTTGTCGTGGTGTCGGATTATAATGTCGTGATGTCGGGTTGTCGCCAAATGAAGGGCGACACCACGACATCACGACATGATACCAATCAGCCACCATAGGTAGGGGATTAAAATTGAAAGAAGACTGACAATCCAAAGAACAAGAAGACGATCAAGACACACTTTAACTTGGTGGATTATGGCCCATGATTATACGAAATTCGCGTTATTTTCATGTTGACCCAATAGAGGTTACAATTTTGTTGAAATGTAAGTTTATAACTCAACGATCTTGGTTCGTTTCGATATTCGCGCATATTGGAATTTTAATAATAATCAGAAGAAACCATTAACATAATTAGAAGTACCTTCAATAACAATACATAATCCAAACGATAATGATCACTAACTCTTAGTGGGATAAAATGGTGTAAGCTGATATTATGTATAACAGGCTGACTAGATGGATATTTGTCATTAACTTGAAAACGTGACCTGTATGTGTTACGAAACGTCGTTATTAAATTATAGAGAAATAGTTATATCCATATATACCTTGTGTTTTGTTATGAATAATATCCGTGCTTCTAGGTGTCATTTAAAGATTTATGACGAAACTTGTTTATAACTCACAGATTGTGGTTCATTTCGATACTCGCGCATATTGGATCGTAACTTCCTGAATTATGGCCTGGATGCAAGATGGCTGACTGGTGTGTTATGTTGAAAATCGGAGAGATTTTTTTGTTCTTAGCAGTGTTTTACCTTGTTATTTTATACTAAATTCAAGTTCTATATTCTGAGAGTGCTGATGGGACATTGAATTTGAAATTGAATTTTTAGATTTTGTTACTGTAACCAGAAGAAACACTAATAGTATCTAAATATACAGAGACAACAATCTATGAAAAATACAAATATATTATTTTAATAAAAATGTTCTAAAAACATATACAACATATACAGATTTACTCAATACAATTTATGCACAACTTATCTCCTCCGCCTACGTACATTATACATATTCATAATTGACTAATATTAACTTTTTACCCTAAGTAAGGGAACACAGAAACAACCAAACTACGGTAAAAAAAACATCCAGTGGAACCCTAAAAAGAAATGTTCATTCGATTAACACCATATCAAGTAAATAACCTGAACACACTTGACCTATCCGTGGTAAGAATATAACAATACATTACGTGTCACTACCCATTTAAATTACCGTGTTTCACCAGAGATCAAACATTACATAATACAAATGTCTTATAAATCTACAATAGTATATAATATATATATAAAAATATGGAAACGAGTTATTGACATACACGTTCCACGATATATAATGCATCATCTTACTTAATCAAATAATAAACCACTGATTGTAACAACGTGAAAATAAGATCGTAAAATTACCTTCGAGGTTAAAATATGGCGTACCACCCTCGAGCTCTTCAGACCCAACTGTAGTTGAGCTTCCCAACTAACAAATGCTCATTGGATAAACTGGTCACGTGACACCGTATAGTTTACAATGAGCGAAATTTAAATGGACATAATTATAATATATATATATAGAGAGAGAAATGGGGTTTAACGTCCACTCAACACAAACTAGGTCATTTCGGGACTAACATATGGTTTAATTTTATTTCAATAATTCGCTTGCGCGTAGGGGTCTTTAGCAGTGGGAGGAAACCGGAGTGCCCCTATCTCCATGCCACATACGCTCACACCAGGGCTCGAAACCACAGTCGCAGGCCAGAGGTGACCGGCCAGCTAGAGGTCGAACCGCGGCCCAACTAGGCCATCCCAACCCCCCAATTATAATATAACATGCACGTAAACCTGAATAAATCATAATACAACTTTACTAAATAATTGACGATCCAGAATATGTCACATGTACATAATTGAACAACGAGTGAATTGAACAATTACTATGTAAACAGATTGCTATCTTAGTCTATGGAAACACAAATTGGAAACAATGCATCAATGAAAGGTCACATTACATTTGAAGAAATCTACATTTGATGGAGCAGTCTGAAAACTAATCACCTGCGTACTATTAATGAGTGAGTAAACACGTCCATCTTATCTTTTGTTATACACTAGTTATTACAATACCAACTACCTAAACGTCAAAAAAGCAAAGCGAGAAGCCACACAAACCGGACGATTCATCTAGCTACGGTGAATTTTTAAAAACTATTTTAAAGGATAAAGAACTATTTAAACAACCGATCATTATGTCTCAAATATGCTATTTGATGAAGCCCGAGATCATACGCCCACTAAACGATCGTATTAGCAAAATAGAAGATGATATTGACGAACTACAAGAATACTCGAGGCGAACCTGTCTAAAGATCAGTGGTCTAAAGGAAAACAAAAATGAAGATACCGACGAACTCACCAGTAATCGTTTTTAATAATCACATTCTTGAGGCCACCAAACTAAGCAAAGATGATGTAAGAAGAACTCATCGAGTCGGTAAATCAAACGGAAATAGCGACAGACCAAGAGATATAATACTGTAGTAAGATTCATCAGTTATCGTCACAGAGCTGCTATTTACGACAATAAGAAGAGACTAAAACAGTACAACATCGCCAATAAATCTAAAATTTACATTAATGAAGCCCTCACTGCCAATGTAGTACTACTGCTACTTTTAGGACTTCTTCTTTGTTGTGTTTTTGTGATCGTAAAACAATACCACAGTATTTCAGCTACAGTATAAGAACTTTATTGCCAAGCTGGATGACTTCGCAGGTCCCTTGTTCTCAACAGATAATGGCTGCTTGAATATCTGGATGAGTTTCTAATGGGGCTTGATCTACACTCAAATTTATACCCCCATCCCTGCACGTCCAAGATTTAGCCTTGACGTTAATTTCCATTCAAAATGCGTAATAACCTACTAAATTTCACACATATAAAGCAGGTCCTGATACCATATTATGTCTACTAACCATAGGTCCAATAACAGGAAGAACGTGATGGACACTTTTGTCACAGGTTATGATTTTACCAAAAACATCACTGACTATACATCACTATGTATAGCTTATATTTCACGTTTACTAGGTACGTGGGATTTTAATTTTATAGACAGAGAATTTAATAATTTTCCAAAGACACAATATGGTCTTAAAGACCTAAGACCATAGTCTTACACCAAACGTGCTGGTCTTTATAAGCAAACCCGGTCCTGGTACAACAATTCTATCATTAAAATTGTTGGACATTTGATGGCAGAATCTATATTAGACCTCTGTCTGATGATCGGAATTTTGTAATAAACAATGAGAATGATCTTAAGAAGTTTGAGGTAAACGTTTTGGGTCAGGGTACAGAAATTCAAGAGGGTACATCGATCCAGGAAAACGACAAAGGAGATGAAGGAACTCAAGCCGAAGCTTTAACAACTAACTTGCCATCAATCCAGACAATAACCGAACTATGAAACAACAGTCACTGTTCGATTTCGGACTCCTCACATCAACACCAAAATAATGATAAACTATGTAATGTGTAAACTCCTTGTTTCACTACCAAATGTATTCTTATCTTGTAACACAGTTGAATAGTTACTGTTACTTAAACCATTTTTAAATTGTCACATATTGTCTGATATGGCCCAATTATAAAATACAGAAGCATTTATTGTTACAAACTTTTTGTATACTTATTTAATTGTAAAAAAAACTCCCCTCACATTACAGTTGACAGATTTAATAAAATACTACCGCGCGCTTCTAGAACTAAACGAATTAAAGCTCCTCTAAGCTAAATGGGAATACCAGTTCTTAATTTTTATATTCAAACGAGTTATAATAATATTACCAACTTAACTTTATCTTATATTTTTTTCAAATGGTCAACTTTTACACGCAATTCTAAGTGTTTTGTCAAATGATACGTAAAAAGTCGTGTAACGCATACATGTAATAGATATTTGTTTAATCACTCCATGTGTGTAAAAGAGCCTTCGTGGAGCTTGTCGTTTGTGACTGGTTAGATTTTTGCACGCTGACAAAGCACAACTAATGACTAAACATAATGTGTGCTGTTTGAAGCTTCGCGGAGTCATTTAAAGTTACATTATGGGAGATTTTTATAAGGAGTTATCCATTCTTGCTATAATAACAGTTCAAAAATAGATGATGAAACAAGAATATATTAAAAATTTCAGTCAAATTACTTTATTCTGAAGTAGTAAACTGCAGCGACAACCTTTTTCAATTATGGCCGTTTACAATGGCTGTGGTACCGTTAGCGTATTCGATTTGAGAAGGGAGTGCAATTCAATTCGCATTACATTTATTATTTACTACAAATTAGAATTAAGTCTTTATATATATAGATAAGAAGAGAAAGTCTGCGACAGGATTTTAAAGTTTGAAAGGAATGGACCAAATAAACGAGGCAATTATAATAAATAGCCGACTTCTTGCGTTGCCTGCGTGTACCACACGGTCAGTGACTCAACAGCTCTCGGGATGAGCTTCAGAGTCATCGACGATCGACCATCGACAACTCCAGCTGGGGGACTGGTCGCTCGCTTGCCTGGTACCTGGTCTCGCATTCATTTTAAAATGAGTTTTTGCGATATCCTCCTGTAATTATGCTAAGGCCGTGCCATTTCAACGTAGGCCAGTTCGTCGTTGATATGACCCAAATTCAAATGTGTGGATGGGAGAAGAGAGAACAGAAAAATCATTAAAGCTGAACTCCGGTTACAAAAATACCGAAATAATGTAACCCCCAAAAAAGTTAACGCCATCAAGCCGCCATACTTGTTTTAGTTTGTTTCTTGTCAGCCAGATATACAGATCCGGCTTTATTCTCGTCACACGGTTCACTGATTGCTGTATTTTTCCCCAACAGTATACCAAATTATTGAAGATTGAAGATATCTGATCAGGTAAGACTGTAAATAATTATATGAAAGTCAGTTTTTGCTCTCCAATAATGTATCCTTAAGAACAGCCACAGTTTGTTCTACCAATCTCTAACACCACACCCCTAGCTCCCAGCTTCGCCTCTTAAACTAAGGGTAAACGGTAATTATGTATGTTATATACGACATATTCACTGGTGATCATCTTTTTATCGCCATAACACAAGACAACGAAAATTATTGGTAGTCATGTGCTTCAAGCCAAATTCCCTAACATGCAGCATACTGAAAACATCGCCCACTGTTGTAATTATAAGGATTAATAACTTGAATGTACTTAGAAACTCGACCAGTTTAATAACAGCTCCGACTGTAATAGTTTCATGGTAAATTGCTAGTCAATATTAAACTGTTTTAACTAAAGTATAAAATACAGCCGAAATAAAGCCTAAATAAGGACGCGAATTGAAGTAGTATTATGTCAAATGCGATTCTAATAGTTATTTAACTCTCTTCGCACAAACATTAGGCGTACATGTAATTAAACTTAAATGTATGCATACAAATTATATAACTGTTCGCATTATAAATGTAATGTATATATGTTATGTTTTTCCTACATGTCTCATCCATCTTTATTTTTTAAATTGTTGTTTGGAAGTGTATTTTGTGATTATAACCATATCATATAGGTATTACAAGTATATATACATCATATTTATATGATGATTCTCATATTATCGCTTGAGGCTAGCTGCAATACGGACTGTATAAAAGGAAAAAATATTACATGTGGACATTTACAATATACTTACTTAAATATGTCTCAATCAACTTTCTTTTTTATATTGTTATTTGGAAGTATATTTTGAGACTAAAACCATATCATATATGCATTACAAGTATATATACATCATATTTATATGATGCTTTTCATATTATCGCTTAAGGCTAGATACAATATACGTACTGTATAAAAGGAAAAAAAAATATATATGTGGAAATTTACAATATACTCATTTAAATATCACAATTAGTATGTATAACCAAATTGAAGTTTCAGTCAATTTCTTTGTGTGTGGAAATGTTATCACTTATATAAATTATACAAACTACGTCGAATTGTTCCGTCCTGGTCATGTTCAATGTCTCCGATACACACGATTAGTGCATCATTACAGGACAAATGAACAGGACAATCCAACACATGTCATAGTACTAGGCAAATATCTTAACATATGTATGTACACTGAAAAAAAAACTTGTATTTAACAACACAAACTTGTGTTGAAACAACACAAACTTGTGTTGAAACAACACAAACTTGTGTTAAATGCTGAAACAACACAAGAATTGTCAAACAACAGAAACAAGACCTCGATGCCAGACCTTATCAAAGGCCTTACTTATATCGAAATATCGCACTTCTTTACCTTCATCAAGAGCTTTACAGATCTGGACATAGAGATCAAGAAGTTGATAAACTGTGGAGTCCTTCTTAATAAAACCAGATTGGAACGGTGTAAGTATCTTATGATCAAGAAGAAAATTATATATACATACATATATATATAGATATATATATATATATATATTTGTAAAGACACCTTTCGAAGATGTTACCAATGGAACTTAATAGGGAAATTGGACGGTAATTAATAATTGATGATGATGGGCTTTTCTTTAATATAGGCGTAATTTGTGCTTCTTTCCATTGATCTGGGAATACTGAATTTTCTAAAAGAAAGTTGAAAAGATTTGTAATTGGCTTCACTAAACTCGATGAACAAGATTTAAGTATTTTGTGATTTATACAGTCTGGCCCTGAAGCTTTACCTACTGCTAGTGATGTGATAATATCTCGGATTTCAGATTCCTTGAATTTAGGGGTTTCTTGTTCAAAGTCATTTGTCGGAATAAATGATGGGTCGTCGTTTGAGTTTTCTAAAGTGGATTGTTCAGCAAAATATTTATTCAGTGCATTAGCTTTGTCATTAGCGTCATATAATATTTTGCCTCGTTCATCTACAAGAGGAGGGAAGAGACTATTATGCTTGTTAGAGTTTAGAACATTTGACTTGACCAGTTTCCACCATTTTTTGTCTGTAAAATTATTGTCATTTATGCCTTGGTCAATTTGCCCATAGAACTCTGATTTCACTCTCCTTACCTCGCTAATTACATAATTTCATTGGAGTCGAAAGTCAGCCCAGTCAAATGGAAGATTTGAACGCTTTGCTCTTTTGTGGAGACGGTTTAGCTTACGAATAATGCGACGAATGTGACCATTCATCCACGGGCAATCTCGGGGGCGTACGGTAATTCTTTTGTGCGGTACATACAGATCAATACCTGTTGATATGACAGTAGAAATATTGTTTACTAAAACATTTGGAAGTAAGTCTACTTCAATGTAAAATTGATTCCAATTAAATATAATATTGGATTTTAATATATATAGAACTCATATGAATTATGTTGGTCATATTTCCCTCGGGCTCCCTAAAATCTTACCTCCTGGTAAGATAATGCTAAATTGCTCGTTTATACAACTAATATGCATAGAATTCGTGAAATATAAAAGAAATAATAATATATACATATCGACATAATGAACAAGTCTTTGAAAATATGTTTAAGGACAATAAAGTATATACACAGCTTAATAAATACTTTCCTTATAAGCATGTATTTTATATATAATTGTAAAGAATGTTTGTAAAATATGAAGGAAAGTTCAGTTTAATATCAGGCACTTCGTTTTGGTTCATTAAATACTGCAGGTTGTATTCATCTCTTTCAGCTAAATGTTTTTCGGATAGAATTACATATGTATAGGCATTATTATCGTACCTACTATTTAACACTGCACAGATTCAACAATACACTTTTAGCACGACACAGATTCAACAATACACTTTTAACACGACACAGATTCAGCCATACACTTGTTGGGTTGTTGTTGAATACACATTACTGATTTTTATCTATTTCTTCCTGCATTCTACAATATCTAGGAACTGAATAATGCCATCCTCATAATTGATGGTTGTTGTTGTTCATATGTCGCATGTCATTACACGAATTATATTGGTCATAATATTATGTTTTTAGCTTGTGGTTCTAGTACATGTAGAGGTCAAAATTTTTATACGATTTAAAAAAAACCGTGTAAATATATCACCGTAAATTCGTAGATTATGGGCCCTGATTGTTCATAAATCACATTTTTAGCTTGATGATTCTCTTGGAAATTGTGGGCGTATCATGCCTGGCAGCAACTGGTTGAATTGTTGATTGACTAGCACCCCTCTGGAATGAGATTGTTTGCTTAGGTTACATAGAGTGATGAACAATTTCAATACCAGATGCTCTATAAGTACAAGTAATTTATGAGTGTCATCTATTTAGGATCACCAGTCTCAATATTTTAAACTATAACAACCACTTATTTATTTGAGCGCCATTTCGAAGAGTATTCTCTCAAAGTTAAAAGCTTGATAACCTAGAGAGAATACTCTTCGAAACGTCGCTCAAATAAATAAGCAGCAATTTTTCCATTAGTATGTATTATAGTTTATTGCTCTATCCAGTTACTAAATGCCTCTCAAAGTCTATTATTGAGCCTCAATTTTGATTTGTAAAATACAACTAGGTTAATGTCCAGTCGTCAATGGTCCTGTCTTGGCATGTCTAACCAGCGGCTACCAGGCAGGATACGCCCACATTTTCCAAGAGATGGATTGAGACCAAGCTAAAAACGATTTTTTGTACAATCAGTTGCCATAAATGCGCAAATATCAAAAGGGGCAAACACCTTTGAAATATATAAAGATGTGTTTAAGTAAAATCAAAATTGAATAAAAATTGTGACCGTTAGAAGGTCCATAACCTTTGAATTACATACTTGCATACGTACAAAGCGCGGCCATTTTGTCAAGCAGGTGTTTTTCGATTTTCCCGACCGTGACGGGGACAAAACCGGATATGCCCGAAATTTTTCTACTAGCAGCGGCACCGGTTTTCCTCGAGAGGCGAAGGATCAAAGCTTACCATGTATGGACTGTCCCCCTCCAAAGTTTTGGAATATTTGATGTCTGCAAACACATTTTCCTGCTATTTCAGCCCGTGAACAAAGCAACTTCTAATATAGCCTAATTAAGGTGACGGACTCGAATTCCAATCAATCGTTTACAGTCAACGAAGACGGGACCGTTGGGAGAAAATTAAACTGCCGAAAACGCGTTTGCCAACTATTCCAGGTTGTGAATACGGCAAATTCAATGTGATCGAATTGTGGCAGTATTGTTCTTAAAGTCACGTTCTCGATGACTACACAGGTATAACTTCTAATTAAACTTTTATTCTGCTTCTGACAATACGTACAAACATCGTAATGTAAACGACCCCAGAACTAACTTGTATGGAGGGAGTCATGTCTCCAGACGCTCTCGTCTCGTCTCATCTCCTCGAGCCCTGCCTAGTACCCATGAGGTACCTTCTAGGCGCCCGCGAAGCCTCCGACTGACAATGTCGTTTCCCTTCTGGGTTTTAAACCTTTCAAGACATAGGATCTTATTATCAGACATCTGGCTAATGTATCATATCAGGTTTAACATTAGTAGAGTTTGCTCATCAGATAGAAAGTTAAATAAAACAGATCAACCTCAAGTTTGTTACATAATGACCAATTAAATGTTAGCAAGCCCACCAGGGGTGTCGATAGGATACAGGTTGATATTGAAATCAGTTTCACTTTAACAGAATATAGCCTACCTCTGGCTGACCCGATTTCCAAATAACCAATCAATCGTCGCGGGGTATGGGGGCCTCACCCTCCCGTAGAAAATTGCGTTCTTTGCTATTCTAGCCTGTGTAAGCAACTCCAAAAGTATCCAATGGTTTTGTAACCGAAATTCCACTCTGAATTCCAATCACTGTTTCAGATGCATTCACAATTTAATAATAATCGGTGCCCGAAAAAATGTCGCACAAAGTAGAGTGGATCCAGACAAAATGTTTTAATCCATAGTCAACTGAGTACAAATTAGTGGCATTCAATTAAAAGAAAAGTAAAATTTGTATTTTATTAGGGCTCCGTGACAGTGAAGAAAGCAAAACTAGAAATTCCCGGAAAAATTTCAAGTTTACAGACAGGGGTTTTCTTCGAGAGGCGAAGAAGCGGGGCTGACTATGTATGGACCCCAAGAAAATTCTAGAATACTTGACGGTCGCAAGCGCGTTTTACTGCTACTCCAGCCCGTAAAATTAGTGTTTTATTAAATTTCGGGCACTTTAATTTGCCAAGTAGATGAAATATTTTTTTTTCACATCACCCATCTGCCCGAACAGTCAGCTTGCCCGAAAGTTAGGGGGGTGGGGGGCTCGTACGCCTATGATTTCAAGTATCATCAAAATCGGATTAAAATTATGGTCTCTACAGGATCCGCAACCTTGATATACCATATTTTTTTTACCCAATTCGCGTACTAGCGGCGGCCATTTTGTCTAGCAGTTTTGGTCCGATTTTCACGAAATTCAAACTCAGTCTTCGTTACGATGCAACGGTGATATGATCAAACAGTTTTTTCTAAATTGAATAATAAACTAGATCTGCTACTGTCCCATGCAGATATGAAAGCTTTCATATTCATCGTCACGATTATATCAAGTATCCTAAATAACAGGATAAGAAGAAAAAATTATCAAAATTGGTCAAAAACTCGCGGGAAAGAACTAAAAATGGCAGGTTGAAATACGACTTTTTGGATTTTCGATCTCCTTTTTTCGGTTACCCCGGACATTTGAAAAAAATAATACAATGATTTCACACAACAGGCTAGCTGTTAGACTCTCGATTGACAAGAGTTTCATCGCCCTCCCTTCATTATAACCAAAGTTATCGTGCCCTAGAGAATCAACAAATCAGCTTGCTTATATCTGCATTGTTAGTTTTTTCGTTCGTAAAATTCGGTCATTTCGAATTCGTAAAACGTTTTGAAAATACATTTAAACAACTTTCGCACCCCATTTTTGGCGGGGGGGGGGGGGGGGGGGGTAGGTCAAAATTTCAGAAAGATAGTTTCATGAAAGCTTAATAATAATCTTAACAGAAACAATAAGTAAACTAAAAACTGGTTAGTTACTAAATCTGCCCAGTTACTAAATGCCTCTTAAAGAATAGAAACAATAAAGTTTCATATGACCTCCAGGTGGATCACAAGCTAAGAAGGCGATTGTTCGTACAATTTAGGGGCCATAATTCAGGAAGTTATGATGACTGAAACCAAGATACTGGGTCCACAACCTTGATATACCATATATTATTATTTTTTTTTACACAATTCGCTTACAAGCGACGGCCAATTTTGTCCGGCAGTTTTGGTCCGATTTTCACGGAATTTGAACTCAACCTTTATTACGGCGTAATATTGATACAATATAACTTTTTTTTAAAAAAATCGGTTAATAATTGTGACCCCAAGAGGGAACACAATCTCAGAAAGGCGATTTTTCGTACAACCAGGGGCCATAATTCAGGAAGTATCGAAATCAGATCAAAATTGTGACCTCTTGCGTGTCCACGCGCTAAAAACTTGATTTTCGTACAATCAGGGGCCAAAATCCATGCAGTTACGGTACGATAAATGTCAATATCGAAATGGGCTGAGATCTTAGGGAGATAAACCTATATCGGATAAAAATTCTGTCCTGTAGAGTGTCGGACAGGTGAGACGGCATAATACGTCCACATGAAAATGTGGGCATATTAAAATAGGTGTTGTGAAAGCGGTCACCGTTTATATCTATTGTAATAGACCGTCTGCTAGTCTTTCCAACAAACCGTGTAAAGGACATCGGCCCGCAAAAATGAATTTGAGTACCACGAACAGTCTAGATCTTGATACAGGCTCATCTTTCACTGAGTTTAATATCTCAGCTTTGCCGCCTTATTAAAGCATCAAGTACCCGTTATTTTCGAAATGACGATGTGCTGTTCATTATCAAATGGTTTACCGCATATCTGACAAACAGGCGATACTGTATCCATTTTTGATTCAACATTTGAACTATTTTGTGAATTACATTCGCCGCGTGCTTCAATAGGCGTGATCAGCTGCCACAGTGATCTGGGAATGGCCCCACTCGTAATACCCCAGCGCCGCTACCGCAGTGAGACATTCCAAATGCAATGGCCGTCATAATATTGACTTGATTGGTAAATATAACATGTCTCTCTCGGCTATTGTTCTAGATATACTATCTCCCTGATTATGTCTACTATATCCGTTGCGTGGATTTTGTATATCGATGGTCCATTGGCCAATCACATAATTTTATCGGGATTTCGTCAAATACTATAGATGCAGCTATGGCGGGTGTCGCGCCAGGCAGGGTAAGCTTACTCGCTAGACACCTGTTATCACTGTTTGTCGTGTATTTGCTGATTACACTACTTTGCCTATAATATACTGTTTTTTGGACGTAGAATATTGTCTAATGGGTTGGATTGTTCGTACTTGGTTTCATTTTATTGGTACTGGATGAATGTCATTAGGTCTAAGACAGAAGTACCTCCAATCCCTAATCGGAAATCTAAATCCCCAATTTGAATTTATCCTATTCTTATCCAGGGGAATCACTTAATCACTAAAGTACAAAAATGAATACAGCTACCTCGAGAACGTATATTTTGACACCAAATTGTATCCTTATGTAAAATTCGAATGTTCCCTGCATCCAAACTGCCCACCATTTTTAATAACTTTCACTACTAACTCGGCAAAAAGACATAATAATAATAATAATGATATCACAAAAAATATGTATGGAAATGGATTTAGTTACCCCGACAACGTATATTTTGATACCAAACTCGATCATATTATGATAACTGGGTAGGAATTAGATTTACAAGTCAAAACCAGCGGCCATTTTGGATTTTATAGCCAATTTGAACCATTTGAGTACGGATTTCCGATCACAAAAATATGTATGGAAATGGATTTAGTTACCCCGAAAACGTATATTTTGATACCAAACTCGATCATATTGATAACTGGGTAGGAATTAGATTTACTAGTCAAAACCAGCGGCCATTTTGGATTTTATAGCCAATTTGAACCATTTGAGTACGGATTTCCGACTTTTTTGGTACGACGATAAACCAGTATGCATAATGGATATGCTTCTTATAATCGTAAGCCATTAATCGTTGCAGTTTCGATTTTGTATGTAAATGCTGCAAATAAAGCTGTTGATGACGCAAGTAGTCATCTGCAGGTTATAGTAAAGGCGTGGTCCACATTTAGGCGTTTCTTTGGACTGCCAATGATACCAATATGCAGCTATAATAAATACAAATCTGTCAATTATGTAGTTTTGTATACGGTCACAGTTTGACTTTAATTTAGGCCTAAATTTTTGCCAATTTTAGATGTTGAGGATCAAATAATCTTGGTTTAATTCGATTTTGGCGCAACTGCTTAGGTTATGGCCTTACATACCCAACAAAGTTTGTGGGCTTTCTAGTGTGATGAATTGGGAACCTTGGGGTACGATTGCTTTCGATAATCAACATTCCGCGACCTTCTATTCCGGAGTTAAACCCCATCAAAAACCTTGAGAAACCGACAGAGGCTACCGTTTTAACCGTGTTTTTTTCTAAATTTCCGCATATCGTGTTTGGTTAAAAAATATAAGCGTGGTAAATTGAGTCTAAATTTCCAAAACATGACTCAAGATTTCCTACACAGAAAAAAGATCTATGTAGGAAATCTTGAGTCACGTTTTGGAAATTTTGTACGAACCCAAGGGGTGAAATATCCGTAAAAAAACTCCATCTCCGGAAACCTTGCTTCGACAATAAAACTTTAAAATAGGCCTCGTGGTCGGCTGTCTTTCCTTGACTTTTTTCAAGGGCTAAGCAGGTCCGTAGCTGGCGGGGGTGGGGGTCAAAGGGAGCAGCTGCCGAAGGCGCCCTTTGCCCATTGAGGGGAAAATCAACCTTCTCAATAATAATAATAATAACATTTATATAGCGCTATTCCACACTGTGTAGTATGCTCATAGCGCTCAAGTCAATTCTGCAAAGTCTGAACAATATTCTGTGTCATCTCATTACATATAGCGACGGAACAGATGTGTCTTCAGTGATGATTTAAAACTTGCTAGGGACGGACACTGTTTTAAGGAAGTTGGGAGTTTATTCCAATGGAAGGCAGCTTGATATGAAAATGTTCTTGCTCCAAAAGTTTTTAAATTGTATGTTGGTAATTGTAGTTGACAAGTGTTACTAGATCGAAGGTTTTTGACTGGTAAATGTTCGTTAACAAGTTCTTGAAGATAAACAGGTGCAGTCTTATAAACAGCTTGATAAGTTAGGCACAACAATTTGAATTCTATACGTTCATTAATACGAAGCCAATGAAGAGAGGATAAAACTGGAGATATGTGGTCACGGACTTTGGTTCTTGAGACTAATCTGGCTGCTGAGGTTTGTATACGTTGGAGGCATTTTGTTTGCTCATTGGTAATCCCAGATAACACACTGTTGCAATAGTCGAGGCGAGAGAGGATAAGACATCGGACGAGGGTTGCTGCAGCATCTGATGTTATAAAGTGACGTATTGAGCCAATATTCCGAAGGTGGTAGTGACATGTTTTACACAGAAAACTGATGTGGTTTTCCATAGACAAATTCGTATCCATAATAACACCGAGGTTTTTGACGTATTTTGATGGATTGATGTAAGATTGTTCAATTTTTAAATGGGTTATGTCGCTCTTATGTAGTCTGCGTGTAGGGGCGATCAATAACAGTTCTGTTTTGTCCGAATTTAGTTTAAGCATATTGTTTGTCATCCAGCTTTTTACATCTGTCACACATGTTTCAATTTTTTCACAACAAGATAGTTGACTATTTTGTTCAGGGAGGAAAAAGTCCATGATCTGAGAGTCATCAGCATAAAAGTGGTGGTTTAGATCCTTTTTAATGAGAAGATTGCTGAGTGACTTTGTGTACATACAGAAAATAATTGGTCCCAATACTGATCCCTGTGGTACACCACATGCAAGATCGACTGTGTTAGAAAAGGAGCTGTTAACCATAACTGCCTGTGTTCTACCTATTAAATATGATGAAAACCAGTTTAACACGAGGCCATTGATACCATACTCGGATTCCAGTCTGTTGAGTATTCTGCTATGATCCAGCGTATCAAAGGCAGCAGATAGATCAAGCAAAACGAGCATAGCGATGGAACCTTGGTCAACTCCACTTCGGATCGTATTGAAAACGTGGTTTAGAGCAGTTTCGGTACTGTGGTTGTTTCTGTAAGCTGACTGGTACTCGTACATTAAACTGTGAGTTTGCATATGTTCCAACAGTTGTATTTTGACAACTTTTTCTAAGATTTTGGAGATAAATGGAAGGTTCGAAACAGGGCGATAATTTTTAATACTTCCGACTCGAGAGATGGTTTCTTAAGTAAGGGCTTGATCAAAGCATGCTTGAATGGCTGTGGCACAAAACCAGAGTTTAAGCTGTTATTAATGATGGCTGTCAGGATAGGTAATAAAGCATCCAATATTTTTAGCATAAAGCTGGTTGGAATTGGGTCTAAAACATAAGACGTTGGTTTTGAAGATAAAATAATTTTCTTTAGTTCATCTTCAGTCACTTCCTTGAATGATGTGAATGGTTTACCTTGAAAAGTGTTGACTTGTTGATTTTCATCTGTTTCTGGTATTAGTGCAGATCTGATTTTGTTAATTTTATCAGTAAAATACTCACAAAATTTGTTGGCTACATCAGATTCTTCACCTCGAGGCAGAATGACATCCTGTGATTTCCCCAAAAGTTTGTTGAGAGTTGAGAAAAGAACTCTTGGATTCTGTTGGTTGTTATTAATAATAGTGTTGATGTGATCAGATTTAGCGTTCTTGATCATTAAATTTACGGAATTACGAGCTGAATTTAGTATTTGTCTATCGATTTCAAGTTTTGATTTTCTCCACTTACGTTCTAAACTATGGCGCTTGTTTCTTGCTTCTAAAATATCGGGTGAAACCCAGGAAGTGTTTTTACGTTGACGGATAGTCTTTGTCTTTAATGGTGCATATTTATCAAGAAGAGTTGTAAGAACATCAGTAAGATTATCTAACAGTTGCGAAGAATCACAGACAAATGGTGGTGTTAAGACAGACTACGACAATTCATGGGTAAAGTCAGTAATATCGATATTTCTCAAGCCACGAAAGGTGCATGTGACTGATGATGCTACAGGTCTATCAAAAATAACATCAAAGGATACAAGGAGATGATCTGAAATTTGTTTATCTAACACTTCTATGTTTTGAATAAGGGAAGCATCTCTGGTAAGCACCAAGTCAATAATATGACCACTACGATGGGTTGAAGTTGGAACGTGTTGAATATAATCATGACTGTCAAGAATCTTGAGTACTTTCTTTGTTAGGAAATTATCTTTTTCATTTAATTTGCGGGGTGCCTCCTCTCGGAGGGGCGACCATAATAACGAGGTCATGGACGCCCATAATATAATGCTATTGAGATTAGTTAGGCTCCCATAAATTAATTGGGCGTCAAACTTTTCATTTTTCTCATAAATTATTATAGGTACATTAAAGTCATATTCCTTCAATCAAATGTTTATAATGTTCATATTAAAATATCATAATACGCCAATATAATTAAGCTTCAAAATTGAAAATGTCCCTCATTTTCAAATGCAAACTCTATTTTCCAAAATTTTCGGCAGGGAGGGGTGCACCATAGGTAATCTGACTTTTCGGGAAGATGGGTAATGTGAAAACATAAAAGTATTATTTCATCTGGTTGTCAAAAGTGCCCGAAATCTAATAAAGCATTAAATTGACCATGGGTTAAAACATTTGTCTGGAGCCACTGTACTTTGTGCCATTCCGATCGGATGGTTGGAATTCAGGTCGGCATAGAGTGCATTTCGGTTACAAAATGATTGGAATATTGAAAGTTGCTTTACTCTTGGGTTAAGATAGACGAAAAGGCGCATATGCGGTGGTTGTTTGGGATCCACCATACTCCTGAAGCCAGGAGGTAACATATTTGGTCCAATTTGGAGCTCTGTTTAAAGCGTAATAATATTGTTACGCGGTTAGCTATTGGTTGTTAATTAGACCATTGACCTGTCATAATTTGGAAGGAACAGACATTTACTTCCATTACAGCAGTGTTAAGTGGGATTGGCTCTAATCAAACGAAACATTGCGAGGAGCATGGTACGTCACCTAACATAGACTATATTGGACCACATTTAAGTTGCTCTATTCACGAGTTGGAATAGCACGTTTGCGGCAGTCAAACTTTGCTCCCGACGGCACCGTCTCCAAGAATAAACGACTGAATGGAATTGGACTCAACCACCTAAGTTAGGCTATATCAGACCACCTACTGTATTCAGGGTCTAGAACAGCGAGGTCGTCCAATTTTCCAAATTTTCTCTCAGGGGAGGGGGGCTAACAGATTCTGCCCCCTAACATTCATCGAGCCTTTACGCCTATGGAGAGTACCGTATAGCCCCCCCCCCCCCCACACGGCACCGTTCGCCGTGGACCGTCAAGTGTAGGTACATCGGCGCCCACAGATCCCTATCGGCGCCCAAATAAGCCTTTGCCCACCTCCCCTAGCAATTTTTGGCTAGCTACGGGCCTGATAAGTGAAGATGACGCAATGGCGATCCTGGGGGTTTAACTTCCTACTGTTCTGCTTCGACTGGGCTAATGAAGAAGTGTAATATTAACCACGCCGGTGTTATACATGTTAACTTATCGGAAGTCGTAGGCTACTTTAATCCTAGACTTTAATTAACCTAATGATATAGGGACAAGTTGAAAATCTGGACTATAATTCGGTATTTTACGGTCAGAATAAATTTTCGGACCTGAGGTGAGAATTTGTAGAAAGTCATGTAAAACATATTTAACATATTACCGTTATATAATATGTATTCAACTACAGTCTGACCTGTGTTCAATAAGAACTGTGGTATATATGATAGTGTAGAAGTTTGGTGTGTTTATGACAATACAGTCAGGTGTTGGGCATTTAATATTCGTCTTATTACATTCTCATGAAATCTGCCATTGTTCTATATCTCATTCCTTATCTACTAGATAGCCATTAAAACGTGTAGGAATTTTAATATGTAAAGTTGGACTTTTTAAAACTCTATGGAAATTAAATATGGTCTTTCAAAGTGATATTTTTATAGCCGTCGGAACGTGTGATACGCGGTTATCATAACAGTTTTTAAATAATAATCTAAAACTACCCATGTAGCAATTGTTTAATCTATATGTATGATTGTATTCATTCTGTTTACTCGTGTAATTGCGACTGATGCGAAATATTGCATGTTAGAAATGTGCTGACAAGTTCACTGCCCGCCCGATGTTTTACATACATTATTTTGTATTTGGTATCGTCCACGGTGCCCCAAGCTCACTTTTGGGGGCAGGGGGTGGTCGCAAAAGAGACAATATTTAAACTGGATATAGTTATTGCATGTTCATATTGCGTATTCGGACATTTAGACACCCAATAAGGTCAATTCGGTAACATTATTTTATTTATTGCAAAATTCGGTCTTTAATAGATTCAATGACGCTAACAGATCTCCGAAGTGACCTTGTTGTATATCCTTACTATAGTAATTTATAATTGATCTTGATAAGTACATGAAATTAATTTATAACGAGCAGGGAGGTGAATCATCTTATGAATCAAATCACCAATATTAATCTCATTACCAATAGAGGAATTTAAGTTCTGACAATGGTTGACTTAACCCTTCATTCTCGACCAAACAATAACTCTAAAGCTTCTAAAACAGTAAATCTAAACTATTGAGTGTACCGATACCACTAATTTTATTAAAGGTAATCTTGTGTTAAATCAATATCAGTAAATACCCATGTAAACCAAAATTTGTGCAAAATCAGTGGCTTGTCGCACGACGTCATTTTGTGCTATACGGGCACAAAAGTATTGTTTTAACAATGGATTTGATTCAAATTGTCGATTTTATGATTGAGATTGGAACATCAAGAAATACAAAAAGAACTTTATTATTTGAGAAGGATTTTGACCATCTGAAAACTGGGAATGGCGTTTTGAGGGGATTTTATGAGCCTACCAGATTAAAACGGCCCAATAAATGACGTCTATTCTGTGATAAAAATCATTGAAAATAATCCAATGTTTTGAAAACGCACGCGGTGCTTGATGCTTATTTCTATACCTCATTCTTACGTGAACTTAACTTTCCATATTTGGAGTAACCAAGAGGCAAATTCTTTGTCAGTCAAACAAGATAAACTGCAGGTCTTCTCGTTGCCACGAATGACCGACCTCCCGGTGATAATACGCGATTTAATTGGCTTAAAGCTCTGGCTCGCGCTCGATGTGTAACATGGGCATGCGCAACGAGGATGTAAACACAGATTTGTCGACTTGCAAATCCGTCAAATTCATCTTTTTTTTCAATAGTTTCATAAAAAAATAGTCGTCGCCCCTGTCCATGCAGAAACATAGGTTTATACCCCGGTTTCTTTCGATATTGGCATGGCCCCAGGTTGTACGAAAAATCATGTTTTTGGATCTAAAGTTGAAGAAAGTTGAAATGTAGGGTGTTTATCGCCCAGAGATCTCGTTATTCGTGCATATTGGAACATGACTTTCCGAAATATGGCCCCAGATTGTACAGATAATCACGTTTTTACCTTGAGGACCCTATTACAATTTTTATCCGATTTAAAAAAAAAATCAAATATATCTCCGCTACACCCTAAGGGTGGCTGAGTTCGTATTTTGTGAATATCAGACTAAAACGCTTTTGTACGCAGATAGTTTAAAATTACGTAATCAAATTTGATGGAAATTAAAATGGACGTTCATATCACAAAGATCTCGGTTCCTTGTGATATTACATGTCCAGCAGTGCTCACTCTGGGTTCAATTTTTTTTCCGCCAATTTTTCATTTAAATTTATTAGCCATATATTTTTTCCGCCAAAAAAGAGAACAAATATCTATTCTATTATATTTTTTTTCAGTAATTTTTATTTACATATAATATACATATGATATTACAATTTACAAAATTCTTCATTGCTTTGCAGAAGCCCATTTGTTTTAAAAGCTTTTTCAACATCTGGGGTAACCACACAGTGTACCGGTATTTGATTTTAATGAATATTTTTCTTTATAATAGAAATTGTGACCAAGCACTTACTGATATATCAAAGATTTGAAAATTTTCATTCGTCCTTAAGAGATCTACATTTTTCAAATGCACAAACATACATTATGGAAGGAATAAGAGCTAAATATTTCTTTAGTGATGATGATCGAGGCTGGGCCTACTATCAAAAGCTAATAATCTCGGTTCAAAGGAAGCAAATTGACTCAAATTTTCAGCATACTCTATTTTTAACTATTATATAGTCAGTTCGGGAGTATTTTGGTCGTGAAATACAAAAAAAAAATAAGTTTGAAATTCTTCTATCGGACGTTGACGAAGGCTGTTCAAATGGCATATTAATAATGGCATGTGTTTAGAAAATAACTGACTTTCGTTCGTTCGTTTCTGGCGTTTAATATCGACTTCCATTGAAACTTTAACAACAAACCTGGCTTCATTTAATAACGATGCGTGCAACAGGAGTAGGAAAAGGATAAAACAGATGACATAGTCCAATAATCTCACACAAATCAAACGAGTATTATTCACGGTGTCCGCCATTTTGAATATATAAAAACCGTCAAAAAAGCCACCGATTCGTATTTGGAGACAAACAATTAAAACGTTTGTCTCTTGATTAATACTACTCTCACTGTATATACTAATCAACGCTAATCCGAGATTGATCAAGAGACAAAGGATTAGTACTTGATTGATTGATAAATGACTCAGCAAAGCGGGGTAGATTGTTACGTGTGTGCACGCACATTGTCCAGCCGTAACATACTTGATCCTGTTGTAAATATACTTGTAAATGGAACCTCGCTGTAAATACGAACAAAACTAAAATTGTTGTGTTTAGAAATAGCGGAAAATTATTAGAAAATGAAAAATGGTTTTATAATGGTAATGAATTAGAAATTGTTGACACTTTTAACTATTTAGGATTGATTTTAAACTATAATGGTAAATTTTGAAAACCCAGAAACATGTAGCCGATCAGGGCAGGAGGGCTTTATTCTCTGTACTACGAGTATGTAAAGATAACTTTTTAACATTGAAACTAATTTGTCAGTATTCGATACTTATGTCGGAAGCATTTTATCATATGGATCAGAAATATGGGGATTTCATAAAGCCGCTGGTGTGGAGAAAGTTCAATCAAATTTTTGTAAACGAATACTAGGAGTTAGACAAACAACTATGCACAGTATGATTTATTTTGAATTAGGTCGATTCCCTTTATATGTAACAAGAAGAATTAGAATTTTTAAATATTGGACAAAACTACTAAACACTGATAATAAGATTTTAAAATGTTGTTTACAGGACCAGGAAGCGAATAAAAGTAAATGGATTATAAATGTAAGGAATGAATTATTTCAAATGGGTTTAGGCTATATTTGGGAACATAGAAAATCATGTAACTCATCATATTTCAAAACCATTAAGCATAGAATTTTAGATATTTTTAAACAATTATGTATAGAACGTATTTGTAATTCATCAAAGGGCTCTTTTATCAACATTTCATTTCAAACTTTACCTTACAATATTATTTGGCCAAATCCATCCCATATAGATATGCTAATTGTATTTCAAAAATCCGTTTATCTGAACATAACTTATTTATAGAAACTGGTAGATACAACAGTGTTGCGAAAAATAAAAGACTATGTAAATTTTGCGATAATGACGATGTTGAGGATGAGTACCATTTTGTACTAATATGTAAAAAATATAAAGATATCCGCTGTAAACATATTAAACCATATTATAGAATTAACCCAAGTGTATATAGATTTATTCAACTTCTGACTGTACATAATATTAAGGAATTGACAAATATTGGAAAGTATCTATCAATAACTTTTGAATCGAGAAACAAATTACTCCAAATCTAACAGTATAAATTGACGTCTTAAATAGAAATAATGCATTGTCTACTCTCCCATGCACAACAACCTTTTAAGAAATTTAAAATGTAAATAATTTCATATTTGTATGTTTTGTATATTGTATTGTATTGTATATGATGGGCTGTTAGCCCAAGGAATAAAAAGAACTGAAGTGAACTGGCTCCTCATTGTACGAAAATTCACTTAGCTTCTTCGGTTTATTCCCGCGAAGGCGCAGTTATTGACCGTAACGGATTAAAAGAGGTCGTTTTCGACGACTTCGCGGGAATCCAGCTCCTAGGATTAAAATTGATTAAAAACGTAACAATGGTGTTATAGATTGTTATGATAAGAATTTACACTTTCATAATCCCCCTGTAACTAATTAACCAACATTTTAGCATCATGCTTAGCATAAGTATTAGAAACTTAACTAGACTAAAACAGAAACTAATTTAATTTCGCGAAATAAGAAATAAAAACATAACTATACTATAACAAATTTCGCCAAATTAGTTTAATTTCGCCAAATAAGACACCCTGTCTAAATACTCGATTCAATTCAATTCTTCTTCCTCGTGTTTTCCTGTTAATTCCTGGAGCTGGCTTTGCGTTTGGGTATATTTATGCCTCTTCCTTGGTGGTTCCTGTCCCCCTGCATACTGGACGATTCTTATCTCATTAATATTTTGTTCTTGTTGCAAAAATGCGATCATTTCAAACACATTCGGATGGGCTTTTCCAACCAGTTCCTTGACTCTTGAATGCCATACTTCCAGATTGTTGTTGGTTCTGTGCTCCTCGGTGTCGTAGTGGTCCCATTGACGACTTGAAAATGCACCCTCGAATCATTGATTTGTTATGTAGTCGGTCAAATCGGTTATTTTTGGATTGGCTTGCATTTCTGCAATAATGTGTTGGTGGGCATCTTCAACCTGCACGTAAAATAGACTTGGTAAATAAATTTGATAACAAAAACGAATGTGACGACTAGAGTGGTCAAACCGTTCCGCGTCTAACCCAAGAAGAGAAACCGAGGAACAATACATCAAGACATAATATAATATACCTACCCTTTCTACCGGTATCAACGGTAGAGCTGCAAATCTCCGTACCATCTTCGTCTTCCCTATGTTGCACTTGTAGTGATCATAAATTCATAAAATCGTTTCCATCATTTTAATCATTAGTTGCCAACATAAATTCATAAAATCTTTAACACCGTTAATTGGGTTCTAATAACAACATGTCTCTCTTCAAACGAAAGCCGACAAGTCGATATTTGCGCCTTCGCGGGAAGGATTAATTTTGGTCACGCTCTGTAACTGCGCCTTCGCGGGAATACACCGCTTGTTCTCTGTTCATCACTTACAAAATGTGGACGTGTCTTGCATGCCAATCGCTTTTGACTACAATGATTAAGACGCAGCGACATGCTAACAATCTTACAAAGTCCCAAAAGATGGCCCTGCAGGAACCGAAAAAAAAAAAAAAAAAAAAAAAAGATCAAAACATCACTATAGTGGCAGCTGACAAAGGGAAATCCACAGTCATAATGGATAAGAACGACTACCAAAATACCGTGTACCACCTTCTGAGTGATCGCACTACCTATAAGAAGATTAGGAAAGACCCGACCAACACCTTCAACGACAACCATACCGCACAACTAGTTAAGCTCAAAGATGATAAACGTCCCACACCCTCTCTATTTTACAAACTTAAGCCGTCCCACCCTAGACCACCATATGCCCGAGCCACCATTAAAACACATAAAAACCCTATTAAAGCCAGACTATTAGTATGCTCCAGAGATTCTGTATATTATAATACCGCACAGTACCTGTCAAACCTCCTTTCCCCATTAGGCAAGGAAGCTACATCCTTTATCAAAGATTCTAAAGATTTTTGTGGAAAACTTAGAGATCTTCCAAAAGATATAAAAATCCTGTCATACGATGTAATAGACCTCTTTACTAATATCCCCCGCGATGAAGCCTTAGCAGCACTACGTCATAGACTCACATCTATGGAGAACTCACTTGATACCAATTTCACCATAGAAGATATAGTTAACTTAACAAAATCCTGCATAAATTCCACATATTTTTCCTGGGGGGACGATTACTACGAGCAAATACATGGTCTACCAATGGGAAGCCCCCTATCCCCACTTCTAAGTGAGATATATATGACCGAATTTGAAGAACGGGCCCCTCCACCTCACCCATCCAACCAACAATTTGGCTCCGCAAAGTAGATGATGTCTTTGTAATTCTCCGTCAGAACGAAGATCATGCCGCCTTGCTCCATCACCTCAACAACCAAAACGACAGAATCAAATTTACCATAGAAACAGAAGAAAACCAATGCCTCCCATTCCTGGATGTACTAGTCAAGAAAACAGAAGACAGACTTACAACAATTATTTACAGAAAACCAACACATACCGATCAGTACATCAGCTTCAATTCCCACCACCCACATAGTGTTAAGAAAGCAACCATAGCAACTTTAGCCCGTCGTGCTGTCAACATCTGTGACAAAGAATACCTCCAGAAAGAGTTAGACCACATAGAAGAAGCCCTTACAAACCATAACAACTACCCTCGACAATTTGTTAAAAAGATCATCAAAACCACCATTGACACCCCCACAGACCCAGGAAACACAAAACCAGAAAAACCACCTATAAGAATCACTATACCGTTTCAAGGAAAGCCCACTTACCACCTCAGGAGAATCCTCAACCCAACGGGCATCCAAGTCACCTTCTCCAAAGGACGAACCCTCAAAGATATCCTGAAAGCTAATGGTAAGCTACTTCCAAACAAACCCCCACCCCAGAAAGAATGTGTCTACAAAGTTGCCTGCTCCTGTTCCAGCATATATATCGGCGAAACCAGACAACCCCTGGATAAAAGAATAAGCCAGCATAAGTCCAAGTCTCCCACCACAAACTCAGCTGTTGCGCAACACCTCCAGACCAACCCTGGGCATAGAATCCAGTCATACGAAACCCTGGCATCAAATCTCCCAATAGAAAAGACACGTAAATTAATGGAGGCAATACACATCAGAAGGAACAATCCAGATCTTAACCGTGACACAGGGATATTTTTGCCCAACGCGTATGATCAATTACTTTAAATAATAGAATGTTTCTACTTTAAACTTTACACTTGCGCTGTGTTACATCACGTGACTTCATTTACCACACTGTTTATTTATGGCTTTAAGTTTTTGTATCGTTAATCTATTTCTCCCTCGCATAACTAATTATCTTTCTATCATATATTTACAAGGTTTTAAAGTGGTGGGTAGGGAAACAGTTATATTCAATCCAGCTTTAACACCTACCACATCTTTACAGTCATCTGTTGTACATACTCCATTACTCAATGCTATTGTTTCAACCATATTAATCACTTTGTATATTCAGCTATCATCGCAACACTTAGTGGCCTCATTCATCGTTTAACATACCGGCTTCTTTTCTTACTTAGTATATTATTACCTGTATAATATCACCATTGTATATTATTATCTTTGATCTACTAGTTGTTAGGTATGGTTTCTCTTCTTGTTAAAAGACCCTTACCGACTATGGACTATCAAGTTAATTAACTTGCTTTTGTATATTTAAATAAGTGGCGGGGTAGGCCTTTGATCATGTTGTTGTTAAGTATGGCTTCAGTTATGTTATTGTATTTTGTCTATATATGTCTGCCTTATACCTGTTTTACTGTATTAGCTTGATAACGTTGAGAGAATACTCTACGAAACGTCGCCTAAAATACACTAGTAACTGTTTTCCATAAGTATGTGTTTTGTTGTTACTCTATCCAGTTACTAAATGCCATTTAAAGATGATTAAGACGTTGTTTTTGTTTTTTTTTATATGGTTATGACGTCAAGCATCTGAATCTTTTAGGAGTTAATCTGTGATTTTATATGTCATGATATCATAGAGCTTTGTCCTAAATGCAGCCCCTAGGCCAAAGGCGACATTTGATTTCAACAACTTACCACTGTTTAAACTAATCGTATGTACATCCATTTGGCATATTTCCAAGATGGTTGCGAATAACCAGCTCGTTTTTCGATATTGGCGAAGCTCGTTTCGATGTTCAAACTTGAATCTCAAAAAAGTAGATTTGATGGATGTATATCTACTGAATACCTCCAAAACACATTTGATTAGTTTTCGAAAACGAACTAAAGATATCATAAATGAGGATGCCTGGGCAGTAGGTTCACATAAAAAAATTCAAAATTCAAACTTGAATCTCGAAAAAGCAGATTTAATGGATGGATATCTACGGAATGTCTCCAATAACACTTTTGATAAAATAGCTCCTCGTTTTTCGATATTTAAACTTGAATCTAAAACAGCAGATATTTGATAGATGTATCTCTACATAATATCTTCTTCAAGTTTATTCATGGGGCCAGTAAACAAAAGTTCTCTTTGTTGTCTCCAAATATTAAATCTGGAATACAACCCCTCATCCTTCAAACACTGATTGATGGACCTTTGTCTAAAAATTCAGCCCGAGTCAAACTGGCCGCCATGTTGTAGATTTTTGTTCTGCGTGTAGTGCGGTCCTCCTGCACTAACTATTACATACTGATCCCGCAGTGAATATTCACTTGGCCGCTACAATCACTGATAAGCATGACATCAACGAGGCTTAATGAGTACGGCATATTACCTTTTTTACTCCCGACAAATTAAATTCTCAAACATTTTGTTTGAGGTAAAAGAAAAATAAATAAAGTCGTTTGACGTATTTGTAGTTTAAAATATTTCCTATTTAGTGTAAATGGGTATTAAAATGAGTAAAATGCATCATTTTGCCCGAAGCAGTTAAGTGTTAAGTAAAAATTGCACGAGCCGTTGAGACAATGACTACCGCCGCGTGCACTCAACGCACGTGTTGTGGACAGTCATCTGTTACAGAGATAGTTCGTAAATAATTCTCTGTGAAACAGATTGTAACTATTAAAGTAGAGTTTTAGCCCTTCGTACTGCAGAATGTTCTCGTCGTCGGGTTTTGCTCCCGTTTTGCTCACTATACTTATCATTTAATTCATCAATATACAGAATTCTTTTGTTTTCACACAAATCTACTTACACCCTATTATGGCTAGGATAAACTTATTTTAATTAATATTTTTTCTCTGATATATTTTTTACCGATGAAGTGTAATTACAAGATAGTTATAAAAAAATGACTATCTTGTAATTACAAGATAGTTTATCTTGTAGCTACAAGATTCTCAGAATAGATTTTTTTCATTTGATGGACCCCTATGGTCTTCCGTAGATTTTCCTGTTTGCAGAAAACAAAATCGTTGAGCCACTTAGTGTTAAATTTTGTTCACGATAATTCATTAAACTCCTTGAAAATCATTAAAACTCTTGTGTCAGTGTATCTGGCAGATTTCGTTAAAATTTCAATAAACAAGATGTAATTGTGTCTAATCGTCAAACAGCCCACAGTAAAGCATCTTTCTTTAATTAATAGTTCTTTTATTGTCTAAGTTAACATCAACTAAAAATACTATTTGCAAATTTTTCTCACTTTTAAATGTACATTTATTTTCACACAAGTAATGCAAAGAGGTCAATTTGCACACGTTATCTTAAAGGACTCGCGTTTTGTATTTAAAATTCAATGTTTGTATGGATTTTGTTTTAAAAATCTTTACATTATTATTAAATAGTGACCGATTTTATTATGTAAGCGATATAAAACCTGTGTTCTTATTTTTTGAATAAAGGGTTCTGTCATGTTTTGCCTAAAAATCCAATAACGACTTTTAACATCTGACTTGAACAGTTAAGAAACGGTTTTTGTGCTTATATTTTGAATAACTATGGGGTCCTTTTGACCAGAGCGACAGTGATGAGCCCAGCCCTGTCAGTGTTAAATACGACTGCTGACAGCAGATCAATACACCCATTCATCAAACGTTATCGTGTGAAATATGTAGTGTACCTTTATCAAATACATATACCGTTTTATTATAGGCAAACACACGCCGTCTGTGAAAGACTGTTGTTAATTTGACCTGTAAGGGTTTACCACCACTCTAACTGAATATATGCTTGATTAACTAACTGTAGCGAACATCTAACGGTAGTTTGAACCATGTTGAAAGGTTCAGATTACCTGTACGAGACGGTATGAGCTAGCAGCTTGTACTCTAATCTCATTAACACCAGACTTTAAACACTGATGATTTACTTATAACAGCTCAGTATATATCATGATTTGATTCAAAGAGTTATTACAGTACTTACGAGCTGGAAATACTACATGGGTTTATTAGTAAAGGTAAGAATGACTAATGATCAGTAACTTTATAAATTTAACCCGTATTAATTTCAGTAACTATGTATTGGGTTTTGGGGTTTACGATATATATATATAGTTGAAGGTATTGAATACACTATATATATATATATAGTAAAAGGTTATATTTAAAGCTACTCTTAGGTGGTAGATATTCGAAATAAAGATGTTTTAGGAAATAAAACTTGGTGTTTTGTGAGTACTTTCCGCTTTATTAAGCTTCATCAGACAAATGTTACTAATTCCAACATCTTTATTTCGAATATCTACCACCTAAGAGTAGCTTTAAATATAACCTTTTACTACATATATATATAGTGTATTCAATACCTAAGAGTAGTTATCTTCAACTTTTCATATATATATGTGAGAGAGAGAGAGAGAGAGAGGGTTAAATTGCTTTCTTCTTCATGCATGGTGAAATTAGCAATAATTATGGTTAATACATTATGTAAAGTGTCTTTGCTAATATTTGGTTTTGTATAAATTGTGACAAAGCGATACATTTTAATTTAATGCATGTATATGATAACTAGCACGCGCACTTATAAAGCCGGATGTAAACATTTAACTGTGCGACCCCGCCAGCAGATAAGCCTAACATTGCAGGGTTATTTGTTGCTTTGAGGGTGTTTTTTTTTTATTTCATTAATAAGGATTTATTGATATGTATACAATTTCTTTTAGCGACATTTCAAGCATTAAAAACACGTGTCTTAAACTTGGACATAAACATGGGATATACATTTTTAAATATAAAACAAATAGTAAAAATCCATCAGAATTTTTTGTCTACGTTTCGTGTTACAAATCATGTAATCCATATCCAGAGGCAGTCTGGGATCCATTTAACTTGACTGGTTCCTCGCTTTGACTAGGTACCACACGCACTGTATTCGAGTGAAAGGGAATTAGTTTTGAATCCATTTTATTATGGCGGGATTTAAGGGCCGAAACTAAATGTTATTGAAAGTTTTATAATATATCATAGTTAATACGTAGTACATAAGTATGGTGGGGTATCGGGTTCAAAATGCGATCTGCAGTTGAAAGTAGAAAATAAAAAGAAAAAGAGAAAATTCTTATCCAAAATGGACATTTTCGTGTGGGAAACATATACCGCTCGTGCTTTTCAACCTAATACGCCCACCTTTTAGAACTTTAAGTCGTAAATATTCTATTTTCAACAACAGAATTTCTACTTTCAATAATCAACTTTTGACATTGGACTTTCAACTTCAGATTTTCTGCTCCAGATTTTCTGCTCCAGATTTTCTCCATGCATATTACGGAAATAAATTTGATCACATGACTATTTCTGCATGTCATTAAAATACGGCAATTACATCTAAGTACCACAAGGATTTGCAGTCGGCAAACTCGGTTGATGGTTGGGTTAAAATTTGGGAATAGTTTGTTTGACACAAATAAAAAACGCACTACATCGTTTTTTGTCTATTTTGATTATCCCCCCCCCCCCCAAGTTCAACTATAATTCATCTTACATCGTGGCAAGGATTAGGGTCGCCTGTCCAACCTTGTGGGTTTTCTCTGGGTTACTCTGGTCCCGCCCCCCTCCCGCTGTTAAAGACCATATGTTAGTCCCGAAATGACCTAGTCCCTCTCTCTCTCTCTCTCTCTCTCTCTCTCTCTCTCTCTCTCTCTTACATACATTTGTCTTTTTATATAAATTAGTTACTAAGGAGTGAACTAAGATGACAATAAGTAGCCTTGCGCAACAGTGGCGAAGTGAGTAAGACGCTGGCATGCTTGTGAGGTAGGACGTAGGGCCTGACAACAAGGACAACTGTCTTGTCGTTTGGATAGGACGAAAAACCAAGGTCTCATGTACACATTGGCACGCATGTAAAAGATCCCTTGTCATTTGGAATTCAATATATAAGTAGGCTGTAGCGCTGCTGTCCGGGCAAAATTTCCCTCGTAGCACACTGTATGGCGTATGCCCGTCTTTATTATCCCAGTCGGTGCACAACAGTAGGTTGTTAAACCTCATTCCATTTCAAAAAGTAGCGGTGGATTACAGTGGGCAAAATGTTGGATTGTCGCTGTCCGGGGAAAATTTCCTTCATTAGCCCAGTTTGGAGCAGAACATTAAGACCTTTAATTTCATTAAGTAGCCCTTTCATGCTCATAACAGGGTTCCACTTTCAAGAATTATATTTTGTGGAGTGTGTTCTTTAAGTATTAGAAATTAATACAGATTCTTGGAATAGATCTTCTACACTTTATTTCAGAAGCAATGCCAGCAACAAGTAAACAACTTATAACTTCCTATAAATCGGCCCTTCAACTAGCTAGTATATAGGTTCCCTAAGCTGGTCTCCCCAACTATAATTAATCGTACATACATTTGCCTCTTTATATAAATTAGTTACTATGAAAGTGTTAACTTAAACATATACTTTTTGGACTAAGTCTGGAGCCATTTAACTGATCAGATCAACCACTTTAGTTGCCATAATTTAAATCGAGTGACCGATCGCTGTCTGCTTCATCTGACTAACCAAGCATTAATGTATATTAAAATATAGATTTGAATTTAAAAATAGAATTAAACAAAAATAAAGTAACATGTTACCTATACATCAATCATATTATGTACCACTCTACTTCAAACAAGAACATGTTTTAAATATTAATACAATCAAAATCCTTATTTTTCACAAATCAAAATAACATAATCTATGACCATTTCCACGATAATAATTTTTATTTCTGTACAAAGGATTTCTGTAAGGCCTAAAATGTCTAAGGACTGGTACAGGTGGATCTTCTGAACAAACGCCTGCGTATCTATGATCTTGAGTCTTGACTGCTGATGCTTTTTACACTGAAACTTGAAACAACTTGCATTGCTGCAACCTCAACATGGCTATTGGCAGGATGACATATTGTTTCCCTTATCACCATTCACACGAGGTTATTAAAAACAGATACATCGTTAGTATCCGGAACATTTTGAAAACCCACATCCTTTTTAGTGGAGACCACAGAAACCTGTACGTTTTGGACACCCATCTTTGCAAAAAATTCAAGCTGTCTCTGCCAAACCCTTCTTATTTGGGCAAAAGAACGATATTTCTTTTCAGTTCTGGATAACTAATTTTCCGAGAAGCCCCCTCTTTAAAGACCCTGATAGTTGATCAAGATTTCGTATTACTGCTAGTGCTACTACTGCTGAAGGACGAATAAAGTTGATATTCATCTCTTCTTCTTTAATATATAATATGTACAATTTATGTCGCTTAGCTGTGCCGTTTTCCCCGCAATATAACACATTTTGACTTGCAGGGAATGTAGCTCGCCGGCGTGTGCTCTCTTAGATGAACACAGATTATTGGAATGGATCTTCAACACTTTATTTCAGGAGCAAATACGAAAACAACAACAACTAGACCTGCATGCAGGAATGACGGGTTTCACTGGTGCCACGTTAACTTTAAACTTATGTCACTTTCGCTCCCATGTTGCCCTTGAACCAATGGCACCGATAAACAGATTTCCACATAAACATTGCACACATCAAATAAAAGGGAAACAGAATCAACAAAAATCCAGGAATATCAATTCATTTTATATATTTGTAACATTTAAGTGATCCTGACCATATCACAGTACTTCCAGCGATAATGAAAATATTAAATTAGTTTCTTAAAATCAGAAATAATAATCACATGGTGAAAATTTTATGTAAATCGAATAAGAATTGCCACTTTTATAGACCCCAAACCTTGAAGAGTGACTTGTAGGAAATCGTCTATTTCTCTGCATCCACACAAGTAGAAACCCTTTTGTGGTATCTGAATGATCGCATGGGTTCATTCTATTAGTTGATGCGAACTAAATATCATAATTTTAAATATATTACAAATCAGACTCATTTGAAAAAAATATCTGTTTTGAAGGCTAAAAATACAGTTTTTGCCAAAATATAATTACTTCCGGTGATACTGAAAATGTTAAATTAGTTCTATGAAATCATAAATGACATAAGATATCATATGGTGAAAATTTTATGAAAATCGAATAATAACCGACACTTTTATAGACCAAAATCCTCGAAAAGTGACTTGTGGAAAATCGCCCATTTCTCTGCAACCGTACAAGTTTGAAACCGTTTTGTGATATCTGTATGATCGTACGGGTTCATTCTATTTAATGAATAAAATCAAATATCATAATTTGAAAAAAAATAACAAGTATGACCCATTTGAATAAAATATTGTTTTTTAATGCTAAAAATTAAGTTTTGAGCAAATGACGTCATTTCCGGTGGCAGCGTATGAGGTAGAATGGCTTGACCTTGTCCACTATGACATTAGGCATCCAAAGGTGAAAAAAAATTGAAAATCACATAATAATTGATTCTTTTACAGCCAAAATAACGTGAAAAGTGACTCATGCAAAATTGACTTTTTCCCGGCAACTGCGCATATTACAAATTAAATTTCATATACATTCTCTTCGTATGGGTTATTGCTACGAGATTATGAATGTTACGAAGATACATTTTTTAATATGAAGACGCTGGATGGGTTTTAAATAGCTTATTTTGACACCTTTTTTCACACTTTAATCGAAATTGCCCGAAAACGAAATCGAAATCAAAAAAACTGAGCCCGATGTTTTGTGCGCCTTAATATGGCACATCTTTTCAGTGATATTAGATTTGAAAAAAAATAATTTTTGCTTTCAAAAAGTGGTACCGAACTGTTAAAATTGTAGTTTTTGCTAAATTTACGTCACTTACGGTGCCGACGGGAAACTTTGCCGGTAACAAAAAAAAAAATGACATTTTGGACCATGGAGCATATAAACTTTGTTTTATACAAATCGGACGATAAATAATTTATATAGAACGGATAAACCGAATAAGCCAATAGCGACCAAGGAAAATTATCCAGAAAAAAAAATGTTCACATTTTTGCCCAAATCCGACGACCCTTTAACCCTTGGTAAAAGGTCATTGAAAATATTCATTAATAAAAAAGTTTTTTGTCAAAATTTGGCGCCTTATTTTTCCAAAGATTCTGCGAAATTTAAAAATCTAAAGACCCCGTAGCTATGTGCCATGTCTCTGGCTATTTCAAAAACTATCAAACGATAAAATCCAACAATTTTTGTTAATATTACGGCAATATTTCAAAAAACGACAACTTTGGTGATTTCGGACATTTCGCATTGTCGCAGAATGCCGGAAATAGCTTTAATCTCTAAGTCACCCCCACTTTCGCAGTAGACACTGCATCGATCCGACAAGTAGTTCCTGAGATATAAGCAAATTGGAAAAAAAAAATAAGAAGAAGAAGAACTAGACCTGCATGCAGGAATGACGGGTTTCACTGGTGCCACGTTACCCTTTAACATGTCACTTTCGGTGCCACGTTACCCTTGAACATATGTCACTTTCGGTACCAATGAAACCATTAAACAGGTTTCCCCATAAGCATTGCACACATCAAATAAATTGGACGCAGAATCAACCAAATCCAGCAAATATCAATTCATTTTATACATTTGTTACTTGTAAGTGATCTTGACAAAATTACATTACTTCCGGTGATAATGAAAATGTTCAATTAGTTTTATGAAATCCGAAATGGCATATGACATCATATAGTGAAAATTTTATGTAAATAGAATAATAATTGCCACTTTTATAGACCAAAAACCTTGAAAAGTGACTTGTAGACAATCGACTATTTCTCTGCAACCGCACAAGTTAGAAACTATTTTGTGGTGTCTGTATGATCATATGGGTTCAATCTATTTGTTGAATGGAATCAAATATCATAATTTTGAAAACATTACAAATCAGACTCATTTGAATAAAATATCTGTTTTGCAGGCTAAAAATTCAGTTTTTGACAAAATGACATCACTTCCGGTGATACTAAACCAGTTAAATTAGTTCCATGAAATCGTAAATGGCATAAGACATCATATGGTGAAAATTTTATGAAAATCGAATAATAACTGATTCTTTTAGAGCCAAAATAAAGTAAAAAGTGACTTGTGGAAAATCGTCCATTTCTCTGCAACCGTACAAGTTAGAAACCGTTTTGTGATATCTGTATGATGGGAACCAAATTTCATAATTCTAAAAATATTACAAATAATACTCATTTGAATAAAAAAATGTATTTTTAAGGCTAAAAATTCAGTTATTGCCTAAATGACGTCACTTCCGGTGACAGTGAAAGTTTTAAAATGGTTTGGAATAGTCGACTGTGGCAATAGGCAACAGACAGTGGAAAAAAAATGAAAATCGAATAATAATTGATTCTTTTACAGCCAAAATAACGTTACAAGTGAATCATGCAAAATTGCCCATTTCTCGGCAACTGCTCATATTACAAACTAAAGTTTATGAAAGTATCGAAGAAATATTTTGATATATGAAGACACTGGATGGGTTGTAAATAGCTTATTTTTACCCCTTTTTTACCTTTTAATCGAAATGGCCTGAAACCAAATCGAAATTAAAAAAACTGAGTCAGAGATTTTGTGCACCTTTACAGGGCGCATCTTTTGAGTAAGATCAAATTTGTAGAAAATAGTATTTGCTTTCAAAAAGTGGTACCGAACTGTCAATATTGCAGTTTTTGCTGAATTTACGTCACTTCCGGTGCCTTCAGGAAACTTTACCGGTAACAAAAAAAAATGATATTTTGAACGTGGTTTTATACAAATCGAACAATAAATAATTTTCACCTATAAAAATTTCTTTCGGCACCAAAAGTGACGTAATTTTGCCATAATTTACAATTTTGACCGGTCTTTTCGCCAGCAAATATTACTTTTACATATGATAGAGGGTGTCACTGAAGCAAAACAACTAAAGTATAGCTTGGTAGCTCAATGGATCGGCTATGGTATAATGACGGGTTTCACTGGTGCCACGTTACCCTTTAACATGTCACTTTCGGTGCCACGTTACCCTTGAACATATGTCACTTTCGGTACCAATGAAACCATTAAACAGGTTTCCCCATAAGCATTGCACACATCAAATAAATTGGACGCAGAATCAACCAAATCCAGCAAATATCAATTCATTTTATACATTTGTTACTTGTAAGTGATCTTGACAAAATTACATTACTTCCGGTGATAATGAAAATGTTCAATTAGTTTTATGAAATCCGAAATGGCATATGACATCATATAGTGAAAATTTTATGTAAATAGAATAATAATTGCCACTTTTATAGACCAAAAACCTTGAAAAGTGACTTGTAGACAATCGACTATTTCTCTGCAACCGCACAAGTTAGAAACTATTTTGTGGTGTCTGTATGATCATATGGGTTCAATCTATTTGTTGAATGGAATCAAATATCATAATTTTGAAAACATTACAAATCAGACTCATTTGAATAAAATATCTGTTTTGCAGGCTAAAAATTCAGTTTTTGACAAAATGACATCACTTCCGGTGATACTAAACCAGTTAAATTAGTTCCATGAAATCGTAAATGGCATAAGACATCATATGGTGAAAATTTTATGAAAATCGAATAATAACTGATTCTTTTAGAGCCAAAATAAAGTAAAAAGTGACTTGTGGAAAATCGTCCATTTCTCTGCAACCGTACAAGTTAGAAACCGTTTTGTGATATCTGTATGATGGGAACCAAATTTCATAATTCTAAAAATATTACAAATAATACTCATTTGAATAAAAAAATGTATTTTTAAGGCTAAAAATTCAGTTATTGCCTAAATGACGTCACTTCCGGTGACAGTGAAAGTTTTAAAATGGTTTGGAATAGTCGACTGTGGCAATAGGCAACAGACAGTGGAAAAAAAATGAAAATCGAATAATAATTGATTCTTTTACAGCCAAAATAACGTTACAAGTGAATCATGCAAAATTGCCCATTTCTCGGCAACTGCTCATATTACAAACTAAAGTTTATGAAAGTATCGAAGAAATATTTTGATATATGAAGACACTGGATGGGTTGTAAATAGCTTATTTTTACCCCTTTTTTACCTTTTAATCGAAATGGCCTGAAACCAAATCGAAATTAAAAAAACTGAGTCAGAGATTTTGTGCACCTTTACAGGGCGCATCTTTTGAGTAAGATCAAATTTGTAGAAAATAGTATTTGCTTTCAAAAAGTGGTACCGAACTGTCAATATTGCAGTTTTTGCTGAATTTACGTCACTTCCGGTGCCTTCAGGAAACTTTACCGGTAACAAAAAAAAATGATATTTTGAACGTGGTTTTATACAAATCGAACAATAAATAATTAATGAAGGACTGAAAAACTGAATTAGCCAATAACGGCCAAGGAAAATTACGGAAACAAAAAATGTTGACATTTTTGCTCCGATCAGATGACTCTTTAACCTTGGTTAAAATGTCATATAAAAATATTAATAAATAAAAAAAAATTTTGTAAAAATTTAAATTTTCAAAATTTGTCGCCTAATATCTTCCAAGATTCGTCAAAAAACAAAAATCAAAAGTACCATAGCTATGTCCCCTGTTTCTGCCTATGTCAAAATGCATCATATGCTAAAATCCAACGATTATTGTTAATATTACGGCAATATTTCAAAAAACGACATTTTCGGTGATTTCGGACATTTTGCAATGTCGCAGAATGCCGGGAATAGCTTTAATCTCTAAGTCACACCCACTTTCCCAGTAAAACTGAAGACATTGTATCGTTCCGACAAGAAGTTGCTGAGATATAAGCAAATTGGAAAAAAAAGATAATAATAAGAAGAAGAATAACTAGACCTGCTAGCAGCACTGAACCGGCTTTCAGGATCAAACAGTAAGTTTATTATACCATAGCCGATCCATTGAGCTACCAAGCTATACTTTAGTTGTTTTGCTTCAGTGACACCCTCTATCATATGTAAAAGTAATATTTGCTGGCGAAAAGACCGGTCAAAATTGTAAATTATGGCAAAATTACGTCACTTTTGGTGCCGAAAGAAATTTTTATAGGTGAAAAGTAAGTCGAAAATTCGCAACATACAAAATACAAACTTTGTTGTATACATATCGGGCAATAAATAATTAACCTATAACCCATAAACTGAAATTGAAAAGGTAAAAATCTTAAAAGTGACCCTGGGAAAATTGGCTATTACATTACTTCCGGTGATATTGAAAATGTTAATTTAGTTCATAGAAGTCATAAATGGCATAAGGCATCAAACGGTAAAAAATTATAAAAATCGAATAATACTTGACACTTTTATAGACCAAAAACCTTGAAAAGTGTCTTATAGAAGATCGCCTATTTCTCTGTAACCGTACAAGTTAGAAACCATTTTGTGGTATCTGTATGGTCGTATGGCTTCATTCTATTCGTTGATGACTATCAAATATCATAATTTTAAAAATATTATAAGGCAGACTCATTTGAATAAAATATTTGTTTTTTAGGTTAGAAATACAGTTTTTGCCCAAATGACATCATTTCCAGTCACAGTGAAAATGTAAAATTGCCTTTACCTAGTCCAAATTGGCATTAGGCATCAAATGGAAATAATATTGCAAATCGAATAATAATTCACTCTTTTATAGGCAAAATAACGTGAAAAGTGATGCATGCAAAATATGCATATTTCTCGGCATCTGCTCATATTACTAATTTTCGCATACATTCTCTTCGTCTGGATTATTGCTACGAGTTTATCAAAATTACAAATAAATATTTCAAAATATGAAGACGCTGAATGAATTGTAAATAACTGAATTTTACACTTTATTTTACATTTTATTCGAAATTGCCCGAAAATGAAATTGAAATTAAAAAATCTGAGCTAAAGATTTTATACAACCTTGCAGGGTGCATCCTTTTAGTTATATCAGTTTTGAAAAGAAATATATTTGCTTTCCAAAAGTGGTACCGAACTGTCAAAATTGTAGTTTTTGTTAATATTACGTCACTTCCGTTGCCGACAGAAAAATTTCACCGTAACAAAAAAAATTACAAATGGGACCACGGAGCATATGGACTTTGTTTTATACAAATCGAACAATAAATAGTTTTTCTGGGTACGAAAAACTAAATTAGCCGATGGCGGCTAACGCAAATTACCGAGACAATTTTTTTTTCTCATTTCTGCTCAAGTAGGATGATATTTTAACCCTGTGTAAAATACCATCAAAAAATATTCATAAATAAAAAAGGTTTTCGTAAAAAAAAAAAAATTTTCAAAATATCTGACATTTTTTCGACTACTTCCGGTTTTACGATCATTGTCGTGACAGCTTTACGAGGTTCTTTGGATACTTAACTTTCTGTACTAGAAGTGTCAGAAACATCCATTGAGTAGTTTTGGAAAAAAAGATAAATTAAAGAGCGTTTACAAAAATTTAACGATTTTTCATTTTTTTTCAAAGTTTGATGCCATTTTTGGACCAGCTATATTATTTCAATGCTTTTCATTTTGGATTCACTATATAGACAACCGATAGGACTTTGGGTAAGAAAAGTTTAAGAAAAATCTGCGGCGTCGTTTTTGAGAAAAGGGCGTCTCAGAATGTTAAAAAAAATCGGAAAATACTAGATTTTTGGCATACAATAATTTATTTCCTTACCATCCAAATCGTATTATTTAGATACCATATGGTGGTCCATTAATAGGGCTATCCAGCGACACTTTAGTTCTTTTGGTCCGCTATTACCTAAAGGAGAAATCAAGTATTTCGCAAGTGCGACAATGTTTTTATCCATTTTTTTTTCATGTTTTGAATACTTCCGATATGGTTATTATTGTCGGAATAAAATAGCCACAGGGCACTAAAATAGCCACAGGGCTCTGTAATGATATATTACATTATCCGATCAGATAAAATCCCCCTGAGAAATCCTATGTTCAAAAGTGCCAAAAATGCTAAAAAATTAAAATATCGAAAATTAAATTTCAATAACTACATACATATTATACATCGTTAGAATCGTAATTAGGTCAGCTATCTGAATATGCAATCTTTTTTTGAAAATCTCTTAAAATAAAAAATAGCAGAGCATTTTCCAAAATTTCACGATTTTTCGACTTTTTTCGATTTTCAGTCCGTTATTTCACCTATTCCAGATATTTCAAAGTCTTACTGGATGGTTTCATGCAAAATAACTCCCAAAGGACTCTCGATAGAAAAAATTTTAAAAAAAGTTGCGGTTAAGTTTTCGAGCTACAGGCATCCAAAAACGCTCCAAAATCAGAAAATACTTGATTTTCAGCGTGCCATATTTTGCTGCCTGCTCATCGTATCCGTACGAATTGGGTATCATACGATAGCACAATCCTAGTGCAATCCAATGGTACCCTAATCGCGTTTTTCCCCAAAATACCCATTTTTTGCATTTTTTTCAAAATATCGGTCATTATTTCGACCACTTCCGGTGTACAGATTATTGTTGAAATTGCTTTATTCCTTGCAATGGTCATTTGGCTTCATGCCTCAGAAGTTTCAGAAACGTCATTTCGGCCATAAAACGAAACCCGAGCTCACAAAATGGGTAGAAAATTCGAAAAAAAATCGAAAAATAAAAGGGCGATAACTAGGAATGAAACTTATATTTCTGGAATTGGATGGTTTTCAGGTATCCAAAAATGTAGGTCAAATTTGAAAATTTTGAAAAATAACAAAAATTGTCTCTCAAACCACATTTTTCATTTTTCGATCGCAAGAAGTCAGCGATGAAGTTTCGAAATATCGAAATTTTCAACTGCTATCGTCCGAAAAAAGACTCAGGGTTTCCGAAAATGTCATTTGTATGAAAATAGGTACAGAATTGACGAATCTACGGCCGTTTTTTAATTTTTTGACACAGCATAAAATTCGACCACTTCCGGTCTGCGCAGAAGTTTCAAAAATAGTTTATCAAGTAGCCAACACATGGTTTCCCAATAGAGAATTAGGTTCCAGATCGGTATCTGTTACAGGCACTGAGAAATAGGCTCCGGCGAAAAAAAATATAATAATAACTAGATCTGCTACTGTCCCATGCAGATATGAAAGCTTTCATATTCATCGTCACGTGTCATCGATTATATCAAGTATCTCAAATAAAAGGATAAGAATAACAAACTATCAAAATTGGTCAAAAACTCGCGAAGTTACAAGTCTAAATATAGTATGAAACATTGAGTAATCTGAAAACTAAAGGGAAATAACTGATACTTGTGTTGCTGTAATCGGGATGACTTCCGATTGCAAAACTTTCAGAAAAATGAAATGAAAATGGTAAGAAAACATCGAAAAATTAAATGAGATAACTTTGAACAAAACTAAAACTTTTTGAATCAGGTTGAACTCAACTGTTTGAATATGTACGTTAAATATGTAGATTTGGAAAATTATAAAGACATGATATCAAAATCGGTCAAAACTCACAAAGTTACAAATTTAAATGTAGTGAGAAACATTGCACCCGGGCAAAAAAATAATCTTTAAACTAGAGGGAAATAACTGAAACTTGTATAGCTGTAATCGGGCTTCCAAGATATGTTATATAATTATGGTTTCCAATATGTTTGGTTATAAGTAGGAAATCGTGACGACTTCTTAAGCATGTTTTAAACAAAGGGTCATAGACTGCAATATACAAGAATGGCACTCTGCAATAAAAAAAACTGGCCAGAGATTTCTATGCAGAAATTAAATAATTGCTAGAACCAGAAAAATATTTATCCACTATAATAAATAAGCAACATAGAGAAAATGAAATGAAATTGAATGGGGTTTAACGTCCTACTGTTCTGCTCCTACAACGGGCTAATGAAGACGGGCATACGCCATAAAGTGTGCAATGAGGGAAATTTTACCCGGGCAGCGGCGTTACGGCCTACGAGGTTGGTAAGGCGACCATACTCCTTGTCACGTACAACCAAGAAATCGAAACACGGCCAGTTGACTCAATGACAGACGTTATGATACAGAGCGCACGTGCTAACCATTCAGCCACGCAACCTGACCAGCTTAATCGTTCGCAATAAACGTTTGCCCCTTAAAATCGACAAATTGCAGACTTTAAAGTGAGAAACATTACAACCGGGCCAAATTTTCTGTTTTATCACTTTAACAGTACCTTTGATTACCAACCGATTATTACAAAACTTTAAAAAGAGAAAGAGAGAAATGCGGCCTAACGCCCATTCGACACAAACTAGGTCATTTCGGGACTAACATATGTTTTTTAATTTTATTTAAAAACTCCCCTTGCACGTACTGGTCTTTAGCCGTTGGGAGGAAACCGAAGAACACAGAGAAAACCCACGAGGTTGGACATCATACACCATGTCACGTGCAACCTGGAGATCGAAACGACGCCCGTTGACTCGATGAAAAACGTTACGATACAGCGAGCACATGCTAACCATTCAGCCATCCAGCCTCCCTGAATTCGGAAAATTGCTGACTTATAGCAAGAAACATTTCAACCGGGCGAAATTTTCTGTTTTAACAGTTTAATGTGCACGGTACTTTAATTACCAACCGATTATTACAAAACTTTTGAAAATAAGCTCCAACTGACCAGCTTAATCGTATGCAATAAACGTTTTGCCTGAATTGAAAGTTCTGCACGGAAAAAGTTCATCTCGATTTCCCGGCGTGGTTCCCCTTGTCAGTGAGGCAGAACGGAGGGCCTGACAAGCACATCTGTCTAGTCCTTCGGATGGGACAAAAAACCAAGGTCCCATGTACACATTGGAGTGCACGTAAAATATCCCTAAGCAGTTGGAATTCGATACTGTTGAATAAACTCTATACGATGACTAAATGTGTAGATTGTAGTCACCCACACTGCATGTTTCGCTTTACAATGAAAGGGTGCCGTTTTCAATGTTCGATCCTTTTGTTCTTCTACTCCTGATATGTTGGACTGTTGATCGATGGTTTCATATAAAAGACTACCAATAAGACTCTTTGTAGAAGAAGTTCCCAAAAAATAGTATGTTGACTTTACGAGAAAGACCTCTAAACATGCTCCAAATTGTAAAAATACGACTTTTTGGATTTTCAATCTCTTTTTTTCGGCTATCCCTGATATTTAAAAAAAATGATACAATGATTTCACACAACAGGCTAGATATTAGACTCTCTATTGACAAAAGTTTCACCGCCCTCCCTTCATTATAACCGAAGTTATCGTGCCCTAAAGAATCAACAAATCAGCATGCTTATCTCTGCTTACCCTAAGCAGAAAATACTCATCTTTGAACTCAATCATAGCATTGACCTAGTGAACGTCTACAAAAAGTTTGAACATTCTAGCTTAATTAGAATGAGAGTTATTGTGCTCCAAAGTCTCGGCCCTTCAAATTGCTTCTATTTTTCATTTTCAATTCAAAATGGTGACCATCACGTGACCGAAATCAAAATTCGGATCCGACAGATATTTAGGCATTCCTTCAAGGATTCTGAAAATATAACTCCCGAGTCTGTAAGAAAAATAGCAAAAAAGCCTTTTTGATTTTTCACGTTTAAAGATGGTGGCACTTCCGGTTCGATCGACAAACTCCATATTTTGTGTACGAATTAGTAATTACTTCTCTAGTATTCAAAAAAAAATTAGGTCATTCTGACGTATATTTCGACGATTTTTTTGAAAACTTTGATCCTTAATTTCACAAAGGGGAGATAATTTAGAAAATTTCCAAGGACATCATTGAAGTTGCATTGGCAAGATCTACTAACATTCTAAATTTCACAAAAATCGCACAACTATTAAAGAAGTTGTCAAATTGGTAATAACTTCCGGTTCGAAATGACAGCGACGAATTTTCGAAATTCGAAAATCCGAAATTGCAGATTTGAAGTAAATGTTTCAAGATACTCAAAGAAAAAAGAATTAGTAAAATCGGTCAAAGAATAACAAAGTTACGACTATGCATTGTCAGTTTTTTCGTTCGTAAAATTCGGTGATTTCGGATTCGTAAAACGTTTTGAAAATATATTTAATCAAGGTTCGCACCCCATTTTTGGGGGGGTAGGTCAAAATTTCGGAAAGATCCTATGGATATATTCTGAGAAATCCGATTTGCAGAAAACACACAAAAAAAAAATAATAACTAGATCTGTTACTGTCCCATGCAGATATGAAAGCTTTCATATTCATCGTCACGTGTCATCGATTATATCAAGTATCTCAAATAAAAGGATAAGAATAACAAACTATCAAAATTGGTCAAAAACTCGCGAAGTTACAAGTCTAAATATAGTATGAAACATTGAGTAATCTGAAAACTAAAGGGAAATAACTGATACGTGTGTTGCTGTAATCGGGATGAATGAGATAACTTTGAACAAAACTAAAACTTTTTGAATCAGGTTGAACTCAACTGTTTGAATATGTACGTTAAATATGTAGATTTGGAAAATTATAAAGACATAATATCAAAATCGTTCAAAAACTCACAAAGTTACAAATTTAAATGTAGTGAGAAACATTGCACCCGGGCAAAAAAATAATCTTTAAAGTAAAGGGAAATAACCTAAACTTGTATAGCTGTAATCGGGCTTCCAAAATTAGAGATATGTTATATAATTATGGTTTCCAATATGTTTGGTTATAAGTAGGAAATCGTGACAACTTCTTAAGCATGTTTCAAACAAAGGGTCATAGACTGCAATATACAAGAATGGCACTCTGCAATAAAAAAAAACTGGCCAGAGATTTCTATGCAGAAATTAAATAATTGCTAGAACCAGAAAAATATTTATCCACTATAATAAATAAGCAACATAGAGAAAATGAAATGAAATTGAATGGGGTTTAACGTCCTACTGTTCTGCTCCTACAATGGGCTAATGAAGACGGGCATACGCCATAAAGTGTGCAATGAGGGAAATTTTACCCGGGCAGCGCCGTTACGGCCTACGAGGTTGGTAAGGCGACCATACTCCTTATCACGTACAACCAAGAAATCGAAACAAGGACAGTTGACTCAATGACAGACGTTATGATACAGAGCGCACGTGCTAACCATTCAGCCACGCAACCTCCCTAAAATCGGCAAATTGCTGACCTACAGCGAGAAACATTTCAACCGGGCCAAATTTTCTATTTTAACAGTTTAATTTGCACGGTACCTTTAGTTATCAACCGAATATTACGAAACTTTTAAAAATAAGCTCCCCCTGACCAGCTTAATCGTTCGCAATAAACGTTTGCCCCTTAAAATCGACAAATTGCTGAATTTAAAGTGAGAAACATTACAACCGGGCCAAATTTTCTGTTTTATCACTTTTACTCCCCTTGCGCTTACTGGTCTTTAGCCGTTGGGAGGAAACCGAAGGACACGGAGAAAACCCACGAGGTTGGACATCATACTCCATGTCACGTGCAACCTGGAGATCGAAACGACGCCCGTTGACTCAATGACAGACGTTGCGATACAGCGCGCACATGCTAACCATTCAGCCATTCAGCCTCCCTGAATTCGGAAAATTGCTGACTTATAGCAAGAAACATTTCAACCGGGCGAAATTTTCTGTTTTAACAGTTTAATGTGCACGGTACTTTAATTACCAACCGATTATTACTAAACTTTTGAAAATAGGCTCCAACTGACCAGCTTAATCGTATGCAATAAACGTTTGGCCTGAATTGAAAGTTCTGCACGGAAAAAGTTCATCTTGATTTCCCGGCGTGGTTCCCCGTTGTCATTGAGGCAGAACGGAGGGCCTGACAAGCACAGCTGTCTAGTCGTTCGGATGGGACGAAAAAAAAAATATCCTTACGCAGTTGGAATTCGATACTGTTGAATAAGCTGTATACGATGACTAAATGTGTAGATTGTAGTCACCCACACTGCATGTTTCGCTTAACAATGAAAGGATGCCGTTTTCAATGTTCGATCCTTTTGTTCTTCTACTCCTGATATGTTGGATTGTTGATCGATGGTTTTATATAAAAGACTACCAATAAGACTCTTTGTAGAAGAAGTTCCCCAAAAATATTAAGTTGACTTTACGAGAAAGACCTCTAAACATGCTCCAAATTGTAAAAATACGACTTTTTGGATTTTCAATCTCTTTTTTTCGCCTATCCCTGATATTTAAAATAAATGATACAATGATTTCACACAACAGGCTAGCTATTGGACTCTCTATTGACAAAAGTTTCACAGCCCTCCCTTCATTATAACCGAAGTTATCGTGCCCTAAAGAATCAACAAATCAGCATGCCTATCTCTGCTTACCCTAGACAGAAAATGCCCATCTTTGAACTCAATCATGACATTGACCTAGTGAACGTCTACACCAAGTTTGAATATTCTAGCTCAATTAGAAGGAGAGTTATTGTGTTTCAAAGTCTCGGCCCTTCAAATTGCTACTACTTTTCATTTTCAATTCAAAATGGTGACCATCACGTGACCGAAATCAAAATTCTGCTCCCTACGATTTTTGGGCCATCCTTCAAGGATTCAGAAAATATAACTCCCGTGTCTGTATGTAAAATAGCAAAAAAGCCTTAGGGATTTTTCATGTTTTAAGATGGTGGCACTTCCGGTTCGATCGACAAACTCCATATTTTGTGTAGGAATCAGTAATTACTTGTCGAGTATCGAAAATTTTTTTTAGGTCATTCTGACCTATATTTCGACGATTTTTTTGAAAACTTTGATCCTTAATTTTACCAAGGGGAGATAATTTAGAAAATTTCTAATTATATTTTTGAAGTCACATTGGTAAGATCTACTTGTATACTAAATTTCATGAAAATCGTACAACTATTAAAGAAGTTGTCAAATTGGTCTAAACTTCCGGTTCGAAATGACAGCGACGAATTTTCGAAATTCGAAAATGTGAAACTGCAGATGAAAACGATTTTTTTCAAGGTATTCAAAGAAAAAAGAATTAGTAAAATCGGTCAAAAAATAACATAGTTACGACTATGCATTGTCAGTTTTTACGTTCGTAAAATTCGGTGATTTCGGATTCGTAAAACGTTTTGAAAATATATTTAAACAACGTTCGCACCCCATTTTTTGGGGGGTAGGTCAAAGTTTCAGAAAGATCCCATGGTTAGATTCTGAGAAATCCGATTTGCAGAAAATACACAAAAAAAAAAAATAATAATAATCTTAACAGAAACAATAAGCTTTCATATGTAATATGAAAGCTTAACTAGACCTGTATGCAGGAATGACGGGTTTCACTGGTGCCACGTTACCCTTAAACATGTCACTTCCGGTGCCAAGTTACCCTTGAACATATGTCACTTCCGGTACCAACGAAACGACTAAACAGGTTTCCAAATAAACATTGCTCACATCAAATAAAATGGACGCAGAATCAATCAAATCCAGCAATATCGACAATTCATTTTATACATTTGTTACTTGTAAATGATCTTGACAAAATTACAATACTTCCGGAATTAATGAAAATGTTCAATTAGTTTTATGAAATCAGAAATGGCATAGATATCATATAGTGAAAATTTTTTTGTAAATTGAATAATAAATGCCACTTTTAAAGACCAAAAAAATTGAAAAGTGACTTGTAGAAAATCGGCTATTTCTCTGCAACCGTACAAGTTAGGAACCATTTTGTGGTATCTGTATGATCGTATGGGTTCATTCTATTTGTTGATTGGCATCAAATATCATAATTTGAAAAAGATTTCAAAACAGACTCATTTGAATAAAATATCTGTTTTGAAGGCTAAAAATACAGTTTTTGCCAAAATGACGTTACTTCCGGTGATAATGAAAATGTTAAATTACTTATATAAAATCCTAAATGGCATTAGGTATAACATGCTGTAAAGGTTATGAAAATCGAATAATAATTGACACTTTTATGGCCCCCAAACCTTCAAAAGTGACCTGTAGAAAACCATCTATTTCTCGGCAACCGAACAAGTTAGAAACAATTTTATTATATCTATATGAATACATATGAGTTGTGTTTATATGTGAATTTAAACCAAAAGTTAAAATTATTAATACATATTAAATAATTCTTGTTTGAATATAACATTGATTTAAAAAGTTTAAAATGCATTTTTTGACAAATTGACGTCACTTCCGATGTCAATTTTAAATTGAATTCAACTTGATATGACGCTGCATGCTTTTTGAATCAAATGATGTCACTTTTATAAAAATCCAATAATAATTGACTATTTTACACGCAAAAGAACGAAAACAGTGACTTATGCAGAACTGCCCATTTCTTGGCAACAGCTTATATTACAAACTAATTTTAACATTCATTGTCTTCGTATGGATTATAGCTACAAGTTTATAAAAGTTACGAAGAAATATTTTAATATCTGAAAAGCCTGAATAGGTCGTAAATAGGTCAATTTTACACCATTTTTAGCCTTTTAATCCAATTTGCTAGAAAATGAAATCGAAATTAAAAAAAATGCTTCCGACTTTTTTGCGCCATTAAAGGACACACTCTTTGAGTCATATAATTTTTCAAAAAAATAATATTTGTTTTCGAAAAATGGTACCTAACTGTCAAAGTTGTAGTTTTTGGCAAAATTGTGCCACTTCCGGTGCCGACAGATAACACTTTCGGTAATAAAAAAAAATGACAACTGAGACAACGAAGCATGTGAACTTTGTTTTATACAAATCGAACAATAAAAAATTAATCTAGGACTGAAAAACTGAATTAGCCAATTAGGCCGTGATGTGAAATTTCTAGCAAGCTTGCTTCTGTTGCTCCATCCCGACGATTTTCAGGCGGAAAACAAACTACATAATCTAATTCTTCTAGTATTACTTTGTATTTCCACACAACTTTTCTTTTATCAATTCTTTGACGTTTGACAGAAAACGTCAAAATAAAAATGGGCTTACTTATCAATGTGCGATGGTATTTGAATTTCGCGGTGATTTGGTTTTAATAGATCACGTGACAAAGCTCACCAATCAGACGCACACGACGAAAGGTCAACGGGTCGTGTAGAGTGAAAGGTCGCCGGTTTGTTTACGTTTTGATAGTAAACAAGCGGAAGAATAACTAGAACTGTATACTCCGTGTAGATTTTGTTTAAAACACCGATGTAAAACCGTTTACTGTGAGAAACTGGGAAAAATCTAGGGTATGTGCTAACCAGTGGATCAAATTAGATGGAAATATTGATATGTTGGACAAAGAATTGCAGGAATGTGCAGACAAAACTCTCTCTCATTCTAACAATACAGACTTCTCGCATACATTACCAACGTAAAAAAAAACCAACAATTGTGTATGAATAAAGAACTATGTTTAGAGCAGCTAATATTTTACCAGCGAAATAAGAAAAAGAATAATAGGTCTGGTTAATATGTTAAGGGGATCATTATCTTAACATTTTCCAATTTTATTGCAAATGCAAGTTGATGAAGATATTCTCCTATTCCTAAATGTATGACAACTCAGACCAAGACAAAAGACCACTATGGAAAAGACTGTGTCACCATTGAGGTGAAATACCATGTGCATTACTTTAAAGTTGCCTTACTGTATCTGCAGAAATTTATGCCCTTCTTGTTAAACTCTACTGTAACTTATGACAGGGTTAGGTTGACTATAGAGACCAAGAACCAAACAATATTTTCTCTGTGGATGCAAATCAGGCTGCATTAGGCTACAGATAGTTGTATTTGTTACAAGTGAAAGCTTTCTAGTATGGATTTGTGAAAATTGTTTGAATATGAAAGTGACAGTCAAATGATATTGATGAAATTACATGATTTTTTATGAATAGTCCTACACCTGTATGTATTTTTGTAAGCGGTTTGGACATTGGTGTGCGTGTAAAAAGACCCCTTGGCAGTTGGAATTCGATATAAGAGTAGGCCATAGTGCTGTGTCCAGGCAAAATTTCCCTCATAATAAACTGTATAGCGCACCCCCGTCTTCCTTAACCCAGTACATGTGTATAGGAGCTACAGATAGATGTATTTTTTAGAAGTGAAAGTTTTCTAGTATAGATTTGTGAAAATTGTTCAAATATGAAAGTGACAGCCAAATCATATTGATGAAATTGTGATTTTTATGAGTAGGCCTAAACCTGTATACATATGTATTTTTGTATTTTAAACATGTTTTACTTAAATGTACTTTACATGTCGATAAATGTTCATATCATATTTAGCTATTTTAAGTTGACATATTTGTTTTTATTTTCCTTTTTTATTCCAATTCAATTCAGACGTGGTTTCTCCTTGTCAGTGGTGCAGGCAGAGGGGCTGACAAGGTACAAGGACTGCTGTCTAGTCGTTCAAATGTGACGAAAAAACGAATTCCTCTGTAACATTGGTGTGCACGTAAAAAGGTCCCAAGGCAGTTGGAATTCGATATAAGAGTAGGCCATAGTGCTGTGCCCAGGCAAAATTTTCCTCGTAGTACATGTATAACAGCAGAACAGTAGGACGGCGTTTAACTCCATTTCATTTCTTATTCATATTACTGGAACCATTTTATTTAGTTAACTGTTTGTTTTTCTCTTATATGTACTTTTCTTTACAGGCATATATCTTTTAATTTTGTACAGTGTATACGGACACAAGACCTGATCTGTGTGTAAATACATGTAGTCTGTGCGGTTTAGCCCCCCCCCCAAAAAAAAAAAATTGATGATTTCTTAGGAGTATTCTTAGCCGGCCACATCCTCAGCCCCTCCAAAAAATTCTGTACCCCCCCCCCCCCAATTTTATGAGCTGGCGACGGGCCCGATTCTGTGGATATAAAAATCTGAAAAGCAGATTAGAAACCATTCTCCAGTATTAATACACTATATAAATGATGTTATTATTATTATTATATACATTTTTCATTAAAGATACATTATATAAGATTTAGATAAAGAACTAGCCATTCTTGCTATAATAGTTCAAAAGTAGATAATGTAAAATGAATAATTTGAAAATTTCATTCAAATTACTCTATTGCAAGCAAAGATATTAGCCTTTAAAGGTTTGGCAGACATGTTCAACAATTTCAACCACTGTACTGTTTGATCAAAGCTAAGCTACGGTCCTCCATATTTGATTAAATCAAAGTATCGCTGAATCATTTTAATCTATTTAATATCGGAGAAATCTCATGCCATCGAGGGTTGTTGTGGAATACTGTATGAGGAAGTATATAAAATTTCATTCATTTCTTATTTTTTAGTACTGTATTTCTTTCTATAAAATAAATGTATACTTATTTGACATCTCTTATAATATGTCTTTATTGTTTTGTTTTTTAAAAAAAACAAGTATAATTGCATGTTCAGGGTTGTTAGGTGAATCATTATTAATATTCTGTTGTATCAGTGGGCTCATGTAGATAGTATTATTTTTTTTGTTTTTTTCTCAACATAATATATAATTATTATACCGAACCAGTATTTCAATCATGCCAAAAACGTTTTCATCTGTATACTATATTTATATTTCTTTTGCATATTGTTTTATTGAAATAAAATGGAAAAAATACTTTTTCCAGGAAATATCACATTCATTGATACAATTTCGCTTTTGACCATATTTTTTCCGCAAATCAGGGGCTAGCCGTGTTCACGGTGTCAGCACAACATTTATCTGATGTTATTGTCCCGTAATTCAGGCATATTTCCAGAAAAATTCTCTCGTACAAATGTAAACAAGCCAACGTGTTCCGTCTCGTAAAAGGTATTCCCTGGTCTATTTATGGGTATTGACCCCTGACCTAATGACGTTGATTGCTTTTATGGTTTCTGATTGGCTTAGAATATGATTTCTTCACCACATTATGGCTACACTTGACAAATATAGTCCGAGGCGTAATTCGAGTGTTGGTCTGATTGTACAAAACATCGCAATAGAAATGTGTACTACAGTGACGACTTACTTGTTTACTTGTGCAGCAAAGCGTCAGATTTTCGCCTGGAATTTGCTGGGACAAAATGAAACGATTTTCGTGGCTAAATCACAGCCTAAATGGCAGCCAAGAAAAATTACAGAGACAAATTTTTTTTAACATTTTTGCGCTAGTCAGATGACTCTTTAATTCTGTGCACAACACGACTAAAAAATATTCATAAATAAAATAGTTTTTTGTAAAATTCTAAATTTTCGAAATTTGGGGTCTAATATCTTCGAAGATTTGCCGAAAATCAAAAATCGAAAGTAGCGTAGCTATGTGCCCTGTCTCCGGCTATGAAATCAGAAATGGCATAAGGCATCACATGGGGAAAATTTTATGCAAATCGTATAATATATGCCACTTTTATAAACCCAAAACCTTGAAAAGTGACTGATAGAAAATCGGCTATTTCTCGGCAACGGTACAAGTTAGAAACGATTTTGTGGCATCTGTATGATCGTATGGGTTCATTCTATTTGTTGATTGGCATCAAATACCATAATTTGAAAAAGATTTCAAAACAGACTCATTTCAATAAAATATCTGTTTTGAAGGCTAAAAATACCGTTTTTGCCAAAATGACGTTACTTCCGGTGATAAGGAAAATCTTAAATTACTTGTATGAAATCCCAAATGGCATTAGGGATAACATGGTGTAACGTTTATGAAAATCGAATAATAATTGACACTTTTATGGCCCCGAAACCTTCAAAAGTGACCTGTAGAAAACCGTCTATTTCTCGGCAACCGAACAAGTTAGAAACAATTTTATGATATCTATATGACCGTATGAGTTTTGTTAGTATGTGAATTTAAACCAAAAGTTAATATTCGTATTACATATTAAATAATTCTTGGTTGAACAAAATATCGATTTAAAAGTTAAAAATGTAGTTTTTGAACAAATGAGGTCACTTCCGGTGTCAATTTTAAATTGTAATCAACTTGATATGACGCTACATGCTTTTTGAATCAAATGATGTCACTTTTATAAAAATCCAATAATAATTGACTATTTTACAGGCAAAATAACGAAAACAGCGACTTGTACAGAACTGCCCATTTCTTGGTAACTGCTTATATTACAAACGAATTTTAACATACATTTTCTTCGTATGGATTATAGCTACAAGTTTATAAAAGTTACAAAGAAACATTTTAAAATCTGAAAAGCCTGAAAAGGTTGTAAATAGGTCAATTTTACACCATTTTTAGCCTTTTAATCCAATTTGCTAGAAAATGAAATCGAAATTAAAAAAATTTGCTCGAAAATGAAAACGAAATTAAAAAAACTGCTTCCGCCATTTTTTGCGCCTTGAAAGGGCACACTCTTTGAGTCAAATAATTTTTCCAAAAAATAATATTTGTTTTCGAAGAAGGAAAATAACTGTCAAAATTTTAGTTTTGGGTAAAATTATGCCACTTCCGGTGCCGAGAGATAAAACTTTTGGTAATAAAAAAAATGACAATTGATACAACGAAGCATATGAACTTTGTTTTATACAAATCGAACAATAAAAAATTAATCTAGGACTGAAAAACTGAATTAGCCAATGGCGGCCAGGGAAAATTACTGAGACAAAATTTTTTAACATTTTTGCACTAGTCAGATGACTCTTTAATTCTGTGCACAATACGACTAAAAAATATTCATAAATAAAAAAGTTTTTTGTAAAATTTTAAATTTTCAAAATTTGGCGCCTAATATCTTCGAAGATTTGCCAAAAATCAAAAATCGAAAGTAGCGTAGCTATGTGCCATGTCTCCGGCTATGCCAAAATGTATCGAAAGTTAAAATCCAATGATTATAGTTAAAATTACTGCAATATTTTTAAAAACGATAACTTCGTTGATTTCGGGCATTTCGCATTGTCGCAGAACGTTCAAAATAGCTTTATCCTCTAAGTCACACCCACTTTCCCAATGAAACCGAAGAAATCGTAACGATGCGACAAGCAGTTGCTGAGATCTACTCAAAACAAAAGAATAATAATAATAATAAGAACTAGACCTGCAAGCAGCACTGAACCGGCTTTCAGGAATCATACAGGAAGTTTATTATACCCTAGCCGATCCATTGAGCTACCAAACTTTAATTGTTTTGCTTCAGTGACACCCTCTATCATATGTAAAAGTAATATTTGCTGGCGAAAAGACCTTTCAAAATTGTAAATTATGGCAAAATTACGTCACTTCCGGTGCCGAAAGAAATTATTATAGGTGAAAAATAAGTCGAAAATTCGCAACATACAAAATACAAACTTTGTTTTATACATATCGGGCAATAAATAATTAACCTATAACCAATAAACTGAAATTAAGAAGGTAAAAAACTTAAAAGTGACACTGGGACAATTGGCTATTTTTCGACAAGGGAACATGCTAGAAGCCTTTTCTTGATATCAATATGATGGTATTGATTCAATCTTACTGCCCATTAGAGTCAGACGTTATAAAGTTAAACGAATAATAAACATAAACCACTTCAAAAAAAATGTTTGTTTTGAAGGCCAAAAATACGTTTTTTGAAAAAATTACATTACTTCCGGTGATATTGAAAATGTTAATTTAGTTCATAGAAGTCATAAATGGCATAAGGCATCAAATGGTAGAAAAAATTATAAAAATCGAATAATAATTGACACTTTTATAGACCAAAAACCTTGAAAAGTGACTTATCGAAGATCGGCTGTTTCTCTGTAACCGTACAAGTTAGAAACCATTTTGTGGTATCTGTATGGTCGTATGGCTTCATTCAATTCGTTGATGGGAATCAAATATCATAATTTTAAAATTATTATAAGGCAGACTTATTTGAATAAAATATCTGTTTTTTAGGTTTAAAATATAGTTTTTGCCCAAAAGACGTCATTTCCGGTCACAGTGAAATTGTAAAATTGGCTTGACCTAGAACAAATTGACACTAAGCATCAAATGGAAAAATAATATTGCAAATCGAATAATAATTCACTCTTTTATAGGCAAAATAACGTGAAAAGTGACGCATGCAAAATTGCATATTCCTCGGCAACTGCTCATATTACAAACTAATTTTCGCATACAATCTCTTCTTCTGGATTATTGCTACGAGTTTATTAAAATTACAAATAAATATTTCAAAATATGAAGACGCTGAATGAATTGTAAACAACTGAATTTTACACTTTATTTTACATTTTATTCGAAATTGCCCGAAAATGAAATTGAAATTAAAAAATCTGAGCTAAGGATATTGTGCACCTTTGCAGGGTGCATCCGTTTAGTTATATCAGTTTTGAAAAAAAATAATATTTGCTTTCAAAAAGTAGTACCGAACTGTCAAAATTATAGTTTTTGTTAATATTACGTCACTCCCGTTGCCGACAGAAAAATTTCACCATAACAAAAAAAATTACAATTGGGACCACGGAGCATATGAACTTTGTTTTATACAAATCGAACAATAAATAATTTTTCTGGGTACGAAAAACTAAATTAGCCGTTGGCGGCTAACGAAAATAACCGAGACAATTTTTTTTTCCCATTTCTGGTCAAGTAGGATGATATTTTAACCCTGTGTAAAATACCATCAAAAAATATTCATAAATAAAAAAGGTTTTCGTAAAAAAAATATTTTTTATCAAAATATCGGACATTTTTTCGACTACTTCCGGTTTTACGATCGTTGCCGTGATAGCTTTACGAAGTTCTTTGGATACTTAACTTTCTGTACCAGAAGTGTCAGAAACATTCATTGAGTAGTTTTGGAAAAAAAGATAAATTAAAGAGCGTTTACAAAAATTTTACGATTTTTCATTTTTTTTCAATGTTTGATGTCATTTTTGGACCACCTACATTATTTCAATGCTTTTCATTTTGGATTCACTATATAGACAACCGATAGGACTATGAGTAAGAAAAGTTTCAGAAAAATCGTAGGCGTCATTTTCGAAAAAAGGGCGTCTCAGAATGTTAAAAAATCGGAAAATACTAGATTTTTGGCATACAATAATTTATTTCCTTACCATCGAAATCGTATTATTTAGATACCATATGATGGTCCATTAATAGGGCTATCCAACGACACTTTAGTTCTTTTGGTCCGCTATTACCTAAGTGAGCAATCAAGTTTTTCGCAAGTGCGACAATATTTTTAACCTTTTTTTTTCATTTTTTGAATACTCCCGGTATGGTTATTATTGTCGGAATAGTTTTAATAGTCGGTTTGGGCGCTAAAATAGCCACAGGGCTCTGTAATGATATATTACATTATCTGATCAGATAAAATGCCCCTGAGAAATCCTATGTTCAAAAGTGCCAAAAATGCAAAAAATTTAAAATATCGAAAATTAAATTTCAATAATTACATACATATTATACATCGTTAGAATCGTAATTAGGTCAGCTATCTGAATATACAACCTTTTTTTAAAAATCTCTTCAAATAAAAAAATAGTAGATCATTTTTCAAAATTTCACGATTTTTCGACTTTTTTCGATTTTCAGTCCCTTTTTTATTCTATTCCAGACATTTCAAAGTCTTATTGGTTGGCTTCATGCAAAATACCTCCAAAAGGACTCTCGATAGAAAAAATTAAAAAAAAATTGTAGGTTAAGTTTTCGAGATACAGGCGTCCAAAAATGCTAAAAATCAGAAAATTCGTGATTTTCAGCGTGCCATATTTTGCTTCCTGATCATAGTATCCGTATGAATTGGGTATCATACGATAGTACAATCCTAGTGCAGTCCAATGGTACCCTAATTTCTTTAATCCATTGATATCGGGCGGAGAAATCGCGTTTTTTCCCAAAATATCCATTTTTTGCATTTTTTTCAAAATATTGCCCATTATTTCGACCACTTCCGGTTTAAGGATTCTTGTCGAAATTGCTTTATAAGTTGGTATTGGACTATAACTTCATGTTCCAGAAGTTCCAGAAACGTCAATTCTGCCATAAACCGAAACCGGAGCTCACAAAATGGGAAGAAAATTCGAAAAAAATCGAAAAATAAAGGGCGATAACTCTGAATGAAACTTATATTACTGGAATCGGATGGACTTCAGGTATCCAAAAATGTAGGTCAAATTTGAAAATTTTGAAAAATAACAAAAATTTAATGGAATGTGTGTGTTTAATGAGAGGATGTGTGTAGGACTATAATTATTTAGGAGCCTGTGAATAGGACTGAGGCCTGACTTTCTAAATACTCATACTTCAATAGTTATACCCTATTTAATCCTGGTCATGTACATAATTATCATTTAGTAACTGGTCAACTGTTTCTTTTATTTTACCTGTGCAAACTGTGTTGGTGTCAATCAGATGGAAGAGGGTGTGACTATAAAGAAGGGGGGTGTGCGGGTTGTCTTGTTTTGTGTGTATTCAATTTTCTTAACTATATTAACTTAATTATGGTCCAAATATTTATCCCCATTTAATTTATCTGGAGTTACTAGTTCTCCGATGTTCTCATGTATGGTTTCCCTTTTGTTTGTTGTTTATGCTGTTATTATTACTCATTATCAATCGGCTACTATCCCTTTGATGCAACCTAGTTCATGTATGGTTTCGGATTTATCATGATTGGTTGTTCAAGTTGAACAATTTATCCCTACTATTACTTATTAATATCCCTTTAATGTTAATTAATGCCAATTATCAGTGGCCTCACTAATCCCTTATATGCACCTTGCCTTTGATCATGTTGTTATATGCCTTTGATATTGTTGTTGTCATGCATGGTTTCAGAATTGTTGTTATTGCTTGTCTATATATAATTGCCATACACATTTGTTATTGCACTTGCTTGAAAACTTTGAGAGAATACTCTTCGAAACGTCGCCTAAATAAATCAGTAATTGTTCTTCCATAAGTATGTGTTATAGTTTAATGCTCGTTCCAGTTACTAAATGCCTCTAAAAGATTAATAACATGTTTGCAATTTTCAAACGATAAAAGTCATAGACGAATGTTCGAAATTGAAAAATGTCTCAGAATAGATTGTCTCAGAAAAGATTCAGGGATTCCAAAAATGTAATTTGTTTGAAAATGGATAAAGAATTGACGAAACTATGGCCGATTTTCAATTTTTAGATAACGTACAAATTTCGGTCACTTCCGGTATGCGCAGAAATTTCAAAAATATTTTATCAAGTAGCCACCACATGGTTTCTCAATAGAAAATCTGATTCCAGATCGATATCTGTTTTCGATCATGGAGATCTAGGCCCTCGCGGTAAATAATAATAATAAATAATAATAATTTTAGTAATCTCAATAGGCTTTCAGACGAAAGTCTGAAAGCCTAACTATACCTGCAGTGCTGAACCGGCTTTCAGGAATCAGGCAGGAAGTGCGTCATACAATAGCCGATCCATCGAGCTACCAAACGATACTGTAGTTGTTATGATTCAGTGACACCCTCTATCAGATTTTTAAGTAATATTTGCTTGCGAATACACCGGTCAAAATTGTATAATCTGGCAAAATTACTTCACTCCCGGTGCCAAAAGAAATCATTATCGGTAACAAATAAGTTGAGAATTCGCAATTGAGAATTATTTTATACACACCAGGCAAAAAATAATAAACTTGGAACCCATAAACTGAAATTAAAAAAGGTAAAAAACTTAACGGGAGACAAAATATATCTCAAATTAACCGGCACTACCGAGATGAGAGAAATGGGGTTTAACGTCGAATAGACACAAGCTATGTCATTTCGGGACTAGCATGGTTTAATTTTATATCAATAATTCCTGTGTAAAATATCATCAAAAAGTATTCATAAATAAAAAAAAAAAGGTTTTCGTAAAGAAATTAATTTTTTTCAATATATCGGACATTTTTTCGACTTCTTCCGGTTTTACGATCGTTGTTGTGATAGCTTTTCGAAGTTCTTTGGATACTTAACTTTACGTACCAGAAGTGTCAGAAACATCCATTGAGTAGTTTAGGGGAAAAAGATAAATTAAAGAGAATTTCCCAAAATTTAACGATTTTTCAATTTTTTTCAAAGTTTGAGGCCATTTTTGGACCACTTATATTATTTCAACGCTTTTTATTTTGGATTCACTATATAGACAACCGATAGGACTTTGAGTAAGAAAAGTTTAAGAAAAATCTGTGGCGTCGTTTTCGAGAAAAGGGCGTCTCAGAATGTTAAAAAATCGGAAAAACTACATTTTTGGCATACAATAATTTATTTCCTTACCATCGAAATCGTATTATTTAGATACCATATGATGGTCCATTAATAGGGCTATCCAGCGACACTTTAGTTCTTTTGGTCCGCTATTACCTAAGGGAGAAATCAAGTTTTTCGCAAGTGCGACAATGTTTTTAACCTTTTTTTTTTCATTTTTTGAATACTTCCGGTATGGTTATTATTGTCGGAATAGTTTTAATAGCCGGTTTGGGCACTAAAATAGCCACAGGGCTCTGTCATGATATATTACATTATCTGATCAGATAAAATGCCCCTGAGAAATCCTATGTTCAAAAAATCCAAAAACGCAAAAAATTTAAAATATCGAAAATTAAATTTCAATAACTACATGCATATTATATATCGTTAGAATCGTAATTAGGTCACCTTTCTGAATATACAACCTTTTTTTGAAAACCTCTTAAAATAACAATATAGTAGAGCATTTTCCAAAATTTCACGATTTTTCGACTTTTTTTGATTTTCAGTCCGTTATTTCACCTATTCCAGATATTTCAAAGTCGTAATGGGATATTTCGTACACAAGACTACCGCAAGGTCTCTCGATAGAAAAAGTTTCATAAAAATCTGTGGCGGAGTTTTCGAGATACGGGCATCCAAAAACGCTCCAAATCAGAAAATACTTGATTTTCAGCGTGCCATATTTTGCTGCCTGCTCATCGTATCCGTACGAATTGGGTATCATACGATAGCACAATCCTAGTGCAATCCAATGGTACCCTAATTCGTCTAATCCATTGATATCGGGCGGAGAAATTGCGTTTTTCCCCAAAATACCCATTTTTTGCATTTTTTTCAAAATATCGGACATCTTTTCGACCACTTCCGGTGTACAGATTATTGTTGAAATTGCTTTATTCCTTGCAATGGTCATTTGGCTTCATGCCTCTGAAGTTTCAGAAAAGTCACTTCTGCCATAAAACGAAACCCGAGCTCACAAAATGGGTAGAAAATTCGAAAAAAATCAAAAAATAAAGGGCGATAACTCGGAATGAAACTTATATTTCTGGAATCGGATGGTTTTCAGGTATACAAAAATGTAGGTCAAATTTGAAAATTTTCAAAAAATAACAAAAATTGTCTCTCAAACCACATTTTTCATTTTTCGATCGCAAGAAGTCAGCGATGAAGTTTCGAAATATCGAAATTTTCAACTGCTATCGCCCGAGAAAAGACTCAGGGTTTCCGAAAATGTCATTTGTATGAAAATACGTAGAATTGACGAATCTACGGCCGTTTTTTAATTTTTTGACACAGCACAAAATTCGACCACTTTCGGTCTGCGCAGAAGTTTCAAAAGTAGTTTATCAAGTAGCCAATACATGGTTTCCCAATAGAGAATTAGCTCCCAGATCGGTATCTGTTACAGGCGCATGTCACTTTCGGTGCCAAGTTACCCTTGAACATATGTCTCTTCCGGTACCAACGAAACGACTAAACAGGTTTCCAAATAAACATTGCTCACATCAAATGAAATGGACGCAGAATCAATCAAATCCAGCAATATCAATTCATTTTATACATTTGTTACTTGTAAATGATCTTGACAAAATTACAATACTTCCGGTGTTAATGAAAATGTTCAATTAGTTTATGAAATCAGAAATGGCATAGATATCATATAGTGAAAAAATTTTTGTAAATTGAATAATAATTGCCACTTTTAAAGACCAAAAAACTTGAAAAGTGACTTGTAGAAAATCGGTTATTTCTCTGCAACCGCACAAGTTAGGAACCATTTTGTGGTATCTGTATGATCGTATGGGATCGTTCTATTTGTTGATTGGCATCAAATATCATAATTTGAAAAAGATTTCAAAACAGACTCATTTGAATAAAATATCTGTTTTGAAGGCTAAAAATACAGTTTTTGCCAAAATGACGTTACTTCCGGTGATAAGGAAAATCTTAAATTATTTGTATGAAATCCCAAATGGCATTAGGTATAACATGGTGTAACGGTTATGAAAATCGAATAATAATTGACACTTTTATGGCCCCGAAACCTTCAAAAGTGACCTGTAGAAAACCGTCTATTTCTCGGCAACCGAACAAGTTAGAAACTTGGTTGAACAAAATATCGATTTAAAAGTTAAAAATGTAGTTTTTGACCAAATGATGTCACTTCCGGTGGTGTCAATTTTAAATTGTAATCAACTTGATATGACGCTACATGCTTTTTGAATCAAATGATGTCACTTTTATAAAAATCCAATAATAATTGACTATTTTACACGCAAAATAACGAAAACAGTGACTTATGCAGAACTGCCCATTTCTTGGCAACAGCTTATATTACAAACTAATTTTAACATTCATTTTCTTCGTATGGATTATAGCTACAAGTTTATAAAAGTTACGAAGAAATATTTTAATATCTGAAAAGCCTGAATAGGTTGTAAATAGGTCAATTTTACACCATTTTTAGCCTTTTAATCCAATTTGCTAGAAAATGAAATCGAAATTAAAAAAAATGCTTCCGACTTTTTTGCGCCTTTAAAGGACATACTCTTTGAGTCATATAATTTTTCAAAAAAATAATATTTGTTTTCGAAGAAGGAAAATAACTGTCAAAATTGTAGTTTTTGGTAAAATTATGCCACTTCCGGTGCCGACAGATAACACTTTCGGTAATAAAAAAAATGACAATTGATACAACGAAGCATATGAACTTTGTTTTATACAAATCGAACAATAAAAAATTAATCTAGGACTGAAAAACTGAATTAGCCAATGGCGGAATTACTGAGACAAAAATTTTTAACATTTTTGCACTAGTCAGATGACTCTTTAATTCTGTGCACAATACGACTAAAAAATATTCATAAATAAAAAAGTTTTTTGTAAAATTTTAAATTTTCAAAATTTGGCGCCTATTATCTTCGAAGATTTGCCAAAAATCAAAAATCGAAAGTAGCGTAGCTATGTGCCATGTCTCCGGCTATGCCAAAATGTATCGAAAGTTAAAATCCAATGATTATTGTTAAAATTACTGCAATATTTTTAAAAACGATAACTTCGTTGATTTCGGGCATTTCGCATTGTCGCAGAACGTTCAAAATAGCTTTATCCTCTAAGTCACACCCACTTTCCCAATGAAACCGAAGAAATCGTAACGATGCGACAAGCAGTTGCTGAGATCTACTTAAAACAAAAGAAGAATAATAATAATAAGAACTAGACCTGCATGCAGGAATGACGGGTTTCACTGGTGCCACGTTACCCTTAAACATGTCACTTCCGGTGCCAAGTTACCCTTGAACATATGTCACTTCTGGTACCAACGAAACCACTAAACAGGTTTCCAAATTAACATTGCACACAAATAAAATGGACGTAGAATCAACCAAATCCAGCAATATCAATTCATTTTATACATTTGTTACTTGTAAATGATCTTGACAAAATTAAATTACTCCCGTTGTTATGAAAATGTTCAATTAGTCTTATGAAATCAGAAATGGCATACGATATCATATAGTGAAAATTTTATGTAAATCGAATAATAATTGTCACTTTTAAAGACCAAAAAACTTGAAAAGTGACTTGCAGAAAATCGGTTATTTCTCGGCAACCGTACAAGTTAGAAACCATTTTGTGATATCTGTATGATCGTATGGCTTCATTCTATTTGTTGATTGGCATCAAATACCATAATTTGAAAAAGATTTCAAAACAGACTCATTTGAATAAAATATCTGTTTTGAAGGCTAAAAATACAGTTTTTGCCAAAATGACGTTACTTCCGGTGATAAGGAAAATTTTAAATTACTTGTATGAAATCCCGAATGGCATTAGGTATAACATGGTGTAGCGTTTATGAAAATCGAATAATAATTGACACTTTTATGGCCCCAAAACCTTCAAAAGTGACCTGTAGAAAACCGCCTATTTCTCGGCAACCGAACAAGTTAGAAACAATTTTATGATATCTATATGACCATATGAGTTGTGTTTATATGTGAATTTAAACCAAAAGTTAAAATTATTAATACATATTAAGTAATTCTTGGTTGAATAAAACTTTGATTTAAAAAGTTTAAAATGCAGTTTTTGACAAAATGACGTCACTTCCGGTGTCAATTTTAAATAGTAATCAACTTGATATGACGCTACATGCTTTTTGAATCAAATGATGTCACTTTTATAAAAATCCAATAATAATTGACTATATTACAGGCAAAATAACGAAAACAGTGACTTATGCAGATCTGCCCATTTCTTGGCAACTGCTTATATTACAAACTAATTTTAACATACATTTTCTTCGTATGGATTATAGCTACAAGTTTATAAAAGTTATGTAAAAATATTTTAAAATCTGAAAAGCCTGAATGGGTTATAAATAGGTCAATTTTACGCCTTTTTTCACCTCTTAATCCAGTTTGCAACATACATTTTCTTCGTATGGATTATAGCTACAAGTTTATAAAAGTTATGTAAAAATATTTTAAAATCTGAAAAGCCTGAATGAGTTATAAATAGGTCAATTTTACGCCTTTTTTTCACCTCTTAATCCAATTTGCAAGAATATGAAATAGAAATTAAAAAAACTGCTTCCGCCATTTTTTGCGCCTTGAAAGGACACACTCTTTGAGTCATATAATTTTTCAAAAAAATAATATTTGTTTTTGAAGATCGTAAATAACTGTCAAAATTGTAGTTTTTGGTAAAATTATGCCACTTCCGGTGCCGACAGATAACACTATCGGTAACAAAAAAAATGACAATTGAGACAACGAAGCATATGAACTTTGTTTTATACAAATCGAACAATAACAAAATAATCTAGGACTGAAAAACTGAATTAGCCACTGGCGGCCAAGGAAAATTACTGAGACAAAATTTTTTAACATTTTTGCGCTAATCAGATGACTCTTTAATTCTGTGCACAACACGACTAAGAAATATTCATAAATAAAAAAGTTTTTTGTAAAATTTTAAATTTTCGAAATTTGGCGCCTAATATCTTCGAAGATTTGCCGAAAATCAAAAATTGAAAGTAACGTAGCTATGTGCCCTGTCTCCGGCTATGCCAAAATCTATCGAAAATTAAAATCCAATGATTATTGTTAAAATTACTGCAATATTTTCAAAAATGATAACTTCGGTGATTTCGGACATTTCGCATTGTCGCAGAACGTTCAAAATAGCTTTATCCTCTAAGTCACACCCACTTTCCCAGTAAAACCGAAGAAATCGTAACGATGCGACAAGCAGTTGCTGAGATCTACTCAAAACAAAAGAAGAATAATAATAAGAACTAGACCTGCATGCAGGAATGACGGGTTTCACTGGTGCCACGTTACCTTTAAACACGTCACTTCCGGTGCCAAGTTACCCTTGAACATATGTCACTTCTGGTACCAACGAAACCACTAAACAGGTTTCCAAATTAACATTGCACACAAATAAAATGGACGCAGAATCAACCAAATCCAGCAATATCAATTCATTTTATACATTTGTTACTTGTAAATGATCTTGACAAAATTAAATTACTCCCGTTGTTATGAAAATGTTCAATTAGTCTTATGAAATCAGAAATGGCATACGATATCATATAGTGAAAATTTTATGTAAATCGAATAATAATTGTCACTTATAAAGACCAAAAAACTTGAAAACTGACTTGCAGAAAATCGGCTATTTCTCGGCAACCGTACAAGTTAGAAACCATTTAGTGATATCTGTATGATCGTATGGCTTCATTCTATTTGTTGATTGGCATCAAATACCATAATTTGAAAAAGATTTCAAAACAGACTCATTTGAATAAAATATCTGTTTTGAAGGCTTCGCAGTGTGAAACCCTAATAATAATTTTAACAAAAACAATAGTGTTTCACACAAGCTTCGCAGTGTGAAACCCTAATAATTTTAACAAAAACAATAGTGTTTCACACAAGCTTCGCAGTGTGAAACCCTAATAATAATTTTAACAAAAACAATAGTGTTTCACACAAGCTTCGCAGTGTGAAACCCTAACTAGACCTGCAAGCAGCACTGAACCGGCTTTCAGGAATCATACAGGAAGTTTATTATACCATATTTTAACCCTGTGTAAAATATCATCAAAAAATATTCATAAATAAAAAAGGTTTTCGTAAAAAAAAAAAAAATTTTCAAAATATCGGACATTTTTTCGACTACTTCCGGCTTTACGATCGTTGTTGTGATAGCTTTACGAAGTTCTTTGGATACTTAACTTTCTGTACCAGAAGTGTCAGAAACATCCATTGAGTAGTTTTGGAAAAAAAGATAAATTAAAGAGCGTTTACAAAAATTTAACGATTTTTCATTTTTTTTCAAAGTTTGATGCCATTTTTGGACCAGCTATATTATTTCAATGCTTTTCATTTTGGATTCACTATATAGACAACCGATAGGAATTTGAGTCAGAAAAGTTTAAGAAAAATCTGTGGCGTCGTTTTCGAGAAAAGGGCGTCTCAGAATGTTAAAAAATCGGAAAATACTAGATTTTTGGCATACAATAATTTATTTCCTTACCATTGAAATCACATTATTTAGATACCATATTATGATGGTCCATTAATGGGGCTACCCAACGACACTTTAGTTCTTTTGGTCCGCTATTACCTAAAGGAGAAATCAAGATTTTGGCAAGTGCGACAATGTTTTTACTCTTTTTTTTTCATTTTTTGAATACTTTCGGTATGGTTATTATTGTCGGAATAGTTTTAATAGCCGGTTTGGGCACTAAAATGGCCACAGGGCTCTGTAATGATATATTACATTTTCTGATCAGATAAAATGCCCCTGAGAAATCCTATGTTCAAAAGTGCCAAAAATGCAAAAAACTTAAAATATCGAAAATTAAATTTCAATAACTACATACATATTATACATCGTTAGAATCGTAATTAGGTCAGCTATCTGAATATACAACCTTTTTTTGAAAATCTCTTAAAATAACAATATAGTAGAGCATTTTCCAAAATTTCACGATTTTTCGACTTTTTTTTATTTTCAGTCCCTTTTTTATCGTATTCCAGACATTTCAAAGTCTTATTGGATGGCATAATTCAGAAGACTATCGAGTGGACTCTCGATAGAGAAAGTTAAAAAAAAGTTGCGGTTAAGTTTTCGAGATACAGGCGTCCAAAAACGCTCCAAATCAGAAAATACTTGATTTTCAGCGTGCTATATTTTGCTTCTTGCTCATAGTATCCGTGTGATTTGGGTATCATACGATAGTCCATTCCTCTTGGCATCCAACGGTACCTTAATTTGTTTTATCTGTTGATTTCGGACGGAGAAATCGCGTTTTCCACCAAACCATGCATTTTTTGCATTTTTTTCAAAATATTGCACACTATTTCGACCACTTCTGGTTTAAGGATCCTTGTCGAAATTGCTTTATCAGTTGGTATTGGACTATAACTTCATGTTCCATAACTTTCAGAAACATCAATTCGACCGTAAAACGAAACCACAGCTCGCAAAATGGGAAGAAAATTCGAAAAAAATCGAAAAATAAAGGGCGATAACTCCGAATGAAACTTACATTTCTAGAATCGGATGGACTTCAGGTATCCAAAAATGTAGGTCAAATTTGAAAATTTTGAAAAATAACAAAAATTGTCTCGTAAACAACATGTTTTCAATTTTCAAACGATAAAAGTCATAGAGGAATGTTCGAAATTGAAAAATGTGAGATAGCCATTGTCTCAAAAAAGATTCAGAGATTCCAAAAATGTGATTTGTTTGAAAATGGGAAAAGAATTAATGAAACTATAGCCAATTTTCAATTTTTTGACAACGTACAAAGTTCGGTCACTTCCGGCCTGCGCAGAAGTTTGAAAATTGCTTTATTGAGTAGCCACTACATGGTTTCAGGATAGTAAGATGAACCGCAAATCGGTATCTCTTTTCGATCATAGAGAAATAGGCTCCCGCGGTAAATAATAATAATAACTAGACCTGCAGACCTGCAGTGCTGAATCGGCTTTCAGGAATCAGACAGGAAGTGCGTCATACAATAGCCGATCCATCGAGCTACCAAACGATACTGTAGTTGTTATGATTCAGTGACACCCTCTATCAGATTTGTAACTAATATTTGCTTGCGAATACACCGGTCAAAATTGTAAAATCTGGCAAAATTACTTCACTTCCGGTGCCCAAAGAAATCATTATCGGTAACAAATAAGTTGAGAATTCGCAATTGAGAATTGTTTTATACACACCAGGCAATAAATAATAAACTTGGAACCCATAAACTGAAATTAAAAAGGTAAACATAACGCTAACGCTACAATATACGTCCACATTCCTGCTTTGATTAATATGGTACTTTGTCAAGAAGGCTAGGCGTTTGGTTTGTTTAGCGTTGAGAGTCGTGCACCAACATTAATAGTTGTCGTCCTTAGAGTATAAGGAATAACTATACCAAGATAATCCATTCAGAATTGTGCCTTCCTAACACTAAAGGCAAAAAGTGGGCGTGGCTCTGCCCCTGGGGGTCGGGACATTCATCAAAATCAATAGTGGACGCCCTCAGGCTATAAGGAATACATAAATCAAGTACCACGCTGATTTTAAGAAAATCCAGTTAGAATTGCGGCTTCTAGACGACACAGAGACACACAAAAAGAAAATGGGCGTGGCTCTGCCCCTGGGGGTTGGGCATGCACCCCAAACAATAGGGATCATCCTTAGAGTATAAAGAGTAAGTATACAAAGTTTTAAAGAAAATACAATAAGAATTGCGGCCTGTAGGCGACACAAAGACACACGATAAGAAAATGGGTGTGGCTCTGCCCCAGGGGGCTGGGCATGCATCCCAAATGATAGGGATGTTCCTTAGGGTACAAAGAATGTGTATGCTAAGTTTCAAAATTATAAGTTAAGAAATGTGGCCTGTAGACGACAAACAAATACATACTAGAAATGGGCGTGGCTCTGTCCCTGGGGGTCGGGCATGCACCAAAAACAATAGAGATCTTCCTTAGGGTATAAGGAATACGTATACCAAGTTTGAAGAAAATCCAGTAAGAATTGCGCCCTGTAGGCGACATAAAGACTCATGAAAAGAAAATGGGCATGGCTCTGCCCCTGGGGGTGGGGCATACACCCCAAACGATAGGGATCATCCTTAGAGTATAAAGAGTAAGTATACAAAGTTTTAAAGAAAATCCAATAAGAATTGCGGCCTGTAGGCGACACAAAGACACACGATAAGAAAATGGGTGTGGCTCTGCCCCAGGGGGTTGGGCATGCACCCCAAATGATAGGGATGTTCCTTAGGGTACAAAGAATGTGTATGCTAAGTTTCAAAATTATAAGTTAAGAAATGTGGCCTGTAGACGACAAACAAATGCATACTAGAAATGGGCGTGGCTCTGTCCCTGGGGGTCGGGCATGCACCAAAAACAATAGAGATCTTCCTTAGGGTATAAGGAATACGTGTACCAAGTTTGAAGAAAATCAAGCAAGAATTGCGCCCTGTAGACGACACAAAGACACACGAAAAAAAAATGGGCGTGGCTCTGCCCCTGGGAGTGGGGCATACACCCCACACGATAGGGATGTTCCTTAGGGTACAAAGAATATGTATGCAAACTTTCAAGATTATAAGTTAAGAAATGTGGCCTGTAGACGACAAACAAACAAATACTAGAAATGGGCGTGACTCGGCCCCTGGGGGACGGGCATGCCCCAAAAACAATAGGGATCATCCTTGGGGTATAAGGAATAAGTATACCAAGTTTGAAGAAAATCCATGAAGAATTGCGCCCTGTAGGCGAACCACAGACACACACACACACACACACACACACACACACACACACACACACACACACACACACACACACATACACACACACACACAGACAGGGGCGACGGCATAATACGTTCACATTATGAATGTGGACGTATAAAAAACTTAAAGGGGGACAAACTATATCCCAAATTAACCGGCACTACCGAGATGAGAGAAATGGGGTTTAACGTCGACTAGACACAAACTATGTCATTTCGGGACTAGCATGGTTTAATTTTATATCAATAATTCCTGTGTAAAATATCATCAAAAAATATTCATAAATAAAAAAGGTTTTCGTAAAAGAATTAATTTTTTTCAAAATATCGGACATTTTTACGACTACTTCCGGTTTTACGATCGTTGTTGTGATAGCTTTACGAAGTTCTTTGGATACTTAACATTACGTACCAGAAGTATCAGAAACATCCATTAAGTAGTTTTGGAAAAAAAGATAAATTAAAGAGCGTTTCCAAAAATTTAACGATTTTTCAATTTTTTTCAAAGTTTGAGGCCATTTTTGGACCACTTATATTGTTTCAACGCTTTTCATTTTGGATTCACTATATAGACAACCTATAGGACTTTGAGTAAAAAAAAATTAAGAAAAATCTGTGGCGTCGTTTTCGAGAAAAGGGCGTCTCAGAATGTTAAAAAATCGGAAAATACTAGATTTTTGGCATACAATAATTTATTTCCTTACCATCGAAATCGTATTATTTAGATACCATATGTTGGTCCATTAATAGGGCTATCCAGCGACACTTTAATTCTTTTGGTCCGCTATTACCTAAAGGAGAAATCAAGTTTTTCGCAAGTGCGACAATGTTTTTAACCATTTTTTTTCATTTTTTGAATACTTCCGGTATGGTTATTATTGTCGGAATAGTTTTAATAGCCGGTTTGGGCACTACAATAGCCACAGGGCTCTGTAATGATGCATTACATTATCCGATCAGATAAAATCCCCCTGAGAAATCATATGTTCAAAAGTGCCAAAAATGCAAAAAAAAATTAAAATATCGAAAATTAAATTTCAATAACTACATACATATTATACATCGTTAGAATCGTAATTAGGTCAGCTATCTGAATATACAATCTTTTTTTGAAAATCTCTTAAAATAAAAAATATAGCAAAGCATTTTCCAAAATTTTACGATTTTTCGACTTTTTTCGATTTTCAGTCCGTTATTTCACCTATTCCAGACATTTCAAAGTCTTATTGGATGGCTTCATGCAAAAGACCTCCGAAAGGACTCTCGATAGACAAAATTTTAAAAAAAGTTGCGCTTAAGTTTTCGAGATACAGGCGTCCAAAAATGCTAAAAATCAGAAATTACTTCATTTTCAGCGTGCCATATTTTGCTGCCTGATCATAGTATCCGTGTGGATTGGGTATCATACGATAGTACAATCCTAGTGCAGTCCAATGGTACCCTAATTTCTTTAATCCATTGATATCGGGCGGAGAAATCACGTTTTCCCCGAAAGCATCCATTTTTTGCATATTTTTCAAAATTTTGCACATTATTTCGACCACATCCGGTTTAAAGATCCGTGTCGAAATTGCTTTATCAGTTGGTATTGGACTATAACTTCATGTTCCATAAGTTTCAGAAACATCATTTTGGCTGTAAAACGACACCACAGCTCACAAAATGGGAAGAAAATTCGAAAAAAAAATCGAAAAATAAAGGGCGATAACTCTGAATGAAACTTATATTACTGGAATCGGATTGACGTCAGGTATCCAAAAATCTAGGTCAAATTTCCAAATTTTGAAAAGTAACAAAAATTGTTTCGTAGGCGACGTATTTTGAATTTTCGAACGATAGAAGTCAGCGACGAAGTTTCGAAATCGCAAAATGTTAGATTGCTATTGTCTTGGAAAAGTCTCAGGCTTTTCAAAAATGTGATTTGTTTGAATATAGGTAGAGAATTGACGAAACCACGGCCGATTTTTAATTTTTTACCAACGTTCAAAATTCAGCCACTTCCGGTCTGCGCAGAAGTTCAAAAATTGCTTTATTCAGTAACCACCACATGGCTTCCCGATAGAAAGATGAACCGCAGATCGGTATCTCTTTTCGATCATAGAGAAATAGGCTCCGGCAGAAAAGAATAATAATAAAAACTAGATCTGCTACTGTCCCATGCAGATATGAAAGCTTTCATATTCATCGTCACGTGTCATTGATTGTATCAAGTATCCTAAATAAAAGGATAAGAAGAAAAAATTATTAAAATTGGTCAAAAACTCGCGAAGTTACAAGTCTAAATATAGTATGAAACATTGCACCCAGGCATAACAATAATCTGAAAACTAAAGGGAAATAACTGAAACTTGTATTACTGTAATGAGACGGATGAGAAAATGAAATGAAAATAGCGGGGAAAAAAAATTAAAAATGGCAGGTTGGACAGGCGACCTTACTCCTTGTCACGTACAACCGGGCATTCGAAAACACGCTAGTTAACTCAATGACAGGCGCGCGTGCTAACCATTCAGCCATCCAACCCCCCTTTGAAATCAGACACGTGCAATATGTCATATAGGAAGAATAAGAAGTCGCTCACAACAAAATGGTAAATTAATGAGTTTAGGTCAAAAGGTTGAGCTACTCTTTTAGAGTACTAAATAGTTTTAAAGAGACACGTTAAGGGTTGTTCATAGTTAAATGAAAGTTTAATTTTAAATAAGACCAATAAAATTAGGATTTAATAATGCCAGACTAATATTTCCAATATGTTTGGTTATAAGTAGGAAATCGTGACGACTTCTTAAGCATGTTTTAAACAAAGGATCATGTTTGTTTAAACAAGAATGGCACTCTGCAATAAAAAAAACTGGCCAAAGCAAGATTTCTATGCAGAAATTAAATAATTGCTAGAAACAGAAAAATATTTATCCACTATAATAAATAAGCAACATAGAGAAAATGAAATGAAATTCAATGGGGTTTAACGTCCTACTGTTCTGCTCCTACAATGGGCTAATGAAGACGGGCATACGCCATAAAGTGTGCAATGAGGGAAATTTTACGCGGGCAGCGGCGGTTACGGCCTACGAGGTTGGACAGGCGACCATACTCCTTGTCACGTACAAGGATATTTATCCACTATAATAGATAAGCAACATAGAGAAAATGAAATGAAATTGAATGGGGTTTAACGTCCGACTGTTCTGCTCCAAAAATGGGCTAATGAAGACGGGCATATGCCATAAAGTGTGCAATGAGGGAAATTTTACGCGGGCAACGGCGGTTACGGCCTACGAGGTTGGACAGGCGACCATACTCCTTGTCACGTACAACCAAGAAATCGAAACAACGCTAGTTGACTCAATGACAGACGTTATGATACAGAGCGCACGTGCTAACCATTCAGCCACGCAACCTCCCTAAAATCGGCAAATTGCTGACCTACAGCGAGAAACATTTCAACCGGGACAAATTTTCTATTGTAACAGTTTAATTTGCACGGTACCTTTAGTTATCAACCGAATATTACAAAACTTTTAAAAATAAGCTCCCCCTGACCAGCTTAAGCGTTCGCAATAAACGTTTGCCCCTTAAAATCGGCAAATTGCGGACTTTAAAGTGAGAAACATTACAACCGGGCGAAATTTTCTGTTTTATCACTTTTACAGTACCTTTGATTACCAACCGATTATTACAAAACTTTAAAAATAAAAGAGAAAGAGAGAAATGCGGCCTAATGTTCATTCGACACAAACTAGGTCATTTCGGGACTAACATATGTTTTTTAATTTTATTTAAAAACTCCCCTTGCGCTTACAGGTCTTTAGCCGTTGGGAGGAAACCGAAGGACACGGAGAAAACCCACGAGGTTGGACATCATACTTCATGTCACGTCCAACCTGGAGATCGAAACGACGCCCGTTGACTCAATGACAGACGTTACGATACAGTGCGCACATGCTAACCATTCAGCCATTCAGCCTCCCTGAATTCAGAAAATTGCTGACTTATAGCAAGAAATATTTCAACCGGGCGAAATTTTCTGTTTTAACAGTTTAATGTGCACGGTACTTTAATTACCAACCGATTATTACAAAACTTTTGAAAATAAGCTCCAACTGACCAGCTTAATTGTATGCAATAAACGTTTTCGCCTGAATTGAAAGTTCTGCACGGAGAAAGTTCATCTCGATTTCCCGGCGTGGTTCCCCTTGTCAGTGAGGCAGAACGGAGGGCCTGACAAGCACAGCGGTCTAGTCATTCGGATGGGACGAAAAACCAAGGTCCCGTGTACACATTGGAGTGCACGTAAAATATCCCTAAGCAGTTGGAATTCGATACTGTTGAATAAGCTCTATACGATGACTAAATGTGTAGATTGTAGTCACCCACACTGCATGTTTCGCTTAACAATGAAAGGGTGCCGTTTTCAATGTTCGATCCTTTTGTTCTTCTACTCCTGATATGTTGGACTGTTGATTGATGGTTTCATATAAAAGACTACCAATAAGACTCTTTGTAGAAGAAGTTCCCAAAAAATATTATGTTGACTTTACGAGAAAGACCTCTAAACATGCTCCAAATTGTAAAAATACGACTTTTTGGATTTTCAATCTCTTTTTTTCGGCTATCCCTGATATTTAGAAAAAATAATACAATGATTTCACACAACAGGCTAGCTATTAGACTCTCTATTGACAAAAGTTTCACTGCCCTCCCTTCATTATAACCGAAGTTATCGTGCCCTAAAGAATCAACAAATTAGCATGCTTATCTCTGCTTACCCTAAGCAGAAAATGCTGATCTTTAAACTCAATCATAACATTGACCTAGTGAACGTCTACACCAAGTTTGAACATTCTAGCTTAATTAGAAGGAGAGTAATTGTGTTCCAAAGTCCCGACCCTTCAAATTGCTTCTATTTTTCATTTTCAGTTCAAAATGGTGACCATCACGTGACCGAAATCAAAATTCTATTCGCGACAGTTTTTAGGCCTTCCTACAAGGATTCAGAAAATATAACTCCCGAGTCTGTAAGTAAAATAGCAAAAAAGCCTTATTGATTTTTCACTTTTAAATATGGCGGCACTTCCGGTTCGATCGACAAACTCCATATTTTGTGTACAAATCAGTAATTACTTATCTAGTATCCAAAAACAAAATCAGGTCATTCTGACCTATATTTCGATGATTTTTTTGAAAATTTTGATCCTTAATTTCGTCAAGGGGAGATAATTTAGAAAATTTCTAATTATATTTTTGAAGTCACATCGGTAAGATCTACTTAGATACTAAATTTCATGAAAATCGTACAACTATTAAAGAAGTTGTCAAATTGGTCTAAACTTCCGGTTCGAAATCACAGCGACGAATTTTCGAAATTCGAAAATGTGAAACTGCAGATGAAAATGATTTTTTTAAAGGTATTCAAAGAAAAAAGAATTAGTAAAATCGGTCAAAAAATAACAAAGTTACGACTATGCATTGTTATTTTTTTCGTTCGTAAAATTCGGTGATTTCGGATTCGTAAAACGTTTCGAAAATATATTTAATCAAGGTTCGCACCCCATTTTCGGGGGGGTAGGTCAAAATTTCAGAAAGATCCCATGGATAGATTCTGAGAAATCCGATTTGCAGAAAACACACAAAAAAAAAAAAAATAACTAGATCTGCTACTGTCCCATGCAGATATGAAAGCTTTCATATTCACAGTCACTTCCTGTCACATGTCATGGGTCGTATGAATAATCCGAACATGGAAAAAAATCATTAAAATCGGTCACATTCTAGTGAAGTTAATGTGATTTTTCACTCGTAAAGAATTTTGTCAGCACGAAAAACATCAAAGGCAAAAATTGAATTTTTGAAATATTCAAATACCGTATCCCGACTATCCTGAAATGTATTAATTTCAGACATAGGAGACGCATTGAACATACTATGCTCTATTGTGTTTGTTTACAAGTCCGTAAATGTCGACTTTTCACTATGTTTCATATTCACTTCAAAATGGTGACTACCAGGTGACCTAAATCAAAATTCTACTTCGAACTTCATCAAGACAGTGACTTAGTGAATGCCTATACCAAGTTTGAACATTGTACCCCAATTAGAAAAAGAGTTATTGTGTTCCAGAGTCATCAAGGTATTGGCCTAATAAATACTCACATCAAGTCTAGCTGAATTAGAAAGAGAGTTATTGTGTCCCAAACTAGATCATTTCGGGACTAACATATAGTTCGATTTTATTTCAATATTTCGCTTGCGCGTAGAGATCTTTAGCAGTGGAAGGAAACCGGAGGAAATGAAGAAAACCCACCAAGATGGATAGGCGACCTTACTCCTTGTCAGGTACGACCGGAGATTCGAAAACACGCTAGCTGACTCAATGACAGGCTTTATGATACAGCGCGCGCGTGCTAACCATTCAGCCACCAAACTCCCCTTTGAAATCGGACACGTGCAACATGTCATATGTCAAAATCGTAAATTAATGAGCTTAGGTCAAAAGGTTGAGCTACTGTTTTAGAGTATTTAATTGTTTTAAAGAGACACTTTAAGGGATGTTCATAGTTAAATGAAAGTTTAACTTTAAATAAGACGAACGTCTACCAATAAAATGAGGTTTTAATAATATTAAAATAAAGTTTCAAATTAAGAATAATTAATTATTGGTCTAATGCAATGAAATGCTTTGATTTGACAGATGAAATGTACGATGGGTGTCCACACTATGTGGCGAAGGCGTTGACCTGCCTCGCCAGGAGGTCGGGTGTTCGATCCCTGCATTGGCCGAGAAAGTTCATCTCGATTTTTGGCGTGTCCTCCTACCGGCGTGTACACATTGGAGTGCACGTAAAAGATTCCTTAGCAGTTGGAATTCGATAATGTTGAATAAGCTCTATACGATGACTAAATGTGCAAATTGTAGCCACCCACACTGCATGTTTTGCTTAACAATGAAAGGGTGCGGTTTTCAATTTTCGATCCTTTTATTCTACTACTCCTGATATTTTGGACTGTTGATCTATGGTTTCATATAAAAGACTACCGATAAGACTCTTTGTAGAAGAAGTTCCCTCAAAATATTATGTTGACTTTAGAGAAAAGGACCTTTAAAAATACTACAAATCGTAAAAATACGACTTTTTGGATTTTCGATCTCTTTTTTTCTGATACCCCTGATATTTAAAAAAAATGATACAATAATTTCACACAACAGGCTAGCTATTAAACTCTCGATTGACAAGAGTTTCATCGCCCTCTCTTCATTATAACCGAAGGTATTGTGCCCTAAAGAATCAACAAATCAGCATGCGTATCTCTGCTTACCCCAGGCAGAAAATGCTCATCTTTACACTCAATCATGACATTGACTTAGTGAACGTCTACCCCAAGTTTAAACATTCTAGCTTAATTAGAAGGAGAGTTATTGTGTTCCAAAAACTCGGCCCTTCAAATTGCTTCCATTGTTCATTTTCAATTCAAAATGGTGACTCCCAGTTGACCTAAATGAAAATTCTACTCCCGACGTTTTTTAGGCCTTCCTCCAAGGATTCAGAAAATATAATTCCCGTGTCTGTAACTAAAATAGCAAAATGGCGTTTGAGGTTTTTACATTTCAAGATGGTGGCACTTCCGGGTTGAGCTACAAACTCCATTTTTTGTGTGCGAATCAGTGGTCTCGCAGCTAGTAACCAAAAAAAAAATCAAGATGATTTGACCTATATTTCGTCGATTTTTTTGAAAATTTCGATCCTCAATTTCTCCAAGGGGAGATAATTTAGAAAATTTCTAAAGTCATTTTTCAAGTCGCGTCATTAAGGTTTACTTACATATTAAATTTCATGAAAATCGTACAACTACTAAAGAAGTTGTCGAGTTGGTCTAAATTTCCGGTTCGAAATCACAGCGACGAATTTTCGAAATTCGAAAATCCGAAATTGCAGATTTGAAGTAAATGTCTCAAGGTACTCATAGAAAAAAGAATTAATTAAATAGGTCAAATAGTCACAAAGTTACAGCATTGTAGGTCAAATGCATTCGTTCGTAAAATTCGGTGATTTCGGATTCGTAAAACGTTTTGAAAATATATTTAATCAAGGTTCGCACCCCATTTTTGGGGGGGTAGGTCAAAATTTCAGAAAGATCCTACGGATAGATTCTGAGAAATCCGATTTGCAGAAAACACACAAAAAAAAAATAATAATAACTAGATCTGCTACTGTCCCATGCAGATATGAAAGCTTTCATATTCATCGTCACGTGTCATCGATTATATCAAGTATCTCAAATAAAAGGATAAGAATAAAAAACTATCAAAATTGGTCAAAAACTCGCGAAGTTACAAGTCTAAACATAGTATGAAACATTGAGTAATCTGAAAACTAAAGGGAAATAACTGATACTTGTGTTTCTGTAATCGGGATGAATGAGATAACTTTGAACAAAACTAAAACTTTTTGAATCAGGTTGAACTCAACTATTTGAATATGTACGTTAAATATGTAGATTTGGAAAATTATAAAGACATAATATCAAAATCGGTCAAAAACTCACAAAGTTACAAATTTAAATGTAGTGAGAAACATAGCACCCGGGCAAAAAATAATCTTTAAACTAAAGGGAAATAACTGAAACTTGTATAGCTGTAATCGGGCTTCCAAGATATGTTATATAATTATGGTTTCCAATATGTTTGGTTATAAGTAGGAAATCGTGACGACTTCTTAAGCATGTTTTAAACAAAGGGTCATAGACTGCAATATACAAGAATGGCACTCTGCAATAAAAAAAACTGGCCAGAGATTTCTATGCAGAAATTAAATAATTACTAGAACCTGAAAAATATTTATCCACTATAATAAATAAGCAACATAGAGAAAATGAAATGAAATTGAATGGGGTTTAACGTCCTACTGTTCTGCTCCTACAATGGGCTAATGAAGACGGGCATACGCCATAAAGTGTGCAATGAGGGAAATTTTACCCGGTCAGCGGCGTTACGGCCTACGAGGTTGGTAAGGCGACCAATCTCCTTGTCACGTACAACCAAGAAATCGAAACAAGGCCAGTTGACTCAATGACAGACGTTATGATACAGAGCGCACGTGCTAACCATTCAGCCACGCAACCTCCCTAAAATCGGCAAATTGCTGACCTACAGCGAGAAACATTTCAACCGGGCCAAATTTTCTATTTTAACAGTTTAATTTGCACGGTACCTTTAGTTATCAACCGAATATTACAAAACTTTTAAAAATAAGCTCCCCCTGACCAGCTTAATCGTTCGCAATAAACGTTTGCCCCTTAAAATCGACAAATTGCTGAATTTAAAGTGAGAAACATTACAACCGGGCCAAATTTTCTGTTTTATCACTTTAACAGTACCTTTGATTACCAACCGATTATTACAAAACTTTAAAAAGAGAAAGAGAGAAATGCGGCCTAACGTCCATTCGACACAAACTAGGTCATTTCGGGACTAACATATGTTTTTTAATTTTATTTAAAAACTCCCCTTGCACGTACTGGTCTTTAGCCGTTGGGAGGAAACCGAAGAACACGGAGAAAACCCACGAGGTTGGACATCATACACCATGTCACGTGCAACCTGGAGATCGAAACGACGCCCGTTGACTCAATGACAAAGGTTACGATACAGCGAGCACATGCTAACCATTCAGCCATCCAGCCTCCCTGAATTCGGAAAATTGCTGACTTATAGCAAGAAACATTTCAACCGGGCGAAATTTTCTGTTTTAACAGTTTAATGTGCACGGTACTTTAATTACCAACCGATTATTACAAAACTTTTGAAAATAAGCTCCAACTGACCAGCTTAATCGTATGCAATAAACGTTTTGCCTGAATTGAAAGTTCTGTACAGAGAAAGTTCATCTCGATTTCCCGGCGTGGTTCCCTTGTCAGTAAGGCAGAACGGAGGGCCTGACAAGTACAGCTGTCTAGTCCTTCGGATGGGACGAAAAACCAAGGTCCCGTGTACACATTGGAGTGCACGTAAAATATCCCTAAGCATTTGGAATTCGATACTGTTGAATAAGCTCTATACGATGACTAAATGCGTAGATTGTAGTCACCCACACTTCATGTTTCGCTCAACAATGAAAGGGTGCCGTTTTCAATGTTCGATCCTTTTGTTCTTCTACTCCTGATATGTTGGACTGTTGATCGATGGTTTCATATAAAAGACTACCAATAAGACTCTTTGTAGAAGAAGTTCCCAAAAAATAGTATGTAGACTTTACGAGAAAGACCTCTAAACATGCTCCAAATTGTAAAAATACGACTTTTTGGATTTTCAATCTCTTTTTTTCGGCTATCCCTGATATTTAAAAAAAATGATACAATCATTTCACACAACAGGCTACCCATTAGACTCTCTATTGACAAAAGTTTCACCGCCCTCCCTTCATTATAACCGAAGTTATCGTGCACTAAAGAATCAACAAATCAGCATGCTTATCTCGGCTTACCCTAAGCAAAAAATGCTCATCTTTGAACTCAATCATAACATTGACCTAGTGAACGTCTACACCAAGTTTAAACATTCTAGCTTAATTAGAAGGAGAGTTATTATGTTCCAAAGTCCGGGCCTTTCAAATTGCTTCTATTTTTCATTTTCAATTCAAAATTGTGACCATCACATGACCGAAATCAAAATTCTGCTCCCTACGATTTTTGGGCCATCCTTCAAGGATTCAGAAAATATAACTCCCGTGTCTGTAAGTAAGATAGCAAAAAAGCCTTAGGGATTTTTCATGTTTCAAGATGGTGGCATTTCCGGTTTGATCGACAAACTCCATATTTTGTGTAGGAATCAGTAATTACCTGTCGAGTATCGAAAAAAATTTTCAGGTCATTCTGACCTATATTTCGACGATTTTTTTGAAAACTTTGATCCTTAATTTCACCAAGGGGAGATAATTTAGAAAATTTCTAATTATATTTTTGAAGTCACATCGGTAAGATCTACTTGTATACTAAATTTCATGAAAATCGTACAACTATTAAAGAAGTTGTCAAATTGGTCTAAACTTCCGGTTCGAAATCACAGCGACGAATTTTCGAAATTCGAAAATGTGAAACTGCAGATGAAAATGATTTTTTTCAAGGTATTCAAAGAAAAAAGAATTAGTAAAATCGGTCAAAAAACAATAAAGTTACGACTATGCAATGTCCATTTTGTCGTTCGTAAATTTCGGTGATTTCGGATTCGTAAAACGTTTTGAAAATATATTTAATCAACAGCTACCACCCATTTTTTTTTGGGGGGGGGGTAGGTAAAAATTTCATAAAGATACTGTGGTTAGATTCTGAGAAATCCGATTTGTGGATAAAACACAAAAAAAAAATAATAACTAGATCTGCTACTGTCCCATGCAGATATGAAAGCTTTCATATTCATCGTCACGTGTCATCGATGATATCGAGTATCTCAAATAAAAGGATAAGAATAACAAACTATCAAAATTGGTCAAAAACTCGCGAAGTTACAAGTCTAAATATAGTATGAAACATTGAGTAATCTGAAAACTAAAGGGAAATAACTGATACTTGTGTTGCTGTAATTGGGATGAATGAGATAACTTTGAACAAAACTAAAACTTTTTGAATCAGGTTGAACTCAACTGTTTGAATATGTACGTTAAATATGTAGATTTGGAAAATTATAAAGACATAATATCAAAATAAGTCAAAAACTCACAAAGTTACAAATTTAAATGTAGTGAGAAACATTGCACCCGGGCAAAAAAATAATCTTTAAACTAAAGGGAAATAACTGAAACTTGTATAGCTGTAATCGGGCTTCCAAGATATGTTATATAATTATGGTTTCCAATATGTTTGGTTATAAGTAGGAAATCGTGACGACTTCTTAAGCATGTTTTAAACAAAGGGTCATAGACTGCAATATCCAAGAATGGCACTCTGCAATAAAAAAAACTGGCCAGAGATTTATATGCAGAAATTAAATAATTGCTAGAACCAGAAAAATATTTATCCACTCTAATAAATAAGCAACACAGGGAAAATGAAATGAAATTGAATGGGGTTTAACGTCCTACTGTTCTGCTCCTACAATGGGCTAATGAAGACGGGCATACGCCATAAAGTGTGCAATGAGGGAAATTTTACCCGGGCAGCGGCGTTACGGCCTACGAGGTTGGTAAGGCGACCATACTCCTTGTCACGTACAACCAAGAAATCGAAACAAGGACAGTTGACTCAATGACAGACGTTATGATACAGAGCGCACGTGCTAACCACTCAGCCACGCAACCTCCCTAAAATCGGCAAATTGCTGACCTACAGCGAGAAACATTTCAACCGGGCCAAATTTTCTATTTTAACAGTTTAATTTGCATGGTACCTTTAGTTATCAACCGAATATTACAAAACTTTTAAAAATAAGCTCCCCCTGACCAGCTTAATCGTTCGCAATAAACGTTTGCCCCTTAAAATCGACAAATTGCTGAATTTAAAGTGAGAAACTTTACAACCGGGCCAAATTTTCTGTGTTATCACTTTAACAGTACCTTTGATTACAAACCGATTATTACAAAACTTTAAAAAGAGAAAGAGAAAAATGCGGCCTAACGTCCATTCGACACAAACTAGGTCATTTCGGGACTAACATATGTTTTTTAATTTTATTTAAAAACTCCCCTTGCACGTACTGGTCTTTAGCCGTTGGGAGGAAACCGAAGAACACGGAGAAAACCCACGAGGTTGGACATCATACACCATGTCACGTGCAACCTGGAGATCGAAACGACGCCCGTTGACTCAATGACAAAGGTTACGATACAGCGAGCACATGCTAACCATTCAGCCATCCAGCCTCCCTGAATTCGGAAAATTGCTGACTTATAGCAAGAAACATTTCAACCGGGCGAAAATTTCTGTTTTAACAGTTTAATGTGCACGGTACTTTAATTACCAACCGATTATTACAAAACTTTTGAAAATAAGCTCCAACTGACCAGCTTAATCGTATGCAATAAACGTTTTGCCTGAATTGAAAGTTCTGCACAGAGAAAGTTCATCTCGATTTCCCGGCGTGGTTCCCTTGTCAGTAAGGCAGAACGGAGGGCCTGACAAGCACAGCTGTCTAGTCCTTCGGATGGGACGAAAAACCAAGGTCCCGTGTACACATTGGAGTGCACGTAAAATATCCCTAAGCAGTTGGAATTCGATACTGTTAAATAAGCACTATACGATGACTAATTGCGTAGATTGTAGTCACCCACACTGCATGTTTCGCTCAACAATGAAAGGGTGCCGTTTTCAATGTTCGATCCTTTTGTTCTTCTACTCCTGATATGTTGGACTGTTGATCGATGGTTTCATATAAAAGACTACCAATAAGACTCTTTGTAGAAGAAGTTCCCAAAAAATAGTATGTTGACTTTACGAGAAAGACCTCTAAACATGCTCCAAATTGTAAAAATACGACTTTTTGGATTTTCAATCTCTTTTTTTCGGCTATCCCTGATATTTAAAAAAAATGATACAATCATTTCACACAACAGGCTACCTATTAGACTCTCTATTGACAAAAGTTTCACCGCCCTCCCTTCATTATAACCGAAGTTATCGTGCCCTAAAGAATCAACAAATCAGCATGCTTATCTCTGCTTACCCTAAGCAGAAAATGCTCATCTTTGAACTCAATCATAACATTGACCTAGTGAACGTCTACACCAAGTTTGAACATTCTAGCATAATTAGAAAGAGAGTTATTGTGTTCCGAAGTCCGGGCCTTTCAAATTGCTTCTATTTTTCATTTTCAATTCAAAATGGCAACCATCAGTTAACCTAAATCAAAATTCTGCTCCCTACGATTTTTGGGCCATCCTTCAAGGATTCAGAAAATATAACTCCCGTGTCTGTAAGTAAGATAGCAAAAAAGCCTTAGGGATTTTTCACGTTTAAAGATGGTGGCACTTCCGGTTCGATCGACAAACTCCATATTTTGTGTACGAATCAGAAATTCCTTGTCTAGTATCGAAAAAAAAATTAGGTCATTCTGACCTATATTTCGACGATTTTTTTGAAAACTTTGATCCTTAATTTCACCAAGGGGAGATAATTTAGAAAATTTCTAATTATATTTTTGAAGTCACATTGGTAAGATCTACTTGTATACTAAATTTCATGAAAATCGTACAACTATTAAAGAAGTTGTCAAATTGGTCTAAACTTCCGGTTCGAAATCACAGCGACGAATTTTCGAAATTCGAAAATGTGAAACTGCAGATGAAAATGATTTTTTTCAAGGTATTCAAAGAAAAAAGAATTAGTAAAATCGGTCAAAAAATAACAAAGTTACGACTATGCATTGTCAGTTTTTCCGTTCGTAAAATTCGGTGATTTCGGATTCGTAAAACGTTTTGAAAATATATTTAATCAACAGCTACCACCCATTTTTGGGGGGATAGGTAAAAGTTTCATAAAGATACTGTGGTTAGATTCTGAGAAATCCGATTTGTGGATAAAACACAAAAAAAAAATAATAATAATCTTAACAGAAACAATAAGCTTTCATATGTAATATGAAAGCTTAATAATAATAACTTTAACAGAAACAATAAGCTTTCATATGTAATATGAAAGCTTAACTAGATCTGCTACTGTCCCATGCAGATATGAAAGCTTTCATATTCATCGTCACGTGTCATCGATTATATCAAGTATCTCAAATAAAAGGATAAGAATAACAAACTATCAAAATTGGTCAAAAACTCGCGAAGTTACAAGTCTAAATATAGTATGAAACATTGAGTAATCTGAAAACTAAAGGGAAATAACTGATACTTGTGTTGCTGTAATCGGGATGACTTCCGATTTCAAAACTTTCAGAAAAATGAAATGAAAATGGTAAGAAAACATCGAAAAATTAAATGAGATAACTTTGAACAAAACTAAAACTTTTTGAATCAGGTTGAACTCAACTGTTTGAATATGTACGTTAAATATGTAGATTTGGAAAATTATAAAGACATAATATCAAAATAGGTCAAAAACTCACAAAGTTACAAATTTAAATGTAGTGAGAAACATTGCACCCGGGCAAAAAAATAATCTTTAAACTAAAGGGAAATAACTGAAACTTGTATAGCTGTAATCAGACTTCCAAGATATGTTATATAATTATGGTTTCCAATATGTTTGGTTATAAGTATGAAATCGTGACGACTTCTTAAGCATGTTTTAAACAAAGGATCATAGACTGCAATATACAAGAATGGCACTCTGCAATAAAAAAAACTGGCCAGAGATTTCTATGCAGAAATTAAATAATTGCTAGAACCAGAAAAATATTTATCCACTATAATAAATAAGCAACATAGAGAAAATGAAATGAAATTGAATGGGGTTTAACGTCCTACTGTTCTGCTCCTACAATGGGCTAATGAAGACGGGCATACGCCATAAAGTGTGCAATGAGGGAAATTTTACCCGGGCAGCGGCGTTACGGCCTATGAGGTTGGTAAGGCGACCATACTCCTTGTCACGTACAACCAAGAAATCGAAACAAGGCCAGTTGACTCAATGACAGACGTTATGATACAGAGCGCACGTGCTAACCATTCAGCCACGCAACCTCCCTAAAATCGGCAAATTGCTGACCTACAGCGAGAAACATTTCAACCGGGCCAAATTTTCTATTTTAACAGTTTAATTTGTACGGTACCTTTAGTTATCAACCGAATATTACAATACTTTTAAAAATAAGCTCCCCCTGACCAGCTTAATCGTTCGCAATAAACGTTTGCCCCTTAAAATCGACAAATTGCTGACTTTAAAGTGAGAAACATTACAACCGGGCCAAATTTTCTGTTTTATCACTTTAACAGTACCTTTGATTACCAAACGATTATTACAAAACTTTCAAAAGAGAAAGAGAGAAATGCGGCCTAACGTCCATTCGACACAAACTAGGTCATTTCGGGACTAACATATGTTTTTTAATTTTATTTAAAAACTCCCCTTGCACGTACAGGGCCCTGATTCACAAAAACTTAACTAAAGATAAAATCAAAATTTTAGTAGATACTTCAGTTTTGATTGGCCAAGCACTAAAATCAATCTAATATTATCCAATCAAATAACTAAAATTTGAATTTTATCTTAGTTAAAATTTTGTGAATAAGGCCCCTGGTCTTTAGCCGTTGGGAGGAAACCGAAGAACACGGAGAAAACCCACGAGGTTGGACATCATACACCATGTCACGTGCAACCTCGAAATCGAAACGACGCCCGTTGACTCAGTGACAAAGGTTACGATAAAGCGAGCACATGCTAACCATTCAGCCATCCAGCCTCCCTGAATTCGGAAAATTGCTGACTTATAGCAAGAAACATTTCAACCGGGCGAAATTTTCTGTTTTAACAGTTTAATGTGCACGGTACTTTAATTACCAACCGATTATTACAAAACTTTTGAAAATAAGCTCCAACTGACCAGCTTAATCGTATGCAATAAACGTTTTGCCTGAATTGAAAGTTCTGCACGGAAAAAGTTCATCTCGATTTCCCTGCGTGGTTCCCCTTGTCATTAAGGCAGAACGGTGGGCCTGACAAGCACAGCTGTCTAGTCCTTCGGATGGGACGAAAAACCAAGGTCCCGTGCACAGATAGGAGTGAACGTAAAATATCCCTAAGCAGTTGGAATTCGATACTGTTGAATAAACTCTATACGATGACTAAATGCGTAGATTGTAGTCACCCACACTGCATGTTTCGCTTTTGTTCTTCTATTCCTGATATGTTGGACTGTTGATCGATGGTTTCATATAAAAGACTACCAATAAGACTCTTTGTAGAAGAAGTTCCCAAAAAATAGTATGTAGACTTTACGAGAAAGACCTCTAAACATGCTCCAAATTGTAAAAATACGACTTTTTGGATTTTCAATCTCTTTTTTTCGGCTATCCCTGATATTTAAAAAAAATGATACAATGATTTCATACAACAGGCTAGCTATTAGACTCTCTATTGACAAAAGTTTCACCGCCCTTCCTTCATTATAACCGAAGTTATCGTGACCTAAAGAATCAACAAATCAGCATGCTTATCTCTGCTTACCCTAAGCAGAAAATGCTCATCTTTGAACTCAATCATAACATTGACCTAGTGAACGTCTACAACAAGTTTGAACATTCTAGCTTAATTAGAATGAGAGTTATTGTGCTCCAAAGTCTCAGCCCTTCAAATTTCTACTACTTTTCATATTCACTTCAAAATGGCAACCATCAGTTGACCTAAATCAAAATTCTGCTCCCTGCGATTTTTGGGCCATCCTTCAAGGATTCAGAAAATATAATTCTCGTGTCTGTAAGTAAAATAGCAAAAAAGCCTTAGGGATTTTTCACTTTTCAAGATGGTGGCACTTCCGGATTGAGCTACAAACTCCATTTTTTGTGTACTAATCAGTGGTCTCGTAGGTAGTATCTAAAAAAAAATTCAAGATGATCTGACCTATATTTCGTCGATTTTTTTGAAAATTTCGATCCTCAATTTCTCCAAGGGGAGATAATTTAGAAAATTTTAAAAGTCATTTTTAAACTCGCATCGGTAAGATCTACTTACATTCCAAATTTCATAAAAATCGTGTATCTATTAAAGAAGTTGTCAAATTGGTCATGACTTCCGGAACGAAATCACAGCGACGAATTTTCGAAATTCGAAAATTTGAAATTGCAGGTGAAATTGGTTTTCGTCGAGGTTTTCAAAGATTTTTTTTTTAGTAAAATAGGTCTATCAATAACAAAGTTACGACTATGCATTGTTAATTTTTTCGTTCGTAAAATTCGGTGATTTCGAATCCGCAAAACGTTTCGAAAATATATTTAATCAACAGCCACCACCCATTTTTTTTGGGGGGGGTGGGGTAGGTCAAAGTTTCAGAAACATCCTATGGTTAGATTCTGTGAAATCCGATTTGCAGGAGAAACACAAAAAAAAAATAATAATAATCTTAACAGAAACAATAAGCTTTCATATGAAATATGAAAGCTTAATAATAACTTTAACAGAAACAATAAGCTTTCATATGTAATATGAAAGCTTAATAATAATAACTTTAACAGAAACAATAAGCTTTCATATGTAATATGAAAGCTTAACTAGATCTGCAAAGCAGATATTAAATCTTTCATATTAACAGTCACTTCCTGTCACATGTCATGGGTCATGTAAATAATCTAATCAACAAAAAAAAAATCATTAAAATCGGTCAAAATATAGCGAAGTTTTTATGATTTTTCAATCGTAAACAACTTTATCGGCACAAAAAACATCGAAGACAAAATTCGAAAATGTGACATTTTCAAATAACAATATTTCGACCCTGATCCCGGCTATCCAGAAATGTATTCATTTTGGAAATAGGGGACATATTCTCCAAACTGCGGCCTATTGCCTTCATTCACGTGCTCGTTAATGTCGATTTTTCACCTTTTCTCATATTCACCTCGAAATGGTGACCATCACGTGACCGAAATCAAAATTCTGATCCGATAGATTTTTAGGCATTCCTTCAAGGATTCCGAAAATGTAACTCCCATGTCTGTAAGTAAAATATCGCAAAAGCCTTTTTGATTTATCACGTTTCAAGATGGCGGCACTTCCGGTTTCATCCACAAACTCAATATTTTGTGTACGAATCAGTATTTACTTATCTAGTATCAAAAAAAAAATCAGGTCATTCTGACCTATATTTCTTCGATTTTTTTTGAAAACTTTGATCCCTAATTTCACCAAGGGGAGATAATTTAGAAAATTTCTAAGGAGATCTTTAAAGTTGCATCGGTAAGATCTACTTACATACTAAATTTCATGAAAATCGTACAACTATTAAAGAAGTTGTCAAGTTGGTCTCAACTTCCGGTTCAAAATCACAGCGACGAATTTTCGAAATTCGAAAATCTGAAACTGCAATTGAAAATTATTTTTGTCAGGGTACTCAAAGAAAAAAGAATTAGTAAAATAGGTTAAATAGTCACAGAGTTACAGTAATGCAGGTCAAACTCACTCGTTCGTAAAATTCGGTGATTTCGAATGCTGTAAACGTTTTGAAAATATATTTAATCAATACTCACCACCCATTTTTGGGTGGGTAGGTCAAAGTTTCAGAAACATCCTATGGTTAGATTCTGAGAAATCTGATTTGCAGGAAACACATGTTGACTATAGGAGAAAGACCTCTAAACATGCTCCAAATTGTAAAAATACGACTTTTTGGATTTTTAATCTCTTTTTTTCGGCTACCCCGGACATTTAACAAAAAATGATACAATGATTTCACACAACAGGTTAGTTATTAGACTCTCGATTGACAAGAGTTTCATCGCCCTCCCTTCAATATAACCAAAGTTATCGAGCCCTAAAGAATCAACAAACCAGCTTGCCTATCTCTGCTTACCCTAGGCAGAAAATGCTCATCTTTGAACTCAATCAAGACAGTGACCTAGTGAACGTCTACACCAAGTTTAAACATTCTAGCTCAATTAGAAGGAGAGTTATTGTGTTCCAAATTCTCGGCCTTTCAAATTGCTTCTATTTTTCACTTTCACTTCAAAATGGCGACCATCAATTGACCTAAATCAAAATTCTACTCCGAACGTTTTTTAGGCCATCCTTCAGGGATTCAGAAAATATAACTCCCGTGTCTGTAAGTAAAATAGCAAAAAACCCTTTGTGATTTTTCACGTTTCAAGATGGCGGCACTTCCGGTTCGATCTACAAACTCAATATTTTGTGTACGAATCAGTATTTACTAATCTAGTATCCCCCTAAAAAATCAGGTCATTTTGACCTATATTTCTTCGATTTTTTTTAAAACTTTGATCCTTAATTTCGCCAAGGGGAGATAATTTGGAAAATTTCTAAGGACATCTTTAAAGTTGCATCGGTAAGATCTACTTACATACTAAATTTCATGAAAATCGTACAACTATTAAAGAAGTTGTCAAGTTGGTCTCAACTTCCGGTTCGAAATCACAGCGACGAATTTTCGAAATTTGAAAATCTGAAACAGCAGTTGAAAATGATTTTTGTCATGGTAATCACAGAAAAAAGAATTAGTAAAATAGGTCAAATAGTCACAGAGTTACAGTATTGTAGGTCAAATTCATTCGTTCGTAAAATTCTGTGATTTCGAATTCGTAAAACGTTTTGAAAATATATTTAATCAAAAACTGACACCCAGTTTTGGGGGGGGGGGGGGGTAGGTCAAAGTTTCAGAAAGATCCCATGGTTAGATTCTGAGAAATCCGATTTGCAGAAACTACACACAAAAAAAATAATAATAGCAACTAGATCTGCAAAGCAGATATTAAAGCTTTCATATTAACAGTCACTTCCTGTCACATGGCATGGGTCATGTAAATAATCTCATCAACAAACAAAAAATCATTAAAATCGGTCAAAATATAGCGAAGTTTTTATGATTTTTCAATCGTAAACAACTTTATCGGCACAAAAAACATCAAAGACAAAATTCGAAAATGTGACATTTTCAAATAACAATATTTCGACCCTGATCCCGGCTATCCAGAAATGTATTCATTTTGGAAATAGGAGACATATTCTCCAAACTACGGCCTATTGCTTTCATTCACGTGATCGTTAATGTCGATTTTTCACCTTTTCTCATATTTAGTTCGAAATGGTGACCATCACGTGATCGAAATCAAAATTCTGATCTGATAGAAATTAGGCATTCCTTCAAGGATTCCGAAAATGTAACTCCCATGTCTGTAAGTAAAATATCGCAAAAGCCTTTGTGATTTATCACGTTTCAAGATGGCGGCACTTCCGGTTCGATCTACACTCAATATTTTGTGTACGAATCAGTATTTACTTATCTAGTATCCCCCCAAAAAATCAGGTCATTCTGACCTATATTTCTTCGATTTTTTTGAAAACTTTGATCCCTAATTTCACCAAGGGGAGATAATCTAGAAAAATTTCTTAGGACATCTTTAAAGTTGCATCGGTAAGATCTACTTACATACTAAATTTCATAAAAATCGTACAACTATTAAAAAAGTTGTCAAGTTGGTCTAAACTTCCGGTTCGAAATCACATCGACGAATTTTCGAAAATCTGAAACTGCAGTTGAAAATGATTTTTGTCAGGGTACTCAAAGAAAAAAGAATTAGTAAAATAGGTCAAATAGTCACAGAGTTACAGTAATGCAGGTCAAATTCACTCGTTCGTAAACTTCGGTGATTTCGAATGCTTTAAACGTTTTGAAAATATATTTAATCAATACTCACCACCCATTTTTGGGTGGGTAGGTCAAAGTTTCAGAAACATCCTATGGTTAGATTCTGAGAAATCCGATTTGCAGGAAACACATGTTGACTTTACGAGAAAGACCTTTAAACATGCTCCAAATTGAAAAAATACGACTCTTTGGATTTTCAATCTCTTTTTTTCGGCTATCCCGGACATTTAAGAAAAAATGATACAATGATTTCACACAACAGGTTAGCTATTAGACTCTCGATTGACAAGAGTTTCATCGCCCTCCCTTCATTATAACCAAAGTTATCGTGCCCTAAAGAATCAACAAATCAGCTTGCTTATCTCTGCTTACCCTAGGCAGGAAATGCTCATCTTTGAACTCAATCAAGACAGTGACCTAGTGAACGTCTACGCCAAGTTTGAACATTCTAGCTCAATTAGAAGGAGAGTTATTGTGTTCCAAATTCCCAGCCCTTCAAATCGCTTCTATTTTTCACTTTCACTTCAAAATGGCGACCATCAATTGACCTAAATCAAAATTCTACTCCGAACGTTTTTTAGGCCATCTTTGAAGGATTCAGAAAATATAACTCCCGTGTCTGTAAGTAAAATAGCAAAAAAGCCTTTGTGATTTTTCACGTTTCAAGATGACGGCACTTCCGGTTCAATCCACAAACTCAATATTTTGTATAGGAATCAGTATTTACTTATCTAGTATCCAAAAAAAACATCAGGTCATTCTGGCCTATATTTCTTCGATTTTTTTTAAAAATTTGATCCTTAATTTAACCAAGGGGAGATAATTTAGAAAATTTCTATTTATATTTTTGAAGTCACGTGGGTAAGATCTACTTACATACTAAATTTCATGAAAATCGTAGAAATATTAAAGAAGTTGTCAAGTTGGTCTCAACTTCCGGTTCGAAATCACAGCGACGAATTTTCGAAATTCGAAAATCTGAAACTGCAGTTGACAATGATTTTTGTCAAGGTACTCAAAGAAAAAAGAATTAGTAAAATAGGTCAAAGCAGATATTAAAGCTTTCATATTAACAGTCACTTCCTGTCACATGTCATGGGTCATGTAAATAATCTCATCAACAAAAAAAAAAATCATTAAAATCGGTCAAAATATAGCGAAGTTTTTATGATTTTTCAATCGTAAACAACTTTATCGGCACGAAAAACATCAAAGACAAAATTCGAAAATGTGACATTTTCAAATAACAATATTTCGACCCTGATCCGGGCTATCCAGAAATGTATTCATTTTGGAAATAAGAGACATATTCTCAAAACTACGGCTTATTGCTTTCATTCGCGTGCTCGTTAATGTCGATTTTTCACCTTTTCTCATATTCTTTTCGAAATGGTGACCATCCCGTGACCGAAATCAAAATTCTTATCCGATAGATTTTTAGGCATTCCTTCAAGGATTCCGAAAATGTAACTCCCAGGTCTGTAAGTAAAATATCGCAAAAGCCTTTGTGATTTTTCACGTTTCAAGATGGCGGCACTTCCGGTTCGATCCACAAACTCAATATTTTGTGTACGAATCAGTATTTACTTATCTAGTATCCAAAAAAAAAATCACGTCATTCTGACCTATATTTCTTCGATTTTTTTTGAAAACTTTGATCCCTAATTTCACCAAGGGGAGATAATTTAGAAAATTTCTAAGGACATCTTTAAAGTTGCATCGGTAAGATCTAGTTACATACTAAATTTCATGACAATCGTACAACTATTAAAGAAGTTGTCAAGTTGGTCTCAACTTCCGGTTCGAAATCACAGCGACGAATTTTCGAAATTCGAAAATCTGAAACTGCAATTGAAAATGATTTTTGTCAAGGTACTCAAAGAAAAAAGAATTAGTAAAATAGGTCAAATAGGCACAGAGTTACAGTAATGCAGGTCAAATTCACTCGTTCGTAAAATTCTGTGATTTCGAATTCGTAAAACGTTTTGAAAATATATTTAATCAAAAACTGCCACCCAGTTTGTTTTTTTTTGGGGGGGGGGGTAGGTCAAAGTTTCAGAAAGATCCCATGGTTAGATTCTGAGAAATCCGATTTGCAGAAATGACACAAAAAAAAATAATAATAACTAGATCTGCAAAGCAGATATTAAAGCTTTCATATTAACAGTCACTTCCTGTCACATGTCATGGGTCATGTAAATAATCTCATCAACAACAAAAAATCATTAAAATCGGTCAAAATATAGCGAAGTTTTTATGATTTTTCAATCGTAAACAACTTTATCGGCACGAAAAACATCAAAGACAAAATTCGAAAATGTGACATTTTCAAATAACAATATTTCGACCCTGATCCCGGCTATCCAGAAATGTATTCATTTTGGAAATAGGAGACATATTCTCCAAACTACGGCCTATTGCTTTCATTCACGTGATCGTTAATGTCGATTTTTCACCTTTTCTCATATTCAGTTCGAAATGGTGATCATCACGTGACCGAAATCAAAATTCTGATCCGATAGATTTTTAGGCATTCCATCAAGGATTCCGAAAATGTAACTCCCATGTCTGTAAGTAAAATATCGCAAAAGCCTTTGTGATTTTTCACGTTTCAAGATGGCGGCACTTCCGGTTCGATCCACAAACTCAATATTTTGTGTACGAATCAATATTTACCTTTCTAGTATCCAAAAAAAAATCAGGTCATTCTGACCTATATTTCTTCGATTTTTTTGAAAACTTTGATCCCTAATTTCACCAAGGGGAGATAATTTAGAAAAATTTCTAAGGACATCTTTAAAGTTGCATCGGTATGATCTACTTACATACTAAATTTCATGAAAATCGTACAACTATTAAAGAAGTTGTCAAGTTGGTCTCAACTTCCGGTTCGAAATCACAGCGACGAATTTTCGAAATTCGAAAATCTGAAACTGCAGTTGCGAATACACCGGTCAAAATTGTAAAATCTGGCAAAATTACTTCACTTCCGGTGCCAAAAGAAATCATTATCTGTAACAAATAAGTTGAGAATTCGCAATTGAGAATTGTTTTATACACACCAGGCAATAAATAATAAACTTGGAACCCATAAACTGAAATTAAAAAGGTAAAAAACTTAAAGGGAGACAAACTATATCTCAAATTAACCGGCACTACCGAGATGAGAGAAATGGGGTTTAACGTCGACTAGACACAAATTATGTCATTTCGGGACTAGCATGGTTTAATTTTATATCAATAATTCCTGTGTAAAATATCATCAAAAAATATTCATAAATAAAAAAGGTTTTCGTAAAAGAATTAATTTTTTTCAAAATATCGGACATTTTTACGACTACTTCTGGTTTTACGATCGTTGTTGTGATAGCTTTACGAAATTCTTTGGATACTTAACTTTACGTACCAGAAGTACCAGAAACATCCATTGAGTAGTTTTGGAAAAAAAGATAAATTAAAGAGCGTTTCCAAAAATTTAACGATTTTTCAATTTTTTTCAAAGTTTGAGGCCATTTTTGGACCACTTATATTATTTCAACGCTTTTCATTTTGGATTCACTATATAGACCACCGATAGGACTTTGAGTAAGAAAAATCTGTGGCGTCGTTTTCGAGAAAAATACGTCTCAGAATGTTAAAAAATCGGAAAATACTAGATTTTTGGCATACAATAATTTATTTCCTTATCATCGAAATCGTATTATTTAGATACCATATGGTGGTCCATTAATAGGGCTATCCAGCGACACTTTGGTTCTTTTGGTCCGCTATTACCTAAAGGAGAAATCAAGTTTTTCGCAAGTCCGACAATGTTTTTAACCATTTTTTTCATTTTTTGAATACTTCCGGTATGGTTATTATTGTCGGAATAGTTTTAATAGCCGGTTTGGGCACTAAAATAGCCACATGGCTCTGTAGTGATATATTACATTATCCGATCAGATAAAATCCCCCTGAGAAATCCTATGTTCAAAACTGCCAAAAATGCAAAAAAATTAAAATATCGAAAATTAAATTTCATTAACTACATGCATATTATATATCGTTAGAATCGTAAGTAGGTCAGCTATGTGAATATACATGTACAACCTTTTTTTGAAAATCTCTTAAAATAAAAAAAATAGTAGAGCATTTTCCAAAATTTCACAATTTTTCGACTTTTTTTGATTTTCAGTCCGTTATTTCACCTATTCCAGATACTTCAAAGTCGTAATGGGATGTTTCGTACACAAGACTACCGCAAGGTCTCTCGATAGAGAAAGTTTCATAAAAAAACTGTGGCGCAGTTTTCGATATACAGGCATCTAAAAACGCTCCAAATCAGAAAATACTTGATTTTCAGCGTGCCATAATTTGCTTCCTGCTCATCGTATCCGTACGAATTGGGTATCATTCAGTGGTCCAATCACCGCCCGACCAAATGATACCTCAATTTGTTTAATCCGTTGATATCGGACGGAGAAATCGTGTTTTTACCTAAAACACCCATTTTTCACGTTTTTTTCAAAATATCGCATATTATTTCGACTACTTCCGGTTTACGGATTGTTGTTGAAATTGCTTTAAACGGTGATTAAATCAAATATAGCTTTATGTTCCAGGAATTTTAGTAACGTCGATCCGGCCGTAAAACGAAACTTAAGCTTACAAAATGTGAAGAAAATTCGAAAAAAATCGAAAAATAAAGGGCGATTACTCTGAATAAAACTTATATTATTGGAACCGGATTCCCTTCAGGTATCCAAAAATGTAGGTCAAATTTGAAAATTTTGAAAAATAACAAAAAATGTGTCTTAAACAACATATTTTCATTTTTCGAACGCTAGAAGTCAGCGGCAAAGTTTTGAAATTGCAAAATTTTCAACTGCTATCGTCCGAGAAAAGACTCAAGATTTCCTAAAATGTAATTTGTATGAACATAGGTACAGAATTGACGAAACTACGGCCGTTTTTTAATTTTTTGGCGCCGCACGAAATTCGGCCACTTCCGGTCTGTGCAGAAATTTCAAATTCAGTCGATCATATGGCCACCATATGGTTTCCTGATAGAAAATTATGTCCCAGATCTGTATCTGTTACAGACACTGAGAAATAGGCTCCCCCGAAAAATAAAATAATAATAATAAACTAGACCTGCAAGCAGCACTTAACCGGCTTTCAGGAATCAGACAGGAAGTTTGTTATACTATAACCGATCCATTGAGCTATCAAACTATACTTTCGTTGTTTTTCTTCAGTGACACCCTCCCTCATTTGTAAAAGTAATATTTGCTGTCGAAAAGACCGGTCAAAATTGTAAATTATTTCAAAATTACGACTACTTCCTTTTTACGATCATTGTCGCGATAGCTTTACGAAGTTCTTTGTATACTTAACTTTCTGTACCAGAAGTGTCAGAAACATCCATTGAGTAGTTTTGGAAAAAAAAGTTGAATTAAATAGCGTTTACAAAAATTTAACGATTTTTCAATTTTTTTCAAAGTTTGATGCCATTTTTGGACCACCTAGTTTATTTCAATGCTTTTCATTTTGGATTCACTATATAGACAACCGATAGGACTTTGAGTAAGAAAAGTTTAAGAAAAATCTGCGGCGTCGTTTTCGAGAAAAGGGCGTCTCAGAATGTTAAAAAATCTAAAAATACTAGATTTTTGGCATACAATAATTTATTTCCTTACCATCGAAATCGTATTATTTAGATACCATATGATGGTCCATTAATGGGGCTATCCAACGACACTTTAGTTCTTTTGGTCCGCTATTACCTACGGGAGAAATCAAGTTTTTCGCAAGTGCGACAATGTTTTTAACCTTTTTTTTCCATTTTTTGAATACTTCCGGTATGGTTATTATTGTCGGAATAGTTTTAATAGCCGGTTTGGACACTAAAAAAACCACAGGGCTCTGTAATGATATATTACTTTATCTGATCAGATAAAATGTCCCTGAGAAATCCTATGTTCAAAAGTGCCAAAAATGCAAAAAATTTAAAATATCGAAAATTAAATTTCAATAACTACATACATATTTTACATCGTTAGAATCATAATTAGGTCAGCTATCTGAATATACAATCTTTTTTTTGAAAATCTCTTAAAATAAAAAAATAGTAGAGCATTTTCAGTCCGTTATTTCACCTATTCCAGATATTTCAAAGGCTTATAGGATGGCTTCATGCAAAATACCTCCGAAAGGACTCTCGATAGAAAAAATTTTAAAAAAAGTTGCGGTTAAGTTTTCGAGATACAGGCGTCCGAAAATGCTAAAAATCAGAAAATGCTTGATTTTCAGCGTGCCATATTTTGCTGCCTGATCATAGTATCCGTATGAATTGGGTATCATACGATAGTACAATACTAGTGCAGTCCAATGTTTAATCCATTGATATCGGACGGAGAAATCGCGTTTTCCCCAAAACTATCCATTTTTTGCATTTTTTCAAAATATTGCACATTATTTCCACTACTTCCGGTCTACGGATCATTGTTGAAATTGCTTTATTCCTTGCAATGGTCATTTGGCTTCATGCCTCAGAAGTTTAAGATTCGCCGATTCGGCCATATAACGAAACCCGAGCTCACAAAATGGGTAGAAAATTCGAAAAAAAATCGGAAAATAAAGGGCGATAACTCTGAATGAAACTTATATTACTGGAATCGGATGGACTTAAGGTATCCAAAAACATAAGTCAAATTTGAAAATTTTGAAAAATGAAAAAAATTGTCTCTTAAACAAAATTTTTCAAATTTTCGAACGCTAGAAGTCAGCGACGAAGTTTCGAAATTACAAAATCTTAGATTGCTATTGACTCGGAAAAGATTCAGGGTTTCCGAAAATGTCATTTGTTTGAAAATGGGTAAATAATTGACGAAACTATGGCCAATTTTCAATTTTTTGACAACGTACAAAGATCTGCAACTTCCGGTATGCGCAGAATTTTCGAAAATACTTTATCAAGTAGCCACCACATGGTTTTCTGAAAGAAAAATTAATTTCAGATCGATATCTGCTTTCGATCACGGGAGCCCCGCGGTAAATAATAATAATAACTAGACCGGCAAGCAGCACTGAACCGGCTTTCAGGAATCATAAAGGAAGTTTATTATACCATATTTTAACCCTGTGTAAAATATCATTAAAAAATATTCATAAATAAAACAGTTTTCGTAAATAAAATATTTTTTTTCAAAATATCGGACATTTTTTCGACTAATCCCGGCTTTACGATCGTGATAGCTTTACGAAGTTCTTTGGATACTTAACTTTCTGTACCAGAAGTGTCAGAAACATCCATTGAGTAGTTTTGGAAAAAAAGATAAATTAAAGAGCGTTTCCAACGATTTTTCAATTTTTTTTTCTAAGTTTGAGGCCATTTTTGGACCACTTATATTATTTCAATGCTTTTCATTCTGGATTCACTATATAGACAACCGATAGGACTTTGAGTCAGAAAAGTTTAAGAAAAATCTGCGGCGTCGTTTTCGAGAAAAGGGCGTCTCAGAATGTTAAAAAATCGGAAAATACTAGATTTTTGGCATACAATAATTTATTTCCTTACCATTGAAATCACATTATTTAGTTACCATATTATGATGGTCCATTAATAGGACTATCCAACGACACTTTTGTTCATTTGGTCCGCTATTACCTAGGGGAGAAATCAAGATTTTCGTAAGTGCAACAATGTTTTTACTCTTTTTTTTTCATTTTTTGAATACTTTCGGTATGGTTATTATTGTCGGAATAGTTTTAATAGCCGATTTGGGCACTAAAATGGCCACAGGGCTCTGTAATGATATATTACATTTTCTGATCAGATAAAATGCCCCTGAGAAATCTTATGTTCAAAAGTGCAAAAAATTTAAAATATCGAAAATTAAATTTCAATAATTACATACATATTATACATCGTTAGAATCGTAATTAGGTCAGCTATCTGAATATACAACCCTTTTTTGAAAATCTCTTAAAATAACAATATAGTAGAGCATTTTCCAAAATTTCACGATTTTCCGACTTTTTTTGATTTTCAGTCCCTTTTTTATCGTATTCCAGACATTTCAAAGTCTTAGTGGATGGCATAATTCAGAAGACTACCGAATGGACACTCGATAGAGAAAGTTAAAAAAAAAGTTGCGGTTAAGTTTTCGAGATACAGGCGTCCAAAAACGCTCCAAATCAGAAAATACTTGATTTTCAGCGTGCTATATTTTGCTTCTTGCTCATAGTATCCGTGTGATTTGGGTATCATACGATAGTCCATTCCTCTTGGCATCCAACGGTACCTTAATTTGTTTTATCTGTTGATTTCGGACGGAGAAATCGCGTTTTCCACCAAACCATCCATTTTTTGCATTTTTTTCAAAATATTGCACACTATTTCGACCACTTCCGGTTTAAGGACCCTTGTCGAAATTGCTTTATCAGTTGGTATTGGACTATAACTTCATGTTCCATAACTTTCAGAAACATCAATTCGACCGTAAAACGAAACCACAGCTCACAAAATTGGAAGAAAATTCGAAAAAAATCGAAAAATAAAGGGCGATAACTCCGAATGAAACTTATATTTCTAGAATCGGATGGACTTCAGGTATCCAAAAATGTAGGTCAAATTTGAAATTTTGAAAAATAACAAAAATTGTCTCGTAAACAACATGTTTTCAATTTTCGAACGATAACAGTCATAGACGAATGTTCGAAATTGAAAAATGTGAGATAGCCATTGTCTCAGAAAAGATTCAGGGATTCCAAAAAATGTGATTTGTTTGAAAATGGGAAAAGAATTGATGAAACTATAGCCAATTTTCAATTTTTTGAGAACGTACAAAGTTCGGTCACTTCCGGCCTGCGCAGAAGTTTGAAAATTGCTTTATTGAGTAGCCACCACCTGGTTTCACGATAGTAAGATGAACCCAAAATCGGTATCTCTTTTCGATCATAGAGAAATAGGCTCCCGCGGTTCTGAAAGCCTAATAATAATTTTAGTAATCACAATAGGCTTTCAGACGAAAGTCTGAAAGCCTAATAACTTTAACAGAAACAATAAGCTTTCATATGTAATATGAAAGCTTAATAATCTTAACAGAAACAATAAGCTTTCATATGAAATATGAAAGCTTAATAATTTTAGTAAAAACAATAGTCTTTCAGACGAAAGTCTGAAAGCCTAATAAATAATAATTTTAGTAGTCACAATAGGCTTTCAGATGAAAGTCTGAAAGCCTAATAATAATAATTTTAGTAATCTCAATAGGCTTTCAGACGAAAGTCTGAAAGCCTAATAATAATTTTAGTAATCTCAAAAGGCTTTCAGACGAAAGTCTGAAAGCCTAATGATAATAAGAAGAATTTTAACAAAAACAATAGTGTTTCACACAAGCTACGCAGTGTGAAACCCCAATTAAACAACCTATAACTTCCTATAAATCAAAACCCTAAGCTGGTCTCACTTTTCGATAACGACTAGAGAAGCCTAGTCGAAACGTCGCTCGGCAATAAACAGTAGTTGTATTCCATAGAAATTGTGATCTGTATATCGTCGGTGAAGTGTGAAAAGGGTGTATCTCGGAAAATTAGTCAAATACACTTTTTTGCATTTTTAAAATCTCCCAATTAATATGCACATTTCTGTCTAAACAAACAAACAAACAAACAGTTTATTTATAACTATAAGGCAACAGCCTACAGTACACATACAATAAATCTGAAAGATAATGTTATAAGTAATATTAAATTTAATACAAGCTATGTTCTAAATTGACGATACATAATATGTTTAACTAAAGTAAGACATACTCAACAAAAGTGAAGCTTACGAGATTTTAAATATATATTTACAAGACTAAATTTACAATTTAAATCATGTCGTTTTAGTTAAAATATTCACAATTAAGTTCGGGTTAATAGCTGAGCATTATTTGTCTTACTTCTATACCTTTTGATATGAACAAGGCTAAATTCCTTAATACAATGGGATCAGTCGAGTTAAATAGTGAAACTAGATTGCTTACTGTTGGTAATCTAATAAACCATGATGGTAAAAAATTATGTCTAAGATCTCGCAAGATTGGACAGTATATCATGAAATGGATTTCATCGCCCACTTGATTAGTGTTACACAATTTGCATATACGTTCTATCCGGGGGGTTTTGTCCCTTCGACCTTGTTCTACCTCGAGAAGAACAGTTGAACATTTAAAGTTTGCTAATGCAAATCTCAGCTTATGAGGCAGATTGCTGTTTAAATAGGATTCACAATATATACTAGATTTAAGTAGACTGTAAAACATACATTTTGGGGAATTGGTAATAAAATTGTGCCATTCTTGAAGACTTACATCTCTAACGCGTTGTTTAAAGCACAACATAAATTGTGCAATATTAACAACACCTTGATTAAACCAAACATGACCAAATCCGTATTTTAACAAAATCATACGTACATTAGTGCACCAATTTATTCTATAATGTACATCCAGATCATACAGCATTTTGTAACACAATTTCGGTAATCTGGAGTTATCCATGCCCAACAATTTAAACCAATACTTAATGGGTTTACATATATAATTAGTGTATAATTCATATCTACCACATTCGGCTCTTGCTAAAGCATTTGTTGTTTTTACACCAGTACATAATAACCACTTACAAAATCTATTTTGGACTTGTTCGATATCTGATCTTAATTCAGTTCCCCACACTTCAGCCCCATAATACAATATATGAGAAACCTTTGAATCAAATAGTTTGAATGCGATTTTAACATTTTTGTGATCTAGTTTGGAAATGCATAATTTGATGACATTTAATGCTTTAGAAGCTTGTTGTGCTAATGTTGTACAACATAGATTCCATTTGAGTCGATTTGAGAATACAACTCCTAAGTATTTATATTGATTTATGACCTCAATAGACTTTCCTTGATAATACCACTTCTCCCTCCTAGACAGAATACCCCCATTCTTGAAGACTACTATTTTGGATTTCTCTAGATTGACTTTCATGTTCCATTTTGAACAATATATATCAAGAATATCCAGCCTTTTTTGCAGATCTGCCGGCGTATCAGCCAGGAGGGAAAGGTCATCAGCAAAAAGAAGTAAGAATACGTCACCGATACTAGGATCAATGAAGATTCCAGAACCACTTTGAGCAATGGTTAACAAGGCTAGCTCGTTGATGAACAGTCCAAATAACCAAGGGCTGAGAATACAACCCTGTTTAACTCCAGAAAAGCATTCAAAGGACTCAGAGAGAACACCATTAGCTTTTACTGATGATTTTACACAATCATACATATCATGCAATATATTATATATTCGGCCATTTAGACCATTTTTAAGGAGAATATAGAATAATTTACTTCTTGGAACACAATCATAGGCTGTAGAAAAGTCGATATATCCACAATATACGACTCCACCTTTTGATTTTGAAAGATATTTTTGGATTATTGCATTTAAAACAAATATATTGTCAACTGTAGAGTATCCACGGCGAAAACCTGCCTGTTCTTCAACAAGCACATTTTTCTCATCAGACCACTTTACAAGCCTTTCGTTCAAAATGGTGCATAGTATTTTACAGGCGATATCTATCAATGAAATTCCCCGATAATTTCCAGGGTTATCAGTGTCGCCCCTTTTATGCAAAGGATGGATTATGCTGTGGGACCAATTTTTAGGGAGCACACCACTACTAAATATACAATTATACAGTTTATGTAGTAATGGTAACATTTGATTGGATGCATGCTTATAAAAGTCAGGGGGAATGAGATCCTCACCAGCAGCTTTGCCGGATTTTAATTTTGCAATAGCAGAGAGAATTTCACTATGTGAGATATCGCGATTTAGTTCATAATATTCTGGATCCGACTGACATTCGTTATGTTTACATTTATTATCACGTATATAATCATTTACATAGTCATCAAACTCCTCATCTGAGGATTCAACTAACGGATTAAGCAAAGACTTAAAGTGGTTGTACCAGTTCTCAATATTAATATTTATAGCAGGGGGTATGCGTTTCTGAATATAGACTTTAATCTTAATCCAAAACATTTTAGGATCCTTATCGTCGCATAATTTTTCTAATTGTGACTTTTGATAACTTTTCTTTTTCGATTTACAATCTAGTTTAAATCTATTTTTGACATTTAAATAGTCATCCAAATCAGCCTCATTATTCGTTAAACGGAACTTGTTTAATAATTTACATTTTGATTGTTTCAATATTTCTAGGTCTGAATCAAACCACGGACACTGCGGATGTCGGGACCGCTTTGGACCACATCTCATATTAGCTTTATCACCAACAGTTTTGAGACTTTCGTTAAGTTTTAACACAGCTTGGTCGATATTATTGAGATCAAGGACGCGATATACATCTTCCAGATCATCCATGAATTCGGGCTCTCTAATCAAGGATTCAAACATGTCTGAATTCTTTTCTTTCCATCTGTACCGCACGGCGGTGACGCACGCAGCCCGTTTGTCTTCCCTTGAACGTAGTTTGATATCACATGATATCGGAAAATGCTTAGAAATATCATTATTGAGGACACAAAAATCGTTTACTTTACAAAACAAACTATTACTAACTAGTATATAATCTATTGTGCTCGAACCACCTGCACTCAAATAGGTGTAATTTCCTGAAGGATCTGAGGGTGATCGACCATTCAATATCAAAAGGTTATATTCACAGCACATCTCTATAAGACATTTCCCAAAAGGGTTAACATGTTTATCACAATTTTGACGAGGCTTACCTATTTGTACACTGTCATGAAAAAATATTTCATAGCAAGACTCCAGTCCCGGTATATACGAAGGATTGTCAAACTTAATATAGTCGAGCTCAAGGGCTGTCCTTGCATTCATATCACCAATAAGTATAATATGAACATCATTATACAGCTGTTGAACTTTAAATATCGCTGAATGAATTAGATTGATATTACACTTAACATTCTTCGAGTTGTAAAATATTGATTCTCTTGGCGGTACATAACAACAACCAAATACAATGTTTCTGGACAAACCCAATTCTGAAGCCCTGACATGCAACCATACCATTTCTTCGTACGATTCATCATGTAGAATTTGTTTAGTATATTTTTGCAAAGAGGCTTTTATAAGCACCAGAACTCCACCTGATGATTTATAAGATTGACATGAACGCATGCATTCAAACACACAAAACCCTGGAAACGTCTGAGAGAATTCACCAGGAAATTTTTGGAATGTTTCAACGAAACCAATGATATCATATTGCTGGGTAATATTTTGGATTTCATCACTGTTTGCGGATAATTTGTATGAAAGGCCTTCAATATTCCACGATAATAAATGTAGGTTTTCCGAAATATTCTCTGGGTGTTTTAGTTCGGATTGCTATTTATTTACATGGACAATTTCTTTGTTCTGCAGGTCGAACTGTGTATCTCTACGCCAATTAGAACTGTTCTGGGTATCATGTGTCCAAATTTTGTATCTTGATTTGTGGAAATTTTGAAATGAAAAAGGTTCTATTTCTTAATCTTAGAAATTCTGAGATACACCCTTTTGACACTTCACCGACGATATGCTAAAGACCCCTACGCGCAAAAGTAGTATTGAAATAAAATTAAAAACCACATGTTAGTCCCGAAATGACCTAGTTTGTACATATTATATATTAAAGAAGAAGTTGCTCAGTCGAACAAATCAGCAAATAAAATCAGTGAAATATCTCAGTCGAAAAAAAAAACAGGCAGATAATTCAGTCAAATAATCCAGTCGAAAAATCCAGTCGAATAATCCAGTCGCTCAATATGACAACGAAAACGTAAAGCGTGACTTAATTAAGCAGTGGTGACAGTAACTAAGATTAAAACACGCAGCTTACTTCTCTAGAGGGGTTGGGCTGTCCTAGTGGTCTAGAGTGCCCCGCTTCGACCTCTAGTTGGCCGGTCACCTCTGGCTTGCGGCTGTGGTTTCGAGCCCTGGTGTGAGCGTATGTGGCATGGAGATAGGGGCGCCTTCTCAACCTCGTGGGTTTCCTCCGGGTACTCCGATTTCCTCCCACTGCTAAAGACCCCTACGCGGAAGCGAATTATTTTGAAATAAACTGAAACCATATGTTAGTCCCAAAATGACCTGGTTTGTGTCGAGTGGACGTTAAACCCCATTTCTCTCTCTCTCTCTCTCTCCCTCTCTCTCTCTCTCTCTCTCTCTCTACTCCTCTATAATCCCTCCACATCTGTGATACTATGCTGTCATCACTCATCAGTCAGTTTTATACATCGGACACAGACTAAACTATGGAAGCCTATAATTTCCATTCATAATTTCTACTTTTCGCCATACAGACAAGTGTTCGTCTCGAAATGATAAGTGTGCGTCGAGTGACCCCACCCTCTCTCTCTCTCTCTCTCTCTCTCTCTCTCTCTCTCTCTCTCTCCCTCTCTCTCTCTCTCTCTCACCTCTTCTTAATTTCCTATTTTCGCGTTGCATTATGGCTTGGTATGCGTGTTGTCGCCTTCTTACAGACATAAAAAAATACAAAAATATGACTAATTCGAAAGTCGCCAAGACGGTATACAAGCCAAAATGCTTGTCGAAAATAAGAAATTAGGAAATAACGAGAGGCGCTATTATCGCAGTGTATTATTTCTTAATTTCCTATTTTCCAGTTCATTTTGGCTTGTATACCGTGCCGTCGCCTTACATTTTGTCGTAACTTATACTTTTCTACTTTACGACTTTCGTGTTTTGAAGGGGCGAAAAGTAGAAATTGTGAATGGTAGTTATAGGCTTCCATACTAAACACTAACTGTTAATAGTACAGCCATTGTTTTCAGTCGCTGACATCAGTCGTTGACCCTAAACCCGAACTGATGGCCTTACTCTCAAAGAGAGAAGTCAACGGGTTGTTTAGGGGATTGCTATTAAAGAAAAATCTCAATAAAGTTTAGATATCAACTGTCAGCTTTGAACTTGTGGAAAAATAAACAAAATAGACAAAAAACGATGTAATGAAATTTGAGTTAGTGCGTTTTTATATGCCCACTTTGAAGTGTGGTCGTATATTGTCGTCGCCCCCGTCCGTCCGTCCGTCCACCCGTCCGTCCGTCGGTCCGGCGTCCATAATTGCTTGTGGACGCTCTAGAAGCTAAAGTTAATATCCAATTGACTTTAGATTTATATACAGTGTTTAAGGTCATGAGACGAAGAAGCCTATTGTTTTTCAGCGATTTCCGATAATAACTACCAGAGTTATGGCCCTTGATCATTTCAAAAAATCTTGTGGACGCTCTAGAGGTCAAAGTTAATTTTGCCCGTATAGCGGCAGGAATCTTTTACGTGCACGCCACGGGGGCCTCGGTTTTTCGTCTCATCAGAACGAATAGACAGTTTCATTGTCAGGCCCTCCATCCTGCATCACTGACAAGGAGGAATCACACCGGAAAATCTGAATGAACTTTCTCGGCCAATGCAGGGATCGAACACCCAACCTCCAGATTAGCGAGTCAGCGTCTTACCCAAATAGCCACCGTGATCACATGTTAGGATTATAATCATCTAAATTAATATAACATGTCCCAACTAGGGTAGGTCTACAGACTACTGCTATTAAAAGACGTCAACGATCCAACCATACATAACACATTCAATTAAGCGCGACAATCCGTGCGAACGTTTCACAAGGGCGAGCGTTTGGGAGTTCGACGCCATTCGTCATATCATTATCGACAAGGGCGCAATCACAGGCACTTGAAGGGATTAAAGTAAAACTTCTTACTACTACTTGACTATATATATAGTATAGTATAATAGAACGTATTTCAGACGCCATATTTGTTATGACTTGTTGAGGATACATCGTCTGTTATCATCTCACAATATCGAGTGACAATAGGGTTATATAGGGACTGGGTGTTACAGACTTCTTTTGACCTCATTTCGTCGTACCTCCGGTCCATTGAACACACGAATAGCCAAGTGAACACACTCCAAGAATTAATTTGTAATTAATAACGCTGTAAAATGATCAATTTAACTACATTGGGGTGTGTGTAATGATCAAATAATGTCTCGTTGTCAATTAAAACGATGGAAAGTCTTAGAACTAGTAAGTATTGTGAAATGATAACAGACGGTGTATCCTCAACAAGTCATAACAAAGATGGCGTCTGCAAAACTTTCTATTATACTATACTATATAGTCAAGTAGTAGTAAGAATTTTTATTTTAATCCCTTCAAGTGCCTGCGGTCGCAATCTGACCAAAACTAGTAAGTCTGAGCTGATAATCATAATATAGGTTTTTATTGGCGCTAGGTTTTTTTGTTTGCGGACGTTATTTCGAAATTCGAATCCATTGCGTTCGTTAAAACAACATTATCCAATACCAGTTCTCCATGACAATCAAAAGAGTCAGATTTATCTGACATTATTGTCATCATTACTGTCTATCCGTCCGTCCGTCCACAATTGTTTTTGGACACTCTACACGTCACAATTCTTATCCGATTTTGACGAAATTTAAAATATAGGTTTATCTCCAAACGATCTCGACTGTCTTTCGATATTGGGATTATCGGATCGAAATTTCATGGATTATGGCCCCTGATTGTGCGAAAATCACGTTTTTTGCATGAGGACCCTCTGAGGTCACAATTTTGAACCGATTTTGATGAACCTTGAAATGTGTGTTAATAACCCATATATTTCGGTTTCTTGCGCATATTGGAATGTAACTTCCTGAATGATGACCCCTGACAGTACAAAAAATCGTCTTTTTTTAGCTTGTGAATCCACCGAAGGTCACAATTATTATCCAAATTAAAAAAACATTCGATTATATCACCGTCACATCATAAACTGCCAGACTAAATAGCCGCCGAATAATGTAAAAATATGGGACATGTACATCAAGTCAAAACTTTAATCCGATTTGGATGAAACCTGAAATGCATGTTTATGACCCAGAGATAGATTTTAATTCCTTTTGATATTTGCACATATCAGATTGTAGCTTCCTGAGTTATGGCCCCTGGTTGTACCAAAATGGCTATTTTTAGATTGTGGTCCCTCTAGGGTCACAATTATCATCGTTTGGTATATCACCGTTACACCATAATGAAGGTCTAGTTCGAATTTCGTGAAAATCGGACCAAAACTGCCGGACAAAATACCCGCCGTTTGTACGCGAATAGTGTAAATATGGTTCTTTTCGATATTTGCGCATATCAGATGGTTCATTTTGATATTTGCGCATATCAGATCGTAACTCCCTGAATTATGGCCCCTGGTTGTACTAAATATCGACTCTTTAGGTTGTGGACCCTACGAAGGTCACAATTTTAATCCAATTTTGATAGAACTTTAATGCATATCGGATTGTAACTTTCTTAATTATGGCCACCGATTGTACGAAAAATCACGTTTATAGGTGGTGGTCCCTTGTGCGATTTAAAAAAAAAAGTTCGAAAATATCACCGTTACACCGTGAAGTTAGTTGAGTTCGAATTTCGTGAAAATCGGACTGAAATTGCCAGACAAAATGGCCGCCCCTCGTACGCCAATCGTGTAAACATCTAGTAAATCAAGGTTGTGGAGGTCACAATTTTGTGTGTTTTTTGATGAAACTTGAAATGCATGTTTATAACCTAAAGATCTTGGTTGATTTCGATATTCGCACATATCGGATCGTAACTTCCTGAATTATAGCCCTCGATTGTTCGAAAAATCGCTTTTAGCTTGTACTCTATCCATCTCTTGCAAAATGTGGGCGTATCCTGCCTGGGAGCCACTGGTTAGTTGTCCTATGAAAATCTGATAATGTTATCCTTCCTTCTTGGGAGTATTCATTTTAACATTTTACATGTAACCCGATGACCTTTGACCGTTGGCGTCAAGAACTCGCGATGTGTTAAAAACAAATGTGAATTGAAAAAGTTGCTTTATTGAAGTGTATATGTGAATAAATATTGTTTGTAAATATTTGTAATTTCACTCATACATTAACAGCGTGATGGGTTTTTTTTAACGACATTTGTATTTTGCATCTTGTTGAGTATTTTTTATGATGTATTATAACATTTTCAACATAAATTTAGTTTGAGCCCTTGAATTCCACCATACTGTATATGGTTAGCTATGCAATATCAATGTGTGTATTTATTACAGGTAACAATAGTTAACACACCTTTTGAAGATGGACATCACTGATGATAATTCGAGAATCATGTATCTACCTTTAGAAGACTTAAATTCGGGTTTATTGTCCAAATTGGGAAATGTTCGTCTACTCATGGTACCAAAAGATGACAGAACTGCTTATTCAAGCCTGTTGGGCGATGATTCTGATTGGATGATGGCTGAGAAAAGTAAACCAAGAAGCCCACCCGTATCACCTCATATTCAATGGCACCACCCTGCCTTTGGTTTCAAACAAAGATCAAATGATGAAACAGCGAAATATCGTCACAAATTTAAGGTACCCGAAATTAATTGCTATAGTAATATGCAAAACATTGGATACCAGTCTCTCATTAATCAGGAGGAATATTACATATCAAAGTTTTCGTCATAATTTGGATTAAACAACGAGACAATAAGAAAGATTTGATTTCTTATTTTCTCTTTTAAACTAGTGTCAGAATGTATTCTGTTTTTATCATTTTTTTAATTTAATTAGTATTCGCAAAGAGACTCAGAGATAACTGAAAACAAGACGCCTCAACGAAGTCCTTCCTTCAGAACAACCTCTGACAAAATATATGATCATATCCATCATAACATACAGTCATCAAACTTATTACCTGATACAGTATCACATAGTGTAAAACACCGGGCAGATAAAATAAAACGCCAGTTATTCTCTAAAGGTAAGTACAAAATTGATGTATTATCCACACCCCACGTACTCCTTTTGGTGTTGCGTTTCATGTGTCCCAATCGACATTGCAGTACAAAGCCATCGTTCTGTTGATTTACCGACAGCAATCTATTGGCCTTTCAGACAGCCCCTTTTAGTCTATCTCTATCCTAGCCTGGAGGCCGGATGTTCGATCCCTGCATTCGGGCAATGAAAAATTCGACGACCTTTTTTTTTCTATTAATGTTTAGAGAAAAAATATAACTAACTTATTTCTATGAGATCCACACTGCCCGAAAAGTATTTTCTCGTCTTTTTCTTGTCCACTGCATGCCCGAAGCTCTCTTATGATAGGTATGCCCGAAAAAGCGGTATTGCCCGAAAAACGGGCATCGGGCCGGAAAATTTATTTTCGGGCAATGAAAAATTCGACGACCTTTTTTTTCTATTAATGTTTAGAGAAAAAATATAACTAACTTATTTCTATGAGATCCACACTGCCCGAAAAGTATTTTCTCGTCTTTTTCTTGTCCACTGCATGCCCGAAAATATGCCCGAAGCTCTCTTATGATAGGTATGCCCGAAAAAACGGTATTGCCCGAAAAACGGGCATCGGGCCAGAAAACGGCAGAGGAAACGAGCAAAATGGAAAACTGCTAGGAAACAGCCAATTGCCAGGGTGGATTCACCCGTTTTCGGACGTCATTTTTGCTGGACGTCATGGCCGTGCCTCTGACTTTTTCTAAAAAGACTATTGGACTACTTGAGAAACTGTACGAAATTGTGAACATTCTGCCGTATGGACGTGCCTCTCATATTTCTAAAATGTTTTACTTTTGTTCCCGAGTCCTGATTTGTACGATCAATTTGGTGAGACGATGATCTCTGAATATCAAAATATTGTTTAATTTTTTAGAATTATATTGATTTATATTATATTATATTGATTATATATAATCAATATAATATACTATATATTGATCATATTGATTTCGATATACATGTATATACTACTATTCAAAAAAAGTAGGGGATATTTGATTTTTGAGTGTTATTAAAGTCACCTAATGAAACTGACGAAGAAACAAATGACAAAATGAAATGAAGTTCACATTCATCGATTTATTCCAAATGATCGTTAGACTAAGTAAGGCACAGACTGACCATTATAAGGGTAAAATGATACCCGGGGTCAAACAGCAAAGTTACCACAGCATCACAACAAAGTCAGTAACGGGTAAATCCTCCCCTGTTTGCCAAACAAGCATTGATCCAACGTGGCATACTCCTAATGAGACGTCTAAGGTCATTTTGGTCCAAATTGCCCCATTCCTGTTGCAACGCAGCAGCAAGTTCTTGGACATTGGCAGGACGTTGTTGACGTTGACGTAACCTCTGTCCAAGCATGTCCCAGACATGCTCGATGGGGGAGAGGTCGGGACTCAGTGCTGGCCAAGGTAATGTGGTGATGTTCTGTTGTTGGAGGTAACCTGTAACGATCCTGGCCCTGTGACATCTTGCGTTGTCATCCTGGAAGATGAAACGGCGGCCATGACGTCGTGCGAATGGCACAACATGGACTGCCAAGATGTTGTCCCGGTAGTACTGGCCTGTAACACGCCCTGCAACATCATGTAAAGCCGTTCTTCCAGCAACAGTGGTGCCTCCCCACACCATAACAGAACCACCCCAAATCGATCATGTCTGATGACGTTAACGTCTTGGAAGCGCTCGTTTTTTCTCAAGGCCAAGGTACGGATACATCGATCCTGGGCTTGAGTTGTCGCCCTTGGTCGACCTGAGCGTGGTCTGTCCTGTACAGATTGTGTATCACGGTATCTGGACCATAGCCTGCTTATGACAGACTGAGAAACATTCATCGTCCGCGCCACAACCGCCTGTGTTGTGCCGATCTGTAGCATGCCAAGGGCACGTAACCTTTCATTTTGGGTAAGCCGACGCATATCAAAATTTGTTTTCTGGTCACTAAAACAATTAAACTGATGTTTCCACCCTGGAATTCAATGCCACGATGACTGTAACATTCAAAGTCAGAGTCGTGCAAATCTTTGGTTGGACCCCCATGATGATCCCATGCATCACCTGCATTCCATGCGGTCGCTATTGGTGCGTTTGGGCGTCACATGTAACTGGAAATGTTTCTTCTGTTAGGTTCTATAGTGACTTTTTTCGTAGTCATTTGCATATTTTAGTATTATGCCCCCAACATCAAATATTCACTACTTTTTTTGAATAGTATATATTAATTATATTATATTGATTTCGGGCAATTTTCTCTTATGCCCCCTGAATTACTTTGAGCTCCTACGCCTATGTCTGCATTGGCCGAGAAAGTTCATCCAGATCCAGATTTTACGGCGTTGTTCCCCTTGTCAGTGACGCAGGACGGAGGGACTGACAAGGGCAGCTGTTTAGTCGTTCGGATGGGACGAAAAACCGTGGCGTGCGCGTAAAAGATCCCATAAGAGTAGGCCCCGGGCAAAATTTTCCTCATAGCACACCGTATGGCGACACCGTATGGCGTTAGTTACTATACTAGTAACGTTAAACAGCTGTGTGTATAACGTTACAATTGGTACAGTTTAAGACCCCTTACGCAAATTCAAATAGGTTCAAACGCACAATTGTCAACACACATCATTGCAGTTTGTATTGAAATTAGTACTATTACAAATGGACCACGAAAATAGTTACCGAACAGTTTTTTTTGTGGTAATGCGTTCTACATTTGCATAGCGATGATTCTTGTAATAACGTACTACGCAATCCGCCATGACACCGGCCAGTTGTAATTCCGGGTAGCAGTTGCGTTCCATCAAATCATACAATTATGCTGCAAGGCTTCACCTTTATTTAAATGGCAATTGATTTATTATATGTTAAGCTATGTGCAGTCAGTTTTGGGTTAGTTTTTGGGTAAATTCAGGGAGCTATTGGCCAGTAAGAGAGAGAGAGAAATGTGGTTTAACGTCCACTCAACACAAACTAGGTCATTTCGGGTCTAACATATGGTTTAATTTCATTTCAATAATTCGCTTGCGCGTAGGGGTCTTTAGCAGTGGGAGGAAACCGGAGTGCCCGGAGGAAACCCACGTGGTTGAGAAGGCGCCCCTATCTCCATGCCACATACGCTCACACCAGGGCTCGAAACCACAGCCGCAAGCCAGAGGTGACCGGCCGGCTAGAGGTCGAAGCGCGACACTCTAGTTCACTAGGCCATCCCACCCCCCCTATTGGCCAGTAAACTTGACTAAAAAACGTACGCAAAGGAACTCTGTAGGAAAAGCCACTACTGCGTCTGGAGTAAGACGGAAGACATCAGTAGTGGAACCATTTCTACGTATGGCGTATGCCAATTTTCATTAGTCCAGGTTAGGAGCAGAACAGTGGGACGTTAGACCTCATTTCATTTTATTTCATTTTCTATCGTTATCAGTGGTGTAAAACAGGGGTAGTGGCAAGAAACATTTTTTTAGTCGTTCAGATAGGACCAAAAGACAAGTCTTATGGAACAGTACGCAGAAAGAACATCGCGGCCCGGTAAAATGCATGGGATATGTCTATGTTAATTTGCCAAGGTGGTTTGAAAGAGTAGGACCAATTTCATTTCAATTTGGGTCTGTCGAGTCAAAAACAAAAACAGCAACGTATTTTGTAGTTATTATCACCCATGGATAACTGTTATATAAACATATCTATGGCTGTGGTTAACCCCATTTAGATTTGTTACGCGATTTGTTGTTGAAAGACTCTTTAACCAATCGTAATCAATCTAGCACCCCATCACCCCCACCCCAACAATATCAGCTTGTGCATATCTAGACCCCATGAATTATTTCGTATTTGCCTTTACAAGAGAATGTTTTGTGTTTTTAAAGATAAAATGGCACGATATAACAAAGTTTATGTATTGTTTATAGGAGAATCCAGCAATTCTGATGACATCGATACGGTAAATAATCTCTTGTCTTTTATTGAATCAAGAACCACAACTTCCCGCTCGCCGTCCACTGTAACACCTAATCATCTCGCTTCTTCATTTAGTCATGCGCATCACTGTTCTTGTGATGGATTGCACAGAAATTTGAAAAGACAAAAACTTGGTATGTATTTATTATGATATTCATTATTTTTTCCCGTCGTGCTAGGTTCATTCGGCTTCTAATGGTCACTGACGTTCTCGTCACTATCTTTATTCTTTTCTCTTTTTGTGGACAGTTTGTTTGTGACCAGAACCGACCGTTGACGTAGCTCGGTGGAAACGTCCAAGGCGGAGTCAAACTTGTTTACTAACATTTAGCACGTCGCATTTGTTGTTACCGTATTAGGTTTATTGACATGGAGTAGCGTAACCATTCTACATGTAATATGGAAATTTCCCGAATTCTGTTAAAAAGTCAATAATATTGGTGGTCTGTATCTAAATGCCCCTTTAGTAGTACCCTGTACATCGTCATTGATAACAGGCGCTGAAATAAATTATGTTTCGAAAAAATGTATATATTATTATATGCTGACTCTACCCAGGCGCGGATCCAGGATTTTTTGCAGGGGGGGGGGGGGTCTAGGTTTGATAATTGATTAACCAATTGCGCTGAACCGATTAATTTGGTAAATTAGATTCAATTTGCTTCATTCTGGCGTATTTCCGGAAGGTAAATTCCAAAATTACAGGTCTAAATCCCAAATAAAATCGCATAAAAAATTTTCAAGTCTGAGCAGGGGGGGGGGGCGGACCCCCTGGACCCCCCCCCCCTCCTCTGGATCCGCGCCTGCTACCTACAATAATGTGAAAGTTAAATGTATAACGGGTGTATTGTTCCTTTTTTTTTAGATGACGTTTGTTCAACGCAACAATCAGACGTTCACTCCCAGACTAATCTAAATTGTACATGTTCTGTGATGGCAGAACATTATCTACAAATGGCAGAAGCAGCATACAAAAATATCCGACGTAAAGATTCCTCGCCAGCTAGTTTTGAGCAGTTTAAACGAGAATTATGTCAAACTAACGACATATTGAAAGAATCTGTCGATATTCTTACAGATATGAAAAAGATGTGCAAGCATATGGTCACTAATAATTCGTAATCAGAATTGAAAAACGTCTACGAAAACAGCTTTTTACAATATTCGCGTCTGGCAATTTCGGTCCGATTTTCACGAAATTCGAACTCAATCTTTATTACTGTGTAACGGTGATATAAACAAACGTTTTTTTTTAAATGGGGTAATAATTGTGGCCTCCAGAACGATCACAAGCTAAAAAAGGGCGATTTTTCATATAATCAGGAAGTTACGATTCGATATGCGCAGATATCGAAAGGAACTAAGATCGTTGGGTCGGTTATTAACATGCATTTCAAGTTTCTTCAAAATCGGATTAACATTGTGGCATCTACAATGAAAATGTGGGCGTATAAAAAGACTTGCTTATGTATTCCATGATGTTGTATGCTGTACATGTATATTAATCTAGTACTGCCAACAACCCATCTGTGAACTTTCCCCCTTTTTTACATATTTAATATTATTTAATTAATATTTATTATCATTATTATTATTATACAAGTGATATTAACATTGCCATAGAGCATGATTTATAATTGCACAGTAAATAATAACAATCTGGCACAAACACATTGGTTGAAATAATATTTTATGCCTAAAAATGTATACTATTTTTGATGCCAATGTCATTTCATATTAGAGATTCCTACAACCAATCATCCTCGGTAGTATCCCCAGTGGTTTCATTGCGTTCTACTCCACTAACCCCTGGGTTAATCTATGCGGGAGACAGGTTTTCAAGTTATCCGCCCTTGATAATTGTGCTATTGTTATCGACCAATCCTGAACAACGTTAATTGAAAAGAAAGTGGGCTAAGGGAAATAACTGTCATCGGGCAGGGTTGTTGAGAAAAGTCCAAGTTATTTTAATTGCGTAATTATAAACAACAAAGAACGAGTAGTAATAATAATTACAAAAGTCAACCATATTTGAAATCAGCGAATCATACCACTGATTTTGATAATACAATTAGATATAAATAAATTAGAAATATATACATGATTTGCATAAATCATTCAGTAAATGAACATGAATATTGATGATCTACCCTTATAAAAACGAATTCGAAACGATTAGTTTGTAAACTGTTTTTGATTGGTTCGTAGACTGTAGCTACATTCTAGGCCAGAGCAGATAAATTGAAATTGTGGAAACCCTATGGATTAATCCAGGGTATAGTGGAGTAGAACAGAATGAGATCACTGGGGAAACCGAGGATGACAACCAATCAATTAGTACATAATGTAACGTAAAAGTCGGGTGATAAAAACTTTGATTTACCGTGAATCATATCATATTTGCATGGTGAAGAATCGTTTTTATGTAACTCTCTTACGGTTTCAATCATGGTGGACTTTCCCTCTGTTTCCAGTTTCCAGTAGTTGACAATCATGATAATGGAGTGAGTGGAAAGCCAAGATAACTATAATATAATATCTGAAATACGTATTAACAGATGACTATTTATTCATGTACTGTTGGGATTCAAAGTTGTTTTTATATGTATTTATTTTAAATTTATTTTCAGAAATTTTATTACATTATTATTATATATTTATTAGCATTTATTTATGCGAGTGGTGAAATTATTTATTTATTTATTTTAGAATATTTAATGATTTAAAACAACAAACCAATGTTCCTCATTATCTGGATTTCCGTCCAAATATATAAATCCATACAATATTTTTTCCGGCGTGTTTTCCCCTTGTCTAGTCGGATAGGACGAAAAGCCGAGGTCCCGTGTACATATTGGAGTGCACGTAAAATATCCCTCGGCAGTTGAATTCCATATAAGAGTAGGCCATAGCGCCGCTGCCCACTATATTGCGTATGCCCGTCTTCATTAGCCCAGTTTAGGTGCAGAAGAGTAGGACGTTAAACCCCATTTCATTCCATTTCCATATATTATTAATACCATAATGTCTGTCATAATTATGATACGAATAAAATATCAACATGTAAACTAATATTTTTGGGTCATTCTTTCATTTGAAGATATATCTTGTGGTATTCGCTGATCCTTTAATTCAGTAAAATCTGTTAAAATGTAAAATGCCTAACCAATGTAAACAAAACATCTAAAGAGAGGAGGTGGTGTCATGGGACCAAGTAAGCGCCCCGTTAGACAATGTCTCCTCAGACCCAATCCAAAATAATTAAAAAGTCAGTTATTATTTGTCCATATATTAAATTTTTTCTCACGTTAGGCCCTCGATTCCATAATGTTACCATTGTTCAACTCCTCTATGGTCTTATACTATCGTATCACTACCTTATTTACGGTTATAGTGAATCCCTCAGTTAGCAGTACGACTAGTGATTGGGTCGTTGGGGGCGACAGACTGTAGAAACACCCGATACATCTGAGGTATACCCTATTCAATAAGCCTCTATGATTCAGTTCCACCCTGTTGAACAGGCGGTATATTATAATATAATAATATGTATGATTGAGGTTGGTCGATTGAGTAGGGTTGAATAATAATACCATAGCATTATGTACATACACATTAGCCAATCAAATTTATAAGTTGAAAGGTCAAATGCAGGTCTAGATATTGACGACAGTAGGCCTGGTTGTTGTAGGCTGTTGTCGGGGGGGGCGCCCGGGCTACTTCCTTTAATTTGACTGTCGATATTTTTTTTCCTTGTTTGTTTGGATGGTTTGGTTTGCAGTGGGGATTTAGTGGGTTGAAACAAATTTTTAATTTTACCCACGGCCCCTTTTTGGAAATTATGCGTAGACAGACCTAACGTTTTGCCTATGATTGATACCGGTACACATTATGTAATCTAACCGATGTATAAATTCTACAGAATGGAAAAATCTTTGATATCACATCAAATTTAATATTAAAATCAGCTTTATTTTCCACTGCTCGGTAGTTTTGTTTGGGTTTGGTTTGTTTGTTTTGTTTTTTTTTTTGGGGGGGGGGGGGGGTATCCTCCGCCTCATTTTATCATTATTATAATTTGGCGAGATAGCTTAAATTATTATATTGCAGTTTACTACGTATGTCTGTAGGGGATATAGATTAGATATGGGTAACATGGAATGACACAGCACCTTATCCGATGCAGGGCCTAGAATGTTGGGCTGGAGAGGGTGCAAAAGAGCGTGATCGAATACTGGTAATCAAGTACATCCTAGTCTCGGTTGTCACGCTATAGCATCTGTGCCTTCCAAACCCGCACATAAGAAATACCTCTCAGATTATAAAAGAAAAATGTGCATAAAATAAATCAAACCCATTGACCTCAATAGGAAATAAATGACAACAAATGGATTCGACATTGACGGGCTATGAAAAGAATGCAGTATGGGCCTAATTGAGGTCTGGCGTTATAGACGTTACCAGCATTGGAGGTTCCTGAAAATACGACTTGTTGGCCTGGACTATATACATTAGATTTTGGCGGTTAATTATTTTAACTTATTAAATACCGTCAACCGTGTTTTAAAAAAAAAAGAGTTGTCTCAGGCTTTAAAACAGGCCAGTAGCCAGGGAAAATAAAACGATTGCAAGTTTACCAGTACGACGGTAAAGTGCCAGCTATTTGAAATAGCAAGTTTTGTAAATGGTTAGTCTCAGACAGGCGCGGATCCAGAGGGGGGTCCAGACCGGGCCTCCTGCTCAGCCTTGAAAATTTGAAACTTAAATCTCTATGCGATTTTATTGGCGATTTTTAGACCTGTAATTTTGGAATTTACCTTCCTGAAATACGTCAGAATGCACCAAATTGAATCTAATTTACCAAATTTTTCAGGGGCAGGGCCCCCAAACCCCCCGTTAATTGGTTGAGCGCATTTAGTTAAGAAATTATAAAACCTAGACCCCACCCATGCAAAAAATCTTGGATCCACGCTGCTCACACTGATTAACTCGATTAAGAGCCTGAAGAGGAGGTGATGTCAAGCGGCTTCAAGAAAGAGGTTCTTTTATTAATTTCCCTTAAAGCCCCAATAACACTCTTGTTGTAACTGAAAAATATGTCCCAATCTTCATTCTGGTCAACAAATCGTATTATTTTAGAATATTCCAATTAAATGATGATATAAATTTCATCTTAACACACCTAATTTAAAAAAATTGGGAAAATTCAACCAATTGATTTGAAAAGTCTAACGTAAACTTTTCAAATGTGACTTGGATTTTAAAATATTTTCGAACCCTCTGGACAAGTAAAATAGGTTGTAATGGATAATTTACACAACAGGTAGGACATTTAAACATCTAGTACTTAGAATAAGGGTATTATTTATTTGCTGGAGCTACCAAGCCAGCGAGAATGTTATTGTCCCTTTAAGAGTATTAAGAGGAGCCTATTGAATGTATTCTCTATGTTAATGTAGAAATTTTGACCAACCAAGAATTTGTGTGATCAAGGCCTGTAGCCAGCTTGCTGGCTTCGGAGGGGCAGTGAAGGTTTTAGGAGGGGCACACCCGTTACACCCGTTACAGGTATTTTAGAGTTATGCCTTTTTTATGGTTGGCAAATTTTCTTTTGGGGGGTTGACTTAACCAAAATTTCAAATTTTTTAGGGGCCAAATATTCCATCAAAATGTCGAATAGGCGACACTTGTGACTAGGTTAGGCCTCACCTAAAATAACTAGGGTCTCTTATAAAAATGGGCGCAGCTCTGTTGCCTGCGTTAATATATTTGTTAATAATGGTAAACCTGATGAATGTAGATTTATGTTATTATGTTATGTTATTAAAGCCCCAATAACACTCTTGTTGTAACTAAATAATATGTCCCAATCTTCATTCTGGTCAACAAATTGTATTATTTTACAATATTCCAATCAATTGATGATATAAATTTCATCTTAACACACCTAATTTAAAAAATTGGAAAAATTCAACTAATTGATTTGAAAAGTCTAACGTAAACCTTTTCAAATGTGACTTTGATTTAAAATATCTTCGAACCCTTTGGCTCTGGACAAGTAAAATAGGTGTAATGGATAATTTACACAACAGGTAGGACACTTAAACATCTAGTACTTAGAATAAGGCTATTATTTTTTTTCTGGGACTGCCAAGCCAGCAAGAGTGTTATTGTCCCTTTATGGCATTAGACCCTTACAGTCTTAGCCTTGCCATGTTCTTAATTTTAGAGAACCCACAGGGCCTGACAAGAAACGGCCCCTAGTCTAGTCCAGTTGCTCAGATTGGACAAAACCCCAAGACCCATGATCAGGTTAATTCTTCTCCATAGATTTAAATCAATTATTTGTTTAACAAAGCTTATAATATATCCATGCCATTTGGCCTAAATTTAGACATTCACGTTGTACACGTCATTAATGTGGCGTGGTTGTAACAACATCTGTCCATGACGTTTATCGTTGTTCTTCGGTGTTCCCCAACAGCTGTTATATAAGTCTTAATAAGACCCCCATACTAATTTCTCTCTCTCTCTCTCTCTCTCTCGTATTTTATTTCAGATTTAGTTCCATTACCTAATAGTAGTGACTAATCCTAATCCCTAACCCTATCAGGTCCATTTGTAATCAACAGCATAAAGTTTAAGGTAATTGTGACTACTAAGACCTATTCTTTTAACACACCCGTTCGGTGTCCAGAATTGCTTGAGGATGCTCTAGGCTTATAGGCTAAATTGGATTTCCAAGTGGCTTTATATTTATACACAGTGTTTAAGTTCATGAGACGAAGCATCCTATTGATTTTCAGCGATTTCCTCTAATTACTGCCAGAGTTATGTCCCTTGATCATTTTTGAAAATGGACGATCTGATTGACATTAAAATTAAATTTATAGGCCTACACAATGTTTGGGGCCATGAGACAGACAAAGATTGTATTGTTATGGCCTATGATCACTTTGAAAAATCTTGTAGACGCTTCAGAGACTACGGTAACGTTTATATCGGATTGACTGGTAAGGATTTTGCTCTGTTTATTCTTTCCTTTTTACGACCTCTAAGGGGCAACTGAAAAAAAATAACCAGTATCAAGCAAAATGATAATTCGTTTACAACTCAAATGATATTTTAAAGGTTTTTTAACAAGCCCTTTTAAGCAGATATCTGCAACTGCATTAGCTGCATATTGGCCGAGTAACGACTGATACCGATTTCCACCCATAGGCCAATAACCGATGTTGAAACTGATTAGTTGACATGTCTTTTCTCTTAATAAAGAGTAAATTCTTTTTTCATTTAAAGTTAGAAACGTCACTAAAAAGGCTAGATCTTGGTTGTGGGCATCGTTATTCTAGTAAAGTTTTGGGATTTAACATCAAAGGTAAGTCATTAAAAACAGTACATGGTGCTTGCGTTTCACTGCCTCTCACGCCATTTCTAAGCATGAAATAATAGCATATTTTCAAAAACAATTCCTTAACCTCCACCAGGTGTATCTATGAATTATGTAACACTCGCCAATCCATTCCGTGATCACAATTGTGTTAAAAACATCTCTCCTGATTGTTTTTTTAGATATAAATTGAAATGCTACAAATTTTCTACCGCAGGATTTAACAATTACCCTATGCACTTGCGATGATCTTGCATTAACATTATTAAGATTTGGTTTATGGCCAGCAACCCCATCTGCTCTGAGAGTGGCCTTTGATGTTGCGTTGATCAAGCTACTATCTGATCTCCAACTCTAATGCCAAACATCGACCACTAGCGAAGCACTAAAGAAACATTTTTTAGAATCCCGCCTTTATTGTATTTTGGAACTCAAATAATGTATTTTCGGTGATTTTTTTTAAAGTGTATGATCTTACAACCTGTTACAATCTAAAACAATTCTATTAAAACAATTTTGCTCTAAAATTATTCAAATCTGTCTGGTCACACAGCCATCGCCTTTTGTTTTATTTGGGGGTGGGGGCACAGTAGGTAAGAAGCTGGTTTGCTTGACTGGAGGTTGGATGTTCATTCCTGGCATTGGCGGCGAAAAAGTTCATCCTAGGTTATCTGGTGTGGTTTCCCCTTGTTTGTGTTGGAGCACTGGGGGGGCTGACAAGGACAGTTGTCTTGTTGTTCGGATGGTACATAAAACCAAGGTCCTGTGTACCCATTGGCGTGCACATAAAAGATCCCAGAACAGTAGGACGTTAAACATTTCATTTCTTTTGTGTATGTGAGGGACAGAGAGATCAGTGGGGTTTAACGTCCACTCAACACAAACTTGGTCATTTCAGGACTAACACATTTGATCTAGTGCTACTAGAGTTTTCTGCTATTTAAGTTATTTTTGAGTTTTGTTCCATGTATCATTTTAGAGGCACAATCCTGGTGTTATGGAAAAGTGAGAACTTGCAGTTCCTGTGTTATACAGTTTTTGTCACAACATGGCCTGTCAGGTATTGCTCCATTTTTCTCTGGCATGGATTGACTTTTATGAGTCATCTAAAGCAGCATTTTACAATAACACATACAAAACAGTCAGTTGAATCAAAACAATGAGAATCTGAATGAAGAGGAGCATTTTAAAATTTAATGTTTTTCTGCACTTTTATAAGTTGATTTGGGACAAAAATTTAATTTTTGTGTATTGGCTTCAGCTAGCATAATATGGTCAGAGATATGTGCCATTGACAGGATTAGTTAATGGTGAAGTATCTTTATTTTTTTCCTAGTAAGTTAATTGTTTCAAATTGACAAAACCATTTTGTTCTCTTGCATTAACATTGTTGTAACAATTCTATGGACACATACAAAGATGAAAATAGTTGAAAGTTTCAACTATTTTCATCTTTGTATGTGTCCATAGAATTGTTACATTAAGAACCCTGGTTGAAACTACAGACACAAATTTTGTAATTGATATTAAACTGTCTTCCATATAAGTGTTCAATTAAAATACTTTGCGTTTGAACAGGGTTGGTAACCCAGTAGTCCAGGATTGCAAATGTTGTAATTTTGTCCCATTGCTTTTACGTCTTGTGACAAGTTTTGGATTGTCAAGGTTTCCTCCCATTGCCATGCTAAGGTCATTTTTATATTCTGCAGGGAATAGGTTGACGAAAAAACTGGTAGAAGCCAAAGAGCTGTATGGTAAGAGCTATGCACATTTAATCATTTTCTTGAATCATAAAAATTTAGGTATGTTAGACCGACAAGAAGGCCTTAAGGTTGGAGCTCAGGACTGTTTTAGTTTCATGTTCATTTTGAAGATTTGGATTTTTTATTTTTAGATTTTTTTGGATTTTTACACAATGTAATTTCATTCTCATTTGTTCTTAGAACCCTCTTGTAGATGCTTTGATTCAGTTTAAAGTGAATGATATTGTACAAATAACCCAAAGGCAGCTTAACACAGATATTGATAAAGTTTAGATGTCATAAAATTACCTTTTTCAGTAAATGATATAGTATTTTATTGCTGGGTTGTCTCTAATTTATTATCTTGGCATCCATGATTACTATGAATAGGTTTTTGTCACAAAAGCTTAACATACCATTAAATAAGTAACACATGTACAGTACATCATCTGTTACCATCAATCCTTTATTTATTTTGTAGGGAACAGTATAAAAGATTCTGTCATGGAAAACCTTCTGCGGTTAGCAGTAGAAAGACAACAATTATGTCTTGCCATGAAAAAATATGCTGGTAGGTTGATAATGAAACTTACCAAAACCTTTGGTCTACCCACATTGTACTATAGATAGTAATTTCATTTGTACTTGAATATAATTATAAGGGGTTTATAAGATTCACATTAAGTAAGTGAATGTAAAACATTTTAATTTTGAAATCGTATACATGCACACAGGTTTATGGGGCGTGTTTTATTTTCTTCAAATAAATGACATATTTGTTCTTTGTCTATATATGTGTACAGTTTTAATAACAAAAAAAAATTCTTTTTTCAGATGGCCAAAATATATGGAAAAGGCCCTGTAACAGTACTTTGAAGAATACCAATTCGTTTTAAAGTAAATTATTAGAGTTAAACAATATAACAGGTAGTGCCTACAATTTTAAGATTTTCATCGATCCTTCGTCTGCATTCTATTCAACTGATATCATCACTGATGAACAGAAGAAGATGATCGATATCCATTTTCTAATAAAAAGAACAGGAAAAGAAATAAGTCAAATAAAACTTGAATTAATCTAATTGTATGATAATTTTCTTAAACACCTAAGTTTGAAAGGTATGATGAGGATGACAGCGGTATTGAGGATGATATTGATGATGACAATGACACCTATGATGTTGATGAAGATAACGACTACTGTGATGATGTTGTCAACGACGACATGGATCATTGTAGTCAGTGTACTCCTGAATATATTACTAAATGTATGATAAAGTGTTATGGAATTATCATTGAAATAGATTAGTTTATTAACTTTATCACGGAAAATGAGTGTGGTGTTAATGTTATATGAGTGGTATTATCATTAAAGGACCAATGAGTGTGGTATTATCATAAAACCAGATTAGTTTATTTAATTTATCACTAACAATGAGTGGGCTATTATCATTAAAGGACCAATGAGTGTGGTATTATCAATAAACCAGATTAGCTTATTAACTTTATCACAAACAATGAGTGTGCTATTATCATTAAAGGACCAATGAGTGTGGTATTACAATTAAACCAGATTCGTTTATTAACTTTACCAAGAACAATGGGTGTGGTATTATCATTAAATGACCAATGAGCATGGTAAATCATTAAACCAGATTAGTTTATTACCGTAACTTTATCACGAACGATGACTGTGGTATTATCATTAAACAGTGTATTATCATTAAACCAAATTAGTTCATTAACTTTATCACGAACGATGAGTGTAGTATTATCATGAAACCGGGTATTATCATTAAACCAGATTAGTTCACTAACTTTATCACGAACAATGAGTGTGGTATTATCATTAAACCAGATTGCTTCATTAACTTTATACCGAAAAATGAGTGTGGTATTATCATTTAACCGTACCAATGAGTATTATTACACCAGATTAGCTTATTGACTTTATCACGAACAATGAGTGTGGCATTATTAAACCGGACCAACCACTGAGTGTGGTATTATCATTACACCTGATTTATTTATTTATTAACTTTATAACGAACAATGAGTGTGGTATTATCATTAAAACAGATTAGTTTATTAACTTTATCACGAACAATGAGTGTGGTATTATTATCATTAAAACAGATTAGTTTATTAACTTTATCACGAACAATGAGTGTGGTATTATCATTAAACGGGGTTAGTTAATTAACTTTATCACGAACAATGAGTGTGGTATTATCATTAAACAAGATCAATGAGTATCATTAAACCAGACTAGTTTATTAACTTTATCACGAACAATGAGCGTGGTATTATCATTAAACGGGGTTAGGTAATTAACTTTATTACTAACAATGAGTGGGCTATTATCATTAAAGGACCAATGAGTGTGGTATTATCATTATACCAGATTAGTTTATTAACTTTATCATGAACAATGAGTGTGCTATTATCAATAAACGGGGTTAGTTGATTAACTGTATCACAACCAATGAGTGTGGTATTATCATTATACCGGATTAGTTTATTAACTTTATCACGAACAATGAGTGTACTATTATCATTAAAGGACCAGTAAGTGTGGTATTATCATTAAACCAGATTAGTCTATTAACATTATCATGAACAATGAGTGTGGTATTATTATTAAAGGACCAATGAGTATTATTAAACCAGATTAGTATATCATTAAAGGGCCAATGAGTGTGGTATTATCATTAAACAGGGTTAGTTAATTAACTTTTATCACGAACAATGAGTGTGGTATTATCATTATACCAAATTAGTTTATTAACTTTATCACGAACAATGAGTGTGGCATTATCATTAATCGGACCAATGAGTATTATTAAACCAGATTAGTATATCATTAAAGGACCAATGAGTGTGGTATTATCATTAAACAGGGTTAGTTAATTAACTTTTATCACGAACAATGAGTGTGGTATTATCATTATACCAGATTAGTTTATTAACTTTATCACGAACAATGAGTGTGGCATTATCATTAATCGGCATCAATGAGTGTGGTATTATCGTCATGTATATACATGTAATTGTATTTTGTATTATATTGTGTGTATTTATATTGACTTGTTTGAAGATATATAAATGGCCAAATTCCCGATTTATAATGTCTGTTTTATATTAAATCAAAATACTTTTTTATTTCCTGAATGAAACCCAACCATTTATCCAGGTATTTAATGAAAAGAGCGACTTTCTTCTTTAAAACATACCCGTTGCTCCAGATAGTTAATGCTTCTGGTGACAAGAGCTACCTTCCGTTAAAGAAAGGTATGCCTGTTAAAAAGAGGGACTTTCCCCATACAACACTTGAACACATCCATTACTCCAGATATTTAATGCACCTGATGAAAAAAGCGACTTTCTCCTTTAAAAGATATCAGTTACTCCAGATATGATTGCTTCTGCTGACAAGAGCTACCCTCTCCTATAAAACCCATGCCTGCTTCCCGATATTTATTGCTCTTAATGAAAAGAGCTTGGGTCTTACCATATAAAACTCACGCTTGCTCCCCGATATTTGACGCTCTTACTGAAAAGAGCTTCTTTACCCTAAAAAAGGCATGTTTGCTTCCCGATAGTTGATGCTTCTGTTGAAAAGACCGACTTCCCTATACAGCACATCCATTACTCCAGGTTTTTAATATAGCCTTTTGAAAGAGTGACTTTCCTCTCTAAAACCCTTCCCTTACTCCAGATATTCGATGGTTCTCTCGAGCGACTTTCTCAAATACAACCTGTCCCCTAGTCCAGATATATAATGCTTCTGTTGAAAAGAGCGACGTTCTCAAACGAGACCTGTCCCTTACTCCAGATATTTAATGCTTCTGTTGAAAAGACCAACGTACGGTAGATAGTTAATGATTCTGCTGACAAGAGCGACTTTCCCATATAAAACCCATGTCTTACTCAAGATATTTAATGTGCCTTTTCCCTACAACACCCATCCCTTTTATGCTCTTGTTGAAACAAGCGCCTTTCCCCATGAAACACATGCCTGCTTCCCTATGTTTTATGCTCCTGTTGAAAGAAGCGCCCTTCCCCATTAACACATCCAGATATTTAATACAACCTTTTGAAAGAGCGACTTTCCTCTATAAAAGCCTTCCCTTACTCCAGATATTTTATGATTCTGTTGAAAAGAGTGACATTCCCCATTGAAACCCGTCGCTTACTCTAGATATTGAATGCTGACAAGAGCGACTTTCTCTCATAAAACCCGTCCCTTAATCCTGATATTTAATGCTTCTGTTGAAAAGTGAGACTTTCCCCCTATAAAACCCATTCGTTACTCCAGATATTTAATGTGCGTAGTGAAAAGAGCGACTTTGACTATAAAACCCTTCCCTTGCTCTAGATATTTAATGCTTCTGTTGAAAAGAGTGACATTGCCCAATGAAACCCATCTCTTAAATCAAATATTGAATGCTTCTGCTGACAAGAGCTACTTTCCCCACGAAACCCATGTCTGCTTCCCGATGTGTGACGCTCCTGTTGAAGTAAGCGCCTTTCCGCACGAAACACATCCAGATATTTAAAACACCTATCGGAAAGAGTGACTTTCCGCTATAAAACCCTTCCCATACTCCAAATATTTAATGCTCCTGCTGACAAGAGCGACAAAACCCGTCCCTTAATCTGGATATTTAATGCTTCTGTTGAAAAGTAAGACTTCCCCCCTTTAAAACCCATTCGTTACTCCAGATATTTAATACGCCTGGTGAAAAGAACGACTTTCCCTTTAAAACACCTGCGTTACTGCAGATATTTATCGCACCTGTTGAAAAAAGCGACTTTCCCCAATGAAACCCACCTCTTACTTCAAATATTGAATGCTTCTGCTGACAAGAGCTTCATTCCCATAAGAAACCCATTCGTGCTTCCAGATGTTTTATACTCCTGTTGAAAGAAGCGCCTTTCCCCATTAACACATCCATATATTTAATACACCCTTTGAAAAGAGCGACTTTGACTATAAAACCCTTCCCTTACTCCAGATATTTCTGTTGAAAAGAGCGACATTCCCCATTGCAACCCGTCGCTTACTGAACTCTAGATATTGAATGCATTTGCTGACAAGAGCGACTTTCTCTTATATAACCCGCCGTTACTGCGGATATTTAATGCTTCTGTTGAAAAAGTAAGACTTTCCCCTATAAACCCCATTCGTTACTCCAGATATTTAATGCGCCTGGTGAAAAGAACGACTTCCCCCTTTAAAACACCTGCGTTACTGCAGATATTTATCGCACCTGTTGAAAAAAGCGACTTTCCCCAATGAAACCCACCCCTTACTTCAAATATTGAATGCTTCTGCTGACAAGAGCTTCATTCCCATAAGAAACCCATTCGTGCTTCCCGATGTTTTATACTCCTGTTGAAAGAAGCGCCTTTCCCCATTAACACATCCATATATTTAATACACCCTTTGAAAAGAGCGACTTTGACTATAAAACCCTTCCCTTACTCCAGATATTTAATGCTTCTGTTGAAAAGAGCGACATTCCCCATTGCAACCCGTCGCTTACTGAACTCTAGATATTGAATGCATTTGCTGACAAGAGCGACTTTCTCTTATATAACCCGCCGTTACTGCGGATATTTAATGCTTCTGTTGAAAAAGTAAGACTTTCCCCTATAAACCCCATTCGTTACTCCAGATATTTAATGCGCCTGGTGAAAAGAACGACTTCCCCCTTTAAAACACCTGCGTTACTGCAGATATTTATCGCACCTGTTGAAAAAAGCGACTTTCCCCAATGAAACCCGCCTCTTACTTCAAATATTGAATGCCTCTGCTGACAAGAGCTTCATTCCCACAAGAAATCCATTCGTGCTTCCCGATGTTTTATACTCCTGCTGAAAGAAGCGCCTTTCCCCATTAACGCATCCAGATATTTAATACCCCCTTTGGAAAGAGCAACTTTGACTATAAAAAATCCTTCCCTTACTACGGATATTTAATGCTTCTGTTGAAAAGAGCGACATTCCCCAATGCAACTCGACGCTTACTCTAGATATTGAATTCGTCTGCTGACAAGAGCGACTTTCTCTTATAAGCGCCTTTCTCCATTAACACATCCAAATATTTAATACACCCTTTGGAAAGAGCGACTTTCCCCATGTCTTACTCCAGACATTTAACACTTCTGGTGAAAAGACCGACACTCCCCAGTGAATCCCGTCGTTTACTCTAGATATGCCTGACCTTCTCCTATAGAACCCGCCCCTTACTCTGGATATTTAAAGCTTCCGTGGAAAAGTAAGACTTTCCCCTATAAAACCCCTCCGATACTCTAGATATTTAATGAGTCTGATGAAAAGAACGACTTTCCCCTTTAAAACACATCCGTTACTGCAGATAGTGAATGTTTTTTCAGATCAAAGCTACCTTCCCCTGTATAACCCATGGCGGCTTCCCGATATTTGACGCTCATACTGAAAAGAGCTACCCGCCTGCTTCACGATATTTAATGCTTCTGATAAAAATAGCGACTTTCCCCATGAAACTCATCCATTACTCAAGATTTTTAATACATCCTTTGGAAAGAGCTACTTTCCCTAAAACCCTTCCCTTACTCCAAATATGTAATGCTGACAAGAGCTACCTTCCCCTATCAAACCCATGGCTACTTCCCGATATTTGATGCTACTTTGAAAAGAACGACTTTCCCTATGAAATTGATTCATTACTCCAGATACTTAATACATCTTTTGGAAAGAGGGACTTTCCCAACGAAACACTTCACTTAATCTACATATTCAATGCACCTGGTGTAAAGAACAACTCCGGATATTTAATGTTTCTGTTGAAAAGAGCACCTTTCCCCTATAACACACATCCAGATATTTCATAACCCTTTGGATAGAGCGACTTTCCCCTATAAAACCCTTCCCTTACTCAAGATATTGAATGCTTCTGTTGAAAAGAGCGACATTCCCCATTGAAACCTGACGCTTAATCTGGATATTGAATGCTTCTACTGACAAGAGCAACCTTCTCTTATAGAACCCATCCCTTACTCTGGATATTTAATCTGCCTTACTCCGAAATGTAATGCTTCTGGTGAAAAGAGCAACTTACTGCAGATATTTCATGTGTGCATCTAACAGAGCGGAATTTTAAGGCATTGCTCCTCCTTGTCAATTAGGCACCACACGGGGCATTGCAAGGGAAAACCTATAATCGTTCAGATGGGACAAAAAAGAGGTTCCGTGCACACCCTTGACAGTTGGCATATCATTCAGATATTTAATGTGTTCATCTAACAGGTTGCTTATCCAAACTGATCTGATTTTTTACAAAATATGCTGCTGCCTTCAAGTCCACCTTTTCCCCCTAAACTTACACCCCCTCATAGATGATTATCCTGGCGTTGTGATTTATTTTACTCAAACTGCTCTGATATGTGACCTATACAATTGCTCTCATTTCGCCCCTACACTTATAATCGAAAATGTTCAATATTCACACATTTCGCTATTTGGAGGTTCAATGATACAAAATATTAACACTTCATTTCCTGTAATAATTTTTAATGTTTAGACATGTTTAAAAGATAGGGATTGAGGTTTTCTTCCTTTTCCAATGAATCAGCTGATGGAGGAAAAGTCTTTCAACTAAGTAAGAATTGATACCCCCCCCCCCTCCTCCTTCTTTTAATAATGTTCTCCACTTCATATTCTGAAAAATATAATTTTAAGATTCTGTGTATTTCAATCATTTTGATTTGTATAGGTATAATAACTACAAAAAACATTGGCATGTCTCTATTTCTTACACCCCCCCCCCCCCCATAAAACCCTGTCTTCCACAAATGTCAATACATGTATTTGGTACTACAGTTCAAAATGTAATCCCAAATGGCCAAAAAGCAATTAATTGAAATTATTGAGATCTGATATGCTCTTACAGAGAACAGAGAAAAACCATTTCATTATCCAAATATGAAAAAAATAATTTTAAAAACTTTATAAAAAAAAAATAAAACAAAGTGGAAGATAATACTTTTATGAGAGAAATTTTAAGAATATGTAAAATGATGGGGCTGGTGACCAAAAAACCTTGTCCAGATGAACAAGCCCCTCTCGCCCCAATATTATTCTATGAATTCTCTTCTGATAGCCCTCTCTGTTGATATAAAAAGAGACTGTATATGAATATGTTACCTTTGTTTGCAGCTGTGCTGTTTGTATCTAAGGTTTGTCTACAAGGATGTTCTCTTCATCTAAAATCAAAAAGCCAATCCTTAATATTTACAAGAGTATTAGTACCGCTGCAATATACATCCACATTCCTGTGGGTCAGGGCATGCACCAAAATGAATGATTGCTGTCTTTACGGGAAAAGGTATAAATATACCAACATGATCTATTCAGAATTGGAGCCAGTAGAAGATTAACACAAAAAATTGGGTGCGACTCCTACCCTGAGGGTTTTATATGCAACAATATAAATAGGTACATTCCTATGATGATGGATCATGTCGAATTGGATGCAACCTGTGGCGGATCATGCACTAAAATGATATATATATATATACACAGACAGGGGCGACAGCTAATATAAACAGAATCCAAGACAGCATGTTCCAGAAACAAGTTTTACAACATCTGGACGTTACTAGATTACTTCACAATTCCTGAACTTAAAGCTTCGGGTTATGTTTACTCTGTTGTGTACACAAGCCAGTAGTCCAGTCGATAAGTCCCGCCCCAAAATGATCACACGCGCGTTTTAAATGGACAGTATTTAGGACAGTGATCAATTCTCGAAGTATGACGTAGAAAGATCGCTGCAGGCATTATGGAGTCCACAATGGAAACATCGTTAGTGCATACATATTTCAAGAAAAATTGGTTGGCATGCAAAATATGAATAGTTGACTTGTCCCAATGAATGACATCTCATATGACACCAAATAAAAAAACCTATTAAAAACTCTAGCTCAATGAATGACATCGAGTATGAAGAAATAGCTTTTAAAAACGGTAGAGTATTGGTTCGACATTGGCCCCCTGCGTTTAATTGTGAAATATGTACGATTGTTGTGGACCATCCCGTGGCTACATGCATCGGTCCGATTCAGATGAAACAGATCTATTGAGAACAGGGCAAATCTATTGAGCTAATTCTTCCATTGTCACAATAAATGACATCAAATATGTATGAAGAAATAACAGGGTTTGTCACCTTTAGAAGGACCACAAGCTAAAAACGATATTTTTTCGTACAATCAAGGGCCATAATTCAGGAAGTTACAATCCTATATCCACGAATATCAAGAAGAACCAGGATCTTTGGATTATAAGCATGTACTTTCAAGTTTCATCAAAGTTGGATCAAAATGATGACATGTAGAGGGTCCACAACCGAGACATACGATATTGTGTACGAGGGGCTGCTATTTTGACTGGCAGTTTAGGTCCAATTTTTACGAAAATCAAATTCAATTAACATTACGGAGCAACAGTGATATATTCGAATGTTGTTTTTTTTTAAATTGGATAATAATAATTGTGAACTGTAGTGGGACCACAAGCAAAAAAACGATTTTCAATACAATCAGGTGCCATAATTCATGATTTACAATTTCAAGTTTCATTAAAATTGGATTAAAATTGTAACCTCTACATGGTCCACTATATTCGCGTTAATGCGGCAGCCCATTTTATTCTGCAGTTTTGGTCCAATTTTCAGGAAATTCGAACTCAAACTTCATTACGGTGTAACTGTGATATAATCAAACATTTTTTAAATCGGAAAATGATTGTGACATCCAGAGGTACCACAAGCTAAAAAAGGTGATTTTTCGTAAAATCAGGGACCATAATTCAGGACGTTACGATTCCGATATAGGGAAAGGACCTAAGATCATTCGGTTATAAATATGCATTTCAAGTTTCAAAATCAGTTCAAAGTTGTGACCAATATAGGGTCCATAAGCTAATCCATGAAGTCTAGATTCAATGCATGCCAATATCAAAAGCCACCAAGAGTGAAATCTCTAAACATATTCCTAAAGACCACTAATTTCGTTAGAGACAATATGTTATTGCAAAATAATTTTTTTTACCATTAACAATTAAAAGATGAAATCGGAGGTAAAGAACAACAAGGCAATTTTTAAAACTCACAATATAGATTATTGAGATGGTCCTACGCGGCTTAGGATCCCGAATTAGACGGCTATTATCATGGGAATCACCAGCTCCTGAAAGCAACAGTAACTACTAACAAGTGCATCAGAGGTATATATGCTAAGAAAAACATTTTTTTGGATTTATTTATGGTAAAAGGGAGCATATATCAGCAGCCATTAAACAAAAATTTATCAATAATAATTGTTACGTTACACATACCTATAGAACAAAAAGAATAAAAATTGTCCATAATATCTGGCCTGGACATGAAAAAGTCCAGTTTCACATTCAAACATTATCTGGTTGCCTTCCATATTCTACCCGAAATAAACCAGATCTACACCTACATCCGATAAGTCGGTAATCTGAAGATAAAGAGAGTTTATTTAATCATGGTTTTTCCACAGGTGTAGGACGGGGCAATATATGTTTTAAAGATATTTTTTTGATATTTCAATAGATAAGAGACACCTACATTAAGACAGTCTACTGCAACATATCATGTATAAAGGCACATGCGTATATAACTTTGTAACTATCTTTAAACAACAAGTGCTTGCCATGCAACATGCAAGAGACCCATAAATTTCAAAAGAAAATCATAGTCCTTTCATCCCACGCCAAATCTGATAAAAAACCGTTCAAAACATCGAGCCTCCCTTGATCATATATTACAAGCACTCGGCTAATCTCGACAGATTCCGTAAACTACGTAGACTGCATCTAGTCTCGGATGTATGACAGTAAGTGATATGTACCTACGCCCATACATTTGCGATGCGGCTACCGGTTTACTTTAACAGGAAAACTTGACGCTACTACACAAATTGGGAACCTATTCGGCTAGCGACCTATTCGACCGATCGAGCTGCAACCTGTTCGTTGGAAACCTATTTAGAGTAAAGACAACAGTCTCTATTTATCAACCAATAAAATCCAACGTTATGTCTATCAAATGAAAGTAGAATATATTATTTTTTATCCATTCCTTCAGCTCAGAATAGAAGTGTAATTTCGTCATTATCTTACAGCTGGATCGGTCGAATAGGTCGCTATCCAAATAGGTCGCCAACTTGTGTTTGGAATGGGCGCAGCCATGTTTCATCCGGGACCTTTAAAGTAGTTCCAATATGGCGGAATTCATCGTACAGCCGAGTTTAGATTCCGAAATCTTCCGAGGTTTGCCGAGTGATATTACAAGCAATTGGAAATGCTGCTCGGCCGACAGAAAGGCCAATGGAAATGCAATGAATTGGGGTTTAATGTCCTACTGTTCAACTTGGACTGGGCTAATGAAGACGGGCATATACCATACAAATCGAATTCCAACAGCCAAGGGATCTCTTACACTTATGCCAATATATACATGAGACCTCGGTTTTTGTCCCATTCGAACCACTAGACAACTGTCTTTGTCAGGTCGTTCGTCATACAATACTGACAAGGGGAAACCACGCCGGAAAATAAAGGCCAACGGCAAAGGATAAAAATGCTGAAATGGCCAAATGCTTCACAATAGTTTATTTTCGTACAACCAGGGGCTACAACATAAAAATGTGGGCCTATAAAAAACAAACTTACCAGGGGATAAAATCTTCTTTTAGGTTTTCTTTGGGTCAACAACAGTGAGAAGCTTAATGTTGGGTAAGTTATCTGCAAAACAAACATTAAAATGAAACAATCTAAATGTACAAGTTCCAATGATTTTGGGCTAAGAGGCCAATATGTTCCATCCCCGTGTATACAAGCAACTTTCATAGCATTAAAAATAGTCAGAAAAGCCTGCATAATCAAAAATATGTATCCGGCATTATAAGTTAATAACCATACTCCTCACAGTGTTTTGTTTGATTAGATCTAATCCCACTCTAACACTGCTTTATGAAAGCAAAATTCTGTTCAAAATTATGACTGGTCAATAGTCCTATTAACAACCAATACCTTGCTGTGTAACAATATCATTCAAGTTTAAACAGCTCCAAATATGTTGACATGAATATTGCAGAAAAACTAATTGTGTGACACACGAGGCTATCCCCAAATGGCTACAATATAAACAATACTGTTTGGAGACGAACAAGGGAGAGGGGTTTTACATAGCCTAAGCCTGTTCCCCAATCCCATTCAGACATCCTGAATAAAATATTGTTCATACCCCCCCCAAAAAAAAACCCCAACAAAAAAGCTTTTGGGAAAGACCCCAAATTAAAGAGAGAGATTTCTCAGGACATTGCTTCGGGAATTTGATCTGTAACCGCCTATATCGTGCTTTGGATTTCTTTTTATTTAAACATACAAATCACTAAGAATTTATATTGTGGGCATAAACGTTCATAATTTTGACTTTTAATGTAGCTCCGCGATTTACGATCAAAAAGGTCTGAATTCCAACAGGTTTCAAAACAACAATTCCTGATAATATCCGCCAATACTCTGTCACTCTGACCACATTAAATGTTGGCGTATGAATACAGAGAGGTTTAAATTGTAAATTTCTAATATGCTTAAGGTTATTCATAAAAGGCCAAGATTGTCACCTTTGTTTTCGTGTACGTCAAATTGAAAGCTGTCATGCCATGGGAGTGGGATATTTTTTTTGATATTTTCTCCTGCAGTTCTGAAAAATATAAGAAACATTAATTGACATTATTCAACAAATAATCACTTGCAACGAATCTCTTATCTATTCTCCAATAGCCTATTGTTTTGCCAGTTAACGAAAGTGTGTCCATAAGCTCCTTGAAGAGAGAAAAGGCACATTGTGCGCGCAAGTCAGGGAAATGATAACTTCACCCCAGGATGACATAATACTACAAATCACGGTGTTAATGTTAATTTTGCAAGTTTAACAAGGACAAACTCGGAAGAGATGTTTAATTCGAAATATCAATAAGCCTTAGTAAAAGTAATAAATTTTCAGCACATTTAAAGAACCTACCAATACAGTTTGGTGGGGAAGACCTGTTAAGACTGTTGCCTCACGATGTAGGTGACAATGGGCCTTTGTCATACAACTCTTTCAATACCGTATCTAAAAAAATATTAAAAAACATTAAGACAACACATTAATGACTGTGTCAGAAAACATTGTCTTATATTGGCCTGCAGACCATAGTCAACTCTCGATGTCACCGCTAGCTTGCTTTACTGAGGATCCGATTTGCTGTTCAACTTTCCCTTATGATTTAATTCAGGAATTTGATAATCGACACTATGTTGTTTTTTTATCCTACCGTCTTGATGTTTGAGGCTAGGCCGAAAATATAATCGCCAAATTCACAGTTGATCAATTTGACTGAAATTTTTAGCAAATTCCCTTTTTAACTATTATTATAGCAAGAACTGTCAGCTCATTATCTAATATTGTATCTTTAATAATATAATAATTATATAGGTTTCTTTCAACCGAGTCCCTGTAAAATTAAATAATTCAGGAGTTATTATTATTATAATTATTATAAAAACAAAACCCTAACCCTGCTAATAATGGCAATGACTACCGTAACCTAACACTATAATCTCGCCGACAATCACGTGTCATAACCTATAGTTATTTACATCTGTGCGAACAATGACGAAAATTCAGACATCCCGAATGGGTTTTATAAAGAAGCATGGGCCTTCTAGGCTTCTTACTCTGTGGGGCATAACCCTTTTTTCTTGTTCAAGGCCAGTTTTAAATTAACGAGGTACAAATAAGGCGCACTCGTTACCATCCTAAGATCGACTAATCGGCACGGCAGTGTTGTCGACTTGATGCAAACTCGGCGGGGCAATATGTCTAGCCTAATAAATAGGCCGTACGTAATCCCAGTCTAAGACTAAGGAAGGGTCTATCCATCCATTATTGCCCTGCATCGTGGTCAAGGGCTGCGCTAAATCTGGGGAAAAAATCAAGACTAGTTTAGTTAGACTAAGTTTTGCTAGACTTTAGTTTAAAATTAAAAAGACTGAAGTCCAGTGAAGTGAAAAGGGTTATATTTCAGTAGGCCTAACACACCTGCCTGAGCTACTTCATCTTCATGTGATCGTAGGGCATGTTCAGGGGGACTAGCCATGGTCTATGACTATGGTTAGGGCACAACCCTGGCAGAGGTACGTTACTGAAATAGTGCCAAAAAGTAAACTACTTGTGAACAGTAATTTACGAACAGTGTCAGTGAGTAGGCCTAGCTAGGCTAGATCATTCGCGAGCTAGGCCTAGTCAAGTCCAGGCCTCTGCACGCCGCGGATCCAGGATTTTTTTTGCAGGGGGGGGGGGGTCTAGGTTTGATAATTGCCGCCAGCGCCGAAGGCGCTCAACCAATTAACGGTGGGTTTGGGGGGCTTCCCCCAGAAAAATTTGGTAAATTAGATTCAATTTGGTGTATTCTGACGTATTTCCGGAAGGTAAATTCCAAAATTACAGGTCTAAAAATCGCCAATAAAATCGCATAAAATTTTTTCAAGCCTGAGCGGGTGGGGGGGGGTGTGTCCTGACCTCCTGCTGGACCCCCCTCTGGATCCGCGCCTGCTCTGGCTACGGGCCTATGGTCAATTCTATTTCATTCTATATTAGAATCTTGTACTTGATCTGTGAAAATTATTTAGATTCTTACCTCGCATTGTTGTTTCGTCGACGAGATCGTAAATGTGAATGCTAATTTAATAATTGTAGAATCTAATTCAGTAATATTAATCTAATTTTGGTCCAAAATGACGGATCGCGCCTAAAACGACCAGCCTACGTCATTAGCCGTGAACATGAAATCTGATTGTTTAATGTGATATGTACATAATGCTATGGTATTATTATTCAACCCTACTCAATCGACCAACCTCAATCATACATATTATTATATTATAATATACCGCCTGTTCAACAGGGTGGAACTGAATCATAGAGGCTTATTGAATAGGGTATACCTCAGTTGTATCGGGTGGTAGAAATGGTCTTTCAACTCTCACCAAACCGGTAGAATTAATCGGCAGGCCCCCAGGTTATGTCCCATTTCTTACCACCTGGCCCAATCAAAAATAATCAAATACTCAGTTATTATGTCCATAGGTGAAATTTGTTTTTACCCTCTCGTGCACAAGAATTCGTTCAATCAATGAACCCAAATTCCAGGGAATTGACTAAAATTTTCAGGCCCAGTCCAAAATAATTAATCTGATATTGTTCCACTCCTCTGCGGTCTTATACTATCTGGGCACTATCACATTCACGGTTATAGTGAACACCCCTGTTAGTAGTACCGGTGGAGCGTGGGGCGACAGGTTGGGAGAAAATTATCCGTCATTTCCTTGCATCTGTAGCCATTCCAAGAGCTATTTGGCTGATATTTTCGTCTAAGTAAACGTTCGGAATGGATATATTTGGATCTGAGAAAAGGCACTTTCAGTTGTAAAATAGGGCAGAGTAGAAATAAATTAGGGGGGGGGGGGGTAATCAACATCATGGATTTTGAGACCATTGTTGTGGGTAAATTAAATTCTCGTGAACTAGAATTAAACGGTGGTATAGCCACTGACCCTAAAAAAATTATTATCGATGATATGACATGAGCTTTATGTCAACTTGAATAAAACTACTTTCTGGCAACATAACGAAGCACAAACAACTATAGGCAATATGGTCTATTTGAAGGGATGGGTCTATGCTCATTGCGCGGTGGGATTATGGATAGCATCCTAGATTTGGAACCGCCCTCACCCTATTCATGGCTTCTAGATCCGCTACTGGCGTTAGGTTAATATCCTTTGAATGCCTTAGAAATTATAGAGACAACATAACCCTTCATTCTTTGAAGAAAAAATTTGTAAATAATTTCTTACCCATCTTTTTTCGTATCTTGTTACACTCATCTTTCAGGACATTAGGTTATTGGGGGTAGACACCCCAGAACATGTACATACTAAAATTAATATGCACGAATATATATATATATAAATTTGGGTTCGCGTCAAAATGTTTTGGGGTAGTGGATTCCTGGAATGGTATAAGGAACCACTGGGCATATCTTCAAAAATAATGGCCCCAAATATATTAATTTTGAGACTACAATTGCTATTTTATGATAATCAATGCAGAGTTATGTCCCTTTATAAATTTGGATTCTTGTCAGCATGTTTCTCGGGTAATGAAATCGCCGAAAAGAGAGAATCGGACATGTATGAAAACCATGCCATACAACAATTTGATCCCGACGGGTTAATGCATGGTATCTGTTTCGTGTGTTTCTGTTAAAAATTGACGACTTATTGTCTGTCTGAAGTTGTACGTTTTGAAGGAAAATGGCTTAAATCCATAACTTTTCACTCAATATTTGGGACTTTCCGGTACTCCAATTTTGGTAAACTTTTAGGATATCATTCAGTACACCCAATGCTACCAAAAACCACCAAAGAATCTTTTCTTGAAATTTGTTGGGGGTTGACCCCCTTTTTTTCATAAATTGACTGGACTAATAATAGTTATAAAACTAAAAAGGCAAAGGAAATTTTCTGAAAATTTCAGTCAAATTGATCCAATATTAATATGAACCTAGAATTAAGCGATTGAAATTTCTACCTAGCTTCGATCTCGATCTTTATTCTTAAAGTCGGTGCGAGAAAAAATAACACTTTCAATGCCATATTTAAGTTCAATTTAAACAATGACTATAGTTTCTATCGCATTGTCTCTTTAATATGATATTATATTTGTTTTCTGGTATTATACAGAAGCGTATAGGGGTCATGCAAAATTTTGTAGAAGACCCCAGATCCTGTGATACTTACTCGAAATCCCGTGATCACCTGGTAATTTTCTCGAGATCTCAATTAAATGTTCTCGAAATCCCCTGATAATATTCCTGAGATATTGACATCCTGTGTAAATTTTCTCGAGAATTCGAGTTAATGTTCTCGAGAAAAATTTTCTCGAGTTAATATAAAACCTTATATGATAGTGTCTCCATGTTGTTAAGCAATCATTGGCCCAATACTTCAAACCAAATTCGATAAAAAAAAATTACACTAACGTGTGTTACAAACTGCTAACTAATGAAATAATAAACGGACAATCGATAGGATACCCATGTTTTACACTAAATTTGAAATGATTAAAATCGATAGGGCTCATCGTCTTATGGTCCCAATACTTCACGCCAAATATAAAATTCAAAACCCTACTTCGTTAGCTTTAATGTGTGAAGCTTTGAAAATTATTGGGAACATACGACGATGAACCCTATCGATTTTAATCACTGTTAAATTATTTCAATTTAATGTGTGGGCGACGTATAATTGAAAATGTCCTTTTTTTGCATGATTTTGAGACAATATTTTGTTTTAGAATGAAGCTAGACACAGAGTTTAATATCTTGTAGCAAAAATGCTCCGGAGCATATTTTAAATAAAACTGGTCTCTAACGCGTTCACGAGTTTCACCGGGAAATAGGAATAACGCCATAACAAAACGTCAGGGAGCGTTGCAAATGAACAGGGTTCATTGTTCCGTCGAAAATAAATAGGGTTCCTCTGCTTATGAAAGTAATGATTCAAAGGAAATTTGAAATTTAAAGTGGAGTCTCTATGACGTGAACAAGGCTCTCGGACAGCGGGTGGGTGTGGGAAGGGGGTGTGGGGAGGAGGTGGGTATATATTAAGGAAACGAAGGTCACAGAATCCTAAATACCGATAGGGTTCGTTCTCTCATCGTCACATATTTGAAAAAAAAAACGGACAAAGCGGGTAACTCTCGGACAAAAATTTGCGGAGTACTGATAATCGAAAGGTTTTGGTGCTTCACACCATATTTGAAAAACAAAATCAGTTTAAAAATGTAGCCTTTATTGCGTTACCAAGTTTTCGGGAAAGAGGTATAACTCCAAAATGACAAGGTGCGATAGAAGCGACAGGGACCGCCATCTGATGACACCAATTGCACTAAATTTGAAACACATCCGTTAATAACTTTAGTGTGTGTGTGTTGGGGGGGGGGGTGAAACGACGGGTTATGGGGCGATGAGAATGTGTTACAACTACGTGCACGCATAAAAATTACTCGGGATCTCGAGAAAATATACACAGGTAGTCAAGATCTCGAGAACATTCAATCGAATTCTCGAGATCATTAACACAGGATGGGTGGTTCTCGAGAAAATTATTAGGGGATTTCGAGAACATTAAATTGAGATCTCGAGAAAGTATCGCAGGATCGCAGGATCTCGGGGTTTTCTACAAAATTTTGCATGACCCCTATACGCTTCCGTATTATCTTGACCTTTTTTTCTCTCAAATACCGAAGAGTAGAAAAAGAAAATGGGAAAATTACACATAGATACGGAAGCGTATAGGGGTCGTGCAAAATTTTGTAGAAGATCGCGAGATCCTGCGATCCTGTAAAACACACACCATCCAACACACCCACACACACATATACTCAGCCAAATTAAAAACTTGACACTCGGAATTTGGGGGACTAGATTTTTAATTCTTGGTTTAAGGCAACTATTTTAGTGTTATGTTGTGCACAGACGACCTTGACACCAACAGAAAGCAAGAATACGTCTCGCCGAAAGTCCTTGACATTGATAACGTCCGTCTTGTCACAGTACCCCCCAAAATGAAATTCAAAGACTTGGAGAACAATCGGAATAAAGTGTTTAGTAACGGTTGTGGCCTCCTCTAGCGTCTCGTACTGCCACACAACGTCTTCTCATGGATGTCAGAACATAAGTAAACATTACCCGAGGAAGACGTCGCCATTACTCAGCAAAAACCAAACTGACCCCGCAGTGAATATTCACTTGGCCGCTACAATTACCGATAAGCATGACATTGACGAGGCTTAATGAGTACGGCATATTAACTTTTCTACTCCGACAAATTAAATTCTCAAACATTTTTTTGAGGTAAAAGAAAAATAAATAAAGACGTTTGAAGTATTTGTAGTTAAAAAATATTTCCTATTTAGAGTAAATCGGTATTAAAATGAGTAAAATGCATCATTTTGTCCGAAGCAGTTAGATTGAAGGTCCTCCAACGTCAGTGGCGGATTCACTTGCTGGCGAACAGGTCGACCCAGTTCGTCCCAGGTGTGTTCAATAGGATTAAGGTCAGGGCTAAGCGACGGTCAATCCAGGACACCGGCATTTCTTAAAAAACCTCTGGGTAGCAATTGCCGTCTGGGGTCGAGCATTGTCTTGTTGAAACGTTAGTCCAGGCCCATGTCTCTGCATAAACGGAAGAAGAACAAGTTGCAAAATCTGATCCCTGTACTGGACAGCATTTAAGTTCCCTTGGACAACAACAAGAGGAGAACGTCCATGTGCACAAAAGGAACCCCAAACCATGCGCTGCCGCCACCAAATCGGTCAACTTCTCTGACGCATACTTGAACGTAACGTTCACCTCGTCTGCGGTACACTCGGGCCCTGCCATCGGCAAATCTCAAAGTGAATCGAGATTCGTCACTAAAGACAACCGAATTCCACTGTCTTTGAGTAAATCTTATGTATCCTGTGGCCCACGCAAGTCGGTTACGGCGATGAATATAGGGCCATTATAGGGCCAGCAGTCTGCAAGCGATTTCGAACAGTTTGTGCTGTTACCCTTCCGGGGAACGCTAGATCGGAGACGGTCCTACGCAAATTGTGACGTCATATGTGAATTGTGGGTTAGGGTAAGGGTTAGGCTTGATCATGGGTTAGGGTTAGGGCTAGCCCTAAATATATTAGGCTACTTAAGGCGTTTTTACGACAAACAGATTATGGCTAATCGATTTGCAAATCCTTTTAAAACACATTTACGGCAAAAAAATAGCCTAATTGGTTTCGCCTAATTGTTGTATTTACCTCGACGATTTGGCAAATCATTTATGCAAATCTTCCAATTTGCTTTCCTGTCGGATTGCTGATTCGATTTCCAAGATGGCGTCCACAACAAACGACTCGACGTGCCTGACGTAAATTCATTAAAATTTTCTTCCGAATTTCACGTTAAAATATGTTTATCATGGACATTTCTAAATACGAATATGTGGCAATTGGGAACAGTCAACTGGTACATTTATCGTTTTTAGTTTTGGGTGTTTTCTCCAAAACCAGACTAAAGAAAAATCATTTAACCCAGTGAGATTTAATCAAAATATTGAGTCCAAAAGATTTGAGGTTTGCAACACATATTTTACCCCTAGATCATTATGGAAAGGCAAGTCTTAAGTTTTCTAACCTGTGTGTATGCTTGGAAGCGCCCCCCCCCCCCACACTAACCCTCTGAAATTTAATGGGAGTTAAAATTCAATGGCCATCCACAATTTTCTTGCAAACATTCCATACTTAACATTTTGAAACAGAATGCATGACTTAAGATCATAAAAAGTTGTGCTAATGCTACTTAAGAAGAGCTTAATTAATTAGGACTAATTAATGGCCGTAATTAAAATTTAGAGTCCATGACAGAAACAAAGCCTAAAATCTAGCTAACCAAATCATGAAACCAAAAATATCACTTAAAGGGGAAGGCCAACGATTTTCAACAAGGTTTCCATAAATCTGAAATATATATTCAGAAAGAATCCCCTCTGTAACAAAAGTAAAAAAGTTTTTGTAAACGAGAAATCAATTTTTATTAAAACCGGAAGTGACATAGTTGGTTCAACACGCTCACTGGGCTCTATAGAAAGCATGCAGATTTGGTCTACTGATGTATTGTTTCACGTCCCGTCCTTGGCCCAAAAGTCTTATGGAGTGGACTGTTTTTTAGGATATTATAAACACGAATTCATGTTTTTTTAACGTTTAGTACACAAAGCCGCCGTGTAAATTCACTCAAACTGAACAGTACGCTGTGGCCCAATTCACACCGCATGGCAAATTATTTACATCACGTGGTTTGATTGGCAGCTTACAAGTGACATATATATCGTCTGCTTCGGTGTTTCTGTGCTTGTTGACAGCGTTTTTCAACATAAACAGACCAAAATTATGGGCACGTAAGACATATAATATAGTGCATTTTGACACACGATGTCGACAGGAGCTGATTTTCCGTTTTTCTACTATTTACTCTTGAGAATGAATGGGCTCGATTGTTTATACGGCATTACTGTAGACCCATAGAAGAGATATTTTATATTTCAATGCGTTGGTGCCAGACGTTGACAAACTTTGGAAATTAATATATTTATTTGAATATGCATGTGTCACAAGTCCGTTAAAATAAATACAAACACTGTCAGCAGACTCAGCACGCACAAAAACATCGAAGCAGACGACATACATACATCTCACGTGTAAGCTGTCAATCAAACCACATGATGTAAATAATTAACCATGCGGTGTGAATTGGGCCACAGAGTACTGTTTTGTATGAGTGATTTTACGCGATGGCTTTGTGTACTAAACGTTAAAACACCATAAATTCGTGTTTATAATATCCTAACAAACAGTCCATTCGATAAGATTTTTGGCCCAAGGATGAGACGTGAACACAATACAGCAGTAAACTTATACCAAATCTTATGCTTTCTATAGAGCCCAGTGAGCGTGTTGAACCAACTATGTCACTTCCGGTTTTAATAAAAATTAATTTCTCTTTTACAAAAGCTTTTTTACTAGTGTTACAGAGGGGATTATTTCTGAATATATACCTTGTTGAAAATCGTTGGTCTTCCCTTTTAAAAGCAACAAAAGTTGAACAAACCTTGCTTAAGACTGGTTCAAAGGTGACAAAGGTCAAAGGTCACTAATAAGTGATAAGCTAAAAAAACATGATTTTTTTAGTACAATCAGGGGCCATAATTCAGGAAGTTATGGTCCAATGTGCGCGAATATTGAAAGGAACTGCGATCTTTGGGTTATACACGTACATTTCAAATTTCATCAAAATCGGATTAAAATTGTGGCCTCTACAGGGTCCACAACATGGATATATCATATTTTTACACTATTCGCATATTAGCGGCAGCCATTTTGTCCAGCAGTTTTAGTCTGATTTTTACGAAATTCGACCTCAACCTTCATTACAGTGTAACGGTGATATAATCAAACGGTTTTTTTTAAATCGGATAATAATTGAGACCCTTAGAGGAACCACAAGCTAAAAAAAGTCGATTTTGCGTACAATCAGGGGCTATAATTCAGGAAGCTACAATCCGATATGCGTAAATATCAAAAGGAACCATGATCTTTGGATTTTAAACATGTATTTCAAGTTTCATCAAAATTGGATTAAAATTGTGACCTCCACAGGGTCCATAACCTTGATGTACCATATCTTTACACTATTCGCGTTCAAGCGGCGGCCATTTTGTCTGGCAATTTTGGTCTGATTTTCGCTAAATTCGAGCCAAATCTTCATTACAGTGTCACGGTGATATAATCAGACGGTTTTATAAATCGAATAATAATTATGAGCTCTAGCGAGACCACAAGCTAAAAAAAATAACCAGGGGCCATAATTCAGGAAGTTACGATCCGATATGCCAAGATCTTTGGGTCATAAACATGTATTTCAAATTCCATCAAAATCCGTTAAAAATTGTGACCTCTATAGGGTTCACAACCTTGATATAACATATTTTCACGCTATTTGCGTACAAACGGCGGCCATTTCGTCTGTCACTTTTGGGCCGATTTTCACGAAATTCGAACTCAACCGTCATTACCCTGTAACGGTGATATAATCAAGCGGTTTTTTTTAAATCAGATAATAATTTTTTCGTACAATCAGGGGCCATAATTCAAGAAGTTATGATCCGATATGTGCAAATATCGAAAGGAACCAAGATCTTTGGGTTATAAATATGCATGTCAAGTTTCATCAAAATCGGTTCAAAATTGTGACCTCTACACTGTTCACAAGCTAAAAACGTGATTTTTTCGTACAATCAGGGGCCATAAGCTATGAAGTTACAGTCTGATACATGCCAATATCGAAAGGAACCAAGTTCTTAGGGTGATAAACCTACATTTCAAGTTTCATCGAAATCGGATAAAAATTGTGACCTGTAGACTGTTCACAAACAATTGTGGGGGCGACGACAATATACGTCCACATGAAAACCAGGCCAGGAAACCAAACATATAACTTAAGAGCGACAAAAGTTGAACAAACCTTGCGTAAGACTGCTTCAAGGGTGACAAAGGTCAAAGGTCAATTTTGTGGTCTCGTAATTGGGTTTGAGTGGATTTGATTAAATTGTCTTGTCCAAGATTATTTTTGTTTGGAAAACATTTCTATGAGTTTCACTGCACCAAAAGTTAAACAAACCTTGCTTAAGACTGCTTCAAAGGTGGCAAAGGTCAAATTTTGGGCCACATTATGACCAATCAACCATTCGAATTGCTTGCTTATCTCTGCATGCCTTAAAGTGACAATGAAAAACTACGCGACGAATCACTCCTTATAGGAAATGAATGGAAGGATTGAACTGGATAACTATCTGGTTTTTAAAAAATGCAGACAATTCGATAATAAAGTAAGGATAAAGATATTTATATGATTCAAAACATTTATGTGTTCTCTTGAAAAAAGGATTAAAATCCAAAAGTTATTTTCAGTACATGTATCTATCAAGAGTGGCTTATACTGTTTACTATTAAACTTACAAGATGTTAATGCTAGATAAAATTAATGTTCATTGCACCAGAACATCCATTCAGGACATGTACTGTATACATTATATATTTAAACATAGTTGTATTCTACAAATAAAACTGTCTATGTCATTAATTACAGAAGTCCATCTGTGTATGCACCAATGCTATTTCTTTTTCTATATGCAAAGTGGATGATTTTAATATATATATATTTATAATATCCTAACAAACATATATATATATAAATTAAAGAAAGACACCAAAATACTAATTTGACGGTTAGCGCTTTCTGTTCGTACTGAACATCATCAGACCATTTTTATTTATGAAGAATTACGTAGAACAATAGACGCAACGTCATGACGTTACTATAAATATATCAAATACACCATAAAATATTATTTACACATTTTTACATTTAGTAAATTATCACTAAAAAGAGAATTACTTCATCTTTTATTATAATATCCGTTTATTTAATTCGGGTTTATACTTTTTGATGAAATAATTTTCTTTACATTCAAGTAAATCATTATTTAAAAAATTCAATTTCTACAAGGGAAATACATTGAATTTTCCACCTCCACATGTTTCGATGTGTGCACTTAAAGGTATCGTTCGATTACTGGGTATCTTAATTTGAGATCTATGAAGGTTCATTCGAAGGTTTAGTTGACCTTCTGTTTTACCAATGTATTTCCCTTTACAACAATAGCATATGATGAGATAAATTACATTTTTTGATTTGCATGTCATGCTTTGTTTTACATGAAAATCATTGGATTCATTTATTTTAATGGAGCTTCCTTCGACTGTCATATTACAAGTTAAACATCTTTCATCCCCACATTTGGAAACAACAGGTTGTTTAGTTTCTAAATCAAATTTTGAGGAAGTGAGAATTCGTCTCAAGTTCGGGGGTTAAAACAACCCCCGAACTTGAGATCACATTTGTTTTGTTGATAATATATTTAAGTTCACTCCAACACCTAAACAAAACAAAGAACTCCTAAAATCAGAATTATCGACCTTTTGTCGAAAACTACGATTGGCAGAATATTTTACGGACTTTCCGTATTCAGATCAAGATGAAGATGGGAAAATTATTCAGGAAAGTGAATCGGAAAGTCTAGTCCGTAATAAATCACCCTTCACACCCAATCCGGTAGAGATGTTCACCTTGACAATTATATTCATACAATATTAGATCAGGGTATCCAGGCAAAGACTTGCAAATCAAATCTATCACCTCTAGAAAGAAGTAGCTTACAGAAACTTTCAAATAATGAGAATATTATTATCAAAGAAGCCGATAAAGGGGGTGCTATTGTGTTGATGAACAGGCTGTACTATAGACAGAAAATCATAGAATTATTAGGGGATTCTAATTACCATAAATTGTCAAATTTAAATAAGGAACAGAAAGTGAAAAATATAGTAATTAGATTTATCGAAAGTCATAGAGGAGAAATAACAGAAAAAGAATATGCTTACTTGACCAAATTTGAGCCTAACCATGCGAATTTTTATGGATTACCAAAGATTCATAAAAGCCAGGAAATTCGAAATGCAGTAATGGAACAAAGACAGGAAGTGATTACCATTCCAGACCCTACTGATTTGAAATTTAGACCGGTTGTAGGTGGACCAAATAGCTCAACACAACGTTTAAGTAATTTTATAGACATTATTCTCAAACCTCTATGTAAGCACATCAAGAGCTACATACGGGATGATATAGATTTCTTATGTAATTTATCTAGTAAAGCTGAACCAAATAGCAGCGTACTTGTCACGTTTGATGTTGAAAGCTTGTATAGCAATATTAAAATTGAACTGGGCATAAGATCTATACATTTCTGGCTCGATAGATTCGAATCCGAAATATCCACACGTTTCTCCAATACTTTTATCATAAATGCAGTCACGATAGTCATTTCCAATAACATTTTTTTATTTTGATAAACACTATTACGAACAAATTAAAGGTGTGGCTATGGGAACAAAAATAGGCCCAACATACGCGACTTTAACACTAGGCTACCTTGAAGAAATTTGGTACACTAATATTGGAGAACGTTTCGGTTTGGAATTAAAATTACAGATTGAACATTCATGGAAACGTTTCTTAGATGATTGCTTTATCATATTTGTTAAGGATAATGTTTTATTAAATGAATTATATCTCATGCTTAACTCACTAAATGAAAGTTTAAATTTTATAATAGAAAAAAAAACTTTAAATCAATTAACTTTTTAGATGTAACGATAATGGGGACATTACAACGGATCTATATTATAACACTACTGACACGCACCAGTATTTAGATTTCAATTCATGTCACCCTTCACATACAAAAAGAAACATCCCGTTTAATCTTGCTAGGAGAATTTGTACAATCGTATCATGTGAAAAGAAAAAACTCATAAGGTTACAAGAAATAAAACAATTCCTTCGAAATCAAAACTATCCTTTTGGTTTAATAGAAAATGGTATTAAACAAGCATTAAAAATAGATCAGGAAATTTTAAGAAAACCTAAAGTTTTAGGTAAACAAAATGAAATTTTGACTTTAGTTACAACACATAATCCTTCTCAAGAACGGGGTATGGACATAATTAGATCACATTTACCACAGTTATTTAAAAGTGAAAAACTTAAATATATTATCAACAAAACAAATGTGATCAACAGTCTAAAATAACCCCCGAACTTGAGACGAATTCTCACTTCCTCAAAATTTGATTTAGAAACTAAACAACCTGTTGTTTCCAAATGTGGGGATGAAAGGTGTTTAACTTGTAATATGATAGTCGAAGGAAGCTCCATTAAAATAAATGAATCCAATGATTTTCATGTAAAACAAAGCATGACATGCAAATCAAAAAATGTAATTTATCTCATCATATGCTATGGTTGTAAAGGGAAATACATTGGTAAAACAGAAGATCAACTAAACCTTCGAATGAACCTTCATAGATCTCAAATTAAGATACCCAGTAATCGAACGATACCTTTAAGTGCACACAACGAAACATGTGGAGGTGGAAAATTCAATGTTATTTCACTTGTACAAATTGAATTTTTTAAATAATGATTTACTTGAATGTAAAGAAAATTATTTCATCAAAAAGTACAAAAACCGAATTAAATAAACAGATATTATAATAAAAGATGGAGTAATTCTCTTTTTAGTGATAATTTACTAAATGTAAAAATGTGTAAATAATATTTTATGGTGTATTTGATATATCTATAGTAACGGCATGACGTTGCGTCTATTGTTCTACGTAATTCTTCATAAATAAAAATGGTCTGATGATGTTCAGTACGAACAGAAAGCGCTAACCGTCAAATTAGTATTTTGGTGTCTTTCTTTAATTTAGTTTATATATATCTTTAAATGGCATTTAGTGAACGCGATATATAATAACAGACAGCTTTATGGATAACATTCACTAGGTTTATTAACTGCAACGTTTCAATGAGGACACTCTCACCGTTATCAAGCAATGATACAATCAACATGTTACAGAAGGTTATATACAAACAGATGACAATAAACTAATTAACAATATAAGACCGAAGCCATTCAAAGTAACCATGTACTCAAGTAAGCTGTTATTAATCATGAGAAACCCTTAAAGGGAGTGAAGTTTACAAATCTATGCTGAAACAACAAGTGATAGTGATAAACCCTTAATTACATTTTGCAAATAAAGATTAAAAATTAATTAACAAAACACTTATGAGTGACAAACCATGATCTGTTGATACCATAACCCTCTCCCTTTGACAACAAGATGTAATCAGTCATATTATAACAAAAATGTCTAGTGGCCTAACTTTATGCAGAGTTAAAATCTTATTAAAAGGAAATTAAAGATATAGATTAAATGATTATCAAAGAAATAAAACATAACAAGTAAACCCGAACTGCGAGTGATCCGGTAAAGTTGTTTATATGAGTGACAGTTCATAGATGACGTTGGCACTTGAACACATAAAAGCACAACCCATTATTGTAAACCAATTATTTAAACAGTCGATAGTTGTTCAGTTCCCAGGAAATAGTGAAGAGCATAATGTTAAAACATTTCTCTTATGATCCCAGTGAGTCCCTCACAATAACACAGAGAACAAATTAGTCAACAGTTCCTAAGATTAATGAGTCGTAAGCGTGTGGTAGATATACTCCAGTGTCCCGGTTGAGTTCAGGCTGGTTTCTTTTCATGTGTATAGCTTCAAGGATTTTTCTGGGTTTTTTCTGGTGTTGGTTTACGGCTAACGTTCGCGTTAAGTCCCAATTCACACGATGTCGTCTGTTATCATTAAGATGTTCGGCCACTGCTGATGGGTTATATGTTGCCAAGGATTGGTGTTCTTTGATTCTTTTATCCAAAGATGTACTTCTTGTTGCAGGAGCAGGTTATTTCATAGATGCAACCCTTCGGTAATGGGTTCGTCTGTTCTTTCTTACCATTTGCTGCTAGTATGTTTTGGATTGTTCTGCCACTAGAAAAGCATACCTCGATTCCTGTCTGTTGAAGTAGTCTTCTAACCTGGTGTGATCTAGAGTCTATAAAGGGGATGGATACCCTTATACCGCTCGTAGCTGGTTTGGCCGGTTTTGGATTTTTTGTTTTGTCGTTTGTAACTTCTCTGATGGCTTGGTTTACAAAATATTCAGGGTAACTATTAAGTTCGGTGAAGACTAAGCTAACCTTCGCAGGGTATTGACCAAACTGAAAGATGACAACCAACTTGATAATAGTTTATATTACAAACTTAAACCCTCACACCCAGTGCCACCTTATGCGAGAGCGACCATCAAGATCCACAAAGACCCAGTCAAGGCCCGACTTCTTATTTGCTCTAGAGACTCTGTTTTTTACAATACCTCCAAATACCTATCCAAGCTCCCGTCTCCTCTAGGAAAACAACAGAATCATTTATAAAAGACTCTGAGGAATTCTGCGAGAAAATAAGACAGGTTAACTCCAACTGCAAGATCATCTCCTATGATGTAGTGGACCTCTTCACAAATGTGCCCCGCGATCACACATTACAACTTTTTAGAGATAGGTTAAACGACCTTGATACACCACTAAACACAACTCTCAGCACCGACGGCACCATAGAACTTATTAAAGTATGTATTTCTTCTACCTATTTTAGATCGGGGGATGACTTCTATGAGCAAATCCACGGTTTACCTATTGGTAGCCCCCTCTCACCTTTGGTCTCTGAAGTATTTATGACGTCACTTGAACAAGAATCCTTAAAGACACCTATCATCAAACCCATCGTCTGGTATCGGAAAGTGGATGACACTTTTGTCGTGCTTAACAAAGAGGATGACCCCAACCAACTCCTCCAACATCTTAACAACCAGACAAATAGAATCAACTTCACTATGGAAGCGGAAGAAGAACGTAAAATTAAATTTTTGGATGTATTAATCACCAAAGATGGAGACAACCTTAAAACTTCAGTATATCGTAAACCCACTCATACAGACCAATACATTCATTTCAATTCAAACCACCCTTTAAATATTAAGAAGTCGTTTGTTTCAACGCTCACCAAGCGCGCCACCACTATCTGTCAAGCAGATTCATTATCCACAGAATTAACCCATTTACGGAAAGTCCTCACCGAACTTAATAGTTACCCTGAATATTTTGTAAACCAAGCCATCAGAGAAGGTACAAACGACAAAACAAAAAATCCCAAACCGGCCAAACCAGCTACGAGCGGTATAAGGGTATCCATCCCCTTTATAGACTCTAGATCACACCAGGTTAGAAGACTACTTCAACAGGCAGGAATCGAGGTATGCTTTTCTAGTGGCAGAACAATCCAAAACATACTAGCAGCAAATGGTAAGAAAGAACAGACGAGCCCACCAACACCGAAGGGTTGCATCTATGAAATAACCTGCTCCTGCAACAAGAAGTACATCGGAGAGACGAAACGCCCTTTGGATAAAAGAATCAAAGAACACCAATCCTTGGCAACATATAACCAATCAGCAGTGGCCGAACATCTTAATGATAACAGACGACATCGTGTGAATTGGGACTTAACGCGAACGTTAGCCGTAAACCAACACCAAAAAAACCCCAGAAAAATCCTTGAAGCTATACACATCAGAAGAAACCAGCTTGAACTCAACCGGGACACTGGAGTATATCTACCACACGCTTACGACTCATTAATCTTAGGAACTGTTGACTAATTCGTTCTCTATGTTATTGTGAGGGACTCACTGGGATCATAATAGAAATGTTTTAACATTATGCTCTTCACTATTTCCTGGGAACTGAACAACTATCGACCATTATAAGGGTAAAATGATACCCGGGGTTACCACAGCATCACAACAAAGTCAGTAACGGGTAAATCTTCCTCTGTTTGCCAAACAAGCATTGATCCGACGTGGCATACTCCTAATGAGACGTTAGCCCATTCCTGTTGCAACGCAGCAGCAAGTTCTTGGACATTGGCAGGACGTTGTTGACGTTGACGTAAACTCTGTCCAAGCATGTCCCAGACATGCTCGATGGGGGAGAGGTCGGGAGTCAGTGCTGGCCAAGGTAATGTGGTGATGTTCTGTTGTTGGAGGTAACCTGTAACGATCCTGGCCCTGTGACATCTTGCGTTGTCATCCTGGAAGATGAAACGGCGGCCATGACGTCGTTCGAACGGCACAACATGGACTGCCAAGATGTTGTCCCGGTAGTACTGGCCTGTAACACGCCCTGCAACAACATGTAAAGCCGTTCTTCCAGCAACAGTGATGCCTCCCCACACCATAACAGAACCACCCCCAAATCGATCATGTCTGATGACGTTAACGTCTTCAAAGCGCTCGTTTCGACGACGCCACACCCTCCTACGTCTGTCCAAAAATCAACAGTGAACCTTGACTCACCTGAAAACATCACATCCAGCGTCGATTATCCCAGTGTTGACGATCCCTACACCAACGACGTCTTGCCTGAATGTGATGATCTCTCAAACAAGGGATCACGCGAGGACGTCGGGCGCGAAGGTGACCCCTATGCAGTCGATTCCGAATCGTCTGGCCACACACTCTCACACCAGTGTCTGTTTGAAGACGAGCGCTGATCTGATTTGCTGTGATGACACGATTTCTCAAGGCCAAATACGGATAAATCGATCCTGGGCTTGAGTTGTCGCCCTTGGTCGACCTGAGCGTGGTCTGTACTGTACAGATTGTGTATCACGGTATCTGGACCATAGCCTGCTTATGACAGACTTAGAAACATTCATCGTCCGCGCCACAACCGCCTGTGTTGTGCCGATCTGTAGCATGCCAAGGGCACGTAACCTTTCATTTTGGGTAAGCCGATGCATATCAAAATTTGTTTTCTGGTCACTAAAACAATTAAACTGATGTTTCCACCCCGGAATTCAATGCCACAATGACTGTAACATTCAAAGTCAGTGTCGTGCAATTCTTGGGTTGGACCCCCATGATGATCCCAAGCATCACCTGCATTCCATGCGGTAATTGGAAATGTTTCTTCTGTTAGGTTCTATAGTGACTTTTTTCGTTTTCGTAGTCATTTGCATATTTTAGTATTATGCCCCCAAAATCAAATATCCCCTACTTTTTTTGAATAGTATATATATTAACTGGGAGTTGTATTTACCTATATTTTATTATATATATATATATATTATACTAAAGAAAATTAATAAAATGGAGGTAGATGTTTCATCCGACTCTCAGTTTTTCTATGTAATAGAATTATATGATACGTTATACGTTTTTTTACAGCCTGTCTAATTCCTTTTCGATGCAAAATAATATTTGTATTTCATATATCCAAGTGAGATTTTTTTGCTAAAAAATTGTACCAATATCACTTTAATCTTTTTTATAGATTGCTTTTTACGAACCAACTTTTGACAATGTTATGCCTAATATTTTAATAGCAATGTTCTTATTATTGGGTCACAGTTGAGGAGGGATTCAATAAGACAACAGGACATGGGTACGTGATCCTTAAGAGGTATTAACAATCGGAAACATATGTACACAACACATTTTTTTTTATATGGGAAACAATCACTGGGTTTATTCGAAAAACACATCGTTTCAAAAATATCCACTTTGCATAAACAAATTGATGTAGCGTAGAATACACATATTGACTTTTGTAATTAATCACCAGAGTCGGATTCAATGGAGGCGCAAGGGGCGTGCCCCCCCCCCCTCCCCCCTAATTTCCGACAATGCCCTTTTTTTACTACTGAAAGTGCCTTTCAACTAGCTTTTTCTTGCTCGATTTTGAGGCTCTTTTTCTACGATTTCCGAACGTTTAGACGAAAATATCACCCAAATAGCTCTTGAATTGGCTAGAGAGGCGAGGAAATGACGGATAATTTTGGGGGGGTCCCACCCCCTCTGCGGCGTGCCCCGTCTCCGCGGTCAGTGCCCTCATTTTGCGCCCCCCCCCCCCTTGCAAAATTCTTAGATCCGCCCCTGATCACATAGACAGCTCTGAACTACTTTTGATAACTTGAAATTGTCATGGGTCGGTCGCAACGATTGTATGCCTCTTTAAGAAGCATCCCCGGGTTGAAATCGCCCAAAACAGCATTACATTCAGAAATCCGTGCCTTATTCCACAGTAAATCTAAATTACAATTGGAAATATTTAGGAACGATAAACCATAGTAGAATGAAAATTGATAAAACAAGACTATCAGCTAACAAAAGTATCGTATATCTGTATGAATTTATTCCTTGTGTGTACATATACATGTATGTGTTTTCTATGTTACTGCATGTATTATTAATTTGTAGTATACTATGTCTAAATATGTATGTATGCAGGGTGTCCCAAATGAACGTTTTGATGCAATTAACATCTTATCTAGCACAACATCTTGTAAGTAAACCGTATCCGTATAAGCAAGTTTTGATAGCATCATACTGCAAATAACTTTCGGATTTCAACCTCATTTTTCACTTTTTGAAGACATTCCCGTAAATATCAATGTTAAGGAGAACACATAAATTAAAGTTTTGAATCATATATTACAGTACTATATCTTCATGTGGACTAATATATTATCTAATTGTCTGCGTCAAAGTCACCCAGTTTTATACTTCCATTTTCAATATTTAGAATACATGTAATTGGAAAAAACTTCACAGTTTTTTCTTTTCTCTTTTCATTACTTTATAAGGAAGAGAGAACGAGAAATGAGGTTTAACGTCCACTCAACACAAACTAGGTCATTTCGGGAGTAACATAATGGTTTAGTTTTATTTCTTGCTTGCGCTTAGGGGTCTTTAGCAGTGGGAGGAAACCGGAGTGCACGGGGGAAACCCACGAGGTTGAGAAGGCGCCCCAATCTCCATGCCACATACGCTCACACCAGGGCGCGAAACCACATCCGCAAGCCAGAGGTGACCGGCCAGCTAGAGGTCGAAGCGCGGCACTCTAGACCACTAGGCCATCCCAACCCCCCTTCCTTATAAGGAAGGATTCATCGCAAGGGTTTTCGTCGCCTCTTTAAGCCGAGCAGATATAAGCAATTAGAATAGTTGATTAGTCATAGTGTGGCCCAAAATATGACCTTCGTCACCAGTTTGTCACCTGTGAACAGAGAGAGAGAGAGAAATTGGGTTTAACGTCCACTCAACACAAACTAGGTCATTTCGAGACTAAGATATGGTTTAATTTTATTTCAATAATTCGCTTGCGCGTAGGGGTCTTTAACAGTGGGAGGAAACCGGAGTGCCCGCAGGAAACCAACGAGGTTGAGAAGGCGCCACTATCTCCATGCCACATACGGTCACACCAGGGCTCGAAACCACAGCCGCAAGCCAGAGGTGAACAAGTCTTAAGCCAAGTTTGTTCCAACTTTGGCACTTTTAAGCGATATTTGTGACTTTCTGGCCTAGTTATCTAGTTTTAGGCTTTGTTTTAGCTATTGACTCAATCCCCATTACGAGATTGAAAAACCGACCTTTGTCAATTTTTGTCGCTCTTAAAGACCACATAAATAATAATTTTTAATTGCATATATTGATAGCTAAGGGTTACTACATTCATTTTACGTCAAGTTCACTCCAATCTGATTAAAATTAATTGAGATATTAACGTTTAAACATCAGACAGCCAAAAACGGTTTTCAAATTTTAAATTACAACCTTTATCCGGTTGATTGGCTGGTGACGTCACAGGCACTACACATAATCTATACACATTACCTATACAATATAGCACTATCTGTACGATATATCACTGTATACACACCGCCAGTTAACTCGTGTGTATTTGTCGGTCCAATTAACATTTGACTGGCGTAATCATTAACTCGTAATTTTACACGTAAGCTACATATCGCTATACTATATAAGTCAAAGTATTTGCAAAAGCCGACCTTTCTCGTCTTAAGTTGTAATAGATTATATATTTGTGACTAGAAAAGATTACAATTCACTAGTTGATCAACATCTCCAGTCCGTAAATCAGTACGTAATATTTTAACACGGTTATCGGTAGTCATATCGACAAATATACCGACAGAATGAAACGACACAAGACGGTGCAGATAAAAACATCATGTTTCTTCTAAAGGTGCGGCAAAAGGGGAGGGGGCGAATAGAAGAGCCTCCTAAGCTGGTATCTCAGGTACGCGGTAACGTCGCATTCTGATTGTGAATTAAATAATAAAGTAAATTGCTTTTTTTCTTTATATTATATAAAATTGTATATTATTAATATTACATTGGTAGTTTAGTAATTTGTAACAAAAAAGGCCTAGCCAACTTTCCTGCCATATGCAACATGCTTTCAGCATGTCTGTTATTGGCGTACGTGACCATTTTCAGCTTTTTCGCGCCAAAATCAACCATTTTACACATTGCTTAGTAAGCCATGCCTAATATGGTAGACGAAGATTTCCATGTGACATTGAGATCGTGTAACGCTATTTTAGTGATAACGGAGCTTTTTGTTATAAATACAGAGTAATTATTCGACAAATACGAGGGAATTTGAGCCATGTTACTTTCGCTACTACAAACTATCGAAGCTATCGATAGTTTGCTTGACTATCGCAATTTTTGTCGATAGTTTCTTTTTACTATCGATACACACTATCGACAGTCAAACTATCGCGATGCATCGATTGTTCGATGTTTCGTTACACCCCTAATGATTATTATTTGAAACCATTTCGTTCCTTAAAAGCCGACAATTGATTATTTCTATCGGCTTAAAAGATGTCCGTAGCGCCGGCTATAACAATTTCACACCAATCTTGTTTCAATCAGAAACCAATTATTGTTGGCTTACGGTCGGCTTATTCTGATAAAAAAAAACACATGGGGAATATGGCTACAACAACTGTCTTTATAAAACAAAATATTCTAAATTACAAAACAAATTATTCCGTAATCAATTGTTATTTAATTAGGGGGATTAAGGAATCAGTCAGGCGTTAACGAATACACACGCCGGGTGTATATAGGTAATTAAGGAATAAACATCCCGAATATGCATTCGGTCACTGTGACGTCACTGGCGTCTGAGGGGATTAAGAGTGTTTTCAATAATTGGCCAAGTCGTTTTTACGGGGTCTATATTTGCGACTTTGAGTGACGATATCTGAATTAATTTTCATCAGATCGACGTTAAACTGCCGTAAAAATGCATATATACTATTCAAAAAAAGTATGGGGATATTTGATTTTGGGGCCTTAATACTAAAATATGCAAATGACTACGAAAAAAGTCACTATAGAACCTAACAGAAGAAACAATTCCAGTAACATGTGACGCCCAAACGCTCCAATAGCTACCGCATGGAATGCAGGTGATGCTTGGGATCATCATGGGGGTCCAACTCAAGATTTCCACGACTCTGACTTTGAATGTTACAGTCATTGTGACATTGAATTCCAGAGTGGAAACATCAGTTTAATTGTTTTAGTGACCAGAAAACAAATTTGATATGCGTCGGCTTACCCAAAATGAAAGGTTACGTGCCCTTGGCATGCTACAGATCGGCACAACACAGGCAGTTGTGGCGCGGACGATGAAAGTTTCTCAGTCTGTCATAAGCAGGCTATGGTCCAGATACCGTGATACACAATCTGTACAGGACAGACCACGCTCAGGCCGACCAAGGGCGACAACTCAAGCCCAGGATCGATTTATCCGTACCTTGGCCTTGAGAAATCGTGTCATCACAGCAAATCAGATCAGCGCTCGTCTTCAAACAGACACTGGTGTGAGAGTGAGTGGCCAGACGATTCGGAATCGACTGCATAGGGGTCACCTTCGCGCCCGACGTCCTCGCGTGATCCCTTGTTTGAGAGATCATCACATTCAGGCAAGACGTCGTTGGTGTAGGGTTCGTCAACACTGGGATAATCGACGCTGGAGCAATGTGATGTTTTCAGATGAGTCAAGGTTCACTGTTGATTTTTTGGACAGACGTAGGAGGGTGTGGCGTCGTCGAAACGAGCGCTTCCAAGACGTTAACGTCATCAGACATGATCGATTTGGGAGTGGTTCAGTTATGGTGTGGGGAGGCATCACTGTTACTGGAAGAACGGCTTTACATGTTGTTGCAGGGCGGGTTACAGGCCAGTACGACCGGGACAACATCTTGGCAGTCCATGTTGTGCCGTTCGCACGACGTCATGGCCGCCGTTTCATCTTCTAGGATGACAACGCAAGATGTCACAGGGCCAGGATCGTTACAGGTTACCTCCAACAACAGAACATCACCACATTACCTTGGCCAGCACTGAGTCACGACCTCTCCCCCATCGAGCATATTTGGGACATGCTTGGACAGAGGTTACGTCAACGTCAACAACGTCCAGCCAATGTCCAAAAACTTACTGCTGCGTTGCAACAAGAATGGGACAATCTGGACCAAAATGACCATAGACGTCTCATTAGGAGTATGCCACGTCGGATCAATGCTTGTTTGGCAAACAGAGGAGGATATACCCGTTACTGACTTCGTTGTGATGCTGTGGTAACTTTGCTGTTTGCGGTATCATTTTACCCTTATAATGGTCAGTCTGTGCCTTACTTAGTCTAACGATCATTTGGAATAAATCGATGAATGTGAACTTCATTTCATTTTGTCATTTGTTTCTTCGTCAGTTTCATTAGGTGACTTTAATAACACTTAAAAATCAAATATCCCCTACTTTTTTTGAATAGTATAGTAACCAATGTTTATAAGCTCAATGAATTTAGTTTACTCATTTAATGTGCTCTTTAAGTTATATCTTTGGTTTCCTGACTTAGTAAGCTAGTTTTCAGGATTTGTTTCAGTCATAGACTCTGAATTCTAATTACAGTCACAAATTAATGCTAATTCATTAGCTCTAAAGTAACATTAGTACATTAAAATTTATGCTCATAACTCGTGAATTTTGTGCAGTGAAACTCGTGTCATGACTTGGTTAGCTAGCTTTTAGGCTTTGTTTGAGTCATGGACTCTAAATTTTAATTACGGCCACTAATTAAGAACGTATCCGCGAGAGCACGATGCAGGTGGTTACAGGGGTCATGTCAGCGATTTCGGTCATATATCGCATGTGGGATGGGTTCGGGCCCAAATGCCTGCACAAACGATATTTGACCGATAGGACCGCTCCTTATCACCAGGAAGTTTTATCCTCGGAAAAACAGCAAAAAGTCGATTTTTAGAGGTTGAACTTTGAGAGGCTGCCTCGAGTAAACCAATCGAGATACAATAACCTAATTGGAATACAATGTAGTCAATGTTGTTCTCTTACAGTACATATTAGTTAAAGTTTGAAATTTGCACAGTGGTCCATATTCAAACTGGATGCCAAACCCAATCAGGTTGCAGCTCGATCGGTCGAATAGGTCGCTAGCCGAATAGGTTTCCTGTTAAAGTAAACCGGTAGCCGCATCGCAAATGTATGGGCGTAGGTACATCACTTACTGTCATACATCCGAGACTAGATGTAGTTTACGGAATCTGTCGAGATTAGCCGAGTGCTTTGCAGGGTTGTGGGGAAAATATGGTACCTGGGGAGAAAAAGCATGGCCACTAGAAACATATTCAAGGAAAAATCCATTGCAGCCCAATGTTGTGGATCACAATGCACAGGGGCGTACATAATGATTTCGTTTGGGGGGTGTTTAGCCAAAATGCGACCGACTGATGCACATACCCCCCCCCCCTCCAGTGCGAGTGACGCAATCAGGAGCCGAGCACCGCGAGTGAGTTTTCTAGGGAATATGGGGTGGAGTAGGGGCGGTTTCAAATCTAAGGCGCCATCCACAATCCCACCCCACAATGAAAGTAAACAAAATACTGGCTATAACATGAGGCGTCCCGGCCTGAAATAAACGGCCTGAAATAGGGAAGCAACAAGGAAGGAATATATCATAAAGATCAGATTTCACATTTTTAATGGTGTCACTGCTCATCACATATTGCGTTGCATCCAGTTTTATTTCTTATTTTGATAGAGCATGCTATGAACTCGAAATTTGCTAATAAAGGCATTGATGTTATCGGGTTAAGCCAAATATTACACCATAATCATGTCACAGCACACATCCCTCCTTACTTCAAAACTGTTACTGTTCCTAGGATTTCTTATACTTATACTAAACCCATTGCATCCAAGATATTTAATTACAGAAACACATTATCTGACATCAATGCAAAAGACTTATATGATAACCCTTCGCCCTGTTCTTGCTCTACGTCGTCCTTCCTTCACCAGCTACCTGGACATGTGGTTACTGGTAATTTGAATATAGTCCAGAATAATAAGTTACGTGAAATTTTGTCTAAAGGACCCAAATACCGGGAACCGCAACCATTTTCATGGGATCAAAATTTCAAACTTATTATGGATGCCGTAGAGGACTACGCTAGATCACGGGCCAGGAGGGAAGATGTTATCATCGATACCCTCTCAGATTGGACTAAGTCTATTAGTCGTTTACTAAAACGAAGAACTTACATGCAACCTTTGTTAGTTGACACAAGGCCTAAATCTATTTTCAGTGATATTAGCATTGTTGAAAATCTCAACGCCTTACATGACAAGTATGTCATTGTTCCGGCTGACAAAGCGTCCAATAACATAGTTTTTATATGTAAACGATACTATTATGACTGTCTGTTCAAAGAACTTGGTTTTGGGACATCAGTTGCCAGTGCTACGTATAAACGTACTACACTTAGTAAGGATGAAATTTTATATCCAATCAGATCTGTACTAACTTCATTTGGTAATCCATGTGGAGATACCTATACAGATCTGCCCTTGTTATTTGGATACCTAAACTACATAAAAATCCCTACAAGCAACGTTTTATAGCAGGTTCATCCCGTTGTTCCACAAAACCAATTTCTAAAGTATTGACATCTATATTAACGGCAGTTAAAGAAGGTATCCAAAAATACTGTGACAAAATATACTCCCGTAGTGGTATTAATCAAATGTGAATATTGACTTTTCTACATTGTACACGAAAATTCCCCATAGTAAATTAAAAGCTCGATTAAAAGACATTATTCACAGTGTCCTTTCATCAAAATCAGGAACTACATACATAATGATTTCGTTTGGGGGGGGGGGGTAGCCAAAATGCGACCGACTGATGCACATACCCCCCCCCCTCCAGTGCGAGTGACGCAATCAGGAGCCGAGCACCGCGAGTGAGTTTTCTACGGAATATGGGGTGGAGTAGGGGCGGTTTCAAATCTAGGGCGCCATCCACAATCCCACACCACAATGAAAGTAAACAAAATACTGGCTATAACATGAGGCGTCCCGGTAGTACATATATAGTATTGTAGAACTACATTGTTGTTCGCCGATCGTTGTCTCGAGTGATTGTGCACATACCCTCCCCCCCCGATCCAGTGCGAGTGACGCAATCAGGAGCCGAGCACCGCGAGTGAGTTTTCTACGGAATATGGGGTGGAGTAGGGGCGGTTTCAAATCTAGGGCGCCATCCACAATCCCACACCACAATGAAAGTAAACAAAATACTGGCTATAACATGAGGCGTCCCGGTAGTACATATATAGTATTGTAGAACTACATTGTTGTTCGCCGATCGTTGTCTCGTCGGAAAGCAGTTTTATTTAGTTTATGTCGTATTATTGATTGTGCCTATAACACAGTAATTTGAGAAAAATTTTAAAAATTGATTCAATATCCTGGCTTATGAGGTCATTGCTGGGAGAAATTCTTGTGCACGAGTGGACCAGAAATGTCAGTCAAAGGGACAGAATCTCAAGATCTGTTTTGCAAGAGTTGACATAACATCTGTACAATCTGACGCCCCACACACCAGTGCAGGCGCGGATCCAGGATTTTTTGCAGGGGGGGTTCCAGGTTTCATAATTGCCACCGCCACCATTACCAGGGGGCTTAGGGGCCCTCCCGCAGAAAAGTTTGATAAATTAGATTCAATTTGCTGCATTCTAACGTATTTCCGGGAGGTAAATTCCACAATTACAGGTCTAAAAATCGCCAATAAAATCGCCTAAAAAATTTTCAAGTCTGAGCAGGGGGAGGGGGGGGGGTCCGGACCCCCTGGACCCCCCCCCCCTCTGAATCCGCGCCTGCAGTGGTACTACAAACTGGGCAGTTCACTATAATTGTAAATATAATAGTACTGATACAGTATAAGACAACTGAGGAGTAGAAGAATAATTTTAAAATGGAATCGAGCGCCGCAGGCGCGAAAAAATATTTCAGATATGTAACTATGTAGAAAAATGATGTTACAATGGAATCGTGCCGTAGGCGCGAAAAATTCCGATAAGTAACGGAGCTTTTAAATTTTTGGGACTCAGCTTGAAAATTTGAATTAATATCATGGCAAATGGAACCAAATTCTCGTTATCGAGAGGGTAAGAAATGGGACAGAATCTTGAGGCTTATCTGCCAATTTCGCCCGTTTTGTGATTGTTGGTTTATCTCATTTATTCATTTAGTCGGAGACCCACTGCGGTCTCATAGAACAACATACTCACTACACAATAAGAGTGACAAGCATACGCATTGTTATTTTATACTATAGTTTTGTGTGACGTATGCAATTCAGGCACACGGTTTCGTGCAAATACACAGGTATTGTTTTTGAGACCGACTGCAGATCACGGGCCAGGAGGGAAGATGTTATCATCGATACCCTCTCAGATTGGACTAAGTCTATTAGTCGTTTACTAAAACGAAGAACTTACATGCAACGTTTGTTAGTTGACACAAGGCCTAAATCTATTTTCAGTGATATTAGCATTGTTGAAAATCTCAACGCCTTACATGACAAGTATGTCATTGTTCCGGCTGACAAAGCGTCCAATAACATAGTTTTTATATGTAAACGATACTATTATGACTGCCTGTTCAAAGAACTTGGTTTTGGGACATCAGTTGCCAGTGCTACGTATAAACGTACTACACTAGTATGGATGAAATTTTATATCCAATCACAGATCTGTACTTCATTTGGTACTCCATGTGGAGATACCTATACAGATCTGCCCTTGTTATATTGGATACCTAAACTACATAAAAATCCCTACAAGCAACGTTTTATAGCAGGTTCATCCCGTTGTTCCACAAAACCAATTTCTAAAGTATTGACATCTATATTAACGGCAGTTAAAGAAGGTATCCAAAAATACTGTGACAAAATATACTCCCGTAGTGGTATTAATCAAATGTGGATATTGAAAAATTCCAAAGAATTACTTGATGGTTTACAATCGAGATCACTTGCTTCAGTCTCCTCTATACAAACGTTTGACTTTTCTACATTGTACACGAAAATTCCCCATAGTAAATTAAAAGCTCGATTAAAAGACATTATTCACAGTGTCTTTTCATCAAAATCAGGAACTACTAGACAGGGGCGTACATAGTGATTTCGTTTGGGGGGGGGAGCCAAAATGCGACCGACTGATGCACATACCCTCCCCCCCCCCTCCAGTGCGAGTGACGCAATCAGGAGCCGAGCACCGCGAGTGAGTTTTCTACGGAATATGGGGTGGAGTAGGGGCGGTTTCAAATCTAGGGCGCCATCCACAATCCCACACCACAATGAAAGTAAACAAAATACTGGCTATAACATGAGGCGTCCCGGTAGTACATATATAGTATTGACTGACATTTCTGGTCCACTCGCGCACAAGAATTTCTCCCAGCAATGACCTCATAAGCCAGGATATTGAATAAATTTTTAAAAATTTTCTCAAATTACTGTGTTATAGGCACAATCAATAATACGACATAAACTAAATAAAACTGCTTTCCGACGAGACAACGATCGGCGAACAACAATGTAGTTCTACAATACTATATTAGAGTGGTTCAAGCTAAAAATGTTTTATAACAAACAGACACTATTTCGGGACAGTAAAGACATTATATGATAAGACTTACTATAAAAACTTCATTGATCAACAATGGAAGTCTGGCCACTTCTGAATTTTGAGGATATATAATCATTTCACATTTGGACATATATTATAAATGGCTCAAAATCTTCCCGGCTTCCATAATCAAAGGAGTTATCTCTTAGTGAGAATAAGAGCTATGTCCCTTGGTTGTACTAAAAAAATATGCTCCAAGCTACGCACGTCCCGGAAACGAAATAACTTGATCGCAGACGGAAAATATCGTTTATTTCCATACTGCAAAGTAACCGAATACACTCTATGAGACGATTGATTTGACATATGTACGCATGCGCGAACGCTTCGTTGTTTTAACAGTAAACCCGCGCCTTCAAATGTCTTTATATTAACCGTGTTTATAATGCTACAGTAGAAATTAAAATACATGTTAAGCTGGAGATGAAAAGATCGGCATTTGACATGAATTATTTCAAGATTAGCCTCATACATATATTAAAATGAACAGTGCGTTTACTTATTTATACCCAGACACTGGCCTATTTATAACGGCATGTTATACAGAGGGAGCGAGGGTGAGAGAGGGGTCTATAAATCTAATAATGTAACATTTTAATGTTTATCTCAAAGATAACTAAATATTATATTGTGCAGTACGATGTTTGTTATGAAAAATAAATTGCCGGGTAAAGTACGAGGAAAATATAATGACATGTAATACGGGGAGTGAGAGAGACGGATAAAAACCCCAATAAAACTATTAATTTAAGACTTTATTTTTTGTCCCTCAGATAAATAAATATTTTGTACTGCATGATGTTTGTTATGAAAAAAAAAACCACATTGCTGGGTAAGTGGCGTATGCGCCGAGCCAGCGATTATTGCGTATGTACCGAATTTAGAGCCAAATTTTGTAGTTTCGTCTGTAGGCCTATAAAGGGTGGTATTTTTCGCTGACTTCAAGGTTTCCTAAACATGTGGACACCGACGCGCTCACGTGATATTCTTTGAACTGTAGATTTTGATGGAGTGTAATTATATTTTCTTTTTCCGCGAGAGCCAAACATGTGGTTATAACCACTGCTACGTTACCATTGGAAACGTTTAGATTTTTAAGTTTCATGACCAAATTATGGCATTCTGCTGTGTATCTTTGATTTTTGAAATCATACTAAATTCCTTCGTTCATCTAAAAAGGTTTGGACTTGCAACCATTCTTTTTACCTGCCAATTGTTTTTTATTTTCATTATTAGCCTTCATGCGAATCATTTCTTTTTTAGTCTTCGGAAGTTGATTTTTTTTTTAAACTTGGTGATTGTGCTTTTATGACAATCGCCGCAAATACTTTTCTTTCTATCTAAATCAGTTAAGGTCGCATCGGCAGATGTCCGAGTCTCTCTGTTTATTAAATTAATTTCACTTGTGTCTGCCGATGGAGTAACGTAAACTATCACGGAAAAAATGGGGTGTCAAGAAAATCATCGTATGATTTCATACCTTTTAGTGGACTTAACCTTACTTTTACTCACCTTCCTAGTCTTTGTCGTCAGTCTGACCAGTCTATTTTGAATGTATTTGTCACCAAAAGTCACACAGTCGTCATGTAAAGCAGTCATGATAGACCGATGCTCCGAAGTTGTCGGGAATTTATTAACATTTGTCTAGCATAAAGCCTATTTGTGATTTTTGTCATAGGTAGTTTGTTACAGTTCCCAAATCATAGGGGTACTTGTCCAATCCAATGCTGAATAGCAAATCATCCGTGGACGATATCTTGAAGGGCTCAGTCTCAAATCTAGAAAAAAATAAGTCCGTCGATCAAAGTCTATGGCTACAGGATGGTTAGATAATATACTATGATTATAAAAATAATTTACACCATGTTACCGAAAAGGGTCTGGAAAATAAAGACTACAAATAAAAAGTTTGTTTCGGTTATTTTCCGGTCTCAAATAGTTCTGCGTATTTAGAGCTAACAAATATTTATTTCCTAACCACAATAGTCGCCAGCGTAAACCAAGAATGTAGCCACTTAATAAAAGTAAATCTCGAAAGGTTGTAGTGAATTTATCTGGGCGCTTTCACCTACTTGAAAGTTAGAAATGAAACGAAGCTATTATAGCTAGCTCTGTATTTAAATCACCAAAATCGCCAAAATCAAAAATCAAATCAAGGAGTGAAATCGAAATTTTTGCTCACGTTCGCTATTAAATAAACACGTAAGTCGAAGCCCGTAATGAGTGTATTTTTTACTCCGCGTTATATACCAATACAGGTTTGTAAAAATACCTCATGTGACGTATATTTGCTGCGACTTCCTAAACCACGTGCGCGGCGCTAACTTCTGCTCACTTCAGAAGATTTCTCGACGGAGCAATCACACAGATAAGCGGGTCAGTTTTTATAAGGACAAATACTGTGTCTCTGAACCACTCTATCAATGGGACAGAATCTCAAGATCTGTTTTGCAAGAGTTGACATAACATCTGTACAATCTGACGCCCCACACACCAGTGCAGGCACGGATCCAGGATTTTTTGCAGGTGGGGGTTCCAGGTTTGATAATTGCCACCGCCACCATTACCAGGGGGCTTAGGGGCCCTCCCGCAGAAAAGTTTGGTAAATTAGATTCAATTTGCTGCATTCTAACGTATTTCCGGGAGGTAAATTCCACAATTACAGGTCTAAAAATCGCCAATAAAATCGCCTAAAAAATTTTCAAGTCTGAGCAGGGAGGGGGGGGGGGGTCCGGACCCCCTGGACCCCCCCCCCCTCTGAATCCGCGCCTGCAGTGGTACTACAAACTGGGCAGTTCACTATAATTGTAAATATAATAGTACTGATACAGTATAAGACAACTGAGGAGTAGAAGAATAATTTTAAAATGTAATCGAGCGCCGCAGGCGCGAAAAAAAATTTCAGATATGTAACTATGTAGAAAAATGATGTTATAATGGAATCGTGCCGTAGGCGCGAAAAATTTCAGATAAGTAACGGAGCATTTAAATTTTTGGGACTCGGCTTGAAAATTTGAATTAATATCATGGCAAATGGAACCAAATTCTCGTTATCGAGAGGATAAGAAATGGGACAGAATCTTGAGGCTTATCTGCCAATTTCGCCCGTTTTGTGATTGTTGGTTTATCTCATTTATTCATTTAGTCGGAGACCCACTGCGGTCTCATAGAACAACATACTCACTACACAATAAGAGTGACAAGCATACGCATGGTTATTTTATACTATAGTTTTGTGTGACGTATGCAATTTAGGCACACGGTTTCGTACAAATACACAGGTATTGTTTTTGATACCGACTGCAGTGACTGTACTTATTTTGTGACCGACTTTTTTGTTGTTAGACGAACACACTCACAACAGATTACGAGTGACGTATGCAATTTAGGCTCACGGATTCACACAAATACACAGTATTTGGGATCTATTCTGGCATTGTGTTTGAGACCGACTGCACTTATTTTGAGACCGACTATTTTTCTCCCTGGGTGAAATTTTATTGTTAGACTAACATACTCACAACAGAATGAGACTGAAACACAGCATCTTTTCAAACATGATAAGTTGACAAGGTTATTATATACTAAAGTTTTGCGTGACGTATACAGTTAACACTTATTTTGATACCGACTATATACTCCTATTTTGCGACCGACTGCACTGATTTTGCGACCGACTATTTTTGGGCCTGGGGGGGGGGGTACCACCCCCCCCCACCCACATTTACGCCCCTGCTACTAGATATACAATTCCACATATTTTGTCAAGAACCATAGAGATTCAAAAAATAAATTCTCCGCCAACAAGATAATTCACATGTTGGATTTTTTAATTGATAATATCTTTGTTGAATTTGGAGGGGAAATATATCAGCAAATGGTAGGTTTCCCCATGGGTACCAACTGTGCACCTTTGCTTGCTGATTTATTTCTCTATTCGTACGAAGCCGATTACATACAGGCACTCGTAAAAACTAATAAACGATTAGTCAGACATTTTAATTTCACTTATCGATATATCGATGATGTTCTATCAATGAACAATCCAAAATTTAGTGATTACATATAATTCATATATCCTGATGAGCTCGAAATTAAAAACTGTGACAATCACGCTTCCTATTTGGATCTGCGTCTCGATTTTGACAATTTCTATAAACTTAGTGTTAAATTGTACGATAAACGTGATGACTTTGACTTTCCGATCGTTAACTTTCCATTTATTAGTAGTAACATTCCAATATCACCAGCTTAAGGAGTGTTTGTGTCTCATATAATACGTTACACGCGAGCTTGTTCTTTTTATTCCGATTTTTTATAGATAGATCGACGCATTTGTCATCGAGGCTTCAACTACAGGGATACTTGCGCACTAAACTCATTAAAACCTTTAAAAAGTTTTATGGACGTCATATTATTGACTTGATTGGTAAATATAACATGTCTCTCTCGGCTATTATTTAAGATATATTTTATTGACTCGTAAAGTATTATCTTCCTAATTATGTCTGTCTATTACATAGTTAACACTGTTCATCACGTGCATTTTGTATACCGATAGTCCATTGGCCAATCATGCTATTTCATTGAGATTTCGTCTAATAGTTTGGATGCAGCGATGGCGAGTGTGGCGCCAGGCAGGGTAAGCTTACTCTTCCGGACACCTGTTACCACTGTTTGTCGTGTATTTTGTACACGGTGAACAGTCCATCTGCTGATTACACTATTTTGCCTCGACCGTTTTTATTGGACTTCGAGTTTTGACTATGGATTGGATTGTTCGTACTTGGTTTTATTTTATCACAACGACCGTATGAGATACTATGACATACCTGCAAAGGGGGTGCTACAAGGATTTTTTGGACAGCTGTATTTTGCTTCTTACAAGATATACCATTTTCACTGAGCTCAGAAACCCCCATAATGCAATATTTGCTAAAAATGGTGCCCATGTTACAAAGTCGGAGATATGGCCTTTCCAATGAGAGCATGACAACTACCCTACATAACATACTTTATGAACAACGATATTTCAAATATTTGATATTTTCAATGAAAATTCAATGAAAAAAAAAGGTATTTTCGCATGAAAAACTACTGTTCCAGCTGTAGGCCCAAGGGTAGGTTTTGGGCTATGGGACTTCACCACATTTATAGCAATGCTTAGGTGGTCCAATAACCAGAGTATGGTTAAAAAATTTGAACTTAGCACTTTGGCGTTTTTTCCCAATTTTGCATGGTTTTCTCATGGATTCATTCTTAATGGTAATTAATTAAGCTCTTAAAGACCCAATAACACTCTTGTTGTAATTAAATAATATGTCCCAATCTTTATTCTGGTCAACAAATTGTATTATTTTACAATATTCAAATTAATTGATGATACAAATTTCATCTTAACACACCTAATTCAAAAAATGGAAAAATTCAACTACGTGATTTGAAAAGGTTAACGTAAACCTTTTCAAATGTGACTTTGATTTTAAAATATTTTCGAACCCTCTGGACAAGTAAATAAGACTAGGCCTATTATTTATTTTCTAGAGAGCTGCTAAGCTAGCAAGAGTGTTATTGTCCCTTTAAGTAGCATTAGCACAACATTTTATGATCTTAACTTTAAGTCATGCATTCTGTTTCAAAGTGTTAAGTATGAAATCCTTGCAAGAAAATTGTGGATGGACATTAAATTTTAACTCCCATTAAATTTTAGAGGGTTAGGGGGGGCGCTCCCAGACGCACAGGTCTCAAAACTTACTTGCCTTTCTATAGGCCCTAATGATCTAGGGGTAAAACATGTGTTGTAGACCTCAAACCTTTTGGACTCGATATTTTGATTAAACTTCACTCCATGGGCTCCCGGACTAATTCTTTTAAAACATTTTTCCCAATTCTTCAGTCTCCAGCCATCTTGCGAGGCAACTCGATCGCGTTTACGAGAACCGATTCGAATACCAAACCCGAGACCTACGTCATGTACAAACCGAGATAGGTAATCGAAACCGATTTGTTTTCTTGTAAAAACGCCTTTGCCTTTAGTATCACTGACACTTACAACGACGCCCTTTCGCCGTCGAAATATATTGGTCATTCACACTCACAGCTCGTAGCTAGTCAGGGGTTTTAAAGTGCAAGTCCACGGATGGGTGTTGGACGTGAGTCCAAAAAATCCACATATGACGTATGAACATGGATATTGCTCTCTTAAATTTTCAAGATTTCTTATTATTCCTGGCCTGGCACTCCAGTAGTTAGCCTATAGCTAGTTCTATTATAGCGTAAATACTTATTACCGGTCGTAATTAATAACTCTTCTGTTTTCACCTGTTCCCGGGTAGGCCTATAAAAATGGTCAAAACTACTACTCACGGTTCGATTTTCATACACTAAAACTAAAACAGATCTAAAGAGAATGCTAGTCTGTCTGGCATTTTTGTTTTGTTTTTAAATATTTAAACTAGAAAAGATATCTTTGTTTCATTAACAGTAATAACAGTTATTGTTGAATACGGGCAGCTCACTCGATTGCCCCTGTCTCGTGCATCCACACACTCACACCTTTTCTACAAATAGGCCCTAGTGACCCAGACAACCCATAATGATCATGCGGTAATAGTGCCTATCATAGGATGTGGCGAGTTTCAATGAATCGGTTTACATGTAGCTAGAGTCTAGCTGTTTGACTGCAAATTGGGGTCACGTTTCAATAACTCCCCCGTAAGTTAAGCGAGAACGTTTAAATGCAAAATCTTTGTTTTTGTTTACTTCGTTCAAATGTTATATAATAATTTATTAATGAAGGGATGATAAAACATTGTCGTTTATGGCAATGCATCTAACGCTTTCTGTAAAATGCAATACTAATGAAAGCCGGGTCATTAACTATGCAAAACCAGCCTCAACTTAGTATCCAACCCATAATACTTCATTTCTTGGCTGTTCCAGTTTACGTGCTTGGAGGTATTTAAGGCGTTGGTTTGTTAATCTGGGATAGTTATGCGTAAATTCTTATAGATCGGTTATTGAAAAAACCTTTTTTACCTATTGTGTTTGGAGAACAGTTGATACGCCATCTAGAAAATTGTACTTTCATTAGTTCTGTATGACATTTGTCAATTGAGCTTACTCCCCCGTCACCACACCCAAGTCGAAACTATATGCCTCCAAAACGGTGGAGAGTCGGTTGAAATTGCCAGAATTTTCGGCAAACGGGACCAGTTGTCGAATATTCGGTGGTATTTTAAGTTTTAACGAACTGGGGATTATAAAAGGATTAGTACGTAACCCTATTTAGGGTTAGCAGCCAGCCCTGTCGCGCTGTCAGAGCGGATTGTGATACCAATATGGCGTGCTGCCTGACGGAAGAACTGAAGGAACAGAAGCGTATCAACCAAGAAATAGAAAGACAGTTGCGAAAAGACAAGCGAGATGCAAGACGAGAGCTGAAGCTTCTCTTGCTAGGTAGGTAGTTTTGTGGAGATAATGCACATGATTAGCTTTGGATTTGGGGTTGTTTTAGATGTCTACGATTGATATTATTTATTCTATCATCTGTAGCATAGATTACATATTCTGAAAACCTTTTACTTTTATCATGCAAACGGTTTGGGTAATCTGTCATATAGTACATGTGCTGACCTCAATATAGTTCAAAAATATTTATGTATGTGAAATATTATATGTATTTTATAGTTTTTACCTTTATATTTGAGATATTTAACGAGAACGGGCGTCGCTCTGGAATGAAACATGAATTCAGTCGCCTAAACAAGTCGCCATTTTGGATTGTTTTGGTGAAAAGATGTGAATACATATACATAATTATTCATTTAGATCATATTAGTACCGGCACAGCTTCTCTATATGATACAATGAACAATGACATCAATATATATTTTTCAGTTTGAATTGCGGAAATGCTGTACACTGTAATATAAATGCAGTATTTATCGTTTAAGTAATAATGATATAAATTGAGTCAGCATATTTAATCACATGATCAAAGTCATGACGATTAATAAGTAATTATGCTTAGTTCTTGTAGTTGTACATTGGCAAATGCACCATATAATGAAACTGTGCAGAAATGTATATTTTGAAGAAATTCAGATGTCATATCTTAATATACTTAAGTGAAAGTGATGAAACTTGAGTTTCATTACAGTAATACCTTGACTAAGTTCGATAATGAGCATTTTCTGCTCAGGGTAAGCAAAGCGATACGCAATTTGATTGGTCGAGACAAAATAACTCTCCTTCTAATTGAGCTAAAATGTTCAAACTTTATGTATATGCTTCTTAGGTCAATGCCTTGATGGAGTTCGAAGATGAGCATTTTCCGCTTAGGGTAAGCAGAGATAAGCAATTTGATTGGTTGATGCTTTGGGACACGATAACTTTAGTTCTAATTAAGTGAGAGTGATGAAACTTGGTGTATAGTTTCATTACAGTAATACATTGACTAAGTTAGATTATGAGCATTTTCTGCTTAGGGTAAGCAGAGCGATACGCAATTTGATTGGTCGAGACTTTGGAACACAATAACCCTCCTTCTAATTGAGCTAAAATGTTCAAACTTGGTGTATATGCTTATTAGGTCAATGCCTTGATGGAGTTCGAAAGATGAGCATTTTCCGCTTAGGGTAAGCAGAGATAAGCAATTTGATTGGTTGATGCTTTGGGACACGATAACTTATTAGGTCAATGCCTTGATGGAGTTCGAAGATGAGCATTTTCCGCTTAGGGTAAGCAGAGATAAGCAATTTGATTGGTCGATACTTTGGGACAAGATAACTTAGGTTCATCTTGATTGATGATTTTTATGCCAATACATATACTGCATTCTCATTTAGAAATGGATTTGACAGTAACAGTGTATAGAAACGATTGACTAGGACACGAGGGCCCTTTCGCTTGGCCAGAGGGGCTCTTTTGTCTGCCTTTAGGGTCCCCTTAACTAGGGTACATTTTCATTTTTCTCGTCGGTTTTGGCATTTTTCTTTATAAAACACTTTTGGATGACACTTCGTGTACAGTTTGATTGCTCGATACATTAAAAAAAAAAAAATGTGCGATTAATTAATATGTGTCTTCTATTTATACAGACACAGGACTTACACTTTCTGAATCCTTGAAGGAAAACCTAAAAAACGTTCATAGCAGAATTTTGATTAAGGTCAGCTGATGGTCGCCATTTTGAAGTGAATATGAAACATAGTGAAAAATTGACATTTACGCGCTTGTAAACAAATACAATAGGGCATAGTATGTTCAAAACTTCTCCTATGTCTAAAATTTAATACATTTCAGGATAGCCGAAATACGGGTCGAAATTTTGCTATTTGAATATTTCAAAAATTCAATTTTCGCCTTTGATGTTTTTCGAACCGACAAAGTTGTTTACGAGTGAAAAATCACATTAATTTCGCTAGATTGTGACTGATTTGATGATTTATTTTTTCTTGTTCGGATTATTTATATGACCCATGACATGTGGCAGGAAGTGACTGTGAATATGAAAGCTTACATATCTGCATGGGACAGTAGCAGATCTAGTTAGGGTTTCACACTGCGTAGCTTGTGTGAAACACTATTGTTTTTGTTAAAATTATTATACGCCCACATTTTCATGTGGACGTATTATGTCGTCGCCCCTGTCCGTCCGGACGTCCGTCCGTCCACAATTTGTTTGTGGACTCTCTACAGGTCACAATTCTTATCCGATTTTGACGAAACTTGAAATATAGGTTTATCCCCATAAGATCTCGGTTCCTTTCGATATTGGCATGTATCGGATAAGAACTTCATGGATTATGGCCCCTGATTGTACGAAATATCATGTTTTTACCTTGTGGACCCTATAGAGGTCACAATTTTGAACCGATTGTGATGAAACTTGACATGCATGTTTATAACCCTGAAATCTTGGTTCCTTTCGATATTTGCGCCCATCGGATCGTAACTTCCTGAATTATGGCCCCTGATTGTCCGAAAAATGGCCCTTTTTAGCTTGTGGTCCCTCTGGAGGTCAAAATTATTATCCGATTTAAAAAACCGTTTGATTATATCACCGTTACGGGGTAATGAGGGTTGAGTTCAAATTTTGTGAACATCGGACCAAAATTGACAAACAAAATGGCCGCCGTTTGTACGCGAATAGTGTGAAAATATGTTATATCAAGGTTGTGGACCCTATCGAGGTCACAATTTTGAACCGATTTTGATGAAACTTGACATGTATGTTTATAACCCAAAGATCTTGGTTCCTTTCGATATTTGCAACAATCGGATCGTAATTTCCTGAATTATGGCCCCTGATTTTCTGAAAAAATGCCCTTTTTAGCTTGTGGTCCCTCTGGAGGTCAAAATTATTATCCGATTTAAAAAAACATTTGATTGTATCACCGTTACATGGTAATGAAGGCTGAGTTCAAATTTCGTGAAAATCGGACCAAAATTGACAGACAAAATGGCCGCCGTTTGTACGCGATTAGTGTGAAAGTATGTTATGTCAAGGTTGTGGACCCTATAGAGGTCACAATTTTGAACCGATTTTGATGAAACATGACATGCATGTTTATAACCCAAAGATCTTGGTTCTTTTTGATATTTGCGCCCATTGGATCGTAACTTCCTGAATTATGGCCCCTGATTGTACGAAAAATGACCTTTTTTTTTAGCTTGTGGTCCCTCTGGGGTCAGAATTATTATCCCATTTAAAAAAACGTTTGATTATATCACCGTTACATCGTAATGAAGGTTTCGTGAAAATCGAACCAAAATTGACGGAGAAAATGGCTGCCGTTTGTACGCGAATAGTGTGAAAATATGTTATATCAAGGTTGTGGACCCTATAGAGGTCACAATTTTGAACCGATTTTGATGAAACTTGACATGCATGTTTATAACCCGAAGATCTTGGTTCCTTTCGATATTTGCGCTCATTGATTCGTAACTTCCTGAATTATGGCCCCTGATTGTACGAAAAATCACCCTTTTTAGCTTGTGGTCCCACTGGAGGTCAAAATTATTATCCGATTTATAAAACCGTTTGATTATATCACCGTTACATGGTAATGAAGATTGAGGTAAAATTTCGTGAAAATCAGACCAAAATTGACAGACAAAATGGCCGCCGTTTGTATGCGATTAGTGTGAAAGTATGTTATGTCAAGGTTGTGGACCCTATAGAGGTCACAATTTTGAACCGATTTTGATGAAACATGACATGCATGTTTATAACCCAAAGATCTTGGTTCTTTTTGATATTTGCGCCCATTTGATCATAACTTCCTGAATTATGGCCCCTGATTGTACGAAAAATGACCTTTTTTTTAGCTTGTGGTCCCTCTGGGGTCAGAATTATTATCCCATTTAAAAAACGTTTGATTATATCACCGTTACATCGTAATGAAGGTTGAGGTCGAATTTCGTGAAAATCGGACTAAAATTGACAGCTGTTCTTGTCAGGCCATCCATCCTTCATCACGAACAAGGGGAAACCACGCTAGAAAATCTAGATGAACTTTGTCACCCAATGCAGGGATCAAACACCAAACCTCAAGGCAACCAAGCCAGCATCTTACCCACTTAGCAACATGATCCCCAGTCGAATTTGAAGCCTACTGAAATGAACCTTTATAACCCAAATATCTTAATTCATTTCAATATTTGCACATATCAAATTCTAACTTAATGATGTAGGAAAAATCACTTTCGGTATTGCTTGTTCTCTATCCATCTCTCGAAAATGTGGGCGTATCCTGCCTGGCAGTGCCAGCCTATCTTTATTCTTATTAGGGTTTCACACTGCGAAGCTTGTGTGAAACACTATTGTTTTTGTTAAAATTATTATTAAGCTTTCATATTACATATGAAAGCTTATTGTTTCTGTTAAAGTTATTATTATTTTTTTTTTTTGTGTATTTTCTGCAAATCGGATTTCTCAGAATCTAACCATAGGATCTTTCTGAAACTTTGACCTACCCCCCTATAAATGGGGTGCGAACCTTGATTAAATATATTTTCAAAACGTTTTACGAATCCGAAATCACCGAATTTTACGAACGAATGCATTTGACCTACAATGCTGTAACTTTGTGACTATTTGACCTATTTAATTAATTCTTTTTTCTATGAGTACCTTGAGACATTTACTTCAAATCTGCAATTTCGGATTTTCGAATTTCGAAAATTCGTCGCTGTGATTTCGAACCGGAAGTTTAGACCAACTCGACAACTTCTTTAGTAGTTGTACGATTTTCATGAAATTTAATATGTAAGTAAACCTTAATGATGCGACTTGAAAAATGACTTTAGAAATTTTCTAAATTATCTCCCCTTGGAGAAATTGAGGATCGAAATTTTCAAAAAAATCGACGAAACATAGGTCAAATCATCTTGATTTTTTTTTTGGTAACTAGCTGCGAGACCACTGATTCGTACACAAAAAATGGAGTTTGTAGCTCAACCCGGAAGTGCCACCATCTTGAAATGTAAAAACCTCAAACGCCATTTTGCTATTTTACTTACAGACACGGGAATTATATTTTCTGAATCCTTGAAGGAAGGCCTAAAAAACGTCGTGTGAAATCATTGTATCATTTTTTTCAAATATCAGGGATAGCAGAAAAAAGAGATCGAAAATCCAAAAAGTCGTATTTTTACGATTTAGAGCATTTTTAAAGGACCTTTTCTCTTAAAGTCAACATAATATTTTTGGGGAACTTCTTGTACAAAGAGTCTTATCGGTAGTCTTTTATATGAAACCATCGATCAACAGTCCAAAATATCAGGAGTAGAAGAATAAAAGGATTGAAAATTGAAAACGGCACCCTTTCATTGTTAAGCAAAACATGCAGTGTGGGTGGCTACAATTTGCACATTTAGTCATCGTATAGAGCTTATTCAACATTATCGAATTCCAACTGCTAAGGAATCTTTTACGTGCACTCCAATGTGTACACGCCGGTGGGAGGACACGCCAAAAAATCGAGATGAACTTTCTCGGCCAATGCAGGGATCGAACACCCGACCTCCTGGCTAGCAGGTCAACGCCTTCGCCACATAGTGTGTACACCCATTGTACATTTCATCTGTCAAATCAAAGCATTTCATTGCATTAGACCAATAATTAATTATTCTTAATTTGAAACTTTATTTTAGTATTATTAAATCCTCATTTTATTGGTAGACGTTCATCTTATTTAAAGTCAGGGATCGAAATTCCCTTTATTTGCGTGCCGAGCGCACGGGTAAATTTTATATGGCACGGATGAAATTGAACAGCTGTGCCTTGTGGGCACGCCTGAAAAATCACTTAACGTCTAAAATTTTTATCAAACTGACAAATATTTTGGACCTTTCCAACAATCTTAGCCATCTGTGCCTCATCAATCAACGAAGACTCCAGTCGAGCAGTCGACGACCTGCCATCACTATTACTATCAATGTAACTTTGTATTGTATACACTAAAAAATACGCGTCTGGATAACAAAATCTAAAAAAAAGAACCTACGGGAAATTTGTTTGTTTCTAATGCGCATGACAGGAAATCTGAGAAGTCAAAACAATTTTAAGTTTCTTTAAACCTCCGACAATTAATAATGCCAACTCTGAGAGTTTTAACACCAGTTCAGCTGGGTGCAACACATCTGACACAAGTAGGCCTAATGAAAATCAGAGTGCCGGTAAACATAAATGTGACGATACGAGTGAGAGTGACTCGACTCCCGAGTGAGGACGTGTTAAAACAATTAAAAATTAGTGAAGATTTATTTAGATGGCAAGAAAGTGTATAATTAAAATACATTTTCCTAAATAACTGTGCAAAATGTGTAATGTGCTCAATTATAAAACAACACTCATTGAATTATTTTAGAATTTTTATTGTTATATAATCATCTCCATGCTCTGATGGCACACTTCATTTGGTCAGGGCACACATAAATTTGAAATTGGGTGCCTTAAGGCACCCTGAGAAAAAATTGCATTTCTATCCCTGAAAGTTAAACTTTCATTTAACTATGAACATCCCTTAACGTGTCTCTTTAAAACAATTAAATACTCTAAAACAGTAGCTCAACCTTTTGACCTAAGCTCATTAATTTACCATTTTGTATGTGAGCGACTTGTTATTCTTCTTATATGACATATTGCACGTGTCATATTTCAAAGGGGAGTTTGGTGGCTGAATGGTTAGCACGCGCGCGCTGTATCATAAAGCCTGTCATTGAGTCAGCTAGCGTGTTTTCGAATCTCCGGTCGTACCTGACAAGGAGTAAGGTCGCCTGTCCATCTTGGTGGGTTTTCTTCATTTCCTCCGGTTTCCTTCCACTGCTAAAGACCTCTACGCACAAGCGAAATATTGAAATAAAATGGAACTATATGTTAGTCCCGAAATGATCTAGTTTGGGACACAATAACTCTCTTTCTAATTCAGCTAGACTTGGTGTGGGTGTTTATTAGGCCAATACCTTGATGACTCTGGAACACAATAACTCTTTTTCTAATTGGGGTACAATGTTCAAACTTGGTATATGCATTCACTAAGTCAATGTCTTGATGAAGTTCGAAGTAGAATTTTGATTTAGGTCAACTGGTAGTCACCATTTTGAAGTGAATATGAGACATAGTGAAAAGTCGACATTTACGGACTTGTAAACAAACACAATAGAGCATAGTATGTTCAATGCGTCTCCTATGTCTGAAATTATTACATTTCAGGATAGTCGGGATACGGTATTTGAATATTTCAAAAATTCGATTTTTGCCTTTGATGTTTTTCGTGCTGACAAAATTCTTTACGAGTGAAAAATCACATTAACTTCACTAGATTGTAACCGATTTTAATGATTTTTTTTCCTTGTTCGGATTATTCATACGACCCATGACATGTGACAGGAAGTGACTGTGAATATGAAAGCTTTCATATCTGCATGGGACAGTAGCAGAAAAAAGAGATTGAAAATCCAAAAAGTGGTATTTTTACGATTTAGAGCATATTTAAAGGTCCTTTTCTCTTAAAGTGAACATAATATTTTTGGGGAACTTCTTGTACAAAGAGTCTTATCGGTAGTCTTTTTTATGAAACCATCGATCAACAGTCCAAAATATCAGGAGTAGAAGAATAAAAGAATCGAAAATTGAAAACGGCACCCTTTCATTGTTAAGCAAAACATGCAGTGTGGGTGGCTACAATCTGCACATTTAGTCATCGTATAGAGCTTATTCAACATTATCGAATTCCAACTGCTAAGGAATCTTTTACGTGCACTCCAATGTGTACACGCCGGTGGGAGGACACGCCAGAAAATCGAGATGAACTTTCTCGGCCAATGCAGGGATCGAACACCCGACCTCCTGGCTAGCAGGTCAACGCCTTCGCCACATAGTGTGGACACCCATCGTACATTTCATCCGTCAAATCAAAGCATTTCATTGCATTAGACCAATAATTAATTATTCTTAATTTGAAACTTTATTTTAATATTATTAAATCCTCATTTTATTGGTAGACGTTCGTCTTATTTAAAATTAAACTTTCATTTAACTATGAACAACCCTTAACGTGTCTCTTAACAAAACAATTAAATACTCTAAAATAGTAGCTCAACCTTTTGACCTAAGCTCATTAATTTACCATTTTGTATGTGAGCGACTTGTTATTCCTCTTATATGACATATTGCACGTGTCTGATTTCAAAGGGGAGTTTGGTGGCTGAATGGTTAGTACGCGCGCGCTGTATTATAAAGCCTGTCATCGAGTCAGCTAGCTTGTTTTCGAATCTCCGGTCGTACCTGACAAGGAGTAAGGTTGCCTGTCCATCTTGGTGGGTTTTCTTCATTTCCTCCGGTTTCCTTCCACTGCCAAAGACCTCTACGCGCAAGCGAAATATTGAAATAAAATCGAACTATATGTTAGTCCCGAAATGATCTAGTTTGGGACACAATAACTCTCTTTCTAATTCAGCTAGACTTGGTGTGGGTGTTTATTAGGCCAATATCTTGATGACTCTGGAACACAATAACTCTTCTTCTAATTGGGGTACAATGTTCGAACTTGGTATAGGCATTCACTAGGTCAATGTCTTGATGAAGTTCGAAGTAGAATTTTGATTTAGGTCAACTGGTAGTCACCATTTTGAAGTGAATATGAAACATAGTGAAAAATCGACATTTACGGACTTGTAAACAAACACAATAGAGCATAGTATGTTCAATGCGTCTCCTATGTCTGACATTAATACATTTCATCATAGTCAGGATACGGTATTTGAATATTTCAAAAATTCGATTTTTCCCTTTGATGTTTTTCGTGCTGACAAAATTCTTTACCAGTGAAAAATCACATTAACTTTACTAGATTGTGACCGATTTTAATGGGGTTTTTTCCTTGTTCGGATTATTCATATGACCCATGACATGTGACAGGAAGTGACTGTGAATATGAAAGCTTTCATATCTGCATGGGACAGTAGCAGATCTAGTTCTTGTTAGGGTTTCACACTGCGAAGCTTGTGTGAAACACTATTGTTTTTGTTAGAATTATTATTCTTATTAAGCTTTCATATTACATATGAAAGCTTATTGTTTCTGTTAAGATTATTATTATTATTGTCCCCCGCCTTTCGAAGAAAGTTGGGGGACTATTAAAATGGGTTCGTCCGTCTGTCTGTCTGTCCGTCTGTCTGTCCGTCTGTCTGTCCGTCACACTTTTTGGGACACAATAACTCTCTTCCTAATTGAGCTAGAATGTTCAAACTTGGTGTATGTGTTTATTAGGTCAATGCCTTGATGGAGTTCGAAGATGAGCATTTTCCGCTTAGGGTAAGCAGAGATAAGCAATTTGATTGGTTGATGCTTTGGGACACGATAACTTTAGTTCTAATTAAGTGAGATTGATGAAACTTGGTGTATAGTTTCATTATAGTAATACCTTGACTAAGTTCGATAATGAGCATTTTCTGCTCAGGGTAAGCAGAGCTATACGCAATTTGATTGGTCGAGAATTTGGAACACAATAACTCTCCTTCTAATTGAGTTAAAATGTTCAAACTTGGTGTATATGCTTATTAGGTCAATGCCTTGATGGAGTTCGAAGATGAGCATTTTCCGCTTAGGGTAAGCAGAGATAAGCAATTTGATTGGTTGATGCTTTGGGACACGATAACTTTAGTTCTAATTAAGTGAGAGTGATGAAACTTGGTGTATAGTTTCATTATAGTAATACCATGACTAAGATCGATAATGAGCATTTTCTGCTTAGGGTAAGCAGAGCGATACGCAATTTGATTGGTCGAGACTTTGGAACACAATAACTCTCCTTCTAATTTAGTTAAAATGTTCAAACTTGGTGTATATGATTATTAGGTCAATGCCTTGATGGAGTTCGAAGATGAGCATTTTCCGCTTAGGGTAAGCAGAGATAAGCAATTTGATTGGTTGATGCTTTGGGACACGATAACTTTAGTTCTAATTAAGTGAGAGTGATGAAACTTGGTGTATAGTTTCATTACAGTAATACCTTGACTAAGTTCGATAATGAGCATTTTCTGCTCAGGGTAAGCAGAGCGATACGCAATTTGATTGGTCGAGACTTTGGAACACAATAACTCTCCTTCTAATTGAGTTAAAATGTTCAAACTTGGTGTATATGCTTATTAGGTCAATGCCTTGATGGAGTTCGAAGATGAGCATTTCCCCCTTAGGGTAGGCAGAGATAAGCAATTTGATTGGTTGATGCTTTAAGACACGATAACTTTAGTTCTAATTACGTGAGAGTGATGAAACTTAGTGTATTGTTTCATTACAGTAATACCTTGACTATGATCGATAATGAGCATTTTCTGCTCAGGGTAGGCAGAGCGATAAGCAATTTGATTTGCCGAGATTTTGGAACACAATAACTCTCCTTCGAATTGAGTTAAAATGTTCAAAATTGGTGTGTATGCTTATTAGGTCAATGCGTTGATGGAGTTCGAAGATGAGCATTTTCTTCTTACGGTAGGCAGAGATAAGCAATTTTTGGATGACACTTCGTGTTCAGTTTGATTGGTCGATACGTTTGAAAAAAATAAATGTGCGATTAATTAATATGTGTCGTCTATTTATTTTGGGATTTCGGCGGGGGACATCAGCCTCACTGTTGGCTTGTTTTTTTTTGTGTGTGTTTTCTGCAAATCGGATTTCTCAGAATCTATCCGTAGGATCTTTCTGAAATTTTGACCTACCCCCCCAAAAATGGGGTGCGAACCTTGATTAAATATATTTTCAAAACGTTTTACGAATCCGAAATCACCGAAATTTAAGAACGACGAAATTGACAAAGCATAGTCGTAACTTTGTTATTTTTTGACCGATTTTACTAATTCTTTTTTCTTTGAATACCTTGAAAAAAATCATTTTCATCTGCAGTTTCACATTTTCGAATTTCGAAAATTCGTCGCTGTGATTTCGAACCGGAAGTTTAGACCAATTTGACAACTTCTTTAATAGTTGTACGATTGTCATGAAATTTAGTATATATGTAGACCTTACTGATGTGACTTCAAAAATATAATTAGAAATTTTCTAAATTATCTCCCCTTGACGAAATTAAAGATCAAAATTTTCAAAAAAATCATCGAAATATAGGTCAGAATGACCTGATTTTTTTTTTTGATACTAGACAAGTAATTACTGATTTGTACACAAAATATAAAGTTTGTTGATCGAACCGGAAGTGCCACCATCTTGAAACGTGAAAAATCCCTAAGGCTTTTTTGCTATTTTACTTACAGACACGGGAGTTATATTTTCGGAATCCTTGAAAGATGGCCTAAAAATTGTTCAGAGAAGAATTTTGATTTAGGTCAATTGATGGTTGCCATTTTGAAGTGAATATGAAAAGTATTAGCAATTTGAAGGGCCGAAACTTTGAAACACAATAACTCTCCTTCTAATTGAGCTAGAATGTTCAATCTTGGTGTAGACGTTCACTATGTCAATGTCATGATTGAGTTCAAAGATGAGCATTTTCTGCCTAGGGTAAGCAGAAATAAGCATGCTGATTTGTTGATTCTTTAGGGCAAGATAACTTCGGTTATAATGAAGGGAGGGCGGTGAAACTCTTGTTAATCGAGAGGGTAATAGCTGGCCTGTTGTGTGAAATCGTTGTATCTTTTTTTTAAATATCAGGGATAGCTGAAAAAAAGAGATCGAAAATCCAAAAAGTCGTATGTTTACGATTTGGAGCATCTTTAAAGGTTCTTTTCTCTTAAAGTCAACATAATACTTTTTGGGAACTTCTTCTACAAAGAGTCTTATCGGTAGTCTTTTATATGAAAACTTCGATCAACAGTCCAAAATATCTGGAGTAGAAGAATAAAACGGCACCCTTTCATTGTTAAGCGAAACATGCAGTGTGTGTGACTACAATCTGCACATTTAGTCATTGTATAGAGCTTATTCAACAGTATCGAATTCCAACTGCTTAGGGATATTTTACATGCACTCCAATGTGTACACGCGACCTTGGTTTTTCGTCCCACCCCAAACGACTAGACAGCTGTCCTTGTCAGGCCCTCCGTTCTGCCTCACTGACAAAGGGGACCACGCCGGAAAATCGAGATGATCTTCCTCGTTGCAGAACTTTCAATTCAGGCCAAACGTTTATTGCATACGATTAAGCTGGTCAGTTGGAGCTTATTTTCAAAAGTTTTGTAATAATCGGTTGGTAATTGAAATACCGTGCGAATTAAACTGTTAAAACAGAAAATTTCGCCCGGTTAAAATGTTTCTTGCTATAAGTCAGCAATTTCCAGATTTTAGTAGGGGTGGGTATTGCCAAAAAAATCGTATTGCGATATATTGCGATACGATTTGTCGTATTGCAATACATATTGCAATATATTGTGAAAGTGCTAACTCCAGATTTATTGCAAAAGTACAGCCTTACATGTATCTCATAGCAACACTGAAACTCATGTGAAGGTCTTTGAACATGCAATTCCTCTATTGTACAACTAGTCAACTACAAGAACAAGACATCCACAAAAGACATGTTTTTATTTACCTCACTTCTGCCTTACATTTATTGCATAATGCAACATTCAACATTAAACGCCCTGAGCCAATTAAAAGATTAGCTACCCTGCCCCTAAGCCCATTAAATCAGCATGGCCCATCTCCCAAAGCCAATAAGAGGATTATTGTTAATCCCAATACCCTCTACAAAATTGAAAATAACTAAAAAAATATTTTCTATACATAAAAATGTAAACATTGTCGTGTTCTTCCCAATGATATAAAATTCAATTGTTCAAACTAGCATTTATATTACTATAAATTATATTGAAAAGCCAATTATGACTTTTCTCTATCATATTAGCAAAATAACGTGAAAAAGTATCCCTTACGATTTTTTTAAAAAAAAATAAAACAAAAATATAGTACTTCATGTTGGCAGCTATAAATATAACTTTTAAAAAGAAACATCACCCAAATAACGGTTACTTCATCGCCTACGGCATTTAACATTTCTGCCTTTCTTTGGATTTATGACGGGAATTGTCGTTTTCTTTGCTTCATTGAAAGCTTCGACAGTGTAATTTCCCTTAATTTAGCTTGTATTAAATCCTAAAAGTTTTGATTCAATTTAGCTTTCAAAAGTCTAGAATTATTAGCCGTAAGTTTTGTTATCATCTGTTTGATCGAACGTATCCAAGATGGCGGCGACACGGTTGATCTCGGCTCGAGTAGAAGCATTCTTCGAATCATAACGTCAAAAAAAATAATAAATAGTTGATTTCTTCGACATTATCATATTCCACAATATGCCTGGCAGTAAATTATAAAATCTGATTCTATTTCACTCTCAATATCACATAATTATTAGCCGTAAGTGACAGCGTGAAAATATTGGAATAGCGCCAAAGTGATCGGCACGGTGTGAATTTTCACCTCTGACCTATTACTTATATTACCCAATCACCATTAATTAATAAATTAGAAACAATAGAAATAAGTTGATTGATTTCTCGCTTGGGTTCGCTAATGCCGTTACCAAGTACGAAGGGTCCGCGAGTTGATTCACTACCGCCAAGGAAAGGAAATTCTCAAGTTTTCAATAGAATTGACAATCTCACGGAATATTCCGATGATTATTACGGAAGTTGCCGATCGTATTGACTGAACCGGTTCTTGGCCGTGTATCACGATATGATGTATTGGCAAGTTTGAATTGCAATACACCGGTATACCGGTTATATCGCCCACCCCTAGATTTTAGGGAGGCTGAATGGTTAGCATACGCGCGCTGTATCGTAACGTCTGTCATTGAGTCAACCGGCGTCGTTTCGATTTCCAAGTTGCACGTGACATGGAGTATGGTGTCCAACCTCGTGGGTTTTCTCCGTGTCCTTCGGTTTCCTCCCACGGCTAAAGACCCGTACGCGCAAGGGAAGTTTATAAATACAATTAAAAAACATATGTTGGTCCCGAAATGACCTAGTTTGTGTCGAATGGATGTTGGGCCGCATTTCTCTCTTTCTCTTTTATTTTTAAAGTTTTGTAATAATCGGTTGGTAATCAAAGGTACTGTAAACAAAAAGTCGTATGTTTACGATTTGGAGCATCTTTAAAGGTTCTTTTCTCTTAAAGTCAACATAATGCTTTTTGGGAACTTCTTCTACAAAGAGTCTTATCGGTAGTCTTTTATATGAAAACTTCGATCAACAGTCCAAAATATCTGGAGTAGAAGAATAAAAGGATCGAACATTGAAAACGGCACCCTTTCATTGTTAAGCGAAACATGCAGTGTGTGTGACTACAATCTGCACATTTAGTCATTGTATAGAGCTTATTCAACAGTATCGAATTCCAACTGCTTAGGGATATTTTACGTGCACTCCAATGTGTACACGCGACCTTGGTTTTTCGTCCCACCCGAACGACCAGTCAGCTGTCCTTGTCAGGCCCTCCGTTCTGCCTCACTGACAAGGGGGGACCACGCCGGAAAATCGAGATGATCTTCCTCGTTGCAGAACTTTCAATTCAGGTCAAACGTTTATTGCATACGATTAAGCTGGTCAGTTGGAACTTATTTTCAAAAGTTTTGTAATAATCGGTTGGTAATTAAAATACTGTGCGAATTAAACTGTTAAAACATAAAATTTCGCCCGGTTATAATGTTTCCCACTTTAAAGTCAGCAATTTGCCGATTTTAGAGGGCAAATGTTTATTGCGAACAATTAAGCTGGTCAGGGGGAGCTTATTTTTAAGGGAGGCTGAATGGCTGAATGGTTAGCATGTGCACGCTGTATCGTAACGTCTGTCATTGAGTCAACGGGCGTCGTTTCGATTTCGAGATTGCACGTGACATTGAGTATGGTGTCCAACCTCGTGGGTTTTCTCCGTGCCATTCGGTTTCCTCCCAACAGCTAAAGACCAGTACGCGCAAGGGGAGTTTTTAGATAAAATTAAAAAACATATGTTAGTCCCGAAATTACCTACTTTGTGTCAAATGGACATTAGGCCGCATTTCTCTCTTTTTTTTTATTTTTAAAGTTTTGTAATAATCGGTTGGTAATCAAAGATACTGTAAAAGTGATAAAACAGAAAAATTCACCCGGTTGTAATGTTTCTCACTTTAAAGTCAGCAATTTGCCGATTTTAAGGGGAAAACGTTTATTGCGAACGATTTAGCTGGTCAGGGGGAGCTTATTTTTAAAAGTTTTGTAATATTCGGTTGATAACTAAAGGTACCATGCAAATTAAACTAATAAAATAGAAGATTTCGCCCGGTTGAAATGTTTCTATCTGTAGGTCAGCAATTTGCAGATTTTAGGGAGGTTGCGTGACTGAATGGTTAGCACGTGCGCTCTGTATCATAACGTCTGTCATTGAGTCAACTGGCGTTGTTTCGATTTCTTGGTTGTACGTGACAAGGAGTATGGTCGCCTATCCAACCTCGTAGGCCGTAACGCCGCTGCCCGGGTAAAATTTCCCTCATTGCACACTTTATGGCGTATGCCCGTCTTCATTAGCCCATTTTAGGAACAAAACAGTAGGACGTTAAACAGCCATTCAATTTGATTTCATTTTCTCTATGTTGCTTATTTATTATAGTGGATAAATGTTTTTCTGGTTCTATTAATTATTTCATTTCTGCATAGAAATCTTGCTTTGAGCAGTTTTTTTTTATTGCAAAGTGCCATTCTTGTATATTGCAGTCTATGACCCTTTGTTTAAAACATGCTTAAGAAGTTGTCACGATTTCCTACTTATAACCAAACATATTGGAAACCATAATTATATAACATATCTCTAATTTTGGAAGCCCGATTACAGCTATACAAGTTTGGGTTATTTCCCTTTAGTTTAAAGATTATTTTTTTGCCGAGGGTGCAATGTTTCTCACTACATTTAAATTTGTAACTTTGTGAGTTTTGACCGATTTTGATAATTATGTCTTTATAATTTTCCAAATTTACATATTTAACGTAAATATTCAAACAATTGGAATCAACCTAGGGCTGGACGATATTGACAATTTTAAATATCGCGATATTTGAAAAAATATTCACGATATATTGAAATATCGCGATATTTTTACGTGTGTAATGTTTTATTAAAAAATGTGTATAAATTAGGGCTGCAACGATTCATCGATGAACCGCGATTTTGTAAAAATCCACGATGCACGATACAATCAATGTCCGTATCGCGATTCATTATCCAAAAAATCCACAAAAAAAGACCAGCGTTCTGTCGTTTAAATATCCTAACGTGGAATGCGTAAATAATTCCACAAGCAAAATTACTTTTTTTACTGTAAGCGAGTATGTGTTATCACACTCTCGACAAGTTATTTCGCCAAGAATAAATAATATCAGTCTGGATAAGCCACTGATAGATCAGTGGGATAAGCAAGTCGAGCTTGAAATAAAGTAACTTGCAAATTACGCACTTGAATAATATACGGAAAAACATAGAGCATATTATTATAAATACGTCAGTAATATGCGAATTGTGCTAAGATTAATGCACGAGATTGGCGATTGGTGCATACATTGGTCAGCACAATTATCATTTCTATATTTCTAATGTATAATAATATTTTGACATTCAAAATTCCGTACTGTTATTTTCTTCGCCATTGCCACATCTGCGACTGACCTGACAACGAGAAAGCTTTTCATTGGCTGAACTTGTTGTGGCAATACGAGCCAGTCATATTGATTCTGCAGCTGAATTTTTATAATAATAATGCATTCGTCAACAAATTCAAAGTCAAAGCCCAGCTAAGGCATGGGCCTGAGGGGCCCAGGGCCCCGCGGTTCATGGCAAAAAGAAAAATTTCAGATGACAGTTTCACAGTAATCGATCTAGCGGCGCGAAGTGTCGAGTCGGAGCTATCCACCAACCTTCAACTACCTTCTCTGTGTAGTTCCACTCGGTTATCGGCCTAGGCTGCTAGACTTTGTATGTCGTTCGGAATTGAATAGATTTCCTAATTTCGCACATAATTAGCAATATATCGTCAATAAATATCGCGGTATTTACGATAATCTGCAAAAAACGATATATTGCTATACCGCGATGTTTTTGGTGACCAAAGATCGTCGACGATGAAAAAATTTGACATCGCGATATATCGGGATATCGAGAATATCGTCCAGCCCTAAATCAACCTGATTCAAAAGTTTTTAGTTTTGTTCAAAGTTTTCTCATTTAATTTTTCGATGTTTTCTTACCATTTTCATTTCATTTTTCTGAAAGTTTTGAAGTGGGAAGTCATCCCGATTACAGCAACACAAGTATCAGTTATTTCCCTTTAGTTTTCAGATTATGCAATGTTTCATACTATATTTAGACTTGTAACTTCGCGAGTTTTTGACCAATTTTGATAGTTTGTTATTCTTATCCTTTTATTTGAGATACTTGATATAATCTATGACACGTGACGATGAATATGAAAGCTTTCATATCTGCATGGGACAGTAGCAGATCTAGTTATTATTATTATTCTTCTTCTTTTGTTTTGAGTAGATCTCAGCAACTGCTTGTCGCATCGTTACGATTTCTTCGGTTTTACTGGGAAAGTGGGTGTGACTTAGAGGATAAAGCTATTTTGAACGTTCTGCGACAATGCGAAATGTCCGAAATCACCGAAGTTATCGTTTTTGAAAATATTGCAGTAATTTTAACAATAATCATTGGATTTTAACTATCGATACATTTTGGCATAGCCTGAGACAGGGCAAATAGCTACGCTTCTTTCGATTTTTGATTTTCGGCAAATCTTCGGAGATATTAGGCGCCAAATTTCGTAAATTTAAAATTTTACAAAAAACATTTTTATTTATGAATATTTTTTAGTCGTATTGTGCACAGAATTAAAGAGTCATCTGCCTTGTGCAAAAATGTTAAAAAATTTTGTCTCAGTAATTTTCCTTGGCCGCCATTGGCTAATTCAGTTTTTCAGTCCTAGATTAATTTTTTATTGTTCGATTTGTATAAAACAAAGTTCATATGCTTCGTTGTCTCAATTGTCATTTTTTTTAATTACCGGAAGTGATATCTGTCGGCACCGGAAGTGGCATAATTTTACCAAAAACTACAATTTTGACAGTTAGGTACATTTTTTGAAAACAAATATTATTTTTTGGAAAAATTATTTGACTCAAAGAGTGTGCCCTTTCAAGGCGCAAAAAATGTAGGAAGCAGTTTTTATACGCCCACATTGAAATGTGGTCGTATATTGTCGTCGCCCCCGTCCGTCCGTCCGTCCGTCCGTCGGTCCGTCCGTCCGTCCGTCCGTCCGTCGGTCCGGCGTCCACAAGCAAAGTTAATATCCGATTGAGTTTAAATTTATACACAGTGTTTAAGGTCATGAGACGAAGAAGCCTATTGTTTTTCAGCGATTTCCGATAATTAGTGCCAGAGTTATGGCCCTTGATCACTTCAAAAAATCTTGTGGACGCTCTAGAGGCCAAAGTTAATATCCGATTGACTTCAAATTTATACACAGTGTTTAAGGTCATAAGACGAAGAAGCCTATTGATTTTCAGCGATTTCCGATAATTAGTGCCAAAGTTATGGCCCTTGATCACCTCAAAAAATCTTGTGGACGCTCTAAAGGTCAAAGTTAATATCCGATTGACTTTGAATTTATACACAGTGTTTAAGGTCATAAGACGAAGAAGCCTATTGATTTTCAGTGATTTCCGATAATTAGTGCCAGAGTTATGGCCCTTGATCACTTCAAAAAATCTTGTGGACGCTCTAGAGGCCAAAGTTAATATCCGATTGACTTCAAATTTATACACAGTGTTTAAGGTCATAAGACGAAGAAGCCTATTGATTTTCAGCGATTTCTGATAATTAGTGCCAGAGTTATGGCCCTTGATCACGTCAAAAAATCTTGTGGACGCTCTAGAGGCCAAAGTTAATATCCGATTGACTTTAAATTTATACACAGTGTTTAAGGTCATAAGACGAAGACGCCTATTAATTTTCAGCGATTTCTGATAGTTAGTGCCAGAGTTATGGCCCTTGATCACCTCAAAAAAATCTTGTGGACGCTCTGGAGGCCAAAGTTAATATCCGATTGACTTTAGATTTATACACAGTGTTTAAGGTCATGAGACGAAGAAGCCTATTGATTTTCAGCGATTTCAAATAATTACTGCCAGAGTTATCTCCCTTGATAACTTCAAAATTCTTGTGACGCTATAGAGGCCAAAGTTACTATCCGATTGACTTCAGATTGATACATAGAGTTTAAGGTGTTGAAACGAACAAGTATTTTGATTTTCAATGAATTTAGATAACTGAACAGCTAAATCCATGATATTAGATGTTTCATGTATATATACTTAATCAGATTTTAGTGTATTACAAATGTTTCATTACCGAAATTAGTAAAAATATGCGACAACCCTTGCTGACTGCTCGGACGATTTAGCTGCTGTGGGCGTATGTTTCGTTGCCTGGCAACCTATCTTTTAATTTCGATTTCATTTTCGAGCAAATTCGATTAAATGGCTAAAAATGGTGTAAAATTGACCTATTTACAACCTATTCAGGCTTTTCAGATTTTAAAATATTTCTTCGTAACTTTTATAAACTTGTAGCTATAATCCATACGAAGAAAATGTATGTTAAAATTAGTTTGTAATATAAGCAGTTCCCAAGAAATGGGCAGTTCTGTACAAGTCACTGTTTTCGTTATTTTGCCTGTAAAATAGTCAATTATTATTGGATTTTTATAAAAGTGACATCATTTGATTCAAAAAGCATGTAGCGTCATATCAAGTTGATTACAATTTAAAATTGACACCGGAAGTGACGTCATTTGGTCAAAAACTGCATTTTAAACTTTTTAAATCAATGTTTTATTCAACCATGAATAACTTAATATATGTATTAATAATTTAACTTTTAATTTAAATTCACATATAAATACAACTCATATGGTCATATAGATATCATAAAATTGTTTCTAACTTGTTCGGTTGCCGAGAAATAGACGGTTTTCTACAGGTCACTTTTGAAGGTTTCGGGGCCATAAAAGTGTCAATTATTATTCGATTTTCATAAACGTTACACCATGTTATACCTAATGCCATTTGTGATTTCATACAAGTAATTTAAGATTTTCATTATTAGGGAGGTCAATGACGCAATAAAATGGCCGTCATGCGCAGTTGAATGCCACTTACTGTTCACAAATTTGACTATGTTTAACCTGCTCGTATGAAATAATTACTGTTGAAATCTTTGAAGTTTTTGTTGATTTTATAAGTTTAAATTGTGTAAAATTGCACAAAAGTATTTTTTTTTATCAGCCACTGTTGTTTCTGTTGGTAAAATTTTGTTTCCGTAATTGTTGTTTCTCTCGAACATTGCAGCGCGAGACGTCAACATTCCGGGGGCGGGATATACCTTCATGAAAATAAATATTAACACTGGTTCCTCAGTGGTTACTATCACGAATTACGTATCAAACTGAAGGGAATTCCCTGAGGAATACTGGGATTGTTGTGAAAATAGAATTTTCTTCTCCATGAACATGTCAGAATAATGTAATTTAATACTTGAGAACCAGTGTAAAAATTCAATTTAAATGACCATACCATGAATTCGTACGCTGCGCAAAAACCAATATGGCGGACGCGTCGATGACAACGGCAAATGATGGTACCCAAATTGGTTGATAGGAACATACTAAAGCTTTGTTCTTTTGATAAACCAAGAAATATCATTGCTTATAAATGACAGTTTGCTTGAAGGTTGATCAGTAATGCGTAAATATGACGATCTTTGTAAAAAAGCCGAAGTTTTTCAGTTAGAAAATAGCTTGGTTATATGTACAGGGAGTGAGAACGAATAAGAGAACAGCTATAACTGCACGTCTTTCTGCCTGTAACAGTGTAAAGCTGCTGTTCCATTGTGTATTTTACTCCCCCTAGTTTCAATGCCCGTTCTTTTCTCCGGAAAATATATGAATGAAAAATTTAGGAATTGTGTATGATATGTGATTATTCGATGTCAGAAATGACAAGAAATACAACTTCTCACTTTTACCGAGCCAGATTTACATTGTTTTGTGGTCTTTGACTGTTTGAAGTGCAGGAGGACGGTCCCACAATATAAACAATTCCACACGGACAAGAAACAATTTTATAATAGATAGATAGGCCCAACCCAGAATAGTATAATAAATTATGCAGAATAGGCAATCAGCAAATTGAAAATAATTATTTACAAAGCTCCATCAAACACCTTGTTTTTAGTATTTGAGATTATTCAATATGTAATAATGTTAACAATTTTATATAAAGCATTTTTACATGTGGAAGGCATAGGCTACATAAAAGGCAAACCGCAAATTAATTAGCATAAAATATGCAAATTAGCTTATTGAGAAAAAATATTCATAATTTTAATTTCAGTCCATATGTTTGAAAATTGATACATACCAAGAAGCCTAAATCTGGTATTTTTTTTTTTAAAATGAATAAAAGAATAAACAATATACAATTCTGATTTTGCATGATATTAAACAGAATATGCAAATTAGGTAAGCTTATTTGCATATAAGCTTATATTGTTTTGTATTGTTTTACTCAAAATTCACCCTAATACTTTGAAAAGGACATCAAAACCTTATTTCTCCACTTAAATGATGACAAATGTCCATATTTATAGAAAACATTGAAAAAATTAAGACGATTACGCATAATTTATGCAAGTTAATTCATAATGTATGTGCATATTTTAACTAAATTTTTATTCATTATCGTCATGGAAACTTGTGCGACAAATGTTCCAAATTTTATGTTGATCATATCAATAATAACAAAGTTATGAATGAAAATGCAATAAAGTTGATTAATTTTGCATTGAAAGGGTATTGTCACCTTGGTAATTCCCCCTTTAAACTACTATTGTCTGTGTATGGACATATTCCCAAAATGGTGAAAAAATGACCGACTAATTTTGCTGCGAATCGAAAACTACTGAACGGATTTCAATATTTTTTTCGTTAAAATGTTCAAGTAAATGAGAACAAAATGACTAACAATATCATTTTCATAATAATTAAAGTCAAAATTTATCTTGACCTCCCTATCATTATCACCGGAAGTAACGTCATTTTGGCAAAAACTGAATTTTTAGCCTTCAAAACAGATATTTTATTCAAATGAGTCTGTTTTGAAATCTTTTTCAAATTATGGTATTTGATGCCAATCAACAAATAGAATGAACCCATACGATCATACAGATACCACAAAATGGTTTCTAACTTGTACGGTTGCAGAGAAATAGCAGATTTTCTACAAGTCACTTTTTCAGTTTTTTGGTCTTTAAAAGTGGCAATTATTATTCGATTTACATAAAATTGTCACTATATGATATTGTATGCCATTTCTGATTTCATAAGACTAATTGAACATTTTCATTAACACGGGAAGTAATTTAATTTTGTCAAGATCATTTACAAGTAACAAATGTATAAAATGACTTGATATTGCTGGATTGATTGGTTGATTCTACGTCCATTTTATTTGTGTGCAATGTTAATTTGGAAACCTGTTTAGTGGTTTCGTTGGTACTGGAAGTGACATATGTTCAAGTGTAACTTGGCACCGAAAGTGACATGTTTAAGAGTAACTTGGCACCAGTGAAACCCGTCATTCCTGCATGCAGGTCTAGTTATTATTATTATTCTTCTTTTGTTTTGAGTAGATCTCAGCAACTGCTTGTCGCATCGTTACGATTTCTTCGGTTTTACAGGGAAAGTGGGTGTGACTTAGAGGATAAAGCTATTTTGAACGTTCTGCGACAATGCGAAATGTCCGAAGTTATCGTTTTTGAAAATATTGCAGTAATTTTAACAATAACCATGGGATTTTAACTGTCGATACATTTTGGCATAGCCGGAGACAGGGCACATAGCTACGCTACTTTCGATTTTTGATTTTCGTCAAATCTTCGAAGATATTAGGCGCCAAATTTCGAAAATTTAAAGTTTTACAAAAAACTTTTTTATTTATGAATATTTTTTAGTCGTGTTGTGCACAGAAATAAAGAGTCATCTGACTAGCGCAAAAATGTTAAAAAAATTTGTCTCAGTAATTTTCCTTGGCCGCCATTGGCTAATTCAGTTTTTCAGTCCTAGATTAATTTTTTATTGTTCGATTTGTATAAAACAAAGTTCATATGCTTCGTTGTCTCAATTGTCATTTTTATACGCCCACATGGAAATGTGGTCGTATATTGCCGTCGCCCCCGTCCGTCCGTCTGTCGGTCCGTCCGTCCGTCCGTCCGTCCGTCTGTCCGTCCGTCCGTCCATCGTCCACAATTTCTTGTGAACGCTCTAGAGGCTAAAGTTAATATCCGATTGACTTTAAATTTATACACAGTGTTTAAGGTCATGAGACGAAGAAGCCTATTGATTTTCGGTGATATCCGATAATTACTACCAGAGTTATGACCCTTGATCACTTTGAAAAATCTTGTGAACGCTCTAGAGGCTAAAGTTAATATCCGATTGACTTTAAATTTATACACAGTGTTTAAGGGCATGAGACGAAGAAGCCTATTGATTTTCAGCGATATCCGATGATTAGTACCAGAGTTATGACCCTTGATCACTTTGAAAAATCTTGTGAACGCTCTGGAGGCTATAGTTAATATCCGATTGACTTTAAATTTATACACAGTGTTTAAGGTCATGAGACGAAGAATCCTATTGATTTTCGGTGATATCTGATAATTACTGCCAGAGTTATGACCCTTGATCGCTTTGATAAATCTTGTGAACACTTTAGAGGTTAAAGTTAATATCCAATTGACTTTAAATTTATACACAGTGTTTAAGGTCATGAGACGAAGAATCCTATTGATTTTCGGTGATATCCGATAATTACTACCAGAGTTATGACCCTTGATCACTTTGAAAAATCTTGTGATCTCTCTAGAGGCTAAAGTTAATATCCAATTGACTTTAAATTTATACACAGTGTGTAAGGTCATGATACGAAGAGGCCTGTTGATTTTCAGCAATATCCAATAATTCCTGCCCGAGTTATGACCCTTGATCACTTTGAAAAATCTTGTGAACGCTCTAGAGGCTAAAGTTAATATCCGATTGAATTTAAATTTATACATGGTGTTTAAAGTCATGATGCAAAGAAGCCTATTGATTTTCAGCGATATCCGATAATTACTACCAGAGTTATGACCCTTGATCACTTTGAAAAATCTTGTGAATGCTCTAGAGGCTATAGTTAATATCCGATTGACTTTAAATTTATACACAGTGTTTAAGGTCATGAGACGAAGAAGCCTATTGATTTTCAGTGATATCCGATAATTACTACCAGAGTTATGACCCTTGATCACTTTGAAAAATCTTGTGAACGCTTTAAAGGCTAAAGTTAATATCCGATTGACTTTAAATTTATACACAGTGTTTAAGGTCATGACACGAAGAAGCCTATTGATTTTCAGCAATATCCGATAATTACTACCAGAGTTATGACCCTTGATCACTTTGAAAAATCTTCTGAACGCTCTAGAGGCTAAAGTTAATATCCTTTTGACTTTAGATTTATACACAGTGTTTAAGGTCATGATACGAAGAAGCCTGTTGATTGTCAGCAATATCGAATAATTCCTGCCCGAGTTATGACCCTTGATCACTTTGAAAAATCTTGTGAACGCTCTAGAGGCTAAAGTTAATATCCGATTGAATTTAAATTTATACACGGTGTTTAAAGTCATGATTGATTTTCAGCAATATCAGATAATTACTGCCAGAGTTATGACCCTTGATCACTTTGAAAAATCTAAAGTTAATATCCAATTGACTTTAAATTTATACACACTATTTACGGTCATGATAAAAATAGCCTATTTATTTTCAGCGATATCCGATAATTACTACCAGAGTTATGACCCTTGATCACTTTGAAAAACCCTATGAATGCTCTAAAGGCTAAAGTTAATATCAGATTGACTTTAAATTTGTACACTTTGGTTAGGGTCATGAGACGAAGAATCCTATTTGATTTTCAGTGAAATCTGATAATTTCTGACGCTTGATCACTTTGAAATATCTTGTGGACAAAGGCCTTCAGACAAACCATCAAAACTATTCTAATCAATTCTGATAATTACTTAATGTTCTCCTTACTGATAAAAGAAACAATATGCGACAACCCTTGTTGACTGCCCGGACGACTTAGCTGTTGTGGGCGTATGTTTCGTTGCCTGGCAACCTATCTTTTATTTTTATTACCGAAAGTGTTATCTGTCGGCACCGGAAGTGGCATAATTTTACCAAAAGCTACAATTTTGACAGTTAGGTACCATTTTTCGAAAACAAATATTATTTTTTGGAAAAATTATATGACTCAAAGAGTGTGTCCTTTAAAGGCGCAAAAAATGTCGGAAGCAGTTTTTTAAATTTCGATTTCATTTTCGAGCAAATTGGATTAAGAGGCTAAATTGACCTATTTACAACCCATTCAGGCTTTTCAGATTTTAAAATATTTCTTCGTAACTTTTATAAACATGTAGCTATAATCCATACGAAGAAAATGTATGTTAAAATAAGTTTGTAATATAAGCAGTTGCCAAGAAATGGGCAGTTCTGCATAGGTCACTGTTTTCGTTATTTTGCCTGTAAAATAGTCAATTATTATTGGATTTTTGTCCCCCGCCTTTCGAAGAAAGCAGGGGACTATTAAAATGGGTTCGTCCGTCTGTCTGTCCTTCTGTCTGTCCGTCTGTCTGTCCGTCACACTTTTTGGGACACAATAACTCTCTTCCTAATTGAGCTAGAATGTTCAAACTTGGTGTATGTGTTTATTAGGTCAATGCCTTGATGGAGTTCGAAGATGAGCATTTTCCGCTTAGGGTAAGCAGAGATAAGCAATTTGATTGGTTGATGCTTTGGGACACGATAACTCTCTTCCTAATTGGGCTAGAATGTTCAAACTTGGTGTATGTGTTTATTAGGTCAATGCCTTGATGGAGTTCGAAGATGAGCATTTTCCGCTTAGGGTAAGCAGAGATAAGCAATTTGATTGGTTGATGCTTTGGGACACGATAACTTTTAATTGAGCTAGAATGTTCAAACTTGGTGTATGTGTGTTTATTAGGTCAATGCCTTGATGGAGTTCGAAGATGAGCATTTTCCGCTTAGGGTAAGCAGAGATAAGCAATTTGATTGGTTGATACTTTGGGACACGATAACTCTCTTCCTAATTGAGCTAGAATGTTCAAACTTGGTGTATGTGTTTATTAGGTCAATGCCTTGATTGAGTTCGAAGATGAGCATTTTCCGCTTAGGGTAAGCAGAGATAAGCAATTTGATTGGTTGATGCTTTGGGACACGATAACTTTAGTTCTAATTAAGTGAGATTGATGAAACTTGGTGCATAGTTTCATTATAGTAATACCTTGACTAAGTTCGATAATGAGCATTTTCTGCTCAGGGTAAGCAGAGCGATACGCAATCTGATTGGTCGAGACTTTGGAATACAATAACTCTCTTTCTAATTGAGTTAAAATGTTCAAACTTGGTGTATATGCTTATTAGGTCAATGCCTTGATGGTGTTCGAAGATGAGCATTTTCCGCTTAGGGTAAGTAGAGATAAGCAATTTGATTGGTTGATGCTTTGGGACACGATAACTTTAGTTCTAATTAAGTGAGAGTGATGAAACTTGGTGTATAGTTTCGTTACAGTAATACCTTGACTAAGATCGATAATGAGCATTTTATGCTCAGGGTAAGCAGAGCGATAAGCAATTTGATTTGCCAAGACTTTGGAACACAATAACTCTCCTATAAATTGAGTTAAAATGTTCAAAATTGGTGTGTATGCTTATTAGGTCAATGCCTTGATGGAGTTCAAAGATGAGCATTTTCTTCTTACGGTAGGCAGAGATAAGCAATTTTTGGATGACACTTCGTGTTCAGTTTGATTGCTCGATACGTTTGAAAAAAATAAATGTGCGATTAATTAATATGTGTCATCTATTTATTTTGGGATTTCGGCGGGGGACATCAGCCTCACTGTTGGCTTGTTATAAAAGTGACATCATTTGATTCAAAAAGCATGTAGCGTCATATCAAGTTGATTACAATTTAAAATTGACACCGGAAGTGACGTCATTTTGTCAAAAACTGCATTTTAAACTTTTTAAATCAATGTTTTATTCAACCAAGAATTACTTTATATGTATTAATAATTTTAACTTTTGGTTTAAATTCACATATAAACACAACTCATATGGTCATATAGATATCATAAAATTGTTTCTAACTTGTTCGGTTGCGGAGAAATAGACGGTTTTCTACAGGTCACTTTTGAAGGTTTTTGGGCCATAAAAGTGTCAATTATTATTCGATTTTCATAAACGTTACACCATGTTATACCTAATGCCATTTAGGATTTCATACAAGTAATTTAAGATTTTCATTATCACCGGAAGTAACGTCATTTTGGCAAAAACTGTATTTTTAGCCTTCAAATCAGATATTTTATTCAAATGAGTCTGTTTTGAAATATTTTTCAAATTATGGTATTTGATGCCAATCAACAAATAGAATGAACCCATACGATCATACAGATACCACAAAATGGTTTCTAACTTGTACGGTTGCAGAGAAATAGCCGATTTTCTACAAGTCACTTTTCAAGTTTTTTTGGTCTTTAAAAGTGGCAATTATTATTCGATTTACATAAAATTTTCACTATATGATATCGTATGCCATTTCTGATTTCATAAAACTAATTGAACATTTTCATTAACACCGGAAGAAATGTAATTTTGTCAAGATCATTTACAAGTAACAATGTATAAAATGAATTGATATTGCTGGATTTGGTTGATTCTGCGTCCATATTATTTGATGTGAGCAATGTTTATTTGGAAACCTGTTTAGTGGTTTCGTTGGTACCGGAAGTGACATACGTTCAAGGGTAACTTGGTACCGGAAATGAATTGATATTGCTGGATTTGGTTGATTCTGCGTCCATATTATTTGATGTGAGCAATGTTTATTTGGAAACCTGTTTAGTGGTTTCGTTGGTACCGGAAGTGACATACGTTCAAGGGTAACTTGGCACCGGAAGTGACATGTTCAAGGGTAACGTGGCACCAGTGAAACCCGTCATTCCTGCATGCAGGTCTAGTTATTATTATTATTATTCAGATTCCAATTTGAATAGATCTCAGCAACTACGTGTCGCATCGTTAGGATTTCTTCGGTTTTACTGGGAAAGTGGGTGTGACTTAGAGGATAAATCTATTTTGAACGTTCTGCGACAATGCGAAATGTCCGAAATCACCGAAGTTATCGTTTTTTAAAATATTGCAGTAATCTTAACAATAATCATTGGATTTTAACTTTCGATACATTTTGGCATAGCCTGAGACAGGGCACATAGCTACCCTACTTTTGATTTTTGATTTTCGGCAAATCTTCGAAGATATGAGGCGCCAAATTTCGAAAATTTAAAATTTTACAAAAAACTTTTTTATTTATGAATACTTTTTAGTCGTATTGTGCACAGAATTAAAGAGTCATCTGACTAGTGCAAAAATTTTAAAAAATTTTGTCTCAGTAATTTTCCTTGGCCGCCATTGGCTAATTCAGTTTTTCAGTCCTAGATTAATTTTTTATTGTTCGATTTGTATAAAACAAAGTTCATATGCTTCGTTGTCTCAATTGTCATTTTTTTTGTTACCAATAATGTTATCTGTCGGCACCGGAAGTGGCATAATTTTACCAAAAACTACAATTTTGACAGTTATTTTCCTATTTCGAAAACAAATATTATTTTATTGAAAAATTATATGACTCAAAGAGTGTGTCTTTTCATGGCGCAAAAAATGTAGGAAGCAGTTTTTTTAATTTCGATTTCATTTTCGAGCAAATTCGATTAAGAAGCTAAAAATGGTGTAAAATTGGCCTATTTACAACCTATTCAGGCTTTTCAGATTTTAAGATGTTTCTTCGTAACTTTGATAAACTTGTAGCTATAATCCATACGAAGAAAATGTATGTTACAATTCGTTTGTAATATAAGCAGTTACCAAGAAATGGGCAGTTCTGTACAAGTCACTGTTTTCGTTATTTTGCCTGTAAAATAGTCAATTATGATTGGAGTTTTATAAAAGTGACATCATTTGATTCAAAAAGCACGTAGCGTCATATCAAGTTGATTACAATTTAAAATTGACACCGGAAGTGACATCATTTGGTCAAAAAATGCATTTTAAACTTTTTAAATCAATGTTTTATTCAACCAAGAATAACTTAATATGTATTAATAATTTTAACTTTTGGTTTAAATTCACATATAAACAAAACTCATATGGTCATATAGATATCATAAAATGGTTTCTAACTTATTCAGTTGCCGAGAAATAGACGGTTTTCTACAGGTCACTTTTGAAGGTTTCGGGGCCATAAAAGGGTCAATTATTATTCGATTTTCATAAACGTTACACCATGTTATACCTAATGCCATTTGTGATTTCATACAAGTAATTTAAGATTTTCGTTATCACCGGAAGTAGCGTCATTTTGGCAAAAAGTGTATTTTTAGCCTTCAAAACAGATATTTTATTCAAATGGTCTGTTCTGAAATCTTTTTCCAATTATGATATTTGATGCCAATCAACAAATAGAATGAACCCATACAATCATACAGATACCGCAAAATAGTTCCTAACTTGTACGGTTGCAGAGAAATAGCCGATTTTCTACAAGTCACTTTTCAAGTTTTTTGGTCTTTAAAAGTGGCAATTATTATTCAATTTACAATTTTTTTTTTCACTGTTGTATGATATCTATGCCATTTCTGATTTCATAAAACTAATTGAACATTTTCATTAACACCGGAAGTAATGTAATTTTGTCAAGATCATTTACAAGTAATAAATGTATAAAATGAATTGATATTGCTGGATTTGGTTGATGCTGCGTCCATATTATTTGATGTGAGCAATGTTTATTTGGAAACCTGTTTAGAGGTTTCGTTGGTACCGGAAGTGAAATATGTTCAAGGGTAACGTGGCACCAGTGAAACCCGTCATTCCTGCATGCAGGTCTAGTTATTCTTATTATTATTATTTTTTTTTTTCCAATTTGCTTATATCTCAGGAACTACTTGTCGGATCGAAAAATGCCATAGAAAACGCATCACTGACACTTAGTTTTTCACATAACAAAATGATCCTGTAAACATATCTTATTTATTTTGCTTCTTATTGTGAACAATATTCAAATGGGAACAGATCAATAACCAGTGGAGGACACACGCGCTACTGACAATTAACCATTTGTGTCATACTTTTGGTTTTGACCCCTCTGACTTTGTACCGTTGATTAAACATCCATAAGTGTACAAATGTGTTATTGATGTGTTCCCAATTTGAATATTGTTCACAATAAGAAGCAAAATAAATAAGATATGTTTATAGGATCATTTTGTTTTACGAAAAACTAAGTGATGCGTTTTCTATGGCGCTCAGTATGAGAAAAGGTATAATTAGTTGAAAAAGGCATCATGTACATGTAATCGTATGGGAAAAAGAATTTTATAACAAACAAAATGAATTAAAATGGGGTTTAACGTTCTACTATTCTGCACCTAACCTGGGCTAATCGAAGACGGGCATACGCTATACAATGTGCTATGAGGGAAATTTTGCCCGGGCAGCGGCACTACAGCCTCTCTTATATCGAATTCCAAATGCCAAGGGATCTTTTACCGGCACGCCAATGTGTACACAGGACGAACGACTAGACAGCTGTCCTTGTCAGACCCTCCTTTCTACATCACTGCCAAGGGGAAACTATCCCAGAATAATATAACAAACAAAATAACAATAAATAAAAGTTAAGATCTTAAATACAACTGAATTAATATGGTGCTCTTGTCACTTACAACAGCAGGAAACGAAGTAGATCCATTGTTTACTAATACATATTGACCATCAGCTTGGTAACTAGAGAAGACGTAAAAACAAGTATGCTTCAAACAAATCTGTCCAATTGCTATATTTCATATTGCAAAATCTGGTTTATGACTAGTTAAATACAGTTGGTAACAAAAAGGAGGAAAATGAAAACATTAAGCACAAGAGCATACTTTACTTTAAGTGTGGAATTAGCGCGATACAAGTGTTCATATTATTATTATTATTACTACTACTCACCTTTTTGTCGTTTCATGAACAGTGTGTATCATAGAACCCTCTTTATCTGCTAATTTAACTATTTCTTTTATCTCCTCTATGGGTAATTTATCTATTTCTTGTATACATGTATCATCTAATCTATCTATTTCTTGTATATCATCCATCTCATTTCCTAGAAAACAAAGTCATAACTACTTTACGTATTACTTACATACACTCATGTTATGTGCTGATAAATCCACTGACCAATAGGAATTTATTCCCTTGCAAATGAAAATAATCAATTTTGACCTGGCTATTCAAGATTAATTAACAATGTAAGCCAAAAGATACTAACCCTTTAAATGACCGGGCAGGTTAACAAGAATTACATCTTGGAATTCTCCAGCTGTGTCCTTGTGATGACATTCTGCATAATTAAAGCTTATGCATGCTGGACAGAAACAGCTTCTAGATCATATCTTTAATCTTCTGGGATAGTTGACACATTTGACGCAATGAATCTTCCTTGCACCTGGTAGCGTTTTTGAAGATCCTCTCTGTTTTAGATAACTTCAGGATTCAGCAATTTCAGCAGCATCAACATATATTACTGCTCTTCTTGATAGGTATTTAGAGTTGGTGTTTGATGCTATAAACTCGGCACAAATGTCGGCAAATTCTAGTGCATTACGTACAAGGGCTCCATTCATTACTAACTTTCCGTGCAACCCAATTTTTGACGACCGCTCCCTCTGCATCTGAAGGTCCCTTGGCGTGTCTCGAACCATAGAAGCAATGTTCGTATGTACTGGAAAAGTCATGTTCATTAAAACTTACATCTAGAAATGGCTCTCGGGACTTGTACTGTGCTGAGCATCCATCACTCCAGCCTACATGATACAAGGGTGTGAAGTTGATATGTTCCAGTACTTTCTTACGAAATGTCCAAACAGCCGAATGGTCATGTTTTAAATCTTCAGTAACGAACGTGACACCTTCTCTTACAATTTGATCACCTTCTCTGTAAAGTAATACTGTTGGATGCAGAGTCATGGAGGTCTTGTCATAATATGCTGATTGAGGTTCAAACTGATATTTGGCTGCATAATTTTCACTGAAATCCTGGACAGATACCAACCATTTATCTTGAAGATTATCAATTAGGGAGTTAAAGGCATTTAACTGATCAAAGGCATTGTACAAATGAAGAGAAAATGTTTCTAATTCGTGCTGTAATTCATCGAGTAGCTCATTTACTGAGCCAGAATGATTGACATATTCTTTGGTCGATTTTTGAGTGATAACTAGTTTATCATCCTTATACTGTTTTCTTTCCTTCTCGCATTTTTCAAACTTCATCCACCTCACTTCTGCCTCTGGTCGATCAACTGAAGTGAAAGGCGAAAAATATTCCATAATTTTATTTGGACCACACAAGTCACAACACCGTTCATGACATTTCAGATCTTGATTTGAGCATAGGGTCAGTTTGTTCAGTTCATATACAGTCACTGGCACATTGGGAAAAGTTACACCTGGATTTTTCATACGGCATTGCACAGTCACTCTTCTTAAGGTGTTTATCCTCTGGAGGATATTCACACATATTTCACACTGGCAGGTAACCAGATTAGTGGAGGCGAGTTTGACATTCTTTGGTCTATGTTGAGCAAATGTAGAAAAAGCAATACCGGCATTTAAGTCGTCATGTTCATCACGAAATCGTTCAAAGGCATTCTTCAAGGTAGTTTCCATGATGTACATAATTCTAAATTTTGAAATATTCCTTACTCGCGGAACAGGGCGAGAAATATCTCCTCGTTTGTAGAATTGATCCAGTGTTTCTCTGCTAACTTTTAATCGTCGCTTTATCTTTTGATTTATCAATTTAATGGCCCTCTTCTTCTTTTTCTTACTTGTTGATGTTGCGTAAATAGATCTTAAAACATTAAGTTCAATTTTGGATGTGAAATTTCGTTTGGGCTTTAATTCTTTAATTTTTTTCTTCAAAGTCTCAGAAGTTGGAGTAGACAACATGTAATATGTTATTGCAGCTTGTTTCCTGGGACTGTTCTTAACAATATGTGACATTGTTTGCGCGAATGTAGTAGGATCATGAGGAAGCCTCTTCTTCAGTCAATGAGAAATTACTCTGATGCCAGCAATACTTGTACTTCTGAGCTCTTGAGACTCTCCATTTTCATTTGGTACCGATATATCGGTCATTTGTTTCTTTTTCTTCAGCCTATAGTTTCTCTGTCTTTTAACTACTTTAGCTTTTTTCTGGGGGGTCATAGATTTCCTATATTCTGTCTGTCGAATTCTAAAGTATTCTTTCTTCTCTTCTGCTGTCATATCTTTTAATTTCTTATGAAAAACAACTTTCTCTATTGTGGTAGGTTTCTTTCGTTTATTACGCCACTCTTTAAGTCTCTGGTTCGATTTCTGTTGATCTTGTTTAATTTCATCAAGAGACCGTGATAATCGTCTTTTATTTCGATTTCTTTCTTTCATTAAAAATTGTTGATATTTGGCTGGATCTTCTTTTAATTTCATCCGCCATGCGGCTGTTTTACTAATACCCAATTGCACTGGAGGTTTATCAACATGAGCAGGTTTATGTTCCTCACTACTCCTCCTTGTTTTGACCATTATGTTACTATAATATATTGCCGTAGCCCCCGTCCGTCCGTCTGTCGGTCCGTCTGTCCGTGCATCGTCCACAATTTCTTGTGAACGCTCTAGAGGCTAAAGTTAATATCCGATTGACTTGAAATTTATACACGGTGTTTAAGGTCGTGAGACGAAGAAGCCTATTGATATCCGATAATTACTACCAGAGTTATGACCCTTGATCACTTTGAAAAATCTTGTGAACGCTCTAGAGGCTAAAGTTAATATCCGATTGACTTAAAATTTACGTTGTAAGTTATTCATTGTTTGCATACGGGTACATTGTGGCACTACGTTATACATGTACAGTGTGTTAGAAATAAAAAAAATACGACCGTAGCTGCCTCGCCAATGTTAACATATCTTGTATTCAACTTAAATAAATTACATTTTCCGTCAACATGCTTACATCGGGATGATATCGGCACTCAAGCGATTCACCGTGTTCCACTGCGATATACTATAATTCACCGTGAAACACCCTATTTCGCGGTGATTTGGCAAGCTGCCGTTTCGCTAGCGATTCTCTGAGATTCCACCGTGTTTTTCCACGGTGTTCAGTGTTTCTAGTCCCAAACTCCAGACACGTAGTGTAATGTATTATGGCCTTTGATGGTAGGAAAAATCACTTTCGGTATTGCTTGTTCTCTGTCTATCTCTCGAACAATTATTATCTGATTTTAAAAAAAAAACTCTGATTATACTACTGTTGCACCGTAAGGAAGGTTGAGTTAGAATTTCGTGAAAATCGTACCAAAATTGCCGGACGAAATGGTCACCATTTGTACGCGAATAGTGTAAAAATATGGTATGTCATGGTTGTGGACTCTCTACAGGTCACAATTCTTATCCGATTTTGACCAAAAGTCACATTTCTAGGTTGTGTACTGTCACACCATAATCATTGTCGGCTTCGAATTTCATGAATATCAGACTGGAACTGACCAACAAAATGGCTGCTCCCAATACAGTATGAAATACAGGACTTAATGATGTAGGAAAAATCACTTTCGGTATTGCTTGTTCTCTATCCATCTCTCAAAAATCTTGGCGTATCCTGCCTGGCAGTGCCAGCCTATCTTTTAAGTTGTTTTTTTTCAATTGATCTTCATTTTACAATTTTCTTACCGTTGAGACAGAGGGATGCTAAATCTTTAATCAGAAGGCGTCAGTCTGTTACTGACCATGTCAGTCTGTTACCAAAGTTAGGCAATTTATCTTATAATATTGAAAATAATGGCCAGAAGTGAAAAAATTTAACATTTGTATAAAGGATATCCATCAATTAAATCAATCCGAAATGCAAAGATTTTGTAAATCTACAAACTTCACAGGAATTCAGCACTGAATAAGTGTGCCGTCATTGTTAGGTTGCGAGAATGTCAGTCTTGTTAAAATCACTTTGAGAAGCAGTGAATGAAATTTGTTTAAAAGTATGTGGTACTGTTTTATATTAAAATGAATCTGTGGGATAGCTATATAAATATGGCAAATATATAGCACCATTGTGTATTTCGGAGTTTGAAGCGGGCAACAGACTGATAAAAACCTGCTCCAAATGTCAGTCTGTTGCTCACGGAATTGCCCATATGAATTCATGATGACAAGCTATTAAGGCTATTAAATTTCCTTTACTTTTTGCACGCGAATCGACAACGAATTGTCCACCTTGTTGGTATTGGTCGCGCTCACGTACGCAATGTTTTGAATCGACTCATGCTCATTTAATTTTGGTTCCTAAACATATTTCGTCATTCAGAACCAAGACTACATCATTAAAAAAATCAGTACAATTTATACGTAATGTGAGGCGGTTTATTATTAATTAAAAGAACAAAAAACGTTGTATGGTTTTGACTTTTAAACTCATAATCCAGTCTTGATAATGATCGTGAAAATACTATCAATCAACATTTCAACGCCGATTATTGATAGTAAAAATAACCATCGAAACCCAGCACAAATTGGCAACCATACTGTATATGGCCGTTGATAGTCAAAATCGGTCATTGCCGTCAAGGCTGATGGCATTGTTTAGCCCTGCACATGACTTAACATAATACAGAAACAAGACAGAGATCAATGTATAAGTAAGCCAGCACACCATAAGATATTTACATACATATGTAGTCTTTAATGCCACCTTAATTAAAGGTTAATTAAAGCTATTTCACACACACACAAGATATTTACCACAAGATTTTCAGGTAATCAACAGGCCAAACTATAAGAAATTCTCTGGACGACCGTGCCTGCAGTAAAATCATGTGATCCGTAAGGCAGATCTGACCCTTCGACAAATAACATAGAATGAAAGTAAAGTCACTACATGTATTTAGTAATTTGGTTACTGTCGGACGGCAACACATTTCTTCCGACAAACTAAAGAGGATTTTTCTTTCTCTAAAGTACATGTATTATGAATGTGTCAGGAAATCACTGATAGATTCAAAGAGCCATACAAACATACTTTAAGACTCATATTTTTATATTTTAAACTCTTTCTTATAGTGTGCCAGTTTGATTTCCTCTTATCATGTGCCAGGTTGATCTCGGCCTCGTTTCAGTACTCGTTATTAAGTCACGTGATATCTACATTTGCATATCATAGTTATTCCTCTGTGTAATAAGATGCTATGTAGAAAGCACGAAAGACAATAAATGAGATGACGGAAAAGTAAAATGTAGACACATCAAAAACCAGCCTTTTCAAATAAAATATTTGTCATTTGACACATTACATTAATTGATGTTTTACATTTAACTTTTGCCGTAGTGGTATTTAGAGTTTATCATTACTGGCATTCGGACATAGTACTTTTTGCATATGATCAATGTATAAGACATTTTAGTGATACCCTTCCATAGGTTTTACTTTCAATCATCAAACAAGATACATATATGATGTATTGTCCTTGACAACTTTGGAAAAACTTATGGATGCTTAAAATTATGCACAGTGATTATGAGGTACATCTAAAGAAGCCAATAATCACTTTTAGTGAAATGTCTGGTACCAGTAGTTTGACTTGTTTCATTATTGTATAAACTTATTACATGTATTTATATTTATTTATAGGTACAGGAGAATCCGGGAAGAGTACCTTTATTAAACAGATGAGAATTATTCATGGGTCAGGCTACTCAGATGAAGATAAAAGGAGCTTTATTAAAATTGTATACCAAAACATCTTTATGGCAATGAATGCAATGACTAGAGCTATGGATACCTTGAAAATTATGTACAGGGATAGTGCCAATTTAGTAAGTAAAATCGACATTCTGTTGACAATTTTTACACTCCGACATCTTACGGTTAAAAAATTGAGTGCATATTTTAAATAAGTGTAAGCAAGAGTGATGAAACTTGGTTGTATACATGGATGTCATTAGAAGCCGGCAACCGGCAAATTTCGCCGTTTACATTAGGTCAAATGCCGGCTACTTTTTAGCCCCAAATAAACGATCCATAATTTAATTTTAAAAAAATAATTTGCCTAATATCAATTTATACTAATTTAATTCCCAAACGCCAATAATACCTTGGGCACAATTATATGGAGCCGGCAAATCTGATAATAACGGTAAACCATAGTATACCCGATAATTAGGACTCTGTCCGTCTGTATTCATTTTTGATGTCGTGAAATCGAAACTGACAAAATGGCTGCCACGCGAGTTGTCTGCGCTTGCATTTCACGCGGGACTTGTGTGGAAAATGAACACGACAAAGCGAAAGCATGGCAATTTAGACGGCTTTTTTAAAAAGCAGAAAAATAATAATGGTTTGAAAAATATTATTTAGAAATAGCATGCGTTATACTATAGGCGTGAGTTATACTATAGGCGTTATTGGCTACAAGAACTGCATGTACACATGTATATCTATCTACGGTCACTGCGAGTACCCACACGGCGACACTACGTCGATGACCCAGCTACACGGCTACTCCACTAAACGTGCATTTTCTTTCAGTTTCATTCTTAATAATGTCAAGTCTAATTTGAATTGAATACAATATTGCATACAGGCATTGTAGTCTTTACTGTATGTTGTGAATGCACTGCGAAGGCCGACTACAGAACAGACAAGAGTCTGACGAGAACAATTTTTAATTGACTTAGTAGTTATGAAGGATGACATACCACAGTGGATTTCTTGCGTATTACACCAGCCTTTATTGTTGAAAAGTGATATTGTTTCATTATCTATTTTATGTGAAGCTTTTATGTATATGGGTCATTCCATAAATGAGGGGGCCAAAGTGGGACATGGGTACTAAAATTTTAAGTAATCTCAATCACAGATAAACTTATACCAATAATAGGAGTAATGTATGCCATTTGCGGGACAGTTAATGATTTCTCATTGTTGAGTTCCAAAAAAAAGTAATGAACGATTTTACATGACAGGTTACGTACAGATTTCTCGTGTAAAGGGACACCAAATTAGACTTTTAATGCTAAATTTCTGTGGATGTATAAGATATATTAATGTGTTTATGATGTATTATTATTCAAATGAGGCACCTTCATAAGAAATCTAAGCAGAAATAGTGAATATTTGTGCCAACACCTCTTGTCAGCCAATGTCGATTACATGGATATTCCCAACTTATCCATAAAAACTTAAAAGTGTCTTTAGATGTTTAAAAAAAAAAAGATTTTACAAAATTGTTGAAGTTTGTATGACCCTAACCCTCGACATGAACTACTGTACTTGAAAATCAGTATTGTATCATGAAAAATCACCAAGGAAAGGTTTAATGTGATCCGGAGTATTGCAGTTTCACGTGTAAAGGGACACCAAATGTTGACGACTTGAATACTAATAATTTAATCAAGCCATATTAAGTAGTATTTCAACTTTAAAACTTGAACAATGAATGAACTTTCAAATATTAAAAAAAAATAAAACTTTCAACAATCAAAATGAGTAGCAGTCTTTGAGAATTGCTTGTGTCGCTTTCAATAGCTTACGTTGTGAACCCGTTTAGCCAAAAAAATAATTAAAAAAGACTTGAAAGAGCAAGGTAACATTTCAAAATTGTCAGCTTGTGACAGGGAAGCAAAGAAAATAATGGAGCATTAGTTACATAAGTGTATACTAATACAATATCTCGTTAATGATAGGGACATGACATTTTTGGTTTCCCATTTTTATAATAATATTCCGACACCTCAACCATTCTGTCACGTGATCCCCGAATACCAAGGAAGCGATAATTTTCAGGTATCGAAGAATACTATTATTTTAGACTCGGCAATTATAACGTTCAGCATTTATGCACCGTATGCAAGAGGAAAATTCGCGTCACAACATAATTTCGATCACAACGTAAATACTGGGACACTTAGGGTTACCATATTAGTCATAGAAGAATCCGGGACACATATTTTCCTGCGGAGACCAAAGCATAACTCGGCACGGAGCGCCCGCAGTGCGCGACAAAATGAGCGCCCTGTGGGCGCGAATCAATGAGCGCCGAAGGCGCGAACTAACTAGGGGGGTTTGGGGGCATGCCCCCCCAAGAATTTTTTTCATTTCTAGAAGTCGGGAGATGCGTTTTCAGCCATTTTTGTGACGGTAGTTACACTAAAAATATGTTGTTGAATGGACATTGACGGGCATTTTTTCGATTGTCACGTGTTAGTAATGTAGTATTTTTGCTGATGACCGTAACACATACGGTGTCAATTGAACAGGACCCGTTCATTAGCCGGGACTATAACAGACAAACCAATAAAATTATACCCAAGATCATACGTCAATTTCTATATTTATGCACATTCGGAACACCTCGGTTAATCTACGAACGCCGATGTATGCCGAATGTATGTGTACTGACTACTGAACTATATATATTTAGATCAGAAGTGGTGTGCCTTCGTGTTGAAGTAAGAGTGTTTGCAGCAAACACTACTTTTATACATTAATAATCACTAGTTATTAAATGTTATGTGTTATTATTTTCAATTGAAAAAACACCTGATTTGAAAACCGGGACATTTAGGCACGTGAGAAGCCTCGGGACGGGACGACAAAAGGGACCCCCAAAACCGGGACTGTCCCGGTAAAACCGGGACGTATGGTAACCCTAGGGACACTAAACTTTGATTCGAACTTATTCAGAAAATATCCATTCGCCGGGCCACCGACTGCTTTGGATGTGTGTATCATGTGACCGTAAACCAAACATCTCTCTCTGACGTAATTCACAGGTAATAGACGGCGTTAGCGGTGGCATAAACAAGCACTTCGTAAATTGAACGAGGGACGCAATTTTGAATATCGATAAAGCTAATAAAATTTTTACGGACAATTTTACACTATATATCTGATTACGTATTCGGAATTTGTTATTTATTACAACGCCAACGAGATGGAATAGAGATGAAACATTTTGGTTTTATTTTTCAAGTTAATATCGTGGCTAAACTGACAAAAATACAACGTAAATATTGGGGACACAAAAATTTACGTTGTGAGGCGTGAATAAAAATCCTCCGACTGAGATTATTTAACATTTGTTTAGAAATGAAAAATTACCAAACGAAATTTTACATCTTCTGCTGCATGTCTTATGAAAATATTTGGAAATATTAGTATTTTGCTCAACATGGTCTAGTTGTTAAAATGTTAAGTAAAAAATGTCCCCAAAACGTACACAAAATTTCAGGGACACCATGAATTGCAACATAAAAATATTTAACCACAAACCGATTTTCTATGTTTTTATAGAACATAAGTATAAAATAATAAACATATTACATGATGAATTACTTTTTTAAATAATTGGTGATCAGAAAATAGGTATTTTTGCTGCTTTGAGCAATGATATGTATGAATTTTCAATTGGACCCCTCATTTATGGAATGACCCATATAGATAGACTGGTGGCCAGTCTTCTCCACACACCAAAAATTGGCCAGCCCTCTCAAAAAAAAAAAAAACGAAAAAAAAACCTAATCTCTAGAGACTGGGCAAATAGAGCTTCATTCTCATCTAGTAGGTCAATCTGCATTATGTAGGTCGTGTGACGTCGTGCACGTGATTACTGCATTTGCACTGGCAAACTGGTGTAGGTGCGAGATGTTTGTTGTGGATAACAGTTATTGTTATTTAGTGATACTTTAACGATCTAAGAAATTTGTTGACGGACAATATCTGTCGAATAAACGGATACAACGTATGGGATGAGGTGAATGAACATAAATAATTACACACAACATCATTATAACAACTTAACGAAGGCAGTTCATGCGTATCGGGAGGAAGCCGAATGGCGAATGGAAACAAAAACGTGACATCAGCCCGCAGACGGTTTCAGCATGATTGCTTTGCACTCCATTCGAGACGCATGATTCATGAAGGTAAATATCGAACTTAATTTATCTTAGACATTACATTTACAAATTCGTGTCACGTGACTCGGGGCTTGCTTGACAACTGTCAATCATTCCAAATAAGGAACAACGTAAAACAGGACAGGAACGCCCATTTTATTGTGAAGCTCGCAAATTGTCCAGTCTCTGGTGCTGGTTACAGGTTTACTCAATTTTTTTTTTTATACAAATAGAAACGAAAGTGTTGGTTTACTAAAAATTAATACTTTTATATAAATCGAAATGTAAAATAAATAGAAGAGACTGGGCCAGTCTAGTATATAGAATAAAAACATAAAGTAATAACAAGCTTGTTTTATTTTGAATATATTGGTCATGAATTCACTGTTACTAACAAATATGGGATATGAAAACAAGCAAAAGCTTATTTTATTACAGTCACCTCCTTAGCATACAGGTATTTAACAATCTACAATATAAAGGTTCTGCATATACCACAAGTTTTATTATAGGCCTAATTTTCTGAAATAAACCCTTTAAGGCCTTCGTCCATAACGACGTTGCTCGCAGATTCAGGCCTGCGGCCCTAAACATTTTCTGCCTCCTACTTTTGCAAAACTTCCTGTTACTTGAAAAGTTAGTGACATCCCTGTTGTATAGTTTTAGTACAGTATAATCATCGCGATCTTTTTATGGGACATGATTTTCATGTTATTTTTTGTTAAAAATTGCCACGATAAATAACGAGGTCTTGGTGTATTTTTATTAGGGGTGGGTATTGCCAAAAAAATCGTATTGCGATATATTGCGATACGATTTGTCGTATTGCAATACATATTGCAATATATTGTGAAAGTGTCAACTCCAGATTTATTGCAAAAGTACTGCTTTACATGTATCTCATAGCAACACTGAAACTCATGTGAAGGTCTTTGAACATGCAATTCCTCTATTGTACAACTAGTCAACTACAAGAACAAGATATCCACAAAACCCATGTTTTTATTTACCTCACTTTCTGCATTACATTTATTGCATAACCATAACGCAACATTCAACATTAAACGCCCTGAGCCAATTAAAAGATTAGCTACCCTACCCCTAAGCTCATTAAATCAGCAGGGCCCATCTCCCAAAGCCAATTAGAGAATTATTGTTAATCCTAATACCCTCTACAAAATTGAAAATAACTAAAAAAAAATGTAAACATTGTCGTGTTCTTCCCAATGATATAAAATTCAATTGTACAAAGTAGCATTTATATTACCATAAATTATATTGAAAAGCAAATTATGACATTTCTCTATCATATTGGCAAAATAACGTGAAAAAGTATCCCTTACGATTTTTTTTTTTAAAAATGAAACAGAAATATAGTACTTCGTGTTGGCAGCAGTGTTCAAAGTAAATATAAATATAACTTTTAAAAAGAAACATCACCCAAGTAACGGTCACTCTATCGCCTTCGGCATTTAACATTTCTGCCTTTCTTTGGATTTATGACGGCAATTGTCGTTTTCTTTGCTTCATTGAAAGCTTCGACAGTGTAATTTTCCTTAATTCAGCTTGTATTACCGGTAAATCCTAAAAGTTTTGATTCAATTTAGCTTTCCAAAGTCTAGAATTATTAGCCGTAAGTTTTGTTATCATCTGTTTGATCGAACGTATCCAAGATGGCGGCGACACGGTTGATCTCGGCTCAAGTAGACGCATATTCTTTGCATCATAACGTCAAAAAAATAATAAATTAGTTGATTTCTTCGACATTATCATATTCCACAATATGCCTGGCAGTAAATTATAAAATCTGATTCTATTTCACCCTCAATATCATATAATTATTAGCCGTAAGTGACAGCGTGAAAATATTGGAATAGCGCCAAAGTGAAAGGCACGGTGTGAATTTTCACCTCTGACCTATTACGTAAATACTGAAAGATCCGGTGTTGAAACATATATTTCTTATTGGATGATTAGCGAATTAAACATTCCTTTCCTTCGCGGGTTTTACTTTTATTACCCAATCACCATTAATTAATGAATTATAAACAATAGAAATAAGTTGATCGATTTCTCGCTTGGGTTCGCTAATGCCGTTGCCAAGTAAAGAAAGGGTCCGCGAGTTGATTCGCTACCGCCAGGCACGTGCCGTCAAAAATGCGTCAAGGAAATTCTCAAGTTTTAAATAGAATTGACAATCTCACGGAATATTCCGATGATTATTACGGAAGTTGCCGATCGTATTGACTGAACCGGTTCTTGGACGTGTATCACGATATGATGTATTGGCAAGTTTGAATCGCAATACACCGGTATACCGGTTATATCGCCCACCCCTAATTTTTATACGCCCACATTTTCATGTGGACGTATTATGTCGTCGCCCCTGTCCATCCGGACATCTGTCCGTACACAATTTGTTTGTGGACTCTCTACAGGTCACAATTACGGTTAAAAAATTGAGTGCATATTTTAAATAAGTGTAAGCAAGAGTGATGAAACTTGGTTGTATAGTTTTAGTACAGTATAATCATTGCGATCTTTTTATGGGACATGATTTTCATGTTATTTTTTGTTAAAAATTGCCATGATAAATAATGAGGTCTTGGTGTATTTTTATACGCCCACATTTTCATGTGGACGTATTATGTCGTCGCCCCTGTATGTCCGGACATCCGTCCGTACACAATTTGTTTGTGGACTCTCTACAATTCCTATCCAATTTTGACCAAACTTGAAATATAGGTTTATACCCATAAGATCTCGGTTCCTTTCGATATTGGCATGTATCGGATCGGAACTTCATGGATTATGGCCCCTGATTGTACGAAATATCATGTTTTTAGCTTGTGGACCCTATAGAGGCCACAATTTTGAACCGATTGTGATGAAACTTGACATGCATGTCTATAACAGGGAATATTTTAACCGGGTTCGTATCGCAATTTGCGACTCAAACGTCCGATTTTGCGAATCAAATTCATATTTGATTAGCATTATTAGCATAAAACCGTGCTTCAGCGCAAATCAAAGTTTTGAAAATTAATTTTAACTTTGAAATCATTCAGTATCGTAAAACACATCAAAAAAATCTCAAATCTCGCAATTGTATTGTCTATATCATCAAGACTCTTTACGTGCCTCTGCAGCGGTCCAGTGGAACGAGAGCAGTACATGTTGTCGTCTGCTATTTATAGACGTAAAAGGTTTTGATGATAGAGATTACAAATTACTTGCTACGCAACTACATACTTTCTATATCTGTGGTAGTCACAGTCGTGAAGACAGACATTCAAAACACTACAAGATAAAATTACCGGGTGATTGAGGGTACGTCGCGAAATTCAAGATGGCAAGTCCAACACATGATAATGTTCTGTCTTCAAATTCGGCATTAAAATTAGCAACAGTTCAAGATTGGGTGAGGAAATATGACCCAGAAAAGATCTGGCTAGAGTATGAAGTAAATAAAGAATGTCCAAGTTTTCGTTATTACATGTGGTCACATACTTTTTATTTTTATTGTCCCCCGCCTTTCGAAGAAAGTTGGGGGACTATTAAAATGGGTTCGTCCGTCTGTCTGTCTGTCTGTCTGTCCGTCTGTCTGTCCGTCACACTTTTTGGGACACAATAACTCTCTTCCTAATTGAGCTAGAATGTTCAAACTTGGTGTATGTGTTTATTAGGTCAATGCCTTGATGGAGTTCGAAGATGAGCATTTTCCGCTTAGGGTAAACAGAGATAAGCAATTTGATTGGTTGATGCTTTGGGACACGATAACTTTAGTTCTAATTAAGTGAGATTGATGAAACTTGGTGTATAGTTTCATTATAGTAATACCTTGACTAAGTTCGATAATGAGCATTTTCTGCTCAGGGTAAGCAGAGCTATATACGCAATTTGATTGGTCGAGAATTTGGAACACAATAACTCTCCTTCTAATTGAGTTAAAATGTTCAAACTTGGTGTATATGCTTATTAGGTCAATGCCTTGATGGAGAGTTCGAAGATGAGCATTTTCCGCTTAGGTAAGCAGAGATAAGCAATTTGATTGGTTGATGCTTTGGGACACGATAACTTTAGTTCTAATTAAGTGAGAGTGATGAAACTTGGTGTATAGTTTCATTATAGTAATACCTTGACTGAGTTCGATAATGATCATTTTCTGCTCAGGGTAAGCAGAGCGATATGCAATTTGATTGGTCGAGACTTTGGAACACAATGACTCTCCTTCTAATTTAGTTAAAATGTTCAAACTTGGTGTATATGCTTATTAGGTCAATGCCTTGATGGAGTTCGAAGATGAGCATTTTCCGCTTAGGGTAGGCAGAGATAAGCAATTTGATTGGTTGATGCTTTGAGACACGATAACTTTAGTTCTAATTAAGTGAGAGTGATGAAACTTAGTGTATAGTTTCATTACTGTAATACCTTGACTATGATCGATAATGAGCATTTTCTGCTCAGGGTAAGCAGAGCGATAAGCAATTTGATTTGCCGAGACTTTGGAACACAATAACTCTCCTTCTAATTGAGTTAAAATGTTCAAACTTGGTGAATATGCTTATTAGGTCAATGGCTTGATGGAGTTCGAAGATGAGCATTTTCTTACGGTAGGCAGAGATAAGCAATTTTTGGATGACACTTCGTGTTCAGTTTGATTGGTCGATACGTTTGAAAAAAATAAATGTGCGATTAATTAATATGTGTCATCTATTTATTTTGGGATTTCGGCGGGGGACATCAGCCTCACTGTTGGCTTGTTTTACATATAAATATAAACAACAGTAATACAAATAATATGGGTATTGTTATGATCACATAATTATGTGAAATAACAATTCTATTACATACTAAAAGATAGGCTGGCACTGCTAGGCAGGATACGCCCACATTTTTGAGAGATGGATAGAGAACAAGCAATACCGAAAGTGATTTTTCCTCATTAAGTCCTGTATTTCATACTGTATTGGGAGCAGCCATTTTGTTGGTCAGTTCCAGTCTGATATTAATGAAATTCGAAGCCGACAATGATTATGGTGTGACAGTACACAACCTAGAAATGTTACTTTTCGTCAAAATCGGATAAGAATTGTGACATGTAGAGAGTCCACAACCATGATATACCATATTTTTACACTATTTGTGTACAAACGGCGACCATTTCGTCCGGCAATTTTGGTACGATTTTCACGAAATTCGAACTCAACCTTCCTTATAGTGCAACAGTAATATAATCAGAGTTATTTTTTAAATCAGATAATAATTGTTCGAGAGATAGACAGAGAACAAGCAATACCGAAAGTGATTTTTCCTACAATCAAAGGCCATAATTCATTAAGTTAAAATTTGATATGCGCAAATATCGAAAAGAATAAAGATCTTTAGGTTATAAACAAGCATTTCAGGTTTCATCAAAATCGAGTTAAAATTGTGACCTCTACATGGTCCACAACTTTGATATACCATACTTTTACACTGTTCGCGTACAAACGGCGACCATTTTTTCTGGCAATTATGGTCCGGTTTTCTCGAAATTCGAACTCAACCTTCCGTAGGGTGTAACGGTGATAGAGTCAAACGTTTTTTTAAATCGGATAATAATTGTGACCTCCAGAGGGACCATAGGTGATTTTTCGGACAATCAGAGGCCATAATTCAGGAAGTTACGATCGGATATGTGCAGATAACGAAAGGAACCAAGATCTTTGGGTTATAACCATGCATTTCAAGTTTCATCAAAATCGAATTAAAATTGTAACCTCTACAGGGTCCACAACCATGATATACAATTGTTTAACAGTATTCGCGTACAAACGGCGGCCAGGCCATTTTATCTGTCAATTTTGGTCCGATTTTCCCGAAATTCGAACTCAACCTTCCTTACAGTGTAACGGTAATACTATCAACCGTTTTGTTAAATCGGATAATAATTGTGACCACCAGAGGGACCACAAGCTAAAATATGGCGATTTTGCGTATTATCAGGGGACATAATTCAGGTAATTACGTTCTGATATGAGCAAATATCGAAAGGAACTAAGATCTTTCGGTTATTACCATGCATTCAAGTTTCATCAAAATCGAATTAAAATTGTAACCTCTACAGGGTCCACAACCATGATATACAATTTTTTAACAGTATTCGTGTCCAAACGGCGGCCATTTTGTCTGTCAATTTTGGTCCGATTTTCCCGAAATTCGAACTCAACCTTCCTTACGGTGTAACGGTAATACTATCAACCGTCTTATTAAATCGGATAATAATTGTGACCACCAGAGGGACCACAAGCTAAAATATGGCGATTTTGCGTATAATCAGGGGACATAATTCAGGTAATTACGTTCCGATATGAGCAAATATCGAAAGGAACTAAGATCTTCAGGTTATTACCATGAATTTCAAGTTTCATCAAAATCGAATTAAAAATGTGACTTTTACAGGGTCCACAACCTTGATATACCATTTTTTAACAGTATTCGCGTACAAAAGGCGGCCATTTTGTATGGCAATTTTCGTCCGATTTTCCCGAAATTCGAACTCAGCCTTCTTTAGGGTGTAACGGTGTTATAAACAAACGGTTTTTAAATCGGATAATAATTGTGACCTCCAGAGGGACCACAAGCTAAAAAGGGTGATTTTTCGGACCAAAATTGACGGACAAAATGGCCGCCGTTTGTTCGCGAATAGTGTGAAAATATGTTATATCAAGGTTGTGGACTTTATAGAGGTCACAATTTTGAAACGATTTTGATGAAACTTGACATGTGTGTTTATAACCCAAAGATCTTGGTTCCTTTCGATATTTGCGCCCATCGGATCGTAACTTCCTGAATTATGGCCCCTGATTGTCCGAAAAATTGCCCTTTTTAGCTTGTGGTCCCTCTGGAGGTCAAAATTGTTATCGGATTTAAAAAATACGTTTGATTATATCACCGTTCCATGGTTATGAAGGTTGAGTTCAAATTTCCTGAAATTCGGACCAAAATTGACGGACAAAATGGCCACCGTTTGTTCGCGAATAGTGTGAAAATATGTTATATCAAGGTTGTGGACTTTATAGAGGTCACAATTTTGAAACGATTTTGATGAAACTTGACATGTGTGTTTATAACCCAAAGATCTTGGTTCCTGTTGATATTTGTGCCCATCGGATCGTAACTTCCTGAATTATGGCCCTTGATTGTCCGAAAAATTGCCCTTTTTAGCTTGTGGTCCCTCTGGAGGTCAAAATTGTGATCGGATTTAAAAAACCGTTTGATTATATCACCGTTCCCTGGTTATGAAGGTTGAGTTCAACGTTCCTGAAAATTGGCCCAGAATTGACGGACAGAATGGCCGCCGTTTGTACGCGAATAGTGTGAAAATATGTTGTATCACGGTTGTGGACCTTATAGAGGTCACAATTTGGAACCAATTTTTATACGCCCACATTGAAATGTGGTCGTATATTGTCGTCGCCCCCGTCCGTCCGTCCGTCCGTCCGTCGGTCCGTCCGTCCGTCCGTCCGTCGGTCCGGCGTCCACAATTGCTTGTGGACGCTCTACAGGCTAAAGTTAATATCCGATTGACTTTAAATTTATACACAGTGTTTATGGTCATGAGACGAAGAAGCCTATTGTTTTTCAGCGATTTCCGATAATTAGTGCCAGAGTTATGGCCCTTGATCACTTCAAAAAATCTTGTGGACGCTCTAGAGGCCAAAGTTAATATCTGATTGACTTCAAATTTATACACAGTGTTTAAGGTCATAAGACGAAGAAGCCTATTGATTTTCAGCGATTTCCGATAATTAGTGCCAGAGTTATGGCCCTTGATCACCTCAAAAAATCTTGTGGACGCTCTAAAGGTCAAAGTTAATATCCGATTGACTTTAAATTTATACACAGTGTTTAAGGTCATAAGACGTAGAAGCCTATTGATTTTCAGCGATTTCCGATAATTAGTGCCAGAGTTATGGCCCTTGATCACTTCAAAAAATCTTGTGGACGCTCTAGAGGCCAAAGTTAATATCCGATTGACTTCAAATTTATACACAGTGTTAAAGGTCATAAGACGAAGAAGCCTATTGATTTTCAGCGATTTCCGATAATTAGTGCCAGAGTTATGGCCCTTGATCACTTCAAAAAATCTTGTGGACGCTCTAGAGGCCAAAGTTAATATCCGATTGACTTTAAATTTATACACAGTGTTTAAGGTCATAAGACGAAGAAGCCTATTGATTTTCAGCGATTGCCGATAATTAGTGCCAGAGTTATGGCCCTTGATCACTTCAAAAAATCTTGTGGACGCTCTAGAGGCCAAAGTTAATATCCGATTGACTTTAAATTTATACACAGTGTTTAAGGTCATAAGACGAAGAAGCCTATTGATTTTCAGCGATTTCCGATAATTAGTGCCAGAGTTATGGCCCTTGATCACTTCAAAAAATCTTGTGGACGCTCTAGAGGCCAAAGTTAATATCCGATTGACTTCAAATTTATACACAGTGTTTAAGGTCATAAGACGAAGAAGCTTATTGATTTTCAGCGATTTCCGATAATTAGTGCCAGAGTTATGGCCCTTGATCACTTCAAAAAATCTTGTGGACGCTCTAGAGGCCAAAGTTAAGGTCATAAGACGAAGAAGCCTATTGATTTTCAGCGATTGCCGATAATTAGTGCCAGAGTTATGGCCCTTGATCACTTCAAAAAATCTTGTGGACGCTCTAGAGGCCAAAGTTAATATCCGATTGACTTTAAATTTATACACAGTGTTTAAGGTCATAAGACGAAGAAGCCTATTGATTTTCAGCGATTTCCGATAATTAGTGCCAGAGTTATGGCCCTTGATCACTTCAAAAAATCTTGTGGACGCTCTAGAGGCCAAAGTTAATATCCGATTGACTTCAAATTTATACACAGTGTTTAAGGTCATAAGACGAAGAAGCTTATTGATTTTCAGCGATTTCCGATAATTAGTGCCAGAGTTATGGCCCTTGATCACTTCAAAAAATCTTGTGGACGCTCTAGAGGCCAAAGTTAATATCCGATTGACTTTAAATTTATACACAGTGTTAAAGGTCATAAGACAAAGACGCCTATTAATTTTCAGCGATTTCCGATAGTTAGTGCCAGAGTTATGGCCCTTGATCACCTCAAAAAATCTTGTGACGCTATAGAGGCCAAAGTTACTATCCGATTGACTTCAGATTGATACATAGTTTAAGGTGTTTTGATTTTCAATGAATTTAGATAACTGAACAGCTAAATCCATGATATTAAATGTTTCATGTATATACTAATTGTTAGCGTGGGGTAAAACTTTATAAAAAGCAATCAAATTCTAATGATTTTCTGATAATTACATAATGAGTTGTTACTCTTAATCAGTTTTTAGTGTATTACAAATGTTTCATTACCGAAATTAGTAAAAATATGCGACAACCCTTGTTGACTGCCCGGACGATTTAGCTTCTGTGGGCGTATGTTTCGTTGCCTGGCAACCTATCTTGATGAAACTTGACATGTGTGTTTATAACCCAAAGATCTTGGTTCATTTCGATATTTGCGCCCATCGGATCGTAACTTCCTGAATTATGGCCCCTGATTGTCCAAAAAATTGCCCTTTTTAGCTTGTGGTTCCTCTGGAGGTCAAAATTGTTATCGGATTTAAAATACCGTTTGATTTTATCACCGTTCCATGGTTATGAAGGTTGAGTTCGAATTTCGTGAAAATCGGACCAAAATTGACGGACAAAATGGCCGCCGTTTGGACGCGAATAGTGTGAAAATATGTTATATCACGGTTGTGGACCTTATAGAGGTCACAATTTTGAACCAATTTTGATGAAACTTGACATGTGTGTTTATAACCCAAAGATTTTTGGTTCATTTCAATATTTGCGCCCATCGGATCGTAATTTCCTGAATTATGGCCCCTGATTGTCCAAAAAATTGCCCTTTTTAGCTCGTTGTTCCTCTGGAGGTCAAAATTGTTATCGGATTTAAAAAACCGTTTGATTATATCACCGTTCCATGGTTATGAAGGTTGAATTCGAATTTCGTGAAAATCGGACCAAAATTGACGGACAAAATGGCCGCCGTTTGTAGGCGAATAGTGTGAAAATATGTTATATAAAGGTTGTGGACCTTATAGAGGTCACAATTTTTAACCGATTTTGATGAAACTTGACATGTATGTTTATAACCCAAAGATCTTGGTTCCTTTCGATATTTGCGCCCATCAGGTCATTGCTTCCTGAATTATGTTCCCTGATTGTACGAAAAATCACCCTTTTTAGCTTGTGGTCCCTCTGGAGGTCACAATTATTATCTGATTTAAGAAAAAACGTTTGATTATAAAAACCAAACAAATTCTAATGATTTTCTGATAATTCTTCAATATGCGACAACTCTTGTTGACTGCCCGGACGATTTGGCTGCTGTGTGGGCGTATGTTTCGTTGCCTGGCAACCTATTTTTTTTTAGCTTGGAGGTCACAATTATTATCCGATTTAAAAAAAACGTTTGATTATATTACCGTTACACCGTAAGGAAGGTTGAGTTCGAATTTCGGGAAAATCAGACCAAAATTGCCATACAAAATGGCCGCCGTTTGTACGCGAATACTGTTAAAAAATGGTATATCAAGGTTGTGGACCCTGTAAAGGTCACAATTTTAATTCGATTTTGATGAAACTTGAAATTCATCGTTATAACCCAAAGATCTTGGTTCTTTTCAATATTTGCGCATATCGGATCGTAACTTCCTGAATTATGGCCCCTGGTTATACGCAAAATCCCCCTTTCTGTAGCTTGTGGTCCCTCAGGAGGTCACAATTATTATCCAATTTAAAAAAACGTTTGATTATATCACCGTTACACTGTAAGGAAGGTTGAGTTTGAATTTCGGGAAAATCGGACCAAAATTGACAGACAAAATGGCCGCAGTTTGTACGCGAATACCGTTATAAAAATGATATATCATGGTTGTGGACCTTGTATAGGTCACAATTTTAATTCGATTTTGATGAGGAAGGTTGAGTTCTAATTTCGTGAAAATCGTACCAAAATTGCCGGACGAAATGGTCGCCGTTTGTACGCGAATAGTGTAAAAATATGGTATATCATGGTTGTGGACTCGCTACAGGTCACAATTCTTATCCGATTTTGATAAAAAGTCACATTTCTAGGTTGTGTACCGTCACACCATAATCATTGTCGGTTTCGAATTTCATTAATATCTGACTGGAACTGACCAACTAAATGGCTGCTCCCAATACAGTATGAAATACAGGCCTTAAAGATGTAGGAAAAATCACTTTCGGTATTGCTTGTTCTCTGTCCATCTCTCGAAAATGTGGGCGTATCCTGCCTGGCAGTGCCAGCCTATCTTTAGCTTGTGGACCCTATAGAGGTCACAATTTTGAACCGATTTTGATGAAACTTGACATGCATGTTTATAACCCAAAGATCTTGGTTCCTTTCGATATTTGCGCCTATCGGAATGTAATTTCCTGAATTATGGCCCCTGATTGTCCAAAAAATCACCCTTTTTAGCTTGTGGTCCCTCTGGAGGTCACAATTATTATCCGATTTAAAAAAACGTTTGATTATATCACCGTTTGTACGCGAATACTGTTAAAAAATGGTATATCAAGGTTGTGGACCCTGTAGAAGTCACATTTTTTATTCGATTTTGATGAAACTTGAAATGCATGGTTATAACCCAAAGATCTTGGTTCCTTTCGGTATTTGCGCATATCGGAACGTAACTTCCTGAATTATGGCCCCTGATTATACGCAAAATCGCCTTATTTTAGCTTGTGGTCCCTCAGGTGGTCACAATTATTATCCGATTTACTAAAACGGTCGATTATATTACCGTTACACCGTAAGGAAGGTTGAGTTCGAATTTCGGGAAAATCGGACCAAAATTGCCATACAAAATGGCCGCCGTTTGTACGCGAATACTGTTAAAAAATGGTATATCATGGTTGTGGACCCTGTAGAGGTCACAATTTTAATTCGATTTTGATGAAACTTTAAATGCATGGTTATAACCCAAAGATCTTGGCTCCTTTCGTTTTTTGCGCATATCGGATCGTAACTTCCTTAATTATGGCCCCTGATTGTCCGAATAATCGCCTATGGTCCCTCTGGAGGTCACAATTATTATCTGATTTGAAAAAACGTTTGACTCTATCACCATTACACCCTACGGAAGGTTGAGTTTGAATTTCGAGAAAATTGGACTATAATTGCCAGAAAAAATGGACGCTGTTTGTACGCGAACAGTGTAAAAATATGGTATGTCAATTATGTGGACCCTGTAGAGGTGACAATTTTAATTTTTTATACGCCCACATTTTTATGTGGACGTATATTGTCGTTGCCCCTGTCCGTCCGTCCACAATTTGTTTGTGGACCCTCTACAGGACACAATTCTTATCCGATTTTGACGAAACTTGAAATATAGGTTTATCCCCAAAAGATCTCGGATGCTTTCGATATTGGCATGTATCGGATGAAAACTTCATGGATTATGGCCCCTGATTATACGAAAAATCACGTTTTTAGCTTGTGGACCCTATAGAGGTCACAATTTTGAACCGATTTTGATGAAACTTGACATGCATGTTTATAACCCAAAGATCTTGGTTCCTTTCGATATTTGCGCCTATCGGAATGTAATTTCCTGAATTATGGCCCCTGATTGTCCGAAAAATCACCCTTTTTAGCTTGTGGTCCCTCTGGAGGTCACAATTATTATCCGATTTAAAAAACCGTTTGATTATATCACTGTTACACCCTAAGGAAGGTTGAGTTCGAATTTCGGGAAAATCGGACCAAAATTGCCATACAAAATGGCAGCCGTTTGTACGCGAATACTGTTAAAAAATGGTATATCAAGGTTGTGGACCCTGTAGAAGTCACATTTTTTATTCGATTTTGATGAAACTTGAAATTAATGGTTATAACCCAAAGATCTTGGTTCCTTTCGATATTTGCGCATATCGGAACGTAACTTCCTGAATTATGGCCCCTGATTATACGCAAAATCGCCTATGGTCCCTCTGGAGCTCACAATTATTATCCGATTTGAAAAAACGTTTGACTCTATCACCGTTACACCCTACGGAAGGTTGAGTTTGAATTTTGAGAAAATTGGACCATAATTGCCAGAAAATATGGCTGCCGTTTGTACGCGAACAGTGTAAAAATATGGTATGTCAAAGTTGTGGACCCTGTAGAGGTGACAATTGTAATTCGATTTTGATGAAACCTGAAATGCTTGTTTATAACCTAAAGATCTTTATTCTTTTCGATATTTAGGCAGAGATAAGCAATTTTTGGATGACACTTCGTGTTCAGTTTGATTGGTCGATACGTTTGAAAAAAATAAATGTGCGATTAATTGATATGTGTCATCTATTTATTTTGGGATTTCGGCGGGGGACATCAGCCTCACTGTTGGCTTGTTCTTTTCGATATTTGCGCATATCAAATTGTAACTTAATGAATCATGGCCTTTGATTGTAGGAAAAATCACTTTCCGTATTGCTTGTTCTCTGTCTATCTCTCGAACAATTATTATCTGATTTAAAAAAAAACTCTAATTATATTACTGTTGCACCGTAAGGAAGGTTTCGAATTTCGTGAAAATCGTACCAAAAATGGTCACCGTTTGTACGCAAATAGTGTAAAAATATGGTATATCATGGTTGTGGACTCTCTACAGGTCACAATTCTTATCCGATTTTGACGAAAAGTAACATTTCTAGGTTGTGTTCCGTCACACCATAATCATTGTCGGCTTCAAATTTCATGAATATCAGACTGGAACTGACCAACAAAATGGCTGCTCCCAATACTGTATGAAATACAGGACTTAATGATGTAGGAAAAATCACTTTCGGTATTGCTTGTTCTCTATCCATCTCTCAAAAATGTGGGCGTATCCTGCCTGGCAGTGCCAGCCTATCTTTGTTTTTTTCTTCGCATTGTGCTCATGTACAACCCCTGTTGTTTTTTTGGAAATAATGCAGCAAGTCTAATGAAATTTTCACAGAATCTTCCTACATGTATTCTAGGGTGGCTGTGAAAATGTCAGCTTGGTAGCTCAATTAGAACTGTATATTTTAGGCTGTCATAAGCATAAAATGACAATTTTTAATGGAAAGCTGAACAAAATGCAGTTTTTGGCTCCAGTGAATTTGCTGTCATTTAATTTTGACTGAACCTATTAACCTGAAATTTGCACAGCACTTTGGTAACATATGCCGGATGGTGGTGTTAGTGTTTCAGCCTGTTTTGTCAAAAATTAAGAGTTTGAGGGCTGGCTCAGTTTGGGGTATTTCGGTCGTTAGGACAATTTTTATACGCCCACATTGAAATGTGGTCATATATTGTTGTCGCCCCCGTCCGTCGGTCCGGCGTCCACAATTGCTTGTGGACGCTCTAGAGGCTAAAGTTAATATCCGATTGACTTTAAATTTATACACAGTGTTTAAGGTCATGAGACGAAGAAGCCTATTGTTTTTCAGCGATTTCCGATAATAAATACCAGAGTTATGGCCCTTGACGACTTCAAAAAATCTTGTGGACGCTCTAGAGGCCAAAGTTAATATCCGATTGGCTTTAAATTTATACACAGTGTTTAAGGTCATAAGACGAAGAAGCCTATTGATTTTCAGCGATTTCCGATAATTAGTGCCAGAGTTATGGCCCTTGATCACTTCAAAAAATCTTGTGGACGCTCTAAAAGCCAAAGTTAATATCCGATTGACTTAAAATTTATGCACAGTTTAAGGTCATAAGACAAAGAAGCGTATTGATTTTCAGCGATTTCCAATAATTAGTGCCAGAGTTATGGCCCTTGATCACTTCAAAAAATCTTGTGAACACCCTAAAAGCCAAAGTTAATATCTGATTGACTTTAAATTTATACACAGTGTTTAAGGTCATTAGACGAAGAAGCTTATTGATTTTCAGCAATTTCCGATAATTAGTGCCAGAGTTATGGCCCTTGATCACTTCAAAAAATCTTGTGGACGCTCTAAAAGCCAATGTTAATATCCGATTGACTTAAAATTTATACACAGTGTTTAAGGTCATAAGATGAAGAATCCTATTGATTTTCAGCGATTTTCGATAATTAGTGCCAGAGTTATCTCCCTTGATCACTTCAAAAAATCTTGTGGACGCTCTAAAAGCCAAAGTTAATATCCGATTGGCTTTAAATTTATACACAGTGTTTAAGGTCTTAAGATGAAGAAGCCTAATGATTTGCATCCATTTCCGATAATTAGTGCCAGAGTTATGGCCCTTGATCACATCAAAAAATCCTGTGGACACTCTAGAGGCCAAAGTTAATATCCGATTGACTTTAAATTTACACACACTGTTTAAGGTCCTGAGAGGAAGAAGCCTACTGATTTTCATCAATTTCAAATAATTACTTCCAGAGTTATCTCCCTTGATCACTTCATAAAACCTTGTTGCGCTGTAGATGCCAAACTTATCATCCGATTGATTTCAGATTGATACACAGAGTTTAAGGTGTTGAAACGAACAAGTATTTTGATTTTCAATGAATTTTGATAACTGAACAGCTAAATCCATGATATTAAATGTTTCCTATACTAATTGTTAGCGTGGGGCAAAACTTTATAAAAAGCAAACAAATTCACATGATTTTCTGATAATTACATAATGAGTTGTTACTCAGATTTTAGTGTATTACAAATGTTTCATTACCAAAAAAAAGTAAAAATATGCGACAACCCTTGTTGACTGCCCGGACGATTTAGCTGCTGTGGGCGTATGTTTTTCGTTGCCTGGCAACCTATCTTTGGTTTTTTCTTCGCACTGTGCTCATGTACAACCCCTGTTTTTTTTTTTGGAAGTAATGCAGCAAGTCTAATGAAATTTTCACAGAATCTTCCTACATGTATTCTAGGGTGGCTGTGCAAATGTCAGATTGATAGCTAAATTAGAACTGTAAATTTTAGGCTGTCATAAGCATAAAATGACAATTTTTAATGGAAAGCTGAACAAAATGCAGTTTTTGGCTCAAGTGAATTTGCTGTCATTTAATTTTGACTGAACCTATTAACCTGAAATTTGCACAACACTTTGGTAATATCTTCCAGATGGTGGTGTAAGAATTACAGCCTGTTTTGTCAAAAATTAAGAGTTTGAGGGCTGGCTCAGTTCGGGGTATTTCAGTCGTTTGGACAATTTTGGTTTTTTCTTCGTACTGTGCTCATGTACAACCCCTGTTTTTTTTTTTTTTTTGAAATATTTGAGCAAGTCTGCTGAAATTATAACAGAATCTTCCTACATATATTCTGGGGTGGCTGTGCAAATGTCAGCTTGATAGTACAATTAGAACTGTATATTTTAGGCTGTCATAAGCATAAAATGACCATTTTTAATGGAAAGCTGAACAAAATGCAGTTTTTGGCTCAAGTGAATTTGCTGTCATTTAATTTTGGCTGAACCTATTAACCTGACACCTTGGTAATACATTCCGCATGGTGGTGGTAAAATATAAGCCTGTTTTGTCAAAAATTAAGAGTTTGAGGGCGGGCTCAGTTTGCGGGTATTTGGGTCGTTAGTCAGATTTCATGTTATCACGACAAAAGTAACTGCTTCCAAATCTTTAATATTGCTACGAAGAACCTGCCATTCTCCCCACAACCTTTCTAAGTACATGATCTGACCAGTATAAAATATTTGAGGTCCATAGCTACAATATATCGCAATCCGTTGTACATGCTGAATAGCTGAACGTAGTCTGCTGCAAGCAACAGGAATATATGGTCTAAAAACTTTAATATTCATTCAATTAGTCTGAAATTTGGAATGCACCATGATAATGTATACATAATGGATGCCTAAAAATTTCAGCTTTATAGATGTAAGAGAAAATAAAATAGACAGAAATGAAAATGAATACGTTTTTTTCTCCAAAAGTTCAATATTTGATACTAACATACAAAATGAATTTGACATCAATATTTTGGAGCAATTAAGCTGAAATTTTAAGAGAATCTCCCCAGATACATTACAAGGTGGCCACGAAAATTTCCGCTCCATTTATTTAGCCAAAATGGAGATATGGACTCTATTACTGTCACAAAATGTCATTTTCTGACTCATGAAATGTCATTATGTAACGCTGTGTGTTGCTTTCGACTGTAATTTGGAGAGTTACCTCTGCAGGTAATGTTAGAGAACATATATAAATTTCAAGGAGGTTGGGTGACTAGAAGGGATCAAGGCGGTGGTGTTCAGTTCTGCTATCTTGGACAATTTCGTTTTTATACGCCCACATTTTCATGTGGACGTATTATGTCGTCGCCCCTGTCCGTCCGGACGTCCGTCCGTCCACAATTTGTTTGTGGACTCTCTACAGGTCACAATTCTTATCCGATTTTGACGAAACTTGAAATATAGGTTTATCCCCAAAAGTTCTCGGCTGCTTTCGATATTGGCATGTATCGGATCAAAACTTCATGGATTATGGCCCCTGATTGTACGAAAAATCACGTTTTTAGCTTGTGGACCCTATAGAGGTCACAATTTTGAACCGATTTTGATGAAACTTGACATGCATGTTTGTAACCCAAAGATCTTGGTTCCTTTCGATATTTGCGGCTTACGGAATGTAATTTCCTGAATTATGGCCCCTGATTGTCCGAAAAATCACCCTTTTTAGCTTGTGGTCCCTCTGGAGGTCACAATTATTATCCGATTTAAAAAACCGTTTGATTATATCACTGTTACACCCTAAGGAAGGTTGAGTTCGAATTTCGGGAAAATCGGACCAAAATTGCCATACAAAATGGCAGCCGTTTGTACGCGAATACTGTTAAAAAATGGTATATCAAGGTTGTGGACCCTGTAGAAGTCACATTTTTTATTCGATTTTGATGAAACTTGAAATTCATGGTTATAACCCAAAGATCTTGCTTCCTTTCGATATTTGCGCATATCGGATCGTAACTTCCTGAATTATGGCCCCTGATTATACGCAAAATCGCCTTTTTTTTGGCTTGGAGGTCACAATTATTATTCGATTTAAAAAACCGTTTGATTATATTACCGTCACACCCTAAGGAAGGTTGAGTTCGAATTTCGGGAAAATCGGACGAAAATTGCCATACAAAATGGCCGCCGTTTGTACGCGAATACTGTTAAAAAATGGTATATCAAGGTTGTGGACCCTGTGGAGGTCACAATTTTGATTCGATTTTGATGAAATTTGAAATTCATGGTTATAACCCAAAGATCTTGCTTCCTTTCGATATTTGCGCATATCGGATCGTAACTTCCTGAATTATGGCCCCTGATTATACGCAAAATCGCCTTTTTTTTTAGCTTGGAGGTCACAATTATTATCCGATTTAAAAAAACGTTTGATTATATTACCGTTACACCGTAAGGAAGGTTGAGTTCGAATTTCGGGAAAATCAGACCAAAATTGTCATACAAAATGGCTGCCGTTTGTACGCGAATACTGTTAAAAAATGGTATATCAAGGTTGTGGACCCTGTAAAGGTCACAATTTTAATTCGGTTTTGATGAAACTTGAAATTCATGGTTATAACCCAAAGATCTTGGTTCTTTTCAATATTTGCGCATATCGGATCGTAACTTCCTGAATTATGGCCCCTGGTTATACGCAAAATCCCCCTTTCTTTAGCTTGTGGTCCCTCTGGAGGTCACAATTATTATCCAATTTAAAAAAACGTTTGATTATATCACCGTTGCACTGTAAGGAAGGTTGAGTTTGAATTTCAGGAAAATCGGACCAAAATTGACAGACAAAATGGCCGCCGTTTGTACGCGAATACTAGGGGTGGGTATTGCCAAAAAAATAGTATTGCGATATATTGCGATACGATTTGTCGTATTGCAATACATATTGCAATATATTGTGAAAGTGTTAACTCCAGATTTATTGCAAAAGTACAGCCTTAAATGTATCTCATAGCAACACTGAAACTCGTGTTAAGGTCTTTGAACATGCAATTCCTCTATTGTACAACTAGTCAACTACAAGAACAAGATATCCACAAAACCCATGTTTTTATTTACCTCACTTCTGCGTTACATTTATTGCATAATGCAACATTCAACATTAAACACCCTGAGCCAATAAAAAGATTAGCTACCCTACCCCTAAGAATAGTCTACGATATCACCTCTGGTGGAAGTGGACGTTAAACTCCCAGTAACGAACGAACGTACCCCTAAGGCTCTAAGCTCATTAAATCAGCAGGGCCCATCTCCCTCAGCCAATTAGTGGATTATTGTTAATCCTAATACCCTCTACAAAACTGAAAATAACTAAAAAAATATTTTCTATACATAAAAATACTCTGTTACAAAAATGTAAACATTGTCGTGTTCTTCCCAATGATATAAAATTCAATTGTACAAAGTAGCATATTACTATAAATTATATTGAAAAGCCAGTTCCATTAAAATTATGACTTTTCTCTATCATATTGGCAAAATAACGTGAAAAGTATCCCTTACGATTTTTTTTTAAAAATATAACAAAAATATAGAACTTCGTGTTGGCAGCAGTGTTCAAAGTAAATATAAATATCACCCAAATAACGGTCACTTCTAGAGTGGTTCAGGCTAAAAATGTTTTATAACAAACAGACACTATTTCGGGACAGTAAAGACATTATATGATAAGACTTACTATAAAAACTTCATTGATCAACAATATAAGTCTGGCCACTTCTGAATTTTGAAAATATATAATCATTTGGACATATATTATAAATGGTTCAAAATCTTCCCGGCTTCCATAATCAAAGGAGTTATCTCTTAGTGAGAATAAGAGCTATGTCCCTTGGTTGTACTAAAAAAAATATGCTCCAAGCTACGCACGTCCCGGAAACGAAATAACTTGATCGCAGTCGGAAAATATCGTTTATTTCCATACTGCAAAGTAACCGAATACACTCAATGAGACGATTGGATTTGACATATGTACGCATGCGCGAACGCTTCGTTGTTTTAACAGTAAACCCGCGCCTTCAAATGTCTTTATATTAACCGTGTTTATAATGCTACAGTAGAAATTAAAATACATGTTAAGCTGGAGATGAAAAGATCGGCATTTGACATGAATTATTTCAAGATTAGCCTCATACATAATAAATGAACAGTGCGTTTATTTATTTATACCCAGACACTGGCCTATTTATAACGGCATGTTATACAGAGGGAGCGAGGGAGAGAGAGGGGTCTATAAATCTAATAATGTAACATTTTAATGTTTATCTCAAAGATAACTAAATATTATATTGTGCAGTACGATGTTTGTTATGACAAAATAAATTGCCGGGTAAAGTACGAGGAAAATATAATGACATGTAATACGGAGAGTGAGAGAGAGGGATAAACACCCCAATAAAACTATTAATTTAAGATTTTATTTTTTGTCCCTCAGATAAATAAATATTTTGTACTGCATGATGTTTGTTATGAAAAAAAAACCACATTGCTGGGTAAGTGGCGTATGCGCCGAGCCAGCGATTATTGCGTATGTACCGAATTTAGAGCCAAATTTTGTAGTTTCGTCTGTAGGCCTATATAAAGGGTGGTATTTTTCGCCGACTTCAAGGTTTCCTAAACATGTGGACACCGACGCGCTCACATGATATTCTTTGAACTGTAGATTTTGATGGAGTGTAATTATATTTTTTTTTTTCTGCGAGAGCCAAACATGCGGTTATAACCACTGCTACGTTACCATTGGAAACGTTTAGATTTTTAAGTTTCATGACCAAATTATGGCATTCTGCTGTGTATTTTTGATTGTTGACATCATACTAAATTCCTTCGTTCATCTAAAAAGGTTTGGACTTGCAACCATTCTTTTTACCTGCCAATTGTTTTTTATTTTCATTATTAGCCTTCATGCGAATCATTTCTTTTTTAGTCTTCGGAAGTTGATTTTTTTTAAACTTAGTGATTGTGCTTTTATGACAGTCGCCGCAAATACTTTTCTTTCTATCTAAATCAGTTAAGGTCGCATCGGCAGATGTCCGAGTCTCTCTGTTTATTAAATTAATTTCACTTGTGTCTGCCGATGGAGTAACATAAACTATCACGGAAAAAATGGGGTGTCAAGAAAATCATCGTATGATTTCATACCTTTTAGTGGACTTAACCTTACTTTTACTCACCTTCCTAGTCTTTGTCGTCAGTCTGACCAGTCTATTTTGAATGTATTTGTCACCAAAAGTCACACAGTCGTCATGTAAAGCAGTCATGATAGACCGATGCTCCGAAGTTGTCGGGAATTTATTAACATTTGTCTAGCATAAAGCCTATTTGTGATTTTTGTCATAGGTAGTTTGTTACAGTTCCCAAATCATAGGGGTACTTGTCCAATCCAATGCTGGATAGCAAATCATCCGTGGACGATATCTTGCAGGGCTCAGTCTCAAATCTAGAATCCGTCGATCAAAGTCTATGGCTACAGGATGGTTAGATAATATACTATGATTATGAAAATAATTTACACCATGTTACCGAAAAGGGTCTGGAAAATAAAGACTACAAATAAAAAGTTTGTTTCGGTTATTTTCCGGTCTCAAATAGTTCTGCGTATTTAGAGCTAACAAATATTTATTTCCTAACCACAATAGTCGCCAGCGTAAACCAAGAATGTAGCCACTTAATAAAAGTAAATCTCGAAAGGTTGTAGTAAATTTATCTGGGCGCTTTCACCTACTTGAAAGTTAGAAATGAAACGAAGCTATTATAGCTAGCTCTGTATTTAAATCACCAAAATCGCCAAAATCAAAAATCAAATCAAGGAGTGAAATCGAAATTTTTGCTCACGTTCGCTATTAAATAAACACGTAAGTCGAAGCCCGTAATGAGTGTATTTTTTACTCCGCGTTATATACCAATACATGATTGTAAAAATACCTCATGTGACGTATATTTGCTGCGACTTCCTAAACCACGTGCGCGGCGCTAACTTCTGCTCACTTCAGAAGATTTCTCGACGGAGCAATCACACAGATAAGCGGGTCAGTTTTTATAAGGACAAATACTGTGTCTCTGAACCACCCTATCACTTCATCGCCTACGGCATTTAACATTTCTGCCTTTCTTTGGATTTATGACGGGAATTGTCGTTTTCTTTGCTTCATTGAAAGCTTCGACAGTGTAATTTTCCTTAATTTAGCTTGTATTAAATCCTAAAAGTTTTGATTCAATTTAGCTTTCCAAAGTCTAGAATTATTAGCCATAAGTTTTGTTATCATCTGTTTGAGCGAACGTATCCAAGATGGCGGCGACACGTTTGATCTCGGTTCGAGTAGACGCATTCTTCGCATCATAACGTCAAAAAAAATAATAAATAGTTGATTTCTTCGACATTATCTTTTCCACAATATGCCTGGCAGTAAATTATAAAATCTGATTCTATTTATCTTTCAATATCATATAATTATTAGCCGTAAGTGACAGCGTGAAAATATTGGAATAGCGCCAAAGTGATTCGCACGGTGTGAATTTTCATCTCTGACCTGTTACGTAAATACTGAAAGATCCGGTGTTGAAACATATATTTCTTATTGGATGATTAGCGAATTAAACATTCCTTTTCATCGCGGGTTTTACTTTTATTACCCAATCACCATTAATTAATGACATAGAAACAATAGAAGTAAGTTGATTGATTTCTCGCTTGGGTTCGCTAATGCCGTTGCTAAGTACGAAGGGTCCGCGAGTTGATTCGCTACCGCCAGGCACGTGCCGCGATTTGTTTCGCTAACGTCAAAAATGCGTCAAGGAAATTCTCAAGTTTTCAATAGAATTGACAGTCTCACGGAATATTCCGATGATTATTACGGAAGTTGCCGATCGTATTGACTGAACCGGTTCTTGGACGTGTATCACGATATGATGTATTGGCAAGTTTGAATTGCAATACACCGGTATACCGGTTATATCGCCCACCCCTAGCGAATACTGTTAAAAAAATGATATATCATGGTTGTGGACCCTGTATAGGTCACAATTTTAATTCGATTTTGATGAGGAAGGTTGAGTTCTAATTTCGTGAAAATCGTACCAAAATTGTCGGACGAAATGGTCGCCGTTTGTACGCGAATAGTGTAAAAATATGGTATATCATGGTTGTGGACTCGCTACAGGTCACAATTCTTATCCGATTTTGATGAAAAGTCACATTTCTAGGTTGTGTACCGTCACACCATAATCATTGTCGGTTTCGAGTTTCATTAATATCAGACTGGAACTGACCAACTAAATGGCTGCTCCCAATACAGTATGAAATACAGGACGTAAAGATGTAGGAAAAATCACTTTCGGTATTGCTTGTTCTCTGTCCATCTCTCGAAAATGTGGGCGTATCCTGCCTGGCAGTGCCAGCCTATCTTTTTCGCTCTATGCTCATGTTTGTCATTATGGTGTCATTTGTGGTCAAAGGGGAGATAACTGCCCAAGTCCTTTGAGGAATAGCAAAGTTTGTTAAATCTCTAATAGTGTTAAATCTACATTGTAGTCCTAAAGTATTAAACACTAAAGTCCTCCGAAATAAGGTAAAGTAAGTTGTATTAAGAGGTCCTCTCATGATAATAAATGTAAACTATTATAAACTCAAGCCCTCTCTAGTGCATAAATGTAATTCAATCTTACACAGGTCCTCATGTAGTCCTTAAAGTAAAGTATTAAACACTAAAGTCCTCGGAAATAAGGTAAAGTAAGTTGTATAAATGTAATTCAATCTTACACGGGTCCACAGGTTGTCCTTTAGGTAAAGTATTAAACACTAAAGTCCTCAGAAGTAAGGTAAAGTAAGTTGTATTGAGAGGTACTTTCATGGTTATAAATGTAAACTACTATAGACTCAAGTCCCCATCAGTGTATCAATGTAATTCAATCTTACACAGGTCCTCAGATAGTCCTTAGAGTAAAGTATTAAACACTAAAATCCTCAGAAATAAGGTAAAGTAAGTTGTATTGAGAGGTCCTCTCGTGGTAATAAATGTAAACTACTATAAACTCAAGACCTCTCTAGTGTAAATATCAATCTTACACAGGTCCTCAGGTAGTCCTTAAAGTAAAGTATTAATCACTAAAGTCCTCAGAAATAAGGTAAAGTAAGTTGTATTAAGAGGTCCTCTCATGGTAATATACGTAAACTACTATAAACTCAAGTCCTCTCTAGTGTATAAATGTAAATCAATCTTACACAAGTCCTCTGTAGATATTAAATATAAGAAAAGACCTCATATAGTCTGTAAAACATGTTATATTTGTATGACTGAATCATTGCAATCTACGTACTAGACAATGTACATGGTTGCTCTGACAATAACTGTATAAAATCTTAAAGCCGTAAGACGACGGGAAACCTGGGTCCTCGGGAGGCTTTGAAAAACCATAGTCCTCACATAATGAGCTATGCAAGTATGTGTGTGTGTGTCTGTGGTTCGCCTACAGGGCGCAATTCTTCATGAATTTTCTTCAAACTTGGTATACTTATTCCTTATACCCCAAGGAAGATCCCTGTTGTTTTTGGTGCATGCCCGACCCTCAGGGGCAGAGCCACGCCCATTTCTAGTATCTGTTTGTTTGACGTCTACGGGCCACATTTCTTAACTAATAATCTTAAAACTTTGCATACACATTCTTTGTACCCTAAGGAACATCCCTATCGTTTGGTTTGCATGCCCAACCCCCAGGGGCAGAGCCACGCCTATTTTCTTTTCGTGTGTCTTTGTGTCACCTACAGGGCGCAATTCTTACTGGATTTTCTTCAAACTTGGTATGGGAATTTTTCAAAAAATGTCAAAATTCCCGTCCCTGGAAAAGAATTGGTTGTATGGAAAAAAATTACAGATTTGAAACTACTTTTTTTACTTTATTATAAAGGGTGTGTAATAGATAAGTGAATAAAAATCATATTTGCCATTTATCATACTGTTTTTTGTGGAAAATCAATGAATCTGTATTCATGGTACTGCCAAAATGCGATGTCCCAATTTTTTTAGTAGACTTTTGACACAAACAAATAGATCTAAATTTCAAATAAATCTGTATGTTTCAAGTTATTATTACTTAATTTTGTTCTTCTGTTTGTGATTCTATAATTGTTTTCATCCAACTTTGCTTGAAAAAGTGAAAAAAAATGATGAAAATGCTTGTCCCTTGAAGTAAGTTCCTTCCTGTTACCTTGTGAAAAATTCCACTCAAAATAATGAACCCTCCCTCTGAACCAAAAAGAGGCTGTGTCAAACAAAGGTCACTTCCCTAATCCTTAGCATGGTGAAGAATGAAAGGAGAAATTAATGAATGGATTTTATATCCAATCAATCAAAGGTTAAATAGGTGAGTAGTACTTTTTAAGTCCATCTATCCTGTTACTGATGTTTTTAGGATTTCTTATGTAGATTCATTTTTTGAATTGACATCATTGTATGCTTTGTGGGGGTAAGATTACTTTCCCATCAATTAGTTTAAACAGTGGATTAACTATCACTCAATAATGATTGGCATAAGAGAAAAATTTCTGTCCTGTTACTTTCTCTCCTGTTACTGGGTATTTGGTAACAGAAAAGAATGTAGTAATGTTAATATGGTAACAGGAAAGACAATACGTAACAGAATAGAATTAGATGCTAATTTTATTGTCTTTAAAACAGTTTCAAAGAAAACCAGAAAGTATAAATGACCTTTTAAAGCTGTCCTTCAAAGAATTATCAACAAAAATAAATAATTATGGTTATCTTACTGAAATTCAAAAACAGGTAACAGGAAAGAAACAACATGTAACAGGACGGAATTGGCAGGCAAGTTCTTTCTTTAATAGCTCTTTCCTCTTTCTTTCAGTGATGATGCCATTGTCAGCTGCTGAGAAGCAGCGGCGGTACAGACAGAGGAGAGACGCAGACCCTGAAAGGAGGGCTAGATATTTACAGAATGAGAAAGACAAATACATAAAAGACAAAGAAACAGGAAAGAAGAAACAGGTCAAAGATATGTCAAAAAGGGAACACAGACTGAAGAAAAAAGAATGGCGGCAGTATAAAAAAGACTTCAAAGCACGACGAATTCATTCCTGGTGTGAGGCTGACTGACTGCACTATAAAAACAATTTTTGAGCATGAGATTTTAAAAATTAAGAAAAGAAAAAGTTTCATGGGTATTTGGCAGATATTCGCCGTTGCCTCAGTCTTGAAAATGCCCATCTTTTCTGTCTATCCTTCGTTTGGAGACACTCTGCTGAGGAATCATTTGCACAGGCTTGTAATCCCACGAATTGAGTATGAACAGTCTATGGACCCAGGTTACATCATGTGGACTTCCACCAGGACAGACATGAGACCAATAAATTGGATACCCAATCACTTCGTTCCTGTGCTTCTCATTGACCCAGAAAGAATTAACAGTGATCTTGTGGATGATGGACAGAAATCTGGAACTGATGAACAGAGAGTAAATGAAGAAGATGAACAGAGCGTAGATGAAGATGAACAGAGAGTAAATGAAGATGAACAGAGGGTAGATGAAGATGAACAGAGAGTAGATGAAGATGAGCAGAGAGTAAATGAAGAAGATGAACAGAGAGTAAATGAAGAAGATGAACAGAGAGTAGATGAAGATGAACAGAGAGTAAATGAAGATGAACAGAGGGTAGATGAAGATGAACAGAGAGTAGATGAAGATGAGCAGAGAGTAAATGAAGAAGATGAACAGAGAGTAGATGAAGATGAACAGAGAGTAGATGAAGATGAACAAAGAGTAGATGAAGATGAACAGAGAGTAAATGAAGATGAACAGAGAGTAGATAAAGATGATGAACAGAGGGCAGATGAAGATGAACAGAGAGTAAATGAAGATGAGCAGAGAGTAAATGAAGAAGATAAACAGAGAGTAGATGAAGATGAACAGAGAGTAGATGAAGGACACAAAGTTGGACAGCAAGCTGACAGACAAAGTTTGTATGGTCTGTTGTCTGAGAATGGTGGCATAACAGACTTAAGTAATTTGCTCAATCAATATGTTGTTGTTGAGTATGATGGTCATCCATATCCTGGATATGTGACAGATATCAGTGAAAGTGCAGTATATTGTGAATGCATGCATCATGTTGGCAAGAAAAGCAATGACTTCTATTGGTCAAAAATATTCAAAGATGAATGCTGGTATGAATATGATAGTATCATCGCCATTATTCCAAAACCTGTCCTCTTTGATGGATCAAACACTCACTTTGCTGTTGATAGCGGAATTTGGCAAAAAGTCCTAAATGCAGTAGATGAAGATGAACAGAGAGTAGATGAAGATGAACAGATGAATATAAACAGAGAGTAAATGAAGATGAACAGAGAGTAGATGAAAAAATGAACAGAGAGTGGATGAACAGAGAGTAGATGAAGATGAACAGAGAGTAGATGAAGGACACAAAGTTGGACAGCAAGCTGACAGACAAAGTTTGTATGGTCTGTTGTCTGAGAATGATGGCATAACATGCATCATGTTAGCAAGAAAAGCAATGACTTCTGTGGGTCAAAAATATTAATATCATTAGTGTCATTACCATTATTCCAAAGCCTGCGCTCTTTGATGGATCAAACAACCACTTTGCTGTTGATAGCAGATTTGGCAAAGAGTCCTTGATTCAATGAAAACTGAAAATCATTCATGTTGAAATTGATATAAATGTTACTTGTTAGTTTGTTGCAAATTTTACAGTTTCAATAATTACTTAATAGGTTTAATAGGTTTGTTGATGTTTTATAGTGTTTTCTTCAGTCAAGAACATATGTCTGGCGGTATGTTTCTGAATATGGTTTCAATAGTACGTTTCTTTCAACCAGAACTCTTTCCTGTTACTATGTTTTCTTTCATGTTACTGCAGCAAAGAATTTCATTATATTACTCATGTTGTAAACAACTAAGAACGGTGTTAGATTTCTATTTTATTTCAATACTGACTAAGATATGCCAGTGCCTATCATTTCTCATCTTTCATGTTTTTATTTGTTAATGGTAAACAATTCAGTAGCATTGTTCTATACTGTTACTTTTTTGTTCTTTACTGTTACCACAAATTCTATCCTGTTACTGCTCATTAAAAGCTTAATTATAATTATCATAGAGGAACAATCATTGTCATAATGCATTGGAATAAATCATCAAGATACATCAAACATAAGAAGGATATTTTAATTCAAATTACAGTTCGATGAAAGAATTAATTAAAATCAAAGCTAATTCCAACGGTAACTATGTGACAATGCAGATAGTTATCAACAAGAAAAAGTATTTTATTTCTTTATTGCCAAAGTAATTTTTGGATAAATGAGAAGAACTATTACAGAATATCCCAACAAAAGTGAAATAAATTTAGAAATAAATACTTTATTTGTTTTTTTACGCAGATGATTCGTTGGTAACAGGAAGGAATTATTTTGGCCTGAATGTTCAAAAATTATAATAATTTTCATATTTGCAAATGTCATTAAGCTTGCATATTTCTGTTTTGCAACCTTATGTATATTTCTGTTGTATTGAAGTATAAAAAATTGTATTTTGAGAAACTCATCTTTTTAGTTTTTGGTGCCTTGGAATTTTGACATTTTTTGAAAAAGTCCCGTATACGTATTCCTTATACACTAAGGAAGATCTCTATTGTTTTTCGTGCGTGCCCGACCCCCAGGGGCAGAGCCACCTCCATTTCTAGTATGTGTTTGTTTGTCGTCTACAGGTCACATTTCTTAACTGATAATTTTGAAACTTTGCATACACATTCTTTGTACCCTAAGGAACATCCCTATCGTTTGGGGTGCAAGCCCACCCCCCCAGGGTCAGAGCCACGCCCATTTTCTTTTCGTATGTCTTTGTGTCGCCTACAGGGCGCAATTCTGACTGGATTTTCTTCAAACTTTGTATACTTACTCTTTATACTCTAAGGATGATCCCTATCGTTTGGGGTGCATGCCCAACCCCCAGGGGCAGAGCCACGCCCTTTTTCTTGTTGTGTGTCGCCTACAGGCCGCAATTCTAACTGGATTTTCTTAAAACTTTGTATATTTACTCTTTACACTCTAAGGATGATCCGTATTGTTTTTTGGTGCATGCCGACCCCCAATGGCAGAGCCACGCGCATTCTTTATATTTATTTGTTTGTCGTCTACAAGCCACATTTCTTAACGTATCATCTTGAAACTTTGAATGCTTATTCTTTGTACCCTTAGGAACATTCCTATCATTTGGGGTGCATGCCCAACCCCCAGGGGCAGAGTCACGCCCATTTTCTTTTCGTGTGTCGCTTACAGGCCACAATTCTTAATTGGTCATCTTGAAACTTAAAATACTTATTCCTTATAACCTAAGGATGATCCCTTTTGTTTTGGGTGCATGCCCGACCCCTGTGGGACAGCAACACCCATTTCTTGTCTTTGTTTGTCAGTCGTCTACAGGCTGCATTTCTGAATGTATTATCTTGAAACTTTGAATACTTATTCTTGGTAGCTTATGGAAGATCCCTATTGTTTTTGGTGCATGCCTGACCCCAAGGGACAGTGCCACGCCCTTTTTTTTTGTCTGTGTGTCACAGGCCACAATTCTTAATCGATCGTCTTGAAAACTTTTTTTATACTTATTTCTTATACCTTAAGGCTGACCGCTATTATTTTTGGTGCATGCCGGACGCCCTGGGACAGAGCCACGCCCAATGCTTTTGTGTCTTGTGTTCGCCTACAGGATGCTATTCTTAACAGATCCTTTTAAAACTTTACATACCTATTACTTATACCCTAAAGATGACCCCTATTGTTTTTGGTGATTTCCTAACCCCCAGGGGCAGAGCCATGCCCATTTTTATACGCCCACATTTTTATGTGGACGTATATTGTCGTCGCCACTGTCCGTCCGGACGTCCGTCCACAATTTGTTTGTGGACTCTCTACAGGTCACAATTCTTATCCGATTTTGACGAAACTTGAAATATAGGTTTATCCCCAAAAGATCTCGGCTGCTTTCGATATTGGCATGTATCGGATAAAAACTTCATGGATTATGGCCCCTGATTGTACGAAAAATCACGTTTTTAGCTTGTGGACCCTATAGAGGTCACAATTTTGAACCGATTTTCATGAAACTTGACATGCATGTTTATAACCGAAAGATCTTGGTTCCTTTCGATATTTGCGCCTATCGGAATGTAATTTCCTGAATTATGGCCCCTGATTGTCCGAAAAATCACCCTTTTTAGAATGTGGTTCCTCTGGAGGTCACAATTATTATCCGATTTCAAAAACCGTTTGATTATATCACCGTTACACCCTAAGGAAGGTTGAGTTCGAATTTCAGGAAAATCGGACGAAAATTGCCATACAAAATGGCCGCCGTTAGTACGCGAATACTGTTAAAAGATGGTATATCAAGGTTGTGGACTCTGTAGAAGTCTCATTTTTAATTTGATTTTGCTGAAACTTGAAATTCATGGTTATAACCCAAAGATCTTGGTGCCTTTCGATATTTGTGCATATCGGAACGTAACTTCCTGAATTATAGCCCCTGATTATACGCAAAATCGCCTTATTTTAGCTTGTGGTCCCTCTGGTGGTCACAATTATTATCCGATTTAATAAAACGGTTGATTATATTACCGTTACACTGTAAGGAAGGTTGAGTTCGAGTTTCGGGAAAATCGGACCAAAATTGCCATACAAATTGGCCGCCGTTTGTACGCGAATACTGTTAAAAATTGTATATCATGGTTGTGGACCCTGTAGAGGTCACAATTTTAATTCAATTTTGATGAAACGTGAAATGCATGGTTATAACGCAAAGATCTTTGTTCCTTTCGTTATTTGCGCATAACGGATCGTAACTTCCTGAATTATGGCCCCTGAATGTCCGAAAAATCGCCTATGGTCCCTCTGGAGGTCACAATTATTATCCGATTTAAAAAAACGTTTGACACTCTCACCGTTACACCCTACGGAAGGTGAAGTTAGAATTTCGAGAAAATTGGACCATAATTGCCAGAAAAAATGGCCGCCGTTTGTACGCGAACAGTGTAAAAATATGGTATATCAAAGTTGTGGACCCTGTAGAGGTGACAATTAATTTTAATTTGATTTTGATAAATCCTGAAATGCTTGTTTATAACCTAAAGATCTTTATTCTTTTAGATATTTGCACATATCAAATTGTAACTTAATGAATTATGGCCTTTGACTGTAGGAAAAATCACATTCGGTATTGCTTGTTCTCTGTCTATCTCTCGAACAATTATTATCTGATTTAAAAAAAACCTCTGATTATATTACTGTTGCATCGTAAGGAAGGTTGAGTTCGAATTTCGTGAAAATCGTACCAAAATTGCCGGACAAAATGGTCACTGTTTGTACGTGAATAGTGTAAAAATATGGTATATCATGGTTGTGGACTCTCTACATGTCACAATTCTTATCCGATTTTGACGAAAAGTAACATTTCTAGGTTGTGTATCGTCACACCATAATCATTGTCGGCTTCGAATTTCATGAATATCAGACTGGAACTGACCAACAAAATGGCTGCTCCCAATACAGTATGAAATACAGGACTTAACGATGTAGGAAAAATCACTTTCGGTATCCATCTCTCAAAAATGTGGGCGTATCCTGCCTGGCAGTGCCAGCCTATCTTTACTTCGTGTCTGTGTGTGTTGTCTACAGGTCACAATTCTTATCCGATTTTGACGAAAAGTAACATTTCTACATTGTGTACCGTCACACCATAATCATTGTCGGCTTCAAATTTCATGAATATCAGACTGGAACTGACCAACAAAATGTCTGCTCCCAATACAGTATGAAATACAGGACTTAATGATGTAGGAAAAATCACTTTCGGTATTGCTTGTTCTCTATCCATCTCTCAAAAATGTGGGCGTATCCTGCCTGGCAGTGCCAGCCTATCTTTGCTTCGTGTCTGTGTGTGTTGTCTACAGGCCACAATTCTTAACGGATCGTCTTTAAAATTGGGATATGTATTCCATATAGCCAAAGGACGTCAACTGCATGTCCCGACTCACACAGGCAAGACATGCCCAATTTTTGTGTTTGTCGTTTACAGGCCGCAATTCTGAATGAATCAGCTTGGTAGGCTACTTGGCTTCTGTATTCCTTATAGCCTTAGGGCGTCCACTATTGATTTTGATGAATGTCCCGACCCCCAGGGGCAGAGCCAAGCCCACTTTTTGCCTTTAGCGTTAGGAAGGCACAATTCTGAATGGATTGTCTTGGTATACTTATTCTTTATACTCTAAGGACGGCAACTATTGATGTTGGTGCACGACCCTCAATGCTAAACAAACCAAACGCCTGGCCTTCTTGACAAAGTACCATATCAATCAAAGCAGGAATGTGGACGTATATTGTAGCGTTAGCGTTATGTTTTAGCTTGTGGTCCCTCTGGATGTCAAAATTATTATCCGATTGTGAAAACAGTTTGATTATATCACTGTTACATGGTAATGAAGAACGTGGTTGAATTTCATGAAATTCGGACAAAATGGCCACCGTTTGTACGCGAATAGTGTGAAAGTATGTTATATCATGGATGTGTGATAAGTATAAGATATCTTTGTTTACTGTTATTTAAATGTACACAGTTTATATAACATTGCCTTTTGGGGGTTTGTTTTTGTTTTGATAGTTATAACAACCAAATATTAAGTATTATAGAAGAAAAAAGATAAGTGATTTTAAAAATTCACTGCATTTACCAGTACAGTACACAAATTTCACTTGAATATCTCAATTCCTTCATAATTTTTTTAAGCCTTAATTGTGCGACTTCCAATTGCAGAATGTTTTTCAAAGTGATCCCCTTTCCAGGTATAAAGAGATGGCATAAAAATATTTTGTTATTATTTATTTATTCAATCATTACCTGACAGCTACTGACTTAAAATAATATAAAAATTAATATTAATGAGAAAATTATCGGAAAATGATGCCTTTTAAAAAAAATATACAGTGGTTGCTATGGTAACCACTCAAACTCCTTAATATTTGGCTCAAACTTATACAATCCATATCATTTGACATTACATGTGTTTCAAATATTTTAAAATGCTTATTTTTAAATGTGGTGATCAATTTTTGGGTTATGGTAAATAGCGTTGAAAATGGTCAAAAATGGCATTTTTTCAATTTTGGTTGCTATGACAACCAAAATTGATAATATATGGCGGATTGGAAATATGTAATTTTAAAAATTCACAAACTTTTTGACATATTCCCATAATTTCACTTCCTTATCTCCATTCTTTCTTATTTTATTAATGTCCCCAAAACGCCCCAATAATGGGCAAAAGTGTGCCCCGGACAATTGTTCAAAAATGAGCACAAATCCAGCTCTTGAGAAAAGGCATATAGATATTTTTACACTTTTTTTTTTTTTAATCTTACTTGATAGCTACTGATTTTAAAATGTATAGCAACAAGGCTCAATATTTCTTATAAAACATGGATAAGACCATTTTTAATGAAAAAATTAACCAAAATCACTGGGATTTTTGGGAAAACCTACGTATTTTGGAGTTGCTGGGGAAACCGGAGTAATTGTTATACAAATTTGTAAATTGAAACATCATTAGCCTTAAAGTTGTATTTCATAAATATACATCCACATTTTTGATAGTTTTAATAGGAAATGAACTATGGCTTTACAAAAAACACCAAAAATGACATTTTCAAAGTGTTGAAAAACCTTTCTTCCGTGAAAACTCAAAAATCGCAATTTTGAACCTCAATAAAAAAAAAAAATTTCATCCGATTTTGAATCTGTAAAAAGTTTTGTGAGAAGAATGATGAGATCTACTAAAAAAAACTAATAAAATCAAATGTATAATCATATTCTCAAAATCACCTTTTCCACCTACTTATTGTGCTTATACTCTCTCTATTCCATGGGTTCCATTTCGGCCGTATTTGCCGGTCGGGACCTACGGCTTTGGAAAATGACCGAATCTGGATCGGACCCGTAGGTCATTTTGCACGCCGGAAAAATAGCATTTTTGTGCTAAATCATAAAATCTGGGAGACGACGAAACTCTGTGCGTGGCGTGATGTAAACTATCGGGTATAATAAAATTAACAGTGTTCATTAGCCCACGAATGGAAACCACTGGCACTGCCAATCAATTATCCTTGTGTATATTGCTCTAATCACAATTAACGGAGGAGCAACATCAAACAGATTAAAGGCTTAACATGTAATCAATTTACTTAGGTGTGTTTTGTTTTACAATTAGTGATACCGTGATCATTCTTTAAGTTGAGTTGTTGTTACAGCATATTTGCTGATTTTCATCGCTCGTGCGGCAATTCACTGTTTGAACATCAAACAAATTAAAACAATTTCTTTGATGTCTTCACTTGATTACAAGAGTTAATCGTATCAACGTTGCGAATGATATAGATATATCAGAAATGCTAGCATTCTCTATATCATTTCAAAATGTTGAAATTCCTCACCTCCTAGAATAACAAAAGAAAAGAAAGCGAGATGACGATATCGCCGTCAATGAATCCGACCTCCTTTCTTCAACATCGGTCCACGAGGATGACAGTTCCGCTCCGAAAAACAAAATCGGACGTAAATTCTCTACTAAATAGTCACAAATATTCCCGTTGTTAAGATATGATATTCCCACACAAAAAGATGTATTCCCAGGTGTGTTTTTAATCCATTTTTTCCTTTTATATAACAATTGATAGACGTCATTTGGTTAAAACAATGAGCTTTTACGATCGCCGCCATTTTGAAATATGTGCAAATGTCTTTACATACATGTATTATAGAGTTAAAATACTAGCACGATATTATTTGAGTGTGCTAATCATTCGGGACTACTTTTTCCCCGTGTATGGAGAAAATAGTCAACCGCCGAATATGTCACGTACGCACCAAAACATAATTAAAACCAAGTTACGATGTTCCTTGAGCATGAAAAATCTTGACGAATTAATGAGAATTTCTATGAAGGGGCCACTACTTGCAGAATTTCAAGCGGCACGTGCTTTACAGAAATGGAAATCCTGTAAAAACCGACGAGTATATACGGGTGATGTCGTAAATAAATTAAGAAAATACTGTACTTTCGATATATGAATGCATCTTGTTATTGTTATACTTTATGAATGTATAAATTACTAAATGATAATAATTGATTACATGTGTTATTTTATTTATTAGGGGGATAGGTGGGTGGGTATATAAATGTTGATGTGAGATTGACTTTTTGTGTGACTGTCCTTGACCCAATTAAAGTCGATCGACCTTCCGATAGCATGTAGTTTTTGGCTTCTTATTAGGTGCTTAAAATAGCACCACTTTCTCCGTGAGAAAAATGACCGTTTGGGAAAATTTTGAAGTGGAAGCCCTGCTCTATTCCCATTATTGTATGGTGACTTATCGTATGCCAGGTTGATTTCTAATGTTCTGGTTCGATGAATTTCGAGAAATGTTTTTGGAAAAATGTATTTGGAGAAATGTTTTGCAAGATTTGTATTTTGAGATTTGTATTTTGAAATTTGTTGTTTGATATTTATTTTTTGTTGTATTTTCCTATTAAAATTTAAATACGATTTTCTAAAAAAAATAAATATCTTATATTAAAATACATTTTACAAATCTGATATGACAAATGTCTGATTTGTGAAACAAATATCAATTTTAAGATACAAATGTTAATTTTAGTTTACAAATGTCGAAATACGACAACAAATGAAGAAATAAGAATTAAGGACTAAGAATTTAGAACTAAGAACACTGAATAAAGAGCTGTTTGGTCTTCTATAGATTATAGCGTTAACTTTACAAGGGCCAGAGCATCATTGTAATTGTCCCCCGCCTTTCGAAGAAAGTTGGGGGACTATTAAAATGGGTTCGTCCGTCTGTCCGTCTGTCTGTCCGTCTGTCTGTCTGTCTGTCTGTCCGTCTGTCTGTCCGTCACACTTTTTGGGACACAATAACTCTCTTCCTAATTGAGCTAGAATGTTCAAACTTGGTGTATGTGTTTATTAGGTCAATGCCTTGATGGAGTTCGAAGATGAGCATTTTCTGCTTAGGGTAAGCAGAGATAAGCAATTTGATTGGTTGATGCTTTGGGACACGATAACTTTAGTTCTAATTAAGTGAGATTGATGAAACTTGGTGTATAGTTTCATTATAGTAATACCTTGACTAAGTTCGATAATGAGCATTTTCTGCTCAGGGTAAGCAGAGCTATACGCAATTTGATTGGTCGAGAATTTGGAACACAATAACTCTCCTTCTAATTTAGTTAAAATGTTCAAACTTGGTGTATATGCTTATTAGGTCAATGCCTTGATGGAGTTAGAAGATGAGCATTTTCCGCTTAGGGTAGGCAGAGATAAGCAATTTGATTGGTTGATGCTTTGAGACACGATAACTTTAGTTCTAATTAAGTGAGAGTGATGAAACTTGGTGTATAGTTTCATTACAGTAATACCTTGACTAAGATCGATAATGAGCATTTTCTGCTCAGGGTAAGCAGAGCGATAAGCAATTTGATTTGCCGAGACTTTGGAACACAATAACTCTCCTTCGAATTGAGTTAAAATGTTCAAAATTGGTGTGTATGCTTATTAGGTCAATGCCTTGATGGAGTTCGAAGATGAGCATTTTCTTCTTACAGTAGGCAGATATAAGCAATTTTTGGATGACACTTCGTGTTCAGTTTGATTGGTCGATACGTTTGAAAAAAATAAATGTGCGATTAATTAATATGTCATCTATTTATTTTGGGATTTCGGCGGGGGACATCAGCCTCACTGTTGGCTTGTTTAGATTCAATTGATAAGTGGTATGCTTAATATTGAAGAAATTATAGTGGTTTTTATGATGTCCATGTGTGACCGACACCAAGCTGCCCACCACAATTTATTGAGCTAAAAAACACAGAAAAAATAAAAAAGTTATGTAATGGATGTTTAAAACCTGTAGTTGGATATCTAGTTAATTTGAAATTATAAAAATTTAATGTCAGCAAAGGAAAAAAAAAATGGTGTCCCTTTGTCCCACTTTTTATGGCACCTTAGCAGATAAGCACTCTTAAACAATATGTAGTGTTATATACATTATGGAAGAGCTAAGTCTGCATATATCGGCCTGATATGTTTACTAAATTATTAGTAACACATTAATTAATTGATCCATGCCATAATCAACTTTTGATGGCATCAGATTTCTCTGATATTGAAAATAGATTAGAATGATTCAGTCATATTTTTTTTAAATCTAGAAATATATTGGAATTAACCCAATATATGATAGTTTTAGAAAATTACTAACATTATACAGGTACATGGGTCATTCCATAAATGAGGTGTCCAATTGAAAATTCATACATATCATTGCTCAAAGCAGCAAAAATACCTATTTTCTGATCACCAATTATTTAAAAAAGTAATTCATCATGTAATATGTTTATTATTTTATACTTATGTTCTATAAAAACATAGAAAATCGGTTTGTGGTTAAATTTTTTTATGTTGCAATTCATGGTGTCCCTGAAATTTTGTGTACGTTTTGGGGACATTTTTTACTTAACATTTTAACAACTAGACCATGTTGAGCAAAATACTAATATTTCCAAATATTTTCATAAGACATGCAGCAGAAGATGTAAAATTTCGTTATGTTAAATAATCTCAGTCGGAAGATTTTTATTCACGCCTCACAACGTAAATTTTTGTGTCCCCAATATTTACGTTGTATTTTTGTCAGTTTAGCCACGATATTAACTTGAAAAATAAAACCAAAATGTTTCATCTCTATTCCATCTCGTTGGCGTTGTAATAAATGACAAATTCCGAATACGTAATCAGATGTATAGTGTAAAATTGTCCGTAAAAATTTTATTAGCTTTATCGATATTCAAAATTGCGTCCCTCGTTCAATTTACGAAGTGCTTGTTTTTGCCACCGCTTACGCCGTCTATTACCTGTGAATTACGTCAGAGAGAGATGTTTGGTTTACGGTCACATGATACACACATCCAAAGCAGTCGGTGGCCCGCGGCGAATGGATATTTTCTGAATAAGTTCGAATCAAAGTTTAGTGTCCCAGTATTTACGTTGTGATCAAAATTACGTTGTGACGCGAATTTTCCTCTTGCATACGGTGCATAAATGCTGAACGTTATAATTGCCGAGTCTAAAATATTAGTATTCTTCGATACCTGAAAATTATCGCTTCCTTGGTATTCGGGGATCACGTGACAGAATGGTTGCTGTGTCAGAATATTATTATAAAAATGGGAAACCAAAAATGTCGTGTCCCTATCATTAACGAGATATTGTATTAGTATACACATATGTAACTAATGCTCCATTATTTTCTTTGCTTCCCTGTGACAAGCTGACAATTTTGAAATGTTACCTTGTTCTTTCAAGTCTTTTTTATACGCCCACATTTTCATAGGTCACAATTCTTATCCGATTTTGACGAAACTTGAAATATAGGTTTATCCCCAAAAGATCTCGGCTGCTTTCGATATTGGCATGTATCGGATCAAAACTTCATGGATTATGGCCCCTGATTGTACGAAAAATCACGTTTTTAGCTTGTGGACCCTATAGAGGTCACAATTTTGAACCGATTTTGATGAAACTTGGCATGCATGTTTGTAACCCAAAGATCTTGGTTCCTTTCGATATTTTCGGCTATCGGAATGTAATTTCCTGAAGTATGGCCCCTGATTGTCCGAAAAATCACCCTTTTTAGCTTGTGGTCCCTCTGGAGGTCACAATTATTATTCGATTTAAAAAACCGTTTGATTATATCAGCGTTACACCCTAAGGAAGGTTGAGTTCGAATTTCGGGAAAATCGGACGAAAATTGCCATACAAAATGGCCGCCGTTTGTACGCGAATACTGTTAAAAAATGGTATATCAAGGTTGTGGACCCTGTGGAGGTCACAATTTTGATTCGATTTTAATGAAATTTGAAATTCATGGTTATAACCCAATAATCTTGCTTCCTTTCGATATTTGCGCATATCGGATCGTAACTTCCTGAATTATGGCCCCTGATTATACTCAAAATCGCCTTTTTTTTAGCTTGGAGGTCACAATTATTATCCGATTTAAAAAAACCGTTTGATTATATTACCGTTACACCGTAAGGAAGGTTGAGTTCGAATTTCGGGAAAATCAGACCAAAATTGCCATACAAAATGGCCGCCGTTTGTACGCGAATACTGTTAAAAAATGGTATATCAAGGTTGTGGACCCTGTAAAGGTCACAATTTTAATTCGATTTTGATGAAACTTGAAATTCATTGTTATAACCCAAAGATCTTGGTTCTTTTCAATATTTGCGCATATCGGATCGTAACTTCCTGAATTATGGCCCCTGGTTATACGCAAAATCCCCCTTTCTTTAGCTTGTGGTCCCTCTGGAGGTCACAATTATAATCCAATTTAAAAAAACGTTTGATTATATCACCGTTACACTGTAAGGAAGGTTGAGTTTGAATTTCGGGAAAATCGGACCAAAATTGACAGACAAAATGGCCGCCGTTTGTACGCGAATACTGTTAAAAAATGGTATATCAAGGTTGTGGACCCTGTGGAGGTCACAATTTTGATTCGATTTTGATGAAACTTGAAATTCATGGTTATAACCCAAAGATCTTGCTTCCTTTCGATATTTGCGCATATTGGATCGTAACTTCCTGAATTATGGCCCCTGATTATACGCAAAATTGCCTTTTTTTAGCTTGGAGGTCACAATTATTATCCGATTTGGCTGCGGTTTGTACGCGAATACTGTTATAAAAATGATATATCATGGTTGTGGACCCTGTATAGGTCACAATTTTAATTCGATTTTGATGAGGAAGGTTGAGTTCTAATTTCGTGAAAATCGTACCAAAATTGCCGGACGAAATGGTCGCCGTTTGTACGCGAATAGTGTAAAAATATGGTATATCATGGTTGTGGACTCGCTACAGGTCACAATTCTTATCCGATTTTGATGAAAAATCACATTTCTAGGTTGTGTACCGTCACACCATAATCATTGTCGGTTTCGAGTTTCATTAATATCAGACTGGAACTGACCAACTAAATGGCTGCTCCCAATACAGTATGAAATACAGGACTTAAAGATATAGGAAAAATCACTTTCGGTATTGCTTGTTCTCTGTCCATCTCTCGAAAATGTGGACGTATCCTGCCTGGCAGTGCCAGCCTATCTTTAATTAATTTTTTTGGCTAAACGGGTATACAACGTAAGCTATTGAAAGGGACACTTAATATGGCTTGATTAAATTATTAGTAGGCAAGTCGTCAACATTTGCAATACTCCGGATCACATTAAACCTTTCCTTGGTGATTTTTCATGATACAATACTGATTTTCAAGTACAGTAGTTCATGTCGAGGGTTAGGGTCATACAAACTTCAACAATTTTGTAAAATCTTTTTTTTTTTAAACATCTAAAGACACTTTTAAGTTTGTATCGAGAAGTTGGGAATATCCATGTAATCGACATTGGTTGACAAGAGGTGTTGGCACAAATATTCACTATTTCTGCTTAGATTTCTTATGAAGGTGCCTCATTTGAATAATAATACATCATAAACACATTAATATATTTTATACATCCACAGAAATTTAGCATTAAAAGTCTAATTTGGTGTCCCTTTACACGAGAAATCTGTACGTAACCTGGTAAAATCGTTCATTACTTTTTTTTGGAACTCAACAATGAGAAATCATTAACTGTCCCGCAAATGGCATACATTACTCCTATTATTGGTATAAGTTTATCAGTGATTGAGATTACTTAAAATTTTAGTACCCATGTCCCACTTTGGACCCCTTATTTGTGGAATGACCCACATGTGTATTTGTACATTGTCAATTTGTTATTTTTAAATGTCAACTTTGTTTGATTTGTGGATGGGAAATGTTAATCCGTTATTCACTTTTCACAATGTACATGTATGTAGAGCATGTTTAGTTTTTGTCCATTCACAGGTGGATGTCATGCAGAAAAGCCCTTTACCTACAAAATAGTTTTAAATTTGGTTTGAGAAAAGAAAAATATTCTTTAGTGAAACATTTTTTATTTGTAGGAACATGCATCGTTGATCAAACAAATTGATTATGAAACTGTGACCACTTTTGAACGTCAGTTTGTTGATGCCATCAAGACATTATGGGAGGATGATGGAATTCAAGAATGTTATGACAGACGGAGAGAGTATCAACTTACCGATTCTGCCAAATAGTAATAACCCTGTGTTTTTATACGCCCACATTGGAAATGTGGTCAAATATTGCAGTCGCCTTTCCATGCGTACATAAGTCTGTCCGTCCGTCTTCCATAATTTCTTGTGAACATTCTTCAGACAACATTTATCATCTAATTGTTTCGAAATTGATATATTTTGTTTATATTTGTGGGATTTTCAGCGCTTTCTGATAATTAGTGTCAGAGTTATAGCTCTTGATCACTTTGAAATATCTTTGTGGACGCTCAGTTATGGAATTTGACATTGTCCGTCTGTCCGTCACACTTTTTGGGACAAAATAACTCAGTTCGAAGATGAGCATTTTCCGCTTTGGGTAAGCAGAGCGATATGCAATTTGATTGGTCGAGAATTTGGAACACAATAACTCTCCTTCTAATTGAGCTAAAATGTTCAAACTTGGTGTATATGCTTATTAGGTCAATGCCTTGATGGAGTTCGAAGATGAGCATTTTCCGCTTAGGGTAAGCAGAGATAAGCAATTTGATTGGTTGATGCTTTGGGACACGATAACGTTAGTTCTAATTAAGTAAGTGTGATGAAACTTGGTGTATAGTTTCATTACAGTAATACCTTGACTAAGTTCGATAATGAGCATTTTCTGCTCAGGGTAAGCAGAGCGATACGCAATTTGATTGGTCGAGACTTTGGAACACAATAACTCTTCTCCTAATTGAGTAAAAATGTTCAAACTTGGTGTATATGCTTATAAGGTCAATGCCTTGATGGAGTTCGAAGATGAGCATTTTCCCCTTAAGGTAAGCAGAGATAAGCAATTTGATTGGTTGATGCTTTGGGACACGATAACTTTAGTTCTAATTAAGTGAGAGTGATGAAACTTGGTGTATAGTTTCATTATAGTAATACCTTGACTAAGTTCGATAATGAGCATTTTCTGCTCAAGATAAGCAGAGCGATACGCAATTTGATTGGTCGAGAGTAGTCGAGACTTTGGAACACAATAACTCTCCTTCTAATTGAGTTAAAATGTTCAAACTTGGTGTATATGCTTATTAGGTCAATGCCTTGATGGAGTTCGAAGATGAGCATTTTCCGCTTAGGGTAAGCAGAGACAAGCAATTTGATTGGTTGATACTTTGGGACAAGATAACTTAGGTTCATCTTGATTGATGATTTTTATGCCAATACAATGACTGCATTCTCATTTAGTAATGGATTCGACAGTAACAGTGTATAGAAACGATTGACTTGGACACAAGGGCCCTTTCCCTTGGCCAGAGGGGCCCTTTTGTCTGCCTTTAGGGTCCCCCTAACTAGGGTACATTTTCATTTTTCTCGTCGGTTTTAGGATTTTTCTTTATAAAACACTTTTGGATGACACTTCGTGTACAGTTTGATTGCTCGATACATTGAAAAAAAATAAATGTGCGATTAATTAGTATGTGTCTTCTATTTATTTTGGGATTTCGGCGGGGGACATCAGCCTCACTGTTGGCTTGTTTTAAGTTGAAAATAAATTCACGCACACAGATTTCTTTTGAAGCTATTTGTTACATTCAATAACCGACCGATCGAAAGTTTATTATTGCTGTTCCGATGCTACTAAAATCACTTGAAAATGGTATACAACGCCACATTTTGTGAACAAGTAAATCTAACAAATAAATCTTGTAGTTTTTATACGCCCACATTTTTATGTGGACGTATATTGTCGTCGCCACTGTCCGGACGTCCGTCCGTCCACAATTTGTTTGTGGACTCTCTACAGGTCACAATTCTTATCCGATTTTGACGAAACTTGAAATATAGGTTTATCCCCATAAGATCTCGGTTCCTTTCGATATTGGCATGTATCGGATCAAAACTTCATGGATTATGGCCCCTGATTGTATGAAAAATCACGTTTTTAGCTTGTGGACCCTATAGAGGTCACAATTTTGAACCGATTTTGATGAAACTTGACATGCATGTTTGTAACCCAAAGATCTTGGTTCCTTTCGATATTTGCGGCTATCGGAATGTAATTTCCTGAATTATGGCCCCTGATTGTCCGAAAAATCACCCTTTTTAGCTTGTGGTCCCTCTGGATGTCACAATTATTATTCGATTTAAAAAACCGTTTGATTATATCACCGTTACACCCTAAGGAAGGTTGAGTTCGAATTTCGGGAAAATCGGACGAAAATTGCCATACAAAATGGCCGCCGTTTGTACGCGAATACTGTTAAAAAATGGTATATCAAGGTTGTGGACCCTGTGGAGGTCACAATTTTGATTCGATTTTGATGAAACTTCAAATTCATGGTTATAACCCAAAGATCTTGCTTCCTTTCGATATTTGCGCATATCGGATCGTAACTTCCTGAATTATGGCCCCTGATTATACGCAAAATCGCCTTTTTTTTTAGCTTGGAGGTCACAATTATTATTCGATTTAAAAAAACGTTTGATTATATCACCGTTACACCCTAAGGAAGGTTGAGTTCGAATTTCGGGAAAATCGGACGAAAATTGCCATACAAAATGGCCGCCGTTTGTACGCGAATACTGTTAAAAAATGGTATATCAAGGTTGTGGACCCTGTGGAGGTCACAATTTTGATTCGATTTTGATGAAACTTGAAATTCATGGTTATAACCCAAAGATCTTGCTTCCTTTCGATATTTGCGCATATCGGATCGTAACTTCCTGAATTATGGCCCCTGATTATACGCAAAATTGCCTTTTTTTTTAGCTTGGAGGTCAAAATTATTATCCGATTTAAAAAAACGTTTGATTATATTACCGTTACACCGTAAGGAAGGTTGAGTTTGAATTTCGGGAAAATCAGACCAAAATTGCCACACAAAATGGCCGCCGTTTGTACGCGAATACTGTTAACAAATGGTATATCAAGGTTGTGGACGTTGTAAAGGTCACAATTTTAATTCGATTTTGATGAAACTTGAAATTCATGGTTATAACCCAAAGATCTTGGTTCTTTTTGATATTTGCGCATATCGGATCGTAACTTCCTGAATAATGGCCCCCGGTTATACGCAAAATCCCCCTTTCTTTAGCTCGTGGTCCCTCTGGAGGTCACAATTATTATCCAATTTAAAAAAACGTTTGATTATATCACCGTTACACTGTAAGGAAGGTTGAGTTTGAATTTCGGGAAAATCGGACCAAAATTGACAGACAAAATGGTCGCCGTTTGTATGCGAATACTGTTAAAAAAATGATATATCATGATTGTGGATCCTGTATAGGTCACAATTTTAATTCGATTTTGATGAGGATGGTTGAGTTCTAATTTCGTGAAAATCGTACCAAAATTGCCGGACGAAATGGTCGCCGTTTGTACGCGAATAGTGTAAAAATATGGTATATCATGGTTGTGGACTCTCTACAGGTCACAATTCTTATCCGATTTTGATGAAAAGTCACATTTCTAGGTTGTGTACCGTCACACCATAATCATTGTCGGTTTCGAATTTCATTACTATCAGACTGGAACTGACCAACTAAATGGCTGCTCCCAATACAGTATGAAATACAGGACTTAAAGATGTAGGAAAAATCACTTTCGGTATTGCTTGTTTTCTGTCCATCTCTAGAAAATGTGGGCGTATCCTGCCTGGCAGTGCCAGCCTATCTTTTTTTAGCTTGTGGTCCCTCTGGAGGTCACAATTAATATCCGATTTAAAAAAAACGTTCGATTATATTATTGTAACACCGTAAGGAAGGTTGAGTTTGAATTTCGGGAAAATCAGACCAAAATTGCCATACAAAATGGCCGCCGTTTGTCAACGCTCTAGAAATTAAAGTTAATATCCGATTGACTTTAGATTTATACACATAAGACGAAAAAGCCTATTGATTTTCAGCGATTTCTGATAATTAGTGCCAGAGTTATGGCCCTTGATCACTTCAAAAAATCTTGTGGACGCTCTAAAAAGGCCAAAGTTAATATCCGATTGACGTTACATTCATACACAGTGTTTTATGGTCATAAGACAAAGAAGCCTATAGATTTTCAGCGATTTCTGATAATTAGTGCCAGAGTCATGAGACGAAGAAGCCTTTTGATTTTCACTGATTTGAAATAATTTCTTCCAGAGTTATCTCCCTTGATCACTTCAAAAAAACCTTGTGACGCTATAGGGGCCAAACTTATCATCCGATCGACTTCAGATTGATACACAGAGTTTAAGGTGTTGGAACGAACAAGTATTTTGAATTTTGACTTTCAATGAATTTTGATAACTGAACAGCTAAATCCATCATATTAAATGTTTCCTCTACTAATTGTTAGCATGGGGGCAAAATTTTTATAAAAAGCAAACAAATTCTAATGATTTTCAGATAATTACAGAATGAGTTGTTACTCTTCATCAGATTTTAGTGAATTACAAATGTTTCATTACCGAAAAAAGTAAAAATATGCGACAACCCTTGTTGACTGCCCGGACGATTTAGCTGCTGTTGGCGTATGTTTAGTTGCCTGGCAACCTATCTTTTTCAAATGGATATTGTCTTGATTTCTGCAAAATGATCCTTGTCACAACCTGGCTATGGCATTGGGATAACTTTTTTTTAAGAGGAGAATCGGTTATTGAAAGAATTCATCTGCAATGCTGTAGGTAACATGGACTAAAGATTCATACCAGTTAGCCTTACATTCCCTTTTAAATATCAAAATATAGTTTACGGGTACATTTAAGTTTGACATAGTGTGGTCTTGTTCAGATTAAAAACTATAAAACAACTATTTTTTATTTATTGAGTATATTATTAATTGCACAAAGAACTGTATGTAACTAAGACACAATTTTTACTTTCATCGTCTCTCCTAGTTAAGAGCATTATCTTAATGGTTGGGCCGCCCATTTTTATACGCCCACATTGAAATGTGGTGGTATATTGTTGTCGCCCCCTTCGCTATATTGTTCTCGCTTCTATCAGAATGAAAATTTGCACGTCATTCCTTCTGCTGAATGTCTTAGAGAATACGTTTTTATACGGCCACATGGAAATGTGGTCGTATATTGCTGTCGCCCCCGTCCGTCCGTCGTCCACAATTTCTTGTGAACGCTTTAGAGGCTAAAGTTAATATTCGATTGACTTTAAATTTATACACAGTGTTTAAGGGCATGAGACAAAGAAGCCTATTGATTTTCGGTGATATCCGATAATTACTACCAGAGTTATGACCCTTGATCACTTTGAAAAATCTTGTGAACGCTCTAGAGGCTAAAGTTAATATACGATTGACTTTAAATTAATACACAGTGTTTAAGGTCATGAGACGAAGAAGCCTATTGATTTTCGGTGATATCCGATAATTACTACCAGAGTTATGACCCTTGATCACTTTGAAAAATCTTGTAAACGCTCTAGAGGCTTAAGTTAATATACGATTGACTTTAAATTAATACACAGTGTTTAAGGTCATGAGACGAAGAAGCCTATTGATTTTCGGTGATATCCGATAATTACTACCAGAGTTATGACCCTTGATCACTTTGAAAAATCTTGTAAACGCTCTAGAGGCTTAAGTTAATATTGACTTTAAATTTATACACAGTGTTTAAGGGCATGAGACGAAGAAGCCTGTTGAATTTCAGCAATATCCGATAATTACTGTCAGAGTTATGACCCTTGATCACTTTGAAAAATCTAAAGTTAATATTCGATTGACTTTAAATTTATACACACTATTTACGGTCATGATACAAAATAGCCTATTTATTTTCAGCCATATCCGATAATTACTGCCAGAGTTATGACCCTTGATCACTTTGAAAAATCTTGTAAACGCTCCAGAGGCTAAAGTTAATATCCGATTGACTTTAAATTTATACACAGTGTTTAAGGGCATGAGACGAAGAAGCCTGTTGATTTTCAGCAATATCCGATAATTCCTGCCCGAGTTATGACCCTTGATCACTTTGAAAAATCTTGTGAACGCTCTAGAGGCTAAAGTTAATATCCGATTGACTTTAAATTTGTACACAGTGTTTAGGGTCATGAGACGAAGAATCCTATTTGATTTTCAGTGATATCTGATAATTTCTGGCACTTGATCACTTTGAAATATCTTGTGGACAAAGGCCTTGAGACAAACCATCAAAACTATTCTAATCATTTCTGATAATTATTTAATGGGCTATTACTCGTAAAAAGATTACCATGTGCTGTAAATAGTAAATGTTTTCCTTACTGATAAAAGAAACAATATGCGACAACCCTTGTTGACTGCCCGGACGACTTAGCTGTTGTGGGCGTATGTTTCGTTGCCTGGCAACCTATCTTTGCACTTGGAAATGCACTTTAATAATTAAAAACTGTATCTAAACATGTATGTAACAAGAAATATTTTGATCGTAGGTACGTAACATTTTGATCGTAGGTATGTAACATTTTAGCAACATCGGTCCAAAATAATTGAAATCACTCGTAAGTTTCGTTGTTAGCGTGCATTTTGCCATAAACTTGTCTAACAATGCACAGTTTGGGCTTTAGCGTATATTGATGTCGTAAATTGTCGTAAATATCAAGCCATGTCGCTGGAAAGCTTCGATGAATTTTGCCGTATGTGTAACATGATATTGGACACAAAGTCAAGCACACATGGGTTGAAACAAATGATAACTGCTAATGAATATTTTCATCACTCAAATTGCGGTTACAAAATGCGTGGACTTCGTACACATTTTTACGACAAAGTCACTGCTTCACTCGATCCTCTGTTCAGCTGGATAACGATGTAGAACGTATGTAACGAAGTTGGACACAAAGGCGTTACGTACTGTCCCAGATTTTTTTTTTTTTTGCTCAAATATCAAAAAAAACTAGACCTGCATGCAGGAATGACGGGTTTCACTGGTGCCACGTCACTTTCGGTGCCACGTTACCCTTAAACATATGTTACTTACGATACCAATGAAATCATCAAACAGGTTTCCACATAAGCATTGTAAACATCAAATAAAATGGACGAAGAATCAACCAAATCCAGCAATATCAATTCATTTTATATATATGTGACTTGTAAGTGAGCCTGGCAAAATTTCATTACTTCCGGTGATAATGAAAATGTTCAATTAGTTTTATGAAATCAGAAATGGCATAAGGCAGCATAATGGCGAAAATTGTATGTAAATCGAATGAGAATTGCCACTTTTATAGACCAAAAACCTTGAAAAGTGACTTGTAGAAAATCGTCTATTTCTCGGCAACCGTACACGATAAAAACTATCTTTTGGTATCTATATGATCGTATGGGTTCAATCCATTTGTTGATTGGAATCAAATATCATAATTTGAAATATATTACAAATCAGACTCATTTGAAAAAAATGTCTGTTTTGAAGGCTAAAAATACAGTTTTTGCCAAAATGACATTACTTCCGGTGATACTGAAAATGTTAAATTAGATCTATGAAATCATAAATGACACAAGATATCATATGGTGAAAATTTTATGAAAATCGAATAATAACTGACACTTTTATAGACCAAAAACCTTGAAAAGTGACTTAAGGAAAATCGCCCATTTCTCTGCAACCGTACAAGTTAGAAACCATTTTGTGGTATCTGTATGATCGTATGGGTTCAATCTATTTGAACAATAGAATCAAATATCACAATTTGAAAAAAATAACAAATACGACTCATTTGAATAAAATATTGTTTTTTGAAGGCTAAAAATTAAGTTTTGAGCAAATGACGTCATTTCCGGTGGCAGCGCAAGGGGTAAAATGGTTTGACATAGTCCACTATGGCATTAGGCATCCAATGGCGAAAGAAAATTGAAAATCGAATAATAATTGATTCTTTTACAGCCAAAATTACGTGAAAAGTGACTCATGCAAAATTGCCTATTTCTCGGCAACTGCTTATATTACAAACTAATTTTCACATACATTCTCTTCGTATGGATTATAGCTACAAGTTTATAAAAGTTACGTAAAAATATTTTAAAATCTGAAAAGCCTGAATGAGTTGTAAATAGGTCAATTTTACGCCTTTTTTCACCTCTTAATCCAATTTGCTAGAAAATGAAAAAGAAATTAAAAAAACTGCTTCCGACATTTTTTGCGCCTTTAAAGGACACACTCTTTGAGTCATATAATTTTTCAAAAAAATAATATTTGTTTTCAAAAAATGTACCTAACTGTCAAAATTGTAGTTTTTGGTAAAATTATGCCACTTCCGGTGCCGACAGATAACACTTTTGGTAATAAAAAAAATGACAATTGAGACAACGAAGCATATGAACTTTGTTTTATACAAATCGAACAATAAAAAATTAATCTAGGACTGAAAAACTGAATTAGCCAATGGAGGCCAAGGAAAATTACTGAGACAAAATTTTTTAACATTTTTGCGCAAGTCAGATGACTCTTTAATTCTGTGCACAACACGACTAAAAAATATTCATAAATAAAAAAGTTTTTTGTAAAATTTTAAATTTCCGAAATTTGGCGCCTAATATCTTCAGAGATTTGCCGAAAATCAAAAATCGAAAGTAACGCAGCTAAGTGCCCTGTCTCCAGCTATGCCAAAATGTATCGAAAGTTAAAATCCCATGATTATTGTTAAAATTACCGCAATATTTGTAAAAACGATAACTTCGGTGATTTCGGACATTTCGCATTGTCGCAGAACGTTCAAAATAGCTTTATCCTCTAAGTCACACCCACTTTCCCAGTAAAACCGAAGAAATCGTAACGATGCGACACGTAGTTGCTGAGATCTACTCAAAACAAAAGAAGAATAATAATAATAATAATAAGAATAATAATTTTAACAAAAACAATAGTGTTTCACACAAGCTTCGCAGTGTGAAACCCTAATAACTGAAATTAAATTATGGTCATTGCCTGTGGAAAGTCTTTTTATAGTACTTTTGACATATGGGTAAGGCCACAGTACTGGTACAAGAATTTTGTCTGTGAAACAGAAAATTAAAATTCATTTTTATACGTCCACATTCATAATGTGAACGTATTATGCTGTCGCCCCTGTCTGTGTGTGTATGTATGTGTGTGTCTGTGGTTCGCCTACAGGGCGCAATTCTTCATGGATTTTCTTCAAACTTGGTATACTTATTCCTTATACCCCAAGGAAGATCCCTATTGTTTTTGGGGCATGCCCGACCCCCAGGGGCCGAGCCACGCCCATTTATAGTATTTGTTTGTTTGTCGTCTACAGGCCACATTTCTTAACTTATAATTTTGAAACTTAGCATACACATTCTTTGTACCCTAAGGAACATCCCTATCGTTTGGGGTGTATGCCCCACCACCAGGGGCAGAGCCACGCCCATTTTCTTTTCGTGTGTCTTTGTGTCGCCTACAGGGCGCAATTCTTACTGGATTTTCTTCAGACTTGGTATACGTATTCCGTATACCCTAAGGAAGATCTCTATTGTTTTTGGTGCATGCCCGACCCCCAGGGACAGAGCCACACCCATTTCTAGTATGTATTTGTTTGTCGTCTACAGGCCACATTTCTTAACTTATAATTTTGAAACTTAGCATACACATTCTTTGTACCCTAAGGAATAATCCCTATCATTTGGGGTGCATGCCCAACCCCCTGGGGCAGAGCCACACCCATTTTCTTATCGTGTGTCTTTGTGTCGCCTACAGGCCGCAATTCTTATTGGATTTTCTTTAAAACTTTGTATACTTACTCTTTATACTCTAAGGATGATCCCTATCGTTTGGGGTGCATGCCCAACCCCCCAAGGGCAGAGCCACGCCCATTTTCTTTTTGTGTGTCTCTGTGTCGCCTAGAAGCGGCAATTCTAACTGTATTTTCTTAAAACTTTGTATACTTACTCTAAGGATGATCCGTATTGTTTTTTGGTGCATGCCCGACCCCCAATGGCAGAGCCACGCCCATTCCTTGTATTTATTTGTTTGTCGTCTACAAGCCAAATTTCTTAACGTATCATCTTGAAACTTTGAATGATTATTCTTTGTACCCTAAGGAACATTTCTATCATTTGGGGTGCATGCCCAACCCCCAGGGGCAGAGTCACGCCCATTTTCTTTTTGTGTGTCGCCTACAGGCCACAATTCTTAATCAGTCATCTTGAAACTTAAAATACTTATTCCTTATACCCTAAGGATGACCCCTTTTGTTTTGGGTGCATGCCCGACCCCCATGGGACAGCAACACCCATTTCGTGTATTTGTTTGTCTGTCGTCTACAGGCTGCATTTCTTAATGTATCATCTTGAAACTTTGAATACTTATTCTTTTTACCTTAAGGAAGATCCCTATTGTTTTTGGTGCATGCCCAACCCCAAGGGACAGTGCCACGCCCATTTTTTTTTGTCTGTCTGTGTGTCACCTACAGCCCACAATTCTTAATCGATCGTCTTGAAAACTTTTTTTATACTTATTCCTTATACCCTAAGGCTGGCCACTATTATTTTTGGTGCGTGACGGACCCCCTGGGACAGAGCCACGCCCAATGCTTTTGTGTCTTGTGTTCGCCTACAGGATGCAATTCTTAACAGATCCTTTTAAAACTTTACAAACCTATTCCTTATACCCTAAAGATGACCCCTATTGTTTTTGGTGATTTCCTATTCCCCAGGGGCAGAGCCATGCCCATTTTTACTTCGTGTCTATATGTGTTGTCTACAGGCCACGATTCTTAATGGATCGTCTTTAAACTTGGGATATATATTCCATATAGCCTAAGGACGTCAACTGCATGTCCCGACTCACACAGGCAAGATACGACCAATTTTTGTGTTTGTCGTTTACAGGCCGCAATTCTGAATGAATCAGCTTGGTACTTGGTTTATGTATTCCTTATAGCCTGAGGGCGTCCACTATTGATTTTGATGAATGTCCCGACCCCCAGGGGCAGAGCCACGCCCACTTTTTGCCTTTAGTGTTAGGAAGCACTGTGAAACTGACATTGTTTAAGATTATGGGGTTTTTTGACTTTAAAAAATGCTATAGAGTTTGATAATTGACAATAATCGTTTGAAAACTACAAAAATGGTTTAATTAGAACCATAGTTTAATTTAATGGTACAGCGTTTGATATCTCCGAGTGGGGGTTAAAAATGGACGAACCGTCGAATTATGTAATGCGTTTGATTACTAGACATCGCTTTAATTTCTGAGCTGCCGATTAATTTATCAAGTGTTTAAATATTAGACGAAAAATTTATTTGCTCGCGAGTCGTTTATCCGATCGGTTCATTTTGATTACGATTATTTACATATGAAATGAAGTACGAATAAAAAGGGTGGATATAAAAAAATGCACACGAAGATATGCTAAACTTACCGTGGTCGTAGTATTATTATCCATTAAATATAATGATTCACGGTACCATTGACAAATACATCAAAAATCGGTACGTCCATTGTTATTATACCATCGGAAATCGGTAGAGCACATTCCCGGTGATGTATTTTTATACGCCCACATACAAATGTGGACGTATATTGCCGTCGCCCCCGTCCGTCCGTCTGTCGGTCAGTCCGTCCGTCCGTCCGTCCGTCGGTCCGTCCGTCCATCGTCCACAATTTTTTGTGAACGCACTAGAGGCCAGGGTTAATATCCGATTGACTTTAAATTTATACACAGTGTTTAAGGTCATAAGACGAAGAAGCCTATTGATTTTCAGCAATATTCGTTAATTACTGCCTGAGTTATGACCCTTGATCAGTTTGAAAAATCTTGTGAACGCTCTAGAGGCTAAAGTGAATATCCGATTGACTTTAAATTTACACACAGTGTTTAAGGTCATGAGACGATGAAGCCTATTGGTTTTCAGCGATATCCGATAATTACTGACAGAGTTATGACCCTTGATCACTTTGAAATATCTTGTGAATGCTCTAGAGGCTAAAGTTAATATTGGATTGACTTTAAATTTATACACAGTGTTCAAGGTCATGATATGAAGAAGCCTATTGATTTTCAGCAATATCCGATAATTACTGCCAGAGTTATGACCCTTGATCACTTTAAAAAATCTTGTGAATGATCGAGAGGCTAAAGTTAATATCCGATTGACTTTAAATTTATACACAGGGTTTAAGGTCATAAGACGAAGAAGCCTATTGATTTTCACGGATTTCCGATAATTAGTGCCAGAGTTATGGCCCTTGATCACTTCAAAAAATCTTGTGGATGCTCTAGAGGACAAAGATGATGTCCGATTGACTTCAAATTTATACACAGTGTTTAAGGTCATGAGACGAAGAAGCCTATTGATTTTCAGCGATTTCTGATAATTAGTGCCAGAGTTGTGTCCCTTGATCACTTCAAAAAATCTTGTGGATGCTCTAGAGGCCAAAGTTAATATCTGATTGACTTTAAATTTATACACAGTGTTTAAGGTCATGAGACAAAGAAGCCTATTGATTTTCAGCAATATCCGATAATTATTGCCAGAGTTATGGCCCTTGATCATATCAAAAAATCCTGTGGACGTTCTAGAGGCCAAAGTTAATATCCGATTGACTTTAAATTTACACACACTGTTTAAGATCATGAGACGAAGAAACCTACTGATTTTCAGCGATTTCAAATAATTACTTCCAGAGTTATCTCCCTTGAACACTTCAAAAAACCTTTTGACACTATAGATGCCAAACTTATCATCTGATTGATTTCAGACTGATACACAGAGTTTAAGGTGTTGAAACGAACAAGTATTTTGATTTTCAATGAATTTTGATAACTGAACAGCTAAATCCATGATGTTAAATGTTTCCTATACTAATTGTTAGCGTGGGGCAAAACTTTATAAAAAGCTAACAAATTCTAATGATTTTCAGATCATTACATAATGAGTTGTTACTCTTAATCAGATTTTAGTGTATTACAAATGTTTCATTCCCCAAAAAAGTAAAAATATGCGACAACCCTTGTTGACTGCCCGGACGATTTAGCTGCTGTGGGCGTATGTTTCGTTGCCTGGCAACCTATCTTTCTTTAAATCACAAATGATGAAAATAGATTTCCACGTGTACACGTGACTAGAAGACCTGGCAATGATTCCACCATTGACAAATACATCAACAATCGGTAAATCACGTCCAATGTTATTATATCATTGGAAATCGGTAAAGCACATTCCAGGTAAAGTATTTTCTTTAAATCACTAATGGATGAACACAACTTTTCATCTGCACATGTAGTCGTGTGATAATCTCGCGAGACTTGTATACTGGCGCCAATCGTCGCTATTCGTCGATCGCCATAGACGAGCTATCGCTCAGGGTGGTGCGGGTCTGTTCATCCCACGATCTTTTCACCCTGGGCTGTTTCATCTCAACCTTATTTTTTATCCGACTGCTCATCCCGGGCTGTTTCATTTCGGATTCGGCTAGCGACGTTTCGGATTAATAATTAAAAGACTGTGGAAAATTTATGTGACAGTACAGACATTTATCTTTTCGTTTTATGGGAGGCTGATAGTTGCCTTATTCAGTTGATCGGCGACTGTTGAGATCGCGATTAACATTGCTAGTTCTCTTTTGTTTTGTTTCATCGGCGAGTAATAAACTAGGTAATAAAATATTGTTGAAAATTTGTGTATATTTAGTAATACTTCATTGTTTTTCTTTTATCAAATAGTAAACGACCTTGATTGACCAATCACTGCTATTGGGTTTTTTTGTGAAACGGAATAATTGCAATCAACACACGGCCGCCATTATCGATGATTGACAACTTACGTTTTTCCTCATCCACCAAACAACCGTAAGATTTCTTTGCACAGCCACAACAATAACATGGGGATTATCGGCTAATCAGCTTTAATTATTCCGCTTTGATCGTTGCTATTTCTAATATTTTCCATAGAAAAACATTGCTTTGTACGCACAAATTTATCGATTGGTATTGCCAAGCTTGTCGAGGAATAATGCATGTCAACGTGCAGCTCGCGGATTATCGTTAACAATTTCTAGATACTTGTAAAAAGAGTGCATGTCGTGTAAATATTTATTTTAATTTTTGTGTAGGTCATTTTCAAATCAATTCATCAGCATATTATTCGTTTTAAACAAATGCATTACTTTTTACGGGAAACGATGATTATCAAAGAACCGCAAGTGCAACTATTCACTAATGATTTAACGTTTGGTGGAGCCTTTTTACTAATCACGTGTTTCGTGTTAATAAATATTTTCTTTCGTGTTTTGAATTGGCCTATTTCAAATAAATTCATCAACAACATTTTTATATAGATAGTACAGATATAAAAAAAATAAAACGCTCTTTTCGTAAACATTCAACATTTGAAATTTTGCCGTAGGTTCGTTATGCACAACTCCAGGTGCTGTACTTGATGGCGAGGTGTAAATTATATAATTTAGCCTGCATGTTATTTGTGCGTGGGGGGAGGGCTTATTATAAATTGATTTGACAGTTGTGTTAAACCTTTCCTTTAAATTTATTCACCGAGTCAGAAGCGTCACCTACCCAAGTCAGAAATGTCACATACCTGAGTCTGAAACGTTGAGGTTTTATTCTTGAGTCCGAAATGATGCGGGATCGAAATGACAAGTAATCTATTCATTCCGGGCTGTTTCACCCCCCCCCCCCCACCACCACCGTCCTTGTTATTGTTGTTTATTATAGATTTAACATCGAATACATTTAATATGATATTATGGACAGGTTAATTAAATTAAATTATTTACACTTCATAGGTTGAATGTTGGTTATTAGAATAGCAGTTAATTAACTAAGCTGTACTTATTGTTAAATAAACTGTTAAGCACTTACTTATAGTTAAACAAACGTGTACTTTTTTTTATTTATTATTTAATAACAAGTAATTATTTGTTTTGGATTAGTAATAAAAACATGCGGCGAGGGTTGAGTTGTATTCACACATTTAAGTAAGAAGCCAGATAACCTAACAATTAAAATTAATTACTGATCTATGTCTTCATTGCTCTTCTGTAATATCATTCTTTCACATATAATTTTTATCGCAAATTAGTCGGAATGCGAGAAAGGAATTCCAGGGGGAACGATCAGCTGTCCTCTGCACGTGATTAGAATAGTGTCATGTACAGGCGCGACGTCGTGTTTGATATTCATTTTTATACGCCCACATTTTCATGTGGACGTATTATGTCGTCGCCCCCGTCCGTCCGTCCACAATTTGTTTGTGGACTCTCTACAGGTCACAATTCTTATCCGATTTTGACGAAACTTGAAATATAGGTTTATCCCCAAAAGATCTCGGCTGCTTTCGATATTGGCATGTATCGGATCAAAACTTCATGGATTATGGCCCCTGATTGTACGAAAAATCACGTTTTTAGCTTGTGGACCCTATAGAGGTCACAATTTTGAACCGATTTTGATGAAACTTGACATGCATGTTTGTAACCCAAAGATCTTGTTTCCTTTCGATATTTGCGGCTATCGAAATGTAATTTCCTGAATTATGGCCCCTGATTTTCCGAAAAATCACCCTTTTTAGCTTGTGGTCCCTCTGGAGGTCACAATTATTATTCGATTTAAAAAAACGTTTGAATATATCACCGTTACACCCTAAGGAAGGTTGAGTTCGAATTTCGGGAAAATCGGACGAAAATTGCCATAAAAAATGGCCGCTGTTTGGAAGCGAATACTGTTAAAAATTGGTATATCAAGGTTGTGGACCCTGTGGAGGTCACAATTTTGATTCGATTTTGATGAAACTTGAAATTCATGGTTATAACCCAAAGATCTTGCTTCCTTTCGATATTTGCGCATATCGGATCGTAACTTCCTGAATTATGTCCCCTGATTATACGCAAAATCGCCTTTTTTTTAGCTTGGAGGTCACAATTATTATTCGATTTAAAAAAACGTTTGATTATATCACCGTTACACCCTAAGGAAGGTTGAGTTCGAATTTAGAGAAAATCGGACAAAAATTGCCATACAAAATGGCCGCCGTTTGTACGCGAATACTGTTAAAAAATGGTATATCAAGGTTGTGGACCCTGTGGAGGTCACAATTTTGATTCGATTTTGATGAAATTTGAAATTCATGGTTATAACCCAAAGATCTTGCTTCCTTTCGCTATTTGCGCATATCGGATCGTAACTTCCTGAATTATGGCCCCTGATTATACGCAAAATTGCCTTTTTTTTAGCTTGGAGGTCACAATTATTATCCAATTTAAAAAAACGTTTGATTATATTACCGTTACACCATAAGGAAGGTTGAGTTGGAATTTCGGGAAAATCAGACCAAAATTGCCATACAAAATGGCCGACGTTTGTAAGCGAATACTGTTAAAAAATGTTATATCAAGGTTGTGGACCCTGTAAAGGTCACAATTTTAATTTGATTTTGATGAAACTTGAAATTCATCGTTATAACCCAAAGATCTTGGTTCTTTTCGTTATTTGCGCATATCGGATCGTAACTTCCTGAATTACGGCCCCTGGTTATACGCAAAATCCCCCTTTCTTTAGCTTGTGGTCACTCTGGAGGTCACAATTATTATCCAATTTAAAAAAACGTTTGATTATATCTAGGGCTGGGTAAAATATCGATATAAATCGATAGTATCGATTGGGCGGCCCAGAAAAGCACTATCGATAGCGGTGGGTTACTATCGATTATCGCTCTTCGTCTATTTTTCTTGCGTCTGAAATGTCAGTGTTTTCTTTCAGTTAATTATAATACACCGCTCACTTTAATTACTATCTAGTATCAATGTAACAAATAACAAAATTGTGTCTGTCTATTGAACAGCCGTTTTCATCAATTCACTCACATTGAAACGTTACTTTAGTTTTGAATAAATTATTGTTGAATATCGCTAAATCGGAGATATCCGGATGTGTAAATAAAGTTAGAGTTATTTCCCTTTGCAAGCTTCAGAATTCGTCTGTACAGTTCACTATTTCTCTACGTGTGCCTCAGTAATGAGTACCCGGTACAATAAATAGCACACATGGACGACAAAACTTTTGTTGATTTACTTATATATTATACGAATAATGGTTCTCTATTGGCACACGAAACGACACAGAATTGTCCGCCATATTGATATTTTCGCGCGCACGTACGCAATATTTTGAATCGGAACAAGTTCATTTTGGTCCCTTAACATAATTATTTACGATATTTCTTCATTCGGAACCACGGATGCATTATTTTAATAATAAACAACATGGATTGACGTATATATACGTGATATAACAAGTTTTATTTATGTTTTCCAAGTAAATCTCCTTAATAGAAAGGAACAAACGATCTTTCGTCACTTCGTTATCGTATGGTTTTGAACTTTGAACTTACACTGTATCCAGTCTTGATGACGAACGTGAAAATATGTTTGTTTTCGATACTATCGATTATCGACCGACATTTCATTGCCGATTATTGATAGTAAAAATCACTATCGATACCCAGCCCTAATTATATCACCGTTACACTGTAAGGAAGGTTGAGTTTGAATTTCGGGAAAATCGGACCAAAATTGACAGACAAAATGGCCGCCGTTTGTACGCGAATACTGTTAAAAAAATGATATATCATGGTTGTGGATCCTGTTTAGGTCACAATTTTAATTCGATTTAGATGAGGAAAGTTGAGTTCTAATTTCATGAAAATCGTACCAAAATTGCCGGACGAAATGTTCGCCGCTTGTACGCGAATAGTGTAAAAATATAGTATATCATGGTTGTGGACTCTCTACAGGTTACAATTCTTATCCGATTTTGATGAAAAGTCACATTTCTAGGTTGTGTACCGTCACACCATAATCATTGTCGGTTTCGAGTTTCATTAATATCAGACTGGAACTGACCAACTAAATGGCTGCTCCCAATACAGTATGAAATACAGGACTTAAAGATGTAGGAAAAATCACTTTCGGTATTGCTTGTTCTCTGTCCATCTCTCGAAAATGTGGGCGTATCCTGCCTGGCAGTGCCAGCCTATCTTTATACCGATATATTAGAATCCGAATTCGACGCCTGAACGGCAGTGTCATAGACTTATACAATAAATATAAAGCATGATTTGGGACACGTGTTTTTACTTAGTGGAATCCATGTCACTATAAAATAACATAAACACTAAAAAATAAACACTAAAAAATAACATGAACTCTTAAAATACTGGAAGAGACTGGTTCACAGATATAAAATTGGAAAACAATCACATATAAAGAACGATTCAAAAAAAATAATTGCTGCATGCAATCACTAGTTTATACATATTATTATAAAGAACGTTTTAAAGACATTTATTTGCAGCATGCACATTAAAAAGAAATCGAACATTGGAATATCATGGTTTATACATATGAATAACGTTTGGAAGAACTAGCGGCATGCAAACCTCTTAATATCCCCATGTACATTAATTACAGAAATGGTCTGTGTATACACGGTATGCTGAGCTAGTCACCTTTTGGCCAGGTGAATATACGGTGGAGTCATAAATGTCCGTTATAAGTGTAGATTGATTATCTGTTTGGCCGAATGCTTAGGTTTTTCAAATCCTGGGTGCCATATGAAATGCATATTTTCAATATACATGTATGTTAGTACAGTATGGGTTAATCCTGAGATTGGTCGAAAGATGTTGTTTTATTAATTATCACCTGTGCTCACCTGTCTGGGTGCCACACTAAATCATGTCTTTGAATATACAGTTGAGTCATAAATGTCCTTTTTAATGTGTTTTTTTTATTTACATTCATTATTTGATTGGTCAAATGCTATTGTTTTATCAATTCCCACTTGTATTTACCTGTCTGCGTTGAGGTGAAACATGTTTTTGTTACGACAAAGGGAGCGGTCTTATAAGTGTGATTTAAATTGATTTTTTAACAAACAAGGACTTTTTATTTTTTTGTGTTAACCAATTGTATGTTTTTACCAACTTCCAACCCACGCAGTGTAAATAATTTAATTTAATCAACTTAATATCATATTAAATGTATTTTACGTTAAATCTGTAATATACAACAACATTGGGATGAAACAGCCCAGGGTGAAAAGATCGTGGGATGAACAGACCCTAGTAGTCTGCGATATCACATTAGTGGAAGCGGACGTTAAACATACCATTCCAGTTCCAGACCTGCACCACCCTGAGCGATAGCTCGTCTATGGCGATCGACGAATAGAGACGTTTGGCGCCAGTATACAAGTCTCGCGAGATTATCACACGACCACGTGTGCAGATGAAAAGTTGTGTTCATCCATTAGTGATTTAAAGAAAATACTTTACCTGGAATGTGCTTTACCGATTTCCAATGATATAATAACATTGGACGTGATTTACCGATTGTTGATGTATTTGTCAATGGTGGAATCATTGCCAGGTCTTCTAGTCACGTGTACACGTGGAAATCTATTTTCATCATTTGTGATTTAAAGAAAAATACATCACCGGGAATGTGCTCTACCGAATTCCGATGGTATAATAACAATGGACGTACCGATTTTTGATGTATTTGTCAATGGTACCGTGAATCATTATTTTTAATGGATAATAATACTACGACCAAGGTAAGTTTAGCATATCTTCGTGTGCATTTTTATACGCCCACATTTTCATGTGGACGTATTATGTCGTCGCCCCTGTCCGTCCGGACGTCCGTCCGTCCACAATTTGTTTGTGGACTCTCTACAGGTCACAATTCTTATCCGATTTTGACGAAACTTGAAATATAGGTTTATCCCCAAAAGATCTCGGTTCCTTTCGATATTGGCATGTATCGGATCAAAACTTCATGGACTATGGCCCCTGATTGTACGAAAAATCACGTTTTTAGCTTGTGGACCCTATAGAGGTCACAATTTTGAACCGATTTTGATGAAACTTGACATGCATGTTTGTGACCCAAAGATCTTGGTTCCTTTCGATATTTGCGGCTATCGGAATGTAATTTCCTGAATTATGGCCCCTGATTGTCCGAAAAATCACCCTTTTTAGCTTGTGGTCCCTCGGGAGGTCACAATTATTATTCGATTTAAAAAAACGTTTGATTATATCACCGTTACACCCTAAGGAAGGTTGAATTCGAATTTCGGGAAAATCGGACGAAAATTGCCATACAAAATGGCCGCCGTTTGTACGCGAATACTGTTAAAAGATGGTATATCAAGGTTGTGGAGGTCACAATTTTGATTCAATTTTGATGAAACTTGAAATTCATGGTTATAACCCAAAGATCTTGCTTCCTTTCGATATTTGCGCATATCGGATCGTAACTTCCTGAATTATGGCCCCTGATTATACGCAAAATCGCCTTTTTTATACGCCCACATTTTTATGTGGACGTATATTGTCGTCGCCCCTGTCCGTCCGGACGTCCGTCCGTCCGTCCACAATTTGTTTGTGGACTCTCTACAGGTCACAATTCTTATCCGATTTTGACGAAACTTGAAATATAGGTTTATCCCCAAAAGATCTCGGTTGCTTTCGATATTGGCATGTATCGGATGAAAACTTCATGGATTATGGCCCCTGATTGTACGAAAAATCACGTTTTTAGCTTGTGGACCCTATAGAGGTCACAATTTTGAACCGATTTTGATGAAACTTGACATGCATGTTTATAACCCAAAGATCTTGGTTCCTTTCGATATTTGTGCCTATCGGAATGTAATTTCCTGAATTATGGCCCCTGATTGTCCGAAAAATCACCCTTTTTAGCTTGTGGTCCCTCTGGAGGTCACAATTATTATCCGATTTAAAAACCATTTGATTATATCACTGTTACACCCTAAGGAAGGTTGAGTTCGAATTTCGGGAAATTCGGACGAAAATTGCCATACAAAATGGCCGCCGTTTGTACGCGAATACTGTTAAAAAATGGTATATCAAGGTTGTGGACCCTGTAGAAGTCACATTTTTTATTCGATTTTGATGAAACTTGAAATTCATGGTTATAACCTAAAGATCTTGGTTCCTTTCGATATTTGCGCATATCGGAACGTAACTTCCTGAATTATGGCCCCTGATTATACACGAAATCGCCTTATTTTCGCTTGTGGTCCCTCTGGTGGTCACAATTATTATCCGATTTAATAAAACGGTTGATTATATTACCGTTACACCGTAAGGAAGGTTGAGTTCGAATTTCGGGAAAATCGGACCAAAATTGCCATACAAAATGGTCGCCGTTTGTACGTGAATACTGTTAAAAAATTGTATATCATGGTTGTGGACCCTGTAGAGGTCACAATTTTAATTCGGTTTTGATGAAACTTGAAATGCATGGTTATAACCCAAAGATCTTGGTTCCTTTTGTTATTTGCGCATATCGGATCGTAACTTCCTGAATTATGGCCCCTGATTGTCCGAAAAATCGCCTATGGTCCCTCTGGAGGTCACAATTATTATCCGATTTGAAAAACGTTTGACTCTATCACCGTTACACCATACGGAAGATTGAGTTCGAATTTCGAGAAAATTGGACCATAATTGCCAGAAAAAATGGCCGCCGTTTGTACGCGAACAGTGTAAAAATATGGTATGTCAAAGTTGTGGACCCTGTAGAGGTGACAATTTTAATTCGATTTTGATGAAACCTGAAATGCTTGTTTATAACCTAAAGATCTTTATTCTTTTTCGATATTTGCGCATATGAAATTGTAACTCAATGAATTATGGCCTTTGATTGTAGGAAAAATCACTTTCGGTATTGCCTGTTCTCTGTCTATCTCTCGAACAATTATTATCTGATTTAAAAAAAAACTCTGATTATATTACTGTTGCACCGTAAGGAAGGTTGAGTTCGAATTTCGTGAAAATCGTACCAAAATTGCCGGACGAAATAGTCACCGTTTGAACGCGAATAGTGTAAAAATATGGTATATCATGGTTGTGGACTCTCTACAGGTCACAATTCTTATCCGATTTTGACAAAAAGAAACATTTCTAGGTTGTGTACCGTCACACCATAATCATTGTCGGCTTCGAATTTCATGAATATCAGACTGGAACTGACCAACAAAATGGCTGCTCCCAATACAGTATGAAATACAGGACTTGATGATGTAGGAAAAATCACTTTCGGTATTGCTTGTTCTCTATCCATCTCTCAAAAATGTGAGCGTATCCTGCCTGGCAGTGCCAGCCTATCTTTTAGCTTGGAGGTCACAATTATTATTCGATTTAAAAAACCGTTTGAATATATCACTGTTACACCCTAAGGAAGGTTGAGTTCGAATTTCGGGAAAATCGGACGAAAATTGCCATACAAAATGGCCGCCGTTTGTACGCGAATACTGTTAAAAAATGGTATATCAAGGTTGTGGACCCTGTGGAGGTCACAATTTTGATTCGATTTTGATGAAACTTGAAATTCATGGTTATAACCCAAAGATCTTGCTTCCTTTCGATATTTGCGCATATTGGATCGTAACTTCCTGAATTATGGCCCCTGATTATACGCAAAATTGCCTTTTTTTAGCTTGGAGGTCACAATTATTATCCGATTTAAAAAAACCTTTGATTATATTACCGTTACACCGTAAGGAAGGTTGAGTTTGAATTTCGGGAAAATCAGACCAAAATTGCCATACAAAATGGCTGCCGTTTGTACGCGAATACTGTTAAAAATGGTATATCAAGGTTGTGGACCCTGTAACGGTCACAATTTTAATTCGATTTTGATGAAACTTGAAATTCATGGTTATAACCCAAAGATCTTGGTTCTTTTTGATATTTGCGCATATCGGATCGTAACTTCCTGAATTATGGCCCCTGGTTATAGGCAAAATCCCCCTTTCTTTAGCTTGTGGTCCCTCTGGAGGTCACAATTATTATCCAATTTAAAAAAACGTTTGATTATATCACCGTTACACTGTAAGGAAGGTTGAGTTTGAATTTCGGGAAAATCGGACCAAAATTGAAAGACAAAATGGCCGCCATTTGTACGCGAATACTGTTAAAAAAAATGATATATCATGGTTGTGGACCCTGTATAGGTCACAATTTTAATTCGATTTTGATGAGGAAGGTTGAGTTCTAATTTCGTGAAAATCGTACCAAAATTGCCGGACGAAATGGTCGCCATTTGTACGCGAATAGTGTAAAAATATGGTATATCATGGTTGTGGACTCTCTACAGGTCACAATTCTTATCCGATTTTGATGAAAAGTCACATTTCTAGGTTGTGTACCGTCACACCATAATCATTGTCGGTTTCGAATTTCATTAATATCAGACTGGAACTGACCAACTAAATGGCTGCTCCCAATACAGTATGAAATACAGGACTTAAAGATGTAGGAAAAATCACTTTCGGTATTGCTTGTTCTCTGTCCATCACTCGAAAATGTGGGCGTATCCTACCTGGCAGTGCCAGCCTATCTTTTTATATCCACCCTTTTTATTCGTACTTCATTTCATATGTAAATAATCGTAATCAAAATGAACCGATCGGATAAACGACTCGCGAGCAAATAAATTTTTCGTCTAATATTTAAACACTTGATAAATTAATCGGCAGCTCGGAAATTAAAGCGATGTCTAGTAATCAAACGCATTACATAATTCGACGGTTCGTCCATTTTTAACCCCCACTCGGAGATATCAAACGCTGTACCATTAAATTAAACTATGGTTCTAATTAAACCATTTTTGTAGTTTTCAAGCGATTATTGTCAATTATCAAACGATGTTTTGAAATGAAACTCTATAGCATTTTTTATAGTCAAAAAACCCCATCTTAAACGATGTCAGTTTCACAGTGAAGGCACAATTCTGAATGGATTATATTGGTATAGTTATTCCTTATACTCTAAGGACGGCAACTATTAATGTTGGTGCACGACCCTGAACGCTAAACAAACCAAACGCCTAGCCTTCTTGACAAAGTACCATATCAATCAAAGTAGGAATGTGGACGTATATTGTAGCGTTAGCGTTATGTTTTTCAAATAGATATTGTCTGAATTTCTGCAATATGATCCTTGTCACAACCTTGCTATGGTATTGGGATAACTTTCTAGGAAGTGAATCAGTTATTGAAAAATTTCATCTGCAATGCTGTAGGTAACATGGACTAAAGTTCCATGCCAGTTAGCTTTACATTTCCAAAAAAATATTAAAATATAGATTACTGGTACATTTAAGTTCGAAATAGAGTGGTCTTGTTCAGTTTAAAAGCTTTACAACAAAACTCTATTATTGAGTACAATATTATCTGCACAAGGAACTGTATGTAACCAGGACACAATCTTTACTTTCATAATCTCTCAAAGTCAACAGCATTATTTTAATGGTCAACAATATAAGAAATCTAGAAGTTATTAATGGTAAATAATTTTTTACATCAGAATCAAACCATCTCCACAAGCCAATTGGAAATGAGAAATGATAAAACAGCATGTAACATGGACATTTTATAAAAAGGTGGAAAAATCGTATGAAAACTCCTTACCAATAGAAAAAATTACCCCAAAGAAATCAGGAAATCATAATTTACCAATTGTAAGGCAATTTCTTTTCACACTGAATAATATCAATGTAGGTATGTATGTAACATGGACATTGGTGTTTCCATTTAAAAGTGTTATTTGCCCCGAAATTGTTATTTTTTTCTTAACGCGGTCTTATATTCCATTTTGAATGTTATACAACTGTGCTTATAGCAACACACAAGGCTTTAAGAACACAAAATATCACTTGAAAGGAACCCTTCTAATGTCATGTGCATTGGTGATGTATTGAGAAAAGACACAGCACGTAAGTGCTCATTGTTACATATCAACAATCAAAAGCACATTGCTCTGAATTGCAGGTAATACTGAATTTGTTAATTTTATAAAGGTTTTGCTCAATGTAGTAACCTGTGTACCAGTACTGTGGCCTTACCCATATATCAAAAACAATAGTTTTTAAATTACAAGTTTACAGTGTAATTTGATTATCCGTGAGTGATGCATGAGATTTGTGAAATATATTTTTACAAAATGTGGGAAATTAGTGATGGAGATGGACATAGACAATTTTTCATTATGACTTTTAAAGAAACACTTAAATCTGGCATATGTTATCTCTGCAGGGTGTTTTCTAAATATACAAACAAAAAAAGTCCAGGGGCCTTATTCACGAAATTTTAACTAAGATACAATCCAAATTTTAGTTATTCGATTGGATAATATTAGATTGATTTTAGTGCTTAGCCAATCAAAACTGAAGTATCTACTAAAATTTGGATTTTATCTTTAGTTAAGATTTCGTGAATCAGCGCCCAGGTAATACTAATTTTTGTCCCCCGCCTTTCGAAGAATCTGGCTTATGTTATCTCTGCAGGGTGTTTTCTAAATATACAAATAAAAAAAAGTCCAGGTAATACTAATTTTTGTCCCCCGTCTTTCGAAGAAAGTTTGGGGACTATTAAAATGGGTTCGTCCGTCTGTCTGTCCGTCACACTTTTTGGGACACAATAACTCTCTTCCTAATTGAGCTAGAATGTTCAAACTTGGTGTATGTGTTTATTAGGTCAATGCCTTGATGGAGTTCGAAGATGAGCATTTTCTGCTTAGGGTAAGCAGAGATAAGCAATTTGATTGGTTGATGCTTTGGGACACGATAACTTTAGTTCTAATTAAGTGAGAGTGATGAAACTTGGTGTATAATTTCATTATAGTAATGCCTTGACTAAGAGTAAGATCAATAATGAGCATTTTCTGCTCAGGGTAAGCAGAGTGATAAGCAATTTGATTTGCCGAGACTTTGGAACGCAATAACTCTCATTCTAATTGAGTTAAAATGTTCAAAATTGTAGTAGCTCATGTACCAGTAATGTGGCCTTACCCACAAATCAAGATTGTAGACCATTTAGAGATGAAACTTGAAATGCATACATTTTTAACCCAAAGACCTTGGTTCCAGAGGTCGCAGTCACGCAAAAATCCGCGTATTTCACACATTTTTATATACGCCCACATGGAAATGTGGTCGTATATTGCCGTCGCCTCCGTCCGTCCGTCCGTCGATCCGTCCGTCCGCCCATCGTCCACAATTTCTTGTGAACGCTCTAGAGGCTAAAGTCAATATCCGATTGACTTGAAATTTATACACGGTGTTTAAGGTCGTGAGACGAAGAAGCCTATTGATTTTCAGCGATATCCGATAATTACTACCAGAGTTATGACCCATGATCTCTTTGAAAAATCTTGTGAACGCTCTAGAGGCTATAGTTAATATCCGATTGACTTTAAATTTATACACAGTGTTTAAGGTCATGAGACGAAGAAGCCTATTGATTTTCGGTGATATCTGATAATTACTGCCAGAGTTATGACCCTTGATCACTTTGAAAAATCTTGTGAACGCTTTACAGGCTAAAGTTAATATCCGATTGACTTAAAATTTATACACGGTGTTAAAGGTCGTGAGACGAAGAAGCCTATTGATTTTCAGCGATATCCAATAATTACTACCAGAGTTATGACCCTTGATCACTTTGAAAAATCTTGTGAATGCTCTAGAGGCTATAGTTAATATCCGATTGACTCTAAATTTATACACAGTGTTTAAGGTCATGAGACGAAGAAGCCTATTGATTTTCGGTGATATCCGATAATTACTACCAGAGTTATGACCCTTGATCACTTTGAAAAATCTTGTGATCGCTCTAGAGGCTAAAGTTAATATCCAATTGACTTTAAATTTATACAGTGTTTAAAGTCATGATGCAAAGAAGCCTATTGATTTTCAGCAATATCCCATAATTACTGCCAGAGTTATGACCCTTGATCACTTTGAAAAATCTAAAGTTAATATCCGATTGACTTTAAATTTATACACACTATTTACGGTCATGATACAAAATATCCTATTTATTTTCAGCGATATCCGATAATTACTGCCAGAGTTATGACCCTTGATCACTTTGAAAAACCCTGTGAATGCTCTAAAGGCTAAAGTTAATATTCGATTGACTTTAAATTTGTACACAGTGGTTAGGGTCATGAGACGAAGAATCCTATTTGATTTTCAGTGATATCTGATAATTTCTGGCACTTGATCACTTTGAAATATCTTGTGGACAAAGGCCTTGAGACAAACCATCAAAACTATTATAATCAATTCTGATAATTATTTAATGGGCTATTACTCATAATAAGATTATCATGTGTTGTAAATGTTCTCCTTACTGATAAAATAAACAATATGTGACAACCCTTGTTGACTGCCCGGACGACTTAGCTGTTGTGGGCGTATGTTTCGTTGCCTGGCAACCTATCTTTATAATAATAATCCGGCACTGCAACCATTCTGTCACATGATCCCCGAATACCAAGGAAGCGATAATTTTCAGGTATCGAAGAATACTATTATTTTAGACTCGGCAATTATAACGTTCAGCATTTATGCACCGTATGCAAGATGAAAATTCGCGTCACAACGTAATTTCAATCACAACGTAAATACTGGGAAACTAAACTTTGATTCGAACTTATACAGAAAATATCCATTCGCCGGGCCATCGACCGCTTTGGATATGTTTATCATGTGACCGTAAACTAAACATACCTCTCTGACGTAATTCACGGGTTATAGACGGCGTTACTGGTGGCATAAACAAGCACTTCGTAAATTGAACGAGGGACGCAATTTTGAATATCGATAAAGCTAATAAAATTTTTACGGACAATTTTACACAATACATCTGATTACGTATTCGGAATTTGTTATTTATTACAACATCAACGAGATGGAATAGAGATGAAACATCGTGGCTAAACTGACAAAAATACAACGTATATATTGGGGACACAAAAATTTACGTTGTGAGGCGTGAATAAAAATCCTCCGACTGAGATTATTTAACATTTGTTTAGAAATGAAAAATTACCAAACGAAATTTTACATCTTCTGCTGCATGAAAATATTTTGAAATATTAGTATTTTGCTAAACATGGTCTACTTATTAAAATGTTAAGTAAAAAATGTCCCCAAAACGTAACACAAAATTTCAGGGACACCATGAATTGCAACATAAAAAAATTTAACCACAAACCGATTTTTATACGCCCACATTTTTATGTGGACGTATATTGTCGTCGCCCCTGTCCGTCCGTCCGTCCACAATTGTTTGTGAACAGTCTACAGGTCACAATTATCCGATTTCAATGAAACTTAAAATATAGGTTTATCACCCTAAGATCTCGGTTCCTTTCGATATTGGCATGTATCGGACTGTAACTTCATGGGTTATGGCCCCTGATTGTACGAAAAATCACGTTTTTAGCTTGTGAACAGTGTAGAGGTCACAATTTTGATCCGATTTCGATGAAACTTGAAATGCATGTTTATAACTGAAAGATCTTGGTTCTTTTCGATATTTGCGCATATCGGATCGTAACTTCCAGAATTATGGCCCCTGATTGTCCGAAAAATCACCCTTTTTAGCTTGTGTTCCCTGTGGAGGTCAAAATTGTAATCCGATTCAAAAAACCGTTTGATTATATCACCTTTGCATAGTTAAGGGGGTTGAGTTCGAATTTTGTGAAAATCGGACCAAAATTGACAGACAAAATGGCCGCCGTTTGTACGCGAATAGTGTGAAAATATGTTATATCAAGGTTGTGGACCCTATAGAGGTCACAATTATGAACCGATTTTGATGAAACTTGACATGTATGTTTATAACCAAAAGATGTTGGTTCCTTTCGATATTTGCGCCCATCGGATCGTAACTTCCTGAATTATGGCCCCTGATTGTCTGAAAAATTGCCCTTTTTAGCTTGTGGTCCCTCTGGAGGTCAAAATTATTATCGGATTTAAAGAACCGTTTGATTATATCACCGTTCCATGGTTATGAAGGTTGAGTTAGAATTTCGTGAAAATCGGACCAAAATTGACTGACAAAATGGCCGCCGTTTGTACGCGAATGGTGTGAAAGTATGTTATATCAAGGTTGTGGACCTTATAGAGGTCACAATTTTGAACCGATTTTCATGAAACTTGAAATGTATGTTTATAACCCAAAGGTCTTGGTTCCTTTCAATATTTGCACCCATCGGATCGTAACTTCCTGAATTATGGCCCCTGATTGTTCAAAAAATCACCCTTTTTAGCTTGTGTTCCCTGTGGAGGTCAAAATTGTTATCCGATTCAAAAAAACGTTTGATTATACCACCATTACATGGTAATGGGGATTGAGATCAAATTTCGTGAACATCGGACCAAAATTGACAGACAAAATGGCCGCCGTTTGTATGCAAATAGTGTGAAAAAATGTTATATCAAGCTATAGAGGTCACAATTTTGAACCGATTTTGATGAAACTTGACATGTATGTTTATAACTCAAAGATCTTGGGTCCTTTCTATATTTGCGCCGATCTAATCGTAACTTCCTGAATTATGTCCCGTGATTGACCGAAAAATTGCCTTTTTATACGCCCACATTTTTATGTGGACGTATATTGTCGTTGCCCCTGTCCGTCCGTCCACAATTTGTTTGTGGACCCTCTACAGGTCACAATTCTTATCCGATTTTGACGAAACTTGAAATATAGGTTTATCCCCAAAAGATCTCGGCTGCTTTCGATATTGGCATGTATCGGATGAAAACTTCATGGATTATGGCCCCTGATTGTACGAAAAATCATGTTTTTAGCTTGTGGACCCTATAGAGGTCACAATTTTGAACCGATTTTGATGAAACTTGACATGCATGTTTATAACCCAAAGATCTTGGTTCCTTTCTATATTTGCACCTATCGGAATGTAATTTCCTGAATTGTGGCCTTTGATTGTCCGAAAAATCACCCTTTTTAGCTTGTGGTCCCTCTGGAGGTCACAATTATTATCCGATTTAAAAAAACGTTTTATTATATCACCGTTACACCCTAAGGAAGGTTGAGTTCGAATTTCGGGAAAATCGGACCAAAATTGCCATACAAAATGGCCGCTGTTTGGAAGCGAATACTGTTAAAAAATGGTATATCAATGTTGTGAACCCTGTAGAAGTCACATTTTTTATTCGATTTTGATGAAACTTGAAATTCATGGTTATAACCCAAAGATCTTGGTTCCTTTCGATATTGGCGCATATCGGAACGTAACTTCCTGAATTATGGCCCCTGATTATACGCAAAATCGCCTTATTTTAGCTTGTGGTCCCTCTGGTGGTTACAATTATTATCCTATTTAATAAAACGGTTGATTATATTACCGTTACACCGTAAGGAAGGTTGAGTTCGAATTTCGGGAAAATCAGACCAAAATTGCCATACAAAATGGCCGCTGTTTGTACGCAAATACTGTTAAAAAATTGTATATCATGGTTGTGGACCCTGTAGAGGTCACAATTTTAATTCGATTTTGATGAAACTTGAAATGCATGGTTATAACCCAAAGATCTTGGTTCCTTTCGTTATTTGCGCATATCGGATCGTAACTTCCTGAATTATGGCCCCTGATTGTCCGGTCCGAAAAATCGACTATGGTCCCTCTGGAGGTCACAATTATTATCCAATTTAAAAAAAAGGTTTGACTCTATCACCGTTACACCCTACGGAAGGTTGAGTTCGAATTTCGAGAAAACCGGACTATAATTGCCAGAAAAAATGGCCGCCGTTTGTACGCGAACAGTGTAAAAATATGGTATATCAAAGTTGTGGACCCTGTAGAGGTGACAATTTTAATTCGATTTCGATGAAACCTGAAATGCTTGTTTATAACCTAAAGATCTTTATTCTTTTCGATATTTGCGCATATCAAATTGTAACTTAATGAATTATGGCCTTTGATTGTAGGAAAAATCACTTTCGGTATTGCTTGTTCTCTGTCTATCTCTCGAACAATTATTATCTGATTTAAAAAAAAAACTCTAATTATATTACTGTTGCACCTTAAGGAAGGTTGAGTTTGAATTTCGTGAAAATCGTACCAAAATTGCCGGACGAAATGGTCACCGTTTGTACGCGTATAGTGTAAAAATATGGTATATCGTGGTTGTGGACTCTCTACAGGTCACAATTCTTATCCGATTTTGACGAAAAGTAACATTTCTAGGTTGTGTACCGTCACACCATAATCGTTGTCGGCTTCAAATTTCATGAATATCAGACTGGAACTGACCAACAAAATGTCTGCTCCCTATACAGTATGAAATACAGGACTTAATGATGTAGGAAAAATCACTTTCGGTATTGCTTGTTCTCTATCCATCTCTCAAAAATGTGGGCGTATCCTGCCTGGCAGTGCCAGCCTATCTTTAGCTTGTGGACCCTATAGAGGTTACAATTTTGAACTGATTTCGATGAAACTTGACATGCATGTCTATAACCCAAAGATCTTGGTTCCTTTCGATATTTGCGCCTATCGGAATGTAATTTCCTGAATTATGGCCCCTGATTGTCAGAAAAATAACCCTTTTTAGCTTGTGGTCCCTCTGGAGGTCACAATTATTATCCGATTTAAAAAACCGTTTGATTATATATCCGTTACACGCTAAGGAAGGTTGAGTTCGAATTTCGGGAAAATCGAACGAAAATTGCCATACAAAATGGCCGCCGTTTGTACGCGAATACTGTTATAAAATGGTATATCAAGGTTGTGGACCCTGTAGAAGTCACATTTTTAATTCGATTTTGATGAAACTTGAAATTCATGGTAATAACCCAAAGATCTTTGTTCCTTTCGATATTTGCGCATATCGGAACGTAACTTCCTGAATTATGGCCCCTGATTATACGCAAAATCGCCTTATTTTAGCTTGTGGTCCCTCTGGTGGTCACAATTATTATCTGATTTAATAAAACGGTTGATAGTATTACCGTTACTTCATAAGTAAGGTTGAGTTCGAATTTCGGGAAAATCAGACAAAATTGCCATACAAAATGGCCGCTGTTTGTACGCGAATACTGTTAAAAAATTGTATATCATGGTTGTGGACCCTGTAGAGGTTACAATTTTAATTCAATTTTGATGAAACTTGAAATGCATGGTTCCTTTCGTTATTTGCACATATCCGATCGTAACTTCCTGAATTACGGCCCCTGATTGTCCGAAAAATGGCCTATGGTCCCTCTGGAGGTCACAATTATTATCCGATTTAAAAAAACGTTTGACTCTATCACCGTTACACCCTACGGAAGGTTGAGATCAAATTTCGAGAAAATCGGACCATAATTGCCAGAAAAAATGGCCGCCGTTTGTACGCGAACATTGTAAAAGTATGGTATATCAAAGTTGTGGACCATGTAACTTAATGAATTATTGCCTTTTTATACGCCCACATTGAAATGTGGTTGTATATTGTCGTCGCCCCCATCCGTCCGTCCGTTCGTCCGTCCGTCCGTCGTCAACAATTGCTTGTGGACGCTCTAGAGGCTAAAGTTAATATCCGATTGACTTAAAATTTATACACAGTGTTTAAGGTCATGAGACGAAGAAGCCTATTGTTTTTCAGCGATTTCCGATAATAACTACCAGAGTTATGGCCCTTGATCACTTCAAAAAATCTTGTGGACGCTCTAGAGGCCAAAGTTAATATCCGATTGGCTTTAAATTTATACACAGTGTTTGAGGTCATGAGACGAAGAAGCCTATTGATTTTCAGCGATTACCGATAATTAGTGCCAGAGTTATGGCCCTTGATCACTTCAAAAATTCTTGTGGACGTTCTGGAGGCCAAAGTTAATATCCGTTTGGCTTTAAATTTATACACAGTGTTTAAGGTCATGAGACGAAGAAGCCTATTGATTTTCAGCGATTTCCTATAATTAGTGCCAGAGTTATGGCCCTTGATCACTTCAAAAAATCATATGGACGCTCTAAAGGCCAAAGGGCAATTCCACGGTAACGGACGTACGTTTTGCACTCGTTATATTTTAGATACTTCCAATATTATCTAACCATGAATAATTAACTGTTTGGGTTTTATATAGTATTAAAGACATATTTCAAGTATTAATTGACATATGATTTTATTTATTCCTGAACACCAGAAATAAATATTGACCCCTCAAAGTATAGGTAACGGACGTACAGAAATGAAAACCATGATTTACCTGCAAGAACATAGTTGTAAAACTCTGTGAATTGTCCTGTGGAATTCGACAGTTTTTATCCATGTAAGAAAGGGCACTAATACTAGATGTGATCTGTATGGTCACTTCTCACATTTGCATTCTTGTAATCCAGTAAATTAGAAATTATTGTGGTAACGGACGTACATATTTTCTGGTAACGGACGTATGAGTGCAAATTGCTAACCCATTACATGAGATATGTAAACTTTCAAGTAATGGGACTGATAGATAATACTTATTATTAACTCATTTGAATTAATGGAGCAGTTACTTTCCTATGAACATTACTCCTTACATAGAATATTGCAACCTTAAAATTTTGGTAAAGGACGTACATTTTTACCCTAAAATTTTAGTAACGGACGTGCATACATCTATGAAACCCCAAATGATTTAGAAAATTTGGTCAAAATGTTTTCATTTTACAGTCTTAATATCAAGGATGGGTGATGTTCGCTTTATATATGAGTTTTTGAACAGTTCCATAAATAAATATAAATGAGAGATAAAATGTAAATATTTGATAACATGAAATATCGTAAAAAGTAACGGACGTACATGTACGAAAACCCAAGTTATTCTGAGAATTTTTGCAAATCTTTTCTATTTTCGGTCATTATAATAAGAATGGGTTAATATATATTAGCTTTAGATATGAAATTCTAAACAATTCCATTCATAAATATGAATGAGAGAGAAAAAAATGTGAATATTTGGTAACGGACGTACATTCTCATAGCGATATTTTTCAATGTTGGTTACTTGCACGAAAATATGTTATTTTCATATTTTAATGTTTAAATATCATGTTTATACATTGTCAGATAACTAATGCCAAATCATTCATTATGACTCAGAATTATCCAACAAACACAAAGTAAGAAAATACATAAAAATTATAAATTCAACATTTACAACATACACCTCGACAAAAGACCAAATAAAAAAAAATTGGGAACAATTTCCACCAAAATTTGAGTTTGTCTTCAAAATATAGATTATTTCTCACCATAAAACACTATTTTTGTCCACTTATCAACTAATTAAATTTTTCACCTAATTGTATACTTTGGCGTGGAATTGCCCCAAAGTTAATATCCGATTGGCTTTAAATTTATACACAGTGTTTAAGGTCATAAGACAAAGAAGCCAATTGATTTTCAGCGATTTCTGATAATTAGTGCCAGAGTTATGGCCCTTGATCACTTAAAAAAAAATCTTGTGGACGCTTTAGAGGCCGAAGTTGATATCGGATTGGCTTTAAATTTATACACAGTGTTTAAGGTCATTAGACAAAGAAGCCTATTGTTTTTCAGCGATTTCCGATAATAACTACCAGAGTTATGGCCCTTGATCACTTCAAAAAATCTTGTGGACGCTCTAGAGGCTAAAGTTAATATCCGATTGACTTTAAATTTATACACAGTGTTTAAGGTCATAAGACAAAGAAGCCTATAGATTTTCAGCAATTTCTGATAATTAATGCCAGAGTTATGGCCCTTGATCACTTCAAAAAAATCTTCTGGACGCTCTTGAGGCCAAAGTTAATATCCGATTGACTTTAAATTTATACACAGTGTTTAAGGTGATGAGACGAAGAATCCTATTGATTTTCAGCGATTTCTAATAATTGAGAGCGGCTCTGGCAAAAACAGGCTTTTCAAAATTGAGATTCTGGTAGATTTTGAATCCCCACACCAAGAGCTTTCTAAAATTGAATAAATTTTTGAAATCGGATGAAAATTCGATAAGTTATACCCTTTTCTGCGTTAGAACTCAGCAGAATGAGAAATTAAGAAAATGGCCGCCAAAAATAAAGATTGAAGAAAGTATTTATCTCATTCAAAAGTCCATAGCAACCAAGCTTATAAATCCATCAAATGACTTGGAAACTGCCACAGTCATAGCTCCGATCATTTCCCTTCGTTAAATTCATATGATAGTCCTATACCTAAGAAAAATATTTGATAAAACATCCAAAAATAATTACTCAAACAATGATCAAGTTTTCTCAAATCACAAATATGGGTTAAAGTTTGAAATACAGTTCCAACACCTGCAAAAATAAATATTACACAGCATTGTTACTAATAAAATTTATTTAAATAAAATAACACAGCTTTGGCATAAATGAGCATCACCCACTGTTACCATAGCAACCGAACAACCATCTTGGATTTCAATTTCAAAATGTTCAAAATGAAGCCAATCCCACCAAATCTGTCCTAATGTACAATGAGGTTTTTTTATCAAGTTAAAACCAATTCAATAACATGCAAGGTTTTTTTTTTTACCAACCGATTCATTTTCCTTCTTTCGTGTGTATGTGTAGGACAGCCCACTAGCCCAAGTTCCAGAGAAGGGTGTTTAGGAAATCTGACTATAGGCCTGGTGACAAGGCGGGATCAGTCATCCATAGGCCTAATATACTCCAAATTTATAATGTCACCAATGAGTAGGCCCATGACCTATATCTAAACGACCATGCAGAGGACCTCTATAGAATGCATATTTCATGCAAGTAGGTCAACGAACAGACGATCTTTGCCGTGCTAGAGTAGTGCAATAGTATAGGCCTACAGCACCGGCCCGAGAGTTTTATTTATTTTATTAATTTAGTAATAATTGACTGCATATGAACTAACGAAGTCGAAAAGTAATCTTCAAACAACTTCTCCGTCACCGAAGCCAAATTCACGGGTGGAATTTAGCACACGAGCTATTCTTGTGGTAGAATTGGCGGCAGACATTATTTTTCACACGTATATAGTTCGAAGTAAGTCAAGCAATGTTATGACACTGGTTTAATCGTAGAATTGTACACGATCTATGGTTTAGTGACTGCTTCCGTTTCTCTCGTGCCGTAAAGCGCAAGTACATCTTAGCGCATGCGCAAGAGAAGATTGACCAATCAGCTTGTTCGAAAGAGCCACGACCTAGCAAAAAAACGTCATTGTTTACAGCTCTTAATAGATGGCAAGCTTTGATACTACTGTCCATTACACAACTAGATCTCATTGAATCTGCATAAATTTACCATATTTGGAAAGTTGACGCCAGGGGGCGGTGTTTGATAGAAGTACTGTCGCAATAGAGCCAGGAGAAATACTTCAAAACAATGTCCGATTTTTGTTATTTTTTTTTACTTTTAATTGGATAATAACATAACTTCTGAATGGATACCTTGATAAATCTCTTCAAAAATACAACTTTAGAGTTGAATTCCACTTTCTCTTTTTCAGGGATGAAAGATAAATGTATTTTCGATCTAATTTTGGCCGAAACACATTTTAGACAAAAATTTTATTTTGAAACGTATATTGGCCGTAGCTTAAAATAAGCACCTGCGAGAACCGCCTGTTTTCGCCAGAGGCAATCACAATTAGTGCCAGAGTCGTGGCCCTTGATCACTTCAAAAAATCTTGTGGACGCTCTAGAGGCCAAAGTTAATATCCGATTGACTTGAAATTTGTACACATTGTTTAAGGTCATGAGACGAAAAAGCCTATTGATTTTCAGCGATTTCCGATACTTAGTGCCAGAGTTATGGCCCTTGATCACATCAAAAAATCCTGTGGACGCTGTAGAGGCCAAAGTTAATACCCGATTGACTTTAAATACACACACACTGTTTAAGGTCATGAGACGAAAAAGCCTATTGATTTTGAGCGATTTCAAATAAGTTTAAGGTGTTGAAACGAACAAGTATTTTGATTTTCAATGAATTTTGATAACTGAAGTGCTAAATCCATAATATTTAATGTTTCCTATACTAATTGTTAGCTTGGGTCAAAACTTTTATAAAAAGCAAACAAATTCTAATTATTTTCAGATATAATCCTCTTAGGTCAAAGGGTTTCACCAATTTGTATCAATAATTGGTTAATTAGCCTCATGTTTTTCCTCACACTGTGTTATTTGTTAATCCTTGTCAATCACACTATTTATTGTAACAACATAGGTCTTATGGCTTCCTCTTATATCACTATAAATATTACCTTTTTTAGTTTACTAATTTATTATTTGTACTTGATAACGATAAGAGAATACTTGTCGAAACGTCGTGCTATATGTGTATAAACCAGTGATTGTTTTCCATATAAATTGTGTTGCGTTTTTTATTTTCAGATAAATACATAATGAGTTGTTACTCGTAATCAGATTTTAGTGTAGTACAAATTTTTCATTACCAAAAAAAGTAAAAATATTTGACAACCCTTGTTGACTGCCCGGACGATTTAGCTGCTGTGGGCGTATGTTTCGTTGCCTGGCAACCTATCTTTATTCTAGGAAAAATCACTTTCGGTATTGCTTGTTCTCTATCTCTCGAACAATTATTATCTGATTTTAAAAAAAACTCTGATTATATTACTGTTGCACTGTAAGGAAGGTTGAGTTCGAATTTCGTGAAAATCGTACCAAAATTGCCGGACGAAATGGTCGCCGTTTGTACGCGAATAGTGTAAAAATATGGTATATCATGGTTGTAGACTCTCTACAGGTCACAATTCTTATCCGATTTTGACGAAAAGTAGCATTTCTAGGTTGTGTACCATCATCACCGTTCCATGGTTATGAAGGTTGAGTTCGAATTTCTTGAAAATCGGACCAAAATTGACCGACAAAATGGCCGCCGTTTGTACCCGAATAGTGTGAAAATATGTTATATCAAGGTTGTGGACCTTATAGAGGTCACAATTTTGAACCAATTTTGATGAAACTTGACATGTATGTTTATAACCCAAAGATCTTGGTTCCTTTCGATATTTGCGCCCATCGGATCGTAACTTCCTGAATTATGGCCCCTGATTGCCCAAAAAATCGCTCTTTTTAGCTTGTGGTCCCTCTGGAGGTCAAAATTGTTATCCGATTTAAAAAAACGTTTGATTATATCACCATTCCATGGTTATGAAGGTTGAGTTTGAATTTTGTGAAAATCGGACCAAAATTGACGGACATGGCCGCCGTTTGTACGCGAATAGTGTGAAAATATGTTATATAAAGGTTGTGGACCTTATAGAGGTCACAATTTTGATGAAGCTTGACATGTATGTTTATAACCCAAAGATCTTGGTTCCTTTTGATATTTGCGCCATTGGATCATAACTTCCTGAGTTATGTTCCCGGATTGTCTGAAAAATCGCTTTTGTTAGCTTTTGGTCCCTCTGGAGGTCAAAATTATTATCCGATATAAAAAAAACGTTTGACTATATCACAGTTACATGGTAATGAAGAGAGAGTTTGAATTACGTGAAAATCGGACTAGAATTGACGGACAAAATGGCCGCCGTTTGTACACGAAAAGTGTGAAAATATGTTATATCAAGGTTGTGGACCCTAGAGAGGTCACAATTTTGAATCGATTTTGATGAAACTTGACATGTATGTTTATAACCCAAAGATCTTGGTTCCTTTCGATATTTGCACCCATCGGGTCATTACTTCCTGAATTATGTCCCCTGATTATACGAAAAATCACCCTTTTTAGCTTGTTGTCCCTCTGGAGGTCACAATTATTATCTGATTTAAAAAAAACGTTTGATTATAAAAACCAAACAAATTCTAATGATTTTCTGATAATTCCTTAATATGCGACAACTCTTGTTGACTGCCCGGACGATTTGGCTGCTGTGTGGGGGTATGTTTCGTTGCCTGGCAACCTATTTTACTTTTACAGGGTTCTTAAAAATATTTTTGAGTTGTCTTTTGTGTGTGTGTTTCTAAATTCAATTTCTTGTTCCATGTTTCGTAAAAAAGTAGTCTTGATTATCCCGACCTGTCAATTAGATGTAGAATGATCGGTAGACTGGTTAAGCGAGCCTAATTTCAAAACAAAGGCACGTAACCTATCTTTTACTCAAAAGTGTCTGGATGTTATGGACGCCATTCCAAACCATTTTTCAGTATTATTTATGTATGGTTAAATGGTCATAGCTTATTAAGTACAACATGGTCGTTTATTTAGTGACTATAAATGTGTAAAACAGATTTAAGGCTTTCTAAATATATTAGTATTGTGGTGTATTTGTCGAGATTTTTGGAGATATTCATTTGTGGTGGGGCACCCTACAATAATGGTAAAATAATTGGATGGATAAAGCCTCAATACTTATTTAATTAAAATGGACAGATAAAGCAACAATACTGATTTAATTAAATTGGACAGATAAAGCATCAATACTATTCAATTAAATTGGACTGATAAAGCATCAATACTTATTTAATTCAAGTAACAATATGGGATTTGCATTTTTCAGAAAATATCATCTTCTTCATAACCAATGCTGAAACTCAACATTGACTGACTTAATAGTATAACTAAGAAATCAAAACATCAGCAAGAGATAATTTCCCTGCTTAGATTCAATCAGATTAAATGAGAAACAAAGATAACGAAAGGCTCTTTTGGTCATCATATTTTGTGAAACAAAGATGACGGAAGGCTTGTTTACATTTGGAGGAGCATTTTGAAGTTGTCAACAGAACCAAATCAAGCGCCACAGAGCAGTCAGACTGACTGAATGTTCAGCGCTATAGAAAACGATTATTATTATTATTAATTTTGGACTGCTATTCCTATTAGAGATTCAAATAACAGTTCACTTTCCAACCAAACATTCTCTACTGGTTTGTAGTACTTGACACACGAACAACCAAAAACCTAGAAAAAAAATTAGTTTAAACACAAGATTAATTCTACACTATTTTGCAGTTTCAATGTTAAATAGCCTACAAAGTGTTCAGTACATGCAAATTAAATAAGTACATCCATTATTGCATAAAATCTAAACAAGAAATATAACTGTGTTGGTAACAAAAATTTCTTAAGGGCAGTTGTTTGGTCATTGTTACCAACAGTCACTATCATTTTCATCAAGTCTTGAACAGGTGTAGGTACATATAAGGATGACAACGAAGTCGTAATGCCATTTATAGAACCATGAACTATACTATTCAAAAAAAGTAGGGGATATTTGATTTTTAAGTGTTATTAAAGTCACCTAATGAAACTGACGAAGAAACAAATGACAAAATGAAATGAAGTTCACATTCATCGATTTATTCCAAATGATCGTTAGACTAAGTAAGGCACAGACTGACCATTATAAGGGTAAAATGATACCCGGGGTCAAACAGCAAAGTTACCACAGCATCACAACAAAGTCAGTAACAGGTAAAGAATCTGTTTGCCAAACAAGCATTGATCCGACGTGGCATGCTCCTAATGAGACGTATAAGGTCATTTCGGTCCAGATTGTCCCATTCCTGTTGCAACGCAGCAGCAAGTTCTTGGACATTGGCAGGACGTTGTTGACGTTGACGTAACCTCTGTCCAAGCATGTCCCAGACATGCTTGATGGGGGAGAGGTCGGGACTCAGTTCTGGCCAAGGTGATGTTCTGTTGTTGGAGGTAACCTGTAACGATCCTGGCCCTGTGAAATCTTGCATTGTCATCCTGGAAGATGAAACGGCGGCCATGACGTCGTGCGAACGGCACAACATGGACTGCCAAGATGTTGTCCCGGTAGTACTGGCCTGTAACATGCCCTGCAACAACATGTAAAGCCGTTTTTCCAGCAACAGTGATGCCTCCCCACACCATAACAGAACCACCACCAAATCGATCATGTCTGATGACGTTAACGTCTTGGAAGCGCTCGTTTCGACAACGCCACACCCTCCTACGTCAGTCCCAAAAAATCAACAGTGAACCTTGAGTCATCTGAAAACATCACATTGCTCCAGCGTCAATTATCCCAGTGTTGACGATCCCTACACCAACGACGTCTTGCCTGAATGTGATGATCTCTCAAACAAGGGATCACGCGGGGACGTTGGGCGCGAAGGTGACCCCTATGCAGTCGATTCCGAATCGTCTGGCCACTCACTCTCACACTAGTGTCTGTTTGAAGACGAGCGCTGATCTGATTTGCTGTGATGACACGATTTCTCAAGACCAAGGTACGGATAAATCGATTCTGGGCTTGAGTTGTCGCCCTTGGTCGACCTGAGCGTGGTCTGTCCTGTACAGATTGTGTATCACGGTATCTGGACCATAGCCTGCTTATGACAGACTGAGAAACATTCATCGTCCGCGCCACAACCGCCTGTGTTGTGCCGATCTGTAGCATGCCAAGGGCACGTAACCTTTCATTTTGGGTAAGCCGACGCATATCAAAATTTGTTTTCTGGTCATTAAAACAATTAAACTTATGTTTCCACCCTGGAATTCAATGTCACAATGACTGTAACATTCAAAGTCAGAGTCGTGCAAATCTTGGGTTGGACCCCCATGATGGTCCCAAGCATCACCTGCATTCCATGCGGTAGCTATTGGTGCGTTTGGGCGTCACATGTAACTGGAAATGTTTCTTCTGTTAGGTTCTATAGTGACTTTTTTACTCGTAGTCATTTGCATATTTTAGTATTATGCCCCCAAAATCAAATATCCCCTACTTTTTTTGAATAGTATATTTCAAAAGATAAGCTTTTGTAAAGATCTAACAAATAATTAAATAAATGTGCCAGACAGAGGTTGTTAGTAATTTTGACATTCAACTGAAACATTAACCTTGTCAAGTTACCAACCAATGCAATCCCGATTTGTTCCTGAGATCGGCGATGACAACCATTTTGTTTTGCGGACAAAAAGTTTGCATAACAGTATTCTATACTTATGTATATAAAGAAAATGAACATTCATATTGAATAAGTATTCATATGTTGTTCGTAACTTGACACAAGCGATTCAAATGTACGTAATTAATTGAGATATTCCATTTTCCTTTCCGAATTCCATACTTTCCATTGTTTTTGCGGCCATGTTGCCGTTAACAAGTCGTCTATGCTGTAAATGCGTTGTATGATGTCGTTAAATTTTCAATCGCTCTCGACGGCGTAAAAAGAGAAAGAATTCACGGGGAACGTAATTTTGACCGACACGCAACTCTTTTCATATTGACTTCAGTTTAAAACATTCAAAGGTATTCCTGATACACATTTTGCCTTTTCCAAGATGAAATAGGAGTGGTTACATTTTACGACATTATTTAAGTTAATCGCGTGCTAGCGCTCGGTCTAATCGTGACAGTAGGGTACGTAACTTCGTTGACCGACAGAGTTAAGATTTTTTCTTTATTTTGGGATGACGATATCTGAACAAATAGCCAAATCAGTTCGCTCGTTTTGCCGTATTTGAAAAATTGAACATTAAATCTTTGCAACCGCACCTTGGAAAGAAGATTTAAACACATAATAAAAAGAGGGGAGCAAATCAAAGTTCAGGAGTATGAAAATGTCACACTTTTGGTGCATGTCAAACTGCAGAAAATGCATTTGACACGTCTTTTTTTTCAAGTGAATTCTTTTAATTTCATAAAATGACATTTAAATATTATCTTTACATCATATCCCCAAAATAATTATCAACAATTCATTTATTGAATTCTGTTTCTTGAGTGTATTATCATCACATTAATTATCGTTGGTAACAAAGTGTCAACTTCATGGAATGACCCATATGATAAATAATGTTTGTATGCTAATAGTAATGTAAACAGATTTAAACTGAATGGTAAGTACCATGGAAGATAATGAATTTGCAAAAGAGCAAGTTCACTTAAGTTTTAAGTAAAGTTATTGTGATGGATTGTGGGCAAGACACTGGCCTGGCATCAGATGTTCCATCCCTGCGTTGGTCAAGACAGTTTATCAGGATTTTCCTGTGTGGTTTTCCCTCATGAGTGGTGCAGAACAGGGGGCCTGGCAAGGAAAGAGGTCGTGTTTACATATTGGAATGCACGTAAAAGATCCCTTGGTAGTTGGAATTCAAAATAAGACTAGACCATAGTGCTCTGCTGCCTGGGGAAAAATTTCCTTCATAGCACACTGTATGGCATATGCCTAATAATGCACGTCTTCATAAGCCCAGTCACAGAAGGACGTTAAACCCCATTTCATTCATATTTTTCAGCTATCTGGATAGTGTTAATCGAATAGCGGAGCCAGATTACTTACCCTCACTGCAGGATATTTTGCGTGTAAGAGTCCCAACTACGGGTATCATTGAATATCCTTTTGATCTTGATAGTATAATATTCAGGTAAGTCAATTTTACAATACATTGACCAGAAATATAAGTTTCTAAACAAAACATGTATGCTTTATGCTGCAACTTCATATGCTTGATGAATGAATGAATCTTTCTAGGATGGTTGATGTTGGGGGCCAAAGATCTGAAAGACGGAAATGGATTCACTGTTTTGAAAATGTCACGTCCATTATGTTTTTAGTCGCCTTAAGTGAATATGATCAAGTATTGGTAGAATCCGACAATGAGGTAAGTTAAGAATTACGTATAAAAGTTGTCAAACATTTTCTGCTCAGGGTAAGCAGAGTGATAAGCCATTGGATTGTTTGAGACTTTGGAACACAATAACTCTCCTTCTAACTGAGCTACCATGTTCAAACTTGATGTAGGTGAATGCCTTGATGGAGTTCGGTGATGAACATTTTCTGCAGACAGTAAACGGAGAAAAGCAATCTGATTGGTTGATGCTTTGAGGCACGATAACTTTTATTATAATGAAGTGATGAAACTCAGAATATAGATTAATAATATCATTACTTTGACTAAGTTGGATAGTGAGAATTTTCTGCTAAGGATCGATAAGCAGTTTGATGTAGATGTTTCATTAAGGGGGACTTGTGTCGACCTTGCAACTGCTGCTTCGGCAACTGGGACCAACTGAATGCAACCGAAAAAAGTCAACCTGAGCGCCTCTTACAAATAGTTGCAGTCAGTTGCAATCAGTTGCACATGTTCAACTTCTGCAACTCGTCGCAACTAGCGGCAACTAGTTGCAGATTCCAGCTTAACTTCCCACTTTTGGAGAAATTTCAAATTTTTCGTATTAATTTACTTTTATGTTTTAATTAGTAAGCATAAATCCTAGTTTAATTTTACAAAAAATTTTAAAATCATATAGGACGGTTATGAAAATATGTGTATTTACATGCTCCTATGTAAAATATGTATCAATTTCATATCTTTTCCCTTCTTTTCCTGCCTTGAAAAGAATAAATATAATTATTCAAAGACCCGTTATTCTATTACTAATAGCTACTTTCATGTGATGAAATTAAAGACAAAAGCACTTGGTTTTGGTTTTTACTCTGTATACTCCACAAACGGCACCACAAAATTAGCAATATTTTTCGTCCCATCTGTCACAATTTTAATGAATTTTTCTTTTAAAAAGTATATTTTGATAGATACAAAAATAAATTATGATATTAATATCTTCTATATGCAAGCCATAAAGTAAATATATGGTTGTATTTTTCTTGATTTAGTTTTGCAATAAATGAACTGGAGATTTCATGGTGTCCCATCCGTCACAAATCTCCCGCTGTCCCATCCGTCACAGAGTTTTCGTCCCATCCGTCACAATGAACTTAGGGCCTGAAATCCAGACACGTGCAGATTTCATTCTTAAAAACCTTTGTTGACTATCTACTAAGCAATATAATTGCATCTGAAGGCCAGAGTAATAAAAATCATAGCAGTGCAACATTTTATTGGCAATATTAACAGTATATTGAACACAAAGTTCTAGAATACTGGAAATCAGCACCGTTCTTTTCAATGCTCCCCACCACATTTGAAAAAAAAACCCCATTAAAAATTGTAGCCTGTACTACTTTTATAATTGCTGAACAGAAGGCAGTATACATCATATGTATGTTGGAAATCTAAAGGATCAGTCCTTTCATGATACCAATCCTTCACATCAATTATGGGAAGAAAAAAAAAAAAAAAAAAAAAAAAAAACATCTGATAAAAACTGTAGCCTCTTTTGTGTGCACACGTTTTAGAAAAGGGGCAATTACTCTGGATCAAAAGGTTGCACCCTTCATAACCCCAAATCAGTTGGGTTTATATACCAGTATACATATTCGCAATAAATTTGAAAAAAATCCTTTAAAAACTGAACCTTATATAATATTCTCAAGGTAAATCCAGAATGAAAGGTCCTAGAAGACTCTAAATAACATTAGTCCATTGATTACCCCAATTCTTCACACCAAACTTAACAAAATTATGTTAAACTGTGGCCTCGATCGCATTCACAAGCTTTTCGGCAATTAAGGTCTTCCAACAAGTGGGGTAACTCTGGAGCGGAATACCATACCCCCTGAATGCTGAATAAGGACGGGATTAGTCCTCTTATTACCCAAATGCCTCACACCAAATTTGAAAAGAAATCTGTTCAAAAAAATCAAAACGGCAGTCTCGATCAAGTTTTGGACGATATGGGGGTAACTCTAGAATGGAAGGTTTTGTAATGCTGAAAATGGACAAGTTTTGTCCTATCATGACACCAATAGTTCACATCAAATTAGAAAAAAGTCTATTACAAACTACATGTAGCCTCGATCATGTTCAGAAGGCTTTTGCAAACAGAGGATGACTCTAGAAGTGAAGGTCGGCATTAAATTCTTATCCTGAATAATCAATTTGTTGCATATATTTAATGTCCCATCCGTCACATATTCTGATGTCCCATCTGTCACAGTGTTGATGGTGCCACGGTGGCATAATGACAAATATGAAACCATAACTATTTTACCTAAATCCACTTAAATGATTCTATTTTAACATATGCATGTCAGTTAAACTAAATTTTAGTAATTGAGATAGATCAATGTTCCGGTACCAAGGTTACATAAAACGGTGGTCTAGAAATGTCCCATCCGTCACATCAAACATAATCCCAAAATGCTAAGTAATAATTTTTTACGAAAAAAATTTTTTTGTTCGATATTAAAGGGATGACATAGTGGTTGTCAAAAATACTTTCAATTGCATGATTTCAAGTGTATTGAAATAACCAGATTTCAAATTTACTGTGAAAATATTATCTTTTGTCCCATCTGTCACGCTGGAATTACCTAGTGGACATGTGCAATACTGTATTTTTGGGTGTATTAGGCACACTTTTTTACCAAATACTTTATTTTCTAGACTGGTGCGCCTTATACACAACATTAAGCAAATCCAAGCTTTTCCTGTGTCTTCACTGAAGTCAGGAGTTCAAGAAGTAACTGCCCCTACAATCAACACATGTTGGCCCGGTGACACTACCTCAGAAGTTTATGATATACTATCCTTCAAATTAAACACAATAATGTCCGTCACACTTTTTGGGACACAATAACTCTCTTCCTAATTGAGCTAGAATGTTCAGACTTGGTGTATGTGTTTATTAGGTCAATGCCTTGATGGAGTTCGAAGATGAGCATTTTCTGCTTAGGGTAAGCAGAGATAAGCAATTTGATTGGTTGATGCTTCGGGACACGATAACTTTAGTTCTAATTAAGTGAGAGTGATGAAACTTGGTGTATAGTTTCATTACAGTAATACCCTGACTAAGTTTGATAATGAGCATTTTCTACTCTGGGTAAGCAGAGCGATACGCAATTTGATAGATCGAGACTTCGGAACACAATAACTCTCCTTCTAATTGAGTTAAAATGTTCAAACTTGGTGTATATGCTTATTAGGTCAATACCTTGATGGAGTTCGAAGATGAGCATTTTCTGCTTAGGGTAAGCAGAGATAAGCACTTTGATTGGTTGATGCTTTGGGACACGATAACTTTAGCTCTAATAAAGTGAGAGTGATGAAACTTGGTGTATAGTTTCATTACAGTAATGCCTTGACTAAGATCGATAATGAGCATTTTCTGCTCAGGGTAAGCAGAGCAATAAGCAATTTGATTTACCGAGACTTTGGAACACAATAACTCTTCTTCTAATTGAGTTAAATGTTCAAAATTGGTGTTTATGCTTATTAGGTGATGGAGTTCGAAAGATGAGCATTTTCTGCTTAGGGTAGGCAGAGATAAGCAATTTGATTGGTTGATACTTTGGGACAAGATAACTTAGGTTCATCTTGATTGATGATTTTTATGCCAATACAATGACTGCATTCTCATTCAGTAATGGATTCGACAGTAACAGTGTATAGAAAAGATTGACTCAGACACAAGGACCCTTTCCCTTGGCCAGAGGGGCCCTTTTGTCAAGCGTGGTGGCCCTTTTGTCTGCCTTCAGGGCCCCCCTAACTAGGATACATTTTCATTATTCTCATCGTTTAAGCATTTTTATACGGCCACATTTTCATGTGGACGTACATTGTCGTCGCCCCTGTTCGTCTGTCCGTCCACAATTGTTTGTGAACAGTCTACAGGTCACAATTTTTATCCGATTTCAATGAAACTTAAAATATAGGTTTATCACCGTAAGATCTCGGTTCCTTTCGATATTGGCATGTATCGGACTGTAACTTCATGGGTTATGGCCCCTGATTGTACGAAAAATCATGTTTTTTTAGCTTGTGAATAGTGTAGAGGTCACAATTTTGAACCGATTTGGATGAAACTTGAAAGATCTTGGTTCCTTTCGATATTTGCGCCAATTGGATCGTAACTTCCTGAATTATGGCCCCTGATTGTCCGAAAAATCGCCCTTTTTAGCTTGTGGTCCCTCTGGAGGTCAAAATTGTTATCCGATTTAAAAAAACGTTTGATTATATCACCCTTTCATGTTTATGAAGGTTGAGTTCAAATTTCGTGAAAATCGGACCAAAATTGACGGAATAGTGTGAAAATATGTTATATCAAGGTTGTGGACCTTATAGAGGTCACAATTTTGAACCGATTTTGATGAAACTTAACATGTATGTTTATAACCCAAAGATCTTGGTTCCTTTCGATATTTGCGCCCATCGAATCGTAACTTCCTGAATTATGACCCCTGATTGTCCGAAAAATCGCCCTTTTTAGCTTATGGTCCCTCGGGAGGTCAAAATTGTTATCCGATTTAAAAAAACGTTTGTTTATTATATCACTGTTGCATGGTTATGAAGGTTGAGTTCGAATTTCATTTTGACCAAAATGGCCGCCGTTTGTACACGAATAGTGTGAAAATATGTTATATCAAGGTTGTGGACCCTATAGAGGTCACAATTTTGAACCGATTTTGATGAAACTTGACATGTGTGTTTATAACTCAAAGATCTTGGTTCCTTTCGATATTTGCGCCCATCGGATTGTAACTTCCTGAATTATGTCCCCGGATTGTCCGGAAAATCGCTTTTGTTAGCTTTTGGTCCCTCTGGAGGTCAAAATTATTATCCGATTTAAAAAAACGTTTGATTATATCCCGGTTTCATGGTAATGAAGAGAGAATTTGAATTTCGTGAAAATCGGACCAGAGTTGACGGATAAAATGGCTGCCGTCTGTACGCGAATTGTGTGAAAATATGTTATATCAATTTTGAACTGATACATGTTTATAACCTAATGATCTTGGTTCCATTGCATATTTGCCCATATCGGATCATAACTTCCTGAATTATGGCCCCTGATTGTATGAAAAATCATCCTTTTTAGCTTGTGGTCCCTCTGGTGGTCACAATTATTATCTGATTTAAAAAAAACGTTTGATTATATCACAGTTACACCGTAGTTATGGGTGAGTTTGAATTATGATTTTCTGATGATTACTTAAAATGCAACAACTCTTGTTGACTGCCCGGACGAATTGGCTGCTGTGTGGGCGTATGTTTCGTTGCCTGGCAACCTATTTTTCTTTATGAAACACTTTTGGATGACACTTCGTGTACAGTTTGATTGCTTGATACGTTTGAAAAAAATAAATGTGCGAATAATTAATATGTGTCATCTATTTATTTTGGGATTTCGGCGGGGGACATCAGCCTCACTGTTGGCTTGTTGCACTTAAAGCAGGGTTTTGTTCTTTTAGACATAGTAACCTGCTGCAGACTTCCTAAAGATAGCAAATCATGATTTAAACAGCAAATGATTCTCTTTTTAATTAGTCTGAACATATATTACATATAATTAAAAGGTCTTAATGACGGTTTTCAAAATACTTTCATCATCAATGACCTAGTCTTTGCACAATGAAGTAGAATCTGCTATAGATATAGACGACAAACAAACAGTGTTACTTCAAATAAAGCCTCAGTCCCCTCTGTATCATGTCTTTATGATGATCACCCATGGACTGGTATGGTTGACAAAATTTCAGAAGAATTTGGGTCATGAGGATTGAATTTATGCGTCCACATGGACCTGCTGAACGATTTTAATGGCCATCTTCAAAGGATAAGTGTTGGATTAAAAAAATCTGACATTCTTTGCACTCTTGAAGCTAGTGCTGGCAAAAAATATCGATATAGCCGATAATCGGTGGCGACTTATGGAAAATATCGATATCGATATTCAGTTTCGTGATTTCGATACACATATAAATATAAATGGACTTCAATAAAATAAGATTAATGGAATGTTTGGTATCAAATAGGCCCTATTCAGCATTAGATCATTCAAATCACGCTAAAACTAAAATCACAAAATAAATAAAAACACGCACACCTCGCAGTTCAACCATCGCTTCAATCAGTTTGCCATCGCTTTGGTAATTTTCGATGTCGCTTACAACAATGACAAAAAGAAATTAAGTTCAGGGGGAACAACTCCATTTTAATAAGTTTGTTTATTGCTATAAGCAAGCTGCGAAACTATTTTATTACTAACACCATTGCAGCATCAAGTTTAAGCTTTGAATGAAAAGAATATTATGAAACACAAGCTAAGAATCATAGTTTGTTTATTTTTTATACGCCCACATTGAAATGTGGTCGTATATTGTCGTCGCCCCCGGCCAGCTGGCAATCCGGCGTCCACAAGCTCTAGAGGCTAAAGTTAATATCCGATTGACTTTAAATTTATACACAGTGTTTAAGGTCATGAGACGAAGAAGCCTATTGTTTTTCAGCGATTTCCGATAATATCTACCAGAGTTATGGCCCTTGATCACTTTAAAAAATTTTGTGGACGCTCTAGAGGCCAAAGTTAATATCCGATTGACTTTAAATTTATATGACACAGGCCACGATAAGGTGTAGAACTAACATATGGTTTTGCAAAAATTGATTTTTCCCAAAGCTAGGACAAATCCAATGTAATTTTTGGTATGGTTATACACAAAATATAATAAAGAGATAATAAACACAACTTCATGATCAAAATATTACAAATAAAATATTTATTGCGAAACAAAAATAAAAATACCCCCTTTTTTGATGTCTAAATTTGTCCCTCTTGGTGTTGTTAAAAAAGGGTGAGTATTTTGATACTGAAGACATAGATTGAAATCTACAAGTTGTTTCTTAAATTGAAGATAAAGGATGTTTCTATCCATCAGAAGTGTCAAATTCCCAAAATCTTAATTTTTTTCAATAAAAAAAATTGTTTAAAAAGTGTGTAACGGACGTGACAAATTCCGTCCAAAAAAAATGCATTGAAAGAGTTGCTCACCACCTGCATCTATATGTATGTTTATGTTACAAATCAAAAGGCATAATTGAGTGATATGATGTAAGTATTTCTGTTGATTTAGAGATGTTTGAGAAGAAACTATTCGCATTTTCGATCGTCCACTCGAGATTCGGTCAAGGAATCACGTCCGTTATTTGCGTTTACGATGATCGATATTTCCCCTCCCGTTTCAAATCCATGGCTCTTCCGCGGTTATCAGCTCCCTTGTTCTACACACAGTTCGTATACCTCACGATTTTGCGGGTAATTAAAAATGGTCGACGCCGGGACCCCCACAAGGAAATTCCGTCCTCAAACTGTTGTTGTCGTCACGTCCGTTATATCAAAATCACGTCCGTTATATTATTACAAGAATTTGGAAAAAAATGAGGATATTAAAGATGTCAAAGCCCCCTGCTTTGTGCTCAAAATCAAGAGCCGTTCCACACATTCGGGTGATCGAAAAAAAAATGAAAGAATCATGCCAATTTGATTGATAACAGTTTGACTTTCGGTTTTACGTGTAACGGACGTGATGGTGGATGAAATTGATAATGTCAAACATCACTACCGTTACACAAGGAGCTAAGATGACCTAAAGAAAATTGCGACTCTTTATTAAATTTAATAAAATTACATAGATTGTCATCTTTTTTAAATGTCCTCAAACTATGCATGGAAAGGATTGTTAAACACCTCAGATACACCTCGCACTGTTAATTGGGTCAATAGTGACGTCCGTTGCAAAAGGTCACGTCCGTTACATAGTAGGGAGTCACGTCCGTTACAAATATTTTGTGCAATATTGACAAAACAGTACACAGAAGTAAAATTTAATAACAAAATAATAATTGATCAAATATTTAACATAATGGCTAAGAATGACAATGAAATCATGCCCAAGAAAGAGTGTAAAAGAGTTATCAGTTCAGACATTTCACACTGTTTTGAAACCAGATGTCCATGAAAGATCTTTGCCAATTTTGGGGGGTAAACAGCGCACAGACATTTTTTTACAGTCTAGAATATAGATTTTGATATATTCACACTCAAATCAACTGGGCTGGTAGTTATTAGCAAATTTGGGGCAAATATTAATTGGACATGTAACGTCTGTTACAAGCTTATATGGTCCGCAAAAGATGTATTTGCACAAAAACAGAACAACAAGTTATCTTTTCCTTTACAAAATTTGAAAGATGAATTATTAATACAAGTATTTAACCCCCAAAGAATTTGTAAAAATTTATTTAAATTTAAGTGCTTTTTCATCTGAAGTTCTACACCTTTTCGTGGTTTGTGTCATATACAGTGTTCAAGGTCATGAGACGAAGAAGCCCATTGATTTTCAGCGATTTCCGATAATTAGTGCCAGAGTTATGGCCCTTGATCACTTAAACAAATCTTGTGGACGCTCTAGAGGCCAAAGTTAATATCTGATTAACTTTAAATTTATGCACAGTGTTTAAAAGGTCATGAGACGAAGAAGCCTATTGATTTTCAGCGATTTCCGATAATTACTGCCTGAGTTATGGCCCTTGATCACTTCAAAAAATCTTAATCACTTAAACAAATCTTGTGGACGCTCTAGAGGCCAAGTTAATATCCGATTGACTTTAAATTTATACACAGTGTTTAAGGTCATAAGACGAAGAAGCCTGTTGATTTTCAACGATTTCCGATAATTAGTGCCAGACGAATATGTCTATAGATTTTCAGTGATTTTCAATAATTACTGCCCGAGTAATGGCCCTTGATCACTTCAAAAAATTTATACACAATGTTTAAGGTCATGAGACAAAGAAGCCTATTGATTTCCAGGGATTTCAAATAATTACTGCCAGAGTTATCGCCCTTGATCACTTCAAAAAATCTTGTGGACGCTCTAGAGGCCAAAGTTAATTTCCGATTGGCTTTAAATTTATACACAGTGTTTAAGGTCATAAGACAAAGAAGTCTATTGATTTTCAGCGATTTCCGATAATTAGTGCCAGAGTTATGGCCCTTGATCACTTCAAAAAATCTAAAGGCCAAGTTAATATCCGATTGACATTAAATTTATACACAGTGTTTAAGGTCATGAGACGAAGAAGCCTGTTGAATTTCAACGATTTCCGATAATTAGTGCCAGAGTGATCACTTCAAAATATCTTGTGGACGCTCTAAGGGCCGAAGTTAATATCCGATTGGCTTTAAATTTATACACAGTGTTTAAGGTCATAAGACGAAGAATCCTATTGATTTTCAACAATTCCTGATATTTACTGCCAGAGGTGTGGACGCTCTAGAGGCCAAAGTTAATTGACTTTAAATACACACACACTGTTTAAGGTCATGAGACAAAGAAGACTATTTATTTTCAGCAATTTCAAATAATTACATCCAGAGTTGTCTCCCTTGATCACTTCAAAAAACCTTGTGACGTTATAGAGGCCAAACTTATCATCCGATTGATTGACTTCAGATTAATACACAGAGTTTTAAGGTGTTGAAACGAACAAGTATTTTGATTTTCAATGAATTTTGATAACTGAACAGCTAAATCCATGATGTTAAATGTTTCCTATACTAATTGTTAGCTTGGGGCAAAACTTTTATAAAAAGCAAACAAATTCTAATGATTTTCAGATAATTACATAATGAGTTGTTACTCTTAATCAGATTTTAGCGTATTACAAATGTTTCATTACCAAAAAAAGTAAAAATATGTGACAACCCTTGTTGACTGCCCGGACGATTTAGCTGCTGTGGGCGTATGTTTCATTGCCTGGCAACCCACCTTTAATTAAAATGGCTAAAACTTAACAACCTACCTGAAATTGTCATCCTGTTACTTTCTATTGTATGTTAACCAATTTCATATCAAGCTATGTAACCTTTCTCTCTTGAAAAATCCTTCTTTGTTCTTGGTGTTTAACGTCCGCTTCCACCGAAGGTGATATCGCAGACAAGTCTTATTTTTGATTTTCATTATCTTAGCGCACGCGCAGGGGTCTTTGCTGTGGGAGGAAACCGGAGTGCCCGGAGGAAACCCATGAGGTTGAGAAGGAGCCCCTATCTCCATGCCACATACGCTCACACCAGGGCTCGAAACCACAGCCGCAAGCCAGAGGTGACCGGCCAGCTAGAGGTCGAAGCGCGGCACTCTAGACCACTAGGCCATCCCAACCCCCAAAAAAATCCTTCTTTATTTACTTTGTGGTTTTGAAGTCGGCCATGCTTGACCTGATTATTTGGGATAAACCAAATCTAACAGGGGTGTGGACTTGGTTTTGGGTCGTTTCGTCCCACCTGAATGTTTCGGTAGTTATTTCGACCTAGTAGAATATAACTTACTTGATATAAACTACATACAAAGTGGAACCTGATATTGTAGTGACACCACAGGTGTAAAAAAAATTTTTTAATCCACTAGCCCATGGCTTGTAGTTTGCAGTGCGGCACTAGCCCGGGATTAATATCCACTAGTCCATAGTTCGACAAAGTAAAGGGATACACAGTTAACCGGTCACACAGTTAAAAAAAACACACAAATTGATATTCATTTCATATCATGTCTGACCTTCAAATCCAGAAATGGTATCCACAGCAATGTTTTCTGTCACTAAAGACCATATAAATACTTCATATATCACATGTCATTTGTTATACGTCCACATTCATAATGTGAACGTATTATATGGTGGTATATTAGTGCCAAAATTCTAACATGCTATCGTCTAATTTCTAACCTCCATTCATGTAACTTCTAACCTCCATTCATGTAACTTCTAACTTCCATTCACGTAATTTCTAATTTAAGACAATGTATAATTCAACTTCTTTAATTGTTCAGTGTAAATATCAATTCTATTTTATCTTATTTCTAATATTGGGGCGAAAAATGTCTACTTCATTGTGGTATTACATGTTAAGCATGAACGGCAAACAAATTTAGAAATTTGATACTTCTACCTAGCAACCATCATTATGACATCGTTTGGTGTCGCCACTGTGTGCTCAATTGGGTGATTGCGCACCTGATCGGGACCATTATTTGGTATAAACGACCCATTCTTCGTTTGGTTGAAGGTTGGAAGGCGTGCTGAGAGAGAGAGAGAGAGGGGGGGTCACTTAGTATTAAACTCAGTATCTGTGTAGGCCTATCCATAACATTTATACCCTGTGTTAATATATTCGACCAACTGCATATAAATATTAATTATTGGCTCAACCGTAAAAAAAATAAAATAAAATTCTGCAAATCCCGTTTAGCTTATATTTGAAATAGAAAATGAAATGAAATGAAATGAAAGAAGGTTTAACGCCCTACTGTTCTATTCCGAACCCGCTCTAATGGAGACGGACTTACGCCATACAGTGTGCTTTAGGGAAATATTGCCCGGAGAGCGGATCTACGACCTGGACTTATATCGAAGTCTAATGGTCACGGGTTCTTTTACGTGCACGCCAACATGTACATGGAACCTCGGGTTTTCATCCAATCGGAACGACAAGACACTAATAAGGGGGAACCACGCCAGAAAATCTGGATGAACTTTTTTCGACCAATGCAGGGATCGAACTCCCGACCCACAGCCTAGCTAGCCTGCGTCTTACCCAGGGGCGTTTTAAGGTCTGTCATTGAATAAACTGGCGTGGTTTCGATTTCCCGTTTTTACGTGACATGGCGCAGAGCCACCTCTCCAACCTCGTGGGTTTTCTCCGGGTCCTCCGGTTTCTTCCCACTGCTACCGAAATGACCTGGTTTGTGTCGAGTGGATGTTAAACCCCATGTCCCCATCTCTCTCTCCGGATGTTGTTTTCAATTTTAACACTCAGGCAAGCCACTCAATCTGACGAAGAGCGAGTCGTTTGTATCAATAGAATGGTCAGGTGCTCAATCGCCAAACTGAGCACACCGTGGCGACACCAAACGATGTCATAATGATGGTTGCTAGGTAGAAGTGATCAAATTTCTAAATTTGTTTGCCGGTCATGCTTAACATGTAATACCACAATGAAGGAGACATTTTTCGCCCCAATATTAGAAATAAGATGAAATAGAATTGATATTTACACTGAAGAAATAAAAAAGTTGAATTATACATGTACATTGTCTTAATTTAGAAATTACATGAATGGAAGTTAAAAGTTACATGAATGGAGGTTAGAAATTACATGAATAGAAGTAAGAAATTAGACGAAAGCATGTTAGAATTTTGGCACTAATATACCGCCATAGTATTATGCGGTTGCCCCTGTGTGTGTGTGTGTATGTATGTGTGTGTGTCTGTGGTTCGCCTACAGGGCGCAATTCTTCATGGATTTTCTTCAAACTTGGTATACTTATTCCTTATACCCCAAGGAAGATCCCTATTGTTTTTGGGGCATGCCCGACCCCCAGGGGCCGAGCCACGCCCATTTCTAGTATTTGTTTGTCGTCGACAGGCCACATTTCTTAACTTATAATCTTGAAACTTTGCATACACATTCTTTGTACCCTAAGGAACATCCCTATCGTTTGGGGTGTATGCCCCACCCCCAGGGGCAGAGCCACGCCCATTTTCTTTTCGTGTGTCTTTGTGTCGCCTACAGGGCGCAATTCTTACTGGATTTTCTTCAAACTTGGTATACATATTCCTTATACCCTAAGGAAGATCTCTATTGTGTTTGGTGCATGCCCGACCCCCAGGGACAGAGCCACGCCCATTTCTAGTATGTATTTGTTTGTCGTCTACAGGCCACATTTCTTAACTTATAATTTTGAAACTTAGCATACACATTCTTTGTACCCTAAGGAACATCCCTATCATTTGGGGTGCATGCCCAACCCCCTGAGGCAGAGCCACACCCATTTTCTTATCGTGTGTCTTTGTGTCGCCTAAAGGCCACAATTCTTATTGGATTTTCTTTAAAACTTTGTATACTTACTCTAAGGATGATCCCTATCGTTTGGGGTGCATGCCCAACCCCCCAGGGGCAGAGCCACGCCCATTTTCTTTTTGTGTGTCTCTGTGTCGCCTAGAAGCTGCAATTCTAACTGTATTTTCTTAAAACTTTGTATACTTACCCTAAGGATGATCCGTATTGTTTTTTGGTGCATGCCCGACCCCCAATGGCAGAGCCACGCCCATTCCTTGTATTTATTTGTTTGTCGTCTACAAGCCACATTTCTTAACGTATCATCTTGAAACTTTGAATGATTATTCTTTGTACCCTAAGGAACATTTCTATCATTTGGGGTGCATGCCCAACCCCCAGGGGCAGAGTCACACCCATTTTCTTTTTGTGTGTCGCCTACAGGCCCTAATTCTTAATCGGTCATCTTGAAACTTAAAATACTTATTCCTTATACCCTAAGGATGACCCCTTTTGTTTTGGGTGCATGCCCGACCCCCATGGGACAGCAACACCCATTTCGTGTATTTGTCTGTCGTCTACAGGCTGCATTTCTTAATGTATCATCTTGAAACTTTGAATACTTATTCTTTTTACCTTAAGGAAGATCCCTATTGTTTTTGGTGCATGCCCAACCCCAAGGGACAGTGCCACGCCCATTTTTTTTTTGTCTGTCTGTGTGTCACCTACAGCCCACAATTCTTAATCGATCGTCTTGAAAACTTTTTTTTATACTTATTCCTTATACCCTAAGGCTGACCACTATTATTTTTGGTGCATGACGGACCCCCTGGGACAGAGCCACGCCCAATGCTTTTGTGTCTTGTGTTCGCCTACAGGATGCAATTCTTAACAGATCCTTTTAAAACTTTACAAACCTATTCCTTATACCATAAAGATGACCCCTGTTGTTTTTGGTGATTTCCTAACCCCCAGGGGCAGAGCCATGCCCATTTTTACTTTGTGTCTATGTGTGTTGTCTATGTGTGTTGTCTACGTGGTAACTACATAATGGATCGTCTTTAAACTTGGGATATGTATTCCATATAGCCTAAGGACGTCAACTGCATGTCCCGACTCACACAGGCAAGACACAACCAATTTTTGTGTTTGTCGTTTACAGGCCGCAATTCTGAATGAATCAGCTTGGTACTTGGTTTATGTATTCCTTATAGCCTGAGGGCGTCCACTATTGATTTTGATGAATGCCCCCAGGGGCAGAGCCACGCCCACTTTTTGCCTTTAGTGTTAGGAAGGCACAATTCTGAATGGATTATAGTTATTCCTTATACTCTAAGGACGGCAACTATTAATGTTGGTGCACGAGACCCTCAACGCTAAACAAACCAAACGCCTAGCCTTCTTGACAAAGTACCATATCAATCAAAGCAGGAATGTGGACGAATATTGTAGCGTTAGCGTTATGTTAATATATCTCGGTAAATTAAAGTTCTTAAATTCCCTCTGGAAGATTTGTTTACGCAAAACCTGAGAACGCATTGAGTAATTGACAAATTAATTGTTTTACCATATAATCAGTTTGATTTGCTGATATCGTAAATTTATCCCTTTAGACTCCATAAAAACACTTGTCAATGCTTTGGTCACGTCAAGACTGGACAATTTTAATTCATTGTTAGCTGGTCAAACTTTTAGATAAACTTAAACGAGTCCAAAATACAGCTGCACGTCTTATTACACGCATTAAAAAGTATGATCATATTACCCCAATTTTAAAAAATTTACATTGGTTACCTATTTCTTATAGAATTGGTTTTAAAATTTTATTGTTAACTTTTAAATGTTTGAACAAATTAGAACCTGTTTATTTATCTGATCTTTTAAATGTGTATACACCAGGGCGATGTTTACGCTCTTCAGATGATAATTTTCTTTTAAAGCCCAAATATTCAAAGCTGTTGACTTTTGGTCAAAGATCTTTTAGTGTTCAAGCACCAGTTTTATGGAATAAGTTACCCTATGATATTAGGTCCTGTAATAATGTTAATGCTTTTAAGGAAAAACTTAAAACCCATTTGTTTCTTCAAGCATTTTAAATGTATATATATTTTACAATTCATATTGATTCTTGTGTTTCATATTTGTACCATTCTAAAGCACCTCTGAACACCTGTATGTGAAAGAGGGGCTATAACAAATGTTTGTAAATAATAATAAAATAATAAATAAATTGCATGAACTTTCTCGGCCAATGCCAGGGTTCGAACAAACTACCTCGAGACTAGTGAGCCAGAACCAACCCACTTAGCCAAGGTCCCTCAGGAATGGTTTTGTGGAGTGTTAAAATTGAAAACAACATTAAGTGAGAGATGGGGACCGGCGGTGGCGGGTAAAGTCCACTTGACAAAAAATTAGGTAGGGGTCTTTAGCAGTGGGAGGTATTCGGATGACCAGGAGAAAACCTACAAGGTTGGACAGGCAGCCCTACTCCTTGTCAGGTAACAACCAGTTGACTCCATGACAGAGTTTATGATACAGCGGCAAGTGCTAACCATTCGGCCACCCAACCCCATTGAATGTGATATGGTTTGCAAATATTTCTTTTAAAGTCTAGTGCAGGATTTAGTGTATTTAATTTAATTTTTTTTAAACATTGAGTCAATTAATATTTGTATACTGTTGGTAGAGTGGTTCAAGCTAAAAATGTTTTATAACAAACAGACACTATTTCGGGACAGTAAAGACATTATATGATAAGACTTACTATAAAAACTTCATTGATCAACAATGGAAGTCTGGCCACTTCTGAATTTTGAGGATATATAATCATTTGGACATATATTATAAATGGCTCAAAATCTTCCCGGCTTCCATAATCAAAGGAGTTATCTCTTAGTGAGAATAAGAGCTATGTCCCTTGGTTGTACTAAAAAAATATGCTCCAAGCTACGCACGTCCCGGAAACGAAATAACTTGATCGCAGACGGAAAATATCGTTTATTTCCATACTGCAAAGTAACCGAATACACTCTATGAGACGATTGGATTTGACATATGTACGCATGCGCGAACGCTTCGTTGTTTTAACAGTAAACCCGCGCCTTCAAATGTCTTTATATTAACCGTGTTTATAATGCTACAGTAGAAATTAAAATACATGTTAAGCTGGAGATGAAAAGATCGGCATTTGACATGAATTATTTCAAGATTAGCCTCATACATATATTAAAATGAACAGTGCGTTTACTTATTTATACCCAGACACTGGCCTATTTATAACGGCATGTTATACAGAGGGAGCGAGGGTGAGAGAGGGGTCTATAAATCTAATAATGTAACATTTTAATGTTTATCTCAAAGATAACTAAATATTATATTGTGCAGTACGATGTTTGTTATGAAAAATAAATTGCCGGGTAAAGTACGAGGAAAATATAATGACATGTAATACGGGGAGTGAGAGAGACGGATAAAAACCCCAATAAAACTATTAATTTAAGACTTTATTTTTTGTCCCTCAGATAAATAAATATTTTGTACTGCATGATGTTTGTTATGAAAAAAAACCCACATTGCTGGGTAAGTGGCGTATGCGCCGAGCCAGCGATTATTGCGTATGTACCGAATTTAGAGCCAAATTTTGTAGTTTCGTCTGTAGGCCTATAAAGGGTGGTATTTTTCGCCGACTTCAAGGTTTCCTAAACATGTGGACACCGACGCGCTCACGTGATATTCTTTGAACTGTAGATTTTGATGGAGTGTAATTATATTTTCTTTTTCCGCGAGAGCCAAACATGTGGTTATAACCACTGCTACGTTACCATTGGAAACGTTTAGATTTTTAAGTTTCATGACCAAATTATGGCATTCTGCTGTGTATCTTTGATTTTTGAAATCATACTAAATTCCTTCGTTCATCTAAAAAGGTTTGGACTTGCAACCATTCTTTTTACCTGCCAATTGTTTTTTATTTTCATTATTAGCTTTCATGCGAATCATTTCTTTTTTAGTCTTCGGAAGTTGATTTTTTTTTTAAACTTGGTGATTGTGCTTTTATGACAATCGCCGCAAATACTTTTCTTTCTATCTAAATCAGTTAAGGTCGCATCGGCAGATGTCCGAGTCTCTCTGTTTATTAAATTAATTTCACTTGTGTCTGCCGATGGAGTAACGTAAACTATCACGGAAAAATGGGGTGTCAAGAAAATCATCGTATGATTTCATACCTTTTAGTGGACTTAACCTTACTTTTACTCACCTTCCTAGTCTTTGTCGTCAGTCTGACCAGTCTATTTTGAATGTATTTGTCACCAAAAGTCACACAGTCGTCATGTAAAGCAGTCATGATAGACCGATGCTCCGAAGTTGTCGGGAATTTATTAACATTTGTCTAGCATAAAGCCTATTTGTGATTTTTGTCATAGGTAGTTTGTTACAGTTCCCAAATCATAGGGGTACTTGTCCAATCCAATGCTGGATAGCAAATCATCCGTGGACGATATCTTGAAGGGCTCAGTCTCAAACCTAGAAAAAAATAAGTCTGTCGATCAAAGTCTATGGCTACAGGATGGTTAGATAATATACTATGATTATAAAAATAATTTACACCATGTTACCGAAAAGGGTCTGGAAAATAAAGACTACAAATAAAAAGTTTGTTTCGGTTATTTTCCGGTCTCAAATAGTTCTGCGTATTTAGAGCTAACAAATATTTATTTCCTAACCACAATAGTCGCCAGCGTAAACCAAGAATGTAGCCACTTAATAAAAGTAAATCTCGAAAGGTTGTAGTGAATTTATCTGGGCGCTTTCACCTACTTGAAAGTTAGAAATGAAACGAAGCTATTATAGCTAGCTCTGTATTTAAATCACCAAAATCGCCAAAATCAAAAATCAAATCAAGGAGTGAAATCGAAATTTTTGCTCACGTTCGCTATTAAATAAACACGTAAGTCGAAGCCCGTAATGAGTGTATTTTTTACTCCGCGTTATATACCAATACAGGTTTGTAAAAATACCTCATGTGACGTATATTTGCTGCGACTTCCTAAACCACGTGCGCGGCGCTAACTTCTGCTCACTTCAGAAGATTTCTCGACGGAGCAATCACACAGATAAGCGGGTCAGTTTTTATAAGGACAAATACTGTGTCTCTGAACCACTCTACTGTTGGTCTACATTAACACAGTGTACAATTTTATGGTTGCACAATTTCTGAATTTCTGTGTTTGATGGAGGATGCTCTCATCTTTATCAAGCATCTCTCTCCCTCTCTCTCTCTCTCTCTCTCTCTCTCTCCCTCTCTCTCCAAATTTCAGCACTCCTCCAATCTTCAACTAGATGTCACAACTCCATTGCCCGCCTTAGAAGAATGTTGTTTTTTTAGGATTTTCAACACCTTTTAAACTAGAGGTGATACACTCGCTATTTAATCTTTTGTAATAATTTTTAAATAATTAAGAAGCAGATAGTCTATTTTGTTTGATATAATTTTTATATGCCCACATTTTCATGTGGACGTATTATGTCGTCGCCCCCGTCAGAACATCCGTTCGTCAACAATTTGTTTGTGGACTCTCTACAGGTCACAATTCCTATCCGATTTTGACGAAACTTAAAATATAGGTTTATCCCCATAAGATCTTGGTTCCTTTCGATATTGGCATTTATCGGATCAGAACTTCATGGCCCCTGATTGTACGAAATATCATGTTTTTAGCTTGTGGACCCTATAGAGGTCACAATTTTGAACCGATTTAGATGAAACTTGACATGCATGTCTATAACCCCAAAATCTTGGTTCCTTTCGATATTTGCGCCCATCGGATCGTAACTTCCTGAATTATGGCCCCTGATTGTCCGAAAAATCGCCCTTTTTAGCTTGTGGTCCCTCTGGAGGTCAAAATTATTATCCGATTTAAAAAAACTTTTGATTATATCACCGTTACATGGTAATATAGGCTGACTTCGAATTTCGTGAAAATCGGACCAAAAGATCTTGGTTCCTTTCAATATTTGCGCTCATTGATTCGTAATTTCCTGAATTATGGCCCCTGATTGTACGAAAAATCACCCTTTTTAGCTTGTGGTCCCTCTGGAAGTCACAATTATTTTCCGATTTAAAAATAATGTTTGATTATATCACCATTTCACCTTAAGGAAGGTTTGAGTTAAAATTTCGGGAAAATCGGACCAAAATTGACAGACAAAATGGCCACCCTTTGTACGCGAATACTGTTAAAAAATTGTATATCTTGGTTGTGGACACTGTATAGGTCACAATTTTAATTTGATTTTGATGAAACTTGAAATGCATGGTTATAACCCAAAGATCTTGGTTCCTTTCGGTATTTGCGCATATACCGGATCGTAACTTCCTGAATTATTCGAATTTCGTGCAAATCGTACCAAAATTGCCGGACGAAATGGTCACCGTTTGTAAAGATATTGTATATCATGGTTGTGGACTCCTACAGGTCACAATTCTTATCCGATTTTGCCGAAAAGTCACATTTCTAGGTAGTGTACTGTCACACCATAATCATTGTCAGCTTCGAATTTCATGAATATCAGACTGGAACTGATCAACAAAATGGCTGCTCCCAATACAGTATGAAATACAGGACTTAATGATGTAGGAAAAATCACCTTCGGTATTGCTTGTTCTCTATCCATCTCTCGAAAATGTGGGCGTATCCTGCCTGGCAGTGCCAGCCTATCTTTATGTATGTGTTCATTTTATCAATTTCATAAAGGTAAGTTGAAAAACGTCAATTTCCTGTGTTTTGACCTTTCGCAAAAAATTTTGTCACATTTTTAAATGAGGGTACCCCACTTCAAGTGCTCTCCGGACGAACTTATTATTATTTAATATTATTTCTTCATTCTAATATCATTAGAAAGATAAATGAACAATCTTTCAATCGATCGGAGTGCTTTGTTGGCTTTTCGAAATACCATGCATCACTTATTATGGATGCCGTAGAGGACTACGCTAGATCATGGGTCAAGAGGGAAGATGTTATCATCGATACCCTCTCAGATTGGACTAAGTCTATTAGTCATTTACTGAAACGAAGAACTTACAAGCAACATTTGTTAGTTGACACAAGGCCTAAATCTGTTTTCAATGATGTTAGCATTGTTGAAAATCTCAACGCCTTACATGACAAGTATATCATTGTTCCGGCTGACAAAGCGTCCAATAACATAGTGTTTATATGTAAACGATACTATTATGACTGTCTGTTCAAAGAACTTGGTTTTGGGACATCAATTGACAGTGCTACGTATAAACGTACTACACTTAGTAAGGATGAAATTATATCCAATCACAGATCTGTACTAACTTCATTTGGTACTCCATTTGGAGATACCTATACAGATCTGCCCTTGTTATATTGGATACCTAAACTACATAAAAATCCCTACAAGCAACGTTTTATAGCAGGTTCATCCCGTTGTTCCACAAAACCAATTTCTAAAGTATTGACATCTATATTAACGGCAGTTAAAGAAGGTATCCAAAAATACTGTGACAAAATATGCTCTCGTAGTGGTATTAATCAGATGTGGATATTAAAAAATTCCAAAGAATCACTTGCTTCAGTCTCCTCTATACAAACTTTTGACTTTTCTACATTGTACACGAAAATTCCCCATAGTAAATTAAAAGCTCGATTAATAGACATTATTCACAGTGTCTTTTCATCAAAATCAGGAACTACTAGATATCAATATCTAGTTGTTAATTACAATTCCACATATTTTGTCAAGAACCATAGTGATTCAAAAAATAAATTCTCCGCCAACAAGATAATTCACATGTTGGATTTTTTAATTGATATCTTTGTTGAATTTGGAGGGGAAATATATCAGCAAATGGTAGGTATCCCCATGGGTACCAACTGTGCACCTTTGCTTGCTGATTTATTTCTCTATTTGTACGAAGCCGATTACATACAGGCACTCGTAAAAACTAATAAACGATTAGTCAGACATTTTAATTTCACTTTATATCGATGATGTTCTATCACTGAACAATCCAAAATTTAGTGATTACATAGAATTCATATATCCTGATGAGCTCGAAATTAAAAACACTACTGACAGTGACAATAACGCTTCCTACTTGGATCTGCGTCTCGATTTTGACAATTGCCATAAACTTAGTGTTAAATTGTACGATAAACGTGATGACTTTGACTTTCCGATCGTTAACTTTCCATTTATTAGTAGTAACATTCCAATATCACCAGCTTATGGAGTGTTTGTGTCTCAGCTAATACGTTACACGAGAGCTTGTTCCTTTTATTCTGATTTTTTAAATAGATCGAGGCATTTGTCATCGAGGCTTCAACTACAGGGATACTTGCGCACTAAACTCATTAAAACCTTTAAAAAGTTTTATGGACGTCATATTGACTTGATTGGTAAATATAACATGTCTCTCTCGGCTATTATTCAAGATATATTTTATTGACTCGTAAAATATTATCTTCCTAATTATGTCTGTCTATTACATCGTTAACACTGTTCATCACGTGCATTTTGTATACCGATAGTCCATTGGCCAATCATGCTATTTTATTGAGATTTCGTCTAATAGTTTGGATGCAGCGATGGCGGGTGTGGCGCCAGGCAGGGTAAGCTTACTCTTCCGGACACCTGTTACCACTGTTTGTCGTGTATTTTGTACACGGTGACCAGTCCATCTGCTGATTACACTATTTTGCCTCGACCGTTTTTATTGGACTTCGATTTTTGACTAATGGTTTGGATTGTTCGTACTTGGTTTTATTTTATTTCAAGTTGAAAGTTTAGCCACAGAATTTTTTTTTTTTGAGTCGATTTGTCAATATAGCACCTGGGGCGGATTGAAAGTTAGTTTTTATACGCCCACATTATATTGTCGTCGGCCGGCGGTCCAGCATCCACAATTGCTTTTGGATGCTCTAGAGGCTAAAGTTAATATCCGATTGACTTTAAATTTATACACAGTTTTTAAGGTCATTAGACGAAGAATCCTATTGTTTTCCAGCGATTTCCGATAATAACTACCAGAGTTATGGCCCTTGATCACATCTAAAAATCTTGTGGACGCTCCAAAGGCCAAAGTTAATATCCGATTAAAGGTCATAAGACGAAGAAGCCTATGTTTTTTTCAGCGATTTCCGATAATTAGTGCCAGAGTTATGGCCCTTGATCACTTCAAAAAATCTTGTGGGTGCTCTAGAGGCCAAAGTTATATTCCGAATCCCGATTGACTTCAAATTTATACGCAGTGTTTGGGGTCATGAGACGAAGAAATATTTTGATTTTCAATGAATTTTGATAACTGAACAGCTAAATCCATCATATTAAATGTTTCCTATACTAATTGTTAGTGTGGGGCAAAACTTTATAAAAAGCAAACAAATTCTAATGATTTTCTGATAATTACATTATAATGAGTTGTTACTCTTAATCAGATTTTAGTGTATCATAAATGTTTCATTACCGAAAAAAGTAAAAATATGCGACAACTCTTGTTGACTGCCCGGACGATTTTGGCTGCTGTGGGTGTATGTTTCGTTGCCTGGCAACCTATCTTTTTTATTTAACTCGATGATGAGAAATCATAAACCATCCCTCAAATGGCATACGTAACTCCTATTATTGGTATAAGTTTATCAGTGATTGAGATTACTTAAAATTTTAGTATCCATAAATGAGGGGTCCAATTGAAAATTCATACATATCATTGCTCAAAGCAGCAAAAATACCTATTTTCTAATCACCAATAATTCAATTATTTAAAAAAGTAATTCATCATGTAATATGTTTATTATTTTATACTTATGTTCTAAAAAAACATAGAAAATCGGTTTGTGGTTAAAAATTTTTATGTTGCAATTCATGGTGTCCCTGAAATTTTGTGTTACGTTTAGGGGACATTTTTATACGCCCACATTTTTATGTGGACGTATATTGTCGTCGCCCCTGTCCGTCCGTCCGTCCGTCCACAATTGTTTGTGAACAGTCTACAGGTCACAATTTATATCCGATTTCAATGAAACTTAAAATATAGGTTTATCACCCTAAGATCTCGGTTCCTTTCGATATTGACATGTATCGGACTGTAACTTCATGGGTTATGGCCCCTGATTGTACAAAAATCACGTTTTTAGCTTGTGAACAGTGTAGAGGTCACAATTTTGAACCGATTTCGATGAAACTTGAAATGCATGTTTATAACCCAAAGATCTTGGTTCCTTTCGATATTTGCGCATATCGGATCGTAACTTCCTGAATTATGGCCCCTGATTGTCCGAAAAATCACCCTTTTTAGCTTGTGGTACCTCTGGAGGTCAAAATTGTTATCCGATTTAAAAAAACGTTTGATTACATCATCGTTACATGGTTATGGAGGTTGAGTTCGAATTTCGTGAAAATCGGACCAAAATTGACAGACAAAATGGCCGCCGTTTGTACGCGAATGGTGTGAAAATATGTTATATCAAGGTTGTGGACCATATAGAGGTCACAATTTTGAACAGATTTTGATGAAACTTGACATGTATGTTTATAACCCAAAGATCTTGGTTCCTTTCGATATCTGCGCCTATCGGATCGTAACTTATTGAATTATGGCCCCTGATTGTCCGAAAAATCGCTTTTGTTAGCTTGTGGTCCCTCTGGAGGTCAAAATTATTATTCGATTTAAAAAAACGTTTGATTATATCACGGTTTCATGGTAATGAAGAGAGAATTTGAATTTTGTGAAAATCGGACCAGAGTTGACGGATAAAATGGCCGCCGTCTGTACGCGAATTGTGTAAAAATATGTTATATCAAGGTTGTGGACCCTATAGAGGTCACAATTTTGAACTGATTTTGATGAAACTTGAAATACATGTTTATAACCCAATGATCTTGGTTCCATTGCATATTTGCCCATATCGGATCGTAACTTCCTGAATCATGGCCCCTGATTGTACGAAAAATCACCCTTTTTAGCTTGTGGTCCCTCTGGAGGTCACAATTATTATCTGATTTAAAAATATGTTTGATTATATCACAGTTACACCGTAGTTATGGGTGAGTTTGAATTATGATTTTCTGGTGATTACTTAAAATGCAACAACTCTTGTTGACTGCCCGGACGATTTGGCTGCTGTGTGGGCGTATGTTTTGTTGCCTGGCAACCTATTTTTTACTTAACATTTTAACAACTAGACCATGTTGAGCAAAATAATAATATTTCCAAATATTTTCATAAGACATGCAGCAGAAGATGTAAATTTTCGTTTGGTAATTTTTCATTTCTAAATAAATGTTAGATAATCTCAGTCGGAAGATTTTTATTCACGCCTCACAACGTAAATTTTTGTGTCCCCAATATTTACGTTGTATTTTTGTCAGTTTAGCCACGATATTAACTTGAAAAATAAAACCAAAATGTTTCATCTCTATTCCTTCTCGTTGGCGTTGTAATAAATAACAAATTCCGAATACGTAATCAGATGTATTGTGTAAAATTGTCCGTAAAAATTTTATTAGCTTTATCGATATTCAAAATTACGTTCCTCGTTTAATTTACGAAGTGCTTGTTTATGCCACCGGTAACGTCGTCTATTACCTGTGAATTACGTCAGAGAGAGATGTTTAGTTTACGGTCACATTATAAACATATCCAAAGCAGTCGATGGCCCGGCAAATGGATATTTTCTGAATAAGTTCGAATCAAAGTTTAGTGTCCCAGCATTTACGTTTTGATCGAAATTACGTTGTGACGCGAATTTTCCTCTTGTATAAATACTGAACGTTATAATTGCCGAGTCTAAAATAATGGTATTCTTCGATACCTGAAAATTATCGCTTCCTTGGTATTCGGGGATCACGTGACAGAATGGTTGCAGTCAATGGGAAACCAAAAATGTCGTGTCCCTATCATTAACGAGATATTGTATTAGTATACATGTATGTAACTAATGCTCCATTATTTTCTTTGCTTCCCTGTGACAAGCTGACAATTTTGAAATGTTACCTTGCTCTTTCAAGTCTTTTTTGTCCCCCGCCTTTTGAAGAAAGTTGGGGGACTATTAAAATGGGTTCGTCCGTCTGTCTGTCTGTCTGTCCGTCACACTTTTTGGGACACAATAACTCTCTTCCTAATTGAGCTAGAATGTTCAAACTTGGTGTATGTGTTGCTGTTTATTAGGTCAATGCCTTGATGGAGTTCGAAGATGAGCATTTTCCGCTAAGGGTAAGCAGAGATAAGCAATTTGATTGGTTGATGCTTTGGGACACGATAACTTTAGTTCTAATTAAGTGAGATTGATGAAACTTGGTGTATAGTTTCATTACAGTAATACCTTGACTAAATTCGATAATGAGCATTTTCTGCTCAGGGTGAGCAGAGCGATACTCAATTTGAGTGGTCGAGACTTTGGAACACAATAACTCTCCTTCTAATTGAGTTAAAATGTTCAAACTTGGTGTATATGCTTATTAGGTCAATGCCTTGATGGAGTTCGAAGATGAGCATTTTCCACTTAGGGTAAGCAGAGATAAGCAATTTGATTGGTTGATGCTTTGGGACACGATAACTTTAGTTCTAATAAAGTGAGTGTGATGAAACTTGGTGTATAGTTTCTTTACAGTAATACCTTGATTAAGTTCGATAATGAGCATTTTCTGCTCAGGGTGAGCAGAGCGATACTCAATTTGAGTGGTCGAGACTTTGGAACACAATAACTCTACTTTGAATTGAGTTAAAATGTTCAGACTTGGTGTATATGCTTATTAGGTCAATGCCTTGATGGAGTTCGAAGATGAGCATTTTCCTCTTAGGGTAGGCAGAGATAAGCAATTTGATTGGTTGATACTTTGGGACAAGATAACTTAGGTTCATCTTGATTGATGATTTTTATGCCAATACAATGACTGCATTCTCATTCAGTAATGGATTCGACAGTAACAGTGTATAGAAAAGATTGACTCGGACACGAGGGCCCTTTTGTCAAGCGTGGGGGCCCTTTTGTCTGCCTTTAAGTTCCCCCCTAACTAGGGTACATTTTCATTTTTCTCAGTGGTTTTAGCAATTTTTTTTATAAAACACTTTTGGATGACACTTCGTGTACAGTTTGATTGCTCGATACGTTTGAAAAAAATAAATGTGCGATTAATTAATATCTGTCATCTATTTATTTTGGGATTTCGGCGGGGGACATCAGCCTCACTGTTGGCTTGTTAATTAATTTTTTGGCTAAACGGGTTCACAACGTAAGCTATTGAAAGGGACACAAGCAATTCTCAAAGACTGCTACTCATTTTGATTGTTGAAAGTTTTATTTTTTTTTTAATATTTGAAAGTTCATTCATTGTTCAAGTTTTAAAGTTGAAATACTACTTAATATGGCTTGATTAAATTATTAGTAGGCAAGTCGTCAACATTTGGTGTCCCTTTACACATGAAACTGCAATACTCCTGATCACATTAAACCTTTCCTTGGTGATTTTTCGTGATACAATGCTGATTTTCAAGTACAGTAGTTCATGTCGAGGGTTAGGGTCATACAAACTTCAACAATTTTGTAAAATCTTTTTGTCCCCCGCCCTTTCGAAGAAAGTTGGGGGACTATTAAAATGGGTTCGTCCGTCTGTCTGTCTGTCTGTCTGTCTGTCCGTCTGTCTGTCCGTCACACTTTTTGGGACACAATAACTCTCTTCCTAATTGAGCTAGAATGTTCAAACTTGGTGTATGTGTTTATTAGGTCAATGCCTTGATGGAGTTCGAAGATGAGCATTTTCCGCTTAGGGTAAGCAGAGATAAGCAATTTGATTGGTTGATGCTTTGGGACACGATAACTTTAGTTCTAATTAAGTGAGATTGATGAAACTTGGTGTATAGTTTCATTATAGTAATACCTTGACTAAGTTCGATAATGAGCATTTTCTGCTCAGGGTAAGCAGAGCTATACGCAATTTAATTGGTCGAGAATTTGGAACACAATAACTCTCCTTCTAATTGAGTTAAAATATTCAAACTTGGTGTATATGCTTATTAGATCAATGCCTTGATGGAGTTTCGAAGATGAGTATTTTCCGCTTAGGGTAAGCAGAGATAAGCAATTTGATTGGTTGATGCTTTGGGACACGATAACTTTAGTTCTAATTAAGTGAGAGTGATGAAACTTGGTGTATAGTTTCATTACAGTAATACCTTGACTATGATCGATAATGAGCATTTTCTGCTCAGGGTAAGCAGAGCGATAAGCAATTTGATTTGCCGAGACTTTGGAACACAATAACTCTCCTTCGAATTGAGTTAAAATGTTCAAAATTGGTGTGTATGCTTCTTAGGTCAATGCCTTGATGGAGTTCGAAGATGAGCATTTTCTTCTTACGGTAGGCAGAGATCAGCAATTTTTGGATGACACTTCGTGTTCAGTTTGATTGGTCGATACTTTTGAAAAAAATAAATGTGCGATTAATTTTGGGATTTTTTTTTTAAACATCTAAAGACACTTTTATTAAGTTTGTATCGAGAAGTTGGGAATATCCATGTAATCGACATTGGCTGACAAGAGGTGTTGGCACAAATATTCACTATTTTTGCTTAGATTTCGTATGAAGGTGTCTCATTTGAATAATAATACATCATAAACACATTAATATATCTTATACATCCACATAAATTTAGCATTAAAAGTCTTATTTGGTGTCCCTTTACACGAGAAATCTGTACGTAACCTGTCATGTAAAATCGTTCATTACTTTTTTTTGGAACTCAACAATGAGAAATCATTAACTGTCACGCAAATGGCATACATTACTCCTATTATTGGTATAAGTTTATCAGTGATTGAGATTACTTAAAATTTTAATACCCATGTCCCACTTTGGACCCCTCATTTGTGGAATGACCCATATACATTATTTAAATTAGTAAAACTAAAAAAGCCTGTCATATTTCAATAATTTCTGTAGATTACTTCCAGAGTTGACCCTAGTTTCAGTTTGTAGAACCTTGTGCTCGCTAGTCTGGAGGGGGGGGGGTCGATCCCTGCATTGACCAAGAAAGTTCCCCTTGTCAGTGAAAGTGATGTAGAATGTAGGGCCTGACAAGGACAGCTGTCTAGTCGTTCAGATGGAATATAAAAACCGAGGACCGGTGTACACATTATTGTGCCATAAAAGAGTAGACAGTAGTGCCTCTGTAAAGTAGCACACTGTATGGTGTATGCAGGGATTGAAATTTACTTGAAAACATACAAGCAAAATTTTGCTTGTTGATTTCAAATGTACAATCAAAAATAGGATTCTGAAGAAATTCAAGGGGCAATTTTTTCTTTAATGAAAATATTTTTATTATCTTTGGATTACATGTACGAACTACAAGTTATGTTATACATTGGAGTGTACACATGTTCCTTACAATTTCATTAAAAAGCTAATAGCAAAATATTAATTATTATTATTCAATTTAAATCAAAAATACTTACATATGATGGAGGCACAAGAAATACATTTTTAAAAAAGTTTGTGTTCGTTCGGCTGTGCATATTTATTTTTATAGCTACCTTTGGACTTGTTTTTATACGCCCACATTTTTATGTGGACGTATATTGTCGTCGCCCCTGTCCGTCCGTCCGTCCGTCCACATTTTTTTGTGAACAGTCTACAGGTCACAATTTTTATCCGATTTCAATTAAACTTAAAATATAGGTTTATCACCATAAGATCTCGGTTCCTTTCGATATTGGCATGTATCGGACTGTAACTTCATGGGTTATGGCCCCTGATTGTACGAAAAATCACGTTTTTTAGCTTGTGAACAGCGTAGAGGTCCCAATTTTGAACCGATTTGGATGAAACTTGACATGTGTGTTTATAACCCAAAGATCTTGGTTCCTTTCGATATTTGCGCCAATCGGATCGTAACTTCCTGAATTATGGCCCCTGATTGTCCGAAAAATTGCCCTTTTTAGCTCGTGGTCCCTCTGGAGGTCAAAATTGTTATCCGATTTAAAAAACCGTTTGATTATATCACCGTTCCATGGTTATGAAGGTCGAGTTCGAATTTCGTGAAAATCGGACCAAAATTGACGGACAAAATGGCCGCCATTTGTACGCGAATAGTGTGAAAATATGTTAAATCAAGGTTGTGAACAGTGTAGAGGACACAATTTTGAACCGATTTGGATGAAACTTAAAATGCATGTTTATAACCTAAAGATCTTGGTTCCTTTCGATATTTGCGCCAATCGGATCGTAACTTCCTGAATTATGGCCCCTGATTGTCCGAAAAATTGCCCTTTTTAGCTTGTGGTCCCTATGGAGGTCAAAATTGTTATCCGATTTAAAAAACCGTTTGATTATATCATTGTTCCATGGTTATGAAGGTCGAGTTTGAATTTCGTGAAAATCGGACCAAAATTGACGGACAAAATGGCCGCCATTTGTACGCGAATAGTGTGAAAATATGTTATATCAAGGTTGTGAACAGTGTAGAGGACACAATTTTGAACCGATTTGGATGAAACTTGAAATGCATGTTTATAACCCAAAGATCTTGATTCCTTTCGATATTTGCGCCAATCGGATCGTAACTTGCTGAATTATGGCCCCTGATTGTCCGAAAAATCGCCCTTTTTATACGCCCACATGGAAATGTGGTCGTATATTGCCGTCGCCCCCGTCTGTCGGTCCGTCCGTCCGTCCGTCCGTCCGTCCATCGTCCACAATTTCTTGTGAACGCTCTAGAGGCTAAAGTTAATATCCGATTGACTTGAAATTTATACACGGTGTTTAAGGTCGTGAGACGAAGAAGCCTATTGATTTTCAGCGATATCCGATAATTACTACCAGAGTTATGACCCTTGATCACTTTGAAAAATCTTGTGAACGCTCTAGAGGCTATAGTTAATATCCGATTGTTTTTAAATTTATACACAGTGTTTAAGGTCATGAGACAAAGAAGCCTATTGATTTTCGGTGATATCTGATAATTACTGCCAGAGTTATGACCCTTGATCACTTTGAAAAATCTTGTGAACGCTTTAGAGGCTAAAGTTAATATCCGATAGACTTTAAATTTATACACAGTGTGTAAGGTCATGATACAAAGAAGCCTGGTGATTTTCAGCAATATCCGATAATTCCTGCTCGAGTTATGACCCTTGATCACTTTGAAAAATCTTGTGAACGCTCTAGAGGCTAAAGTTGATATCCGATTGAATTTAAATTTATACACAGTGTGTAAGGTCATGATACGAAGAAGCCTGTTGATTTTCAGCAATATCCGATAATTCCTGCTCGAGTTATGACCCTTGATCACTTTGAAAAATCTTGTGAACGCTCTAGAGGCTAAAGTTGATATCCGATTGAATTTAAATTTATACATGGTGTTTAAAGTCATGATACAAAGAAGCCTATTGATTTTCAGCGATATCCGATCATTACTACCAGAGTTATGACCCTTGATAACTTTGAAAAATCTTGTGAACGCTCTAGAGGCTATAGTTAATATCCGATTGACTTTAAATTTATACACAGTGTTTAAGGTCATGAGACGAAGAAGCCTATTGATTTTCGGTGATATCTGATAATTACTGCCAGAGTTATGACCCTTGATCACTTTGAAAAATCTTGTGAACGCTTTAGAGGCTAAAGTTAATATCCGATTGACTTTAAATTTGTACACAGTGTTTAGGGTCATGAGACGAAGAATCCTATTTGATTTTCAGCGATATCTGATAATTTCTGGCACTTGATCACTTTGAAATATCTTGTGGACATACGCCTTGAGACAAACCATCAAAACTATAATCATTTCCGATAATTATTTAATGGGCTATTACTCGTAATAAGATTATCATGTGTTGTAAATGTTCTCCTTACTGACAAAAGAAACAATATGCGACAACCCTTGTTGACTGCCCGGACGACTTAGCTGTTGTGGGCGTATGTTTCGTTGCCTGGCAACCTATCTTTAGCTTGTGGTGCCTCTGGAGGTCAAAATTGTTATCCGATTTAAAAAAACGTTTGATTATATCACCGTTCCATGGTTATGAAGGTCGAGTTCGAATTTCGTGAAAATCGGACCAAAATTGACGGACAAAATGGCCGCCATTTGTACGCGAATAGTGTGAAAATATGTTAAATCAAGGTTGTGAACAGTGTAGAGGTCACAATTTTGAACCGATTTGGATGAAACTTGAAATGCACGTTTATAACCCAAAGATCTTGGTTCCTTTCGATATTTGCGCCAATCGGATCGTAACTTCCTGAATTATGGCCCCTGATTGTCCGAAAAATTGCCCTTTTTAGCTTGTTGTCCCTATGGAGGTCAAAATTGTTATCCGATTTAAAAAACCGTTTGATTATATCATTGTTCCACGGTTATGAAGGTCGAGTTTGAATTTCGCGAAAATCGGACCAAAATTGATGGACAAAATGGCCGCCATTTGTACGCGAATAGTGTGAAAATATGTTATATCAAGGTTGTGAACAGTGTATTATGGCCCCTGATTGTCCGAAAAATTGCCCTTTTTAGCTCGTGGTCCCTCTGGAGGTCAAAATTGTTATCCGATTTAAAAAACCGTTTGATTATATCACCGTTCCATGGTTATGAAGGTCGAGTTCGAATTTCGTGAAAATCGGACCAAAATTGACGGACAAAATGGCCGCCATTTGTACGCGAATAGTGTGAAAATATGTTAAATCAAGGTTGTGAACAGTGTAGAGGACACAATTTTGAACCGATTTGGATGAAACTTAAAATGCATGTTTATAACCTAAAGATCTTGGTTCCTTTCGATATTTGCGCCAATCGGATCGTAACTTCCTGAATTATGGCCCCTGATTGTCCGAAAAATTGCCCTTTTTAGCTTGTGGTCCCTATGGAGGTCAAAATTGTTATCCGATTTAAAAAACCGTTTGATTATATCATTGTTCCATGGTTATGAAGGTCGAGTTTGAATTTCGTGAAAATCGGACCAAAATTGACGGACAAAATGGCCGCCATTTGTACGCGAATAGTGTGAAAATATGTTATATCAAGGTTGTGAACAGTGTAGAGGACACAATTTTGAACCGATTTGGATGAAACTTGAAATGCATGTTTATAACCCAAAGATCTTGATTCCTTTCGATATTTGCGCCAATCGGATCGTAACTTGCTGAATTATGGCCCCTGATTGTCCGAAAAATCGCCCTTTTTATACGCCCACATGGAAATGTGGTCGTATATTGCCGTCGCCCCCGTCTGTCGGTCCGTCCGTCCGTCCGTCCGTCCGTCCATCGTCCACAATTTCTTGTGAACGCTCTAGAGGCTAAAGTTAATATCCGATTGACTTGAAATTTATACACGGTGTTTAAGGTCGTGAGACGAAGAAGCCTATTGATTTTCAGCGATATCCGATAATTACTACCAGAGTTATGACCCTTGATCACTTTGAAAAATCTTGTGAACGCTCTAGAGGCTATAGTTAATATCCGATTGTTTTTAAATTTATACACAGTGTTTAAGGTCATGAGACAAAGAAGCCTATTGATTTTCGGTGATATCTGATAATTACTGCCAGAGTTATGACCCTTGATCACTTTGAAAAATCTTGTGAACGCTTTAGAGGCTAAAGTTAATATCCGATAGACTTTAAATTTATACACAGTGTGTAAGGTCATGATACAAAGAAGCCTGGTGATTTTCAGCAATATCCGATAATTCCTGCTCGAGTTATGACCCTTGATCACTTTGAAAAATCTTGTGAACGCTCTAGAGGCTAAAGTTGATATCCGATTGAATTTAAATTTATACACAGTGTGTAAGGTCATGATACGAAGAAGCCTGTTGATTTTCAGCAATATCCGATAATTCCTGCTCGAGTTATGACCCTTGATCACTTTGAAAAATCTTGTGAACGCTCTAGAGGCTAAAGTTGATATCCGATTGAATTTAAATTTATACATGGTGTTTAAAGTCATGATACAAAGAAGCCTATTGATTTTCAGCGATATCCGATCATTACTACCAGAGTTATGACCCTTGATAACTTTGAAAAATCTTGTGAACGCTCTAGAGGCTATAGTTAATATCCGATTGACTTTAAATTTATACACAGTGTTTAAGGTCATGAGACGAAGAAGCCTATTGATTTTCGGTGATATCTGATAATTACTGCCAGAGTTATGACCCTTGATCACTTTGAAAAATCTTGTGAACGCTTTAGAGGCTAAAGTTAATATCCGATTGACTTTAAATTTGTACACAGTGTTTAGGGTCATGAGACGAAGAATCCTATTTGATTTTCAGCGATATCTGATAATTTCTGGCACTTGATCACTTTGAAATATCTTGTGGACATACGCCTTGAGACAAACCATCAAAACTATAATCATTTCCGATAATTATTTAATGGGCTATTACTCGTAATAAGATTATCATGTGTTGTAAATGTTCTCCTTACTGACAAAAGAAACAATATGCGACAACCCTTGTTGACTGCCCGGACGACTTAGCTGTTGTGGGCGTATGTTTCGTTGCCTGGCAACCTATCTTTAGCTTGTGGTGCCTCTGGAGGTCAAAATTGTTATCCGATTTAAAAAAACGTTTGATTATATCACCGTTCCATGGTTATGAAGGTCGAGTTCGAATTTCGTGAAAATCGGACCAAAATTGACGGACAAAATGGCCGCCATTTGTACGCGAATAGTGTGAAAATATGTTAAATCAAGGTTGTGAACAGTGTAGAGGTCACAATTTTGAACCGATTTGGATGAAACTTGAAATGCACGTTTATAACCCAAAGATCTTGGTTCCTTTCGATATTTGCGCCAATCGGATCGTAACTTCCTGAATTATGGCCCCTGATTGTCCGAAAAATTGCCCTTTTTAGCTTGTTGTCCCTATGGAGGTCAAAATTGTTATCCGATTTAAAAAACCGTTTGATTATATCATTGTTCCACGGTTATGAAGGTCGAGTTTGAATTTCGCGAAAATCGGACCAAAATTGATGGACAAAATGGCCGCCATTTGTACGCGAATAGTGTGAAAATATGTTATATCAAGGTTGTGAACAGTGTAGAGGACACAATTTTGAACCGATTTGGATGAAACTTGAAATGCATGTTTATAACCCAAAGATCTTGATTCCTGTCGATATTTGCGCCAATCGGATCGTAACTTCCTGAATTATGGCCCCTGATTGTCCGAAAAATTGCCCTTTTTAGCTTGTGGTCCCTCTGGAGGTCAAAATTGTTATCCGATTTAAAAAAAACGTTTGATTATATTCCATGGTTATGAAGGTTGAGTATGAATTTTGTGAAAATTGGACCAAAATTGACGGACAAAATGGCCGCCGTTTGTACACGAATATTGTGAAAATATGTTATATAAAGGTTGTGGACCTTATAGAGGTCACAATTTTGAACCGATTTTGATGAAACTTGACATGTATGTTTATAACCCAAAGATCTTGGTTCCTTTCGATATTTGCGCCCATTGGATCATAACTTCCTGAATTATGTCCCTGGATTGTCCGAAAAATCGCTTTTGTTCGCTTTTGGTCCCTCTGGAGGTCAAAATTATTATCCGATTTAAAAAAACGTTTGACTATATCACCGTTACATGGTAAAAAAGAGAGAGTTTGAATTACATGAAAACCGGACTAGAATTGACGGACAAAATGGCCGCCGTTTGTACACGAATAGTGTGAAAATATGTTATATCAAGGTTGTGGACCCTATAGAGGTCACAATTTTGAGTTGATTTTGATGAAACTTGACAGGTATGTTTTAAACCCAAAGATCTTGGTTCCTTTCGATATTTGCGCCCATAGGGTCATTACTTCCTGAATTATGTCCCCTGATTGTACGAAAAATCACCCTTTTTAGCTTGTGGTGCCTCTGGAGGTCACAATTATTATATGATTTAAAAAAAAACGTTTGATTATAAAAACCAAACAAATTCTAATGATTTTTTGATAATTCCTTAATATGCGACAATTCTTGTTGACTGCCCGGACGATTTGGCTGCTGTGTGGGCGTATGTTTCGTTGCCTGGCAACCTATTTTTTCTCAATCAAGCCTATACTTTTTAAGATGCATTATTTAATGCAAGGATAGTTAATTAAAGTCCTACGTCAAAAAGTGTCCATTGGTTTAGTCAAATAGCGATTTATCAGATCACGGACCGCTATTGAATGATAATCAGTAAATAGTCTATCAGAATTCTCAATAGTTGGCAATTTTAGCATCATGTATATTTCTGCTTTATTAGAATTTATTTCAATCTGAAAATGAATGATCCTTTGGAAAATCAAAGTATCGGTATAAACAGATTGTCAAGATGCGCAGAATCAAAGTATCGGTATAAACAGATTGTCAAGATGCACAGCTCTGTCGTGGCACGTGTTGGTTTTTTTTGTGTCGCGTGAAAGTCATTCGGCAATAATGATGATTAACGTTTATTTTTGACCGATGTCGGAATTTGTTTGATGGAAGATAACGACAATAATGAAAGGATAGAGGTCAATTATGATAGTTGTGTATTGTTTTTATACGCCCACATTTTCATGTGGACGTATATTGTCGTCGCCCCTGTTCGTCCGTCCGTCCGTTCACAATTGTTTGTGAACAGTCTACAGGTCACAATTTTTATCCGATTTCAATGAAACTTAAAACATAGGTTTATCACCCTAAGATCTCGGTTCCTTTCGATATTGGCATGTATCGGACTGTAACTTCATGGGTTATGGCCCCTGATTGTACGAAAAATCACGTTTTTTTAGCTGTGAACAGTTTAGAGGTCACAATTTTGAACCGATTTGGACGAAACTTAAAATGCATGTTTATAACCCAAAGACCTTGGTTCCTTTCGATATTTGCGCCAATCGGATCGTAACTTCCTGAATTATGGCCCCTGATTGTCCGAAAAATCGCCCTTTTTAGCTTGTGGTCCCTCTGGAGGTCAAAATTGTTATCGGATTTAAAAAAACCGTTTGATTATATCACCGTTCCATGGTTATGAAGGTTGAGTTCGATTTTCGTGAAAATCGGACCAAAATTGACGGACAAAATGGCCGCCATTTGTACGCGAATAGTGTGAAAATATGTTAAATCAAGGTTGTGAACAGTGTAGAGGACACAATTTTGAACCGATTTGGATGAAACTTGAAATGCATGTTTATAACCCAAAGATCTTGGTTCCTTTGGATATTTGCGCCAATCGGATCGTAACTTCCTGAATTATGGCCCCTGATTGTCCGAAAAATTGCCCTTTTTAGCTTGTGGTCCCTCTGGAGGTCAAAATTGTTATCCGATTTAAAAAACCGTTTGATTATAGCATTGTTCCATGGTTATGAAGGTCGAGTTCGAATTTCGTGAAAATCGGACCAAAATTGACGGACAAAATGGCCGCCATTTCTACGCGAATAGTGTGCAAATATGTTATATCAAGGTTGTGAACAGTGTAGAGGACACAATTTTGAACCGATTTGGATGAAACTTGAAATGCATGTTTATAACCCAAAGATCTTGATTCCTTTCGATATTTGCGCCAATCGGATCGTAACTTCCTGAATTATGGCCCCTGATTGTCCGAAAAATCGCCCTTTTTAGCTTGTGGTCCCTCTGGAGGTCAAAATTGTTATCCGATTTAAAAAAACGTTCGATTATATCACCGTTCCATGGTTATGAAGGTTGAGTTTGAATTTCGTGAAAATCGGACCAAAATTGACGGACAAAATGGCTGCCATTTGTACGCGAATAGTGTGAAAATATGTTAAATCAAGGTTGTGTAGAGGACACAATTTTGAACCGATTTGGATGAAACTTGAAATGCATGTTTATAACCCAAAGATCTTGGTTCCTTTCGATATTTGCGCCAATCGGATCGTAACTTCCTGAATTATGGCCCCTGATTGTCCGAAAAATTGCCCTTTTTAGCTTGTGGTCCCTCTGGAGGTCAAAATTGTTATCCGATTTAAAAAACCGTTTGATTATATCATTGTTCCATGGTTATGAAGGTCGAGTTCGAATTTCGTGAAAATCGGACCAAAATTGACGGACAAAATGGCCGCCATTTTTACGCGAATAGTGTGCAAATATGTTATATCAAGGTTGTGAACAGTGTAGAGGACACAATTTTGAACCGATTTGGATGAAACTTGAAATGCATGTTTATAACCCAAAGATCTTGATTCCTTTCGATATTTGCGCCAATTGGATCGTAACTTCCTGAATTATGGCCCCCGATTGTCCGAAAAAATGCCCTTTTTAGCTTGTGGTCCCTCTGGAGGTCAAAATTGTTATCCGATTTAAAAAAACGTTTGATTATATCACCGTTCCATGGTTATGAAGGTTGAGTATGAATTGTGTGAAAATCGGACCAAAATTGACGGACAAAATGGCCGCCGTTTGTACGCGAATATTGTGAAAATATGTTATGTAAAGGTTGTGGACCTTATAGAGGTCACAATTTTGAACCGATTTTGATGAAACTTGACATGTATGTTTATAACCCAAAGATCGTGGTTCCTTTAGATATTTGCGCACATTGGATCATAACTTCCTGAATTATGTCCCCAGATTGTCAGAAAAATCGCTTTTGTTCGCTTTTGGTCCCTCTGGAGGTCAAAATTATTATCCGATTTAAAAAACGTTTGACTATATCACCGTTACATGGTAATGAAGAGAGAGTTTGAATTACGTGAAAACCGGACTAGAATTGACGGACAAAATGGCCGCTGTTTGTACACGAATAGTGTGAAAATATGTTATATCAAGGTTGTGGACCCTATAGAGGTCACAATTTTGAATCGATTTTGATGAAACTTGACAGGTATGTTTATAACCCAAAGATCTTGGTTCCTTTCGATATTTGCGCCCATAGGGTCATTACTTCTTGAATTATGTCCCCTGATTGTACGAAAAATCACCCTTTTTAGCTTGTGGTGCCTCTGGAGGTCACAATTATTATCTGATTTAAAAAAAAAACCGTTTGATTATAAAAACCAAACAAATTCTAATGATTTTCTGATAATTCCTTAATATGCGACAATTCTTGTTGACTGCCCGGACGATTTGGCTGCTGTGTGGGCGTATGTTTCGTTGCCTGGCAACCTATTTTTATCGAATAGGGTAAACTCTTAGCTGATGAAATATAAGATTTTTTTTACCACAATAAACACGGTCAGTTCGGGAAAAACAAAAGAATGCTGAATATTCGACGAAGAATTCTGAATGCGTAACGCATGCGTAGATGTCACAATACGCCGAATATAGACATCAAATTATTTACATTTTGCTAGGACGGAAAATAATAGTAGAATTTCCGTTTTTGGTCATAATAAATTATGGTCTTGATTTTACGTAAAAGAAATCATCTTATTCAGTAACAATTTTCAATAAGCGAAAAAATGTTACACGCATTTTTATACGCCCACATGGAAATGTGGACGTATATTGCCGTCGCCCCCGTCCGTCCGTCCGTCCGTCCGTCCGTCCATCGTCCACAATTTCTTGTGAACGCACTAGAGGCCAGGGTTAATATCCGATTGACTTTAAATTTATACACAGTGTTTAAGGTCATGAGACGAAGAAGCCTATTGATTTTCAGCAATATCCGATAATTACTGCCAGAGTTATGACCCTTGATCACTTTGAAAAATCTTGTGAACGCTCTAGAGGCTAAAGTTAATATCCGATTGACCTTAAATTTATACACAGTGTTTAAGGTCATGAGACGAAGAAGCCTATTGATTTTCAGCAATATCCGATAATTACTGCCAGAGTTATGACCCTTGATCACTTTGAAATATCTTGTGAACGCTCTAGAGGCTAAAGATAATATCCGATCGACCTTAAATTTATACACAGTGTTTAAGGTCATGAGACGAAGAAGCCTATTGATTTTCAGCGATATCCGATAATTACTGCCAGAGTTATGACCCTTGATCACTTTGAAAAATCTTGTGAACGCTCTAGAGGCTAAAGTTAATATTGGATTGACTTTAAATTTAAACACAGTGTTCAAGGTTATAATACGAAGAAGCCTATTGATTTTCAGCAATATCCGATAATTACTGCCAGAGTTATGACTCTTGATCACTTTGAAAAATCTTGTGAATGCTCGAGAGGCTAAAGTTAATATCCGATTGACTTTAAATTTATACACAGTGTTTAAGGTCATAAGACGAAGAAGCCTATTGATTTTCACGGATTTCCGATAATTAATGCCAGAGTTATGGCCCTTGATCACTTCAAAAAATCTTGTGGATGCTCTAGAGGACAAAGATGATGTCCGATTGACATCAAATTTATACACAGTGTTTAAGGTCATGAGACGAAGAAGCCTATTGATTTTCAGCGATTTCTGATAATTAGTGCCAGAGTTGTGTCCCTTGATCACTTCAAAAATTCTTGTGGATGCTCTAGAGGCCAAAGTTAATATTTGATTGACTTTAAATTTACACACACTGTTTAAGGTCATGAGACAAAGAAGCCTACTGATTTTCAGCGATTTCAAATAATTACTTCCAGAGTTATCTCCCTTGATCACTTCAAAAAACCTTGTGACGCTACAGATGCCAAACTTATCATCCGATTGACTTCAGATTGATACACAGAGTTTAAGGTGTTGAAACGAATAAGTATTTTGATTTTCAATGAATTTTGATAACTGAACAGCTAAATCCATGATGTTAAATGTTTCCTATACTAATTGTTAGCGTGGGGCAAAACTTTATAAAAAGCAAACAAATTCTAATGATTTTCAGATAATTACAAAATGAGTTGTTACTCTTAATCAGATTTTAGTGGATAACAAATGTTTCATTCCCAAAAAAAACTAAAAATATGCGACAACCCTTGTTGACTGCCCGGACGATTTAGCTGCTGTGGGCGTATGTTTCGTTGCCTGGCAACCTATCTTTTTTCGTTTGGCATATTTTGTAACACGCAGTCTACAAAATCAACACGCATTTTGCGTGTTTGCGTCTGTCAAATTCGATCCCTGGTGTATGCCCGTCTTCCACTAGCCCAGGTTAGGTGTAGAAGAGTAGGACTTAATTAAACCCCATTTTGTCTTGTAAAGGCCCCTAAATTACCTTCAAAAGAATATAGGCGACAACCAGGGATCTTATTTGGCTGTTTTTTGTCGGCTTTAGCCGATTGATCTTTAATCTAGCCGATTGATAAAACAATGAATCGGCCACTATGGTATCATATATCAATCTACGTCGGCCGATTTACAAAGAGTTAATTATCATGAATCGGCCACTATGGTATCATTAATCAATCAACTTTCGGCCGATTACAAAGAGTTAATTATTACTCGTCCATTAAGAAACCCATCATGGCCGATTACAAAGAGTTAATTATTACTCGTCGATTAAGAAACCTCTCACAGAGTCCGTCAATACAATCTGATTACCTTCAGCTTCAATCCGTATCGGCTTGTTTCCTAAATAAACAATTTAGTTGAGTTAATCATGCCAAGTAAAAGAATGTATATAATCCAATGTCGGTTCAATCATTTATATCTAACACAATGTTGAAGTACTTGAACACCTCGCAGAATGACAATTGAAAACGTAAACGAGATATAGCCGAAGATAGTGATGGCGGCGCTGACCTTGAACTTCAAGCATGCACGTCGTCATTGGAAATTCCAAAAGCTGCAGATCCCCCCACGTCCAATATAGGTCAACCAAAGTCGAAGTCAGGAAGATATTTTAAATCCGAATGGTTAACTACTTTCAAATGGCTTTCGTTTGACAAAAATTCACAGAAAATGTTTTGTCTAACTAAGTTATTAATTCCGAATTACTGGTGAGCTGTCATAACAATTCCATGAAAGAACAATTTCCAAATGTAATAAAACTGATGGAAATAGGGAGGACGCTACCAGTTAGTAGTGTCGAGTGTGAGAGGGGTTTTTCTAAGCAGAACGTTATCAAAACTAAGCTTAGGTGCCGTCTAAACGTAGAAACTTTAAATAACTTGATGCGGATAAGTTTAGAAGGCCCCCTCTATCTTCCTTCGATCCACATAATTGTTTACTAAAGTGGAAAGACATTAGATCCCGGCGACTGTATGCAGGTGACACTAAAAATAAATTAATCTGAATCGAGACAATTGGTCAAGTGATCGGCATCTTTTCGACTATACACGGAAATAAATTTGTGCTACGTTGTTAACTTGTTATACTATTGATATGTGCTTATATATTTTGTTGTTTTTATTTATTTACCAGTGATTAAGAATTAAGAATAGTTTTAAAAAACATATTTGTATTTACTCGTATTTTTTTTTATTATTAAATTATAACTTCCGTTTGGTTGGACAAAACAATGAAAGCAAAAGTAGGACTAGGAATATGCATTTTGCAAAGTACTGAAATTTGACTGTAAAAGTGTGAATATATCGACTTATGAATACAAGTATGCTATTAAAACAAAGGTTTTGTTTATTAAGGGTTTATATTCAGGGTTTAAGGTAATATTATTCTTAATACGATATGCAATTATGGTCGTGAATAGACTATCTGTTAGGGCGACCCATGGCCGGTTCATTTCAAAATGAAGTAAGAACCCTGGCGACAACATTTGTCGACCGCTCGGATGATTAGCTGCTGTAGGTGTAGAAGAGTAGGACTTTAATTAAACCCCATTTTGTCTTGTAAAGGCCCCTAATTACCTTCAAAAGAATATACGCGACAACATTTGTCGACCGCTCGGATGATTAGCTGCTGTAGGTGTATGATTTGTTGCCTGGCAACCTATCTTTCATCCAGTCTTCTAAATTTATAAATACCGGTACTCACTTTTCATTGCATCATTCTATATATTTTTTGTTTCAGAACCGAATGGAAGAATCAAAAGCCTTGTTCCGAACAATCATCACATACCCATGGTTCCAAAACTCGTCAGTCATTCTTTTCTTGAACAAGAAAGATTTATTAGAAGAGAAAATTATGCACTCACACCTAGTAGACTATTTTCCTGAGTTTGATGGCAAGTATAAACTTGTATTATTCTCCAGTATTCTGTGTAGGTGTCACAGCTCCATTGCTCTGGTTGGAAGAAAGACGTTTTTTCTTGATTTGTAACCCTTCTTCAAGTTAACGTCACACAGTTGCTATTTTATCATTTGTAATAATTTTAAAATATTTTGGAAGCAGATAAACTGTTCTTTTGTGTGGTATAATTTTTAAACGCCCACATTGAAATGTGGTTGTATATTGTCACCACCACCGTCCGTCTGGCGTCCACTTGCTTGTGGACGCTCTAGAGGCTAAAGTTAATATCGGATTGACTTTAAATTTATACACAGTGTTTAAGGTCATGAGACGAAGAAGCCTATTGTTTTTCAGCGATTTCCGATAATAACTACCAGAGTTATGGCCCTTGATCACTTCAAAAAATCTTGTGAACGCTCTAGAGGCCAAAGTTAATATCCGATTGACTTTAAATTTATACACAGTGTTTAAGGTCGTGAGATGAAGAAGTCTATTGATTTCCGATAATTAGTGCCAGAGTTATGGCCCTTGATCACTTCAATAAATCTTGTGGACACCCTAAAGGTCAAAGTTAATATCCGATTGACTTATATTTATACACAGTGTTTAAGGTCATGAGACGAAGAAGCCTATTGTTTTTCAGCGATTTCCGATAATAACTACCAGAGTTATGGCCCTTGATCACTTCAAAAAATCTTGTGAACACTCTAGAGGCCAAAGTTAATATCCGATTGACTTTAAATTTATACACAGTGTTTAAGGTCGTGAGATGAAGAAGTCTATTGATTTCCGATAATTAGTGCCAGAGTTATGGCCCTTGATCATAAGGTCATAAGGCCCTTAAGGTCATAAGACAAAGAAGCCTATTGATTTTCAGCAGTTTCCCATAATTAGTGCCAGAGTTATGGCCCTTGATCACTTCAAAAAAATCTTGTGGGTGCTCTAGAGGCCAAAGATTGACTTCAAATTCATACACAGTGTTTAAGGTCATTAGACAAAAAAGCATATTGATTTTCAGCGATTTCCAATAATTAGTGCCAGAGTTATGGCCTTTGATTAGGGCTGTGTCGATACAGTTCATTTTTCGATACGATACGTATTGGCGATACGACAAACCGATATGCAATACGTATCGCGATATGGTGACGTCATAAATTATGCCAAAAATAATCCCAAACTACATTCTGTTGCAAGACGTTGTTTGTGATGCGTAAGCATCGGGCCATCAGGCGTCTAAATCCATTTTAAAACGAAACAGCAATTGAGGTCATGTAGGAAATGGGTTAATTGGTTTAAACAATATTTATTTCTATTGTATCATGATTAATTACAATAATGATATTGTGGATCTGAAAATCATTATTGTAATGGGTTAATTATATGCGTCCATTCCCTTTAAAACTAGACTTCAACAAAAATAATTCTTGGTAATTTTTTTTAGGGAGAACGTCGTATTTTAATGTACGTAATTACCTCAAAAATAACAACAGGTACTCCTTTTGAATATTGTCCATATTTAATTCACACCATGTTGAAATTACGTCAGTAATATTACAGAATAATCAATAAAAATTACCGTCTTCGTTTATTCGATGAAACATTCGTGTTTCAATTTTCATAAGTCGATGATCTAAAATATTAGCATTTTTCTACTACTGTCAATATCAGAAAATACCGTAGCCAAAATAAGCTGATACGGCACCATGGCATTTCTTCATAACACAATTTGTAGCTTAAATCTATAATGTAACTAGTCACGTAACTTGCAAAAGTTTTTTTATTCATTCACCAATGATGATAGACACACAATTGTCACATGACAACCATACTTGAAATTGCTTTGAAATAAAAATTATGTACGATTATGATATAGCCTTCAATAAAAACGACAATATTTATTAAATTAGACTTTTGTCAGAATGTGTATATAATAAAAAAAAGTCACGGTAAGCCCTATTTAGAACTGGTTTATTGACCTAATTAGCAACCGATGTCACATGTCATTGGAAATTCAGCATTGGAGATTATAAGATGATTGTTTCTCGGTTATTTGGTGTTCTATCAGGGGATTATATTCAATGAAGATTAAAATTTACCTAACAACTGGTCAGTGAATCCATCAATATATGATCCAATTATTATAATATTTAGCGATACATGGAATTCATACGGGGAGTTGAAGACGTTCGATTGACAATCCATCACGCTGAGATCGTTTTTATACGCCCTTATATTTATATGGACGTATATTGTCGTCACCCCTGTCCGTCCGTCCACAATTGTTTGTGAACAGTCCAGAAGTGTATCGGACTGTAACTTCATGGGTTATGGCCCCTTATTGTACGAAAAATCACGTTTTTAGCTTGTGGAACAGTGTAGAGGTCACAATTTTGATCTGATTTCAATGAAACTTGAAATGCATGTTTATAACCGAAAGATCTTGGTTCCTTTCGATATTTGCGCATATCGGATTGTAACTTCCTGAATTATGGCCCCTGATTGTCCGAAAAATCACCCTTTTTAGCTTGTGTTCCCTGTGGAGGTCAAAATTGTAATCCAATTAAAAAAAACGTTTGATTATTATATCACCGTTACATAGTTGTGAGGGTTGAGTTCGAATTTCGTGAAAATCGGACCAAAATTGACAGACAAAATGGCCGCCGTTTGTACGCAAATAGTGTGAAAATATGTTATATATTGTGGACCCTATAGAGGTCACAATTTTGAACCGTTTTTATACGCCCACATTTTCATGTGGACGTATATTGTCGTCGCCCCTGTTCGTCCGTCCGTCCATCCGTCCACAATTGTTTGTGAACAGTCTACAGGTCACAATATTTATCCGATTTCAATGAAACTTAAAATATAGGTTTATCACCCATCGGACCGTAACTTCATGGGTTATGGCCCCTGATTGTACGAAAAATCACGTTTTTTAGCTTGTGAACAGTGTAGAGGTCACAATTTTGAACCGATTTGAATGAAACTTGAAATGCATGTTTATAAACCAAAGATCTTGGTTCCTTTCTATATTTGCGCCAATTGGATCGTAACTTCCTGAATTATGGCCCCTGATTGTCCGAAAAATCGCCCTTTTTAGCTTGTGGTCCCTCTGGAGGTCAAAATTGTTATCCGATTTAAAAAACCGTCTGATTGTATCACCGTTACATGGTTATGAAGTTTGAGTTCGAATTTCGTGAAAATCGGACCAAAATTGACGGACAAAATGGCCGCCATTTGTACGCGAATAGTGTGAAAATATGTTATATTAAGGTTGTGAACAGTGTAAAGGTCACAATTTTGAACCGATTTGGATGAAACTTGAAATGCATGTTTATAACCCAAAGATCTTGGTTCCTTTCGATATTTGCGCCAATCGGATTGTAACTTCCTGAATTATGGCCCCTGATTGTCAGAAAAATCGCCCTTTTTAGCTTGTGATCCCTCTGGAGATCAAAATTGTTATCCCATTTAAATAAACGTTTGATTATATCACCGTTCCATGGTTATGAAGGTCGAGTTTGAATTTCGTGAAAATCGGACCAAAATTGATGGACAAAATGGCCGCCATTTGTACGCGAATAGTGTGAAAATATGTTATAAAAAGGTTGTGGACCTTATAGATGTCACAATTTGGAACCGATTTGGATGAAACGTGACATGCATGTTTATAACCGAAAGATCTTGGTTCCTTTTGATATTTGCGTCAATCGGATCGTAACTTCCTGAATTATGGCCCCTGATTCTCCGAAAAATTGCCCTTTTTAGCTTGTGGTTCCTCTGGAGGTCAAAATTGTTATCCGATTTAAAAAAACGTTTGATTTTATCACCGTTCCATGGTTATGAAGGCTGAATTCGAATTTCGTGAAAATCGGACCAAAATTGACGGACAAAATGGCCGCCATTTGTACGCGAATAGTGTGAAAATATGTTATATCAAGGTTGTGGACTTTATAGAGGTCACAATTTTGAACCAATTTTGATGAAACTTGACATGTATGTTTATTATAACCCAAAGATCTTGGTTCCTTTCGATATTTGCGCCCATCGGATCGTAACTTCCTGAATTATGGCCCCTGATTGTCCAAAAAATCGCCCTTTTTAGCTTGTGGTCTCTCTGGAGGTCAAAATTGTTATCCGATTTAAAAAAACGTTTGATTATATCCCCGTTACATGGTTATGAAGGTTGAATTCGAATTTCGTGAAAATCGGACCAAAATTGACGGACAAAATGGCTGCCGTTTGTACGCGAATAGTGTGAAAATATGTTATATCAAGGTTGTGGACCTTATAGAGGTCACAATTTTGAACCGATTTTGATGAAACTTGACATGTATGTTTATAACCCAAAGATCTTGGTTCCTTTCGATATTTGCGCCCATCGGATCGTAACTTCCTGAATTATGGCCCCTGATTGTCCGAAAAATCGCTTTTGTTCGCTTTTTGTCTCTCTGGAGGTAAAAATTATTATCCGATTTAAAAAAAACGTTTGACTATATCACCGTTACATGGTAATGAAGAGAGAGTTTGAATTACGTGAAAATCGGACTAGAATTGACAGACAAAATGGCCGCCATATGTACACGAGTAGTGTGAAAATATGTTATATCAAGGTTGTGGACCCTATAGAGGTCACAATTTTGAATCGATTTTGATGAAACTTGACATGTATGTTTATAACCCTAAGATCTTGGTTCCTTTCGATATTTGCGCCCATCGGGTCATTACTTCCTGAATTATGTCCCCTGATTGTACGAAAAATCACCCTTTTTAGCTTGTTGTGCCTCTGGAGGTCACAATTATTATCTGATTTAAAAAAAAAAAACGTTTGATTATAAAAACCAAACAAATTCTAATGATTTTCTGATAATTCCTTAATATGCGACAACTCTTGTTGACTGCCCGGACGATTTGGCTGCTGTGTGGGCGTATGTTTCGTTGCCTGGCAACCTATTTTTCATGAAACTTGAAATGCATGTTTATAACCGACAGATCTATAGAGGTCACAATTTTGAACCGATTTGGATGAAACTTGACATGTATGTTTATAACCCCAAGATCTTGGGTCCTTTCTATATTTGCGCCCATCTGATCGTAACTTCCTGAATTATGTCCCGTGATTGACCGAAAAATTGCCTTTTTATACGCCCACATTTTCATGTGGACGTATTATGTCGTCACCCCTGTCCGTCCGTCCGTCCACAATTTGTTTGTGGACTCTCTACAGGTCACAATTCTTATCCGATTTTGACGAAACTTCAAATATAGGTTTATCCCCAAAAAATCTCGGCTGCTTTCGATATTGGCATGTATCGGATCAAAACTTCATGGATTATGGCCCCTGATTGTACGAAAAATCACGTTTTTAGCTTGTGGACCCTATAGAGGTCACAATTTGGAACCCATTTTGATGAAACTTGACATGCATGTTTGTAACCCAAAGATCTTGGTTCTTTTCGATATTTGCGGCTATCGGAATGTAATTTCTTGAATTATGGCCCCTGATTGTCCGAAAAATCACCCTTTTTAGCTTGTGGTCCCTCTGGAGGTCACAATTATTATTTGATTTAAAAAACCGTTTGATTATATCACCGTTACACCCTAAGGAAGGTTGAGTTCGAATTTCTTGAAAATCGGACGAAAATTGCCATACAAAATGGCCGCCGTTTGTACGCGATTACTGTTAAAAAATGGTACATGTATATCAAGGTTGTGGACCCTGTGGAGGTCACAATTTTGATTCGATTTTGATGAAACTTGATATTCATGGTTATAACCCAAAGATCTTGCTTCCTTTCGATATTTGCGCATATCGGATCGTAACTTCCTGAATTATGGCCCCTGATTATGCGCAAAATCGCCTTTTTTTCAGCTTGGAGGTCACAATTATTATTCGATTTAAAAAACCGTTTGATTATATCACCGTTACACCCTAAGGAAGGTTGAGTTCGAATTTCGGGAAAATCGGACGAAAATTGCCATACAAAATGGCTGCCGTTTGTACGCGAATACTGTTAAAAAATCGTATATCAAGGTTGTGGACCCTGTGGAGGTCACAATTTTGATTCGATTTTTATGAAACCTTAAAATTCATGGTTATAACCCAAAGATCTTGCTTCCTTTCGATATTTGCGCATATCGGATCGTAACTTCCTGAATTATGGCCCCTGATTATACGCAAAATCGCCTTTTTTTTTAGCTTGGAGGTCACAATTATTATCCGATTTAAAAAAACGTTTGATTATATTACCATTACACCGTAAGGAAGGTTGCGTTTGAATTTCGGGAAAATCAGACCAAAATTGCCATACAAAATGGCCACCGTTTGTACGCGAATACTGTTAAAAAATGGTATATCAAGGTTCTGGACCCTGTAAAGGTCACAATTTTAATTCGATTTTGATGAAACTTGAAATTCATGATTATAACCCAAAGATCTTGGTTCTTTTCGATATTTGCGCATATCGGATCGTAACTTCCTGAATTATGGCCCCTGGTTATACGCAAAATCCCCCTTTCTTTAGCTTGTGGTCCCTCTGGAGGTGACAATTATTATCCAATTTAAAAAAACGTTTGATTATATCACCGTTACACTGTAAGGAAGGTTGAGTTTGAATTTCGGGAAAATCGGACCAAAATTGACAGACAAAATGGCCGCCGTTTGTATGCGAATACTGTTAAAAAAATGATATATCATGGTTGTGGATCCTGAAAAGGTCACAATTTTAAATCGATTTTGATGAGGAAGGTTGAGTTCTAATTTCGTGAAAATCGTACCAAAATTGCCGGACGAAATGGTCGCCGTTTGTACGCGAATAGTGTAAAAATAAGGTATATCATGGTTGTGTACTCTCTAAAGGTCACAATTCTTATCCGATTTTGATGAAAAGTCACATTTCTAGGTTGTGTACCGTCACACCATAATCATTGTCTGTTTCGAATTTCATTAATATCAGACTGGAACTGACCAACTAAATGGCTGCTCCCAATACAGTATGAAATACAGGACTTAAAGATGTAGGAAAAATCACTTTCGGTATTGCTTGTTCTCTGTCCATCTCTCGAAAATGTGGGCGTATCCTGCCTGGCAGTGCCAGCCTATCTTTTAGCTTGTGGCCCCTCTGTAGGTCAAAATTATTATCCGATTTAAAAAAACGTTTGATTATATCACCGTTACATTGTTATAAAAGATGATGTGGAATTTCATGAAAATTGGACCAAAATTGACGGACAAAATGGCCGCTGTTTGTACGCGAATAGTGTGAAAATATGTTATATCACGGTTGTGGACCCTATAGAGGTCACAATTTTGAACTGATTTTGATGAAACTTGAAATACATGTTTATAACATAAGGATCTTGGTTCCTTTCGATATTTGCGCATATTGGATCGTAACTTCCTGAATTATGGCCCCTGATTGTACTAAAAATCGCCTTTATCACCTTGTGGTCCCTCTGGAGGTAACAATTATTACCTGATTTAAAAAAACGTTTGATTATATCACCGTTACAGGGTAATCTATGTTGAGTTTGAATTTCATGAAAATCGGACCAAAATTGACAAACAAAATAACTGCCGTTTGTATGCGAATGGTGTAAAAATATGGTATATCAAGGTTGTGAACCCTATAGGGGTCACAATTTTAATACGTTTTTGATGAAACTTGAAATACATTTTTATAACCTAAAGATCTTGGTTCCTTGCGATATTTGCACATATCGGATTGTAATTTCCTGAATTATGGCCTCTGATTATACGGAAAATTGGCTTTATGGAGTTCAAAAACATTTGATTATATCACCATTTTGTGAACATCGGACCAAAATTGATGAACAAAATGGCTGCCATTTTTACACGAATAGTGTAAAAAATATGGTATATCAAGGTTGTGTACCCTGTAGAGGTCACAATTTTAATTCGATTTTGGTCAAACTGAAAGATCTTGGTTCCTGTCGATGTTTGGACATATCTGATCGTAACTTCCTGAATTATGGCCCCTGATTGTACGAAAAGTCGCCATAATATTAAATGTTTCGTATCCAGTGGAGGTGACAGCTTATTCCATAATATTAAATGATTCGTATACTTTACCTTAGCATGGAGCAGTAATAAAAACCAAACAAATTCTAATGATTTTCTGATAATTACATAATGAGTTGTTACTCTTAATCAGATTTTAGTGTATTATAAATGTTTCATTACCGAAAAAAGTAAAAATATGCGACAGCTCTTGTTGACTGCCCAACGATTTAGCTGCTGTAGGCGTATGTTTCGTTACCTGGCAACCTATCTTTATAGGTCCATATTGAATGTGGACGTATTATGCCGTTGCCCCTGTGTGTGTCTGTGGGTCGCCTATAGGGCGCAATTCTTCATGGATTATCTTCAAACTTTCTATATTTATTCCTTATACCCTAAGGAAGATCCACATTGTGTTTTGTGCATGCCCGACCCCCAGGGGCAGAGCCACGCTAATTTCTAGTATTTGTTTGTCGTCTACAGGCCACATTTCTTCACTTATAATCTTGAAACTTTCCATACATATTATTTGAACATCCTTAGCGTTTGAGGTGCATGCCCAACCCCCAAGGGCAGAGCCACGCCCATTTTCTTTTCATGTGTCTTTGTGTCCCCTACAGGGTGCAATTCTTACTGGATTTTCTTCAAACTTTGTATATTTACTCTTTACACCCTAAGGATGATCCCTATTGTTTGGGGTGCATGCCCAACCCACAGGGGTAGAGCCACGCACATTTTCTTTTTGTTTACCTGTGTGTCGCCTACAGGGGCAATTACTGGATTTTCTTAAAACTTTGTATACTTACTCTTTACACCCTAAGGATGATGCATATTGTTTTTTGGTGCATGCACTACCCCAGGGTCAGAGCCACGCCATTCCTTGTATTTATTTGTTTGTCGTCTACTAGCCACTTTTCCTAACGTATCATCTTGAAACTTTGAATACTTATTCTTTGTACCCTAAGGAACATCCCTATCATTAATTGGGGTACATGCCCAACTCCCAGGGGCAGAGCCATGCCCGTTTTCTTTTTGAGTGTTGCCTACAGGCCACAATTCTTAATAGATCATGTTGAAACTTAAAATTCTTATTCCTTATACCCTAAGGATGATCCCTTTTGTTTTGGGTGCATACGACAGCAACGTCCATTTCTTGTATTTATTTGTCTGTCGTCTACAGGCTGCATTTCTTAATGTATCACCTTGAAACTGTTGCATGCTTATTCTTGGTACTTTAAGGAAGATCCCCATTGTTTTTGGTGCATGCCGGGGGGGGGGATGGCCTAGTGGTCTAGAGTGCCGCGCTTCAACCTCTAGCTGGCCGGTCACCTCTGGCTTGCGGCTGTGGTTTCGAGCCCTGGTGTGAGCGTATGTTGCATGGAGATAGGGTCGCCTTCTCAACCTCCTGGGTTTCCTCCGGGCACTCCACTTTTCTCCCACTGCTAAAGACCCCTACGCGCAAGCGAATTATTGAAATAAATTTTTTTTTTTTTAAAAAGAACATGTTAGTCCCGAAATGACCTGGTTTGTGTTGATTGGACTTTAAACCCCATTTCTCTCTCTCTCTCTCTTTTGGTGCATGCCCAACCCCCAGGGACAGTGTCACGCCCATTTCTTTTTTTTTTTATCTGTGTGTCGCCTACAGGCCACAATTCTTAATTGATCGTCTTGAAAACTTTTTTATACTTATTCCTTATATCCTAAGGCTGACCACTATTATTTTTTGTGTCTTGTGTTCGCCTACAGGATGCAATTCTTAACAGATTGCATATCTATTCCTTATACCCTAAGGATGACCCCTATTGTTTTTGGTGATTTCCTAACCCCAAGGGGCAGAGCCATGTCCATTTTTACTTCGTGTCTGTGTGTGTTGTCTACAGGCCACGATTCTTAATGGATTGTCTTTAAACTTGGGATATGTATTCCTTATAGCCTAAGGACGACAACTACATGTCCCGACTCCCAATTTTTGTGTTTGTGGTTTACCGGCTGCAATTCTGAATGAATCCGCTAGGGAAACTGACATCGTTTAAGATGGGGTTTTTTGACTTTAAAAAATGCTATAGAGTTTGATTTCAAAACATCGTTTGATAATTGACAATAATCGTTTGAAAACTACAAAAATGGTTTAATTAGAACCATAGTTTAATTTAATGGTACAGCGTTTGATATCTCTAAGTGGGGGTTAAAAATGGACGAACCGTCGAATTATGTAATGCGTTTGATTACTAGACATCGCTTTAATTTCCGAGCTGCCGATTAATTTATCAAGTGTTTAAATATTAGACGAAAAATTTATTTGCTCGCGAGTCGTTTATCCGATCGGTTCATTTTGATTACGATTATTTACATATGAAATGAAGTACGAATAAAAAGGGTGGATATAAAAAAATGCACACGAAGATATGCTAAACTTACCGTGGTCGTAGTATTATTATCCATTAAAAATAATGATTCACGGTACCATTGACAAATACATCAAAGATCGGTACGTCAATTGTTATTATACCATCGGAAATCGGTAGAGCACATTCCCGGTGATGTATTTTTCTTTAAATCACAAATGAATGAAAATAGATTTCCACGTGTACACGTGACTAGAAGACCTGGCAATGATTCCACCATTGACAAATACATCAACAATCGGTAAATCACGTCCAATGTTATTATATCATTGGAAATCGGTAAAGCACATTCCAGGTAAAGTATTTTCTTTAAATCACTAATGGATGAACACGACTTTTCATCTGCACATGTGGTCGTGTGATAATCTCGCGAGACTTGTATACTGGCGCCAAACGTCACTATTCGTCGATCGCCATAGACGAGCTATCGCTCAGGGTGGTGCGGGTCTGTTCATCCCACGATCTTTTCACCCTGGGATGTTTCATCCCAATGTTGTTGTATATTACAGATTTAACGTAAAATACATTTAATATGATATTAAGTTGATTAAATTAAATTATTTACACTGCATGGGTTGGAAGTTGGTAAAAACATACAATTGGTTAACACAAAAAAATAAAAAGTCCTTGTTTGTTAAAAAATCAATTTAAATCACACTTATAAGACCGCTCCCTTTGTCGTAACAAAAACATGTTTCACCTCAACGCAGACAGGTAAATACAAGTGGGAATTGATAAAACAATAGCATTTGACCAATCAAATAATGAATGTAAATAAAAAAAACACATTAAAAAGGACATTTATGACTCAACTGTATATTCAAAGACATGATTTTGTGTGGCACCCAAACAGGTGAGCACAGGTGATAATTAATAAAACAACAGCTTTCGACCAATCTCAGGATTAACCCATACTGTACTAACATACATGTATATTGAAAATATGCATTTCATATGGCACCCAGGATTTGAAAAACCTAAGCATTCGGCCAAACAGATAATCAATCTACACTTATAACGGACATTTATGACTCCACCGTATATTCACCTGGCCAAAAGGTGACTAGCTCAGCATACCGTGTATACACAGACCATTTCTGTAATTAATGTACATGGGGATATATATTAAGAGGTTTGCATGCCGCTAGTTCTTGCAAACGTTATTCATATGTATAAACCATGATATTCCAATGTTCGATTTCTTTTTAATGTGCATGCTGCAAATAAATGTCTTTAAAACGTTCTTTATAATAATATGTATAAACTAGTGATTGCATGCAGCAATTATTTTTTTTGAATCGTTCTTTATATGTGATTGTTTTCCAATTTTATATCTGTGAACCAGTCTCTTCCAGTATTTTAAGAGTTCATGTTATTTTTTAGTGTTTATTTTTTAGTGTTTATGTTATTTTTTAGTGACATGGATTCCACTAAGTAAAAACACGTGTCCCAAATCATGCTTTATATTTATTGTATAAGTCTATGACACTGCCGTTCAGGCGTCGAATTCGGATTCTAATATATCGGTATAAAAATGAATATCAAACACGACGTCGCCCCTGTACATGACACTATTCTAATCACGTGCAGAGGACAGCTGATCGTTCCCCCTGGAATTCCTTTCTCGCATTCCGACTAATTTGCGATAAAAATTATATGTGAAAGAATGATATTACAGAAGAGCAATGAAGACATAGATCAGTAATTAATTTTAATTGTTAGGTTATCTGGCTTCTTACTTAAATGTGTGAATACAACTCAACCCTCGCCGCATGTTTTTATTACTAATCCAAAACAAATAATTACTTGTTATTAAATAATAAATAAAAAAAAGTACATGTTTGTTTAACTATAAGTAAGTGCTTAACAGTTTATTTAACAATAAGTACAGCTTAGTTAATTAACTGCTATTCTAATAACCAACATTCAACCTATGAAGTGTAAATAATTTAATTTAATTAACCTGTCCATAATATCATTATCATATTAAATGTATTCGATGTTAAATCTATAATAAACAACAATAACAAGGACGGTGGTGGGGGGGGTGAAACAGCCCGGAATGAATAGATTACTTGTCATTTCGATCCCGCGTCATTTCGGACTCAAGAATAAAACCTCGACGTTTCAGACTCAGTCAGATATGTGACATTTCTGACTTGGGTAGGTGACGCTTCTGACTCGGGGAATAAGTTTAAAGGAAAGGTTTAACACAACTGTCAAATCAATTTATAATAAGCCCTCCCCCCACGCACAAATAACATGCAGGCTAAATTATATAATTTACACCTTGCCATCAAGTACAGCACCTGGAGTTGTGCATAACGAACCTACGGCAAAATTTCAAATGTTGAATGTTTACGAAAAGAGCGTTTTATTTTTTTTATATCTGTACTATCTATATAAAAATGTTGTTGATGAATTTATTTGAAATAGGCCAATTCAAAACACGAAAGAAAATATTTATTAACACGAAACACGTGATTAGTAAAAAGGCTCCACCAAACGTTAAATCATTAGTGAATAGTTGCACTTGCGGTTCTTTGATAATCATCGTTTCCCGTAAAAAGTAATGCATTTGTTTAAAACGAATAATATGCTGATGAATTGATTTGAAAATGACCTACACAAAAATTAAAATAAATATTTACACGACATGCACTCTTTTTACAAGTATCTAGAAATTGTTAACGATAATCCGCGAGCTGCACGTTGACATGCATTATTCCTCGACAAGCTTGGCAATACCAATCGATAAATTTGCGTACAAAGCAATGTTTTTCTATGGAAAATATTAGAAATAGCAACGATCAAAGCGGAATAATTAAAGCTGATTAGCCGATAATCCCCATGTTATTGTTGTCAATGTTGTGGCTGTGCAAAGAAATCTTACGGTTGTTTGGTGGATGAGGAAAAACGTAAGTTGTCAATCATCGATAATGGCGGCCGTGTGTTGATTGCAATTATTCCGTTTCACAAAAAAACCCAATAGCAGTGATTGGTCAATCAAGGTCGTTTACTATTTGATAAAAGAAAAACAATGAAGTATTACTAAATATACACAAATTTTCAACAATATTTTATTACCTAGTTTATTACTCGCCGATGAAACAAAACAAAAGAGAACTAGCAATGTTAATCGCGATCTCAACAGTCGCCGATCAACTGAATTAGGCAACTATCAGCCTCCCATAAAACGAAAAGATAAATGGCTGTACTGTCACATAAATTTTCCACAGTCTTTTAATTATTAATCCGAAACGTCGCTAGCCGAATCCGAAATGAAACAGCCCGGGATGAACAGTCCGATAAAAAATTAGGTTGAGGTGAAACAGCCCAGGGTGAAAAGATCGTGGGATGAACAGACCCGCACCACCCTGAGCGATAGCTCGTCTATGGAGATCGACGAATAGCGACGTTTGGCGCCAGTATACAAGTCTCGCAAGATTATCACATGACCACATGTGCAGATGAAAAGTTGTGTTCATTCATTAGTGATTTAAAGAAAATACTTTACCTGGAATGTGCTTTACCGATTTCCAATGATATAATAACATTGGACGTGATTTACAGAATGTTGATGTATTTGTCAATGGTGGAATCATTGCCAGGTCTTCTAGTCACGTGTACACGTGGAAATCTATTTTCATTCATTTGTGATTTAAAGAAAAATACATCACCGGGGATGTGCTCTACCGATTTCCGATGGTATAATAACAATGGACGTACCGATTTTTGATGTATTTGTCAATGGTACCGTGAATCATTATTTTTAATGGATAATAATACTACGACCACGGTAAGTTTAGCATATCTTCGTGTGCATTTTTTTTATATCCACCCTTTTTATTCGTACTTCATTTCATATGTAAATAATCGTAATCAAAATGAACCGATCGGATAAACGACTCGCGAGCAAATAAATTTTTCGTCTAATATTTAAACACTTGATAAATTAATCGGCAGCTCGGAAATTAAAGCGATGTCTAGTAATCAAACGCATTACATAATTCGACGGTTCGTCCATTTTTAACCCCCACTCGGAGATATCAAACGCTGTACCATTAAATTAAACTATGGTTCTAATTAAACCATTTTTGTAGTTTTCAAACGATTATTGTCAATTATCAAACGATGTTTTGAAATCAAACTCTATAGCATTTTTTAAAGTCAAAAAACCCCATCTTAAACGATGTCAGTTTCACAGTGTTAGCATATGTATTCCTTATAGCCTGAGGGCGTCCACTATTGATTTTGGTGAATGTCCCGATCTCCAGGGGCAGAGCCACGCCCCCTTTTTGCCTTTAGCGTCTGAAAGCCACAATTCTGAATGGATTATCTTGATGTTGAGGCATGATCCTCAACGCTAAACAAACCAAACACCTTGCCTTCTTGACAAAGTACCATATCAATCAAAGCAAGAATGTGGACGTATATTGTAGCGTTAGCTCCTTATATTACTTTCAAAAACGTAAATTAAAAAACGCCAATTTCGCGTGTTTTGACGTTACGCTAAAAAAATTTGTCACGTTTTTAAACGAGAGTACCCCACTTCAAGTGCCCGCCTTAGGTTTCCATTTTTATACGCCCACATTTTCATGTTTGTGGCAGGGGCGTAAAAATCCACTAGCCCGACGCCCGAGACTACCAAAAATAACCTACGGGCTAGTGACCTATTTAGCCGTACTAGTCCGGGGCTAGTGCCCTTTCATTGCTCATTTTTTCTGTGATTTAAACTACGTAAATGAGATGTGAAATACTGCACTTTTATTTCTCCAATCCAAACGAAGCATAGCATAACAATAGTTTTTTCTGTGACTGTAACGAACACGGGAAGGTTGTACCTCTTCTATTTATAGTGGGGCTAAATATAGATCTCAGTCAATACAATCTAAAGTCATGTGATAATCTAGACTACAATGCATGATGGGGGATGTAAGAAGCACTTCCCACCTCTCGCAATTTAAAGTCATGTGACAATCTAGACTACAATGCATGATGGGAGATGTCTACTTTAGTTTTATCGTAGAAATAGATAAGGACCTGCGTTGTCCGCTATTTATCGGATATATTGGAATAAAAACTAGTTTAAATTGACCAAGAACAAAACTCGTAATATTAATCAAATTAGTCCTTCATTTATAAACTGATTATTTTACATTAATTAATAATATAGGTCACTTTCTGTTGGCGTACGTCGGCACAGTATTGCAGGAACGGTATCCCGTGCGGTAATTTGATAAGCGGTAGAGTTGAAAAACATTCGTCATATGGATTGAGGCCAGGAAAAACTGTATACTCCACATCGACTCATGTACCCCGTATATTATTGAATACAGTTCAGTTAGAAAGAATACATTTAATGTAGTCAAATGGGTGACAATCTGCAGTGTACATTATTGACGATTAAAGTTTGTACCTTGTCCAACTACGGACTAGTGGAACTGGATGCCGGGCTAGTGTCTGACAGTAGACTACTAGCCCGGGGCTAGTGGATTAAAAAATATTTTTACGCCCCTGGTTTGTGGACTCTCTACAGGTCACAATGAAGGTTGAGTATGAATTTTGTGAAAATCGGACCAAAATTGACAAACAAGATGGCTGCCGTTTGTTTGCGAATAGTGTGAAAATATGTTTTATCAAGGTTGTGGAGTCTCTACAGGTCACACATTGTTTAAGGTCATGAGACGAAGAATCCTATTGATTTTCAGTGATTTCTGATAATTAGTTTCAGAGTTATTGCCCTAGATCACTTAAAAAAAATCTTGTGGATGATCTAGAGGCCAAAGTTAATATCAAATTGACTTTAAATTTATACACAGTGTTTGAGATCATGAGACAAAGAAGCCTATTGATTTTCAGCGATTTCTGATAATTACTGGCAGTTATGGCCCTTGATCACTTCAAAAAATCTTGTGAATGCTGAGGCCAAAGTTAATATCTGATTGACTTTAAATTGATACACACTGTTTAAGGTCATGAGACGAAGAAGCCTACTGATTTTCAGTGATTTCAAATAATTACTTCCAGAGTTATGGCCCTTGATCACTTTTTTAAAAATCGTGTGAAAGCTCTAGAGGCCAAAGTTAATATCCGATTGACTTTAAATTTATACACAGTGTTTAGGGTCATGATACGAAGAATCCTATTGATTTTCAGCGATTTCCGATAATAAGTGCCAGCGTTATGGCTAGTGCTGGCAATCGTTACTGATTTTACATATCGATATCGGCAACCGTTAGGGAGATATCGGTATCGATATATCGGAAAAAAACGAAAATTGTATACTAAAAATGTACCGGGTATTTAAATGTGTTATTGATCGAATAAAAGAAAAAATAAACAAACTATGATTCTTAGCTATTGTTTCATAATATTCTTTTCATTCAAAGCTTAAACTTGATGCTGCAATGGTGTTAGTAATAAAATAGTTTCGCAGCTTCGCGCTCGCCATCAATCATCCACGAGTCATTGTTGACGATTTTTTTTAGTCGCTTATAGCAATAAACAAACTTATTAAAATGGAGTTGTTCCCCCTGAACTTAATTACTTTTTGTCATTGTTGTAAGCGACATCGAAAATTACCGAAGCGATGGTTGAACTGCGAGGTGTGCGTGTTTTTATACGCCCACATTTTCATGTGGACGTATTATGTCGTCGCCCCTGTCCGTCCGGACGTCCGTCCGTCCACAATTTGTTTGTGGACTCTCTACAGGTCACAATTCTTATCCGATTTTGACGAAACTTGAAATATAGGTTTATCCCCAAAAGATCTCGGTTCCTTTCGATATTGGCATGTATCGGATCAAAACTTCATGGATTATGCCCCCTGATTGTACGAAAAATCACGTTTTTAGCTTGTGGACCCTATAGAGGTCACAATTTTGAACCGATTTTGATGAAACTTGACATGCATGTTTGTAACCCAAAGATCTTGGTTCCTTTCGATATTTGCGGCTATCGGAATGTAATTTCCTGAATTATGGCCCCTGATTGTCCGAAAAATCACCCTTTTTAGCTTGTGGTCCCTCTGGAGGTCACAATTATTATTCGATTTAAAAAACCGTTTGATTATATCACCGTTACACCCTAAGGAAGGTTCAGTTCGAATTTCGGGAAAATCGGACGAAAATTGCCATACAAAATGGCCGCCGTTAGTACGCGAATACTGTTAAAAAATGGTATATCAAGGTTGTGGACCCTGTGGAGGTCACAATTTTGATTCGATTTTGATGAAACTTGAAATTCATGGTTATAACCCAAAGATCTCGCTTCCTTTCGATATTTGCGCATATCGGATCGTAACTTCCTGAATTATGGCCCCTGATTATACGCAAAATCGCCTTTTTTTTAGCTTGGAGGTCACAATTATTATTCGATTTAAAAAAACGTATGATTATATCACCGTTACACCCTAAGGAAGGTTGAGTTCGAATTTCGGGAAAATCGGACGAAAATTGCCATACAAAATGGCCGCCGTTTGTACGCGAATACTGTTAAAAAACGGTATATCAAGGTTGTGGACCCTGTGGAGGTCACAATTTTGATTCGATTGTGATGAAACTTGAAATTCAAGGTTATAACCCAAAGATCTTGCTTCTTTTCGATATTTGCGCATATCGGATCGTAACTTCCTGGGTTATAGCCCCTGATTATACGCAAAATCGCCTTTTTTTTTAGGCTTGGAGGTCACAATTATTATCCGATTTAAAAAAACGTTTGATTATATTACCGTTACACCGTAAGGAAGGTTGAGTTCGAATTTCGGGAAAATCAGACCAAAATTGCCATACAAAATGGCCACCGTTTGTACGTGAATACTGTTAAAAAATGGTATATCAAGGTTGTGGACCCTGTAAAGGTCACAATTTTAATTCGATTTTGATGAAACTTGAAATGCATGGTTATAACCCAAAGATCTTGGTTCCTTTCGGTATTTGCGCATATCGGATCGTAACTTCCTGAATTATTCGAATTTCGTGAAAATGGTACCAAAATTGCCGGACGAAATGGTCGCCGTTTGTACGCGAATAGTGTAAAGATATGGTATATCATGGTTGTTGACTCTGTACAGGTCACAATTCTTATCCGATTTTGACGAAAAGTCACATTTCTAGGTTGTGTACCGTCACACCATAATCATTGTCGGCTTCGAATTTCATGAATATCAGACTGGAACTGACCAACAAAATGGCTGCTCCCAATACAGTATGAAATATGGGACTTAATGATGTAGGAAAAATCACTTTCCGTATTGTTTGTTCTCTATCCATCTCTCGAAAATGTGGGCGTATCCTGCCTGGCAGTGCCAGCCTATCTTTAGTTTTAGCGTGAATTGAATGATCTAACGCTGAATAAGGCCAATTTGATACCAAACATTCCATTAATCTTATTTTATTGAAGTCCATTGAAGTATCGATATCACGAAACTGAATATCGATATCGATATTTTCCATAAGTCGCCGACGATTATCGGCTATATCGATATTTTTTGCCAGCACTAGTTATGGCCATTGATCACTTCAAAAAATCCTGTGGACGCTCTAGAGGCCAAAGTTTAATATCCGATTGACTTTAAATTTATGCATAGTGTTTAAGGTCATGAGACGAAGAATCCTATTGATTTTCAGCGATTTCCGATAATAAGTGCCAGCGTTATGGCCATTGATCACTTCAAAAAATCCTGTGGACGCTTTAGAGGCCAAAGTTTAATATCCGGTTGACTTTAAATTTATGCATAGTGTTTAAGGTCATGAGACGAAGAATCCTATTGATTTTCAGCGATTTCCGATAACAAGTGCCAGTGTTATGGCCATTGATCACTTCAAAAAATCCTGTGGACGCTCTAGGGGCCAAAGTTAATATCCGATTGACTTTAAATTTATACATAGTGTTTACAGTCATGAGACGAAGACGTCTATCGATTTTCAGTGATTTTCAATAATTACTGCCAGAGTTATGGGCCTTAATCACTTGGAAAAAATCCAGAGGCCAAAGTTAATATCCGATCGACTTTAAATTTACACACAATGTTTAAGGTCATGAGACGAAGAATCCTATCGATTTTCAGAGATTTCAAATAATTACTGCCAGAGTTATCTCCCTTGGTAACTTCAAAAAATCTTGTGATGCTATAGAGGCCAAACTTATCATCTGATTGACTTCAGATTGATACACAGAGTTTAAGGTGTTGAAACGAACAAGTATCTTGATTTTCAATGAATTTTGATAACTGAACCGCTAAATCCATGATATTAGATCTTTCTTGTATATACTAATTGTTAGCGTGGGGCAGATCTGTCAACCCCTGAGAGCTGAAATGCAGTAGGGTAGTGTAGAAAAAGGCAGTAGAAACTATGATTTGGCAGTAGATTTACAAAAACGTGTAAATTCGCACTTCCAAGGGTAATTAATTTGGAAATGTCAAAGGATACATTGAATTATAGGCCTAACAATACAAAAATTGCATTAAATGGGTAATAAATAAACTACACACACATCATTAGCAATGAACCATATCTAAAATTATTTATTAAACCAAAATTGAATATGTACCCTACAGAAAGAAATAATTAGTATTTATTAGTAAGGAAAAAATAATTAAAATAGATTCTACCATTTTTCTTTATTTTAACTTATTATGATTTTAAAAAAATCCTCGTGTGACGTGCATTTCCTATTCCGACAGTTTTTGTCAATTTTATTTAATGTAAGATGATTGTAATCATTATATAGATTCTACAGAAATTCTTGATTAGGAATAGAGAGAGGAGGGCATAAAAAAATAAGTTTTGCATAGCGACTAAATAAGTAAACATTGGCATCGAACATGCTTTTCATGCAGTGTCAGTGACATTTATCCTCTTACAATACAATACAGTGTACAGGATTTTTTCTCCCGGGATTCCGTAAATCTGCTTTTAAATTTATTCTTGGGAGCCTTCCATGTAAGTCGTATCGGCAAGACGTGTTCTCATCTTGAAATTAAAGTTCCAGGTTGTGTTGCATTCGAAGTACCGGTATTGTATTACATGCCGTACAATGTCAGCCATTGCTGCCGTAAATTGATCGCTATTTGTTTAGTTTATCGCTACGCATTTTAAGAGTATTTGGAACACGTGGCAATAATATATCCGCTTTATTAACTCTAAAAAAAGTTGAAACGAATTCGAGAACAAATCTCTTAGCTAAATTACACCTTACAACACCCCAAGTCGATGTTAACAGAAAGTCGCAATCTTTTTTGTTTACATGAAAAAAGTTGCTTCCTTTAGTTCCAAAGTTTTGGCTTGACAATTAAAAAAACTCTTTTTTAAGAATGCGGTAGAAATCTATTACCGCACAGTAGTGCGGTACACAAGCCCATTTCGCGGCATTTTACCGCGTGATGCGGTAGAGTTGACAGGTCGGGCGTGGGGTAAAACTTTATAAAAAGCAATCAAATTCTAATGGTTTTCTGATAGTGATAATTACATAATGAGTTATAACTCTTAATCAGTTTTTAGTGTATTACAAATGTTTCATTACCGAAAAAAGTAAAAATATGCGACAACCCAGGGCTTCCACTTCAAAATTTTCCCAACCGGTCATTTTTCTCACGGAGAAAGTGGTGCTATTTTAAGCACATAATAAGAAGCCAAAAACTACATGCTATCGGAATGTCGATCGACTTTAATTGGGTCAAGGACAGTCACACAAAAAATCAACCTCACATCGACATTTATATACCCACCCAACTATCCCCCTAATAAATAAAAGAACACATGTAATCAATTATTATCATTTAGTTATTTATACATTCATAAAGTATAACAATAACAAGATGCATTCATTTATCGAAAGTACAGTATTTTCTTTATTTGTTTACGACATCACCCGTATATACTCGTCGGTTTCTACAGGATTTCCATTTCTGTAAAGCACGTGTCAGTTGAAATTCTCATTAATTCGTCAAGATTTTTTCATGCTCAAGGAACATCGTAACTTGGTTTTAATTATGTTTTGGTGCTAGAATCCCGGTTCTCAGTGGCGTACGTGACATTATTCGGCGGTTGACTATTTTCTCCATACACGGGGGAAAAAGTAGTTCCGAATGATTAGCACACGTAAATAATTCAAAGTCATACACGCATGTACAATAATTAACCTAATACTTAAACTTATCAATTTATTAACTCGTATTGATATTTTAAGAGCTCAAATAATATCGTATTCGTATTTTAACTCTATAACATGTAAAGATATTTGCACATATTTCAATATGGCGGCGATCGTAAAAGCTCATTGTTTCAACCAAATGACGTCTACCGATTGTTATATAAACGGAATAAATGGATTAAAAACACCTGGGAATACATATTTTTGTGTGGGAATATCATATCTTAACCACGGGAATATTTGTAACCATTTAGTAGAGAATTTACGGCTGACTTTGTTTTTCGGGGCGGAACTGTCATCCTCGAATGTTGAAGAAGGGGAATCGGATTCATTGACAGCAATATCACCATCTCGCTTTCTTTTGTTATTCTGGGAGGTGAGGAATTTCAACATTTTGAAATGATATATAGAATGCTAACATTCTTGTATATATATATATCATTTGCAAGATTGACATGATTAACTCTTCTGATCAAGTGAAGACATCAAAGAAAAGTTTTTAATTTGTTTGATGTTCAAACAGTGAATTGCCGCACGAATGATGAAAGTCGGTAAATATGCTGTAACAACAACTCAAGAATGATCACGCTCACAGTATTACTAATTATAAAACAAAACAAAACTAAGTAAATTGATTAAATGTTGAGCTTTTAATCTGTTTGATGTAGCGCCTTTGTTAATTGTGATTAGAGCAATATACACAAGGATAATTGATTGGCAGTGGTTTCCATTCGTGGGCTACTGAACACTGTTAATTTTATTATACCCGATAGTTTACATCACGCCACGCACGGAGTTTCGTCGTCTCCCGGATTTTATGATTTAGCACAAAATATGCTATTTTTCCGGCGTGCAAAATGACCTACGGGTCTGATCCAGATTCGGTCATTTTGCAAAGCCGTAGGTCCCGACCGGCATATACGGCCGAAATGGAACCCATGCGACAACCCTTGTTGACTGTCAGGACGATTTAGCTGCTGTGGGCGTATGTTTCGCTGCCTGGCAACCTATCTTATTAAAATGTAACTCAATTAAAATTAGTTAATTTAAGATTTAGGTTGTTAGTAAACCTTCGGTTTCAATTACGGACTTTTAGTTTTGTCACAAGTCTGTTGTACTCTTAGCCTTCCGATTCAACTTTTTAATATTGAACAAAAACAATGTCTTAAAACATCTTCTTTATTTACTATGTTCTCTGGTGGGTATTGGACATTTGGAAACTGTAATCCCCTCTTCAATACCTTTCAGATGAAATATTACAACCCATATTTAGAGCACCGAATAAATTACGTCGGACTGTAACAGAATCTGGCATGTCGGCCATCTTGGTTTCCAAAATGGCTGCCATTTTCCATTGAGGTCAATAAGCAGATAAAACTTACTTTATGAAGTGCAGAATTAAGTACCTTTGACAGCCGTTTAGTGTCATTTTATGCTAACCTCAAAGTTGTAGTACATTTTTATACGCCCACATGGAAATGTGGTAGTATATTGCCGTCGCCCCCATCCGTCCGTCCGTCCGTCCGTCGGTCCGTCCATCGTCCATAATTTCTTGTGAACGCTCTAAAGGCTATAGTTGATATCCGATTGACTTTAAATTTATACACAGTGTTTAAGGTCATGAGGAGAAGAAGCCTATTGATTTTCGGTGATATCTGATAATTACTGCCAGAGTTATGACCCTTGATCACTTTGAAAAATCTTGTGAACGCTTTAGAGGCTTAAGTTAATATCCAATTGACTTTAAATTTATACACAGTGTTTAAGGGCATGTGACGAAGAAGCCTATCGATTTTCGGTGATATCCGATAATTACTACCAGAGTTATGACCCTTGATCACTTTGAAAAATCTTGTGAACGCTCTAGAGGCTAAAGTTAATATCCGATTGACTTTAGATTTATACACAGTGTTTAAGGTCATGATACGAAGAAGCCTGTTGATTTTCAGCAATATCCGATAATTCCTGCCCGAGTTATGACCCTTGATCACTTTGAAAAATCTTGTGAACGCTCTAGAGGCTAAAGTTAATATCTGATTGACTTTAGATTTATACACAGTGTTTAAGGTCATGATACGAAGAAGCCTGTTGATTTTCAGCAATATCCGATAATTCCTGCCCGAGTTATGACCCTTGATCACTTTGAAAAATCTTGTGAACGCTCTAGAGGCTAAAGTTAATATCCGATTAAATTTAAATTTATACACGGTGTTTAAAGTCATGATACAAAGAAGCCTATTGATTTTCAGCAATATCCGATAATTACTGCCAGAGTTATGACCCTTGATCACTTTGAAAAATCTTAAGTTAATATTCGATTGACTTTAAATTTATACACACTATTTACGGTCATGATACAAAATAGCCTATTTATTTTCAGCGATATCCGATAATTACTGCCAGAGTTATGACCCTTGATCACTTTGAAAAACCCTGTGAATGCTCTAAAGGGTAAAGTTAATATCCGATTGACTTTAAATTTGTACACAGTGTTTAGGGTCATGAGACGAAGAAGCCTATTTGATTTTCAGTGATATCTGGTAATTTCTGGCACTTGATCACTTTGAAATATCTTGGGGACAAAGACTTTGAGACAAACCATCAAAACTATTCTAATCATTTCTGATAATTATTTAATGGACTATTACTCGTAATAAGATTATCATGTGTTGTAAAAGTTCTCCTTACTGATAAAAGAAACAATATGCGACAACCCTTGTTGACTGCCCGGACGACTTAGCTGTTGTGGGCGTATGTTTCGTTGCCTGGCAACCTATCTTTCATCTGGGTTTCAAAATTTCAACTAATTGCTTTTATTATTACCAGAGTTATTGTAGGATCTTTGAAATACTAATTTGACCCCAAAATGCCATAATTCAAGGGCTTGTTTTGTCTATAGAGAAGTCCATTACTTTTAGTCACAAAAATACTGCCAATTTTGATGAGAAAAATGTTCATAGAACACTTATTTATTAATCGATTTTGAAAATTTAAAAACTTTCTTCATGTTTAAAGCAGCCTGCATACAGTAAAACAGAGAAAAACACATTATCTGTTATTTTAAATTTTGATGTGGTAATGCTATTCAGATTGATACAGAGTTTAAGGTGTTGAAATGAACAAGTAGTTTGATTTTCAATGAATTTTTATACGCCCACATAGAAATGTGGACGTATATTGCCGTCGCCCCCGTCCGTCCGTCCGTCGGTCCGTCCGTCCGTCCGTCCATCGTCCACAATTTTTTGTGAACGCACTAGAGGCCAGGGTTAATATCCGATTGACTTTAAATTTATACACAGTGTTTAAGGTCATGAGACGAAGAAGCCTATTGATTTTCAGCAATATTCGATAATTACTGCCTGAGTTATGACCCTTGATCACTTTGAAAAATCTTGTGAACGCTCTAGAGGCTAAAGTGAATATCCGATTGACTTTAAATTTACACACAGTGTTTAAGGTCATGAGACGATGAAGCCTATTGATTTTCAGCGATATCCGATAATTACTGACAGAGTTATGACCCTTGATCACTTTGAAATATCTTGTGAACGCTCTAGAGGCTAAAGTTAATATTGGATTGACTTTAAATTTGTACACAGTGTTCAAGGTCATGATATGAAGAAGCCTATTGATTTTCAGCAATATCCGATAATTACTGCCAGAGTTATGACCCTTGATCACTTTAAAAAATCTTGTGAATGATCGAGAGGCTAAAGTTAATATCCGATTGACTTTAAATTTATACACAAGGTTTAAGGTCATAAGACGAAGAAGCCTATTGATTTTCACGGATTTCCGATAATTAGTGCCAGAGTTATGGCCCTTGATCACTTCAAAAAATCTTGTGGATGCTCTAGAGGACAAAGATGATGTCCGATTGACTTCAAATTTATACACAGTGTTTAAGGTCATGAGACGAAGAAGCCTATTGATTTTCAGCGATTTCTGATAATTAGTGCCAGAATTGTGTCCCTTGATCACTTCAAAATTTCTTGTGGATGCTCTAGAGGCCAAAGTTAATATCTGATTGACTTTAAATTTATACACAGTGTTTAAGGTCATGAGACGAAGAAGCCTATTGATTTTCAGCAATATCCGATAATTATTGCCAGAGTTATGGCCCTTGATCATATCAAAAAATCCTGTGGACGTTCTAGAGGCCAAAGTTAATATCCGATTGACTTTAAATTTACACACACTGTTTAAGATCATGAGACGAAGAAACCTACTGATTTTCAGCGATTTCAAATAATTACTTCCAGAGTTATCTCCCTTGAACACTTCAAAAAACCTTGTGACACTATAGATGCCAAACTTATCATCCGATTGATTTCAGACTGATACACAGAGTTTAAGGTGTTGAAACGAACAAGTATTTTGATTTTCAATGAATTTTGATAACTGAACAGCTAAATCCATGATGTTAAATGTTTCCTATACTAATTGTTAGCGTGGGGCAAAACTTTATAAAAAGCTAACAAATTCTAATGATTTTCAGATAATTACATAATGAGTTGTTACTCTTAATCAGATTTTAGTGTATTACAAATGTTTCATTTCCCAAAAAAGTAAAAATATGCGACAACCCTTGTTGACTGCCCGGACGATTTAGCTGCTGTGGGCGTATCAGGGGCGTAAAAATATTTTTTAATCCACTAGCCCCGGGCTAGTAGTCTACTGTCAGACACTAGCCCGGCATCCAGTTCCACTAGTCCGTAGTTGGACAAGGTACAAACTTTAATCGTCAATAATGTACACTGCAGATTGTCACCCATTTGACTACATTAAATGTATTCTTTCTAACTGAACTGTATTCAATAATATACGGGGTACATGAGTCGATGTGACAGTTTTTCCTGGCCTCAATCCATATGACGAATGTTTTTCAACTCTACCGCTTATCAAATTACCGCACGGGATACCGTTCCTGCAATACTGTGCCGACGTACGCCAACAGAAAGTGGCCTATATTATTAATTAATGTAAAATAATCAGTTTATAAATGAAGGACTAATTTGATTAATATTCCGAGTTTTGTTCTTGGTCAATTTAAACTAGTTTTTATTCCAATATATCCGATAAATAGCGGACAACGCAGGTCCTTATCTATTTCTACGATAAAACTAAAGTAGACATCTCCCATCATGCATTGTAGTCTAGATTGTCACATGACTTTAAATTGCGAGAGGTGGGAAGTGCTTCTTACATCCCCCATCATGCATTGTAGTCTAGATTATCACATGACTTTAGATTGTATTGACTGAGATCTATATTTAGCCCCACTATAAATAGAAGAGGTACAACCTTCCCGTGTTCGCTACAGTCACAGAAAAAACTATTGTTATGCTATGCTTCGTTTGGATTGGAGAAATAAAAGTGCAGTATTTCACATCTCATTTACGTAGTTTAAATCACAGAAAAAATGAGCAATGAAAGGGCACTAGCCCCGGACTAGTACGGCTAAATAGGTCACTAGCCCGTAGGTTATTTTTGGTAGTCCCGGGCGTCGGGCTAGTGGATTTTTACGCCCCTGGGGCGTATGTTTCGTTGCCTGGCAACCTATCTTGATAATTGTACAACTAAATCCATAATAATAAATGTTTCGTATACTAAACGTTAGCATGGGCCAGAACTGTATAAAAAAACAAACAAATTTTAATGATTTTTGATAATTATTTAATATGCGACAACTCTTGTTGACTGCCCGGATGATTTAGCTGCTGGTGGGCGTATGTTTTGTTTGCCTGGCAACCTTTTTTTTCCTTGATTTGTAAGGTTTAGCTACGTTATTAGGTTGGTTATTTTTTAATGTTGTTATATTGTAATTGACTTTAAATATCCACGTCCAGTATAAGTGTTCATGTTTTGTTTTAGTCCAAATAAATCAATAATTAACATTTTTGTTTGATATCTTTATTTTAACATTAGCTTCAAAATTTCGTATATCTCCTAAAAAGACCACATTTTCCTATTAATACCATGTCAAATTTTCGTATGTGTGCTTACGAAAAATAATATCAAGATTTTCTGTTGTGCTTATTATCAGTAAGTGACGAGTAAAATAACGTTGCCCTGTTACAGATTTCAAGATTATATGACAGTATCTCACAAAATTATTCAGTGTTTTGTTGCTCCTGTAAAATTTGTATGCCTTCGTATACTTCACTATACGCAATTTTGATAGCTCACCAACGATAAATTATCTTTAATTAAAGATACATTGTCTGTGATAAAATGAAGAGCTGGTAGTTCTCACTATAATATTGACCATAATTTATTATCAGTATAGTCATTTTGTCATATTTTTCCTGCAGGTCCAAAGAGGGACGCTGGCTTAGCAAGAGAATTCATTCTAAAAATGTTTGTAGAACTTAACCCAGATCCAGATAAAATAATCTACTCACATTTTACATGCGCTACAGGTTTGTTTTATTACTGAATTTAATGAAAATATAATTAGTTCACAGAAACAAATCTTATCAAACAGTTCTTCATAAATTTTGTGAACATAGTCGACATAGCTCTAATTTCATATTGCTACATTTTCATGTCAAGTATAAAATTCATTGTCTCAGTTTGTGGACATCAGTCAAAATTTTCATCCCATTTTGATATTCATACATGTCGAACCGTAATTTAATGGATTATGGCCCTTGATTATGTGAACAATTTTTATAGGCCCAAGTCCACAATGGCTTGAGGATGCTCTGGTGGCTAAATTTTATATCCAATTGACTTATACGCAGTGTTTAAGACCTGTGACAAAGACACCTATATTTATCTGATTTTAGTGTATTATTATAAATGTTTCATTACCGACTAAATTAAAAAAATATGCGACAACGATGTAGCTGCTGTGGGCGTAGGCTTCGTTGCCTGGCAACCTGTCTTTATATAAGATGAAGCTTGGTCGTTTATTGCTTTGAAGAGAGGAGTAAGCTGAACTTAGTTCTGTACTGAATTGGGAACCAATGCAGGGATTGCAATACTGGGGAGTTGTTGATGTTTTCTAGTTATACGCCCACATTGAAATGTGGTCGTTTATTGTCGTCGCCCCTGTCCGTCCATCAGTCCGTCCGTCCGGCGTCCACAATTGCTTGTGGACGCTCTAGAGGCTAAAGTTAAGATCCGATTGACTTTATATTTATACACAGTGTTTAAGGTCATGAGACGAAGAAGCCTATTGTTTTTCAGCGATTTCCGATAATAACTACCAGAGTTATGGCCCTTGATCACTTCAAAAAATCTTGTGGACGCTCTAGAGGCCAAAGTTAATATCCGATTAAATTTATACACAGTGTTTAAGATCATAAGATGAAGAAGCCTATCGATTTTCAGCGATTTCCGATAATTAGTGCCAGAGTTATGGCCCTTGATCACTTCAACAAATCTTGTGGACGCTCTAAAAGCCAAAGTTAATATCCGATTGACCTTAAATTTATACACAGTGTTTTAAAAGGTCATAAGACAAAGAAGCCTATTGATTTTAATCGATCTCTGATAATTTTTGCCAGAGTTATGGCCCTTGATCACATCAAAAAATCCTGTGGATGCTCTAGAGGCCAAAGTTAATATCCGATTGACTTTAAATTTACACACACTGTTTAAGGTCATGAGACGAAGAAGCCTACTGATTTTCAGCAATTTCAAATAATGACTTCCAGAGTTATCTCCCATGATCACTTTAAAAAACCTTATGCCAAACTTATCATCAGATTGATACACAGAGTTTAAGGTGTTGAAACGAACAAGTATTTTGATTTTCAATTAATTTTGATAACTGAACAGCTAAATCCATGATGTTAAATGTTTCCTATACTAATTGTTAGCGTGGGGCAAAACTTTATAAAAAGCAAACAAAGTCTAATGATTTTCAGATAATTACATAATTAGTTGTTACTCTTAATCAGATTTTAGTGTATTACAAATGTTTCATTACCAAAAAAAAAGAAAAAATATGCGACAATTCTTGTTGACTGCCCGGACGATTTAGCTGCTGTGGGCGTATGTTTCGTTGCCTGGCAACCTATCTTTTGGCTTGTGGTCCCTCCGGAGGTCACAATTATTATCCAATTTAAAAAAACGTTGAGTTCGAATTTCGGGAAAATCGGACCAAAATTGCCATACAAAATGGCCGCCGTTTGTACGCAAATACTGTTAGAAAATGGTATATCATGGTTGTGGACCCTGTAGAGGTCACAATTTTAATTCGATTTTGATGAAACTTGAAATTCATGGTTATAACCCAAAGATCTTTGTTCCTTTCGATATTTGCGCATATCGGCTCCTAACTTCCTGAATTATGGCCCGATTATACGCAAATACGCCTTTTGTTAGCTTGTGATCCCTCTGGAGGTCACAATTATTATCTGATTAAAAAAAAAGTTTGATTATATTACAGTTACACCGGACCAAAATTGCCATACAAAATGGCCGCCGTTTGTACGCGAATACTGTTAAAAAATTGTATATCATGGTTGTGGACCCTGTAGAGGTCACAATTTTAATTAGATTTTGATGAAATGCATGGTTATAACCCATAGATCTTGGTTCCTTTCGATATTTGCGCATGTGGGATCGTAACTTCCTGAATTATGGCCCGTGATTGTACTAAACATAACGCTAACGCTACAATATACGTCCACATTCCTGCTTTGATTGATATGGTACTTTGTCAAGAAGGCTAGGCGTTTGGTTTGTTTAGCGTTGAGGGTCGTGCACCAACATTAATAGTTGTCGTCCTTAGGCTGTGTTGAATTGAAACTATGTTTCTTGTCACTACCTTCATGACAATCCAACGAGGGTGTGAGGCAAACACAACACAAAGTGTATTTTTCAACACAAAGTATACAAACCAACACAATCCATCATTTTGATTTTATTCTACCCCCAAAAGCTCAAAGTTAATTCATATTCCCAGGTATTAACCTATGGTAAACTGAATGAATGAAATAATGAAGTAAAATACAAAAGTTGTCTGAAATACTTTTTAAAACTTGAATGCCATCCAAATAAAAGTTAGTTTGACCAATATCCCATACTAAATTAACTTTTTGATTCAACAAACAATTGGCAAACAATATTCAACACCAAATGTTTTACTTGGTGCAATACATCAGCAACTATTTTGCAGATTTCAAAAAAAAAAAAAAAAAAAAATCTCCTATTGCACAAAGTCAGTTTAGAAAGTGGTTCCAAGTTTCAATAAAATCTGACCGTAACTTTCAGAGATATAATTTTGACTAAAATTGTTAACTGTAGAAAAAAATGATTTGGGATCTGTTAGGCAGATATGTTCCATAAATTTATTTATTTATTTTACTTTAATAAAATGAGTTTTCATATATTTATTTCTTATAAATTATACATTATTTCAATATTGGTTTATTTTATTTCTTGTGTGTATATTTACATGTGTAACTTTGACACATATACATGTAACTTTGACATACAATGACATAAATGTTATTCAAACAACAGAACTTAGCAATGGTATTATTATTCTTTATTGAATTATGGTTGTCTGTCAAACTTATAGAGTGATCTACAAAAAATTTAAAGCCATTTATTTGAAAGTCTTCAAAAATATCTACAAACAATGACTTATTTATCAAGAATATTAGCGATAAACCGACGAGAATGAATATCTAGGACATCAGCTCAGTGCGCATGCCTAATAACCTGACCTGCTTGTTTCTGATTGGACACTTCAACCATTGACCTTAGCGACCGACCAATCAAATAACTTATTCTTAAAATAACTTCATTATGTATGCAAAAACATGCCCGCACCGAGCGAAAGCCGAGAATTTCGCTTGTGGAATACTTGTTTTTAGATTTATATTGAAAGTTTTACTAGTTGAAATACATCTATTAGAGCAAAGTGGCCATGGGCACATAAAATTTATGTAAATTGCAGCTATCCGCCAACGAAACCGACTGTTAAATCGCTCTGTATTAAACACGGCAACAGACTGCAACATAATGTCACTTATTTTTGTTTAGCCGGTATATATATTGATAAACGAGACATTACGGGGTAACTTATTTCTAAAATAATTGTTAGAAATGTCAGACACATTCAAATAAAACTTCAAAATTTTTTGTGTTGAAAAGCTATGCGGCCGAAAATAGACCCCCCGATCCTAAGCGCGCGGGCGACAAGAAACATAGTTCCAATTCAACACAGCCTTAGGTATAAGGAATAACTATACCAAGATAATCCATTCAGAATTGTGCCTTCCTAACACTAAAGGCAAAAAGTGGGCGTGGCTCTGCCCCTGGGGGTCGGGACATTCATCAAAATCAATAGTGGACGCCCTCAGGCTATAAGGAATACATAAACCAAGTACCACGCTGATTTTAAGAAAATCCAGTTAGAATTGCGGCTTCTAGACGACACAGAGACACACAAACAGAAAATGGGCGTGGCTCTGCCCCTGGGGGTTGGGCATGCACCCCAAACAATAGGGATCATCCTTAGAGTATGAAGAGTAAGTATACAAAGTTTTAAAGAAAATACAATAAGAATTGCGGCCTGTAGGCGACACAAAGACACACGATAAGAAAATGGATGTGGCTCTGCCCCAGGGGGTTGGGCATGCATCCCAAATGATAGGGATGTTCCTTAGGGTACAAAGAATGTGTATGCTAAGTTTCAAAATTATAAGTTAAGAAATGTGGCCTGTAGACGACAAACAAATACATACTAGAAATGGGCGTGGCTCTGTCCCTGGGGGTCGGGCATGCACCAAAAACAATATAGATCTTCCTTAGGGTATAAGGAATACGTATACCAAGTTTGAAGAAAATCCAGTAAGAATTGCGCCCTGTAGGCGACACAAAGACTCATGAAAAGAAAATGGGCGTGGCTCTGCCCCTGGGGGTGGGGCATACACCCCAAACGATAGGGATCATCAGTAGAGTATAAAGAGTAAGTATACAAAGTTTTAAAGAAAATCCAATAAGAATTGCGGCCTGTAGGTGACACAAAGACACACGATAAGAAAATGGGTGTGGCTCTGCCCCAGGGGGTTGGGCATGCACCCCAAATGATAGGGATGTTCCTTAGGGTACGAAGAATGTGTATGCTAAGTTTCAAAATTATAAGTTAAGAAATGTGGCCTGTGGACGACAAACAAATACATACTAGAAATGGGCGTGGCTCTGTCCCTGGGGGTCGGGCATGCACCAAAAACAATAGAGATCTTCCTTAGGGTATAAGGAATACGTATACCAAGTTTGAAGAAAATCCAGTAAGAATTGCGCCCTGTAGGCAACACAAAGACACACGAAAAAAAAATGGGTGTGGCTCTGCCCCTGGGGGTGGGGCATACACCCCAAACGATAGGGATGTTCCTTAGGGTACAAAGAATATGTATGCAAACTTTCAAGATTATAAGTTAAGAAATGTGGCCTGTAGACGACAAACAAACAAACAAACAAATACTAGAAATGGGCGTGGCTCGGCCCCTGGGGGTCGGGCATGCCCCAAAAACAATAGGGATCTTCCTTGGGGTATAAGGAATAAGTATACCAAGTTTGAAGAAAATCCATGAAGAATTGCGCCCTGTAGGCGAACCACAGACACACACACACACACACACACAGACAGGGGCGACGGCATAATACGTTCACATTATGAATGTGGACGTATAAAAATCGCCTTTTTAGCTTGTGGTCCCCCTGGGATGTTACAACTATAAGCATTACCACATCAAAATTTCAACTGTGATCAACAGCAATTTAATGTATGTATATATTTAGAGGCTGCTACAAGGATATCAATTCTTTTTGAATTAAGAAAATTGAAAAATTATTTAAAAAGTTATGATAAAATTTAGATGTCAGATTTCGATATTTTTGTACAAAAATTAACTGTAATTAAAGAAGGGAAAACATGTAATTTTTCCCTTGTGTTTTTGTTACAATAGGTGAACATATTTCAAATCTAATATTGTGTATGTATATTTGTCCCCCACCTTTCGAAGAAAGTTGGGAGACTATTAAAATGGGTTCGTCTGTCTGTCTGTCCGTCACACTTTTTGGGACACAATAACTCTCTTCCTAATTGAGCTAGAATGTTCAAACTTGGTGTATGTGTTTATTAGGTCAATGCCTTGATGGAGTTCGAAGATGAGCATTTTCCGCTTAGGGTAAGCAGAGATAAGCAATTTGATTGGTTGATGCTTTGGGACACGATAACCTTAGTTCTAACGAAGTGAGAGTGATGAAACTTGGTGTATACTTTCATTACAGTAATACCTTGACTTAGTTCGATAATGAGCATTTTCTGCTCAGGGTAAGCAGAGCGATACGCAATTTGATTGGTCGAGACTTTGGAACACAATAACTCTCCTTCGAATTGAGTTAAAATGTCCAAACTTGGTGTATATGCTTATTAGGTCAATGCCTTGATGCAGTTCGAAGATGAGCATTTTCCGCTTAGGGTAAGCAGAGATAAGCAATTTAATTGGTTAATGCTTTAGGACACGATAACTTTAGTTCTAATTGAGTTACAATGTTCATAATTGGTGTGTATGTTTATTAGGTCAATGCCTTGATGGAGTTCGAAGATAAGCATTTTCCTCTTAGGGTAGGCAGGGATAAGCAATTTGATTGGTTGATACTTCGGGACAAGATAGCTCAGGTTCATCTAGATTGATGATTTTTATGCCAATACAATGACTGCATTCTCATTCAGTAATGGATTCAACAGTAACAGTGTATAGAAACGATTGACTTGGACACGAGGGCCCTTTCCCTTGGCCAGAGGGACCCTTTTGTCAAGCGTGGGCCCCCTTTTGTCTGTCTTTTGGGTCCCCCTAACTAGGGTACATTTTCATTTTTCTGGTCAGTTTTAGCATTTTTCTTTATAAAACACTTTTAGATGACACTTCGTGTACAGTTTGATTGCTTGATACCTTTGAAAAAAATAAATGTGCGATTAATTAATGTGTCATCTATTTATTTTGGGTATGTTGGTTGGGGACATCAGCCTCACTGTTGGCTTGTTTGACCACTGCTATATATTGGTGATGAAAATATGCTACATAAGTAAAATTTCCTGAAAAATTCATTTTTTTTAATTAGAGATTCCATATACCGACGTGTAAAAAGTGGCGTGGCTAGAATCTGAAATATTGATTTCGGTGATCGCTTAATTAAAATCAATAACAAACATTTAATAATAAACAAAGCAAGGTACAAATGTTTTATTTTTCAATACAATTGATATTGAAAGCATAACTAAAGTTCCTGAAATAAAATCAATTTAAAAATTCATATTCATGATTTCTGATAAATCAATTTGCAAAAAAGGGCGTGGCACATAGCGGCCATCTTTGTTTTTAAGATAATGTCACCTGGATGATTAGCAGTCATAAAAATACATATTTATTTAACAAAACATCATCTGAAATTTCAAAAATAGGTTGCCAGGCAACGAAACATACGCCCACACAGCAGCCAAATCGTCCGGGCAGTCAACAAGAGTTGTCGCATATTAAGGAATTATCAGAAAATCATTAGAATTTGTTTGGTTTTTATAATCAAACGTTTATTTTTTTTTAAATCAGAGGCACAACAAGCTAAAAAGGGTGATTTTTCGTACAATCAGGGGACATAATTCATGAAGTAATGACCCGATGGGCGCAAATATCGAAAGGAACCAAGATCTTTCGGTTATAAACATACATGTCAAGTTTCATCAAAATCGATTCAAAATTGTGACCTCTATAGGGTCCACAACCTTGATATAACGTATTTTCACACTACTCGTGTACAAACGGCAGCCATTTTGTCCATCAATTCTAGTCCGATTTTCACGTAATTCACACTCTCTCTTCATTACCATGTAACGGTGATATAATCAAACGTTTTTTTAAATCGGATAATAATTTTGACCTCCAGAGGGACCAAAAGCGAACAAAAGCGATTTTTCGGACAATCCGGGGACATAATTCAGTAAGTTATGATCCTTCAGGAAGTTATGATCCAATGGGCGCAAATATCGAAAGGAACCAAGATCTTTGGGTTATAAACATATAAATTTTGGGTCCGATATTCACAAAATTCATACTCAACCTTCATAACCATGAAATGGTGATATAATCAAACGTTTTTTTAAATCGGACAACAATTTTGACCTCCAGAGGGACCACAAGCTAAAAAGGGCGATTTTTTTGGACAATCAGGGGCCATTTTGTCCGTCAATTTTGGTCCGATTTTCACGAAATTCATACTCAACCTTCATAACCATGGAACGGTGATATAATCAAACGTTTTTTTAAATCGGATAACAATTTTGCCCTCCAGAGTGACCACAAGCTAAAAAGGGCGATTTTTTGGACAATCAGGGGCCATAATTCAGGAAGTTACGATCCAATTGGCGCAAATATCGAAAGGAACCAAGATCTTTGGGTTATAAACATGCATTTCAAGTTTCATCCAAATCGCTTCAAAATTGTTACCTCTACACTGTTCACAACCTTGATATAACATATTTTCTCACTATTCGCGTACAAATGGCGGCCATTTTGTCCGTCAATTTTGGTCCGATTTTCACGAAATTCGAATTCACCCTTCATAACCATGTAACGGTGATATAATCAGACGGTTTTTTAAATCGGATAACAATTTTGACCTCCAGAGGGACCACAAGCTAAAAAGGGCGATTTTTCGGACAATCAGGGGCCATAATTCAGGAAGTTACGATCCAATTGGCGCAAATATCGAAAGGAACCAAGATCTTTGGTTTATAAACATGCATTTTAAGTTTCATCCAAATCGGTTCAAAATTGGGACCTCTACACTGTTCACAAGCTAAAAAACGTGATTTTTCGTAGAATCAGGGGCCATAACCCATGAAGTTACGGTCCGATACATGCCAATATCGAAAGGAACCGAGATCTTAGGGTGATAAACCTATATTTTAAGTTTCATTGAAATCGGATAAAAATTGTGACCTGTAGACTGTTCACAAACAATTGTGGACGGACGAACTGGGGCGACGACAATATACGTCCACATGAAAATGTGGGCGTATAAAAATGACTGAAATTGAAAAGTTTTATATCTTTATATATGCTGATTTCAAAAATGATGTGTCGCACTGTGACTGGGAGGAAAAGGGGCGGGGCACAACGACATATTTTCAAAGTTTGAAAGGAACTATTTCATGTTGCATATCAAATTAAAGGTCTACAGAAGCACAATTCAACCAGGTATGTTATATTTAAATTATATAAAATGTGAAACTGACCAGTCTTATAATAAATAAGTTTCTAAATAATTCATCGGACAGGATCAATCAAAAAATAATAAAATAAATTAAGCTATATACATTTCAGTAGTAAAATAACATATGATAAGGAGTTGACAGTTAGACCTTTCAACTTCACCAGTGCCTGAAAATGAAAAACCAGAAAATAAATTATATGGAAAATTTTTTGAAATTTATTAATACTATGCACTTTTATTAATTTTATTTCAATTTCAAGAAAATAATCTATATGGGTCATTCCATAAATGAGGGGGCCAAAGTGGGACATGGGTACTAAAATTTAAAGTAATCACAATCATTGATATAATTATACCAATTATAGGAATAATGTATGCCATTTGAGGGACAATTAGTGATTTCTCATTGTCACATTCCAAAAAAAAGATATAAACATTTTTACAGGACATGTTACGTACAGATTTCTCGTGTAAAGGGACACCAAATCACGACTTTTAATGCTAAATTTATGTGCATACATAAGAAATACTAATTTGTGTATGGTGTATTATTATTTAACTGAGGCACCTTCATAAGAAGTCTTTAGTAGAATTGGTGTATATTTGTGTCAATACCTCAAGCCAGCCATTGTCAACTACACAAATTCCCAAATTCTCGGTACGAACTGAAAAGTCTCTGTAGATTTTAAACAAAATAAAGAGTTCTCAAATTGTTTAAGTTTGTTTGATCTTATCAATCCATATCAACTACTTGTAAAGCAGTATCATGAATATTCAACATGGAAAAGTTTACTGTGATATTGAGTATTGCAGTTTCACGTGTAAAGGGACACCAAATGTGGATGACTGGCCTACTAATAATTTAACCACACCATGTTATGTAGTATTTACTCCTTTAAAACCTGAACAAGCTAACAGTGAGGGTGATGTCCCCTGCCACATTGAATAATTAATTAGATGACACACATTTTTTAATTGCAGTAACTTTTTATAAAGCATTGATCACTTTACTCATCAGCTTTCCAAAAGGTGACAGACGAACAGATGCATATTAATAGTTCCCATTTTGTACCTGAATAAGTAAAGACAATAGGTTTCGTTATTTTTAATTGTTTATCAAGGTATCAATGTAATGATACACACAAGTTTCCCAATTCTCACCCAATTAGAATCCAAGTTTCTGAGCTCTAATGTCCCGACCAGTCAAATTGCTCATCAACGATTGACAACAAACTTAGTCATGATATATATTGATGTACAATACCCAAACTGTACTTTGCGTTTGATGTAATGAAACTATATTGATGTTATGATATTCGCAATCAATTAGAATAAAAGTTGTTGAGCTCCAATAATGCAATATACCAAGTTTCAACACCCTTGTCTCAATTAGAAGCAAAGGTATCGTGACCCCAAAATCGATCAATCAAAATATTGAACACTGCTTATCTTATGCAGAAAATGCTGATATTGAAGTCAGTCAAAGCATTTACCTAACACCAACACCAAGTTTGAAATTCTAGCTCAATTTCTTCTCCAGAACTTTTTGTGAAAAGCATCAATTCACAAAATGTGTGAACGAAAGATTGATGGACATACAATGAATAACATTTCAAATAGCAAAAAATTTAGCAATCAATTGAAATATTATCATTCTCCATCAAAGGTAAAATATTGAATTCTGGAAGTGCTTCTTTTCACCATTAGTTGTGGAGGAGAAATTACTCTCCTAATAGAATTAAATGATTCTACAGAGCTGTCGGGGTTAGATGGCCATCGATACATCCGATCTTGAAGTTGTTCCATATAACTCAGATGATACTCGGTGACACCATTCATCACCAAAAGTTCAGTAATCTAACTAAAAGTAGATAAACCATGTAACACATTAGTTAAATATATATAGAGAAATGGAGTTTGATGTCCACTTGACACAAACTAGGTTCAATTTTATTTCAATAATTTGTTGCACATAAGGGTCTAAGTAGTGAAAGGAAACCGGAGGACAATGGGAAAACCCATGCAGTGGGACTCCTTGTCACGTACAAGTGGGGAATCAAAATCATGCAACTTGCCTTAATGACACTAACTGATCCAACATGCAGGTGTTAACCATTTGACCAACAGCCCCCATAAGTAATTAAATGTATACAAACAGCAAGCAAGCATGTATTGGGTATGCTTTGTTTTTAATGGAAAAGACATTTCCAACAATTCAAACTCGAAACATTGAATATTAATTTTTTATAGGGTGGTAGCCTCACCTGAGCAATATATTCTCTATTGGATTTTCCAAATTGTAGGGAAACGATCACAAACTTACCAGCATGGAGACTGAAATGTAAAAATACACCATATTAGTTTAATGACAAAAAAATGGAGTTCACTTTTCCATTATTGTTGTCTTTATAAATATGTAATACTATCATAATTTGGGTTGTTGTACATCTTTAGAGATAAGCTGGGGGGGGGGCATACAAATCTGAACACAATCCCGTGGGAAGTGTGTTGTTGTCTGCTGTCGCTTCCTGCTACACTAATAAAGATGGCACTACTGCATTTGCCACTGAACAGGGCTTGATGAGGTTAATAATTTTGGCAAAACTTTTCTACGTAAACATTATTTTCACACAGTTTTGGCAAATTTGATAAATTACTATCTCGACAGAACTTACAAAAACAAGATATTTTTCTCACAGCTATGACACCATTACTTACAGTATTACGGATACTATGTAATTTCCTGGTTCCTGGTATTGTTTTCACCACTCGATCTGGTCTATTTCGTTTCACACTATCAAATGGAACAAAGAAGAAGGTTCTTTGATAAGTTAAGCAGCAGGTATCCATTAGTTCCTTCGTCATAGTTTTGTGTAAAAAATCATAAAGTGCTTTAGGTGTGTTTATAATGGCTTCACCACACATAACTGCATCTGTGGCACTTCTCTTGATTACCCCACTCTCACCATCACTTGCTCCTTTCCCATTGCGTGTTCCAGAATAATTATGTATGATATCGTACTCAAAGTCATCTTTGGCATAACTAATGTCTGAAATTGGACCCTTGCTCTCTTATACTGCAATGCACATCCATCAGAATATCGATAGAACTGATCGATATGTAAACCTCTTGTTCTTTGTAGATGATCAGAAACGACTTCTTGAAATTTGTGGACAAGATTATAATCATGGTTCAGGTCATTGCTTATCATAACGCAGCTCTCAGTTACAATTCTTTGGCAATGTGGACAACTGTAGTTGAGCACAATAGGGTGGACTGGAGCAGAGTCACGAGCATAGTATGCACTCTGGACGTTGGTACGTGCATTTGAAATTTTCTGCGAAGTCAAAAACTCCCAAAACTTCATTAGTCTTCAAACTCTCAAGAAGTTTCTTCTGTTGATTATTTTGCCAATCTTTATTAAACAAATGGTCTGCCATAGGCTCTAATTCTTCTTTTAATTCTAGTAGAAAATCTGAAAATGCACCACTTTTTGAAACCAGTGACCCCTTTTTAATTTCTTTAACAGTTTTGTTGCCATAAACATTAGTTGTAACAAATTCCCATCTCTTCCATTCAATAACCATTGAATCAGAATCATCAAATAAGATTATATCTTTGAGTAATTTAGTACCACAGTTACTGCATGCTCGACTGATGCAATCTGGTTGATGATAGGCTGTGGACTTATTGCAGAGAGTGCTGTTTATAAGGCTGTACAAATCAGAAAATAGTCCTGGTTTAACTTGGTTTATGCACTGTATTTTCAAAACAATGTTCTCGCAATACTCACACAGACAACCCTCATATTTGGCTTGTTGCTTGGATTTACAATGTCTGGGTCTGTGCTTATAAAAAAGTGATTTACCCACTTTGTGACTTAGATTTTCATCATTATATTTAGCATGAAGATCATTTATGTTTGTATTCAAAATATGTCTTGGCTGAAGAGTTTTCTTACTGACTAATTTTTTATCAGGCAAAATACTTGAATTTTCATCATAAAAAGATTTAATTTTTGCAACTGTTTCACTTGAAATTGCCTTCCTTCCAACTTTATCTTTTTTGGCCTTTTGTAACAGTTTTCTGCTAACGTCAAATCTTCTGACTGCTTCTCTTTAAAATCTAAACTTTTTCAAATCACTCATGGAACTTGCTAGAGATCTTCTAAATGTAGTATTTCTTGAAACTTTCTTCAATATATCTACGACTAATTCGGTAACCGTTTGATCTACTTTGTTTTTCACGTTCACGCCAGCCTTCAAAAAAGCAGCTTTCTTCTTAGGAGATGTGTTACGCATGACATCAATCACAGTGTTTACAAAATGAAGACGTCTGTTGGGCAAGGCATGTTTAGCTCTTTGACCAGCCTTTTTCCTTGCATCGGTAGAACGGTTATCAACATCTTCATAGTCAGACTATTTCAGTTTATCTATTTTCTCTTCATTTTCATTTTTCTTGGTTTTTGATTTTTGTTTATAAAGTTGTCTTCTTCTTCTATTAATGTTTTGTTTCTGTTCGGGCGTGTAACTCTGTCTCTGTTTTTGCTTCTTTAATAATCTTTCCTTCAATTTCTTTTCATTATGTTTCTTTCTTGTTAATAAATGTGCAGCTTTTCCATTAGATTTCTTCTTCAGTCTCAGAGATTCTTCTTTTTTTCTTTGATTCATTTTTCTCATTCTTTCTCTTGTCTTTTCATTAACTCTTTTTTTCCGTTCTAACCACTTCTCTGCTTCCTTTTTTTCAATAGATGAAAGATTTCTTTTTTTTAGTTGAGATTCTGCCATACTCATTTTAAGTCGATACAGTTGGCTGTATTTCCTGGCATCAGACAGTATCTCTTCATATTTTGGGGGGTTAGAAAATTTCAGCTTTTTTCTTCAATTCTGTGATTTACTTTTCGAAGTAGGTAAATTGAAATTGTGTTCTTCATTTCTGATAGTTATATCAGACAGGCTAACACGGAGTTGATATGATGACATTCTGAAATGAAAAACCATACTGAGTAGCAGTCTTTGAGAATGGTTCGTGTCCCTTTCAAAAACTTTACCTTGTGAATCCATTTGGCAAAAATATTGAATCAAAACACTTCAAAATAGCAAGGTGACATTTCACGATCCTAGCATGTTTCAGGAAAGCAAAGGAAATGCTGTAGCATTCGTTATAAGAAAGATATAAGTAATTACTAATACAACGTCAAGTTAATAAAAGGGACACGAAAGTTTTGGTTTCCCGTTTTCATAATAATTATATTCCGACACAGCGTACATGATCCCCGGTCACCAAGGAAGCGATAATTTTCATCTATTGAAGAATACTGTGGTTTTAGGCCCCACAATCATAACTTTGGACATCTCCGCGTCATATGGAGGAGAGAAATTCCCATCACAGCGTAATTTGGATAACAACGTAAATACAGGGACGCTAAACTTTGATTAGTACTTACTCGGATAATTTCCATTTGACAGTTCATCGTCTGCTTTATTTTTGTTTATCACGTGACCATAAACTAAACATCCATTTCTGACGTATTTCACAGCAAATAGGTGGCGTTACAAACGGCATACACAATCACTTCGTAAATTGAGCGAGGGACTCGATTTTCAATATCGACCACACTAAAAAGAAATTCTCAGACAAATTTACACAATACAACTGATTGCGTATTCGAAATTTGTTATTTATTACAACACCAACGAAATGAAATTAACATGAAACATTTTGTTTTGATTTTTCAAGTTAAGATCGTGGATAAATTGACAAAAATACAACGTAAATATTGGGGACACAAAAATTTACGTTGTGAGACGTTAATAAAAGTCCTCCGATTGAGATTACTTATCATTTGTTTAGAAATGAAAATTCGGCAATTGAAATCATAGATTGTCTGCTGCATGCTTTTGGATAATATTTGAAAATACTAGTCTTGAGCCCAACGTGGTCCAGTTGTTAAAATGTTAAGTATAAAATAATTCCCAAAACGTAACACAAAATTCAGGGACACCACGAATTGCAACATAGAAAAATTTAACCCCGAACAAATTTTCGATTTTTTGGTAGAATATAAATATAGAATAATGAACATATTACTTTTTTTAACAATTGGTGATCAGAAAATGTTTTTGTGCTGCTATAAGCAATCATATGTATGAATTTTCAATTGGACCCCTCGTTTATGGAATGACCCATATGTAACCAAGTCTTGCATTTATTTCAATTTCAAGACAATAATTTATATGTAACTAGTCTTGCATTTATAATTTATTCATACTCCTCCCAGTGTATGACTCCTCGGACCATTGCTTCAGGAAATGGCATTTACTATGTACCTTTCTTTATCTTTCAATTCACCACCTAAAGATCCTCTTTTGATACCTAGTTTTTAATACATACAGATATTTAAAATTTACGTTTTTGTTTTAGAAATAAAATAAACTAGACCTGCAGTGCTGAATCGGCTTTCAGGAATCTGACAGAAAGTGCGTCATACAATAGCCGATCCATCGAACTACCAAACGATACTGTAGTTGTTATGATTCAGTGACACCCTCTATCAGATTTGTAAAAGTAATATTTGCTTGCAAATACACCGGTCAAAATTGTAAAATCTGGCAAAATTACTTCACTTCCGGTGCCAAAAGAAATCATTATCAGTAACAAATAAGTTGAGGAGAATTCGCAATTGAGAATCGTTTTATACATACCAGGCAATAAGTATTAAACTTAGAATCCATAAACTGAAATTAAAAACATAAAAAGTGATTCTTAGAAAATTGGTTATTTCTCGACAATGGAATATGCTAGAAGCAATTTTTTGATATCTGTATGTTTATACTGATCCAATCTAAATGGCCATTAGAATCAAACGTTATAACGTTATACAAATAATATATATAACTCACTTCAAAAAAATATTTGTTTTGAAGTCTAAAAATACGTTTTTTGCAAATATCACATTACTTTCGGTGATAATGGAAATGTTAAATCAGAAATTGCAATCATAAATGGCATAAGGCATCACATGGTGAAAATTGTATGAAAATTGAATAATAATTGACACTTTTATAGACCAAAAAGCTTGAAAAGTGACTTGTAGAAAATCGTCTATTTCTCGACAACCGTACAAGTTAGAAACTTTTTTTGTGGTATCTGTATGATCGTATGGGTTCATGCTATTCGGTGATAGGATTCAAATATCATAATTTTAAAAAATATAAAAAAAAACTCATTTGAATAAAATATTTGTTATTAGGTTAAAAATACAGTTTTTGCCAAAATGACGTCATTTCCGGTAACAGTGAAACTGTAAAATTGGCTTAACCTACTCCAAATTGGCATTAGGCATCGAATGAAAAAAAAATTATTGAAAATCGGATAATAATTTACTCTTTTATAAGCAAAATAACGTGAAAAGTGATGCATGCGAAATTGCATATTTCTCGGCAATTGCACATATTACGAACTATTTTTTGCATACATTCTGCTCGTCTGGATTATTACTACGAGTTTATGAAAGTTACGAATAAATAGTTCAAAATATGAAGACGTTGAATGGGTTGTAAATAACTGATTGTTACACTTTTTTTTTACATTTATTCGAAATTGCCCGAAAATGAAATTGAAATTGAAAAAATCTGAGCTAACGATTTGTGCCCCTTTACAGCGCGCATCCTTTTTGCTATATCAGATTTCGAAAAATATAATATTTGCTGTCAAAAAGTGGTACCGAACTGTCAAAATTGTAGTTTTTGTTAATATTACGCCACTTCCGTTGCGTGCAGAAAAATTTCATGGTAACAAAAAAAATTACAATTGAGACCACGGAGCATATGAACTTCGTTTTATACAAATCGAACAATAAATAATTAATCTAGGTACGAAAAACTAAATTAGCCAATGGCGACTAAAGAAAATTACTGAGTCAAAATTCTTTCTCACTTCTGCTCAAGTAGGGTGATACTTTAACTCTGTGTAAACTACCATCAAAAAATATTCATAAATAAAAATGTATAAAAAAAAATCAAAATATCGGAGATTTTTCCGACTACTTCCGGTTTTTCGATCATTGTCCGAATAGCTTTAACAAGTTGATTAGATACTTAACTTCCTGTACCAGAAATATCAGAAACATTCACTGAGTAATTTTCGAAAAAAAGATACATAAAAGAGCATTTTCAATAATTTAATGATTTTTCAACTTTTTTCAAAGTTTGAGTTCATTTTTATACGCCCACATTGAAATGTGGTCGTATATTGTCGTCGCCCCCGTCCGTCCGTCCGTCCGTCGGTCCGTCCGTCCGTCCGTCCGTCCGTCGGTCCGGCGTCCACAATTGCTTGTGGACGCTCTACAGGCTAAAGTTAATATCCGATTGACTTTAAATTTATACACAGTGTTTAAGGTCATGAGACGAAGAAGCCTATTGTTTTTCAGCGATTTCCGATAATTAGTGCCAGAGTTATGGCCCTTGATCACTTCAAAAAATCTTGTGGACGCTCTAGAGGCCAAAGTTAATATCCGATTGACTCCAAATTTATACACAGTGTTTAAGATCATAAGACGAAGAAGCCTATTGATTTTCAGCGATTTCCGATAATTAGTACCAGAGTTATGGCCCTTGATCACTTCAAAAAATCTTGTGGACGCTCTAGAGGCCAAAGTTAATATCCGATTGACTTCAAATTCATACACAGTGTTTAAGGTCATAAGACGAAGAATCCTATTGATTTTCAGCGATTTCCGATAATTAGTGCCAGAGTTATGGCCCTTGATCACTTCAAAAAATCTTGTGGACGCTCTAGAGGCCAAAGTTAATATCCGATTGACTTTAAATTTATACACAGTGTTTAAGGTCATAAGACAAAGACGCCTATTAATTTTCAGCGATTACCGATAGTTAGTGCCAGAGTTATGGCCCTTGATCACCTCAAAAAATCTTGTGGACGCTCTGGAGGCCAAAGTTAATATCCGATTGACTTTAAATTTATACACAGTGTTTAAGGTCATGAGACAAAGACGCCTATTAATTTTCAGCGATTTCCGATAGTTAGTGCCAGAGTTATGGCCCTTGATCACCTCAAAAAATCTTGTGGACGCTCTGGAGGCCAAAGTTAATATCCGATTGACTTTAAATTTATACACAGTGTTTAAGGTCATAAGACGAAGACGCCTATTGATTTTCAGCGATTTCCGATAATTAGTGCCAGAGTTATGGCCCTTGATAACCTCAAAAAATCTTGTGGACGCTCTAAAGGTCAAAGTTAATATCCGATTGACTTTAAATTTATACACAGTGTTTAAGGTCATAAGACGAAGAAGCCTATTGATTTTCAGCGATTTCCGATAATTAGTGCCAGAGTTATGGCCCTTGATCACTTCAAAAAATCTTGTGGACGCTCTAGAGGCCAAAGTTAATATCCGATTGACTTCAAATTGATACACAGTGTTTAAGGTTATAAGACGAAGAAGCCTATTGATTTTCAGCGATTTCCGATAATTAGTGCCAGAGTTATGGCCCTTGATCACTTCAAAAAATCTTGTGGACGCTCTAGAGGCCAAAATTCTTGTGACACTATAGAGGCCAAAGTTACTATCCGATTGACTTCAGATTGATACATAGAGTTTAAGGTGTTGAAACGAACCAGTATTTTGATTTTCAATGAATTTAGATAACTGAACAGCTAAATCCATGATATTAAATGTTTCATGTATATACTAATTGTTAGCGTGGGGTAAAACTTTATAAAAAGCAATCAAATTCTAATGATTTTCTGATAATTACATAATGAGTTGTTACTCTTAATCAGTTTTTAGTGTATTACAAATGTTTCATTACCGAAATTAGTAAAAATATGCGACAACCCTTGTTGACTGCCCGGACAATTTAGCTGCTGTGGGCGTATGTTTCGTTGCCTGGCAACCTATCTTTGTACTACCTATAATATTGCAACGCTTTTATTATTAAATGCACACGCTAGGCCACCGATAGGACTCGGAGTAAAAAATGTTTAAGAAAAATCGTAGGCGTTGTTTTCGAGAAAAAGGCGTCTCAGAATGCTCCAAAACGGAAAATACTTAGTTTTCGGCGTACTATAATTTATTTCCTAAGAATCAAATTCGTGTTATTTAGATGTTATACGATCGTCTATTAATGGAACTATCCGACGACACTTTAATTGTTTTGGTCCGCTAATATGTGACGGAGAATTCGAACTTTTGGCAAGAGCTCCAATTTTTTTTTCATCTTTTTTACATTTTTCTTCGTTTTTATACGCCCACATTGAAATGTGGTCGTATATTGTCGTCCCGCCCGTCCGTCCGTCGGTCCGGCGTCCACAATTGCTTGTGGACGCTCTACAGGCTAAAGTTAATATCCGATTGACTTTAAATTTATACACAGTGTTTAAGGTCATGAGACGAAGAAGCCTATTGTTTTTCAGCGTTTTCCGATAATAACTACCAGAGTTATGGCCCTTGATCACTTCAAAATATCTTGTGGACGCTCTAGAAGCCAAAGTTAATATCCGATTGACTTTAAATTTATACACAGTGTTTAAGGTCATGAGACGAAGAAGCCTATTGTTTTTCAGCGATTTCCGATAATAACTACCAGAGTTATGGTCCTTGATCACTTCAAAATATCTTGTGGACGCTCTAGAGGCCAAAGTTAATATCCGATTGACTTTAAATTTATACACAGTGTTTAAGGTCATGAGACGAAGAAGCCTATTGATTTTCAGCGATTTCCGATAATTAGTGCCAGAGTTATGGCCCTTGAACACTTGAAAATATCTTGTGGACGCTCTAGAAGCCAAAGTTAATATCAAATTGACTTTAAATTTATACACAGTGGATGCTCTAGAGGTCAAAGTTAATATCCGATTGACTTCAAATTTATACATAGTGTTTACAGTCATGAGGCTAAGTCGTCTATCGATTTTCAGTGATTTTCAATAATTGCTGCCAGAGTTATGGCCCTTGATCACTTCGAAAAAATCATGTGGAAGCTCCATAGGCCAAAGTTAATAACCGATCGACTTTAAATTAACACACAGTGTTTAGGGTCATGAGACGAAGAAGCCTATTGATTTTCAGAGATTTCAAATAATTATTGCCAGAGTTATCTCCCTTGATAACTTTAAAAAATATTGTTACGCTATAGAGGCTAAACTTATCATCCGATTGACTTTAGATTGATACACAGAGTTTAATGTGTTGAAACGAACAAGTATTTTGATTTTCAATGAATTTTGATAACTGAACAGCTAAATCCATGATATTAAATGTTTCATGTATATACTAATTGTTAGAGTGGGGTAACACTTTATAAAAAGCAATCAAATTCTAATGATTTTCTGATAATTACATAATGAGCCGTTACTCTTAATCAGTTTTTATACGCCCACATTGAAATGTGGTCGTATATTGTCGTCGCCCCCGTCCGTCCGTCCGTCCGTCGGTCCGTCCGTCCGTCCGTCGGTCCGGCGTCCACAATTGCTTGTGGACGCTCTACAGGCTAAAGTTAATATCCGATTGACTTTAAATTTATACACAGTGTTTAAGGTCATGAGACAAAGAAGCCTATTGTTTTTCAGCTATTTTCGATAATAACTACCAGAGTTATGGCCCTTGATCACTTCAAAAAATCTTGTGGACGCTCTAGAGGCCAAAGTTAATATCCGATTGACTTTAAATGTATACACGGTGTTTAAGGTCATGAGACGAAGAAGCCTATTGATTTTCAGCGATTTCCGATAATTAGTGCCAGAGTTATGGCCCTTGATCACTTAAACAAATCTTGTGGACGCTCTAGAGGCCAAAGTTAATTTCCGATTTACTTTAAATTTATACACAGTGTTTAAGGTCATGAGACGAAGAATCCTATTGATTTTCAGCGATTTCCGATAATTAGTGCAAGAGTTATGGCCCTTGATCACTTCAAAAAATCTTGTGGACGCTCTAGAGGCCAAAGTTAATATCCGATTGACTTTAAATGTATACACGGTGTTTAAGGTCATGAGACGAAGAAGCCTATTGATTTTCAGCGATTTCCGATAATTAGTGCCAGAGTTATGGCCCTTGATCACTTAAACAAATCTTGTGGACGCTCTAGAGGCCAAAGTTAATTTCCGATTTACTTTAAATTTATACACAGTGTTTAAGGTCATGAGACGAAGAATCCTATTGATTTTCAGCGATTTCCGATAATTAGTGCAAGAGTTATGGCCCTTGATCACTTCAAAAAATCTTGTGGACGCTCTAGAGGCCAAAGTTAATATCCGATTGACTTTAAATTTATACACAGTGTCTAAGGTCATGAGACGAAGAAGCCTTTTGATTTTCAGCGATTTCTGATAATTACTGCCAGAGTTATGGCCCTTGATCACTTCAAAAAATCTTGTGAATGCTCTAGAGGCCAAAGTTAATATCCGATTGACTTCAAATTTATACATAGTGTTTACAGTCATGAGACTAAGTCATCTACCGATTTTCAGTGATTTTCAATAATTGCTGCCAGAGTTATTGCCCTTGATCACTTCGAAAAAATCCTGTGGAAGCTCTAGAGGCCAAAGTTAATATCTGATCGACTTTAACACACAGTGTTTAGGGTCATGAGACGAAGAAGCCTATTGATTTTCAGAGATTTCAAATAATTATTGCCAGAGTTATCTCCCTTGATAACTTCAAAAAATCTTGTTACGCTAAAGAGGCCAAACTTATCATCCGATTGACTTTAGATTGATACACAGAGTTTAAGGTGTTGAAACGAACAAGTATTTTGATTTTCAATGAATTTTGATAACTGAACAGCTAAATCCATGATATTAAATGTTTCAGGTATATACTAATTGTTAGCGTGGGGTAACACTTTACAAAAAGCAATCAAATTCTAATGATTTCCTGATAATTACATAATGAGCTGTTAGAGTATTACAAATGTTTCATTAGCAAAAAAAGTAAAAATATGCGACAACCCTTGTTGAATGCCCGGACGATTTAGCTGCTGTGGGCGTATGTTTCGTTGCCTGGCAACCTATCTTTAGTGTATTACAAATGTTTCATTAGCAAAAAAAGTAAAAATATGCGACAACCCTTGTTGACTGCCCGGACGATTTAGCTGCTGTGGGCGTATGTTTCGTTGCCTGGCAACCTATCTTTTTTAACTACTTCGGGTATACGAATCATTGTCGAGTAGTTTTCACATCCAGTTTTGGAGTTTTCATGGGAACAGGGCTCTCTAATGATATATAACACTATACGATCAAATAAAATACTTCGGAGAAATCCTATGTTCAAAAGTGTTAAAAATGTCAAAATGTTGAAAATTAAATATCAATAACTGCATACATATTATACATCATTAGAATCGTAATTAGGTCAGCTTTTTAGATATATATCTTTTTTTTTGAAAATCTCTTAAAATAAAAAAATAGTCGAGCATTTTCCAAAATTTCACGATTTTTTGACTTTTTTCAATTTTCAGTCCCTTTTTTGTTTTATTCCAATTATATGAAGGTCTTAATGGATGGATCCATGCTAAAGACTACCGGAAGGACCATCGATAGATAAGTGTAAGAAAAATCGCTGGAGCAGTTTTCGACATAAAGGCATCCAAAAACGCTCCAAATCAAAAAATGCTTGATTTTCAGCGTGTCATATTTTACTTCTGGATCATCGTATAGGTATGAATTGGGTATCATACGGTAGTCCAATTCGGATGTAAACCAACGATACCTTAATCGATTTGATAGGTTGATATGGGACGAAGAAATCACGTTTTTCCCAAAGTCCCCATTTTTTTAGTTTTTTTCAAAATATCAGACATTATTTCGACTACTTCCGGTTTACCGATCGCTGTTGAAATTGCTTTATCCAAGTGTCTGGTAATATGGCTTTATGTTTCAGGGGTTTCAGAAATATCGTTTTATCCTTTCCAAAAAATATAAGGGGCACAAAATTCGAAAAAATTCGAAAAATAAAGGGTGATAACTCTGAATGAAACTTATATTACTGGAATTGCAGAGACTTCAGGAATCCAAAAATGTAGGTCAAATTTGAAAATTTTGAAAAATAACAAAAATTGTCTTAAACAACGTCGTTTCAATTTTCGAAGGATAGAAGTCGTAGATGAATTTTCGAATTTGAAAAATGTGAGATAGCCATTATCTCGGAAAAGATTCAGGATTTCCGAAAATGTCATTTGTTTAAAAATGGGTAAAGAATTGACGAAATTATGGCCGATTTTCAATATCCGGACATATAGCTTCGTTGCCTGGCAACCTATCTTTTAGCTTGTGAACAGTGTAGAGGTCACAATTTTGAACCGATTTGGATGAAACGTGACATGTATGTTTATAACCGAAAGATCTTGGTTCCTTTCGATATTTGCGCCCATCGGATCGTAACTTCCTGAATTATGGCCCCTGATTGTCCGAAAAATTGCCCTTTTTAGCTTGTGGTTCCTTTGGAGGTCAAAATTGTTATCCGATTTAAAAAAAAAAACGTTTGATTATATCACCGTTCCATGGTTATGAAGTTGAATTCGAATTTCGTGAAAATCGGACCAAAATTGACGGACAAAATGGCCGCTATTTGTACACGAATAGTGTGAAAATATGTTATATCAAGGTTGTGAACAGTGTAGAGATCACAATTTTGAACCGATTTGGATGAAACTTGAAATGCATGTTTATAACCCAAAGATCTTGGTTCCTTTCGATATTTGCGCCAATCGGATCGTAACTTCCTGAATTATGGCCCCTGATTGTCCAAAAAATCGCCCTTTTTAGCTTGTGGTCCCTCTGGAGGTCAAAATTGTTATCCGATTTAAAAAACCGTTTGATTATATCACCGTTATATGGTTATGAAGGTTGAATTGGAATTTCGTGAAAATCGGACCAAAATTGACGGACAAAATGGCCGCCGTTTGTACGCGAATAGTGTGAAAATGTTATATCAAGGTTGTTGACCTTATAGAGGTCACAATTTTGAACCAATGTTGATGAAACTTGACATGTATGTTTATAACCCAAAGATCTTGGTTCCTTTCGATATTTGCGCCCATCGGATCGTAACTTCCTGAATTATGGCCCCTGATTGTCCGAAAAATTGCCCTTTTTAGCTTGTGGTTCCTTTGGAGGTCAAAATTGTTATCCGATTTAAAAAAAAAACGTTTGATTATATCACCGTTCCATGGTTATGAAGTTGAATTCGAATTTCGTGAAAATCGGACCAAAATTGACGGACAAAATGGCCGCTATTTGTACACGAATAGTGTGAAAATATGTTATATCAAGGTTGTGAACAGTGTAGAGATCACAATTTTGAACCGATTTGGATGAAACTTGAAATGCATGTTTATAACCCAAAGATCTTGGTTCCTTTCGATATTTGCGCCAATCGGATCGTAACTTCCTGAATTATGGCCCCTGATTGTCCAAAAAATCGCCCTTTTTAGCTTGTGGTCCCTCTGGAGGTCAAAATTGTTATCCGATTTAAAAAACCGTTTGATTATATCACCGTTATATGGTTATGAAGGTTGAATTGGAATTTCGTGAAAATCGGACCAAAATTGACGGACAAAATGGCCGCCGTTTGTACGCGAATAGTGTGAAAATGTTATATCAAGGTTGTTGACCTTATAGAGGTCACAATTTTGAACCAATGTTGATGAAACTTGACATGTATGTTTATAACCCAAAGATCTTGGTTCCTTTCGATATTTGCGCCCATCGGATCGTAACTTCCTGAATTATGGCCCCTGATTGTCAAAAAAAAATCGCCCTTTTTATACGCCCACATTTTCATGTGGACGTATTATGTCGTCGCCCCTGTCCGTCCGGACGTCCGTCCGTCCACAATTTGTTTGTGGACTCTCTACAGGTCACAATTCTTATCCGATTTTGACGAAACTTGAAATATAGGTTTATCCCCAAAAGATCTCGGCTGCTTTAGATATTGGCATGTATCGGATCAAAACTTCATGGATTATGGCCCCTGATTGTACGAAAAATCACGTTTTTAGCTTGTGGACCCTATAGAGGTCACAATTTTGATTCGATTTTGATGAAACTTGAAATTAATGGTTATAACCAAAAGATCTTGCTTCCTTTCGATATTTGCGCATATCGGATCGTAACTTCCTGAATTATGGCCCCTGATTATACGCAAAATCGCCTTTTTTATACGCCCACATTTTCATGTGGACGTATTATGTCGTCGCCCCTGTCCGTCAGGACGTCCGTCCCTCCGTCCGTCCGGACGTCCGTCCGTCCACAATTTGTTTGTGGACTCTCTACAGGTCACAATTCTTATCCGATTTTGACGAAACTTGAAATATAGGTTTATCCCCAAATGTTCTCGGCTGCTTTCCATATTGGCATGTATCGGATCAAAACTTCATGGATTATGGCCCCTGATTGTACGAAAAATCACGTTTTTAGCTTGTGGACCCTATAGAGGTCACAATTTTGAACCGATTTTGATGAAACTTGACATGCATGTTTGTAACCCAAAGATCTTGGTTACTTTCGATATTTGCGGCTTACGGAATGTAATTTCCTGAATTATGGCCCCTGATTGTCCGAAAAATCACCCTTTTTAGCTTGTGGTCCCTCTGGAGGTCACAATTATTATTCGATTTAAAAAACCGTTTGATTATATCACCGTTACACCCTAAAGAAGGTTGAGTTCGAATTTCGGGAAAATCGGACGAAAATTGCCATACAAAATGGCCGCCGTTTGTACTCGAATACTGTTAAAAAATGGTATATCAAGGTTGTGGACCCTGTGGAGGTCACAATATTGATTCGATTTTGATGAAACTTGAAATTCATGGTTATAACCCAAAGATCTTGCTTCCTTTCGATATTTGCGCATATCGGATCGTAACTCCCTGAATTATGGCCCCTGATTATACGCAAAATCGCCTTTTTTTTTAGCTTGGAGGTCACAATTATTATCCAATTTAAAAAAACGTTTGATTATATTACCGTTACACCGTAAGGAAGGTTGAGTTCAAATTTCTGGAAAATCAGACCAAAATTGTCATACAAAATGGCTGCCGTTTGTACGCGAATACTGTTAAAAAATGGTATATCAAGGTTGTGGACCCTGTAAAGGTCAAAATTTTAATTCGATTTTGATGAAACTTGAAATTCATGGTTATAACCCAAAGATCTTGGTTCTTTTCAATATTTGCGCATATCGGATCGTAACTTCCTGAATTATGGCCCCTGGTTATACGCAAAATCCCCCTTTCTTTAGCTTGTGGTCCCTCTGGAGGTCACAATTATTATCCAATTTAAAAAAACGTTTGATTATATCACCGTTGCACTGTAAGGAAGGTTGAGTTTGAATTTCTGGAAAATCGGACCAAAATTGACAGACAAAATGGCCGCCGTTTGTACGCGAATACTGTTAAAAAAATGATATATCATGGTTGTGGACCCTGTATAGGTCACAATTTTAATTCCATTTTGATGAGGAAGGTTGAGTTCTAATTTCGTGAAAATCGTACCAAAATTGCCAGACGAAATGGTCGCCGTTTGTACGCGAATAGTGTAAAAATATGGTATATCATGGTTGTGGACTCGCTACAGGTCACAATTCTTATCCGATTTTGATGAAAAGTCACATTTCTAGGTTGTGTACCGTCACACCATAATCATTGTCGGTTTCGAGTTTCATTAATATCAGACTGGAACTGACCAACTAAATGGCTGCTCCCAATACTGTATGAAATACAGGACGTAAAGATGTAGGAAAAATCACTTTCGGTATTGCTTGTTCTCTGTCCATCTCTCGAAAATGTGGGCGTATCCTGCCTGGCAGTGCCAACCTATCTTTTTAGCTTGGAGGTCACAATTATTATTCGATTTAAAAAAACCTTTGATTATATCACCGTTACACCCTAAGGAAGGTTGAGTTCGAATTTCGGGAAAATCGGACGAAAATTGCCATAGAAAATGGCCGCCGTTTGTATGCGAATACTGTTAAAAAATGGTATATCAAGGTTGTGGACCCTGTGGAGGTCACAATTTTAATTCGATTTTGATGAAACTTGAAATTCATGGTTATAACCCAAAGATCTTGGTTCCTTTCGATATTTGCGCATATCGGATCGTAACTTCCTGAATTATGGCCCCTGATTATACGCAAAATCGCCTTTTTATACGCCCACATTTTCATGTGGACGTATTATGTCGTCGCCCCTGTCCGTCCGTCCGTCCGTCCGGACGTCCGTCCGTCCACAATTTGTTTGTGGACTCTCTACAGGTCACAATTCTTATCCGATTTTGACGAAATTTGAAATATAGGTTTATCCCCAAAAGATCTCGGTTCCTTTCGATATTGGCATGTATCGGATCAAAACTTCATGGATTATGGCCCCTGATTGTACGAAAAATCACGTTTTTAGCTTGTGGACCCTATAGAGGTCACAATTTTGAACCGATTTTGATGAAACTTGACATACATGTTTGTAACCCAAAGATCTTGGTTCCTTTTGATATTTGCGGCTATCGGAATGTAATTTCCTGAATTATGGCCCCTGATTGTCCGAAAAATCACCCTTTTTAGCTTGTGGTCCCTCTGGAGGTCACAATTATTATTCGATTTAAAAAACCGTTCGATTATATCACCGTTACACCCTAAGGAAGGTTGAGTTCGAATTTCGGGAAAATCGGACGAAAATTGCCATACAAAATGGCCGCCGTTTGTACGCGAATACTGTTAAAAAATGGTATATCAAGGTTGTGGACCCTGTGGAGGTCACAATTTTGATTCGATTTTGATGAAACTTGAAATTCATGGTTATAACCCAAAGATCTTGCTTCCTTTCGATATTTGCGCATATCGGATCGTAACTTCCTGAATTTTGGCCCCTGATTATACGCAAAATCGCCTTTTTTTTTAGCTTGGAGGTCACAATTATTATTCGATTTAAAAAAACGTTCGATTATATCATCGTTACACCCTAAGGAAGGTTGAGTTCGAATTTCGGGAAAATCTAAAGAAAATTGCCATACAAAATGGCCGCCGTTTGTACGCGAATACTGTTAAAAAATGGTATATCAAGGTTGTGGACCCTGTGGAGGTCACAATTTTGATTCGATTTTGATGAAACTTGAAATTCAAGGTTATAACCCAAAGATCTTGCTTCCTTTCGATATTTGCGCATATCGGATCGTAACTTCCTGAATTATGGCCCCTGATTATACGCAAAATCGCCTTTTTTTTAGCTTGGAGGTCACAATTATTATCCGATTTAAAAAAACGTTTGATTATATTACCGTTACACCGTAAGGAAGGTTGAGTTCGAATTTCGGGAAAATCAGACCAAAATTGCCATACAAAATGGCCACCGTTTGTACGCGAATACTGTTAAAAAATGGTATATCAAGGTTGTGGACCCTGTAAAGGTCACAATTTTAATTCGATTTTGATGAAACTTGAAATTCATGGTTATAACCCAAAGATCTTGGTTCTTTTCGATATTTGCGCATATCGGATCGTAACTTCCTGAATTATGGCCCCTGGTTATACGCAAAATCCCCCTTTCTTTAGCTTGTGGTCCCTCTGGAGGTCACAATTATTATCCAATTTAAAAACACGTTTGATTATATCACCGTTACACTGTAAGGAAGGTTGAGTTTGAATTTCGGGAAAATCGGACCAAAATTGACAGACAAAATGGCCGCCATTTGTACGCAAATACTGTTAAAAAAATGATATATCATGGTTGTGGACCCTGTATAGGTCACAATTTTAATTCGATTTTGATGAGGAAGGTTGAGTTCTAATTTCGTGAAAATCGTACCAAAATTGCCGGACGAAATGGTCTCCGTTTGTACGCGAATAGTGTAAAAATATGGTATATCATGGTTGTGGACTCTCTACAGGTCACAATTCTTATCCGATTTTGATGAAAAGTCACATTTCTAGGTTGTGTACCGTCACACCATAATCATTGTCGGTTTCGAATTTCATTAATATGAGACTGGAACTGACCAACTAAATGGCTGCTCCCAATACAGTATGAAATACAGGACTTAAAGATGTAGGAAAAATCACTTTCGGTATTGCTTGTTCTCTGTCCATCTCTCGAAAATCTGGGCGTATCCTGCCTGGCAGTGCCAGCCTATCTTTTTTTTTAGCTTGGAGGTCACAATTATTATCCGATTTAAAAAAACGTTCGATTATATTACCGTTACACCGTAAGGAAGGTTGAATTCGAATTTCGGGAAAATCAGACCAAAATTGCTATACAAAATGGCCGCCGTTTGTACGCGAATACTGTTAAAAAATGGTATATCAAGGTTGTGGACCCTGTAAAGGTCACAATTTTAATTCGATTTTGATGAAACTTGAAATTCATGGTTATAACCCAAAGATCTTGGTTCTTTTCGATATTTGCGCATATCGGATTGTAACGTCCTGAATTATGGCCCCTGGTTATACGCAAAATCCCCCTTTCTTTAGCTTGTGGTCCCTCTGGAGGTCACAATTATTATCCCATTTAAAAAAACGTTTGATTATATCATCGTTACACTGTAAGGAAAGTTGAGTTTGAATTTCGGGAAAAGCGGACCAAAATTGACAGACAAAATGGCCGCCGTTTGTACGCGAATACTGTTAAAAAAAATATCATGGTTGTGGACCCTGTATAGGTCACAATTTTAATTCGATTTTGATGAGGAAGGTTGAGTTCTAATTTCGTGAAAATCGTACCAAAATTGACGGACGAAATGGTCGCCGTTTGTACGCGAATAGTGTAAAAATATGGTATATCATGGTTGTGGACTCTCTACAGGTCACAATTCTTATCCGATTTTGACGAAAAGTCACATTTCTAGGTTGTGTACCGTCACACCATAATCATTGTCGGTTTCGAATTTCATTAATATCAGACTGGAACTGACCAACTAAATGGCTGCTTCCAATACACTATGAAATACAGGACTTAAAGATGTAGGAAAAATCACTTTCGGTATTGCTTGTTCTCTGTCCATCTCTCGAAAATGTGGGCGTATCCTGCCTGGCAGTGCCAGCCTATCTTTTTAGCTTGTGGTCCCTCTGGAGGTCAAAATTGTTATCCGATTTAAAAAACCGTTTGATTATATCACCATTTCATGGTTATGAAGGTTGAGTATGAATTTTGTGAAAATCGGACCAAAATTGACAGACAAAATGGCCACCGTTTGTACGTGAATAGTGTGAAAATATGTTATATAAAGGTTGTGGACCTTATAGAGGTCACAATTTTGAACCGATTTTAATGAAACTTGACATGTATGTTTATAACAGATCTTGGTTCCTTTCGATATTTGCGCCCATCGGGTCATTACTTCTTGAATTATGTCCCCTGATTGTACGAAAAATCACCCTTTTTAGCTTGTTGTGCCTCTGGAGGTCACAATTATTATCTGATTTAAAAAAAAATGTGTTATTATAAAAACCAAACAAATTCTAATGATTTTCTGATAATTCCTTAATATGCGACAACTTTTGTTGACTGCCCGGACGATTTGGCTGCTGTGTGGGCGTATGTTTCGTTGCGTGGCAACCTATTTTTATACGCCCACATGGAAATGTGGTCGTATATTGCCGTCGCCCCCGTCCGTCCGTCTGTCCGTCGGTCCGTCCGTCCGTCCATCGTCCACAATTTCTTGTGAACGCTCTAGAGGCTAAAGTTAATATCCGATTGACTTGAAATTTATACACGGTGTTTAAGGTCGTGAGACGAAGAAGCCTATTGATTTTCAGCGATATCCGATAATTACTACCAGAGTTATGACCCTTGATCACTTTGAAAAATCTTGTGAACACTCTAGAGGCTATAGTTAATATCCGATTGACTTTAAATTTATACACAGTGTTTAAGGTCATGGGACGAAGAAGCCTATTGATTTTCGGTGATATCTGATAATTACTGCCAGAGTTATGACCCTTGATCACTTTGAAAAATCTTGTGAACGCTTTAGAGGCTAAAGTTAATATCCTATTGACTTTAAATTTATACACAGTGGTTAAGGTCGTGAGACGAAGAAGCCTATTGATTTTCGGCGATATCCGATAATTACTACCAGAGTTATGACCCTTGATCACTTTGAAAAATCTTGTGAACACTCTAGAGGCTATAGTTAATATCCGATTGACATTAAATTTATACACAGTGTTTAAGGTCATGAGACGAAGAAGCCTCTTGATTTTCGGTGATATCTGATAATTACTGCCAGAGTTATGACCCTTGATCACTTTGAAAAATCTTGTGAACGCTTTAGAGGCTAAAGTTAATATCCGATTGACTTTGAATTTATACACAGTGTTTAAGGTCATGAGACGAAGAAGCCTATTGATTTTCGGTGATATCCGATAATTACTACCAGAGTTATGACCCTTGATCACTTTGAAAAATCTTGTGAACGCTCTAGAGGCTAAAGTTAATATCCGATTGAATTTAAATTTATACACGGTGTTTAAAGTCATGATACAAAGAAGCCTATTGATTTTCAGCAATATCCGATAATTACTGCCAGAGTTATGACCCTTGATCACTTTGAAAAATCTAAAGTTAATATCCGATTGACTTTAAATTTATACACACTATTTACGGTCATGATACAAAATAGCCTATTTATTTTCAGCGATATCCGATAATTACTGCCAGAGCTATGACCCTTGATCACTTTGAAAAACCCTGTGAATGCTCTAAAGGCTAAAGTTAATATCCGATTGACTTTAAATTTGTACACAGTGTTTAGGGTCATGATACGAAGAATCCTATTTGATTTTCAGTGATATCTGATAATTTCTGGCAGTTGATCCCTTTGAAATATCTTGTGGACAAAGGCCTTGAGACAAACCATCAAAGCTATTCTAATCATTTCTGATAATTATTTAATGGGCTATTACTCGTAATAAGATTATCATGTGTTGTAAATGTTCTCCTTACTGATAAAAGAAACAATATGCGACAACCCTTGTTGACTGCCCGGACGACTTAGCTGTTGTGGGCGTATGTTTCGTTGCCTGGCAACCTATCTTTTTAGCTTGTGGTCCCTCTGGAGGTCAAAATTGTTATCCGATTTAAAAAAAAAAACATTTGATTACCGTTACATGGTTTATGGAGGTTGAGTTCAAATTTCGTGAAAATCGGACCAAAATTGACTGACAAAATGACCGCCGTTTGTACGCGAATAGTGTGAAAATATGTTATATCAAAGTTGTAAACCTTATAGAGGTCACAATTTTGAACCGATTTTGATGAAACTTGACATGTATGTTGATAACCCAAAGATCTTGGTTCCTTTCGATATTTGCGCCCATTGGATCGTAACTTCCTGAATTATGGCCCCTGATTGTCCGAAAAATCGCTTTTGTTAGCTTGTGGTCCCTCTGGAGGTCAAACTTATTATCCGATTTAAAAAAAACGTTTGATTATATCACCGTTACATGGTAATGAAGAGAGAGATTGAATTTCGTGAAAATCGGACCAGAATTGACGAACAAAATGGCCGCCGTTTGTACGCGGATAGTGTGAAAATATGTTATATCAAGGTTGTGGACCCTATAGAGGTCACAATTTTGAATCGATTTTGATGAAACTTGACATGTATGTTTATAACCCAAAGATCTTGGTTCCTTTCGATATTTCCACCCATCGGATCGTAACTTCCTGAATTATGTCCCCTGATTGTCCGAAAAAAAATCGCTTTTGTTAGCCTGTGGTCCCTCTGGGTGTCAAAATTATTATGAGATTTAAAAAACCGTTTGATTATATCACCGTTACATGGTAATGAAAAGAGAATTGAATTTCGTGAAAATCTGACCGCAATTGAGGGATAAAATGGCCGCTGTTTGTACGCGAATAGTGTGAAAATATGTTATATTAAGGTTGTGGACCCTATAGAGGTCACAATTTTGAACTGATTTTGATGAAACTGGGAATACATGTTTATAACGTAAAGATCTTGGTTCCATTGCATATTTGCGCATATCGGATCGTAACTTCCTGAATTATGGCCCCTGATTGTACGAAAAATCACCCTTTTTAGCTTGTGGTCCCTCTGGAGGTCACAATTATTATCTGATTTAAAAAAAACCGTTATGTTTTTCTGATGATTACGTAAAATGCAACAACTCTTATTGACTGCACGGACGATTTAGCTGCTGTGTGGGCGTATGTTTCGTTGCTTGGCAACATATTTTTGAATTAAATGTTCGGCGTTAGTTTTGTAAGGGTTTTTGATCGTGAAATTTGAATAAATAGAACGTTATGAATTTCTGTCGTGGTCATATAGAAAGCGTCTGGATAATCGAGGTATATATATATACATATACATTTCTTTCCCGCCTTTGGCATTGAGCCAGAGATTTACTCGAACGTCCAAGGTAGTGTTTTCTGCAACCTGAACATCTGAGACACGCTACCTACCATTTAATTTTCGTACGTTAGTTACATGTACGTCCATGTTTTCAAACTGATCAGCAGTGAATATTCGCTTGGCCGCTATAAGCGTGACACTGATAAGCATGACATCGACGAGACTTAATGAGTTCGGCATATTAACTTTTTTACTCCGACAAATTAAATTCTCAAACATTTTTTTGAAGTAAAAGAAAAATAAATAAAGACGTTTGAAGTATTTGTAGTTAAAAAATATTTCCTATTTAGTGTAAATGGGTATTAAAATGAGTAAAATGCATCATTTTGCCCGAAGCAGTATAGGTGTTATGTAAACAATGCACGAGCAATTGACCCAATGACTGACGCCGCGTGAAATCAATCACAATACACGTGTTGAAAACAGTCATCTGTGACAGAGATAATTCGTAAGTAATTCTCTGTGAACCAAATTGCGTATTCGTCTGCAAGAATTTGTTCCTTCCAATACTCGAGGCCAGAGTATTTAACTTTTAGTTGTCATCAGTTAATAACTAATAAGTACTACTAAATAAATAAATAATTGAATTTTTACTGGGTTTTTTTTTACACCATTTAGATAGATGGTAAAAAAAAAAAAAAAAGCTCTTGCGAGCAAATTTGTGGGTACGTTTTTATGTGCTCCCGGAAATTTAAGTGCAGGAGCTTTTTGTGACTCATGCATGTTTTACAGAAATGATGCCCTGGTCGTGGTATTTACACTGAACGAATCGGCCTGAGTTTCCAAGCAGACATGTTTGGTATCATTAAAAAGTATATTTTATTGTTAATACAGAATGCAAAATTTAGCTGATTTTATTTGTATTTGAGGTAGCTTTAGGCAATTGCATTCAGACAACTTGAAATCACGTCATTTGGTAATGCTACAACTTTTATCCGATTTTTAAAAAACATTTGATTATATCACCGATTCATAATCATTGTAATGAAGGTTGAGGTCGAATTTCGTAAAAATCGGACCAAAACTGAGGGACAAAATGGCTGCCGCTAACATGCGAATAGTGTAATATATCAATGGTTGTGGGCCCTGTAGAGGTAACAATTTCAATCCGATTTTGATAAAATTTGAAATATAAGTTCATAACCCAAAGGTCGCAGTTTCTTTCGATATTCGGGCGCATTGGACCATAACTTCCAGAATTATGGCCCCTGATTATATGAAAAATCATGGGGTTTTTTTTTTATCTTGTGGACCCTATGGAGCTCACAATTTTATTCCGAATTAATAAAACGTTTGACTATATCCCCGTTTGACTATGGTGGTTGAGTGTGAATTTCTCGAAAATCGATAATTGAACAGCTAAATCCATAATATTAAATGTTTCGTATACTTAACATTAGCATTGGGCAGAACTTTATAAAAACCAAACAAATTTTTATGATTTTATGATAATTACTTAATATGCAACAACTCTTGTTGACTGCCCGAACGATTTAGCTGCTGTGTGGGCGTATGCGTCGTTGCCTGGCAACCTATTTTTATTTGGGGTGAAAGAATATATTATATCAAATAGATTTGTCTACATGTTTATAATTGCTTTTACAGATACAGAAAACATCCGCTTTGTGTTTGCAGCGGTTAAGGATACTATCTTACAGTTAAATTTAAAGGAATATAATCTGGTGTGAAAAGAGTAATATCTGGGGCAGCATCCATGTCGGCAATTAATGTATTTATTTGTGAAAGTGTCCTTGGTACCGAACTCATGCATTGATTACTGTGGTTCCCCAATCTGATTGTTTTGGAAAAATCTGGGCACCACATCAAATATGTTAAAAACACATCTATCAAGCCTCACTTTCCATTGTTCATTGCGTATATCTACGTACAAAATAGTTCATGTAATATGATTGCTAAAGTTGACTGATTATATATATATATATATATATATTTATATTTATATATATATATATGCATATATGAGTTGGTATTGTTTGTGCTCGTTTCTCAATATGTGAACCTACAATCAGCGCACTTGATGGATGTCTCCATCGTCTGAATGTGATGCATTGTGACAAGATAACAGAAAACAACAAAAGAAACTCTATTTAACAAACTCTTTATATTTTACGTATGGCATTACCTAAACTGGTCACACATCAACACTGGAAGTTAGTTGCCAATGTCTGCTGATACTTACGTTGAACAAAACATCACTGAAACCGGGTTTCGTGCAGCAAGTTGTGGAAATTATTATCTTCATGTATTTAATACGGTGCAATTGTACATGATCTTTTTAGTATGGAAATATGATGGTGATGCAAAGTCCTGTGTGTCCAAGTGACTTCTGTAAACAGAAAAAAGAACACTGTGTATTTGGGATTTGAACCTATTGGACTTCTCCATGGGTAATTGTGTGATTTTTTGTTTATTTATCATGGTATAAGTTGTTGTAATGTTTATATTAGTCAAAGCAACTATGTACATAGTAGAGAATTGTGGGCATTTTTTATGTCTAAGACAGGTCTTGTTTGACCATCTATTTTCTCATTGTGGCCATGTACATGTCTATAACTTTAACATGAACAATGAATTTTGCATAAAGAAACACAGCATGATTATTGATGGTGTAAAAATAATTACTTTTTTTGTGTACTACAAATTTTTGTATAGCAGGTTTTTGTATGAAACAATTACTATTGTTTCACATAAAGTAACTGTATACTTTTTGATACATGTAGCTAACTAAGATTCTACATATAGGGTCTATTGTTGTCAGCTAATATTTTAATGGGATATAATTACTGGTGGTATGAATGTGATAAAATGTACATATATTCTACACCTTGGACAGTTCTACCCTTCTTCCCCCATCCCCATCCTCTGCAAAAAAAACATGGAGAAAACTGTATTGTGTTACTTATATTGCTCATGTCAGCACAATCAGTACTCAAAAATTACACTTTGATTGTCTAGTCCTATTGAATGAAAAGAAGGATTCCTACTCTAAAATGTATACCCACATTGTTTATGCATTGTTGATGTTATTATTGTCACTGCAATGGAATTTTGAGCTTTTAGGCTTTATTATTATACCTGAATTTTTACTTAAAATGTATTATTAAATGAATAGATTTATCAGTATATTTTAACATAAACTAAAATGTTTCCACAGTAACAGGTTAAAATGTTAAGGGCTGTTATTTGAATGTTGACTAAAACAACTATTAACTAAATTTATTATAAAAGATGTTATTTTTTTGTTGTAAATTATTTCAATATTTTGTGCAATAACATTTGTAATACTCATTTGTTTAATTTCCGGGTGTAGAAGCAGGCATGATTCTTTTCCGTTATTTAACGGATTTCCGCCTTTTTCATCGTCCATGAGTCGTTTTCGTGAATCATCTAAATTTGCAATAAAAATTTTGGGCATGGTAGAGACTTTTGTCTTTGTCTGACGATCTTTTTTTTTATATGATTATGTTCTCACCGTGTGCTAAAAAAGAGGACTGGTAATTTTGTTGTCATGTCTTTTCATTAATCACTGTGCTAAGTAGGGTGGCAAAATTCCTGGAAATTTTCAAACAAGGTAAATTACCCGGAATTTTGGGAATTTTCAATTTGGTGTCATAAATTGAAACCTGTGTCGCTATTAGTTGCTAGTGACAGTAATATTTTAATAACTAAAAGATACAAAACATATTATCTGATATGTCTTATATATACTAAAATCTAATAACTAATAATGAGATAGTTCTGTTAAATTGTTCATACACAGGTTACACACTCTATAATTAATGCTCAAAGTTAGGTAACTCTGTGCCATTTCATCATCTTCAGAATCATTATCTACATCATCATCAGTGGATCAAAGGGAGATTTCAGGCTCAAATGAATCCTCATAAATATCTGAAATTTCTGTGCTGAAAAGATCGTTGTCAGGTTCGAAGAGTTTCAAATTAGATCTTATATTTTTATACGCCCACATTTTCATGTGGACGTATATTGTTGTCGCCCCTGTTTGTCCGTCCGTCAATGAAACTTAAAATATAGATTTATCACCCTAAGATCTTGGTTCCTTTCGATATTGGCATGTATCGGACTAACTTCATGGCTTACGGCCCCTGATTGTACGGAAAATAACGTTTTTTAGCTTGTGAACACTGTAGAGGTCACAATTTTGAACCGATTTGGATGAAACTTGAAATCCATGTTTATAACCCAAAGATCTTGGTTCCTTTTGATTATATCACCGTTACATGGTAATGAGGAGAGAATTTGAATTTCGTGAAAATCGGACCATAATTGACGCATAAAATGGCCGCTGTTTGTACGCGAATAGTCACAATTTTGAACTGATTTTGATGAAACTTGAAATACATGTTTATAACCTAAAGATCTTGGTTCCGTTGCATATTTGCGCATATCGGATCATAACCTCCAGAATTATGGCCCCTGATTGTACGTAAAATCACCCTTTATAGCTTGTGGTCCCTCTGGAGGTCACAATTATTTGATTTAAAAAAACGTTTGATTATATCACAGTTACACCGTAGTTATAGATGAGTTTGAATTATGTTTTTCTGATGATTACTTAAAATGCAACAACTCTTGTTGACTGCCCGGACGATTTAGCTGCTGTGTTGGCGTATGTTTCGTTGCCTGGCAACCTATTTTTTTTGTATACCTTTTAGAGCAGAATTTACATAAATTTATCTCTTTAGTTTTACCATTTGGAACACAACAACTAACATGGTTAAATAAGTTTTAATAGATTCTATAGATGAAAGTAGAAGAGAAAAAGAAAATTCCAGTAAATAATTGTAATTTTAGTAGTTTTCAGTTCTTAAAATAGATTTGAAAATTCCTAACACTGGCTGGGAGTCTATTTATAACAAGGTTAACCAGAATATGTTTCAATTGCCGTGTCGTCATAGAAAATTAAAAGCATGATAATCAAGACTTAGGAGTTAATGTCCAATGAAATTGCAGAAAAGTATTACTCTCCTGAATTATTCAATTGTTTCGTTTCACCTATGATAGTTTAGTGGGGAGGGTGGCTTAGTGGTCTAGAGTTTCAAACTCTAGCTGGCCGGTAAGCACTGGCTTGCGGCTGTGGTTTCGATCCCTGGTGTGAGCGTATGTGGCATGGGGATAGGGGCGCCTTCTCAAACTCGTGGGTTTCCCCCGGGGACTCTGGTGTCCTCCCAAAACCATATGTTAGTCCCGAAATGACCTAGTTTCTCTCTCTCTCTCTCTCTCTCTCTGATAGTTAGCGTTGGTCGATTCACAACCTTTTTTAGTTGAGCTTATTTGTAACAGCACATTTTCTATCATAATTTATATAGTGTCATTTTTTGTGGCTCTAATAATATTTTTTCTTCGTCAGTGATGTAAAAAAAAGTATTAACCTCTTTTAGGTACCGTAATTTAAATTTTAAAAGATATACAATCAAGACTGCATTATATATCTATATAGATACTGTGGTACGATCTATCCCAAGTAAAAAGTGAAAGTAAAGCGCACATTCTGACATTCTGTACACAATTAGAAAATGACGACTGTTAAAAATATTGTTGAACGCGAAGATATTCACAACGTAAAAACTATTCACAACGTAAAAAAAATCCATGGAAATGGAGGAGGTGAATGAAAATGCCATTGGATTATCTATCCGAAAGTTGCGTCAACCAGGAAAAGCATTGTATGTGAAATATACATCAACTACGGCACTCGGGGATGGAAAGCTTTCGAGCAGGACATGTTTTTACACGCCCACATTGAAATGTGGTCGTATATTGTCGTCGTCCGACCGAGGCTAAAGTTAATATCCGATTGACTTTAAATTTATGCACAGTTTTTAAGGTCATGAGACGAAGAAGCCTATTCTTTTTCATCGGTTTCCGATTACTACCAGAGTTATGGCCCTTGATCACTTCAAAAAATCTTGTGGAAGCTCTAGGGGCCAAAGTTAATATCGGATTGACTCTAAATTTATACACAGTGTTTAAGGTCATGAGACAAAGAAGCCTATTGACTTTCAGCGATTTCCAATAATTACTGCCAGAGTTATGACCCTTGATCAATTACTGCCAGAGTTATGACCCTTGATCACTTCAAAAAATCTTGTGGATGCTCTTGAGGCCAAAGTTAATATCCGATTGACTTTAAATTTATACACACTTCAAAAAATATTGTGGATGCTCTAGAGACCAAAGTTAATATCCGATTGACTTCAAATTTATACATAGTGTTTACAGTCATGAGACTAAGACCTCTATCGATTTTGTGGAAGCTCTGGGGCCAAAGTTAATATCCGATTGACTCTAAATTTATACACAGTTTTTAAGGTCATGAGACAAAGAACCCTATTGACTTTCAGCGATTTCCAATAATTACTGCCAGAGTTATGGCCCTAGATCCCTTCAAAAAAATATTGTGGAAGCTCTAGAGGCCAAAGTTAATATCCGATCGACTTTAAATACTAATTGTTAGCGTGGGGTAAAACTTTATTCTCATAATTACATGAGTTGTTACTCTAAATCAGATTTTAGTGTATTACAAATGTTTCATTACCAAAAAAAAGTAAAAATATGCGACAACCCTTGTTGACTGCCCGAAATCTTTTGTAGACGTGGCTTTGCTTGTTTATTTCGTTATTTAAAAACATCCCCCTCTTCAAAATATTATCGACCCGAGAATATGCCATCAGCAGAAAAAAAATTCTGACATTCGTCAAAAATGCCTTGTTTCATGCGTCTTGCGAGATGTCTACTCTTAGTTTTCAGTTAACCAATCATACATGTACTATACTGCGTTGTTTTTGTCCCCCGCCTTTCGAAGAAAGTTGGGGGACTATTAAAATGGGTTCGTCCGTCCGTCTGTCTGTCTGTCCGCCTCACTTTTTGGGACACAATAACTCTCTTCCTAATTGAGCTAGAATGTTCAAACTTGGTGTATGTGTTTATTTGGTCAATGCCTTGATGGAGTTCGGAGATGAGCATTTTCCGCTTAGGGTAAGCAGAGATAAGCAATTTGATTGGTTGATGCTTTGGGACACGATAACTTTAGTTCTAATTAAGTGAGAGTAATGAAACTTGGTGTAGAGTTTCATTACAGTAATACCTTGACTAAGTTTGATAATGAGCATTTTCTGCTCAGGGTAAGCAGAGCAATTTGATTTGTCGAGACTTTGGAACACAATAACTCTCCTTCTAATTGAGTTAAAATGTTCAAACTTGGTGTATATGCTTATTAGGTCAATGCCTCGATGGAGTTCGATAATGAGCATTTTCTGCTCAGGGTAAGCAGAGCCATACGCAATTTGATTGGTCGAGACTTTGGAACACAATAACTCTCCTTCTAATTGAGTTAAAATGTTCAAACTTGGGGTATATGCTTATTAGGTCAATGCCTTGATGGAGTTCGAAGATGAGCATTTTCCACTTAGGGTAAGCAGAGATAAGCAATTTGATTGGTTGATGCTTTGGGACACGATAACTTTAGTTCTAAATAAGTGAGAGTGATGAAACTTGGTGTATAGTTTCATTACAGTAATACCTTGACTAAGTCCGATAATGAGCATTTTCTGCTCAGGGTAAGCAGAGCGATACGCAATTTGATTGGTCGAGACTTCGGAACACAATAACTCTTCTTCTAATTGAGTTAAAATGTTCAAACTTGGTGTATATGCTTTTAAGGTCAATGCCTTGATGGAGTTGGAAGATGAGCATTTTCCGCTTAGGGTAAGCAGAGATAAGAAATTTGATTGGTTGATGCTTTGGGACACGATAACTTTAGTTCTAATTAAGTGAGAGTGATGAAACTTGGTGTATAGTTTCATTACAGTAATACCTTGACTAAGTTCGATAATGAGCATTTTCTGCTCAGGGTAAGCAGAGCGATACGCAATTTGATTAGTCGAGAGTAGCCGAGACTTTGGAACACAATAACTCTCCTTCTAAGTGAGTTAAAATGTTCAAACTTGGTGTATATGCTTATTAGGCCAATGCCTTGATGGAGTTCGAAGATGAGCATTTTCCGCTTAGGGTAAGCAGAGATAAAAAATTTGATTTTTTGATACTTTGGGACAAGATAACTTAGGTTCATCTTGATTGATGATTTTTATGCCAATACAATGACTGCATTCTCTTTTAGTAATGGATTCGACAGTAAAAGTGTATAGAAACGATTGACTTGGACACGAGCGCCCTTTCCCTTTGCCAGAGGGGCCCTTTTGTCTGCCTCTAGGGTCCCCCTAACTAGGGTACATTTTCATTTTTATACGCCCACATAGAAATGTGGACGTATATTGCCGTCGCCCCCGTCCGTCCGTCTGTCGGTCCGTCCGTCCGTCCGTCCATCGTCCACAATTTTTTGTGAACGCACTAGAGGCTAAAGTCAATATCCGATTGACTTTAAATTTATACACAGTGTTTAAGGTCATGAGACGAAGAAGCCTATTGATTTTCAGCAATATCCGAAAATTACTGCCAGAGTTATGACCCTTGATCACTTTGAAAAATCTTGTGAACGCTCTAGAGGCTAAAGTTAATATCCGATTGACCTTAAATTTACACACAGTGTTTAAGGTCATGAGACGAAGAAGCCTATTGATTTTCAGCGATGTCCGATAATTACTGACAGAGTTATGACCCTTGATCACTTTGAAAAATCTTGTGAACGCTCTAGAGGCTAAAGTTAATATCCGATTGACCTTAAATTTACACACAGTGTTTAAGGTCATGAGACGAAGAAGCCTATTGATTTTCGGCGATGTCCGATAATTACTGACAGAGTTATGACCCTTAATCACTTTGAAAAATCTTGTGAACGCTCTAGAGGCTAAAGTTAATATTGGATTGACTTTAAATTTATACACAGTGTTCAAGGTCATGATACGAAGAAGCCTATTGATTTTCAGCAATATCCAATAATTACTGCCAGAGTTATGACCCTTGATCACTTTGAAAAATCTTGTGAATGATCAAGAGGCTAAAGTTAATATCCGATTGACTTTAAATTTATACACAGTGTTTAAGGTCATAAGACGAAGAAGCCTATTGATTTTCACGGATTTCCGATAATTAGTGCCAGAGTTATGGCCCTTGATCACTTCAAAAAATCTTGTGGATGCTCTAGAGGACAAAGATGGTGTCCGATTGACTTCAAATTTATACATGGTGTTTAAGGTCATGAGACGAAGAAGCCTATTGATTTTCAGCGATTTCTGATAATTAGTGCCAGAGTTGTGTCCCTTGATCACTTCAAAAAATCTTGTGGATGCTCTAGAGGCCAAAGTTAATATCTGATTGACTTTAAATTTATACACGGTGTTTAAGGTCATGAGACGAAGAAGCCTATTGATTTTCAACGATCTCTGATAATTATTGCCAGAGTTATGGCCCTTGATCATATCAAAAAATCCTCTGGACGCTCTAGAAGCCAAAGTTAATAACCGATTGACTTTAAATTTACACACACTGTTTAAGGTCATGAGACGAAGAAACCTACTGATTTTCAGCGATTTCAAATAATTACTTCCAGAGTTATCTCCCTTGATCACAATCAAAAAGCCTTGTGACACTATAGATGCCAAACTTATCATCCGATTGACTTCAGATTGATACACAGAGTTTAAGGTGTTGAAACGAACAAGTATTTTGATTTTCAATGAATTTTTCTAACTGAACAGCTAAATCCATGATATTAAATATTTTCTATACTAATTGTTAGCGTGGGGCAAAACTTTATAAAAAGCTAACAAATTCTAATGATTTTCAGATAATTACATAATGAGTTGTTACTCTTAATCAGATTTTAGTGTATTACAAATGTTTCATCCCCCAAAAAAGTAAAAATATGCGACAACCCTTGTTGACTGCCCGGACGATTTAGCTGCTGTGGGCGTATGTTTCGTTGCCTGGCAACCTATCTTTCATAAATGTGCGATTAATTAATATGTGTCATCTATTTATTTTGGGATTTCGGCGGGGGACATCAGCCTCACTGTTGGCTTGTTATCTCTATTTTTAGTAACATATTTTATAAACACGTGTGATTAAAAACGAAGTCTGCATTGTGGAGTATGGGGCATGCCTACGGCAAGTCTACGACGCCCCTCAGCGTATTTTGAGCCTAGGGCCAAACATTTCAGTTATATTTTTAGTCCCCAGAATCATGCCTGAAAAGCTAGCTACCATGTGTTACAGAAACGATAAATATGTGAACATAAGCTCTGTAGAAAAAAGTATCAAATATTGTGTGATGTGAAAAACTTAATTTAAGAAACTTGATTAAAATAACTTTGAATCTACTTCAATAATTATAGTGATGAGTAAGTTAAACTTATTTGTATATTATAACAGCCCTGAACATTATGGTTGATAATAAAGTAGATTATTTAAAGTATGTATGTGTGGTAAGATAAATGTGGTAGTGTATGATATATCAGGTATATGTTATTGAAACATGTGCAATATAACACCTGTTGGTTGTTGATTTCATGTCCTTTTTAATAGTATACAATCTTATAAAAACACAAATTATACCACAATTTTTAACCAATATTAATGTGGAATCAAAAAGAAAGTTATCGATCTGTATGGTATATTAAGAGAGATTATTTTGATATAAACAAGATTGTATACCTAAGTAAAACATATTGTTATCATTCTGTAATTTGACATAATAATTTAAAAATTGTCACTTGTCTTAATTTCTGATCTTCTACATAGGATCACTTCTTCTATTAATGTTCATGAAACTGCAAGTAATAATCCTTATCTACCAATAGGCACTGCCAACTATTTCTATTTCAAATTTGAACAAAAATTGTTTCATCTTCTATCCATCATATAAATTAAAAGGGATGGCTATTATTAACAGCTCATACATTTATATCATAAGTAGGGTGAAAACTAAATTATACATTTGAAAACATTGAAATACAGGTTGTCAATTGCATTAAATGAAAGATTGTGAAAATGTTGGTATATTAGACATGTTTAGGCTATTTAATTAAAGGGTGGGTAGAGGGATTACCATAGAAATCCATGGTTTCTTGAACATTTACATGTATATCAATTGTTATTATAATTATCTGGCAGTGATTGAAATTTTTGTCCCCCGCCTTTCGGAGAAAGTGGGGGACTATTAAAATGGGTCTGTCTGTCACACTTTTTAGGACACAATAATTCTTTGACCTAGAATGTTCAAAACTTGGTGTGTATGTTTATTAGGTCAATACCTTGATGGAGTTCGAAGATGAGCATTTTCTGCTTCGGGTAAACAGAGATAAGCAATTTGATTGGTTGATGATTTGGGAACTATAACTTTGTTCTAATTAAGTGAGAGTGATGAAACTTGGTGTATGGTTTCATTACATCAGTACCTTGACTATGTTGGACAATGAGCATTTTCTCCCAGGATAAGCAGAGCAGTAAGCAATTTGATTGGTCAAGACTTTGAAGCTCAATAACTCTACTAATTGAGGTAGAATGTTCAAACTTGGTGTAAGCATTCACTAGGTCCATGTCTTGATTGAGTTCAAAGATGAGTATTGTCTGCTCACTCACGGTAAGCAGAGATAAGCAATCTGATTGATTGATGCTTTGGGGGATGATAATTTTTGTTAAAATGGAGTGAGAGCGACAAAACTCCAATTATAGATTCATAATGTCATTACCTTGACTAAGTTTGATGGTGAGAATTTTCTGCTTAGATTAGGAGCGATAAGCAATTTGACTGGTCAGTTTGGAACATAACATCTCTGCTTTTAATTGAAGTAGAATGTTTAAACTTGATGTAGATGTTCATCAGGTGAATGTCTTGACCGAGTCAACGATTAACATTTCGAGCTAAAGCTAAGCAGAGTTAAGCAATTTCATAGGTCAATGCTTTGGGACAAGATAACCTTGATTCTACAGTATAGTTTGATTGCTCGATACTTTTGAAAAAAATAAATGTGGGATTAATTAATATGTGTCATCTATTTAGTTTGGGATTTGGGCGGGGGATATCAGTCTCACTGTTGGCTTGTTAATTTGCTCAAGAAAGGTAATCCTTCCCACATAGTTGGGGTAGGATAATCTCTAACAGGTGTGGGGTGGGGGGACTTTAAAACTTGCTTGGCTGCCAATCTGACATTATGTGTTATATGGTAGTTTACCAGGTTTTAGTCTAATCTGATTTTTTTATTGTTATGTTTACATGTTCTGTGTTTAAAAATGTTATCTACTACCAGGCTACAATCAAACACATTATTTCAAACTGAGGCTTTCAAATTGGATAGTGTCAGTTCTTTTTCTTTTAAACGGTAATCTTTTTTAGAGACATTGATAACAACCATTGTTTTACAAATATTCTAATTAAAAGAATATCTTTTGTATACTGTAATTAATGAATATTGTAAAAACTTCTTTATTAAAGATGGGTTCCCAGGAAAGTATTTATCGGGTGGTTATTGCCAATAAAAGTATGGCCATTTTGGTATATATGTAAAGTAGAGATATCCAATCTTACTAGAAAAATACTGGATGGAACGTATACAGGACAAAAATGTAAGGGTTCCCCTAATCAACAGCCCAACGGTTAGGGCTATCCCCATGTGTGACAGTGAAGGCTGCACGAGTACATTGAGTGTTGTATACATGTTGATAAATTTAGAGTTAGACGAACAGCACTTTCTGAGATAAAAATCACAGAAAAAGATGCGGGCAGTGGATAATCCGAGAATTTATTTAGGATTCGATATTTGTAATATATAGTCAGCGACTACAGACAACATGGTCTCACCCGTCTTCACCCGCCGTTGCCATGGGGACGGAAAGGGGTAATCCCCTGATGCAAACATGGAAAAAAATCGGAAGGATAGATAGCTTGGGGTTTTTACAAGAAAGATAAAATGTAGACAGACCGGTTTGCTTTATTATTTCTATATTGAGTTTACTATTTGAAAACAACCTGTCCAACTCACCATTCTCATTTATGTCATCAACATTATGGTGTGAAGATAGTTTCTGATTCTAAGAGACTATTGTTTCCACATGGAAACCAGTATGATTTATCTTTTTTTTAAGAATTATGGTTGCTACAATATTAAACACAATTTTTAGTAATTAAAATTTAACAAATGGAGTTTTCGAACATTTCAACTTGTAAAATATATATAAAGTTAATGTATTGATGATAGTGCTTTGATATATACTCCTATCTAATATCTGTTTTCATCAAAAATTCTTTTTGATTACATAGAGCAAATTCCTGTATAATCAATAGTAACAATTTCCACAAATGGTGAATTTCTTATCTATGAATTTTTAATCGTAACATTAAATTGATAAAGCTTTGAATTTTAGTATTATACTTTTATACCACACAGTCCTTTTAAGTCATCCATTCTACATAATGTTTAAAAAGTTTTTAAATGTGAACCTTAGTGCGAGGCACCCAAATCATTCTACATTTTACTGTTAGTAAATTATCGTCTCTTATTGTTTTCTACCGAGTCATGTCACAAATGTACATGTATTTCATCAAAATCAATTCAAACTTTAAGCATCTTGGTTGACATGCCTTTCAATTTGTCTTGCTTGTTTATATTTTATATACATGTATATATAATTTATTTATACTTCATTAATAACTGGATCAAATTAATATCAAATTGGCCTACATGTACGCAAAATCACAGAAATTTCAATGGATAACTTGCTTTTATGCATTAGCATTGTATGATGGCTTCTATATGTTTAAATCTTATACAGGTACATGTACCTTGGTTATACGTATAATATACCAACAAATTTACTGTGATTCTCACTTACATGTATTATAATGATGAGAATTGTATAAGATATGTGTAATATTTGTAATAAAATCCTTATGTATCTGAGCATGATCACTTGTACCTATTTAATTATACCAGACAAATAACATAGATTTATGTGGAATAACAACTTACATTCTATCATCGGCTCAAAACAATGGAACACACTTATTTGTTTTTGAAATAAAATGAAGTGAAAAAAAAATCTTGTGTAAATTGATGGCAAGTCACTGTTTTGGGAGTGCTGAGCTTAAATAAGGCTGTTTTGGCTTCTATCATGCTTACTCTGAACATAACATTGCAGTACCGATATATTAGCATCAGTTTATAACGCAGCTGTTAGAATGAGGGATCTTTTGGATCTACTTATTTTCCTCATTATATTCCGGGAGCAAAGGGAGGGGCATATTCCTGAAGCAATGGCGCGAGAAATCCCTCTCTTACCATTGTTGGATAGAAGTCATATTCTTGAAATTGGGCGGGGCGTGTCTCTTTTTAACGTCTAATCAAATCCCTCCTCTCTTCTCGCATTCGGCATAATTTTCAAAATGGCCGACGAAGAAAACATGTTGGCACTGGATAATCGAGCATAAAAAATTTCGCGGGTTATGACGTAAACAAGTCGCGATTGTCACTAGATACATTGCGGTAACATATTTTGCGGTCTGGTTAACCCCGATATTGTTTGTTACAATGCAGGTCATTGGTTGGTAATGGCACTACTGACCAATAATAATTTAGCACAACAATGTTCACTCAAGATAGCAGTGTGAAGTTGATTAGTTCTAATCAAACGAAACACTGTGCAGGAGTATGAGGGAGGGGGGGGTATTCAACATGAAAGGTGGGGAAGGTTTGGGATGCAAATGGTGTATGGCTGGGTTAGGAGACCCCAGAAACCTAATTCTTAAGTTGCACCAGTCACTGGTGCAACTTAAGAATTGGGTTTCTGGGTTCTCCTAACACAGCCATACACCACTAGCATTCCGCACCTTACATGTTGAATAAAACCCACCTGGCTCCCGGACTATTAGACAACTTTTTGGTCTCTTAATGGTGTGGTTTAGGAGATACATGTGTAGATTACAAGCATAATTAGATCAAGATAAGAAAATAATGCAACAAAGTGCTAAATACCATTTTTATACACCCACATAGAATTGCAGTCGTATATTGCCGTTGGTCTAGAGATTAAAGTTAATATCGATTGACTTTAAATTTATACAGTGTTGAAGGTCATGAGACGAAGAATCCTATTGATTTTCAGCGATATCCGATAATTACTGCCAGACTTATGACCCTTAATCACTTCAAAAAATCTTGTGGGCGCTCTAGAGGCCAAAGTTAATATCCGATTGACTTTAAATTTATACATAGCGTTTAAGGTCGTGAGACGAAGAAACCTAATGCTTTTCAGTCATGTCCGATAATTCCTGCAAGAGTTATGAACCTTGATCAATTCAAAAAAATCTCGTGGGCGCTCTAGAGGCCAAAGTTAATATCCGATTGACTTTAAATACACAGTGTTTAGGGTTATGAAAGGAAGAAGCCTTTTGATTTTCAGCTATATCCAATTATTCCTGCCAGAGTTATGACTCTTGATCATAATCTTTTAGTGGCATTTAGCGATCGGGAAAAAAACATTAAAAGAACACAGTTTTATGGGATACAACCACTAGTTTTATTCTAAAAGCACGACGTTTCGAAAAGTATCCTCTCGTCGTTATCAAACTTGGTGTAGGTGTTTATTATGTCAATGTCTTGTCGGAGTTCGAGAATGAGCATTTTCTGCTTAGGGTAAGTAAGCAATTTGACCAGTGGTAGGAGGAGCCACCCATATAACCCCCAAAAATTGCTTTATTCAACATGGAAGTTGCGGGTTATGAAATTTTTTGTGGAAATGTCACTTAATTTTTATACGTCCACATTCATAATGTGAACGTATTATGCCGTGGCCCCTGTCTGTGTGTGGGTCGCCTACAGGGCGCAATTTTATTTCATAAATTACGAAACTTACCTGACATATGAACATTATTATTTCTATCTCGTTATTATTTAACTCGCCCGGAAGTTAAAATCATGCGCAACCCAGACTTCCTACTACACCCGGTTTGGCGCCATGATCCACAGTTTTCTTTCTCGGCGACTAGAAAGAAGTCGTTTCATTTTTCGCTCGTGGCTTCTAGTCGCCCCTGTCTGTGTGTGTATGTATGTGTCTGTGGTTCGAATACAGGGCGCAATTCTTCATGGATTTTCTTCAAACTTGGTATACTTATTCCTTATACCCCCAAGGAAGATCCCTATTTTTTTGGTGCATGCCCGACCCCCAGGGGCAGAGCCACGCCCATTTCTAGTATTTGTTTGTCGTCTACAGGCCACATTTCTTAACTTATAATCTTGAAACTTTGCATACACATTTTTTGTACCCTAAGGAATATCCCTATCGGTTGGGGTGCATGCCCAACCCCCAGGGGCAGAGCCACGCCCATTTTCTTTTCGTGTGTCTTTGTGTCGCCTACAGGGCGCAATTCTTACTGGATTTTCTTCAAACTTTTAATACTTACTCTTTATACTCTAAGGAAGATCTCTATTGTTTTTGGTGCATGCCCGACCCCCAGGGGCAGAGCCACGCCCATTTCTAGTATGTGTTTGTTTGTCGTCTACAGGCCACATTTCTTAACTTATAATTTTGAAACTTTGCATACACATTCTTTGTACCCTAAGGAACATCCCTATCGTTTGGGGTGCATGCCCAACCCCCAGGGTTAGAGCCACGCCCATTTTCTTTTCGTGTGTCTTTGTGTCGCCTACAGGGCGCAATTCTTACTGGATTTTCTTGAAACTTTGTATACTTACTCTTTATACTTTAAGGATGATCCCTATCGTTTGTGTCCGTGTGTCCCCTACAGGCCGCAATTCTAACTGGTTTTTCTTAAAACTTTGTATACTTACTCTTTACACCCTAAGGATGATCCGTATTGTTTTTTGGTGCATGCCCGACCCCTAATGGCAGAGCCACGCCCATTCCTTGTATTTATTTGTTTGTCGTCTACAAGCCACATTTCTTAGCGTATCATCTTGAAACTTTGAAAGCTTATTCTTTGTACCCTAAGGAACATTCCTATCATTTGGGGTGCATGCCCAACCCCCAGGGGCGGAGTCACGCCCATTTTCTTTTTGTGTGTCGCCTACAGGCCACAATTCTTAATCGGTCATCTTGAAACTTAAAATACTTATACCCTAAGGATGATCCCTTTTGTTTTGGGTGCATGCCCGACCCCCGTGGGACAGGAACACCCATTTCTTGTATTTGTTTGTCTGTCGTCTACAGGCTGCATTTCTTAATGTATCATCTTGAAACTTTGAATACTTATTCTTGGTACCTTAAGGAAGATCCCTATTGTTTTTGGTGCATGCCCGACCCCAAGGGACAGTGCCACGCCCATTTTTTTTTGTCTGTCTGTTTGTCACCTACAGGCCACAATTCTTAATCGATCGTCTTGAAAACTTTTTTTATACTTATTCCTTATACCCTAAGGCTGACCACTATTATTTTTGGTGCATGCCGGACCCCTATTGATGTTGGTGCACGACCCTCAACGCTAAACAAAACCAAACGCCTAGCCTTCTTGACAAAGTACCATATCAATCAAAGCAGGAATGAGGACGTATATTGTAGCGTTAGCGTTATGTTTAGTTATGATGGAAGAAGCAGGCCGCAGTTCGCAGAGCACAGGTGATATTATACCACAGGATGACGATTATTTGGACGAATCTGCACGAGAAAGTCGGGGTAGGTCTGATGAAAAAAGTAAACTTTGTAGTGGTAGCAGTAGTACTAGAAAAAGAAAATCTAAATACGAATTGTTGGACGAGAAGTGGAACACAAAGTTTGCTTCATTAGACGATGAATTTTATAGCCTTTGTGAGCTCATCAGAAATCAGGGAAATACCGCAAATGGTGACAAAAACTCTGATGAAAATAGACAACAGTCACAAAGACATGTCGTTAATCCTCCTAGGCATTCCTCAGAAGAGGAAAATGACGAGGATTATGTTTCTTTGGCGCCAGGGCAGGATGAAGTTTTGGGCTCTGCGTCAGATCAGGAAGACACAAGTCTGATGATGATAAATTTCAGGACAAGACAAGGAAATGTCTGTTCGAGATTTTTGGCGAAGATGCCATTGCTAAGAAAACTGAAAAGAAAGGGATTGAAATTGACAATTCTCAGAAAGAGGTTTTGTTAGGTCACTGGCGTTCTGACAACCTGAACTTTAGAGGATTTATTACCTGATTTTCCGAAGTATGATAAAAAGCGGAAAGCATGTTTTAGTACAAATACTAATGCCAAAAGAAATTGTCTGGAAAAAGATAAGGGGTCCTCTGTTAAGGATGATTTTCGAATACCTAGAATTTCACATAATAAAGGATCCAGGAAAAGTTTTGATAAGACAAAGGCACCAGAGGGTGAAAGACAAGTAAAAACAGAAGGTTGCTATAAGAAGCCGCCCTTTCCTGTTAGAGGAGGAAGGGCATTTAATAAAAGATGACAAGGTAAGAGATTTGATTGTGTTTCCGGATTTACCGGTAGGTGGACGCCGCTCTCATTTTTTTTTACCAGAATGGCAGAAAATTACAGCAGACAAGTGGGTTTTGTCAGTAATAAGAAACGGGTACAGACTAGAATTTGTGGAAATACCTCCCTTTTCAGGGATAAGAAAAACACATGTCAGTGTCAAACACACAGAATTATTAGAAAACGAAATAAAAGTGCTTTTAGAAAAAGATGCAATAGAAATTGTACCCCAAAATCAAATACACAAAGGTTTTTGTGAGTACAATTTTTCTGGTGAAAAAGACAAATGGCAAAATGAGACCGATGATAAATTTAAAATCACTAAACCGATATCTCCGAAAACAACATTTCAAAATGGATACAATGGCGAAAGTTTTAAATCTCGTGAAACAGGCTTTTTCCCTGGACTTACAGGACGCTTATCTGCATATCCCAATTTTTCAAAATCACAGAAAGTTTCCGAGGTTTGCTTTGGGGGAAACAGTTTATCAGTTCAAAGTTCTATGCTTTGGCCCAACAAGCTATCCACGAGTTTTCACCAAAAAATTGTATCGGTTGTGGCAGAGTTTTTGAGAAAACAAAGCATAAGAATGGCAGTATACTTGGACGATTGGCTGTCAGTCAATCAGAGCATATCAAAGCTCATGGAAGATCAGAAAACAATTACCAAATAATCTTCTTGTTCGTCTCGGGTTCTTGATAGATATAGAAAAGTCAAATCTAGTGCCAGTACAAAACATAACGTACATAGGGGGTTTGTTCAGACTCAAACAGGGATATGTTTATCCAACCCTGGAGAGAATTCAAATTTTAAAAGTAGCCATTACACAGTTAATGAACGGTCAAATTGCAGCAAGGCATTACATGAGAGTACTAGGGATAATATCGTCATCCTTGGAGTTAATACCCAATGGCAGACTTTTCATGAGGCCAATTCAAATGCATGGAGTCCTTCAGAAATGGGTTTAGAGCACAAAATCCCATGTACACTAGACCTGAAAGTACATTTAACCTGGTGGTTAGCTTCAGCAAACACTTTGAAGGGTCGGTTATTGTGTCGAGATGAGACGACCATGACAATCACAACAGATGCTTCAATGTATCGTTGGGGAGGCCACTTAGGCACCCTAACAGTTCAGGGTGTATGGCCGGAAACATGGAAAAATGCCATATAAACAATTTGGAATTGGAGGCAGTGTACCTCACAGTTAAACTTTTTCTGTCAGTACTGAGAGACAAAAAGGTGCTAATTCGGACAGACAATATAACAGTAGTTCAATATATAAACAAACAAGGGGGGGGGGCAAGATCAATACGGTTATGCCTCCAGGTATGGAAATTGTGGCATTTGGCTTTGGAAAACATAATTTTGAAAACAGCTCATTTTGCGGGGGTCCAAAACGTTTTGGCAGACAAGTTGAGCAGGATGAAAGTCAGGGCAACAGAATGGTTTCTGAATACAGAGTTGGTACAGAGACTGTTCAGTCTTTGGGGGACACCTCTAGTAGACCTCTTTCTGTCCAGAGAGAATCACAAAACTCTAATTTATTGTGCATGGACACAGCGCTCACGAGCATTACCCCTAGATGCTCTGCCAATATCTTTGGAAAAGATATTTGTGTATGCCTACCCTCCTTTGTCTCTAATACCCAAAGTGTGACCCACATGCAGAATTATCAATGCGAGATGATACTGATAGCACCTTTTTGGCCGAGGCAATTGTGGTATCCACAGCTATTGAATCGTATAATACCCGAGACAGTTACCTTTAAGGCAAGATCTGTTAACACAAGGTCTAGGAAGGCAAAAGATAACACATCCAAATCCGGAGGTGTTCAACCTGACTGCATGGTGGCTATCGACAAACATTTCGAAACAGAAGGTTTTTCAGCAGATCGAAAATTGTTGTCAGCCCCATGGAGATCAGGTACACAGAATGATTACAAATGTAAATTTAGACAATTCAGTAGTTGGTGTTCTGAACATGAAGTTATTCCCTATGAGGCTTCTTTTAAAAAAAATTGTGCAAATTTTTGAACATATCTGTTTGAAAAAGGTTTGAAATACAGAACAATAGCGGGATATCGCTCTATCTTGTCATCGATATTATCACCTATTGATAATTCACCTGCGGGACAACATCCTTACATCATAAGGAGTTTTTAATTCAAGACCTCCTGTACGTAATTTTCTTCCTGAATGGGACCTCCCATTAGTGTTGGAGATGTTAAAGAAACCCCCGTTTGCACTAGCAAAATATGCAAGTTCGAAGTACATTACGTGGAAGGCAGCTTTTTTGGTTGCAATTACGACGTTTAGAAGGTGCAGCGATTTACAGGCTTAAAGAATAGGATAGGGGTCGATTAACATACTGCAAAAGGGTATAACGTTTTTACGACATGGTTTGTCAAAACAAGACAGGCCTTTTCACAATAATTCGAAAATTGTGGTGCCGTCTTTTCCTGACAGTAAACTCTTAGATCCAAAAAGAGCATTGTATGTGTATTTGAAGAGAACAGAGAGTTTTAGATCGAAAGACGGTCAGAGAGAATTCAAACTTTTTCTAACGATTAATAGGCCGGTGGTGTCTGCTCAAACAATCTCTTCTTGGATTGTAAAAACTATACAGATGGCATATAAACAAAGTAAAAAAGAAATAACAAATCTTAAGGGACATTCAACTAGGTCAGTGGGACCGTCATGGGCTTTGTTTAAAGGAGCAAATATGAAAGATGTGTTAAATAGTGCAGATTGGAGTAAAGCAACAACTTTCACAAATTTTTATTTGAAAAATGTTAATGTAAATTTTTTAAATTTATAGGTTAAAAGAGGAAGGGTACATATATATGGTAAAGGTTTTTTGTTAGTGGTGTTTATGGTCTGTAAATAAAGGATCTAGTTACAGGGGACAGAGAGTCTCATCTGTTGTTAGAAAGTATCTGTTTTAAAGCAAATATGGTTATGTAGAGGAATACATGTTTTTAAGGTAAAAGTGGTATGTTCAGTATAGGGTTGAGGAGGATACCTAGATAATCTGCAAACCTGGATTATTGCTTTTTAATCAAAAGAAATCCTAATGTTCATTTATTTTAGGTAAGTTTCGTAATTTATGAAATAAAATTTCAAACTTTGGACACAAGTTCAAATTTTATGAATAAATTATACTTACCTGACATAATATGTAACAACACACCCAACCTCCCCAGATTTATTTCTGAAAGGTTTCCTCGTGGTGTCTTTCTAGCGCAGTGAGAAAACTGGATCATGGCGTCAAACCGGATGTAGTAGGAAGACCGGCCTGCGCATGATTTTAACTTCCGGGCGAGTTAAATAATAACGAGATAGAAATCCTAATGTTCATATGTCCGGTGAGTATAATTTATTCATAAAGTTTTAACTTGTGTCCAAATTTTGAAATTCTTCATGGATTTTCTTCAAACTCTGTATACTTATTCCTTATACCCCAAGGAAGATTCGTATTGTTTTTGGTGCATGCCCGACCCCCAGGGACAGAGCCACGCCCATTTCTAGTATTTGTTTGTTTGTCGTCTACAGACCACATTTCTTAACTTATAACCTTGAAACTTTGCATACACATTCTTTGTACCCAAAGGAAGATCCCTATCGTTTGGGGTGTATGCCCAACCCCCAGGGGCAGATCCACGCCAATTTTCTTTTCGTGTGTCTTTGCATTGCTTACAGGGCGCAATTCTTACTGAATTTTCTTCAAACTTTGTATATTTACTCTTTACACCCTAAGGATGATCCCTATCGTTTGCGGTGCATGCCCAACTCCCAGGGGCAGAGCCACACCAATTTTCTTTTTGTTTACCCGTGTGTTGCCTACAGGGGGGGGGGGGGCAATTCTTACTGGATTTTCTTAAAACTTTGTATACTTAGTCTTTACACCCAGGGGTATTTAATTGTTTGTCGTTTACAGGCCACATTTCTTAACGTATCATCTTGAAACTTTGAATACTTATTCTTTGTACCATAAGGAACATCCCTATCATTTGGGGTGCATGCCCAAACCCCAGGGGCAGAGCCACGCCAATTTTCTTTTCGTGTGTCTTTGCATTGCTTACAGGGCGCAATTCTTACTGAATGTTCTTCAAACTTTGTATATTTACTCTTTACACCCTAAGGATGATCCCTATCGTTTGGGGTGCATGCCCAACTCCCAGGGGCAGAGCCACACCAATTTCCTTTTTGTTTACCCGTGTGTTGCCTACAGGGGGCAATTCTTACTGGATTTTCTTAGAACTTTGTATACTTACTCTTTACACCCAGGGGTATTGATTTGTTTGTCGTCTACAAGCCACATTTCTTAACGTATCATCTTGAAACTTTGAATACTTATTCTTTGTACCATAAGGAACATCCCTATCATTTGGGGTGCATGCCCAACCCCCAGGGGCAGAGCCACGCCCGTTTCTTAATCGATCATATTGAAACTTAAAATACTTATTCCTTATACCCTAATGATGATCCCTTTTGTTTTGGGTTCATGCCCGACCCCCTGGGACAGCAACGCCCATTTTTTGTATTTGTTTGTCATCTACAGGCTACATTTCTTAACGTATCATCCTGAAACTTTGCATACTTATTCTTGGTACCTTAAGGAAGATCCCTATTGTTTTTGGTGCATGCCCGACCCCCAGGGACAGTGCCACGCCCATTTTCTTTTTGTGTGTCTGTGTGTCACCTACAGGCCACAATTCTTAATCGATCGTCTTGAAAACTTTTTTTATACTTTTTTCCTTTGGTGCATGCCGGACCCCCGTCCCCCGACTTCTGTTCGCCTACGGGATGCAATTCTTAATAGATCCTTTTAAAACTGCACACCTATTCCGTATACCCTAAAGATGACACCTTTTTTTTGGTGATTTCCTATCCCCCAGGGGCAGAGCCATGTCCATTTTTACCTCGTGTCTGTGTGTGTTGTCTACAGGCCATTATTCTAAATGTATCGTCTTTAAACTTGGGGTATGTATTCCTTATAGCCTAAGGACGACAACTGCATGTCCCGACTCCCAGAGGCAAGCCACGCCCAATTTTTGTGTTTGTGGTTTACAGGCCGCAATTCTGAATGAATCAGCTTGGCACTTGGCATATCTATTCCGTATAGCCTGAGGGCGTCCACTATTGATTTTGGTGAATGTCCCGATCCCCAGGGGCAGAGCCACGCCCACTTTTTGCTTTTTGTGTCTGAATCTGAAAGCCACAATTCTGAATGGATTATATTGATGTTAAGGCACAACCCTCAACGCTAAACAAACCAAACGCCTAGCCTTCTTGACAAAGTACCATATCAATCAAAGCAGGAATGTGGACGTATATTGTAGCGTTATCGTTGTGTTTCAATTTTACTCTGAACTATTTTTTCGTTATCTCGTGATCTATTTCAGGTGTTTAACACAAAACTGCATGGACATGTTTTATACTGCTAGGAGCAAAAATATGACATGTACAATCATTGAAGTTATAGCTATAAGTATCACATAATCTCAACAATAACGCAAATATCACTTGGCCCCGTCGGTAATTAAAATTTTAATCAACATGAAAAGTGGGGGTGTTGAAACCAAGCCTAAATTGTACGGAATGATAACGGAAAACATTATCATCAACTTAAGAAAGAAATTTCTGGTGACCAATGTACTTCAAGTAGCTAAATCGCTAATATTTAATGTGGATTATACCTAGCCTTGTTCTTTGGGTCCCTAGCTGAGAATTAGCCTGAAACGCCGTATGGTACACAATTCGTGTACCAATGGTAAAAACATTATTTCGTCTTAAATATTGGATATCAGAAGCCCATCTTTAATGGTAAGCAGTAAAATATGGCCGGAATGCTAAGTTTCCTCTTGATCACTGATACCAATAGTGATCTGTCATGTTATTGCAGACATCAATCAACCAAAAACTAACACAAGAGAGGCAACTCCCTTCATCAGAGGCAGCAATGTCGAAGGTATACTGTCCTCTCACCTCACAACCATCTTCTGGCGAGTGGTGCTGGTTAATTCCTGATTTGTTAGCTCTTCACCCCCCCCCCCCATCTTTGCGTCCAAAAGATAACCCTTCTGATTTATAGTAGCACTACTTATTTGCAAGGAGGAATCATGTATTATCGACGCCCTTAATTTTCTCTTGCCTACTCGCTTCCCTCTAGCCATCGCCGAAAGTGCCCTCTGAACCGAAGTGTCTTCTAAAAGCTGTGCATATGGCCGAACCTCTCCTTTTCTGTGAAAAGCTGATGCGTAGTCTGGTCCTATGAAGGCGCGGAACCTTGGCAAAGCCTCTCAGATATTTTGTATAGATTATTTTTTGATGATATTCAAAAATCCATCGAGATGTGTGAATTTTCCCCCACCAATGGATACAATTGAATGGTCACATCTGAATGGATGTTGGAATGTCATTAATATTAGCTTTTCACAGAAAAGGAAAGGTTCGGAGAAACTGTAGGGCATCGATAGTAGCAAATGTCACTACACATCAAAAGGGCGCTGTAGGTCGCAAAGATGTGGGGAAGAGCTGACAAATCATGAATTAACCAGCACCCATCGCTAAAAGATGGCTGGGAGTTGAGGGATGGTGGTATGAAATCATATTAATGGTCCTGAACTCTGGGAGTCGGTGGTTAAAGAGGACATTAGGGAATTTGATCAGGATACCTCTAATGATGATCTTCCTCTGATGAAGACTGTTGCCTCTCTTATGTTAGTTTTTGGTTGATTGGGTCCTGATTGATGTCTGCAATAACTTGACATAGATCTATGTTTTAAATGACTATTAGTATGAAGGCAGCGAGCGGAAATTAATAAATCACTATTAGTACCAGAGACCAAGAGGAAACTTGGCATTCCGGCCATATTTTACTGCTTGTCACTGAATTGTTTTGGGCATTGATCCCATCTGATGTTCTTAAGTTCATTTACCACCAAAATATTCATTCTTAAGTTAGTAGTTGTGAATCGTATGACCACTCCCTACATTTTACACCTTGTTCCAATGCCACACCTTTCATGTTAATTAAATTTCTAATTGGGGGGCATATCCTCTTCTTAATTAAGTACATTGGCTACCAGAAATTTCTTTCTTAAGTTGACGATAGTGATTTCTGATATCATTCCGTACAATTGTGGCTTGGTTTCACATTCGCACTTTTCATGTTGATAAAAAATTTAATTACCGATGGGGGTTAAGTAATATTTTCGTCATTTTTGAGATTATGTGATACTTATAGCTATAGCTTCATTAATTCTACATGTCATATTTAGCAGTATAAAACGTGTCCACGCAATTTTGTTTTAAATACCTGAAATAGATCACGAGGTAACGAAAACATAGTTCAGAGTAAAATCGAAAAATTGCAAATTGGTGACCTTTGACCTCTTCTTAAGTGACCTTTCCACCAAAAAATTTCATTCTTAAGTTATATTTCCTGGTTCAGGACACAATCCTCTATCAAATACCACTGAAGTGGAACCCGCACCTTCAATGTCGAATAAACCGATTTTTTTTGGTGTACTACCACACCCACCACTGGTGCAACTTAAGAATTGGGTTTCTGGGGTCTCCTAACCCAGCCATACACCACTAGCATTCCGCACCTTTCATGTTGAATAAAACCCACCTGGCTCCCGGACTATTAGACAACTTTTTGGTCTCTTAATGGTGTGGTTTAAGAGATACATGTGTAGACTATAAGCACAATTTAGATCAAGATAAGAAAATAATGCAACAAAGTGCTAAATACCATTTTTATACGCCCACATGGAAATGCAGTCGTATATTGCCATTGGTCTAGAGACTAAAGTTAATATCGATTGACTTTAAATTTATACAGTGTTGAAGGTCATGAGACGAAGAATCCTATTGATTTTCAGCGATATCCGATAATTACTGCCAGACTTATGACCCTTAATCACTTCAAAAAATCTTGTGAGCGCCAGAGGCCAAAGTTAATATCCGATTGACTTTAAATTTATACAAAGTGTTTAAGGTCATGAGACGAAGAAACCTAACGCTTTTCAGTCATGTCCGATAATTCCTGCAAGAGTTATGAACCTTGATCACTTCAAAAAAATCTTCTGGGCGCTCTAGAGGCCAAAGTTAATATCCGATTGACTTTAAATACACAGTGTTTAGGGTTATGAAAGGAAGAAGCCTTTTGATTTTCAGCTATATCCAATTATTACTGCCAGAGTTATGACTCTTGGTCATAATCTTTTAGTGGCATTTAGCGATCGAGGAAAAAAACATTAAAAGAACACAGTTTTTATGGGATACAACCACTAGTTTTATTCTAAAAGCACGACGTTTCGAAAAGTATCCTCTTATCGTTATCAAACTTGGTGTAGGTGTTTATTAGGTCAATGTCTTGTCGGAGTTCGAGAATGAGCATTTTCTACTTAGGGTAAGTAAGCAATTTGATTGGTTGTTGCTTAGGGACAGGATAACTAAGCGAGAGTGATGAAACTTGGTCTATAGTTTCATTACATCAATACCTTGATTAAGTTCGATAATGAGCATTTTCTGCTGGGGGAAAGCAGAGCGAGAAGCAATTTGATTTTTTTTTTTTTTTTTTTTTAAACAATATTTATTCAGGTAACTGAAAGGATTGGGGAACAGGACAAGGCCTATATCACCCCTCTCCAAAGCAATTTGATTGGTCGAGACTTTGGAACACAGTAATTGAGATAAAATGTTCAAAATTGTGTATGTGTTCAGTGGATCAGTGCTTTGGAGAAGTTCGAAGATGAAATTTTTTGCTCTGGGTAAGCAGAGCAATAAGCAATCTTGATTGGTGAGAGTTTGGAACACAATAACTCTCCCAAATAAGGTCAAATGTTTAAACTTGATGTAGACGTTCATTAGGTGAATGTTTTGATTAAGTTTGATGAACATTTTCTGTTTACAGTTGATGCTTTGGGACACGGTAACTTTGCTTATGATGAAGTGAGGGCGATGACACTCATTGGTCGATGGATCGCTCCATACTTTCCAAAAAATAACCGTGCGATTAATTAATATATGTCATCTGTTTATTTTGGGATTTCGTCGGGGACATGGGCCTGACTGTTGGCTTGTTCATAGGGTTATGGTCCGTGTTTCACTTGGTTGAACCTTGTGAACGCTCTAACATCAAATGTTATCATCCCATCTTTATGAAATTTATATGCATTATTTAAATTAGTAAAGCGAAGATCAGCAAATTACAATAATTATTACAAGAGTTATGCCCCTTGTTTCAATTTGTTCAACCGTGTTGCTTATCATAACGATATGTATGAAAGATATATGCATCATTTAAATTTGTGAAATAGATCTATAGAATTTCACCACTTTCCGTCAATTATTTCTACAGCTATGGCCCCTGATTTACTTTGTGAAAGTTGTGAAAGTTCGAATGACAAAAGTTAACATCTGATCTGCATGAAATTTATATACATTATTTAAATGTTATTGTATGTACGTCTAATTATCTTTATGGCTTCGTCTGATTATTATTAGTAATTGGTCTGATTATAGATGTTATGATGAAACCCTATTGAGTGTGGCCCTTGATCTTGAGGACTGATTAACCCGTGATTATTTGACTAAGAGGTAGTCTTTATTATTGTTTGCATCATGTATTGTTATTGTATGTACTTCTATGTTTATGGTTTCTTCTGATTATTATTAAATTGTTGCAAGCTATAATTATGTATAAATAGGCTGATTAGATGGATATTTGTCATTAACTTGAAAACGTGACCTGTATGTGTTACGAAACGTCATTATTAAATTATAGAGAAGTAGTCATATCCATATATACCTTGTGTTGTGTTTTATTATGAATAGTGATCCGTGCTTCTAGATGTCATTTAAAGAATTGATACGTCATCACTATGGAGATGTGACATTAAATTTGATCAATGAAATCAAGTCAGCCAAATCCAAATTTAGTAAAGTTAGCTCCAATTTAATTTTTCTTCTAAGATGTCGAGATAGAGAGGTGATACCTAAAGGATTCAAAATTAAGTCACCAGTGCAATGGGCTAGAGCACTTAAAATCGTACGCCAAACTAGTAAAAAACTTATAATTGAAAGAATAGGACATTATAGGAAGATTAAATATACGCTGTCATCTACGTTTGCAGCAAAACTGAAAACCTTACAGGATACTTTTGAGACCAACCACCACCAGACTTACGTGAGAATCAACCAGGAGGTGTTAGATAACCTTAGAACAGAAACAACGGTAAGACAGATTAAAAAGCTTAATAAATTGATTAGGGAAAAGAAGAAAACAGAAGAAACCAAACCAGTAGATATCAAGAACAAGAAAGATGAATACCTGTCGAGAACGGTGGTTAACCTGTCATCTACCAATCTTACCGACCATCAGATCTCACTTCTATCCAAAGGCCTAAAATTTATCACAACCAATAGAACCATACCAAAAGAGACATTTATAACTGGGATAGAAGAAGGACTACAGAAATTAGCACCAGGGGGCAACATAGAATTTATCAGACACCAAGTTAAACAGTTAATTGACAAGGCACCAAAACCTAAACCAAACCTGACGAAAAGTGAATTTAAAGCTATAAAAGAACTGAAAGAGAACACCAACATTTCCATAGTGCCGGCCGATAAGGGAAAGTCAGCAGTAGTCATTGACACAGACCAATTAGATGAACTAGTTAGAAACGTACTCTCTGATAAATCCACTTATAAGAAATTGACCAAAGACAAAACTAACAAAGTGAATAAAGAACTGAAAGAAAAACTGTGTAACCTAGAAAAAGGAAACCAAATTGACTAAAAGCTGCATGAATGCCTCAAAACCACTCATCCAACAGCTCCATATGCTAAGGCCCAGATTAAGATACATAAGAATCCGATGAAAGTACGCCTACTGGTATGCTCAAGGGGATCTGTGCATTACGGAGTAGCTAAACATCTTAGACGGCTATTAGCCCCGCTAGGTAAAACAGCCGCATCATATATAACAGACTCCTCAGATTTCTGCAGAAAAATCCAAGAAAACCAGACCAATGGAAAACTAGTAAGTTACGATGTCATCGACCTCTTTACCAATATAATAATCCCAGAAGCGTTGGATGTTACTAAGACCAAAATCCAAGAAATAATACCACAACTTCAGACTAAACTCAGCCTAGAAAATATCATTGACCTTCTTAAAGACTGCTTAAAGGACAACATTGGTGCCTGTCATTATCACATATGTGATATAACTGATTAAACACTTTCCAAATATAATATTTACACAGAGATCATCGCTACCACAGAGAGGTAATAAAGGATTCATGAATCGGAAGTGACGAACGCCAAAGGAAAACACGACAAATCCCTAGGGGAGAAAGCTGTTAAACCAGTGAGAGAACAAGAACCGGTATCCATATTTATTCCATTTATTGGCAACCTAAGTTACAAAATAAAGAGAATCCGGGAAAAACTGAATGTTAAGGTAATCTTAACAAGTGGGATGACACTTCAAAACCTAATAAAAGCAGATGGGAGAATGGGGAACCAACGGCATGTCATTTACAAAATACACTGCAGCTGTGATTCCTTTTACATAGGAGAACCTGTACGTCCAATATCGGTCCGTATCAATGAACATCGGCTTGCCACTACTAATAAGAAAGGAGATAGGTCAGCTATAGCTCAGCACATTATAGATAACCCGAATCATACTATAAAATGGAGGGAAAAACAGATTCTAGCTACACATCAGGGAAGCAATTGAAATCCGTAGACATAATCCGACGATTAATAGAGACACTGGCCTGTTTATATCCAATGCCTGGGATGATTTGATAGTTTAAATTCTGTGTGTTGGTACGTTCATCAATTATTTGCTTAGTTATATATACTATTCAAAAAAGTAGGGGATATTTGATTTTGGGGGCATAATACTAAAATATGCAAAGGACTACGAAAAAAGTCACTATAGAACCTAACAGAAGAAACATTTCCAGTTACATGTGACGCCCAAACGCACCATTAGCTACCGCATGGAATGCAGGTGATGCTTGGGGTCATCATGGGGGTCCAACCTTAGATTTGCATGACCCTGACTTTGAATATTACAGTCATTGTGGCGTTGAATTCCAGGGTGGAAACATCAGTTTAATTGTTTTAGTGACCAGAAAACAAATTTTGATATGCGTCGGCTTACCCAAAAATGAAAGGTTACGTGCCCTTGGCATGCTACAGATCGGCACAACACAGGCGGTTGTGGCGCGGACGATCAATGTTTCTCAGTCTGTCATAAGCAGGCTATGGTCCAAATACCGTGATACACAATCTGTACAGGACAGACCACACTCAGGTCGACCAAGGGCGATCACTCAAGCCCAGGATCGATTTATCCGTACCTTGGCCTTGAGAAATCGTGTCATCACAGCAAATCAGACCAGCGCTCGTCTTCAAACAGACACTGGTGTGATTCGGAATCGACTGCATAGGGGTCAACTTCGCGCCCGACGTCCTCGCGTGATGCCTTGTTTGAGAGATCATCACATTCAGGCAAGACGTCGTTGGTGTAGGGATCGTCAACACTGTGATAATCGACGCTGGAGCAATGTGATGTTTTCAGATGAGTCAAGGTTTTCACTGTTGATTTTTTGGACAGACGTAGGAGGGTGTGGCGTCGTCGAAACGAGCGCTTCCAAGACGTTAACGTCATCAGACATGATCGATTTAAGGGTGCTTCTGTTATGGTGTGGGGCGGCATCTCTGTTGCAGGAAGAACGGCTTTACATGTTGTTGCAGGGCGTGTTACAGGCCAGTACTACCGGGACAACATCTTGGCAGTCCATGTTGTGCGGTTCGCACGACGTCATGGCCGCCGTTTCATCTTCCAGGATGACAACGCAAGATGTCAAAGGGCCAGGATCGTTACAGGTTACCTCCAACAACAGAACATCACCACATTACCTTGGCCAGCACTGAGTCCCGACCTCTCCCCCATCGAGCATGTCTGGGACATGCTTGGACAGAGTTTACGTCAACGTCAACAACGTCCTGCCAATGTCCAAGAACTTGCTGCTGCGTTGCAACAGGAATGGGACAATCTGGACCAAAATGACCTTAGACGTCTCATTAGGAGTATGCCACGTCGGATCAATGCTTGTTTGGCAAACAGAGGAGGATTTACCCGTTACTGACTTTGTTGTGATGCTGTGGTAACTTTGCTGTTTGACCCCGGGTATCATTTTACCCTTATAATGGTCAGTCTGTGCCTTACTTAGTCTAACGATCATTTGGAATAAATCGATGAATGTGAACTTTATTTCATTTTGTCATTTGTTTCTTCGTCAGTTTCATTAGGTGACTTTAATAACACTTAAAAATCAAATATTCCCTACTTTTTTTTGAATAGTATATTAGAATATGGGAGTTACTTCATGTGAGGTGTTTACTTATTTATATTAACGTTCTCCTGTTGCGATTTTTTATCTAGTAATTATATATATTAGGTGTGATTATGAATTTAGGTCTGATCAGAGATGGCATAATGAACCCTATTAAGTTTGACCTTTGATCTTGAGTACTGATTTACCTATGACTATCCCACTAAGAGTTAGTTATCATTATAATTACATGGATTATGTTTTGTTATTGTATGTACTTCTAATTATGTTTATTGCTTCTTCTGATTATTATTATTATTAATTGGTCTGATTATAAATGTTAGGACGAAACCCTATTGAGTTTGGCCTTTGATCTTGAGTACTGATTAACCTGGGATCTCCTACTAAGAGCTAGTTATTATTATCACTTGGATTATATGTTGTTATTGTATGTACGTCTAATTATCTTTATGGCTTCGTCTGATTATTATTAGTAATTGATCTGATTATAGATGTTATGATGAGACCCTATTGAGTGTGGCCCTTGATCTTGAGTACTGATTAACCCGTGATTATTTGACTAAGAGGTAGTCTTTAATATTGTTTGCATCATGTATTGTTATTGTATGTACTTCTATGTTTATGGTTTCTTCTGATTATTATTAAATTGTTGCAAGCTATAATTATCTATAAATAGGCTGACTAGATAAATATTTGTCATTAACTTGAAAACGTGACCCGTATGTGTTACGAAACGTCGTTATTAAATTATTGAGAAGTAGTTATATCCATATATACCTTGTGTTGTGTTTTATTATGAATTATTTGAATTAGTTAACGAAAAAGCCTGTCAAATTTGTGGAGCCTTGTGAACCCTCACACGACAAAAAATATAATCTGATCTGTATGAAACTGTCTTGTAAATGTTCCCAAGAGCCTACAAAAGAATAAATATGTGACAACCCTTGTGGGGCCATTTAGGTGCTGTGGGCATATGGTTCATTGTCTGGCGACCTATCTTTATTTCCATGGTTACATTTTGTAGTTCTGCCAATAATTATTGGATCGTGTATGAAAGGTGGAGAAAATTTTTGATTCTTATCACCTCATTTGTGACATTTTGAAACATTAGTTGAGCCTGTGTCTCGAACGATTCGAAGTTGTAGATCAAATTATTAGTTGTCAGAACTACAAAATGTCAATGTCATCACTCAGGGCCCTAACTATTTTGACCAACTTAGCTGACAGCTTAATATGTTATCGCTGGGATATATCTCTCCCAGTACCGTATCCCCATCGGACCTTAAGTCATTATTATTCACTATTCGATCCCATCTACCGCGTAGCGTACATCTTCCAGCTCTTATTTAGAACCTTTGGCAATACTATAAACTCCTAACTTGTTCATCTTTAATTTCGGACTCCAAAATTCTAATTATATTAAACATCCCACTTCTTGATTCCAATCGAAAACTTTTCGAGGCTCATAATTTGCCCGTTCCATTCATCTCTAATCACTCAATTACCGATGATTATAATCTCAATCAAATGGTGGAAAATTGCAAGTTAGAAAGTCAATATTTAGCAATTAATTCCGAGCGAACTCAATTTGTCCTTCTTTCACAGCGTGAAGTCGATCGATGATCCCATAAGGTGGTCCACTTTTGTTCAATTAGGAGCTCTCTCTATCCAATTAATCTTAGCAAACTATGTATCACATCCCTCTTTATGCAAAATCACAAATTATTAAAACGTGTTTGTGTAGTAGCTGTTCAGCCAAAAACTATTCTTCCAATACCAAACTATTTGATGGACGGGGTCTGGGTCATTTTTCTTTGGTCTGTTACCATAATAAACATTCTACCTCTGACTTTCACGTCACTGCAAATCCACAGACCTGCTTTAGCTGAAAATGACCTGTTCAGCATCTAACACTTTCATCACCTTATTGCCTTATTTTTCAAAAAGAAAGCCGTTTTCATTCGATCCAATCCTTTCGAAATTTGAAATGCCGTTTCAATTTAACTAATCTTCATTTATGGCGTCCTCTAACGGTGGCGTTTCCCAACCACTCATTCCCACCACTGCCGAACCACCTGCGTGATCTTAAAGTGGAAATTTCATATTTTCTAAGAAAGTCAAAACATAATTATTTCCATGTCTTTTGCTCGAAAGGTTGTCAACTCATTATTATACGATCATGGGCAATATTTTTCAGGCATAAGAATCCCTGACACAGAAAATAATAACACAATTACTTGAATTACCTCCCTTGTTTTTCCATTCCCCTCCATGCAATGGCGATCTTCAAATGTTTGAATTTGAAGTTGAAAATGATACTTTTGCCAATTTCTCAACTGGCTATAGCGAATTATAGGATTAATAGGATTATTCTTAAACAAGGTAGGACTGTTTATAGATATAATCTATTTTTGGGCTTTATTTTAGTATATTTTAAAAATATAACTAAAGAATATGAGATTGCTATTTTACGTCTGTTCCACTTGTTAGTTTCATAAACCAATTGAGTTCACTCCATAATGTACAAGTAGATGATAAACCCTGTTTAAGAGGCAATGGGAATATGTTGGGTAACAAGTTGGCCACCTAACTTCTTCTTCCTTAGTGTGCAAAAGGGTATCCAGACCACTCGGACCAAGACCAGTCGGATCAACTGATAGATTTGTGCAAAAGGATGTAAATGCATTCATTTATCTTCAAATATTAAAACTTGATTTCTTTCGAATAGACGTTGGAATCACCATGCACACCAGCACATGTTAAAGGCGAAGCTGCATTTCCTTTAGTACGGATCCGGTCAGGCTCCGATCCGGTTGCGGATACGGGAAAAAACACATAGAATTTCCTTATGTGCGGGTGCGGTGTCCAGTACGGTGTTTCAAAACGGAGCATGTCGCGTTCGGCACGGAAATGCATGCGGAACCGGGTCCGTAAACACAGATAAGGAAACACAGTTTGGGTAGCCCGCACGGCAAAAAGCTAAAAATAGGTAGGGAAATTCCAATTTTCACCCTTTCTTAGACACGTGCCATGTTGAAAAGAGAGACCTTCCGCTTGAAAAACCACATATAAGGATACACAACCTGCCGTGTGGGATGCCTGATCCCGGACCGGAGCCGGACTAGACCCAGACTAAAGGAAATGCAGCTTACTGGACCCAGTCCGGCTCCGGTCCGGTTGCGGATACGGGTAGCCCGCACGGCAAAAAGCTAAAAATAGGTAGGGAAATTCCAATTTTTGTCCTTTCTTAGACACGTACCACATCCGCTTGAAAACCCGCATATAAGGATAAACAACCTGCCGTGTGTCATGTCTTCCCCCGGACTAAAGGAAGTGCAGCTTTAGGCTGGCCTATTATTTTGGGTGCAGAGTCACACCCAATTTTGGAGTGTGTCTTGTGTTTTGCTAGCTACAATTTGATGCCTTTATTTCCAAGTGGCAAAACTCAGTTTCTTTTTAATGCATTTAGCATCTTAAAAAGTAAGTTAATTTTATACTATTAGTACCTGTTACACATAGGGAAGAGCGGGGCTAGTTCGCACCATTTCAATTAAACCAGCATATCACGATAACTCTTGAAGCTGCATTTCCGTAGACTATACTAGATTAAAGACAGTGGAGTTGGATAATTTACGGCATACATTAAAGGGCTTTATTGCCAGGCGTATACAAGTAATTTCATCTTAAAGTCACCATGTCAGCAGGGGCGTACATAATGATTTCGTTGGGGGAGGGGGTGTTTAGCCAAAATGCGACCGACTGATGCACCCCCTCCCCGGGTGCGAGTGACTCAATCAGGAGCCGAGTACCAAGTGCGATTTTTCTAGGGAATATGGGGGTGGGGTAGGGGCAGTTTCAAATGTAGGGCGCCATCCACAATCCCACCCCACAATTAAAGTAAACAAAATACTAGCTTTAACATTAAGCGTCCCGGTAGAACATAGACATTATTACATAATTGTGTAGTTGTTCGCCGATCGTTGTCTCGTCGGAAAGCAGTTTTATTTTATTTCACATATAGTTTATGTCATATCAATGGTGGTGCCTATAACACTGAGTAATTTGAGAAAATTTTTGAAAAATTGATTCAATATCCTGGCATTTGAGGTCATTGCTGGGAGAAATTCCTGTGGACGAGTGTTCCAGAAATGTCAGTCAATGGGACAGAATCTCCAGATGTGTTTTGCAAGAGTTGGCAGAACATCTGTACATTCAATCTGACGCCCCGCCCCATACACCAGTGGAACTACATCTGTGAAGTTCACTATTTTCGTGAATATGATAGTGACTGCACTTATTTTGTGACCGACTATTTTTCTCCCCTGGTGAAATTTTGTTGTTAGACCAACATACTCACAACAGAATAAGAGTGACGTATGAAATTTAGGCTCACGTATTCACGCAAATATATAGTATTTGGGATCTATTCTGGCATTGTGTTGGAGACCGATTGCAGTGACTGCACTTATTTTGAGACCGACTATTTTTCTCCCTGGGTGAAATTTTGTTGTTAGACCAATTACTCACAACAGAATGAGAGTGAAACACAAAATCTTTTCAAACATGATAAGTTAACAAGGTTATTTTATACTAAAGACTGCTCCAATTTTGCGACCGTCTGCACTGATTTTGGGACCGACTATTTTTATAATAAAGTTTTGCGTGAGTAGCGTGACGTATACGGTGAGTACTTATTTTGATACCGACTACCCCTATTTTGCGACCGACTGCACTAATTTTGCGACCGACTATTTACGCGCCTGCATGACCCCAAGGAAACTTGAATAATATTACACATATATCCACCTTCTCGATAGTTTCGATATAGTATCTATTTCTGGTAGTATTAAATGAACTTTTTATAGGTTTTATGCTGCATAGTAAAAGTAAACTAATATATATATAGAACTGTTATAAAACCAACATGTTTAGTCAAATTGAACTAATAACTTCTTTTACATTAGCTGTCGACATATCCGTTATATAAAATGTTCTCTAGTCATAGTTCCATATCAGGACTGATGTTATAATGTTCTAAGGCCTGCCGTTTGATCTCTTCTGTCGTGACCTTTTGTATTATGGTTTCGCTCGATTGTTTTCAATTCTGAGAAAATCAAATGCTGATCTAAGTATCTTAGGTTATCATTAAGTTTTACGCGCCAGTAAACAGTTATGCATACAAAGCATATGGTGACTTTTCAATACCGTTATGGTATGGGGTATGTTTGCACCCACACGTTTTTACCCACGCAGTACACGCATGCGCGTGCGTGCATGGGCGTGCACGTGACCTTGCACTGGATGACCCCTGCACGTGCGTGACTCCTGCTTGACCTTGCACGTGCGTGACCTTGCACGTGGCATTGTACGTGTGGAGAGGGGCGCGCGCGCGGGAAAAGAGAGAGAGAGATAGAGGGGAATAGAGGGAAGGCAGGGAGAGAGAGAGAAGAAGACGAAGAAAGGGGAAGAGAGGGAAGGCAGGGGAAACAACTCTTTTACATTGATTAAGTTGGCCCTGAAAAGGGCCGTTGGTCCACACAATGTGAGGGTTAGCAGGAGCACTTCGGCTGCTCCCACCGATTGGGCTTCTTTGTGCATTTCACCGAATGTTTGCTCCGTCTATGGTCTCTGTCCCGCACCAGAAACAGACCAAGTAATCGGCATCGGGCCGGTTCCCCTTAAACATGGGGTAATATCCCCGACAAGTCGTACAAAACCTTTTATCGTTTCGATCCATTTTGCTTGTGACGTCTTTTGGCTTCTGGACTGGAACTGGAATGGTATGTTTAACGTCCGCTTCCACTAATGTGATATCGCAGACTAGAGATAGGAGAGCCGAAGCTGCTACCTGTTGTTAGAATATGATTTTGTAATCTTTCCATTTTCGGCCATAAGCCATGGATTAGGTTTAGTGGGAAGGTCTTCCCTTTATTTACTAATAAAAACTTATTATCTTGGATTGGTAGATGTCTTCTTTCTAGGTACAGTCTTTAGGTGCCAGACCCGTCTTATCATGGTCTCCCCATACTCAACTAACCCGATCTGTATACTATGTTTGGAATTTTGTGTTTAGGTGCCAAGCCCGTCTTATCGTGACTTCCCCTTACTCCACAATCCCATTATGTATATATAGCGGGGTAGTGTTTAGATGCCGAGTCCGTCTGATCGTGACCCTCCCTTACTCCACTATCCTGCTAGTTTGGTAAATCACCCATATGTAGTTTAGTGTTTAGATACCGAGCCCGTCTGACCGTGACTCCCTCTTACTTCACTATTCTACTTAATCCAACTGTGCTCATTAAATCGTTGATAAGTTCGAAGATTTGTAGCTTGACCTCTGGTCTCGGAAAGAGTAGGTTCTTAGTGTTGAGTGGTATGTTGTTGGCCTCCATCAGTTCCACTAATTCCCTTCTCTCCTCCTTGTATACTTCGCAGTTTACCAGGACATGGTTGGTGGTACATTCTTCTCCGCACTCACAGACGATGACTTGGTGTTTGTGGTCTCGCAGCCGCTCTTTCACCCTTAGTTTCGATATAAGTTTGCATATATCTCTTCTAGGGTGATTGAACGCTGTCTTTGTGTAGATCTTGTCATCCAGTCGGAATCTGTATGTGTCAAGTTCAACGAGTTTTAATTCCCAGTTTGAATTGACCTGTCTTCTGACCATACTGTAGATTTCCGAAGTGCTGTAGTCTATGGTGCGGAATGGTGCTGTGTCCTTGAGACCTTCGTTGGCGAGTCGATCTGCCTCTTCGTTTCCTCTAATGTTCACATGTGATGGAATCCACACGAGCTCTAGTTTACTTCCCTTATCTAGGACCCTCTGGTACAGCTGTCTGATTTCCAGTATGACTTCTGGTCTTGAGTCCGAGTTGTCATTCTGGATTGAAATCAGACTGCTCAGAGAGTCGCTTGGAATGACGAACTTGCCCGTCTTTTGATGGGAGATCCATGATATAGCGTCACGGATGGCCACGATCTCTGCAGTGTACACCGAACAGTTATTGGGCAGTTTCCTGCTTATTCCCTGTTCCCCGTTTGGCAGGTATATTCCAAACGAGCTGGTGCCCCTTTCAGGATTGCGTGAGCCGTCCGTGTAAACATGTTCCCAGTCATCAGACGGCCAGTTGTCCTCCATGTGTGTTAGGGATATTGCCCGTGCAGCAATTGGGTTGTTTTTCTTATCGGTTGTTTGTAGTAGGTCTAGATTCACTCGAGGTATCGGGAGTGTCCAAGGGGCGACAACTGGTGGGTCGTGTTCATTTATCACGAGCTCCTCCAATCGTAGTTCCTTGACTGTTTCTCTGATGCCCTGTCCGAAGCTTTTCTTTCTAGGATCCCTTACATATCTTGTCTTCTTTAGGCTGACGAAGGTTGGTGATCTATCGCCTAATTGCGAGATCTTAGCCCAGTATCTCGTCGCTAGTTCTTTTCTTCTTAGAGATAGGGGCAACTCTCCGGCTTCCTGTAGTAATGCTTCTCTCTTAGTCCCAAGCCCTACACCAGTCGCAATACACAGAGCTTTGTATTGGATTGTATCAAGCTTGCTTAAGAGTGTTGGCGTGCAATTCATGAAGGCCAAAGAGCCGTAGTCTAATACAGAGCGTATAAGAGCACGATACACCATCATTAGTGTTACTCTGTTGGCTCCCCACGAGCTGCCCGTTATTTTTCTCATTAAGTTAAGGATTTTAGAGCATTTATCTACAGTCCAGTCGATGTGCGGTTTCCAGGTCAGCCTTCGATCAAAGATTACGCCAAGGAACTTGGTTTGGTCTTTGAATTCGATGGTTTTCCCGTTCATACACAGAGTCATTCTGCTAATCCCACTATCCCTGCTCACAAGCATGCCGACCGTTTTCTTCTCTGAGACCTTAAATCCCCAGTCGTTTGCCCATGCCATGAACTTATTTAAGGCCTTCTGCATGTTCGTTTGTAGTTCGCAGAATCTCTTCCCTTTCTTCCATATTGTGCTGTCGTCAGCAAATTTTGCTAACTCAGTTCTGGCGTCGAGGTAGGATGATTTCTGTATGTCGTTGATCATTATGTTGAAGAGAGTGGGACTGATGACCGACCCCTGAGGCGTGCCATTTTCCAATGTTTGCTCGGCACTCAGGAATTTGCCAACATTCACCTGTATTCTTCTATCACTCAGAAAGCTTTTGATCCACCGAAACATTATGCCCGTTATACCGATACGTCCTAGCTTGAAGAGCAACCCATCCAACCAAACTAAATCGAAGGCCTTGGTTAGATCTACGAACACGGCACACAACAGGTTCCCCGAAAGGAGAGCCTGAGACATGACTTGCTGTAGTCGCACCAAGTGGTCCATTGTTGATCGTCCCTTCCTGAACCCGCTTTGATTTTCGTCGATTAGTCGGTTACTCTCCAGATAGAATTGTAGTCGGGTGTTAACCATTGTCTCCAAGGTTTTGCATAGTGTGGATGTCAAGCTTACTGGACGATAGGATTCTGGCTTTGTTCTCTCTTTTCCTGGTTTCAGTAGAGGGATGACGTTGGCTTTCCGCCATTCTTTAAGTACATCTCCTGTCAGCCAGGATGTGTTGAAGAAGTTTAGTAGTATCGTTTTGGCACTCCCAGGTAGATGTTTCAGCATTGAGTACTTTACTTCGTCCTCACCGGCCGCACTGTCCTTCTTGAGGGAAAGAGCTTTATTTAACTCTTCCTCAGAGAAGGGCAGGTTGATTGGTTCAGCATCTTCATTAGGCTTAATTACTAATGAGGGGTGCTGTGAGTAGAAGATTTCCTTTCTCTTTTGGAACTCTGGTGATTGGTTTTCGTCCCTGCTGGCGTCTGCGAATGCTTTTGCTAACAGGTCTGCCTTTTCATTGCCGTTTGTAACGTACTCATCTCCATTTTCAAGGTTTGGTATGTTGAATGATCTGCTTTTTCCGTTCATTGCGTTTAGTTTCTTCCAGACGACACCTGTTTGCGTATTTTTATTCAACGCATTACAGAATGTCATCCAGTGCCCACTTTGCGCCTTCTGGATGGTGTCTCTTGCAGCATATTTCAACTTCAGGTAGTTTTGGTGGTTGACTTCGTTGTAGTTGCGATTCCGGAGGCGGAGTGCCTTCTTTCGTTGGTCAACTGCCTTCTGACATTCAGGGGACCACCAAGGTTTTCTAGTCCTTGGTTTCTTACCAGACGTCTTGGGAATCGAGTCGTTTGCTGCACCTATGATAGCACTCGTGATGTTGGCAGAGTACACGTCTATGTTGGTGTCAATGATGTCTTCTTCCTTCCAACCGAGGCAGCCTACACGGAAGTTGGCCCAATCGGCTTCTTTCATTTTCCAATTGGGTCTTCCGTTATAGGCTTCCTTGATTGTTTCGGCTTGGATGCAGAATTCTATCACCAGATGGTCAGCGCCTAGTGTTTCGTCTTCGTGTACTTGCCAGTCGCAGCGGTTTGCCAGACCAAGCGTACAGAATGTAAGATCCAGGTGTGAAGGTGGGGCATTTCCTCCAACAAATGTTGGGTTCTCATCATTCAGTACGCATAGGTCGTTCCCTTCTATTATTGAGCATAGGCTAGTCCCCCTGCAGTCATTCCTCGGTGATCCCCACAGAGCGTGCTTAGCGTTGAAATCACCGCAAAGCACAGATTCGTCCCGTGGAAGTTCGTCGAGAAGTGACTGGAAGTCATCTGGTTTTATTGTGACTCCTGGGGGTGCATAGACATTCACTATTGTCAAATTTGTTTTATTGCTCAATGTGATGGCTATGCCCATTGCTTCTAGAGGGCACTCCACGTCAAATGAGACAGAAGTATAATTTATGTTATCACTGACGTAGATGGCAAGACCGCCACCATTAGTCGTGCTGCCCGGCCTGTCCCTTCTCTGACAAGTGTAACCGGGTAGGTGGGTGTCGTTCTTTGTTGGTAGTAGTTTCGTCTCCTGGAAACATAGCACATCTTTTGGGTGGTGTTTAAGGTATTTTCTCAGTTCAGCACATCTGGAGGACAGTCCATTGACATTAAGTTGTAGAACTTTAACCTGCCCTGCCATGATGACTGTCTGGATAGGTGCGAGTCGATGCTTAGGATCTATTGATCTACGGGTGTCTCGCTTTCCATAGGTGGTGCCACACTTGTGCTTGCCTCCGGAGCCAATACCGGTATGCTGCTGGGGATATCCCCAGCGCTAAAGTGGCGCACACGAGTGATCCTCCTTCGGATTGCGAGATTGACCTGAGGACCAAGTTTCTCCTCTTCATCTACCTCATCCCTTGACCTTTTTGGTGTCTTTGATGCTGATATGAAGTTTCCCAGTTCTTCCGCGTTTATGAAGTAGTTCCCCAGTCTGTTGAATATGCTTGTTAGTTTTGTTTTGGGGTCTTCTTTGGAGATTGCCATCTGAATCAGGTCTTGCATGAAGTCCATGAAGCTGTTCTCCGATTTAAATTTTGGGGTAAAACTTGCTTCATGGGCCTTCTGCTTCGCTTCTTCAGGTTTGGCGACTTTCTTTTTCTCTTTCTTTTCTTTTCTTATAGGGGTTGGTTCGGCATCCGGTGTCGAGATAGTCGGTGCTGGAGCTTGTTTTGGCTCCACCGCCGGCTTTCTGACAACTTTTGCTTCACTCTCCTTTTTCTTCAGTTGTAGTGTTGCCTCCCTAAAGGTGAGTTTTTCTTTACTCTGCAGGCGCAGTGCTGCTTTCGTTGTTTGGATTCTTGGGCACTGGGGGGAGTTGGCCGTGTGGCTGCCCTTGCAATTTGAACAGTTATATTTACTGCCCACCTTACACTCAGCCATCGCGTGTCCTCCCCCACACTGGGAGCATACGGTTTTTCCTTTGCAGTACTTTTCCGTATGACCCAGTTTTTGGCACTTGGCGCACTGTCGCACCCTCTGGACATAGGGATGTGTCCGCCTGTTAAGATATACAATTTTTATGGCCTCGGGTGCTGTACCTTTCCTGAAGGTCAGGGCAACGCTTCCCTGGTCCTTCCCTTCGGCCACTCTAAACCTATATACCTCAATGACGTCATACTCCCTATCCTTCAGATCTTCCATTATTTCTTCCCCAGTATAATCGGCCGGTATCCCATGAACAACCACCTTGTCTGTTAACAAGGTGGTCGGTTCGGCTACCGTCACGGTCATACCGAGTAAGACGTCCTGGACCAGTGCCTTGTCCATGTCGTTCTTACTTTTTAGGGCAAGTCTGACATGTCCAGTCACCGTTATCTTGATGTCGGGTATGTTGCTGATACCCCACTTAGTCCTTAATTCTTTCCCCACTGCCGTCAGTTTGGCCCCTTGGAAGGACTTGCCTTCAAGGGGTTTGACCAGCACGACGTGGGACTGCTCCTCTCTCCTTTTTGTTGCAGGGAAGAACTTCGGTGCAGGGCAGAAGCCAGAAAGCAGATCAGCTGTCAAGTCCTTATCTCAACAAAGGTGATTAAACCGTTGATGATATCTTTGATCTGAGTTTAGTTCAATAAACTCTGTTCGCTTGTACGATGATTGCCTAACAAAGAGAACTAACTGAAGCCCTTGTAGAGAAAATAAAGCTAATAGGAATATATGAAAAACTAGATGAAATAAACTGACAAAGTAAAAAATGTAAAAATATAAGCGACCAAGACTGAAATCTAAAAAGTGAATAAAGTGGTAGAATAAAAAAAGTAGATAAATATATGGATATCTAGTCGAATCTAGTGACAAAACGAAAAGGGAAAACTCTTGTATTTAGCCAAACGAAAGATAGATGGAATAAGTAAATAGTCCTAAACAAATAAACTACGTAGAAAGAAAAAAATAAATGGATAAAGTAAAGAAAAATAAAAAAAGGAACGACAACCTTAGGACTTTGTAGAATCTTTGTAGAATCTCGAAGTCGATTGAAGAGTCTTTTGGAGTCTTAGCTTAGCTACTTTATCAGGGATAAATTTAGTCTATAGCTTTGGAGCTCTGGTGCTTTTGGCTTCGACACTCCTATCCTATTTATAGCTCGAGACGGGACGAGTCTAAGGTGTTGGGACGATACCATTTTCCACCAATCAGAATAGCATGACGTCACATGACGTCACAAAAAACAACCACGTAATAATATGTTGCTTACAAAGCATTTTATTGAACATATTTACAAAATATTTTATTCAACACAAAATTGAACACAAAGGCATAGAACACAAATTTAATTGAACTTGAATTGAACATAAAGCAAACATATTTACTGAGCAAAAAGGCATCGACATCGTTGTCCCTTCTTCTGGTCTTTTTGCAAGTCGGGAAAATGATCCCTAGCCCACTGTTTGACGAGTATATCGTTCACACGATACACGTGCCCGAACACAGAAAGGGCGTGCGGGGAGGGAACGTGAAACCGATGACACAAATAATACAAACAATAATGTCCGCAGACGACACTCTCGAGTCCCTGAATCCATCGGGGTTGGTAGTGGAGTTGTAGATCTTGCACGAAACGTTGAAAGGCTTCTCCGTAAACATCAGGGGGACACCCGTAGGAATCGAAGAAGGTAATGTGATCTGGTCCTTCGCACACAAACACGGTCCAGTGTCTACCGGGTTGGTCTTCGTCGTCTGTGTTGATGACGTAGGCTTTGAGATACGAGGTCGGGCGCAGTATATCCAGATGATTACGAGCCCACACGCCCCCGAACACGTTAGAGGGGAGGTGTTTTTCTAAAGCCCGTGTCAGATATCGATTGGATGACTTGTCAGTTGGCGTCGATTTCCAAGACATTGTCGTATTCGGCAAACAGAACAAGACTGAGGTGATTGGTCGGGACTTGAGTTCCAAAGACAGGTTACCCGCTGCTTTGGGATGAAGTAGTTACCGTCGGCTCCGTGGTCGTTGGTCAAATCGAAACAATACAAAGTGTACCCATTGATATAGTCGTTGAAAGGGAGGTCTAGGTCTTCTCGGGTGTTTAAGACGGCCACTCTTTTCATCAAATCCAGGTATGGTGCAATGGCTTGTTGCTGGGGAAAATCGACGTCGTATTCGTCCACAATTTCCCCGTTCTTGGTCAATTTGATGTTTTGCAATTGATTGTGTTCGAATTGGAAGGGATTTCTGTTTTTTCTTCCGTCGTAGGCCGTGTTACGTACCATACCCACGATTAATCTCTTGGGCAGACTTTCGTTGACAAACAGGTTGTCTAGGACGTGACTGGCACGATTGTCGGGAATGACTATGTCGCGGACCACCACACGCTTCAGGGGATACTTGGTGTTCGACGAATGAAGTTGCGCGGCCACCCGTGTGTAGGTACTGGGCGCTAGAGTGACGAACGGGATATCCAGGTAGGCTTTGGTGAACCCGACTTTGTAGTCTTCTGTATCGTTGCCTTCGCCGTACATCAGAAAAAATTCCGGGGATTGCTTTTCCAATTTCAACCGCAGGTCCACACCGTCCAGCAGATACCGATCTTGTAAACACATGTCCAAGTATAGACGCGACTGCAATTGAAAGGTGCGACTGGCAGCGATGGTTTTCTGGCGATGTTCCAATCCTTTGTTATTCGGAGCCTGTTGTCCACCGTCCCCGGCGTTTCCATTTCAACCGATCCCTTGATATCATCACCCTTTACACCTTTGAAACAATGCGACGGGTCGATTTTGTGGGCACTGTAGAAGTCCCGGCATATCTTTACTTCGGGTTCGTGGCTCGACGGCGACCAAGGATGAACGCGTAAGCTGGGTGTGTTGTCTCGGCGATCGATGTTTTGCCATTGGTCAGGTAACGTGATCATGGACAGACCCACTTCCCATTCCCGGTGATCGACGAGAGGTGGTGGTTCCAGATGTGTATGATACGTAAAGACTTTGTTGTCGGGATACCACGACATGGAACTGTCACTAGGGAGCGTGAGGTAAAAGGGGCCGATCGTTGTTCATTATGTTTGGTTTTCAAGGTTGGAGAAGGTAACAGGTAATCCAAGGTACTGGAGAGCAAGGCCGTCCACAACGTGGTCTGCGAACCGTCGGGTTTGAAAGCCAGTTGGGACAAAGAAACTCCCGCCACGACGTACACTAACAATCACTTGACAGAAAAAGACGATTTCCGCTTGTGGCACACGTTTTCCCAAGAGTGACCAATTGTGGGCACTCACGGACGTAGAGGTGGTTTCGTCTTGCATGTTGACGGATGTCGGCGTCTCTCGCTCCCTTTTATACGTTTTGGAGACTGGTCTTGTCGATCCACGAATTAAAACTCGCCGGATAGCCCAACCATTTCACCAATACTTTGTCTTTATTTCTTTCGAGTACTCTTTCGATGGGAAAGATCTCATCGGCGTTGAGACCGCTTGAAAATTCTTCGGGATAGAAGGTGCCCTGTATGGGTTCGCCTCTTTCGTCCAACAGTTTGTAACCGGGACCGACGTTGGGTGCGACGTTGAACGTTTCCAGAGTCCAGTTGGGCCAGTAAACTTTGTCGAAGGCACCATGTTTCGGTAAAGCCAAACGTACGGTCGTACCAATGTCCATTGATTTTTTTCTTTTTCGGGGGACGTGGAGGAGGTGTTGTCAACATCCACTCGTGTTCGGGGCGAACGTCTTTAGGCGCCATACCGATGGCCCGATGTGGTCTAGCATTGTAAGCCCGAACTAGGTCGTCTAGCACGTCGATGTGTCGTTGTGTCTGTTGATGAGTAAAGTATCGCTACATGCGTTCTTTCAGTGTCCGTTGAAATCGTTCGACCACACTGGCTTTCGTTTCGACGTTGTGTGTCACGAAAAAATGAATCTTTTTCTTCTTCGGGTATGCTTGCATTTTTCGATTGAGGAATCCGGTACCTTTGTCCATTTGAAGTCGCAGGGGTTGTCGACTTTGAAAGATTTGACGAAAGGCATCCACCAAACTGTCCCCCGTCTAGTTTTTGAGGGGCAACACCCAAGCGTACTCGGAAAACACGTCGATGACGCACAGCAAATACCCGTATCCCTCATTCTGTTTGGCCAAGGCCGACATATCAATCAAGTCGGCTTGCCACTGACGATCTATGCCGGCCACCCCCGTGGGAGACGGCGAGAATTTCTTTTTCAATGGTTTCTGCAAGGTGTACGCCCTTTGTTGTTTCAACCATGCCTTGACTTTGTCCAAGGACACGTCAGTGGCTTTGGGAAGACCCAGAGCGCCACCGAAAGCGGCTGGGTGGTTCGGGTCGTAATACACTTTCTTCAGCTTTCGTTTCATGTTTCAGCAGGTGTCCGTATGAACAGGCTATTTATAGTTTTTGCAAGGAGAGCCATCTTCTGGTTGATGTACTAGGGGTATCCGTACTGGAGATTTTCTTCTTTCTCGGACGTCGCGGAGGAGTCCGTGTCGGTGGTGTTGACAACACGTTCCATCGTTCTTGCTTCCCGATGGCTTCGCGCGGTACGTTCGTGGCCTTCAAACTTTGCATCACACCAAACCATCCCACGGGAGCCTGGGTATTCTTTTGCCGACGAACCAAATCGTTCACGATGTCAATGGCATTGGTGTCGGGTACGGGTACCCTATTCCGAACCAATTTCAAGTTCTCGTTCCAAGACCAGGGTGTCTTCTCTTTCATGTGTTTCAACAAAAGGCGAGCTCGGTGCTGATAGGGTCGAGGGACCGACTCCAGGATGGGTGCCTCCGAATTTTCTTCTTCTTTTTGTTCGGGTATGTTTTCGTCCCAGAAGGGAACAACCTGTTTTCGTTTCCTCTGCATTGTTTGATTACGATGTAACAACTGTCCGTACCGTTGCATTTTATTTTCGTCTGTTAGGGTGGGATCGTTTAGCACGTGTTGCATGTCTTGGTGGACATTCTCGACGGCCTGCTGCAGTGGCTCGCGATCGTAAGCGGATTCGACTGGCCTGACTTCGACGGGTTTGACGTCGGGGAGTCCGTCGACGGGTACCAGGTTCATTTTCTTGGCGAATTTCATCTTTGGGAAAGGACCGAAACAATCGGGACCTCATCCCTTGACCTTTTTGGTGTCTTTGATGCTGATATGAAGTTTCCCAGTTCTTCCGCGTTTATGAAGTAGTTCCCCAGTCTGTTGAATATGCTTGTTAGTTTTGTTTTGGGGTCTTCTTTGGAGATTGCCATCTGAATCAGGTCTTGCATGAAGTCCATGAAGCTGTTCTCCGATTTAAATTTTGGGGTAAAACTTGCTTCATGGGCCTTCTGCTTCGCTTCTTCAGGTTTGGCGACTTTCTTTTTCTCTTTCTTTTCTTTTCTTATAGGGGTTGGTTCGGCATCCGGTGTCGAGATAGTCGGTGCTGGAGCTTGTTTTGGCTCCACCGCCGGCTTTCTGACAACTTTTGCTTCACTCTCCTTTTTCTTCAGTTGTAGTGTTGCCTCCCTAAAGGTGAGTTTTTCTTTACTCTGCAGGCGCAGTGCTGCTTTCGTTGTTTGGATTCTTGGGCACTGGGGGGAGTTGGCCGTGTGGCTGCCCTTGCAATTTGAACAGTTATATTTACTGCCCACCTTACACTCAGCCATCGCGTGTCCTCCCCCACACTGGGAGCATACGGTTTTTCCTTTGCAGTACTTTTCCGTATGACCCAGTTTTTGGCACTTGGCGCACTGTCGCACCCTCTGGACATAGGGATGTGTCCGCCTGTTAAGATATACAATTTTTATGGCCTCGGGTGCTGTACCTTTCCTGAAGGTCAGAGCAACGCTTCCCTGGTCCTTCCCTTCGGCCACTCTAAACCTATATACCTCAATGACGTCATACTCCCTATCCTTCAGATCTTCCATTATTTCTTCCCCAGTATAATCGGCCGGTATCCCATGAACAACCACCTTGTCTGTTAACAAGGTGGTCGGTTCGGCTACCGTCACGGTCATACCGAGTAAGACGTCCTGGACCAGTGCCTTGTCCATGTCGTTCTTACTTTTTAGGGCAAGTCTGACATGTCCAGTCACCGTTATCTTGATGTCGGGTATGTTGCTGATACCCCACTTAGTCCTTAATTCTTTCCCCACTGCCGTCAGTTTGGCCCCTTGGAAGGACTTGCCTTCAAGGGGTTTGACCAGCACGACGTGGGACTGCTCCTCTCTCCTTTTTGTTGCAGGGAAGAACTTCGGTGCAGAGCTGCTTTTAAAAGCGTCAGCCATGGTCATGGTTGAACTAGCCTCTGACGCCATCGTTCTTGTGCTGCCGAAAGTATACCCGAAAACAAAAGGAGGGACTGAACAGTGTTGATTGGTGATTTAATCTGTTGTCAATTTAGCTAATAAGCTGATTTGACTTTTTCTAATTGATACTCTTAAGTAGAGTGATGTATATTAAACAATGATTGTTTGTTTAATTCACTAGTGATCCGTAAATGACCTTTTCCACACCGATCCGCAAGTTAATTAGTTTTGATTGTGCTAATTAACTATAGGTTCTTAATGTTTATATAAGCCAGAAAGCAGATCAGCTGTCAAGTCCTTATCTCAACAAAGGTGATTAAACCGTTGATGATATCTTTGATCTGAGTTTAGTTCAATAAACTCTGTTCGCTTGTACGATGATTGCCTAACAAAGAGAACTAACTGAAGCCCTTGTAGAGAAAATAAAGCTAATAGGAATATATGAAAAACTAGATGAAATAAACTGACAAAGTAAAAAATGTAAAAATATAAGCGACCAAGACTGAAATCTAAAAAGTGAATAAAGTGGTAGAATAAAAAAAGTAGATAAATATATGGATATCTAGTCGAATCTAGTGACAAAACGAAAAGGGAAAACTCTTGTATTTAGCCAAACGAAAGATAGATGGAATAAGTAAATAGTCCTAAACAAATAAACTACGTAGAAAGAAAAAAATAAATGGATAAAGTAAAGAAAAATAAAAAAAGGAACGACAACCTTAGGACTTTGTAGAATCTTTGTAGAATCTCGAAGTCGATTGAAGAGTCTTTTGGAGTCTTAGCTTAGCTACTTTATCAGGGATAAATTTAGTCTATAGCTTTGGAGCTCTGGTGCTTTTGGCTTCGACACTCCTATCCTATTTATAGCTCGAGACGGGACGAGTCTAAGGTGTTGGGACGATACCATTTTCCACCAATCAGAATAGCATGACGTCACATGACGTCACAAAAAACAACCACGTAATAATATGTTGCTTACAAAGCATTTTATTGAACATATTTACAAAATATTTTATTCAACACAAAATTGAACACAAAGGCATAGAACACAAATTTAATTGAACTTGAATTGAACATAAAGCAAACATATTTACTGAGCAAAAAGGCATCGACATCGTTGTCCCTTCTTCTGGTCTTTTTGCAAGTCGGGAAAATGATCCCTAGCCCACTGTTCGACGAGTATATCGTTCACACGATACACGTGCCCGAACACAGAAAGGGCGTGCGGGGAGGGAACGTGAAACCGATGACACAAATAATACAAACAATAATGTCCGCAGACGACACTCTCGAGTCCCTGAATCCATCGGGGTTGGTAGTGGAGTTGTAGATCTTGCACGAAACGTTGAAAGGCTTCTCCGTAAACATCAGGGGGACACCCGTAGGAATCGAAGAAGGTAATGTGATCTGGTCCTTCGCACACAAACACGGTCCAGTGTCTACCGGGTTGGTCTTCGTCGTCCGTGTTGATGACGTAGGCTTTGAGATACGAGGTCGGGCGCAGTATATCCAGATGATTACGAGCCCACACGCCCCCGAACACGTTAGAGGGGAGGTGTTTTTCTAAAGCCCGTGTCAGATATCGATTGGATGACTTGTCAGTTGGCGTCGATTTCCAAGACATTGTCGTATTCGGCAAACAGAACAAGACTGAGGTGATTGGTCGGGGCAACACCGAACTTGAGTTCCAAAGACAGGTTACCCGCTGCTTTGGGATGAAGTAGTTACCGTCGGCTCCGTGGTCGTTGGTCAAATCGAAACAATACAAAGTGTACCCATTGATATAGTCGTTGAAAGGGAGGTCTAGGTCTTCTCGGGTGTTTAAGACGGCCACTCTTTTCATCAAATCCAGGTATGGTGCAATGGCTTGTCGCTGGGGAAAATCGACGTCGTATTCGTCCACAATTTCCCCGTTCTTGGTCAATTTGATGTTTTGCAATTGATTGTGTTCGAATTGGAAGGGATTTCTGTTTTTTCTTCCGTCGTAGGCCGTGTTACGTACCATACCCACGATTAATCTCTTGGGCAGACTTTCGTTGACAAACAGGTTGTCTAGGACGTGACTGGCACGATTGTCGGGAATGACTATGTCGCGGACCACCACACGCTTCAGGGGATACTTGGTGTTCGACGAATGAAGTTGCGCGGCCACCCGTGTGTAGGTACTGGGCGCTAGAGTGACGAACGGGATATCCAGGTAGGCTTTGGTGAACCCGACTTTGTAGTCTTCTGTATCGTTGCCTTCGCCGTACATCAGAAAAAATTCCGGGGATTGCTTTTCCAATTTCAACCGCAGGTCCACACCGTCCAGCAGATACCGATCTTGTAAACACATGTCCAAGTGTAGACGCGACTGCAATTGAAAGGTGCGACTGGCAGCGATGGTTTTCTGGCGATGTTCCAATCCTTTGTTATTCGGAGCCTGTTGTCCACCGTCCCCGGCGTTTCCATTTCGACCGATCCCTTGATATCATCACCCTTTACACCTTTGAAACAATGCGACGGGTCGATTTTGTGGGCACTGTAGAAGTCCCGGCATATCTTTACTTCGGGTTCGTGGCTCGACGGCGACCAAGGATGAACGCGTAAGCTGGGTGTGTTGTCTCGGCGATCGATGTTTTGCCATTGGTCAGGTAACGTGATCATGGACAGACCCACTTCCCATTCCCGGTGATCGACGAGAGGTGGTGGTTCCAGATGTGTATGATACGTAAAGACTTTGTTGTCGGGATACCACGACATGGAACTGTCACTAGGGAGCGTGAGGTAAAAGGGGCCGATCGTTGTTCATTATGTTTGGTTTTCAAGGTTGGAGAAGGTAACAGGTAATCCAAGGTACTGGAGAGCAAGGCCGTCCACAACGTGGTCTGCGAACCGTCGGGTTTGAAAGCCAGTTGGGACAAAGAAACTCCCGCCACGACGTACACTAACAATCACTTGACAGAAAAAGACGATTTCCGCTTGTGGCACACGTTTTCCCAAGAGTGACCAATTGTGGGCACTCACGGACGTAGAGGTGGTTTCGTCTTGCATGTTGACGGATGTCGGCGTCTCTCGCTCCCTTTTATACGTTTTGGAGACTGGTCTTGTCGATCCACGAATTAAAACTCGCCGGATAGCCCAACCATTTCACCAATACTTTGTCTTTATTTCTTTCGAGTACTCTTTCGATGGGAAAGATCTCATCGGCGTTGAGACCGCTTGAAAATTCTTCGGGATAGAAGGTGCCCTGTATGGGTTCGCCTCTTTCGTCCAACAGTTTGTAACCGGGACCGACGTTGGGTGCGACGTTGAACGTTTCCAGAGTCCAGTTGGGCCAGTAAACTTTGTCGAAGGCACCATGTTTCGGTAAAGCCAAACGTACGGTCGTACCAATGTCCATTGATTTTTTTCTTTTTCGGGGGACGTGGAGGAGGTGTTGTCAACATCCACTCGTGTTCGGGGCGAACGTCTTTAGGCGCCATACCGATGGTCCGATGTGGTCTAGCATTGTAAGCCCGAACTAGGTCGTCTAGCACGTCGATGTGTCGTTGTGTCTGTTGATGAGTAAAGTATCGCTACATGCGTTCTTTCAGTGTCCGTTGAAATCGTTCGACCACACTAGCTTTCGTTTCGACGTTGTGTGTCACGAAAAAATGAATCTTTTTCTTCTTCGGGTATGCTTGCATTTTTCGATTGAGGAATCCGGTACCTTTGTCCATTTGAAGTCGCAGGGGTTGTCGACTTTGAAAGATTTGACGAAAGGCATCCACCAAACTGTCCCCCGTCTAGTTTTTGAGGGGCAACACCCAAGCGTACTCGGAAAACACGTCGATGACGCACAGCAAATACCCGTATCCCTCATTCTGTTTGGCCAAGGCCGACATATCAATCAAGTCGGCTTGCCACTGACGATCTATGCCGGCCACCCCCGTGGGAGACGGCGAGAATTTCTTTTTCAATGGTTTCTGCAAGGTGTACGCCCTTTGTTGTTTCAACCATGCCTTGACTTTGTCCAAGGACACGTCAGTTGCTTTGGGAAGACCCAGAGCGCCACCGAAAGCGGCTGGGTGGTTCGGGTCGTAATACACTTTCTTCAGCTTTCGTTTCATGTTTCAGCAGGTGTCCGTATGAACATGCTATTTATAGTTTTTGCAAGGAGAGCCATCTTCTGGTTGATGTACTAGGGGTATCCGTACTGGAGATTTTCTTCTTTCTCGGACGTCGCGGAGGAGTCCGTGTCGGTGGTGTTGTTAACACGTTCCATCGTTCTTGCTTCCCGATGGCTTCGCGCGGTACGTTCGTGGCCTTCAAACTTTGCATCACACCAAACCATCCCACGGGAGCCTGGGTATTCTTTTGCCGACGAACCAAATCGTTCACGATGTCAATGGCATTGGTGTCGGGTACGGGTACCCTATTCCGAACCAATTTCAAGTTCTCGTTCCAAGACCAGAGTGTCTTCTCTTTCATGTGTTTCAACAAAAGGCGAGCTCGGTGCTGATAGGGTCGAGGGACCGACTCCAGGATGGGTGCCTCCGAATTTTCTTCTTCTTTTTGTTCGGGTATGTTTTCGTCCCAGAAGGGAACAACCTGTTTTCGTTTCCTCTGCATTGTTTGATTACGATGTAACAACTGTCCGTACCGTTGCATTTTATTTTCGTCTGTTAGGGTGGGATCGTTTAGCACGTGTTGCATGTCTTGGTGGACATTCTCGACGGCCTGCTGCAGTGGCTCGCGATCGTAAGCGGATTCGACTGGCCTGACTTCGACGGGTTTGACGTCGGGGAGTCCGTCGACGGGTACCAGGTTCATTTTCTTGGCGAATTTCATCTTTGGGAAAGGACCGAAACAATCGGGTGAAGAAACCCCTTTTCTGTTGCTTCAGAAGTGTTTTAGACGTGCCCAAACATCGTAACAAGGGGGCGTCCTTTTTCAAGCACTTGACTTCCTTGTCGGTCACAGGAACGTTGCCACGAATCAGGTTTCCAATACACTCACACACACCGTCGACGATGGGTTGGGTCTCGAGTAAAAGGGGACGGTCTTTCGGTGCAGTGTTCAATAGATACCGCAGTGTCTCCATGTCCCCTTTTTATACCTTTCTGTTTCCTGGGTTATCCACCAAATACTTTAGATAGCTCGGCAGCCATAGCGTTCGCTTTATCGTGCCTTCTAAGGAAGGGATGTTTACCACCCTGTTTACCTCCCAATAGTTTAGATACCAAGGGGGCCAAAGCTGGGAGCGCCATGGCCAGCAATGCACCAATGGCACCACCCTTTTGATCGACAAGTCGCCGTTGTCGGGTGGAACAATACTCAGTTTGCGAAGCAACCCTCTATGTTTATTCAATTCTCCGGTACTCAGTCACCTTCCGCGCTGTGCGGTCCGTCGAACGAATTGATTTCGTTTCTTGTTTCTTTCCTCTTGCAGTCTTTCCTTCCATCGCAGCAAGATACGAATCGACACACCCCCAAAAAATCCACGTCCCCCAGGTTTCATGATCGGGGAGAGTTTTTCGGTCGTCGGCATGTTTCTCTCCGTCAGTTGGGTCAGCACTTGTCGATTTCGTTCCACCCATTTCTTGCGTTGAGCGTGCAGTGGCTGAATGTTACCCTTCAGCAAATGGTTGGCCGCCAACTTGAACCACTGCAACAATCCAATACGTGTCAGGCCCGTATTCTTGACCAACTGCCCGTAATACAAATCGGGAGTTAGATTTTGCAACTTGCGAATGAAGGACTTGAGTCCTTTCATTGAACTCTTCTTTTCTCTTCGTGGTCTGCGAAAGATCGGGGAGAAAAACCGAGCAGGGGACGGTGGTGACGTGGGGCGTGGAGGTGTGACCGGTAAGGTGAGGCGTGGTGGTGGTGTGGCCGGTAAGGGAGACATGGGACTCGTGGGTGGTGTCAACGAGGGAGGTGACCACTGTGTTCTGGGGGCCCTCATTCTCGGGCAAGTCTGACTTCGTACCGTGGGATCACGAAGGTCCGGTGCCAACGTCGGAAACGTCACCCTGGGAAGGGTGGGAGGTGGGTGTTTCCTCTGCGTATTCTTCGTACGAGCCATCGTGACAAACAAGAGCCAATTCGAGGTAGAGGTCCCCCTTTTATACTTTTTGGACGTAGACGATAGTTGGTTCCTCTTGGGGTAAAATATTGCATCTCAGTCGCAAAGCTTCTGGTGTGTCGGGCTTCAAATCAACGAGTAAGTAACTGCGAGGGGTACTCGTCGCATCTTCATAAGCTTCATGCATATACTTGGAACGGGAAGGGTACATCTGACGGGGTAACACACCAATTTGCGAGGCGTCACGGGGATTTTTGAACAAGACCAGGTAATGGGCATTCAGACTGATGGTACGCTGTTGCTGCTTGTCAAACAAGTTTTGCACAATGTAAATGACACTCGTGTCGTGGTGATGACTCTTTTTCGTGAACCATTTTTGCAATATCTCCGTGTCTTCTCCCATCAAATCGTCCATGACTAAGACTTGTGGACCCTTGACTTGACCCATCACGTCGTCAATATCCGTCAAACCTTTGACATAAGTGTAGGGAAAGCGATCGTAACTCTCTTGCCATTCGCCATAAGCCCACACTTGGGGAGGGACGTCGAACAGGGACGCTTGAAGAAACTTCTGCACAAAGACCGTTTTCCCAACACCCGTTGGACCACTGACTAACATGGTAAAGGGATGTTTGAACGTCACATCCATCTTGCACTGTTTTCCCCCATTCCCTTTTCCCCTTCCTTTTATACCTTCGCGCCAGAACAACAGACATGGAGTGAAATTAGAACACAATTTATTTTACAAAAAATACAAAAAAGAACATTCAATAGAACAAACATATCATACAAAGGAAAAGAGCATTCAATAGAACAAACATATCATACAAAGGAAAAGAAAAAAATAGTTATCGCGTTCTCTCTTCGAGATCTCTTGTCTCACCCAGGGTACATTTCTCAGGACGCGAGGAATCCAATACACATGTCCCAAAAGCTTCTGCATCGTGTCGTGTGGGTGCCAGTCTTCCACTTCAGCAAACGTGACGACGACGGGTATCCATTCACTCATATCGAAACAAGGGGGATACGACAAGACTTCGGTCATATCTCCCGGACCCGCATATTGGATGAGTGCTGGGGAAAAACTTTCTGCGTCCTTCTCTGCCAACAAGAGGACAGCCGGCTTCGGGATTTCACCGTTCGAAGTTTCACCGTTTTCACTAGTAGTCGGGAGAATAGTAGGTAGAATGGAAAGCTTCGTCAGCTGTTTTCTTTTTTTCTTTGTATCGTCTGTAGAGCTCGAACGCTTCTCCGCACCAGTACCAGTATCGCTGACCGCAGGTGTTGTCTCTGGGCATGTCGGCTTCAAAGTTGTTTCCTGTTTGGATTTCTTCTTGGCACTCGAGCAGACCGTGTCCGAGCTGTCCACAGTTGAGGCACTTGTGATTTTCGTCGGTGGGTCTCTTGATTCCGTAACACTTTCTTTTGACAGTTTCTTTTCTTTCTTCATCACTCTTCGCTTTTTGGGCTTCGGCTCGTTTTCCACACTGGGGTGCCCAGTGCCCTGGTTCTCCGCAGAGGTAACAACTTTCATAGGAACCATAGGCTGGTCTGTCTTGTCTTGGTTTTCGTTGCTGCTGTTGTTGGGAACGAGCAGGGCAGTCTCTATACCAGTGTCCAAAATTGTTAAAGGAGAAACAAGCTTGACTAGCCATCGAGCGCAGAATGAAATTTCAGTGTGACACTTCGCTTCTTATAGTCTTGTCGTGACGTCACTCGCTTTTGATTGGTTCTTCTCCTTCGTTTTGATTGGTTTGCTGTTTAGTCTATGATTTCCAGGCTTTCCACATACTTTTTCACTTTGTCCCAATCGATCAAGGCTTCACTCACGTGACGTGCTTCCAACAACGTCATCAGGTCGGCTCGATTACCGTGTTTTTGTCGCCAATGGTTGAACACGGTGAAGATTTGCATGCGCGCGTTGTTGGGGTGACTCATCTTGGCTTGACTGATTCGCGCTTCTCTGATCCCCAGATGTCTGCCAATACATTCCCAACCTTCTCCTATGTTGCCGGACATGATATTGATATCCATTTGATCCAGAGACCATCGTTTCTTTTTCTTCGGCAAGCCATCCATCCACTGGCGTATGGAGTCTTCTTTCTGTTCGACAAACTCGTCTTTACGTTTGATCAACACCGTCTGAAAGCCCGGTACCGCCGTCCAGAACTTTTTCAAGGCTTTGTCGACGTCTTCTCGCCATCGTTGTTCGTCCTCCCACGTCTTGACTTGATCCCGTGGATCGTCCATCATACTGCCTAGCACGTTATCGATGTCTTGCAGTTTCGGCTCGTCCACCCAGAGGTAGTGAATGTAATCGTCCACGGGATGCGATGTCTTGTTATCGACGTCTTGCAGTTTCGGCTCGTCCACCCAGAGGTAGTGATTGTAATCGTCCACGGGATGCGAGGGTTGACCCGTTATGGAAGAAACGCCTAGTCCCTGACACGAGTGGTATCTCTGACTGGGATGTTCGTACTTGCAGCCGATACACTCTTCGTGTTGCCTTTCTTCTATAACGGGCAGGAAACATTTCAACACTCGAAAGTTGAGCCATCGTTGTCTAAGTTTCTCGATCATATCCGTATTTTCTGCCGGTTCGTCATCTTCTTTGTTTGTTCGCCATCGTCTCGAGACCCGAAAGTCGGTATCGATAGGGGTAAGTGTTGCTCGGTTGGCCATCGTCATTGAATTGAACAAACCGCTTGTCATACACGATTTTATTGTTTGTTCTCGGGGCGTGTCTAAAGACGGCGGTCACGTGATCTTATAATCTTGAACGGATTGGCTATGAACAGAGGCTCGTTTTGATTGACGTGCCGTACATTCTCCTTCATGATGGCGTAATTCAGCTACTGGGAGGCACGATAATTCAAGGTGAATCCCCGGACTTTACATACAGTTTTACCATCGCTCTAACGGTACGCGTAATTCTTTGGCCCTCCGTTAACAAATTCTCGAATGGTGACATCTTCGGGCAGCTCGTTCTTCCACTGACCCAAACTAGAACCTTCCGGGGGATTCCATGACGAGGGGTGGTATTGATAGATGACGGAATCGGTGTCAAATTAGCATACCCTTTCTCCCAACTTTTCCAAGACGGAATAGAGTTTCAAACGGGCCTGGGGAGTGACAAAGGCGGCAATAACCACGTTGGTGATCGGACAGGGTGCCACGTGTTCTTCTTTTTTTCAGCGTTTCCATCAAGGCCATGTTATCGTTGACTAACTGCACATCTCGTACAGTTTGGGTCACGTCTAACATATTAGACGCTGTGCTCCGTGATGTACTCGGTCTTGGGAAAGTTGTCTCTCTGTCCGAATTTACCCCATGCTGTGTTCAATTGGGGCTTACTAAATGCCCGCATTCCTTTGTTGGGTTTTATAGACGCGGGATACAGACGAATACCTTCCGTGTCGTACACGTCGTTGACGAAGCGGGCCTTGTCTTCTTCGGTGTGACAGGTGTCGGGATAACCGCTACTTTCCATCAGGGGCATCCGAGGTTCGGGAGCGGGCCATTGCTGATCTTCCAAGCCTTGTAAAAAATTCGTTCATCTCGGGATCGAGGCGTCGTTCTTCCTCCATCTCACACTCCCACATGACGCGGATGGTCTGCATGCCGTACTGTTCCTGGGGTCGACGGTGACGTTCTTGTGTCTTCTTGTACAAGTCCCTCATACTGCGAGATGGATCTCTTTGGGACAACCGTTAAAGGCACACCCGTGAAACTCGTACACCATACCTGTGGTCGTGTCCATACCATCTAAACTATAAGGACCGACTCGGCATTCACTACCGTTACGGGCGTGTCGAATGTTGAGTAGTGGAGTCTGGTTTCGGAAAGCTGCCATGGTCTGTCGATGTTGTTCCCATTCCAACCATCGAAGGGCTTTGTTGGACTATTGTCGAGGCTGGAAGCGACGTCAGTCCTTACCAGGTTTCGGCTCTTGCATCAAGGCTCGAGGAATGACGACGAGGGTGTCTTTCTTTAGTTAGTGCGTGCGTAACACGCGACTGCAGGCAGAGGCCTGGGTCAAGCTTTTTTCAAAGCTGTCGATTCCCGTGTCCATGAGAAATATCTCACGAAACACGCCACAACATCGGCGGGGGACATCGACGTCACTTTTACAGTAAGCCAGAATTTCCTGGTGAAAATCAAAGACATCGTGACTGTGTTGTTGGTACCACTCGTGAAATTTCTCTCGTTCCGATACACTCATGCCATCCGGATCGTAATCGGTGTCGGGAGGATAGGCGCCCACGTATTCTTCGTTCTCCGGTTTGTTGAAATGGTGAGGGAAATAACCTTTCTTGAGTTCTTGCAGGTCAAAGGTCTTGGGCATGTCCCGTAAAGCCATCGGTAGAAAGTTGAGGGAATCGATGAATTTTACCGTACCGACTGTGGTCGTCATTGCTTTACCACCATTCATAATCACTTCGGGTTGCGCCACGGAATGTTTGTGCAGCGTCTGTAAAATCAGCAATCCGTCGTAACCTTTAAAGTTGTGAGCCACGGCAATCACGGGACTCGATTCGTGACTGTCAAGTTTCCGACCATCTACCACCGTACCGTGAGCAGCGAGTTGCAAAAAACATTTTCCCACATCGTCCAGTGTGTCTTGGCCTTTAAACACAATTTCTCGTTGGTGATTCCAGTACGTGTCGCAGTGCTCGCAGGGATCTTGATTGTCGATACAATTTACAAAAGTGACAGCAGGTCTGCAGGACACATAGGTTGGGAATGTGCTCACCGGTATCTTGCTGGCTTTCAAAGTCAAAAAAGACGAAACGGGTCAACGTTAATTTCTGTAGTTTGTCGATTTGTATCTTTCGATCTCCATTCATGTCGATGGGTGATTTCAGCGGTTGGATGTAACAAAACTGTTTCTCGGCCGTGTGCTACTCTCGGCAGATGGAACACTCGTATTCTCCGCATCGATGTTCTTCCAAATTTGGCTTGGCTTTGATGACGTCCCACTCCTTCTGACATTTCTCGCATTTCTTCCATCGATGACAAACACTGCACTTGGCTCTGGAACGGGTGGCGAGGTGGTTGTCGAAACACTGACGGCTCATAAACACGCGATGACAACGGTAACATGTCTTCGTATTAGGATCAGGTGGACAGGGTGGACCCACTGTCTTACATCCATGACACATGACGTGACACGAATGTTTCTCTGCTCGATTGTATCCCACCTGACAGGTCTCACAAAAATACGACCTTTCCACAAAAGCGGGCATGGAGGTAATGACGTCGTAATGTCTGTTGTGTAAATACAGGTTGAGATGTTTTGGTGTGCCTGTGACGTATTTTGTTCCACAATAGATCGCCTTCCCAAAGATGGCCCGAGAGAAAACGTTGAGCTGATATCCTTGCTCCCCCAAATACTTGGCGTACAATTTCCAGGTTTCCATCCCCGTGCAGGCTTGTCTGGCTCCACCGACGGCATCGATAAGGGCTTCCGTTTTTCTGGTCTGCCATGTTCGGGGGCTTGTGTTGTTGGTTAATCTCTTCTTCTCTCTCATCCATTCAGGTGTGTCTTGTTCGTTGGCATAATGATGGGCGACGACAATAGCTCGCTGAAAACACAGTTCGTCGGCACTCTTTATGGTGACCAAACATTGCTTTTTCTTCAAATATTCGTCGAAATTTGCGCAGTGTCTCTTCTTCGTGTTTGTTCCGCTACCTCTACCATCGGGAGGGGACACGTGACAAATACTCATGGACATACGTAGATCTAGTCGAAATTCTTCGTTACTCTGTAATACGGCAGCCACTCTCTGTAACACGTCTTCGGCCTTCCTTTAACAAACGATGTTCACGGAAGGGTAACCAGATCGGTGTTTTGAGTCCTGGGTGACTAATGGCGATTCTAACATAGTCACTTTCTCTAGCGTCCAATGTTTGGCGGATTTCCTCGATGATGGCCTCAAAGGTGTCGTGTAGTTGTTGTGGCACATCGTTGGCTGGAACGTGGGACCAATCTTCCAGAAAATCTATCTCCACACACAGTGATTCGGTTCGAAATAGTCGGCTGTATCGTCTATCCACGGGTCGTAATGTAAAACTCATCTTTCTTCGTTCGCTGATCGCTTAAAAATGTTCGAAACTGTCGCCTCGCGGCCTTTTATCCCTGTCACCATGAATGGACTCGTCCATGACGTCATACCCTTCAAATGGATCCGTCCGTGACGACACCCATGAATGGACCCATCCGTGACGTCCTATCCTTCAAATAGACTCGTCCTTACGGTTTTAAAACGGTACAACACCCGTCTCTCTATCAGTATGAGAATGGATGCTCCGTTCGTACGCATCGAAGACAACCGCAGCACGGATACGCTCATGTATCTCAGGGGTCATACGCTTGCCGTGATTACCCCTGACGATATCTTTGTCTTACCTGACGAGGTATTAAAAACACCTCCCAGGAAAAGACCTCCTCCTGAATTAGTGGAGGCCATTAGACGCAACCGACATAAAGTGCGTCGTACCCTCACATTCTAGTGCTCGCATTCGAGTGAGGACAACAACGGCCCTTTTCAGGGCTTACTTAATCAATGCAAAAGAGTTGTTTCCCCTGCCTTCCCTCGCTTCCCCTTTCTTCTTCTTCTTTTCTCTCTCTACCTGCCTTCCCTTTCTTCCCCTTTCTTCTCTCTCTCTCTCTCTCTCTCTTCTTTTCCCGCGCGCGCGCCCCTCTCCACACGTGCAATACCACGTGCAAGGTCACGCACGTGCAAGGTCACGCAGGTGCAGGGGTCATCCATTGCAAGGTCACGTGCACGCCCATGCACGCACGCGCAAAAACAATTGCCAGACATGCATCCCTACTACTCACGCACTCACCGGACGAGCTTGCCCCGAGCAAAAGGTTCAAACTAGCCCCAACAGGACTTTTTATACATAACACGTGATTTTGCCTTGTGGAGGTCGTCAATCGAACTGAACAATGTGGCCTATTGAAGGCCATTACCCTATCATACTTCTCATATAAAACATTAGTTATCAGCCCCAAGCATGTATTAACAATTAAACACTAAATTCAGAGAGAAAAAATTAATCACCAAGACAAAAAAAAAATTAAATTTAATGCCCAACTTTGACAGTCATTTTCTCATGTCCACCATAATGAAAGTAAAACAATCGTATGGGTCTGGTGACCAAGCTATTTTGCGGCAGTTGCGTCATCTTGCTCTAGGCGCGAGATATGAATGGGGTATCGACTTGCCCCTAGTGTGAAATAGCCCCACTCTCCCCTACGGTGCCCTACTAACGCTGTAACCAATCTACTGTAACCATATTCATTTTTCAGCAAATATTGACAATTAAGTAAATCAAGCGTTGTTTTTATCAAAGCTTTCCCGCGCGCTCGCCCCGCTCCACACGTGCAATACCACATGCAAGGCCACGCACGTGCAAGGTCACGCAGGGGGTCACGCAGATGCAGGGGTCATCCAGAGCAAGGTCACGTGCACGCCCTTGCACGCACGCACAAAAGCAATTGCCAGACAGGCACCCCTACTACTCACGCACTCACCCGGACGAGCTTGCCCCGAGGAAAAGGTTCAAACTAGCCCCAACAGGACTTTTTATACATAACACGTGATTTTGCCTTGTGGAGGTCGTCAATCGAACTGAACAATGTGGTCTATTGAAGGCCATTACCCTATCATACTTCACATATAAAACATTAGTTATCAACCCCGAGCATGTGTTAACAATTAACAATTATTTTCTCATGTCCACCATAATGAACGTAAAACAATCGTATGGGTCTGGTGACCAAGCTATTTTGCGGCAGTTGCGTCATCTTGCTCTAGGCGCGAGATATGAATGGGGTATCGACTTGCCCCTAGTGCGAAATAGCCCCACTCTCCCCTACGGTGCCCTACTAACGATGTAACCAATCTACTGTAACCATATTCATTTTTCAGCAAATATTGACAATTAAGTAAATCAAGCGTTGTTTTTTATCAAAGTTGATTCGGGCATTCATAATTACGGCGTATTACTCCTGCGCAATTTTGATCAGGTTAGTACTTTGGTTGGCTATTGCACACGCCACGTAGCCCCGCCATATGTGTTAATGGCGTAAATGTAAATGTCGAAAAAAGTAATCTACTATCTATTCTCGGTCAAGTTGTCAATACTTGACCTCAAGCGTAACCGGTTGATTATCCAGTATCTTCTGGCAACAAATCCCATAATTCTTGCATTAATATAAACAAACATGAATCGTGACGTTGAGATGTGCTGTGGCGGATTTTGAAAGGGGGATGTGGAGTGGATTCCAGGACGTATTTCCGGTTACCCGTATCCGAGGCTGTAACTTCCAATGGTGCCAGGCCGTCCACAGAAAGGTGGTGGAACTCGGATTAGAACGGGCTTATAAGGAAAAGGACGCTGTATACCGCACCATACGGAAGATCTTCGCACTCCCCTTTCTTCCGGCAGAGCACATCTCACCTGTGTTCCTCAAACTACAAGAAAGATAGGCAACTACAGAATTACTTAAAGAATTATTTTCGTATATTCAGAGGACATGGATGGATTCCTGGGACGTCGAAAAGTGTATTTTTACAGCCAATTAGAACCAACAACGACGTCGAGGGATGGCATCGGAGAATCAATCACAAGGCCGCTAGAAATAACCTTCAATTTTGTCTTCTAATCAAATTGTTACACCATGAATTCAACAAAGACTGGTTTCGGAGAATAAATTAAAGAGGCGACAGAGGAAGAAATTTGAGACAGTATCGGGGCTTTTAAATGACGTTGGTCGTTTGGTAGCGGTATAGGAATTCGTTTGCGCATGGGGTTTGTTATATTAATGAAATTGTTCTATTAATGAAATTGTTATATTAATTAACTTGTTTATGAATTTGTTATTTATTGAATTTGTTATACTAAAGCTTATTTATTGAATTTGTTAAATTTGTTTATGAATATGTTATTTATTGAATAAAATGATTTACGTTGTTGTTTATTTGCCGGGAGAAAGGGTAACCAAGCAGAAAAACTATACTAATTAAAAATACATTTTTGAGTCGTGTGGACGACTCCACCAACGTATTACTATATCCAGAAATTATAGTTTTGCCGGGAGAAAGGGTGATCAAGCAGAAAAACTATACTAATTAAATTAAAAATACATTTTTTAAGTCGAGTGGGCGACTCACCAAAGTCGTAGGGGCACTTGTATGGCAACGCGCGCATGCGCATGTGTGAATGCGCGTGCACGTAACCTTGTACTGTATGACCTTTAGCACGTGTGTGACCCCTTGCACGTGCGTGACCTTGCACGTGTGATTGCACGTGTGTGACGTACGGAGAAAGAGGGACGCGCGCGCGGGAAAGGAGAGAGAGAGAGACGAAGAAGAAGGCGGGGGAAGAAGTAGATCAGGGGGAGGGGAAACAACGCTTTTTGCATTGATTAAGTTGGCCCTGAAAAGAGCCGTTGTCCTCACTAGAATGTGAGGGTACGACGCACTTTATGTCGGTTGCGTCTAGTGGCCTCCACTAATTCGGGGGGGGGGGGAGGGTTCCTGGGAGGTGTTTTTAATACCTCGTCAGGTAAGACGAAGATATCGTCAGGGGTAATCACGGCAAGAGTGTGACCCCTGTGATACATGCGAGTATCCTTGCTGCGGTTGTCTTCGATCCATACGACCGAAGCAGCCATTCTGATACTGAGAGAGACGGGTGTTGTACCGTCCATTCATGGAGTAACGTCATAGTTAACGTTATGCATCGTAGGTTGAACGTTGGGGGCTAAAAATAGACGTGATGCAACGTTATACATACATCGGAAGCTAAATATAGACGCGATGTAACGTTATACAGCGCATGTGCAACGTTATACAACGTAGGGTGTACGATATCTAACGTTTGATGACGTCACGACAGACAGAGATAAAGGGACAGGACGCGACAAGTTTCTAACATTTTCATGCGATCACCGAGCGAAGCAAGATGAGTTTTACATTACGACCCGTGGATAGAAGATACAGCCGATTGTTTAGAACCGAATCACTGTGTGTGGAGATAGATTTTCTGGAAGATTGTACTCATGTTCCAGCCAACGATGTGCTACAACAACTACACGACACTTTTGAGGCCGTCATCAAGGAAATTCGCCGAACATTGGACGCTAAAGAAAGTGACTATGTTAGAATTGCCATCAATCACCCATGGGTTCAAAACACCGATCTGGTTACCGTTCCGTGAACATCGTTTGTTAAAAGCCGAAGACGTGTTACAGAAAGTGGCTGCCTTATTACAGAGTAACGAAGAATTTCGACTAGATCAACGTATGTCCATGAGTATTTGTCACGTGTTCCCTCCCGATGGTCGAGGTAGCGGCGGAACAAACATGAAGAAGAGACACAGTGCTAATTTCGAAGAATATTTAAAGAGTAAGAGATGTCTGGTCACCATTAAGAATGCCGACGAACTTTGTTTTCAGCGAGCCATTGTCGTCGCCCGTCATTATGCCAACAAACAGGACACACTTGAATGGATAAGAGAGAAGAAAAGATTAACCAACAACACAGGACCCCACTCCTGGCAGACGAAGAAAACCGATCACTCACCAATGCCGTCGGTGGAGTCAGACAAGCCTGTACTTGGATGGAAACCTGGGAATTGTACGCCAAGTATTTGGGAGAGAAAGGATATCAGCTCAACGTTTTCTCACGAGCCATCTTTGGGAAGGCGATCTATCGGGGAACAAAATACGTCACCGGAACACCAAAACATCTGAACCTGTATTTACATGACAGACATTATGACGTCATCACCTCCATGTCCGCCTTTGTGGAGAGGTCGTATTTTTGTGAGACCTGTCAGGTGGGATATGATCGAGCCGAAAAACATTCGTGTCACGTCATGTCCACCCTGTCCACCCGATCCCAACACAAAGACGTGTTACCGATGCCATCGCGTGTTTGTGAGCCGTCAGTGTTTCGACAATCACCTTGCCATCCGTTCCAGAGCCAAGTGCAGTGCATGTCATCGGTGGAAGAAATGTGAGAAGTGCCAGAAGGAGTGGGAGGTTATCAAGGCCAAGCGCAATTTAGACGAACATCGATGCGGAGAATACGAGTGTTCCATCTGCCGAGAGTAGCACACGGCCGAGAAACAATTTTGCTACATCCAACCGCTGAAATCGCCCATCGACATGAACGGAGATCGAAAGATACAAATCGACAAACTACAGAAAACAACGTTGACCCGCTTCGTCTTTTTTGACTTTGAATGCCAGGAAGATACCGGTGAACACATTCCCAATCTATGTGTCCTGCAACCCTGCTGTCACTTTTGCATCGACAACAAGGACCCTGCAAGCACTGTCACATGTATTGGAATCACCAACGGGAAATTGTGTTTAAAGGCCAAGACACACTGGACGATGTAGGAAAATGGTTTTTACAACTCGCTGCACATGGTACGGTGGTAGATGGTCGGAAACATGACAGTCACGAATCGAGTCCCCTGATTGCCGTGGCTCACAACTTTAAGGGTTACGACGGATTGCTGATTTTACAGACGCTTGTACAAACATTCCGTGGCGCAACCCGAAGTCATTATGAATGGTGGTAAAGCGATGACGATCACAGTCGGTACGGTAAAATTCATCGATTCCCTCAACTTTCTACCGATGGCTTTACGGGACATGCCCCAGACCTTTGGCCTGCAAGAACTCAAGAAAGGTTATTTTCCTCACCACTTTAACAGATCGGAGAATGAAGATTACGTGGGCGCCTATCCTCCCGACACCGATTACGATCCGGATGGCATGAGTGTATCGGAACGACAGAAATTTCACGAGTGGTACGAGCAGCACAATCACGACGTCTTTGATTTTCGACAGGAAATTCTCACTTACTGTAAGAGTGACGTCGATGTCCTCCGCCGATGTTGTGGCGTGTTTCGCGAGATATTTGTCATGGACACGGGAATCGATCCCTTTGAGAAAAGTTTGACCCTGGCCTCCGCCTGCAGTCGCGTGTTACGCACACACTACCTCAAAAAAGACACCCTCGTCGTCATTCCTCGAGCCCTGATGCAAGAGCCGAAATCTGGTAAAGACTGGCATCGCTTCCAGCCTCGACAACAGTCCAACAATGCCCTTCGATGGTTGGAATGGAAACAACATCAACAGACCATGGCAGCTTTCCGAAACGAGACACGACTACCAAACATTCGACACGCTCGTAACGGTAGTGAATGCCGAGTTGGCCCTTACAGTTTAGATGGCATGGACACGACCACCAGACGGTACGGTGTACGAATTTTACGCGTGTGCCTTTCACGGTTGTCCCAGATGTTATCCGGGTCCCGTCCAGGACGTTCACCATAAACATCCCTACGATCCATCTCGCAGTATGAGGGACTTGTACCAGAAGACACAACAACGCCACCGTCGACCCCAGGAGCAGTACGGTATGCAGACCATCTGCGTCACACACTACCTCAAAAAAGACACCCTCGTCGTCATTCCTCGAGCCCTGATGCAAGAGCCGAAATCTGGTAAAGACTGGCATCGCTTCCAGCCTCGACAACAGTCCAACAATGCCCTTCGATGGTTGGAATGGAAACAACATCAACAGACCATGGCAGCTTTCCGAAACGAGACACGACTACCAAACATTCGACACGCTCGTAACGGTAGTGAATGCCGAGTTGGCCCTTACAGTTTAGATGGCATGGACACGACCACCAGACGGTACGGTGTACGAATTTTACGCGTGTGCCTTTCACGGTTGTCCCAGATGTTATCCGGGTCCCGTCCAGGACGTTCACCATAAACATCCCTACGATCCATCTCGCAGTATGAGGGACTTGTACCAGAAGACACAACAACGCCACCGTCGACCCCAGGAGCAGTACGGTATGCAGACCATCTGCGTCATGTGCAAGTGTGAGATGGAGGAAGAACGACGCCACGATCCCGAGATGGACGAATTTCTACGAGGATTGGAAGATCAGCAATGGCCCACTCCCGAACCTCTGATGCCCCGCAACGCTTTCTTCGACGGGAGAACCAATGCCATCCAACTGTTGGTCAACGAGTCGGTCGAAGACATGCGCTACATCGACGTGGTGTCCCTGTACCCTTACATCTGCAAGTACGGTACCTTTCCCATCAAGGAACCCACGACCGTCACACAGATCGATCAAGACCAGTAGCAGCAAGCAGTACGAAGGGTTGACCCAGTGTTCCGTCTTGCCGCCCCGTTGCCTGTACCACCCGGTGCTCCCGTTTCGGCGCAAACAGATATTGGTGTTTCCCCTGTGTCGATGCTGCGTCGACGAACACATGCAACAAGGGGGGATTGCCGAATACCAACCTTGTGATCACACCGACGAACAGCGAGCCTGGGTGGGTACGTTTGCCACTCTGGAACTGAAGCAAGCGATGACCCTAGTATACCGAGTACTGAAGTCTGGCATTGGAAAGAATTCAGCACTTACGATCCCGAGGCTAAAACGGGCGGTCTGTTTGCTGGGTACATTAACCACTACCTCAAGAAGAAGATGGAACGTAGCGGTTATCCCGACACCTGCCACACCGAAGAGGACAAGGCCTGTTTCGTCAACGACGTGTACGACACGGAAGGTATTCGTCTGGATCCCGCGTCGATGAAACCCAACAAAGGGATGCGGGTGTTTAGTAAGCTGCAACTTAACACAGCATGGGGTATATTCGGACAGAGAGACAACTTTCCCAAGACAGAGTACATCACGGAGCCCAGCGTCTATTTTGAAAAAATGTTAGACGTGACCCAAACCGTACGAGATGTGCAGTTAGTCAACGATAATATGGTCTTGATGGAAACGCTGAAGAAAGAAGAACACGTCGCACCCTGTCCCATCACCAACGTGGTTATCGCCGCCTTTGTCACTGCCCAGGCCCGTTTGAAACTCTATTCCGTCTTGGAATAGTTGGGAGAACGCGTATGCTATTTTGACACCGATAGCGTCATCTATCAATACCACTGCGCGTCATGGAATCCCCCGGAAGGTTCTAGTTTGGGCCAGCGGAAGAACGAGTTGCCCGAAGATGTCACTCGAGAATTTGTTAGCGGAGGACCAAAGAATTATGCATACCGCCAGAGCGATGGTAAAACCGTGTGCAAAGTCCGGGGATTCACTTTGAATTATCGTGCCTCCCAACAGCTGAATTACGCCATCATGAAGAAGAATGTACGACACGTCAATCAAAAGCAGCCTCTGGTCATAGCCAATCCGTTCAAGATTACTAGATCACGTGCCGCCGTCTTTGGACACGCCCCGAGAACAAAAGATATAAGATCGTGTATGACAAGCGGTTTGTTCAATTCAATGACGATGGCCAACCGAGCAAAACTTACCCCTATGGATACTGACTTTCGGGTCTCAGGACGATGGGTAGAAAATACGGATATGATCGAGAAACTTAGACGACGATGGCTCAACTTTCGAGTGTTAAAGTGTTTCCTACTCATTATAGAAGAAAGGCAACGAGTGTATTGGCTGTAAGTACGAACATCCCAGTCAGAGATACCACTCGTGTCTGAGACTAGGCGTGTCGTCCATAATGGGTCAACCCTCACATCCCGTGGACGATTACAATCACTACCTCTGGGTGGACGAGCCGAAACTGCAAGACATCGTTAGCGTGCTAGGCAGTATGATGGACGATCCACGGGATCAAGTCAAGACGTTGGAGGACGAACAACGATGGCGAGAAGACGTCGACAAAGCCTTGAAAAAGTTCTGGACGGTGGTACCGGGCTTCAAGACAGAAAGAAGACCCCACACGCCAGTGGATGGACGACTTGCCGAAGAAAAAGAAACGACGGTCTCTGGATCAAATGGATATCAATGTCATGTCCGGCAACATGGGAGAAGGCTGGGAATGTATTGGCAGACATCTGGGGATCAGAGAAGCGCGAATCAGTCAAGCCAAGATGAGTCATCCCAACAACGCGCGCATGCAAATTTTCACTGTGTTCAGCCATTGGCGACAAAAACACGGTAACCGAGCCGACCTGATGACGTTGTTGGAAGACTGTCACGTGAGTGAAGCCTTGATCGATTGGGACGAAGTGAAAAAGTACGTGGAAAGCCTGGAAATCATAGACTGAACAGCGAACCAATCAAAACAAAGGAAAAGAAAGAACCAATCAAAAGCGAGTGACGTCACGACCAAGACTATAAGAAGCGAAGTGTCAGACTGAAATTTCATTCTGCTCTCGATGGCTAGTCAAGCTTGTTTCTCCTGTAACAATGTCGAACACTGGTATAGAGACTGCCCTGCTCGTTGCCAACAACAGCAACGAAAACCAAGACAAGACAGACCAGCCTATGGTTCCTATGGAAGTTGTTACCTCTGTGGAGAACCAGAACACTGTGCACCCCAGTGTGCAGTGTGGAAAACGAGCAGAAGCCCAAAAGGCGAAGAAAGAAAGAAAAGAAACTGTCAAAAGAAAGTGTTACGGAATCAAGAGACCCACTGATGAAAATCACAAGTGCCTCAACCGTGGACAGCTCGGACACGGCCTGCTCGAGTGCCAAGAAGAAATCCAAACAGAATACAACTTTGAAGCCGTTGCCAGTCGCATATTACAAAGAAAAAAAGAAAACAGTCGACGAAGCTTTCCATTCCACCTACTATTCTCCCGACTACCAGTGAAAACGGTGAAACTTCGAACGGTGAAATCCCGAAGCCGGCTGTCCTCTTGTTGGCAGAGAAGGAAGCAGAAAGTTTTTCCCGAGCACTCATCCAATATACGGGTCCGAGAGATATGACCGAAGTCTTGTCGTATCCCCCTTGTTTCGATATGAGTGAATGGATACCCGTCGTCGTCTCGTTTGCTTAAGTGGGAGACTGGCACCCACACGACACGATGCAGAAGCTTTTGGGACATGAGTATTGGATTCCTCGCGTCCTGATGTAGGGAATGTAGGATAACAGTGCAAGATGGATGTGACGTTCAAACATCCCTTTACCATGTTAGTCAGTGGTCCATCGGTCTTTGTGCGGAAGTTTCTTCAAGCGTCCCTGTTCGACGTCCCTCCCCAACGCATCGTGTGGGCTTATGGCGAATTGCAAGAGAGTTACGATCGCTTTCCCTACACTTATGTCAAAGGTTTGACGGATATTGACGACGTGATGGGTCAAGTCAAGGGTCCACAAGTCTTAGTCGTGGACGATTTGATGGGAGAAAACACGGAGATATTGCAAAAGTGGTTCACGAAAAAGAGTTCTCACCACGACACGAGTGCCATTTACATGTACATTGTGCAAAACTTGTTTGACAAGCAACAGTGTACCAGTGTCTGAATGCCCATTACCTGGTCTTGTTCAAAAACCCCCGTGACGCCTCGCAAATTGATGTGTTGGCCCGTCAGATGTACCCTTCCCGTTTCAAGTATATGCAAGAAGCTTATGAAGATGCGACGAGTACCCCTCGCAGTTACTTACTCGTTGATCTGAAGCCCGACACACCCGAGGCTTTGCGACTGAGATCCAACATTTTACCCCAAGAGGAAACACCCATCGTCTACGTCCAAAAATTATAAAAGGGGGACCTGTACCTTGAATTGACTCTTATTTGTCACGATGGCTCGTACGAATAATACGCAGAGGAAACACCCACCTCCAACCCTTCCCAGGGCGACGTTCCCGGCGCTGGCACCGGACCTTCGTGATCCCATGGTACGAAGTCAGACTCGCCCGAGAATGAGGGCCCCCAGAACACAGTGGTTACCCCCCTCGTTGACACCACCCACGAGTCCCATGTCTCCCTTACCGGCCACACCACCACCACGCCTCACCTTACCGGTCACACCTCCACGCCCCACGTCACCACCTGCTCGGTCTCTCTCTCCGATCTTTCGCAGACCACAAAGAGAAAAGAAGAGTTCAATGAAAGGACTCAAGTCCTTCATTCGCAAGTTGCAACATCTGACTCCCGATATGGCTTGCAAAATCTAACTCCCGATATGTATTACGGGCAGTTGGTCAAGAATACGGGCCGGGCACGTATTGGATTGTTGCAGTGGTTCAAGTTGGCGGCCAACCATTTGCTGAAGGGTAACATTCAGCCACTGCACGCTCAGCACAAGAAATGGGTGGAACGATATCGACAAGTGTTGACCCAATTGACGGAGAGAAACATGCCGACGACCGAAAAACTCTCCCTGATCATGAAACCTGGGGGACGTGGATTTTTGGGTGGTGTGTTGATTCGTATCTTGCTGCGGTGGAAAGAAAGACTGCAAGAGGAAAGAAACAAGAAACGAAATCAATTCGTTCAACGGACCACACAGTGCGGAAGGGGACTGAGTAACGAAGAATTGAACAAACATCGAGCGTTGCTTCGCAAACTGAGTAATCCACGAACATCACCCGACGTCAAACGGGTGGTGCCATCGGTGCATTGCTGGCCATGGCTCTCTCAGCTTTGGCCCCCTTGGTATCTAAACTATTGGGAGGACAACGGTGTGCTAAACATCCCTTCCTTAGAAGGCACGATAAAGCGAACGCTATGACTGCCGAGCTATCTAAACTATTTGGTGGATAACCCAGGGAACAGAAAGGTATAAAAAGGGGACCCCAGAACGACCCCGAGCTCAGTCATGGAGACACTGCGGTATCTATTTAACACTGCACCGAAAGACCGTCCCCTTTTATTCGAGACCCAACCCATCGTCGACGTTGTGTGTGAGTGTATTGGAAACCTGATTCGTGGCAACGTTCAGGTTACCGAAAAACGACCCCACCCTAACCGACGAAAATAAAATGCAACGATACAGACAGTTATTACATCGTTATCAAACGATGCAAAGGAAACGAAAACAGGTTGTTCCCTTGTTGGATGAAAACATACCCGAACAAAAAGAAGAAGAAAATTCGGAAGCACCCATCCTGGAGTCGGTCCCTCGACCCTATCAACGCCGAGCTCGTCTTTTGTTGAAACACATGAAAGAGAAGACACCTTGGTCTTGGAAAAGAGAACTTGGAATTGGTTCGGAATGGGGTACCCGTACCCGACACTAATGCCATCGACATCGTGAACGATTTGGTTGGTCGGCGAAAGAATACCCAGGCTCCCGTGGGATGGTTTGGCGTGTTGCAAAATGTGAAGCCATCGGGAATCAAGAACGATATAACGTATTGTCCACACCACCGGCTCCGCCGCGACGCCCGAGAAAGAAGAGAATCACCAGTGCGGATACCCCTAGTACACCTACCAGAAGTACCAGATGGCACTCCTTGCAAAAACTCCAGTACGGATACCCCTCGTACATCTAACAGAAGATGGGTCCCTCTGCAAAAACTATAAATAGCCTGTTCATAGGGACACCTGCTGAAACATGGAACGAAGGCTGAAGAAAGTGTATTACGACCCGAACCACCCGGCCGCTTTCGGTGGCGCTCTGGGTCTTCACAAAACCACCGGCGTGTCCTTGGAAAAAGTCAAGGCATGGTTGAAACAACAAAGGGCGTATACCTTGCACAAACAAGAGTATGGTGGATGCCTTTTGTCAAATCTTTCAAAGTCGACAACCCCTGCGACTTCAAACGGACAAAAGTACTGAATTCCTCAATCGAAAAATGCAAGCGTACCTGAAGAAGAAAAACATTCATTTTTTCGTGACACACAACGTCGAAACAAAAGCCAGTGTGGTCGAACGATTTCAACGGACACTGAAAGAGCGCATGTGACGATACTTTACTCATCAACAAACACAACGATACATCGACATGCTAGACGACCTGGTTCGGGCTTACAATGCTAGACGACATCGGACCATCGGAATGGCGCCCAAAGACGTTCGCCCCGAACACGAGTGGATGTTGACAACACCTCCTCCACGTCCCCCGAAAAAGAAAAATCAATGGTCGTACGTTTGGCTTTACCGAAACATGGTGCCTTCGACAAAGGTTACTGGCCCAACTGGAAACGTTCAACGTCGCACCCAACGTCGGTCCCGGTTACAAACTGTTGGGTGAAAGAGGTGAGCCCATACAGGGCACCTTCTATCCCGAAGAATTGCAAGCGGTCCAAGTCAACGACGATGAGATCTTTCCCATCGAAAGAGTACTCGAAAGAAAAAAAGACAAAGTATTGGTGAAATAGTTGGCCTATCCGGCGAATTTTAATTCGTGGATCGACAGGTCCAGTCTCCAAAACGTATAAATAGGAGCGAGAGACGCCAACATCAGTCAACATGCAAGACGAAACCACGTCTACGTCCGTGAGTGCCCACAATTGGTCGCTCTTGGGAAAACGTGTGTCACAAGCGGAAATCGTCTTTTTCTGTCAAGTGATTTTAGTGTACGTCGTGGCGGGTGTTTCTTTGTCCCAACTGGCTTTCAAACCCGACGGATTTGCGCTACAGTACTTTGGGTTACCTGTTACCGTCTCCAACCTTGAAAACCAAACATAATGAACAACGACCGGCCCTTTTACCTCACGCTCCCTAATGACAGTTCCGCGTATCATACACATCTGGAACCGTGTTTCTTTGTCCCAACTGGCTTTCAAACCTGACGGATCGCAGACCACGTTGTGGACGGCTTTGCTCTCCAGTACTTTGGGTTACCTGTTACCTTCTCCAACCTTGAAAACCAAACATAATGAACAACGACCGGCCCTAGTGACAGTTCCACGTATCATACACATCCGGAACCGCCACTTCTCGTCGATCATCGGGAATGGGAAGTGGGTCTGTCCATGATCACGTTACCTGACCAATGGCAAAACATCGATTACCGAGACAACACGCTCAGCTTACCCATTCATCCTTGGTCGCACTCGAGGACGAACCCGGAGTAAAGATATGCCGGGAACTCCATAGCGCCCAACCGTCGCATTGTTTAAAAGGTGTAAAGGGTGGTGAGATCAAGGGAACGATCGAATTGGAAACGCACATCCCTGAGGCATATCCTGGATGTCCTAAACAAGCACTTGGAGGTGTTGTTGTACCTGCCTCCCATCTACAACCATTTGGCCAATAAACCCGTTCGTTTGGATCCCAATAACAAGGAAATGACCGACCACGAGAAGAAAAAGCAGGACGAGTACGAAACTCGAGAGGTGATGCGCCAAGGGGCCGCACAAAAAGGTTCCTTCGTGTCTTTCAAGAAAGACGGCACCAACGACAAAGTGTATCTGAAGATCAATCACGTGCAAGCGCTTGTGTATTTTGACGTGTTGCCAAAAATCGAACTTCGTTTGTGTGGACCCATTGTGTCCATGTTGGGATGGACTGGAAACGAACTGTTGGTTGCCCTGCAGTCAATCGATATGACCGGCGACGATGGCCAAAGTCTACGACATTTCTACGCTCACCACACCCCAAATTTTCAAACCCAGTACGATCTATTTTACATCTACACGGACATTATCGAACCCCAGATCGTAGGTGACGTGAGGGCTACTTTGTTGGACGTGATTCCCAGTCGACGATTGTATCACCGTCCCGCCAGGATTCACTACTTACCTCTGAAGTACAGTCGACTAAACTCCGTTGGTCTCTATATAAGGAACAGAATGGGGAAAGCCGTGCGATTTCTAGACGGTAAGGTGGTGGTCCAATTTCATTTTCGCCGCCGATGATGATTCGAGTGTACAAAGGTGGAGTGCCCAGACAGCGAGGAGCTGGCAATGGTCTGGTGGTGTACAAGGGAGGAATTCTGAGACAACAGATTGCCGGTCGATGGTCGGGGATATTGAATGCCGTCAAATCGGTCGGAAAGACCCTGTGGTCGGCCAGTAAAGCTGCCGTGAAAAAGAATGTGCCCCAAGTGTTACCCAAAGTGGGGCAAAGCGTACTCGACGCCGTCAGCGGTCGTGAAAAATGGATCACGATGTCCGACACACTCAAGAACGTGGTCGCCCACCTGGAACCTATAAAAAAACCCTCACGAAGCCGTTCCACTTCACATCGTCCGAAGAGGAAGAAGAGGACACAGGTCACCTCTCACAAACGACGTAAAGGATAGTCAAGTCGCACCCATTAACATCTTGTTTCCTTCGTTGTTTAAAGACGTCAAATTACGCCTGGGAAAGGATGTGGAAACCTTGGTCATCACCTCTCTGCCCACCTATCCCTACCGGGCTTACTTGGAGAATTTGCTGGGTTTCAGTAAAGGAGCCAAGAACGACCACCTATCAAAACAAGTCTTGTGGGAAAAAGACACCGCCGGGCAGTTCAATTCCACGCACCTTTAAATTGCAGTCGCGTCTACACTTGGACATGTGTTAACCAGATTAGTATCTGCTTGACCTGCGGTTGAAATTGGAAAAGCAATCCCCCAAATTTTTCTGATGTACGAAGGCAACGATACAGAAGACTACAAAGTCGAGTTCACCAAAGCATACCTGGATCTCCCATTCGTCACTCTGGGTCCAAGTACCTACACACGGGTGGCCTCGCAACTTCAATCGTCCAACGCCAAGTATCCCCTGAAGCGCGTGGTGGTCCGCGACATGGTCATTCCTAGACAATCTGTTTGTCAACGAAACCCTGCCCAAGAGATTAATCATTAATCGTGGGTATGGTACGTAACACGGCCTACGACGGAAGAAAAAACAGAAACCCCTTCCAATTCGACACAATCAATTGCAAAACATCAAATTGACCAAGAACGGGGAAATTGTGGCCGAATACGATGTCGACTTTCCCGAGCGACAAGCCATCGCACCTTACCTGGATTTGATGAAAAGAGTGGTCTGGACGTCCCTTTCAACGACTATATCAATTGACCAACGACCATGGAGCCGATGGTAATTACTTTCATCGAAAAGCAGCGGGTAACCTGTCTTTGGAACTCAAGTTCGGTGCGGCCCCAACCAATCACCTCAGTCTTGTTCTGTTTGCCGAATACGACAATGTCTTGGAAATCGACGCCAACCGACAAGTCATCAAAGATTGGTGAGGCTCTCTCCAATCGACAACTGACACGGGCTTTAGAAAAACATCTCCACCCTAACGTGTTCGGGGGCGTGTGGGCCCGTAATCATCTGGATATACCGCGCCATACCTCGTACCCCAAGAACTCCAACTCCACTGTTTTGTGACGGCATGTTTTGTGACGTCATGCTATTCTGATTGGTTGGAAAATTGTATCGTCCCGTCTCGAGTCATAAATAGGAGTGTCGAAGCCAAAAGAAGTCACAAGCAACATGGATCGTAACGATTTTAGATTTTGTGCCACTTGTCGGGGGTATAATCCCATGTTTAGGGGGAATCGATCCGATGCCGATTATTTAATTTGATTCTAGTGCGGGACAGAGATTGGCAACACCTGTCATAGACGGAGCAAGCATGCAGTCAAATGCGCGAAGAAACCCAATCGGTGGGAGCAGCCGAAGTGTTGTTGTTAAAAGAACAGGGCCAACTTAATCAATGCAATCTTCCCCCTTTGTTCTTTTTCTTCTTCTTCTCTCTCTCTCTCTCTCTCTCCTTTCCCGCGCGCTCGCCCCTCTTTCTCCGTACAATCACACGTGCAAGGTCACGCACGTGCAAGGGGTCACACACGTGCTAAAGGGATTCAGTGCAAGGTCACGTGCACGCCCATGAGCACGCATGCGGGCACGTGCGTTGCCATACAAGCGCCCCTACTACTACCAACGTATAACTATATCCAGATATTATAGTTTTGCCGGGAGAAAGGGTGAGCACGCAGAAAAACTATACCAATTTAAAAATACATTATGTGTCCAAAAGTCGTGTGGACGACTACACCAACGTATTTCTATATCCAGAAATTAAACTAAGTCGTGTGGACAATCTCACCAACGGTTGTGGACGACTTAACCAGGTTTTTCGTATGGACGACTTTGCTTGTGGACGACTAGACTGGCATCCGTATTAAATTTTTTTTTAAAAATAAATAGATAAGGTCCATGAAGAGAGAAATTTTACAATGAAAAAAATTTAAAAGTGTTGGATATTGAACTGGCATGCAATCAAATGGATTATTTGAAATGGACGAATGTAGGGCCAAAGTTATTTTTACATGTTGTCTTTCTCTCCCTTTCCATTCCCCCCCCCCCTTTGCATGGCGATTTTTGTTAACTTTTTGGTTTACATGTAGAATCGAAGAAAAGGGTTTGAAAATACATTTTCTGTCAGGTTTTGGTGAATATTCATGATTTTGAGGCGGAAGGATACAAGAGTTGTGAGGTTGGTTGCTTAGATGTCTCTACTTACAGCTTGTGTATCTCAAGTTTTTCATGTTTTGTGCCAGAGTTTGCCACATGTTGCTCCATCTGTGGCAGAAAGCGTTCTACCCAGCGAATATTTGGGGAAAAGTTACAGCCGGTCTATGAGACGAGAATTAACATTAAAGTCACACTCGGCAATCCTCGACAGATTCCGGAACCTACATCTAGTCTCGGCTGTATGAGTGATTGAAGTTAATGGGGAAATAATTAGTGATCTGTGGATCGCGTTGATTTAAAAACAGGGGATTTGTTCCTGAGCCAGGTAAGATATTCTGCTTAATTGTAGTGCAATGTGTCAGAAATGCTATAAATAACAATAATCAATCGTTGTTTTCATGACAAATATTGTCAATTTTGCCTAGTTTTTGCGACTGTGATTCGCGTTTGGATTTCCTACGTGGAACTATGTAGGACCAACACTTAACTTATCTCGAAACAGTTAGGGTTGGGAGATGAGGATTGTTATCTAGTGCTTGACCTACTAGGCCCTTATGTTTATCGGATGAGTTCGATTTTGGCACGTATCGGACCGTAACATTTACGAAATATCACGTGCTTAGCTTGTCGACCCTCGAGAGGAAACCAAGCTGATTGGGATCATGGCTGACTAGGACCATGGCTGATTGAGACCATAAGTCATGGCTGATTGGGACCACATTCCAGGTTTATTCGGACCACCACTAGGCTGATTCGGACCACACAATAAAAAACCCCAAAATACTAGATTTTGATATTGAATGTAGTTTAAAGGAATTTTATCTAGGCTATAGCCTGACTATAATATGTGCTTTTATGTAAATTATTATACGTTTTATGCAATTTAAACATGCCATTTTTATTTTATAAACTCAATAGCTTGTTTCAGAATCCATTATATATATTGTTTGTAATTATATGTTGTAGAAATACTGTTTAAACCAATTTATATTAATTTCAAGTCAAACAAATACTAGCAATAGAGTGGCATAACTGAAAACCGAATCCATTATTTGTGTGCAATTATATGTTATTTATAGAAATACTATTTAAAATGTATACCAATTTATGTCATACAAACGTGAAAACTCATACCAGCAATACAGTAAGTAGAATAACAGTGTGATGTGTGTAGAGTTTTAATGGTAAGGCTTTTCGTAAATTAGGTAGGAAACAACAAGGGTGAAATTCAGAACAGGAAGTGCTATTTATTAATCTCTATTACAAAAGAGTTATGTAAGGTTGTATGCATATTATAGAAAAGGGAAATGTTAAATATACTACATTCCTTCTTTCTAGATAGAAATGTTCTTTTAACCATAAGACTTAACTCAGTTCACTATTAACAAACATAAGAAACACCAAACACTATGAATTATTAAACTAAGCCTATTCAGTCAATTCACAAATCAATTCTGTTTGGTTTCTTAATCTGTCTTGTTGATCTGCGTAGCTGAATTGGGACACTACATGTTGACTGATTATTACTTGGTTGACTGGAACAAGTGTTATCTGTAGCACTTTCATCAGGGGGTTCAGTTGTGCTGCAACCTTTACGTTCACGGACTACAGGTGCAATAGGAATATCTAACGGTTTGTCAACAGTGGCATCCTCAACTAGTTTGTTGTGATTAAACTGAGCATGTTGTGCATCTAGAAGATGATCGATATGTCGTTTCCGGATTAAACCATCATTTAATTGTACCAGAAACGGATATGGACCACAACGTTCTAAAATAATGCCATCGGTCCATTTATCCTTTCCTAAAATGTCCAAGACTAACCCACTCTGACCAATATGAAAGGTTCTGGAAACAGCACTCTTATCATGACTTCGCTTTTGACGACCTTGATTCGCAGTAACAGTTTCTTGTAGATTAGGGCGTAGACTATGTAACTTAGTTCTCAGTTGACGTCCATGAAACAACTCTGCAGGATTTCTGTTGGTGGTTGAATGGGGTGTTGTACGGTATACAAACAAGAATCTTGCAAGTCTATGTTGTAAAGATGATTTATCGGCTTGGCTGCTTTCTAGTGCTCGTTTCAAATTTTGGACCATTCTTTCTGCAGCTCCATTGGAAGATTGATGGTATGGTGATACAAGTGTCTGTTTAATAGAATTCATCTTTAAGAAATTCTTAAATTCAGCTGATCTGAACTGGGGCCCGTTGTCACTCACGACTTCTTCAGGTAATCCGTAACGACAGAAAATGTCTCGTAAAACATCAATGGTTTTTGTAGTAGTAGTTGAATTCATTGCAATTACCTCAGGCCACTTTGAATGGGCATCAGTTAGAATCCAAGTGTATCCTCTGACAAGGACGTGCAGGCCATTCCCATGGTATTAAAGGAGCGGTAGCTGGTTTATTTCTAACTTTTTGGCAAGGTTCAAAATGCCGAACTAGCGTTTCAATATCTAAATCTTGACCTAGCCATCAAACAATACTTCTTGCAATTGATTTCATTCTCACGATGCCGGGGTGTGCATCTTGAAGTTCATCAAGGACACGTTTAGTGTAAGTAGCAGGAATAATAACCCTCATCCCCCACAATAAGCAATTTTGCTCTATTGAAAGTTCTACACGTCGATTGAAGTAGGGCTTTAAATCTTGATCAATTACTTCAACTGGCCAACCAGTCTTAGTGTATTCAAGTACTCCTGATAAAGTTGGTGATCGTGATGTTGCTGTGGCTATGTCTTTAGATGTCACAGGTAAACTGCTTAAATGTCCATCAGATATTTGAAATATTGCAGGTTCCACGCTGTTATCATGGTTTTCAGATAGTGGCAAACGGGATAGTGCATCTGCATTAGCATTATCTCCCGATTTCTTGAAAACAATGTCGTAGGCATACGATAATAAAATTACTGCCCATCGTTGAAGTCTTGCAGATACATACGGAACTTCGTCACTCCAAAAATAATTCCCAAGCCCTACTTTTCAATTTGTGAGTAGTTACGTTCTGCAGAATTCAAAGTTCTGGATGCATAAGCTATAGGTCTTTCTTGTTATCCTCAAGTCTCTGCATCAATGCAGCACCAAGTCCATACTGGGATGCATCACATGCCAAGATTAATGGTAACGATGGGTTGTAATGAACTAGAACTGGGGCTGATATGAGATACTTTTTCACAGCATTGAATGCAGTTATACACCCCCGGCTCCAAATCCATTCAGCAGTTTTACACAACAAGGAATTCAATGGATGAACTAATGTTGATAAGTTTGGAATGAATCTCTGATGGTAGTTCAGCATACCAAGGAAGGAACGGAGTTCTGATTGGTTCTGTGGTGTTGGTGCCTTAACAATGGCATCTATTTTCTCGCTCGTAGGTGAGAGTCTGTTTTGTGCCATGATCATACCCAAGTACTCTACAGATGGCTGTAGAAATAAGCATTTCTCAGATTTGAGTCTCATATGATACTGATGAAGACCCTTTAATACGTTATCAACATTCTTGATATGAGCTGTGTCATCTGCACCCGTTATAAAAATATCATCTTGGTAGCAAACTGTGCTAGGTAGGCCTTGAAGAATCTGTTCCATCAAATTTTGAAAAATAGCTGGCGATGCTGCTATTCCAAAAGGTAGACGTGTATACCGGTAAAGGCCTTTTGATGTGTTTATGGTGACAAATTCTCTGGATCTTTCGTCTAACAAAAATTGTTGATATGCATTAGATAAATCTATGCGTGTAAAATTCTGTCCACCAGGTAGAGAGTTATACAAATCCTCAGGGGTTGGAAAAGGATGTTGATCAACTTCGAGACATGGATTAACTGTAACTTTGTAATCTCCACATAATCTAACAGATTTGTCAGATTTTGGAACACAAACCAAAGGTGTGGTCCATTCACTATGCTGAACCTTCTCAATGATGCTTTCTGCTTCGAGGCGATCTAATTCTTTTTCCACTGCTTCACGGAGAGAGTATGGAACGGTTCTGGCTTTATGGAACTTTGGTTCACTATTAGGTTGAAGGTACAGTTTGGCCTTGATACCTGATATTGTACCTAAACCGGGTTCAAAAATATCAGAATATTTGTTGAGTAATGGCTGAATAAGGTCGTGTTCTGATGTACATCCAGAAACAGAGGAAACCTTCTTGATTTCATTTAAATCAACCTTCATTTCTCTGAGACAATTTCTTCCAAACAAAGCTCGACCTTTTGTTTTGACAACAACCAAAGGTAGCATCTTGGTTTGTCCTTTGTGTTTAACAATTGAAGAGAATTCTCCAACAACATCGATCTTATCACCAGAATAGCTGCGTAACTGTACTGATGAGTTTTGAAGCTTGATATGACCTAGTTTGTTTAAATAAAGCTGGCGTGGCAGTAACGACAAACTGGCTCCTGTATCAACTTCCATGTCAATCATCTGACCTCCAATATTGACAGGTATGACAATGCTGTCTTGTGAAGTGGTTTCTAAATCAGCCTTGAAAATTGAGAGAGTTTCTTGTTCTTCCTCGTTTCCTTTCCCTGACACTTTGTGTGTGGATTTAGGTTGATATCGTTTACGAAATTTCTTCTTAACACCTGAAGTTGAAGCTTTGCAGACATGCACGATGAAGATGACCTACTTTACCACATCCATCACACACTGACGTAATGTACGGGCACTGTGGCGGACTGTGTGTAGTAGCCAAGCAACGAATACAAGGTGGGACACCCTGTCTATGTGCAACTTTAGGTTTAGTGTTACCATGCTCTTGTGACTTCCATTTGTGATGATGCAGATCTGTGGTTCTGTTTACAGATTTTACTGCTCCTGGGAGAGATTGAAATTCTGCTACGTCTTTGTCGGCTAGTTCTTGATAATCTGCATGTAGTTTCTTTTGAATAGAAAGTCTATTCAATCCACAAACCAGACGATCACGTAGTGAATCTTCCAAAAAGGTACCAAACTCACATGTAGAAGCTAACTTCTTAATTGCTGCAGCAAACTGCTTCACTGATTCTCCCTCTTTTTGATTTCGGTTGTAGAATCTAAACCGCTCAGCAATTACAAGCTTTGGTGGTGAAAGGTGTCCTTTAAGGATGTCTATTAATTCCTGAAAAGTCTTGGTGGATGGCGCTGCCGGTGCAACAAGATCTTTTAACAAGGAATAAGTCTGACTCCCAATGAGAGATATGAAGATAGCAACCCTTTTGGCTCCATCGTCTTCATCTACATCATTAGCAATGAAATACTGCTCTACTCTTTCAATGTATGCATTGAAATCACCAGAATCCATATTAAACTCTTTTATGTGACCTAATTTACTCATTCTTATAAGTTTTTATCTCGTCGCCAATGTGATGTTTGCAGATTTTTAATGGTAAGGCTTTTCATAAATTAGGTAGGAAACAACATGGGTGAAATTCAGAACAGGAAGTGCTATTTATTAATTTTTATTACAAAAGTGGTGTGATCATAAATATCATAGAAATATATAAATAGACTAGAATAGCTGTCACGTGACCCGCGACATGTGAATATGTCCGCCATGTTTGTGCATTGATTATTGACATCACGTGCGGTGAACTCAATGAATCCAGCTTCGTTTCGCTTGAAAGAAAGAAAAGTCGTAAAACAACCCATTGCCATACATATTCACAGGTTTGGCAGTACCAGTTTGTAAAATTTAATATATATCTTCATTCTCTAATTTAATGGAATGACTCGCGAAGCAGGCTTAATATACTATTCAAAAAAGTAGGGGATATTTGATTTTTAAGTGTTATTAAAGTCACCTAATGAAACTGACGAAGAAACAAATGACAAAATGAAATGAAGTTCACATTGATCGATTTATTCCAAATGATCGTTAGACTAAGTAAGGCACAGACTGACCATTATAAGGGTAAAATGATACCCGGGGTCAAACAGCAAAGTTACCACAGCATCACAATAAAATCAGTAACGGGTAAATCCTCCTCTGTTTGCCAAACAAGCATTGATCCGACGTGGCATACTCCTAATAAGACGTCTAAGGTCATTTTGGTCCAGATTGTCCCATTCCTGTTGCAACGCAGCAGCAAGTTCTTGGACATTGGCAGGACGTTGTTGACGTTGACGTAACCTCTGTCCAAGCATGTCCCAGACATGCTCGATGGGGGGGAGGTCGGGACTCAGTGCTGGCCAAGGTAATGTGGTGATGTTCTGTTGTTGGAGGTAACCTGTAACGATCCTGGCCCTGTGACATCTTGCGTTGTCATCCTAGAAGATGAAACGGCGGCCATGACCTCGAGCGAACGGCACAACATGGACTGCCAAGATGTTGTCCCGGTAGTACTGGCCTGTAACACGCCCTGCAACAACACGTAAAGCCGTTCTTCCAGCAACAGTGATGCCTCCCCACACCATAACAGAACCACCCCCAAATTAACCATGCCTGGTGACGTTAACGTCTTGGAAGCGCTCGTTTCGACGACGCCACACCCTCCTACGTCTGTCCAAAAAATCAACAGTGAACCTTGACTCATCTGAAAACATCACATTGCTCCAGCGTCGATTATCCCAGTGTTGACGATCCCTACACCAACGACGTCTTGCCTGAATGTGATGATCTCTCAAACAAGGGATCACGCGAGGACGTCGGGCGCGAAGGTGACCCTTATGCAGTCGATTCCGAATCGTCTGGCCACTCACTCTCACACCAGTGTCTGTTTGAAGACGAGCGCTGATCTGATTTGTTGTGATGACACGATTTCTCAAGGCCAAGGTATTGATAAATCGATCCTGGGCTTGAGTTGCCGCCCTTGGTCGACCTGAGCGTGGTCTGTCCTGTACAGATTGTGTATCACGGTATCTGGACCATAGCCTGCTTATGACAGACTGAGAAACATTCATCGTCCGCGCCACAACCGCCTGTGTTGTGCCGATCTGTAGCATGCCAAGGGCACGTAACCTTTCATTTTGGGTAAACCGACGCATATCAAAATTTGTTTTCTGGTCACTAAAACAATTAAACTGGTGTTTCCACCCTGGAATTCAATGCCACAATGACTGTAACATTCAAAGTCAGAGTCGTGCAAATCTTGGGTTGGACCCCCATGATGATCCCAAGCATCACCTGCATTCCATGCGGTAGCTATTGGTGCGTTTGGGCGTCACGTGTAACTGGAAATGTTTCTTCTGTTAGGTTCTATAGTGACTTTTTCGTAGTCATTTGCATATTTTAGTATTATGCCCCCAAAATCAAATATCCCCTACTTTTTTTGAATAGTATATATAGCCACGGTGAAACAGTACATATAGCATAGCATAGGCTAGGCCTACAAAGCACATAGTTTATAGGCTAGATGCCATGTCAAAATGAACCTATTTTCATCTACAAATTAAAGACACTGGGTGGATGGATTGATGGGCTATGAATTGTGGTATTTTTTTTGTTTTTTTGTTTGAAATTCTGGAATCTCTATGATCGACAAGCAATAATAATATAAAAGCCGCTAAGTCGTGCGACGATTTCTCTGGTAGGCCTAATCTACTCCAGGGGTGACATGCACCCAGCAATTGACCAATGACGAAAAATACGATGCCTTGCAAGGCATTGAATGTGAATCAACGACGAGTTCGCGGTAGCAAACGGTACCAATTACTTTTGTTTTACAAAAGAAAAATAACAGATATTTTAGTTTTGTTTATCAAGGTATGTAAATCAATTATTTAAACATATCCTAATAAAATATTTCACATTAATCTCGAAATAGTAGGCTCTAACTAAGCCTTGGTTTCACAGTAGTTTTTTTGGCGATAGGTAGCGGTCTAAGTTAGATTTGTTTACAAACAAACCCCATTACTAGTACATTATTCCTCCGCCTGTACATTTAGTGGTTCGAGAAATTTAAATTTTGATTTTAATGTCTTGATTGTTATATAAAGCTAAAACAATTATCCCCACGGGTTATAATTCTAAGTACCGGTAAAATGCAAACTTGGAAAATAAATTATAGTAAGCCTACTTGTGTTTAAAATAAAAGAAGAAAAAATTCTAAAAAACTCGAGTACGTACGCTCACGTATCGCGATCTCCCTTGAATTTTTCGACAAGTTACTAGTTACTACATGTATGTGTTTTATTTTAGCAGATTGGTGAATTATGATATTATGGTGAGGAGTTTCAAGTTTTTAGCGCAAAGAGGATGTGCTAAAAATGGCCGTAACGTGGAAGGTGTTCTGATTCAAGTAGTACTACTAGTGTAGGTAATTTGTCAAATAACGAATATGGGCGAATATTAAAATAATTAATTTTACTTAGGCCTATATTCAGTATAATTTAGAACCTGTTTGCATTTTATGGTTTTACTTGACAGACCTATCTCACGGCATTTTCCGAAGATTTATAAAAATAAAATAATACTAGGCCCAATGAAGATTTTGCATTTCGTGAAGATTTGTAAAGTTTAAATATTTGGCCGAATGATATAGGCCTACCATAAATATTTTTAAAAAATGACCAGCTCTCTCAAAAGTCTCGATAAATATCCCCCTGCATGTTTTGAGGATTTGTAAAGTTAAAATAATATAGCCCACTAGGCCTCATGAAATAGGCCTACCTATTTCTGAAAACCGTAAGCAGCTGCCAAAAACAAAAAAGCCACAATATGCAGGTAGAATACTCACAGTATTCTATGAAGATTTGAAAACTAAATTTAAAAAAAATACCAGGCCTTGTGATATAAAGAAAAAGGTGAGCATTTCACGATGTGCAGGCAGGATATCTCACAGCAGTTTGTGAAATTAAGACAATACTAGTCATTATGATATAGGGCAACCTATTTCTAAAAAAAACCAGTGATAAACTATCAAAAGAAAATTAAATAAAGACAAACGATATGTGGAGTATTTAAATTGTTTGGCAGCACATTTGTCTGATATTTATTACATTTTCTTCCTGGGGTGAATGAAAATGGAAAAACCACTGTGACATGTTATACCATAATGTTAATTAAAAAAACCTTGGTTTTCTGTTAAAGGTAGATACGGTTCTATTTGTGTCAGAATTCTAACACAAGTTAGCCATACTTAGCAAAACCTACTTGACCACTTACCTTAGCAGTAATTACATTATGACACTGTTATATACCTCTAACTAACATGATTCCTTCCCCTGTATTTATTTTACAGTGCTATGATGTAATTATCTAACATGATTGGGGAACCACTGTGGTTAAGTGAGTAAGATGCTGGCTTGCTATCCGATAGGTCACAGGTTAGATCTTGTTGGCCAAGAAAGTTCGCCATTTTCTGTTGTGGTTTCGCCTTGTCAGTGGTGCAGGACGGATGGCCTGACAGGGATAGTTGTCTAGTCGTTTGGATGGGACGGAAAACCAAGGTCCAGAGTAAGTATTGGCGTTTACGTAAAAGATCTGTTGGCATGCATGTAAATGAACCAATGACATTTGGCATTCGAAATAAGGGTAGGCTGTGGCTGTGGAACTGCTGTTCAGTTTCAATTTTTCTACATTTCAGATAGCATTGTAAATATTATGCAAGCTGCAAGCATACCGATGTTTGACAAGAAGCATATTTTAAAATAGAGAGTGAATTAGATATTAAGACGAAGTTTGGATTGGCACTAAGGTCATCTCTCATAGACTACCAAGAACATTTGTTGGTCTGCGAATCAGAACGAAATAATTAATTTTGTTTTTTAATGAAAATAATAAATTTGAAATATGAATAGTTGTGGATTATAAAGCTAAAATCTAAAGACTGTACTATGCTGATTTATCCCTATACATTATAGGCAAGGAGTAGGGTCTCCTGTCCAACCTCGTATGTTTCCCAAAATGAGCTAGGTTTTGCTACACCTGACCATTACACAGATAGAATTGAAAAGTTCATTTGGTTAAATTTGCATTTAACGACCAATAAAATCTATATTTCAGAAAGGAGTCAGTTTTATATTTTCATATGTATTCCAATGTACGCTTTCAATATATCTATCATAATTAAGAATTCCTACGCATTTTCACTGATTACCATCATTAGCACAGTTTACCCAAATACATAATAATAATCAATCTACTAATATCAGAACTCAAATCATATATGTTTTTCGTCGTGTCTTCCCTTGTCAGTGGTGCAGGAAGGTGGAGCTGATAAGGCCAGTTTTTTAGTCGTTCGGATGAGACGAAAACCGACGTCCCGTGTACACATTTGCGTGCAAATAAAAGATCTATTGGTAGATGGAATTCGGTATTAAGTAGGCCGTAGCGCCCTGTCCGGACAAAATTTTCTCCATAGCACACTGTATGGCGTACGCCCGTCTTCAATATCCCACTCATTTCATTTCGTTTACAATCACATACCATTACATATCGTTATTTGAACGTTATTGGAATTTCTTGGATTCGCCTCAATTTTGATGATCAATATGCTGTTTTACCTGTATATGATGGACTTTAAAATAGAATAAGCGATCAGTATCAACAGGAATGGAATGAAGATCGGTCGAAATATTCAAAATTAAATTATTATAACCTTTTCACCATTGCCTTATCACAAAAAGAATATTTATAAAATATCTCAAATCATAATTACTGTGTACCTCTATCCAAATTTATATGTGTATCACATAACTTGCTGAGTGAAACTGGAAGATACGATAAAATTAACAGAAATGATAGAATTTTTAAATTATGCAATTTAAATAACGTTGAAGACGAATATCATTTTTATACGCCCACATTTTTATGTGGATGTATATTGTCGTCGCCCATGTCCGTCCGTCCGTCCGTCCACAATTTGTTTGTGGACAGGTCACAATTCTTATCTGATTTTGACGAAACTTGAAATATAGGTCTATCCCGGCTGCTTTCGATATTGGCATGTATCGGATCAAAACTTCATGGATTATGGTCCCTGATTGTACGAAAAATCACGTTTTAGCTTGTGGACCCTATTAGAGGTCACAATTTTGAACCGATTTTGATGAAACTTCACATGCATGTTTATAACCCAAAGATCTTGGTTCCTTTCGATATTTGCGCCTATCGGAAGTAATTTCCTGAATCGCAAGGAACCAAGATGTTTAGGTTATAAAAATGTATTTCAAGTTTCATCAAAAACGAATTAAAATTGTGACCTCTATAGGGTTCACAACCTTGATATACTATATTTTTACAACATTCGCGTACAAACAGCGGTCATTTTGTTTGTCAATTTTGGTCCGATTTTCATGAAATTCAAACTCAACCTAGATTACTCTGTAACGGTGATATAATCAAACGTTGTTTTAAACCAGGTAATAATTGTTACCTCCAGAGGGACCACAAGGTGATAAAGGCGATTTTTCGTACAATCAGGGGCCATAATTCAGGAAGTTATGATCCAATATGCGAAAATATCGGAAGGAACCAAGATCTTTATGTTATAAACATGTATTTCAAGTTTCATCAAAATCGGTTCAAAATTGTGACCTCTATAGGGTCCACAACCTTGATATAAACATATTTTCACACTATAATCAAACGGTTTTTTTTTAAATCGGATAATAAGTTTGACCTACAGATGGGCCACAAGCTGAAAAAAAGGCAATTTTTCGGCCAATCACGGGACATAATTCAGGAAGTTACGATCCGATGGGCGCAAATATTGGAAGGAACCAAGACCTTTGGGTTATAAACATACATGTCAAGTTTCATGAAAATCGGTTCAAAATTGTGACCTCTATAGGGTCCACCACCTTGATATAACATATTTTCACACTATTCGCAAAATCACCTTTTTTTTTTAGCTTGTGGCCTCTCTGGAGGTAACAATTATTATCCGAATATATCACCGTTACACCTTAAGGAAGGTTGAGTTCGAATTTCGGGAAAATCGGACCAAACTTGCCATACGCGTTTGTACGCGAATACTGTTAAAAAATTGTATATCATGGTTGTGGACCCTGTAGAGGTCACAATTTTAATTCGATTTTGATGAAACTTGAAATGCATGGTTATATCCCAAAGATCTTGGTTCCTTTCGTTATTTGCGCATATCGGATCGTAACTTCCTGAATTATGGCCCCTGATTGTCCGAAAAATCGCCTATGGTCCCTCTGGAGGTCACAATTATTATCCGATTTAAAAAACGTTCGACTCTATCACCGTTACACCCTACGGAAGGTTGAGTTCGAATTTCGAAAAAATCGGACCATAATTGCCAGAAAAAAATGGCCGCCGTTTGTACGTGAACAGTGTAAAAATATGGTATATCAAAGTTGTGGACCCTGTAGAGGTCACAATTTTAATTTGATTTTGATGAAACCTGAAATGCTTGTTTATAACCTAAAGATCTTTATTCTTTTCGATATTTGCGCATATCAAATTGTAACTTAATGAATTATGGCCTTTGATTGTAGGAAAAATCACTTTCGGTATTGCTTATTCTCTGTCTATCTTTCAAACAATTATTATCTGATTTTTAAAAAAAAAATCTGATTATATTACTGTTGCACCGTAAGGAAGGTTGAGATCGAAATTTCGTGAAAAGCATACCAAAATTGCCGGACGAAATGGTCGGCGTTTGTACGCGAATAGTGTAAAAATATGGTATATCATGGTTGTGGACTCTCTACAGGTCACAATTCTTATCCGATTTCGACGAAAAGTAACATTTCTAGGTTATGTACCGTCATACCATAAACATTGTCGGCTTCGAGTTTCATGAATATCAGACTGGAACTGACCAACAAAAAGGCTGCTCCCAATACAGTATGAAATACAGGACTTAATGATGTAGGAAAAATCACTTTCGGTATTGCTTGTTCTCTATCCATCTCTCAAAAATGTGGGCGTATCCTGTTAATTACAAACTATATTGTTTTTATTACAATTTATATACTTTTTATAAACAAAAATAGGTTGCCAGGCAACGAAACATACGCCCACACAGAGGCTAAATCGTTCGGGCAGTCAACAAGAGTTGTCGCATATAAAGTAATTATCAGAAAATCATTAGAATTTGTTTGGTATTTTATAAAATTCTGCTCCATGCTAACGTTTAGTTTACGAAACATTAAATATTATTTCTAAAATTGGATAATAATTGAGACCTCTAGAGGAACCACAAGCTAAAAAAGTCAATTTTGCGTACAATCAGGGGCTATAATTCAGGAAATTACAATCCGATAATATCCGTTGAATATCAAAAGGAACCAAGATCTTTGGGTAATAAACATGCATTTCAAGTTTCATCAACATCAGATTAAAACCTATATACCATATTTCCACTTTTCGGGTACAAGCGGCGGCCATTTTGTCCGTCAATATTGGTCCGATTTTCACAAAATATGCACTCAAACTCCATTACCATGTAACGGTGATATAATCAAACGGTTTTTGAAATCGGATAATAATTTTGACCTCCAGAGGGATAAAAAGCTAAAAATGGTGTTTTTTTCGGACAATCAGGGGCCATAATTCAGGAAGTTACGATCCGATGGTTGCAAATATCAAAAGGAACCACGATCGTTGGGTTATAAACATGCATGTCAAGTTTCATCAAAATCGGTTCAAAATTGTGACCTCTATAGGGTCCACAACCTTGATATAACATATTTTCACACTATTCGCGTACAAACGGCGACCATTTTGTCTGTCAATTTTGGTCCGATTTTCACGAAATTTGACCTCAATCTTCATTACCATGTAACGATGACATAATCAAACGTTTTTTTTAAATCGGATAATAATTGTGACCTCCAGTGGGACCACAAGCTAAAAAGGTTGATTTTTCGTACAATCAGGGGCCATAATTCAGAAAGTTACGAACCAATGTGCGCAAATATCGAACCGAAAGGAACCAAGATCTTTGGGTTAGAAACATGCATGTCAAGTTATCATCAAAATCGGTTCAAAATAGTGACCTCAAAATAGGGTCCACAACCTTGATATAGCATATTTTCACACTATTCGCGTACAAACGGCGGCCATTTTATCCGTCAATTTTGGTCCAATTGTCACGAAATTTGAACTCAACCTTCATTACCATGTAACGCTTATATAATCAAACTTTTATTTTTTTAAATCGGATAATAATTTTGACCTCCAGAGGGACCACAAGCTAAAAAGGGCGATTTTTCGGACAATCAGGGGCTATAATTCAGGAAGTTACGATCCAATAGGTGCAAATATCGAAAGGAACCAAGATCTTTGGGTTATAAACATACATGTGAAGTTTCATCAAAATCGGTTCAAAATTGTGACCTCTATAGGGTCCACAACCTTGATATAACATATTTTCACACTATTCGCGTACAAACAGCGGCCATTTTATCCGTCAATTTTGGTCCAATTGTCACGAAATTTGAACTCAACCTTCATTACCATGTAACGGTGATATAATCAAACGTTGTTTTTTTTTTAAAATCTGATAATAATTTTGACATCCAGAGGGACCACAAGCTAAAAAGGGTGATTTTTCGGACAATCAGGGGCCATAATTGAGGAAGTTACAACCAGATGGGTGCAAATATCGAAAGAAACCACGATCTGTGTGTTATAAACATACATGTCAAGTTTCATCAAAATCGGTTCAAAATTGTGACCTCTATAGGGTCCACAAGCTAAAAACATGATTTTTCGTACCATCAGGAGCCATAATCCATGATGTTTCGATCAGATACATGCCAGTATCGAAAGCAGCCGAGATTTCGTCAAAATCGGATAAGAATTGTGACCTGTAGAGAGTCCACAAACAAATTGTGGACGGACGGACGGACAATAATATACGTCCACATGAAAATGTGGGCGTATAAAAACAATCATTTTGGGGACAGTCCACGTTTATTTAAACTACGACTTAGTTGATCAACAAATGTACTTTTTTGCATCAATGAAGACAGGCCAGGCATATCTAATGTTGTGTAGGCCTATTATGGGGTATATTCTGCCAAGACAGCGGCGATACGGCCGGGGTAATTTTTCTGCCAACATATTCGGTGCAGAAATAAACTTCTTAGATACAGACCACGGTTGTGTGCTATTAAATTTTAAATATTTTTTAATGTAGCAAAGCTAGCGCATATTGTATTCACAATTACCATAGATATATTGAAAGCATACATTAAAATACATATCAACATATAAAACTGACTCTCTTCTAAAATATAGATTCCTAATTTTATGGGTCGTTAAATGCAAATTCTCCCAAATGAACTTTTCAATCCTATCTGTGTAATGGTCAGGTGTAGCAAAACAAAACCAAATGCTGAATAAATGCATCCTCGCCTCGTCGAAATTAGGCTTCAATAATTAACCGAAGAATGCTCGCTCATGCGCAGTGATTGACTTCCGAGGCGACAAGTCGACAAAGCGAAATAATTCCATTTCGGCGACTTGTCGGGTTGTGAATAAGTCGAAGGCGACAATGCTACAAGTCGACAAAATTGACCCGACAAGTCAACAAAATGAAGGCGACGATTGTTGGGTTAGTTTGTCGCGTTGTCGGGTTGATTTCGTCGACTTGTCGCTTTGTCGCCTTCACAACCCGACAAAGCGACATGTCGACGAAATGCAATTATTTCGGTTTGTCGTGCCTTCACAACCCGACAACAGCCACCATAGAAAACTGTACAAAACTTAATTTTTGAAAGCAAGAATAAAACGATCTAAAAATAGATTACTGTGACTGTTAAAGTTGCAATCCCGATAACTTTTTGGGGAATAAAACTGCTTAATTTTGTGTTAAAATCCTTTAAAATCCATAACCTAAGGCCCACCTACTAACCCGATATTTGTGATACGCTTGTAAATAACTTAAACCTGACAGTCTTCATCTGGAAATGGAGAACGTTTTATTATACAGTATCTGGATAAAACCAGTCTTTTTTCTATAAAAATAATATGTAGGTGAAATTTACCTTTTGTTATCAAGTACAGGACATGGGTTATTCACTGTATAGACCTCTCAAGAAACATTAATCGATTATCAGGTCACTGAATGAAAAAATTGACCCGAAATCTTAAAAGGGTTATGTGTCCGGATAAGCAGTGTTGTTTTGACGTTCATGTCCAAACGACTCAATATTTTGAGCTGAAATTTTGAGACAAGGTAAATACATCATGCCACTATATTTTGGTCCATAAATTTCATAAATACTCCGACCTTAATTTTTGAGACTCTGTTCTTATCGGGATTGTCCCTTAAGCCGAATACCGCAGCCAATCGAATGCTTGAATGGAAGATAGCCCGGATCATTTAGTTACAATACAAGACTTGAAGACCGCGTCTTCTTACTGCCGCTGCAGTGATATTTGAGAATTCTCTTACACAAGGACACAAGCAGAAGGTTTTCAAACATCAGCGGTTGTATTTAATTTAATTATGGAAAACTTAACTAGTACTAGCAGACCCGCAGTGGAAATTATGGAGGTGGAGGGCCTAGTTGAAAAAGAGAAATTCGTACCAAAACGAAAATGCACAAGTTGTATTTGGTGAAACGTTTTTATCCAAAATGTAAAAGTAAAAGGATGCTGTTTTGTTCATTTTAATTAATATATCTGTATTATATATGTGGCCGAATGGGTTTTGTTGTTGGTATATACATGCCTGTACACCCCGTCACTCACTAGTGGTCTTCACCCGCGTGGAGGAGTCACGTGACAAGCATGCAGCAGACGACAGGGAGGTGAGGGGGAAACAGAACGATTACGAGACAAGCCGACAGCGCTGCTGCGTTGTTCTTTGTAATTTACTTACACAATAAACGTCTACAACCTGTAGTCTGAGTTGGCAATCCTTTCGACCCTAATGTTCGGTTACAATTGGCGTCGCCGATAGGATTGCCAACAAGTTTGTGGTAAGAATTTTCCGGTTTTAATATCTTCAACTTCGAGTATTTTCCCGAAGAGAAGATGGCGGCGTATTGAAGAGCATGTCACGTGCTTGATTACAGATTAGCGTTCGTTTTGTTGTTTATTCTTTTTGTAAACTGTAATTTTTATGTAGTTTTCAATTGAAGTATTAACTATCTATCTAAATATTGTCGCATATTGTAGTCCTGTGACGCGTGTATATATATATATTGTTATGAGCTTTTCGAAGCTTGAAAAATTTATTACAAAACCATTACCTGCAATTAGTGGCAGACGGCTGTCAGTCCCGATTTTATTGTCTGACAGTAAAGGCCTGTATTTAAAAAATCAGTACCGTCCTAATTCTGTTGATATTAGGTTTGAGTGTCATTCTGGTTTTACCACAGAAACTTTCCCACTTATGCACGTGATTTTGGCTCTGTGAGAGTATATGTATGGTTAGCTACTTGCGATCTGCCAGTGAAGGAGGGGCGATATATTCACGCCGGTGATAAAAGTAGGGACCCAGTTGCACTCGTGTTAAGACAGTACAGACGATTAATTTCTATTGTGAATAGTAAACCAGGGTGCTCAGTGAAATTTTTGGAGATACCCCCAGTTTCTGCTAGTAAATATAATCAATCAAAAGGACATCAAAACCCTGAAATATTTGCAGAAGACGATGTCATCCTTGGTGGTTATATCAAGACAATAAATGGAGAGATTAATTTGTTAAATAATTTATTAAATCAACCAACGTTGGGTTTTTCTAACGACTTATTGAAAGGTCACAAGGGTAAAGGAAGAAAATTGCGATATTCCTGGAATTTTAATCTAATTCTTGATGGTGTACATTCTGATAAAATATTGGCTAAATGCTGGTTACATCATTTGTTGTTTGATATCATTGTTTCTTGTTATTCCAAAATTAATCTAAAAATAGAAATATAAACCTGTTAAAAAAAAAGTGGTGTTGAAATTAAACTCTAATAATAATAGATGCAATACACTAACATTCAATGCGCGTGTATAGTTTGGTTCTTTTAGTGATAGCACTATTAGTTTACATTCCCGTTTTAGGTGTGCAATTTGTTGACAGTGCAGGTCTGATAGCAGGCATGGCTGAGGGAGGCACACCCGCGCATGTTTTGGCGGGAGAGTATAAACGCCAAATTGCAAACCTGGAAAATGAATTGTCGTTGTTGTCCAGAAGAGTTTCAACACCACACACCACTAATCAACCACCACCACGTCCAGAATTCATTCCATCACCAGTTACCAGCAATCCAGTGGAAACTAATGCTGGTAATACAACACAACCGCAATACAGCAGTGCAATACCGAACACCTCATCTATATCGAATAACAGATCTGTAATTGTCGTTGGTAATGATCGTGAACCCAAGAAATATAAAGGTCGCGTGTGTACGGCAGAAGACCCTAAAATACACGAGTGGATTGAGGATGTCAGTAGTTGTCTCTCCACGTAACAGCTTAGTCCAAGTGAGCAGGCTAAATACGCTTATCGCTATCTGGAAGGTGATGCTAGAGAAGAAGTTAGGATCAGAAATGCACAAGGGGATGTGCATACTATCATCAATGCATTGACAGAGGCGTTTGGCGAAACGTTATCGTTGTCTCAATTACAGAAGCAGTTTTTTGAGCGACGTCAGCGGTGTGTACGATGCTAATATCCGCAAGGAGTTGAAAAGACAGGTGAGAGATAACAGTGATTTATCCTTTCTTGATATAAGAACGTTTGCCCTGGAGTGGTCTGGAGAGGATTCCTGTCCATCCTTATTGGCGCATAACCAACAGATTGAGTCATCGCCACCGGCTAGCTCGTTCAGCCAGTCGGAAGTTGAGACCTTAAAAACCATGGTCAACGACAGCAGCAACAGTTAGCTCATTTGGAGGAGTTGATTAAGCAACAGGCATCCAAAACCACCCAAGAACGTGTATGCTTCAAGTGTCATCAACCCGGACATTTTCGCAGGAATTGTCCTGCGAAATCAAAGTCGGGAAACTAGCAGAACCCTTTTCTGCGAGCCAAGAGGAGGGTTTTAGTAAGTCCAATAATGGCTCTACTCAAGAAGCAAGTTGGTAATTGCCCGTCTATAACGCTGGATTTAGGTGGAAAGCCACTTAAGTTTATCGTGGACACTGGTTCGCAAGTGTCAACATTGACAGAGTCTTGTTTTAGAGATGTATTTGAGCAGGACGATGTCCAATTAAGTGATGTGGATTTCATTACGCTGAGAGCAGCAAATGGTTTAGTTATTCCGTATGTGGGTATTTTTGTGGCGGACGTAAATGTGGCTGGAAAGCTTATAGCCAATCAGAGTATTCTAGTCGTGCGAGACCCCAGCGATCCTTCGACAAAGAATCACAAGAAAGAGTACCCGGGATTATTGGGAATGAACATTTTGCGCCATTGCTGGTCTTTGCTGTCAGATTTGGATTGTAGTACTTCCCAGCATTGTGTACAGCAGATAATGTCGTTGCGGAACACCAGTTCGCCAGAAAAAAACGGTTTCTGGATTTGCTAGACTAGCCAGTTCTACACCTGTAAGATTACCTGCAGCAGGCGTTTCTGTGATTCCAGTCACAGGAAATGCTATTTTTTTCGGTTCGTACATGGTTTGTATAGAAGAGTTGGGTAATAGAACTCATTTACCAACGACATTTTACTATGTAATACATTTGGTGTCCAGGTAGCAAATATTTCGGAGTCAGACATTTTGCTCGCTCCTAAAACGCGCTTGGCTAAAATTTCCGAAGCTGATGTCGATTCCGACAAATTGAGATTTGTTGTGCAAAATGACGAAATTTTTGTTGAGGAGACAATATCTCATCCCGAGCATCTGACGAAAGCTGGGGAGTGTGACACACTCCCACAGGTATCTATTTCCGAAACACTTTCGGAGGATCAACGTGTCCAGTTGGAGTCATTGCTGCGCCAGCACAGTGACGTATTTAGTAAGAGTGATTTAGACATAGGGTACACATCAACTGTCAAGCACCATATACATCTGACTGATGAAATCCCTGTGAAACAACCTTTTAGGCGGATTCCACCCGCAATATTGGAGGAGGTTAGACAACATATTAATAAATTAATTGAAGCAAACATTGTAGTTCCTAGTTATAGCCCGTACTCTTCCCCTGTTGTTTTGGTTAGGAAGAAGTCAGGTGAGTTGCGTATGTGTGTTGACTATAGGAATTTAAATATGAAAACTGTCAAAGATTCGTACCCTTTACCCAGGATTGAGGAAAGTCTTGATTCTATGTACGGTGCGAGCATTTTTAGTTCTCTGGACTTAGCCTCTGGCTATAACCAAATAGCTATAAGTAACGAAGATCAAATAAAAACTGCATTTACGACTCCATTTGGCCTTTTTGAATACAAACGTATGCCGTTTGGGGTATGTAATGGACCAGCTACATTTCAGCGTGAAGATGTCTTTAGAATTCTTCTTGTTTATTTGGATGATATTATTGTGTTTGCTACGTCGTTTACCGAACATTTACAACGTTTAGATTCTGTTTTTAGTACATTAGCGCGCCATGGTCTGAAATTGAAACCATCTAAATGCTCATTTTGTCAAGATAAAGTCAAATTTTTAGGGCATGTCGTATGTCAGGGTGTATCTACCGACCCTGACAAAATTTCATAGGTTTTACATTGGCCGAAACCACAGACTGTTAAGCAGCTCCGGACGTTTTGGGGTTTTTGTGGCTTTTATCGCCGTTACGTTAAAGATTATGCTAAGATAATTGCTCCGTTACACGCATTATTACTACAGTTTAATGAGTCTAAAAATCAGGATATCGGCAAAGGCTGGTCCAATCATTCGGATAACGCTTTTCATTCTATAATTGCGAAATTAACGACAGCTACCATTCTAGGCTATGCCGATTTCAGTAAGCCTTTCGTTGTCGAGGTTGATTCCAGTTTTGATGGATTGGGCGCAGTTCTTTTCCAATATCAAGATGGTGAATTACGTGTAATTTCCTATGCGAGTCGAGCTCTCCGTGCAGCGGAAAGAAACATCGATAATTATAGTTCTCGTAAGTTGGAATTGTTAGGCTTAAAATGGGCATTGTGCGAGAAATTTCGGGATTATTTGTTAGGACAGAAGTGTGCGGTATATTCTGATAATAATCCCTTCTGTCATTCACTTAAAGCTAAATTGAGCGCCGTGGAACAAAGGTGGATGTCGGATTTGGCTGTTTTCGACTTCGAGCTCAAATTTAAAAGCGGCCTGTGTCTACGGTAAAACCTGATCCAGTATATTCAGATTCCATTGCGATGCTTCCTTCGTATAAACCAACTCAACTAATTTCGCTACAACGATCCGATTCAACAATCAATACATTCCGATCATTTTGGGATGTAAACAAGTATCCATCACGTAGGGAACGTAAGCAATTGAATAAACCTGTATTGACTCTTTTTAGGCAGAGAGACAAACTCTTCACAAAAGATAATGTGCTGTATCGACGGATTTCTGACAATGTCAGTGGTGAAGTCCACCAGCTTGTTCTACCCAGTTCTCTCAAGGACAAAGCTTTGGAGAATCTTCATGACAAGGCTGGTCATCAGGGAATTGAAAGAACGTTCGATCTGGTGAGGTCCCTCCCGCTGTTATTGGCCTGGAATGTGGCATGATGTGGATTCTAAATGTAAGACATGCATTAGATTGTAGTATCTAAGCCGTGTATACCTAAACCACACCCTTCGATGAAAAATGTGTTAGCTAAAGCTCCATTGGAGATCATTGCAATTGATTTTACGTTGTTGGAACGAGCTTCTAACGGAATGGAGAATGTACTTGTTATTACAGATGTTTTCTCAAAATTTACTGTGGCAGTTGCCACTAAAGACCAGAAAGCCTCTACAACTGCGAAATTATTGGTCAAAGAGTGGTTCGTTCGTTATTGTGTACCGCGGAGAATACATTCTGACCAAGGTCGTAACTTTGAGTCGAAGGTTATTGAGAATCTGTGTGCTATGTACGGGATTAAGAAAAGTCGAACGACCCCTTACCACCCACAGGGTAACGCTCAAACCGAGAGGTTAAATCGTACGCTACACAATCTATAGACTGGCCCAGTCTCTTCTATTTATTTTACATTTCGATTTATATAAAAGTATTAATTTTTAGTAAACCAACACTTTCGTTTCTATTTGTATAAAAAAAAAATTGAGTAAACCTGTAACCAGCACCAGAGACTGGACAATTTGCGAGCTTCACAATAAAATGGGCGTTCCTGTCCTGTTTTACGTTGTTCCTTATTTGGAATGATTGACAGTTGTCAAGCAAGCCCCGAGTCACGTGACACGAATTTGTAAATGTAATGTCTAAGATAAATTAAGTTCGATATTTACCTTCATGAATCATGCGTCTCGAATGGGGTGCAAAGCAATCATGCTGAAACCGTCTGCGGGCTGATGTCACGTTTTTGTTTCCATTCGCCATTCGGCTTCGTCCCGATACGCATGAACTGCCTTCGTTAAGTTGTTATAATGATGTCGTGTGTAATTATTTATGTTCATTCACCTCATCCCATACGTTGTATCCGTTTATTCGACAGATATTGTCCGTCAACAAATTTCTTAGATCGTTAAAGTATCACTAAATAACAATAACTGTTATCCACAACAAACATCTCGCACCTACACCAGTTTGCCAGTGCAAATGCAGTAATCACGTGCACGACGTCACACGACCTACATAATGCAGATTGACCTACTAGATGAGAATGAAGCTCTATTTGCCCAGTCTCTAGAGATTACGTTTTTTTTTTTTTTGAGAGGACTGGCCAATTTTTGGTGTGTGGAGAAGACTGGCCACCAGTCTACACAATCTACTGAGAAGACTTTCAGATGATAAGAAGAAACGTTGGCCACATCATTTACAAGAGCTAACATTTGCATATAATACTTCGATGCATTCATCCTCCGGGTTCACGCCCTATTTTCTATTATTTGGGAGAAATCCAGTCCTCCCTATTGATGTGCTATTAGGATCTGAGTCCGATTCATCTGAAAATTGGGTAATTGAGCGTCAAAAGCGGTTAACAACTGCTTATGAAACGGTGTACAAGAACTTAACAGAGTCCGCTCTTCAACGAAATGAGCGAGACAGAAACGCTGAGGACGCACCTCTTAACGTCGGTCAACTTGTTTATACTCGTGCACGTGGTATAGTTGGTCGATCCAAGATTAATGACCATTGGTCATCCTTGGTATATTGTGTAAACCAACGGATATCTGACGATAATCACGTCTATGTGGTAGAACTCGTTGATGATCCTGGGGTCACTAAAACGCTTCACCGCTCTGAGTTGAGACCATGCCCGCTTACCACAGGTAATTATGATTCTGGTGATATCATCAGATCAGTTGATTTAGCTAAGGAGTCGGGTGATGCGACTACATCGTGTGTAGCGGATGACAGCATAGCCCCAGCTACAAGTAGCAACATTGCAGATCTCCCACAGAATAATGATGCAGACGAATCAACTATCTTATATGGAGCTGATGACAGCATTGCTTCATTTGCAAGTCCACATGCTGACGTAGACGCTTTAGAGTTCGACACTACCGGTTCTACTGTGTGTGAAAATAGTTTTCCCGATGGTATTCGACGATCCAGCCGGACAAACAAAGGGCAACATGATAATATTCACAAACTCCCTAACTCCTGTGTGAATACTGAAACAGTTTCTGCTCAGCGCACTGCTGATACTTTACTGAAGTTGGGGAATAGTTTAGTTGCGACAACGCTGCGTGAAATTGGTACATTGTTGCAACAGGAGCCAAACGTTTAAGACATTATTTGTTTCGTGTTTTCTCTTTTCTTAATGTGTTATATTATTATTTTGTCATGATCATTTATGTTTGTTATATATGCGAGCAGTATTTTTGGTTTCATTTTCTTTTCCTTTTTTACATATATGCGAGGACGCATTTCTCTCAAAGTTGGGGAGAGTGTGGCCGAATGAGTTTTGTTGTTGGTATATACATGCCTGTACACCCCGTCACTCACTAGTGGTCTTAACCCGTGTGGAGGAGTCACGTGACAAGCATGCAGCGGACGACAGGGAGACGCGGGAGAAACAGAACGATTACGAGACAAGCCGACAGCACCGCTGCGTTGTTCTTTGTAATTTACTTACACAATAAACGTCTACAACCTGTAGTTTGAGTTGGCAATCCTTTCGATCCTAATGCTCGGTTACATATATATATAAAAAGCAAAGTTTAAAGTGTATGAATAAAGCAGTTCGTACCCACAATTCTTTCTCACGCTGTAGTCAGCTTTAATGCATTTATCTTTAATTTATTTATTAGAAGGTGACATTATTATTTAACTATATCATGGAAAAAAATGCCAATATTGATATCGTCCCTTTTTGCAATATCGTACAGCCCTACTAAGACGATATCATCGATTTCTAAGTTTTTCGAAGAATTGTTCCATTTATTTCGCTTGTTCAGGGTAGGCAGGAATTTGCGTAACCATCTTTGCCAGGAGTGTTTCAACAAGTCTTGTACGCGACGCCATCTACTTCGTGGATTAAAACGGAGTTTTTCAACTGATTCAGGTGCAAGCGAACCACCTAGTTGTCCAAAAAGGAAGTGATTTGGGGTTATAACAGGTTCATCGTGACAACTATCTCCTATATAGCACAATGGACGACTATTCATAAGTCCTTCAGCACCCACTATAGCAGTTAATAATTCTTCATCGGTTATGTCTGCATTACCTAGTATCACATTCAAAGTACTTTTGCAGATTTGATGAGGGATTAAAAAATACCGCCAAAATGTGGAGATAAGGGAGGGTTAAATTTCCAAGCAATTCCTTTGTTTGATAAATGATTACCTATTTTCTCATTATCTAGAGAGGGGAGCAAGTCTTTAAATTCCCGATTAGCACTCACGAAGTTCAATCCATTGTCCGATAGAATCTGAATTGTGTTTGATCGACGGCTTACGAATCTGTCAAGGGAAGATAAAAAAAACTATCAGTATCCATACTCCATGCCATCACTAAATGGACTGCACGAGTGGCGAGACATGCAAACAAACATAAATATCGTTTAATAAGAATGCGACCGCGGCTTTGCTTTGTCAAATATGGTCTACCAAAATCAACACCAACCCTGGCGAAAGCACGAAGGGGCACCCTCAACCTCATCTTAGGCAATGGTGCCATCATTTGCTTAGCTGGACATTTGGCTATGACACTTTTCACAGATTCTCTAGCACGTAATATCCAAAATTGTAAGTAAGAATGCGACCAACCCTGGCGAAAGCACGAAGGGGCACCCTCAACCTCATCTTAGGCAATGGTGCCATCATTTGCTTAGCTGGACATTTGGCTATGACACTTTTCACAGATTCTCTAGCACGTAATATCCAAAATTGTAAGTAAGAATGCGACCGCGGCTTTGCTTTGTCAAATATGGTCTACCAAAATCAACACCAACCCTGGCGAAAGCACGAAGGGGCACCCTCAACCTCATCTTAGGCAATGGTGCCATCATTTGCTTAGCTGGACTTTGGCTATGACACTTTTCACAGATTCTCTAGCACGTAATATCCAAAATTGAGATCTAAGATCTGAAAGAGTGTGACACACCCAAATTATGATTTGAAAACGCGTGAACATGTGCTATGACTAATTTCGTAACTTGATGTTTCGATGGCAAGATCACAAGGAACCGTGCACTGTAGCTTAAGTTGTCAGCTTTCTCTAATCTTCCCTGACCACGTAATACATCCTCATTATCCAGGAATGGATTAAGACTGGACAATTTCGAATTACTATTTACAGATCGATTTTTATGTAAATCGCGAATCTCATCACGAAACACTTCTCCTTGAGCGAATCGAAACCACACATTTTCCGAACGTGAAATTTCCTCTGATGTAAGAAAGTTGCTGGCATTTTTATCCTTATTTTGACAATTCCGAACGAAACGATAAACCCAAGCAGTTACTCTAATAAAACGTAGCCATTTTGAATATCTATCTGGATTGATGTCCTGTGCAACTGTAATAAAGGTATCAGTACTGACATTCCAACGAATATCTTCACCAGGGGCGTAAATGTGGGGTGGGGAGGTGGTACACCCCCCAGCCAAAAAAATAGTCGGTCGCAAAATCAGTGCAGTCGGTCGCAAAGAAGAGGTAATCGGTATCAAAATAAGTTTACGTCACGCTACTCACGCAAAACTTTAGTAGAAAAATAGTCGGTCGCAAAATCAGTGCAGTTGGTTGCAAAGTAAATGTAGTCGGTATCAAAATAAGTACTCACTGTATACTTCACGCTGCTCACACAAAAAAATAGTCGGTCGCAAAATCAGTGCAGTCGGTCACAAAGTAGAGGTAGATGGTATCAAAATAAGTACTCACTGTATACGTCACGCTACTCACGCAAAACTTTAGTATAAAAATAGTCGGTTGCAAAATCAGTGCAGTCGGTTGCAAAATCAGTGCAAAATCAGTGCAGTCGGTTGCAAAATCAGTGCAGTCGGTCGCAAAATAGGAGCAGTCTTAGTATAAAATAACCTTGTCAACTTATCATTTTTGAAAAGATGTTGTTTCACTCTCATTCTGTCGTGAGTATAATGTTAGTCTTACAACAAAAAGTAACCCAGCGAGAAAAATAGTCGGCCTCAAAATAAGTGCAGTCACTGCAGTCGGTCTCAAACACAATGCCAAAATAGATCCCAAATACTATATATTTGCGTGAATCCGTGAGCCTAAATTGCATACGTCACTCTTATTCTGTTGTAAGTATGTTAAATTGGTCTAACAACAAAATTTCACCAAGGGAGGAAAATAGTCGGTCACAAAATAAGTGCAGTCACTGCAGTCGGTCTCAAAAACAATGCCAGAATAGATCCCAAATGGTATGTATTTGCGTGAATCCGTGTGCCTAAATGGCATACGTCACCCAAAACTATAGTATAAAATAACCATGTCACTCCTCTTCTGTTGTGAGTATGTTGTTCTATGAAATGTTTCCTACCACGGCAAAAAATAGTCGGTCTCAGAAAAAGTACTCACCGCAGTCGGTCTCCGACTAAATGAATTAATGAGGTAAACATACAATCATAAAACAAGCGAAATTGACAGATAAGCCTCAAGATTCTGTCCCATTTCTTATCAACCCCGGTCCCCAAAATTTAAAAGCTCTGTTACATATCTGAAATTTTTTTCGCGATTCCATTATAACACCATTCTTCTACTCGGTTACATATCTGAAATTTTTTCGCGCCTGCGGCGCTCGATTCCATTTTAAAATCATTCTTCTACTCCTCGGTTGTCGTATACTGTCTCAGCACTATCATATTCTCTATTATAGTGAACTGCCCAGTTTGTAGTACCACTGGTGTGTGGGGCGGGGGTATGTACATCAGTCGGTCGCATTTTGGCTACCCCCCCCCCCCAAACGAAATCGTTATGTACGCCCCTGATCTTCACAGCCTCTGTTGGATTAAAATTACGATTCACAGGCCAGTCTAATGGATCCTTGTGTAAGAAATCTGGTCCCTGCCACCATAGACTGCTGTGACAGAGTGCTGAGGCAGACAACCCTCTGGTTGCGCAATCACTGCTATTTAATTTACTAGGAACATAACGCAAATTTTCAGGATATGACAGTTCATGTATTCCTCCTACTTGATGTGACACGAAAGATTTGTACGTTCTTGATTCGCTCCGGATCCAAAACAAAACGGTCTGACTGTCTGCCCAGTAAGTTATTTGACTGGGCGAAATATTCAAAACACTGCGAATAGTTTGTGTCAATCGAAGACCAAGAACTGCACCACAGAGCAGAGTTCTAACTTTGGGATAGATATAGTTTTTAGAGGCGCAACTCTAGTTTTGGCTGCTATCAAATTAACCGAAACAGTTCCATCTTTATAAGTACAACGAAGCCTTGTCCGAGGCGTCCACGAATGTGTGTAATGTTTTACAATCGATAGGAGATTTATCAACTTAACATCTGCGAACACTTACTAAACACAGCTCATCAAGTTCCGAAAACCAATTAGCCCATTTTCTTGCTAAATTATTCGGGAGTTCGTCGTCCCAATCCGTTCCCAGAATCCACGATGACTGGATGCCAATTTTGGCGCGGATTGTGAATGGAGCGAGAAGGTTCAAGGGATCAAACAAGGTTGCTGTCTTGCTAACCACAAAGGGTTTTGTAAGTATAGAATCATTGAGCGGTTCTGCATTAAAGGCAAGGGTGTCTTCACTTGCATTCCATAGAATGCCTAAAGTTTTCGTTGAAGGCAAGACTAGAAAGTCTATCCTTAATGGGAATATCTTCCAATAGACGCGGTTCATTTGTCAACCACTTACGAATTTCAAATACACCACTCAATAACAAGTCCGAAATTTCATTTCTGCGACAAATAGGGTGATGCTGTCTTTCCAAACACCAAACGTTGGTACTCATACTCTCGTGTGGGCGAGTCAAAATGCATATCACGCCCATCACGCCACAAGAATCTATGGTCGTAAATGTGGCTGGAAAGCTTATAGCCAATCAGAGTATTCTAGTCGTGCGAGACCCCAGCGATCCTTCGACAAAGAATCACAAGAAAGAGTACCCGGGATTATTGGGAATGAACATTTTGCGCCATTGCTGGTCTTTGCTGTCAGATTTGGATTGTAGTACTTCCCAGCATTGTGTACAGCAGATAATGTCCTTGCGGAACACCAGTTCGCCAGAAAAAAACGGTTTCTGGATTTGCTAGACTAGCCAGTTCTACACCTGTAAGATTACCTGCAGCAGGCGTTTCTGTGATTCCAGTCACAGGAAATGCTATTTTTTTCGGTTCGTACATGGTTTTGCGCCATTGCTGGTCTTTGCTGTCAGATTTGGATTGTAGTACTTCCCAGCATTGTGTACAGCAGATAATGTCCTTGCGGAACACCAGTTCGCCAGAAAAAAACGGTTTCTGGATTTGCTAGACTAGCCAGTTCTACACCTGTAAGATTACCTGCAGCAGGCGTTTCTGTGATTCCAGTCACAGGAAATGCTATTTTTTTCGGTTCGTACATGGTTTGTATAGAAGAGTTGGGTAATAGAACTCATTTACCCAACGACATTTTACTATGTAATACATTTGGTGTCCAGGTAGCAAATATTTCGGAGTCAGACATTTTGCTCGCTCCTAAAACGTGCTTGGCTAAAATTTCCGAAGCTGATGTCGATTCCGACAAATTGAGATTTGTTGTGCAAAATGACGAAATTTTTGTTGAGGAGACAATATCTCATCCCGAGCATCTGACGAAAGCTGGGGAGCGTGACACACTCCCACAGGTATCTATTTCCGAAACACTTTCGGAGGATCAACGTGTCCAGTTGGAGTCATTGCTGCGCCAGCACAGTGACGTATTTAGTAAGAGTGATTTAGACATAGGGTACACATCAACTGTCAAGCACCATATACATCTGACTGATGAAATCCCTGTGAAACAACCTTTTAGGCGGATTCCACCCGCAATATTGGAGGAGGTTAGACAACATATTAATAAATTAATTGAAGCAAACATTGTAGTTCCTAGTTATAGCCCGTACTCTTCCTTGTTGTTTTGGTTAGGAAGAAGTCAGGTGAGTTGCGTATGTGTGTTGACTATAGGAATTTAAATATGAAAACTGTCAAAGATTCGTACCCTTTACCTAGGATTGAGGAAAGTCTTGATTCTATGTACGGTGCGAGCATTTTTAGTTCTCTGGACTTAGCCTCTGGCTATAACCAAATAGCTATAAGTAACGAAGATCAAATAAAAACTGCATTTACGACTCCATTTGGCCTTTTTGAATACAAACGTATGCCGTTTGGGGTATGTAATGGACCAGCTACATTTCAGCGTGAAGATGTCTTTAGAATTCTTCTTGTTTATTTGGATGATATTATTGTGTTTGCTACGTCGTTTACCGAACATTTACAACGTTTAGATTCTGTTTTTAGTACATTAGCGCGCCATGGTCTGAAATTGAAACCATTTAAATGCTCATTTTGTCAAGATAAAGTCAAATTTTTAGGGCATGTCGTATGTCAGGGTGTATCTACCGACCCTGACAAAATTTCATAGGTTTTACATTGGCCGAAACCACAGACTCCGGACGTTTTGGGGTTTTTGTGGCTTTTATCGCCGTTACGTTAAAGATTATGCTAAGATAATTGCTCCGTTACACGCATTATTACTACAGTTTAATGAGTCTAAAAATCAGGATATCGGCAAAGGCTGGTCCAATCATTCGGATAACGCTTTTCATTCTATAATTGCGAAATTAACGACAGCTCCCATTCTAGGCTATGCCGATTTCAGTAAGCCTTTCGTTGTCGAGGTTGATTCCAGTTTTGATGGATTGGGCGCAGTTCTTTTCCAATATCAAGATGGTGAATTACGTGTAATTTCCTATGCGAGTCGAGCTCTCCGTGCAGCGGAAAGAAACATCGATAATTATAGTTGGAATTGTTAGGCTTAAAATGGGCATTGTGCGAGAAATTTCGGGATTATTTGTTAGGACAGAAGTGTGCGGTATATTCTGATAATAATCCCCTCTGTCATTCACTTAAAGCTAAATTGAGCGCCGTGGAACAAAGGTGGATGTCGGATTTGGGTGTTTTCGACTTCGAGCTCAAATTTAAAAGCGGCCTGTGTCTACGGTAAAACCTGATCCAGTATATTCAGATTCCATTGCGATGCTTCCTTCGTATAAACCAACTCAACTAATTTCGCTACAACGATCCGATTCAACAATCAATACATTCCGATCATTTTGGGATGTAAACAAGTATCCATCACGTAGGGAACGTAAGCAATTGAATAAACCTGTATTGACTCTTTTTAGGCAGAGAGACAAACTCTTCACAAAAGATAATGTGCTGTATCGACGGATTTCTGACAATGTCAGTGGTGAAGTCCATCAGCTTGTTCTACCCAGTTCTCTCAAGGACAAAGCTTTGGAGAATCTTCATGACAAGGCTGGTCATCAGGGAATTGAAAGAACGTTCGATCTGGTGAGGTCCCTCCCGCTGTTATTGGCCTGGAATGTGGCATGATGTGGATTCTAAATGTAAGACATGCATTAGATTGTAGTATCTAAGCCGTGTATACCTAAACCACACCCTTCGATGAAAAATGTGTTAGCTAAAGCTCCATTGGAGATCATTGCAATTGATTTTACGTTGTTGGAACGAGCTTCTAACGGAATGGAGAATGTACTTGTTATTACAGATGTTTTCTCAAAATTTACTGTGGCAGTTGCCACTAAAGACCAGAAAGCCTCTACAACTGCGAAATTATTGGTCAAAGAGTGGTTCGTTCGTTATTGTGTACCGCGGAGAATACATTCTGACCAAGGTCGTAACTTTGAGTCGAAGGTTATTGAGAATCTGTGTGCTATGTACGGGATTAAGAAAAGTCGAACGACCCCTTACCACCCACAGGGTAACGCTCAAACCGAGAGGTTTAATCGTACGCTACACAATCTATAGACTATCGATTTATATAAAAGTATTAATTTTTAGTAAACCAACACTTTCGTTTCTATTTGTATAAAAAAAAAAAATTGAGTAAACCTGTAACCAGCACCAGAGACTGGACAATTTGCGAGCTTCACAATAAAATGGGCGTTCCTGTCCTGTTTTACGTTGTTCCTTATTTGGAATGATTGACAGTTGTCAAGCAAGCCTCGAGTCACGTGACACGAATTTGTAAATGTAATGTCTAAGATAAATTAAGTTCGATATTTACCTTCATGAATCATGCGTCTCGAATGGAGTGCAAAGCAATCATGCTGAAACCGTCTGCGGGCTGATGTCACGTTTTTGTTTCCATTCGCCATTCTGCTTCGTCCCGATACGCATGAACTGCCTTCGTTAAGTTGTTATAATGATGTCGTGTGTAATTATTTATGTTCATTCACCTCATCCCATACGTTGTATCCGTTTATTCGACAGATATTGTTCGTCAACAAATTTCTTAGATCGTTAAAGTATCACTAAATAACAATAACTGTTATCCACAACAAACATCTCGCACCTACACCAGTTTGCCAGTGCAAATGCAGTAATCACGTGCACGACGTCACACGACCTACATAATGCAGATTAACCTACTAGATGAGAATGAAGCTCTATTTGCCCAGTCTCTAGAGATTACGTTTTTTTTTTTTTTTTTGAGAGGACTGGCCAATTTTTGGTGTGTGGAGAAGACTGGCCACCAGTCTACACAATCTACTGAGAAGACTTTCAGATGATAAGAAGAAACGTTGGCCACATCATTTACAAGAGCTAACATTTGCATATAATACTTCGATGCATTCATCCTCCGGGTTCACGCCCTATTTTCTATTATTTGGGAGAAATCCAGTCCTCCCTATTGATGTGCTATTAGGATCTGAGTCCGATTCATCTGAAAATTGGGTAATTGAGCGTCAAAAGCGGTTAACAACTGCTTATGAAACGGTGTACAAGAACTTAACAGAGTCCGCTCTTCAACGAAATGAGCGAGACAGAAACGCTGAGGACGCACCTCTTAACGTCGGTCAACTTGTTTATACTCGTGCACGTGGTATAGTTGGTCGATCCAAGATTAATGACCATTGGTCATCCTTGGTATATTGTGTAAACCAACGGATATCTGACGATAATCACGTCTATGTGGTAGAACTCGTTGATGATCCTGGGGTCACTAAAACGCTTCACCGCTCTGAGTTGAGACCATGCCCGCTTACCACAGGTAATTATGATTCTGGTGATATCATCAGATCAGTTGATTTAGCTAAGGAGTCGGGTGATGCGACTACATCGTGTGTAGCGGATGACAGCATAGCCCCAGCTACAAGTAGCAACATTGCAGATCTCCCACAGAATAATGATGCAGACGAATCAACTATCTTATATGGAGCTGATGACAGCATTGCTTCATTTGCAAGTCCACATGCTGACGTAGACGCTTTAGAGTTCGACACTACCGGTTCTACTGTGTGTGAAAATAGTTTTCCCGATGGTATTCGACGATCCAGCCGGACAAACAAAGGGCAACATGATAATATTCACAAACTCCCTAACTCCTGTGTGAATACTGAAACAGTTTCTGCTCAGCGCACTGCTGATACTTTACTGAAGTTGGGGAATAGTTTAGTTGCGACAACGCTGCGTGAAATTGGTACATTGTTGCAACAGGAGCCAAACGTTTAAGACATTATTTGTTTCGTGTTTTCTCTTTTCTTAATGTGTTATATTATTATTTTGTCATGATCATTTATGTTTGTTATATATGCGAGCAGTATTTTTGGTTTCATTTTCTTTTCCTTTTTTACATATATGCGAGGACGCATTTCTCTCAAAGTTAGGGAGAGTGTGGCCGAATGAGTTTTGTTGTTGGTATATACATGCCTGTACACCCCGTCACTCACTAGTGGTCTTAACCCGTGTGGAGGAGTCACGTGACAAGCATGCAGCGGACGACAGGGAGACGCGGGAGAAACAGAACGATTATGAGACAAGCCGACAGCACCGCTGCGTTGTTCTTTGTAATTTACTTACACAATAAACGTCTACAACCTGTAGTTTGAGTTGGCAATCCTTTCGATCCTAATGCTCGGTTACATATATATATAAAAAGCAAAGTTTAAAGTGTATGAATAAAGCAGTTCGTACCCACAATTCTTTCTCACGCTGTAGTCAGCTTTAATGCATTTATCTTTAATTTATTTATTAGAAGGTGACATTATTATTTAACTATATCATGGAAAAAAATGCCAATATTGATATCGTCCCTTTTTGCAATATCGTACAGCCCTACTAAGACGATATCATCGATTTCTAAGTTTTTCGAAGAATTGTTCCATTTATTTCGCTTGTTCAGGGTAGGCAGGAATTTGCGTAACCATCTTTGCCAGGAGTGTTTCAACAAGTCTTGTACGCGACGCCATCTACTTCGTGGATTAAAACGAAGTTTTTCAACTGATTCAGGTGCAAGCGAACCACCTAGTTGTCCAAAAAGGAAGTGATTTGGGGTTATAACAGGTTCATCGTGACAACTATCTCCTATATAGCACAATGGACGACTATTCATAAGTCCTTCAGCACCCACTATAGCAGTTAATAATTCTTCATCGGTTATGTCTGCATTACCTAGTATCACATTCAAAGTACTTTTGCAGATTTGATGAGGGATTAAAAAATACCGCCAAAATGTGGAGATAAGGGAGGGTTAAATTTCCAAGCAATTCCTTGGTTTGATAAATGATTACCTATTTTCTCATTATCTAGAGAGGGGAGCAAGTCTTTAAATTCCCGATTAGCACTCACGAAGTTCAATCCATTGTCCGATAGAATCTGAATTGTTTGATCGACGGCTTACGAATCTGTCAAGGGAAGATAAAAAAAACTATCAGTATCCATACTCCATGCCATCACTAAATGGACTGCACGAGTGGCGAGACATGCAAACAAACATAAATATCGTTTAATAAGAATGCGACCGCGGCTTTGCTTTGTCAAATATGGTCTACCAAAATCAACATCAACCCTGGCGAAAGCACGAAGGGGCACCCTCAACCTCATCTTAGGCAATGGTGCCATCATTTGCTTAGCTGGACATTTGGCTATGACACTTTTCACAGATTCTCTAGCACGTAATATCCAAAATTGTAAGTAAGAATGCGACCAACCCTGGCGAAAGCACGAAGGGGCACCCTCAACCTCATCTTAGGCAATGGTGCCATCATTTGCTTAGCTGGACATTTGGCTATGACACTTTTCACAGATTCTCTAGCACGTAATATCCAAAATTGTAAGTAAGAATGCGACCGCGGCTTTGCTTTGTCAAATATGGTCTACCAAAATCAACACCAACCCTGGCGAAAGCACGAAGGGGCACCCTCAACCTCATCTTAGGCAATGGTGCCATCATTTGCTTAGCTGGACTTTGGCTATGACACTTTTCACAGATTCTCTAGCACGTAATATCCAAAATTGAGATCTAAGATCTGAAAGAGTGTGACACACCCAAATTATGATTTGAAAACGCGTGAACATGTGCTATGACTAATTTCGTAACTTGATGTTTCGATGGCAAGATCACAAGGAACCGTGCACTGTAGCTTAAGTTGTCAGCTTTCTCTGATCTTCCCTGACCACGTAATACATCCTCATTATCCAGGAATGGATTAAGACTGGACAATTTCGAATTACTATTTACAGATCGATTTTTATGTAAATCGCGAATCTCATCACGAAACACTTCTCCTTGAGCGAATCGAAACCACACATTTTCCGAACGTGAAATTTCCTCTGATGTAAGAAAGTTGCTGGCATTTTTATCCTTATTTTGACAATTCCGAACGAAACGATAAACCCAAGCAGTTACTCTAATAAAACGTAGCCATTTTGAATATCTATCTGGACTGATGTCCTGTGCAACTGTAATAAAGGTATCAGTACTGACATTCCAACGAATATCTTCACCAGGGGCGTAAATGTGGGGTGGGGAGGTGGTACACCCCCCAGCCAAAAAAATAGTCGGTCGCAAAATCAGTGCAGTCGGTCGCAAAGAAGAGGTAATCGGTATCAAAATAAGTTTACGTCACGCTACTCACGCAAAACTTTAGTAGAAAAATAGTCGGTCGCAAAATCAGTGCAGTTGGTTGCAAAGTAAATGTAGTCGGTATCAAAATAAGTACTCACTGTATACTTCACGCTGCTCACACAAAAAAATAGTCGGTCGCAAAATCAGTGCAGTCGGTCACAAAGTAGAGGTAGATGGTATCAAAATAAGTACTCACTGTATACGTCACGCTACTCACGCAAAACTTTAGTATAAAAATAGTCGGTTGCAAAATCAGTGCAGTCGGTTGCAAAGTCGGTTGCAAAATCAGTGCAGTCGGTTGCAAAATCAGTGCAGTCGGTCGCAAAATAGGAGCAGTCTTAGTATAAAATAACCTTGTCAAAACTTATCATTTTTGAAAAGATGTTGTTTCACTCTCATTCTGTCGTGAGTATAATGTTAGTCTTATGTAACCCAGCGAGAAAAATAGTCGGCCTCAAAATAAGTGCAGTCACTGCAGTCGGTCTCAAACACAATGCCAAAATAGATCCCAAATACTATATATTTGCGTGAATCCGTGAGCCTAAATTGCATACGTCACTCTTATTCTGTTGTAAGTATGTTAAATTGGTCTAACAACAAAATTTCACCAAGGGAGGAAAATAGTCGGTCACAAAATAAGTGCAGTCACTGCAGTCGGTCTCAAAAACAATGCCAGAATAGATCCCAAATGGTATGTATTTGCGTGAATCCGTGTGCCTAAATGGCATACGTCACCCAAAACTATAGTATAAAATAACCATGTCACTCCTCTTCTGTTGTGAGTATGTTGTTCTATGAAATGTTTCCTACCACGGCAAAAAATAGTCGGTCTCAGAAAAAGTACTCACCGCAGTCGGTCTCCGACTAAATGAATTAATGAGGTAAACATACAATCATAAAACAAGCGAAATTGACAGATAAGCCTCAAGATTCTGTCCCATTTCTTATCAACCCCGGTCCCCAAAATTTAAAAGCTCTGTTACATATCTGAAATTTTTTTCGCGATTCCATTATAACACCATTCTTCTACTCGGTTACATATCTGAAATTTTTTCGCGCCTGCGGCGCTCGATTCCATTTTATAATCATTCTTCTACTCCTCGGTTGTCGTATACTGTCTCAGCACTATCATATTCTCTATTATAGTGAACTGCCCAGTTTGTAGTACCACTGGTGTGTGGGGCGGGGGTATGTACATCAGTCGGTCGCATTTTGGCTAACCCCCCCCCCCCCCCAAACGAAATCGTTATGTACGCCCCTGATCTTCACAGCCTCTGTTGGATTAAAATTACGATTCACAGGCCAGTCTAATGGATCCTTGTGTAAGAAATCTGGTCCCTGCCACCATAGACTGCTGTGACAGAGTGCTGAGGCAGACAACCCTCTGGTTGCGCAATCACTGCTATTTAATTTACTAGGAACATAACGCAAATTTTCAGGATATGACAGTTCATGTATTTCTCCTACTTGATGTGACACGAAAGATTTGTACGTTCTTGATTCGCTCCGGATCCAAAACAAAACGGTCTGACTGTCTGCCCAGTAAGTTATTTGACTGGGCGAAATATTCAAAACACTGCGAATAGTTTGTGTCAATCGAAGACCAAGAACTGCACCACAGAGCAGAGTTCTAACTTTGGGATAGATATAGTTTTTAGAGGCGCAACTCTAGTTTTGGCTGCTATCAAATTAACCGAAACAGTTCCATCTTTATAAGTACAACGAAGCCTTGTCCGAGGCGTCCACGAATGTGTGTAATGTTTTACAATCGATAGGAGATTTATCAACTTAACATCTGCGAACACTTACTAAACACAGCTCATCAAGTTCCGAAAACCAATTAGCCCATTTTCTTGCTAAATTATTCGGGAGTTCGTCGTCCCAATCCGTTCCCAGAATCCACGATGACTGGATGCCAATTTTGGCGCGGATTGTGAATGGAGCGAGAAGGTTCAAGGGATCAAACAAGGTTGCTGTCTTGCTAACCACAAAGGGTTTTGTAAGTATAGAATCATTGAGCGGTTCTGCATTAAAGGCAAGGGTGTCTTCACTTGCATTCCATAGAATGCCTAAAGTTTTCGTTGAAGGTAAGACTAGAAAGTCTATCCTTAATGGGAATATCTTCCAATAGACGCGGTTCATTTGTCAACCACTTACGAATTTCAAATACACCACTCAATAACAAGTCCGAAATTTCATTTCTGCGACAAATAGGGTGATGCTGTGTTTCCAAACATCAAACGTTGGTACTCATACTCTCGTGTGGGCGAGTCCAAATGCATATCACGCCCATCACGCCACAAGAATCTATGGTATCTACGATCTTGCGGAGTCATTTCCACCTGTAAAAACATTTCTGTGATGTCAGCCACAAGAGCAATGGGTGAACTGCGAAACCTTATCAAAACGTCTATTAGCTCTCTTTGCAATTTAAGCCCCTGAAATATGCAATCATTCAATAACTTTTCTCGAAATTGTGCAGCTGCATCCATTACTAGGCGTACTTTGGTTGTGTTCTTATCTGGACGAACCACTGGGAAGTGTGGGAGATACGATGTTTTCAGAGTGTCTCTCTGGAGGTAATACTTCTTTTACATACGATTTATCGCTATGGTCTTTAATAATTGCACAATAAGACGATGCAACAGATGGTCGCTTGACTAGTGACTTTTCGAGGTTCAATAGTCTAGATTTTGCGAGATCAAAATTATTGTGCAAGCTAGGTTCATTGACTTTCCATGGTATTCCGATGCGATAACGATGATCATAGAATTTTAACGATGAACAAACTTTTCTGTCTATCTCAATATCTGATGTGGATAAGCTTTGCTTCTGGGACGATGAAACTCCCATTGAGTCAAGTTCCCACATTCGACGAATAAGTCTACACGATTACTGCGACCGACACGAGGAAATTCAATACCGACTATTAAAGTGGGCCCACTTTTGTGTGTGCTTGTTCCAGTCAATCACTTTCATACCCCTTGTGACATCATTAAGAGTAAATGCATTAAAATCAAAAGTATTACTCCCATCAGCACTTTGTAGAACAAGCTTTACACTAGTACAGTCGCGGATCCAGGATTTTTTGCAGGGGGGGGGTCTAGGTTTGATAATTGCTTAACTTATTGCGCTCAACCGATTAATTTGGTACATTAGGTTCAATTTGGTTCATTCTGACGTATTTCCGGAAGGTAAATTCCAAAATTACAGGTCTAAATCGCCAATAAAATTTTCAAGCCTGAGCAGGATCCGCGCATGTAGTAGTGTTCAATGGCTTGGTTGTGGCGCCTAAGACGCCCACATTTAACGAAGTTAGAGGTCCGGTTACACAACGCTCTGTTTCAACATTTTCATCAACATAATTGTCTGTTAAACACTCGTCTATTAAATCATTTGCCTCTATATACTTATTACCGTTTACTAGTATAACAGGTGCGACTTGCATTACCACAAAATCGCCATTTATTTTATTTGTTGCGTGAGCGCGTGTACTTGTGGGTGGTGCACTTGCTGACGAAGGGGCACCACGATTCCAAACATGAGTTTCCGGTCCGCGGGCAGATCCATCTCCGTAAAGGAGACGATAATGTGTCCGAGGGCATCCATTCATGCCGCAGCGATTAGAGTTCAAACACTTAGAACCAACATGTGCGTTACTCAGGCAACGATAACACAACTGTTTTCTTTAGCGAAATCCCATCGTGAATTGAGGGGCATAGATTGAAACGATGAACAGTTTGGGAGCTCATGAAAATAACCACACTTTATACACAAAGGACTTTGATTAGGAGGGGTAACTTGGATTTGTCAAACGTCGCGTAAGCCTGTGAATTGTTCGATGAGGTTTTTGGCTTATAATATTTAAACGACTTCGCATTTATGAAACTTCATGCGCCTCGACACGATAACGTAATTCAGTAGAAAGCCACTTACATAAACTTTGTAAATTCTCAGGAGATATTTTAGACTTAGCAATACTATAAAACATCGAGTTTTCATCAAACTCTTCAGTTCGACCTGAATCTTTTAGTGAGATAATAGCCAACTCCAACTTGCCACTAAAGGCTTTAACACTTTTTATGTCTTGAAATAATACAGGTTTCGAATGACGAATTGAATCGAGATGCAGAAGAATTTGTCTCCTGGGTCCTCCGAACTTTCCTTCTACTTCTAATCTAGAAAGCCCTCGATTGCCTTCAGGGCGTCTCCCTCAAGATATTGTCTCAATTTGAGCATTTTGTACCCATCCGAGCATTTGGCTTTATCAATGCACTGTGTGAATGCATCTTTGAAGAGTTGATATTCTTTCTTGTTGCCATAAAACTTTGGAATTGCGACACGCTGTAATTGCTGGAACAGATCTCTATCAATCTGATAAGCTTCGGTATTCACTGCTTGTGGATCACCACTTTCACTACCACTTTTAGGCAAAACTGATTCCAAATTATTAAGTTGTGTATCGATTCCTGTTCTCAGGAGTTACATCCCTTTAACATATTTTATTTTTAGACAAAACACATAGAAATTCAATTGACTTGGCAAAATCCCAATAATAGCAGGGTCATTCTGCACAGAGTCAAGTTCAGATTCATATTTTTCACTGTCGATGTCACACAATGAAAGCAAAATGTGGCGAACTCTACTTTCGTTTTCAGTCCCGTCACACAAAACTTTGCAGTTAATTCGAGCCGTGCTTTTGTTAGCCGGGCTTTCAACAAGCGTTTCTTTTTTGTCCCCCAACTTTCTTGGAAACTATTAAAATGGGTTCGTCCGTCTGTCTGTCCATCTGTCTGTCTGTCTGTCCGTCACACTTTTTGGGACACAATAACTCTCTTCCTAATTGAGCTAGAATGTTCAAACTTGGTGTATGTGTTTATTAGGTCAATGCCTTGATGGAGTTCGAAGATGAACATTTTCCACTTAGGGTAAGCAGAGATAAGCAATTTGATTGGTTGATGCTTTGGGACAAGGTAACTTTAGTTCTAATTCAGTGAGATTGATGAAACTTGGAACACAATAACTCTCCTCCTTATTTGTTCAAACTTGGTGTATATCCTTATTATGTCAATGCCTTGATGGAGTTCGAAGATGAGCATTTTCCGCTTAGGGTAAGCAGAGATAAGCAATTTGATTGGTTGATGCTTTGGGGCACGATAACTTTAGTTCTAATTAAGTGAGAGTGATGAAACTTGGTGTATAGTTTCATTACAGTAATACCTTGAATAAGATCGATAATGAGCATTTTCTGTTCAGGGTAAGCAGAGCGATAAGCAATTTGATTTGCCGAGACTTTGGAACACAATAACTCTCCTTCTAATTGAGCTAAAATGTTCAAATTTGGTGCATATGCTTATTAGGTCAATGTCTTGATGTAGTTCGAAGATGAGCATTTTCTTCTTAGGGTAGGCAGAGATAAGCAATTTGATTGGTTGATACTTTGGGACAAGATAACTTAGGTTCATCTTGATTGAGAATTTTTTGCCAATACAATGACTGCATTTTCTGTCAGTAATGGATTCGACAGTAACAGTGTATAGAAACGATTGACTCGGACACGGGACCCTTTGGTCAAACGTGGGGGCCCTTTTGTCTGCCTTTAGGGTCCCCTTAACTAGGGTACATTTTCATTTTTCTCGTCGGGTTTAGCATTTTTTTTTTATAAAACACTTTTGAATGACACTTCGTGTAGAGTTTGATTGCTGGATATAAGTTTGAAAAAAATAAATGTGCGATTAATTAATATGTGTTATCTTTTTATTTGGGGATTTCGGCGGAGGACATCAGCCTCACTGTTGGCTTGTCACTAAGCTTTTAAGTCTATCATCTTCAGTCTGACGTACCGAAACATTATCCGAAGAACACAACTAAGAATAAGAATCGTACACAATTTAATCGTATCCACAACTATTGGTGATGTCGTCCACAACTAAGAATAAGACTCGTACACGATTTAATCGTATGGAAGAAATAACGAGTACTCGTTTATGGAAGACCAAATGGGACAATATTCATGATTCTTGTTTCTACATTCCAGTTTGAACATTTTAGACACGATTGCAACATTCTAAACTATGCTCAAAATCAAGATTTTAAACAAAAAATAGGTTGCCAGGCAACGAAACATACGCCCACACAGCAGGTAAATCGCCCGGGCAGTCAACAAGTAATTATCAGAAAATCATTAGAATTTGTTTGGTTTTTATAAAGTTCTGCCCCATGTTAACGTTAAGTATACCAAACATTTAATATCATGGATTTAGCTGTTCAATTATCGATTTTCAAGAAATTCACACTCAAACATCATTAATGTGTAACGGGGATATAGTCAAACGTTTTTTTTCATTCGGAATAAAATTGTGACCTCCATAAGTTAAAAAACATGATTTTTCGTAAAATCAGGGGCCATAATTCAGTGACATGGTCCAATAAGTTATGGTCCAATGTGCCCGAATATCGAAAGGAACCGCGATCTTTGGGTTATAAATTTACATATCAAATTTCATCAAAATCGGATTAAAATTGTGACCTTTACAGGATCCACAACCTTGATATATCATATTTTACAAAATTTGAACTCACCCGTCATTATGGTGAAACATTGACATAATCAAACATTATTTTAAATCCGTTAATGGGACAATAACATTCTTGCTGGCTTGGTAGCTCCAGAAAATAAATAATACCCTTATTCTAAGTACTAGATGTTTAAGTGTCCTACCTGTTGTGTAAATAATCCATTACCACATATTTTACTTGTCCAGAGGTTTCGAAAATATTTTAAAATCCAAGTCACATTTGAAAAGGTTTACGTTAGACTTTTCAAATCAATTGGTTGAATTTTTCCAACTTTTTAAAATAAGTGTGTTAAGATGAAATTTATATCATAATTTAATTGGAATATTGTAAAATAATACGATTTGTTGACCAGAATGAAGATTGGGACATATTATTCAGTTACAACAAGAGTGTTATTGGGGCTTTAATACTTGTGACCTCCAAAGGAACCACAAGCTAAAAATTCGGGCGATTTTCGTACAATCAGGGGCCATGATTCAGGAAGTTACGATCAGATATGTGCAAATATGCACGGAACCAAGATCTTTACGTTATAAACATGTATTTCAAATTTCATCAAAATCGGTTGAAAATTGTGACGTCTATAGGGTCCACAACCTTGATATAACATATTTTCACACTATTCGCGTACAAATGGCGGCCATTTTGTCTGTCAATTTTGGTCTGATTTTCACGAAATTTGAACTCAACCTCCATAACCATGTAACGGTGATATAATCAAACGGTTTTTGAAATCGGATCACAATTTTGACCTACAGAGAAACCACAAGCTAAAAAGGGCGATTTTTCGTACAAATCAGGAGTCATAATTCAGGAAGTTACGATCGGATGGGCGAAAATATCGAAAAGAACCGAGATCTTTGGGTTATAAACATACATGTCAAGTTTCATCAAAATCGGTTGAAAATTGTGACCTCTATAGGGTCCACAACCTTGATATAACATATTTTCACACTATTCGCGTACAAATGGCGGCCATTTTGTCTGTCAATTTTGGTCTGATTTTCACGAAATTTGAACTCAACCTCCATAACCATGTAACGGTGATATAAACAACCATAAAACAATCAGTTGTCTGTTGTATGGGTCAACAAAACTTAGTCCTGAGATAAACCTACTTATTTTCCAAGAAGTTCAACAATTCATTCTCTTATCAAAAAGATTTAAATCTCCATGAACAACGCTTAAGTTATTTCCAGTCCCCCATATCTTACACTCGTCCAGTATCCTCACAATTTTTTCTTGTATCAAAAAGATTTAAATCTCCATAAACAACGCTTAAGTTATTTCCAGTCCCCCATATCGTACACTCGTCCAGTATCCTCACCTCCCCTAATTGGTTTTTGGATAAATTGAATGATTGCACGTTGTACAGGCCTTAACATACCCAGCATTACCAAGCAGTACGTTTAAATAGATGGTCACCAATATTTCCACTAAAATATTTATTATAAAACAAAATAAAAAAATAAAACCAACAAAAAACAACAAACAATAGTCCCTATATTATCCATTATGTATCATGTTCTATATTTATGTAATATTGTATGTATGTATATATTTTTATAATGTGTACATGTATGTAAATCAGAGAGAGGGGTTACACATAGGCATAGCCTGTTCCCCAATCCAAATTTAATGAATAAAAATATTGTTTAGAAAAAAAAAACGGTGATATAATCAAACGGTTTTTGAAATCGGATCACAATTTTGAACTACAGAGGGACCACAAGCTAAAAAGGTCGATTTTTCGTACAATCAGGGGTCATAATTCAGGAAGTTACGATCCGATGGGAGCAAATATCGAAAGGAACCAAGATCTTTGGATTATAAACATACATGTTAAGTTTCATCAAAATCGGTTCAAAATTGCGACCTCTATAGGGTCCACAACCTTGATATAACATTTTTTCACACAATTCGCGTACAAACGACGGCCATTGTGTCTGTAAATTTTGGTCCGATTTTCACGAAATTTGAACTCGACCTTCATAACCATGTAACGGTGATATAATCAAACGTTTTTTTTTTTTAAATCGGATAACAATTTTGACGTCCAGGGGGACCACAAGCTAAAAAGGGCGATTTTTCCGACAATCAGGGGCCATAACTCAGGAAGTTACGATCCGACGGGCGCAAATATCGAAAGGAACCAAGATCTTTGGGTTATAAACATGCATTTCGAGTTTCATCAAAATCGGTTCAAAATTGCGACCTCTATAGGGTCCACAACCTTGATATAACATATTTTCACACAATTGGCGTACAAACGACGGCCATTTTGTCTGTCAATTTTGGTCCAATTTTCACCAAATTTGAACTCGACCTTCATAACCATGTAACGATGATATTATCAAACGGTTTTGTAAATCGGATAACAATTTTGACCTCCAGAGGGACCACAAGCTAAAAAGGGCGATTTTTCCGACAATCAGGGGCCATAACTCAGGAAGTTACGGCGGGCGCAAATATCGAAAGGAACCAAGATCTTTGGGTTATAAATATGCATTTCGAGTTTCATCCAAATCGGTTCAAAATTGTGACCTCTACACTGTTCACAAGCTAAAAACGTGATTTTTCGGACAATCAGGGGCCATAACCCATGAAGTTGGAGTCCGATACATGCCAATATCGACAGGAACTGAGATCTTAGGGTGATAAACCTATATTTTAAGTTTCATTCAAATCGGATAAAAATTGTGGCCTGTAGACTATTCACAAACAATTGTGGACGGACGGACGGACGGGCGGAAAGGGGCGACGACAATATACGTCCACGTGAAAATAAAAATTGACTCTATGTTTCATTTTCGGCGTTTTATCGGTAGCTTTTATATATCATTAAATATTAAAATTAAAAAATAATTTCTTAATTTTACACATCAAAGAAATCAATTCATTGCTTTCTGAAAGTTTCTAAAAAAAAATCTGGAATCTTTTATGAAAATATTTTCTACGTTTCAAAAAGTCTTGAAGTTAAAATCTTAAAATGAAAATGTCCAGAAACATATAACGAATTATCAACATTATTACACCAGAGGGCGTTAGCGTATGTGTACAACTTTGCTACAGACTATAGATTAGAAATCAAAAGTAGACTTTTCCACGAGTGGTGTGGAATCTTCGGAAATAAGTGATTAGACTGTAGGCCTATAATTTGGTTTATTTCTAAATCGAACATTTTATTTGTACTTGGTTTCTTTGCGGTACTTCACGTGGACGTGTGTCCCAATCAAGCGTGTCCATCAAGGGAGTTAACTCTATTTTTAGAATTTTAATGTAATATTATACTATTCAAAAAAAGTAGAGGATATTTGATTTTGGGGGCATAATACTAAAATATGCAAATGACTACAAAAAAAATCACTATAGAACCTAACAGAAGAAACATTTCCAGTTACATGTGACACCCAAACGCATCAATAGCTACCGCATGGAATGCAGGTGATGCTTGGGATCATCATTGGGGTCCAACCCAAGATTTTCACGACTCTGACTTTGAATGTCACAGTCATTGTGGCATTGAATTCCAGGGTGGAAACATCAGTTTAATAAAATAAAACCAAGTACGAACAATCCAAACCATTAGACAGAATTCGATGTCCTAAAAACGTTATTAGGCAAAATAGTGTAATCAGCAAATGGACTGCTCCCAGTGTAGAAAATACACGACAAACAGTGGTAACAGGTGTCCGGAAGAGTAAGCTTACCCTGCCTGGCGCCACACCCGCCATAGCTGCATCCAAACTATTGGACGAAATCTCAATATAATAGCATGTTTATCCAATGAACTATCGGTATGCAAAATGCACGTGATGAACTGTGTTAACGATGAAGTAGACATATTTAGGGCATGCTACAGATCGGCACAACACAGGTTGTGGCGCGGACGATGAATGTTTCTCAGTCTGTCATAAGCAGGCTATCGTCCAGATACCGTGATACACAATCTGTACAGGACAGACCACGCTCAGGTCGACCAAGGGCGACAACTCAAGCCCAGGATCGATTTATCTGTACCTTGGCCTTGAGAAACGTGCCATCACAGCAAATCAGATCAGCACTCGTCTTCAAACAGACACTGGTGTGAGAGTGAGTGGGCAGACGATTCGGAATCGACTGCATAGGGGTCACCTTCGCGCCCGACGTCCACGCGTGATCCCTTGTTTGAGAGATCATCACATTCAGGCAAGACGTCGTTGGTGTAGGGATCGTCAACACTGGGATAATCGACGCTGGAGCAATGTGATGTTTTCAGATGAGTCAAGGTTCACTGTTGATTTTTTGGACAGACGTAGGAGGGTGTGGCGTCGTCGAAACGAGCGCTTCCAAGACGTTAACGTCATCAGACATGATTGATTTGGGGGTGGTTCTGTTATGGTGTAGGGAGGCATTACTGTTGCTGGAAGAACGGCTTTACATGTTGTTGCAGGGCGTATTACAGGCCAGTACTACCGGGACAACATCTTGGCAGTCCATGTTGTGCCGTTCGCACGACGTCATTGCCGCCGTTTCATCTTCCAGGATGACAACGCAAGATGTCACAGGGCCAGGATCGTTACAGGTTACCTCCAACAACAGGACATCACCACATTACCTTGGTCAGCACTGAGTCCCGACCTCTCCTCCATCGAGCATGTCTGGGACATGCTTGGACAGAGGTTACGTCAACGTCAACAACGTCCTGCCAATGTCCAAGAACTTGCTGCTGCGTTGCAACAGGAATGGGACAATCTGGACCAAAATGACCTTAGACGTCTCATTAGGAGTATGCCACGTCGGATCAATGCTTGTTTGGCAAACAGAGGAGGATTTACCCGTTACTGACTTTGTTGTGATGCTGTGGTAACTTTGCTGTTTGACCCCGGGTATCATTTTACCCTTATAATGGTCAGTCTGTGCCTTACTTAGTCTAACGATCATTTGGAATAAATCGATGAATGTGAACTTCATTTCATTTTGTCATTTGTTTCTTCGTCAGTTTCATTAGGTGACTTTAATAACACTTAAAAATCAAATATCCCCTACTTTATTTTAATAGTATATTTGTATTGTGTAGTTCTTATCAACAATAAACATTAAAACACAGCGTGAAACATTTATTTCGGATCTTGTGTATGCAGGAGTACACAAATTGGTGCCGTTACCCACAGAAATTGTCGTCACAGTTGAATAAGCTACAATCAAGAAAACACGTGAATTTTCATCGAGTCTCCATTTTTTCTACTAAGCGCGGACAGCGTGCGTATATTTCAAGCTTGCAAATAGTCACCTTAATACTTCCAGAGGCATCGTCAACCCATGACTGGTAACATTAAAGTAATCTTTACTGGTGTTTTAATAGAAATATTTAACTAGAAGTTAGGCTTCGTTTTCATTCAATAAATTGACCTACTTCTACTTTCAAGGCCTTGCCTACTACGTTATTTCAATACAATGCCAAAAGACTCTACGAACAGTAAAGGTGTCGAGGATGATACCGAAAATTTGCAAGAAGCACTGAGAAGAAATATAAGAAAACCCGCTCACCTTAGAAGTTTGTTTACAAAGGAAGACAAACGAGTAGATTCTATTGTAAAAGAAGAGTTGCCTGATTTACAGTTATTGAAGGTAATCCAGTCGAAACTTTCCGATGCCACCGAAAAACTTCATTGCTTAGATGATGAAATTCAAGATATTCATATTCAATTGCATCACGATGATGTGGCTGCTCAAGACTTCGAAGAATGTGATATTATATCTGATAATCATTCTTTGTTGCTGGGAAGAATTAACAATTTTGTTCGGGATTCTACAACAAGATCTGATCTGCAGTTAAATCGTAAACAAGCCAAACATTCATCAGTCAAATTACCAAAGATTTCCCTTCAAACATTTGATGGCGATCGACGCAAGTGGTACAGTTTTTGGGACGTTTTTAAAAGTGAAATATATGAATGCGCTGACATTTCCAACGTGACTAAATTCAACTATCTCAAGGGTCAGTTATCAACATCTGTTGGTATGCTCGCCAGTGATGCTAATTATAATTTGCTTGTTGAAATATTGACAGATAATTATGGCAACCGAACTGCAATTTTGAATTATCATTGTTTAGCATTAGTGAATGTAACAAAGCTACAGTATACAGCTACAGCCCTTAGAAGTGTTTATGATGGAATAATGGGAGATATTAGATCATTGACTACATTAGGTTTACCAACACAACGATATGGTGATTTTTTTGTTTCAGTATTATTGGAGAAGTTACCATCCGAGGTTATTACAGTAATACTGGAGAAACATCAAAAAGACAATGAAGTTAAATATGTATTATTGGAGAAGTTACCATCCGAGGTTATTACAGTAATACTGGAGAAACATCAAAAAGACAGCCCGGAGCTCAACAACTTGATGGAAATCATTCACAATGAAGTTAAAAACTTGAAAAAATCAGTTTTATCAGTCATCAAGAGCCTCCATTTATAGGAAGTGCAACAGCAATGACCACAGCTACTCAACAAAAGTTTTCCAAAAGCAAACCTTTCAAGAGACCACCTCGTAGCTGTAATTTCTGCAGTGAACAACATAACACTTTCCAGTGTCCACTTTCAGCTGAAGAACGTTTAAAGTCAGTGAAGACTGCTAAGCGATGTATTAATTGTTTAAAACAGTCACATACAACTAAAAACTGTACTTCACAGTGGAAATGTTCTATGCAGAGAATTACATCACACCGGCCTGCATGGCGCCAAGATCTCAAATCAACTCAAGACCACTCAAGTCACTTCAACTCAAAATACAATAATAACTGGTACCAGTTTCTCGGCTATTGTATGTACAGAAGTTTCTCGTGTGCATTCACAACTAGAAGACCACACATTGTTTGCGTCAAAGAACCACTCATATTAGATTCACCCATTCCACCACCTTTGCTTAATCCAGTTTTACTTAAAACAGCAGTGGCACAAGTACGGAATGGTCAGGTGATCGAAGACGTTAATATATTCTTCTTTAACTTACATGAAGGATCTTCTTTAACTTACATACAGACATTGTATGCCCAACGTCTACACATTGAACCGTATGCTAAGCGTAAAATTCAAGTCGATTCCTTTGGTGGTAAATCCTCGTGGCATACTTAGGTTTAAATTAGAGATGTCAATGTCCAATAATTTCGTCATAAAGGGGGGGGGGGTATCACTATTTTCTGGGATAAAAATACAATAAAAAACCCAAACAGAATTTAGTTTTAACCATTGTTGTCACATTGTGACTTTATTATTTTAAGTTTTCATGCTTATTTACCCCAGCGAGCTTGTGTGAATTTCAATGACAATTAAATTCCTATTAATTACAATTTTTAAACATTATTCTTGTTAATGTCATCTGTTCGATCCCAGCAATGGCTGAGGAAGTTCATCCAGGTTTCCCTTTGTCAGTGATACAGGACGGTGGACCGGACAATGACAGCTGTCTAAGAATAGTTTGTATGGGATGAAAAATCAAGGTCCTGTGTACACATTAGCATGCACGTAAAAGATCCCTTGGTAGTTGGAACTCAAAATTATAGTAGGCCGTAGTGCTGCTGCCCGGCCAAAATTTCCATCAGCACACGGTATGAATTATGCCCGTCTTTTTATACTATAGCCTATTGTAGGAGCAGAAAAGTAACCGCAACAACACGACAGATTAAAAGATAACGGTATGTCGGGGCACATTATAATAATGATCGATTCACCACAGAATGGAATTTTGAAATCAAAATTTCTTAAAACAAAATACATTATGGAAGATAAATTAAAACATAGAATTAGTTTCTGCCTTTGATCCTGTGTCCTGTTACTTCTGCTTTTGATCCTGTGTCCTGTTACTTATATCAGAGTATATATTAAATTTCAAATAAAAATTTGGACGGCTAGTACCTAGTAGAGAGAGAGAGAGATGGTGGAATAAGCCCATAGGCGTACGGCTCAATGACAGTTGGGGGGGGGGCAGAACCTGAATTGCCCGAAAAATTTTCAGCTTTATAGACACCCCGCCCCCCCCCCCTTCTTTAGAAAATTTCAACCCATAAACAAAGCAACTTCAAAGTGGTCTTATATAGCTGAATTAAGGTGACAACTCGAATTTCAATGAATCGTTTACAGTCCACGAAGACGAGAAAATTTTTGAAAATTTAAAAGCTGCAAACGCGCCTCCCTGCTATTCCAGTCTGTGGATAAAGCAGCTTCAATTTGGTGCAATACAGCCTACCTGCTGAGCCGAATTCCAAACAACAAATCAATCGTTGCGGAGTATGGGTGCCTCGCCCTCCCGGAGAAAATTATGAAAATTAACCACCGCAAAAATGCATTTTCTGCTATTCTAGCCTGTGTAATTAACTCCAAAAGTATCAATGATTTTGTAAGCGAAATCCCACTCCGAATTCTAACGATCCAATCAGACTGTTGCAGCTGCATTCACAAATACTAATTGATGCGCTTAGTAGAGTAACTCCAGACAAAATGTTTTAATCCATAGTCAACTCAGTACAAATTTGTGGTATTCAATTAAAGAAAGTAATATTAGTGTTTTATTAGGGGAGTTAGAGAAGCAAAACTTAAAATACCCGAAAAAATCTCAGGTTTATAGACAGCGGCGCCAGTTTTCTTCCAGAGGCGAAGAAGTGGAGCTGACCTTGTATAGACCCTCCAAACCCAAGGAAATTTTGGAATTAGTTTTCGGGCACTTAATTTTGCCAATTAGATGAAATAATTTTTTTTTCTCACTTTACCTGTCTGCCCGAAAAGTTGGCTTGCCCGAAAGTTAGGGGGGCAGCTGCCCCCCTGGCTCGTACGCCTATGTAAGCCTCCTCTTTTAGAGGGGATGGATGGCGTTGTACATGTATCATGTGGCTTGCCACTGAGTCAACTGGCATAGTTTCGAATCCACGGTTGTATGAGGCAAGGAGTAAGGTCGCCTATCCAACCTCGTGGGTTTTCTCCATGTACTCTGGTTTCTTCCCACTGCTTAAGACCTCTACGCTCAAACAAATTATTGAAATAAAATTAAACCACATGTTAGTCCCGAAATGACCTAGTTTTTGGCTAGTTGACGTTAAACCCCATTTGTTTCTCTCGTCTTTTAGAAATACAACTAATGTGCGAGCCCTTCTTTTTTTGGAAATATTGGGGCAATTAAGCTGAAATTTTCAGAGATTCGTCCTTCATGTATTCCAGGGTGTCTGTGCAAATTTCAGTTTGTTAGCTCAATTACAACTTTATAGATTAGGCTGTGATAAGCATAAAAGTTAAAAGAAAAGTTTGCAGTCAAAACCCGCCTATGTATAGAATGCGGTTTTTGGCTCAACTGAATGTGCTAGCATTTGATTTTAGCTGAACCTATTAACCTGAAATTTGCACAGCTCTTTGGTGCTATATTCCAGACGGGGGTAATCAAATTTCAGCCTGTTTACTTAAAAATTAAGAGTTTCTGGGATGATTAGTTTGTGGACGTTTTAGAGATTTTAGACTGTTATAAGCATACAAGGACATTTTTCAATCGAAACCAGCCTATGTATAGAATGCAGTTGTTGGTTAAACTGAATGTGCTAGCATTTGATTTTAGCTGAATCTATTAACCTGAAATTTGCACAGCACTTTGGTGCTATCTTCAGAAGGGTAGTATTCTAATTTCAGTCTGCTAACTTTAAAATTAAGAGTTTCAGGACTGACCCAGTTTGTGGTATTTTGGACATTTTATAGATTTCGTCTTATGACGACAAAAGTAACTGCTTCCCAATCTCTGATTTTCAATGGAAGCCAGCCACACAATGTGTTTTTTGGCTCAACATTTGATTTTGGCTGGAGCTATTAACCTCAAATTTCAGATTCATAGCCAGGGAATATTTTACTTTTTTACATTTGATTAGCAGTTTCCAGAAAAAATGTGTAAGAATGCTAATCAATTGTATAATTGAGTAGCAAAATTTACCAATTGATTAGCAGTTTTTTAGTATGTAATAGAATTCTTATTTCACATAATTAGGCCTATATGTGACAATAACAATACCCACATTATTTGTATTACCAAACGGTTGTTTATATTTATATGTAAAATAAAAATAAAAGTATGTGACCACATGTTATTCTTTGTACGAAACCTGGACATTCTTTATTTACTTCATACTCTAGTCAGATCTTTTCTGCGTCGTATTTCCTCACCCAATCTTGAACTGTTGCTAATTTTAATGTCGAATTTGAAGATAGAACATAATATCATGTGTTTGAATTTCGCGACGTACCCTCGATCATCCGGTAATTTTATCTTGTAGTGTTTTGAATGTCTGTCTTGACGAATGTGACTACAACAGATATAGAAAATAGCTACGTCTACACTATCAGCATTCACCGTCTACACTAGCCTTTTAAATCCCGGTTTTTTTCCTAAAAGCCGGCTTTTTCAATTTCTCAATCGTAAAAGCCGGCTTTTTAAAATCCGGCAATTATTGAGGGATTTTTCAAAATCAAAAAGCCGGCTTTTTCAAAAAACCGGCAATTTTATGTGTGTAGACGGTAAATCCGGGATTTATCAAGTACCCGGATGTCCTTCGTCCCGAGCTTCCGTACATTCATAACATTGGCATTGCTTCCGGTTCTAAGAAATTGCGGTAAATCTCAAATCCATCTATAGCCTAGCCTATTTAATTTCAACATTCCTAACCTAAAATGGGTGCACGTCGTTTTCTCGCCCTCTTCCGTAAGACTGTCAGCGATCTGCTATATTCCATAAGCTGGATATATAATTGCACCAAAGTAACCAAAGTAATCATTATTATTATATTATTATCTCTGCAAAATTGACCGAAGCCGATGGCGTAATAAATAAACCGGAAGTTCCACAAATAACGAAGGTCGGTGTTCATCGTCTTTTTCCGTTCAGTCAGTGTAGACGCTACACTTGAAAAAGCCGGGTTTTGAAAAAGCCGGGTTTTGAAAAAACCGGGTTTTTAAAAAGCCGGCTTTTTCAAGCCTAGTGTAGACGAAGCTAGAAAGTATGTAGTGTTGTCATCTCTGTCATCAAAACTTTTTACGTCTATAAATAGCAGACGTCAACATGTACTGCTCTCGTTCCACTGGACCGTTGCAGAGGCACGTAAAGAGTCTTGATGATATAGACAATAAAATTGCGAGATTTCAGATTTGTTTTGATGTGTTTTACGATACTGAACGGTTTTAAAGTTAAAATTAATTTTCAAAACTTTGATTCGCGCTGAAGCAGGGTTTTAAGCTATTAATGCTAATCAAATATGAATTTGATTCGCAAAATCGGACGTTTGAGTCTCAAATTGCGATACGAACCCGGTTAAAATATTCCCTGTTCATAGCTGCAATATCAAGGAAATGCAGCCCTGACGTCATGTTCGACCGAAATAAGCCTCGTCTAATGTACAAGCCCTGCTCTTTTTGGAAATATTGGAGCAATTAAGCTGAAATTTTCACAGAATCATCCTCCATGTAATGATAGGGTGACTGTGCAAATTTCAATTTGTTACCTCAGTCACTTATAACTCTATATTTTAGGCTGTTATAAGCATAAAAGGATATTTTTCAATCAAAACCAGCCTATATATAGAGTGAAGTTTTTGGCTAAACTGAATGTAATTGCATTCGATTTTGGCTGAAGCGATTAACCTGAAATTTGCACAGCATCTTGGTGTTATATTCAGGACGGTGGTAATCAAATTTCAGCGCGTTTACTTAAAAATTAAGAGCTTCAGAGCTGGCTCAGTTAGTGGTATTTCTTACGTTTTACAGATTTCGTGTTATGACTGCTTTCCAATCTTTGATATTGATACAAAATACCTGCCATTTTCCTCACAACCTTTCTACATACTTAACGTGGCCAGTGTGAAAATCTGAGGTCCTAATCTAAAATATTACGCAATCGCTTAAGCAGTTGTGCATGCCAGGTAGCTAAACATGTGTCGGATGACGGCTGCATACAACAGAAATATATGGTCTAAAATCTGAAATTTGGAATGCACCTTCATAATGTATACTGCATGAATGTCTGAAAATTTTAGCTTGATAGATGCAAGAGACATAAAAATATGCAGAAATGAAAATGGAATACGGTATTCGTCGAAAAGTTCAATATTTGACACTAACAAACAGAATTAAGAGTTGCAAGAGTTAATAGCAGTTGACCAAGATGTCCACGAAGGTTTTGTATGAAGCAGAATTTTGCAAAATGGATTGGTATTTCTTTATTCAACCAAATCTGCTACTATGAAAAACATAACGCTAACGCTACAATATACGTCCACATTCCTACTTTGATTGATATGGTACTTTGTCAAGAAGGCTAGGCGTTTGGTTTGTTTAGCGTTGAGGGTCGTGCACCAACATTAATAGTTGCCGTCCTCAGAGTATAAGGAATAACTATACCAAGATAATCCATTCAGAGTTGTGCCCTCCTAACACTAAAGGCAAAAAGTGGGCGTGGCTCTGACCCTGGGGGTCGGGACATTCATCAAAATCAATAGTGGACGCCCTCAGGCTATAAGGAATACATAAACCAAGTAGTACCAAGCTGATTCATTCAGAATTGCGGCCTGTAAACGACAAACACAAACATTGGTCGTATCTTGCCTGTGTGAGTCGGCTTAGGCTATATGGAATACATATCCCAAGTTTTAAGACGTCAAGACGATCCATTAAGAATCGTGGCCTGTAGACAACACACATAGACACGAAGTAAAAATGGGCATGGCTCTGCCCCTGGGGGTTAGGAAATCACCAAAACAATAGGGGTCATCTTTAGGGTATAAGGAATAGGTTTGTAAAGTTTTAAAAGTATCTGTTAAGAATTGCATCCTGTAGGCGAACACAAGACACAAAAGCATTGGGCGTGGCTCTGTCCCAGGGGGTCTGTCATGCACCAAAAATAATAGTGGTCAGTCTTAGGGTATAAGGAATAAGTATAAAAAAAGTTTTCAAGACGATCGATTAAGAATTGTGGGCTGTAGGTGACACACAGACAGACAAAAAAAAAAATGGGCGTGGCACTGTCCCTTGGGGTTGGGCATGCACCAAAAACAATAGGGATCATCCTTAAGGTAAAAAGAATAAGTATTCAAAGTTTCAAGATGATACATTAAGAAATGCAGCCTGTAGACGACAGACAAACAAATACACGAAATGGGTGTTGCTGTCCCATGGGGGTCGGGCATGCACCCAAAACAAAAGGGGTCATCCTTAGGGTATAAGGAATAAGTATTTTAAGTTTCAAGACGACCGATTAAGAATTCTGGCCTGTAGGCGACACACAAAAAGAAAATGGGCGTGACTCTGCCCCTGGTGGTTGGGCATGCACCCCAAATGATAGAAATGTTCCTTAGGGTAAAAAGAATAATCATTCAAAGTTTCAAGATGATACGTTAAGAAATGTGGCTTGTAGACAACAAACAAATAAATACAAGGAATGGGCGTGGCTCTGCCATTGGGGGTCGGGCATGCACCAAAAAACAATACGGATCATCCTTTGGGTAAGTATACAAAGTTTTAAGAAAATACAGTTAGAATTGCGGCTTCTAGGCGACACAGAGACACACAAAAAGAAAATGGGCGTGGCTCTGCCCCTGGGGGGTTGGGCATGCACCCCAAATGATAGGGATCATCCTTAGAGTATAAAGAGTAAGTATACAAAGTTTTAAAGAAAATCCAATAAGAATTGCGGCCTGTAGGCGACACAAAGACACACGATAAGAAAATGGGTGTGGCTCTGCCCCAGGGGCTTGGGCATGCACCCCAAATGATAGGGATGTTCCTTAGTGTACAAAGAATGTGTATGCTAAGTTTCAAAATTATAAGTTAAGAAATGTGGCCTGTAGACGACAAACAAATACATACTAGAAATGGGCGTGGCTCTGTCCCTGGGGGTCGGGCATGCACCAAAAACAATAGAGATCTTCCTTAGGGTATAAGGAATACGTATACCAAGTTTGAAGAAAATCCAGTAAGAATTGCGCCCTGTAGGCGACACAAAGACACACGAAAAGAAAATGGGTGTGGCTCTGCCCCTGGGGGTGGGGCATACACCCAAAACGATAGGGATGTTCCTTAGGGTACAAAGAATGTGTATGCTAAGTTTCAAAATTATAAGTTAAGAAATGTGGCCTGTAGACGACAAACAAACAAATACTAGAAATGGGCGTGGCTCGGCCCCTGGGGGTCGGGCATGCCCCCAAAACAATAGGGATCTTCCTTGGGGTATAAGGAATAAGTATACCAAGTTTGAAGAAAATCCATGAAGAATTGCGCCCTGTAGGCGAACCACAGACACACACACACACACACATACACACACACACACACACAAACACACAGACAGGGGCGACGGCATAATACGTTCAGATTATGAATGTGGACGTATAAAAATGACCAAAAACCAGGGTTAGGGTGACCTACTTTATGTAATGTATTTGTTGAATTCTGCAGCTATTGCCACAAGACTTTCACCAAATGTTTCTGACATAAATATAACTTTTGTGTAAAAATTAGCTTGTTAGTCTCAGAATTAAAGATTTGGGAATGTGACTTCATTATGGCTCTTTATTTATTTGCTTATATTTTAAGAATTCCAAACGCTACAACGTTCTAATGTTAATGACAGTTTTTAAGACATATCCAGGTTCATTTTGCAAAAAAAAAAACCTCAACAAGTAGTTAAGTTGGACACTGAAACTGTTGGGGCTCACGCTGGATAAGTGGATAAGGCGCTGGTTCACTAGCCTGGAGGTCGGATGTTCGATCCCTGCATTGGCCGAGAAAGTTCATCTCTATTTCCCCTTGTCAACGATGCAGAAAGAGGGCTTGACAAGGACGGCTGCCTGGTCGTTCGGATGGCACGAAAAACTGAGGTCCCGTGTACACATTGGAGTGCACGTAAAAGATACTTTGGCAGTTGGAATTCGATATTAAAGTAGGCCGTAGCGCCGCTGCCCGGGCAAAATTTCCTTCATAGCACACTGTATGGCGTATGCCCGTCTTCCATTAGCCCAGGTTAGGTGCAAAAGAGTATGACGTTAAACCCCATTTCATTTCATTTCATTTACTGAAACTGTTGCCTCACAATTGCATTACCTTGCCACAACCCACATTTGGCTGTTGAGTGAGCTCATCTGACAGGTTGTGTTCTAGTATATGACTGCATGTTTATGCCTTAATATAATGTTTAATTTTTAAATTTCAGGAATTTTATTTGGTCTAAAATACCTGGAGGTCATGGCATTTATCCTTTCAAGGTGATGGAAATGATAGAATATTTTGGTGACATACTATTATGCTAATAATGAAATTTTATGTTTCATTTATATTTATCAACCAGAAATTGATCTTGAAACATATGTAGTTAATAGAAAAACTCTGCTGGATATACTCAATTTTTCACTGAACCACAGCTTTTGCACTGTCCATAGTGAAAAGAATAATAATCTATATTTCTTCACCATACATATGTGATTGCTATTAAAATCTTGTTTAAATAAATACGTTTAAGTTGTTTTTTTAAAAGAATATAAAGATGAGCAACATCCAAGCCCGTAGCTAGCCAAAAATTGTGAGAGGGTTAGGGGGACAAAGGCTTCTGGGGGCGCCGATGGGGCTTCGGGGACGCATATGTACCTAGACATAACGGTCAACGGGGATGGTACAGTGGATACACTGCTCTTCGGTGAAGGGTCTAGAGTGTTCTCCATGGGCATATGGGCTTGATTAATGTTAGAGGGTCAGAAACAGAAATTCCCTAAAAAATTTCAGGTTACAGACGTCTTACAGCGCTCCTCCCCAAGAAAATTTGACGACCGCAAACGCAGTATCTTGCTATTCCAGTCCCCGAATACAGTAAGTGGTCTGATGTAGCCGAACTTAGGTTGCCAAGTTGAATTCTGATCAACCAATCAAACGTTTATAGTGCACGGAGACGTGAAGTTTTGGAGTGGGGGGAGTCGATTTTCCCCAATGGGCAGAGGGCGCATTCACAAACGCATTATCTTGCTATTCCAGTCCCTGAATACAGTAAGTGGTCTGATGAAGCCTAACTTAGATGGCTGAGTCAAATTCTGATCAACCAATCAAACGTTTATAGTCCACGGGGGCGCTGATATTTTCCAGGGGGTGGGGTGCAGCTGCCCCCCCCCCTTATCTACGGGCCTGCATCTTAAACTAAATGGTTACTAAATAGTATATTTTTTCAATAAAACTGGTTCTTAAAAACTAAATGAGCTGAACAGTTCCATTTTTAACTATAAATGGTAGATTTTTTCCATAAAACTGGGGATTAAAAACTAAGAGCTGAACAGTTTCTCACTAGAATGTGATTATTTCAATCCTATTAATATTCATTCGCTGATTCATCTCAAGTGTTATTGGTTATAAACAGGGGGGCTAGTGGGAGGAAACTGAAGAACCCACAGAAAACCCATGAGGATGGACAGGCAACCCTTTTTCTTGTAAAATTCAAGCTGTTATTTGAACCCAGTACTGTAACTGGTTAGTGGGGATCTTTCTAATAAGTGTTAAAAATCTAAGACCTGTAAAATATTAAATAAGTCTAGATCCTCGCGGGTCTTTGAAGAGTCACGGTCCTCACTCTATAGTCTATAAACTATGCGTGTGTTGAGAGAGTGAGAGAGAAAGAGCGAGTTTCTATATTGACTGGTAGGAATACATTTATAAATATACAAGGCCTATAAAAATACTTAATATGTATCGTCTGTAGGAAGGTTTGGCTATGCGTGACCAGTTTGAACTTCAAATCAAAAACGAAATGAAAGACGTTATAGACATGCATCAGTTCAGTGTAACAGCAGACGATCCATACTATAAATAGAGCTGACGATATGAATAGCAACAGCCAGCTACTCGCCGCGCACCCGTTTATGCGCATTGTACTTTGCAACTCGTCCATGTTCCATGCATATATAGGCAAATGCATGGAACATGGACGAGTTGCAAAGTACAATGCGCATAAACGGGTGCGCGGCGAGTAGCTGGCTGTATCTATTCATATCGTCAGCTCTATTTATAGTATGGATCGTCTGCTGTTACACTGAACTGATGCATGTCTATAACGTCTTTCATTAGGGTTTCACACTGCGTAGCTTGTGTGAAACACTATTGTTTTTGTTAAAATTATTATTCTTATTAGGGTTTCACACTGCGTAGCTTGTGTGAAACACTATTGTTTTTGTTAAAATTATTATTCTTATTATTATTATTATTATTATTATTATTCAGATTCCAATTTGAATAGATCTCAGCAACTACGTGTCGCATCGTTACGATTTCTTCGGTTTTACTGGGAAAGTGGGTGTGACTTAGAGGATAAAGCTATTTTGAACGTTCTGCGACAATGCGAAATGTCCGAAATCACCGAAGTTATCGTTTTTAAAAATATTGCAGTAATTTTAACAATAATCATTGGATTTTAACTTTCGATACATTTTGGCATAGCCTGAGACAGGGCACATAGCTACGCTACTTTCGATTTTTGATTTTCGGCAAATCTTCGAAGATATTAGGCGCCAAATTTCGAAAATTTAAAATTTTACAAAAAACTTTTTTATTTATGAATATTTTTTAGTCGTATTGTGCACAGAATTAAAGGGTCATCTGACTAGTGCAAAAATGTTAAAAAATTTTGTCTCAGTAATTTACCGTGGCCGCCATTGGCTAATTCAGTTTTTCAGTCCTAGATTAATTTTTTATTGTTCGATTTGTATAAAACAAAGTTCATATGCTTCGTTGTATCAATTGTCGTTTTTTTTATTACCAAAAGTGTTATCTGTCGGCACCGGAAGTGGCATAATTTTACCAAAAACTACAATTTTGACAGTTATTTACGATCTTCATAAACAAATATTATTTTTTTGAAAAATTATATGACTCAAAGAGTGTGCCCTTTCAAGGCGCAAAAAATGTAGGAAGCAGTTTTTTTAATTTCGATTTCATTTTCGAGCAAATTCGATTAAGAGGCTAAAAATGGTGTAAAATTGGCCTATTTACAACCTATTCAGGCTTTTCAGATTTTAAAATATTTCTTCGTAACTTTTATAAACTTGTAGCTATAATCCATACGAAGAAAATGTATTTTAAAATTCGTTTGTAATATAAGCAGTTGCCAAGAAATGGGCAGTTCTGCATAAGTCACTGTTTTCGTTATTTTGCCTGTAAAATAGTCAATTATTATTGGATTTTTATAAAAGTGACATCATTTGATTCAAAAAGCACGTAGCGTCATATCAAGTTGATTACAATTTAAAATTGACACCGGAAGTGACATCATTTGGTCAAAAAATGCATTTTACACTTTTTTAAATCAATGTTTTATTCAACTAAGAATAACTTAATATGTATTAATAATTTTAACTTTTGGTTTAAATTCACATATAAACAAAACTCATATGGTCATATAGATATCATAAAATGGTTTCTAACTTGTTCGGTTGCCGAGAAATAGACGGTTTTCTACAGGTCACTTTTGAAGGTTTCGGGGCCATAAAAGGGTCAATTATTATTCGATTTTCATAAACGTCACACCATGTTATACCTAATGCCATTTGGGATTTCATACAAGTAATTTAAGATTTTCATTATCACCGGAAGTAACGTCATTTTGGCAAAAACTGTATTTTTAGCCTCCAAAACAGATATTTTATTCAAATGAGTCTGTTTTGAAATCTTTTTCAAATTATGGTATTTGATGCCAATCAACAAATAGAATGAACCCATACGATCATACAGATACCACAAAATGGTTTCTAACTTGTACGGTTGCCGAGAAATAGTCGATTTTCTACAAGTCACTTTTCAAGTTTTTTGGTCTTTAAAAGTGGCAATTATTATTCGATTTAACGTTTTTATTTATAAATATTATTTAGTCGTGTTGTGCACAGAATTAAAGAGTCATCTGACTAGCGCAATAATGTTAAAAAAAATTTGTCTCAGTAATTTTCCTTGGCCGCCATTAGCTAATTCAGTTTTTCAGTCCTAGATTAATTTTTTATTGTTCGATTTGTATATAACAAAGTTCATATGCTTCGTTGTCCCAATTGTTATTTTTTTTATTACCAAAAGTGTTATCTGGCAAATTGGATTAAGGGGTGAAAAAAGGCGTAAAATTGACCTATTTACAACCCATTCAGGCTTTTCAGATTTTAAAATTTTTTTACTTAACTTTTATAAACCTGTCACTATAATCCATACGAAGAGAATGTATGTTAAAATTAGTTTCTAATATAAGCAGTTGCCGAGAAATGGGCAGTTTTGCATAAGTCACTGTTTTCGTAATGTTACCTGTAAAATAGTCAATTATTAATGGATATTCACAAAAGTGACATCATTTGATTCAAAAAGCAAGTGTGCGTCATATCACGTTGATTACTATTTAAAATTGACACCGGAAGTGACGTCATTTAGTCAAAAACTCAATTTTTAACTTTTAAAATCGATCTTTTTTTCAACCAAGAATTATGTCACATGTAATAATAAAATTAACTTTTGGTTTAAATTCACATATTAACAAAACTCATACGGTCAAATAGATATCATAAAATTGTTTCTAACTTGTTCGGTTGTCGAGATATAGGCGATTTTCTGAAAGTCACTTTTGAAGGTTTTTGGCCCATAAAAGTGTCAATTATTATTTGATTTTCATAAAATTTTCACCCTTTGAAGCCTAATGTCATAGACGATGTTATAAAACTAATTTAACGTTTTCATTATCACCGGAAGTAGCGTCATTTTGGCAAAAACTGTATTTTAAGCCTTCAAAACCGATATTTTATTCAAATGAGTCTGATTTGTAATGTTTATACAATTATGATATTTGATTCCAATCAACAAATAGATTAAACCCATACGGTCATATAAATACCAAAAAATGGTTTCTAACTTGTACGGTTGCCGAGAAATAGACGATTTTCTACACGTCACTTTTCAAGGTTTTTGGTCTATAAAAGTGGAAATTATTATTCGATTTACATAAAATTTTCACGATGCCTTATGCCATTTCTGATTTCATAAGACTAAGGGAACATTTACATTATCACCGGAAGTACTGTTATTTTGTCAGGATCAATTACATGTAACAAATGTATAAAATAAAATTGCTGGATTTGTTTGATTCTGTTTCCATTTTATTTGATGTGTGCAATGCTTATGTGGAAACCTGTATATTGGTTTCATTGGTACCGGAAAGGACATATGTTCAAGGGTAACGTAGCACCAAAAGTGACACAAGTTCAAGTTCAAAGGTAACATGGCAAAAGTGAAACCCGTCATTCCTGCATGCAGGTCTAGTTATTATTATTATTATTATTATTATTATTATTCAGATTCCAATTTGAATAGATCTCAGCAACTACGTGTCGCATCGTTACGATTTCTTCGGTTTTACTGGGAAAGTGGGTGTGACTTAGAGGATAAAGCTATTTTGAACGTTCTGCGACAATGCGAAATGTCCGAAATCACCGAAGTTATCGTTTTTAAAAATATTGCAGTAATTTTAACAATAATCATTGGATTTTAACTTTCGATACATTTTGGCATAGCCTGAGACAGGGCACATAGCTACGCTACTTTCGATTTTTGATTTTCGGCAAATCTTCGAAGATATTAGGCGCCAAATTTCGAAAATTTAAAATTTTACAAAAACCTTTTTTATTTATGAATATTTTTTAGTCGTATTGTGCACAGAATTAAAGGGTCATCTGACTAGTGCAAAAATGTTAAAAAATTTTGTCTCAGTAATTTACCTTGGCCGCCATTGGCTAATTCAGTTTTTCAGTCCTAGATTAATTTTTTATTGTTCGATTTGTATAAAACAAAGTTCATATGCTTCGTTGTATCAATTGTCGTTTTTTTTATTACCGAAAGTGTTATCTGTCGGCACCGGAAGTGGCATAATTTTACCAAAAACTACAATTTTGACAGTTATTTACGATCTTCATAAACAAATATTATTTTTTTGAAAAATTATATGACTCAAAGAGTGTGCCCTTTCAAGGCGCAAAAAATGTAGGAAGCAGTTTTTTTAATTTCGATTTCATTTTCGAGCAAATTCGATTAAGAGGCTAAAAATGGTGTAAAATTGGCCTATTTACAACCTATTCAGGCTTTTCAGATTTTAAAATATTTCTTCGTAACTTTTATAAACTTGTAGCTATAATCCATACGAAGAAAATGTATGTTAAAATTCGTTTGTAATATAAGCAGTTGCCAAGAAATGGGCAATTCTGCATAAGTCACTGTTTTCGTTATTTTGCCTGTAAAATAGTCAATTATTATTGGATTTTTATAAAAGTGACATCATTTGATTCAAAAAGCACGTAGCGTCATATCAAGTTGATTACAATTTAAAATTGACACCGGAAGTGACATCATTTGGTCAAAAAATGCATTTTACACTTTTTTAAATCAATGTTTTATTCAACCAAGAATAACTTAATATGTATTAATAATTTTAACTTTTGGTTTAAATTCACATATAAACAAAACTCATATGGTCATAAAGATATCATAACATGGTTTCTAACTTGTTCGGTTGCCGAGAAATAGACGGTTTTCTACAGGTCACTTTTGAAGGTTTCGGGGCCATAAAAGGGTCAATTATTATTCGATTTTCATAAACGTCACACCATGTTATACCTAATGCCATTTGGGATTTCATACAAGTAATTTAAGATTTTCATTATCACCGGAAGTAACGTCATTTTGGCAAAAACTGTATTTTTAGCCTCCAAAACAGATATTTTATTCAAATGAGTCTGTTTTGAAATCTTTTTCAAATTATGGTATTTGATGCCAATCAACAAATAGAATGAACCCATACGATCATACAGATACCACAAAATGGTTTCTAACTTGTACGGTTGCCGAGAAATAGCCGATTTTCTACAAGTCACTTTTCAAGTTTTTTGGTCTTTAAAAGTGGCAATTATTATTCGATTTAACGTTTTTATTTATAAATATTATTAAGTCGTGTTGTGCACAGAATTAAAGAGTCATCTGACTAGCGCAAAAATGTTAAAAAAATTTGTCTCAGTAATTTTCCTTGGCCGCCATTAGCTAATTCAGTTTTTCAGTCCTAGATTAATTTTTTATTGTTCGATTTGTATAAAACAAAGTTCATATGCTTCGTTGTCCCAATTGTTATTTTTTTTATTACCAAAAGTGTTATCTAGCAAATTGGATTAAGGGGTGAAAAAAGGCGTAAAATTGACCTATTTACAACCCATTCAGGCTTTTCAGATTTTAAAATTTTTTTACTTAACTTTTATAAACCTGTCACTATAATCCATACGAAGAGAATGTATGTTAAAATTAGTTTCTAATATAAGCAGTTGCCGAGAAATGGGCAGTTTTGCATAAGTCACTGTTTTCGTAATGTTGCCTGTAAAATAGTCAATTATTAATGGATATTCACAAAAGTGACATCATTTGATTCAAAAAGCAAGTGTGCGTCATATCATGTTGATTACTATTTAAAATTGACACCGGAAGTGACGTCATTTAGTCAAAAACTCAATTTTTAACTTTTAAAATCGATCTTTTTTTCAACCAAGAATTATGTCACATGTAATAATAAAATTAACTTTTGGTTTAAATTCACATATTAACAAAACTCATACGGTCAAATAGATATCATAAAATTGTTTCTAACTTGTTCGGTTGTCGAGATATAGGCGATTTTCTGAAAGTCACTTTTGAAGGTTTTTGGCCCATAAAAGTGTCAATTATTATTTGATTTTCATAAAATTTTCACCCTTTGAAGCCTAATGTCATAGACGATGTTATAAAACTAATTTAACGTTTTCATTATCACCGGAAGTAGCGTCATTTTGGCAAAAACTGTATTTTAAGCCTTCAAAACCGATATTTTATTCAAATGAGTCTGATTTGTAATGTTTATACAATTATGATATTTGATTCCAATCAACAAATAGATTAAACCCATACGGTCATATAAATACCAAAAAATGGTTTCTAACTTGTACGGTTGCCGAGAAATAAACGATTTTCTACACGTCACTTTTCAAGGTTTTTGGTCTATAAAAGTGGAAATTATTATTCGATTTACATAAAATTTTCACCATATGATGCCTTATGCCATTTCTGATTTCATAAGACTAAGGGAACATTTACATTATCACCGGAAGTACTGTTATTTTGTCAGGATCAATTACATGTAACAAATGTATAAAATAAAATTGCTGGATTTGTTTGATTCTGTTTCCATTTTATTTGATGTGTGCAATGCTTATGTGGAAACCTGTATATTGGTTTCATTGGTACCGGAAAGGACATATGTTCAAGGGTAACGTAGCACCAAAAGTGACACAAGTTCAAGTTCAAAGGTAACATGGCAAAAGTGAAACCCGTCATTCCTGCATGCAGGTCTAGTTATTATTATTATTATTCAGATTCCAATTTGAATAGATCTCAGCAACTACGTGTCGCATCGTTACGATTTCTTCGGTTTTACTGGGAAAGTGGGTGTGACTTAGAGGATAAAGCTATTTTGAACGTTCTGCGACAATGCGAAATGTCCGAAATCACCGAAGTTGTCGTTTTTGAAAAAATTGCAGTAATTTTAACAATAATCATTGGATTTTAACTTTCGATACATTTTGGCATAGCCTGAGACAGGGCACATAGCTACGCTACTTTCGATTTTTGATTTTCGGCAAATCTTCGAAGATATTAGGCGCCAAATTTCGAAAATTTAAAATTTTACAAAAAACTTTATGAATATTTTTTAGTGGTATTGTGCACAGAATTAAAAAGTCATCTGACTAGTGCAAAAATGTTAAAAATTTTTGTCTCAGTAATTTTCCTTGGCCGCCATTGGCTAATTCAGTTTTTCAGTCCTAGATTAATTTTTTATTGTTCGATTTGTATAAAACAAAGTTCATATGCTTCGTTGTATCAATTGTCATTTTTTTTGTTACCAATAAAGTTATCTGTCGGCACCGGAAGTGGCATAATTTTACCAAAAACTACAATTTTGACAGTTATTTTCTTATTTCGAAAACAAATATTATTTTTTTGAAAAATTATATGACACAAAGAGTGTGTCCTTTCAAGGCGCAAAAATTGTAGGACGCAGTTTTTTTAATTTCGATTTCATTTTCGAGCAAATTCGATTAAGAGGCTAAAAATGGTGTAAAATTGGCCTATTTACAACCTATTCAGGCTTTTCAGATTTTAAAATATTTCTTCGTAACTTTTATAAACTTGTAGCTATAATCCATACGAAGAAAATGTATGTTAAAATTCGTTTGTAATATAAGCAGTTACCAAGAAATGGGCAGTTCTGTACAAGTCACTGTTTTCGTTATTTTGCCTGTAAAATAGTCAATTATGATTGGATTTTTATAAAAGTGACATCATTTGATTCAAAAAGCATGTAGCGTCATATCAAGTTGATTACAATTTAAAATTGACACCGGAAGTGACATCATTTGGTCAAAAAATATATTTTAAACTTTTTAAATCAATGTTTTATTCAACCAAGAATAACTTAATATATATTAATAATTTTAACTTTTGGTTTAAATTCACATATAAACAAAACACATATGGTCATATAGATATCATAAAATGGTTTCTAACTTATTCGGTTGCCGAGAAATAGACGGTTTTCTACAGGTCACTTTTGAAGGTTTCGGGGCCATAAAAGGGTCAATTATTATTCGATTTTCATAAACGTCACACCATGTTATACCTAATGCCATTTGGGATTTCATACAAGTAATTAAAGATTTTCATTATCACCGGAAGTAACGTCATTTTGGCAAAAACTGTATTTTTAGCCTCCAAAACAGATATTTTATTCAAATGGGTCTGTTTTGAAATCTTTTTCAAATTATGGTATTTGATGCCAATCAACAAATAGAATGAACCCATACGATCATACAGATACTACAAAATGGTTTCTAACTTGTACGGTTGCAGAGAAATAGCTGATTTTCTACAAGTCACTTTTCAATTTTTTTGGTCTTTAAAAGTGGCAATTATTATTCGATTTACATAAAATTTTCACTATATGATATCGTATGCCATTTCTGATTTCATAAGACTAATTGAACATTTGCATTAACACCGGGAGTAATTTAATTTTGTCAAGATCATTTACAAGTAACAAATGTATAAAATGAATTGATATTGCTGTATTTTGTTGATTCTGCGTCCATTTTATTTGTGTGCAATGTTAATTTGGAAACCTGTTTAGTGGTTTCGCTGGTACCGGAAGTGACATATGTTCAAGGGTAACTTGGCACCGGAAGTGACATGTTTAAGGGTAACATGGCACCAGTGAAACCCGTCATTCCTGCATGCAGGTCTAGTTATTAGGCTTTCAGACTTTCGTCTGAAAGCCTATTGAGATTACTAAAATTATTATTAGGGTTTCACACTGCGTAGCTTGTGTGAAACACTATTGTTTTTGTTAAAATTATTATTCTTATTATTATTCTTATTATTATTCCAATTCCACTTTGACTATATCTCAGCAACTACTTGTCGCATCGTTACAATTTCTTCGGTTTTAATGGGAAAGTGGGTGTGACTTAGAGGATAAAGCTATTTTGAACGTTCTGCGACAATGCGAAATGTCCGAAATCACCGAAGTTATCGTTTTTGAAAATATTGCAGTAATTTTAACAATATTCATTGGATTTTAACTTTCGATACATTTTGGAATAGTCGGAGACAGGGCACATAGCTACGCTACTTTCGATTTTTGATTTTCGGCATATCTTCGAAGATATTAGGCGCCAAATTTCGAAAATTTAAAATTTTACAAAAAACTTTTTTATTTATGAATATTTTTTAGTCGTGTTTTGCACAGAATTAAAGAGTCATCTGACTAGCGCAAAAATAGTAAAAAAATTTGTCTCAGTAATTTCCCTTGGCCGCCATTGGCTAATTCAGTTTTTCAGTCCCAGATTAATTTTTTATTGTTCGATTTGTATAAAACAAAGTTCATATGCTTCGTTGTCTCAATTGTCATTTTTTTTATTACCAAAAGTGTTATCTGTCGGCACCGGAAGTGGCATAATTTTACCAAAAACTACAATTTTGACAGTTATTTTCTTATATCGAAAACAAATATTATTTTTTGGAAAAATTATTTGACTCAAAGAGTGTGCCCTTTCAAGGTGCAAAAAATGTAGGAAGCAGTTTTTTTAATTTCGATTTCATTTTCGAGCAAATTCGATTAAGAGGCTAAAATGGTGTGAAATTGACCTATTTACAACCTATTCAGGCTTTTCAAATTTTAAAATATTTCTTTGTAACTTTTAAAAACTTGTAGCTATCATCCATACGAAGAGAATATGCGTGAAAATTAGTTTGTAATATAAGCAGTTGCCGAGAAATGGGCAGTTCTGTACAAGTCACTGTTTTCGTTATTTTGCCTATAAAATAGTCAATTATTATTGGATTTTTATAAAAGTGACATCATTTGATTCAAAAAGCATGTAGCGTCATATCAAGTTGATTACAATTTAAAATTGACACCGGAAGTGACATCATTTGGTCAAAAACTGCATTTTAAACTTTTTAAATCAATGTTTTATTCAACCAAGAATAACTTAATATGTATTAATAATTTTAACTTTTGGTTTAAATTCACATATAAACAAAACTCATATGGTCATATAGATATCATAAAATTGTTTCTAACTTGTTCGGTTGCCGAGAAATAGACGGTTTTCTACAGGTCACTTTTGAAGGTTTCGGGGCCATAAAAGGGTCAATTATTATTCGATTTTCATAAACGTCACACCATGTTATACCTAATGCCATTTGGGATTTCATACAAGTAATTTAAGATTTTCATTATCACCGGAAGTAACGTCATTTTGGCAAAAACTGTATTTTTAGCCTTCAAAACAGATATTTTATTCAAATGAGTCTGTTTTGAAATCTTTTTCAAATTATGATATTTGATGCCAATCAACAAATAGAATGAACCCATACGATCATACAGATACCACAAAATGGTTCCTAACTTGTACGGTTGCAGAGAAATAGCCGATATTCTACAAGTCACTTTTCAAGTTTTTTGGTCTTTAAAAGTGGCAATTATTATTCAATTTACAAAAAAATGTTCACTATATGATATCTATGCCATTTCTGATTTTATAAAACTAATTGAACATTTTCATTAACACCGGAAGTAATGTAATTTTGTCAAGGTCATTTACAAGTAACAAATGTATAAAATGAATTGATATTGCTGGATTTGGTTGATTCTGCATCCATTTTATTTGATGTGAGCAAAGTATTTGGAAACCTGTTTAGTGGTTTCGTTGGTACCATAGTGACATATGTTCAAGGGTAACTTGGCACCGGAAGTGACATGTTTAAGGGTAACGTGGTACCAGTGAAACCCGTCATTCCTGCATGCAGGTCTAGTTATTATTATTATTTACCGCGGGGGCCAAGTTCTCCATGATCGAAAGCAGATATCGATCTGAAATCAACTTTTCTTTCGGGAAACCATGTGGTGGCTACTTGATAAAGTATTTTCGAAAATTCTGCGCATACCGGAAGTGGCAGATCTTTGTACGTTGTCAAAAAATGGAAAATTGGCCATAGTTTCGTCAATTATTTACCCATTTTCAAACAAATGACATTTTCGGAAACCCTGAATCTTTTTCGAGCCAATAGCAATCTAAGATTTTGTAATTTCAAAACTTCGTCGCTGACTTCTAGCGTTCGAAAATTGAAAAATTTTGTTTAAGAGACAATTTTTTTCATTTTTCAAAATTTTCAAATTTGACTTATATTTTTGGATACCTTAAGTCTATCCGATTCCAGTAATATAAGTTTCATTCCGAGTTATCGCCCTTTATTTTTCGATTTTTTTCGAATTTTCTACCTATTTTGTGAGCTCGGGTTTCGTTATATGGCCGAATTGGCGAATCTGAAACTTCTAAGGCATGAAGCCAAATGACCATTGCAAGGAATAAAGCAATTTCAACAATGATCCGTAGACCGGAAGTAGTCGAAATAATGTGCAATATTTTGAAAAAATGCAAAAAAATGGATAGTTTTGGGGAAAACGCGATTTCTCCGTCCGATATCAATGGATTAAACAAATTAGGGTACCATTGGACTGCACTAGGATTGTACTATCGTATGATACCCAATTCATACAGATACTATGATCAGGCAGTAAAATATGGCACGCTGAAAATCAAGTATTTTCTGATTTTTAGCATTTTTGGACGCCTGTATCTCGAAAACTTAACCTACAATTTTTTTTTAATTTTTTCTATTGAGAGTCCTTTTGGAGGTATTTTGCATGAAGCCATCCAATAAGACTTTGAAATGTCTGGAATAGGATAAAAAAGGGACTGAAAATCGAAAAAAGTCGAAAAATCGTGAAATTTTGGAAAATGCTCCTCCATTTTTTTATTTTAAGAGATTTTCAAAAAAAGGTTGTATATTCAGATAGCTGACCTAATTACGATTCTAACGATGTATAATATGTATGTGGTTATTGAAATTTAATTTTCGATATTTTAATTTTTTTGCATTTTTGGCACTTTTGAACACCAGATTTCCCAGGGGCACTTTATCTGATCATATAATGTAATACATCATTACAGAGCCCTGTGGCTATTTTAGTGCCCAAACCGGCTATTAAAACTATTCCGACAATAATAATCACACCGGAAGTATTCAAAAAATGAAAAAAAAGGTTAAAAAAATTGTCGCACTTGCGAAAAACTTGATTTCTCCCTTAGGTAATAGCGGACCAAAAGAACTAAAGTGTCGTTGGATAGCCCTATTAATGGACCATCATATGGTATCTAAATAATATGATTTCGATGGTAAGGAAATAAATTATTGTATGCCAAAAATCTAGTATTTTCCGATTTTTTAACATTCCGAGACGCCCTTTTCTCGAAAACAACGCCTACGATTTTTCTTAAACTTTCCTTACTCAAAGTCCTATCGGTTGTCTATATAGTGAATCCAAAATGAAAAGCATTGAAATAATGTAGGTGGTCCAAAAATGGCCTCAAACTTTGAAAAAAATTGAAAAATCGTTAAATTTTTGGAAACGCTCTTTAATTTATCTTTTTTTCCAAGACTACTCAATGGATGTTTCTGACACTTCTGGTACGTAAAGTTAAGTATCCAAAGAACTTCGTAAAGCTATCACGACAATGATCGTAAAATCGGAAGTAGTCGAAAAAATGTCCGATATTTTGAAAAAAAAATTTTTTTTTACGAAAACCTTTTTCATTTATGAATATTGTTTGATGGTATTTTACACAGGGTTAAAATATCATCCTACTTGAACAGAAATGAGAAAAAAAATTGTCTCGGTAATTTGCGTTAGCCGCCATCGGCTAATTTAGTTTTTCGTACCCAGAACAATTATTTATTGTTCGATTTGTATGAAACAAAGTTCATATGCTCCGTGTTCCCAATTGTAATATTTTTTGTTACGGTGAAATTTTTCTGTCGGCAACGGAAGTGACGTAATATTAACAAAAACTACAATTTGGACAGTTCTGTACCACTTTTTGAAAGCAAATGTTATTTTTTTCAAAACTGATATAACTAAAAGGATGCACCCTGCAAAGGTGCACAAAATCTTTAGCTCAGATTTTTTAATTCCAATTTCATTTTCGGGCAATTTCGAATAAAATGTAAAATAAAGTGTAAAATTCAGTTATTTACAAATCATTCAGCGTCTTCATATTTTGAAATATTTATTTGTTATTTTCATAAACTCGTAGCATTAATCCAGACGAAGAGAATGTATGGGAAAATTAGTTTGTAATATGAGCAGTTGCCGAGAAATATGCAATTTTGCATGCATCACTTTTCACGTTATTTTGCCTATAAAGGAGGGAATTATTATTCGATTTGCAATTTTTTTTTTCCATTTGATGCTTAATGCCAATTTGGACTAGGTCAAGCCAATTTTACAATTTCACTGTGACCGGAAATGACGTCATTTGGGCAAAAACTGTATTTTTAACCTAAAAAACAAATATTTTATTAAAATGAGTCTGCCTTATAATATTTTTAGAATTATGATATTTGATTCCCATCAACGAATAGAATGAAGCCATACGGCCATACAGATACCACAAAATGGTTTCTAACTTGTACGGTTACAGAGAAATAGGCGATCTTCTATAAGTTACTTTTCAAGGGTTTTCGTCCATAAAAGTGTCAATAATTATACGATTTTAATAATTTTTTTACCATTTGATGCCTTATGCCATTTATGACTTCTGTGAACTAAATTAACATTTTCAATATAACCGGAAGTAATGTAATTTTTGCAAAAAAACCCATTTTTAGCCTTCAAAACAAACATTTTTTTGAAGGGATTTATATTTATCATTCGTTTAACTTTATAACGTCTAACTCTAATGGGCAGTAAGATTGAATCAATACCATCATATTGATATCAAGAAAAGGCTTCTAGCATGTTCCATTGTTGAATAATAGCCAATTTTCCCAGGGTCACTTTTAAGTTTTTTACCTTAATTATTTATTGCCCGATATGATAAAACAACGTTTGTATTTTGTATGTCGCGAATTTTCGACTTATTTTTCACCTATAAAAATTTCTTTCGGCACCGGAAGTGACGTAATTTTGCCATAATTTACAATTTTGACCGGTCTTTTCGCCAGCAAATATTACTTTAACATATGGTATAGGGTGTCACTGAAGCAAAACAACTAAAGTATAGTTTGGTAGCTCAATGGATCGGCTATGGTATAATAAACTTTCTGTATGATTCCTGAAAGCCGGTTCAGTGCTGCTTGCAGGTCTAGTTATTATTATTATTCAGATTCCAATTTGAATAGATCTCAGCAACTACGTGTCGCATCGTTACGATCTCTTCGGTTTTACTGGGAAAGTGGGTGTGACTTAGAGGATAAAGCTATTTTGAACGTTCTGCGACAATGCGAAATGTCCGAAATCACCGAAGTTATCGTTTTTGAAAATATTGCAGTAATTTTAACAATAATCATTGGATTTTAACTTTCGATACATTTTGGCATAGCCTGAGACAGGGCACATAGCTACGCCACTTTCGATTTTTGATTTTCGGCAAATCTTCGAAGATATTAGGCGCCAAATTTCGAAAATTTAAAATTTTACAAAAATTTTTTTTATTTATGAATATTTTTTAGTCGTATTGTGCACAGAATTAAAGAGTCATCTGACTAGTGCAAAAATGTTAAAAAAAATTGTCTCAGTAATTTTCCTTGGCCGCCATTGGCTAATTCAGTTTTTCAGTCCTAGATTAATTTTTTATTGTCCGATTTGTATAAAACAAAATTCATATGCTTCGTTGTATCAATTGTCATTTTTTTTATTACCAAAAGTGTTATCTGTCGGCACCGGAAGTGGCATAATTTTATCAAAAACTACAATTTTGACAGTTATTTTCCTACTTCGAAAACAAATATTATTTTTTGGAAAAATTATTTGACTCAAAGAGTGTGTCCTTTCAAGGCGCAGAAAATGTAGGAAGCAGTTTTTTTAATTTCGATTTCACTTTCGAGCAAATTCGATTAAGAGGCTAAAAATGGTGTAAAATTTACCTATTTACAACCTATTCAGGCTTTTCAGATTTTAAAATATTTCTTCGTAACTTTTATAAACTTGTAGCTATAATCCATACGAAGAAAATGTATGTTAAAATTCGTTTGTAATATAAGCAGTTACCAAGAAATGGGCAGTTCTGTACAAGTCACTGTTTTCGTTATTTTGCCTGTAAAATAGTCAATTATTATTGGATTTTTATAAAAGTGACATCATTTGATTCAAAAAGCATGTAGCGTCATATCAAGTTGATTACAATTTAAAATTGACACCGGAAGTGACGTCATTTAGTCAAAAACTCAATTTTTAACTTTTAAAATCGATATTTTTTTCAACCAAGAATTATGTCACATATAATAATAAAATTAATTTTTGGTTTAAATTCACATATTAACAAAACTCATACGGTCACAAAGATATCATAAAATTGTTTCTAACTTGTTCGGTTGCCGAGATATAGGCGATTTTCTAAAAGTCACTTTTGAAGGTTTTTGGCCCATAAAAGTGTCAATTATTATTCGATTTTCATAAAATTTTCACCCTTTGAAGCCTAATGTCATAGACGATGTTAAAAAACTAATTTAAAGTTTGCATTATCACCGGAAGTAACGTCATTTTGGCAAAAACTGTATTTTAAGCCTTCAAAGCCGATATTTTATTCAAATGAGTCTGATTTGTAATGTTTATACAATTATGATATTTGATTCCAATTAACAAATAGATTAAACCCATACGGTCATATAAATACCAAAAAATGGTTTCTAACTTGTACGGTTGCCGAGAAATAGACGATTTTCTACACGTCACTTTTCAAGGTTTTTGGTCTATAAAAGTGGCAATTATTATTCGATTTACATAAAATTTTCACCATGTGATGCCTTATGCCATTTCTGATTTCATAAAACTAATGGAACATTTACATTATCACCGGAAGTATTGTAATTTTGTCAGGATCAATTACATGTAACAAATGTATAAAATGAAATGATATTGATGGATTTGTTTGATTCTGTTTCCATTTTATTTGATGTGTGCAATTCTTATGTGGAAACCTGTATATTGGTTTCATTGGTACCGGAAGTGACATATGTTCAAGAGTAACGTGGCACCGAAATTGACACAAGTTCAAGTTCAAAGGTAACATGGCACCAGTGAAACCCGTCATTCCTGCATGCAGGTCTAGTTTCGTTTTGGATTTGAAGTTTAAACTGGTCACGCATAGCCAAACCTGCATACAGACCATAAACAGGCTAGTAAGTATTATAGGACTTGGCCCTTGTAAGTTGTATTATATTTATAAATATATTCCTACCAGAAGTACATAGGCCTATTGATCGTAGAAATTGTCCCCGTACCGTAGCTGTTATAATTATTGAATTCAGGAAACCTATCACTTACTGAAATGAAATGGGGTTCAGAGGCGGATCCAGGATTTTCAGAAAGAGGGGGCGTGCTGTACCCACTTGGGAGTGCGAATTAAGCCCGGAACAGTGATTTTTGGGTGGAAAAAATGCCCACAAGGACTAATTTCATACTAATACTGTAAATTAGGATTTCCAACCTGAACTAGTTTTGTCTTTCTCGCGAGAATATATGGAGCTAAAAATTGTTCGCCACCTCAAAAAATAGAGGGGGCGTGCGCCGGGTGCGCTCCCCTCTGGATCCCCGCCTGGGGTTTAACGTCCTAGTCTTCTGCACCTAACCTGGGCTAATGGAAGACGCGTATCATTTACTGAACATAATTATTAATGGCAATTATTTCCTTCTCATCCTTTTCCCCTAAAACTATCCTAAATTGCGACAGTCACATGTCAAAATGGTAAAATTTGTAAATTGATGCCTAACAGAGAGGTATAGGCCTAGGGTAGGTTTAAATTAGAGATGTCAATGTCCAATAATTTCGTCATAAAGGGGGGGGGTATCACTATTTTCTGGGATAAAAATACAATAAAAAACCCAAACAGAATTTAGTTTTAACCATTGTTGTCACATTGTGACTTTATTATTTTAAGTTTTCATGCTTATTTAGGCCTACTCCAGCGAGCTTGTGTGAATTTCAATGACAATTACATTCCTATTAATTACAATTTTTAAACATTATTCTTGTTAATGTCATCTGTTCGATCCCAGCAATGGCTGAGGAAGTTCATCCAGGTTTCCCTTTGTCAGTGATACAGGACGGTGGACCGGACAATGACAGCTGTCTAAGAATAGTTTGGATGGGATGAAAAATCAAGGTCCTGTGTACACATTAGCATGCACGTAAAAGATCCCTTGGCAGTTGGAACTCAATATTATATTAGGCCGTAGTGCTGCTGCCCGGCCAAAATTTCCATCAGCACACGGTATGAATTATGCCCGTCTTTTTATACTATAGCCTATTGTAGGAGCAGAAAAGTAACCGCAACAACACGACAGATTAAAAGATAACGGTATGTCGGGGCACATTATAATAATGATCGATTCACCACAGAATGGAATTTTGAAATCAAAATTTCTTAAAACAAAATACATTATGGAAGATAAATTAAAACATAGAATTAGTTTCTGCCTTTGATCCTGTGTCCTGTTACTTCTGCTTTTGATCCTGTGTCCTGTTACTTATATCAGAGTATATATTAAATTTCAAATAAAAATTTGGACGGCTAGTACCTAGTAGAGAGAAAGAGAGATGGTGGAATAAGCCCATAGGCGTACGGCTCAATGACAGTTGGGGGGGGGCAGAACCTGAATTGCCCGAAAAAAATTTCAGCTTTATAGACACCCCCCCCCCTTCTTTAGAAAATTTTGGAATATTTGACGGATGAAAACACGCTTTCCTGCTATTTCGACCCGTGAACAAAGCAACTTCAAAGTGGTCTAATATAGCTGAATTAAGGTGACAACTCGAATTTCAATGAATCGTTTACAGTCCACGAAGACGAGAAAATTTTTGAAAATTTAAAAGCTGCAAACGCGCCTCCCTGCTATTCCAGTCTGTGGATAAAGCAGCTTTAATTTGGTGCAATACAGCCTACCTGCTGAGCCGAATTCCAAACAACAAATCAATCGTTGCGGAGTATGGGTGCCTCGCCCTCCCGGAGAAAATTTTGAAAATTAACCACCGCATAAATGCATTTTCTGCTATTCTAGCCTGTGTAATTAACTCCAAAAGTATCAATGATTTTGTAAGCGAAATCCCACTCCGAATTCTAACGATCCAATCAGACTGTTGCAGCTGCATTCACGAATACTAATTAATGCGCTTAGTAGAGTAACTCCAGACAAAATGTTTTAATCCATAATCAATTAAGTACAAATTTGTGGTATTCAATTAAAGAAAGTAATATTAGTGTTTTATTAGGGGAGTTAGAGAAGCAAAACTTGAAATACCCGAAGAAATCTCAGGTTTATAGACAGCTATATGGTGCTATATTCCAGACGGGGGTAATCAAATTTCAGCCTGTTTACTTAAAAATTAAGAGTTTCAGGGATGATTAGTTTGTGGACGTTTTAGAGATTTTAGACTGTTATAAGCATAAAAGGACATTTTTCAATCGAAACCAGCCTATGTATAGAATGCAGTTGTTGGTTAAACTGAATGTGCTAGCATTTGATTTTAGCTGAATCTATTAACCTGAAATTTGCACAGCACTTTGGTGCTATCTTCAGAATGGTGGTATTCTAATTTCAGTCTGCTAACTTTAAAATTAAGAGTTTCAGGACTGACTCAGTTTGTGGTATTTTGGACATTTTATAGATTTCGTCTTATGACGACAAAAGTAACTGCTTCCCAATCTCTGATTTTCAATGGAAGCCAGCCACACAATGTGTTTTTTGGCTCAACTGAATGTGCTTGCATTTGATTTTATCTGGAGCTATTAACCTCAAATTTCAGATTCATAGCTGCAATATCAAGGAAATGCAGCCCTGACGTCATGTTCGACCGAAATAAGCCTCGTCTAATGTACAAGCTCTGCTCTTTTTGGAAATATTGGAGCAATTAAGCTGAAATTTTCACAGAATCATCCTTCATGTAATGATAGGGTGACTGTGCAAATTTCAATTTGTTACCTCAGTCACTTATAACTCTATATTTTAGGCTGTTATAAGCATAAAAGGACATTTTTCAATCGAAACCAGCCTATATATAAAGTGAAGTTTTTGGCTAAACTGAATGTGCTTGCAATCGATTTTGGCTGAAGCGATTAACCTGAAATTTGCACAGCATCTTGGTGCTATATTCAGGACGGTGGTAATCAAATTTCAGCGCGTTTACTTAAAAATTAAGAGCTTCAGAGCTGGCTCAGTTAGTGGTATTTCTAACGTTTTACAGATTTCGTGTTATGACTGCTTTCCAATCTTTGATATTGATACAAACTACCTGCCATTTTCCTCACAACCTTTCTACATACTTAACGTGGCCAGTGTGAAAATTTTAGGTCCTAATCTAAAATATTACGCAATCGCTTAAGCAGTTGTGCATGCCAGGTAGCTAAACGTGTGTCGGATGACGGCTGCATACAACAGAAATATATGGTCTAAAATCTTTAATATTAATTCAATTAATCTGAAATTTGGAATGCACCTTCATAATGTATACTGCATGAATGTCTGACAATTTTAGCTTGATAGATGCAAGAGACATAAAAATATGCAGAAATGAAAATGGAATACGGTATTCGTCGAAAAGTTCAATATGTGACACTAACATACAGAATTATGAATTGCAAGAGTTAATAGCAGTTGACTAAGATGTCCACGAAGGTTTTGTATGAAGCAGAATTTTGCAAAATGGATTGGTATTTCTTTATTCAACCAAATCTGCTACTATGAAAAAAATGACCAAAAACCAGGGTTAGGGTGACCTTTATGTAATGTATTTGTTGAATTCTGCAGCTATTGCCACAAGACTTTCACCAAATGTTTCTGACATAAATATAACTTTTGTGTAAAAATTAGCTTGTTAGTCTCAGAATTAAAGATTTGGGAATGTGACTTCATTATGGCTCTTTATTTATTTGCTTATATTTTAAGAATTCCAAACGCTACAACGTTCTAATGTTAATGACAGTTTTTAAGACATATCCAGGTTCATTTTGCAAAAAAAAAAACTCAACAAGTAGTTAAGTTGGACACTGAAACTGTTGGGGCTCACGCTGGATAAGTGGATAAGGCGCTGGTTCGCTAGCCTGGAGGTCGGGTGTTCGATCCCTGCATTGGCCGAGAAAGTTCATCTCTATTTCCCCTTGTCAACGATGCAGAAAGAGGGGTTGACAAGGACGGCTGCCTGGTCGTTCGGATGGCACGAAAAACTGAGGTCCCGTGTACACATTGGAGTGCACGTAAAAGATCCTTTGGCAGTTGGAATTCGATATTAAAGTAGGCCGTAGCGCCGCTGCCCGGGCAAAATTTCCTTCATAGCACACTGTATGGCGTATGCCCGTCTTCCATTAGCCCAGGTTAGGTGCAAAAGAGTATGACGTTAAACCCCATTTCATTTCATTTCATTTACTGAAACTGTTGCCTCACAATTGCATTACCTTGCCACAACCCACATTTGGCTGTTGAGTGAGCTCATCTGACAGGTTGTGTTCTGGTATATGACTGCATGTTTATGCTTTAATATAATGTTTAATTTTTAAATTTCAGGAATTTTATTTGGTCTAAAATACCTGGAGGTCATGGCATTTATCCTTTCAAGGTGATGGAAATGGTAGAATATTTTGGTGACATACTATTATGCTAAAAATGAAATTTTATGTTTCATTTATATTTATCAACCAGAAATTGATCTTGAAACATATGTAGTTAATAGAAAAACTCTGCTGGATATACTCAATTTTTCACTGAACCACAGCTTTTGCACTGTCCATAGTGAAAAGAATAATAATCTATATTTCTTCACCATACATATGTGATTGCTATTAAAATCTTGTTTAAATAAATACGTTTAAGTTGTTTTTTTAAAAGAATATAGAGATGAGCAACATCCAAGCCCGTAGCTAGCCAAAAATTGTGAGAGGGTTAGGGGGACAAAGGCTTCTGGGGGCGCCGATGGGGCTTCGGGGACGCATATGTACCTAGACATAACGGTCAACGGGGATGGTACAGTGGATACACTGCTCTTCGGAGAAGGGTCTAGAGTGTTCTCCGTGGGCATATGGGCTTGATTAATGTTAGAGGGTCAGAAACAGAAATGCCCTAAAAAATTGCAGGTTACAGACGTCTAACAGCGCTCCTCCCCAAGAAAATTTGACGACCGCAAACGCAGTATTTTGCTATTCCAGTCCCCGAATACAGTAAGTGGTCTGATGTAGCCGAACTTAGGTTGCCAAGTTGAATTCTGATCAACCAATCAAACGTTTATAGTGCACGGAGACGTGAAGTTTTGGAGTGGGGGGAGTCGATTTTCCCCAATGGGCAGAGGGCGCATTCACAAACGCATTATCTTGCTATTCCAGTCCCTGAATACAGTAAGTGGTCTGATGTAGCCTAACTTAGATGGCTGAGTCAAATTCTGATCAACCAATCAAACGTTTATAGTCCACGGGGGCGCTGATATTTTCCGGGGGGTGGGGTGCAGCTGCCCCCCTTAGCTACGGGCCTGCATCTTAAACTAAATGGTTACTAAATAGTATATTTTTTCAATAAAACTGGTTCTTAAAAACTAAATGAGCTGAACAGTTCCATTTTTAACTATAAATGGTAGATTTTTTCCATAAAACTCGGGATTAAAAACTAAGAGCTGAACAGTTTCTCACTAGAATGTGATTATTTCAATCCTATTAATATTCATTCGCTGATTCATCTCAAGTGTTATTGGTTATAAACAGGGGAGCTAGTGGGAGGAAACTGAAGAACCCACAGAAAACCCATGAGGATGGACAGGCAACCCTTTTTATACGCCCACATTTTCATGTGGACGTATATTGTCGTCGCCCCTGTTCGTCCGTCCGTCCGGACGTCCGTCCACAATTGTTTGTGAACAGTCTACAGGTCACAATTTTTATCCGATTTCAATGAAACTTAAAATATAGGTTTATCACCCTAAGATCTCGGTTCCTTTCGATATTGGCATGTATCGGACTGTAACTTCATGGGTTATGGCCCCTGATTGTACGAAAAATCACGTTTTTTAGCTTGTGAACAGTGTAGAGGTCACAATTTTGAAACGATTTGGATGAAACTTGAAATGCATGTTCATAACCCAAAGATATTGGTTCCTTTCGATATTTGCGCCAATCGGATCGTAACTTTCTGAATTATGGCCCCTGATTGTCCGAAAAATCGCCCTTTTTAGCTTGTGGTCCCTCAGGGGGTCAAAATTGTTATCGGATTTAAAAAACCGTTTGATTATATCACCGTTCCATGGTTATGAAGGTTGAGTTCGAATTTCGTGAAAATCGGACCAAAATTGACGGACAAAATGGCCGCCGTTTGTTCGCGAATAATGTGAAAATATGTTATATCAAGGTTGTGGACTTTATAGAGGTCACAATTTTGAACCGATTTTGATGAAACTTGACATGTGTGTTTATAACCCAAAGATCTTCGTTCCTTTCGATATTTGCGCCCATCGGATCGTAACTTCCTGAATTATGGCCCCTGATTGTCCGAAAAATTGCCCTTTTTAGCTTGTGGTCCCTCTGGAAGTGAAAATTGTTATCGGATTTAAAAAACCGTTTGATTATATCACCGTTCCATGGTTATGAAGGTTGAGTTAAAATTTCCTGAAAATCGGACCAAAATTGACGGACAAAATGGCCGCCGTTTGTACGCGAATAGTGTGAAAATATGTTATATCACGGTTGTGGACCTTATAGAGGTCACAATTTTGAACCAATTTTGGCCGCTACAATCACTGATAAGCATGACATCGACGAGGCTTAATGAGTACGGCATATTAACTTTTTAACTCCGACAAATTAAATTCTCAAACATTTTTTTGAGGTAAAAGAAAAATAAATAAAGACGTTTGAAGTATTTGAAGTTAAAAAATATTTCCTATTTAGTGTAAATGGTCATTAAAACGAGTAAAATGCATCATTTTGCCCGAAGCAGTTGGGTGTTAAGTAAACAATACATTGCACGAGCCGTTGAGCCAATGACTAACGGCGCGTGCAGTCAACGCACTTGTTGTGAACTGTCGTCTGTTACAGAGATATTTCGTAAGTAATTCTCTGTGAAACAGATTGCATAGATCGTATATAATATGGATAACTGACCCAGCAGTTTCTGTCATTGGACGATGAATTATGTTGTACATCGCATGCGCGAAGTCATTATCCCTCAAGTTACTTCCGGTCGAAGGCTTTGCTATTGTTTATAATGAAGCCGGGTTGTGTGAGCTGATATTAATGTTATTATTTTGAAATAATTGTAATTGAGATGGCGACTGGAAATTTTGAGACAACGTTCCTATATTTATGAAGCGAATAATAACACGTAGACCGTATTTTTTACTTCAGTATTTACATTTTTAAAAAGCATTTAAATATAGATCCCATACTATGGGCCATATAGCACTAGCAGTACATTGCAAAGCCTATGCCGGTGAACTGATATTTGGCGTTATTATTTTGTAATAATTTTGAAATAGCGACTGGAAATTTTGAGACAATTTTATTTATTAAGTTAATAATAACATAAAGACTGTATTTTTTTTTACTTATTTTTTTATATTTTATCGATCTACAGATTTTCTTGAATTTTTTGGTAGAAATGAAAAAACTGTTTTGTTTTGGGTTCATTATTTACAGATGTAAATATCATGTGTATTTTTGTAACAATTGATTCTTTAAATCTATTTTCACAGAAAAAAATGCACTTAAAATATTTTCGTATATAAATAATTTTTTTTATATTTTATCGATGCAAAAATAAAACTAATTTTTTGTTTGGGGTCCATTATTTAAGAGAGAGAGAGAGAGAGAAATGGGGTTTAACGTCCACTCAACACAAACTAGGTCATTTCGGGACTAACATGGTTTTTTAATTCAATAATTCGCATGTGCGTAGGGGTTTTTAGCAGTGCGTGGGAGGAAACCGGAGTACCCGGATGAAACCCACAAGGTTGAGAAGGCGCCCCTATCTTCATGCCACATACGCTCACACCAGGGCTCGAAACCACAGCCGCAAGACAGAGGTGACCGGCCAGCTAGAGGTCGAAGAGCGGCACTCTAGACCACTAGGCCATCCACCCACCCCACCCCCCATTATTTAAGGATGTAAATATCATGATAATTTTTGTAATCAAACCGATTCTTCAAATCTATTTTCACAGAAAAGATGCACTTAAAATATATTCGTACAAAAATAAAAATCTTGATATTAGAATCATTGTCTTCATACTTGATCTTTTTAATTCAAATTGATTCATTATAATTTTTTCCAAAGAAAAAAAAATACCAATCTGAATATATAAGGATTATGTATGCTGTGTTAGACAATAAAGTTCACCAGCATTTTGCAGCATGGTTTCTCCCAGTCGGGAAGTGTAGGAGGGACAGCATGCCAAAGAACAGTGTCTAGTTGTGTAGATGGGACAAAAAACACAAGCTCATTTGTACACATTGGCATCATAATTTTGTAAACAAACTGATTCTTCAAAACTATTTTCAATGAAAAAAAAGTAGGAAGTTAAACCCCATTTCACTGACTCAATTGGTAGGAAATTTGATATGACATACAAAAAAAATAGACAAAAAGTAATCATGAAATTATAATTTTAAATCAATAATGCTGTTATGCTGCTATTAAATTGTACATAATCCAAAACATATATATGGAATTGGGTTTTAACATTATCTTGTCAACACATGCAATCCTTCAGTATTTCATATGGTAATCTTTATTCTATGACTATTAGCAAAATGCCAGGAAGGAGAGTTTTGCCCGGACAGCATCTTTCTGTCCATGCTTCTTCAATTTTGAACTGTTGTTCTTAGAGTTAAATGTCAACTTCCATAGAAGGTAATATAGCAGACAAGTCTTATTTTGCATTGTTATTATCAAAGCGCACACGCAGGGGTCTTTCGAGTGGAAGTAAACCCATGAAGTTGAAATGAAATGAAATGAAATGGGGTTTAACATCCTACTCTTTTGCACCTAACCTGGGCTAATGGAAGACAGGCATACGTCATGCAGTGTGCTATGAGGGCAATTTTGCCCAGGCAGCGGCCCTTCGACCTACTCTTATATCGAATTCCAAATGCCAAGGGATCTTTTACGTGCACTCCAATGTGTACAAGGGACCTCGGTTTTTCAGACCATCCGAATGACTAGGCAGCTGTCCTCGTCAGGCCCTCCTTCTGCATCACTGATAAGGGGAAATCACGCCGGAAAATTAAGATGAACTTTCTCGGCCAATGCAGGGATCGAACACCCGACCTCCAGGCTAGCGAACCTGTGCCTTATCCACTTAGCAACCATGACCCCCCATGAAGTTGAGAAGAAGCCCCTATCTCCAAGCCACATACGCTCACGCCGGGGATCGAAACCACAACAGCAAGCCAGAGGTGAACGGCCAGCTAGAGGTTGATGCACAGCACTCTTACAGTCCTCTAGACCATCCCAACCCCTCAATTTTGAAGTACATGTACATATGTACAGGAGTCTTTTCTTGTTAGAACAATATTACCAACAAATATTTCAACAACAATAAGATACATAAAAAAAAGAACTCATTCATTATTCATTCCATTACAGACATTAACAAAAAATAACCCGAAAACCTCCGAATAGCAATAGAAGATCAGGCTGCATATTTTAACAGATGGAGGTTTAGATCCTATTTTTCTACATGGTTTGGCAAATAATGACAAACAGTGTGCTATGAAGTAAATTTTGCCCAGACAGCAGACTAATTAATTACCTACTCTTATTTCGAATTCTGTCAAGGATTCTTTAACATGTACTCCAACGAATCGAATAGACAATGACCTTGCCAGACGCTCTTCAGAAATTACTGACAAAGTCTTTTTCACACTTTGTTATTTATGGAGAGTTGTAGCAGTGAAGAGCTCATCAATATATTCAGAGGCCTACAAATGAAATGAAGTGCAGGGTTTCAAGGGGTATTAACATATGCATAAAGAAATTGAGGAGTTTAAAGGGGTATTAATAATGATATTTCCAACACCACCAGATAGTTTTCAGATCCAATAATTATGTATTATTAGATAATGTTATACTCATTCATTAAATAAATAGTGTGTAAGAATGGAAAAAAGACCACGTTACTATCTGATATTTAGACTTACATTCATGCTAATTTTATAATGTCAATACGACCAATATTTTAACGTAAAAATATAGAACAATGGTGTATAATATGTGTCTCAAAATTTGAGCTCAAAAAATTGAGTTGCTTTGACTAAGAATGGCTAAGTTGCTTATCCGGACACGTAACGCTTTTAAAATTTCGGGTATTTTTTTTTCGTTGGGTGACCTGAAAATCGATTTCCGTTACTTGAAAGGTCTATAATACATTGAATGGCCTATGTGGTGTACTTGATAGCGATCAATATTTTTCACCTACACATTATAATGTTTTCAATATTAAATGAGGGCTTAGAAACAGACATCCATTCAAATGATTTTTTTTAAAAAGTTTACCTTGAAATTTCAGTGTGCATACATATTGTTTTAAAATACTGATAGCACATTTGAAATTGACAAATTGCTGAGACCATTTATTAAGGTCTGAATTTTATAGAAAAATTTCCTTAAAATATTATTTGAATTTTCCTTCATATTTTAATTAATAAAGATAGATTTTTTATTTATTTATACAAGGTAAAGACGTATATGGTACCATATATCTAATAATGTTACAAACAAAGCAGTTTTTCTTACAATCTAAAACTAAAAGGGAAATTTTAGCTATTAATCTACTTTTTTTTGGGGGGGGGGGCTATGAAGACACCTTGAAGTAATGAATATTGATACACCAAAAAAAAAACAACCCCAAAACGTAGGCCTAAAAAGTGAAGATAAAACATGACTATAGGCCTACATGTATAGATCTGTGTGACTGTATAATTAGAAAATTGTAGATTCTAGACTAGCTGCATAGTTTTTATTACGTTGATGAAATATTATTTATAATCAAATAGAAACAAATTTAGGTTTTATATTGCAATAGAATGAAAATTCAATAACTTATCATACTTTTATGTCACATTATGTGTTATTGACTAACTACTATTAGTATTGTAAGGCCTGTGTCGGCTGTGTACCGTAGTATCCTTCTATACGAACGAAAATGTACTGACAACTAACCGTATTGATACAAAATAACTTACACATGGTTAAACATTCATTTCGAATATATCTTGGTAATTGGAAGTTGTGCAGACGATGTTTTTTTCTTATTTATTCCGAAGCTCACAGGACTCAATACGCATTTCTGCAGGGTTTTGTTTAACCGGAAGTAACTTGAGGGATATTGACTTCGCGCATGCGATGTATAACATAAACCGCCAGTCGGACTTCCTTTCTAGTACAGTTCTATATCCACACTCGATGGTGGAGTCGTCACCGGAAACATTTACAATCATCTGAATTCACATATAATCACCGGAATTCACTTCGAAAACCCCCGATTCCCCCTCAAAAGTCATTTATTTTAAATACATAATACTTTATAATATAAAGGATAACTATTTTGATCCCTCCACAGCCAAATGAAGGCGCTGTAGCTGTGAAGTGTCCAGCAAGAGAACTGTGATGATTATTGAATACCTGACAACTCATCCCAAAGACAACTCAGTCCGGACAACTCATCCCAATAAAAGACAATTCATCCCAAATCAAAAGACAACTCATCCCAAGTCAAAAGACAATTCATCTCAAGTCAAAAGACAACTCATCCCAACTTTTACCCCCCCCCCACTCATTCCAAGTTACAAAGAAATACCACAAATTAATCACTAAAAAATAATATGAATTTATTACATCAACAATTTATTAAATCATATTTTCTGGCATATCGACGTCAGGGCAAACTGATAAATGGGATGTAGTCTGGTCACTAACATTATGATATTTGTCTTTGAAGTGCTTAACCAATTTAATTAGTTTGTAATAGAGGTAATACTACAACTCAGTTTCGTTAATCGTTGTTTTTGTTGGAAGTGCTTCATGATGAAAGAATAAAACAAACACATCTACCAATCTGTTATAACAACAAATGAATTGAAAGTGTTGATTAGCTGAATTTTCTTTTAAGTAATTTTATATTATAAGATTCTTAATCAATCTAAATAGTTTGTCTATAATATATTGCATAACTGATAAATTATGAAGTAATTTTATATTATAAGATTCTTAATCAATCCAAATAGTTTGTCTATAACATATTGCATAACTGATAAATTATTCAGCATGATTCTATAACAAAATATATGATATAATATATTAAGTAACCATAAAATAATGAGATAATTGAAAGCCATTCTTTGGTTTGTCACTTGTTACCTTGAGATTAAGATTAAAGTGAAGTAAAACTATTGTCTTTTAATCTAACTGATTGATTGATTGAATGATTGACTGTAAATTAACACTTAATCTTTGATTAATAAAGTAATCTTTTCCTTAAAGATTCGCTTTTTAAGTCACATGTCTAAAGAAGAATCCTACATAAAAAGTAATAAAAGAAAATGATGTTGAATGCCTTCTTATAATTTGTTAAAACTGATTTAAATCTTTTTAAAAAAAATAATGAATTGGATTTGTGTCAGATACACCTAATTTATTTCTTTGTTGCTATCAAATTTGATGTTTATCATATGTAAATATTTATATGTAATCGAAGAGTAATTGAAATGTAATTGACCATTACATGATTTTTGGAATGTAATTAATTACATTTCCATTACTCATTACTTTTGAAATCTTCCATTACTCATTACTTGACATTAAAGTCTTACCAGTATTACAAGTTCTATGCTGCCATTGTTCGCGCCCGTCACAAACTATACAGCTATCAGACATTTACAGATTCAGCATCCAATAATAATATATGTTATATATTATGGACAGGTTGATTAAATTAAATTACATGTATATACACTTCGTGGGTTGAAAGTTGGTAAACACAAAATAAAAAGTCCTTGTATATTAAAAAGTTAATTTAAAATATTTGATTTCAGTATTTTTATTCAATACCCCAGCTTTGACACTTACTCAAATCATTTTAATAAACGCTATAATATTTGTCTTTGAAGTGCTTCATAAAATCTGATTGGATTTGGGCTGAGTGGTCTTCAAAGATAGCAACTGTATTGAAACAAATATCACTTATATTTTTTGGGATGAGTTGTCTTATAATTATTTGTTGGGATGAGTTGTCTTTTATAGTGGGATGAGTTGTCTTTTGACTTGGGATGAGTTGTCTTCTAACTTGGGATGAGTTGTCTTATATTGGGATGTCTTGTGATGAGTTGTCTTTGGGATGAGTTGTCTGGACACCATCCAGACCAAACCTGGCCAAACTACACAACCAAGTTCCCGTATTACTACGCTGGTATATAAATAGATTGACCGTCTGCAGGCGAGCTCTTCTTCAAGTTTTTTCTACGAGCGAAAAACGAATATTACAGATTAATTATGAGGTAATTGAATTAAGTTTCAATTGCGGACATAACTCGACAACCAAGTTGGTTGGAATTCTACATTTGTAGTACGGTTAAAAAACGTTTACATTAATTGTGACATTTATTTAAATTATTCATCCAAAATATAAAGAGAGAGGGAATTAGGATATTCGAAAAAAAAAAAGTTAACGGTTCCTTTATCTAATTGTATTTTGGCAATTTTAAGTGTGAAGGGTTGTATTTGTGAGCGTGTGTTCGCATTTCCGGATAGAACTCATTAAAGGAATAATCCCAGATAGATTTTGGAGAATAAAACTGCTTAATTTTGTGTGAAAAGCCCTTGATAACCTCTAACTTAGATCACAGCAACTGCTTCAAGCCACGTGATACGTTTTCAAACATCTTTCAATCGGCGGTATCGCTCCATGTTGGAAGACGTGTGTTCTGCTTGCATTATACAGAAGTGACGGGATAACACACGACTATGTGCTGTGCATGCGCCGTGACATTTCCGCTTTACTTTCAGTTTCAGTTTTGTTTTGTTATCGTCTGGTGACAATCACTGATCTATATGGACAAAAATTGCTTGTTTAGTTGTCTCTACTTCCAGCCTGTGTATCTCAAGTTTTTCATGGTGAACCTCATACATGCTTTTGAGCCAGAGTTTGCCACATGTTGCTCCATCTGTGGCAGAAAGCGTTCTACCCAACGAATATTTGGGGAAAAGCTACAGCCGGTCTAAGAGACGAGAATTAACATTCAAGTCATTGGGGAAGTAATTAGTGATCTATGGCCATATAATAACTGGATAGATCATTGGCCGAGAAGTGTTCAAGGTACATACAACTAAAAGTGTGGGTTCAATAATGAGCTAACATATGCAAATAAGTAATCCCATATGGATACCATGTTGGCCCCAGATATACAAAATTTATTATGTAATCCCATACAGATAGCATATTATCCCCAGGCCAGATACACAAATGGGTAATCCCATATGGACACCATATTGGCCCCATGTTTACATAACAGAGTTTTAATGTGGGTAATACCATATAAATCCCATATTGCAGGCGCGGATCCAGCCTGCTCAGCTACATAAAAAAATATAACGCCCTGCATCAATGAAATTACATCACAAAGTGATCCTACATCAGTATAAAAATTATTTCTCTGTTTAAAACGCTCAATTTGTATGTATGCCTATGTAATTTAGAGACGATGATGGCAGATTTCCGTAACAGAAACCTGGCAAACCCCATTCTGCAAAAATTCCTGGATCCGCCCCTGTATTGGCCCCAGAATGCACACTATAAGGTCAGATTATCAATGTAAGAAAGAAGTTCATGTAACCATTATATCATTTGGCGTATTTCTGTGATATTATTATATATGAAAACAAAGCGTATTTGCCTACTTTTGTATGTGAGAAGATAATATGGGTTCAGTATGGGAACCATATGGTATGATCTGGGCCCACAGCCCATTTTCTCCCCATAATGGTCCCCATATTGCAATGTTTATGGGGCCATATGGATACCATATTGGACCCAGACCTATATAATTACTTTATATGTGGTAAATAAACCATATATATTATTTTGGGCCCTGAAACACATGTAGGTAACTCCATATGGATACCATATTAGAATTAGATATATTATACGTGAAATGCCATAGAGATATATTGACCCCAGATACACATGTGGGTATTTCCATATGGATACCATATTGGGCCCATGTACATAATATACAGGAATGTGGTTATATCATGTCCATATCACACAGACTCTGGGGGCACAATTTGGTTCAAGGTACACACAACTAACAGTGTGGGTCCAATAATGAGCTAACATACGCAAATTATAAGTAATCCCATATGGATACCATGTTGGTCCCCGCAAAAGTTAATATGTAATCACTATGGCGACTTGGGTGCGCAAACTCTACATAAATGGTCGGGCATTGAAGGTGGTAGACATTCGAATGAAGAAATTATTCATTTGGTTAAAACTGATGAAAGATTTCATTCTGCCAAAAAAAATATAGAGACCGTTGAAACTTTAATAATTGATGAAATATCAATGATCAGTGCCAAAGTACTAAATCAAGTTCAGTTATTATGTAAACATGTCAGAAATTCAAGCTCTACCTTTGGAAATATTCAAGTGGTTATAGTGGGTGATTTTTTTCAGCTGCCCCCGGTATCAAATGAACTTTTGGGTGATCGTGGTAACTTTTACTTTGCCTTGCCCTGGTTTGAACATTTTTTTCCACACAAACTCAACTTGCATGTCATTCATAGACAGGATGACCCAATCGTTATTAAATGCACTAATGAGCTAGAAAAGGGCAATCCTTCGGATGGAACCGTATTATTTTTGAATTCTTTGGACAGGCCAATTCAAGATGAAGAAACGAGTATTCATCTTTTTGCAAGAAACCTGGAAGTGGACCTGTTCAACTACAATAAAGTGCAGACCATTGATGGTATGCTTAAAGTTTACACAGCCGTAGACGAAGGTGCACATCCTTATTTAAATAAGTTTTTAGCGCCAAAAAAATTAGGACTTAAAGTCGGTTGTCGAGTTATGTTAGTAAAAAATGTTAATGATGTTTTAGTTAATGACCTTCGTGGCACTGTTGTTGAACTTAATAATGAATCTGTAGATATAGAATTTGTTCTAGAGAAGAAACACATAACATGTAATATTTCAGCAACTATTTTCACCATATTTGATCCTGTTGATAAAGCAGTTGTGGCAAAAAGAGTACAACTCCCGTTAAAGCTTGCCTATGGCATAACAATTCATAAATCACAGGGTTTAGAAAAGGTAACTGTAAATTGTGAACACTGCTTTCAGCCGGGTCAACTTGGCGTTGCTGTTGGACGAGCAATGTCTGTAGACGGTTTAAAGGTGGTCAATTTTACTAAATATTTGTGGAAAAAACATCCTGCCAACGTTTTCAAATTTTATGACAGTATATGAATAGGTACAGTTGGGATTGACTTAACTTGTTGCAGGAATGACACTGAGGTTGAAACGTATGATGGAAATGAAAATGATGATCGTGGGGGTGATAATCGTTCAGACTCAACTTTAATATTTCCAAACTTCTATGATGCCTCTGATTTTTCCGACAGCGAAACTGATAAAATACAAATTTTGGATATACTAGTGGAGCAGTTTGTTTTATCTGAAGAAAGTACAGATTCAACTGCGCAAGTTGCGTTAGAGGCTGTTTTGCAAGAATTTACTGACACCCCTTCAGAAAACATTTTAATGTCGTTTAAAGACACGATTTTAAATTGTTTGATGACTGGTATCAAAAGCAATATTCATTTATAGAAGATTTAGGACTTCAACGCTTTCCTGAACAAGAAGTTAAATTTACCCAAAACATAAAAATGTCTGAACATTTAAAACTTTCTGAACCTGAGCCTCTGAGAAATATATCTGTCGATGATATACTGTGTTCTTCTGGCAGAGGAAAAATTTGATATGTTAGTGGATATGTTATAGCCAAAATTAAGCATAATTTATCAAGAAAGATACGGAATGCGCTATTTGTGTCTGGAAAAGAGGATAATTTGTCAACTTTTCAGAATCAGATGGATATTTTGAATTCCTTGTGTTCATCGTATGATGAAGTAAAAGACGTGTCAAGTGACGTGGACAGTTTGGGGGAGATAAAAAGAAAACAAAATGAGAGAGAAGGTTTGACCAATATTTCAGATCTGACATTTCAACTAGAATTATGCCGTGAAAAACTTAAACATGCAAATTTGGTAAGCATTTATTCAGTGATGTACTTAAAAATCTTCAAAATGATACAGATCTATTTCAAACTTGGATTAAATGCGTAACAAAAACCAGAAAAGGATATACATGTGACAAACACGAAAATGAAGAGATTGTACATGATATTTTGAGTACAGCTGTACTTTCCTGTGACATTACATTGAGTTTTAATTCAGTAGTAAATTTATTCTTAAAAGTTAACCTGAGTCAATTCAGGAGGGACTATCTTGCATTTTTAGAAAAAAGAAAAGGGCAAATCTCTTCGAAAAAAAGTTATGGAGAAGTCGAAAAGGGCACCCAAAACGTTCAGCATTAAATTTTATAATGATGATTGTTCCACAAATAAAACAGTTTCGTATCTACGTCTGAAATCTGAGCTACTGCAGAATGGCAATTTTTTTTATCCGAGAACTCTTTTACTAAAAAGGACTTGCTTATGTTGTGTACTGAACACAATGTCAATGTTTCAATTCATAAAAAAAACCCCAAAAAACAAGAAATAATAAACGCTCTCGTTAAAGTTATTTTAGAAACTGACAGGACAAATATACTTTCTGGTACTACAGAGCCAGAAATTTTTATTGACACAGAACAATCTGGGCCGAGTGGAATACAGCTGTCCAAACTCAAATTTCAGATTCCAATACTTCTACTGTTGCGCCTTCCGATTCTTCATTTGAAACACTGCCACCTGCAAAAATGGTAAGAAAGGATAAACGGATGTCCAGGAAAAAGGTTAAGGCAAAATGCAAGAGAAAGACCACATATGAGCAGTCAGATGAAAATTGTACAGTTTGCAATGGTGTATATATTGAGGGCGAAGATTGGATATGTAGTGACGTGTGTTCCTTGTGGTATCACACAGATTGCACACAGCTACAAGACGAAGTTCAATGGTTAAGTCTGACAGAAGACGGAGAGCCTTCACATGTCCAATGTGCATATAGGTTCAAGGAAAGTGTAATGAAGTTTACCTTTGGAATTTTTGTGATATTCCTGGGTTTTTCTAATGTCAACACCACCAGTATTCGACTTTCTTGAGATAGAAGTTTGTCTGAGTATTACTGAGTTGACAGAATGGCAGTAACCAAGATATGTAGGATTGTTGTTGGCTCCATTATGAAGAGTTCTCTGCTGGCAAAAAAATATTTTCAATGACATCACTATTCACTCGGTTGGGTATAATGGGTGAATTAGACCGTTTCAATTTGTAAAAGCATAGTTCATTAAATCACATTACAGCAGATACTATAATAAAGTATCTGCTGTAATGGGATTACAGCAGATATTATCCTCTCTGGTCTGATGAGGTATTAAACTTTTCTCCTTATTTTTAATTGTTGTATCATTTTTTACATAATTTTCCCATCTAATGAACCATTGCACCGCATCATAATTCTGTCTGAGTCGATCATCACTCGCATCAGTTATGGGCCTTGAGGTCAATTGTTGCGTCTAGTTTTGAACCCGCTGATCCCAGACTGGCTTTATACTGTTCCATAGGATGTAACATGTCACTATTGAGAACATCTTCTGCAAGATGATTTCTCATCTTTCCTTCAGATGTTAAGGACAGGTGCTCCTGTGTAAGTCTGTGATGTATCGGAAAGGGATTACATGACATATCCCATAAATATGCTTTTCTAAAATGACTCCACTCAATGAAGTTTTTCCCACATTTTAAATGTCTCTTGCAGAATGTATCGTCTCCACTCTTTGAAATGTTGTTTCTGATTTTTTTGAAAACATGAGAATAATCCATAATAAAGAATATTCTAGGATTATCATAGCCGTAAATGTTCTTGAAAGAGCAAGTTACAGGGTTTACAGAATTAAACTCGGGTAGCAAAAGTTTAAAAAGATAACATGTTAACCGACTTACAAAGTAATAAATAAAGTTCATGCCCCGATGCTGTTGTGGACGGAAAGTGCGCAAAGGAAAATCGAAAACCTGTAAATCCTAAAAATACAAGTTGAAGAACATGGGTTGCTAGTGTCCTTGGTGTACATTCAGTGAACCCAATTAATTGTATATCCCCATTTTTTTTCTTAAATTGTAAATCAGGCTGGATTGACATCTCATCAAAAATTAGACCCCTTCAAATCCTTCGGGAGGTATGTTTTCAAGTTTAGCTTTATTAGCCATCCAATGAAACACATCATTATTGATACCTGCTTCCTGATTAACGGCATTTTTATACCTCTGTAAAAGCTTGGGGGGGGGGGGGCGGCAATAGCACAAAATTACTATTCCTCAATTCATCATATCCACGTGGACTCCTGGGGCCAGTTTCACAAAGCAACTTACGATGAAAAATTTGCGTAGGTTTATCGTAACGTAAACTTACGTACAAATCGCGTTTCACTAAACTTCTTAACTTACGAAATTCATAACTTTTATCGTAAAGTCTACGGCAACTTTAACCTTGTCGTAAGCTGGAAATTTTTCGTATCCTTGACAAAATGAACGCCTTTACACTTTATGCGTATCAGGGGGTACACGTAGTTTCACAAAGCATCTTACGATGACAAATTTATCGTAACGTAAACTTACGAAAAAATTGCGTTTCACTAAAATTCTTAACTTACAAAATTCGTATATTTGATCGTAAAGTCTACGGCAGCCCTCACCCTGTCGTAAGTTGGATTTTTTTACGTATCTTGGACAAAATGTCCGCATTGTTACTTTATGCCTGTGGTACGCGTACCACTAGAGGTACGAGAGGGCCTTCCAGGTGGTACGCGAGCACTTTCGGGGTCATGAAAGTTCTTTAGTTATTTTTACTTAACAAAAATGTTTACTGCCTAACCCAAGATAATACTCATTATTTCCTCAGTTTGTATATGTTACTATTCTTATTGTCACCCGCCTTTCGAAGAAAATGGGTTCGTCCGTCTGTCTGTCTGTCCGTCACACTTTTTGGGACACAATAACTCTCTTCCTAATTGAGCTAGAATGTTCAAACTTGGTGTATGTGGTTATTAGGTCAATGCCTTGATGGAGATCGAAGATGAGCATTTTCCGCTTAGGGTAAGCAGAGATAAGCAATTTGATTGGTTGATGCATTGGGACACGATAACCTTAGTTCTAATTAAGTAAGAGTGATGAAACTTGGTGTATAGTTTCATTACAGTAATACCTTGACTAAATTTGATAATGAGCATTTTCTGCTCAGGGTAAGCAGAGCAATTTGATTGGTCGAGACTTTGGAACAAAATAACTCTCCTTCTAATTGAGTTAAAATGTTCAAACTTGGTGTATATGCTTATTAGGTCAATGCCTTGATGGAGTTCGAAGATGAGTATTTTCCGCTTAGGGTAAGCAGAGATAAGCAATTTGATTGGTTGGTGCTTTGAAACACGATAACTTTAGTTTTAATTAAGTGAAAGTGATGAAACTTGGTGTATAGTTTCATTACAGTGATACCTTGACTAAGTTCGATAATGAGCATTTTCTGCTCAGGGTAAGCAGAGCGATACGCAATTTGATTGGTCGATACTTTGGAACACAATAACTCTCCTAATTGAGCTAAAATGTTCAAACTTGGTGTATATGGTTATTAGGTCAATGCCTTGATGGAGTTCGAAGATGAGCATTTTCCGCTTAGGGTAAGCAGAGATAAGCAATTTGATTGGTTGATGCTTTGGGACACGATAACTTATTAGGTCAATGCCTTGATGGAGTTCGAAGATGAGCATTTTCCGCTTAGGGTAAGCAGAGATAAGCAATTTGATTGGTTGATACTTTGGGACAAGATAACTTAGGTTCATCTTGATTGATGATTTTTATGCCAATACAATGACTGCATTCTCATTTAGTAATGGAGTCGACAGTAACAGTGTATAGAAACGATTGACTTGGACACGAGGGCCCTTTCCCTTGGCCAGAGGGCCCTTTTGTCTGCCTTTAGGGTCCCCCTAACTAGGGTACATTTTCATTTTTCTCGTCGGTTTTAGCATTATTCTTTATAAAACACTTTTGGATGACACTTCGTGTACAGTTTGATTGCTCGATACATTGAAAAAATAAATGTGCGATTAATTAATATGTGTCTTCTATTTATTTTGGGATTTCGGCGGGGGACATCAGCCTCACTGTTGGCTTGTTATTATTTGTATAGGCCTACTTACCTATATTTTATCTCTATACTTCTTTATCTATATCTTGATTGATTAATCTTTTTTTGGTAAAGAAGCAGATAGCATTGAGTTGGTGTTTTTTTTTTTAGTTCTGTTGTGTGTTCTACTTGTAAAAGTATTCCAATAAAGTGCAGCTATGGCGGATGTGGCGCCAGACAGGGTAAGCTTACTCTTATTTTATACACGGGGAGCAGTCCATTTTCTGATTACAATATTTGGCCTTTTACGTTTTTCTAGGACTTCGAATTCTGTCTTATGGTTTGGATTTTTCCTAATTGGTTTTATTTTGTTTGATCGAATTGAGTTTTTCTGGAAACAGGTGGTAGCCTATGTGGCGACTGTACGGGATCCTCCAAATGGTACTCTATCACAAAAAGGTTGGCAACCATTGCTTTATGCGGATCGGTAACTTCGGCGAGAGAGAATATTTAGTGCCACCCGTACGGACGAGGAGTTAGTTTCACGTAATGAAATGAAATGGGGTTTAACGTCCTACTCTTCTGTGCCTGACTTGGGCTAATGGAAGACGTGTATATGCCATACAGTGTGCTATGAGGGAAATTTTTGCCCGGGCAGCGGCGCTACGGCCTACTTTTATATCGAATTCCAACTGCCAAGGGATCTTTTACGTGTACGCCAATGTGTACACGGGGTCTCGGTTTTTCGTCCCATCCGAACGACTAGGCAGCTGTCCTTGTCAGACCCTCCATCTGAATCACTGACAAGGGGAAACCACACCGGAAAATCGAGAAGAACTTTATCGGCCAATGCAGGGATCACCCGACCTCCAGGCTAGCGAGCCAGCGCCTTGCCCACTTAGCCTAGTTTCACGTAACATACCTGATTGGACCAGTAGGTCCCGTAGTTGTTCACTGTATTAATGATGATATCAAAAGGTATATATATATAGCTTATAGACTTGTCATACTCAGGCTTAAAACTAGGGTCTCGTGAGCCTTAGACTGAAGGCAAGCATTTACACTACAAGTAGGCCTACAACATAGTAATTTTTTTAATTGATCACAAACAGGAACCCAGGAAAAATAATCTCAGTAGGCTAGTTTTCATTAAAGGGACAATAACATTCTTGCTGGCTTGGTAGCTCCAGAAAATAAATAATACCCTTATTCTAATGTTTAAGTGCCCTACCTGTTGTGTAAATTATCCATTACAACCTATTTTACTTGTCCAGAGGGTTCGAAAATATTTTACAATCCAAGTCACATTTCAAAAGGTTTACGTTAGACTTTTCAAATCAATTGGTTGAATTTTTCCAATTTTTCAAAATAGGTGTGTTAAGATGAAATTTATATCATCATTTAATTGGAATATTCTAAAATAATACGATTTGTTGACCAGAATGAAGATTGGGACATTTTATTCAATAACAACAAGAGTGTTATTGGGGCTTTAAACAAGATTATGGCCAACGCTCGGTATAACTATTATTATGCCTAGTATTACTACTACTAGACCCTGTAGGCCTATAACGAACTTGTAAGCTTACAAATATTCTCTTAAGCTCTCACTTTCGATGACTTGGTCAGGCTGCTGCTCAATTTTCCTTTTAGAATTCCACAGTTCTGCTCAACTGTCTCAATCAAAAAGCGGAGAGCTGCAGGGGTCTAATTTTAGACCCCATTTCGGCTTTTGGCAGACTGACAGACGAAGCGCATGCTACTGTGACACGCGCTATGACGTAGCAAACAAAAACAAGTAAACAAAAGGCTTGAAAATATCAGCTTATTAATAAATACACTGCTAAATCTTAACGTATATATATATATATATATATATATATATATATATATCTTTTCATCGTTTATGTTTCAAAAGGTAATGATCAAATCAAACATAGCGGCTATAATGTCAACATTTAGACCGTGGGAATGTTTACAGACGTTTGAATAAAGTGACGCAACATGACGTCATGAATGGTCACGACGTATTTACGAAAAAAGATACGTGAAAAAGTTATGAAAAACTTACGCCGGCCTTTGTGAAACAGACGCAAATAATTCGTAAGTTTTTCTTTACGCAGTTTTTTTTCTTAAAGTTACGAACTTTTGTGAAACTGCCCCCAGGACCATAATGTTAAACAGAGGCGGACAATGTCTTTGTTCCACCTCCTACCATTTGGATGCCTTTCCATAGAAATTTTTTGTGACATTAAAAACATTTTCATTTGACCACTACATTCAGGAAAAATAGTTTTAAAATTTTCAGACATGTCACTATTGTCTTTCTCACACAAAACAAACTCATTTTCGTCGTTATCAGTATTGTTTAAAGGGACAATAACATTCTTGCTGCCTTGGTAGCTCCAGAAAATAAATAATACCCTTATTCTAAGTACTAGATGTTTAAATGTCCTACCTGTTGTGTAATTTATCCATTACAACCTATTTTATTTGTCCAGAGGGTTCGGGAATATTTTAAAATCCAAGTCACATTTGAAAAGGTTTACGTTAGACTTTTCAAATCAATTGGTTGAATTTTTCCAATTTTTTAAATAAGGCGTGTTAAGATGAAATTTATATCATCATTTAATTGGAATATTCTAAAATAACACGATTTGTTGACCAGAATGAAGATCGGGACATATTTTTCAGTTTTAACAAGAGTGTTATTGGGGCTTTAAGGATTTTGCAACTTCTTTTTCATTTACGGGTTGCAGGTTATTGTTTATATGACCATGTTGTTCTTTTTCCTCCAATAACATTTTCAGGCTCACGGGTTTGTCTAATTTCTTGCAATTGGAGCATAACATTGATGCTTTACTTGACTTCTTAAAGGGCAACACAACTGTACAGTTTTTTGCACGATATCTAATAGTGTTACTATTTTCATCTCCAATCTGCGACACATGCTCTTTAAAAAAAGTTACGTCAGTGCGTGACTGATCTATTTCTTTGACACAGTTACAATATCTAATTTGTCTTATAACTTGAAACAAAGTATGGCCATTATATTGTTTATCTACACCTAATCTTGTGGGGTCTATTTGTTTACCCATAATGCACAGTGACCATGTATGGTCAGTGTTTAATGTAATTTCAATTAGAACTTTGCTTCCATTAATTATTTCCCCTGTAAAATGTCCTAATTTAACATGTTCAGCTATTTTTGAGATGACAAAATAGTTTTCAGGTAAAGAAGAAATTATATCTGTTAATTCGATAGGAGCATTAAAATTTCTCTTCCAAGAAACCCCGTAATATCTTTAGGTTACTTTGCACCAATCATCTTTACAACGCACCTGTCAGGTTTTTACATTACTAAAAATTTGTCCAATAGAATTTCCAATGGCTATACTTGTGACTGGCGCATTGTATTTACTCTTTAAATCAGTTAAATCAACATATTCATTCCCATTACAAGCTTCGAAATTTTCTAGCAACCAATTATAAAGAGGAACTTCAAATACTTCAAACGTCTTTATTTATTTTAATATGCCGTAATTTTCTAGCAACCAATTATAAAGAGGAACTTCAAACGTCTTTATTTATTTTAATATGCCGTACTTATTAAGCCTCGTCGATGTCATGTGTAGCCGGAGCTTTATCTCAGGGGATTTCGGGTTGATGAGAACAGAAAACAGCTCTGGTTTTAACAGTTTATTAATAATACACAAAACCAAATAGGAAAACCAAAAACCAAAAACAACCAAAAAACTGAAAATATAAATACAAATAGATTACAAACATGCAAACAAAGCGGACGGAACATAATCAAGATAGAAATAAATATACAAAAGAAAGATAAAACATGATTTGAACTAAATACATTTACATTTATAGATATATATGAACATTTAAAATAATAGAAGAGAAAAGCAGAAAAACTAAACATACCCTGGGAAAGGTGTCTTAATTATATTATTTATACCAGTATGGATCGAAGAATTATATTATAGAAGCTAAAGTAAAACAAATACCACAATAAATACAAACCAATGCGGAAATGGCGGGAAAACTAAAGATATGAAATTAGATATAAATTAGGGAAACTCCTATTACAAGAATTCTTTATTTAAACAACTTAGAACCAAACTTTACTAAATATATTTACTAATAAATTAAACTTATAAAATTACTAAAAAACAAGAAATATAAAATACCTGAAGCTAAAGAGAATCATACACGGTGGTCTTGTCATTGGTCATGTCAAGAGAAAAGTGCAGTTTGAAAATAGGTGCAAGCCAGGTAAACAACTCACTAAACACAATACAACTCACACACACACACTGGTCACTACATCTTGGCTAGATTCCAAAACACAAAGCTGACATAAGATACAACACCATATATTACATAAACTTTATTTGCATATAAACAATAAAACATTTACAAATTCCACCCTACTACACATGTTTATCAGTGATTGTAGCGGCCAAGCGAATATTCACTGCGGGATCAGTTTGGTACAGAGTTGTGCCAAAATGAGTCATTCGGGTAGGGTCATATGACAGGGTTGTCTCCCTTATTACCACTTCCGTCATTTCTACTCAAATGTCGATGAATTGTAAAGAATCTCGAGTGATTTATGGCAAATAAACCGACTTTACATTTTTTTAAAAATCTGAAATGTGTGTTTTTATCGAAAGAAATATATATGGAAATTAACTGGGTGATTGATTTGTATTGTAAACCAATTTTATTCACTATTTTGAAGAAAATAGCGACAGAGGTACCTCGCGGAGAAGAAACGTCAACAGAAAAGTGTCTTACCCATAGAGTATATAGAAACTAGAGTCCGCACTGATGACGTGACTCCCATGACTACAACGTTAAAGGTTTGTGCCGGAATGAAGCGACGGCCGCCATGTTAGTTCCGGGGAGTATGCACGTAAATACCCGGATGTTCACTATGTTATCGCATCAATCAATCCGTGTCGAACTGTTTTAAATCGTGCACAAATATTACATTTATAAATTTTCTCACCCAAATATTTATTGTTTGATAAAAATGATAATAAAGATCCATGGACCGACTTATCTCCGGGCCCCTCTTTTCACGTAAAGGTTATAGAATAATTTATTTTGACATATCAGCGATCTCGACCGCAGTGTATCTATCTGACTATACGCTACTAGGCCTATTTACTTTACCTTCGCTTTCTGTTTTAATTTTTATTAAAACATTCATCTTTTGAATTAGTGCAATGTCCACAATTTGAATTCTTATACAGTAAATTTGTTTTAAAAATGTATGGAACTAATTAAAAAATAGTGTAGAGAAATGAATGTTTTTTTTTTTGTTTTTTTTTAATTTAAGCACTAAAAGTTAACAGAAAACAATAGCCCGCAGAATTATATGTACAGGTATTTTTATTTATTTGTTAATTATTTTATTTCAGGAAATTTGGGAATGGAAAGTGAAGAAAAATTAATAGTCTACGTAAAATGTTGTATTTCTATTTACCGCCCGGTATTTATTTATTTGTTAATTATTTTTAGAAATATATGGAACTGAAAAGGGAAGAGAAACTAAAAACAGACAGCAGAAAATGTATTTTTATTTATTTATTTATTTGTTCATTTGTTTTAGAAATTTATGGAATGAAAAGTGACATGTCATTGTCAGCGATCCCGTACTCTACTTTCACTTTCAATTTAATTTCCGGTATAATATTTGATACTTTAAAATATGTCCCGAATGTGTATTCTATAGTAAATATGTACTGGTATTTTTTATTTATTTTTTAATTTTTTTATTTCGGGAAATTTGGGAATGCAAAGTGAAGAAAAATTAATGTTGTATTATTAATTATTTATTTGTTAATTTTTTTTAGAAAATTATGTAATGAAAAGTGACATGTCAGTGTCAGCGATCCCGTATGCCTACTCTACTTTCACTTTAATTTCCAGTTTAATATTTGATACTTTAAATTATGTCCCGAATGTGTATTCTATGGTAAATGTGACTAATAAATTTATAAATTGAAATCTTACCTTACTGTCATAAAGTTTGCTTAACTTTTTGAGGCCTATGTCATAGAGTATTATTATTACTTTATTAGTAAAAAAGGTAAAGTAAGTAGACGCAGAGACACTGTTGTTGTCGAGATCGCGGACATGTCAAAATAAATTATTCTATAACCTTTACGTGGAAAGAGGGGCCCGGAGATAAGTCGGGCCATTGATCTTTATTATTATTTTTTTATTAAACAATAAGTATTTGGGTGAGAAAATTTAAAAATGTAATATTTGTGCACGTTTTAAAACAGTTCGACAACGATTGATTGATGCAATAACATAGTGAACATCCGGGTATTTACGTTCATACTCCCCGGAACTAACATGGCGGACAAGGCTCCATGTCGACACGCTGTCACGTGATCAGTGCGGACTCTAGTTTCTATATATAACTCTATGGTCATACCTTTCTCTTTTATAAATACATCAGAAGGTATCTTTTTTTTAATATGAATTAAATGTTTGGTAGTAAATATTATATCATTTAGCGTGGATATGGATAAAATAAGATTAAAAAATGTTCAGAAAAAAACAGAAACTCAAAAAATTTGAAAAATCACATAGTTGTCAGGTGTGCAATAGTCTAATAAGGGCGTTCCTGTCCCCATGTACCTGTGATTTTGTGGGCCTCTATTAATATTGCAATGTAAATACACATAAAAGTTCTCTAATCCACAACTATTCATATTATTAAAAACAAAATTAATTATTTCGGTCTGATTCGCAGACCGCCAAATGTTCTTGGTAGTCTATGAGAAATGACCTTGGTGCCAATCCAAACTTAGTCTTGATATCTAATCCACTCTCTATTTTAAAATATGCTTCTTGCCAAACATCAGTATGCTTGCAGCTTGCATAATACTTACAATGCTATCTGAAAAGGAGGAAATTGAAATGAAATAAAATTAAGAATAGCAGCTCCACAGCCTACCCTTATTTTGAATGCCAAATGTCATTGGTTCATATACGTGCATGCCAACAGACCCTTGATATTTCATCCCATCAGAATGACTAGACATTGTTCCTTTCCGGATGCGCCGTCCTGCACCACCGAGAAAAGATGAAGCCAGGAAATTTTCTCGATGAACACCGGATTCAATCTCCTTGTTAGTAAGCAAAATGAAATAGTTTTACATCCTACTGTTCTACTCCGAATTTGGCTAATACAGTGTGCTATGAGGGACATTTTGCCCGGACAATCGCGCTACGGCTTATTCTTATATCGAATTCCATCTGTCAAGAGATCTTTTACGCGCACGCCAATGTGTATACAGGACCTCTGTTTATCGTCCCATCCGAGCCACTAGACAGCTGTCCTTGTCAAGCCCTCCGTCCTGCATCACTGACAAGGGGAGCCATGCCGGAAAATCTGAATGAAAATTCTGGGCCAATGCAGGGATCGAACACCCAACCTTCAGGCTAGCGAGCCAGCGTTTTACCCACCGTGTGACCCCTGTTAGTGAGTGAACATCTCATTCATTGTAAATGTCAATTAGTGTAAAACATGAAATTTGCATCAATTTTGATTGGCAACCATCAGCAGTAAAAATAAATGTGTTTTGAATTTAATGAACAACCTTAAGCAATCATGTTAGAGAAATGAAATCAGGTTTAATGTCCTACTCCGACCGGGCTAATGAAGACTGACCGGCTTACGCCAAAAAAGTGTGCTATGAGGGAAATTTTGCTACAGCCTACTCTAATATTAAATTCTAACTGCCAAATATGTACACTGGACCTCGGTTTTTTGTCCCATCCAAACAACTAGACAGCTATCCTTGTCAGGCCCTCCGTCCTGCACCACTGACAATGAATGAAATAGAGTTTTATGGCACATCAGCTCCAACCGGGCCATATTGCGCCAAACATGATGAATATTATGAGACAAATTAAATGATATCACATAAGGTATTTATGTACACAAATAAAAACAAATATCACAGTATATTAAATAATTAAAAATAAAAGTCAACTTCATGTACATAAATAGTTAAAAGTGAAAAAATAAGGTGAATTATCTATTTACAATTAAAACTGGCGATAAAAATTTGTCTCTTTTAAAAAGTCTAGTACTTTGCAATATAGACCCGGTTGGGCAAATAATTGATTTAATGATTGGCAACGATAATATTTAGACCTGATGTCCTTAAGAAACTTGCACTCAATCAGAATGTGCTTAACTGTCAAAGAAACATGACAATGTTGACATTCCGGTTGAGGCTCTCGCTTTAAGATGAAAATATGTGTTAAAAAAGTATGACCTAAGCGAGAACGACACAAAACAACTTCATCCCTCCTGTTGGTTCTGTAGGAGTTTTGCCAATCTCCTAAGAGCGGCTTAATGTGATGAAGTTTGTTAGTGTCTGCAAGATCCCACGATCGTTGCCAACGGCCATAAATGAAACTATTTATGGAAGCTTTAAAATCTTTAAATGGTATTAAAAAGTGTGATTGGGGAAGATCTAAAGCAGCTTTGGCAGCAAAATCTGCTTGATCATTCCCCCTTATATCAACGTGACTGGGGAGCCAGCAAAAGACAACGTCTTTACTGCTGAGCTCATAAGATAGTAGCAGACGATAAACATCTGCCACTAATGGGTGTTCAAGATGTTTACTATTAATTGCTTGAAGCGAGGACAGAGAATCAGTAAAGATGATATACTTTAAATATGAAGAGAATTTAATGAACTCCAGGGCCTGGAGAATGGCCTGAAGCTCAGCTGTAAATATTGAAGCAGCAGGTGGAAGACACACAGAAATAGTTTCAGATGGCGTCACAGTAGCTGAAGCTACCCGATCACCATCTTTAGAACCATCTGTGTAAATAGGAGCATAATCACCATACTTAGACCTTAACTCTCTAAACAGAGATTGGAACACCGTAGAGCTAGTATCTCTCTTTTTATGTTGAGTAAGATCGAAATCGATCTTTGGAGGAGATATAGCCCACGGCGGAGTCCTAAAGACCGGGGTATTCGCAATACTGTCAAGGCTGATACCAGCCCCAGACAAAAGGGGTTGTATGCGAATACCGAATGATGGAACAACATTCGTCTTTACAAGATACAAATGCTCATGAAGAGGTCTAAATATGGTGTTAAATGAAATATGATTGGGAAGTGATGCAATTTTCGTAGCATACTGCAGGGCCAGTTTATCACGTCTGTTGTTAAGTGAGGGCTCATGCGCCTCGACGTATAAACTGTCCACTGGAGATGTACGAAATGCTCCTAAACTAATTCTAAGTCCCTGATTGTGTATGGTGTCGAGCTCTTTGAGATAAGACTCGCGGGCAGACCCATACACAATACACCCATAATCGAGTATTGATCTTATTAAAGCTCGATATAATCTGAGCAAGACCTTACGGTCTGCTCCCCAGTCAGTATTTGATAAGACTCTCAATATGTTGAGGGCTTTCAGACATTTCTTTTTTAGGTTTTTAATGTGGGGGATAAATGATAATTTCTTATCAAATATCAGCCCCAGAAATTTGGTTTCATCCACGACTGGTAGGCGATTGCCATCCAAGAAGAGTTCTGGATCTGGATGTAAACCTCGTTTCTGACAGAAATGCATGCAGACAGTCTTGGATTTCGAAAAACGAAATCCATTTTCGGTTGCCCATTGTTGAAGTGAATTCAAACAAAGCTGCAACTTACGTTCGATTATCCGCATGTCTGTAGAACCATAGCACATCTGAAAGTCATCAACATAAAGAGCGCCGTTTGTACCTGGTTTAAGGCACGCTGGGATAGTATTAATTTTTATTGCAAATAATGTTGGAGATAAAATACTTCCCTGAGGAACTCCCATTTCCTGAGGAAATGGGTCAGAGAATATTGATCCCAGTCGTACCTTAAATGACCTATCTTCGAGGAAATTTTTAATGAAGATAGGTAAGCGACCTCGTAGGCCGAGGTTATGGAGGTCGCGCATGATACCGTGTTTCCACGTAGTATCATATGCTTTCTCCAGATCGAAAAATATAGCAACTAAATGTTGCTTCTGGATGAAAGCGTCCCTGACGAACGTTTCAAATCTGACGAGATGATCAAGAGTGCTCCTTTGGGACCGAAATCCACATTGGAGGTCTGTAATGAGGTTGTTGGACTCAAGGTACCAAACAAGCCTTCGATTGATCAATCTCTCCATGGTTTTGCAAATACAGCTAGTTAAAGCGATCGGACGATAGTTGGTAGGATTCGTATGATCTTTACCCGGTTTAGGGATGGGAACTATTGTGGCTTCATGCCACGAAGGAGGGAAATTCCCATCAACCCAAATCCGGTTAAAAAGATCCTGTAAAATTGGAAGTGTTGGATAAGGTAAATGTTTTAAAATTTGATAGTGTATCTCATCTGGACCAGTTGCAGTGTCCCGAGCTCGCTTTAACGAGTCACGGAGCTCCGCAATGGAAAAACGATCATTATAGCATTCATCATTGCGGGACTTGAAATTAAGCCGCCTTTTCTCCTGTTGTTGTCTAATGCCTCGAAAGGCATCAGAGGAGAAATTGGATGATGAATTATATGAAAATGTACTGGCCAGAGAATTTGCAATATCAGGAAATGTTGTTATGGTGGTATTATCAACATTTAGATGGTTAACTGATAATGCACTACTTTTACCTTTAATCCTACGAATCCTATCCCATACCGACTTAGATGTTGCACCACTGACAAGGAGAAACCACAACTGAAAATGGCGAACTTTCTGTGCCTACCGGCTAGCAAGCCAGTGTCTTACTCTCTTAGCCACAGTGGTTCCCTAATCATGTTAGATAATTACATGATAGATTTGTAAAATAAATACAGGGAAAGAAATCATGTTAGAGGTATTCCTTTCCCTATATAACAGTGTCATCATGTAACTAGACCTGCATGCAGGAATGACGGGTTTCACTGGTGCCACGTTACCCTTGAACATGTGACTTCCGGTGGCAAGTTACCCTTGAACATATGTCACTTCCGGTACCAACGAAACCATTAAACAGGTTTCAAAATAAACATTGCTCACATCAAATAAAATGGACGCAGAAACAACCAAATCCAGTAATACCAATTCATTTTATACATTTGTTACTTGTAAGTGATCTTGACAAAATTACATTACTTCCGGTGTTAATGAAAATGTCCAATTAGTTCTATGAAATTAGAAATGACACAGATATCATTTAGTGAAAATTTTATGTAAATCGAATAATAATTGCCACTTTTAAAGACCAAAAAACTTGAAAAGTGACTTGTAGAAAATCGGCTATTTCTCTGCAACTGTACAAGTTAGAAACCATTTTGTGGTATCTGTATGATCATATGGGTTCATTCTATTTGTTGATTGGCATCAAATATCATAATTTAAAAAAGATTTCAAAACAGACTCATTTGAATAAAATATCTGTTTTGGAGGCTAAAAATACAATTTTTGCCAAAATGACGTTACTTTCGGTGATAATGAAAATCTTAAATTACTCGTATGAAATCCTAAATGGCATTAGGTATAACATGGTGTAAAGTTTATGAAAATCGAATTATAATTGATACTTTTATGGCCCCTAAACCTTCAAAAGTGACCTGTAGAAAACCGTCTATTTCTCGGCAATCGAACAAGTTAGAAACAATTTTATGATATCTATATGACCATATGAGTTGTGTTTATATGTGAATTTAAACCAAAAGTTACAATTATTAATACATATTAAATAGTTCTTGGTTGAATAAAAGATGATTTAAAAAGTTAAAAATGCAGTTGTTAACAAAATGACGTCACTTCCGATGTCAATTTTAAATTGTAATCAACTTGATATGACGCTACATGTTTTTTTTAATCAAATGATGTCTCTTTTATAAAAATAAAATAATAATTGACTATTTTACAGGCAAAAAAAAAAACCCACGAAAACAGTGACTTATGCAGAACTGCCCATTCCTTGGCAACTGCTTACATTACAAACTAATTTTAACATACATTTTCTTCGTATGGATTATAGCTACAAGTTTATAAAAGTTACAAAGAAATATTTTAAAATCTGAAAGCCTGAATAGGTTGTAAATAGGTCAATTTAACACCATTTTTAGCCTCTTAATCGAATTTGCTCGAAAATGAAATCGAAATTAAAAAAACTGAGCTCACACCTTTTTGCACCTTGAAAGGGCACACTCTTTGGGTCATATAATATTTGTTTGTTTTCGAAAAATGATACCTAACTGTCAAAATTGTAGTTTTTGGTAAAATTATGCCACTTCCGGTGCCGACAGATAACACTTTCGGTAATAAAATTTTTTAAAAGTTTTTTGTAAAATTTTAAATTTGGCGCCTAATATCTTCGAAGATTTGCCGAAAATCAAAAATCGAAAGTAGCGTAGCTATGTGCCCTGTCTCCGGCTATGCCAAAATGTATCGAAAGTTAAAATCCAATGATTATTGTTAAAATTACTGCAATATTTTTTTAAAACAATAACTTCGGTGATTTCGGACATTTCGCATTGTCGCAGAACGTTCAAAATAGCTTTATCCTCTAACTCACACCCACTTTCCCAGTAAAACGAAGAAATCGTAACGATGAGACACGTAGTTGCTGAGATCTATTCAAATTGGAATAATAATAAGAAGAAGAATAATTTTAACAAAAACAACAGTGTTTCACACAAGCTGCGCACTGTGAAACCCTAATTACTGCTAAGGTAAGTGGTCAGGTGGATGTTGCAAAGTATTGCTAACTTGTGTCTGACACAATTAGAACCGTATCTACCTTTAACAGAAAACCAAGTTCTATTTAATTAACATTATGGTATAACCTGTCACAATGGTTTTTCCCTTTTCATTCACCCGAGGAAGAAAATGTAATACAAATGTGCTGCCAAACAATTTGAATACTCCACAAATCGTGTGTCCTTATTTAATTTTTTTTGATAGTTTATCACTGTTTGTTTTTAGAAAGAGGTTGGCCTATATCGTGATGACTAGTATTGTCTTAATTTTACAAACTGCTGTGAGATATCCTGCCTGCACGTCGTGAAATGCTCACCCTTTCCTTTATATCACAAGGCCTAGTATTTTTTAAAACTAGTTTTCAAATACTGTGAGTATTCTGCCTGCATATTGTGGCTTTTTTTGACAGATGCTCACGGTTTTCAGAAATAGGTAGGCCTATTTCATGAGGCCTATATTATTTTAACTTTACAAATCCTCACAAAATGCAGGGGGATATTTAGCCTGCTTATCGAGACTTTTTTGAGAGAGCTGGTCATTTTTAAAAAATATTTATTGTAGACCTATATCATTCGGCCAAATATACTATTCAAAAAAAAGTAGGGGATATTTGATTCTGTTTCATTGAGTCTATAGCACTTGGATCACATGAGAGTGCTATGCGCATGCGTGGGTCATAGCTTACTTGTGTATTCTTTCGAGTGGGTCGTGACAACAATTTGCCCGCTTTTATTTTGTATAAATACAAGATATAATTGACTTTACAGTCAAAATTTAGTGGTTTTATTTCAATAAATATACCCTGTATCACGCAAACAATTTTGCGATAACTTTTTTGACCATATTTTATGGTTTTTCTCTATTTTCCTGACCATCTGTTCACGCCGTGAAAACCACGTTTTCCCTAAGATGGAGTCAAGGAAAACTAGTGCAGCCTCAGACAAGTTCGATCTAGCGGGCGTTATCTTCTCAAATGAGGGGGGAAAAACGCCATTATCTGGTAAAAATCTTGCCAAGAATTTAAAGAAATCTACTCCTAAAACTGGCAGTTCTGATAAGTCTAAAACTGGCAGTTCTGATAAGTCTAAAAAGTTAGAAAACTTAGAAGATTCATCGGACATTGAGTGTAGTGGGATGGTCAAGGACACCGCTGTCGACAAATTGTCACATCCAGAGCCACCTTCGTTTGAGTTTTCTATGGTCGACATGATGTCTAAAATGACTTCAGCTATAACCAAGTCTGTTGAACAAATCGCCAAAGTACAGTTAAATATGAGAGATGATCCAAAGACCTTTTTAACATTTATTTTAACTGACAACAGAGCAGGTTTAGATTCTGCGCATGCGCAAGTTTCTATGACATCCGCTAACAGCCAAAACGATGAACAGGACGATATTCGTGATCAAATAGACAAAGTTCTTAATGAAACTTCGACACACGAGGTTACTAATGTCACTGATAATGCCAATGAGGATACAGCTGATCTTTTGGATAATTTGCAACAACTCTATTCAGAGGAATTGAACACTGGACCGGAAATTAATCCAGATGTGGCAAAAATTTTCTCGAGTTTGCTAGAACAGAAAATTCCGGAAGAGAAAATCTCTAAAACAGAAGAATCGTTTAATGTTCCAAAGAACTGTTCATTCTTAATTACACCAAAAGTTAACACTGAAATCTGGACAAAATTGTCCCCTCATGTCAGATCAGCAGATATTAAATTACAGAAAATACAGACCAGATTAACTAATGGTCTCATTCCAATAACTGTGGTATTGGATAAATTGAATGAAACCAGAAAATCTAAAGAGAATTTCAAACATGATGATCTTCAGGATATTATTCGACAACTTTTTGATGCTTTCGCATTACTATCGTCAGCTCATTTCGAGTTGTCAATGAAACGACGAGATATTATTAAACCAGATCTGAACCCTGCTGTCAGAGGTCAATTGTGTTCTACTTCAAATAAGATCACGAGTAATTTGTTTGGTGATGATCTACCTCAAAATATCAAGGAAATACATGAGGTCAATCGTGTGGGACAAAAGTTACAAAAAAATAAAGTATACGGTAACAGACAATCACCGTATCCCAATCAGTCTCGTTATCAGTACAGATCACCTTTGTCTTCTAACGATGGTGCAAGTAGTAATAATTCTGGTACAACTACACCTAAAGCCTACACTAATCAGTCAAAAAACTGGGCAGCCAAGAAGGGGAATCAAGTGAAGAAGAAATTTCCCAATCAGCGTCAGTAAAGACACAGGTGGATGAGTATCACTACCAGTATCAATTATTTGATAATTTGAACCGTGATCATTTGAGATCATTGGTCACACTATTTAAAGGCGGTTGTTTAGCTACTAAAGTAGCATTTTGGCGTACTATTACGTCTGATCATTTTGTTTTATCAGCCATCCAAGGTTATGCTTTAGAATTGAACAGCATACCAAAACAGTTATATCCACCTAAGCCTTATAACTTGTCTTTAACTGAAAGACGTATTGTTTCAGACGAGGTTTTGAAACTCAAATTGACTGGTGTGATTTCAGAATGTGTTCATGTTCAAGGTGAATTTATTTCAAATATTTTTATCACACCGAAGAGAGATGGATCTTACCGACTAATTTTAAATTTAAAAACCTTCAATGAAGAGGTTGCTTATTACCACTTTAAAATGGAATCTTTACAATCAGCAGTTAGTCTCATGACTCCGAATTGTTATATGGCATCCATTGATTTTAAGGATGCACATTATTCTGTTAATATAAATATAAATGACCGAAAATTTCTTCGGTTTGTATGGGATAATCAATTATATGAATTTACGTCTCTTCCTCAGGGTTTAAGTCCTGCTCCGAGAATTTTTACCAAAATAACCAAACCCTTTTTCGCTTTTTTACGTAAAAAAGGTCATCACAATTCTTCGTATATAGATGATTCCTTTTTGTGTGCAGGAAGTTATCAAAGTTGTCTTGAGAATATTAAAGACACTGTTGATCTTTCTCACCAGGCTGGCTTTATTGTTCATCCTGATAAATCAGTGTTAGAACCATGTCAATGCTTAGAATACTTAGGATTTATTTTAAATTCAGTCAACATGACTGTCACTTTAACAACACAAAAAATTATTAAAATCAGCACAGCCTGTACTAATTTAAAGGCAGCATCATCCAATTTATCTATTAGAGTTTTAAGTGAAACAATCGGTATGATGGTTGCAAGTTTTCCAGGAAATTTGTTTGGACCTTTATTTTATAGGTCTCTAGATAATGCTAAAAATAAAGCTCTTAAAGATTCAAAGGGTAATTTTGACTCTATGATGATGATTCCTGCTGACTGTAAAGATGATCTGGAATGGTGGATATCCAACATTTCGTCAGTAAATCGTCCACTAATTTTTTCAGATCCAAATAGGGCCTGGAGAATGGCCTGAAGCTCAGCTGTAAATATTGAAGCAGCAGGTGGAAGACACACAGAAATAGTTTCAGATGGCGTCACAGTAGCTGAAGCTACCCGATCACCATCTTTAGAACCATCTGTGTAAATAGGAGCATAATCACCATACTTAGACCTTAACTCTCTAAACAGAGATTGGAACACCGTAGAGCTAGTATCTCTCTTTTTATGTTGAGTAAGATCGAAATCGATCTTTGGAGGAGATATAGCCCACGGCGGAGTCCTAAAGACCGGGGTATTCGCAATACTGTCAAGGCTGATACCAGCCCCAGACAAAAGGGGTTGTATGCGAATACCGAATGATGGAACAACATTCGTCTTTACAAGATACAAATGCTCATGAAGAGGTCTAAATATGGTGTTAAATGAAATATGATTGGGAAGTGATGCAATTTTCGTAGCATACTGCAGGGCCAGTTTATCACGTCTGTTGTTAAGTGAGGGCTCATGCGCCTCGACGTATAAACTGTCCACTGGAGATGTACGAAATGCTCCTAAACTAATTCTAAGTCCCTGATTGTGTATGGTGTCGAGCTCTTTGAGATAAGACTCGCGGGCAGACCCATACACAATACACCCATAATCGAGTATTGATCTTATTAAAGCTCGATATAATCTGAGCAAGACCTTACGGTCTGCTCCCCAGTCAGTATTTGATAAGACTCTCAATATGTTGAGGGCTTTCAGACATTTCTTTTTTAGGTTTTTAATGTGGGGGATAAATGATAATTTCTTATCAAATATCAGCCCCAGAAATTTGGTTTCATCCACGACTGGTAGGCGATTGCCATCCAAGAAGAGTTCTGGATCTGGATGTAAACCTCGTTTCTGACAGAAATGCATGCAGACAGTCTTGGATTTCGAAAAACGAAATCCATTTTCGGTTGCCCATTGTTGAAGTGAATTCAAACAAAGCTGCAACTTACGTTCGATTATCCGCATGTCTGTAGAACCATAGCACATCTGAAAGTCATCAACATAAAGAGCGCCGTTTGTACCTGGTTTAAGGCACGCTGGGATAGTATTAATTTTTATTGCAAATAATGTTGGAGATAAAATACTTCCCTGAGGAACTCCCATTTCCTGAGGAAATGGGTCAGAGAATATTGATCCCAGTCGTACCTTAAATGACCTATCTTCGAGGAAATTTTTAATGAAGATAGGTAAGCGACCTCGTAGGCCGAGGTTATGGAGGTCGCGCATGATACCGTGTTTCCACGTAGTATCATATGCTTTCTCCAGATCGAAAAATATAGCAACTAAATGTTGCTTCTGGATGAAAGCGTCCCTGACGAACGTTTCAAATCTGACGAGATGATCAAGAGTGCTCCTTTGGGACCGAAATCCACATTGGAGGTCTGTAATGAGGTTGTTGGACTCAAGGTACCAAACAAGCCTTCGATTGATCAATCTCTCCATGGTTTTGCAAATACAGCTAGTTAAAGCGATCGGACGATAGTTGGTAGGATTCGTATGATCTTTACCCGGTTTAGGGATGGGAACTATTGTGGCTTCATGCCACGAAGGAGGGAAATTCCCATCAACCCAAATCCGGTTAAAAAGATCCTGTAAAATTGGAAGTGTTGGATAAGGTAAATGTTTTAAAATTTGATAGTGTATCTCATCTGGACCAGTTGCAGTGTCCCGAGCTCGCTTTAACGAGTCACGGAGCTCCGCAATGGAAAAACGATCATTATAGCATTCATCATTGCGGGACTTGAAATTAAGCCGCCTTTTCTCCTGTTGTTGTCTAATGCCTCGAAAGGCATCAGAGGAGAAATTGGATGATGAATTATATGAAAATGTACTGGCCAGAGAATTTGCAATATCAGGAAATGTTGTTATGGTGGTATTATCAACATTTAGATGGTTAACTGATAATGCACTACTTTTACCTTTAATCCTACGAATCCTATCCCATACCGACTTAGATGTTGCACCACTGACAAGGAGAAACCACAACTGAAAATGGCGAACTTTCTGTGCCTACCGGCTAGCAAGCCAGTGTCTTACTCTCTTAGCCACAGTGGTTCCCTAATCATGTTAGATAATTACATGATAGATTTGTAAAATAAATACAGGGAAAGAAATCATGTTAGAGGTATTCCTTTCCCTATATAACAGTGTCATCATGTAACTAGACCTGCATGCAGGAATGACGGGTTTCACTGGTGCCACGTTACCCTTGAACATGTGACTTCCGGTGGCAAGTTACCCTTGAACATATGTCACTTCCGGTACCAACGAAACCATTAAACAGGTTTCAAAATAAACATTGCTCACATCAAATAAAATGGACGCAGAAACAACCAAATCCAGTAATACCAATTCATTTTATACATTTGTTACTTGTAAGTGATCTTGACAAAATTACATTACTTCCGGTGTTAATGAAAATGTCCAATTAGTTCTATGAAATTAGAAATGACACAGATATCATTTAGTGAAAATTTTATGTAAATCGAATAATAATTGCCACTTTTAAAGACCAAAAAACTTGAAAAGTGACTTGTAGAAAATCGGCTATTTCTCTGCAACTGTACAAGTTAGAAACCATTTTGTGGTATCTGTATGATCATATGGGTTCATTCTATTTGTTGATTGGCATCAAATATCATAATTTAAAAAAGATTTCAAAACAGACTCATTTGAATAAAATATCTGTTTTGGAGGCTAAAAATACAATTTTTGCCAAAATGACGTTACTTTCGGTGATAATGAAAATCTTAAATTACTCGTATGAAATCCTAAATGGCATTAGGTATAACATGGTGTAAAGTTTATGAAAATCGAATTATAATTGATACTTTTATGGCCCCTAAACCTTCAAAAGTGACCTGTAGAAAACCGTCTATTTCTCGGCAATCGAACAAGTTAGAAACAATTTTATGATATCTATATGACCATATGAGTTGTGTTTATATGTGAATTTAAACCAAAAGTTACAATTATTAATACATATTAAATAGTTCTTGGTTGAATAAAAGATGATTTAAAAAGTTAAAAATGCAGTTGTTAACAAAATGACGTCACTTCCGATGTCAATTTTAAATTGTAATCAACTTGATATGACGCTACATGTTTTTTTTAATCAAATGATGTCTCTTTTATAAAAATAAAATAATAATTGACTATTTTACAGGCAAAAAAAAAAACCCACGAAAACAGTGACTTATGCAGAACTGCCCATTCCTTGGCAACTGCTTACATTACAAACTAATTTTAACATACATTTTCTTCGTATGGATTATAGCTACAAGTTTATAAAAGTTACAAAGAAATATTTTAAAATCTGAAAGCCTGAATAGGTTGTAAATAGGTCAATTTAACACCATTTTTAGCCTCTTAATCGAATTTGCTCGAAAATGAAATCGAAATTAAAAAAACTGAGCTCACACCTTTTTGCACCTTGAAAGGGCACACTCTTTGGGTCATATAATATTTGTTTGTTTTCGAAAAATGATACCTAACTGTCAAAATTGTAGTTTTTGGTAAAATTATGCCACTTCCGGTGCCGACAGATAACACTTTCGGTAATAAAATTTTTTAAAAGTTTTTTGTAAAATTTTAAATTTGGCGCCTAATATCTTCGAAGATTTGCCGAAAATCAAAAATCGAAAGTAGCGTAGCTATGTGCCCTGTCTCCGGCTATGCCAAAATGTATCGAAAGTTAAAATCCAATGATTATTGTTAAAATTACTGCAATATTTTTTTAAAACAATAACTTCGGTGATTTCGGACATTTCGCATTGTCGCAGAACGTTCAAAATAGCTTTATCCTCTAACTCACACCCACTTTCCCAGTAAAACGAAGAAATCGTAACGATGAGACACGTAGTTGCTGAGATCTATTCAAATTGGAATAATAATAAGAAGAAGAATAATTTTAACAAAAACAACAGTGTTTCACACAAGCTGCGCACTGTGAAACCCTAATTACTGCTAAGGTAAGTGGTCAGGTGGATGTTGCAAAGTATTGCTAACTTGTGTCTGACACAATTAGAACCGTATCTACCTTTAACAGAAAACCAAGTTCTATTTAATTAACATTATGGTATAACCTGTCACAATGGTTTTTCCCTTTTCATTCACCCGAGGAAGAAAATGTAATACAAATGTGCTGCCAAACAATTTGAATACTCCACAAATCGTGTGTCCTTATTTAATTTTTTTTGATAGTTTATCACTGTTTGTTTTTAGAAAGAGGTTGGCCTATATCGTGATGACTAGTATTGTCTTAATTTTACAAACTGCTGTGAGATATCCTGCCTGCACGTCGTGAAATGCTCACCCTTTCCTTTATATCACAAGGCCTAGTATTTTTTAAAACTAGTTTTCAAATACTGTGAGTATTCTGCCTGCATATTGTGGCTTTTTTTGACAGATGCTCACGGTTTTCAGAAATAGGTAGGCCTATTTCATGAGGCCTATATTATTTTAACTTTACAAATCCTCACAAAATGCAGGGGGATATTTAGCCTGCTTATCGAGACTTTTTTGAGAGAGCTGGTCATTTTTAAAAAATATTTATTGTAGACCTATATCATTCGGCCAAATATACTATTCAAAAAAAAGTAGGGGATATTTGATTCTGTTTCATTGAGTCTATAGCACTTGGATCACATGAGAGTGCTATGCGCATGCGTGGGTCATAGCTTACTTGTGTATTCTTTCGAGTGGGTCGTGACAACAATTTGCCCGCTTTTATTTTGTATAAATACAAGATATAATTGACTTTACAGTCAAAATTTAGTGGTTTTATTTCAATAAATATACCCTGTATCACGCAAACAATTTTGCGATAACTTTTTTGACCATATTTTATGGTTTTTCTCTATTTTCCTGACCATCTGTTCACGCCGTGAAAACCACGTTTTCCCTAAGATGGAGTCAAGGAAAACTAGTGCAGCCTCAGACAAGTTCGATCTAGCGGGCGTTATCTTCTCAAATGAGGGGGGAAAAACGCCATTATCTGGTAAAAATCTTGCCAAGAATTTAAAGAAATCTACTCCTAAAACTGGCAGTTCTGATAAGTCTAAAACTGGCAGTTCTGATAAGTCTAAAAAGTTAGAAAACTTAGAAGATTCATCGGACATTGAGTGTAGTGGGATGGTCAAGGACACCGCTGTCGACAAATTGTCACATCCAGAGCCACCTTCGTTTGAGTTTTCTATGGTCGACATGATGTCTAAAATGACTTCAGCTATAACCAAGTCTGTTGAACAAATCGCCAAAGTACAGTTAAATATGAGAGATGATCCAAAGACCTTTTTAACATTTATTTTAACTGACAACAGAGCAGGTTTAGATTCTGCGCATGCGCAAGTTTCTATGACATCCGCTAACAGCCAAAACGATGAACAGGACGATATTCGTGATCAAATAGACAAAGTTCTTAATGAAACTTCGACACACGAGGTTACTAATGTCACTGATAATGCCAATGAGGATACAGCTGATCTTTTGGATAATTTGCAACAACTCTATTCAGAGGAATTGAACACTGGACCGGAAATTAATCCAGATGTGGCAAAAATTTTCTCGAGTTTGCTAGAACAGAAAATTCCGGAAGAGAAAATCTCTAAAACAGAAGAATCGTTTAATGTTCCAAAGAACTGTTCATTCTTAATTACACCAAAAGTTAACACTGAAATCTGGACAAAATTGTCCCCTCATGTCAGATCAGCAGATATTAAATTACAGAAAATACAGACCAGATTAACTAATGGTCTCATTCCAATAACTGTGGTATTGGATAAATTGAATGAAACCAGAAAATCTAAAGAGAATTTCAAACATGATGATCTTCAGGATATTATTCGACAACTTTTTGATGCTTTCGCATTACTATCGTCAGCTCATTTCGAGTTGTCAATGAAACGACGAGATATTATTAAACCAGATCTGAACCCTGCTGTCAGAGGTCAATTGTGTTCTACTTCAAATAAGATCACGAGTAATTTGTTTGGTGATGATCTACCTCAAAATATCAAGGAAATACATGAGGTCAATCGTGTGGGACAAAAGTTACAAAAAAATAAAGTATACGGTAACAGACAATCACCGTATCCCAATCAGTCTCGTTATCAGTACAGATCACCTTTGTCTTCTAACGATGGTGCAAGTAGTAATAATTCTGGTACAACTACACCTAAAGCCTACACTAATCAGTCAAAAAACTGGGCAGCCAAGAAGGGGAATCAAGTGAAGAAGAAATTTCCCAATCAGCGTCAGTAAAGACACAGGTGGGTGAGTATCACTACCAGTATCAATTATTTGATAATTTGAACCGTGATCATTTGAGATCATTGGTCACACTATTTAAAGGCGGTTGTTTAGCTACTAAAGTAGCATTTTGGCGTACTATTACGTCTGATCATTTTGTTTTATCAGCCATCCAAGGTTATGCTTTAGAATTGAACAGCATACCAAAACAGTTATATCCACCTAAGCCTTATAACTTGTCTTTAACTGAAAGACGTATTGTTTCAGACGAGGTTTTGAAACTCAAATTGACTGGTGTGATTTCAGAATGTGTTCATGTTCAAGGTGAATTTATTTCAAATATTTTTATCACACCGAAGAGAGATGGATCTTACCGACTAATTTTAAATTTAAAAACCTTCAATGAAGAGGTTGCTTATTACCACTTTAAAATGGAATCTTTACAATCAGCAGTTAGTCTCATGACTCCGAATTGTTATATGGCATCCATTGATTTTAAGGATGCACATTATTCTGTTAATATAAATATAAATGACCGAAAATTTCTTCGGTTTGTATGGGATAATCAATTATATGAATTTACGTCTCTTCCTCAGGGTTTAAGTCCTGCTCCGAGAATTTTTACCAAAATAACCAAACCCTTTTTCGCTTTTTTACGTAAAAAAGGTCATCACAATTCTTCGTATATAGATGATTCCTTTTTGTGTGCAGGAAGTTATCAAAGTTGTCTTGAGAATATTAAAGACACTGTTGATCTTTCTCACCAGGCTGGCTTTATTGTTCATCCTGATAAATCAGTGTTAGAACCATGTCAATGCTTAGAATACTTAGGATTTATTTTAAATTCAGTCAACATGACTGTCACTTTAACAACACAAAAAATTATTAAAATCAGCACAGCCTGTACTAATTTAAAGGCAGCATCATCCAATTTATCTATTAGAGTTTTAAGTGAAACAATCGGTATGATGGTTGCAAGTTTTCCAGGAAATTTGTTTGGACCTTTATTTTATAGGTCTCTAGATAATGCTAAAAATAAAGCTCTTAAAGATTCAAAGGGTAATTTTGACTCTATGATGATGATTCCTGCTGACTGTAAAGATGATCTGGAATGGTGGATATCCAACATTTCGTCAGTAAATCGTCCACTAATTTTTTCAGATCCAAATAGGGTTTACACCTCTGGTGCATCTAAAAATGGATGGGGAGGCACTTTTTTAACATCTACAACTGGGGGTCTTTGGTCTGTTGAGGAGCAAGAACTCCACATTAATACATTAGAGCTTTTGGCCGCTCTTTATACACTTCAGTCATTCTCCAGAGATATCTCTAATATTCATATTCGCATTTTAGTAGATAATACTACAGCAGTATGTTATATTAACAAAATGGGTGGAGTATCTCCTAGCTGTAACTCAGTTGCACATAAATTATGGCTTTGGTGTCTGAGCAAGAATATTTGGGTTTCTGCAGCTTTCTTGCCTGGATCTGAGAATGTTGAGGCAGACAGGCAGAGTAGAATAGATCAAGATAATTTGGAATGGAAGTTAAATTCCATTTATTTTCAAAAAATTGTTAGGTTTGCCTCACGATTGAATAATCAGGTTTCTGTATATTATTCTTGGAAACCAGACCCATTGGCTCTCGCCATTGATGCTTTTTCAGTCAATTGGATCAAACACAAATTGTGTTATGCTTTTCCACCCTGTTCCCTCATTGGGAAAGTGTTACAAAAGGTTAGCCTTGAAAAGACTGAGATGATTGTTATTGTTCCTTTTTGGATCACACAACCTTGGTTTTCTGTGTTGATAGAAATGTTAATTGATTGTCCATTTGTTATTTCTAGGGACATATCCACCTTGAGTCATCCGAAGAAGGAGTTTTTCCGTCATCTTCCGAAGCTACGCCTTCTAGCCTGTCGAATTTCAGGCATACAGTTATTAACGAAGAATTTTCGCCAGAAGTTAACAGTATCATTTTGCAGTCATGGCGCTCTGGAATAGTTGCACAATACAATGTATACCACAGGAAGTGGCTCCAATATTGTTTGTCACGGAACATCGATTCATTTTCACCCTCTTTGGGGTGTGTGTTAATTTTTTTATGTGATTATTTCATTCGGGTGCCAGTTATAGTGCATTGAATTCAGCGAGATCAGCTTTATCATGTTTTATTAATGTTAACAATAAACCAATTGGATCTCATCCAACTGTCATTCGTTTTTTGAAAGGTTGCTTTAATTTACGTCCATCATTACCAAAAACTTGTGTCAAATGGGATTTGAAGTGTGTATTAGATTATTTGCAGTCATTACATCAAGTTTTAGAGCTTTCGTTGAAAGAACTTACTTTTAAATGTGTTGCTTTGTTGGGTCTTTTATGTGGACCGAGAGCCCAATCTTTACATTTAATAGATATAAGAAATGTTACATTATCAGATGTTTATGTTAAGATTCGTTATGGAGATTTATTGAAAACTTCTAGACCAGGAAAACATCAAGCTGAGTTGTGTTTAAAAACGTTTACAGATAAACGATTGTGTATTGTAACAATTTTGACTGCATATTTAGAAAGAACTAAAGTGCTTAGAAATGACAGTAATCAGTTATTCATTAGTTTTGTCAAACCTTACAAAGCAGTTACTAAATCAACCATTTCACGATGGATCAAATGTCTGGAGTTGACATGACCGTTTTTACTCCGCATAGTATTCGTAGTGCGTCTACATCAGCCGCTTATCAGAGCAATATTCCATTGAATACCATTATGTCCACAGCAGGATGGGGCAATTCTCATACATTTACACGGTTTTATAATAAACCTATTTTGGATTATTCAAATTTAATTTCTGTGACAGATTAATTTGAAAGGGAGGAAACAGTTCTTCTGATACTTATATTCGAGTTTTTTTTAAATCTCTTCGATTATTTTTGTTGTGAATGTACATTAATTTGTTTATATAAATGTTTACACATTATCTTATTGTTTTATTTCTTTTACCTCCTTGGTTTTAGAGAATGAAACTGACTTTGAAGTCTCTCGTGATCCAAGTGCTATAGACTCAATGAAACAGAATTTAGTAGTTAAACGAGACTTACCAGTAAGTTGAAGTTTGACTGTTATTCTGTTTCATGGTCTATAGTACGGAGGGATCATGTGCCCACCCTATTGTTAGGGCAAGGTAGTTACTAGTTGAGTGATTTACCCACCAAGCACTTGGATAATTTCATTGCTCAGTGTCCATTCTCTCTTTGAATTATGACCCACGCATGCGCATAGCACTCTCACATGATCCCTTCGTACTATAGACCATGAAACAGAATTACAGTCAAACTTCAACTTACTGGTAAGTCTCGTTTAACTACTAAATTTTTAAGTGTTATTAAAGTCACCTAATGAAACTGACGAAGAAACAAATGACAAAATGAAATGAAGTTCACATTCATTGATTTATTCCAAATGATCGTTAGACTAAGTAAGGCACAGACTGACCATTATAAGGGTAAAATGATACCCGGGGTCAAACAGCAAAGTCACCACAGCATCACAACAAAGTCAGTGACGGGTAAATCCTCCTCTGTTTGCCAAACAAGCATTGATCCGACGTAGCGTACTCCTAATGAGACGTCTAAGGTCATTTGGCCCAGATTGTCCCATTCCTGTTGCAACGCAGCAGCAAGTTCTTGGACATTGGCTTGACGTTGATGTAACCTCTGTCCAAGCATGTCCCAGACATGCTCGATGGGCGAGAGGTCGGGACTCAGTGCTGGCGAAGGTAATGTGGTGATGTTCTGTTGTTGGAGGTAACCTGTAACGATCCTGGCCCTGTGACATCTTGCGTTGTCATCCTGGAAGATGAAACGGCGGCCATGACGTCGTGCGAACGGCACAACATGGATTGCCAAGATGTTGTCCCGGTAGTACTGGCCTGTAACACGCCCTGCAACAACATGTAAAGCCGTTCTTCCAGCAACAGTGATGCCTCCCCACACCATAACAGAACCAAATCGATCATGTCTGATGACGTTAACGTCTTGGAAGCGCTCGTTTCGACGACGCCACACCCTCCTACGTCTGTCCAAAAAATCAACAGTGAACCTTGACTCATCTGAAAACATCACATTGCTCCAGCGTCGATTATCCCAGTGTTGACGATCCCTACATCAACGACGTCTTGCCTGAATGTGATGATCTCTCAAACAAGGGATCACGCGAGGACGTCGGGCGCGAAAGTGACCTCTATGCAGTCGATTCCGAATCGTCTGGCCACTCACTCTCACACCAGTGTCTGTTTGAAGACGAGCTCTGATCTGATTTGCTGTGATGACACGATTTCTCAAGGCCAAGGTACGGATAAATCGATCCTGGGCTTGAGATGTCGCCCTTGGTCGACCTGAGCGTGGTCTGTCCTGTACAGATTGTGTATCACGATATCTGGACCATAGCCTGCTTATGACAGATTGAGAAACATTCATCGTCCGCGCCACAACCGCCTGTGTTGTGCCGATCTGTAGCATGCCAAGGGCACGTAACCTTTCATTTTGGGTAAGCCGACGCATATCAAAATTTGTTTTCTGGTCACTAAAACAATTAAACTGATGTTTCCACCCTGGAATTCAATGCCGCAATGACTGTAACATTCAAAGACAGAGTCGTGCAAATCTTGGGTTGGACCCCCATGATGATCCCAAGCATCACCTGCATTCCACGCGGTAGCTATTTGTGCGTTTGAGCGTCACATGTAACTGGAAATGTTTCTTCTGTTAGGTTCTATAGTGACTTTTTTCGTAGTCATTTGCATATTTTAGTATTATGCCCCCAAAATCAAATATCCCCTACTTTTTTTTAATAGTATATTTAAACTTTACAAATCTTCACAAAATGCATTCCAAACTCTTCATGGGGCCTAGTATTATTTTCTTTTTATAAATACTCGGAAAATGCCGTGAGATAGGTCTGTCAAGTAAACCATAAAATGCAAACAGATACTAAATTATACTAATATTGGCCTAAGTAAAATTAAATATTTTAATATTCGTCCACATTCGTTATTTGACAAATTACCTACTAGTACTACTTGAATCAGATCATCTTCCACGTCTGATACGAAAATTTTTAGCTAATCCCCTCTGTGCTGAAAACTTGAATCTCCTCACCATCATATTATAATTCATCAATCTGCTGAAATAAAACACATACATGTAGTAACTAGTACCAGTAAAGTTTTAACTTGTCGAAAAATTCAAGGGAGATCGCGGTACGTGAGCGTACGTACTCGGGTTTTTTAGAATTTTTTCTTCTTTTATTTTAAAACACAAGTAGGCTAAATATAATTTATTTTACAAGTTTGCATTTTACCGGTACTTAATCTTTTTAGGTTTATATAACAATCAAGACATTAAAATTTGAATTTCGCGAAGCACTAAATGTACAGGCGGAGGAATAATGTACTCGTAATGGGGTTTGTTTGTAATGTAAACAAATCTTAACTCAGACCGCTACCTATCGCAAAAAAGCTACTGTGAAACCAAGGCGTAGAGCCTACTTTTTCCAGATTAATGTGAAATATTTTTATTAGGATATGTTTAAATAATTGATTTACATACCTTGATAAACAAACTTAAATATCTGTTATTTTTCTTTTGTAAAACAAAAGTAATTGGTGCCGCGAACTCGTCATTGATTCATATTCAGTGCCTTGCGAGGCATCCTATGTTTCGCCATTGCTCAATTGATGGGTGCATGTCACCCCTAGAAGATTACCAAAGAAATCGTCGCGAGACTTAGCGGCCTTATTATTATTGCTTGTCGATCATCGAGATTCCATAATTTCGAAGAAAATAAAAATACCACAACCATAGCCCACCCATCCATCCATCCATCCAGTGTCTTTAATTTGTAGATGAAAATAGGTTCATTTTGACATGGCATCTATAATCTATGTAACATATGTAGGCCTAGCCTATGTACTGTTTCACCGTGGCTATATTAAGCCTGCTTCGCGAGTCATTCCATTAAATTAGAGAATGAAGATATATATTAAATTTTACAAAGTGGTACTGCAAACCTGTAAATATGTATGGCACTGTGTTGTTTTACGACCTTTCTTTCTTTCAAGCCTCCGTCTTATTAGCCGAATCATTCGGCCGAATCAATCGGCGCCGAATTTTATTCGGCCGAATGGGTGGACACACCAGCCGAATGCTTCGCCCGATTCACCAGTCGATTACGTCACATGATCAAAACATGGCGGCGTCAACGTCTTCAAACAATCACGTGACTTCTCGATATGAGTGACGATTGGCTAATGAATTCTACATTCGTCCGAATGCTTCGGCGAAGAGGACACACCAGGCGAATATCATTCGGCCGAATATATCAAACCTGTTTGATTCGGGCGAATCATTCGACCGAATAGAAATTCGTGTTACAATCATGCCTAAATAGACCATATAAAATAACCTGTTTTCTATGATTCACGTACATACATACAATTTTGTGGTCTGCGCCCAGTTTTTTATTCAATGCTGTTTCTTGGAAAATTTTAATTGGCAGTCTGAGGCCAGAACTCAAGGGAGATGATTTCCAGAACCGGGATTGACGTTCTTTTTGGTTTTGAGTTAGTTTGAAGAGTGTAACTGTTCCTGTTTCCAAATAAAAACTGAAAAAGATTTGTGTTGTCCTTATCCCCAACAACGCAATATTCGGCCGAATAACAGTGGACACACTAGGCGAATTTTGACGCCGATTGATTCGGCCGAATCGTTCAGCTAATGCCAGGTTGGGTGCAAAAGAGTAGGACGTTAAACCCCATTTCATTTCATTTCATTTCACTTCTTTCAAGCGTGAAACGAAGCTACATGTATATTCATTGAGTTCACCGCACGCGATGTCAATTAATGTACAAACATGGGTCACGTAAAGGCCATTCTAGTCTATTTATCTATAATTATTGTATACGACTATGGCGACGTCAACAAAACCAACGGACAAAGATGGCGCCCGTATTTACATGTCGCGGGTCACGCGATGGCCATTTTAGTATTTTTATTTCTATGGATTACTCAATGTCTGACGTCGGATCTTCATGTAGTGTAGGCCATCGATCAAAAGTATAAACAAAAACACAAAAACGAAACGAAATAAAGATCTGTATTTTAATCAAATTGATAAAATTAGAAATTAATCTTACAATTCCAAATTCAAAATTATTCTACAATATTAAAAATCAAAAATAGACATTATTTTTCAAAATTAAAAAATACAAATAGGAAATCGAAATAACAAAAAAAAAAGTTAGTTCGTATTTGAGCTTAGGTGACAATCTTTCAAGACAAATAATTTGACGAAACAACAAATTTCCATAAAGTCTAACCAGACGGAAAAATCAAACGGTATTTTTGCGTTGTTTATTTCTAGCTACAATCATTTAACAAAAAGGGAAATCATATTCTTATCTTAATTAATCTAGTCCGTAGAAATGAAACACTAACCCTCAAAACATAATCTTAGCAGTTCATAAAGATTTTTTGTGTATATTTTAGTATAGATTTCACTTAAAGATACATTATAGGAGATTAGACAAAGAGTTGATAGTTTCTCACTATAATAGTTAAACACTTAATTAATCTAGTCCGTAGAAATGAAACACTAACCCTCAAAACATAATCTTAGCAGTTCATAAAGATTTTTTGTGTATATTTTAGTATAGATTTCACTTAAAGATACACTATAGGAGATTAGACAAAGAGTTGATAGTTTCTCACTATAATAGTTAAACACTTGATAATGTAAAGGGAATTTGCTGAAGATTTCAGTCAAATTGATCTACTCATAACCGAGATATCAGCGATTGAATTTTAGGAATAGCCTCGATCATCATTACTAAGGTAGGTACGATAGAAAAACATCCATTTCATAATTAAATCATGAATTAAAGTTGATCCGCAAATGGGATCCTAATCCAGTAAATATCGCAGGCTAGTAGCAATGCCAACGAAAATTGATTATGGTCTGGATAAGTTAATTAATGTATAATTAATATTTAGATAACATTGCAGGCCTTAAGAAGGACCTGCAACATCTGGCATTGTGCGTGTTTAGACATCATGTAATTCGTTGGGAGTGTAACTGTAAGGTGGATTAGTCTTCAATTAACTTGGTATTACTGATTTTATTATAAGGGTTAAATGGATATGTTAAGGTTACAGTTTTAGAAAAGGCACCCTGTCTAAAATTGGCTGGATCCATGTATTCATATCCTGGTATCGTTCTGAAATGACAAGCACGTAAAAATGTTGCTCAAAAAAGTAAACATATTGAAAACACATTATATATTTCATAAACAATAATAGAAGATTATCCGCTCATGGTTTGGAAAGTACAATGATAGACATTGGTAATCAACAACCTAATACTTGTAGCGTACTTTTATAATTGTTTAGAAGAACAGGGAAGATGGGTCATCTGATTTGGAGAGAGATAAATTGGATTTAACACATCTCGACACAAACTAGGTCATTTCGCAACTACCATACGGGTCTTTAGCAGTGGGAGGTCCTGGAGAAAACCCACGAGGTTGGCGAGGTTACCCTACTCCTTGTCACGTACCACGCAATGACATCCCAAACGTTGTGGCAAGCTAAGCTATGGAAATTGGTTGATAAACTATTATACAGAAATTATTCATCGAAAAATGTTAATTAGCAACACATTTATTTATTCTATTAGTAAGTGCAGAGAGACTGTACCACACATAATTCTACACAAAAACAAATATACGGACAAGACATCGTACTCAGAGATCACAAACAAAACAATTCACAAAAATTCCAAGTATGCTTTTTATTCTTTCAGATATATGCTTTATCTGCGTTGGATGGATTGATTTGGCGATCAAGAAATGGTACTCATTATTACTAAAACAAATTAAAATTTTATGAACAAGAAAACACAACGACAGCATCACTAACGCTGCAATATACGTCCACATTCCTGCTTTTATTAATATGGTACTTTTTAAAATGAAATGGGGGATCAACGTCCTACTGTTCTGCTTCGCACTGGGTTAATGAAAATGGGCATACACCATACATTGTGGTATGAGGGAAATTTTGCCCGGGCAGCGGCGCCACGGCCTACTCTTATATCGAATCCAAACTGCCAAGGAATCTTTTACGTGCACGTGTATTGATCTTTTCATTACTAATAAAACAATCACTTATATCAGATATTAAAGTTAATTCTCATATATGCAGTACGCACTCACCAATAATCTTATCTTTAAATATAAAAACATACAAAAAATTAACACACAAAAGAACTATTAGAAACTATAAACTCGTTGATTATGAAGGTTTAAATAATGAATTATTAACTGTCGATTGGTAAAAAAATGTTTTTAAAAATGATATTAATAAAACTTATCAAAGTTTCTTAGATGTCTTAAATAAAGCTATAATACAGTACATCCCAACAAAAGTAGTAGCTATAAGACCAAATGATAAGCCATTTATGAATAACACTATACGTATAAAAATACGAAAAAGAAATAGAGCACACAAACGCGCCAAAAACTAATAATACTAATCATTGACTATTATTTAGAAACATACAAAATGAAGTAGGAAAGCTAAAAGTAATTTAAAAAAAAATAGAGCAACAAATAAATAATAAAAAGTAAATGGTGGAAATAGCTAAATCTATTACAAATTTTGAAAAGGCAAAAATAGCCACCTCCCCATTAATATTTGAAAAACGCGTTAACACACACCCACTTGATAAGGCAAATATCCCAAACTCTTATTTTGTCTCGATTTCAAAATTAAATGATGTACCTGACCTTCCATACTTTGCTTCTCGCAGTAACGACGAACTACATAATTTGAATACAAGCGGGCATGAAGTTAAAGACCAGTTACTAATTCTTAACTGTTCAAAGCCTTCTGGTCCCGATAATATTAGTCCAGCTGTATTAAAAATGATAACTCCATCAATCACAAGCCCTCTCACTAAACTTTTTTATCTTTCACTAGAACTCCAATTATTACCTGATATTTGGAAGACTTCACATATCATTGCAGCGTATAAAGGAAAGGGTGATACGCAATTCCCTGACAACTATAGACCAATTTCATTAACATGCTCATTATGTAAAATACTAGAAAAAATAACCTGCTATATAAGTATCAATTTTTGGTTTTCAACCAAACGATTTTAGAATATGCAGATATTGTATGGGATAACTGCTTAATAAAAGATTCTGACCAACTAGAAAGTGTTCAAATTGAAGCAGGTAGAATAATAACTTTAGAAGAAATTCATCAAAAATAATTTATACAAAGAACTAGGATGGGAGTCACTGTCCAATCGCAGAATAAAGCACAAATTAATATATCCATATAAAATAAAAAATAACCTATGCCCTAGCTACCTGTCTGAAGTCTTTAACAAATTAAAACCATAAGTGTCCAATTACAACCTTCGTAATGAAAACCAGAACCTCAATACACATTTTGTAAAACGAACTTGTACAATTAAAATTTGGGACAATCTACTAGAACATATTTAAAACTCACAAATGTTAAGTACATTTAAATCAGACCTTTCCCTTAATTAAATCATTTTTATATTATAATACTGGAAATAGAAAAGAGAATATTATCCATTGTCAATTAAGAAACAAAGCTAGTAATTTAAATAATCACCTATTCCACCATTTTCTGAGTGAATCAAAAGTGTGTCCAAACTGCAAGTCTACAGACGAACATAATAATCATTATTTCTTTCATATGCCCCGCCTACTCTGCTCCAAGATAATTTCTCCAAAATGATATTCACCAGCTTAAACAAAATGTAGGGTGACCCACAAATATCTCAACAATTACGCCACAATATTTATTTATATACCAAGCCTTAAATCAGTTTCACACATTTATAGTCACTAAATAAACGATCATGTTATACTTTATAAACTATGACCATTTAACCATCTATAAATAATAGACTGAAAACTGGTTCTAAATGTCGACCATAACATCCAGACACTTTTGAGTAAAATATAGGTTACGTGTCCTTGTTTTGAAATTAGTTTCGCTTAACCAGTCTACCGACCATTCTACGTCTGATTGACAGGTCGGGATAATAAAGACTACCTTTTTACGATACATAACAAAAAGCTGGAACAAGAAATTGAATTTAGAAATACGCACGTAAGGCAAATCAACAATTGTTTTAAGAAACTAGTAAAGGTAAAATGAAATACTGCTAGTATCATGTTCTTGCTGACGAAAATTTTTCAGAAATATTATTTGACTAATAAACCAAAAGACGCCGCTCCTATTCCTAACAGTACAGTTAATGATAAAGCAATTTAAAACGAACGTAATTTCTAAAGCTGCTATATTAACCAAGAAGCTAAATTTTACTGCTACTCAAAATCGTCAACAACAGATTTTTTTACAGCTGTTATTGTTGATAGACTGTTAGAGAAGTGCACTGCCATGGCTATTTATAGTATCATAGACTCCACGTCTAGCTATTCATAGCCACTACAGCGTGCACATTAGCCGTGCTGAGTCAAACTTTGTGCAGAGAGCATGGGTCACCCTACAAAATGTTACAATTTACCTGATCTTATATGGCAACCCTGACTTTTCCGATGAAACCAATTTTAACATATTATTATTTGAAATAGTGCAAAAATTTATTAAAGATAGCAAGTGGTTTTAAAACATTAATTATTAAAACTATGTTTTACATTATATAATATTATTCTATTTTCATAACCTTAAATGTAAATATAATATAAATCTCTAACACTCCAAAAATGTTTAAACCATAGTTTTAAACATAGTTTTACATTATGTTTAGTGCACATATAATGGACCTGAAAATTTTTCAATTTGGGTAGTCCATGGTTACTTTGTTCACTTTACCGCAAGTTCTCACTAATTTGACCAAAATTAAGTCAGCTACCTTCACTTTACCTTCGTAAAAATATACCTACCGTAAAAACGACTTTGCCAATTACCAGAAACATTCTTAATCCCCTCAGACGCCAGTGACGTCACAGTGACCGAATGCTTATTCGGAATGTTTATTCCTTGATTACCAACATAAAAAAATAAAATAGTTGACTACGAAATAATTTGTTTTGTAATTTAGATTGTTTTATATGTTCCGCCCTCCCTGCTCACGACAGCAATTTTAATACTGTGTTTTAAAGTGACTTTATGATAGAGTCACCCTACCATCGTGCACAGTCCAAAAGGCTCGAGATATATTTTCGTCAGAAGAGTATTGTGGTTCTAATTCCTCGAGAACGCGACTCGGCCGCAAAACCACGCATCGGCCGTCTATAGGAACGGCCACCCCGATCGTCTCTTTCTCCGCTTCTATATCGACCTCCGAGACGGGCACTCGGTCGGCCCAGGAAATTCTACTGAGACTCGGCCGCGCATTCTCCCTCCTACTCAGAGACGGGCAAAGAATTCCAGACCCGGGTCGGGCAGGCACTGAAATTGTGTTTTCAGTAACGCCTGACAGATTCCTTAATCCTCCTAATTAAATAAAACAGTTGACTACGAAATAATTTTTTTTGTAATTTAGATTGTTTTATAATGTCCCGCCCTCCCTGCTCACGACAGCAATTTTAATACTGTGTTTTAAAGTGACTTTTTGATAGAGTCACCCTACCATCGTGCGCAGTCCAAAAGACTCGAGATACATTTTCGTCAGAAGAGTATTGTGGTTCTAATTCCTCGAGAACGCGACTCGGCCGCGAAACCACGCATCAGCCGCCTAGGAACGGCCACCCCGATCGTCTCTTTCTCCGCTTCTCTCTCCTCCTCCGAGACAGGCACTCGGTCGGCCCAGGGAATTCCCACTGAGACTCGGCCGCGCATCGGCCGTCTCGAGGAACGGCAGCCCAGCTCGTCGGCCCGAAGAATTCCCACCGAGACTCGGCCGCGAGAGGCCACGCATCAGCCGTCTCGAGGAACGGCAGCCCAGCTCGTCCCTTCCCCCACTTCTATCTCCTACTCATGGACGGGCAAAGAATTCCAGACCCGGGTCGAGCAGGCACTGAAATTCATAGAGAGCGCTATATACAGTCGGCGTGTGTATTCATTAACGCCATTTTAATCCACCTAATGAAATAAAACAATTGACTACGGAATAATTTGTTTGTAATTCATTTTAATTTAAGATCCAATTTAGCATTTGTTTCATATTGTACGGTCGTTTTCTTCTCTCACGGCAGCGATTTCAATACCCTCTACCATCGTGCATGGAACCGTACATGGTGATAAGATTCCCAGCGTTGATTGGTTGAGAAATGAGGACGATCTATTGTTATACATATAGTCATCGGAAAATGACATATTCGCTGTGAATTTCAAATTGAGTTACGATAAAAGTTGTTCTTTGTGTATAGAAATGGTTGTAATGTTCAAAACGGTCCACCATAGTTTTTACTGGATAAAGGAATATTCTTTTATTTGTATAGAAGTTTGTGTGCAACTGGTGTGATTGTGTCTACTTCCGATTATTAAAGCGTGCTTGGACAATCCGTGAAAATGGCGTGAATGTGAATACGTGTGAAGCCGTCTTCTCGAACGGCGGTCGTGATATCGTTTTTTTACCGAGACACCGTATGTAATTTAGTGTAATGTGTTAGTGAACTCTTTACCTACGTATCGTGAACAGTGAACTTTGTTTAATATGGTGAACTTCATGTGAAATTCGACTCAATTGCCGTGACTAACTTTCAAGTGATAACGTGAACTGTCAAAACAGAATATGTGAAGTGTGAATGTAACTTTTATCTTTTTATTCTATTTAACATTCATTATTAATATTTATCTGATTTATTATTAAACCGTCAATTCGTTTAATCAACATAGAACTCTGTTGTTTTGTTCAAGCGATTTAAAACGCTGCTGTTCAGTGTCTGGCGTAAAAACGGTGTCGTCAGAAACGCCGGGAGAGAAAGATGTTACGACGGCCCTCACATTGTTTGTAAAAAAAACCGCCAGGGCATTGACAATACCAGTATTATGCTTGCCGCTTGTAAATTGTGTGTGAAATGGCATCCTTACCCCCAAGGTTTGGAAGTCGATTAAGTCGAAGAACATCACGCAGTTTAATGTGGAAAAGTGCAGACAAAGTGTGAACCGTGTTGGCAGGCCCAAGTGGGACCGGAGACGCCTTTGTGCAGCCCGGTGATGAAGCGGTTCCCAGTGGGGCCGGAGACAAACGTGCGGGTGAACTTCCTAGTCCTGTAGATAATCCTAAAAATTTACTTCCTGATGATGACATCAGACCAATATATAGTATCTGATTTATTATTAAACCGTCAATTCGTTTAATCAACATAGAACTCTGTTGTTTTGTTCAAGCGACTTAAAACGCTGCTGTTTAGTGTCTGGAGTAAAAACGGTGTCGTCAGAAACGCCAGGAGAGAAACATGTTACGACGGCCCTCACATTGTTTGTAAAAAAACGCCAGGGCATTGACAATACCAGTATTATGCTTGCCGCTTGTAAATTGTGTGTGAAATGGCATTCTTACCCCAAGGTTTGGAAGTCGATTAAGTCGAAGAACATCACGCAGTTTAATGTGCAGACAAAGTGTGAACCGTGTTGAAAGTGAGTTGGCAGGCCCAAGTGGGGCCGGAGACGCCTTTGTGCAGCCCGGTGATGAAGCGGTTCCCAGTGGGGCCGGAGACAGACGTGCGGGTGAACTTCCTAGTCCTGTAGATAATCTTAAGAATTTACTTCCTGATGATGACATCAGACCAATAGACAGTATCTCTAACGTACCTTCAAGAAAAACTACCTCCACTACGCTTTCAAAGTTGAAATATCAAGCTATTCAAAAAGAAATTGAATTAAAGAATCAACTGATGACTTGAACAGAAAGAAATAAATTTGAAGATGAAAGAAAAGAATTAGAGAGCCGTTTAGAATTTGAAAAAGTTGAAGAAAAGATTCAAATAGCATCGAAAAAGCAGAACGGCTGTGTAGAGAACATGAATTAAAGGCAAGATTAACAGAAATTAACAGAAAAGAAGAATTGTAACCCTGTGACACCTGCTGTGAATACTGTAAGCATGTGTAACCTGTGACGCCTGCTGTGAATACTGTAAGAACGCGTGACCCTGTGACACCTGTTGTGAATGCTGTAAGCGGCGTGATACCCTGCTGAGTACAGTAACAATTCTGCGAACATTAATGAACAGATGATTGTACAACCCCCTTAAGTGAACATTAGCAATCGTGTAAACAGTCCTATAAACATTACTGAAAAAGAACATGTGGACGTGAATAGAGATACAGAAACTTAACCGTCCTATGAACATTATTGAAAAAGAACATGTGGACGTGAATAGAGATACAGAAACTATCAATAATTCTGTGACAAAATCTGAACCAGAAATATCTACTAGTGTAACCAAATTAATCGAAAGTCAAAAGGAACAAGCGTTACCAACCCAAGAACTGAAACCATTTAATGGTTCGAATATATTGGACATTCCAATATTCATGAAAAACTTCAAATATGTGGTAGAGAACAATACTGTAGACCGAAGCCGTAGACTTGAACGGTGAATAAGATACACACAGGGCGATGCCTGCGAGTTGATAAACCAATGTCCAATGATAGTGCCCGCATCAGCAGCATATATTAAAGCTATAGCCTTATTGAATCGTGATTTATGGAAACCCTTTTATTTTCGGAGTAAGGCAGAAACGTGGCCGAAAATACTTACAGGTGACTAAAGTGGACTTCGAAAATATTTCCTCTTCTTAAATAACTGTTGCAATATAAAACATTCCAATTGGTTTAAACATATTTTATTACCACAATGTAAAAGGATCGGACAGAAGTTACATAAACTTACAAAAACATCCTTTCCTTCATAAGTACATGAACTTATTCAAGATAACAAGAGGTGCAGAAAAAAAAAAGAGAATTGAGACGGTGCTGGGTAATAAACCTCAAGATTGACGAAGATGATTATAAGAAAGCTATCTGAGATTTATTCCAGTGAGTGCAAAGATCTTGAAAATTGAACCCCATTTACAACTGTCTTACAGGAAAAAATATCGAATGGTTACAAGGGCTGTTGGTATGGGGTAATTTCAAGCTTCAAGGTGTATTTCCAAATAGTTACTTAGGATCAGTACCACTCTTATGCAACTGGCGAATATTCATTTACACCTTACTAAACTCTATGGTATTGGAAGTACACATTTAAAATGTTGACCCAAATCTTTACTGTTTATTTCTAATATGAAAAAAAAGTAATAATTAGATAACACTGTCAAATCTTTTTGTATCTTTAAGATATACTATTCAAAAAAAGTAGGGGATATTTGATTTTGGGGGCATAATACTAAAATATGCAAATGGCTACGAAAAAAGTCACTATAGAACCTAACAGAAGAAACATTTCCAGTTACACGTGACGCCCAAACGCACCAATAGCTACCGCATGGAATGCAGGTGATGCTTTGGATCATCATGGGGGTCCAACCCAAGATTTGCACGACTCTGACTTTGAATGTTACAGTCATTGTGGCATTGAATTTTAACCAAAATAATGCAATAGATGTGTTACTGTCATAATCATAATTATCCAATGAAAAATGGTTTATTTTGATATCTTTTTGCCACTTTCCGAGTTTTGTATTTTCGTACAGGCCAAAATACAGAACTCGGATATTTAATTATAACTACCATATTGCATTACTTCGGTTAAAATCTAACTGAAAAGGTTATAGATCATGTCCAACTTATTAAATAGATGTGTTACTGTCATAATCATAATTATCCAATGAAAAATAGTTAATTTTGATATCTTTTTGCCACTTTCAGAGTTTTGTATTTTCGTATAGGCAAAAATACAAAACTCGGATATTATTCAATTATAACTGCCATACTGCATTATTTTGGTTAAAATCTAACTGAAAAGGTTATAGATCATGTCCAACTTATTAAATAGATGTGTTACTGTCATAATCATAATTATCCAATGAAAAATAGTGTATTTTGATATCCTTTTGCCACTTTCCGAGTTTTCCGAGTTCTGTATTTTCGTATAGGCCAAAATACAAAACTCGGAAAACTCGGATATTGGATTACAAGTGCCATATTGCATTATTTTGCTTAAAATATAACTGAAAAGTTACAGATTATGATTTGCCTGTTGACATGTGTGAAAAGATGACCTATATGGTTGGAAACATTTAAGTCACATTAATGTATCTAATATTTCAGAATTTCGTAATTTATTCCAAAAGTTAGTCTAATGATAGGTGTGAACATGCCTTCAGCTACAATACCAATAGAAGTGTGCACCGGTAACATTGGTGAGCCTTGTGGGATTAAATCACCTATATGGTTTACCAGGAGAACTATAAAATTCTTCTGTTTCAATTGGTGTTAATTTATGCAAGATTGATGATAGTCTCGAGCAACAAGTAAAGAACTACTTTAATTTAGAATTTAGTGAAATGCTTTGTGAAGACAAACACTCATTGTCTATTGAAGACAAAACAGTTTTTAAACGTTTTAACTAACTCTATTGAATTAAAAGACAGACATATTATCAGACCGAATTTCCGTTTCGTGACGCATCAGTTATTATGCTTAATAACAAACTTCAAGCTGAAGCATTTGCCTACAGACTTAGAAATAAACTTGTGAAAGACTATTCTTTAAATGAACAGTATTGCAAATTTATGAACAATTTAGAATCCAAGAAATACTCTGAAATTGTCCCAACAAGTGAAATTGATAGGAGTGATGGCCGTGTGTGGTATTTACCGCATCATCATGTGATACACCCTAAAAAGCCTGATAAGGTGCATGTAGTTTTTAATTGCCCGCTTATCTTTCAGCAAACCTCACTAAATGAGCAACTTTTACAAGGGCCAGATTTGACTAATTTACTGCTAGGTGTATTATTGCGATGGAGACGAGATTATATTGCAGTTATGGCTGATATAGAACAAATGTACAATCAGGTCAGAGTTGTGAAGAGAGAATGTGACATGCTTCGCTATTTATGGTGGCGCAACGGTGACATTAATGGACATCTCACTGAATACAGAATGCGAGTGCATATTTTTGCTCTGAAGCAAACGGCGTTGGCTAATATGAAAGATTATTCTCCTGAAATAATCAATGCGGTAAATAATGATTTTTACGTGGACTATTTCTGAAAGTCTACGACTACAGAAACAGAATGTGTAAAATTAATTCGTGAAATATGTGATCTCTTATCCAAAGGTGGATTTCGACTTACCAAGTGGGTGAGCAATAGCAGACATGTATTGCCTACTATTCCTGAAACAAGATTTAGCTGAACACGTGATGGATCTTGACATTACATCCGATTATTTACCCGTGCAACCTGCGTTAGGTGTTCAGTGGAACATTGAATTAGAATTAATTGAGTTTAACATTGATGAATTTAACATAACCGCAACGCGACGTAATATATTATTCGTGATCAGTTCAATTTACGATCCCTTCGGATTGGCATGTCCGTTTGTGCTAAAATGTAAAATAATCCTCCAGCATTTATGTCGAGATAAGTTATCGTGGGATGAAATGATTCCAATCAACCGACAAAGAGAGTGGAATAACTGGCTTACTGATCTTGCGAATGTATCTAACTTGTCGGTTCAGAGATGTGTGAAACCCCAGAACTTTGGAACGATTGTGAACAGTTAGATACATCATTTCAGTGATGCATCGCAAGAGGTTTATGGTCCAGTTACTTATTTAAGATTTCAAAGTGATAAAAATGAGATACACATTTCATTTTGCTCTGGCGTTCTCGTATAGCACCCATACAGCCCCACACCATAGTTAAATTACAGCTCGCGGCGGCTACACCGATTGTGAGAATTCATAACATGTTAACACGTGAATTGTCGATTCCTATTAATCAAGTGTATTTTTGGTCGGACAGTCAAACAGTGTTAAAGTACATACATGGTGTGAAAACACGTCACCAAGTTTTTGTCGCCAACAGACTTGTAGTAATTCATGACGGTTCTAACGTGAATCAGTGGCGTTTTGTGCCCGGAAAGCTAAATCCAGCTGACCTAGCATCCCGTGGATCGAGTGTGGAGAATATCTCAAATAACTCCATGTGGTTATGTGGACCTGAATTTTTGTAATTATCGATTAATGATTGGCCGGAGAACATAGCTCCTGTGAATAATGAAGATAGACAAGTACCTACTAATTTTGTGAAAACGGACGATTCTGTGAATATAGTAAATACATTGTTAAATAAGTACTCTGATTGGTATCGATTAAAGCGTGCGATATCATGGTGGTTACGATTAAAGCAAATTTTAAAGTATAAAGCTCAAAAATGTTTAATACCTAATAGTTTATGTACTACGTCATTATCTGTGAGGGACATTAATAGGGGGTTGAATTAGAAATCATTAAGTTTGTACAAAAGCAAGTATATTCTGATGAAATAAAGTGTCTTAGTGAAATCGGTGAATATCCTAATAATGTGAAAAATGTCAAAAACAAAAGTGAAATCTCAAGTTTAGATCCATTTCTTAAAGATGGAATCTTGCGTGTTGGTGGAAGATTGCGCAATGCAAATGTACCTTTTATGTTAATGTAGCCCATATGGGTAGAAATCATACTATTAGTAATATTAGAAAATATTATTCGATAGTTAAATGTGGTGTATTAGTTAAGTCTATTTTAAGTAAATGTGTGATTTGTAGAAAATATCAGTCTAGAGTTAGTGAACAGAAAATGAGTGATAGTTAAATTTTTCAGAATTTATTAAGTTATGATATTTACATTGCTTATGTGTATTGAGATAATATTAGATTTAATGTTTGTGTTACAATAAGTAAATTTTGTGAACTATGTAACTGTAGAATTAAAATGGTTAAGTACTATAAGTATGTTTAAATGTGAATCTTAGAAAAAGGTTTCAAATGTGAATTTATCTTAATTTTCCTATTGCATTATTGTAATATGGTGTGAATGTTTGTATTCTGTATGGATGTGATAGGGTACATTGTATAAGCTATCTTAGCATTATATAAGAAACTGATTATTTGTATAACAGTCTTTTGAATTCTGAAGTTAAGAATATTGTATATTTAGTTTGTGTCTTTGAACATATTGTGTTATTATCTCATTTACATTTCGATAGGGGCCGGGGTGTAATGTTCAAAACGGTCCACCATAGTTTTTACTGGATGAAAGAGTCTTCTTTTATTTGGCCACAGAACACTAATTATTGCCCCATTGACTTTAATGTTAATTCTCGTCTCTTAGACCGGCTGTAACTTTTTCCCAAATATTCGTTGGGAAAAACGCTTTCTGCCACAGATGGAGCAACATGTGGCAGACTCTTGCCCAAAAGCATGTATGAGGTTCTTCATGAAAAACTTGAGATAGACAAGCTGGAAGTAGAGATAGCTAACCTTGCAATTTTCGGCCCCCCCTTTCAACGAAACCAACCTCACAACTCTTGTATCCTTCAGCCTCAAATCATGAATATTCACCAAAACCTGGCAGAAAATGTATTTTCAAACCCTTTTCTTCGATTCTACACCAAAAATTCAACAAAAATCGCCATGCAAAAGGGGGGGGGGAAGGGAGAGAAGGACTAAAAATAACTTTCGCCCTTGTTTCGTGGGTGACTACCCAGGAATATTTGGTGATCTGTGTCCTATATAGGGGTGAAACTTCGGATATCATCAAAAGGCCTTTTGTATTTGCTTCCCATATGTTCTGGCAACATGCTGGTGAAAGGAAATCAAAATCAAAGAATAACTGCAAAAATGATGGCCCTTTAAGTATACATGCAGCTTTAAATACAGTGGTGCATCTCAGGTCCCTTGGCCTTTTGAGCTAAAATTTAAAAAAATCTTTTTTAATGGAGGCAGTATTTGAGCTCTGTGAAAAAATTAGACAAGTTACAAACAAACTACATAGAAAACACTCATAATTTGTAATTTTTATCAAAAATATATTTTTTTACTGCCATGTCATGAAAAATGTATAAAATTTACATGTAGCATCTGTCAAAAAAACAATAATTTTCCACTTTTTTAGATAGCCAGACTGGCAAGTAATATATTTTTGGAAACCCTGGACAATATGCAAACAGAAAAATCACAAATCAATTGCATTGATTGTAATTATAGAGGTCTGTACTGAAACATGTAACCCCACCCCCTAAAAATGTCAATGACTGAATCAATCTTATCTTTGGTTGCAGAGCCAACATAACCAAAGGAATCTGTCTAACAGATATGTTTTACCATCCCTGCCTAATATATGTACATAGAAGCTAAAATAGGTGCAATTAATATGAATTATGGTTAAAATAAGCATTGCTGGAAGAATAAAAAAGGTATATTCGGCCTATGTCCACCCCTCTCTAACAAAAGGGTCACAGAATACACAATTTTTATAAATTTGGAACTAGTTTAATGTTTTCAACATCGCAAACCCCAGAGGCATCATACAAATCTTTATTGCAATTATTGTACTGAAGCAAGATGTCTGGACCTTTACATCAATTGCCTTAAAAAATGAAGTCAAAAAGGTAGTTATGACATAGTTGACAACATAAAAGAGGCCTGAAAAGGAGCAGAATTAACATTTTACTGTTCTATAAGTGACATAAATGCAACAAACACCACAAATCCTAAATTTTGATAAGAAAATATTGACCATTAAGCTGACATTTACACAAGTTCTGTATCAGGGTGTGGTCTTACTGGCCTGACATGTCTCAAGGTTCTAAGTTTGACTATGAACAAAAAAGGTCAGAAATCCTTGAAATGTACAAAATGACCATTTATTGGCAAAAATAACATTCCCATCTGTAATTCAACAACAAATTCCAATTATTATCATTTAATTGTCAACACATGTGCAATTAAATATCTCAAAACACATTAATAAAAACGGGTGGGGTGGGGCATTTATAGCCCCTCTAAACAGAAAGATGGGGTGAAAAATGTCTACAAAGGCTTGGATATTCCTTCCTACATGAAGAAAATGCAAGAATTTAATGCATTAAAGAAGAAAAAAATGCTTGTTCTGGGTAAAATAGTGGCCAAATTGAGTCTACCCCTGTTTTGACCATTTTGTACAAACCCATCTGCTGAATATCATTAACTCAGTGTTGCCAATTTTCCATTTTCTGTAGGAAAGCTGGAGCTATTTCTAAACTTGACAAACTTATAGATCCCATCTTAATTACATTAGCAATAAAAATAAGGGCATTTTTAGAAATTTTGAGTCATTTGAGTAGGTATGAAAACATTAATACATCGAAATGGGAGAATCTGGAGATTTTCTGTTAATATTCCTGATTTTTAGACAAAATTTGGTGAAATTACAATGTTGTTCACTTTATCTGTGCTTTCTGAGGCTGAATACACCAAAATTGGACATTAAAATATTTTTCTTACTGTTAAAAATTAAATAAAAACTGAAAATTGGAAAATTTGCAGTAAAATCACAATTTTTCCCAAAACTTTGATAAATTTTTATTTTTTTTTTAATTTTTCTGTAGTCAAGTCATTTTATACATATTTTCTGACAAATTAGTCATCATATTTTCAAAACTAAGGCATATCAGTCACAGCCTTGTCATACACAGACAGGCCACAGAACACTAATTATTGCCCATTGACTTTAATGTTAATTCTGGTCTCTTAGACCGGCTGTACCTTTTTCCCAAATATTCGTTGGGAAAAACGCTTTCTGCCACAGATGGAGCAACATGTGGCAGACTCTTGCCCAAAAGCATGTATGAGGTTCTTCATGAAAAACTTGAGATAGACAAGCTGGAAGTAGAGATAGATAACCTTGCAATTTTCGGCCCTCCCTTTCAACGTAACCAACCTCACAACTCTTGTATCCTTCCGCCTTAAAATCATGAATATTCACCAAAACCTGGCAGAAAATGTATTTTCAAACCCTTTTCTTCGATTCTACACCAAAAATCGCCATGCAAAATGGGGGAAAAGGGGAAGAGAGAGAAGGACTAAAAATAACTTTCGCCCTTGTTTCGTGGGTGACTGCCCACGAATATTTGGTGATCTGTGTCCATTTGTATAGAAGTATGTGTGCAACTGGTGTGGTTGTTTCTACTACCGATTATTATAGTATAGAAAAAGTGTGCTTGGAAACACCGTGAAAATGGCGTGAATGGGAATACGTGTGAAGCCGTCTTCTCGAACGGCGGTCGTGATTATTAATATTTATCTGATTTATTATTAAACCATCAACATAGAACTCTGTTGTTTTGTTCAAGTGACTTAAAACCCTGCTGTTCAGTATTATGCTACTGACCTTTAACCCCTGAAATGACTCGTTGCCATATATACAGTGTCTGGCGTAAAAACGGTGTCGTCAGAAACGCCGGCAGAGAAACATGTTACAACGGCCCTCACAATGGTTATTATCGTTATATATAGTTAATGATGAATATATCGACAAATGACTGGCACTATTTGTATTTCTGTACTTATAAAAGGTTGGAATATCATGTATTACTGGGTTATCCAAATTACGCTAATTGCATGTGTCGTCTTCATTTGTCACGCAGCCTGTTAAAACAAAGACACTGAATGGATCTACGGCATGATACGTTATCTTAAAATCACTCTAAAATATTTCAATCTTAAATGTCTAAACTATAACAATCTAAGACAATAATTTGGTGATTATGATATGGGAAGTCACAGTGATATATTGTATAGATGATGTCTATAGTATGTGTAGTGCCTGTGACGTCACCAGCCAATCAACCGGATTAAGGTTGTAATTGAAAACCGTTTTGGGCTCTCAGATACTTAAACCTTAATAAATGAATTAATTTTAATCAGATTAGTTTAAACTTGCCGTAAAATGGATTTAATAACTGTTATTTACACGTACGGAGAAAATTTTTCGCTCATTATATGTGGTCTTTAAATGTTAATATAATATAAATCTAAACATTACACTCCAAGAAATATATATATGTTTGAAACTCACTACCTATAATATATATATACAAAGAAGTACTTGTACTTTATCATTTCAGTTCATTGAATAAGATATTATCTAAACTAAACAAAAATGTGTGCACGGGACCTCGGCTTTTGGTCCCATCTGAACGACTAGAAAACTGTCCTTGTCAGACCCTCGGTCCTGCATCACTGACAAGGGGAAACCAGGTCGGAAAATCTGGATGAACTTTCTCGGCAAATGCAGGGATCGAACACTTGACCGTTAGACTAACTAGCCAGCGTTTTATCCACTTTGCCACATGATCCCTCTTTTTAAAATGAAGAGAATGAAATATGAAATGGCTGGAATATCTCAAGAGGCAAAGAAGGCTTTGGTTTGTTTTGCGGTGCCGTCTTTAGAGTATAAGGAATAAGTATACTAAGATAATCCATTCAGAATTGTGACTTCCGGGCGCTAAAGTCAAAAAGTGTGTGTGACTCTGCCCCTGGGGATCGGGACATTCATCAAAATCAAGTTGACGCCCTCGGGCTATAAGGAATACATATACCAAGTACCAAGTTGATCCATTCAGAATTGCGACATGTAAACGACAAACACAAATATTGGGCATGGTTTGTCCCTGTCGTCCGTAGGCTATAAGTAATACATATGCCGATGGGGGTAGAGCGATCGCCAAAAAACAATAGGTGTGGTCCTTAGGGTATATGGAATAGATTTGCAATGTTTCAAAAGGATCTGTTAAGAATTGTGGTATAAAATAACCTGTATGCATCTTTCATGGTACTCATCATCGCCAAGTTCCGTCTGTTCTTCATCTCGCCTACGGGTGGCACACGAGGTATAAAACCAGCATAGCCTGGACACGGACGATTCCTTTCAAATAAAGTAAATGATCGGAAATGGTCAGAAAGGTGAAATTACATTACACTGTATAATAATTATATTAAAATAATCAATATTTCTTTTTTTTAAATCATTTAATCAAAAGAGTTTTTATCTTACCAAGCAAGGGGTGTGTTAATTCCTTGTTTTTCTATCAGTTCTAAGAGTATGACTGATTGCACCACATTCGACCTGAAAAAGAAATTCAAAGAAACAAAATTTAAGCTTACACGTTTTTGAGTTAAATGTTAACATTGATATGAAATATAGTCACCATGTTTGAAGATGATATACACAACCAAAATGCTCCACTAAATTATCTAGTTCTTGTACACCGGGGTCCAATCTTGGCTGATGGGAACCAGATTTTATCTATTTCATCTTGTCGGACCACGACAAGGCTCATTCGGGCCATTATTTAAATGATGAGAGTATTTAAAATATGTTTGCATATACATGTATTTGATAAAAAGACAAAAATGACAATATATAGTGGAATTACTTCTATACCAATCAGCTAAATCGCGGAGAAGATGCTTCACATTCTTGGCTGATTGGGACCAGATTCTTGGCATTTTCCATCATATTTACATATTGTGATACATGTAATGTAGCTGAGACAGAGACCTTCCTGATCTAGGCAAGTGTTGAATGCAATACACTGTGTTGACAAATGTGTAAAATTTTATTAGACAAATACACATGAAATAAAGTTAATTAAGCTCAGGTAGCAATATACAAGAACCTAATCACACCATTTATTGTTAATTGTAACACGTTGAATAAGTAGATTGTTTTACCACTCTGCTAAACTCACTGGAGCGTAAATGTGCAATAACTGGATATTTTCAATGTTATTGCACACTTTTGCTGGCTTACGCTCATTTTAGTAGAAATCATATAAAGAAGTGGGCTGGGTTTTTCGTGCAATAACAATGAGCATGCTGAGCAGGTGTCAGTGTTACAAGTCAATTATAGCTCGCTTACGCCTCGATGTTTAAACTTGTTAACTCACGAGAGCCGTGCTATAATTATAACTTAATGACAAGCCTAACTTAATGACAGGTCTGCTACAGAAAACCGACAAGAAAAACAATCCCACTGCAGCACGGGCTCTCTCTCTGGAACACCTGGAAGACAACTGGCCGTCGGATGACTGGAAACATGTTTATACGGATGGCTCACGCAATCCTGAAAGGGGGACAGGCAGGAAACTGCCCAATAACTGTTCGGTGTTCACTGCAGAGATTGTGGCCATCTGTGATGCTATATCATGGATCTCTTACCAAAAGACTAGTAAGTTCATGATCCCAAGCGACTCTCTGAGCAGTCTGATTTCAATCCAAAATGACAAGTCGGACTCAAGACCAGAAGTCATTCTGGAAATCAGACAGCTGTACCAGAGGGTCATAGAAAAGGGAAGCAAATTAGAGCTCGTGTGGATTCCATCACATGTGAACATTAGAGGAAACGAAGAGGCAGATCGACTCGCCAACCATTTCGCACCATAGAATACAGCACCACGGAAATCTACAGTATGGTAAAAAAAGACAGGTAAGTTCACTCTGAGAATTAAAGCTCGTTGAACTTGACACATACAGATTGCGGCTCGATGACAAGATCTACACGAAGACACCTATAAATCACTCTAGAAGAGATATATGCAAACTTATATCGAAACTAAGGGTGAGAGAGTGGCTGCGAGACTACAAACACCAAGTCATCGTCTGTGAGTGCGGAGAAGAATGTACCATCAACCATGTCCTTGAAGACTGCGAGGTATACAAGGAAGAGAGAACGGAACTAGTGGGGATGACGGAGACCTACAAAATACCGCTCAACACTAAGAACCTACTCTTTCCAAGACGCGATCTGAAGCTGCAAATCTTCGAACTAATTCACGATTTAATGAACACCGTTGGATTAAGTAGAATAGTTAAGTAAGATGGGGCTACGATAAGAGGAGCTCAGCATCTAAACACTAAACTACATAGGGGATATACACCAAAGTAGCAGGATAGTGGAGTAAGGGAGTGTCACGGTAAGACGGGCTCGGCATCTAAACACTAATCCACTACAAAGACACCAAACCTGAAAAGTGGGATAAGTGGAGTAAGGGAAGGTCACGATTAGACGGGCCTGGCACCTAAACACTAAACCCCAAAAGATGACTTCTACAAATCCAGAGACAAGACGCATATATGTCTGCATAAATGCTGTCTCTACAGATCAACTACCAAACAATATGTTTTATTATTAAATAAACGGAAGAACTTCTCACTAAACCTGCTCCATGGCTCAAGGCCGCAAATGGAAAGATTGCAAAATCATATTCTAATTACAGGAAGAAGCCTCGGCTCTCCTATGTCTTGTCTGCGATATCACTTCTGTGGAAGCGGAGGTTAAAACACCAGGTAGTAGTAGTAGAAGCCTAGTAATAATAAATGGGGGTTGGGATGGCCTAGAATCCCGTGTTCTGGCCTCTAGCTGGTCGGCTGTGGGTTCGATCCTGGGTGTGAGCGTATGGAGATAGGGGTGCCTCTCAACCTCGTGGGTTTCCTCCGGGCACTCCGGTTTCCCCCCAAACGAAAGACCCTTGCGCGCGCTAAAATAATAAAATAAAAACGAAAAATGAGACTGCGATATCACCTTCGGTGGAAGTGGACGTTAAACGCCAAGAACAACAACAGCCTAGTAATCCAATAAACAATCACACAAATTCCCTATTGTGGCTGCCAGTAAAATCTGAGTAATTTTCATGTAGTGATATAGTACATTTTCCAGGATGCTACCTGTCTGTTTACTTGTGTTAGAATTGAGTCTATAAATCTATTATGATTTTTTTTCTGAACAAGGTAGGAATATAAACATTTTTACTGCTTTTATATACATCATATTCGAAATAATCGATTTCTGTTACGCCACGAACTGTATTGCATGTATTAGTTTTCAAATTTGTAGACTTATTGAAATTTTATTTATTTATTTATTTATTCTTCAAGTAAAGGTTACAACATGACAGCAATAAATTAAAGTATATGTACTAAGAACTATGAGCTGCATTGTATGATCGGGAAAGTGGCAACAATATATTAAGTTGTGCATATGAAATAAAGACGTTCTGGTGCATTGCATGATTGGAATGAGAAATGAGAAGTATGATAGGTATGATGTCATGAAAAGACCTTTACTTAGGATAGCCCATAAAGCTTGACGTAAATAACATCTATTGTAGGGTGCCCCACGTGCCAACTGAAAAGTTGTTTTTGACACGTTGATCCTGCACGTTTTAGTTCAATGACTTACTACTGATTTCTAACAGTCTCGCACACTCGTTGAGGCTATAAATATCAACACCAAACACTACTACAGCCGTAAAAAAAAATATTGTCAACGATTCTGAATAGCAATAATATTTAACTTTTTGGTTATTACGGCATCTTTAGAAATTACGCTCGTTTTATTTTTTAAATTGCCTTATAATTAGCTGTACCATTAGAAGCTGCATATTTTGGTTAAGTACAAATAATATCTCTGACTCAACATCCGTAATGCAAGAATATGATCAAAGCAGTAGTTTCATTTTACTTTTACAAGGTTCTTAAAAAATTGCCTGATGTTGGTGCTTCTAAATTCAATTTCTTGTTCCATGTTTCGTAAAAAAAGTAGTCTTGTTTATCCCGACCCGTCAATTAGACGTAGAATGATCGGTAGACTAGTTAAGCGAGACTAATTTTAAAACAAAGGCACGTAACCTATCTTTTACTCAAAAGTGTCTGGATGTTATGGACGCCACTCCAACCATTTTTCAGTATTATTTATGTATGGTTTAATGATCATAGCTTATGAAGTACAGCATGGTCGTTTATTTAGTGACTATAAATGCGAGAAACAGATTTAAGGCTTTCTAGATATATTAGTATTGTGGTGTAATTGTCGAGATATTTGGAGATATTTATTTAGGGTGGGGCACCCTATCTATTGCTTATTTCCATTGGGGTCCAGGGTTGTCAGGGTCGCGTCAGGTCATCATTAGGAGACACAATCTAATAACTAAGCCATCACAGCAATGTATCACAAATACTTAAACATAGTTAAGTCTACATGTTATACATCAACCAATTTTACGAAGAGTAGATAATCAAGGATGTAGGCCTATCACAGATAGTAGTAGGGACGCCTGTATGGCAATTTATTTTTGTGCGTGTATGGGCGTACACGTGACCTTGAACTGGATGACCTAGAGCACATGCGTGACCCCTTGCACATGCGTGACCCCCTGCACATGCGTAACCTTGCACGTGTGATTGTACGTACGGAGAGAAAGGGGGCGCGCGCGGGAAGAGAGAGAGAAAAAAAGAAGAATAAGAGGGAAGACAGGAGGAGGAAGAGGAGGGAAGGGGAAACAACTCTTTTGCATTGATTAAGTTGGTCCTGAAAAGGGCCGTTGTCCTCACTCGAATGCAAGCACTAGAATGTGAGGGTACGACGCACTTTATGTCGGTTGCGTCTAATGGCCTCCACTAATTCAGGGGGAGGTCTTTCCTGGGAGGTGTTTTTAATACCTCGTCAGGTAAGACAAAGATATCGTCAGGGGTAATCACGGCAAGCGTATGAGCCCTGAGATACATGAGAGTATCCGTGCTGCGGACGTCTTCGATGCGTACGACCGAAGCATCCATTCTCATACTGATAAAGAGACGGCTGTTGTGTCGTTTTAAGCATATGACGTCACGGACGAGTCCATTCATGGGTGACGTCACGGACGAATCCATTGGAAGGGTATGACGTCATGGACGAGTTCATTCATGGGTGACGGGAATAAAAGGCCGGGAAGCGATAGTTTCGATCACTCTCAAGCGATCAGCGAGCAAATCAAGATGAGTTATTCTTTACGACCCGTGGATAGACGATGCAGTCGAACCTTGGACGCCAGAGAAAGTGACTACGTTAGAATCGCAATTAGTCACCCAGGACTCAAAACACCGATCTGGTTGCACTTCCGTGAACATCGTTTGTTAAAGGCCGAAAGCGTTTTGCAGAAAGTGACTGCCGTGTTACAGAATAATGAAGAATTTCGACAAGATCAACGCATGTCTATGAGTATTTGCCATGCCTCCCCTCTCGGTGGTAGAGGTAGCGGAACAAACACGAAGAAGAGACACAGTCATTATGCGCACAAACAAGACACGTCTGAATGGATAAGGGAGAAGAAGAGATTAACCAACAACACAGGACCCTGAACATGGCAGACCAGAAAACCGGAAGCCCTTATCGATGCCGTCGGTGGAGCCAGACAAGCCTGCACGGGTGGAACCTGGGAATTGTACGCCAAGTATTTGGGAAAGCAAGGATATCAATGTTTTCTCTCGAGCGATCTTTGGGAAGGCGATCTATCGGGGAACCAAATACGTCATAGGCACTCCAAAACATCTCAACCTGTATTTACACGACAGACATTATGACGTCATTACCTCCATGCCCGCCTTTGTGGAGAACTCGTATTTTTGCGAGACCTGTCAGGTAGGATACGATCGAGCAGAGAAACATTCATGTCACGTCATGTGTCATGGATGTAAGACAGTGGGTCCACCCTTTCCATCCGATCCCAATACAAAGACGTGTTACCGTTGTCAGCGTGTGTTTGTCATTATGAATGGTGGTAAAGCGATGACGATCAGAGTCGGTACAGTAAAATTCATCGATTCCCTCAACTTTCTAACGATGGCTTTACGGGACATGCCCAAGACCTTGGGCCTGCAAGAACTCAAGAAAGGTTATTTCCCTCACCATTTTAATAGACCGGAGAACAAAGAATACGTGGGCGCCTATTCTCCCGACACGGATTACGATCCGGATGGCATGAGTGTATCGGAACGAGAGAAATTTCACGAGTGGTACGAACAACACCATCACGACGTCTTTGATTTTCGCCAATAAATCCTCGCCTACTGTAAAAGTGACGTCGATATCCTCCGCCGATGTTGTGACGTGTTTCGCGAGATATTGCTCATGGACACGGGAATCGATCCCTTCGAAAAAAAGCTTGACCCTGGCCTCCGCCTGCAGTCGCGTGTTACGCACGCACTACCTAAAGAAAGACACCCCCGTCGTCATTCCTCGAGCCCTGATGCAAGAGCCGAAACCTGGTAAGGACTGACACCGCTTCCAGCCTCGACAACAGTCCAACAAAGCCCTTCGATGGTTGGAATGGGAACAACATCGACAGACCATGGCTGCTTTCCGAAACCAGACCCCACTACCCAACATTCGACACGCCCGTAACGGTAGTGAATGCCGAGTCGGCCCTTATAGTTTAGATGGTATGGACACGATCACAGGTACGGTGTACGAGTTTCACGTGACTGCCTTTCACGGTTGTTCCAAATGTTACCCGGGTCCCGTCCAAGACGTTCAGCATAAACATCCCTACGATCCATTTCGCAGTATGAAGGACTTGTACCAGAAGACCGTCACCACGCCATGATCCTGAGATGGACTAATTTTTACGAGGCTTGGAAGATCAGCAGTGGCTCGCTCCCGAACTTCTGATGCCCCGCAACGCTTTCTTCGGCGGGAGAACCAATGCCATCCAACTGTTGGTGAACGAGTCGGTGGAAGACATGCGCTACATCGACGTGATGTCCCTGTGCCCTTACATCTGCAAGTACGGTACCTTTCCCTTCAAGGAACCCACGATCGTCACACAGCCCGATCAAGACCAGTGGCAGCAGTACGAAGGATTGATCCAGTGTTCCGTCTTGCCGCCCCGTGGCCTGTATCATCCAGTGCTCCCGTTTCCCCGCAAACAGAAATTGGTGTTTGCCCTATGTCGAAGCTGCGTCGACGAACACATGCAACAAGGGGAGATTGCAGAGTACCAACCTTGTAGTCACCGACGAACAGCGAGCCTGGGTGGTTACATCACGGAGCCCAGCGTCTATTTTGAAAAAAATGTTGGACGTAACCCAAACCGTACGAGATGTGCAGTTAGTCAACGATAATATGGTCTAGATGGAAACGTCGAAGAAAGAAGAACACGTGGCACCCTGTCCCATCACCAACGTGGTTAACGCCGCCTTTGTCGCTGCCCAGGCCCGTTTGAAACTACATTCCGTCTTGGAAAAGTTGGGAGAACGCGTATGCTATTTTGACACCGATAGCTTCATCTATCCACGTCATGGAAACCCCCGGAAGGTTCTAGTTTGGGTCAGTGGAAGAACGAGTTGCCCCAAGATGTCACCATTCGAGAATTTGTTAGCGGAGGGCCAAAGAATTACGCGTACCGCCAGAGTGATGGTAAAACTGTATGTAAAGTCCGGGGATTCACCTTGAATTATCGTGCCTCCCAGCGGCTGAATTATAATAATAATAATAATAATAACTTTATTCAGTATTCAAGGCCTCCGGCCCATAGTACGTTGTGTTCAAAAATATATTTACAATTGTAATTTTCAAAAAAAATAATAATCATTATAATAATTTAAATAATATTTCACATTATGCTAGTAATATATATAAATCGAAAATCATATTTATCAAATACATGACATTTATTCAAAACGTTTTTAGATTGTTAATGTTTTATGGTATTTACATCTTAATCTCATTCCAGTTTATTACAATTACTGTCGACCATTAAACGTATAAACATATTATTCTCATCAAAATTATTTAATTTAGGCAATAATTCTAACCTCAAATGATTATATAATGGGCAAACAATCAGAAAATGAATTTCGTCTTCAGCGTAATTTGTCTTTGATGTAATTAGACAATATTTACACACTCTATCATTATAATTGATAAATATGATTTTTTTTTGTTTTATAAAGAGATGGCCACTGAAGAAATGTTACATATTGTTGATCAAACGGACGATTCAAACTATGGTGAAAATCAAGCTATGATAAATATGATGGAATTACTAAAAACTATAAATGCCAGGATGAGAAATATTGAAATAAGACTAGCGACAATGGACCATATTGAAAGCATGTTAACCCATCTTACAAACAAAGTTATCAATATGGAAAGTGATATTGACATATTGAAGACAAGGAATACCGAAATTATTCAAGTGACAACAACACTGAATAACAGATATAAAGAAATAGCTGATAAAACTGAGACAAATCGAGTGAGTATTTCTCATTGTAATAACAAGATTGAAACATGTTCCCAACAGTCTCAAGATACAAACACCACTGTGAGCTCTGTCAAATCTGAGATTGAGAAATTAAACCAAACGGTCATTGATTTACAATGCCGTTCAATGAAGAACAATCTGATTTTCAATAATCTTCAAGAAAGTGCTGATGAAGACACAGAATTCAAATTAAGAGAATTTCTGTACCGGGAATTAGAAATAAATTACAGAATCGAATTTGGCAACGTACATCGTTTTGGCAGAAGCAATGCCGGTCGCCCACGCCCAATAGTTGCAAGATTCATGTACCACAAGGATTTGGATTACGTGAAAAGCAATGCATATAAGCTTAAAGGAAAACCGTACGGTATAAACGAACAGTTCCCCGCATCAGTGGAAGATAGTAGAAAAGCCCTTTATCCTGTGATGAAAAATTTCAAACGAAACGGACATAAAACAAAAATGATAAGGGACAAATTATTCGTTGATGGCAGGCTGTACGAGGGGGGAGAAGACGTAAATAAAACCACAGATCAAGAAAATGTACTGGTAGCTAGACCATGGGAATATAAAAATCGCCCAGATGAAGCACGGAAACGCCAATTAAGTTCACCCAATACTGAGCAGCCTTCAAGTAAAAGATAGGAAAACGTGGGGAGTATAATCAGTGTGCTATCTTGGAATGTTGGTAAAGGTCTATGTGAAAAACTTAAAGACAGTTCCTTTGTTGATATGATATCTACATGTGACGTTGTCTGTTTATATGAGTGTTGGATAAATACGGATGATCAAATAGGAATCCCCGACTACCATGCGTATAAATTTGTGAGAGACTTTGGTAAAGGTGGTGGAATAGTTATTTTCGTTAAAAATAGAATTGACAAGCTCTGTTCAATTGTTGATAATGTTTTTGATACTATTATTGTCCTAAAAATTTGTCCTAAAAATTAGTAGCCAGCAGGAGGTCGTTTTTATTTGTGCATGTTATTTTCCACCGTATAATAGTATTTTTTATAATAAATATGATGTTGATTTATTTATCTGTCTAGAAGATATTATTAATAAGTATATCGATAAAGGCATTATCCTAGCTTGTGGCGATTTTAATGCCAGAACAGCTAAGTTGGAGGATTTTATCAGTGAAGATGGCTTAAGTATTGATGTTACAAATAATTTTTCAGACTTGTGCCAGTATATTCCAGATATATCAATAATCTTACGCAATAATATTGATACGATTATAAACCAATTTGGACGTAAATTAATTAACTTATGTAAAAATACAGGTTTAAGAATTTTAAATGGTAGAATAAATAACGATCTAGATGGAAATTTTACATTTAACAGCAGTAAAGGCTCTAGCCTAATTGGTTACCTATTAATGAATTATAAATATCGTAATTTTATTACAGATTTTACATGTTGCGATTTCAATGAATACTCTGATCATAGCCCAATTGTGTTTAATTTTATACACGCATGTTCTATCAATATACCTGGTTCAGATATCAGTAAAAGAAAAATCCGACGACAGATCATTAATTGGGAAGAAATTAAAATAGAAAATGTTATTAGTGACGTTAGCTCAATTAAATCCAGCTTGATACGTGCATGTAAAATAGGGGAGCTTAATCAGGCTTGTATAGATAAAAGTGTTGATAGTTTCTCGCAAACACTTTCTAATCTGATGATAAAGTATACAAAACAAATTGTAATCACCAAAGGTAAACAAAAGCTAGTCAAAACAGACAAACCATGGTTCAATGATTCTTGTTTAAAAAGATACAGAGACTACAAATCCGCGCTACACGCGTTTAATGTTGACAAAAATAATGAAAACCGTTCACTCCTTAATCGAACAAAGGGATATTACAAAAAATTAGAACGACGGTTAAAACATGATTATAAAAGCCATCAGGGGAACTTAGTGCAACTCGTTAAAAAAACAAACCCGAAGCTATTCTATAAGCTGTTTAAAAAACAAAAGCCCGTTACTACAACATTAGAGATTGATGATTTTTATAGACATTTTAAGAATTTAGTACCCACTTGCCCTACTGTAGACGAAAGTATTATGAATTATATTAAAACATATGACTTAAATCCACAATTTTGTAAAAGCGAACTAGACACTGTTATAACAGAGACTGAAATACGAGAATGTATACAAAAACTAAAGCTGAATAAAGCGTCGTCTGGCGATAATATCCAAAATGAACTCCTAATACACTGTAAAGACGTTCTGATGCCCTGTCTAATTGAAATTTTTAATAATGTTCTCAATTCGGGAGCCTTTCCTTCAACGTGGGCCAAAGGAAACTTGGTGCCAGTCTACAAGAAAGGGGACGCTAATGACCCAAATAACTACAGGGGAATATCTATTGTTTCGTGTCTAGGAAAACTGTTTACTTCTATCCTGAATAATAGGTTGCTAAAATTTGATAAAAAATATAACATAATACCACCAAGTCAGTTTGGATTCCAAAAAAATGTAAGTACAGTAGATGCAATTTTTGTCCTCCAAGCACTTATTAATCGAACCCTAAAACAGAAAAAACGTCTATACTGCTGTTTCGTGGATTACAGTAAGGCATCTGATCTGGTTAATAAATACAATTTATGGTATAAGCTTATTCAACAGGGAATAGGGGGTAATTTTCTTAAGGTAGTCAGATCTCTATATGAAAAGGTTAGTTGTGTCAAATTTGAAAATGGCGTATCAGATATATTTCAGTGTCAAAATGGACTCTTCCAGGGCGAGGTTCTCTCCCCTGTCCTATTTCCAATGTATTTGCATGATTGCGAGTCTAATCTACTAGCAGACGAATGCCCGACTGTAGATATAGAAACGTTAAATTTGTTTATGAGCATGTATGCTGATGACAAGGTTTTGTTCTCGGAAACCCCAGAGGGGCTCCAAAATTTATTAAACTCTCTATATACTTATACACAAAAATGGGATTTATCTGTAAATATTTCAAAAACTAAAATTGTGATTTTTAGAAATGGTGGAAAAATTGGTGAAAAAGAGAACTGGACATTATGTAATAAAAACCTGGAAATTGTTGATTCATTTAACTACCTAGGAGTTTTGTTGAATTTTAACGGTAAATTTATGAAAACGCAAAAGAACGTATCTGACCAGGCCAGAAAAGCACTATTTTCCGTCTTAAAAGTATGTAATGATAATTATTTTAACACCGTAACAAAATTGTCAGTTTTCGACACCTACGTAAGTAGTATCTTATGCTACAGACCCGAAGTCTGGGGCTTTCATAAAGCTGAGGATGTTGAAAAGGTGCATCTGAATTTTTGTAAACTACTACTTCAAACACGTAATAATACCTCCACTGTTATGGTATATTATGAATTGGGTCGATATCCACTTTCAATAAGAAGAAAAATTCGAATATTCAAATACTGGTTAAAGTTAATTAACACAGACAATATAATTCTTAGACGATGTTACAACGATATGTGCATGAACAATGATAACTGGATAGATAATGTTAGAAAAGAATTATTTAGGCTCGGATTAGGAAGTATTTGGGAAAAAAATGGTCTTGGAAATTCTAAACGCACATTGTCTGTAATAAAACTTCGTCTATTTGACATTTTTAAACAAGAATGCCACGAAAAGATCATTGAATCGACAAAATGTCATATATACAAATATATTGTAGATACGTTTACAATCCAGTTTTACTTAACTAAATCGATAAATACAAAATATATACGTGAAATCACACGAATAAGACTTTCCTGCCACAATTTAAATATCGAGAAAGGCAGGTATGTTAAGACAGCTAAGAAAGATAGATTATGTATTTTGTGCAATAAACTAGATGTCGAAGACGAGTATCATTTTATCCTTATTTGTCCCAGATACAAAGACCTGCGAAATAAATTTATAAAACAATATTATAGTAAAAACCCAAGTGTTTATAAACTAATACAACTTCTTGCTGCTAAGAACACCACAGAATTAGAGAATCTAGGTAGGTTTCTATTTCAAGCAAATAAGAGAAGATCTGAACTTATCATTAAAATATAATCACCTCTAAACCTTTTTGTACATCTCATTAACATACTCTCCCTTGTACATTCTGTATATATTTCCTTTCTTTTTTTTTTTTTGAATGTTTTGTATGTATTTTTGTATGTGTGTTTTACCCGATGGGCTCTTGACCTAAGGGAATAAAGAATAGAATAGAGGATGTTCTGTCATCTACCTGACTCAATAGCTAAATTGTGATTACCACAACGACATCTTGTCAAGGCAATTCTATATTTACTTAAATAAATGTCTGACAGGTACTTTTCAGGTTCTAATAATGATTTGTACTGACAATAATTAATTAGTTTTGAGTTGGATACTATGTCACTAGGCATTTCTTGTGATTTACAATCTATTAAACGTTGCTTGAATTGGTCTATGAAATCTTTATTTCTTCCCACTGATTGCTGTTCCCAAACAAATCCAAATCCACATTGATATAATAAAGCTCGAATATTTGAGGCCCGTGTTATTCTTCCAGCATTATCTAATGACAGTAACAAATCATAGCATGCTCTTGGGTATCTGCTTTGTGGCATAGTTGTTAGCTGTAACCAATATTTGATGCAGTTTGTTTGGTATATAATACTAAGAGGTCTTCGGCCAGCTTCACCATAAATGACAGCATTAGAAGTACAAGAGTTTACTTGCAGAATATATACTCTTCAAAAAAAGAAACGCAAAACCCATTTTTCATCAATTTTTTATTTGAACGAGGTCGTTGTTTCGGTAAATCTTACTTGTTTTCAATGCCATTATGTATGGATAAAAGAAATTCATTATTGATTTTAAAGGTAGGGTCACTAATTTTGACTGGTCATCCTTTTTGTCGAAATTTGTTATCGCTTGATTGCATCAAGAAACACGAATTTAACAACTTCGCGAGTTTTTCGCATGGAACCTAGATCTAAGGTCTTTAAAATCCCGGGGTTCTCGGTTTCCAAATCAGTTGCACATGTAAACACTCAACGAACCAAATGATGCCACACCTGAACGAAGACCAACACAACAACGCTATTGGACGATTACAAGCAGGTGAATCCAAGACAGATGTAGCCAGGCTGCTGAATGTTTCTCTTGGTTCCATTTCTCGCCTTTGGGATGGGTACCGACAACAAATTTCAACACTTTACCGCCCTACCTCAGGCCAATTAAGAGTGACCCCACCTGTCCTGGATCGTCACTTCCGGTTACGTCATTGGCGTAAATGGTTTTCAACAGCGACCTCTACTGTAGCAGCAATTCCCGGACGGCGTAGAATCTCGTACCAGACAGTAGGTAAACGCCTCCGTGAAACCGAATAACGAGCCAGACGTCCCCGTTAGAGCTTCTGTTTTGAAACGCGCCAACACCTTGAAATCCAACTTTAATGGATCAGGCACTGACGGTATGGACACAGCAACACTGGAGAGCAGTTTGGTTCAGGACGTGCCGCGGTTCTTGTTGCAACAAGGCGATGGTAGAGCGAGGATATACCGACAACGAAATGTAACTTTGCGTTTCTTTTTTGGGAGAGTATATTTACAGAAATTTAAATGTAGTGTTTCTATTAATGGAATATTTTTGTATCCCCATATCTGTGATCCATAACAAACAATCGGTACTATCATTCTATCAAATAAAAACAATGAACTAGATATACTGATATTACACTTACTGATAAATATTTTTAACATGTTACAAGCTTTTTTTGCTTGTTATACTAGGGTGTTTATAGCAAGCGACCAATTGAGTTTGGGTGTAAATATTATTCCTAAATATTGATACGAGGATACAACTTCTAAGGGGATATTCCCATATTTCCAGGTTTCCGATTTTTTAACAATACCGCCACGTCTAAATACAACGACCTTGGTTTTACTTAAGTTGACGCTCATTCCATATTTCTTACAAAAGTCGAAGATGCAATTGATTTGCGCCTGGAGACGTAGAACTGTATCTGCGACACTTGCGATGTCATCGGCATACATTAAGGAAACAATATTATCAATATCAGTGTTAACAAATACACCTTGACAATCATACTGAGTGAACATTTCATTGAGCTCGTTAAGAAATAAAACAAATATCAAAGGACTGAGCATGCAACCTTGTCTAGTTCCTATTTTACAATCAAAGTATTCTGTTAACTTAAGATTACTACACTGTACACATGATTTGAGATTCTCGTACATAGATTTTATAACCTTACCGTTGATATTGTTTTTTAGAAGAACATATTTTAAAAGATGATGTTGTAAACCATCATAAGCGCGACTAAAGTCTACATATAGGCAGTAAAATCTACCATTTCTTTTTGATAAGTATTTTTGAATTAACACTTGTAGTGTAAAAATGTGATCTACTGTGCTATAACCTTTTCTGTAACCAGCTTGTGCTTCTATGAGTTTGTTCTCTAGTTCACACCATTTCACAAGGCGTGTGTTCTGTATCTTAGTGAATATTTTGCCGAGTGATAAGGTTAGAGAGATACCACGATAATTATTCGGGAGATTTTTGTCACCTTTCTTATGGATAGGGTGTATAACAGCGGTCCCCCAGTTTGTCGGAAAGACACCCTTATCAAATATTAAATTAAACAATGTTATTAAGTATGGTAACATCTTAACAATAGAGTGTTTATCTATTTCATTTACAATACCATCTGGTCCCGGGGCTTTGGAAGAGGGCAAAGATTTAATTGTTGACAGTATCTCATTGCTAGTGATAGGGGAATCTAAAATATGATTCTGATTTTCAGATAAATACAATGGGTCACCACAATTTAGCAGTGAATCTTGAATTTCCATTTCAAATTTACCATCTAGATTTACATCACATATGTTATAGAGATCTCGGAAATAATTGTACCATTCCGCTGCACTGACACTTTCTGAGGTAGAGCTTTTTCGAAGAAAGTATTTTATCTGTTTCCATAAACCATTTGTATCCTTACAGGCATCAACATAATCATCATGGTTTCTATCAGCATGTTTAAGCTTCTTAGTCGAACATAATGACTTAAAACTGTTCCTGGCATTTTTGTACTTCACTAAGTCAACATTTAGATTACTCAAACAAAATTTGTCTAGCGCAGAAAACTTTTCAGATTTTAACTTTTCACAATCACTGTCCCACCAAGGAGGTTGTTATGGTATGGAATAATTATGACGGCGTTCTCTTTTGACCATTCTGCTTGCTGCGTTAGCTAAGATATTTGAAATCTGTTCAACAGAACTATCAATATCATCTATACGTAGTAAATTATCTAGTGTGTCAAATTGTTCACTGTTTAGTTTATGTTGAAATTCATCCGCAAGCAGCTCATTCCATTTGAGTCGTCGCCACACAGTTTTAACCGAATTCTCGAATACATGTTGTTCTCGAGGGTTTTCTTGTGTATTAAACACACAAAGAGTTGGGAAGTGATCAGAATTACTATCACTGAGAATCTTAAAATACTGAACTTGGTTATATAAATTTCTGGTCACTAATACATAGTCAGTAACACTCTGGCCATTATGGCTTACATATGTAAATTCACCAAAGTTATCGTTACAATTACGACCATTTAAAATATATACACAATGGGTTCTACACAAGTCAAGCAAACAGCTTCCATATCTATTCACTGTACTATCTTTTGATCTTCGATTTACTGAAAAGTCGTCTGATTTGTAATCATCCCCACACGGCAGATAATTCGCATCATCATTGATTATGCAATCGATATCATTACCTAGCCTTGCGTTGAGATCCCCAGCAATACATAGGACAATGTCATCTGAAAATTCACCTTTAAGCCTATTAATAATATTTTCTAAATCTAAGATGCTATTTGGCTCGTTTGTATTTTCAAAACTATATACAGAGTTTTCGGGTGGGATGTATACACAACAGAAAATAGTTAACGATTTAACAAGACAACATGGATTGACACTAAAAATGATACCATTAGTAAATCCTGCGTGAATTCTTTTAAAGTAATTAACAATAGATTTTCGGATGAATACAAGTAAACCCCCCTGAGATCTCCCTTTACCTTTATATTGTCTAGTTAATGAGAACGACTCATGATCTAAATTCAAACCCATGTTTACACCAAGTTTCACTTAAATTAACTATATCGTATAGTGACAATAGATCAACGAATTTACAATCCACATGTCGTTTTAACCCATTTACATTTAAAGAAAATATAGACAAATCTTGTGCGTATATACAATTCGTACTTGGCCAAATCCCTATGCTAAATTTATTTGGTACACTTTTCCCATCACTAGCAATAACACATCCTTTGACTAAATCATATATGAATGTTCTATTTTGATATATAAGTTTATCATTATTCATCGATATTTTATCATTTGGTTGATTCTTTTTGATTTCCATCATTATCGCGCCAAGATACTTTCTGCAGGTTCTTACACGTTCACTGTAATCTTCTTTAACATATTCATCTTTCGTTTCTCCATTCTCCGTTTCTGAATATTTCCATGTTTTATATGCGTTTAGGATAGTGTATTTATGCTTTTAAGCGACGCAAGAAATGAACAAATATCGGGCGATTTTTTCCGCGTTTCTGTCCTACTCTGAAAGCTCTTTCGATAGGTAATAACTCATCATTTCCGGCTGAGTCAAAACCAAGTTTATCGAATAAAAATGTTCTTACCAATGTTTCTGTGTTTTCGCGTGTCTCGCCATCGGATTCTTTTATTCCAAAAAGTAGTATGCTATCTCTTTTCGAGTTCTCTTCTAGCTTCTCTAATTTTGATTTTAATTCAATATTTTCTTTTTTTACACTTTCTAAACTATCTTTAACCGCAACCAGTGTTTCAAGATGACTTCTTATACAACTTTATATTCACTGTTGGGTAATATCGGCTAGAGCCCGTGATATGCTGATTAAACTTTTTGCTAAATCAATATCCGATGATTTACCCTCACCAAACTGTAATGTAGACTGACCTCATGTGCTTACTTTGTTTGTTCGAACATCCCAGTCAGAGATACCACTCGTGTTGGGACTAGTCACGCCTGTCACGTGAGTGAAGCCTTGATCGATTGGGATGAAGTGAAAAAGTACGTGGAAAGCCTGGAAATCATAGACTGAACAACGAACCAATCAAAACGAAGGAAAAGAAAGAACCAATCAAAAGCGAGTGACGTCACGACCAAGGCTATAAGAAGCGAAGTGTCACACTGAAATTTAGTCTGCGATATCACATTAGTGGAAGCGGACGTTAAACATACCATTCCAGTTCCACTGAAATTTCATTCTGCTCTTGATGGCTAGTCAAGCTTGTTTCTCCTGTAACAATGTCGGACACTGGCATAGAGACTGCCCCGCTCGTTCCCAACAACAACAGTAACGAAAACCAAGACAAGACAGACCAGCCTATGGATCCTATGGAAGTTGTTACCTCTGCGGAGAACCAGGACACTGGGCACCCCAGTGTTGAAAACGAGTCGAAGCCCAAAAAGCGAGAGTGATGAAGAAAGAAAAGAAACTGTCAAAAGAAAGTGATACGGAATCAACAAGAGACCCACCGACAAAAATCACAAGTGCCTCAACTGTGGACAGCTCGGACACGGCCTGCTCGAGTGCCAAGAAGAAATCCAAACAGAAAACAACTTTGAAGCCGTTGCCAGTCACATGTTCGAAAACAACATTGACATGCCCAGAGACAACACCCGCAGTCAGCGATACTGGTACTGGTGCGGAGAAGCGTTCAAGCTCTACAGACGATACAAAGAAAAAAAGAAAACAGTCGACAAAGCTTTCCATTCCATCTACTATTCTCCCGACTACCTGTGAAAACGGTGAAACTTCGAACGGTGAAATCCCGAAGCCGGCTGTCCTCTTGTTGGCAGAAAAGGAAGCAGAAAGTTTTCCCCGAGCACTATCCAATATGCGGGTCCGACAGATATGACCGAAGTCTTGTCGTATCCCCCTTTGTTCGATATAAGTGAATGGATACCCGTCGTCGTCACGTTTGCTGAAGTGGAAGACTGGCACCCCCACGACACGATGCAGAAGCTTTTGGGACATGTGTATTGGATTCCTCGCGTCCTGAGAAATGTACCCTGGGTGAGACAAGAGATCCTGAAGAGAGAACGCGATAACTAACAGTTTTTTTCTTTCCCTTTGTATGATATGTTTGTTGTATTGAATGTTCTTTTTGTATTTTTTGTAAAATAAATTGTGCTTTAATTTCATTCCATGTCTGTTGTTCTGGGGCATAAAAGGCAGGGGAAAATGGAATGGGGGAAACAGTGCAAGATGGATGTAACGTTCAAACATCCCTTTACCATGTTAGTCAGTGGTCCAACGGGTGTTGTGAAAACGGTCTTTGTGCAGAAGTTTCTTCAAGCGTCCCTGTTCGACGTCCCTCCCCAACACATCGTGTGGGCTTATGGCGAATGGCAAGGGAGTTACGATCGCTTTCCCTACACTCATGTCAAAGGTTTGACGAATATTGACGACGTGATGGGTCAAGTCAAGGGTCCACAAGTCTTAGTCGTGGACGATTTTAATGGGAGAATACACACCTCCACGTTCCACGTCACCACCGTCCCCTGCTCGGTCTCTCTCTCCGATCTTTCGCAGGCCACGAAGAGAAAAGAAGAGTTCTATGAAAGGACTCAAGTCCTTCATTCGCAAGTTACAACATCTGAATCCCGATATGGCTTATGGGCAGTTGGTCAAGAACACGGGCCGGGCACGTATTGGATTGTTGCAGTGGTTCAAGTTGGCGGCCAACCATTTGCTGAAGGGTAACATTCAGCCACTGCACGCTCAGCACAAGAAATGGATGGAACGAAATCGACGAGTGTTGACCCAACTGACAGAAAGAAACATGCCGACGACCGAAAAACTCTCCCTGATCATGAAACCTGGGTGACGAGGATTTTTTTGTGGGTGTGTTGATTCGTATCTTGCTGCGATGGAAGGAAAGACTGCTAGAGAAAAGAAACAATAAATGAAATCAGTTCGTTCGACGGACCCAAGAATTGAACAAACATCGAGCGTTGCTTCGCAAACTGAGTAATCCACGAACATCACCCGACGTCAAACGTCGACTTGTCGATCAACAGGGTGGTGCCATCGGTGCATTGCTGGCCATGGCCATCTCAGCTTTGGCCCCCTTGGTATCTAAACTATTGGGAGGACAACAGGGTGGTAAATATCCCTTCCTTAGAAGGCACGATAAAGCGAACGCTATGGCTGCTGAGCTGTCAAAACTATTTGGTGGATAACCCAGGGAACAGAAAGGTATAAAAAGGGGACCGGAGAATAACCCCGAGCTCAGTCATGGAGACACTGGGGTATCTATTGAACACTACACCGAAAGACCGCCCCCTTTTACTCGAGACCCAACCCATCGTCGACGGCGTGTGTGGGTGTATTGGAAACCTGATTCGTGGCAACGGTCCTGTGACCGACAAAGAAGTCAAGCGCTTGAAAAAGGACGCCCCCTTGTTACGACGTTTGGGCACGTCTAAAACACCTTGGAGACCCGTCGGCGACTTCTGAAGCAACAGAAAGGGTGTTTCTTCACCCGATTGTTTCGGTCCTTTCCAAAAGATGAAATTCGCCAAGAAAATGAAACTGGTACCCTTCGACGGACTCCCCGACGTCAAACCCGTCGAAGTCAGGCAAGTCGAATCCGCTTACGATCGAGATCCACTGCAGCAGGCCGTCGAGAATGTCCACCAAGACATGCAACACGTGCTAAACGACCCCACCCTAACCGATGAAAATAAAGTGCAACGGTACGGACAGTTGTTACATCGTTATCAAACGATGCAAAGGAAACGAAAACAGGTTGTTCCCTTGTTGGACGAAAACATACCCGAACAAAAAGAAGAAGAAAATTCGGAGCCACCCATCCTGGAGTTGGTCCCTCGACCCTATCAACGCCGAGCTTGCCTTTGGTTGAAACACATGAAGGAGAAGACACCTTGGTCTTGGAACGAGAACTTCGGGAATCAAGAACGATGGAACCTGTTGTCCACACCACCGACACGTACTCCGCCGCGACGCCCGAGAAAGAAGAAAATCTCCAGTACGGATACCCCTAGTATACCTACCAGAAGATGGCTCTCCTTGCAAAAACTATAAATAGCCTATCCAAGGGGACACTTGCTGAAACATGGAACGAAAGCTGAAGAAAGTGTATTACGACCCGAACCACCCGACCGCTTTCGGTGGTGCTCTGGGTCTTCACAAAGCCACGGGCGTGTCCTTGGACAAAGTCAAGGCATGGTTGAAACAACAAAGGGCGTATACCTTGCACAAACCATTGAAAAAGAAATTCTCGCGGTCTCCCACGGTGGTGGCCGGCATAGATCATCAGTGGCAAGCCGACTTGTCGGCCTTGGCCAAACAGAATGAGGGATACGGGTATTTAATGTGCGTCATCGACGAGTTTTCCAAGTATGCTTGGGTGTTGCCCCTCAAAAACAAGACGGGGGACAGTTTGGTGGATGCCTTTCGTCAAATCTTTCAAAGTCGACAACCCCTGCGACTTCAAACGGACAAAGGTACCGAATTCCTTAATCGAAAAATGCAAGCGTACCTGAAGAAGAAAACGATTCATTTTTTCGTGACACACAACGTCGAAACCAAAGCCAGTGTGGTCGAACGATTTCAACGGACCCTGAAAGAGCGCATGTGGCGATACTTTACTCATCGACAAACACAACGGTACATCGACGTGCTAGATGACCTGGTTCGGGCTTACAATGCTAGACGACGTCGGACCATCAGTATGGCGCCCAAAGACGTTCGCCCCGAACACGAGTGGATGTTGACAACACCTCCTCCACGTCCCCCGAAAAAGAAAAAAAATCAATGGACATTGGTACGACCGTACGTTTGACTTTACCGAAACATGGTGCCTTCGACAAAGGTTACTGGCCCAACTGGACTCTGGAAACGTTCAACGTCGCACCCAACGTCGTTCCCGGTTACAAATCAGAAAGTATCCACTGACTTGAACCACGACGGACCCATCGAATTTTATATTTCCAATGTCACCACCGATTTCATTTCTGGCCATCATGACACTGCACGTGGCCCTGGAGGTGACCAAGAAAAGAGGGATGACCTGGATGCGGATAGTCAAGTCGCACCCATTAACAACTTGTTTCATTCGTCATTTAAAGACGTCAAATTACGCCTGGGAAAGGATGTCGCAACTTTGGTCACCACCTCTCTGCCCACCTTTCCCTACCGGGCTTACTTGGAGTTTCGGTAAGGGAGCCAAGAACGACCACCTGTCGAAACAAGTCCTGTGGGAAAAGACACAACCGGGCAGTTCAATTCCACGAAATCCGTCGCCACCACCGGGGACGGTGGACGACAGCAGGCCCCGAATAACAAAGGATTGGAACAACGTCAGAAAACCATCGCTGCCAGTCGCACCTTTGAGTTGCAGTCGCGTCTACACTTGGACATGTGTTTACAAGATTGGTATCTGCTGGACGGTTTGGACCTGCGGTTGAAATCGGAAAAGCAATCCCCAAAATTTTTTTCTTTGTACGGCGAAGGCAACGATCGGGTTCACCAAAGCCTACCTGGATATCCCGTTCGTCACTCTGGCTCCCAGTACCTACACACGGGTAGCCGCGCAACTTCAATCGTCCAACGCCAAGTATCCCCTGAAGCGCGACAATCGTGCCAGTCACGTCCTAGACAATCTGTTTGTCAACGGAAGCCTTCCCAAGAGATTAATCGTGGGTATGGTACGTAACACGGACTACGACCGTAGAAAAAACAGAAATCCCTTCCAATTCGAACACAATCAATTGCAAAACATCAAATCGTGGACAAATACGACGTCGATTCTCCCCAGCGACAAGCCATCGCACCCTACCTTTAAAACCAATAATGAATTTCTTTTATCCTTACATAATGACATTAAAAACAAGTAAGATTTATCAAAAAGCGACCTTGTTCAAATAAAAAAATGATAAAAAATGGGTTGTTCGTTTCTTTTTTTGAAGAGTATATACTGGATTCCGAAACATGCATTGAAGTTCATAAAAGAAAATAAAAATGACATGTTTAAACGTATAATAATTTACATAAGATTAAATCTCTGTTAATACAGTTACCGTGACATAACAAAATGGAATATACATTTGTAAAACATAAATTGACGTACATAAAAGCATATACATGTATGTGTATAAGATTTCCGTTGTCGGGGAGAGGTGGGGGATGTATTTTTGGGGACAGAAACCACTTGATTCAAAATTGACATGAAAAGTGGCTTCTCGTTCGTTTTTTCATTAAGTACCAATTTCGTCATTCAAAATGCTAAATTATAATGATACTTTCAAGAGATTTAGAAATGTAAATCATTGACCTGAAAAGTGGCTTCTCGTTCGCTTTTTGTATTAGTACCAATTTCGTCATTCAAAATGCTAAATTATAAGTATACTTTTCAAGAGATTTGGAAATGTAAATAAAAAGAATTGACCTGAAAAGTGGTTCTCGTTCGCTTTTTCGTTTAGTACCAATTTCGTTATTCAAAATGCTAAATTATAGTGATACTTTTCAAAGGATTTCGAAATGTAAATAAAATTTTAAAAAAAACCTTTGCGGTACATGGTACAAACAAATTTTCTGTGCCAACAATTACATCACCAGAAACATCATTTTGTCTGTCCCATTGTTAAAGATTTGGAATTATCTTGAGAAAGAAATACAGATAATCGTTACCACTGAAATCATGTAAGCCGAGATATTCTTGACACTTTCAACACTAATCTTGATATTAGCATTGAAAGTGTCGAGAATATCCTAAAACTGAAAACAAACCACAAGGACACCAAAATAGCACACATACTCATTTTCGAATTACAAAATAATGGAGGCGCTAAAACAAATTGGCCCCCCTGGGGTGTAGGGGGTGATAAGAATATACCCTTCGTATGTCCTGCGTGTCGTAAGAGGCCACTAAAAGGATCCCTGTAATGGGGCAATGTGTTTGCCGTGCGTTGCGACCCGTGTCGGTGGAGAGTGGAATCCTGGTAATTGAGTGGGGATTTGGCTTGCGAGCCCTTTCTCTGCAACACATTACTTTGGCCCATGGTTCACCTAGACGGGAGGTCAGAGTGGCCCACTCTGATCAATCGGCTTTGGTCGTTTGTAGCTCTGTAGAATGTACCCTTTCCCAGTGTAATGCTCTGTTGTTTATTCACTCAGCAATTATCTACCTTTGTGTCCTTAGTACATTCTACAGGGCGGCGGCTCGGGTCAATCAGGTTAGACAAGTATTTTTTACTTTCTGGCTTGAGTATACCCCTCGTCGAGCCCTGAGGCCATGCGCTGGTTATCCGCGCTAGTCCTCCCCCTGGTAGGCAGGGAAGTAACCTGGGGGACGACGAGGGGTGAACCTTAAAAAAAATACTTTCATGGATTCCCCAGTCCCACCCACCCCAATAATAGGAAATAATAAACAGAAACGTCATAGTACAGATGACGTTTCTGATTTGTTTAATTTAAAAAGAAAAATTACAAAGGCATGGCCGAGGTTTCTCTTGATTGAGAGTCCCTCTACCGACCTATCTAAAGTTTCGCCATTTTTAATAGGTAAGGGTATAGCCGGCTTAGCCGGTGAACCCAAAGCTATTAAAAAACTTAAAAATGGAACACTCTTGATAGAATGTGCCAAGGAGCAGCATGCGACCATGTTACTCCAGTCAACGTCCTTGGCAGACATTCCTATCAAGGTGTCACCACATAGGTCACTTAATTCAAGTAGAGGTGTAATTAGATGTCGAGATCTTGAAGGCAGCAGTGAGGATGAAATGGTAGAATACCTTTCACCTCAAGGCGTCTCTCATGTTAAAAGAATTAGTATACGCCGAGGGGATAAGGTAATTCCAACAAGTACCTATATCCTCACTTTCAATCGTCCCGACATTCCAAAGACTCTCAAGGCAGGTTATTTAAATATTCCTGTTGATTCGTATATTTCAAACCCTCTTCGCTGCTACAAATGCCAAAAGTTTGGTCACAGCAAGACCGTCTGTAGAGGTAAAGATACCTGCGCTCGATGTGGTCATGATGGCCATGAGAGCACTACCTGCCAGGCGGAATTTTGTTGTGTCAACTGCAAGGGTAAGCACTTTGCTTACTCTCGCGAATGTCCCATTTGGCAGAAAGAGAAACGAATTCAACAGATTATGTCTGAAAGAAAAATATCATACTTCGATGCTAGGAAACAAGTAGAGCTTACTTCACTCTTTCCCATTGCACCACAAGGGAAATCTTTTTCGAGTGTTGTTAAAGCATCTACGAAATCTGCATCTGTTCAGACAGACATAACCTGGCCTGATCAAGTTGAAAAGCCTAGAAATATTACATCAGATCATTGTAAAGGGGTCTCGAGCCCTTCCCAATCGCGGGAGTGCTCGACTCAAAGCACTGATATCATTCCTGACGACGAGGGTTCATCTCCCTTGCCTGTATCTGGAGTCATTGAGATTATTCCCAATACTCCCACCCAAAATAGCAAGGGGGCTCAACCCTTTGTTTGCTCTAAAGCTGATACTGTTGATTCCAGGTCCTCTGGGTCCGCGGTGCAGTTTAAGGGTACACAGTTGTCAACGGTGCTAACCAAGAGACAACAAAAATTTTTAAAATTGAAAGAGAGGGGTAAAAAGGGTTCAAACAATCCTATCACTCTCTTTAATAAATATGGGGATGATCTGATGGACGGTACTACCGTAGTGGATGTTCATAAGGACTCACACGGTAAACCGCCAAAAATTAAATTTCCCTGACAATGTTAAACTCCATTATTCAATGGAATTGTCGTGGTTTAAAACCAAATTTTAATGAAGTCCAATTATTAATTCAAAAGCACAATCCTTTGGCTATTTGTTTACAAGAAACTTTTTTACGGAATTCTGACAATTTGTCTTTTAGACATTTTGTTGGTTACCATCATCACGCAGTTGGTGATGGTAGAGCTCATGGGGGTGTTTCTATTATTCTTAATGGAGATATCCCTCAAAGTCAAGTCACCCTCAACTCGCCTTTAGAGGCAGTTGCAGTTCGGGTGACTTTGCATATTCCCATAACACTCTGCTCTGTATATCTTCCACCAAGTTTACATCTTAATCCCAGAGATCTTGATGACCTTGTTGCACAACTTCCTCTCCCGTTTATTATTACGGGAGATTTCAATGGTCATCATTCACTCTGGGGTAGTCCAGATGATAACAACAGAGGTAAACAAATAGCGGACTTCATTAACATTAATAATTAGTGTTTATTAAATGATGACTCGCCTACTTATCTACATCCTGCCACAGCTTCTTTTTCTTCCCTGGATCTCACCATTTGCTCTCCGGTCCTGTTTCAGGATTTTACATGGAGAGTAAATGAGGATCTATGTGGAAGTGACCACTTTCCTATCATAATTGATAATAATGGTCCCTCTCCGGTCGAAAGACCCCAGAGGTGGAAGTTGCATAAGGCTGATTGGGCCCTATTTGAATCTGTGTGTCTCTTTTCCTTTGATACAAAGGAGTTAGAAGATGCAGATGAGCCTATGGCCTTATTCACTTCAATTCTTCAAGACGTAGCTGAGCAGGCGATTCCAAAAACCACGACAGAACCAAAACGTTTCAATAAACCATGGTTTAACGACGATTGCAAATCCGCTCTCAAAGAGCGTGATCGTATCCTGAGACGATTAAAGAACCATCCTTCCATGGAGAATATTGCGGCATACCAAATGGTCCGGGCGAAGGCCCGTAGAACCATACGTCAAGCAAAGAAATCTTCATGGGAGAGTTATGTCTCAAGGATCAATTCCCGTACCACATCTAAGTCGGTATGGGATAGGATTCGTAGGATTAAAGGTAAAAGTAGTGCATTATCAGTTAACCATCTAAATGTTGATAATACCACCATAACAACATTTCCTGATATTGCAAATTCTCTGGCCAGTACATTTTCATATAATTCATCATCCAATTTCTCCTCTGATGCCTTTCGAGGCATTAGACAACAACAGGAGAAAAGGCGGCTTAATTTCAAGTCCCGCAATGATGAATGCTATAATGATCGTTTTTCCATTGCGGAGCTCCGTGACTCGTTAAAGCGAGCTCGGGACACTGCAACTGGTCCAGATGAGATACACTATCAAATTTTAAAACATTTACCTTATCCAACACTTCTAATTTTACTGGATCTTTTTAACCGGATTTGGGTTGATGGGAATTTCCCTCCTTCGTGGGATGAAGCCACAATAGTTCCCATCCCTAAACCGGGTAAAGATCATACGAATCCTACCAACTATCGTCCGATCGCTTTAACTAGCTGTATTTGCAAAACCATGGAGAGATTGATCAATCGAAGGCTTGTTTGGTACCTTGAGTCCAACAACCTCATTACAGACCTCCAATGTGGATTTCGGTCCCAAAGGAGCACTCTTGATCATCTCGTCAGATTTGAAACGTTCGTCAGGGACCCTTTCATCCAGAAGCAACATTTAGTTGCTATATTTTTCGATCTGGAGAAAGCATATGATACTACGTGGAAACACGGTATCATGCGCGACCTCCATAACCTCGGCCTACGAGGTCGCTTACCTATCTTCATTAAAAATTTCCTCGAAGATAGGTCATTTAAGGTACGACTGGGATCAATATTCTCTGACCCATTTCCTCAGGAAATGGGAGTTCCTCAGGGAAGTATTTTATCTCCAACATTATTTGCAATAAAAATTAATACTATCCCAGCGTGCCTTAAACCAGGTACAAACGGCGCTCTTTATGTTGATGACTTTCAGATGTGCTATGGTTCTACAGACATGCGGATAATCGAACGTAAGTTGCAGCTTTGTTTGAATTCACTTCAACAATGGGCAACCGAAAATGGATTTCGTTTTTCGAAATCCAAGACTGTCTGCATGCATTTCTGTCAGAAACGAGGTTTACATCCAGATCCAGAACTCTTCTTGGATGGCAATCGCCTACCAGTCGTGGATGAAACAAAATTTCTGGGGCTGATATTTGATAAGAAATTATCATTTATCCCCCACATTAAAAACCTAAAAAAGAAATGTCTGAAAGCCCTCAACATATTGAGAGTCTTATCAAATACTGACTGGGGAGCAGACCGTAAGGTCTTGCTCAGATTATATCGAGCTTTAATAAGATCAAAACTCGATTATGGGTGTATTGTGTATGGGTCTGCCCGCGAGTCTTATCTCAAAGAGCTCGACACCATACACAATCAGGGACTTAGAATCAGTTTAGGAGCATTTCGTACATCTCCAGTGGACAGTTTATACGTCGAGGCGCATGAGCCCTCACTTCACAACAGACGTGATAAACTGGCCCTGCAGTATGCTACGAAAATTGCATCACTTCCCAATCATATTTCATTTAACACCATATTTAGACCTCTTCATGAGCATTTGTATCTTGTAAAGACGAATGTTGTTCCATCATTCGGTATTCGCATACAACCCCTTTTGTCTGAGGCTGGTATCAGCCTTGACAGTATTGCGAATACCCCGGTCTTTAGGACTCCGCCGTGGGCTATATCTCCTCCAAAGATCGATTTCGATCTTACTCAACATAAAAAGAGAGATACTAGCTCTACGGTGTTCCAATCTCTGTTTAGAGAGTTAAGGTCTAAGTATGGTGATTATGCTCCTATTTACACAGATGGTTCTAAAGATGGTGATCGGGTAGCTTCAGCTACTATGACGCCATCTGAGACTATTTCTGTGTGTCTTCCACCTGCTGCTTCAATATTTACAGCTGAGCTTCAGGCCATTCTCCAGGCCCTGGAGTTCATTAAATTCTCTTCATATTTAAAGTATATCATCTTTAATGATTCTCTGTCCTCGCTTCAAGCAATTAATAGTAAACATCTTGAACACCCATTAGTGGCAGATGTTTATCGTCTGCTACTATCTTATGAGCTCAGCAGTAAAGACGTTGTCTTTTGCTGGCTCCCCAGTCACGTTGATATAAGGGGGAATGATCAAGCAGATTTTGCTGCCAAAGCTGCTTTAGATCTTCCCCAATCACACTTTTTAATACCATTTAAAGATTTTAAAGCTTCCATAAATAGTTTCATTTATGGCCGTTGGCAACGGTCGTGGGATCTTGCAGACACTAACAAACTTCATCACATTAAGCCGCTCTTAGGAGATTGGCAAAACTCCTACAGAACCAACAGGAGGGATGAAGTTGTTTTGTGTCGTTCTCGCTTAGGTCATACTTTTTTTAACACATATTTTCATCTTAAAGCGAGAGCCTCAACCAGAATGTCAACATTGTCATGTTTCTTTGACAGTTAAGCACATTCTGATTGAGTGCAAGTTTCTTAAGGACATCAGGTCTAAATATTATCGTTGCCAATCATTAAATCAATTATTTGCCCAACCGGGTCTATATTGCAAAGTACTAGACTTTTTAAAAGAGACAAATTTTTATCGCCAGTTTTAATTGTAAATAGATAATTCACCTTATTTTTTCACTTTTAACTATTTATGTACATGAAGTTGACTTTTATTTTTAATTATTTAATATACTGTGATATTTGTTTTTATTTGTGTACATAAATACCTTATGTGATATCATTTAATTTGTCTCATAATATTCATCATGTTTGGCGCAATATGGCCCGGTTGGAGCTGATGTGCCATAAAACTCTATTTCATTCATTCATTCATTCAAAACAAATTGGGGAAAATAGACAACCCAGTGCTTCTTCAAAAGTCTGCTGAATTCGATCATCAAAAATATGAATATTAACCAGAATTTTTGTCTAAAATAAATTTAATAATATCGCATAAATAACACATCAATATCACAGAAACAGTAAACAGCTCTTTCTTCAGTGTTCTTAGATCTAAATTCATAGTCCTTAATTCTTACTTCTTCATTTGTTGTCGTATTTCGACATTTGTACACTAAAATTAACATTTGTATCTTAAAATCAATATTTTTTTCACAAATCAGACATTTGTCATATCAGATTTGTAATATGTATTTTAACATAAGATATTTACTTTTATTTATTAGAAAGTCAAAAAATTAGTCTATATTTACATTTCATCAGAAAAACACAACAAAAAACAAATATCGAACAACAAATTTCAAAATACAAATCTCCAAATACAAATCTTGCAAAACATTTCTCTAAAAACATGTCTCCAAAAACATTTCTTCAAAAACATTTCTCCAAATATATTTCTCGAAATTCATCCAACCGAAACATTAGAAATCAAACTGGGATACAATAAATCGCCATACAATAATGGGAATCGAGTATACGCACATGTACAATAAGAACAATCGCTCGGTGACAGCGACGCTAGTGAAACGATCCCATTATCAGATTCTAGACGACCCAATGGCTTTTAATCATCTTTATTAACAACATTCATCATCAACTACTATTCAAAGATTGACGATCTGATGTAGACCCATTCAACAATTTCCCGCCAAAACTATAGTCTATATGATATTGATGTACATTATATAAATATCACTGAACTTAATATTTATTATTATAGTCTATTTCTTTAAAGTGTTCATACTTTACTTTCTCAACATCTCCCTCCTTTTGAAAAGCAAATAATTTTTAATACAATAATTTCAAACTAAACTGTTCATTCACTTCATGTGTCCTTATTCATAGAAACTATGTTAAACTAAATTCACATGTCATTTACTTAATAACATTAAACGCATTTAAACGGTTAACTTAATCCCGATATCGTACTGGTTTAACAATTGTGCGACTGGAACGACGAAGACGTGTATCTGGGTTTATATTAACACATTGTTGAGGTGGTTGATCTACACGGCTGACCCGGTTGTACGGTGTTAGGTAAATCTATCCATTGAAGTGGTTTATCATCGAACTCTTCCTTAAATTCAACATTATTAGCACGGCGAAGATGTCTACGATTTCGTCGGTAAATACCAAATTTTATCTTAATCATATACGATCTCGGCTGAGAACATTTACTAAGTACAATTCCTGGAGTTCCACATTTCTCCCAGTCCAATTTAACATAGATTTGATCCCCGGGAAATAACTCTGTCAAATGTTTAGCAGAATTGTGTTTATTAAAATTCGATTTTGTAGAGTTTTTCATCTGCTTATCTCTTTCCCTTACTTGGTAAAAATTTGGCCATTTAGGTCGAATATTCTGTGCAAGTGTGGGTAATGTTGTTCTAAGTTGTCTTCCCATAAGTAACTGGGCAGGACGTGTACCTGTTGTTTGCAATGGAGTAGCTCTATAATTAAGTAGGGCTAAAGATGGACCATCTTGACAGCTTGAACCGCTCTTTCTGCCTCCCCGTTTGCTTGATGTAATATGAGAGATGCCATAATAACTGCAAAATTGAACAAAGTCTGCGGAAACAAACTCTGGCCCGTTATCTGTGGTTAACAATTCTGGAATACCGAAACGAGCAAAACAATCTTTAAATTTATTGATAGTACTTTGACTGGTAGTACTATGAAGATATATAATTTCAATATATCTCGAAAAATAGTCTACAATCACTAAATACTGTCTAGTTCGAAAAGTAAACAAGTCGGCGCCTAAGTGTTGCCAAGGACGATCCGGCAAAGATGTACAAATCTGAGGTTCTTTTCGCTGCGATGGTCTACTACTTTGACAAAATGAACAAGAAGAAACTTTATTTGTAATGTCTTGAACTATCTTAGTCTGATTAACACGTTCAGGACATTTTGTTATGCCTAAGTGTCCTTCATGAACTATATTTATCATTTCTTGTTTCATCGACTTTGGAATAACAATACGGCTTCCGTATATTAGTAAGCCCTTAATTTCACTTGAACGATCACATACAGAAAAATATTCAGATATCATTGGACAAACATCGCGTTGATACTTTGGCCAACCATGTAGGATCTACCAATGTTTCATGATGAATGTTAGATAACTGTTTATCAGATGCTTGCCAAGAACTAATTACAGGACTCACATGAACTTCAATTTCATCTTCTAAATCCTAACGTTTATTTTCAGAGTTAATGGGGCTTTGCGATAGTGTATCAGCGATTGCCATATTTTTTACCTGGAGTATATTCAGCTACTGGATTATATCGCTTTAAGCGCATAAGCATTCTCTGACAACGAACTGGTACTTGATCTGTCTTTATGATTGATTATAGGAATTAAAGGTTTATGATCAGTTACTAAGCGGTATGAATCAAGTCCACGTAAATACTTAGCAGAACATATTTCGGAAAACCCACGGCACAAAATAGAATGGGACAACACAAAAATCCTAGCTAGAAACATTCCTGAATGGAAAAGCCGAGTCCTCAGAGAAGCCCTAGAAATCCAAAAACATCAACCAAAATTGAACAGAGACACAGGTCATTATCTCCCAAATCTTTGGGTGGATTTACTAGACAATCAGTGAACACTAATAATTTCCTATGATCATCATAAATGGTTTCTTAATCATAGTAAGGTTTCATATCATTGTTTATTTTGTTAACTATATTGTTAAAATTGAACAGAGACACAGGTCATTATCTCCCAAATCTTTGGGTGGATTTACTAGACAATCAGTGAACACTAATTACTCTAATCAGACAATAATTCTCTAATCAGACAATAATTTCCTATGGTCTTAATCACAGCAAAGGTTTCATATCATTGTTTATTTTGTTAACTATATATTGTATCACATTTTTGTTATTAGTCCTATGATCATCATAAATGGTTTCTTAATCATTGTAAGGTTTCATATCATTGTTTATTTTGTTAACTATATTGTTAAAAATAATTGAACAGAGACACAGGTCATTATTCTCCCAAATCTTTGGGTGGATTTACTAGACAATCAGTGAACACTAATTACTCTAATCAGACAATAATTTCCTATGATCTTCATAAATGGTTTCTTAATCATAGTAAGGTTTCATATCATTGTTTATTTTGTTAACTATATATTGTACCACATTTTTGTTATTAGTCATTATTTGCTTGAGAACGATACCTGTATGAGTATCGAAACGTAGCTTGTTAATAAATTCAGAAGTAGTATATCCATATAAGTGTTTTATTTGTAATTTCTATTTCTATATGTCTTACAAGGAGTTCAAATATGAATCACAATCTTTTGAGTCGTTCAACAGCTGTACAGATGGGATTAATGCATAGACTAGATAGTTTAAATAGTGATATATTCGCACGTATTGTAACTTTAAATTGTGCGCCAGTTCACATTACCCTTAAAGATGATGCTGTGCCGTATGCAGTGTAAACTCCGAGAAGAATACCTATTCCATTACAAAGCAAAACCGAATAAGAAATCAAGAGATTAGTCAACGATGACATAATTGAACCTGTAACCGAACCGACAGATTGTTGTGCGCCCATTATTCCAGTTATCAAACCTAGTGGTAAAGTTCGTTTATGCGAGAACGATACGTTTTACCGACGATATACTTTATAAACTTACAAGATTGGATGCTTCGAGTGAATTTCATCAGGTTCCATTAGACATTGAAAGTAGGAAACTTACAACCTTTTTAATACCAAATGGTCGTTTTCGTTTTAAAAGACTTCCATTCGGAATAACCAGAAATTTTTACTCGTATTATGAGCGATATTTTAGTTAATTTAGATGGTGTTACTGTTTACATGGATGACATTTTCGTATTTGGCGCCACTCTCAAGGAACATGATAGACATGTAACCGCTACTTTAGAAAGAATAAAACAAGTTGGACCGAAGCTTAACCAAGAAAAATGTTTATTTCGTCAGACTGAAATCGACTTTTTGGGTCATAAATTGAATCAAGATGGTATTAATCCGCACCTTAATAAGATTTCCGCTATTAGAGACCTTAAACCACCTACTTCAGTTCCAGAATACTTGGCATGATTAATTATTTAGGATCTTATGTACCTAATTTGTCTGATATTATGCAACCTTTAAATGAATTGCTTAGAAAGGACGTTTCTTGGATATGGGGATCGCCACACGATAATGCGTTCAAGAAAATAAAAGATTTAATAACTTCAAGTCCTGTGCTGGCTATATATGATATTTCGAAGCCTACGATGGTCAGTGCTGACGCAAGTCATTATGGTATTGGCGGTGCTATTTTACAGTTACATGGTAATAATTGGAAACCAGTTGCGTTTTGCTCAAGAACACTTACTGAATCGGCCATTCGTTAGGTTTGTCAAAATGAAAATTCTGTGGAGGTAAAAACTTTGCCATTTTCTGTCTTCTTAAATAATTTCTGGGGTTTTTTTTCGACGTATGTCACAATTCAATGTGCAACCATCACTATATTCATCACTACATCTAAGACTATTTAACTCCAGCTTCTGACTCCATATCTGATTCTAGACGACCCAATGGCTTTTAATCATCTTTATTAACAACATGCATCATGAACAACTATTCAAAGACTGACGTTCTGATTTAGGCGCATTCAACAATTTCCCGCCAAAACTATAGTCTAAATCATATTGATGTGCATTATATAAATATCACTGAACTTAATATTATTATAGTCTGTTTCTTTAAAGTGTTCATACTTTACTTTCTCAACACCCTTGACAGTTGGAATTCGATATATAAGTAGGCCATAGGGCCGCTGCCCGGGCAAAACTTCCCTCATAGCACACTGTATGGCGTATGTCCGTCTTCATTAGCCCAGTTTAGGAGCAGAACAGTCGGATGTTAAACCCCATTTCATTTCAATTCTCTCGTGAAACCACTTGCGTTGAACGGCTAATCAAACCGGGCCTTCGATAACGAAAATAAATTGAAAGTAGTCTATTTTCAGAAATTAGGCTTCGGCTGATAGCGACATATTCATTTGTTCAAAGAAAGGGAGAAATGGGGTTTAACAACCACTCGACACAACTAGGTCATTTCGGGACCAACACTTGGTTTAATTTTATTTCAATAATTAGCTTGGCCCGTAGGAAACCCACGACACGTACATCGAAACCACGCCAGTTGACTCAATGTAATGTAAATTTATATTTACATAACTTGCAAAAAGAAAGATAGGTTGCCAGGCAACGAAACATACGCCCACAGCAGCTAAATCGTCCGGGCAGTCAACAAGAGTTGTCGCATATTCTTCTTACTTTTTTCGGTAATGAAACATTTACAATACTCCCAAATCTGATTAGGATTAACAACTCATACAGTAATTATCAGAAAATCATTAGAATTTGTTTGGCTTTTATAAAGTTCTACCCCATGCTGACACTTACTATAAGTATAAGAAACATGGTAACACTTAGTATAAGAAACATAAAATCATGGATTTAGCTGTTCATTTATCAAAATTCATTGAAAATCAATATACTTTTTCGTCTCAAGACCTTAAACTCTGTGTATCAATCTGGTGCCCCAAAAATGTATTTAGGTTCTTAGTATGTTAGTCGTGGCTTACTGTACTCCAAACAATAGAGGGTTCGAGTCTTAAGATTTCTGTTTAAACTGCTTCACTATAGACACTCTGAGACTCCACCGTGGGCTGTATCTCCCCCAAAGATCGATTTTGATCTTACTCAACATGAAAAGAGAGATACTAGCTCTACGGTTTTCCAGCCTCTTTTTCGAGAGCTAAGGTCTAAATATGGTGTTTATGCTCCAATATATACAGATGGTTCGAAAGATGACAATAGGGTAGCTTCGGCTACCGTGACACCATCCGAGACCATTTCTGTCCGCCTCCCACCTGCTGCTTCCATATTTACAGCTGAACTTCAGGCCATTCTTCACGCTTTGGAGTTCATACAATCATCTCAATAACCACAACACATTATCTTCACTGATTCTCTGTCCTCACTTCAAGCAATTTACAATAAAAAGCTTGAACACCCATTAGAAGCAGATGTTTATCGTCTGCCACTATCTTACGAGCTTTCAAGCAAAGACATCGTCTTTTGCTGGCTCCCCAGTCACGTTGATATAAGGGGGATCAAGCAGATTTTGCTGCCAAAGCTGCTTTAGATCTCCCCCTATCACCATTTTTAATACCATATAAAGATTTTAAATCATGTATTAATCATTTTATTTATGACCGCTGGCAACGGTCTTGGGATCTTGCAGGCACAAACAAACTCCATCACATTAAGCCTCTCTTAGGAGAATGGCCAAGCTCCTATAGAACCAACAGGAGGGATGAAGTTGTCTTTTGTCGCTCTCGCATAGGTCATACTTTTTAAACTCACATTTTCACTTTAAAGCGAGAGCCTCAACCAGATTGTGAACACTGTCATGTTCCTTTGACAGTGAAGCACATTTTGATTGAGTGCAAGCATCTCAAAGAAATAAGATTACGGCATTACCGTTGCCAATCACTTCATCAGTTGTTTGCCCAACCGGGTCTGTATTGTAAAGCGCTAGACTTTTTAAAGGAGACAATTTTTTATCGCAAATTTTAATTGTATATATCTGATTTTCACCTTCATGTTTTAAATATATATACATAAAGTTTAGATATATTTTTATTTGATATTGTGATATTTGTTTTTATTTATGTATATATAGATAATATTGTGATTATATTTTTCTAGTTTGTCTCGAGAAAGCTCACCATATGTTTGGCGCAATATAGCCCGGTTGGAGCTAACGTGCCATTAAACAACATTTCATTCATTTTATAGACACTCTGAATTTAAATTCGCTGTTAAATTGGACACATTCAAGAACACAATATTTTTATACAGGTTTACAATGTGCAATTGTGTGCCCAAATTTTCTCAGCATTTGGTGAGAATGTCATGGAGAATGTTTATATTGTGTCGATCAGCTGTCAACTGTCAAAAAAGATTAATGTTTTAAATCCATCTATTATTATTAGAAAGGATAAGAGTAAAAAGACACAGAACAGTTAACCGGGCTAAGCTTGTTAATATTCCAATAATTTCTGAGCAAATCGACCAACACCCACACAGCACACAATTGTGTCTTAATGCCAGGCCCGTCTTGAATGATTACCTATACAACAACATTGAAATTAATGAAGAAATTGGGGAAATCAAGAACATTTAAAAGTTATCATAACCAACAGACCGTATGAACCTCTAAACACTAAACCACGGAATATTAACATAACAATATCATCAAGCTCACCCCAAACTCTATCAAAAATCACAAACAGGTCAAAAATTTTAGAACAGAACAGAAGATAAACAACAATCTTATACAAATTAGAAAGGCGGTCGACAATGAAGCGTCAGTTTTAACAACTTCGTTTGGATTAATTAATGCCAGATCTGTAAGGAACAAAACAACAATTTTTTCTGATTATATTGTTGAAAATTCCATCGATATTTATGGAATAACTGAAACGTGACTGAATAATGACTGCTCGGATTCATCGACAATCGCAGCTTTAGTACCTAATAGATATTCTATACTTACCACATTGCCCTAAAGGTTCACTTATATTTAAGTCATCTATTAAGTTTAAACTAAAAAATTTATGGGACTTTCAAAAGTAGGGTTATTTACGATTTCAGTCAAGATTAAATGCCTGTTTCTCGGAAACGCCGCCAACGATTTTTTTTCAAACTTTCTTAATCGAAATTCTCATAGGTAGCGTATTGTGAGAAACCATTGTACAATTTTTCTAATTTTCATGGGTAGCCAAAAAAAAAAAGAGATCGAAAATTGAAAATGGCGTATTTTTACGATTTGGAGCATGTTAAGGGGTCTTTTTTCTCAAAAAGTCAATGTAATTAGGCTTTCACCATTGAAAATGGCGAGAGACTATCCGTCCGTCCGTCCATCCGTCTTCGTCCGTCCGTCCGACTCCGTCAGTTACTATGTCCGTCTCCGTCCGTCCGACTCCGTCAGTTACTATGTCCGTCTCCGTCCGTCAGTCTCCGTCTGTCTCTGTCCGTCCGTCCGTCCGTCCGTCCGTCTGTCCGCCCGTCCTTCCGTCTTCGACTCAGTCTCGGACTCCGTCTACAACTTGGTCTCCTACTCCGTTTCCGTCCGTTTGTCTCCGACTCCGTTTCCATACGTCCGTTTAAGGTCTTACAAATCATAGATTAACATATCTTACATTTCAATAAACTTATTAAATTTACTGTCAAGTAGCAATAGTCATTTTTATTTGTTTCATTCATCATGGCGTGTGGCAGTGTGTATAATTAACTGTCATCAACAGTCGTTAATAATTACTGGAAGCAGTCATATAAGGTGGATATTTGATACCATATCGCTTCTGGTGATGACAGGAATTTCTACTGTTTATCCCCATAAACGCTTACTGGGTTCTTGTGTAGTAAAAAAAGCTATTTATATGAAGATCAGAATTTTATTTAACAGCATTAACAATACCTAGAAAAGAATACTATACATGTAGAGTTAAAAGTATTTTTTTGCACGCCCCCCCCCCCCAAAAAAAAATAAATAAAATAAAAGAATGGGGTGCGAATCTTGATTAAAAACGTTTTACGAATCCGATATACCCATAGTATCTTTCTGAAACTTTGACTTACCCCCCCCCCCCCAAACAAAAATGGGTGGTGAGTATTGTTTAATTGTTTATTGACCTATTTTACAATTTCTTTTTCTTTGTTTACCTTGTACAAAAACATTTTCATCTGCAGTTGCAGATTTTCGAATTTCGAAAATTCGTAGCTGTGATTTCGAACCGGAAGTTACGACCAATTTGACAACTTTAATAGTTTTACGATTTTCAAAAATATGATAAGAAATTTTCTAAATTATCTCGCCTCGATGAAATTAGGGATCAAAGCTTTAAAAAAAAAATCAACGAAATATAGGTCAGAATGAACTAAAAAATTTTTCGATACTAATACTAAACAAGTAATTACTGATTCGTACACAAAATATGGAGTTTGTCGATCGAACCGTGAAAAAGCAATAGGGCTGTTGCGATATTTTACTTACAGACATGGGAGTTATATTTTCAAAATGTTATAACATTGCATTTTTGTTGAGAGTTTTTTTTTTTCGTTTTGATTACTATAACAACCAAATATGAAGTAATATACAAGAGTAAAGATATTTGATGTTAAAAATTCGCAATCATTTTTACGTGTAAACAAATTTCACTTCAAAATCTCAATTTCTCTATATGTTATTTATGTCCTAATAACGGCCAAATTTTCTACAGAGGAGTGTTTTTCGAAAGTGAACCCCTTTCCTGCTCTTGAGGAAAGACATATATATATATAAATATTTTTATTTAATTTATTAGGGTTTCACACTGCGTAGTTTTATTATTCTTATTATTATTATTATTCAGATTCCAATTTGAATAGATCTCATCAACTACTTGTCGGATCGTTATGATTTCTTCGGTTTTCCTAGGAAAGTGGGTGTGGCTTAGAGGATAAAGCTACAGTGCGAAATGTCCGAAATCACCGAAGTTTTCGTAATTTTGCCTGTAAAATAGTCAATTATTAATGGATATTCACAAAAGTGACATCATTTGATTCAAAAAGCAAGTATGTGTCATATCAAGTTGATTAAAATTTACAATTACCACCGGAAGCGGCGCCATTTGGTCAAAAACTGCCTTTTTAACTTTTAAAATCGATATTTTTTAAACCAAGAATTATTTAATATGTAATAATAATATTAACTTTTGGTTTAAATTCACATACTAACAAAACTCATACGAACATATAGATATCATAAAATTGTTTCTAACTTGTTCGGTTGCCGAGATATGGGCGGTTTTCTAAAAGTCACTTTTGAAAGTTTTTGGCCCATAAAAGTGTCAATTATTATTCGATTTTCATAAAATTTTCACCCTTTGAAGCCTACTGCCATCGACGATGTTATAAAACGATGTTTTTAGTATCAGCGGAAGTAATGTCATTTTGGCAAAAACTGTATTTTTAGCCTTCAAAACAGATATTTTAATCAAATGAATCTGATTTGTAATGTTTTTACAATTATGATGCCAATCAACAAATAGAATGGACCCATACGATCATACAGATGCTACAAAATCGTTTCTAACTTGTACGGTTGCCGAGAAATAGCCGATTTTCTACAAGTCACTTTTCAAGGTTTTGGGTCTATAAAAGTGGCATATATTATTCGATTTGCATGAAATTTTCACCATGTGATGCCTTATGCCATTTCTGATTACATAAAAGTAATTTTCATCAAGGATAACTTGGCACCGGAAGTGACATGTTCAAGGGTAACGTGGCACCAGTGAAACCCGTCATTCCTGCATGCAGGTCTAGTTTTTAATAATCTTGCCTGGTAGCTTCTGATAAAAAGATGATACAATTATCAATATTGATGTCATAAATATCGGAAAATAATGTTTTTTTGGAAAATAACAACTGTGGTTGCTATGGTAACAACTCAAACTTCTTCATATTTTTCTCAAACTTACACAATCCATATAATTTGATATTACAATCTTACATGGGTTTCAAATATTTCTAAATGTGGTCATCACCATTTTGTTTAACGTAAATAGCGGATTGGAAATATGCAATTTAAAAAATTCACAAACTTTTTGACATATTCCCATAATTTCACTTCCGTATTTCCATTCTTTCTTATTCTATTCATGTCCTCAAAGCACCCCGAAAATAGGCAATTTGCCCCCGTGGATAATTGTTAAAAAATGACCATATATCCAGCTCTTGAGAAAAGGCATATAGATATTTTTTTTATTTTTTTCCCTGTTAATATTACATGATAGCTACTGATTTTAAAATGAATAATAACCACATTCAATATTTCAGATATAACATGGATAAGACCATTTTTGATGAAAAAATTGACCAAAAGCACTTTGATAAAATGGAATATTTGAGCAAACCTATGTAGGAATTACTGGGGAAACCGGAGTTATTATTTAATAAATGTGAAAATTGAAACATAATTTTCCATAAAGTATATGTACTTCATGAATTTACATCTACATTTTGATAGTTTCGATATGAAATAAATATGGGATCACAAAAAACCCCCCACCAAAAATGACTTTGACGAAAAACCTTTCTTTCCCGAAAAGTCAAAAATCCCGACTTTGAGCCGCAATAAAAGAAAATTGATTCGATTTTGAATCTGTAAAATGTTTTGTGACAAGAATGACGAGGTCTACTTGAAAACTGATAAAATTAAATGTATTATCTTAATCTAATATTAGTTGTCAATAGATTGGAACGCGGTAGTAACAGATTGAGGCCAAAGCCGATACATATCCGTTGCTCAAGTAACTAATTCTGAACAACTCACAAAGAGGCAGTTTATGGGTTTATATAGATTTCAAACTATAATTATTGGTATTGGATCTAGACTCTAGTAATACTTTATAATACTTAATCTTCATCCAGTCCCGGCTAGTTATCTGTTTTCAGCTAGGGCTACTGCATGACTTACTATAGTAAGTCACAAAGTGTTACACAGAGCTGTTAAGCTCCTACAAAAGTTCACGTAAAAAAAACTAGTAACATCCCCAGTCTTATTGGCAATGATTTATGGTTTTACAATAAATTGTACTCACCGTCTATTCGGCCTGTCTTCGACTTACATATTGCGAATAGTATTAGTCGAATTTCGTCCACTTCGAATTTACAGTACAAAAAAGTGTCATTTTTTTTTAATGTGAACGACATTCGGTGAACTTCGTTTTTATTTTCAATACCGCGTATCTGACCTAGCCGTCACATTTCTAAGCATTAGTCGGGTCATAGCCCCCTGATCCGTGACCATTTCTTGGGGAACAAGGTTTGGCGATGGTTTCTGATTGAAGAGATCGTAGTGAAGATATTTGTAGTTTTTCTACCACTGAAATCTACGGGCAGCCAAAAATCCAAGATGTCGGGAAAATGGTCTGAAATTGACCATGACAAACACTTTTGACGATATGGCCCGTGTAATATACTATTCAAAAAAAGTAGGGGATATTTGATTTTTAAGTGTTATTAAAGTCACCTAATGAAACTGACGAAGAAACAAATGACAAAATGAAATGAAGTTCACATTCATCGATTTATTCCAATTGATCGTTAGACTAAGTAAGGCACAGACTGACCATTATAAGGGTAAAATGATACCCGGGATCAAACAGCAAAGTTACCACAGCATCACAACAAAGTCAGTAACGGGTAAATCCTCCTCTGTTTGCCAAACAAGCATTGATCCGACGTGGCATACTCCTAATAAGACGTCTAAGGTCATTTTGGTCCAGATTGTCCCATTCCTGTTGCAACGCAGCAGCAAGTTCTTGGACATTGGCAGGACGTTGTTGACGTTGACGTAACCTCTGTCCAAGCATGTCCCAGACATGCTCGATGGGGGAGAGGTCGGGGCTCAGTGCTGGCCAAGGTAATGTGGTGATGTTCTGTTAGTGGAGGTAACCTGTAAAGATCCTGGCCCTGTGACATCTTGCGTTGTCATCCTGGAAGATGAAACGGCGGCCATGACGTCGTACGAACGGCACAACATGGACTGCCAAGATGTTGTCCCGGTAGTACTGGCCTGTAACACGATCTGCAACAACATGTAAAGCCGTTCTTCCAGCAACAGTGATGCCTCCCCACACCATAACAGAACCACCCCCAAATCGATCATGTCTGATGACGTTAACGTCTTGGAAGCGCTCGTTTCGACGACGCCACACCCTCCTACGTCTGTCCAAAAAATCAACAGTGAACCTTGACTCATCTGAAAACATCACATTGCTCCAGCGTCGATTATCCCAGTGTTGACGATCCCTACACCAACGACGTCTTGCCTGAATTTGATGATCTCTCAAACAAGGGATCACGCGAGGACGTCGGGCGCGAAGGTGACCCATATGCAGTCGATTCAGAATCGTCTGGCCACTCACTCTCACACCAGTGTATGTTTGAAGACGATCGCTGATCTGATTTGCTATGAAGACACGATTTCTCAAGGCCAAGGTACGGCTAAATCGATCCTGGGCTTGAGTTGTCGGCCTTGGTCCACCTGAGCGTGGTCTGTCCTGTATAGATTGTGTATCACGGTATCTGCTTATGACAGAAAACAAATTTTGATTGCGGGGTGGCGGAAGCGGCGCCATTTGGTCAAAAACTGCCTTTTTAACTTTTAAAATCGATATTTTTTAAACCAAGAATTATTTAATATGTAATAATAATATTAACTTTTGGTTTAAATTCACATACTAACAAAACTCATACGAACATATAGATATCATAAAATTGTTTCTAACTTGTTCGGTTGCCGAGATATGGGCGGTTTTCTAAAAGTCACTTTTGAAAGTTTTTGGCCCATAAAAGTGTCAATTATTATTCGATTTTCATAAAATTTTCACCCTTTGAAGCCTACTGCCATCGACGATGTTATAAAACGATGTTTTTAGTATCAGCGGAAGTAATGTCATTTTGGCAAAAACTGTATTTTTAGCCTTCAAAACAGATATTTTAATCAAATGAATCTGATTTGTAATGTTTTTACAATTATGATGCCAATCAACAAATAGAATGGACCCATACGATCATACAGATGCTACAAAATCGTTTCTAACTTGTACGGTTGCCGAGAAATAGCCGATTTTCTACAAGTCACTTTTCAAGGTTTTGGGTCTATAAAAGTGGCATATATTATTCGATTTGCATGAAATTTTCACCATGTGATGCCTTATGCCATTTCTGATTACATAAAAGTAATTTTCATCAAGGGTAACTTGGCACCGGAAGTGACATGTTCAAGGGTAACGTGGCACCAGTGAAACCCGTCATTCCTGCATGCAGGTCTAGTTTTTAATAATCTTGCCTGGTAGCTTCTGATAAAAAGATGATACAATTATCAATATTGATGTCATAAATATCGGAAAATAATGTTTTTTTGGAAAATAACAACTGTGGTTGCTATGGTAACAACTCAAACTTCTTCATATTTTTCTCAAACTTACACAATCCATATAATTTGATATTACAATCTTACATGGGTTTCAAATATTTCTAAATGTGGTCATCACCATTTTGTTTAACGTAAATAGCGGATTGGAAATATGCAATTTAAAAAATTCACAAACTTTTTGACATATTCCCATAATTTCACTTCCGTATTTCCATTCTTTCTTATTCTATTCATGTCCTCAAAGCACACTGAAAATAGGCAATTTGCCCCCGTGGATAATTGTTAAAAAATGACCATATATCCAGCTCTTGAGAAAAGGCATATAGATATTTTTTTTATTTTTTTCCCTGTTAATATTAGGCCTACATGATAGCTACTGATTTTAAAATGAATAATAACCACATTCAATATTTCAGATATAACATGGATAAGACCATTTTTGATGAAAAAATTGACCAAAAGCACTTTGATAAAATGGAATATTTGAGCAAACCTATGTAGGAATTACTGGGGAAACCGGAGTTATTATTTAATAAATGTGAAAATTGAAACATAATTTTCCATAAAGGTGTATGTACTTCATGAATTTACATCTACATTTTGATAGTTTCGATATGAAATAAATATGGGATCACAAAAAAAACCCCACCAAAAATGACTTTGACGAAAAACCTTTCTTTCCCGAAAAGTCAAAAATCCCGACTTTGAGCCGCAATAAAAGAAAATTGATTCGATTTTGAATCTGTAAAATGTTTTGTGACAAGAATGACGAGGTCTACTTGAAAACTGATAAAATTAAATGTATTATCTTAATCTAATATTAGTTGTCAATAGATTGGAACGCGGTAGTAACAGATTGAGGCCAAAGCCGATACATATCCGTTGCTCAAGTAACTAATTCTGAACAACTCACAAAAAGGCAGTTTATGGGTTTATATAGATTTCAAACTATAATTATTGGTATTGGATCTAGACTCTAGTAATACTTTATAATACTTAATCTTCATCTAGTCCCGGCTAGTTATCTGTTTTCAGCTAGGGCTACTGCATGACTTACTATAGTAAGTCACAAAGTGTTACACAGAGCTGTTAAGCTCCTACAAAAGTTCACGTAAAAAAAACTAGTAACATCCCCAGTCTTATTGGCAATGATTTATGGTTTTAAAATAAATTGTACTCACCGTCTATTCGGCCTGTCTTCGACTTACATATTGCGAATAGTATTAGTCGAATTTCGTCCACTTCGAATTTACAGTACAAAAAAGTGTCATTTTTTTTTAACGTCAACGACATTCGGTGAACTTCGTTTTTATTTTCAATACCGCGTATCTGACCTAGCCGTCACATTTCTAAGCATTAGTCGGGTCATAGCCCCCTGATCCGTGACCATTTCTTGGGGAACAAGGTTTAGCGATGGTTTCTGATTGAAGAGATCGTAGTGAAGATATTTGTAGTTTTTCTACCACTGAAATCTACGGGCAGCCAAAAATCCAAGATGTCGGGAAAATGGTCTGACCATGACAAACACTTTTGACGATATGGCCCGTGTAATATACTATTCAAAAAAAGTAGGGGATATTTGATTTTTAAGTGTTATTAAAGTCACCTAATGAAACTGACGAAGAAACAGATGACAAAATGAAATGAAGTTCACATTCATCGATTTATTCCAAATGATCGTTAGACTAAGTAAGGCACAGACTGACCATTATAAGGGTAAAATGATACCCGGGATCAAACAGCAAAGTTACCACAGCATCACAACAAAGTCAGTAACGGGTAAATCCTCCTCTGTTTGCCAAACAAGCATTGATCCGACGTGGCATACTCCTAATAAGACGTCTAAGGTCATTTTGGTCCAGATTGTCCCATTCCTGTTGCAACGCAGCAGCAAGTTCTTGGACATTGGCAGGACGTTGTTGACGTTGACGTAACCTCTGTCCAAGCATGTCCCAGACATGCTCGATGGGGGAGAGGTCGGGGCTCAGTGCTGGCCAAGGTAATGTGGTGATGTTCTGTTGTTGGAGGTAACCTGTAACGATCCTGACCTTGTGACATCTTGCGTTGTCATCCTGGAAGAGGAAACGGCGGCCATGACGTCGTGCGAACGGCACAACACGGACTGCCAAGATGTTGTCCCGGTAGTACTGGCCTGTAACACGCCCTGCAACAACATGTAAAGCCGTTCTTCCAGCAACAGTGATGCCTCCCCACACCATAAGAGAACCACCCCCAAATCGATCATGTTTGATGACGTTAACGTCTTGGAAGCGCCCGTTTCGACGACGCCACACCCTCCTACGTCTGTCTAAAAAATCAACAGTGAACCTTGACTCATCTGAAAACATCACATTGCTCCAGCGTCGATTATCCCAGTGTTGACGATCCCTACACCAACGACGTCTTGCCTGAATGAGATGATCTCTCAAAAAAAGGGATCACGCGAGGACGTCGGGTGCGAAGGTGACCCCGAAGCAGTCGATTCCGAATCGTCTGGCCACTCACTCTCACACCAGTGTCTGTTTGAAGACGAGCGCTGATCTAATTTGCTGTGATGACACGATGTCTCAAGGCCAAGGTACGGCTAAATCGATCCTGGGCTTGAGTTGTCGGCCTTGGTCCACCTGAGCGTGGTCTGTCCTGTATAGATTGTGTATCACGGTATCTGGACCATAGCCTGCTTATGACAGACTGAGAAACATTCATCGTCCGCGCCACAACCGCCTGTGTTGTGCCGATCTGTAGCATGCCAAGGGCACGTAACCTTTCATTTTGGGTAAGCCGACGCATATCAAAATTTGTTTTCTGTCATAAGCAGGCTATGGTCCAGATGTCGTGATACACAATCTGTACAGGACAGACCACGCTCAGGTCGACCAAGGGCGACAACTCAAGCCCAGGATCGATTTATCCGTACCTTGGCCTTGAGAAATCGTGTCTTCATAGCAAATCAGATCAGCGATCGTCTTCAAACATACACTGGTGTGAGAGTGAGTGGCCAGACGATTCTGAATCGACTGCATATGGGTCACCTTCGCGCCCGACGTCCTCGCGTGATCCCTTGTTTGAGAGATCATCAAATTCAGGCAAGACGTCGTTGGTGTAGGGATCGTCAACACTGGGATAATCGACGCTGGAGCAATGTGATGTTTTCAGATGAGTCAAGGTTCACTGTTGATTTTTTGGACAGACGTAGGAGGGTGTGGCGTCGTCGAAACGAGCGCTTCCAAGACGTTAACGTCATCAGACATGATCGATTTGGGGGTGGTTCTGTTATGGTGTGGGGAGGCATCACTGTTGCTGGAAGAACGGCTTTACATGTTGTTGCAGATCGTGTTACAGGCCAGTACTACCGGGACAACATCTTGGCAGTCCATGTTGTGCCGTTCGTACGACGTCATGGCCGCCGTTTCATCTTCCAGGATGACAACGCAAGATGTCACAGGGCCACAATCTTTACAGGTTACCTCCACTAACAGAACATCACCACATTACCTTGGCCAGCACTGAGTCCCGACCTCTCCCCCATCGAGCATGTCCCCAGACAAGCTTGGGCAGAGGTTACGTCAACGTCAACAACGTCCTGCCAATGCCCAAGAACTTGCTGCTGCGTTGCAACAGGAATGGGACAATCTGGACCAAAATGACATTAGACGTCTCATTAGGAGTATGCCACGTCGGATCAATGCTTGTTTGGCAAACAGAGGAGGATTTACCCGTTACTGACTTTGTTGTGATACTGTGGTAACTTTGCTGTTTGACCCCGGGTATCATTTTACCCTTATAATGGTCAGTCTGTGCCTTACTTAGTCTAACGATCATTTAGAATAAATCGATGAATGTGAACTTCATTTCATTTTGTCATTTGTTTCTTCGTCAGTTTCATTAGGTGACTTTAATAACACTTAAAAATCAAATATCCCCTACTTTTTTTGAATAGTATATATGATGCATCGGGTGTGCATCATGTAGACAAACATTACCTATTCACCAAGGGGGAGGGCAATGGGGAGCGCGTGCGCGTTTTTTCCTTTCCCATTATGTACCTGACAAGGAGAAGGGTCGCATGTCTAACCTCGCAGGTTTTCTTCTGGTCCTCCGGTTTCCTTCCACTGTGAAAGTTCCAAATGCCCAAGCGAATTATTGAAATAATTATTAATGGTTTTGCATTATTTGAAATATTTTTTTGGTCAAATTTCTCAGTAGTAGGCCCTATAATTTAGTATTGGATTGGGGTTCGGGACAAATGATGACCCATCTGTATCATTAAACCCTTAAATACTGGCATTTGCACCGTGAGGTCACATATTCAAACAATGTCGACTTCTTGATTCTCCTAAAACTCGCGACGGGCTCCAGCTAAATCCAGAACCTATTGCCTGGATTATGCAGGAGCAGCTTTTAACGGAACACTTCAATACATAATCCTGGTTATATGTCACGAATTTATCTGCAAACCTTCGTGACTTTCACCCCTTTCCTCTAATGTGCCCTGTCAAGGTGTTTCACCATGGCACCAAGTAATTGCATTCGATAAGTAACATTTATACAAATTAATATCAGACAAAATCTTATCTTTATCATCTTAGGGTGATCCTTACCACATTTAAAAAAATCCATTCAGTCATTTTGAAAAAGAAGCAGATTTTTTTTTATAAATTATCTTCTATCAAACCTTTAAATGTGTTGGGTCTTGGGTGCCTATATGCAGAATAAGATTCAAGGATGCCTGGGACAATTTTCGGTTGTTATTATTACACGTGTTGATCGGTAGTTTCGAAAATAGCTAATTTTTGTATGTTTGTGGTACGAACATACTCCTCCCAGTGTCCCGTTTCAAGAGCTAATCCCATCACTCACTGCTGTAAAGAGTGATAATTTTTGTTCTGAATTATGATTGGTCAATAGTCAAATTAACAACCAATCGCCGACTGCGTTACAAACGCATTACTCTTAAAACAAAGCGCCAAATTAGACCAAATATGTTTACATAACGTTACGTCATGCCGTACGATTTCTTTATGCCCAATTAACCAGTGTATAGCAGAATATTGCAGTAAAACAAATTGTGTGACAAACGAGGCTATTAAATCGAATAAAATGTAAACAATACTTGTTGAAAACGAAAAAAAAATCACCGTTTTAATAACTTAAATCACTGTCAAAAGTTTCAGGGAAGACCAGGATTAAACGTAGGACAGACATGTTGGTGTACTCAAGTGACAGATTTGATTGAACGGGAAGAATAGACCCCCCCCCCTTCAAAACTTCAAGTATCAGAAGCCAGTCTAGCAATGGTCAGAGAGGGATTTTTCGGGTTAAATAGGTGAAACTGGCTTTGAAAAATATTATTTTCCACAGCTTAGCCCCCACCTTTAAATAATCTTCCAGAAATGATCTTGAACTTAGCTTTACGTCAAAACATAAAGGTCCTCGTAGATACATGTCCCAGATGTAACGGCCAGGGCCATGGTGTTGGTTACGTTGATAACTGTCAGTGTTTCAACACACCAAAAATAATGGCCAGATGCAACACCGAGGTATAAAATCCCAAGATATCTGTTACAAATGCCCTTTATAAAATATTCGTCAACCAAAGAGCAACCATTTTGAGAAAAAAAGGCAGTAGCCCAAATTAAGGCCCAAACTAGTTTACGGCGTATCTATCCAGGCTACTTCTGAAAATCATGCCCGGAGAAGACGACCCACAGTATTAAAGTCTAACCTTATACCATAAACATCTCCGCATGGGTAAAGTAAGTGAAAAAATATTGGTACACCAAAGTTACTATCAGAGTAGGATCGACTAGGGTTCTGAACTTTTAAAACAAATTTCATTTTATTTCACTCGAACATAAAATATAAAGGATTGGCTTGGAATTGTTAGGGCCCTCTGGCCATTGGTACCATGCGGACACACAACGAATTTCAGATTATATTTTGGACTAAAGTAATTTAGCTTGAACATTTCAATTTCATGACTTACAACTATCCCATCCAAATCGTCCATGTTGAACAAGAACATAGCCTTGTATTTTACCTCAGAGGTTAAAGTTATGTCAAACTAGAAATTTCTTAAAACATGGAAAATGAGACTTCAACTATCCCAACTAAATTCTTAACAAATGGAAAATAAGACTCCGGCTATTAAGGGTGACTATTGTTGGTAATTTTCACTATCGTCCTCGATGAACCAGAACACCGCCTTGTATTTTACCTCAGAGGTCAAGATCATATCAAACTTGAAAATTCTTAAGAAATGGAAAGTAAAAATGAATTTTCCTCAACCCTACTGTTACGCCTGTGGTAAAATCGGATAAATTGACCTTTAATGTGTTAAATTCCATGTAATTGTCTACCAAGAAGTGACCGTGAACTTGAAAAAAGCTCTGACCTAATATCCAAATTAAGATGGGACTTTTGGCCAAATTCATCCCATGGGTCAAAAGAACATATAAAATTTGGTTTTGACCTATGGTCTATATAATGACTTTGAACTTGAGTTTACCTCCCACATTTACTTACCTATATCTCAAAACGGAAACATGCCCCGGAGATCAAGGTCATAATGTTGGTTACTTAGAGAATTGTCATAGTATTTCAACTGATGAAAACAGATGCAATACCCACGGAACAGTGGGGAACAAAATACCAAGATTCTTATTAAAAATGACCTTTAATGAAATTTCTTCACCTAAAGCAGCCAATTTGAAAAAAAAAGATGTCAGTCCTAATTAAGACCATAATCAGTTAATTTGGGACATTTACTGGTTAGATTCGGTTCTGCTATGTCGGAAATAAGATGTGCTCGTCTATGGCAGCCATTTTAGGTCCTAAACTTTTCGCACCGACCTCCACTTGGTCATCTTTGTCGACTGATTATTACGTTGTGGGTAGTGCAAAAAGTAAGGGTCTACGTCAAAATTTAACTTCGGTAAAATGTTTGGACTTTCAGTATGACTTCTGATGAACTTGATTTTTTTTAACAATGTCGAGGATTTCAGAAATGTACATGTAATGGATTTTTGTCGTACTTTGCCAAAATTTTATATAGCGAATAGCTCCGAGGTAGAATTTGTACACTTATGGATGTTTAATCTGTAATCAACGGTACAAAGTCAGAGGGGTCAAAACCAAAAGTACGACACAGATGTCAGTAGCGCGTGTGTCCTCCACTGGCTCTTATGCACGCTGTGTAGCGACGTAGCATGGAATTAACCATCTGTGCCGTACTTTTGGTTTTGATCCCTTTCATGCTGCACCGTTGATTACAGTTTAAACATCCATAAGTGTACAAATGTCTTGATGTGTTCCCATTTCAATATTGTTCACAATAAGAAGCAAAGTAAATACGATATGTTTACATGATCATTTTGTTATACGAAAAACTAAGTGATGCGTTTTCTATGGCGCTCAGTATAGTTTACTAACGTTTACAAGCTGACCATGCTTAAGAAATGACGTTGTATCAGATGGTCCGACGTTCTTGGAACAACTAATCTGAATTTAGAGTTTACTACAACGATATTAATTATAATAAAATGCGTTTGAAACATTATTCTAAACTTTAAATTCAAATTGCGGGGTGGTGGTATTTTTATTTGTTTAGTTAAACGGTTTTAGATTTGGAAAACATGACGTTTTAAAAACTAAAATCCAATATAATTATTATAATTCGGTAATGTCCAAGGGATTATAAGTTAAACCGTTACATTATTTACATTAGAAGACACTAGTTTATTAACATTTACACACTGTCCGAACTGACTTTGGAAATAACGCTGCGTGTATAGAGCGCCTAAGGGCTGCACATGTTTCATGTTGCTCTATTGTTGTCAACAAGGTTTTTGATTTGTGTCATTTTTGGACAAGGTGCTGTATCACGGTACAAGAAGCAACGTTGGCGAAAAAAATTCAGGAAAAGATTGATTCATACGGTAGTTTTGGTAATTTATATTATTCATATTCACTAGATTGTGAAATAAAATTCTTCATGGACCAAGATTTACAACAGTTACATGATATACTCGTCAACACAACCATTGCTCTTGTCCAGTCAATTAAGAGCGAGGGGATGTAGAGCTGGCAAGAATAAACAAAGATTAATTAAGACAGTCATTAGTGAAAGAGTTCCTTTTCTCAAGACCAACCACGGTATTAATTTTAACCAATACATTTATAAATACATCAGAAGGTATTTTTTTAAAATATGAATTACATGTTTGACAGTAAATATTATATCATTTAGCATCAAATATGGATAAAATAAGATTAAAAATTTTAAAGATAGGCTGGCACTGCCAGGCAGGATACGCCCACATTTTCGAAAGATGGATAGAGAACAATCAATACCGAAAGTGATTTTTCCTACATCATTAAGTTAGAATTTGATATGTGCAAATATCGAAATGAATTAAGATCTTTGAGGTATAAAGGTTCATTTCAGTACCCTTCAAATTCGACTGGGGATCATGTTGCTAAGTAGGTAAGATGCTGGCTCGGTAGCCTTGACGTTGGGTGTTTGATCCCTGCATTGGGTGACAAAGTTCATCTAGATTTTCTGGCGTGGTTTCCCCTTGTTAGTGATGAAGGATGGATGGTCTGACAAGAACAGCGGTCAATTTTGGTCTGATTTTCTCGAAATTCCACCTCAACCTTCATTACGATATAACGGTGATATAATCAAACGGTTTTTTTAAATCGGATAATAATTTTGACCTCCAGAGGGACCACAAGCTAAAAAGGGCGATTTTTCGGACAATCAGGGGCCATAATTCAGGAAGTTACGATCCGATGGGCGTAAATATCGAAAGGAACCAAGATTTCGGGGTATAAACATGCATGTCAAGTTTCATCACAATCGGTTCAAAATTGTGACCTCTATAGGGTCCAACAAGCTAAAAATATATTTCGTACAGTCAGGGGCCATAATCCAAAATTGACGGACAAAATGGCCGCCGTCTGTACGCGAATAGTGTGAAAATATGTTATATCAAGGTTGTGGACCCTATAGAGGTCCCTCTGGAGGTCAGAATTATTATTATCTGAACATTTTTATACGCCCACATTTTCATGTGGACAATTTGTTTGTGGACTCGCTCCAGGTCACAATTCTTATCCGATTTTGACGAAACTTGAAATATAGGTTTATTCCCATAAGATCATGGTTCCTTTCGATATTGGCATGTATCGGATCGGAACTTCATGGAATATGGCTCCTGATTGTACGAAATATCATATTCATATTTTTTTAGCTTGTGGACCCTATAGAGGTCACAATTTTGAACCGATTGTGATGAAATTTGACATGCATGTTTAGAACCCCGAAATCTTGGTTCCTTTCGATATTTGCGCCCATCGGATCGTAACTTCCTGAATTATGGCCCCTGATTGTCCGCAAAATCATCGCCCTTTTTAGCTTGTGGTCCCTCTGGAGGTCAAAATTATTATCCGATTTAAAAAAACTGTTTGATTATATCACCATTACATGATAGTGAAGGTTGAGTTCAAATTTCGTGAAAATCGGACCAAATTTGACGAACAAAAGGGCCGCCGTTTGTACGCGAATAGTGTGACAATATGTTATATCAAGGTTGTGGACCCTATAGACGTCACAGTTGTGAACCGATTTTGATGAAACTTGACATGTATGTTTATAACCCAAAGATCTTGGTTCCTTTCGATATTTGCACCCATCAGATCGTAACTTCCTGAATTATGGCCCCTGGTTTTCCGAAAAATCGCGTTTGTTTGCTTGTGGTCCCTCTGGAGGTCAAAATTATTATCGGATTTAAAAAAAACGTTTGATTATATCACGGTTACATGGTAATGAAAAGAGAATTTGTACGCGAATAGTGTGACAATATGTTATATCAAGGTTGTGGACCCTATAGACGTCACAGTTGTGAACCGATTTTGATGAAACTTGACATGTATGTTTATAACCCAAAGATCTTGGTTCCTTTCGATATTTGCACCCATCAGATCGTAACTTCCTGAATTATGGCCCCTGATTTTCCGAAAAATCGCGTTTGTTTGCTTGTGGTCCCTCTGGAGGTCAAAATTATTATCGGATTTAAAAAAAACCTTTGATTATATCACGGTTACATGGTAATGAAAAGAGAATTTGAATTTCGTGAAAATCGGACCGTAATTGACGGATAAAATGGCCGACATTTGTACGCGAATAATGTGAAAATATGTTATATCAAGGTTGTGGACCCGATAGAGGTCACAATTTTGAACAGATTTTGATGAAACTTGAAATACATGTTTCTAACCTAAAGATCTTGGTTCCACTGCATATTTGCGCATATCGGATCGTAACTTCCTGAATGATAGCCCCTGATTGTACGAAAAATCACCCTTTTTTGCTTGTGGTCCCTCTGGGGGTCACAATTATTATCTGATTTAAAAAAACGTTTGATTATATCACAGTTACACCATAGTTATGGGTGAGTTGAATTATGTTTTTCTGATGATTACTTAAAATGCAACAACTCTTGATTTAGCTGCTGTGTGGGCGTATGTTTCGTTGCCTGGCAACCTACTTTTTTTAAATTATAGTGTACTGGCTTATTGTGTACAGGCTTGTAGTGCGTCGTTTCCAATAAAACATTTGTCATTTGGCACATTACAATTCACGTTTTACAAGTAAAGTTTGCCTTAAGAGTATTTTGACTTAATAATTACCGGCATTAGGACTTTGCACATTGTACTTTTTACATATTCAACCGAAGACACTATAGCAGGGCATTTAATATTGACAGCCACACCCTTCCATATCTTTTACCTTTTAGATACAAGTTTTTGATCGGCTAATCTTTTATCATAGCAATCTGATCGTACAACTGGTGAGCGTATTTGTAGTTGATCTAACAACACCGCTTGTTGCCATGAATGTTGATTATCTTCATATCTCTTTACATCAAAACATTTCATGTCAGCCCTTCTTTCCAAGTATATTTTTTTGTTGCCAGTCTGTGGAGAAACAGTTAAAGAATAATATTAAAGGAGATAAACCTCTAACTAAATATTTTCCATAATATTCAAAATTAAAAACGCGAATTAGAATTAAATTCCAATCAATACTGGTGTTATTATCTTGCCGTGAAAACGTGAGATCCAAATATTCAATTTTTAAGACACAGTGAACATTTTAAAACCAGCAGACCATTTGTAATAAACAAAGACAAGCGAATCCTGTAAGACAATGCGGGTGTAATGAGTAATGGCTGATTTACAAACGACGAAATAATAATAAAAGAAAAAGTGTGGAATGGCCTTTGCAAGCGAAAACTACTGCCTTTCAGTTTTGACTCTTCGTGTATTTCATTCACCATAATTGATCAGAAATTACAATAATCGTTCTTAAAAAGTGAATTAATGCACTTTTACTGGACCAATTGTCATCTCGTTTATCCCGAGATAGAGCGCCAAAGTCACCAAAAAAAAAAAAAATAAATAAATTTTCTAACATTTTTAATGGCCTTTACATGTATATATTGGTATGGTTTGTGGGATGTCAATCTGTCATCACACAGCTAGGGTTGAGGTGTTCCCCGTTTGCTTTGTGCTACACGGTCTGGCATTAGTAAAAAAGCCGATTTACATTTAGTCCTTATACTGACCCCATCAATAATCGAAAAATACAGCATATCGATCTAATTCAATACTTTATTTTGTCATAAATCAAAAACGTTTAGTTCCTTGATTGTTATCAAATTATCGGATTACAACGAAATCAGACACATAATATTAAGACATAAGCAAATTGAACATAACAATTCGATCTGAAGATTACCATAACACTGTCGATGGGTACACGGTATTAAGCTGTGTATAGATTTTTCACGAATTGGTTTTAAAAGAAGGAAATTGGTCCATATTTCATATTGATATTATAATATAAACTAGTTGTATCCAGGAAAAAAAAAACATTGGTAATACATACTTTGCTATAACACCGTTGTGAACGATTTGGTTTCTGGTAAATATTCTGGACAGAGTTTGTTTTTTCGATATTCTTTGGGAGTCCACGTTGTTGTAAACACCTAGGTTCGGAATTTCCCTCATACCTGTTTATACAATAGAATTATATTTTTCTTTTTTTTTTAAAAAAAAAGTGTTCTAACGCTTCTTATCACATTTGAACAGAGATCAAAAAATGACACTAATAATGCAATTCTGATGTAATATAAACGCGTCTGAAAATCGTAGTTTAAATTTATAAAATCTTTTGTTATTAAAATGGTAGTATTGTTTATGAGAATGTTAAAGTCGTATGTGATAGTTGGGTCAACCGTACATTTATTTTATGTTTCTTCTAAACATACTATGGTGTACAGTTTTGTGAATTCTAAAACCCCATAAAACAAAATCAACCTTTAAACCCGTCGTCAATGATATATCTACAACAGACTTCTAATATATCGCCGTGAGTTAATGTGCATAATATGAAAAGTGGTTGAAATAAACGATTAGCTTTTGAATAGCGCCTTAGAAACTATATTAAAGTAAAATGGGTTCAACTAACTAAACAAACAAAATACTACCTACTAAAGAATACAGGCCTTGTCCTCGTACAGTAATTCAACAGAACAATAAAATGTAAAAATATAGAATAACAACCCAGTTGTATATTACTACTGATAATATTAAAGCTAAAGGCTGATATATTTCTGTTGCTTTATTCATAATAGAGTAAACATTCTTCATGCCGAGCAACTCGTCTCCAAAGTGACATAAAGACGACAAATAAACCTAGCGTCGCCATATTGGACAATGTTTAAATTCATTTGCTGTCGATTATACAGAAGTTGAGATTATCTTCTTCACTATTACTACTTCGTGGACTTTAAATATGGTATTATTAAAGTTATAATGTGGCACGTGCATATTTTTTTCGAGAAAATGGGACAAATTATACTATAAAGTGGTGTTTCCAAGGATTTTCGCCTAACAAGGGTACTAGGTAGTATATTTATATATGTGGCTTTAATAAATAAGTATCTATATTTTTGGGTTCTCTTTATTCTAATCAAAATATATAATGCTCATATCGGCCCTAAATATTTGAAGAGCAGAGTAAGATAAAACAGGAGATAGGCTTTTCGTGGCTCTTAAAATACACTACACGCATACCAAGAAAATGTAAATGAAGCAATGTTAAATATGCTGTTTAAAACGGCTGGTGTATTTTATGGCTTGCAAACACATATACATAGATTTTACAGAATGATTTATTTGGCAGTGATTGCCAAAGAGTAACATAACATAAAAGACGGAGGGCAGGGTGTGTTAGCTGCAGTCGCTCCCGAGCAGTGGTTTGCAGGGGCGCAAATTATCCTCTTGGCTCTTACTAATTATGCGGGTTTTTACAGATTTATACTTTTGCCAAATATTAGTGGCAGGCCAATGAGCAAAAGGCTAAACACTTTCAATTCTGAAACAAAATAATATAATAATAAATTTTAGTGCATTTACAGGGTGACGAAAAACATAATCTCAAGTACCAAATCTGTAAGATGTATGGCGGGGGATTTGGTGTTGTGAACCCCCCTCCAATGGTTTATGAACCCGGTCATCGATTTATTCAAAGACCAAGACTGGTTGCAGAGTATCCGCCTCGTGCGTATTATAGACATCATATTGATAGAAAGATCAAATATGTGCTGCCACATAATAAAAAAAGACCGTTAGTAGTTAAAAAGACCTACGATGCTCAAGATGCTAGATTACTACATGATCCGCATAACGCCGTTGTGCCAGCTTATGACTATGGTAAAGAACTTTATGATGGTGGTTACTGGTATCCCCCAGATATCAATAGACCTCATAGGACAGCCCCTACTTACATTAATTATAAAGTGAAGCCATTATTACCCCCCATAGTCGATGGTTTCTACCGTTATCCAGATAAGGAATATGAAAGATTTCAAAGGGATATTGTAAGGGATAACAGCCAAACATACCCCAGTGAAAATAGTTGGACACCGGGACCTGTTGTAAGACGAGACATTTCGCACATATTTTCTGTATCAGCACGTCCTAGATTTTATTACCATCCAGCACGTCCTGTTCGTGTAGAATATGTTGATGATTATGATGAAAGATCCATGGTACCTATGTATAGGCCTAGACGAGAACAATTCTTGTCAGTTGACCAAAAACCAAATGATTCTTTCCGTAAACGTAGATTACAATATTTAATGGAACAGAGGCGACAGCAAGGTTTACTTTAGCAAAATGTGTATTATATATTATTATTATACTCTGATTAGATTTATTTATTGTGATATAAATTGAAAAATAATTTATTTCTTAATCTGCCATTTTGAATATATGGAAACCGTCAAAAAAAGCCACCGATTCGTATTTGGAGACAAACAATTAAATCGTCTGTCTCTTGATTAGTTTATTACTACTCTTACTGTATATACTAATCAACGCTAATCCGGGATTGATCAAGAGACAAAGGATTAGTACTTGATTGATTTATAAATGACTCAGCCAAGCGTGATTGATTGTATCGTGAGTGCAGGGCGTGGAAATCAAAACTTTCTGACAAGAATATTTTTTAGCCATGGTTAAAAAAGAATCGCCAAAAATTTCGCCAGATTGAATATTTAAACGCCAAAATTATAATTTTATCGCAATGGGCGTAAATGGCGATCGACAGCGTCAGCGCTGTGTGTATTATTCTAAAACTGGCATATTGATTCCTTTAATCCAACACTAATTCTGTGTAAAGCAAATGAAAATCCGTTTCTCTGATATTTGTAAACGTGGGAAAGATGAGCCGTAACAGCTTGTTTATTGAGTATACATAGTTTCTGAAGTGTTCTATCACTTGTGGTTCTTATTTTTCGTTTTTGACCGACATTGAATTCAGTGTATTCATTACTGAAATTTAATGTATATATGGCAATGTTGCGCAATTTTCTAATAATATTAAACTGGGTTAAATAATAATAGTGAGATGGAAAACAAAGGAGTGGAAACTTCATATTCATGCATCTTTGCTTTAGTTAGCTGTTCAGGTCTCTCGGGAAGTAATGGGCCTATTGCGCGACTGATCGGGTGGTGCTAATTCAGATAGTTCGAGTGACGTGTAACGTCGCTATACGAGTGGAGCACTTTCAAGGGTATTCAGATATTTAAAAGGTTTAGAGGAAATTGCCAAACTGTTTAGGTAGGTATGTTATTTGGGTGGTGTTAGTTCATATTCGTCAATAGAATAGCTTATAATTTGGACATAATCTTTTTGTACGTTTTTATATGCTCATATGGAAATGTGCTCGTATATTGACGTCGCCCCCGTCCGTCGTCCACAATTTCTTGTGAACGCTCTAGAGGCTACAGTTAAAAATACGATTGACTTTAAATTTATGCGCAGTGTTTAAGGTCATGCTGCCAGAGTTATGACCATTGGTCACTTCAAAAAATCTTCTTGACGCTCTCGAGGCAAAAGTTAATATCCGATTGACTTCGAATTTATACACAGTGTTTAAGGTGGCGAGACAAAGAAGTCTGTTGATTTTCAGCGATTCAGATAATTACTGCCAAAGTTATCTGCCTTGATCACTTTGAAATTTTTTGTCACGCTCTTGATACCAAACTTATCACCCGATTGACTTCATATATTGATAAACAGGGTTTAAGACCTTGAGACGAACAAGTACATATATAATGATTTTCGATGAATTTTGAAAACTGAACAGCTAAATCCGCGATATTAAATGTTTCGTTTACTAAACTTTAGCATTGGGACAGAATTTTATAAAAACCAAACAAATTCTAATGATTATCTGACTATTAATTAATAAGTTGTTACTCTTCGTCAGATTTTAGTGTATTATAAATGTTTTATTTCTGAAAAAAGTAAAAATATGCGACAACTCATATTGACTGCCCGGACGATTTAGCTGTTGTGGACGTATGTTTTGCTGCCTGGCAACCTTTCTTTGACTTAATGTACGTCAACTTCTGTCTGTTTCAGGTGACACTACGACACGAAAAATGCTTGCATTTCTTAAATTTTTCATTTAAACGGCTAAAACTTAGTGACATACCTGGAATTGCCATCCCATTTCTCTCTTACAAGAGGAAACCAAATTCAGACCAAATATAACCTCTCGTGCTGTTGAACATCAGCCATGTTTGGCCTAGATATCCAGAAGACTCGAAGAGAGAGGGGTTTGGGTCTATTTGAATGTTAACGAAGTTGTTTCGGCTCAGTAGTATGTAACTTTTATTTTTACTGAATCCATGACCACAGCTAATTGTCCAATTTAATTGGTCTCGGGGGCTGTAGCGTTTTATATACGCCATATTTTAATGTGGGCGTGTATGGTCTTCGTCCCTGACCCCCCGGACATCCAGACGTCGTCCACAATTGTTTTTGAACACTCTACATGTCACAATTTTTTTTATCCGATTTCAATGAAACTTGAAATATAGATTTATCACCCTACAATCTCGGTCCCTTTCGATCTTGGCATCTGTCGGACTGTAACTTCATGGATTATGGCCCCTGATTGTACGAAAAATTACGTTTTTTAGCTTGTGAACACTGTAGAGTTTTATTATGAACCGACTTTGATGAAACTTGAGATGCATGTTTATAACTCTAAGATCTTGGTTCTATCGATATTTGCGCATATCGGTCCTTAACTTCCTAAATTATGGCCCCTGATTGCACGAAAAATCGTCTTTTTTTAGCTTGTGGTCCCTCTAGGGGTCACAATTATTATCCGATTTGAAAATTTATATTATACCCCGTAATGAAGGTTGAGATCGAATTTCGTGAAAATCGGACCAAAATCCTGTAGAGGTCACAATTTTAATCTGATTTTGATGAAAACTGAAATACATCTTTATATCTCAAAGATCTTGGTTCCTTTCTATATTTGCGCATATTGCGCATATCCCTGACCCCCCGGACATCCAGACGTCGTCCACAATTGTTTTTGAACATTCTACATGTCACAATTTTTTTTATCCGATTTCAATGAAACTTGAAATATAGATTTATCACCCTACAATCTCGGTCCCTTTCGATTTTGGCATCTGTCGGACTGTAACTTCATGGATTATGGCCCCTGATTGTACGAAAAATTACGTTTTTTAGCTTGTGAACACTGTAGAGGTCAGAATTATGAACCGACTTTGATGAAACTTGAGATGCATGTTTATAACTCTAAGATCTTGGTTCTATCGATATTTGCGCATATCGGTCCTTAACTTCCTAAATTATGGCCCCTGATTGCACGAAAAATTGTCTTTTTTTTAGCTTGTGGTCCCTCTAGGGGTCACAATTATTATCCGATTTGAAAATTTATATTATACCCCGTAATGAAGGTTGAGATCGAATTTCGTGAAAATCGGACCAAAATTGTGGATCCTGTAGAGGTCACAATTTTAATCTGATTTTGATGAAAACTGAAATACATCTTTATAATCCAAAGATCTTGGTTCCTTTCTATATTTGCGCATATCGCATTATAACTTCATGAAAAATGGCCCCTGATTAAACGGAAAAAGGTGACAATTATTAACGGATTTAAAAAAAAAAACCGCTTGATTTTATCACCATTACACCGTAATGAAGATTGTGATCGAATTTCGTGAAAATCAGGCCAAAACTGACGGCCGAAATGGCCGCCGCTTGTACGCGATCAGGAACGTGATGCTCTTAAAGGTTCAATATTGGTGTCAGTCATTATCACATATGTGATAGAACTGGTTAAACACATTCAAATATAATTTTAACACAGAGATCATTGCTACGGTAGATGGGTAATAAAAGATTTCATGAATCGGAAGTGACGAACGCCAAAGGAAAACACGAATTGTCTTTATGTATAATTGACTGAAGTGATGAGTGATAACAGATATACGGCCGAATTTCTGCTTACTAATAATTCCTTCGGAGGGCAAAAGTTATTGTGTGAGACTGTGAGAGGATATCTGACAATTCATAAAAAGAATTGACTACCACTACATAAGGGGACGCGAAAGAAACAACAGAAAAAGTTTGTGCGTTACAATGTTTTTTTTTATAAGGTAGGGGAGACCGGGACACGCTGAACTTGTGGTAGAGTGATTGATGCAAAGAACAAAAATCCAATAAACGAGCTTAATTTGGGGCTTATTTTAACAAATATGACAAGACTTTAAAGTCTAAAATTATCATTCATGAACAATTAAACTATTGCTAAGTTGGATATTTGCGTGATTTAACCATTTGAATGGGACTTTCTAATATGCGGAAAAGTTGATCGCCCAAGTAGCGTTACAGCGGTCGATTTTTCCATCAGAAAGAGAAATGTTTCTAGGTCAAATCAAAATTACACATTTTGTACTGAAATACGAATTCTTAATTTCCGCAGTCGGGAATCTTCGTTTTTTTACGTACGTACAAGTAGCGATTAAATTTAACATTTGTAAGCGTTAGCAACCCTTACTTAGAGAGAGGGAGAGGGAGCGAGAGAGAGAGACCTCGAGCTTATTTGTTTTTTACATGCAATAGATTTGTGGTTTACAAACGCAATATGTAGAGTGCTTGTCGTACTCATATTATAGATGTTAATTATCCTATATGATAATCCTATTTTGTTTCAAATAATTATCACAAATATAAAAATCATACACATGAAAAACAGAGCACATGGAAGCATTTTCAAATCAGTCCGGCAGCAGTGTTCCAAATGTCTATCATTGCATCCGGAATTCCGTGTAATTTAGAAGCTACTTAGACGTGAAAAATGCGACTCATACACATTGCGCTCTAAACTGTGTTACAAATTATAAAATAAACCGTAAAACAATTAAACCCATTTCAATGTGGAACTGCATGCCATTTGATGTGGTTGGGCTATATGAGGCGCCAGATAATCTAAACATAGAAGTCGATACGTGGCAATGCCTCTCGAAATATTCCTTGATATGACAGGAAAAATTTCTATTTTATAGCTATTGTTCTTGAATTGAATGTAAGACGCACAATTTATGCATCGTATCGCGTTTTCATAGTTTTAATAATTATGAAACAGCCAATGCGCGTCTTTTTAGTTATATTTTAGTTCTAGAAACATGACTTGTTGCTGAGTGAATAATTACTGAAACGTTTTGTAACCACCTTGTAAGTAATTGCAAATTCCATTTTAAACGCATAAGCATAAAAAACACGAATAACGACATATCCGTAATGTCACATCCTCCTATTAAATTTTACACTAAAAATTTCTAAAAATGATTAGAATTCGAGTCTTGTGACCAGTACCGTAATTTTATTTAATTCATACACGTCTGGTTAATCGAGACCAGGGAAAATACATTTCGTTCAATTAATTTCAAGTCTCATTTTTTTTCTGCGTATTTGGTAGCAGGGATGTAATTTCTAAACTAACTAAAGCGACAACTAATAAAAGTTGTACTGTTAATTATAACATGCTTAAGGGTAAATCTTGCGTTTTGATTGGTCGATTAGACACTGTCGATTGGACAATAACACCCATAGAAATATGTCTACATGTATTTATATATTTCTATGGTTGTACCCAATTCAGATCATGTGAGTTGCTCGGTGGCGTTAGCTGATTTTGTCTATTGCATCTGCTGCTGCATCGATAGGCTTTGCATCCCCCCGAACAGCTGAAACGGACTATTTTCAAGGCAAACATCATTTTTAATGATCTTGATGTGTTCTTTTCTCCCCAAATCTACGGGAAGACGCAAAGATCATCAAATTTGGGTTGATAGTTACATAGTTATGATCATTAAGAGGTTGGGTGTCATCTTTATAAAAACACTTTTCCGAGGGTCCTCCTTATAAGTGAAGTCTATCAGAATCAGTCGAGAAACCATTTGTAGCAATCTTTTGAGGGTTAAACTGTATTTTGACCTGACTATTGTGCAACATCTTCAGTTGGAGGTAGAGACTATACTTGCATTACTTTCTCTAGCCACTTTCTGCAACAAATTGAGCCACCGTGGCTTCAGACTATAGATGAACGATGATATATAGTTTCAGTTTGTGTGAAGATGTGTTATTTTATACAAATTATACAGCGGCAGGCGCGGATACGGGGTGGGGGGCGGCAAGGGGCCGTGCCCCTCCCCAGTCCCATAGTTGATTTTCATGTTCGTTTGCCCTGTTACTGTTGTAGTTCACATATCTGCTCTTTAATAAATGATATAAACATGATTTTCGCATTGTCTCCGCCCTAGCAATCCAAAGTTGCAACGTATTACCCTTTGGTCGAATGTATTTCCCCCTCCCCCTCGAAATCCTGGATCCCGGCCTGAGCGGTTCGTGGTTTCCATCAGTTTTCCGAGCGCAGTACAATAAAATTTGATAATGACGTCACGAGAACAACATAATGACGTTACGACGTTACAATAAGGTCGGAGGAAAAAAATGTGGGCATTTTTGAACTCGCGAGTATCTTGGATTTATGTTAATTATGCAAATTTCCCCAAGACCGAAAATTGCCGCTTTTGTTATGGGAGTACTAGAGACCATACCGGAACACCTATTTCTACTCATTGCTGGGTTGACTTCTGGCACTTGAGCTTTTGGGGGAAATTGTCTACTCTCCCCGTTCGATCAAATCTATCCCAAGTACAACAATACCACGGCCCTTCATCTAATCTGGTGTCTCCCCTGAAACTTTTGACAGTGATTTAAGGTATTAAAAACGGTGAAAGTATTGTTCGTCCCCAAACAGTATTGTTTATATTGTAACCGCTTTGTTAGCCTCGCTTGTCACGCAAGAAGTTTTTTTCTGCATTATTCTGATATCTGTTGTTTCCCGAAATAACTACATTATAGTTTGGTTCTTTCTTGGGTCACAGTGGCTAAGTGGATAAGGAACTGGTTCACTAGCCTTGAGGTCGGGTGTTCGATCCCTGCATTGGCCGAGAAAGTTCATCTCGATTTTCCTGGGTGATTTCCTCTTGTCAGTGATGCAGAAGGAGGGCCTGACAAGGACAGCTGCCTAGTCGTTCGGATGGACGAAAAGCCGCACTCCCGTGTACACATTGGAGTGCAAGTAAAAGATCCCTTGGCAGTTGGAATTCGATATAAGAGTAGGCCGTAGCGCCACTGCCTGGGCAAAATTTCCCTCATAGCACTCTGTATGGCGTATGCCCTTATTCCATTAGCCCGGTTAGGTGTAAAAGAGTAGGACGTTAAACCCCATTTCATTTCATTTCATTTGACATCTCGCGGAATTTTCATCTTCAAATAATAAACTGTAGATAACAATAATCAATTATTCCAGGGGTTTTATCTTTTGTCTTTTCTGTTTGAATATCCGAAACAAATCTGAACTGTTGTCAATAAACAATACTATGCATATCTATGATCCTGCAGTGAACTGTGCGGGATATAAAAATACCTGTATTTATGTTGCAAAAAGGGGGGTTTAGAAACGACTCAGAAAATTATGAACATTTTTTACTGGGATGCAATCATGACGGATTTCACCGGTGCCTGTAAACCTTTGACGGACGTCACGTAAGATAGCATAATATACGTGTTCACAATTTAGGCGAAATTGCCAATTATCATTTAGTTTATACGCTAAGCACTGCAAGGTCAAAGGGAAATAATCTGGATTAAACCATAGCTATGATGTCATCCTTTTAATCCATTATAATGAGGAGTGGATTGTTGTCTAAAATAAACAGTCCGTTGTTAATGAAAACAATCCATTGTTAATGAAAACAATCCATTGCTAATGAAAACAATCCATTAATAATGAAAACAATCCATTATTTTTAGACATTGTCCATTATTAATGAAAAATACATTAATAATAAAGAACAAAATAGCTAAACTAGAAAATTACAGACCAACCACAGAGCAGATCCAAAAAACCCTGGACAAGATAGAGAAAATCGAAGATCGTCTTCTGTACACTGAATACCGCGGTAAAAAGTATAATTTACTGTTCTATGGATTCGCTAAATATTAGGGAGAAAATGTTTTACAAATGATAAGAGAGTACTTATTACATTATAGAGACTTTTAGCAAGCGTAAATTCGTTGTACGTATCGCTTATCCGTATGGATTTTGTGTGTGACCTCATCAATGTTTGTGTATTTCTCATACGTGATACGGCACACGGGTTCGACAGCCCGTATTGAACAGCTTTCATACGGAGAAGGTCCGTATAATAACATTGTCGTCTTTTTAGACGCTGAATTGTTATATAATAGCGATTTTATGAATCTATGTGTGTCCTAAAACACGGAGGTGTATATTCGATGTGAAAATATGAATCTATGTGTGTCCTAAAACACGGAGGTGTATATTCGATGTGAATCATTATTTTTGATAGGTTTTTCTCGGAATTTTCATACTTTTTCTGTCTGTCTGCACGCTGATTGATCTACGTGCTAGATTAAGGTAGATATTGAACCTTGCAAATCTGTAAATGATCTGATTCTATGACAAAGGTTATTATGGTAAATTAGTGAAACCAAAAATTGCTGTCGAGTCAAAGTCAACGACATTATTTTTATTAATAGCTAAGCGACTGTCGAACGACTTCACTCACTCCAAGAATTTGTAGGCTAGGCACTTGACTAGTACTGATGGTGATCTTGGTAGATAACCGCCATTATGCTGTACATAACTTAAACCTCAGCTCAGTGACGAATACGTACGCGACACAAGAATCTGCCAAAACTCTAAAACTACTCTGACGCAACGTGTCACGTATACGATACGGTTACGTGATACGGATGGAGAAGATGCCACTGGCCAAAATTCTCTAATCTCAAATTAGACGATCCGTATGTAAAGTCAATAATAATAGCTAACGCACATAGAATTGCTAAAAATCCGGCATCACAAACGGCGACAATCAATAGAGCCGAAGCCATTATTGTAAAGTTTGTCAATCTCTCTGATCGAACTCGGATTCTGTCAGAAAGCAGGTTGGGTAAGGTCCCGAAAGGAGTGACAGTACATTCCTACCGTTCTTAAACCCAAACGTGCTAGGTTAGCTAGTGTCGCTTACAATCTTACCTAATAGTGTATTAATAGTGGAGAATGGTTTCTAATCTGCTTTTCAGATTTTTATATCCACAGAATCGGGCCCGTCGCCCGCTCATAAAGTGGGGGGGGGGGGGTCGGGGGGTACAGAATTTTTTGGAGGGGCTGAGGATGTGGCTGACTAAGAGTACTCCTAAGAAATCATAATTTTTTTTTTTTATTTTTTTATTTGGGGAGGGGGGGCTAAGCCGCGCAGAATACATGTATTTACACTCAGATCTGGTCTTGTGTCCATATACACTGTACAAAATTAAAAGATATATATCAGTAAAGAAAAGTACATATAGGAGAAAAACAAACAGTTAACTAAATAAAATGGTTCCAGTAAAATGAATAAGAAATGAAATGGAGTTAAACGCCGTCCTACTGTTCTGCTCTTATACATGTACTGGACTAATGAAGACGGGCATACGCTATACAGCATCCCCCCGAACAGCTGAAACGGACTATTTTCAAGGCAAACATCATTTTTAATGATCTTGATGTGTTCTTTTCTCCCCAAATCTACGGGAAGACGCAAAGATCATCAAATTTGGGTTGATAGTTACATAGTTATGATCATTAAGAGGTTGGGTGTCATCTTTATAAAAACACTTTTCCGAGGGTCCTCCTTATAAGTGAAGTCTATCAGAATCAGTCGAGAAACCATTTGTAGCAATCTTTTGAGGGTTAAACTGTATTTTGACCTGACTATTGTGCAACATCTGCAGTTGGAGGTAGAGACTATACTTGCATTACTTTCTCTAGCCACTTCCTGCAACAAATTGATCCACCGTGGCTTCAGACTATAGATGAACGATGATATATAGTTTCAGTTTGTGTGAAGATGTGTTATTTTATACAAATTATACAGCGGCAGGCGCGGATACGGGGTGGGGGGCGGCAAGGGGCCGTGCCCCTCCCCAGTCCCATAGTTGATTTTCATGTTCGTTTGCCCTGTTACTGTTGTAGTTCACATATCTGCTCTTTAAAGTTCCAATAGCATTTTTTTAAGTTATATTTTTAAAATTTATTAAAATAAAGCCCCAAAATAGATTGAACCTATACACAGTCCTACCTTGTTAAAGAATAATCCTATTAATCCTATAACTCACTATTGCCAGTTGAGTATTTGGCAAAAATATCATTTTCAACTTCAAATTCAAACGTTTGAAGATGGCCGTCCATGGAGAAGAATGGGAAAACAAGGGAGGTAATTGAGTAGCTATTTCCTCAATCAACCAGTGTCACCCTTTCTAACCCCCCCAAAATTTTGTCCATGATCGTATAATAGTGAGTTGACAACCTTTTGAGCAAAAAACATAGAAATAATTATATTTTGACTTTCTTAGAAAAAGTGAAATGGGAACTTTAATAAATGATATAAACATGATTTTCGCATTGTCTCCGCCCTAGCAATCCAAAGTTGCAACGTATTACCCTTTGCTCCAATGTATTACCCCCTCCCCCTCGAAATCCTGGATCCCGGCCTGAGCGGTTCGTGGTTTCCATCAGTTTTCCGAGCGCAGTTACAATAAAATTTGATAATGACGTCACGAGAACAACATAATGACGTTACGACGTTACAATAAGGTCGGAGGAAAAAAATGTGAGCATTTTTGAACTCGCGAGTATCTTGGATTTATGTTAATTATGCAAATTTCCCCAAGACCGAAAATTGCCGCTTTTGTTATGGGAGTACTAGAGACCATACCGGAACACCTATTTCTACTCATTGCTGGGTTGACTTCTGGCACTTGAGCTTTTGGGGGAAATTGTCTACTCTCCCCGTTCGATCAAATCTATCCCAAGTACAACAATACCACGGCCCTTCATTTAATCTGGTGTCTCCCCTGAAACTTTTGACAGTGATTTAAGGTATTAAAAACGGTGAAAGTATTGTTTGTCCCCAAACAGTATTGTTTATATTGTAACCGCTTTGTTAGCCTCGCTTGTCACGCAAGAAGTTTTTTTCTGCATTATTCTGATATCTGTTGTTTCCCGAAATAACTACATTATAGTTTGGTTCATTCTTGGGTCACAGTGGCTAAGTGGATAAGGAACTGGTTCACTAGCCTTGAGGTCGGGTGTTCGATCCCTGCATTGGCCGAGAAAGTTCATCTCGATTTTCCTGGGTGATTTCCTCTTGTCAGTGATGCAGAAGGAGGGCCTGACAAGGACAGCTGCCTAGTCGTTCGGATGGACGAAAAGCCGCACTCCCGTGTACACATTGGAGTGCACGTAAAAGATCCCTTGGCAGTTGGAATTCGATATAAGAGTAGGCCGTAGCGCCACTGCCTGGGCAAAATTTCCCTCATAGCACTCTGTATGGCGTATGCCCTTATTCCATTAGCCCGGTTAGGTGTAAAAGAGTAGGACGTTAAACCCCATTTCATTTCATTTCATTTGACATCTCGCGGAATTTTCATCTTCAAATAATAAACTGTAGATAACAATAATCAATTATTCCAGGGGTTTTATCTTTTGTCTTTTCTGTTTGAATATCCGAAACAAATCTGAACTGTTGTCAATAAACAATACTATGCATATCTATGATCCTGCAGTGAACTGTGCGGGATATAAAAATACCTGTATTGATGTTGCAAAAAAGGGGGTTTAGAAACGACTCAGAAAATTATGAACATTTTTTACTGGGATGCAATCATGACGGATTTCACCGGTGCCTGTAAACCTTTGACGGACGTCACGTAAGATAGCATAATATACGTGTTCACAATTTAGGCGAAATTGCCAATTATCATTTAGTTTATACGCTAAGCACTGCAAGGTCAAAGGGAAATAATCTGGATTAAACCATAGCTATGATGTCATCCTTTTAATCCATTATAATGAGGAGTGGATTGTTGTCTAAAATAAACAGTCCGTTGTTAATGAAAACAATCCATTGTTAATGAAAACAATCCATTGCTAATGAAAACAATCCATTATTAATGAAAACAATCCATTATTTTTAGACATTGTCCATTATTAATGAAAAATACATTAATAATAAAGAACAAAATAGCTAAACTAGAAAATTACAGACCAACCACAGAGCAGATCCAAAAAACCCTGGACAAGATAGAGAAAATCGAAGATCGTCTTCTGTACACTGAATACCGCGGTAGAAAATATAATTTACTGTTCTATAGATCCGCTAAATATTAGGGAGAAAATGTTTTACAAATGATAAGAGAGTACTTATTACATTATAGAGACTTTTAGCAAGCGTAAATTCGTTGTACGTATCGCTTATCCGTATGGATTTTGTGTGTGACCTCATCAATGTTTGTGTATTTCTCATACGTGATACGGCACACGGGTTCGACAGCCCGTATTGAACAGCTTTCATACGGAGAAGGTCCGTATAATAACATTGTCGTCTTTTTAGACGCTGAATTGTTATATAATAGCGATTTTATGAATCTATGTGTGTCCTAAAACACGGAGGTGTATATTCGATGTGAATCATTATTTTTGATAGGTTTTTCTCGGAATTTTCATACTTTTTCTGTCTGTCTGCACGCTGATTGATCTACGTGCTAGATTAAGGTAGATATTGAACCTTGCAAATCTGTAAATGATCTGATTCTATGACAAAGGTTATTATGGTAAATTAGTGAAACCAAAAATTGCTGTCGAGTCAAAGTCAACGACATTATTTTTATTAATAGCTAAGCGACTGTCGAACGACTTCACTCACTCCAAGAATTTGTAGGCTAGGCACTTGACTAGTACTGATGGTGATCTTGGTAGATAACCGCCATTATGCTGTACATAACTTAAACCTCAGCTCAGTGACGAATACGTACGCGACACAAGAATCTGCCAAAACTCTAAAACTACTCTGACGCAACGTGTCACGTATACGATACGGTTACGTGATACGGATGGAGAAGATGCCACTGGCCAAAATTCTCTAATCTCAAATTAGACGATCCGTATGTAAAGTCAATAATAATAGCTAACGCACATAGAATTGCTAAAAATCCGGCATCACAAACGGCGACAATCAATAGAGCCGAAGCCATTATTGTAAAGTTTGTCAATCTCTCTGATCGAACTCGGATTCTGTCAGAAAGCAGGTTGGGTAAGGTCCCGAAAGGAGTGACAGTACATTCCTACCGTTCTTAAACCCAAACGTGCTAGGTTAGCTAGTGTCGCTTACAATCTTACCTAATAGTGTATTAATAGTGGAGAATGGTTTCTAATCTGCTTTTCAGATTTTTATATCCACAGAATCGGGCCCGTCGCCCGCTCATAAAGTGGGGGGGGGGGGGGTCGGGGGGTACAGAATTTTTTGGAGGGGCTGAGGATGTGGCTGACTAAGAGTACTCCTAAGAAATCATAATTTTTTTTTTTTTTTTTTTTTTATTTGGGGAGGGGGGGCTAAGCCGCGCAGAATACATGTATTTACACACAGATCTGGTCTTGTGTCCATATACACTGTACAAAATTAAAAGATATATATCAGTAAAGAAAAGTACATATAGGAGAAAAACAAACAGTTAACTAAATAAAATGGTTCCAGTAAAATGAATAAGAAATGAAATGGAGTTAAACGCCGTCCTACTGTTCTGCTCTTATACATGTACTGGACTAATGAAGACGGGCATACGCTATACAGCATCCCCCGAACAGCTGAAACGGACTATTTTCAAGGCAAACATCATTTTTAATGATCTTGATGTGTTCTTTTCTCCCCAAATCTACGGGAAGACGCAAAGATCATCAAATTTGGGTTGATAGTTACATAGTTATGATCATTAAGAGGTTGGGTGTCATCTTTATAAAAACACTTTTCCGAGGGTCCTCCTTATAAGTGAAGTCTATCAGAATCAGTCGAGAAACCATTTGTAGCAATCTTTTGAGGGTTAAACTGTATTTTGACCTGACTATTGTGCAACATCTGCAGTTGGAGGTAGAGACTATACTTGCATTACTTTCTCTAGCCACTTCCTGCAACAAATTGAGCCACCGTGGCTTCAGACTATAGATGAACGATGATATATAGTTTCAGTTTGTGTGAAGATGTGTTATTTTATACAAATTATACAGCGGCAGGCGCGGATACGGGAGGGGGGGCGGCAAGGGGCCGTGCCCCTCCCCAGTCCCATAGTTGATTTTCATGTTCGTTTGCCCTGTTACTGTTGTAGTTCACATATCTGCTCTTTAAAGTTCCAATAGCATTTTTTTAAGTTATATTTTTAAAATTTATTAAAATAAAGCCTCAAAATAGATTGAACCTATACACAGTCCTACCTTGTTAAAGAATAATCCTATTAATCCTATAACTCACTATTGCCAGTTGAGTATTTGGCAAAAATATCATTTTCAACTTCAAATTCAAACGTTTGAAGATGGCCGTCCATGGAGAAGAATGGGAAAACAAGGGAGGTAATTGAGTAGCTATTTCCTCAATCAACCAGTGTCACCCTTTCTAACCCCCCAAAAATTTTGTCCATGATCGTATAATAGTGAGTTGACAACCTTTTGAGCAAAAAACATAGAAATAATTATATTTTGACTTTCTTAGAAAAAGTGAAATGGGAACTTTAATAAATGATATAAACATGATTTTCGCATTGTCTCCGCCCTAGCAATCCAAAGTTGCAACGTATTACCCTTTGCTCCAATGTATTACCCCCTCCCCCTCGAAATCCTGGATCCCGGCCTGAGCGGTTCGTGGTTTCCATCAGTTTTCCGAGCGCAGTTACAATAAAATTTGATAATGACGTCACGAGAACAACATAATGACGTTACGACGTTACAATAAGGTCGGAGGAAAAAAATGTGAGCATTTTTGAACTCGCGAGTATCTTGGATTTATGTTAATTATGCAAATTTCCCCAAGACCGAAAATTGCCGCTTTTGTTATGGGAGTACTAGAGACCATACCGGAACACCTATTTCTACTCATTGCTGGGTTGACTTCTGGCACTTGAGCTTTTGGGGGAAATTGTCTACTCTCCCCGTTCGATCAAATCTATCCCAAGTACAACAATACCACGGCCCTTCATTTAATCTGGTGTCTCCCCTGAAACTTTTGACAGTGATTTAAGGTATTAAAAACGGTGAAAGTATTGTTTGTCCCCAAACAGTATTGTTTATATTGTAACCGCTTTGTTAGCCTCGCTTGTCACGCAAGAAGTTTTTTTCTGCATTATTCTGATATCTGTTGTTTCCCGAAATAACTATATTATAGTTTGGTTCATTCTTGGGTCACAGTGGCTAAGTGGATAAGGAACTGGTTCACTAGCCTTGAGGTCGGGTGTTCGATCCCTGCATTGGCCGAGAAAGTTCATCTCGATTTTCCTGGGTGATTTCCTCTTGTCAGTGATGCAGAAGGAGGGCCTGACAAGGACAGCTGCCTAGTCGTTCGGATGGACGAAAAGCCGCACTCCCGTGTACACATTGGAGTGCACGTAAAAGATCCCTTGGCAGTTGGAATTCGATATAAGAGTAGGCCGTAGCGCCACTGCCTGGGCAAAATTTCCCTCATAGCACTCTGTATGGCGTATGCCCTTATTCCATTAGCCCGGTTAGGTGTAAAAGAGTAGGACGTTAAACCCCATTTCATTTCATTTCATTTGACATCTCGCGGAATTTTCATCTTCAAATAATAAACTGTAGATAACAATAATCAATTATTCCAGGGGTTTTATCTTTTGTCTTTTCTGTTTGAATATCCGAAACAAATCTGAACTGTTGTCAATAAACAATACTATGCATATCTATGATCCTGCAGTGAACTGTGCGGGATATAAAAATACCTGTATTGATGTTGCAAAAAAGGGGGTTTAGAAACGACTCAGAAAATTATGAACATTTTTTACTGGGATGCAATCATGACGGATTTCACCGGTGCCTGTAAACCTTTGACGGACGTCACGTAAGATAGCATAATATACGTGTTCACAATTTAGGCGAAATTGCCAATTATCATTTAGTTTATACGCTAAGCACTGCAAGGTCAAAGGGAAATAATCTGGATTAAACCATAGCTATGATGTCATCCTTTTAATCCATTATAATGAGGAGTGGATTGTTGTCTAAAATAAACAGTCCGTTGTTAATGAAAACAATCCATTGTTAATGAAAACAATCCATTGCTAATGAAAACAATCCATTATTAATGAAAACAATCCATTATTTTTAGACATTGTCCATTATTAATGAAAAATACATTAATAATAAAGAACAAAATAGCTAAACTAGAAAATTACAGACCAACCACAGAGCAGATCCAAAAAACCCTGGACAAGATAGAGAAAATCGAAGATCGTCTTCTGTACACTGAATACCGCGGTAGAAAATATAATTTACTGTTCTATGGATCCGCTAAATATTAGGGAGAAAATGTTTTACAAATGATAAGAGAGTACTTATTACATTATAGAGACTTTTAGCAAGCGTAAATTCGTTGTACGTATCGCTTATCCGTATGGATTTTGTGTGTGACCTCATCAATGTTTGTGTATTTCTCATACGTGATACGGCACACGGGTTCGACAGCCCGTATTGAACAGCTTTCATACGGAGAAGGTCCGTATAATAACATTGTCGTCTTTTTAGACGCTGAATTGTTATATAATAGCGATTTTATGAATCTATGTGTGTCCTAAAACACGGAGGTGTATATTCGATGTGAAAATATGAATCTATGTGTGTCCTAAAACACGGAGGTGTATATTCGATGTGAATCATTATTTTTGATAGGTTTTTCTCGGAATTTTCATACTTTTTCTGTCTGTCTGCACGCTGATTGATCTACGTGCTAGATTAAGGTAGATATTGAACCTTGCAAATCTGTAAATGATCTGATTCTATGATAAAGGGTATTATGGTAAATTAGTGAAACCAAAAATTGCTGTCGAGTCAAAGTCAACCACATTATTTTTATTAATAGCTAAGCGACTGTCGAACGACTTCACTCACTCCAAGAATTTGTAGGCTAGGCACTTGACTAGTACTGATGGTGATCTTGGTAGATAACCGCCATTGTGCTGTACATAACATAAACCTCAGCTCAGTGACGCATACGTACGCCACACAAGAATCTGCCAAAACTCTAAAACTACTCTGACGCAACGTGTCACGTATACGATACGGTTACGTGATACGGATGGAGAAGATGCCACTGGCCAAAATTCTCTAATCTCAAATTAGACGATCCGTATGTAAAGTCAATAATAATAGCTAACGCACATAGAATTGCTAAAAATCCGGCATCACAAACGGCGACAATCAAGAGAGCCGAAAGTTTGTCAATCTCTCTGATCGAACTCGGATTCTGTCCGAAAGCAGGTTGGGTAAGGTCCCGAAAGGAATGACAGTACATTCCTACCGTTCTTAAACCCAAACGTGCTAGGTTAGCTATTGTCGCTTACAATCTTACCTAATAGTGTATTAATAGTGGAGAATGGTTTCTAATCTGCTTTTCAGATTTTTATATCCACAGAATCGGGCCCGTCGCCCGCTCATAAAGTGGAGGGGGGGGGGTGTCGGGGGGTACAGAATTTTTTGGAGAGGCTGAGGATGTGGCTGACTAAGAGTACTCCTAAGAAATCATAATTTTTTTTTTATTTTTTTTTTTTACTTGGGGAGGGGGGGGGCTAAGCCGCACAGAATACATGTATTTACACACAGATCTGGTCTTGTGTCCATATACACTGTACAAAATTAAAAGATATATATCAGTAAAGAAAAGTACATATAGGAGAAAAACAAACAGTTAACTAAATAAAATGGTTCCAGTAAAATGAATAAGAAATGAAATGGAGTTAAACGCCGTCCTACTGTTCTGCTCTTATACATGTACTGGACTAATGAAGACGGGCATACGCTATACAGTGTACTATGAGGAAAATTTTGCCTGGGCACAGCACTATGGCCTACTCTTATATCGAATTCCAACTGCCAAGGGATCTTTTTACGTGCACACCAATGTTACACAGGAATTCGGTTTTTCGTCACATTTGAACGACTAGACAGCAGTTCTTATACCTTGTCAGCCCCTCTGCCTGCACCACTGACAAGGAGAAACCACGTCTGAATTGAATTGGAATAAAAAAAGGAAAATAAAAACATATATGTGAACTTAAAATAGCTAAATATAATATGAACATTTATCGACATGTACAGTACATTTAAGTAAAACATGTTTAAAATATGTAATGTAAAAACCACTTACAAAAATACATATGTATACAGGTTTAGGCCTACTCCTAAAAATCACATAATTTCATCAATATGATTTGGCTGACACTTTCATATTCGAACAATTTTCACAAATCCATACTAGAAAACTTTCACTTCTAAAAATACATCTATCTGTATCTCCTATATACATGTACTGGGTTAAGGAAGACAGGCGTGCCCTATACAGTTTATTATGATGGAAATTTTGCCTGGGCATAGCACTATGGCCTACTCTTATATCGAATTCCAACTGCAAAGGGGTCTTTTTACATGCACACCAATGTCCCAACCGCTTACAAAAATACATATGTATGTATACAGGTGTAGGCCTATTCATAAAAAATCACGTAATTTCATCAATATCATTTGACTGTCACTTTCATATTCGAACAATTTTCACAAATCCATACTAGAAAGCTTTCACTTGTAACTAATACAACTATCTGTAGCCTAATGCAGCCTATTTGCATCCACAGAGAAAATATCGTTTGGTTCTTGATCTCTATAGTCAACCTAACCCTGTCATTTGTTACAGTCGAGTCTAACAAGAAGGGCATAAATTTCCGCAGCCACAGTAAGGCAACTTTATAGTAATGAACATGGTATTTCACCCCAATGGTGATGTTAGGCGCAATCTTCACCCCTCGCGCAGATTGCAATCTGCGCTGTCGTGTTGCGCAGATTGCATTCCGCGCGCTCAGATTACAATCTGCGCTGATGAGGCTGGTGCGCAGATTGCCCACGTTGCGCTGATTACCCCTCGATGTTTTTCGAGATGTTAGTTGTCTGTCAGACGTATATATATTTGCCCACGTTGCGCTGATTACCCCTCGATGTTTTTCGAGATATTAGTTGTCTGTCAGACGTAAATATATATATGACCCTGCCCCCTATCGGCTTTGTATGTAGTGAATAATTTTTAAAATCACAACATAATTAGAGTGTGTGCATAGAAAATAAGATTTAATTTGAAATTCTGTCAGCAGTATCTCATAATCGGTGCTGACCACGTAACTGAATATTTGCTGTAGTTTGACGTAACTACATATTGTTACAATTTATGTGTTCACAATTAATAGAAAAAAAGATTTTGAAAATATTCACTGATTCAACTTGGTCATCGTTTTATTCTTTCTATTATTCATATTCCATCAAGAGGAAATTTTTCACAAAAATGGCTGACTAAATTACTACGTGCACCAAACAACGATAATTTTTCATTGGTTAGGGCCGTCTAAACGCGGGTAAATTTAGAGTAGCTATTGGCTAATAACACGCATAAACAACCTTATTTGCATATTGCATACATAATATTTATTGTTTTTTGTGTAGGATGACATGCAGCCCTAAGAAGACGATAACCTCGCACGTACTATGCTGTAATTAATATACTGTATAACATCCGCTTGGTCGTAAAATGCGTAATAAACTTGACCACCGAAAAAAAAAAATAAAAAAATAAATATAGTTCGGGTCATGAGCACGGATCGCTCATCCACTTGTCTTCCTTAAATACATAAGGCCAATTACGGGTCTGGTAATAAACTTGCCGTATCTTTCTTATATGATACTATATCGATAATATACTATAGTAAGTATCGATTTCTGGCATCGGTCGGTAAACCGTACAGTTCTTACACGTACATAAAAATGGCTTTCGATTCCATTTTATGTAAAAGAAACTTACTGTACTACGGTATTTTCACAAAACAAACCCCCAAAACACACAATGGCCTATGATTGGTTCCAGTCTACGAATAAGGCCGCCGTCGAATATACAACAATAAATGTCTGTCATTTAGATTATATTCTTTGAATGACTACCCCCCCATATTACAGACGTGTAATTACACCACCGTCGCATGGAATATACAACAGTCATAAATGCCTGTCGATAGATTCTTTGAATGACCGCTATACTTATTGTTTAATTAATCCCCTAATCCAGACACATGACTGGGTTTCATCCGAAACAACACCGTCCAGGTTTATATGACTTATTTATGTTATACGTACGCTATAGTATTATCATTGTGCACATATAATATGGATTAATCTAGCTGGAAATACACCTGTAGACCTCCGATAATGTAAGACAATTTTTCACGAATATAATTATTTTAGACTTGCGTAATATGTATTATTACAATTCTGTGCTACCCTACTCGACGTGCAAAACACGGTAAGTTGGTCCTCGAGGCTGCATGTCGAGTTGAAAATAATTCCAACCAATAATACTATAAATAGTATGCAATATGCAAATAAGGTTGTTTATGCGTGCTGTTAGCCAATAGCTACTGTAAATTTCTCCGCATTTTTACGACCCTAACCAATGAAAAATTATCGCTGTTTGGTGCACGCCATTTTTATTTTAAATAATTCTCCTTGTTGGAATATGAATAACAGAAAGAATAAAACGATGACCAAGTTGAATAAGTAAATATTTTCAAAATCATTTTTCTATAAATTGTAATTATAACCATGTATCGTATCTTGGATTTATGTTAATTATGCAAATTTCCCCAAGACCGAAAATTGCCGCTTTTGTTATGGGAGTACTAGAGACCATACCGGAACACCTATTTCTACTCATTGCTGGGTTGACTTCTGGCACTTGAGCTTTTGGGGGAAATTGTCTACTCTCCCCGTTCGATCAAATCTATCCCAAGTACAACAATACCACGGCCCTTCATCTAATCTGGTGTCTCCCCTGAAACTTTTGACAGTGATTTAAGGTATTAAAAACTGTGAAAGTATTGTTCGTCCCCAAACAGTATTGTTTATATTGTAACCGCTTTGTTAGCCTCGCTTGTCACGCAAGAAGTTTTTTTCTGCATTATTCTGATATCTGTTGTTTCCCGAAATAACTACATTATAGTTTGGTTCTTTCTTGGGTCACAGTGGCTAAGTGGATAAGGAACTGGTTCACTAGCCTTGAGGTCGGGTGTTCGATCCCTGCATTGGCCGAGAAAGTTCATCTCGATTTTCCTGGGTGATTTCCTCTTGTCAGTGATGCAGAAGGAGGGCCTGACAAGGACAGCTGCCTAGTCGTTCGGATGGACGAAAAGCCGCACTCCCGTGTACACATTGGAGTGCACGTAAAAGATCCCTTGGCAGTTGGAATTCGATATAAGAGTAGGCCGTAGCGCCACTGCCTGGGCAAAATTTCCCTCATAGCACTCTGTATGGCGTATGCCCTTATTCCATTAGCCCGGTTAGGTGTAAAAGAGTAGGACGTTAAACCCCATTTCATTTCATTTCATTTGACATCTCGCGGAATTTTCATCTTCAAATAATAAACTGTAGATAACAATAATCAATTATTCCAGGGGTTTTATCTTTTGTCTTTTCTGTTTGAATATCCGAAACAAATCTGAACTGTTGTCAATAAACAATACTATGCATATCTATGATCCTGCAGTGAACTGTGCGGGATATAAAAATACCTGTATTTATGTTGCAAAAAGGGGGGTTTAGAAACGACTCAGAAAATTATGAACATTTTTTACTGGGATGCAATCATGACGGATTTCACCGGTGCCTGTAAACCTTTGACGGACGTCACGTAAGATAGCATAATATACGTGTTCACAATTTAGGCGAAATTGCCAATTATCATTTAGTTTATACGCTAAGCACTGCAAGGTCAAAGGGAAATAATCTGGATTAAACCATAGCTATGATGTCATCCTTTTAATCCATTATAATGAGGAGTGGATTGTTGTCTAAAATAAACAGTCCGTTGTTAATGAAAACAATCCATTGTTAATGAAAACAATCCATTGCTAATGAAAACAATCCATTAATAATGAAAACAATCCATTATTTTTAGACATTGTCCATTATTAATGAAAAATACATTAATAATAAAGAACAAAATAGCTAAACTAGAAAATTACAGACCAACCACAGAGCAGATCCAAAAAACCCTGGACAAGATAGAGAAAATCGAAGATCGTCTTCTGTACACTGAATACCGCGGTAAAAAGTATAATTTACTGTTCTATGGATTCGCTAAATATTAGGGAGAAAATGTTTTACAAATGATAAGAGAGTACTTATTACATTATAGAGACTTTTAGCAAGCGTAAATTCGTTGTACGTATCGCTTATCCGTATGGATCTTGTGTGTGACCTCATCAATGTTTGTGTATTTCTCATACGTGATACGGCACACGGGTTCGACAGCCCGTATTGAACAGCTTTCATACGGAGAAGGTCCGTATAATAACATTGTCGTCTTTTTAGACGCTGAATTGTTATATAATAGCGATTTTATGAATCTATGTGTGTCCTAAAACACGGAGGTGTATATTCGATGTGAATCATTATTTTTGATAGGTTTTTCTCGGAATTTTCATACTTTTTCTGTCTGTCTGCACGCTGATTGATCTACGTGCTAGATTAAGGTAGATATTGAACCTTGCAAATCTGTAAATGATCTGATTCTATGACAAAGGTTATTATGGTAAATTAGTGAAACCAAAAATTGCTGTCGAGTCAAAGTCAACGACATTATTTTTATTAATAGCTAAGCGACTGTCGAACGACTTCACTCACTCCAAGAATTTGTAGGCTAGGCACTTGACTAGTACTGATGGTGATCTTGGTAGATAACCGCCATTATGCTGTACATAACTTAAACCTCAGCTCAGTGACGAATACGTACGCGACACAAGAATCTGCCAAAACTCTAAAACTACTCTGACGCAACGTGTCACGTATACGATACGGTTACGTGATACGGATGGAGAAGATGCCACTGGCCAAAATTCTCTAATCTCAAATTAGACGATCCGTATGTAAAGTCAATAATAATAGCTAACGCACATAGAATTGCTAAAAATCCGGCATCACAAACGGCGACAATCAATAGAGCCGAAGCCATTATTGTAAAGTTTGTCAATCTCTCTGATCGAACTCGGATTCTGTCAGAAAGCAGGTTGGGTAAGGTCCCGAAAGGAGTGACAGTACATTCCTACCGTTCTTAAACCCAAACGTGCTAGGTTAGCTAGTGTCGCTTACAATCTTACCTAATAGTGTATTAATAGTGGAGAATGGTTTCTAATCTGCTTTTCAGATTTTTATATCCACAGAATCGGGCCCGTCGCCCGCTCATAAAGTGGGGGGGGGGGGGGGGTCGGGGGGTACAGAATTTTTTGGAGGGGCTGAGGATGTGGCTGACTAAGAGTACTCCTAAGAAATCATAATTTTTTTTTTTTTTTTTTTTTTATTTGGGGAGGGGGGGCTAAGCCGCGCAGAATACATGTATTTACACACAGATCTGGTCTTGTGTCCATATACACTGTACAAAATTAAAAGATATATATCAGTAAAGAAAAGTACATATAGGAGAAAAACAAACAGTTAACTAAATAAAATGGTTCCAGTAAAATGAATAAGAAATGAAATGGAGTTAAACGCCGTCCTACTGTTCTGCTCTTATACATGTACTGGACTAATGAAGACGGGCATACGCTATACAGCATCCCCCGAACAGCTGAAACGGACTATTTTCAAGGCAAACATCATTTTTAATGATCTTGATGTGTTCTTTTCTCCCCAAATCTACGGGAAGACGCAAAGATCATCAAATTTGGGTTGATAGTTACATAGTTATGATCATTAAGAGGTTGGGTGTCATCTTTATAAAAACACTTTTCCGAGGGTCCTCCTTATAAGTGAAGTCTATCAGAATCAGTCGAGAAACCATTTGTAGCAATCTTTTGAGGGTTAAACTGTATTTTGACCTGACTATTGTGCAACATCTGCAGTTGGAGGTAGAGACTATACTTGCATTACTTTCTCTAGCCACTTCCTGCAACAAATTGAGCCACCGTGGCTTCAGACTATAGATGAACGATGATATATAGTTTCAGTTTGTGTGAAGATGTGTTATTTTATACAAATTATACAGCGGCAGGCGCGGATACGGGAGGGGGGGCGGCAAGGGGCCGTGCCCCTCCCCAGTCCCATAGTTGATTTTCATGTTCGTTTGCCCTGTTACTGTTGTAGTTCACATATCTGCTCTTTAAAGTTCCAATAGCATTTTTTTAAGTTATATTTTTAAAATTTATTAAAATAAAGCCCCAAAATAGATTGAACCTATACACAGTCCTACCTTGTTAAAGAATAATCCTATTAATCCTATAACTCACTATTGCCAGTTGAGTATTTGGCAAAAATATCATTTTCAACTTCAAATTCAAACGTTTGAAGATGGCCGTCCATGGAGAAGAATGGGAAAACAAGGGAGGTAATTGAGTAGCTATTTCCTCAATCAACCAGTGTCACCCTTTCTAACCCCCCAAAAATTTTGTCCATGATCGTATAATAGTGAGTTGACAACCTTTTGAGCAAAAAACATAGAAATAATTATATTTTGACTTTCTTAGAAAAAGTGAAATGGGAACTTTAATAAATGATATAAACATGATTTTCGCATTGTCTCCGCCCTAGCAATCCAAAGTTGCAACGTATTACCCTTTGCTCCAATGTATTACCCCCTCCCCCTCGAAATCCTGGATCCCGGCCTGAGCGGTTCGTGGTTTCCATCAGTTTTCCGAGCGCAGTTACAATAAAATTTGATAATGACGTCACGAGAACAACATAATGACGTTACGACGTTACAATAAGGTCGGAGGAAAAAAATGTGAGCATTTTTGAACTCGCGAGTATCTTGGATTTATGTTAATTATGCAAATTTCCCCAAGACCGAAAATTGCCGCTTTTGTTATGGGAGTACTAGAGACCATACCGGAACACCTATTTCTACTCATTGCTGGGTTGACTTCTGGCACTTGAGCTTTTGGGGGAAATTGTCTACTCTCCCCGTTCGATCAAATCTATCCCAAGTACAACAATACCACGGCCCTTCATTTAATCTGGTGTCTCCCCTGAAACTTTTGACAGTGATTTAAGGTATTAAAAACGGTGAAAGTATTGTTTGTCCCCAAACAGTATTGTTTATATTGTAACCGCTTTGTTAGCCTCGCTTGTCACGCAAGAAGTTTTTTTCTGCATTATTCTGATATCTGTTGTTTCCCGAAATAACTATATTATAGTTTGGTTCATTCTTGGGTCACAGTGGCTAAGTGGATAAGGAACTGGTTCACTAGCCTTGAGGTCGGGTGTTCGATCCCTGCATTGGCCGAGAAAGTTCATCTCGATTTTCCTGGGTGATTTCCTCTTGTCAGTGATGCAGAAGGAGGGCCTGACAAGGACAGCTGCCTAGTCGTTCGGATGGACGAAAAGCCGCACTCCCGTGTACACATTGGAGTGCACGTAAAAGATCCCTTGGCAGTTGGAATTCGATATAAGAGTAGGCCGTAGCGCCACTGCCTGGGCAAAATTTCCCTCATAGCACTCTGTATGGCGTATGCCCTTATTCCATTAGCCCGGTTAGGTGTAAAAGAGTAGGACGTTAAACCCCATTTCATTTCATTTCATTTGACATCTCGCGGAATTTTCATCTTCAAATAATAAACTGTAGATAACAATAATCAATTATTCCAGGGGTTTTATCTTTTGTCTTTTCTGTTTGAATATCCGAAACAAATCTGAACTGTTGTCAATAAACAATACTATGCATATCTATGATCCTGCAGTGAACTGTGCGGGATATAAAAATACCTGTATTGATGTTGCAAAAAAGGGGGTTTAGAAACGACTCAGAAAATTATGAACATTTTTTACTGGGATGCAATCATGACGGATTTCACCGGTGCCTGTAAACCTTTGACGGACGTCACGTAAGATAGCATAATATACGTGTTCACAATTTAGGCGAAATTGCCAATTATCATTTAGTTTATACGCTAAGCACTGCAAGGTCAAAGGGAAATAATCTGGATTAAACCATAGCTATGATGTCATCCTTTTAATCCATTATAATGAGGAGTGGATTGTTGTCTAAAATAAACAGTCCGTTGTTAATGAAAACAATCCATTGTTAATGAAAACAATCCATTGCTAATGAAAACAATCCATTATTAATGAAAACAATCCATTATTTTTAGACATTGTCCATTATTAATGAAAAATACATTAATAATAAAGAACAAAATAGCTAAACTAGAAAATTACAGACCAACCACAGAGCAGATCCAAAAAACCCTGGACAAGATAGAGAAAATCGAAGATCGTCTTCTGTACACTGAATACCGCGGTAGAAAATATAATTTACTGTTCTATGGATCCGCTAAATATTAGGGAGAAAATGTTTTACAAATGATAAGAGAGTACTTATTACATTATAGAGACTTTTAGCAAGCGTAAATTCGTTGTACGTATCGCTTATCCGTATGGATTTTGTGTGTGACCTCATCAATGTTTGTGTATTTCTCATACGTGATACGGCACACGGGTTCGACAGCCCGTATTGAACAGCTTTCATACGGAGAAGGTCCGTATAATAACATTGTCGTCTTTTTAGACGCTGAATTGTTATATAATAGCGATTTTATGAATCTATGTGTGTCCTAAAACACGGAGGTGTATATTCGATGTGAAAATATGAATCTATGTGTGTCCTAAAACACGGAGGTGTATATTCGATGTGAATCATTATTTTTGATAGGTTTTTCTCGGAATTTTCATACTTTTTCTGTCTGTCTGCACGCTGATTGATCTACGTGCTAGATTAAGGTAGATATTGAACCTTGCAAATCTGTAAATGATCTGATTCTATGATAAAGGGTATTATGGTAAATTAGTGAAACCAAAAATTGCTGTCGAGTCAAAGTCAACCACATTATTTTTATTAATAGCTAAGCGACTGTCGAACGACTTCACTCACTCCAAGAATTTGTAGGCTAGGCACTTGACTAGTACTGATGGTGATCTTGGTAGATAACCGCCATTGTGCTGTACATAACATAAACCTCAGCTCAGTGACGCATACGTACGCCACACAAGAATCTGCCAAAACTCTAAAACTACTCTGACGCAACGTGTCACGTATACGATACGGTTACGTGATACGGATGGAGAAGATGCCACTGGCCAAAATTCTCTAATCTCAAATTAGACGATCCGTATGTAAAGTCAATAATAATAGCTAGCGCACATAGAATTGCTAAAAATCCGGCATCACAAACGGCGACAATCAAGAGAGCCGAAAGTTTGTCAATCTCTCTGATCGAACTCGGATTCTGTCCGAAAGCAGGTTGGGTAAGGTCCCGAAAGGAATGACAGTACATTCCTACCGTTCTTAAACCCAAACGTGCTAGGTTAGCTATTGTCGCTTACAATCTTACCTAATAGTGTATTAATAGTGGAGAATGGTTTCTAATCTGCTTTTCAGATTTTTATATCCACAGAATCGGGCCCGTCGCCCGCTCATAAAGTGGAGGGGGGGGGGGTGTCGGGGGGTACAGAATTTTTTGGAGAGGCTGAGGATGTGGCTGACTAAGAGTACTCCTAAGAAATCATAATTTTTTTTTTATTTTTTTTTTTTACTTGGGGAGGGGGGGGGGGGGGCTAAGCCGCACAGAATACATGTATTTACACACAGATCTGGTCTTGTGTCCATATACACTGTACAAAATTAAAAGATATATATCAGTAAAGAAAAGTACATATAGGAGAAAAACAAACAGTTAACTAAATAAAATGGTTCCAGTAAAATGAATAAGAAATGAAATGGAGTTAAACGCCGTCCTACTGTTCTGCTCTTATACATGTACTGGACTAATGAAGACGGGCATACGCTATACAGTGTACTATGAGGAAAATTTTGCCTGGGCACAGCACTATGGCCTACTCTTATATCGAATTCCAACTGCCAAGGGATCTTTTTACGTGCACACCAATGTTACACAGGAATTCGGTTTTTCGTCACATTTGAACGACTAGACAGCAGTTCTTATACCTTGTCAGCCCCTCTGCCTGCACCACTGACAAGGAGAAACCACGTCTGAATTGAATTGGAATAAAAAAAGGAAAATAAAAACATATATGTGAACTTAAAATAGCTAAATATAATATGAACATTTATCGACATGTACAGTACATTTAAGTAAAACATGTTTAAAATATGTAATGTAAAAACCACTTACAAAAATACATATGTATACAGGTTTAGGCCTACTCCTAAAAATCACATAATTTCATCAATATGATTTGGCTGACACTTTCATATTCGAACAATTTTCACAAATCCATACTAGAAAACTTTCACTTCTAAAAATACATCTATCTGTATCTCCTATATACATGTACTGGGTTAAGGAAGACAGGCGTGCCCTATACAGTTTATTATGATGGAAATTTTGCCTGGGCATAGCACTATGGCCTACTCTTATATCGAATTCCAACTGCAAAGGGGTCTTTTTACATGCACACCAATGTCCCAACCGCTTACAAAAATACATATGTATGTATACAGGTGTAGGCCTATTCATAAAAAATCACGTAATTTCATCAATATCATTTGACTGTCACTTTCATATTCGAACAATTTTCACAAATCCATACTAGAAAGCTTTCACTTGTAACTAATACAACTATCTGTAGCCTAATGCAGCCTATTTGCATCCACAGAGAAAATATCGTTTGGTTCTTGATCTCTATAGTCAACCTAACCCTGTCATTTGTTACAGTCAAGTCTAACAAGAAGGGCATAAATTTCCGCAGCCACAGTAAGGCAACTTTATAGTAATGAACATGGTATTTCACCCCAATGGTGATGTTAGGCGCAATCTTCACCCCTCGCGCAGATTGCAATCTGCGCTGTCGTGTTGCGCAGATTGCATTCCGCGCGCTCAGATTACAATCTGCGCTGATGAGGCTGGTGCGCAGATTGCCCACGTTGCGCTGATTACCCCTCGATGTTTTTCGAGATGTTAGTTGTCTGTCAGACGTATATATATTTGCCCACGTTGCGCTGATTACCCCTCGATGTTTTTCGAGATATTAGTTGTCTGTCAGACGTAAATATATATATGACCCTGCCCCCTATCGGCTTTGTATGTAGTGAATAATTTTTAAAATCACAACATAATTAGAGTGTGTGCATAGAAAATAAGATTTAATTTGAAATTCTGTCAGCAGTATCTCATAATCGGTGCTGACCACGTAACTGAATATTTGCTGTAGTTTGACGTAACTACATATTGTTACAATTTATGTGTTCACAATTAATAGAAAAAAAGATTTTGAAAATATTCACTGATTCAACTTGGTCATCGTTTTATTCTTTCTATTATTCATATTCCATCAAGAGGAAATTTTTCACAAAAATGGCTGACTAAATTACTACGTGCACCAAACAACGATAATTTTTCATTGGTTAGGGCCGTCTAAACGCGGGTAAATTTAGAGTAGCTATTGGCTAATAACACGCATAAACAACCTTATTTGCATATTGCATACATAATATTTATTGTTTTTTGTGTAGGATGACATGCAGCCCTAAAGAAGACGATAACCTCGCACGTACTATGCTGTAATTAATATACTGTATAACATCCGCTTGGTCGTAAAATGCGTAATAAACTTGACCACCGAAAAAAAAAAATAAAAAAATAAATATAGTTCGGGTCATGAGCACGGATCGCTCATCCACTTGTCTTCCTTAAATACATAAGGCCATTTACGGGTCTGGTAATAAACTTGCCGTATCTTTCTTATATGATACTATATCGATAATATACTATAGTAAGTATCGATTTCTGGCATCGGTCGGTAAACCGTACAGTTCTTACACGTACATAAAAATGGCTTTCGATTCCATTTTATGTAAAAGAAACTTTCTGTACTACGGTATTTTCACAAAACAAACCCCCAAAACACACAATGGCCTATGATTGGTTCCAGTCTACGAATAAGGCCGCCGTCGAATATACAACAATAAATGTCTGTCATTTAGATTATATTCTTTGAATGACTACCTCCCCCCCCCATATTACAGACGTGTAATTACACCACCGTCGCATGGAATATACAACAGTCATAAATGCCTGTCGATAGATTCTTTGAATGACCGCTATACTTATTGTTTAATTAATCCCCTAATCCAGACACATGACTGGGTTTCATCCGAAACAACACCGTCCAGGTTTATATGACTTATTTATGTTATACGTACGCTATAGTATTATCATTGTGCACATATAATATGGATTAATCTAGCTGGAAATACACCTGTAGACCTCCGATAATGTAAGACAATTTTTCACGAATATAATTATTTTAGACTTGCGTAATATGTATTATTACAATTCTGTGCTACCCTACTCGACGTGCAAAACACGGTAAGTTGGTCCTCGAGGCTGCATGTCGAGTTGAAAATAATTCCAACCAATAATACTATAAATAGTATGCAATATGCAAATAAGGTTGTTTATGCGTGCTGTTAGCCAATAGCTACTGTAAATTTCTCCGCATTTTTACGACCCTAACCAATGAAAAATTATCGCTGTTTGGTGCACGCCATTTTTATTTTAAATAATTCTCCTTGTTGGAATATGAATAACAGAAAGAATAAAACGATGACCAAGTTGAATAAGTAAATATTTTCAAAATCATTTTTCTATAAATTGTAATTATAACCATGTATCGTAACCACATAGACGACTCTCGAGTCGGTAACGTGGTAATTTGGCGTAACGCCTTTATAAAACACTCGGTTCATTTCTCGCAAATTTAATTAAAATGACTTATAATACTAAGGCAGTGATCCATGGTGATTACCGATTAAGATTAAGCGGATTATTATCATCGCAGTAATTCCTTAAATTGCCCGGACAAAGTTCACTTCGCGCGCGCAGACTGCTCATCGAAAATTAGACGGAGATTCACGCATGCGCAGGGGTAATCTGGGCAAGGAGGGCAATCTGCGCCTAACACTACAGTGACACAGTTTTTACCATAGTGGTCTTGATCTGAGTTGTCATACATTTAGGAATAGGAGAATATCTTCATCAACTTGCATTTGCAATAAAATTGGAAAATGTTAAGATATGATCACCTTAACAAATTAACCAGACCTATTATTCTTTTTCTTATTTCGCTGGTAAAATATTAACTGCTCTAAACATAGTTCTTTATTCATACACAGTTGTTTTCTTTTTACATTGGTAATGGTAATGTATGTGAGAAGTCTGTATTGTTAGAATGAGAGAGTTTTTGTCTGCACATTCCTACAATTCTTTGTCCAACACATCAATATTTCCATCTAATTTGATCCACTGGTTAGCACATACCCTAAATTTTTCCCAGTTTGTCACAATAAACGGTTTTACATCGATGTTTTAAACAAAATCTACACGGAGTATATACAGCTCTAGTTATTCTTCCGCTTTTTTACTATCGAAACGTAAACAAACCGGTGACCTTTCACTCTACCCGACCCGTTCACCTTTAGTCGCGTGTGTCTGATTGCTGAGCTTTGTCACGTGATCTATTAAAACCAAATCACCGCGAAATTCAAATACCATCGCACATTGATAAGTAAGCCCATATTTATTTTACGTTTTCTATCAAACGCCAAAGAACTGTTCAATCATTCCTTTGTTTAGACTTTTTTCGATAGCAATAAGAACAATGGCGACAGAGGCTACTTCCCCCATGTCAATGGCAGAAGCCTTTAATAGCAGCCCTGCGCCAAAGTTTTTTCCTGAAACAAAAAGGAAGGATGAGCAGAACCACGTGTGCAAGTAATGCCAATGAAAAGCAAGTCTTTCCAAGGGTCCAAACTGACGTCAGTTGGAAAGGCACTACGGAGTAAGTGGGGTATCAGTAATATACCTGATATCAGGATAACAGTGACTGGACATATCAGGCTTGCCCTAAAAAGTAAGTCGGACATGGACAAAGCACTGGCCCAGGACAGCCTACTCGGTGTGACCGTGGCGGTATCCGAACATGGGATACCGACCGAATATACCGGGGAGGAAATAATGGACGACCTGAAAGATAGGGAGTATGACGTCACTGAGATATACAGATTTAGAGTGGCCGAGGGGAAGGATCAGGGAAGCGTTGCCCTGACCTTCAAGAAAGGTACAGCGCCCGAGGTCATAAACATAGTGTATCTCAGAAGACGAACCCATCCCTATATCCAGAGGGTACGACAGTGCACTAACTGTCAAAAATTGGGCCATACAGTGACGTATTGTAAAGGAAAAGCCGTAAGCGCCCAATGTGGGGGAGAACACGTGGTGGCTGAGTGTAGGGTGGGTAGCAAAATTAACTGCTCAAACTGCAAGGGCAGCCACGCAGCTAACTCCCCCCAATGCCCAAGAATTCAAGCAACAAAAGCAGCGCTACGTCTGCAAAGTAAAGAAAAACTTACCTTTAGGGAAGAAACCCAACAAGTAAAGAACAAGGAGAGGGAAGCAAAAGTAGTCAGAGAACCGGTGATGGAACCAAAACAAGCTCCAGTCCCGACTCTCTTGACGTCCGATGCAACCCCCACCACTAAAGGTAAAGACAAGAACAAGAAAGAGAAGAAAATATCAGACAAACCTGTAGAAGTCAAACAGAAGACAAAATCACCCCAAAAGAAAGAAGAGGAACCGAAAACGAAGATTCATGAAGAACACTTCATTCCTAAATTTAAAACGGAAAGTGGCTTCATGAACTTCATGATCGAGTTCCTCAGGGTGGCCGTATCCAATAAGGACCAAACTACCAAGATGGCAAGTTTACTCGGCAAAATAAGAACACACATGGTCAACGCCGATGTCCTGTGTCTCATGATTAATTCAATCAACACGGTAGAAAAAAAGATCAAGAGAAGAAGACGATGACGAAGAAACGACAAAAGGAGATCAAACGGCAAACCTCGCACTCCGTAGAAGGATATCTCATGTTCGTCACTACAGCACTGGTGATATGCCCAGTTGCTTGCCGATTTCAAAAACCAAAGACAAACACTAATAAGGTACCTCCTATGGAATGTGAAACGCTAATTGACCAATAAATAGCCAAGACAGAGAAGCATCCACCCGGACAGTCATCATGGCGGGCCAGGTAAAAGTTCTACAACTTAACGTTAACGGACTGGTCCCCAGATGTACTGAGCTGAGAAAATACACCACCCGCAACCCCAAAGATGTAATATGCCTCCAGGAGACCAAGCTACTACCAACTAAGAAAGACATCTACCTACCCGGATATACTTGTCAGAGAAGGGACAGACCGGGCAGCACGACACATGGCGGCGGCCTTGCCATCTACGTCAGTGATAACTTAAATTATATTTCTGTTACGCTGGACGTAGCAGGCCCTCTAGAAGCAATGGGCATAGCCATCACATTGAGCAATAATACAGAATTGACAATAGTGAATGTCTATGCACCCCCGCAAGTCACGATAAAATCAGTAGACTTCCAGTCACTTCTCGACCAGCTTCCGCAGGGCGAATCTGTGTTCTGTGGGGATTTCAACGCAAAACACGCTCTGTGGGGGTCACCGAGGAATGACTGTCGGGGGACTAGCCTGTGCTCAATAATAGAAGGGAACTACCTATGCGTACTGAACGACGAGAGCACTACTTTTATTGGAGGAAATGCCCCACCTTCACACCTGGATCTCACGCTCTGTACGCTTGGTATGGCAAACCGCTGCGACTGGCAAGTACACGAAGATGAAACACTTGGTAGTGACCACCTACTGATAGAATTCTGCATCCAATGTAAAACAACCAGAGTCTATAACGGGAAACCCAATTGGAAAATAAAAGAGGCTGATTGAGCTAACTTCCGTGTAAACTGTCCGGAGTGGAAAGAGGATGACATCATCGATGCCAACATCGACGTGTACGCTGCCAACATCACAAGTGCTATTATAGGTGCCGCAGACGACTCCATTCCCAAGACTTCTGGAGGGAAACCAAGGATTAGAAAACCTTGGTGTTCACCAGAATGTCAGAAGGCGGTTAACGAAAGAAAGAAGGCACTACGCCTATGGAAACACCACCATAATGAAATCAGTCAACCACCAAAACTACCTAAAGTTGAAATACGCCGCAAGAGACACCACCCGGAAGGCACAAAGCGGACACTGGATGACTTTCTGTAATGTGTTGAATCAAAACACGCAAACAGGTGTCGTCTGGAAGAAGCTGAACGCCATGAACGGGAAGCGCAGATCATTCAACATACCAAACCTAAAGAATGGAGATGAGTACGCTACCAACGACAAGGAAAAGGCAGACCTACTTGCGAAAGCGTTCGCTGACGCAAGCAGGGACGAAAACCAATCACCAGAGTTCCTGAAGAGAAAGGAAATCTTTTACTCACAGCACCCTTCATTAGAAATTGAACCTAATGAAGGGGCTAAACCAATCAATCTACCCTTCCTTGAGGAAGAGCTAAATAGGGCTCTTTCCCTCAAGAAGGATAGTGCGGCTGGTGAGGACAAAGTAAAGTACTCAATGCTCAAACATCTGCCTAGAAATGGCAAAAGGATACTACTCAACTTCTTCAACACATCCTGGCTGACAGGAGAGGTACCTAAAGAATGGCGGAAAGCCAACGTCACCCCTCTTCCAAAACCAGGTAAAGAGAGAACAAAGTCCTATCGACCAGTAAGCTTGACATCCACACTGTGCAAAACCTTGGAAACAATGGTTAACTTCCGACTACAGTTCTATCTGGAGAGCAACCGACTGATAGACGAAAATCAAAGCGCGTTCAGTAAAGGGCGTTCAAAAATGGACCACTTGATGAGACTACAGCAAGTCATGTCGCAGGCACTCCTCTCTGGGAACCTGTTATGTGCCGTGTTCGTAGATTTAACTAAAGCTTTCGATTTAGTCTGGCTAGACGGGCTGCTCTTCAAGTTAGGACGTATTGGTATAACGGGCATAATGTTTCGGTGGATCAAAAGCTTTCTGAGCGATAGAAGGATACAGGTGAATGTTGGCAGATTCCTGAGTGCCGAGCAAACATTAGAAAATGGCACGCCTCAGGGGTCGGTCATCAGTCCCACTCTCTTCAATATTATGATCAACGACATACAGAAATCCTCCTACCTTGACGCCAAAACTGAGTTAGCTAAATTTGCTGATGATAGTACCATATGGAGGGCAGGGAGGCATTTTTGTGAACTACAAAAGAATATGCAAAAGGCCTTAGATAAATTCATGACATTGGCAAACGACTGGGGATTTAAAGTCTCGGAGAAGAAAACAGTCGGTATACTTGTAAGCAGGGATAGTGGGATAAACAGAATGACTCTGTGTATGAACGGGAAACCCATCGAGTTTCAAGACCAAACCAAGTTCCTTGGCGTAATCTTTGACCGAAGGCTGACCTGGAAACCGCACATCGACGAGACCGTAGATAGATGCACCAAAACCCTAAACTTAATGAGGAAAATAACGGGCAGCACATGGGGGGCCAACAGAGTAACACTAATGATGGTGTATCGTGCTCTAATGCGATCTGTATTAGACTACGGCTCTCTGGCCTTCATGAACTGCGCGCTATTACTCTTAAGGAAGCTTGACACCATCCAATACAAAGCTCTGTGTATTGCGACTGGTGTCGGACAAGGGACTAGGAAAGGGGCACTACTGCAGGAAGTCGGGGAGTTGCCCCTATCCCTAAGAAGAAAAGAACCAGCGACAAGGTACTGGGCTAAGATCTCGCAACTGGGCGCAAGATCTCCAACTTTTGTCAGTCTACAAAAAACAAAATATGTGAGAGATCCAAGAAAGAAAAGCTTTGGCCATGGTATCAGAGAAACAATCAAGGAACTGCGACTGGAGGAGCTCGTGATAAATGAACACGACCCCCCCCCCCCAGCGATCGCCCCTTGGACACTTCCTATACCACCGATCAATCTAGATCTATTACAGAAAACCGACAGGAAAAACAACCCCACGGCTGCACGAGCACTCTCGCTAGCACACCTGGAAGACAACTGGCCGTCCTATGACTGGGACCATGTGTACACGGATGGCTCACGCAACCCTGAAAGGGGCACCAGCTCGTTTGGAATATACCTGCCAAACGGGGAACAGGGAATAAGCAGGAAACTGCCCAATAACTGTTCGGTGTACACTGCAGAGCTTGTGGCCATTCGTGACGCTATATCATGGATTTCCCATCAAAAGACTAGTAAGTTCGTCATTCCAAGCGACTCGCTGAGCAGTCTGATTTCAATCCAAACTGACAACTCGGACTCAAGACCAGAAGTCATTTTGGAAATCAGGCAGTTGTACCAGAGGGTCTTAGAGAAGGGAAGCAAAGTAGAGCTCGTGTGGATTCCATTACATGTCAACATTAGAGGAAACGAGGAGGCAGATCGACTCGCAAACGAAGGTCTCAAGGATACAGCACCACTCCACACCATAGACTACAGCAATACGGAAATCTACAGTATGGTTAAAAGACAGGTCAATTCAATCTGGGAATTAAAACTCGTTGAACTTGACACATACAGATTCCGGCTGGATGACAAGATCTACACGAAGACAGCAATCAATCACCCTAGAAGAGATATATGCAGATTTATATCGAAACTAAGGGTGAAAGAGCGGCTGCGAGACCACAAACACCAAGTCTGTCAGTGCGGAGAAGAATGTACCACCAACCATGTCCTGGTAGACTGCGAAGTATACAATGAGGAGAGAAGGGAGCTAGTGAGAATAATGGAGACCAACAACATACCATTCAGCACTAAGAACCTACTCTTCCCTAGACGAGATCTGAAACTGCAAATCTTCGAAAAAATCCATGCCCTAATGGACAAAGTTGGACTAAGTAGAATAGTGAAGTAAGAGGGGGTCATGATTAGACGGGCCCGGCATCTAAACACTAAACTACATACGGGAGTTACACCAAACTGGCAGGATAGTGGAGTAAGGGAGGGTCACGGTCAGACGAACTCGGCATCTAAACACTATTCCGCCAAAAACAGACACCAAACCTACAGAATAGGATAGTGGAGTAAGGGGAGGTCACGATAAGACGGGCCTGGCACCTAAACACAGATCCTACAAAGATGACAAGCAGGATAGTGGAGTAAGGGGGAGTTTCGGTCAGACAAACTCGGCACCTAAACACTATTCTGAAAATAAAAACTATACCAAATCCATAGAGTGGGATAGTGTAGTAAGGGGAGGCCACGATAAGACGAGCATGGTACCTAAACACTTACCCCAAACGATGACATCAACCAATCCAGAAGCAGACGAGATCACCTACCAAATGATATGTTTTTTATTAAATAAAGGGAAGAATTTCCCACTAAACCCAATCCATGGCTTAAAGCCAAATGGAAAGGTTGCAAAATCATATTCTAAAAAACAGGAATCAGCTTTGGCTCTCCTAAGTCTTGTCTGTGATATCACTTATGTCGAAGCAGACGTTAAACACCAAGTAGAAGAAGAACATGAAATGATTAGTTACGTATATGGAAGCGGACATTAAACCACCAATGATCTGATTATCTACGATATTACCATTGGTGGAAGTGGACGTAAATCCCCAAGAACGAACGAAATTTTCTGCACCTGTAATCTTCGATTTATGTTATTCGTACGCTATAGTATTATCATTGTGCACATATAATATGGATTAATCTAGCTGGAAATACACCTGTGGACCTCCGATAATGTAAGACAATTTTTCACGAATATAATTATTTTAGACTTGCGTAATATGTATTATTACAATTCTGTGCTACCCTACTCGACGTGCAAAACACGATAAGTTGGTCCTCGAGGCTGCATGTCGACTTGAAAATAATTCCAACCAATAATACCATAAATAGTATGCAATATGCAAATAAGGTTGTTTATGCGTGCTGTTAGCCAATAGCTACTGTAAATTTCTCCGCATTTTTACGACCCTAACCAATGAAAAATTATCGCTGTTTGGTGCACGCCATTTTTATTTCAAAAAATTCCTCTTGTTGGAATATCAATAACAGAAAGAAAGATAGGCTGGCACTGCCAGGCAGGATACGCCCACATTTTCGAGAGATGGATAGAGAACAAACAATACGGAAAGTGATTTTTCCTACATCATTAAGTCCTGTATTTCATACTGTATTGGGAGCAGCCATTTTGTTGGTCAGTTCCAGTCTGATATTCATGAAATTCGAAGTCGACAATGATTATGGTGTGACGGTACACAACCTAGAAATGTGACTTTTCGTCAAAATCGGATAAGAATTGTGACCTGTACAGAGTCAACAACCATGATATACCATATCTTTACACTATTCGCGTACAAACGGCGACCATTTCGTCCGGCAATTTTGGTACCATTTTCACGAAATTCGAATAATTCAGGAAGTTACGATCCGATATGCGCAAATACCGAAAGGAACCAAGATCTTTGGGTTATAACCATGCAATTCAAGTTTCATCAAAATCGAATTAAAATTGTGACCTTTACAGGGTCCACAACCTTGATATACCATTTTTTAACAGTATTCACGTACAAACGGTGGCCATTTTGTATGGCAATTTTGGTCTGATTTTCCCGAAATTCGAACTCAACCTTCCTTACGGTGTAACGGTAATATAATCAAACGTTTTTTTAAATCGGATAATAATTGTGACCTCCAAGCTAAAAAAAAAAGGCGATTTTGCGTATAATCAGGGGCCATAATTCAGGAAGTTACGATCCGATATGCGCAAATATCGAAAAGAAGCAAGATCTTTGGGTTATAACCTTGAATTTCAAGTTTCATCACAATCGAATCAAAATTGTGACCTCCACAGGGTCCACAACCTTGATATACCATTTTTTAACAGTATTCGCGTACAAACGGCGGCCATTTTGTATGGCAATTTTCGTCCGATTTTCCCGAAATTCGAACTCAACCTTCCTTAGGGTGTAACGGTGATATAATCAAACGTTTTTTTAAATCGAATAATAATTGTGACCTCCAAGCTAAAAAAAGGCGATTTTGCGTATAATCAGGGGCCATAATTCAGGAAGTTACGATCCGATATGCGCAAATATCGAAAAGAAGCAAGATCTTTGGGTTATAACCTTGAATTTCAAGTTTCATCACAATCGAATCAAAATTGTGACCTCCACATGGTCCACAACCTTGATATACCACAACCTTGATCTTTGGGTTACAAACATGCATGTCAAGTTTCATCAAAATCGGTTCAAAATTGTGACCTCTATAGGGTCCACAAGCTAAAAACGTGATTTTTCGTACAATCAGGGGCCATAATCCATGAAGTTTTGATCCGATACATGCCAATATCGAAAGGAACCGAGATCTTTTGGGGATAAACCTATATTTCAAGTTTCGTCAAAATCGGATAAGAATTGTGACCTGTAGAGAGTCCACAAACAAATTGTGGACGGACGGACGTCCGGACGGACAGGGGCGACGACATAATACGTCCACATGAAAATGTGGGCGTATAATAAAACCATGACCAAGTTGAATAAGTAAATATTTTCAAAATCATTTTTCTATAAATTGTAATTATAACTATATATCGTAACCACATAGACGGCTCTCGAGTCGGTAACATGGTAATTTGGCGTAAAATCTGAACGCCTTTATAAAACACTCGGTTCATTTAATTAAAATGACTTATAATACTAAGGCAGTGATCCATGATAATTACCGATTAAGATTAAGCGGATTATTATCATCGCAGTAATTCCTTAAATTGCCCGGACAAAGTTCACTTCGCGCGCGCGCGGATTGCTCGTCGAAAATTAGACGGAGATTCACGCATGCGCAGGGGTAATCTGGGCAAGGAGGGCAATCTGCGCCTAACAGTGACACAGTCTTTACCATAGTGGTCTTGGTCTGAGTTGTCATACATTTAGGAATAGGAGAATATCTTCATCAACTTGCATTTGCAATAAAATTGGAAAATGTTAAGATATGATCACCTTAACAAATTAACCAGACCTATTATTCATTTTCTTATTTCGCTGGCAAAATATTAACTGCTCTAAACATAGTTCTTTATTCATACACAGTTGTTGTTTTCTTTTTACGTTGGTAATGGTAATGTATGTGAGAAGTCTGTATTGTTAGAATGAGAGAGTTTTTGTCTGCACATTCCTACAATTCTTTGTCCAACACATCAATATTTCCATCTAATTTGATCCACTGGTTAGCACATACTCTAAATTTTTTCCAGTTTGTCACAGTAAACGGTTTTACATCGGTGTTTTAAACAAAATCTACACGGAGTATACAGCTCTAGTTATTCTTCCGCTTTTTTGCTATCGAAACGTAAACAAACCGGTGACCTTTCACTCTACCCGACCCGTTGACCTTTAGTCACGTGTGTCTGATTGGTGAGCTTTGTCACGTGATCTATTAAAACCAAATTACCGCGAAATTCAAATACCATCGCACATTGATAAGTAAGCCCATATTTATTTTACGTTTTCTATCAAACGTCAAAGAATTGATAAAAGAAAAGTTGTGTGGAAATACAAAGTAATACTAGAAGAATTAGATGATGTAGTTTGTTTTCCGCCTGAAAATCGTCGGGATGGAGCAACATAAGCAAGCTTGCTAGAAATGTCACATCACGGCCTATTTGACAAATTTGGTCTGATATTCGTGAAATTAGAACTGAACGTTCAGTACGATGTAACAGTGATATAATCAAACGTTTTTTTTTTAAAACCTGGTAATAATTATGACCTCTAAAGGGACCACAAGCTAAAGCTAAAAAAGGCGATTTTTTCGTACAACCAGGGGCCATAATTCAGGATGTTACGGTGCAATATGCGCAAATATCGAAAGGAACCAAGATCTTTGAATTATAGACATGCATTTCAAGTTTCATCAAATTCGGTTCAAAATTGTGATCTCTACAGTGTTCACAACATTGACATACCATATTTTTACACTTTACGCGTAAAAGCGGCGGCCATTTTGTCTTTCAATTTTGGTCCGATTTTCACGAAATTCGAAATCAACCTTCATTACCAAGCAACGGAGATATAATCAAACTGTTTTTTTTTTAAATCGGATAATAATTTTGACCATCAAGGTTGATTTTTCGGACAAACAGGGGCCATAATTCAGGAAGTTATGATCCGATATGCGCAAATATCGAAAAGAACCCAGATCTTTGAGTTATAAACACGCATTTCAAAATCGGTGCAATACTGTGACCTCTACAATGTTCAAAAGATAAAAACGTGATTTTTCATACAATCAGGGGTCATAATCCATGAAGTTACAGTCCGATACATGCCAATATCGAAGGGAAACGAGATCTTGGGATGATAAACCTATATTTCAAGTTTCGTTGAAGTCGGATAAAAATTGTGACCTGTAAATTGTTCACAAACAATTGTGGGCGGACGGGCGTCCGGATGTACAGACAGACGGGGGCGACGACAATATACGTCCACATGAAAATATGGGCGTATAAAAAATAACAGTAGTGAAAAATATCGTAATACCAAAACTGGTACACCTCTTTATTAGCTTACCAACTCCAAGCCAGGAAGTTACTAAGGAAATCGAGACTATGATTTTTAATGATATCTGGAATGGTAAGACAGGTAGAATCTCGAGAAACGGTGGTTTTTAAAAGAATGCTCAATGTAAACTGTTTCATAAAAAGTCCTAAATTGTCATGGATTAAAAAACTCCTTACAGAAAATACAAACTGGACAAAAGATATTATGCCTATAAGCCTAGAGTAAATCACATTACAGATTGACATATTAAACCCTCTTGCAAATAGGCTGGTCAATCCAAAGGTACATGGGGACAGGAACGCCTTTGTTAGACTATGGCACACCTGACAACTATGTGATTTTTCAAATTTTTTGAGTTTCGTTTTTTTTTCTGAACATTTTTAAAATTTTTAATCTTATTTTATCCATATTTGATGCTAAATGATATAATATTTACTATCAAACATGTAATTCATATTTTAAAAAAAATGCCTCTCGATGTATTTATAAAAGGGAAAGGTAAGACACTGTTCTGTTGACGTTTCTTTGCCGTGAGGTACCTCTGTCGCTATTTACTTCAAAATAGTGAATAAAATTGGGTTACATTACAAATCAACTACCCAGTTCCTTCCACACATATTTCTTTCAATAAAAACACACGTTTTAGACTTTTAAAAAAATGTAAAGTCAATTTTTTTACAATAAATCACTCGAGATATTTTACATTTTATCGACATTTAAGTAGAAATGACGGACGTGGTAATAAGAGAGGCAACTTTGTCAATTAATGTAACCCGAACGACTCATTCGACACACCTTTATTGACGATTTCTTGGAATTCATCGTATTTTATTCGGCTTACCTTTTCGTAATGATGTTGAGTGGACGTTAAACCCCATTTCTCTCTCTCTCTCTGTTTTCGTAATGTCGATTAGTTAAATCAACATAATCATTCCCATTACAAACTTCTAACTTTTTAAGCAACCAATTATAAAGAGAAATTTGATTAAATTCGCACAAACTCCCAGAATAAAGCTTATTTTGATTATTTTCAATTTCAAATTTGTGCGCCAAAGCTACTTTTCAAGTATTTTTCATTCGCCCAAATGAAAATGAGTCATTCTGGTCAGATCAGATGACAGAGTTGTCTCCCTTATTACCATTTCCGCCATTTCTACTCAAATGTCGATAAAATGTAAAAGATTTCGAGTGATTTATGGCAAATAAATTGACTTTACATTTTTTATCGAAAGAAATATATATGGAAAGGAACTGGGTAGTTGATTTGTATTGTAACCCAATTTTAGTGACGATTTTGAAGTAAATAGCAACAGAGGTACCTCACGGCAAAGAAACGTCAACAGAAAAGTGTCTTACCTTTCTCTTTTGTAAATACATCAGAAGTTTTTTTTTTAAAAATATGTATTTTTTTAAAATATGTATTATTTAAAATAGGAATTACAGGTTTGATAGTAAATATTATATCATTTAGCATGAAATATGGATAAAATAAGATTAAAAATTTTAAAATTGTTCAGAAAAAAACTGAAACTCAAAAATTTTGAAAAGTCACATAGACTATTATTTATAGGTCTGGTGTGCTGTGTGCCATAGTAAAAAGGGAAATCCTGTCCCCATGTACCTGTGGGTCAATCTAATTAAAATATAGATCTATATTTTGTTTCGTTTTTTATACTTTCCATGGCATACACTCATGTAGATCTAACAAGTTATAGTGGGAACTCACGTTCTATGACGTCAGGTATCAAGCACGGGACATTTGACCCGATAACGCCAGTCATTCGATTAACCAATGAGCGACCGCCATGCTTTTTGAAATCCACTTTTGTTTTGTTTTGATTTCTATCCGCTGGTATTATCTACCCACAGTTCCACGCATGAAAAGGTCAAACGGTCGATTCGACAAACCATTTGATTGGTTGACCCCTCATTTCAGACAGAACACTAGTTAAATAACAAGTCCTCCAGGTCCAAGAGTGGTGAAGACACAAGTAAAAACGAAATTTTGAACTATAAAAATCGAAACGAAATTGGATCTGGGGGGTTGGGATGGCCTAGTGGTCTAGAGTGTCGCGCTTCGACCTCTAGCTGTCCTGTCACCTCTGGCTTGCGGCTGTGGTTTCGAGCCCTGGTGTGAGCGTATGTGTCATGGATATGGGGGCTCCTTCTCAACCTCGTGGGTTTCCTCCGGGCACTCCGGTTTCCTCCCACAGCAAAGACCCCTGCGCGTGCGCTAAGATAATGAAAATGAAAAATAGGACTTGTCTGCGATATCACCTTCGGTGGAAGCTGACGTTAAACACTAAGAACAACAACATGGATCTGTGTTTTAATCAGATTGATAGGCTGGTAGGAGAACTTCATAGTCACGTGAGTTGTGGGACGAATATCCGAAACAAATGGTTTATGCGTATTATGAAAAGTCTATTCTTGTACAACTCCAAGAAAAAAATTCAACCGAAATCTGCCTTGGGAAAAGGCAACGATTTTCTCTATATTTAGGATATATAGGATAATATTGTTAATTTATATATTCAAATCACCTTAATACCGTTTTTGTTTTTTTTACTGGAAATTAATTGAAAAAAATACTGCAACATCTTTTAAATATAAGAAAAGCACTCACTATAAAGCGAGGACGATTGGGTTCAATGTGTGATATAAGGCAACGACTTTCTCTAGGATGTATAGGATAATACTCTTAATTCATAAACATCACTGTAATATGTGGCATCAGGCAATCATCTTCTCTATATCTAGGATATATAGGATGATATCCTTAATTTATATAATAAAATCGCCCTAATATCAGGGTTTTTTTTATGAAAATTAATTGAAAAAAAAAAATCCACGATCCTTTAAACATAAAAAAAAATCTCACTATAAGGGCGAGGCGGATTGGGTTCAATGTAAGGTATAAGGCAACAATTTTCTTTATATCTGGGATATATAGGATGATATTCTTAATTTATGTTATAAAACCATCGTAATATCGTTTTTTTCTAATGGAAATTAATTGAAAAACATAAGAAAAAGACTCACTATAAAGCGAGGACGATTGGGTTCAATGTGTGATATAAGGCAACGATTTCCTCTAAATCTAGGATAAATAGGATAATATTCTTAATTTATATACTCATAACGCCCTAATATCGTTTTTTTTTATGGAAATTAATTGAAAAAATACTCCACGATCCTTTATACATAAGATAAAAACTCGCTATAAAGCGAGGACGATTGGGTTCAATGTATGGTATAAGGCAACGATTTTCTCTATTTCGAGGATTTATAGGGTAATATTCCTCATTTATATCATAAAATCACCCTAATATCTTTTTTTGAATGGATATTAATTGAAAAAAATACTCCAACATCTGGGATATATAGGATGGTATTCTTAATTTATGTTATAAAACCACCGTTATATCGTTTTTTCTAAAGGAAATTAATTGAAAAACATTAGCAAAAGACTCAGTATAAAGCGAAGCCGATTGGGTTCTATATTATGTGGTAAAAGGCAACCATTTTCTCTATATCTAGGATACATAGGATAATATTCTTAATTTATATACTCATATCGCCCTAATATGGTTTTTTTTATGATAATTACATGTAATTGAAAAAATACTCCACGATCCTTTATACTCAAGATAAAAGCTTGCTATAAAGCGAAGACGATTGGGTTCAATGTATGGTATAAGTCAACGATTTTCTCTATTTCGATGATTTATAGAGTAATATTCCTCATTTATAAAATAAAATCACCCTAATATCGTTTTTTGAATGGATATTAATTGAAAAAAATACTCCAACATCTTTTAAACATAAGAAAAAGACTCACTATAAAGCGAGGACGATTGGGTTCAATGTGTGATATAAGGCAACGATTTCCTCTACATCTAGGATATATAGGATAATATTCTTAATTTATATAATAAAATCACCCTAATATCGTTTTTTATGGAAATTAATCAAAAAAAAAAAAAAAAATGCTGCAACATCTTTTAAAGACCAGAAAAAGACTCACTATAAAGCGAGCACGATTGGGTTCAATGTGTGGTATAAGGCAACGATTTTCCCTATATCTACGATATATAGGATGATATTCTTAATTTATAAAATCAAATCAGAGTAACATCGTTTTTATATGGAAATCACTCCAAAATCCTTTAAACAGACACACTATACAGCGGGGCCGAAGAAATTTACAGGAAGATGCAATATCTGATTTAGCCTCTAATGAACTGTTAATCAGTGATTTTCTCTGTTTCTAGGATATGCAGGATAATATTCTTGATTTATATAATAAAATCACGGTAATGCCATTATTTTATGGAAGTTAATTGAAAAATAAAATACCCCCAAATCTTTCAAATATCAGTAAAAATCGAGTTCGATTGGATCCGATGTAATAGTGTGGTGATTTTCTCTATTTCTAAGGTGGGGGGGGGTGCCTAGTGGTCTAAAGTGCCGCGCTTCGACCTCTAGCTGGCCGGTCACCTCTGGCTTGCGGCTGTGGTTTCGAGCCCAGGTGTGAGCGTATGTGGCATGGAGATAGGGACGCCTTCTCAACCTCGTGGGTTTCCTCCGGTTTCCTCCCACTGCTATATGTTAGTCCCGAAATGACCTAGTTTTTGTTGAGTGGACGTTAAACCCCATTTCTCCCTCCCTCTCTCTCTCACTCTCTCTCTCCGTCTCTCCCTCCCTCTCTCTCTCCCTCTATTTCTAGGATAATATTCTTAATTTATAATAAAAAGAATTACTCTAATACAATTATTTTATGGAGATTAATTGAAAGACATATCAAAATCTTTTAAACATAAGAAAAAGTCTCACTATAAAGAGAGACCGTTTGGGTTGTATATGTTGTCATAGAATAGCCTATATAGGATAATATTCTTAATCTTTGACTATATAATAAAAATCACTCTAATATCTTTATTTTATGGAAATTAATAGAAAGAAATACTCCAAATTTCTTTCAAATATAAGAAAAAGACTCAATATATGAAGCGAAACCGATGGGTTCTAATTCTATGTGTCGTATAATGCGATGATTTTCTTAATTTAAAATAATAAAATCACTCAAATTTCGTGATTTTATTTATGGAAATTACTTGGAAAAATATTCCAAAATATTTTAATTTAAACAGACGCAATTACAGCGAGGCCAAACAAATATTTACAAGACCGTAGATCCAACATCTGATTTTAGCTTCTATACTATTCAAAAAAAGTAGGGGATATTTGATTTTGGGGGCATAATACTAAAATATGCAAATGACTACGAAAAAAAGTCACTATAGAACCTAACAGAAGAAACATTTCCAGTTACATGTGACGCCCAAACGCACCAATAGCTACCGCATGGAATGCAGGTGATGCTTGGGATCATCATGGGGGTCCAACCCAAGATTTGCACGACTCTGACTTTGAATGTTGCAGTCATTGTGGCATTGAATTCCAGGGTGGAAACATCAGTTTAATTGTTTTAGTGACCAGAAAACAAATTTTGATATGCGTCGGCTTACCCAAAATGAAAGGTTACGTGCCCTTGGCATGCTACAGATCGGCACAACATGAATATTTCTCAGTCTGTCATAAACAGGCTATGGTCCAGATACCATGATACACAATCTGTACAGGACAGACCACGCTCAGGTCGACCAAGGGCGACAACTCAAGCCCAGGATCGATTTATCCGTACCTTGGCTTTGAGAAATCGTGTCATCACAGCAAATCAGATCAGCGCTCGTCTTCAAACAGACACTGGTGTGAGAGTGAGTGGCCAGACGACTCGGAATCGACTGCATAGGTGTCAACTTCGCGCCCGACGTCCTCGCGTGATCCCTTGTTTGAGAGATCATCACATTCAGGCAAGACGTCGTTGGTGTGGGGATCGTCAACACTGGGATATTCGACGCTGGAGCAATGTGATGTTTTCAGATGAGTCAAGGTTCACTGTTGATTTTTTGGACAGACGTAGGAGGGTGTGGCGTCGTCGAAACGAGCGCAGCCAAGACGTTAACGTCATCAGACATGATCGATTTGGGGGTGGTTCTCTTATGGTGTGGGGAGGCATCTCTGTTGCTGGAAGAACGGCTTTACATGTTGTTGCAGGGCGTGTTACAGGCCAGTACTACCGGGATACCATCTTGGCAGTCCATGTTGTGCCATTCGCACGACGTCATGGCCGCCGTTTCATCTTCAAGGATGACATCGCAAGATGTCACAGGGCCAGGATCGTTACAGGTTACCTCCAACAACAGAACATCACCACATTACCTTGGCCAGCACTGAGCCCCGACCTCTCCCCCATCGAGCATGTCTGTGACATGCTTGGACAGAGGTTACGTCAACGTCAACAACGTCCTGCAAATGTCCAATAACTTGCTGCTGCGTTGCAACAGGAATGAGACAATCTGGACCAAAATGACCTTAGACGTCTCATTAGGAGTATGCAACGTCGGATCAATGCTTTTTTGGCAAACAGAGGAGGATTTACCCGCTACTGACTTTGTTGTGATGCTGTGGTAACTTTGCTGTTTGACCCCCGGGTATCATTTTACCCATATAATGGTCAGTCTGTGCCTTACTTAGTCCAACGATCATTTGGAATAAATCGATGAATGTGAACTTCATTTCATTTTGTCATTTGTTTCTTCGTCAATTTCATTAGGTGACTTTAATAACACTTAAAAATCAAATATCCCCTACTTTTTTTGAATAGTGTAGTTGAACTGTTTACTTTCGCTTAACTTAACGTGTAACCAGTGCATTATTATTAGCGTATGACATGACAATGTGTTCCATTATAAACGAATAACGTATACAGCTGTATTTCAACCATAGAGTTATATAGAAACTAGAGTCCGCACTCATCACGTGACTCCCATGACTACAACGTTAAAGGTTTGTGCCGGAATGAAGCGACGGCCGCCATGTTAGTTCCGGGGAGTATGAACGTAAATACCCGGATGTTCACTATGTTATCGCATCAATCAATCCGTGTCGAACTGTTTTAAATCGTGCACTAATATTACATTTTTAAAATTTTCTCACCCAAATATTTATTGTTTGATAAAAATAATAATAAAGATCCATGGACCGACTTATCTCCGGGCCCCTCTTTTCACGTAAAGGTTATAGAATAATTTTGATACTTTGATACTTTAAAACAGTTCGACACCGATTGATTGATGCAATAACATAGTGAACATCCGGGTATTTACGTTCATACTCCCCGGAACTAACATGGCGGACAAGGCTCCATGTCAGCACGCTGTCACGTGATCAGTGCGGACTCTAGTTTCTATTTATAACTCTATGATTTCAACGCAACGTAATGATGTAACGCCCATTCCTGTATTTTAGTAACTCAACGTACCGATGTAATAAACCTATTCACAAACTGAACGCGTGTTTGACTTAGGGGGACAACGGAACGGGATTGCTTCTGCAAGTCACTATATACTGTAGTTGCCTTCTACATTTTAGTTTCAAACTTTCGTGAACCTTTTCGTTGGTTTTTGAATATTAAACGTAAATGCGAAAAAATGGCGCAGCCTACGGATAGATATGTTCATACATGGCTGGAAGAAATGCCATGGTCTACCGCACATTTACCGACACCAAACGTATTTCAACGCAACGATAAAGAATCTTACAACGCACAACAAAGATCTAACTTTGTTCCCGATATTCAAAACGGTTGTGTTGATACATTCAAGGAATTCACAAATGCACATAATGATGACTTTGACCTTATGATGGCAGTTATTCCTGTTCACGTCATTAGTAAAGATAATAATGCTCAAATATTGACTTATTTAGTTTTAGATAACGGATCGAGAAGTTATTTTATATCTGACGAATTAATGAATGATTTAAATGTAAATGGTGAAGAAACTGAGATTTTGCTGGGAACAATGAATGGACAAAATAAAATTAAATGCACTCTTCTATGAGATTTACAAATTTCAGATTTATCTGGGTCAAATACAATTGATATTCCTCCTGTTTATTCTATAGATGAAATTCCTATGTCTACATCGAGAATACCTAGACCGGAAATTGTACAACAATGGGAATATCTTCGTGATATATTCATACATAAATATATGCCTAACGTTAAAGTAGGGATGCTCCTAGGAACTAATCGTCCACAGGCGAGAGAACCTCTGAAAGTAATATCTAGTCATGAAAACGGTCCTTATGCGGTTTTAACTCGGTTTGGGTGGACTGTAATAGGCCCATTTAAACCTGACGTTTCATCAAAATTGTAAACTGTAATCGCATTTTCTTAAAAGACATCAGCAATAATTCTTATGTACGCCAAGTGTCTGTAGAAACCACAGTTCGTGGAACCGAGATTCCTAAGTTATTTGAACGAATCGTTGAGTCAGATTTTAAAAATTATAACAGTGATCAACCTAGTTATTCGCAATAGGACAAACAATTCATAGAATTGGTTGAAAACAAAACAGTGTTTAAAAATGGTCACTATGAAATTCCGCTTCCATTTAAGGATAATTATACGCACATTTCAAATAATCGAGAACATGCTGTGAAGCGCCTTAATTCTCTTAAACGTAAGATGGACTGTAACCCGGAGTTCAGAGAGGAATATATAAATTTCATTAATGATTTGTTAGATCAACGTTATGCGGTTAAAGTATCGCCCGAACAATTAAACGTGTCAACCACCCAGGCATGGTACATACCTCATCACGGTATTTATCACCCCAGGAAACCGGATAAGCAAAGAGTTGTTTATGACTGCAGTGCTAAATGGAACAGCGTATCATTAAACGATTGTCTCCTTCAGGAACCGGACCTAACAAATTCATTGATTGGTGTTATTCGATTCCGCGAACATCCTATTGCATTTTTGGCGGATGTTCAGAAATGGTTCTTCCAGGTAAACGTTTCACCTGATAACTAGGATTACTTGCACTTTCTTTGGTGGCCCACCGGAAATACGGACAAACCACCAGAGGAATATCAGATGACTGTCCATATTTTGGGGGCTGTTTCTTCCCCAAGTGTGGCAAATTTCGCTCTTAAGAAAACTGCAGATGATAACATTAGATGATAACATTATTTTGGATTTGCTGTAACGAATACAATGAAACGGAGCAAGAAGCCGCTCAACTTGCGAATGACTTAATGCGCATATGTGAAACTGGTGGATTTAATCTTAACAAATGTATTAGCAATAACAGAGCTGTTTATTAAAGATACATTATGGGAGATTTTGACAAGGAGTTAGCCATTCTTGCTATAAAAGTTCAAAAATAGATGTTGAAACAAGAACATATTGAAAATTTCAGTCAAATAACTTTATCCTGAACAAAGTTGTTACCACTATAATTTTTTACTAGAAATGGTAGTTAAAATCATCGACACCCTTTTCCCACTATGGCCGATTGTTGATTGACAGGCGTTAACTCCACCTACATAGTCTCGATCATCAAGTAATGTTTAAACGGTATCTAGTGAAGCTTGTGTATAGCCTCGGTCATCACTGTCTTTTATGAATAATTTCCGGAAGTATGATGACGTCAACGTCACGGAGAAACCCCACCCACGACGCCATAGTGATTAAATCAGTCGACGAAATCCTGTTTTAATCCAAGCCCAATCCAAGCCATCCGTAGGTCTACAGTGTTCATTTTGGGCTTGTTGTTTAAATAAAGATCTAATTTATAATTTCTATGACATCTGAGGCTTAAAGGATGACCGACAAAAGTCAGTTTTTGCTCTCCCATAATGTATGTTTAATAGCATTGGGTTGAATAAACGAGGCAAAGATATTAAACACATTAACATTTATTAAGATGATCTGCCTTGTGTCTCGGTCTATAACCGTGCCGTCCATTGCCTAAAGTAAAAGCAAAACGCTTGAAAATTGAAGTTAGTATCTTGAAAATTGAAGTTAGAATCTTGAAAATTGAAGTTAGTATCTTGAAAATTCAAGTTAGTATCTTGAAAATTCAAATCAGATAACTTGAAAATTCAAGTTAGTAACTTGAAAATTCAAGTTAGTATCTTGAAAATTCAAGTTACTAACTTGAAAAAATGAAAATAGAATAATAAAAGAAAGTGTGTGGCCCTATTACGCTTCCGTACATGTATATTGATTCTATTTTGCTCATTTTAATTTTTTTCCCTTCTTGTTTGTTTAAACATCAGTGAAAAAAGAAGTAATAAAAGAAGCTAGCCACATACACATAGACCTATAATTTTTTTATTATGTGAATAGCCTATATGTTTTTTAAATTGCAGATTATTCTTTCCAAAAAACAAAGAAATAACTAACATCAAATTTACCCCCCCCCCCTCCCCTTCTAAAATTAACTGTGAAATTACAGAAATGTAAAGACGAAAATGGTATATAATGTAGGCCTGTATATTGATGAAAAAATAAATTTTGACTATTTTTTATTTCATAAACTGTTCAAATACTGAATAAAATATTGGGATATAGCCCCATAGATTAAAGTTATATAATGTAATCTTATACTTTATTACAAATAAATTTGTGCATTTATGTTCTCTGAAATTACCACTGAAAAACAACATTATATATAGTAAAGAAGAGAATGTGATATAGGCCTATAATATAAGTAGGCCTATGCAATGACAGGTGTTTATTAATCAGGGGCGTTTTAAGGTTTATCATGGCGGAGGCTGTACTATTTTGAGGGCCCTCTGTCGCGAGGGGAGGTTCTTGATTGATGAATTTCATGCCAATGCAATGACTGCATTCTCATTCAGTAGTGGATTCGACAGTAACAGTGTATAGTATAGCAAACGATTGACTCGATATCGGGGGCCCTTTCTCTTGGCCAGAGGGGCCCTTTTATCAGACTCTGGGCCCTTTTGTCTGCCTTTATTGCCCTCCTTACTAGGGTACATTTTCATTTTTTTCTTCAGTTTTATTTCTTCAACTTCTTTGATTTTTTTTCGCGAGGAGGCTGGCGCCTCCACCGCCTCAACTATAAAACGCCTTTGTTATTAATATCAAGGACGGATAAAGAAAATAACTCATTATAGGCCGATGTCTGATATCTGAAATCACTAGATATCAGACACAAATATAGACCTTTATACGTGAATAACCATTTTTGAAAAAAAAAAATACCAAAAAAATCCGGGCCTAAAATTACAGATTATAGTGACCACACGACAAAAGAAAAATAAACTAACTGGACGCGGTTAAACCCAGAGTTTTTCAACATCTTTTTATTTGAAATTTGCTCCGAGCCATTTGTGCCACAAGACAATAAAGTCTGTGTCTAGTTTTATTCTAAAACAAAATATGCTCTGAAAAAATTGACATTTTCAATAATTGAAACAGTATTTTTTGTATCAAAGTCGAAATCCCCTGATAATTATCCCGAGATATTGACATCTTTTTCAATTAACTTCCATAAAATAATGGCATTACCGTGATTTTATTATATAAATCAAGAATATTATCCTGCATATCCTAGAAACAGAGAAAATCATTGATTAACAGTTCATTAGAGGCTAAATCAGATATTGCATCTTCCTGTAAATTTCTTCGGTCCCGCTGTATAGTGTGTCTGTTTAAAGGATTTTGGAGTAATTTCCATAAAAAAACGATGTTACTCTGATTTGATTTTATAAATTAAGAATATCATCCTATATATCGTAGATATAGGGAAAATCGTTGCCTTATACCACACATTGAACCCAATCGTGCTCGCTTTATAGTGAGTCTTTTTCTGGTCTTTAAAAGATGTTGCAGCATTTTTTTTTTTTTTTTTTTCGATTAATTTCCATAAAAAACGAGGGGGAGAATGTCCCCACCGGCTTCGAAACCGTTTTTCACCGCATTGTTGTGGTAAATATGTGAACCCTGAATTGAACTTTTGTGAATATGAACAGTGAATCCCCGTGAACATTTTGTGAACAGTTAATTGTGTGGTGAACTCTTAATTTTCTGTAATTTAGTCATTCTAGCGAAACCGTGAACACGTGACTTTCTGTTGTAGTTTCGCTGATTGATGGGCGAGGCTACGCCCCATCACTGAATGGGATCCCTCCGCCTAGGCAGATATAAAGAGGTTCGGCCAGTGAGTCGACACAGGGGGGTTGGGATGGCCTAGTGGTCTAGAGTGCCGCGCTTCGACCTCTAGCTGGCCGGTCACCTCTGGCTTGCGGCTGTGGTTTCGAGCCCTGGTGTGAGCGTATGTGGCATGGAGATAGGGGCTCCTTCTCAACCTCGTGGGTTTCCCCCGGGCACTCCGGTTTCCTCCCACAGCAAAAACCCCTGCGCGTGCGCTAAGATAATGAAAATGGAAAAAATAAGACTTGTCTGCGATATCACCTTCGGTGGAAGCGGACGTTAAACACCAAGAAGAACAGAAGAAGTCGACACAGTTTTCTACAGATTGTACTAGAGGTAATTACTTGGATTATTGATTACGCGGACAAGCCTCAGACGCCAAACTGGGAGCTTGGTACTTATATTATATATACACTCAGACACAACAAATTTGGTAGTATTGATAAACGAGTACTATTTAACCCTTGTGCATATAAGGGGTATTTTTGAACCCCACGACCGTATCTTTAACGTTTGTGAGAAATCGGTTCATAATTGTCCAGCGAGAATTTTATACATTGTCACCTACTTAATGTGGATTATAATGCTGTAAATAGAATGGATGTGAGGCAGTGGCAACATTCATCATTTGACAAGAAACTTCGAGTATTACGTTGTCGGTCACCAGGGGTCTTGTGGACCCCCTCCCCTTTCATTTCAACATTTTGCTGGTTACAGGTGTCTAATCTGTTCTGCCATAGGTGCTAGCTTTGTATTAGGAATCGTTCTTACTGATGATATTGTCTTGGTTATTCTAGTAATCTTGATCTGAGAGCAAATCAAGGTACACTGCCAACCCCATCAAAAGACTATTCTGCATGGAACATGACAATTACGATATTTTTAGATTTGTATGGTTTCAAAAAAATCTTATAATTCTTATCGTCACTGATAATACCTGAAATATTTGGATTTAGCCTGATTGATTATTGTTTAGTCTTGATATGAAGCTGTAGTTTGATCGTATTTGAATAAGATTATTCACCCAAAAACCTTTTTATGTCTGGGGTCTGAGATTACTCCTTGTTGCGGACAACGTTTTTCGTGCGACATGTACGCTCAAGGGTTAATTACTAATTCTTTTTCGTTAATAAAAGGGGGAGGAAAGTTATAATAAATTGTTTTTTATTCATAGGTTAAGATAAAGATTGTTTATTTTATTATTTTGTGTTGTGAATCTAAGTGTGACGGGTTGCATTTGTGAGCGTGTCTCGCAGGTCCATACACAACTCGTTAACACCTATTTGTAAATTTGTTTACTTAACGCACGTGTGTACTGTGTAGCGATGGCACGTGCAACTAGTCAGTCAGTACCAGACGTATTACACGTTGTATAACTTGTATTAATTTTGTCAACAGCTTATCCCAAGACAATAAGTAAGTTGTATCATAGTTAGGGTGCCCCACGTGCCTACTGAAAAGTTGTTCTTGACCCGTTGATCGTGCACGTTTTAGTTGAATGACTAACTACAGATTTCTGACAGTCTCGCGTGTTCAAAACACCAAAAACTACTACAGTCGTAAAAATTCTATTGTTGACGATTCTGAATAGCAATAATATAATATAATTTTTTGGTTATTACGGCATCTTTAGAAATTACGCTCGTTTTATTTTTTAAATTGCCTTATAATTAACTGTACCATTAGAAGCTGCATATTTTGGTTTAGTACAAATAATATCTCTGACTCACATCCGTAAAGCAAGAATACGATACTAGCAGTAGTTAGGGTTTCACACTGCTATTTCACAATTATTATTAAGCTTTCATATGTATTACATATGAAAGCTTATTGTTTCTGTTGAAGTTATTATTAAGCTTTCATATTACATATGAAAGCTTATTGTTTCTGTTAAAGTTATTAAGCTTTCATATTACATATGAAAGCTTATTATTTCTGTTAAGATTATTATTGTTATTTTTTTTTTGTGTTTTGTCCACAAATCGGATTTCTCAGAATCTAACGATAGGATCGTTCTGAAACTTTTACCTATCCCCCCAAAAATGGGTGGTGGCTGTTGATTAAATATATTTTCAAAACGTTTTACGAATCCGAAATCACCGAATTTTACGAACGAAAAAACTGACAATGCATAGTCGTAACTTTGTTATTTTTTGACCGATTTTACTAATTCTTTTTTCTTTGAATACCTTGAAAAAAATCATTTTCATCTGCAGTTTCGCATTTTCCAATTTCGAAAATTCGTCGCTGTGATTTCGAACCGGAAGTTTAGACCAATTTGAGAACTTCTTTAATAGTTGTACGATTTTCATGAAATTTAGTGTATAAGTAGATGTTACCGATGTGACTTCAAAAATATAAGTATAAATGTTCTAAATTATCTCCCCTTGACGAAATTAAGGATCAAAGTTTTCAAAAAAATCGTCGAAATATAGGTCAGAATGACCTAATTTTTTTTTTTGATACTAGACAAGTAATTACTGATTCGTACACAAAATATGGAGTTTGTCGATCGAACCGGAAGTGCCACCATCTTTAAACGTGAAAAATCAAAAAGGCTTTTTTGCTATTTTACTTACAGACTCGGGAGTTATATTTTCAGAATCCTTGAAGGAATGCCTAAAAATCTATCGGATCCGAATTTTGATTTCGGTCACGTGATGGTCACCATATTGAATTGAAAATGAAAAATAGAAGCAATTTGAAGGGCCGGGACTTTGGAACACAATAACTCTCCTTCTAATTAAGCTAGAATGTTCAAACTTGGTGTAGACGTTCACTAGGTCAATGTCATGATTGAGTTCAAAGATGAGCATTTTCTGCTTAGGGTAAGCAGAGATAAGGATGCTGATTTGTTGATTCTTTAGGGCACGATAACTTCGGTTATAATGAAGGGAGGGCGATGAAACTTTTGTCAATAGAGAGTCTAATAGCTAGCCTGTTGTTTGAAATCATTGTATCAATTTTTTTAAATATCAGGGATAGCCGAAAAAAAGAGATTGAAAATCCAAAAAGTCGTATTTTTACAATTTGGAGCATGTTTAGAGGTCTTTCTCGTAAAGTCAACTTAATATTTTTTGGGAACTTCTTCTACAAAGAGTCTTATTGGTAGTCTTTTATATGAAACCATCGATCAACAGTCCAACATATCTGGAGTAGAAGAACAAAAGGATCGAAAATTGAAAACGGCAACCATTCATGGTTAAGCAAAACATGCAGTGTGGGTGACTACAATCTACACATTTAGTCATCGTATAGAGCTTATTCAACAGTATCGAATTCCAACTGCTTAGGGATATTTTACGTGCACTCCAATGTGTACACGGGACCTTGGTGTTTCATCCCATCCGAACGACTAGACAGCTGTGCTTATCAGGCCCTCCGTTCTGCCTCATTGACAACGGGGAACCACGCCGGGAAATCAAGATGAACTTTCTCCGTGCAGAACTTTCAATTCAGGCCAAACGTTTATTGCACACGATTAAGCTGGTCAGTTGTAATAATCGGTTGGCAATTAAAGTACCGTGCACATTAAACTGTTAAAACAGAAAATTTCGCCCGGTTGAAATGTTTCTTGCTATAAGTCAGCAATTTTCCGAATTCAGGGAGGCTGAATGGTTAGCATGTGCGCGCTGTATCGTAACGTCTGTCATGGAGTCAACGAGCGTTGTTTCGATCTCCAGGTTGCACGTGACATGAAGTATGATGTCCAACCTCGTGGGTTTTCTCCGTGTCCTTCGGTTTCCTCCCAAAGGCTAAAGACCAGTAAGCGCAAGGGGAGTTTTTAAATAAAATTAAAAAGCATATGTTAGTCACAAAATGTCCTAGTTTGTGTCGAATGGACATTAGGCCGCATTTCTCTCTTTCTCTTTTATTTTTAAAGTTTTGTAATAATCGGTTGGTAATCAAAGGTACTGTAAAAGTGATAAAACAGAAAATTTCGCCCGGTTGTAATGTTTCTCACTTTAAAGTCAGCAATTTGCAGATTTTAAGGGGCAAACGTTTATTGCGAACGCTTAAGCTGGTCAGGGGGAGCTTATTTTTAAAAGTTTTGTAATATTCGGTTGATAACTAAAGGTACCATGCAAATTAAACTGTTCAAATAGAAAATTTGGGCCGGTTGAAATGTTTCTCGCTGTAGGTCAGCAATTTGCCGATTTTAGGGAGGTTGCGTGGCTGAATGGTTAGCACGTGCGCTCTGTATCAAAACGTCTGTCATTGAGTCAACTGGCGTTGTTTCGATTTCTTGGTTGTACGTGACAAGGAGTATGGTCGCCTGTCCATCCTCGTAGGCCGTAACGCTGCTGCCCGGGTAAAATTTCCCTCATTGCACACTTTATGGCATATGCCAGTCTTCATCAGCCCATTTTAGGAGCAGAACAGTAGGACGTTAAACCCCATTCAATTTCATTTCATTTTCTCTATGTTGCTTATTTATTGTAGTGGATAAATATTTTTCTGGTTCTAGCAATTATTTAATTTCTGCATAGAAATCTTGCTTTGGCCAGTTTTTTTTTATTGCAGAGTGCCATTCTTGTATAATTCAGTCTATGATCCTTTGTTTAAAACATGCTTAAGAAGTCGTCATGATTTCCTACTTATAACCAAACGTATTGGAAATATTTGTCTGGCATTATTAAATCCTAATTTTATTGGTCTTATTTAAAATTAAACTTTCATTTAACTATGAACAACCCTTAACGTGTCTCTTTAAAACTATTAAGTACTCTAAAATAGTAGCTCAACCTTTTGACCTAAACTAATTAATTTACCATTTTGTTGTGAGCGACTTCTTATTCTTCCTATATGACATATTGCACGTGTCGGATTTCAAAGGGGGGGTTGGATGGCTGAATGGCTAGCACGCGCGCCTGTCATTGAGTTAACTAGCGTGTTTTCGAATGCCCGGTTGTACGTGACAAGGAGTAAGGTCGCCTGTCCAACCTGACATTTTTATTTTTTTTTCCCGCCATTTTCATTTCATTTTCTCATCCGTCTCATTGCAGTAATACAAGTTTCAGTTATTTCCCTTAAGTTTTCAGATTATTGTTATGCCTGGGTGCAATGTTTCATACTATATTTAGACTTGTAACTTCGCGAGTTTTTGACCAATTTTGATAATTTTTTCTTCTTATCCTTTTATTTAGGATACTTGATACAATCAATGACACGTGACGATGAATATGAAAGCTTTCATATCTGCATGGGACAGTAGCAGATCTAGTTAAGCTTTCATATTACATATGAAAGCTTATTGTTTCTGTTAAAGTTATTAAGCTTTCATATGTATTACATATGAAAGCTTATTGTTTCTGTTAAAGTTATTATTAAGCTTTCATATTACATATGAAAGCTTATTGTTTCTGTTAAAGTTATTATTATTATTATTTTTTTTTTTGTGTGTTTTCTGCAAATCGGATTTCTCAGAATCTATCCATAGGATCTTTCTGAAATTTTGACCTACCCCCCCAAAAATGGGGTGCGAACCTTGATTAAATATATTTTCGAAACGTTTTACGAATCCGAAATCACCGAATTTTACGAACGAAAAAAATGACAATGCATAGTCGTAACTTTGTTATTTTTTGACCGATTTTACTAATTCTTTTTTCTTTGAATACCTTTAAAAAAACCATTTTCATCTGCAGTTTCACATTTTCGAATTTCGAAAATTCGTCGCTGTGATTTCGAACCGGAAGATTAGACCAATTTGACAACTTCTTTAATAGTTGTACGATTTTCATGAAATTTAGTATCTAAGTAGATCCTATCGATGTGACTTCAAAAATATAATTAGAAATTTTCTAAATTATCTCCCCTTGACGAAATTAAGGATCAAAATTTTCAAAAAAATCATCGAAATATAGGTCAGAATGACCTGATTTTTTTTTTGGATACTAGATAAGTAATTACTGATTTGTACACAAAATATGGAGTTTGTCGATCGAACCGGAAGTGCCGCCATATTTAAAAGTGAAAAATCAATAAGGCTTTTTTGCTATTTTACTTACAGACTCGGGAGTTATATTTTCTGAATCCTTGTAGGAAGGCCTAAAACATGTCGCGAATAGAATTTTGATTTCGGTCACGTGATGGTCACCATTTTGAATTGAAAATGAAAAATAGAAGCAATTTGAAGGGTCGGGACTTTGGAACACAATTACTCTCCTTCTAATTAAGCTAGAATGTTCAAACTTGGTGTAGACGTTCACTAGGTCAATGTTATGATTGAGTTCAAAGATGAGCATTTTCTGCTTAGGGTAAGCAGAGATAAACAAGCTAATTTGTTGATTCTTTAGGGCACGATAACTTCGGTTATAATGAAGGGAGGGCGGTGAAACTTTTGTCAATAGAGAGTCTAATAGCTAGCCTGTTGTGTGAAATCATTGTATTATTTTTTCTAAATATCAGGGATAGCCGAAAAAAAGAGATTGAAAACCCAAAAAGTCGTATTTTTACAATTTGGAGCATGTTTAGAGGTCTTTCTCGTAAAGTCAACATAATATTTTTTGGGAACTTCTTGTACAAAGAGTCTTATTGGTAGTCTTTTATATGAAACCATCGATCAACAGTCCAACATATCAGGAGTAGAAGAACAAAAGGATCGAACATTGAAAACGGCACCCTTTCATTGTTAAGCGAAACATGCAGTGTGGGTGACTACAATCTACACATTTAGTCATCGTATAGAGCTTATTCAACAGTATCGAATTCCAACTGCTTAGGGATATTTTACGTGCACTCCAATGTGTACACGGGACCTTGGTTTTTCGTCCCATCCGAATGACTAGACAGCTGTGCTTGTCAGGCCCTCCGTTCTGCCTCACTGACAAGGGGAACCACGCCGGGAAATCGAGATGAACTTTCTCCGTGCAGAACTTTCAATTCAGGCGAAAACGTTTATTGCATACGATTAAGCTGGTCAGTTGGAGCTTATTTTCAAAAGTTTTGTAATAATCGGTTGGTAATTAAAGTACCGTGCACATTAAACTGTTAAAACAGAAAATTTCGCCCGGTTGAAATGTTTCTTGCTATAAGTCAGCAATTTTCTGAATTCAGGGAGGCTGAATGGCTGAATGGTTAGCATGTGCGCACTGTATCGTAACGTCTGTCATTGAGTCAACGGGCGTCGTTTCGATCTCCAGGTTGCACGTGACATGAAGTATGATGTCCAACCTTGTGGGTTTTCTCCGTGTTCTTCGGTTTCCTCCCAACGGCTAAAGACCTGTAAGCGCAGGGGGAGTTTTTAAATAAAATTAAAAAACATATGTTAGTCCCGAAATGACCTAGTTTGTGTCGAATGAACATTAGGCCGCATTTCTCTCTTTCTCTTTTATTTTTAAAGTTTTGTAATAATCGGTTGGTAATCAAAGGTACTGTAAAAGTGATAAAACAGAAAATAATCGGTTGGTAATCAAAGGTACTGTAAAAGTCATAAAATAGAAAATTTCGCCCGGTTGTAATGTTTCTCACTTTAAAGTCAGCAATTTCCCGATTTTAAGTGGCAAACGTTTATTGCGAACGCTTAAGCTGGTCAGGGGGGAGCTTATTTTTAAAAGTTTTGTAATATTCGGTTGATAACTAAAGGTACCGTGCAAATTAAACTGTTACAATAGAAAATTTGGCCCGGTTGAAATGTTTCTCGCTGTAGGTCAGCAATTTGCCGATTTTAGGGAGGTTGCGTGGCTGAATGGTTAGCACGTGCGCTCTGTATCATAACGTCTGTCATTGAGTCAACTGCCGTTGTTTCGATTTTTTGGTTGTACGTGACAAGGAGTATGGTTGCCTGTCCAACCTCGTAGGCCGTAACCGCCGCTGCCCGGGTAAAATTTCCCTCATTGCACACATTATGGCATATGCCCGTCTTCATTAGCCCATTTTAGGAGCAGAACAGTCGGACGTTAAACCCCATTCAATTTCATTTCATTTTCTCTATGTTGCTTATTTATTATAGTGGATAAATATTTTTCTGGTTCTAGCAATTATTTAATTTCTGCATAGAAATCTTGCTTTGGCCAGTTTTTTTTATTGCAGAGTGCCATTCTTGTTTAAACAAACATGATCCTTTGTTTAAAACATGCTTAAGAAGTCGTCACGATTTCCTACTTATAACCAAACATATTGGAAATATTAGTCTGGCATTATTAAATCCTAATTTTATTGGTCTTATTTAAAATTAAACTTTCATTTAACTATGAACAACCCTTAACGTGTCTCTTTAAAACTATTAAGTACTCTAAAACAGTAGCTCAACCTTTTGACCTAAACTCATTAATTTACCATTTTGTTGTGAGCGACTTCTTATTCTTCCTATATGACATATTGCACGTGTCTGATTTCAAAGGGGGGTTGAGTGGCTGAATGGTAAGCACGCGCGCCTGTCATTGAGTAAACTAGCGTGTTTTCGAATGCCCGGTTGTACGTGACAAGGAGTAAGGTCGCCTGTCCAACCTGCCATTTTTAATTTTTTTTTCCCGCCATTTTCATTTCATTTTCTCATCCGTCTCATTACAGTAATACAAGTTTCAGTTATTTCCCTTTAGTTTTCAGATTATTGTTATGCCTGGGTGCAATGTTTCATACTATATTTAGACTTGTAACTTCGCGAGTTTTTGACCAATTTTAATAATTTTTTCTTCGTATCCTTTTATTTAGGTTACTTGATACAATCAATGACACGTGACGATGAATATGAAAGCTTTCATATCTGCATGGGACAGTAGCAGATCTAGTTATTATTATTTTTTTTTTTATGTGTTTTCTGCAAATCGGATTTCTCAGAATCTATCCATAGGATCTTTCTGAAATTTTGACCTACCCCCCCAAAAATGGGGTGCGAACCTTGATTAAATGTATTTTCAAAACGTTTTACGAATCCGAAATCACCGAATTTTACGAACGAAAAAACTGACAATGCATAGTCGTATCTTTGTTATTTTTTGACCGATTTTACTAATTCTTTTTTCTTTGAATACCTTGAAAAAAATCGTTTTCATCTGCAGTTTCACATTTTCGTATTTCGAAAATTCGTCGCTGTGATTTCGAACCGGAAGTTTAGACCAATTTGACAACTTCTTTAATAGTTGTACGATTTTCATGAAATTTAGTATACAAGTAGATCTTACCGATGTGACTTCAAAAATATAATTAGAAATTTTCTAAATTATCTCCCCTTGGTGAAATTAAGGATCAAAGTTTTCAAAAAAATCGTCGAAATATAGGTCAGAATGACCTAAAAAAAAATTTCGATACTCGACAAGTAATTACTGATTTGTACACAAAATATGGAGTTTGTCGATCGAACCGGAAGTGCCACCATCTTGAAACATGAAAAATCCCTAAGGCTTTTTTGCTATTTTACTTACAGACACGGGAGTTATATTTTCTGAATCCTTGAAGGATGGCCCAAAAATCATAGGGAGCAGAATTTTGATTTCGGTCACGTGATGGTCACCATTTTGAATTGAAAATGAAAAGTAGTAGCAATTTGAAGGGCCGAGACTTTGAAACACAATAACTCTCCTTCTAATTGAGCTAGAATGTTCAAACTTGGTGTAGACGTTCACTAGGACAATGTCATGATTGAGTCCAAAGATGAGCATTTTCTGCCAAGGGTAAGCAGAGATGGGCATGCTGATTTGTTGATTCTTTAGGGCACGATAACTTCGGTTATAATGAAGGGAGGGCTGTGAAACTTTTGTCAATAGAGAGTCCAATAGCTAGCCTGTTGTGTGAAATCATTGTATCATTTATTTTAAATATCAGGGATAGGCGAAAAAAAGAGATTGAAAATCCAAAAAGTCGTATTTTTACAATTTGGAGCATGTTTAGAGGTCTTTCTCGTAAAGTCAACTTAATATTTTTTGGGAACTTCTTCTACAAAGAGTCTTATTGGTAGTCTTTCATATAAAACCATCGATCAACAATCCAACATATCAGGAGTAGAAGAACAAAAGGATCGAACATTGAAAACGGCATCCTTTCATTGTTAAGCGACACATGCAGTGTGGGTGACTACAATCTACACATTTAGTCATCGTATACAGCTTATTCAACAGTATCGAATTCCAACTGCTTAGGGATATTTTTTAGAATCTAACCATAGGATCTTTCTAAAACTTTGACCTACCCCCCCAAAAATGGGGTGCGAACCTTGATTAAATATATTTTCAAAACGTTTTTCGAATCCAAAATCACCGAATTTTACGAACGAATGCTTTTGACCTACAATGCTGTAACTTTGTGACTATTTGACCTATTTAATTAATTCTTTTTTCTATGAGTACTTTGAGACATTTACTTCAAATCTGCAATTTCGGATTTTCGAATTTCGAAAATTCGTCGCTGTGATTTCGAACCGGAAGTTTAGACCAACTCGACAACTTCTTTAGTAGTTTTACGATTTTCATGAAATTTAATATGTAAGTAAACCTTAATGATGCGACTTGAAAAAATACTTTGGAAATTTTCTAAATTATCTCCCCTTGGAGAAATTGAGGATCGAAATTTTCAAAAAAATCGACGAAATATAGGTCAAATCATCTTGAATTTTTTTTTTAGGTACTAGCTACGAGACCACTGATTAGTACACAAAAAATGGAGTTTGTAGCTCAATCCGGAAGTGCCACCATCTTGAAATGTAAAAACCTCAAACGCCATTTTGCTATTTTACATACAGACACGGGGGTTATATTTTCTGAATCCTTGAAGGGATGGCTATAAAATGTTGGCAGTAGAATTTTGATTTAAGTCAATGGATAGTCACCATATTGAATTGAATATCAGAAATAGTGAAAAATGGACATTAACGGGCATGTAAATTATCAGAACAGACCGTAGTTTGTTGAATTCGTTTCTTATCTTTGAAATTAATACATTTGGGGATAGCCTAGCTCATTGTCGAATTTTTGGTATTTGCAAATTTCAAAATTTCAAATTTCGCCTTTGATGTTTTCCGTGCCGACAAAGTTGTTTTCGCGTGAATAACTCCGATTAACAGCTTGAAAATAATCAAATGGATCGCAGTTTCGCGATTTTGTCTCAAATCTGGGAAATCAATACATTTCTGGTTAGCCTCCTTTCAAAAATGGGTGGTGGCCTTGGAATCAATATATTTTCAAAACGTTTTGCGAATCCAAAATCACCGAAAACAACTGATGAAAAAATTGACCTTGACAGCTGTGTTACTTCGTGATTTTGTGATCTATTTTACTTTTCTGGTTAGCCTCCTTTCAAAAATGGGTGGTGGCCTTGGAATCAATATATTTTCAAAACGTTTTGCGAATCCAAAATCACCGTAAATAACTGATGAAAAAATTGAGCTTTGATGGAAACTATATAGAAAAATAAAAGGAAACATCAACAATATATAGGTCTTGCACACATAGGCTTAGAACTTTGCAGCCAGTCCTCATATTAATTGAAATTGAATAGGTTTGATTTGATATAATTATTTGTTTTCTATTTTAAAACTATCTAAAAAAAATATTTTTAATCATTTATGTTATTGATTTAGATTAATACTGTTTATATTGTGTACATTTTAACACCTTCATCGATTAATAATGGTTTGCATAGTCATCGTATAGAGCTTATTCAACAGTATCGAATTCCAACTGCTTAGGGATATTTTACGTGCACTCCAATGTGTACACCGGACCTTGGTTTTTCGTCCCATCTATATGTTAGTTTGTGTCGAATGGAGGTTAAGCCGCATTTATCTCTTTCTCTTTTATTTTTAAAGTTTTGTAATAATCGGTTGTACTGTACTGTAAAAGTGATAAAACAGAAAATTTCGCCCGGTAGTAATGTTTCTCACATTAAAGTCACCAATTTGCTCATTTTAGGGGGCAAACGTTTATTGCGAACAATTAAGCTGGTCAGGGGGGGGGGGCTTATTTTTAAAAGTTTTGTAATATTCGGTTGATAATTAAAGGTACCGTGCAAATTAAACTGTTAAAATAGAAAATTCCGCCCGGTTGAAATGTTTCTCCTTGTAGGTCAGCAATTTGCCAAATTTAGGGAGGTTGCGTGGCTAAATGGTTAGCACCTGCGCACTGTATCGTAACGTCTGTCATTGAGTCAACTGGCGTTGTTTCGATTGAAATGCCCGGTTGAAATGTTTCTTGCTATAAGTCAGCAATTTATCGATTTTAGGGAGCCTGAATGGCTGTATGGTTAGCATGTGCGCGCTGTATCGTAACGTCTGTCATTGAGTCAACCGGCATCGTTTCGATTTCCAGGTTGCACGTGACATGGAGTATGGTGTCCAACCTCGTGGGTTTTCTCCGTGTCCTTCGGTTTCCTCCCACGGCTGATTTCAGATTATTGTTATGACTGGGTGCAATGTTTCATACTATATTTAGATTTGTAACTTCGCGAGTTTTTGACCAATTTTGATAATTTTTTCTTCTTATCCTTTTATTTAGGATACTTGATACAATCAATGACACGTGACCATGAATATGAAAGCTTTCATATCTGCATGGGACAGTAGCAGATCTAGTTAAGCTTTCATATTACATATGAAAGCTTATTGTTTCTGTTAAAGTTATTATTAAGCTTTCATATTACATATGAAAGCTTATTGTTTCTGTTAAGATTATTATTAAGCTTTCATATTACATATGAAAGCTTATTGTTTCTGTTAAGATTATTATTGTTATTTTTTTTTTGTGTTTTGTCCACAAATCGGATTTCTCAGAATCTAACGATAGGATCGTTCTGAAACTTTTACCTATCCCCCCAAAAATGGGTGGTGGCTGTTGATTAAATATATTTTCAAAACGTTTTACGAATCCGAAATCACCGAATTTTACGAACGAAAAAACTGACAATGCATAGTCGTAACTTTGTTATTTTTTGACCGATTTTACTAATTCTTTTTTCTTTGAATACCTTGAAAAAAATCATTTTCATCTGCAGTTTCGCATTTTCCAATTTCGAAAATTCGTCGCTGTGATTTCGAACCGGAAGTTTAGACCAATTTGAGAACTTCTTTAATAGTTGTACGATTTTCATGAAATTTAGTGCATAAGTAGATGTTACCGATGTGACTTCAAAAATATAATTATAAATGTTCTAAATTATCTCCCCTTGACGAAATTAAGGATCAAATTTTTCAAAAAAATCGTCGAAATATAGGTCAGAATGACCTATTTTTTTTTTTTTGATACTAGACAAGTAATTACTGATTCGTACACAAAATATGGAGTTTGTCGATCGAACCGGAAGTGCCACCATCTTTAAACGTGAAAAATCAAAAAGGCTTTTTTGCTATTTTACTTACAGACTCGGGAGTTATATTTTCAGAATCCTTGAAGGAATGCCTAAAAATCTATCGGAGCCGAATTTTGATTTCGGTCACGTGATGGTCACCATTTTGAATTGAAAATGAAAAATAGAAGCAATTTGAAGGGCCGGGACTTTGGAACACAATAACTCTCCTTCTAATTAAGCTAGAATGTTCAAACTTGGTGTAGACGTTCACTAGGTCAATGTCATGATTGAGTTCAAAGATGAGCATTTTCTGCTTAGGGTAAGCAGAGATAAGGATGCTGATTTGTTGATTCTTTAGGGCACGATAACTTCGGTTATAATGAAGGGAGGGCGATGAAACTTTTGTCAATAGAGAGTCTAATAGCTAGCCTGTTGTTTGAAATCATTGTATCATTTTTTTTAAATATCAGGGATAGCCGAAAAAAAGAGATTGAAAATCCAAAAAGTCGTATTTTTACAATTTGGAGCATGTTTAGAGGTCTTTCTCGTAAAGTCAACATAATATTTTTTGGGAACTTCTTCTACAAAGAGTCTTATTGGTAGTCTTTTATATGAAACCATCGATCAACAGTCCAACTTATCTGGAGTAGAAGAACAAAAGGATCGAAAATTGAAAACGGCACCCTTTCATTGTTAAGCGAAACATGCAGTGTGGGTGACTACAATCTACACATTTAGTCATCGTATAGAGCTTATTCAACAGTATCGAATTCCAACTGCTTAGGGATATTTTACGTGCACTCCAATGTGTACACGGGACCTTTGTGTTTCATCCCATCCGAACGACTAGACAGCTGTGCTTGTCAGGCCCTCCGTTCTGCCTCACTGACAACAGGGAACCACGCCGGGAAATCAAGATGAACTTTCTCCGTGCAGAACTTTCAATTCAGGCCAAACGTTTATTGCACACGATTAAGCTGGTCAGTTGTAATAATCGGTTGGCAATTAAAGTACCGTGCACATTAAACTGTTAAAACAGAAAATTTCGCCCGGTTGAAATGTTTCTTGCTATAACTCAGCAATTTTCCGAATTCAGGGAGGCTGAATGGTTAGCATGTGCGCGCTGTATCGTAACGTCTGTCATTGAGTCAACGAGCGTCGTTTCGATCTCCAGGTTGCACGTGACATGAAGTATGATGTCCAGTAAGCGCAAGGGGAGTTTTTAAAAAAAAATAAAAAACATAATTTAGTCACAAAATGACCTAGTTTGTGTCGAATGGACATTAGGCCGCATTTCTCTCTTTCTCTTTTATTTTTAAAGTTTTGTAATAATCTTTTGGTAATCAAAGGTACTGTAAAAGTGATAAAACAGAAAATTTCGCCCGGTTGTAATGTTTCTCACTTTAAAGTCAGCAATTTGCAGATTTTGAGGGGCAAACGTTTATTGCGAACGCTTAAGCTGGTCAGGGGGGGGGCTTATTTTTAAAAGTTTTGTAATATTCGGTTGATAACTAAAGGTACCATGCAAATTAAACTGTTCAAATAGAAAATTTGGGCCGGTTGAAATGTTTCTCGCTGTAGGTCAGCAATTTGCCGATTTTAGGGAGGTTGCGTGGCTGAATGATTAGCACGTGCGCTCTGTATCAAAACGTCTGTCATTGAGTCAACTGGCGTTGTTTCGATTTCTTGGTTGTACGTGACAGGGAGTATGGTCGCCTGTCCAACCTCGTAGGCCGTAACGCCGCTGCCCGGGTAAAATTTCCCTCATTGCACACTTTATGGCATATGCCAGTCTTCATTAGCCCATTTTAGGAGCAGAACAGTAGGACGTTAAACCCCATTCAATTTCATTTCATTTTCTCTATGTTGCTTATTTATTATAGTGGATAAATATTTTTCTGGTTCTAGCAATTATTTAATTTCTGCATAGAAATCTTGCTTTGGCCAGTTTTTTTTATTGCAGAGTGCCATTCTTGTATAATTCAGTCTATGATCCTTTGTTTAAAACATGCTTAAGAAGTCGTCATGATTTCCTACTTATAACCAAACATATTGGAAATATTTGTCTGGCATTATTAAATCCTAATTTTATTGGTCTTATTTAAAATTAAACTTTCATTTAACTATGAACAACCCTTAACGTGTCTCTTTAAAACTATTAAGTACTCTAAAATAGTAGCTCAACCTTTTGACCTAAACTCATTAATTTACCATTTTGTTGTGAGCGACTTCTTATTCTTCCTATATGACATATTGCACGTGTCGGATTTCAAAGGGGGGGTTGGATGGCTGAATGGCTAGCACGCGCGCCTGTCATTGAGTTAACTAGCGTGTTTTCGAATGCCCGGTTGTACGTGACAAGGAGTAAGGTCGCCTGTCCAACCTGACATTTTTATTTTTTTTCCCGCCATTTTCATTTCATTTTCTCATCCGTCTCATTACAGTAATACAAGTTTCAGTTATTTCCCTTTAGTTTTCAGATTATTGTTATGCCTGGGTGCAATGTTTCATACTATATTTAGACTTGTAACTTCGCGAGTTTTTGACCAATTTTGATAATTTTTTCTTCTTATCCTTTTATTTAGGATACTTGATACAATCAATGACACGTGACGATGAATATGAAAGCTTTCATATCTGCATGGGACAGTAGCAGATCTAGTTGTTATTTTTTTTTTGTGTTTTGTCCACAAATCGGATTTCTCAGAATCTAACGATAGGATCGTTCTGAAACTTTTACCTATCCCCCCAAAAATGGGTGGTGGCTGTTGATTAAATATATTTTCAAAACGTTTTACGAATCCGAAATCACCGAATTTTAAGAACGAAAAAACTGACAATGCATAGTCGTAACTTTGTTATTTTTTGACCGATTTTACTAATTCTTTTTTCTTTGAATACCTTGAAAAAAATCATTTTCATCTGCAGTTTCGCATTTTCCAATTTCGAAAATTCGTCGCAGTGATTTCGAACCGGAAGTTTAGACCAATTTGAGAACTTCTTTAATAGTTGTACGATTTTCATGAAATTTAGTGTATAAGTAGATGTTACCGATGTGACTTCAAAAATATAATTATAAATGTTCTAAATTATCTCCCCTTGACGAAATTAAGGATCAAAGTTTTCAAAAAAATCGTCGAAATATAGGTCAGAATGACCTAATTTTTTTTTTTGATACTAGACAAGTAATTACTGATTCGTACACAAAATATGGAGTTTGTCGATCGAACCGGAAGTGCCACCATCTTTAAACGTGAAAAATCAAAAAGGCTTTTTTGCTGTTTTACTTACAGACTCGGGAGTTATATTTTCAGAATCCTTGAAGGAATGCCTAAAAATCTATCGGATCCGAATTTTGATTTCGGTCACGTGATGGTCACCATTTTGAATTGAAAATGAAAAATAGAAGCAATTTGAAGGGCCGGGACTTTGGAACACAATAACTCTCCTTCTAATTAAGCTAGAATGTTCAAACTTGGTGTAGACGTTCACTAGGTCAATGTCATGATTGAGTTCAAAGATGAGCATTTTCTGCTTAGGGTAAGCAGAGATAAGGATGCTGATTTGTAGATTCTTTAGGGCACGATAACTTCGGTTATAATGAAGGGAGGGCGATGAAACTTTTGTCAATAGAGAGTCTAATAGCTAGCCTGTTGTTTGAAAACATTGTATCATTTTTTTTAAATATCAGGGATAGCCGAAAAAAAGAGATTGAAAATCCAAAAAGTCGTATTTTTACAATTTGGAGCATGTTTAGAGGTCTTTCTCGTAAAGTCAACATAATATTTTTTGGGAACTTCTTCTACAAAGAGTCTTATTGGTAGTCTTTTATATGAAACCATCGATCAACAGTCCAACATATCTGGAGTAGAAGAACAAAAGGATCGAAAATTGAAAACGGCACCCTTTCATTGTTAAGCGAAACATGCAGTGTGGGTGACTACAATCTACACATTTAGTCATCGTATAGAGCTTATTCAACAGTATCGAATTCCAACTGCTTAGGGATATTTTACGTGCACTCCAATGTGTACACGGGACCTTGGTGTTTCATCCCATCCGAACGACTAGACAGCTGTGCTTGTCAGGCCCTCCGTTCTGCCTCACTGACAACGGGGAACAACGCCGGGAAATCAAGATGAACTTTCTCCGTGCAGAACTTTCGATTCAGGCCAAACGTTTATTGCACACGATTAAGCTGGTCAGTTGTAATAATCGGTTGGCAATTAAAGTACCGTGCACATTAAACTGTTAAAACAGAAAATTTCGCCCGGTTGAAATGTTTCTTGCTATAAGTCAGCAATTTTCCGAATTCAAGGAGGCTGAATGGTTAGCATGTGCGCGCTGTATCGTAACGTCTGTCATTGAGTCAACGAGCGTCGTTTCGATCTCCAGGTTGCACGTGACATGAAGTATGATGTCCAACCTCGTGGGTTTTCTCCGTGTCCTTCGGTTTCCTCCCAAAGGCTAAAGACCAGTAAGCGCAAGGGGAGTTTTTAAATAAAATTAAAAAACATATGTTAGTCACAAAATGACCTAGTTTGTGTCGAATGGACATTAGGCCGCATTTCTCTCTTTCTCTTTTATTTTTAAAGTTTTGTAATAATCGGTTGGTAATCAAAGGTACTGTAAAAGTGATAAAACAGAAAATTTCGCCCGGTTGTAATGTTTCTCACTTTAAAGTCAGCAATTTGCAGATTTTAAGGGGCAAACGTTTATTGCGAACGCTTAAGCTGGTCAGGGGGAGCTTATTTTTAAAAGTTTTGTAATATTCGGTTGATAACTAAAGGTACCATGCAAATTAAACTGTTCAAATAGAAAATTTGGGCCGGTTGAAATGTTTCTCGCTGTAGGTCAGCAATTTGCCGATTTTAGGGAGGTTGCGTGGCTGAATGGTTAGCACGTGCGCTCTGTATCAAAATGTCTGTCATTGAGTCAACTGGCGTTGTTTCGATTTCTTGGTTGTACGTGACAAGGAGTATGGTCGCCTGTCCAACCTCGTAGGCCGTAACGCCGCTGCCCGGGTAAAATTTCCCTCATTGCACACTTTATGGCATATGCCAGTCTTCATTAGCCCATTTTAGGAGCAGAACAGTAGGACGTTAAACCCCATTCAATTTCATTTCATTTTCTCTATGTTGCTTATTTATTGTAGTGGATAAATATTTTTCTGGTTCTAGCAATTATTTAATTTCTGCATAGAAATCTTGCTTTGGCCAGTTTTTTTTATCGCAGAGTGCCATTCTTGTATAATTCAGTCTATGGTCCTTTGTTTAAAACATGATTAAGAAGTCGTCATGATTTCCTACTGATAACCAAACATATGTCTGGCATTATTAAATCCTAATTTTATTGGTCTTATTTAAAATTAAACTTTCATTTAACTATGAACAACCCTTAACGTGTCTCTTTAAAACTATTAAGTACTCTAAAATAGTAGCTCAACCTTTTGACCTAAACTCATTAATTTACCATTTTGTTGTGAGCGACTTCTTATTCTTCCTATATGACATATTGCACGTGTCGGATTTCAAAGGGGGGGGGGTGGATGGCTGAATGGCTAGCACGCGCGCCTGTCATTGAGTTAACTAGCGTGTTTTCGAATGCCCGGTTGTACGTGACAAGGAGTAAGGTCGCCTGTCCAACCTGACATTTTTATTTTTTTTTCCCGCCATTTTCATTTCATTTTCTCATCCGTCTCATTACAGTAATACAAGTTTCAGTTATTTCCCTTTAGTTTTCAGATTATTGTTATGCCTGGGTGCAATGTTTCATACTATATTTAGACTTGTAACTTCGCGAGTTTTTGACCAATTTTGATAATTTTTTCTTCTTATCAATTTATTTAGGATACTTGATACAATCAATGACACGTGACGATGAATATGAAAGCTTTCATATCTGCATGGGACAGTAGCAGATCTAGTTATTATTATTTTTTTTTTTGTGTGTTTTCTGCAAATCGGATTTCTCAGAATCTATCCATAGGATCTTTCTGAAATTTTGACCTACCCCCCCAAAAATGGGGTGCGAACCTTGATTAAATATATTTTCGAAACGTTTTACGAATCCGAAATCACCGAATTTTACGAACGAAAAAAATGACAATGCATAGTCGTAACTTTGTTATTTTTTGGCCGATTTTACTAATTCTTTTTTCTTTGAATACCTTTAAAAAAACCATTTTCATCTGCAGTTTCACATTTTCGAATTTCGAAAATTCGTCGCTGTGATTTCGAACCGGAAGATTAGACCAATTTGACAACTTCTTTAATAGTTGTACGATTTTCATGAAATTTAGTATCTAAGTAGATCCTACCGATGTGACTTCAAAAATATAATTAGAAATTTTCTAAATTATCTCCCCTTGACGAAATTAAGGATCAAAATTTTCAAAAAAATCATCGAAATATAGGTCAGAATGACCTGATTTTTTTTTTGGATACTAGATAAGTAATTACTGATTTGTACACAAAATATGGAGTTTGTCGATCGAACCGGAAGTGCCGCCATATTTAAAAGTGAAAAATCAATAAGGCTTTTTTGCTATTTTACTTACAGACTCGGGAGTTATATTTTCTGAATCCTTGTAGGAAGGCCTAAAAAATGTCGCGAATAGAATTTTGATTTCGGTCACGTGATGGTCACCATTTTGAATTGAAAATGAAAAATAGAAGCAATTTGAAGGGTCGGGACTTTGGAACACAATTACTCTCCTTCTAATTAAGCTAGAATGTTCAAACTTGGTGTAGACGTTCACTAGGTCAATGTTATGATTGAGTTCAAAGATGAGCATTTTCTGCTTAGGGTAAGCAGAGATAAACAAGCTAATTTGTTGATTCTTTAGGGCACGATAACTTCGGTTATAATGCTGGGAGGGCGGTGAAACTTTTGTCAATAGAGAGTCTAATAGCTAGCCTGTTGTGTGAAATCATTGTATTATTTTTTCTAAATATCAGGGATAGCCGAAAAAAAGAGATTGAAAACCCAAAAAGTCGTATTTTTACAATTTGGAGCATGTTTAGAGGTCTTTCTCGTAAAGTCAACATAATATTTTTTGGGAACTTCTTGTACAAAGAGTCTTATTGGTAGTCTTTTATATGAAACCATCGATCAACAGTCCAACATATCAGGAGTAGAAGAACAAAAGGATCGAACATTGAAAACGGCACCCTTTCATTGTTAAGCGAAACATGCAGTGTGGGTGACTACAATCTACACATTTAGTCATCGTATAGAGCTTATTCAACAGTATCGAATTCCAACTGCTTAGGGATATTTTACGTGCACTCCAATGTGTACACGGGACCTTGGTTTTTCGTCCCATCCGAATGACTAGACAGCTGTGCTTGTCAGGCCCTCCGTTCTGCCTCACTGACAAGGGGAACCACGCCGGGAAATCGAGATGAACTTTCTCCGTGCAGAACTTTCAATTCAGGCGAAAACGTTTATTGCATACGATTAAGCTGGTCAGTTGGAGCTTATTTTCAAAAGTTTTGTAATAATCGGTTGGTAATTAAAGTACCGTGCACATTAAACTGTTAAAACAGAAAATTTCGCCCGGTTGAAATGTTTCTTGCTATAAGTCAGCAATTTTCTGAATTCAGGGAGGCTGAATGGCTGAATGGTTAGCATGTGCGCACTGTATCGTAACGTCTGTCATTGAGTCAACGGGCGTCGTTTCGATCTCCAGGTTGCACGTGACATGAAGTATGATGTCCAACCTTGTGGGTTTTCTCCGTGTTCTTCGGTTTCCTCCCAACGGCTAAAGACCTGTAAGCGCAGGGGGAGTTTTTAAATAAAATTAAAAAACATATGTTAGTCCCGAAATGACCTAGTTTGTGTCGAATGGACATTAGGCCGCATTTCTCTCTTTTTCTTTTATTTTTAAAGTTTTGTAATAATCGGTTGGTAATCAAAGGTACTGTAAAAGTGATAAAACAGAAAATAATCGGTTGGTAATCAAAGGTACTGCAAAAGTCATAAAACAGAAAATTTCGCCCGGTTGTAATGTTTCTCACTTTAAAGTCAGCAATTTCCCGATTTTAAGTGGCAAACGTTTATTGCGAACGCTTAAGCTGGTCAGGGGGGAGCTTATTTTTAAAAGTTTTGTAATATTCGGTTGATAACTAAAGGTACCGTGCAAATTAAACTGTTACAATAGAAAATTTGGCCCGGTTGAAATGTTTCTCGCTGTAGGTCAGCAATTTGCCGATTTTAGGGAGGTTGCGTGGCTGAATGGTTAGCACGTGCGCTCTGTATCATAACGTCTGTCATTGAGTCAACTGCCGTTGTTTCGATTTTTTGGTTGTACGTGACAAGGAGTATGGTTGCCTGTCCAACCTCGTAGGCCGTAACCGCCGCTGCCCGGGTAAAATTTCCCTCATTGCACACATTATGGCATATGCCCGTCTTCATTAGCCCATTTTAGGAGCAGAACAGTCGGACGTTAAACCCCATTCAATTTCATTTCATTTTCTCTATGTTGCTTATTTATTATAGTGGATAAATATTTTTCTGGTTCTAGCAATTATTTAATTTCTGCATAGAAATCTTGCTTTGGCCAGTTTTTTTTATTGCAGAGTGCCATTCTTGTTTAAACAAACATGATCCTTTGTTTAAAACATGCTTAAGAAGTCGTCACGATTTCCTACTTATAACCAAACATATTGGAAATATTAGTCTGGCATTATTAAATCCTAATTTTATTGGTCTTATTTAAAATTAAACTTTCATTTAACTATGAACAACCCTTAACGTGTCTCTTTAAAACTATTAAGTACTCTAAAACAGTAGCTCAACCTTTTGACCTAAACTCATTAATTTACCATTTTGTTGTGAGCGACTTCTTATTCTTCCTATATGACATATTGCACGTGTCTGATTTCAAAGGGGGGTTGAGTGGCTGAATGGTAAGCACGCGCGCCTGTCATTGAGTAAACTAGCGTGTTTTCGAATGCCCGGTTGTACGTGACAAGGAGTAAGGTCGCCTGTCCAACCTGCCATTTTTAATTTTTTTTTCCCGCCATTTTCATTTCATTTTCTCATCCGTCTCATTACAGTAATACAAGTTTCAGTTATTTCCCTTTAGTTTTCAGATTATTGTTATGCCTGGGTGCAATGTTTCATACTATATTTAGACTTGTAACTTCGCGAGTTTTTGACCAATTTTAATAATTTTTTCTTCGTATCCTTTTATTTAGGTTACTTGATACAATCAATGACACGTGACGATGAATATGAAAGCTTTCATATCTGCATGGGACAGTAGCAGATCTAGTTATTATTATTATTTTTTTTTTTGTGTGTTTTCTGCAAATCGGATTTCTCAGAATCTATCCATAGGATCTTTCTGAAATTTTGACATACCCCCCCAAAAATGGGGTGCGAACCTTGATTAAATATATTTTCGAAACGTTTTACGAATCCGAAATCACCGAATTTTACGAACGAAAAAAATGACAATGCATAGTCGTAACTTTGTTATTTTTTGACCGATTTTACTAATTCTTTTTTCTTTGAATACCTTTAAAAAAACCATTTTCATCTGCAGTTTCACATTTTCGAATTTCGAAAATTCGTCGCTGTGATTTCGAACCGGAAGATTAGACCAATTTGACAACTTCTTTAATAGTTGTACGATTTTCATGAAATTTAGTATCTAAGTAGATCCTACCGATGTGACTTCAAAAATATAATTAGAAATTTTCTAAATTATCTCCCCTTGACGAAATTAAGGATCAAAATTTTCAAAAAAATCATCGAAATATAGGTCAGAATGACCTAAAAAATTTTTTGGATACTAGATAAGTAATTACTGATTTGTACACAAAATATGGAGTTTGTCGATCGAACCGGAAGTGCCGCCATATTTAAAAGTGAAAAATCAATAAGGCTTTTTTGCTATTTTACTTACAGACTCGGGAGTTATATTTTCTGAATCCTTGTAGGAAGGCCTAAAAAATGTCGCGAATAGAATTTTGATTTCGGTCACGTGATGGTCACCATTTTGAATTGAAAATGAAAAATAGAAGCAATTTGAAGGGTCGGGACTTTGGAACACAATTACTCTCCTTCTAATTAAGCTAGAATGTTCAAACTTGGTGTAGACGTTCACTAGGTCAATGTTATGATTGAGTTTAAATATGAGCATTTTCTGCTTAGGGTAAGCAGAGATAAACAAGCTAATTTGTTGATTCTTTAGGGCACGATAACTTCGGTTATAATGAAGGGAGGGCGGTGAAACTTTTGTCAATAGAGAGTCTAATAGCTAGCCTGTTGTGTGAAATCATTGTATTATTTTTTCTAAATATCAGGGATAGCCGAAAAAAAGAGATTGAAAACCCAAAAAGTCGTATTTTTACAATTTGGAGCATGTTTAGAGGTCTTTCTCGTAAAGTCAACATAATATTTTTTGGGAACTTCTTGTACAAAGAGTCTTATTGGTAGTCTTTTATATGAAACCATCGATCAACAGTCCAACATATCAGGAGTAGAAGAACAAAAGGATCGAACATTGAAAACGGCACCCTTTCATTGTTAAGCGAAACATGCAGTGTGGGTGACTACAATCTACACATTTAGTCATCGTATAGAGCTTATTCAACAGTATCGAATTCCAACTGCTTAGGGATATTTTACGTGCACTCCAATGTGTACACGGGACCTTGGTTTTTCGTCCCATCCGAATGACTAGACAGCTGTGCTTGTCAGGCCCTCCGTTCTGCCTCACTGACAAGGGGAACCACGCCGGGAAATCGAGATGAACTTTCTCCGTGCAGAACTTTCAATTCAGGCGAAAACGTTTATTGCATGCGATTAAGCTGGTCAGTTGGAGCTTATTTTCAAAAGTTTTGTAATAATCGGTTGGTAATTAAAGTACCGTGCACATTAAACTGTTAAAACAGAAAATTTCGCCCGGTTGAAATGTTTCTTGCTATAAGTCAGCAATTTTCTGATTTCAGGGAGGCTGAATGGCTGAATGGTTAGCATGTGCGCACTGTATCGTAACGTCTGTCATTGAGTCAACGGGCGTCGTTTCGATCTCCAGGTTGCACGTGACATGAAGTATGATGTCCAACCTTGTGGGTTTTCTCCGTGTTCTTCGGTTTCCTCCCAACGGCTAAAGACCTGTAAGCGCAGGGGGAGTTTTTAAATAAAATTAAAAAAACATATGTTAGTCCCGAAATGACCTAGTTTGTGTCGAATGGACATTAGGCCGCATTTCTCTCTTTCTCTTTTATTTTTAAAGTTTTGTAATAATCGGTTGGTAATCAAAGGTACTGTAAAAGTGATAAAACAGAAAATAATCGGTTGGTAATCAAAGGTACTGTAAAAGTGATAAAACAGAAAATTTCGCCCGGTTGTAATGTTTCTCACTTTAAAGTCAGCAATTTCCCGATTTTAAGTGGCAAACGTTTATTGCGAACGCTTAAGCTGGTCAGGGGGGAGCTTATTTTTAAAAGTTTTGTAATATTCGGTTGATAATTAAAGGTACCGTGCAAATTAAACTGTTACAATAGAAAATTTGGCCCGGTTGAAATGTTTCTCGCTGTAGGTCAGCAATTTGCCGATTTTAGGGAGGTTGCGTGGCTGAATGGTTAGCACGTGCGCTCTGTATCATAACGTCTGTCATTGAGTCAACTGCCGTTGTTTCGATTTTTTGGTTGTACGTGACAAGGAGTATGGTTGCCTGTCCAACCTCGTAGGCCGTAACCGCCGCTGCCCGGGTAAAATTTCCCTCATTGCACACATTATGGCATATGCCCGTCTTCATTAGCCCATTTTAGGAGCAGAACAGTCGGACGTTAAACCCCATTCAATTTCATTTCATTTTCTCTATGTTGCTTATTTATTATAGTGGATAAATATTTTTCTGGTTCTAGCAATTATTTAATTTCTGCATAGAAATCTTGCTTTGGCCAGTTTTTTTTATTGCAGAGTGCCATTCTTGTTTAAACAAACATGATCCTTTGTTTAAAACATGCTTAAGAAGTCGTCACGATTTCCTACTTATAACCAAACATATTGGAAATATTAGTCTGGCATTATTAAATCCTAATTTTATTGGTCTTATTTAAAATTAAACTTTCATTTAACTATGAACAACCCTTAACGTGTCTCTTTAAAACTATTAAGTACTCTAAAACAGTAGCTCAACCTTTTGACCTAAACTCATTAATTTACCATTTTGTTGTGAGCGACTTCTTATTCTTCCTATATGACATATTGCACGTGTCTGATTTCAAAGGGGGGTTGAGTGGCTGAATGGTAAGCACGCGCGCCTGTCATTGAGTTAACTAGCGTGTTTTCGAATGCCCGGTTGTACGTGACAAGGAGTAAGGTCGCCTGTCCAACCTGCCATTTTTAATTTTTTTTTCCCGCCATTTTCATTTCATTTTCTCATCCGTCTCATTACAGTAATACAAGTTTCAGTTATTTCCCTTTAGTTTTCAGATTATTGTTATGCCTGGGTGCAATGTTTCATACTATATTTAGACTTGTAACTTCGCGAGTTTTTGACCAATTTTAATAATTTTTTCTTCGTATCCTTTTATTTAGGTTACTTGATACAATCAATGACACGTGACGATGAATATGAAAGCTTTCATATCTGCATGGGACAGTAGCAGATCTAGTTAAGCTTTCATATTACATATGAAAGCTTATTGTTTCTGTTAAAGTTATTATTAAGCTTTCATATTACATATGAAAGCTTATTGTTTCTGTTAAAGTTATTATTAAGCTTTCATATTACATATGAAAGCTTATTGTTTCTGTTAAGATTATTATTGTTATTTTTTTTTTTGTGTTTTGTCCACAAATCGGATTTCTCAGAATCTAACGATAGGATCGTTCTGAAACTTTTACCTATCCCCCCAAAAATGGGTGGTGGCTGTTGATTAAATATATTTTCAAAACGTTTTACGAATCCGAAATCACCGAATTTTACGAACGAAAAAACTGACAATGCATAGTCGTAACTTTGTTATTTTTTGACCGATTTTACTAATTCTTTTTTCTTTGAATACCTTGAAAAAAATCATTTTCATCTGCAGTTTCGCATTTTCCAATTTCGAAAATTCGTCGCTGTGATTTCGAACCGGAAGTTTAGACCAATTTGAGAACTTCTTTAATAGTTGTACGATTTTCATGAAATTTAGTGTGTAAGTAGATGTTACCGATGTGACTTCAAAAATATAATTATAAATGTTCTAAATTATCTCCCCTTGACGAAATTAAGGATCAAAGTTTTCAAAAAAATCGTCGAAATATAGGTCAGAATGACCTAATTTTTTTTTTTTGATACTAGACAAGTAATTACTGATTCGTACACAAAATATGGAGTTTGTCGATCGAACCGGAAGTGCCACCATCTTTAAACGTGAAAAATCAAAAAGGCTTTTTTGCTATTTTACTTACAGACTCGGGAGTTATATTTTCAGAATCCTTGAAGGAATGCCTAAAAATCTATCGGATCCGAATTTTGATTTCGGTCACGTGATGGTCACCATTTTGAATTGAAAATGAAAAATAGAAGCAATTTGAAGGGCCGGGACTTTGGAACACAATAACTCTCCTTCTAATTAAGCTAAAATGTTCAAACTTGGTGTAGACGTTCACTAGGACAATGTCATGATTGAGTTCAAAGATGAGCATTTTCTGCTTAGGGTAAGCAGAGATAAGGATGCTGATTTGTTGATTCTTTAGGGCACGATAACTTCGGTTATAATGAAGGGAGGGCGATGAAACTTTTGTCAATAGAGAGTCTAATAGCTAGCCTGTTGTTTGAAATCATTGTATCATTTTTTTTAAATATCAGGGATAGCCGAAAAAAAGAGATTGAAAATCCAAAAAGTCGTATTTTTACAATTTGGAGCATGTTTAGAGGTCTTTCTCGTAAAGTCAACATAATATTTTTTGGGAACTTCTTCTACAAAGAGTCTTATTGGTAGTCTTTTATATGAAACCATCGATCAACAGTCCAACATATCTGGAGTAGAAGAACAAAAGGATCGAAAATTGAAAACGGCACCCTTTCATTGTTAAGCGAAACATGCAGTGTGGGTGACTACAATCTACACATTTAGTCATCGTATAGAGCTTATTCAACAGTATCGAATTCCAACTGCTTAGGGATATTTTACGTGCACTCCAATGTGTACACGGGACCTTGGTGTTTCATCCCATCCGAACGACTAGACAGCTGTGCTTGTCAGGCCCTCCGTTCTGCCTCACTGACAACGGGGAACCACGCCGGGAAATCAAGATGAACTTTCTCCGTGCAGAACTTTCAATTCAGGCCAAACGTTTATTGCACACGATTAAGCTGGTCAGTTGTAATAATCGGTTGGCAATTAAAGTACCGTGCACATTAAACTGTTAAAACAGAAAATTTCGCCCGGTTGAAATGTTTCTTGCTATAAGTCAGCAATTTTCCGAATTCAGGGAGGCTGAATGGTTAGCATCTGCGCGCTGTATCGTAACGTCTGTCATTGAGTCAACGAGCGTCGTTTCGATCTCCAGGTTGCACGTGACATGAAGTATGATGTCCAACCTCGTGGGTTTTCTCCGTGTCCTTCGGTTTCCTCCCAAAGGCTAAAGACCAGTAAGCGCAAGGGGAGTTTTTAAATAAAATTAAAAAACATATGTTAGTCACAAAATGACCTAGTTTGTGTCGAATGGACATTAGGCCGCATTTCTCTCTTTCTCTTTTATTTTTAAAGTTTTGTAATAATCGGTTGGTAATCAAAGGTATTGTAAAAGTGATAAAACAGAAAATTTCGCCCGGTTGTAATGTTTCTCACTTTAAGGTCAGCAGTTTGCAGATTTTAAGGGGCAAACGTTTATTGCGAACGCTTAAGCTGGTCAGGGGGAGCTTATTTTTAAAAGTTTTGTAATATTCGGTTGATAACTAAAGGTACCATGCAAATTAAACTGTTCAAATAGAAAATTTGGGCCGGTTGAAATGTTTCTCGCTGTAGGTCAGCAATTTGCCGATTTTGGGGAGGTTGCGTGGCTGAATGGTTAGCACGTGCGCTCTGTATCAAAACGTCTGTCATTGAGTCAACTGGCGTTGTTTCGATTTCTTGGTTGTACGTGACAAGGAGTATGGTCGCCTGTCCAACCTCGTAGGCCGTAACGCCGCTGCCCGGGTAAAATTTCCCTCATTGCACACTTTATGGCATATGCCAGTCTTCATTAGCCCATTTTAGGAGCAGAACAGTAGGACGTTAAACCCCATTCAATTTCATTTCATTTTCTCTATGTTGCTTATTTATTGTAGTGGATAAATATTTTTCTGGTTCTAGCAATTATTTAATTTCTGCATAGAAATCTTGCTTGGGCCAGTTTTTTTTATTGCAGAGTGCCATTCTTGTATAATTCAGTCTATGATCCTTTGTTTAAAACATGCTTAAGAAGTCGTCATGATTTCCTACTTATAACCAAACATATTGGAAATATTTGTCGGGCATTATTAAATCCTAATTTTATTGGTCTTATTTAAAATTAAACTTTCATTTAACTATGAACAACCCTTAACGTGTCTCTTTAAAACTATTAAGTACTCTAAAATAGTAGCTCAACCTTTTGACCTAAACTCATTAATTTACCATTTTGTTGTGAGCGACTTCTTATTCTTCCTATATGACATATTGCACGTGTCGGATTTCAAAGGGGGGTTGGATGGCTGAATGGCTAGCACGCGCGCCTGTCATTGAGTTAACTAGCGTGTTTTCGAATGCCCGGTTGTACGTGACAAGGAGTAAGGTCGCCTGTCCAACCTGACATTTTTATTTTTTTTTCCCGCCATTTTCATTTCATTTTCTCATCCGTCTCATTACAGTAATACAAGTTTCAGTTATTTCCCTTTAGTTTTCAGATTATTGTTATGCCTGGGTGCAATGTTTCATACTATATTTAGACTTGTAACTTCGCGAGTTTTTGACCAATTTTGATAATTTTTTCTTCTTATCCTTTTATTTAGGATACTTGATACAATCAATGATACGTGACGATGAATATGAAAGCTTTCATATCTGCATGGGACAGTAGCAGATCTAGTTATTATTATTTTTTTTTTTGTGTGTTTTCTGCAAATCGGATTTCTCAGAATCTATCCATAGGATCTTTCTGAAATTTTGACCTACCCCCCCAAAAATGGGGTGCGAACCTTGATTAAATATATTTTCGAAACGTTTTACGAATCCGAAATCACCGAATTTTACGAACGAAAAAAATGACAATGCATAGTCGTAACTTTGTTATTTTTTGACCGATTTTACTAATTCTTTTTTCTTTGAATACCTTTAAAAAAACCATTTTCATCTGCAGTTTCACATTTTCGAATTTCGAAAATTCGTCGCTGTGATTTCGAACCGGAAGATTAGAACAATTTGACAACTTCTTTAATAGTTGTACGATTTTCATGAAATTTAGTATCTAAGTAGATCCTACCGATGTGACTTCAAAAATATAATTAGAAATTTTCTAAATTATCTCCCCTTGACGAAATTAAGGATCAAAATTTTCAAAAAAATCATCGAAATATAGGTCAGAATGACCTGATTTTTTTTTTTGGATACTAGATAAGTAATTACTGATTTGTACACAAAATATGGAGTTTGTCGATCGAACCGGAAGTGCCGCCATATTTAAAAGTGAAAAATCAATAAGGCTTTTTTGCTATTTTACTTACAGACTCGGGAGTTATATTTTCTGAATCCTTGTAGGAAGGCCTAAAAAATGTCGCGAATAGAATTTTGATTTCGGTCACGTGATGGTCACCATTTTGAATTGAAAATGAAAAATAGAAGCAATTTGAAGGGTCGGGACTTTGGAACACAATTACTCTCCTTCTAATTAAGCTAGAATGTTCAAACTTGGTGTAGACGTTCACTAGGTCAATGTTATGATTGAGTTTAAATATGAGCATTTTCTGCTTAGGGTAAGCAGAGATAAACAAGCTAATTTGTTGATTCTTTAGGGCACGATAACTTCGGTTATAATGAAGGGAGGGCGGTGAAACTTTTGTCAATAGAGAGTCTAATAGCTAGCCTGTTGTGTGAAATCATTGTATTATTTTTTCTAAATATCAGGGATAGCCGAAAAAAAGAGATTGAAAACCCAAAAAGTCGTATTTTTACAATTTGGAGCATGTTTAGAGGTCTTTCTCGTAAAGTCAACATAATATTTTTTGGGAACTTCTTGTACAAAGAGTCTTATTGGTAGTCTTTTATATGAAACCATCGATCAACAGTCCAACATATCAGGAGTAGAAGAACAAAAGGATCGAACATTGAAAACGGCACCCTTTCATTGTTAAGCGAAACATGCAGTGTGGGTGACTACAATCTACACATTTAGTCATCGTATAGAGCTTATTCAACAGTATCGAATTCCAACTGCTTAGGGATATTTTACGTGCACTCCAATGTGTACACGGGACCTTGGTTTTTCGTCCCATCCGAATGACTAGACAGCTGTGCTTGTCAGGCCCTCCGTTCTGCCTCACTGACAAGGGGAACCACGCCGGGAAATCGAGATGAACTTTCTCCGTGCAGAACTTTCAATTCAGGCGAAAACGTTTATTGCATACGATTAAGCTGGTCAGTTGGAGCTTATTTTCAAAAGTTTTGTAATAATCGGTTGGTAATTAAAGTACCGTGCACATTAAACTGTTAAAACAGAAAATTTCGCCCGGTTGAAATGTTTCTTGCTATAAGTCAGCAATTTTCTGAATTCAGGGAGGCTGAATGGCTGAATGGTTAGCATGTGCGCACTGTATCGTAACGTCTGTCATTGAGTCAACGGGCGTCGTTTCGATCTCCAGGTTGCACGTGACATGAAGTATGATGTCCAACCTTGTGGGTTTTCTCCGTGTTCTTCGGTTTCCTCCCAACGGCTAAAGACCTGTAAGCGCAGGGGGAGTTTTTAAATAAAATTAAAAAACATATGTTAGTCCCGAAATGACCTAGTTTGTGTCGAATGGACATTAGGCCGCATTTCTCTCTTTCTCTTTTATTTTTAAAGTTTTGTAATAATCGGTTGGTAATCAAAGGTACTGTAAAAGTGATAAAACAGAAAATAATCGGTTGGTAATCAAAGGTACTGTAAAAGTGATAAAACAGAAAATTTCGCCCGGTTGTAATGTTTCTCACTTTAAAGTCAGCAATTTCCCGATTTTAAGGGGCAAACGTTTATTGCGAACGCTTAAGCTGGTCAGGGGGGAGCTTATTTTTAAAAGTTTTGTAATATTCGGTTGATAACTAAAGGTACCGTGCAAATTAAACTGTTACAATAGAAAATTTGGCCCGGTTGAAATGTTTCTCGCTGTAGGTCAGCAATTTGCCGATTTTAGGGAGGTTGCGTGGCTGAATGGTTAGCACGTGCGCTCTGTATCATAACGTCTGTCATTGAGTCAACTGCCGTTGTTTCGATTTTTTGGTTGTACGTGACAAGGAGTATGGTTGCCTGTCCAACCTCGTAGGCCGTAACCGCCGCTGCCCGGGTAAAATTTCCCTCATTGCACACATTATGGCATATGCCCGTCTTCATTAGCCCATTTTAGGAGCAGAACAGTCGGACGTTAAACCCCATTCAATTTCATTTCATTTTCTCTATGTTGCTTATTTATTATAGTGGATAAATATTTTTCTGGTTCTAGCAATTATTTAATTTCTGCATAGAAATCTTGCTTTGGCCAGTTTTTTTTATTGCAGAGTGCCATTCTTGTTTAAACAAACATGATCCTTTGTTTAAAACATGCTTAAGAAGTCGTCACGATTTCCTACTTATAACCAAACATATTGGAAATATTAGTCTGGCATTATTAAATCCTAATTTTATTGGTCTTATTTAAAATTAAACTTTCATTTAACTATGAACAACCCTTAACGTGTCTCTTTAAAACTATTAAGTACTCTAAAACAGTAGCTCAACCTTTTGACCTAAACTCATTAATTTACCATTTTGTTGTGAGCGACTTCTTATTCTTCCTATATGACATATTGCACGTGTCTGATTTCAAAGGGGGGTTGAGTGGCTGAATGGTAAGCACGCGCGCCTGTCATTGAGTTAACTAGCGTGTTTTCGAATGCCCGGTTGTACGTGACAAGAAGTAAGGTCGCCTGTCCAACCTGCCATTTTTAATTTTTTTTTCCCGCCATTTTCATTTCATTTTCTCATCCGTCTCATTACAGTAATACAAGTTTCAGTTATTTCCCTTTAGTTTTCAGATTATTGTTATGCCTGGGTGCAATGTTTCATACTATATTTAGACTTGTAACTTCGCGAGTTTTTGACCAATTTTAATAATTTTTTCTTCGTATCCTTTTATTTAGGTTACTTGATACAATCAATGACACGTGACGATGAATATGAAAGCTTTCATATCTGCATGGGACAGTAGCAGATCTAGTTATTATTTTTTTTTTTGTGTGTTTTCTGCAAATCGGATTTCTCAGAATCTATCCATAGGATCTTTCTGAAATTTTGACCTACCCCCCCAAAAATGGGGTGCGAACCTTGATTAAATATATTTTCGAAACGTTTTACGAATCCGAAATCACCGAATTTTACGAACGAAAAAAATGACAATGCATAGTCGTAACTTTGTTATTTTTTGACCGATTTTACTAATTCTTTTTTCTTTGAACACCTTTAAAAAAACCATTTTCATCTGCAGTTTCACATTTTCGAATTTCGAAAATTCGTCGCTGTGATTTCGAACCGGAAGATTAGACCAATTTGACAACTTCTTTAATAGTTGTACGATTTTCATGAAATTTAGTATCTAAGTAGATCCTACCGATGTGACTTCAAAAATATAATTAGAAATTTTCTAAATTATCTCCCCTTGACGAAATTAAGGATCAAAATTTTCAAAAAAATCATCGAAATATAGGTCAGAATGACCTGATTTTTTTTTTGGATACTAGATAAGTAATTACTGATTTGTACACAAAATATGGAGTTTGTCGATCGAACCGGAAGTGCCGCCATATTTAAAAGTGAAAAATCAATAAGGCTTTTTTGCTATTTTACTTACAGACTCGGGAGTTATATTTTCTGAATCCTTGTAGGAAGGCCTAAAAAATGTCGCGAATAGAATTTTGATTTCGGTCACGTGATGGTCACCATTTTGAATTGAAAATGAAAAATAGAAGCAATTTGAAGGGTCGGGACTTTGGAACACAATTACTCTCCTTCTAATTAAGCTAGAATGTTCAAACTTGGTGTAGACGTTCACTAGGTCAATGTTATGATTGAGTTCAAAGATGAGCATTTTCTGCTTAGGGTAAGCAGAGATAAACAAGCTAATTTGTTGATTCTTTAGGGCACGATAACTTCGGTTATAATGAAGGGAGGGCGGTGAAACTTTTGTCAATAGAGAGTCTAATAGCTAGCCTGTTGTGTGAAATCATTGTATTATTTTTTCTAAATATCAGGGATAGCCGAAAAAAAGAGATTGAAAACCCAAAAAGTCGTATTTTTACAATTTGGAGCATGTTTAGAGGTCTTTCTCGTAAAGTCAACATAATATTTTTTGGGAACTTCTTCTACAAAGAGTCTTATTGGTAGTCTTTTATATGAAACCATCGATCAACAGTCCAACATATCAGGAGTAGAAGAACAAAAGGATCGAACATTGAAAACGGCACCCTTTCATTGTTAAGCGAAACATGCAGTGTGGGTGACTACAATCTACACATTTAGTCATCGTATAGAGCTTATTCAACAGTATCGAATTCCAACTGCTTAGGGATATTTTACGTGCACTCCAATGTGTACACGGGACCTTGGTTTTTCGTCCCATCCGAATGACTAGACAGCTGTGCTTGTCAGGCCCTCCGTTCTGCCTCACTGACAAGGTTAACCACGCCGGGAAATCGAGATGAACTTTCTCCGTGCAGAACTTTCAATTCAGGCGAAAACGTTTATTGCATACGATTAAGCTGGTCAGTTGGAGCTTATTTTCAAAAGTTTTGTAATAATCGGTTGGTAATTAAAGTACCGTGCACATTAAACTGTTAAAACAGAAAATTTCGCCCGGTTGAAATGTTTCTTGCTATAAGTCAGCAATTTTCTGAATTCAGGGAGGCTGAATGGCTGAATGGTTAGCATGTGCGCACTGTATCGTAACGTCTGTCATTGAGTCAACGGGCGTCGTTTCGATCTCCAGGTTGCACGTGACATGAAGTATGATGTCCAACCTTGTGGGTTTTCTCCGTGTTCTTCGGTTTCCTCCCAACGGCTAAAGACCTGTAAGCGCAGGGGGAGTTTTTAAATAAAATTAAAAAACATATGTTAGTCCCGAAATGACCTAGTTTGTGTCGAATGGACATTAGGCCGCATTTCTCTCTTTCTCTTTTATTTTTAAAGTTTTGTAATAATCGGTTGGTAATCAAAGGTACTGTAAAAGTGATAAAACAGAAAATAATCGGTTGGTAATCAAAGGTACTGTAAAAGTCATAAAACAGAAAATTTCGCCCGGTTGTAATGTTTCTCACTTTAAAGTCAGCAATTTCCCGATTTTAAGTGGCAAACGTTTATTGCGAACGCTTAAGCTGGTCAGGGGGGAGCTTATTTTTAAAAGTTTTGTAATATTCGGTTGATAACTAAAGGTACCGTGCAAATTAAACTGTTACAATAGAAAATTTGGCCCGGTTGAAATGTTTCTCGCTGTAGGTCAGCAATTTGCCGATTTTAGGGAGGTTGCGTGGCTGAATGGTTAGCACGTGCGCTCTGTATCATAACGTCTGTCATTGAGTCAACTGCCGTTGTTTCGATTTTTTGGTTGTACGTGACAAGGAGTATGGTTGCCTGTCCAACCTCGTAGGCCGTAACCGCCGCTGCCCGGGTAAAATTTCCCTCATTGCACACATTATGGCATATGCCCGTCTTCATTAGCCCATTTTAGGAGCAGAACAGTCGGACGTTAAACCCCATTCAATTTCATTTCATTTTCTCTATGTTGCTTATTTATTATAGTGGATAAATATTTTTCTGGTTCTAGCAATTATTTAATTTCTGCATAGAAATCTTGCTTTGGCCAGTTTTTTTTTATTGCAGAGTGCCATTCTTGTTTAAACAAACATGATCCTTTGTTTAAAACAGGCTTAAGAAGTCGTCACGATTTCCTACTTATAACCAAACATATTGGAAATATTAGTCTGGCATTATTAAATCCTAATTTTATTGGTCTTATTTAAAATTAAACTTTCATTTAACTATGAACAACCCTTAACGTGTCTCTTTAAAACTATTAAGTACTCTAAAACAGTAGCTCAACCTTTTGACCTAAACTCATTAATTTACCATTTTGTTGTGAGCGACTTCTTATTCTTCCTATATGACATATTGCACGTGTCTGATTTCAAAGGGGGGTTGAGTGGCTGAATGGTAAGCACGCGCGCCTGTCATTGAGTAAACTAGCGTGTTTTCGAATGCCCGGTTGTACGTGACAAGGAGTAAGGTCGCCTGTCCAACCTGCCATTTTTAATTTTTTTTTCCCGCCATTTTCATTTCATTTTCTCATCCGTCTCATTACAGTAATACAAGTTTCAGTTATTTCCCTTTAGTTTTCAGATTATTGTTATGCCTGGGTGCAATGTTTCATACTATATTTAGACTTGTAACTTCGCGAGTTTTTGACCAATTTTAATAATTTTTTCTTCGTATCCTTTTATTTAGGTTACTTGATACAATCAATGACACGTGACGATGAATATGAAAGCTTTCATATCTGCATGGGACAGTAGCAGATCTAGTTATTATTATTTTTTTTTTTGTGTGTTTTCTGCAAATCGGATTTCTCAGAATCTATCCATAGGATCTTTCTGAAATTTTGACCTACCCCCCCAAAAATGGGGTGCGAACCTTGATTAAATATATTTTCGAAACGTTTTACGAATCCGAAATCACCGAATTTTACGAACGAAAAAAATGACAATGCATAGTCGTAACTTTGTTATTTTTTGACCGATTTTACTAATTCTTTTTTCTTTGAATACCTTTAAAAAAACCATTTTCATCTGCAGTTTCACATTTTCGAATTTCGAAAATTCGTCGCTGTGATTTCGAACCGGAAGATTAGACCAATTTGACAACTTCTTTAATAGTTGTACGATTTTCATGAAATTTAGTATCTAAGTAGATCCTACCGATGTGACTTCAAAAATATAATTAGAAATTTTCTAAATTATCTCCCCTTGACGAAATTAAGGATCAAAATTTTCAAAAAAATCATCGAAATATAGGTCAGAATGACCTGATTTTTTTTTTGGATACTAGATAAGTAATTACTGATTTGTACACAAAATATGGAGTTTGTCGATCGAACCGGAAGTGCCGCCATATTTAAAAGTGAAAAATCAATAAGGCTTTTTTGCTATTTTACTTACAGACTCGGGAGTTATATTTTCTGAATCCTTGTAGGAAGGCCTAAAAAATGTCGCGAATAGAATTTTGATTTCGGTCACGTGATGGTCACCATTTTGAATTGAAAATGAAAAATAGAAGCAATTTGAAGGGTCGGGACTTTGGAACACAATTACTCTCCTTCTAATTAAGCTAGAATGTTCAAACTTGGTGTAGACGTTCACTAGGTCAATGTTATGATTGAGTTCAAAGATGAGCATTTTCTGCTTAGGGTAAGCAGAGATAAACAAGCTAATTTGTTGATTCTTTAGGGCACGATAACTTCGGTTATAATGAAGGGAGGGCGGTGAAACTTTTGTCAATAGAGAGTCTAATAGCTAGCCTGTTGTGTGAAATCATTGTATTATTTTTTCTAAATATCAGGGATAGCCGAAAAAAAGAGATTGAAAACCCAAAAAGTCGTATTTTTACAATTTGGAGCATGTTTAGAGGTCTTTCTCGTAAAGTCAACATAATATTTTTTGGGAACTTCTTGTACAAAGAGTCTTATTGGTAGTCTTTTATATGAAACCATCGATCAACAGTCCAACATATCAGGAGTAGAAGAACAAAAGGATCGAACATTGAAAACGGCACCCTTTCATTGTTAAGCGAAACATGCAGTGTGGGTGACTACAATCTACACATTTAGTCATCGTATAGAGCTTATTCAACAGTATCGAATTCCAACTGCTTAGGGATATTTTACGTGCACTCCAATGTGTACACGGGACCTTGGTTTTTCGTCCCATCCGAATGACTAGACAGCTGTGCTTGTCAGGCCCTCCGTTCTGCCTCACTGACAAGGGGAACCACGCCGGGAAATCGAGATGAACTTTCTCCGTGCAGAACTTTCAATTCAGGCGAAAACGTTTATTGCATACGATTAAGCTGGTCAGTTGGAGCTTATTTTCAAAAGTTTTGTAATAATCGGTTGGTAATTAAAGTACCGTGCACATTAAACTGTTAAAACAGAAAATTTCGCCCGGTTGAAATGTTTCTTGCTATAAGTCAGCAATTTTCTGAATTCAGGGAGGCTGAATGGCTGAATGGTTAGCATGTGCGCACTGTATCGTAACGTCTGTCATTGAGTCAACGGGCGTCGTTTCGATCTCCAGGTTGCACGTGACATGAAGTATGATGTCCAACCTTGTGGGTTTTCTCCGTGTTCTTCGGTTTCCTCCCAACGGCTAAAGACCTGTAAGCGCAGGGGGAGTTTTTAAATAAAATTAAAAAACATATGTTAGTCCCGAAATGACCTAGTTTGTGTCGAATGGACATTAGGCCGCATTTCTCTCTTTCTCTTTTATTTTTAAAGTTTTGTAATAATCGGTTGGTAATCAAAGGTACTGTAAAAGTGATAAAACAGAAAATAATCGGTTGGTAATCAAAGGTACTGTAAAAGTCATAAAACAGAAAATTTCGCCCGGTTGTAATGTTTCTCACTTTAAAGTCAGCAATTTCCCGATTTTAAGTGGCAAACGTTTATTGCGAACGCTTAAGCTGGTCAGGGGGGAGCTTATTTTTAAAAGTTTTGTAATATTCGGTTGATAACTAAAGGTACCGTGCAAATTAAACTGTTACAATAGAAAATTTGGCCCGGTTGAAATGTTTCTCGCTGTAGGTCAGCAATTTGCCGATTTTAGGGAGGTTGCGTGGCTGAATGGTTAGCACGTGCGCTCTGTATCATAACGTCTGTCATTGAGTCAACTGCCGTTGTTTCGATTTTTTGGTTGTACGTGACAAGGAGTATGGTTGCCTGTCCAACCTCGTAGGCCGTAACCGCCGCTGCCCGGGTAAAATTTCCCTCATTGCACACATTATGGCATATGCCCGTCTTCATTAGCCCATTTTAGGAGCAGAACAGTCGGACGTTAAACCCCATTCAATTTCATTTCATTTTCTCTATGTTGCTTATTTATTATAGTGGATAAATATTTTTCTGGTTCTAGCAATTATTTAATTTCTGCATAGAAATCTTGCTTTGGCCAGTTTTTTTTATTGCAGAGTGCCATTCTTGTTTAAACAAACATGATCCTTTGTTTAAAACATGCTTAAGAAGTCGTCACGATCTCCTACTTATAACCAAACATATTGGAAATATTAGTCTGGCATTATTAAATCCTAATTTTATTGGTCTTATTTAAAATTAAACTTTCATTTAACTATGAACAACCCTTAACGTGTCTCTTTAAAACTATTAAGTACTCTAAAACAGTAGCTCAACCTTTTGACCTAAACTCATTAATTTACCATTTTGTTGTGAGCGACTTCTTATTCTTCCTATATGACATATTGCACGTGTCTGATTTCAAAGGGGGGTTGAGTGGCTGAATGGTAAGCACGCGCGCCTGTAATTGAGTAAACTAGCGTGTTTTCGAATGCCCGGTTGTACGTGACAAGGAGTAAGGTCGCCTGTCCAACCTGCCATTTTTAATTTTTTTTTCCCGCCATTTTCATTTCATTTTCTCATCCGTCTCATTACAGTAATACAAGTTTCAGTTATTTCCCTTTAGTTTTCAGATTATTGTTATGCCTGGGTGCAATGTTTCATACTATATTTAGACTTGTAACTTCGCGAGTTTTTGACCAATTTTAATAATTTTTTCTTCGTATCCTTTTATTTAGGTTACTTGATACAATCAATGACACGTGACGATGAATATGAAAGCTTTCATATCTGCATGGGACAGTAGCAGATCTAGTTATTATTATTTTTTTTTTGTGTGTATTTTCTGCAAATCGGATTTCTCAGAATCTAACCATAGGATCTTTCTGAAACTTTGACCTACCCCCCAATAAATGGGGTGCGAACCTTGATTAAATATATTTTCAAAACGTTTTACGAATCCGAAATCACCGAATTTTACGAACGAATGCATTTGACCTACAATGCTGTAACTTTGTGACTAGTTGACCTATTTAATTAATTCTTTTTTCTATGAGTACCTTGAGACATTTACTTCAAATCTGCAATTTCGGATTTTCGAATTTCGAAAATTCGTCGCTGTGATATCGAACCGGAAGTTTAGACCAACTCGACAACTTCTTTAGTAGTTGTACGATTTTCATGAAATTTAATATGTAAGTAAACCTTAATGATGCGACTTGAAAGATGACTTCAGAAATTTTCTAAATTATCTCCCCTTGGAGAAATTGAGGATCGAAATTTTCAAAAAAATCGACGAAATATAGGCCAAATCATCTTGAATTTTTTTTTGGTTACTAGTTCCGAGACCACTTATTCGTACACAAAAAATGAAGTTTGTAGCTCAACCCGGAAGTGCCACCATCTTGAAATGTAAAAACCTCAAACGCCATTTTGCTATTTTACTTACAGACACGGGAATTATATTTTCTGAATCCTTGGAGGAAGGCCTAAAAAACGTCGGGAGTAGAATTTTCATTTAGGTCAACTGGGAGTCACCATTTTGAATTGATAATGAAAAATAGAAGCAATTTAAATGGCCGAGTTTTTGGAACACAATAACTCTCCTTCTAATTAAGCTAGAATGTTTAAACTTGGGGTAGACGTTCACTAGGTCAATGTCATGATTGAGTGTAAAGATGGGCATTTTCTGCCCGGGGTAAGCAGAGATAAGCATGCTGATTTGTTGATTCTTTAGGGCACAATAACTTCCGTTATAATGAAGGGAGGGTGGTGAAACTCTTGTCAATCGAGAGTCTAATAGCTAGTCTGTTGTGTGAAATCATTGTATCATTTTTTTTTAAATATCAGGGATAGCAGAAAAAAGAGATCGAAAATCCAAAAAGTGGTATTTTTACGATTTAGAGCATATTTAAAGGTCCTTTTCTCTTAAAGTGAACATAATATTTTTGGGGAAGTTCTTGTACAAATAGTCTTATCGGTAGTCTTTTATATGAAACCATCGATCAACAGTACAAAATATCAGGAGTAGAAGAATAAAAGGATCGAAAATTGAAAACGGCACCCTTTCATTGTTAAGCAAAACATGCAGTGTGGGTGGCTACAATCTGCACATTTAGTCATCGTATAGAGCTTATTCAACATTATCGAATTCCAACTGCTAAGGAATCTTTTACGTGCACTCCAATGTGTACACGCCGGTGGGAGGACACGCCAGAAAATCGAGATGAACTTTCTCGGCCAATGCAGGGATCGAACACCCTACCTCCTGGCTAGCAGGTCAACGCCTTCGCCACATAGTGTGGACACCCATCGTACATTTCATCCGTCAAATCAAAGCATTTCATTGCATTAGACCAATAATTAATTATTCTTAATTTGAAACTTTATTTTAATATTATTAAATCCTCATTTTATTGGTAGACGTTCGTCTTATTTAAAATTAAACTTTCATTTAACTATGAACAACCCTTAACGTGTCTCTTAACAAAACAATTAAATACTCTAAAATAGTAGCTCAACCTTTTGACCCAAGCTCATTAATTTACCATTTTGTAATCTCCGGTCGTACCTGACAAGGAGTAAGGTCGCCTGTCCATCTTGGTGGGTTTTCTTCATTTCCTCCGGTTTCCTTCCACTGCCAAAGACCTCTACGCGCAAGCGAAATATTGAAATAAAATCGAACTATATGTTAGTCCCGAAATGATCTAGTATGGACACAATAACTCGCTTTCTAATTCAGCTAGACTTGGTGTGGGTGTTTATTAGGCCAATACCTTGATGACTCTGGAACACAATAACTCTTCTTCTAATTGGGGTACAAAGTTCAAACTTGGTATAGGCATTCACTAGGTCAATGTCTTGATGAAGTTCGAAGTAGAATTTTGATTTAGGTCAACTGGTAGTCACCATTTTGAAGTGAATATGAAACATAGTGAAAAATCGACATTTACGGACTTGTAAACAAACACAATAGAGCATAGTATGTTCAATGCGTCTCCTATATCTGGCATTAATACATTTCAGGATAGTCGGGATACGGTATTTGAATATTTCAAAAATTCGACTTTTGCCTTTGATGTTTTTCGTGCTGAAAAAATTCTTTACGAGTGAAAAATCACATTAACTTTACTAGATTGTGACCGATTTTAATGATTTTTTTTCCTTGTTCAGATTATTCATATGACCCATGGCATGTGACAGGAAGTGACTGTGAATATGAAAGCTTTCATATCTGCATGGGACAGTAGCAGATCTAGTTATTATTTTTTTTTTTTGTGTTTTATCCACAAATCGGATTTCTCAGAATCTAACCACAGTATCTTTATGAAACTTTTACCTACCCCCCCAAAAATGGGTGGTAGCTGTTGATTAAATATATTTTCAAAACGTTTTACGAATCCGAAATCACCGAAATTTACGAACGACAAAATGGACATTGCATAGTCGTAACTTTATTGTTTTTTGACCGATTTTACTAAATCTTTTTTCTTTGAATACCTTGAAAAAAATCATTTTCATCAGCAGTTTCACATTTTCGAATTTCGAAAATTCGTCGCTGTGATTTCGAACCGGAAGTTTAGACCAATTTGACAACTTCTTTAATAGTTGTGCGATTTTCATTCAATTTAGTATATAATTAGATCCTACCGATGTGACTTCAAAAATATAATTAGAAATTTTCTAAATTATCTCCCCTTGGTGAAATTAAGGATCAAAATTTTCAAAAAAATCGCCGAAATATAGGTCAGAATGACCTAATTTTTTTTTTTCATACTAGACAAGGAATTACTGATTCGTACACAAAATATGGAGTTTGTCGATCGAACCGGAAGTGCCACCATCTTTAAACGTGAAAAATCACTAAGGCTTTTTTGCTATTTTACTTACAGACTCGGGAGTTATATTTTCTGAATCCTTGTAGGAAGGCCTAAAAAATGTCGCGAATAGAATTTTGATTTAGGTCAACCGGGGGTCACCATTTTGAATTGAAAATGAAAAATAGAAGCAATTTGAAGAACCGAGACTTTGGAGTACAATAACTCTCATTCTAATTAAGCTAGAATGTTCAAACTTGGTGTAAACGTTCACTAGGTCAATGTTATGATGTAGTTCAAAGATGAGCATTTTCTGCTTAGGGTAAGCAGAGATAAGCATGTTGATTTGTTGATTTTTTAGGGCACGATAACTTCGGTTATAATGAAGGGAGGGCGGTGAAACTTTTCTCAATAGGGAGTCTAATAGCTAGCCTGTTGTGTGAAATCATTGTATCATTTTTTTTTTAAATATCAGGGATAGCCGAAAAAAAGAGATTGAAAATCGAAAAAGTCGTATTTTTACAATTTGGAGCATGTTTAGAGGTCTTTCTCGTAAAGTCAACATAATATTGGTTGGGAACTTCTTCTACAAAGAGTCTTATTGGTAGTCTTTTATATGAAACCATCGATCAACAGTCCAACATATCAGGAGTAGAAGAACAAAAGGATCGAACATTGAAAACGGCAACCTTTCATTGTTAAGCGAAACATGCAGTGTGGGTGACTACAATCTACACATTTAGTCATCGTATAGAGCTTATTCAACAGTACCGAATTCCAACTGCTTAGGGATATTTTACGTGCACTCCAATGTGTACACGGGACCGTGCTTTTCGTCCCATCCGAACTAGACAGCTGTGCTTGTCAGGCCCTCCGTTCTGCCACACTGACAAGGGGGAACCACGCCGGGAAATCGAGATGAACTTCCTACGTGCAGAACTTTCAATTCAAGCCAAACTTTTATTGCATACGATTAAGCTGGTCAGTTGGAGCTTATTTTCAAAAGTTTTGTAATAATCGGTTGGTAATTAAAGTACCGTGCACATTAAACTGTTAAAACAGAAAATTTCGCCCAGTTGAAATGTTTCTTGCTATAAGTCAGCAATTTTCCGAATTCAGGGAGGCTGAAATAACTCTCCTAATTGAGCTAGAATGTTCAATCTTGGTGTAGACGTTCACTATGTCAATGTCAGGATTGAGTTTAAAGATGAGCATTTTCTGCCTAGGGTAAGCAGAGATAAGCATGCTGATTTGTTGATTCTTTAGGACAAGATAACTTCGGTTATAATGAAGGGAGGGCGGTGAAACTCTTGTTAATCGAGAGTGTAATAGCTGGCCTGTTGTGTGGAATCGTTGTATCTTTTTTTTTAAATATCAGGGATAGCAGAAAAAAAGAGATCGAAAATCCAAAAAGTCGTATGTTTACGATTTGGAGCATCTTTAAAGGTTCTTTTCTCTTAAAGTCAACATAATATTTTTTGGGAACTTCTTCTACGAAGAGTCTTATCGGTAGTCTTTTATATGAAAACTTCGATCAACAGTCCAAAATATCTGGAGTAGAAGAATAAAAGGATCAAACATTGAAGACGGCACCCTTTCATTGTTAAGCGAAACATGCAGTGTGGGTGACTACAATCTGCACATTTAGTCATCGTATAGAGCTTATTCAACAGTATCGAATTCCAACTGCTTAGGGATATTTTACGTGCACTCCAATGTGTTCACGCGACCTTGGTTTTTCGTCCCATCCGAACGACTAGACAGCTGTCTGCTCTGCCTCACTGACAAGGGGGAACCACGCCGGAAAATCGAGATGAACTTTCTGGTTGCAGAACTTTCAATTCAGGCCAAACGTTTATTGCATACGATTAAGCTGGTCAGTTGGAGCTTATTTTCAAAAGTTTTGTAATGATCGGTTGGTAATTAAAATACCGTGTGAATTAAACTGTTAAAACAGAAAATTTCGCCCGGTTGAAATGTTTCTTGCTATAAGTCAGCAATTTCCCGATTTTAGGGAGGCTGAATGGTTAGCATACGCGCGCTGTATCGTAACGTCTGTCATTGAGTCAACCGGCGTCGTTTCGATTTCCAGGTTGCACGTGACATGGTGTATGATGTCCAACCTCGTGGGTTTTCTCCGTGTCCTTCGGTTTCCTCCCATGGCTAAAGACCCGTACGCGCAAGGGAAGTTTATAAATAAAATATAAAAACATATGTTAGTCCCGAAATGACCTAGTTTGTGTCGAATGGACGTTGAGCCGCATTTCTCTCTTTCTCTTTTATTTTTAAAGTTTTGTAATAATCGGTTGGTAATCAAAGGTACTGTAAAAGTGATAAAACATAAAATTTCGCCCGGTTGTAATGTTTCTCACTTTAATGTCAGCAATTTGCCGATTTTAGAGGGCAAACGTTTATTGCGAACAATTAAGCTGGTCAGGGGGAGCTTATTTTTAAGGGAGGCTGAATGGCTGAATGGTTAGCATGTGCGCGCTGTATCGTAACGTCTGTCATTGAGTCAACGGGTGTCGTTTCTATTTCGAGATTGCACGTGACATGGAGTATGGTGTCCAACCTCGTGTGTTTTCTCCGTGTCCTTCGGTTTCCTCCCAACAGCTAAAGACCAGTACGCGCAAGGGGAGTTTTTAAATAAAATTAAAAAACATATGTTAGTCCCGAAATGACCTAGTTTGTGTCGAATGGACGTTAAGCCGCATTTCTTTCTTTCTTTTTTATTCTTAAAGTTTTGTAATAATCGGTTGGTAATCAAAGATACTGTAAAAGTGATAAAACAGAAAATTTCGCCCGGTTGTAATGTTTCTCACATTGCCGATTTTAAGGGGAAAACGTTTATTGCGAACGATTTAGCTGGTCAGGGGGAGCTTATTTTTAAAACTATTGTAATATTCGGTTGATAACTAAAGGTACCGTGCAAATTAAACTAATAAAATAGAAGATTTCGTCCGGTTGAAATGTTTCTCGCCGTAGGTCAGCAATTTGCCGATTTTAGGGAGGTTGCGTGGCTGAGTGGTTAGCACATGCGCTCTGTATCATAACGTCTGTCATTGAGTCAACTGTCCTTGTTTGGATTTCTTGGTTGTACGTGACAAGGAGTATGGTCGCCTTACCAACCTCGTAGGCCGCAACGCCGCTGCCCGGGTAAAATTTCCCTCATTGCACACTTTATGGCGTATGCCCGTCTTCATTAGCCCATTGTAGGAGCAGAACAGTAGGACGTTAAACCCCATTCAATTTCATTTCATTTTCCCTGTGTTGCTTATTTATTACAGTGGATAAATATTTTTCTGGTTCTAGCAATTATTTAATTTCTGCATATAAATCTCTGGCCAGTTTTTTTTTATTGCAGAGTGCCATTCTTGTATATTGCAGTCTATGACCCTTTGTTTAAAACATGCTTAAGAAGTCGTCACGATTTCCTACTTATAACCAAACATATTGGAAACCATAATTATATAACATATCTTGGAAGCCCGATTACAGCTATACAAGTTTCAGTTATTTCCCTTTAGTTTAAAGATTATTTTTTTGCCCGGGTGCAATGTTTCTCACTACATTTAAATTTGTAACTTTGTGAGTTTTTGACCGATTTTCATATTATGTCTTTATAATTTTCCAAATCTACATATTTAACGTACATATTCAAACAGTTGAGTTCAACCTGATTCAAAAAGTTTTAGTTTTGTTCAAAGTTATCTCATTCATCCCGATTACAGCAACACAAGTATCAGTTATTTCCCTTTAGTTTTCAGATTACTCAATGTTTCATACTATATTTAGACTTGTAACTTCGCGAGTTTTTGACCAATTTTGATAGTTTGTTATTCTTATCCTTTTATTTGAGATACTTGATATAATCGATGACACATGACGATGAATATGACAGTAGCAGATCTAATTAAGCTTTCATATTACATATGAAAGCTTATTGTTTCTGTTAAAGTTATTATTATTATTATTTTTTTTTTTGTGTGTTTTCTGCAAATCGGATTTCTCAGAATCTATCCATAGGATCTTTCTGAAATTTTGACTTACCCCCCCAAAAATGGGGTGCGAACCTTGATTAAATATATTTTCGAAACGTTTTACGAATCCGAAATCACCGAATATTACGAACGAAAAAAATGACAATGCATAGTCGTAACTTTGTTATTTTTTGACCGATTTTACTAATTCTTTTTTCTTTGAATACCTTTAAAAAAACCATTTTCATCTGCAGTTTCACATTTTCGAATTTCGAAAATTCGTCGCTGTGATTTCGAACCGGAAGATTAGACCAATTTGACAACTTCTTTAATAGTTGTACGATTTTCATGAAATTTAGTATCTAAGTAGATCCTACCGATGTGACTTCAAAAATATAATTAGAAATTTTCTAAATTATCTCCCCTTGACGAAATTAAGGATCAAAATTTTCAAAAAAATCATCGAAATATAGGTCAGAATGACCTGATTTTTTTTTTGGATACTAGATAAGTAATTACTGATTTGTACACAAAATATGGAGTTTGTCGATCGAACCGGAAGTGCCGCCATATTTAAAAGTGAAAAATCAATAAGGCTTTTTTGCTATTTTACTTACAGACTCGGGAGTTATATTTTCTGAATCCTTGTAGGAAGGCCTAAAAAATGTCGCGAATAGAATTTTGATTTCGGTCACGTGATGGTCACCATTTTGAATTGAAAATGAAAAATAGAAGCAATTTGAAGGGTCGGGACTTTGGAACACAATTACTCTCCTTCTAATTAAGCTAGAATGTTCAAACTTGGTGTAGACGTTCACTAGGTCAATGTTATGATTGAGTTCAAAGATGAGCATTTTCTGCTTAGGGTAAGCAGAGATAAACAAGCTAATTTGTTGATTCTTTAGGGCACGATAACTTCGGTTATAATGAAGGGAGGGCGGTGAAACTTTTGTCAATAGAGAGTCTAATAGCTAGCCTGTTGTGTGAAATCATTGTATTATTTTTTCTAAATATCAGGGATAGCCGAAAAAAAGAGATTGAAAACCCAAAAAGTCGTATTTTTACAATTTGGAGCATGTTTAGAGGTCTTTCTCGTAAAGTCAACATAATATTTTTGGGGAACTTCTTGTACAAAGAGTCTTATTGGTAGTCTTTTATATGAGACCATCGATCAACAGTCCAACATATCAGGAGTAGAAGAACAAAAGGATCGAACATTGAAAACGGCACCCTTTCATTGTTAAGCGAAACATGCAGTGTGGGTGACTACAATCTACACATTTAGTCATCGTATAGAGCTTATTCAACAGTATCGAATTCCAACTGCTTAGGGATATTTTACGTGCACTCCAATGTGTACACGGGACCTTGGTTTTTCGTCCCATCCAAATGACTAGACAGCTGTGCTTGTCAGGCCCTCCGTTCTGCCTCACTGACAAGGGGAACCACGCCGGGAAATCGAGATGAACTTTCTCCGTGCAGAACTTTCAATTCAGGCGAAAACGTTTATTGCATACGATTAAGCTGGTCAGTTGGAGCTTATTTTCAAAAGTTTTGTAATAATCGGTTGGTAATTAAAGTACCGTGCACATTAAACTGTTAAAACAGAAAATTTCGCCCGGTTGAAATGTTTCTTGCTATAAGTCAGCAATTTTCTGAATTCAGGGAGGCTGAATGGCTGAATGGTTAGCATGTGCGCACTGTATCGTAACGTCTGTCATTGAGTCAACGGGCGTCGTTTCGATCTCCAGGTTGCACGTGACATGAAGTATGATGTCCAACCTTGTGGGTTTTCTCCGTGTTCTTCGGTTTCCTCCCAACGGCTAAAGACCTGTAAGCGCAGGGGGAGTTTTTAAATAAAATTAAAAAACATATGTTAGTCCCGAAATGACCTAGTTTGTGTCGAATGGACATTAGGCCGCATTTCTCTCTTTCTCTTTTATTTTTAAAGTTTTGTAATAATCGGTTGGTAATCAAAGGTACTGTAAAAGTGATAAAACAGAAAATAATCGGTTGGTAATCAAAGGTACTGTAAAAGTCATAAAACAGAAAATTTCGCCCGGTTGTAATGTTTCTCACTTTAAAGTCAGCAATTTCCCGATTTTAAGTGGCAAACGTTTATTGCGAACGCTTAAGCTGGTCAGGGGGGAGCTTATTTTTAAAAGTTTTGTAATATTCGGTTGATAACTAAAGGTACCGTGCAAATTAAACTGTTACAATAGAAAATTTGGCCCGGTTGAAATGTTTCTCGCTGTAGGTCAGCAATTTGCCGATTTTAGGGAGGTTGCGTGGCTGAATGGTTAGCACGTGCGCTCTGTATCATAACGTCTGTCATTGAGTCAACTGCCGTTGTTTCGATTTTTTGGTTGTACGTGACAAGGAGTATGGTTGCCTGTCCAACCTCGTAGGCCGTAACCGCCGCTGCCCGGGTAAAATTTCCCTCATTGCACACATTATGGCATATGCCCGTCTTCATTAGCCCATTTTAGGAGCAGAACAGTCGGACGTTAAACCCCATTCAATTTCATTTCATTTTCTCTATGTTGCTTATTTATTATAGTGGATAAATATTTTTCTGGTTCTAGCAATTATTTAATTTCTGCATAGAAATCTTGCTTTGGCCAGTTTTTTTTTATTGCAGAGTGCCATTCTTGTTTAAACAAACATGATCCTTTGTTTAAAACATGCTTAAGAAGTCGTCACGATTTCCTACTTATAACCAAACATATTGGAAATATTAGTCTGGCATTATTAAATCCTAATTTTATTGGTCTTATTTAAAATTAAACTTTCATTTAACTATGAACAACCCTTAACGTGTCTCTTTAAAACTATTAAGTACTCTAAAACAGTAGCTCAACCTTTTGACCTAAACTCATTAATTTACCATTTTGTTGTGAGCGACTTCTTATTCTTCCTATATGACATATTGCACGTGTCTGATTTCAAAGGGGGGTTGAGTGGCTGAATGGTAAGCACGCGCGCCTGTCATTGAGTAAACTAGCGTGTTTTCGAATGCCCGGTTGTACGTGACAAGGAGTAAGGTCGCCTGTCCAACCTGCCATTTTTAATTTTTTTTTCCCGCCATTTTCATTTCATTTTCTCATCCGTCTCATTACAGTAATACAAGTTTCAGTTATTTCCCTTTAGTTTTCAGATTATTGTTATGCCTGGGTGCAATGTTTCATACTATATTTAGACTTGTAACTTCGCGAGTTTTTGACCAATTTTAATAATTTTTTCTTCGTATCCTTTTATTTAGGTTACTTGATACAATCAATGACACGTGACGATGAATATGAAAGCTTTCATATCTGCATGGGACAGTAGCAGATCTAGTTATTATTATTATTCTTCTTTTGTTTTGAGTAGATCTCAGCAACTACGTGTCGCATCGTTACGATTTCTTCGGTTTTACTGGGAAAGTGGGTGTGACTTAGAGGATAAAGCTATTTTGAACGTTCTGCGACAATGCGAAATGTCCGAAATCACCGAAGTTATCATTTTTGAAAATATTGCAGTAATTTTAACAATAATCATTGGATTTTAATTTTCGATAGATTTTGGCATAGCCGGAGACAGGGCACATAGCTACGTTACTTTCAATTTTTGATTTTCTGCAAATCTTCGAAGATATTAGGCGCCAAATTTCGAAAATTTAAAATTTTACAAAAAACTTTTTTATTTATGAATATTTCTTAGTCGTGTTGTGCGGAGAATTAAAGAGTCATCTGATTAGCGCAAAAATGTTAAAAAATTTTGTCTCAGTAATTTTCCTTGGCCGCCATTGGCTAATTCAGTTTTTCAGTCCTAGATTATTTTGTTATTGTTCGATTTGTATAAAACAAAGTTCATATGCTTCGTTGTCTCAATTGTCATTTTTTTTGTTACCGATAGTGTTATCTGTCGGCACCGGAAGTGGCATAATTTTACCAAAAACTACAATTTTGACAGTTAGGTACATTTTTCGAAAACAAATATTATTTTTTGGAAAAATTATTTGACTCAAAGAGTGTGCCCTTTCAAGGCGCAAAAAATGTCGGAAGCAGTTTTTTTAATTTCGATTTCATTTTCGAGCAAATTCGATTAAATGGCTAAAAATGGTGTAAAATTGACCTATTTACAACCTATTCAGGCTTTTCAGATTTTAAAATATTTCTTCGTAACTTTTATAAACTTGTAGCTATAATCCATACGAAGAAAATGTATGTTAAAATTAGTTTGTAATATAAGCAGTTCCCAAGAAATGGGCAGTTCTGTACAAGTCACTGTTTTCGTTATTTTGCCTGTAAAATAGTCAATTATTATTGGATTTTTATAAAAGTGACATCATTTGATTCAAAAAGCATGTGGCGTCATATCAAGTTGATTGCAATTTAAAATTGACACCGGAAGTGACGTCATTTGGTCAAAAACTGCATTTTAAACTTTTTAAATCAATGTTTTATTCAACCATGAATAACTTAATATGTATTAATAATTTTAACTTTTGGTTTAAATTCACATATAAATACAACTCATGTGGTCATATAGATATCATAAAATTGTTTCTAACTTGTTCGGTTGCCGAGAAATAGACGGTTTTCTACAGGTCACTTTTGAAGGTTTCGGGGCCATAAAAGTGTCAATTATGATTCGATTTTCATAAACGTTACACCATGTTATACCTAATGCCATTTGTGATTTCATACAAGTAATTTAAGATTTTCATTATCACCGGAAGTAACGTCATTTTGGCAAAAACTGAATTTTTAGCCTTCAAAACAGATATTTTATTCAAATGAGTCTGTTTTGAAATCTTTTTCAAACTATGGTATTTGATGCCAATCAACAAATAGAATGAACCCATACGATCATACAGATACCACAAAATGGTTTCTAACTTGTACGGTTGCAGAGAAATAGCAGATTTTCTACAGGTCACTTTTCAAGTTTTTTGGTCTTTAAAAGTGGCAATTATTATTCGATTTACATAAAATTGTCACTATATGATATCGTATGCCATTTCTGATTTCATAATACTAATTGAACATTTTCATTGACACCGGAAGTAATTTAATTTTGTCAAGATCATTTACAAGTAACAAATGTTTAAAATGACTTGATATTGCTGGATTGATTGGTTGATTCAACGTCCATTTTATTTGTGTGCAATGTTAATTTGGAAACCTGTTTAGTGGTTTCGTTGGTACCGGAAGTGACATATCTTCAAGTGTAACTTGGCACCGAAAGTGACATGTTTAAGAGTAACTTGGCACCAGTGAAACCCGTCATTCCTGCATGCAGGTCTAGTTATTATTATTATTCTTCTTTTGTTTTGAGTAGATCTCAGCAACTACGTGTCGCATCGTTACGATTTCTTCGGTTTTACTGGGAAAGTGGGTGTGACTTAGAGGATAAAGCTATTTTGAACGTTCTGCGACAATGCGAAATGTCCGAAATCACCGAAGTTATCGTTTTTACAAATATTGCGGTAATTTTAACAATAATCATGGGATTTTAACTTTCGATACATTTTGGCATAGCTGGAGACAGGGCACATAGCTGCGCTACTTTCGATTTTTGATTTGCGGCAAATCGTCGAAGATATTAGGCGCCAAATTTCGAAAATTTAAAATTTTACAAAAAACTTTTTTATTTATGAATATTTTTTAGTCGTATTGTGCACAGAATTAAAAAGTCATCTGCCTAGTGCAAAAATGTTAAAAAATTTTGTCTCAGTAATTTTCCTTGGCCGCTATTGGCTAATTCAGTTTTTCAGTCCTAGATTAATTTTTTATTGTTCGATTTGTATAAAACAAAGTTCATATGCTTCGTTGTCTCAATTGTCATTTTTTTTATTACCGGAAGTGTTATCTGTCGGCACCGAAAGTGGCATAATTTTACCAAAAACTACAATTTTGACAGTTAGGTACCATTTTTCGAAAACAAATATTATTTTTTGGAAAAATTATTTGACTCAAAGAGTGTGCCCTTTCAAGGCGCAAAAAATGGCGGAAGCAGTTTTTTTAATTTCGAATTCATTTTCGAGCAAATTCGATTAAATGGCTAAAAATGGTGTAAAATTGACTCATTTACAACCTATTCAGGCTTTTCAGATTTTAAAATATTTCTTCGTAACTTTTATAAACTTGTAGCTATAATCCATACGAAGAAAATGTATGTTAAAATTAGTTTGTAATATAAGCAGTTACCAAGAAATGGACAGTTCTGTACAAGTCACTATTTTCGTTATTTTGCCTGTAAAATAGTCAATTATGATTGGATTTTTATAAAAGTGACATCATTTGATTCAAAAAGCATGTAGCGTCATATCAAGTTGATTACAATTTAAAATTGACACCGGAAGTGACGTCATTTTGTCAAAAACTGCATTTTAAATTTTTTAAATCAATGTTTTATTCAACCAAGAATTACTTAATATGTATTAATAATTTTAACTTTTGGTTTAAATTCACATATAAACACAACTCATATGGTCATATACATATCATAAAATTGTTTCTAACTTGTTCGGTTGCCAAGAAATAGACGGTTTTCTACAGGCCACTTTTGAAGGTTTTTGGGCCATAAAAGTGTCAATTATTATTCGATTTTCATAAACGTTACACCATGTTATACCTAATGCCACTTAGGATTTCATACAAGTAATTTAAGATTTTCATTATCACCGGAAGTAACATCATTTTGGCAAAAACTGTATTTTTAGCCTTCAAAACAGATATTTTATTCAAATGAGTCTGTTTTGAAATGTTTTTCAAATTATGGTATTTGATGCCAATCAACAAATAAAATGAACCCATACGATCATACAGATACCACAAAATGGTTTCTAACTTGTACGGTTGCAGAGAAATAGTCGATCTTCTACAAGTCACTTTTCAAGTTTTTTGGTCTTTAAAAGTGGCAATTATTATTCGATTTACATAAAATTTTCACTATATGATATCGTATGCCATTTCTGATTTCATAAAACTAATTGAACATTTTCATTAACACCGGAAGAAATGTAATTTTGTCAAGATCATTTACAAGTAACAAATGTATAAAATGAATTGATATTGCTGGATTTGGTTGATTCTGCATCCATTTTATTTGTGTGCAATGTTAATTTGGAACCTGTTTAATGGTTTCCTTGGTACTGGAAGTGACATATGTTCAAGGGTAACTTGGCACCGGAAGTGACATGTTTAAGGGTAACGTGGCACCAGTGAAACCCGTCATTCCTGCATGCAGGTCTAGTTCTTATTAGGGTTTCACACTGCGAAGCTTGTGTGAAACACTATTGTTTTTGTTAAAATTATTATTCTTATTATTATTAGGGTTTCACACTGCGAAGCTTGTGTGAAACACTATTGTTTTTGTTAAAATTATTAGGGTTTCACACTGCGAAGCTTGTGTGAAACACTATTGTTTTTGTTAAAATTATTATTAGGGTTTCACACTGCGAAGCTTGTGTGAAACACTATTGTTTTTGTTAAAATTATTATTAGGGTTTCACACTGCGAAGCTTGTGTGAAACACTATTGTTTTTGTTAAAATTATTATTAGGGTTTCACACTGCGTAGCTTGTGTGAAACACTATTGTTTTTGTTAAAATTCTTCTTATTATTATTCTTATTATTATTATTTTTTTTTTTCCAATTTGCTTATATCTCAGGATCTACTTGTCGGATCGATGCAATGTCTTGAGTTTTACTGCGAAAGTGGGTGTGACTTAGAGATTAAAGCTATTTCCGGCATTCTGCGACAATGCGAAATGTCCGAAATCACCGAAGTTGTCGTTTTTTGAAATATTGCCGTAATATTAACAACAATTGTTGGATTTTATCGTTTGATAGTTTTTGACATAGCCAGAGACATGGCACATAGCTACGGGTCTTTAGAGTTTTAAATTTCGCCGAATCTTCGGAAAAATAAGGCGCCAAATTTTGAAAATTTAAATTTTGACAAAAAACTTTTTTATTAATGAATATTTTTTAATGACTTTTTACCAAGGGTTAAAGGGTCATCTGATTTGGGCAAAAATGTGAACATTTTTTTTCTGGATAATTTTTATTGGTCGCTATTGGCTAATTCAGTTTATAGGTTCTATATAAATTATTTATTGTCCGATTTGTATAAAACAAAGTTTATATGCTCCATGGTCCAAAATGTCATTTTTTATGTTACCGGCAAAGTTTCCTGTCGGCACCGTAAGTGACGTAAATTTAGCAAAAACTACAATTTTAACAGTTCGGTACCACTTTTTGAAAGCAAAAATTATTTTTTTCAAATCTAATATGACTGAAAAGATGTGCCATATAAAGGCGCACAAAACATCGCGCTCAGTTTTTTCAATTTCGATTTCGTTTTCGGGCAATTTGGATTAAAGGGTGAAAAAAGGCGTCAAAATGAGCTATTTACAACCCATCCAGCGTCTTCATATTAAAAAATATATCTTTGTAACATTCATAATCTCGTAGCAATAACCCATACGAAGAGAATGTATGTGAAAATTAATTTGTAATATGCGCAGTTGCCGAGAAAAAGTCGATTTTGCATGAGCCACTTTTCACGTTATTTTGGCTGTATAAGAATCAATTATTATGCTATTTTCAATTTTCTTTCACCGTTGGATGCCTAATGCCATAGTGGACAAGGTCAAACCATTCTAACTCATACGCTGCCACCGGAAATGACGTCTTTTGCTCAAAACTTAATTTTTAGCATTAAAAACAATATTTTATTCAAATGGGTCGTACTTGTTATTTTTTTCAAATTATGATATTTGATTCTATTCATCAAATAGAACGAACCCATGCGATCATACAGATATCACAAAACGGTTTCTAACTTGTACGATTGCAGAGAAATGGGCGATTTTCCACAAGTCACTTTTCGAGGATTTTGGTCTATAAAAGTGTCAGTTATTATTCGATTTTCATAAAATCTTCACCATATGATATCTTACGTCATTTATGATTTCATAGAACTAATTTAACATTTTCAGTATCACCGGAAGTAATTATATTTTGGCAAAAACTGTATTTTTAGCCTTCAAAACAGATATTTTTTTCAAATGAGTCTGATTTGTAATATATTTAAAATTATGATATTTAGTTCGCATCAACTAATAGAATGAACCCATGCGATCATTCAGATACCACAAAATGGTTTCTCACTTGTATGGTTGCAGAGAAATAGACGATTTCCTACAAGTCACTTTTCAAGGTTTGGGGTCTATAAACGTGGCAATTCTTATTCGATTTACATAAAATTCTCACCATGTGATTATTATTTCTGATTTTAAGAAACTAATTTAATATTTTCATTATCGCTGGAAGTACTGTGTATGGTCACGATCACTTACATGTAACACATGTATAAAATGGATTGGTTCCTGTGGTAATTAGCGCATAACTTCCTGAATTAAATATGATTGTATGAAAAATCGCTTTTTGTTTAGCTTGTTCACTATCCATCGCTTGCAAATTGTGTTTGTTAATTTGTTGGAAAGATTTATAAAAAAAAAACCTCAGAACCATTTGTGGGCTTTGATCTAGTATCTTAATGTTATTTATTACCCGTCGGCGTCAGTGATTATGTGCATGTCGTGTATCCCTTAGTACGTTTTTCACATTTGACCAAAATGGGGGAAACAATGAAAGAAGGGATATTATATTTGTTTCGTGTATTAATCAATGCAGACTTTCGAGGGTCAGATTAACGTGTTTGTCTATATTCAAATGGTGACCGTAGTTTGTTGATGTCGAGTCCACAATATTATGGACACGGTGCGTTTTGGTCTTGTGCATCGATCTCCCAAGCAAGGTTGTCTTCGCTTGCAGTTTACACCTTGTCTCAATTGTCATTTTTTTTTGTTACCAATAGTTTTATCTGTCGGCACCAGAAATGGCATAAGTTTACCAAAAACTACCAAGATCTACACTTTTGACAGTTAGGTACCATTTTTCAAGAGAAAATATTATTTTTTTAAAAACTTGATATAACAAAAAGAGTGTGCCCTTTAAAGGCGCAAAAAAGGGTGAGCTCAGAGTTTTTAATTTCAACTACATTTTCGAGCAAATTCGATTAAGAGTTGAAAAAAGGTGTAAAATTGACCTTTTGCATCCATTCAGGCTTTTCAGATTTTAAAATATTTCTACGTAACTTTTATAAACTTGTAGCTTTGATCCATACGCAGAAATTGTATGTTAAAATTAGTTTGTAATATAAGCAGTTGACAAGAAATGGGCAGTTTTGCATAAGTCACTGTTTTCGTAATTTTGCCTGTAAAATAGTCAATTATTAATGGATATTCACAAAAGTGACATCATTTGATTAAAAAAGCAAGTGTGCGTCATATCATGTTGATTACTATTTAAAATTGACACATGAATTGACGTCATTTAGTCAAAAACTCCATTTTTAACTTCTAAAATCGATATTTTTTTCAACCAAGAATTATGTCATATGTAATAATAAAATTAACTTTTGGTTTAAATTCACATATTAACAAAACTCATATGGTCATACAGATATCATAAAATTGTTTCTAACTTGTTCGGTTGCCGAGATATAGGCGGTTTTCTACGAGTCACTTTTAAAGGTTTTTGGCCCGTAAATGTGTCAATTATTATTCGATTTTCATAAAAGATTCATCATTTGATGCCTAATGTCATAGACGATATTATAAACTTAATTTAATATTTTAGTAACACCGGAAGTAATGTCATTTTGGCAAAAACTGTATTTTTAGCCTTCAAAACAGATATTTTATTCAAATGAGTCTGTTTTGAAATCTTTTTCAAATTATGATATTTGATGCCAATCAACAAATACAATGAACCCATACGTTCATACAGATACCACAAAATGGTTTCTAACTTGTACGGTTGCAGAGAAATAGCCGATTTTCTACAAGTCACTTTTCAAGTTTTTTGGTCAATAAAAGTGGCAATTATTTTTCGATTTACATAAAATTTTCACTATATGATATCTTATGCCATTTCTGATTTCATGAAACTAATTGAACATTTTCATTATCACCGGAAGTACTGTAATTTAATCAGGACCAATTACATGTTACAAATGTATAAAATGAATTGATATTGCTGGATTTTTGTTGATTCTGTTTCCCTTTTATTTGATGTGTGCAATGTTTATGTGGAAATCTGTTTATCGTTGCCATTGGTTCAAGGGCAACATGGTAGCGAAAGTGACATAAGTTAACGTGGCACCAGTGAAACCCGTCATTCCTGCATGCAGGTCTAGTTAGGCTTTCAGACTTTCGTCTGAAAGCCTATTGAGATTACTAAAATTATTAAGCTTTCATATGTATTACATATGAAAGCTTATTGTTTCTGTTAAAGTTATTATTATTATTATTTTTTTTTTTGTGTGTTTTCTGCAAATCGGATTTCTCAGAATCTATCCATAGGATCTTTCTGAAATTTTGACCTACCCCCCCAAAAATGGGGTGCGAACCTTGATTAAATGTATTTTCAAAACGTTTTACGAATCCGAAATCACCGAATTTTACGAACGAAAAAACTGACAATGCATAGTCGTATCTTTGTTATTTTTTGACCGATTTTACTAATTCTTTTTTCTTTGAATACCTTGAAAAAAATCGTTTTCATCTGCAGTTTCACATTTTCGTATTTCGAAAATTCGTCGCTGTGATTTCGAACCGGAAGTTTAGACCAATTTGACAACTTCTTTAATAGTTGTACGATTTTCATGAAATTTAGTATACAAGTAGATCTTACCGATGTGACTTCAAAAATATAATTAGAAATTTTCTAAATTATCTCCCCTTGGTGAAATTAAGGATCAAAGTTTTCAAAAAAATCGTCGAAATATAGGTCAGAATGACCTAAAAAAAATTTTCGATACTCGACAAGTAATTACTGATTCCTACACAAAATATGGAGTTTGTCGATCGAACCGGAAGTGCCACCATCTTGAAACATGAAAAATCCCTAAGGCTTTTTTGCTATTTTACTTACAGACACGGGAGTTATATTTTCTGAATCCTTGAAGGATGGCCCAAAAATCATAGGGAGCAGAATTTTGATTTCGGTCACGTGATGGTCACCATTTTGAATTGAAAATGAAAAGTAGTAGCATTTTGAAGGGCCGAGACTTTGAAACACAATAACTCTCCTTCTAATTGAGCTAGAATGTTCAAACTTGGTGTAGACGTTCACTAGGACAATGTCATGATTGAGTCCAAAGATGAGCATTTTCTGCCAAGGGTAAGCAGAGATGGGTATGCTGATTTGTTGATTCTTTAGGGCACGATAACTTCGGTTATAATGAAGGGAGGGCTGTGAAACTTTTGTCAATAGAGAGTCCAATAGCTAGCCTGTTGTGTGAAATCATTGTATCATTTATTTTAAATATCAGGGATAGGCGAAAAAAAGAGATTGAAAATCCAAAAAGTCGTATTTTTACAAGTTGGAGCATGTTTAGAGGTCTTTCTCGTAAAGTCAACTTAATATTTTTTGGGAACTTCTTCTACAAAGAGTCTTATTGGTAGTCTTTCATATAAAACCATCGATCAACAATCCAACATATCAGGAGTAGAAGAACAAAAGGATCGAACATTGAAAACGGCATCCTTTCATTGTTAAGCGACACATGCAGTGTGGGTGACTACAATCTACACATTTAGTCATCGTATACAGCTTATTCAACAGTATCGAATTCCAACTGCTTAGGGATATTTTTTAGAATCTAACCATAGGATCTTTCTAAAACTTTGACCTACCCCCCCAAAAATGGGGTGCGAACCTTGATTAAATATATTTTCAAAACGTTTTTCGAATCCAAAATCACCGAATTTTACGAACGAATGCTTTTGACCTACAATGCTGTAACTTTGTGACTATTTGACCTATTTAATTAATTCTTTTTTCTATGAGTACTTTGAGACATTTACTTCAAATCTGCAATTTCGGATTTTCGAATTTCGAAAATTCGTCGCTGTGATTTCGAACCGGAAGTTTAGACCAACTCGACAACTTCTTTAGTAGTTTTACGATTTTCATGAAATTTAATATGTAAGTAAACCTTAATGATGCGACTTGAAAAAATACTTTGGAAATTTTCTAAATTATCTCCCCTTGGAGAAATTGAGGATCGAAATTTTCAAAAAAATCGACGAAATATAGGTCAAATCATCTTGAATTTTTTTTTTAGGTACTAGCTACGAGACCACTGATTAGTACACAAAAAATGGAGTTTGTAGCTCAATCCGGAAGTGCCACCATCTTGAAATGTAAAAACCTCAAACGCCATTTTGCTATTTTACATACAGACACGGGGGTTATATTTTCTGAATCCTTGAAGGGATGGCTATAAAATGTTGGCAGTAGAATTTTGATTTAAGTCAATGGATAGTCACCATATTGAATTGAATATCAGAAATAGTGAAAAATGGACATTAACGGGCATGTAAATTATCAGAACAGACCGTAGTTTGTTGAATTCGTTTCTTATCTTTGAAATTAATACATTTGGGGATAGCCTAGCTCATTGTCGAATTTTTGGTATTTGCAAATTTCAAAATTTCAAATTTCGCCTTTGATGTTTTCCGTGCCGACAAAGTTGTTTTCGCGTGAATAACTCCGATTAACAGCTTGAAAATAATCAAATGGATCGCAGTTTCGCGATTTTGTCTCAAATCTGGGAAATCAATACATTTCTGGTTAGCCTCCTTTCAAAAATGGGTGGTGGCCTTGGAATCAATATATTTTCAAAACGTTTTGCGAATCCAAAATCACCGAAAACAACTGATGAAAAAATTGACCTTGACAGCTGTGTTACTTCGTGATTTTGTGATCTATTTTACTTTTCTGGTTAGCCTCCTTTCAAAAATGGGTGGTGGCCTTGGAATCAATATATTTTCAAAACGTTTTGCGAATCCAAAATCACCGTAAATAACTGATGAAAAAATTGAGCTTTGATGGAAACTATATAGAAAAATAAAAGGAAACATCAACAATATATAGGTCTTGCACACATAGGCTTAGAACTTTGCAGCCAGTCCTCATATTAATTGAAATTGAATAGGTTTGATTTGATATAATTATTTGTTTTCTATTTTAAAACTATCTAAAAAAAATATTTTTAATCATTTATGTTATTGATTTAGATTAATACTGTTTATATTGTGTACATTTTAACACCTTCATCGATTAATAATGGTTTGCATAGTCATCGTATAGAGCTTATTCAACAGTATCGAATTCCAACTGCTTAGGGATATTTTACGTGCACTCCAATGTGTACACCGGACCTTGGTTTTTCGTCCCATCTATATGTTAGTTTGTGTCGAATGGAGGTTAAGCCGCATTTATCTCTTTCTCTTTTATTTTTAAAGTTTTGTAATAATCGGTTGTACTGTACTGTAAAAGTGATAAAACAGAAAATTTCGCCCGGTAGTAATGTTTCTCACATTAAAGTCACCAATTTGCTCATTTTAGGGGGCAAACGTTTATTGCGAACAATTAAGCTGGTCAGGGGGGGGGGGCTTATTTTTAAAAGTTTTGTAATATTCGGTTGGTTGGGTGACCGCCTGGGAACACCGGATGCTGTAGACGCCTTTTTAAAACCGACACAAAACAAAAAAAAAATCAATAAGCGGGTCAATTCAGGTAAGTATAACTACGGGTTCTGTCCACCTTCTCTCGTCTACGGCCACACCACGTTGAAAACACCAGTTCTCGTCCGATCACTGAAGTTAAGCAACGTCGGGCCCGGTTAGTACTTGGATGGGAGACCGCCTGGGAACACCGGGTGCTGTAGACGCCTTTTTAAAACCGACAAGATCGGCCCCAAAAATCAATAAGCGGGTCAATTCAGGTAAGTATAACTACGGGTTCTGTCCACCCCTCTCGTCTACGGCCATACCACGTTGAAAACACCAGTTCTCGTCCGATCACTGAAGTTAAGCAACGTCGGGCCCAGTTAGTATTTGGATGGGTGAACACCGGGTGCTGTAGACGTCTTTTTGCCCTAAATTCATTAATTTACCATTTTGTTGTGAGCGTCTTGTTATTCTTCCTATATGACATATTGCACGTTTCTGATTTCAAACGGGGGTTGGGCGGCTGAATGGTTAGCACGCGCGCCTGTACGTGACAAGGAGTAAGGTCGCCTGTCCAACCTGCCATTTTTAATTTTTTTCCGGCAATTTTCATTTCATTTTCTCATCCGTCTCATTACAGCAATACAAATTTCGGTTATTTCCCTTTAGTTTTCAGATTATTGTTATGCCTGGGTGCAATGTTTCATACAATATTTAGACTTGTAATTTTGCGTTTTTTTGACCAATTTTGATAATTTTTTCCTCTTATCCTTTTATTTAGGATACTTGATACATTCAATGACACGTGACGATGAATATGAAAGCTTTCATATCTGCATGGGACAGTAGCAGATCTAGTTATTATTTTTTTTTTTTTTGTGTTTTATCCACAAATCGGATTTCTCAGAATCTAACCATAGGATCGTTCTGAAACTTTTACCTATCCCCCAAAAAATGGGTGGTGGCTGTTGATTAAATATATTTTCAAAACGTTTTACGTATCCGAAATCACCGAATTTTACGAACGAACGCATTTGACCTACAATGCTGTAACTTTGTGACTATTTGACCTATTTTACTAAATCTTTTTTCTTTGAGTACCTTGAGACAATTACTATAAATCTGCAGTTTCAGATTTTCGAATTTCGAAAATTCGTCGCTGTGATTTCGAACCGGAAGTTTAGACCAATTTGACAACTTCTTTAATAGTTGTACGATTTTCATGAAATTTAGTATCTAAGTAGATCTTACCGATGTGACTTCAAAAATATAATTAGAAATTTTCAAAATTATCTCCCCTTGACGAAATTAAAGATCAAAATTTTCAAAAAAATTGTCGAAATATAGGTCAGAATGACCTGATTTTTTTTTTGGATACTAGATAAGTAATTACTGATTTGTACACAAAATATGGAGTTTGTCGATCGAACCGGAAGTGCCGCCATATTTAAAAGTGAAAAATCAATAAGGCTTTTTTGCTATTTTACTTACAGACGCGGGAGTTATATTTTCTGAATCCTTGATGGAAGGCCTAAAAAATGTCGCGAATAGAATTTTGATTTCGGTCACGTGATGGTCACCATTTTGAATTGAAAATGAAAAATAGAAGCAATTTGAAGGGTCGGGACTTTGGAACACAATTACTCTCCTTCTAATTAAGCTAGAATGTTCAAACTTAGTGTAGACGTTCACTAGGTCAATGTTATGATTGAGTGTAAAGATGAGCATTTTCTGCTTAGGGTAAGCAGAGATAAGCATGCTAATTTGTTGATTCTTTAGGGCACGATAACTTCGGTTATAATGAAGGGAGGGCGGTGAAACTTTTGTCAATAGAGAGTCTAATAGCTAGCCTGTTGTGTGAAATCATTGTATTATTTTTTCTAAATATCAGGGATAGCCGAAAAAAAGAGATTGAAAATCCAAAAAGTCGTATTTTTACAATTTGGATCATGTTTAGAGGTCTTTCTCGTAAAGTCAACATAATATTTTTTGGGAACTTCTTCTACAAAGAGTCTTATTGGTAGTCTTTTATATGAAACCATCGATCAACAGTCCAACATATCAGGAGTAGAAGAACAAAAGGATCGAACATTGAAATCGGCACCCTTTCATTGTTAAGCGAAACATGCAGTGTGGGTGACTACAATCTACACATTTAGTCATCGTATAGAGCTTATTCAACAGTATCGAATTCCAGCTGCTTAGGGATATTTTACGTGCACTCCAATGTGTACACGAGACCTTGGTTTTTCGTCCCATCCGAATGACTAGACAGCTGTGCTTGTCAGGCCCTCCGTTCTGCCTCACTGACAAGGGGAACCACGCCGGGAAATCGAGATGAACTTTCTCCGTGCAGAACTTTCAATTCAGGCGAAAACGTTTATTGCATACGATTAAGCTGGTCAGTTGGAGCTTATTTTCAAAAGTTTTGTAATAATCGGTTGGTAATTAAAGTACCGTGCACATTAAACTGTTAAAACAGAAAATTTCGCCCGGTTGAAATGTTTCTTGCTATAAGTCAGCAATTTTCCGAATTCAGGGAGGCTGAATGGCTGAATGGTTAGCATGTGCGCACTGTATCGTAACGTCTGTCATTGAGTCAACGGGCGTCGTTTCGATCTCCAGGTTGCACGTGACATGAAGTATGATGTCCAACCTCGTGGGTTTTCTCCGTGTCCTTCGGTTTCCTCCCAACGGCTAAAGACCTGTAAGCGCAAGGGGAGTTTTTAAATAAAATTAAAAACATATGTTAGTCCCGAAATGACCTAGTTTGTGTCGAATGGACATTAGGCCGCATTTCTCTCTTTCTCTTTTATTTTTAAAGTTTTGTAATAATCGGTTGGTAATCAAAGGTACTGTAAAAGTGATAAAACAGAAAATTTCGCCCGGTTGTAATGTTTCTCACTTTAAAGTCAGCAATTTGCCGATTTTAAGGGGCAAACGTTTATTGCGAACGCTTAAGCTGGTCAGGGGGAGCTTATTTTTAAAAGTTTTGTAATATTAGGTTGATAACTAAAGGTACCGTGCAAATTAAACTGTTACAATAGAAAATTTGGCCCGGTTGAAATGTTTCTCGCTGTAGGTCAGCAATTTGCCGATTTTAGGGAGGTTGCGTGGCTGAATGGTTAGCACGTGCGCTCTGTATCACAACGTCTGTCATTGAGTCAACTGGCGTTGTTTCGATTTCTTGGTTGTACGTGACAAGGAGTATGGTCGCCTGTCCAACCTCGAAGGCCGTAACCGCCGCTGCCCGGGTAAAATTTCCCTCATTGCACACTTTATGGCATATGCCCGTCTTCATTAGCCCATTTTCGGAGCAGAACAGTCGGACGTTAAACCCCATTCAATTTCATTTCATTTTCTCTATGTTGCTTATTTATTATAGTGGATAAATATTTTTCTGGTTCTAGCAATTATTTAATTTCTGCATAGAAATCTTGCTTCGGCCAGTTTTTTTATTGCAGAGTGCCATTCTTGTTTAAACAAACATGATCCTTTGTTTAAAACATGCTTAAGAAGTCGTCACGATTTCCTACTTATAACCAAACATATTGGAAATATTGTTGTGAGCGACTTCTTATTCTTCCTATATGACATATTGCACGTGTCTTATTTCAAAGGGGGGTTGGGTGGCTGAATGGTTAGCACGCGCGCCTGTCATTGAGTTAACTAGCGTGTTTTCGAATGCCCGGTTGTACGTGACAAGGAGTAAGGTCGCCTGTCCAACCTGCCATTTTTATTTTTTGTCCCGCCATTTTCATTTCATTTTCTCATCCGTCTCATTACAGTAATACAAGTTTCAGTTATTTGCCTTTAGTTTTCAGATTATTGTTATGCCTGGGTGCAATGTTCCATACTATATTTAGACTTGTAACTTCGCGAGTTTTTGACCAATTTTAATAATTTTTTCTTCTTATCCTTTTATTTAGGATACTTGATACAATCAATGACACGTGACGATGAATATGAAAGCTTTCATTTCTGCATGGGACAGTAGCAGATCTAGTTATTATTATTATTATTTTCTGAATCCTTGGAGGAAGGCCTAAAAAACGTCGGGAGTAGAATTTTCATTTAGGTCAACTTGAAGTCACCATTTTGAATTGAAAATGAAAAATGGAAGCAATTTAAAGGGCCGAGTTTTTGGAACACAATAACTCTCCTTCTAATTAAGCTAGAATGTTTAAACTTGGGGTAGACGTTCACTAGGTCAATGTCATGATTGAGTGTAAAGATGAGCATTTTCTGCCTGGGGTAAGCAGAGATACGCATGCTGATTTGTTGATTCTTTAGGGCACAATAACTTCGGTTATAATGAAGGGAGGGTGGTGAAACTCTTGTCAATGTAGAGTCTCATAGCTAGCCTGTTGTGTGAAATCATTGTATCATTTTTTTTAATATCAGGGATAGCAGAAAAAAGAGATCGAAAATCCAAAAAGTCGTATTTTTACGATTTAGAGCATTTTTAAAGGTCCTTTTCTCTTAAAGTCAACATAATATTTTGGGGGAACTTCTTGTACAAAGAGTCTTATCGGTAGTCTTTTATATGAAACCATCGATCAACAGTCCAAAATATCAGGAGTAGAAGAATAAAAGGATCGAAAATTGAAAACGGCACCCTTTCATTGTTAAGCAAAACATGCAGTGTGGGTGGCTACAATTTGCACATTTAGTCATCGTATAGAGCTTATTCAACATTATCGAATTCAAACTGCTAAGGAATCTTTTACGTGCACTCCAATGTATACACGCCGGTGGGTGGACACGCCAAAAAATCGAGATGAACTTTCTCGGCCAATGCAGGGATCGAACACCCGACCTCCTGGCTAGCAGGTCAACGCCTTCGCCACATAGTGTGTACACCCATCGTACATTTCATCTGTCAAATCAAAGCATTTCATTGCATTAGACCAATAATTAATTATTCTTATTTTGAAACTTTATCTTAGTATTATTAAATCCTCATTTTATTGGTAGACGTTCGTCTTATTTAAAGTTAAACTTTCATTTAACTATGAACATCCCTTAACGTGTCTCTTTAAAACAATTAAATACTCTAAAACAGTAGCTCAACCTTTTGACCTAAGCTCATTAATTTACCATTTTGTATGTGAGCGACTTGTTATTCTTCTTATATGACATATTGCACGTGTCCGATTTCAAAGGGGAGTTTGGTGGCTGAATGGTTAACACGCGCGCGCTGTATCATAAAGCCTGTCATTGAGTCAGCTAGCGTGTTTTCGAATCTCCGGTCGTACCTGACAAGGAGTAAGGTCGCCTGTCCATCTTGGTGGGTTTTCTTCATTTCCTCCGGTTTCCTTCCACTGCTAAAGACCTCTAGGCAGAAGCGAAATATTGAAAGAAAATCGAACTATAAGTTAGTCCCGAAATGATCTAGTTTGGGACACAATCACTCTCTTTCTAATTCAGCTAGACTTGGTGTGGGTGTTTATTAGGCCAATACCTTGATGACTCTGGAACACAATAACTCTTTTTCTAATTGGGGTACAATGTTCAAACTTGGTATAGGCATTCACTAAGTCAATGTCTTGCTGAAGTTCGAAGTAGAATTTTGATTTAGGTTAACTGGTAGTCACCATTTTGAAGTGAATATGAAACATAGTGAAAAGTCGACATTTACGGACTTGTAAACAAACACAATAGAGCATAGTATGTTCAATGCGTCTCCTATGTCTGAAATTATTACATTTCAGGATAGTCGGGATACGGTATTTGAATATTTCAAAAATTCGATTTTGCCTTTGATGTTTTTCGTGCTGACAAAATTCTTTACGAGTGAAAAATCACATTAACTTCACTAGATTGTAACCGATTTTAATGATTTTATTTTCCTTGTTCGGATTATTCATACGACCCATGACATGTGACAGGAAGTGACTGTGAATATGAAAGCTTTCATATCTGCATGGGACAGTAGCAGATCTAGTTATTATTATTTTTTTTTTTTGTGTATTTTCTGCAAATCGGATTTCTCAGAATCTAACCATAGGATCTTTCTGAAACTTTGACCTACCCCCCTATAAATGGGGTGCGAACCTTGATCAAATATATTTTCAAAACGTTTTACGAATCCGAAATCACCGAATTTTACGAACGAATGCATTTGACCTACAATGCTGTAACTTTGTGACTATTTGACCTTTTTAATTAATTCTTTTTTCTATGAGTACCTTGAGACATTTACTTCAAATCTGCAATTTCGGATTTTCGAATTTCGAAAATTCGTCGCTGTGATTTCGAACCGGAAGTTTAGACCAACTCGACAACTTCTTTAGTAGTTGTACGATTTTCATGAAATTTAATATGTAAGTAAACCTTAATGATGCAATTTGAAAAATGACTTTAGAAATTTTCTAAATTATCTCCCCTTGGAGAAATTGAGGATCGAAATTTTAAAAAAAATCGACGAAATATAGGTCAAATCATCTTTTTTTTTTTGGTTGCTAGCTGCGAGACCACTGATTCGTACACAAAAAATGGAGTTTGTAGCTCAACCCGGAAGTGCCACCATCTTGAAATGTAAAAACCTCAAACGCCATTTTGCTATTTTACTTACAGACACGGGAATTATATTTTCTGAATCCTTGGAGGAAGGCCTAAAAAACGTCGGGAGTAGAATTTTCATTTAGGTCAACTTGAAGTCACCATTTTGAATTGAAAATGAAAAATGGAAGCAATTTAAAGGGCCGAGTTTTTGGAACACAATAACTCTCCTTCTAATTAAGCTAGAATGTTTAAACTTGGGGTAGACGTTCACTAGGTCAATGTCATGATTGAGTGTAAAGATGAGCATTTTCTGCCTGGGGTAAGCAGAGATACGCATGCTGATTTGTTGATTCTTTAGGGCACAATAACTACGGTTATAATGAAGGGAGGGTGGTGAAACTCTTGTCAATCTAGAGTCTCATAGCTAGCCTGTTGTGTGAAATCATTGTATCATTTTTTTTAAATATCAGGGATAGCAGAAAAAAGAGATCGAAAATCCAAAAAGTCGTATTTTTACGATTTAGAGCATTTTTAAAGGTCCTTTTCTCTTAAAGTCAACATAATATTTTTGGGGAACTTCTTGTACAAAGAGTCTTATCGGTAGAAAACGGCACCCTTTCATTGTTAAGCAAAACATGCAGTGTGGGTGGCTACAATTTGCACATTTAGTCATCGTATAGAGCTTATTCAACATTATCGAATTCCAACTGCTAAGGAATCTTTTACGTGCACTCCAATGTGTACACGCCGGTGGGAGGACACGCCAAAAAATCGAGATGAACTTTCTCGGCCAATGCAGGGATCGAACACCCAACCTCCTGGCTAGCAGGTCAACGCCTTCGCCACATAGTGTGTACACCCATCGTACATTTCATCTGTCAAATCAAAGCATTTCATTGCATTAGACCAATAATTAATTATTCTTAATTTGAAACTTTATTTTAGTATTATTAAATCCTCATTTTATTGGTAGACGTTCGTCTTATTTAAAGTTAAACTTTCATTTAACTATGAACATCCCTTAACGTGTCTCTTTAAAACAATTAAATACTCTAAAACAGTAGCTCAACCTTTTGACCTAAGCTCATTAATTTACCATTTTGTATGTGAGCGACTTGTTATTCTTCTTATATGACATATTGCACGTGTCCGATTTCAAAGGGGAGTTTGGTGGCTGAATGGTTAGCACGCGCGCGCTGTATCATAAAGCCTGTCATTGAGTCAGCTAGCGTGTTTTCGAATCTCCGGTCGTACCTGACAAGGAGTAAGGTCGCCTGTCCATCTTGGTGGGTTTTCTTCATTTCCTCCGGTTTCCTTCCACTGCTAAAGACCTCTAGGCACAAGCGAAATATTGAAATAAAATCGAACTATATGTTAGTCCCGAAATGATCTAGTTTGGGACACAATAACTCTTTTTCTAATTCAGCTAGACTTGGTGTGGGTGTTTATTAGGCCAATACCTTGATGACTCTGGAACACAATAACTCTTTTTCTAATTGGGGTACAATGTTCAAACTTGGTATAGGCATTCACTAAGTCAATGTCTTGATGAAGTTCGAAGTAGAATTTTGATTTAGGTCAACTGGTAGTCACCATTTTGAAATGAATATGAAACATAGTGAAAAGTCGACATTTACGGACTGTTCAATGCGTCTCCTATGTCTGACATTAATACATTTCATCATAGTCGGGATACGGCATTTGAATATTTCAAAAATTCGATTTTTGCCTTTGATGTTTTTCGTGCTGACAAAATTCTTTACCAGTGAAAAATCACATTAACTTTACTAGTTTGTGACCGATTTTAATGGGGTTTTTTCCTTGTTCGGATTATTCATATGACCCATGACATGTGACAGGAATTGACTGTGAATATGAAAGCTTTCATATCTGCATGGGACAGTAGCAGATCTAGTTATTATTATTTTTTTTTTTTGTGTATTTTCTGCAAATCGGATTTCTCAGAATCTAACCATAGGATCTTTCTGAAACTTTGACCCACCCCCCTATAAATGGGGTGCGAACCTTGATTAAATATATTTTCAAAACGTTTTACGAATCCGAAATCACCGAATTTTACGAACGAATGCATTTGACCTACAATGCTGTAACTTTGTGACTATTTGATCTATTTTACTAATTCTTTTTTCTTTGAGTATCCTAAGACATTTACTTCAAATCTGCAATTTCGGATTTTCGAATTTCGAAAATTCGTCGCTGTGATTTCGAACCGGAAGTTTAAACCAACTCGACAACTTCTTTAGTAGTTGTACGATTTTCATGAAATTTAATATGTAAGTAGACCTTAATGATGCGACTTGAAAAATGACTTTAGAAATTTTCTAACTTATCTCCCCTTGGTGAAATTAAGGATCAAAGTTTCCAAAAAATCGTCGAAATATAGGTCAGAATGACCTAGGTTTTTTTTACGATTCTAGACAAGGAATTACTGATTCGTACACAAAATATGGAGTTTGTCGATCGAACCGGAAGTGCCACCATCTTTAAACGTGAAAAATCAATAAGGCTTTTTTGCTATTTTACTTACAGACTCGGGAGTTATATTTTCTGAATCCTTGTAGGAAGGCCTAAAAAATGTCGCGAATAGAATTCTGATTTAGGTCAACCGGGAGTCACCATTTTGAATTGAAAATGAAAAATAGAAGCAATTTGAAGGGCCGAGACTTTGGAGCACAATAACTCTCATTCTAATTAAGCTAGAATATTCAAACTTGTTGTAGACGTTCACTAGGTCAATGTTATGATTGAGTTCAAAGATGAGCATTTTCTGCTTAGGGTAAGCAGAGATAAGCATGCTGATTTGTTGATTCTTTAGGGCACGATAACTTCGGTTATAATGAAGCGAGGGCGGTGAAACTTTTGTCAATAGAGAGTCTAATAGCTAGCCTGTTGTGTGAAATCATTGGAACATTTTTTTTAAATATCAGGGATAGCCGAAAAAAAAGAGATTGAAAATCCAAAAAGTCGTATTTTTACAATTTGGAGCATGTTTAGAGGTCTTTCTCGTAAAGTCAACATACTATTTTTGGGAACTTCTTCTACAAAGAGTCTTATTGGTAGTCTTTTATATGAAACCATCGATCAACTGTCCAACATATCAGGAGTAGAAGAACAAAAGGATCGAACATTGAAAACGGCACCCTTTCATTGTTAAGCGAAACATACAGTGTGGGTGACTACAACCTACGCATTTAGTCATCGTATAGAGTTTATTCAACAGTATCGAATTCCAACTGCTTAGGGATATTTTACGTGCACTCCAATGTGTACACGGGACCTTGGTTTTTCGTCCCATCCGAAAGACTAGACAGCTGTGCTTGTCAGGCCCTCCGTTCTGCCTTACTGACAAGGGGAACCACGCCGGGAAATCGAGATGAACTTTTTCCGTGCAGAACTTTCAATTCAGGCAAAACGTTTATTGCATACGATTAAGCTGGTCAGTTGGAGCTTATTTTCAAAAGTTTTGTAATAATCGGTTGGTAATTAAAGTACCGTGCACATTAAACTGTTAAAACAGAAAATTTCGCCCGGTTGAAATGTTTCTTGCTATAAGTCAGCAATTTTCCGAATTCAGGGAGGCTGGATGGCTGAATGGTTAGCATGTGCTCGCTGTATCGTAACGTTTGTCATTGAGTCAACGGGCGTCGTTTCGATCTCCAGGTTGCACGTGACATGGTGTATGATGTCCAACCTCGTGGGTTTTCTCTGTGTTCTTCGGTTTCCTCCCAACGGCTAAAGACCAGTACGTGCAAGGGGAGTTTTTAAATAAAATTAAAAAACATATGTTAGTCCCAAAATGACCTAGTTTGTGTCGAATGGACGTTAGGCCGCATTTCTCTCTTTCTCTTTTTGTTTTGTAATAATCGGTTGGTAATCAAAGGTACTGTTAAAGTGATAAAACAGAAAATTTGGCCCGGTTGTAATGTTTCTCACTTTAAAGTCAGCAATTTGTCGATTTTAAGGGGCAAACATTTATTGCGAACGATTAAGCTGGTCAGGGGGAGCTTATTTTTAAAAGTTTTGTAATATTCGGTTGATAACTAAAGGTGCCGTGCAAATTAAACTGTTAAAATAGAAAATTTGGCCCGGTTGAAATGTTTCTCGCTGTAGGTCAGCAATTTGCCGATTTTAGGGAGGTTGCGTGGCTGAATGGTTAGCACGTGCGCTCTGTATCATAACGTCTGTCATTGAGTCAACTGGCCTTTTTTCGATTTCTTGGTTGTACGTGACAAGGACTATGGTCGCCTTACCAACCTCGTAGGCCGTAACGCCGCTGCCCGGGTAAAATTTCCCTCATTGCACACTTTATGGCGTATGCCCGTCTTCATTAGCCCATTGTAGGAGCAGAACAGTAGGACGTTAAACCCCATTCAATTTCATTTCATTTTCTCTATGTTGCTTATTTATTATAGTGGATAAATATTTTTCTGGTTCTAGCAATTATTTAATTTCTGCATAGAAATCTCTGACCAGTTTTTTTATTGCAGAGTGCCATTCTTGTATATTGCAGTCTATGACCCTTTGTTTAAAACATGCTTAAGAAGTCGTCACGATTTCCTACTTATAACCAAACATATTGGAAACCATAATTATATAACATATCTTGGAAGTCCGATTACAGCTATACAAGTTTCAGTTATTTCCCTTTAGTTTAAAGATTATTTTTTTACCCGGGTGCAATGTTTCTCACTACATTTAAATTTGTAACTTTGTGAGTTTTTGACCGATTTTGATATTATGTCTTTATAATTTTCCAAATCTACATATTTAACGTACATATTCAAACAGTTGAGTTCAACCTGATTCAAAAAGTTTTAGTTTTGTTCAAAGTTATCTCATTTAATTTTTCGATGTTTTCTTACCATTTTCATTTCATTTTTCTGAAAGTTTTGAAATCGGAAGTCATCCCGATTACAGCAACACAAGTATCAGTTATTTCCCTTTAGTTTTCAGATTACTCAATGTTTCATACTATATTTAGACTTGTAACTGCGCGAGTTTTTGACCAATTTTGATAGTTTGTTATTCTTATCCTTTTATTTGACATACTTGATATAATCGATGACACGTGACGATGAATATGAAAGCTTTCATATCTGCATGGGACAGTAGCAGATCTAGTTCTTCTTCTTATTATTATTATTATTCAGATTCCAATTTGAATAGATCTCAGCAACTTCGTGTCGCATCGTTACGATTTCTTCGGTTTTACTGGAAAAGTGGGTGTGACTTACAGGATAAAGCTATTTTGAACGTTCTGCGACAATGCGAAATGTCCGAAATCACCGAAGTTGTCGTTTTTGAAAATATTGCAGTAATTTTAACAATAATCATTGGATTTTAACTTTCGATACATTTTGGCATAGCCTGAGACAGGGCACATAGCTACGCTACTTTCGATTTTTGATTTTCGGCAAATCTTCGAAGATATTAGGTGCCAAATTTCGAAAATTTAAAATTTTACAAAAAACTTTTTTTATTTATGAATATTTTTTAGTCGTATTGTGCACAGAATTAAAGAGTCACCTGACTAGTGCAAAAATGTTAAAAAATTTTGTCTCAGTAATTTTCCTTGGCCGCCATTGGCTAATTCAGTTTTTCAGTCCTAGATTATTTTTTTATTGTTCGATTTGTATAAAACAAAGTTCATATGCTTCATTTTTTTTTGTTACCAATAATGTTATCTGTCGGCACCGGAAGTGGCATAATTTTACCAAAAACTACAATTTTGACAGTTATTTTCCTATTTCGAAAACAAATATTATTTTTTTGAAAAATTATATGACTCAAAGACTGTGTCTTTTCAAGGCGCAAAAAATGTCGGAAGCAGTTTTTTTAATTTCGATTTCATTTTCGAGCAAATTCGATTAAGAGGCTAAAAATGGTGTAAAATTGGCCTATTTACAACCTATTCAGGCTTTTCAGATTTTAAAATATTTCTTCGTAACTTTTATAAACTTGTAGCTATAATCCATACGAAGAAAATGTATGTTAAAATTCGTTTGTAATATAAGCAGTTACCAAGAAATGGGCAATTCTGTACAAGTCACTGTTTTCGTTATTTTGCCTGTAAAATAGTCAATTATGATTGGATTTTTATAAAAGTGACATCATTTGATTCAAAAAGCACGTAGCGTCATATCAAGTTGATTACAATTTAAAATTGACACCGGAAGTGACATCATTTGGTCGAAAAATGCACTTTAAACTTTTTAAATCTCTGTTTTATTCAACCAAGAATAACTTAATATGTATTAATAATTTTAACTTTTGGTTTACATTCACATATAAACAAAACTCATATGGTCATATAGATATCATTAAATGGTTTCTAACTTATTCGGTTGCCGAGAAATAGACGGTTTTCTACAGGTCACTTTTGAAGGTTTCGGGGCCATAAAAGGGTCAATTATTATTCGATTTTCATAAACGTCACACCATGTTATACCTAATGCCATTTGGGATTTCATACAAGTAATTTAAGATTTTCATTATCGCCGGAAGTAACGTCATTTTGGCAAAAACTGTATTTTTAGCCTCCAAAACAGATATTTTATTCAAATTAGTCTGTTTTGAAATTTTTTTCAAATTATGATATTTGATGCCAATCAACAAATAGAATGAACCCATACGATCATACAGATACCACAAAATGGTTTCTAACTTGTACGGTTGCAGAGAAATAGCCGATTTTCTACAAGTCACTTTTCAAGTTTTTTGGTCTTCAAAAGTGGCAATTATTATTCGATTTACATAAAATTTTCACTATATGATATCGTATGCCATTTCTGATTTCATAAGACTAATTGAACATTTGCATGAACACCGGGAGTAATTTAATTTTGTCAAGATCATTTACAAGTAACAAATGTATAAAATGAATTGATATTGCTGGATTTTGTTGATTCTGCGTCCAGTTTATTTGTGTGCAATGTTAATTTGGAAACCTGTTTAGTGGTTTCGCTGGTACCGGAAGTGACATATGTTCAAGGGTAACTTGGCACCGGAAGTGACATGTTTAAGGGTAACATGGCACCAGTGAAACCCGTCATTCCTTCATCCAGGTCTAGTTTCATTTTACTTTTACAAAGTTCTTAAAAATATTTTTGAGTTGTCTGATATGTGTGTGTTTCTAAATTCAATTTCTTGTTCCATGTTTCGTAAAAAAAAAAGTAGTCTTGATTATCCCGACCTGTCATTTAGACGTAGAATGATCAGTAGACTGGTTAAGCGAGACTAATTTCAAAACAAGAGCACGTATCCTATCTTTTACTCAAAAGTGTCTGGATGTTATGGACGCCACTCAAAACCATTTTTCAGTATTATTTATGTATGGTTAAATGGTCATAGCTTATTAAGTACAACATGGTCGTTTATTTATTGACTATAGATGTGTAAAACAGATTTAATGCTTTCTAAATATATTAGTATTGTGGTGTAATTGTCGAGGTATTTGGAGATATTCATTTGTGGTGGGGCACCCTATCATAGTAAATATTAGATTATTTAATGGTTTCTCTTTTTGTTAAAGAGTTAGTTAAAGGGACAATATGCCTTATAAAATAAATGTCAACAACAGTTATGTGACATTGGTGTCAGTCAAATAGCTGCCGAAAAAATATGTGATGCTAGAGAGGCTATGGGTGTTATCGATAGAGAGGAATTGGAACAGATTCCTGAGGTCCTGAGTTTATCCGCCTCAGTATTTTTGCTCTTAGGCACAGAGGAAATAGAGGGTAGGCAACCGAATGGGAGTTCGAATGGTGATAATTCTCCTTCGACCCGACTGCCTACGGGTAATGATGGAGCCCATCAACGTCGTCAAACCACATCGTCTGGAAACAATTCTGAATTTATCCGGTCTGGTCGGACTTATACAAATTTGCCTCCAGATGACCGTCGTCGAAGGGTCTTATTCCCACCTAAGTCATTGTCCTATGATGGTTCGACAAGTTGGCAGACATTTTCTAGCAAATTTACGCGTTACGCTTTGCTACAGGAATGGAGCGATTCTGAAAGCAAGGATCAATTATGCTTTTGTCTTGAAGGGAAAGCCAGTGACTACTACTGTGTAATGGCAGAAAGCAAAGTCCCAGTTTTATAATTTACGCCAGAATAATGAGGAAAATGTAAATGATTGGGCAGACCGTGTTCTATCTGTTGCTTCACGGGCCTTTAGAGAATGTTCCGATGAATATATAACTAGTCAAGTTGTCTTGAGATTTTGTCACGGTAGTATAGATAAAGAAGCTGGGCAGTGGCAGTACGCCTGTAATATGCGCCCGAAAACTCTGGGTGCAGCCATACAATCTATTAAATGGTACAATCATAATATTGCGATTTTCGGTCGAAACTCCCGCAGAGAAAGGCGCAGCCCAGTTATAGAATATGAACCTCCGGGGGTAAGGTCTGTCAATGCAACTGCAAAAGAAAGCAGTTCACCCAAGTCTTCTAATATAGACTCTCGACTTCAAAGTTTAGAAGAACAAGCCATTAAATCCGACAATAAAATGGAGAGTGTTTTAAAAACAATGGGGGAACTTCCAGATAGTGTTTCCAAACTCAGCTTGAATATGTCAAGATTTAGACCGCGCTCAAGATCGCCAGCTTGGTCGCCGTCACGTGAACAATCCTCATGCTTTCAATGTGGTAAATTGGGTCACTTCAAACGAGAGTGCCCAAGTTTTTTAACCCCAAAACAGAGTACGCCTAATCCGACTATGGAACAGAAACATGTCAGTTTTGTCCGTGATGATTTACCATCGCCGATATTGTTTTCAGAAAGGGAGACGTCGATCGAAGCTACGGGCGTAAATGAAAGAGGGACCGTTAGCCGTTCGACCGGTTCTAAATCCGCTGTTACCGTCGGTGATGAGCAATATATCACCACCCCGGTGGGTGATCAAAAGTTCCTGGATACCGTTACGACTGGTGCCATTCCAAGAATCGACTCAATCGATTCCGCGAAAAGCTAGGAAACGTGCGTATTAGCTTCGACGTCTATCCGTAGGGTATCTTCCGATTTGATGTATAAGCTTAACGTGAAGTTCAAAACATGACAATTTTGACCGTTTTAGATACTGGTAGTCAAGTGACCATACTTTGTGATCGTCGGTATGACGAATTGACGGAAAAGCCACCTAAATTAGGGATGTGCGCCTACATACTGCAGGTCGTAAATTAGATTTTTTCCAGGTGGGACCGGCTAAATTAAAAATCGGTAATTTCGAAATGTTATTAGGACTTGATTTTATGCGAGCAAACAAAGTTCATATCGATATGTTAATCGATAGAATGAAAATAGGCGTCGATGTTTTCAATTTATTTTAAAGTTCCAATTTCACTTTTTCTAAGAAAGTCAAAATATAATTATTTCTATGTTTTTTGTTCAAAAGGTTGTCAACTCACTACACGATCATGGACAAAATTTTTTTTTGGGGGGGGGGGTAAAAAGGGTGACACTGGTTAATTGAGGAAATAGTTACTCAATTACCTCCCTTGTTTTCCCATTCTTCTACATGGACGGCCATCTTCAAACGTTTGAATTTGAAGTTGAAAATGATATTTTTGCCAATTTCTCAATTGGCAATAGTGAATTATAGGATTAATAGGATTATTCTTTAACAAGGTAGGACTGTTTATAGGTTCAATCTATTTTGGGGCTTTATTTTAATAAATTTTAAAAATATAACTTAAAAAAATGCTATTGGAACTTTAAGGCGATGTTGATGGGTACTCCGATAATGCCAATATTTTCGTAGCTAAACGGATAGTTATTCCACCATTATCAGTAGCTACATTGTAAAAAATAATTTATTTTCTGTGTACCGCCAATAGCACACATGGCCCCAGTTGTTAGTGCCAGCTTACACCATTGACACGAAGGCCAAGTTGCAAAACAAGCTTTCTTTGCTAATGGTTAATAATCCAGCATCATATTCTCTGAACCATCGCGTTTCTTACACTTTAATATTGTTTACATGGTCGAGTTAAATAAAATTCACAATAAAACATACACCATGGCCACTATGTGTAGGCCTTATTATAGATACTAAACATCAAAAGGAAACAAACTTAATAGACAGTGTGGGAGCTGTGGATTTAAATCCAATACTCAGTATCTTCTTATGCTATAGATTTGCCTTCTCACATACATTATTATTAGGAAGACTTACCTTCACATCTTATTTGTGGTTTTCCATTGTTCTTATCCTGCATCAATGCACATTCAAACAGTGACCGACATTCGTTAAATCTGCGACGCGCATGCGTTAACCCTATCCGTGAGTATAACTATGTGAATTAACAGAATATTGCCGTTAATATACCATAAAAAACTAAAAAACTAAAAAAAAAAAAAAAAAAAAATTGATACTTGTTAATAGGAATGGACAAGAGCGATCGGAACACTGCAAACGTTCAGAGACCTTCGGAAAGAAGTAGATAAATAGGACAAACAAAGTGACAAATTAAAATATTTATTTAAAAAAAAAAAATACGTTGAAATTGCTGAAACGATCGACAGAGTAATTGCTAGATTGTGTATCGATTTGTAAATTAACTTGAATATTCTGTTAAAATGCACAATCTGTTCGATTACATACATATTTGCTATTTTAACTTTAATGTGTTGTTAAAATACACAATCTCGGATGCTAAAAGTTAAATTTTTACATAAATGTTTATAAACACAGTTTTTACGTAATGTTACATCTGATAGTTTTCTAACAGGACAGTTTGTAAAATTTTACAGTAATTTTATGTTTTTATACATATAATGTTTACAGTGTAGGGTACACTGTAAAAATATTTCTGTAAAAAAACAGAAAAATTCTGGCAGCAGATTAAACAAATTTTTCTGAAAAAATTTTATTTTTTATTAACAGATTATTTCTGTTAAGTCACAGAAGCATGTATCTGTAAAATTACAGGAAAAAATCTGGTAAATCTGCTGCTAGAAGATTTTCTGTTCTTTAACAGATAATTTTTGCTAAGTCACAGAAGCATGTACGTGTAAAATTACAGGAAAAAACCTGGTAAATCTGCTGCCAGAAGATTTTCTGTTCTTTAACAGAATTATTTTGATTAAATATAAAACAAAATCATCCGTAAAAAAATAATTTATTTTCTGTAAATGTAATTTGTCAATATGAATGTACAACGATATTAAAAATGAACAGAAATTAACAGCAAGAAATCGTGAATGGCTTCATATTTTGAATTTTGAATTTTCTAAAGGTCAGGTTTACTACTTTCTGTCGTTCCTTTGTCCTCTTGCAAATTCTGTTACTGCCATACAAACCTGAAACAAAATGATAAAGCACCGAATACATGACATGAAATAAAAAGGCGTTAATTTTCCTGCATATGTCATGGAGTATCCAGCATCATATTCGTTGAACCATTGCGTTTCTTACACTGTAATATTGTTTACTTGGTCGATTTCAAATTCACAATACAACACACATTTGCATGCATGACCACTATGTGCATTGATCTTGGATTCTAAACATAAAAAATCAGCAAACTAAACAGAGAGTAAATATGTTGCGTCCTTAATCCAATTACATACGCAGTATCTACTTATGATGTAGCTTTTCCTTCACACATAAATATACTATTCAAAAAAAACTAGGGGATATTTGATTTTGGGGGCATAATACTAAAATATGCAAATGACTACGAAAAAAGTCACTATAGAACCTAACAGAAGAAACATTTCCAGTTACATGTGACGCCCAAACGCACCAATAGCTACCGCATGGAATGCAGGTGATGCTTGGGATCATCATGGGGGTCCAACCCAAGATTTGCACGACTCTGACTTTGAATGTTACAGTCATTGTGGCATTGAATTCCAGGTTGGAAACATCAGTTTAATTGTTTTAGTGACCAGAAAACAAATTTTGATATGCGTCGACTTACCCAAAATGAAAGGTTACGTGCCCTTGGCATGCTACAGATCGGCACAACACAGGCGGTTGTGGCGCGGACGATGAATGTTTCTCAGTCTGTCATAATCAGGCTATGGTCCAGATACCGTGATACACAATCTGTACAGGACAGACCACGCTCAGGTCGACAATTGAAGCCCAGGATCGATTTATCCATACCTTGGCCTTGAGAAATCGTGTCATCACAGCAAATCAGATCAGCGCTCGACATCAAACAATACACTGGTGTGAGAGTGAGTGGCCAGACGATTCGGAATCGACTGCATAGGGGTCACCTTCGCGCCCGACGTCCTCGCGTGATCCCTTGTTTGAGAGATCATCACATTCAGGCAAGACGTCGTTGGTGTAGGGATCGTCAACACTGGGATAATCGACGCTGGAGCAATGTGATGTTTTCAGATGAGTCAAGGTGATGCTGTGGTAACTTTGCTGTTTGACCCCGGGTATCATTTTACCCTTATAATGGTCAGCCTGTGCCTTACTTAGTCTAACGATCATTTGGAATAAATCGATGAATATGAACTTCATTTCATTTTGTCATTTGTTTCTTCGTCAGTTTCATTAGGTGACTTTAATAACACTTAAAAATCAAATATCCCCTACTTTTTTTGAATAGTATATTATTAAAAAGACTTACCTTCACATTTTAGTGTTGATTTCACTCTGCTCTTTATTCTGCATCATCAGTGCACATTTAAACATTTGCCACCATAAGTTATGTCTGCGACGCGCAGGCGTTAACCGAATCCAATAGTATAACTATGTGATTTAACAGAACATTGCCGTTAATATACAGGTTATTCTGGAATATTACAGGTCTTTTGATTAATAATAAAATATATATTGTTAATACACAGTTTCTATCAGTTAATATACTGAAAAGTATGTACGAATACCGACGTTTCTGTCCAAAGACAGAAATGCATGTAAAATAACAGATTTTATGGTAAAAAAACGATTTATTTATCTCAAATCACAGATATTTCTGTTTTGATACGGATAATTGATTTCAAATAACAAAAAAGAGGGATTTTAAAAAACAGATATTTTTTACAGTGTACGGTGTAATTTAAATAAAAATTTATCTCATTATCTGATAGAACCGCTGTCACACCCAAAGTTATTAATTGCCCGGTCAATACATTCACATATTGAGACAGAATTCCCTCGTATTTGTTTAATAAACCCGTCTGAAGAAAGGGTAACACTGGACACGAACGAACAGGTAGCTATAAAGGCTACTGAGTTTAAGGGAGCGAGATATTATTAATCCGTTACAAGTCGATGGCAGCGATAAGATAGATTGTGCAAATTTTGTGAATATCCCTGAGCATTTAGTTGATTTATTTGAGCGATCTAAGACATTATTAACAGAATCGGATCAATTAAAACTTAGGCAGTTATTAATCGATTATCAAGAAGTCTTTGCAAAACAGCAGTTTGACTTAGGAAATTTTACGACCATGGAATATGTGATCGAAACCAATGACGCCAAACCGATTAAACAGAGTTTAAGATGTACCCCTATTTGTTTTGCGAGGGAGGAGGAGGAACATTTTAAAAAAATGTTAGAAGCTAAAGTCATTCAGCCGTCAAATTCTGATTGTGCTTCCCCACCGGTATTAATACGGAAAAAAGATGGCACGGTTCGATGGTGCATAGACTACCGAAACTTAATGCGGTAACCACTAAAGATGTATTTCACTTACCCTTGGTTGATGAATGTATTGATGCCCTATCGGGAAATAAATGGTTTTCAAAGCTTGATGCGAATTCGCCTTTATTACAAAATACGGTTTATTTGAATTTACTAAACTACCATTTGCTAACTATCATAGAACCTTTATAAAGCAATTTGCCGAAATAGCTTCACCGTTATATTCGATTACTGGTAAAAAGCAATTTATGTGGGTGACAAACAACAATTTGCTTTTGATAAACTTAAACATTTGCTTGTGACAACTCCTGTACTGGCTTTGCCCGCGGAACATGACACATTTATTCTTGATTGTGATGCTAGCATGAACGCCGTTTCTGCGGAATGATCACAAATACAAGACGATAAGGAGCGGGTTATTGCATATAATAGTTTTTCTTTAACGCCAGAGCAACGTCGCTATTGTACGACAAGACAAGAACTTTTAGCAATTATACGTTTCTCTCGACAATTTAGACATTATTTACTGGGTAAACCTTGATCATGCTAGTATCACTTGGTTGTTAAGGTTTAAACATCCGACCGGACAATTAGCACGTTGGTTCGAGGAATTGGGTCAATATTATATGACAGTAGTTCATCGGAAAGCACGTTTGCATATAAATGATGATGCCTTAAGTCGAATGAAATTGCCAGATAAACCGTGCGATGACTTTAATATAGACGTACAGTTGACCGATTTACCATGCGGTGGCTGTCGTTATTGTGAAAGAGCGCATCAAAATTGGATAGAATTTGCAACAAACGTGGATGACGTCATACCTTGGCCATTTAAATCCGGTATTAAGCGTAATTTATTGTTAGAGAAAGAGTCTGCTTTCGAGCCCGTTAGCATAGCGGTTACAGGGTATCCAAATGATCCGCGGGTAAATGGTGATGGTGTTTCATTAAGTAGCTATTCTCCCGAGATTATTAAAACTGCCTAGGCAAATGATAAAGATTTAGAAATAATTATGATTTGGTTAACATCGGGGGTTGAACCGGAACAGGCTCAGGTAATGCTACAGAGTCCCGCCGTAAAACATTACTGGATTAATCGGAACCTGCTTGTTCTAGATAAAGGAATTATACGAGTTAAAAGACCGAGTAATTTCTCGGAGACGCAGTTGTTGGTACCGGAAGAATTAACAGTTGATATTTGTCGATTATGTCATGACATACCGCTGTCGGATCATCAGGGCATTCAGAGAACGAAAAGTCATATTAAACAGCAGTTTTATTGGTACGGCATGACCGAATATGTGCGCGCATATGTTGCCTCTTGTGCCATATGCAAAATGCCGGGTCACCAATGGAAAGGGTGCATTTGGATTTCTTAGGTCCATTGTTCATTACGCCAGAGGGAAATGAATACATATTATTGATGGTTAACCAATTTACTAAATGGGTTGAATGTATCCCTCTGCCGTCGCAAACCGCAGAAATTACAGCACGGTCTGCAGTCAATGAGTTTTTCTCGCGTTTCGGTTGCCCATTTCAGGTTTTTACCGATCAGGGAAGGAATTTTGAGAGCAAACTATTTACTGCATTTTGTGATGTACTACTACTACTACTAATAATAATGTATATTTGTAAAGAGCCAATTCATCCACAAATGCGTGCTCTAGGCGCGTACTATGTACTCTATGGTCACTATTTACACAAAAATCCTGATCCACTTCAACTAAAATGCGGTGGTAAATATATTATTCAAAAAAAGTAGGGGATATTTGATTTTGGGGGCATAATACTAAAATATGCAAATGACTACGAAAAAAGTCACTATAGAACCTAACAGAAGAAACATTTCCAGTTACATATGACGCCCAAACGCACCAATAGCTACCGCATGGAATGCATGTGATGCTTGGGGTCATCATGGGGGTCCAACCCAAGATTTGCACGACTCTGACTTTGAATGTTACAGTCATTGTGGCATTGAATTCCAGGGTGGAAACATCAGTTTAATTGTTTTAGTGACCAGAAAACAAATTTTGATATGCGTCGGCTTACCCAAAATGAAAGGTTACGTGCTCTTGGCATGCTACAGATCGGCACAACACAGGCGGTTGTGGCGCGGACGATGAATGTTTCTCAGTCTGTCATAAGCAGGCTATGGTCCAGATACCGTGATACACAATCTGTACAGGACAGACCACGCTCAGGTCGACCACGGGCGACAACTCAAGCCCAGTATTGATTTATCCGTACCTTGGCCTTGAGAAATCGTGTCATCACAGCAAATCAGATCAGCGCCCGTCTTCAAACAGACATTGGTGTGAGAGTGAGTGGCCAGACGATTCGGAATCGACTGCATAGGGGTCACCTTCGCGCCCGACGTCCTCGCGTGATCCCTTGTTTGAGAGATCATCGCATTCAGGCAAGACGTCGTTGGTGTAGGGATCGTCAACACTGGGATAATCGACGCTGGAGCAATGTGATGTTTTCAGATGAGTCAAGGTTCACTGTTGATTTTTTGGACAGACGTAGGAGGGTGTGGCGTCGTCGAAACGAGCGCTTCCAAGACGTTAACGTCATCAGACATGATCGATTTGGGGGTGGTTCTGTTATGGTGTGGGGAGGCATCACTGTTGCTGGAAGAACGGCTTTACATGTTGTTGCAGGGCGTGTTACAGGCCAGTACTACCGAGACAACATCTTGTCAGTCCATGTTGTGCCGTTCGCACGCCGTCATGGGCGCCGTTTCATCTTCCAGGATGACAACGCAAGATGTCACAGGGCCAAGATCTTTACAGGTTACCTCCAACAACAGAACATCACCACATTACCTTGGCCAGCACTGAGTCCCGACCTCTCCCCCATCGAGCATGTCTGGGACATGCTTGGACAGAGGTTACGTCAACGTCAACAACGTCCTGCCAATGTCCAAGAACTTGCTGCTGCGTTGCAACAGGAATGGGACAATCTGGACCAAAATGACCTTAGACGTCTCATTGGGAGTATGCCACGTCGGATCAATGCTTGTTTGGCAAACAGGGGAGGATTTACCCGTTACTGACTTTGTTGTGATGCTGTGGTAACTTTGCTGTTTGACCCCAGGTATCATTTTACCCTTATAATGGTCAGTCTGTGCCTTACGTAGTCTAACGATCATTTGGAATAAATCGTAGATGTGAACTTCATTTCATTTTGTCATTTGTTTCTTCGTCAGTTTCATTAGGTGACTTTAATAACACTTAAAAATCAAATATCCCCTACTTTTTTTGAATAGTATATTATTAAAAAGACTTACCTTCACATTTTAGTGTTGATTTCACTCTGCTCTTTATTCTGCATCATCAGTGCACATTTAAACATTTGCCACCATAAGTTATGTCTGCGACGCGCAGGCGTTAACCGAATCCAATAGTATAACTATGTGATTTAACAGAACATTGCCGTTGTGATGCTGTGGTAACTTTGCTGTTTGACCCCAGGTATCATTTTACCCTTATAATGGTCAGTCTGTGCCTTACGTAGTCTAACGATCATTTGGAATAAATCGATGAATGTGAACTTCATTTCATTTTGTCATTTGTTTCTTCGTCAGTTTCATTAGGTGACTTTAATAACACATAAAAATCAAATATCCCCTACTTTTTATACGCCCACATTTTCATGTGGACGTATTATGTCGTCGCCCCTGTCCGTCCGGACGTCCGTCCGTCCACAATTTGTTTGTGGACTCTCTACAGGTCACAATTCTCATCCGAGTTTGACGAAACTTGAAATATAGGTTTATCCCCAAAAGATCTCGGCTGCTTTCGATATTGGCATGTATCGGATCAAAACTTCATGGATTATGGTCCCTGATTGTACGAAAAATCACGTTTTTAGCTTGTGGAGCCTATAGAGGTCACAATTTTGAACCGATTTTGATGAAACTTGACATGCATGTTTGTAACCCAAAGATCTTGGTTCGGAATGTAATTTCCTGAATTATGGCCCCAGATTGTCCGAAAAATCACCCTTTTTAGCTTGTGGTCCCTCTGGAGGTCACAATTATTATCCGATTTAAAAAACCGTTTGATTATATCACCGTTACACCCTAAGGAGGGTTGAGTTCGAATTTCGGGAAAATCGGACCAAAATTGCCATACAAAATGGCAAAAAAATACTGTTAAAAAAATGGTATATCAAGGTTGTGGACCCTGTGGAGGTCACAATTTTAATTCGATTTTGATGAAACTTGAAATTCATGGTTATAACTCAAAGATCTTGGTTCCTTTCGATATTTGCGCATATCGGATCGTAACTTCCTGAATTATGGCCCCTGATTATACGCAAAATCGCCTTTTTCTTAGTTTGTGGTCCCTCTGGAGGTCACAATTATTATCCGATTTAAAAAAAAAAACGTTTGATTTTATTACCGTTACACCGTAAGGAGGGTTGAGTTCGAATTTCGGGAAAATCGGACGAAAATTGCCATACAAAATGGCCGCCGTTTGTACGCGAATACTGTTAAAAAATGGTATATCAAGGTTGTGGACCCTGTAAAGGTCACAATTATAATTCGATTTTGATGAAACTTGAAATTCATGGTTATAACCCAAAGATCTTGGTTCTTTTCGATATTTGCGCATATCGGATAGTAACTTCCTGAATTATGGCCCCTGGTTATACGCAAAATCCCCCTTTCTTTAGCTTGTGGTCCCTCTGGAGATCACAATTATTATCCGATTTAAAAAAACGTTTGATTATATCACCGTTACACCGTAAGGAAAGGTTGAGTTTGAATTTCGGGAAAATCGGACCAAAATTGACAGACAAAATGGCCGCCGTTTGTACGCGAATACTGTTAAAAAAAATGGTATATCATGGTTTTGGACCCTGTATAGGTCACAATTTTAATTAGATTTTGATGAGGAAGGTTGAGTTCTAATTACGTGAAAATCGTACTAAAATTGCCGGACGAAATGGTCGCCGTTTGTACGCGAATAGTGTAACAATATGGTATATCATGGTTGTGAACTCTCTGCAGGTCACAATTCTTATCCGATTTTGATGAAAAGTCACATTTCTAGGTTGTGTACCGTCACACCATAATCATTGTCGACTTCGAATTTCATGAATATCAGACTGGAACTGACCAACTAAATGGCTGCTCCCAATACAGTATGAAATACAGGACTTAATGATGTAGGAAAAATCACTTTCGGTATTGCTTGTTCTCTATCCATCTCTCGAAAATGTGGGCGTATCCTGCCTGGCAGTGCCAGCCTATCTTTTTGAATATTATAGATGAGTTTTTAATTTCGTTTTAAAAGATTCAAGTTATGGAGCTGTTTTAAGATAATGGGGTAAGGAATTCCACAAAAAAGGTGCACTGTACTGGAATGTTCTTGAGCCGACAGTTTGTAGATTGTACTTTGGAATGCGTAATAAGCACATATTTTGGGATCTTAAAGAACCGGATGGTACGTAATGATTTATTAGCTCTGACAGATATGCAGGACTGGAACCATGAAGTCATCTATAAACAACACAAAGAAGTTTGTAGTCGATTCTTGAGTGAACTGGTAACCAGTGTAGTTCCTTCAGTATGGGTTTAATGTGAGATCGTCGGGATGATTGACTAAATATCCTGGCAGCATTGCTTTGGATAACTTGAAGTTTAGAGAGTAAACTTTGTTTTAGACCGATAAGGATACTATTGCAGTAGTCCAATCGTAAAAACACTAAAGATCGGACAAGTGTGTGAGTAGCATCTTTTGTTAGCAGGTGTCTGATATTACTTATGGATTTCAAATGAAAATAAAAAAATTGCACAGATTGGTTACATGAGCTTCCATTGTTAGGCTTGAGTCTAAAAATACACCGAGATTTTTAACCTTATCTTGAGTTTTTATTTCAGAGTCGGCAATAATTAATGTTGATGAATCAAGTTTCTAAAGATTATGTCTTGTACTACAAATATATAAGACCTGAACGACATCCTACATACCCTTGTCGAATGGCCAATCTGAACGGTATAATCGGACATAATTATTGACGGTTGTCGGGGTGATTTGGACGTATATCTACCACAACTTGCGAGTGCATTAATGTCAAGTGTGAACCGACAATCTGGGTTTACGGCAAATAAACTAATGCTAGGTCGTGAAGTAAATCACCCCGTGGACTTAATGTTCCGTTCACCCGTTGGAAACGATGGTGAGACTGGAATTGCCAAATTGGATTCTTAATTTCCGTCGCCGTTCGGATTCTGATGTGTCTTTACCGACTGTTACAAGGAATGCAGAAGTTTATTGCATTTGTAGGGAACCCATTGCTGCGACCAATGTGACGACTGGTTCCATTATCATTGCTTTAATATAGCCTTGGATTCCGATTGGGATGATAAAGAATATATTTGTCCCAATTGTTCTGAATAATTGTTTCGTTCCGGTTCTGATGCGGAGCAGAGGGGGTGGGTTTAGGTAATGTTATATTTCGTTCCGGTTCTAATGCGGAGCACAATGGGAGCGATTTGAGTAATGTAGTTACTGTCTTCACCGATTTTTTTTACGGTGGAGTCAGTGCGTTGTCATTTTATTTTTTAGAGTAAATAATGGAAAATAACTATGGAAATGAACATTGGACCATCCGTTCCACTCGGACTTCACGGACTTTTTTCCCAGGATTAACGGGCAGAGCAGGCAGAAGGACTTGGGGGAACCCTAGGCAATGGTATCAGGTCCCCGTGGGGGACATGGGCGTACAACCGCTTTTACCAGAAATTCAAACCCCCTGTATTGTCAGGCCGGTCGGGCCTCAAAGCACCATGGTACCTATAACGCACATCATAGATCGGCGAGAAACCGACGTGAGAATAAGGCCAGCCGCTCCACAACCTACGCCACCCCGGAACGGAATGTCACCCAACCGAACTAGATTCTGGCCACAGCCATCCATCCGCAGGGTAATTGGAAGATTGCAGGGGCGTGACCAGAAATGCCCAATTATAGGTTGCCCCATCACCAACAGGAAAATAAAATTCCATGTTTTTTTTTATACCATTTGCCCCCTTATTTCACACAGGAATGGGATTGTGCCCCCGACACCATCGACAGACAGGTGGAAGCGTTAAGGACGCTTTGTGGAATGATGGGGGAAACCCCACATTCTATGATGATCAGGGTGAATAGGGAAGCCTGGCTCCCCGACGGCTGTCGGGTGAGAGATTGTCACCGGCCTGCCTTAAGGGCTCTATGTGAATGGGTGGGCTGGGCGGTGCTCCAGAGAGATAGGTTCACTTTAATCCCCCTGAATTCCCCAACAGGGCTCACATACTGGAGATGTTTGGCCTTAATACTCAACCATCTGACTCCAATATAACAAGGAGCCTTTGCGTTCTACTTAGTGGTAAGAGACATAACTCTTTCTGGGGGGAGGGTGCCAGCAGAAACTTGGGAGTCCGACAGTGACTGGGACCGGGAGGTAGATATTGTGTTGAGCCCTCAGTAGCGGTTTAAACCGTACTTGTCACGGGTTTTGAAAGGGTGTGTATGTTCACGGTGTATTGTATATACCGCTACACGTATGAGTGTGCGTAAAAGTTTTTGAATGCGATCCCGTACTTTGTAAATATTGTAAATATTATTGTATGTTTTAGAATTATAGTTTTTCGAACAGGCACTGTTCCTTCTCCAACGTTAAAAAGGGAAGATGATTGTTGCAGTTTTGCCGTCTTGATGGACGAGGCTACGCCCCATCACTGAATGGAATCCCTCCGCTGAGGCAGATATAAAGAGGTTCGGCCAGTGAGTCGACACATTTTTCTACAGATGATACTAGAGGTAATTACTTGGGTTATTGATTACGCGGACAAGCCTTAGACGCCAAGCTGGGAGCTTGGTACTTATATTATATATTATACACCCAGACACAACATTTCTTTCGTGAGTGAACTTTTACTTTTCATATATTTATATGATTACGTGAATCCTGAGTTTTATATGTTTGTCATTTGTCTACTGTAAACTCTAATTTGTTGATAAATACATTAACATTTGTTCTATAAGTCGGTGTTGTTTATGTTGTCAACAGTCAATGATTCGCGGAAGCTGCAAATTGAAAGCCGAAAGGGACACCCACCACAATAGGCGCGTGAAGCATCGAACCGGAATCTTGCCCACGTCATCTATATTAGTGAAAAACGCTCGAAAATGTGTTATTTTCGTGTATCTTTTTCTGTTGTTGACATCATTTTGTGTGGCAGTGAATTACGAAACGTCTGATAGTGATAATGATAATGGTGGAATTGATCAAACTTTGCAAAACAATCAGCTACAGTACGGTCAACGTGATGGTTTGAATAATGTCAGTACCGGTAATGAAAATTCAGACAGTGAAAATATTGTTGATCTCGAGAGTATGAATGATCCAAATGAAGGAGGTGATTACGGTAATATCCCAAATGGGGCCGGTGCAGTATCTGTTCAAAATGATGAAACTATTGACAATGGTGTTAATAATAATAATGTTAATAATGATGTGCTTAATATTATGCCTGACGACAGTGTATCAAATGTATCTGCAGCATCAACAAAATCAAAAACTTTAAGAATGAAGAAACTTCAACATGAAATTGAATTAAAATAGCATTATGCAAGAGCAAAATCAGCTTATTACAGGTCTTTCTTTAGGAATGAAATGTTTTCAAAATAATCAATTAGACATTAATTAACATATCCAGACCATAATAAACTCTTGATGTTTAGGCTAGCCCTCGATGTTGTCGGATTCAAATCGTATATGCCGCTTAATGGCCGTTGATAATTAAATCAATCAAGTGGATAATCGAGACTATGCTGTTTATATTAATGATTTGAGTAATGATAACCGAGACTATGTGAATATTTCAAATTTTTCTCGGCTAATAGTGGACCAATTTGAATGAAATTTTCAGCAAATTACCTTTACACTATCTAGTATTTAACTATTATAGCGAGAACTGCCATCTCTTTATCTTATCTCCCATAATGTAACTTTAAGTTACGAGTTAGCGGCCTTGAAAGAAGCTAATGTGTTAGCGCAGGAATATTCCGAATTTGAGGGGAAACTCAAGCAGAAGACTGGTGAGTTAAATAGAAGACAAAAGGAAATCAGTTTGAAAGCCAAACTTCAGGCGATTAAGGATGTAAACTTAACATTTGAACGAATCCGTCGTGGTAACGAATCAGATTCTGAAGTAACATTCAAGAAACCCCCGCCTTCAGCCCCGCGGTTCCAGACTTCATCTACTCAAAGTGACAGCACTCCTCAACCCGAAATACAATCAGTGAACACATCTGTGAATTCTGCTAGTGAAACCGTGAATGAACCGAATGGGAACTTCCTGTTCAATCTGTGAAAGAATCCAGTTTGCTAATAGTATTCAACAAACTTTTAGAAAATCAAAAAGGTCAAAGCTTACCGTCCCAGGACCTCAAACCCTTTGACGACAGTGACATTTTGTTATATCAAACATTCATTAAAAACTTGGAACTTGTTATTGAGAAAAATACAAGTAATGCAGATCAGCATTTGGAATTCTTATTAAAGTATACTGTATACCCGAGGTGAAGCGCATGATTTGATCAAATTTTGTCCTTTAATTGAGCCTGCTGAACAAGGTTATGTACGAGCTAGAGCCTTACTTCAGAGAGATTATGGTGACCCCCTCTTATTGCATCTGCCTTTCTTAGTAAAGCGGAAAGTTGGACAAAAATACAGTCTGGTGATAAAGTTGGATTAACTATGTAAACTGTAAGCAGAATAATTGTGAAATGAATAGCATGGATGGGTTTGAATTACAAAGACGTTGTGTTCAAAACTCCCCATACCTTTACAACAACAGTGGATTGCAAAAGTAGGTAAAATACGTGAATGTGAATCTAGATCTCCAACCCAAATTGACTTTGAAAACTTCGTAGGTCTTATATCGAGAAATGAAAATGACCATAGAATCAGCGGATTAGGCTATCAGCACAGATCGCAACAGAACCAAGCTCAATCTTTATATATTTTAAAGAAACCTACTCCAATCACAAAGAAAGCTTTTAGTACACAATTAAAAGAAAACCTGGCAACTAAGCTGCCTTGTTTATTATGTGGACCAAATACATTTCATGGACTTTCAATATGTAGGAAATTTGCGTCATTAACAACAGATCAGAAACTGTGAGAAAGTTAGGTTTATGCTATGGGTGTATTAATTCGGGACACTTAAAATCTAATTGTGAAAACCCTGGGTGGGCGAAATGTCAGAAATGTCCAAGATTTCACTCAACGATACTACACGATTCAAGTAAAGATATATGCAGACCACAATATCAGTACAGTGGACCTGAACCTGTTAATAAAACTGAACCAAAACCATCTGTATCTTCTGGTTGTGGAAAAGCGAACATTCTAAACAGTGGTAATCCATTAATGGCTATTGTTCCAGTGAAAGTGAAAGCTAAACTCAGTGATGTCGCAATCCAAACCTATGCCTTTGTCGATAATGGGCGTAGTGCTCTATTTCTAGACTTTATTCTTGTGAATGCCTTAAAGTTGCGGTGTAAATCAACACAAGTTATGTTGAAAACCATCAACTTAGAAGAGACAACTAAAACACTTTTGGTGATTGATGTGCAGCAGATCAATGATTTCAAAGCTGGCAATTTTTTTAGATTTAACCCTAGCTTATGTGAAAGATAAATTGCCTGCTTCAGTATCCGATGCCCCCAAACAAATTGACTTGGAAAACTGGCAGCATTTAAGAGGTCTAACTCTACCTGACTTAGCACCCGATGAATATTGTATCCCAGAGGTGACTATAATGATAGGTTATAAACTTCCCTGCCGCAACCATACCATTGGAAGTTGCTTTTGGAAACATAGGAGAGCCCTATGCAGTGAAATCACCCATTGGATGGTTATTTTATGGACTTCCTGGTAAATTAAGTGGTCATTTTTCTAATACCGTGAATGTTAGTTATTGTCGATTGGGTGGTAATTTAGAAGCTCAAGTGAAGAGGTACTTCAACTTGGAATTTGGTGAAAAATTATCTGTTATCTGTGGAAGACAAACAATTCCTGAATAACATGGACAATTCCATAAAGTTAGTTGATAATCTTTAGATTACAGATCTTCCATTTCGTGATAGGACTATTTGTATGTCAAATAACAAACTACAGGCAGAAATGTTTGCATATAGACTTCAAAAGAGATTAGCTGCCAATAGTATCTGGCGTGAACAGTACACAGAATTCATGACCAATTTAGAAACCAAGAATTATGCCGAAAAGATTCCGAAAAATGAAATTAATAGAAGTGACGGAAGAGTATGGTTTATTCCCCACCACAATGTTAGCCATCCTATCAAACCAGACAAAGTGAGAATTGTCTTCAACTGTCCTTTAATATTTGACGGTGTTTCGTTAAATTCACTGTTATTACATGATCCAGATTTAACAAACTTTTAGGAGTTTTATTAAGATGGCGACAGAACATCTATGCATTTATGGCGGACATTGAAAGTATGTTTTAGCAGGTACGCGTGAACAAGTTTGATTGTGGCATGATGAAATTTCTATGGTGGCCTGGCGGTAACATAAATACAGAACCAGTGCAGTACAGAATGTTGGTGCATCTTTTCGGTGCTGTGAGTTCACCCAGCTGCGCAAGTTACGCATTGAAACGTGTTGCTAATGACAATGCCAGTATTTGTAATCAAGAAACTGCCAACATAATTAATCAAGACTTTTATGTTGACGATTTGTTAAAGTCTGTCTCCAGTGAAAAGGGTGCCATAGAATTAGCTAATGACGTATACAGTGCATTAAAATCAGGTGGATTCAATTTGAATAAATTCATAAGCAATAGTAGTGAGTTATTAAGAGCAATACCGCAAGTTAACAGAATCAATGAAGTTAAAACCTAAACTTTGACTATTTGCCAGTTAAACGTGCCCTTGTGTTATGTGGTCAATCGAAAATGACAGTATTGTGTTCAGATTGGAAAACCTGTCATCGAAATGTACGCGGCGAAGCAAATTATCTGCTATGTCGTCTGTGTATGATCCTTTGGGTTTCGCGTCCCCCTTTGTCTTAAAAGCTAAAATGATCTTACAGGAACTGTGTCGCTAAAAACTCTCCTGGGACGAACCTATTCCTAATGCACAACAAATTCAGCGGCAAAATTGGATAAAGGACTTAGTTAATCTTCAAAACGTATCAGTCGAACGTTGTATAAAACCAAAGAATTTTGGAAAAATCCGTAATATCCAGTTACATCATTTTGCAGATGCCTCAAGTGATGGTTATGGTACAGTAAGTTACGTTAGATTTGAAAGTGAAAATGATGAAGTAAGCTGTGCGTTTCTACTTGATAGATCACGTGTCGCTCCATTGAGACCCCATACGATCGTGAAATTAGAATTATCTGCGGCTACTTCCATTGTTAGAATAAACAACATGTTGGTGTCCGAACTCACAAATCCGGTGGACGAAGTACAATTTTGGACAGACAGTCAAACGGTGATCAAATGCATTCGTAACGAAAAGATGCGACACCAGGTATTTGTGGCAAATAGACTAGCTGTGATCCATGATGTTTCAGAAATTAATCAGTGGAACAATGTGCCTTCTAAACAGAATCCAGCGGACCATGTCTCGTCATATTTCTGAAGCAATGGCCCGAGAGAAATTCCTCTCTGGCCATTGCTGGAATAGCGTCTGTTTCTTGAACTTATGCGGGAGTGTGTCTATTCTCTCCGTTCAATGAAAGCTATCGCTTAAGTACAGCAACATGACAGTCCTTCGTTTAATCTGGATCTTTCCTAAAACTTTGGACAGTGATTTAAGGTATTAAAAACGGTGAAAGCATGTTTGTTTCCAAACAGTATTGTTTACATTTCATTCGACTTGATAGCCTCGTTTGTCACGCAATTAGTTTTACTGCAGTATTCTGCTATGCACGGGTTAATTAGGCATAATAAAATCGTGAGCCATGACGTAACGTTATGTAAACATATTTGGTCCAATATTGTCACTCGTATTAAATGTAAAGCTTTTGTAGGACAGCTAGTGATTGGTTGGTAGACGGACTACTGGCCAATCAAAATTTAAAACAATATCCACTCATGATAGCAGTGTGTAGTTGGATTACCTCTAATCAAACGAAACGCTGCGCTGAGTATGGCGTCTCGTGGACTTTCCGCATTAAACTTGACTCGAGTTTATTGGTTAAGTGGACCAGACTTTCTTATTAGCCCTAAAAGTGAATGGCCAACGGAAATGCCAACATGTGACAATTTAGATACCATATCCATTGATGTGAACGCAGTGAAGATTAGTCAAGAGCTAATAGTGTCGTGAATCAAATGTTTGAACATTACTCAGACTGGACGAAATTAAAAAGAGCTGTTTCATGGTGGCTACGTTTAAAATCCACATTAAAGCTGAAAAGTAAAAGTAGAGACAATCCTGTTAGTTTGAAAAGTGAACGATTATCTGTCGACGAGATGATAAATGCAGAGCATGCTGTTGTGAGATTTGTACAGTATGGTGCTTTCCCTGAAGAAATCAAGTGTTTAAGTAACGGTGAATCGATCGTGAAATCAAATAGTGTTCTTATGGACTTAGACCCAGTGTTAAAAAACGATTTATTGCGCGTGGGAGGAAGATTAGAGAATTCCTCACTGTGTTATGATGCAAAGCATCAGATTATTCTACCAACGGATAATCATGTTTCGAAGTTAATATTAAGACATTGCCATGTTAAAGTAGGTCATCAAGGTCGGAACCATACCCTTGGAGAGTTACGTCAAAATTATTGGATAATCAAATCTGGTGTTCTCGCGAAAAATGTATTGCGAAAGTGTGTAGTGTGTCACAAGATACAGTCACGAGTCGGTGAACAAAAGATGGCGAATTTACCGTCTTCTCGCTTCACATCCCTGGTGAGTTGCCGGCAGGGTATAAAAAAAGTACACGGGTATTGAAGATTATCTGGGGAAAGTACACCCATTAGGCATAAAATATACCAAAAAACGAAAATCGCCTATAGAGGGCTTTTTCCATGGTGAGCCAATAACTATGTTCTTAAATTTTTCCAAGGCTAGCAAATGAAACAGGCTCGTTATTTTGGTCGAAATCTGAATGAATGAAATGCAATATGGTTTAATGTCCTACTGTTCTGTTCCGACTCAAATAGTTAAGACGGGCATACGCGATACAGCGTGCTTTGGGGGAAATTTTGCCCAAACAGCGGCACTATGGCCGACTCTTATGTCGAATTCCAACTGATCTTTTACGTACACGTCAATGTATACACGGGACCTTGGATTTTCGTCCCATGGAACGACTAGACAGCTGTCCTTGTCAGGTCACTCGTCCTCCATCTCTGACAAGGGGAAACCATGTCAGAAAATCCTGATAAACGTTCTCAGACAATCGAACACCCTTCCTCCAGACTAGCAAGCCAGTGTGTTATCCACTTAACCACCGCTGTCGCATTCGGTAGACATGAGATGCTCCGAGCAAATCATGTTAAATGATCATTGTTTATTAGGTCATTTATGCAATCATTTCTTTTAACAATTCTGGCGTAATTCGCAAAAAGTCACTCATTCAATTTTGTAAACATCTTTATATCAAATATGGCGAGAGCAATAAACAATTGTGCACGCTAGTAGTTTCGCTGCGTACTCTAGGTTCTTTGTTACTCGTTTGTAGGGCTCGGTCTCCCAGAGTGCTTTTAAGTCCCTGTGAGGCCTGTTCACTATATTGGCTAAGTTCCCGGAATGGTGTTTTGCTCTGGGAAAGTCCGGTATCGAGATTTGGTTCAGGCGTTCGTCTCTCCAGAAACTGGTCGATATGGTCAAACATAGCATGAACTTTTGGTCGTCACTAGAATTACTTGCTCATTATATGAACTTTTGAAAGACTTTACCGCTTGTGATCGATTTTATTCCGGTGATGGAACTGCATCTCCTTCTCACCGTAGACAACCGTCGCCATGAACACCTAGATGCAACATTCTCTCGATCCCTACAGCGCAGGCTTGGGCTGATGCATTGGGCCTTCGTCGCTCTGAAATGCATGGTGGGCCTTTCAATGGTGCCCGAAGTAGGAATTCCAGTAAGGAACAAAAGTTCATGCTATATTTTATCATATCGACCAGTGTGTGGAGAGACAAACTTGGCCACTGGAGTCAACATCCCTTTGAGTCTGTTCACAGGAACTTAAAGACACTACGACAGAACACGGCTACAAATTTAAACGAGACACGAAGCACTCAAAGTACGCAGCAAAACTACAAGCATGTACACAAATAATTGTTATTGCTCTCGTCATATTTGATATCAAAATGTTTACGAAATTGAATGAGTGACTTTCTGCGAATAACGTCAGATTTGTTGAAACAAATGGTCGTATAAATGACCTAATATAACTACAGTTGAAAAAAATGACCATTTAATATGTTTTGCTCTGAAAACTTTATATCTCTCAAATGCGACAAAAACAACTAGCGTGTTTAATGTGCTATAGTCTTGTAAAAATTAAAGAAAATAGTTATTGGCTCACCATGGAAAAAGCCGTCTATAGGCGATTTTCGTTTTTTGATATTTTTGATGCCTAATGGGTGTACTTTCCCCAGATAATGTTCAATACCCGTATACTTTTTCTATACCCTGCCGGCAACTCACCACGGGTGTGCTTAGTAGCTGACGAACCAGCATTTATACATGTTGGGATTGATTATTTCGGTCCGTTCGAAATTAATGTAGGACGCTCCATGAAGAAAAGATATGGTGTGATTTTTACTTGTTTTTCGTCACGCGCAGTGCACATAAACCCCGTTTACATTACAAATTTTAGGCGTGCCAGGTACCGTTCTTGGTAAGGCACGGTTAATTATTTTGTAGTGTAAATGGGTCCAACGCAAGCGTGCCGTACTGGTACCGTGCCAATCTGTCCCACTGAAATGAGGTGGTGTCGGAACCGTACCAAGAATGGCTCAGTTTAAATTTACGTAGTGTAAACGCTAACCGGTCTGAGTACGGATTACTGCACATGTGCCAAATAAACCTTGACCTTTTTTCCTTGCAAATTTTGACAGTTCTGTCAAAATGACTGCTCAAACTAAATCAGTCGTCATAATTGTTTGCATCTGGGTAATTTGTACAGGGACTGAAATTAACTTTTCTGTGAAGAGTTCCACATTTGGCATGCCTGGCACGGTTCTGAGACCGGTTATTTTAGAGTAATGTAAACGGGTCAATTTCTTGAAATTTATCGCGGCCTAGTACCGCGCCCAGTGATCGATTTTATTCCGGTGATGGAACTGCATCTCCTTCTCACCGTAGACAACCGTCGGCATGAACACCTAGATGCAACATTCTCTCGATCCCTACAGCGCAGGCTTGGGTTGATGTATTGAGCCTTCGTCGCTCTGAAATGCATGGTGGGCCTTTCAATGGTGTCCGAAGTAGGAATTCCAGTAAGGACCAAAAGTTAATGCTATATTTTATCATATCGACCAGTGTGTGGAGAGACAAACTTGGCCACTGGAGTCAACAGTCCTTTGGGTCTGTTCACAGGAACTTAAAGACACTACGACAGAACACGGCTACAAATTTAAACGAGACACGAAGCACTCAAAGTACGCAGCAAAACTTCAAGCATGTACACAAATAATTGTTATTGCTCTCGTCATATTTGATATCAAAATGTTTACGAAATTGAATGGGTGACTTTCTGCGAATAACGTTAGATTTGTTGAAACAAATGGTCGTATAAATGACCTAATATAACTACAGTTGGAAAAAATTACTATTTGACATGGTTTGCTCTGAAAACTTTATGTAAACGGGTCAATTTCTTGAAATTTATCGCGGCCTAGTACCGTGCCCAGTACGGCACGCTTATCGCGGCCAAGTATAAACGGGGCTATAGGAAACAATCCCCACTCCTTACTAGACCACCTCAAAACACATCACAATGAAATTAGGTTCACCATGTAAACAGAAAAAACACAACAGCCTCCCTTGTATAGATGTCATTGTCCGCAGAAACAACAAATTGGTCCAATCTTCAGTTTATAGGACACGAACCCACACCGGGCAGTATCTCTATTGCGAACCCAACCACCAATCTCAGACCAAAAAAAATAACGACACTAACAAACCGTGTCTTCAATATTTCCTCTTTAATGGAATCCCCAATAAGTCTTTTCAACATTTAACCGATACATCAAGCTGTTAATTAACACCACAATCAATTCAACAATGCCGTTCCGAAAAACTACCATAATTTTACTTTTCTTGAATACCGCGACTATGGATTAAAACATTTTGTATATGAAGTGAAATTAAATGGGGTTTAACGTCCTACTGGATTAATGAAGACGAGCAAGGGAATTTTACCTGGGCAGCGGCGCTACGGCCTGCCAAGGAATCTTTTACCTGTACGCCAATACATTTAATTTATCGTAGGCGCCGAAACGGACATGGTTTCGGTAACCTTGCAATACAATGATTTATACCCGTTCCAGGTAGGATTATATGCTTAAAATGGGTTCGTCCGTCCGTCTGTCTGTCCGTCACACTTTTTGGGACACAATAACTCTCTTCCTAATTGAGCTAGAATGTTCAAACTTGGTGTATGTGTTTATTAGGTTAATGCCTTGATGGAGTTCGAAGATGAGCATTTTCCGCTTAGGATAAGCAGAGATAAGCAATTTGATTGGTTGATGCTTTGGGACACGATAACTTTAGTTCTAATTAAGTGAGAGTGATGAAACTTGGTGTATAGTTTCCTTACAGTAATACTTTGACTAAGTTTGATAATGAGCATTTACTGCTCAGGGTAAGCAGAGCGATACGCAATTTGATTGGTCGAGACTTTGGAACACAATAACTCTCCTTCTAATTGAGCTAAAATGTTCAAAATTGGTGTATGTGTTTATTAGGTTAATGCCTTGATGGAGTTCGAAGATGAGCATTTTCCGCTTAGGATAAGCAGAGATAAGCAATTTGATTGTTTGATGCTTTGGGACACGATAACTTTAGTTCTAATTAAGTGAGAGTGATGAAACTTGGTGTATAGTTTCCTTACAGTAATACTTTGACTAAGTTTGATAATGAGCATTTACTGCTCAGGGTAAGCAGAGCGATACGCAATTTGATTGGTCGAGACTTTGGAACACAATAACTCTCCTTCTAATAGAGCTAAAATGTTCAATCTTGGCGTATATGCTTATTAGGCCAATGTCTTAATGGTGTTCGAAGATGAGCATTTTCCGCTTAGGGTAAGCAGAGATAAGCAATTTGATTGGTTGATGCTTTGGTTCATCTTGATTGGTGATTTTTATGCCAATACAATGACTGCATTCTCATTCAGTAATGGATTCGACAGTAACAGTGTATAGAAACGACTGCCTCGATCCCAAGGGCCCTTTCCCTTGGCCAGAGGGGCCCTTTTGTCTCCCTTTAGAGTCCCCCTAACTAGAGTATATTTTCATTTTTCTCGTCGGTTTTAGCATTTTTCTTTATAAACACTTTTGGATGACACTTCGTGTACAGTTTGATTGCTCGATACGTTTGAAAATAATAAATGTGCGATTAATTAATATGTGTCACCTATCTATTTTGGGATTTCGGCGGGGGACATCAGCCTCACTGTTGGCTTGTTGTAATTGGGTGTGGCAGTAATAACAATAATCAATCGTTGTTTTGATGAAAAATATTGTCAATTTTTCATAGTAAGAGCGATTGCGATTCACAATCGCACTTGCAACGTTGGAACATATTGAGGCAACTTTTTGTCTAGTCGGTTCCCTTTCCGCCCTGTTTCCAAGCACTGTCAGACTTGTCTCATTCTATTACAATCTTTGTATGTTGTGTTATATAAATTCTGCATTAATCTGGATTTTGGTTTTTGTTGGATAGGTAATTTATATTACTGGCGCAAGGTTATTTCGGGACTAGCATAATGAAAACCCACGAGACTGGGTCGTCACCGATATCCAACATGTTTGATATGATTGCCCAAGTCGTTGGCGACAAATCGTGTGATGTACTCACCTCGGCGACAAGTCAAGCGACAACCAAGGAAATAAATTCACCAATTAAACCTTATCATTTTGGGTTATTCTTCTCGTATGAGTAGCTCGGGTGATCTAATTTAGGCCTAACTGACAAATTGAAATCAAGCTTGCAATTCTGGCACTTAAATACGAGAACTGTCCTCGCCTAGTACCTATAGAAAACAGGCTACTAGTCTGATGTCTAGACATACACGAGTCACATAATTTGAGCTGATTAATTAGAATACCGTACTATAAACGCACTGCTCTCTACCAGCGTTGTACTAAAACGACTAAGTCGCCGCTTGATCATAATGTACAAAAACAAAACAATATTAATTGAAGTATTCAACGCAATGATGACTAAAATACATTGTCACGGGAGGCAGCTGATTGCACGGTTTTATTTGGAGGGGGGGGGGTTGTATTCGCCAAAGTCTTCGTGTAGGGTGCTCTCTCTCTATTCACATTGCAGCGATATTTGTCGCCAAACTCGTCGCTTAAGTTGTTGCATAGTGTGCGCTGCGCCAGGCAATGGGGCATGCACAGACCAAAATGTAAGGGTATCAACTACCATGGGGTCGATTACATTTACGTACAAGCCAATGTGTACACAGGATCTTGATTTTTTGTTTCATCGAAACAACTAGGCGGCTGCTTTTGTCAGGCCCACCGTACTACACCTCTGACAAGAGAAACCACACCAGAAAATTTAGATGAGCTTTCTCGGTTGACATTGGGTAGCGAGCCAGCACCTTACTCACTCAGCCTCAATGACTCTCTTCTGATAACTGTGACAGTCCACACTCACATGACAAAAGGTGTTGATTTTCACGGCTTAGGTAGTTCCTCGGGATTCAAATGTTTATAAAGGATTTTTAAAAAAGTTTGTTAGATATTTTAGTTCAAATTTCATATCACACAGTTTGTATAAGGTATCTTTCTTTAGCAATTAATCACATGTCATGTATTTATTTTTTTCAGTTTCAATATTTGATGACACAGCAAATCCCACAGGAAAAGATCATAAAATAAGTTAAGAAAAATGGAAGAAGTAAGGGTTGAAATGATGATTATAGCATATATGTATTTCTGATCGGTGTATTTTGGGGGCAAAGTGTTCAATTCTAATAGAAAATGTTGTCATTATGGTATTTTAGAATCTCACCATAATGTGCTTGGCACAATATATCCCGTTGGCGCTGATGTGACATAAAACTCTGTCATTTCGGGGATCACGTGGCTAAGTTGGAGTCGTTGGAGAGACGCTAGCTCGCTAGCCTGGAGGTCGGTTGACCAAGAAAGTTCATTCAGATTTTCGGCGTGGTTTCCCCTTTGTCAGTGATGCAGGACGGAGGGCCCACCAAGGACAGCTGTCTAGTCGTTCGGATGGGACTATAAGGGAGGACCCGTGTACACATTGGCGTGCACGTAAAAGATCCCTTGGAAGCTGGTATTAGAGTGAGAGATAGAGAGGGTTTAACGTCCACTCCACACAAACTAGGTCATTTCGGGACTAACATATGGTTTAATTTTATGTCAATAATTCGATTGCGCGTAGGGGTCTTTAGCAGTGGGAGGAAACCGGAGTGTCCGGAGGAAACCTACGAGGTTGAGAAGGCGCCCCTATCTCCATGCCACGTACGCTCACACCGGGGATCGAAACAATAGCCGCAAGCCTGAGGTGACCGGACAGCTAGAGGTCGAAGCGCGGAACTCTAGACAACTAGGCCATCCCCCCCCCCCCTATTAGGTTAAAGAGTAGGCCGTAGCTCCGCTGCCCGGGCAAAATTTCTCTCATAGTACATTGTATGGCATATGCCCGTCTTCATTATTTTAGGAGCAGAACAGTAGGACGTTAAACCCCATTTCATTTTCATTTGTTTTTCATTTCAGTTTAGAGTAGTAAAACTCTGAACGTATATGCACATGGCGTGGGCTTGGGTTTGTTCCCGATGTTGGCCAAGAAAATTCACTTGTCAAGTTGTTCTTGTAAGTGAACTGAAATGAAATGAAATGTTGTTTAATGGCACATCAGCTCCAACCGGGCCATATTGCGCCAAACATATGGTGAGATCTTGCAAGACAAACTAGAAACAAATAATCACAATATTATCTATAAATATACATAAAGAAAAACATATATCACAGTAAATATCAATTAAAAATAAATATAAACTGTATGTATATATATATTTAAAATATGAAAGTGAAAATCAGATATATATTTTTAAAAAGTCTAGCGCTTTACAATATAAACCTGGTTGGGCAAACAACTGATGCAGTGATTGGCAACGGTAATGTCGTAATCTTGTATCTTTGAGACGCTTGCACTCAATCAAAATACGCTTAACTGTCAAAGGAACATGGCAGTGTTCACGTTCTGGTTGAGGCTCTCGCTTTAAGATGAAAATATGAGTTAAAAACGTATGACCTATGCGAGAGCGACACAAGACAACTTCATCTCTCCAGCTCGTACGACAGGAGCTTGGCCATTCTCCTAAGAGAGGCTTGGTGTAATGAAGTTTATTTGTGTCTGCAAGATCCCAAGACCGCTGCCAGCAGCCATATATAAAATTATTGATAACAAATTTAAAATCTTTAAATGGCGTTAAAAATTCAATTATGGGAAGAAGCAGACTTGGCAGCTGAGTCTGCTTGATCATTCCCTTTAATGTCCATATGACTGGGGAGCCAGCAAAGGACAATGATTAACTCGAATGATAGTAGCAGACGATATATATCTGCTACTAGTGGGTGATCAAGCTGTTTGTTATTAATTGCTTGTAGTGACGACAAAGAATCAGAAAAGATAATGTGTTTTAAAACGGATGAGGATTGAATGAACTCGTAAGGCATTGAGAATAGCCTGGAGTTCAGCTGTAAAAATAGAAGCGAACAGAGATGGTCTCGGATTGCGTCACGGTAGCCGAAGCTACCCGATCACCATCTTTCGATCCATCTGTGTAAATAGGAGCATAATCACCTTAACTCTCTAAAGAGAGATTGGATCACCGTTGAGCTAGTATCTCTCTTTTTGTGCTGAGAAACGGGGGTCAATTTTTCATAGTAAGAGCGATTGCGATTCACAATCGCACTTGCAACGTTGGAACATATTGAGGCAACTTTTTGTCTAGTCGGTTCCCTTTCCGCCCTGTTTCCAAGCACTGTCAGACTTGTCTCATTCTATTACATCATCAAGATCTCTGGGATTAAGATGTAAACTTGGTGGAAGATATACAGAGCAGAGTGTTATAGGAATATGCAAAGTCACCCTAACTGCAACTGACTGTAAATGCGAGTTGCGAGTGACTTTACTCTGAGGGATATCTCCATTAAGAATAATAGAAACACTCCCATGAGCTCTACCATCACCAATTGCATGATGATGGTAACCAACAAAATGTCTTAAACCACGACAATTCCATTGAATAATGGAATTTAATATTGTCAGGGATAATTCATTTTTGGCGGTTTACCACCAAGGGGGGGGGGATTATTGGCCCCCTCTACGGTACTACCGTCCATCAGATCAACCCCATATTTCGTGAAATGGATAATAGGGTCCTGTGAACCCTTTTTACCCTTCTCACTCAACTTTGCTATTTTAAGTGAACGCTGTGGGGTGGTTTTGATCCGGGCTTGTACCCAATTTACCCAGTTTGTGTCAAGTGGGCGCTTAACCTCATTTCCATCTCTCTCTTTAAAATGCCTGGCACTGTATATGACATTGTGAGACCTATGTTTATTGTCCTATCCAAACGACTATATATTGTCCATTGCCATATCCTACACTACTGACATGGGTAAACTATACTGGGAACACAAGTTAAAATTTCTCGGCATTATACTGCAATTGTATATAAATATTTTGTACATGTTATTTAATATTTGTCATTTTCTCTGATATTTTTATATTTTAATCCTGCAATTTTAATTCTTTGCTCCTTTTATGTACAAAATATTCATTTTGTTTGTTTTTGTTTTTCAACAATGAAGGGGTTCTACATCATTTTATTACTCCTGCAAAATAGTGCATTTTGTTTTTTGATAGTTATCTGTGTATGCGAGTTTTTTCTAGATGCCCCACAAATCACTTGTTATATTATTTTGTAGCACTTTTCAGTTTTTGAAATTTATCTTATTAGTGCTTGGCACATGGCATAGATGTTATCAAATTTAGATTATTTGAATTATATATTTTGGAGGTATGGGATAGGGATACTGTCTTTATATTTCTCAGTACTTGTTTATGGGTAAAGAAAAATTTAAATAACTATTTTATATTTTGTGATGGGGGGGGGCATTTTTTCATTATATAACACGATTTTATTATTTTATTATTTTAATTATATTATTGCTCTGTTTTTCTGTTAACATTCCAAATTTCTATTTAGTTTTGATATGGCGGTATTAATTTACTCTTTCAGGTAATTTTATAAATAAATAATAATTTAACAAAAAAAACTATTGTTACCTCATTTGTCAAACGTTACAGGTTAAACAGAGCAAAGACGGGGGGGGGGGGCTGCATGGGAAAGGTTGCTATACTGGATATAAATTGGGGGAAAATACAACACAATTTTTTGTTGATGTTTATACACAAGTTTGTATGAAACCACACAAGTTTCAGAAATTTCAACACAAGTTTCAGAAATTTCAACACAAGTTTCAGAAATTTCAACACAAGTTTCAGAAATTTCAACACAAGTTTCAGAAATTTCAACACAAGTTTCAGAAATTTCAACACAAGTTTTAGTTTGTGTTGTTAAATAGAGACACCCAACTTGTGTTGAAAACAACACAAGTTTGTGTTGTTTCAAGACAAGTTTATTTTCGATGTGTACACGGGGCGTCGGTTTTACATCCGATCCGAACGACTAGTCAGCTGCCCTGGTCAGACTGCCCGTGGACGGTAAACTCCTCGCCTTGGGCTCTTGCTGATGACTGTCTGTAAACAGGAATTGTTTTGGGTATTTCAGCCTCCACCCCAAACATTTATGCAGTAAGCCCGCCGCCATTATATTGTCCTCGAAAATATAATGAACACTGCTTTCTTATTGCGACAAATGCCAATGACGCATTGTTACTTTAAACATAAAACTGAGGCAAGAATTGTCCACATTCCTGCTTACATTGATATGGTACTTTTAAAATGAAGAGAATGAAATATAAAAAAGCTGCAATGACAGAAAGCTACGCATTAACCAAAAAGTGTGTGACACCGCCCCGAGGGTCGGGCATGCACCAAAATAAATTGTTGCGGTATAAGGAATAAATATGCCAAGTTCCAAGATGATCCATTCAGAATTGCAGCTCGCACATGATAAATACAAAATTGGGCGTGGCTTTGCCCTGGGGTAGGGGGATTTGGAACAATATTAATAGATACCACCCTGTTATTGAAATGATTGATATGCTAAATTTGGACAAAATCAGAGCAGGGGAAAAAATCCTTATTCGGTATTATTGTAGTCTGTAATGAAAATTATTTTAATGTTGAAACAAAATTAAAGATTTTTACGGAAGCCACCTGGTGCCAAGATTATTTTTTTTTTAGCGTAATTGTGACTTTTTTCTCCTAATTAGGACTTTTTATCTCCTAATTAGGACTTTTTATCTCCTAATTAGGACTTTCTATCTCCTAATTAGGACTTTCTATCTCCTAATTTTTTTTAGCGTAATAGTGGCTTTTTATCTCCTAATTAGGATTTTTTATCTACTAATTAGGACTTTTTTTATCTCCTAATTAGGACGTAATAGTGACTTTTTATCTCCTAATTAGGACTTTTTATCTACTAATTAGGACTTTTTTTTATCTCCTAATTAGGACTTTTTATCTCCTAATTAGGACTTTTAATCTCCTAATTATGACTTTTTATCTCCTAATTAGGACTTTTTATCTCCTAATTAGGACTTTTTATCTCCTAATTAAGTAAAACAGTAGTATTTAAGTGAATCTCTTCGCGCTTGGTGGTATAATCATGGATGAACTTGTGATGCCAGTGGAATGCCAGTTAAGTCGTCCACAAGCAAAGTCGTCCACACGAAAAACCTGGTTAAGTCGTCCACACCCGTTGGTGGAGTCGTCCACACCCGTTGGTGGAGTCGTCCACACTCGATGGTTGAGTCGTCCACAAGACTTAGTTTAATTTTGAAGATATAGTAATACGTTGGTGGAGTCGTCCACACGACATAGTTTACATTCGGGATATGGATATTCTTTCTACAATCCGGTAAAATATTCAAAACAAGCTTGTTGATTATTCATAAAAGGTGCATTAAAATAAGCCACGTGGTCATTGAAGACAGTCAGAATTGCGTGGTCATTGAAGACAGTCAGAATTGCACGTCTTCCACGCTCTGTCCGTGTGAATTTCAGGTACCGGTAGATATTAAAATAATAACCGGATAATACATTGATGGATTCACTGACCAGTTGTTAGGTAAATTTAAATCGTCATTGGATATAATTCCCTGATGGAACATCCAATACACGGAGAGAGAAACAGTGGATGTTTTCCCCGACAGAATCTCCATTGGATAATTCCAATGATACGTGACATATCGGTAGCATTATGCCAATAAAGCAGTTCTTATAGCTATTTCAGTTATGGTTGTCACGTGATCACTGTCTATCATCGACGGATGAATAAAAACGTTTGCAAGTTACATGACTGTTACGCGAAGGACTACAAATTGTGTTATAAAGAAATACCACGGCATTTTCTGATTTTAACTTCGGCATTTTCTGATACTGACAATAAACACTAATCAAACAATCAAAATTGCTAAAATCATAACCCTTAGCAAAGAGTCCTACAGAATACCAGTGTAGTTTTCTAAAGAATTCTATAGAAAATCTATAGAGTTTTGTGGGGGGGCGTGTCCCATTTTCTGTAGGATAAAATTCTATAGTATTCTACAGAATTTTGGGGGCCTGTAGGAAATAACGGCCCCAAAATATGCTACAGTTTCTGTAGCGAAAATCCTATAGCTTTTCCTACAGATTTATGAGATAATTTCTATAGGAAAATATTGTAGTATTCTATAGGTTTTTTATTGCACTATCTGTAGGATTTCTACAGTTATGTATAGAATGAATATTGTAGTATTTTGTAGTTTCGAAATTCGCTCACTACAGTTTTCTGTAGGACTGGATACTATAGAAAACTACAGATTTTTTATTAATTCTTATTTTTGAAATAAATATAGTTGGCCCTTGATTTCTTCCAAATTGATAAGCTTATTTTTTCCCTCATGGATGAATCTGAATTCTGCTGATGATTCACTAGTTAGAACTTTACATGTTGTTTTTTCTTGCTAGAACTGAAATATAGGGGAAATAATAGTTTGATAATTGGTTAAGTAAATAACAATCGTATCTTATTTAATATTATTGTCAAAAAAGTAATAAAGTATACTTATCTTTATGTCTTTAATCGAATCTGTGAAAACAACAGTACTATTCTCTTCAGTTTCTTGCTAATACTAACATATTTATGTAAGTGGTTATACATTGAATTTAAAATTCAAAATTCAGCCAATGACCAAACAGATTTCAAGAAAGTAAATTAGCTGATAATTATAGTTTGTTGACAGGTATGCACGGTATTCCAACCAAACATGACTGCTGAAACATATTTTTTACCTAGGAATACGTCACGATTCTACCCACTCCACCTCAGTGTATAGAGTTCCTTGATTCAAATGTCGGAGGATATCGACATTATTGGTTCTTGCGTGTGTCGAGATATCGACTCGAGAACGAAAACCGAGGAAACGTGTAAATTCTTCGTTCAAGTTGATCGCAACCTCCCAGAAATAGACTAAAATCCTATCATTACTCGTCAGAAATATAAAATATACTCATCACTACCAATTAGAAATATACATAAAAGTCATCACTTCCCTTTAGACATATCCACAAAAATCACCACTACCCTTTAGACAATTTCCACAAAACTCATCATAACCTTATACAAATTTCCACACAACTCATAACTATCCTTCAGAAATGTCCACAAAACCCATCAGTACCCTTAAGAAAGGTCCACAAAACGCATCACTAACCTCTAGAAATGTCCACAAAACGCATCACTACCCCTTAGAAATGTCCACAAAACCCATCACTTACCATTCGAAAACTCCACAAAACTCTGAACTACCGTTTATAAATACTAGTATATGATAGTAGTAAGTGTTGTTTATAGTGGTATATATTAGTAGTAAGTGTTGTTTATAGCAGTATATTATAGTAGTAAGTATTGTTTATAGCAGTATATGATAGTAGTAAGTGTTGTTAATAGTAGTATATGATAGTAGTAAGTGTTGTTTATAGTAGTATATGGTAGTAGTAAGTGTTGTTTATAGTAGTATATGGTAGTAGTAAGTGGTGTTTATAGCAGTATATGGTACATGTAGTAGTAAGTGGTGTTTATAGCAGTATATGATAGTAGTAAGTGGTGTTTATAGCAGTATATGGTAGTAGTAAGTGTTGTTTATAGCAGTATATGGTAGTAGTGAGTGCTGTTTATAGCAGTATATGGTAGTAGTAAGTGTTGTTTATAGCAGTATATGGTACATGTAGTAGTAAGTGTTGTTTATAGCAGTATATGATAGTAGTAAGTGGTGTTTATAGCAGTATATGGTAGTAGTAAGTGTTGTTTATAGCAGTGTATGGTAGTAGTAAGTGTTGTTTATAGCAGTATATGGTAGTAATAAGTGTTGTTTATAGCAGTATATGATATAGATATAAGTAAGTGCTGTTTATAGCAGTATATGATATAAGTAAGTGTTTTTTTTAGCAGTATATAAATAAGTGTTGTTTATAGCAGTATATGATGGTAGTAAGTGTTGTTTATAGCAGTATATGATAGTAGTAAGTGTTGTTTATAGCAGTATATGATAGTAGTAAGTATTGTTTATGGTAGTATATAGTAGTAGTAAGTGTTGTTTATGGTAGTATATAGTAGTAGTAAGTGTTGTTTATAAAGATTCACTTAAATACTACCGTTTTACTTAATTAGGAGATTAAAAGTCCTAATTAGGAGAGAGAAAGTCCTAATTAGGAGATAGAAAGTCCTAATTAGAAGATAACAAATCCTAATTAGGAGATAAAAAGTCCTAATTAGGAGATAACAAGTCCTAATTAGGAGATAAAAAGTCCTAATTAGGAGATAAAAAGTCCTAATTAGGAGATACAAAGTCACAATTACACTAAAAAAAAAATAGTGGCACCAGGAGGCTTCCGTAGATTTTTGATATTTATATAAACAGTATTTTGACTTATGGATCTGAGATTTGGGATTTTCATAAAGCGTATGACATAGAAAAAGCATATTTAAACTTTTGTAAACGGTTATTGGGCGTAACACAGTCCACTAACAATAGCATAGTATTTTATGAACTGGGTCGATATCCATTGTATATCCAAAGAAAAATACACATTTTCAAATATTTTCTAAAATTATTATGTACTAAAAATAAATTGTTAAAATCGTGTTTAAATGAAATGGTAACGAAGAATGATGGATGTATGGTTGAACAATTTAAAAAGCGAATTGTACTCAATTGGATCGGGGTATATTTGGGAGCGTTTTGATTATTAAACACCCACCTTACTATTATCAGAAATAGAATTTTAGACATTTTTTAAACAAGAGTGAACAGAAGATATAATTGTCAGTCAGCTAAAGATATTATATATCAACATGTTATTTCTCATTTTGATCTTATGTGAGAAAACCTATAAACTCTAACTATCAAAGATTAATATGTAGAATACTTTTATTTTCCCACAACTTGTGTACAGAAACTTGTCGTTTTGAGAAAATAGAGTGTGCAAAGAGAATTTGTAGATTATGTTATTTGAATGAAATAGAAGATGAATACCACCATAGTATTATATGGCCATATTTAAATAATTATAGAAAAAAATATATAAAATCTTACTATTATTTTTAACCCAAACTCTTTAAAACTTTTCAGTCATTATCGGTACAAAGTATCAAAGAACTGATTAATCTTGGTTCATATGTTTTTCCTACCGATAAAAAAAACGTAATGAAATATCTGTTCACCTTCAAAATAGAATTATATCATAATATGATTTGTTTAGGTTTGTAAGCGTTGTGTGTAGTCAATACACAGTTTTAAATTAAGTTCATTTTATATTTATATCCTTCACTCTCCGACCACAAACCAAATGTATTAGGTCTTTCCCAATAACAAATCTAGAAAATAACTGTATATATTTGTATATTATATTTATTTATTGTATTTTTTTATTACACTTAATGAAGTGTTGATAATTAATGCTGAGTGCCTGGGTGTAGAACAATAAAAGTTAATTGATATATTTGGGAATCTTATCAAAGGCGTATTGCTCAATAATTCATTTTGTACACTCTAGCGCGGATTGGGTCCTGATATTGTCCGAAAATGTAAATGAAGCTCGGGGACTTTATTGTCATTTATATCTGAGCAGAAATATAAATCTGAAAAGGGAGGGCATACTTTTATGAATTTAAAGGTGTTATAGGTCAGGGAAAAACTAGTGCCAATTCACATCTGGTTTGTGTGGTTGACCATACTAAAAAAATATATTATTTGATACTCGATGTATCCTTTTCTTTTACTGAGATTAGACCACGTTGGTAAGTCACAGAAGGGCAAATTATTGGGAGAGCCGAGATTAATAAGACCAAGATTCAATTTTGTATGCATTTAAACTAATCATCAATAGAAGTAGGACCCTAATTAAACATTTTAAGAGGTTAATCAAGCAACCCACTATTGGATACCATATTCTTATTTCCTTATTACAATACAGACACAATCTATAGATTTATAATTCCCAGCATCAAACAAAATCATTACTTAAGTTCACATACCTGTCATTTTGTCTGATCTGAAAGGAGGGTGTTTGTTTATAAATTAATGGTGGTAAAATATGTTTTATGTTAAAAACAAAATCTTTTCTATAAATGGTATCAGGTACTGACTCACTCATCTTTCTAATTGTCTTCTAATATCTGATGACGTTCGGTGTCTGTGACGTCATTCTTACGAGAAGAAAATTGTGTCTTTCTTGTTTAACTCCAAATATCTTAATAAGCATGACCAAGAAAGGGATTGCGAAACAATTGTTTTCCTGGGTGGGGGGGGCTGACTATACTTGGACCCCCCCCCCCCCCCACACACACACACACACACACACAAATTGGCAAAATAAAGTGTGCGAAATCTAATAAAACACTTATTTTAGGACTGGAATAGCACTAAAACGCGTTTGCGGTCATCAAATATTTCAAAATTTTCTTGGGGGTCCATACAAGGTCAGCTCCGCTTCTTCGCCTCTCGACGAAAACTGTCCGCTGCCCGTAAACCTGCTTCGGGGATTTCTAGTTTTGCTTCCCCAACTGTCACTGAGTCCTAATAAAACGCTAATTTCACTTTTCTTTTAACTGTATACCAAGAATTTGTACTGAGTTGACTGTTAATTAAAACATTTTGTCAGAGGGCCACTCTACTTTGTGCGACATATTTCGGGCATCGATTATTACTTGTGAATGCAACTGCAACAGTGTGATTGAGTGGTTGGAATTCAGAGTTGGATTTCGGTTACAAAACCCCCGGAAACTTTTGGAGTTGCTTACACGGGCTTGAATAGCAGAAAACGCATTTGCGGTTGTTAAATTTTCATAGTTCTCTCCCAGACGGTGAGGCTCTCATAGCCCGCGACGATTGATTGGTTGTTTGGAATTCTTTGCAGCCAGGTAGGCTTTATTGGACCAAATTGTAGTTGCTGTTTTCACAGGCTAGATTAGCAGGAAAACGCGTTTGTGGCAGTTAAATTTTCAAAATTTTCTCCCAACGGTCCCGTCTTCGAGGGTATAAACGATTGATTGGAATACGAGTCAGCAAGCCACCTTGATTAGGCTATATTAGACCACTTTGAAGTTGCTTTGTTCAAGGGGTTGAAATAGCAGGAAAAGGTGTTTGCAGCCATCAAACATTCCAAAATTTTCTTAGGTAGGGGTGGCAATGGGGTCCATACAAGGTAAGCCACGCTTCTTCGCCTCTCGGGGAAGACCAGTGTCGCTGTCTGTAAACGTGATCAACATTGTATTGATGTGATGTTTTAGTTTGTTCACGGGTTGAAATAGCAGGAAAAGGTGTGTGCAGTCATCAAATATTCCCAAATTTTCTTAGGTGGAGGTGGGGATGGGGTCCATATAAGATAAGCCACGCTTCTCCGCCTCTCGGGTAAGACCAGTGCCGCTGTCTGTAAACGTGATAAACATTGTATTGATGTGATGTTTTAGTTTAACCCGTAAAATATGGCAAAACAGTGAAACTTAAAACAGTGAAAGTCACATTTAGGCATATTTGGTTTACAAGAATCTTCAGATGAAAACTGTGTGGAAATAGTTAAATCACTTTTTAAAGATAAACTCAACATCGCAGATGAAATAAGTGTTGATGCGGCACATCGAGTTGGTCAAGTCAAGCAAGCAGAGGACAAACCTCCGAAACACAGGGGTGTGATTGTTAGAATTGTCAAGCGAGATGATCATCAAAATGTTATCAAACATCGAAAACTTTTAAAATATTCTGGTATTGCGATAGCCGAAGATATGACTTACACAAATGTTAAGCTTCTGGAAGAAGCCCAATTGCACCCCGGGGTTAGCACGGCATGGTTTACCAACGGCAAAATTTTTGCAGTTGATAAATCCGGTCTAAAAATTCGAATCCAAATGCACATGAATATAAGTGAAGAAATAAAGAAAATAAAACACAAATTAACTAGACCCAAAAAATAATGATACTATCTATATTCACAATATTGCACCTCTAGTATAATGAAAAAAACTCCCATAATATACTAATGGTTATTTCTTTGTCCATCCTTATTCGGAATGTATAAAATGATTTAATATCAATATACCAAAAGTCTTCATGGTGCCCCCATCCCCCTTTTCACATCTTGTCTATCTATGTCTAATAAATACTGAATTTGTTTTTTTGTTTGTTTTTTTTTACTTGTTTGTATAATGTAATCAGCTTTAGTAATGGCAAACACATCGCTCTCTTAAGCCAATCAGTACCGTTAATCACTACTCACTACTGATTCAATTTAACGAAAGCTTGTTTAATCTCCAAATGGGCCAAAGCCAAAGGGTTGGTTATTCATCAACAATCCTACCCTTATTTTGGCTCGGGGACTTTATTGTCATGTATATCTGAGCAGAAATATAAATCTGAAAAGGGAGGGGATAATTTTATGAATTTAAAGGTGTTACAGGTCAGGGAAAAACTAGCGCCAATTCACATCTGGTTTGTGAGGTTGACCATACTAAAAAAATATATTATTTGATACTCGATGTATCCTTTTCTTTTACTGAGATTTACTGGCTTACATTATCATATTATACGATTCTCATCATCTTGAAAATAATATACTTGATTCCTATCGACATTATTGGTTCTTGCGTGTGTCGAGAACGAAAACCGAGGAAACGTGTAAATTCTTCGTTCAAGTTGATCGCAACCTCCCAGAAATATACTAAAATCCTATCACTACTCGTCAGAAATATAAAATATACTCATCACTACCAAGAATCTTCAGATGAAAACTGTGTGGAAATAGCTAAATAACTTTTTAAAGATAAACTCAACATCGCAGATGAAATAAGTGTTGATGCGGCACATCGAGTTGGTCAAGTCAAGCAAGCAGAGGACAAACCTCCGAAACACAGGGGTCTGATTGTAAGAATTGTCAAGCGAGATGATCGTCAAAAAGTTATCAAACATCGAAAACTTTTAAAACATTCTGGTATTGCGATAGCCGAAGATATGACTTACACAAATGTTAAGCTTCTGGAAGAAGCCCAATCGCACCCCGGGGTTAGCACGGCATGGTTTGCCAACGGCAAAATTTTTTTTTGCAGTTGATAAATCCGGTCTAAAAATTCGAATCCAAATCCACATGAATATAAGTGAAGAAATAAAGAAAATAAAACACAAACTAGACCTGCATGTAGGAATGACGGGTTTCACTGGTGCCAAGTTACTCTTAAACATGTCACTTTCGGTGCCAAGTTACACTTGAACATATGTCACTTCCGGTACCAACGAAACCACTAAACAGTGAAGAAATAAGTGAAGAAATAAAGAAAATAAAACACAAACTAGACCTGCATGCAGGAATGACGGGTTTCACTGGTGCCAAGTTACTCTTAAACATGTCACTTTCGGTGCCAAGTTACACTTGAACATATGTCACTTCCGGTACCAACGAAACCACTAAACAGGTTTCCAAATTAACATTGCACACAAATAAAATGGACGTAGAATCAACCAATCAATCCAGCAATATCAAGTCATTTTATACATTTGTTACTTGCAAATGATCTTGACAAAATTAAATTACTTCCGGTGTTAATGAAAATGTTCAATTAGTCTTATGAAATCAGAAATGGCATACGATATCATATAGTGAAAATTTTATGTAAATCGAATAATAATTGCCACTTTTAAAGACCAAAAAACTTGAAAAGTGACTTGTAGAAAATCTGCTATTTCTCTGCAACCGTACAAGTTAGAAACCATTTTGTGGTATCTGTATGATCGTATGGGTTCATTCTATTTGTTGATTGGCATCAAATACTTACTTCCGGTGATAATGAAAATCTTAAATTACTTGTATGAAATCATAAATGGCATTAGGTATAACATGGTGTAACGTTTATGAAAATCGAATAATAATTGACACTTTTATGGCCCCGAAACCTTCAAAACTGACCTGTAGAAAACCGTCTATTTCTCGGCAACCGAACAAGTTAGAAACAATTTTATGATATCTATATGACCATATGAGTTGTATTTATATGTGAATTTAAATCAAAAGTTAAAATTATTAATACATATTAAGTTATTCATGGTTGAATAAAACATTGATTTAAAAAGTTTAAAATGCAGTTTTTGACCAAATGACGTCACTCCCGGTGTCAATTTTAAATTGTAATCAACTTGATATGACGCTACATGCTTTTTGAATCAAATGATGTCACTTTTATAAAAGTCCAATTATAATTTACTATTTTACAGGCAAAATAACGAAAACAGTGACCTGTACAGAACTGCCCATTTCTTGGGAACTGCTTACATGTATATTACAAACTAATTTTAACATACATTTTCTTCGTATGGATTATAGCTACAAGTTTATAAAAGTTACGAAGAAATATTTTAAAATCTGAAAAGCCTGAATAGGTTGTAAATAGGTCAATTTTACACCATTTTTAGCCATTTAATCGAATTTGCTCGAAAATGAAATCGAAATTAAAAAAACTGCTTCCAACATTTTTTGCGCCTTGAAAGGGCACACTCTTTGAGTTAAATAATTTTTCCAAAAAATAATATTTGTTTTCGAAAAATGGTACCTAGCTGTCAAAATTGTAGTTTTTGATAAAATTATGCCACTTCCGGTGCCGACAGATAACACTTCCGGTAATAAAAAAAATGACAATTGAGACAACGAAACATATGAACTTTGTTTTATACAAATCGAACAATAAAAAATTAATCTAGGACTGAAAAACTGAATTAGCCAATGGCGGCCAAGGAAAATTACTGAGACAAAATTTTTTAACATTTTAGCACTAGGCAGATGACTCTTTAATTCTGTGCACAATACGACTAAAAAATATTCATAAATAAAAATGTTTTTTTGTAAAATTTTAAATTTACGAAATTTGGCGCCTAATATCTTCGAAGATTTGCCGAAAATCAAAAATCGAAAGAAGCGTAGCTATGTGCCCTGTCTCAGGCTATGCCAAAATGTATCGAAAGTTAAAATCCAATGATTATTGTTAAAATTACTGCAATATTTTCAAAAACGATAACTTCGGTGATTTCGGACATTTCGCATTGTCGCAGAACGTTCAAAATAGCTTTATCCTCTAAGTCACACCCACTTTCCCAATGAAACCGAAGAAATCGTAACGATGCGACAAGCAGTTGCTGAGATCTACTCAAAACAAAAGAAGAATAATAATAACTAGATCTGCTACTGTCCCATGCAGATATGAAAGCTTTCATATTCATCGTCACGTGTCATAGATTATATCAAGTATCTCAAATAAAAGGATAAGAATAACAAACTATCAAAATTGGTCAAAAACTCGCGAAGTTACAAGTCTAAATATAGTATGAAACATTGCATAATCTGAAAACTAAAGGGAAATAACTGATACTTGTGTTGCTGTAATCGGGATGACTTCCCACTTCAAAACTTTCAGAAAAATGAAATGAAAATGGTAAGAAAACATCGAAAAATTAAATGAGAAAACTTTGAACTAAACTAAAAACTTTTGAATCATGTTGATTCCAATTGTTTGAATATTTACGTTAAATATGTAAATTTGGAAAATTATAAAGACATAATTATCAAAATCGGTCAAAACTCACAAAGTTACAAATTTAAATGTAGTGAGAAACATTGCACCCTCGGCAAAAAAATAATCTTTAAACTAAAGGGAAATAACCCAAACTTGTATAGCTGTAATCGGGCTTCCAAAATTAGAGATATGTTATATAATTATGGTTTCCAATATGTTTGGTTATAAGTAGGAAATCGTGACAACTTCTTAAGCATGTTTTAAACAAAGGGTCATAGACTGCAATATACAAGAATGGCACTTTGCAATAAAAAAAAACTGTTCAAAGCAAGATTTCTATGCAGAAAAGAAATAATTAATAGAACCAGAAAAACATTTATCCACTATAATAAATAAGCAACATAGAGAAAATGAAATCAAATTGAATGGTTGTTTAACGTCCTACTGTTTTGCTCCTAAAATGGGCTAATGAAGACGGGCATAAGCCATAAAGTGTGCAATGAGGGAAATTTTACCCGGGCAGCGGCGTTACGGCCTACGAGGTTGGACAGGCGACCATACTCCTTGTCACGTACAACCAAGAAATCGAAACAACGCCAGTTGACTCAATGACAGACGTTATGATACAGAGCGCACGTGCTAACCATTCAGTCACGCAACCTCCCTAAAATCTGCAAATTTCTGACCTACAGATAGAAACATTTCAACCGGGCGAAATCTTCTATTTTATTAGTTTAATTTGCACGGTACCTTTAGTTATCAACCGAATATTACAAAACTTTTAAAAATAAGCTCCCCCTGACCAGCTAAATCGTTCGCAATAAACGTTTTCCCCTTAAAATCGGCAAATTGCTGACTTTAAAGTGAGAAACATTACAACCGGGTGAATTTTTCTGTTTTATCACTTTTACAGTATCTTTGATTACCAACCGATTATTACAAAACTTTAAAAATAAAAAAAAAGAGAGAAATGCGGCTTAACGTCCATTCGACACAAACTAGGTCATTTCGGGACTAACATATGTTTTTTAATTTTATTTAAAAACTTCCCTTGCGCGTACTGGTCTTTAGCTGTTGGGAGGAAACTGAATGGCACGGAGAAAACCCACGAGGTTGGACACCATACTCCATGTCACGTGCAATCTCGAAATCGAAACGACGCCCGTTGACTCAATGACAGACGTTACGATACAGCGTGCACATGCTAACCATTCAGCCATTCAGCCTCCCTTAAAAATAAGCCCCCCCTGACCAGCTTAATTGTTCGCAATAAACATTTGCCCTCTAAAATCGGCAAATTGCTGACTTTAAAGTGAGAAACATTATAACCGGGCGAAATTTTATGTTTTAACAGTTTAATTCGCACGGTATTTTAATTACCAACCGATTATTACAAAACTTTTGAAAATAAGCTCCAACTGACCAGCTTAATCGTATGCAATAAACGTTTGGCCTGAATTGAAAGTTCTGCAACGAGGAAGATCATCTCGATTTTCCGGCGTGGTCCCCCCTTGTCAGTGAGGCAGAACGGAGGGCCTGACAAGGACAGCTGTCTAGTCGTTCGGGTGGGACGAAAAACCAAGGTCGCGTGTATACATTGGAGTGCACGTAAAATATCCCTAAGCAGTTGGAATTCGATACTGTTGAATAAGCTCTATACATTACAATGACTAAATGTGCAGATTGTAGTCACACACACTATATGTTTCGCTTAACAATGAAAGGGCGCCGTTTTCAATGTTCGATCCTTTTATTCTTCTACTCCAGATATTTTGGACTGTTGATCGAAGTTTTCATATAAAAGACTACCGATAAGACTCTTTGTAGAAGAAGTTCCCAAAAAGTATTATGTTGACTTTAAGAGAAAAGAACCTTTAAAGATGCTCCAAATCGTAAACATACGACTTTTTGGATTTTCGATCTCTTTTTGTCAGCTATCCCTGATATTTAAAAAAAAGATACAACGATTTCACACAACAGGCCAGCTATTACACTCTCGATTAACAAGAGTTTCACCGCCCTCCCTTCATTATAACCGAAGTTATCTTGCCCTAAAGAATCAACAAATCAGCATGCTTATTTCTGCTTACCCTAGGCAGAAAATGCTCATCTTTGAACTCAATCATGACATTGACATAGTGAACGTCTACACCAAGATTGAACATTCTAGCTCAATTAGAAGGAGAGTTATTGTGTTTCAAAGTTTCGGCCCTTCAAATTGCTACTACTTTTCATATTCACTTCAAAATGGCAACCATCAATTGACCTAAATCAAAATTCTTCTCTGAACAATTTTTAGATCATCTTTCAAGGATTCAGAAAACATAAATCCCGTGTCTGTAAGTAAAATAGCAAAAAAGCCTTAGGGATTTTTCACGTTTCAAGATGGCGGCACTTCCGGTTCGATCAACAAACTTTATATTTTGTGTACAAATCAGTAATTACTTGTCTAGTATCAAAAAAAAAAATCAGGTCATTCTGACCTATATTTCGATGATTTTTTTGAAAATTTTGATCTTTAATTTCGTCAAGGGGAGATAATTTAGAAAATTTCTAATTATATTTTTGAAGTCACATCGGTAAGGTCTACATATATACTAAATTTCATGACAATCGTACAACTATTAAAGAAGTTGTCAAATTGGTCTAAACTTCCGGTTCGAAATCACAGCGACGAATTTTCGAAATTCGAAAATGTGAAACTGCAGATGAAAATGATTTTTTTCAAGGTATTCAAAGAAAAAAGAATTAGTAAAATCGGTCAAAAAATAACAAAGTTACGACTATGCTTTGTCCATTTCGTCGTTCGTAAATTTCGGTGATTTCGGATTCGTAAAACGTTTTGAAAATATATTTAATCAAGGTTCGCACCCCATTTTTGGGGGGGTAGGTCAAAATTTCAGAAAGATCCTACGGATAGATTCTGAGAAATCCGATTTGCAGAAAACACACACAAACAAAAAAATAATAATAATAATCTTAACAGAAACAATAAGCTTTCATATGTAATATGAAAGCTTAATAAGAACTAGACCTGCATGCAGGAATGACGGGTTTCACTGGTGCCACGTTACCCTTAAACATGTCACTTCCGATGTCAAGTTACCCTTGAACATATGTCACTTCCGGTACCAGCGAAACCACTAAACAGGTTTCCAAATTAACATTGCACACAAATAAAATGGACGCAGAATCAACAAAATCCAGCAATATCAATTCATTTTATACATTTGTTACTTGTAAATGATCTTGACAAAATTAAATTACTCCCGGTGTTAATGCAAATGTTCAATTAGTCTTATGATATCAGAAATGGCATACGATATCATATAGTGAAAATTTTATGTAAATCGAATAATAATTGCCACTTTTAAAAACTTGAAAAGTGACTTGTAGAAAATCAGCTCTTTCTCTTCAACCGTACAAGTTAGAAACCATTTTGTGGTATCTGTATGATCGTATGGGTTCATTCTATTTGTTGATTGGCATCAAATACCATAATTTGAAAAAGATTTCAAAACAGACCCATTTGAATAAAATATCTGTTTTGGAGGCTAAAAATACAGTTTTTGCCAAAATGACGTTACTTCCGGTGATAATGAAAATCTTAAATTACTTGTATGAAATCCCAAATGGCATTAGGTATAACATGGTGTGACGTTTATGAAAATCGAATAATAATTGACCCTTTTATGGCCCCGAAACCTTCAAACGTGACCTGTAGAAAACCGTCTATTTCTCGGCAACCGAATAAGTTAGAAACCATTTTATGATATCTATATGACCATATGAGTTTTGTTTATATGTGAATTTAAACCAAAAGTTAAAATTATTAATATATATTAAGTTATTCTTGGTTGAATAAAACATTGATTTAAAAAGTTTAAAATGCATTTTTTGACCAAATGATGTCACTTCCGGTGTCAATTTTAAATTGTAATCAACTTGATATGACGCTATATGCTTTTTGAATCAAATGATGTCACTTTTATAAAAATCCAATCATAATTGAGTATTTTACAGGCAAAAAAACGAAAACAGTGACTTGTACAGAACTGCCCATTTCTTGGTAACTGCTTATATTACAAACGAATTTTAATATACATTTTCTTCGTATGGATTATAGCTACAAGTTTATAAAAGGTACGAAGAAATATTTTAAAATCTGAAAAGCCTGAATAGGTTGTAAATAGGCCAATTTTACACCATTTTTAGCCTCTTAATCGAATTTGCTCGAAAATGAAATCGAAATTAAAAAAACTGCTTCCTACATTTTTTGCGCCTTGAAAGGACACACTCTTTGAGTCATATAATTTTTCAAAAAAATAATATTTGTTTTCGAAATAAGAAAATAACTGTCAAAATTGTAGTTTTTGGTAAAATTATGCCACTTCCGGTGCCGACAGATAACATTATTGGTAACAAAAAAATGACAATTGATACAACGAAGCATATGAACTTTGTTTTATACAAATCGAACAATAAAAAATTAATCTAGGACTGAAAAACTGAATTAGCCAATGGCGGCCAAGGAAAATTACTGAGACAAAAAATTTTAACATTTTTGCACTAGTCAGATGACTCTTTAATTCTGTGCACAATACGACTAAAAAATATTCATAAATAAAAAAATTTTTAGTAAAATTTTAAATTTTCGAAATTTGGCGCCTAATATCTTCGAAGATTTGCCGAAAATCAAAAATCGAAAGTAGCGTAGCTATGTGCCCTGTCTCAGGCTAAGCCAAAATGTATCGAAAGTTAAAATCCAATGATTATTGTTAAAATTACTGCAATATTTTCAAAAACGATAACTTCGGTGATTTCGGACATTTCGCATTGGCGCAGAACGTTCAAAATAGCTTTATCCTCTAAGTCACACCCACTTTCCCAGTAAAACCGAAGAAATCGTAACGATGCGACACGTAGTTGCTGAGATCTATTCAAATTGGAATCTGAATAATAATAATAAGAATAACTAGACCTTCATGCAGGAATGACGGGTTTCACTGGTGCCACGTCACTTTCGGTGCCACGTTACCCTTAAACATATGTCACTTCCGATACCAATGAAACCACCAAACAGGTTTCCACATAAGCATTGTAAACATCAAATAAAATGGACGAAGAATCAACCAAATCCAGCAATATCAATTCATTCTATATATATGTTACTTGTAAGTGATCCTGGCAAAATTTCATTACTTCCGGTGATAATGAAAATGTTCAATTAGTTTTATGAAATCAGAAATGGCATAAGGCAGCATAATGGCGAAAATTGTATGTAAATCGAATGAGAATTGCCACTTTTATAGACCAAAAACCTTGAAAAGTGACTTGTAGAAAATCGTCTATTTCTCGGCAACCGTACACGATAAAAACTATCTTTTGGTATCTATATGATCGTATGGGTTCAATCCATTTGTTGATTGGAATCAAATATCATAATTTGAAATATATTACAAATCAGACTCATTTGAAAAAAATGTGATACTGAAAATGTTAAATTAGATCTATGAAATCATAAATGACACAAGATATCATATGGTGAAAATTTTATGAAAATCGAATAATAACTGACACTTTTATAGACCAAAAACCTTGAAAAGTGACTTAAGGAAAATCGCCCATTTCTCTGCAACCGTACAAGTTAGAAACCATTTTGTGGTATCTGTATGATCGTATGGGTTCAATCTATTTGATCAATAGAATCAAATATCACAATTTGAAAAAAATAACAAATACGACTCATTTGAATAAAATATTGTTTTTTGAAGGCTAAAATTTAAGTTTTGAGCAAATGACGTCATTTCCGGTGGCAGCGCAAGGGGTAAAATGGTTTGACATAGTCCACTATGGCATTAGGCATCCAATGGCGAAAGAAAATTGAAAATCGAATAATAATTGATTCTTTTACAGCCAAAATTACGTGAAAAGTGACTCATGCAAAATTGCCTATTTCTCGGCAACTGCTTATATTACAAACTAATTTTCACATACATTCTCTTCGTATGGATTATAGCTACAAGTTTATAAAAGTTACGTAAAAATATTTTAAAATCTGAAAAGCCTGAATGAGTTGTAAATAGGTCAATTTTACGCCTTTTTTCACCTCTTAATCCAATTTGCTAGAAAATGAAAAAGAAATTAAAAAAACTGCTTCCGACATTTTTTGCGCCTTTAAAGGACACACTCTTTGAGTCATATAATTTTTCAAAAAAATAATATTTGTTTTCAAAAAATGTACCTAACTGTCAAAATTGTAGTTTTTAGTAAAATTATGCCACTTCCGGTGCCGACAGATAACACTTTTGGTAATAAAAAAAATGACAATTGAGACAACGAAGCATATGAACTTTGTTTTATACAAATCGAACAATAAAAAATTAATCTAGGACTGAAAAACTGAATTAGCCAATGGAGGCCAAGGAAAATTACTGAGACAAAATTTTTTAACATTTTTGCGCAAGTCAGATGACTCTTTAATTCTGTGCACAACACGACTAAAAAATATTCATAAATAAAAAAGTTTTTTGTAAAATTTTAAATGTCCGAAATTTGGCGCCTAATATCTTCGAAGATTTGCCGAAAATCAAAAATCGAAAGTAGCGCAGCTATGTGCCCTGTCTCCAGCTGTGCCAAAATGTATCGAAAGTTAAAATCCCATGATTATTGTTAAAATTACCGCAATATTTGTAAAAACGATAACTTCGGTGATTTCGGACATTTCGCATTGTCGCAGAACGTTCAAAATAGCTTTATCCTCTAAGTCACACCCACTTTCCCAGTAAAACCGAAGAAATCGTAACGATGCGACACGTAGTTGCTGAGATCTACTCAAAACAAAAGAATAATAATAATAATAATAATAATAATAAGAATAATAATTTTAACAAAAACAATAGTGTTTCACACAAGCTTCGCAGTGTGAAACCCTAACTAGATCTGCTACTGTCCCATGCAGATATGAAAGCTTTCATATTCATCGTCACGTGTCATAGATTATATCAAGTATCTCAAATAAAAGGATAAGAATAACAGACTATCAAAATTGGTCAAAAACTCGCGAAGTTACAAGTCTAAATATAGTATGAAACATTGCATAATCTGAAAACTAAAGGGAAATAACTGATACTTGTGTTGCTGTAATTGGGATGACTTCCCACTTCAAAACTTTCAGAAAAATGAAATGAAAATGGTAAGAAAACATCGAAAAATTAAATGAGAAAACTTTGAACAAAACTAAAAACTTTTGAATCAGGTTGATTCCAATTGTTTGAATATTTACGTTAAATATGTAAATTTGGAAAATTATAAAGACATAATTATCAAAATCGGTCAAAACTCACAAAGTTACAAATTTAAATGTAGTGAGAAACATTGCACCCTCGGCAAAAAAATAATCTTTAAACTAAAGGGAAATAACCCAAACTTGTATAGCTGTAATCGGGCTTCCAAAATTAGAGATATGTTATATAATTATGGTTTCCAATATGTTTGGTTATAAGTAGGAAATCGTGACAACTTCTTAAGCATGTTTTAAACAAAGGGTCATAGACTGCAATATACAAGAATGGCACTTTGCAATAAAAAAAACTGCTCAAAGCAAGATTTCTATGCAGAAATGAAATAATTAATAGAACCAGAAAAACATTTATCCACTATAATAAATAAGCAACATAGAGAAAATGAAATCAAATTGAATGGTTGTTTAACGTCCTACTGTTTTGTTCCTAAAATGGGCTAATGAAGACGGGCATACGCCATAAAGTGTGCAATGAGGGAAATTTTACCCGGGCAGCGGCGTTATGGCCTACGAGGTTGGACAGGCGACCATACTCCTTGTCACGTACAACCAAGAAATCGAAACAACGCCAGTTGACTCAATGACAGACGTTATGATACAGAGCGCACGTGCTAACCATTCAGTCACGCAACCTCCCTAAAATCGGCAAATTGCTGACCTACAGCGAGAAACATTTCAACCCCTTAAAATCGGCAAATTGCTGACTTTAAAGTGAGAAACATTACAACCGGGTGAATTTTTCTGTTTTATCACTTTTACAGTATCTTTGATTACCAACCGATTATTACAAAACTTTAAAAATAAAACAAAAAGAGAGAAATGCGGCTTAACGTCCATTCGACACAAACTAGGTCATTTCGGGACTAACATATGTTTTTTTAATTTTATTTAAAAACTCCCCTTGCGCGTACTGGTCTTTAGCTGTTGGGAGGAAATCGAATGGCACGGAGAAAACCCACGAGGTTGGACACCATACTCCATGTCACGTGCAATCTCGAAATCGAAACGACGCCCGTTGACTCAATGACAGACATTACGATACAGCGTGCACATGCTAACCATTCAGCCATTCAGCCTCCCTTAAAACTAAGCTCCCCCTGACCAGCTTAATTGTTCGCAATAAACATTTGCCCTCTAAAATCGGCAAATGGCTGACTTTAAAGTGGGAAACATTATAACCGGGCGAAATTTTATGTTTTAACAGTTTAATTCGCACAGTATTTTAATTACCAACCGATTATTAAAAAACTTTTGAAAATAAGCTCCAACTGACCAGCTTAATCGTATGCAATAAACGTTTGACCTGAATTGAAAGTTCTGCAACGAGAAAGATCATCTCGATTTCCCGGCGTGGTCCCCCCTTGTCAGTGAGGCAGAACGGAGGGCCTGACAAGGTCAGCTGTCTGGTCGTTCGGGTGGGACGAAAAACCAAGGTCGCGTGTACACATTGCAGTGCACGTAAAATATCCCTAAGCAGTTGGAATTCGATACTGTTGAATAAGCTCTATACAATGACTAAATGTGCAGATTGTAGTCACACACACTGCATGTTTCGCTTAACAATGAAAGGGTGCCGTTTTCAATGTTCGATCCTTTTATTCTTCTACTCCAGATATTTTGGACTGTTGATCGAAGTTTTCATATAAAAGACTACCGATAAGACTCTTTGTAGAAGAAGTTCCCAAAAAGTATTATGTTGACTTTAAGAGAAAAGAACCTCTAAAGATGCTCCAAATCGTAAACATACGACTTTTTGGATTTTCGATCTCTTTTTTTCTGCTATCCCTGATATTTAAAAAAAAAGATACAACGATTTCAGACAACAGGCCAGCTATTACACTCTCGATTAACAAGAGTTTCACCGCCCTCCCTTCATTATAACCGAAGTTTTCTTGCCCTAAAGAATCAACAAATCAGCATGCTTATTTCTGCTTACCCTAGGCAGAAAATGCTCATCTTTGAACTCAATCATGACATTGACATAGTGAACGTCTACACCAAGATTGAACATTCTAGCTCAATTAGAAGGAGAGTTATTGTGTTTCAAAGTTTCGGCCCTTCAAATTGCTACTACTTTCCATATTCACTTCAAAATGACAACCACCAATTGACCTAAATAAAAATTCTTCTCTGAACAATTTTTAGACCATCTTTCAAGGATTCAGAAAATATAACTCCGGAGTCTGTAAGTAAAATAGCAAAAAAGCCTTAGGGATTTTTCACGTTTCAAGATGGTGGCACTTCCGGTTCGATCAACAAACTTTATATTTTGTGTACAAATCAGTAATTACTTGTCTAGTATCCAAAAAAAAATCAGGTCATTCTGACCTATATTTCGATGATTTTTTTGAAAATTTTGATCTTTAATTTCGTCAAGGGGAGATAATTTAGAAAATTTCTAATTATATTTTTGAAGTCACATCGGTATGGTCTACATATATACTAAATTTCATTACAATCGTACAACTATTAAAGAAGTTGTCAAATTGGTCTAAACTTCCGGTTCGAAATCACGGCGACGAATTTTCGAAATTCGAAAATGTGAAACTGCAGATGAAAATGATTTTTTTCAAGGTATTCAAAGAAAAAAGAATTAGTAAAATCGGTCAAAAAATAACAAAGTTACGACTATGCTTTGTCCATTTCGTCGTTCGTAAATTTCGGTGATTTCGGATTCGTAAAACGTTTTGAAAATATATTTAATCAAGGTTCGCACCCCATTTTTGGGGGGGGGGGTAGGTCAAAATTTCAGAAATATCCTACGGATAGATTCTGAGAAATCCGATTTGCAGAAAACACACAAAAAAAAAAATAATAATAATAATCTTAACAGAAACAATAAGCTTTCATATGTAATATGAAAGCTTAATAATAATTTTAACAAAAACAATAGTGTTTCACACAAGCTTCGCAGTGTGAAACCCTAATTAACTAGACCCAAAAAATAATGATACTATCTATATTCACAATATTTCACCTCTAGTATAATGAAAAAAACTCCCATAATATACTAATGGTTATTTCTTTGTCCATCCTTATTCGAAATGTATAAAATGATTTAATATCAATATACCAAAAGTCTTCAAGGTGCCCCCATCCCCCTTTTCACATCTTGTCTTTCTATGTCTAATAAATACTGAAATTGTTTTTTTGTTTTTTTTTACTTGTTTGTATAATGTAATCAGGTTTAGTAATGGCAATCACATCGCTCTCTTAAGCCAATCAGTACCGTTAATCACTACTCACTACTGATTCAATTTAACGAAAGCTTGTTTAATCTCTAAATGGGCCAAAGGGTTGGTTATTCATCAATAATCCTACCCTTATTTTGGCTTACATTATCATATTATACGATTCTCGTCATCTTAAAAAAAATATACTTGATTCCTATCGACATTATTGGTTCTTGCGTGTGTCGAGAACGAAAACCGAGGAAACGTGTAAATTCTTCGTTCAAGTTGATCACAACCTCCCAGAAATAGACTAAAATCCTATCACTACTCGTCAGAAATATAAAATATACTCATCACTACCAATTAGAAATATACATAAAAATCATCACTTCCCTTTAGACATATCCACAAAAATCATCACTACCCTTTAGACAATTTCCACAAAACTCATCATAACCTTATACAAATTTCCACACAACTCATAACTATCCTTCAGAAATGTCTGCAAAACCCATCAGTACCCTTCAGAAAGGTCCACAAAACGCATCACTACCCTCTAGAAATGTCCACAAAACCCATCACTTACCATTCGAAAACTCCACAAAACTCTGAACCACCGTTTATAAATACTAGTATATGATAGTAGTAAGTGTTGTTTATAGTGGTATATATTAGTAGTAAGTGTTGTTTATAGCAGTATATGATAGTAGTAAGTGTTGTTTATAGCAGTATATGATAGTAGTAAGTGTTGTTTATAGTAGTATATGATAGTAGTAAGTGCTGTTTATAGTAGTATATGGTAGTAGTAAGTGTTGTTTATAGCGGTATATGGTAGTAATAAGTGTTGTTTATAGCAGTATATGATATAAGTAAGTGCTGTTTATAGCAGTATATGATATAAGTAAGTGCTGTTTATAGCAGTATATGATAGAAGTAAGTGTTTTTTTATAGCAGTATATGGTAATAGTAAGTGTTGTTTATAGCAGTATATGATGGTAGTAAGTGTTGTTTATAGCAGTATATGATAGTAGTAAGTGTTGTTTATAGCAGTATATGATAGTAGTAAGTATTATTTATGGTAGTATATAATAGTAGTAAGTGTTGTTTATGGTAGTATATAGTAGTAGTAAGTGTTGTTTATAAAGATTCACTTAAATACTACCGTTTTACTTAATTAGGAGATAAAAAGTCCTAATTAGGAGATTAAAAGTCCTAATTAGGAGATAGAAAGTCCTAATTAGGATATAACAAGTCCTAATTAGGAGATAAAAAGTCCTAATTAGGAGATAAAAAGTCCTAATTAGGAGATCAAAAGTCCTAATTAGGAGATACAAAGTCACAATTACGCTAAAAAAAAAATCGTGGCACCAGGAGGCTTCCGTAGATTTTTGATATTTATATAAACAGTATTTTGACTTATGGATCTGAGATTTGGGATTTTCATAAAGCGTATGACATAGAAAAAGCATATTTAAACTTTTGTAAACGGTTATTGGGCGTAACACAGTCCACTAACAATAGCATAGCATTTTATGAACTGGGTCGATATCCATTGTATATCCAAAGAAAAATACACATTTTCAAATATTTTCTAAAATTATTATGTACTAAAAATAAATAGTTAAAATCGTGTTTAAATGAAATGGCAACGAAGAATGATGGATGTATGGTTGAACAATTTAAAAAGCGAATTGTACTCAATTGGATTGGGGTATATTTGGGGGCGTTTTGATTATTAAACACCCACCTTACTATTATCAGAAATAGAATTTTAGACATTTTTTAAACAAGAGTGAACAGAAGATATAATTGTCAGTCAGCTAAAGATATTATATATCAACATGTTATTTCTCATTTTGATCTTATGTGAGAAAACCTATAAACTATAACTATCAAAGATTAATATGTAGAATACTTTTATTTTCCCACAACTTGTGTACAGAAACATGTCGTTTTGAGAAAATAGAGCGTGCAAAGAGAATTTGTAGATAATGTTATTTGAATGAAATAGAAGATGAATACCACCATAATATTATATGTCCATATTTAAATAATTATAGAAAAAAATATATAAAATCTTACTATTATTTTTAACCCAAATCGCTTTAAAACTTTTCAGTCATTATCGGTACAAAGTATCAAAGAACTGATTAATCTTGGTTCATATGTTTTTCCTACCGATAAAAAAAACGTAATGAAATATCTGTTCACCTTCAAAATAGAATTATATCATAATATGATTTGTTTAGGTTTGTAAGCGTTGTGTGTAGTCAATACACAGTTTTAAATTAAGTTCATTTTATATTTATATCCTTCACTCTCCGACCACAAACCAAATGTATTAGGTCTTTCCCAATAACAATTCTAGACAATAACTGTATATATTTGTATATTATATTTATTTATTGTATTTTTTTATTACACTTAATGAAGTGTTGATAATTAATGCTGAGTGCCTGGGTGTAGAACAATAAAAGTTAATTGATATATTTGGGAATCTTATCAAAGGCGTATTGCTCAATAATTCATTTTGTACACTCTAGCGCGGATTGGGTCCTGATATTGTCCGAAAATGTAAATGAAGCTCGAGGACTTTATTGTCATTTATATCTGAGCAGAAATATAAATCTGAAAAGGGAGGGCATACTTTTATGAATTTAAAGGTGTTATAGGTCAGGGAAAAACTAGCGCCAATTCACATCTGGTTTGTGTGGTTGACCATACTAAAAAAATATATTATTTGATACTCGATGTATCCTTTTCTTTTACTGAGATTAGACCACGTTGGTAAGTCACAGAAGGGCAAATTATTGGGAGAGCCGAGATTAATAAGACCAAGATTCAATTTTGTATGCATTTAAACTAATCATCAATAGAAGTAGGACCCTAATTAAACATTTTAAGAGGTTAATCAAGCAACCCACTATTGGATACCATATTCTTATTTCCTTATTACAATACAGACACAATATATAGATTTATAATTCCCAGCATCAAACAAAATCATTATTTAAGTTCACATACCTGTCATTTTGTCTGATCTGAAAGGAGGGTGTTTGTTTATAAATTAATGGTGGTAAAATATGTTTTATGTTAAAAACAAAATCTTTTCTATAAATGGTATCAGGTACTGACTCACTCATCTTTCTAATTGTCTTCTAATATCTGATGACGTTCGGTGTTTGTGACGTCATTCTTACGAGAAGAAAATTGTGTCTTTCTTGTTTAACTCCAAATATCTTAATAAGCATGACCAAGAAAGGGATTGCGAAACAATTGTTTTCCTGGGTGAGGGGGGGCTGACTATACTTGGACCTCCCCCCCCCCCACATACACACACACACACACACACACACAAATTGGCAAAATAAAGTGTGCGAAATCTAATAAAACACTTATTTTAGGACTGGAATAGCACTAAAACGCGTTTGCGGTCATCAAATATTTCAAAATTTTCTTGGGGGTCCATACAAGGTCAGCTCCGCTTCTTCGCCTCTCGACGAAAAATGGCCGCTGTCTGTAAACCTGCTTCGGGGATTTCTAGTTTTGCTTCCCCAACTGTCACTGAGTCCTAATAAAACACTAATTTCACTTTTCTTTTAACTGTATACCAAGAATTTGTACTGAGTTGACTGTTAATTAAAACATTTTGTCAGAGGGCCACTCTACTTTGTGCGACATATTTCGGGCATCGATTATTACTTGTGAATGCAACTGCAACAGTGTGATTGGATGGTTGGAATTCAGAGTTTGATTTCGGTTACAAAACCCCCGGAAACTTTTGGAGTTGCTTACACGGGCTTGAATAGCAGAAAACGCATTTGCGGTTGTTAAATTTTCATAGTTTTCTCCCAGACGGTGAGGCTCCCATAGCCCGCGACGATTGATTGGTTGTTTGGAATTCTTTGCAGCCGGATAGGCTTTATTGGACCAAATTGTAGTTGCTGTTTTCACAGGCTAGATTAGCAGGAAAACGCGTTTGTGGCAGTTAAATTTTCAAAATTTTCTCCCAACGGTCCCGTCTTCGAGGGTGTAAACGATTTATTGGAATTCGAGTCAGCAAGCCATCTTGATTAGGCTATATTAGACCACTTTGAAGTTGCTTTGTTCAAGGGGTTGAAATAGCAGGAAAAGGTGTTTGCAGCCATCAAACATTCCAAAATTTTCTTAGGTAGGGGTGGCAATGGGGTCCATACAAGGTAAGCCATGCTTCTTCGCCTCTCGGGGAAGACCAGTGTCGCTGTCTGTAAACGTGATCAACATTGTATTGATGTGATGTTTTAGTTTGTTCACGGGTTGAAATAGCAGGAAAAGGTGTGTGCAGTCATCAAATATTCCAAAATTTTCTTAGGTGGGGGTGGGGATGGGGTCCATATAAGATAAGCCACGCTTCTCCGCCTCTCGGGGAAGACCAGTGCCGCTGTCTGTAAACGTGATAAACATTGTATTGATGTGATGTTTTAGTTTAACCCGTAAAATATGGCAAAACAGTGAAACTTAAAACAGTGAAAGTCACATTTAGGCATATTTGGTTTACAAGAATCTTCAGATGAAAACTGCGTGGAAATAGCTAAATCACTTTTTAAAGATAAACTCAACATCGCAGATGAAATAAGTGTTGATGCGGCACATCGAGTTGGTCAAGTCAAGCAAGCAGAGGACAAACCTCCGAAACACAGGGGTGTGATTGTTAGAATTGTCAAGCGAGATGATCGTCAAAATGTTATCAAACATCGAAAACTTTTAAAATATTCTGGTATTGCGATAGCCGAAGATATGACTTACACAATGTTAAGCTTCTGGAAGAAGCCCAATTGCACCCCGGGGTTAGCACGGCATGGTTTGCCAACGGCAAAATTTTTTTTTGCAGTTGATAAATCCGGTCTAAAAATTCGAATCCAAATGCACATGAATATAAGTGAAGAAATAAAGAAAATAAAACACAAATTAACTAGACCCAAAAAATAATGATACTATCTATATTCACAATATTGCACCTCTAGTATAATGAAAAAAACTCCCATAATATACTAATGGTTATTTCTTTGTCCATCCTTATTCGAAATGTATAAAATGATTTAATATCAATATACCAAAAGTCTTCATGGTGCCCCCATCCCCCTTTTCACATCTTGTCTTTCTATGTCTAATAAATACTGAAATTGTTTTTTTTTTTTTTGTTTTTTTTTACTTGTTTGTATAATGTAATCAGGTTTAGTAATGGCAATCACATCGCTCTCTTAAGCCAATCAGTACCGTTAATCACTACTCACTACTGATTCAATTTAACGAAAGCTTGTTTAATCTCTAAATGGGCCAAAGGGTTGGTTATTCATCAATAATCCTACCCTTATTTTGGCTTACATTATCATATTATACGATTCTCGTCATCTTAAAAATAATATACTTGATTCCTATCGACATTATTGGTTCTTGCGTGTGTCGAGAACGAAAACCGAGGAAACGTGTAAATTCTTCGTTCAAGTTGATCGCAACCTCCCAGAAATAGACTAAAATCCTATCACTACTCGTCAGAAATATAAAATATACTCATCACTACCAATTAGAAATATACATAAAAATCATCACTTCCCTTTAGACGTATCAACAAAAATCATCACTACCCTTTAGACAATTTCCACAAAACTCATCATAACCTTATACAAATTTCCACACAACTCATAACTATCCTTCAGAAATGTCCGCAAAACCCATCAGTACCCTTCAGAAAGGTCCACAAAACGCATCACTACCCTTTAGAAATGTCCACAAAACGCATCACTCCATCACTTACCATTCGAAAACTCCACAAAACTCCGAACTACCGTTTATAAATACTAGTATATGATAGTAGTAAGTGTTGTTTATAGTGGTATATATTAGTAGTAAGTGTTGTTTATAGCAGTATATGATAGTAGTAAGTGTTGTTTATACCAGTATATGATAGTAGTAAGTGTTGTTTATAGTAGTATATGATAGTAGTAAGTGCTGTTTATAGTAGTATATGGTAGTAGTAAGTGTTGTTTATAGTAGTATATGATATAAGTAAGTGCTGTTTATAGCAGTATATGATATAAGTAAGTGCTGTTTATAGCAGTATATGATAGAAGTAAGTGTTTTTTTATAGCAGTATATGGTAATAGTAAGTGTTGTTTATAGCAGTATATGATGGTAGTAAGTGTTGTTTATAGCAGTATATGATAGTAGTAAGTGTTGTTTATAGCAGTATATGATAGTAGTAAGTATTATTTATGGTAGTATATAATAGTAGTAAGTGTTGTTTATGGTAGTATATAGTAGTAGTAAGTGTTGTTTATAAAGATTCACTTAAATACTACCGTTTTACTTAATTAGGAGATAAAAAGTCCTAATTAGGAGATTAAAAGTCCTAATTAGGAGATAGAAAGTCCTAATTAGGATATAACAAGTCCTAATTAGGAGATAAAAAGTCCTAATTAGGAGATAAAAAGTCCTAATTAGGAGATACAAAGTCACAATTACGCTAAAAAAAAAAAAAAAAAAAAAAAATCGTGGCACCAGGAGGCTTCCGTAGATTTTTGATATTTATATAAACAGTATTTTGACTTATGGATCTGAGATTTGGGATTTTCATAAAGCGTATGGCATAGAAAAAGCATATTTAAACTTTTGTAAACGGTTATTGGGCGTAACACAGTCCACTAACAATAGCATGGTATTTTATGAACTGGGTCGATATCCATTGTATATCCAAAGAAAAATACACATTTTCAAATATTTTCTAAAATTATTATGTACTAAAAATAAATTGTTAAAATCGTGTTTAAATGAAATGGTAACGAAGAATGATGCATGTATGGTTGAACAATTTAAAAAGCGAATTGTACTCAATTGGATTGGGGTATATTTGGGAGCGTTTTGATTATTAAACACCCACCTTACTATTATCAGAAATAGAATTTTAGACATTTTTTTAAACAAGAGTGAACAGAAGATATAATTGTCAGTCAGCTAAAGATATTATATATCAACATGTTATTTCTCATTTTGATCTTATGTGAGAAAACCTATAAACTATAACTATCAAAGATTAATATGTAGAATACTTTTATTTTCCCACAACTTGTGTTCAGAAACTTGTCGTTTTGAGAAAATAGAGTGTGCAAAGAGAATTTGTAGATTATGTTATTTGAATGAAATAGAAGATGAATACCACCATATTATTATATGTCCATATTTAAATAATTATAGGAAAAAATATATAAAATCTTACTATTATTTTTAACCCAAATCGCTTTAAAACTTTTCAGTCATTATCGGTACAAAGTATCAAAGAACTGATTAATCTTGGTTCATATGTTTTTCCTACCGATAAAAAAAAAGTAATGAAATATCTGTTCATCTTCAAAATAGAATTATATCATAATATGATTTGTTTAGGTTTGTAAGCGTTGTGTGTAGTCAATACACAGTTTTAAATTAAGTTCATTTTATATTTATATCCTTCACTCTCCGACCACAAACCAAATGTATTAGGTCTTTCACAATAACAATTCTAGACAATAACTGTATATATTTGTATATTATATTTATTTATTGTATTTTTTTATTACACTTAATGAAGTGTTGATAATTAATGCTGAGTGCCTGGGTGTAGAACAATAAAAGTTAATTGATATATTTGGGAATCTTATCAAAGGCGTATTGCTCAATAATTCATTTTGTACACTCTAGCGCGGATTGGGTCCTGATATTGTCCGAAAATGTAAATGAAGCTCGGGGACTTTATTGTCATTTATATCTGAGCAGAAATATAAATCTGAAAAGGGAGGGCATACTTTTATGAATTTAAAGGTGTTATAGGTCAGGGAAAAACTAGCGCCAATTCACATCTGGTTTGTGTGGTTGACCATACTAAAAAAATATATTATTTGATACTCGATGTATCCTTTTCTTTTACTGAGATTAGACCACGTTGGTAAGTCACAGAAGGGCAAATTATTGGGAGAGCCGAGATTAATAAGACCAAGATTCAATTTTGTATGCATTTAAACTAATCATCAATAGAAGTAGGATCCTAATTAAACATTTTAAGAGGTTAATCAAGCAACCCACTATTGGATACCATATTCTTATTTCCTTATTACAATACAGACACAATCTATAGATTTATAATTCCCAGCATCAAACAAAATCATTACTTAAGCTCACATACCTGTCATTTTGTCTGATCTGAAAGGAGGGTGTTTGTTTATAAATTAATGGTGGTAAAATATGTTTTATGTTAAAAACAAAATCTTTTCTATAAATGGTATCAGGTACTGACTCACTCATCTTTCTAATTGTCTTCTAATATCTGATGACGTTCGGTGTTTGTGACGTCATTCTTACGAGAAGAAAATTGTGTCTTTCTTGTTTAACTCCAAATATCTTAATAAGCATGACCAAGAAAGGGATTGCGAAACAATTGTTTTCCTGGGTGGGGGGGGGCTGACTATACTTGGACCCCCCCCCCCACACACACACACACACATTGGCAAAATAAAGTGTGCGAAATCTAATAAAACACTTATTTTAGGACTGGAATAGCACTAAAACGCGTTTGCGGTCATCAAATATTTCAAAATTTTCTTGGGGGTCCATACAAGGTCAGCTCCGCTTCTTCGCCTCTCGACGAAAAATGGCCGCTGTCTGTAAACCTGCTTCGGGGATTTCTAGTTTTGCTTCCCCAACTGTCACTGAGTCCTAATAAAACACTAATTTCACTTTTCTTTTAACTGTATACCAAGAATTTGTACTGAGTTGACTGTTAATTAAAACATTTTGTCAGAGGGCCACTCTACTTTGTGCGACATATTTCGGGCATCGATTATTACTTGTGAATGCAACTGCAACAGTGTGATTGGATGGTTGGAATTCAGAGTTTGATTTCGGTTACAAAACCCCCGGAAACTTTTGGAGTTGCTTACACGGGCTTGAATAGCAGAAAACGCATTTGCGGTTGTTAAATTTTCATAGTTTTCTCCCAGACGGTGAGGCTCCCATAGCCCGCGACGATTGATTGGTTGTTTGGAATTCTTTGCAGCCGGATAGGCTTTATTGGACCAAATTGTAGTTGCTGTTTTCACAGGCTAGATTAGCAGGAAAACGCGTTTGTGGCAGTTAAATTTTCAAAATTTTCTCCCAACGGTCCCGTCTTCGAGGGTGTAAACGATTTATTGGAATTCGAGTCAGCAAGCCATCTTGATTAGGCTATATTAGACCACTTTGAAGTTGCTTTGTTCAAGGGGTTGAAATAGCAGGAAAAGGTGTTTGCAGCCATCAAACATTCCAAAATTTTCTTAGGTAGGGGTGGCAATGGGGTCCATACAAGGTAAGCCATGCTTCTTCGCCTCTCGGGGAAGACCAGTGTCGCTGTCTGTAAACGTGATCAACATTGTATTGATGTGATGTTTTAGTTTGTTCACGGGTTGAAATAGCAGGAAAAGGTGTGTGCAGTCATCAAATATTCCAAAATTTTCTTAGGTGGGGGTGGGGATGGGGTCCATATAAGATAAGCCACGCTTCTCCGCCTCTCGGGGAAGACCAGTGCCGCTGTCTGTAAACGTGATAAACATTGTATTGATGTGATGTTTTAGTTTAACCCGTAAAATATGGCAAAACAGTGAAACTTAAAACAGTGAAAGTCACATTTAGGCATATTTGGTTTACAAGAATCTTCAGATGAAAACTGCGTGGAAATAGCTAAATCACTTTTTAAAGATAAACTCAACATCGCAGATGAAATAAGTGTTGATGCGGCACATCGAGTTGGTCAAGTCAAGCAAGCAGAGGACAAACCTCCGAAACACAGGGGTGTGATTGTTAGAATTGTCAAGCGAGATGATCGTCAAAATGTTATCAAACATCGAAAACTTTTAAAATATTCTGGTATTGCGATAGCCGAAGATATGACTTACACAATGTTAAGCTTCTGGAAGAAGCCCAATTGCACCCCGGGGTTAGCACGGCATGGTTTGCCAACGGCAAAATTTTTTTTTGCAGTTGATAAATCCGGTCTAAAAATTCGAATCCAAATGCACATGAATATAAGTGAAGAAATAAAGAAAATAAAACACAAATTAACTAGACCCAAAAAATAATGATACTATCTATATTCACAATATTGCACCTCTAGTATAATGAAAAAAACTCCCATAATATACTAATGGTTATTTCTTTGTCCATCCTTATTCGAAATGTATAAAATGATTTAATATCAATATACCAAAAGTCTTCATGGTGCCCCCATCCCCCTTTTCACATCTTGTCTTTCTATGTCTAATAAATACTGAAATTGTTTTTTTTTTTTTTGTTTTTTTTTACTTGTTTGTATAATGTAATCAGGTTTAGTAATGGCAATCACATCGCTCTCTTAAGCCAATCAGTACCGTTAATCACTACTCACTACTGATTCAATTTAACGAAAGCTTGTTTAATCTCTAAATGGGCCAAAGGGTTGGTTATTCATCAATAATCCTACCCTTATTTTGGCTTACATTATCATATTATACGATTCTCGTCATCTTAAAAATAATATACTTGATTCCTATCGACATTATTGGTTCTTGCGTGTGTCGAGAACGAAAACCGAGGAAACGTGTAAATTCTTCGTTCAAGTTGATCGCAACCTCCCAGAAATAGACTAAAATCCTATCACTACTCGTCAGAAATATAAAATATACTCATCACTACCAATTAGAAATATACATAAAAATCATCACTTCCCTTTAGACGTATCAACAAAAATCATCACTACCCTTTAGACAATTTCCACAAAACTCATCATAACCTTATACAAATTTCCACACAACTCATAACTATCCTTCAGAAATGTCCGCAAAACCCATCAGTACCCTTCAGAAAGGTCCACAAAACGCATCACTACCCTTTAGAAATGTCCACAAAACGCATCACTCCATCACTTACCATTCGAAAACTCCACAAAACTCCGAACTACCGTTTATAAATACTAGTATATGATAGTAGTAAGTGTTGTTTATAGTGGTATATATTAGTAGTAAGTGTTGTTTATAGCAGTATATGATAGTAGTAAGTGTTGTTTATACCAGTATATGATAGTAGTAAGTGTTGTTTATAGTAGTATATGATAGTAGTAAGTGCTGTTTATAGTAGTATATGGTAGTAGTAAGTGTTGTTTATAGTAGTATATGATATAAGTAAGTGCTGTTTATAGCAGTATATGATATAAGTAAGTGCTGTTTATAGCAGTATATGATAGAAGTAAGTGTTTTTTTATAGCAGTATATGGTAATAGTAAGTGTTGTTTATAGCAGTATATGATGGTAGTAAGTGTTGTTTATAGCAGTATATGATAGTAGTAAGTGTTGTTTATAGCAGTATATGATAGTAGTAAGTATTATTTATGGTAGTATATAATAGTAGTAAGTGTTGTTTATGGTAGTATATAGTAGTAGTAAGTGTTGTTTATAAAGATTCACTTAAATACTACCGTTTTACTTAATTAGGAGATAAAAAGTCCTAATTAGGAGATTAAAAGTCCTAATTAGGAGATAGAAAGTCCTAATTAGGATATAACAAGTCCTAATTAGGAGATAAAAAGTCCTAATTAGGAGATAAAAAGTCCTAATTAGGAGATACAAAGTCACAATTACGCTAAAAAAAAAAAAAAAAAAAAAAAATCGTGGCACCAGGAGGCTTCCGTAGATTTTTGATATTTATATAAACAGTATTTTGACTTATGGATCTGAGATTTGGGATTTTCATAAAGCGTATGGCATAGAAAAAGCATATTTAAACTTTTGTAAACGGTTATTGGGCGTAACACAGTCCACTAACAATAGCATGGTATTTTATGAACTGGGTCGATATCCATTGTATATCCAAAGAAAAATACACATTTTCAAATATTTTCTAAAATTATTATGTACTAAAAATAAATTGTTAAAATCGTATTTAAATGAAATGGTAACGAAGAATGATGCATGTATGGTTGAACAATTTAAAAAGCGAATTGTACTCAATTGGATTGGGGTATATTTGGGAGCGTTTTGATTATTAAACACCCACCTTACTATTATCAGAAATAGAATTTTAGACATTTTTTTAAACAAGAGTGAACAGAAGATATAATTGTCAGTCAGCTAAAGATATTATATATCAACATGTTATTTCTCATTTTGATCTTATGTGAGAAAACCTATAAACTATAACTATCAAAGATTAATATGTAGAATACTTTTATTTTCCCACAACTTGTGTACAGAAACTTGTCGTTTTGAGAAAATAGAGTGTGCAAAGAGAATTTGTAGATTATGTTATTTGAATGAAATAGAAGATGAATACCACCATATTATTATATGTCCATATTTAAATAATTATAGGAAAAAATATATAAAATCTTACTATTATTTTTAACCCAAATCGCTTTAAAACTTTTCAGTCATTATCGGTACAAAGTATCAAAGAACTGATTAATCTTGGTTCATATGTTTTTCCTACCGATAAAAAAAAAGTAATGAAATATCTGTTCATCTTCAAAATAGAATTATATCATAATATGATTTGTTTAGGTTTGTAAGCGTTGTGTGTAGTCAATACACAGTTTTAAATTAAGTTCATTTTATATTTATATCCTTCACTCTCCGACCACAAACCAAATGTATTAGGTCTTTCACAATAACAATTCTAGACAATAACTGTATATATTTGTATATTATATTTATTTATTGTATTTTTTTATTACACTTAATGAAGTGTTGATAATTAATGCTGAGTGCCTGGGTGTAGAACAATAAAAGTTAATTGATATATTTGGGAATCTTATCAAAGGCGTATTGCTCAATAATTCATTTTGTACACTCTAGCGCGGATTGGGTCCTGATATTGTCCGAAAATGTAAATGAAGCTCGGGGACTTTATTGTCATTTATATCTGAGCAGAAATATAAATCTGAAAAGGGAGGGCATACTTTTATGAATTTAAAGGTGTTATAGGTCAGGGAAAAACTAGCGCCAATTCACATCTGGTTTGTGTGGTTGACCATACTAAAAAAATATATTATTTGATACTCGATGTATCCTTTTCTTTTACTGAGATTAGACCACGTTGGTAAGTCACAGAAGGGCAAATTATTGGGAGAGCCGAGATTAATAAGACCAAGATTCAATTTTGTATGCATTTAAACTAATCATCAATAGAAGTAGGATCCTAATTAAACATTTTAAGAGGTTAATCAAGCAACCCACTATTGGATACCATATTCTTATTTCCTTATTACAATACAGACACAATCTATAGATTTATAATTCCCAGCATCAAACAAAATCATTACTTAAGTTCACATACCTGTCATTTTGTCTGATCTGAAAGGAGGGTGTTTGTTTATAAATTAATGGTGGTAAAATATGTTTTATGTTAAAAACAAAATCTTTTCTATAAATGGTATCAGGTACTGACTCACTCATCTTTCTAATTGTCTTCTAATATCTGATGACGTTCGGTGTTTGTGACGTCATTCTTACGAGAAGAAAATTGTGTCTTTCTTGTTTAACTCCAAATATCTTAATAAGCATGACCAAGAAAGGGATTGCGAAACAATTGTTTTCCTGGGTGGGGGGGGCTGACTATACTTGGACCCCCCCCCCACACACACACACACATTGGCAAAATAGAGTGTGCGAAATCTAATAAAACACTTATTTTAGGACTGGAATAGCACTAAAACGCGTTTGCGGTCATCAAATATTTCAAAATTTTCTTGGGGGTCCATACAAGGTCAGCTCCGCTTCTTCGCCTCTCGATGAAAAATGGCCGCTGTCTGTAAACCTGCTTCGGGGATTTCTAGTTTTGCTTCCCCAACTGTCACTGAGTCCTAATAAAACACTAATTTCACTTTTCTTTTAACTGTATACCAAGAATTTGTACTGAGTTGACTGTTAATTAAAACATTTTGTCAGAGGGCCACTCTACTTTGTGCGACATATTTCGGGCATCGATTATTACTTGTGAATGCAACTGCAACAGTGTGATTGGATGGTTGGAATTCAGAGTTTGATTTCGGTTACAAAACCCCCGGAAACTTTTGGAGTTGCTTACACGGGCTTGAATAGCAGAAAACGCATTTGCGGTTGTTAAATTTTCATAGTTTTCTCCCAGACGGTGAGGCTCCCATAGCCCGCGACGATTGATTGGTTGTTTGGAATTCTTTGCAGCCGGATAGGCTTTATTGGACCAAATTGTAGTTGCTGTTTTCACAGGCTAGATTAGCAGGAAAACGCGTTTGTGGCAGTTAAATTTTCAAAATTTTCTCCCAACGGTCCCGTCTTCGAGGGTGTAAACGATTTATTGGAATTCGAGTCAGCAAGCCATCTTGATTAGGCTATATTAGACCACTTTGAAGTTGCTTTGTTCAAGGTGTTGAAATAGCAGGAAAAGGTGTTTGCAGCCATCAAACATTCCAAAATTTTCTTAGGTAGGGGTGGCAATGGGGTCCATACAAGGTAAGCCATGCTTCTTCGCCTCTCGGGGAAGACCAGTGTCGCTGTCTGTAAACGTGATCAACATTGTATTGATGTGATGTTTTAGTTTGTTCACTGGTTGAAATTGCAGGAAAAGGAGTGTGCAGCCATCAAATATTCCAAACTTTTCTTAGGTGGGGTGGGGATGGGGTCCATATAAGATAAGCCACGCTTCTCCGCCTCTCGGGGAAGACCAGTGCCGCTGTCTGTAAACGTGATAAACATTGTATTGATGTGATGTTTTAGTTTAACCCGTAAAATATGGCAAAACAGTGAAACTTAAAACAGTGAAAGTCACATTTAGGCATATTTGGTTTACAAGAATCTTCAGATGAAAACTGTGTGGAAATAGTTAAATCACACAAATGTTAAGCTTCTGGAAGAAGCCCAATCGCACCCGGGGTTAGCACGGCATGGTTTACCAACGGCAAAATTTTTGCAGTTGAAAAATCCGGTCTAAAAATTCGAATCCAAATGCACATGAATATAAGTGAAGAAATAAAGAAAATAAAACACAAATTAACTAGACCCCAAAAATAATGATACTATCTATATTCACAATATTGCACCTCTAGTATTCACAATATTGCACCTCTAGTATTCACAATATTGCACCTCTAGTATTTTTTTTTTTTTTACTTGTTTGTATAATGTAATCAGGTTTAGTAATGGCAAACACATCGCTCTCTTAAGCCAATCAGTACCGTTAATCACTACTCACTACTGATTCAATTTAACGAAAGCTTGTTTAATCTCTAAATGGGTCAAAGGGTTGGTTATTCATCAAAAATCCTACCCTTATTTTGGCTTACATTATCATATTATACGATTCTCATCATCTTAAAATTAATATACTTGATTCCTCTCATAATAGGTTGCTTTTGAGCTCTTATGTATTCGTATTTGAAATTTTGGTTCGTATTGTTATTTATTTTTTGTTCTTATTCGTGTGTGAATATATGTTATATTTTGCTGTGCACATAACACAACCTCTAGAAACTACCCATACTTATACATCAATAATAGTAACAGAACCACACCTTTCTCCTTCCTTGATCAAAGTAACAGGGTGACTTCTAGACACGTAGATCTAGACCCTATCTTTATTGAGAGAAGGGGTCGTGTTGGGTTCATATTAGATACTATAATATACTGGTTGATTCACTTATATTTGCTTGTAATGTAATAACCACATCCCACATTAATCTCATAAAAACTTTAATTTTCACACTGCTTATCAGATCTGGGGACATCAGGCCAAACCCTGGTCCTATCCATTCGTCAAATGACCATGTATCAATATTTCATCTTAACGCGCGAAGCATTAGAAACAAACTCTCCTCAGTCCCAGAACCGATCGAAGATTATCACATTTGTGGTTTTACAGAAACTCATCTTGATAACTGAGTAGACAGTGAGATTCTTACGTTCAACAATTTTCATCAGCCGTTTAGAAAGGATAGGAACTTCAGTGGGGGAGGAATTCTAGTGTATGTTGATAAGAAACTTTCATGTAGACGAAGATTAGACTTAGAATTTAAAGACGCTGAAATAGTTTGGGTTGAAGTTAAGTTAAAACACGAAATCATATTGGTAGCTACTGCTTATAGACCTCCAAACTCGGGCGTTGAATTTGGGTTATTTTTAGGATCTTCAATCGAACTAGCTTATCAATTCTCCAAAAATGTAATTATAATCAGGGATCTCAATTTTGATCTTTTAGGTCTAAAAAATGGTAAACTCTATGATTTGATGCTAACTAACAATATAAAAAATATTATTTATGAACCAACTAGAGTAACCGCTTTAAAATCATCCTTGCTAGACGTAATTCTTATTCAAGACGAGATTAACATATGTCTAAGTGAGACTATACATATTGATAAGAGCATATCGGACCACAAAGGCGTTGCTGCGGTTCTAGACTTGTGTGCTTATTCAAACCCATGCTTTGAACGAGAAATTGTTCTATACAAGCTAGCTGACTACGAAAAATTAAATAATCTTATTTTTTATTTTAATTGGGACGAGGCGCTCACTCCCCTTGACTTAAATAACGTAATTGATATCTTCTATTCAATTCTTACTAAATCTACAAACGAATGTATTCCCAGGAAGAAAGTAATTATTCGACCTTCGGATAAACCCTGCTTTAATTCAAGTCTACGTAAGTAGATTCGGATTCGTGATGTTTTAAGGAAGCGGGCCATTAAAACAAAACGACCTAGCCATTTAGTGAAATACAAACATCAACGAAATAAAGTAAATAATTTTTAAAAAGTTTTAAAAACTGAGTACAATGATTGGTTGGTATCTGAATTATCAAATCCAAAATTAAGTCCCCAAGATTTTTGGAAACATATTAAACATTATATAGGTGAAAAGGTAGATTATGATATACCACCATTAATATCAAGCAATACAGACATTATTTCACTTTCCGATTTCGAAAAGGCCGAACTTTTAAATACATTTTACGGTTCCGTTTCCAATAATGTCGACAAAAAGGAATTTTCTTATTTTCCCAAACGAACAAACTCTCTGTTTCACATGCCAGAAATTACCGATCAAGAGATTAATGATCTTATCCAAATCCTAAAAATAAAAAAGGCCAACGGCCCCGATAAAATTAGGAACCGTCTTTTGAAAAATGTCGTTTCCTTACTATTCTTACTCCTGAAACTATTATTTAACAAATCACTTAGTTCTAACACGTTTCCTAGCGCATGGAAAATTACAAATGTTATGCCCTTGTTTAAAAACGGGGACAGAGGAAATGTTTCAAACTATCGTCCCATATCCTTATTATCGTCAGTGAGCAAAATCTTTGAAAAAATTGTTTTCAAACACATTTACAATTATTTTCATAGTAATGATGTATTTAATTGTTCCCAGTCAGGCTTCAGGGCCAAACATTCCACTGTGCACCAGTTACTAGAAATTTTTCAGGACGTGCTATCTTCTATAGACAAACGACAGTACTCATGTCATATATATTGCGACATCTCCAAAGCGTTCGACCGGGTAAATCATTTAGGTTTACATCACAAACTATCTAGCTATGGTATAAGTGATAAAATCATAGACTGGCTAAAAAATTATCTCACCGGTAGAAAACAAAGAGTCTTCATAAACAGTTCATTTTCAGGTTATGCAACTTTGGCCTCTGGGGTACCGCAGGGATCTGTACTAGGTCCCTTCCTCTTTCTTGTTTATATTAATGACATCCAGGATGTTTTGGATAATATTGTTTTCAAACACATTTACAATTATTTTCATAGTAATGATCTATTTAATTGTTTCCAGTCAGGCTTCAGGGCCAAACATTCCACTGTGCACCAGTTACTAGAAATTTTTCAGTACGTGCTATCTTCTATAGACAAACGACAGTACTCATGTCATATAAATATTGCGACATCTCCAAAGCGTTCGACCGGGTAAATCATTTAGGTTTACTCCACAAACTATCTAGCTATGGTATAAGTGATAAAATCATAGACTGGCTAAAAAATTATCTCACCGGTAGAAAACAAAGATTCTTCATAAACAGTTCATTTTCAAGTTATGCAACTTCTGTTCTAGGTCCCTTCCTCTTTCTTGTTTATATTAATGACATCCAGGATGTTTTGGATAATACCGCTAGACTCTTTGCCGATGACGCGGTAATTGGGTGAAACAAAACAAATTTACCGGACCTCGAAAATTCATTAAATATAGACTTAAAAAAACTCTCTAAGTGGTCAAAAGATTGGTTAATTAAATTCAACCCCAACAAAACTAAGGTCGTAATTTTCACAAACAAAAAATTTTCAATTTCTCCAAACTTCAAATTCGGCGATAACCAACTCGATATCGTTCATTCCCACAAGCATCTTGGCATTCACTTGTCAAATGATTGCAAATGGAGCACACACATTGACACGTTGTGCAGGTCGGCCTCAAACGATTAAATACACTAAGAAAGCTAAAATATACCACAACTAAGAGCTCGCTTGATAAAATCTTTAAAGTGCATATATGCTCTATTCTTGAATATGCTTCTGCGTCAAACAGCGCAGCAAAACTCGAAAAAATTCAATTAGAGGCCGCAAGAATTATCACCGGACTTCCAAAATTCAGTAGCCGAGCAGTGCTTTATTATGAATCTGGTTGGAACAGGCTTTCCGAACGCCGGAGTATAAGACGTCTTACCACCCTGCATAAAATTTTAAATAAAAACGCGCCCAAATACTTACTAGATATTATCCATTCTTTTGAAAGCAATACACTTAGATATAACTTAAGAAATAGTGATCATATTTCCCCACCCTTCTGTAGAACATCATTATATAAAAAATCATTCTTTCCGTCAACAATCCGAGACTGGAACTTATTGGACTCATCAACAAAAAAATAAAAAATAAAAAATATAACAACTTTTAAAAACAAATTGTCTGAGAGATTCAAGATAATAACGGCTCCAACTTATTATGCGAACGGTAATAGAAAATTGAGTATTTTACACACAAAACTTCGTCATGGGTGTAGTTCCCTAAACTCAGATCTGTTTCGAATAAATTTAATTGAAAATCCTAAATGTTCTTGCGGCGCGTCATCCGAAAACGCAAAACACTATCTAATGGAATGTAATTTGTTTGATTTTGAAAGAAATGAACTTTTCGATTCTTTGTGGACCTTCATCACCATAACCTTACATATACTTCTCTGGGGTGATTCTAGTCTAAATACTGACATCATCATTTATATCTTCAATCAAGTACAAAAATATATTAAATCAACTCCAAGGTTCAATTGATAAGTATGCGCAGTGTAGTTTCACTTTTGTATTTTTTTTTTATTTCATTTTTCCTATTTGCATAACTGTAAAATGTTTTGTTTGTTTTTTTTTGTGTGATTTTCCCCTTCCAACTTTCGATTTCGATGTTTTTCTATTCGCAAGGGTGAAAAATCATGTTGAATTTCAAAAGAAGACAAAAATCCCCCAGTGAAATGATTCGGGCATATCGAAAAATTACTTTCATAAACTAATATTTAAAAATTTCTCTATAATGGGATTTTTAATTATTTATTATAACATTTATATGCTTCGTTTTTGTATGTTCTTAACAATTGTGCTATTTATATCCTTCGTTTTTATACGCCCACATTTTTATGTGGACGTATATTGTCGTCGCCCCCGTCCGTCCGTCCGTCCGTCCGTCCACAATTGTTTGTGAACAGTCTACAGGTCACAATTTTTATCCGATTTCAATGAAACTTAAAATATAGGTTTATCACCCTAAGATCTCGGTTCCTTTCGATATTGGCATCTATCGGACTGTAACTTCATGGGTTATGGCCCCTGATTGTACGAAAAATCACGTTTTTTAGCTTGTGAACAGTGTAGAGGTCAAAATTTTGATCCGATTTCGATGAAACTTGAAATGCATGTTTATAACCAAAAGATCTTGGTTCCTTTCGATATTTGCGCATATCGGATCGTAACTTCCTGAATTATGGCCCCTGATTGTCCGAAAAATCACCCTTTTTAGCTTGTGTTCCCTGTGGAGGTCAAAATTGTAATCCGATTCAAAAAAACGTTTGATTATATCAGCGTTACATAGTTATGGGGGTTGAGTTCGAATTTCGTGAAAATCGGACCAAAATTGACAGACAAAATGGCCGCCGTTTGTACGCGAATAGTGTGAAAATATGTTATATCAAGGTTGTGGACCCTATAGAGGTCACAATTTTGAACCGATTTTCATGAAACTTGAAATACATGTTTATAACCGAAAGATCTTGGTTCCTGTCGATATTTGCGCATATCGGATCGTAACTTCCAGAATTATGGCCCCTGATTGTCCGAAAAATCACACTTTTTAGCTTGTGTTCCCTGTGGAGGTCAAAATTGTTATCTGATTCAAAAAAACGTTTGATTATATCACCGTTACATAGTTTTGGGGGTTGAGATTGAGTTTCGTGAAAAATCGGACCAAAATTGACGGACAAAATGGCCGCCGTTTGTACGCGAATAGTGTGAAAAAATGTTATATCAAGGTTGTGGACCCTATAGAGGTCACAATTTTTAACCGATTTTCATGAAACTTGACATGTATGTTTATAACCCAAAGGTCTTAGTTCCTTTCAATATTTGCGCCCATCGGATCGTAACTTCCTGAATTATGGCCCCTCATTGTCCAAAAAATCACCCTTTTTTGCTTGTTGTCCCACTGGAGGTCAAAATTATTATCCGATTCATAAAAACGTTTGATTATATCACCGTTACATGATAATGGAGGCTGAGATCAAATTTCGTGAAAATCGGACCAAAATTGACAGACAAAATGGCCGCCGTTTGTACGCGAATAGTGTGAAAAAATGTTATATCAAGCTATAGAGGTCACAATTTTGAACCGATTTTGATGAAACTTGACATGTATGTTTATAACCCAAAGATCTTGGGTCCTTTCTATATTTGCGCCCATCTGATCGTATCTTCCTGAATTATGTTCCGTGATTGACCAAAAAATTGCCTTTTTTAGCTTGTGGCCCCTCTGTAGGTCAAAATTATTATCCGATTTAAAAAAACGTTTGATTATATCACCGTTACATTGTTATAAAAGATGATGTGGAATTTCGTGAAAATTGGACCAAAAATGACGGACTAAATGGCCGCTGTTTGTAGCCGAATAGTGTGAAAATATGTTATATCAAGGTTGTGGACCCTATAGAGGTCACAATTTTGAACTGATTTTGATGAAACTTGAAATACATGTTTATAACATAAAGATCTTGGTTCCTTTCGATTTTTGCGCATATTGGATCGTAACTTTCTGAATTATGGCCCCTGATTGTACTAAAAATCGCCTTTATCACCTTGTGGTCCCTCTGGAGGTAACAATTATTACCTGATTTAAAAAAACGTTTGATTATATCACTGTTACAGGGTAATATAGGTTGAGTTTGAATTTCAAGAAAATCGGACCAAAATTGACAAACAAAATGACCGCCGTTTGTACGCGAATGGTGTAAAAATATGGTATATCAAGGTTGTGAACCCTATAGGGGTCACAATTTTAATACGTTTTTGATGAAACTCGAAATCTTGGTTCCTTGCGATATTTGCGCATATCGGATTGTAATTTCTTGAATTATGGCCTCTGATTATACGGAAAATTGCCTTTATGGAGTTCAAAAACATTTGATTATATCACCATTACACTGTAATGAATTTTCAGTTTGAATTTTGTGAACATCGACTAAAATTGATGAACAAAATGGCTGCCATTTTTACACGAATAGTGTAAAAAAAAATGGTATATCAAGGTTGTGTACCCTGTAGAGATCACAATTTTAATTCGATTTTGGTCAAACTGAAAGATCTTGGTTCCTGTTGATATTTGGACATATCTGATCGTAACTTCCTGAATTATGGCCCATGATTGTACGAAAAGTCGCCATAATATTAAATGTTTCGTATCCAGTGGAGGTGACAGCTTATTCCATAATGTTAAATGATTCGTATACTTTATATTAGCATGGAGCAGAACTTTATAAAAACCAAACAAATTCTAATGATTTTCTGATAATTACTTAATATGCGACAACTCTTGTTGACTGCCCGGACGATTTAGCTGCTGTGTGGGCGTTTGTTTCGTTGCCTGGCAACCTATTTTTGTATGTTCTTAACAATTGTACTATTATAACTGTCAATTACAATGTATGTGGAGAGGGCATCGGTAAGTTTTCGTATCCCCCCCCCCATATAAATTTCACGGCTATGCCCCTGTATGACATAGTTGATTTTCGTTTGCCTTTTTTACTGTTGTTGTTCACACATCTGCTCTTTAATAGATGGTATAAACATGATTTTCGCATTGTCTCCGCTGGGGACTACGCCAAAACTGACAATTGCCCTTTGAAAAAAATCTCAGAATAGCTTTGCTTTACATAGATGTACGTCCGTTACTTTTCACAGAATTTTGACTGCCACATTAGTTCAAAGATTATACCAGACATCAATATGGAGATGAGGCAGTCAAATTAATTAATCAGATAGGAAAGTGTGAGGTGAAATATGTACGTTCATGCAACAGTATAACTTTCTTAATGAGATGTAGGGATAACCAAGTGATACCTAAAGGTTTGATTATCACATCACCAGTTGGATAACCAATTAAGCTAGGGTTTCATCATTGTTACTTATGGTTTCTCTTATTATTGTTTAATGTACCTATATATAACACTGTCACATTTTTCCTCATTTGTAATTTGTATGCTTGATAACGACCAGTGAATTCTTGTCGAAACGTCGTGTGTGTATAATATACCGATTGTTATCCATAGAACTGTGTTTTGTGTTATATTATGTTCAATCGCTAAATGCCATTCAAAGATTATAACTTTTATTGTGTTCGTTAGGCTTTGGTTATGATTGGTCAGCCCAAAACATCGGTAAGAGAAAGAATCTTATCAGTCTACTGAAAACACGTCTTACTGATATAGAGATCCCAAATTGGTCGGCTAAGCTAAACGATAGTAGCAGTTTAACTGAATATAAATGTTTCAAACTAAATCTTTGTCTAGAAGAATATTTAACATTAGAGATGAATTTAAATGTTAAAAGGAATGTTACAAAACTAAGATTGAATCTTTTTCCATTAGCCACAACTTTGTTTAATAGGAAAATGAAAGATAATCCTTTGTGTCCATTATGTAAGATAAGCGATGAAGATAAAATTCACTTTTTATGTATAAAATTGAGTCATATTATATGTAAATATATACCAGTAAAATTTGTTAATAATGTGAACAATAATAGATATACGTTTCATAAGTTATGTACAACTAAAAATAAATCTCTTTTACTTTCAATTTCACATTTTGTTAATGTCGCTTTGAATTATAGATCAAACTACATTTAGATATTTTTGCTATGTTTTTCGTATTTATTAAATCTCTGCTGTACATAATTATATTTTTTATACGCCCACATTTTCATGTGGACGTATATTGTCGTCGCCCCTGTTCGTCCGTCCGTCCGGACGTCCGTCCGTCCGTTCACAATTGTTTGTGAACAGTCTACAGGTCACAATTTTTATCCGATTTCAATGAAACTTAAAACATAGGTTTATCACCCTAAGATCTCGGTTCCTTTCGATATTGGCATGTATCGGACTGTAACTTCATGGGTTATGGCCCCTGATTGTACGAAAAATCATGTTTTTTAGCTTGTGAACAGTTTAGAGGTCACAATGTTGAACCGATTTGGACGAAACTTGAAATGCATGTTTATAACCCAAAAACCTTGGTTCCTTTCGATATTTGCGCCAATCGGATCGTAACTTCCTGTTATGGCCCCTGATTGTCCGAAAAATCGCCCTTTTTAGCTTGTGGTCCCTCTGAAGGTCAAAATTGTTATCCGATTTAAAAAACCGTTTGATTATATCACCGTTCCATGGTTATGAAGGTTGAGTTCGAATTTCGTGAAAATCGGACCAAAATTGACGGACAAAATGGCCGCCATTTGTACGCGAATAGTGTGAAAATATGTTAAATCAAGGTTGTGAACAGTGTAGAGGACACAATTTTGAACCGATTTGGATGAAGCTTGACATGTATGTTTATAACCAAAAGATCGTGGTTCCTTTAGATATTTGCGCCCATTGGATCATAACTTCCTGATTTATGTCCCCGGATTGTCAGAAAAATCGCTTTTGTTCGCTTTTGGTCCCTCTGGAGGTCAAAATTATTATCCGATTTAAAAAAACGTTTGACTATATCACCGTTACATGGTAATGAAGAGAGAGTTTGAATTACGTGAAAACCGGACTAGAATTGACGGACAAAATAGCCGCCGCTTGTACACGAATAGTGTGAAAATATGTTATATCAAGGTTGTGGACCCTATAGAGGTCACAATTTTGAATCAATTTTGATGAAACTTGACAGGTATGTTTTAAACCCAAAGATCTTGGTTCCTTTCGATATTTGCGCCCATCGGGTCATTACTTCCTGAATTATGTCCCCTGATTGTACGAAAAATCACCCTTTTAAGCTTGTGGTGCCTCTGGAGGTCACAATTATTATATGATTTAAAAAAAAAACGTTTGATTATAAAAACCAAACAAATTCTAATGATTTTCTGATAATTGCTTAATATGCGACAATTCTTGTTGACTGCCCGGACGATTTGGCTGCTGTGTGGGCGTATGTTTCGTTGCCTGGCAACCTATTTTTATCTTTAAATTTTGTAACTATGCGTCCTCGACCTACTTATTGGAATGAACTATTTATTTATTTATTTACCAGAAAATATGTACCCCTGTTACCACAATAATTTCTAATTTACTGGATTACAGGTAGTAGAACTTCATAGTCACGTGAGTTATGGAACACAAATCCAAAACAAATGTTTTTTTGCTTTATATAAAAGATCTATTCTTGTAGAACTCCAGGAATAAAATTCAACCGAAATCTGCCTTGGGAAAAACAAGTCACATGCGATCTGGTTTTGGTATCAAAGCGACTTCTAAAATCTACTTTTTTATAAGCCCACATTTTTATGTGGCCGTATTATGCCGTCGCCCCTGTTTGTCCGTACGCCCCTGTTTGTCCGCCCCTGCTTGTGGACACTCTACAGGTCACAATTTTTGTCCGATTTCAACGAAACTTGAAATATAGGTTTATCTCCCTAAGATCTCAGTTCGGACTGTAACTTTATGGGTTATGGCCCCTGATTGTACAAAAAATCACGTATTTAGCTTGTGAACATTGTAGAGGTCACAATTTTGAACCGATTTTGATGGAACTTGAAATGGATATTTATAACCCAAAGATCTTGGTTCCTTTCGATATTTGCGCATATCGGATCGTAACATTCTGAATTATGGCCACTGATTGTAGGAAAAATCGCCTTTTTTTAGCTTGTGGTCTCTCTAGAGGACATAATCATCATTTGATTTATAAAACCGTCTGAATATATCACTGTTACACTGTAATGAAGGTTGAGTTCGAATTTCGTGAAAATCAAACCAAAATTGTCAGACAAAATGGCCGCCGCTTGTAGGCGAATACTGTAAAAAAAATATGGTATCAAGGTTGTGGACCCAGTGGAGGTCACAATTTTATTCCGATTTTAATGAAACTTGACATGCATGTTTATAATCCATTCACGGTTCCTTTCGATATTTGCGCATAAAGGTCTTAATTATTATCCGATTTTAAAAAACGTTTGATTATATCACCGTTACATTGTAATGCAGGTTGAAGTTGAATTTCTTAAAAATCGGACCGAAACTGCGGGACAAAATGGCTGCCACTAATACACGAATAGTGTAAAAATTGGATATATCAAGGTTGTGGACCTTGTAGAGGTCACATTTTAAATCCGATTTTAATGAAATTTGAAATGTAAGTATATAACCCAAAGATCGTGGTTCCTTTCGATAATTGGGCACATTGGACCAAAACGTCCTGAATTATGGCCCCTGAGTGTACGAAAAATCATGTTTTTTTACCTTGTGCACCCTATGGAGGTCACAATTTTATTCTGAATTAATAAAATGTTTTGACTATATCCCCGGGACACATTAATGATGGTTGAGTTTGAATTTCTTGAAAATCGATGATTGAACAGCTAAATCCATATTATGAAATGTTCCGTATACTAAACATTAGCAAGGAGCAGAACTTTATAAAAACCAAACAAATTCTAATGATTTTCTGATAAGGAGCAGAACTTTATAAAAACCAAACAAATTCTAGTGATTTTCTGATAATTACTTAATATGCGATAACTCTTGTTGACTGCCCGGACGATTTAGCTGCTGATGGGCGTATATTTCGTTGCCTGGCAACCTATTTTTTTTTCATTTTTCTTCACATTTTTCGGCATGCTGAGAATTTATTTGTGCATTATAAATGCTTTTCCGCTATAAGACCATGAACAAAATCAGTATTGTCAGATTTGAGTAAATTCTAATTGTTAAGACGCCCCTAATTGCCCCTCCCCATCTTCATTGGGTAGGTACCCCCGCCAGACGTTCCTAAATGCCCCATCCCAACAAGCTAACCTAGACTAGCTCATTCACTGTTACACGGGCCAGATCTCACGAACAGAATGATTGGTGTGCCACTAAGATGGCGCCAAGAACCGATCACAATGACAGCAGACATAGAGTCTATGTTCTATGAAGTTCGTGTGGAGAAAGATAATTGTGACATGATGAGATGCTTATGGTGGCCTAGCCAACCCTTGTCAAATCCATTAACAGAATACCGCATGTGTGTACATTTATTCGGTGCTGTAAGTTCCGCAAGTTATGCGAACTATCACACTTAACAACATGATGTTAATTTTACGTAAAGTTTACGTCAAAATGGGCAGTCACTTTACCATCATTTTGCTCATCTTTTTAATGAAAAGTTTACGTCAGGAAATAACGTTAATCTCATAGAAATATATAAATAGACTAGAATGGCCGTCACGTGACCCGCGACATAAATACGGCCGCCGTGTTTGTGCATTGATTGACGTCGCGTGCGGTTAACTCAATGAATCCAGCTTCGTTTCGCGTTACGCTTGAAAGAAAGAAAGGTCGTAAAACAACACAGTGTCATACATATTCACAGGTTTTGCAGTACCAGTTTGTAAAATTTAATATATTTCTTCATTCTCTAATTTAATGGAATGACTCGCGAAGCCCACGGCGAAACAGTACATAGGCTAGGCCTACATATGTTACATAGATTATAGATTCCATGTCAAAATGAACCTATTTTCATCTACAAATTAAAGACACTGGATGGATGGATGGATGGATGGATGGGCTATGAATTGTGGTATATTTTATTTCTTTGAAATTATGAAATCTCGATGATCGACAAGCAATAATATTAAGGCCGCTAAGTCTCGCGACGATTTCTTTGGTAATCTACACAAGGGGTGACATGCAGTATGCACCCAGCAATGGCGAAAAATACGATGCCTTGTAAGGCATTGAATGTGAATCAATGACGAGTTCGCGGTACCAATTACTTTTGTTTTGCAAAAGAAAAATAACAGATATTTTAGTTTGTTTATCAAGGTATGTAAATCAATTATTTAAACATATCCTAATAAAATATTTCACATTAATCTCGATTTAGTAGGCTCTAAGCCTTGGTTTCACAGTAGTTTTTTTTGCGATAGATACCGGTCTGAGTTAGATTTGTTTATAAACAAACCCCATTACCAGTACATTATTCCTCCGCCTGTACATTTAGTGCTTCGAGAAATTAAAAATTTAATGTTTTGATTGTTATATAATGCTAAAACAATTATTCCCACGGGTTATAATTCTAAGTACCGGTAAAATGCAATCTTGTAAAATAAATTATATTAAGCCTACTTGTGTTTTAAAATAAAAGAAGAAAAAACTCGAGTACGTAAGCTCACTTTACTAGTAGCCCTACTAGTTACTAAATGTATGTGTTCTATTTCAGCAGATTGATGAATTATAATATGATGGTGAGGAGATTAAATTTTTTAGCGCAGAGAGGATTAGCCAAAAATGGCCGTAACAGACGTGGAAGGTGAACTGATTCAAGTAGTAGGCTACTACTAGTGGTAGATAATAATTTTGTCAAATAACGAATATGGACGAATATTAAAATATTTAATTTTACTTAGGCCTATATTCAGAATTTAGTACCTGTTTGCATTTTATGGTTTTACTTGACAGACCTATCTCCCGGCATTTTCCGAAGATTTATAAAAATACAATAATACTAGGCCCCATCATGAAGATCTTGCAATGCATTTTGTGAAGATTTGTAAAGTATAAATATTTGGCTGAATGATATAGGCCTACAATAAATATTTTTAAAAAATGACCAGCTCTATCAGAAAAGTCCTGATAAGCAGGCTAAATATCCCCCTGCATTTTGTGAGGATTTGTAAAGTTAAAATAATATAGGCCTACTAGGTCTCATAAAATCAGCCTTCTTATTTCTGAAAACCGTGAGCAAAAAAAAAAGCCACAATATGCAGGCAGAATACTCACAGTATTTTATGAAGATATGAAAACTAAATTTAAAAAAAATACTAGGTTTTGTGATATAAAGCAAAAGGAGATCATTTCACGATGTACAGCCAAGATATCTCACAGCAGTTTGTGAAATTAAGACAATACTAGTCATCACGATATAGGCGCACCTATTTCTTAAAAAAAAAACAGTGATAAACTATCAAAAAAAAAAATAAATAGGGACACACGATATGTAGAAAATTAAAATTGTTTGGCAGCACATTTGTCTGATATTTATTACATTTTCTTCCCCGGGTGAATGAAAAGGGAAAAACCATTGTGACAGGTTATACCATAATGTTAATTAAATAGAACTTGGTTTTCTGTTAAAGGTAGATGCGGTTCAGTTCTAATTATGTCAGAATTCTAACACAGGTTAGCCATACTTAACAACATCCACTTGACCACTTACCTTAGCAGTAATTACATGATGGCACTGTTATATAGGGAAAGGAATACCTCTAACATGATTCCTTTCCCTGTATTTATTTTACAGTGCTATCCTGTAATTATCTAACATGATTGGGGAAACAATGTGGCTAAGTGAGTAACATGCTAGCTTGCTAGCTGGTAGGTCACAGGTTAGATCTTGTTGTTGGCCAAGAAAGTTGGCCATTTTCCGTTAAAGTTCCCTCTTGTCAGTGGTGCAGGACGGATGGCCTGACAAGGATAGCTCTCTATTTGTTTGGATGGGACGGAAAACCGAGGTCCAGTGATTGATTTGGCAGTAAGAATTTATTTTAGAGTAGGCTGTAGCAAAATTTCCCTCATAGCACACTGTTTGGCGTAAGCCGGTCAGTCTTCATGAGCCCAGTCGGAGTAGGACATTAAACCCCATTTCATTTCTCTAACATGATTGCTTATGGTTGTTCATTATGTGGCGTTCGATTCGGCCAATCTACCGCCTACTCTTAACTCAATGGAAAGGACGGGTGTGTTCAGCACTGGGCGGGAATCCAAGGGGTGTGTTTTTTCGGTCAAAACTCAGACCACAGCTACTCTTCGGAGAAAACGGGGGCAAGTGTCAGCTCAAAAGTGATTATACTCATATACTGCCAGACCCGAGACCCTGAATGTATGTCAATGTCTTGACGTTAAACATCCCCAAATTCTCTCCTTCTAGTTTCAATAAAACAAAAACACAAGAATATCCAGGTGATACTTTATATATAAAACTATAAAAGCATCAAGTCAAAGGTAATAATAATATCAACAAAGTAGCAATCAGTATCCCGGTAATCCTTTAAACACACACATATATATATATATATTATATATATATATATACACAACACAAAAATAATCCAACGGTATGAATATCAATAATCCACTGGTAAATACACTAGGGCGGAATATAAAAAAGTTAAATAAGACACTTCACTATTATCCAATAGAGGCCTAATCTGAACCTATAAAAGGCTTGCTCAGAGTTAACATACGCGTGGGGGATAGTTATGCATCAACGTGAAGGGACAACCTAATCCACCAATGCAATCAACCCACAGCCGACGTCAAGCGCGTTTTACGAAAGGCCAAGAAAATGGCTTGACCCACGAGACACGTCCGCGGCCACCCGCTGTATTCTAATAGAACACACTGGTTAACACTGAGACACTAGGGCGCACAAGTATCGACCAACAAAAGCCCAGGTTATGGCCAAGGTAACTTGAAACACACGGCCCAAGAAATGGTCACGTATCCAGACACTAGAAGTAAGACACGACTCCTTCGTCTGAATCCCTCACAGACTAGTTATCGGTATTTAAATATATCGCGCCACTCATGCGCAATGGGTCAAAAGAGACGGAAGTAGACTAGATTAACAAGATACAATACAGGACATCGCAGCGAACGATAAAAATAAATACAAGGATTGCCGATGAAACAAATACAATGGACAATGATTACATTAAAATTAGATATCAAAAAAAAACAACTGACGAAGCCGTGGGCAAGGTGAGACACCGAAAGCCAAAGAAATAATTTTAGAAACGAAAAAACAACCGTTACAAACTTTGAAACCAAATATACATGAAAACGAAATACTATTATCACATTAAAATTAGATATCAAAAATAAATAACTGACGAAGCCGTGGGCAAGGTGAGACACAGAAAGCCAAAGGAATAATTTTAGAAACGAAAATACACCCGTTACAAACTTTGAAACCAAATATACATGAAAACGAAATACTATTATTAGTAACAGAAAATTCGGATCATCACATTACCCACGCCTCCGTCCAATGCGCCCCGCATTGACCTAATGGTAAAAAAAAACAATAAAAAAATAAACCATGATTAGCACATTAAAATTAAACAATTCACAATTTACACAGGAAAACGGTTAGGTTCAGCAACTTCGTATAATCCACATCTCTTTCTTCTTCTCGTCTTCTTCAAAGTCTCTCAAAGTCATCGGGCTTCTCCTTTTCTCCCTTTCTCATCTCCTATATCCCCAAAACCAAACGTCGATGACGCGCACCAGCACAGTGCCTATTAAATTTAGATTTTGTTCTAAATGTGGCACCAGCACAGATGTCACATGAAAGTGATCTAGTAGAGGAAGCCATCTTGCCCCCTTCCAAAGAAGAGGCACAGATTATGTAAGCGCCAAAGTGTTTCGGGAGACGTACCATCCTACCCCGTTGAATAACTCTTGGCGCAAACCCCTGGATATCCATATTCAAGTCAAGGTCACTATGGTCACTGTCCTCGTCATCACCATCAACGTCAACAGTATCACTATGAAGAGGACCTTCATCAACCTCACTATACTTTCGCTGACTATAACGTCGAAGTCGGTCAACATGCACAATTTGCCTACGATTTGATTTACGGTCAACGATCTCAACAGTAATGTCTGAAATGTTTCGAAGCACATCGAAGGGACCGGTCCAGTGTTTTGCGAATTTATTAGGTATCCCTTTAATGATCGTCGGTGTAAACAGTCAAACTTTGTCACCTGGCACAAGATTGTCCTGACCATGTTTATGGTCATAGTAGTTCTTTTGTCGGGCATGTTCTATTCCAAGATGGTGTCTTACAAAAGAATGACAATTCACCAAACGATCGGACACTTCGCGATTCCAACTATTCAGAAGAGATTCACCCCGTGGAGGACTACCAAACTGCAAATCCAAAGGCGTATTGAAATCCCGACCGAACATAGCATAATTCGGGGTCACATGGGAACTCTCATGTATACTCAACCGATATGCATACATTACATAAGGCAGCTTCTGGTCCCATTCGTCTTCACTTTGTTGAACAAAGGCGGACAACATACTTTTAATAGTTCGATTATTTCGTTCGACCTGACCGTTGGACTGGCGTTGTCCATGTCTTATGGACACCTAATAGACTACACATCTCTTGAAACACCGAGCTCTCAAATTGCTTGGCCTGGTCACTGTGAATCTGCCTCGATATACCGAATGTTAAAAAGAACTTTTCGACAAGCACTTTAGCAACCGTGATGGCTTCTATATTTTTGATGGGAAAATCATCGGCAAACTTTGTAAAATAGTCACACACTAGCAAGATGTATCGATGACCATCAGAGGTTGGGGGATCTATCCAACCAACAATGTTCACAGCCACTCGTTCGAAGGGTGCACGCACCCGCCATGTAAGAGGAAAGTGGTGCAGCACACTTAGAGCAAGTGTTTATGTATTCCTGTACGTCAGCCTTTAAACAAGGCCAGTAATAGCCTTGTTTTATTTTCTCCACTGTCCTACCCATGGAATAATGAAGGAAAGGTCCGGGTCCTTGTGTTGCACTTCACTGAATTGGGTAGTATCCACTCCAATCAAACTGATCACCTTCTCACTTTCACTAACACAAGGTGCACGACATAATGAATCAGCATTATTATGCACTCTCCCAGAACGATGTTCGATGTCAAAATCATAAGCTGAAAGCTTCTATCCATCTTGCGACTTGGCCTTCCGGGTTTTTGAAATTAAGTAACCAACGCAATGCTCCGTGGTCCGTTCGAATTAGAAACTTATTTCCGTACAGGTAAGCCTTGAAATAGTTCACGAAATACACCACCGCCAAAAGTTCCTTCCTGGTCACACTATAATTTCGTTCCGCCTTCGTCATCGCACGACTACCGTAAGCCACTACACACTCTCTACCATCATGAAGCTGTGATACGACAGCACCTATCCCGTATCTACTCGCGTCCGTGTCCATTATGAACCGTTTTGGGGGATCCGGGAAAGCTAGGATGGGCGTTTCCGTTAGCTTCTGCTTCAGGGCATCAAAAGATGCTTCACATTCTCCGTCCACAGGAACTCTCTTCTTTTCTCTGTCAGTCTATTCAGGGGTTTAGCTAATTCGGAAAATCCTTCGATGAACCGGCGATAATAGCTGCACAACCCCATAAAACTTTTAACCTGGGTTAGATTAGTCGGGATCTTATAATTTCTCACACAGTCTATTATATCAGGATCCGTAGATATTCCTTGCAACGACACAACATGACTAAGATAATGCACTTCCTCCTTGAACAGGTTGCATTTAGATGCTTTCAATCTAAGCCCTGTACATCTCAACCTGTCCAACACAATTGAAATCCTATCCAAGTGTTGTGAAAAGCTCTGAGAAAAGATGATAATGTCGTCTAGATTGACTAGACAAATGTCCCATTGCAGGCCATGTAAAACAGTCTCCATAAGTCTTTCAAACGTGCCCGGGGCATTGCACAAGCCAAATGGCATAATCCTGAACTGGTATAACCCTTTGGAGGTGGTAAAGGTGTTTTTTTGTCCCATCCCTAGGATCGACCTCCACCTGTCAGTAGCCTGATGCCAAGTCCATAGTCGAGAACCAATTCACACCTGCTAATGTATCCAATGTTTCGTCAATACGGGGAAGTGGGTATGCGTCTTTCACTGTGATATCGTTCAACTACCGATAATCTATACAGAAACGCAAAGTTCCGTCCCTCTTTTTGACTAAAACCACTGGACTGGACCATGGCCCGGATGACGGTTCAATTACCCTTTTCTCTAACATTTCATTCACCATGCGGTCTATCTCATGCTTCTGATGCAAAGCCACACGCCTAGGCCTTTGTTTGATGGGTACATTATCTCGAACCTCGATTTGGTGTTTAACCAAATTAGTTTTACTCATGGAAGATGATACAAATAAGTCCTTATTTTTAGACAGCAGATCTAAAACTTGTCGAGACTGCTGGTCATTTAATCCAACACAGGCCCTCTCCCACAAATCCTGCACGTGATGGGGTAAGCTATATCCGCGTTCACCAACATTAATGCACGACACTGCAGATTCGGGGATATGTTCTACGATATCTACCGCTTCAACTTCACCGAGACAAGTGTTCTTATATAAGAAAACATCATGTTCATTTGTGTTCATTTGTCGAACAGGTATCCATGGTTTCCGTAAGGATGGATGGCACACTACTTTCGCAGGAATTACGGAATACTTTTCCAACAGATTTGTCCTGGGTTCTACCACTACATCCTCGTTGTCATAAATCCATACACAATCATTCGGTATAGTACCTTTCACCACTATTTCTTGTCTAGCGGGGATACGCACCTTTTCAGCTAACGAAATACGACAAACTCCGGTATGGCTTTCCATAACCGTGTGATGAGATTTACCTTCAAAATGAATCGTCTTATTCCCTATGCCAATTATGCCTTTGTACATGTCAAGAAAATCTAAGCCCACTATCAATTGGGATCCAACAGGACCAACAACACATTGTTTCTTGTACGTGGTACCACGAACGTCAATGTTAAAGATGGCCTTTTCAAGTGTCTTCAGAATGCCACCATTAGCACCATGAAATATCTGTGTTACACGTTCGAGTTTAGGTCGCACCCCCTCAGGTATTTCCCCGTAACTCTCTTCAGACACAATACTAACGCAGGCACCAGTATCAATTAATCCATTTACGGGCACGGTATTCACATAGCATGTTATATGTAAACCTGTTTCATTTGGCGAGCCAAATCTGCAGGGGTTTAAGCTTTTTGGAGTATCAGATTTCCCGGTTTTCTTAGTTTCGTTCCTTTGTTTTCGCAACATTCTCTGATTCGAAGAGCTTTGTTTCTTTGATTTCACGTCTTTGAAATCGGTTTTCTTTTCAACAGCCAAACTCTTTTCTAACTTAGAAGACACGTCATTTATCACTCCCCACATTTTATCAAGTTTCCTCTTAAGACCCCTGTCGTCCGTCTTGGGCTCAACACCACGAAGATGCCCCTTGTCAGAACCACTGATCACTCTATGTGCCTCTAATTCTACCGCTATTTGCACAGCTTCGTCTAAAGTATTGGGTCGCGACACCATAACTTGCCAAGCCATATCACGGTCTTCCTTAAGTGCATTATAGAATGCGTCCTTGGCAAGGATATCCAGCATTTCCGAGGGGCCAGACGGATAGGCCAAAGACACAAGCCTTTGTATTGCTTGTCCTAATTCTGGCAAACTTTCTTTGTGTTGTCGTTTACGAGCTCTTAACTGAGATCGATAAAGTTGTCCCTGATTCTGGGGAAGAAAACGGTTTTCAAGTGCAGTCATTAACTTCCTGTAACTCTTTCGATCGTCCCCCTTTAAGGAGGTTAACACAGATTGAGCAGATCCTTGAAGACAGCTAGCTAAGTGAAGGGCCATGTCTTCCACATTCCAGCCATTTATTTCTGCACAGATTTCAAAATGTGCTTTATAATCCATTAGAGAAGTATTACCGTTGAAATCACTTGGTGTCTTCGTCCTGGAAGAGCTATGACTAGTACGAAGTGCACTTGTCGACTTGAACCCCACTTCCCTTGTTGCCAATCATATCACAATCACTCACTGTGGGATCAGCGCACTTTGGGGTTTCACAATAACTTTGTGGGATAGACTGTCTGTAATGACTGCCAATTGTTCTGTTATCAATCCTTGAAAGTTTTTAAAATCCTCACTAGACACGAAATCTGAATGAATCACTGGTTCATTCTCCAACACACGATTATCACATTTAGTCTCGCTTTCAATTTCCACAGATTTTACAACAGGTGCACGTAAATTATCCATTTGATCATTAATCGTATATCGCACTTCATCTAAACACAGTTTAGTCTCCTGTAGCGAAGAGTTGGTGCATCGTATTTCACTCTTTAATGCATCCAAATGTTCCATAATCCCATGTCGGAATTCACTAAAACTTTCCATAAACTCCTTATCTAATCCACTACTGGTTGTCCCACCACACTTTATGTCATTGGTGGTTGCAGTGCCTGCTAATCCATCAATTTCTATCAAATCGTTTGAAACACTCACACCATTGTTGTCACTAAATTGCACCGCAGTCCCACGATCAGTCACACATTGAGGTAGCACAGGTAGCAAATCGTTGAAACACGTCAAATCCATGTCAAGTAATCCGTAATTAGTCATGTCGTAATCCAGGAGAATACACCAAGAGTAATCCCGTCGGAATAAAACAATCACAACTTTGTATATTGAAACCAGAGAGGGAATTAGGTTATTGGATAAAAATGGTATCCCACCTCTGTCACCAGAAAAACCCTGTGGCGTCCGATTCGGCCACTCTACCGCCTACTCTTAACTCAATGGAAAGGACGGTTGTGTTCAGCACTGGACGGGAATCCAAGGGGTGTGGTTTTTCGGTCCACCCTCGGGCCACAGCTACTCTTCGGAGAAAACGAGGGCTAGTGTCAGCTCAAAAGTGACTATACTCATATACTGCCAGACCCGAGACCATGAATTTAGGTCAATGTTTTGACGTTAAAAATCCCCAAATTATCTCTTTCTAGTTTCGATAAAACAAAAACACAAGAATATCCAGGTGATACTTTATATATAAAACTATAAAAGCATCAAGTCAAAAGTAATAACAATAATAATATCAACAAAGTAGTAATCAGTATCCCGGTAATCCTTTAAATACACACATATATATATATAACACAAAAATAATCCAACGGTATGAATATCAATAATCCACTGGTAAATACACTGGGACGGAATATAAAATAAGTTAAATAAGACACTTTACTATTATCCAATAGAGGCCTAATGTAGACACAAATCTGAACCTATAAAAGGCTTGCTCAGAGTTAACATACGCGTGGGGGGGATAGTTATGCATTAACGGGAAGGGACAACCTAATCCACCAATGCAATCAACCCACAGCCGACGTCAAGCGCGTTTTTACGAAAGGCCAAGAAAATGGCTTGACCCACGAGACACGTTCGCAGCCACCCGCTGTATTCTAATAGAACACACTTGTTAACACTGAGACACTAGGGCGTACAAGTATCGACCAACGTATGAGCAAAAGCCCAGGTTATGGCCAAGGTAACTTGAAATACACGGCCCAAGAAATGGTCACGTATCCAGACACAAGAAGTAACACACGACTCCTCACCTAGAAATCCTTCGTCTGAATCCCTCACAGACAAGTTGCCCGTTCTTAAATATAGCACGCCACGCATGCGCAATGAGACAAAAGAGACAGAAGTAGACTAGATTAACAAGATACAATACAGGACATCACAGCGAACGATAAAAATAAATACAAGGATTGCCGATGAAACAAATACAATGGACAATGATTACATTAAAATTAGATATCAAAAATAAACAACTGACGAAGCCGTGGGCAAGGTGAGACACAGAAAGCCAAAGAAATAATTTTAGAAACGAAAATACACCCGTTACAAACTTTGAAACCAAATATACATGAAAACGAAATACTATTATTTATTTTTACTGCTGATGGTTGCCAATCAAAATTGATGCAAATTTCATGTTTTACATTAATTGACATTTACAATGAATGGGATGTTCACTCACTAACAGGGGTCACACGATGCCTAAGTGGGTAAGACGCTGGCTCGCTAGTCTGGAGGTTGGGTGTTCGATCCCTGCATTGGCCGAGAATGTTCATTCAGATTTTCCGGCATGGTTCTCCTTGTCAGTGATGCAGGACGGGGGGGCTGACAAGGACAGCTGTCTAGTGGCCCGGATGGGACGATAAACCGAGGTCCTGTATACACATTGGCGTGCACGTAAAAGATCCCTTGACAGACGGAATTCGATATAAGAGTAGGCCGTAGCGCGATTGTCCGGGCAAAATGCCCCTCATAGCACACTGTATTAGCTAAATTCGGAGTAGAACAGTAGGATGTAAAACTATTTCATTTCGCTTACTAACAAGGAGATTTGGAAATTGAATCCGGTGTTCATCGAGAAAATTTCCTGGCTTCATCTTTTGTCAGTGGTGCAAGACGGCGCATCCGGAAAGGAACAATGTCTAGTCATTCTGGTGGGATGAAATATCAAGGGTCTGTTGGCATGCATGTAAATGAACCAATGACATTTGGCATTTGAAATAAGGGTAGGCTGTGGAGCTGCTATTCTTAATTTTATTTTATTTCAATTTTCTACTTTGTAAAATGTTCGATTTACATGTACGCACATGCAAGTCTTACATACATTTAAAGGCAAAAAGAAATGTTCTTTGAATTAAAGGAAAATTCTGATAGACAAATTAAAGAAATACCCCACATAACTTGTCGGAGAATTTCAGCTCAATATATTTTGCCATTTGAAAGGGGCTATGTAACCTATTTATGAAATTCGAATTTAATATTTCATGGTAAATGTGGCCAAATGTGAAAATAGCTTTTATGAATAAAACTCTAATGTCCCAAAAATATTTTGAAAATTGTTATCTGTGTATAAAAGTTAAAATAAATGGTTTTATGCCATCATAAAGGGTGGTGCAAGTCAACTTAAATTCAAAAGTGAAAAATTTTGCAGTTTACGGAATACATGTACACATGACATTATATGTGTAATAGTAATTGACTTTTTCACAAATATCAGGTTCATTTCATTGAGTGAGGGAAAATTTATAATTTCATGGGTAGATAAATAGTCTCTATACCAAGTACATTCTCCCAATATTCAGTCTAATAAATAAATAATTTTATAAAAGTATAACTCTCATAGGTTGTTTAACCTCTAAAAATAGGCTACGTTTAGTAAGCGGTAGGCTAGGCCAACATGAATCAGTGCTAGTCATGCAGTGTGAGTATAACATAATAATAATAGTATAGGGCGTCAACTAAATATAACCACAATGTACGACAACACTGCCTGTCGTCTGTCACGGGACTACAAGTCCACGCTGTCGCTGAACGCTTGAATTAATATTTTAGCTTTTAAAAATATAATCACTATTGAATTTCTTACCTGTGGAAGGTAATTCCATTTAATTTTGATGTGGGGTTTTGGTTATTTGTACAGTTAATGGCAAAAAACTGTGTCCCTTTGGTGGATACTTAAAACGTAAAAGTTTTGTTTTCCTTCGCGTAATCAAACGACGCCATTTTGTTGTGCATGATCAATGTACAAGTATGGCCGACCTCTGCGCATGTCCTTAAAGCGGCTTTTGATTGGCCGTGGCCATTCTAGTCTATTTATATATTTCTATGGTTAATCTAACGTAATCTGTACGTCATTTTTACGTTATATTTAAGTCATGTTTTGACGTTAATCTAACGTAAAGTTTACATCCTTTTCTGATGTAAATCTTACGTAAATTTTGCGTAAACTTTCTCTCATTTAGGTTATATTTATGTCATAAAATGACGTAAACTTGACGTTAGATTTACGTAAAAATGATGTAATCTTTACGCTAGATTATCATCATTTCCTGACGTTAAATTGTCATTAAAAGGGTGAGCAAAATGATTGAAATCTAACCGACCATTTTAAGGTAAATCTAACATTAAATAAACATCATTTTTGGGTGCAATTCTAATATCAAATTTTGATGAACAAAGTGATGAAAATATAACAAACAATTAGAATCGTTAATAAAATCTATGTAAAATTCAATCAACCAATAACCAAACCTTCTGTTTACCCATAGGTGTTTGGGTGGTCGAATGATTAACACATGTGTGTTGCATCATATGTTCTGTCATTGAATCACGTTGCATGGTTTTGATAATTTGCACCATATGTTAGTCCCAAAATGACCTTGTGCAAGTCAATTTGACGTATAACCCCACTTTTTTCTCTATTTACCAATAACCATTCAGAATTCTAAATATAATTGCAACCAAATGTAAAAAAAACAGCACAATTTACATAATTACAAAAAATGAAATGAAATGGAATTTAACGTCCTGCTCTTAAAATAGGCTAATGAAGATGTGGATAGACCATACAGTGTGCTCTGAGGGAAATTTTGCTAGGGCAGCTGTGCTACGGCCTACTTTTATATCGAATTCCAACTGCCAAGGGATCTTTTACGTGTACACCAATGTGTACATGGGATCTTGATTTTCCATCCCATCCGAACGATTACAACTGTCCTCGTCAGGTCCTCCATCCTGCATCACTGACAAGGGGGAACAAACCGGAAAATCTGGATTAACTTTCTGACCTACCTCCAGGCTAGCGAGACCGCGTTTTACACACTTAGCCACGTCATCCCTAAAAAATTACAACAAAATGCACCACAAGCATCTATACTTTATTTTAAAAGATAAATGTATAATGAAATAGAATAAAAGTAGACATTTAAATTGAAACATTTTATCCACAGCGCTAATTTGGTGACAATTTAGGAAACAGCTCCTTAAGAAAAGGGTCTAACAACACCAATATTACACTACAAATCTAAGTTTATCACATAACTTTGCTATGTTTGACCTATCACAAAAATTTAAACTATTTGTAAGGGAGAGCAATAACAGGAACACGGATGATTTTCAACGCACTGATAGAACTCAATTTAAGCCAAAGAACTGTGACAGGATATCTGCTCAAAATAAAACTATTCATAAAAGAATTGACTGTCACAAGATCACACAGAAAATAGTTTAGGCATGCCTACATTCTGATGAATTTTGTGCTACCATAGATACATATATATTTATATCGGTACATTACTAAAAAAGGGTCTATTTGTTTGCCATCTGGGCGGTTTGGTTGACAAGTGCTTTTGATCACGAGGTCTGTCATTGAGTTTAGTGGCATGGTTTCGGTCCTAAGTCTGTATGTAACAAGTAGTAGTGTTGTCTGGCTTCCACATGCATAGCACTTATAAACCTTTTTATATCTTCTTAGACATTACTGCCACCAAAGGTTTCAAATATAGGATCTGTAAAAAAAAAACAAAATAAATGAAAAGCAACTTTTACTACACCAAAATACAAATGAAATTGGGTTTAACGTTTTAGCACCAACTGGGCTAATAAAAGTAACACACCCCATACAGTGTGCTATGAGTAAATTTTGTTTGGTCACGGGCACTACAGTCTACTCTAAAATTGATGTCCAATGGATCTTTTACGTGCAAACCAATGTTACACAGGACATTGTTTTTTGTTCCACCCGAATGACTATACGGGGCAAAGAAACACCTTTAAGGTAGATTATAGCCTTTTATAGCTAACCTACTGCAGATCTTTAATGAAATGGGGTTCAATATCATACTATTCTGCTCCGACTGGATTTATGCACATGTATGTAAAGGCAAAGCCTGTGAATGTTACATGTATATAAATATAAGCTGGAAGATGCGTTATGTAAGTTTTAGATAAAGAGCTGACAGTTCTCAATACAATAGTTAACCAGCGGCTGCCAAGAAAGATTTGCCCACATTCAGTCCTTCACGTTTAAGGCGAGCTTTTGCTCCTGATCCTCTCAATGCACGTTGGCTTTCGATGTCAAAAAACTGAAACACCCCTATAAATGTTTATAAAATGCTTCTGGTTATTCCAGGGCTAGAAATTCACCCAAATCTCAGAAATACAGCTTAGGGGAGACCGGGGTTGATCAGGACACTTTTCACACTTTCTAATATTCTAAAGCCAGGCCAAGCGTAGGAAGGTAAAATTTATTGTCCAAATTATCAGTTAATATTGCTCTAATAGTTGGTACCTAAACTAGAATCCAGTGAAACAGTTCTAACTTTCTTTCATCAATTTAGTACAATTCTTGAAACCGTCCCAACCTACCCCAAGTCGGGGTCGGTCGGGACAACACACGGGGAATGTTAGGACAAGGTGTCCTAACTTACCCCAATTTGAAAGTTTCTTAATTTAAGGAAGGTAATCCGTAATAGCATTAGGCCGATACAATCTGAATTGGGGAGGGGAGGGTGGAGGGGGAGCAGATGCATGATAACTACATGGAGAGGAATTAACATATTTTTATTCAATCCGAAAGTAATGAAACATGAAACATGAATCTGAAACACAAATATTATTTCAGATAATATTTGTCTTCTCATTGCCTTTCAGCATTCGCATTTTCAAGGTGCATTGTTTATATATCGTTTGCGACAAACAACACAATCTACGTCAGCGTCGTCTTCTTCGGAATCAGAAATTTCAGTGCATTTTTTTTTTCTTTTTTGTACTTTCTTTCTGTTATTTTTGTCCACACCCGGTGTGTCGCCTCCTCCTATTAATCAATTTCTTTTGACTGACGGGCGCCTTTGGCAAGGGTCGAACTATTGATGGTGGATTGTTGAATGGTAGTGTGTCCACTGGTATTGTCTTGTGTCCATTTTCACCATCTGTAGTTGGAGAGAGGATTGGCTCGAAGGTTGTATCCAATAGTTGAACGGGGTCAGTCGCTTTCTTTTGGACACTGACGTATTGAACTCCAACACCATGTCCAAATAAGGCTAATTCAATACTCAGATGTGCTTGCTCGATATTTCTTGGTGGGTGTTGTCGTCGGCAGGTATTTCTATTTACATCAAGTTGATGCAAATCTATATGAACACCAAGAGCATTGGATATAGCATCAGTATTTGTGTTGTAATCCTTGCAGATAACGTACTGTTTTAGCTGGTTAAATACATCGTCTTCGTCACTGCTGAACTGTTGGTAAAAGTCAATGTTAGTTTCAACCTCCTCCATCAGCTTTTCACTTATTTGCTGCATGGTCATACATATATTTTGCTCTAGCAAACTTTGATTAACAGCCTGTAACAAACAGTGACCATCACCTCGAACATCAACAAGGGCCTTTTCTCCCAAATGTGATTCAATTATCTGTCTCTCTTGGGTGGGATCATTTGAATGTAAAACCTGTGATAGAGATGGACTATTGTAAGGTTTATCTGTCACAGTTGATGGTGCAAAGTCTTTGTCTGAGAATATCCCAGGTTTAACAGGCCAAATACCAGCTACACTAAATCCACTCACACAGTTTTGATAAGAAAAAGACTTGTGCCACACCTATTTCAATAAACCTGGAATTTCATATATTGTAAGAGTTTTACTGGGTGTATACGTAACCACGTGTCCATTACTCATGCTATGTGATGCTTGAATGGACCGAATACTGAACAGTCTAAGGGTTGTAAGTTATGACTGCAATGGGGGAGGGAAGCTGAGCATCACAACTCCGTTGGTCTTGGCATATTCAATCATCTGAACACTGAGATGCGAATCATGGTTGTCTACAAGCAAAAGAACTGGTCTATCGGGAGTGGGTTTTACAATATTTACAAAATGCTCCATTTCAATCACAAGCTTAGAGGGAAATGGCGGACGTGGAAAGTCGTGTTGAATTCCACTGTGAGTAAAACTTGGATTATCCTTGCTACCAGGTATAATATTATGAAATTAATGGGCTAACATGTTCCGTAGTCTCAACTTAGTGGTATAGTAATATTTTTCATGAAAAAAATAACGAGATACGTGGCTAAAATATTTATAAAATCGTGTTTATCTGTGTATACTGAGTAGTGACTAGTGAGTACTGAGCATAGTTCACAAACATGGGGGATGGACAAAAACTGATTGATAACTCTCAACTTACTGGCCAAGCGAAACCTAGAATATCAACTAGAACTAATGACTATGGAAAAAACTATCGCCATAGTACATCCAGTTTATCAAGTCAAGATTCGCCTTCTCAAACCAACTCTAAAACAGCCAGAATGCAAGAGCACACAGTACAGGAGGAAAATAAATTTCCAGGTATAGTTGAAAATTCAATTTTTGATGCTGATAAATTCCATAGAGTAATCGAAGACGCAATTTCTGTAGCAGTGGCGGGTATCGAGAATAAACTAGTAACGTATATTCAGGACCAGTTTTCTGCATACGAGGAGAGAATGGCCGAAGTAGAACTAACACAAAGAAATATGGGCCTCGATATTGATGATTTTCATGAGCGATTTGCGTCACTAGAGTCTAAATTCAAACAGAAGAAGAGTGAATGCCAATTATTAGCCTCAAAATTGAACAATCTTGAACAGTATACTCGCAAGTCACATCTGCGAATTTTTGGCGTTAAGGAATCTCCAAACGAAGACTGTGTGTGTATCGTCTCAAACCTCATTAGAGAAAAACTAAAAATTGAACGAGCCATAGAGATCGAAGTAGCACATCGTGTTGGAAAAAATACAAGTGAAGACATGTCCAGGGATGACGGCAAACCACGAGGCATCATTGTCCGTTTCCTACGATGAGACGAGAGACAACTGGTACTCTCTAACAGAAAAAAATTGAGTAAAACAGGCATATCCATACCTGAAGATATGACAGTTGAAAATGTCAAACTCCTCCGTTGCCTTCATAAACATCCATTGGTAAAATCTTCTTGGTTCACAAACGGGAAAATTCGTGCCCAAGGACATAATGACATAATATCTAAGATTGATCTCAGTCCGGATATAGAGGACCAACTAGTGAAAAAACTTAGTACCGGTACATAGACTGTTAAGTATTTTGTATACCATATTATGTGGCCCAAATCCCACCACTATATTCTTATTAAAGTCCTGGGTCCTTATTCACGAAATCTTAACTTAAGATAAAATCCAAATTTTAATAGATACGCCAGTTTTGATTGGCTAAGCACTAAAATCAATCTAATATTATCCAATCAAATAACTAAAATTTGGATTTTATCTTAGTTAAAATTTCGTGAATGAGGCCCCCGATATGACTATTTTTACTAATTATATTATAACTCTATAATTTTAAAATAATATGTTCTCTACTCCATCATTCTATTATTGCCAATATAATGTTGTAACACTTTCTAAAGTTGGCCTGAATTCTATTAACTTATGAGTTTAATAAGTTCACCACCTCCATCATTTCAATATTGTCAATGCCAAGATGATATCACCTTGTGGTGTTGGCTTATGTTACTATCCTCTCTCATTAATCTGTTATTATCAATATCATGATAAACTATGTCCTATTTATTTATAAAAATAATCTCCCCAACCCCATCATTCTAATATTGTCATCCATTTATTTATGCTTAGAGTGACTTCCCCACCCCCATCAATCTATTATTATCAATACAATGATGTGTTAATCATAAGGCGGTGGGCTCTATTCCATTTATTTATGACAAAAGTGAATTCCCCACCCCCATCAATCTATTATCATCAACATAATGATGTGTTAATCATAAGGCGATCGACTCTATTCTATTTATTTATGATTATAATGGGTTCCCCACCCCTATCATTATATTATTATCAATACAGTGGTGTGTTAATCATAAGGCGGTGGACTTTATTCTCTTCATTTATGCTGAGTTTGAGTTACCCACCCCCATCAATTTATTATTACCAATATAGTGATGTATCAATCATAAGGCGGTGGACCTTATTCTATTTATTTATGACAAAAGTGAATTCCCCACCCCCATCAATCTATTATTATCAACAAAATGATGTGTTAATCATAAGGCGGTGGACTCATATTACATATGAAAGCTTATTGTTTCTGTTAAAGTTATTAAGCTTTCATATTACATATGAAAGCTTATTGTTTTTGTTAAGATTATTAAGCTTTCATATTACATATGAAAGCTTATTGTTTCTGTTAAAGTTATTAAGCTTTCATATTACATATGGAAACTTATTGTTTTTGTTAAGATTATTATTAAGCTTTCATATTACATATGAAAGCTTATTGTTTCTGTTAAGATTATTATTAAGCTTTCATATTACATATGAAAGCTTATTGTTTCTGTTAAGATTATTATTATTTTTTTTTTTTGTGTATTTTCTGAAAATCGGATTTCTCAGAATCTAACCATGGGATCTTTCTGAAACTTTGACCTACCCCCCAAAAAATAGGGTGCGAACGTTGTTTAAATATATTTTCAAAACGTTTTACGAATCCGAAATCACCGAATTTTACGAACGAAAAAACTGACAATGCATAGTCGTAACTTTGTTATTTTTTGACCGATTTTACTAATTCTTTTTGCTTTGAATACCTTGAAAAAAATCATTTTCATCTGCAGTTTCACATTTTCGAATTTCGAAAATTTGTCGCTGTGATTTCGAACCGGAAGTTAAGACCAATTTAGTATATAAGTAGATCTTACCGATGTGATTTCAAAAATATAATTAGAAATTTTCTAAATTATCTCCCCTTGGTGAAATTAAGGATCAAAGTTTTCAAAAAAATCGTCGAAATATAGCTCAGAATGACCTATTTTTTTTTCGATACTAGACAAGGAATTACTGATTCGTACACAAAATATGGTGTTTGTCGATCGAACCGGAAGTGCCACCATCTTTAAACGTGAAAAATCACTAAGGCTTTTTTGCTATTTTACTTACAGACCCGGGAGTTATATTTTCTGAATCCTTGTAGGATGGCCTAAAAATCTATATGATCAGAATTTTGATTTTGGTCACGTGATGGCCACCATTTTGAATTGAAAATGAAAAATAGAAGCAATTTGAAGGGCCGAGAATTTGGAACACAATAATTCTCCTTCTAATTAAGCTAGAATGTTCAAACTTGGTGTAGACGTTCACTGGGTCAATGTCATGATTGAGTGCAAAGATGAGCATTTTCTGCCACGGGTAAGCAGAGATAAGCATGCTGATTTGTTGATTCTTTAGGGCACGATAACTTCGGTTATAATGAAGGGAGGGCGGTGAAACTCTTGTCAAATGAGAGTCTAATAGCTAGCCTGTTGTGTGAAATCATTGTATCATTCTTTTTAAATATCAGAGATAGCAGAAAAAAAGAGATCGGGAATCCGAAAAGTCGAATTTTTACGGTTTGGAGCTTATTTATAGGTCTTTTTCTCGTAAGGTAAACATGATATATTTTTGGAACTTCTTGTACAAAGAGTATTATCAATAGTCTTTTATATGAAACCATCGATCAACAGTCCAACATATCATGAGTAGAAGAACAAAAGGATCGAACATTGAAAACGGCACCCTTTCATTGTTAAGCGAAACATGCAGTGTGGGTGACTAGAATATGCACATTTAGTCATCGTATAGAGCTTATTCAACAGTATCGAATTCCATCTGCTAAGGGATATTTTACATGCAGTCCAATGTGTACACGGGACCTTGGTTTTTCGTCCCATCCGAACGACTAGACAGCTGTCCTTATCAGGCCCTCCGTTCTGCCTCACTGACAAGGGGGAACCACGCCGAAAAATCGAGATGAACTTTCTAGGTGCAGAATTTTCAATTCAGGCCAAACGTTTATTGCGTACGATTTAGCTGGTCAGTTGGAGCTTATTTTCAAAAGTTTTGTAATAATCGGTTCGTAATTAAAGTACCGTGCAAATTAAACTGTTAAAACAGAAAATTTCACCCGGTTGAAATTTTTCTTGCTATAAATCAGCAATTTCCCGATTTTAGGGAGGCTGAATGGCTGAATGGTTAGATTGTGCGCGCTGTATCATAACGTCTACCATTGAGTCAACCGGCGTCGTTTCGATTTCCAAGTTGCACGTGACATGGAGTATGGTGTCCAACCTCGTGGGTTTTCTCCGTGTACTTCGGTTTCCTCCCACGGCTAAAGACCCGTACGTGCAAGGGAAGTTTTTAAATAAAATTAAAAGACATATGTTAGTCCCGGAATGACCTCGTTTGTGTCGAATGGACGTTAAGCCGCATTTCTCTCTTTCCCTTTTATTTTTAAAGTTTTGTAATAATCGGTTGGTAATCAATTGTACTGTAAAAGTGATAAAACAGAAAATTTCGCCCGGTTGTAATGGTTCTCACTTTAAAGTCAGCAATTTGCCGATTTTAAAGGGCAAACGTTTATTGCGAACGATTAAGCTGGTCAGGGGAAGCTTATTTTTAAAAGTTTTGTAATATTCGAAAATTCGTCGCTGTGATTTCGAACCGGAAGTTGAGACCAACTTGACAACTTATTTAATAGTTGTACGATTTTCACGAAATTTAGTATGTAAGTAGACATTACTGATGCGACTTGAAAAATGACTTATAAAATTTTCTAAATTATCTCCCCTTGGTGGAATTATGAGTCCAATCTTTAAAAATAAATCGTTGATACTAGAGAAGTAATTACTGATTCGTACACAAAACATGGAGTTTGTCGATCGAACCGGAGGTGCCACCATCTTGAAATGTGAAAAAACAATAGAACTTTTGCGATATTGCACTTACAGACATGGGAGTTACATTTTCTGAATCCTTGAAGGTAAACCTAAAAAACGTTCAGAGCAGAATTTTGATTTAGGTCAGCTGATGGTCGCCATTTTGAAGTGAATATGAAACATCGTGAAAAATCGACATTTACGGACTTGTAAACAAACACAATAGGGCATAGTATGTTCAATGCGTCTCCTATGTCTAAAATTTAATACATTTCAGGATAGCCGGGATATGGGTCGAATTTTTGGTATTTGAATATTTCAAAAATTCGAATTTCGCCTTTGATGTTTTTCGTGCCGACAAAGCTGATTACGAGTGAAAAATCATATTAATTTTGCTAGATTGTTACTGATTTTAATAATTTATTTTTCTTGTTCGGATTATTTATTTGACCCATGACATGAAGTGACTGTGAATATGAAAGCTTTCATATCTGCATGGGACAGTAGCAGATCTAGTTATTTTTTTTTGTTTGTGTATTTTCTGCAAATCGGATTTCTCAGAATCTAACCATGGGATCTTTCTGAAACTTTGACGTACCCCCCCCCCCAAAAATGGGGTGCGAACGTTGTTTAAATATATTTTCAAAATGTTTTACGAATCCGAAATCACCGAATTTTACGAACGAAAAAAATGACAATGCATAGTAGTAACTTTGTTATTTTTTGACCGATTTTACTAATTCTTTTTTCTTTGAATACCTTAAAAAAAACTCATTTTTATCTGCAGTTTCACATTTTCGAATTTCGAAAATTCATCGCTGTGATTTCGAACCGGAAGTTTAGACCAATTTGACAACTTCTTTAATAGTTGTACGATTTTCATGAAATTTAGTATATAAGTAGATCTTACCGATGTGACTTCAAAAATATAATTAGAAATTTTCTAAATTATCTCCCCTTGACGAAATTAAGGATCAAAATTTTCTAAAAAATCATCGAAATATAGGTCAGAATGACCTGATTTTTTTTTTGGATACTAGATAAGCAATTACTGATTTGTACACAAAATATGGAGTTTGTCGATCGAACCGGAAGTGCCACCATCTTGAAATGTGAAAAAACAATAGAACTTTTGCGATATTGAACTTACAGACATGGGAGTTACATTTTCTGAATCCTTGAAGGTAAACCTAAAAAACGTTCAGAGCAGAATTTTGATTTAGGTCAGCTGATGGTCGCCATTTTGAAGTGAATATGAAACATCGTGAAAAATCGACATTTACGGACTTGTAAACAAACACAATAGGGCATAGTATGTTCAATGCGTCTCCTATGTCTAAAATTTAATACATTTCAGGATAGCCGGGATATGGGTCGAATTTTTGGTATTTGAATATTTCAAAAATTCGAATTTCGCCTTTGATGTTTTTCGTGCCGACAAAGCTGATTACGAGTGAAAAATCATATTAATTTTGCTAGATTGTTACTGATTTTAATAATTTATTTTTCTTGTTCGGATTATTTATTTGACCCATGACATGAAGTGACTGTGAATATGAAAGCTTTCATATCTGCATGGGACAGTAGCAGATCTAGTTATTTTTTTTTGTTTGTGTATTTTCTGCAAATCGGATTTCTCAGAATCTAACCATGGGATCTTTCTGAAACTTTGACGTACCCCCCAAAAATGGGGTGCGAACGTTGTTTAAATATATTTTCAAAATGTTTTACGAATCCGAAATCACCGAATTTTACGAACGAAAAAAATGACAATGCATAGTAGTAACTTTGTTATTTTTTGACCGATTTTACTAATTCTTTTTTCTTTGAATACCTTAAAAAAAACTCATTTTTATCTGCAGTTTCACATTTTCGAATTTCGAAAATTCATCGCTGTGATTTCGAACCGGAAGTTTAGACCAATTTGACAACTTCTTTAATAGTTGTACGATTTTCATGAAATTTAGTATATAAGTAGATCTTACCGATGTGACTTCAAAAATATAATTAGAAATTTTCTAAATTATCTCCCCTTGACGAAATTAAGGATCAAAATTTTCTAAAAAATCATCGAAATATAGGTCAGAATGACCTGATTTTTTTTTGGATACTAGATAAGCAATTACTGATTTGTACACAAAATATGGAGTTTGTCGATCGAACCGGAAGTGCCACCATCTTTCAAAGTGAAAAATCAATAAGGCTTTTTTGCTATTTTACTTACAGCCTCGGAATCCTTGAAGGAATGCCTAAAAATCTGTCGGATCAGAATTTTGATTTCGGTCACGTGGTGGTCACCATTTTGAATTGAAAATGAAAAATAGAAGCAATTCACTAGGTCAATGTTATGATTGATTTCAAAGATAACATGCTGATTTGTTGATTCTTTAGGGCACGATAACTTCGTTTATAACTTCGGTTATAATGAAGGGAGGGCGGTGAAACTCTTGTCAAATGAGAGTCTAATAGCTAGTCTGTTGTGTGAAATCATTGTATCATTCTTTTTAAATATCAGAGATAGCAGAAAAAAAGAGATCGAAAATCCAAAAAGTCGTATTTTTACGATTTGGAGCATTTTTAAAGGTCCCTTTCTCTTAACCCTAAGAACTCCTCCCCTGTTAAAATCGATCGCCCGCGATCGGTAAATTCATCACGTCTTATCCGAAAAAATATTCACAGTAAACAAATATCATTTATATCATTCGAAAGCCACGAAAATTCCCCATAAAATGAGACTAAGAACGAGCGATTATTCAACATAGAAGTCGTGTTATACGAGTCTAGAGTCTAACAAAGATGGGTAACTCTGTGAGCGTAAACAAATGACGTCGTGTTCAGAAGTCCTATTATTTCGTGTATCTATAAAATGAGACTAAGAACGAGCGATTATTCAAGGTAAGCATTTTTTACCGTCCACCGGACCCTGGTCTTATGACGTCATATGAGGATTGTGGGTTAGGATAAGGGTTAGGATAAGGGCTGTGGCCTGCAGATTTTGTCACAGTCTCGAGATGTAGACAGGGCTAGTCCTAACCCTAACCCTGGGCCAAGCCTAACACTTATCCTAACCCACAATCCACATATGACGTCATAAGACCAGGCTCCGGTGGACGGTAAAAAACGTTTACCATTATTCAACATAGAAGTCGTGTTATACGAGTCTAGAGTGTAACAAAGATGGGTAACTCTGTGAGTGTAAACAAATGACGTCGTGTTTAGAAGTCCTATTATTTCGTGTATCCAATAGCCGTAAAAGCTGGTTTATTACGTCTAAAAGAGAAATTATTAAACCGAAAATTAAGAATAGAAGTTTTGTTAAGTTTTCCAATGATTAAACACGTGTGATCTTGAATATGTGAGCGATGCCGATGAATTCAAATGAGCAAACATGTGACCTAGATTCGTCCGACGAAGAATTTGTCAACGAGAGATCCTGATTAGATTAGATGAGTGAGTTTTGTTTACTAATTTATTATTTTACACCCGAACAAACGTAAACTTGATGATGATAATTATTTAATTGTAGAATGTGTGCTTATTTCTACCATGAATTATCCATTTAGCATCGAATTATCGGTAAATTAGATCACATATGTGGGCCTAAAATGTAATACTAATAGTTAGTAATAGTACTACAGTAGTATATTTCTCGGTCACGTGCGTATGGCGGAGTACGCACATGGCTGACTTGATGAAAAGGGGATGTTTTCTGTTTCAATTAGACAATTTTGGCATGAAATGCAGAAACCCGCGTATAGTTATTCAAATTTCAAAAGGGATTGGCCACTAATTATTGTCAGTTTTCGTTTGTTTGCTTTCGTTCCAATTCCAGCAATGATCGAGGGGTTGGACCGTTGTTGGGACTAGGCATCTAGGCCTCAGGCAAGTAAGGCTAAATCACTTATGATAATTTAGATTTCTATCTCTGCCCTTTGGTAAAAATAAATAATAGGCCCACACATGTATATTATAAATGCCAAACGAAAGCGTGTGTGACTATCCTTCTGTGTTTTACATGTACACTATTTAATCAAAGTGTGTTATTTAATTTTTTTCCTAGGCCTTCAACCTCAGTTGAAGATACTGCACATGGACATGGTAGACTAATGATAGTCTTAGGCCTTAGGCCTTATGGTACTGATACAAGCATGGATTGGGATGTGTGAGTTTTGTTTGTTATGTATAATGTATATGTTTTTACATTCAAATTATTCAAAACAAGTATAAACCTAAAATGTCTAGATGTTCTACAGCTTTAGATTGTGTGTCCAGATTTACTATTGTATAAAATATTGATTTATGACCTTCCTCTTTCAAATTATTTTACCTAAGGTTACTCAATGTAGAAGTCTTTTGGTTTTTTTTTTATTGCACTGAATGCTTTATATTTATTTATCTATATTTGAAGGCCCTTATCTGAAGATGGAAATAGGTAGACCCAATGATATTGATTTATGACCTTCCTCTTTCAAATTATTTTACCTAAGGTTACTCAATGTAGAAGTCTTTTTTTTTTATTGCACTGAATGCTTTACATTTATTTATTTATATTTGAAGGCCCTTATCTGAAGATGGAAATAGGTAGACCCAATGATATTGTTGAGAAAGTTTGGGTACAACAGTATAACAAAAGTACATGTACCACCAGGTCAAGGGTTCAAGAAACATAGAAGCTTTCCTATGCAGAAGATTCTTGTGAAGAAAATTTACCATTGAAGAGAACACAGCCATCTGCATCCCAGCCTTGTGGTCATCAGAAGATAAGTCATAATATTAGCACAGAAGAATGGAAGCATGGACAGTGTATAGACACAGAGCCCAGTAGGCTATACCGAAGTTTATTCCAAGACATGAAATTGGAGTTTCATGAGTTGGCAGTTGGCACAATGGAATTTAGTCTGTTTGACGGGTGAAAACTAGATAACATAGCAGATTTTTTGTCATTGCTATATTTATTGTTAATAACATAATTATTGATTGTTGCATGATTTTCCTAGGCCTGTGTACATGTATCTACTTGATTGTATGTATTCCTTCTGAATTTTTGTTCTCCGCCTTGTGACTACTTTCATATTTCGGTGTAAAAAAGGGCTATTGTCTTTGGGATCGTGTTTACCTTATGGCAAATGCTGTAATATTTTCATAATAGCAGCTGTGGGTATTATTTTAACAAGAGAAGTATAAAAAGAACTAATTTTGGGGTCGAAAGTCAGTGTGGCAGGTCAAAGGTCAACCCATTGAGTCAAAGGTCAATAGTTGGGTCAAAGGTCAATAATATGTCAAAGGTCATTTGCATAATTACTTAATTATGTCTTTATTTTTTAATTCTAATCATATATTTGTGATATTTTATTTTGTTATCTTTAAATCCATTCATTAAATCACAATTGCTACAATGTGAATATTTAAAACTCCATTGCTGTATTTTATTGCAATGTTTATCATCTTTGATGTCTCATAACTTTTTTGATTTTAGTGCTACAATTATGAATAATACACAGATTTGTGGCAAAATAGTTGTTTTCTTTTAATCTACATCAAAAACCCTACCAGCTTATAATCCCTGTGGTCTGTTTGAGGTCAAATGGAAAAGTTAAAATTATTTTTGGGGTCAAAGGTCAAATAAAAAGGTCAAGGTCAAAGATCATGCACGTGGGGTCAACGAAATGAGCCCCTATAGAAAGCCCTGCCAATGCTCTTATCAAAAACATATAACATGTGGTTCTTCTAAGAATTATTTTTTACCATTTGCCCAGTAACAGATACCAGTGTTAAAACTCCTATTTAGGGGGAGAGTGTATAGGGTTTTAAAGTCAACATAATATTTTGGGGGAACTTCTTCTACAAAGAGTCTTATCGGTAGTTTTTTTTTATCAAACCATCGACCAACAGTCCAAAATAGCAGGAGTAGAAGAATAAAAGGATCGAAAATTGAAAACGGCACCCTTTCATTGCTACGCAAAACATGCAGTGTGGGTGGCTATAATCTGCACATTTAGTCATTGTTGGGTCACTCCAATGTGTACACGGCGGGTGGGGGGACACGCCAGAAAATCGAGATGAACTTTCTCGGCCAATGCAGGGATCGAACACCCGACCTCCTGGCCAACGACTTAGCCACATAGTCTGGACACCCATCGTACATTTCATCCGTCATATCAAAGCATTTCATTGCATTAGACCAATAATTAATTATTCTTAATTTAAAACTTTATTTTAATATTAGTCTGGCATTATTAAATCCTAATTGTATTGGTCTTATTTAAAATTAAACTTTCATTTAACTATGAACAACCCATAACGTGTCTCTTTAAAACAAATAAATACTCTAAAACAGTAGCTCAACCTTTTGACCTAAACTAATTAATTTACGATTTGGTTGTGAGCGACTTGTTATTCTCCCTATATGACATATTGCACGTGTCTGATTTCAAAGGGGGGAGGGGTGGCTGAATGGTTAGCACGCGCGCCTTTCATTGAGTTAACTAGCGTGTTTTCGAATGCTCGGTTGTACGTGACAAGGAGTAAGTTCGCCTGTCCATCCTGCCATTTTTAGTTCTTTCTCGCCATTTTCATTTCATTTTCTCATCCGTTTCATTACAGTAATAAAAATTTCAGTTATTTCCCTTTAGTTTTCAGTTTATTGTTATGCTTGGGTGCAATGTTTCATACTATATTTAGACATGTAACTTCGCGAGTTTTTGACCAATTTTGATAATTTTTTCTTTTCACCCTTTTATTTAGGATACTTGATACAATCGATGACACGTGACGATGAATATGAAAGCTTTCATATCTGCATGGGACAGTAGCAGATCTAGTTAAGCTTTCATATTACACATGAAAGCTTATTGTTTTTGTTAAGATTATTAAGCTTTCATATGTAATTTTGTGTCATTTCTGCAAATCGGATTTCTCAGAATCTAACCATGGGATCTTTCTGAAACTTTGACCTACCCCCCCCCCCAAAAAAAAAAACTGGGTGGCAGTTTTTGATTAAATATATTTTCAAAACGTTTTACGAATTCGAAATCACGGAATTTTACGAACGAGTGAATTTGACCTGCATTACTGTAACTCTGTGACTATTTGACCTATTTTACTAATTCTTTTTGCTTTGAGTACCTTGACAAAATCATTTTCAACTGCAGTTTCAGATTTTCGAATTTCGAAAATTCGTCGCTGTGATTTCGAACCGGAATTTGAGACCAACTTGATAACTTCATTAATAGTTCTACGATTTTCATGAAATTTAGTATGTAAGTAGATCTTAACCATGTGACTTAAAAAATATAAATAGAAATTTTCTAAATTATCTCCCCTTGGTTAAATTAAGGATCAAAATTTTCAAAAAAATCGAAGAAATATAGGTCAGAATGACCTGATGTTTTTTTTGGATACTAGATAAGTAAATACTGATTCGAACACAAAATATTAAGTTTGTGGATTAAACCGGAAGTGCCGCCATCTTGAAACGTGAAAAATCACAAAGGCTTTTTTGCTATTTTACTTACAGACACGGGAGTTATATTTTCTGAATCCTTCAAGGATGACTCCAAAAACGTTCAGAGTAGAATTTTGATTTAGGTCAATTGATGGTCACCATTTTGAAGTGAAAGTGAAAAATAGAAGCAATTTGAAGGGCCGAGAATTTGGAACACAATAACTCTCCTTCTAATTGAGCTAGAATGTTCAAACTTGGTGTAGAGGTTCATTTTGTCACTGTCTTGATTGAGTTCAAAGATGAGCATTTTCTGCTTAGGGTAAGCAGAGATAAGCAAGCTGATTTGTTGATTCTTTAGGGCACGATAACTTTGGTTATAATGAAGGGAGGGCGATGAAACTTTTGTCAATCGAGAGTCTAATAGCTACCCTGTTGTGTGAAATCATTGTATCATTTTTTCTTAAATGTCCGGGGTAGCCGAAAAAAAGAGATTGAAAATCCAAAAAGTCGTATTTTTACAATTTGGAGCATGTTTAAAGGTCTTTCTCGTAAAGTCAACATGTGTTTCCTGCAAATCGGATTTCTCAGAATCTAACCATAGGATGTTTCTGAAACTTTGACCTACCCCCCCCCCCCAAAAAAAATGGGGGGTGAGTATTGATTAAATATATTTTCAAAACGTTTTAAGCATTCGAAGTCACCGAATTTTACGAACGAGTGAATTTGACCTGCATTACTGTAACACTGTGATTATTTGACCTATTTTACTAATTCTTTTTTCTTTGAGTACCCTGACAAAATCATTTTCAACTGCAGTTTCAGATTTTCGAATTTCGAAAATTCGTCGCTGTGATTTCGAACCTGAAGTTGAAACCTAATTGACAACTTCTTTAATAGTTGTACGATTTTCATGAAATTTAGTATGTAAGGAGATCTTACCGATGCAACTTTAAAGATCTCCTTAGAAATTTTCTAAATCATCTCCCCTTGGTTAAATTAAGGAGCAAATTTTTCAAAAAAAATCGAAGAAATATAGGTCAGAATGACCTGATGTTTTTTTGGATACTAGATAAGTAAATACTGATTCGTACACAAAATATTGAGTTTGTGGATTGAACCGGAAGTGCCGCCATCTTGAAACGTGAAAAATCACAAAGGCTTTTTTGCTATTTTACTTACAGACACGGGAGTTATATTTTCTGAATCCTTCAAGGATGGCCTAAAAAACGTTTGGAGTAGAATTTTGAGTTAGGTCAATTGATGGTCGCCATTTTGAAGTGAAAGTGAAAAATAGAGGCAATTTGAAGGGCCGAGAATTTGGAACACAATAACTCTCCTTCTAATTGAGCTAAAATGTTCAAACTTGGTGTAGACGTTCACTAGGTCACTGTCTTGATTAAGTTCAAAGATGAGCATTTTCTGCCTAGGGTAAGCAGAGATAAGCAAGCTGATTTGTTGATTCTTTACGGCACGATAACTTTGGTTATAATGAAGGGAGGGCGATGAAACTCTTGTCAATCGAGAGTCTAATAGCTAACCTGTTGTGTGAAATCATTGTATCATTTTTTCTTAAATGTCCGGGGTAGCCGAAAAAAAGAGATTGACAACCCAAAACGTCGTATTTTTACAATTTGGAGCATGTTTAAAGTTCTTTCAACATGTTTTTCCTGCAAATCGGATTTCTCAGAATCTAACCATAGGATGTTTCTGAATCTTTGACCTACCCCCCCCCAAAAAAAAAAATGGGTGGTGAGTATTGATTAAATATATTTTCAAAACGTTTTAAGCATTCGAAATCACCGAATTTTACGAACGAGTGAATTTGACCTGCATTACTGTAACACTGTGATTATTTGACCTATTTTAGTCATTCTTTTTTCTTTGAGTACCCTGACAAAATCATTTTCAACGGCAGTTTCAGATTTTCGAATTTCGAAAATTCGTCGCTGTGATTTCGAACCGGAAGTTGAAACCTAATTGACAACTTCTTTAATAGTTGTACGATTTTCATGAAATTTAGTATGTAAGGAGATCTTACCGATGCAACTTTAAAGATCTCCTTAGAAATTTTCTAAATTATCTCCCCTTGGTCAAATTAAGGATCAAATTTTTCAAAAAAAAATCGAAGAAATATAGGTCAGAATGACCTGATGTTTTTTTTGATACTAGATAAGTAAATACTGATTCGTACACAAAATATTGAGTTTGTGGATTGAACCGGAAGTGCCGCCATCTTGAAACGTGAAAAATCACAAAGGCTTTTTTGCTATTTTACTTACAGACACGGGAGTTATATTTTCTGAATCCTTCAAGGATGGCCTAAAAAACGTTTGGAGTAGAATTTTGAGTTAGGTCAATTGATGGTCGCCATTTTGAAGTGAAAGTGAAAAATAGAGGCAATTTGAAGGGCCGAGAATTTGGAACACAATAACTCTCCTTCTAATTGAGCTAAAATGTTCAAACTTGGTGTAGACGTTCACTAGGTCACTGTCTTGATTAAGTTCAAAGATGAGCATTTTCTGCCTAGGGTAAGCAGAGATAAGCAAGCTGATTTGTTGATTCTTTACGGCACGATAACTTTGGTTATAATGAAGGGAGGGCGATGAAACTCTTGTCAATCGAGAGTCTAATAGCTAACCTGTTGTGTGAAATCATTGTATCATTTTTTCTTAAATGTCCGGGGTAGCCGAAAAAAAGAGATTGACAACCCAAAACGTCGTATTTTTACAATTTGGAGCATGTTTAAAGTTCTTTCAACATGTTTTTCCTGCAAATTGGATTTCTCAGAATCTAACCATAGGATGTTTCTGAATCTTTGACCTACCCCCCCCCCCCAAAAAAAAAAATGGGTGGTGAGTATTGATTAAATATATTTTCAAAACGTTTTAAGCATTCGAAATCACCGAATTTTACGAACGAGTGAATTTGACCTGCATTACTGTAACACTGTGATTATTTGACCTATTTTAGTAATTCTTTTTTCTTTGAGTACCCTGACAAAATCATTTTCAACGGCAGTTTCAGATTTTCGAATTTCGAAAATTCGTCGCTGTGATTTCGAACCGGAAGTTGAAACCTAATTGACAACTTCTTTAATAGTTGTACGATTTTCATGAAATTTAGTATGTAAGGAGATCTTACCGATGCAACTTTAAAGATCTCCTTAGAAATTTTCTAAATTATCTCCCCTTGGTCAAATTAAGGATCAAATTTTTCAAAAAAAATCGAAGAAATATAGGTCAGAATGACCTGATGTTTTTTTTGATACTAGATAAGTAAATACTGATTCGTACACAAAATATTGAGTTTGTGGATTGAACCGGAAGTGCCGCCATCTTGAAACGTGAAAAATCACAAAGGCTTTTTTGCTATTTTACTTACAGACACGGGAGTTATATTTTCTGAATCCTTCAAGGATGGCCTAAAAAACGTTTGGAGTAGAATTTTGATTTAGGTCAATTGATGGTCGCCATTTTGAAGTGAAAGTGAAAAATAGAGGCAATTTGAAGGGCCGAGAATTTGGAACACAATAACTCTCCTTCTAATTGAGCTAAAATGTTCAAACTTGGTGTAGACGTTCACTAGGTCACTGTCTTGATTAAGTTCAAAGATGAGCATTTTCTGCCTAGGGTAAGCAGAGATAAGCAAGCTGATTTGTTGATTCTTTACGGCACGATAACTTTGGTTATAATGAAGGGAGGGCAATGAAACTCTTGTCAATCCAGAGTCTAATAGCTAACCTGTTGTGTGAAATCATTGTATCATTTTTTCTTAAATGTCCGGGGTAGCCGAAAAAAAGAGATTGACAACCCAAAACGTCGTATTTTTACAATTTGGAGCATGTTTAAAGGTCTTTCTCGTAAAGTCAACATGTGTTTCCTGCAAATCGGATTTCTCACAATAAAACCATAGGATGTTTCTGAAACATGTGACAGGAAGTGACTGTTAATATGAAAGCTTTAATATCTGCTTTGCAGATCTAGTTATTGTTATTATTATTTTTTCTTTTTGTATGCTTTCTGCAAATCGGATTTCTCAGAATCTAACCATGCGATCTTTCTAAAACTTTGACCTTCCCCCCCAAAACTGGGTGGCATTTTTGATTAAATATATTTTCAAAACGTTTTACGAATTCGAAATCACAGAAATTTACGAACGAGTGAATTTGACCTGCATTACTGTAACTCTGTGACTATTTGACCTATTTTACTAATTCTTTTTTGTTTGAGTAAAATCATTGTCAACTGCAGTTTCAGATTTTCGAATTTCGAAAATTCGTCGCTGTGATTTCGAACCGGAAGTTGAGACCAACTAGACAACTTCTTTAATAGTTCTACGAATTTCATGAAATTTAGTATGTAAGTAGATCTTACCCATGTGACTTCAAATATATAAATAGAAATTTTCTAAATTATCTCACCTTGGTGAAATTAAGGATCAAATTTTTCAAAAAAATCGAAGAAATATAGGTCAGAATGACCTGGTGTTTTTTTGGATACTAGATAAGTAAATACTAAAGGTCTTTCTCGTAAAGTCAACATGTGTTTCCTGCAAATCGGATTTCTCACAATAAAACCATAGGATGTTTCTGAAACCTTGACCTACCCCCCCCCCAAAAAAAAAAAATGGTTGGTGAGTATTGATTAAATATATTTTCAAAACGTTTTAAGCATTCGAAATCACCGAATTTTACGAACGAGTGAATTTGACCTGCAATTCTGTAACTCTGTGACTATTTAACCTATTTTACTAATTCTTTTTTCTTTGAGTACCCTGACAAAAATCATTTTCAACTGCAGTTTTAGATTTTCGAATTTCGAAAATTCGTTGCTGTGATTTCGAACCGGAAGTTGAGACCAACTTGACAACTTCTTTAATAGTTGTACGATTTTCATGAAATTTAGTATGTAAGTAGATCTTACCGATGCAACTTTAAAGATCTCCTTGGAACTTTTCTAAATTATCTCCCCTTGGTGAAATTAGGGATCAAATTTTTCAAACAAATCGAAGAAATATAGGTCAGAATGGCCTGATTTTTTTTTTGATACTAGATAAGTAAATACTGATTCGTACACAAAATCTTGAATTTGTGCATCGAACCGGAAGTGCCGCCATCTTGAAACGTGGAAAATCACAAAGGCTTTTGCGACATTTTACTTACAGACATGGGAGTTACATTTTCGGAATCCTTGAAGGAATGCCTAAAAATCTATCGGATCAGAATTTTGATTTCGGTCACGTGATGGTCACGATTTTGACCTGAATATGAGAAAAGGTGAAAAATCGACATTAACGAGCACGTGAATGAAAGGAATAGGCCGTAGTTTGGAGAATATGTCTCCTATTTCCAAAATGAATACATTTCCGGATAGCCGGGATCAGGGTCGAAATATTGTTATTTGAAAATGGCACATTTTCGAATTTTGTCTTTGATGTTTTTCGTGCCGATAAAGTTGTTTACGATTGAAAAATCATAAAAACTTCGCTATATTTTGACCGATTTTAATGATTTTTTTTTGTTGATGAGATTATTTACATGACCCATGTAAGTGACTGTTAATATGAAAGCTTTAATATCTGCTTTGCAGATCTAGTTAAGCTTTCATATTACATATGAAAGCTTATTGTTTTTGTTAAGATTATTAAGCTTTCATATTACATATGAAAGCTTATTGTTTTTGTTAAGATTATTATTATTAAGCTTTCATATGTAATATGAAAGCTTATTGTTTTTGTTAAGATTATTATTAAGCTTTCATATTACGTATGAAAGCTTATTGTTTCTGTTAAGATTATTAAGCTTTCATATTACATATGAAAGCTTATTGTTTCTGTTAAGATTATTAAGCTTTCATATTACATATGAAAGCTTATTGTTTCTGTTAAGATTATTATTAAGCTTTCATATTACATATGAAAGCTTATTGTTTCTGTTAAAGTTATTATTATTATTATTTTTTTTTTTGTGTGTTTTCTGCAAATCGGATTTCTCAGAATCTATCCATAGGATCTTTCTGAAATTTTGACCTACCCCCCCAAAAATGGGGTGCGAACCTTGATTAAATATATTTTCGAAACGTTTTACGAATCCGAAATCACCGAATTTTACGAACGAAAAAAATGACAATGCATAGTCGTAACTTTGTTATTTTTTGACCGATTTTACTAATTCTTTTTTCTTTGAATACCTTTAAAAAAACCATTTTCATCTGCAGTTTCACATTTTCGAATTTCGAAAATTCGTCGCTGTGATTTCGAACCGGAAGATTAGACCAATTTGACAACTTCTTTAATAGTTGTACGATTTTCATGAAATTTAGTATCTAAGTAGATCCTACCGATGTGACTTCAAAAATATAATTAGAAATTTTCTAAATTATCTCCCCTTGACGAAATTAAGGATCAAAATTTTCAAAAAAATCATCGAAATATAGGTCAGAATGACCTGATTTTTTTTTTGGATACTAGATAAGTAATTACTGATTTGTACACAAAATATGGAGTTTGTCGATCGAACCGGAAGTGCCGCCATATTTAAAAGTGAAAAATCAATAAGGCTTTTTTGCTATTTTACTTACAGACTCGGGAGTTATATTTTCTGAATCCTTGTAGGAAGGCCTAAAAAATGTCGCGAATAGAATTTTGATTTCGGTCACGTGATGGTCACCATTTTGAATTGAAAATGAAAAATAGAAGCAATTTGAAGGGTCGGGACTTTGGAACACAATTACTCTCCTTCTAATTAAGCTAGAATGTTCAAACTTGGTGTAGACGTTCACTAGGTCAATGTTATGATTGAGTTCAAAGATGAGCATTTTCTGCTTAGGGTAAGCAGAGATAAACAAGCTAATTTGTTGATTCTTTAGGGCACGATAACTTCGGTTATAATGAAGGGAGGGCGGTGAAACTTTTGTCAATAGAGAGTCTAATAGCTAGCCTGTTGTGTGAAATCATTGTATTATTTTTTCTAAATATCAGGGATAGCCGAAAAAAAGAGATTGAAAACCCAAAAAGTCGTATTTTTACAATTTGGAGCATGTTTAGAGGTCTTTCTCGTAAAGTCAACATAATATTTTTTGGGAACTTCTTGTACAAAGAGTCTTATTGGTAGTCTTTTATATGAAACCATCGATCAACAGTCCAACATATCAGGAGTAGAAGAACAAAAGGATCGAACATTGAAAACGGCACCCTTTCATTGTTAAGCGAAACATGCAGTGTGGGTGACTACAATCTACACATTTAGTCATCGTATAGAGCTTATTCAACAGTATCGAATTCCAACTGCTTAGGGATATTTTACGTGCACTCCAATGTGTACACGGGACCTTGGTTTTTCGTCCCATCCGAATGACTAGACAGCTGTGCTTGTCAGGCCCTCCGTTCTGCCTCACTGACAAGGGGAACCACGCCGGGAAATCGAGATGAACTTTCTCCGTGCAGAACTTTCAATTCAGGCGAAAACGTTTATTGCATACGATTAAGCTGGTCAGTTGGAGCTTATTTTCAAAAGTTTTGTAATAATCGGTTGGTAATTAAAGTACCGTGCACATTAAACTGTTAAAACAGAAAATTTCGCCCGGTTGAAATGTTTCTTGCTATAAGTCAGCAATTTTCTGAATTCAGGGAGGCTGAATGGCTGAATGGTTAGCATGTGCGCACTGTATCGTAACGTCTGTCATTGAGTCAACGGGCGTCGTTTCGATCTCCAGGTTGCACGTGACATGAAGTATGATGTCCAACCTTGTGGGTTTTCTCCGTGTTCTTCGGTTTCCTCCCAACGGCTAAAGACCTGTAAGCGCAGGGGGAGTTTTTAAATAAAATTAAAAAACATATGTTAGTCCCGAAATGACCTAGTTTGTGTCGAATGGACATTAGGCCGCATTTCTCTCTTTCTCTTTTATTTTTAAAGTTTTGTAATAATCGGTTGGTAATCAAAGGTACTGTAAAAGTGATAAAACAGAAAATAATCGGTTGGTAATCAAAGGTACTGTAAAAGTCATAAAACAGAAAATTTCGCCCGGTTGTAATGTTTCTCACTTTAAAGTCAGCAATTTCCCGATTTTAAGTGGCAAACGTTTATTGCGAACGCTTAAGCTGGTCAGGGGGGAGCTTATTTTTAAAAGTTTTGTAATATTCGGTTGATAACTAAAGGTACCGTGCAAATTAAACTGTTACAATAGAAAATTTGGCCCGGTTGAAATGTTTCTCGCTGTAGGTCAGCAATTTGCCGATTTTAGGGAGGTTGCGTGGCTGAATGGTTAGCACGTGCGCTCTGTATCATAACGTCTGTCATTGAGTCAACTGCCGTTGTTTCGATTTTTTGGTTGTACGTGACAAGGAGTATGGTTGCCTGTCCAACCTCGTAGGCCGTAACCGCCGCTGCCCGGGTAAAATTTCCCTCATTGCACACATTATGGCATATGCCCGTCTTCATTAGCCCATTTTAGGAGCAGAACAGTCGGACGTTAAACCCCATTCAATTTCATTTCATTTTCTCTATGTTGCTTATTTATTATAGTGGATAAATATTTTTCTGGTTCTAGCAATTATTTAATTTCTGCATAGAAATCTTGCTTTGGCCAGTTTTTTTTATTGCAGAGTGCCATTCTTGTTTAAACAAACATGATCCTTTGTTTAAAACATGCTTAAGAAGTCGTCACGATTTCCTACTTATAACCAAACATATTGGAAATATTAGTCTGGCATTATTAAATCCTAATTTTATTGGTCTTATTTAAAATTAAACTTTCATTTAACTATGAACAACCCTTAACGTGTCTCTTTAAAACTATTAAGTACTCTAAAACAGTAGCTCAACCTTTTGACCTAAACTCATTAATTTACCATTTTGTTGTGAGCGACTTCTTATTCTTCCTATATGACATATTGCACGTGTCTGATTTCAAAGGGGGGTTGAGTGGCTGAATGGTAAGCACGCGCGCCTGTCATTGAGTAAACTAGCGTGTTTTCGAATGCCCGGTTGTACGTGACAAGGAGTAAGGTCGCCTGTCCAACCTGCCATTTTTAATTTTTTTTTCCCGCCATTTTCATTTCATTTTCTCATCCGTCTCATTACAGTAATACAAGTTTCAGTTATTTCCCTTTAGTTTTCAGATTATTGTTATGCCTGGGTGCAATGTTTCATACTATATTTAGACTTGTAACTTCGCGAGTTTTTGACCAATTTTAATAATTTTTTCTTCGTATCCTTTTATTTAGGTTACTTGATACAATCAATGACACGTGACGATGAATATGAAAGCTTTCATATCTGCATGGGACAGTAGCAGATCTAGTTATTTTTTTTTTTGTGTATTTTCTGCAAATCGGATTTCTCAGAATCTAACCATGGGATCTTTCTGAAACTTTGACCTACCCCCCCAAAAATGGGGTGCGAACGTTGTTTAAATATATTTTCAAAACGTTTTACGAATCCGAAATCACCGAATTTTACGAACGAAAAAACTGACAATGCATAGTCGTAACTTTGTTATTTTTTGACCGATTTTACTAATTCTTTTTTCTTTGAATACCTTGAAAAAAATCGTTTTCATCTGCAGTTTCACATTTTCGAATTTCGAAAATTCGTCGCTGTGATTTCGAACCGGAAGTTTAGACCAATTTGACAACTTCTTTAATAGTTGTACGATTTTCATGAAATTTAGTATACAAGTAGATCTTACCGATGTGACTTCAAAAATATAATTAGAAATTTTCTAAATTATCTCCCCTTGGTGAAATTAAGGATCAAAATTTTCAAAAAAATCGTCGAAATATAGGTCAGAATGACCTCAAAAAAATTTTCGATACTCGACAAGTAATTACTGATTACTACACAAAATATGGAGTTTGTCGATCGAACCGGAAGTGCCACCATCTTGAAACGTGAAAAAACAATTGAACTTTTGCGATATTGCACTTACAGACACGGGAGTTATATTTTCTGAATCCTTGAAGGATGGCCCAAAAATCGTAGGGAGCAGAATTTTGATTTCGGTCACGTGATGGTCACCATTTTGAATTGAAAATGAAAAGTAGTAGCAATTTGAAGGGCCGAGACTTTGAAACACAATAACTCTCCTTCTAATTGAGCTAGAATGTTCAAACTTGGTGTAGACGTTCACTAGGTCAATGTCATGATTGAGTTCAAAGATGAGCATTTTCTGCCTAGGGTAAGCAGAGATAGGCATGCTGATTTGTTGATTCTTTAGGGCACGATAACTTCGGTTATAATGAAGGGAGGGCTGTGAAACTTTTGTCAATAGAGAGTCCAATAGCTAGCCTGTTGTGTGAAATCATTGTATCATTTATTTTAAATATCAGGGATAGGCGAAAAAAAGAGATTGAAAATCCAAAAAGTCGTATTTTTACAATTTGGAGCATGTTTAGAGGTCTTTCTCGTAAAGTAAACTTAATATTTTTTGGGAACTTCTTCTACAAAGAGTCTTATGGGTAGTCTTTTGTATAAAACCATCGATCAACAATCCAACATATCAGGAGTAGAAGAACAAAAGGATCGAACATTGAAAACGGCACCCTTTCATTGTTAAGCAAAACATGCAGTGTGGGTGGCTACAATCTGCACATTTAGTCATCGTATAGAGCTTATTCAACAGTATCGAATTCCAACTGCTAAGGGATCTTTTACGTGCACTCCAATGTGTACACGGCGGGTGGGGGGACACGCCAGAAAATCGAGATGAACTTTCTCGGACAATGCAGGGATCGAACACCCGACCTCCTGGCTAGCAGGCCAACGCCTTAGCCACATAGTGTGGACACCCATCGTACATTTCATCCGTCAAATCAAAGCATTTCATTGCATTAGACCAATAATTAATTATTCTTAATTGAAAACTTTATTTTAATATTAGTCTGGCATTATTAAATCCTAATTTTATTGGTCTTATTTAAAATTAAACTTTCATTTAAGTATGAACAACCCTTAACGTGTCTCTTTAAAACATAAAAAAATACTTTAAAACAGTAGCTCAACCTTTTGACCTAAACTCATTAATTTACCATTTTTTGTGAGCCACTTGTTATTTTTCCTATGACATATTACACGTGTCTGATTTTAAAGGGGGGTTGGGTGGCTGAATGGTTAGCACGCGCGCCTGTCATTGAGTTAACTAGCGTGTTTTCGAATGCCCGGTTGTACGTGACAAGGAGTAAGGTCGCCTGTCCAACCTGCCATTTTTAATTTTTTTTTCCCGCCATTTTCATACCATTTTCTCATCCGTCTAATTACAGTAATACAAGTTTCAGTTATTTCCCTTTAGTTTTCAGATTATTGTTATGCCTGGGTGCAATGTTTCATACTATATTTAGACTTGTAACTTCGCGAGTTTTTGACCAATTTTAATAATTTTTTCTTCTTATCCTTTTATTTAGGATATTTGATACAATCAATGACACGTGACGATGAATATGAAAGCTTTCATATCTGCATGGGACAGTAGCAGATCTAGTTAAGCTTTCATATTACATATGAAAGCTTATTGTTTCTGTTAAGATTATTATTATTTTTTTTTTTTGTGTTTCTCCTGCAAATCGGATGTCACAGAATCTAGCCATAGGATGTTTCTGAAACTTTGACCTACCCCCCCAAAAATGGGTGGTGGCTGTTGATTAAATATATTTTCGAAACGTTTTGCGAATTCGAAATCACCGAATTTTACGAACGGAAAAATTAACAATGCATAGTCGTAACTTTGCTATTTTTTGACCGATTTTACTAATTCTTTTTTCTTTGAATACCTTGAAAAAAATCATTTTCATCTGCAGTTTCACATTTTCGAATTTCGAAAATTCGTCGCTGTGATTTCGAACCGGAAGTTTAGACCAATTTTACAACTTCTTTAATAGTTGTACGATTTTCATGAAATTTAGTATTTAAGTAGATCTTACCAATGTGACTTCAAAATTATAATGAGAAATTTTCTAAATTATCTCCCCTTGGTAAAATTAAGGATCAAATTTTTAAAAAAAAATCGTCGAAATATAGGTCAGAATGACCTGAAAATTTTTTTTGATACTCGACAAGTAATTACTGATTCCTATACAAAATATGGAGTTTGTCGATCAAACCGGAAATGCCACCATCTTGAAACATGAAAAATCCCTAAGGCTTTTTTGCTATCTTACTTACAGACACGGGAGTTATATTTTCTGAATCCTTGAAGGATGGCCCAAAAATCGCAGGGAGCAGAATTTTGATTTAGGTCAACTGATGGTTGCCATTTTTAAGTGAATATGAAAAGTAGTAGCAATTTGAAGGGCCGAGACTTTGAAACACAATAACTCTCCTTCTAATTGAGCTAGAATGTTCAATCTTGGTGTAGACATTCACCAGGTCAATGTCATGATTGAGTGCAAAGATGAACATTTTCTGCCTAGGGTAAGCAGAGATAAGCATGCTGATTTGTTGATTCTTTAGGGCACAATAACTTCGGTTATAATGAAGGGAGGGTGATGAAACTCTTGTCAATCGAGAGTCTAATAGCTAGCCTGTTGTGTGAAATCATTGTATCATTTTTTTTAAATATCAGGGGTAGCAGAAAAAAGAGATCGAAAATCCAAAAAGTCGTATTTTTACGATTTGGAGCATTTTTAAAGGTCCTTTTCTCTAAAGTCAACATAATATTTTGGGGGAACTTCTTCTACAAAGAGTCTTATCGGTAGTCTTTTATATGAAACCATAGATCAACAGTCCAAAATATCAGGAGTAGTAGAATAAAAGAATCGAAAATTGAAAACCGCACCCTTTCATTGTTAAGCAAAACATGCAGTGTGGGTGGCTACAATCTGCACATTTAGTCATCGTATAGAGCTTATTCAACAATATAGAATTCCAACTGCTAAGGGATCTTTTGCGTGCAATCCAATGTGTACACGGCGGATGGGGGGACACGCCAGAATATCGAGATGAACTTTCTCGGCCAATGCAGGGATCGAACACCCGACCTCCTGGCTAGCAGGCCAACGCCTTAGCCACATAGTGAGGACACCCATCGTACATTTCATCCGTCAAATCAAAGCATTTCATTGCATTAGACCAATAATTAATTATTCTTAATTTAAAACTTTATTTAATATTAGTCTGGCATTATTAAATCCTAATTTTATTGGTCTTATTTAAAATTAAACTTTAATTTAACTATGAACAACCCTTAATTGGTCTCTTTAAAACAATTAAGTACTCTAAAACAAAAAACAAAACAAAATATCAATAAGCGGGTCAATTCAGGTAAGTATAACTACGGGTTCTGTCCACCTTCTCTCGTAAGTATAACTACGGGTTCTGTCCACGTTCTCTCGTCTACGGCCACACCACGTTGAAAACACCAGTTCTCGTCCGATCACTGAAGTTAAGCAACGTCGGGCCCGGTCAGTACTTGGATGGGTGACTGCCTGGGAACACCGGGTGCTGTAGACGCCTTTTTAAAACCGACCCCCCCCCCCCAAAAAAAAAAAATAAAATCAATAAACGGGTCAATTCAGGTAAGTATAACTACGGGTTCTGTCCACCTTCTCTCGTCTACGGCCACACCACGTTGAAAACACCAGTTCTTGTCCGACCACTGAAGTTAAGCAACGTCGGTCCCAGTTAGTACTTGGATGGGTGACCGCCTGGGAACACCGGGTGCTATAGACGCCTTTTTAAAACCGACAAAAACCGCCCCAAAAATCAATAAGCGGGTCAATTCCGGTAAGTATAACTACGGGTTCTGTCCACCCCCTCTCGTCTACGGCCATACCACGTTGAAAACACCAGTTCTCGTCCGATCACTGAAGTTAAGCAACGTCTGGCCCGGTCAGTACTTGGATGGGTGACCGCCTGGGAACACCGGGTGCTGTAGGCGCCTTTTTAAAACCGACAAAAATCAAAAAAAAAATCAATAAGCGGGTCAATTCAGGTAAGTATAACTACGGGTTCTGTCCACCTGCTCTCGTCTACGGCCACACCACGTTGAAAACACCAGTTCTCGTCCGATCACTGAAGTTAAGCAACGTCGGGCCCGGTCAGTACTTGGATGGGTGACCGCCTGGGAACACCGGGTGTTGTAGACGCCTTTTTAAAACCGACAAAGCCCCCCCCCCCCCAAAAAAAATCAATAAGCGGGTCAATTCAAGTATGTATAACTACGGGTTGTGATTTAAAAGTATTTATTCAGAATTCTTATATACAACGATGGAGGGAATAATATGAATAAATTGGATACAGTAACAAGCAACTAAATGCTTATATAAAACTGCTTCCAGAATAGTATGTATGTAATAGTTATTAGCACACTATGCTAATAAGTTACTTACATCACATTTCTATCGAGTATTGTGAAGCAAAATGTGAAAAATAGTATTTATTATCGAGTCGTTTCAACCGAAAAGTGACAAATAATTTCAGCTCTTTTATTTATCCCTTTCTGTGCCTCACGTTACATTTCATGGTAGTATTTACACGTGCGTCTTGTTGTGAAACCCCGAGCGTGAAACAGACACGTGTTTGTTTAGACCACATCGTCAAAACAATTTGTCTTTGGCGTGGAGGACTGCGATGATATTAAATGTAGTGTAAAGGAAATTCGAAACGTGGGTCATTCCTGATGAAAGTATGCATCGGCGCATAGTTCGTCCGTTGAAATTTAATGGTAATGAAATTTATAACTTTCTAGGCGTTTTTTTTTATATCCTGCTTATGTTCAAGGCTTGTGAAGTGTCTAGCAAGAGAATCACAATTAGTTAAAATAATTATTCAATATTCTCATTTATATGTTTTGCATAATAAATCAAACCAAATTATGGAATAGATGCCAATTGATATGTGTAATAGTTGTTTTTTGTAATATGTTGTTATGTTGATTTTATGTCATTGCATATATTTTTGCACTGCCATGTAGTTCCTACCGGTTTGTTTTGTTACTATGATTTTGATTAGTTGTCTCATGTACCTTAGCCTAGTGCAGTACGAAACAAGTAGATATCATTGCGATCTGGGTCGGACTAAACGTCCGCTTCTTATAGCTTGATAAGTTTCTTAAACGGTATAAAAGTATCCGTGTATCAGAAATGAACAGTACTCTTTATCGAAAGTGTACTGTTCATTTCTGATACACGGCTACTTTTACGCATGTATTGGAAATGAACAGGACAGTTTCATCAAAGGTTGCCATTGGCAACGAGTAGAAGTGGGATGTAATGAATATAAATTAGATTAGGGTTTCATAGTTAACGGTGGAAAGAAGAAAATGTGTTGAGTAAAAAAAAATAAGGAAAATCGAATAAAATAAGAGAAAGAAAAAATTGTAGCGAAGGATAGGGACATTGATGTAGGGGGGGGGGTGAATAGAGATTTGAATTAGAAAGTAGTTTGGGACGCAACGCCAGAAAACCCAAAAAGCAAAACACGCACCAAAAGCTTGTAAGAATACTTTTATTTTAGCAGTTTCAATGTTATTGATTACACATTTCTCGCGTGACCCTGGGTTACCTATGGATTGTGCAAAGGAGATTAGGAGGTGATCAAACTAGTAATAACCATTTTTCGCATATACAAGTTGTAATGGTGATTTGCAGAGCGGAGGCACATTCATTTCCGAGATTTGAAGCGTTTGGTTAGAGCTATATATTGGTGAACTACTGAAAGTACAGACACATTTTTAATTTTAGGAAGATTGTCAATCCCAAACAAAAGTGAATTAATATTCTTGAAATGGTCATCCAATGTATCGATAGTGAGTCTGCGTTGGTCTATAAAAAGGCGACACTGAAAGAAATAATGTTCACTAGATTCACATCTGTTTCCGCATAAACAGGATGGATCGTCAGATACATACATGAGGTATTTATGATGATTTAGGTCAGATTTAGAGTTGCGTAATTTAGAAAGAATAATTTGTAACGACCTGTCACCAAAATTGAAGAGATCATTGTATTTAGGTTTGCCATATGTTTTTCTAATTTGAAATTTGAATGAAGAGATTGAATTTGAAGCTTTGACGTTTTCATCAAGACGATTCCATTCTTGTACTGATGATGGGAAAAACGAGTTTTGATAAAGATTAGATTTACAGTTAATACTCATTAGATTATTGGAGTTTCTGAGTTGATATGGTTTACTGGACGCTATAGATTGGGGGACTAAATCGAATAGATACGAGGGTGTTTGAAGATTGATAATTTTGAAAAATAAAACCATTTTATGTTCGTAGCGTCTTTTTAAAAGAGAGGAGAATCCAGATTCATTATAAAGTAAATTATGAGAAGTACCACGAGGAAGGCCTGTAATAGTTCGAATAGCGTCTAAATGTAGCGATTCTAGTTGGTCACTTTTTTCTTTAGTACAGTTGTTCCAGACACAATCAGCAATTACCGGTTCTGTCCACGGGTTCGTCCGATCACTGAAGTTAAGCAACGTCGGGCCCGGGTAGTACTAGGATGGGTGAACGCCTGGGAACACCGGGTGCTGTAGACGCCTTTTTGCCCTAAACTCATTAATTTACCATTTTGTTGTGAGCGGCTTGTTATTCTTCCTATATGACATATTGCACGTGTCTGATTTCAAAGGGGGGTTGGGCGGCTGAATGGTTAGCACGCGCGCCTGTCATTGAGTTAACTTGCGTGTTTTCGAATGCCCGGTTGTATGTGACAAGGAGTAAGGTCGCCTGTCCAACCTGCCATTTTTAATTTTTTTCCGGCAATTTTCATTTCATTTTCTCATCCGTCTCATTACAGTAATACAAGTTTCGGTTATTTCCCTTTAGTTTTCAGATTATTGTTATGCCTGGGTGCAATGTTTCATACTATATTTAGACTTGTAATTTTGCGAGTTTTTGACCAATTTTGATATTTTTTTCTTCTTATCTTTTTATTTAGGATACTTGATACAATGAATGACACGTGATGATGAATATGAAAGCTTTCATATCTGCATGGGACAGTAGCAGATCTAGTTATTATTTTTTTTTTTTTGTGTATTTTCTGCAAATCGGATTTCTCAGAATCTAACCATGGGATCTTTCTGAAACTTTGACCTACCCCCCCCCCCCAAAAATGGGGTGCGAACGTTGTTTAAATATATTTTCAAAACGTTTTACGAATCCGAAATCACCGAATTTTACGAACGAAAAAACTGACAATGCATAGTCGTAACTTTGTTATTTTTTGACCGATTTTACTAATTCTTTTTTCTTTGAATACCTTGAAAAAAATCGTTTTCATCTGCAGTTTCACATTTTCGAATTTCGAAAATTCGTCGCTGTGATTTCGAACCGGAAGTTTAGACCAATTTGACAACTTCTTTAATAGTTGTACGATTTTCATGAAATTTAGTATATATGTAGACCTTACCGATGTGACTTCAAAAATATAATTAGAAATTTTCTAAATTATCTCCCCTTGACGAAATTAAAGATCAAAATTTTCAAAAAAATCATCGAAATATAGGTCAGAATGACCTGATTTTTTTTTTGGATACTAGACAAGTAATTACTGATTTGTACACAAAATATAAAGTTTGTTGATCGAACCGGAAGTGCCACCATCTTGAAACGTGAAAAATCCCTAAGGCTTTTTTGCTATTTTACTTACAGACTCGGGAGTTATATTTTCTGAATCCTTGAAAGATGGCCTAAAAATTGTTCAGAGAAGAATTTTGATTTAGGTCAATTGATGGTTGTCATTTTGAAGTGAATATGGAAAGTAGAAGCAATTTGAAGGGCCGAAACTTTGAAACACAATAACTCTCCTTCTAATTGAGCTAGAATGTTCAATCTTGGTGTAGACGTTCACTATGTCAATGTCATGATTGAGTTCAAAGATGAGCATTTTCTGCCTAGGGTAAGCAGAAATAAGCATGCTGATTTGTTGATTCTTTAGGGCAAGATAACTTCGGTTATAATGAAGGGAGTGCGGTGAAACTCTTGTTAATCGAGAGTGTAATAGCTGGCCTGTTGTGTGAAATCGTTGTATCTTTTTTTTAAAAATATCAGGGATAGCAGAAAAAAAGAGATCGAAAATCCAAAAAGTCGTATGTTTACGATTTGGAGCATCTTTAAAGGTTCTTTTCTCTTAAAGTCAACATAATACTTTTTGGGAACTTCTTCTACAAAGAGTCTTATCGGTAGTCTTTTATATGAAAACTTCGATCAACAGTCCAAAATATCTGGAGTAGAAGAATAAAAGGATTGAACATTGAAAACGGCACCCTTTCATTGTTAAGCGAAACATGCAGTGTGTGTGACTACAATCTGCACATTTAGTCATTGTATAGAGCTTATTCAACAGTATCGAATTCCAACTGCTTAGGGATATTTTACGTGCACTCCAATGTGTACACGCGACCTTGGTTTTTCGTCCCACCCGAACGACTAGACAGCTGTCCTTGTCAGGCCCTCCGTTCTGCCTCACTGACAAGGGGGGACCACGCCGGAAAATCGAGATGAACTTTCTCGTTGCAGAACTTTTAATTCAGGCCAAACGTTTATTGCATACGATTAAGCTGGTCAGTTGGAGCTTATTTTCAAAAGTTTTGTAATAATCGGTTGGTAATTAAAATACTGTGCGAATTAAACTGTTAAAACAGAAAATTTCGCCCGGTTAAAATGTTTCTTGCTATAAGTCAGCAATTTCCAGATTTTAGGGAGGCTGAATGGTTAGCATACGCGCGCTGTATCGTAACGTCTGTCATTGAGTCAACCGGCGTCGTTTCGATTTCCAAGTTGCACGTGACATGGAGTATGGTGTCCAACCTCGTGGGTTTTCTCCGTGTCCTTCGGTTTCCTCCCACGGCTAGAGACCCGTACGCGCAAGGGAAGTTTATAAATACAATTAAAAAAACACATGTTGGTCCCGAAATGTCCTAGTATGTGTCGAATGGACGTTGAGCCGCATTTCTCTCTTTCTCTTTTATTTTTAAAGTTTTGTAATAATTGGTTGGTAATCAAAGGTACTGTAAAAGTGATAAAACATAAAATTTCGCCCGGTTATAATGTTTCTCACTTTAAAGTCAGCAATTTGCCGATTTTAGAGGGCAAATGTTTATTGCGAACAATTAAGCTGGTCAGGGGGAGCTTATTTTTAAGGGAGGCTGAATGGCTGAATGGTTAGCATGTGCACGCTGTATCGTAACGTCTGTCATTGAGTCAACGGGCGTCGTTTCGATTTCGAGATTGCACGTGACATGGAGTATGGTGTCCAACCTCGTGAGTTTTCTCCGTGCCATTCGGTTTCCTCCCAACAGCTAAAGACCAGTACGCGCAAGGGGAGTTTTTAAATAAAATTAAAAAACATATGTTAGTCCCGAAATGACCTAGTTTGTGTCGAATGGACGTTAAGCCGCATTTCTCTCTTTTTTTTTATTTTTAAAGTTTTGTAATAATCGGTTGGTAATCAAAGATACTGTACTGTAAAAGTGATAAAACAGAAAAATTCGCCCGGTTGTAATGTTTCTCACTTTAAATTCAGCAATTTGCCGATTTTAAGGGGAATACGTTTATTGCGAACGATTTAGCTGGTCAGGGGGAGCTTATTTTTAAAAGTTTTGTAATATTCGGTTGATAACTAAAGGTACCGTGCAAATTAAACTAATAAAATAGAAGATTTCGCCCGGTTGAAATGTTTCTATCTGTAGGTCAGCAATTTGCAGATTTTAGGGAGGTTGCGTGACTGAATGGTTAGCACGTGCGCTCTGTATCATAACGTCTGTCATTGAGTCAACTGGCGTTGTTTCGATTTCTTGGTTGTACGTGACAAGGCGTATGGTCGCCTGTCCAACCTCGTAGGCCGTAACGCGTAAAATTTCGCTCATTGCACACTTTATGGCGTATGCCCGTCTTCATTAGCCCATTTTAGGAGCAAAACAGTAGGACGTTAAACAACCATTCAATTTGATTTCATTTTCTCTATGTTGCTTATTTATTATAGTGGATAAATGTTTTTCTGGTTCTATTAATTATTTCATTTCTGCATAGAAATCTTGCTTTGACCAGTTTTTTTTATTGCAAAGTGCCATTCTATGACCCTTTGTTTAAAACATGCTTAAGAAGTTGTCACGATTTCCTACTTATAACCAAACATATTGGAAACCATAATTATATAACATATCCCTAATTTTGGAAGCCCGATTACAGCTATACAAGTTTGGGTTATTTCCCTTTAGTTTAAAGATTATTTTTTTGCCGAGGGTGCAATGTTTCTCACTACATTTAAATTTGTAACTTTGTGAGTTTTGACCGATTTTGATAATTATGTCTTTATAATTTTCCAAATTTACATATTTAACGTAAATATTCAAACAATTGGGATCAACCTGATTCAAAAGTTTTTAGTTTTGTTCAAAGTTTTCTCATTTAATTTTTCGATGTTTTCTTACCATTTTCATTTCATTTTTCTGAACGTTTTGAAGTGGGAAGTCATCCCGATTACAGCAACACAAGTATCAGTTATTTCCCTTTAGTTTTCAGATTATGCAATGTTTCATACTATATTTAGACTTGTAACTTCGCGAGTTTTTGACCAATTTTGATAGTTTGTTATTCTTATCCTTTTATTTGAGATACTTGATATAATCTATGACACGTGACGATGAATATGAAAGCTTTCATATCTGCATGGGACAGTAGCAGATCTAGTTAAGCTTTCATATTACATATGAAAGCTTATTGTTTCTGTTAAGATTATTAAGCTTTCATATTACATATGAAAGCTTATTGTTTCTGTTAAGATTATTACTAAGCTTTCATATTATTACTAAGCTTTCATATTACATATGAAAGCTTATTGTTTCTGTTAAGATTATTAAGCTTTCATATTACATATGAAAGCTTATTGTTTCTGTTAAGATTATTATTAAGCTTTCATATTTCATATGAAAGTTTATTGTTTCTGTTAAGATTATTATTATTTTTTTTTTGTGTGTTTTTCCTGCAAATCGGATTTCTCAGAATCTAACCATACAATGTTTTTGAAACTTTGACCTACCCCCCCAAAAATGGGTGGTGGCTGTTGATTAAATATATTTTCAAAACGTTTTGCGAATTCGAAATCACCGAATTTTACGAACGTAAAAATGGACAATGCATAGTCGTAACTTTGCTATTTTTTGACCAATTTTACTAATTCTTTTTTCTTTGAATACCTTGAAAAAAATCGTTTTCATCTGCAGTTTCACATTTTCGAATTTCGAAAATTCGTCGCTGTGATTTCGAACCGGAAGTTTAGACCAATTTGACAACTTCTTTAATAGTTGTACGATTTTCATGAAATTTAGTATACAAGTAGATCTTACCAATGTGACTTCAAAAATATAATTAGAAATTTTCTAAATTATCTCCCCTTGGTGAAATAAAGGATCAAAGTTTTCAAAAAAATCGTCGAAATATAGGTCAGAATGACCTAAAAAAAATTTTCGATACTCGACAAGTAATTACTGATTCCTACACAAAATATGGAGTTTGTCGATCGAACCGGAAATGCCACCATCTTGAAACATGAAAAATCACTAAGGCTTTTTTGCTATTTTACTTACAGACACGGGAGTTATATTTTCTGAATCCTTGAAGGATGGCCCAAAAATCGTAGGGAGCAGAATTTTGATTTCGGTCACGTGATGGTCACCATTTTTAATTGAAAATGAAAAGTAGTAGCAATTTGAAAGGCCGAGACTTTGAAACACAATAACTCTCCTTCTAATTGAGCTAGAATGTTCAAACTTGGTGTAGACGTTCACAAGGTAAATGTCATGATTGAGTTCAAAGATGAGCATTTTCTGTCTAGGGTAAGCAGAAATAGGCATGCTGATTTGTTGATTATTTAGGGCACGATAACTTCGGTTATAATGAAGGGAGGGCTGTGAAACTTTTGTCAATAGAGAGTCCAATAGCTAGCCTGTTGTGTGAAATCATTGTATCATTTATTTTAAATATCAGGGATAGGCAAAAAAAGAGATTGAAAATCCAAAAAGTCGTATTTTTACAATTTGGAGCATGTTTAGAGGTCTTTCTCGTAAAGTCAACTTAATATTTTTGGGGAACTTCTTCTACAAAGAGTCTTATTGGTAGTCTTTTATATAAAACCATCGATCAACAATCCAACATATCAGGAGTAGAAGAACAAAAGGATCGAACATTGAAAACGGCATCCTTTCATTGTTAAGCGAAACATGCAGTGTGGGTGACTACAATCTACACATTTAGTCATCGTATAGAGCTTATTCAACAGTATCGAATTCCAACTGCTTAAGGATATTTTTTTTTCGTCCCATCCGAACGACTAGACAGCTGTGCTTGTCAGGCCCTCCGTTCTGCCTCAATGACAACGGGGAACCACGCCGGGAAATCAAGATGAACTTTTTCCGTGCAGAACTTTCAATTCAGGCCAAACGTTTATTGCATACGATTAAGCTGGTCAGTTGGAGCATATTTTCAAAAGTTTAGTAATAATCGGTTGGTAATTAAAGTACCGTGCACATTAAGCTGTTAAAACAGAAAATTTCGCCCGGTTGAAATGTTTCTTGCTATAAGTCAGCAATTTTCCGAATTCAGTGAGGCTGAATGGCTGAATGGTTAGCATGTGCGCGCTGTATCGTAACGTCTGTCATTGAGTCAACGGGCGTCGTTTCGATCTCCAGGATGCACGTGACATGGAGTATGATGTCCAACCTCGTGGGTTTTCTCCGTGTCCTACACATTTAGTCATCGTATAGAGCTTATTCAACAGTATCGAATTCCAACTGCTTAAGGATATTTTTTTTTCGTCCCATCCGAACGACTAGACAGCTGTGCTTGTCAGGCCCTCCGTTCTGCCTCAATGACAACGGGGAACCACGCCGGGAAATCAAGATGAACTTTTTCCGTGCAGAACTTTCAATTCAGGCCAAACGTTTATTGCATACGATTAAGCTGGTCAGTTGGAGCATATTTTCAAAAGTTTAGTAATAATCGGTTGGTAATCTCCAGGATGCACGTGACATGGAGTATGATGTCCAACCTCGTGGGTTTTCTCCGTGTCCTTCGGTTTCCTCCCAACGGCTAAAGACCAGTAAGCGCAAGGGGAGTTTTTAAATAAAATTAAAAAACATATGTTAGTCACGAAATGACCTAGTTTGTGTCTAATGGACATTAGGCCGCATTTCTCTTTTTCTCTTTTATTTTTAAAGTTTTGTAATAAACGGTTGGTAATCAAAGGTACTGTAAAAGTGATAAAACAGAAAATTTCGCCCGGTTGTAATGTTTCTCACTTTAAAGTCAGCAATTTGACGATTTTAAGGGGCAAACGTTTATTGCGAACGATTAAGCTGGTCAAGCGGAGCTTATTTTTAAAAGTTTTGTAATATTCGGTTGATAACTAAAGGTACCGTGCAAATTAATCTGTTAAAATAGAAAATTTGGCCCGGTTGAACTGTTTCTCGCTGCAGGTCAGCAATTTGCCGATTTTAGGGAGGTTGCGTGGCTGAATAACGTCTGTCTTTGAGTCAACTGGCGTTGTTTCGATTTCTTGGTTGTACGTGACAAGGAGTATGTTCGCCTGTCCAACTTCGTAGGCTGTAACGCCGCTGCCCAGGTAAAATTTCCCTCATTGCACACTTTATGGCATATGACCGCCTTCATTAGCCCATTTTAGGAGCAGAACAGTAGGACGTTAAACCCCATTCAATTTCATTTCATTTTCTCTATGTTGCTTATTTATTATAGTGGATAAATATTTTTCTGGTTCTAGCAATTATTTAATTTCTGCATAGAAATCTTGCTGTGGCCAGTTTTTTTTATTGCAGAGTGCCCTTCTTGTATAATTCAGTCTATGATCCTTTGTTTAAAACATGCTTAAGAAGTCGTCACGATTTCCTACTTATAACCAAACATATTGGAAAACATAATTATATAACATATCTCTAATTTTGGAAGCCCGATTACAGCTATACAAGTTTAGGTTATTTCCCTTTACTTTAAAGATTATTTTTTTGCCCGGGTGCAATGTTTCTCACTACATTTAAATTTGTAACTTTGTGAGTTTTTGAACGATTTTGATATTATGTCTTTATAATTTTCCAAATCTACATATTTAACGTACATATTCAAACAGTTGAGTTCAACCTGATTCAAAAAGTTTTAGTTTTGTTCAAAGTTATCTCATTCATCCCGATTACAGCAACACACGTATCAGTTATTTCCCTTTAGTTTTCAGATTACTCAATGTTTCATACTATATTTAGACTTGTAACTTCGCGAGTTTTTGACCAATTTTGATAGTTTGTTATTCTTATCCTTTTATTTGAGATACTTGATATAATCGATGACACGTGACGATGAATATGAAAGCTTTCATATCTGCATGGGACAGTAGCAGATCTAGTTATTATTATTTTTTTTTTTTTGTGTGTTTTCTGCAAATCGGATTTCTCAGAATCTATCCGTAGGATCTTTCTGAAATTTTGACCTACCCCCCCAAAAATGGAGTGCGAACCTTGATTAAATATATTTTCAAAACGTTTTACGAATCCGAAATCACCGAAATTTACGAACGACGAAATGGACAAAGCATAGTCGTAACTTTGTTATTTTTTGACCGATTTTACTAATTCTTTTTTCTTTGAATACCTTGAAAAAAATCATTTTCATCTGCAGTTTCACATTTTCGAATTTCGAAAATTCGTCGCTGTGATTTCGAACCGGAAGTTTAGACCAATTTGACAACTTCTTTAATATTTGTACGATTGTCATGAAATTTAGTATATATGTAGACCTTACCGATGTGACTTCAAAAATATAATTAGAAATTTTCTAAATTATCTCCCCTTGACGAAATTAAAGATCAAAATTTTCAAAAAAATCATCGAAATATAGGGCAGAATGACCTGATTTTTTTTTTGGATACTAGACAAGTAATTACTGATTTGTACACAAAATATAAAGTTTGTTGATCGAACCGGAAGTGCCACCATCTTGAAACGTGAAAAATCCCTAAGGCTTTTTTGCTATTTTACTTACAGACACGGGAGTTATGTTTTCTGAATCCTTGAAAGATGGTCTAAAAATTGTTCAGAGAAGAATTTTGATTTAGGTCAATTGATGGTTGCCATTTTGAAGTGAATATGAAAAGTAGTAGCAATTTGAAGGGCCGAAACTTTGAAACACAATAACTCTCCTTCTAATTGAGCTAGAATGTTCAATCTTGGTGTAGACGTTCACTATGTCAATGTCATGATTGAGTTCAAAGATGAGCATTTTCTGCCTAGGGTAAGCAGAAATAAGCATGCTGATTTGTTGATTCTTTAGGGCAAGATAACTTCGGTTATAATGAAGGGAGGGCGGTGAAACTCTTGTTAATCGAGAGTGTAATAGCTGGCCTGTTGTGTGAAATCGTTGTATCTTTTTTTTTAAATATCAGGGATAGCTGAAAAAAAGAGATCGAAAATCCAAAAAGTCGTATGTTTACGATTTGGAGCATCTTTAAAGGTTCTTTTCTCTTAAAGTCAACATAATACTTTTTGGGAACTTCTTCTACAAAGAGTCTTATCGGTAGTCTTTTATATGAAAACTTCGATCAACAGTCCAAAATATCTGGAGTAGAAGAATAAAAGGATCGAACATTGAAAACGGCACCCTTTCATTGTTAAGCGAAACATATAGTGTGTGTGACTACAATCTGCACATTTAGTCATTGTATAGAGCTTATTCAACAGTATCGAATTCCAACTGCTTAGGGATATTTTACGTGCACTCCAATGTGTACACGCGACCTTGGTTTTTCGTCCCACCCGAACGACTAGACAGCTGTCCTTGTCAGGCCCTCCGTTCTGCCTCACTGACAAGGGGGGACCACGCCGGAAAATCGAGATGATCTTCCTCGTTGCAGAACTTTCAATTCAGGCCAAACGTTTATTGCATACGATTAAGCTGGTCAGTTGGAGCTTATTTTCAAAAGTTTTGTAATAATCGGTTGGTAATTAAAATACCGTGCGAATTAAACTGTTAAAACAGAAAATTTCGCCCGGTTAAAATGTTTCTTGCTATAAGTCAGCAATTTCCAGATTTTAGGGAGGCTGAATGGTTAGCATACGCGCGCTGTATCGTAAAGTCTGTCATTGAGTCAACCGGCGTCGTTTCGATTTCCAAGTTGCACGTGACATGGAGTATGGTGTCCTACCTCGTGGGTTTTCTCCGTGTCCTTCGGTTTCCTCCCACGGCTAAAGACCCGTACGCGCAAGGGAAGTTTATAAATACAATTAAAAAACATATGTGAGCGGCTCTGGCAAAAACAGGCTTTTCTTGGAAAATTTCAAAATTGAGATTCTGGTAGATTTGGAATCCCCAAACCAAGAGCTTTCTAAAATTGAATAAATTTTTGAAATCGGATGAAAATTCGATAAGTTATACCCTTTTCTGCGTTAGAACTCAGCAGAATGAGAAATTAAGAAAATGGCCGCCAAAAATAAAGATTGAAGAAAGTATTTATCTCATTCAAAAGTCCATAGCAACCAAGCTTATAAATCCATCAAATGACTTGGAAACTGCCACAGTCATAGCTACGATCATTTCCCTTCGTTAAATTCATATGATAGTCCTATACCTAAGAAAAATATTTGATAAAACATCCAAAAATAATTACTCAAACAATGATCAAGTTTTCTCAAATCACAAATATGGGTTAAAGTTTGAAATACAGTTCCAACACCTGCAAAAATAAATATTACACAGCATTGTTACTAATAAAATTTATTTAAATAAAATAACACAGCTTTGGCATAAATGAGCATCACCCACTGTTACCATAGCAACCGAACAACCATCTTGGATTTCAATTTCAAAATGTTCAAAATGAAGCCAATCCCACCAAATCTGTCCTAATGTACAATGAGGTTTTTTTATCGAGTTAAAACCAATTCAATAACATGCAAGGTTTTTTTTTTACCAACCGATTCATTTTCCTTCTTTCGTGTGTATGTGTAGGACAGCCCACTAGCCCAAGTTCCAGAGAAGGGTGTTTAGGAAATCTGACTATAGGCCTGGTGACAAGGCGGGATCAGTCATCCATAGGCCTAATATACTCCAAATTTATAATGTCACCAATGAGTAGGCCTATGACCTATATCTAAACGACCATGCAGAGGACCTCTATGATCTATAGAATGCATATTTCATGCAAGTAGGTCAACGAACAGACGATCTTTGCCGTGCTAGAGTAGTGCAATAGTATGGGCCTACAGCACCGGCCCGAGAGTTTTATTTATTTTATTAATTTAGTAATAATTGACTGCATATGAACTAACGAAGTCGAAAAGTAATCTTCAAACAACATCTCCGTCACCGAAGCCAAATTCACGGGTGGAATTTAGCACACGAGCTATTCTTGTGGTAGAATTGGCGGCAGACATTATTTTTCACACGTATATAGTTCGAAGTAAGTCAAGCAATGTTATGAAACTGGTTTAATCGTAGAACTGTAGACGATCTATGGTTTAGTGACTGCTTCCGTTTCTCTCGTGCCGTAAAGCGCAAGTACATCTTAGCGCGTGCGCAAGAAAAGATTGACCAATCAGCGTGTTCGAAAGAGCCACGACCTAGCAACAAAACGTCATTGTTTACAGCTCTTAATAGATTGCAAGCTTTGATACTACTGTCCATTACACAACGAGATCTCATTGAATCTGCATAAATTTACCATATTTGGAAAGTTGACGCCAGGGGGCGGTGTTTGATAGAAGTACTGTCGCAATAGAGCCAGGAGAAATACTTTAAAACAATGTCCGATTTTTGTTATTTTTTTTTTACTTTTAATTGGATAATAACATAACTTCTGAATGGATACCTTGACAAATCTCTTCAAAAATACAACTTTAGAGTTGAATTCCACTTTCTCTTTTTCAGGGATGAAAGATAAATGTATTTTCGATCTATTTTTGGCCGAAACACATTTTAGACAAAAAATTTATTTTGAAACGTATATTGGCCGTAGCTTAAAATAAGCACCTGCGAGAACCGCCTGTTTTCGCCAGAGGCAATCACATATGTTGGTCCCGAAATGACCTAGTTTGTGTCGAATGGACGTTGAGCCGCATTTCTCTCTTTCTCTTTTATTTTTAAAGTTTTGTAATAATCGGTTGGTAATCAAAGGTACTGTAAACAAAAAGTCGTATGTTTACGATTTGGAGCATCTTTAAAGGTTCTTTTCTCTTAAAGTCAACATAATACTTTTTGGGAACTTCTTCTACAAAGAGTCTTATCGGTAGTCTTTTATATGAAAACTTCGATCAACAGTCCAAAATATCTGGAGTAGAAGAATAAAAGGATCGAACATTGAAAACGGCACCCTTTCATTGTTAAGCGAAACATGCAGTGTGTGTGACTACAATCTGCACATTTAGTCATTGTATAGAGCTTATTCAACAGTATCGAATTCCAACTGCTTAGGGATATTTTACGTGCACTCCAATGTGTACACGCGACCTTGGTTTTTCGTCCCACCCGAACGACTAGACAGCTGTCCTTGTCAGGCCCTCCGTTCTGCCTCACTGACAAGGGGGGACCACGCCGGAAAATCGAGATGATCTTCCTCGTTGCAGAACTTTCAATTCAGGCCAAACGTTTATTGCATACGATTAAGCTGGTCAGTTGGAGCTTATTTTCAAAAGTTTTGTAATAATCGGTTGGTAATTAAAATACCGTGCGATTTAAACTGTTAAAACATAAAATTTCGCCCGGTTATAATGTTTCTCACTTTAAAGTCAGCAATTTGCCGATTTTAGAGGGCAAATGTTTATTGCGAACAATTAAGCTGGTCAGGGGGAGCTTATTTTTAAGGGAGGCTGAATGGCTGAATGGTTAGCATGTGCACGCTGTATCGTAACGTCTGTCATTGAGTCAACGGGCGTCGTTTCGATTTCGAGATTGCACGTGACATGGAGTATGGTGTCCAACCTCGTGGGTTTTCTCCGTGCCATTCAGTTTCCTCCCAACAGCTAAAGACCAGTACGCGCAAGGGAAGTTTTTAAATAAAATTAAAAAACATATGTTAGTCCCGAAATGACCTAGTTTGTGTCGAATGGACGTTAAGCCGCATTTCTCTCTTTTTTTTTATTTTTAAAGTTTTGTAATAATCGGTTGGTAATCAAAGATACTGTAAAAGTGATAAAACAGAAAAATTCACCCGGTTGTAATGTTTCTCACTTTAAAGTCAGCAATTTGCCGATTTTAAGGGGAAAACGTTTATTGCGAACGATTTAGCTGGTCAGGGGGAGCTTATTTTTAAAAGTTTTGTAATATTCGGTTGATAACTAAAGGTACCGTGCAAATTAAACTAATAAAATAGAAGATTTCGCCCGGTTGAAATGTTTCTATCTGTAGGTCAGCAATTTGCAGATTTTAGGGAGGTTGCGTGACTGAATGGTTAGCACGTGCGCTCTGTATCATAACGTCTGTCATTGAGTCAACTGGCGTTGTTTCGATTTCTTGGTTGTACGTGACAAGGATTATGGTCGCCTGTCCAACCTCGTAGGCCGTAACGCCGCTGCCCGGGTAAAATTTCCCTCATTGCACACTTTATGGCGTATGCCCGTCTTCATTAGCCCATTTTAGGAGCAAAACAGTAGGACGTTAAACAACCATTCAATTTGATTTCATTTTCTCTATGTTGCTTATTTATTATAGTGGATAAATGTTTTCTGGTTCTATTAATTATTTCATTTCTGCATAGAAATCTTGCTTTGAACAGTTTCTTTTTATTGCAAAGTGCCATTCTTGTATATTGCAGTCTATGACCCTTTGTTTAAAGCATGCTTAATAAGTTGTCACGATTTCCTACTTATAACCAAACATATTGGAAACCATAATTATATAACATATCTCTAATTTTGGAAGCCCGATTACAGCTATACAAGTTTGGGTTATTTCCCTTTAGTTTAAAGATTATTTTTTTGCCGAGGGTGCAATGTTTCTCACTACATTTAAATTTGTAACTTTGTGAGTTTTGACCGATTTTGATAATTATGTCTTTATAATTTTCCAAATTTACATATTTAACGTAAATATTCAAACAATTGGAATCAACATGATTCAAAAGTTTTTAGTTTAGTTCAAAGTTTTCTCATTTAATTTTTCGATGTTTTCTTACCATTTTCATTTCATTTTTCTGAAAGTTTTGAAGTGGGAAGTCATCCCGATTACAGCAACACAAGTATCAGTTATTTCCCTTTAGTTTTCAGATTATGCAATGTTTCATACTATATTTAGACTTGTTACTTCGCGAGTTTTTGACCAATTTTGATAGTTTGTTATTCTTATCCTTTTATTTGAGATACTTGATATAATCTATGACACGTGACGATGAATATGAAAGCTTTCATATCTGCATGGGACAGTAGCAGATCTATTTATCATTTTTTTTGTGTGTGTTTTCTGCAAATCGGATTTCTCAGAATCTATCCGTAGGATCTTTCTGAAATTTTGACCTACCCCCACAAAAAAGGGGTGCGAACCTTGATTAAATATATTTTCAAAACGTTTTACGAATCCGAAATCACCGAAATTTACGAACGACGAAATGGACAATGCATAGTCGTAACTTTGTTATTTTTTGACCGATTTTACTAATTCTTTTTTCTTTGAATACCTTGAAAAAAATCATTTTTACCTGCAGTTTCACATTTTCGAATTTTGAAAATTCGTCGCTGTGATTTCGAACCGGAAGTTTAGACCAAATTGACAACTTCTTTAATAGTTGTACGATTTTCATGAAATTTAGTATATAAGTAGATCTTATCGATGTAACTTCAAAAATATAATTAGAAATTTTCTAAATTATCTCCCCTTGACGAAATTAAGATCAAAATTTTCAAAAAAATCATCGAAATATAGGTCAGAATGACCTGATTTTTTTTTTTGATACTAGATAAGTAATTACTGAGTTGTACACAAAATATGAAGTTTGTCGATCGAACCGGAAGTGCCACCATCTTGAAACGTGAGAAATCCCTAAGGCTTTTTTGCTATTTTACTTACAGACATGGGAGTTACATTTTCTGAATCCTTGAAGGTAAACCTAAAAAACGTTCAGAGCAGAATTTTGATTTAGGTCAGCTGATGGTCGCCATTTTGAAGTGAATATGAAACATCGTGAAAAATCGACATTTACGGACTTGTAAACAAACACAATAGGGCATAGTATGTTCAATGCGTCTCCTATGTGTAAAATTTAATACATTTCAGGATAGCCGGGATATGGGTCGAATTTTTGGTATTTGAATATTTCAAAAATTCGAATTTCGCCTTTGATGTTTTTCGTGCCGACAAAGCTGATTACGAGTGAAAAATCATATTAATTTTGCTAGATTGTTACTGATTTTAATAATTTATTTTTCTTGTTCGGATTATTTATTTGACCCATGACATGAAGTGACTGTGAATATGAAAGCTTTCATATCTGCATGGGACAGTAGCAGATCTAGTTATTTTTTTTTGTTTGTGTATTTTCTGCAAATCGGATTTCTCAGAATCTAACCATGGGATCTTTCTGAAACTTTGACGTACCCCCCCAAAAATGGGGTGCGAACGTTGTTTAAATATATTTTCAAAATGTTTTACGAATCCGAAATCACCGAATTTTACGAACGAAAAAAATGACAATGCATAGTAGTAACTTTGTTATTTTTTGACCGATTTTACTAATTCTTTTTTCTTTGAATACCTTAAAAAAAACTCATTTTTATCTGCAGTTTCACATTTTCGAATTTCGAAAATTCATCGCTGTGATTTCGAACCGGAAGTTTAGACCAATTTGACAACTTCTTTAATAGTTGTACGATTTTCATGAAATTTAGTATATAAGTATATCTTACCGATGTGACTTCGAAAATATAATTAGAAATTTTCTAAATTATCTCCCCTTGACGAAATTAAGGATCAAAATTTTCTAAAAAATCATCGAAATATAGGTCAGAATGACCTGATTTTTTTTTTGGATACTAGATAAGCAATTACTGATTTGTACACAAAATATGGAGTTTGTCGATCGAACCGGAAGTGCCACCATCTTTCAAAGTGAAAAATCAATAAGGCTTTTTTGCTATTTTACTTACAGCCTCGGAATCCTTGAAGGAATGCCTAAAAATCTGTCGGATCAGAATTTTGATTTCGGTCACGTGGTGGGGACCATTTTGAATTGAAAATGAAAAATAGAAGCAATTCACTAGGTCAATGTTATGATTGATTTCAAAGATAACATGCTGATTTGTTGATTCTTTAGGGCACGATAACTTCGTTTATAACTTCGGTTATAATGAAGGGAGGGCGGTGAAACTCTTGTCAAATGAGAGTCTAATAGCTAGTCTGTTGTGTGAAATCATTGTATCATTCTTTTTAAATATCAGAGATAGCAGAAAAAAAGAGATCGAAAATCCAAAAAGTCGTATTTTTACGATTTGGAGCATTTTTAAAGGTCCCTTTCTCTTAACCCTAAGAACTCCTCCCCTGTTAAAATCGATCGCCGGCGATCGGTAAATTCATCACGTCTTATCCGAAAAAATATTCACAGTAAACAAATATCATTTATATCATTCGAAAGCCACGAAAATTCCCCATAAAATGAGACTAAGAACGAGCGATTATTCAACATAGAAGTCGTGTTATACGAGTCTAGAGTCTAACAAAGATGGGTAACTCTGTGAGCGTAAACAAATGACGTCGTGTTCAGAAGTCCTATTATTTCGTGTATCTATAAAATGAGACTAAGAACGAGCGATTATTCAAGGTAAGCATTTTTTACCGTCCACCGGACCCTGGTCTTATGACGTCATATGAGGATTGTGGGTTAGGATAAGGGTTAGGATAAGGGCTGTGGCCTGCAGATTTTGTCACAGTCTCGAGATGTAGACAGGGCTAGTCCTAACCCTAACCCTGGGCCAAGCCTAACACTTATCCTAACCCACAATCCACATATGACGTCATAAGACCAGGCTCCGGTGGACGGTAAAAAACGTTTACCATTATTCAACATAGAAGTCGTGTTATACGAGTCTAGAGTGTAACAAAGATGGGTAACTCTGTGAGTGTAAACAAATGACGTCGTGTTTAGAAGTCCTATTATTTCGTGTATCCAATAGCCGTAAAAGCTGGTTTATTACGTCTAAAAGAGAAATTATTAAACCGAAAATTAAGAATAGAAGTTTTGTTAAGTTTTCCAATGATTAAACACGTGTGATCTTGAATATGTGAGCGATGCCGATGAATTCAAATGAGCAAACATGTGACCTAGATTCGTCCGACGAAGAATTTGTCAACGAGAGATCCTGATTAGATTAGATGAGTGAGTTTTGTTTACTAATTTATTATTTTACACCCGAACAAACGTAAACTTGATGATGATAATTATTTAATTGTAGAATGTGTGCTTATTTCTACCATGAATTATCCATTTAGCATCGAATTATCGGTAAATTAGATCACATATGTGGGCCTAAAATGTAATACTAATAGTTAGTAATAGTACTACAGTAGTATATTTCTCGGTCACGTGTGTATGGCGGAGTACGCACATGGCTGACTTGATGAAAAGGGGATGTTTTCTGTTTCAATTAGACAATTTTGGCATGAAATGCAGAAACCCGCGTATAGTTATTCAAATTTCAAAAGGGATTGGCCACTAATTATTGTCAGTTTTCGTTTGTTTGCTTTCGTTCCAATTCCAGCAATGATCGAGGGGTTGGACCGTTGTTGGGACTAGGCATCTAGGCCTCAGGCAAGTAAGGCTAAATCACTTATGATAATTTAGATTTCTATCTCTGCCCTTTGGTAAAAATAAATAATAGGCCCACACATGTATATTATAAATGCCAAACGAAAGCGTGTGTGACTATCCTTCTGTGTTTTACATGTACACTATTTAATCAAAGTGTGTTATTTAATTTTTTTCCTAGGCCTTCAACCTCAGTTGAAGATACTGCACATGGACATGGTAGACTAATGATAGTCTTAGGCCTTAGGCCTTATGGTACTGATACAAGCATGGATTGGGATGTGTGAGTTTTGTTTGTTATGTATAATGTATATGTTTTTACATTCAAATTATTCAAAACAAGTATAAACCTAAAATGTCTAGATGTTCTACAGCTTTAGATTGTGTGTCCAGATTTACTATTGTATAAAATATTGATTTATGACCTTCCTCTTTCAAATTATTTTACCTAAGGTTACTCAATGTAGAAGTCTTTTGGGGTTTTTTTTATTGCACTGAATGCTTTATATTTATTTATCTATATTTGAAGGCCCTTATCTGAAGATGGAAATAGGTAGACCCAATGATATTGATTTATGACCTTCCTCTTTCAAATTATTTTACCTAAGGTTACTCAATGTAGAAGTCTTTTTTTTTTTATTGCACTGAATGCTTTACATTTATTTATTTATATTTGAAGGCCCTTATCTGAAGATGGAAATAGGTAGACCCAATGATATTGTTGAGAAAGTTTGGGTACAACAGTATAACAAAAGTACATGTACCACCAGGTCAAGGGTTCAAGAAACATAGAAGCTTTCCTATGCAGAAGATTCTTGTGAAGAAAATTTACCATTGAAGAGAACACAGCCATCTGCATCCCAGCCTTGTGGTCATCAGAAGATAAGTCATAATATTAGCACAGAAGAATGGAAGCATGGACAGTGTATAGACACAGAGCCCAGTAGGCTATACCGAAGTTTATTCCAAGACATGAAATTGGAGTTTCATGAGTTGGCAGTTGGCACAATGGAATTTAGTCTGTTTGACGGGTGAAAACTAGATAACATAGCAGATTTTTTGTCATTGCTATATTTATTGTTAATAACATAATTATTGATTGTTGCATGATTTTCCTAGGCCTGTGTACATGTATCTACTTGATTGTATGTATTCCTTCTGAATTTTTGTTCTCCGCCTTGTGACTACTTTCATATTTCGGTGTAAAAAAGGGCTATTGTCTTTGGGATCGTGTTTACCTTATGGCAAATGCTGTAATATTTTCATAATAGCAGCTGTGGGTATTATTTTAACAAGAGAAGTATAAAAAGAACTAATTTTGGGGTCGAAAGTCAGTGTGGCAGGTCAAAGGTCAACCCATTGAGTCAAAGGTCAATAGTTGGGTCAAAGGTCAATAATATGTCAAAGGTCATTTGCATAATTACTTAATTATGTCTTTATTTTTTAATTCTAATCATATATTTGTGATATTTTATTTTGTTATCTTTAAATCCATTCATTAAATCACAATTGCTACAATGTGAATATTTAAAACTCCATTGCTGTATTTTATTGCAATGTTTATCATCTTTGATGTCTCATAACTTTTTTGATTTTAGTGCTACAATTATGAATAATACACAGATTTGTGGCAAAATAGTTGTTTTCTTTTAATCTACATCAAAAACCCTACCAGCTTATAATCCCTGTGGTCTGTTTGAGGTCAAATGGAAAAGTTAAAATTATTTTTGGGGTCAAAGGTCAAATAAAAAGGTCAAGGTCAAAGATCATGCACGTGGGGTCAACGAAATGAGCCCCTATAGAAAGCCCTGCCAATGCTCTTATCAAAAACATATAACATGTGGTTCTTCTAAGAATTATTTTTTACCATTTGCCCAGTAACAGATACCAGTGTTAAAACTCCTATTTAGGGGGAGAGTGTATAGGGTTTTAAAGTCAACATAATATTTTGGGGGAACTTCTTCTACAAAGAGTCTTATCGGTAGTTTTTTTTTTATCAAACCATCGACCAACAGTCCAAAATAGCAGGAGTAGAAGAATAAAAGGATCGAAAATTGAAAACGGCACCCTTTCATTGCTACGCAAAACATGCAGTGTGGGTGGCTATAATCTGCACATTTAGTCATTGTAAAGAGCGTATTCAACAGTATCGAATTCCAACTGCAAAGGGATCTTTTACGTGCACTCCAATGTGTACACGGTGGGGGGGAGGGCACGCTAGAAAATCGAGATGAACTTTCTCGGCCAATGCAGGGATCGAACACCCGACATCCTGGCCAACGACTTAGCCACATAGTCTGGACACCCATCGTACATTTCATCCGTCAAATCAAAGCATTTCATTGCATTAGACCAATAATTAATTATTCTTAATTTAAAACTTTATTTTAATATTAGTCTGGCATTATTAAATCCTAATTGTATTGGTCTTATTTAAAATTAAACTTTCATTTAACTATGAACAACCCATAACGTGTCTCTTTAAAACAAATAAATACTCTAAAACAGTAGCTCAACCTTTTGACCTAAACTAATTAATTTACGATTTGGTTGTGAGCGACTTGTTATTCTCCCTATATGACATATTGCACGTGTCTGATTTCAAAGCGGGGAGGGGTGGCTGAATGGTTAGCACGCGCGCCTTTCATTGAGTTAACTAGCGTGTTTTCGAATGCTCGGTTGTACGTAAGTTCGCCTGGAGTAAGTTCGCCTGTCCATCCTGCCATTTTTAGTTCTTTCTCGCCATTTTCATTTCATTTTCTCATCCGTTTCATTACAGTAATAAAAATTTCAGTTATTTCCCTTTAGTTTTCAGTTTATTGTTATGCTTGGGTGCAATGTTTCATACTATATTTAGACATGTAACTTCGCGAGTTTTTGACCAATTTTGATAATTTTTTCTTTTCACCCTTTTATTTAGGATACTTGATACAATCGATGACACGTGACGATGAATATGAAAGCTTTCATATCTGCATGGGACAGTAGCAGATCTAGTTAAGCTTTCATATTACACATGAAAGCTTATTGTTTTTGTTAAGATTATTAAGCTTTCATATGTAATTTTGTGTCATTTCTGCAAATCGGATTTCTCAGAATCTAACCATGGGATCTTTCTGAAACTTTGACCTCCCCCCCCCCAAAAAAAAAACTGGGTGGCAGTTTTTGATTAAATATATTTTCAAAACGTTTTACGAATTCGAAATCACGGAATTTTACGAACGAGTGAATTTGACCTGCATTACTGTAACTCTGTGACTATTTGACCTATTTTACTAATTCTTTTTTCTTTGAGTACCTTGACAAAAATCATTTTCAACTGCAGTTTCAGATTTTCGAATTTCGAAAATTCGTCGCTGTGATTTCGAACCGGAAGTTGAGACCAACTTGACAACTTCTTTAATAGTTCTACGATTTTCATGAAATTTAGTATGTAAGTAGATCTTACCCATGTGACTTCAAAAATATAAATAAAAATTTTCTAAATTATCTCCCCTTCGTGAAATTAAGGATCAAAGTTTTAAAAAAAATCGAAGAAATATAGGTCAGAATGACCGGATGGTTTTTTTTGATACTAGATAAGTAAATACTGATTCGTGCCCAAAATATTGAGTTTGTGGATTGAACCGGAAGTGCCGCCATCTTGAAACGTGAAAAATCACAAAGGCTTTTTTGCTATTTTACTTACAGATACGGGAGTTATATTTTCTGAATCCTTCAAGGATGGCCTAAAAAACGTTCGGAGTAGAATTTTGATTTAGGTCAATTGATGGTCGCCATTTTGAAGTGGAAGTGAAAAATAGAAGCAATTTGAAGGGCCGAGAATTTGGAACACAATAACTCTTCTTCTAATTGAGCTAGAATGTTCAAACTTGGTGTAGACGTTCACTAGGTCACTGTCTTGAGTGAGTTCAAAGATGAGCATTTTCTGCCTAGGGTAAGCAGAGATAAGCAAGCTGATTTGTTGATTGTTTAGGGCACGATAACTTTGGTTAAAATGAAGGGAGGGCGATGAAACTCTTGTCAATCGAGAGTCTAATAGCTAACCTGTTGTGTGAAATCATTGTATCATTTTTTCTTAAATGTCCGGGGTAGCCGAAAAAAAGAGATTGAAAATCCAAAGAGTCGTATTTTTTACAATTTGGAGCATGTTTAAAGGTCTTTCTCGTAAAGTCAACATGTGTTTCCTGCAAATCGGATTTCTCAGAATCTAACCATAGGATGTTTCTGAAACTTTGACCTACCCACCCAAAAATGGGTGGTGAGTATTGATTAAATATATTTTCAAAACGTTTAAAGCATTCGAAATCACCGAATTTTACGAACGAGTGAATTTGACCTGCATTACTGTAACTCTGTGACTATTAGACCTATTTTACTAATTCTTTTTTCTTTGAGTACCCGACAAAAATCATTTTCAACTGCAGTTTCAGATTTTCGAATTTCGAAAATTCGTCGCTGTGATTTCGAACCGGAAGTTGAGACCAACTTGACAACTCCTTTAATAGTTGTACGATTTTCATGAAATTTAGTATGTATGTAAATCTTACCGATGCAACTTTAAAGATGTCCTTAGAAATTTCCTAAATTATCTCCCCTTGGTGAAATTAGGGATCAAAGTTTTCAAAAAAAAAATCGAAGAAATATAGGTCAGAATGACCTGATTTTTTTTTTGGATACTAGATAAGTAAATACTGATTCGTACACAAAATATTAAATTTGTGGATCGAACCGGAAGTGCCGCCATCTTGAAACGTGAAAAATCACAAAGGCTTTTGCGATATTTTACTTACAGACATGGGAGTTACATTTTCGGAATCCTTGATGGAATGCCTAAAAATCTATCGGATCAGAATTTTGATTTAGGTCACGTGATGGTCACCATTTCGAACTGAATATGAGAAAAGGTGAAAAATCGACATTAACGAGCAGGTGAATGAAAGCAATAGGCCGTAGTTTGGAGAATATGTCTCCTATTTCCAAAATGAATACATTTCTGGATAGCCGGGATCAGGGTCGAAATATTGTTATTTGAAAATGTCACATTTTCGAATTTTGTCTTTGATGTTTTTCGTGCCGATAAAGTTGTTTACGATTGAAAAATCATAAAAACTTCGCTATATTTTGACCGATTTTAATGATTTTTCTTTTGTTGATGAGATTATTTACATGACCCGTGACATGTGACAGGAAGTGACTGTTAATATGAAAGCCTTAATATCTGCTTTGCAGATCTAGTTATTATTATCTTTTTTTTGTGTCATGTCTGCAAATCGGATTTCTCAGAATCTAACCATGGGATCTTTCTGAAACTTTGACCTACCCCCTTCCCCCCCCCCCAAAACTAGGTGGCAGTTTTTGATTAAATATATTTTCAAAACGTTTTACGAATTCGAAATCACAGAATTTTACGAACGGGTGAATTTGACCTGCATTACTGTAACTCTGTGACTATTTGACCTATTTTACTAATTCTTTTTTCTTTGAGTACCTTGACAAAAATCATTTTCAACTGCAGTTTCAGATTTTCGAATTTCGAAAATTCGTCGCTGTGATTTCGAACCGGAAGTTGAGACCAACTTGACAACTTCTTTAATAGTTCTACGATTTTCATGAAATTTAGTATGTAAGTAGATCTTACCCACGTGACTTCAAAAATATAAATAGAAATTTTCTAAATTATCTCCCCTTGGTGAAATTAAGGATCAAAGTTTTCAAAAAAATCGAAGAAATATAGGTCAGAATGACCTAATTTTTTTTTTCGATACTACACAAGGAATTAATGATTCGTACACAAAATATGGAGTTTGTCGATCGAACCGGAAGTGCCACCATCTTTAAACGTGAAAAATCAAAAAGGCTTTTTTGCTATTTTACTTACAGACTCGGGAGTTATATTTTCGGAAGTGAAAGTGAAAAATAGAAGCAATTTGAAGGGCTGAGAATTCGGAACACAATAACTCTCCTTCTAATTGAGCTAGAATGTTCAAACTTGGTGTAGACGTTCACTAGATCACTGTCGTGATTGAGTTCAAAGATGAGCATTTTCTGCCTAGGTTAAGCCGAGATAAGCAGGCTGATTTGTTGATTCTTTAGGGCACGATAACTTTGGTTATAATGAAGGGAGGGCGATGAAACTCTTGTCAATCGAGAGTCTAATAGCTAACCTGTTGTGTGAAATCATTGTATCATTTTTTCTTAAATGTCCGGGGTAGCCGAAAAAAAGAGATTGAAAATCCAAAGGGTCGTATTTTTTACAATTTGGAGCATGTTTAAAGGTCTTTCTCGTAAAGTCAACATGTGTTTCCTGCAAATCGGATTTCTCAGAATCTAATCATAGTATGTTTCTGAAACTTTGACCTACCCACCCAAAAATGGGTGGTGAGTATTGATTAAATATATTTTCCAAACGTTTAAAGCATTCGAAATCACCGAATTTTACGAACGAGTGAATTTGACCTGCATTACTGTAACTCTGTGACTATTAGACCTATTTTACTAATTCTTTTTTCTTTGAGTACCCTGACAAAAATCATTTTCAACTGCAGTTTCAGATTTTCGAATTTCGAAAATTCGTCGCTGTGATTTCGAACCGGAAGTTGAGACCAACTTGACAACTTCTTTAATAGTTGTACGATTTTCATGAAATTTAGTATGTAAGTAGATCTTACCGATGCAACTTTAGAGATGTCCTTAGAAATTTTCTAAATTATCTCCCCTTGGTGAAATTAGGGATCAAAGTTTTCAAAAAAAATCGAAGAAATATAGGTCAGAATAACCTTTTTTTTTTTTTTTGGATACTAGATAAGTAAATACTGATTCGTACACAAAATTTTGAGTTTGTGGATCGAACCGGAAGTGCAGCCACCTTGAAACGTGAAAAATCACAAAGGCTTTTGCGATATTTTACTTACAGACCTTGGAGTTACATTTTCGGAATCCTTGAAGGAATGCCTAAAAATCTATCGGATCAGAATTTTGATTTCGGTCACGTGATGGTCACCATTTCGAACTGAATATGAGAAAAGGTGAAAAATCGACATTAACGAGCATGTGAATGAAAGCAATAGGCCGTAGTTTGGAGAATATGTCTCCTATATCCAAAATGAATACATTTCTGGATAGCCGGGATCAAGGTCGAACTATTGTTATTTGAAAATGTCACATTTTCGAATTTTGTCTTTGATGTTTTTCGTGCCGACAAAATTGTTTACGATTGAAAAATCATAAAAACTTCGCTATATTTTGACCGATTTTAATGAATTTTTTTTTGTTGATGAGATTATTTACATCACCCATGACATGTGACAGGAAGTGACTGTTAATATGAAAGCTTTAATGTCTGCTTTGCAAATCTAGTTATTATTATTATTATTTTTTTTTTGGGGGGTATTTTCTGCAAATCGGATTTCTCAGAATCTAACGATAGGATCTTTCTGAAACTTTGACCTACCCCCCCACCCATAAATGTGGTGCTAACCTTGATTAAATATATTTTCAAAACGTTTTACGAATTCGAAATCACAGAATTTTACGAACGAATGCATTTGACCTACAATGCTGTAACTTTGTGACTATTTGACCTGTTTTACTAATTCTTTTTTCTTTGAGTACCTTGACAAAATCATTTTCAACTGCAGTTTCAGATTTTCGAATTTCGAAAATTCGTCGCTGTGATTTCGAACCGGAATTTGAGACCAACTTGATAACTTCATTAATAGTTCTACGATTTTCATGAAATTTAGTATGTAAGTAGATCTTAACCATGTGACTTAAAAAATATAAATAGAAATTTTCTAAATTATCTCCCCTTGGTTAAATTAAGGATCAAAATTTTCAAAAAAATCGAAGAAATATAGGTCAGAATGACCTGATGTTTTTTTTGGATACTAGATAAGTAAATACTGATTCGAACACAAAATATTAAGTTTGTGGATTAAACCGGAAGTGCCGCCATCTTGAAACGTGAAAAATCACAAAGGCTTTTTTGCTATTTTACTTACAGACACGGGAGTTATATTTTCTGAATCCTTCAAGTATGACTCCAAAAACGTTCAGAGTAGAATTTTGATTTAGGTCAATTGATGGTCACCATTTTGAAGTGAAAGTGAAAAATAGAAGCAATTTGAAGGGCCGAGAATTTGGAACACAATAACTCTCCTTCTAATTGAGCTAGAATGTTCAAACTTGGTGTAGAGGTTCACTATGTCACTGTCTTGATTGAGTTCAAAGATGAGCATTTTCTGCTTAGGGTAAGCAGAGATAAGCAAGCTGATTTGTTGATTCTTTAGGGCACGATAACTTTGGTTATAATGAAGGGAGGGCAATGAAACTTTTGTCAATCGAGAGTCTAATAGCTACCCTGTTGTGTGAAATCATTGTATCATTTTTTCTTAAATGTCCGGGGTAGCCGAAAAAAAGAGATTGAAAATCCAAAAAGTCGTATTTTTACAATTTGGAGCATGTTTAAAGGTCTTTCTCGTAAAGTCAACATGTGTTTCCTGCAAATCGGATTTCTCAGAATCTAACCATAGGATGTTTCTGAAACTTTGACCTACCCCCCCCCCCCCCAAAAAAAAAAATGGGTGGTGAGTATTGATTAAATATATTTTCAAAACGTTTTAAGCATTCGAAGTCACCGAATTTTACGAACGAGTGAATTTGACCTGCATTACTGTAACACTGTGATTATTTGACCTATTTTACTAATTCTTTTTTCTTTGAGTACCCTGACAAAATCATTTTCAACTGCAGTTTCAGATTTTCGAATTTCGAAAATTCGTCGCTGTGATTTCGAACCTGAAGTTGAAACCTAATTGACAACTTCTTTAATAGTTGTACGATTTTCATGAAATTTAGTATGTAAGGAGATCTTACCGATGCAACTTTAAAGATCTCCTTAGAAATTTTCTAAATCATCTCCCCTTGGTTAAATTAAGGAGCAAATTTTTCAAAAAAAATCGAAGAAATATAGGTCAGAATGACCTGATGTTTTTTTTGGATACTAGATAAGTAAATACTGATTCGTACACAAAATATTGAGTTTGTGGATTGAACCGGAAGTGCCGCCATCTTGAAACGTGAAAAATCACAAAGGCTTTTTTGCTATTTTACTTACAGACACGGGAGTTATATTTTCTGAATCCTTCAAGGATGGCCTAAAAAACGTTTGGAGTAGAATTTTGATTTAGGTCAATTGATGGGCGCCATTTTGAAGTGAAAGTGAAAAATAGAGGCAATTTGAAGGGCCGAGAATTTGGAACACAATAACTCTCCTTCTAATTGAGCTAAAATGTTCAAACTTGGTGTAGACGTTCACTAGGTCACTGTCTTGATTAAGTTCAAAGATGAGCATTTTCTGCCTAGGGTAAGCAGAGATAAGCAAGCTGATTTGTTGATTCTTTACGGCACGATAACTTTGGTTATAATGAAGGGAGGGCAATGAAACTCTTGTCAATCCAGAGTGTAATAGCTAACCTGTTGTGTGAAATCATTGTATCATTTTTTCTTAAATGTCCGGGGTAGCCGAAAAAAAGAGATTGACAACCCAAAACGTCGTATTTTTACAATTTGGAGCATGTTTAAAGGTCTTTCTCGTAAAGTCAACATGTGTTTCCTGCAAATCGGATTTCTCACAATAAAACCATAGGATGTTTCTGAAACATGTGACAGGAAGTGACTGTTAATATGAAAGCTTTAATATCTGCTTTGCAGATCTAGTTATTGTTATTATTATTTTTTCTTTTTGTATGCTTTCTGCAAATCGGATTTCTCAGAATCTAACCATGCGATCTTTCTAAAACTTTGACCTTCCCCCCCAAAACTGGGTGGCATTTTTGATTAAATATATTTTCAAAACGTTTTACGAATTCGAAATCACAGAAATTTACGAACGAGTGAATTTGACCTGCATTACTGTAACTCTGTGACTATTTGACCTATTTTACTAATTCTTTTTTGTTTGAGTAAAATCATTGTCAACTGCAGTTTCAGATTTTCGAATTTCGAAAATTCGTCGCTGTGATTTCGAACCGGAAGTTGAGACCAACTAGACAACTTCTTTAATAGTTCTACGAATTTCATGAAATTTAGTATGTAAGTAGATCTTACCCATGTGACTTCAAATATATAAATAGAAATTTTCTAAATTATCTCACCTTGGTGAAATTAAGGATCAAATTTTTCAAAAAAATCGAAGAAATATAGGTCAGAATGACCTGGTGTTTTTTTGGATACTAGATAAGTAAATACTAAAGGTCTTTCTCGTAAAGTCAACATGTGTTTCCTGCAAATCGGATTTCTCACAATAAAACCATAGGATGTTTCTGAAACCTTGACCTACCCCCCCCCCCAAAAAAAAAATGGTTGGTGAGTATTGATTAAATATATTTTCAAAACGTTTTAAGCATTCGAAATCACCGAATTTTACGAACGAGTGAATTTGACCTGCAATTCTGTAACTCTGTGACTATTTGACCTATTTTACTAATTCTTTTTTCTTTGAGTACCCTGACAAAAATCATTTTCAACTGCAGTTTCAGATTTTCGAATTTCGAAAATTCGTTGCTGTGATTTCGAACCGGAAGTTGAGACCAACTTGACAACTTCTTTAATAGTTGTACGATTTTCATGAAATTTAGTATGTAAGTAGATCTTACCGATGCAACTTTGAAGATCTCCTTAGAACTTTTCTAAATTATCTCCCCTTGGTGAAATTAGGGATCAAATTTTTCAAACAAATCGAAGAAATATAGGTCAGAATGGCCTGATTTTTTTTTTTGATACTAGATAAGTAAATACTGATTCGTACACAAAATCTTGAGTTTGTGCATCGAACCGGAAGTGCCGCCATCTTGAAACGTGGTAAATCACAAAGGCTTTTGCGACATTTTACTTACAGACATGGGAGTTACATTTTCGGAATCCTTGAAGGAATGCCTAAAAATCTATCGGATCAGAATTTTGATTTCGGTCACGTGATGGTCACGATTTTGACCTGAATATGAGAAAAGGTGAAAAATCGACATTAACGAGCACGTGAATGAAAGCAATAGGCCGTAGTTTGGAGAATATGTCTCCTATTTCCAAAATGAATACATTTCCGGATAGCCGGGATCAGGGTCGAAATATTGTTATTTGAAAATGTCACATTTTCGAATTTTGTCTTTGATGTTTTTCGTGCCGATAAAGTTGTTTACGATTGAAAAATCATAAAAACTTCGCTATATTTTGACCGATTTTAATGATTTTTTTTTGTTGATGAGATTATTTACATGACCCATGTAAGTGACTGTTAATATGAAAGCTTTAATATCTGCTTTGCAGATCTAGTTAAGCTTTCATATTACATATGAAAGCTTATTGTTTTTGTTAAGATTATTATTATTAAGCTTTCATATTACATATGAAAGCTTATTGTTTTTGTTAAGATTATTATTAAGCTTTCATATTACGTATGAAAGCTTATTGTTTCTGTTAAGATTATTAAGCTTTCATATTACATATGAAAGCTTATTGTTTCTGTTAAGATTATTATTATTATTTTTTTTTTTGTGTGTTTTCTGCAAATCGGATTTCTCAAAATCTATCCGTAGGATCTTTCTGAAATTTTGACCTACCCCCCCCCAAAAATGGGGTGCGAACCTTGATTAAATATATTTTCAAAACGTTTTACGAATCCGAAATCACCGAAATTTACGAACGACGAAATGGACAAAGCATAGTCGTAACTTTGTATTTTTTTTTACCGATTTTACTAATTCTTTTTTCTTTGAATACCTTGAAAAAAATCATTTTCATCTGCAGTTTCACATTTTCGAATTTCGAAAATTCGTCGCTGTGATTTCGAACCGGAAGTTTAGACCAATTTGACAACTTCTTTAATAGTTGTACGATTGTAATGAAATTTAGTATATATGTAGACCTTACCGATGTGACTTCAAAAATATAATTAGAAATTTTCTAAATTATCACCCCTTGACGAAATTAAAGATCAAAATTTTCAAAAAAATCATCGAAATATAGGTCAGAATGACCTGATTTTTTTTTTGGATACTAGACAAGTAATTACTGATTTGTACACAAAATATAAAGTTTGTTGATCGAACCGGAAGTGCCACCATCTTGAAACGTGAAAAATCCCTAAGGCTTTTTTGCTATTTTACTTACAGACTCGGGAGTTATATTTTCTGAATCCTTGAAAGATGGTCTAAAAATTGTTCAGAGAAGAATTTTGATTTAGGTCAATTGATGGTTGTCATTATGAAGTGAATATGGAAAGTAGAAGCAATTTGAAGGGCCGAAACTTTGAAACACAATAACTCTCCTTCTAATTGAGCTAGAATGTTCAATCTTGGTGTAGACGTTCACTATGTCAATGTCATGATTGAGTTCAAAGATGAGCATTTTCTGCCTAGGGTAAGCAGAAATAAGCATGCTGATTTGTTGATTCTTTAGGGCAAGATAACTTCGGTTATAATGAAGGGAGGGCGGTGAAACTCTTGTTAATCGAGAGTGTAATAGCTGGCCTGTTGTGTGAAATCGTTGTATCTTTTTTTTTTAAATATCAGGGATAGCAGAAAAAAAGAGATCGAAAATCCAAAAAGTCGTATGTTTACGATTTGGAGCATCTTTAAAGGTTCTTTTCTCTTAAAGTCAACATAATACTTTTTGGGAACTTCTTCTACAAAGAGTCTTATCGGTAGTCTTTTATATGAAAACTTCGATCAACAGTCCAAAATATCTGGAGTAGAAGAATAAAAGGATTGAACATTGAAAACGGCACCCTTTCATTGTTAAGCGAAACATGCAGTGTGTGTGACTACAATCTGCACATTTAGTCATTGTATAGAGCTTATTCAACAGTATCGAATTCCAACTGCTTAGGGATATTTTACGTGCACTCCAATGTGTACACGCGACCTTGGTTTTTCGTCCCACCCGAACGACTAGACAGCTGTCCTTGTCAGGCCCTCCGTTCTGCCTCACTGACAAGGGGGGACCACGCCGGAAAATCGAGATGAACTTTCTCGTTGCAGAACTTTTAATTCAGGCCAAACGTTTATTGCATACGATTAAGCTGGTCAGTTGGAGCTTATTTTCAAAAGTTTTGTAATAATCGGTTGGTAATTAAAATACTGTGCGAATTAAACTGTTAAAACAGAAAATTTCGCCCGGTTAAAATGTTTCTTGCTATAAGTCAGCAATTTCCAGATTTTATTGAGGCTGAATGGTTAGCATACGCGCGCTGTATCGTAACGTCTGTCATTGAGTCAACCGGCGTCGTTTCGATTTCCAAGTTGCACGTGACATGGAGTATGGTGTCCAACCTCGTGGTTTTTCTCCGTGTCCTTCGGTTTCCTCCCACGGCTAGAGACCCGTACGCGCAAGGGAAGTTTATAAATACAATTAAAAAAACACATGTTGGTCCCGAAATGACCTAGTATGTGTCGAATGGACGTTGAGCCGCATTTCTCTCTTTCTCTTTTATTTTTAAAGTTTTGTAATAATTGGTTGGTAATCAAAGGTACTGTAAAAGTGATAAAACATAAAATTTCGCCCGGTTATAATGTTTCTCACTTTAAAGTCAGCAATTTGCCGATTTTAGAGGGCAAATGTTTATTGCGAACAATTAAGCTGGTCAGGGGGAGCTTATTTTTAAGGGAGGCTGAATGGCTGAATGGTTAGCATGTGCACGCTGTATCGTAACGTCTGTCATTGAGTCAACGGGCGTCGTTTCGATTTCGAGATTGCACGTGACATGGAGTATGGTGTCCAATCTCGTGAGTTTTCTCCGTGCCATTCGGTTTCCTCCCAACAGCTAAAGACCAGTACGCGCAAGGGGAGTTTTTAAATAAAATTAAAAAACAGATGTTAGTCCCGAAATGACCTAGTTTGTGTCGAATGGACGTTACGCCGCATTTCTCTCTTTTTTTTTATTTTTAAAGTTTTGTAATAATCGGTTGGTAATCAAAGATACTGTAAAAGTGATAAAACAGAAAAATTCGCCCGGTTGTAATGTTTCTCACTTTAAATTCAGCAATTTGCCGATTTTAAGGGGAATACGTTTATTGCGAACGATTTAGCTGGTCAGGGGGAGCTTATTTTTAAAAGTTTTGTAATATTCGGTTGATAACTAAAGGTACCGTGCAAATTAAACTAATAAAATAGAAGATTTCGCCCGGTTGAAATGTTTGTATCTGTAGGTCAGCAATTTGCAGATTTTAGGGAGGTTGCGTGACTGAATGGTTAGCACGTGCGCTCTGTATCATAACGTCTGTCATTGAGTCAACTGGCGTTGTTTCGATTTCTTGGTTGTACGTGACAAGGCGTATGGTCGCCTGTCCAACCTCGTAGGCCGTAACGCCGCTGCCCGGGTAAAATTTCGCTCATTGCACACTTTATGGCGTATGCCCGTCTTCATTAGCCCATTTTAGGAGCAAAACAGTAGGACGTTAAACAACCATTCAATTTGATTTCATTTTCTCTATGTTGCTTATTTATTATAGTGGATAAATGTTTTTCTGGTTCTATTAATTATTTCATTTCTGCATAGAAATCTTGCTTTGACCAGTTTTTTTTATTGCAAAGTGCCATTCTATGACCCTTTGTTTAAAACATGCTTAAGAAGTTGTCACGATTTCCTACTTATAACCAAACATATTGGAAACCATAATTATATAACATATCTCTAATTTTGGAAGCCCGATTACAGCTATACAAGTTTGGGTTATTTCCCTTTAGTTTAAAGATTATTTTTTTGCCGAGGGTGCAATGTTTCTCACTACATTTAAATTTGTAACTTTGTGAGTTTTGACCGATTTTGATAATTATGTCTTTATAATTTTCCAAATTTACATATTTAACGTAAATATTCAAACAATTGGGATCAACCTGATTCAAAAGTTTTTAGTTTTGTTCAAAGTTTTCTCATTTAATTTTTCGATGTTTTCTTACCATTTTCATTTCATTTTTCTGAACGTTTTGAAGTGGGAAGTCATCCCGATTACAGCAACACAAGTATCAGTTATTTCCCTTTAGTTTTCAGATTATGCAATGTTTCATACTATATTTAGACTTGTAACTTCGCGAGTTTTTGACCAATTTTGATAGTTTGTTATTCTTATCCTTTTATTTGAGATACTTGATATAATCTATGACACGTGACGATGAATATGAAAGCTTTCATATCTGCATGGGACAGTAGCAGATCTAGTTAAGCTTTCATATTACATATGAAAGCTTATTGTTTCTGTTAAGATTATTAAGCTTTCATATTACATATGAAAGCTTATTGTTTCTGTTAAGATTATTATTAAGCTTTCATATTACATATGAAAGCTTATTGTTTCTGTTAAGATTATTAAGCTTTCATATTACATATGAAAGCTTATTGTTTCTGTTAAGATTATTATTATTATTATTTTTTTTTGTGTGTGTTTTCTGCAAATCGGATTTCTCAGAATCTATCCGTAGGATCTTTCTGAAATTTTGACCTACCCCCCCAAAAATGGGGTGCGAACCTTGATTAAATATATTTTCAAAACGTTTTACGAATCCGAAATCACCGAAATTTACGAACGACAAAATGGACAATGCATAGTCGTAACTTTGTTATTTTTTGACCGATTTTACTAATTCTTTTTTCTTTGAATACCTTTAAAAAAAAAATTTTCATCTGCAGTTTCACATTTTCGAATTTCGAAAATTCGTCGCTGTGATTTCGAACCGGAAGTTTAGACCAATTTGACAACGTCTTTAATAGTTGTACGATTTTCATGAAATTTAGTATATAAGTAGATCTTACCGATGTGACTTCAAAAATATAATTAGAAATTTTCTAAATTATCTCCCCTTGACGAAATTAACGATCAAAATTTTCAAAAAAATCATCGAAATATAGGTCACAATGACCTGATTTTTTTTTTGGATACTAGATAAGTAATTACTGATTTGTACACAAAATATAAAGTTTGTTGATCGAACCGGAAGTGCCACCATCTTGAAACGTGAAAAATCCCTAAGGCTTTTTTGCTATTTTACTTACAGACACGGGAGTTATGTTTTCTGAATCCTTGAAAGATGGTCTAAAAATTGTTCAGAGAAGAATTTTGATTTAGGTCAATTGATGGTTGCCATTTTGAAGTGAATATGAAAAGTAGTAGCAATTTGAAGGGCCGAAACTTTGAAACACAATAACTCTCCTTCTAATTGAGCTAGAATGTTCAATCTTGGTGTAGACGTTCACTATGTCAATGTCATGATTGAGTTCAAAGATGAGCATTTTCTGCGTAGGGTAAGCAGAAATAAGCATGCTGATTTGTTGATTCTTTAGGGCAAGATAACTTCGGTTATAATGAAGGGAGGGCGGTGAAACTCTTGTTAATCGAGAGTGTAATAGCTGGCCTGTTGTGTGAAATCGTTGTATCTTTTTTTTTAAATATCAGGGATAGCTGAAAAAAAGAGATCGAAAATCCAAAAAGTCGTATGTTTACGATTTGGAGCATCTTTAAAGGTTCTTTTCTCTTAAAGTCAACATAATACTTTTTGGGAACTTCTTCTACAACGAGTCTTATCGGTAGTCTTTTATATGAAAACTTCGATCAACAGTCCAAAATATCTGGAGTAGAAGAATAAAAGGATCGAACATTGAAAACGGCACCCTTTCATTGTTAAGCGAAACATATAGTGTGTGTGACTACAATCTGCACATTTAGTCATTGTATAGAGCTTATTCAACAGTATCGAATTCCAACTGCTTAGGGATATTTTACGTGCACTCCAATGTGTACACGCGACCTTGGTTTTTCGTCCCACCCGAACGACTAGACAGCTGTCCTTGTCAGGCCCTCCGTTCTGCCTCACTGACAAGGGGGGACCACGCCGGAAAATCGAGATGATCTTCCTCGTTGCAGAACTTTCAATTCAGGCCAAACGTTTATTGCATACGATTAAGCTGGTCAGTTGGAGCTTATTTTCAAAAGTTTTGTAATAATCGGTTGGTAATTAAAATACCGTGCGAATTAAACTGTTAAAACAGAAAATTTCGCCCGGTTAAAATGTTTCTTGCTATAAGTCAGCAATTTCCAGATTTTAGGGAGGCTGAATGGTTAGCATACGCGCGCTGTATCGTAAAGTCTGTCATTGAGTCAACCGGCGTCGTTTCGATTTCCAAGTTGCACGTGACATGGAGTATGGTGTCCTACCTCGTGGGTTTTCTCCGTGTCCTTCGGTTTCCTCCCACGGCTAAAGACCCGTACGCGCAAGGGAAGTTTATAAATACAATTAAAAAACATATGTTGGTCCCGAAATGACCTAGTTTGTGTCGAATGGACGTTGAGCCGCATTTCTCTCTTTCTCTTTTATTTTTAAAGTTTTGTAATAATCGGTTGGTAATCAAAGGTACTGTAAACAAAAAGTCGTATGTTTACGATTTGGAGCATCTTTAAAGGTTCTTTTCTCTTAAAGTCAACATAATACTTTTTGGGAACTTCTTCTACAAAGAGTCTTATCGGTAGTCTTTTATATGAAAACTTCGATCAACAGTCCAACATATCAGGAGTAGAAGAACAAAAGGATCGAAAATTGAATACTGCACCCTTTCATTGTTAAGCGAAACATGCGGTGTGGGTGACTACAATCTACGCATTTAGTCATCGTATAGAGCTTATTCAACAGTATCGAATTCCAACTGCTTAGGGATATTTTACGTGCACTCCAATGCGTACACGGGACCTTGGTTTTTCGTCCCATCCGAACGACTATACAGCTGTGCTTGTCAGGCCCTCCGTTCTGCCTCACTGAAAAGGGGAACCACGCCGGGAAATCGAGATGAACTTTCTCCGTGCAGAACTTTCAATTCAGGCAAAACGTTTATTGCATACGATTAAGCTGGTCAGTTGGAGCTCATTTTCAAAAGTTTTGTAATAATCGGTTGGTAATTAAAGTACCGTGCACATTAAACTGTTAAAACAGAAAATTTCGCCCGGTTGAAATGTTTCTTGCTATAAGTCAGCAATTTTCCGAATTCAGGGAGGCTGAATGGCTGAATGGTTAGCATGTGCGCACTGTATCGTAACGTCTGTCATTTTGAGTCAATGGGCGTCGTTTCGATCTCCAGGTTGGACGTGACATGAAGTATGATGTCCAACCTCGTGGGTTTTCTCCGTGTCCTTCGGTTTCCTCCCAACGGCTAAAGACCTGTAAGCGCAAGGGGAGTTTTTAAATAAAATTAAAAAACATATGTTAGTCCCGAAATGACCTAGTTTGTGTCGTATGGACATTAGGCCGCATTTCTCTCTTTCTCTTTTATTTTTAAAGTTTTGTAATAATCGGTTGGTAATCAAAGGTACTGTAAAAGTGATAAAACAGAAAATTTCGCCCGGTTGTAATGTTTCTCACTTTAAAGTCAGCAATTTGCCGATTTTAAGGGGCAAACGTTTATTGCGAACGCTTAAGCTGGTCAGGGGGAGTTTATTTTTAAAAGTTTTGTAATATTCGGTTGATAACTAAAGGTACCGTGCAAATTAAACTGTTACAATAAAAAATTTAGCCCGGTTGAAATGTTTCTCGCTGTAGGTCAGCAATTTGCTGATTTTAGGGAGGTTGCGTGGCTGAATGGTTAGCACGTGCGCTCTGTATCATAACGTCTGTCATTGAGTCAACTGGCGTTGTTTCGATTTCTTGGTTGTACGTGACAAGGAGTATGGTCGCCTGTCCAACCTCGTAGGCCGTAACCGCCGCTGCCCGGGTAAAATTTCCCTCATTGCACACTTTATGGCATATGCCCGTCTTCATTAGCCCATTTTAGGAGCAGAACAGTCGGACGTTAAACCCCATTCAATTTCATTTCATTTTCTCTATGTTGCTTATTTATTATAGTGGATAAATATTTTTCTGGTTCTAGCAATTATTTAATTAGAAATCTTGCTTTGGCCAGTTTTTTTTATTGCAGAGTGCCATTCTTGTTTAAACAAACATGATCCTTTGTTTAAAACATGCTTAAGAAGTCGTCACGATTTCCTACTTATAACCAAACATATTGAAAATATTAGTCTGGCATTATTAAATCCTAATTTTATTGGTCTTATTTAAAATTAAACTTTCATTTAACTATGAACAACCCTTAACGTGTCTCTTTAAAACTATTAAGTACTCTAAAACAGTAGCTCAACCTTTTGGCCTAAACTCATTAATTTACCATTTTGTTGTGAGCGACTTCTTATTCTTCTTATATGACATATTGCACGTGTCTTATTTCAAAGGGGGGTTGGGTGCCTGAATGGTTAGCACGCGCGCCTGTCATTGAGTTAACTAGCGTGTTTTCGAATGCCCGGTTGTACGTGACAAGGAGTAAGGTCGCCTGTCCAACCTGCCATTTTTAATTTTTTTTCCCGCCATTTTCATTTCATTTTCTCATCCGTCTCATTACAGTAATACAAGTTTCAGTTATTTCCCTTTAGTTTTCGGATTATTGTTATGCCTGGGTGCAATGTTTCATACTATATTTAGACTTGTAACTTCACGAGTTTTTGACCAATTTTAATAATTTTTTCTTCTTATCCTTTTATTTAGGATACTTGATACAATCAATGACACGTGACGATGAATATGAAAGCTTTCATATCTGCATGGGACAGTAGCAGATCTAGTTATTATTATTTTTTTTTTGTGTGTGTTTTCTGCAAATCGGATTTCTCAGAATCTATCCGTAGGATCTTTCTGAAATTTTGACCTACCCCCCCAAAAATGGGGTGCGAACCTTGATTAAATATATTTTCAAAACGTTTTACGAATCCGAAATCACCGAAATTTACGAACGACGAAATGGACAAAGCATAGTCGTAACTTTGTTATTTTTTGACCGATTTTACTAATTCTTTTTTCTTTGAATACCTTGAAAAAAATCATTTTCATCTGCAGTTTCACATTTTCGAATTTCGAAAATTCGTCGCTGTGATTTCGAACCGGAAGTTTAGACCAATTTGACAACTTCTTTAATAGTTGTACGATTGTCATGAAATTTAGTATATATGTAGACCTTACCGATGTGACTTCAAAAATATAATTAGAAATTTTCTAAATTATCTCCCCTTGACGAAATTAAAGATCAAAATTTTCAAAAAAATCATCGAAATATAGGTCAGAATGACCTGATTTTTTTTTTGGATACTAGACAAGTAATTACTGATTTGTACACAAAATATAAAGTTTGTTGATCGAACCGGAAGTGCCACCATCTTGAAACGTGAAAAATCCCTAAGGCTTTTTTGCTATTTTACTTACAGACACGGGAGTTATGTTTTCTGAATCCTTGAAAGATGGTCTAAAAATTGTTCAGAGAAGAATTTTGATTTAGGTCAATTGATGGTTGCCATTTTGAAGTGAATATGAAAAGTAGTAGCAATTTGAAGGGCCGAAACTTTGAAACACAATAACTCTCCTTCTAATTGAGCTAGAATGTTCAATCTTGGTGTAGACGTTCACTATGTCAATGTCATGATTGAGTTCAAAGATGAGCATTTTCTGCGTAGGGTAAGCAGAAATAAGCATGCTGATTTGTTGATTCTTTAGGGCAAGATAACTTCGGTTATAATGAAGGGAGGGCGGTGAAACTCTTGTTAATCGAGAGTGTAATAGCTGGCCTGTTGTGTGAAATCGTTGTATCTTTTTTTTTAAATATCAGGGATAGCTGAAAAAAAGAGATCGAAAATCCAAAAAGTCGTATGTTTACGATTTGGAGCATCTTTAAAGGTTCTTTTCTCTTAAAGTCAACATAATACTTTTTGGGAACTTCTTCTACAACGAGTCTTATCGGTAGTCTTTTATATGAAAACTTCGATCAACAGTCCAAAATATCTGGAGTAGAAGAATAAAAGGATCGAACATTGAAAACGGCACCCTTTCATTGTTAAGCGAAACATATAGTGTGTGTGACTACAATCTGCACATTTAGTCATTGTATAGAGCTTATTCAACAGTATCGAATTCCAACTGCTTAGGGATATTTTACGTGCACTCCAATGTGTACACGCGACCTTGGTTTTTCGTCCCACCCGAACGACTAGACAGCTGTCCTTGTCAGGCCCTCCGTTCTGCCTCACTGACAAGGGGGGACCACGCCGGAAAATCGAGATGATCTTCCTCGTTGCAGAACTTTCAATTCAGGCCAAACGTTTATTGCATACGATTAAGCTGGTCAGTTGGAGCTTATTTTCAAAAGTTTTGTAATAATCGGTTGGTAATTAAAATACCGTGCGAATTAAACTGTTAAAACAGAAAATTTCGCCCGGTTAAAATGTTTCTTGCTATAAGTCAGCAATTTCCAGATTTTAGGGAGGCTGAATGGTTAGCATACGCGCGCTGTATCGTAAAGTCTGTCATTGAGTCAACCGGCGTCGTTTCGATTTCCAAGTTGCACGTGACATGGAGTATGGTGTCCTACCTCGTGGGTTTTCTCCGTGTCCTTCGGTTTCCTCCCACGGCTAAAGACCCGTACGCGCAAGGGAAGTTTATAAATACAATTAAAAAACATATGTTGGTCCCGAAATGACCTAGTTTGTGTCGAATGGACGTTGAGCCGCATTTCTCTCTTTCTCTTTTATTTTTAAAGTTTTGTAATAATCGGTTGGTAATCAAAGGTACTGTAAACAAAAAGTCGTATGTTTACGATTTGGAGCATCTTTAAAGGTTCTTTTCTCTTAAAGTCAACATAATACTTTTTGGGAACTTCTTCTACAAAGAGTCTTATCGGTAGTCTTTTATATGAAAACTTCGATCAACAGTCCAAAATATCTGGAGTAGAAGAATAAAAGGATCGAACATTGAAAACGGCACCCTTTCATTGTTAAGCGAAACATGCAGTGTGTGTGACTACAATCTGCACATTTAGTCATTGTATAGAGCTTATTCAACAGTATCGAATTCCAACTGCTTAGGGATATTTTACGTGCACCCCAATGTGTACACGCGACCTTGGTTTTTCGTCCCACCCGAACGACTAGACAGCTGTCCTTGTCAGGCCCTCCGTTCTGCCTCACTGACAAGGGGGGACCACGCCGGAAAATCGAGATGATCTTCCTCGTTGCAGAACTTTCAATTCAGGCCAAACGTCTATTGCATACGATTAAGCTGGTCAGTTGGAGCTTATTTTCAAAAGTTTTGTAATAATCGGTTGGTAATTAAAATACCGTGCCAATTAAACTGTTAAAACATAAAATTTCGCCCGGTTATAATGTTTCTCACTTTAAAGTCAGCAATTTGCCAATTTTAGAGGGCAAATGTTTATTGCGAACAATTAAGCTGGTCAGGGGGAGCTTATTTTTAAGGGAGGCTGAATGGCTGAATGGTTAGCATGTGCACGCTGTATCGTAACGTCTGTCATTGAGTCAACGGGCGTCGTTTCGATTTCGAGATTGCACGTGACATGGAGTATGGTGTCCAACCTCGTGGGTTTTCTCCGTGCCATTCAGTTTCCTCCCAACAGCTAAAGACCAGTACGCGCAAGGGAAGTTTTTAAATAAAATTAAAAAACATATGTTAGTCCCGAAATGACCTAGTTTGTGTCGAATGGACGTTAAGCCGCATTTCTCTCTTTTTTTTTATTTTTAAAGTTTTGTAATAATCGGTTGGTAATCAAAGATACTGTAAAAGTGATAAAACAGAAAAATTCACCCGGTTGTAATGTTTCTCACTTTAAAGTCAGCAATTTGCCGATTTTAAGGGGAAAACGTTTATTGCGAACGATTTAGCTGGTCAGGGGGAGCTTATTTTTAAAAGTTTTGTAATATTCGGTTGATAACTAAAGGTACCGTGCAAATTAAACTAATAAAATAGAAGATTTCGCCCGGTTGAAATGTTTCTATCTGTAGGTCAGCAATTTGCAGATTTTAGGGAGGTTGCGTGACTGAATGGTTAGCACGTGCGCTCTGTATCATAACGTCTGTCATTGAGTCAACTGGCGTTGTTTCGATTTCTTGGTTGTACGTGACAAGGAGTATGGTCGCCTGTCCAACCTCGTAGGCCGTAACGCCGCTGCCCGGGTAAAATTTCCCTCATTGCACACTTTATGGCGTATGCCCGTCTTCATTAGCCCATTTTAGGAGCAAAACAGTAGGACGTTAAACAACCATTCAATTTGATTTCATTTTCTCTATGTTGCTTATTTATTATAGTGGATAAATGTTTTCTGGTTCTATTAATTATTTCATTTCTGCATAGAAATCTTGCTTTGAACAGTTTTTTTTTATTGCAAAGTGCCATTCTTGTATATTGCAGTCTATGACCCTTTGTTTAAAGCATGCTTAATAAGTTGTCACGATTTCCTACTTATAACCAAACATATTGGAAACCATAATTATATAACATATCTCTAATTTTGGAAGCCCGATTACAGCTATACAAGTTTGGGTTATTTCCCTTTAGTTTAAAGATTATTTTTTTGCCGAGGGTGCAATGTTTCTCACTACATTTAAATTTGTAACTTTGTGAGTTTTGACCGATTTTGATAATTATGTCTTTATAATTTTCCAAATTTACATATTTAACGTAAATATTCAAACAATTGGAATCAACATGATTCAAAAGTTTTTAGTTTAGTTCAAAGTTTTCTCATTTAATTTTTCGATGTTTTCTTACCATTTTCATTTCATTTTTCTGAAAGTTTTGAAGTGGGAAGTCATCCCGATTACAGCAACACAAGTATCAGTTATTTCCCTTTAGTTTTCAGATTATGCAATGTTTCATACTATATTTAGACTTGTAACTTCGCGAGTTTTTGACCAATTTTGATAGTTTGTTATTCTTATCCTTTTATTTGAGATACTTGATATAATCTATGACACGTGACGATGAATATGAAAGCTTTCATATCTGCATGGGACAGTAGCAGATCTATTTATTTTTTTTTTTTTGTGTGTTTTCTGCAAATCGGATTTCTCAGAATCTATCCGTAGGATCTTTCTGAAATTTTGACCTACTCCCCCAAAAAAGGGGTGCGAACCTTGATTAAATATATTTTCAAAACGTTTTACGAATCCGAAATCACCGAAATTTAGGAACGACGAAATGGACAATGCATAGTCGTAACTTTGTTATTTTTTGACCGATTTTACTAATTCTTTTTTCTTTGAATACCTTGAAAAAAATCATTTTTACCTGCAGTTTCACATTTTCGAATTTTGAAAATTAGTCGCTGTGATTTCGAACCGGAAGTTTAGACCAAATTGACAACTTCTTTAATAGTTGTACGATTTTCATGAAATTTAGTATATAAGTAGATCTTATCGATGTAACTTCAAAAATATAATTAGAAATTTTCTAAATTATCTCCCCTTGACGAAATTAAGGATCAAAATTTTCAAAAAAATCATCGAAATATAGGTCAGAATGACCTGATTTTTTTTTTGGATACTAGATAAGTAATTACTGAGTTGTACACAAAATATGAAGTTTGTCGATCGAACCGGAAGTGCCACCATCTTGAAACGTGAAAAATCCCTAAGGCTTTTTTGCTATTTTACTTATAGACACGGGAGTTATATTTTCTGAATCCTTGAAAGATGGCCTAAATATTGTTCACAGCAGAATTTTGATTTAGGTCAATTGATGGTCGCCATTTTGAATTGAAAATGAAAAGTAGTAGCAATTTGAAGGGTCGGGACTTTGGAACACAATTACTCTCCTTCTAATTGAGCTAGAATGTTCAAACGTGGTGTAGACGTTCACTAGGTCAATGTCATGATTGAGTTCCAAGATGAGCATTTTCTGCCTAGGGTAAGCAGAGATAAGCTTGCTGATTTGTTGATTATTTAGGGCACGATAACTTCGGTTATAATGAAGGGAGGGTGGTGAAACTCTTGTCAATCGAAAGTCTAATAGCTAGCCTATTGTGTGGAATCATTGTATCATTATTTTTAAATATCGGGGATAGCAGAAAAAAGAGATCGTAAATCCAAAAAGTCGTATTTTTACGATTTGGAGCATTTTAAAGGTCCTTTTCTCTTAACCCTAAGAACTCCTCCCCTGTTAAAATCGATCGCCGGCGATCGGTAAATTCATCACGTCTTATCCGAAAAAAATATTCACAGTAAACAAATATCATTTATATCATTCGAAAATTCCCCATAAAATGAGACTAATAACGGGCGATTATTCAACATGGAAGTCGTGTTATACGAGTCTAGAGTCTAACAAAGATGGGTAACTCTGTGAGCGTAAACAAATGACGTCGTGTTATTTATATTTAGCAGAAGTCCTATTATTTCGTGTACCTATAGCCGTAAAAGGTGGTTTATTACGCGTAAAAGAGAAATTATTAAACCGAGAATTAAGAATAGAAGTTTTGTTAAGTTTTCCAATTATTAAACACGTGTGATCTTGAATATGTGAGCGATGCCGATGAATTCAAATGAGCAAACATGTGACCTAGATTCGTCCGACGAAGAATTTGTCAACGAGAGATCCTGATTAGATTAGATGAGTGAGTTTTGTTTACTAATTTATTATTTTACACCCGAACAAACGTAAACTTGATGATGATAATTATTTAATTGTAGAATGTGTGCTTATTTCTACCATGAATTATCCATTTAGCATCGAATTATCGGTAAATTAGATCAAATATGTGGGCCTAAAATGTAATACTAATTGTAATAGTACTACAGTAGTATATTTCTCTGGCACGTGCGTATGGCGGAGTACGCACATGGCTGACTTGGTGAAAAGGGGATGTTTTCTGTTTCAATTAGACAATTTTGGCATGAAATGCAGAAACCCGCGTATAGTTATTCAAATTTCAAAAAGGCTTAGCCACTAATTATTGTCAGTTTTCGTTTGTTTGCTTTCGTTCCAATTCCAGCAATGATCGAGGGGTTGGCCCGTTGTTGGGACTAGGCCTCTAGGCCTTGGGCAAGTAAGGCTAAATCACTTATGATAATTTAGATTTCTATCTCTGCCCTTTGGTAAAAATAAATAATAGGCCCACACATGTTGTTGGAAGTAGGCCTCTAGGCCTCGGGCAAGTAAGGCTAAATCACTTATGATAATTTAGATTTCTATCTCTACCCTTTGGTAAAAATAAATAATAGGCCAACACATGTACATGTATATTATAAATGCCAAACGAAAGCGTGTGTGACTATCCTTCTGTGTTTTACATGTACACTATTTAATCAAAGTGTGTTATTTAATTTTTTTCCTAAGCCTTCAACCTCAGTTGAAGATACTGTACATGGACATGGTAGACTAATGATAGTCTTAGGCCTTAGGCCTTATGGTACTGATACAAGCATGGATTGGGATGTGTGAGTTTTGTTTGTTATGTATAATGTATATGTTTTTACATTCAAATTATTCAAAACAAGTATAAACCTAAAATGTCTAGATGTTCTACAGCTTTAGATTGTGTGCCTAGATTTACTTGATTTATGACCTTCCTCTTTCAATTATTTTACCTAAGGTTACACAATGTAGAAGTCTTTTGGGGTTTTTTTTATTGCACTGAATGCTTTACATTTATTTATTTATATTTGAAGGCCCGTATCTGAAGATGGAAATAGGTAGACCCAATGATATTGTTGAGAAAGTTTGGGTACAACAGTATAACAAAAGTACATGTACCACCAGGTCAAGGGTTCAAGAAACATAGAAGCTTTCCTATGCAGAAGATTCTTGTGAAGAAAATTTACCATTGAAGAGAACACAGCCATCTGCATCCCAGCCTTGTGGTCATCAGAAGATAAGTCATAATATTAGCACAGAAGAATGGAAGCATGGACAGTGTATAGACACAGAGCCCAGTAGACTATACTTGGCAGTTGGCACAATGGAATTTAGTCTGTTTGACGGGTGAAAACTAGATAACATAGCAGATTTTTTGTCATTGCTATATTTATTATTAATAACATAATTATTGATTGTTGCATGATTTTCCTAGGCCTGTGTGCATGTATCTACTTGATTGTATGTATTCTTTCTGAATTTTTGTTCTCCGCCTTGTGCCTACTTTCATATTTCGGTGTAAAAAAGGGCTATTGTCTTTGGGATCGTGTTTACCTTATGGCAAATGCTGTAATATTTTCATAATAGCAGCTGTGGGTATTATTTTAACAACAGAAGTATAAAAAAACTAATTTTGGAGTCGAAAGTCAGTGTGGCAGGTCAAAGGTCAACCCATTGAGTCAAAGGTCAATAGTGGGGTCAAAGGTCAATAATATGTCAAAGGTCATTTACATAATTACTTAATTATGTCTTTATTTTGGCACAATGGAATTTAGTCTGTTTGACGGGCGAAAACTAGATAACATAGCAGATTTTTTGTCATTGCTATATTTATTGTTAATAACATAATTATTGATTGTTGCATGATTTTCCTAGGCCTGTGTACATGTATCTACTTGATTGTATGTATTCCTTCTGAATTTTTGTTCTCCGCCTTGTGCCTACTTTCATATTTCGGTGTAAAAAAGGGCTATTGTCTTTGGGATCGTGTTTACCTTATGGCAAATGCTGTAATATTTTCATAATAGCAGCTGTGGGTATTATTTTAACAACAGAAGTATAAAAAAAAGCTAATTTTGGGGTCGAAAGTCAGTGTGGCAGGTCAAAGGTCAACCCATTGAGTCAAAGGTCAATAGTGGGGTCAAAGGTCAATAATATGACAAAGGTCATTTGCATAATTACTTAATTATTTTTTATATTTTATTTTGTTATCTTTAAATCCATTCATTAAATCACAATTGCTACAATGTGAATACTTAAAACTCCATTGCTGTATTTTATTGCAATGTTTATCATCTTTGATGTCTCATAACTTTTTGGATTTTAGCGCTACAATTATGTATAATACACAGATTTGTGGCAAAATAGTTGTTTTCTTTTAATCTACATCAAAAACCCTACCAGTTTATAATCCCTGTGGTCTGTTTGAGGTCAAATGGAAAAGTTAAAATTATTTTTGGGGTCAAAGGTCAAATAAAAAAGGTCAAGGTCAAAGTTCATGCACGTGGGGTCAACGAAATGATCCCCTATAGAAAGCCCTGCCAATGCTCTTATCAGAAACATATAACATGTGGTTCTTCTAAGAATTGTTTTTTACCATTTGCCCAGTAACAGATACCAGTGTTAAAACTCCTATTTAGGGGGTGAGTGTATAGGGTTTTAAAGTCAACATAATATTTTGGGGGAACTTCTTCTACAAAGAGTCTTATCGGTAGTTTTTTTTTATGAAACCATCGACCAACAGTCCAAAATAGCAGGAGTAGAAGAATAAAAGGATCGAAAATTGAAAACGGCACCCTTTCATTGTTAAGCAAAACATGCAGTGTGGGTGGCTATAATCTGCACATTTAGTTATTGTATAGAGCGTATTCAACAGTATCGAATTTCAACTGCAAAGGGATCTTTTACGTGCTACGTGCACTCCAATGTGTACACGGCGGGGGGGGGGGGGGACACGCCAGAAAATCGAGATGAACTTTCTCGGCCAATGCAGGGATCGAACACCCGACCTCCTGGCCAACGACTTAGCCACATAGTCTGGACACCCATCGTACATTTCATCCGTCAAATCAAAGCATTTCATTGCATTAGACCAATAATTAATTATTCTTAATTTAAAACTTTATTTTAATATTAGTCTGACATTATTAAATCCTAATTTTATTGCTCTATTTAAAATTAAACATTCATTTAACTATGAACAACCCATAACGTGTCTCTTTAAAACAAATAAATACTCTAAAACAGTAGCTCAATCTTTTGACCTAAACTCATTAATTTACGATTTTGTTGTGAGCGACTTGTTATTCTCCCTATATCACATATTGCACGTGTCTGATTTCAAAGGGGGGAGGGGTGGCTGAATGGTTAGCACGCGCGCCTGTCATTGAGTTAACTAGCGTGTTTTCGAATGCCCGGTTGTACGTGACAAGGAGTAAGTTCGCCTGTCCATCCTGCCATTTTTAGTTTTTTCTCGCCATTTTCATTTCATTTTCTCATCCGTTTCATTACAGTAATACAAGTTTCAGTTATTTCCCTTTAGTTTTCAGTTTATTGTTATGCCTGGGTGCAATGTTTCATACTATATTTAGACTTGTAACTTCGCGAGTTTTTGACCAATTTTGATAATTTTTTCTTTTCATCCTTTTATTTAGGATACTTGATACAATCGATGACACGTGACAATGAATATGAAAGCTTTCATATCTGCATGGGACAGTAGCAGATCTAGTTATTATTATTTTTTTTTTTTGTGTGTTTTCTGCAAATCGGATTTCTCAGAATCTATCCGTAGGATCTTTCTGAAATTTTGACCTACCCCCCCAAAAATGGGGTGCGAACCTTGATTAAATATATTTTCAAAACGTTTTACGAATCCGAAATCACCGAAATTTACGAACGACGAAATGGACAAAGCATAGTCGTAACTTTGTTATTTTTTGACCGATTTTACTAATTCTTTTTTCTTTGAATACCTTGAAAAAAATCATTTTCATCTGCAGTTTCACATTTTCGAATTTCGAAAATTCGTCGCTGTGATTTCGAACCGGAAGTTTAGACCAATTTGACAACTTCTTTAATAGTTGTACGATTGTCATGAAATTTAGTATATATGTAGACCTTACCGATGTGACTTCAAAAATATAATTAGAAATTTTCTAAATTATCTCCCCTTGACGAAATTAAAGATCAAAATTTTCAAAAAAATCATCGAAATATAGGTCAGAATGACCTGATTTTTTTTTTTGGATACTAGACAAGTAATTACTGATTTGTACACAGAATATAAAGTTTGTTGATCGAACCGGAAGTGCCACCATCTTGAAACGTGAAAAATCCCTAAGGCTTTTTTGCTATTTTACTTACAGACACGGGAGTTATGTTTTCTGAATCCTTGAAAGATGGTCTAAAAATTGTTCAGAGAAGAATTTTGATTTAGGTCAATTGATGGTTGCCATTTTGAAGTGAATATGAAAAGTAGTAGCAATTTGAAGGGCCGAAAATTTGAAACACAATAACTCTCCTTCTAATTGAGCTAGAATGTTCAATCTTGGTGTAGACGTTCACTATGTCAATGTCATGATTGAGTTCAAAGATGAGCATTTCTGCCTAGGGTAAGCAGAAATAAGCATGCTGATTTGTTGATTATTTAGGGCAAGATAACTTCGGTTATAATGAAGGGAGGGCGGTGAAACTCTTGTTAATCGAGAGTGTAATAGCTGGCCTGTTGTGTGAAATCGTTGTATCTTTTTTTAAATATCAGGGATAGCTGAAAAAACGAGATCGAAAATCCAAAAAGTCGTATGTTTACGATTTGGAGCATCTTTAAAGGTTCTTTTCTCTTAAAGTCAACATAATACTTTTTGGGAACTTCTTCTACAAAGAGTCTTATCGGTAGTCTTTTATATGAAAACTTCGATCAACAGTCCAAAATATCTGGAGTAGAAGAATAAAAGGATCGAACATTGAAAACGGCACCCTTTCATTGTTAAGCGAAACATATAGTGTGTGTGACTACAATCTGCACATTTAGTCATTGTATAGAGCTTATTCAACAGTATCGAATTCCAACTGCTTAGGGATATTTTACGTGCACTCCAATGTGTACACGCGACCTTGGTTTTTCGTCCCACCCGAACGACTAGACAGCTGTCCTTGTCAGGCCCTCCGTTCTGCCTCACTGACAAGGGGGGACCACGCCGGAAAATCGAGATGATCTTCCTCGTTGCAGAACTTTCAATTCAGGCCAAACGTTTATTGCATACGATTAAGCTGGTCAGTTGGAGCTTATTTTCAAAAGTTTTGTAATAATCGGTTGGTAATTAAAATACCGTGCGAATTAAACTGTTAAAACAGAAAATTTCGCCCGGTTAAAATGTTTCTTGCTATAAGTCAGCAATTTCCAGATTTTAGGGAGGCTGAATGGTTAGCATACGCGCGCTGCATCGTAACGTCTGTCATTGATTCAACCGGCGTCGTTTCGATTTCCAAGTTGCACGTGACATGGAGTATGGTGTCCAACCTCGTGGGTTTTCTCCGTGTCCTTCGGTTTCCTCCCACGGCTAAAGACCCGTACGCGCAAGGGAAGTTTATAAATACAATTAAAAAACATATGTTGGTCCCGAAATGACCTAGTTTGTGTCGAATGGACGTTGAGCCGCATTTCTCTCTTTCTCTTTTATTTTTAAAGTTTTGTAATAATCGGTTGGTAATCAAAGGTACTGTAAACAAAAAGTCGTATGTTTACGATTTGGAGCATCTTTAAAGGTTCTTTTCTCTTAAAGTCAACATAATAGTTTTTGGGAACTTCTTCTACAAAGAGTCTTATCGGTAGTCTTTTATATAAAAACTTCGATCAACAGTCCAAAATATCTGGAGTAGAAGAATAAAAGGATCGAACATTGAAAACGGCACCCTTTCATTGTTAAGCGAAACATGCAGTGTGTGTGACTACAATCTGCACATTTAGTCATTGTATAGAGCTTATTCAACAGTATCGAATTCCAACTGCTTAGGGATATTTTACGTGCACTCCAATGTGTACACGCGACCTTGGTTTTTCGTCCCACCCGAACGACCAGTCAGCTGTCCTTGTCAGGCCCTCCGTTCTGCCTCACTGACAAGGGGGGACCACGCCGGAAAATCGAGATGATCTTCCTCGTTGCAGAACTTTCAATTCAGGTCAAACGTTTATTGCATACGATTAAGCTGGTCAGTTGGAGCTTATTTTCAAAAGTTTTGTAATAATCGGTTGGTAATTAAAATACCGTGCGAATTAAACTGTTAAAACATAAAATTTCGCCCGGTTATAATGTTTCCCACTTTAAAGTCAGCAATTTGCCGATTTTAGAGGGCAAATGTTTATTGCGAACAATTAAGCTGGTCAGGGGGAGCTTATTTTTAAGGGAGGCTGAATGGCTGAATGGTTAGCGTGTGTACGCTGTATCGTAACGTCTGTCATTGAGTCAACGGGCGTCGTTTCGATTTCGAGATTGCACGTGACATGGAGTATGGTGTCCAACCTCGTGGGTTTTCTCCGTGCCATTCGGTTTCCTCCCAACAGCTAAAGACCAGTACGCGCAAGGGGAGTTTTTAAAAAACATATGTTAGTCCCGAAATGACCTAGTTTGTGTCGAATGGACGTTAAGCCGCATTTCTCTCTTTTTTTTTATTTTTAAAGTTTTGTAATAATCGGTTGGTAATCAAAGATACTGTAAAAGTGATAAAACAGAAAAATTCACCCGGTTGTAATGTTTCTCACTTTAAAGTCAGCAATTTGCCGATTTTAAGGGGAAAACGTTTATTGCGAACGATTTAGCTGGTCAGGGGGAGCTTATTTTTAAAAGTTTTGTAATATTCGGTTGATAACTAAAGGTACCGTGCAAATTAAACTAATAAAATAGAAGATTTCGCCCGGTTGAAATGTTTCTATCTGTAGGTCAGCAATTTGCAGATTTTAGGGAGGTTGTGTGACTGAATGGTTAGCACGTGCGCTCTGTATCATAACGTCTGTCATTGAGTCAACTGGCGTTGTTTCGATTTCTTGGTTGTACGTGACAAGGAGTATGGTCGCCTGTCCAACCTCGTAGGCCGTAACGCCGCTGCCCGGGTAAAATTTCCCTCACTGCACACTTTATGGCGTATGCCCGTCTTCATTAGCCCATTTTAGGAACAAAACAGTAGGACGTTAAACAGCCATTCAATTTGATTTCATTTTCTCTATGTTGCTTATTTATTATAGTGGATAAATGTTTTTCTGGTTCTATTAATTATTTCATTTCTGCATAGAAATCTTGCTTTGAGCAGTTTTTTTTTATTGCAAAGTGCCATTCTTATATATTGCAGTCTATGACCCTTTGTTTAAAACATGCTTAAGAAGTTGTCACGATTTCCTACTTATAACCAAACATATTGGAAACCATAATTATATAACATATCTCTAATTTTGGAAGCCCGATTACAGCTATACAAGTTTAGGTTATTTCCCTTTAGTTTAAAGATTATTTTTTTGCCGAGGGTGCAATGTTTCTCACTACATTTAAATTTGTAACTTTGTGAGTTTTGACCGATTTTGATAATTATGTCTTTATAATTTTCCAAATTTACATATTTAACGTAAATATTCAAACAATTGGAATCAACCTGATTCAAAAGTTTTTAGTTTTGTTCAAAGTTTTCTCATTTAATTTTTCGATGTTTTCTTACCATTTTCATTTCATTTTTCTGAAAGTTTTGAAGTGGGAAGTCATCCCGATTACAGCAACACAAGTATCAGTTATTTCCCTTTAGTTTTCAGATTATGCAATGTTTCATACTATATTTAGACTTGTAACTTCGCGAGTTTTTGACCAATTTTGATAGTTTGTTATTCTTATCCTTTTATTTGAGATACTTGATATAATCTATGACACGTGACGATGAATATGAAACCTTTCATATCTGCATGGGACAGTAGCAGATCTAGTTAAGCTTTCATATTACATATGAAAGCTTATTGTTTCTGTTAAAGTTATTATTAAGCTTTCATATTACATATGAAAGCTTATTGTTTCTGTTAAAGTTATTATTAAGCTTTCATATTACATATGAAAGCTTATTGTTTCTGTTAAAGTTATTATTATTATTATTTTTTTTTTTGTGTGTTTTCTGCAAATCGGATTTCTCAGAATCTATCCATAGGATCTTTCTGAAATTTTGACCTACCCCCCCAAAAATGGGGTGCGAACCTTGATTAAATATATTTTCGAAACGTTTTACGAATCCGAAATCACCGAATTTTACGAACGAAAAAAATGACAATGCATAGTCGTAACTTTGTTATTTTTTGACCGATTTTACTAATTCTTTTTTCTTTGAATACCTTTAAAAAAACCATTTTCATCTGCAGTTTCACATTTTCGAATTTCGAAAATTCGTCGCTGTGATTTCGAACCGGAAGATTAGACCAATTTGACAACTTCTTTAATAGTTGTACGATTTTCATGAAATTTAGTATCTAAGTAGATCCTACCGATGTGACTTCAAAAATATAATTAGAAATTTTCTAAATTATCTCCCCTTGACGAAATTAAGGATCAAAATTTTCAAAAAAATCATCGAAATATAGGTCAGAATGACCTGATTTTTTTTTTTGGATACTAGATAAGTAATTACTGATTTGTACACAAAATATGGAGTTTGTCGATCGAACCGGAAGTGCCGCCATATTTAAAAGTGAAAAATCAATAAGGCTTTTTTGCTATTTTACTTACAGACTCGGGAGTTATATTTTCTGAATCCTTGTAGGAAGGCCTAAAAAATGTCGCGAATAGAATTTTGATTTCGGTCACGTGATGGTCACCATTTTGAATTGAAAATGAAAAATAGAAGCAATTTGAAGGGTCGGGACTTTGGAACACAATTACTCTCCTTCTAATTAAGCTAGAATGTTCAAACTTGGTGTAGACGTTCACTAGGTCAATGTTATGATTGAGTTCAAAGATGAGCATTTTCTGCTTAGGGTAAGCAGAGATAAACAAGCTAATTTGTTGATTCTTTAGGGCACGATAACTTCGGTTATAATGAAGGGAGGGCGGTGAAACTTTTGTCAATAGAGAGTCTAATAGCTAGCCTGTTGTGTGAAATCATTGTATTATTTTTTCTAAATATCAGGGATAGCCGAAAAAAAGAGATTGAAAACCCAAAAAGTCGTATTTTTACAATTTGGAGCATGTTTAGAGGTCTTTCTCGTAAAGTCAACATAATATTTTTTGGGAACTTCTTGTACAAAGAGTCTTATTGGTAGTCTTTTATATGAAACCATCGATCAACAGTCCAACATATCAGGAGTAGAAGAACAAAAGGATCGAACATTGAAAACGGCACCCTTTCATTGTTAAGCGAAACATGCAGTGTGGGTGACTACAATCTACACATTTAGTCATCGTATAGAGCTTATTCAACAGTATCGAATTCCAACTGCTTAGGGATATTTTACGTGCACTCCAATGTGTACACGGGACCTTGGTTTTTCGTCCCATCCGAATGACTAGACAGCTGTCCGTTCTGCCTCACTGACAAGGGGAACCACGCCGGGAAATCGAGATGAACTTTCTCCGTGCAGAACTTTCAATTCAGGCGAAAACGTTTATTGCATACGATTAAGCTGGTCAGTTGGAGCTTATTTTCAAAAGTTTTGTAATAATCGGTTGGTAATTAAAGTACCGTGCACATTAAACTGTTAAAACAGAAAATTTCGCCCGGTTGAAATGTTTCTTGCTATAAGTCAGCAATTTTCTGAATTCAGGGAGGCTGAATGGCTGAATGGTTAGCATGTGCGCACTGTATCGTAACGTCTGTCATTGAGTCAACGGGCGTCGTTTCGATCTCCAGGTTGCACGTGACATGAAGTATGATGTCCAACCTTGTGGGTTTTCTCCGTGTTCTTCGGTTTCCTCCCAAGCGCAGGGGGAGTTTTTAAATAAAATTAAAAAACATATGTTAGTCCCGAAATGACCTAGTTTGTGTCGAATGGACATTAGGCCGCATTTCTCTCTTTCTCTTTTATTTTTAAAGTTTTGTAATAATCGGTTGGTAATCAAAGGTACTGTAAAAGTGATAAAACAGAAAATAATCGGTTGGTAATCAAAGGTACTGTAAAAGTCATAAAACAGAAAATTTCGCCCGGTTGTAATGTTTCTCACTTTAAAGTCAGCAATTTCCCGATTTTAAGTGGCAAACGTTTATTGCGAACGCTTAAGCTGGTCAGGGGGGAGCTTATTTTTAAAAGTTTTGTAATATTCGGTTGATAACTAAAGGTACCGTGCAAATTAAACTGTTACAATAGAAAATTTGGCCCGGTTGAAATGTTTCTCGCTGTAGGTCAGCAATTTGCCGATTTTAGGGAGGTTGCGTGGCTGAATGGTTAGCACGTGCGCTCTGTATCATAACGTCTGTCATTGAGTCAACTGCCGTTGTTTCGATTTTTTGGTTGTACGTGACAAGGAGTATGGTTGCCTGTCCAACCTCGTAGGCCGTAACCGCCGCTGCCCGGGTAAAATTTCCCTCATTGCACACATTATGGCATATGCCCGTCTTCATTAGCCCATTTTAGGAGCAGAACAGTCGGACGTTAAACCCCATTCAATTTCATTTCATTTTCTCTATGTTGCTTATTTATTATAGTGGATAAATATTTTTCTGGTTCTAGCAATTATTTAATTTCTGCATAGAAATCTTGCTTTGGCCAGTTTTTTTTATTGCAGAGTGCCATTCTTGTTTAAACAAACATGATCCTTTGTTTAAAACATGCTTAAGAAGTCGTCACGATTTCCTACTTATAACCAAACATATTGGAAATATTAGTCTGGCATTATTAAATCCTAATTTTATTGGTCTTATTTAAAATTAAACTTTCATTTAACTATGAACAACCCTTAACGTGTCTCTTTAAAACTATTAAGTACTCTAAAACAGTAGCTCAACCTTTTGACCTAAACTCATTAATTTACCATTTTGTTGTGAGCGACTTCTTATTCTTCCTATATGACATATTGCACGTGTCTGATTTCAAAGGGGGGTTGAGTGGCTGAATGGTAAGCACGCGCGCCTGTCATTGAGTAAACTAGCGTGTTTTCGAATGCCCGGTTGTACGTGACAAGGAGTAAGGTCGCCTGTCCAACCTGCCATTTTTAATTTTTTTTTCCCGCCATTTTCATTTCATTTTCTCATCCGTCTCATTACAGTAATACAAGTTTCAGTTATTTCCCTTTAGTTTTCAGATTATTGTTATGCCTGGGTGCAATGTTTCATACTATATTTAGACTTGTAACTTCGCGAGTTTTTGACCAATTTTAATAATTTTTTCTTCGTATCCTTTTATTTAGGTTACTTGATACAATCAATGACACGTGACGATGAATATGAAAGCTTTCATATCTGCATGGGACAGTAGCAGATCTAGTTATTATTATTATTTTTTTTTTTGTGTGTTTTCTGCAAATCGGATTTCTCAGAATCTATCCATAGGATCTTTCTGAAATTTTGACCTACCCCCCCAAAAATGGGGTGCGAACCTTGATTAAATATATTTTCGAAACGTTTTACGAATCCGAAATCACCGAATTTTACGAACGAAAAAAATGACAATGCATAGTCGTAACTTTGTTATTTTTTGACCGATTTTACTAATTCTTTTTTCTTTGAATACCTTTAAAAAAACCATTTTCATCTGCAGTTTCACATTTTCGAATTTCGAAAATTCGTCGCTGTGATTTCGAACCGGAAGATTAGACCAATTTGACAACTTCTTTAATAGTTGTACGATTTTCATGAAATTTAGTATCTAAGTAGATCCTACCGATGTGACTTCAAAAATATAATTAGAAATTTTCTAAATTATCTCCCCTTGACGAAATTAAGGATCAAAATTTTCAAAAAAATCATCGAAATATAGGTCAGAATGACCTGATTTTTTTTTTGGATACTAGATAAGTAATTACTGATTTGTACACAAAATATGGAGTTTGTCGATCGAACCGGAAGTGCCGCCATATTTAAAAGTGAAAAATCAATAAGGCTTTTTTGCTATTTTACTTACAGACTCGGGAGTTATATTTTCTGAATCCTTGTAGGAAGGCCTAAAAAATGTCGCGAATAGAATTTTGATTTCGGTCACGTGATGGTCACCATTTTGAATTGAAAATGAAAAATAGAAGCAATTTGAAGGGTCGGGACTTTGGAACACAATTACTCTCCTTCTAATTAAGCTAGAATGTTCAAACTTGGTGTAGACGTTCACTAGGTCAATGTTATGATTGAGTTCAAAGATGAGCATTTTCTGCTTAGGGTAAGCAGAGATAAACAAGCTAATTTGTTGATTCTTTAGGGCACGATAACTTCGGTTATAATGAAGGGAGGGCGGTGAAACTTTTGTCAATAGAGAGTCTAATAGCTAGCCTGTTGTGTGAAATCATTGTATTATTTTTTCTAAATATCAGGGATAGCCGAAAAAAAGAGATTGAAAACCCAAAAAGTCGTATTTTTACAATTTGGAGCATGTTTAGAGGTCTTTCTCGTAAAGTCAACATAATATTTTTTGGGAACTTCTTGTACAAAGAGTCTTATTGGTAGTCTTTTATATGAAACCATCGATCAACAGTCCAACATATCAGGAGTAGAAGAACAAAAGGATCGAACATTGAAAACGGCACCCTTTCATTGTTAAGCGAAACATGCAGTGTGGGTGACTACAATCTACACATTTAGTCATCGTATAGAGCTTATTCAACAGTATCGAATTCCAACTGCTTAGGGATATTTTACGTGCACTCCAATGTGTACACGGGACCTTGGTTTTTCGTCCCATCCGAATGACTAGACAGCTGTGCTTGTCAGGCCCTCCGTTCTGCCTCACTGACAAGGGGAACCACGCCGGGAAATCGAGATGAACTTTCTCCGTGCAGAACTTTCAATTCAGGCGAAAACGTTTATTGCATACGATTAAGCTGGTCAGTTGGAGCTTATTTTCAAAAGTTTTGTAATAATCGGTTGGTAATTAAAGTACCGTGCACATTAAACTGTTAAAACAGAAAATTTCGCCCGGTTGAAATGTTTCTTGCTATAAGTCAGCAATTTTCTGAATTCAGGGAGGCTGAATGGCTGAATGGTTAGCATGTGCGCACTGTATCGTAACGTCTGTCATTGAGTCAACGGGCGTCGTTTCGATCTCCAGGTTGCACGTGACATGAAGTATGATGTCCAACCTTGTGGGTTTTCTCCGTGTTCTTCGGTTTCCTCCCAACGGCTAAAGACCTGTAAGCGCAGGGGGAGTTTTTAAATGAAATTAAAAAACATATGTTAGTCCCGAAATGACCTAGTTTGTGTCGAATGGACATTAGGCCGCATTTCTCTCTTTCTCTTTTATTTTTAAAGTTTTGTAATAATCGGTTGGTAATCAAAGGTACTGTAAAAGTGATAAAACAGAAAATAATCGGTTGGTAATCAAAGGTACTGTAAAAGTCATAAAACAGAAAATTTCGCCCGGTTGTAATGTTTCTCACTTTAAAGTCAGCAATTTCCCGATTTTAAGTGGCAAACGTTTATTGCGAACGCTTAAGCTGGTCAGGGGGGAGCTTATTTTTAAAAGTTTTGTAATATTCGGTTGATAACTAAAGGTACCGTGCAAATTAAACTGTTACAATACAAAATTTGGCCCGGTTGAAATGTTTCTCGCTGTAGGTCAGCAATTTGCCGATTTTAGGGAGGTTGCGTGGCTGAATGGTTAGCACGTGCGCTCTGTATCATAACGTCTGTCATTGAGTCAACTGCCGTTGTTTCGATTTTTTGGTTGTACGTGACAAGGAGTATGGTTGCCTGTCCAACCTCGTAGGCCGTAACCGCCGCTGCCCGGGTAAAATTTCCCTCATTGCACACATTATGGCATATGCCCGTCTTCATTAGCCCATTTTAGGAGCAGAACAGTCGGACGTTAAACCCCATTCAATTTCATTTCATTTTCTCTATGTTGCTTATTTATTATAGTGGATAAATATTTTTCTGGTTCTAGCAATTATTTAATTTCTGCATAGAAATCTTGCTTTGGCCAGTTTTTTTTATTGCAGAGTGCCATTCTTGTTTAAACAAACATGATCCTTTGTTTAAAACATGCTTAAGAAGTCGTCACGATTTCCTACTTATAACCAAACATATTGGAAATATTAGTCTGGCATTATTAAATCCTAATTTTATTGGTCTTATTTAAAATTAAACTTTCATTTAACTATGAACAACCCTTAACGTGTCTCTTTAAAACTATTAAGTACTCTAAAACAGTAGCTCAACCTTTTGACCTAAACTCATTAATTTACCATTTTGTTGTGAGCGACTTCTTATTCTTCCTATATGACATATTGCACGTGTCTGATTTCAAAGGGGGGGTTGAGTGGCTGAATGGTAAGCACGCGCGCCTGTCATTGAGTAAACTAGCGTGTTTTCGAATGCCCGGTTGTACGTGACAAGGAGTAAGGTCGCCTGTCCAACCTGCCATTTTTAATTTTTTTTTCCCGCCATTTTCATTTCATTTTCTCATCCGTCTCATTACAGTAATACAAGTTTCAGTTATTTCCCTTTAGTTTTCAGATTATTGTTATGCCTGGGTGCAATGTTTCATACTATATTTAGACTTGTAACTTCGCGAGTTTTTGACCAATTTTAATAATTTTTTCTTCGTATCCTTTTATTTAGGTTACTTGATACAATCAATGACACGTGACGATGAATATGAAAGCTTTCATATCTGCATGGGACAGTAGCAGATCTAGTTATTATTATTATTTTTTTTTTTGTGTGTTTTCTGCAAATCGGATTTCTCAGAATCTATCCATAGGATCTTTCTGAAATTTTGACCTACCCCCCCAAAAATGGGGTGCGAACCTTGATTAAATATATTTTCGAAACGTTTTACGAATCCGAAATCACCGAATTTTACGAACGAAAAAAATGACAATGCATAGTCGTAACTTTGTTATTTTTTGACCGATTTTACTAATTTTTTTTTCTTTGAATACCTTTAAACAAAACATTTTCATCTGCAGTTTCACATTTTCGAATTTCGAAAATTCGTCGCTGTGATTTCGAACCGGAAGATTAGACCAATTTGACAACTTCTTTAATAGTTGTACGATTTTCATGAAATTTAGTATCTAAGTAGATCCTACCGATGTGACTTCAAAAATATAATTAGAAATTTTCTAAATTATCTCCCCTTGACGAAATTAAGGATCAAAATTTTCAAAAAAATCATCGAAATATAGGTCAGAATGACCTGATTTTTTTTTTGGATACTAGATAAGTAATTACTGATTTGTACACAAAATATGGAGTTTGTCGATCGAACCGGAAGTGCCGCCATATTTAAAAGTGAAAAATCAATAAGGCTTTTTTGCTATTTTACTTACAGACTCGGGAGTTATATTTTCTGAATCCTTGTAGGAAGGCCTAAAAAATGTCGCGAATAGAATTTTGATTTCGGTCACGTGATGGTCACCATTTTGAATTGAAAATGAAAAATAGAAGCAATTTGAAGGGTCGGGACTTTGGAACACAATTACTCTCCTTCTAATTAAGCTAGAATGTTCAAACTTGGTGTAGACGTTCACTAGGTCAATGTTATGATTGAGTTGAAATATGAGCATTTTCTGCTTAGGGTAAGCAGAGATAAACAAGCTAATTTGTTGATTCTTTAGGGCACGATAACTTCGGTTATAATGAAGGGAGGGCGGTGAAACTTTTGTCAATAGAGAGTCTAATAGCTAGCCTGTTGTGTGAAATCATTGTATTATTTTTTCTAAATATCAGGGATAGCCGAAAAAAAGAGATTGAAAACCCAAAAAGTCGTATTTTTACAATTTGGAGCATGTTTAGAGGTCTTTCTCGTAAAGTCAACATAATATTTTTTGGGAACTTCTTGTACAAAGAGTCTTATTGGTAGTCTTTTATATGAAACCATCGATCAACAGTCCAACATATCAGGAGTAGAAGAACAAAAGGATCGAACATTGAAAACGGCACCCTTTCATTGTTAAGCGAAACATGCAGTGTGGGTGACTACAATCTACACATTTAGTCATCGTATAGAGCTTATTCAACAGTATCGAATTCCAACTGCTTAGGGATATTTTACGTGCACTCCAATGTGTACACGGGACCTTGGTTTTTCGTCCCATCCGAATGACTAGACAGCTGTGCTTGTCAGGCCCTCCGTTCTGCCTCACTGACAAGGGGAACCACGCCGGGAAATCGAGATGAACTTTCTCCGTGCAGAACTTTCAATTCAGGCGAAAACGTTTATTGCATACGATTAAGCTGGTCAGTTGGAGCTTATTTTCAAAAGTTTTGTAATAATCGGTTGGTAATTAAAGTACCGTGCACATTAAACTGTTAAAACAGAAAATTTCGCCCGGTTGAAATGTTTCTTGCTATAAGTCAGCAATTTTCTGAATTCAGGGAGGCTGAATGGCTGAATGGTTAGCATGTGCGCACTGTATCGTAACGTCTGTCATTGAGTCAACGGGCGTCGTTTCGATCTCCAGGTTGCACGTGACATGAAGTATGATGTCCAACCTTGTGGGTTTTCTCCGTGTTCTTCGGTTTCCTCCCAACGGCTAAAGACCTGTAAGCGCAGGGGGAGTTTTTAAATAAAATTAAAAAACATATGTTAGTCCCGAAATGACCTAGTTTGTGTCGAATGGGCATTAGGCCGCATTTCTCTCTTTCTCTTTTATTTTTAAAGTTTTGTAATAATCGGTTGGTAATCAAAGGTACTGTAAAAGTGATAAAACAGAAAATAATCGGTTGGTAATCAAAGGTACTGTAAAAGTGATGAAACAGAAAATTTCGCCCGGTTGTAATGTTTCTCACTTTAAAGTCAGCAATTTCCCGATTTTAAGTGGCAAACGTTTATTGCGAACGCTTAAGCTGGTCAGGGGGGAGCTTATTTTTAAAAGTTTTGTAATATTCGGTTGATAACTAAAGGTACCGTGCAAATTAAACTGTTACAATAGAAAATTGGGCCCGGTTGAAATGTTTCTCGCTGTAGGTCAGCAATTTGCCGATTTTAGGGAGGTTGCGTGGCTGAATGGTTAGCACGTGCGCTCTGTATCATAACGTCTGTCATTGAGTCAACTGCCGTTGTTTCGATTTTTTGGTTGTACGTGACAAGGAGTATGGTTGCCTGTCCAACCTCGTAGGCCGTAACCGCCGCTGCCCGGGTAAAATTTCCCTCATTGCACACATTATGGCATATGCCCGTCTTCATTAGCCCATTTTAGTAGCAGAACAGTCGGACGTTAAACCCCATTCAATTTCATTTCATTTTCTCTATGTTGCTTATTTATTATAGTGGATAAATATTTTTCTGGTTCTAGCAATTATTTAATTTCTGCATAGAAATCTTGCTTTGGCCAGTTTTTTTTATTGCAGAGTGCCATTCTTGTTTAAACAAACATGATCCTTTGTTTAAAACATGCTTAAGAAGTCGTCACGATTTCCTACTTATAACCAAACATATTGGAAATATTAGTCTGGCATTATTAAATCCTAATTTTATTGGTCTTATTTAAAATTAAACTTTCATTTAACTATGAACAACCCTTAACGTGTCTCTTTAAAACTATTATGTACTCTAAAACAGTAGCTCAACCTTTTGACCTAAACTCATTAATTTACCATTTTGTTGTGAGCGACTTCTTATTCTTCCTATATGACATATTGCACGTGTCTGATTTCAAAGGGGGGTTGAGTGGCTGAATGGTAAGCACGCGCGCCTGTCATTGAGTTAACTAGCGTGTTTTCGAATGCCCGGTTGTACGTGACAAGGAGTAAGGTCGCCTGTCCAACCTGCCATTTTTAATTTTTTTTTTCCCGCCATTTTCATTTCATTTTCTCATCCGTCTCATTACAGTAATACAAGTTTCAGTTATTTCCCTTTAGTTTTCAGATTATTGTTATGCCTGGGTGCAATGTTTCATACTATATTTAGACTTGTATTTTCGCGAGTTTTTGACCAATTTTAATAATTTTTTCTTCGTATCCTTTTATTTAGGTTACTTGATACAATCAATGACACGTGACGATGAATATGAAAGCTTTCATATCTGCATGGGACAGTAGCAGATCTAGTTATTATTATTTTTTTTTTTGTGTGTTTTCTGCAAATCGGATTTCTCAGAATCTATCCATAGGATCTTTCTGAAATTTTGACCTACCCCCCCAAAAATGGGGTGCGAACCTTGATTAAATATATTTTCGAAACGTTTTACGAATCCGAAATCACCGAATTTTACGAACGAAAAAAATGACAATGCATAGTCGTAACTTTGTTATTTTTTGACCGATTTTACTAATTCTTTTTTCTTTGAATACCTTTAAAAAAACCATTTTCATCTGCAGTTTCACATTTTCGAATTTCGAAAATTCGTCGCTGTGATTTCGAACCGGAAGATTAGACCAATTTGACAACTTCTTTAATAGTTGTACGATTTTCATGAAATTTAGTATCTAAGTAGATCCTACCGATGTGACTTCAAAAATATAATTAGAAATTTTCTAAATTATCTCCCCTTGACGAAATTAAGGATCAAAATTTTCAAAAAAATCATCGAAATATAGGTCAGAATGACCTGATTTTTTTTTTGGATACTAGATAAGTAATTACTGATTTGTACACAAAATATGGAGTTTGTCGATCGAACCGGAAGTGCCGCCATATTTAAAAGTGAAAAATCAATAAGGCTTTTTTGCTATTTTATTTACAGACTCGGGAGTTATATTTTCTGAATCCTTGTAGGAAGGCCTAAAAAATGTCGCGAATAGAATTTTGATTTCGGTCACGTGATGGTCACCATTTTGAATTGAAAATGAAAAATAGAAGCAATTTGAAGGGTCGGGACTTTGGAACACAATTACTCTCCTTCTAATTAAGCTAGAATGTTCAAACTTGGTGTAGACGTTCACTAGGTCAATGTTATGATTGAGTTCAAAGATGAGCATTTTCTGCTTAGGGTAAGCAGAGATAAACAAGCTAATTTGTTGATTCTTTAGGGCACGATAACTTCGGTTATAATGAAGGGAGGGCGGTGAAACTTTTGTCAATAGAGAGTCTAATAGCTAGCCTGTTGTGTGAAATCATTGTATTATTTTTTCTAAATATCAGGGATAGCCGAAAAAAAGAGATTGAAAACCCAAAAAGTCGTATTTTTACAATTTGGAGCATGTTTAGAGGTCTTTCTCGTAAAGTCAACATAATATTTTTTGGGAACTTCTTGTACAAAGAGTCTTATTGGTAGTCTTTTATATGAAACCATCGATCAACAGTCCAACATATCAGGAGTAGAAGAACAAAAGGATCGAACATTGAAAACGGCACCCTTTCATTGTTAAGCGAAACATGCAGTGTGGGTGACTACAATCTACACATTTAGTCATCGTATAGAGCTTATTCAACAGTATCGAATTCCAACTGCTTAGGGATATTTTACGTGCACTCCAATGTGTACACGGGACCTTGGATTTTCGTCCCATCCGAATGACTAGACAGCTGTGCTTGTCAGGCCCTCCGTTCTGCCTCACTGACAAGGGGAACCACGCCGGGAAATCGAGATGAACTTTCTCCGTGCAGAACTTTCAATTCAGGCGAAAACGTTTATTGCATACGATTAAGCTGGTCAGTTGGAGCTTATTTTCAAAAGTTTTGTAATAATCGGTTGGTAATTAAAGTACCGTGCACATTAAACTGTTAAAACAGAAAATTTCGCCCGGTTGAAATGTTTCTTGCTATAAGTCAGCAATTTTCTGAATTCATGGAGGCTGAATGGCTGAATGGTTAGCATGTGCGCACTGTATCGTAACGTCTGTCATTGAGTCAACGGGCGTCGTTTCGATCTCCAGGTTGCACGTGACATGAAGTATGATGTCCAACCTTGTGGGTTTTCTCCGTGTTCTTCGGTTTCCTCCCAACGGCTAAAGACCTGTAAGCGCAGGGGGAGTTTTTAAATAAAATTAAAAAACATATGTTAGTCCCGAAATGACCTAGTTTGTGTCGAATGGACATTAGGCCGCATTTCTCTCTTTCTCTTTTATTTTTAAAGTTTTGTAATAATCGGTTGGTAATCAAAGGTACTGTAAAAGTGATAAAACAGAAAATAATCGGTTGGTAATCAAAGGTACTGTAAAAGTCATAAAACAGAAAATTTCGCCCGGTTGTAATGTTTCTCACTTTAAAGTCAGCAATTTCCCGATTTTAAGTGGCAAACGTTTATTGCGAACGCTTAAGCTGGTCAGGGGGGAGCTTATTTTTAAAAGTTTTGTAATATTCGGTTGATAACTAAAGGTACCGTGCAAATTAAACTGTTACAATAGAAAATTTGGCCCGGTTGAAATGTTTCTCGCTGTAGGTCAGCAATTTGCCGATTTTAGGGAGGTTGCGTGGCTGAATGGTTAGCACGTGCGCTCTGTATCATAACGTCTGTCATTGAGTCAACTGCCGTTGTTTCGATTTTTTGGTTGTACGTGACAAGGAGTATGGTTGCCTGTCCAACCTCGTAGGCCGTAACCGCCGCTGCCCGGGTAAAATTTCCCTCATTGCACACATTATGGCATATGCCCGTCTTCATTAGCCCATTTTAGGAGCAGAACAGTCGGACGTTAAACCCCATTCAATTTCATTTCATTTTCTCTATGTTGCTTATTTATTATAGTGGATAAATATTTTTCTGGTTCTAGCAATTATTTAATTTCTGCATAGAAATCTTGCTTTGGCCAGTTTTTTTTATTGCAGAGTGCCATTCTTGTTTAAACAAACATGATCCTTTGTTTAAAACATGCTTAAGAAGTCGTCACGATTTCCTACTTATAACCAAACATATTGGAAATATTAGTCTGGCATTATTAAATCCTAATTTTATTGGTCTTATTTAAAATTAAACTTTCATTTAACTATGAACAACCCTTAACGTGTCTCTTTAAAACTATTAAGTACTCTAAAACAGTAGCTCAACCTTTTGACCTAAACTCATTAATTTACCATTTTGTTGTGAGCGACTTCTTATTCTTCCTATATGACATATTGCACGTGTCTGATTTCAAAGGGGGGTTGAGTGGCTGAATGGTAAGCACGCGCGCCTGTCATTGAGTAAACTAGCGTGTTTTCGAATGCCCGGTTGTACGTGACAAGGAGTAAGGTCGCCTGTCCAACCTGCCATTTTTAATTTTTTTTTCCCGCCATTTTCATTTCATTTTCTCATCCGTCTCATTACAGTAATACAAGTTTCAGTTATTTCCCTTTAGTTTTCAGATTATTGTTATGCCTGGGTGCAATGTTTCATACTATATTTAGACTTGTAACTTCGCGAGTTTTTGACCAATTTTAATAATTTTTTCTTCGTATCCTTTTATTTAGGTTACTTGATACAATCAATGACACGTGACGATGAATATGAAAGCTTTCATATCTGCATGGGACAGTAGCAGATCTAGTTAAGCTTTCATATTACATATGAAAGCTTATTGTTTCTGTTAAAGTTATTATTATTATTATTTTTTTTTTTGTGTGTTTTCTGCAAATCGGATTTCTCAGAATCTATCCATAGGATCTTTCTGAAATTTTGACCTACCCCCCCAAAAATGGGGTGCGAACCTTGATTAAATATATTTTCGAAACGTTTTACGAATCCGAAATCACCGAATTTTACGAACGAAAAAAATGACAATGCATAGTCGTAACTTTGTTATTTTTTGACCGATTTTACTAATTCTTTTTTCTTTGAATACCTTTAAAAAAACCATTTTCATCTGCAGTTTCACATTTTCGAATTTCGAAAATTCGTCGCTGTGATTTCGAACCGGAAGATTAGACCAATTTGACAACTTCTTTAATAGTTGTACGATTTTCATGAAATTTAGTATCTAAGTAGATCCTACCGATGTGACTTCAAAAATATAATTAGAAATTTTCTAAATTATCTCCCCTTGACGAAATTAAGGATCAAAATTTTCAAAAAAATCATCGAAATATAGGTCAGAATGACCTGATTTTTTTTTTGGATACTAGATAAGTAATTACTGATTTGTACACAAAATCTGGAGTTTGTCGATCGAACCGGAAGTGCCGCCATATTTAAAAGTGAAAAATCAATAAGGCTTTTTTGCTATTTTACTTACAGACTCGGGAGTTATATTTTCTGAATCCTTGTAGGAAGGCCTAAAAAATGTCGCGAATAGAATTTTGATTTCGGTCACGTGATGGTCACCATTTTGAATTGAAAATGAAAAATAGAAGCAATTTGAAGGGTCGGGACTTTGGAACACAATTACTCTCCTTCTAATTAAGCTAGAATGTTCAAACTTGGTGTAGACGTTCACTAGGTCAATGTTATGATTGAGTTCAAAGATGAGCATTTTCTGCTTAGGGTAAGCAGAGATAAACAAGCTAATTTGTTGATTCTTTAGGGCACGATAACTTCGGTTATAATGAAGGGAGGGCGGTGAAACTTTTGTCAATAGAGAGTCTAATAGCTAGCCTGTTGTGTGAAATCATTGTATTATTTTTTCTAAATATCAGGGATAGCCGAAAAAAAGAGATTGAAAACCCAAAAAGTCGTATTTTTACAATTTGGAGCATGTTTAGAGGTCTTTCTCGTAAAGTCAACATAATATTTTTTGGGAACTTCTTGTACAAAGAGTCTTATTGGTAGTCTTTTATATGAAACCATCGATCAACAGTCCAACATATCAGGAGTAGAAGAACAAAAGGATCGAACATTGAAAACGGCACCCTTTCATTGTTAAGCGAAACATGCAGTGTGGGTGACTACAATCTACACATTTAGTCATCGTATAGAGCTTATTCAACAGTATCGAATTCCAACTGCTTAGGGATATTTTACGTGCACTCCAACGTGTACACGGGACCTTGGTTTTTCGTCCCATCCGAATGACTAGACAGCTGTGCTTGTCAGGCCCTCCGTTCTGCCTCACTGACAAGGGGAACCACGCCGGGAAATCGAGATGAACTTTCTCCGTGCAGAACTTTCAATTCAGGCGAAAACGTTTATTGCATACGATTAAGCTGGTCAGTTGGAGCTTATTTTCAAAAGTTTTGTAATAATCGGTTGGTAATTAAAGTACCGTGCACATTAAACTGTTAAAACAGAAAATTTCGCCCGGTTGAAATGTTTCTTGCTATAAGTCAGCAATTTTCTGAATTCAGGGAGGCTGAATGGCTGAATGGTTAGCATGTGCGCACTGTATCGTAACGTCTGTCATTGAGTCAACGGGCGTCGTTTCGATCTCCAGGTTGCACGTGACATGAAGTATGATGTCCAACCTTGTGGGTTTTCTCCGTGTTCTTCGGTTTCCTCCCAACGGCTAAAGACCTGTAAGCGCAGGGGGAGTTTTTAAATAAAATTAAAAAACATATGTTAGTCCCGAAATGACCTAGTTTGTGTCGAATGGACATTAGGCCGCATTTCTCTCTTTCTCTTTTATTTTTAAAGTTTTGTAATAATCGATTGGTAATCAAAGGTACTGTAAAAGTGATAAAACAGAAAATAATCGGTTGGTAATCAAAGGTACTGTAAAAGTCATAAAACAGAAAATTTCGCCCGGTTGTAATGTTTCTCACTTTAAAGTCAGCAATTTCCCGATTTTAAGTGGCAAACGTTTATTGCGAACGCTTAAGCTGGTCAGGGGGGAGCTTATTTTTAAAAGTTTTGTAATATTCGGTTGATAACTAAAGGTACCGTGCAAATTAAACTGTTACAATAGAAAATTTGGCCCGGTTGAAATGTTTCTCGCTGTAGGTCAGCAATTTGCCGATTTTAGGGAGGTTGCGTGGCTGAATGGTTAGCACGTGCGCTCTGTATCATAACGTCTGTCATTGAGTCAACTGCCGTTGTTTCGATTTTTTGGTTGTACGTGACAAGGAGTATGGTTGCCTGTCCAACCTCGTAGGCCGTAACCGCCGCTGCCCGGGTAAAATTTCCCTCATTGCACACATTATGGCATATGCCCGTCTTCATTAGCCCATTTTAGGAGCAGAACAGTCGGACGTTAAACCCCATTCAATTTCATTTCATTTTCTCTATGTTGCTTATTTATTATAGTGGATAAATATTTTTCTGGTTCTAGCAATTATTTAATTTCTGCATAGAAATCTTGCTTTGGCCAGTTTTTTTTATTGCAGAGTGCCATTCTTGTTTAAACAAACATGATCCTTTGTTTAAAACATGCTTAAGAAGTCGTCACGATTTCCTACTTATAACCAAACATATTGGAAATATTAGTCTGGCATTATTAAATCCTAATTTTATTGGTCTTATTTAAAATTAAACTTTCATTTAACTATGAACAACCCTTAACGTGTCTCTTTAAAACTATTAAGTACTCTAAAACAGTAGCTCAACCTTTTGACCTAAACTCATTAATTTACCATTTTGTTGTGAGCGACTTCTTATTCTTCCTATATGACATATTGCACGTGTCTGATTTCAAAGGGGGGTTGAGTGGCTGAATGGTAAGCACGCGCGCCTGTCATTGAGTAAACTAGCGTGTTTTCGAATGCCCGGTTGTACGTGACAAGGAGTAAGGTCGCCTGTCCAACCTGCCATTTTTAATTTTTTTTTCCCGCCATTTTCATTTCATTTTCTCATCCGTCTCATTACAGTAATACAAGTTTCAGTTATTTCCCTTTAGTTTTCAGATTATTGTTATGCCTGGGTGCAATGTTTCATACTATATTTAGACTTGTAACTTCGCGAGTTTTTGACCAATTTTAATAATTTTTTCTTCGTATCCTTTTATTTAGGTTACTTGATACAATCAATGACACGTGACGATGAATATGAAAGCTTTCATATCTGCATGGGACAGTAGCAGATCTAGTTATTATTTTTTTTTTTTGTGTATTTTCTGCAAATCGGATTTCTCAGAATCTAACCATGGGATCTTTCTGAAACTTTGACCTACCCCACCAAAAATGGGGTGCGAACGTTGTTTAAATATATTTTCAAAACGTTTTACGAATCCGAAATCACCGAATTTTACGAACGAAAAAACTGACAATGCATAGTCGTAACTTTGTTATTTTTTGACCGATTTTACTAATTCTTTTTTTTTTGAATACCTTGAAAAAAATCGTTTTCATCTGCAGTTTCACATTTTCGAATTTCGAAAATTCGTCGCTGTGATTTCGAACCGGAAGTTTAGACCAATTTGACAACTTCTTTAATAGTTGTACGATTTTCATGAAATTTAGTATCTAAGTAGATCTTACCGATGTGACTTCAAAAATATGATTAGAAATTTTCTAAATTATCTCCCCTTGGTGAAATTAAGGATCAAAGTTTTCAAAAAAATTGTCGAAATATAGGTCAGAATGACCTAAAAAAAATTTTCGATACTCGACAAGTAATTACTGATTCCTACACAAAATATGGAGTTTGTCGATCGAACCGGAAGTGCCACCATCTTGAAACGTGAAAAAACAATTGAACTTTTGCGATATTGCACTTACAGACACGGGAGTTATATTTTCTGAATCCTTGAAGAATGGCCCAAAAATCGTAGGGAGCAGAATTTTGATTTCGGTCACGTGATGGTCACCATTTTGAATTGAAAATGAAAAGTAGTAGCAATTTGAAGGGCCGAGACTTTGAAACACAATAACTCTCCTTCTAATTGAGCTAGAATGTTCAAACTTGGTGTAGACGTTCACTAGGTCAATGTCATGATTGAGTTCAAAGATGAGCATTTTCTGCCTAGGGTAAGCAGAGATAGGCATGCTGATTTGTTGATTCTTTAGGGCACGATAACTTCGGTTATAATGAAGAGAGGGCTGTGAAACTTTTGTCAATAGAGAGTCCAATAGCTAGCCTGTTGTGTGAAATCATTGTATCATTTATTTTAAATATCAGGGATAGGCGAAAAAAAGAGATTGAAAATCCAAAAAGTCGTATTTTTACAATTTGGAGCATGTTTAGAGGTCTTTCTCGTAAAGTCAACTTAATATTTTTTGGGAACTTCTTCTACAAAGAGTCTTATTGGTAGTCTTTTATATAAAACCATCGATCAACAATCCAACATATCAGGAGTAGAAGAACAAAAGGATCGAACATTGAAAACGGCACCCTTTCATTGTTAAGCAAAACATGCAGTGTGGGTGGCTACAATCTGCACATTTAGTCATCGTATAGAGCTTATTCAACAGTATCGAATTCCAACTGCTAAGGGATCTTTTACGTGCACTCCAATGTGTACACGGCGGGTGGGGGGACACGCCAGAAAATCGAGATGAACTTTCTCGGACAATGCAGGGATCGAACACCCGACCTCCTGGCTAGCAGGCCAACGCCTTAGCCACATAGTGTGGACACCCATCGTACATTTCATCCGTCAAATCAAAGCATTTCATTGCATTAGACCAATAATTAATTATTCTTAATTGAAAACTTTATTTTAATATTAGTCTGGCATTATTAAATCCTAATTTTATTGGTCTTATTTAAAATTAAACTTTCATTTAAGTATGAACAACCCTTAACGTGTCTCTTTAAAACATAAAAAAATACTCTAAAACAGTAGCTCAACCTTTTGACCTAAACTCATTAATTTACCATTTTTTGTGAGCCACTTGTTATTTTTCCTATGACATATTACACGTGTCTGATTTTAAAGGGGGGTTGGGTGGCTGAATGGTTAGCACGCGCGCCTGTCATTGAGTTAACTAGCGTGTTTTCGAATGCCCGGTTGTACGTGACAAGGAGTAAGGTCGCCTGTCCAACCGGTCATTTTTAATTTTTTTTCCCGCCATTTTCGTTTCATTTTCTCATCCGTCTCATTACAGTAATACAAGTTTGAGGTATTTCCCTTTAGTTTTCAGATTATTGTTATGCCTGGGTGCAATGTTTCATACTATATTTAGACTTGTAACTTCGCGAGTTTTTGACCAATTTTGATAATTTTTTCTTCTTATCCTTTTATTTAGGATACTTGATACAATCAATGACACATGACGATGAATATGAAAGCTTTCATATCTGCATGGGACAGTAGCAGATCTAGTTATTATTATTTTTTTTTTTGTGTGTTTTCTGCAAATCGGATTTCTCAGAATCTATCCATAGGATCTTTCTGAAATTTTGACCTACCCCCCCAAAAATGGGGTGCGAACCTTGATTAAATATATTTTCGAAACGTTTTACGAATCCGAAATCACCGAATTTTACGAACGAAAAAAATGACAATGCATAGTCGTAACTTTGTTATTTTTTGACCGATTTTACTAATTCTTTTTTCTTTGAATACCTTTAAAAAAACCATTTTCATCTGCAGTTTCACATTTTCGAATTTCGAAAATTCGTCGCTGTGATTTCGAACCGGAAGATTAGACCAATTTGACAACTTCTTTAATAGTTGTACGATTTTCATGAAATTTAGTATCTAAGTAGATCCTACCGATGTGACTTCAAAAATATAATTAGAAATTTTCTAAATTATCTCCCCTTGACGAAATTAAGGATCAAAATTTTCAAAAAAATCATCGAAATATAGGTCAGAATGACCTGATTTTTTTTTTGGATACTAGATAAGTAATTACTGATTTGTACACAAAATATGGAGTTTGTCGATCGAACCGGAAGTGCCGCCATATTTAAAAGTGAAAAATCAATAAGGCTTTTTTGCTATTTTACTTACAGACTCGGGAGTTATATTTTCTGAATCCTTGTAGGAAGGCCTAAAAAATGTCGCGAATAGAATTTTGATTTCGGTCACGTGATGGTCACCATTTTGAATTGAAAATGAAAAATAGAAGCAATTTGAAGGGTCGGGACTTTGGAACACAATTACTCTCCTTCTAATTAAGCTAGAATGTTCAAACTTGGTGTAGACGTTCACTAGGTCAATGTTATGATTGAGTTCAAAGATGAGCATTTTCTGCTTAGGGTAAGCAGAGATAAACAAGCTAATTTGTTGATTCTTTAGGGCACGATAACTTCGGTTATAATGAAGGGAGGGCGGTGAAACTTTTGTCAATAGAGAGTCTAATAGCTAGCCTGTTGTGTGAAATCATTGTATTATTTTTTCTAAATATCAGGGATAGCCGAAAAAAAGAGATTGAAAACCCAAAAAGTCGTATTTTTACAATTTGGAGCATGTTTAGAGGTCTTTCTCGTAAAGTCAACATAATATTTTTTGGGAACTTCTTGTACAAAGAGTCTTATTGGTAGTCTTTTATATGAAACCATCGATCAACAGTCCAACATATCAGGAGTAGAAGAACAAAAGGATCGAACATTGAAAACGGCACCCTTTCATTGTTAAGCGAAACATGCAGTGTGGGTGACTACAATCTACACATTTAGTCATCGTATAGAGCTTATTCAACAGTATCGAATTCCAACTGCTTAGGGATATTTTACGTGCACTCCAATGTGTACACGGGACCTTGGTTTTTCGTCCCATCCGAATGACTAGACAGCTGTGCTTGTCAGGCCCTCCGTTCTGCCTCACTGACAAGGGGAACCACGCCGGGAAATCGAGATGAACTTTCTCCGTGCAGAACTTTCAATTCAGGCGAAAACGTTTATTGCATACGATTAAGCTGGTCAGTTGGAGCTTATTTTCAAAAGTTTTGTAATAATCGGTTGGTAATTAAAGTACCGTGCACATTAAACTGTTAAAACAGAAAATTTCGCCCGGTTGAAATGTTTCTTGCTATAAGTCAGCAATTTTCTGAATTCAGGGAGGCTGAATGGCTGAATGGTTAGCATGTGCGCACTGTATCGTAACGTCTGTCATTGAGTCAACGGGCGTCGTTTCGATCTCCAGGTTGCACGTGACATGAAGTATGATGTCCAACCTTGTGGGTTTTCTCCGTGTTCTTCGGTTTCCTCCCAACGGCTAAAGACCTGTAAGCGCAGGGGGAGTTTTTAAATAAAATTAAAAAACATATGTTAGTCCCGAAATGACCTAGTTTGTGTCGAATGGACATTAGGCCGCATTTCTCTCTTTCTCTTTTATTTTTAAAGTTTTGTAATAATCGGTTGGTAATCAAAGGTACTGTAAAAGTGATAAAACAGAAAATAATCGGTTGGTAATCAAAGGTACTGTAAAAGTCATAAAACAGAAAATTTCGCCCGGTTGTAATGTTTCTCACTTTAAAGTCAGCAATTTCCCGATTTTAAGTGGCAAACGTTTATTGCGAACGCTTAAGCTGGTCAGGGGGGAGCTTATTTTTAAAAGTTTTGTAATATTCGGTTGATAACTAAAGGTACCGTGCAAATTAAACTGTTACAATAGAAAATTTGGCCCGGTTGAAATGTTTCTCGCTGTAGGTCAGCAATTTGCCGATTTTAGGGAGGTTGCGTGGCTGAATGGTTAGCACGTGCGCTCTGTATCATAACGTCTGTCATTGAGTCAACTGCCGTTGTTTCGATTTTTTGGTTGTACGTGACAAGGAGTATGGTTGCCTGTCCAACCTCGTAGGCCGTAACCGCCGCTGCCCGGGTAAAATTTCCCTCATTGCACACATTATGGCATATGCCCGTCTTCATTAGCCCATTTTAGGAGCAGAACAGTCGGACGTTAAACCCCATTCAATTTCATTTCATTTTCTCTATGTTGCTTATTTATTATAGTGGATAAATATTTTTCTGGTTCTAGCAATTATTTAATTTCTGCATAGAAATCTTGCTTTGGCCAGTTTTTTTTATTGCAGAGTGCCATTCTTGTTTAAACAAACATGATCCTTTGTTTAAAACATGCTTAAGAAGTCGTCACGATTTCCTACTTATAACCAAACATATTGGAAATATTAGTCTGGCATTATTAAATCCTAATTTTATTGGTCTTATTTAAAATTAAACTTTCATTTAACTATGAACAACCCTTAACGTGTCTCTTTAAAACTATTAAGTACTCTAAAACAGTAGCTCAACCTTTTGACCTAAACTCATTAATTTACCATTTTGTTGTGAGCGACTTCTTATTCTTCCTATATGACATATTGCACGTGTCTGATTTCAAAGGGGGTTGAGTGGCTGAATGGTAAGCACGCGCGCCTGTCATTGAGTAAACTAGCGTGTTTTCGAATGCCCGGTTGTACGTGACAAGGAGTAAGGTCGCCTGTCCAACCTGCCATTTTTAATTTTTTTTTCCCGCCATTTTCATTTCATTTTCTCATCCGTCTCATTACAGTAATACAAGTTTCAGTTATTTCCCTTTAGTTTTCAGATTATTGTTATGCCTGGGTGCAATGTTTCATACTATATTTAGACTTGTAACTTCGCGAGTTTTTGACCAATTTTAATAATTTTTTCTTCGTATCCTTTTATTTAGGTTACTTGATACAATCAATGACACGTGACGATGAATATGAAAGCTTTCATATCTGCATGGGACAGTAGCAGATCTAGTTATTATTATTTTTTTTTTTTGTGTGTTTTCTGCAAATCGGATTTCTCAGAATCTATCCATAGGATCTTTCTGAAATTTTGACCTACCCCCCCAAAAATGGGGTGCGAACCTTGATTAAATATATTTTCGAAACGTTTTACGAATCCGAAATCACCGAATTTTACGAACGAAAAAAATGACAATGCATAGTCGTAACTTTGTTATTTTTTGACCGATTTTACTAATTCTTTTTTCTTTGAATACCTTTAAAAAAACCATTTTCATCTGCAGTTTCACATTTTCGAATTTCGAAAATTCGTCGCTGTGATTTCGAACCGGAAAATTAGACCAATTTGACAACTTCTTTAATAGTTGTACGATTTTCATGAAATTTAGTATCTAAGTAGATCCTACCGATGTGACTTCAAAAATATAATTAGAAATTTTCTAAATTATCTCCCCTTGACGAAATTAAGGATCAAAATTTTCAAAAAAATCATCGAAATATAGGTCAGAATGACCTGATTTTTTTTTTTGATACTAGATAAGTAATTACTGATTTGTACACAAAATATGGAGTTTGTCGATCGAACCGGAAGTGCCGCCATATTTAAAAGTGAAAAATCAATAAGGCTTTTTTGCTATTTTACTTACAGACTCGGGAGTTATATTTTCTGAATCCTTGTAGGAAGGCCTAAAAAATGTCGCGAATAGAATTTTGATTTCGGTCACGTGATGGTCACCATTTTGAATTGAAAATGAAAAATAGAAGCAATTTGAAGGGTCTGGACTTTGGAACACAATTACTCTCCTTCTAATTAAGCTAGAATGTTCAAACTTGGTGTAGACGTTCACTAGGTCAATGTTATGATTGAGTTCAAAGATGAGCATTTTCTGCTTAGGGTAAGCAGAGATAAACAAGCTAATTTGTTGATTCTTTAGGGCACGATAACTTCGGTTATAATGAAGGGAGGGCGGTGAAACTTTTGTCAATAGAGAGTCTAATAGCTAGCCTGTTGTGTGAAATCATTGTATTATTTTTTCTAAATATCAGGGATAGCCGAAAAAAAGAGATTGAAAACCCAAAAGTCGTATTTTTACAATTTGGAGCATGTTTAGAGGTCTTTCTCGTAAAGTCAACATAATATTTTTTGGGAACTTCTTGTACAAAGAGTCTTATTGGTAGTCTTTTATATGAAACCATCGATCAACAGTCCAACATATCAGGAGTAGAAGAACAAAAGGATCGAACATTGAAAACGGCACCCTTTCATTGTTAAGCGAAACATGCAGTGTGGGTGACTACAATCTACACATTTAGTCATCGTATAGAGCTTATTCAACAGTATCGAATTCCAACTGCTTAGGGATATTTTACGTGCACTCCAATGTGTACACGGGACCTTGGTTTTTCGTCCCATCCGAATGACTAGACAGCTGTGCTTGTCAGGCCCTCCGTTCTGCCTCACTGACAAGGGGAACCACGCCGGGAAATCGAGATGAACTTTCTCCGTGCAGAACTTTCAATTCAGGCGAAAACGTTTATTGCATACGATTAAGCTGGTCAGTTGGAGCTTATTTTCAAAAGTTTTGTAATAATCGGTTGGTAATTAAAGTACCGTGCACATTAAACTGTTAAAACAGAAAATTTCGCCCGGTTGAAATGTTTCTTGCTATAAGTCAGCAATTTTCTGAATTCAGGGAGGCTGAATGGCTGAATGGTTAGCATGTGCGCACTGTATCGTAACGTCTGTCATTGAGTCAACGGGCGTCGTTTCGATCTCCAGGTTGCACGTGACATGAAGTATGATGTCCAACCTTGTGGGTTTTCTCCGTGTTCTTCGGTTTCCTCCCAACGGCTAAAGACCTGTAAGCGCAGGGGGAGTTTTTAAATAAAATTAAAAAACATATGTTAGTCCCGAAATGACCTAGTTTGTGTCGAATGGACATTAGGCCGCATTTCTCTCTTTCTCTTTTATTTTTAAAGTTTTGTAATAATCGGTTGGTAATCAAAGGTACTGTAAAAGTGATAAAACAGAAAATAATCGGTTGGTAATCAAAGGTACTGTAAAAGTCATAAAACAGAAAATTTCGCCCGGTTGTAATGTTTCTCACTTTAAAGTCAGCAATTTCCCGATTTTAAGTGGCAAACGTTTATTGCGAACGCTTAAGCTGGTCAGGGGGGAGCTTATTTTTAAAAGTTTTGTAATATTCGGTTGATAACTAAAGGTACCGTGCAAATTAAACTGTTACAATAGAAAATTTGGCCCGGTTGAAATGTTTCTCGCTGTAGGTCAGCAATTTGCCGATTTTAGGGAGGTTGCGTGGCTGAATGGTTAGCACGTGCGCTCTGTATCATAACGTCTGTCATTGAGTCAACTGCCGTTGTTTCGATTTTTTGGTTGTACGTGACAAGGAGTATGGTTGCCTGTCCAACCTCGTAGGCCGTAACCGCCGCTGCCCGGGTAAAATTTCCCTCATTGCACACATTATGGCATATGCCCGTCTTCATTAGCCCATTTTAGGAGCAGAACAGTCGGACGTTAAACCCCATTCAATTTCATTTCATTTTCTCTATGTTGCTTATTTATTATAGTGGATAAATATTTTTCTGGTTCTAGCAATTATTTAATTTCTGCATAGAAATCTTGCTTTGGCCAGTTTTTTTTATTGCAGAGTGCCATTCTTGTTTAAACAAACATGATCCTTTGTTTAAAACATGCTTAAGAAGTCGTCACGATTTCCTACTTATAACCAAACATATTGGAAATATTAGTCTGGCATTATTAAATCCTAATTTTATTGGTCTTATTTAAAATTAAACTTTCATTTAACTATGAACAACCCTTAACGTGTCTCTTTAAAACTATTAAGTACTCTAAAACAGTAGCTCAACCTTTTGACCTAAACTCATTAATTTACCATTTTGTTGTGAGCGACTTCTTATTCTTCCTATATGACATATTGCACGTGTCTGATTTCAAAGGGGGGTTGAGTGGCTGAATGGTAAGCACGCGCGCCTGTCATTGAGTAAACTAGCGTGTTTTCGAATGCCCGGTTGTACGTGACAAGGAGTAAGGTCGCCTGTCCAACCTGCCATTTTTAATTTTTTTTTCCCGCCATTTTCATTTCATTTTCTCATCCGTCTCATTACAGTAATACAAGTTTCAGTTATTTCCCTTTAGTTTTCAGATTATTGTTATGCCTGGGTGCAATGTTTCATACTATATTTAGACTTGTAACTTCGCGAGTTTTTGACCAATTTTAATAATTTTTTCTTCGTATCCTTTTATTTAGGTTACTTGATACAATCAATGACACGTGACGATGAATATGAAAGCTTTCATATCTGCATGGGACAGTAGCAGATCTAGTTATTATTATTTTTTTTTTTTGTGTGTTTTCTGCAAATCGGATTTCTCAGAATCTATCCATAGGATCTTTCTGAAATTTTGACCTACCCCCCCAAAAATGGGGTGCGAACCTTGATTAAATATATTTTCGAAACGTTTTACGAATCCGAAATCACCGAATTTTACGAACGAAAAAAATGACAATGCATAGTCGTAACTTTGTTATTTTTTGACCGATTTTACTAATTCTTTTTTCTTTGAATACCTTTAAAAAAACCATTTTCATCTGCAGTTTCACATTTTCGAATTTCGAAAATTCGTCGCTGTGATTTCGAACCGGAAGATTAGACCAATTTGACAACTTCTTTAATAGTTGTACGATTTTCATGAAATTTAGTATCTAAGTAGATCCTACCGATGTGACTTCAAAAATATAATTAGAAATTTTCTAAATTATCTCCCCTTGACGAAATTAAGGATCAAAATTTTCAAAAAAATCATCGAAATATAGGTCAGAATGACCTGATTTTTTTTTTGGATACTAGATAAGTAATTACTGATTTGTACACAAAATATGGAGTTTGTCGATCGAACCGGAAGTGCCGCCATATTTAAAAGTGAAAAATCAATAAGGCTTTTTTGCTATTTTACTTACAGACTCAGGAGTTATATTTTCTGAATCCTTGTAGGAAGGCCTAAAAAATGTCGCGAATAGAATTTTGATTTCGGTCACGTGATGGTCACCATTTTGAATTGAAAATGAAAAATAGAAGCAATTTGAAGGGTCTGGACTTTGGAACACAATTACTCTCCTTCTAATTAAGCTAGAATGTTCAAACTTGGTGTAGACGTTCACTAGGTCAATGTTATGATTGAGTTCAAAGATGAGCATTTTCTGCTTAGGGTAAGCAGAGATAAACAAGCTAATTTGTTGATTCTTTAGGGCACGATAACTTCGGTTATAATGAAGGGAGGGCGGTGAAACTTTTGTCAATAGAGAGTCTAATAGCTAGCCTGTTGTGTGAAATCATTGTATTATTTTTTCTAAATATCAGGGATAGCCGAAAAAAAGAGATTGAAAACCCAAAAAGTCGTATTTTTACAATTTGGAGCATGTTTAGAGGTCTTTCTCGTAAAGTCAACATAATATTTTTTGGGAACTTCTTGTACAAAGAGTCTTATTGGTAGTCTTTTATATGAAACCATCGATCAACAGTCCAACATATCAGGAGTAGAAGAACAAAAGGATCGAACATTGAAAACGGCACCCTTTCATTGTTAAGCGAAACATGCAGTGTGGGTGACTACAATCTACACATTTAGTCATCGTATAGAGCTTATTCAACAGTATCGAATTCCAACTGCTTAGGGATATTTTACGTGCACTCCAATGTGTACACGGGACCTTGGTTTTTCGTCCCATCCGAATGACTAGACAGCTGTGCTTGTCAGGCCCTCCGTTCTGCCTCACTGACAAGGGGAACCACGCCGGGAAATCGAGATGAACTTTCTCCGTGCAGAACTTTCAATTCAGGCGAAAACGTTTATTGCATACGATTAAGCTGGTCAGTTGGAGCTTATTTTCAAAAGTTTTGTAATAATCGGTTGGTAATTAAAGTACCGTGCACATTAAACTGTTAAAACAGAAAATTTCGCCCGGTTGAAATGTTTCTTGCTATAAGTCAGCAATTTTCTGAATTCAGGGAGGCTGAATGGCTGAATGGTTAGCATGTGCGCACTGTATCGTAACGTCTGTCATTGAGTCAACGGGCGTCGTTTCGATCTCCAGGTTGCACGTGACATGAAGTATGATGTCCAACCTTGTGGGTTTTCTCCGTGTTCTTCGGTTTCCTCCCAACGGCTAAAGACCTGTAAGCGCAGGGGGAGTTTTTAAATAAAATTAAAAAACATATGTTAGTCCCGAAATGACCTAGTTTGTGTCGAATGGACATTAGGCCGCATTTCTCTCTTTCTCTTTTATTTTTAAAGTTTTGTAATAATCGGTTGGTAATCAAAGGTACTGTAAAAGTGATAAAACAGAAAATAATCGGTTGGTAATCAAAGGTACTGTAAAAGTCATAAAACAGAAAATTTCGCCCGGTTGTAATGTTTCTCACTTTAAAGTCAGCAATTTCCCGATTTTAAGTGGCAAACGTTTATTGCGAACGCTTAAGTTGGTCAGGGGGGAGCTTATTTTTAAAAGTTTTGTAATATTCGGTTGATAACTAAAGGTACCGTGCAAATTAAACTGTTACAATAGAAAATTTGGCCCGGTTGAAATGTTTCTCGCTGTAGGTCAGCAATTTGCCGATTTTAGGGAGGTTGCGTGGCTGAATGGTTAGCACGTGCGCTCTGTATCATAACGTCTGTCATTGAGTCAACTGCCGTTGTTTCGATTTTTTTGGTTGTACGTGACAAGGAGTATGGTTGCCTGTCCAACCTCGTAGGCCGTAACCGCCGCTGCCCGGGTAAAATTTCCCTCATTGCACACATTATGGCATATGCCCGTCTTCATTAGCCCATTTTAGGAGCAGAACAGTCGGACGTTAAACCCCATTCAATTTCATTTCATTTTCTCTATGTTGCTTATTTATTATAGTGGATAAATATTTTTCTGGTTCTAGCAATTATTTAATTTCTGCATAGAAATCTTGCTTTGGCCAGTTTTTTTTATTGCAGAGTGCCATTCTTGTTTAAACAAACATGATCCTTTGTTTAAAACATGCTTAAGAAGTCGTCACGATTTCCTACTTATAACCAAACATATTGGAAATATTAGTCTGGCATCAGTGCTCACTCTGGGTTCCATTTTTTTTCCGCCAATTTTTCATTTTAATTTATCAGCCAGATATTTTTTCCGCCAAAATAAAATAACTATTAAAAAATTTTTACCGGAATTTTATTTACATAAATACATACAATATATATCTTAAAATTTAAAAATTCTTCTCTGCTTTGCAGACTCCCATTTTTTGAAGACTGATTCACATGTTTAATAAAACATTGTTTTGTTAGCTGCATCATACCTTAACCAAGAATTTGAAAATTTCGATTCATCCTTGAAAGTGAAAGATCTACCTTTTCCAAATGCACTTATTATTTTACGTTTTTCGAAATATTTCTCTGCGGTGGTCTTTTAGGGTATCTGTTCAATATCTAGGGCTGTAATATCATCATGTCAGTATCATCTGTAGTCTTCGTCCATTTTGGTGGTGGAATATTAAAAAAAATCTGACATTCTTCTGTCAGACGTTGAAGAAGGCTGTTCAATTTTTCGCTTACGACCCATGGCATATGATTTGACAGTCCCAAGTTTATATACGCATTTATAAACTGTGACAACATACCTGGCTTCATTTATTAACGATATCGTCAATTTCGGTTTGAAATAGATCAAACAGCAGTCATAATCCAATAATCCCGAACAAATCGAGTGAGTATTGTTTACAGTGTCCGCCATTTTGAATATATCGAAACCATCAACAAAGCAACTGATTCGTATTTGAAAACACACAATTAAATCTTTTGTCTCTTAATTAGTTTATTACTACTCTGACTGTAAATACTTATCAACACTAATCCCAGATTGATCAAGAGACAAAAGACAGGGCTATTATTGATACCTAATTGATTGTTGATTGACTCAACGAAGCGCGATCGACGGTACACTGTTTAGTATGTACGCGCGGAAATCAAAGCTTTGTGCCGATAATTTTTTTATTTCCAGGTAAAAAAAGAATCGCCATACAGGAAAAAAATATCGCCAAAAATTTCGCCAAATTGAATATTCTTTAGCCAAAATTATATTTAAATCGCAATTGGCGAATTTGGCGATCGACAGCGTGAGCGCTGTCTGGCATTATTAAATCCTAATTTTATTGGTCTTATTTAAAATTAAACTTTCATTTAACTATGAACAACCCTTAACGTGTCTCTTTAAAACTATTAAGTACTCTAAAACAGTAGCTCAACCTTTTGACCTAAACTCATTAATTTACCATTTTGTTGTGAGCGACTTCTTATTCTTCCTATATGACATATTGCACGTGTCTGATTTCAAAGGGGGGTTGAGTGGCTGAATGGTAAGCACGCGCGCCTGTCATTGAGTTAACTAGCGTGTTTTCGAATGCCCGGTTGTACGTGACAAGGAGTAAGGTCGCCTGTCCAACCTGCCATTTTTAATTTTTTTTCCCCGCCATTTTCATTTCATTTTCTCATCCGTCTCATTACAGTAATACAAGTTTCAGTTATTTCCCTTTAGTTTTCAGATTATTGTTATGCCTGGGTGCAATGTTTCATACTATATTTAGACTTGTAACTTCGCGAGTTTTTGACCAATTTTAATAATTTTTTCTTCGTATCCTTTTATTTAGGTTACTTGATACAATCAATGACACGTGACGATGAATATGAAAGCTTTCATATCTGCATGGGACAGTAGCAGATCTAGTTATTTTTTTTTTTTGTGTGTGTGTTTTCTGCAAATCGGATTTCTCAGAATCTATCCATAGGATCTTTCTGAAATTTTGACCTACCCCCCCAAAAATGGGGTACGAACCTTGATTAAATATATTTTCGAAACGTTTTACGAATCCGAAATCACCGAATTTTACGAACGAAAAAAATGACAATGCATAGTCGTAACTTTGTTATTTTTTGACCGATTTTACTAATTCTTTTTTCTTTGAATACCTTTGAAAAAATCATTTTCATCTGCAGTTTCACATTTTCGAATTTCGAAAATTCGTCGCTGTGATTTCGAACCGGAAGTTTAGACCAATTTGACAACTTCTTTAATAGTTGTACGATTTTCATGAAATTTAGTATCTAAGTAGATCTTACCGATGTGACTTCAAAAATATAATTAGAAATTTTCTAAATTATCTCCCCTTGACGAAATTAAGGATCAAAATTTTCAAAAAAATCATCGAAATATAGGTCAGAATGACCTGATTTTTTTTTTGGATACTAGATAAGTAATTACTGATTTGTACACAAAATATGGAGTTTGTTGATCGAACCGGAAGTGCCGCCATATTTAAAAGTGAAAAATCAATAAGGCTTTTTTGCTATTTTACTTACAGACTCGGGAGTTATATTTTCTGAATCCTTGTAGGAAGGCCTAAAAAATGTCGCAAATAGAATTTTGATTTCGGTCACGTGATGGTCACCATTTTGAATTGAAAGTGAAAAATAGAAGCAATTTGAAGGGTCGGGACTTTGGAACACAATTACTCTCCTTCTAATTAAGCTAGAATGTTCAAACTTGGTGTAGACGTTCACTAGGTCAATGTTATGATTGAGTTTAAAGATGAGCATTTTCTGCTTAGGGTAAGCAGAGATAAGCATGCTAATTTGTTGATTCTTTAGGGCACGATAACTTCGGTTATAATGAAGGGAGGGCGGTGAAACTCTTGTCAATAGAGAGTCTAATAGCTAGCCTAATGTGTGAAATCATTGTATCATTTTTTTTAAATATCAGAGATAGCCGAAAAAAAGAGATTGAAAATCCAAAAAGTCGTATTTTTACAATTTGGAGCATGTTTAGAGGTCTTTCTCGTAAAGTCAACATACTATTTTTTAGGAACTTCTTCTACAAAGAGTCTTGTTGGTAGTCTTTTATGTGAAACCATCGATCAACACTCCAACATATCAGGAGTAGAAGAACAATATGATCGAACATTGAAAACGGCACCCTTTCATTGTTAAGCGAAACATGCAGTGTGGGTGACTACAATCTACGCATTTAGTCATCGTATAGAGCTTATTCAACAGTATCGAATTCCAACTGCTTAGGGATATTTTACGTGCACTCCAATGTGTACACGGGACCTTGGTTTTTCGTCCCATCCGAACGACTAGACAGCTGTGCTTGTCAGGCCCTCCGTTCTGCCTCACTGACAAGGGGAACCACGCCGGGAAATCGAGATGAACTTTCTCCGTGCAGAACTTTCAATTCAGGCGAAAACGTTTATTGCATACGATTAAGCTGGTCAGTTGGAGCTTATTTTTAAAAGTTTTGTAATAATCGGTTGGTAATTAAAGTACCGTGCACATTAAACTGTTAAAACAGAAAATTTCGCCCGGTTGAAATGTTTCTTGCTATAAGTCAGCAATTTCCTGAATTCAGGGAGGCTGAATGGCTGAATGGTTAGCATGAGCGCACTGTATCGTAACGTCTGTCATTGAGTCAACGGGCGTCGTTTCGATCTCCAGGTTGCACGTGACATGGTGTATGATGTCCAACCTCGTGGGTTTTCTCCGTGTTCTTCGGTTTCCTCACAACGGCTAAAGACCAGTACGCGCAAGGGGGGGGGTTAAATAAAATTTAAAAACATATGTTAGTCCCGAAATGACCTAATTTGTGTCGAATGGACGTTAGGCCGCATTTCTCTTTTTCTCTTTTATTTTTAAAGTTTTGTAATAATCGGTTGGTAATCAAAGGTACTGTAAACAGAAAATTTCGCCCGGTTGTAATGTTTCTCACTTTAAAGTCAGCAATTTGCCGATTTTAAGGGGCAAACGTTTATTGCGAACGCTTAAGCTGGTCAGGGGGAGCTTATTTTTAAAAGTTTTGTAATATTCGGTTGATAACTAAAGGTACCGTGGAAATTAAACTGTTACAATAGAAAATTTGGCCCGGTTGAAATGTTTCTCGCTGTAGGTCAGCAATTTGCCGATTTTAGGGAGGTTGCGTGGCTGAATGGTTAGCACGTGCGCTCTGTATCATAACGTCTGTCATTGAGTCAACTGGCGTTGTTTCGATTTCTTGGTTGTACGTGACAAGGAGTATGGTCGCCTGTCCAACCTCGTAGGCCGTAACCGCCGCTGCCCGGGTAAAATTTCCCTCATTGCACACTTTATGGCATATGCCCGTCTTCATTAGCCCATTTTAGGAACAGAACAGTCGGACGTTAAACTCCATTCAATTCCATTTCATTTTCTCTATGTTGCTTATTTATTATAGTGGATAAATATTTTTCTGGTTCTAGCAATTATTTAATTTCTGCATAGAAATCTTGCTTTGGTCAGTTTTTTTATTGCAGAGTGCCATTCTTGTTTAAACAAACATGATCTTTTGTTTAAAACATGCTTAAGAAGTCGTCACGATTTCCTACTTATAGCCAAACATATTGGAAATATTAGTCTGGCATTATTAAATCCTAATTTTATTGGTCTTATTTAAAATTAAACTTTCATTTAACTATGAACAACCCTTAACGTGTCTCTTTAAAACTATTAAGTACTCTAAAACAGTAGCTCAACCTTTTGACCTAAACTCATTAATTTACCATTTTGTTGTGAGCGACTTCTTATTCTTCTTACATGAGTCTAATAGCTAGCCTAATGTGTGAAATCATTGTATCATTTTTTTTAAATATCAGAGATAGCCGAAAAAAAGAGATTGAAAATCCAAAAAGTCGTATTTTTACAACTTGGAGTATGTTTAGAGGTCTTTCTCGTAAAGTCAACATAATATTTGTTGGGAACTTCTTCTACAAAGAGTCTTATTGCTAGTCTTTTATATGAAACCATCGATCAACAGTCCAACATATCAGGAGTAGAAGAACAAAAGGATCGAACATTGAAAACGGCACCCTTTCATTGTTAAGCGAAACATGCAGTGTGGGTGACTACAATCTACACATTTAGTCATCGTATAGAGCTTATTCAACAGTATCGAATTCCAACTGCTTAGGGATATTTTACGTGCACTCCAATGTGTACACGGGACCGTGGTTTTCGTCCCATCCGAACTAGACAGCCGTTCTGCCTCACTGACAAGGGGGAACCAAGCCGGGAAATCGAGATGAACTTTCTCCGTGCAGAACTTTCAATTCAAGCCAAACTTTTATTGCATACGATTACGCTGGTCAGTTGGAGCTTATTTTCAAAAGTTTTGTAATAATCGGTTGGTAATTAAAGTACCATGCACATTAAACTGTTAAAACAGAAAATTTCGCCCGATTCAAATGTTTCTTGCTATAAGTCAGCAATTTTCCGAATTCAGGGAGGCTGAATGACTTAATGGTTAGCATGTGCGCGCTGTATCGTAACGTCTGTCATTGAGTCAACGGGCGTCGTTTCGATCGCCAGGTTACACGTGACATGGAATATGATGTCCAACCCCGTTTATTGCGAACGATTAAGCTGTTCAGGGGGAGCTTATTTTTAAAAGTTTTGTAATATTCGGTTGATAACTAAAGGTACCGTGCAAATTAAACTGTTAAAATAGAAAATTTGGCCCGGTTGAAATGTTTCTCGCTGTAGGTCAGCTAGAATGTTCGAACTTGATCGAGTTCACAGCAGAAATAACAGTGAAACGATCAACGAACTCATAGCAGAAATAACAGTGCAAAACTTAACGAATTCATAGCAGAAATGAAATGGGGTTTTACGTCCTACTCTTCTGCACCTGACCTGGGCTAATGGAAGACGGCCATACGCCACACAGTGTGCTATGGGGGAATTTTTGCCCGGGCAAGGGTTCTTTTACGTGCACTCCAATGTGTACACGGGACCTCGGTTTTTCGTCCCATCCGAACGACTAGGCAGCTGTCCTTATCAGGCCCTCCTTCTGCATCACTGACAAGAGGAAACCACGCCGGAAAATCGAGATGAGCTTTCTCGGCCAATGCAAGGATCGAACACCCGACCTCCAGGCTAACGAGCCAGCGTCTTGCCCACTTAGCCACCGTGATTCCCATAAATAGCAATAAAACGATCAACGAATTTATAGCAGTAATAACAATTCAACTATTATCGAATTCGTAGCAGAAATAACGATGAAACAATTAACGAATTCGTAGCAGAAATAACAATGAAACGTTCAACGAAATCATAGCCGAAATAAGAGTGGAACAATGAACGAATTAATAGTAGACGAGTTCATAGTAGAAAAAACAGCGAAACAATGAACGAATCATAGCAGAAACCAGAAGGCTATCAATACACTGTGAAATTTGAAACCTAAATGGCCCGGCTAGGAACAATATCTACATGCCCGTAAAAGACTACTTAACAATTGGAATTCGAAAGAAAAGACCGTAACGACGCTGTCCGATCAAACTTTAGTTAATTCAGTCGGCGCAAAAAGATAGGTCGTTAAAACCATTTCTGTTCAGTTCATTCCATTTCCTTAAATCTATGAAAGTTGTGTGAATTGGGAATCGCGTATTACTCAACAGTTTCAGGGGAGATAAGCCGTCTTTGAGATTGGAAATCAATTTTTGATATCGACTGTGTATGATTGCTACTAGATCGATTGTGATTCAGGTTCTAATCAGTTTGGATTGAAGAATCGGGGTGGTATATGTGTGTGTGTGATGGGGTGGGGGTGGTGGCACAAGACGCTATATCCCATTCGCAACCACACACCTAACAAATGCAGGGTATAGGTTGTGATCAGTTCTTTCAAGATTTTCATATATTTAAGCCACTTTATTACACGCCTCAACTGAAAATGTCTGTGTTAGTGTAGATAAATGTTGACCAAATAACATCTTTCACCATTTTGACTTTCAGTTACAGAACTAGCATAGGGGCGTTTTAAGGTTTATCATGGCGGAGGCTGTACTATTTTGAGGGCCCTCTGTCGCGAGGGGAGGTTCTTGATTGATGATTGTCACCCCAATGCAATGGCTGCATTCTCATTCAGTAGTGGATTCGACAGTAACAGTGTATAGAAAACGATTGAGTTGGACTCGGGGGCCCTATCCCTTGGCACTAGGGACCCTTTTGTCATTCGTCGGACCCTTTTGTCTGTCTTTAGAGCCCTCCCTAACTAGGGCACATTTTCATTTTTCGCATCGGTTTTAGCATTTTTCTCCCGTTTTATTTTTTCAACTGCTTTGATTTTTTTCGCGGGGAGGCTGGCGCCTCCAGCGCCTCAGCTATAAAACGCTTTTGAACTAACAGTACTATTGACATAATACCGTTTTTTCCAGTAATGGTAACTCACTCGTTTCTTCAAGAATCATTCGGCATTCCAGGTATGCTACATTCTATTCGCTGTCCTCCATAGGAGCGGTAAGATGAGACCTGTTTGTGGGAAAATCCCTAAACAATATGCGAGGGTGGAATAATCGTACATTACTTTAAGGTTTGAGAGAGAGAGAGAGAAATGGGGTTTAACGTCCACTCAACACAACCAGGTCATTTCGGGACTAACATATGGTTTCAATTTTATTTCAATAATTCGCTTGCGCGTAGGGGTCTTTAGCCGTGGGAGGAAACCGGAGTGCCCGGAGGAAACCCACGAGGTTGAGAAGGCGCCCCTATCTCCATGCCACATACGCTCACACCAGGGCTCGAAACCACAGCCGCAAGCCAGAGGTGACCGGCCAGCTAGAGGTCGATGCGCGGCACTCTAGACCACTAGGCCATCCCAACCCCCCTTTAAGGTTTGCGTGAAGTAATTGACATATCGAAATTACAGTTATATGCACTGAATAACCATGACACGGAGAGAGAGAGAGAGAGAGAGAGAGAGAGAGAGAGAGAGAGAGAGAAATGGGGTTTAACGTCCACTCGACGCAAACTAGGTCATTTTGGGACTAACATATGGTTTAATTTTATTTCAATAATCTGCGTGCGCATATTAACAGTGGGAGGAAACCGCAGGTCCCGGGATAAACCCGGGAGATTGGACAGGCGAGATTGTAGGTTAGGGTTAGGGTAAGCGCTAAGGCTAGGTCTTGGGTTAGGATTAGGATTAGCGATATCCCTATTTACATCTCGTGACCTTTGACCAAACGTAATGAAGACAGGATGTGACGTATATATGCACATTGAGGTTATCAAGCTATAGACCAGACTAGTAGTAAGCTATAAACGGATAAATAACAAGAGTTTATATGTATATTATTTTATTAAATTTATATATATCTTAACTCCCTGATTTACGTATATACATTATGCATGAACAATAGAAACTATATACTAGTATTTATAAGTATTAAAGCTATGGTAATATTATGCTATCAAATAGCCGTATTGTCTTAATATTTGTTGTAACCGCAACCTTGATAGTTATTGTAAGAAGGATAACGGTTGTAGTTGTTGTATCCGTTACCGTATCCGTTGTTATTGTAGTTATATCCCTTCCCATATTCGTTGTTATTGTGGCCATTGTTGTAACCGTTGTTGTAATTGTAGGGGCCGTTGTAACTATTGTATCCTTTATTATTGTATTGGTTGTACTTGTATAGTCCGTTGTTGTATCGGTTGTATGGCCCGTTGTTGTACCCTTTGTAGTTGTATGATTGTTTGTAAGCTCCAATCTTTCCATGTCCAACAAATCCGTTTCCAATTATACCGTGTCCGATACCGTTACCAACGATACCATGACCAATTCCGTGTCCAACAATACCGTGTCCGATACCGTTACCAACGATGTCATGCCCAATGCCGTTACCAATCTTTCCATGTCCAATAAGTCCGTGTCCGATTCCGTTTCCAATGATACCATGTCCGATACCGTTACCAACGATACCATGACCAATTCCGTTTCCAACAATACCGTGTCCGATACCGTTACCAACGATGCCATGCCCAATGCCGTTACCAATCTCTCCATGTCCAATAAGTCCGTGTCCGATTCCGTTTCCAATGATACCATGTCCGATACCGTTACCAACGATACCATGACCAATTCCGTTTCTAACAATACCGTGTCCAATACCGTTACCGATACCGTTACCAACAATACCATGACCAATTCCGTTACCAATAACACCGACTTTGCCAACAGCTACTATTCCGTGTCTGAGTCGGTTTCCTTGGATACCATGTCCAATACCATGGTTGAGTCCGTTGCCAATAGCTCCTACACCAACAAGACCATGTCCAACACCGGCATGTCCTCTTCCATATCCTTTACCAATTCCGTTTGCAAAGACACCAACACCATGTCCGAAACCGTGTCCGATTTTAGCATCGATGTATTGGGAAGCAGCTACTGTCAAACAGACAGCGAAAGCGACGAAAGCCTGAAAAAGAAAAAAAAAACATGTGTTTTACAGAAATAGCCGTAGATTTGATTCCATACTAAAAAAAATCGCGAGGGTTTATTTATAACTAAAAACTTGACAATCAAGAAATTTTACTGTGCCGCCATTATTTAGTACATGATCGAGTTTTGGCGTTACCAGGCAAAATCACAAGTAATGTTCAACTCTGGGTAATAATTTACACTTTTTATAATTTACCGTTCTGGCCCTATGAATATAAAACTGCCTTTAATACAATGTCAAGGGCGATAAGCAATAATACAACAGTGACGATGCAATACCATGTTCAACCCTCGGTAATTTCTACCAGTTTTAAATTTAAAGATGGACCTATGGGTATGCATGCCAAGTGCGATAAGCAATCATATAAAAATTTAGTATGTAATGAAACTTATTAGTGCTATACCAAATTAGATATCAGGTTTCTTGTCTAGAAAGTTCAAGTATATCCCATCTGGGTCACGATCCTTGTCACTACATACCGCTAATTAGAAGTATTGAAGATTATTTAGTCAACAAGTTAAATTTACTCTCTGTAGATTGTTACAATGTTTTACTGTATTAGCCCAGTCTGTACAGAACAGAGGGCGAAAAAGCAAGTCCCATTTAAGATTTCAGGGACCGGGTATGCTTATCTTAAAACTTCAAAGATTTGAAATCTTATACGGAGTAGGGCAAAAGTCCTACTTTATACACCGACTGGACCATTGAAGACAAACAGGTAGATTTTGCCCGGACATCTGTATCACGATATACTCTATCAAGGAATCTTTTACGTGCACGCCAATGTGCACACTGAACATTGCTTTTCGTCCCATCCTGACAATTAGACACTATTCCCTGTCAGACCGGGCAGACCTACTGTCCTGTACAGCTAACAAGGGCAGTCAAGCCTGTACAATTGACTTTCTGGTCAAACCCCGGGAGAGAGCCCAAGACCTACTGGTTAGTTAATCAGTGTCTCTTATCACTGAGCCACCATGATCCCCATACATTAAAAACGCGGAGTTCGTAGATGAGCATATTATGCTTAGGGTAAGCAGAGATAAGCAATTAGATTGGTTGATGATTTTGGACACTTTCACTTCAGTCAGAGTGATGAAACTTGGTGTATAGTTTCATTACATCAATACCTTGAACACGTTCGACAATGAGCATTGTCTGCCCTGGATAAGCAGAGCGATGAGCAATTTGATTGGTCGATAATTTGAAACAAAATAACTCTCCTTCTAATTGGGGCAGAATGTTCAATCTTGGTGAAGGCGTTCATTAGGTCAGTGCCATAAAGGAGTGCGAAGATGAGCATTGTCTGCTTACAGTAAGCAGAGATAAGCAATCTGATTGGTTGATTCTTTGGGGCACGATAACTTTGGTTATAATGAAGTGAGAGTGACAAAATTCCAAATATAGATTCATTATGTCATTACCTTGACTAAGTTTGATGTTGAGAATTTCTGCGTAGATTTAGGAGCAATAAGCAATTTGACAGATCACATTGGAACATAACACCTCTGTTTCCAATTAAGGTAGAATTTGAACCGGTTGAATTGTTTCTCGTTATAACTCGGTGAGTTTTTGGCGGATTTCATTAATTCTTTTTCCCTTTTAAGATTCTTTATATAACTCTTGAGATGCGACAGAAACTGACCGTGAATATGAAAGCTTTAATATCTGCTTAGCAGATCTAGTTATTTTTTTTGTGTGTGTGTTTTCTGCAAATCGGATTTCTCAGAATCTATTCATAGGATCTTTCTGAAATTTTGACCTACCCCCCCCCCCCAAAAAAAAATGGGGTGCGAACGTTGTTTAAATATATTTTCAAAACGTTTTACGAACCCGAAATCACCGAATTTTACGAACGAAAAAACTGACAATGCATAGTCGTAACTTTGTTAATTTTTGACCGATCTTACTAATTCTTTTTTCTTTGAATACCTTGACAAAAATTATTTTCATCTGCAGTTTCACATTTTTGAATTTCGAAAATTCGTCGCTGTGATTTCGAACCGGAAGTTTAAACCAATTTAACAACTTCTTTAATAGTTGTACGATCTTCATGAAATTTAGTATATAAGTAGATCCTAGCGATGTGATTTCAAAAATATAATTAGAAATTTTCAAAATTATCTCCCCTTGATGAAATTAAGGATCAAAATTTTCAAAAAAATCATCGAAATATAGGTCAGAATGACCTGATTTTTTTTTGGTTACTAGATAAGTAATTACTGATTTGTACACAAAATATGAAGTTTGTCGATCAAACCGGAAGTGGCACCATCTTGAAACGTGAAAAATCCCTAAGGCTTTTTTGCTATTTTACTTACAGACACGGGAGTTATATTTTCTGAATCCTTGAAAGTTGGCCCAAAAATCGCTGGGAGCAGAATTTTGATTTAGGTCTACTGATGGATTCCATTTTGAAGTGAATATGAAAAATAGTAGCAATTTGAAGGGCCGAGACTTTGAAACACAATAACTCTCCTTCTAATTAAGCTAGAATGTTCAAACTTGGTGTAGACGTTCACTAGGTCAATGTCATGATTGAGTTTAAAGATGAGCATTTTCTGCTTAGGGTAAGCAGGGATAAATATGCTGATTTGTTGATTCTTTAGGGAACGATAACTTCGGTTATAATGAAGAGAGGGTGGTGAAACTCCTGCTAATCGAGAGTCTAATAGCTAGCCCGTTGTGTGAAATCATTGTGTTATTGTTTTTAAATGTCAGGGATAGCAGAAAAAAAGAGATCGAAAATCCAAAAAGTCGTATTTTTACGATTTTTAACATTTGTAAAGGTCCTTTTCTCTTCAATCAACATAATATTTTTGGGGAACTTCTTCTACAAAGAGTCTTAGCGATAGTCTTTTATATGAAACCATCGATCAACTGTCCAAAATATCAGGAGTAGAAGAATAAAAGGATCGAAATTTGAAAACTGCAACCTGTCATTGTTAAGCGAAACATGCAGCGTGGGTGACTACAATTTGCACATTATTCATCGTATAGAGCTTATTCAACAGTATCGAATTCCAACTGCTTAGGGATATTTTACGTGCACTTCAATGTGTACACGGGACCTTGGTTTTTCGTCCCATCCGAACGACTAGACGGCTATCTTTGTCAGGCCCTCCGTTCTGCCTCACTGACAAGAGGGAACCACGCCGGAAAATCGAGATGAACTTTCTCGGTGCAGAACTTTCAATTCACGCCAAACGTTTATTGCATACGATTAAGCTGGTCAGTTGTAGCTTATTTTCAAAAGTTTTGTAATAATCGGTTGGTAATTAAAGTACCGTGCAAACTAAAGTGCTAAAACAGAAAATGTCGCCCGGTTGAAATGTTGCTTGCGATAAGTCAGCAATTTCCCGATTTTAGGGAGACTGAATGGTTAGCATACGCGCGCTTCGTCGTAACGTCTGTCATTGAGTCAACCGGCGTCGTTTCAATTTCCCGGTTGCACGTGGGTTTTCTCCGTGTCATTCGGTTTCCTCCCACTCCTGAATACCAGTACGCGTAAGGGAAGTTTATAAATAAAATTAAAAAACATAATTCCTGAAATGACCTAGTTTGTGTCGAATGGACGTTAATCCGCATTTCTCTCCTTTTGTTTTATTTTTAAAGTTTTGTAATAATCGGTTGGTAATCCATGGTACTGGTACTGTAAAAGTGATAAAACAGAAAATTTCGCCCGGTTGTAATGTTTCTCACTTTAAAGTCAGCAATTTGCCGATTTTAAGGGGCAAGCGTTTTATTGCGAACGATTAAGCTGGTCAGGGGGAGCTTATTTTTAAAAGTTTTGTAATATTCGGTGCAAATTAAACTGTTAAAATATAAAATTTCGCCCGGTTGAAATGTTTCTCGCTGTAGGTCCGCAATTTGCCAAATTTAGGGAGGTTACGTGGCTGAAGGGTTAGCTCCTGCGCTCTGTATCGTAACGTCTGTCATTGAGTCAAATGGCGTTGTTTCGATTGAAATGCCCGGTTGAAATGTTTCTTGCTATAAGTCAGCAATTTCCCGAATTTAGGGAGGCTGAATGGTTAGCATGTGCGCGCTGTATCGTAACGTCTGTCATTGAGTCAACCGGCGTCATTTCGATTTCCAGGTTCCATGTGACATGGATTATGGTGTCCAACCTCGTGGGTTTTCTCCGTGTCCTTCGGTTTCCTCCCACTCCTAAAGACCCGTACGTGCAAGGGAAGTTTTAAAATAAAATTAAAAAATATATGTGAGCCCCGAAATGTCCTAGATTGTGTGGAATGGACGGTAACCCGCATTTCTCTCTTTCTCTTTTATTTTTAAAGTTTTGTTATAATCGGTTGGTAATCAGAGGTACTGTAAAAGTGATAAAACAGGAAATTTCGCCCTGTTGTCAAGTTTTTAGCAATTTGCCGATTTTAGGGGGAAACGTTTATTGCGAACTATTATGCTGGTCAGGGGAAGCTTATTTTTAAAAGTTTTGTAATATTCGGTTGATAATTTCGCCCGGTTGAAATGTTTGTCGGTGTAGGTCAGCAATTTGCCAAATTTAGGGAGGTTACGTGGATGAATGGTTAGCACCTGCGCTCTGTATCGTAACGTCTGTCATTGAGTCAACTGGCGTTGTTTCGATTTCTTGGTTGTACGTGACAAGGAGTATGGTCGCCTGTCCAACCTCGTAGGCCGTAACCGCCGCTGCCCGGGTAAAATTTCCCTCATTGCACACTTTATGGCATATGCCCGTCTTCATTAGCCCATTTTAGGAGCAGAACAGTCGGACGTTAAACCCCATTCAATTTCATTTCATTTTCTCTATGTTGCTTATTTATTATAGTGGATAAATATTTTTCTGGTTCTAGCAATTATTTAATTTCTGCATAGAAATCTTGCTTTGGCCAGTTTTTTTATTGCAGAGTGCCATTCTTGTTTAAACAAACATGATCCTTTGTTAAAAAACATGCTTAAGAAGTCGTCACGATTTCCTACTTATAACCAAACATATTGGTCTTATTTAAAATTAAACTTTCATTTAACTATGAACAACCCTTAACGTGTCTCTTTAAAACTATTAAGTACTCTAAAACAGTAGCTCAACCTTTTGACCTAAACTCATTAATTTACCATTTTGTTGTGAGCGACTTCTTATTCTTCCTATATGACATATTGCACGTGTCTGATTTCAAAGGGGGGTTGGGTGGCTGAATGGTTAGCACGCGCGCCTGTCACTGAGTTAACTAGCGTGTTTTCGAATGCCCGGGTGTACGTGACAAGGAGTAAGGTCGCCTGTCCAACCTGCCATTTTTAATTTTTTTTCCCGCCATTTTCATTAGCGTGTTTTCGAATGCCCGGTTGTACGTGACAAGGAGTAAGGTCGCCTGTCCAACCTGCCATTTTTAATTTTTTTTCCCGCCATTTTCATACCATTTTCTCATCCGTCTCATTACAGTAATACAAGTTTCAGTTATTTCCCTTTAGTTTTCAGATTATTGTTATGCCTGGGTGCAATGTTTCATACTATATTTAGACTTGTAACTTCGCGAGTTTTTGACCAATTTTAATAATTTTTTCTTCTTATCCTTTTATTTAGGATACTTGATACAATCAATGACACGTGACGATGAATATGAAAGCTTTCATATCTGCATGGGACAGTAGCAGATCTAGTTATTATTTTTTTTGTGTGTGTTTTCTGCAAATCGGATATCTCAGAATCTATAAATAGGATCTTTCTGAAATTTTGACCTACCCCCCCAAAAATGGGGTGCGAACGTTGTTTAAATATATTTTCAAAACGTTTTACGAATCCGAAATCACCGAAATTTACGAACGAAAAAACTGACAATGCATAGTCGTAATTTTGTTATTTTTTGACCGATTTTACTAATTCTTTTTTCTTTGAATACCTTGAAAAAAATCATTTTCATCTGCGGTTTCACATTTTTGAATTTCGAAAATTCGTCGCTGTGATTTCGAACCGGAAGTTTAAACCAATTTGACAACTTCTTTAATAGTTGTACGATCTTCATGAAATTTAGTATATAAGTTGATCCTAGCGATGTAATTTCAAAAATATAATTAGAAATTTTCAAAATTATCTCCCCTTGACGAAATTAAGGATCAAAATTTTCAAAAAAGTGATCGAAATATAGGTCAGAATGACCTGATTTTTTTTGGATACTAGATAAGTAATTACTGATTTGTATACAAAATATGAAGTTTGTCGATCGAACCGGAAGTGCCACCATCTTGAAACGTGAAAAATCCCTAAGGCTTTTTTGCTATTTTACTTACAGACACGGGAGTTATATTTTCTGAATCCTTGAAGGTTGGCCCAAAAATCTCTGGGGGCAGAATTTTGATTTAGGTCTACTGATGGATTCCATTTTGAAGTGAATATGAAAAGTAGTAGCAATTGGAAGAGCCGAGACTTTGAAACACAATAACTCTCCTTCTAATTTAGCTAGAATGTTCAAACTTGGTGTAGACGTTCACTAGGTCGATGTCATGATTGAGTTTAAAGATGAGCATTTTCTGCTTAGGGTAAGCAGAGATAAATATGCTGATTTGTTGATTCTTTAGGGCACGATAACTTCTGTTATAATGAAGAGAGGGTGGTGAATCTCCTGTCAATCGAGAGTCTAATAGCTAGCCCGTTGTGTGAAATCATTGTATCATTGTTTTTAAATCTCAGGGATAGCAGAAAAAAAGAGATCGAAAATCCAAAAAGTCGTATTTTTACGATTTTGAGCATTTTTAAATGTCATTTTCTATTCAATCAACATAATATTTTTTGGGAACTTCTTCTACAAAGAGTCTTATCGATAGTCGTTTATATGAAATCATCGATCAACAGTCCAAAATATCAGGAGTAGAAGAATAAAAGGATCGAAAATTGAAAACTGCAACCTGTCATTGTTAAGCGAAACATGCAGCGTGGGTGACTACAATTTGCACATTATTCATCGTATAGAGCTTATTCAACAGTATCGAATTCCAACTGCTTAGGGATATTTTACGTCCACTTCAATGTGTACACGGGACCTTGGTTTTTTGTCCCATCTGAACGACTAGACAGCTGTCCTTGTCAGGCCCTCCGTTTGCCTCACTGACAAGAGGGAACCACGCCGGAAAATCGAGATGAACTTTCTCGGTGCAGAACTTTCAATTCACGCCAAACGTTTATTGCATACGATTAAGTTGGTCAGTTGGAGCTTATTTTCAAAAGTTTTGTAATAATCGGTTGGTAATTAAAGTACTGTGCAAATTAAACTGTTAAAACAGAAAATTTCGCTCGGTTGAAATGTTTCTTGCTATAAGTCAGCAATTTCCCGATTTTAGGGAGGCTGAATGGCTGAATGGTTAGCATGTGCGCGCTGTATCGTAACGTCTGTCATTGAGTCAACCGGCGTCGTTTTGATTTCCAGGTAGTACGTGACATGGAGTATGGTGTCCAACGTCATGTGGTTTCTCCGTGTCCTTCGGTTTCCTCCCACGGCTAAAGACCCGTACGCGCAAGGGAAGTTTTAAACCGTGCAAATTGAACTGTTAAAACAAAAAAAAATTCGCCCGGTTGAAATGTGTCTTGCTATAAGTCAGCAATTTCCCGGTTTTAGGGAGGCTGAATGGTTCGCATACGCGCGCTGTATCGTAACGTCTGTTTTGCGTTTCTTACGTGGGTTATTATATGATATGTATGCTATGTTTTGTACAATTACATGGTCTCAAAAACTTATAGTTTTTTAGTTTTTAACGTTATTTCATCTAGATTATCGCCCTTTTTTATCGGGAAATTGCACCTTCTAGCGACGACGTCATAACAACTATAACTACAGATTCACGTCACGCCATTCAGTTAGCAGACGACAGTCTCCCTAGACGGTCTTACACTCCTTTGCTTATGTATTCAGTTTTGTTCTTGTTTCTGTGAAGGTTGTAACGTGTTTCCAAATGCAATCAATATACTCCAATCCTCTTCTTTATTGATTTAATGCATCTAGTTTTTTAGAACTAGGCCTACTTCTTGGATACATTTAACGATGTGGTTACATTTAACGATATGCTCGCATTCGTATTTCTTGCAACATATAGCAGATCATGACTCATACTGACATTATATAATGTTTTCCTTGGGTTTTTTACTCCCAACTTGTTTTTCAAATATGAGTGAAGTCTGTGTCACCACAGGCCCGGGACTGTACAGCGCAGTGGACGCTTACGGCTAGCCCCCAGATCCATTCACTCTTTTTTGATTTGTTGTTGTTTGTGGTCTCTTAGCATTATGTCTTATCTGTATATTTGTTTTTGTGTAGAATTGTGTGTGGTGCAGTCCCCCTGCACTTACTATTGAGTCAACCGGCGTCGTTTCGATTTCCAGGTTGCACGTGACATGGAGTATTGTGTCCGACCTCGTGGGTTTTCTCCGTGTCCTTTGGTTTCCTCCCACGGCTAAAGACCCGTACGCGCAAGGGAAATTTTTAAATAAAATAAAAAAACATATGTTAGTCCCGAAATGACCTCGTTTGTCTCGAATGGACGTTAAGCCGCATTTCTCATTTATTTTTAAAGTTTTGTAATAATCGGTTGGTAATCAAAGGTACTGTAAAAGTGATAAAACAGAAAATTTCGCCCGGTTTCTCGAAAACGACGCCACAGATTTTTCTTAAACTTTTCTTACTCAAAGTCCTATCGGTTGTCTATATAGCGAATCCAAAATGAAAAGCATTGAAATAATATAGGTGGTCCAAAATGGCCTCAAACTTTGAAAAAAAAATTGAAAAATCGTTAAATTTTTGGAAACGCTCTTTAATTTATCTTTTTTTCCAAAACTACTCAATGGATGTTTCTGGCACTTCTGGTACAGAAAGTTAAGTATCCAAAGAACTTCGTAAAGCTATCACAACAACGATCGTAAAACCGGAAGAAGTCGAAAAAATGTCCGATATTTTGAAAAAAATTAATTCCTTTACGAAAACCTTTTTTTTATTTATGAATACTTTTTGATGATATTTTACACAGGAATTATTGATATAAAATTAAACCATGCTAGTCCCGAAATGACATAGTTTGTGTCTATTCGACGTTAAACCCCATTTCTCTCATCTCGGTAGTGCCGGTTAATTTGAGATATATTTTTTCTCCCGTTAAGTTTTTTACCTTTTTTAATTTCAGTTTATGGGTTCCAAGTTTATTATTTATTGCCTGGTGTGTATAAAACAATTCTCAATTGCGAATTCTCAACTTATTTGTTACCGATAATGATTTCTTTTGGCACCGGGAGTGAAGTAATTTTGCCAGATTATACAATTTTGACTGGTGTATTCGCAAGCAAATATTACTTAAAAATCTGATAGAGGGTGTCACTGAATAATAACAACTACATTATCGTTTGGTAGCTCGATGGATCGGCTATTTGTATGACGCACTTCATGCCTGATTCCTGAAAGCCGGTTCAGCACTGCAGGTCTAGTTATTATTATTATTATTATTCAGATTCCAATTTGAATAGATCTCAGCAACTACGTGTCGCATCGTTACGATTTCTTCGGTTTTACTGGGAAAGTGGGTGTGACTTAGAGGATAAAGCTATTTTGAACGTTCTGCGACAATGCGAAATGTCCGAAATCACCGAAGTTATCGTTTTTGAAAATATTGCAGTAATTTTAACAATAATCATTGGATTTTAACTTTCGATACATTTTGGCATAGCCTGAGACAGGGCACATAGCTACGCTACTTTCGATTTTTGATTTTCGGAAAATCTTCGAAGATATTAGGCGCCAAATTTCGAAAATTTAAAATTTTACAAAAAAACTTCTTTATTTATGAATATTTTTTAGTCGTATTGTGCACAGAATTAAAGAGTCATCTGACTAGTGCAAAAATGTGAAAAAAAAATTTCTCAGTAATTTTCCTTGGCCGCCATTGGCTAATTCTGTTTTTCAGTCCTAGATTAATTTTTCATTGTTCGAATTGTATAAAACAAAGTTCATATGCTTCGTTGTATCAATTGTCATTTTTTCTATTACCGAAAGTGTTATCTGTCGGCACCGGAAGTGGCATAATTTTACCAAAAACTACAATTTTGACAGTTATTTTCCTTCTTCGAAAACAAATATTATTTTTTGGAAAAATTATTTGACTCAAAGAGTGTGCCCTTTCAAGGCGCAAAAAAATCTCGGAAGCAGTTTGTTTAATTTCGATTTCATTTTCGAGCAAATTCGATTAAGAGGCTAAAAATGGTTTAAAATTGACCTATTTACAACCTATTCAGGCTTTTCAGATTTTAAAATATTTCTTCGTAACTTTTATAAACTTGTAGCTATAATACATACGAAGAAAATGTATGTTAAAATTCGTTTGTAATATAAGCAGTTACCAAGAAATGGGCAGTTCTGTACAAGTCACTGTTTTCGTTATTTTGCCTGTAAAATAGTCAATTATTATTGGATTTTTATAAAAGTGACATCATTTGATTTAAAAAGCATGTAGCGTCATATCAAGTTGATTACAATTTAAAATTGACACCGGAAGTGACATCATTTGGTCAAAAACTGCATTTTAAACTTTTTCAATCAATGTTTTATTCAACCAAGAATAACTTAATATGTATTAATAATTTTAACTTTTGGTTTAAATTCACATATAAACAAAACTCATATGGTCATATAGATATCATAAAATTGTTTCTAACTTGTTTGGTTGCCGAGAAATAGACGGTTTTCTACAGGTCACTTTTGAAGGTTTCGGGGCCATTAAAGTGTCAATTATTATTCGATTTTCATAAACGTTACACCATGTTATACCCAATGCCATTTGGGATTTCATACAAGTAATTTAAGATTTTCATTATCACCGGAAGTAACGTCATTTTGGCAAAAACTGTATTTTTAGCCTTCAAAACAGATATTTTATTCAAATGAGTCTGTTTTCAAATCTTTTTCAAATTATGGTATTTGATGCTAATCAACAAATAGAATGAACCCATACGATCATACAGATAGCACAAAATGGTTTGTAACTTGTACGGTTGCAGAGAAATAGCAGATTTTCTACAAGTCACTTTTCAAGTTTTTTGGTCTTTAAAAGTGGCAATTATTATTCGATTTACATAAAATTTTCACTATATGATATCGTATGCCATTTCTGATTTCATAAGACTAATTGAACATTTCCATTAACACAGGAAGAAATTTAATTTTGTCAAGATCATTTACAAGTAACAAATGTATAAAATGACTTGATATATTTGGATTGATTGGTTGATTCTGCGTCCATTTTATTTGTGTGCAATGTTAATTTGGAAACCTGTTTAGTGGTTTCGTTGGTACCGGAAGTGACATATGTTCAAGGGTAACTTGGCACCGGAAGTGACATGTTTAAGGGTAACTTGGCACCAGTGAAACCCGTCATTCCTGTATGCAGGTCTGGTTATTTATTAAGCTTTCATATTACATATGAAAGCTTATTGTTTCTGTTAAGATTATTATTATTTTTTTTTTTGTGTATTTTCTGCAAATCGGATTTCTCAGAATCTAACCATGGGATCTTTCTGAAACTTTGACCTACCCCCCCAAAAATGGGATGCGAACGTTGTTTAAATATATTTTCAAAACCTTTTACGAATCCGAAATCACCGAATTTTACGAACGTAAAAACTGACAATGCATAGTCGTAACTTTGTTATTTTTTGACCGATTTTACTAATTCTTTTTTCTTTGAATACCTTGAAAAAAATCGTTTTCATCTGCAGTTTCACATTTTCGAATTTCGAAAATTCGTCGCTGTGATTTCGAACCGGAAGTTTAGACCAATTTGACAACTTCTTTAATAGTTGTACGATTTTCATGAAATTTAGTATACATGTAGATCAAAGTTTTCAAAAAAATCATCGAAATATAGGTCAGAATGACCTAAAAAAATTTTTCGATACTCGACAAGTAATTACTGATTCCTACACAAAATATGGAGTTTGTCGATCGAACCGGAAGTGCCACCATCTTGAAACATGAAAAATCCCTAAGGCTTTTTTGCTATTTTACTTACAGACACGGGAGTTATATTTTCTGAATCCTTGAAGGATGGCCCAAAAATCGTAGGGAGCAGAATTTTGATTTCGGTCACGTGATGGTCACCATTTTGAATTGAAAATGAAAAGTAGTAGCAATTTGAGACTTTGAAACACAATAACTCTCCTTCTAATTGAGCTAGAATGTTCAAACTTGGTGTAGACGTTCACTATGTCAATGTCATGATTGAGTTCAAAGATGAGCATTTTCTGTCTAGGGTAAGCAGAGATAGGCATGCTGATTTGTTGATTCTGTAGGGCACGATAACTTCGGTTATAATGAAGGGAGGGCTGTGAAACTTTTGTCAATAGAGAGTCCAATAGCTAGCCTGTTGTGTGAAATCATTGTATCATTTATTTTAAATATCAGGGATAGGCGAAAAAAAGAGATTGAAAATCCAAAAAGTCGTATATTTACAATTTGGAGCATGTTTAGAGGTCTTTCTCGTAAAGTCAACTTAATATTTTTTGGGAACTTCTTCTACAAAGCGTCTTATTGGTAGTCTTTTATATAAAACCATCGATCAACAATCCAACATATCAGGAGTAGAAGAACAAAAGGATCGAACATTGAAAACGGCATCCTTTCATTGTTAAGCGAAACATGCAGTGTGGGTGACTACAATCTACACATTTAGTCATCGTATACAGCTTATTCAACAGTATCGAATTCCAACTGCTTAAGGATATTTTTTTTTCGTCCCATCCGAACGACTAGACAGCTGTGCTTGTCAGGCCCTCCGTTCTGCCTCAATGACAACGGGAAACCACGCCGGGAAATCAAGATGAACTTTTTCCGTGCAGAACTTTCAGTTCAGGCCAAACGTTTATTGCATACGATTAAGCTGGTCAGTTGGAGCATATTTTCAAAAGTTTAGTAATAATCGGTTGGTAATTAAAGTACCGTGCACATTAAACTGTTAAAACAGAAAATTTCGCCCGGTTGAAATGTTTCTTGCTATAAGTCAGCAATTTTTCGAATTCAGGGAGGCTAAATGGCTGAATGGTTAGCATGTGCGCGCTGTATCGTAACGTCTGTCATTGAGTCAACGGGCGTCGTTTCGATCTCCAGGTTGCACGTGACATGGAGTATGATGTCCAACCTCGTGGGTTTTCTCCGTTTCCTTCGGTTTCCTCCCAACGGCTAAAGACCAGTAAGCGCAAGGGGAGTTTTTAAATCAAATTAAAAAACATATGTTTGTCACGAAATGACCTAGTTTGTGTCTAATGGACATTAGGCCGCATTTCTCTCTTTCTCTTTTATTTTTAAAGTTTTGTAATAAACGGTTGGTAATCAAAGGTACTGTAAAAGTGATAAAACAGAAAATTTCGCCCGGTTGTAATGTTTCTCACTTTAAAGTCAGCAATTCGCCGATTTTAAGGGGCAAACGTTTATTGCGAACGATTAAGCTGGTCAAGGGGAGCTTTTTTTAAAAAAGTTTTGTAATATTCGGTTGATAACTAAAGGTACCGTGCAAATTAAACTGTTAAAATATAAAATTTGGCCCGGTTGAACTGTTTCTCGCTGCAGGTCAGCAATTTGCCGATTTTAGGGAGGGAGGTTGCGTGGCTGAATAACGTCTGTCTTTGAGTCAACTGGCGTTGTTTCGATTTCTTGGTTGTACGTGACAAGGAGTATGTTCGCCTGTCCAACTTCGTAGGCCGTGACGCCGCTGCCCAGGTAAAATTTCCCTCATTGCACACTTTATGGCATATGACCGTCTTCATTAGCCCATTTTAGGAGCAAAACAGTAGGACGTTAAACAACCATTCAATTTGATTTCATTTTCTCTATGTTGCTTATTTATTAGAGCAGAACAGTAGGACGTTAAACCCCATTCAATTTCATTTCATTTTCTCTATGTTGCTTATTTATTATAGTGGATAAATATTTTTCTGGTTCTAGCAATTATTTAATTTCTGCATAGAAATCTTGCTTTGGCCACTTTTTTTTATTGCAGAGTGCCATTCTTGTATAATTCAGTCTATGATCCTTTGTTTAAAACATGCTTAAGAAGTCGTCACGATTTCCTACTTATAACCAAACATATTGGAAATATTAGTCTGGCATTATTAAATCCTAATTTTATTGGTCTTATTTAAAATTAAACTTTCATTTAACTATGAACAACCCTTAACGTGTCTCTTTAAAACTATTAAATACTCTAAAACAGTAGCTCAACCTTTTGACCTAAACTCATTAATTTACCATTTTCTTGTGAGCGACTTCTTATTCTTCCTATGACATATTGCACGTGTCTGATTTCAAAGGGGGGTTGGGTGGCTGAATGGTTAGCACGCGCGCCTGTCATTGAGTTAACTAGCGTGATTTCAAATGCCCGGTTGTACGTGACAAGGAGTAAGGTCGCCTGTCCAACCTGCCGTTTTTAATTTGTTTTTCCCGCCATTTTCATTTCATTTTCTCATCCGTCTCATTACAGTAATACAAGTTTCAGTTATTTCCCTTTAGTTTTCAGATTATTGTTATGCCTGGGTGTAATGTTTCATACTATATTTAGACTTGTAACTTCGAGAGTTTTTGACCAATTTTGATAAGTGTTTCTTCTTATCCTTTTATTTAGGATACTTGATACAATCAATGACACGTGACGATGAATATGAAAGCTTTCATATCTGCATGGGATAGTAGCAGATCTAGTTATTATTATTTTTTTTTCGCCGGAGCCTATTTCTCAGTGCCTGTAACAGATACTGATCTGGGACCTAATTCTCTATTTGGAAACCATGTGTTGGCTACTTGATAAACTATTTTTGAAACTTCTGCGCAGACCGGAAGTGGTCGAATTTTGTGCTGTGTCAAAAAATTAAAAAACGGCCGTAGTTTCGTTAATTCTGTACCTATTTTCATACAAATGACATTTTCGGAAACCCTGAGTCTTTTCTCGGACGATAGCAGTTGAAAATTTCGATATTTCGAAACTTCATCGCTGACTTCTTGCGATCGAAAAATGAAAATGTGGTTTGAGAGACAATTTTTGTTATTTTTCAAAATCTTCAAATTTGACCTACATTTTTGGATACCTGAAAACCATCCGATTCCAGAAATATAAGTTTCATTCCGAGTTATCGCCCTTTATTTTTCGATTTTTTTCGAATTTTCTACCCATTTTGTGAGCTCGGGTTTCGTTTTATGGCAGAATTGACGTTTCTGAAACTTCTGAGGCATGAAGCCAATTGATCATTGCAAGGAATAAAGCAATTTCAACAATAATCTGTACACCGGAAGTGGTCGAAATAATGTCCGATACTTTGAAAAAAAATGGGTATTTTGGGGAAAAACGCGATTTCTCCGTACGATATCAATGGATTAGACAAATTAGGGTACCATTGGATTGCACTAAGATTGTGCTATCGTATGATACCCAATTCGTACGGATACTATGAGCATATTCAGATAGCTGACCTAATTACGATTCTAACGATGTATAATATGTATGTAGTTATTGAAATTTAATTTTCGATGTTTTAATATTTTTGCATTTTTGGCACTTTTGAACATAGGATTTCTCAGGGGGATTTTATCTGATCGGATAATGTAATATATCATTACAGAGCCCTGTGGCTATTTTAGTGCCCAAACCGGCTATTAAAACTATTTCGACAATAATAACCATACCGGAAGTATTCAAAAAATGAAAAAAAAAATGGTTAGAAACATTGTCGCACTTGCGAAAAACTTGACTTCTCCTTTACGTAATAGCGGACCAAAAGAACTAAAGTGTCGCTGGATAGCTCTATTCATGGACCACCATATGGTATCTAAATAATACGATTTCGATGGTAAGGAAATAAATTATTGTATGCCAAAAATCTAGTATTTTCCAATTTTTTAACATTCTGAGACGCCCTTTTCTCGAAAACGACGCCACAGATTTTTCTTAAATTTTTCTTACTCAAAGTCCTATCGGTTGTCTATATAGTGAATCCAAAATGAAAAGCGTTGAAATAATATAAGTGGTCCAAAAATGGCCTCAAACTTTGAAAAAAATTGAAAAATCGTTAAATTTTTGGAAACGCTCTTTAATTTATCTTTTTTTCCAAAACTACTCAATGGATGTTTCTGATAAAGTTAAGTATCCACAAAACTTCGTAAAGCTATCACAACAACGATCGTAAAACCGGAAGTATTTTTTGATGATATTTTACACAAGAATTATTGATATAAAATTAAACCATACTAGTCCCGAAATGACATAGTTTGTGTCTAGTCGACGTTAAACCCCATTTCTCAAATCTCGGTAGTGCCGGTTAATTTGAGATATAGTTTGTCTCCCTTTAAGTTTTTTACCTTTTTAATTTCAGTTTATGGGTTCCAAGTTTATTATTTATTGCCTGGTGTGTATAAAACAATTCTCAATTGCGAATTCTCAACTCATTTGTTACCGATATAATGATTTCTTTTGGCACAGGAAGCGAAGTAATTTTGCCCGATTTTACAATTTTGACCGGTGTATTCGCAAGCAAATATTACTTACAAATCTGATAGAGGGTGGCACTGAATCATAACAACTACAGTATCGTTTGGTAGCTCGATGGATCGGCTATTGTATGACGCACTTTTTGTCTGATTCCTGAAAGCCGATTCAGCACTGCAGGTCTGCAGGTCTAGTTATTATTAAGCTTTCATATGTATTACATATGAAAGCTTATTGTTTCTGTTAAAGTTATTATTAAGCTTTCATATTACATATGAAAGCTTATTGTTTCTGTTAAAGTTATTATTAAGCTTTCATATTACATATGAAAGCTTATTGTTTCTGTTAAGATTATTATTGTTATTTTTTTTTTGTGTTTTGTCCACAAATCGGATTTCTCAGAATCTAACGATAGGATCGTTCTGAAACTTTTACCTATCCCCCCAAAAATGGGTGGTGGCTGTTGATTAAATATATTTTCAAAACGTTTTACGAATCCGAAATCACCGAATTTTACGAACGAAAAAACTGACAATGCATAGTCGTAACTTTGTTATTTTTTCACCGATTTTACTAATTCTTTTTTCTTTGAATACCTTGAAAAAAATCATTTTCATCTGCAGTTTCGCATTTTCCAATTTCGAAAATTCGTCGCTGTGATTTCGAACCGGAAGTTTAGACCAATTTGACAACTTCTTTAATAGTTGTACGATTTTCATGAAATTTAGTGTATAAATAGATCTTACCGATGTGACTTCAAAAATATAATTAGAAATTTTCTAAATTATCTCCCCTTGACGAAATTAAGGATCAAATTTTTCAAAAAAATCAAAGAAATATAGGTCAGAATAACCTAATTTTTTTCTTGGATATTAGAGAAGTAAGTACTGATTCGTACACAAAATATGGAGTTTATCGATCGAACCGGAAGTGCCACCATCTTGAAAAGTGAAAAATCAAAAAGGCTTTTTTGCTATTTTACTTACAGACTCGGGAATTATATTTTCGGAATCCTTGAAGGAATGCCTAAATATCTGTCGGATCAGAATTTCGATTTCGGTCACGTGATGGTCACCATTTTGAATTGAAAATGAAAAATAGAAGCAATTTAAAGGGTCGGGACTTTGGAACACAATTACTCTCCTTCTAATTAAGCTAGAATGTTCAAACTTGGTGTAGACGTTCACTAGGTCAATGTTATGATTGAGATCAAAGATGAGCATTTTCTGCTTAGGGTAAGCAGAGATAAGCATGCTGATTTGTTGATTCTTTAGGGCACGATAACTTCGGTTATAATGAAGGGAGGGCGGTGAAACTTTTGTCAATAGAGAGTCTAATAGCTAGCCTGTTGTGTGAAATCATTGTATCATTTTTTTTAAATATCAGGCATAGCCGAAAAAAAGAGATTGAAAATCCAAAAAGTCGTATTTTTACAATTTGGAGCATATTTAGAGAGGTCTTTCTCGTAAAGTCAACATAATATTTTTGGGGAACTTCTTCTACAAAGAGTCTTATTGGTAGTCTTTTATATGAAACCAGTTCAACATATCAGGAGGAGAAGAACAAAAGGATCGAACATTGAAAACGGCACCCTTTCATTGTTAAGCGAAACATGCAGTGGGGGTGACTACAATCTACGCATTTAGTCATCGTATAGAGCTTATTCAACAGTATCGAATTCCAACTGCTTAGGGATATTTTACGTGCACTCCAATGTGTACACGGGACCTTGGTTTTTCGTCCCATCCGAACGACTAGACAGCTGTGCTTGTCAGGCCCTCCGTTCTGCCTCACTGACAACGGGGAACCACGCCGGGAAATCAAGATGAACTTTCACCGTGCAGAACTTTCAATTCAGGCCAAACGTTTATTGCACACGATTAAGCTGGTCAGTTGTAATAATCGGTTGGCAATTAAAGTACTGTGCACATTAAACTGTTAAAACAGAAAATTTCGCCCGGTTGAAATGTTTCTTGCTATAAGTCAGCAATTTTCCGAATTCAGGGAGGCTGAATGGTTAGCATGTGCGCGCTGTATCGTAACGTCTGTCATTGAGTCAACGAGCGTCGTTTCGATCTCCAGGTTGCACGTGACATGAAGTATGATGTCCAACCTCGTGGGTTTTCTCCGTGTCCTTCGGTTTCCTCCCAAAGGCTAAAGACCAGTAAGCGCAAGGGGAGTTTTTAAATAAAATTAAAAAACATATGTTAGTCACAAAATGACCTAGTTTGTGTCGAATGGACATTAGGCCGCATTTCTCTCTTTCTCTTTTATTTTTAAAGTTTTGTAATAATCGGTTGGTAATCAAAGGTACTGTAAAAGTGATAAAACAGAAAATTTCTCCCGGTTATAATGTTTCTCACTTTAAAGTCAGCAATTTGCAGATTTTAAGGGGCAAACGTTTATTGCGAACGCTTAAGCTGGTCAGGGGGAGCTTATTTTTAAAAGTTTTGTAATATTCGGTTGATAACTAAAGGTACCATGCAAATTAAACTGTTCAAATAGAAAATTTGGGCCGGTTGAAATGTTTCTCGCTGTAGGTCAGCAATTTGCCGATTTTAGGGAGGTTGCGTTGCTGAATGGTTAGCACGTGCGCTCTGTATCAAAACGTCTGTCATTGAGTCAACTGGCGTTGTTTCGATTTCTTGGTTGTACGTGACAAGGAGTATGGTCGCCTGTCCAACCTCGTAGGCCGTAACGCCGCTGCCCGGGTAAAATTTCCCTCATTGCACACTTTATGGCATATGCCAGTCTTCATTAGCCCATTTTAGGAGCAGAACAGTAGGACGTTAAACCCCATTCAATTTCATTTCATTTTCTCTATGTTGCTTATTTATTGTAGTGGATAAATATTTTTCTGGTTCTAGCAATTATTTAATTTCTGCATAGAAATCTTGCTTTGGCCAGTTTTTTTTATTGCAGAGTGCCATTCTTGTATAATTCAGTCTATGATCCTTTGTTTAAAACATGCTTAAGAAGTCGTCATGATTTCCTACTTATAACCAAACATATTGGAAATATTTGTCTGGCATTATTAAATCCTAATTTTATTGGTCTTATTTAAAATTAAACTTTCATTTAACTATGAACAACCCTTAACGTGTCTCTTTAAAACTATTAAGTACTCTAAAATAGTAGCTCAACCTTATGACCTAAACTCATTAATTTACCATTTTGTTGTGAGCGACTTCTTATCCTTCCTATATGACATATTGCACGTGTCGGATTTCAAAGGGGGGGTTGGATGGCTGAATGGCTAGCACGCGCGCCTGTCATTGAGTTAACTAGCGTGTTTTCGAATGCCCGGTTGTACGTGACAAGGAGTAAGGTCGCCTGTCCAACCTGACATTTTTATTTTTTTTTCCCGCCATTTTCATTTCATTTTCTCATCCGTCTCATTACAGTAATACAAGTTTCAGTTATTTCCCTTTAGTTTTCACATTATTGTTATGCCTGGGTGCAATGTTTCATACTATATTTAGACTTGTAACTTCGCGAGTTTTTGACCAATTTTGATAATTTTTTCTTCTTATCCTTTCATTTAGGATACTTGATACAATCAATGACACGTGACGATGAATATGAAAGCTTTCATATCTGCATGGGACAGTAGCAGATCTAGTTATTATTATTTTTTTTTTTGTGTGTTTTCTGCAAATCGGATTTCTCAGAATCTATCCATAGGATCTTTCTGAAATTTTGACCTACCCCCCCAAAAATGGGGTGCGAACCTTGATTAAATATATTTTCGAAACGTTTTACGAATCCGAAATCACCGAATTTTACGAACGAAAAAAATGACAATGCATAGTCGTAACTTTGTTATTTTTTGACCGATTTTACTAATTCTTTTTTCTTTGAATACCTTTAAAAAAACCATTTTCATCTGCAGTTTCACATTTTCGAATTTCGAAAATTCGTCGCTGTGATTTCGAACCGGAAGATTAGACCAATTTGACAACTTCTTTAATAGTTGTACGATTTTCATGAAATTTAGTATCTAAGTAGATCCTACCGATGTGACTTCAAAAATATAATTAGAAATTTTCTAAATTATCTCCCCTTGACGAAATTAAGGATCAAAATTTTCAAAAAAATCATCGAAATATAGGTCAGAATGACCTGATTTTTTTTTTTGGATACTAGATAAGTAATTACTGATTTGTACACAAAATATGGAGTTTGTCGATCGAACCGGAAGTGCCGCCATATTTAAAAGTGAAAAATCAATAAGGCTTTTTTGCTATTTTACTTACAGACTCGGGAGTTATATTTTCTGAATCCTTGTAGGAAGGCCTAAAAAATGTCGCGAATAGAATTTTGATTTCGGTCACGTGATGGTCACCATTTTGAATTGAAAATGAAAAATAGAAGCAATTTGAAGGGTCGGGACTTTGGAACACAATTACTCTCCTTCTAATTAAGCTAGAATGTTCAAACTTGGTGTAGACGTTCACTAGGTCAATGTTATGATTGAGTTCAAAGATGAGCATTTTCTGCTTAGGGTAAGCAGAGATAAACAAGCTAATTTGTTGATTTTTTAGGGCACGATAACTTCGGTTATAATGAAGGGAGGGCGGTGAAACTTTTGTCAATAGAGAGTCTAATAGCTAGCCTGTTGTGTGAAATCATTGTATTATTTTTTCTAAATATCAGGGATAGCCGAAAAAAAGAGATTGAAAACCCAAAAAGTCGTATTTTTACAATTTGGAGCATGTTTAGAGGTCTTTCTCGTAAAGTCAACATAATATTTTTTGGGAACTTCTTGTACAAAGAGTCTTATTGGTAGTCTTTTATATGAAACCATCGATCAACAGTCCAACATATCAGGAGTAGAAGAACAAAAGGATCGAACATTGAAAACGGCACCCTTTCATTGTTAAGCGAAACATGCAGTGTGGGTGACTACAATCTACACATTTAGTCATCGTATAGAGCTTATTCAACAGTATCGAATTCCAACTGCTTAGGGATATTTTACGTGCACTCCAATGTGTACACGGAACCTTGGTTTTTCGTCCCATCCGATGGACTAGACAGCTGTGCTTGTCAGGCCCTCCGTTCTGCCTCACTGACAAGGGGAACCACGCCGGGAAATCGAGATGAACTTTCTCCGTGCAGAACTTTCAATTCAGGCGAAAACGTTTATTGCATACGATTAAGCTGGTCAGTTGGAGCTTATTTTCAAAAGTTTTGTAATAATCGGTTGGTAATTAAAGTACCGTGCACATTAAACTGTTAAAACAGAAAATTTCGCCCGGTTGAAATGTTTCTTGCTATAAGTCAGCAATTTTCTGAATTCAGGGAGGCTGAATGGCTGAATGGTTAGCATGTGCGCACTGTATCGTAACGTCTGTCATTGAGTCAACGGGCGTCGTTTCGATCTCCAGGTTGCACGTGACATGAAGTATGATGTCCAACCTTGTGGGTTTTCTCCGTGTTCTTCGGTTTCCTCCCAACGGCTAAAGACCTGTAAGCGCAGGGGGAGTTTTTAAATAAAATTAAAAAACATATGTTAGTCCCGAAATGACCTAGTTTGTGTCGAATGGACATTAGGCCGCATTTCTCTCTTTCTCTTTTATTTTTAAAGGTTTGTAATAATCGGTTGGTAATCAAAGGTACTGTAAAAGTGATAAAACAGAAAATAATCGGTTGGTAATCAAAGGTACTGTAAAAGTCATAAAACAGAAAATTTCGCCCGGTTGTAATGTTTCTCACTTTAAAGTCAGCAATTTCCCGATTTTAAGTGGCAAACGTTTATTGCGAACGCTTAAGCTGGTCAGGGGGGAGCTTATTTTTAAAAGTTTTGTAATATTCGGTTGATAACTAAAGGTACCGTGCAAATTAAACTGTTACAATAGAAAATTTGGCCCGGTTGAAATGTTTCTCGCTGTAGGTCAGCAATTTGCCGATTTTAGGGAGGTTGCGTGGCTGAATGGTTAGCACGTGCGCTCTGTATCATAACGTCTGTCATTGAGTCAACTGCCGTTGTTTCGATTTTTTGGTTGTACGTGACAAGGAGTATGGTTGCCTGTCCAACCTCGTAGGCCGTAACCGCCGCTGCCCGGGTAAAATTTCCCTCATTGCACACATTATGGCATATGCCCGTCTTCATTAGCCCATTTTAGGAGCAGAACAGTCGGACGTTAAACCCCATTCAATTTCATTTCATTTTCTCTATGTTGCTTATTTATTATAGTGGATAAATATTTTTCTGGTTCTAGCAATTATTTAATTTCTGCATAGAAATCTTGCTTTGGCCAGTTTTTTTTTATTGCAGAGTGCCATTCTTGTTTAAACAAACATGATCCTTTGTTTAAAACATGCTTAAGAAGTCGTCACGATTTCCTACTTATAACCAAACATATTGGAAATATTAGTCTGGCATTATTAAATCCTAATTTTATTGGTCTTATTTAAAATTAAACTTTCATTTAACTATGAACAACCCTTAACGTGTCTCTTTAAAACTATTAAGTACTCTAAAACAGTAGCTCAACCTTTTGACCTAAACTCATTAATTTACCATTTTGTTGTGAGCGACTTCTTATTCTTCCTATATGACATATTGCACGTGTCTGATTTCAAAGGGGGGTTGAGTGGCTGAATGGTAAGCACGCGCGCCTGTCATTGAGTAAACTAGCGTGTTTTCGAATGCCCGGTTGTACGTGACAAGGAGTAAGGTCGCCTGTCCAACCTGCCATTTTTAATTTTTTTTTCCCGCCATTTTCATTTCATTTTCTCATCCGTCTCATTACAGTAATACAAGTTTCAGTTATTTCCCTTTAGTTTTCAGATTATTGTTATGCCTGGGTGCAATGTTTCATACTATATTTAGACTTGTAACTTCGCGAGTTTTTGACCAATTTTAATAATTTTTTCTTCGTATCCTTTTATTTAGGTTACTTGATACAATCAATGACACGTGACGATGAATATGAAAGCTTTCATATCTGCATGGGACAGTAGCAGATCTAGTTATTATTATTTTTTTTTTTGTGTCATTTCTGCAAATCGGATTTCTCAGAATCTAACCATGGGATCTTTCTGAAACTTTGACCTACCCCCCCATAATTGGGGTGCGAACCTTGATTAAATATATTTTCAAAACGTTTTACGAATCCGAAATCACCGAATTTTACGAACGAATGCATTTGACCTACAATGCTGTAACTTTGTGACTAGTTGACCTATTTAATTAATTCTTTTTTCTATGAGTACCTTGAGACATTTACTTCAAATCTGCAATTTCGGATTTTCGAATTTCGAAAATTCGTCGCTGTGATATCGAACCGGAAGTTTAGACCAACACGACAACTTCTTTAGTAGTTGTACGATTTTCATGAAATTTAATATGTAAGTAAACCTTAATGATGCGACTTGAAAGAGGACTTCAGAAATTTTCTAAATTATCTCCCCTTGGAGAAATTGAGGATCGAAATTTTCAAAAAAATCGACGAAATATAGGTCAAATCATCTTGAATTTTTTTTTGGTTACTAGTTCCGAGACCACTGATTCGTACACAAAAAATGGAGTTTGTAGCTCACCCCGGAAGTGCCACCATCTTGAAATGTAAAAACCTCAAACGCCATTTTGCTATTTTACTTACAGACACGGGAATTATATTTTCTGAATCCTTGGAGGAAGGCCTAAAAAACGTCGGGAGTAGAATTTTCATTTAGGTCAACTGGGAGTCACCATTTTGAATTGAAAATGAAAAATAGAAGCAATTTGAAGGGCCGAGTTTTTGGAACACAATAACTCTCCTTCTAATTAAACTAGAATGTTTAAACTTGGGTTAGACGTTCACTGGGTCAATGTCATGATTGAGTTCAAAGATGAGCATTTTCTGCCTGGGGTAAGCAGAGATAAGCATGCTGATTTGTTGATTCTTTAGGGCACAATAACTTCGGCTATAATGAAGGGAGGGTGGTGAAACTCTTGTCAATCGAGAGTCTAATAGCTAGCCTGTTGTGTGAAATCATTGTATCATTTTTTTTAAATATCAGGGATAGCAGAAAAAAGAGATCGAAAATCCAAAAAGTGGTATTTTTACGATTTAGAGCATATTTAAAGATCCTTTTCTCTTAAAGTGAACATAATATTTTTGGGGAACTTCTTGTACAAAGAGTCTTATCGGTAGTCTTTTATATGAAACCATCGATCAACAGTCCAAAATATCAGGAGTAGAAGAATAAAAGGATCGAAAATTGAAAACGGCACCCTTTCATTGTTAAGCAAAACATGCAGTGTGGGTGGCTACAATCTGCACATTTAGTCATGGTATAGAGCTTATTCAACATTATCGAATTCCAACTGCTAAGGAATCTTTTACGTGCAGTCCAATGTGTACACGCCGGTGGGAGGACACGCCAGAAAATCGAGATGAACTTTCTCGGCCAATGCAGGGATCGAACACCCGACCTCCTGGCTAGCAGGTCAACGCCTTCGCCACATAGTGTGGACACCCATCGTACATTTCATCCGTCAAATCAAAGCATTTCATTGCATTAGACCAATAATTAATTATTCTTAATTTGAAACTTTATTTTAATATTATTAAATCCTCATTTTATTGGTAGACGTTCGTCTTATTTAAAATTAAACTTTCATTTAACTATGAACAACCCTTAACGTGTCTCTTAACAAAACAATTAAATACTCTAAAATAGTAGCTCATTAATTTACCATTTTGTATGTGAGCGACTTGTTATTCTTCTTATATGACATATTGCACGTGTCTGATTTCAAAGGGGAGTTTGGTGGCTGAATGGTTAGCACGCGCGCGCTGTATCATAAAGCCTGTCATCGAGTCAGCTAGCGTGTTTTCGAATCTCCGGTCGTACCTGACAAGGAGTAAGGTCGCCTGTCCATCTTGTTGGGTTTTCGTCATTTCCTCCGGTTTCCTTCCACTGCCAAAGACCTCTACGCGCAAGCGAAATATTGAAATAAAATCGAACTATATGTTAGTCCCGAAATGATCTAGTTTGGGACACAATAACTCTCTTTCTAATTCAGCTAGACTTGGTGTGGGTGTTTATTAGGCCAATACCTTGATGACTCTGGAACACAATAACTCTTCCTCTAATTGGGGTACAATGTTCAAACTTGGTATAGGCATTCACTAGGTCAATGTCTTGATGAAGTTCGAAGTAGAATTTTGATTTAGGTCAACTGGTAGTCACCATTTTGAAGTGAATATGAAACATAGTGAAAAATCGACATTTACGGACTTGTAAACAAACACAATAGAGCATAGTATGTTCAATGCGTCTCCTATGTCTGACATTAATACATTTCAAGATAGTCGGGATACGGTATTTGAATATTTCAAAAATTCGATTTTTGCCTTTGATGTTTTTCGTGCTGACAAAATTCTTTACGAGTGAAAAATCACATTAACTTTACTAGATTGTGACCGATTTTAATGATTTTTTTTTTTGTTCGGATTATTCATATGACCCATGACATGTGACAGGAAGTGACTGTGAATATGAAAGCTTTCATATCTGCATGGGACAGTAGCAGATCTAGTTATTATTATTTTTTTTTTTGTGTGTTTTCTGCAAATCGGATTTCTCAGAATCTATCCATAGGATCTTTCTGAAATTTTGACCTACCCCCCCAAAAATGGGGTGCGAACCTTGATTAAATATATTTTCAAAACGTTTTACGAATCCGAAATCACCGAATTTTACGAACGAAAAAAATGACAATGCATAGTCGTAACTTTGTTATTTTTTGACCGATTTTACTAATTCTTTTTTCTTTGAATACCTTGAAAAAGATCATTTTCATCTGCAGTTTCACATTTTCGAATTTCGAAAATTCGTCGCTGTGATTTCGAACCGGAAGTTTAGACCAATTTGACAACTTCTTTAATAGTTGTACGATTTTCATGAAATTTAGTATATAAGTAGATCTTACCGATGTGACTTCAAAAATATAATTAGAAATTTTCTAAATTATCTCCCCTTGACGAAATTAAGGATCAAAATTTTCAAAAAAATCATCGAAATATAGGTCAGAATGACCTGATTTTTTTTTTGGATACTAGACAAGTAATTACTGATTTGTACACAAAATATGGAGTTTGTCGATCGAACCGGAAGTGCCACCATCTTTAAAAGTGAAAAATCAATAAGGCTTTTTTGCTATTTTACTTACAGACTCAGGAGTTATATTTTCTGAATCCTTATAGGAAGGCCTAAAAAATGTCGCGAATAGAATTTTGATTTAGGTCAACCGTTAGTCACCATTTTGAATTGAAAATGAAAAATAGAAGCAATTTGAAGGGCCGAGACTTTGGAGCACAATAACTCTCATTCTAATTAAGCTAGAATGTTCAAACTTGTTGTAGACGTTCACTAGGTCAATGTTATGATGGAGTTCAAAGATGAGCATTTTCTGTTTAGGGTAAGCAGAGATAAGCATGTTGATTTGTTGATTTTTTAGGGCACGATAACTTCGGTTATAATGAAGGGAGGACGGTGAAACTTTTGTCAATAGAGAGTCTAATAGCTAGCCTGTTGTATGAAATCATTGTATCATTTTTTTTAAATATCAGGGATAGCCGAAAAAAAAGAGATTGAAAATCCAAAAAGTCGTATTTTTACAATTTGGAGCATGTTTAGAGGTCTTTCTCGTAAAGTCAACATAATATTTTTTGGGAACTTCTTCTACAAAGAGTCTTATCGATAGTCTTTTATATGAAACCATCGATCAACAGTCCAAAATATCAGGAGTAGAAGAACAAAAGGATCGAAAATTGAAAACGGCAACTTTTACTGTTCAGCGAAACATGCAGCGTGGGTGACTACAATCTGCACATTTAGTCATCGTATAGAGCTTGTTCAACAGTATCGAATTCCAACTGCTAAGGAATCTTTTACGTGCACTCCAATGTGTACACGGTACCTTGGTTTTTCGTCCCATTCGAACGACAAGACAGTTGTCCTTGTCAGGCCCTTCGTTCTGTCTCACTAGCCAGCCTGCGCCTTACCAACTTAGGTGGTGATATTTTATACCGAATATCTAATATTAATAAGAATTGAACCGGTTAGAACTGTCGTTCGGCTAAGTTAAATCAACGAATAGTAGAGATGAAGACGTGTTTTGTTGCAAAGCTATTGTATATTTGAAAGGAGAAAGATGGATATCCACAGATCACTTCCTGCCATGCCATGTTCACCGTCAAGTGTCACCTATAATATTAAGCGTCTTTTAAAAAAGAACAAATAAATATGATTATTTCTATACCACTTTGAATGGCACGCACAAAACACAATTACACGGTCTGTAATACAAGAAAAATTACATAATGTCAGTTCCGAATGGCAATGCACGGAAATGACAAATAACGGCGTGGAACTGTATATCAAGTGAAATCGCTGCTAGACGCCTAGATCGACTGAGTTAACTTCACAGAAAAGGATCAAGGGTTACCCCAGTCTCCGCCCTAGATCTTTTAGGCTACCGTGAAGCTTTGATCTGGAATTTGAATTTTTTTCTCCTTTTGTCATAAACCGCGGGGCACTCTGGGCCGGGCCTGGCCCCTCCGGCCCATGCCTAAGCTTGGCCCTGTTTTAGATTATACTTCAAAAGTGTCCTAAAATTAGAGGAAAAAGTGGATTCTCCAAAATAAAAGCTACACATGTATATATGTTTCATTTAAACAGTTTGTGGTGTATATAATTATATACAATAAGATACTTTGCACTTTAGGTTTATATGTAAAACTTTGCAAATGCTTGGCCCATACCTCAATCTTTTTTGTGGTGAATGTAATGTATATGTAAATCTATACATTAATTGATGAGACTGCCCCACAAAAGAGAACGGCAGTATCTGCAAAATATAATAGTCATTTTGAGAAAATCGACTTTAATGTTTGTCACTTTCCTGTACTCATAGTTTTGTATAAAATAATGTGATTTCTTCAACGTAAGGAAATATTTTGGTTCTCTTTCGATATATCTTGTCGATTTTCGTATATTTCTTTGAGGGACTAAGATAATGCAGATACTGCTCATTTTATGGCTCGGGACCTTTTGCTGTGCCCATTGTAAAACCAAGGTACAGAGCAGCATCTACACATGCTCTCTAATTGTTTCTGTTATAAACAGACAGTTTACAAACTGCATATTTATGCATAAACATTGTTCTGGGCATTTCTCCATTCAGTAGAGTCCAAATCCTTGACATTATATACAGTTTTTTACCTTAGTTATTCCAGGTCACTTTACATTTTCTGCCAGCACCTTATCTTAAGGTACATACATGTCCCAAGGAGAACGGTAGTATCTACACTTACTGCTTTTCTCCTTAGTTATATAAGAGAAATTTGCATTTACTGCCAAAATTTCGCTCTGGGTTGTAATAAATGTATCAAGGAGAACGACAGTATCTACACTTACTGCTTTCATCCTTAGTTATACCAGGGCAATTTATATTTACTGCCCAAATCGACACTATAAATCTCTTTACCTAATTGAAATATAGCAATGGAATTTTTACATGTGATAGAGCTGATACTGCCGATCACAATGATAGCAAAAACGTATTTTGGCCAAAAGTGTAGATACTGCCTTCTTCCTTTGCGCGGCGGAATAGGGTTAATCCTGAGGTGTACTGCTATTGTTATAATAAATAAAATGAGGTTTTAGGTCCCACTTTTCTGTTCCAGTTTGGCTAATGATGTTCAAGTGTATATTTTGTAATCAAGGCATAATGAATAAAAAAACATTGTCAATATAAAAGACCCCCCACCAGCACAATCCCATGTACTACAAAAGCTTACAATTTTGTCACAAGTATATCACTAGTAGTATTTTCATTTTCTCTTTGGGGCATCTAATACCACTTCTCATTGACGTGTTAACACAGCTACTAGTTTTTGTATGTTGTGTAATCTTTATTCAGTATAAATCAGCTTATACACATAAAAAAAAATATTTGGATTGATGAAATTATTTTTTGACAGTTATTCTTACAGATATCATAATAGGAGGGTCTAGAACACAAGTGATCTAACTACTCACAGCTTTAGAAAGTTGTTTGAGCGCTGTGCTCTAGACCATCCAATCCCAACTTTAATATACATAATAATGTGTATTTTAATTTAAAATAAAACAATAATGATTTCTGTACAATAATAGTAACAATACAACATTTCAATTCACAATAATTTCTTTTGTTCCTGTACCCAGTTGATCAAAAACCTGATTATATTTGCAATTTATTCCACGCGATGTCTTAAAAGTGGCTTATCTAAGAGATTATACCATGTAGTCTTATCTTAACAGAATATAGTACCATGACACACAATAGCAAATTGTAATCATTTCCATTATTTGTTTCAATAATTTGACACTGTGTTATTTATGTATATATACACAACATATGGCAAGAGTGGATTAAGTTATTTTAGATTGATAGAAATATCTGGTAGAAATAAGTATTGTATATTGGTTTATAGAAAAATAATTCGTACAGATAATGTAACTTCTAGCAACACACCAGAGCATGTACCATAATACAACTGACTTTCTATATTTTAATACAATTAATTTACATTGAGTATAAATAATATAGTATTAAACAGATTAGTTATTGTATACAACATTAAATTAATTTCATAGCAACATTTTACACTGTTGTTATGGTATTTTTTGTTTTGTCTTTATTAGCCCAGTGAGTGCAAAACAATAGATTGTTAAATCCCATTTCATTTTATTAATAATAGTATTCATCTAGAATACAAATATGACTATTTATATTGGTATGACACTTCAAAGATATAACAATAACATTAGCAAAAGTATGTATAAATCATCAAGTTCTCTATAGTATCTTATCCTTCATAAATAGTCAAACTATTCATTATCATTATCTTTTCTCCTTTTACACATTTATTTGGTGACAAAGCAACATTACACATTTCTATTTTTTTATTTATCATAGGATTGTACACTGCACATCATTATATAACACACGATTAACACACGATTGTAAAAGTTATCTCCCTTACAACAATATTTATAGTTCGTATGCAAAACTGCATTAATGGCTGAATGTGTAGAAATGTACAAACTATACACAGAAATATTCTAAATCAATAACGACGTGGATCAATAAATCTTTAAAAATCTTAGTATGTTTATAAAAAACATTAATGTTTTGAAATAGTTTTAAAATACATGTAGAATACAAATAATACATGAATAATTATAACATCATGTATCAAACCAAACCATATCTATTCAATTTCAATAAATATGAGGGCTTGCTTTAAAGTTCTAAGAATATATGTGAAAAGTCAATTGTTTCCATTTATTTTTTTACAGTCCCCTTCCAGATGTACACACTTATGTAAACAATATTGCAAGGCCTGGATGCTGGTCACAAACAAATTATCTTCGGTCACTCAAAAAAATGCATTCACATCTGACATGACGTCATTATAAGTAGGAAAATCATGACCTGATAATTCCAAATTGGGTGAGCAGAATGGACTGTCCGATAAGTTTGAATTCACAACCATAGATCATTGAAATGGAGCATTGCTTTGAAGGAACAGGATGCCTTTATAGTATCTTCCATTCATAGTCAGGTTGTCATCAGCAGAATACCCTTGAAATCATACACAAGAGAACCCATCACCTTTCCAGCAGATGGAGCAGACCTGGTTTCTTTGAAGGGCTTGTGACACTGGATGTTCCATTTGACTGAATTTAGGATTCTCGTTGACACTGATGAATCCAGGTCTCCTCCATGGTTAAAAATCTGGCTAATAAATTATCAGGATATGTTCAAAACAGCACAGATTGTCACTGGATGTCAGGAATCTGACAAATTTGTGATCCACAGTCAAGATCTTTGGTACCATCATGCAGAAATATTTTTCATTCATATTCATTGGCGATAATGTGCTTAACCCTCTCATGAGAAATGCCCATAACACTGACAAAATGTTGTGTTGCTAATCTACATAGGTTATAGTCAAAATCCACCACACTTAAATTCTGCAGAATCTCCTTTAATGTGGAAGGTGTGTCTTTCCCTAAATTTGCGAAAATGTTAGTCCTTTCAGTTGCAGGTCCTTGATGACTGTCCTGTAGCCAGATTTGTCCCATTTGTGGAGATTTCAATGGGTAAGTTCACAAGATGGTCTGGTGCAAAGGCAATAATTAAACTACATTTGCAGTTCTTATCTCTATGATTCATTTAATGATTTTACTTGTTGGTAGTAAAATAGTGTTTAAATCCAACTGAACTATCCTTAAAACTTTCCAGCCAGCCATTGTATTTTAGTATATTGACACAATAACAAAGTTGAACAGAGAAAAAATATTATAACATCATAAATCTATAAAATGATAGGTATTCATATTTCAATCAACAAAATCAAATGTATTGATACAAATATATATCTATGTATACAAATATATCTGTACAAATGTATAAATACTTCCACAATTCAAAACAAAGCTATTCAATTATTACCAATATTACCAATAAGTTTAGTAATTTGAAATTTTAATTGACAAGTTATATTTTTTGTTTTTGTCGCAAGTTACCAACACCGTAAAAAGCAACCATAGTAATTTAAGATGTGTGGATATCTGTACATTTGATAAATATAATTTGCATCCACTCCAACACCCCCACCCCCAATAAGAAATCATTAGGATATATCACTATGAAAATACTGTTTCATAATGTTTAGATATTTACACAGATGCTAAATACAACATGTTGGTAAATATTCAGTGGTTAGATAGTATTTTAAACCTTTTGCACTAGGTAAATGTAAATATTGACTACACTGGTAAAAATCAATTTTACACTGCATTTTGTAGTTTAAATTTCAATATTATTAAAGCATGTATTAAGACAAACCTACTTATTTGAAAAACTATTACGGTGTATCCACACAACAAAAAATTATTACAAATTATAGTACATATGCAAATGTATATATGAATACTAGCATAAATTATTAAATAATTTTGTCAATTTGCAAATGTAATTGACTGTTTATAATTTCATTATTAAAAATTATCAACAACGTGAATCCTGCTAGATTCTCATTTTCCCTTAAAAAAAAAAGCAACCATACTAACTTAAGATTTGTGGATATCTGTACATTTCATAGCATTAATTTGTATCTACTCCATCACCCCACCCACATCCAATCAAACATTTGGATGCATCACTATTTTTGTCAAAAGTGACAAACAATGTGAAAAGCAAACAAACTAATTCCAGGTGTGGATATTTGCACATTTGCTAAATATAATTTGCATCCACTCACAACACCCCAACCCCATCCACTTCCAATAAAAAATCATTGGGGAAACAGGTTTGGATATTTGTACATTTGATAAAAAAATTGCATCCAATACCAACAGTCCAACCCCACCACCCCAACCAATAACAAATCATTAGGGAAAGGGGTTTCACATAAGCTAAGCATGTGTTCCCCCAATCCAATTCAGACATCCTGAATAAAAATATTGTTAATATAAAAAAATCATTAGGATATATCAAAATGAAAAATTGTATGTTAAAATATTACACTGATGAAAATCTCAATACAGCATGAAGAAAAAAGTAGATAGTATCTTATTCATTGAGAACTTGATAAATATTTTGAATGTGTTGTGTAGATAGCATCTTAATCTTTCGCATCTGGTAAATATTATTATTGACTTGCGCAGGTTCACTGAAAAAAAAATAAGAGAAAAGTGATTTTTTTTTTAACATTTCTTTAATTTTGTCTTTATCAATTTCATCTATCAATTTCATTTATCTAATCTTGTCTTCATCGCTTTCATTTATCTTTATCATATCTTCATCAATTTTATTATTCAACTTATTCCAATGGCAATTGCATTATGATAACTGAAATATGTCTGCAATATTTTTAGCTTCAAAGTACTAACATTAAAATTCTTCACAAAAATAAGATCTAAAATCGTATTACCATCAGTTGTAATTTCTGTGACACACTGCTTATAAAAATTCCTCTCCATACATTGTTGTATTCCAGCTTTACCTTTTAAAATGTCTTCATTAAAATCACCCATTATCATAACACTACCTCCAAAATCATCAAGTTCATCTAATAATTTCTGTAAATATGTAACAAATAAATCAATCTTATAACATGGTGGCCTGTATATGACAACTATAGTTAAATTTATGTCTGGTAAACCAAATGCAACATGCTCAATATTAAATACACCTAAATTATATAAATGACATATTCTATTTTTTCTGTAATATAAGCCAACCCCACCATGAAGTGTGTTTCTTAATTCTGTAAAAATCTGAGAATTATCATAAGATGCCTGTCTTGATTTACTGTGTAAACTAAAATCATTAAGTTCAAAATTTCTGCCTTCAACCTCATTTAGCCAGGTTTCAGTTAAACATATATAATCAGACTCAGTAAATCTATAGTCATTTTTTAAATCTTCAAAGTGAGAGTTTAAACCTTGTATATTATGGAGAATTAGCATAGTTTTTGAACGTTCTTCAGTACTTGGTTCAATGTAGAGGGGCATTTCATTCAATGAATCGGTTATAGTCTTATCACAATATATAAGCTTCTCATTAAAATCTTTAACGACAAGTCCATTCAAAGATGTAACTCGAGACAACGCCACATAACTTTGGCCTGGTGCAAAAACTTTTTTTAATGAAACAACAGCATTTGAAAGAGAGAGGCCTTGAGTTTTATGAATCGAACAGCCATATGCCAGTTTCAATGGAAATTGACGTCTTATGTCATTGCGGTAATTTATTTTCTCCTCTTGTCTGCCAATTGGAATACAATTAATTTGTACATTCTCTGGCAAAACTGTGTCTTTTCGAATTTTGGCTCCAACTCTTTTATTATCAAATTCTACATAAATTAGTTTTACATTTTCATCATTATCAAAAGCAATATGACGAATATAACCAAATACACCATTACATAATCCATCTGATACATCCAGGTTTTTCGTTAGTAAAACTCTTGCACCTTCAGCAATATTTATTACATTACTTAAACAGGTATCTACATCTTTTGAAGTTATTGTATTTATCTTAGTCATTTTACCTGTTCTTTCATCCTTTGAGAAGTCATTTGCATCAATACGAATTAGTCTGTCACATAGTTTCCTCAGCATCTTAGTGTTATGTTCATCGACCAAAGCATTAGTAGCAAATATATGTAGAACATTTTCATCATAGTCTTCGAGCTCTCGGGTTTTAAACAAACTAACATCTTTTGGACTAAGAGATTCGCCCTTCTGCCTTGTTCTTATTCTATTCAAAGCTTGTGCAAAAGTCAAATCATCTTTTTGTCTCATTATGTCTTGTAATTCAACAATTTTAAAATTATTCTGCCACAAATTGGTAAGGTCATCAGTATTCCTATACAGTGGTTTTGCTTTTACAGGTGGTAATTGATAGAAATCTCCTACAGCTATTATACAAACATTTCCAAAAGGTGTAAAGTCAGCACACTGTTTTATTTGTCGAAGCCTTCCATGGATATAACATAATAACTTTGGGCTCACCATAGAAATCTCATCTATAATAAGTATTTGTAAATGACCTAAATCTGCTCTTAAACTATTTATCTTGTCTAAACCTAGTCCAACATAGGGTAACTTTATATCAGTTCGGATCTTCAAAGAATTATGAATTGTACTGCATCCTAGATTCATAGCAGATACGCCGGTCGGTGACATCATGAGAACTGTCTGTTCATCTGGATTATCTGTTATTTGAGATAATAATCTATTAGCTTCATAGTATATACTCTTAATAACATAGCTTTTTCCAGTCCCAGCTCCTCCAGACAAAAATAACATAAATTGTTCTGGATTTTTCCTATGTATCTTGTTCAAACAAAATTCTCTTACTTTATAAAATACATCCATTTGTAATTTGTTCAGTGATCTTAACATAGGTATAGCTTCTGTTCTACTTACAATAGTATTGTATGCTTCCTTTTTGACATTTTTGTTTTTTTGGAGCCCTATCAAATCTGGTATTTCAATTTCCTCAACGTCATCGTGTATATTCTCATCTGGTATGTCAAGACATTCAAGATTACCAACTTGATTTTCTATATCCAATGATGACCAGCAAGCATCTTTTAAGTTTGTTCCACATTTTTCTATTATGTCAGTCGCAGCATCAATATTTACTTTATCTTTTTCAAATAAGCTACGATTACTATCAACAATACCTTTGACATCGTCAGTTTTTTTTACATATTTTAACTGAGCCAGATTTATAAAATGCTTCATATGTCTCAAATCCTATTGGTTTTAACTGTTTATCTATACGATGTGGTAAAAATAGTTGTAAAGTACTTAGGTAATATTTTTCTGGCTCTTTGGTTGATGAGAATCTAGCATATCGGATTACAGCTGGTTTAGATCTTGTACGTTTAATGATATAACCTAAATCTTTCTGAAGTTTATATGCTGGATTTTTTTCAGAATTTTCATTAATTCTTTCAGACTTGGACATAACTCGATATTCAGAACAAAATGTAGCCAAACACATATTATTGAATTGTTCTGTCTTAGGTCGTGCTTTATATCTATCTGTAATACTGGTCATAAACATATCCTCATCACTCAAAACTTTTTCTTTTGATTTCTTCTGTAAAAGTTTTAAAGGCAATGTAAGTCTGACATTATTTTCACCAGTTGGAATAAACTGAACCTTTCGAGATGATTCTCGTAATCTTAAATTACATACTCTATAAGCACTTTCTTGTGCAGAAACTTCTCTACAATGTAGATATGTACTTGATATTTTTTTTAAACTTTCTTTTGCCGTCAAATTTCCGCCTTTAGCCTCTTCTTGTGCATCTGATAAAACTAAACCCATTTCACGTTCTGATTTCGATATATATGAAACTATATAAACTATACAAGAATAGGCATCAAATACATACTGTATATCCATGTTTGCATCCCAAGCTCTCAACAAATTTGGATTATAAGGATTTATCCATACATCTTTTGGATTTCGTTTTAATATAACATTATTTTTCTTTGATAGCACTTCACAAGCTTTCTGAAATAATTCCTGTGTCATACCAAGATCATTATATAATTCATCAATAGATGTATAATTTTTCTCTTCATCTGATAATGCTTTCCATAATGCTTCAAGAAGGCTTTTTGCAGTGTTCTGGGTAATCTTATCATTGTTACATGTATTGTCTCCATTTTCATTTTCATCTTGCTCTGGAATGTTTGTATCATAATTATCTATTGAACGACATATGAAACTTTGTTTTGATGGAGGCCTAGGAAAATTAAATCTGCAAACCGTTTTGTTTTTCTTACAACTCTTTGTATGTTTATAACTATGTCTCTGCACACTATTAACAATCTCATGTAACTCTGGGTCATGATCTTTATCAGGTAATTCAGATGATATATATTTATCTATAAAATCAACCACATCTTCATCCTTATCTTCATCAATTTTGGGTGAATTCTCAATCCAAAATAAACAATGTGCATGAGGCGTTCCACGTGCTTGAAATTCTAATCTATAAAAATAATCAATTACTTTACCAATTGGCTCGGCATCTGACATAATAACATTCTTTAGAAAATAGTGAAATCTATGGTCAAACATTCTAGCAGTAGTAATAGGATTACTTCTAAGTATTTCACATTTTTCAGCCCAATCTAAGTCACAAGCCTTTCTATTATCACCTTGCTGTTTCAAAATACATTCTATTACATAACCGCCACGCGTTTCGCTATACGAAAAAGTAGAAAAGAAAGACGGAATTCCCAATTGCCTTAACATTGCAAATAATCCTTTCTGTGTACTCTGCCAATAAGGAGGTGTACCTCTAATAGGAATCATAAATTTATAGCCTTCATCATTTCTGAAAATATTTTTTAATGGCTCTTTTGTTGTCAACATGTCTGATGTTATATTATTTAAGTTATTTAAACCAGATTTTCCTTTTCGCAAGGCAATAGACATATTTGATATAATCTGACTTAATTCAGAAATATACTGAGAGTAAAATATGTAGTCTGTGTTTTGTGCAAATCTATTGTCAGCATTCATCAATCGACAATGTAAATATCGTGACAAGGTGATTCTCTCTTCATGGTTATCATGGTATGTAGCAGAGCCATTAGGAAATAGTGTTGGAAAACATTTGGCTTCATTAGTTTCATCAGTCAATATTCTAATAGGGCTATTACCTTCAGCGGGAGAAATAGAAAATATACTATCAAAATGGTTATCTAATGTTTCACTTACAATGTCAAGAGGTTGTAAACATGTAGCTAATTCTGGACCATTTAATTTCTCTTCTTCAGCATCAATGTCGGGTAAATCATCTTTTTCATCCATGTTAGACAAGTTGTCGTCTTTTTCATCTATGTCAGGTAACTCATCTATTTCATAATCTGAATGGTTTGAAGCCAACTCTTTGGAGAACGCTAGATCGGCGACGGTCCTACGCATTTTAGCACATATGACGTCATATATAGATTGTGGGTTAGGGTTAGGGTAAGGGCTAGGGCCTGTAGATTTGATCAAAGTCCCAAGATATAAACAGGGCTAGCCCTAACCCTAACCCATGATCAAGCCTAACCCTTACCCTAACCCACATATGACGTCACAATTTGCGTAGGACCGTCTCCGATCTAGCGTTCTCCCAACTCTTTTAAAACAGAGTTATCTCCCTCTAACACCTCATCTATGTTTGAAATATCAACCCAATCGTCATTAAATTCTATATCTGAATAATATTTATTATTATGTTTAAGATAATGTAAAGCATCTTTCATTTTTTTCTTACTTATGTATTGATATTGATAATAGCCTTTTTGGGTTTTACGTCTTTTAAGTTTTATCCTGAGAAGTTGAGTATCATTTTCAATTCTTGGCAACATACTTGTTGTTTTAGTTATATTAGATGGTACACAAACTGTAGCTCCAGAAACCTTATGTTGTTTGAATTTTGATAAATTAACCATTTTCATGAAAGGAATATGTAGTGATACCAAATGAGTTTCTAATGAATTCAGTGCTTTTAGCTCATCAACTATTGGACCAGGATCTAAATTATTAGTCATCGATTCTTGTGGCTTTTTTCCTGATTTGATTTTTCTGTCACATGTAAAACATATCCATAAAGATTTCCAATTTTCAGGATGAGCACATCCATTTTGGCATGTGTTTGAACAGTCGTATAAGTATTTTTTAGATATACATTCACTTGCTATCTGTTTAACTTTGGCAGATTTATAAAGTTTTTCATTACAACAAGTTACTTGATTATTAAATAACAATCTGTGACACACACAGCAGATATATTCTGGGCCATTTTTTTTTTCTTTTTTGAAATCATTGATAACAATATCTATTTTACTCATTTCTATTCTTTTTATTTCTTTCCTTTCTTTGTTTTGTTTTTTAATAACATCTCTATGGTTTTTATCGGTTCTATACTTAATTTGACTTCTGGACTTTACATCAGACTGAAATTGTTTATTTGTCTTATATTTGTATTTACTTTGATCTTTTAGGCTTGTCTTAAATTCTTCATTTGTTTCATATTTGTATTTACTTTGATCTTTTAGGCTTGTCTTAAATTCTTCATTTGTTTCATATTTGTATTTACTTTGATTTTTAACATAGTCCTTGAATTCTTCATTTGTTTCATATTTCTGACTACTAACAGATTTAAGGTGGTCTCGATACATACTATTAGATTTATATTTCATAATTTCATATTTCTTCAATTTCTCTCTGTAATCATTATTTAACCTATACCTTTCTTTGTTCTTCTTGATTAAATTATCTTTGAATATTTGACAGAATCTGTATTTATGTTTCAATTTATCACCAATATTAGCATATTCATTCTTTAATCTATAGTTCATATTCCTTCTTGACTTAAGAATTTGCTTAAATCTATAATCTTTATTATATTTGTATTTAAATCGTCTGTTATTCTCTCTATACATTGCACCTTTGTCTGATCTGACAGCATCTTCATTTCTTATAAATGTCCAATATCTATCATATTCAGATTTCTGTTTGTCCATTATTTTGTCAGTATCAAGTTGTGTTATATATGTGTATTTCTTTCTAGAAGTCCAATTGTTTCCCCTTCGCTTACGTTTTCTACACTTTTGTTTTCCAGGGTCTTTAAATTCTGTTTCATCTGGTTTTAAAGGGATGTCATTATCACAATCAATATCTTTATTAAAAACTTTACCTTGCGACTGCACATCATTATCGCTATTTGTATTACACGATTCAACATTCAACACTACTTCATAGTGAACCTGATTGGCGTGGTTAATATAAATCCCCTCATTACTACTTGATTCATCATGCAATATCTGTAATTTAGAAAATTTCAACCATCTTTTATTACTATAAGTATATATATCTACTTGTAACAAATCAGCACAAACATATATTTCAAGTTCTGTAGCCCATGACCCTAAATTTCTCATTCTTGATCTTTTTAAATAGTCATCAACAGACAAAAAGCCAGCTCTAAGATATGGTGTAAAAATAACTGCATTGTTTTTTAAATGATTAACTATAGCTAACCTGACAATTCTATGATTCTCTTCTGTACCAGATATAGCATATGATACTGATCTAAAATAACAATTACCATCTCCACTAATACTTTTAATTTGTGATGGTTGATTGATTGGACATCTATTTACATTACTATAATTACTGTCAAGTCTATTTACAATATTAAGTTGTGTACATATTCTGATTTGCTCATCCAAACCAAATGTATGAAAGAAAAAATTGCTTGTTTCAACATGAGATAAAAATACATCACCACCTATTTCATTTAAGACTTTATCACTGGAAATTTCACTACTATTTTCATTAATTGATAATTCATCATGTTCATGTATGGCATCTTTAATGACATTTATACCTGTTACTTCAAACTGTGTATTCACACCGATTTCCATTGATTCAGCTAAATTACAGCAGTGTGTATAAACATCTATAATACCTTTATATTCAATCAGCACTGATGTTCCATCTGCAGTTAATAGACCCACTGAACTTCTGGAATGGCTATCAAATATATAATACATTTCATTTCTTTTCATGATTACAAAAGTATTACCACCAAAAGTTATAAAGCATGACTCATATTGTAAAAGACATGTCTGCAAAGCTTCATACAATGTCATAGATACTTCATTATATTCAAAAGTACTGTCTCCATTTCGCATCAGTCCTACTACAGAATCCAGCTGAATATCTATATTAAACAGTTTTTCAAAAACAATAAGGCTTCTTGGCAATTCAGATATCAAAATATACCTATTATGCATTGATGAAGAAGATTGCAAAAAACTATACAATTCATTACCAGCTATTAAAATCTTATCCAAGTCGTTTGTATTCCAGATATGAACAGGTTTAATACAAGAAAATAAAACAGCAACTAAAGAATTTCCAGTACATTGTGTGCCACTAAATACACCAAATCTTACATCTGCCTGATGAAAACTACCATAAACATATTTATAATTTACCTTGGACTTACATATTTCCTTCCTACATGAAGTTTCATTACCTGTATCTGATTTCATAATAGTCTGTAAATATTTTTGTGCTGTATTGTCACCATTGGTACTTGATGTTTCTTTTGCTGTCATATCACTCTCAACTTTATTATTTTTTGCAAAGTGCTTCAAATTCAAAATGGCATTCAACTTGGACTTTTTCTTTCGAGGCATAATTCAGATTTCACAGTGAAAATTGGAGTTATTTCCCTTTAGTTATACTTTAATAAAAAGGGATTCTACTTCCTTCTGAATAATAAAAAAAAAGATATTTCTTTTCTATTTGTTTCTTTTCTATTTGTTTCTTATATTTTTCTTGATATTTGCTTCAATAGTTTTCTTCGAAAAATGACTTTCCTAAGACAATAGAACGTCACAATCCTATTGAATAGCAGATTTGTGTATAAGACAGTGGTGCCAAGCACTGAATGTTTCTTAGTTAAATAGCAGATTCGTATATAAGACAGTGGTGCCAAGCACTGAATGTTTCTTAGTTAAATAGCAGATTGCTTCAATGTATACCAGTTTGCAAAGCTGATAAACAAGCTGAGTTAATTGGCTGTTAAAATCAAAGTAGAACAGTTAGCCAACCTGTTATACTGTCCGTCAAATTACTAACACTAACTAATGAACCAAAGTTTAACCAGACTGAAGCCTCATATCTGAAAATATACAAAAATAAACATTATGAATATTGGTTGACCATTTTAAGTCTGTGTGCGTATTACAATTGAGTGAAAATCTAATCTCTAAAAAAATATTCTCCCAAACTTGTCAAATCCTTACAATGTTTACAATAAGATGAATACAAATTTCAATATTCACCATACACTGCAGTCTGTAGACAATATGTGCTTTTTTATAGGAATGAGATTGAGATTACTTACAGTTCAGAAAGAAATATTAATTGTATTTAAAGTTTAGCAATTTATAAATTTTAGCAACCGGTATATAAAATGTTAAGAAGCTGATGATAAGACTGCTGTCACATGGCTCAAACCCAAAGTAGTGGATTCCTAAATTACATATTTATACGTTTTACAGCATCTAGAAATCAAATTATTAATCACTCCACATATCCTAAGCAGGAAAACTCTATTAATGAATTTAATCACGGTTTGATAATTCTGAGTACAATTACAATCAGAGACATTGTCTTCCAATGTATGAAAAATAGGTTGCCAGGCTTTGAAACATACGCCCACCAGCAGCTAAATCATCCAAGCAGTCAACATGAGTTGTCGCATATTAAATAATTATCAAAAAATCATTAGAATTTTGGGGGTTCTTATAAAGTTCTGCCCCATGCTAACGTTTAGTATACAAAACAATTAATATATTGGATTTAGCTGTTCAATTATCAAAATTCATTGAAAATCAAGCTCAACCATCATTAATGTGTAACGGGGATTTAGTCAAACGCTTTTTAATTAGACAAGAGTATATTGCTTAAGGCTGTGATAATACAAACTCAATTATGTTTCACTCAAAGGTCACGAGAGGTTCCACTCAGCTTATCGCTTCAGGTGAGAATTTTACTTTTTCGACTATATAATGAGAATGAGATATTGGATTTCGTTAAAACTTTCAGGAACATTTTATGTTGGCATTTCAGATATAATAATAATAAAATATAAGTAGAAAAGTAGGATGTTCAATGCATTTCATTTAGAAAATGAAACATCCTGCTAAAAATTATAGTAAAAATAAAATATTTTGAAGACTAGGTGTTTGTTGGTTATTTAGAATTATTTTGTTAGTAGTCTTGAAAAAAGGATAAAAGAAATACTGGGTAAATAGGAATATTTGAATTATATAGAATTACACATGTGTATTGTAACTAATAACGAATGTTCTGTTTTAATACAGAAAACTTGTTGGCTTTTCATCATTTGTGTTCTGAGCCGATCTACCTCTGTATGCTGCCTGATTTAAATACATATCTATTTTTAAAGTTAAATTTCTAAAGGATAAGCGATATTTTTATGTTTTTCATACCTTGGAAGACAATGTCTCTGGTTTAAAAGAGAGAGAAATGGGTTTTAGTCCACTCAACACAAACTATGTCATTTCAGGACTAACATGATTTAATTTCATTGCAATAATTTGCTTGCGCATAGGGGTCTTTACCAATGGGAGGAAACCGGAGTACCCAGAGAAAACCCAAGAGGTTAGAGAGGCAACCCTACTCCTAGTTCAGCTCTGAACGTCGATCTCATTACACTCGCCCTGAACGTTCAGAAACTGTCCCATTCAATCAATGTCGAAGGAAAATTTTCGCCCCAGTAAATTTTACTGGGCAACTTTTCACTGCTAAACGATGGGGTGTCAATCCGTGTGGACGCATGTAAAACGTAAACGAACATCTTAGTGAGAAAATAAGACCTTGCTTACTTCGCTAGAGTCAGTATGAGCGAAACAACATGCTGTTAAAAATACGTCCCCTCCTATCAAGTTACAATTTCGCAGCCATGACACTCTTACTGTAGGTTAACGTCCACTTCAGGAATGTCAGTCATACAACACGAAACTAAATGTACAGGCTTTACATTGTACAGGCTTTCACTCGGATTGACACCCCGTCGTTAAGCAGTGAAAAGTTGTCCAGTAAAATTGACTGTTCTCCAACTTTTTTCGACATTGATTCAATGGGACAGTCCCTGGACTACCCTACTCCTTGCCACCATGCAGTAAGAAAAATCAAAGGGACTGCCCAGACAGAAACACTACAGCTTACTGTCAAATGACAAGGATGCATAACAATCATACAATGTATACATGTCATATAAAAAAACACAGGATACCAACTAATTGCATAAGCTTGTTAAATGCAAGATGACCATTGTAGATGGTGATATGAAATTAAGTTTGTTTACAGTGTTGTGAATGTTATATTTATCAATATTACTCTTTGGTGTCCAAAATTGAAAAATTGTTTATAATTTTAATCTTATCAATTATTGGTCTCTCTATCATTTAAAATAGAATAAATTTTTCTAAGATTATAATATAACCTACTTTTCCCCCTGGACACCTAAATTTCGTTCTATTTTCCTATCGCTGATGCTTAAAGGAGCTAAATAGCTAACATTGCTCTACTTTCAAATCAGTTATGTTCCGCAAAATAAGTCAACAAGATTAGTGAAATGATACATATTGACATAGATAAAAAAAATTCATCTGTCAACTCTCCTAAATGTTTTTAGCTACGTTCTCGTGGCTAATACTAACACGTGTTTTCAATTTCAAATCAACAAATTATCTTAGTCCAGCTATATTTTGATTGCATATCATTTTAAACACACATTTTTTACATCGGGAATCATTGGAACGTGCTGTACATAATATATACGGTGCACCATACACTTGGATTCTTTCTTCTTCGCCATAAAAAAAACACTATTTTGCTGAAAAAAAAATAATAGCTGCCATACTTGCACAATACTGGATCTTCAATGAGTTGAATTCTATTTTTCACTCGGCAACCTAGGCAGATTTCACTCGGCCAACCTCGGTTATTTTGGTACACCAAACTATGTTACCAAACAGAGTTATCTTTCCGTGACCCGCAAATTATATTTTTAACTGGTTTGCTTTTGGCGCAAAATTTTGATCTTTAGGCTAACACTGTTTTTAACGGCGTCAGCTTCTTATATTTATTGAGCTACAAACAGCACAGTTGCCTTTTATTTTCTGATTCTGAGGAGATTTTCTGACCTGGGTAACGTAAATGAAGTTTGTTACTTTATACTATTTATAGTAGTTAGTACTAGTAGGCTAGTATTTGACTAAAAAAAACTAGCCTAACTGGAACTGCATAAATCAAATCATACTAATCATAGATGTACCGGTATTTTGTAAATAATTTTTTTTGCTGATGAAGTCTTTTCTTGGGGTAAGACTACTAAGACTTGTAATGTAAGGGCACTGTATGATGTAAGCCTACATATATTACGCTCTAAAAACTAATAAATAATAGGCCTAGTATTGTATTATTAATATTACCTATTTATTAATTAATAGTATAGGGTTTCAGGTCAAACTCAAAGTTTCAAATGACGGGAAAAAAATTTTAAAATATTTTGTGAAAATATATAGGCCTACATAATGAAATGCTGCCCATATTTTTTATTCCATCAAAATATTCTAATTAGATACAAAGTTATGGAATTTTAAAATCTGAGATCGACGTAAAAATGTAATCAAAATGCTCTATACTAGTCAATATGTGTGGGATGGCACCAAAATAAGTGCTTTTCAGACATATTTGAGTGACGTCATGAGTCATAAGTATAAGCGGTATTTTCCCTTCAGAATCGCTATAGTACCAATTTTAAAACTGAATGAAATCCGCACGTTATTGTCACTATGTATGTCAGCTAAGATTGATTAAAATCGTAATTATACATCTAATTTCAAATATTATACTAATAGAATAAATTAAGTTTTTACTATCTAATATGTGAATTTAGGGTAGTTATATGTTTCTATTTCATGTTTCATCAATAGTGGTTTTGATTTTTCACTTGGTTGGTTTGGTGGAAGAAGGTATACTAGACTAGATTGTTCAGCGTAAATTGGTTTCAAAGACGGTATTCAGTATAATCTAAGGAAATTAAAACAGGTGAGCAAGTTACATTGTACTCAAATATGGCTTTACTAAATACTAACAGTACTAGTAGAATTAATGTCTCTTTGCCTAATAAAATTCTGCCTGTTGTAATATGTAGAAACTATGTTATTAAACGAAAAATAACAAACATTAAATTCTCTAAATGTGAAGAGTCAAAATACATGCCTCCAATTAAAGATTTGGATCAGATTATTGGGTCTATAAAAAATGACAATGACTTTTATGTAGATTTGCCATATGGCAATTTCACTTTAGGAGAAATGAAATGTTTTCGTGATTTTTACATTGCAAAAAGAGTAAGACAAGAGTTGGAAAATGAAAACAAATATGTTTTGAATTGGCAAGCCTTATTTACACCTATAGATAATATCAACTTTGAACAGGTTGTTGAATTAAAAAACATTCTACTGAATAATACAGATTCTTTCAAACCTAATATTCCTGGTAATTATCAGTTGTCAGTGTCTGAATTAAAAACTCTGCTGTGTGATAGATGGCTAAGCGATTCAGTGATTGAAAAAATGATTGAACTGTTGAAAGATCATATATCTGACTCAGATTATGTTGGTTATTTAAATAACATCCATGATCTTAAAAATTTAGGTTCAAGGCTGTATGCTAAGCATCCTAATATCACTAAATTTGTTTTTGTTCTCTGTGTTAAATCCTTAACACACTCAAGTACTGGTGAAACAATCACATATTTAGCAGGGAAAGATATAGATATTGAAACAGGAGAACAAATTATCAATGGGAATCATTTTTCTTTCTGTGTATACGATGTAGTTATTAATAAAGTCATTTATATTGATACATTAGGTTTAGCTATACCAGATAGTTTAATGTTCAATTTAAACAACTTTATTAGTGGCTATGATTCATGTTTAATGAACAATTTAAGCGTGGCAGAAATACAAATAGCGCATAGTCCTAACTTAAATGGCTATCCTCATAATGCATGTCAGGAAATGTGTTATTTATATCCAAAACAGACTTGTGGTTCAGTATGTGGACCATCCGTTATAGTGGGAATAACAGTACTTTTACTTCGACAAGATATTTTTAACGCTCTCTTGTCAACTACATATCAGAAGGCAATTACAAATGAATTACAAGCATTTCAACATTTTATGCCTGACTTTTCCTTACATTCAAAAAGTATTCGTTTTGCAATCATTTCATGGTTAATGTCTGGTCAAATAAACATAAATAATATATTGCAAAAATCTGATGAACAGTCAAGCAAACATAATGTACCGGTAAACAATAATACTAATGCAATAGAACAGAATATTGATTCCGATGATGACTTTGTACCTACTAAACCAGTGATCCCCAAAGCAAAAGGTAAACAGACACTTACTACAACATGTAATTTAAACAAAGTTAAATCAACAGAAAATGGAAAAAGGAACGGTTTAAACAAATCAAGTGTGGATGATTATGTAGAAGGAGGTCCTTCCATTGTATTTTCAAAGAAATCATCTCGTCTTATTTTGAAATATAAATTGAAATCTACAAATAAATATTTATCTAAAGGTTTTAAATGTTCCCATTTGGGAAAAGATGATTCTTTTGCAATGAATCAGATACAAGAATTTATTTTGAGTGAAAATGCTGTATTATGGGTACAAAATAAGATAAAGTTAGATACAAACAAACAGTCCTTAGATTTAACCTTAACACCTGAACTTCAGACTATATTTGCAAGTCAGCCATTTGTTTATTATTGTAAACAATCCAATAAACTGAAGTTGAAATGTTTTTTGAAAAAAGGTAATCCTATAACAAAATCATTTCCCTGTAGTGAAGAAAGATTAGAAGATCAAGAAGCAGTTAAAAACATTCGTTCCTTTTTTTACAGTCAAGCGGTCTATGACTGGGTCAAAAGTAGAGATAATCCAATGTGGAAAGAATGTGGGGAGGTAACAGTAGGAAATGATACTACTCACTATTTTGATAAATTTGGTTTTGATTTTACTAAAAATGTAATTATTGAATCAGGTGTAACATCAACTTACCAAACTAAAAATACAATGAAAGTTTCTGTTACTGAAAATGTTAACTGGGGTAAAACACACAGATTTGATGAAATATATCAATTAACAGGAGATACATATTCAGATAAAAATGTTCCAGTAGTTAAAATGTATATTAAATGTGCATCAAAATCAACTATTTGCAAAACCAAATGTCATAATGCTTTTATTAAAGATATCTCTGGTTTTAATGGAAATGAAATAAGTTGTCCTGGATGTGATACATTCATTTCATGTAATAAATCTAAGTGCACAAATTGTGCTGTAGAAACCAGTCCAGTTTGGTTTTCAATTAAGGATAAAGCATATTGCAATGCCTGCTATAGGTATTTCCAAAAACATAAAGTTATGAGACCATCTCAATTGGTATTAACAACCTCTAATTCTAACAAAGTCAGCTCTAAAAATTATGAGCATTTTACATGTGGTTTGGAAATAAAACTGGTAATATTCAGTAATAATTTAAAACTTTGGCAAATATATGAAAAAAATTCAAATGAAAAGTTTCATCCATCTCATTTAAAATCATCGGAGAAATGTAGACCAACACTTTCAACTAGAGATTTTTGGGATCAACAGAGAATATATGTCAAAGCCACACCAAAACAAATTTTATCAGCAACCAATATCCAAAGTAATTTACATGCGTCAGGTAATATTGCACTTGGAAATAAGGACACAAATTTGAATTTAAGACAAATTTCTAATAGAGTTCAGTTAGTTGACAGGCATGATGTAAAATTAAGTTTGAAAAATCAAGATGAAATTCCTCTGCCAGGTTCTGATTGGCGTAACACTGAAAAATTATTAGAAGCCAACTTTGAGTCTGTTCTTTTATTCCAAAGAGGTAATGATGACCATAATAGAGATTATCATGTTATTTTTGCAACGCAAGAAAGTCTCTCATTTCTGAGGAAACTGGGTAATTTTATTGGAATGGATGTGAAACATGACTTTATGGCAGCAAGGTTTAATCTTAGTTAAAATTTCCCCACTTTTAAGTTCTGGTAAAATGTCCTAATGTGTCGGAAGTTCTGACTTGTCGACTAAACGAAAGCGACCAGACTGTCCACCGTTGGCTTTGAAAAATGCCACAATTTTGATCGGTGACATACTTTGCGTTACAATGGTGTACATCTGATTTTTAGTGGAATGATTTATAAACCGAACTGTAACGGGGAGGTTACACAGTAAGACGTTAATTTGGCTGGTGATATGATACTGGACATGATATTCTACTCCTTGTCACATTCAACCTTGGCTGAAATTGATTCAAGGACATATCTTATGATCTAAGGCTGATAAAACTGTTGATGTTGACCATTATCCTCCATTTTGTTTTTGCAAAGATTTCCATATCTGCCCATGCTGACCGTGATAGGTATACTACAAAACAGCAAAAAATACAGTTCATAAAGTTTTTTTTTAATAAACTACAGACTTTTCAGGCTTATTTCAAAACTATAAAATATGTCAGCCAGAGTTAAAATAATGAAGTGATCTTTCAAATCTCAAAAAAATATTCTGGAAGCAATTTTAGAATACTTTCATGCATTATTAATTTTCTTTGAAATAGGAAAAGATAGGTTGCCAGGCAACGAAACATACGCCCACAGCAGCTAAATAGTCCGGGCACTGCGGGCAGTCAACAAGGGTTGTCGCATATTTTTACTCTTTTCGGTAATGAAACATTTGTAATACACTAAAATCTGATTAAGAGTAACAACTAATTATGTAATTATCAGAAAATCATTAGAATTTGTTTGCTTTTTATAAGTTTTGGAAGCAATTTTAGAATACTTTCATGCATTATTAATTTTCTTTGAAATAGGAAAAGATAGGTTGCCAGGCAACGAAACATACGCCCACAGCAGCTAAATCGTCTGGGCAGTCAACAAGGGTTGTCGCATATTTATACTCTTTTCGGTAATGAAACATTTGTAATACACTAAAATCTGATTAAGAGTAACAACTCATTATGTAATTATCAGATGAAAAGTTTGGCCTCTATAGTGTCACAAGATTGTTTGAAGTCATCCTCTAGAGCTTCCACATGATTTTTTGAAGTGATCAAGGGCCATAACTCTGCCATTAATTATTGGAAATCATTGTAAATCAATAGACGTCTTCGTCTCATGACTGTAAACACTATGTATAAATTTGAAGTCAATCGGATTTTAACTTTGGCTTCTAGAGCATCCACAGAATTTTTTGAAGTGCTCAAGGGCCATAACTCTGGCACTAATTATCGGAAATCGCTGAAAATCAATAGGATTCTTCGTCTCATGACCTTAAGCACTGCATATGAATTTAAAGTCAATCGGATATTAACTTTGGCCTCTAGAGCGTTCACAAGATTTTTTTTAAGTGATCAAGGGCCATAACTCTGGCACTAATTATCGGAAATGGCTGAAAATGAATAGGCTTCTTCGTCTTATGACTTTAAACACTGTGTATAAATTTAAAGTCAATCTGATATTAACTTTGGCTTTTAGAGCGTCCACAAGATTTTTTGAAGTGATCAAGGGCAACAACTCTGGCACTTATTATCGAAATTCGCTGAAAATTAATAGGCTTCTTCATCTTATGACCCTAAACACTGTGTATAAATTTAAAGCCAATCGGATATTAACTTTGGCCTCTAGAGCGTCCACAAGATTTTTTGAAGTGATCAAGGGCCATAACTCTGGTAGTTATTATCGGAAATCGCTGAAAAACAATAGGCTTTTTCGTCTGATGACCTTAAACACTGTGTATAAATTTAAAGTCAATTGGATATTAACTTTAGCCTCTAAATATACGACCACATTTCAATGTGGGTGTATAAAAATTGTTGAATACTACAAACATATGATACTAATAGAGGTGTATTCCCGCGAAGGCGCAGTTACAGAGTGCGACCAAAATTAATACTTCCCGTGAAGGCGCAGATATAAACTTGTCAGTCTTCGTTTGAAGAGAGACATGTTGTTATTAGGACCCAATGATGTTAAAGATTTTATGAATTTATGTTAACTCTGAATTTTATCCACCAATTGCCAACTAACGATGAATATCATCAAATCACCCAAGTAGTATTACAACATTTAAAAGAAAATTGGCTATCTATTAAGAACAAATGGCTTGTAACACAAAGAACTGTTCCAGATAAGATTTGAATGTAGATTTTTGTTTTCAAATATTGACAGTGGGACTTTAAATTGGTAATGTATATCCTTTACTACTACCTCTTCAAGTTATTTTTAATTGATCAATCCATTCCAGAATTATGCAAAGTGTCAATGCTTATTATTATAATAATCAACTCTAAATGTTCTCATGTGATTATTTAATAAATAAAGGTCACTGGAAAAGCTTCAAAATTATTTTAAATACATGTAATGCAAGTAATTTTGTCAAGATATCCTTTCCATACATGTGAGTGTGAGTATAATGCAAATCCGAATGTCAATATCACCTGCAATCAGGGAAATTTCATTGTAAGTCATAACTTTCTGCCAATAAACAAATTGTGATGTCATTTTAGTCCTTTTGCTCAAATTCTACCCCACATTTCTATGACTTCTATGGGTACAATAATTAAATCATTTCTACATTTTATTTTCTAAACAAGTACCGTAACATCCATCTTCATTAGCCTAGTCACATCCTACGATAATGTCTCGAGAAGATAACTCAGTTTGGAAAATGTATCAAGGATCAAGTGAAAAGTCATAGAGTATATATATTGTCAGTATTCAGTATTTCTTTGGCTATTTCTATATATAGCTCTGCTGGAGTTTTCCGGAATCTGTCGAAGTTTGCCGAGTGAAAGTATTTGAACACTGGGCAAACATTGGTGTAGGGTACCAAAATAACCGAGGTTGGCCGAGTGAAATCTGCCTAGGTTGCCGAGTGAAAAATAGAATTCAACTCATTGAAGATCCAGTATTGTGCGCCATACTTACATAACATGAGATAGCGGAAGGGTCTATTCTTTTGGAATGTAACGTCTCTCCGGTTATAGTCAGTGTCAGTACTCTTTTTTTTATCTCACACAATCATACCCTTTGATTGAGATCAGTCGAGTGTGAAATTCCTTCACACATCTTCAAGACGACAGGTGCTGATCAAAAACAATGACGCACTAGCGTATTCGAATAAAGCAATTTTAAAAATATACATATAATGCGAAATAACTCAACGTTTATGATCCTGTGAACAGCTAAATGTGACTTGATGATCGCGATTTACTTTCCATCAATGACGTATATATATACGTCATTGCTTTCCATCATTGCGGTCAGCCGTCGACATTCCTCGCGAGGTGGCGTAGGGGCATAGATTTATGGGTTATGAACTATGAACATAACGGCCATAAACCATAACGGCCTAAACATTTGGTCATAATGGCCAAAATATTTAGTCAAAACGGCCCCCAACTATTTTTTACATGCAGGAAATGATATTTCTTCACAATACTAGGGCCGTTTTGACCAAACTGTTTTCTACCGTTATGGCTACTTCCCGAAACCTCACCTGCTAAAAAATGCATGATGGGTTCTGTCAAACTGATCCCGCGGTGAATATTCGCTTGGCCGCTACAATCAATGACGTCTATATTAACTACAATCACTGATAAGCATCACATCAACGAGGCTTAATAAGTACGGCATATTAACTTTTTTACTCCGACAAATTAAATTCTCAAACATTTTTTTGAGGTAAAAGAAAAATAAATAAAGACGTTTGAAGTATTTGAAGTTAAAAAATATTTCCTATTTAGTGTAAATGGGTATTAAAATGAGTAAAATGCATCCTTTTGCCCGAAGCAGTTAGGTGTTAAGTAAACATTGCACGAGCAGTTGAGCCAATGACTGGCGCGGTGAGCAGTCAACGCACGTGCTGTGGACACTAATCTGTTACAGAGTTAATTCGTAAGTAATTCTCTGTGAAACAGATTGGGGATCTGTAGCCCGACTAATGATCAGACATTACCGGAATTCATTTACAATCATCGAAATTATCCTATTAACACCATACATGTAAAATATTAAACATGCCATATTTATTTTATTTTATAAAATTCAAAGTTTGTTTCGACTCCATTCTATATTGTGTTTGTAATTAAATGCCATACAAATACGGTTTAAATCTATTTATGTTATTTCAGTAAGTTTCACAAATTTCAAAACCAACACGACCAATACAGTACCATAACAGAAATATGTTATTACGAATAAATGATGTATAGAAAAGCAACTAGGTGTTTTATCCACAAATCGGATTCCTCAGAATCTAACCATAGGATCTTTCTGAAATTTTTACCTATCCCCCCCCCCCAAAAAAAAAAAAATTGGCTGGTGGGTGTTAATTAAATACCTATCCCCCAAAAAATGGGTGGTGGCTGTTGATTAAATATATTTTCAAAAAGTTTTACGAATCCGAAATCACCGAAATTTACGAACGACAATGCATAGTCGTAACTTTATTTTTTTTTGACCGATTTTACGAAATCTTTTTTCTTTGAATACCTTGAAAAAAATCATTTTCATCAGCAGTTTCACATTTTCGAATTTGTAAAATTCGTCGCTGTGATTTCGAAACGGAAGTTTGGACCAATTTGACAACTTCTTTAATAGTTGTACAATTTTCATGAAATTTAGTATATATAAGTAGATCTTACCGATGCGACTTCAAAAATATGATTAGAAATTTTCTAAATTATCTCCCCTTGACGAAATTAAGGATCAAAGTTTTCAAAAAAATCAACGAAATATAGGTTTGTCGATCGAACCGAAAGTGCCACCATCTTGAAACGTGAAAAGTCCGTAAGGCTTTTTTTGCTATTTTACTTACAGACTTTGGAGTTATATTTTCTAAATCCTACAAGGAAGGCCTAAAAAACATTCAGAGTAAAATTTTGATTTAGGATTTAGGTCAACTGGTAGACACCATTTTGAAGTGAATATGAAACATAGTGAAAAATCGACATTTAAGGACTTGTACACAAACACAATAGGGCATAGTATGTTCAATGCGTCTCCTATGTCTGAAATTAATACATTTCAGGATAGCCGGGATACGGCTCGAATTGATGTTTTTCGTGCCGACAAAGTTCTTTACGACGAGTGAAAAATCACATTAACTTCACTTGATTGTGACCGATTTTAATGATTTTTTTTTCTTGTTCGGATTATTCATATGGCCCATGACATGTGACAGGAAGTGACTGTGAATATGAAAGCTTTCATATCTGCATGGGACAGTAGCAGATCTAGTTATTTTTTTTTTTGTGTGTTTTCTGCAAATCGGATTTCTCAGAATCTATCCATAGGATCTTTCTGAAATTTTGACCTACCCCCCCAAAAATGGGGTGCGAACCTTGATTAAATATATTTTCGAAACGTTTTACGAATCCGAAATCACCGAATTTTACGAACGAAAAAAATGACAATGCATAGTCGTAACTTTGTTATTTTTTGACCGATTTTACTAATTCTTTTTTCTTTGAATACCTTTAAAAAAACCATTTTCATCTGCAGTTTCACATTTTCGAATTTCGAAAATTCGTCGCTGTGATTTCGAACCGGAAGATTAGACCAATTTGACAACTTCTTTAATAGTTGTACGATTTTCATGAAATTTAGTATCTAAGTAGATCCTACCGATGTGACTTCAAAAATATAATTAGAAATTTTCTAAATTATCTCCCCTTGACGAAATTAAGGATCAAAATTTTCAAAAAAATCATCGAAATATAGGTCAGAATGACCTGATTTTTTTTTTGGATACTAGATAAGTAATTACTGATTTGTACACAAAATATGGAGTTTGTCGATCGAACCGGAAGTGCCGCCATATTTAAAAGTGAAAAATCAATAAGGCTTTTTTGCTATTTTACTTACAGACTCGGGAGTTATATTTTCTGAATCCTTGTAGGAAGGCCTAAAAAATGTCGCGAATAGAATTTTGATTTCGGTCACGTGATGGTCACCATTTTGAATTGAAAATGAAAAATAGAAGCAATTTGAAGGGTCGGGACTTTGGAACACAATTACTCTCCTTCTAATTAAGCTAGAATGTTCAAACTTGGTGTAGACGTTCACTAGGTCAATGTTATGATTGAGTTCAAAGATGAGCATTTTCTGCTTAGGGTAAGCAGAGATAAACAAGCTAATTTGTTGATTCTTTAGGGCACGATAACTTCGGTTATAATGAAGGGAGGGCGGTGAAACTTTTGTCAATAGAGAGTCTAATAGCTAGCCTGTTGTATGAAATCATTGTATCATTTGGAGCATGTTTAGAGGTCTTTCTCGTAAAGTCAACATAATATTTTTTGGGAACTTCTTGTACAAAGAGTCTTATTGGTAGTCTTTTATATGAAACCATCGATCAACAGTCCAACATATCAGGAGTAGAAGAACAAAAGGATCGAACATTGAAAACGGCACCCTTTCATTGTTAAGCGAAACATGCAGTGTGGGTGACTACAATCTACACATTTAGTCATCGTATAGAGCTTATTCAACAGTATCGAATTCCAACTGCTTAGGGATATTTTACGTGCACTCCAATGTGTACACGGGACCTTGGTTTTTCGTCCCATCCGAATGACTAGACAGCTGTGCTTGTCAGGCCCTCCGTTCTGCCTCACTGACAAGGGGAACCACGCCGGGAAATCGAGATGAACTTTCTCCGTGCAGAACTTTCAATTCAGGCGAAAACGTTTATTGCATACGATTAAGCTGGTCAGTTGGAGCTTATTTTCAAAAGTTTTGTAATAATCGGTTGGTAATTAAAGTACCGTGCACATTAAACTGTTAAAACAGAAAATTTCGCCCGGTTGAAATGTTTCTTGCTATAAGTCAGCAATTTTCTGAATTCAGGGAGGCTGAATGGCTGAATGGTTAGCATGTGCGCACTGTATCGTAACGTCTGTCATTGAGTCAACGGGCGTCGTTTCGATCTCCAGGTTGCACGTGACATGAAGTATGATGTCCAACCTTGTGGGTTTTCTCCGTGTTCTTCGGTTTCCTCCCAACGGCTAAAGACCTGTAAGCGCAGGGGGAGTTTTTAAATAAAATTAAAAAACATATGTTAGTCCCGAAATGACCTAGTTTGTGTCGAATGGACATTAGGCCGCATTTCTCTCTTTCTCTTTTATTTTTAAAGTTTTGTAATAATCGGTTGGTAATCAAAGGTACTGTAAAAGTGATAAAACAGAAAATAATCGGTTGGTAATCAAAGGTACTGTAAAAGTCATAAAACAGAAAATTTCGCCCGGTTGTAATGTTTCTCACTTTAAAGTCAGCAATTTCCCGATTTTAAGTGGCAAACGTTTATTGCGAACGCTTAAGCTGGTCAGGGGGGAGCTTATTTTTAAAAGTTTTGTAATATTCGGTTGATAACTAAAGGTACCGTGCAAATTAAACTGTTACAATAGAAAATTTGGCCCGGTTGAAATGTTTCTCGCTGTAGGTCAGCAATTTGCCGATTTTAGGGAGGTTGCGTGGCTGAATGGTTAGCACGTGCGCTCTGTATCATAACGTCTGTCATTGAGTCAACTGCCGTTGTTTCGATTTTTTGGTTGTACGTGACAAGGAGTATGGTTGCCTGTCCAACCTCGTAGGCCGTAACCGCCGCTGCCCGGGTAAAATTTCCCTCATTGCACACATTATGGCATATGCCCGTCTTCATTAGCCCATTTTAGGAGCAGAACAGTCGGACGTTAAACCCCATTCAATTTCATTTCATTTTCTCTATGTTGCTTATTTATTATAGTGGATAAATATTTTTCTGGTTCTAGCAATTATTTAATTTCTGCATAGAAATCTTGCTTTGGCCAGTTTTTTTTATTGCAGAGTGCCATTCTTGTTTAAACAAACATGATCCTTTGTTTAAAACATGCTTAAGAAGTCGTCACGATTTCCTACTTATAACCAAACATATTGGAAATATTAGTCTGGCATTATTAAATCCTAATTTTATTGGTCTTATTTAAAATTAAACTTTCATTTAACTATGAACAACCCCTAACGTGTCTCTTTAAAACTATTAAGTACTCTAAAACAGTAGCTCAACCTTTTGACCTAAACTCATTAATTTACCATTTTGTTGTGAGCGACTTCTTATTCTTCCTATATGACATATTGCACGTGTCTGATTTCAAAGGGGGGTTGAGTGGCTGAATGGTAAGCACGCGCGCCTGTCATTGAGTAAACTAGCGTGTTTTCGAATGCCCGGTTGTACGTGACAAGGAGTAAGGTCGCCTGTCCAACCTGCCATTTTTAATTTTTTTTTCCCGCCATTTTCATTTCATTTTCTCATCCGTCTCATTATAGTAATACAAGTTTCAGTTATTTCCCTTTAGTTTTCAGATTATTGTTATGCCTGGGTGCAATGTTTCATACTATATTTAGACTTGTAACTTCGCGAGTTTTTGACCAATTTTAATAATTTTTTCTTCGTATCCTTTTATTTAGGTTACTTGATACAATCAATGACACGTGACGATGAATATGAAAGCTTTCATATCTGCATGGGACAGTAGCAGATCTAGTTATTATTATTATTATTATTCAGATTCCAATTTGAATAGATCTCAGCAACTGCTTGTCGCATCGTTACGATTTCTTCGGTTTTACTGGGAAAGTGGGTGTGACTTAGAGGATAAAGCTATTTTGAACGTTCTGCGACTATGCGAAATGTCTGAAATCCCCGAAGTTATCGTTTTTAAAAATATTGCAGTAGTTTTAAAGGGACAATCCCGATAAGAACAGAGTCTCAAAAATTAAAGTCCGAGTATTTATGAAATTTATGGACCAAAATATAGTGGCATGGTGTATTTACCTTGTCTCAAAATTTCAGCTCAAAATATTGAGTCGTATGAACTTGAACGTCAACACTGCTTATCCGGACACGTAACCCTTTTGAGATTTCGGGTCAATTTTTTCATTGGGTGACCTGATAATCGATAAGTGTTTCTTGAGAGGTCTATACAGTGAATGACCCATGCCCTGTACATGATAACAAAAGGTAAATTTCACCTACATATTATTTTTATAGAAAAAAGTCTGGTTTTATCCAGATACTGTATAATAAAACGTTCTCCATTTCCAGATGAAGACTGTCAGGTTTAAGTTATTTACAAGCGTATCACAAATATCGGGTTAGTAGGTGGGCCTTAGGTTATGGATTTTAAAGGATTTTAACACACAATTAAGCAGTTTTATTCCCCAAAAAGTTATCGGGGTTGGCACTTTAACAATTATAATGGGATTTTAACTTTCGATACATTTTGGCATAGCCGGAGACAGGGCACATAGCTACGCCACTTTCGATTTTTGATTTTCGGCAAATCTTCGAAGATATTAGGCGCCAAATTTTGAAAATTTAAAATTTTACAAAAAACTTTTTTAGTTATGAATATTTTTTAGTCGTATTATACACAGAATTAAAGAGTCATCTGTCTTGCGCAAAAATGCTAAAAACAAAGTTTGTCTTAGTAATTTTCCTTGGCTGCCATTGGCTAATTCAGTTTTTCGGTCCTAGATTATTTTTTTATTGTTCGATTTGTATAAAACAAAGTTCATATACTTCGTTGTCTCAATTGTCATTTTTTTTGTTACCGATAGTGTTATCTGTCGGCACCGGAAGTGGCATAATTTTACCAAAAACTACAATTTTGACAGTTATTTTCCTTCTTCGAAAACAAATATTATTTTTTGGAAAAATTATATGACTCAAAGAGTGTGTCCTTTCAAGGCGCAAAAAATGGCGGAAGCAGTTTTTTTAATTTCTATTTCATTTTCTAGCAAATTGGATTAAGAGGTGAAAAAAGCCGTAAAATTGACCTATTTACAACCCATTCAGGCTTTTTAGATTTAAAGATATTTTTACATAACTCTTATAGACTTGTAGCTAGGGGGGCCACAAAAGTATCAATTATTATTCGATTTTCATAAACTTTACACCATGTTATACCTAATGCCATTTAGGATTTTATCCAAGTAATTTAAGATTTTCATTATCACCGGAAGTAACGTCATTTTGGCAAAACAGTATTTTTAGCCTTCAAAACAGATATTTTATTCTAAGAGTCTGTTTTGAAATCTTTTTCAAATTATGATATTTGATGCCAATCAACAAATAGAATGAACCCATACAATCATACAGATACCAAACTTGTACGGTTGCAGAGAAATAGCCGATTTTCTACAGGTCACTTTTCTAGTTTTTTGGTCTTTAAAAGTGGCAATTATTATTCAATTTTCAAAAAAAAAATTCACTATATGATATCCATGCCATTTCTGATTTCATAAAACTAATTGAACATTTTCATTAACACCGGAAGTAATGTAATTTTGTCAAGATCATTTACAAGTAACAAATGTATAAAATTAATTGATATTGTTCGATTTGGTTGATTCTGCGTCCATTTTATTTGATGTAAGCAATGTTTATTTGGAAACCTGTTTAGTGGTTTCGTTGGTAACGGAAGTGACATATGTTCAAGGGTAACTTGGCACCGGAAGTGACATGTTCAAGGGTAACGTGGCACCAGTGAAACCCGTCATTCCTGTATGCAGGTCTAGTTCATATTATTATTTTTTTTGTGTGTGTGTGTTTTATCCACAAATAGGATTTCTCAGAATCTAACCATAGGATCTTTCTGAAACTTTTACCTATCCCCCCAAAATTGGTGGTGGCTGTTGATTAAATATATTTTTAAAACGTTTTACGAATCCGAAATCACCGAATTTTACGAACGAAAAAACTGACAATGCATAGTCGTAACTTTGTTATTTTTTGACCGATTTTACTAATTCTTTTTCTTTGAATACCTTGGAAAAAAAATCATTTTCATCTGCAGTTTCACATTTTCGTATTTCGAAAATTCGTCGCTGTGATTTCGAACCGGAAGTTTAGACCAATTTGACAACTTCTTTAATAGTTGTACGATTTTCATGAAAATTAGTATATAGGTAGATCTTGCTGATGTGACTTCAAAAATATAATTAGAACTTTTCTAAATTATCTCCCCTTGACGAAATTAAGGATCATATTTTTCAAAAAATCAAAGAAATATAGGCCAGAATGACCTAATTTAATTTTCGATATTAGACAAGTGATTACTGATTCATAAACAAAATATTGAGTTTGTGGATCGAATCAGAAGTGCCGCCATCTCGAAACGGGAAAAATCACAAAGGCTTTTGCGATATTTTACTTACAGACATGGGGGTACATTTTCGGAATCCTTGAAGGAAAGCCTAAAAATCTATCTAATCAGAATTTTGATTTCGGTCACGTGATGGTCACCATTTTGAAGTGAAAGTGAAAAATAGAAGCAATTTGAAGGGCCGAGAATTTGGAACAATAACTCTCCTTCTAATTGAGCTAGGATGTTCAAACTTGGTGTAGACGGTCACTAGGTCACTGTCTTGATTGAGTTTAAAGATGAGCATTTTCTGCTAAGGGTAAGCAGAGACAAGCACGCTGATTTGTTGATTCTTTAGGGCACGATAACTTTGGTTATAATGAAGGGAGGGCGATGAAATTCTTGTCAATCGAGAGTCTAATAGCTGCCTGTTGTGTGAAATCATTGTATCATTTTTTTTAAATGTCCGGGGTAACCGAAAAAAAGAGATTGAAAATCCAAAAAGTCGTATTTTTACAATTTGGAGCTTGTTTAGAGGTCTTTCTCGTAAAGTCAACATTATATTTTTTGGGGAACTTCTTCTACAAAGATTCTTATTGGTAGTCTTTTATATGAAACCATCGATCAACAGTCCAACATATCAGGAGTAGAAGAACAAAAGGATCGAACATTGAAAACGGCACCCTTTCATTTTTAAGCGAATCATGTGTGGGTGACTACAATCTACACATTTAGTCATCGTATAGAGTTTATTCAACAGTATCGAATTCCAACTGCTTAGGGATATTTTACGTGCACTCCAATGTGTACACGGGACCTTGGTTGTTCGTCCCATTTGAACGACTAGACAGCTGTCGTTGCCAGGCCCTCCGTTCTGCCTCACTGAGAAGGGGGAACCACGCCGGAAAATCGAGATAAACTTTCTCGGTGCAGAACTTTCAATTCAGGCCAAACGTTTATTGCATACGATTAAGCTGGTGAGTTGGAGCTTATTTTCAAAAGTTTTGTAATAATCGGTTGGTAATTAAAGTACCGTGCAAATTAAACTGTTAAATCAGAAAATTTCACCCGGTTGAAATATTTCTTGCTATAAGTCAGCAATTTCACGATTTTAGGGAGGCTGAATGACTGAATGGTTAGCATGTGCGCGCTGTATCGTAAAGTCTGCCATTGAGTCAAAACGGCGTCGTTTTGATTTCCAGGTTACATGTGACATGGAGTATGGTGTCCAACCTCGTGGGTTTTCTCACTTTATAGTCAGCATTTTGCCGATTTTAAGGGGCAAACCTTTAATGTGGACGATTAAGCCGGTCAGGAGGAGCTTATTTTTAAAAGTTTTGTAATATTCGGTTGATAATTAAAGGTACCGTGCAAATTAAACTGTTAAAATAGAAAATTTTGCCCGGTTGAAATGTTTCTCGCTGTATGTCAGCAATTTGCCAAATTAAGGGAGGTTACGTGGCTGAATGGTTAGCACCTGCGCTCTGTATCGTAACGTCTGTCTTTGAGTCGACTGACGTTGTTTCGATTGAATGCCCAGTCGAAAAGTCAGCAATTTCCCGATTTTAAGGAGGCTGAATGGCTGAATGGTTTCGATTTCCAGATTGCACGTGACATGGAGTATGGTGTCCAACCTCGTGGGTTTTCTCTGTGTCCTTCGGTTTCCTCCCACCCCTGAAGACCCGTACGCACAAGGGAAGTTTTAAAATAAAATTAAAAGATATATGTCAGTCCCGAAATGACATCGTTTGTGTCGAACCGGAAGTTGAGACCAACTTGACAACTTTTTAAATAGTTGTACGATTTTCATGAAATTTAGTATGTAAGTAGACATTACTGATGCGACTTGAAAAATGACTTTTAAAATTTTCTAAATTATTTCCCCTTGATGAAATTAAGAATCAAATTTTTCAAAAAAAATAGTCGAATACTGATTCGTACACAAAACATGGAGTTTGTCGATCGAACCGGAGGTGCCACCATCTTGAAACGTGAAAAAACAATAGAACTTTTGCGATATTGCACATAAAGACATGGGACTTACATTTTATGAATCGTTGTATCATTATTTTTTAAATATCAGGGATAGCATAAAAAAGATCAAAAATCCACAAAGTCGTATTTTTACTATTTGGAGCATTTTTAAAGGTTCTTTTCTCTTAAAGTCAACGTAATATTTTTGGGGAACTTCTTCTACAAATCTCTTATCGGTAGTCTTTAATATGAAACCATCGACCAACAGTCCAAAATATCAGGAGTAGAAAAATAAAAGGATGGAAAATTGAAAACAGCACCCTTTCATTGTTAAGCAAAACATGCACATTCAGTCATCGTATTGAGCTTATTCAACAGTTTCGAATTCCAACTGCTAAGGGATCTTTTACGTGCACTGCAATGTGTACACGGGACCTTGGTTTTTCGTCCCATAAGCTGTCCTTGTCGGGCCCTCCGTTCTGCCTCACTGGCAAGGGGGGGGGGGGCGGGTATTACGCCAGAAAATCGAGATGAACTTTCTCGGCCAATGCAGGGATCGAACACCCGACCTCCTGTCTAGCAGGCCAACGCTTTAACCACTTAGTATGGGCACCCATCGTACATTTCCTCCGTCAAATCAAAACATTTCATTGCATTCGACAACTAATTAATTATTCTTAATTTAAAACTTTATTGCAATATTTGTCTGGCATTATTATGTCCTAATTTTATAGGTCTCATTAATTTACCATTTTAAATGTGAGCGACTTGTTATTTTCCCTATATGACATATTGCACGTGTCTGATTTCAAAGGGAGGGGGGGGGCTGATTGGTTAGCACCCGCGCGCTGTATCATAAAACCTGTCATTGAGTTAACTAGCCTGTTTTCGAATGCCCGGTTGTACGTGACAAGGAGTAAGGTCGCCTGTCCAATCTGCCATTTTTAGTTGTTGTTGTTCTTGGTGTTTAACGTCCGCTTCCACCGAAGGTGATATCGCAGACAAGGCTTATTTTTGATTTTCATTATCTTAGCGCACGCGCAGGGGCCTTTGCTGTGGGAGGAAACCGGAGTGCCCGGGGGAAACCCACGAGGTTGAGAAGGAGCCCCTATCTCCATGCCACATACGCTCACACCAGGGCTCGAAACCACAGCCGCAAGCCAGAGGTGACCGGCCAGCTAGAGGTCGAAGCGCGGCACTCTAGACCACTAGGCCATCCCACCCCCCCGTCATTTTCATTTCATTTTCTCACCCGTCTCATTACAGCAATACGAGTTTCAGTTATTTCCCTTTAGTTTTCAGATTATTGTTATGCCTGGGTGCAATGTTTCATACTATGTGATTGAACACGCCATCTTGGGTCGGAATGCGCAAAATCTAATTTTGGAGTAGAGGAAAAATAAGTGAAAATATTGATTTCGGTCGAAATTGAGATTTTCTCAAAAATGATTCTCTAAATATACTATCTGTCGACACAAAAGATCAATATTATCAAAATATTATCGCTGAATTGATTTTGAACGGACACGCTCGAGTTTTAAAACCCCTGGGAAATATAAACAAACACCATGTGCCCATGCTGTCTACACAACGCGTTTCCTGATTGTCCCAGACATCGCGTGCGAAGCATAATGGTTACTTGGATGGCTGAGCCGGCGATAAATATTTGGTTTAGGCAATAATGTTTTTGGGTACCTACATGCGATTCACTGATAAGTGACAGAAAAAAAATAATTCTGATCGTATATCGATTGACGTTAAGTGTTAATCAAAACCATGTGGCTGATTATGTAAATTAATCGGCAAGCAGGTGTGTGTCGTTGAGGAATTTTATCGATAGCTGAATTCTTTTAGCTGTTGCTTTTTCATATGGCATGTAAAATAAGGAATGCGTATTGGATATAATTGTTTAAAATGTTCTTATCACCATGGGTCGAAAAAATGAGAACGACCAACGAGCAAAAATGCGACGATTCTCGAACCTGCCATTGCTAAATTACATCAAAGCCAAAATGCACGAAAGTGAACGTAAGCTTTACTTGACTATGAAATTGACAGCTATCTATAGGGACTCATATTTTGATAACGTTACGGTATCTGAAAATATTATAGACGTATTGTACTCCCAAAATCTTATTTTAATTCACGTGTTAAATGAACACACGTCGTGGCGGCTGTTTTGATGATTACCCAATCAACATTAATCTTAATCTCCTGTCCACTAGCTGGCACTAAGGTGCTAATTAATTGATGAGATTACTTCAGTTACTCCTACCAAAGTTATAATAAACAAATTACTACTAATGTGTAGATTGGTTTTCAGATAAAGAGAGAGAGAAATGGGGTTTAACGTCTACTCAACACAAACTAGGTCATTTCGTGACTACCATATGGTTTAATTTTATTTCAATAATTCGCTTACGCGTAGGGGTCTTTAGCAGTGGGAGGAAACCGGAGTGACCGGAGGAAACCCACGAGGTTGAGAAGGCGCCCCTATCTCCATGCCACATACGCTCACACCAGGGCTCGAAACCACAGCCGCAAGCCAGAGGTGACCGGTCAGCTAGAGGTCGAAGCGCGGCACTCCAGACCACTAGGCCATCCCAACCCCCCTTTTTCAGATAACAATATGATGTTGTGTATTTTTCGTCACGTAAAGAGTGCATTTACAACGATTTTCGTCTTCAGCACCCTTGCAATTCTAAATAAAAAATGATTGATTGACAAAATAGCAAATATATGTGAATATCGTCTGATCAAATCTTTACTACGATTTTCGTCTTTAGCCCCCCTGAAAACGCCTGAAAGGATATGTTCAACGGCAAAACAGAAAATAAATGGCCGGGTTGCTATGTGATTTTGTTTTGGGACATACTAATCTTTAACTTACCTTTTCTCAAAACTTAGATTTGTGAGTTGGGTAGCTTCAAATGGACACAAATCAGTCAATTTTTGTCCAATCCAAACAAACTATACATCAAATTGAAGGTAATGAGTTGGAGAATGTGAAAATAACAATACATGTTACTCAATTTTCAAAATTCCCTCATTGCGACACATTATGGCATGTGGGGTCGCCTATATTTAGACTTGTAACTTCGCGAGTTTTTTACCAATTTTGATAATTTTTTCTTCTTATCCCTTTATTTAGGATACTTGATACAATCGATGACACGTGACGATAAATGTGAAAGCTTTCATATCTGCATGGGACAGTAGCAGATCTAGTTATTGGTTTTTTTTTCTGTTTGTCCACAAATCGGATTTCTCAGAATCTATCCACAGTATATTTATGAAACTTTAACCTATCCCCCAAAAATGGGTGGTAACTGATGATTAAATATATTTTCCAAAATCACCAAAATTTACGAACGACAAAATTGACAATGCATAGTCGTAACTTTGTTGGTGGGTTTTTTTACCGATTTTACTAATTCTTTTTTCTTTAAATACCTCGAAAAAAATCATTTTCATCTGCTGTTCCACATTTTCGAATTTCGAAAAATTCGTCGCTGTGATTTCGAACAGGAGGTTATAACCAATGTTATAACTTCTTTAATATTTGTACGATTTTCATGAAATTTAGTATATAAGTAGATCTTACCGATGCGACTTCAGAAATATGATTATAAATTTTCTGAATTATCTTCCCTTGACGAAATTAAAGACCAAAGTTTTCAAAAAAATTCGTCGAAATATAGGTCAGAATGACCTAAACAAAATTTCGACACTTGAGAAGTAATTACTGATTCGTACAAAAAATATGGTGTTTGTCGATCGAACCGGGAGTCCCACCATCTTGAAACTTCAAATATCACTAAGGCTTTTTTACTATTTTACTTACAGACTCGGGAGTTACATTTTCTGAATCCTCGAAGGAAGGCCTAAAAACGTTCAGAGTAGAATTTTTTATTTAGGTCAACTGGTAGTCACCATTTTGAATTGAAAATAAAAAATAAAAGCAATTTGAAGAGCCGAGATTTTGGAACATATAACTTTCTTTCTAATTGAGCTAGACGTTGGTGTAGACGTTCACCATGTCAATGTCTTGATTGAGTTCAAAGATGAGCATTTTCTGCCTAGGGTAAACAGAGATAAGCAAGCTGGTTTGTTGATTCTTTAGGGTACGATAACTTGGTTATAATGAAGGGAGGGCGACGAAACTCTTCTCAATCGAGAGTCTAATAGCTAACCTGTTCTGTGGAATCATTGTATCATTTTTTTAAATGTCTGGGGTAGCTGGAAAAATGAGATCGAAAATCCAAAAAGTCGTATTTTTACCATTTAGAGCATTATCAGTAGTCTTTTATATGAAACTATCGATCAACATTCCAAATATCAGGAGTAGAAGAACAAAAGGATCGAAAATTAAAAAAGGGCACCCTTTCATTGTTAAGCGAAACATGAAGCGTGGGTGGCTACAATGTGTTAAGGGATCATTTACGTGCACTCCAATGTGTACACGGGACCTTAGTTTTTCGTCCCATCCGAACGACTAGACAGCTTTCCATATCAGACCCTCCATTCTGCCTCACTGACAAGGGGGACCACGTCGGAAAATCGAGATAAACTTTCTCGGCCAATGCAGGGATCGAACATCCGACCTCCGGGATTGCGGGCCAACGCCTTACCCACTTAGTGTGGACACCCATCGTACATTTCATCCGTCAAATCAAAACATTTTATGACACCAGTACGGAAGCTCAAATACGAACTATTTTTTTTTTTTTTTTTAATATTTTTATTTTTAATGTTTAATTTTGAAAAAAATTTTATAATTTCCATTTTTAATTTAAGATTTTGTAGTATAATTTCTAATTTTGTACTTTGTATTTCCTATTTATATTTTTCAATTTCTAATTTTGTAAAATAATTTCTAATTTTGTAAAATAATTTTTAATTTTGTAAAATAATTTCTAATCGAGCAAGCGAATTATTGAAATAAAATTGAACCATATGTTAGTCCCAAAATGACCTGGTTTGCATCGACTGGACGTTAAACCCCATTCTTTCTCTCTCTCTGTACACACAGACCCTATCTTAAATTTATGTCTTCTTTACATCCTTATCAGTTTTCATCACCTTTGACCTAAATTGACAGTAAGATTCTGTTAGGGTGCTATGTATAGCACACATATGTATTAAAATAGACTCTTCCAAAGTACTAGCTTGTAGACGCAATGTAAAGGAATGGTACCTCGTCTCTAAATAATCCAAATTTGAAGAAACAAAAGACAACATATCGTTCTTAGATTATAGAAATAGCCAAACCTTCCATACAACATATGCAAGAAATAATTAATACAAAGATCCCAATCAGTGCACGAAAGATATAATAGCACCGAGCACAACAATAGATTTTTTTTTTATGGCTGCAATAGTTGATACAGTTTTATACGTTATAAATACCCTAAACTTGGTGTAAAGTCCACATTTTCAGTGGCCCAATAGACATCCAAGAATGGCTTAAAATATTGTAACGCGCTTGTATTCATTAAAACAAAGGGATATATAGATTACAACACAGTGTCTTTTGAAACATGACAGAGAGACAATCAGTATACCGACCAAATCTCAAACTTATAATAACGAAAATGATAATGTTAAATGTGGATGGAATGTCCTTTTGTTGAAAAGACGCATGTATATTCAGCCTTCCTCGGCTAATCTGCCTTCTATTTGACCTCGGGCTGTGGTGCTCGAGAAAAAACAAAATTATAAATTATTTTACAAAATAGAAATTCAAATACAAACTATAAAATTAAAAGTTTAAAATTGAAAATTAATTTACAAAATTGAAAATTAATTTACAAAATTGAAAATTAATTTACAAAATTGAATATTATTTTACAAAATTGAAAATTATTTTACAAAATTGAAAATTATTTTACAAAATTGAAAATTAAAAATAGAAATAGGAAATCGATAAAAAACAAAAATAGTTCGTATTTGAGCTTCCGTACACCAGGCCAATAATTAATTATTCTTAATTTAAAACGTTGATATTTGTGGCATTATTAAATCCTAATTTTTTTGGTAGACGTTCGTCTTATTTAAAATTAAAATTTCATTTAACTATGAACAACTCTTAACGTGTCCCTTTAAAACAATCAAATACTCTAAAACATTAGCTCAATCTTTTGACTCATTAATTTTCCATTTTGTATGTGAACGACTTCTTATTCTTCCTATATGACATATTGCATGTGTCTGATTTCAAAGTGTGGTTGGGTGGCTGAATGGTTAGCACGCGCGCGCTATATCATAAAGCCTGTCATTTCGAATCCCCGGTTGTACGTGACAAGGAGTAAGGTCGCCTGTCCAACCTGGTGGGTTTTCTTCATTTCCTCCGGTTTCCTTCCACTGCTAAAGACCTCTACGCGCAAGCGAAAAAAAAAATTGAAATAAAATCAAACCATATGATAGTCCCGAAATGATCTAGTTCGGGAAACAATAAGTGTCTTTCTAATTGAGCTAGACTTGGTGTAGGTGTTTATTAGGCCAATACCTTGATGACTTTGGAACTCTTCTTCTAATTATTGGGGTATAATGTTCAAACTTGGTGTAGGCATTCACTAGGTCAATGTCTTGATGGAGTTCGAATATCAGCATTTTCTGTGTTGGGTAAGCAGACATGAACAATTTGATTGGTTGATGATTCGGCACACAATAACATTAATTATTATTAAGTGATAGTGCTGAAACTTGGTGTATAGTTTCATTAAATCTCTACCTTGACTAAATTCGACAATGAGCATTTTCTGCTCGGGATAAGCAGAGCGATAAGCAATTTGATTGGTTGAGACATTGAAACACAATAACTCTCCTTCTAATTGAGGCAGAATGTTCAATCTTGGTGTAGGCGTTGATTATGTCAATTCCGTGATGGAGTTCAAAGATGAGCATTGTCTGCTTAGGGTAAGCAGAAATAATCAATTTGATTGGTTGATGTTTAGGGACCCAATGGCTTTAGTTCTAATTAAGTGCGAGAGTGATGAAACTTGGTGTATGGTTTCATCACATCAATACCTTGACTAAGTTCGATAATTTTCTGCCCACGTGTAAGCAGAGCGGTAAGTAATTTAAGGGCAGAGACCTTGGAACACAATAACACTCATTCTAATTGAGTTATAAAGGTTCAAACTTGGTCTATGTTATTATTAGGCCAATACCTTGACTAAGTTCGATAATGAGCATTTTCTGCTCAGGGAAAGCAGCGCGATAAGCAATTGATTGGCGGAGACTTTGGAACACAATAACTCTCGATGTTATTCAGCTAGAATGTTCAAACTTGGTGTAGGTCTTTATTAGGTCAATGCTTTGACGGGGTTCGAAGATGAGCATTTTCTGCTTAGGGTAAGCTGAGATAAGAAATTTTATTGGTTGATGATTTCGGACACCTTCACGTCAATTCTAATTGAGTCAGAGTGATGAAACTTAGTGTATAATTTCATCATATAAATACCTTGAAAACGTTCGACAATGAGCATTGTCTGCCATGGATAAGCAGAGCGATGAGCAATTTGATTGTTCGAGAATTTGAAACAAAATAACGCGCCTTCTAATTGGGGCAGGATGTTCAATCTTGGTGAAGGCGTTCATTAGGTCAATACCACGATGGAGTGCGAAGATGAGCATTGTCTGCTAAGTGTAAGCAGGGATAAGCAATCTGATTGGTTGATACTTTGGGGCACGATAACTTTGGTTATAATGAAGTGAGAACGACAAAACTCCAAACATACATTTCATTATGTCATTACCTTGACTAAATTTGATGTTGATAATTTTGTCTGATTTCAATATTTTTTTTTTCCTTTTTAAGATTCTTTATATAACTCATGAGATGTGACAGAAATTGGCTGTGAATATGAAAGCTTTAATATCTGCTTAGCAGATCTAGTTTTTTTGTGTGTGTTTCCTGCAAATCGGATTTCTCAGAATCTAACCATAGTATCTTTCTGAAAATTTGACCTGCCACCCCCCCCCCCAAAAAAAAATGGGTGGTGAGTATAGTTTAAATATATTTTCAAAACGTTTTTTAAGCATTCGAAATCACCGAATTTTACGATGCAAAAAACCAACAATGCATAATCGTAACTTTGTTATGTATTGTTGGCCTATTTTACTAATTCTTTTTTCCATGAGTAGCTTGAAAAAAAATCATTTTCATCTGCAGTTTCAAATTTTCGAATTTCGAAACTTCGTCGCTGTGATTTCAAACCGGAAGTGAAGACCAATTTGACAACTTCTTTAATTTATCATGTAAGTAGATCTTACCAAATGCGACTTCAAAAATACGATTAAAAATTTTCCCCTTGGTGAAATTAAGGCTCAAAATTTTCAAAAAAATCGTCGAAATATAGGTCAGAATGACCTAAAGTTTTTTGATACTAGACAGTAATTAGTGATTCGTACACAAAATTATGGAAATTGTCGATCCAACCGGACGTGCCACCATCTTGAAACGTGAAAAACCTATAGAACTTTTGCGATATTGTACTAACTGACACGGGAATTATATTTTCTGAATCCTTGAAGGAAGGCCTAAAAAACTTTCAAAGCAGAATTTTGATTTAGGTCAACTGATGGCCGCTATTTTGAAGTGAATATGAAACATAGTGAAAAATCGACATTTACGGGCTTCTAAACAAACACAGTACGGCACAGTTTGTTCAATGCGTCTCCTATGTCTCAAATTAATACATTTCAGGACAGCCGGGATACAGGTCGAACTTTTGGTATTTGAATATTTTAAAATTTCGAATTTTGCCTTTGACGTTTTTCGTGCCGACAAAGTTGTTTACGGGTGAAAAATCACATTAACTTCATTAGATTGTGACCGATTTTAATGATTATTTTTTTTCTTGTTCGGATTATTTATATGATCCATGACATGTGACAGGAAGTGACTGTGAATATGAAAGCTGCTTAGCAGATCTAATTTACATTTATTATTATTTACGTTTATATTTGTAAAGTAACTGTCTTTGTCATATAAATGCTTTCAAATTTAAGACTTTCTTAGTGTTCTTGACTTATTTTCGTGCCGACAAAGTTGTTTACGAGTGGAAAATCACTTTATTAGATTGTGACCGATTTTAATGATTTATTTTTTCTTGTTCGGATTATTTATATGACCCATGACATGTGACATGTGTGTATTTTCTGCAAATCGGATTTCTCAGAATCTATTCGTATGATCACCGAATTTTACGAACGAAAAAACTAACAATGCATAGTCGTAACTTTGTTATTTATAGACATATTTTACTAATTCTTTTTTAATTGACTACCTTGTAAAATAACATTTTTATCTGCAGTTTCAGATTTTCGAATTTCTAACCTGAAGTTTAGACAAACTTGACAACTTCCTTAATAGTTGCACAATTTTCATGAAATTTAATATTAGATAGATCTTACCAATGCGACTCGAAAAATGGCTTTAGAAATGTCCCCTTGGCAAAAATGAAGGATCAAAGTTTTTAAAAAGTCAACGAAATATAGGTCAGAATGACCTAAAAAAATTTCGACACTAGACAAGTAATTACTGATTCGCACACAAAATATGGAGTTTATCGATCGAACTGTAAGTGCCACCATCTTGAAACGTGAAAAATCAATAACACTTTTGCGATATTGCACTTACAGACATGGGAGATATATTTTCTGAATCCTTGAAGGAAGGTCTAAAAAACGTTCAGAGCAGAATTTTGATTTAGGTCAATGGATGGTCGCCATTTTGAAGTGAATATGAAAAGTAATAGCAATTTGAAAGGCCTAGACCTTGGAACACAATAACCCTCCTTCTAATTGAGCTAGAATGTTCAGTCTTGGTGTAGACGTTCATTAGGTCAATGTCATAACTGAGTTGACAGATGGGCATTTTCTTTTTAGGGTAAGCAAAGATAAGCAAGCTGATTTGTTGATTCTTTGGGGCACGATAACTTTGGTTATAATGAAGGGAGGGCGATGAAACTCTTTTCAATCAAGAGTCTAATAGCTAGCCTGTTGTGTGAAATCATTGTTTTTTTTAATGTCCGGGGTAGCCGCAAAAAAGAGATCGAAAACCCAAAATGTCGCATTTTTACGATTTGGAGCAGTTTTAGGGGTCTTTTTCCAGTAAAGTAAACATAATATTTTGGGGGAACCTCTTCTACAAAGAGTCTTATCGGTAGTCTGTTATATGAAACATCGATCAACAGTCCAAAATATCAGGAATAGAAGAACAAAAGGGTCGAAAATTGAAAACGACACCCTTTCATTGTTAAGCGAAGCACGCAGTGTGGGTGACTACAATCTGCACATTTAGTCATTATATAGAGCTAGTTCAGTTCAACAGTATCGAATTCCAACTGTTAAGAGATCTTTTGCGCGCACTCCAATGTCTTCTGCCTCGCTGACAAGGGGGAACCACGCCGGAAAATCTAGATGAACTTTCTCGGCGCAGAACTTTCAATTCTGGACACATGTTTATTGCATACGATTAAGCTGATCAGTGGGAGCTTATTTTCAAAAAATTTGTAATAATCGGTTGATATTTTTTTTTTTTTTTTAAACAAAATTTATTCACAGAAACTGGATTGGCGAACAGGCAGAAGCCTATAGACCCCCTCTCAATATCGGTTGATAAATAAAGGTACCGTGCAAATTCCACTGTTAAAACAGAAAATTTCGCCCGGTTGAAATGTTTCTCGCTATAAGCCAACCATTTGCCGATTTTAGGGAGGCTGAATGGCTGAATTTTTAGCATGTGCGCGATGTATCGTAACGTCTGTCATTGAGTCAACCGGCATCATTTCGATTTCCAGGTTGTACGTGACATGGAGTATGGTCGCCTGGTCAACCTCGTGGGTTTTCTCCGTGTCCTTCGGTTTCCTTCCACGGCTTAAGACCCCTACGCCGAAGGGAAGTTTTTAAATAAAATTCAAAGCCATATGTTAGTCCCGAAATGACCTAGTTTGTGTCGAATGGACGTTAAGCCCCATTTTTCTCTCTCTCTTTTATTTTTAATGTTTTGTATTAATCGGTTGGTAATCAAAGGTACTGTAAAAATGATAAAACAGAAAATTGCACCCGGTTGTAATGTTCCTCACTTTATAATCAGCAATTTGCCGATTAGTAGGGGGCTTGGATGGCTGAATGGTGCAGAACTTGCCATTCAGGCCAAACGTTTATTGCGAACGATTAAGCTGGTCAGTGGGAGCTTATTTTCAAAAGTTTTGTAATATTCGGTTGATAATTAAAGGCACCGTGGAAATTAAACTGTTAAAATAAAAAATTTCGCCTGGTTGAAATGTTTCTCGCTGTAGGTCAGCAATTTGACGATTTTAGGAAGGTTGGATGGTTGAATGGTTAGCACGTGCGCGCTGTATCGTAACGTCTGTCACTGAATCACCTGGCCTTGTTTCGATTCTCGGTTGTACGTGACAAGGAGTATGGTCGCCTGTCCACCTCGTAGGCCGTAACGCCGCTGCCCGGGTACAATTTCCCTCATTGCACACTTTATTGCGTATGCACGTCTTCATTAGCCCATTTTAGGAGCAGAACAGTAGGACGTTAACCCCATTCAATTTTATTTCATTTTCTCTATGTTGCTTATTTATTATAGTGGATAAATATTTTTTTTGGTTCTAGCAATTATTTAATTTCGACATTGAAATCTTGCTTTGAACAGTTTTTTTTATTGTTTCTGTTAAGATTATTACTATTTTTTTTATGTGTATTTTCTGCAAATCGGATTTCTCAGAATCTAACCATGGGATCTTTCTGAAACTTTGACCTACCGCCCCAAAAATGGGTTGCGAACGTAGTTTAAATATATTTTCAAACCGTTTTACGAATCCGAAATCACGGAATTTTACGAACGAAAAAACTGACAAATTTAGTATATAAGTAGATCTTAACGATGCGTCTTCAAGAATATGATTAGAATTTTTTAAAATTATCTCCCCTTGAAGAAATTAGGGATCAAATTTTAAAAACAAAATCAACGAAATATAATTTTTTTTTCGATACTAGACAAGTAAATTCTGATTCGTACACAAAATATGAAGTTTGTAGATCGACCCGGAGGTGCCTCCATCCTGAAACGTGAAAAATCTACCAGGCTTTTTTGATATTTTACTTACAGACATGGGAGTTATATTTTCTGAATCCTTGAAGGAAGGCCTAAAAAACGTTCAGAGCAGAATTTTGATTTAGGTCAACTGATGGTCGCCATTTGGAAGTGAATATGCAACATAGTGAATAATCGACATTTTCGGGCATGTAAACAAACACAATAGGACATAGTATGTTCAATGCGTCTCCTATTTCTGAAAGTAATACATTTCTGGATAGCTGGGGTACGGGTCGAATTTTTGGTATTTGACTATTTCAAAAATTTGAATTTTGCCTTTGATGTTTTTCGTGCCGACAAAGTTGTTTAAGAGTGAAAAATCGCATTACCTTCACTAAATTGTGACCGATTTTACTGATTTACTTTTTCTTGTTCGGATTATTTATATGACCCATGACTTGTGACAGGAAGTGACTTTGAATATGAAAGCTTTAATATCTGCTTAGCAGATCTAGTTATTATTTTTTTAGTGTGTGTATTTTCTGCAAATCGGATTTCTCAGAATCTAACCATGGGATCTTTCTGAAACTTTGACCTACCCCCCCTCCAAAAAAAACCAAAAAAAACAAACAAACTGGGTGGCAGTTTTTGATTTAATATATTTTCAAAACGTTCTACGAATTCGAAGAAATCACCGAATTTTACGAACGAATACATTTGACCTACAATGCTGTAACTTTGTGAATATTTGACCTAATTTACTATTTTTTTTTTTATTTTTTTTATTTTTTTTTTTTTTTTTGAGTATCTTGAGACATTTACTTCATATCTGCAATTACGGATTTTTGAATTTCGAAACTTCGTCGCTGTGATTTCGAACCGGAAGTTGAGACCAACTTGACAACTTCTTTAATAGTTGTACGATTTTCATGAACTTTAGTATGTAAGTAGACCTTACTGATGCAACTTGAAAAATGACTTTAGAATTTTTCTGAATAATCTCCCCTTGGTGAAATTGAGGATCAAAATTTTCAAAAAAATCCTCGAAATATACGTCAGAATAACCTAATATTTTTCCGATACTAGATAAGTAATTATCGATTCGTTCACAAAATATTGAGTTTGTCGGTCGAACCGGAAGTGCCACCATCGTGAAACGTGAAAAACCAATAGAACTTTTGCGATATTGCACTTACAGACATGGCAGTTATATTTTCTGAATCCTTGAAGGAGCAGAAGTTCGATTTAGGTCAACTGATGGTCGCCATTTTGAAGTGAATATGAAAAGTAGTAGCAAATTGAAGGACCGAGACTTTCGAACACAAAAACCCTTCTTATTGAGCTAGAATGTTCAATCTTGGTGTAGACTTTCACTAGGTCAATTTCATGAGTGATGTCAAAGATGAGCATTTTCTGTCTAGGGTCAGCAGAGATAAGCAAGCTGATTTGTTGATTCTTTAGGGCACGATAACTTTGTTTATAATGAAGGGAGGGCGATGAAACTCTTGTCAATCGAGAGTCTAATAGCTAGCCTGTTGTGTAAAATCACTGTAGCTGAAAAAAAAAGATCGAAATTCCAAAAAGTCGTATTTTTACGATTTGAAGCATTTTTAGACGTCCTTTTCTCTTAAAGTCAACATGATATTTTTTGGGAACTTCTTCTACAAAGAGTCTTGTCGGTAGTCTTTTATATGAAACAGTCCAAAATATCAGGAGTAGAAGAATAAAAGGATCGAAAATTGAATACAGCACCTTTTCATTTGTTAAGCGAAACATGCAGTGTGGGGGGCTACAATGTGCACATTTAGTCATCGTATAGAGCTTATTCAACAGTATCGAATTCCAACTGCTAAGGGATCTTTTGGGCGCACTCCAATGTGTACACATGACCTTGGTTTTTCGTTCCATTCGAATTACTAGACAGCTGTCCTTGTCAGGCCCTCCGTTCTGCCTCACTGACAAGGGGGGACCACGCCGGAAAATCGAGATGAACTTTCTCGGTCATTGCAGGGAACGAACACCCGACCCCCTGGCTATGGGGCCAAGGCCTTACCCACTTAGTTAAGCGGGAGGCTACACTGTGCATATTTAGTCATCGTATAGAGCTTATTCAACAGTATCGAATTCCAACTGCTAAGGGATCTTTTGGACGCACTGCAATGTGTACATGTGACCTTGGTTTTCTGTTCCATTCGAACTACTGGACAGCTGTCCTTGTCAGGCCCTCCGTTCTGCCTCACTGACAAGGGGGAACCACGCCGGAAAATCGAGATGAACTTTCTCGGTCATTGCAGGGAACGAACACCCAACCTCCTGGCTAGCGGACCAACGCCTTACCCACTTAGTGTGGACACTCATCGTACATTTCATCTGTCAAATCAAAACATTTCATTGCATCAGACCAATAATTAATTATTCTTAATTTAAAACTTTAGTTTAATATTAGTCTGGCATTATTAAATCCTAATTTTATTGGTAGACGTTCGTCTTATTTAAAATTAAAGTTTCATTTAACTATGAACAACCCTTAACGTGGCTCTTTAAAACAATTTAGTACTCTAAATCAGTAGCTAAACCTTTTCATCTAAACTCATTAATTGTGTTATTCTTCCTATATGACAATATTGCACGTTTCTGATTTCAAAGAGGGGTTGGGTGGCTGAATGATTAGCACGCGCGCGCTGTATCATAAAGCCTGTCATTGACTCAACTAGCGTGTTTTTGAATCCATGTTTGTACGTGACAAGGAGTAATGTCGCCTGTCCAATCTGCCATTTTTAGTTCCTTTCCGCCATTTTCATTTCATTTCCTCATCCGTCCATTTTTCTGAAACGTCTGGAAAGGGAAGTCATTCCGATTACAGCAATACAAGTTTTTAGTTATTTCGCTTTAGTTTTCAGATTATTGTTATGTCCGGTGCAATGTTTCATACTATATTTAGACTTGTAACTTGGCAAGTTTTTTACCAATTTTGATAATTATTTCTTCTTAACCTTTTATTTAGGATACTTGATATAATCGATGACACGTGACAATTAATATGAAAGCTTTTGTATCTGCATGGGACAGTAGCATATCTAGTTATTAAGCCTTCATATTTCATATGAAAGCTTATTGTTTTTGTTACAGTTATTATTAAGCTTTCATATTTCATAAGAGAGAAATGGGGTTTAACGTCCACTCAACACAAACTAGGTCATTTCGAGACTAACATATGGTTTAGTTTTATTTCAATAATTCGCTTGGGCGTAGGGGTCTTTAGCAGTGGGGGGAAACCGGAGTGCCCGGAGGAAACCCACCAGGTTGAGATGGCGCTCCTATCTCCATCTCACATACGCTCACACCGGGGATCGAAGGCCATCCCAACCCCCCATATTATTATTTTGTGTGTTTTATCCACAAATCAGATTTCTCAGAATCTAACCATAGAATCTTTCTATACCTCCCCCCCCCCCCCAAAAAAAAAAAATGGGTGGTGGCTGTTGATTGAATATATTTTCAAAACGTTTAACGAACCCTAAATCACCGAATGCTGTAACTTTGTGACTATTTGACCTATTTTATTAAATCTTCTTTATTGGAGTACCTTGAGACATTACTTCAAATCTGCAGTTTCAGATTTTCGAAAATTCGTCGCTGTGATTTCGAACCGGAAATTATGACCAATTCGACAATTTCCTTAATAGTTCATGAAATTCAGCACGAAAGTAGATCTTACCCATGCGACTTCAAAAATTCGAAATTTGCCTTTGATGTTTTTCGATTCGACAAAGCTGTTTACGAGTGAAAAATGACATTAACTTCACTAGATTGTGACCGATTTTAATGATTTATTTTTTCTTATTCGGATGTGGCAGGAAGTTACTGTGAATATGAAATCTTTAATATCTGCTTAATTAGCAGATCTAGTTAAGCTTTCATATGAAAAATGACATTAACTTCACTAGATTGTGACCGATTTTAATGATTTATTTTTTCTTGATCGGATTATTTATATGACCAATGATATGTGACAGGAAGTGACTGTGAATATAAAAGCTTTAATATCTGCTTAGCAGATCTAGTTATTATTGTTTTATTTTTGTGTATTTTCTGCAAATCGGATTTCTCAGAATCTAACCATAAGATCTTTCTGAAACTTTCTGAACCATGTGACAGGAAATGACTGTGAATATGAAAGCTGCTTAGCATATCTAGTTTACATTTATTATTATTTACGTTTATATATGTAAAGTAACTGTCTTTGTCATATAAATGTTTTCCAATTTAAGACTTTCTTGGTGTTCTTGACTTATTGTCTCCCATCCATAACCACTTTTGGAATCATACCACTATTTTTGTGATGAATTGTCGATTTAACCTAGTTACCAAATGTTGTGTCGATTAATGCTATGACAACCTACTAACTCCATGTCTACAAATATCTTATATGTAGATAACAACTAGGGTATGGTAATAATATAAAATATTTTAATAAAGTAAACTCTTTTTTTTTAAATTTTTTGTAAGAATAGGCATGCAAACGGATAAGACCATGGGTTTTAAAAATCCTGCAGTAATTACAATATAATACGTGGTTATAATATAAAAGATAATAACCAGTAAATCAAAATTTCTAAAATTATTACAATTAGATTTTTGCTAACAACGAACAATAAACACATCAATATTGATATAATTCTAATTATTACATAGTTGATTTCTCACCAAATATACTATACATACAATTGTTATATTAATCAGACAAAAGAATGCGGCGTCCACCTTGAAATACAATTTTCGTTATTTTATTAAGAGAAGAAGATGGAGCAATGCTTTTAGTGGTAGTTGTTGGATAGAGTATTATGGGCATAAAATGGGATCTATGGTAAATACTGTACATATTTCGGATGCTAACTCAGAGTGTATCCTCTTTAACTGCAGGTATCGATCTGTTAAAAAGAAAGAACACAAAAATAAAGAACATTGAACCAAGGTATTTGTGATATAGACATACATTTCAAGCTTTATCAACGTCGAAAAATAATTGTGACTTCTAGAGTGTCCACAGCCTTGGTATTACTTACTTTCAGATTTTTGCGTATAGGGAGGGGCCATTTTGTCCGGCAGTTTAGGTCTGATTCTTATGACAATTGAACGAAACCTCCGTTGGAGTGTTATTGTGACATTTTAAATGTTTATTAAAATTGAATCCATCATGTGACACTAAGAAGATGCACAAGATAAAAACAAGATTTTTCGAGCAATCAGGGGCAATAATCCAGGAAATTACGTTCCAATATGCCATGCGTGAATATCCAGGAAATTACGTTCCAATATACCATGCGTGAATATCTCCAGGATCTTTTTGATATAAACATAAACTGAAAGTTTCATCCAAATTGGAACAAACATGTGACTTCTAGAGGGTCCACTACCTTGATATACAATATTTGCACTATTTGCGTTCGGGGGATCACGTGGCTAAATGTTTAAGACGCTGGCTCGCTAGCCTGGAGGTCGGGTTTTTGATCCCTGCATTGGCCGAGAAAGTTCATCCAAATTTTCCGGCGTGGGTTCCCCTTGGCAGTGATGCGGGATGGAGGGCCTGACAAGGTAAGTGTACACACTGGCGGACACGTAAAAGATCCCTTAGCAGTTTGAATCCGATATAAGAGTAGACCGTAGCGTTGCTGCCCATGCAAATTTCCCTCATTGCACACTCTATGGCGTATGTCCGTCTTCATTAGGCCAGGACGTTAAACCCCATTTCATTTCATTTTATTTGCCTACGAGGGGCAGCCATTTTGTCTGGCAGTTTTGGTCCGAATTTCACGAAATTCGAACTCAGCCACAGCACGGTGTAACGTTTTTTGTTTGTTATTTTTTGGGGGGTTTTTCTTTCTTTTTTTTTAAATCGGATAAAAAAATGTAGCTTATAGAGGGTCTTTTAAATCGGATGAAGAATGTAGCATATAGAGGGTCCACAGGCAAAATACGAGATTTTTCGTACAAACAAAGAGAGAGAGAAATGGGGTTTAACGTCCACTCAACACAAACTAGGTTATTTCGAGACTAACATATGGTTTAATTTTATTTCAATAATTCGCTTGCGCGTAGGGGTCTTTAGCAGTGGGAGGAAACCGGAGTGCCCGGAGGAAACCCACGAGGCTGAGAAGGCCTCTTATCTCCATGCCACATACGCCCACACCAGTGCTCGAAACCACAGCCGCAAGCCAGAGGTGACCGGCCAGCTAGAGGTCTCGTACAAACAAGGGTCATCATTCAAGACGTTGTGGCCCAATATGCACGAATAAAGAAAAGAACCATGATCTTTGGGTGATGAACATACATTTTAAATTTGATCAAATTGGATAAAAATTGTGACCACTAGAGTCTCCACAATAGAAAACCATGGGTTTTCGTACAATCAGGGGTCATAATCCATGAAGTTAGGGTCCGATACATACAAATATCGACAGGAACCGAAAACTTTGGGATGTAAACCTATATTATTACAAGTTCCGCCAAAATCAAATAAAATTGTAACCTGTGTAATGCTCACAAATAAATTGTGAACGGACAGACGGACAATATACGTCCACATGAAAATATAGGTGTATTAAAACTATACAAATGTAGAGTGGTTCAGGCTAAAAATGTTTTATAACAAACAGACACTATTTCGGGAAAGTAAAGACATTATATGATAAGACTTACTATAAAAACTTCATTGATCAACAATGGAAGTCTGGCCACTTCTGAATTTTGAGGATATATAATCATTTGGACATATATTATAAATGGCTCAAAATCTTCCCGGCTTCCATAATCAAAGGAGTTATCTCTTAGTGAGAATAAGAGCTATGTCCCTTGGTTGTACTAAAAAAAACATGCTCCAAGCTACGCACGTCCCGGAAACGAAATAACTTGATCGCAGTCGGAAAATATCGTTTATTTCCATACTGCAAAGTAACCGAATACACTCTATGAGACGATTGGATTTGACATATGTACGCATGCGCGAACGCTTCGTTGTTTAACAGTAAACCCGCGCCTTCAAATGTCTTTATATTAACTGTGTTTATAATGCTACAGTAGAAATTAAAATACATGTTAAGCTGGAGATGAAAAGATCGGCATTTGACATGAATTATTTCAAGATTAGCCTCATACATATATTAAAATGAACAGTGCGTTTACTTATTTATACCCAGACACTGGCCTATTTATAACGGCATGTTTCCTAACATGTGGACACCGACGCGCTCACATGATATTCTTTGAACTGTAGATTTTGATGGAGTGTAATCATATTTTTTTTTTTTCCGCGAGAGCCAAACATGCGGTTATAACCACTGCTAGGTTACCATTGGAAAAGTTTAGATTTTTAAGTTTCATGACCAAATTATGGCATTCTGCTGTGTATCTTTGATTTTTGACATCATACTAAATTCCTTCGTTCATCTAAAAAGGTTTGGACTTGCAACCATTCTTTTTACCTGCCAATTGTTTTTTATTTTCATTATTAGCCTTCATGCGAATCATTTCTTTTTTAGTCTTCGGAAGTTGATTTTTTTTTTAAACTTGGTGATTGTGCTTTTATGACAATCGCCGCAAATACTTTTCTTTCTATCCAAACCAGTTAAGGTCGCATCGGCAGATGTCCGAGTCTCTCTGTTTATTAAATTAATGTCACTTATGTGTGCCGATGGAGTAACGTAAACTATCACGGAAAAAATGGGGTGTCAAGAAAATCATCGTATGATTTCATACATTTTAGTGGACTTAACCTTACTTTTACTCAGCTTCCTAGTCTTTGTCGTCAGTCTGACCAGTCTATTTTGAATGTATTTGTCACCAAAAGTCACACAGTCTGTAAAGCAGTCATGATAGACCGATGCTCCGAAGTTGTCGGGAATTTATTAACATTTGTCTAGCATAAAGCCTATTTGTGATTTTTGTCATAGGTAGTTTGTTACAGTTCCCAAATCATAGGGGTACTTGTCCAATCCAATGCTGGATAGCAAATCATCCGTGGACGATATCTTGCAGGGCTCAGTCTCAAATCTAGAAAAAAGTAAGTCCGTCGATCAAAGCCTATGGCTACAGGATGGTTAGATAATATACTATGATTATAAAAATAATTTACACCATGTTACCGAAAAGGGTCTGGAAAATAAAGACTACAAATAAAAAGTTTGTTTCGGTTATTTTCCGGTCTCAAATAGTTCTGCGTATTTAGAGCTAACAAATATTTATTTCCTAACCACAATAGTCGCCAGCGTAAACCAAGAATGTAGCCACTTAATAAAAGTAAATCTCGAAAGGTTGTAGTGAATTTATCTGGGCGCTTTCACCTACTTGAAAGTTAGAAATGAAACGAAGCTATTATAGCTAGCTCTGTATTTAAATCACCAAAATCGCCAAAATCAAAAATCAAATCAAAGAGTGAAATCGAAATTTTTGCTCACGTTCTCTATTAAATAAACACGTAAGTCGAAGCCCGTAATGAGTGTATTTTTTACTCGGCGTTATATACCAATACATGTTTGTAAAAATACCTCATGTGACGTATATTTGCTGCGACTTCCTAAACCACGTGCGCGGCGCTAACTTCTGCTCACTTCAGAAGATTTCTCGACGGAGCAATCACACAGATAAGCGGGTCAGTTTTTATAAGGACAAATACTGTGTCTCTGAACCACTCTAACAAATGCTTCCCAAGTAAAAGGCTGTGTTAAGGCATATACTTTAAAAGCTGCAGTCCAGGCGTCTGTGCAACATCCGGGGTGGAACAGTGATTAAATAGTTAGTTTAAATATGTGTAGTAAAAGGAAATCCAGTTCAGTTCGTTTATATACTTGGGGCTTTACTATATGCCGGAAAACACCGAAAAAACAAACCGGAAAACACCATGTTATACTGAATTCCGGAAAACACACTAAATATCGGAAAACACACTAAATATCGGAAAATACCATCGGTGACCGGAATACTTTTCCAAGACAATAACCATACTGATTTTTAGTGTTGTCACAATTACAAAATTCTTGAATCAGGTAATCGTCTGGCCAAAAATCGTATCGGTTGGCCCGTGTAAGACAATCCCGCAGTCTGACTTACCCCCGTAACTTTAACTGCTTATTAAAAATCCAATACTGGCAATAGATTACAATTCACTAGTTCCACATACCCGTAAATCAGTACGTAATATTTTAACACGGATATCGGTAATCATATCGACAAAAAAACTACCCAAAAAACAAAAAAAAACAAATAAAAAAACGACAGAATCGACACAAGACGGTACACATAAAAACGTAATATTTTAACACGGATATCGGTAATCATATCGACAAAAAAACTCCCCAAAAAACAAAAAAAACCCCCAAAAAACGACAGAATCGACACAAGACGATACACATAAAAACAAAAACAACACGTGTCTTTAAAGGTGTGGCAATAGAAGAGCCTCCTAGCGCTGGTTCACAGTAACGTCGCATTCAGATTGTGAATTAAATGATAAAGTTCATTGTTTTTATTTCTTTATATTATTTAAAAGTACATTGGGTCTTTTTTTATATTATATAAAATGGTATATTATCAATATGACATTGGTGGTTTAGTAACTTGTAAAAAAAAGCATAGCCAACTTTCATGCCATATGCGGCATGCTTTCAGCATGTCTGTTATAGGCATAAATGACCATTTCAGGTTTTTTGCGACAAAATAAACCATTTTACACATTTCGTAGTAAGCCACGCCTAATATGATAGACGAAGATTTCCATGAGACATTGAGATCATGTAACGCTATTTTAGTGATTACAAAGCCTTTTGTTAAAATCCAGGGTAATTATTCGACAAATACGAGTGAATTTGAGCCATTTAACTTTCGTTTTTTACTATCCAAATATACTACCGACAGTCGAAATATCGCGATGCATCGATTGTTCGATGTACCGTTACACCCCTACGAGTCATGCTAGCGGAGAATCTGGAGTAATTGAAGTCAAGTCACTTTACCAAAGATGTTGTTCAAGAGTACTCTACATGTAGTCACGCCCTAGCACGAGCCACGAAGTCCTACGACAAGCGACTTCGGGATAGTGAGAAGATAGAGTTCCACCGCCTCCTACCACGGTCTCTAAAACTGTCATCCACCCTCCCCCCATCACCAATGCGCATTACACAACCTTCTCCGGGACACACCAAAACGAAATACACCCAACAAGAGAAAATTATCCCCCAGAGAAGACACATGCATTAAAGGAGAAGACCAACGCTTTTCAACAAGGTTTCCATAAATCTGAAATATATATTCAGAAAGAATCCCGTCTGTAAAAAAAGTAAAAAAAAATTTGTAAACGAGAAATTATTTTTTTATTAAAACCGGAAGTCACATAGTTGGTTCAACACGCTCACTGGTCTCTATAGAAAGCATACAGATTTGGCATAAGTTTACTGACTTATAGTATTCACGTCCCGTCCTTGGGCGAAAAATATTATGAAATGGACTGTTTGTTAGGATATTATAAAGACGAAATTATGTTTTTTTAACGTTTAGAACACAAAGCCGTCGCATGGAACAGTACGCTGTGGCCCAATTCACAACGCATGGCTAATTATTTACATCACGTGGTTTGATTGTCAGCTTACAAGTGACATATATCGTCTGCTTCGGTGTTTTTGTGCTTGTTGACAGCGTTTATCAACATAAACAGACCAAAATTATGGGCATGTGAGACATATAATGATAGTGAATTTTGGCACACAATGTCGACATGAGCTGCTTTTCCTTTTTCCTTCTATTTCCTCTTGAGAATGAGTGGGCTCGAATGTTTATACGGCATTAATGTAGACCCATAGAAGAGATATTCCAATGCGTTGGTGTCAGACGTTGACAAACTTTTGGAAATTAATTATTTATTCGAATATGCATGTCTGTTAACTCAGCACGCATAAACACATCGAAGCAGACGACATACATCTCACGTGTAAGCTGTCAATCAAACCACGTGGTGTAAATAATTAGCCATGCAGTGTGAATTGGGCCACAGCGTACTGTTTTGTGTAAGTGATTGTGTGTACTAAACGTTAAAACACCATAAATTCGTGTTTATAATATCCTAACAAACAGCCCATTCGATAAGATTTTTGGCCCAAGGATGAGGCGTCAACGCAATACAGCAGTAAACTTATACCAAATCTGTATGCTTTCTATAGAGCCCAGTGAGCGTGTTGAACCAACTATGTCACTTCCGGTTTTAATAAAAATTAATTTCTCTTTTACAAAACTTTTTTACTTGTGTTACAGAGGGGATTATTTCTGAATAATATATTTAAGACTTATGGAAACCTTGTTGAAAATCGCTGGTCTTCCCCCTTAACACTCCATCGAATCGTGCAGCTAGATCACCCAGTTCCACCCGGGTTGTGTCTGGCTCACCTACTTCTTCCACTAGATGTAGACGATCACTCAACGTATCCCTAAAGAGACCGCACAGCTACAAAGGTAAAGATGTGAAGGATTTATGGTACCTACCAACCGTCACGGCAAGGCCATGTTTATTAGATCCTCTAACCTAAGCTAGGATTGTATCTTTTCTATGGGACTGGAAGATCCATAGCTATTCTGGAGTTACGATAAGCCACATCAAACGGATCCTTCAGAACTACATGGGTCCTACACCAAAAGTACACACTAGACGAATTTTGGGCGTTTTTCAACATCCTGAACAATCACCCACCTGTCAAGTTAACTGTAAATGTTAGCCACAATAGCATAGATTTCCTTGACACCACAGTTTTTAAAAGTAGCAACACCAAAATCACAGGCCAATCGGAAACTAAAGTATTTTCAAAGAAACCGACATCCATCAATTATTGTTCAAAAGCACCTTTCATCACAGACATATCTTTTCTGGCATCATAAAATCCCACATTCTCCGTTTTCATAGGATATGCACTCAGAAGACTGAGAAAAAGTGGATATTCCAAACGCTATCTCAAACGTATACTACCAGAATCAAGACAGGTTGTACTCACGAATCTTCGCTCTGTACCTTTTGTGACAAATTTACCAAGTGATCTATACAAAGTTTATATATGAATAGTTAAAAAATCGAAATACATTACATCCGTATAAACTATTCCAAATAATTTATTGTGTGTATAGTTTTTCGTGTTCTGAACAATAACAACAACTGACTAGTGGCAGTGTGTTTGGACAAGTCCGCCATACTTGTTTGTGTAGCCATTGCCACATCACCACAGCTGAGGAAAACTAAGTGTGAGGTACAGAATGATAGAGGAGGAAAGCAATATTGAAAATTCGACAACGTCTTCCCTGGCTTTGCTTCCAGAGAAAAAATCAAAACGATCCTCCGATCTTTCCTTCACCGAAATGGCCTAAAAACAAAGAGGGATTAGATCAATGTTAAGTCAAAGTGAGTCACTGAAGACGTCCTTATCAATACCAATTGATTTAGAGAATACAGTCCCTAAAATTATAGTCGAAAACACCCATTTTACACACCATTAACCAAACATCAGAATCCATATCTGTTCATTTACCTGATGATGATATCAATACCATGGAAAATGTTTTTCTAAATTCCATGGCTGACTCAATCTCAGAAAAAATTGCTGAGGCTTTATGCCTACCAAATGTTCAAAAAGCTCTTCAGCTCTCAATTAAAGAACTCTTGCAAGATAATATCAAAGATTTCATTAAACCCCTAAAAGAGGAAATCGAAGATTTAAAAGGACAATTATTAAGTTGTACATTGGATCTAGAACAAAAAATCATAAATGATACAGGCGAACTCGAGCATATACAGTCGTCGACATTGTGTCAGGATAAATGGAATTGGTGAAAATGCAGATGAAAATGTAGAGGACGTTGCCCTTGAAATAATTAAGTGTTTATGTCCTACGATCACATAGACAATTGTCATCGAATAGGGAGAAAGAGAATCCCGTATAATACAGAGGTAGAAACAGAAAACGGACCCCGTCAAAATATTGTTCGACTGTCTAGTTACAAACACAAAAGACAACTCAAGAGTGATCGTAAAAAGCTAAAAAATATCCGGTGCAAACAATACTACAGTCAACATAAACGAAGATCTTACAAGACGACAATCGTATCTTTTTACTCTTGCTAGAAAAGCGTATCGCTCCAAAGATCTACATAGCTGTTGGACGTTTGGTTTATTTCCGTGAGTTCCTAAAGGATGGTTAAGGGAGTGATCCAATTCGAATCAACCAGAAAAGCGATATACCTGGCTACAAAATTGGCGACCCAGACAACGTACACGAATCACTAGATGTTTATTACCAGCTGTTAAATAGTAGGTCATAATTACTACGTTATCATCATAATTACCATGTTATTGTCAAATACAATATAACTTATACTAGTCTATATTCCACAATAACTTAATCGATGTTCTAGATTGTGCTAAACCCATTAGTTGGAAAATCATTAAAGTTACTATTAGGCTCTGGCATGTCATCACTATGCCACGTCTTGTCATGACATATGTCATACCATTGTCAGGTTGAAAATATGCCTACCACTAGATAATAATTACAATAAGCAAATACTTATAATGAGTATGCATATAGATTGCAGCGAAGCCCCTGTTCTATCGCATGTTATTGTTATATTATAGAATGTTAAAGTCAGGTAATAACAATTGACATTACTTTAACTGTCATGTTAATCTTAAAAATAGGTTGCCAGGCAACGAAACATACGCCCACACAGCAGCTAAATCGTCCGGGCAGTCAACAAGAGTTGTCGCATCATAAGCAATTATCAGAAAATCATTAGAATTTGTTTGGTTTTTATAAAGTTCTGCCCCATGCTAACGTTAAGCATACGAAACATTTAATATTATGGATTTAGCTGTTCAATTATCGATTTTCAAGAAATTCAAACTCAACCATCATTAATGTGTAACCGGGATATAGTCAAACGTTTTTTTTTTAAATTTGGAATAAAATTCTGACCTCCATAGGGTCCACGGGGTAAAGAAACATGATTTTCGTACAATCGGGGGCCATAATTCAGGAAGTTGTGTGCCTGAATATCGAAAACAACCGCATCTTTGGGTTATAAACTTAATTTCAAGTTTCATCAAAATCGGTTTAAAATTGTGACCTCTATAGGGTCCACAACCTTGATATAACATATTTTCACACTATTCGCATACAAACGGCGGCCATTTTGTCCGTGAATTTTGGTCCGATTTTCACGAAATTCAAACTCATTCTTCATTACCATGTAACGTGATATAATCAAACGTTTTTTAAAATCGGATAAAAATTTCGACATCCAGAGGGACATCAAGCTAAAAAAAAAGCGATTTTCCGCACAATCAGGGGACATAATTCAGGAAGTTACGATCCGATGGGCGCAAATATTCAGAGGAACCGAGATCTTTGGGTTATAAACTTAATTTCAAGTTTCATCAAAATCGGTTTAAAATTGTGACCTCTATAGGGTCCACAACCTTGATATAACATATTTTCACACTATTCGCATACAAACGGCGGCCATTTTGTCCGTGAATTTTGGTCCGATTTTCACGAAATTCAAACTCATTCTTCATTACCATGTAACGTGATATAATCAAACGTTTTTTAAAATCGGATAAAAATTTCGACATCCAGAGGGACATCAAGCTAAAAAAAAAGCGATTTTCCGCACAATCAGGGGACATAATTCAGGAAGTTACGATCCGATGGGCGCAAATATTCAGAGGAACCGAGATCTTTGGGTTATAAACATGCATGTCAAGTTTCATCAAAATCGGTTCAAAATTGTGACCTCTATAGGGTCCACAACTTTGATATAACATATTTTCACACTATTAGCGTACAAACGGCGGCCATTTTGTCCGTCAATTTTGGTTCGATTTTCGCAAAATTCGAACTCAACCTTCATTACCATGTAGCGGTGATATAATCAAACGGCTTTTTAAATCGGATAATAATTTTGACCTCCAGAGGGACCACAAGCTAAAAAGGGCAATTTTTCGGACAATCAGGGGCCACAATTCAGGAATATAATCCGATGGGTGCAAATATCGAAAGGAACCAAGATTTTGGGGTTATAAACATGCATGTCAAGTTTCATCACAATCGGTCGAAAAGTGTGACCTCTATAGGGTCCACAAGCTAAAAACATGATATTTCGTACAATATGGGGCCATAATCCATGAAGTTTCGATCCGATACATGCCAATATCAAAAGGAACCGAGATCTTATGGGGATAAACCTATATTTCAAGTTTCGGATAAGAATTGTGACCTGTAGCGAGTCCACAATCAAATTGTGGACGGACGGACGGACGTCCGGGCGGACAGGGGCGACGACATAATACGTTCACATTGAAAATGTGGGCGTATAAAAAGGCGATTTTTCCGACAATCAGGGGACATAATTCAGGATGTTACAATCCGATGAGCGCAAATATCGAAAGTAACCAAGGCCTTTGTGCTATAAACATACATGTCAAGTTTCATTAAAATCGGTTCAAAATTGTGACCTCTATAGGGTCCACAACCTTGATATAACATATTTTCACACTATTCGCGTACAAACGGCGGCCATTTTGTCTGACAATTTTGGTCCGATTTTTATGAAATTTGATCTCAACCTCCATAACCATGTAACGGTGATATAATGAAACGTTTTTTTAAATCGGATAACAATTTTGACCTTCAGAGGGACCATAAGCTAAAACAGGGCGATTTTTCGGACAATCAGGGGCTATAATTAGAAAGTTACATGTAAAGTCCTACGAGCACAAATATCGAAAGGAACCAAGATCTTTGAGTTACAACCATGCATTTCAAGTTTCATCCAAATCGGTTTAAAATTGTGACCTCTACACTGTTCACAAGCTAAAAACATGATTTTTCATACAATCAGGGGCCATAACCCATGAAGTTACAGTCCGATACATGCCGATATCGAAAGGAACCGAGATCTTAGGGTGATAAACCTATGTTTTAAGTTTCATTGAAATCGGATAAAAATTGTGACCTGTGGACTGTTCACAAACAATTGTGGACGGACGGACGAACAGGGGCGACGACAATATACGTCCACATGAAAATGTGGGCGTATAAAAATATGAATAGATATACTTAACCCAACAGAAAGGGTAATCAGCCCAAAGTTAATAATTCTCGTGCGGTTGAAAATCAACATATTAACTATACCAATAAGATGCATGTTAAAATGACTTACTAATAAGATTTGATTCTAATCAAATATAAATATTAAATATTTTACATATGTACTGAATTATAACTGTCGTATAATTATCATGATGACATTATATACCGTTGTAAATTTATAATGTTATAGAAATCATTCACATTGATAGGTGATCTTTTGCTATAACGGAGTGGGGGGGGGGGGTCAGGTCATTTCCTTTCAAAATTGTCATATCATTGTCAATTGTTAATATTTAACACGTATTAGGTTTTCTTAATCCAATAGACATTTCAAGCACATAGATCATTATTTGTCAAATATTTTAAAACATTGCTAAATGAAATATTTAACATGTATTAGTTATATCTCAAGACAGTCTTGCCCACAACTTTCAGTGACACTGTCAGTGTCACCCCATGCATGTACTGGCATGTACAAAGATCACTATCAGTCAAATTGTCGTGTTATTGTCAACTGAAAATATTTAGCATTGTATTAGTTTTCTCCTAGGTCAAATTCTTGATGTCATTGTCAAAAGAAATTATTTAACATGTATCTGTTTATCTCTTTAGTTGATATTATCTGTTGAATTTGTCATGCCAATGTCAACCGGGGCTATTTAACATGAAACGGCTTCTCTTAACTCAATAGGAATGTGACTGGGTACTTAGATATTCTGTTAAAATTCATGTCACTGTTAACTGAAAACTATTATACGACATCATCTGTCATGTCTTTGTCAATCGAAAATACTTAACATGTATCAGCTTTATCTTTAACCAATAGTGAGTGACTGCTTTGTTCACAACTGTCAGCGACATTGCCCGTGTCATTCAAAATTATTTACCGGCATTGTAGTTGTCATGTCTCGGTATACCTGTTCGAATATAACATGTAATGGCGTTCGTTTAAGTTAATAGAAACTTGCCTTTGTCTTACACCGTGAACGACATTACAGTTGCCATGTCCTGTCATGCCACTGTTAAGTTCAAAAATAGCATGTCATTGTCAGTCGAAACACTTAACTTATATTAGTATATCTTACGGAATATGTAATGGATTTCCTTTACTTTAATAGAAACTTGTTTTTGTTTTACACTGTGAGCGACATTGTAGTCATGTCCTGTCATGCCACTGTCAAAATGTCATGTCATTGTCAATTGAAAATATTAACTGATTTGCCAACAACTGTCAGCGACATTGTCAGTGTCAAATCCTGCCATTCTACTGTCAAGTCAATGGAAATTGGTATAAATCACCAAGTAATATTAACTGTGTGGTAGACTTTATGCATGCACAAAGCCGTAACGATGACACCAAATTCGCAATTCTACTACGTAAGGATATGTATATGATTCAGTCACTTCAATTCCATTAGTTTCGAAATGCGGTAGTTTAAAGTGTAAAACCTGTGACATTATCATTCAGGGATCATCCATAAAAATTAATGATGATAATACATTTTATGTCAAACAGGCAATGAATTGCAAATCGAACCATGTAATTTACCTTATAACGTGTCCGGGATGCAAGGGGAAGTATATAGGGAGAGAGAGAAATGGGGTTTAACTCAACACAAACTAGGTCATTTCGGGACTAACATATGGTTTTTAATTTTATTTCAACAATTCGCTTGCGCGTAGGGGTCTTTAGCAGTGGGAGGAAACCGGAGTGCCCGGAGGAAACCCACGAGGTTGAGAAGGCGACCCTATCTCCATGTCACATACGCTCACACCAGGGCTCGAAACCACAGCCGCAAGCCAGAGGTGACCGGCAAGCTAGAGGTCGAAGCGCGGCACTCTAAACCACTAGGCTATCCCAACCCCCCGAAGTATATAGGAAAGACCCAAATGATGCTTAGGCTGAGAATGAACCTTCATCGACAGCACATACTTCAACCAAAATATAAGATGATCCCACTCAGTGAGCACCGTGAAGTATGTGGTGGGGGTAAATTTAGTGTTTTTCCTTTATATAAACTTAATAGCAAAAACAACGACCTCTTGGAGGCAAAAGAAAGCTATTTTATTGAGAAGTACCAACCAAAACTTAATTCTAAATAAGAGAATATATATATATGTATCCGAAATTATTAGGACAACCGCAAAGTTGCACTACTTTGTTTCACGGTAAATGATAAAAAGATAAAAGGTATGCCGACACAAACTGATTTCAACACTGGTTTAATAACATTTTAACATTTTAAAGTACTTTTCGTCCGTTTAGGGACTATTCATAAATAATGTCATTGTTTAAAGATGGACATTATAGTATATTTATACATATTTACATAGTAACACTGTGGTTTTAATTAGCTATAGTTACCATTGTCTATGGTTACATATCGTTAACTAATACAAAACATGTACACACGTGTGTTAATCTGTAGTATATGGGTTTAATTTGGGAACAATGAATGGAGGATTATCATGAGATAGATTAAAGAAAATTAATAAATAAATGATGCTAATTGTAAATTGTTACATATTGACTATTGAGTCAAGGAATGTATTTTTTTTTTAATAAAACGATTTTCCATTAATTTCCTTTTCGTGGTGTCATCGACTTTCATTTTATAAAAAGGGGAAATGTTGCGCACTTTTAAAGATATGTCTATTTACAAATAAGGGCCCATTTTCAATATTGAAATCCCGTCGATGGTTGCCTACTCTATCCCGTAGATGAGTAGATGTCTCGCCTATGTAGAAAAAATCACAACCCAGACATGTCAAGACATATATGTTTTTTTTTGTGTCACAATTCATATTGTCGTTGACGCTAAACGTAATGTTACGAAATTTATATTGGTTATTTGGTATTATATGGTCACAACATTTGCATTGTCATATATAGCCCCTATTACTTGCTCACTATTGTACTTTAACAAAGTAGATTAATACTAATTAGTTAAATGTGGTCTGAAGCCTTCTTAAACCCATTATGGTATATAGAGTTGTTTCCCTTGTTAATAAAAGGCCTTAGCCCTAGAGGATTCTGGGATTGGGTGAACTTCAAGATGGATGTTTGTTTTGATGGACTCTTAATAAATGAAACAAATCCAGGACAATCCTAGAATAAACACCCCAACACAACATGGTGGAGATGTCATTGGTCTCTCTCTAACTCAGAGCCTCCATTTAGCCATCTTTAGTTAAAAAAAAAAAACCCACAGATTATGAAGTTTTAGTCCAAATTTGATTTTCGAAATTTGGAGCCAGTAACAGTCACATGGTCTTATACGATCTGCCAGAACTTTTTCTGTCTACAGTCTACAGATTGTGTTTTATGTGAAATTTTGCAGAACTTTAACGTGAAAGTGTAGTCTGCACAGAAGGAAAGACTACAAATTGAGCTTCATTTGGAAACTTAATTGAGTAAAACAGCTTTATTTAGTTAGCATGGGCTGACATTTTGACTTTTGCCAGTTTTGGAGGGAAAATCTGTTTCCATCATTTGATTTGAAACTTGTTCACAAGTGTAAGAGACAAACATTTTTTTAAAGAATATTTATTGTTCTTCCACCTATATACAGTGCCAAATGTGTCCTGTTTTTCTGCGTGCCAAATGTTCGGCCAGTTGAGTTCAGTAATTCCATTATGAAAGTGATCCTAACTTGTCAAGTGTAACCGTTATCAAGACTATTCACACTCATCGTTGTGTCAACTTGAACTTTGAGGAAAATTTTGTCTTCTTCATATGCAGTATTTTACCTACAGATTCTACAGTCATGTTTTGTTAACAAAAGAAGACTAAGTACTAAGCTTATATGCAGTGACAATCTTTTTAGTGAAGACTTTTGTATCAACAAAACTTTTTTGATTATTATTTTTCCTAGCATTTGTAAAAGAAGGCTTCAGTAATCCCTCTCATGATCAAAATATCAAACTTCATTTGGCTATGGAATTATTGTATTTCTTAAGTTGCTAATATCATTAGAAATGCGTGAATCTGCTGATGAATGAGTTTGTGGTGTGATTCTGATTATTCATTTTTTTTCACGATTTCAATCTTGTCAGTTGTCACAAAATATTGCCTATTATTATTAGTATCTGATAATTTGTTATATTTGTGGAATGTTTCAATTGTTTGTACTCAACATTAGTTTCATGATAATTTATATATAATTAAGTCCATTTATGTTAATCTAACCACTATTTTCAATTTCTGAAATTTGTCAATACTTTTATGAATTGTACATCTAGAACGAATGAAACAAGGTCAAGGTCAAGGTCGTAACGTGAAACATTTTTTTTACATTTTGGTTTATATTTCTATATATATCATGGCTAATCGTCGCAATAATGAATCTACTACTGATACTACTAGAAAGCGACTTCCTACATTTGATAAATTTGAAGGTACGCAATTAAATCGGGACCTAGCCTTAGCACATTTTCTGTCTTTCGAAGACTTCTTAGTGTATAATGACGACGAGTTGAATCCCCAGTCTGTAGCGGCAATTAAATATCTTTAAGCAAACTTTGAAAGGAAAAGCCCGCCTATGGATTGAAGGCAGGGTATTTCGCAGTCGTCAAGATTTAAAAACACAATTCCTCGAAAGATTTTCTGAAAATAAAACTTCTTATGGGTTGCATCAGGATTTCCAATCTTTCAAATATGAGACCTCTTCTACTCCTGCTGAGAACCTTGAAGCATTAGAGAAACTTGGAAATCAACTGGAAGTCAGTCGTGCACAACTCAAGCATAAGTTCATTTCAGTTCTCCCCACAAATTGTCAGCAAGCTGTGGCGATGACCACTTCCGAAAACACTTCACTAAGTGATATACAAGCTAAGGTTCAATGTTATTTTGATGTTCACAGTAAAACTTCAGCTGTAACTTCTAAAGAGGTCTCCTTTGCTACCTCTGATATTTCTTCTATTCGTGACGACCTAGATGCCTTGAAGCTGCATGTTGCATCTAATGAAAGATCTAACCGATCTACAAGCCCACATATGAGACAGAATTCTCGAGGTCGTTCAGACTCACACAGTCCACATTCTCATAATAGATATGATAGTCCGCACAGATCTCGTTATTTAGATAGATCACGTCTACCTCGTTATTCAGATAGATCGCAACAAGATTCCCATTCCCCTAGTAGATACCAGCATTGTAGTAGGGATCAGAATCCGACATATTATCTTAATTCACAAAACGCACGTTCTAATCGTTCTTCAGGAACAATCTTTTGTGAATATTGTCTCAAACCTAATCATATCTGGCGATCATGCTATCTTCGTGAAAAGCATCTCGCTGCTAAACGTCAACAGGATTTTTAACTGAGGGAATTTGTTCTACTGCTCAGAATGAATTCCCTACTCACTCGAAACAGACCAAACAAAGCCCGACTTCTTCCCAAAATCCTACTGAAGTAATTTCTATTCAACTCACAAAGAGAAATTATTGTCAAGGTGAATTTTCTGATGGTCAAAATGCGCTCTTATTAGTTGATAGTGGTGCGTCAAGGTCAATCATTTCATCTTTAATAATTAAATCTTCGTCTTATCTGAGTGGCCGGCCTGTTCACAACCTGTCACAACCAGTTAAATTTCGAATGGGCAATGGTAATGTTTTGCTATGTAACCATACTATTAAGTTTGGTATTACAATTCAGAATGTAAGGTTTACACTTGAAGCCTATGTTGCGCCAGAATTAATTGGCATTGATATCATAATTGGCCAGGAAACTTTAGCAGAATTACATGGTTCTCTTAATTTCCGAGACAACACATTCAGTTGCAAAACTTCTAACATTACATTTTCTACTGCCCATAGCGTCTACGTTAAGCCACATCACAGCCGATTTATTACAGTCCATGGCAAAGTTCCTTCAATGTTTCGGAATCGTGATGTTGTTATGAATTGTAGTCGTCATATTTCTGATGCATGTCCTTCGACACTTTTAGTCAAATTAGACAGAAATAAAGCTATTATACCAATTCACAATACAACTTCTAAGACTTTACATATCAGACCATCTAGAGCGATTTCATCAATATCTCTACATGATATAGTTAGTTGTGATGGTGTTAATCTTTCGTCAGACTCAGATTCGGGTCAAGAGAATATTTCATTACACAAGGTCAAATTGGCTCTTCAGTCTCAGATTGACTTGTCTCATAGTATACTAAGCTCTGTTCAACGAGACCAATTCTGTGATGTACTATGTCAGAATCAAGAAGCTTTCAGTATAAATGGTGAAATAGGAAAGTGCCCTAACATACAGGTAGACATTGAAGTTAATGATGACAAGCCCTTCTACATTCGTCCTTACCCTAAAACTGAAGCTGAGAAGAAAATTGTTGATCACGAATTACAAAAGCTTGTTAAGTTAGGAATAATAGCTGTTGGACATCAGTCATATACTTCTCCGGTACTTATTTTACCCAAGAAAGGAACAAATGAAAAACGTGTAGTTGTTGATTTTAGATATCTAAATTCCAAGATTAAACGTCTGAATCACCCCTTTCCCTTATTTTCAGACACCATAAAGAGGATCGGCCATGCTATGCCCACTGTTCTTAGTTGCTTAGATCTCAAGTCCGCATTTTTCTCCTTACCATTATCACCAAAAGCTCAACAATATACAGGAATTTCATCTTATTCTGGTGGGAAACACTATTACTTTAAAAGGTTAACTCAAGGTTTGAGTGTTTCACCTGCTGTATTTCAGTCTAAAATAGATGATATCATATCTACAATCCCTGACAGTTATTCCTTCTGTATTGCCCATCATGATGATATCATTCTCTTTAGTCACGATATTGAGTCACACAAAAAACATTTAAGCTTAATATTCAAAGTTTTAATTCAAAATGGATTAAAAGTTGCACCTAAGAAGTGTTCATTTTTTCGTACTGAAGTTGTTTATATGGGTCATAAGATTCAGACGAACAGTAAAGGTTTGGTGACAATTCAGCCACTGTCAGATAGATGTCGCTCAATTCAGAATATTTCTAGACCTAAGTCAACTAAGGATGTTAGGAAGTTCATAGGTGCAGTCAATTATGTGTCGAATTTCTTGCCTCAATTACAATCAGTCCTGCAACCATTACACAAAATTTCTAACAAAAAGGCACATTTTGTGTGGACTGATGCACAAGAGGAAGCATTTAAGAAAGTCAAGTCACTTCTAGTTAAACCTCCTATTTTGTACATGCCCAGTGATACAGGTCGATTAACCTTATACAGTGATACTTCAAGAACAGCTACAGGATCTTATCTTACACAAATTATAGATGGACAAGAGCGAATTCTAGCATATTATTCCAAACGTCTTCCTAAAGCATGTGAGCGTTATTCTGTTACAGAGTTGGAACTATTTGGACTTCTTATCAATATCGTAAATTTCCAATATTTACTACGAGGGGTCGAGTTTGATGCCTATGTCGATCATGCTGCCATTGTTAATCTTATAGATTCCAAACGGCAGCCGTGTACCAATCGCTTACAGAAGCTTTTGGTCAAATTGTCACATTTCTCTTTCAAAATAGGCTATAAGAAAGGAACAGAATTAGTTTTAGCTGATTTTCTTTCGAGAAGTCCACTTGAAAATGATTCAGAGATTGATACAATTGTTCCTACAGTTTTTGCACTCGCTAACCCTTTATCTGAAAGACCAGTTACTCGTAATTATGCAAGATCACGTAATATATCTGTTCCAGAATTATTTCCTTCAACCAGGCCCGAAAGTGTCCCACCTGCTTTGTCTTCTAGTCATCAATTTGCATGTAAAGGCAAACAGCAGTCATCCAAGAATCCAAGAATAACTTGTTCGGCTGAACAGCCAGCTGCTAAAAACTTAGCTCTTCATCCTCCTCGGATACCATCTTCTTCACAAGATCCATGCCTTGTTGATCCTGTTATTGAACCTGAAACTTCAGAACCCGTAGAGATACCAATAGAATTGTGTATTCCTCCAACACCAGTAGTACATAATGCTGATAATGTGATTCGCACACATTTCCCAAAGCAGAAGGAGTTAGATAAATTAATGAAGGTGATCAAAAAGAAGATAATTCGTGATTACAATCTCCATGTGGATAAAAACAAACTTAGGTTAGAACAGGAAACTTCCATCTTTTTCAAACCTATTTACGATTTCTTGTCCCACGGTATTCTTCCTTCTAATCGTAAAGCCGCCAAATCAGTAAGACACAAGAGTGACGAATATATCATGTGCGATCATATTCTCTTTCGTCTACTCATTCATAGTGACGAGAGTTTTTCTCTCCAATTGGCTATTCCGGAGTCATTATGCAGTAATCTCATTGCTATATATCACGACAGTGTTTTATCCAGTCATCAGGGTATCATAAAGACATACCTAACAATGAGAAAACTGTTCTATTTTCCCAGTATGTTCAATACCATCTCTACGTACATCAACACTTGTCATAAGTGTCAACAGTTTAAAGCAAAAAAAGATCATCCACGAATGTATCATCCTCGGATACCTACAGAATACCGTACATTTGATAGGATATGTTTAGACTTTAAATCTATGCCTGAATCACCAACATGATTCAAACATAGCATGGTTGTCTGTGACGAGCTTACTCGTTTTCTTACCTGTGTTCCACTCAAGACTTTAGATGCAGAGACTATTTGTGAGGCCATTATTCAAAAGATTGTCTGTACATTTGGTCCTCTGTCAGTTCTTATAACTGATTCAGCTTCGTCATTAACGGGAAAGCTTATTTCTGTATTATGTTCTGCTCTACAGATTGATCATAAACTCATTAGTGTTGCCAATCATGGTAGCCTTTTAGTAGAGAGGCATATCAAATCAATTTCTGATTTATTAAAGATCAATTTAAACCAATATGGTACAGATTGGGTTAGGTATGTATCCACTTGTTCTTATGCATACAATTCCTTTGCTTCCCCTCAATTAGGCAATCACAGTCCATATGAACTTGCTTTTGGTAAATCTCCTAAGAATTTAACCTCATTAAATTGGGATTTTGATGGTGTTTGCAAGTCATATGAAGATTACTTAACCCATCTTCGAGACAAATTTGATGCCATTTCATCTACAATGCTCGATCTTCAACGACGACAGCAAGAGAGTCAAAACATAAGCATATCTCATAGCTTGAGTAAAAATCCCATATATGGTTTGGGCCAGTTTGTATATGTCTTAAAGCCCTCGTCGTCTTCACTCACTTCGAAATCTAGAAAGATTAAAGCCGAATGGTGTGGTCCCCTTATAATTCACCAAATTTTAGATCGAACGCACTATGTCCTTTCCACTTTAGATGGTAAGGTACTTCAAGACGTGTTTTCTATTAATAGATTAAAACCATGTTTTGTTCGTTCTGATAAACCAAATCACCATTTAACACATATTGATCAATTAAGACAACATTTGGGTAAAACTGTTAAAGAAAATGCTCATTTATCTTCTAATAATGATATAAATTGCCTATTTATCGATGAAAATGGTTTAGTTTTGCCTGAATTTGATGTCGCAAATATTGTTAGTAATAGAGTTACTATACCAGTTGATATTTCCCATTGTGTAAATTATCTTAAAGATAATCAAAACCTAGCTTCAATTTCTAAGTTGGATTATTCACAAATGGAGCAACAGTTACACCATTTAGCTGAAGTTGTTAATGATGATCAATTAATTCATATCAAGAAAGGTCGTATGAAATATGGAACTTTGCAGGTGTTGGTCAATTTTAATTTGGCCAGACCAAATAACTGTGAATGGATCAATGTCAATACAAATCCAGAATTATGTCACATTACTAAACAATTGTGTAAAGATGATAATTTGTCATTTACTGGTAAATTTTGTTGTTACTAATTTGTGTTCACATCAGATGTTTTATATATTGTATTCCTTACAATAGTCTTGATATGCAATTTAAGTAAACCTATTATAACGTATCTATCTTTCATTCCTTACTCACTTTTGTTGTGATGTTCAAATCTTCATTAAGTAAGGTATTTGAATTTTTTGGGGGATAATTGAATATACACTTGTATGTTTAGAAAATACATATGTTAAGGTTAGAGCAGTACTTAAACTCAAGTTCATAGACAAACATTTCTGAGAACTCATCATGTAGATATGTTTAACATTTTTTTTTAGTTAATCGAATTTAACTTTTCATGTTTCATTATATATGAGTGAGAGTGTGCAAGTTTTTTTTTGTTTTTTTTTTCATTCTGGTATTAGCAATGTTTTCAAAAATCCTATATGGAGTTTTTGCTTAGAGCGGGGGGATGTCATATATAGCCCCTATTACTTGCTCACTATTGTACTTTAACAAAGTAGATTAATACTAATTAGTTAAATGTGGTCTGAAGCCTTCTTAAACCCATTATGGTATATAGAGTTGTTTCCCTTGTTAATAAAAGGCCTTAGCCCTAGAGGATTCTGGGATTGGGTGAACTTCAAGATGGATGTTTGTTTTGATGGACTCTTAATAAATGAAACAAATCCAGGACAATCCTAGAATAAACACCCCAACACAACAGCATCGAAGATCCAGGCATTGAGATACATAAAAACCGGTCATTGTGATAGATGAATTGAATTTTGCTCTGGTTAGGAGGCGTTTCAGATTAGGTGGCTGTCTTTGTGATTTAATGAATTGAACATTATCAAATTTCGCTTTGAGGTTGTCGTTTGATGCCAGGAGTGACCTGCTCTCGTACATTGTTTTAAAGAAGTTGGGATGTTGGGGGTTATGAGTAGCGAAAAAGGTAATGATATTATCCGAATTGTCTTTTGCTTTAGTAGCCCCCAGTGTTTGGATATCAATTGCCAAAGCCTTTTTTATCACAACTTCTATTACCTCGAGGGGGTAATACTGTTTCAATAAGTTTCTTTTTAGCTCACCTAATCTAAAAACCCGGAGGTCTTCATCTATCACAATTGTGCATATTTTTCTAGCTAAAGAGAAATATATATTATTTTTGGTATGGCGTGGATGACATGCTTTATACGAAAGATAATTTTTGGTATCTGTTTCTTTAGAATACATATCCGTTATAAGGAGTTCTCTCCTTTGTTTCACTAGAACGTTCAAGAATGCGATTTGCAGATCGTTCGTTTCAATTGTGAATTTTATATTTAGGTCTAAATCATTCATTATGTGTTTCAAATCTGCAATGTTGCCAAATCGTTCATTCCAAATACAGAATACATCGTCTAGGAATCGTTTCAACTGATTTTCTAAATATATTGTGTAATCCACGCCATGGTCAATTTCCACAATTGAGTGTAATTTTTCCTCGAGAAATCCCATTGTTAAATTACTTAATTGTGGTGCCGCTTTCGTACCCATCGCTATACCAAGAATTTGTTTGTAATTTGTTTCGCCAAATTAAAAGTGTTATTAGTCAGGATGATACGTATGGCTTTGGGGATAAAGTTGTTTGAAATTCTCTCATGACTGCATTCGGGATAATTATCCAACCAATATTCTACGGTCGGAAGGCATAGATCATGGGAATTATTGCCATACATGTTACAAACATCCATGGTTACGAAAAAGTCGCCATCATTTAGATTTTGGGGTGATGTATTAACAAAAGCTATGTCATCCCGAATAACAGATTTCACGTTTGGCACGTACGGCTTAAGTAAAATATCAATAAGATTTGAAAGCCTGTTAGTAGAGCAGCATGGACCGGCAATTATTGGCCTGAAAGGGGGGCCGTCTGGTTGAAAAATACTGACGAATTCTACATTTTGGTGTTTAAGGGACTCCTTGATTTTCTTGGATTTATGGATTTTTGGAAGACCATAAAACTGACTTGTTTTATATATAATATATATATATAAAACAAGTCAGTTTAATATATATATATATTAGAATAGTTAATTAAAGCTGCTAGTAAATGGATTAATCCAAGATCACAAAAATGAACTGACGGACAATGAACAGGATTATCTTCGGAAATTCGAATATAAAACAAGTCAGTTTTATGGTCTTCCAAAAATCCATAAATCCAAGATAATCAAGGAGTCCGTTTAACACCAAAATGTAGAATTCGTTAGTATTTTTCAACCAGACGACCTCCCTTTCAGGCCAATAATTGCCGGTCCATGCTGCCCTACTAACAGGCTATCAAATCTTATTGATATCTTACTTAAGCCGTACGTGCCAAATGTGAAATCTGTTATTCGGGATGACATAGATTTCGTTAATACATTACCCCAAAATCTAAATGATGGCGACTTCTTCGTAACCATGGATGTTCGGAACATGTATGACAATATTTCCCATGATCTATGCCTTCAGGCCGTAGAATATTGGTTGGATAAACTTCCTGAATGCAGTCATGAGAGAATTTCAAAAAACTTTATCTTCAAAGCCATACGCATCATCCTGACTAACAACACTTTCACATTTGGCGAAACAAATTACAAACAAATTCTTGGTATAGCGATGGGTACCAAGGCGGCACCACAATTAAGTAATTTAACAATGGGATTTCTTGAGGAAAAATTATACTCAATTGTTGAAATTGAACATGGCGTGGATTACAGAATATATTTAGAAAATCAGTTAAAACGATTCCTAGACGATGTATTCTGAATTTGGAATGAACGATTTGGCAACATTGCAGATTTGCAACACATAATGAATGATTTAGACCTAAATATAAAATTCACAATTGAAACGAACGATCTGCAAATCGCATTCTTGGACGTTCTAGTGAAACGAAGGGGAGAACTCCTTATAACGGATATGTATTCTAAAGAAACAGATACAAAAAATTATCTTTCGTATAAATCATGTCATCCACGCCATACCAAAAATAATATACCTTTCTCTTGAGCTAGAAAAATATGCACAATTGTGATAGATGAAGACCTCCGGGTTGTCAGATTAGGTGAGCTAAAACGAAATTTATTGAAACAGTATTACCCCCTCGAGGTAATAGAAGTTAGGATAAAAAAGGCTTTGGCAATTGATATCCAAACACTGTGGGCTACTTAAGCAAAAAACAATTCGGATAATATCATTACCTTTGTCGCTACTCATAACCCCCAACATCCCAACTTCTTTAAAACAATGTACGAGAGCAGGTCACTCCTGGCATCAAACGACAACCTCAAAGCGAAATTTGATAATGTTCAATTCATTAAATCACAGACAGCCACCTAATCTGAAACGCCTCCTAACCAGAGCAAAATTCAATTCATCTATCACAAGGACCGGTTTTTATGTATCTAAATGCCTGGATCTTCGATGCAAATGTTGTGACCATATAATACCAAATAACCAATATAAATTTCGTAACATTATGTTTAGCGTCAACGACAATATGAATTGTGACACAAAAAATCTCATATATGTCTTGACGTGTCTTGGCTGTGATTTTTTCTACATAGGTGAGACAATTACTCATCTACGGGATAGAGTACGCAACCATCCACGGGATTGCAATATTGAAAATGGGCCCTTATTTGTAAATAGACATATCTTTAAATGTGCGCAACATCTACAAATAAAATTTCAAATTTTCCCTTTTTATAAAATGAAAGTCGATGACACCACGAAAAGGAAATTAATGGAAAATCATTTTATTAAAAAATACACTCCTCGACTTAATAGTCAATAAGTAACAATTGGCAATTAGCCTCATTTATTTATTAATTTTCTTTAATCTATCTCATGATAATCTTCCATTCATTGTTCTCGAATTGAACCCATATACTACAGATTAACACACGTGTGTACATGTTTTGTATTAGTTAACGATATGTAACCATGGACAATGGTGGTAACTATAGCTAATTAAAACCACAGTGTTACTATGTAGATATGTATAAATATACTATAATGTCCATCCTTACACAATGACATTATTTATGAATAGTCCCAAGACGGACGAAAAGTACTTTAAAATGTTAAAATGTTATTAAACCAGTGTTGAAATCAGATTGTGTCGGCATACCTTTTACCTTTTTATCATTTACCCTGAAACAAAGTAGTGCAACTTTGCGGTTGTCCTAATAATTTCGGATATATATATATATATATATATATATATATATATATTAACTATTCTACTATATATATATATATAAATAAGATGTTTGAAAAGAAAACAGACTACATATTCAAAGTTAGCGCTTTCAGTTGAAGTTGAAGATAACTACTTTTAACCAAGGTTGTCAACGATTTAGCAGGGAAAGTTGGCATACTAACTGTCAAACAAGACCAAACATTCTCCTTGGTGCAAGATGTGTTCACTCTTGCAAAAAAAAATGCCTAGAAAGTCCTACAGGTGAGAGAAATGTCTATGCCATTGTCGATAAATTGGACGACGTAATAAAACAGATCCGTCCAACAGCCCACTTAGCAACGGAGACAGAACCAGTAACTCCAGGAAACCACCATTCAAGGTTAGATGAAGTAGAAGCGATCAAGCTTAAGATCCAAAAAATCTGGAAGATTAAAAAGCTAGACCGCAAAAAGTGGTTTGCAAAACATCACCATGCAAAAACCCAAGCCAACATCTATGAGGAATGGGTTAATAGGGACACTCCACTGCTTCCTGTAAACTTCCGAATTAAATCTGTGCCTGGTCAATCCGAAGACATAATCCAACTTCGATATAAACTTGCAGTGTACAAGTTTAATACACAGATCGGGTCCATGAAATGCGGAAACTTTTGAAAAGAAATTTCAAACAGTGGACCAAGAAATGACTGAGCTTTTCTGTGAAAATGCTCTTAATGAACACATGTTAGAGCGGTTAAACAATGAATGGAAACAAGATTGTTTAGCAGCAGAAACCTCGGCAATAAAAGAGTGGGGTAAAAAACAGGAGTGGCTTGAAGGTTATGAGACAAAATATGGGAATGATAAATTTAAGTTTCCCAAAAATGTGTCTGAAAATATAATACATATACCCACAAAAGACCCACGACCTAATCAAAAACTCCAAAAAATGAAAAATAATCAAAATAGCCGATCAAAACAAATGGAAAATCGAACGCCCCTAGATCAATCTTGTGCCGATCACCGCAACTCTCCAGGGTCAAGAAGGAGACCTCCACAGAGAAGATCACCCGAGAGAAGATCATCACAAAGAAAACCTATGCTGCGAAGATCACCTCAGCACAATGGTTATTACAAAGAATATAATGATTGGACTGAGGTCATACGCCCACGTCGGTATGAAGAACAAAATTATCTTTCTGAGCGACAGGAAAGGGGCCAAAGACGTTCAAACTATCCCAAAACAAAAAGAGGTAGAATATGATCATTTTTTAGATGGAGGTCGGAGAGTGAAAACTCGATACAAATACTAGACAAAAATAAAAATTATCCAACTGTCGTCAATTTAAGTAGTGTCACGTTAAACAACAAAGAAATTGCATTGCTCCATAAAGGCCTAAAGTTCACCCCTACACCACAAAGTGACACATGTACTTTAAAGTCAGAGCTGTCACAATTTTGTAGAAAATTGAGACTACAACATCATTTTCATAAAGACGACCCCAACTTAGATGAATCAAGACTATCAGAACCAGAATATCTAGTGCGGAAGAAATCAACATTTACACCACGTGCTGGACAGGATGTTTTTCTTGATAGATTCATAACCACGATATCAACCCACCAAGTTCAAAATAAACCATTTAAATCAAACCTTAATAAGGAGCAAAGAGAAGCTTTAAATGCCTTGAAAAATACCTCTGATATTATTATAAAAAAGGCTGACAAGGGCGGTGCTATAGTGATTATGGATACCACATTTTACCAAGAGAACATGTCAAAAATGCTTTCTAACAAGGAATATTACGCAGAATCTTCACTAAAAGCCAACGATATGATTCTACGAAAAATTCAAAACTTTATTGGTGCACATACAAACATTCTTCACACTGAAGAAGTAGATTACTTGTGTAAATTTCAGCCTTCCACTGCTTATTTTTATGGACTCCCCAAAATCCTTAAAAGCAAGGCTATCCAAGAAGCCGTTAACATTACAAAGAGCGAAGTTATTAATATTCACAATCCGCGTGATTTAACCTTTAGGCCAATTGTAGGGGGGCCAACAAGCAGAACTCAACGTTTAAGTAACTTTATTGACATCATTCTAAAACCATTTTGCACCAAAGTCAAAAGCTTCCTTCGCGATGACATAGATTTCCTTCATCATCTACCGAAAGAGGTTGAACCAGGAAGCACGCTAATAAGCTTCGACGTGGTCAACCTCTACAACAACATAGATAAAAATCTAGGATTGAAAGCGATTGGATATTGGATTGATACGTATCCAGAATTACTATTAGAACGCTTTACCAAATCATTCATCCTGGAAGCTTTGGACTTAGTTGTGTCTAATAATATTTTTTATTTCAACAATAATTATTTTTCACAAATTAAAGGTGTGGCCATGGGTACTAAAGTTGGCCCCACCTATGCAACTTTAACTTTAGGATATTTAGAAGAGATTTGGTATGAGAGGGTTGCTATTGAGTTTGATAGAGAATTTAGTAATATGATTAAAAGATTGTGGTTTCGCTTCCTGGATGACTGCGTAACAATACTTAAAACAGATATGACAGTTATCTCCAAATTACATAAAACATTGAATGAGTTGGACAATAATATCAAATTCACTATAGACTTTTTGGACGTAATCATAAATCTTTCACCAAAGGGAGTGATTGAAACGGATCTGTTTTACAAACAGATACCCACCAATATCTAAACTTTCACTCTTGTCATCCTTCTCATACCAAACGTAACATTCCATATAATTTAGCTAGGAGAGTGTGTACCATTGTTTCTAACCCAGTTGTCAAAATTAAGCGACTAGAGGAATTAAAAACATTCTTATTGAAACAAGAATATCCACTAGGTCTCATAGAAGATGCAATGACTCAGGCCTTAAATTTAGACCAGACAAAATTAAGACTATCAAAAACACACCCAGCATGCGAAAATCTAAATGTTGCTTTAGTCACAACATTTAACCCCTCACAAGAAGATGGAATATTCTTAGTAAATAACAATTTACATATTCTTAAGAATAGCGAAGTTATGTCAAAATTTTGGTCTAAAACTAAGATCATTAACAGCCTTAAACAGCTACGTAATCTTGCGAAATTATTAATATCTTCTAAATTTGATTCTAGTTCAGATACACCGGTGGTAAGTGAATGTGGAGAAATAAATTGTAAAACATGTAAAATAATAATTACTGGCTCCTCAATCCAGATCACCGATAATAAACTTTTCCATGTTAAGCAACCCATGAACTGTAAAACCAGTTATGTCATATATGTGATTGTTTGTTCTGGCTGTAATAGACGGTACATCGGAAAAACTATAAGTATGCTAAAGACAAGGATGAACCTCCATCGACACCATATACTCAATCCACAATATAGGATGACCCCACTTAGTGGACATATAGATATTTGTGGTGGTTGCAAATTTAGCGTTTTTCCAATGTATAAGCTAAATAACAACAATAATGATTTGTTAGAAGCCAAAGAGGCATATTTTATTGACAAATATCGGCCAGCTTTAAATGCAAAATGGTAGTAATTTCATTACATACAATGTATAGGCCTAGTTATTGTTGTCTGATTTGATATTCTATTTATGTCCCATTTTTGTACTACTGTCTTACTATGACGTTATGACGTCATAGACATTGTTGTATTAACTAAATGTTGATTATCTGAAGAGCTTAATAAAATAAGCGAAAGTACTAGTAATCGACAAATAATGTAGTTCTTTTTTCAAAAACTTTTATATGTTTGTATATATATATATATATATATATATATATATATATATATATATATATATATATATATATACATACATAATAAAAATATATGAAACGATCTAACTCTCAGTTAAACATATAAATAAAATTCAAATATTAGAGAAAAAACACTAAAAATTAAATTTTTGGCTAGTACTTTCATTGTTATGAAACGAATCAGGCCATTTTAATGCGTTACTATGCTGTAACGATGAAAGTACTAGCCAAAAATTTAATTTTTAGTGTTTTTTCTCTAATATTTGAATTTTATTTATACATATATATATATATATATATATATATATATATATATATATATATATATATATATATATATATATATAATGTTTGAAAAAAAAACTTTCATATGAAAGCTTATTGTTTCTGTTAAGATTATTAAGCTTTCATATTACATATGAGAGCTTATTGTTTCTGTTAAAGTTATTATTAGGCTTTCATATTACATATGAAAGCTTATTGTTTCTGTTAAGATTATTATTGTTATTTTTTTTTTGTGTGTTTTATCCACAAATCGGATTTCTCAGAATCTAACCACAGTATCTTTATGAAACTTTTACCTACCTCCCCAAAAATGGGTGGTAGCTGTTGATTAAATATATTTTCAAAACGTTTTACGAATCCGAAATCACCGAAATTTACGAACGACAAAATGGACATTGCATAGTCGTAACTTTATTGTTTTTTGACCGATTTTACTAAATCTTTTTTCTTTGAATACCTTGAAAAAAATCATTTTCATCAGCAGTTTCACATTTTCGAATTTCGAAAATTCGTCGCTGTGATTTCGAACCGGAAGTTTAGACGAATTTGACAACTTCTTTAATAGTTGTGCGATTTTCATTCAATTTAGTATATAAGTAGATCCTACCGATGTGACTTCAAAAATATAATTAGAAATTTTCTAACTTATCTCCCCTTGGTGAAATTAAGGATCAAAGTTTTCAAAAAAATCGTCGAAATATAGGTCAGAATGACCTAATTTTTTTTTTTTGATACTAGACAAGGAATTACTGATTCGTACACAAAATATGGAGTTTGTCGATGGAACCGGAAGTGCCACCATCTTTAAACGTGAAAAATCACTAAGGCTTTTTTGCTATTTTACTTACAGACTCGGGAGTTATATTTTCTGAATCCTTGTAGGAAGGCCTAAAAAATGTCGCGAATAGAATTTTGATTTAGGTCAACCTGGAGTCACCATTTGAATTGAAAATGAAAAATAGAAGCAATTTGAAGGGCCGAGACTTTGGAGCACAATAACTCTCATTCTAATTAAGCTAGAATGTTCAAACTTGGTGTAGACGTTCACTAGGTCAATGTTATGATGGAGTTCAAAGATGAGCATTTTCTGCTTAGGGTAAGCAGAGATAAGCATGTTGATTTGTTGATTCTTTAGGGCACGATAACTTCGGTTATAATGAAGGGAGGGCGGTGAAACTTTTGTCAATAGAGAGTCTAATAGCTAGCCTGTTGTGTGAAATCATTGTATCATTTTTTTTTAAATATCAGGGATAGCCGAAAAAAAGAGATTGAAAATCCAAAAAGTCGTATTTTAACAATTTGGAGCATGTTTAGAGGTCTTTCTCGTAAAGTCAACATAATATTGGTTGGGAACTTCTTCTACAAAGAGTCTTATTGGTAGTCTTTTATATGAAACCATCGATCAACAGTCCAACATATCAGGAGTAGAAGAACAAAAGGATCGAACATTGAAAACGGCACCCTTTCATTGTTAAGCGAAACATGCAGTGTGGGTGACTACAATCTACACATTTAGTCATCGTATAGAGCTTATTCAACAGTATCGAATTCCAACTGCTTAGGGATATTTTACGTGCACTCTAATGTGTACACGGGACCGTGGTTTTCGTCCCATCCGAACTAGACAGCTGTGCTTGTCAGGCCCTCCGTTCTGCCACACTGACAAGGGGGAACCACGCCGGGAAATCGAGATGAACTTCCTACGTGCAGAACTTTCAATTCAAGCCAAACTTTTATTGCATACGATTAAGCTGGTCAGTTGGAGCTTATTTTCAAAAGTTTTGTAATAATCGGTTGGTAATTAAAGTACCGTGCACATTAAACTGTTAAAACAGCACATTTCGCCCGGTTGAAATGTTTCTTGCTATAAGTCAGCAATTTTCCGAATTCAGGGAGGCTGAATGGCTGAATGGTTAGCATGTGCGCGCTGTATCGTAGCGTCTGTCATTGAGTCAATGGGCGTCGTTTCGATCTCCAGGTTGCACGTGACATGGGATATGATGTCCAACCCCGTTTATTGCGAACGATTAAGCTGTTCAGGAGGAGCTTATTTTTAAAAGTTTTGTAATATTCGGTTGATAACTAAAGGTACCGTGGAAATTAAACTGTTAAAATAGAAAATTTGGCCCGGTTGAAATGTTTCTCGCTGTAGGTCAGCTAGAATGTTCAAACTTGGTGTAGACGTTCACTAGGTCATTGTCTTGATCGAGTTCACAGCAGAAATAACAGTGAAACGATCAACGAACTCATAGCAGAAATAACAGTGCAAAACTTAACGAATTCATAGCATAAATAGCAGAAATGAAATGGGGTTTAACGTCCTACTCTTCTGCACCTGACCTGGGCTAATGGAAGACGGGCATACGCCATACAGTGTGCTATGAGAGAATTTTTGTCCGGGCAGCGGCGCTACGGCCTACTCTTATATCGAATTCCAACTGCCAAGGGATCTTTTACGTGCACTCCAATGTGTACACGGGACCTCGGTTTTTCGTCCCATCCGAACGACTAAGCAGCTGTCCCTATCAGGCCATCCTTCTGCATCACTGACAAGAGGAAACCACGCCGGAAAATCGAGATGAACTTTCTCGGCCAATGCAAGGATCGAACACCCGACCTCCAGGCTAACGAGCCAGCGCCTTGCCCACTTAGCCACCGTGATTCCCATAAATAGCAATGAAACGATCAACGAATTTATAGCAGTTATAACACTTCAACAATTAACGAATTCGTAGCAGAAATAACAATGAAACGTTCAACGAAATCATAGCCGAAATAAGAGTGAAACAATCAAAGAATTAATAGTAGACGAGTTCATAGTAGAAAAAACAGTGAAACAATGAACGAATCATAGCAGAAACCAGAGGGCTATCAAATTTGAAACCTAAATGGCCCGGCTAGGAACAATATCTACATGCCCGTAAAAGACTACTTAACAGTTGGAATTCGAAAGAAAAGACCGTAACGACGCTGTCCGATCAAAATTTAGTTAATTCAGTCGGCGCAGAAAGATAGGTCGTTAAAACCATTTCTGTTCAGTTCATTCCATTTCCTTAAATCTATGAAAATTGCGTGAATTGGGAATCGCGTATTACTCAACAGTTTTAGGGGAGATAAGCCGTCTTTGAGATTGGAAATCAATTTTTGATATCGACTGTGTATGATTGCTACTAGATCGATTGTGATTCAGGTTCTAATCAGTTTGGATTGAAGAATCGGGGTGGTATATGCTGACAATCAAACCACGTGATGTAAATAATTAGCCATGCGGTGTGAATTGGTCCACAGCGGACTGTTCAGTGTGAGTGAATTTACGCGACGGCTTTGTGTACTAAACGTTAAAAAAACATAAATTCGTGTTTATAATATCCTAACAAACAGTCCATTTCATCAGATTTTTGGCCCAAGGACGGGACGTGAATACAATACATCAGTAAACTTATGCCAAATCTGTATGCTTTCTATAGAGCCCAGTGAGCGTGTTGAACCAACTATGTCACTTCCGGTTTTAATGAAAATTAATTTCTCGTTCACAAAAACTTTTTTACTTTTTTTACAGTGGGGATTCTTTCTGAATATATATTTCAGATTTATGGAAACCTTGTTGAAAATCGTTGGTCTTCCCCTTTAACAGTGGAAGGAAACCGTAGGTCTCGGGGTAAACCCAGGAGATAGGACAGGCGAGATTGTAGGTTAGGGTTAGGGTAAGCGCTAAGGTTAGGTCTTGGGTTAGGATTAGGATTAGCGATATCCCTATTTACATCTCGTGACCTTTGACCAAACGTAATGAAGACAGGATGTGACGTATATATGCACATTGAGGTTATCAAGCTATAGACCGGACTAGTAGTAAGCTATAAAACGGATAAATAACAAGAGTTTATATGTATATTATTTTATTAAATTTATATATATCTTAACTCCCTGATTTACGTATATACATTATGCATGAACAGTAGAAACTATATACTAGTATTTATAAGTATTAAAGCTATGGTAATATTATGCTATCAAATAGCCGTATTGTCTTAATATTTGTTGTAACCGCAACCTTGATAGTTATTGTAAGAAGGATAACGGTTGTAGTTGTTGTATCCGTTACCGTATCCGTTGTTATTGTAGTTGTTATATCCCTTCCCATATTCGTTGTTATTGTGGCCATTGTTGTAACCGTTGTTGTAATTGTAGGGGCCGTTGTAACTATTGTATCCTTTATTATTGTATTGGTTGTACTTGTATGGTCCGTTGTTGTATCGGTTGTATGGCCCGTTGTAGTTGTATTATTGTTTGTAAGCTCCAATCTTTCCATGTCCAACAAGTCCGTTTCCAATTATACCGTGTCCGATACCGTAACCAACGATGTTATGCCCAATGCCGTTACCAATCTTTCCATGTCTAATAAGTCCGTGTCCGATTCCGTTTCCAATGATACCATGTCCGATACCGTTACCAACGATACTATGACCAATTCCGTTTCCAACAATACCGTGTCCGATACCGTTACCAACGATGCCATGCCCAATGCCGTTACCAATCTGTCCATGTCCAATAAGTCCGTGTCCGATTCCGTTTCCAATGATACCATGTCCGATACCGTTACCAACGATACCATGACCAATTCCGTTTCCAACAATACCGTTTCCGATACCGTTACCAACGATACCATGACCAATTCCGTTTCCAACAATACCGTGTCCGATACCGTTACCAACAACACCACGACCAATTCCGTTACCAATAACACCGACTTTGCGAGGGTTTATTTATAACCAAAAACTTGACAATCAAGAAATTTTACTGTGCCGCCATTATTTAGTACATGATCGAGTTTTGGCGTTACCAGGCAAATCACAAATAATGTTCAACTCTGGGTAATAATTTACACTTTTTATAATTTACCGTTCTGGCCCTATGAATATAAAACTGCCTGTAATACAATGTCAAGGGCGATAAGCAATAATACAACGGTGACGATGCAATACCATGTTCAACCCTCGGTAATTTCTAGCAGTTTTAAATTTAAAGATGGACCTATGGGTATGAATGCCAAGTGCGATAAGCAATCATATAAAAATTTAGTATGTAATGAAATTATTAGTGCTATACCAAATTAGATATCAGGTTTCTTGTCTAGAAAGTTCAAGTATATCCCATCTGGGTCACGATCCTTGTCACTACATACCGCTGTACAGAACAGAAGGGCGAAAAAGCAAGTCCCATTTAAGATTTCAGGGACCGGGTATACTTATCTTAAAACTTCAAAGATTTGAAATCTTATACGGAGTAGGGCAAAAGTCCTACTTTATACACCGACTGGACCAATGAAGACAAACAGATAGATTTTGCCCGGACATCTACATTACGATATACTCTATCAAGGAATCTTTTACGTGCACGCCAATGTGTACACTGAACATTGCTTTTCGTGCCATCCTGACAATTAGACACTATTCCCTGTCAGGCCGGGCAGACCTACTGTCCTGTACAATTGATTTTCTGGTCAAACCCCGGGAGTGAGAGAGAGAGAAATGGGGTTTAACGTCCACTCAACACAACCAGGTCATTTCGGGACTAACATATGGTTTCAATTTTATTTCAATAATTCGCATGCGCGTAGGGGTCTTTAGAGGTGGGAGGAAACCGGAGTGCCCGGAGGAAACGCACGAGGTTGAGAAGACGCCCCTATCTCCATGCCACATACGCTCAAACCGGGGCTCGAAACCACAGCCGCAAGCCAGAGGTGACTGGTCAGCTAGAGGTCGAAGCGGAGAGAGCCCAAGACCTACTGGTTAGTTAATCAGTGTCTCATATCACTCAGCCACCATCATGATCCCCATACATTAAAAACATGGAGTTTCACTTCAGTCAGAGTGATGAAACTTGGTGTATAGTTTCATTACATCAATACCTTGAATACGTTCCACAATGAGCATTGTCTGCCTTGGATAAGCAGAGCGATGAACAATTTGATTGGTCGAGAATTTGAAACAAAATAACTCTCCTTCTAATTGGGGCAGAATGTTCAATCTTCGTGAAGGCGTTCATTAGGTCAGTGCCATGAAGGAGTGCGAAGATGAGCATTGTCTGCTTACAGTAAGCAGAGATAAGCAATCTGATTGGTTGATTCTTTGGGGCACGATAACTTTGGTTATAATGAAGTGAGAGTGACAAAATTCCAAATATAGATTCATTATGTCATTACCTTGACTAAGTTTGATGTTGAGAATTTCTGCGTAGACTTAGGAGCAATAAGCAATTTGACTGATCACATTGGAACATAACACCTCTAATGTGAACCGGTGGAATTGTTTCTCGTTATAACTCGGTGAGTTTTTGGCGGATTTCATTAATTCTTTTTCCCTTTTAAGATTCTTTATATAACTCTTGAGATGCGACAGAAACTGACCGTGAATATGAAAGCTTTAATATCTGCTTAGCAGATCTAGTTATTATTAAGTTTTCATATTACATATGAAAGCTTATTGTTTCTGTTAAAGTTATTATTATTATTAAGCTTTCATATTACATATGAAAGCTTATTGTTTCTGTTAAGATTATTATTATTTTTTTTTTGTGTTTTATCCACAAATCGGATTTCTCAGAATCTAACCACAGTATCTTTATGAAACTTTTACCTACTCCCCCCCAAAAATGGGTGGTAGCTGTTGATTAAATATATTTTCAAAACGTTTTACGAATCCGAAATCACCGAAATTTACGAACGACAAAATGGACATTGCATAGTCGTAACTTTATCGTTTTTTGACCGATTTTACTAAATCTTTTTTCTTTGAATACCTTGAAAAAAATCATTTTCATCAGCAGTTTCACATTTTCGAATTTCGAAAATTCGTCGCTGTGATTTCGAACCGGAAGTTTAGACCAATTTGACAACTTCTTTAATAGTTGTGCGATTTTCATTCAATTTAGTATATAAGTAGATCCTACCAATGTGACTTCAAAAATATAATTAGAAATTTTCTAAATTATCTCCCCTTGGTGAAATTAAGGATCAAAATTTTAAAAAAAATCGGCGAAATATAGGTCAGAATGACCTAAATTTTTTTTTGATACTAGACAAGGAATTACTGATTCGTACACAAAATATGGAGTTTGTCGATCGAACCGGAAGTGCCACCATCTTTAAACGTGAAAAATCACTAAGGCTTTTTTGCTATCTTACTTACAGACACGGGAGTTATATTTTGTGAATCCTTGAAGGATGGCCCAAAAATCGTAGGGAGCAGAATTTTGATTTTGGTCATGTGATGGTCACAATTTTGAATTGAAAATGAAAAATAGAAGCAATTTGAAAGGCCCGGACTTCGGAACACAATAACTCTCCTTCTAATTAAGCTAGAATGTTCAAACTTGGTGTAGATGTTCACTAGGTCAATGTTATGATTGAGTTCAAAGATGAGCATTTTCTGCTTAGGGTAAGCAGAGATAAGCATGCTGATTTGTTGATTCTTTAGGGCACGATAACTTCGGTTATAATGAAGGGAGGGCGGTGAAACTTTTGTCAATAGAGAGTCTAATGGGTAGCCTGTTGTGTGAAATGATTGTATCATTTTTTTTAAATATCAGGGATAGCCGAAATAAAGAGATTGAAAATCCAAAAAGTCGTATTTTTACAATTTGGAGCATGTTTAGAGGTCTTTCTCGTAAAGTCAACATACTATTTTTTGGGAACTTCTTCTACAAAGAGTCTTATTGGTAGTCTTTTATATGAAACCATCGATCAACAGTCCAACATATCAGGAGTAGAAGAACAAAAGGATCGAACACTGAAAACGGCACCCTTTCATTGTTGAGCGAAACATGAAGTGTGGGTGACTACAATCTACGCATTTAGTCATCGTATAGAGCTTAATCAACAGTATCGAATTCCAACCGCTTAGGGATATTTTACGTGCACTCCAATGTGTACACGGGACCTTGGTTTTTCGTCCCATCCGAAGGACTAGTTATTATTATTATTATTTTTTTTTTTTTTGTGTATTTTCTGCAAATCGGATTTCTCAGAATCTAACTATAGGATCTTTCTGAAACTTTGACCTACCCCCCCAAAAATGGGGTGCGAACCTAGATTAAATATATTTTCAAAACGTTTTTCGAATCCGAAATCACCGAATTTTACGAACGAATGCTTTTGACCTACAATGCTGTAACTTTGTGACTATTTGACCTATTTAATTAATTCTTTTTTCTATGAGTACTTTGAGACATTTACTTCAAATCTGCAATTTCGGATTTTCGAATTTCGAAAATTCGTCGCTCTGATTTCGAACCGGAAGTTTAGACCAACTCGACAACTTCTTTAGTAGTTGTACGATTTTCATGAAATTTAATATGTAAGTAAACCTTAATGATGCGACTTGAAAAAATACTTTAGAAATTTTCTAAATTATCTCCCCTTGGAGAAATTGAGGATCGAAATTTTCAAAAAAATCGACGAAATATAGGTCAAATCATCTTGAATTTGTTTTTTAGGTACTAGCTACGAAACCACTGATTCGTACACAAAAAATGGAGTTTGTAGCTCAATCCGGAAGTGCCACCATCTTGAAATGTAAAAACCTCAAACGCCATTTTGCTATTTTACATACAGACACGGGGGTTATATTTTCTGAATCCTTGAAGGGATGGCTATAAAATGTTGGCAGTAGAATTTTGATTTAAGTCAATGGATAGTCACCATATTGAATTGAATATCAGAAATAGTGAAAAATGGACATTAACGGGCATGTAAATTATCAGAACAGACCGTAGTTTGTTGAATTCGTTTCTTATCTTTGAAATTAATACATTTGGGGATAGCCTGGCTCATTGTCGAATTTTTGGTATTTGCAAATTTCAAAATTTCAAATTTCGCCTTTGATGTTTTCCGTGCCGACAAATTTGTTTTCGCGTGAATAACTCCGATTAACAGCTTGAAAATAATCAAATGGATCGCAGTTTCGCGATTTCGTCTCAAATCTGGGAAATCAATACATTTCTGGTTAGCCTCCTTTGAAAAATGGGTGGTGGCCTTGGAATCAATATATTTTCAAAACGTTTTGCGAATCCAAAATCACCGAAAATAACTGATGAAAAAATTGACCTTGACAGCTGTGTTACTTCGTGATTTTGTGATCTATTTTACTTTTCTGGTTAGCCTCCTTTCAAAAATGGGTGGTGGCCTTGGAATCAATATATTTTCAAAACGTTTTGCGAATCCAAAATCACCGTAAATAACTGATGAAAAAATTGAGCTTTGATGGAAACTATATAGAAAAATAAAAGGAAACATCAACAATATATAGGTCTTGCACACATAGGCTTAGAACTTTGCAGCCAGTCCTCATATTAATTGAAATTGAATAGGTTTGATTTGATATAGTTATTTGTTTTCTATTTTAAAACTATCTAAAAAAAATATTTGTAATCATTTATGTTATTGATTTAGATTAATACTGTTTATATTGTGTACATTTTAACACCTTCATCGATTAATAATGGTTTGCATAGTCATCGTATAGAGATTATTCAACAGTATCGAATTCCAACTGCTTAGGGATATTTTACGTGCACTCCAATGTGTACACCGGACCTTGGTTTTTCCTCCCATCTATATGTTAGTTTGTGTCGAATGGACGTTAAGCCGCATTTATCTCTTTCTCTTTTATTTTTAAAGTTTTGTAATAATGGGTTGTACTGTACTGTACTGTAAAAGTTATAAAACAGAAAATTTCGCCCGGTAGTAATGTTTCTCACTTTAAAGTCACCAATTTGCTCATTTTAGGGGGCAAACGTTTATTGCGAACGATTAAGCTGGTCAAGGGGAGCTTATTTTTAAAAGTTTTGTAATATTCGGTTGATAATTAAAGGTACCGTGCAAATTAAACTGTTAAAATAGAAAATTTCGCCCGGTTGAAATGTTTCTCCTTGTAGGTCAGCAATTTGCCAAATTTAGGGAGGTTGCGTGGCTAAATGGTTAGCACCTGCGCACTGTATCGTAACGTCTGTCATTGAGTCAACTGGCGTTGTTTCGATTGAAATGCCCGGTTGAAATGTTTCTTGCTATAAGTCAGCAATTTATCGATTTTAGGGAGCCTGAATGGCTGTATGGTTAGCATGTGCGCGCTGTATCGTAACGTCTGTCATTGAGTCAACCGGCATCGTTTCGATTTCCAGGTTGCACGTGACATGGAGTATGGTGTCCAACCTCGTGGGTTTTCTCCGTGTCCTTCGGTTTCCTCCCATGGCTGATTTCAGATTATTGTTATGACTGGGTGCAATGTTTCATACTATATTTAGATTTGTAACTTCGCGAGTTTTTGACCAATTTTGATAATTTTTTCTTCTTATCCTTTTATTTAGGATACTTGATACAATCAATGACACGTGACGATGAATATGAAAGCTTTCATATCTGCATGGGACAGTAGCAGATCTAGTTATTATTTTTTTTTTTTGTGTATTTTCTGCAAATCGGATTTCTCAGAATCTAACCATAGGATCTTTCTGAAACTTTGACCTACCCCCCTATAAATGGGGTGCGAACCTTGATTAAATATATTTTCAAAACGTTTTACGAATCCGAAATCACCGAATTTTACGAACGAATGCATTTGACCTACAATGCTGTAACGTTGTGACTAGTTGACCTATTTAATTAATTCTTTTTTCTATGAGTACCTTGAGACATTTACTTCAAATCTGCAATTTCGGATTTTCGAATTTCGAAAATTTGTCGCTGTGATATCGAACCGGAAGTTTAGACCAACTCGACAACTTCTTTAGTAGTTGTACGATTTTCATGAAATTTAATATGTAAGTAAACCTTAATGATGCGACTTGAAAGATGACTTCAGAAATTTTCTAAATTATCTCCCCTTGGAGAAATTGAGGATCGAAATTTTCAAAAAAATCGACGAAATATAGGTCAAATCATCTTGAATTTTTTTTTGGTTACTAGTTTCGAGACCACTGATTCGTACACAAAAAATGGAGTTTGTAGCTCAACCCGGAAGTGCCACCATCTTGAAATGTAAAAACCTCAAACGCCATTTTACTATTTTACTTACAGACACGGGAATTATATTTTCTGAATCCTTGGAAGAAGGCCTAAAAAACGTCGGGAGTAGAATTTTCATTTAGGTCAACTGGGAGTCACCATTTTGAATTGAAAATGAAAAATAGAAGCAATTTGAAGGGCCGAGTTTTTGGAACACAATAACTCTCCTTCTAATTAAGCTAGAATGTTTAAACTTGGGGTAGACGTTCACTAGGTCAATGTCATGATTGAGTGTAAAGATGAGCATTTTCTGCCCAGGGTAAGCAGAGATAAGCATGCTAATTTGTTGATTCTTTAGGGCACAATAACTTCGGTTTTAATGAAGGGAGGGTGGTGAAACTCTTGTCAATCGAGAGTCTAATAGCTAGCCTGTTGTGTGAAATCGTTGTATCATTTTTTTAAATATCAGGGATAGCAGAAAAAAGAGATCGAAATCCAAAAAGTGGTATTTTTACGATTTAGAGCATATTTAAAGGTCCTTTTCTCTTAAAGTGAACATAATATTTTTGGGGAACTTCTTCTACAAAGAGTCTTATCGGTAGTCTTTTCTATGAAACCATCGATCAACAGTCCAAAATATCAGGAGTAGAAGAATAAAAGGATCGAAAATTGAAAACGGCACCCTTTCACTGTTAAGCAAAACATTCAGTGTGGGTGGCTACAATCTGCACATTTAGTCATCGTATAGAGCTTATTCAACATTATCGAATTCCAACTGCTAAGGAATCTTTTACGTGCACTCCAATGTGTACACGCCGGTGGGAGGACACGCCAGAAAATCGAGATGAACTTTCTCGGCCAATGCAGGGATCGAACACCCGACCTCCTGGCTAGCAGGTCAACGCCTTCGCCACATAGTGTGGACACCCATCCTACATTTCATCCGTCAAATCAAAGCATTTCATTGCATTAGACCAATAATTAATTATTCTTAATTTGAAACTTTATTTTAATATTATTAAATCCTCATTTTATTGGTAGACGTTCGTCTTATTTAAAATTAAACTTTCATTTAACTATGAACAACCCTTAACGTGTCTCTTAACAAAACAATTAAATACTCTAAAATAGTAGCTCAACCTTTTGACCTAAGCTCATTAATTTACCATTTTGTATGTGAGCGACTTGTTATTCTTCTTATATGACATATTGCACGTGTCTGATTTCAACGGGGACTTTGGTGACTGAATGGTTAGCAGTAAGGTTGCCTGTCCATCTTGGTGGGTTTTCGTCATTTCCCCCGGTTTCCTTCCACTGCCAAAGACCTCTACGCGCAAGCGAAATATTGAAATAAAATCGAACTATATGTTAGTCCCGAAATGATCTAGTTTGGGACACAATAACTCTCTTTCTAATTCAGCTAGACTTGGTGTGGGTGTTTATTAGGCCAATACCTTGATGACTCTGGAACACAATAACAATAAGTTTCATTCAGAGTTATCGCCCTTTATTTTTCGAATTTTTTCGAATTTTCTGCTCATTTTGTAACCCTTATATTTTTTGGAAAGGATAAAACGATATTTCTAAAAAAAAAACACCTGAAACATAAAGCCATATTGCCAGACAGTTGCATAAAGCAATTTCAACAACGATTCGTAAACCGGAAGTAGTCGAAATAATGTCTGATTTTTTAAAAAAAAACCTAAAAAAATGGGGGCTTTGGGAAAACGTGATTTCTTCGTCCCATATCAACCGATCAAATGGATTAAGGTCTCATTGGTTTACATCGGAATTGGAGTATCGTATGATATCCAATTCATACAGATACGATGATCCAGAAGTAAAATATGACACGCTGAAAATCAAGCATTTTTTGATTTGGAGCAATTTTGAACGCATTTATCTCGAAAACTGCTCCAGCGATTTTTCTTAAACTTTATCTATCGATGGTCCTTCCGGTAATCTTTAGCATGGATCCACCCATTAAGACCTTCATATAATTGGAATAAGACAAAAAAGGGACTGAAAATTGAAAAAAGTCAAAAAATCGTGAAATTTTGGAAAATGCTCTACTATTTTTTTATTTTAAGAGATTTTCAAAAAAAAGATATATATTCAAACAGCTGACCTAATTACGAATTTAATGATGTATAATATGTATGCAGTTATTAAAATTTATTTTTCAATATTTTGACATTTTGACATTTTTAACACTTTTGAACATAGGATTTCTCAGAAGTATTTTATTTGATTGTATAGTGTATTATATCATTAGAGATAAATCTGGATGTGAAAACTACTCGACAATTCGTATACCGGAAGTAGTTCAAAAAACGAAGAAAAACTTAAAAAGATGAAAAAAAATTGGAGCTCTTGCCAAAAGTTCGAATTCTCCGTCACATATTAGCGGACCAAAACAATTAAAGTGTCGTTGGATAAATCCATCAATAGACGATCGCATAACATCTAAATAACACGAATTTGATTCTTAGGAAATAAATTATGGTACGCCGAAAACTAAGTATTTTCCCTTTTGGAGCATTCTGAGACGCCTTTTTCTCGAAAACGACGCCTACGATTTTTCTTAAACATTTTTTACTTAGAGTCCTATCGGTGGCCTAGCGTGTGCATTTAATGATAAAAGCGTTGCAATATTATAGGTGGTCCAAAAATGACCTCAATCTTTGAAAAAAGTTGAAAAATCATCCTATTATTGAAAATGCTCTTTTATTTATCTTTTTTTCGAAAACTACTCAATGAATGTCTCTGACATTTCTGGTACAGGAAGTTAAGTATCTAATCAACTTGTTAAAGCTATTCCGACAACGGTCGTAAAACCGGAAGTAGTCGAAAAAATCTCCGATAATTTGATTTTTTTTTTACATTTTTAAAGAAAACTTTTTTATTTATGAATATCAGCGAATAGCATGAACCCATACGATCATATAGATACCACAAAAAAGTTTCTAACTTGTACGGTTGCCGAGAAATAGACGATTTTGTACAAGTCACTTTTCAAGATTTTTGGTCTGTAAAAGAGTCAATTATTATTCAATTTTCATACAATTTTCACCATTTGATGCCTTATGACATTTATGATTGCGATGATCTGATTTAACATTTCCATTATCACCGGAAGTAATGTCATATTTGCAAAAACCGTATTTTTAGACCTCAAAACAAATATTTTTTTGAAGTGACTTATATTTATTATTTGCTTGACGTTATAACGTTTGATTCTAATGGCCATTTAGATTGGATCAATATAATCATACTGATATCAATGATTGGATCAGTATAAACATACAGATATCAAAAAATTGCTTCTAGCATATTCCCTTGTCGAGAAATAACCAATTTTCTAAGGATCACATTTTAAGTTTTTTACCTTTTTAATTTCAGTTTATCGGTTCTAAGTTTATTATTCATTGACCGATATGTATAAAACAATTCTCAATTGCGAATTCTCAACTTATTTGTTACCGATAATGATTTCTTTTGGCACCGGAAGTGAAGTAATTTTGCCAGATTTTACAATTTTGACCGGGGTATTTGCAAGCAAATATTACTTTTACAAATCTGATAGAGGGTAACAACTACAGTATCGTTTGGTAGCTCGATGGATCGGCTATGGTATGACGCACTTCCTGTCTGATTCCTGAAAGCCGATTCAGCACTGCAGGTCTGCAGGTCTAGTTATTATTATTTTTATTATTTTTGTGTATTTTCTGCAAATCGGATTTCTCAGAATCTAACCATAGGATCTTTCTGAAACTTTGACCTACCCCTCCCCCCCCAAAAAAAAAATGGAGTGCGAACCTTGATTAAATATATTTTCAAAACGTTTTACGAATCCGAAATCACCGAATTTTACGAACGAATGCATTTGACCTACAATGTTGTAACTTTGTGACTATTTGACCTATTTAATTAATTCTTTTTTCTATGAGTACGTTGAGACACTTACTTCAAATCTGCAATTTCGGATTTTCGAATTTCGAAAATTCGTCGCTGTGATTTCGAACCGGAAGTTTAGACAAACTCGACAACTTCTTTAGTAGTTGTACGATTTTCATGCAATTTAATGTAAATAAACCTTAATGATGCGACTTGAAAAATGATTATCTCCCCTTGGAGAAATTGAGGATCGAAATTTTCAAAAAAATCGACGAAATATAGGTCAAATCATCTTGAATCAATACATTTCTGGTTAGCCTCCTTTCAAAAATGGGTGGTGGCCTTGGAATCGATATATTTTCAAAACGTTTTGCGAATCCAAAATCACCGAAACAACAGATGAAAAAATTGAGCTTGGATGGAAACTATATAGAAAAATAAAAGGAAACATCAACATTATATAGGTCTTGCACACATAGGCTTAGAACTTTGCAGCCAGTCCTCATATTAATTGAAATTGAATAGGTTTGATTTGATATAATTATTTGTTTTCTATTTTAAAACTAAAATAATTTGTAATCATTTATGTTATTGATTTAGATTAATACTGTGTATATTTTGTACATTTTAACACATTCATCAATTAATAATGGTTTGCATAGTCATCGTATAGAGCTTATTCAACAGTATCGAATTCCAACTGCTTAGGGATATTTTAAGTGGACTCCAATGTGTACACGGGACCTTGGTTTTTCGTCCCATCCGAACGACTAGACAGCTGTCCTTGTCAGGCCCTCCGTTCTGCCTCACTGACAAGGGTGAACCACGCCGGAAAATCGAGATGAACTTTCTCGGTGCAGAACTTTCAATTCAGGTCAAACGTTTATTGCATACGATTAAGCTGGTGAGTTGGAGCTTATTTGCAAAAGTTTTGTAATAATCGGTTGGTAATTAAAGTACCGTGCAAAACAAACATTTAAAACAGAAAATTTCGCCCGGTTGAAATGTTTCTTGCTATAATCAGCAATTTCCCGATTTTAGGGAGGCTGAATGGATGAATGGTTAGCATGTGCGCGCTGTATCGTAACTTCTGCCACTGAGTCAAAACGGCGTCGTTTCGATTTCCAGGTTGCATGTCAGGTTTCAATTCAGGTCAAACGTTTATTGCATACGATTAAGCTGGTGAGTTGGGGCTTATTTTCAAAAGTTTTGTAATAATCGGTTGGTAATTAAAGTACCGTGGAAAACAAACATTTAAAACAGAAAATTTCGCCCGGTTGAAATGTTTCTTGCTATAAGTCAGCAATTTCCCGATTTTAGGGAGGCTGAATGGCTGAATGGTTAACATGAACGCGCTGTATTGTATCGTCTGTCATTGAGTCAACCGGGGTCGTTTCGATTTACAGATTGCACGTGACATGGAGTATGGTGTCCAACCTCGTGGGTTTTCTCCGTGTCCTTCGGTTTCCTCCCAACCCTGAAGACCCGTACGCACAAGGGAAGTTTTTAAATAAAATTAAAAGACATATGTTAGTCCCGAAATGACCTCGTTTGTGTCGAATGGACGTTAAGCCGCATTTCTCTCTTTCTCTTTTATTTTTAAAGTTTTGTAATAATCGGTTGGTAATCAATGGTACTGTAAAAGTGATAAACCAGAAAATTTCGCCCGGTTTTAATGTTTCTCACTTTAAAGTCGGCAATTTGTCGATTTTAGAGGGCTAACGTTTATTGAGAACGATTAAGCTGGTCAGGGGGGGGGGGGGCTTATTTTTAAAAGTTTTGTAATATTCGGTTGATAACTAAAGGTACCGTGCAAATTAAACTGTTAAAATAGAAGATTTCGACCGGTTGAAATGTTTCTCGCTGTAGGTCAGCAATTTGCCGATTTTAGGGAGGTTGCGTGGCTGAATTGTTAGCACATGCGCTCTGTATCATAACGTCTGTCATTGAGACAACTGGCGTTGTTTCGATTTCTTGATTGTACGTGACAAGGAGTATGGTCGCCTGTCCAATGTCGTAGGCCGTAACGCCGCTGCCCGGGTAAAATGTCCCTCATTGCACACTTTATGGCTTATGCCTGTCTTCATTAGCCCATTTTAGGAGCTGAACAGTAGGATTTTAAACCCCATTCAATTTCATTTCATTTTCTCTATGTTGCTTATTTATTATAGTGGATAAAAGTTTTTCTGGTTGTATTAATTATTTTATTTCTGCATAGAAATCTTGCGTTGACCATTTTTTTTTTATTGCAGAGTGCCATTCTTGTATATTGCAGTCTGTGATCCTTTGTTTAAAACATGCTTAAGAAGTTGTCACGATTTCCTACTTATAACCAAACATATTGGAAACCATAATTATATAACATATCTCTAATTTTGGAAGCCCGATTACAGCTATACAAGTTTCAGTGATTTCCCTTTAGTTTAAAGAGTATTTTTATGCCCGGGTGCAATGTTTCTCACTACATTTAAATTTGTAACTTTGTGAGTTTTTGACCGATTTTAATAATAATGTCTTTATTATTTTCCAAATTTACATACTTAACGTAAATATTCAAACAGTTGAGTTCAACATGATTCAAAAAGTATTAATTCCGTTAAAAGTTATCTCATTTAATCTTTCGATGTTTTCTTACCATTTTCATTTCATTTTTCTGAAACTTTTGAAGTGAGAAGTCATCCCGATTACCGCAACACAAGGCTCAGTTATTTCCCTTTAGTTTTCAGATTATTTTTTTACCCGAGTGCAATGTTTCTCTCTATATTTAGACTTATATCTTCGCGATTTTCTTTCCGATTTTGATAATTAAGATTTCTTGTACTTCAATCTTTCAAGATACTTGATATAATCCATGACACGTGACGATGAATATGAAAGCTTTCATATCTGCATGGGACAGTAGCAGATCTAGTTATTATTTTGTTTTTGTGTTTTATCCACAAATCGGATTTCTCAGAATCTAACCACCGTATCTTTATGAAACTTTTACCTATCCCCCCAAAAACGGGTGGTGGCTGTTGATTAAATATATTTTCAAAACGTTTTACGAATCCGAAATCACCGAAATTTACGAACGACAAAATGGATAATGTATAGTCGTAACTTTATTGTTTTTTGACCGATTTATTCAATCTTTTTTCTTTGAATACCTTGAAAAAAAAACATTTTCATCAGCAGTTTAATATTTTCGAATTTCGAAAATTCGTTGCTGTGATTTCGAACCGGAACTTTAGACCAATTTGACAACTTCTTTAATAGTTTTACGATTTTCATGAAATTTAGTATATAAGTAGATCCTACCGATGCAACTTCATAAATATAATTAGACATTTTCTAAATTATCTCCCTTTGGTGAAATTAAGGATCAAAGTTTTCAAAAAAATCGTCGAAATATAGGTCAGAATGACCTGATTTTTTTTTTGTTACTAGAAAAGTAATTACTGATTTGTACACAAAATATGAAGTTTGTCGATCGAACCGGAAGTGCCACCATCCTGAAACGTGAAAAGTCCGTAAGGCTTTTTTGCTATTTTACTCACAGACTTGGGAATTATATTTTCTGAATCCTTGAAGGAAGGCCTAAAAAAGGTTCAGAGTAGAATTTTGATTTAGGTCAATTGATTGTCGCGATTTCCAAGTGAAAGTGAAAAATAGAAGCAATTTGAAGGGTCGGGACTTTGGAACACAATACCTCTCCTTGTAATTAAGCTAAAGATGAGCATTTTCTGCGTAGGGTAAGCAGAGATAAGCATGCTGATTTGTTGATTCTTTAGGGCACGATAACTTCGGTTATAATGAAGGGAGGGCGGTGAAACTCTTGTCAATAGAGAGTCTAATAGCTAGCCTGTTATGTGAAATCATTGTATCATTTATTTAAATATCAGGGATAGCAGAAAAAAAGAGATCGAAAATCCAAAAAGTCGTATTTTTACGATTTGGAGCATTTTTAAAGGTCCTTTTCTCTTAAAGTCAACATAATATTTTTTGGGAACTTCTTCTACAAAGAGTCTTATCGATAGTCTTTTATATGAAACCATCGATCAACAGTCCAAAATATCAGGAGTAGAAGAATAAAAGGACCGAAAATTGAAAACGGCACCCTTTCATTGTTAAGCAAAACATGCACTGTGGGTGGCTACAATCTGCACATTTAGTCACCGTATAGAGCTTATTCAACAGTATCGAATTCCAACTGCTAAGGGATCTTGAACGTACAATCCAATGTGTACACGGGGGTGGGGGGCACGCAAGAAAATCAAGATGAACTTTCAATGCAGGGATCGAACACCCGACCTCTTGGCTAGCAGGCCAACGCCTTAACCAATAAGTGTGGACACCCATCGTACATTTCATCCATCAAATCAAAACATTGCATTGCCATCAGACCAATAATTATTTATTCTTAATTTAAAACTTTATTTTAATATTATTAAACTCTAATTTTATTGGTAGACATTCGTCTTATTTAAAATTAAACTTTCGTTTAACTATGAACAACCCTTAACGTCTCTCTTTAAAACAATCAAATATTCTAAAACAGTAGCTCAACCTTTGGACCTAAGCTCATTAATTTGCCATTTTGTATGTGAGCGACTTGTTATTCTTCTTATATGACATATTGCACGTGTCTGATTTCAAAGGGGAGTTGGGTGGCTGAATGGCTAGCACGCGCGCGCTGTATCATAAAGCCTGTTATTGAGTCAACTAGCGTGTTTTCGAATCTCCGGTTGTACCTGACAAGGAGTAAGGTCGCCTGTCCATCTTGGTGGGTTTTCTTCATTTCCTCCGGTTTCCTTCCACTGCTAAAGACCCCTCCGGTTGTACTGTTAAAGACCTCTACGCGCAAGCGAAATATTGAATTAAAATCGAACTATATGTTAGTCCCGAAATGATCTAATTTGGGACACAATAACTCTCTTTCTAATTTAGCTAGACTTGGTGTAGGTGTTTATTAGGCCAATACCTTGATAACTCTGGAACACAATAACTCTTCTTCTAATTGGGGTACAATGTTCAAACTTGGTATAGGCATTCACTAAGTCTTGATGAAGTTCGAATATCAGCATTTTCGGCGTTGGGTAAGCAGAGATGAGCAATTTGATTGGTTGATGATTCGACACACAATAACATTAGTTCTGATTAAGTGATAGTGATGAAACTTGGTGTATAGTTTCATTAAATCACTACCTTGACTAAGTTCGACTAGGAGCATTTTCTGCTCAAGATAAGTAGAGAGATACGCAAATTGATTGGTCGAGACATTGAAACACAATAACCCTCGGTGTTATTCGGCTAGAATGTTCAAACTTGGCGTAGGTCTTTATTAGGTCAATGCTTTGATGGAGATGGAATTCGAAGATGAGCATTTTATGCTTAGGGTAAGCAGAGATGAGCAATTTGATTGGTTGATTATTTCGCACACTTTCACTTCAGTTCTAATTAAGTCAGGGTGATGAAACTTGGTGTCTAGTTTCATTACATCAATACCTTGAATACTTTCGACGATGAGCATTGTCTGCTATGGATAAGCAGAGTGATAAGCAATTTGATTGGTCGAAAATTTGAAACAAAATAACTCTCCTTCTAATTGGGGCAGAATGTTCAATCTTGGTGAAGGCGTTCATTAGGTCAATGACATGATGGAGTGCGAAGATGAGCATTGTCTGCCTACAGTAAGCAGAGATAAGCGATCTGATTGGTTGATAATTTGGGGCACGATAACTTTGGTTATAATGAAATGAGATTGACAAAATTCCAAATATAGATTCATTATGTCATTACCTTGACTAAGTTTGATGTTGAAGATTTCTGCGTAGATTTAGGAGCAATAAGCAATTTGACTGATCACATTGGAACATAACAACTCTGTTTTTAATTAAGGTAGAATTTGAACCGGTTGAATTGTTTCTTGTTATAACTCGGTGAGTTTTTGGCAGATTTTATTAATTCTTTTTCCTTTTTAAGATTCTTTATATAACTCATGAGATGCGACAGAAACTGATCGTGAATATGAAAGCTTTAATATCTTCTTAGCAGATCTAGTTAATATTATTTTTTTGTGTGTTTTTCCTGCAAATCGGATTTCACAGAATCTAACCATAGGATGTTTCTGCCCTCCCCCCCCCCCCAAAAAAAAAATAGGTGGTGGCTGTTGATTAAATATATTTTCAGAACGTTTTGCGAAATCGAAATCACCGTATTTTACAAACGAAAAAATTAACAATGAATAGTCGTAACTTTGTTAAGTGATAGTGATGAAACTTGGTGTATAGTTTCATTAAATCACTACCTTGACTAAGTTCGACTAGGAGCATTTTCTGCTCAAGATAAGTAGAGAGATACGCAAATTGATTGGTCGAGACATTGAAACACAATAACCCTCGGTGTTATTCGGCTAGAATGTTCAAACTTGGCGTAGGTCTTTATTAGGTCAATGCTTTGATGGAGATGGAATTCGAAGATGAGCATTTTATGCTTAGGGTAAGCAGAGATGAGCAATTTGATTGGTTGATTATTTCGCACACTTTCACTTCAGTTCTAATTAAGTCAGGGTGATGAAACTTGGTGTCTAGTTTCATTACATCAATACCTTGAATACTTTCGACGATGAGCATTGTCTGCTATGGATAAGCAGAGTGATAAGCAATTTGATTGGTCGAAAATTTGAAACAAAATAACTCTCCTTCTAATTGGGGCAGAATGTTCAATCTTGGTGAAGGCGTTCATTAGGTCAATGACATGATGGAGTGCGAAGATGAGCATTGTCTGCCTACAGTAAGCAGAGATAAGCGATCTGATTGGTTGATAATTTGGGGCACGATAACTTTGGTTATAATGAAATGAGATTGACAAAATTCCAAATATAGATTCATTATGTCATTACCTTGACTAAGTTTGATGTTGAAGATTTCTGCGTAGATTTAGGAGCAATAAGCAATTTGACTGATCACATTGGAACATAACAACTCTGTTTTTAATTAAGGTAGAATTTGAACCGGTTGAATTGTTTCTTGTTATAACTCGGTGAGTTTTTGGCAGATTTTATTAATTCTTTTTCCTTTTTAAGATTCTTTATATAACTCATGAGATGCGACAGAAACTGATCGTGAATATGAAAGCTTTAATATCTTCTTAGCAGATCTAGTTAATATTATTTTTTTGTGTGTTTTTCCTGCAAATCGGATTTCACAGAATCTAACCATAGGATGTTTCTGCCCTCCCCCCCCCCCCAAAAAAAAAATAGGTGGTGGCTGTTGATTAAATATATTTTCAGAACGTTTTGCGAAATCGAAATCACCGTATTTTACAAACGAAAAAATTAACAATGAATAGTCGTAACTTTGTTATTGATAGACCTATTTTATAAAAAAAAAATTCTCTGAAAACCTTGACAAAAACCAATTTCACCTGCAATTTCAAATTTTCGAATTTCGAAAATTCGTCGCTGTGATTTCGTTCCGGAAGTCATGACCAATTTGACAACTTCTTTAATAGATACACGATTTTTATGAAATTTGGAATGTAAGTAGATCTTACCAATGCGAATTTAGAAATGACTTTAAAAATTTTCTAAATTATCTCCCGTTGGAGAAATTGAGGATTTAAATTTTCAAAAACATCGACGAAATATAGGTCTCATCATATTGAATTGTTTTTTAGGTACTAGCTACGAGACCACTGATGGAGTTTGTAGCTCAATCCGGAAGTGCCACCATCTTGAAATGTAAAACCCTCAAACACCATTTTGCTATTTTACATACAGTCACGGGGGTTATATTTTCTGAATCCTTGAAGGGATGGCTGTAAAATTTTGGCAGTAGAATTTTGATTTAAGTCAATGGATAGTCACCATATTGAATTGAATATCAGAAATAGTGAAAAATGGACATTAACGGGCATGTAAATTACCAGAATAGACCGTAGTTTGTTGAATTCGTTTCCTATCTTTGAAATTAATACATTTGGGGATAGCATGGCTCATTGTCGAATTTTTGGTATTTGCAAATTTCAAAATTTCGCCTTTGATGTTTTCCGTGCCGACAAAGTTGTTTTCGCGTGAATAACTCCGATTAACAGCTTAAAAATAATCAAATAGATCGCAGTTTCGCGATTTCGTTTCAACTCTTGGTAATCAATACATTTAGGAGATAAACACTTCCTGTTACGTATTTAGAGGGGGTTTATTGTCCATTTAACCATGCTTGAATCATTAGAACACGAGACGCGATAGCGTCGAGTTGTTCTAATGGATAATTCAAGCATGGTTAAATGGACAATAAACCCCCGATAAATACGTAACAGGAACGTGTTTATCGATATTGTAGCTCAAATATTTAGGGATTTTCTTAGGAACTATTTAGGAAACATTTTTACACCTATTTCAAAAAGCCGTTATTTGCCCACGTGCTTGCGTTCATTTTTAAAAATATTCTCAACACAGATTTAGGCCGTCCTGGCTTTCCTTCAAATCTAAAAATCTGGATTCTCGAGTGTCTAGTAAATGAATTATGAAAGAAAATGTTATTCGGATATCGATATAATTTTTTTTTAACGTTTGAAGATTTTTTTAAAAGAACGGGAAATTAGTCTTACTGTGGCATTTTAAGAGACGGGTGTTAGCGTGATAGAAATAATTCCGGCCTGCTATCCGAGACTAAAAGAGGGGTAACTCTTGGCAACAAAGGTTTCTTCGCTTCGTGAGTTTCATGTAAGTTTTCAGTCTTTATTATTTTATTTGCAGACTTTTATCACAACCCAGCAGCTTGTTCGTGTTCAAACAATTGCATTTCGTACTCACATCCTCAAAAATACCGTATGAAACTATGACAGTGATGGCTAGCCTAAGATTTCAAGTGGTTGCTATGTATACTAATCTGACGTGTTGTCAACAAATGTCAATTTTGGCATGTTTAGATATTCAGCTGCTATTTTCGACTCCCTCATTGTATTTTTAAGCGGTTTCTTGTGACTAATGACTTATTATTAGGTAGATCATGTCAGCCAGACTTTGATCAAACCGTGATTTAATAAAAAAAAAATCCACCTGATAAGTAAAAATTGATTGGCTAGTGAAGCTATATCCTACCAAAAAAGAAAATAAATTGGTCCATACTGTGACAGCCTAGTTACGAATATATTTAGATACCTGAAAACGGTTTTAATTAATATATGGACTGATTTTCTACTGTTTTATTATTTCAGAAATGTGTTTTCATAAAAGATGATGTTTGAAAATGGTGTGATAGTCATATGTGCAGAATTTCTTGAAGATATTTGCCAATAAAGATTTGAGTTGAGGAAGATCATGGAGCACAAAAATGAAAAAAAAGTACACTGGAATATTAATACGCAGTAATTCGCCTTGATAATCAGACATGAGATTTTTCCGCCAATTGGCGGATTTCCGCCAATCGACCTAAAGCAATTTTGCTAAATTCGACTACAAACCAAAAAAAAGCCAGGTGAAAATTATCCAAACAAAAATTATCGGAGTATGAAAACATATGAAAACGAACATAACTCCAGCAGATAGCTTTCGCTTAAATCGGACACCCTTCGGTTATCTATGCCACGCTCATGACGACTTCTGACGGAAAAATTCTTCAATGATCTGATTGGCTTTCCCTTCACATTTGGCTTGATTCGGTTAAAGTCGTCAGTTTCCGTAATCAGCTAAACGGCATTCTGATTGGTTAAAACGTGTCGGTTATCCTCGCTACGAGGTCATCGCTTTTCTCTATTCATAATTATGTAAATGAAGTACGTTGTCAATAATCAACAGAACTGACGAAACACGTGCGCGAGAGATAGATAGCGGATCTAAAAAGAAATGGAGATGGTACTGACTTGAAAAGGAAGTCGATTTGATGAAGGATAGTGAGGGGAAAAAGGGTTGCTTGAGTGAATTTCTGCGTAAAATTGAACTGCCGGGAAAAGCATGTTGCCTTAGGTGTAATGAAGAAATTAACTACGGTCGTACGGAGAAAGGGGATTCACGAGCTTCGTTCGTCATTGTCAAAGTTCAAAACACATGAAGGCTGCACTGTGCCGTTTGACTAACTATTAGCTGTTGTCGGCAACTTGACTTCCCCTTAGTCAGTACCTAAGTGCAAAAATGAATGATTAATTCTTGCCACTTTTCATATTAAATAAATGTTACAGTAAAAATCTTATCCCTTATTACCAGTGTCAGTTCTATTTCTCAAAAATTCCAAACACTTGAAATGGCTTAAAGCCACGCCTTAATTTCAAAATTTTTCGGGGGGGGGGGGGCATTGGCAGCATTGAAAATTTTCAGCCAATTTCACTTCTCACCACTCTCATGTCTGGATAATTCAGAGGGGGGTTTATTGTCCATTCGACCACACTTTTCGACCAATCAGAATCGAGGAAATTTCTAATTTGTGCTACAATTCTGGTTAGCCTCCTTTCAAAAATGGAATCAATATATTTTCAAAACGTTTTGCGAATCCAAAATCACCGAAAATAACTGATGAAAAAATTGACCTTGACAGCTGTGTTACTTCGTCATTTTGTGATCTATTTTACTTTTCTGGTTAGCCTCCTTTCAAAAATGGGTGGTGGCCTTGGAATCAATATATTTTCAAAACGTTTTGCGAATTCAAAATCACCGAAAATAACTGATGGAAAAATTGAGCTTGGATGGAAACTATATAGAAAGATAGGTTGCCAGGCAACGAAACATACGCCCACAACAGCTAAGTCGTCCTGGCAGTCAACAAGGGTTGTCGCATATTGTTTCTTTTATCAGTAAGGAGAACATTTACAACACATGACAATCTTATTACGAGTAATAACCCATTAAATAATTATCAGAAATGATTAGAATAGTTTTGATGGTTGTCTCAAGGCCTTTGTCTACAAGATATTTCAAAGTGATCAAGTGCCAGATATCACTGAAAATCAAATAGGCTTCTTCGTCTCACGACCTTAAACACCGTGTATAAATTTCGAGTCAACCAGATATTAACTTTAGCCTCTAAAGCGTTCACAAGATTTTTCAAAGTGATCAAGGGTCATAACTCTGGCAGTAATTATCAGATATCACCGAAAATCAATAGGCTTCTTCGTCTCATGACCTTAAACACTGTGTACAAGTTTAAAGTCACTCGGATATTAACTATAGCCTCTAGAGCGTTCACAAGATTTTTCAAAGTGATCAAGGGTCATAACTCTGGTAGTAATTATCGGATATCGCTGAAAATCAATAGGCTTCTTCGTCTCACGACCTTAAACACCGTGTATAAATTTCAAGTCAATCGGATATTAACTTTAGCCTCTAGAGCGTTCACAAGAAATTGTGGACGGACGGACGGACGGACGACGGACGGACGGACCGACAGACGGACGGACGGGGGCGACGGCAATATACGACCACATTTCCATGTGGGCGTATAAAAATAAAAGGAAACATCAACATTATATAGGTCTTGCACACATAGGCTTAGAACTTTGCAGCCAGTCCTCATATTAATTGAAATTGAATAGGTTTGATTTGATATAATTATTTGTTTTCTATTTTAAAGCTATCTAAAAAAAATTGTAATCATTTATGTTATTGATTTAGATTAATACTGTGTATATGTTGTACATTTTAGCACATTCATCAATTAATAATGGTTTGCATAGTCATCGTATACAGTTTATTCAACAGTATCGAATTCCAACTGCTTAGGGATATTTTACGTGCACTCCAATGTGTACACGGGACCTTGGTTTTTCGTCCCATCCGAACGACTAGTTGTCCTTGTCAGACCCTCCGTTCTGCCTCACTGACAAGGGGAAACCACGTCGGAAAATCGAGATGAACTTTCTCGGTGCAGAACTTTCAATTCAGGCCAAACGTTTATTGCATACGATTAAGCTGGTCAGTTGGAGCTTATTTTCAAAAGTTTTGTAATAATCGGTTGGTAATTAAAGGACCGTGCAAATTAAACTGTTAAAACAGAAAATTTCGCCCGGTTGAAATGTTTCTTGCTATAAGTCAGCAATTTCCCGATTTTAGGGAGGCTGAATGGTTAGCATACGCGCGCTGTATCGTAACGTCTGTCATTGCGTCAACAGGCGTCGTTTCGATTTCGTCAGCAATTTGCCGATTTTAAGCGGCAAACGTTTATTACGAACGATTAAGCTGGTCAGGGGGAGCTTATTCTTAAAAGTTTTGTAATATTCGAAACTTCGTTGCTGTGATTTCGAATCTTCTTTAATAGTTGTACGATTTTCATGAAATTTAGTATGTAAGTAGACATTACTGATGCGACTTGAAAAATGACTTTTAAAATTTTCTAAATTATCTCCCCTTCGTGAAATTAAGAATCAAATTTTTAAAAAAAATCGTCGAAATAAAGGTCAGAATGACCTAATTTTGATATTCGATACTAGACAAGTAATTACTGATTCGTACACAAAACATGGAGTTTGTCGATCGAACCGGAAGTGCCACCAGCTTGAAACGTGAAAAAACATGCGTTTACAAACATGGGAGTTACATTTTCTGAATCCTTTAAATGAAAACCTAAAAAACGTTCAGAGCATAATTTGGATTTAGGTCAGCTGATGGTCGCCATTTTGAAGTGAATATGAAGCATAGTGAAAAATCGACATTTAAACCAACACAATAGGGCATAGTATGTTCAATGCGTCTCCTATGTCTAAAATTTAATACATTTCAGGATAGCCGGGATACGGGTCGAATTTTGGGTATTTGAATATTTCAAAAGTTCAAATTTCGCCTGTGATGTCTTTGTCATATAAATGCTTTCCAATTTAAGACTTTTTGGTGTTCTTGACTTATTTTCGTGCCGACATGTGACAGGAAGTGACTGTGAATATGAAAGCTTTCATATCTGCATGGGACAGTGGCAGATCTAGTTTCTGTTATTTTTACATTATAATTACTAGGTTATTAATATTCATTATTACTGTTATCATTACATTATAATATCTTAGTCATTAGCATTTATTATAACTGATATTAGCAGGTTAATGATATCCGTATAGTCATTGACATAAGTTTATAATATTCTTAACATAATTGACTATTTGGTTTTCTTTTCAGCTAACATGTGTTTTCCATATATAAATCGATCGTCGTTATTTATTATCAATTATGTATATATATAAAACCATTGCTGTATGTATATATCTGCGCCGTTCCGTTATACACAAATTGGAAACCATAAATATCCCCATTCAACTATACCGTTTGCTTCAAATTTACTTATTCCCAATTGCTGCTCAATTGCATATTTTAACTCGCCAGACACTTGCTCAAAAACCGAAGTATTATATAGGACTATATGCATTTGAAAATTTAACATCCCTATATTTGATCTTCTATTAATAAAGCTCTCTTGTGATATTGAAACGAACCCTGGTCCTACTGCACCTAATCGTATATCCGTCGTACACCTGAATGTAAGGAGCATTAGAAACAAGATTGACCTAATTTCAACTTTCTGAGTATGACATCATAACGGTAAGTGAAACATGGCTTGACAAAGATATCCCTTCATCTTCTATTTCTATACCCTTATATAAAACCCCCGTTCGCAATGACAGAAATAACCCTGGTGGCGGTGCCGCGGTCTATGTTCGAAATTCACTACTTTTTAAAAGACGCCATGATCTAGAACTTGATCAGGAGAATACTTTTTACATAATGCTATGATAATATTAGATCTTAACCAGGTTATCAAAGAACCAACTCGATATGATGATTATGGAAAAAATAGTCTTATTGATTTAATTTTAACAGTTGAATCTGGTTGCCTTGATAATTTCTGTAGCGACCATTGTCCGATTTTTAGTAATCTAGCATTTAATTTACCCCATTATAAAAATTTTCAAAGAATTATCTGGGATTAATAATAATAATAATAATAATAACAGATTTATATAGCGCAAGATTACACTAAAGTTTCTAATGCGCTTCCAATTCACTAACACTCTGAAAGAATTAATTGAATAGGTGTGTTTTAAACTCGCGTTTGAATTGGTCAACAGAGTTAATCATTCGTAATTCTTTGGGAAGATTATTCCATAGATGGGGGGCTGAGCATCAGAAAGCTCGTTTCCCTAGTTCTAACTTCACAGACGGAGTTATCAGTTTATTTTCTGATGCTGACATCAAGTTTCTTGTGTTGTTCTCGCATCGTTTTAACAACTGTTTTAAATATAATGGTGATTTGTCATTCAATATTTTATGAGTTTGGAGCAAGATTTTGAACACAATTCGTTTTTTGACGGGCAACCAATGTAGGGAACGGAGTACTGGGGTGATATGATCAAATTTCCTTGTTTTAGTTAAAAGTCGTGCTGCAGAGTTTTGAATGTTTTGTAGTTTTTTAACTTGATAGTCGGGAGGTCCACACAGCAGAGCGTTGTGGTAGTCTAGTTTTGTCGTGATGAAGGCATGAATGAGATTTTCTGTTATTTCTGGAGTGAGATATTTCTGTATTCGGGAGATCTGTTTAAAGTGGTAAAAGGCGGATGAACATATTGACTGTATATGACACCTGAATGATAGACTAGGGTCGATGGTAGCTCCAATATTCTTTGCCTTTAATGTAGGGATAATTGTTTCCTCTTGAAAATGAATATTTATTTCGGCGAATTTGGATAGTTGCTGTTTTGTACCAAGAACTAGAAGTTCGGTTTTGTTAGGATTCAATTTTAGAAGGTGTCTAGTCATCCAGTCATGTATTTCAGCAAGACAGAGCTCTGTATCTTTAACTGTTTTTTGCAAGAATTGGTATCGAAGCATAAATATAACTGTGTGTCATCGGCAAACAAATGTATGGATAAACCATGTTTCTCTGCTATTTTTGTTAATGGTTTAGGAAAGATGATACATAATATCGGTCACAAAACAGAGCCTTGTGGTACACCGCATAAAAGAGAAAGTTCAGTAGAAGAAGGATTACACACTGTTGGCTGTCTAAAGCTCGATAAATATCATTAGTGATCTTTATCAGGGCGGTTTCGGTGCTGTGGTATTGTTTATATGCTGACTGAAGATGGTTCTCGCGGTTGTTACATTTCATGTGTTGGTTAAGTTGAGTGAAGACACATTTTTCAATGATTTTGGAGAAAAAAATAAAATTGCTTACGAGTCTGCAGTTTGCTAAGGAATCCGGATCTAAAGATGTCTTTTTCAAGAGGGGTCTGATGATTGCTTTGCCAAGGTTTTTGGAAAACTCACCACTGAGGAGACTTGTATTTACAATTTCGGAGATTATCGGAAGAAAAATATCAACGTTGTCTTTTAACATCCAAGATGGTAGTGGATCTAGTGGCAACATGGACCAGGACAACCTTTTTTTAGATGCATCTAATGTAGCTTGGTACGATCTATTTGATGAAAATATTGTTAGTAAAACGTTTCTTGACTTCACAAGTAAGTTAATTAAGATAGCCAAAAATAACATTCCAAAAAAAAATTAGTAACAATAAGACCAAAAGATAAACCATGGATGAATTCTCAAATCAGGAAAATGAAAAGACGGAAAAACAAAATTCATAGAAAAGCAAAATTATCTGGGAATCCTATAGATTGGGCAAACTTGCGCAAGATCAGAAATGATCACATAAATTTAAAAAGGACGAGCAAAAAAGATTATTTCAAGAGATTAGATGATAGAATTAATAATAAAGCTAACTTCGATACCAAGGATTGGTTGAACTTAGTTAATTCATGAGTGAAATCAAAATCTGCGATCAACAACGAACTGACACCTCTACAAGTAAATAACCATACTCACTTTACACCACTGGACAAGGCGATTGCCCTTAATGACTTTTTTATTAACCAATCAAAACTTAACGACGACAATAATTACTTGCTACTCCTTCAACAAAACCTAAACTCTCTTACAGAGATCATGCTAAGCCCAAAAGAAGTTAAAGATACCATTCTACATGTATGTTTAGATACTTCAAACGCTAAAGGCCCCGATTATATCAGTGGAAAAATATTAAAAACTATTGTAAATGAAATAAGCCAACCGCTCTGCTATATTTTGAAGTTGTCCCTCTTTCCTAAAAAGGTCCCTGAAATTTGGAAATCAGCAAATGTAGTAGCAATATTCAAAAAAGGCTCTCCTCATGAATGCAGAAACTATAGACTTGTATCATTATTAAGCATTGTTGTAAAAATATTCGAAAAATGTATATATAAACATGTCTTTAACTTCTTTTGTGAAAACAATATACTCTGTCAAATCCGACATCGTACGGGATCGTGACAATATGTCGGAAGTCACAGAGGTGGCGGAATACCCAGTTTTCTCAAAACCGGAAATATTGTAACTTCGAAAACCAGAAGTATTATTACAATGTTGCTTCGAATCACCCGAGCGTTATTCCCTTTAAAAATGATAAATTTTTCTCTACATTCAAAACTACCTAACATAATTTTTATTTCATTCAACATGAATAGGTCAGGTCTGACGTTCATTTATCTTCTTCGTCATCATCAGATGATTGCAGGCTTGTGTTTGCTATCACGTGTTCATTGATAATCTGTCGTCCTATGTCAATGTCGTTGTCACACGGTTCGGTGAAATCCGTAGGGTGAACAAACATTGAGCTGAAGTGAGCGAACGTTACGTTCTCAGCGGCCGTTTTATCACCTTGACCGACCCTCATCTGCGACAACTGCGGTCAATGGTTCAAATACCACGAGCGTTTGTTATACATTTCTGTGTTTAGTTAACAGCAGCTATTGACGATGAGGGTCAAGGTCATAACCAGTAACATCCTCTCATTTCAGTTCATCGTGGACAAACTTAGGCTACGTTATTCGGGTTCTATTGGCATACGCAACGAATGTTTGTAACAGGTGCTAAAAAATAATTTGTACGACCGAATTCGTGGGAAAATTCGTAGATATTCTTGAGTATTTGTCACAATTACTGTCTTACAAGAGATTATAAAATTATCAAGGTAATCAACAAAGACCTACACGATAGCGAGTTTTAATCTCACCGATAATTGATTCGTGATCGCTTGTTAATCTTTTATGGCTTCACACCCATCAAGTTCTATTCTATCGGATAATTGATTGATTGACTGACACTTACCGACTTAAGGCCGGATTATACGGTGACGTCGCTGTATTATACGGGACGGCTGATTGATGTCGTAATCCGGAACATACAGTGTCCGGATTTACCAGAGATTTTTGGGCTGAAGTAATAAGGAAATAAATCGGGACATTAAAATCATGTCGGATGCCACAGAGATCCGGATTTATCAGAGATCGGATGTGACAGAGTCCACTGTACTAACTTTGTTTCAAAGTGGTTTCTTAAAGGGAGATAGTGCTATCTATCAACTAATTAATTTAACTCATTCTTGATGTCAAGCCATAGATCACGGAAAGTATACAAGGGCAGTGTTCTGTGACATCAGCAAGGCTTTTGACAGAGTCTGGAACGCTGGACTCTGTCATAAGCTGAGGGCGTCTTGTGTACGAGAGAGCTGCTTGATTGGTTTACTGATTATTTAAAAAACAGAAAGCAGGTAGTAGTTGTTAGTGCTGCCTCCTCTGACCCAAGGATTGTCCCTGTGGGTGTCCTTCGGGGCTCGATTCTCGGTCCTCTATTATTTTTGATATACTGATGATATTGTAAATGATATCAACTCGAATATTAGATTATTTGATATTGTAACTCGAATATTAGATTATTTGCAGATGACACATCCCTTTACTTACAAATAACGAATCCCGAGACAGACGCGGCTATTCTAAATAATGATTTAATTACTATTAACAACTGGTCGAAGGCATGACTTCTAACTTTCAACCCCCTAAAAACTGAAACAATAACCTTTTCAACTAAAATAAATTACACTAAACCACATTTGTATTTGGACACTGTACGAATAAAAGAAGTATCCGAGCATAAACATCCTGGGCTAAACGTTCAACCGAATTGCAAATGGGATGTCCATATAAATCATATCTGTAATAAAGTAAGGAAACTTATCAACTGTTTTAGATCATTAAAATATCGACTTAATAGAAAATCATTAAAAACCATCTATACTTCTTTTATTCTACCACATTTTGATTATGCTGATGTAATTTGGGCTTGCTGCTCAGATAAATTAGCTTCACAACTAGAAACTTTACAGTTAGATGCACTGTAGTAAGAACTGCTCTACCTCTCGTCGACTGCTTACATGTGCTAAATCAGTATAAGAAACCACTCGGCAAACGTCGTAAGATTTCGGAATCTAAACTCGGCTGTACGATGAATTCCGCCATATTGGAACTACTTTAAAGGTCCCGGATGAAACATGGCTGCGCCCATTCCAAACACAAGTTGGCGACCTATTTGGCTAGCGACCTATTCGACCGATCCAGCTGTAAGATAATGACGAAATTACACTTCTATTCTGAGCTGAAGGAATGGATAAAAAATAATATATTCTACTTTCATTTGATATACATAACGTTGGATTTTATCGGTTGATAAATAGAGACTGTTGTCTTTACTCTAAATAGGTTTCCAACGAACAGGTTGCAGCTCGATCGGTCGAATAGGTCGCTAGCCGAATAGGTTCCCAATTTGTGTAATAGCGTCAAGTTTTCCTGTTAAAGTAAACCGGTAGCCGCATCGCAAATGTATGGGCGTAGGTACATATCACTTACTGTCATACATCCGAGACTAGATGTAGTCTACGTAGTTTACGGAATCTGTCGAGATTAGCCGAGTGTATAAGAAACATGGTATCCGAGACTACCGGAAACCTTATCACCGCTGTCACTGTAGCCCCGTTAACCTGCCGGGCCTACTTGACAGCACAACAGAATATCCATAAACATTGCTGAGGTAAGAAGTCTACATGTATCTACTTTCGTTGACTACAAACAGTCTTGCTGATTGCCCCCGGCTAGATCACATTTGGCGTCGCCGACTAGAGGAATCATTACCTTTGTGGAATACAGGATAATCGCCAGGTTTAGTTATATAACTATATCTAAATATTTACTGTTTTGAATTTCGTGCCATTTTTTTTTTTTTTTTTTTTGCTCGGTAAAATAGTTCCGTTACTTAGAGCTTAAAATACATAAATCAAACAAGTTAAATTGATAAAATTTAATTTATAATATCACATATATACATTTAACTTAAATAATATCTGTGATTTACATCGAAATTAAAACATTAGTGAAAATTTGATTTCTGTTAGCGTCACCACGTGACATCCCTGGTTACAGCGGCCATCTTGCTTCTGAGATATCTCGGAGGTTTTTGTTGGTTTAACTGTAAAGAAAATCTGTATTAGCCTACAATTACATTTATAGAATTCATTGTTTTACATCTGTTCATTAATTCACACATTAATATTTATCGTTTTAAAATCTCAAATAATTTATAGTTGGTCACGTGATAAACACAGTGCACATCATTAATTTAAAGGGGCTGTTCCATCGCTGACAAATTTACTTTTGTTGGTTCACGTGGATTAATATCTGTGGCATTGTTTATCAAATAAAGTGTAGAATAATTATTATTTGTTGTCAATTTAATAATTTACCAGTATGGCAATCAACATACAGACAGCTACTATTGATGAGTTGATGTTGATCCCTCGCATTGGCCAAACACAAGCTGAGAAAATAGTTGCATTAAGAACCTTGGAGGGACCACTAACAGTCAACCATCTTGTGCAAACAGTTGGCTTGCAAACTGACTGGCAGGATTGGGTTGAGGAAGGCGTCCTATCTTTTGATTTACCAGAAGACATATCCGTTAGTACTGCTGGCGGAGAAGAAGTTGCTGGCGCTGTATATATAGATGGGGCTGTTGCCGAACCACCACTGGACCCTGACACTGCTTCAATTGCCGATGTGATCAGGCTTATTCAGAACCTCAGCACCTCCATAAATGCTAAACTTGATAACCTATCTGATAAGTTTGACAAGAAATTGCATGATCTAGGTAAGGGGTTACGATCAGAATTTGCACGACCTGCCAGAATTAAATCAAACCCGACACCTACCGTTACGCAATCTGCTTATTTTCCACTTTCCAAACTTAAAGATCCCATTGTTAATGCCACTGTTCCATCTGATGGGGGGGGGGGGTCAGTCATCTAGACAAGCTACTCTTCAGTCTACACCTATGGACATCAAGGGACGAGATAAGGTGTTGCAACGGATCATTGACATAATTCCTGACGATGGAAAACAAGAACAGAAAATCAGGAACACAAGGGAGCAGGGAGCAGGTAAGATTCCGTTCTCTGATAGTTCGTGAGTGACCATTCGTTCAGGATGACCTTTCTGCTGCTGAATTCGAATCAGATGGGGGATATTCACCCAAAGATTCTATTGTTTTCGGGGGATGGTAAGACCCCATGAGAGTCGTTTTTTAATCAGTTTGTTCGCGTAGGACGAAGGTTTCATTGGTCCCAGAAAAGATTATTTGAGACGATGTCTGACTGTCTTCGTGGGTCAGCTGTGGTAGAGGAAATTCTGGCAAACCATCAGGGGGTTCCTCTTAAAATTATTTCTGTTGATGTTTAACCATCTTTTTCAAATGAAGACTGTAGGAGGGCCCCTGCTCACCTACATGACATATTCGAGAGATCATGTGACGAAATATCACCTAATGATAGTTCTCGTTTAGCAAATTTGCTTGCTCAGTACGAAGATGTCTTTGCCAAGCACGATCTGGATTTGGAATGTCTTACAGCAGTCCAACATAAGATCCAATGCACCCATCAAGCAAAGGATTAGGAGAACCCCTTAGGTTTTCAGGGGGGTGGAGGAGGAACATCTGAAGAAACTATTAGCTGCTGGTGTGATAGTACCATCTACATCAGATTGGAGTTCCCCGCCTGTGTTCGTGCGTAAGAAGGATGGGTCTTGTCAGTATTGTGTGGATTATCGGATACTAAATGATAGGACTGTTAAGAACAATTTTCCACTGCCACTCATAGAAGATTGTCTATACACTTTACAGGGAAGAAAATTTTTCTGTACCCTAGATATGGCTTCCGGTTATTATCAGATCCAGTCGGATCCGTCGTCAAGAAAGAAGACTGCCTTTATTACCCGCCATGGTCTCTTCGAGCATGTTAGAGTGGGATTCGGCTTGTGCAACGCCCTAGCAACTTTTAACGGGCTATGCAACTTGTACTCCGTGGTTTGACGTGGAAGGAGTTACTTGTCTCTATCGGTGATATAGTTATCCTAGAGAAGAATGTCGATGACACGCTAAAATTCTTGAAGAAGTTTTCCTTCGCTTCAGGCGCTATAACCTTAAGTTAAGTCCCAAGAAATGTTTTCTATTCAAGGGGGAATGTGACTTTTTTGATAAACTCATCAGTGATAAGGGTGTATCGATTGCTCCATACAAGGCCGAGGCTGTGTTAAAGTCGCCAGTGCCCGCTAACCGCGATCAGCTCCTTTCATTCCTGGGCTTTGTGAACTATCATCGGGATCACATACCTAACTTCGCAAGTCTAGCAGTGAATTTGTATGAACGCTATCATAGTAAGGACCCGTATAGGTGGCAATCTGACCACCAGAAAAGCTTTGAAGATCTTAAGAAAGCTGTAACTTCGGTTCCTTGTCTATGCTATCCGAACCCTCACGATCTATTCATTCTAGATACTGATGCCTCGAATAACACCATAGGGGCTGCTCTATCCCAGGTTCAGGATGGTGTTGAAGTGCCATTCTGTTTTGCAAGCCACGTATTGATGAAAGCACAACAGACATACTGCACCACCAACAAGGAACTACTATCCGTTGTGAAATTCTGTAGGCATTTTCGTCACTATATCCTTGGTAGAAGATTTCTTGTACGAACGGATCACAATAGTCTTGTCTGGCTGACTCGTTTCAAACACATAGAAGGACAGCTGGCGAGGTCGCTGGAAGAACTGTCACAATACAACATGGAAATTATTCATCGACCTGGTAATAAACATCAGAATGCTGGTGGTCTTTCCCGGATCCCAATTAGTGATGTTCAGTGTGATTGCTATCAAGCTGGAATGCGAGTCCAGGATCTGTCCTGTTCCGGATGTCATTTCTGTAGAAAGGCTCATTTCAACTGGGAGCGTTTCTGTGAAGATGTAGTTAGTAATGAAACAGGATGCTCAACGGTATTAGTAGGTAAAGTATTAGATAAAAATACAATTAACTCAACATCACAAAATACAATTAACTCAACATCACAAAACATAACTAACGATATTCAAACGAACTGGTGTGAACCATACACTAAGGATCAGTTGAGAGTCATGAAAGAAGATGATTAAGAAATCATGCCTATACTTACCTGGATTTCTTCAGCAACAACTCCTCTTGAATCAGATCTAAAACTTTGTTCTGAAGCGATCAGAGCTGTGTGGGCAAACCAGGCTCAGTTGGACATTTATTGGACATCGTCCTATATTATCGGTGGGAGAGATTCTCGTATAGCCTTTAAGAACAACAAAACCATGTATCTTCACAATCACAGTTAATGTCGGATTACAATGTCGGATTGCAGTGTCGAGGGTTCTGCTCTTGGTACTGTCAGATTTCATCTTGTATAGGCTAGCTGAGGGTTCAATGCTTTCTCTTGGTCTGTAGCAAGTATGAACTAGGACCAAAATAACACGTTAATAAAATGTAAATATCTAAATGCATATATTTGTAGATGAGTTTGACTTTTAGTTCGACACAGTATTTTCAAGGTAAGGCGGGCAATTTGGTCCTTCTTTACAATGGATTTTCCTGCACGGAAATTGTAGGTTGTAAATTATTTCTTGGAATTTTTTTATAGATATTAAATGACACAACCTCTAAGGCTACCTGGACTTCCACATTTATAAAAGAAAATTTGTTTGTTACTGGCTGTTGTCTTGAATTGACAAATTCTGTTAGGAAGTTTACTTGCCGAAAGCACATGTTCTCGTCTTCACGATGGAGGCGAGTGTAGTAAGAGCTGCTCTACCTCTCGTCGACTACTTACATGTGCTAAATCAGTATAAGAAACATGGTATCCGAGACTACCGGAAACCCTATCACCGCTGTCGCTGTAGCCCGGTTAACCAGCCGGGACTACTTGACAGCACAACAGAATATCCATAAACATTGCTGAGGTAAGAAGTCTATCTACTTTTGTTGACTACAAACAGTCTTGCTGAAGCGGTTAGGGGTACAAGCCATGCTAAACTCTATAAAGAAACAGGATTTGTTCCATTAGCTGAACGTCGACGAAGACACAAACTAAAATCATTCTATAAGTTAATCAATGGTCTAGCTCCGTCTTATATTTCTAACCTTATACTTGAGAAAAAATCACCATATCGTCTAAGAAATTGTAAAAATCTCGAAGAGTACTTTTGTAGAACAAACATTTTTTTCAAATTCATTTATTCCGTCGAGGATCAGAGAATGGAACAAATTGGAACCCGAAGTACAAAATTCTAATTCTGTGTCATCATTTGCTTCCAGCTTGATTAAAAACGACGATATTATTCCACATTACTTTTACATTGGAGATAGAAAAAATCAAAAAAATACATAGTAAACTGAGATTAGGCTGCAGCGATTTAAATGGTCATAAGTTTTAAAGACATTTAACGGACAAAATATATTTTGTATATTTATAGGTTCTTGATGTATATTATGTTCTGTATGTACATAAAGTAACTTACTTTTGTAAATTTTGGAGAGAGTCAACATAGGTCCAGTCTGTTCTCCAATCCATTTTCAAATGAAATAAAATATTGTTTACAAAAAAAAAATCTCAGGCGTATAAAAAGTAATACTCTAGCTGAACTAGAAACAAATAAAATGCAATCAGCACCCAAGATGTCAAACATGCAAAATCATAAACATCCGACCAAAAATGTCACAAACAATACGTGGAGGAGACTCAAAATGCACTTAGGGAAATACTTAAAGGCCATCGGTCAGACAAAATCACCAAAATAAGACAAACCGATCTCAATTCACTTCAACAAAATCATGACATTTATGATCTCATTGTCCCAACAATAGAAAATACCAAGGGCGACTTTGAAACGTCAGAAGCAATTAAAACGTTTACGCTAACAAGAGAAAAATTATGGATTGACAAATTGAAAACAACATTTATATGGCTAGTGCAATAACCCCTTTGTAGTTCCATTTATCGCAACAGCAGCAAGTGCATCCAATATCATCAGAAAACACCATACTTATCACCCAAAAATCTTCACACCGACACTTATAATTGCATATTCAAAAAGAAAAATCTGAACGACATCTTAGTGTACAGTAAATCAGACTAAATAACATAGAGCTCACCCAATCCAAAGCAAATAATATATCAAACCCTAGCCCTAACCCTTAATTATCAACTAATTATAAGAATTCTTGGCCCTAACCCCGGGATAGTGAAAACCCAATCCTTTTAAATTTATTCCTTTTTTCTTCAGAAATCAAAATACCAGATTACCACAAGCGACATAGAAGGTAGACAGACCATCAGCACCAAAGACAGCGAAACCAACTGTGTATAATAATTTAATGTATTACATGCATTTTTGTTTAAACTAGGAAATAACACGATCACGAACCAAATTTCCATCATCCTAGGTCAGTGCTTATGTGGACACTTGACCTCTCCCCCAAATTCTTACCACCATCCCCCCCACACACACACACAGAGGACCAGGCCCAGGGTTACATATTTAGGGTGTTTTCCGGTATTTAGTGTGTTTTCCGGTATTCAGTATAATATGGTGTTTTCCAGTAGTTTCCGGTGTTTTTCGGTATATAGTATTGTCGTATATTTGTAGTAAAATGTAATACGGCCTTTCTGAAGACTTCAACCTGTAGCATACAAAATCTGAAACCCATACATATACTAACTAAATTTTTCAGCATCTCACAAAGTTGAACATGCATAAATTTGTCCCTATAATGTACCCGTATCTGGAACAAAGAAACATTTTGAAAATAGCTGATCACCACCTAAACAGTATTCGAACAAGTATTTATATGTTACGGGTGATAGACCAGTGGTGGTGCCAGTAATTGATACATTATTTTAACTCACCCATTTTATATATTTCTTTGAGACTCGACCCAGGATATAGACACGGGATAAGGGAATATTAAAGTATTGTACGCAGAACCACACGAATTTGTCATGCTCATCTTTAAAATGGGAGCTTTCTTAACAGCATATTTACCTGTCGTGGGATTTATAAGGACGACGAAGGTTTTGTCGGGAACTGGATAGTTTACTTACCATCAGTCATTACATCTTCTAACTGACGAGGTGATGCGAATAAATGTAAAGTGACTATAGTATCAGCAGATGTAAAATGGCGTCTTAGATATTCTATAGTATTGGCCTGGATTACAAATGGGTGAGCCTTATAATCCAGTAAGAGCTGCGCAAATTTTGAACAGAATTCGTCCTTATACTGGTCGTGGTTAACTCCATTCAATAAACGTACTTCAGACATCATAAAGGTCGAATAAGCTTTACAATAAATTTAAAAGAAAAACATGTTATTGCAGGTAATATTTTGAAACTTTTAGATCAATACAAATATTGTCCGTGATAATAGTCAAATATCAAAACACTACAAACTGAAAGGTATAACCAACACGTAATTACAGGTGAACTACATATATAGGTAGAAGGGGAGTTGTGCCATGAGGTTTATCATTGGGTTAACTGGCATGGTTTCGGGTCATACGGTCGCCTGCACACCTCGTGGGTTTTCTCTTGGTCCTCCGATTGCCTCCCACTGCAAAAGACTCCTACGCACAAGCGAAATATTGAAATGATATTAAACCACGTATTAGTCCCGAAATGACCTAGTTTGTGTGGAGTGGACGTTACTCGTTTGAAAAGAGGCATTTTGTTATTAAGACCCAATTAACAGTGTTAAAGATTTTATAAATTTATCTTCACTCTGAGTATTATTCACCAACTGAAAACTAATGATGAATATCATCAAATCACTCAAGTAGTGTTCACAAATTCGCTCACTATCAATCAGTGCCATTTTTTAAAAAAGATATACAAAAGCCTTGATTCAGAAATTCAGATTCTATTCGACAATGGCAAACGCACAACTTGAATTCGGGCGGATGACGATATGTTTGCTCAGGTGGTTATATGTACAGGTCTGTCAGGCCGATCCAAAAGTAACTGAATTGGCCGACAAGGTAACAAACCAATGGTTCGATGGTGAACTCATCAGTGAAAGCACTGTGACACAGGAACACAGAACCAACAACACTATGGAAGGGTGGCATTCAAGGATCAATATGCCACATCCGAATGATTTTAAATGATCTCATATTTTACAACAAGGGCAAAATATAATTGAAATTAGAATCGTGCAGTATGCCGGGTGACCGGAATCACCAAGGAACAGACATAAATATGCCCCAAACCAAAGCCAGCTGTAGGAATTAAAAAGAAAAGGAATTAACCTTAGTACAGGGTGTCTTATTTGGTGAAATTAATTACAAAATATTATGTATCTATGTGTTGTACAATCTAGTAGAATCAAGTACCAACCAGTACACGAATTATATATTATATTAATCGTTCCCTTTATTTTGATGGTTAGTTCATTAACATCAAACATCTAACAAATCGTGTTCACGGTAATCGAGTGAAGTAAACAGTGTTTGTATAATTGTTTCAAGACTGCGAACTTTATTGGAAGCCAGATTGTAAGGTTTGATTATCTTATTTTTTGTTACATTTTATCGTAATAACAATTCTATGGAATATTAAGCTTCATCGAGAATATTTGCTTGATTATCTGGTTATTTTATTTACCTTCTTGACGATCAGGTGAATAATATCGACAAACAGACCACGCTTCACAATGACCAGCAGGTGGTGGAAAATCTGGCTGTTTAAATCTTTTATCACTGATGAAAAATAGACGAGCTGCTTGCGGCTTATCAAATATGTATACAACTAAAGCTTCATCATGCGTAGATGGGGTCCCATACTCGTGTATCTGAAATGAACAATAATTGAAATGAAAATAATTTAACATGCCACTTTTCTGCACAATTAGGGCTAATGTGCAATTTTGAATTCCAGTTGTCACGCCACCCGGAATAGCGGATGCGAATCACTTCGACCGTCGTTGAAATGTTTTCTTTATCCGAATATTAGGTAGATGACATAGTTCATCGACATTATGTAAGATAAAACTGAAGTTGTATACTTCTCTTGGGTGAATTGAGTTTAATTTAATACAACTCTAATTTGGCATCAAATGACAACCTCAGAATGAAATTTGACAGTATACAATTCAATAAATCACAAAGGCAGCCACCGAATCCGAAAAGTCTCTTAACCAAAGCAAAATTCAATTCATCTATCACAAGGGACGGTTTTTATGTATCTAAATGCCTGGATCTTCGATGCAAATGTTGCGACCATATAATGCCAAATAACAAATATAATTTTCATAACATTACGTTTAGCGTCAACGACAATATGAATTTTGACACAAAAAATCGAATATATGTCTTGACGTGCAAGGGGTGCTTAAAATTTTACATAACGGAGATATCTACGCATATACGGGATAGAGTAAGCAACCATCGATGGGATTGTAATATTGAAAATGGGGCCTTATTTGTTAATAGACATATCTTTAAAAGTGCGCAACGCCTACAAATAAAATTTCAAATTTTCCCTTTTTATAAAATGAAAGTCAATGACACCACGAAAATTTGATTAAAAAATACTTTCCTCGACTTAATATACTGAGCGCCATGGAAAACTCACCTTTTTCCCAAATATGTTATTACTAGGTGGTTTTGTATGTATAATAGTATGCAATACTATGAACTATTGTTTCACACAATGCTCCCAAACGCAAAAAAAAAAAAAACGGCCCGTGTGCACAAAAAAAATTGCACGAGATGCACATGAAAACTCCAATATTCACGTGCAGTATTGTTTGTGAGCCCTTTAAAAGCATGTTATCAACTTAAAGCTGAACTCCGATTACAAAACTACAGAAATAATTGAATAAAAAAATACTGCCATACATAATCGCCATACTTGTTTTCAATTTGCAGAACAAGTATGGCCGCTGTACGGTGTACGAAAACAGAGGCAGGCCACGCCCACATCCAGTATACACTGTGTCAACCACACGGTCCACATCCGGCTGGTAATATTTCAACTACCAATTACCTACTGACTGAGCGGCTTTTCTCTATAAGTTTACTGAAAATATTATTGCTTAATACATTTCGGGATAGCCGGGATACAGGTCAATTTTTTGATATTTGAATATTTCAAAAAGTTGTTTACGAGTGAAAAATCACATTAACTTCACTAGATGGTGACTGATATTAATGATTTTTTTTAATGATTCTTTATATGACCCATGACGTGATGACAGGAAGTGACTGTTATTATGAAAGCTTTAATATCTGCTTAGCAAATCTAGTTATTATTTTGATTTAGGTCAACTGATGGTCGCCATTTTGAAGTTAATATGAAAATAGTGAAAAATCGACACTTACGGGCTTGTAAACAAACATAATAGGGCATAGTATGTTCAATGCGTCTCCTATTTCTGAAACTAATACATTTCAGGATAGCCGGGATACCGGTCGAATTTTGCCTTTGACATTTTTCGTGCCGACAAAGTTTTTTACGAGTGAAAAATCACATTAACTTCACTAGTTTGTGACCGATTTTAATGATTTTTTTTCTTGTTTGGGTAATTAATAATACCCATGACATGTGACAGGAAGTGACTGTGAATATGAAAGCTTTAATATCAGCTTAGCAGATCTAGTTATTATTTTTTGTGTGTATTTTCTGCAAATCGGATTTCTCAGAATCTATCCATAGGATCTTTCTGAAATTTTGAGCTACACCCCCCCCCACCAAAAAAAAAATGGGGAGCCAACCTTGATTTAAATATATTTTCAAAACGTTTTACGAATCCGAAATCACCGTGTTTTACGAACGAATGTATGTGACCTGCAATGCTGTAACTTTGTGACTAATTGACCTATTTTACTAATTATTTTTTCTTTGATTATCTTAAGACATTTACTTTGAATCTCGCTGTGATTTCGAACCGGAAGTTGAGACCAAGTTGACATCGTCTTTAATATTTGTACGATTTTCATGAAATTTCGATGTAAGTAGATCTTGCCAATGCTACTTCAAAAATATGATTAGAAAATTTCTAAGTTATCTCCCCTTGATGAAATTAAGGATCAAAGTTTTCCAAAAAAAAATCAACGAAATATAGGTCAGAATGACCTAATTTTTCTTTTTTGATACTAGACAACTAAATATTGATTCTTACACAAGTTTGTCGATCCAACAGGAAGTGCCACCATCTTGAAACGTGAAAAGTCCCTGAGGCTTTTGTGATATTGTACTTACAGACACGGGAGTTATATTTTCTGAATCCTTGACGGAATGCCTATAAAACGTTCAGAGCAGATCTAGTTATTATAATTTTTGTGTGTGTGAATTTTCTGCAAATCAGATTTCTCAGAATCTATCCATACGATCTTTCTGAAATTTTGAGCTACCCCACAAAAATGGGGTGCGAACCTTGATTGAATATATTTTCAAAACGTTTTACGAATCCGAAATCACAGAAATTTACGACCTACAATGCTGTAACTTTTTGACTATTTGACTTATTTTACTAATTCTTCTTTCTTTGGTTATCCTAAGACATTTACTTTAAATCTGCAATTTCGGATTTTCAAATTTCGAAACTTCGTCGCTGTGATTTCGAACCGACCAACTTGGCAACTTCTTTAATAGTTGTACGATTTTCATGAAATTTAGTATATAAGTAGATCTTACCGATACGACTTCAATGATATCATCAAAAATTCTCTAAAATATCTCCCCTTCAAAAAAAATCGAAATATAGGTCAGAATGACCTGATTTTTTTTCCGATCCTAGATAAGTAATTACTGATTCGTGCACAAAATATGAAGTTTGTAGATCAAACCGGAAGTGCCGCCATCTTAAAATGTGAAAAATCTGCCAGGCTTTTTGATATTTTACTTACAGACATGGGAGTTATATTTTCTGAATCCTTGAAGGAAGTCCTGAAAACGTTCGGAGCAGAATTTTTATTTAGGTCAACTGATGGTCGCCATTTTGAAGTGAATATGAAAAATAGTGAAAAATCAACATTTACGGGCTTCTAAACTAACAAAATAAGGCATAGTATGTTCATTGCGTCTCCTACTTATGAAATTTAAACAATTCGATATAGCTGTTGTTGACCATTTCAATTTTGCCTTTGACGTTTTTCGTGCCGACAAAGTTGTTTACGCTTGAAAAATCACATTAACCGATTTGATTATTATTTTGTTTTTAATTATTTTCTGCAAATCGGATTTCTCAGAATCTATCCATAGGATCTTTCTGAAATTGTGACCCCCCCCCCCCCCAAAAAAAAAAAAAATGTGGTGCGAACCTTGAATAAATATATTTTCAAAACGTTTTACGAATCCGAAATCACCGAATGAATTCGTTTGACCTACAATGCTGTATTTTTGTGACTATTTGACCTATTTTACTAAAAAAAATTTTCTTTGATTATCCTAAGACATTTTACTTTAAATCTGCAATTTCGGTTTTCGAATTTCTAAACTTCGTTGCTGTGATTTCGAACCGGAGGTTGAGACAAACTTGACAACTTCTTTAATAGTTCTACGATTTTCATGAAATGTATAATGGATGTTGACAACACCCCTCCACGCCCCCTGAAAAAAACAATGGACTTCGGTACACGGTACTTTTGGCTTTACCTAAAATGGCGCCTTCGACAAAGGTTACTGGCCGAATTGGACTCTGGAAACGTTCTACGTCGCACCCAACGTCGGTTCCGGTTACAAAGTGCTGGACGAAAGTGGAGAACCCATACAGGGCACCTTCTATCCCGAAGAATTGCAAGCGGTTCAAGTCAACGACGATGAGATCTTTCCCATCGAAAGAGTACTCGAAAGAAAAAAAGTATTGGTGAAATAGTTGGGCTAACCGGCGAGTTTTAATTCGTGGATCGACAGGACCAGTCTCCAAAACGTATAAATAGGAGCGAGAGACGCCGACATCAGTCAACATGCAAGACAAAACCACATCTACGTCCGCAAGTGCCCACAATTGGTCGCTCTTGGGAAAACGTGTGCCACAAGCAGAAATCGTCTTTTTCTGTCAAGTGATTTTAGTGTACATCGTGGCAGGATTTTCTTTGTCCAAACTGGCTTTCAAACACGACGGATCGCAGACCAACTTGTGGGCCGGCCTTGCTCTCAAGTACCTTGGGTTACCTGTTACCTGAGCAACGACCGGCTCTTTTACCTCACCATTTTTTATAAAATCGATTTTTTATACCTAGCAACAATTGAAACCCCAGCGGCGGGAGGATGTCAATAACCAGATGTATAAATATTCCAGACCCCCAAAGATCAGGTACGAAGATGGTGCTTTCAATCGTCTATTTCTGGACACTTGATAAAAAAGCTCATGATTGTTGTAATCGTTGAGGAGGTACCAAATTCTGGCGATGATCATGAACTTGCTAAATCTGGAAACTATTGATTTCACTTCGGCCATTGCCATAAAACTTACCAGCCGCTGTGTTTCAGAGTTCGGGTACATCCCACTTTGACAGGTCGTTCGATAAGATATGAGCAAGATACTTTGGAAATGATTTGGACGGTACCTACAAAGAGTCGATTGCGGCGTTTGATGCACTGTACATTCGAAGAACAAACAAATGACACATAGTGATACATCACATTCCCCAGTATTTCGACCGCCAATCCACAAGGAACCGAAAAGGCATATGAATCGGTACATTCAGATTTCAAGCCTTATGGGATAGAAACGGTTACGAAAGGAATCCGATTGGAATGTGTGATTTCATATTGTTCCCGCCACATCAGGCGCGGATCTAGAGGGGGGGTCCAGGGGGTCCGCCCCCCCCCCCCCCCTGCTCAGACTTGAAAATTTTTTATGCGATTTTATTGGCGATTTTTAGACCTGTAATTTTGGAATTTACCTTCCAGAAATACGTCAAATTGAATCTAATTTACCAAAATTTTCTGGGACAGGGCGGCCACCCCCCCCCCCCCTTAATTGGTTGAGCGCCTTCGCCCACCGCAATTATCAAACCTAGACCCCCCCCCCCCTGCAAAAAATCCTGGATCCGCGCCTGCACATGTTACGTGTGCGTATACCCACAAGATGCCAATCATACTTTCCGGACTTCTAGTGACGGCAGAACATGGCGGGAGTATCCGATTTTCACATAATGTCTGGTCTGTGATAAATGGTATATATATGCATTTTACTATATAGTTCTGTGCAACTACCGTGTCTCTTTGTGACTGTCGTCTAGGATTTTCTTCTAGGGTTTTCTTCGGACTTCACGTTGTTTAAAATATGATCAATTATTCCGATCTTAAATTAACTGACACTGGAACACTTTTTACGTTAAATATGTTTTTATATCTATCTAACATCCATAATACGGGTGACTACAATATTATTGAATAAGTTCAATATCCTTGGTTTGTGTTCTGAGGCGGCATTTCCTAGCCTCTCAGTTGGGAAGTCTGTGGTGTTCTCCCAGCCTCCCAATGGTATCTATTTTCTACCGCCTCATCATGATAGCTGAATCCGGCTTGTGAGCCAGGGCAGCTCATGGTAGGAACTTCCCCTTGAATCTCTCGAATGATATCTAAAGAAACTTAAACTTCGAATGTTCTTATAAAGAGGTTACGCGCATGAGTCAGAATTGAGCCCCGGGAAATTGACAATGTGCCTCCTTTATCGGATTGGTCAACTGCACAGATGCTACCCCGGATTTCAAGACAGTATACTTATGGGCACCTAGGAGAGCGAATAACCACGTTCTTAACTCACGGGATTACCTTTTTTGGATTATCAGACTTATGATGTCATTGCCCCACTTTAAACTTCCGGACATATTCTTGTTAGCCTAGTTCTTGTTGTCACTAACAATTTCAATACATAAACCAGAAGATAATTTACAAACTAAGGTAACCCGTACAGTATATAGCGTCTATAGTGTAACAGTTCCAGTTATCAAGAATGAATGTCAGAATATCGCTAAAGAAGAAGACACACTCAAGAACGTGGTCGCCCACCTGGAACCTACACATCGTCTGAAGAGGAAGAAGAAGGCACAGGTCACCTTTCACAAACGACGCAAACTAGATATCTTCGACCATGGCTACGCAGGTAATGCGCAATGATTCCTGTAACTGTGTGCGAGACGAATTGCAGGATTTGTTCAGCGTACCCGACACGCAGACGGCCATAAACAAGGTGACCAAAATTAGAAAGTATCCACAGACGCCCGACTTGAACCACGACGGACCCATCGAATTTTATATTCCAATGCCACCACCGATTTCATCGATCTGACACTGCAGTTGGCCCTGAAGGTGACCAAGAACCACGGGGTGACCTGGATGCGGATAGTCAAGTCGCACCCATTAACAACATGTTTCATTCGTTGTTCAAAGACGTCAAATTACGCCTGGGAAAAGATGCCGAAACCATGGTCACCACCTCTCTGCCCAACTATCCCTACCGCGCTTACTAGGAGAATTTGTTGAGTTTCGGTAAGGGAGCCAAGAACGATCACCTGTCGAAACAAGTCATGTGGGAAAACAACACCGCCGGGTAGTTCAATTCCACGAAATCTGTTGCCACCACTGTGAACGACAGGCTCCGATTAACAAAGGATTGGAACAACGCCAGAAAACCATCGCTGCCAGTCAGTGGTACCTTTGAATTGCGGTCGCACTGCTGGGCGGTGTGGACCTGCGGTTGAAATTGGGAAAGCATTCCCGAATTTTTTTTCTGATGTACCTGGATATCCCGTTCGTCACCCTGGCTCCCAGTACAAGGGTGGCCGCGCAACTTCAATCGTCCAACGCCACGTATCCCCTGAAGCGCGTGATGGTCCGAGACATGGTCATTCCCGACAATCGCGCCAGTCACATCCTAGACAATCTGTCAACGAAAGCTTGCCAAAGAGATTAATTGAAGGTATGGTACTAACACGACCTACGACGGAAGAAAAAACAGAAATCCCTCCCAATTCCAACTCAATCAATTGCAAAACATAAAACTGATCAAGAATGGGGAAATTGTGGACGAATACGACATCAACTTCCCCAGCGACAAGCCATCGCACCTTATCTGGATTTAGTGAAAAGAGTGGCTAGCCGTCTGAAACACCCGAGAAGACCCGGACCTCCTTTTCCACGACACTGGGCCGTATTTGAGTGCGAAGGGTCAGATCACATTACCTTCTTTGATTCCTGCGGGTGTCCCCCTGATGTCTACGGCGAAGCCTTTCGATGTTTCGTCCAAGATCTAGAGCTCCACTACCAACCCCGATAGATTCAAGGACTTGAGAGTGTCGTCTGCGGACAATATTGTTTGTAATATCTGTGTCATCGATTGCACGTTCCTTCCCCGCACGCCCTTCCAGTTTCGGGCACGTGTATCGTGTGAACGATATATTGCTTTGTGTTCAAGTTCAATAAAATTCTTTGTCAGCAACATATCAAGTGTCTGGGGTTTTGGGGGGGGGGGGGTGACGTCATGTTTTTCTGTGACGTCATGTTATTCTGATTGGTGGAAAATGGTATCGCCCCAACACATTAGATTCGTCCTGTCCCGTGCCATAAATAGGAGTGTCCAAGCCAAAAGAAATAACAAACACAATGCATCGAAAAGATTTCAGATCTTGCCCAACTTGTGGGTGGTATTACTCAATGTCAAAGGGGAATCGACCGGATACCGATTGCTTGGTCTGCTTCTGATGCGGGGCAGATGTATCCAACACTTACCATAGGCGGTCGAAACATAATGGTAATAATAATAAATCGTTTTCTATAGTCAGTAAGACTGCTCTGTGGCGCTTTACAATGAAAAGAAAACAAAAAGTAAACAAAAACATACACGTGTATACAAATAAACAAAATAATACAAAGGAATAGTTAAGTTACAATATACAAATGGAAAGTGAAGCATTTATTGTTCAAAAGTTTGGGTAAAAAACAGGGTTTTTAGACGTCGATTAAATATAGCTACATGTAAGTTTAAACTATTTTGGACTTCAGGGGCAGTTTGTTCCATTCTTTCGATGCTGCGTGCGCAAAGGCTCTATCACCAAATTTTGACTTTTGTACTGGACATACAAGTTGGTTTTTATGATATGAACGTAAGGAACGAGAAGGATAAATAGGGTGGTGCCAAAGGAGCATTTAAACAGTTGAAAGTGATTGTGTTAATTTTGAACATGATGCGGTGATTAACCGCTAGCCAATGTAACTGTTTTAGAACAGGTGTAATATGATCAGATGATTTGATGAGGGATACAATTTGAGCTGCTTTATGCTGAATTTTCTGTAGCTGATTTACAAGATTTTTTGGAAGAAAATACAATAATGAATTACAATAATCTCAGGATGACATAACAGAAGCATTTATTAACAATTTAGTGGCATCGAGGTCAATATAGGATCGAATTTTGCCAATGTTATATAGGTGAAAGTATGCCTTTTTGCACACCATGGATACATGGGTTTTCATATCGAAAGAAGAGTTAAAGAACACACCAGGGTTTCTGACACATTGCTGTGCTTCCAATAGTCACATTGTTGATGTCAATGATCTTTTTATTCCCGATTGCTATATTTTCTGTTTTGTCATCGTTCAATTTAAAAAAAAGTGCAGTACATTCAGGCTCTAATTCTTTCAATGCATGATTCAAGTTCTGATGCAGTGGTATCTGGTGAAGGATCGAGTTAAACATATAACTGGTTATCATCCGTATTGAGGTGGTAATTAAGACCGATCTCACGGATGATATCTCCAATTGGAGCAGTGTATGCGGTGAACAAAACCGGTCCCAACACTGATCCCTGGGGAACACCAAAATCAAGAACTTAAGGCATTGATTGAGTCAATGCCAATACTCTGCTGTCTTCCACTCAGATATAACTCAAACCACTTCTCCGTATATACCGCATCGAGTTGTTACACAATTGGGGGATATAGCATTGCATACAGTCCCTCCAACTATAGCGTCAAGCCAACCATATCAACTCAGAAACTCCAATAATCTAATGAGTATTATCTGTAAATCCAACCTTTATAAAAATTCGTTCTTTCCATCGTCAGTACAGGAATGGAATCGTCTAAACGAAAGCATCAAAACTTCTGTCTCACATTTCATTCAAATTCAAATCACATGCGCTCTAGTAAACCTCAGGGCAAATGGAAACCTTATTTTAGAATTATTGAACAAACCTCCCCGCTAACTTTTATTTTAAAAAACCAACTAGATGGCTCTATTTTGAAATCACACGCAGAGCACATGCGTCTAGCCAAAATCGATTCCTGGAAAATACCCAGACCCGACGATCAGCATCCGCAAAGAGGTGCTAACTACGTCATTCCACCAGACTCCCCGGGGACGAGAGTGACGTGGGATCCAATTTTGATATTATCGAAAATACTCGCCAAGCACGTGACGATTCATCCTCAGAAGATGATATTCCTTTAATGGAATTAGCCAATAGAATTCGCGCCAAACAAACCCAGTCCCCCGACAAGGAACGCCCCATGGACGTTGACGCTGTAACGCGAGAACCTGTCCACACGACAGACGAATCTGCACAAACGGAGCGCGAACCTGACATAATTGCCCATTCGCAATAACCTGATCCCCTGCCCATCTCTCATCCCGATGACCCACTCCTTAAAACCCAAACTGACAAGAACTCGGATTTGAAAAATCTTTTATCGGGCATACTAGGAATGCTTGGAAATTAAGTCTCCCCTTTTTCAAACTATGTGTAAATAGGTTAATAATAGATGTTTAATGTTGTTTATTTTATTTCTTTTGTTTATTTTCATCCTAGATGCGTAATTTCCATTTTCTTCTTGTATTACTGTTTGGCTTTACGCTTGGATATCACGTGTATGAAAATGTCATTTTTAGACCTGTTAGTGAGTTTTCGACTTCCCGGTCTCGTTGGTTAGTTACGTTTATGTTGGATTTAAAACCGTCCCAAATTTTCATCGTTTCTCTTAAAAATGATGCAAAAAGGGTGTTCACTACTTTTTATGACACTATTAATAATTATTCTCGCGCTTCCGACGATATATTTTTTACGAAACTGTTGTCAAATGATTTCCAAAAGGTCCGCATTGTGGAACAGCACTACTATAACTTGATTTCGAAATATTCCCAGTTTCTCTTATTAAAAAGCAAACGTCCAAAACGCGCATTACTTCCCAAAATTGGCAAAGCCTTAAGTTTCCTTTTTGGTCTCCCAATCAGATTTTAATGCAATCAAATCTAATATAAATAAACGTGCTGCAAACCAGAATAATGTCATCCATATTGTTTCTAAAAGTTTATCCATTTTAAATACTTCCCGGATCGCGATTGCTAAAAGTAGAGCGACAATTAATAATTTGATCTACAACTTCAAATCGTCCGAGACACAGGCTCAACTAATGTTTCAAAATGTGACAAATGGGGTGATAAGAATCAAAAATTTTCTCCACCTTTCATACAAGATCCAATATTTATTGGCTGAACTACAAAATGTTATCACTCAGGGGTCAAACTATTTCGACCAACTTAGCTTACAGCTTAATATGCTAACGCTGGGACATATTTCTCCCAGTACTATATCCCCATCTGACCTTAAATCATTACTATTCACTATTCGATCCCATCTACCGCGTAGCGTACATCTTCCCGCTCTTATTTCGAACCTTTGGCAATACTATAAACTCCTAACTTGTTCCGCTTTAATTTCGGACTCCAAAATTCTTATTATATTAAACATCCCACTTTTTGATTCCAATCGCAAACTTCAAATTTTCGAAGCTCATAATTTGCCTGTCCCATTCATCTCTAATCACTCAATTACCGCTGATCATAATCTCAATCAAATGGTAGCAAATTACAAGTTAGAAAGTCAATATTTAGCAATTAATGCCGAGCGAACCAAATTCGCCCTTCTTTCCCAGAGTGAAGTCGACCGATGTTCCCATAAGGTGGTCCATTTTTGTTCAATTAGGAGCTCTCTCTATCCAATTAATCTTAGCCAACTATGTATTACATCCCTCTTTATGAGAAATCACAAATTAATAAAACGTGTTTGTGTAGTAACTGTTCAGCCAAAAACTATTCTTCCAATAGCAAACTATTTGATGGACGGGGTTTGGGTCAATACGTCTCGCGATACGCTCCATTTTTCTTTGGTCTGTTACCATAATAAACATTCTACCTCTGACTTTCACGTCACTGCAAATCCTCCGATTGATCTGCTTAAACTGAACATGACCTGTTTAGCATCTAACACTTTCATCACCTTATTGCCTTATTTTCAAAAAGAAAGCCGTTTTCATTCGACCCAATCCTTTCGAAATTTGAAATACCGTTTCAATTCACCATTACCGGAACCGGAACCTGGAACAGAAGTAGAGGTAAAAGAGGAAGGGCATCAATTGTACCCTTCCCTACAGTTGGCTACAACGGCAAAGTAGCGGTCAAAGAAGACGAATAATCTTTGTACTTCCCTACAATTAACAAGGAAGTATTGAATAGAGAAGCATACTTCTCCCTACAGTTGGCTTGCATGATAGTGTTTCGCGCGTCTATTTGCGCATCTATCCACGTGTGTGAACATCAGTGCACCAAAATATGTGAATAATTAGAATAGTCTGTGTTCGTGGTTCCAGGGTGCACCATATATGTGAATAATTAAAGAAGTTTGTGTTCGTGATTCCAGACTCCACCATATGTGTGAATAATTAGAGTAGTTTGTGTTGTGTGATTCCAGGATCTCGTTTGTTTTTTTGTTTTTTGCATTGACCCGCGTGTGTGACGGATGTTGTATATGTAACATTTACGTTCGTGTGTTTATCATTTACATTTTCCTTTTGTTTATAGACATTTTTGGATATTATGACATTTTAAAAATGCATATATGACTTTTAAATTTGTGTGTATTTCATTTACATTTTCTTTGTGTTTATAGACATTTTACAAATGTTTATTTTTTTCCATGTTTTTATTCATATTGTAATTGTAATTAAGATTAGGGTTTCAAAAACTTATGTAAAATAACTTTCTTTGAGAATGCGAGGAATGTTACACATTTGAGGGATATAGCATTGCATACCCCGTGAAATCAATTAGCAATCTTACCATAGGGCTAGCAGCCGTATCGCGGGGATCAAAAGATGACAGTAAAGACTAACAGACAGACAAAAGTCGTTAGGAAGTCATTAATCATCACAGATCCTGGAATGATAAAGTAATCTGCTAGGGAAGCGTAATGTGGTATTATATAATGACCAGCTGGCCCTAATTTAATCTGGAATATAAAACCTGGAATTAGTTGATTGGTTAATAACTATATGTCCGTCCAGGTTATTAACCCACCCTGACCGGATACTGACCAATCAGGTTACGGTGCATGGGTGTGGTATCAAGACAGCAAGGCTGGACATGGATTCGGCCCAGTAATTAAAAGATCAGACAAACCGTTTTGGGATCAGTTGAGGCCACAGAGCCGACCTGGGAACAAGACGGCAACCAGACGAAAAACCCGGTTAATATAAGTAATGTAGTAGAAGTATTGTATATGTTGAAAAAGAAGAAATAAAACCATTGTATGAAGTTATACCAGTGTTGTCATCCAAGAACCTGATTAAAGAACAAATACTGTCACAGAGTTTCAAGTCTCCCGAGTAAGATTGATTGATCTAAAGTATCAAATGCCGCACTCAAATTCAATAAAACTAGCGACACGGGTTTCTTCCAATCCAAGCTTCCTATATCACTGTGAACACGAAGTAGGGTGGATTCTGTACTGTGCTGTTTTTTATACGCTGGCTGAAAATTTTCTTGGAGATTGTTTTCACACATATGATATTTAAAACGATTTATAATTTTCGAAATGAAAGATAAATTCGACACAGGTCGGCAATTGTTTTAGCACATTGCGATCAAGAGATGAGGGGTGTCACACGGGCTGTTTTAAGCGTTTCACATACTTCTGCGCGTACTAAAGACGTGTTCACAAATTGGGTGATCACTGGAATTAAATGCACTGCAAACTTCTTTAGTATCTATGCCGGCAGGGGATCGGGGGAACATGAACTTTAGGCTGATTTCTGAATTTTTTCTCTTGTCTCATCCTCTGTTGCAAGACAAAAGTTCTCAAGTGTGCGACCTTCAAACTTTTTCTCAATGAATATGTTTGTAGGTTTATTTACACTGAGATCTTGTCGAATGGTGTAGACTTTGTCGTGGAAAAATTCAGAAAATTGATCTGACAGGCTAGCATCAATTTGAACCGATGGCAGAATATTTGCTTCTGTTGGTTTTAGCAGACTGTTTGTAATTTTGTAGACTTCACGTGGATTATGTTTGTTTGATAACAGACAGTCCTTAGTGAAAGATCGTTTAGCCAATGCAGTTAAATTGTTAGTGGTAGTTCGAGCCTTATTGTAAATTTGTCTGTGAATTTCCAGATTGTTTTTCTCCATGTTTTCTCCGCTTTCCTGCGCTTAACCTTATGATCACGTATTCCATCAGTGTACCATTATTTATTAGGCCGAATAATGATTTCTTTTGTTTTCAGTGGAGCATGTTTTTCTAGTTTTTTGGAAAGAACGTCGTTATAAACATCCACTTGTTGGTGGGTATCCCGCTTGGTGGCAATGGTACTCAGAAGTAATGAATTATTAATATCGCTTCTAAATTTATCAAAAGGAATGTTTTTTGTTTTCCTGAAACTTATTGGTTCAGGTTTGGGAAACGAAAGATCGCAGAATAAACTGTAGTGATCAGATATCGGGTGATCAACAACGTCACATGACTGAATAATGGAATCGTGTTTTCTCGTGATCACCCGGTGAAGAATATGATTATGTATATGGGTTGGCACATCCTCATGCTGCTTTAAACTAAAGAGTAAAAATTTCTTAATGTTCGAATCATTTGCTTTTTCAACATGAAGAATTAGTAATGTCCATGTCCAGTATTCAAATAACTGAGTAGTTCAGCAAATTCTGCCAGGAAATCTACAACACTTGTTGAAGGGGGGCGATATACTGACTCTATTCTTACAAGGAGTACGTTTAATTGTAGTATTTCGAAAGTTGAAAATAATTTTTTTGTACTTACTCGGGAAACCATTACAGATCTTTTGAAGAGACAGGCAATTCCACCTCCTTTAGAATGTTTTATATTTTCAAATAGAGAGTCAGAGTATTTAGGAACTAATTTGTTGATGATAACTATTGTGTCTTCATTGCGAATAAATTAATCCACATCTTTATCAATAGCAAATTCGTTCAATTCATCAGTTTTATTTCAGACAGATCTTGCATTCAATATGCATGAACTAAACTCTTCAGAATTTTTTACTAATTCTTCTCTTCCTTTGTTGGAGCACTTAGGGTCAGATCAATTAAGTTTTTAAAATTAACATCTTGGTTGGTCTTGATAATAGGAAGTCTTTCATTTATGACTGTATTAATCTGTGTTTACCCTTGCCAGCTCTACAACCCCTCGGTCTTAATTGACTGGACAAGAACAATTGTTGTGTTGACGAGTATATCATGTCACTATAGCAAATCCTGGTCCATGAAGAATTTTATTTCACAATAAAGCGAATATGAATAATAAAAGTTACTAAAACTATAGTATGAATTAATCTTTTTCTGAATTTTTTTCGCAAAAGTTGGTTCTTGTACCGTGATACAGCACCAGTTCAAAAATCACACAAATCAAAATCCTTGTTCAAAACAATAGTTAGTAATGTGGGAGTTTCGTATTTTACAGGTCATTGAAATAGCTGTGATTTCAGTTATTCTTGTCCCGTAGATAGAAATGGTCTATATTATTTGCTCTGCGTTGCATCAAACTCGGAATTGCCGGTAATCCCACGTAGAAATGGTATAGAAACACGCCATTTTGTAAATGGGCTTGGTATAGTACATGTAGATCGGCACCTCCTATTGGATAACGTTGGTTAAACGGCCAACGGAAGTGACTACCGAATTAGTGCGAATGCAGTGTGAAAGGTTACGCACGTGCATTCACCGGTGTAGAGCGTATACAAAGGGTATATAAGACCACTATTAGCCAGTCTTAGTGGAACGGTCGGGGCGTGCGGACCTCAGCTGGAATATTCACATATTTCGCTCTGCGGTAAGCATTCCCAAGGGAGACTCTGTTTCTGGTGATTAGCGAGTTCCGCTGGAATGATCACTCATTTCGCTCGGGGCAAGCCAATTCTCCGGAGTAGAGTTTAGTAGCGTGCAAGTCCTACTGGCGTGATCACTCATGCCGCTTAGGATACGTACGAATTAAGACGGGCGTTCCAAACTTTAAGGCAAGGGAGACTCTGTTTCTGGTGATTAGCGAGTTCGGCTGGAATGATCACTCATTTCGCTCGGGACAAGCACGGTCTCTGGAGTAGAGTTTAGTCTTGTAGTAGATGTTATAAGTTTCTAGTTATTTTTAGGGTTCCGATTGGGTGATGTAAGATTTATTGTTTCCCTTTGTGCGAATATTGAAGTTCGGGCAAAAGGCAGACATATTGTAGTTATTCGTGGAGTTATAAGTTTCTAGTTATTTTTAGGGTTCCGATTGGGTGATGTAAGACTTATTGTTTCCCTTTGTGCGAATATTGAAGTTCGGGCAAAAGGCAGACATATCGTATTTATTCCTTGAGTTACGAGTTTTTAGTTATTTTAATTTTCGTTCAGAAGTTACAAGATTTGACAATAGTGGGCGTTCCGTTTCGGTTTTGTGAAGGGACATAGTAGTAGGATTGAGCGTAAGAATTTCTATTTCAGCTGGTTAACCATTGGAAAGAAGAGAACCAACCACTCGGACGCGCGAATCGGCCAATAAAATCTTTGTAATTAATGAAATAAAGAATTTGAAACTTAATAAAAGTGTTTTCTTTGACTTCAGTTCACGTGGGAAACCTGACATCCTGTGTACGAACCTGGACTTCCGGTTTGCACAAGAGCCGTCACGCCCGACGCTCAAGTGCAAATCGAAAACGACCCGTCCTGTTACAGTAAAAACACAGAGCAACATAAAATACGTGCTGCCCTTAGGCGCTCTACACATGCAGTCAAATGCGAGAAGCGACCTGTACCACGTAACTCGGCAGAGCATTCAACGTGCTCCTGCTAACCCTCACATTTAAGAGAGGACAAAGGCCCTTTTCAGGGCCAATTTAGTCAATGCAAAAAGAGTTGTTCCCCCCTCTCTCTCCCCCCCCCCCCGTGCGCGCGCCTCTCTTTCTCGGTCACGCAAGGACTCGACGAACTAGGTCGTAGGGGTCACTCAGTGCAAGGTCATGACCAGGTCACGGCATACTAGGTCAATGGGTCAGTGCAAGGTCATAACTAACTAGGTCAAGGTCACTAAGTGCAAGGTCTAGGCCAAGTTCACGGGGTCAAAGGTCAAGGTCAGTGCGTCCCTCTACAGGCCGCCCTACTACAATAAGTATCCCCCAAATTGTGTCCACATCGGCATTTTGGAGACATAGGCTGGGAAAATTTAGGCACACAATCGTATTTAACAGCGAATTTAAATTCAGGGTGTCAATAGTTCTTAGTTAGGCAATTAAATAGAAATCTTAAGAATCGAACCCTTTACTGTTTGGAGTACAGTAAGCCACGAGTTACAGTTATATGAACAGTTTTTTAAGTTGTGTATCTTTCAAGTAAATAAAATTTAGTTCACTTTTTTTGATGATTTAGAAATTAAGAACATATTCATCGCAAACGAGATATTGTAGAACCTGTCATGGGCCTTCGAATAAAATTGAACTTTTTTTTTTATTATTTGGTAAAAACTCCTCAGAATCACTTAAAATGCATATTTATTCATACGAGGTTTTGTAAAAAAAAACACAAAAAAAACCAAAAAAAACCCAAAAAACAGACACCCTTAACAGCATTCGGATCGGAAGTATAGTCTGGGTCACAGTGAAATTGTAAAATTGGCTAGACCTAGTCCAAATTGGCATTAAGCATCAAATGGAAAAAAAAATTGCAAATCGAATAATAATTCATTCTTTTATAGGCAAAATAACGTGAAAAGTGATGCATGCAAAATTGCATATTTCTCGGCAACTGTTCACATTACAAACTAATTTTCGCATACATTCTCTTCGTCTGGATTATTGCTACGAGTTTATGAAAATTACAAATAAATATTTCAAAATATGAAGACGCGGAATGAATTGCAAACAAGAGAATTTTACACTTTATTTTACATTTTATTCGAAATTGCCAGAAAATGAAATTGAAATTAAAAAGTCTGAGCTAAGGATATTGTGCACCTTTGCAGGGTGCATCCTTTTAGTTATATCAGTTTTGAAAAAAATTATTTGCTTTCAAAAAGTGGTACCGAACTGTCAAAATTGTAGTTTTTGTTAATATTACGTCACTTCCGTTGCCGACAGAAAAATTTCACCGTAATAAAAAAAATTACAATTGGGACCACGGAGCTTATGAACTTGGTTTTCTACAAATCGAACAATAAATAATTTTTCTGGGTACGAAAAACTAAATTAGCCGATGGCGGCTAATGCAAATTACCAAGACATTTTTTTTCTCATTTCTGCTCAAGTCGGATGATATTTTAACCCAGTGTAAAATATCATCAAAAAATATTCATAAATAAAAATGAGAGAGAGAGAGAGAGAGAGAAATGGGGTTTAACGTCCACTCAACACAACTAGGTCATTTCGGGACTAACATATGGTTTAATTTTATTTCAATAATTCGCTTGCACGTAGGGGTCTTTAGCAGTGGGAGGAAACCGGAGTGCCCTGGGGAAACCCACGAGGTTGAGAAGGCGCAACTATCTCCATGCCACATACGCTCACACCGGGGCATTTTTTCGACTACTTCCGGTTTTACGATTGTTGTCGTGATAGTTTTACGAAGTTCTTTGGATACTTAACTTTCTGTACCAGAAGTGTCAGAAACATCTATTGAGTGGTTTTGGAAAAAAAGATAAAATAACGATTTTTTAATTTTTTTCAAAGTTTGATGCTATTTTTGGACCACCTATATTATTTCAATGCTTTTTATTTTGGATTCACTATATAGACAATCGATAGGACTTTTAGTAAGAAAAGTTTGAGAAAAATCGTAGGCGTCGTTTTCGAGAAAAGGGCGTCTCAGAATGTTAAAAAATCGGAAAATACTGGATTTTTGACATACAATAATTTATTTCCTTGCCATCGAAATCGTATTATTTACATACCATATGATGGTCCATTAATAGGGCTATCCAACGACACTTTAGTTCTTTTGGTCCGCTATTACCTAAGGGAGAAATCAAGTTTTTCGCAAGTGCGACAATGTTTTTAACCTTTTTTTTTTATTTTTTGAATACTTCCGGTATGGTTATTACTGTCGGAATAGTTTAAATAGCCGGTTTGGGTACTAAAATAGCCATAGGGCTCTGTAATGATATATTACATTTACTGATCAGATAAAAAGCCACTGAGAAATCCTATGTTCAAAAGTGCCAAAAATGCAAAAAATTTAAAATATCGAAAATCAAATTTCAATTACTACATGCATGTTATATATCGTTAGAATCGTAAAAATAGTAGAGCATTTTCCAAAATTTCACGGTTTTTCGACTTTTTTTGATTTTCAGTCCGTTATTTCACCTATTCCAGATATTTCAAAGTCGTAATGGAATGTTTCGTACACAAGACTACCGCAAGGTCTCTCGATAGAGAAAGTTTCATAAAAAACTGTGGAGCAGTTTTCGAAATACAGGCATCTAAAAACGCTCCAAATCAGAAAATACTTGATTTTCAGCGTGCCATATTTTGCTTCCTGTTGATCGTATCCGTACGAATTAGGTATCATTCAGTGGTCCAATTACCGCCCGACCAAATGATACCTTAATTTGTTTAATCCGTTGATATCGGACGGAATAATCGTGTTTTTACCCAAAACACCAATTTTTCACGTTTTTTTTTCAAAATATCGCATATTATTTCGACTACTACCGGTTTACGGATTGTTGTTGAAATTGCTTTAAACGGTGGTTTGACCATATTACTTCATGTTCCAGGAATTTCAGAAACGTCGATCCGGGCGTAAAACGAAACTTAAGCTCACAAAATGTGAAGAAAATTCGAACAAAATCGAAAAATAAAGGGCGATAACTCTGAATGAAACTTATATTACTGGAACCGGATTGCCTTCAGGTATCCAAAAATGTAGGTCAAATTTGAAAATTTTGAAAAATAACAAAAAATGTGTCTTAAACAACATATTTTCATTTTTCGAATGCTAGAGGTCAGCAGCGAAGTTTCGAAATTGCAAAATTTTCAACTGCTATCGTCCGAGAAAAGACTCAGGGTTTCCAAAAATGTAATTTGTATGAAAATAGGTACAGAATTGACGAATCTACGGCCATTTTTTAATTTTTTGGCACCGCACGAAATTCGCCCACTTCCGGTCTGCGCAAAGGTTTTAAATACAGTGGAAGGGATAGCCACTATATGGTTTCCTGATAGAAAATTACGTCCCAGATCTGTATCTGTTACAGACACTGAGAAATAGGCTCCCCCGAAAAATAAAATAATAATAATAAACTAGACCTGCAAGCAGCACTGAACCGGCTTTCAGGAATCATACAGGAAGTTTATTATACCATAGCCGATCCATTAACCTACCAAACTATACTTTAATTGTTTTGCTTCAGTTACACCCTCTATCATATGTAAAAGTAACCGATCAAAATTGTAAATTATGGCAAAATTACGTCACTTCCGGTGCCGAAAGAAAATTTTCTAGGTAAAAAATAAGTCGAAAATTCGCAACATACAAAATACAAACTTTGTTTTATACATATCGGGCAATAAATAATTAACCTATAATCCATAACCACATACATATTATACATCGTTAGAATCGTAATTAGGTCAGCTATCTGAATATACAACCTTTTTTAAAAAATCTCTTAAAATAAAAAAATAGTAGAACATTTTCCAAAATTTCACGATTTTTCAACTTTTTTCGATTTTCAGTCCCTTTTTTATCCTATTCCAGACATTTCAAAGTGGTAATGGAATTTTTCATACGCAAGACCACCACAAGGTCTCTCGATAGAGAAAGTTTCATAAAAAAATCCCTGGCGTAGTTTTCGAGATACAAAAATGCTAAAAATCAGAAAATACTTGATTTTCAGCGTGCCATATTTTGCTGCCTGATCCTAGTATCCGTATGAATTGGGTATCATGCGATAGTACAATCATAGTGCAGCCCAATGGTGCCCTAATTTCTTTAATCCGTTGATATCGAGCGGAGAAATCGCGTTTTTCCCCAAAGTATCCATTTTTTGCATTTTTTTCAAAATATTGCACATTATTTTGACCACTTCCGGTTTAAGGATTCTTGTCGCAATTGCTTTATACGTTGGTATTGGACTATAACTTCATGTTCCAGAAGTTTCAAAAACGTCAATTCTGCCATAAAGCGAAACCCGAGCTCACAAAATGGGAAGAAAATTCGAAAAAAAATCGAAAAATAAAGGGCAATAACACTGAATGAAACTTATATTACTGGAATCGGATGGACTTCAGATATCCAAAAATGTAGGTCAAATTTGAACATTTTGAAAAATAACAAAAATTGTCTCGTAAACACAATGTTTTCAATTTTCGAACGATAAAAGTCATAGACGAATGTTTGAAATTGAAAAATGTGAGATAGCCATTGTCTCAGAAAAGATTCAGGGATTCTGAAAATGTAATTTGTTTGAAAATGGATAAAGAATTGACGAAACTATGGCCAATTTTCAATTTTTTGAAAACGTACAAAGTTCGGTCACTTCCGGTATGCGCAGAAATTTCAAAACTATTTTATCAAGTAGCCACCACATGGTTTCCAAATAGAAAATCTAATTCCAGATCGATATCTGTTTTCGATCATAGAGATCTACGCTCCCGCGGTAAATGATAATAATAATAACTAGATCTGCTACTGTCCCATGCAGATATGAAAGCTTTCATATTCATCGTCACGTGTCATCGATTGTATCAAGTATCCTAAATAAAAGGATAAGAAGAAAAAATTATCAAAATTGGTCAAAAACTCGCAAAATTACAAGTCTAAATATAGTATGAAACATTGCACCCAGGCATAACAATAATCTGAAAACTAAAGGGAAATAACCGAAACTTGTATTACTGTAATGAGACGGATGAGAAAATGAAATGAAAATAGCCGAACAAAAATTAAAAATGGCAGGTTGGACAGGCGACCCTACTCCTTGTCACGTACAACCCGGCATTCGAAAACACGCTAGTTAAGTCAATGACAGGCGCGCGTGCTAACCATTCAGCCCCCCCCCCCCTTTGAAATCAGACACGTGCAATATGTCATATAGGAAGAGTAACAAGCCGCTCACAACAAAATGGTAAATTAATGAGTTTAGGGCAAAAAGGCGTCTACAGCACACGGTGTTCCCAGGCGGTCACATATCCAAGTAATAATAATAATAATAATGTATATTTGTAATGCGCTTAGTAATCCATCCATGTACGCATGCTCAAAGCGCAGCATTTAAAGAGTCTCTCGTCAATAAAAACACATATAAACAATCTGTTTCTAATCTGGATAATAGAGTTTAAACAAATGTGTTTTAAGTTGTGATTTAAAGATTGTGTAAGTCTGAGATTCTTTAATGTTTACTGGTAACTGATTCCATAGACAAGGTGCAGCAGCACTGAAACTCTTATCACCAAATTGTTTTAGTTTTGTTTTGGAAACAGCAATACGACCTTAGCATACGTTCGGGTTTATAGTTTGTCAAAATTTCAGACAAATATAAGGGAGCAATATTATTTTGACATTGATACACTAATGACAAAACTTTATACTCGACAGGCAACCAATGAAGAGACTTTAACACTGAAGATATAGATGAATATTTTGAAGTTCTTGTAACAATTCTGGCAGCAATGTTCTGGATTCTCTGTAATTTATTTGTAAGTGTTTGGGTGAGCCCGAAGAGCAGACTGTTTGCATAATCAATACGGGACAGTATTAGCGCCTGAACCAGTGTTTTAGCAGCATCAGTCGTGATCAGGTGACGAATGTTTCTGATACAATGTATATGATAGAAACATATACGGCAACGTGAGTTTCCATAGTAAGTGTTGATTCTAGGAAAACACCAAGGGTTTTCAGGCTCACAGAGAAGTCGATCATTGAATCCCCAATTGTCGCTTTCTTTTCTGTTATTTTCAGTAGTTTTTTAAAGGTTCCAACTAACATAGCTTCAGTTTTTTCGTCATTTAATTTTAGACTGTTGTTTGTCATCCAGGACTTAATGGACTGCGAACATGCTGCTGTACGATTTAAGGATTCTTTTATTTGAGCGTGATTGAAAACGTGAACTAGCTGTGTATCATCGGCGTAGGAGTAGTGTTGGATACAGTGTTGATTAGTAATAATACCAAGGGGTGTAGTGTATAGTACAAATAATACAGGACCAAGCACTGATCCCTGTGGCACCCCACAGGACAAAGTAATATCATCTGATTTTTCTTTGTTGACCAGAACAGACTGGGTTCTATTTCTCAGATATGATGAAAACCAGGCTAGAGATGTACCGGATATATTAACATTTCTGTGCAGATGATTCAAAAGAATTTTATGATCAACAGTATCGAAAGCTGCTGATAGGTCAAGGAGGATTAAAGAAGCTGTGTTACCATCATCAACAGCACATCGTAGATCATTTACTACTCTAAGAAGTGTAGTTTCTGTGCTGTGGTTGGGTCGATATGCAGACTGAAACTTATCAAGCAGATCATGTGTTGAAAGGAAGGAACGCCATCTTATATTAACTGCTTTCTCCACAATTTTCGATAAAAAGGACAAGTTTGAGACTGGACGATAGTTTTTGAGAATGTTAGAATCCAGTGATTCTTTTTAAGTAGTGGTTTTACGATAGCTTGTTTCAATATGTAAGGAAATACTCCGGTTGTCAGACTAGTATTTATAAGTGACGTTATTATGGGAATTAAAACATCCAAGTATTCGAGCAGAAGTCTGGTTGGAATTGGGTCCAAAGAACATGTGGTTTTCTTTGCTGATTTGATTATATTCTTGATATCATTTTCACTGAATGGTTCAAAGTGTGAGAACGGTTCACAATCAGGTTCGACAATCCAAGTACTAACCGGCCCCGACGTTGCTTAACTTCAGTGATCGGACGAAAACTGGTGTTTTCAACGTGGTATGGCCGTAGACGAGAGAAGGTGGACAGAACCCGTAGATATACTTACTTGAATTGACCCGCTTATTGATTTTTTTTTTGGGGGGGGGGGGGTAAAAAGGCGTCTACAGCACCCAATGTTCCCTGGCGGTCACCCATCCAAGTACTGACAGGGCCCGACGTTGCTTAACTTCAGTGATCGGAAGAGAACTGGTGTTTTCAACGTGGTGTGGCCGTAGACGAGAGAAGGTGGACAGAACCCGTAGTTATACTTACCTGAATTGACCCGCTTATTGATTTTTTTTTGGGGGGGGGGGGGGTTGTCGGTCTTAAAAAGGCGTCTACAGCACCCGGTGTTCCCAGGCGGTCACCCATCCAAGTTCTGACCGGGCCAGACGTTGCTTAACTTCAGTGATCGAACGAGAACTGGTGTTTTCAACGTGGTGTGGCCGTAGACGTGAGAAGGTGGACAGAACCCATTCTTTTTGTTTCTTTTTGCCCGGGGAGACGGGCCGAGCGGAGAGCTGGAGTGGTGCAAAAGAGCGCGCGTTGTGGTCTGATTGGCGGAAAATTGATTTTTTTCACGAAGAATCAGGGCAAAAAGGCGCTACAGCACCCGGTGTTCCCAGGCGGTCACCCATCCAAGTACTAAACGGGCCCGACGTTGCTTAACTTTAGTGATCGCACGAGAACTGGTGTTTTCAACGTGGTATGGCCGTAGACGAGAGAAGGTGGACAGAACCCGTAGTTATACTTACTTTAATCGACCCGCTTATTGATTTTTTTTTTTTTTTTTTTGGTATTAAAAGGGGGTCTACAGCACCGGGTGTTCCCAGGCGGTCACCAGTCCAAGTATTAACCGGGCCCGACGTTGCTTAACTTCAGTGATCGGACGAGAACTGGTGTTTTCCACGTAGTGTGGCTGTACACGAGAGAAGGTGGACAGAACCCGTAGTTATACTTATCTGAATTGACCCGCTTTTTGATTTTTTTTGATTTTTTTTTTTGGGGGGGGGGGGGGGGTCGGTGTTAAAAAGGCGTCTACAGCACCCGGTCACCCATCCAAGTAATTCACTGGTGTTTTCAACGTGGTTTGGCCGTAGACGAGAGTAGGTGGACAGAAACCGTAGTTATACTTACTTGAATTGACCCGCTTATTGATTTTTTTGTTTTTTTTTTTTGGGGGGGGGGTCGGTTTTAAAAAGGAGTCTACAGCACCCGCTGTTCCCAGGCGGTCACCCATCCAAGTACTGACCGGGCCCGACGTTGCTTGACTTCAGTGATCGGACGAGAACTGGTGTTTTCAACGTGGTGTGGCCGTAGACGAGAGAAGGTGGACAGAACCCATACTTGTGCTTACTCAAATTCTTTTTGTGTCTATTTCCCTGGGGAGACGGGCTGAGCGGAGAGCTGGAGTGGTGCAAAATAGTGCGCGCCGTGGTCTGATTGGCGGAAAATTGATTTTTTCACGAAGAATCAGGGCAAAACGGCGTCTACGGCACCCCGTGATCCCAGGCGGTCACCCATCCAAGTACTAACCGGGCCCGACGTTGCTTAACTTCAGTGATCGGACGAGACTGGTGTTTTCAACGTGGTATGGCCGTAGACGAGAGAAGGTGGACAGAACCCGTAGTTATACTTACCTGATTTAACCCGCTTATTGATTTTTTTTTGTTTTTTGTTTTAGAGTATTTAATTGTTTTAAAGAGACACGTTAAGGGTTGTTCATAGTTAAATGAAAGTTTAATTTTAAAAAAAGACCAATAAAATTAGGATTTAATAATGCCAGACTAATATTAAAATAAAGTTTTAAATTAAGAATAATGAATTATTGGTCTAATGCAATGAAATGATTTGATTTGACGGATGAAATGTACAATGGGTGTCCACACTATGTGGCTAAGGCGTTGGCCTGCTAGCCAGGAGGTCGGGTGTTCGATCCCTGCATTGGCCGAGAAAGTTCATCTCGATTTTCTGGCGTGTCCCCCCACCGGCCGTGTACACGTTGGAGTGCACGTAAAAGATCCCTTAGCAGTTGGAATTCAATATTGTTGAAAAAGCTCTATACGATGACTAAATGTGCAGATTGTAGCCTACCACACTGCATGTTTTGCTTAACAATGAAGGGGTGCCGTTTTTTATTTTCGATCCTTTTAGTCTTCTACTCCTGATATTTTGGACTGTTGATCGATGGTTTCATATAAAAGACTACCGATAAGACTCTTTGTAGAAGAAGTTCCCCATAAATATTATGTTGACTTTAAGAAAAAAGGACCTTTAAAAACGCTCCAAATCGTAAAAATACGACTTTTTCGATTTTCGATCTCTTTTTTCTGCTACCCCTGATATTTTAAAAAAATGATACAATGATTTCACACAACAGACTAGCTATTAGACTTTCGATTGATAAGAGTTTCACCACCCTCCCTTCATTATAACCGAAGTTATTGTGCCCTAAAGAATCAACAAATCAGCATGCTTATCTCTGCCTACCCTAGGCAGAAAATGCTCATCTTTGCACTCAATCATAACATTGACCTCGTGAACGTCTACACCAAGATTGAACATTCTAGCTCAATTAGAAGGAGAGTTATTATGTTTCAAATTCTCGGCCCTTCAAATTGCTACTACTTTTCATATTCACTTCAAAATGGCAACCATCAGTTAACCTAAATCGAAATTCTGCTCCCAGCGATTTTTGGGCCATCCTTCAAGGATTTAGAAAATATAACTCCCGTGTCTGTAAGTAAAATAGCAAAAAAGCCTTAGGGATTTTTCATGTTTCAAGATGGTGGCACTTCCGGTTCGATCGACAAACTCCATATTTCGTGTAGGAATCAGTAATTACTTGTCGAGTATCGAAATTATTTTTTAGGTCATTCTGACCTATATTTGGACGATTTTTTTTAAAAACTTTGATCCTTAATTTCACCAAGGGGAGATAATTTAGAAAATTTCTAATTATATTTTTGAAGTCACATGGGTAAGATTTACTTATATACTAAATTTCATGAAAATCGTACAACTATTAAAGAAGTAGTCAAATTGGTCAAAACTTCGGGTTCGAAATCACAGCGACGAATTTTCGAAATTCGAAAATGTGAAACTGCAGATGAAATTGATATTTTCAAGGTATTCAAAGAAAAAAGAATTGGTAAAATCGATCAAAAGATAGCAAAGTTACGACTATGCATTGTCAGTTTTTTCGTTCGTCAAATTCGGTGATTTCGAATTCGCAAAACGTTTTCAAAATATATTTAATCAACAGCCACCACCCATTTTTGGGGGGTAGGTCAAAGTTTCAGAAACATCCTATGGTTAAGATTCTGTGAAATCCGATTTGCAGGAAAAACACCAAAAAAAAAATAACTAGATCTGCTACTGTCCCATGCAGATATGAAAGCTTTCATATTCACAGTCACTTCCTGTCACATGTCATGGGTCATATGAATAATCCGAACAAGGAAAGAACCCCATTAAAATCGGTCACAATCTAGTAAAGTTAATGTGATTTTTCACTGGTAAAGAATTTTGTCAGCGCGAAAAACATCAAAGGCAAAAATCGAATTTTTGAAATATTCAAATGCCGTATCCCGAGTATGATGAAATGTATTAATGTCAGACATAGGAGACGCATTGAACATACTATGCTCTATTGTGTTTGTTTACAAGTCCGTAAATGTCGATTTTTCACTATGTTTCATATTCACTTCAAAATGGTGACTAACAGTTGACCTAAATCAAAATTCTACTTCGAACTTCATCAACACATTGACCTAGTGAATGCCTATACCAATTTTGAACAGTGTACCCCAATTAGAAGAAGAGTTATTGTGTTCCAGAGTCATCAAGATATTGGCCTTATAAACACCCACACCAAGTCTAGCTGAATTAGAAAGAGAGTTATTGTGTCCCAAACTAGATCATTTCGGGACTAACATATGTTTCGATTTTATTTCAATATTTCGCTTGCGCGTAGAGGTCTTTGGCAGTGGAAGGAAACCGGAGGAAATGAAGAAAACCCACCAAGATGGACAGGCAACCTTACTCCTTGTCAGGTACGACCGGAGATTCGAAAACACGCTAGCTGACTCGATGACAGGCTTTATGATACAGCGCGCGTACTAACCATTCAGCCACCAAACCCCCCTTTGAAATCAGACACGTGCAATATGTCATATAAGAAGAATAACAAGTCGCTCACATACAAAATGGTAAATTAATGAGCTTAGGTCAAAAGGTTGAGCTACTATTTTAGAGTATTTAATTGTTTTGTTAAGAGACACGTTAAGGGTTGTTCATAGTTAAATGAAAGTTTAATTTTAAATAAGACGAACGTCTACCAATAAAATGAGGATTTAATAATATTAAAATAAAGTTTCAAATTAAGAATAATTAATTATTGGTCTAATGCAATGAAATGCTTTGATTTGACGGATGAAATGTACGATGGGTGTCCACACTATGTGGCGAAGGCGTTGACCTGCTAGCCAGGAGGTCGGGTGTTCGATCCCTGCATTGGCCGAGAAAGTTCATCTCGATTTTCTGGCGTGTCCTCCCACCGGCGTGTACACATTGGAGTGCACGTAAAAGATTCCTTAGCAGTTGGAATTCGATAATGTTGAATAAGCTCTATACGATGACTAAATGTGCAGATTGTAGCCACCCACACTGCATGTTTTGCTTAACAATGAAAGGGTGCCGTTTTCAATTTTCGATTCTTTTATTCTTCTACTCCTGATATTTTGGACTGTTGATCGATGGTTTCAAATAAAAGACTACCGATAAGACTCTTTGTACAAGAAGTTCCCCAAAAATATTATGTTCACTTTAAGAGAAAAGGACCTTTAAATATGCTCTTAATCGTAAAAATACCACTTTTTGGATTTTCGATCTCTTTTTTCTGCTATCCCTGATATTTAAAAAAAAAATGATACAATGATTTCGCACAACAGGCTAGCTATTAGACTCTCGATTGACAAGAGTTTCACCACCCTCCCTTCATTATAACCGAAGTTATTGTGCCCTAAAGAATCAACAAATCAGCATGCTTATCTCTGCTTACCCCGGGCAGAAAATGCTCATCTTTACACTCAATCATGACATTGACCTAGCAAACGTCTACCCTAAGTTTAAACATTCTAGCTTAATTAGAAGGAGAGTTATTGTGTTCCAAAAACTCGGCCCTTCAAATTGCTTCTATTTTTCATTTTCAATTCAAAATGGTGACTCCCAGTTGACCTAAATGAAAATTCTACTCCCGATGTTTTTTAGGCCTTCCTCCAAGGATTCAGAAAATATAATTCCCGTGTCTGTAAGTAAAAAAACAAAATGGCGTTTGAGGTTTTTACATTTCAAGATGGTGGCACTTCCGGGTTGAGCTACAAACTCCATTTTTTGTGTACGAATCAGTGGTCTCGGAACTAGTAACCAAAAAAAAAATTCAACATGATTTGACCTATATTTCGTCGATTTTTTTGAAAATTTCGATCCTCAATTTCTCCAAGGGGAGATAATTTAGAAAATTTCTGAAGTCATCTTTCAAGTCGCATCATTAAGGTTTACTTACATATTAAATTTCATGAAAATCGTACAACTACTAAAGAAGTTGTCGAGTTGATCTAAACTTCCGGTTCGATATCACAGCGACGAATTTTCGAAATTCGAAAATCCGAAATTGCAGATTTGAAGTAAATGTCTCAAGGTACTCATAGAAAAAAGAATTAATTAAATAGGTCAACTAGTCACAAAGTTACAGCATTGTAGGTCAAATGCATTCGTTCGTAAAATTCGGTGATTTCGGATTCGTAAAACGTTTTGAAAATATATTTAATCAAGGTTCGCACCCCATTTATGGGGGGTAGGTCAAAGTTTCAGAAAGATCCTATGGTTAGATTCTGAGAAATCCGATTTGCAGAAAATACACAAAAAAAAAAAATAATAATAACTTTAACAGAAACAATAAGCTTTCATATGTAATATGAAAGCTTAATAACTAGATCTGCTACTGTCCCATGCAGATATGAAAGCTTTCATATTCACAGTCACTTCCTGTCACATATCATGGGTCATATAAATAATCCGAACAAGAAAAAATAAATCATTAAAATCGGTCACAATCTAGCGAAATTAATGTGATTTTTCACTCGTAAACAACTTTGTCGGCACGAAAAACATCAAAGGCGAAATTCGAATTTTTGAAATATTCAAATACCAAAAATTCGACCCTATCCCGGCTAGCCTGAAATGTATTAAATTTTAGACATAGGAGACGCATTGAACATACTATGCCCTATTGTGTTTGTTTATAAGTCCGTAAATGTCGATTTTTCACTATGTTTCATATTCACTTCAAAATGGCGACCATCAGCTGACCTAAATCAAAATTCTGCTCTGAACGTTTTTTAGGTTTTCCTTCAAGGATTCAGAAAATGTAACTCCCATGTCTGTAAGTGCAATATCGCAAAAGTTCTATTGGTTTTTTTTTACGTTTCAAGATGGTGGCACTTCCGGTTCGATCGACAAACTCCATGTTTTGTGTACGAATCAGTAATTACTTGTCTATTATCGAAAAAACAATTAGGTCATTCCATGACTTTATTTCGACGATTTTTTTTAAAAATGTGATTCTTAATTTCACCAAGGGGAGATAATTTAGAAAATTTTAAAAGTCATTTTTCAAGTCGCATCAGTAATGTCTACTTACATACTAAATTTCATGAAAATCGTACAACTAACTTCCGGTTCGAAATCACAGCGACGAATTTTCGAATATTACAAAACTTTTAAAAATAAGCTCCCCCTGACCAGCTTAATCGTTTGCAATAAACGTTTTCCCCTTAAAATCGGCAAATTGCTGACTTTAAATTGAGAAACATTACAACCGGGCGAAATTTTCTGTTTTATCACTTTTATTGTACCATTGATTACCAACCGATTATTACAAAACTTTAAAAATAAAAGAGAAAGACAAATGCGGCTGAACATCCATTCGACACAAACGAGGTCATTTCGGGACTAACATGTCTTTTAATTTTATTTAAAAACTTCCCTTGCGCGTACGGGTCTTTAGCCGTGGGAGGAAACCGAAGGACGCGGGGAAAACCCACGAGGTTGGACACCATACTCCATGTCACGTGCAACATGGAAATCGAAACGACGCCGGTTGACTCAATGACAGACGTTACGATACAGCGCGCATATGCTAAACATTCAGCCATTCAGCCTCCCTAAAATCGGGAAATTGCTGACTTATAGCAAGAAACCTTTCAACCGGGCATTTCAATCGAAACAACGCCAGTTGACCCAATGACAGACGTTAGGATACAAAGCGCAGGTGCTAACCATTAAGCCACGCAACCTCCCTAAATTTGGCAAATTGCTGACCTACAGCGAGAAACATTTCAACCGGGCGAAATTTTATGTTTTAACTGTTTAATTTGCACGGCACCTTTAATTATCAACCGAATATTACAAAACTTTTTAAAATAAGCTCCCCCTGATCAGCTTAATCGTTCGCAATAAACTTTTGCCCCCTAAAATCGGCAAATTGCCAACTTTAAAGTGAGAAACATTACAACCGGGCGACATTTTCTGTTTTATCACATTTACAGTACCTCTGATTACCAACCGATTATAACAAAACTTTAAAAATAAAAGAGAAAGAGAGAAATGTGGCTTAACGTCCATTCCACACAAACTAGGTCATTTCGTGGCTAACATATGTTTTTTAATTTTATTTAAAAACTTCCCTTGCGCGTACGGGTCTTCAGGAGTGGGATGTAACCGAAGGACACAGAGAAAACCCACGAGGTTGGACACCATACTCCATGTCACGTGCAACCAGGAAATCGAAACGATGCCGGTTGACCCAATGACAGACGTTACGATACAGCGCGCACATGCTAACCATTCAGCCATTCAGGCTCCCTAAAATCGGTAAATTGCTGACCTATAGCAAGAAATATTTCAACCGGGCATTTCAATCGAAACAACGCCAGTTGACTCAATGACAAACGTTAGGATACAGAGCGCAGGTGCTAACCATTCAGCCACGCAACCTCCCTAAATTTGGCAAATTGCTGACCTACAGCGAGAAACATTTCAACCGGGCCAAATTTTCTATTTTAACAGTTTAATTTGCACGGTACCTTTAATTATTAACCGAATATTACAAAACTTTTAAAAATAAGCTCCCCCTGACCAGCTTAATCGTTCGCAATAAACGTTTAACCCCCAAAAACGGCAAATTGCTTTCTTTAAAGTGAGAAACATTACAACCGGGCGAAATTTTCTGTTTTATCACTTTTACAGTACCTTTGATTACCAACCGATTATTACAAAACTTTAAAAATAAAAGAGAAGGAGAGATATGCGGCTTAACGTCCATTCCACACAAACTAAGTCATTTCGGGACTAACATATGTTTTTTACGCTTCCGCGTACGGGTCTTTAGCCGTGGGAGAAAACCGAAGGACATGAAGAAAACCAACGAGGTTGGACACCATATTCCATGTCACGTGCAACCTGTAAATGGAAAGAAAGAGAGAGAGAAATGGTGTTTAACGTCCACTCGACACAAACTAGGTCATTTTGGGCTAACATATGGTTTCAATTCTATTTCAATAATTCACTTGCGCGTAGGGGTCTTTAGCAGTGGGAGGAAACCGGAGTGCCCGGAGGAAACCCACGAGGTTGAAAAGGCGCCCCTATTTCCGTGCCACATACGCTCACACCAGGGATCGAAACCACAGCCGCAAGCCAGAGGTGACCGGCCAGCTAGAGGTCGAAGCGCGGCACTCTAGACCACTAGGCCATCCCAACCCCCCTGTAAATCGAAACGACGCCGGTTGACTCAATGACAGACGTTACGATACAGCGCGCATATGCTAACCATTCAGCCTCTCTTAAATCGGGAAATTGCTGACTTATAGCAAGAAACATTTGAACCGGGCGAAATTTTCGGTTTTAACAGTTTAATTTGCACGGTACTTTAATTACCAACCGATTATTACAAAACTTTTGAAAATAAGCTCCAACTGACCAGCTTAATCGTATGCAATAAACGTTTGGCCGGAATTGAAAGTTCTGCACCGAGAAAGTTCATCTCGATTTCCCGGCGTGGTTCCCCCTTGTCAGTGAGGCAGAACGGAGGGCCTGACAAGGACAGCTGTCTAGTCGTTCGGATGGGACGAAAAACCAAGGTCCCGTGTACACATTGGAGTGCACGTAAAATATCCCTAAGCAGTTGGAATTCGATACTGTTGAATAAGCTCTATACGATGCCAACCATTATTAATTGATGAATGTGTTAAAATGTACAAAATATACACAGTATTAATCTAAATCAATAACATAAATGATTACAATTTTTTTTAGATAGTTTTGAAATAGAAAACAAATAATTATATCAAATCAAACCTATTCAATTTCAATTAATATGAGGACTGGCTGCAAAGTTCTAAGCCTATGTGTGCAAGACCTATATAATGTTGATGTTTCCTTTTATTTTTCTATATAGTTTCCATCCAAGCTCAATTTTTTCATCAGTTATTTTCGGTGATTTTGGATTCGCAAAACGTTTTGAAAATATATTGATACCAAGGCCACCACCTATTTTTGAAAAGAGGCTAACCAGAAAAGTAAAATAGATCACAAAATCACGAAGTAACACAGCTGTCAAGGTCAATTTTTTCATCAGTTGTTTTCTGTGATTTTGGATTCGCAAAACGTTTTGAAAATATATTGATTCCAAGGCCACCACCAATTTTTGAAAGGTGGCTAACCAGAAATGTATTGATTTCCCAGATTTGAGACGAAATCGCGAAACTGCGATCTATTTGATTATTTTCAAGCTGTTAATCGGAGTTATTCACGCGAAAACAACTTTGTCGGCACGGAAAACATCAAAGGCGAAATTTGAAATTTTGAAATTTGCAAATACCAAAAATTCTACAATGAGCCAGGCTATCCCCAAATGTATTAATTTCAAAGATAGGAAACGAATTCAACAAACTACGGTCTATTCTGATAATTTACATGCCCGTTAATGTCCATTTTTCACTATTTCTGATATTCAATTCAATATGGTGACTATCCATTGACTTAAATCAAAATTCTACTGCCAACATTTTATAGCCATCCCTTCAAGGATTCAGAAAATATAACCCCCGTGTCTGTATGTAAAATAGCAAAATGGCGTTTGAGGTTTTTACATTTCAAGATGGTGGCACTTCCGGGTTGAGCTACAAACTCCATTTTTTGAGTACGAATCAGTGGTCTCGTAGCTAGTAACCAAAATAAAATTCAAGATGATTTGACCTATATTTCGTCAATTTTTTTGAAAATTTCGATCCTCAATTTCTCCAAGGGGAGATAATTTAGAAAATTTCTAAAGTCATTTCTCAAGTCGCATCATTAAGGTTTACTTACATATCAAATTTCATGAAAATCGTACAACTACTAAAGAATTTGTCGAGTTGGTCTAAACTTCCGGTTCGATATCACAGCAACGAATTTTCGAAATTCGAAAATCCGAAATTGCAGATTTGGAGTAAATGTTTCAAGGTACTCATAGAAAAAAGAATTAATTAAATAGGCCAAATAGTCACAAAGTTACAGCATTGGGGGTCAAATGCATTCGTTCGTAAAATTCGGTGATTTCGGATTCGTAAAACGTTTTGAAAATATATTTAATCAAGGTTCGCACCCCATTTATGGGGGGGGGGGGGTAGGTCAAACTTTCAGAAAGATCCTATCGTTAGATTCTGAGAAATCCGATTTGCAGAAAATACACACAAAAAAAAATAATAATAATAATAACTAGATCTGCTACTGTCCCATGCAGATATGAAAGCTTTCATATTCATCGTCACGTGTCATCGATTATATCAAGTATCTCAAATAAAAGGATAAGAATAACAAACTATCAAAATTGGTCAAAAACTCGCGAAGTTACAAGTCTAAATATAGTATGAAACATTGAGTAATCTGAAAACTAAAGGGAAATAACTGATACTTGTGTTGCTGTAATCGGGATGACTTCCGATTGCAAAACTTTCAGAAAAATGAAATGAAAATGGTAAGAAAACATCGAAAAATTAAATGAGATAACTTTGAACAAAACTAAAACTTTTTGAATCAGGTTGAACTCAACTGTTTGAATATGTAAGTTAAACATGTAGATTTGGAAAATTATAAAGACATGATATCAAAATCGGTCAAAACTCACAAAGTTACAAATTTAAATGTAGTGAGAAACATTGCACCCGGGCAAAAAAATAATCTTTAAACTAGAGGGAAATAACTGAAACTTGTATAGCTGTAATCGGGCTTCCAAGATATGTTATATAATTATGGTTTCCAATATGTTTGGTTATAAGTAGGAAATCGTGACGACTTCTTAAGCATGTTTTAAACAAAGGGTCATAGACTGCAATATACAAGAATGGCACTCTGCAATAAAAAAAACTGGCCAGAGATTTCTATGCAGAAATTAAATAATTGCTAGAACCAGAAAAATATTTATCCACTATAATAAATAAGCAACATAGAGAAAATGAAATGAAATTGAATGGGGTTTAACGTCCTACTGTTCTGCTCCTACAACGGGCTAATGAAGACGGGCATACGCCATAAAGTGTGCAATGAGGGAAATTTTACCCGGGCAGCGGCGTTACGGCCTACGAGGTTGGTAAGGCGACCATACTCCTTGTCACGTACAACCAAGAAATCGAAACACGGCCAGTTGACTCAATGACAGACGTTATGATACAGAGCGCACGTGCTAACCATTCAGCCACGCAACCTCCCTAAAATCGGCAAATTGCTGACCTACAGCGAGAAACATTTCAACCGGGCCAAATTTTCTATCTTAACAGATTAATTTGCACGGTACCTTTAGTTATCAACCGAATATTACAAAACTTTTAAAAATAAGCTCCCCCTGACCAGCTTAATCGTTCGCAATAAACGTTTGCCCCTTAAAATCGACAAATTGCAGACTTTAAAGTGAGAAACATTACAACCGGGCCAAATTTTCTGTTTTATCACTTTAACAGTACCTTTGATTACCAACCGATTATTACAAAACTTTAAAAAGTGAAAGAGAGAAATGCGGCCTAACGCCCATTCGACACAAACTAGGTCATTTCGGGACTAACATATGTTTTTTAATTTTATTTAAAAACTCCCCTTGCACGTACTGGTCTTTAGCCGTTGGGAGGAAACCGAAGAACACGGAGAAAACCCACGAGGTTGGACATCATACACCATGTCACGTGCAACCTGGAGATCGAAACGACGCCCGTTGACTCGATGACAAACGTTACGATACAGCGAGCACATGCTAACCATTCAGCCATCCAGCCTCCCTGAATTCGGAAAATTGCTGACTTATAGCAAGAAACATTTCAACCGGGCGAAATTTTCTGTTTTAACAGTTTAATGTGCACGGTACTTTAATTACCAACCGATTATTACAAAACTTTTGAAAATAAGCTCCAACTGACCAGCTTAATCGTATGCAATAAACGTTTTGCCTGAATTGAAAGTTCTGCACGGAAAAAGTTCATCTCGATTTCCCGGCGTGGTTCCCCTTGTCAGTGAGGCAGAACGGAGGGCCTGACAAGCACATCTGTCTAGTCCTTCGGATGGGACGAAAAACCAAGGTCCCATGTACACATTGGAGTGCACGTAAAATATCCCTAAGCAGTTGGAATTCGATACTGTTGAATAAACTCTATACGATGACTAAATGTGTAGATTGTAGTCACCCACACTGCATGTTTCGCTTAACAATGAAAGGGTGCCGTTTTCAATGTTCGATCCTTTTGTTCTTCTACTCCTGATATGTAGGACTGTTGATCGATGGTTTCATATAAAAGACTACCAATAAGACTCTTTGTAGAAGAAGTTCCCAAAAAATAGTATGTTGACTTTACGAGAAAGACCTCTAAACATGCTCCAAATTGTAAAAATACGACTTTTTGGATTTTCAATCTCTTTTTTTCGGCTATCCCTGATATTTAAAAAAAATGATACAATGATTTCACACAACAGGCTAGATATTAGACTCTCTATTGACAAAAGTTTCACCGCCCTCCCTTCATTATAACCGAAGTTATCGTGCCCTAAAGAATCAACAAATCAGCATGCTTATCTCTGCTTACCCTAAGCAGAAAATACTCATCTTTGAACTCAATCATAGCATTGACCTAGTGAACGTCTACAAAAAGTTTGAACATTCTAGCTTAATTAGAATGAGAGTTATTGTGCTCCAAAGTCTCGGCCCTTCAAATTGCTTCTATTTTTCATTTTCAATTCAAAATGGTGACCATCACGTGACCGAAATCAAAATTCGGATCCGACAGATATTTAGGCATTCCTTCAAGGATTCTGAAAATATAACTCCCGAGTCTGTAAGAAAAATAGCAAAAAAGCCTTTTTGATTTTTCACGTTTAAAGATGGTGGCACTTACGGTTCGATATACAAACTCCATATTTTGTGTACGAATTAGTAATTACTTCTCTAGTATTCAAAAAAAAAATTAGGTCATTCTGACCTATATTTCGACGATTTTTTTGAAAACTTTGATCCTTAATTTCACAAAGGGGAGATAATTTAGAAAATTTCCAAGGACACCATTGAAGTTGCATTGGCAAGATCTACTAACATTCTAAATTTCACAAAAATCGCACAACTATTAAAGAAGTTGTCAAATTGGTAATAACTTCCGGTTCGAAATGACAGCGACGAATTTTCGAAATTCGAAAATCCGAAATTGCAGATTTGAAGTAAATGTTTCAAGATACTCAAAGAAAAAAGAATAAGTAAAATCGGTCAAAGAATAACAAAGTTACGACTATGCATTGTCAGTTTTTTCGTTCGTAAAATTCGGTGATTTCGGATTCGTAAAACGTTTTGAAAATATATTTAATCAAGGTTCGCACCCCATTTTTGGGGGGGTAGGTCAAAATTTCGGAAAGATCCTATGGATAGATTCTGAGAAATCCGATTTGCAGAAAACACACACAAAAAAAAAATAATAATAACTAGATCTGCTACTGTCCCATGCAGATATGAAAGCTTTCATATTCATCGTCACGTGTCGTCAATTATATCAAGTATCTCAAATAAAAGGATAAGAATATCAAACTATCAAAATTGGTCAAAAACTCGCGAAGTTACAAGTCTAAATATAGTATGAAACATTGAGTAATCTGAAAACTAAAGGGAAATAACTGATACTTGTGTTGCTGTAATCGGGATGACTCCCGACTTCAAAACTTTCAGAAAAATGAAATGAAAATGGTAAGAAAACATCGAAAAATTAAATGAGATAACTTTGAACAAAACTAAAACTTTTTGAATCAGGTTGAACTCAACTGTTTGAATATGTACGTTAAATATGCAGATTTGGAAAATTATAAAGCTATAATATCAAAATCGGTCAAAAACTCACAAAGTTACAAATTTAAATGTAGTGAGAAACATTGCACCCGGGCAAAAAAAAAATCTTTAAACTAAAGGGAAATAACTGAAACTTGTATAGCTGTAATCGGGCTTCCAAGATATGTTATATAATTATGGTTTCCAATATGTTCGGTTATAAGAAGGAAATCGTGACGACTTCTTAAAGTTGGGTTCCCAGATAAGTATTTATCGGGTGGTCATTGCCTATAAAAGTATGGCAATTTTGGTATATATGGAAAGAAGAGATATCCAATCTTACTAGAAAAATACTGGATTCCCTGAAAAACACTCATGGAGCGTAAACAGGACAAAAATGTAAGGGGTTCCCTTAATAGTCAACCCGACGAATAAGGGTACCTGCACGCTTGGCGTTGAAGGCTGCACGCGAACTTGAGTGATTTGTGTACATTTTGAAAAACTTTATGAAGAGTTAGACATACAACAATTTCTGGGGTAAAAATCACGGAAAAAGACGCATGCAGTGGATAATCCGAGAATTTAATTAGGATTCTATATTTGTAGTAAATAGTCAGCTCTTACAGACAACATCGTCTTGTGTATGCAATGCATTCTCCCCTGTCGTCTGCCACCGTTGCCATTGGTTACGGCGAGGGGTAATCGCCTGACGCAAACATGGTCTCTTTCGATAGATTTTTATAGCAGGCTATTCTCGTCAATAAAAATGTCATGAGAACGATTTGAAGCAAAATTATGATAAGATAATTAGTTTGAATATGTTTTTAATTCTAATATATCATCAAATCACCCAGTTTGTATCCGGGAACCCAACTTTAAGCATATTTTAAACAAAGGGTCATAGACTGCAATATACAAGAATGGCACTCTGCAATAAAAAAATGGCCAAAGCAAGATTTCTACGCAGAAATTAAATAATTGCTAGAACCAAAAAAATATTTATCCACTATAATAAATAAGCAACATAGAGAAAATGAAATTGAATGGGGTTTAACGTCCTACTGTTCTGCTCCTACAATGGGCTAATGAAGACGGGCATACGCCATAAAGTGTGCAATGAGGGAAATTTTACCCGGGCAGCGGCGTTACGGCCTACGAGGTTGGATAGGCGATCATACTCCTTGTCACGCACAACCAAGAAATCGACACAACACCAGTTGACTCAATGACAGACGTTATGATACAGAGCGCACGTGCTAACCATTCAGCCACGCAACCTCCCTAAAATCGGCAAATTGCTGACCTACAGCGAGAAACATTTCAACCGGGCCAAATTTTCTATTTTAACAGTTTAATTTGCACGGTACCTTTAGTTATCAACCGATTATTACAAAACTTTTAAAAATAAGCTCCCCCTGACCACCGTAATCGTTCGCAATAAACGTTTGCCCCTTAAAATCGACAAATTGCTGACTTTAAAGTGAGAAACATTACAACCGGGCGAAATTTTCTGTTTTATCACTTTTACAGTCCATTTGATTACCAACCGATTATTACAAAACTTTAAAAATAAATGAGAAAGAGAGAAATGCAGCCTAACGTCCATTCGACACAAACTAGGTCATTTCGGGACTAACATGTTTTTTTTAACTTTATTTAAAAACTCCCCTTGCGCGTACTGGTCTTTAGCCGTTGGGAGGAAATCGAAGAACACGGAGAAAATAAAAGAGAAAGAGAGAAATGCGGCCTAACGTCCATTCGACACAAACTAGGTCATTTCGGGACTAACATATGTTTTTTTTAACTTTATTTAAAAACTCCCCTTGCGCGTACTGGTCTTTAGCCGTTGGGAGGAAATCGAAGAACACGGAGAAAACCCACGAGGTTGGACATCATACACCATGTCACGTGCAACCTGGAGATCGAAACGACGCCCGTTGACTCAATGACAGACGTTACGATACAGCGCACATGCTAACCATTCAGCCATTCAGCCTCCCTGAATTCGGAAAATTGCTGACTTATAGCAAGAAACATTTCAACCGGGCGAAATTTTCTGTTTTAACAGTTTAATGTGCACGGTACTTTAATTACCAACCGATTATTACAAAACTTTTGAAAATAAGCTCCAACTGACCAGCTTAATCGTATGCAATAAACGTTTTGCCTGAATTGAAAGTTCTGCACGGAGAAAGTTCATCTCGATTTCCCGGCGTGGTCTCCCTTGTCAGTGAGGCAGAACGGAGGGCCTGACAAGCACAGCTGTATAGTCGTTCGGATGGGACGAAAAACCAAGGTCCCGTGTACACATTGGAGTGCACGTAAAATATCCCTAAGCAGTTGGAATTCGATACTGTTGAATATGCTCTATACGATGACTAAATGCGTAGATTGTGGTCACCCACACTGCATGTTTCGCTTAACAATGAAAGGGTGCCGTTTTCAATGTTCGATCCTTTTGTTCTTCTACTCCTGATATGTTGAACTGTTGATCGATGGTTTCATATAAAAGACTACCAATAAGACTCTTTGTAGAAGAAGTTCCCAAAAAATATTATGTTGACTTTACGAGAAAGACCTCTCTAAACATGCTCCAAATTGTAAAAATACGACTTTTTGGATTTTCAATCTCTTTTTTTTCGGCTATGCCTGATGTTTAAAAAAAATGATACAATGATTTCACACAACAGGCTAGCTATTAGACTCTCTATTGACAAAAGTTTCACCGCCCTCCCTTTATTATAACCGAAGTTATCGTGCCCTAAAGAATCAACAAATCAGCATGCTTATCTCTGCTTACCCTTGGCAGAAAATGCTCATCTTTGAACTCAATCATAACATTGACCTAGTGAACGTCTACACCAAGTTTGAACATTCTAGCTTAATTAGAAGGAGAGTAATTGTGTTCCAAAGTCCCGACCCTTTAAGTTGCTTCTATTTTTCATTTTCAATTCAAAATGGTGACCATCACGTGACCGAAATCGAAATTCTGATCCGACAGATATTTAGGCATTCCTTCAAGGATTCCGAAAATATAATTCCCGAGTCTGTAAGTAAAATAGCAAAAAGGCCTTTTTGATTTTTCACTTTTAAAGATGGTGGCACTTCCGGTTCGATCGACAAACTCCATATTTTGTGTACGAATCAGTACTTACTTCTCTAGTATCCAAGAAAAAAATTAGGTCATTCTGACCTATATTTCTTTGATTTTTTTTTAAAATTTGATCCTTAATTTCGTCAAGGGGAGATAATTTAGAAAATTTCTAATTATATTTTTGAAGTCACGTCGGTAAGATCTGTTTATATACTAAATTTCATGAAAATCGTACAACTATTAAAGAAGTTGTCAAATTGGTCTAAACTTCCGGTTCGAAATCACAGCGACGAATTTTCAAAATTCGAAAATGTGAAACTGCAGATGAAAATGATTTTTTTCAAGGTATTCAAAGAAAAAAGAATTAGTAAAATCGGTCAAAAAATAACAAAGTTACGACTATGCATTGTCAGTTTTTTCGTTCGTAAAATTCGGTGATTTCGGATTCGTAAAACGATTTGAAAATATATTTAAACAACGTTCGCACCCCATTTTTGGGGGGTATGTCAAAGTTTCAGAAAGATCCCATGGTTAGATTCTGAGAAATCCGATTTGCAGAAAATACACAAAAAAAAAAATAACTAGATCTGCTACTGTCCCATGCAGATATGAAAGCTTTCATATTCATCGTCACGTGTCATCGATTATATCAAGTATCTCAAATAAAAGGATAAGAATAACAAACTATCAAAATTGGTCAAAAACTCGCGAAGTTACAAGTCTAAATATAGTATGAAACATTGAGTAATCTGAAAACTAAAGGGAAATAACTGATACGTGTGTTGCTGTAATCGGGATGAATGAGATAACTTTGAACAAAACTAAAACTTTTTGAATCAGGTTGAACTCAACTGTTTGAATATGTACGTTAAATATGTAGATTTGGAAAATTATAAAGACATAATATCAAAATCGTTCAAAAACTCACAAAGTTACAAATTTAAATGTAGTGAGAAACATTGCACCCGGGCAAAAAAATAATCTTTAAAGTAAAGGGAAATAACCTAAACTTGTATAGCTTCCAAAATTAGAGATATGTTATATAATTATGGTTTCCAATATGTTTGGTTATAAGTAGGAAATCGTGACAACTTCTTAAGCATGTTTCAAACAAAGGGTCATAGACTGCAATATACAAGAATGGCACTCTGCAATAAAAAAAAACTGGCCAGAGATTTCTATGCAGAAATTAAATAATTGCTAGAACCAGAAAAATATTTATCCACTATAATAAATAAGCAACATAGAGAAAATGAAATGAAATTGAATGGGGTTCAACGTCCTACTGTTCTGCTCCTACAATGGGCTAATGAAGACGGGCATACGCCATAAAGTGTGCAATGAGGGAAATTTTACGACCGTTACGACCTACGAGGTTGGTAAGGCGACCATACTCCTTATCACGTACAACCAAGAAATCGAAACAAGGACAGTTGACTCAATGACAGACGTTATGATACAGAGCGCACGTGCTAACCATTCAGCCACGCAACCTCCCTAAAATCGGCAAATTGCTGACCTACATTTCAACCGGGCCAAATTTTCTATTTTAACAGTTTAATTTGCACGGTACCTTTAGTTATCAACCGAGTATTACGAAACTTTTAAAAATAAGCTCCCCCTGACCAGCTTAATCGTTCGCAATAAACGTTTGCCCCTTAAAATCGACAAATTGCTGAATTTAAAGTGAGAAACATTACAACCGGGCCAAATTTTCTGTTTTATCACTTTTACAGTACCTTTGATTACCAACCGATTATTACAAAACTTTAAAAAGAGAAAGAGAGAAATGCGGCCTAACGTCCATTCGACACAAACTAGGTCATTTCGGGACTAACATGTTTTTTAATTTTATTTAAAAACTCCCCTTGCACGTACTGGTCTTTAGCCGTTGGGAGGAAACCGAAGAACACGGAGAAAACCCACGAGGTTGGACATCATACACCATGTCACGTGCAACCTGGAGATCGAAACGACGCCCGTTGACTCAATGACAATACAGCGAGCACATGCTAACCATTCAGCCATCCAGCCTCCCTGAATTCGGAAAATTGCTGACTTATAGCAAGAAACATTTCAACCGGGCGAAATTTTCTGTTTTAACAGTTTAATGTGCACGGTACTTTAATTACCAACCGATTATTACAAAACTTTTGAAAATAAGCTCCAACTGACCAGCTTAATCGTATGCAATAAATGTTTTGCCTGAATTGAAAGTTCTGCACAGAGAAAGTTCATCTCGATTTCCCGGCGTGGTTCCCTTGTCAGTAAGGCAGAACGGAGGGCCAGACAAGCACAGCTGTCTAGCTAGTCCTTCGGATGGTACGAAAAACCAAGGTCCCGTGTACACATTGGAGTGCACGTAAAATATCCCTAAGCAGTTGGAATTCGATACTGTTGAATAAGCTCTATACGATGACTAAATGCGTAGATTGTAGTCACCCACACTTCATGTTTCGCTCAACAATGAAAGGGTGCCGTTTTCAATGTTCGATCCTTTTGTTCTTCTACTCCTGATATGTTGGACTGTTGATCGATGGATTCATATAAAAGACTTCCAATAAGACTCTTTGTAGAAGAAGTTCCAAAAAAATAGTATGTTGACTTAACGAGAAAAACCTCTAAACATGCTCCAAATTGTAAAAATACGACTTTTTGGATTTTCAATCTCTTTTTTTCAACTATCCCTGATATTTAAAAAAAATGATACAATCATTTCACACAACAGGCTACCTATTAGACTCTCTATTGACAAAAGTTTCACCGCCCTCCCTTCATTATAACCGAAGTTATCGTGCCCTAAAGAATCAACAAATCAGCATGCTTATCTCTGCTTACCCTAAGCAGAAAATGCTCATCTTTGAACTCAATCAAGATAGTGACCTAGTGAACGTCTACACCAAGTTTGAACATTCTAGCTCAATTAGAAGGAGAGTTATTGTGTTCCGAAGTCCGGGCCTTTCAAATTGCTTCTATTTTACATTTTCAATTCAAAATTGTGACCATCACATGACCGAAATCAAAATTCTGATCCGATAGATTTTTAGGCATTCCTTCAAGGATTCCGAAAATATAACCCCCGAGTCTGAAAGTAAAATAGCAAAAAAGCCTTTTTGATTTTTCACGTTTAAAGATGGTGGCACTTCCGGTTCGATCGACAAACTCCATATTTTGTGTACGAATCATTAATTCCTTGTCTAGTATCGAAAAAAAAAATTAGGTCATTCTGACCTATATTTCGACGATTTTTTTGAAAACTTTGATCCTTAATTTCACCAAGGGGAGATAATTTAGAAAATTTCTAATTATATTTTTGAAGTCACATCGGTAAGATCTACTTGTATACTAAATTTCATGAAAATCGTGCAACTATTAAAGAAGTTGTCAAATTGGTCTAAATTTCCGGTTCGAAATCACAGCGACGAATTTTCGAAATTCGAAAATGTGAAACTGCAGATGAAAATGATTTTTTTCAAGGTATTCAAAGAAAAAAGAATTAGTAAAATCGGTCAAAAAATAACAAAGTTACGACTATGCATTGTCAGTTTTTTCGTTTGTAAAATTCGGTGATTTCGGATTCGTAAAACGTTTTGAAAATATATTTAAACAACGTTCGCACCCCATTTTTGGGGGGGTAGGTCAAGGTTTTAGAAAGATCCCATGGTTAGATTCTGAGAAATCCGATTTGCAGAAAATACAAAAAAAAATAATAACTAGATCTGCAAAGCAGATATTAAAGCTTTCATATTAACAGTCACTTCCTGTCACATATTATGGGTCATGTAAATAATCTCATCAACAAAAAAAATCATTAAAATCGGTCAAAATATAGCGAAGTTTTTATGATTTTTCAATCGTAAACAACTTTATCGGCACGAAAAACATCAAAGAAAAAAATTCGAAAATGTGACATGTTCAAATAACAATATTTCGACCCTGATCCCGGCTATCCAGAAATGTATTCATTTTGGAAATAGGGGACATATTCTCCAAACTACGGCCTATTGCCTTCATGCACGTGCTCGTTAATGTCGATTTTTCACCTTTTCTCATATTCAGTTCGAAATGGTGACCATCACGTGACCGAAATCAAAATTCTGATCCGATAGATTTTTAGGCATTCCTTCAAGGATTCCGAAAATGTAACTCCCATGTCTGTAAGTAAAATATCGCAAAAGCCTTTGTGATTTATCACGTTTCAAGATGGCGGCACTTCCGGTTTCATCCACAAACTCAATATTTTGTGTACGAATCAGTATTTACTTATTTAGTATCAAAAAAACAAATCACTTAATTCTGACCTATATTTCTTCGATTTTTTTGAAAACTTTGATCCCTAATTTCACCAAGGGGAGATAATTTAGAAAATTTCTAAGGAGATCTTTAAAGTTGCATCGGTAAGATCTACTTACATACTAAATTTCATGTAAATCGTACAACTATTAAAGAAGTTGTCAAGTTGGTCTCAACTTCCGGTTCGAAATCACAGCGACGAATTTTCGAAATTCGAAAATCTGAAACTGCAGTTGAAAATGATTTTTGTCAAGGTAATCACAGAAAAAAGAATTAGTAAAATAGGTCAAATAGAGACAGAGTTACAGTATTGTAGGTCAAATTCATTCGTTCGTAAAATTCTGTGATTTCGAATTCGTAAAACGTTTTGAAATTATATTTAATCAAAAACTGACACCCAGTTTTGCGGGGGTAGGTCAAAATTTCAGAAAGATCCCATGGTTAGATTCTGAGAAATCCGATTTGCAGAAACTACACACAAAAAAAAAATAATAATAGCAATAATAATCTTAACAAAAACAATAAGCTTTCATATGTAATATGAAAGCTTAAAAAATAATAATAATTTTAGTAATCACAATATGAAAGCTTAACTAGATTTGCTACTGTCCCATGCAGATATGAAAGCTTTCATATTCAACGTCATGTGTCATCGATTGTATCAAGTATCCTAAATAAAAGGATAAGAAGAAAAAATTATCAAAATTGGTCAAAAACTCGCGAAGTTACAAGTCTAAATATGATATGAAACATTGCACCGAGACATAACAATAATCTGAAAACTAAAGGGAAATAACCGAAACTTGTATTACTGTAATGAGACGGATGAGAAAATGAAATGATAATGGCGGGAAAGAACTAAAAATGGCAGGTTGGACAGGCGACCTTACTCCTTGTCACGTACAACCGGGCATTCGAAAACACGCTAGTTAACTCAATGACAGGCGCGCGTGCTAACCATTCAGCCAACCCTCCCCCCTCCCCCCTTTGAAATCAGACACGTGCAATATGTCATATAGGGAGAATAACAAGTCGCTCACAACAAAATCGTAAATTAATGAGTTTAGGTCAAAAGGTTGAGCTACTGTTTTAGAGTATTTATTTGTTTTAAAGAGACACGTTATGGGTTGTTCATAGTTAAATGAAAGTTTAATTTTAAATAAGACCAATAAAATTAGGATTTAATAATGCCAGACTAATATTAAAATAAAGTTTTAAATTAAAAATAATTAATTATTGGTCTAATGCAATGAAATGCTTTGATTTGACGGATGAAATGTACGATGGGTGTCCAGACTATGTGGCTATGTCGTTGGCCTGCTAGCCAGGAGGTCGGGTGTTCGATCCCTGCATTGGCCGAGAAAGTTCATCTCGATTTTCTGGCGTGTCCCCCCCCCTTCCCGCCGTGTACACATTGGAGTGCACATAAAAGATCCCTTTGCAATTGGAATTCGATGCTGTTGAATACGCTCTATACAATGACTAAATGTGCAGATTATAGCCACCCACACTGCATGTTTTGCTTAACAATGAAAGGGTGCCGTTTTCAATTTTCGACCCTTTTATTCTTCTAGTCCTGATATTTTGGACTGTTGGTCGATGGTTTCATATAAGAAAAACTACCGATAAGACTCTTTGTAGAAGAAGTTCCCCCAAAATATTACATGTATGTTGACTTGAAGAGAAAAGGACATTTAAAAATGCTCCAAATCGTAAAAATACGACTTTTTGGGTTTTCGATCTCTTTTTTTTCTGCTATCCCTGATATTAAAGAAATTATACAATGATTTCACACAACGGGCTAGCTATTAGACTCTCGATTGACAGGAGTTTCACCACCCACCCTTCATTATAACCGAAGTTATCGTGCCCTAAAGAATCAACAAATCAGCATGCTTATCTCTGCTTACCCTAAGCAGAAAATGCTCATTTTTGCACTCAATCACGACATTGACCTACCAAACGTCTACACTAAGATTGCACATTCTAGCTCAATTAGAAGGAGAGTTATTGTGTTTCAAAGTCTCGGCCCTTCAAATTGCTACTACTTTTCATATTCACTACAAAATGGTAACTATCAGTTGACCTAAATCAAAATTCTGCTCCCAGCGATTTTTGGGCCCATCCTTCAAGGATTCAGAAAATATAACCCCCGTGTCTGTAAGTGAAATAGCAAAAAAAGCCTAAGGGATTATATTGCCGTCGCCCCCGTCCGTCCGTCCGTCTGTCGGTCCGTCCGTCCGTCCGTCCGTCCATCGTCCACAATTTCTTGTGAACGCTCTAGAGGCTAAAGTTAATATCCGATTGACTTGAAATTTATACACAGTGTTTAAGGTCATGAGACAAAGAAGCCTGTTGATTTTTAGCGATATCCGATAATTACTACCAGAGTTATGACCCTTGATCACTTTGAAAAATCTTGTGAACGATCTAGAGGCTAAAGTTAATATCCGATTGACTTTAAATTTATACACAGTATTTAAGGTCACGAGACGAAGAAGCCTATTGATTTTCAGCGATATCCGATAATTACTACCAGAGTTATGACCCTTGATCACTTTGAAAAATCTTGTGATCGCTCTAGAGGCTATAGTTAATATCCGATTGACTTCAAAAAATCTTGTGGATGATCTAGAGGCCAAAGTTAATATCTGATTGACTTTAAATTTATACACAGTGTTTAAGGGCATGAGACGAAGAAGACTATCGATTTTCGGTGATATCCGATAATTACTACCAGAGTTTTCAGCGATATCCGATAATTACTACCAGAGTTATGACCCTTGATCACTTTGAAAAATCTTGTGAACGCTCTAGAGGCTAAAGTTAATATCCGATTGACTTTAGATTTATACACAGTGTTTAAGGTCATGATACGAAGAAGCCTGTTGATTTTCAGCAATATCCGATAATTCCTGCCCGAGTTATGACCCTTGATCACTTTGAAAAATCTTGTGAACGCTCTAGAGGCTAAAGTTAATATCTGATTGACTTTAAATTTATACACAGTGTTTAAGGGCATGAGACGAAGAAGCCTATCGATTTTCGGTGATATCCGATAATTACTACCAAAGTTATGACCCTTGATCACTTTGAAAAATCTTGTTAACGCTCTAGAGGCTAAAGTTAATATCCGATTGACTTTAGATTTATACACAGTGTTTAAGGTCATGATACGAAGAAGCCTATTGATTTTCAGCAATATCCGATAATTCCTGCCCGAGTTATGACCCTTGATCACTTTGAAAAATCTTGTGAACGCCCTAAAGGCTAAAGTTAATATCCCATTGAATTTAAATTTAAACACGGTGTTTAAAGTCATGATACAAAGAAGCCTATTGATTTTCAGCAATATCCGATAATTACTGTCAGAGTTATGACCCTTGATCACTTTGAAAAATCTAAAGTTAATATTCGATTGACTTTAAATTTATACACACTATTTACGGTCATGATACAAAATAGCCTCTTTATTTTCAGCGATATCCGATAATGACTGCCAGAGTTATGACCCTTGATCACTTTGAAAAACCCTGTGAATGCTCTAAAGGCTAAAGTTAATATCCGATTGACTTTAAATTTGTACACAGTGTTTAGGGTCATGAGACGAAGAAGCCTATTTGATTTTCAGTGATATCTGATAATTTCTGGCACTTGATCCCTTTGAAATATCTTCGGGACAAAGGCCTTGAGACAAACCATCAAAACTATTCTAATCATTTCTGATAATTATTTAATGGGCTATTACTCGTAATAAGATTATCATGTGTTGTAAATGTTCTCCTTACTGATAAAAAAAACAATATGCGACAACCCTTGTTGACTGCCCAGACGACTTAGCTGTTGTGGGCGTATGTTTCGTTGCCTGGCAACCTATCTTTGTGGGGGGGGAGGTCAAAATTTCAGAAAGATCCTATGGATAGATTCTGAGAAATCCGATTTGCAGAAAACACACACAAAAAAAATAATAATAACTAGACCTGCAGACCTGCAGTGCTGAATCAGACAGGAAGTGCGTCATACAATAGCCGATCCACCGAGCTACCAAACGACACTGTAGTTGTTATGATTCAGTGACACCCTCTATCAGATTTGTAAGTAATATTTGCTTGCGAATACACCGGTTAAAATTGTAAAATCTGGCAAAATTACTTCACTTCCGGTGCCAAAAGAAATCATTATCGGTAACAAATAAGTTGAGAATTCGCAATTGAGAATTGTTTTATACACATCTGACAATAAATAATAAACTTGGAACCCATAAACTGAAATTAAAAAGGTAAAAAAACTTAAAGGGAGACAAAATATATATCAAATTAACCGGCACTACCGAGATGAGAGAAATGGGGTTTAACGTCGACTAGACACAAACTATGTCATTTCTGGACTAGCATTGTTTAATTTTATATAGACAAACGATAGGACTTTGAGTAAGAAAAGTTTAAGAAAAATCTGTGGCGTCGTTTATGAGAAAAGGGCGTCTCAGAATGTTAAAAAATCGGAAAATACTAGATTTTTGGCATACGATAATTTATTTCCTTACCATTGAAATCACATTATTTAGATACCATATTATGATGGTCCATTAATAGGGCACTTTAGTTCTTTTGGTCCGCTATTACCTAAGGGAGAAATCAAGATTTTCGCAAGTGCGACAATGTTTTTACTCTTTTTTTTCATTTTTTGAATTTTTTCGGTATGGTTATTATTGTCGGAATAGTTTTAATAGCCGGTTTGGGCACTAAAATGGCCACAGGGCTCTGTAATGATATATTACATTTTCCGATCAGATAAAATCCCCCTGAGAAATCCTATGTTCAAAAGTGCCAAAAATGCAAAAAAATTAAAATATCGAAAATTAAATTTCAATAACTACATACATATTATACATCGTTAGAATCGTAATTAGGTCAGCTATCTGAATATGCAATCTTTTTTTGAAAAAATCTCTTAAAATTTAGTAAAATAAAAAAAATAGTAGAGCATTTTCCAAAATTTCACGACTTTTCGACTTTTTTCGATTTTCAGTCCGTTATTTCACCTATTCCAGATATTTCAAAGTCTTACTGGATGGTTTCATGCAAAATAACTCCGAAAGGACTCTCGATAGAAAAAATTTTAAAAAAAGTTGCGGTTAAGTTTTCGAGCTACAGGCATCCAAAAACGCTCCGAATCAAAAAATACTTGATTTTCAGCGAGTCATATTTTGCTGCCTGCTCATTGTATCCGTACGAATTGGGTATCATACGATAGCACAATCCTAGTGCAATCCAATGGTACCCTAATTTGTCTAATCCATTGATATCGGACGGAGAAATCGCGTTTTCCCCCAAAATACCCATTTTTTGCATTTTTTTCAAAATATCGGACATTATTTCTACCACTTCCGGTGTACAGATTATTGTTGAATTTGCTTTATTCCTTGCAATGGCCATTTGGCTTCATGCCTCAGAAGTTTCAGAAACGTCAATTCTGCCATAAAACGAAACCCGAGCTCACAAAATGGGTAGAAAATTCGAAAAAAATCGAAAAATAAAGGGCGATAACTCGGAATGAAACTTATATTTCTGGAATTGGGTGGTTTTCAGGTATCCAAAAATGTAAGTCAAATTTGACAATTTTGAAAAATAACAAAAATTGTCTCTCAAACCACATTTTTCATTTTTCGATCGCAAGAAGTCAGCAATGGAGTTTCGAAATATCGAAATTTTCAACTGCTATCGTCCGAGAAAAGACTCAGGGTTTCCGAAAATGTCATTTGTATGAAAATAGGTACAGAATTGACGAATCTACGGTCGTTTTTTAATTTTTTGACACAGCACAAAATTCGACCACTTCTGGTCTGCGCAGAAGTTTCAAAAATAGTTTATCAAGTAGCCAACACATGGTTTCCAAATAGAGAATTAGGTCCCAGATCGGTATCTGTTACAGGCACTGAGAAATAGGCTCCGGCGAACCCATAAACTGAAATTAAGAAGGTAAAATAATTAAAAGTGACTATAATTAGCTATTATTCGACAAGGGAACATGCTAGAAGCCTTTTCTTGATATCAATATATAATGGTATTGATTCAATCTTACTGCCCATTAGAGTCAGACGTTATAAAGTTAAACAAATAATAAATATAAATCCCTTCAAAAAAATGTTTGTTTTGAAGGCTAAAAATGCGTTTTTTGCAAAAATTACATTACTTCCGGTGATATTGAAAATGTTAACTTAGTTGACAGAAGTCATAAGGCATCAAATGGTAAGAAAATTATAAGAATCGAATAATAATTGACACTTTCATAGACCAAAAACCTTAAAAAGTGACTAAAAGAAGATCGCCTATTTCTCTGTAACCGTACAAGTTAGAAACCATTTTGTGGTATCTGTATGGTCGTATGGTTTCATTCTATTCGTTGATCGGAATCAAATATCATAATTTTAAAAATATTATAAGGCAGACTCATTTGAATAAAATATTTGTTTTTTTAGGTTAAAAATACAGTTTTTGCAGAAATGACGTCATTTCCGGTCACAGTGAAAATGTAAAATTGGCTTGACCTAGTCCACATTGACATTAGGCATCAAATGGGAAAAAAATATTGCAAATCGAATAATAATTCACTCTTTTATAGGCAAAATAACGTGAAAAGTGATGCAACTGCTCATATTACAAACTAACTTTCGCATACATTCTCTTCGTCTGGATTATTGCTACGAGTTTATGAAAATCACAAATAAATATTTCAAAATATGAAGACGCTGAATGAATTGTAAATAATTGAATTTTACACTTTATTTTACATTTTATTCGAAATTGCCCGAAAATGAAATTGAAATTTGAAAAATCTGAGCTAAAGATTTTATACACCTTTGCAGGGTGCATCCTTTTAGTTATATCAGTTTTGAAAAAAAAATATTTGCTTTCAAAAAGTGGTACCGAACTGTCAAAATTACGTCACTTCCGTTGCCGACAGAAAAATTCACCGTAACAAAAAAAATTGCAATTGGGACCACGGAGCGTATGAACTTTGTTACTAAAAACTAAATTAGCCGATGGCGGCTAACGCAAATTACCGAGACATTTTTTTTTTATCATTTCTGCTCAAGTAGGATGGTATTTTAACCCTGTGTAAAATACCATCAAAAAATATTCATAAATAAAAAAGGTTTTCGTAAAAAAGATTTTTTTTTTTCAAAATATCGGACATTTTTTCGACTACTTCCGGTTTTACGATCATTTGCCTGACAGCTTTACGAAGTTCTTTGGGTACCTTACTTTCTGTACCAGAAGTGTCAGAAACATCCATTGAGTAGTTTTGGAAAAAAAGATAAATTAAAGAGCGTTTCCAAAAATTTAACTATTTTTTTCAAAGTTTGAGGCCATTTTTGGACCTCTTATATATTATTTCAATGCTTTTCATTTTGGATTCACTATATAGACAACCGATAGGACTTTGAGTACGAAAAGTTTAAGAAAAATCTGCGGCGTTGTTTTCGAGAAAAGGGCGTCTCAAAATGTTAAAAAAAATCGGAAAATACTAGATTTTTGGCATACAATAATTTATCTCCTTATCATCGAAATCGTATTATTTAGACACCATATGATGGTCCATTAATAGGGCTACCCAGCGACACTTTAGTTCTTTTGGTCCGCTATTACCTAAGTGAGAAATCAAGTTTTTCGCAAGTGCGACAATGATTTTAACATTTTTTTTTCATTTTTTGAATACTTCCGGTATGGCTATTATTGTCGGAATAGTTTTAATAGCCGATTTGGGCACTAAAATAGCCACAGGGCTCTTTAATGACATATTACATTATCTGATCAGATAAAATGCCCCTGAGAAATCCTATGTTCAAAAGTGCCAAAAATGCAAAAAAATTAAAATATCGAAAATTAAATTTCAATAACTACATACATTTTATACATCGTTAGAATCGTAATTAGGTCAGCTATCTGAATATATAATCTTTTTTTGAAAATCTCTTAAAATAAAAAAATAGTAGAGCATTTTCCAAAATTTCACGATTTTTCGACTTTTTTCGATTTTCAGTCCGTTATTTCACCTATTCCAGATATTTCAAAGTCTTATTGGATGGCTTAATGCAAAAAACCTCCGAAAGGACTCTCGATAGAAAAAAATTAAAAAAAAGTTGCTGTTAAGTTTTCGAGATACAGGCGTTCAAAAATGCTAAAAATCAGAAAATACTTGATTTTTAGCGTGCCATATTTTGCTGCCTGATCATAGTATCCGAATGAATTGGGTATCATACGATAGTACATTCCTAGTGCAGTCCAATGGTACCCTAATGTCTTTAATCCATTGATATCGGGCGAAGAAATCGCGTTTTTTCCCAAAATATCCATTTTTTGCATTTTTTTCAAAATATTGCACACTATTTCGACCACTTCCGGTTTAAGGATCCTTGTCGAAATTGCTTTATCAGTTGGTATTGGACTATAACTTCATGTTCCATAACTTTCAGAAACATCAATTCGACCGTAAAACGAAACCACAGCTCACAAAATGGGAAGAAAATTCGAAAAAAATCGAAAAATAAAGGGCGATAACTCTGAATGAAACATATATTTCTAGAATCGGATGGACTTCAGGTATCCAAAAATGTAGGTCAAATTTGAAAATTTCGAAATATAACAAAAATTGTCTTGTAGCCGACGTGTTTTCAATTTATGAACGATAGAAGTCAACGACGAAGTTTCGAAATTGCAAAATGTGAGATTGCTATTATCTCGGAAAAGTTTCAGGCTTTCCAAAAATGTGATTTGTTTGAAAATGGGAAAAGAATTGATGAAACTATAACCAATTTTCAATTTTTTGACAACGTACAAAGTTCGCTCACTTCCGGTCTGCGCAGACGTTTGAAAATTGCTTTATTGAGTAGCCACTACCTGGTTTCCGATAGTAAGATGAGCCGCAAATCGGTATTTCTGTTCGATCATAGAGAAATAGGCTCCCGCGGTAAATAATAATAATAATAAAAAAAACTAGATCTGCTACTGTCCCATGCAGATATGAAAGCTTTCATATTCATCGTCACGTGTCATTGATTGTATCAAGTATCCTAAATAAAAGGATAAGAAGAAAAAATTATCAAAATTGGTCAAAAACTCGCAAAATTACAAGTCTAAATATAGTATGAAACATTGCACCCATGCATAACAATAATCTGAAAACTAAAGGGACATAACCGAAACTTGTATTACTGTAATGAGACGGATGAGAAAATGAAATGAAAATTGCCGGAAAAAATTAAAAATGGCAGGTTGGACAGGCGACCTTACTCCTTGTCACGTACAACCGGGCATTCGAAAACACTCCAGTTATCTCAATGACAGGCGCGCATGCTAACCATTCAGCCGCCCAACCCCCTTTGAAATCAGACACGTGCAACATGTCATATAGGAAGAATAACAAGCCGCTCACAACAAAATGGTAAATTAATGAGTTTAGGGCAAAAAGGCGTCTACAGCACCCGGTGTTCCCAGGCGGTCACCCATCCAAGTACTAACCGGGCCCGACGTTGCTTAACTTCAGTATCGGACGAGAACTGGTGTTTTCAACAAGGTATGGCCGTAGACGAGAGAACCCGTTGTTATATTTACTTATATACTAAATTTCATAAAGATCGTACAAGTATTACAGCGACGAATTTTCGAAATTCAAAAATGTGAAACTGCAGATGACAATGATTTTTTTTGATTTTTTTCAAGGTATTCAAAGAAAAAAGAATGTTTTTGTTTTTTTTTTTTGGGGGGGGGGTCGGTTTTAAAAAGGCGTCTACAGCACCCGGTGTTCCCAGGCGGTCACCCATCCAAGTACTGACCGGGTCCGACGTTGCTTAACTTCAGTGATCGGACGAAAACTGGTGTCTTCAACGTGGTGTGGCCGTAGACGAGAGAAGGTGGACAGAACCCGTAGTTATACTTACCTGAATTGACCCGCTTATTGATTTTTTTTTTGTTTTTTGTCGGTTTTAAAATGGCGTCTACAGCACCCGGTGTTCCCAGGCGGTCACCCATCTAAGTACTGACAGGGCCCGACGTTGCTTAACTTCAGTGATCGGACGAGAACTGGTGTTTTCAACGTGGTATGGCCGTAGACGAGAAGGGGTGAACAGAACCCGTAGTTATACTAAGCTGAATTGACCCGCTTATTGATTTATTTTTTTTTGGGGGGGGGGGAGGGGGTCGGTTTTAAAAAGGCGTCTACAACGTCTTGTGGCCGTAGACGAGAGAAGGTGGACAGAACCCGTAGTTATACTTACCTGAATTGACCCGCTTATTGATTTTTTTTACGGGGGGGGGGGGTTGTCGGTTTTAAAAAGACGTCTACAGCACCCGGTGTTCCCAGGCGGTCACCCATCCAAGTACTGACCGGGCCCGACGTTGCTTAACTTCAGTGATCGAACGAAAACTGGTGTTTTCAACGTGGTGTGGACGTAGACGAGAGAAGGTGGACAGAACCCATACTTGTACTTACTCAAATTCTTTTTGTGTCTTTTTCCCTGGGGAGACGGGCCGAGCGGAGAGCTGGAGTGGTGCAAAAGAGTGTGCGCTGTGGTCTGATTGGCGGAAAATTGATTTTTTCACGAAGAATCAGGGCAAAAAGGCGTCTACAGCACCCGGTGTTCCCAGGCGGTCACCCATCCAAGTACTAACCGGGCCCGACGTTGCTTAACTTCAGTGATCGGACGAGAACTGGTGTTTTCAACGTGGTATGGCCGTAGACGAGAGAAGGTGGACAGAACCCGTAGTTATACTTACCTGAATTGACCCGCTTATTGATTTTTGTTTTGTTTTTGTTTTAGAGTATTTAATTCTTTTAAAGAGACACGTTAAGGGTTGTTCATAGTTAAATGAAAGTTTAATTTTAAATAAGACCAATAAAATTAGGATTTAATAATGCCAGACTAATATTAAAATAAAGTTTTAAATTAAGAATAATTAATTATTGATCTAATGCAATGAAATGATTTGATTTGACGGATGAAATGTACGATGGGTGTCCACACTATGTGGATAAATCGTTGGCCTGCTAGCCAGGAGGTCGGGTGTTCGATCCCTGCATTGGCCGAGAAAGTTCATCTCGATGTTCTGGCGTGTCCCCCCATCGGCCGTGTACACATTGGAGTGCACGTAAAATATCCCTAAGCAGTTGGAATTCGATACTGTTGAATAAGCTCTATACGATGACTTAATGTGCAAATTGTAGTCACCCACGCTGCTTTAACAATGAAAGGGTGCAGTTTTCAATTTTCGATCCTGTTATTCTTCTACTCCTGATATTTTGGACTGTTGATCTATGGTTTCATATAAAAGACTATCGATAAGACTCTTTGTAGAAGAAGTTCCCCAAAAATATTATGTTGATTTAACAGAAAAGGGGCTTTAAAAAAGATCAAAATCGTAAAAATACGACTTTTTGGATTTTCGATCTCTTTTTTTTTTCTGCTATCCCTGACATTTAAAAAAATTTTACAATGATTTCTCACAACGGGCTAGCTATTAGACTCTCGATTGACAGGAGTTTCACCACCTTCTCTTCGTTATAACCGAAGTTATCGTGCCCTATAGAATCAACAAATCAGCATATTTATCTCTGCTTACCCTAAGCAGAAAATGCTCATCTTTAATCTCAATCATGACATTGGCCTAGTGAACGTCACACCAAGTTTGAACATTCTAGCTTAATTAGAAGGAGAGTTATTGTGTTTCAAAGTCTCGGCCCTTCAAATTGCTACTACTTTTCATATTCACTTCAAAATGGAATCCATCAGTAGACCTAAATCAAAATTCTGCTCCCAGCGATTTTTGGGCCAACCTTCGAGGACTCAGAAAATATAACCCCCGTGTCTGTAAGTAAAATAGCAAAAAAGCCTTAGGGACTTTTCACGTTTCAAGATGGTGGCACTTCCGGTTCGATCGACAAACTTCATATTTTGTGTACAAATCAGTAATTACTTATGTAGTATCCAAAAAAAAAATCAGGTCATTCTGACCTATATTTCGATGATTTTTTTGAAAATTTTGATCCTTAATTTCGTCAAGGGGGGATAATTTTGAAAATTTCTAATTATATTTTTGAAATCACATCGGTAGGATCTACTTATATACTAAATTTCATGAAGATCGTACAACTATTAAAGAAGTTGTCAAATTGGTCGAAGCTTCCGGTTCGAAATCACAGCGACGAATTTTCGAAATTGATCCTTAATTTCGTCAAGGGGGGATAATTTTGAAAATTTCTAATTATATTTTTGAAATCACATCGGTAGGATCTACTTATATACTAAATTTCATGAAGATCGTACAACTATTAAAGAAGTTGTCAAATTGGTCTAAGCTTCCGGTTCGAAATCACAGCGACGAATTTTCGAAATTCGAAAATGTGAAACTGCAGATGAAAATGATTTTTTTCAAGGTATTCAAAGAAAAAAAAATGGTAAGACCGGTCAAAAAATAACAAAGTTACGACTATGCATTGACAGTTTTTTCGTTCGTAAAATTCGGTGATTTCGGATTCGTAAAACGTTTTGAAAATATATTTAAACAACGTTCGCACCCCATTTTTGGGGGGGTAGGTAAAAATTTCAGAAAGATCCTATGGATAGATTCTGAGAAATCCGATTTGCAGAAAACACACAAAAAAAAAATAACTAGATCTGCAAAGCAGATATTAAAGCTTTCATATTAACAGTCACTTCCTGTCACATGTCATGGGTCATGTAAATAATCTCATCAACAAAAAAAAAATCATTAAAATCGGTCAAAATATAGCGAAGTTTTTATGATTTTTCAATCGTAAACAACTTTATCGGCACGAAAAACATCAAAGACAAAATTCGAAAATGTGACATTTTCAAATAACAATATTTCGACCTTGATCCCGGCTATCCCGAAATGTATTCATTTTGGAAATAGGAGACATATTCTCCAAACAACGGCCTATTGCTTTCATTCACGTGCATATTAATGTCGATTTTTCACCTTTTCTCATATTCAGTTCGAAATGGTGACCATCACGTGACCGAAATCAAAATTCTGATCCGATAAATTTTTAGGCATTTCTTCAAGGATTCCGAAAATGTAACCCCCAGGTCTGTAAGTAAAATAACGCAAAAGCCTTTGTGATTTTTCACGTTTCAAGATGGCGGCACTTCCGGTTCGATCCACAAACTCAATATTTTGTGTACGAATCAGTATTTACTTATCTAGTATCCCAAAAAAAAATCAGGTCATTCTGACCTATATTTCTTCGATTTTTTTTGAAAACTTTGATCCCTAATTTCACCAAGGGGAGATAATTTAGAAAATTTCTAAGGACATTTTTAAAGTTGCATCGGTAAGATCTACTTACATACTAAATTTCATGAAAATCGTACATTTATTAAAGAAGTTATCAAGTAGGTCTCAACTTCCGGTTCGAAATCACAGCGACGAATTTTCGAAATTCGAAAATCTGAAACTGCAGTTGAAAATGATTTTTGTCAGGGTACTCAAAGAAAAAAGAATTAGTAAAATAGGTCTAATAGTCACAGAGTTACAGTAATGCAGGTCACATTCACTCGTTCGTAAAATTCGGTGATTTTTTATGCTTTAAACGTTTTGAAATTATATTTAATCAATACTCACCACCCATTTTTGGGTGGGTAGGTCAAAGTTTCAGAAACATCCTATGGTTAGATTCTGAGAAATCCGATTTGCAGGAAACACATGTTGACTTTACGAGAAAGACCTTTAAACATGCTCCAAATTGTAAAAAAATACGACTCTTTGGATTTTCAATCTCTTTTTTTCGGCTACCCCGGACATTTAAGAAAAAATGATACAATGATTTCACACAACAGGTTAGCTATTAGACTCTCGATTGACAAGAGTTTCATCGCCCTCCCTTCATTATAAGCAAAGTTATCGTGCCCTAAAGAATCAACAAATCAGCTTGCTTATCTCTGCTTACCCTTGGCAGAAAATGCTCATCTTTGAACTCAATCAAGACAGTGACCTAGTGAACGTCTACACCAAGTTTAAACATTCTAGCTCAATTAGAAGGAGAGTTATTGTGTTCCAAATTCTCAGCCCTTCAAATTGCTTCTATTTTTCACTTTCACTTCAAAATGGCGACCATCAATTGACCTAAATCAAAATTCTACTCCGAACGTTTTTTAGGCCATCCTTGAAGGATTCAAAAAATATAACTCCCGTGTCTGTAAGTAAAATAGCAAAAAAGCCTTTGTGATTTTTCACGTTTCAAGATGGCGGCACTTCCGGTTTAATCCACAAACTCAATATTTTGGGTACGAATCAGTATTTACTTATCTAGTATCAAAAAAAAACGTCAGGTCATTCTGACCTATATGTCTTCGATTTTTTTGAAAACTTTGATCCTTAATTTCACCAAGGGGAGATAATTTAGAAAATTTCTATTTATATTTTTGAAGTCACATGGGTAAGATCTACTTACATACTAAATTTCATGAAAATCGTAGAAATATTAAAGAAGTTGTCAAGTTGGTCTCAACTTCCGGTTCGAAATCACAGCGACGAATTTTCGAAATTCGAAAATCTGAAACTACAGTTGAAAATGATTTTTGTCAAGGTACTAAAAGAAAAAAGAATTAGTAAAATAGGTCAAATAGTCACAAAGTAACAGTAATGCAGGTCAAATTCACTCGTTCGTAAAATTCTGTGATTTCGAATTCGTAAAACGTTTTGAAAATATATTTAATCAAAAACTGCTACCCAGTTTTGGGGGGTAGGTCAAAGTTTCAGAAAGATCCCATGGTTAGATTCTGAGAAATCCGATTTGCAGAAATGACACAAAAAAAAAAAATAACTAGATCTGCTACTGTCCCATGCAGATATGAAAGCTTTCATATTCATCGTCACGTGTCATTGATTGTATCAAGTATCCTAAATAAAAGGATAAGAAGAAAACATTATCAAAATTGGTCAAAAACTCGCGAAGTTACAAGTCTAAATATAGTATGAAACATTGCACCCAGGCATAACAATAATCTGAAAACTAAAGGGAAATAACTGAAACTTGTATTACTGTAATGAGACGGATGAGAAAATGAAATGAAAATGGCGGGAAGAAAAAAATAAAAATGTCAGGTTGGACAGGCGACCTTACTCCTTGTCACGTACAACCGGGCATTCGAAAACACGCTAGTTAACTCAATGACAGGCGCGCGTGCTAGCCATTCAGCCATCCACCCCCCCCCTTTGAAATCCGACACGTGCAATATGTCATATAGGAAGAATAAGAAGTCGCTCACAACAAAATGGTAAATTAATGAGTTTAGGTCAAAAGGTTGAGCTACTATTTTAGAGTACTTAATAGTTTTAAAGAGACACGTTAAGGGTTGTTCATAGTTAAATGAAAGTTTAATTTTAAATAAGACCAATAAAATTAGGATTTAATAATGCCAGACAAATATTTCCAATATGTTTGGTTATAAGTAGGAAATCATGACGACTTCTTAAGCATGTTTTAAACAAAGGATCATAGACTGAATTATACAAGAATGGCACTCTGCAATAAAAAAAACTGGCCAAAGCAAGATTTCTATGCAGAAATTAAATAATTGCTAGAACCAGAAAAATATTTATCCACTATAATAAATAAGCAACATAGAGAAAATGAAATGAAATTGAATGGGGTTTAACGTCCTACTGTTCTGCTCCTAAAATGGGCTAATGAAGACTGGCATATGCCATAAAGTGTGCAATGAGGGAAATTTTACCCGGGCAGCGGCGTTATGGCCTACGAGGTTGGACAGGCGACCATACTCCTTGTCACGTACAACCAAGAAATCGAAACAACGCCAGTTGACTCAATGACAGACGTTTTGATACAGAGCGCACGTGCTAACCATTCAGCCACGCAACCTCCCTAAAATCGGCAAATTGCTGACCTACAGCGAGAAACATTTCAACCGGCCCAAATTTTCTATTTGAACAGTTTAATTTGCATGGTACCTTTAGTTATCAACCGAATATTACAAAACTTTTAAAAATAAGCTCCCCCTGACCAGCTTAAGCGTTCGCAATAAACGTTTGCCCCTTAAAATCTGCAAATTGCTGACTTTAAAGTGAGAAACATTACAACCGGGCGAAATTTTCTGTTTTATCACTTTTACAGTACCTTTGATTACCAACCGATTATTACAAAACTTTAAAAATAAAAGAGAAAGAGAGAAATGCGGCCTAATGTCCATTCGACACAAACTAGGTCATTTTGTGACTAACATATGTTTTTTAATTTTATTTAAAAACTCCCCTTGCGCTTACTGGTCTTTAGCCTTTGGGAGGAAACCGAAGGACACGGAGAAAACCCACGAGGTTGGACATCATACTTCATGTCACGTGCAACCTGGAGATCGAAACGACGCTCGTTGACTCAATGACAGACGTTACGATACAGCGCGCACATGCTAACCATTCAGCCTCCCTGAATTCGGAAAATTGCTGACTTATAGCAAGAAACATTTCAACCGGGCGAAATTTTCTGTTTTAACAGTTTAATGTGCACGGTACTTTAATTGCCAACCGATTATTACAACTGACCAGCTTAATCGTGTGCAATAAACGTTTGGCCTGAATTGAAAGTTCTGCACGGAGAAAGTTCATCTTGATTTCCCGGCGTGGTTCCCCGTTGTCAGTGAGGCAGAACGGAGGGCCTGACAAGCACAGCTGTCTAGTCGTTCGGATGGGATGAAACACCAAGGTCCCGTGTACACATTGGAGTGCACGTAAAATATCCCTAAGCAGTTGAAATTCGATACTGTTGAATAAGCTCTATACGATGACTAAATGTGTAGATTGTAGTCACCCACACTGCATGTTGCGCTTAACAATGAAAGGGTGCCGTTTTCAATTTTCGATCCTTTTGTTCTTCTACTCCAGATATGTTGGACTGTTGATCGATGGTTTCATATAAAAGACTACCAATAAGACTCTTTGTAGAAGAAGTTCCCAAAAAATATTATGTTGACTTTACGAGAAAGACCTCTAAACATGCTCCAAATTGTAAAAATACGACTTTTTGGATTTTCAATCTCCTTTTTTCGGCTATCCCTGATATTTAAAAAAAATGATACAATGATTTCAAACAACAGGCTATTTATTAGACTCTCTATTGACAAAAGTTTCATCGCCCTCCCTTCATTATAACCGAAGTTATCGTGCCCTAAAGAATCAACAAATCAGCATCCTTATCTCTGCTTACCCTAATGTCATGAACTCAATCATGACATTGACCTAGTGAACGTCTACACCAAGTTTGAACATTCTAGCTTAATTAGAAGGAGAGTTATTGTGTTCCAAAGTCCCGGCCCTTCAAATTGCTTCTATTTTTCATTTTCAATTCAAAATGGTGACCATCACGTGACCGAAATCAAAATTCGGATCCGATAGATTTTTAGGCATTCCTTCAAGGATTCTGAAAATATAACTCCCGAGTCTGTAAGTAAAATAGCAAAAAAGCCTTTTTGATTTTTCACGTTTAAAGATGGTGACACTTCCGGTTCGATCGACAAACTCCATATTTTGTGTACGAATCAGTAATTAATTGTCTAGTATCAAAAAAAAAAATTAGGTCATTCTGACCTATATTTCGACGATTTTTTTGAAAACTTTGATCCTTAATTTCGTCAAGGGGAGATAATTTAGAACATTTATAATTATATTTTTGAAGTCACATCGGTAACATCTACTTATACACTAAATTTCATGAAAATCGTACAACTATTAAAGAAGTTCTCAAATTGGTCTAAACTTCCGGTTCGAAATCACAGCGACGAATTTTCGAAATTGGAAAATGCGAAACTGCAGATGAAAATGATTTTTTTCAAGGTATTCAAAGAAAAAAGAATTAGTAAAATCGGTCAAAAAATAACAAAGTTACGACTATGCATTGTCAGTTTTTTCGTTCGTAAAATTCGGTGATTTCGGATTCGTAAAACGTTTTGAAAATATATTTAATCAACAGCCACCACCCATTTTTGGGGGGATAGGTAAAAGTTTCAGAACGATCCTATCGTTAGATTCTGAGAAATCCGATTTGTGGACAAAACACAAAAAAAAAATAACAATAATAATCTTAACAGAAACAATAAGCTTTCATATGTAATATGAAAGCTTAATAATCTTAACAGAAACAATAAGCTTTCATATGTAATATGAAAGCTTAATAATAATCTTAACAGAAACAATAAGCTTTCATATGTAATATGAAAGCTTAACTAGACCTGCAAGCAGCACTGTACCGGCTTTCAGGAATCATACAGGAAGTTTCTTATACCATAGCCGATCCATTGAGCTACCAAACTATACTTTAGTTGTTTTGCTTCAGTGACACCCTCTATCATATGTAAAAGTAATATTTGCTGGCGAAAAGACCGGTCAAAATTGTAAATTATGGCAAAATTACGTCACTTCCGGTACCGAAAGATATTTTTATAGGTGAAAAATAAGTCGAAAATTCGCAACACGCAAAATACAAACTTTGCTTTATACATATTGGGCAATAAATAATTACCCTATAACCCATAAACTGAAATTAAGAAGGTAAAAAACTTAAAAGTGACCCTGGGAAAATTGGCTATTATTCGACAAGGGAACATGCTAGAAGGCTTTTTTTGATATCAATATGATGGTATTGATTCAATCTTACTGCCCATTAGAGTCAGACGTTATCAAGTTAAACGAATAATAAATATAAATCCCTTCAAAAAAATGTTTGTTTTGAAGGCTAAAAATACGTTTTTTGCAAAAATTACATTACTTCCGGTGATATTGAAAATGTTAACTTAGTTCCTAGAAGCCATAAATGACATAAGGCATCAAATGGTAAAAAAATTATAAAAATCGAATAATAATTGAGACTTTTATAGACCAAAAACCTTGAAAAGTGACTTATAGAAGATCGCCGATTTCTCTGTAACCATACAAGTTAGAAACCATTTTGTGGTATCTGTATGGTCGTATGGCTTCATTCTATTCGTTGATGGGAATCAAATATCATAATTTTAAAAATGTTATAAGGCAGACTCATTTGAATAAAATATTTGTTTTTTGGGTTAAAAATACAGTTTTTGCCCAAATGACGTCATTTCCGGTCACAGTGAAAATGTAAAATTGACTTGACCTAGTCCAAATTGGCATTAGGCATCAAATGGAAAAAAAATATTGCAAATCGAATGATAATTCACTCTTTTATAGGCAAAATAACGTGAAAAGTGATGCATGCAAAATTGCATATTCCTCGGCAACTGCTCATATTACAAACTAATTTTCGCATACATTCTCTTCGTCTGGATTATTGCTACGAGTTTATGAAAATTACAAATAAATATTTCAAAATATGAAGACGCTGAATGAATTGTAAATAACTGAATTTTGCACTTTATTTTACATTTTATTCGAAATTGCCCGAAAATGAAATTGAAATTAAAAAATCTGAGCTAAGGATTTTGTGCATCTTTGCAGGGTGCATCCTTTTAGTTATATCAGTTTTGAAAAAAAAAATATTTGCTTTCAAAAAGTGGTACCGAACTGTCAAAATTGTAGTTTTTGTTCATATTACGTCACTTTCGTTGCCGACAGAAAAATTTTACCGTAACAAAAAAAATTACAATTGGGACCACGGAGCATATGAACTTTGTTTTATACAAATCGAACAATAAATAATTTTTCTGGGTACGAAAAACTAAATTAGCCGATGGCGGCTAACGCAAATTACCCTGACAATTTTTTTTTTCATTTCTGCTCAAGTACGATGATATTTTAACCCTGTGTAAAATACCATCAAAATATATTCATAAATAAAAAAGGTATTCGTAAAAAAATTATTTTTTTTCAAAATATCGGACATTTGTTCGACTACTTCCGGTTTTACGATCATTGTCGCGATAGCTTTACGAAGTTCTTTCGATACTTAACTTTCTGTACCAGAAGTGTCAGAAACATCCATTGAGTAGTTTTGGAAAAAAAGATAAATTAAAGAGCGTTTACAAAAATTTAATGATTTTTCAATTTTTTTCAAAGTTTGATGCCATTTTTGGACCACCTATATTATTTCAATGCTTTTCATTTTGGATTCACTATATAGACAACCGATAGGACTTTGAGTAAGAAAAGTTTAAGAAAAATCTGCGGCGTCGTTTTCGAGAAAAGGGCGTCTCAGAATGTTAAAAAATCGGAAAATACTAGATTTTTGGCATACAATAATTTATTTCCCTACCATCGAAATCGTATTATTTAGATACCATATGATGGTCCATTAATAGGGCTTCCCAACGACCCTTTAGTTCTTTTGGTCCGCTATTACCTAAGGGAGAAATCAAGTTTTTCGCAAGTGCGACAATGTTTTTAACCTTTTTTTTCATTTTTTGAATACTTCCGGTATGGTTATTATTTTCGGAATAGTTTTAATAGCCGGTTTGGGCACTAAAATAGCCACAGGGCTCTGTAATGATATATTGCATTATCTGATCAGATAAAATGCCCCTGAGAAATCCTATGTTGAAAAGTGCCAAAAATGCAAAAAATTTAAAATATCGAAAATCAAATTTCAATAACTACATACATATTATACATCGTTAGAATCGTAATTAGGTCAGCTATCTGAATATACAATCTTTTTTTGAAAATCTCTCAAAATAAAAAAATAGTAGAGCATTTTCCAAAATTTCACGATTTTTCGACTTTTTTCGATTTTCAGTCCGTTATTTCGCCTATTCCAGACATTTCAAAGTCTTATTGGGTGGCATAATTCACAAGACTATCGAATGGACTCTCGATAGAGAAAGTTAAAAAAAAAGTTGCAGTTAAGTTTTCGAGATACAGGCGTCCAAAAACGCTCCAAATCAGAAAATACTTGATTTTCAGCGTTGATATCGGGCGGAGAAATCGCGTTTTTCCCCAAAATATCCATTTTTTGCATTTTTTTCAAAATATTGAACATTATTTCGACCACTTCCGGTTTAAAGATCCGTGTCGAAATTGCTTTATCAGTTGGTATTGGACTATAACTTCATGTTCCAGAAGTTTCAGAAACGTCAATTCTACCATAAAAAGAAACCCGAGCTCGCAAAATGGGAAGAAAATTCGATAAAAATCGAAAAATAAAGGGCGATAACTCTGAATGAAACTTATATTACTGGAATCGGATGGACTTCAGGTATCCAAAAATGTAGGTCAAATTTGAAAATTTTGAAAAATGACAAAAATTGTCTCGTAAACAACATGTTTTCAATTTTCGAACGATAAAAGTCATAGACGAATGTTCGAAATTGAAAAATGTGAGATAGCTATTGTCTCAGAAAAGATTCAGGGATTCCAAAAATGTAATTTGTTTGAAAATGGATAAAGAATTGACGAAACTATGGCCGATTTTCAATTTTTAGACAACGTGCAAAGTTCGGTCACTTCCGGTATGCGCAGAAATTTCAAAAATATTTTATCAAGTAGCCACCACGTGGTTTCCCAATAGAAAATCTAATTTCAGATCGATATCTGTTTTCGATCATGGAGATCTAGGCCCTCGCGGTAAATAATAATAATAATAATAATAATAATAATAATAATAACTAGACCTGCAAGCAGCACTGAACCGGCTTTCAGGAATCATACAGGAAGTTTCTTATACCATAGCCGATCCATTGAGCTACCAAACTATACTTTAGTTGTTTTGCTTCAGTGACACCCTCTATCATATGTAAAAGTAATATTTGCTGGCGAAAAGACCGGTCAAAATTGTAAATTATGGCAAAATTACGTCACTTCCGGTACCGAAAGATATTTTTATAGGTGAAAAATAAGTCGAAAATTCGCAACACACAAAATACAAACTTTGTTTTATACATATTGGGCAATAAATAATTACCCTATAACCCATAAACTGAAATTAAGAAGGTAAAAAACTTAAAAGTGACCCTGGGAAAATTGGCTATTATTCGACAAGGGAACATGCTAGAAGGCTTTTTTTCATATCAATATGATGGTATTGATTCAATCTTACTGCCCATTAGAGTCAGACGTTATCAAGTTAAACGAATAATAAATATAAATCCCTTCAAAAAAATGTTTGTTTTGAAGGCTAAAAATACGTTTTTTGCAAAAATTACATTACTTCCGGTGATATTGAAAATGTTAACTTAGTTCATAGAAGCCATAATTGGCATAAGGCATCAAATGGTAAAAAAATTATAAAAATCGAATAATAATTGAGACTTTTATAGACCAAAAACCTTGAAAAGTGACTTATAGAAGATCGCCTATTTCTCTGTAACCATACAAGTTAGAAACCATTTTGTGGTATCTGTATGGTCGTATGGCTTCATTCTATTCGTTGATGGGAATCAAATATCATAATTTTAAAAATATTATAAGGCAGACTCATTTGAATAAAATATTTGTTTTTTGGGTTAAAAATACAGTTTTTGCCCAAATGACGTCATTTCCGGTCACAGTGAAAATGTAAAATTGACTTGACCTAGTCCAAATTGGCATTAGGCATCAAATGGAAAAAAAATATTGCAAATCGAATGATAATTCACTCTTTTATAGGCAAAATAACGTGAAAAGTGATGCATGCAAAATTGCATATTTCTCGGCAACTGCTCATATTACAAACTAATTTTCGCATACATTCTCTTCGTCTGGATTATTGCTACGAGTTTATGAAAATTACAAATAAATATTTCAAAATATGAAGACGCTGAATGAATTGTAAATAACTGAATTTTACACTTTATTTTACATTTTATTCGAAATTGCCCGAAAATGAAATTGAAATTAAAAAATCTGAGCTAAGGATTTTGTGCATCTTTGCAGGGTGCATCCTTTTAGTTATATCAGTTTTGAAAAAAAAAATATTTGCTTTCAAAAAGTGGTACCGAACTGTCAAAATTGTAGTTTTTGTTAATATTACGTCACTTCCGTTGCCGACAGAAAAATTTCACCGTGACATAAAAAATAACAATTGGGACCACGGAGCATATGAACTTTGTTTTATACAAATCGAACAATAAATAATTTTTCTGGGTACGAAAAACTAAATTCGCCGATGGCGGCTAACGCAAATTACCCAGACATTTTTTTTCTCATTTCTGCTCAAGTACGATGATATTTTAACCCAGTGTAAAATATCACCAAAAAATATTCATAAATAAAAAAGATTTTCGTAAAAAAAATATTTTTTTTCAAAATATCGGACATTTTTTCGACTACTTCCAGTTTTACGATCGTTGTTGTGATAGCTTTACGAAGTTCTTTGGATACTTAACTTTCTGTACCAGAAGTGTCAGAAACATCCATTGAGCAGTTTTGGAAAAAAAGATAAATATAAGAGCGTTTACAAAAATTTAACGATTTTTCAATTTTTTTCAAAGTTTGATGCCATGTTTGGACCACCTATATTATTTCAATGCTTTTCATTTTGGATTCACTGTATAGACAACCGATGGGACTTTGAGTTAGAAAAGTTTCAGAAAAATCTGCGGCGTCGTTTTCGAGAAAAGGGCGTCTCAGAATGTTAAAAAATCGGAAAATACTAGATTTTCGGCATACAATAATTTATTTCCATACCATCGATATCGGATTATTTTGATACCATATGATGGTCCATTAATAGGGCTATCCAACGACACTTTAGTTCTTTTGGTCCGCTATTACCTAAGGGAGAAATCAAGTTTTTCGCAAGTGCGACAATGTTTTTAACCTTTTTTTTCATTTTTTGAATACTTCCGGTATGGTTATTATTGTCGGTATAGTTTTAATAACCGGTTTGGGCACTAAAATAGCCACAGTGCTCTGTAATGATATATTACATTATCTGATCAGATAAAATGCCCCTGAGAAATCCTAGGTTCAAAAGTGCCAAAAATGCAAAAAATTTAAAATATCGAAAATTAAATTTCAATAACTACATACATATTATACATCGTTAGAATCGTAATTAGGTCAGCTATCTGAATATACAATCGTTTTTTGGAAATCTTTGAAAATAAAAAAATAGCAGAGCATTTTCCAAAATTTCACGATTTTTCGACTTTTTTCGATTTTCAGTCCGTTATTTCACCGGATAAAAATGGATAAAGAATTGACGAAACTATGGCCGATTTTCAATTTTTAGACAACGTGCAAAGCTCGGTCACTTCCGGTATGCGCAGAAATTTCAAAAATATTTTATCAAGTAGCCACCACGTGGTTTCCCAATAGAAAATCTAATTTCAGATCGATATCTGTTTTCGATCATGGAGATCTAGGCCCTCGCGGTAAATAATAATAATAATAATAATAATAATAATAACTAGACCTGCAAGCAGCACTGAACCGGCTTTCAGGAATCATACAGGAAGTTTCTTTATACCATAGCCGATCCATTGAGCTACCAAACTATACTTTAGTTGTTTTGCTTCAGTGACACCCTCTATCATATGTAAAAGTAATATTTGCTGGCGAAAAGACCGGTCAAAATTGTAAATTATGGCAAAATTACGTCACTTCCGGTACCGAAAGATATTTTTATAGGTGAAAAATAAGTCGAAAATTCGCAACACACAAAATACAAACTTTGTTTTATACATATTGGGCAATAAATAATTACCCTATAACCCATAAACTGAAATTAAGAAGGTAAAAAACTTAAAAGTGACCCTGGGAAAATTGGCTATTATTCGACAAGGGAACATGCTAGAAGGCTTTTTTTCATATCAATATGATGGTATTGATTCAATCTTACTGCCCATTAGAGTCAGACGTTATCAAGTTAAACGAATAATAAATATAAATCCCTTCAAAAAAATGTTTGTTTTGAAGGCTAAAAATACGTTTTTTGCAAAAATTACATTACTTCCGGTGATATTGAAAATGTTAACTTAGTTCATAGAAGCCATAATTGGCATAAGGCATCAAATGGTAAAAAAATTATAAAAATCGAATAATAATTGAGACTTTTATAGACCAAAAACCTTGAAAAGTGACTTATAGAAGATCGCCTATTTCTCTGTAACCATACAAGTTAGAAACCATTTTGTGGTATCTGTATGGTCGTATGGCTTCATTCTATTCGTTGATGGGAATCAAATATCATAATTTTAAAAATATTATAAGGCAGACTCATTTGAATAAAATATTTGTTTTTTGGGTTAAAAATACAGTTTTTGCCCAAATGACGTCATTTCCGGTCACAGTGAAAATGTAAAATTGACTTGACCTAGTCCAAATTGGCATTAGGCATCAAATGGAAAAAAAATATTGCAAATCGAATGATAATTCACTCTTTTATAGGCAAAATAACGTGAAAAGTGATGCATGCAAAATTGCATATTTCTCGGCAACTGCTCATATTACAAACTAATTTTCGCATACATTCTCTTCGTCTGGATTATTGCTACGAGTTTATGAAAATTACAAATAAATATTTCAAAATATGAAGACGCTGAATGAATTGTAAATAACTGAATTTTACACTTTATTTTACATTTTATTCGAAATTGCCCGAAAATGAAATTGAAATTAAAAAATCTGAGCTAAGGATTTTGTGCATCTTTGCAGGGTGCATCCTTTTAGTTATATCAGTTTTGAAAAAAAAAATATTTGCTTTCAAAAAGTGGTACCGAACTGTCAAAATTGTAGTTTTTGTTAATATTACGTCACTTCCGTTGCCGACAGAAAAATTTCACCGTGACATAAAAAATAACAATTGGGACCACGGAGCATATGAACTTTGTTTTATACAAATCGAACAATAAATAATTTTTCTGGGTACGAAAAACTAAATTCGCCGATGGCGGCTAACGCAAATTACCCAGACATTTTTTTTCTCATTTCTGCTCAAGTACGATGATATTTTAACCCAGTGTAAAATATCACCAAAAAATATTCATAAATAAAAAAGATTTTCGTAAAAAAAATAATTTTTTTCAAAATATCGGACATTTTTTCGACTACTTCCAGTTTTACGATCGTTGTTGTGATAGCTTTACGAAGTTCTTTGGATACTTAACTTTCTGTACCAGAAGTGTCAGAAACATCCATTGAGCAGTTTTGGAAAAAAAGATAAATATAAGAGCGTTTACAAAAATTTAACGATTTTTCAATTTTTTTCAAAGTTTGATGCCATGTTTGGACCACCTATATTATTTCAATGCTTTTCATTTTGGATTCACTGTATAGACAACCGATGGGACTTTGAGTTAGAAAAGTTTCAGAAAAATCTGCGGCGTCGTTTTCGAGAAAAGGGCGTCTCAGAATGTTAAAAAATCGGAAAATACTAGATTTTCGGCATACAATAATTTATTTCCATACCATCGATATCGGATTATTTTGATACCATATGATGGTCCATTAATAGGGCTATCCAACGACACTTTAGTTCTTTTGGTCCGCTATTACCTAAGGGAGAAATCAAGTTTTTCGCAAGTGCGACAATGTTTTTAACCTTTTTTTTCATTTTTTGAATACTTCCGGTATGGTTATTATTGTCGGTATAGTTTTAATAACCGGTTTGGGCACTAAAATAGCCACAGTGCTCTGTAATGATATATTACATTATCTGATCAGATAAAATGCCCCTGAGAAATCCTAGGTTCAAAAGTGCCAAAAATGCAAAAAATTTAAAATATCGAAAATTAAATTTCAATAACTACATACATATTATACATCGTTAGAATCGTAATTAGGTCAGCTATCTGAATATACAATCGTTTTTTGGAAATCTTTGAAAATAAAAAAATAGCAGAGCATTTTCCAAAATTTCACGATTTTTCGACTTTTTTCGATTTTCAGTCCGTTATTTCACCTATTCCAGATATTTCAAAGTCTTATTGGATGGCTTCATGCAAAATACCTCCGAAAGGACTCTCGATAGAAAAAATTACAAAAAAAGTTGCGGTTAAGTTTTCGAGATACAGGCGTCCAAAAACGCTCCAAATCAGAAAATACTTGATTTTCAGCGTGCCATATTTTGCTGCCTGCTCATCGTATCCGTACGAGTTGGGTATCATACGATAGCACAATCCTAGTGCAGTCCAATGGTACCCTAATTTCTTTAATCCATTGATATCGGGCGGAGAATTCGCGTTTTTCCACAAAATATCCATTTTTTGCATTTTTTTCAAAATATTGCACATTATTTCGACCACTTCCGGTTTAAGGATTCTTGTCGAAATTGCTTTATACGTTGGTATTGGACTATAACTTCATGTTCTAGAAGTTTCAGAAACGTCAATTCTACCATAAAACGAAACCCAAGCTGACAAAATGGGAAGAAAATTCGAAAAAAATCGAAAAATAAAGGGCGATAACTCTGAATGAAACTTATATTACTGGAATCGGATGGACTTCAGGTATCCAAAAATGTAGGTCAAATTTAAAAATTTTGAAAAATGACAAAAATGGTCTCGTAAACAACATGTTTTCAATTTTCGAACGATAAAAGTCATAGACGAATGTTCGAAATTGAAAAATGTGAGATAGCCATTGTGTCAGAAAAGATTCAGGGATTCCAAAAATGTAATTTGTTTGAAAATGGATAACGAATTGACGAAACTATGGCCGATTTTCAATTTTTAGACAACGTGCAAAGTTCGGTCACTTCCGGTATGCGCAGAAATTTCAAAAATATTTTATCAAGTAGCCACCACATGGTTTCCCAATAGAAAATCTAATTCCAGATCGATATCTGTTTTCGATCATGGAGATCTAGGCCCCCGCGGTAAATAATAATAATAATAATAACTAGACCTGCAAGCAGCACTGAACCGGCTTTCAGGAATCATACAGGAAGTTTATTATACCATAGTCGATCCATTGAGCTACCAAACTATACTTTAGTTGTTTTGCTTCATTGACACCCTCTATCATATGTAAAAGTAATATTTGCTGGCGAAAAGACCGGTCAAAATTGTAAATTATGGCAAAATTACGTCACTTCCGGTGCCGAAAGAAATTTTTATAGGTGAAAAATAAGTCGAAAATTAGCAGCATACAAAATACAAACTTTGTTTTATACATATCGGGCAATAAATAATTAACCTATAACCCATAAACTGAAATTAAGAAGGTAAAAAACTTAAAAGTGACTCTGGGAAAATTGGTTATTATTCGACAAGGGAACATGCTAGAAGCCTTTTCTTGATATCAATATGATGGTATTGATTCAATCTTACTGCCCATTAGAGTCAGACGTTATAAAGTTAAACGAATAATGAATATAAATCACTTCAAAAAAATGTTTGTTTTGAAGGCTAAAAATACGTTTTTTGCAAAAATTACATTACTTCCGGTGATATTGAAAATGTTAACTTGGTTCATAGAAGTCATAAATGGCATAAGGCATCAAATGGTAAAAAAATTATAAAAATCGAATAATAATTGACACTCTTATAGACCAAAAACCTCGAAAAGTGACTTATAGAAGATCGCCTATTTCTCTGTAACCGTACAAGTTAGAAACCATTTTGTGGTATCTGTATGGTCGTATGGCTTCATTCTATTCGTTGATGGGAATCAAATATCATAATTTAAAAAGTATTATAAGGGAGACTGATTTGAATAAAATATTAGTTTTTTGGGTTAAAAATACAGCTTTTGCCCAAATGACGTCATTTCCGGTCACAGTGAAAATGTAAAATTGGCTTGACCTAGTCCAAATTGGCATTAGGCATCAAATGGAAAAAAAATATTGCAAATCGAATAATAATTCACTCTTGTATAGGCATAATAACGTGAAAAGTGATGCATGCAAAATTGCATATTTCTCGGCAACTGCTCATATTACAAACTAATTTTCGCATACATTCTCTTCGTCTGGATTATTGCTACGAGTTTATGAAAATTACAAATAAATATTTCAAAATATGAAGACGCTGAATGAATTGTAAATAACTGAATTTTACACTTTATTTTACATTTTATTCGAAATTGCCCGAAAATGAAATTGAAATTTAAAAATATGAGCTAAGGATTTTGTGCCCCTTTGCAGGGTGCATCCTTTTAGTTATATCAGTTTTGAAAAAAAATAATATTTGCTTTCAAAAAGTGGTACCGAACTGTCAAAATTGTAGTTTTTGTTAATATTACGTCACTTCCGTTGCCGACAGGAAAATTTCACCGTAACAAAAAAAAATACAATTGGGACCACGGAGCATATGAACTTTGTTTTATGCAAATCGAACAATAAATAATTTTTCTGGGTACGAAAAACTAAATTAGCCGATGGCGGCTAACGCAAATTACCGAGACAATTTTTTTTCTCATTTCTGCTCAAGTACGATGATATTTTAACCCTGTGTAAAATATCATCAAAACATATTCATAAATAAAAAAGATTTTCGTAAAACAATTAATTTTTTTCAAAATATCGGACATTTTTTCGACTACTTCCGGTTTTACGATCGTTGTTGTGATAGCTTTACGAAGTTCTTTGGATACTTAACTTTCTGTACCAGAAGTGTCAGAAACATCCATTGAGCAGTTTTTGAAAAAAAGATAAATTAAAGAGCGTTTACAAAAATTTAACGATTTTTCAATTTTTTTCAAAGTTTGATGCCATTTTTAGACCACCTATATTATTTCAATGCTTTTCATTTTGGATTCACTATATAGACAACCGATAGGACTTTGAGTAAGAAAAGTTTAAGAAAAATCTGCGGCGTCGTTTTCGAGAAAAGGGCGTCTCAGAATGTTAAAAAATCGGAAAATACTAGATTTTTGGCATACAATAATTTATTTCCTTACCATCGATATCGTATTATTTAGATACCATATGATGGTCCATTAATAGGGCTATCCAACGACACTTTAGTTCTTTTGGTCCGCTATTACCTAAGGGAGAAATCAAGTTTTTCGCAAGTGCGACAATGTTTTTAACATTTTTTTGTCATTTTTTGAATACTTCCGGTATGGTTATTATTGTCGGTATAGTTTTAATAACCGGTTTGGGCACTAAGATAGCCACAGGGCTCTGTAATGATATATTACATTATCTGATCAGATAAAATTCCCCTGAGAAATCCTAGGTTCAAAAGTGCCAAAAATGCAAAAAATTTAAAATATGGAAAATTAAATTTAAATAACTACATACATATTATACATCGTTAGAATCGTAATTAGGTCAGCTATCTGAATATACAATCTTTTTTTGAAAATCTCTGAAAATAAAAAAATAGCAGAGCATTTCCCAAATTTCACGATTTTTCGACTTTTTTCGATTTTCAGTCCATTATTTCACCTATTCCAGATATTTCAAAGTCTTATTGGATGGCTTCATGCAAAATAACTCCGTAAGGACTCTCGATAGAAAAAATTACAAAAAAAGTTGCGGTTAAGTTTTCGAGATACAGGCGTTCAAAAACGCTCAAAATCAGAAAATACTCCGTACGAGTTGGGTATCATACGATAGCACAATCCTAGTGCAGTCCAATGGTACCCTAATTTCTTTAATCCATTGATATCGGGCGGAGAAATCGCGTTTTTCCACAAAATATCCATTTTTTTGCATTTTTTTCAAAATATTGCACATTATTTCGACCACTTCCGGTTTAAGGATTCTTGTCGAAATTGCTTTATACGTTGGTATTGGACTATAACTTCATGTTCCAGAAGTTTCAGAAACGTCAATTCTACCATAAAACGAAACCCGAGCTGACAAAATGGGAAGAAAATTCGAAAAAAATCGAAAAATAAAGGGCGATAACTCGGAATGAAACTTATATTACTGGAATCGGATGGACTTCAGGTATCCAAAAATGTAGGTCAAATTTGAACATTTTGAAAAATGACAAAAATTGTCTCGTAAACAAAATGTTTTCAATTTTCGAACGATAAAAGTCATAGACGAATGTTCGAAATTGAAAAATGTGAGATAGCCATTGTCTCAGAAAAGATTCAGGGATTCCAAAAATATAATTTGTTTGAAAATGGGTAAAGAATTGACGAAACTATGGCCGATTTTCAATTTTTAGACAACGTCCAAAGTTCGGTCACTTCCGGTATGCGCAGAAATTTCAAAAATATTTTATCAAGTAGCCACCACATGGTTTCCCAATAGAAAATCTAATTCTAGATCGATATCTGTTTTCGATCATGGAGATCTAGACCCCCGCGGTAAATAATAATAATAATAATAATAATTTTAGTAATCTCAATAGGCTTTCAGACGAAAGTCTGAAAGCCTAATAATAATAATTTTAGTAATCTCAATAGGCTTTCAGACGAAAGTCTGAAAGCCTAATAACTTTAACAGAAACAATAAGCTTTCATATGTAATACATATGAAAGCTTAACTAGATCTGCTACTGTCCCATGCAGATATGAAAGCTTTCATATTCATCGTCACGTGTCATCGATTATATCAAGTATCTCAAATAAAAGGATAAGAATATCAAACTATCAAAATTGGTCAAAAACTCGCGAAGTTACAAGTCTAAATATAGTATGAAACATTGCATAATCTGAAAACTAAAGGGAAATAACTGATACTTGTGTTGAAATAATTAATAGAACCAGAAAAACATTTATCCACTATAATAAATAAGCAACATAGAGAAAATGAAATGAAATTGAATGGGGTTTAACGTCCTACTGTTCTGCTCCTAAAATGGGCTAATGAAGACGGGCATACGCCATAAAGTGTGCAATGAGGGAAATTTTACCCGGGCAGCGGCGTTACGGCCTACGAGGTTGGACAGGCGACCATACTCCTTGTCACGTACAACCAAGAAATCGAAACAACGCCAGTTGACTCAATGACAGACGTTATGATACAGAGCGCACATGCTAACCATTCAGTCACGCAACCACCCTAAAATCGGCAAATTGCTGACCTACAGATAGAAACATTTCAACCGGGCGAAATCTTCTATTTTATTAGTTTAATTTGCACGGTACCTTTAGTTATCAACCGAATATTACAAAAGTTTTAAAAATAAGCTCCCCCTGACCAGCTAAATCGTTCGGAATAAACGTTTTCCCCTTAAAATCGGCAATGTGAGAAACATTACAACCGGGCGAAATTTTCTGTTTTATCACTTTTACAGTATCTTTGATTAACAACCGATTATTACAAAACTTTAAAAATAAAAAAGAAAGAAAGAAATGCGGCTTAACGTCCATTCGACACAAACTAGGTCATTTCGGGACTAACATATGTTTTTTAATTTTATTTAAAAACTCCCCTTGCGCGTACTGGTCTTTAGCTGTTGGGAGGAAACCGAAGGACACGGAGAAAACACACGAGGTTGGACACCATACTCCATGTCACGTGCAATCTCGAAATCGAAACGACGCCCGTTGACTCAATGACAGACGTTACGATACAGCGCACATGCTAACCATTCAGCTATTCAGCCTCCCTTAAAAATAAGCTCCCCCTGACCAGCTTAATTGTTCGCAATAAACGTTTGCCCTCTAAAATCGGCAAATTGCTGACTTTAAAGTGAGAAACATTACAACCGGGCGAAATTTTATGTTTTATCACTTTTACAGTACCTTTGATTACCAACCGATTATTACAAAACTTTAAAAATAAAAGAGAAAGAGAGAAATGCGGCTCAACGTCCATTCGACACAAACTAGGTCATTTCGGGACTAACATATGTTTTTTAATTTTATTTATAAACTTACCTTGCGCGTACGGGTCTTTAGCCATGAGAGGAAACCGAAGGACACGGAGAAAACCCACGAGGTTGGACACCATACTCCATGTCACGTGCAACTTGGAAATCGAAACGACGCCGGTTGATTCAATGACAGACGTTACGATACAGCGCGCGTATGCTAACCATTCAGCCTAAAATCGGGAAATTGCTGACTTATAGCAAGAAACATTTCAACCGGGCGAAATTTTCTGTTTTAACAGTTTAATTCACACGGTATTTTAATTACCAACCGATCATTACAAAACTTTTGAAAATAAGCTCCAACTGACCAGCTTAATCGTATGCAATAAACGTTTGGCCTGAATTGAAAGTTCTGCAACGAGAAAGTTCATCTCGATTTTCCGGCGTGGTTCCCCCTTGTCAGTGAGGCAGAGCAGAGGGCCTGACAAGGACAGCTGTCTAGTCGTTCGGATGGGACGAAAAACCAAGGTCGCGTGTACACATTGGAGTGCACGTAAAATATCCCTAAGCAGTTGGAATTCGATACTGTTGAATAAGCTCTATACGATGACTAAATGTGCAGATTGTAGTCACCCACACTGCATGTTTCGCTTAACAATGAAAGGGTGCCGTTTTCAATGTTTGATCCTTTTATTCTTCTACTCCAGATATTTTGGACTATTGATCGAAGTTTTCATATAAAAGACTACCGATAAGACTCTTCGTAGAAGAAGTTCCCAAAAAATATTATGTTGACTTTAAGAGAAAAGAACCTTTAAAGATGCTCCAAATCGTAAACATACGACTTTTTGGATTTTCGATCTCTTTTTTCTGCTATCCCTGATATTTAAAAAAAAAGATACAACGATTCCACACAACAGGCCAGCTATTACACTCTCGATTAACAAGAGTTTCACCGCCCTCCCTTCATTATAACCGAAGTTATCTTGTCCTAAAGAATCAACAAATCAGCATGCTTATCTCTGCTTACCCTAGGCAGAAAATGCTCATCTTTAAACTCAATCCTGACATTGACATAGTGAACGTCTACACCAAGATTGAACATACATTCTAGCTCAATTAGAAGAAGAGTTATTTCAGCCTCCCTGAATTCGGAAAATTGCTGACTTATAGCAAGAAACATTTCAACCGGGCGAAATTTTCTGTTTTAACAGTTTAATGTGCACGGTACTTTAATTACCAACCGATTATTACAAAACTTTTGAAAATAAGCTCCAACTGACCAGCTTAATCGTATGCAATAAAAGTTTGGCTTGAATTGAAAGTTCTGCACGTAGGAAGTTCATCTCGATTTCCCGGCGTGGTTCCCCCTTGTCAGTGTGGCAGAACAGAGGGCCTGACAAGCACAGCTGTCTAGTTCGGATGGGACGAAAAGCACGGTCCCGTGTACACATTGGAGTGCACGTAAAATATCCCTAAGCAGTTGGAATTCGATACTGTTGAATAAGCTCTATACGATGACTAAATGTGTAGATTGTAGTCACCCACACTGCATGTTTCGCTTAACAATGAAAGGGTGCCGTTTTCAATGTTCGATCCTTTTGTTCTTCTACTCCTGATATGTTGGACTGTTGATCGATGGTTTCATATAAAAGACTACCAATAAGACTCTTTGTAGAAGAAGTTCCCAACCAATATTATGTTGACTTTACGAGAAAGACCTCTAAACATGCTCCAAATTGTAAAAATACGACTTTTTGGATTTTCAATCTCTTTTTTTTCGGCTATCCCTGATATTTAAAAAAAAATGATACAATGATTTCACACAACAGGCTAGCTATTAGACTCTCTATTGACAAAAGTTTCACCGCTCTCCCTTCATTATAACCGAAGTTATCGTGCCCTAAAGAATCAACAAATCAACATGCTTATCTCTGCTTACCCTAAGCAGAAAATGCTCACCTTTGAACTCCATCATAACATTGACCTAGTAAAAGTTTACACCAAGTTTGAACATTCTAGAATGAGAGTTATTGTGCTCCAAAGTCTCGGCCCTTCAAATTGCTTCTATTTTTCATTTTCAATTCAAAATGGTGACTCCCGGTTGACCTAAATCAAAATTCTATTCGCGACATTTTTTAGGCCTTCCTACAAGGATTCAGAAAATATAACTCCCGAGTCTGTAAGTAAAATAGCAAAAAAGCCTTAGTGATTTTTCACGTTTAAAGATGGTGGCACTTCCGGTTCGATCGACAAACTCCATATTTTGTGTACGAATCAGTAATTCCTTGTCTAGTATCAAAATAAAAAATTAGGTCATTCTGAGCTATATTTCGGCGATTTTTTTGAAAATTTTGATCCTTAATTTCACCAAGGGGAGATAATTTAGAAAATTTCTAATTATATTTTTGAAGTCACATCGGTAGGATCTACTTATATACTAAATTGAATGAAAATCACACAACTATTAAAGAAGTTGTCAAATTGGTCTAAACTTCCGGTTCGAAATCACAGCGACGAATTTTCGAAATTCGAAAATGTGAAACTGCTGATGAAAATGATTTTTTTCAAGGTATTCAAAGAAAAAAGATTTAGTAAAATCGGTCAAAAAACAATAAAGTTACGACTATGCAATGTCCATTTTGTCGTTCGTAAATTTTGGTGATTTCGGATTCATAAAACGTTTTGAAAATATATTTAATCAACAGCTACCACCCATTTTTGGGGGGGTAAGTAAAAGTTTCATAAAGATACTGTGGTTAGATTCTGAGAAATCCGATTTGTGGATAAAACACAAAAAAAAAAATAATAATAATCTTAACAGAAACAATAAGCTTTCATATGTAATATGAAAGCTTAATTACTTTAACAGAAACAATAAGCTTTCATATGTAATATGAAAGCTTAATAATCTTAACAGAAACAATAAGCTTTCATATGAAATATGAAAGCTTAATAATAACTAGACCTGCAAGCAGCACTGAACCGGCTTTCGGGAATCATACAGGACGTTTATTATGCCATAGCCGATCCATTGAGCTACCAAACTATACTTTAATTGTTTTGCTTCAGTGACACCCTCTATCATATGTGAAAGAAATATTTGCTGGCGAAAAGACGGGTCAAAATTGTAAATTATGGCAAAATTACGTCACTTCCGGTGCCGAAAGAAATTTTTACAGGTGAAAAATAAGTCGAAAATTCGCAACATACAAAATACAAACTTTGTTTTATACATATCGGGTAATAAATAATTAACCTATAACCCATAAACTGAAATTAAGAAGGTAAAAAAACTTAAAAGTGAACCTGGGAAAATTGGCTATTTTTCGACAAGGGAACATGCTAGAAGCCTTTTCTTGATATCAGTATGATGGTATTGATTCAATCTTACTGCCCATTAGAGTCAGACGTTATAAAGTTAAACGAATAATAAACATAAATCACTTCAAAAAAATGTTTGTTTTGGAGGCCAAAAATACGTTTTTTGGCAAAAATTACATCACTTCCGGTGATATTGAAAATGTTAATTTAGTTCATAGAAGTCATAAATGGCATAAGGCATCAAATGGTAAAAATATTATAAAAATCGAATAATAATTGACACTTTTATAGACCAAAAACCTTGAAAAGTGACTTATCGAAGATCGCCTATTTCTCAGTAACCGTACAAGTTACAGATAGGCTGGCACTGCCAGGCAGGATACGCCCACATTTTTCAGAGATGGATAGAGAACAAGCAATACCGAAAGTGATTTTTCCTACATCATTAAGTCCTGTATTTCATACTGTATTGGGAGCAGCCATTTTGTTGGTCAGTTCCAGTCTGATATTCATGAAATTTGAAGCCGACAATGATTATGGCGTGACGTTACACAACCTAGAAATGTTACTTTTCGTCAAAATCGGATAAGAATTGTGACCTGTAGAGAGTCCACAACCATGATATACCATATTTTTACACTATTCACCGTACAAACGGTGACCAATTCGTCCGGCAATTTTGGTACGATTTTCACGAAATTCGAACTCAACCTTCCTTACGGTGCAACAGTAATATAATCAGAGTTTTTTTTTAAATCAGATAATAATTGTTCGAGAGATAGCCAGAGAACAAGCAATACCGAAAGTGATTTTTCCTACAATCAAAGGCCATAATTCATTAAGTTACAATTTGATATGCGCAAATATCGAAAAAGAATAAAGATCTTTAGGTTATAAACAAGCATTTCAGGTTTCATCAAAATCGAATTAAAATTGTCACCTCTACAGGCTCCACAACTTTGACATACCATATTCTTACACTGTTCGCGTACAAACGGCGGCCATTTTTTCTGGCAATTATGGTCCAATTTTCTCGAAATTCGAACTCAACCTTCCATAGGGTGTAACGGTGATAGAGTCAAACGTTTTTTCAAATCGGATAATAATTGTGACCACCAGAGGGACCATAGGCGATTTTTCGGACAATAAGGGGCCATAATTCAGGAAGTTACGATCGGATATGCGCAAATAACGAAAGAAACCAAGATCTTTCCAGGTTTCATCAAAATCGAATTAAAATTGTCACCTCTACAGGCTCTATAGGGACCATAGGCGATTTTTCGGACAATCCGGGGCCATAATTCAGGAAGTTACGATCGGATATGCGCAAATAACGAAAGGAACCAAGATCTTTGGGTTATAACCATGCATTTTAAGTTTCATCAAAATCGAATTAAAATTGTGACCTCTACAGGGTCCACAACCATGATATACAATTTTTTAACAGTATTCGCGTACAAACGGCGGCCATTTTGTATGGCAATTTTGGTGCGATTTTCCCGAAATTCGAACTCAACCTTCCTTACGGTGTAACGGTAATACAATCAACCGTTTTATTAAATAGGATAATAATTGTAACCACCAGAGGGACCAAGGCGATTTTGCGTATAATCAGGGGCCATAATTCAGGAAGTTACGTTACGATATGCGCAAATATCGAAAGGAACCAAGATCTTTGGGTTATAACCATGAATTTCAAGTTTCATCAAAATCAAATAAAAAATGTGACTTCTACAGGGTCCACAACCTTGATATACCATTTTTAACAGTATTCGCGTACAAACGGCGGCCATTTTGTATTGCAATTTTCGTCCGATTTTCCCGAAATTCGAACTCAACCTTCCTTAGGGTGTAACGGTGATATAATCAAATGGTTTTTTAAATCGGATAATAATTGTGACCTCCAGAGGGACCACAAGCTAAAAAGGGTGATTTTTCGGACAATCGGGGGCCATAATTCAGGAAATTACATTACGATAGGTGCAAATATCGAAAGGAACCAAGATCTTTGGGTTATAAACATGCATGTCAAGTTTCATCAAAATCGGTTCAAAATTGTGACCTCTATAGGGTCCACAAGCTAAAAACGTGATTTTTCGTACAATCAGGGGCTATAATCCATGAAGTTTTCATCCGATACATGCCAATATCGAAAGCAGCCGAGATCTTTTGGGGATAAACCTATATTTCAAGTTTCGTCAAAATCGGATAAGAATTGTGACCTGTAGATGGTCCACAAACAAATTGTGGACGGACGGACGGACAGGCGGACGTCCGCACGGACAGGGGCGACGACATAATACGTCCACATGAAAATGTGGGCGTATAAAACTTTAAAATATCGAAAATTAACTTTCAATAACTACATACATATTATACATCGTTAGAATCGTAATTAGGTCAGCTATCTGAATATACAACCTTTTTTCGAAAATCTCTTAAAATAAAAAAATAGTAGGGCATTTTCCAAAATTTCACGATTTTTCGACTTTTTTCGATTTTCAGTCCGTTATTTCACCTATTCCAGATATTTTAAAGTCGTAATGGAAAGTTTCGTACACAAGACTACCACAAGGTCTCTCGATGGAGAAAGTTTCATAAAAAAACTGTGGAGCAGTTTTCGAAATACAGGCATCTAAAAACGCTCCAAATCAGAAAATACTTGATTTTCAGCGTGCCATATTTTGCTGCCTGTTCATAGTATCCGTATGAATTTGGTATCATACGATAGTACAATCCCAGTGCAGTATAATGGTACCCTAATTTCTTTAATCCATTGATATCGGGCCGGGAAATCGCGTTTTTCCCAAAAATATTCATTTTTTTGCATTTTTTTCAAAATATTGCACATTGTTTCGACCACTTCCGGTTTAAGGATTCTTCACGAAATTGCTTTATTCGTTGGTATTGGTGTATAACTTCATGTTCCAGAAGTTTCAGAAACGTCAATTCTGCCATAAAACGAAACCCGAGCTCACAAAATGGGAAGTAATTTCGAAAAAAATCGAAAAATAAAGGGCGATAACTCTGAATGAAACTTATATTACTGGAATCGCATGGAGGTATCCAAAAATGTAGGTCAAATTTGAAAATTTTGAAATTTAACAAAAATTGTTTTCAATTTTCGAACGCTAAAAGTCATAGACGAATGTTCGAAATCGAAAAATGTGAGATAGCCATTGTCTAAGAAAAGATTCAGGGATTCCAAAAAGGTAACTTGTTTGAAAATGGATAAAGAATTGACGAAACTATGGCCAATTTTCAATTTTTAGACAAAATACAAAGTTCGGTCACTTCCGGCATGCGCAGAAATTTCAAAAATATTTTAGCAAGTAGCCACCACATGGTTTCCCGACAGAAAATCTAATTCCAGATCGATATCTGTTTTCGATCATGGTGATCTAGGCTCCCGCGGTAAATAATAATAATAATAAATAGACCTGCAGACCTGCAGTGCTGAATCGGCTTTCAGGAATCAGACAGGAAGTGCGTCATACAATAGCCGATCCATCGAGCTACCAAACGACACTGTAGTTGTTATGATTCAGTGACGCCCTTTTTGTAAGTAATATTTGCTTGCGAATACACCGGTCAAAATTGTAAAATCTGGCAAAATTACTTCACTTCCGGTGCCAAAAGAAATCATTATCGGTAACAAATAAGTTGAGAATTCGCAATTGAGAATTGTTTTATACACACCAGGCAATAAATAATAAACTTGGAACCCATAAACTGAAATTAAAAAGATAAAAAACTTAAAGGGAGACAAACTATATCTCAAATTAAGCGACACTACCGAGATGAGAGAAATGGGGTTTAACGTCGACTAGACACAAACTATGTGATTTCGGGACTAGCATGGTTTAATTTTATATCAATAATTCCTGTGTAAAATATCATCAAAAAATATTCATAAATAAAAAAGGTTTTCGTAAAAGAATTAATTTTTTTCAAAATATCGGACATTTTTACGACTACTTCCGGTTTTACGATTGTTGTTGTGATAGCTTTACGAAGTTCTTTGGATACTTAACTTTACGTACCAGAAATATCAGAAACATCCATTGAGTAGTTTTGGAAAAAAAGATAAATTAAAGAGCGTTTCCAAAAATTTAACGATTTTTCAATTTTTTTCAAAGTTTGAGGCCATTTTTGGACCACTATATTATTTCAACGCTTTTCATTTTGGATTCACTATATAGACAACCGATAGAACTTTGAGCAAGAAAAATTTAAGAAAAATCTGTGGCGTCGTTTTCGAGAAAAAGGCGTCTCAGAATGTTCAAAAAATAGGAAAATACTAGATTTTTGGCATACAATAATTTTTTTCCTTACCATCGAAATCGTATTATTTAGATACCATATGGTGGTCCGTTAATAGGGCTATCCAGCGACACTTTAGTTCTTTTGGTCCGCTATTACCTAAAGGAGAAATCAAGTTTTTCGCAAGTGCGACAATGTTTTTAACCATTTTTTTCATTTTTTGAATACTTCCGGTATGGTTATTATTGTCGGAATAGTTTTAATAGCCGGTTTGGGCACTAAAATAGCCACAGGGCTCTGTAATGATATATTACATTATCCGATCAGATAAAATGCCCCTGAGAAATCCTGTGTTCAAAAGTGCCAAAAATGCAAAAAAAATAAAATATCGAAAATTAAATTTCAATAACTACATACATATTATACATCGTTAGAATCGTAATTACGTCAGCTATCTGAATATGCAATCTTTTTTTGAAAATCTCTTAAAATAAAAAAATAGCAGTGCATTTTCCAAAATTTCACGATTTTTCGACTTTTTTCGATTTTCAGTCCGTTATTTCACCTATTCCAGATATTTCAAAGTCTTACTGGATGGTTTCATGCAAAATAACTCCGAAAGGACTCTCGATAGAAAAAAAATTTAAAAAAAGTTGTGGTTAAGTTTTCGAGCTACAGGCATCCAAAAACGCTCCAAATCAGAAAATACTTGATTTTCAGCGTGCCATATTTTGCTGCCTGCTCATCGTATCCGTACGAATTGGGTATCATACGATAGCACAATCCTAGTGCAATCCAATGGTAATTTGTCTAATCCATTGATATCGGACGGAGAAATCGCGTTTTTCCCCAAAATACCCATTTTTTGCATTTTTTTCAAAATATCGGACATTATTTCGACCACTTCCGGTGTACAGATTATTGTTGAAATTGCTTTATTCCTTGCAATGGTCATTTGGCTTCATGCCTCAGAAGTTTCAGAAACGTCAATTCTGCCATAAAACGAAACCCGAGCTCACAAAATGGGTAGAAAATTCGAAAAAAATCGAAAAATAAAGGGCGATAACTCGGAATGAAACTTATATTTCTGGAATCAGATTGTTTTCAGGTATCCAAAAATGTAGGTCAAATTTGAAAATTTTGAAAAATAACAAAAATTGTCTCTCAAACCATATTTTTCATTTTTCGATCGCAAGAAGTCAGCGATGAAGTTTCGAAATATCGAAATTTTCAACTACTATCGTCCGAGAAAAGACTCAGGGTTTCCGAAAATGTCATTTGTATGAAAATAGGTACAGAATTGACGAATCTACGGCCGTTTTTTAATTTTTTGACACAGCACAAAACTCGACCACTTCCGGTCTGCGCAGAAGTTTCAAAAATAGTTTGTCAAGTAGCCAACACATGGTTTCCCAATAGAGAATTAGGTCCCAGATCGGTATCTGTTACAGGCACTGAGAAATAGGCTCCGGCGAAAAAAAAATAATAATAACTAGATCTGCTACTGTCCCATGCAGATATGAAAGCTTTCATATTCACAGTCACTTCATAAAAAATCCAAACAAGAAAAAATGAATTATTAAAATCAGTAACAATCTAGCAAAATTAATATGATTTTTCACTCGTAAACAACTTTGTCGGCACGAAAAACATCAAAGGCGAAATTCGAATTTTTGAAATATTCAAATACCAAAAATTCGACCCGTATCCCGGCTATCCTGAAATGTATTAAATTTTAGACATAGGAGACGCATTGAACATACTATGCCCTATTGTGTTTGTTTACAAGTCCGTAAATGTCGATTTTTCACGATGTTTCATATTCACTTCAAAATGGCGACCATCAGCTGACCTAAATCAAAATTCTGCTCTGAACGTTTTTTAGGTTTACCTTCAAGGATTCAGAAAATGTAACTCCCATGTCTGTAAGTGCAATATCGCAAAAGTTCTATTGTTTTTTCACATTTCAAGATGGTGGCACTTCCGGTCCGATCGACAAACTCCATGTTTTGGGTACGAATCAGTAATTACTTCTATAGTATCGAAAAAAAAATAGGTCATTCTGACCTTTATTTCGACGATTTATTTTTAAAGATTGTATTCATAATTCCACCAAGGGGAGATAATTTAGAAAATTTTATAAGTCGTTTTTCAAGTCGCATCAGTAATGTCTACTTACATCCTAAATTTCATGAAAATCGTACAACTATTAAAGAAGTTGGTCTCAACTTCCGGTTCGAAATCACAGCGACGAATTTTCGAATATTACAAAACTTTTAAAAATAAGCTTTCCCTGACCAGCTTAATCGTTCGCAATAAACGTTTGCCCCTTAAAATCGGCAAATTGCTGACTTTAAAGTGAGAAACATTACAACCGGGCGAAATTTTCTGTTTTATCACTTTTACAGTACCATTGATTACCAACCGATTATTACAAAACTTTAAAAATAAAAGGGAAAGAGAGAAATGCGGCTTAACGTCCATTCGACACAAACGAGGTCATTTCGGGACTAACATAGGTCTTTTAATTTTATTTAAAAACTTCCCATGCGCGTACGGGTCTTCAGCCGTGGGAGGAAACCGAAGTACACGGAGAAAACCCACGAGGTTGGACACCATACTCCATGTCACGTGCAACTTGGAAATCGAAACGACGCCGGTTGACTCAATGGCAGACGTTATGATACAGCACACACATGCTAACCATTCAGCCATTCAGCCTCCCTAAAATCGGGAAATTGCTGATTTATAGCAAGAAAAATTTCAACCGGGCGAAATTTTCTGTTTTAACAGTTTAATTTGCACGGTACTTTAATTACCAACCGATTATTACAAAACTTTTGAAAATAAGCTCCAACTGACCAGCTTAATCGTACGCAATAAACGTTTGGCCTGAATTGAAAATTCTGCACCTAGAAAGTTCATCTCGATTTTTCGGCGTGGTTCCCCCTCGTCAGTGAGGCAGAACGGAGGGCCTGATAAGGACAGCTGTCTAGTCGTTCGGATGGGACGAAAAACCAAGGTCCCGTGTACACATTGGACTGCATATAAAATATCCCTAAGCAGATGGAATTCGATACTGTTGAATAAGCTCTATACGATGACTAAATGTGCATATTCTAGTCACCCACACTGCATGTTTCGCTTAACAATGAAAGGGTGCCGTTTTCAATGTTCGATCCTTTTGTTCTTCTACTCTTGATATGTTGGACTGTTGATCGATGGTTTCATATAAAAGACTACTGATAATACTCTTTGTACAAGAAGTTCCAAAAATATATCATGTTTACTTTACGAGAAAAAGACCTATAAATAAGCTCCAAACCGTAAAAATACGACTTTTTGGATTCCCGATCTCTTTTTTTCTGCTATCCCTGATATTTAAAAAGAATGATACAATGATTTCACACAACAGGCTAGCTATTTGACAAGAGTTTCACCGCCCTCCCTTCATTATAACCGAAGTTATCGTGCCCTAAAGAATCAACAAATCAGCATGCTTATCTCTGCTTACACTTGGCAGAAAATGCTCACCTTTGCACTCAATCATGACATTGACACAGTGAACGTCTACACCAAGTTTGAACATTCTAGCTTAATTAGAAGGAGAGTTATTGTGTTCCAAAACCTCGGCCCTTCAAATTGCTTCTATTTTTCATTTTCAATTCAAAATGATGACCATCACGTGACCGAAATCAAAATTCTGATCAGATAGATTTTTAGGCCATCCTACAAGGATTCAGAAAATATAAGTCCCGGGTCTGTAAGTAAAATAGCAAAAGAGCCTTAGTGATTTTTCACGTTTAAAGATGGCGGCACTTCCGGTTCGATCGACAAACACCATATTTTGTATACGAATCAGTAATTCCTTGTCTAGTATAGAAAAAAAAATTAGGTCATTCTGACCTATATTTCGATGATTTTTTTGAAAACTTTGATCCTTAATTTCACCAAGGGGAGATAATCTAGAAAATTTCTAATTATATTTTTGAAGTCACATCGGTAAGATCTACTTATGTACTAAATTTCATGAAAATCGTACAACTATTAAAGAAGTTGTCAAATTGGTCTAAACTTCCGGTTCGAAATCACAGCGACGAATTTTCGAAATTCGAAAATGTGAAACTGCAGATGAAAATGATTTTTTTCAAGGTATTCAAAGCAAAAAGAATTAGTAAAATAGGTCAAAAGATAACAAAGTTACGACTATGCATTGTCAGTTTTTTCGTTCGTAAAATTCGGTGATTTCGGATTCGTAAAACGTTTTGAAAATATATTTAAACAACGTTCGCACCCCATTTTTTGGGGGGTAGGTCAAAGTTTCAGAAAGATCCCATGGTTAGATTCTGAGAAATCCGATTTGCAGAAAATACACACAAAAAAAATAATAATAACTAGATCTGCTACTGTCCCATGCAGATATGAAAGCTTTCATATTCATCGTCACGTGTCATAGATTATATCAAGTATCTCAAATAAAAGGATAAGAATAACAAACTATCAAAATTGGTCAAAAACTCGCGAAGTTACAAGTCTAAATATAATATGAAACATTGCATAATCTGAAAACTAAAGGGAAATAACTGATACTTGTGTTGCTGTAATCGGGATGACTTCCCACTTCAAAACGTTCAGAAAAATGAAATGAAAATGGTAAGAAAACATCGAAAAATTAAATGAGAAAACTTTGAACAAAACTAAAAACTTTTGAATCAGGTTGATCCCAATTGTTTGAATATTTACGTTAAATATGTAAATTTGGAAAATTATAAAGACATAATTATCAAAATCGGTCAAAACTCACAAAGTTACAAATTTAAATGTAGTGAGAAACATTGCACCCTCGGCAAAAAAATAATCTTTAAACTAAAGGGAAATAACCCAAACTTGTATAGCTGTAATCGGGCTTCCAAAATTAGAGATATGTTATATAATTATGGTTTCCAATATGTTTGGTTATAAGTAGGAAATCGTGACAACTTCTTAAGCATGTTTTAAACAAAGGGTCATAGACTGCAATATACAAGAATGGCACTTTGCAATAAAAAAAACTGGTCAAAGCAAGATTTCTATGCAGAAATGAAATAATTAATAGAACCAGAAAAACATTTATCCACTATAATAAATAAGCAACATAGAGAAAATGAAATAAAATTGAATGGTTGTTTAACGTCCTACTGTTTTGCTCCTAAAATGGGCTAATGAAGACGGGCATACGCCATAAAGTGTGCAATGAGCGAAATTTTACCCGGGCAGCGGCGTTACGGCCTACGAGGTTGGACAGGCGACCATACGCCTTGTCACGTACAACCAAGAAATCGAAACAACGCCAGTTGACTCAATGACAGACGTTATGATACAGAGCGCACGTGCTAACCATTCAGTCACGCAACCTCCCTAAAATCTGCAAATTGCTGACCTACAAATAGAAACATTTCAACCGGGCGAAATCTTCTATTTTATTAGTTTAATTTGCACGGTACCTTTAGTTATCAACCGAATATTACAAAACTTTTAAAAATAAGCTCCCCCTGACCAGCTAAATCGTTCGCAATAAACGTATTCCCCTTAAAATCGGCAAATTGCTGAATTTAAAGTGAGAAACATTACAACCGGGCGAATTTTTCTGTTTTATCACTTTTACAGTATCTTTGATTACCAACCGATTATTACAAAACTTTAAAAATAAAAAAAAGAGAGAAATGCGGCTTAACGTCCATTCGACACAAACTAGGTCATATGTTTTTTAATTTTATTTAAAAACTCCCCTTGCGCGTACTGGTCTTTAGCTGTTGGGAGGAAACCGAATGGCACGGAGAAAACCCACGAGGTTGGACACCATACTCCATGTCACGTGCAATCTCGAAATCGAAACGACGCCCGTTGACTCAATGACAGACGTTACGATACAGCGTGCACATGCTAACCATTCAGCCATTCAGCCTCCCTTAAAAATAAGCTCCCCCTGACCAGCTTAATTGTTCGCAATAAACATTTGCCCTCTAAAATCGGCAAATTGCTGACTTTAAAGTGAGAAACATTATAACCGGGCGAAATTTTCTGTTTTAACAGTTTAATTCGCACGGTATTTTAATTACCAACCGATTATTACAAAACTTTTGAAAATAAGCTCCAACTGACCAGCTTAATCGTATGCAATAAACGTTTGGCCTGAATTGAAAGTTCTGCAACGAGGAAGATCATCTCGATTTTCCGGCGTGGTCCCCCCTTGTCAGTGAGGCAGAACGGAGGGCCTGACAAGGACAGCTGTCTAGTCGTTCGGGTGGGACGAAAAACCAAGGTCGCGTGTACACATTGGAGTGAACGTAAAATATCCCTAAGCAGTTGGAATTCGATACTGTTGAATAAGCTCTATAAAATCTTTTCGAACTCTTTCGGACCCTCATCAACAAAAGAATGGAATAAACTTGATCTCAATATAAGAATATCCCCATCTCTCACTACTTTCAAACAAAATCTAAAACTAAACGATCCAACAATTCCAATTTCATTTCTACAGGGCAAAAGAAAGAACCAAATAATTCACAGCAGACTGCGGCTTTCTTGTAGCGACCTGAACGGGCATAAATTCTTACGACATATCTCCGAGGATCCATCCTGCAGCTGTGGTCATCGATATGAAGATTCTGAACATTTTCTCCGTTGGTGCCCACTGTACTCAGATGCACGAAAAATTACAATACATCTTTTACCATCACACCAGCAATCAATTACACCACTTCTTTTTGGCATAGAAAACCAGGCTACATCTAATAATATCTTTAAAATAGTACATGAATACTTCGATGTTACCAGACGTTTCAATATCTGATTCTATTTATAGAAACTTTTTATTCATGTTATAAAATAGCACTTCCTCCTCTTTACTTGTTGTAAATAGTATTTATATTAATTGTGTAACTCCATATGAAATTCACCACTATTGTATAATATGTACATAGACGATCTGTATATATTACTATATGTTTTATATTCCTTGTATGAGGAGAGGGGTGATATAGGCTTTGCCTGTTCCCTGATCCCTTTTCATGTATTTCTGAAATAAAATATTGTTTACACAAAAAAAAAAGCTCTATACAATGACTAAATGTGCAGATTGTAGTCACACACACTGCATGTTTCGCTTAACAATGAAAGGGTGCCGTTTTCAATGTTCGATCCTTTTATTCTTCTACTCCAGATATTTTGGACTGTTGATCGAAGTTTTCATATAAAAGACTACCGATAAGACTCTTTGTAGAAGAAGTTACCAAAAAGTATTATGTTGACTTTAAGAGAAAAGAACCTTTAAAGATGCTCCAAATCGTAAACATACGACTTTTTGTTTACAGTACCTTTGATTACCAACCGATTATTACAAAACTTTAAAAATAAAAGAGAAAGAGAGAAATGCGGCTCAACGTCCATTCGACACAAACTAGGTCATTTCGGGACCAACATATGTTTTTTAATTGTATTTATAAACTTCCCTTGCGCGTACGGGTCTTTAGCCGTGGGAGGAAACCGAAGAACACGGAGAAAACCCACGAGGTTGGACACCATACTCCATGTCACGTGCAACTTGGAAATCGAATCGACGCCGGTTGACTCAATGACAGACGTTACGATACAGCGCGCGTATGCTAACCATTCAGCCTCCCTAAAATCTGGAAATTGCTGACTTATATCAAGAAACATTTTAACCGGGCGAAATTTTCTGTTTTAACAGTTTAATTCGCACGGTATTTTATTTACCAACCGATTATTACAAAACTTTTGAAAATAAGCTCCAACTGACCAGCTTAATCGTATGCAATCAACGTTTGGCCTGAATTGAAAGTTCTGCAACGAGGAAGATCATCTCGATTTTCCGGCGTGGTTCCCCCTTGTCAGTGAGGCAGAACGGAGGGCCTGACAAGGACAGCTGTCTAGTCGTTCGGGTGGGACGAAAAACCAAGGTCGCGTGTACACATTGGAGTGCACGTAAAATATCCCTAAGCAGTTGGTATTCGATACTGTTGAATAAGCTCTATACAATGACTAAATGTGCAGATTGTAGTCACACACACTATATGTTTCGCTTAACAATGAAAGGGTGCTGTTTTCAATGTTCGATCCTTTTATTCTTCTACTCCAGATATTTTGGACTGTTGATCGAAGTTTTCATATAAAAGACTACCGATAAGACTCTTTGTAGAAGAAGTTCCCAAAAAGTATTATGTTGACTTTAAGAGAAAAGAACCTTTAAAGATGCTCCAAATCGTAAACATACGACTTTTTGGATTTTCGATCTCTTTTTTTCAGCTATCCCTGATATTATTTAAAAAAAAGATACAACGATTTCACACAACAGGCCAGCTATTACACTCTCGATTAACAAGAGTTTCACCGCCCTCCCTTCATTATAACCGAAGTTATCTTGCCCTAAAGAATCAACAAATCAGCATGCTTATTTCTGCTTACCCTAGGCAGAAAATGCTCATCTTTGAACTCAATCATGACATTGACATAGTGAACGTCTACACCAAGATTGAACATTCTAGCTCAATTGTGAAACTGCAGATGAAAATGATTTTTTTCAAGGTATTCAAAGAAAAAAGAATTAGTAAAATCGGTCAAAAAATAACAAAGTTACGACCATGCTTTGTCCATTTCGTCGTTCGTAAATTTCGGTGATTTCGGATTCGTAAAACGTTTTGAAAATATATTTAATCAAGGTTCGCACCCCATTTTTGGGGGGGTAGGTCAAAATTTCAGAAAGATCCTACGGATAGATTCTAAGAAATCCGATTTGCAGAAAACACACAAAAAAAAAATAATAATAATAATCTTAACAGAAACAATAAGCTTTCATATGTAATATGTAATATGAAAGCTTAACTAGATCTGCTACTGTCCCATGCAGATATGAAAGCTTTCATATTCGTCGTCACGTGTCATTGATTGTATCAAGTATCCTAAATAAAAGGATAAGAAGAAAAAATTATTAAAATTGGTCAAAAACTCGCGAAGTTACAAGTCTAAATATAGTATGAAACATTGCACCCAGGCATAACAATAATCTGAAAACTAAAGGGAAATAACTGAAACTTGTATTACTGTAATGAGACGGATGAGAAAATGAAATGAAAATGGCGGGAAAAAAAATTAAAAATGGCAGGTTGGACAGGCGACCTTACTCCTTGTCACGTACAACCGGGTATTCGAAAACAAGCTAGTTAACTCAATGACAGGTGCGCGTGCTAACCATTCAGGCACCCAACCCCCCTTTAAAATCAGACACGTGCAATATGTCATATAGGAAGAATAAGAAGTCGCTCACAACAAAATGGTAAATTAATGAGTTTAGGCCAAAAGGTTGAGCTACTGTTTTAGAGTACTTAATAGTTTTAAAGAGACACGTTAAGGGTTGTTCATAGTTAAATGAAAGTTTATTTTTAAATAAGACCAATAAAATTAGGATTTAATAATGCCAGACTAATATTTTCAATATGTTTGGTTATAAGTAGGAAATCGTGACGACTTCTTAAGCAAGTTTTAAACAAAGGATCATGTTTGTTTAAACAAGAATGGCACTCTGCAATAAAAAAAACTGGCCAAAGCAAGATTTCTAATTAAGTAATTGCTAGAACCAGAAAAATATTTATCCACTATAATAAATAAGCAACATAGAGAAAATGAAATGAAATTGAATGGGGTTTAACGTCCGACTGTTCTGCTCCTAAAATGGGCTAATGAAGACGGGCATATGCCATAAAGTGTGCAATGAGGGAAATTTTACCCGGGCAGCGGCGGTTACGGCCTACGAGGTTGGACAGGCGACCATACTCCTTGTCACATACAATCAAGAAATCGAAACAACGCCAGTTGACTCAATGACAGACGTTATGATACAGAGCGCACGTGCTAACCATTCAGCCACGCAACCTCCCTAAAATCGGCAAATTGCTGACCTACAGCGAGAAACATTTCAACCGGGCCAAATTTTCTATTGTAACAGTTTAATTTGAACGGTACCTTTAGTTATCAACCGATTATTACAAAACTTTTAAAAATAAGCTCCCCCTGACCAGCTTAAGCGTTCGCAATAAACGTCTGCCCCTTAAAATCGGCAAATTGCTGACTTTAAAGTGAGAAACATTACAACCGGGCGAAATTTTCTGTTTTATCACTTTTACAGTACCTTTGATTACCAACCGATTATTACAAAACTTTAAAAATAAAAGAGAAAGAGAGAAATGCGGCCTAATGTCCATTCGACACAAACTAGGTCATTTCGGGACTAACATATGTTTTTTAATTTTATTTAAAAACTCCCCTTGCGCTTACAGGGTTTAGCCGTTGGGAGGAAACCGAAGGACACGGAGAAAACCCACGAGGTTGGACATCATACTTCATGTCACGTCCAACCTGGAGATCGAAACGACGCCCGTTGACTCAATGACAGACGTTACGATACAGTGCGCACATGCTAACCATTCAGCCATTCAGCCTCCCTGAATTCAGAAAATTGCTGACTTATAGCAAGAAACATTTCAACCGGGCGAAATTTTCTGTTTTAACAGTTTAATGTGCACGGTACTTTAATTACCAACCGATTATTACAAAACTTTTGAAAATAAGCTCCAACTGACCAGCTTAATCGTATGCAATAAAGGTTTTCGCCTGAATTGAAAGTTCTGCGCGGAGAAAGTTCATCTCGATTTCCCGGCGTGGTTACCCTTGTCAGTGAGGCAGAACGGAGGGCCTGACAAGCACAGCTGTCTAGTCATTCGGATGGGACGAAAAACCAAGGTCCCGTGTACACATTGGAGTGCACGTAAAATATCCCTAAGCAGTTGGAATTCGATACTGTTGAATAAGCTCTATACGATGACTAAATGTGTAGATTGTAGTCACCCACACTGCATGTTTCGCTTAACAATGAAAGGGTGCCGTTTTCAATGTTCGATCCTTTTGTTCTTCTACTCCTGATATGTTGGACTGTTGATCGATGGTTTCATATAAAAGACTACCAATAAGACTCTTTGTAGAAGAAGTTCCCAAAAAATATTATGTTGACTTAACGAGAAAGACCTCTAAACATGCTCCAAATTGTAAAAATACGACTTTTTGGATTTTCAATCTCTTTTTTTCGGCTATCCCTGATATTTAGAAAAAATAATACAATGATTTCACACAACAGGCTAGCTATTAGACTCTCTATTGACAAAAGTTTCACCGCCCTCCCTTCATCATAACCGAAGTTATCGTGCCCTAAAGAATCAACAAATTAGCATGCTTATCTCTGCTTACCCTAAGCAGAAAATGCTGATCTTTAAACTCAATCATAACATTGACCTAGTGAACGTCTACACCAAGTTTGAACATTCTAGCTTAATTAGAAGAGGAGTAATTTTGTTCCAAAGTCCCGACCCTTCAAATTGCTTCTATTTTTCATTTTCAATTCAAAATGGTGACCATCACGTGACAGAAATCAAAATTCTATTCGCGACATTTTTTAGGCCTTCCTACAAGGATTCAGAAAATATAACTCCCGAGTCTGTAAGTAAAATAGCAAAAAAGCCTTATTGATTTTTCACTTTTAAATATGGCGGCACTTCCGGTTCGATCGACAAACTCCATATTTTGTGTACAAATCAGTAATTACTTATCTAGTATCCAAAAAAAAATCAGGTCATTCTGACCTATATTTCGATGATTTTTTTGAAAATTTTGATCCTTAATTTCGTCAAGGGGAGATAATTTAGAAAATTTCTAATTATATTTTTGAAGTCACATCGGTAAGATCTACTTAGATACTAAATTTCATGAAAATCGTACAACTATTAAAGAAGTTGTCAAATTGGTCTAAACTTCCGGTTCGAAATCACAGCGACGAATTTTCGAAATTCGAAAATGTGAAACTGCAGATGAAAATGATTTTTTTAAAGGTATTCAAAGAAAAAAGAATTAGTAAAATCGGTCAAAAAATAACAAAGTTACGACTATGCATTGTCATTTTTTTCGTTCGTAAAATTCGGTGATTTCGGATTCGTAAAACGTTTCGAAAATATATTTAATCAAGGTTTGCACCCCATTTTTGGGGACGTAGGTCAAAATTTCAGAAAGATCCTATGGATAGATTCTGAGAAATCCGATTTGCAGAAAACACACACAAAAAAAAAAATAATAATAACTAGATCTGCTACTGTCCCATGCAGATATGAAAGCTTTCATATTCATCGTCACGTGTCATTGATTGTATCAAGTATCCTAAATAAAAGGATAAGAAGAAAAAATTATTAAAATTGGTCAAAAACTCGCGAAGTTACAAGTCTAAATATAGTATGAAACATTGCACCCAGGCATAACAATAATCTGAAAACTAAAGGGAAATAACTGAAACTTGTATTACTGTAATGAGACGGATGAGAAAATGAAATGAAAATGGCGGGAAAAGAAATTAAAAATGGCAGGTTGGACAGGCGACCTTACTCCTTGTCACGTACAACCGGGCATTCGAAAACACACTAGTTAACTCAATGACAGGCGCGCGTGCTAACCATTCAGGCACCCAACCCCCTTTGAAATCAGACACATGCAATATGTCATATAGGAAGAATAAGAAGTCCCTCACAACAAAATGGTAAATTAATGAGTTTAGGTCAAAAGGTTGAGCTACTGTTTTAGAGTACTTAATAGTTTTAAAGAGACACGTTAAGGGTTGTTCATAGTTAAAAGAAAGTTTAATTTTAAATAAGACCAATAAAATTAGGATTTAATAATGCCAGACTAATATTTCCAATATGTTTGGTTATAAGTAGGAAATCGTGACGACTTCTTAAGCATGTTTTAAACAAAGCATCATGTTTGTTTAAACAAGAATGGCACTCTGCAATAAAAAAAAACTGGCCAAAGCAAGATTTCTATGCAGAAATTAAATAATTGCTAGAACCAGAAAAATATTTATCCACTATAATAAATAAGCAACATAGAGAAAATGAAATGAAATTGAATGGGGTTTAACGTCCGACTGTTCTGCTCCTAAAATGGGCTAATGAAGACGGGCATATGCCATAAAGTGTGCAATGAGGGAAATGTTACCCGGGCAGCGGTGGTTACGGCCTACGAGGTTGGACAGGCGACCATACTCCTTCACGTACAACCAAGAAATCGAAACAACGCCAGTTGACTCAATGACAGACGTTATGATACAGAGCGCACGTGCTAACCATTCAGCCACGCAGCCTCCCTAAAATCGGCAAATTGCTGACCTACAGCGAGAAACATTTCAACCGGGCCAAATTTTCTAATGTAACAGTTTAATTTGCACGGTACCTTTAGTTATCAACCGAATATTACAAAACTTTTAAAAATAAGCTCCCCCTGACCAGCTTAAGCGTTCGCAATAAACGTTTGCCCCTTAAAATCGGCAAATTGCTGACTTTAAAGTGAGAAACATTACAACCGGGGGCAATTTTCTGTTTTATCACTTTTACAGTACCTTTGATTACCAACCGATTATTACAAAACTTTAAAAATAAAAGAGAAAGAGAGAAATGCGGCCTAATGTCCATTCGACACAAACTAGGTCATTTCGGGACTAACATATGTTTTTTAATTTTATTTAAAAACTCCCCTTGCGCTTACAAGTCTTTAGCCGTTGGGAGGAAACCGAAGGACACGGAGAAAACCCACGAGGTTGGACATCATACTTCATGTCACGTCCAACCTGGAGATCGAAACGACGCCCGTTGACTCAATGACAGACGTTACGATACAGTGCGCACATGCTAACCATTCAGCCATTCAGCCTCCCTGAATTCAGAAAATTGCTGACTTATAGCAAGAAACATTTCAACCGGGCGAAATTTTCTGTTTTAACAGTTTAATGTGCACGGTACTTTAATTACCAACCGATTATTACAAAACTTTTGAAAATAAGCTCCAACTGACCAGCTTAATCGTATGCAATAAAGGTTTTCGCCTGAATTGAAAGTTCTGCGCGGAGAAAGTTCATCTCGATTTCCCGGCGTGGTTACCCTTGTCAGTGAGGCAGAACGGAGGGCCTGACAAGCACAGCTGTCTAGTCATTCGGATGGGACGAAAAACCAAGGTCCCGTGTACACATTGGAGTGCACGTAAAATATCCCTAAGCAGTTGGAATTCGATACTGTTGAATAAGCTCTATACGATGACTAAATGTGTAGATTGTAGTCATCCACACTGCATGTTTCGCTTAACAATGAAAGGGTGCCGTTTTCAATGTTCGATCCTATTGTTCTTCTACTCCTGATATGTTGGACTGTTGATCGATGGTTTCATATAAAAGACTACCAATAAGACTCTTTGTAGAAGAAGTTCCCAAAAAATATTATGTTGACTTAACGAGAAAGACCTCTAAACATGCTCCAAATTGTAAAAATACGACTTTTTGGATTTTCAATCTCTTTTTTTCGGCTATCCCTGATATTTAGAAAAAATAATACAATGATTTCACACAACAGGCTAGCTATTAGACTCTCTATTGACAAAAGTTTCACCGCCCTCCCTTCATTATAACCGAAGTTATCGTGCCCTAAAGAATCAACAAATTAGCATGCTTATCTCTGCTTACCCTAAGCAGAAAATGCTGATCTTTAAACTCAATCATAACATTGACCTAGTGAACGTCTACACCAAGTTTGAACATTCTAGCTTAATTAGAAGGAGAGTAATTGTGTTCCAAAGTCCCGACCCTTCAAATTGCTTCTATTTTTCATTTTCAATTCAAAATGGTGACCATCACGTGACAGAAATCAAAATTCTATTCGCGACATTTTTTAGGCCTTCCTACAAGGATTCAGAAAATATAACTCCCGAGTCTGTAAGTAAAATAGCAAAAAAGCCTTATTGATTTTTCACTTTTAAATATGGCGGCACTTCCGGTTCGATCGACAAACTCCATATTTTGTTTACAAATCAGTAATTACTTACCTAGTATCAAAAAAAAAATCAGGTCATTCTGACCTATATTTCGATGATTTTTTTGAAAATTTTGATCCTTAATTTCGTCAAGGGGAGATAATTTAGAAAATTTCTAATTATATTTTTGAAGTCACATCGGTAAGATCTACTTAGATACTAAATTTCATGAAAGTCGTACAACTATTAAAGAAGTTGTCAAATTGGTCTAAACTTCCGGTTCGAAATCACAGCGACGAATTTTCGAAATTCGAAAATGTGAAACTGCAGATGAAAATGATTTTTTTAAAGGTATTCAAAGAAAAAAGAATTAGTAAAATCGGTCAAAAAATAACAAAGTTACGACTATGCATTGTCATTTTTTTCGTTCGTAAAATTCGGTGATTTCGGATTCGTAAAACGTTTCGAAAATATATTTAATCAAGGTTCGCACCCCATTTTTTGGGAGGTAGGTCAAAATTTCAGAAAGATCCTATGGATAGATTCTGAGAAATCCGATTTGCAGAAAACACACAAAAAAAAAAAAATAATAACTAGATCTGCTACTGTCCCATGCAGATATGAAAGCTTTCATATTCATCGTCACGTGTCATTGATTGTATCAAGTATCCTAAATAAAAGGATAAGAAGAAAAAATTATCAAAATTGGTCAAAAACTCGCGAAGTTACAAGTCTAAATATAGTATGAAACATTGCACCCAGGCATAACAATAATCTGAAAACTAAAGGGAAATAACTGAAACTTGTATTACTGTAATGAGACGGATGAGAAAATGAAATGAAAATGGCGGGAAAAAAAATAAAAATGTCAGGTTGGACAGGCGACCTTACTCCTTGTCACGTACAACCGGGCATTCGAAAACATGCTAGTTAACTCAATGACAGGCGCGCGTGCTAGCCATTCAGCCATCCACCCCCCCCCTTTTGATATCCGACACGTGCAATATGTCATATAGGAAGAATAAGAAGTCGCTCACAACAAAATGGTAAATTAATGATTTTAGGTCAAAAGGTTGAGCTACTATTTTAGAGTACTTAATAGTTTTAAAGAGACACGTTAAGGGTTGTTCATAGTTAAATGAAAGTTTAATTTTAAATAAGACCAATAAAATTAGGATTTAATAATGCCAGACAAATATTTCCAATATGTTTGGTTATAAGTAGGAAATCATGACGACTTCTTAAGCATGTTTTAAACAAAGGATCATAGACTGAATTATACAAGAATGGCACTCTGCAATAAAAAAAACTGGCCAAAGCAAGATTTCTATGCAGAAATTAAATAATTGCTAGAACCAGAAAAATATTTATCCACTATAATAAATAAGCAACATAGAGAAAATGAAATGAAATTGAATGGGGTTTAACGTCCTACTGTTCTGCTCCTAAAATGGGCTAATGAAGACTGGCATATGCCATAAAGTGTGCAATGAGGGAAATTTTACCCGGGCAGCGGCGTTACGGCCTACGAGGTTGGACAGGCGACCATACTCCTTGTCACGTACAACCAAGAAATCGAAACAACGCCAGTTGACACAATGACCGACGTTTTGATACAGAGCGCACGTGCTAACCATTCAGCCACGCAACCTCCCTAAAATCGGCAAATTGCTGACCTACAGCGAGAAACATTTCAACCGGCCCAAATTTTCTATTTGAACAGTTTAATTTGCATGGTACCTTTAGTTATCAACCGAATATTACAAAACTTTTAAAAATAAGCTCCCCCTGACCAGCTTAAGCGTTCGCAATAAACGTCTGCCCCTTAAAATCGGCAAATTGCTGACTTTAAAGTGAGAAACATTACAACCGGGCGAAATTTTCTGTTTTATCACTTTTACAGTACCTTTGATTACCAACCGATTATTACAAAACTTTAAAAATAAAAGAGAAAGAGAGAAATGCGGCCTAATGTCCATTCGACACAAACTAGGTCATTTCGGGACTAACATATGTTTTTTAATTTTATTTAAAAACTCCCCTTGCGCTTACAGGGTTTAGCCGTTGGGAGGAAACCGAAGGACACGGAGAAAACCCACGAGGTTGGACATCATACTTCATGTCACGTCCAACCTGGAGATCGAAACGACGCCCGTTGACTCAATGACAGACGTTACGATACAGTGCGCACATGCTAACCATTCAGCCATTCAGCCTCCCTGAATTCAGAAAATTGCTGACTTATAGCAAGAAACATTTCAACCGGGCGAAATTTTCTGTTTTAACAGTTTAATGTGCACGGTACTTTAATTGCCAACCGATTATTACAACTGACCAGCTTAATCGTGTGCAATAAACGTTTGGCCTGAATTGAAAGTTCTGCACGGAGAAAGTTCATCTTGATTTCCCGGCGTGGTTCCCCGTTGTCAGTGAGGCAGAACGGAGGGCCTGACAAGCACAGCTGTCTAGTCGTTCGGATGGGATGAAACACCAAGGTCCCGTGTACACATTGGAGTGCACGTAAAATATCCCTAAGCAGTTGGAATTCGATACTGTTGAATAAGCTCTATACGATGACTAAATGTGTAGATTGTAGTCACCCACACTGCATGTTTCGCTTAACAATGAAAGGGTGCCGTTTTCAATTTTCGATCCTTTTGTTCTTCTACTCCAGATATGTTGGACTGTTGATCGATGGTTTCATATAAAAGACTACCAATAAGACTCTTTGTAGAAGAAGTTCCCAAAAAATATTATGTTGACTTTACGAGAAAGACCTCTAAACATGCTCCAAATTGTAAAAATACGACTTTTTGGATTTTCAATCTCTTTTTTTCGGCTATCCCTGATATTTAAAAAAAATGATACAATGATTTCAAACAACAGGCTAGCTATTAGACTCTCTATTGACAAAAGTTTCATCGCCCTCCCTTCATTATAACCGAAGTTATCGTGCCCTAAAGAATCAACAAATCAGCATCCTTATCTCTGCTTACCCTAAGCAGAAAATGCTCATCTTTGAACTCAATCATGACATTGACCTAGTGAACGCCTACACCAAGTTTGAACATTCTAGCTTAATTAGAAGGAGAGTTATTGTGTTCCAAAGTCCCGGCCCTTCAAATTGCTTCTATTTTTCATTTTCAGTTCAAAATGGTGACCATCACGTGACCGAAATCAAAATTCGGATCCGATAGATTTTTAGGCATTCCTTCAAGGATTCTGAAAATATAACTCCCGAGTCTGTAAGTAAAATAGCAAAAAAGCCTTTTTGATTTTTCACGTTTAAAGATGGTGGCACTTCCGGTTCGATCGACAAACTCCATATTTTGTGTACGAATCAGTAATTACTTGTCTAGTATCAAAAAAAAAAATTAGGTCATTCTGACCTATATTTCGACGATTTTTTTGAAAACTTTGATCCTTAATTTCGTCAAGGGGGGATAATTTAGAACATTTATAATTATATTTTTGAAGTCACATCGGTAACATCTACTTATACACTAAATTTCATGAAAATCGTACAACTATTAAAGAAGTTCTCAAATTGGTCTAAACTTCCGGTTCGAAATCACAGCGACGAATTTTCGAAATTGGAAAATGCGAAACTGCAGATGAAAATGATTTTTTTCAAGGTATTCAAAGAAAAAAGAATTAGTAAAATCGGTCAAAAAATAACAAAGTTACGACTATGCATTGTCAGTTTTTTCGTTCGTAAAATTCGGTGATTTCGGATTCGTAAAACGTTTTGAAAATATATTTAATCAACAGCCATCACCCATTTTTTGGGGGATAAGTAAAAGTTTCAGAACGATCCTATCGTTAGATTCTGAGAAATCCGATTTGTGGACAAAACACAAAAAAAAAATAAAAATAATAATCTTAACAGAAACAATAAGCTTTCATATGTAATATGAAAGCTTAATAATAACTTTAACAGAAACAATAAGCTTTCATATGTAATATGAAAGCTTAATAATCTTAACAGAAACAATAAGCTTTCATATGTAATATGAAAGCTTAACTAGATCTGCTACTGTCCCATGCAGATATGAAAGCTTTCATATTCATCGTCACGTGTCATTGATTGTATAAAGTATCCTAAATAAAAGGATAAGAAGAAAAAATTATTAAAATTGGTCAAAAACTCGCGAAGTTACAAGTCTAAATATAGTATGAAACATTGCACCCAGGCATAACAATAATCTGAAAACTAAAGCGAAATAACTGAAACTTGTATTACTGTAATGAGACGGATGAGAAAATGAAATGAAAATGGCGGGAAAAAAAATTAAAAATGGCAGGTTGGACAGGCGACCTTACTCCTTGTCACGTACAACCGGGCATTCGAAAACACGCTAGTTAACTCAATGACAGGCGCACGTGCTAACCATTCAGCCACTCAACCCCCCTTTGAAATCAGACACGTGCAATATGTCATATAGGAAGAATAAGAAGTCGCTCACAACAAAATGGTAAATTAATGAGTTTAGGTCAAAAGGTTGAGCTACTGTTTTAGAGTACTTAATAGTTTTAAAGAGACACGTTAAGGGTTGTTCATAGTTAAATGAAAGTTTAATTTTAAATAAGACCAATAAAATTAGGATTTAATAATGCCAGACTAATATTTCCAATATGTTTGGTTATAAGTAGGAAATCGTGACGACTTCTTAAGCATGTTTTAAACAAAGGATCATGTTTGTTTAAACAAGAATGGCACTCTGCAATAAAAAAAAACTGGCCAAAGCAAGATTTCTATGCAGAAATTAAATAATTGCTAGAACCAGAAAAATATTTATCCACTATAATAAATAAGCAACATAGAGAAAATGAAATGAAATTGAATGGGGTTTAACGTCCGACTGTTCTGCTCCTAAAATGGGCTAATGAAGACAGGCATATGCCATAATGTGTGCAATGAGGGAAATTTTACCCGGGCAGCGGCGGTTACGGCCTACGAGGTTGGACAGGCAACCATACTCCTTGTCACGTACAACCAAAAGATAGGTTGCCAGGCAACGAAACATACGCCCACAGCAGCTAAATCGTCCGGGCAGTCAACAAGGGTTGTCGCATATTTTTACTTTTTTTGCTAATGAAACATTTGTAATACACTAAAAACTGATTAAGAGTAACGGCTCATTATGTAATTATCAGAAAATCATTAGAATTTGATTGCTTTTTATAAAGTGTTACCCCACACTAACAATTAGTATATACATGAAACATTTAATATCATGGATTTAGCTGTTCAATCTAAAGTCAATCGGATGGTAAGTTTAGCCTCTATAGCGTAACAAGATTTTTTGAAGTTATCAAGGGGAGATAACTCTGGCAATAATTATTTGAAATCTCTGGAAATCAATAGGCTTCTTCGTCTCATGACCCTAAACACTCTGTGTTAATTTAAAGTCGATCGGATATTAACTTTGGCCTCTAGAGCTTCCACAGGATTTTTTCGAAGTGATCAAGGGCCATAACTCTGGCAGCAATTATTGAAAATCACTAAAAATCGATAGACGACTTAGTCTCATGACTGTAAACACTATGTATAAATTTGAAGTCAATCGGATATTAACTTTGGCCTCTAGAGCATCCACAAGATATTTTGAAGTGATCAAGGGCCATAACTCTGGTAGTTATAATCGGAAATCGCTGAAAAACAATAGGCTTCTTCGTCTCATGACCTTAAACACTGTGTATAAATTTAAAGTCAATCGGATATTAACTTTGCCCTCTAGAGCATCCACAAGATATTTTGAAGTGATCAAGGGCCATAACTCTGGTAGTTATTATCGGAAATCGCTGAAAATCAATAGGATTCTTTGCCTCATGACCTTAAACACTGTGTATAAATTTAAAGTAAATCGGATATTAACTTTGGCCTCTAGAGCGTCCACAAGATTTTTTGAAGTGATCAAGGGCCATAACTCTGGCATTTATTATCGGAAATTGCTGAAAATCAATACGATTCTTCGTCTCATGACCTTAAACACTGTGTATAAATTTAAAGTCAATTGGATATTAACTTTGGCCTCTAGAGCATCCACAAGATATTTTCAAGTGTTCAAGGGCCATAACTCTGACACTAATTATCGGAAATCGCTGAAAATCAATAGGCTTCTTCGTCTCATGACCTTAAACACTGTGTATAAATTTAAAGTCAATCGGATATTAACTTTGGCCTCTAGAGCGTCCACAAGATATTTTGAAGTGATCAAGGGCCATAACTCTGGTAGTTATTATCGGAAATCGCTGAAAAACAATAGGCTTCTTCATCTCATGACCTTAAACACTGTGTATAAATTTAAAGTCAACCGGATATTAACTTTGGCCTCTAGAGCGTCCACAAGATTTTTTGAAGTGATCAAGGGCCATAACTCTGGTAGTTATTATCGGAAAACGCTGAAAAACAATAGGCTTCTTCGTCTCATGACCTTAAACACTGTGTATAAATTTAAAGTCAATCGGATATTAACTTTAGCCTGTAGACGGACCGACGGACGGACGGACGGACGGGGGCGACGACAATATACGACCACATTTCAATGTGGGCGTATAAAAATCGAAACACCGGCAGTTGACTCAATGACAGATGTTATGATACAGAGCGCACGTGCTAACCATTCAGCCACGCAACCTCCCTAAAATCGGCAAATTGCTGACCTACAGCGAGAAACATTTCAACCGGGCCAAATTTTCTATTGTAACAGTTTAATTTGCACGGTACCTTTAGTTATCAACCGAATATTACAAAACTTTTAAAAATAAGCTCCCCCTGACCAGCTTAAGCGTTCGCAATAAACGTTTGCCCCTTAAAATCGGGAAATTGATGACTTTAAAGTGAGAAACATTACAACCGGGCGAAATTTTCTGTTTTATCACTTTTACAGTACCTTTGATTACCAACCGATTATTACAAAACTTTAAAAATAAAAGAGAAAGAGAGAAATGCGGCCTAATGTCCATTCGACACAAACTAGGTCATTTCGTGACTAACATATGTTTTTAAATTTTATTTAACCCCCCCCCCCCCTTGTGCGTACTGGTCTTTAGCCGTTGTGAGGAAACCGAAGAACACGGAGAAAACCCACGAGGTTGGACATCATACACCATGTCACGTGCAACCTGGAGATCGAAACGACGCCCGTTGACTCAATGACAGACGTTACGATACAGTGCGCACATGCTAACCATTCAGCCTCCCTGAATTCAGAAAATTGCTGACTTATAGCAAGAAACATTTCAACCGGGCGAAATTTTCTGTTTTAACAGTTTAATGTGCACGGTACTTTAATTACCAACCGATTATTACAAAACTTTTGAAAATAAGCTCCAACTGACCAGCTTAATCGTATGCAATAAACGTTTTGCCTGAATTGAAAGTTCTGCACGGAGAAAGTTCATCTCGATTTCCCGGCGTGGTTCCCCTTGTCAGTGAGGCAGAACGGAGGGCCTGACAAGCACAGCTGTGTAGTCATTCGGATGGGACGAAAAACCAAGGTCTCGTGTACACATTGGAGTGCACGTAAAATATCCCTAAGCAGCTGGAATTCGATACTGTTGAATAAGCTCTATACGATGACTAAATGTGTAGATTGTAGTCACCCACACTGCATGTTTCGCTTAACAATGAAGGGGTGCCGTTTTCAATGTTCGATCCTTTTGTTCTTCTACTCCTGATATTTTGGACTGTTGATCGATGGTTTCATATAAAAGACTACCAATAAGACTCTTTGTAGAAGAAGTTCCCAAAAAATATTATGTTGACTTTACGAGAAAGGCCTCTAAACATGCTCCAAATTGTAAAAATACGACTTTTTGGATTTTCAATCTCTTTTTTTCGGCTATCCCCGATATTTAGAAAAAATAATACAATGATTTCACACAACAGGCTAGCTATTAGACTCTCTATTGACAAAAGTTTCACCGCCCTCCCTTCATTATAACCGAAGTTATCGTGCCCTAAAGAATCAACAAATCAGCATGCTTATCTCTGCTCACCCTAAGCAAAAAATGCTCATCTTTAAACTCAATCATAACATTGACCTAGTGAACGTCTACAACACGTTTGAACATTCTAGCTTAATTAGAATGAGAGTTATTGTGCTCCAAACTCCCGACCCTTCAAATTGCTTCTATTTTTCATTTTCAATTCAAAATGGTGACCATCACGTGACCGAAATCAAAATTCTATTCGCGACATTTTTTAGGCCTTCCTACAAGGATTCAGAAAATATAACTCCCGAGTCTGTAAGTAAAATAGCAAAAAAGCCTTATTGATTTTTCACTTTTAAATATGGCGGCACTTCCGGTTCGATCGACAAACTCCATATTTTGTGTACAAATCAGTAATTACTTATCTAGTATCCAAAAAAAATCAGGTCATTCTGACCTATATTTCGATGATTTTTTTGAAAATTTTGATCCTTAATTTCGTCAAGGGGAGATAATTTAGAAAATTTCTAATTATATTTTTGAAGTCACATCGGTAAGATCTACTTACATACTAAATTTCATGAAAATCGTACAACTATTAAAGAAGTTGTCAAATTGGTCTAAACTTCCGGTTCGAAATCACAGCGACGAATTTTCGAAATTCGAAAATGTGAAACTGCAGATGAAAATGATTTTTTTTAAGGTATTTAGAGAAAAAAGAATTAGTAAAATCGGTCAAAAAATAAAGTTACGACTATGCATTGTCATTTTTTTCGTTCGTAAAATTCGGTGATTTCGGATTCGTAAAACGTTTCGAAAATATATTTAATCAAGGTTCGCACCCCATTTTTGGGGGGTATGTCAAAATTTCAGAAAGATCCTATGGATAGATTCTGAGAAATCCGATTTGCAGAAAACACACACAAAAAAAAAAATAATAATAACTAGATCTGCTACTGTCCCATGCAGATATGAAAGCTTTCATATTCATCGTCACGTGTCATTGATTGTATCAAGTATCCTAAATAAAAGATAAGAAGAAAAAATTATCAAAATTGGTCAAAAACTCTCGAAGTTATAAGTCTAAATATAGTATGAAACATTGCACCCAGGCATAACAATAATCTGAAAACTAAAGGGAAATAATTGAAACTTGTATTACTGTAATGAGACGGATGAGAAAATGAAATGAAAATGGCGGGAAAAACAAATTAAAAATGGCAGGTTGGACAGGCGACCTTACTCCTTGTCACGTACAACCGGGCATTTGAAAACACGCTAGTTAACTCAATGACAGGCGCGCGTGCTAACCATTCAGCCACCCAACCCCCCTTTGAAATCAGACACGTGCAATATGTCATATAGGAAGAATAAGAAGTCGCTCACAAGAAAATGGTAAATTAATGAGTTTAGGTCAAAAGGTTGAGCTACTGTTTTAGAGTATTTAATAGTTTTAAAGAGACACGTTAAGGGTTGTTCATAGTTAAATGAAAGTTTAATTTTAAATAAGACCAATAAAATTAGGATTTGATAATGCCAGACTAATATTTCCAATATGTTTGGTTATAAGTAGGAAATCGTGACGACTTCTTAAGCATGTTTTAAACAAAGGATCATAGACTGAATTATACAAGAATGGCACTCTGCAATAAAAAAAAATGGCCAAAGCAAGATTTCTATGCAGAAATTAAATAATTGCTAGAACCAGAAAAATATTTATCCACTATAATAAATAAGCAACATAGAGAAAATGAAATGAAATTGAATGGGGTTTAACGTCCTACTGTTCTGCTCTAATAAATAAGCAACATAGAGAAAATGAAATCAAATTGAATGGTTGTTTAACGTCCTACTGTTTTGCTCCTAAAATGGGCTAATGAAGACGGTCATATGCCATAAAGTGTGCAATGAGGGAAATTTTACCTGGGCAGCGGCGTCACGGCCTACGAAGTTGGACAGGCGAACATACTCCTTGTCACGTACAACCAAGAAATCGAAACAACGCCAGTTGACTCAAAGACAGACGTTATTCAGCCACGCAACCTCCCTAAAATCGGCAAATTGCTGACCTGCAGCGAGAAACAGTTCAACCGGGCCAAATTTTATATTTTAACAGTTTAATTTGCACGGTACCTTTAGTTATCAACCGAATATTACAAAACTTTTTAAAAAAAAGCTCCCCTTGACCAGCTTAATCGTTCGCAATAAACGTTTGCCCCTTAAAATCGGCGAATTGCTGACTTTAAAGTGAGAAACATTACAACCGGGCGAAATTTTCTGTTTTATCACTTTTACAGTACCTTTGATTACCAACCGTTTATTACAAAACTTTAAAAATAAAAGAGAAAGAGAGAAATGCGGCCTAATGTCCATTAGACACAAACTAGGTCATTTCGTGACAAACATATGTTTTTTAATTTTATTTAAAAACTCCCCTTGCGCTTACTGGTCTTTAGCCGTTGGGAGGAAACCGAAGGAAACGGAGAAAACCCACGAGGTTGGACATCATACTCCATGTCACGTGCAACCTGGAGATCGAAACGACGCCCGTTGACTCAATGACAGACGTTACGATACAGCGCGCACATGCTAACCATTCAGCCATTCAGCCTCCCTGAATTCGAAAAATTGCTGACTTATAGCAAGAAACATTTCAACCGGGCGAAATTTTCTGTTTTAACAGTTTAATGTGCACGGTACTTTAATTACCAACCGATTATTACTAAACTTTTGAAAATATGCTCCAACTGACCAGCTTAATCGTATGCAATAAACGTTTGGCCTGAATTGAAAGTTCTGCACGGAAAAAGTTCATCTTGATTTCCCGGCGTGGTTTCCCGTTGTCATTGAGGCAGAACGGAGGGCCTGACAAGCACAGCTGTCTAGTCGTTCGGATGGGACGAAAAAAAAATATCCTTAAGCAGTTGGAATTCGATACTGTTGAATAAGCTGTATACGATGACTAAATGTGTAGATTGTAGTCACCCACACTGCATGTTTCGCTTAACAATGAAAGGATGCCGTTTTCAATGTTCGATCCTTTTGTTCTTCTACTCCTGATATGTTGGATTGTTGATCGATGGTTTTATATAAAAGACTACCAATAAGACGCTTTGTAGAAGAAGTTCCCAAAAAATATTAAGTTGACTTTACGAGAAAGACCTCTAAACATGCTCCAAATTGTAAATATACGACTTTTTGGATTTTCAATCTCTTTTTTCGCCTATCCCTGATATTTAAAATAAATGATACAATGATTTCACACAACAGGCTAGCTATTGGACTCTCTATTGACAAAAGTTTCACAGCCCTCCCTTCATTATAACCGAAGTTATCGTGCCCTAAAGAATCAACAAATCAGCATGCCTATCTCTGCTTACCCTAGACAGAAAATGCTCATCTTTGAACTCAATCATGACATTGACATAGTGAACGTCTACACCAAGTTTGAACATTCTAGCTCAATTAGAAGGAGAGTTATTGTGTTTCAAAGTCTCAAATTGCTACTACTTTTCATTTTCAATTCAAAATGGTGACCATCACGTGACCGAAATCAAAATTCTGCTCCCTACGATTTTTGGGCCATCCTTCAAGGATTCAGAAAATATAACTCCCGTGTCTGTAAGTAAAATAGCAAAAAAGCCTTAGGGATTTTTCATGTTTCAAGATGGTGGCACTTCCGGTTCGATCGACAAACTCCATATTTTGTGTAGGAATCAGTAATTACTTGTCGAGTATCGAAAAAATTTTTTAGGTCATTCTGACCTATATTTCGATGATTTTTTTGAAAACTTTGATCCTTAATTTCACCAAGGGGAGATAATTTAGAAAATTTCTAATTATATTTTTGAAGTCACATTGGTAAGATCTACATGTATACTAAATTTCATGAAAATCGTACAACTATTAAAGAAGTTGTCAAATTGGTCTAAACTTCCGGTTCGAAATCACAGCGACGAATTTTCGAAATTCGAAAATGTGAAACTGCAGATGAAAACGATTTTTTTCAAGGTATTCAAAGAAAAAAGAATTAGTAAAATCGGTCAAAAAATAACAAAGTTACGACTATGCATTGTCAGTTTTTACGTTCGTAAAATTCGGTGATTTCGGATTCGTAAAAGGTTTTGAAAATATATTTAAACAACGTTCGCATCCCATTTTTGGGGGGGTAGGTCAAAGTTTCAGAAAGATCCCATGGTTAGATTCTGAGAAATCCGATTTGCAGAAAATACACAAAAAAAAAAATAACTAGATCTGCTACTGTCCCATGCAGATATGAAAGCTTTCATATTCATCGTCACGTGTCATCGATTATATCAAGTATCTCAAATAAAAGCATAAGAATAACAAACTATCAAAATTGGTCAAAAACTCGCGAAGTTACAAGTCTAAATATAGTATGAAACATTGAGTAATCTGAAAACTAAAGGGAAATAACTGATACGTGTGTTGCTGTAATCGGGATGAATGAGACAACTTTGAACAAAACTAAAACTTTTTGAATCAGGTTGAACTCAACTGTTTGAATATGTACGTTAAATATGTAGATTTGGAAAATTATAAAGACATAATATCAAAATCGTTCAAAAACTCACAAAGTTACAAATTTAAATGTAGTGAGAAACATTGCACCCGGGCAAAAAAATAATCTTTAAAGTAAAGGGAAATAACCTAAACTTGTATAGCTTCCAAAATTAGAGATATGTTATATAATTATGGTTTCCAATATGTTTGGTTATAAGTAGGAAATCGTGACAACTTCTTAAGCATGTTTCAAACAAAGGGTCATAGACTGCAATATACAAGAATGGCACTCTGCAATAAAAAAAACTGGCCAGAGATTTCTATGCAGAAATTAAATAATTGCTAGAACCAGAAAAATATTTATCCACTATAATAAATAAGCAACATAGAGAAAATGAAATGAAATTGAATGGGGTTTAACGTCCTACTGTTCTGCTCCTACAATGGGCTAATGAAGACGGGCATACGCCATAAAGTGTGCAATGAGGGAAATTTTACCCGGGCAGCGCCGTTACGGCCTACGAGGTTGGTAAGGCGACCATACTCCTTATCACGTACAACCAAGAAATCGAAACAAGGACAGTTGACTCAATGACAGACGTTATGATACAGAGCGCACGTGCTAACCATTCAGCCACGCAACCTCCCTAAAATCGGCAAATTGCTGACCTACAGCGAGAAACATTTCAACCGGGCCAAATTTTCTATTTTAACAGTTTAATTTGCACGGTACCTTTAGTTATCAACCGAATATTACGAAACTTTTAAAAATAAGCTCCCCCTGACCAGCTTAATCGTTCGCAATAAACGTTTGCCCCTTAAAATCGACAAATTGCTGAATTTAAAGTGAGAAACATTACAACCGGGCCAAATTTTCTGTTTTATCACTTTTACAGTACCTTTGATTACCAACCGATTATTACAAAACTTTAAAAAGAGAAAGAGAGAAATGCGGCCTAACGTCCATTCGACACAAACTAGGTCATTTCGGGACTAACATGTTTTTTAATTTTATTTAAAAACTCCCCTTGCACGTACTGGTCTTTAGCCGTTGGGAGGAAACCGAAGAACACGGAGAAAACCCACGAGGTTGGACATCATACACCATGTCACGTGCAACCTGGAGATCGAAACGACGCCCGTTGACTCAATGACAATACAGCGAGCACATGCTAACCATTCAGCCATCCAGCCTCCCTGAATTCGGAAAATTGCTGACTTATAGCAAGAAACATTTCAACCGGGCGAAATTTTCTGTTTTAACAGTTTAATGTGCACGGTACTTTAATTACCAACCGATTATTACAAAACTTTTGAAAATAAGCTCCAACTGACCAGCTTAATCGTATGCAATAAATGTTTTGCCTGAATTGAAAGTTCTGCACAGAGAAAGTTCATCTCGATTTCCCGGCGTGGTTCCCTTGTCAGTAAGGCAGAACGGAGGGCCAGACAAGCACAGCTGTCTAGCTAGTCCTTCGGATGGTACGAAAAACCAAGGTCCCGTGTACACATTGGAGTGCACGTAAAATATCCCTAAGCAGTTGGAATTCGATACTGTTGAATAAGCTCTATACGATGACTAAATGCGTAGATTGTAGTCACCCACACTTCATGTTTCGCTCAACAATGAAAGGGTGCCGTTTTCAATGTTCGATCCTTTTGTTCTTCTACTCCTGATATGTTGGACTGTTGATCGATGGATTCATATAAAAGACTTCCAATAAGACTCTTTGTAGAAGAAGTTCCAAAAAAATAGTATGTTGACTTAACGAGAAAAACCTCTAAACATGCTCCAAATTGTAAAAATACGACTTTTTGGATTTTCAATCTCTTTTTTTCGGCTATCCCTGATATTTAAAAAAAATGATACAATCATTTCACACAACAGGCTACCTATTAGACTCTCTATTGACAAAAGTTTCACCGCCCTCCCTTCATTATAACCGAAGTTATCGTGCCCTAAAGAATCAACAAATCAGCATGCTTATCTCTGCTTACCCTAAGCAGAAAATGCTCATCTTTGAACTCAATCAAGATAGTGACCTAGTGAACGTCTACACCAAGTTTGAACATTCTAGCTCAATTAGAAGGAGAGTTATTGTGTTCCGAAGTCCGGGCCTTTCAAATTGCTTCTATTTTTCATTTTCAATTCAAAATTGTGACCATCACATGACCGAAATCAAAATTCTGATCCGATAGATTTTTAGGCATTCCTTCAAGGATTCCGAAAATATAACTCCCGAGTCTGTAAGTAAAATAGCAAAAAAGCCTTTTTGATTTTTCACGTTTAAAGATGGTGGCACTTCCGGTTCGATCGACAAACTCCATATTTTGTGTACGAATCATTAATTCCTTGTCTAGTATCGAAAAAAAAAATTAGGTCATTCTGACCTATATTTCGACGATTTTTTTGAAAACTTTGATCCTTAATTTCACCAAGGGGAGATAATTTAGAAAATTTCTAATTATATTTTTGAAGTCACATCGGTAAGATCTACTTGTATACTAAATTTCATGAAAATCGTACAACTATTAAAGAAGTTGTCAAATTGGTCTAAACTTCCGGTTCGAAATCACAGCGACGAATTTTCGAAATTCGAAAATGTGAAACTGCAGATGAAAATGATTTTTTTCAAGGTATTCAAAGAAAAAAGAATTAGTAAAATCGGTCAAAAAATAACAAAGTTACGACTATGCATTGTCAGTTTTTTCGTTCGTAAAATTCGGTGATTTCGGATTCGTAAAACGTTTTGAAAATATATTTAAACAACGTTCGCACCCCATTTTTGGGGGGGTAGGTCAAGGTTTTAGAAAGATCCCATGGTTAGATTCTGAGAAATCCGATTTGCAGAAAATACACAAAAAAAAAAATAACTAGATCTGCTACTGTCCCATGCAGATATGAAAGCTTTCATATTCATCGTCACGTGTCATTGATTGTATCAAGTATCCTAAATAAAAGGATAAGAAGAAAAAACTAGATCTGCTACTGTCCCATGCAGATATGAAAGCTTTCATATTCATCGTCACGTGTCATTGATTGTATCAAGTATCCTAAATGAAAGGATAAGAAGAAAAAATTATCAAAATTGGTCAAAAACTCGCGAAGTTACAAGTCTAAATATAGTATGAAACATTGCACCCAGGCATAACAATAATGTGAAAACTAAAGGGAAATAACTGAAACTTGTATTACTGTAATGAGACGGATGAGAAAATGAAATGAAAATGGCGGGAAAAAAAAAAAAATGTCAGGTTGGACAGGCGACCTTACTCCTTGTCACGTACAACCGGGCATTCGAAAACACGCTAGTTAACTCAATGACAGGCGCGCGTGCTAGCCATTCAGCCATCCAACCCCCCCTTTGAAATCCGACACGTGCAATATGTCATATAGGAAGGATAAGAAGTCGCTCACAACAAAATGGTAAATTAATGAGTTTAGGTCATAAGGTTGAGCTACTATTTTAGAGTACTTAATAGTTTTAAAGAGACACGTTAAGGGTTGTTCATAGTTAAATGAAAGTTTAATTTTAAATAAGACCAATAAAATTAGGATTTAATAATGCCAGACAAATATTTCCAATATGTTTGGTTATAAGTAGGAAATCATGACGACTTCTTAAGCATGTTTTAAACAAAGGATCATAGACTGAATTATACAAGAATGGCACTCTGCAATAAAAAAAACTGGCCAAAGCAAGATTTCTATGCAGAAATTAAATAATTGCTAGAACCAGAAAAATATTTATCCACTACAATAAATAAGCAACATAGAGAAAATGAAATGAAATTGAATGGGGTTTAACGTCCTACTGTTCTGCTCCTAAAATGGGCTAATGAAGACTGGCATATGCCATAAAGTGTGCAATGAGGGAAATTTTACCCGGGCAGCGGCGTTACGGCCTACGAGGTTGGACAGGCGACCATACTCCTTGTCACGTACAACCAAGAAATCGAAACAACGCCAGTTGACTCAATGACAGACGTTTTGATACAGAGCGCACGTGCTAACCATTCAGCAACGCAACCTCCCTAAATTCGGCAAATTGCTGACCTACAGCGAGAAACATTTCAACCGGCCCAAATTTTCTATTTGAACAGTTTAATTTGCATGGTACCTTTAGTTATCAACCGAATATTACAAAACTTTTAAAAATAAGCTCCCCCTGACCAGCTTAAGCGTTCGCAATAAACGTTTGCCCCTTAAAATCTGCAAATTGCTGACTTTAAAGTGAGAAACATTATAACCGGGAGAAATTTTCTGTTTTATCACTTTTACAGTACCTTTGATTACCAACCGATTATTACAAAACTTTAAAAATAAAAGAGAAAGAGAGAAATGCGGCCTAATGTCCATTCGACACAAACTAGGTCATTTTGTGACTAACATATGTTTTTTAATTTTATTTAAAAACTCCCCTTGCGCTTACTGGTCTTTAGCCTTTGGGAGGAAACCGAAGGACACGGAGAAAACCCACGAGGTTGGACATCATACTTCATGTCACGTGCAACCTGGAGATCGAAACGACGCTCGTTGACTCAATGACAGACGTTACGATACAGCGCGCACATGCTAACCATTCAGCCTCCCTGAATTCGGAAAATTGCTGACTTATAGCAAGAAACATTTCAACCGGGCGAAATTTTCTGTTTTAACAGTTTAATGTGCACAGTACTTTAATTGCCAACCGATTATTACAACTGACCAGCTTAATCGTGTGCAATAAACGTTTGGCCTGAATTGAAAGTTCTGCACGGAGAAAGTTCATCTTGATTTCCCGACGTGGTTCCCCGTTGTCAGTGAGGCAGAACGGAGGGCCTGACAAGCACAGCTGTCTAGTCGTTCGGATGGGACGAAAAACCAAGGTCCCGTGTACACATTGGAGTGCACGTAAAATATCCCTAAGCAGTTGGAATTCGATACTGTTGAATAAGCTCTATACGATGACTAAATGCGTAGATTGTAGTCACCCCCACTGCATGTTTCGCTTAACAATGAAAGGGTGCCGTTTTCAATGTTCGATCCTTTTGTTCTTCTCCTCCTGATATGTTGAACTGGTTTCATATAAAAGACTACCAATAAGACTCTTTGTAGAAGAAGTTCCCCAAAAATATTATGTTGACTTTACGAGAAAGACCTCTCTAAATATGCTCCAAATTGTAAAAATACGACTTTTTCGATTTTCAATCTCTTTTTTTCGGCTATGCCTGATATTTAAAAAAAAATGATACAATGATTTCACACAACAGGCTAGCTATTAGACTCTCTATTGACAAAAGTTTCACCGCCCTCCCTTCATTATAACCGAAGTTATCGTGCCCTAAAGAATCAACAAATCAGAATGCTTATCTCTGCTTACCCTAAGCAGAAAATGCTCATCTTTGAACTCAATCATAACATTGACCTAGTGAACGTCTACACCAAGTTTGAACATTCTAGCTTAATTAGAAGGAGAGTAATTGTGTTCCAAAGTCCCGACCCTTTAAATTGCTTCTATTTTTCATTTTCAATTCAAAATGGTGACCATCACGTGACCGAAATCGAAATTCTGATCCGACAGATATTTAGGCATTCCTTCAAGGATTCCGAAAATATAATTCCCGAGTCTGTAAGTAAAATAGCAAAAAAGCCTTTTTGATTTTTCACTTTTCAAGATGGTGGCACTTCCGGTTCGATCGACAAACTCCATATTTTGTGTACGAATCAGTACTTACTTCTCTAATATCCAAGAAAAAAATTAGGTTATTCTGACCTATATTTCTTTGATTTTTTTGAAAAATTTGATCCTTAATTTCGTCAAGGGGAGATAATTTAGAAAATTTCTAATTATATTTTTGAAGTCACATCGGTAAGATCTATTTATACACTAAATTTCATGAAAATCGTACAACTATTAAAGAAGTTCTCAAATTGGTCTAAACTTCCGGTTCGAAATCACAGCGACGAATTTTCGAAATTGGAAAATGCGAAACTGCAGATGAAAATGATTTTTTTCAAGGTATTCAAAGAAAAAAGAATTAGTAAAATCGGTGAAAAAATAACAAAGTTACGACTATGCATTGTCAGTTTTTTCGTTCGTAAAATTCGGTGATTTCGGATTCGTAAAACGTTTTGAAAATATATTTAATCAACAGCCACCACCCATTTTTGGGGGGATAGGTAAAAGTTTCAGAACGATCCTATCGTTAGATTCTGAGAAATCCGATTTGTGGACAAAACACAAAAAAAAAATAACAATAATAATCTTAACAGAAACAATAAGCTTTCATATGTAATATGAAAGCTTAATAATAATCTTAACAGAAACAATAAGCTTTCATATGTAATATGAAAGCTTAATAATCTTAACAGAAACAATAAGCTTTCATATGTAATATGAAAGCTTAATAATATGAAAGCTTAATAATAATCTTAACAGAAACAATAAGCTTTCATATGTAATATGAAAGCTTAATAATCTTAACAGAAACAATAAGCTTTCATATGTAATATGAAAGCTTAACTAGATCTGCTACTGTCCCATGCAGATATGAAAGCTTTCATATTCATCGTCACGTGTCATCGATTATATCAAGTATGTCAAATAAAAGGATAAGAATAACAAACTATCAACATTGGTCAAAAACTCGCGCAGTTAGAAGTCTAAATATAGTATGAAACATTGAGTAATCTAAAAACTAAAGGGAAATAACTGATACTTGTGTTGCTGTAATCGGGATGACTTCCGATTTCAAAACTTTCAGAAAAATGAAATGAAAATGGTAAGAAAACATCGAAAAATTAAATGAGATAACTTTGAACAAAACTAAAACTTTTTGAATCAGGTTGAACTCAACTGTTTGAATATGTACGTTAAATATGTAGATTTGGAAAATTATAAAGACATAATATCAAAATCGGTCAAAAACTCACAAAGTAACAAATTTAAATGTAGTGAGAAACATTGCACCCGGGCAAAAAAATAATCTTTAAACTAAAGGGAAATAACTGAAACTTGTATAGCTGTAATCGGGCTTCCAAGATATATTATATAATTATGGTTTCCAATATGTTTGGTTATAAGTAGGAAATCGTGACGACTTCTTAAGCATGTTTTAAATAAAGGGTCATAGACTGCAATATACAAGAATGGCACTCTGCAATAAAAAAAACTGGCCAGAGATTTCTATGCAGAAATTAAATAATTGCTAGAACCAGAAAAATATTTATCCACTATAATAAATAAGCAACATAGAGAAAATGAAATGAAATTGAATGGGGTTTAACGTCCTACTGTTCTGCTCCTACAATGGGCTAATGAAGACGGGCATACGCCATAAAGTGTGCAATGAGGGAAATTTTACCCGGGCAGCGGCGTTACGGCCTACGAGGTTGGTAAGGCGACCATACTCCTTGTCACGTACAACCAAGAAATCGAAACAAGGCCAGTTGACTCAATGACAGACGTTATGATACAGAGCGCACGTGCTAACCATTCAGCCACGCAACCTCCCTAAAATCGGCAAATTGCTGACCTACAGCGAGAAACATTTCAACCGGGCCAAATTTTCTATTTTAACAGTTTAATTTGCACGGTACCTTTAGTTATCAACCGAATATTACAAAACTTTTAAAAAATAAGCTCCCCCTGACCAGCTTAATCGTTCGCAATAAACGTTTGCCCCTTAAACTCGACAAATTGCTGACTTTAAAGTGAGAAACATTACAACCGGGCCAAATTTTCTGTTTTATCACTTTAACAGTACCTTTGATTACCAACCGATTATTACAAAACTTTTGAAAATAAGCTCCAACTGACCAGCTTAATCGTATGCAATAGACGTTTTGCCTGAATTGAAAGTTCTGCACGGAAAAAGTTCATCTCGATTTCCCGGCGTGGTTCCCCTTGTCAGTGAGGCAGAACGGAGGGCCTGACAAGCACAGCTGTCTAGTCTTTCGGATGGGACGAAAAACCAAGGTCCCGTGTACACATTGGAGTGCACGTAAAATATCCCTAAGCAGTTGGAATTCGATACTGTTGAATAAACTCTATACGATGACTAAATGCGTAGATTGTAGTCACCCACACTGCATGTTTCGCTTAAAAATGAAAGGGTGCCGTTTTCAATGTTCGATCCTTTTGTTCTTCTACTCCTGATATGTTGGACTGTTGATCGATGGTTTCATATAAAAGACTACCAATAAGACTCTTTGTAGAAGAAGTTCCCAAAAAATAGTATGTTGACTTTACGAGAAAGACCTCTAAACATGCTCCAAATTGTAAATATACGACTTTTTGGATTTTCAATCTCTTTTTTTCGCCTATCCCTGATATTTAAAATAAATGATACAATGATTTCACACAACAGGCTAGCTATTGGACTCTCTATTGACAAAAGTTTCACCGCCCTCCCTTCATTATAACCGAAGTTATCGTGCCCTAAAGAATCAACAAATCAGCATGCTTATCTCTGCTCACCCTAAGCAAAAAATGCTCATCTTTGAACTCAATCATAACATTGACCTAGTGAACGTCTACAACACGTTTGAACATTCTAGCTTAATTAGAATGAGAGTTATTGTGCTCCAAAGTCTCGGCCCTTCAAATTGCTTCTATTTTTCATTTTCAATTCAAAATGGTGACTCCCGGTTGACCTAAATCAGAATTCTATTCGCGACATTTTTTAGGCCTTCCATCAAGGATTCAGAAAATATAACTCCCAAGTCTGTAAGTAAAATAGCAAAAAAGCCTTATTGATTTTTCACGTTTAAAGATGGTGGCACTTCCGGTTCGATCGACAAACTCCATATTTTGTGTACGAATCAGTAATTCCTTGTCTAGTATCGAAAAAAAAACTAGGTCATTCTGACCTATATTTCGACGATTTTTTTGAAAACTTTGATCCTTAATTTCACCAAGGGGAGATAAGTTAGAAAATTTCTAAAGTCATTTTTCAAGTCGCATCATTAAGGTCTACTTACATATTAAATTTCATGAAAATCGTACTACTACTAAAGAAGTTGTGGAGTTGGTGTAAACTTCCGGTTCGAAATCACAGCGACGAATTTTCGAAATTCGAAAATCCGAAACTGCAGATTTGAAGTAAATGTCTTAGGATACTCAAAGAAAAAAGAATTAGTAAAATAGATCAAATAGTCACAAAGTTACAGCATTGTAGGTCAAATGCATTCGTTCGTAAAATTCGGTGATTTCGGATTCGTCAAACGTTTTGAAAATACATTTAATCAAGGTTCGCACCCCATTTTTTTTGGGGGGGGGGTAGGTCAAAATTTCAGAAAGATCCTATGGATAGATTCTGAGAAATCCGATTTGCAGAAAACACACAAAAAAAAAATAATAATAATAACTTTAACAAAAACAATAAGCTTTCATATGTAATACATATGAAAGCTTAATAACTTTAACAGAAGCAATAAGCTTTCATATGTAATACATATGAAACCTTAACTAGATCTGCTAAGCAGATATTAAAGCTTTCATATTCACGGTCAGTTTCTGTCGCATCTCAAGAGTTATATAAAGAATCTTAAAAAGGAAAAAGAATTAATGAAATCCGCCAAAAACTCACCGAGTTATAACGAGAAACAATTCAACCGGTTCAAATTCTACCTTAATTAAAAACAGAGGTGTTATGTTCCAATGTGATCAGTCAAATTGCTTATTGCTCCTAAATCTACGCAGTAATTCTCAACATCAAACTTAGTCAAGGTAATGACATAATGAATCTATATTTGGAATTTTGTTACTCTCACTTCATTATAACCAAAGTTATCGTGCCCCAAAGAATCAACCAATCAGATTGCTTATCTCTGCTTACTGTAAGCAGACAATGCTCATCTTCGCACTCCTTCATGGCACTGACCTAATGAACGCCTTAACCAAGATTGAACATTCTGTCCCAATAAGAAGGAGAGTTATTTTGTTTCAAATTCTCGACCAATCAAATTGCTCATCGCTCCGCTTATCCAGGGCAGACAATGCTCATTGTCGAACGTATTCAAGGTATTGATGTAATGAAACTATACACCAAGTTTCATCACTCTGACTGAAGTGAAAGTGTCCGAAATCATCAACTAATCTAATTGCTTATCTCTGCTTACCCTAAGCATAATATGCTCATCTATGAACTCCATGTTTTTAATGTATGGGGATCATGGTGGCTCAGTGATAAGAGACACTGATTAACTAACCAGTAGGTCTTGGGCTCTCTCCCGGGGTTTGACCAGAAAGTCAATTGTACAGGCTTGACTGCCCTTGTTAGCTGTACAAGACAGTAGGTCTGCCCGGTCTGACAGGGAATAGTGTCTAATTGTCAGGATGGGACGAAAAGCAATGTTCAGTGTGCACATTGGCGTGCACGTAAAAGATTCCTTGATAGAGTATATCGTGATATAGATGTCCGGGCAAAATCTATCTGTTTGTCTTCGATGGTCCAGCCGGTGTATAAAGTAGGACTTTTGCCCTACTCCGTCAATTTTGGTCCGATTTTCACGAAATTCGAACTCAACCTTCATAACCATGGAACGGTGATATAATCAATTGGTTTTTTAAATCGGATAACAATTTTGACCCCCAGAGGGACCACAAGCTAAAAAGGGCATTTTTTCGGACTGTCAGGGGCCATAATTCAGGAAGTTACGATCCGATGGGCGCAAATATCGCAAGGAACGGAGATCTTTGGGTTATAAACATACATGTCAAGTTTCATCAAAATCGGTTCAAAATTGTGACCTCTATAAGCTCCACAACCTTGATATAACATATTTTCACACTATTCGCGTACAAACGGCGGCCATTTTGTCCGTCGATTTTGGTCCGATTTCCACGAAATTCGAACACAACCTTCATAACCATGCAACGGTGATATAATCAAACGGTTTTTTTAAATCGGATAACAATTTTGACCTCCAGAGGGACCACAAGCTAAATAGGGCGATTTTTCGGACAATCAGGGGCCATAATTCAGGAAGTTACGATCCGATGGGCGCAAATATCGCAAGGAACCAAGATCTTTGGGTTATAACATGCATTTCAAGTTTCATCCAAATCATTTCAAAATTGTGACCTCTACACTGTTCACAAGCTAAAAAACATGATTTTTCGTACAATCAGGGGCCATAACCCATGAAGTTACAGTCCGATGCACGCCAATATTGAAAGGAACCGATATCTTAGGGTGATAAACCTATATTTTAAGTTTCATTGAAATCGGATAAAAATTGTGACCTGTAGACTGTTCACAAACAATTGTGGACGGACGGACGGACATAAAAATGTGGGCGTATAAAAAGTGAGAGAGGACATGTGAAAATCAAACTGGCCTTTTATCTCTTATTCAATGCACATGCATTGGACCAGTCCACTAATAAACCTGGCCCAGTCTATTATAGACAATACCATTCTGGCTGGCTTGATAGCTCCAGAAAATAGACTTATTCTGAGTACTAGATGTGTAAGTGTCTTACCTGGTGTGTTATTTATCCATTAAATCCTATTTTACTTGTCCAGAGGGTTCGAAAGTATTGAAGTTTGAATAGTCTAACGTAAATCGTTTCAAATAATTTTAGAGCCAAATCTTTAAAGGGAGGTAATACGCTCAAGATTGGATTGACTTACATAAGATCGGTGTAAATGGAGATTAAATGACTTACTGAACAATTAATTTAAGTTGATAAACATTCTATAGACAGTCCGTCCGCGGATAATTTGCTTGTATTGTAGGTCGGCCTAAACTGATCCTCTGTGGAACAGATTGGGGTAGGCCTATTAGTACTACACCGGCTCGAGTTCAACATTATTTGACAAGATGTGATTTTTTTCCGTCGATTGACAAGTAGTCACCGGTGTAATTATTAGTACACTGTCACTATGCGTATTTATGCAGCTAAGAAGCACAGGCAAGCAGACTGAGATGGTCGTTTACAAATTTGTGAACATAGCAGATTACGTGGGTAGAATTTAAACACTAATACATAATGATAAAGCCGAAGAATTGGCAACCAGGTAAAGCTGTTATTATATCTAATAACACAGGTAAGTTGAAAAAAAAATGTTATCAGTAAAAACTAATTTCAACCTATTCTTATAAGTATTCTTTGCTATGGAATTTTTTTTTATAATAACTTAATTAATTCTTTATGTTTGTAAAAGAATCAAAATATTGTATCTATTCTTTTGCAATTCAAGGGCTGACCTAGTGGGGAATGCACCACATTCCACTGGAAATGGCTCCTTTGTTTCGAAATTTTCTGGGGGAGGCCACATGGCCTTCGTATTGGTAAAGTCTGACTTTATCGCACGTGTGCCATCTGTATCCATGATCTCTGAATCTGCCTTTGTCATTGTTTATTTTCCATTTTTATTCCTTATTGTTGAGCATGTCGTACAATAATTAAGCCCCAAAACAATAATTTCAATCTTTCAGGTACCTTAGAAAATACTTGCAATAGGGCATCAAAATAGGCTTTTGCACCAATGAAAAGAGCCAAGCATTATAGCTTCATGTTATCATTGATATATAATATGGTGAAGGCCCCTGGGTCCAGATACCAGTCAACTCAACAAACCTTAGCCTCGGCAGATCACAACACCGATTGCAACGCGGACCAGACTGAGCACGCTTGCCATATTACGGTTTCCCACACAAACCCCATGTGGAATTTTACCTTGTATGCCACTCTGCAAAAGGCAATGTGTCTTTATTTAAGGAAACAAAATCGAAAAGGCCTACCAATTATTGACCTCACGTTTCCTACCCATACTGGTCTAACCCTACTATGTGGCTTCTCTGCCATATTCTAAGGAAACACTGGTCTGTGATATCGCCCTAATGGAAACAGGCATTAAACCTAAAGCCCCCCGCCATCTTCTCCATTTAGGATGAAGCATAAAGGCAGATAATGAAGGAAAACACCTCTTGATGGGGCCCAACTTCAGAAATAGCCAAGAAAGAGAACCAGAATTTGATGTAAGAATTTATTTTTTTTTTAAAAATAGTCTTCTTGAATTAAAACAATCTCCATATCTTCAGGAAACAAAATGAGGATTTTAGGACTCAATTCCCTATAGTACCAAGGCGTCACATCACAAAGTGCCTTTAAGCCACGTGTCGTCTCTGCGATTAACATCTGTGTCCTTACCAATTGCCATTGGCAACAAGCCGATCAAAATACAAATCTATGTTTCATTTAGGTTTTTTTTATATACTTTTGATGGCCTACACTACATGAAGATCCTTGTGTAAGACAAGTAAAACAAAATTTTGAACTATAAAAAAATGAAACGAAATAATATCTGTGTTTTAATCAGATTGCATTGACAAGATCCAGAACTCTTGGCTCTCTAAACTATACTCTTCAAACTCCTGAAAAATATTCAATTAAACATACATAATGCAAGTGCTAAATCTGCCTAATGCAGGTCTTCCCTTAGGCCTGAAATGTTATCTAAATTATTAATTAGACATTAATTTATTTATTCACACTATAGCCTTGATCGCTAGCCTGCAATATTTTGAATCTAGTCTGTTGATGATTAAATAAAAAAAATGAATAATCGAGACAATGTTTTTTATTGTACCGACTTTATTTATGATGATCGAAGCTAGGCATAAAATTCAATCGCTAAATTCTTGGTTCAGGTTGGATCAATTTGACTGAAATATTCAGAAATATCCCTTAACATTATCTAGTTTTTGACTATTATAGTGAGAACAATCAGCTCTTTATCTAATTTCCCATAGTGCATAATGTATCTTTAACTATTTTTAAATTTTATTTGCAGTAAACCATGTAATTTGAAAAGGTGCAAATGAGGGGGGGGGGGGTAACTACTGCTGTTCGACTACTTACGCCTATGACATTAGTCTTCCTTGATGAAATCTTTCGAAGGGTATTATGACAAAAAAGAATCACTTACTGGTTGTAATGAAATAAAATTCTCTGGTCTGAAGGCATGACTACACATCTGCCGCGGAAATATAGGATTTGGTGATTGGCTTGTCTGTTGATTCGCAACTTCTTCCAAAATGTCAAACAAAATTAAAGGCATTATTTCAGCAAAAGACAACAAGTCTCTGTCATCCATCTACATGTACTTCTACACGTACTGTAGTTCATTTACCATTTTATGAAATTTGAAAATTGTGTATGCACTTTGTAAATAATTATCCTCCAAATACTGTTTAAATATGATGGCAACATGATGGTCACAAAAAGCATCTAAGTAGGGAGATTGTCTGACCTGTACACGCAGTGCCTTGGTGTCCAATGGAGTTGGTTGATGCAGTATATTTCCTGAACAATTGGGTAGTCATCTTCTTCGACTAGAATGTGAGCAATCTGGCGAGCCTTCGCGATACATTTGCGATCATGCTCTGGTAGGTGGGGGCACATACTTAGGAAATGATTAGAGTGCGGTTTGTTTGTAAAGCGCGGGCAGTATCCGCGGTGTGAATTTCAAACAATAGGGACTGAAGTGCCTGTGATATCTCTGGCTTGATAGATGCTAAAGTTCCTGTGCGTAATTCTGTACCGTAGCGTTGTTTTACAAGTCGAGTTAGGTCTGGTTGTACAAGTGTAAGCCACGTAGGGACGATAAAATTTCTAAAGTAGGAGGAGTTAGTTCCTCGTCTTCTAAAATGAGCTGGCCGTGGTGTAATATGGATCCACCAGACCGCAAAAGATTATCCTCTGTGAACGCCATTAGACGCTGGAATAGGTCTTCGGGTCTCTCATCAGGCTCAAGAGTGACGTCAGTGAAATCTAGAAAATGCCCCCCGGTTGAGTGAAATCCATAATGAAGCCGCATTTGCTGCCAGATATCTTGAATAGATGTTGATTTTTTTACGATGGAATTCCGGGGTATGACAGGGCGGTAATTAGCAATTTGGCCAAATAGCAATTCGAGCATAGTTACTTTTTGTTCTGCTGTGCGGCGTTGGGCATTTACGTCATCATCAATCTGAACATCTGAGACACGCTACCTGCGGAGCCAGCTACGTCATAAATTTCGTCACTTGAGTTACGTTTGCGTCATCATGTGTACAAAATATGAAAACCAGTGTTGCACACATCTTACATGCATAATCATTTGATAACACAGTGAACAAATCACAACAAAGGTGTAAATAATTTACTTGCCCTGCTTCGTCTCTGTATATAATTAAGCCATTTTTTTCGTATTTGTTGAACTCTAGGAAAAATTACACCACCACGGTTCGAACACCCAGGAACACAACAACGGGTAGACGGCGTAATTGATTAAAATGTAGGCATACGAAAACCACAACCTTCTTACACCATATTTAGGCTAACGACGTCTGGGACCCTAGTGCGCCGCGACACCTAGCGAGGGGAGATAACCGATGGAGATCTCCCGTTGGCGGAAATTTTGTATTTATGTTAATTAGAAGGTCAAAAACTCAAATTTCGGCTTGGGAACATGGATATTTGTATTCAGCATATCAAAATCATTAAGAAAAGTCATGTTACCTACTTTTACTAAAAAAAATGCTTCTAACATTCTGATTTAACGAAAATTTGACAAGTCTATCACAAACAAATATATTACCAACGTTCAAAGAACTTAAAACGCTACAAAAGTTACGTTAGAAGAACATAATTTACTGAACCTTACAATTTGCCTGACTAGGCTTGGTAAATGACGTTGAATCAGATGGTTCAGTTGACGTTCTTGGAACAACTAATCCGTACGTTTCTAAGGTAAGCGTCAGTAGAACGATATTAACTAATGTTTAGTCAAGTCGCACAGTAAAATCTGAGTTTATATATTAATCTAATATTTCAATGCAACGTTTGCCGGTGAATTATTATAAACGTCAGTAGAGCGATATTAACTAATATTTCGTGAAGTATCACAGTAAAAACTGAGTTGATATACTAATCTATTATTTTAATGCAACGTTTGCCGATGAATTAATGTAAAAATATTTTGTCCGTCAATTCTAGTCCGATTTTCATGTAATTCAAACTCTCTCTTCATTACCATATAACGGTGATATATTCAAACTTTTTTTTAAATCGGATAATAATTTTGACCTCCAGAGGGACCAAAAGCTAACAAAGGCGATTTTTTGGACAATCCGGGGACATAATTCAGGAAGTTATGATCCAATGGGTGCAAATATCGAAAGGAACCAAGATCTTTGGGTTATAAACATACATGTCAAGTTTCATCAAAATCGGTTTAAAATTATGACCTCTATAAGGTCCACAACCTTTATATAACATATTTTCACACTATTCGCATACAAACAGCGGCCATTTTGTCCGTCAATTTTGGTCCGATTTTCCCAAATTCAAACTCAACCTTCATAACCATGGAATCGTGATATAATCAAACGGTTTTTTAAATCGAATAACAATTTTGACCTCCAGAGGGACCACAAGCTAAAAAGGGCGATTTTTTGGACAATCAGGGGCCATAATTGAGGAAGTTACGATCCGATGGGCGCAAATATCAAAAGGAACCAAGATCTTTGGGTTATAGACATACATGTCAAGTTTCATCAAAATTGGTTCAAAATTGTGACCTCTATAAGGTCCACAACCTTGATATAACATATTTTCACACTATTCGCGTACAAACGGCGGCCATTTTGTCCGTCAATTTTGGTCCGATTTTCATGAAATTCGAACTCAACCTTCGTAACCATGGAACGGTGATATAATCAAACGATTTTTTAAATCCGATAACAATTTTGACCTTCAGAGGGACCACAAGCTAATAAGGGCAATTTTTCGGACAATCAGGGGCCATAATTCAGGAAGTTACGATCCGATGGGCGCAAATATCGAAAGGAACCAAGATCTTTGGGTTATAAACATACATGTCAAGTTTCATCAAAATCGGTTCAAAATTGTGACCTCTGTAAGGTCCACAACCTTGATATAACATATTTTCACACTATTCCCGTACAAACGGCGGCCATTTTGTCCGTCAATTTTGGTCCGATTTTCACGAAATTCGAACTCAACCTTCATAACCATGCAACGGTGATATAATCAAACGATTTTTTAAATCGGATAACAATTGTGACCTCCAGAGGGACCACAAGTTAAAAAGGGCGATTTTTCGGACAATCAGGGGCCATAATTCAGGAAGTTACGATCCGATGGGCGCAAATATCGAAAGGAACCAAGATCTTTGGGTTATAAACATACATGTCAAGTTTCATCCAAATCGGTTCAAAATTGTGACCTCTACGCTGTTCACAAGCTAAAAAACGTGATTTTTCGTACAATCAGGGGCCATAACCCATGAAGTTACAGGCCGATACATGCCAATATCGAAAGGAACCGAGATCTTATGGTGATAAACCTATATTTTAAGTTTAATTGAAATCGGATAAAAATTGTGACCTGTAGACTGTTCACAAAAAAATGTGGACGGACGGACGGGGGCGACGACAATATACGTCCACATAAAAATGTGGGCGTATAAAAAAGAGTTTTAAAGTAATAATAAGTAGTTCTTGGTCTGATGACAATGACATGTTTGATTGACAGATACAATTGTTTTTTCTTCAACACCTATCAACAAAGAAGAATTCGGGATCTGGTGATTAACTAAGGGACTCCTACTTGCATTGTGAGACTACAGTAAGGAAATGGTTTACCAATTTACCAAACTTCATCAGATATAATTTAAACTGAAACATGAACTTTATAAATTATAAGTGATGTGTTATAGTATTTTTAAATTAGGACACTTTGTGTTTTCTGTGTATAGGTTAAAGCGAATTTTTTTAGGACTTGTGCAGTGATGGAGAGCTTTTGCATGCAATTTTTGTTTATATTATGTGTTTTCATTGAGACTTATATTCTTGAAACAGGTGTAATCTTGTATATCACTCGTATAGTAATCGTATATATGTGCATGGTGCATGAATAATTATATGTTATTTTAATGCACTTTTTAAAGGTATCCTACCTGTTGATTTTGCACAAATCATACAACAGGGAGAGGTGATATAATACCTTTTTTTGAGATTTGTGCTACGTGTATGGATTTTGGAACATGCATCTTAAATTTTATAAAATCGCATTCATCCTTTTAACACAGCAGCTTCCATTCAATAAAACTTCAATCACTCAGAACTTTGCCCAGAACTATGTTTGAACTACTACAGCAAGAACGGCCAGCTCTATATCTAATTCTTACATAATGCGTCTTTAATCTGAGCAACCAAAATAAGGATCGAAAGCTTATGATAATTTACTAACCTTTCTGGCAATACCAAGGAATCGTCCTCCCTGTATTTCAGCTGATTTTTTGTTAAGAACACATGACTGGGCAACAACACTGATGTTACTTCCACCACGTGTTGGAAACCTTACAAATAAATAAGCCCCTTGATCCTGTCAAAAAGCATTTAATATCAATTCCATTAATTTATAAGTCTACTGTCTCTGTTTCTACAACTTACCAGGTGACTAGTTCAATATGCTAATTACTATATCAATTAAAAGTAAACTTTAGATTTATTCTGTAAAACTGAAGCGTTTAGCTTTGTACCAATATCTAACATAATATTTACCAATGGTTTATAAGATGTTATATCCCAGGAATATTCCACTTTTGGTTTGTATTCATAGCTGAAACGTTGTTTGTATGAATCTAGTGGTTGATCAGGGTATCGGAAGCCGTATTGGTCACCAAACCCACTGCGATATGACAATGGTGATTCCTGTGTTTGGTTGTACTCGTGGTGTTCTGGACGAGACAAAGAATTGTGTTGTTCTCGATATAATGGAGACTGTAAAATAAAATCCATAGTATATTATATCTGATCCAACTGCATAAAAAAGAACCATATCTGGGATTATGAGGTCTATTTTTTTCTGAGACGTAGGCCTACGTCATGCTTAGCCCTATTATTATTATTAATATTAGGGTTTTACACTGCATAGCTTTTACTAAAAATATTGTTAGGGTTTCTAATTGCGTAGCTTGTGTAAAACACTATTGTATATATTAGGGATTATTATTAGGGTTTCACACCGCGTAGCTTGAGTGAAGCACAATTGTTGTGTTCGCATTATTATTCTTCTTATTTTTTTTCCCCCACTTTGCTTTTATCTCAGCAACTATACTTGTCGAATGGGTGTGACTTAGAGTATAAGGCTATTTTGAACGCTCCGAGACAATGCGAAATGTTCGAAATCACCGAGGTTGTCTATTTTAAAAAATATCGCCGTAATTTTAACAATAATCGTGGGAATTTAACTGTAGGTACATTTTGACTTTTTATTTTCGGCATATTACCGTAGATATTAGGCGCCAACTTTAGGCTATGAAGAAGCATTATCAGGCAATGTCATGTAACAAGTGTGGACACGCAAGACCAGTGGTACAAGTATTCTTTATGCCATTTTTTGACCATTATAATTAAAGATGCAATATTGGAGGATCAAATATTAAAATCTGCCGTGCCCCGAGGATCAATCATGCGCCCATTGCTGTTCCTTGTACACTGTATATAAAAACGATGTCGTTGAAAGTAGTGCATTTAATATTCGCTTATTCGCGGACGATACGTCAATATACTCGATAATTAAAGATATAAATTCGTGTCAGCATATTCTTAATAATAACTTGGGGAATATCAAAGCGTGGTCCCACAATTGGAATGACTTGTTTAACCCCCCAAAAATGCCATTGTAGCCTCCCCTAGAAAACTCCAACCCACAATAATCAACTTACTCCTTGGAGATGTAACGGTGCACGACGAGCCGAATCATAAACACATTGGTCTTTTTTTCACCGATTTCATTATCAAGAAAGTAAGTAAAATAATCGATTGCTTCAGAAGACTGAAATACAATCTGTCTCGTAAAAAAAAATAGAAAATCTTCACTTGGACGCTTTAAGAACAATAACTGTGTTAATTCGTGGAACCGCACATGACAAATTATACGAAGAATTGGGCTTCACCTCATTAGAAACTATGCTATACAGGCACAAATTGGTTGTGTTTTACAAAATGATCAATAAGCACTTCGCCAATACTTAAGTATACTTGTACCCCCTAAAACCCGCAATATTAATCCGTATCATGTTAAAAATGAATATCAGTATCGTACTCATTATAGTACTTCGTTCTTGCTTCTGTGATCAGATATTGGAATAACTTATCAGATCACATTAAGGCCTAGCCGACACTTCAAAGCTTCAAAAGTATGTTATCATCATCAGACCCAAGAGTACCACTTCATTTCTACTATGGTAGCAGGAAAGAACAAATTATTCACTGTAAACTGCGCTGTTGTAAAAGTATTCTTAATTTTCGCGAATTCTTAAAGCATTTATCAAATAATCCATCATATAGATGCGGCCATAACATTGAAGATAGTTACCACTTCCCTCTACACTGTCCCAATTATTTACATGAACGACAAACAACTATGAAGAAGATATTCGTATCTTATTATTTTTGTGACTCGAAATCAGACAAATCAACTAACGAAAATATTGTATGTGCCATTCATGATTTTATTAAATATTGTATGTGCATTAAAATTTAATAATTATCCACTCAAATAACTTCACCCTGTCGAATTATGGATGTTACACTGTTTCTTTGAAGTCCTTTATACATTGGACCTCCGCCCAGCCCGCCCCACCGACGTCGGTTATACGTTACAATACGTTACATGATCTGAAAGAGAGAGAGAGAGAAAAATAGCGTTTAACGTCCACTCGACACAAGCCAGGTCATTGCGGGACTAACATATGGTTTAATTTTATTCCAATAATTCGCTTGCGCATAGGGGTCTTTAATAGTGGGAGGAAACCGGAGGACCCGGAGAAATCCACGAGGTTGGACAGGCGATCCTATTCCTTGTCACGTACAACCGGGAATTCGAAACCACGCCAGATGACTCAACGGCAGGTTTTATGATACAACACGCACCTGCAAACCATTCAGACACCCACCCCACCCCGTCCATGATTTAAACTCAGTAGTCGAGTATCAACACCTTCTTAATCCTAGCTAAAACTTGATTATATTCTTCCTGTAATCTTATGTATGTACTTTAATACTCCATATACATTTATACTGATGATTATGTTTATATCCTTTATCTATCTTGCTTTCGGGAAGCCGATTTACATAAGCATTTGGCTTGTTCGGCATCCTGTGAATAAAAAGAACGAGTTACAAATAGGTCAAGTCAATAAAATTGAAATTAAAAGAAAATGAGCTTACAATTTTTGCGCCTTTGAGCTCACATTTTGAAAAAAATATATATATATTTGCTTTCGAAAAGTGGTACCGAACCGTCAAAATCATCGTTTTCGGTAAAATTGCGCCACTTCCGGTGCCGACAGATAACTTTATCGGTAGCAAAATAAATGACAACGCAAAATCGAACATTAAATACTTGATCTAGGACTGATAAACCAAATTAGCCGACGGCGGCCAAGAAAAATTACTGAGACAAAAAAAAAATCATATTTTTTTTCTCAAATCAGATAACTCTTGTGTAAAACACGACCAAAAAATATTCATAAATAAAAACGCTTTTCGTAAAAGATTTGATTTTCTAAATTTGGCCCCTATCTGCGAAAAGTTGGCTAAAATCAAAAGTAGCGTAGCTATATGCCCTGTCTCCGCCTATGCCAAAATGTATCGAAAATTAAAATCCAACGATTATTGTTAAAAATGATGCAATATTTTTAAATACAATAGCTTCGGTGATGTTGGACATTTCGAATTGTCGCAGAACGTTCAAATATCTTTATCCTTTAGATCACGCCCACTTACCCGGTAAAACCCAAGAAATCGTAACGATTGCTGGGATCTAATCAAAATGGAAAAAGAATAATAATAATAAGAAGAATTTTAACAAAAGAAATAAGGTAAAACCGAAATAGAGAGAGAGACATGGGATTTGAATGTAAGATGGCGGCTGGTACAGTCAGGGTTGTGAGTCGTGAATATCTTCATTGTACAGTGGCGTAATCAACTATAGATAATATAAAATGTTGTTATAACATTCAGCGAACTGAATGAAGTAACCAAAGAGTCATTATCTAAAATTCAAAAGGTGTAGTTTGCAAAAAATAAATATATATAATGTGTATCAACCATCAAGCCATTGTTTTCTTAAAGGACAATATTGTTGCCAGTCATTATCACATATGTTATAGAACTGATTAAATACTGATTAATGTGTATCAACCATCAAGCCAGGTCAAGCCATTGTTTTCTTAAAGGACAATATTGTTGCCAGTCATTATCACATATGTTATAGAACTGATTAAATACTTTCCAAATATAATATTAACACAGAGATCATTGCTACCATAGAGGAGTAATACAGGATTCATGAATCGGAAGTGACGAACGCCAAAGGAAAACACGAGTTATCTCTCTATGTGAATGACTAAAGTGACGAGTGATGACAGATAAACGGCCGAATTTCTGCTCACTAACAATTCCCTCGAAGACAAAAAGTTGTTATATGGGACCGCAAGAGGATATCTGACGATTCAATAAAGTAATTAAGTGTCATAAGATAAATAGAAATACTCCGGGAAAAATAGAAATACTCCGCACAGCCCCTTGTTTTTATTCATTCTATAGGGGAGACCGGGGCTCATTGAACCATTTTGTTCACATACATGTTTGTCCTCATTGCATATCAAATGTTTTTACTAGAAGCTCTCTTTATTTTATTGTATTGTTTAAAGACATATCATAGTTGCTATCGTGTATCAGATTCAATTAAATTAATCTTTAACTTATTCCCCCCCCCCCAAAAAAAAAACAACAAAAAACAAAACATATTTTAATCCACTTGACCATAATGGTTCAATGTATTCCTCTTACATAATAGTCGGGGCAGGTTTAACCAAATAATTGGGAAATAGATAAAATTCCATGTTAACATAGATCTGGATTTAGATCTTAATCCTACTCACTTATTTCGCAGTGATCTAATGAATCTGCAAACAATCAGCAGTGTATAGTTGAAAACAAATATCCACAGATTTGACATCGGTGCAACGATTGAAACAACCAGGAGTCTGGATTTCCTAGGCTCCTACAAATCACCGTAAAATGCTCATAAGTTGGCAGTTTGGTGGGATCAATTCAACTTTTGGTTCAATATTCAGACAGCCTGATTTGCTAACGAGCGACTCTAGTCCGGGAGACCCATTGCGCCCATGCATGGCACAGCCAAGTGTCGAACAAGTTTAATTCCTTTTATACGATAGACCTGTGTCAATGTCTTGATGGAGTTCGAAGATGAGCATTTTTCCGCTTAGGGTAAGCAGAGATAAGCAATTTGATTGGTTGATGCATTGGGGTACGATAACTTTAGTTCTAATTAAGTGAGAGTGATGAAACTTGGTGTATAGTTTCATTACAGTAATACCTTGACTAAGGTCGATAATGAGCATTTTCTGCTCAGGGTAAGCAAAGCGATAAGAAATTTGATTTGCCGAGACTTTGGAACACAATAACACTCCTTAAAATGTTCAAAATTGGTGTGTATGCTTATTAGGTCAGTGCCTTGATGGAGTTCGAAGATGAGCATTTTCTTCCGAGAATAGGCAGATATAAGCAATTTGATTGGTTGATACTTTGGGATAAGATAACTTAGGTTCATCTTGATTAATGATTTTTATGCCACTACAATGACTGCATTCTCATTCAGTAACGGATTCGACAGTAACAGTGTATAGAAACGATTGACTCAGACACGAGGGCCCTTTCCCTTGGCCAAAGGAGCCCTTATGTCAAGCGTGTGGGCCCTTTTGTCTGCCATTAGGGTCCCCCTAACTAGGATACATTTTCATTTTTCTCGTCAGTTTTAGCATTTTTCTTTTTAAACAGTTTTGGATGACACTTCGTGTACAGTTTGATTGCTCGATACGTTTGAAAAAATAAATGTGCGATTAATTAATATGTATCATCTATTTATTTTGGGATTTCGGCGGGGGACATCAGCCTCACTGTTGGCTTGTTAAAATATTCAAAATGGATCAAGCCCTTATTTATATGGATTGTAGATTACACGTACATGTACAAGAATTTCTTAGGCTAAACAAATTATTAAATGATATATTATAGTCTATAATTCACTGAGGAACATTGAACCACGGTTCAAAGTATCCAGCTGACAGTGGTTCAATCTGCCCAGTTTCATGATCAAAATTTGAAATCAATATGCCCTCTTATATGGATCAAACCCCGGTTTATCTGGGTTGCATATTATAGACATATATGAACTTATTTTAAGTACAAGAATTTCCTAGGCTAAGAAGTTAACATGTATGGAAAATTGTTTTCTTTTAAGCGCTTTTTTGAAAAATTCATTGCGTAAGAAAATAATTGACAACATGTGGCTTATTGATGGAGAAATGGGTCTAAGAAGTTATCTCACTTCTGTATAGTGTTGGGTTGTATAGTATTATTTATAAAGGATATATCCATGGTGGTTCAATGTGCCCCGGTCTCCCCTACCTTAAAAAACATGGTAATGCACGGACTTTTTTCTGTTTTTCTTTCGCGTTCTCTTATCTAGTGGCAGTCAATTCTTTTTATGAATTGTAAGATATTCTCTCATAGTGTCACACAACAACTTTAGGTCTTAGAGGAATAACTCGTGTTTTCCTTTGGCGTTCGTCACTTCCGATTCATGAATCCTTTATTACTCCTCTATGGTAGCGATGATCTCTGTTAGTATTAGATTTGGAAAGTGTTTAATCAGTTCTATCACATATGTGATAATGACTGGCACCAATATTGTCCTTTAAATCAGTGACAAATTGTTCACTTACAGGACTAAAAGAGTTGAATGACACAGAAAGTGATTCGGTATTAATATCGATATCAGATCGTTTCGAATAAGAGAGACTTTGTTATCAAAATATTGTGAAAATTTATCAGCGAGATCTTTTGTATTGACATATTCAGAAAGTATAGATGTCATGTTGTAACCTTACAATATGATCAATAGTGGAGCGCTGTTGTCTATATCCACTTTGATTTGGGCTGATTAATCCATTACTTTCACAATAAGATCTTAGCCTATTATTTACCTTGGTTTTGAGTGTTTTGCACAACGTAGAGGTCAAACTCATAGGTCTATAAGAACCGGTTTCATTTCTATCTTTTAATGACTTATGTGTGTCCTCATAAAGACAGTGTATTCAAGTGTAATCATGTTTTCATAAAATTCATCAATTTAACGATTAGAGTGACTTCACCTCATCAATCATAAGACTGAATATTTACTGTCTGTTCCAGGCAACACTACAACTCGAAAATTGCTTGCTATTTCTTCAGTTTTTAATTAAAATGGTTAAAACTTAACGACCTGCCTGGAATGGTCACCCCATTACTTTCTTCGTTGAACCTTAACGCCAATAAGTTCGATAAAATCATCTATTCCCTTGTAAATTTCACATTTTTCGAAACACTCAATTTCTCAGAACATAAACATTGACTCTACGCATGTGTAAATTGGATCACTCGTATATCATGTCGGGGTAGAAGGTATTCCACAAATCGGGTGCATTCGGTCAATAATACTTTGGGTGGGAGGTTTCGCACCGTCATATATAGTTGGAGTATTTTCTCTGAATTTGTGTAAATAAATGATTTCTATTAAAGTTTACTTCTGCTTTCTTGTTTAAAAGGTAGACTTGCAGAAATTTAATAAAGTTCAGGATTAATCAATGTGAATAAATTAAATGTAAAAAAGAAATAAAAATAACTCATGGTCTGAACACAAAAACGCAATTACGGGCCCTTGATCTAACAAAAGTTGACCTTGTGTGGCTACAACCCCTTTCCGTTTTCTGTCAAAGCATCATTTGCTTAGGGGCATTTTACAAAAGAAAAAAAAACTAAATCAAAAATGAAATAGACTAGACTATCTAAAAAAAATACCCGTATTAGCAAAATTAATATCTAAGGCAGTGGAACAAAAAACTGTGGTCTGAAACCAAATAGAAAATTTATATTACTTCCCTTAAATAGCTCTTTTAAGCAAGTTATATTCTACTGGGTCGAAACAACTGTCTAACATTCAGATAGGACGAAATGACTCAGAGCCATATACACACCCCTGTTCGATTTGGTTTATCCCAAATAATTAGGTCAAGCATGGAAGACTTCAATACCGCGAAGTAAATAAAGAAGGATTTTTCAAGAGAGAAAGGTTACATAGCTTGATCTGAAATTGGTAAACGTGCGATAGAAACTAACGGGATGACCATTCCAGGTAGGTCGTTAAGTTTTAACCATTTTAATTAAAAATTGAAGAAATAGCAAGCAATTTTCGAGTTGTAGTGTTGATCTGAAATTGGTAAACGTGCGATAAAAAGTAACGGGTGACCATTCCAGGTAGGTCGTTAAGTTTTAACCATTTAAATTAAAAATTGAAGAAATAGCAAGCAATTTTCGAGTTGTAGTGTTGCCTGGAACAGACAGTAAGATTATTATTATTGTTATGCAGATGTCCGTCAGGATAACCGTGACTACTCCCGCCTTTCAACAGAGTCCCGTGCTACCAGCGGGATTTCACCTATATATAGCCGATTTGCCGTGGCTACTGGTCAGAATATGCATTAGACTTCAAATAGGTAACATTGTTATAGATTGCGGACGCCTTGGAACACCAAGTGGAACTTGGTACATAGAAATACCACTCGACACTACAAATGGTAGTACCGGATAAAAACTTTTAATTAACAAGGGGAGAAGGATATAATATACTATTCAAAAAAAGTAGGGGATATTTGATTTTTAAGTGTTACTAAAGTCACCTAATGAAACTGACGAAGAAACAAATGACAAAATGAAATGAAGTTCACATTCATCGATTTATTCCAAATGATCGTTAGACTAAGTAAGGCACAGACTGAGCATTATAAGGGTAAAATGATACCCAGGGTCAAACAGCAAAGTTACCACAGCATCACAACAAAGTCAGTAACGGGTAAATCCTCCTCTGTTTGCCAAACAAGCATTGATCCGACGTGGCATACTCCTAATGAGACGTCTAAGGTCATTTTGGTCCAGATTGTCCCATTCCTGTTGCAACGCAGCAGCGAGTTCTTGGACATTGGCAGGACGCTGTTGACGTTGACGTAACCTCTGTCCAAGCATGTCCCAGACATGCTCGATGGGGGAGAGGTCGGGCCTCGGTGCTGGCCAAGGTAATGTGGTGATGTTCTGTTGTTGGAGGTAACCCGTAACGATCCTGGCCCTGTGACATCTTGCGTTGTCATCCTGGAAGATGAAACGGCGGCCATGACGTCGTGCGAACGGCACAACATGGACTGGCCTGTAACACGCCCCGCAACAACATGTAAAGCCGTTCTTCCAGCAACAGTGATGACTCCCCACACCATAACAGAACCACCCCCAAATCGATCATGTCTGATGACGTTAACGTCTTGGAATCGCTCGTTTCGACGACGCCACACCCTCCTACGTCTGTTCAAAAAATCAACAGTGAACCTTGACTCATCTGAAAACATCACATTGCTCCAGCGTCGATTATCCCAGTGTTGACGATCACTACACCAACGACGTCTTGCCTGAATGTGATGATCTTTCAAACAAGGGATCACGCGAGGACGTCGGGCGCGAAGGTGACCCCTATGCAGTCGATTCCGAATCGTCTGGCCACTCACTCACACACCAGTGTCTGTTTGAAGACGAGCGCTGATCTGATTTGCTGTGATGACACGATTTCTCAAGGCCAAGGTACGGATAAATCGATCCTGGGCTTGAGTTGTCGCCCTTGGTCAACCTGAGCGTGGTCTGTCTTTCTTGTACAGATTGTGTATCACGGTATCTGGACCATAGCCTGCTTATGCCAGACTGAGAAACATTCATCGTCCGCGCCACAACCGCCTGTGTTGTGCCGATCTGTAGCATGCCAAGGGCACGTAACCTTCCATTTTGGATAAGCCGACGCATATCAAAATTTGTTTTCTGGTCACTAAAACAATTAAACTGATGTTTCCACCCTGGAATTCAATGCCACAATGACTGTAACATTCAAAGTCAGAGTCGTGCAAATCTTGGGTTGAACCCCCATGATGATCCCAGGCATCACCTGCATTCCATGCGGTAGCTATTGGTGCGTTTGGGCGTCACATGTAACTGGAAATGTTTCTTCTGTTACGTTCTATAGTGATTTTTTTCGTAGTCATTTGCATATTTTAGTATTATGCCCCCAAAATCAAATATCCCCTACTTTTATTGAATAGTATATATAAATTATATTGTTTTGTATATTATTACTAGTAATCGAATAGACTGAAACTTTATCGAGCGAGTTGCACGTGCGGCTTTGTGTGTTTACACTGTGTGTCTGCACGTGGTTTGTATACGATTGTAACTTTGTTTACAATTACCTCACCAAGTTGATTCTTATTTGTACGGAAATGATGATGGAAAAATGAGATCATCATGGCTAGATGGGCGACATATTCCACCGTCGTCCACCGGTGGCAATTCCTCACCCCGCCAGTTTTATACGGGTAACAATTACAGTACGTTTAACCGATCTCGACGGTGTCATAACATCCCAGAGTCATTGTTTTATGACGACTATTCAAACTGGCCAAACTTTGCAAATAAATTTACCTGGTTTGTCATATCACAGTCCTGGTCCGATGAGGAATATAAGGAACAGTTGTTCTTTTGTTTAAAGGGGTATGCTGTCGATGTTCATAGAATTGTCCTTTTACGTAATGGCAATTTGACATGCTTTGAACTAATGACTAAGCTCCAGGAATGTTTTAATCGTGCAGAAATGTCTAGGACCGCAAACTCGTTTCGGAATCGATCATCACCGACCCAACGAATTGATCGTAGGCCTAATGATAATATACTGGCAGAAACCAAAACCCAAGCCGAAACTCCCAAATCACAGGCAATGACTTCGTCCGAACAAGAATGTTTCGAAAACACAGAGCGGCGCTGTGACAGAGTGGACCAGAAGTGGGATGACGCCATTACCAAACTTGAAAAATTAACTGATCAGTTCCGTCAGTTGACCGATATTTGTAATTTCTCAGAAGTAACTCATAGGTCACATGCAATAATGCCCAAGTCGGTAACTCCAGTCTCCAAGCTTATTCCGAAGAATTTAACGTGCGACCCACACATTGACATTGAACAGGCTGCAATAGAATTAAAACTTGAACTCGATCAAAAAGGTAAGCCTTGTGTCCCAAGCTTGTCCATGGATTCGCATTTCGGAATATCTGAAACTTCGACTACGAACGGGTCGGATAGACGCGGGACGATCGCCAGTTTTGAAACCGCTAAGGTATCGAACGGTTTCACTAACACCGATTTATACGGTGATGTAACAAATATCACCACCCCGTGGGGTGATCAAAAGTTCCAGGATACCGTTGCAACCGGTGTCATTCCAAGAATCGACTCAATCGATTCCGCGAAAACTAAGCAAACGTGTGTATTAGCTTTGACGCGTTTCCACAGTAATCATTTAGATTCTATCAGTCAGTTTGATTTAAAAGCTCGAAGTCAACAAGTGACAAAACTTTCCGAGCATCGCAGTCTCGAGTTAAAGGAGAAAGTACCAAAAGTTAAAGAGGTTCCCGAGTTTAATGCGTTTGAAAATTCAGTTATGAACTGGTTGCGTTCGATAACAAGTAGTCAAACGCGACTTCTATTTCGCGGTCTATCAACTTTTGTTGTAACGGAATATACAGCTGGGGAATATTCAATTTCGGATAGTTTCTTTGAGAAACAAAAAGAAAAGCCTCCTAGTCTTAAATTAGTAGAGTTAAACAGATCTACCATAGATAAATGGTCCGAAGTTCCAATGCATTATTTGGCTGTACCCGTAAATTTGAAGAAACATTTATTTCGAGAAGAAATGAATTTGTTCATAGCAGAACTGATTAAGCAGTGTGTCAGATTCTTCAATGATAAATTGTCATTGACCCTTCACAGTGATCCAGTAAATGTGAACGCCGATTTATTCATTGATAATTTGCTCACCATCGACGATGTTTTTGATGCGCGTTACGAATCAAAAGTTACAAATAGTAACTTGGCCTCACCGTTGACTATCTCACGGTGTAATATCTACAATCAATTAACTGAGTGTACGTCTGGATCTTTAACTATTTCCGAGAATTTGTTTGAACGATCTGCGTGACCAACTGTAGTCAGCATGCACTATTTGTTACGAATACAAGTATATCTGACCAGAATAAAATGCTATTTTTGGAGTTTAAGAAATAAGATTCAATCTTTCATTCAAAATAAAGGAAAAAAAAATAAAACGAAGACGTTTTCAGCATTACTATGTTGATGATTTACCTGTCCATGCCTTACGGTGATTTTCCTGTAAACCGTGAAATAGCTGTGTGTATGCAGATTTTTTCGGTGAAGTTATAACCGATATGATTTTGATTGACGCGTAAATGATACGGTGTACCTGTATACCGTTACTAGTGTGATTGAAAGTGTGAATGTGAAGAGTAGGATTTATTTTTCAGAACCAGGAACCAATCCTTTCAAATAAAAACGGGGAGGTGTGTTGTGATTTTACCCTGTAGAATACAGATGTCCGTCAGGATAACCGGGACTACTTCCGCCTTTCAACCGAGTCCCGTGCTACCAGCGGCATTTCACCTATATATAGCCGATTTGCCGTGGCCACTGGTCAGAATATGCATTAGACTTCAAATAGATAACATCGTTATAGATTGCGGACGCCTTGGAACACCAAGTGAGACTTGGTACATAGAAATACCACTCGACACTACATTATGCCTTCCGACTGAAAGACTATTGTTTTTACTAAGATTATCATTAGGGTTTTTTCACACTGCGTAGTTTTTGTGAAACATTATTGTTTTTATTAAGATTATTGTTACGGTTTTTGGGGAGGTTAGATGGCCGAATTGTTAGCATGTGAATGCTGTATCATAAAGCCTGTCAACTGGCGTGGTTTCGAGTCCCTGGTTGTGCGTGACAAGTAGTAGGGTCGTCTGTCCAACCTCGTGGGTTTCTCCGGGTCCTCTGGTTTGAAATAAAATTAAAACTATTTTAGTCCCAAAATGGCCTAGTTTGTGTCGAGTGGCCGTTAAATCCCATTTGATTTAAAAGTATTTATTCAGAATTCTGACATACAACGGTGAAGGGAATAATATGAATAAATTGGATACAGTAACAAGCAACTTAATGCATATATAAAACTGCTTCCAGAATAGTATGTATTGAATATACATTTTAAATGATCAGCTGGCAGTGTAATAAAATAAAAATTATTATCTAGATTAGGGTGCTAAAGGTGGAAAGAAGAAAGTGTGTTAAGTAAAAAATAAAGAAAATCGAATAAAATAAGAGAAAGAAAAACTGTAGCGAAGGATAGGGACATTATTATAGTGGGGGGAGGGGATTGAATAGAGATTTAAATTAGGAAGTAGTTTGGGATGCAACGCCAGAAAACCCAAAAAGCCTAACACGCACCAAAAGCTTGCAAAGAAGACTTTTATTGTTGCAGTTTCAATGTTATTGATTACACATTTCTCACACGACCCTTGGTTACCTATGGATTGTGCAAAGGGGATTGGGAGGTGATCAAACTAGTAATAACCATTTTTCGCATAAACAAGTTGTAAATGTGATTCGCACAGAGCGGAAGCACATTCATTTCCGAGATTTGAAGCGTTTAGTTAGAGCTATATATTGGTGAACTACTGAAAGTACAGACACATTTTTAATTTTAGGAAGATTGTCAATCCCAAACAAAAGTGAATTAATATTCTTGTAATGGTCGTCCAATGTATCGATAGTGAGCCTGCGTTGGTCTATAAAAAGGCGACACTGAAAGAAATAATGTTCACTAGATTCACATCTGTTTCCGTCCCTCTTTAAGAAGCGAACAATAATTACTCTTGGGCGTTGTACAGTTGAGTTATTTGCTCCATTTTGGCTAGGTTGACCAAGGGATTGTTGTTTTCCAACACGATGAGCTGCATCTATACAAATATCCCTGGTGATATTCAGTTTATCCTTTAGAAGTCTTTGGATGGAATGTACGCAGTCTTCATTTCCCTGGGTTTCCGGGATGCCAAATACACGAAGATGCGCCTTCCTCGTATATTGTTCTAAATTATTCAGCTTGTTTTTTAAAGATTCAATTTCATTGTGTGTTTGGCAGACAGTCGATTCAATACGTTCGAAACGTTCATGAAAGCTGTCAACATCAGACCCAATGTTGTTATATTGTAAGTTCAATCTCATTTAAGTGATCATCAATTTTTGATAGTCTATCATTTATTAATTTGTTAATTTTTTTTTGCGAACAAATCTACAACCGCCTTTACTGCTTCATTTACAATGGAATTTAAGGTTTCTTTGTCAAAAAAAAAAACTGTCAACTATACCTTCACTGCTTGTTTCAATCGACATTGTTGTGGTGACTTGGCAAAGGAGATCAGTCGGATTAGAACTCACTGAGTTTTACTTAAAGGACAATATTGGTGCCAGTCCTTATTACATATATGATAGAACTGATTAAACACTTTCCAAATATAATACTAACACAGAGATCATCGCTACCATAGAGGAGTAATACAGGATTCATGAATCGGAAGTGACAAACGCCAAAGGAGTTATTCCTCTATATAACTAACTGAAGTGACTAGTGATAACAGATACATGTGCGAATATCTGCTCACTAATAATTCCCTCGAAGACCTAAAGTTGTTGTGTGACACTGTGAGAGAATATCTTACAATTCATAAAAAGAATTGACTGCCACTAGATAAGAGAACGCGAAAGAAAAACAGAAAAAAGTCCGTGCATTACCATGTTTTTTTTTAAGGTAGGGGAGACCGGGGCACATTGAACCACCATGGATATATCCTTTATGAATAATACTATACAACCCAACACTATACAGAAGTGAGATAACTTCTTAGACCCATTTCTCCATCAATAAGCCACATGTTGTCAATTATTTTCTTAGGCAGTGAATTTTTCAAAATAGCGCTTAAAAGAGAAGAAAAATTTTCCATACATGTTAACTTCTTAGCCTAGGAAATTCTTGTACTTAAAATAAGTTCATATATGTCTATAATATGCAATCCAGATAAACCGGGGTTGGATCCATATAAGAGGGCATATTGATTTCAAATTTTGATCATGAAACTGTGATGGGGCAGATTGAACCACTGTCAGCAGGATACTTTGAACCATGGTTCAATGTTTCTCAGTGAATCTATATATCATTTAATAATTTGTTTAGCCTAAGAAATTCTTGTACAATCCATATAAATAAGGGCTTGATCTATTTTGAATTTTTTAAAAATATCTTTGAAAATAAAAACAAAAGATTTAGAATATCACTTTATCCAACTCTGTAGGCCTATCGTATAAAAGGAATTAAACTTGTCCGAAACTTGGCTGTGCCATGCATGGGCGCAATGGGTCTCCCGGACTAGAGTCGCTCGTCAGCAAATCAGGCTGTCTGAATATTGGACCAATTTGTTTGAATCACTACAAAAGTTGAATTGATCCCACCAAACTGCCAACTTATGTGCATTTTACGGTGATTTGTAGGAGCCTAGGAAATCCAGACTCCTGCTTGTTTCGATCGTTGCACCGATGTCAAATCTGTGGATATTTGTTTTCAACTATACACTGCTGATTGTTTGCAGATTCATTAGATCACTGCGAAATAAGTGAGTAGGATTAAGATCTAAATCCAGATCTATGTTAACATGGAATTTTATCTATTTCCCAATTATTTGGTTAAACCTGCCCCGACTATTATGTAAGAGGAATACATTGAACCATTATGGTCAAGTGGATTAAAATATGTTTTGTTTTTTGTTGTTTTTTTTTTGGGGGGGGGGGAATAAGTTAAAGATTAACTTAATTGATTCTGATACACGATAGCAACTATGATATGTCTTTAAACAATACAATAAAATAAAGAGAGCTTCTAATAAAAACATTTGATATGAAATGAGGACAAACATGTATGTGAACAAAATGGTTCAATGAGCCCCGGTCTCTCCTATAGAATGAATAAAATCAAGGGGCTGTACGGAGTATTTCTATTTTTCCCGTGTTCTCTTATCTTATGAAACTTAATTACTTTATTGAATCGTCAGATATCCTCTTGCGGTCCCATATAACAACTTTTTGTCTTCGAAGGAATTATTAGTGAGCAGAAATTCGGCCGTTTATCTGTCATCACTCGTCACTTTAGTCATTCACATAGAGAGATAACTCGTGTTTTCCTTTGGCGTTCGTCACTTCCGATTCATGAATCCTGTATTACTCCTCTATGGTAGCAATGATCTCTGTGTTAATATTATATTTGGAAAGTGTTTAATCAGTTCTATCACATATGTATTAATGACTGGCACCAATATTGTCGTTTAACCAAGGTTCATAATGCTATATTTTTGTCTTTGGACGATCAACACTGTGTATTTCTTATTTTGTTAGACTTATCGGCTGCATTTGATACAGTTGACCACTTAATTCTTATTAGTCGCTTAAACGTAGAGTTTGGTATAGATGGTTTAGCCTTAAAACTTATAACAAGTTATTTACTGGTCGACAACAAAGAGTGTCAATCAATAATACATTTTCTAATAACAGTGACATCGAAATTCTGGAATAAGTTCCCTTTTTTCATAAGGTCAGCAAAGTCTATCACAATATTCAAGCAATCACTTAAAACACATTTTTATACACAGATTTTAGATATCCTGCATCTATGAAACTGGAATTGAACAACATCCGAATTGAATTCAAAGATCAGGCAAATATTGAAAATATTGTTAAAAGAGAACAGCATGGTCTAAATGTAATGAGATGTCTGACTCGCAGATCCTGAGGAGCAAATAAAACTACCCCGCTAATGATATATAAGTCCCGGATAAGATCAATATGTTACTATGGCTCTGTTGCATTAGCTAGTGCAAATAAAACGACTCTTGCTAAACTAGACAGTTTACAATATCAGGCAATAAAGATAGCCACAAGGGCCTCATTTGGCACAAAAAGGGAAAGTCTGTTGCAAAAAGTGCGAAATATCCCTCGAATTGATATTGAGATACTTGGCTAAGATGCAATATCTTGGGGACAGCTGTCCTACATTTAAGTGTGCAGAAACACCAAGGACAAAATTCAAAAGAAATGTTAAACCAGAAACTCAACCGTTCGGTCACAGGGCAAATGATCTATTAAAATACCTTAGATTAGATTACTACCAGATTACTAACAAGGCATTTTCGTATCAAGCCCCATGGACTGTATTAAACTCACTCTATGACATAAGCCTAAGCAATGTCGTTAATAAGAGAAAAAATCCACAACACGCTCAAATGTTATCTAAAGATTTCTTAAACGAAAAATATTCATCTCATGTGAAAATATACACGGACAGATCATGCGATCCAAATACAACCAAAACTGCACTAGGTGTAGTTATTCCTGAAAACAAATGTATATCAAAAAGGCTACCAGATGGATGTACCATCCATACTGCAGAAGTAAAGGCAATATCCATAGCTCTTGAGTCGCTTATGTCATCCACCATTCAAACAGCAGTCATTGTGTTAGATTCCCTTAGCAGCATAAAGTAAATAATATATGATACAATAACATCTAGACCAGAATTGTTCAGAATATTCGAGCGAGTGTTTGTTCCCTTCGAAAGAAAAATAAAACCGTAGAATTTACATGGATACCATCCCATGTTGGCATAGCAGGCAATGAGTCTGCGGACAATCTGGTTCGCAAACGACTCAGTCTTTGCGATACCGAAGGCTTAAAATATAGCGATCATGAATTGGACAGCATTGTTAAAACTAAAATTAAATCTGAATGGAAAACTTAGTTGGCCAAAGCAAACGCTTTCAGAATCAAATTAAATAACGATCTGGTTGTAAAAGCTTAGGTCAATCACCCATCTCGCAAAATCTGTAGCTTAATCACAAAACTAAAAACAAAAGATTTGATCACGGACTATAAATTTAACCCAGCGAAGTTTGAATGTTGCCAAAATCTGACAGTTAACCATGTCATAATTGCCTGCAATAAATTGCCAAACTGATCCCGCAGTGAATATTCGCTTGGCCGCTACAATCACTGATAAGCATGACATAGACGAGGCTTAATGAGTACGGCATATTAACTTTTTTGCTCCGACAAATTAAATTCTCAAACATTTTTTTGAGGTAAAAGAAAAATAAATAAAGACGTTTGAAGTATTTGTAGTTAAAAAATATTTCCTATTTAGTGTAAATGGGTATTAAAATGAGTAAAATGCATCATTTTGCCCGAAGCAGTTAGGTGTTAAGTAAACATTGCACGAGCCGTTGAGCCAATGACTGCAGTCAACGCACGGGCTGTGGACAGTCATCTGTGACAGAGTTAATTCGTAAGTAATTCTCTGTGAATCAGATTGATAAATTGCAAGAGAAAAGACTCCCTGTACGAAGTTTAATAGAAGATGCACAACTTCAATATACCCTTCAAAACAATCGGAAATTAAATGTTAATTTAGCTGCACTAAAAGAGCACTGATTGTGTAGACCAGAGTGGCCCCTAAGCCATCTGGATGCTTTAATAATATCAGACAAATTAAAGTTAAGATAGGGAACTACGTATCTAAACTAGTGTCCAAAAGAAACGATACCAACTATCTTTCCAATTAATTTTTTTCTAAGTGAAATTTTAAGTATGAAAACATGCCAATCCGTATTGCACACCCCTAACACAGCATAGTCCATAAAAATCCAGGGAACACTTGATCACTTACGGGAAAAAACGTAAATTTCGTGAAAATGACATTTCCCTCTCTAGCATGTTCTGCACGTGCATGGAAACTGTATAAAACGGCTGATCAGACACGTTGATATCACAACAACAAAAAGAACACAAGATAAGCCACGTCTGACAGCCATCGAGAGAGAGAGAGCCGTTGGAATGGTTCAACAAGGAACGTCACATGTCGACGTCGCCAGAAGGTTGGGATGCGCACGCATCACTATCACCAGGTTGATGCAGCGGTTACGTCCGACAGGTCATACGTCAGACAGGCCCAGGAGTGGAAGACCACGAGTAACCACGCCCCGTGAGGATCGTTACATCCGGGTATTACACCCGAGGAACCACACCGTAACAGCGACATCCACGGCGGCGACAACACTGGGACACAGGATCAGTCGACAAACCGTCTACAGGAGACTACGACAGTATGGTATCCGGCCACGTCATCCCTACCGCGGACCGCACCTGACGCCTTGACACCGGCACGACAGACTGATATGGGCCAGGCGAGTTCGACGTTGGTAACAGCGGGACTGGGCACGTGTTATGTTCTCTGATGAGAGAAGATTCCTCATGTTCCGAAACGATAGACGGCAGCTTGTATACCGAAGAGTTGGTAAACGTTTGGCGCCAAACTGTGTCTTACAGGTCCGGCCATTTGGAGGTGGAGGATTAATGGTTTGGGGTGGCATATGTGGTGACGTCACAACGAGGCTTGTCGTAATTCGTGGAAACCTAAATGCACAGTGTTATCGTGATGACATCTTACGGCATGTTGTGGTGCCCTTTCTGCAGCAACAGCCTCTTGAAATCATTTTCCGGCGTGACAAGGCAAGGCCGCACACAGCAAGATTGACACAGAACTTCCTTGCCAACGCCAACGTACACGTTTTGCCATGGTCCGCATGTTAACCGGACTTGAATCCCATCGAGCACTTATGAGACCACCTCGATCGGCAAATGCGACGTTGCCTTGTGCCTCCAGTCAACGTGCAGGACTTTGAACGATGTCTCCTCGAGGAATGGCAACAAATCACTCCCAACGTCATCAGACGTTTGACGTCATCAGTCCGCAGGCGTGTTCTGGCATGTATTGATGCTCAAGGTGGACATACCCTACACTGACTTGACTTTTAGACATGTGGTGTGTCATTTCCCGTTGTTTCTGTGATCAGTGTTCTAACGAAATGTTTATTTTGTTTATTTTTCAACCCCACCGATCTTTAACGGCTTGTCATAGTGAATCACAGATTTGATTGAAATGATTTTGTGTACAGCTGATGTTGTGAAAGGATTTCTCAAAAGAATAACACTAATCCTAAACTTCTGCTTTGTTTAGTTCTTTTCTGTCGTTGTAAACAGGTGGTATCGTTTCTTTTGGACACTAGTTTAGTTACAAATGAAGGAACTATTGTTGTAGGAGAGTATTGCGATTCAGCCTGCGGTACAATTTATTATAATTGCATACTAGGGAAAATAATGACAAATAAAAGAGTAGGGACCTACACAACCATTACTAACAATTTCAGTGTACATCAATCAATTAAATTTATGTCTAAATATTTAATGCCACGTATTTATCTTCTATAAATGGTTCAATTTGTTTTACCCCCCTGGGGTGTAGGGGGTGATAAGAATATACCCTTCGTATGTCCTGCGTGTCGTAAGAGGCGACTAAAAGGTCCCCTGTAATGGGGCAACGTGTTTGCCGTGCGTTGCGACCCGTGTCGGTGGAGAGTGGAATCCTGGTAATTGAGTGGGGATTTGGCTTGCGAGCCCTTTCTCTGCAACACATTACTTTGGCCCATGGTTCACCTAGACGGGAGTTCAGAGTGGCCCACTCTGATCAATCGGCTTTGGTCGTTTTTGTTCTCCATAGGGTGATATATTACCCTCTTGCTTGCTTCGTTTTATACTCAGCAAACCTACCTTTGTGTCCTAGTCACCTTATCGGAGAGCAACGGCTCGGGTCAATCAGGTTAGATATATATTTTGCTTATATTTCTGGCTTGAGTATACCCTTCGTCTATCCCTGGAGCCACGCACTGGACATCCGTGCTAGCCTCCCCCATCGTAGGCAGGAAAGTAACTTGGGTGAATTTTTATTCTTATTTTCATGGATCCCCAATCCACCCCCACATCAAACAAGTCGTTAAAAAGACAAAGATCGATAGATGATGATGCTGCTGCCCCATGTAGCTCATCTAAAAATATAAGAACATGGCCGAGGTTCCTCTTGATAGAGAGCACCTCTGAAGTTGATTTATCTAAAATGTCACCCTTTGCAATTTCTAAAGGTATCACTGGCTTGGCCGGTGAACCAAAATCAGTCAAGAAATTGAGAAATGGAACACTTCTGGTGGAATGTGCCAAGGAAAAACATTCGGATTTACTCTTAAAATCCGAATCCTTGGCTAACATTGCCATCAGAGTATCACCACATAAATCATTAAATTCTTCAAGAGGTGTCATTCGATGCCGGGACCTAGAAGGCAGTAGTGAGGACGAAATGGTGGAGAACCTATCATCACAAGGCGTCACACACGTCAAAAGAATCAGTGTGAGACGTAACGATATGGTTATCCAGACCAGTACTTACATTCTCACTTTCAACCGTCCCGATTTGCCGAAATCTATCAAGGCAGGTTATCTAAATATACCTGTTGATCCCTATATCTCAAATCCACTCAGATGCTTTAATTGTCAAAAATTTGGACACAGTAAAAATGTCTGCAAAGGTAAAACTACCTGCGCTAGATGTGGCGTTTCTGGTCACGATAGTGCTACCTGCTCTGCAGAATTTTCCTGTGTCAATTGCAAAGGTAAGCACTTCGCATATTCTAGGGAGTGCACAATTTGGCAAAAAGAGAAACGGATCCAACAGGTAATATCTGAACGGAAAATTTCTTATTTTGATGCAAGAAAACAAGTGGAACTTACATCACTGATTTCGACCCCGCAAGGCGGCAAGTCGTTTTCTAGTGTGGTAAAAGTATCCACCAAAAGTATATCCGTTCAGACAGATTATAACTGGCCTGATAAAGAGGAACATCCAAAACTATTAAAAGATCAGCAATTAAATAATGGGATTTCGAGCTCTTCTCAGACACCTGAGAGCTCGAAGATAGTATTAAATGAAATTAACAATTCATCTCCCCCCTCTTCATCCGTAACACCTTCTGGGACTTCTTCTCCAAAGGAAAAGTCTGTTACTCCCAAAGGGAAGGGCGGACGTAGAACAAGTTCTTTGCCATCTTCACAGACATCTGATGGGGGAAAGGGCAGGCGTAAGTCGAGCCCCTCGCCTTCATCAAAAGAGAAAGAAAACGCTGCTAAAAAAGAAAAGAACAGATTGGCAAAGTTAAGAGGGAGGGAGAAAAAGGGTAGTAATGACGCTATTTCCCTCCACAATAGATATGGGGATGCTGATCCGATGGACGGTGTTATCATAGCGGATGTCCATATGGACTCCGTTGATAAGCCGTCAAAAATTAATTATCCCTGACAATGGTTAATTCCATTATTCAATGGAATTGTCGTGGTTTAAAACCAAATTTTAATGAAATCCAACTTTTAATTCAAAAGCACAATCCTTTAGCTATTTGTTTACAAGAAACTTTTTTACGGAATTCTGACAATTTGTCGTTTAGACACTTTGTTGGTTACCATCATCACGCAGTTGGTGATGGTAGAGCTCATGGGGGTGTTTCTATTATTCTTAATGGAGATATCCCTCAAAGTCAAGTCACCCTCAACTCGCCTTTACAGGTAGTTGCAGTTCGGGTGACTTTGCATATTCCTATAACACTCTGCTCTGTATATCTTCCACCAAGTTTACATCTTAATCCCAGAGATCTTGATGACCTTGTTGCACAACTTCCTCTCCCGTTTATTATTACGGGAGATTTCAATGGTCATCATTCACTCTGGGGTAGTCCAGATGATAACAACAGAGGTAAACAAATAGCGGACTTCATTAACATTAATAATTTGTGTTTATTAAATGATGACTCGCCTACTTATCTACATCCTGCCACAGCTTCTTTTTCTTCCCTGGATCTAACCATTTGCTCTCCGGTCCTGTTTCAGGATTTTACATGGAGTGTAAATGAAGATCTGTGTGGTAGTGACCACTTTCCTATCTTGATTGATAATAATGGTCCCTCTCCGGTTGAAAGACCCCAGAGGTGGAAGTTACATAAGGCTGATTGGGCTCTGTTTGAATCTTTGTGTCTCTTCTCTTTTGATACAAAAGAGTTAGAGGATGCAGATGAGCCCATGGCCTTATTCACTTCCATTCTTCAAGATGTAGCTGAGCAGGCGATTCCAAAAACCACGACTAAACCAAAACGTTTCAATAAACCATGGTTTAACGATGATTGCAAATCCGCTCTTAAAGAGCGTGATCGTATCCTGAGACGATTAAAGAATCATCCTTCCATGGAGAATATTGCGGCATTTCAAATGGTCCGGGCGAAGGCCCGTAGAACCATACGTCAAGCAAAGAAATCTTCATGGCAGGATTATGTCTCCAAGATCAATTCCCGTACCACATCAAAATCGGTATGGGATAGGATTCGTAGGATTAAAGGTAAAAGTAGTGCATTATCAGTAAACCATCTAAATGTTGATAATACCACCTTAACAACATTTCCTGATATTGCTAATTCTCTGGCCAGTACATTTTCATATAATTCATCATCCAGTTTCTCCTCAGATGCTTTTCGGGGCATTAGGCAACAACAGGAGAAAAGGCGACTTAATTTTAAGTCCCGCAATGATGAATGTTATAATGATCGTTTTTCCATTGCAGAGCTCCGTGATTCGTTAAGGCGAGCTCGGGATACTGCAACTGGTCCAGATGAAATACACTACCAAATTTTAAAACATTTACCTTTTCCCACACTCTTAATCTTACTGGATCTTTTCAACCGGATTTGGGTTGATGGGAATTTCCCTCCTTCGTGGCATGAAGCCACAATAATTCCCATCCCTAAACCGGGAAAAGATCATACGAATCCTACCAACTATCGTCCGATCGCTTTAGCTAGCTGTATTTGCAAAACCATGGAGAGATTGATCAATCGAAGGCTTGTTTGGTACTTTGAGTCCAACAACCTCATTACTGATCTCCAGTGTGGATTTCGGTCCCAAAGGAGCACTCTTGATCATCTCGTTAGATTTGAAACGTTCGTCAGGGACGCTTTCATCCAGAAGCAACATTTAGTTGCAATATTTTTCGATCTGGAGAAAGCATATGATACCACGTGGAAACACGGTATCATGCGCGACCTCCATAACCTCGGCCTACGAGGTCGCTTACCTATCTTCATTAAAAATTTCCTCGAAGATAGGTCATTTAAGGTACGACTGGGATCAATATTCTCTGACCCATTTCCTCAGGAAATGGGAGTTCCCCAGGGAAGCATATTATCTCCTACACTTTTTGCGATAAAAATTAATACAATCCCAGCGTGCCTTAAACCAGGTACAAATGGCGCTCTTTATGTTGATGACTTTCAGATGTGCTATGGTTCTTCAGACATGCGGATAATCGAACGTAAGTTGCAGCTTTGTTTGAATTCACTTCAACAATGGGCAACCGAAAATGGATTTCGTTTTTCGAAATCCAAGACTGTCTGCATGCATTTCTGTCAGAAACGAGGTTTACATCCAGATCCAGAACTCTTCTTGGATGGCAATCGCCTACCAGTCGTGGATGAAACCAAATTTCTGGGGCTGATATTTGATAAGAAATTATCATTTATCCCCCACATTAAAAACCTTAAAAAGAAATGTCTGAAAGCCCTCAACATATTGAGAGTCTTATCAAATACTGACTGGGGAGCAGACCGTAAGGTCTTGCTCAGATTATATCGAGCTTTAATAAGATCAAAACTCGATTATGGGTGTATTGTGTATGGGTCTGCCCGCGAGTCTTATCTCAAAGAGCTCGACACCATACACAATCAGGGACTTAGAATCAGTTTAGGAGCATTTCGTACATCTCCAGTGGACAGTTTATACGTCGAGGCGCACGAGCCCTCACTGCACAACAGACGTGATAAACTGGCCCTGCAGTATGCTACGAAAATTGCATCACTTCCGAATCACATTTCATTTAACACCATATTTAGACCTCTTCATGAGCATTTGTATCTTGTAAAGACAAATGTTGTTCCATCATTCGGTATTCGCATACAACCCCTTTTGTCTGAGGCTGGTATCAGCCTTGACAGTATTGCGAATACCCCGGTCTTTAGGACTCCGCCGTGGGCTATATCTCCTCCAAAGATCGATTTCGATCTTACTCAACATAAAAAGAGAGATACTAGCTCTACGGTGTTCCAATCTCGGTTTAGAGAGTTAAGGTCTAAGTATGGTGATTATGCTCCTATTTACACAGATGGTTCTAAAGATGGTGATCGGGTAGCTTCAGCTACTGTGACGCCATCTGAGACTATTTCTGTGTGTCTTCCACCTGCTGCTTCAATATTTACAGCTGAACTACAGGCCATTCTTCAGGCCTTGGAGTTCATTCAGTCCTCTTCAGCTTTAAAGCATATCATTTTTACTGATTCTTTGTCCTCGCTTCAAGCAATTAACAATAAACAGCTTGAACACCCATTAGTAGCAGATGTTTATCGTCTGCTACTATCGTACGAGCTCAGCAGCAAAGACGTCGTCTTCTGCTGGCTTCCCAGTCACGTTGATATAAGGGGGAATGATAAAGCAGATTTTGCTGCCAAAGCTGCTTTAGATCTTCCCCAATCACCATTTTTATTACCATTTAAAGATTTTAAATCGGCAATAAATCATTTTATTTATGACCGCTGGCAACGGTCTTGGGATCTTGCAGGCACAAACAAACTTCATCACATTAAGCCTCTCTTAGGAGATTGGCCAAACTCCTATAGAACCAACAGGAGAGATGAAGTTGTTCTGTGTCGCTCTCGTATAGGTCATACTTTTTTAACACACTTTTTCATCTTGAAACGAGAGCCTCAACCAGAATGTGAACATTGTCATGTTCCTTTGACAGTGAAGCACATTTTGATTGAGTGCAAGCATCTCAAAAATCTAAGATCGAAATATTACCGTTGCCAGACTCTGCACCAATTATTTGCCCAACCGGGCTTATATTGTATCTTGTTAGCCTTTTTAAAAGAGACAAGCTTTTATTATAAATTTTAATTGTATATTTATCATTTCATTTTGTATGTTTTAAATATTTATATGCATAACAGATTTATTTGATTTTTTAATCTTATTTACTGTGATACTGTTTTTATTTATGCATATAAAACTTTTTCTGTGATATTTATTTAACTTGTCTCGCATAAATCTTTGTAGGTTTGGCGCAATATAGCCCGGTTGGTGCCGAAGTGCCATAAAACCACATTTCATTCATTCATTCATTCAATTTGTTTTAACTGTTTTGTCCTGTGTTGCTACTGGCTATTCTTTCTCTTTTCAGATAACGTTTAACGTTTATCTGGGGAGAGTCATGCGCATGGAAAACCCAAATGGAATGCCTTTATTTTTTATGGATATCACCCACGGTGGAAGTGGACGCTAAACTCTATAAACGAACGAACGACGCTGTGAACCGTATTACAGGACTTTTAACTTTTATAAATATCTTATTGGACGAACAGTTTTTAAATCATCAACGGGTCCGACTGTGTGGTTTTTACTGCGAGCACTTCGCTTTTCGACATAACTCAAGCGTACTCTTTTTCCCCACGGGTTTTTTTTTCTATCCGCACTGATGGCGCTAAACATCTTGTCAGCTGGACCTGCTGTTTTAACATGTTTTTATTATGACAAAGGGAGCGGTTTTATAAGTGTGATTTAAATTGACTTTTTAATATTCAAGGATTTTTAACATGTTTTTATTATAACAAAGGGAGAAGATGACCCACCCTCTCTTTTCACGACAGCGGTTTTATACGTGTGATTTAAATTACTTTTTAACATACAATGACTGTTTATTTCGTGTGTTAACCGATTGTATGTTTTTACAAAGTTTCAACCCACGAAGTGTAAATAATTTAATTTAATCAACCTGTCCATAATATCATATTAAATGTATTGGACGTTAAATCTGTAATAAACAACAACAACATCATTCTGCCATATTTCATCATGGCAAACGTTCAAGTTGACATCCAGTACATCCCCCAATTCTCAGGGAGGAGTTCTTATACGAGGTTGTCCAGCAAGCCTGAACACCTATAATCCCCTCATCACCAAATATTCCAGAAACCACAGCCATGCTGCTAACCCACACAAGGTTGCCATGAAAACCAAGGTGCAGGTGGAAACCAACCCAGTCTTTGCCATTTATCAAGAGGAAATATCAGGTATGTATTCATTTGTAAATCTGTAATCTTGAGTGTCGGTGATTTAAAGGATTCATTGTTAAAGCATAATGAATTTTTTTTTTAAACAAACCCATCGATTGTCTTATCGAGTATTAATGAATATTTTTTTCTTCTTTTTTTTTGCGTACAGCCCTTCGATCTGACCGTGACTCAACTGAGATGATTAGAGAGGTGCCAACACTCTACAGTTGCGGTTCTTCCCTGTATAGAGCCCGGGCAAAGATCCCTCCAGCACTTCCTCAGACCCGCAACGACATCCAGTTTCCAGACTCCTACACCAAGACCACATCCGGATACGACTTCCTTCTCCATGCAGCGGCAGACTCCAGATTCCTGGTGTTTTCCACACCAGAAAATCTTCACAATCTCGCCAATGCAGACGCAATATACTGTGAATGTGATCGAACATTTAGCATGAGCCCTGCCTTGTACACCCAGATCTACATTATACAGGCTTTTGCGCACAATAAAATGTCCCCTTTGGTGTATGCCTTATTACCCGATAAGAAGGAGGCAACATTATGTTGAGTTCCTCAGGTGTGTTAGAGACAAAACATTTGCACTTGTCAATGTTGATCTAAAACCAGATCATGTGTTTACGGACTTTGAAGTTGGTGTACAAAATGCTTTGAGAAATGTGTTACCTAGATCCGAACTGAAAGGTTGGGTTTTTTTTCACTTTGGTCAGTGCATTTGGCACAATGCTCAGAGTGTCAGAAATCAAGAAGATCATCAAGCAAGCAGCAGCAATACCATTAGGTTGAAGATGTATGGATGCAGACTCTTGATGATGCACCAATCCAAGATGCTAAAGTGTTGCAATTTGCAGACTGTGGGACAGAGTTCTGGGTGGAGGGGCAGCATGGCAGAATGATGTGGAACGACTTTCACCTGAAGGCCCACGTACACCGAACCATGTTAAAGGATAGCATTCGAAGATCGCATCAATTCTCGCCACCACTCACCCAAATATCTTCAAGTTGGTAGATTTCTTTAAGAATAAGCAAGCGTACTCTGAGGTCACCATACTGCGGTTGGGTGCCAACGGCCTGAGAGAAGGAAGTACCGGCAACTTGAAATCCGACTTCAAACTCTGAAAACTGATCTGCAGAGGGGCATAAAGACTTTATTCGAGTATACCGATGGCGTAGCCCACTTAACTGCTTTGTAAATGACATGAATGATTATAGATTTGATTTTTTATTGTTTATGTTTTACTATTATGATATTTTTAATTTTAACCAATTCATTGTTTATCTTGTTACAACTATGTTTATCTCATTATTATTTGTATGTTATATTCTTATTGAATTGTAAAATGTGATCTATGATATATCAAACAGAGGAAAATTAAAAAAAAAACGTTATACAGTTATATCTATATTTTTTCCTTCCAAGTACCCACTATCAACTAATCATAATGCGCTTAATACACCAATCCAATTAATTCTTAATTGGACTTAATCCCTAATTTTTCAAAAGTGGGCACATTGGGGACACACCTTTCGCACACGCTACGCAGTGTGAAACCCTAATAAGAATAATAATCTTAAAAACAATAATGTTTTACACAAGCTACGCCGTGTGAAACCTTAATAATAATCTTGACAAAAACAATAATGTTTCACAAGCTACGCAGCGTAAAACCCTTATGATAATCAACAATAATGTTTCACCCTAATAATGTGAACAAAAACAAAAGTGAAACTTTCACATCAGCTACGCAGTATAAAACCTTAATAATAATCTTAACAAAAACAATAGTATAGCCAACTCAAAATAAATTAATAGACTACTTCAAATATAATGTCGTCATGTTGCCAAGACCGGAAAACGATTGGTACCTCACTTTTTAACTGTTTACTTACGAACCGTCAAAACTCCATCAAAACTGTCCTATTCAACCCCAAAATCTTACTTTAGACTTAAAATATTAACCTGAATTTCCAGTACTGTGCAGCTCCAACTGTTCAGAAAAAAAACACAGAACAGCACTGGCAACCCAAAACTCCATCAAAACTGTCCTATTCAACCCCCAAATCTTACTTTAGACTTAAAATAGTAAGCTGAATTTCCAGTACTGTGCAGCTCCAACTGTTCAGAAAAAAAACACAGAACAGCACTGGCAACCCAAAATGTCAGATGAATCGAATGAAATACACTATGAATCGAATGTAAATATATTACCGACCTCGGTATGCCTGATTTCCTTCAAAAAGCTTTATTTTTAATAATTATAGCGAGGAATCAAATTATTTTGCCAATCAATAGGGCGTATATGTGAGTAAGTAGGACTAAATATTACCGATGTATTTCTGTCGAATCTAGAACCAGCTTCTGCTGTAAAATTGATTTCGTTTCTAGGACTTCGTCTCGGTGATCTGGGAGACCATAGCTGCAAATAGTATCAATTTAAAAAGTGGACCATAAAAGGAATAGGCAACATGTATATTGCATGCACATCCAATGTCTTTGCAGCTTGAAAATACATAATCTTATGCAATTATAAATGCTAAATACGTTCAGAATGGAGCAGTATTTGAGCCTCGACCACATTTCACATAAGATACATTTAAGAGACTCACTGTTTTTCGTGGTGACGTCTATGATATATCAAACAGGAAAATTAAAAAAAAAACGTTATACAGTTATATCTATATTTTTTCCTTCCAAGTACCCACTATCAACTAATCATAATGCGCTTAATACACCAATCCAATTAATTCTTAATTGGACTTAAAGCATCTATGATATATCAAACAGAGGAAAATTAAAAAAAAAATGGTACAAAATAAAAGACTAATTATAATTATAATGTGGGTTTGTATTTACCTCTTGTTGTTGGGCATGTTTATCATATCTACCAAATTTACCATTAGCAACATAAGGTATAGGTGACCCATCCCGTCGGGCGTGGTGATCCTGAAAGATAAAGATGTCAACTGTAAAAGATCTAGTGTGTCAGCCTAGGCCCCCCAATTCCTACGGAGGGGATACCAATGTTTACCTTTATAGCAAGTTTTGGGTATTTCCTTGAATAATAAAAGTGGAAGTCTGTCAGCACATATCAAGGACCTGACCGCAGTAGCCCCCTTAAATTGACCCCTCAAAACATGTCTGAATCCAACATTAGAGGTACTGGGTGTAACCAATTTATACATGATGAATGGGGTGTTTTAATTATGGAAATAGTGATGACAGACAATATTCGGGATACCCCCCCCCCCCCGATATACATGCCCTAAAGGGGTGTCCCAATGGGTCTAGTTCCAATACTAGAGATACCAACTAAAAGTTTGTCAGATTAAGGACCATTTAATGGTAAATCATCTACTACGAACGACAGACATTTCAAACGAGTTTGAACATTTCAAACATTTCAAGTGAGGAATATTTATGTTGGTGCCCTACTCAATGTTTGAGATACCACCCCAAATTGATTTCTATCCATAGTGTAAGTTACAGTAGTTGACAGACATTTTAAATGGTGCTTACCCGCCTGACAGACGCCCCATAGTGCTAAGCATTACTAAATTAGGCTGATATTTAAAGCCCCAATATTGAAAGGCGTTGTTTCACGACATCATGTCGTTGTAGTAGCAGTTATTCATAGAAACCCAAACAACCCAGGTAAGCAAGGGACACTTGTCAGTGTACACCTTCTAGTGGGTACCTAAAAGCAAACTGTTGATATATTTCATAGAACTTGTATAATGACTCAATAGACTCCTTCTTAAACTTCATTGTTTGGCTTGCCAATATGTTACGGGTTATTGGGCTGGTAAGAGAACTTCGGATTTAGGTGAGCTGGGGGAAATAATCCTAAACAAATGATTCTTGATTTTTATGAAAGGTCGTGCCCATTCGACTTATAAAATCCATAATTTTCAGCATGCTGATAATATTTTTAAGCATCACAGATGCTTATCTGTTATTAAGCAATCGATAAAATCAGTGAATTGATTCCAATGTTGGGAATACTAATTGTAAAAAAGTCCATAACTGCTCAAGCCTCATCTCAAAAGCTAAGATCAGCGCATTTACCATCGTCACGTGCATCAAAAGTGTCAAGTCTACAGATCATACTGACATGATCAGCCCTCGCCCATCTGATACTATTACATCATTGAATGTTGAAGCGATATCAACTTCCACAATAGGTCTGCATGCACCTCAAAAGTCCGCGGCAGAGAAAAATTCGAAAAACATAAAATCTTAAGTGCATTTGAAAATGATAGATCTTGGCAACTGCAGACTGCGAAAAAAGGTTTAGCTGAAAAAATATTATATAAAAAAGCAAACACAGAAAATCAAATGAAAAATTGGCGGAAAAAATGAAACCCATCGCGATTACTTGTGTCAACTTTCAGGTATTGTCAGTGGTGAGGTTCGTCAGGCGCCCATAATCGCTCATTTACTAACCTCACGAAACGTTGAAAATTGTTCAGCAAATCACATGTATTAACTAAGACCACCTCCAGACATTTTCAGTGGTGGGGTATCCTCGCCGGACTGGGCAATTTACCCAATACTAACTAAACACTATCTCGTTGTTGTGGGGAACTAAAATAGAACATCAGTTATGTTAGGTAGTATTGGGAAAACTTCTGCAGTCCCATCGCGACGTTCCTTTTTCCCCACACAAAAGACTATAACCCAGATAAGCAAATTTACTTATAGCGCGAAACTTGTTGCAAAATGCTCAGCATAAGAATGGCAATAGCCAGATTGTTCCAACCAGAAATCTTATTGCTCCGCCCTAAAAGGTATTCCACATTACCACATGAATAACGTATAGAATGGATTTAAAAACCATCAACATATTCTAATAAATCATAAATGTCCACTTCCAGCACACCTCTGGTAAAGTCGCGTCGGGGTAAAAAAAATGTCCACGGCATATTGTTTGCATTTTCATTGAACACATACCCAAAGCTGTTCAGAAGTGAAAAAATAAAAATCTTCTATAGACTAAATGCGAAAATATGCTAAAAAAGAAAAGAATATCCAAAGTTTACTTCTTTCGCGATATTCTGACATTAGACTAAATGCGAAAATATGCTAAAAAAGAAAAGAATATCCAAAGTTTACGTCTTTCGCGATATTCTGACATTCATTCTTGAAATTAGTTGACAACTGGAATTATATAGTAAAATGCATATATATACCATTTATCACAGACGCGACATGATGTGAAAATCGGATACTCCCGCCAAGTACTGACGTCACTAGGAGTCCAGAAAGTATGACTGTCATCTTGTGAGTATACGCACACGTAACATGTGCTGGGAACAATATGAAATCTGCATTCCAATAGTTTCTTTTCGTAATACACGTACATGTATATGCATTTTACTATATAGTTCCAGTTGTCAACTAATTTCAAGAAAGAATATCGCTAAAGAAGAAGACTTTAGATATTTTTTTCTTTCATTGGCATATTTTCGAATTTAGTCTCTAGAAGATTTTCACTTCTGAACAGCCTTGTGTATGTGTTCAATGAAAATGCAAACAATATGCCGTGGACTTTTTTTTACCCTGACGCGACTTCACTAGGATGTGCCAGGCATTTTTAGTGATGAAGTATCCCAGCCACGTGGAACGTACAAACTGTAAATCGGACCTTTCACAAAAATAATTGACTCACCGCGTTCACTGCAACTCTTTATCGTCAGAACGAATGCATCTCCAGGCCCGTGGCTAGCCCAAAACTGTTAGGGGAGCAATGGCTTCTGGGGGCGCCGATGGGGTTTCTGGGGGCGCCGATGGGGTTTCTGTGGGCGCCTATTATCTATACTTGACGGTCCACGGCCTACGGTCTGTAGGGTGATCCCCATAGGCTTACGGGCTCGATGAATAGTAGGAAGGCAGAACCCGAAATGCCCGAAGAAATTTCGGGTTAGGCCTACCCCCCCCTCCCCAAGAAAGTTTGGAAAATTTTACGATCTCAAACGCGTTTTCTTGCTATTCCAGTCTCCGAATACAGTAGGCGGTCTTATATAGCCTAACTAAGGTGGCTGGGTCGAATTCAAATCAATCGTTTATATTTCACGGAGACGAGGTACTCCACAAATCAAAATCATGCTGTTTGAATTAAGAAAAGCCTCACGCCGTTTTGGGCGCCCAATTCATTGGTCGGCGCCTAACCAATCGCACTAGCATTATATTACGGGCGCCCATGATCTCGACATTTTGGGAGCCCCTCTGGGCCGAGGCACCCAACAAATCATGCCGTCCCCCCCCATTGATCGTCCGCGCCCAACCAATCTGATTCGTAATTATTCACTATGTGCGGCTCAATATTGAAAGGTGCCCAACCAATCATGTCATTATGGGCGCCTCTCCGGGATAAGGTACCCCACAAAACACGCGGTTTTGGGCGCCCCATCAGTTGTGATTTATTGTGTGGGTCATTATGAGGCGCGTCGCCATTTGGGGAGCGCCTCATACATAGGCGAGGCTCCCATAAAGCCAAGTGACATTGGTTTGGCGCCAATCTCGTCGTGGGCACCCAACCAATATCACTCGGCTTTATGTGTAGCCCTCCTATTGTGTCCTTTGGCGCCTATTGAAGGAGTCGATTTTCCCAGTGGGCCAAGGGGGCCGAAATTTTCCAGGGGGCGAAGGGAAGTTGCCCCCCTTGCCCCCCCCCCCCCGCCGCTTGCTACGGGCCTGATCTCTTGATAACTTTAACTATTCTAGTCATGAACCCTTGACACACGAATGAAACTCTTAAGTGTCATTTTGGCTGCCCATAGACTATTGAATCGCCTTATAAACAAACATTTCCGACACGTCACATGACACAATTGTAAAAATCACAGGTTACTAAGATGTCTATTTCTGGCAAAGTGCCGATGCAGAATCTCTCGTCGCTATTAGGGTATGAAAAACACTTCAAATCATATGAAGTTCACCCGCATATAACGCCTGGTGCATATAACATTCTTCAAAAAGACTTCGGAAGCAACCCTTGATAGAAATACCTCGGCCTACCAGCCTCGGTTTTTCTTTTTCTCTGGTCATTTTGTTCAGTCTTTCTTTCCCCAGAATAAACCCCGTCTCGTGCTTTATCCTACATATAATGCAATCTCAAACAATTGTTTTCACAATTTAACCAAAATTTCGCTACTCAGCACCACAAAGTCAACAAAAACTGAGACATCACCCATCCGCGACAGCGTACTATTCAATGGCAGCTCATCCTACCAAATCAGACGAGCATAGTGGACGTAAATAGTGGCGCTAATAATATTTTTTTAATAAGAATGTTCTGCCGGAAAGCACATAATGTAATATACCACGCAGACAGTATAAACCATTTATTCAGGAATAAATATGCATGGTGAAAAGCTACAAAAGAAATAAAAAGTCAAATTAAGTTTCAATTTCTATGATGTACAAATTATTGTAATTATGGCCAGAGCGGGTTTCCATACATTTTTGACACGCGAGCGAAAAGTAACGGTAAATCATTCCTAAATGACAAATACCATAAATAACAAAGAGACAATGACTTATAAAGTTAAAGTATACAAACAATATAAATGTATAGGGCGTGACCATCGTGACAAACTAATTGAACCTAATTCCTCAGACTATCACTATCAGTGAGAAATACGACACGGAAACATGGCGCTATTGCACTTTCGCACCTCTACCAGTTAACGTGGTCAAAGCGACTTGAAATTTTCAGGGGGTGTTCATGAGGACTAGTGATGACACCACGACAAATTTCAGTCGAATCGATCAATAACTTGTCATTTTACCGACCTTTTACGTTCAGTTCCACAGATCGTCTTATTTGATCGACGCCATTTTCTTTCCGAGATCGACGGGAAGTTTGGACTCAAGGTCAAAGTCAAGGTCACGGATGGCTAGCCTTGACTAGTTCCAGTCACCACGACCGTCTATATTGACCACGCCCATTGACTTCCTTTTCGTCACGGACCCTCTGCGTTTGATCGTTTTCTGATCAAGCGGTGTGCGACAGGACCAATGTCAAGGTCGGTGGTTCAAGCCAAGAATGTGGCCTTTGAAAAAGGTTGCTAGGTAAATGTCGTAAACCAAGGTCAAATGTCCAAAAACTGACTTTGAAAAGTTTCAGTTCAGTTTACTGTAACACGACTTTGACCCACAGCTTTGACCTTATTACCTTTTTTGAAGGTCATCGTCTCCGCTTTCACCTCGAACAATGAACTTGATAATACAGCGAGAAATAGGGTCATGGCAAGCATAAACGGAAAGGCCCCGAGATCGACGGGAAGTTTGGACTCAAGGTCAAAGTCAAGGTCACGAATGGTTAGCCTTGACTAGTACAAGTCACCACGGCCGTCTACATTGACCACGCCCATTGACTTCCTTTTCGTCACGGGCCCTCTGCGTTTGACCGTTTTCTGATTGAGCAGTGTGTGACAGGACCAAGGTCAAGGTCGGTTGTTCAAGCTAAAATTGTGGCCTTTGAAAATGGTTACTGGATGAAGGTCGTAAGTCAAGGTCAAATGTCCAAAAACTGAGTTTGAAAAGTCTGAGTTCAGTTTTCTGTAACATGACCTTGACCCAAGGCTTTGACCCAGTTACCTTTTTTGAAGGACGTTGTCTGGGCTTTCACCGCGAACATTGACTTTTGTATTACAGCGAGAAATAGGGTCATGACAAGCATAAACGCAAAGGCCCCGAGAACGATGGGGAGTTTGGACTCAAGGTCAAACTAAAGGTCACGGATGGTTAGCCATGACTAGTGCAGGTCACCACGACCATCTATATTGACCACGCCCATTGACGGACCCTCGGCATTTGACAGTTTTCTGACCAAACATTGTGTGACAGGACCAAGGTCAAGGTCGGTGATCCAAGTCTAGATTGTGGCCTTTGAAAATGGTTACTGGATGAAGGTCGTAAGTCAAGGTCAAGTGTCCAAAAACTGAGTTTGAAAAGTCTGAGTTCAGTTTTCTGTAACTTGACCTTGACCTACGTCTTTGGCCCAGTTACCTTTTTTGAAGGACGTTGTCACTGCTTTCACCTCGAACTTTGACTTTGATAATACAGCGAGAAATAGGGTTATGGCAAGCATAAACGCAAAGGCCCCAAGAACGATGGGGAGTTTGGACTCAAGGTCAAAGTCAAGGTCACGGATGGTTAGCCTTGACTGGTGTAGGTCACCACGGCCATCTACATTGACCACGCCCATTGACTTCCTTATCGTCGCGTACCCTCGGTATTTGACAGTTTTCTGACCAAGCAGTGTGTGACAGGACCAAGGTCAAGGTCGGTGATCCAAGTCCAGATTGTGGCCTTTGAAAATGGTTACTGGATGAAGGTCGTAAGTCAAGGTCAAGTGTCCTAAAACTGAGTTTGAAGAGTCTGAGTTCAGTTTTCTGTAACATGACCTTGACCCACGGCTTTGACCCAGTTACCTTTTTTGATGGACGTTGTCTCTGCTTTCACCTCGAACATTGACTTTGATAATACAGCGAGAAATAGGGTCAGGGCAAGCATAAACGCAAAGGCTCCGAGAACTATGGGAAATTTGGACTCAAGGTCAAAGTCAAGGTCACGGTTGGTTAGCCTTGACTAGTGCAGGTCACCACGACCGTCTACATTGACCACGTCCATTGACTTCCTTTTCGTCACGGACCCTCTGCATTTGACAGTTTTCTGACCAAGCAGTGTGTGACAGGACCAAGTTCAAAGACGGTGGTCCAAGTCCAGATTGTGAACTTCAAAATATAGTATTTGGTGAGAGAGAGAGAGAGAAATGGGGTTTAACGTCCACTCAACACAAACTAGGTCATTTCGGGACTAACATATGGTTTAATTTTATTTCAATAATTCGCTTGCGCGTAGGGGTCTTTAGCAGTGGGAGGAAACCGGAGTGCCCGGAGGAAACCCACGAGGTTGAGAAGGCGCCCCTATCTCCATGCCACATACACTCACACCAGGGCTCGAAACCACAGCCGCAAGCCAGAGGTGACCGGCCAGCTAGAGGTCGAAGCGCGGCACTCTAGTCCACTAGGCCATCCCACCCCCCCCCCCCCAGTATTTGGTGAAGGTCGTGCCCCACGGTCAAGTGACCAAAAACTGACTTTGAAAAGATTCAGTTCAGTTTTCTGTAGCATGACCTTGACTCACGACTTTGACCCTGTTACTTTTTTTGAAGGACATGGTCTCTTCTTTCACCTCGAATATTGAATTGGATAATACAGCAAGAAGTATGGGGGCAGCAAGCATAAACGCAAAGGCCCCGAGCTCGATGGACAATTTAAAGTCGGGGTCAGCATCAAGGTCACAACGTTATTCACACGTAAACGACAATCCAAAAATGGTCAACGCAAAATAGTCATTTACAGAAAATGGTGGCTTAGCGCAAAAATTAAAATATACCAAAATTATTATTATCATTATGAACTGCGTCGCTAGGCGTGTAGCGCGGAGTGTCGGGGTTATTCGAGTCTAAATAGTCAACAAAGAAAATGGCATCGAACGGATAAGATTATCTGTGAAACAGAACGTTAAAGGTCGGTAAAATGACAAGTTATTGATCGATTCGGTTGAAATTTGGTGTGGGGTCATCACTAGTCCTCCTGAACACCCCCTTAAAATTTCAAGTCGCTACGACCACGGGAACTGGTAGAGGTGCGAAAGTGCAATAGCGCCCGGAAACATCGGGATGTTTACAATTGCAAAAACAATGAATTTTTACCTGACAACATAAAGTAGTCTAAATGGTAAACGCTAAGTAAATATGTAATGAAACATAAAACATATTATAAGTCAGAATTAAAAGAGTCTTCAATGTGGCCAGCCAAGCTTATGGAAAGCCCAAAACCACGCGACTTTGTGCACAGAAACATGGCGAACTCTAACTAAGGGCCGTCACTCTCCGCAATAAGTATGGAAGCCGGAGTGAGACAAAATAATAAATATACACGATCTATAACCATATCTATAACCATAGAATTTATAAAAAGAAATTAAAACTGAAAGATTCTAATTCAAATATCAACACAGTTCCTGTACAAACAAAAAAAATCACCGTGTTGATTGTGTTTATGGTAACTTGCAATTTCATAACACATTTAGAATGCGTAAAGGCCGTAAAGCTGGGGATAACCTAAATAAGGCGGTTTTACAAGGATCATTCATTTTGAAGTCCGATACCAAAACTAACTCGTTATAAATCTTATAGGAAGATGGCCGACTGAGGTGGACGTGTTGAGGGAGCGAGTTAATCTCCATCAGTTTTAACAGTGTTATATTTCAGATGATTTATCAAAACTTTGTGGGTAAATAGAGTATGTACTAAACTATCTTTTAATGTGTTAACTGTGATAAAATATGTATAAAAGGAGACACTCTGTTGGCTATTAAAATCGTTTGTATATTATCTGGGAAAACAGTTCACTTGAGTTCACTCAGCGTATTTTTACAAGGATAGACTGGTGTATAAGTTACATATAAATTACTAATGCCGAAATCAAGACAACCAAAACGAACAAGAAGGGAGATGACTTCAAATTCAAATCCGAATGATTCCATTCTAGATAATGTTCTCAAAGATGATGGGTCGTTGCGGTCATTTATTGGTGAACTATTTAAACGCGAAGTCATAATGCGCCATATTGTTCACTTAATCCAACCAAAACTAACTCAAGATCTAGTCAGTCGCATCGACCATTTAGAAAATAAAATTGATGACCTTGAACAATATTCCAGACGAACATGCTTCAAATTCAGTGGTATCAGTGAGAGAGCTGGTGAAAATACAGATAATATCATACTAGATATTATTAATAATCATGTTCTAAACGATCGTGATGACCGTTTAACTATTAATCAAATAGGCCGTACGCATAGAGTTGGATCTCGCAATAATGATTATCACAGAGATATAATTGTCAGATTCATAAGCTACAGGGATCGTGCGGCAGTATATGGAAATAAAAAGAAGCTAAAACAATTCAATACAACAAATAAAACTAAAGTATTTATTAATGAAGCCTTGACACAGGGTAAATCGCAGCTGTATAAAAAGACACGCGAACTCTACAAACTGAATAAAATTAAAAACTGCTGGACATATGACGGCCGAATATATGTAAGAAATTTGGATGATGACAAAAACATATTAATTAATTGTGAAGATGACACAAATCAGTTTTACGACACGCCAAATGTCGAACATCAAATGAACACTGATCGGCCCGATCACCTGACATTATTAAACCAACAAACAGCGAAACCAACTTAATTACTACCACTAAAATACATTCGATTTGCCAAAATGACATGGTAATTTACAAAGCTATGAATGAAATGATATGAAATAATGCCATATCCTGATGAAAGTTCAATAGCCTAATTTATTTAGTTAAACAACGTTATTATATTCTACTAATACAAAGACGATATTGTATACTATTCAAAAAAAAGTAGGGGATATTTGATTTTTAAGTGTTATTAAAGTCACCTAATGAAACTGACGAAGAAACAAATGACAAAATGAAATGAAGTTCACATTCATCGATTTATTCCAAATGATTGTTAGACCAAGTAAGGCACAGACTGACCATTATAATGGTAAAATGATACCCGGGGTCAAACAGCAAAGTTACCACAGCATCGCAACAAAGTCACTAACGGGTAAATCCTCCTCTGTTTGCCAAACAAGCATTGGTCCGACGTGGCATACGCCTAATGAGACGTCTAAGGTCATTTTGGTGCAGATTGTCCCATTCCTGTTGCAACGCAGCAGCAAGTTCTTGGACATTGGCAGGACGTTGTTGACGTTGACGTAACCTCTGTCCAAGCATGTCCCAAACATGCTCGATGGGGGAGAGGTCGGGACTCAGTGCTGGTCAAGGTAATGTGGTGATGTTCTGTTGTTGGAGGTAACTGGTAACGATCCTGGCCCTGTGACATCTTGCGTTGTCATCCTGGAAGATGACACGGCGGCCATGACGTCGTGAAAACGGCACAACATGGACTGCCAAGATGTTGTGTCGGTAGTACTGGCCTGTAACACGCCCTGCAACAACATGTAAAGCCGTTCTTCCAGCAACAGTGATGCCTCCCCACACCATAACAGAACCACCCCCAAATCGATCATGTCTGATGACGTTAACGTCTTGGAAGCGCTCGTTTCGACGACGCCACATCCTCCTTCGTCTGTCCAAAAAATCAACAGTGAACCTTGACTCATCTGAAAACATCACATTGCTCCAGCGTCGATTATCCCAGTGTTGACGATCCCTACATCAACGACGTCTTGCCTGAATGTGATGATCTCTCAAACAAGGGATCACGCGAGGACGTCGGACGCGAAGGTGACCCCTATGCAGTCGATTCCGAATCGTCTGGCCACTCACTCTCACACCAGTGTCTGTTTGAAGACGAGCGCTGATCTGATTTGCTGTGATGATACGATTTCTCAAGGCCAAGGTACGGATAAATCGATCCTGGGCTTGAGTTGTCGCGCTTGGTCGACTTGAGCGTGGTCTGTCCTGTACAGATTGTGTATCACGGTATCTGGACCATAGCCTGCTTATGACAGACTGAGCAACATTCATCGTCCGCGCCACAACCGCCTGTGTTGTGCCGATCTGTAGCATGCCAAGGGCACGTAACCTTTCATTTTGGGTAAGCCGACGCATATCAAAATTTGTTTTCTGGTCAATAAAACAATTAAACTGATGTTTCCACCCTGGAATTCAATGCCACAATGACTGTAACATTCAGAGTCAGAGTCGTGCAAATCTTGGGTTGGACCCCCATGATGATCCCAAGCATCACCTGCATTCCATGCGGTAGCGTTGGGCGTCACATGCAACTGGAAATGTTTCTTCTGTTAGGTTCTATAGTGACTTTTTTCGTAGTCATTTGCATATTTTATACAAATATCCCCTACTTTTTTTGAATAGTATAGTTATAAATTCAAACCATTATATTATGTATATCGAATTTTTATTCAATACTAGAATCAAATAAATTATACTGTAATGTCGTTCTCAACAATGAAAAGAACACTGATATAGAAAATATTTGTGATAAAATAATTATTACTCGAATAGCGAACTTTCATCGCGTGTCCCTGTTTACCGCATACTTGAATTCCCACTGGAGTGTAAAAAAGATTACTAAATTCACTATCTACGAGCTACACCTCCTTGCATATGATATGAATGTAAACCCCCATGTCGACTTATACTGGTTCTTAATTACTTGCGGTCAAGACGGGATATCTCATTTCAATTATAAGAATGGAATGTAACTGTTGGAGATGTTGACTCATACCTCGACATATTTATGAATTGGTTCGTAACTATGATTGTAAATATTTTGTTCTTGATGTTTTGTTTATTGTTATGTAAAATATTGTATATTTGTTTATCACGTTTTCAATATTCCATTTATCAAACTTCTTGTAGTGTAAAATGTAACAATCTTATATTTAAAGTAACTTTTAGTTTAAAGCCATCTCTCTCTATGGATATATACCTATTTAGATATAAATGTATGTTTGATTGCTCCGTTTTTAAATGTGAGCGCAAAATATTAATTAACGACAGTCACGACTGAAATTAATGATATTTGGTCTCTTAAACGGAACAATCAACATACCTTATTCGTGATTTTACATCCTATCTCGTGTTATGTTATAAATATCCATCTCTTGCTTATAATTAAAACTTTGCTAATTATCAGTTGCGTTGAACAAAACCCTGGCCCATTAAATACATTAAGTTTAGGTAACATTTCCATCGTACATAATAATGTCTTTAGCCTATTGCCAAAATTAGATATAATTGAAGCTGAATTCTCTAACCATGATATAATATGTACTACCGAATCTCATTTAGATACCACTATTAAAGATTCAGCTATTTTACTGCCCGGTTATGGAAGTCCTGTTAGATTAGACAGAAACAGACACGGGGGTGGGGTTGCTGTCTATATTAAAAATAATCTACACTTTCAGATTAGGCATTACCTCATGAACCCTGATATTGAATTAATATTTATAGACATATTTAATGATCATACAAAATTCTTACTCGGGGTTATTTATAGACCTCCAAATACAAGGGTTGCCTTTTGGGATATATTCTATGATACGTTATCTAATGCATTAGACAGTGATTCCTTTCTTATCCTAACAGGGGATTTTAATATCAACATTTTAAGTAATTCAAGTAATTGTGCTAAATTTAAAAAAAACTATTACAAAGATTAAATCTTGAAAATCTGATAAAAGAACCGACTAATTTCACAACTCTACCTGGGTCATGTATTGATCTTTTTATAACTAATAGGAAACCACTTATATCGGATACTAATGTTAAGGCTCCTATATGCACCAATAATATTATCTTTAAAAGTAAAAACATACAAACAATTAACATACAAAAGGACTATTAGAAATTATAAACTTGCAGATTATGAAGGTTTAAATAATGAATTATTAACTGTCGATTGGACAAATCATGTCTTTAATAAAGCATCAATACAGTATATCCCAACAAAAGTAGTAACTATAAGACCTAATGATAAGCCATTTATGAATAACACCATACGTATACAAATTCGAAAACGAAATAGAGCACACAAACGCGCGAAAAAAACTAATAACCCTAATCATTGGCTATTATTTAGAAAAATACGAAATGAAGTTGTAACATTAATCAGGCAAGCTAAAAAATAACTTTAAAGAAAATTTAGAAAATGAAATAAATAATAAAAACTTGCCTCCAAATAAGTGGTGGAAAATAGCAAAATCGATAACAAATTTTGAAAATGAAAAGGTAGCAATCTCGCCGTTATTATATGAAAACTGCGTATACACACACCCACTTGATAAGGCTAATATCCTTGCCTCGATTTCAAAATTAAATGATAAACCCTACCTTCCAAACTTTACTTTTCGTAGTAACAACGAATTACCCTAGCCAACAAGAAGTAAAAGACCACCTACTAATTCTTAACTGCTCAAAGCCTTCTGGCCCCGATAATATAAGTCCAGCCGTACTGAAAAAACTAACTCCCTCAATCACAAGCCCTCTCACCAATTTTTTTAATCTTTCATTAGAACTCCAATTATTAGCTGATTTTTGGAAGACCTCACATATCATTGCAGCGTATAAAGGGAGAGGTGGTCCACAGACCCCCGACAACTATAGACCAATTTCATTAACATGCTCATTATGTAAAATACTAGAGAAAATCTTGATGTATCAAAAGCTATTGATAAAGTTTGGCATGAAGATTTATTGACTAAATTGGGACAATATGGAATTAATAAAAAATTATGTAATTGGATTAAACACTATTTAAATAATAGACAACAATGTGTAGTTTTAGAAGGTTTCAAATCAAATTATTTGCATACTAATTCTGGAGTTCCCCAATGAAGTGTACTGGGTCCTTTTCTATTTTTAATTTACTTAAATGATATCTCCGATAATATTACTAACAACATACGACTATTCGCCGATGATACTTCACTTTTTACCATTATTCATAATGATCCCCTAAGTAGCGCGAACTCTTTAACTGAAGATCTGAATAATATCTCGTCGTGGGCTAAACAGTGGTGTGTAACTTTCAACCCTGATAAAACTAAAAATATTACTTTTACTAGGAAAAATACAATCCATCCAGATGTTGTTTTCGAAAATACAAAAGTTGAAAATGTAAACACGCATCGTCATTTGGGATTAACTTTTCAGTCTAATGCATCATGGTCAAAACACATTTCAAATATATACCAGAAAGCTTGTGGTAGACTAAATATCTTGCGCACACTGAAATATAAAATTAATAGAATTTCTCTTAATAAAATTTATCTTGCTTTTATTCGCCCGATTTTAGAATATGCTGATATTGTATGGGATAACTGTTCAAAGAGGAATTCTGACCTATTAGAAAGTGGTCAAACTGAAGCAGGTAGAATAATAACTGGCCTAAGAAGAAATTCATCTAAAAACAATTTATACCAAGAGCTAGGGTGGGAATCGCTGTCTAATCGTAGATAAAACACAAATTAATTTACTTATATAAAATAAAGAACCTAGACCCAAATTATCTGACAGAAATCTTTAAAAAATTTGAATCCTTAGTACCAATTTATAATCTTCGTAATGAAAATCAGAACCTCAATCCACCATTTTGTAAAACCAAATCTTATTCTAATAGTTTCTTTCCCTGCACAATTAAACTCTGCAACAACTTACCGGAAAACATTAAAACCTCCCAAACTTTAAGTTCATTTAAATCGGGCCTTTCACGTTTATACCCAATACTTAAACCACTATTATATTATAATACTGGAAATAGGAAAGAAAATAATATCCATTGTCAATTAAGAAATAAAGCTAGTAATTTAAACAACCACTTATTCCACCATTTTTTGAGCGAAATAAAAGTGTGCCCTAGATGTAATTCTAAAGACGAAGATAATTACCATTATTTTCTCATATGTCCAGTCTATTCTGCCCAAAGAACAATTCTCCAAAATCATTTACAAAACCTCAAACAAAATGTTACAATTAACCTAATCCTATATGGCAACCCCGACCTTTCAGATGATACAAATTTTAACATATTTAATATAGTGCAAAAATACATTAAAGATAGCAAGAGATTTTAGCAGCCTAATCATCTATTATGTTATCTACACTATGAAATACTATTTATGTTATATAAATTTCATAATCTAAAATGAAAATGTATTACTCTACCATTAACCTCCAAGAAATGTAAATATGTTTGTAACTCACTGTCTATATATATGTCCACCCTTGTCTATTGTAAACATAAGATATAATTGTTTTATTTGTTTGGAGAGAACTTATATAGGCATTTGCCTGTTGTTCAATCCAATTCAGTTAATTGAATAAAATACTGTTTAAACTAACTAATTCGTCCATTAAAAAAATTGCCCAATGTAGATTGGGGTGGAATTTTGTCTGTGGGTGCTAGATACATACCGCCTTACAAAAAACAAAAAAATTCATTTATTTCGGATTTTTCCCCCAGGTCGGAGTGTCTCCTACCAGCCTATATGTAAATATTTACAAACGCCCTATCCTAAAATTAATTTTTTATCACATGGTTATTTGTTTTTCTTATATAGGCCATACGTGGCTTGATTTTTGATTCATTCAAATGAAACTATGCAATAGGGGAAACGCAGAATAAAATGATTGTCTGTCAAAGATGACGTCTAGAACACTAAAGGGGATCTAAAGGCACAATTATAGCTCACTAGAGGGCATCTGTCAGGGGTAAGCACCATTTCAAATGTCTGTCAACTACTGTAACTTATGCAATGTACACTAAGGTAATATAGAAATCAATTTGGTGTGGTATCTCATTGAGTCTGGCACCAACATAAAGTTGGATCCAGACAAGTTTTAGGGATCAGTTTTGGGGGTCTACTGAGGTCAGGGCCCGATTCTTAGAAAATTCTTAAGCACGTTCTTGTGCTTAGATTTTAAGTAGACTTTGCAATTAAGTAAACTTACCTTATTTTGTGTTCCATGAAAATTCTTAAGAACGTTCTTGTGCTTAGATTTTAAGTAGACTTCAGTGTAAGCACAAGCACTTTATTATGTGTTCCAAGAAAAAAATTAAGCACAACTTCGTTCTTACAATTGTCAATCTAAGCACAAGTCCCGAGCAAGGTATAGGGCTTACTTACCAACCTTAAGCCTGTTTCTGCTTCAAACAATACGGCTGACCGTATAGTTAGTTATTCGACGGCATTTACTACATCTTTTGATACCTAAGAGACATTTGGAAGACGGAAAATCCTTAAGAAATATATTCTCGACAAGAAGGCTATAGAATATTTCGCTTCTACACTAAATTTTTTTTATTTATTTACAAATTGGTAAACAACACAAACGCAGGCAACTTGAAAGGAGCTAAATCGCTAACATTTGGTACCAAGAAGTCGACACAAGTGGGTCACAACGCATATAATATACTCTAATATGAATGTATATAAACTGATTTACATTCAATGGTTTCCGTTTTTACTCCATTTCAAATCAGTTATGTGCGGCGAAATTTGCCAACAGCAACCGTGTCAATCGAATGCAAATTTCTAGCGTCTAGTTATTCCAATCTACATGCGCCGTTTGATTTGGTGCAATGTTTCTAGCCTTGTTCCCCCGAGTCTCTCGCTAGAACTGGGCTGAAACGCATTATGGTACACGATTCGTGTACCAATGGTAAAATATTTATCTTGTCTTAAATATTGGATATCAAAAGCCCATCCTTTTCCGATAAGATCACATCATCAATTTTGAGTTAAACTGACAAATAATTCGTGTTTTCAATGTCGAAGATGCTGGATGACATTGAATTAGAGACTTGACTACTTTAAAATCAGGCGCTGTCTCAGTCATTCCGTCTATTTGCATGTGCTTGCGGTTTTTTTTTTTGGGGGGGGGGAGCTTATAGGCCTATAGGGGCCATGTCAAAGGGATCACGTGGTTAAGTGGGTAAGCCGCCAGCCAGGGCCAATTCCTAGAAAATTCTTAAAAGTAAGCACAAAGTTATGCTTCACTTTTGCTTACGTAAGAAACTTTATAAAATACCGTCTCTAGAAAATTCTCAAGACCGCTCTTACGTAAGCTCAAGTTAAGTACGAGTCTAAGCACATTGTGACTGGTAAATTGAGAGTACGATGCTCTCTAACGTCAAAAAAACATTTTTGGTATGCAAATTACACCGTAATTGTATATTCGTCTGCATCACAGAGATTCTATATATAGCTCTATGGTCTGAATGGAGTTATAAATAGACCAATGACATTAAACTCCCGGAAAATAGTCGATTTAGATGTATTTTATTATTTAACAAATGAAATGAAATAAAATTTAACGTCCTACTATTTTGCTCCTAATCTGGGGTAATGAAGACGTACATACGTCATACAGTGTGCTATGAGGGAAATTTCGCCCTGGAAGCGGCACTACTCTATCGAATTCCAACTGCCAAGGAATCTTTTACGTGTACGCCAGTTTGTACACGAGACCTCGATTTTTCGTCCCATCCGAATGACAAGACAGCTGTCCTACGTCCTGCATCACTGATTAGGAGAAACCACGTCGGAAAATTTGGATGAACCTTCTCGGCCAATGCAGGGATCGAACACCCGACCTCTAGGCTAGCGAACCAGCGTCTTACCCACTTAGTCAAGTGATCCCCTGATACCTTTGACTAGTCTCCCATAGGCCTACATATATAAAATATACCACAGACTAAAGAAAAGAAAACAACCCAAAACGCAAGTACATGCAAACAAACCGAATAATTGTGAGTGTGTGTGAAGTAGTTGTATTTTACGTCCGCTTCCACCGAAGTGATATCGCAGACAATCACGTGTTATATTTTTTTTTTTTTTTTTTTTTTTTTTTTTACTCGAACCATGTTGGTGTTGTAGGGATGCCGTGTATACTGCAGATACTGAAGTTATTCGAACTAGCACTGGTGTCGTGAGGTGTGGAGGTTGAGGGATGGTAGCTGTATTCACAAATGTCGATACTACTTTCATTTATTTTTATTGGAGGTGGTCTTGGTTTCGTAAATTCAAATTCTGCAGTTTCTGATGTTTTTCTGGCTCCGTCCTCTCTTCTTCGTTTAGGTGCTTTTGGTTCGGCTGGCGGAGACTGGGTTACTGTTTTGACGACTGTTTTCTTTACTTCTTGAACTGTGGACTGTGCTGGTGGGACTGGCTGGTTTACTGATGTCTTTACTGTGGTTGGAACTGGAACTGCTGGGGCTACTGCTGGAACTGGTTGCCTTTTCTTTTCTTTTTCTGGGCCCCGGAGGGGGCACTCCTTTCGTGAGTGGCCATATTTTTCACACCTGAAGCACGGAGAAGGTTGGCCTGGTGTGACTACTCTAACTTTTGCATCTCCGTAATCTGCCTTTAGGACGATTAGTTGGGGAATGTCTTTTAGTTTCTTGTTTGCTATTTCCAGTTCTACTTCCCGGATTCTTTTGTGGACATTGGTCGTAGGCAGCCGTAGGTCTTTGAAGGTTCTTACATAGTCGATGTCTGTCATTATTTCGACGAAGTAGTTATCGGAGTAGGAAACTGGAAAGTCGTAAACTGTTAGGGTTATGACTTTGGCGAAACGTTTGTGGAAACGGTAGGTAATCCCCATGTGGGTGTGGCTCTCTGTCTCGAGGATTTTCGTTTTTATTTCTTTCGTTCTAACATGTATGTGCCACTCGCCGTCTTTCAAGTAGATGGTTAAAATGTCCTGCCATTTGCCGAGAAGGTCGATCAGACACTTCAAGATTCCCCTGTCGGTTAATCTATCCGTGCTGCTGACTGCAACGTGGTAGGATACTCTATTTGTTTCTTCTTCTGGTACTACGTAGGTTTTGACAATGGGGTCCATGGTGGCTTGAAGACTGCAAAACTGGATAACTGGAAAACTGTAACCCGGGATAACTGGATAACTGGAACACTGGAGCACTGGAGCACAGATGTTAACAGGGCGAACGCTAATTGATCAGTGAGTGAGTGTCTCCCATAGGCCTACATATATAAAATATACCACAGACTAAAGAAAAGAAAAAACAACCCAAAACGCAAGTACATGCAAACAAACCGAATAATTGTGAGAGCGACTGATCTTTAAGTAGCCCGCATGTGTGTTGTTTACCAATTTGGAAATACATGAATTGTGTTTAGGGTAGAAGCGAAATTTCCTATAGCATTCTTCTTGGAAATATGTTTCTAAAGGATTTTCTGTCTTTCAATTGACTCTTAGGTACCAAAAGATGTAGCAAATATCGTCGAATAAATCCACGGTCAGCCATATTGTTTGAAGCAGAAACAGGCTTAAAGGTTGGTAAGCAAGCCCTATACCTTGCTTGGGATTTGTGCTTAGATTGACAATTTTAAGAACGAAGTTGTGTTTAAGTTTTTTCTTGGAACACATAATAATGTGCTTGTGCTTACACTGAAGTCTACTTAAAATCTAACCACAAGAACGTTCTTAAGAATTTTCTGTTAACACGAAATAAGATAAGTTTACTTATTTGCAAAGTCTACTTAAAATCTACATGTAAGCGCAAGAACGTGTTAAAGAATTTTTTTATGAATCGGGCCGAAGATGGGTGTTCGATCCCTGCATTGGCCGAGAAGGTTCATCTCCTTGTTAGTGATGCAGACGAAAAAATAAGGTCGCGTGTAAAAATTGGCGTGCACGTCAAAGATCCCCTGGTCGTTGTAATTCGATATAAGAGCCGTAGCGCCGCTGCCCGGGCAAACTTTCCCTCATAGCACACTTTATGGCGTATGCCCGTCTTCATTAGCCCAGCTTAGGAGCAAAACAATAGAAAGTTAAAACCTATTTCATTTCATGTCATTTGTCAAATACTTCTAAATCGACTATTTGAAGTTAATGTCATTGATCTATTTATAACTCTATATGCAGACGAATTTACGGTGTAATTAGCATACCAAATTTGTTTTTGTGACGCTAAAGAGCATCTTAGTCTCAATTTACCAGTCACACTGTGCTTAGACTCGTACTTGGCTTGATCTTACGTAAGAACGGTCTTCAGAAGTTCTGTAGAGACGGTATTTCATAAATTTTCTTACGTAAGCAAAAGTGAAGCATAACTGTGCTTACTTTTAAGAATTTTCTAGGAACCGGGCCCAGGCCCCTGATATATGCTGACAGACGTCCACTTTTATTGTACAGGGAAAGACCCCTTAATAACGCAATAGCTGAACTTTGGTATCCCTTTCGTTGAAGTTTGAAGGTCTGGGCTGCCGGTCTAATCTTTGAGGAAAGAAAATAAATTTGACCGTTGTGTGCCTGGATGTTCATATATCCTTGCATCTGTATTCAAATTTGATTATTCTTGATTTCATTAAATTTGATATTTTGCTTTGCGGAATTAAAATCTTAAGCCCAAGGATAATCCATGTGTTAAAATGCACTCTATACAAGTTCAAATGCCTTATTCATGAGATGTCACATCATATGGCTTCGATCAATAGCTTCGATGGCGCGTGTTTTGTTTACATAGTGCGTGGTAACTAAACTGGTTCGGACAGGGTGGTACCTTTTACTTATTTTACATACATATTTTTATCCAGATATACTTCGAACACATTTATTTAGTTTTCTAATAAATCAAGAAAAAAATGTTTTGCAGAAGTAAAAATGTTAATATTGCGAGCTAAATAATACTCTCAGTTAATGCCATCCCTCTCAGCGATTGTAGAGGTCTAGCGAATATTCACTGCTGATCAGTGTGAGATTATGCCTGCAGACAGTAAAGGCCAAAACCAGAATTTAATCGAAATATCTTGTCTCATCTGTAATCTAAATAATGCACGCACCAGACCAATTTAAATATAATAGTTTCTCCTTGGTCTTGACTTAAAATGCATTGTGCTAGAGCTAAATCTACCTCTTACAGGTCTTTCTTTAGGCCTGAAATGTTATCTAAATTATTAATTAGACATTAAATTAATTTATCCAGACCATAATGAACTCTAGACGTCAACGATAGCCTTCGATATTGACTGGATTATAATATTGTACGCTGCGCAATGCTCATTGATAATTAATAAGACATTAATTAACTTATCCAGGCCATAATAAATTCCCGATGTCAGCGCTAGCCTTCGATATTGTCTAGATTAGAATCTTCTACGATGCATAACGCTCATTGATAATTAAATAAAACAATGGATAATCGAGACTATGTTTTTTTTTTTATCGTACAGTAGAATCCGTATGAGCAGCCGCTCCTATTCAGCGACATCTCCTTGTAAGCGGTCACAATAAATCCCCCCCGTAAAAATTCTATTGTTTCATCTCTTTATTGAACGGTCACTCCTCTAACGCGGCCAGCGGTCACTATTTTGCACATGAATTTAACAAAACATCGCCCATTCAACGGCCATTGTTGGATGATACCATCTTGTCGTTCTTCGAAACACCCCCGCTAATCCCGTGAGTAGTAATCAATTAACTGGACTCCCACTGATCACGTAAAAAGAAATGTGAAAATACCAATTAACCCGGGATTATCTGTTAATTAATCTTTTGTTTTATTAAACGACAAACCTGATCATTGTTTTCACACGTAACGGGACATTATTTGATACTGATTGAATAAACTGAAAGTACCGACTAAAAGCCGCTATGTTGTTAAATAGACGTTTTTAGCGCCACCTGTAATATTACATACAGAGTTACACCCCCTGTGATTCGGTAGCTAAATCAGCGATGTTTTTTGGTTCGTGTGCTTCTTTGATAAAATAAAATTAATTCATCGATTTTCTTCACAAAAATGGATAAATATTATCGAATACATCACTATGATAGACAGTAGTATTGAAGGTTGGTACAAAATGACAAGTTTACAGAAGTTATGTCCGCGATTCAGCGACGGCCAAATTTACCGATGCAATTGAAGTATTGCATTGGTGTTTGCTTCCAATGGAACAAAAAAACATGAGATTTTACAAAAATGGATAAATATTATCGAATGCATGACAATGATAGACAGTAGTATTGAAGGTTGGGACAAAATGACATGTTTACGGAAGTTATGTCCGAGATTCAGCGACGGCCAAATTTACCGATGCAAATGCACCCAAGCGTAATATTAATTGATGTCAGCACAAAAAACTCGAGATTTTATTAAGAGGCCACTCCCGTTAAGCGGTCAATCCTAAAATTTCCCGTGGGTGGCTGCTTAATGCAGATTCTACTGTACTGACTTTAGTAATGATGATTGGGGTTAGGCGGCGATTTCAATAGCTTAATTATCGCTTCAGAGTGGATCAATTTGACTGAAATTTTTAGCAAATTCCCTTTAGATTATCTTCTTTTTAACTATTATAGTGGGAACTCGTTATCTAATCTCCCACATTAGTTTATACATGTAGATTTAAAGGGGTCGTCAAATTAAAATAAAACTAGATACTGAACAAATCCAAACCATATTAAAATTGTAATCTTTGAAGCCCAACTTACATAGTAACAGGAGTGATATCGTGGAGTGTAGTGAGCCATACTTTTTTTTATATTTTATCTGAAACAGGAAAATCATATTTCAAAACAAGTTCACGTAACACTGTATTTGCAACAACGGACACATTATTTAGGGTCAAAGAATGTCATTGTTGGTATTATTATGTACATCATAGTGTTTTCAATTTAATTAAGCTTTCATATTTCATATTGTTTCTGTTAAGATTATTATTATTAAGCTTTCATATGTATTACATATGAAAGCTTATTGTTTCTGTTAAGATTATTAAGCTTTCACATGTATTACATGTGAAAGCTTATTGTTTCTGTTAAGATTATTATTTTTTCTTTTTGTGTGTAGTTTCTGCAAGTCGGATTTCTCAGAATCTAACCATAGGATCTTTCTGAGACTTTGACCTACCCCCACGCCCAATGGAGTGCGAACGTTGATTAAATATATTTTCAAAACGTTTTAAACATTCGAAATCACCGAATTTTACAAACGAAAACACTGACAATGCAAAGTAGTAATGTTGTTATTTATTGACTTGTTTTACTAATTCCTTTTTCTTTGGGTACCTTGACGAAAGCCAGTTTCACCTGCAGTTTCAAATTTTCGAATTTCGAAAATTCGTCTCTGTGATTTCGTTTAAGAAGTTATGACCAATTTGACAACTTCTTTAATAGATGCACGATTTTTTTATGAAATTTGGAATGTAAGTAGATCTTACCGATGCGACTTGAAAGATGTCTTTAGAAACTTATCTCCCCTTGGAGAAATTAAGGGTTAAAGTTTTCAAAATAATCGACGAAATATAGGTCAGATCACCTTGATTTTTTTTCTTTACTAGCTACGAGACTACTGATTCGTTTGTAGCTCAATCTGGAAGTGCCACCATCTTGAAATGTGAAAATTTACAAGGCTTTTTTGATATTTTACTTACAGACACGGGAGTTATATTGTCTGAATCCTTGAAAGAATATATAAAAAACTTTCAGAGCATTACTTTGATTTAGGGCAACTGGAAGTCACCATTTTGAATTGAATACGAGAAATAGTGAAAAATCTACATTAACGGACATGTAAATAAACGGAACACACATTGTAGACGTCATGGTATTTGAAATCCTGTCATCAACTTGTCAAACACTAAACTTTGTAGCCTAATTATCCGATAGAGATGGTATGGTGTATAGTGCATACTGCATATTTAAGTATCATATAACATTGCTCTGTCTGTCTGTCTGTCTCCGTCCGTCCGTCCGCCCGTCTCCGTCTGTCCAACCGTCTCCACCCACCCGTCTCTGTCTCCTTCCGTCTCCGTCCGTCTCCTTCATCTCCGTCTCCATCAGTTCATCGCCGTCCGTGTCCGTCTCCGTCCGTCTCCGTCCATCAGTCCATAAGATAAGAGATAAGATAAGATTTTTATTGATGCATCACAAGCAGATAAAAACAAAACACCAATATGCATTGCACGAAACTAGTAATTAAATAGATAAATAAATAATCTCATGTATCACACTACATACTGGGATTGTCTCACCTGGTCATGACGAATCAAGGATAACATCTAAAGCACACATTATGAGTTAAGCTTATTTCCATGATGGTCCATCGCCGTCCTTCAGTCCGTCTCCGTGCGTCTGTCCCCGTCCCCGTTTCCGTGCGTCCGTCCATCCGTCTACATCCCTCCGTCCGTCTCCGTAACCGTCCGTCCGTTCCGTAAGATTTTTTTTATGGTATTTTTTGCAAATCGAATTTCTCAGAATCTATCCACAGGATCTTTCTGAAATTTAGACCTACCCTAACCCCCCTAAATGAGATGTGAACCCCAATTAAATATATTTTCAAAACGTTTTACGTTTCCGAAGTCACCGAATTTTACGAACGAATGCATTTGACCTACAATGCTGTAACTTTGTGACCTTTGACCTATTTTACTAATTCTTTTTCTTTGTTTATCCTAAGATATGTACATCAAATCTGCAATTTTCAAATTGAGACCAACTTGACAACTTCTTTAATATTTGTACGATTTTCATTAAATTTAGAAAGTAAGTAGAACTTACCAATCCGACTTCATAAATATACTTAGAAATTTTCTAAATTATCTCCCCTTGATGAAATCAAGGATCAAAGTTTTCAAAAAAATCAACGAAATATAATTCAGTAATTCCTGATTCGTACACAAAATATTAAGTTTGTCGATCGAACCGGAAGTGCCACCACTGCCACCATCTTGAAACGTGAAAAAACAATAGAACTTTTGCGATATCGCACTTACAGACATGGGAGTTATATTTTCTGAATCCTTGAAGAAAAGCATAAAAAACTTTCAGAGCAGAGCTTTGATTTAGGTCAACTGATGGTCGCCATTTTGAAGTGAATATTAAACATAGTGAAAAATCGACATTTACGGACTTGTAAACAAACACCATAGGGCATAGTATGTTCAATGCGTCTTCTATGCCTTAAATTAATACATTTCAGGATAGCCGGGATATGGGTCGAATGTTTGGTATTTGACTATTTCAAAAATTCGAATTTTGCCTTTGATGTTTTTCGTGTCGACAAAGTTGTTTATGAGTGAAAAATCACATTAACCTCACTAGATTGTGACCGATTTTAATGATTTGATTTTTCTTGTTCTGATTATTTATATGACCCATGACATGTGACTGTGAATATGAAAGCTTTAATATCTGCTTAGCAGATCTAGTTATTATTATCATTATTATTATTATTATTATTTATGTATTTTCTGCAAATCAGATTTCTCAGAATCTATCCATAGGATCTTTCTGAAATTGTGACCCCCCCCCCCTTCCCAAAAAATGCGATGCAAACCTTGATTAAATATATTTTCAAAACGTTTTACGAATCCAAAATCACCGAATTTTACGAATGAATGCATTTGACCTACAATGCTGTAACTTTGTGACTATTGGACCTATTTTACTATTACTTTTTTCTTTGGTCATCCTAAGACATTTTCTTTAAATCTGCAATTTCGGATTTTCGAATTTCGAAACTTCGTCGCTGTGATTTCGAACTTCTTTAATAGTTGTACGATTTTCATGAAATTTAGTATGTAAATACATGTAGATCTTACCGATGCGACTTCAATGATATCATTCTTTAATAGCTGTACGATTTTCATGAAATTTAGTATGTAACTAGATCTTACCGATGCGTCTTCAATGATAATGATGAAATTAAGGATCAAACTTTAAAAAAAAATCGTCGAAATATAGGTGTTTTTTGTGGGTTTTTTGATACTAGATAAGTAATTACTTATTCGTACACAAAATATGGGGTTTGTAGATCAAACCGGAAGTACAGCCATATTGGAATATGAAAAATCTACCAGAGTTTGTCGATCGAACCGGAAGTGCCACCATCTTGAAACGTGAAAATTCCCTAAGGCTTTTGCGATATTTTACTTACAGACATGGGAGTAATATTTTCTGAATCCTTGAAGGAAGGCCAAAAAAAAAATTTTCAGAGCAGAATTTTAGGAAGGCCTAAAAAACGTCCAGAGCAGAATTTTGATTTAGATCAACTGATGGTCGCCATTTTGAGGTGAATGTGAACAATAGTGAAAAATCGACATTTACGGGCTTCTAAAAAAACAAAATAGGGCATACTATGTTCAATGCGTCTCCTATTTATGAAATTTAAACAATTCGATATAGCTAGGATACGGGTCGAATTTTTGGCATTTGACTATTTCAAAAATTCGAATTTTGCCTTTGACGTTATTCGTGCCGACAAAGTTATTTACGAGTGAAAAATTACATTAACTTCACTAGATTGTGACCGATTTTAATGATTTTTTTTTCTTTTTCGGATTATCTATATGACCCATGATGGTCGCCAATTTGAAATTAATACGAGAAATAATGAAAAATCGTCGTTTATGGGCTTGTAAACAAACAGAATAGGTCATAGTTTGTTCAATATGTCTCCTATTTCTAAAATTAATACATTTCAGGATAGCCTGGCTCATGGTCGAATTTTTGGTATTCGAATATTTCGAAAATTCGAATTTCGTCTCTAATTTTTTTCGTGCCGACAAAGTTGTTTACGAGTGAAAATAGTTCACTATTGCCACTTGAGAAATAAGCAAAAATATCATTTTCAACTTCAAATTCAAACGTTTGACGATAGCTATTGCATGGTGGGAATAGAAAAATCAGGGAGGTAATTGTGTTATTATTTTCGATGTGAAAGATGTTTAAGTGGGGGGGGGGGGAATAATGTCTATGACCGTATAATAGTGAGTTGATAACCTACTGAGCAAAAGACAGAAAAAATTATGTTTTGACTTTTTTAGAAAATATTAAATTCTCGATTTGAATATATGTAATTTCGTTTTATTTTTTAAAATAACAATGGAAATAAAATCGTGATTCAGAGAGGCTTATATATACGGGGGTAACTAAATGATATTGCTGTAGATTGCACATACGAATTTTTACATAATACCCAATACTCAAAATTCACTTTTCAAAAGTCAATAGATTAAAATATTGTCAAAAAAAACCCCAAGCAACGAATTCTACTCACCCAGATTCATTCGATTTTTAAAAGTATCCTTTTATTATTATAAAATCTTTTGAGCTGTGTTTTAAGTCGAACATTCAGATCATATATTCTTATCAATATGGCGACTTGTTGATAGGTAGTAGTTACCTAGTCGACGAGGTTCTATTTTCCTATATTGCTGTTTCAATAACGGGTCACGTTCACAACAACGCCATTCTCAATTCACCAAATAGATTGTCTTATTCAAAACTATTCATTAGTGTCATGTACATATAGAAAGCCACGCGAGATATCTATTATGTTAAACGCGTACAAATAGTTAAAGGTATGTAAGTAAGTAGGGTTTAATTTGTGGCATGGTTTACCTTATCTAAAAGATAATAGCATTCATATATATAAACATGTTGGTAAAGTTCTTACATTAATGCACAATGTATTCTATAATTTAATTTCATATAGGATGTGTCTTGCATTAATGCATTTTAGTACAATTCGCCATTATACTTGTGCTGGTAATATTATGTGGTTTTAGTTCTCGGTATAATAAACTTTGAAAGTTTCTAGAAGTCGTTATATACACACGGCAGAAACTGTTTACGATCCTTTCCTATTAAGATTTCCGTGATATCCTTTCAGAAGGCTCATATTAAATTTATAGTAAATCAGTCATACCTAAAGAAATTATAGATTAATCAATATTGATTTTACTGGTTATTGGTATTATTACATCATAACACGTTTGTTTATTTCATCACGTTAATTTAAAGACGTATAAAATAAATTCAATTGAATTTGATAATTCGCTTGCTAATAAATCATTGACATTTATTTATTAAAACGGTTTATTTTATTGGCAAAGGTACACATGGGTCGGGGGATAAATTTGTTCACTTTATAAGCTCAAATTAAGATATGCTCGGTGGATTTGGTTTATAAACAAAATTGTTCGCTTGCTACAGATTATCTACTTAACACAAACCAGGTCATTTCGGTACTTACGTGTGATTTAATATTCCCGTAGGGGTCTTTAGCAGTGGGAGGAAACCGAAGGACCCGGACAAAACCGACGAGGTTGGACAAACGACTCTATTCCTTGTCACGTACAACCGGGGATTCGAAACAATTCAGCCACCCAATCCCAGTGCAGAAAAATATGACGTTAAACCCATTCCATTTCTTTAGAACTGGTTGACAGAAAATTTCAACCAAATTTGAAGTGGTGAATCTGCAGTTTGTAGCACAGTGGTGCTATTTCCTCAATTGCGTAACATGTCGGAATTTGCACTTATGACATTCATATGCCTGATCTTATATATTACTGGGCCGGATCAAAAAAGGTTGAAATTCTGGTTACATTTTTCGGATAGCTGACATGAATGCGATTCCAGTGATTTGGATATTGATTTCGGTCGATTTTTTGCGATTTTTTCGAGTTATCTACAAGATGGTACTACAGCGACAAGTTTTTTTTTTCAAACTTAAAAAGTTATAGGACTTTGAAATTAAGGTTTTTTACGATTTTTTAAAACTTTCTCAATCGAGTGTCTAATGGGTAGTATGTTGTGTGAAACCATTGTATCATTTTTTAGAAATGTCAGCGGTAGCCTAAAAAGGACGGAAAATCGAAAAGGTCGTATTTTTACGATTTAAGGCATTTTTGGGCGTCTTTTTCTCGAAAAGTCTACATAATATTTTGGGTGGACTTTTTCTAAATGGAGTCTTATCGGTAGTATTTTATATGAAACCATTGTACAACAGTGCAAAATATCAGCCTATTTCATTGTTAGGTGAAACATGTAGTAAGAGTGTATGAAATCAGTACGTATTGATTACATGTCATTTCGGTCCCGCGTCATTTCAGACTTACGACATTTCGGACTCCAAAAAATATGACCTCGACGTTCCGGACTCGGGTATATGACATTTCGGACTCGGGAATAAGTTGAAAGGAAAGGTTGAAAACAACTGGCAAATCAATATATAATAGCCCAACAAAAAATAACTTGCAGGTTAAATTATATAATTTAGCGCTCGCCATGAAATAGACCTTCGGCCTGGAGTCAGGGGCGTAAATGTGTGTGTGTGTTTGGGGAGGGGGGGGTAATAGTCGGTCGCAAAATCGGTCGCAAAATAGGGGTAGTCGGTATCAAAATAAGTACTCACTGTATACGTCACGCTACTCACGCAAAACTTAAGAATAAAAATATTCGGTCGCAAAATCAGTGCAGTCGATCGCAAAATAGGAGCAGTCTTTAGTATAATATAACCTTGTCAACCTATCATGTTTGAAAAGATGTGTTTCACTCTCATTCTGTTGTGAGTAGTTGGTCTAACAACAAAATTTCACCCAGGGAGAAAAATAGTCGGTCTCAAAATAAGTGCAGTCACTGCAGTCGGTCTCAAACACAATGCTAGAATAGATCCCAAATACTATATATTTGCGTGAATCCATGAGCCTAAATTGCATACGTCCCTCTTATTCTGTTGTGAGTATGTTGGTCTAACAACATAATTTCACCAAGGGAGAAAAATAGTCGGTCACAAAATAAGTGCAGTCACTCCAGTCGGTCTCAAAAACAATGCCAGAATAGATCCGAAATACTATAGTATTAAATTAATAATGAGTACATTTATAATGCGCTATATCCATAAACCAAGTTCATGCTCAAAGCGCTATTATAGTATACTATATGTATTTGCGTGAATGCGTGTGTCTAAATTGCATACGTCACACAAAACTATTGTATAAAATAACCCTATCTGCTTGTCACTCTTATTCTGTTGTGAGTATGTAGTTATATGAAATGTTTTCTACCATGGCAAAAATAGTCGGTCTAAAAAAAAAGTACTCACCGCAGTTCTTCTCCGACTAAATGAATTAATGAGATAAACATACAATCACAAAACAGGCGAAATTGACAGATAAGCCTTAAGATTTTGTCCCATTTCTTATCAACCCCAGTACCAAAAATTTAAAAGCTCTGTTACATATCTGAAATTTTTTCGCGCCAGCGGCGATTCCATTATAACATCATTCTTCTACTCGGTTACATATCGGAAATTTTTTCGCGCCTGGGGCGCTTGATTTCATTTTAAAATCATTCGTCTACTCCTCGGTTGTCTTAACCGTCTCAGCACTATCATATTCACGATTATAGTGAACTGCCTATTTCGTAGTTCCACTGGTGTGTGGGCGTCAGATTGTACAGATGTTATGCCAACTCTTGCAAAAGTTGGAGATTACTGACATTTCTGGTACACTCGTCCACAGGAATTTCTCCCAGCAATGACCGGATATTGAATCAGTTTTTCAAAAAATTTCTCAAATAACTCAGTGTATAGGCACCACCATTGATATGACATAACTATATGTGAACTAAAATAAAACTGCTTTCCATCGAGACAACTATATAATTCTACAATACTATCCATGTTCTACCGGGACGCTTAAGGTTATAGCCAGTATTTTGTTTACTTTCATTGTGAGGTGGGATTGTGGATGGCGCCCTAGATTTGAAACCACCCCTACCCCACCACAAAATTCCCTAGAAAACTCGGACGCGGTGCTCGGCTCCGGATTGCGTCATTCGCACGGGGGGGGGGGCGGGGGCGGTATGTGCATCAGTCGGTCGCATTTTGGCTACCCCCCCCCCCCAAACGAAATCGTTATGTACGCCCCTGCGTGGAGTCGTGCATCACGAACCTACACGACAAAATTTCCAATGTTGAATGTTTACGAAAAGAACGTTTTACTTCTTTATACATGTATCGCTATACTGATGAATTTATTAGAAATAGGCCAATTTAAATCACGAAAGAAAATATTTCTTAACATGAAACACGTGGTTAGTAAACGGCTCCACCAAACGATAAAACATTAGTTGCACTTAGGGTTCTTTGATAATCATCGTTTCCCGTAAAAATAATGTATTTGTTTAAATCCAATGATATGCTAGGGCTGTACGATATTCTCGATATAGTCATTTATCGCGGTATGGTATTTTCAGCCCCAACTACGATATCATGTGGCCAAAAATCGTTGATATAGTGGTTTATTGAATATCGCCAAAAACTTCAATTTTCAAATATCGAAAAAAAATATCATACAAATAGATAATAAATACTCTATACAACAGTGGAAATTAGCCGACGGCATTAAACTATAATAAAACTAATGTTTTAAGAATCGTTAAATGTTGAAAAAGAAAAAACTTGCGCAGTCTATGCGTTACTTTTACTTTGTTTTTAGTCGACAATAAATTGTCTGTTGTTACTACATTTAAAGCTCAGGGCTACTAAACGCCTGAAATTTCCCACTACCGCGGCTAATTACCAGGCTATAAAAAAGTTGTCATTTCTATAAAACAAATATTTTTTTAGAAAACTCCACGAAACTTAATTTCTGAAAGCAATAATAAAACGATCTATAAATAGATTACTGTCACAGTTAGGCCAGGAATACCTCAGTTAATCGAATGCTCATACACAAGGCCACAAGCAGACCGAAATGACGTGTTACCGTATTACCAACGTATAGAGCATATTAAAGGATGCTTTTTTTTCTTTCTCAGTGACGATATTTGAACTATAATTATTTCAACTATGGGTGTTTATTTCTACTCAAAATATGGGTTTACTGACCCTATAACAGAAATAGTTGATGTCTGTGTTTAAAAATTAGTCTTTTAATTAATATGTGTGGTGTTTTCCAAAATTATCCCATAAACGTAATCATCTCGGTCGAATCAGGTAGTAGTAATAGTTCAATCATTGCAGCAGCATCGAATTTTACAAGAAAAAAAAAATTGCAGTAGCATCGAATATTGCACGTTTTACGAGATTGGGAGGTTTAATTAGGCCGTCAAGGTGTGCGGACGTGTCTACAGTGAACAAAGCGATTTTTCTCATGTCGAATGGTTGCTCATACTCCGCGCAGCGTTTCGTTTGATTACAGGTAATCCAACTACACACTGCTATTATGAGCGGATATTGTTGTTTTAAATTTTGATTGGTCAGTAGTTCGTCTACCAACCAATCACTAGCTGTCCTACAAAAGCTTAACATTTAAAACGAGCGCCAACATTGGACCAAATATGTTTTACATAACGTTACGTCATGGCTCACGATTTTATTATGCCTAATTAACCCGTGCATAGCACAATACTCCAGTAAAACTAATTGCGTGACAAACGAGGCTATCAAGTCGAATGAAATGTAAACAATACTGTCCAAAGTTTTAGGGAAGACCCAGATTAAACGAAGGACTGTCATGTTGCTGTACTTAAGTGATAGCTTTCATTGAACGGAAAGAATAGACACACTCCCACATAAGTTCAGGAAACAGACGCTATTCCAGCAATGGCCAGAGAGGGATTTCTCGGGCCATTGCTTCAGGAATGTGATGGTTGCTATTCCTTCTCAAGTAAGAGTTGTCACACGACGTTTAGAGCACATAAAATAAGAAAACTAAATTGATTAAACCTATAGACATTGGTTACTATATGCATTTTACGGCACTTCAACATCAATCTGATGAAAATTAATTCAGATATCGTCACTCAAAGTCGCAAATATAGACCTCCCGTAAAAACGACTTGGCCAATTATTGAAAACACTCTTAATCCCCTCTGTCGCCAGTGACGTCACAGTGACCGAATACAAATTCGGAATGTTTATTTCTTAATTACCTATATACAGCCGGCGTGTGTATTCATTAACGCCTGATTGATTCTTTAATCCCCTAATTAAATAAAACAATTGACTATGGACATTTTTTTTTGTTATTCATTTTAATTTAAGATCCAGTTTAGAATTTGTTTAATAATTTACGGTCGTTTTGATTTCTCACGACAGCGATTTTAATACCGTCTACCATCTTGTGCAGTCCAAACGATTTGAGATACATTTTCCTCAGAAGAGTATTGTTGTTCTAATTAAGAATTTGTTTCATAATTTACGATGGTTCTATTTTCTCACGGCAGCAAATAAATACCCTCTACCATCGTGTGTGCAGTCCAAACGATTCGAGATACGTTTTCCTCAGAAGAGTATTGGTTATAATTTACCCAGAATAAAAGAGTTCGGGAGTAAAAAGATGTGGTCATGCCAAATGTATCATAAACATCAAAAATGATTGAAACGTGATTTGTAAATGACAATTTGTTATCGTCGTATGGCGCTTTTCTTTCTGCATGCGACTTCGACTTCATAGACCGTAAAAATGAAATACGAAAAAATATCTGAATATACGTCAGAATTAACAGTGCAAATACATTTTGTTGGTTGGAATAACAGATTGAGAAGGGTCATCTAACTACTTCGTATATTGATGGTTCTGGATGGAAATAATAGTACACTTCAGAAATTGTCTTAGTTTATGCAAAATGTTGACGAACGCCTAAAACACATTGAAAATAGGTTGGATAAAATAGATTCAATTGAGAAGATGCTGACAACTTTATCTGCGAAATTGAATAAATTGGAAAGTGACTTACAGTCTATGTATTCAAAATCTAAGAATAATGAGGGTGATATTAATGTGCTTAAGGAACAAAACAATAATCTGAGAAAGGATGTGGATTTATAATCGAGTGAGTATATAAAAAATTAGTGAAAATTTCAATTCGTATCAAACAAAGATAAATAATGCAATCAAAGCTAGCTACTCAAACACTACAGAGTTCAATTATCAAACAAAGATAAATAATGCCACCAAAGCTAGCTACTCGACACTACAGAGTTCAAAAAACAACTTTTTAATTTAAAGAGACACTTTGAACCCTCAACTAGGATATTTTATTTTGAGACCTTGAAAGAATTTAATCTTTTGAGACCATTTAGAGGTACTAGAGGTGGTAAATCAAAATATGCTACCAATAAAAGACCACTAAATAATCTAGAATCCTCTCGATGTTCTTCAACTGAACCAGCCGTTACTGATGCTAAATCTTTGAAAGTATTCCTACTCAATAGTCAGTCATGTCGCAACAAAACCCTAGACTTGGCAGATTTAATTCTAGATGAGGGACTTGATGTCTTATTTCTGACAGAAACCTGGTTAAAGGAATCTGGAGACAATGCAACAATTTCTGAGCTAACACCCAAAGGTTAAGATATCCACCAAAAACCTAGACTAAATCGCACTGGTGGTGGCCTTGCTGCGATATTCAAAAATACTCTCAAACTTGAACTGTTTGATAACACTTCCTGGACCTATCGTGGTTTTGAATCACTCCATGTAAAGATCAGCTCCTATAATACAACGGCTCATGTTGTGTGTCTTTATCGGCCGCCTCTTTCGAAGAAAAACAATGTCTCTCTCACTGAGACACTTGAAGATTTTGACAACCTTTTCTGCAATCATAGGAAGGACAATACTGTATTTCTAGGGGATTTTAACATCCACTATGATGATGCATCCAATGCATCATCAGTCAAATTCAGGAAACTTCTGCGGGTGTATAGTCTTGTCCAACACGTCACTACTCCTACACATAAACTAGGTCAGGTTTTGGACCTTGTAATTTCACCTGAGACCTGTAACTTAATCAGCGATGTAAAAGTGCGTGATATACAAATATGTGACCACTTCCTTATTATAATGAGGTGGAACATGACAAAGCCCAGAAATAGCTGCACACAAAACGTATATCGTAATTTTAAGGCCATTGATAGATCTGTATTCATCCGTGATCTACAATCCTCAGACTTACTGAAAGAACCCCCAGAGGGTGTTGAAGAACTATGTGATCTTTACAATAAGACTCTGGCCGAGCTTCTGGATAAACATGCCCCAGCAGTCAAGAAAAGGATCATTATAAGACCAGGTTCAAAATGGTATAATGAAGACGTTAAGAAAGCTAAGTCACAACGCAGGGTGGCAGAACGACAATGGCGCAAATCCAACCTGGAGGTTCACCGCACCATCTACAAATCAAATCGAAACAATGTCAGCAAAATCCTTAGAAATGCTAAAGCCCACTATTGTCTGGACAAAATTTCTGCTATTGGCAATGACTCGAAGAAATTTCACGGATTTATGAAATCAATATTAGGTGTTCAGTCAAACTCAAAACTGCCTGATTCAACAAGTGATTTTGAGTTAGCAAATAACTTTTCCAATTTCTTCATCTCTAAGATAGAAAAAATAAGAAGTCAGTTGGACAATCTTTCTGTTCAAACACAGTCCTTATTTACAGACAAGAATGAACGCGAACCACTGACTGAATTTCATCCATTTGCTGAGGAAGAAATCCGAAAGTTAGTCTTGTCATCAAAGAAAACAACATGTCCATTGGATCCCATTCCGTGTGCCATTGTTTGTGACTACTTGGAAACGCTTCTGCCTGTCATAACCTCCATAGTAAAGTATAGCTTGCAAAGCGGAACTTTTCCTGAAATCTTCAAGCATGCCATTGTGCGTCCATTACTTAAACATAACGCTAACGCTACAATATACGTCCACATTCCTGCTTTGATTGATATGGTACTTTGTCAAGAAGGCTAGGCGTTTGGTTTGTTTAGCGTTGAGGGTCGTGCACCAACATTAATAGTTGTCGTCCTTAGAGTATAAGGAATAACTATACCAAGATAATCCATTCAGAATTGTGCCTTCCTAACACTAAAGGCAAAAAGTGGGCGTGGCTCTGCCCCTGGGGGTCGGGACATTCATCAAAATCAATAGTGGACGCCCTCAGGCTATAAGGAATACATAAACCAAGTACCACGCTGATTTTAAGAAAATCCAGTTAGAATTGCGGCCTCTAGACGACACAGAGACACACAAAAAGAAAATGGGCGTGGCTCTGCCCCTGGGGGTTGGGCATGCACCCCAAACAATAGGGATCATCCTTAGAGTATAAAGAGTAAGTATACAAAGTTTTAAAGAAAATACAATAAGAATTGCGGCCTGTAGGCGACACAAAGACACACGATAAGAAAATGGGTGTGGCTCTGCCCCAGGGGGTTGGGCATGCATCCCAAATGATAGGGATGTTCCTTAGGGTACAAAGAATGTGTATGCTAAGTTTCAAAATTATAAGTTAAGAAATGTGGCCTGTAGACGACAAACAAATACATACTAGAAATGGGCGTGGCTCTGTCCCTGGGGGTCGGGCATGCACCAAAAACAATAGAGATCTTCCTTAGGGTATAAGGAATACGTATACCAAGTTTGAAGAAAATCCAGTAAGAATTGCGCCCTGTAGGCGACACAAAGACACACGAAAAAAAATGGGCGTGGCTCTGCCCCTGGGGGTGGAGCATACACCCCAAACGATAGGGATGTTCCTTAGGGTACAAAGAATATGTATGCAAACTTTCAAGATTATAAGTTAAGAAATGTGGCCTGTAGACGACAAACAAACAAATACTAGAAATGGGCGTGGCTCGGCCCCCGGGGGTCGGGCATGCCCCAAAAACAATAGGGATCTTCCTTGGGGTATAAGGAATAAGTATACCAAGTTTGAAGAATTGCGCCCTGTAGGCGAACCACACACACACACACACACACACACACAGGGGCGACGGCATAATACGTTCACATTATGAATGTGGACGTATAAAAAGGATTCACTTGATCGAAATGTATTTAAAAACTTTCGGCCTGTTTCAAATCTCTCGTTTCTCTCAAAACTTTTAGAGAAAGCTGTCAACATCAGACTGCGTACATACATATCAAACAACAATCTTTGGGATAAATTTCAATCTGCTTATCGTTCTGGACATAGTACAGAAACTACCGTGCTGAGAGTTGTAAACGATCTGAGACGTTCAGTTGACAGCGGTCATGTATCAGTACTCACTCTATTGGACCTTTCGGCTGCTTTTGACACTGTCGATCACCAGATCCTTGCTGATCGCCTCCAACATGAATTCGGTATCACTGGAACGGCTCATAACTGGCTTTTATGTCATACTTACAAGATCGTCAACAGACGGTATTAATAAATAATGTTCAATCGACGCCTGTCCGCCTTACCTGCGGTGTGCCTCAATGATCGGTACTCGGTCCAATAGTGTTTCTGCTATACTGTCATAATTTGGCTGATGTTATCGACAAACATAACATTGATCACCATTCGTATGCTGACGATACTCAGCTTGTCTCATCTTTTAAGCCCGAGGAGGTAATCAAGGCTCTGGGTTGTGTAACTGATTGTTCCCATGATATTAAGAATTAGATGACCTCAAATAAACTTAAGTTGAATGATGACAAAACTGGGGCTATGTTATTTGGAACAAATAGACGCCTTCAGAACATAACTCAAACCAATGTTAAAATTGGAGACTCGGTTATTCAGTTAGCTAGTGTTGTGAAAGATCTTGGTATTTATCTAGATCCTTGTTTGTCATTTGAAACACAGGTTGATAAGCTGCGTCAGTCCTGTTACTTTCATTTGCGACGCATCAGTGATATTAGACATCTCATCACAATAGATGCCACCAAATCTCTAGTACAGTCACTAGTTCTGTCAAGATTAGACTATTGTAACAGTTTGTTGTCTGGGATAAATCATTCAAGTCTCTACAAATTACAGAAACTGCAGAATACATCAGCCAGGATCATATCACGAACCAAAACTTCATCTCACATAACACCTGTTCTAAAATCCTTACATTGGCCCCCAATTTCAGCTCGCATCAACTTTAAGGTTCTGTGCCTCACATACCAATGTCTACGAAATCTTGCACCCAGCTATTTATCAGAACTACTAACAGTATATCAACCAAACCGGTCCTTGCGATCTTACTACCAGAATACGCTTGTCGTTCCACACTCAAAACTGAAACATTTTGGTGACAGAAGCATTAGTGTAGTTGCTCCTAAATTGTGGAATGGTTTGCCATTGAAAATTCGAAACAGTGAAACCTTGACTATTTTCAAATCACAACTAAAGACTCACTTATTTCGAGAATGCTATGAGAATTTAGACTTTCTGTTCACTGTGTATATAACCGTTGTCTCATTGCGCTTTGGGCATGCTTTTGGATGGATTTGGCGCTCTACAAATGTACATTATTATTTATTATTATTATTATCGAACTCAAAGGCGTTTTATCGCTGTGGCGCTGGAGGCGCCAGCCTCCTCGCGATACAAAATTCAAAGAAGTTGAACAAATAAAACGGGAGAAAAATGCTAAAACCGACGAGAAAAAGAAATGTACCCTAGTTAGGGAGGGCCCCAAAGGCAGACACAAGGGCCACTCGTCTGACAAAAGGGCCCCCCTGTCCAAGGAAAAGAAGCCCCCCCCCCCCGAGTCCAAGTCAATCGTTTTCTTTACACTGTTACTGTCGAATCCACTACTGAATGAGAATGCAGTCATTGCACTGGTATGAAAATCAAGACACCCCCACCCACGACCCCTGCGAAAGAGGGCCCTCAAAGAACTATAGCCTCCGCCATGATAAACCTTAAAACGCCCCCTACAATGGCGTTCGATGCGTTATAACCTGATTTTTCATGGTTTGGTTTAGAATGAGCAAGAAGATACATGTACCGACAGAGTTCTTAGAGACTTCTTGTATTATGAATTGGGAATAAATTACAAAATTCAGTTTGGCAACATCCATCGATTCGGTAAACAGCAACATGGAAAGCCAAGACCTGTCGTCGCAATATTCATCTATTATGGTGATCTAGAGACTGTAAGGGCAAATTCATTTAAGTTAAAAGGTAAGCCCTACGGTATTGCGAGCGTGCTTCTTTCTGTTAGCTTGATGTATTTTAGGATTTCTTATACTGGGGGTGCGTAGCTCTAATACGTCGAAGCACACAGCGCTCTCACAATAATTGTTATTCAAGGACTTTTAATCTGTAAGAAACATAAGTACTAATCATTTGATGTCGATCTGGGTTTATTAACGAATGAACATAATTGTCCGTATTTCGTCTCTTATATTTATACCCAGTCGCTATCGCCAACTTAATATCTTAATAATAATTAAACTAGAAATATTTGAACATATACATGATAAGGGTTAAACATATAATACAAAATGTGGTATAAATTAACATATTTACATTACTGAGACATAACTCAAATATAGGTACATACTAAATCAATGATTAAAATGCATGTTAAGTAATATTAAATTATTTTAAGATAGATGTTAAGAAAAGGTAAATAGATAAGATAGTGCGTCCAGATTAGAACGATCAGGGTTCGGAGTAAAGATTAACTTATCCACTTCAAAGCAAATAATCAATTAAGATACATAAATACATGTATATCAAAATATGTACTATAACAACACCCCATCGCCCGGAAAAACGCTTTTCTCCGTAAAAGCAAACAATAAATCACACACAGTAGGTGTTTAAGTTCATTAGCGACAAATTCAATTAATGAGATAAAACTTACAAATTATATTAAGACTATACATAACACTAAGGAATGAGCAATTTTTAAGACAACAATAAACTATCAATTCTATTCTAAATATAAAATGGTGAACTTAATGGGTACACATAAATAAAATATTAATGCAACACTTCATATAATCTCAATAGGAAGAACATAACAGTAATTCTAATATCAGTTCAGTATAATTTGGGGGACCAAATAATATTGAGTAAACTTAACGGAATGATCCCTTTGTAAAGAATGCAGAATTATATTTCTGTGGATGAGAAAAAATAAATAATGGGATGTGATAAGTCTGGGTTGAAGAACAAGTGTCACGACACTGGAACTTTCTAGCACTTATACACATAGTCCAGTAAATCTAGATTTTTACCTGGAATAAATTTGCAGAAAGCTGAATTCAACTGTTTTTGTATCTGGGGTACTTGCTTATCAAAATACCAAAAGTCTTCCAAACATGGCTGTGTAGAGGAGAGACCAATCATATCCTATTAACAATTTCAATCATCGTATTTCCCTAATATGTGGAAGTTAACTTTTAGTGAAATATTTCTTCTTTTTTTGTCGTCTTAAGCCATTTGGTTTGTAATTATTATCGAAATTTGTACGGTGGATTTCGTCAATATTTTCTTCTGGTTCCCAAGTTTTAGATTTGTCATCCCATAGTATTTGGTATTGAACTTTATCACTATACTTTCGTTTTCTTAGAATTCTAATGAATTTATATGCTCTGTCTGTCTCTACGGTATGTTCTTTATCTGTCCTCTCTGTTTGATATTCGTCATTGACTCGTGCGGGTAGTGGTTCATCGACTTGAGATTCCTCAGCTATCGAATTATCAGCATTTGGTATTACTGTGTCATCTGGTTCTTCGATGGATAGTCGAATGTTGTACCGTTTTAAACGGTTATGGTTGACTAGGGATTTATGCTTGACTTGAGGTTCGCTATCGGATAATTGGTAGGTGTGGTTCGGACCCATTCCTATGATGGTATATGGTCCTTTATATTTGATAGTTAATTTGGAAGCCTTACCCTTTGGAACAGCGGGGTTGTATAAAAGTACCATATCGCCAATTGCGAATTTCGGTTCTTTAGCAGCTTTGTCGCACCGTTCCTTAGAAGATTGCTGACTTTTCTCTATATTTACCTTGGCGATCTCTTTCGTGACTTTAAGATTATCCAAGAGATTAGTGATGTAAGATTTTGCGTCTGCGTTCAGAGATTCCTTTGGAATTAACGTTATATCTATTGGTAAGGTCATTTCTCTTCCAAACAGGAGATAATGAGGCGAGTAAGCCGAAGACTGACAAGGAGAGCTTCTTATTGTCATCATTACAAAAGGTATGTAAGTATCCCAATTATTGTGTTCATCACTAGTATATGCTAGGTGTCCGGAAAAAAATTGGGGGGTGGGGGGAGCATGCCCCCCATTTTTTTTTTTTCGAAAAAATTCGAACGTTAATTTGTTCCCCTCCCCCCCGCCCCCCAAAAATCTAAGGGCCACGCCCCATAGGGGCAGAGCTTCCGACGATTCGCAAAGCCATGTTTGTGACCCAGGAGCCCAAAACTCTAATACGATGGAGTGGGTGGCCCAGGCTATCGATCCCGACCAAAACCTGACCCTCACCCTAACCCTGGCCCGAGATATAGGCCCCAAACATGGCCCCTCGTATCGTGGAAAGGGCCACACTTAAGCACTTTTTTCCCCAAAACACCCCCCCCCCCGTTCTGTAATCACCACGATGCACCCCCGGGGGGGGTTTCGAGGTTGGTTATACTTGAACTAAAGTTGACCCGAAAAGTCGCTGGGACCAGTCAGATTTCACTTCCGGTGACCACAAAAAGGCCTTAAAGGCCCATTGGGAGTGACCGGAAGTGAATTCTGAGGGCATTTCCTGATTCGCCGTAACCGATTACGTCATGTGGGACCCCTTCCGGGGCTCTCGGGCCCTTTCCGGAAATTTGACCTGGAAAAAGCAGTTGCAGACACACCCCTTTTTGTGCTTTTTGGCTCTCATTTCCCAACCGGAAGTCGGAGAGGTCTGAGATTTGGGGGCGTGGTCTAGACGGATGCCCCAAGACGGGATCCGGTGTCAAAATCCGGAAATCCGATGACCTGTTTTGAAACAATTTTGACATACAAAATGAAAATAAGGACAACTAGATTTAGGTTGACAAATTTTAAAATTACCACAGCCATAACAGGATACATTTGTTTTCCATCTTTGAGATCCATTTTGCCTTGGTTGCTGAAACTGCTGTCTTTGAATACGTTGTCCACCATTTCGTTTCTCTTGCCAAGATCCACCATTATGTTGTCTACCATTCAGTTGCCAATTTCCACCATTATGCCGTCTATCGTTTTGTTGCCAAGATCGGTCATTCTGCTGTCTATCGTTATATTGCCACGATCCCACCATTCTGTTGACTTGGTACACCGGTGGGTTGATAGTATCCGTCATTTTGTTGATACCAATCAGCACGGCGATTGTCAGAAAACATATCTCATGAATAAGGTTGGAATTGTTGCGAATTTGATCTATTCGGATGGTTGATACCTTGTTGATCGGTATGCTGTTTTAAATCTGCAACCAGCATTTCTTGCATATCTTGCGTATCGACCATACGAACACTTGGAGTTAAACACATCTGTTGTTCTGTTGTTTTAGCAATTTGTCGAACTTCAGCTAATGTCTTAGGGTCTTTATTACGTACCCAAGGTTGTAAGGATGCATTTAGGCCTTTTAATACATACGAAACTAAAATGTTTTCTTGTATTTGATGTCCACTAATGTTACACTGCACCCGGTCGATGTATTCATCCGCTGTTTCTGATGGTAACTGTTTCACATCCAAAAGTGAAGTGTCAAATATTTTGGACACAGAAAAACGATCAGATAGTGATTTTAAATACGGTTCGATCGATTCAACAGTGAAATCTATGTCTATAGTGTCAAAATATTTCTTTGCGGTTCCTTCTAACAAACTGCCCAAAGTAAATAATTGGTGATATATCGGTAAATTACTTACTGTAATGTATGCCCTAAAACGCTTGAGCCATACTTCTATATTTTGTCCAGGGGCACCACTAAATTTTTCTGTGTATGTGGGTTTACTCACCGACATATCGCTAGTTTCTAGACTATAATTATTTCCAGAGGTATTTTGAGTTTCTGTATTTTCGTTAACACTGGATATTTCTATATTTTCTGCTCCTTTTGCTGTTTCTGTACCTGGAGTACTAGATTCGTTGTTTCATTCTCCTCTTGTATTCCTAAGATCGTATGGAAATATACTTGGTTACAGCTCCGATACTTTTATCTTGTCGGTTGTTCATAGCACACAGGATCTTCCGGACTCCACCACTTGCGAGCGTGCTTCTTTGTGTTAGCTTGACGTATTTTAGGATTTCTTATGCTGGGGGTGCGTAGCTCTAATACGTCGAAGCACACAGCGCTCTCACAATAATTGTTATTCAAGGAGCTTTAATCTATAAGAAACATAAGTACTAATTATTTGACGTCGATGTGGGTTTATTAACGAATGAACATAATTGTCCGTATTTCGTCTCTTATATTTATACCCAGTCGCTATCGCCAACTTAATATCTTAATAATAATTAAACTAGAAATATTTGAACATATACATGATAAGGGTTGAACATATAATACAACATGTGATATAAATTAACATATTTACATTACTGAGACATAACTCAAATACAGGTACATACTAAATCAATGATTAAAATGCATGTTAAGTAATATTAAATTATTTTAAGATAGATGTTAAGAAAAGGTAAATAGATAAGACAGTGCGTCCAGATTAGAACGATCAGGTTTCGGAGTAAAGATTACCTTATCCACTTTAAAGCAAATAATCAATTAAGATAAGTAAATACATGTATATCAAAATATGTACTATAACAGTATTAACCAGCAGTTTCCTCCCGCTATCGAAGAAACCCGAAAGAAGGTATATCCATCCAGAAAAACTTAAAACAAAGAGGTCACAAAACTAAGTTAGTACGTGACAAATTGTTCATTGACGGCAGGGAATAAGCCTAGAAGATGGAGAACAACACCACAATGCTTCTAACAACGCTGTTCCTGCGGAGACAAATCAGCATCACCCGTGGGAAGACACGACCCGATTCTACCAACCAGGGAAGAAACGAAACTATAGCGCGACTTCATCTAATGGGCTGTCAATTGATATCGAATAGGGGTTTCAGCGAGAGTAAACTGAAAGTTGTGTCGTGGAATGTGGGAAAAGGCCTCACTAAGAAATTGATGGATAACGATTTTATTAAATTGCTATCACGATATGACATCATTGTACTGTACGAGTGCTGGATTCGCGAAATTGATAATATTGCTGTATCTAGTTACAAGGCCTTCAAATTCGTCAGAGAAACCGATAGAGGTTGTGGGATAGTAATTTTTATTAAAACTGATTTAGCCAAATTGTGTTCTATTGTAGAAAATGTTCATAATACTATTGTTGTACTAAAAGTCAACTTCGTATCTACGACATTGTATATTATAGCTTGTTATTTTCCATCATACTCAAGTGTCTTTTATCACCCCACTTTTGTTGATTTATTTGTTGTTCTGGAAGATTTGATTCTTAAATATATTGATAAACGTAGTAATTATCTCAATAGGAGATTTTAATAGTAGGACAGGTAGTCTTGTAGATTATATTGAAAATGATTATTTGACCGAAGCCACGAGTTCGAAGCTTGAAAATATCTGCGAGTACATCTCAGATGTTGATATTGGAAAGAGAAACAGTTTAGATAAAGTCGTAAATCAATTTGGTAGGCAATTAATACAATTGTGCAAGTCAACGGGTTTTAGAATATTGAATGGTAGGCATCCAGGAGATGAAGACGGTAGTTTCACGTATTTTAGTGTACGGGGTTCTAGTCTTATTGATTATGTTTTTGTTCAACTAAAATATTTTGACCTGTTTAGCAAATTCGAATCTGGGAATTTTAACGAGTTCCCAGATCGTGCTCCTATCCATTTTATATTCAAATCAAATGATAAATTATTAAGAGATGTAGATAAATTAGAGAAAAATGTGTGTAAAAAGGTGTGTAATTATGTCAAATGGAGCGATGAAAATGTCTCACGTTTATGTAAATCACTAAAATATAACCAAGAGAAGCACATTGATTTATTATGTTCAGTTGATATCCGTGAGCAATTTTCTGTCGATAAGAGTGTAAATTTATTTATTAAATCCATTAATGAAATAAATCCATAAAACCCGATAAACCATGGTTCACTGAGTTGTGTAGAAATAGATATCATGAGTATAAATATTGTCTCTTTAAATTTAACAAAAACAAGAGTGATGTTAATAGAGCCACGTTAGTCCAATCCAAGTCACAGTATAAGAAAATAATATTCAGGTCAAAATCTGAATATAATCTATATCATGGTAATAACTATGAATATATTAGAAAATTAAATCCTAAGGTTTTCTATAAATTGTTCAAAAGGCGGAAAACAGTTGACTCTGGCCTGGCCAATTACACAAGAAGAAATTTTGTCAGGCATTTCTCATTTGAAGAAGAATAAAGCATCCGCCTCGGACAATATCCCAAATGAATTTTTAATATATTGTAAGGATGAGCTCCTGCCATGTTTGGTAATATTATTTAATAATGTTCTAGAATGAGGGCTATTTCCAACATAGTGGGCCAAAGGCAATATTGTTCCACTGTTTAAAAAAGGAAATCCTTGTAAAACTGACAATTACCGCGGAATAACAATAGTCTCATGTTTAGGGAAACTGTTCACATCCATTCTAAATACTCGCCTCCTTGAGTTAGATGAATGCGAAAATAAGATATCTGACTCTGTGACACTACGGATAGGATAATGTTGTGACTATCCTGGTCACGGACTCCAAATAACAGCTGTGACACTATCCTGTGTCACGGTACTAAAAAGCAGGCTGTGACACTACCGTGTCTCTTTGTGACTGTCGTCATGGGTTTTCTTCGGACTTCACGTTGTTTAAAATATGATCAATTATTCCGATCTTCCATTAACTGACACTGGAACATTTTTTACGTTAAATATGTTTTTATATCTATCCAACATCCATAATACAGGTAACTACAATATTATTGGATCTCAGCCGGGAAGTCTGTGGTGTTCTCCCAACCTACCAATGGTATCTATTTTCTACCGCTTCATCATGATATCTGTGAGCCAGGGCAGCAGCTCACGGTATGAACTTCCCCCTGAATCTCTCGAATGATATCTAAAGAAACTTAAACTTCGAATGTTCTTATAAAGAGGTTACGTGCATGAGTCAGAATTGAGCCCCGGGAAATTGACCAGATGCTTCCTTTATCGGATTGGTCAACTGCACAGATGCTACCCTTGCTTTCAAGACAGTGTACTTATATGGGCACCTAGGAGAGCGACTAACCACGTTTTTAACTCATGTGATTACATTTTTTTGATTATCAGACTTATGATGTCATTGCCCCACTCTAAACTTCCAGACATATTCCTGTTAGCCTAGTTCTTGTTGTCATTAACAATTTCAATACTTAGACCAGAAGATATTTTACAAACTAAGGTAACCCCTACAGTATATAGCGTCTATAGTGTAACATACGCCCCTTTGCAATGCGTTAAATAAGCACAAATACTTTCAGAATGACATTTCAAAAATATCATTCCATGTCGCGAACAATGTTTAAATAATCACAAGTAAACTTCTAGTTGTCTATTAAATATTTCAAGTCCTACTTCTAATATATCATTACACTGATATGCATGCTACAATAATATAAATACACTGATTCACGTTATAACACAATAAATAATACTGGTTCAAAGTCAATGCAATTTCACTGTCTAAATTGTTTAAAACAGTATTAAATTACATTTGACCTAGCTCATTAATTTACCATTTTATAATTTTCTTTATTTTTATAATTCCGCCAAAACACTTACATGGTTACTTTAACAATTCACTATCAGTAATTTAACGTTTTGACCTAGTCTCATTAATCTACCTTTTTGGCTGCCAGTGTTACATTACAAACATGGCCATTATCTGAATGACATCCTACTGTATCTGGAACCATATCACGGGCGAGTGTTGTACACCTCATTAATAACCTTAACTCTCATTACATTACTAAGTTTTACCTACTATATAGTTACAGTAAACAGTGTTATACCTCATTAGCAATTCATTTATACCTACTAGTTACAGTAAACAGTTTTATACCTCATTAGCAATTCATTTATAAAAACCAGACTCTGTACTGCCATTCGTTTTATTTCGTCTCGTTAAGACTACACTCCTCTTAACATGGGAGCTATATACAGCTATTTTCAACACCAGTGCTACCGTATATTTCTAAATAACATACAATACACCTCGTCGTAACATTTTAAACGCCTTTTCCGTGAATTCATTTCTTTCCGAATTCAAGCAAAAACCGTAAGTTATTATATTTCTTACTTTTAACACATACAACAATTGACTAATAAGTTCGTGGCTTCTTCTTTGACATTAAATATGGTTTTCATACATTACGCATGACACATCGGGGAATTAAAAATCTATTCGACAGCTAACCGCACATTCGAATTCAAAGCTAAATAACCCATTTTTCACCATGGTATGTTTTTAACACATACTTTTGAACTTATTCCCCTTTGGACATTTTGTTTTACTAAACAACAGGAACAATCTTGAAACCGACACATGGCTTTTAAGCGACTCACTATTGCCGGAAATCGTGTTTCACTTTGATTGAACCTTTTACTTAAAACTATATACTACAAAACAACACGAAAATCTTGAAACTGGCGCATGGCTTAAAGTTACACACTATTGCCGGAAACCATGTTCCACTTGAACTTATCTTGAAACTTGCACATTGCTTATAAAGCTAAACGCTATTCCGGGAAACCATACTGGCACATCGCTTAAGGCCAAAGCTTTTGCAGGAAACCATGTTTCACTTGAACGTTTTATTTAAAACCTTATACCGACCCACACGCTATCCTGCGAATTTAAAAAGGGTCATTCAGTTTTAAATTTTCCTTGGGCATTTTCCTTTACCCTACAACCTAAACGCTACTCGCGATTACATAGGTTTATACGTATAGGATATTAACCTATCCAAGGTTGATATGATATAGAACACGCGGGTGAAGCCCAGGAGTTCTCTATCATATCAATCCGAGGGAGAGTAGGTTTATATCTGACATATACAACGTTCACCCTTGAATTTAATGGACTCTTCTAAAAAAGGCAACAGTGATTGAATAATTGCTCGGTAGTTTCCGCCAAATAGCGAGAATTACCGATGTAAGAATGCGCGTGTTTTTGTTTACACGTCGCCATTTTGAATTGAAAGCAAGAACAAAACTTATAATTAAACGAAGTCAGACGAATAATCCTTTTTATACGCCCACATTTTCATGTGGACGTATATTGTTGTCGCCCCTGTTCGTCCGTTCGTCCGTCCACAATTGTTTGTGAACAGTCTACAGGTCACAATTTTTATCCGATTTCAATGAAACTTAAAATATATGTTTATCGCCCAAAGATCTCGCTTCCTTTCGATATTGGCATGTATCGGATTGTAACTTCGTGGGTTATGGCCCCCGATTGTACGAACTATCACGTTTTTTAGCTTGTGAACAGAGTAGAGGTCACAATTTTGAACCGATTTGGATGAAACTTGATATGCATGCTTATAACCCGAGATCTTGGTTCCTTTCGATATTTGCGCCATTCGGATTGTAACTTCCTGAATTATGGCCCCTGATTGTCCGAAAAATCGCCCTTTTTAGCTTGTGGTCCCTCTGGAGGTCAAAATTTTTATCCGATATAAAACGCCGTTTGATTATTTCACCGTTACATGGTTATGAAGGTTGAGTTTGAATTTCGTGAAAATCGGACCAAAATTGACGGACAAAATGGCCGCCGTTTGTACGCGAATAGTGTGAAAATATCTTATATCAAGGTTGTGGAGCTTATAGACGTCACAATTTTGATCCGATTTTGATGAAACTTGACATGTATGTTTATAACCCAAAGATCTTGGTTCCTTTCGATATTTGCGCCCATCGTCTCGTAACTTCCTGAATTATGTCCCTGTATTGTCCGAAAAATCGCTTTTGTTAGCTTTTGGTCCCTCTGGAGGTCAAAATTATTATCCGATTTAAAAAAAAACGTTTGATTATATCACCGTTTCATGGTAATGAAGAGAGAATATGAATTTCGTGAAAATTGGACCAGAGTAGTCGGATAAAATGGCCGCCGTCTGTACGCGAATAGTGTGAAAATATGTTATATCAAGGTTGTGGACCCTATAGAGGTCACAATTTTGAACTGATTTTGATGAAACTTGAAATACATGTTTATAACCTAATGATCTTGGTTCCATTGCATATTTGCCCTTATCGCATCGTAACTTACTGAATTATGGACCCTGATTGTACGAAAAATCACCCGTTTTAGCTTGTGGCCCCTCTGGAGTCCACAATTATTATCTGATTTAAAAAAACGTTTGATTATATCACAGTTACACCATAGTTATGGGTGAGTTTTTATGATTTTCTGATGATTACTATACTCCTGTTTGCTCGCTACACTTATTATTTTGGCGTTTTCCGAGATTCTATCCTGATTATCGCCCTTATTGTTGAAATTGTTTGACGTCTTAACATTTGACGTCAACTGGCAGGTTATCGCCATTGAAGAGACGACCATTGTAAAGATCGGTCGCATTATTTCTGTTACTTCTTTTTTTTTCAAATCATTTTTAGTGAAGCCTGTACCATAACAGGCCCGGGACTGTACAGCGCACTGGACGCTTACGGCTGGCCCCCCGGATCCATTCACTTGATTTGATATTTTCCGCAGGTTAATTTTATAGGTTTTTGTTTTTCGTGTAGTGCGGTCCCCCTGCACTTACTATTAAAATGCAACAACTCTTGTTGACGGCCCGGACGATTTGGCTGCTGTGTGGGCGTATGTTTCGTTGCCTGGCAACCTATTTTTAGTCATCATATTGACGATGGAATAGATCTGGATGCAAATATGATGACGATCTATCCAAAGCCTGAAGAAAATTTGGATCAAAAGGCAATCTTTTCCGATATTTCTGACAATGAACAGTGATTGAAATTTAGGTATTTTCAGAGAAGGATTTGACCGACTGGTTTAAGTGGACTGTATCCAAAAATACTTTACAAAAGAACTTTGGAGCCATAAATACTTTCAAGTCTTGCAGTGTGTGGAGAAATAATGTGGGCGAAAGAAAATTCTGAAAGATATCTTAGACATGGAGTATGGATAACCGATTTAAATATGCCGATATGTACACCGTCTATTTCGTTACTGCATTTTCAACTTCAGATTCAAACGTTTGAAGATGGCCGTCCATGGAGAGGAATGGGAAAACAATGGAGGTAATTGTGTTACTATTTCTTCAATCAGCCTGTGTCAGCCATTTTAATGCCTGTGAAATTTTGTCCATGATCGTATAATAGTGAGTTGACAACCGTTTGAGCAAAAGCCATAGAAATAATTATGTTTTGACTTTCTTAGAAAATATGAAATTGGAACTTTAATAAAAATATGAAATTGGAACATGCCTATCTAGCTATCTAGACACATAGTAGAATTATAACCTTGCACATCAAAACTTAATAATGAGTATATTTTATTATTATTTAGTTGAATTTAAACACCTATAAAAATAAACACAAAAGTTATATGGATAACAATTACTATATTTCTCTATTAAAGCTACGTTTCAACAATGATTCTCTTGTCGTTATCAAGCACAATACTGATACCGATAGAAGGAATGAGATATATATATGTTACAGCCAATCTGTGTAATCAGTCATTTCGCGTAATGACTAAATGAATCAGTCATTTCACGAAGAGCCTGTGAGCACCAGGCAATACGTGTAATGACTGAAAATTCCAGACATTACATGAAATGACTAAAAATCATGGGCAGACATTACGCGAAATGACTGAATTCACCGTAAAACATTTATTGACTTCACATCCATCGTTAAATAATACATTGTAGAATTATATAAATTCCCTCGAAACGAAATATTAACTTCGTCACTATAGTCTTACTGTCAAAACACTTTTTTAAAAAAAAAGAAGAAATCCTGACTGGTTCATCACCCAAGTCACTTGTTTGTGCATAACAGGCTGCTATGACAGCGGCTGGAGCATTTGAGTTTGTTTTTGAAACATTTGCATCTATTTGTCCCACAACTCTTGGAACCAGCACAATTGCATCGGACATACCCCTGTCCACCGCAGCTGGATTCTTTATGTACAGCCTGGCGAAGTGTTACCGTACTTGTATGGTCTACATCAGATTTAGTGAGTAACTGTTGGGGACACAAATCAAACTGATTGCGCGAAAACTTTCCTTTCGGAATCTCTGCTTTAACACAAATGGCGTACATGTTATTCTCATCGCGGTCGATGATAATTCCTAGAATATTACGTGGATCACCACGACCTCTATCCACTAGAGGTATAGGCACAGCTACGTTGTCTCCCACCTGGGCAGTTGCTAGTTCCATTCGACTCCTCTTGACCATACGCTGAGCTTGTATCATCTGAGCAGAGCTGGCACCATTTCTTTCCCGCAGAATGTTTTGTAAGCGGGCATTGAGTAAATCCGAGGGACTATTCCCCTGTTCAATTTGGCTAACTGAAGGTTCAGGGTCAAAATCCAGACGGGTAGGGAGTGTATGTTTGTGACTGGTAGCTTGTGACGGTTCCTGATTGATAGTTAACGTCGTTTCCTGACTTGTAGATGGTATCGGTTTCGGACTGGTAGTTGGTATCGGTTTCGGACTGGTAGCTTGTGACAGTACCTGACTGGTAGTTTGTGTCAATTTCGGACTGGTAGCTTGTGACGGTACCTGGCTGGTAGTTTGTGTCGGTTCCTGACTCGTAGTTTGGGACGGTTCCTGACTGGTAGTTTGCGCCGGGTCAAGATTGATGGTTGAGTCTTGCAGACTGGACAATGCTAACAATAAATCATCCTCACTTTGCATCCGTTCAATAACCTCGGTGGGCAAAGATGATGATGTTAATCCAACTTTAGCTTCACATCCAAACATAGCAGCATATGGAGTTCGTTTGATTCCAGAATGCAGACTGGAATTTTTCTGGAATTGTACAAATTTTATGCCCACAGACCAATCATTTGTGTTATTATCTCCCATCCAAGCAACTAGCATATCCTTTATGTCACCATTTGCCCTTTCCACAGACCCTTGAATTTGAGGATGTCGAGGTTTACCATGAACCATGACCAGTCGGGGCCATACCAGCTTCAGTTGTAAATTCACTTCCATTGTCGCTCTGGAGAATAGATGGGGCACCGACAAGAAGAAAAATATCAAGTAGATTGTGGGCAACATCAGCAGCACGTTTTGAGGTTAATGTTCGCAGAATAACAAATTTGGTCAAGTGGTCTTGATAGACCATGATCCACTTGAATGATTGCATATCAATCAGATCAACTTGTGCACGTGAGGCAAATTCTTTTGTTAGAATGGGACGTACGACCACACCCTTGGTCCTTTGGCGCTTGCCTTTCTTCTGGCATTCCTGGCAGTTCAGGGTTGCAGATTTCCTTGGCTCTGTGGGCGAGGGTTGAAATGGTAGCTGCTTTAACTTTGATAGGATGATTAGATTGATAATGGATGTATTGATCGGTGTGTGTGGGCTTCCGATAAATACTGGTTTGGATGGTACTGCCATTTCTATTCACAAGGACATCTAGGAAGGGGATGATTCCACAGTTTTCTTTCTCCATCGTAAATTTGATTCTGGGGTGCTGGTTGTTTAGGTGTTGTAGAAGGCAGTTGGGGTCATCTTCTACTTTCAGCATTACAAATGTTTCGTCGACTTTTCTATAATAGCAGATGGGAGTTATTGGTGAGGACTGTAGAGCTTTTTCTTCCAAGGAGGTCATGTAAACTTCGGTTAGTAGTGGAGATAGGGGGCTCCCCATCGGTAGGCCATGTATCTGTTGGTATAAGTCTTCTCCCCAGGTGAAGTAGGTGGTGTTGACACAGTCTGTTATTAATTTAATTATACTGTATGTGGTGAGCTGTGTATTTAAAGGTGTTTCAAGTTGGTCTAGGCGTTGGCGGAGAACTTCTATAGCTTCAGATCTGGGGACATTTGTAAATAGGTCAACTACATCATATGACACAATTTTCCCAGGGTTTTGTATATTTTTAATTTCGTCACAAAATTCTGATGAATCACGGATGAAGGATTTAGCGGACTTGCCTAAAGATGATAGGAGTTTTGAGAGGTGCTGGGCTGTGTTGTAGTGGACGGAATCTCGTGAGCAGACTAGTAAGCGAGTTTTAATGGGATCTTTATGTATTTTAATAGCGACTCTGGCATAAGGTGGACGGAGGTGGTTAGGTCGCAGTTGATAAAAAAGATTGTTGTCTATTTGTTTCTTTTCTTTAAGTTCGTTTAGTGTTTTTGTATGTTCTTTACTTACGGTGCTTGTTGGGTCTTTCCTTATTCTGCGGTAGGTAGTAGTATCGTGCAATAAGTTAGACACTGTTAAGAAAGAAAGAAAGAAAGAAAGAAAGAAATGGGGTTTAACGTCCACTCAACACAAACTATGTCATTTCGGGACTAACATATGGTTTAATTTTATTTCAATAATTCGCATGCGCGTAGGGGTCTTTAGCAGTGGGGGGAAACCGGAGTGCCCGGAGGAAACCCACGAGGTTGAGAAGGCGCCCCTATCTCCATGCCACATACGCATACACCAGGGCTCGAAACCACAGCCACAAGCCAGAGGTGACCGGCCAGCTAGAGGTCAAAGCGCGGCACTCTAGACCACTAGGCCATCTCAACCCCCCGACACTGTTAAGTGGTAATCATCTTTATCCATTATGACCGTTGATTTACCTTTATCTGCTTGGACAATTGTAATATTTTTATCTTCTTTTAATTCCTTTAAGGCTTCCCCTTCTAGTCTGCTGATATTACTAGGTTGTGGAGTAGATTTTGCTATGAGATCGGCTATTTGGTGTCTTATGTAGTCTATCTTTCCATCTGGAGCTAATTGCCGGAGGCCCTTTTCTATATTCACTATGTACTCGTCATGATTCCTTGGTTTAGTTGTTGGTGCGTACTTTAGACCTCTAGAGAGTAGGTTGATCTGTTCATCTGTGAGTGGACGGTTGCTGAGGTTGACTACGGTTTTGGAGAGAAATTCGTCTCTTGCATTGGAGCTAGTGCTGGAAGTGGTCTCCTTGGTCTTCTGGGCTTTGAGTGACTTGTATTTCTTTGTTTGTCTGGTTTTAATTTCTTCATCAACTTTGAGGTTGGATTTGGTCTGTATATTTCGGAGGGAACTGTAATCTTCATCTGATAGGGTATCATGTAATTTTTGACGTTCTATCTCTGATTTTGCAAATATGCGGTGTTTTTCATTTCGGTAATGTTGTATTCTTTCTCGTACTAAACATTTACTAGCCTGAAGTAGAATCCTATAGGCTGATGGTGATTTAACCGGCGAATCCAGGACTAATCCTTTTGGAACTAAGTCACTGTCCCTACACCTCATAAGAAATGTTAAACTGTTACACACTTGTATTTACATTCCAACTTACTGATCAGGTTGATGTGTCGTACTGCCTCATCTCCATATTGATGTCTGATATACTGTTTGAATGGCATTTAGTAATTGAACACATTAAAAATAAACACAAAAGTTACATGGAAAACAATTACTATATTTCTCTATTAAAGCTACGTTTCAACAATGATTCTCTTGTCGTTATCAAGCACGATACTGATACCGATGGAAGGAATGAGATATATATACTATGTACAATCACAACATTCAATGAAACCATAAATTAGGAAAACAGTGACCCTTGTTCTAATTAATGAAACAATCTAGATTAACATAAACCTCTAATTGTAATATACACATAGATGGAAACCACTATTAATATAAGGTTAAGACCCTTGATGTGTATAAATAGCACAACAATAGATAAATGGTGAGGCCATTTGATTAACCTGTAGGAATTCTTCGCCGTGCAATTGTTTGTGTGTTAACAAGTTACAGAGAAACTTAATAAATATATATTGATATTATGAATTATTACTACTATAATAATTATGTGCTGCATATAATTGTAACAATTAAACTGTACTGCTTGAACTAAGTAGAAGGCACTTAGGATATGTATGAGAGTAAAGTCTATGTTAATTATTAGTTTTGGTCTGTTTTTATTAATTCATCATAGGCTCTGGGGATATATAAACCACTGTCTCTGTTAAGTTCTGGTTGATGTCTCTTTATTTGTACTCACTCCATTAATCTTCTAGTTGTCTTTTGATTGATATTGATGTTAAGGGTATTTACAGCTGACCAGTTCACTCTGTGGCGTGGGTTGTTTTTCAGGTGTTCTGATACAGCTGAGTCATTGGTGGTGCCTTTGGACTGGTGCTCTTTGAGACGGATGTCTAATGGCCGTTTACTTTCGCCTATGTAAAATTTCTTGCAGGAGCAGGTAATCTGGTACACACATCCCTTTGGTTGAAGAGGTATAGTTGGTCGGCATTTACCATTTGCGCTGAGGATATCTTTTATTGTAGAACCAGCGTAGAAGCTGGTGTCTATTCCTGCTGGTTTAAGGAGCCTCCGGATTTGGTAGGATAGCTTGTTGTGGTATGGAATAGAGATGCGAATTTGTGAATCTTGTTTAGTCTTAGCTGGTTTAGGTTCATTGCTGGTAGCGGTGTTGATGACTTTCTTGACTAACTGTTCAGGATATTGGCTGAGGTTGCAGAATGTATGTTTTATATGTTCTAGTTCTTTATTGAGGAGTTCAGGGTTGCAGATTTTCTTGGCTCTGTGGGCGGTTTAATCTCACTGTGCCACCCAATCAACTGGTGTTATGGGGTATTGGTGTGAAAAGTTAAATAAACAAAGGATTATAGACTGTATCTTTATAAGTACTGTTCACCTAGTTAAGATTTAATTATTTTAATGATTAAAATATATAAGTTAAGTTCACGTGTCATCGGTTATCGAGTATCTTAAATATTACTCACCCATCTTTCATTCAGACAGTACTCATAAATCAATCAAATATATGATTAGAAACTCACTATCATTTTATAAGGATAGTTGTCACCCCCAATTCAATTATATTTTTTAAAATGGCTCAAGTGCGTGTACGGTTTATTCCTAATTCTCAAGAAGGTCAAAATTTAGTTAATTTTCGGTATAAGTATAGAGTACGAAACCAATAGCACCCATTAGCGATGTTGCAAACAGACTTCTCCCGCAACGATCAACACATCAAATGGTATGGTAAGAAGCTACTGTCAGAACCACAACCACCCATCCGACGACAATGCTATAATAGTACAAGAGTTTATTACCTCAATGAACGCCAAACTAGAACATACTTGTCAGCCAATTCCTTCCATTTATAACGAATGTTTATCTGGTAAGTTTACCCTTTTTAACTTTAACAAATAATTATGTAACATTATTATATTAATATTTAGTATAGCATGTTTTGTTTAAGTCATTCTTTTATATCTGTTATTAAATATGTTCCTTTATGGAGTTTTTATTTTTATCATTTGAATTTATTTTGTATTTGTTGGTTTTTATTTTCCAGATTTCAGACGCGAAGCTGAAGATATAATCAAGCATGTTCCGACATACTATAACCTACATGCATCGTTGTACAGAGCCAGATCCAAAAATCTACACCGACTTCCAAGTCAGCGCTCGCTCAGATATTGAACTACCACATGCCTACAGCCATACTTCCAACGGTGACAGGTTTCTTCATTCAGTAGGGTTATGATTTATGTTTGATACATGTATTTGTTGTTACGTTTATGTTATTTATTGTGAATAAAGTTGTTAATTAGTTTAAACCTAGTAGTTTTAAAAAACGGACTATACTTTTAACACCATTGTATTCGATAAGCCCCTTGTTTGATTAATCCCCCCATGAGAACAATAGCGGGTGGCACAGTGAGAATACCCCCTGTGGGCGAGGGTTGAAATGATAGCTGCTTTAACTTTGATAGGATGATTAGATTGATAATGGATGTATTGATCGGTGTGTGTGTGTTTCCGAAATGAGGGCGATCTATTGTTATGCATAATCTTCTAAAAATTCCATATTCGCTGTGAATTTCAAATGGAGTTACAATAAAAGTTGTTCTTTGTGTTTAGAAATGGTTATTATTATCATATAATATAGCTAATAATGAATATATAGACAAATGATTTGCATTTGCATTTCTGTCGGTGTGGATATCAAGTATTTACTGGGTTATCCAAATTACCGGTAAATACGCTCGCTAATCGCGTGCATGAGTAGTCTTCGGCGGATGTGGACAAAAAGATGATTTAATACACATATTAATTCGACATTTAATATACATATTAAATTGATTTAATATGTATATTAAGTCAACCAATGAGAGCATCGTATTTAATACACATATTAATTCGACATTTAATATACATATTAAATCGATTTAATATGTATATTAAGTCAAACAATGCGAGCATCGTTTTTAATATCTATATTAATTCCATTTAATATGTGTATTATATTAAGTCAACCAATCACTAGCAAGGAAATAATATCTGTATTAAATCAACCAATGGGAGAACATAGAACCCAGTCGTCCTCGCTTTATAGTGAGTCTTTTTCTAATGTTTAAAAGATGTTTGAGTATTTTTTTCAAATAATTTCTATTAGAAAAAACGATATTACGGTGGATTTATAACATAAATTAAGAATATTGTAATGATTATACCATTTGCCTTCTGTCATCCTCTATTCCATATTTGTTGTTATTTCGTTATTATATTTTCTCCACTTCCAATGTTTACAATTTGTTATTATTATGGGCTATGCGCAGTTATCGTGCGCAATAGTCATGTAGCTAGTCAAATTTTCACGCTCACGTAAATCACACTTCGCCATTTAATAACCACTAAACTATGCATTGTCTTGGGTCGTCCCGAATGTGATTTACTCCCCAATACCTTATTTGTAAACTACAACATAATCAGGGGCGTACATATCGATTTCGTTTGGGGGGGGGGGGGTGTTTAGCCAAAATGCGACCGACTGATGCACATACCCCCGCCCACACACCAGTGGTACTACAAACTGGGCAGTTCACTATAATCGTGAATATGATAGTGCTGAGACAGTATAAGACAACTGACGAGTAGAATAATGATTTTAAAATGGTATCGAGCGCCGCAGGCGCGAAAAAATTTCAGATATGTAACCGAGTAAAAGAATGATGTTATAATGGAATCGCGCCGTAGGCGCGAAAAAAAAATTCAGATATGTAACAGAGCTTTTAAATATTTGGGACTGGGGTTGATAAGAAATGGGACAGAATCTTGAGGCTTATCTGTCAATTTCGCTTGTTTTATGATTGTATGTTTATTTCATTAATTCATTTAGTCCGAGACCGACTGCGGGGAGTACTTTTTTTTTGAGACCGACTATTTTTTGCCGTGGTAGAAAACATTTTATAGAACAACATACTCACAACAGAATAAGAGTGACAAGCAGACATCGTTATTTTATACTATAGTTTTGAGTGACGTATGCAATTTAGGCACACGGATTCCCGCAAATACATAGCATTTGGGATCCATTCTGGCATTATTTTTGAGACCGACTGCAGTGACTGCACTTATTTTGTGACCGACTATTTTTCTCCCTTGGTGAAATTTTGTTGTTAGACCAATTTAACATACTTACAACAGAATAAGAGTGACGTATGCAATTTAGGCTCACGGATTCACGCAAATCTACAGTATTTGGGATCTTTTCTGGCATTGTGTTTGAGACCGACTGCAGTGACTGCACTTATTTTGAGACCGACTATTTTTCTCCCTGGGTTACATTTTTTTGTAAGACTAACATTGTACTCACAACAGAATGAGAGTGAAACACAACATCTTTTCAAAAATGATAAGTTGACAAGGTTATTTTATACTAAGACTGCTCCTATTTTGCGACCGACTGCACTGATTTTGCAACCGACTATTTTTATACTAAAGTTTTGCGTGAGTAGCGTAACGTATACAGTGAGTACTTATTTTGATACCAACTACCTCTACTTTGTGACCGACTGCACTAATTTTGCGACCGACTATTTTTTTGCGTGAGTAGCGTGACGTATACAGTGAGTACTTACTTTGATACCGACTACCTTTACTTTGCAACCGACTGCACTGATTTTGCGACCGACTATTTTTATACTAAAGTTCTGCGTGAGTAGCGTGACGTATACTTATTTTGATAACGACTACCTCTACTTTGCGACCGACTGCACTGATTTTGCGACCGACTATTTTGTTTTGCTGGGGGGGTGTACCACCCCACCCCCCCACACCCCCCACATTTACGCCCCTGAACATAATTAGCTGTTGTCGAGCTCGCATAACTTCGTAATTTGTATTTTTCCTACAGCAAAGCTATTTCCTTTCGCTTGTCAACAGCATGGCGGAACTGAAGCGCGAGACGTCACTTGGCATGCGCGGCTACAACGACGTCTTCTGATTGGCTGGTCTTTTTCCGCGGTTAATATAAATAAGGGTTCAGACGGCTAGTTTATTAGTAAATAAAGGGGAGACCTTCCCACTAAACCTAATCCATGGCCGATAGCCGAATATGGAAAGATTGCAAAATCATATTCTAACAACAGGTAGCAGCTTCGGCTCTCCCATTTCTAGGTCTTCTGGGCTTTGAGTGACTTGTATTTCTTTGTTTGTCTGGTTTTAATTTCTTCATCAACTTTGAGGTTGGATTTGGTCTGTATATTTCGGAGGGAACTGTAATCTTCATCTGATAGGGTATCATGTAATTTTTGACGTTCTATCTCTGATTTTGCAAATATGCGGTGTTTTTCATTTCGGTAATGTTGTATTCTTTCTCGTACTAAACATTTACTAGCCTGAAGTAGAATCCTATAGGCTGATGGTGATTTAACCGGCGAATCCAGGACTAATCCTTTTGGAACTAAGTCACTGTCCCTACACCTCATAAGAAATGTTAAACTGTTACACACTTGTATTTACATTCCAACTTACTGATCAGGTTGATGTGTCGTACTGCCTCATCTCCATATTTGTTACATGTCTGTTTGGTCTTTATTGAGAGGATGGTTATAATAAGAAATAGGCATAATCTTGGTAACTGTATTTATTCCAACCCCCATTACAGATCAGCTCATATGATCACGTGACATCTAGAATTACAGTAAACCTGCTAATATTTGATACCACTACATCTCCCCTCCTAAGTTTTTGGATAAACTTTACAGAAACAAAAACTTATTTATACATTACACAAAAAGAATAAACATTCCCATTTACGCATAATATATATTCATCTCCCCCTACCATTAAAAACTAAAATTAGAAATACCAAATCCTAGGTATTAAATTGAGAGAAACACATCTTATGTACTATGTGAAAACAAAGAATTATATTTGATAAAGTTCAAATGTTTTAGTTTTTAATGTCAGTCTTGAAACCGGGATGGTAACTTTATCTCACGTTTTGACTTCCTTAAAGAAATACCATCACCAGAGTGTGAATTATTCTTATTTTCCATACTATTGTTAATTTCAGCATTTGGCAGTTTATTTATGTGAAAACGATTTCGTCTAAAGTTGCCTGTTGAAGTTTCAATTGCATAAGAACGATGAGAAACTTGTCGCGTGACAACACCTTTTTCATTTCTGTCTTTTAAAAATACTGAATCACCTTCACACAATTTTGGTAGATTTTTCACTGAATGTCTTTTATCAAAATTGACTTTTTGTTGTCCGCGTAATTTATGTTCACATGAGTTTAGCTTATTCACATCCACCAATTTACTCTGTAACTGTGATGATATGACAGGCAATTTGGAATTAAGGCTTCGTCCCATAAGTAATTCTGCAGGACTGTATCCATTACGCAAGGGTGCATTTCTGTAATTTAAAAATGCTATATATGGATCTTTATTGTCCATTAATTGTTTTGCGGTTCTGACAGCTCGTTCAGCTTCCCCATTACCAGAGCTATGTAGCGGACTGCTTGTTTGATGAATAAATCCATAACATTTTGCGAAATAAGCAAATTCTGCGGAGGAATACTGGGTACCATTATCACTAAAAAATATTTCAGGTATTCCGTGACGTGAAAACATTGATTTAAGATGGGTAATCACATTATGTGAAGTTAGGCTTGGTGCCTAACTCACGACACTTTGTAATGCCAAGATGCCCTTCATGTATTTTACCCAGGATATCAGTTTGTAAGGGATGAGGGATAATAATTCTGGATTCACAGATTAGTAAATTGTCAATAACAGATATATCATTTCTGTATTGAAAGTAAGGCTTTACGACAGGATTGACATTTTTAATATCTCTAGGCCAACCATGCATGCAATAGGAATACAACTGTTTACACACATCATCATTTAATTGTTCATTGATAATCTCTTGCAAACGTTTATTTGAAGAGGGAAAATTTGACACAACTAAGTTTACATATGACGTAACAGAATTCTGGAAATCAATATCATTTTCAGTCGGTTCAGAGCTTGGTGCTCTTGATAAACAATCAGCTGTAGATAAATTCTTTCCAGCAACATGAACTATTGAATAGGAATAACGCAGAAGTCGCATTCTGTATCTCTGTATGCGTATTGGCAGATTAGTTAGATCTTTAGTTCCTAATAATGAAACTAAGGGTTTGTGATCGGTTTCTATAAGAAACGTTGGTAACCCAAGTAGATAATCTTCAAACTTTTCACATGCCCACACTATAGCTAAGGCTTCCTTATCAATCTGAGGGTATTTTTGCTCAGTGTCTGTCAAGCTACGCGATGCGTAAGCAACGGGTTTTCATCCACTTAAATGTCGTTGTAGTATGACAGCTCCAAGTCCAAATGAGGATGAATCGGCACTCACTATAGTTTCCAACTCCTGATTATACAGACTTAAAACTGGACTGTTGGTTAAAGCTTTTATGATTGCTTGAAATGAATCTTCCTGGGGTGTGTCCCATATCCACAATGAACCAGAACGAAGTAAAGCTCGCAAAGGTTTTGTAAGAGCAGCCAAGTTGTCTATAAACTTTGAGAGCTGATTGACCATTCCCAAGAGTCGCCTTATGTCACCGACATTTTTCGGTTGTGGGAAATTTTTGATGGCAGATATTTTGTCTGAGTCTGCTTTGATGCCATCTACACTGACTACTTGTCCTAGAAATCTGATCTCTGATGTACGCCATTGACATTTTGATTTATTCAAAGTAAGTTTATGTTTACGAAGTCTATGAAGAACGAGATTAAGATTCTTGTCATGCTCAGCATATGATGACCCGTAAACAACAATATCATCCATGAGACAGGCTACTCCATTAAGGCCTTGTAATATTCTGGACATGCGTTTCATGAAATGTTCAGGACCACTGGAAATCCCAAAAGGTAGTCGGTTGTAACAGAATCGACCATAGGGACTCATGAAAGTAGTGAGGAGAGCTGACTTTTCAGTTAATGGGATTTGATGGAATCCACTGTTTGCATCTAATTTTGAAAAAACACGTGCACCTGCCATCTGTCCTAATACATGTTCAACAGAGGGTAACATATGTCTCTCGCGTTTGACAGCTTTATTTAACCTGGTAAGGTCAACACATATGCGGACAGCAGAAACTTCGCGTTGACCAGTGACAGGGTTTTTAGTTTTTTTAGGAATGACACATAGAGGTGCACACCAAGGTGTAGGAACATCTACTGGTTTGATGACATCTAAATGTTGAAGTCGCTTTAATTCTTCTTCGACCTTAGTCATTAATGGTAAAGCTACACATCGAGGAGCATCCACGGAGTAAGGAACAGCTCCATCTGCTAGCTGGATTTCGTATTCTCCTTCTAATTTACCTAAACCATCAAAAAGTTCAGGAAAGTTTTCTTCTATCGAAGCTTGATCACTAATTTCACCCATAAAAATTATTACACCAAGGGATTGACAAGCAGTGTTACTCAACAACGGCATTTTGAGATTTTCAATGACAAAAATACTTTCAGCACGAGATCGACCTTGCCATGATATATTTGCTTTAAAATAACCACAGATATCTAAGCGATGATTATCAGGACCAGTGAGTACTCTATCTGAAGTATGAAGTCGATGATGTTGAAAATTTTTCCTGTATAGCCATTTAGGGACAACTGTGACGTCGGCTCCTGAATCTGCCTTGAAACGTAATTTGATATGATCCACTGTAACTGTGACGCCCCAATCATCTTTTATTGGTTGAGAGTGTGAAGATTCAACAGCACCAATAAAATTGAAATTGTCGTTGTCCACGTCATTATTATTCTCTGTTTCAGAAACTTCATCAGTACTTTTATCTAATTCACCATCATTGACAGCACGAACTCTGCCGTATTGACGTCTGAAATGTGATGAGGCTTTTGACTTTGCCTGACACATGGATTGAAAATGTCCTCTCTTTTTACAGGCTATACATTTTACGTTACTAGCTGGACAAAAATTTCGTTGATGCGGCTCTTTACCACAATACTGACACTTTGAATTTCTGTATGATGAGTCAGCTTTCATGCTTGATTGACTTGTACCGGTGGCTCCTGAATGGCTATACGAAGAGAATTTTGGAAAAGCTGGTTTTCTTTGATAATGGGACTTGGCATGACCATGAACTTGATGAAGATTCCCTTCAAATGGCGGTTCAACCACAGATTTTTCCTGATGATGCTGTAATGATATACTTCGATGTAAAGTGACCTCTGCTGCTTTACAGTATTCAACAGCTTTCGTTAAAGTAAGAGATGGTTTTCTCAACAAATCTTTTCGTAGCCTATTATCATAGATGCCACAAACTATGCGATCTTTGATAAGGGAGTCATGTAAAACAGAAAATTCACATCTGTTGGCCATTTTACAAATAGCAGAGTAAAATGCTTCAAATGGTTCATCTTTACCTTGATATCTGGTATTAAAATTAAATCTTTCGACTGTGAGATTTTTCATAGGTGTACAGTATTCTTCAAACTTGTTCAGAATATCTTCGGATTTCTCTTTGTCTTCGTTTTCCTTCCATTGGAAACCATCGAAAACTTTTATGGCTTCAGGACCAATGACATGCTGTAAGATGTTGGCTTTTACGCGTTCTGACTTACTGTCGAGGCCAGCAGCTACGAGATATACTTTGAATGCTTGCTTGAATTGACGAAAATTTTCTTCCAAATTTCCTTTCAAGACTGAGTTTTTCGGGAGGAGGGAGATTATTCATAATTCTTCAAAATATGCAGATAATATAGACTCTATGAATATGTCTTTCAAACCTAAACAAATCTGGTTATTAGACGAGTAGAGTTGGGCCTAGATCTGTCATTGTCTGAGAGTGAGACAAAATGGCGGAAACTTTTCGTCTTTTACACGCGGTTGAAATTCCTCGTTTGATGTAAAAATCTTGATGAAAATTTACCATTTAAATAGCTCCCCCACTTCTGACACCATGTTACATGTCTGTTTGGTCTTTATTGAGAGGATGGTTATAATAAGAAATAGGCATAATCTTGGTAACTGTATTTATTCCAACCCCCATTACAGATCAGCTCATATGATCACGTGACATCTAGAATTACAGTAAACCTGCTAATATTTGATACCACTACAATATTGATGTCTGATATACTGTTTGAATGGCATTTAGTGATATATATACTATGTACAATCACAACATTCAATGAAACCATAAATTAGGAAAACAGTGACCCTTGTTCTAATTAATGAAACAATCTAGATTAACATAAACCTCTAATTGTAATATACACATAGATGGAAACCACTATTAATATAAGGTTAAGACCCTTGATGTGTATAAATAGCACAACAATAGATAAATGGTGAGGCCATTTGATTAACCTGTAGGAATTCTTCGCCGTGCAATTGTTTGTGTGTTAACAAGTTACAGAGAAACTTAATAAATATATATTGATATTATGAATTATTACTACTATAATAATTATGTGCTGCATATAATTGTAACAGTTAAACTGTACTGCTTGAACTAAGTAGAAGGCACTTAGGATATGTATGAGAGTAAAGTCTATGTTAATTATTAGTTTTGGTCTGTTTTTATTAATTCATCATAGGCTCTGGGGATATATAAACCACTGTCTCTGTTAAGTTCTGGTTGATGTCTCTTTATTTGTACTCACTCCATTAATCTTCTAGTTGTCTTTTGATTGATATTGATGTTAAGGGTATTTACAGCTGACCAGTTCACTCTGTGGCGTGGGTTGTTTTTCAGGTGTTCTGATACAGCTGAGTCATTGGTGGTGCCTTTGGACTGGTGCTCTTTGAGACGGATGTCTAATGGCCGTTTACTTTCGCCTATGTAAAATTTCTTGCAGGAGCAGGTAATCTGGTACACACATCCTTTTGGTTGAAGAGGTATAGTTGGTCGGCATTTACCATTTGCGCTGAGGATATCTTTTATTGTAGAACCAGCGTAGAAGCTGGTGTCTATTCCTGCTGGTTTAAGGAGCCTCCGGATTTGGTAGGATAGCTTGTTGTGGTATGGAATAGAGATGCGAATTTGTGAATCTTGTTTAGTCTTAGCTGGTTTAGGTTCATTGCTGGTAGCGGTGTTGATGACTTTCTTGACTAACTGTTCAGGATATTGGCTGAGGTTGCAGAATGTATGTTTTATATGTTCTAGTTCTTTATTGAGGAGTTCAGGGTTGCAGATTTTCTTGGCTCTGTGGGCGGTTTAATCTCACTGTGCCACCCAATCAACTGGTGTTATGGGGTATTGGTGTGAAAAGTTAAATAAACAAAGGATTATAGACTGTATCTTTATAAGTACTGTTCACCTAGTTAAGATTTAATTATTTTAATGATTAAAATATATAAGTTAAGTTCACGTGTCATCGGTTATCGAGTATCTTAAATATTACTCACCCATCTTTCATTCAGACAGTACCCATAAATCAATCAAATATATGATTAGAAACTCACTATCATTTTATAAGGATAGTTGTCACCCCCAATTCAATTATATTTTTTAAAATGGCTCAAGTGCGTGTACGGTTAATTCCTAATTCTCAAGAAGGTCAAAATTTAGTTAATTTTCGGTATAAGTATAGAGTACGAAACCAATAGCACCCATTAGCGATGTTGCAAACAGACTTCTCCCGCAACGATCAACACATCAAATGGTATGGTAAGAAGCCACTGTCAGAACCACAACCACCCATCCGACGACAATGCTATAATAGTACAAGAGTTTATTACCTCAATGAACGCCAAAGGTCAAAATTTAGTTAATTTTCGGTATAAGTATAGAGTACGAAACCAATAGCACCCATTAGCGATGTTGCAAACAGACTTCTCCCGCAACGATCAACACATCAAATGGTATGGTAAGAAGCTACTGTCAGAACCACAACCACCCATCCGACGACAATGCTATAATAGTACAAGAGTTTATTACCTCAATGAACGCCAAACTAGAACATACTTGTCAGCCAATTCCTTCCATTTATAACGAATGTTTATCTGGTAAGTTTACCCTTTTTAACTTTAACAAATAATTATGTAACATTATTATATTAATATTTAGTATAGCATGTTTTGTTTAAGTCATTCTTTTATATCTGTTATTAAATATGTTCATTTATGGAGTTTTTATTTTTATCATTTGAATTTATTTTGTATTTGTTGGTTTTTATTTTCCAGATTTCAGACGCGAAGCTGAAGATATAATCAAGCATGTTCCGACATACTATAACCTACATGCATCGTTGTACAGAGCCAGATCCAAAAATCTACACCGACTTCCAAGTCAGCGCTCGCTCAGATATTGAACTACCACATGCCTACAGCCATACTTCCAACGGTGACAGGTTTCTTCATTCAGTAGGGTTATGATTTATGTTTGATACATGTATTTGTTGTTACGTTTATGTTATTTATTGTGAATAAAGTTGTTAATTAGTTTAAACCTAGTAGTTTTAAAAAACGGACTATACTTTTAACACCATTGTATTCGATAAGCCCCTTGTTTGATTAATCCCCCCATGAGAACAATAGCGGGTGGCACAGTGAGAATACCCCCTGTGGGCGAGGGTTGAAATGATAGCTGCTTTAACTTTGATAGGATGATTAGATTGATAATGGATGTATTGATCGGTGTGTGTGGGTTTCCGAAATGAGGGCGATCTATTGTTATGCATAATCTTCTAAAAATTCCATATTCGCTGTGAATTTCAAATGGAGTTACAATAAAAGTTGTTCTTTGTGTTTAGAAATGGTTATTATTATCATATAATATAGCTAATAATGAATATATAGACAAATGATTTGCATTTGCATTTCTGTCGGTGTGGATATCAAGTATTTACTGGGTTATCCAAATTACCGGTAAATACGCTCGCTAATCGCGTGCATGAGTAGTCTTCGGCGGATGTGGACAAAAAGATGATTTAATACACATATTAATTCGACATTTAATATACATATTAAATTGATTTAATATGTATATTAAGTCAACCAATGAGAGCATCGTATTTAATACACATATTAATTCGACATTTAATATACATATTAAATCGATTTAATATGTATATTAAGTCAAACAATGCGAGCATCGTTTTTAATATCTATATTAATTCCATTTAATATGTGTATTATATTAAGTCAACCAATCACTAGCAAGGAAATAATATCTGTATTAAATCAACCAATGGGAGAACATAGAACCCAGTCGTCCTCGCTTTATAGTGAGTCTTTTTCTAATGTTTAAAAGATGTTTGAGTATTTTTTTCAAATAATTTCTATTAGAAAAAACGATATTACGGTGGATTTATAACATAAATTAAGAATATTGTAATGATTATACCATTTGCCTTCTGTCATCCTCTATTCCATATTTGTTGTTATTTCGTTATTATATTTTCTCCACTTCCAATGTTTACAATTTGTTATTATTATGGGCTATGCGCAGTTATCGTGCGCAATAGTCATGTAGCTAGTCAAATTTTCACGCTCACGTAAATCACACTTCGCCATTTAATAACCACTAAACTATGCATTGTCTTGGGTCGTCCCGAATGTGATTTACTCCCCAATACCTTATTTGTAAACTACAACATAATCAGGGGCGTACATATCGATTTCGTTTGGGGGGGGGGGGGTGTTTAGCCAAAATGCGACCGACTGATGCACATACCCCCGCCCACACACCAGTGGTACTACAAACTGCGCAGTTCACTATAATCGTGAATATGATAGTGCTGAGACAGTATAAGACAACTGACGAGTAGAATAATGATTTTAAAATGGAATCGAGCGCCGCAGGCGCGAAAAAATTTCAGATATGTAACCGAGTAAAAGAATGATGTTATAATGGAATCGCGCCGTAGGCGCGGAAAAAAAATTCAGATATGTAACAGAGCTTTTAAATATTTGGGACTGGGGTTGATAAGAAATGGGACAGAATCTTGAGGCTTATCTGTCAATTTCGCTTGTTTTATGATTGTATGTTTATTTCATTAATTCATTTAGTCCGAGACCGACTGCGGTGAGTACTTTTTTTTTGAGACCGACTATTTTTTGCCGTGGTAGAAAACATTTTATAGAACAACATACTCACAACAGAATAAGAGTGACAAGCAGACATCGTTATTTTATACTATAGTTTTGAGTGACGTATGCAATTTAGGCACACGGATTCCCGCAAATACATAGCATTTGGGATCCATTCTGGCATTATTTTTGAGACCGACTGCAGTGACTGCACTTATTTTGTGACCGACTATTTTTCTCCCTTGGTGAAATTTTGTTGTTAGACCAATTTAACATACTTACAACAGAATAAGAGTGACGTATGCAATTTAGGCTCACGGATTCACGCAAATCTACAGTATTTGGGATCTTTTCTGGCATTGTGTTTGAGACCGACTGCAGTGACTGCACTTATTTTGAGACCGACTTTTTTTCTCCCTGGGTTACATTTTTTTGTAAGACTAACATTGTACTCACAACAGAATGAGAGTGAAACACAACATCTTTTCAAAAATGATAAGTTGACAAGGTTATTTTATACTAAGACTGCTCCTATTTTGCGACCGACTGCACTGATTTTGCAACCGACTATTTTTATACTAAAGTTTTGCGTGAGTAGCGTAAAGTATACAGTGAGTACTTATTTTGATACCAACTACCTCTACTTTGTGACCGACTGCACTAATTTTGCGACCGACTATTTTTTTGCGTGAGTAGCGTGACGTATACAGTGAGTACTTACTTTGATACCGACTACCTTTACTTTGCAACCGACTGCACTGATTTTGCGACCGACTATTTTTATACTAAAGTTCTGCGTGAGTAGCGTGACGTATACTTATTTTGATAACGACTACCTCTACTTTGCGACCGACTGCACTGATTTTGCGACCGACTATTTTGTTTTGCTGGGGGGGTGTACCACCCCACCCCCCCCCACACCCCCCACATTTACGCCCCTGAACATAATTAGCTGTTGTCGAGCTCGCATAACTTCGTAATTTGTATTTTTCCTACAGCAAAGCTATTTCCTTTCGCTTGTCAACAGCATGGCGGAACTGAAGCGCGAGACGTCACTTGGCATGCGCGGCTACAACGACGTCTTCTGATTGGCTGGTCTTTTTCCGCGGTTAATATAAATAAGGGTTCAGACGGCTAGTTTATTATTTGGGGGGTTGGGATGGCCTAGTGGTCTAGAGTGCCGCGCTTCGACCTCTAGCTGGCCGGTCACCTCTGGCTTGCGGCTGTGGTTTCGAGCCCTGTTGTGAGCGTATGTGGCATGGAGATAGGGGCTCCTTCTCAACCTCGTGGGTTTCCTCCGGGCACTCCGGTTTCCTCCCACAGCAAAGTCCCCTGCGCGTGCGCTAAGATAATGAAAATGAAAAATAAGACTTGTCTGCGATATCACCTTCGGTGGAAGCGGACGTTAAACACCAAGAACAACAACAGCTAGTTTATTAGTAAATAAAGGGAAGACCTTCCCACTAAACCTAATCCATGGCCGATAGCCGAATATGGAAAGATTGCAAAATCATATTCTAACAACAGGTAGCAGCTTCGGCTCTCCCATTTCTAGTCTGCGATATCACAGTAGTGGAAGCGGACGTTAAACATACCATTCCAGTCCAGTCCAGCTAGTTTGACAGACCGCCTTTCACAGCGGATCTCTGACAACCGATTTTTCACTATGTTAAGGATTGCTTAACACGGTCATGACCGTGACGAAACAAGTTGTTACTTTCACAAACAACTTGTTACAAGTTCGTGCTGCAACATAAGGAACCTAGTTCTATTCAATTACTACTAGTGCATGTTACAAACATAACATGGGCCTGAATGTTTAAAAGTTAACATGTTGTAATCGGGACGTTCCATGTTGCATTCATAACAAACTTGTTGCATCCATAAACCCATTGTATCACAAGGATTGGTTTTTCAGACACTTGCTGATGTTCTTCATTTAACTAGCACAATATTATTATAATTATAGGCTTATTATAGCTTTAATATTTCAACGATTTATTGTAGACTGTTTAATTCATAACAGTTCCCCTTAAATATAATTATAACATGACCTGCCTGATTTGCTTGATTATAGCAATCGATCATCATTTATCAATATAGCTTGTGGAATATAATTTATTGCATATCATAATTATTTATAAATTATTACATTACATTATATAGTAAAAGTATTAACATATATAGCTGACAAGCTTAAACTGTTAAATATAATATAATACTGCATCGTATTTATAATTATTAATATACATCGTTACAATTCTTTGTTGAATAAATTGTTACTTGAGATTTTAAACTTGGCTTGTGTCAATTCTTCGATCGTAGTGCTAGGCTGGGAACGAACGATCCACATATTTGAATCGCTACAATATCATCCTATATATCCCAAATATAGAGAACATTGTTGCCGTTTACCAAATATAGAACTCAATCGTCCTCGCTTTATAGTGAGTCTTTTCTTGATGCTTAAAAGATGTTGGAGCATTTTTTTTCAATAAAATAAAACCAAGTACGAACATTCCAAACCATTAGGCAAAACTCGAAGTCCTAAAAAAACGTTATAGGCAAAATAGTTAGGCAAAGTAGTGTAATCAGCAAATGGACTGTTCATCGTGTACGAAATACTCAACAAACAGTGGTAACAGGTGTCCGGAAGAGTAAGCTTACCCTGCTTGGCGCGCCACACCCGCCATAGCTGCATCCAAACTACTAGGTAAAATGTCTACAGTATACAGACAGGATAAGCGCTCATGGCGGGTCCTTGTTAGCTCTACAGTTTTTCTTCAAATTACTTGTTTCATAGTCATCTTTCAAACATAATTTTTAACCTGTGCATCAGTGTAGTTATAGTGAATCTGTAGCTGAATTTTTTATGGTATTATATTTTAATTTGATGAAAATATCATCGATTTGAATCTACCCTCATACAAATTCATCTGTTTAATAGTGGTCATTGGGGCATGACACTGATCAAATTAGCCAGGTTTGTCCAACTTGTATTGTAACATATACAGTAGATTTTTTCTTATTCATACCCATGCTACAATCATTAGTTTTCATGGGGAGGGGCTTAGGTGTGCTACAACTTCGAAATTTCACTAGTTGTTGCACGGTGGCCATTTTTTGGGAGTGTCTTGGCAAAGCATCAAGGTCCCGCCCAGTTTTACTTGGCTTGAAGTCAAACCTTGTTAACTCAAGGTGACAACTTTTCAAAATAAATGAACTCCAAAACAGTGTTTTTTTCAACACCTCATAAACAGTATTTTATTACATAAAAGTAAATTTACAATTATTGAAATGTACTGGTCCGCAAGTGTTGATAAATTCGTTAAAACGTGTGTCCTTCAGTGGGGGTGAGGAAGCCGAAATTTTCGCTTTTTTAGAAACAGGTTCGCTATTTTCTTTATCACTTATTGGCGCCTCTAAGACACTTGACTTGACAATTTAGATTTAAATATACGTGAGTACCGGAACGCGGTTGATTCTTTAATTCAAGCTGACAAGAACGTAACTGGCAACATTCCGTTAAACCATTGGCGTGTTCATTTTTCTAAATTATTTTCCAATTCTGAAACTAAACAAGATATGACACTAAAATTAATATAAAAAAAAATCGGTAAGTATTATTCTGAACATCCTAAAATGCTAAATGAAAATATCTCTGCTTTGAATCATTGAAGACAAATAAGTTCCCTGGTCCAGATTTAATTTTAAATGAAATGCTCATTGTTTCTACGAATATAATGATTGATCAATATTTAAAACTTTTTAATTTGATTCTCGAATCTGCATTTATTCCAGAGTCATGGTAACAGTCTTTCCTTGTCGGAATTCACGAGGAAAGCTGAAATCATCTTCTTTTATTACTTCTTTTTTTCGCTGAACGAAATATAATCAATATACATACATGTAACAAGAAATAATTTTTTTTCTATTTTGTATTCTCTAATATTTCCTTTTCAAGTTTAAGGATAGCCTACATGAGGTAACTGTATGATAAAAAAAAAAATCCATGGCTTTGGCAGGCCTACATCCTTTAAAAGAATCTTACTTATTTCATAGTTCTGCCTATATCCCATTTTTCTTTTCTACACTTTACAATTTTGTATTTTCACTGTTTATTCACTGTCCAAATTTCTTCTTTAAAGATAGGCTGGCACTGCCAGGCAGGAAACGTCCCCATTTTCGATAGATGGATAGAGAACAATCAATACCGAAAGTGATTTTTCCTACATCATTAAATCCTGTATTTCATACTGTATTGGGAGCAGCCATTTTGTTGGTCAGTTCCAGTCTGATATTCATGAAATTCGAAGCCGACAATGGTTATGGTGTGACGGTACACAACCTAGAAATGTGACTTTTCGGCAAAATCGGATAAGAATTGTGACCTGCAGAGAGTCCACAACCATGATATACCACATCTTTACACTATTCGCGTACAAACGGCAACCATTTCGTCAAGCAATTTTGGTACGATTTTCACGAAATTCGAATAATTCAGGAAGTTACGATCCGATGTGCGCAAATACCGAAAGGAACCAAGATCTCTGGGTTATAACCATGCATTTCAAGTTTCATCAAAATCAAATTAAAATTGTGACCTATACAGGGTCCACAACCATGATATACCATTTTTTAACAGTATTCGCGTACAAACGGCGGCCATTTTGTCTGTCAATTTTGGTCCGATTTTCCCGAAATTTGAACTCAAACCTTCCTTAAGGTGAAACGGTGATATAATCAAGCGTTTTTTTTTTTTAAATCGGATAATAATTTTGACCTCCAGTGGGACCACAAGCTAAAAAGGGGGATTTTTCGTACAATCAGGGGCCATAATTCAGGAAGTTACGAATCAATGAGCGCAAATATCGAAAGGAACCAAGATCGTCGGGTTATCAACATGCATGTTAAGTTTCATCAAAATCGGTTCAAAATTGTGACCTCTATAGGGTGGACAACCTTGATATAACATATTTTCACACTATTCGCGTAAAAACGGCGGCCATTTTGTCCGTCAATTTTGGTTCGATTTTCACGAAATTTGAACTCAGCCTTCATTACCATTGACGGTGATATAATCAAACGTTTTTTTTTAAATCGGATAATAATTTTGACCTCCAGAGGGACCACAAACTAAAAAGGGCAATTTTTCGGACAATCAGGGGCAATAACTCAGGAAGTTACGATCCAATGGGTGCAAATATCGAAAGGAACCAAGATCTTTGGGTTATAAACAAACATGTCAAGTTTCATTAAAATCGGTTCAAAATTATGACCTCTATAGGGTCCACAACCTTGATATAACATATTTTCACACTATTCGCGTACAAACCGTGGCCATTTTGTTTGTCAATTTTGGTCTGATTTTCACGAAATTTGAACTTAACCTTCATTACCATATAACGGTGATATAATCAAACGGTTTTTTAAATCGGATAATAATTTTGACCTCAAGAGGGACCACAAGCTAAAAAGGGCGATTTTTCGGATAATCAGGGGCCATAATTCAGGAAGTTACGATCCGATGGGTGCAAATATCGAAAGGAACCAAGATTTTGGGGTTATAAACATGCATGTCAAGTTTCATCACAATCGGTTCAAAATTGTGACCTCTATAGGGTCCACAAGCTAAAAACATGATATTTCGTACAATCAGGGGCCATAATCCATGAAGTTCCGATCCGATACATGCCAATATCGAAAGGAGCCGAGATCGTATGGGGATAAACCTATATTTCAAGTTTCGTCGAAATCGGATAAGAATTGTGACCTGTAGAGAGTCCACAAACAAATTGTGGACGGACGTCCGGACGGACAGGGGCGACGACATAATACGTCCACATGAAAATGTGAGCGTATAAAAATTAATCTCCATAAAACAATTATATTAGAGTAATTCTTTTTATTATAAATTAAAAATATTGCCCTAGAAATAGAGAAAATCACCTCACTATTACATAGGACCCAATCGACCTCGATTTATACTGATATTTGAAAGATTTGGGGGTATTTTTTTTTCAATTAATTTCCATAAAATATTATCCTGCATGTCCTAGAAACAGAGAACATAACGCTAACGCTACAATATACGTCCACATTCCTGCTTTGATTGATATGGTACTTTGTCAAGAAGGCTAGGCGTTTGGTTTGTTTAGCGTTGAGGGTCGTGCACTAACATTAATAGTTGCCGTCCTTAGAGTATAAGGAATAACTATACCAAGATAATCCATTCAGAATTGTGCCTTCCTAACACTAAAGGCAAAAAGTGGGCGTGGCTCTGCCACTGGGGGTCGGGACATTCATCAAAATCAATAGTGGACGCCCTCAGGCTATAAGGAATACAAAAACCAAGTACCAAGCTGATTCATTCAAAATTGCGGCCTGTAAACGACAAACACAAAAAATGGTCGCGTCTTGCCTGTGTGAGTCGGGACATGCAGTTGACGTCCTTAGGCTATATGGAATACATATCCCAAGTTTAAAAATGATCCATTAAGAATCGTGGCCTGTAGACAACACACATAGACACGAAGTAAAAATGGGCATGGCTCTGCCCCTGGGGGTTGGGAAATCACCAAAAACAATAGGAGTCATCTTTAGGGTATACGGAATAGGTTTGTAAAGTTTTAAAAGGATCTGTTAAGAATTGCATCCTGTAGGCGAACACAAGACACAAAAGCATTGGGCGTGGCTCTGTCCCAGGGGGTCCGTCATGCACCAAAAATAATAGTGGTCAGCCTTAGGGTATAAGGAATAAGTATAAAAAAAAGTTTTCAAGGCGATCGATTAAGAATTGTGGGCTGTAGGTGACACACAGACAGACAAAAAAAATGGGCGTGGCACTGTCCCTTGAGGTTGGGCATGCACCAAAAACAATAGGGATCTTCCTTAAGGTACCAAGAATAAGTATTCAAAGTTTCAAGATGATACATTAAGAAATGCAGCCTGTAGACGACAGACAAACAAATACAAGAAATTCGTGTTGCTGTCCCACGGGGGTCGGGCATGCACCCAAAAACAAAAGGGGTCATCCTTAGGGTATAAGGAATAAGTATTTTAAGTATACAAGGGTAAGTATACAAAGTTTTATGAAATTCCAGTTAAAATTGTGGCTTCTAGTCGACACAGAGACACACAAAATGAAAATGGGCGTGGCTCTGCCCCTGGGGGTTGGGTATGCACCCCAAACGATAGGGATCATCCTTAGCGTATAAAGAGTAAGTATACAAAGTTTTAAAGAAAATCCAATAAGAATTGCGGCCTGTAGGCGACACAAAGACACACGATAAGAAAATGGGTCTGGCTCTGCCCCAGGGGGTTGGGCATGCACCCCAAATAATAGGGATGTTCCTTAGGGTACAAAGAATGTGTATGCTAAGTTTCAAAATTATAAGTTAAGAAATGTGGCCTGTAGACGACAAACAAATACATAATAGAAATGGGCGTGGCTCTGTCCCTGGGGGTCGGGCATGCACCAAAAACAATAGAGATCTTCCTTAGGGTATAAGGAATACGTATACCAAGTTTGAAGAAAATCCAGTAAGAATTGCGCCGTGTAGGCGACACAAAGACACACGAAAAGAAAATAGGCGTGGTTCTGGCCCTGGGGGTGGGGCATACACCCCAAACAATAGAAATGTTCCTTAGGGTACAAAGAATGTGTATGCAAAGTTTCAAGATTATAAGTTAAGAAATGAGGCCTGTAGACGACAAACAAACAAATACTAGAACTGGGCGTGGCTCGGCCCCTGGGGGGCGGGCATGCCCCAAAATCAATAGGGATCTTCCTTGGGGTATAAGGAATAAGTATACCAACTTTGAAGAAAATCCATGAAGAATTGCGCCCTGTAGGCGAACCACAGACACACACACACACATACATACATACATACATACATACATACACACACACACACACAGACAGGGGCGACGGCATAATACGTTCACATTATGAATGTGGACGTATAAAAATCATTGATTAACAGTTTAGCCTCGACTGATTATATCACCGTTATATGGTAATGAAGGTTGAGTTCAAATTTCGTGAAAATCGGACCAAAATTGACAAACAAAATGGCCACCGTTTGTACGCGAATAGTGTGAAAATATGTTATATCAAGGTTGTGGACCCTATAGAGGTCACAATTTTGAACCGATTTTGATGAAACTTAACACGCATGTTGATAACCCGACGATCTTGGTTCCTTTCGATATTTGCGCTCATTGATTCGTAACTTCCTGAATTATGGCCCCTGATTGTACGAAAAATCTCCCTTTTTAGCTTGTGGTCCCACTGGAGGTCAAAATTATTATCCGATTTTAAAAAAACGTTTGATTATATCACCGTTTCACCTTAAGGAAGGTTTGAGTTCAAATTTCGGGAAAATCAGACCAAAATTGACAGACAAAATGGCCGCCGTTTGTACGCGAATATTGTTAAAAAACGGTATATCATGGTTGTGGACCCTGTTTAGGTCACAATTTTAATTTGATTTTGATGAAACTTGAAATGCATGGTTATAACCCAGAGATCTTGGTTCCTTTCGGTATTTGCGCACATCGGATCGTAACTTCCTGAATTATTCGAATTTCGTGAAAATCGTACCAAAATTGCTTGACGAAATGGTTGCCGTTTGTACGCGAATAGACTGGCCCAGTCTCTTCTATTTATTTTACATTTCGATTTATATAAAAGTATTAATTTTTAGTAAACCAACACTTTCGTTTCCATTTGTATAAAAAACAAAATTTGAGTAAACCTGTAACCAGCACCAGAGACTGGACAATTTGCGAGCTTCACAATAAAATGGGCGTTCCTCTCCTGTTTTACGTTGTTCCTTATTTGGAATGATTGACAGTTGTCAAGCAAGCCCCGAGTCACGTGACACGAATTTGTAAATAAAGTCTCGATATTTACCTTCATGAATCATGCGTCTCGAATGGAGTGCAAAGCAGTCATGCTGAAACCGTCTGTGGGCTGATGTCACGTTTTTGTTTCCATTCGCCATTCGGCTTCGTCCCGATACGCATGAATGAACTGGCTTCGTTAAGTTGTTATAATGATGTCGTGTGTAATTATTTATGTTCATTCACCTCATCCCATACGTTGTATCCGTTCATTCGACAGATATTGTCCGTCAACAAAATTCTTAGATCGTTAAAGTATCACTAAATAACAATAACTGTTATCCACAACAAACATCTCGCACCTACACCAGTTTGCCAGTTAATCGACAGCCATGTTTATTATCACGTGATGTTAGATATGTCGTGATCACGTGCACGACGTTACACGACCTACATAATGCAGGTTGACCTACTACTAGATGAGAATGGAGCTCTATTTGCCCAGTCTCTAGAGATTACGTTTTTTTTTTGTTTTTTTGTTGTTGAGAGGACTGGCCAATTTTTGGTGTGTGGAGAAGACTTGCCACCAGTCTAGTACGCGAATAGTGTAAAGATATGGTATATCATGGTTGTGGACTCTTTACAGGTCACAATTCTTATCCGATTTTGCCGAAAAGTCACGTTTCTAGGTTGTGTACCGTCACACCATAATCATTGTCGGCTTCGAATTTCATGAATATCAGACTGGAACTGACCAACAAAATGGCTGCTCCCAATACAGTATGAAATACAGGACTTAATGATGTAGGAAAAATCACTTTCGGTATTGCTTGTTCTCTATCCATCTATCGAAAATGGGGGCGTATTCTGCCTGGCAGTGCCAGCCTATCTTTAAAGAAGAAATTTGGACAGTGAATAAACAGTGAAAATACAAAATTGTAAAGTGTAGAAAAGAAAAATGGGATATAGGCAGAACTATGAAATAAGTAAGATTCTTTTAAAGGATGTAGGCCTGCCAAAGCTATGGATTTTTTTTTTATCGTACAGTTACCTCATGTAGGCTATCCTTAAACTTTAAAAAAAATATTAGAGAATACAAAATAGAAAAAAAAATTCTTTCTTGTTACATGTATGTATATTGATTATATTTCGTTCATTTTTTTTTCCTGTTTGTTTGTTTAAACATCAGCGAAAAAAAGAAGTAATAAAAGAAGATAGACACATATCATAAACACATGGGCCTATAATTCTTTTATTATGTGAATAGACTATAATTTTTAAAATAAAGACTTTATAGAATTACAAATTATTCTGTCCAAAATGCCAATGAAATAACTAACTAACGTCAAATCTTAGTTTTCCCCCCTCTAAAATTATCTGTGAAATTACAGAAAGGTAAAGACGAAAATGGTATATAATGTAGGCCTGTATATAAATTTTGAATATTTTTTTTTTAATAAACAGTGAAAATACCGAATTTAAAATTTTGATACATGTAGGCCCAAAAAATATAGTGATATAATGTAATCCTATTGTTTATTGCAAATAAATTTGTTCTTTTATTCTCGCTGAAATTACCATTGAAATACAACATTATAAATAGTAAAGGCGAGAATGTGAATGTGATATAGGTCTATAATATAATTATTTATTTGTTTAAACAAATAGGATATAGGTCAAACACTTAAGTATTTTTAAAAAAAAAAAAACGATATTGGCCTATAATCTATAATATAACTAATTTTTTTTAAAAACAAATGACATAGGTCTATAATATAAGTAATTTATTTTTAAAGAAAAAATGATAGGCCTATGCAATTGACTGGTATTTATTCATATATAGACCAAATAAAGAAAAATAACTTATTACAGGCCTATATTATATCTTTGAACGTTTTTAAAATTACTAGAAATCAGACACATTAAATAAAGGCCTATATGTGAATAGACCGATTTAAAAAAAAATAAAGACTCTAAAATTACAGATTATACTGACCACAAGACGAAAGAAAAAAAATAACTGGACAATGCATGAGTTTTTTCCCTCTAAAATGATAGAAAAGTAAAAGAAAAAATGAAGTAAGGCCTATATACATGTATTTCTAAGTCCGTAGATGGATTCATAACTTAAATAATCTACATCTTTGGTGTCCACTATGTAAGGTTATGATTGTTCGTTTTATTAGCCCTTTGATGGTCCATGTCAGTTATTGTTTTTGTTACCTTGTTAATTTGATTTCTTGTCATTATACGGTCATTACTAACTGACTGTTATCCATATTAATTTGTGTTATTTATCATATTATGTTCAGTTACTAAATGCCGTATATAAGGATTTTATCTATTTCTAAAGAATAGATTTGGACTCTTTTGTATTTAATTAACATTGAAATACAAAATTTTAAATTGTGTAGAAGAATATGGGATACAGGCTTGTAAAATAAAGTTATGTAATGTAATCCTATATTTTAAAAAAGACGAATTTGTGCTATTCTCTTTGAAATTAACACTGAAAACACAGAATTGTAAATTGTAAAGGAGAAACGAGATATAGGTCTACAATATAAGTAGTGTTTTTGAGGACTATGATATAGGCCTATATATATGTATATATATAGGCTCTAGAATTACAGACTATGAAGGTAATAATATTATATAATACAACATAAAATAACTGTTCTTTATATCTTGACCCTTTTCTCTCTAAAATACAGAATAGTAGAAAAAGAAAATTCGAAAATTATGCAAAGATCCTAAAAGGTAAAAAAGAAAGTAGAATAGAGGTTTAGAGGTATGGAAATATATGTAGAAAAAAGCTATAAAATATCAAAATTACATATATTCTAAGGATAAAGATATGCGCACGCACAAAAAGAAAAAAAAATTAGCTGAACAGTATTTAAATTTGAATATTGTAATGCGCCATTGCAAAGACAACGGTAGTGTAAATACTGCTCATACTTTTATTATTTTATCATGTCAATAGATATTATGCGCTTTTTTTTTCACCAAAGGACAGATACAATTTTGGTATTCATAAATATTTAAAATATAGTAGAAAATTCCGGATGAATACAACTGGCTGATTTCCAAACATTTTTAAAATCCAGAATGAAAACAATAATTTAAAAAAAGCAAGGGGTGGCATCTTAAATTTTTTTTTTAGTAAGATGATTTTATTTTTTCCAAACCTTACTCATTTATTATTTTCAATTGTGTAGGCCTATAGAAATTGATAAATTCCACGGTATATAAAAGTTATAATCTGATTTACAGCAAATGTGTGGTTCGCTTCAAAACATTTTATAATGAGAATGCGCACTTTTAAAAATAAAATCAATGTTGTACCCTTGTGAATTTATTTTATATAAAGCACCAACAATGTAGTAATCAAAATTTACATCCCACTTCTACTCGTTGCCAATGGTAACCTTTGATGAAACTGTCCTGTTCATTTCCAATAGATGCACAAAATTATCCGTGTATCAGAAATGAACAGTACACTTTTGAAAAAGAGCACTGTTCAATTCTGATACACGGATACTTTTATACCGTTTAAGAAACTTATCAAGCAATAAGAAGCGGACGTTTAGTCCGACCCAGATCGCAATGATGACTAGTTTTTTCATACTGCACTGGGATTGTTGTTGTTGTTCTTGGTGTTTAACGTCCGCTTCCACCGAAGGTGATATCGCAGACAAGTTATTTTTCATTATCTTAGCGCACGGGTCTTTGCTGTGGGAGGAAACCGGAGTGCCCGGAGGAAAACCACGAGGTTGAGAAGGAGCCCCTATCTCCATGCCACATACTAAACCACAGCCGAAAGACAGAGGTGACCGGCCAGCTAGAGGTCGAAGCGCGGCACTCTAGACCACAAGGCCATACCACCACCACCCCCCCACTCGGATTGGGTACAATCATAGTAACAAAACAAACCGGTTGGAACTACATGGCAGTGCAAAAATATATACAATGACATTAAATCAACATTACAACATATTGCGAAAAACAATTATTACACACATCTATTCCATAATTTGGTTTGATTTATTATGCAAAACATATAATTGAAAATATTGAATAATTATTTTAACTAATTCTGATTCTCTTGCTAGACACTTCACAAGCCTTGAAAATAAGCAGGATATGTAAAAACGCCCAGAAAGTTATAAATTTCATTACAATTAAATTTCAACGGACGAACCATGCGCCGATGTATACTTTGACCATCAATGACCCACGTTTCGAATTTCCTTTACACTACATTTAATATCATCGCAGTCCTCTACGCCATAGACAAGTTGTTTTGACGATGTGGTCTAAACGAACACGTGGCTAGTTTACGCTCGGGGTGTCACAACAAAACGCACGTGTAAATACTACCATGAAATGTAACGTGGGGCCCAGAAAGGGATAAATAAAAGAGCTGACATTATTTGTCACTTTTCGGTTGAAACGACTCGATAATAAATACTATTTTCACATTTTGCTTCACAATACTCGATAGAAATGTGATGTAAGTAAGTAACTTATTATTAGCACCTTTCCTCGGTGTATCGGTGAATATCAGGACAGTTTTGGTCGTGGGCCGCCTCGGCTGAGCCCCCGACCAAAACTGTCCTGATAAGTAAGGGTTATCAACTGAGACAGAGGGGTTCAAGTTAAATGAACACCCGAGCTCGTGCAAAGTTGTACACTGAGAACGCTACACTTATTATTTTGACGTTTTCCGAGATTCTATCCGGATTATCGCCCTTATTGTTGAAATTGTTTGACGTTTTGACATCTGACGTCAACTGGCAGACTATCGTCATTGAAGAGACGACCATTATCAAGATCGGTCGCATTATTTCTGTTACCCCCTTTTTTTTTTTTTCAAATCATTTTTAGTGAAGCCTGTACCATTACAGGCCCGGGACTGTACAGCGCAGTGGACGCTTACGGCTGGCCCCCGGATCCATTCACTTGATTTGATATTTTTAGCAGGTTAATCTTATAGGTTTTTGTTTTTCGTGTAGTGCGGTCCCCCTGCACTTACTATTAGAGTAGAGTTTTAGCCCTTCGTACTGTAGAATGTTCTCGTTGTCGGGCTTTGCTCCTGTTTGCTCGCTACACTTATTATTTTGACGTTTTCCGAGATTCTATCCGGATTATCGCCCTTATTGTTGAAATTGTTTGACGTTTTGACATCTGACGTCAACTGGCAGACTATCGTCATTGAAGAGACGACCATTATCAAGATCGGTCGCATTATTTCTGTTACCCCCTTTTTTTTTTTTTCAAATCATTTTTAGTGAAGCCTGTACCATTACAGGCCCGGGACTGTACAGCGCAGTGGACGCTTACGGCTGGCACCAGGATCCATTCACTTGATTTGATATTTTTAGCAGGTTAATCTTATAGGTTTTTGTTTTTCGTGTAGTGCGGTCCCCCTGCACTTACTATTAGAGTAGAGTTTTAGCCCTTCGTACTGTAGAATGTTCTCGTTGTCGGGCTTTGCTCCTGTTTGCTCGCTACACTTATTATTTTGACGTTTTCCGAGATTCTATCCGGATTATCGCCCTTATTGTTGAAATTGTTTGACGTTTTGACATCTGACGTCAACTGGCAGACTATCGTCATTGAAGAGACGACCATTATCAAGATCGGTCGCATTATTTCTGTTACCCCTTTTTTTTTTTTTTTCAAATCATTTTTAGTGAAGCCTGTACCATTACAGGCCCGGGACTGTACAGCGCAGTGGACGCTTACGGCTGGCCCCCGGATCCGGGTTGTTTTTGAATAAATTGATCAATATAGGTCGCAAGCATCAAAACACCATTATAATTATTTTAAAATAACAATTATTGTTTTCATTACACAAATCATAATTAACAACCAATCTTTTATTTATTTAACATCTCTAAACTGAATTACAAAATTATTTGAAGATCTTTGCATGCATATAAATTCCTAAATATGACGTCTTTGCCGTGTCGCAAAAGCTAATTAGCGCCATGTAACATCGATTTAAATTTCAACACAACGGTCGATGTTGTTTATTTTTTTTTCTGGTGATGCAGTCTATGTTCTTATTGTTTTATTTAATGATTTGGCGAAATCAACAATTTCATCAAGAAAATATAAGTAATTATTGTACGGTCGCTAATTTTAAGTCAGTACCGTAACGAAAAACTGTATTCTTCACCATGTGATAACGACAACTGACGTAAACAACAAAATCACGTGATCATCTCCGCCAAGAGTCCCGCCATATTTGATAAAGTACCGAGCACATTTCAGGTAAGTTTTATCCTAAATTTTCCAATTTTTCAGTGACGTAGTGCACCGTAGGTTTATTCGTTATCAGTACCGTAACGTAGGGTATCTGCAAAACTAAAAATGTACGTGTAATAAGGCAATATTTACGATAAAGCAAGTGTTTAATTGTACCCGCCGGCTGAGCGGGAACATTCTAGCACGTCCTTTACTGCCGTCAAGAAGGTTTTCGTTTGGTTGTATGTCAGTACCGTTACGTCAGGTCCGTAACGGCCTTGGCCGTAACGGAGCTGACTGACTGTTACGGTAATGACAATGTTAGTGTGATTTATATAGATTTTTCAGTCACATGTTTTGATATGTAGGCCTACTGATATTATTAGTGTTATAGTTATATATTATATCACTTAAAATATTTAAATTAGTTTTCAATTTTCACTTTAGTTGCTATGACATTACTGATATTTGGTAAATCAAAATATAATCAATCTGCTGGGTGGGGGATTGGATGACAAGCAGTAGGGTCGCTTGTCCAACCTCGTGGGTTTTCTCCGGGTCCTCCGATTTCCTCCCACTGCTAAAGACCCCTACGTGCAAGTAAATTGTTGAAATAAAATTAAACCTTATGTAAGTTCCGAAATGACCTAGTTTGTGTCGAGTGGAAGTTAAAAACCCATTTCTCACTCTCTCAATCTGGGTTCTTTTTGCTCATTTTTCCTTGTAGACGACTTTATTTAATAGTTGATACTTATTTTCTCAACAGATCAGAATGCCACCTGCAAAATCAAAACCACTCACTGCAAAAGAAAGACAAAAGAAATGGCGAGAGAAAAAAAAATCTGATCCCGAAGCTCATGAAAGGTATCTTCAAGCCGAAAGAGAACGATATACACGTAGAAAAGCGGCTGGAACACGCAAAATGATTGATGATATGACTCCCCGTGAAAAACGGAAGCAATGGAATTTGCATCAACGTAATCATCGCCAACAATTAAAGACATATGCCAGCCTTTTGACACCACCTGGCAGTCCTGATTCTGAACATCAACCAGCACAGAACTCTAACACAAATAAAGTCCGTGGTCGCAAGCAAATTCGCCGTGATAGGGCTAAAGCCTATAGGAAAATTGAACACCTGACTGTTAAACTCCAACAAGCTCAGAAATCCACAAAAAGAGTTCAGAAACGCTATGAACGTGCAGTGAAAAAAATGAATGACATTGATACTGGTACACCAAACAGCAAGTCAAAGAGAATTCTTGACTATGGAAATAGAAAAAAAATTCAAAAGTGTCTGACATTTTCTCTTAGTCTTGCTAAAAGTATAAGGGAAAGATACCAAACACTGCGGACCCAACGAGAGAAGAAATTAGTGCGAACTGTATTTTGTAACTCCTATCTAAAGAAATACCGCCTTATCAAATACTCATCAACATTACTTGGCGTTCCTCTGAATACTCTGAAGTCACCCCAGTTTCAGAGAAAACGTCGTCGTGATCGACATTCTGATCATACAATAAAAGCTATCCAGGATTTTTTTCTCAGAGATGACAACAGTTCGATGCGACCTGGAAAAAAAGACACAATAACTCATGCAAAGGAAAAGATTCAGAAACGTCTTTTGTGTGATACAATGCTGAATCTACATCATAAGTTCGTCTACGAGAATCCCAAATTAAAAGTTTCATATGTTTTCTTTTGTCGACAAAAACCATTTTGGGTTGTAAGACCAACAATTGCAGACAGAGACACTTGCAAATGCCGCACACATGAAAACATCCAACTTATGGCAGACAGGCTGTATAGTCTGAAGATGATTACTGAAAGGGATCCTGAGAAACTCCTTTCTTCCATTTGCTGTTCTGTCAAGTGTTGTGAATGTATGTATAGGGAATGTGCAGAGTGCAAAGATTCACGACTGAAGTATGAAAAATATAATCCCACGGAGACAACTTGGTGGTATGAATGGAGAGTTGTTGACCATGACTACAAAAACCACACAACAGGTAAAATAGAAACAACAAAGAAAACTGTTAAGGTTAGAGCTGAAGGACCTTTGGACCATCTTGCAGATATATTTCAGGAAAGTTTAGGCAGAAAACTTGGACGTCATGTGTTTAATATTCGACATCAATTCGAGCAACTTCACCAGAAAAAGCTTAGCCTAGGAAATAATGAGATGATGTTTCACATTGACTTCAGTGAAAACTATTCATTGAAATACCACAGTGAGATCCAAAGTGTTCATTTTGGAGCATCGAATGCCCAGGTGACCCTCCATACTGGTATGCTGTACACAAAAAGTAACTCAATGGCGTTTGCATCAGTTTCCGATTGTAGACGACATGACGCTTCTGCAATTTGGGCACATATGAAACCTGTGTTTTACCATATTTCCAAAAAACATCCAGAAATTGACACTGTTTATTTTATATCAGATGGACCAACAACACAATATAGGTGTAAAAAGAATTTCTACTTGTTATCAACTTTGCCCTTTGAATGGAATATGAAGCATGTTAATTGGTCATTTTTGGAAGCAGGTCATGGCAAGGGGGCGGCTGATGGCGTTGGCGGTGTCCTGAAAAGAACAGCTGACCGTCTTGTTGCAGAAGGTAATGATCTGGCAGATGCCAAATCAGTTTTCAACACGTTGTCTAAAAACACAAATGTAACCCTATTCTATGTCACGGAGGAAGATGTTAAACAAATTGATGAATTTGTAATGCCTATTATGTTAAGACCTATCCGAGGTACTATGGCTTTTCATCAACTTATTAGCAATGAGAGAGCAAAAGTGCACTGCAGACGCCTAAGCTGTTTTTGCAATGGAGAACACCTCTGCTATTGCTTTAAATCACTTTTCCATGAGTTCCCAGAGAGTAGGAAAGAACTTATCAAAAATGACACAAACAGACCAAGTAGTGACACTTCTACCCCTGAAACACAAAGTGGTGCTACCCCTGAAACATTAAGTGATACTGTAGACAAATCAACTCCAATGTCTACAGAAAACATATCTCTCTACAGTACTAATGCTGAAGCCAATGTTCCAGCACCTAAATTGCACCCAGTATATGTTTTTAATGAAAATCTAATCGGTAAATTTTGTATAGTTCTCTATGACAAAAAGGGGTTTCCTTCTCTCATCGAAGATGCTGATGAGGAATCAGTTAGAGTGAATTCCATGTGTCGAGCAGGACCAAATCGCTTTTTCTGGCCATCAAGGGCAGATAATGACATTTGGTATGAATACACTGATGTTGTGACACTTATTCCTGAACCAAAACATGTTACTGGCAGACATTTCCAGGTTGAACCAGAAATTTGGGAGGCGGTTCAGTCAAATTTAGACGATTGGATAAGATAATATTTAAAACCTAGTGATAATCTATAAAATGGGGCCTGGTTGTGTGGTGTAAAATCTGCTTTAGATCATAAGGACTGTCATTTATTCAAGTGGCAAGGTTTCGACCTCACACCAGTATGCACCATGGAGTGTGTAGCTTATCCCTTGGGACCTCCGGTTTCCTTCCACTGTTAAGGACTTGTACACACAAGCAAATTATTAAAATAAAATTGTATATTAATAATATGTTAGTCCTGAAATGACGTAGTTTGTGTCAAGGGGGGCATTAAGTCATATCTGTTTTCTAAAATGGAAATTGATGATTTTTAAAAATGTTCTTTTCATGAAAGGTTATTTGAATTTCGTTCTAGTCTTGAAAGTTTTTCCATTTCAAATGGGGAGGGGGGGGGGGCGAATGGTTAGCACGTGCGCCCTGTACTATAAAACCTGTCATAGAGTTAACTTGGGTGGTTTTGAATTCCCAGTTGTATGTGACCAGGAGTAGGGTTGCCTGTCCAACTTCGTGGGTTTTCTCTGATAAGACAAATACGCGTGAGCGAATTATTGAAATAAAATTAAACCATATGTTAGTCCCGGAAAGACCAAGTTTCTCCCTCTCTCTCTCCCAGTTCAAACATGTATTTTACGGATGGTTTTAGGGTTTATAAGAATATAATATGATTGATAAAGATAACTTTATTCAGAATTGAAGGCCTCCGGCCTATACAGTACAATATGCTAAAAAATATAAATTTACAATTGCAATTTTCAATTAATATTATGAAAACAAAAATAATAATCATTATGATTTACAGTAAAAACATAATTAAATAATATTTCACATTATGACAATAAAATATATGTAATGTGTATATATTGTCATAATGTGAAGTATTATTTAATTATGTTCTTACTAACCTTATAATAATTTATAATTAATTATGCAGTTTGAAATTATTTCAAATATGCAAACTTTAAAGACTGTTAATGTTTTATTAGGGTTTCACACTGCGTAGCTTGTGTGAAACACTATTGTTTTTGTTAAAATTATTAGGGTTTCACACTGCGAAGCTTGTGTGAAACACTATTGTTTTTGTTAAAATTATTATTCTTATTATTATTATTATTATTATTCTTCTTTTGTTTTGAGTAGATCTCAGCAACTGCTTGTCGCATCGTTACGATTTCTTCGGTTTTACTGGGAAAGTGGGTGTGACTTAGAGGATAAAGCTATTTTGAACGTTCTGCGACAATGCGAAATGTCCGAAATCACCGAAGTTAGCGTTTTTAATAATATTGCAGTAATTTTAACAATAATCATTGGATTTTAACTGTCGATACATTTTGGCATAGCCGGAGACAGGGCACATAGCTACGCTACTTTCGATTTTTGATTTTCGACAAATCTTCGAAGATATTAGGCGCCAAATTTCGAAAATTTAAAATTTTACAAAAAACTTTTTTATTTATGAATATTTTTTAGTCGTGTTGTGCACAGAAATAAAGAGTCATCTGACTAGCGCAAAAATGTTAAAATTTTTTGTCTCAGTAATTTTCCTTGGCCGCCATTGGCTAATTCAGTTTTTCAGTCCTAGATTAATTTCTAATTGTTCGATTTGTATAAAACAAAGTTCATATGCTTCGTTGTCTCAATTGTCATTTTTTTTATTACCGGAAGTGTTATCTGTCGGCACCGGAAGTGGCATAATTTTACCAAAAACTACAATTTTGACAGTTAGGTACATTTTTCGAAAACAAATATTACTTTTTTGAAAAATTATATGACTCAAAGAGTGTGTCCTTTGTAGGCGCAAAAAATGTCGGAAGCAGTTTTTTTAATTTCGATTTCATTTTCGAGCAAATTGGATTAAGAGGCTAAAAATGGTGTAAAATTGACCTATTTACAACCCATTCAGGCTTTTCAGATTTTAAAATATTTCTTCGTAACTTTTAAAAACATGTAGCTATAATCCATACGAAGAAAATGTATGTTAAAATTAGTTTGTAATATAAGCAGTTGCCAAGAAATGGGCAGTTCTGCATAAGTCACTGTTTTCGTTAGTTTGCCAGTAAAATAGTCAATTATTATTGGATTTTTATAAAAGTGACATCATTTGATTCAAAAAGCATGTAGCGTCATATCAAGTTGATTACAATTTAAAATTGACACCGGAAGTGACGTCATTTTGTCAAAAATCTGCATTTTAAACTTTTTAAATCAATGTTTTATTCAACCAAGAATTACTTAATATGTATTAATAATTTTAACTTTTGGTTTAAATTCACATATAAACACAACTCATATGGTCATATAGATATCATAAAATTGTTTCTAACTTGTTCGGTTTCCGAGAAATAGACGGTTTTCTACAGGTCACTTTTGAAGGTTTTGGGGCCATACAAGTGTCAATTATTATTCGATTTTCATAAACGTTACACCATGTTATACCTAATGCCATTTGGGATTTCATACAAGTAATTTAAGATTTTTATTATCACCGGAAGTAACGTCATTTTGGCAAAAACTGTATTTTTACCCTTCGAAACGGATATTTTATTCAAATGAGTCTGTTTTGAAATCTTTTTCAAATTATGGTATTTGATGCCAATCAACAAATAGAATGAACCCATACGATCATACAGATACCACAAAATGGTTTCTAACTTGTACGGTTGCAGAGAAATAGCCGATTTTCTACAAGTCACTTTTCAAGTTTTTTGGTCTTTAAAAGTGGCAATTATTATTCGATTTACATAAAATTTTCACTATATGATATCGTATGCCATTTCTGATTTCATAAAACTAATTGAACATTTTCATTAACACCGGAAGTAATGTAATTTTGTCAAGATATTGCTGGATTTGGTTGATTCTGCGTCCATTTTATTTGATGTGAGCAATGTTTATTTGGAAATCTGTTTAGTGGTTTTGTTGGTGCCGGAGGTGACATATGTTCAAGGGCAACTTGGCACCGGAAGTGATATGTTCAAGGGTAACGTGGCACCAGTGAAACCCGTCATTCCTGCATGCAGGTCTAGTTATTAGGCTTTCAGACTTTCGTCTGAAAGCCTATTGTGATTACTAAAATTATTATTATTTTTTTTTTTATTATTATTATTATTTACCGCGGGAGCCTATTTCTCTATGATCGAAAAGAGATACCGATTTGCGGTTCATCTTACTATCGTGAAACCAGGTGGTGGCTACTCAATAAAGCAATTTTCAAACTTCTGCGCAGGCCGGAAGTGACCGAACTTTGTACGTTGTCAAAAAATTGAAAATTGGCTATAGTTTCATCAATTCTTTTGCCATTTTCAAACAAATCATATTTTTGGAATCCCTGAATCTTTTCTGTGACAATGGCTATCTCACATTTTTCAATTTCGAACATTCGTCTATGACTTTTATCGTTCGAAAATTGAAACATGTTGTTTACGAGACAATTTTTGTTATTTTTCAAAATTTTCAAATTTGACCTACATTTTTGGATACCTGAAGTCCATCCGATTCTAGAAATATAAGTTTCATTCAGAGTTATCGCCCTTTATTTTTCGATTTTTTTCGAATTTTCTTCCCATTTTGTGAGCTGTGGTTTCGTTTTACGGTCGAATTGATGTTTCTGAAAGTTATGGAAAATGAAGTTATAGTCCAATACCAACTGATAAAGCAATTTCGACAAGGATCCTTAAACCGGAAGTGGTCGAAATAGTGTGCAATATTTTGAAAAAAATGCAAAAAATGGATGGTTTGGTGGAAAACGCGATTTCTCCGTCCGAAATCAACAGATAAAACAAATTAAGGTACCGTTGGATGCCAGGAGGAATGCACTATCGTATGATACCCAAATCACACGGATACGATGAGCAAGAAGCAAAATATGGCACGCTGAAAAATCACTTATTTTCTGATTTGGAGCGCTTTTGGACGCCTGTATCTCGAAAACTTAACCGCAACTTTTTTTTTAACTTTCTCTATCGAGAGTCCATTCGATAGTCTTCTGAATTATGCCATCCAATAAGACTTTGAAATGTCTGGAATACGATAAAAAAGGGACTGAAAATCAAAAAAAGTCGAAAAATCGTGAAATTTTGGAAAATGCTCTACTATATTTTTATTTTAAGAGATTTTCAAAAAAAGGTTGTATATTCAGATAGCTGACCTAATTACGATTCTAACGGTGTATAATATGTATGTAGTTATTGAAATTTAATTTTCGATATTTTAAATTTTTTGCATTTTTGGCACTTTTGAAGATAGGATTTCTCAGGGGCATTTTATCTGATCAGAAAATGTAATATATCATTACAGAGCCCTCCGGCCATTTTAGTGCCCAAACTGGCTATTAAAACTATTCCGACAATAATAACCATACCGAAAGTATTCAAAAAATGAAAAAAAAAGAGTAAAAACATTGTCGCACTTGCGAAAAACTTGATTTCTCCCTTAGGTAATAGCGTACCAAAAGAACTAAAGTGTCGTTGGATAGCCCTATTAATGGACCATCATATGGTATCTAAATAATGTGATTTCAATGGTAAGGAAATAAATTATTGTATGCCAAAAATCTAGTATTTTCCGATTTTTTAACATTCTGAGACGCCCTTTTCTCGAAAACGACGCCGCAGATTTTTCTTAAACTTTTCTGACTCAAAGTCCTATCGGTTGTCTATATAGTGACTCCAAAATGAAAAGCATTGAAATAAAATAAGTGGTCCAAAAATGGCCTCAAACTTTGAAAAAAAAAAGAAAAATCGTTAAATTTTTGGAAACGCTCTTTAATTTATCTTTTTTTCCAAAACTACTCAATGGATGTTTCTGACACTTCTGGTACAGAAAGTAAAGTATCCAAAGAACTTCGTAAAGCTATCACAACAACGATCGTAAAGCCGGGAGTAGTCGAAAAAATGTCCGATATTTTGAAAAAAAATTATTTTTTTTACCAAAACCTTTTTTATTTATGAATATTTTTTGATGATATTTTACACAGGGTTAAAATATCATCGTACTTGAGCAGAAATGAGAAAAAAATTGTCTCGGTAATTTGCGTTAGCCGCTATCGGCTAATTTAATTTTTCGTATCCAGAAAAATTATTTATTGTTCGATTTGTATAAAACAAAGTTCATATGCTCCGTGGTCCCAAATGTAATTTTTTTAGTTACGGTGAAATTTTTCTGTTGGCAACGGAAGTGACGTAATATTAACAAAAACTACAATTTTGACAGTTCGGTACCACTTTCTGAAAGCAAATATTATTTTTTTTCAAAACTGATATAACTAAAAGGATGCACCCTGCAAAGGTGCACAAAATCCTTAGCTCAGATTTTTTAATTTCAATTTCATTTTCGGGCAATTTCGAATGAAATGTAAAATAAAGTGTAAAATTCAGTTATTTACAATTCATTCAGCGTCTTCATATTTTGAAATATTTATTTGTAATTTTCATAAACTCGTAGCAATAATCCAGACGAAGAGAATGTGTGCGAAAATTAGTTTGTAATATGAGCAGTTGCCGAGAAATGTGCAATTTTGCATGCATCGCTTTTCACGTTATTTTGCCTATAAAAGAGTGAATTATTATTCGATTTGCAATATTTTTTTTCCATTAGATTCCAAATGCCAATTTGGACTTGGTCAAGCCAATTTTACATTTTCACTGTGACCGGAAATGACGTCATTTGGGCAAAAACTGTATTTTTAACCTAAAAAACTAATATTTTATTCAAATGAGTCTGCCTTATAATATTTTTAAAATTATGATATTTGATTCCCATCAACGAATAGAATGAAGCCATACGACCATACAGATACCACAAAATGGTTTCTAACTTGTACGGTTACAGAGAAATAGGCGATCTTCTATAAGTCACTTTTCAAGTTTTTTGGTCTATAAAAGTCTCAATTATTATTCGATTTTTATAATTTTTTTACCATTTGTTGCCTTATGCAATTTATGACTTCTATGAACCAAGTTAACATTTTCAATATCACCGGAAGTAATGTAATTTTTGCAAAAACGTATTTTTAGCCTTCAAAACAAACATTTTTTTGAAGGGATTTATATTTATTATTCGTTTAACTTTATAGCGTCTGACTCTAATGGGCAGTGAGATTGGATCAATACCATCATATCGATATCAAGAAAAGGCTTCTAGCATGTTCCCTTGTCGTATAATAACCAATTTTCCCAGGGTCACTTTTAAGTTTTTTACCTTCTTAATTTTAGCTTATGGGTTATAGGTTAATTATTTATTGCCCGATATGTATAAAACAAAGTTTGTATTTTGTATGTTGCGAATTTTCGACTTATTGTTCACCTATAAAAATTTCTTTCGGCACCGGAAGTGACGTAATTTTGCCATAATTTACAATTTTGACCGGTCTTTTCGCCAGCAAATTTTACTTTAACATATGATAGAGGGTGTCACTGAAGCAAAACAACTAAAGTATAGTTTGGTAACTCAATGGGTCGGCTACGGTATAATAAACTTCCTGTATGATTCCTGAAAGCCGGTTCAGTGCTGCTTGCAGGTCTAGTTATTATTATTATTTACCGCGGGAGCCTAGATCTCCATGATGGAAACAGATATCGATCTGGAATTAGATTTTCTATTGGGAAACCATGTGGTGGCTACTTGATAAAATATTTTTGAAGTTTCTGCGCATACCGGAAGTGACCGAACTTTGTACGTTGTCTGAAAATTGAAAATCGGCCATAGTTTCGTCAATTCTTTATCCATCTTCAAACAAATTACATTTTCGGAATCCCTGAATCTTTTCTGAGACAATGGCTATCTCACATTTTTCAATTTCGAACATTCGTCTATTACTTTTATCGTTCGAAAATTGAAAACATGTTGTTTAGGAGACAATTTTTGTTATTTTTCAAAATTTTCAAATTTGACCTACATTTTTGGATACCTGCAGTCCATCCGATTCCAGTAATATAAGTTTCATTCAGAGTTATCGCCCTTTATTTTTCGATTTTTTTCGAATTTTCTTCCCATTTTGTGAGCTCGGGTTTCGTTTTATGGCAGAATTGACGTTTCTGAAACTTCTGGAACATGAAGTTATAGTCCAATACCAACTTATAAAGCAATTTCGACAAGAATCCTTCCACCGGAAGTGGTCGAAATAATGTGCAATATTTTGAAAAAAATGCAAAAAACGGATATTTTGGGGAAAAATGCGATTTCTCCGCCCGATATCAATGGATTAAAGAAATTATGGTACCTTTGGACTGCACTAGGATTGTACTATCGTATGATACCCAATTCATACGGATACTATGATCAGGAAGCAAAATATGGCACGCTGAAAATCAAGAATTTTCTGATTTTTAGCATTTTTGGACGACTGTATCTCGAAAACTTAACCTACAATTTTTTTTTAATTTTTTGTATCGAGAGTCCTTTTGGAGGTACTTTGCATGAAGCCAACCAATAAGACTTTGAAATGTCTGGAATAGAATAAAAAAGGGACTGAAAATCGAAAAAAGTCGAAAAATCGTGAAATTTTGAAAAATGCTCTACTATTTTTTTATTTAAAGAGATTTTTTAAAAAAGGTTTTATATTCAGATAGCTGACATAATTACGATTCTAACGATGTATAATATGTATGTAATTATTGAAATTTAATTTTCGATATTTTAAATTTTTTGCATTTTTGGCACTTTTGAACATAGGATTTCTCAGGGGCATTTTATCTGATCAGATAATGTAATATGTCATTACAGAGCCCTGTGGCTATTTTAGCGCCCAAACCTGCTATTAAAACTATTCCGACAATAATAACCATACCGGAAGTATTCAAAAAATGAAAAAAAAAGTTTAAAAATATTGTCGCACTTGCGAAAAACTTGATTGCTCACTTAGGTAATAGCGGACCAAAAGAACTAAAGTGTCGTTAGATAGCCCTATTAATGGACCATCATATGGTATCTAAATAATACGATTTCGATGGTAAGAAAATAAATTATTGTATGCCAAAAATCTAGTATTTTCCGATTTTTTAACATTCTAAGACGCCCTTTTCTCGAAAACGACGCCTACGATTTTTCTGAAACTTTTCTTACTCATAGTCCTATCGGTTGTCTATATAGTGAATCCAAAATGAAAAGCATTGAAATAATATAGGTGGTCCAAAAATGACATCAAACTTTGAAAAAAATTGAAAAATCGTTAAATTTTTGTAAACGCTCTTTAATTTATCTTTTTTTCCAAAACTACTCAATGGATGTTTCTGACACTTCTGGTACAGAAAGTTAAGTATCCAAAGAACTTCGTAAAGCTATCACAACAACGATCGTAAAACCGGAAGTAGTCGAAAAAATGTCCGATATTTTGAAAAAAAATATTTTTTTTACGAAAACCTTTTTTATTTATGAATATTTTTTGATGGTATTTTACACAGGGTTAAAATATCATCCTACTTGAGCAGAAATGGGAAAGAAAATTGTCTCGGTTATTTGCGTTAGCCGCCAACGGCTAATTTAGTTTTTCGTACCCAGAAAAATTATTTATTGTTCGATTTGTATAAAGCAAAGTTCATATGCTCCGTGGTCCCAATTGTAATTTTTTTTGTTATGGTGAAATTTTTCTGTCGGCAACGGAAGTGGCGTAATATTAACAAAAACTATAATTTTGACAGTTCGGTACTACTTTTTGAAAGCAAATATTATTTTTTTTTTCAAAACTGATATAACTAAAATTATGCACCCTGCAAAGGTGCACAATATCCTTAGCTCAGATTTTTTAATTTCAATTTCATTTTCGGGCAATTTCGAATAAAATGTAAAATAAAGTGTAAAATTCAGTTGTTTACAATTCATTCAGCGTCTTCATATTTTGAAATATTTATTTGTAATTTTAATAAACTCGTAGCAATAATCCAGAAGAAGAGATTGTATGCAAAAATTAGTTTGTAATATGAGCAGTTGCCGAGGAATATGCAATTTTGCATGCATCACTTTTCACGTTATTTTGCCTATAAAAGAGTGAATTATTATTCGATTTGCAAATTTTTTTTCCATTTGATGCTTAATGTCAATTTGGACTAGGTCAAGCCAATTTTACAATTTCACTGTGACCGGTCATTTGGGCAAAAACTGTATTTTAAACCTAAAAAACAAATATTTTATTCAAATGAGTCTGCCTTATAATAATTTTAAAATTATGATATTTGATTCCCATCAACGAATAGAATGAAGCCATACGACCATACAGATACCACAAAATGGTTTCTAACTTGTACGGTTACAGAGAAATAGGCGATCTTCTATAAGTCACTTTTCAAGGTTTTTGGTCTATAAAAGTGTCAATTATTATTCGATTTTTATATTTTTTTTTACCATTTGATGCCTTATGCCATTTATGACTTCTATGAACTAAATTAACACTTTCAATGTCACCGGAAGTAATGTAATTTTTTCAAAAAACGTATTTTTGGCCTTCAAAACAAACATTTTTTTTAAGTGATTTATGTTTATTATTTGTTTAACTTTAGAATGTCCGACTCTAATGGGCAGTAAGATTGAATCAATACCATCATATTGATATCAAGAAAAGGCTTCTAGCATGTTCCCTTGTCGAAAAATAGCCAATTGTCCCAGGGTCACTTTTAAGTTTTTTACCTTCTTAATTTCAGTTTATTGGTTATAGGTTAATTATATATTGCCCGATATGTATAAAACAAAGTTTGTATTTTGTATGTTGCGAATTTTCGACTTACTTTTCACCTATAAAAATTTCTTTCAACACCGGAAGTGACGTAATTTTGCCATAATTTACAATTTTGACCGGTCTTTTCCCCAGCAATTATTACTTTTACATATGATAGACGGTGTCACTGAAGTAAAACAATTAAAGTTTGGTAGCTCAATGGATCGGCTATGGTATAATAAACTTCCTGTATGATTCCTGAAAGCCGGTTCAGTGCTGCTTGCAGGTCTAGTTCTTATTATTATTATTATTATTATTCAGATTCCAATTTGAATAGATCTCAGCAACTACGTGTCGCATCGTTACGATTTCTTCGGTTTTACTGGGAAAGTGGGTGTGACTTAGAGGATAAAGCTATTTTGAACGTTCTGCGACAATGCGAAATGTCCGAAATCACCGAAGTTATCGTTTTTGAAAATATTGCAGTAATTTTAACAATAATCATTGGATTTTAACTTTCGATACATTTTGGCATAGCCTGAGACAGGGCACATAGCTACGCTACTTTCGATTTTTGATTTTCGGCAAATCTTCGAAGATATTAGGCGCCAAATTTCGAAAATTTAAAATTTTACAAAAATTTTTTTTATTTATGAATATTTTTTAGTCGTATTGTGCACAGAATTAAAGAGTCCTCTGACTAGTGCAAAAATGTTAAAAAAATTTGTCTCAGTAATTTTCCTTGGCCGCCATTGGCTAATTCAGTTTTTCAGTCCTAGATTAATTTTTTATTGTCCGATTTGTATAAAACAAAATTCATATGCTTCGTTGTATCAATTGTCATTTTTTTTATTACCAAAAGTGTTATCTGTCGGCACCGGAAGTGGCATAATTTTACCAAAAACTACAATTTTGACAGTTATTTTCCTACTTCGAAAACAAATATTATTTTTTGGAAAAATTATTTGACTCAAAGAGTGTGCCCTTTCAAGGCGCAAAAAATGTAGGAAGCAGTTTTTTTAATTTCGATTTCACTTTCGAGCAAATTCGATTAAGAGGCTAAAAATGGTGTAAAATTTACCTATTTACAACCTATTCAGGCTTTTCAGATTTTAAAATATTTCTTCGTAACTTTTATAAACTTGTAGCTATAATCCATACGAAGAAAATGTATGTTAAAATTCGTTTGTAATATAAGCAGTTACCAAGAAATGGGCAGTTCTGTACAAGTCACTGTTTTCGTTATTTTGCCTGTAAAATAGTCAATTATTATTGGATTTTTATAAAAGTGACATCATTTGATTCAAAAAGCATGTAGCGTCATATCAAGTTGATTACAATTTAAAATTGACACCGCCCTTTCAAGGCGCAAAAAATGTAGGAAGCAGTTTTTTTAATTTCGATTTCACTTTCGAGCAAATTCGATTAAGAGGCTAAAAATGGTGTAAAATTTACCTATTTACAACCTATTCAGGCTTTTCAGATTTTAAAATATTTCTTCGTAACTTTTATAAACTTGTAGCTATAATCCATACGAAGAAAATGTATGTTAAAATTCGTTTGTAATATAAGCAGTTACCAAGAAATGGGCAGTTCTGTACAAGTCACTGTTTTCGTTATTTTGCCTGTAAAATAGTCAATTATTATTGGATTTTTATAAAAGTGACATCATTTGATTCAAAAAGCATGTAGCGTCATATCAAGTTGATTACAATTTAAAATTGACACCGGAAGTGACATCATTTGGTCAAAAACTGCATTTTAAACTTTTTAAATCAATGTTTTATTCAACCAAGAATAACTTAATATGTATTAATAATTTTAACTTTTGGTTTAAATTCACATATAAACAAAACTCATATGGTCATATAGATATCATAAAATTGTTTCTAACTTGTTCGGTTGCCGAGAAATAGACGGTTTTCTACAGGTCACTTTTGAAGGTTTCGGGGCCATAAAAGTGTCAATTATTATTCGATTTTCATAAACGTTACACCGTGTTATACCTACTGCCATTTGGGATTTCATTCAAGTAATTTAAGATTTTCATTATCACCGGAAGTAACGTCATTTTGGCAAAAACTGTATTTTTAGCCTTCAAAACAGATATTTTATTCAAATGAGTCTGTTTTGAAATCTTTTTCAAATTATGGTATTTGATGCTAATCAACAAATAGAATGAACCCATACGATCACACAGATACCACAAAATGGTTTGTAACTTGTACGGTTGCAGAGAAATAGCAGATTTTCTACAGGTCACTTTTCAAGTTTTTTGGTCTTAAAATTTTACATAAAATTTTCACTATATGATATCGTATGCCATTTCTGATTTCATAAGACTAATTGAACATTTTCATTAACACAGGATGTAATTTAATTTTGTCAAGATCATTTACAAGTAACAAATGTATAAAATGAATTGATATTGTTGGATTTTGTTGATTCTGCGTCCATTTTATTTGTGTGCAATGATAATTTGGAAACCTGTTTAGTGGTTTCGCTGGTACCGGAAGTGACATATGTTCAAGGGTAACTTGGCACCGGAAGTGACATGTTTAAGGGTAACATGGCACCAGTGAAACCCGTCATTCCTGCATGCAGGTCTAGTGGTATTTAATCTTAATCTCATTCCATTTAGCCAGTTTATACAATCATTGTCATTCATTAAAGTTTCATTTTTTCGTATTTAAGTTTAGTCTTTCATTGAATTTTCCTTAGTTCAACCTTATTTATCTGATGTCCGTCCTTGACGATTGTTTTATGTTTTTAGAGTTTATTTAATATTATAAATAATTTATAGCCAACAAGTGTCCATCCTGATTGATTTGTTATGTTTCTTGATTTGTTCCGCTGTGGAGATCTTTCGTTATAAATGGTTGAATGATAAATTTAAAGTTGTTTGTCGTTATTTTTTATTTTAATGTCAGTACCGTTACAGTTTGTCATTACCGTAACTTATTTGTCATTACCATAACAGAAAGGAAATGCATGTTTTAACAAAGAAGTCTAATTTATTTTCTTAATTCATGTGGCATGTGTACTTTGGCAGTGTGTCACTTCTTCATCATAGAGATCTGAATTAAACTATCTTTAAAATGGGCGAATTGATTGTCAAAAATTCGGCACTGTTTAATGAATAAAGAATATTATATATGGATAGTTGAATATAATTCTTACTTTAATTTAGTATTGATTTGCATACATAACTTCCAATGAGATGTATTACTTTAACTGACCATTATCAACAGTTAGATTGTTGCAATTTTATTGACTTTTCCTAAAATTGTCCAACAAAACATTGTTACGGTACTGACTACCTAGTGGGTGGGTATGATAATATAGTGGCCACAATTCAGACTTGTTTTAATAAAAGTGCACTGTTCGTATCATTTTCTAATGTAGAAAATATCCATATTCTCATATGTTCATGAAGAAAACCTAAAATAGTTCATTTATTTGAAAAGTTGCAAACTTGACAAATGTTGCTGTTTTCTGATAACGACCCATCCATTCACTTGATTTGATATTTTTAGCAGGTTAATCTTATAGGTTTTTGTTTTTCGTGTAGTGCGGTCCCCCTGCACTTACTATTAGAGTAGAGTTTTAGCCCTTCGTACTGTAGAATGTTCTCGTTGTCGGGCTTTGCTCCTGTTTGCTCGCTACACTTATTATTTTGACGTTTTCCGAGATTCTATCCGGATTATCGCCCTTATTGTTGAAATTGTTTGACGTTTTGACATCTGACGTCAACTGGCAGACTATCGTCATTGAAGAGACGGCCATTATCAAGATCGGTCGCATTATTTCTGTTACCCCTTTTTTTTTTTTTTTTTCAAATCATTTTTAGTGAAGCCTGTACCATTACAGGCCCGGGACTGTACAGCGCAGTGGACGCTTACGGCTGGCCCCCGGATCCATTCACTTGATTTGATATTTTTAGCAGGTTAATCTTATAGGTTTTTGTTTTTTCGTGTAGTGCGGTCCCCCTGCACTTACTATTAGAGTAGAGTTTTAGCCCTTCGTACTGTAGAATGTTCTCGTTGTCGGGCTTTGCTCCTGTTTGCTCGCTACACTTATTATTTTGACGTTTTCCGAGATTCTATCCGGATTATCGCCCTTATTGTTGAAATTGTTTGACGTTTTGACATCTGACGTCAACTGGCAGACTATCGTCATTGAAGAGACGACCATTATCAAGATCGGTCGCATTATTTCTGTTACCCCTTTTTTTTTTTCAAATCATTTTTAGTGAAGCCTGTACCATTACAGGCCCGGGACTGTACAGCGCAGTGGACGCTTACGGCTGGCCCCCGGATCCATTCACTTGATTTGATATTTTTAGCAGGTTAATCTTATAGGTTTTTGTTTTTCGTGTAGTGCGGTCCCCCTGCACTTACTATTAGAGTAGAGTTTTAGCCCTTCGTACTGTAGAGTGTTCTCGTTGTCGGGCTTTGCTCCTGTTTGCTCGCTACACTTATTATTTTGACGTTTTCCGAGATTCTATCCGGATTATCGCCCTTATTGTTGAAATTGTTTGACGTTTTGACATCTGACGTCAACTGGCAGACTATCGTCATTGAAGAGACGACCATTATCAAGATCGGTCGCATTATTTCTGTTACCCCTTTTTTTTTTTTTTCAAATCATTTTTAGTGAAGCCTGTACCATTACAGGCCCGGGACTGTACAGCGCAGTGGACGCTTACGGCTGGCCCCCGGATCCATTCACTTGATTTGATATTTTTAGCAGGTTAATCTTATAGGTTTTTGTTTTTCGTGTAGTGCGGTCCCCCTGCACTTACTATTAGAGTAGAGTTTTAGCCCTTCGTACTGTAGAATGTTCTCGTTGTCGGGCTTTGCTCCTGTTTGCTCGCTACACTTATTATTTTGACGTTTTCCGAGATTCTATCCGGATTATCGCCCTTATTGTTGAAATTGTTTGACGTTTTGACATCTGACGTCAACTGCCAGACTATCGTCATTGAAGAGACGACCATTATCAAGATCGGTCGCATTATTTCTGTTACCCCCTTTTTTTTTTTTTTTTTTTCAAATCATTTTTAGTGAAGCCTGTACCATTACAGGCCCGGGACTGTACAGCGCAGTGGACGCTTACGGCTGGCCCCCGGATCCATTCACTTGATTTGATATTTTTAGCAGGTTAATCTTATAGGTTTTTGTTTTTCGTGTAGTGCGGTCCCCCTGCACTTACTATTAGAGTAGAGTTTTAGCCCTTCGTACTGTAGAATGTTCTCGTTGTCGGGCTTTGCTCCTGTTTGCTCGCTACACTTATTATTTTGACGTTTTCCGAGATTCTATCCGGATTATCGCCCTTATTGTTGAAATTGTTTGACGTTTTGACATCTGACGTCAACTGGCAGACTATCGTCATTGAAGAGACGGCCATTATCAAGATCGGTCGCATTATTTCTGTTACCCCCTTTTTTTTTTTTTCAAATCATTTTTAGTGAAGCCTGTACCATTACAGGCCCGGGACTGTACAGCGCAGTGGACGCTTACGGCTGGCCCCCGGATCCATTCACTTGATTTGATATTTTTAGCAGGTTAATCTTATAGGTTTTTGTTTTTCGTGTAGTGCGGTCCCCCTGCACTTACTATTAGAGTAGAGTTTTAGCCCTTCGTACTGTAGAATGTTCTCGTTGTCGGGCTTTGCTCCTGTTTGCTCGCTACACTTATTATTTTGACGTTTTCCGAGATTCTATCCGGATTATCGCCCTTATTGTTGAAATTGTTTGACGTTTTGACATCTGACGTCAACTGGCAGACTATCGTCATTGAAGAGACGGCCATTATCAAGATCGGTCGCATTATTTCTGTTACCCCCTTTTTTTTTTTTTTTTTTCAAATCATTTTTAGTGAAGCCTGTACCATTACAGGCCCGGGACTGTACAGCGCAGTGGACGCTTACGGCTGGCCCCCGGATCCATTCACTTGAACTTGATTTGATATTTTTAGCAGGTTAATCTTATAGGTTTTTGTTTTTCGTGTAGTGCGGTCCCCCTGCACTTACTATTAGAGTAGAGTTTTAGCCCTTCGTACTGTAGAATGTTCTCGTTGTCGGGCTTTGCTCCTGTTTGCTCGCTACACTTATTATTTTGACGTTTTCCGAGATTCTATCCGGATTATCGCCCTTATTGTTGAAATTGTTTGACGTTTTGACATCTGACGTCAACTGGCAGACTATCGTCATTGAAGAGACGACCATTATCAAGATCGGTCGCATTATTTCTGTTACCCCTTTTTTTTTTTCAAATCATTTTTAGTGAAGCCTGTACCATTACAGGCCCGGGACTGTACAGCGCAGTGGACGCTTACGGCTGGCCCCCGGATCCATTCACTTGATTTGATATTTTTAGCAGGTTAATCTTATAGGTTTTTGTTTTTCGTGTAGTGCGGTCCCCCTGCACTTACTATTAGAGTAGAGTTTTAGCCCTTCGTACTGTAGAATGTTCTCGTTGTCGGGCTTTGCTCCTGTTTGCTCGCTACACTTATTATTTTGACGTTTTCCGAGATTCTATCCGGATTATCGCCCTTATTGTTGAAATTGTTTGACGTTTTGACATCTGACGTCAACTGGCAGACTATCGTCATTGAAGAGACGACCATTATCAAGATCGGTCGCATTATTTCTGTTACCCCCCTTTTTTTTTTTTCAAATCATTTTTAGTGAAGCCTGTACCATTACAGGCCCGGGACTGTACAGCGCAGTGGACGCTTACGGCTGGCCCCCGGATCCATTCACTTGATTTGATATTTTTAGCAGGTTAATCTTATAGGTTTTTGTTTTTCGTGTGGTGCGGTCCCCCTGCACTTACTATTAGAGTAGAGTTTTAGCCCTTCGTACTGTAGAATGTTCTCGTTGTCGGGCTTTGCTCCTGTTTGCTCGCTACACTTATTATTTTGACGTTTTCCGAGATTCTATCCGGATTATCGCCCTTATTGTTGAAATTGTTTGACGTTTTGACATCTGACGTCAACTGGCAGACTATCGTCATTGAAGAGACGACCATTATCAAGATCGGTCGCATTATTTCTGTTACCCCTTTTTTTTTTTTTTCAAATCATTTTTAGTGAAGCCTGTACCATTACAGGCCCGGGACTGTACAGCGCAGTGGACGCTTACGGCTGACCCCGGATCCATTCACTTGATTTGATATTTTTAGCAGGTTAATCTTATAGGTTTTTGTTTTTCGTGTAGTGCGGTCCCCCTGCACTTACTATTAGAGTAGAGTTTTAGCCCTTCGTACTGTATAATGTTCTCGTTGTCGGGCTTTGCTCCTGTTTGCTCGCTACACTTATTATTTTGACGTTTTCCGAGATTCTATCCGGATTATCGCCCTTATTGTTGAAATTGTTTGACGTTTTGACATCTGACGTCAACTGGCAGACTATCGTCATTGAAGAGACGACCATTATCAAGATCGGTCGCATTATTTCTGTTACCCCTTTTTTTTTTTTTTTCAAATCATTTTTAGTGAAGCCTGTACCATTACAGGCCCGGGACTGTACAGCGCAGTGGACGCTTACGGCTGGCCCCCGGATCCATTCACTTGATTTGATATTTTTAGCAGGTTAATCTTATAGGTTTTTGTTTTTCGTGTAGTGCGGTCCCCCTGCACTTACTATTAGAGTAGAGTTTTAGCCCTTCGTACTGTAGAATGTTCTCGTTGTCGGGCTTTGCTCCTGTTTGCTCGCTACACTTATTATTTTGACGTTTTCCGAGATTCTATCCGGATTATCGCCCTTATTGTTGAAATTGTTTGACGTTTTGACATCTGACGTCAACTGGCAGACTATCGTCATTGAAGAGACGACCATTATCAAGATCGGTCGCATTATTTCTGTTACCCCTTTTTTTTTTTTTTTTTTCAAATCATTTTTAGTGAAGCCTGTACCATTACAGGCCCGGGACTGTACAGCGCAGTGGACGCTTACGGCTGGCCCCCGGATCCATTCACTTGATTTGATATTTTTAGCAGGTTAATCTTATAGGTTTTTGTTTTTCGTGTAGTGCGGTCCCCCTGCACTTACTATTAGAGTAGAGTTTTAGCCCTTCGTACTGTAGAATGTTCTCGTTGTCGGGCTTTGCTCCTGTTTGCTCGCTACACTTATTATTTTGACGTTTTCCGAGATTCTATCCGGATTATCGCCCTTATTGTTGAAATTTTTTGACGTTTTGACATCTGACGTCAACTGGCAGACTATCGTCATTGAAGAGACGACCATTATCAAGATCGGTCGCATTATTTCTGTTACCCCCTTTTTTTTTTTTTTCAAATCATTTTTAGTGAAGCCTGTACCATTACAGGCCCGGGACTGTACAGCGCAGTGGACGCTTACGGCTGGCCCCCGGATCCATTCACTTGATTTGATATTTTTAGCAGGTTAATCTTATAGGTTTTTGTTTTTCGTGTAGTGCGGTCCCCCTGCACTTACTATTACACACTGGATTCTTTGTATAAGAAGTTGAACGAGTGAATGAAAATGGACGAATACGAGAGAGACGCATTATTATCACAGACCCTTTATCACACACAATTGTTTTACCAATTCGTCTATAACAGGTACCAATATGCTTTATTTTGCACGTCATATATTGTTGTTTACTTAGCAAATTGGGTAGTGCTAAATAACTGAATATGTGTATACCGGTTTATTTACGATGCATACAAATCAGATTATTCAAATGTCAGGTTTTTGAAATCGGATTGGTATAGGGATAAATGTCCGAATGGTTAGCGCTTGCGCGTTGTGTCATAAGGTCTGCCATTCAGTCAACTGGTGTGGTTTCGATTCCTCGTTGGTACGTGACAAGGTGTAGGGCATCCGGTTTCCTCCGGCTGCTAAAGACCGCTACGTTGAGTGAACGTTAAATCCCATTTCTCTCTCTCCTTATCGACAAAAGAAAAAATATGCAACACCCTTTATTCACTGTAATATTTAATTTGTGCGAATGGGGTATGCTGCATTGACTGGAATACGTTTTACACAAACTATCCATGTGCGAAAAAAAAAATATCATGTGTGATGATGTAGGATTGGTATTTTACAAGCTGACAATTATCTAAAACAAATGTTCAAACAGAAATTCATCCCAATTCGCTAGGTTTCGCGCACTTGTTTCTTATAATGTTGGTTGCGTTTTCTAGCTAATGATATTATTTCACAATCTACTGTGAAAAAATATTTATTTATCGTTTTAACTACGTGTACATGTGTTATTTATCTTTTTAAAATTAACACGGTGTTTCTTGTTATTGCTAATACACAGTGCACGCACGAAAATGCGCGGTTGTCTGTTTTGACAATCACCGGGTTAGTATGTTGAGGTGTTCATCGGGAACACCCACTTTTCCTCAAATGATCACCTGTGTACGTGCTAAAACAACACATACAGGTTGGTCAGTAACTTGAACACCCGAGTGGGAACAAAGGGTCCAGTGTGTAATCACCGATACACCTCGGAAAGTGTGCTAATAACATAGAGTTACATAATGTTCTATTATTAATGTTTTCGTCGAATTTACTTGTAAACAAAGCGCGTACTTATAGTGGAGACAAAGGACAACGAAGGCTTCCGGGAGGAGCAAGATGCCGGACGGTGGCTTCAAGCAAGTTGATTGCGTCATGAGCCATCAGATCAGTATGGTTCTATCATAGAAATATATACTGATATATTTCTATGGTTCTATCAATCTGTTTCACCATAGCGGCCAAGCGAATATTCACTGCTGGATCAGTTTGTGGCTCTATCGTACTCGCTTTATAAGATCGAGCATTTTCCGTACAGTAGTTGGTAAGCATTTTTTTCCGTCCACCGGAGCCTGGTCTTATGACGTCATATGAGGATTGTGGGTTAGGATAAGGGCTGTGGCCTGCAGATTTCGTCACAGTCTCGAGATGTAGACAGGGCTAGGCCTAACCCTGGGCCAAGCCTAACCCTTATCCTAACCCACAATCCACATATGACGTCATAAGACCAGGCTCCGGTGGACAGTAAAAAAACGTTTACCACAGTAGTTCTAGCACAACATGTCCGGCTAATAGCATTAAATCTCTCTCGAGATAAGTGGGCCATTAAATGAGTTACAATAACCTGTCGAATTTTTGATATTAAGCAAATATATCGACCAATTAGGGACGACTCGGTGTAATAATGACACATGGTAATTTCTCTCGCTCACATTGCTATCAACAAAGAGTATTAAGCTCCTTCCATTGACCCGCACCTGCAAGAATTTGAGCCTTCTTGTATCACTACGCTGGCCGCCATTGTGATGTCTGGATGTGGCTTAATGTACCTTTATCGCTGTCATACAGCCATTTAAGGAATTCGAACCCGATGCGGTCGATTCCCTTTCGGTAAAGGCTATGGATCAATATGAAAAAGTATATAAAACAGATAGTAAGCTTTTTAAAGAAGGGTTGGATCTTCTCGAGCCGCAAACCAACTCTTTTTGGGATGAAGTAACAGCAAATTCTCGATCATCGAGTTTGTCATCAAGACAAGAATTAGCCAACCTGCACATGAATCCTGTTGTGGTAAATCATTCTATAAGCGCTGGACAAGTTCGTTATTCGCCTAAAACAATGTTTAGTTCAGTGTATAATGGCCCAGGTGAAAGGTCAGATATCAGTGTTACAACAACATCAGTGAATGTGCGAGATACAAAACCTCCAATACCAACGTCAATGGGACATACAGGAAATACTTATGCTACTTATTCATCGTCAAAAATTATTAACCAAGAAGTTCCACCCTTTCCAACGTCTCTCAGTGGATTAGACTCTAGGGGTGTTTTGTACGGAAATAAATACTCTGCATGGCAAGAAGTGAAAACAATAATGAACAATAGTCAACCAAATTTACATGATAGTGGTATTCAACAACAATCTGTTTATGCAAATTTACAAATGATCAATACATCGAAAAATATTTCAAATTCAAATTATTCGAGTCCCAGATCCAGTTTAGGTAGTGGTGGTGAGGGTTCTTCAAAAAATTCAAGTCCACGGACAAGTATAACCAATCCCCCCCCACCTCCCCCTTATGATCAGCATTATGGTAGCCCTAGATCAAGCCTGGCTAGCCCACGTTCAAGTTTGAGTGCAACATCGTTGGAATCTAAACATTCTAGTCCAAGAGCAAGTTTGACGGGTGGAGTGCTGCTTGATAAATATCCCAGTCCACGGACAAGTTTGTCAAGTCATCAAGATCGAATATCTGTCCAAAGGCTTATAGGTTCTGATGACTATGAACTTCAGTCAGCTGGATCTCTCTCAGGCCAAAACATGCATCATATGCATCATAATTTATTCAGTCTTGGTCCTCGTAATTCAGCATTGTTGAATGACAATCGCTTTAATGAACCTGCACCATATACAGATCCAAGACTTCGAACTCTTCCACCTCAAAGACAAGCAAGTCTACATAATGTAAACATTGCAAGGAATACAAATAACCAAGGATTTGCACAACCGGGTAGCATACATTCACAACAGAATGGAGGACATGTAATCTCGTTATCGTCACCAGTTCAGTCAAGTGTTCCATCTGGACAACCTCCCTCTCTTCCTACTCGTGTCCCTTTAACTTATGACACTGTTCCTCCCAGAACACCTGGACCAACTGATGCTGAAAAGAAACTTGCCGCATTGACTTTACAGCTGGAAAAAGAAATGTGCATTTCAAGTTCTGGTGTAAAAAAGTCTCCATCAGAGCCTCCGCCACCCTATCATGGATCACATATATTGGAGTCAGTTGAAAATCTGGCTTCTAATGTTCATTACACTGTTGGTGCTGATAAAGGTGTGGCAATGAATAATCAAGATCTGAATAGTCCACCCCCATCCACTAACTGCTTCCGGGGTGTTACAAAATTACCATACCAGGTTACCCCACCTCCATCTGTTGGGCCATCAGAAGCTGAGAAGAAATTGGCTACTTTAACTCAAGAGTTGGAAGATGAAATGGAGAAAGCGCCTCCAGGGGAGTATTTTGGTAATAATTTTGTAATGCTAAATTTTTTTGTGATATTATGTTTTTGTTATTATTTTTTTGCATGTGTAATTTAAAGAATGAATTGATAGTATGATGTGTTTTTATACGCCCACATTGAAGTGTGGTTATTTATAGTTATATTTATATTATTATAGGGATGACAATGAAAATTTCAAACTTCTTGTACCCCCCCCCCCCCCCCCCAAGTTTATTATTTCTGGAAAGGGGCTTTAAAATCCATTCCAAAAAGCCCAAGATGAACACAATAGGACTAATATTAAGTAAGTTACTGCTAATTAACCATTAGAAATTAACGACCCTTTTGGTATTAAAACAATGAAGGAAACGTGCGGCCTTCAACGTTTGAAAAAAACACAAAAAAGGACATAACTTTTTTATTTTTTTAAAATATCTTGCTCAAATTTGCAGGAGAGTTAGAACCTACACTGCTTCACTTAAAGGCCCAATAATAACACGATAATTGATGGGGAAGTCTGATGTGACGATCATAGAAAAATCCGACATAGCGGCTGCAACAGCAATTTTCCCGGTCAGTCAAAAATATTTACGCTCGGTATGATTTCGATGAATCTTCAGGATAATGGGGAGAAATGCATAATAAACAACACTGACCAAGGAAAATGGAATTAGTACCATATAACTATCCGATTTTTGATGATGAACTCAGTGCAAAATTTTAACTTAAATTTTTTCCAAGAACGAAATGACCTAGAAAAAAAATTCGAAAACGAGGCCACAGAGCTAGCAGTTAATTCTATATTTAGCACAATTTCAGCTGCAGATCCGTACAAATTGTCAGGCAAATAGCGCATGAATAGACCATACGCTAAACGGTAGCCATATTCCAGGACGCACGCTCTAGGACGATAATGACGTTACACGAAATCTGTGTTATCGGCGTACCTAATTATATTGTCGTCGGTCCGTCTGTCATCCGTAATTGCTTGTGGATGCTCTACAGGCTAAAGTTAATATCCGATAGGGCCGCTAAGTCTCGCGACGATTTCTTCGGTAATCTACTTTCGGTGACATGTACCCAGCAATGGCGGAAAAGACGATGCCTCGCAAGGCATTGATTGTGAATCGATGAAGCGTTCGCGGCACCAATTACTTTCATTTTACAAAAGAAAAATAACAGATATTTTAATTTGTTTATCAAGGTATGTAAATCAATTATTTAAACATATCTTAATAAAATATTTGATATTATTCTTGAAATAGGCCAAGTATGCCCTAGCCCAATCCTTGGTTTCACCTTATCCAATACTCATCGTAGTGGTCTGAGTTAGATTTGTTTACAAACAAACCCCATTACCAGTACATTATTCTTCCGCCTGCACATTTAGTGCTCCGAGAAATTTATATTTTAATGTCTTTATTGTTATATAAAGTTGAAAGAATTATTCCCATAGGTTTTAATCTTAAGTAGGCCTACAGGTAATGCAATCTTGCAAAATGTGTTATAGTAATCCTACTAGGCCTAGTACTACTTGTTTTTTAAGATTAAAAAAAATCTATAAAAATCGAGTACGTACGCTCTTGTTTCACGATCTCCCTTGCATTTCTCAACAAGTTTAAAACTTTACTAGCACTACAGCGTGTTTTATTTCAGCAGATTGGTGGATTATAATATGATGTTGAGGAAATATTCAAGTTTTTATCACAGAGAGGATGGGCGTAAAACTGCTGTAGAAAACGTGGAAGGTGTTCTGATTCAAGAAGTAGGTAATTTGTCAAATAACGAATATGGACGAATATCATTATTGAAATAGTTCAATTTACTTACTTAGGCATATTCAGTATAATTTAGTACCCTGTTTTGGATTGTATGGTTTTACTTGACAGACATTTTCCGAAGATTTGTAATAATAAAATAATACTAGGCCTCAACTCAAGAAGATTTTGCATTTTTTTGAAGATTTGTAAAGTTTAAATATTTGGCCAAATGATATAGGCCTACCGTAAATATTTTAAAAAAAATGATCAGCTATCTTAAAAAAGCAGGCTATATATAATATATACCCCTGCATTTTGTGAGGATTTGTAAAGTTAAAATAATGAATACAAGGCCTCATGAAATAGGCCTACCTATTTCTAAAAACTGGGATCACCTGTCCAAAAATAAGAGATCACAATATGCAGGCAGAATTCTCACAGCATTTTATGAAGATTTGTGAACTAAATTTTAAAAAAATACTAGTGATCTGCTCTCAAAAAAAAGTCACAATATGCAGGCAGGATATCACACAGGACACAGCAGTTTGTGAAGATTTGTAAATTAAATTTAAACTAGACCTGCATGCAGGAATGACGGGTTTCACTGGTGCCAAGTTACTCTTAAACATGTCACTTCCGGTGCTAAGTTACCCTTGAACATATGTCACTTCCAGTACCAGCGTAACCACTAAACAGGTTTCCAAATTAACATTGCACACAAATAAAATGGACGCAGAATCAACCAATCAATCCAGCAATATCAAGTCATTTTATACATGTGTTACTTGTAAATAATCTTGACAAAATTAAATTACTCCCTGTGTTAATGAAAATGTTCAATTAGTCTTATGAAATCAGAAATGGCATACGATATCATATAGTGAAAATTTTATGTAAATCGAGTAATAATTGCCACTTTTAAAGACCAAAAAACTCGAAAAGTGACTTGTAGAAAATCGGCTATTTCTCTGCAACCGTACAAGTTACAAACCATTTTGTGGTATCTGTATGATCGTATGGGTTCATTCTATTTGTTGATTAGCATCAAATACCATAATTTGAAAAAGATTACAAAACAGACTCATTTGAATAAAATATCTGTTTTGAAGGCTAAAAATACAGTTTTTGCCAAAATGACGTTACTTCCGGTGATAATGAAAATCTTAAATTATTTGTATGAAATCCCAAATGGCATTAGGTATAACACGGTGTAACGTTTATGGAAATCGAATAATAATTGACACTTTTATGGCCCCGAAACCTTCAAAAGTGACCTGTAGAAAACCGTCTATTTCTCGGCAACCGAACAAGTTAGAAACAATTTTATGATATCTATATGACCATATGAGTTTTGTTTATATGTGAATTTAAACCAAAAGTTAAAATTATTAATACATATTAAGTTATTCTTGGTTGAATAAAACATTGATTTAAAAAGTTTAAAATGCAGTTTTTGACCAAATGATGTCACTTCCGGTGTCAATTTTAAATTGTAGTCAACTTGATATGACGCTACATGCTTTTTGAATCAAATGATGTCACTTTTATAAAAATCCAATAATAATTGACTATTTTACAGGCAAAATAACGAAAACAGTGACTTGTACAGAACTGCCCATTTCTTGGTAACTGCTTATATTACAAACGAATTTTAACATACATTTTCTTCGTATGGATTATAGCTACAAGTTTATAAAAGTTACGAAGAAATATTTTAAAATCTGAAAAGCCTGAATAGGTTGTAAATAGGTAAATTTTACACCATTTTTAGCCTCTTAATCGAATTTGCTCGAAAGTGAAATCGAAATTAAAAAAACTGCTTCCTACATTTTTTGCGCCTTGAAAGGGCACACTCTTTGAGTCAAATAATTTTTCCAAAAAATAATATTTGTTTTCGAAATAAGAAAATAACTGTCAAAATTGTAGTTTTTGGTAAAATTATGCCACTTCCGGTGCCGACAGATAACACTTTTGGTAATAAAAAAAATGACAATTGATACAACGAAGCATATGAATTTTGTTTTATACAAATCGAACAATAAAAAATTAATCTAGGACTGAAAAACTGAATTAGCCAATGGCGGCCACGGAAAATTACTGAGACAAATTTTTTTAACATTTTTCCACTAGTCAGATGACTCTTTAATTCTGTGCACAATACGACTAAAAAATATTCATAAATAAAAAAGTTTTTTGTAAAATTTTAAATTTTCGAAATTTGGCGCCTAATATCTTCGAAGATTTGCCGAAAATCAAAAATCGAAAGTAGCGTAGCTATGTGTCCTGTCTCAGGCTATGCCAAAATGTATCGAAAGTTAAAATCCAATGATTATTGTTAAAATTACTGCAATATTTTCAAAAACTATAACTTCGGTGATTTCGGACATTTCGCATTGTCGCAGAACGTTCAAAATAGCTTTATCCTCTAAGTCACACCCACTTTCCCAGTAAAACCGAAGAAATCGTAACGATGCGACACGTAGTTGCTGAGATCTATTCAAATTGGAATCTGAATAATAATAATAATAATAACTAGACCTGCATGCAGGAATGACGGGTTTCACTGGTGCCACGTTACCCTTAAACATGTCACTTCCGGTGCCAAGTTACCCTTGAACATATGTCACTTCCGGTACCAGCGAAACCACTAAATAGGTTTCCAAATTAACATTGCACACAAATAAAATGGACGCAGAATCAACAAAATCCAGCAATATCAATTCATTTTATACATTTGTTACTTGTAAATGATCTTGACAAAATTAAATTACTCCCGGTGTTAATGCAAATGTTCAATAAGTCTTATGAAATCAGAAATGGCATACGATATCATATAGTGAAAATTTTATGTAAATCGAATAATAATTGCCACTTTTAAAGACCAAAAAACTTGAAAAGTGACTTGTAGAAAATCAGCTATTTCTCTGCAACCGTACAAGTTAGAAACCATTTTGTGGTATCTGTATGATCGTATGGGTTCATTCTATTTGCTGATTGGCATCAAATACCATAATTTGAAAAAGATTTCAAAACAGACTCATTTGAATAAAATATCTGTTTTGGAGGCTAAAAATACAGTTTTTGCCAAAATGATGTTACTTCCGGTGATAATGAAAATCTTAAATTACTTGTATGAAATCCCAAATGGCATTAGGTATAACATGGTGTGACGTTTATGAAAATCGAATAATAATTGACCCTTTTATGGCCCCGAAACCTTCAAAAGTGACCTGTAGAAAACCGTCTATTTCTCAGCAACCGAATAAGTTAGAAACCATTTTATGATATCTATATGACCATATGAGTTTTGTTTATATGTGAATTTAAACCAAAAGTTAAAATTATTAATACATATTAAGTTATTCTTGGTTGAATAAAACATTGATTTAAAAAGTTTAAAATGCATTTTTTGACCAAATGATGTCACTTCCGGTGTCAATTTTAAATTGTAATCAACTTGATATGACGCTACATGCTTTTTGAATCAAATGATGTCACTTTTATAAAAATCCAATCATAATTGACTATTTTACAGGCAAAATAACGAAAACAGTGACTTGTACAGAACTGCCCATTTCTTGGTAACTGCTTATATTACAAACGAATTTTAACATACATTTTCTTCGTATGGATTATAGCTACAAGTTTATAAAAGTTACGAAGAAATATTTTAAAATCTAAAAAGCCTGAATAGGTTGTAAATAGGCCAATTTTACACCATTTTTAGCCTCTTAGTCGAATTTGCTCGAAAATGAAATCGAAATTAAAAAAACTGCTTCCTACATTTTTTGCGCCTTGAAAAGACACACTTTTTGAGTCATATAATTTTTCAAAAAAATAATATTTGTTTTCGAAATAAGAAAATAACTGTCAAAATTGTAGTATTTGGTAAAATTATGCCACTTCCGGTGCCGACAGATAACATTATTGGTAACAAAAAAAATGACAATTGAGACAACGAAGCATATGAACTTTGTTTTATACAAATCGAACAATAAAAAATTAATCTAGGACTGAAAAACTGAATTAGCCAATGGCATCCAAGGAAAATTACTGAGACAAAAATTTTTAACATTTTTGCACTAGTCAGATGACTCTTTAATTCTGTGCACAATACGACTAAAAAATATTCATAAATAAAATTTTTTTTAGTAAAATTTTAAATTTTCGAAATTTGGCGCCTAATATCTTCGAAGATTTGCCGAAAATCAAAAATCGAAAGTAGCGTAGCTATGTGCCCTGTCTCAGGCTATGCCAAAATGTACCGAAAGTTAAAATCCAATGATTATTGTTAAAATTACTGCAATATTTTCAAAAACGATAACTTCGGTGATTTCGGACATTTCGCATTGTCGCAGAACGTTCAAAATAGCTTTATCCTCTAAGTCACACCCACTTTCCCAGTAAAACCGAAGAAATCGTAACGATGCGACACGTAGTTGCTGAGATCTATTCAAATTGGAATCTGAATAATAATAATAATAATAATAATAACTAGACCTGCATGCAGGAATGACGGGTTTCACTGGTGCCACGTCACTTTCGGTGCCACGTTACCCTTGAACATATGTCACTTCCGATACCAATGAAACCATCGACAAGGTTTCCACATAAGCATTGTAAACATCAAATAAAATTGACGAAGAATCAACCAAATCCAGCAATATCAATTCATTTTATATATATATATATATATATATATGTTACTTGTAAGTGATCCTGGAAAAATTTCATTACTTCCGGTGATAATGAAAATGTTCAATTAGTTTATGAAATCAGAAATGGCATAAGGCATCATATGGCGAAAATAGTATGTAGATCGAATAAGAATTGCCACTTTTATCGACCAAAAACCTTGAAAAGTGACTTGTAGAAAATCGTCTATTTCTCGGCAACCGTACATGATAAAAACTATTTTTTGGTATCTATATGATCGTATGGGTTCAATCGATTTGTTGATTGGGATCAAATATCATAATTTGAAATATATTACAAATCAGACTCATTTAAAAAAAATATCTGTTTTGAAGGCTTAAAATACAGTTTTTGCCAAAATGACATTACTTCTGGTGATACTGAAAATGTTAAATTAGTTCTATGAAATCATCAATGACATAAGATATCATATAGTGAAAATTTTATGAAAATCGAATAATAACTGACACTTTTATAGACCAAAAACCTTGAAAAGTGACTTAGGGAAAATTGTCCATTTCTCTGCAACCGTACAAGTTAGAAACCATTTTGTGGTATCTGTATGATCGTATGGGTTCAATCTATTTGATCAATAGAATCAAATATCATAATTTGAAAAAAATAACAAGAACGACTCATTTGAATAAAATATTGTTTTTAAAGGCTAAAATTTAAGTTTTGAGCAAATGACGTCATTTCCGGTGGCGGCGTAAGAGGTAAAATGGTTTGAAATAGTCCACTATGGCATTAGGCATCCAATGGCGAAAGAAAATTGAAAATCGAATAATAATTGATTCTTTTACAGCCAAAATTACGTGAAAAGTGACTCATGCAAAATTGCCTATTTCTCGGCAACTGCTTATATTACAAACTAATTTTCACGCATATTCTCTTCGTATGGATGATAGCTACAAGTTTATAAAAGTTACAAAGAAATATTTTAAAATTTGAAAAGCCTGAATAGGTTGTAAATAGATCAATTTTACACCATTTTAGCCTCTTAATCGAATTTGCTCGAAAATGAAATCGAAATTAAAAAAACTGCTTCCTACATTTTTTGCGCCTTGAAAGGGCACACTCTTTGAGTCAAATAATTTTTCCAAAAAATAATATTTGTTTTCGATATAAGAAAATAACTGTCAAAATTGTAGTTTTTGGTAAAATTATGCCACTGCCGGTGCCGACAGATAACACTTTCGGTAATAAAAAAAATGGCAATTGAGACAACGAAGCATATGAACTTTGTTTTATACAAATCGAACAATAAAAAATTAATCTGGGACTGAAAAACTGAATTCGCCAATGGCGGCCAAGGAAAATTACTGAGACAATTTTTTTTACTATTTTTGCGCTAGTCAGATTACTCTTTAATTCTGTGCACAACACGACTAAAAAATATTCATAAATAAAAAAGTTTTTTGTAAAATTTTAAATTTTCGAAATTTGGCGCCTAATATCTTCGAAGATATGCCGAAAATCAAAAATCGAAAGTAGCGTAGCTATGTGCCCTGTCCCCGACTATGCCAAAATGTATCGAAAGTTAAAATCCAATGATTATTGTTAAAATTACTGCAATATTTTCAAAAACGATAACTTCGGTGATTTCGGACATTTCGCATTGTCGCAGAACGTTCAAAATAGCTTTATCCTCTAAGTCACACCCACTTTCCCAGTAAAACCGAGGAAATCGTAACGATGCGACAAGTAGTTGCTGAGATATAGTCAAAGTGGAATTGGAATAATAATAAGAATAATAATTTTAACAAAAACAATAGTGTTTCACACAAGCTACGCAGTGTGAAACCCTAATAAGAATAATAATTTTAACAAAAACAATAGTGTTTCACACAAGCTACGCAGTGTGAAACCCTAATAATAATAATAAGAATAATAATTTTAACAAAAACAATAGTGTTTCACACAAGCTACGCAGTGTGAAACCCTAAATAATACCAAGCCATGTGATATGCCTATATTTTCTAAAGGAAAAGGTGATCATTTCTCAAAAAAAAAAAAAAAAAAGTCACAATATGCAGGCAGGATATCTCACAGCCTTTTGTGAAGATTTGTAAAATTAAGACAATACTAGTCATCATGACATCACAATATAGGCCAACCTATTTCTTACAAAACAGTGATCAACTATCAAAAAAAATAAATAAGGACACACAATATGTGGAGTATTTAAATTGTTTGGCAGTGCATTTGTCTGATATTTATTACATTTTCTTCCTCAGGTGAATGAAAAGGGAAAAACCATTGTGACAGGTTATATTATACCATAATATTGATTAAATATAACTTGGTGTTATGTTAAAGGTAGGCATATACGGTTCTAATTGTGACAGAATTCTAAAAAAAAGTTAGCCATACATAAGCAGTATCTACTTACCTTAGCAGTAATTACATGATGACACTGTTATATACGGTATTTGGAAAGGAATACCTGTAAAATGATTCCTTTCCCTTTATAACAGTGCCATCATGTAATTATCTATCATGATTGCGGAGCAACTGTCTAAGTGAGTAAGACTCTGGCTTGTAAGCCGAAAGGTCACAGGTTCGATCTTGGTGTTTGCCGATAAAGTTCGACATTTTCCGGTGTAGTTTTCCCTTGTCAGTGGTGCAGGACGGAGGGCTTGACAAAGGCAGCTGTTTAGTCGTTTGGATGGGATGGAAAACTGAGGTCCAGTCTACTTATTGGTGTATATGTAAAAGTTTCCTTTGGCAGTCAGATTTTGATATATACTATTCAAAAAAAGTAGGGGATATTTGATTTTTAAGTGTTATTAAAGTCACCTAATGAAACTGACGAAGAAACAAATGACAAAATGAAATGAAGTTGACATTCATCGATTTATTCCAAATGATCGTTAGACTAAGTAAGGCACAGACTGACCATTATAAGGGTAAAATGATACCCGGGGTCAAACAGTAAAGTTACCACAGCATCACAACAAAGTCAGTAACGGGTAAATCCTCCTCTGTTTGCCAAACAAGCATTGATCCGACGTGGCATACTCCTAATGAGACGTCTAAGGTCATTTTGGTCCAGATTGTCCCATTCCTGTTGCAACGCAGCAGCAAACGCAGCAGCAAGTTCTTTGACATTGGCAGGACGTTGTTGACGTTGACGTAACCACTGTCCAAGCATGTCCCAGACATGCTCGATGGGGGAGAGGTCGGGACTCAGTGCTGGCCAAGGTAATGTGGTGATGTTTTGTTGTTGGAGGTAACCTGTAACTAGCATGGCTACTTGAAAATTAAAGCTGTGAAGGACAGACCCCTGATTTAAGCCATTGGAAAGGGCATAAAAAATGCAGTCTGGTGGTTTTTGAATTTTAGAAATCCGATTATTCATTCAGAAATTGTGATCATCTGTATGGGTACATTTTCATGACTTTTTCATACGTTTCTAATAATTTTCATAATGAGAATTGCATTAGACCATTGATGTCAACATGGTAAATTAAGTAACAAAAAACAAACGATTGAAATTATATTACATTCTAATTGATTTAATGTAAAACAAAATATGGCAGGTTAAGTCATGTTACCGTTCGAAATATGAAATTTTCATTTTGTCGTTTTCATATAATTATATAATTTGCATATTTAATTAGGTAATTTGCATAAAATAAATTAGTACGTAAATTACATCAATATTGACATCAAGATAAAAACTATCATGTAACATTTCACATTAATGCTCTAAATACCTGGAACTTAAATATAAAATCAGGTAACTTGTAAGGTTAATTAGATTGCGTATAATCGTTGTCATGGTAACAGAAATTAAATTAGTACTTAAAATTACATCAATGTTCACATCAAGATAAAAACTATCATATAATATATCAAATTAAAGCTCTAAATGCCTGGAATTTAAGAATGCCAGTCAAGTCGTCCACAAGCAAAGTCGTCCACACGAAAAACCTGGTTAAGTCGTCCATACCCGTTGGTGGAGTCGTCCACACTCGATGGTTGAGTCGTCCACAAGACTTAGTTTAATTTTGAAGATATAGTAATACGTTGGTGGAGTCGTCCACACGACATAGTTTACTTTCGTGATATGGATATTCTTTCTATAATCCGGTAAAATATTCAAAACAAGCTTGTAGATTATTCATAAAAGGTGCATTAAATTAAAATACGCCACGTGGTCATTGAAGACAGTCTCGGCATGGTTTCAGAATTGCACGTCTTCCACGCTCTTCTGATACTGTTAACAAATATTGTAGGCTATATCATCAGTCGTACAGAACTTTTTTTTATAGCCATTTCAGTTATGGTTGTCACGTGATCATTGTCTATCATCGACGGATGAATAAAAACGTTTGCAAGTTACATGACTGTTACGCGAAGGACTACAAATTGTGTTATAAAGAAATACCACGGCATTTTCTGATACTGTTTACAAATGTTGTAGGCTATATCATCAGTCGTACAGAACTTTATTTTATAACCATTTCAGTTATGGTTGTCACGTGATCATTGTCTATCATCGACGGATGAATAAAAACGTTTGCAAGTTACATGACTGTTACGCGAAGGACTACAAATTGTGTTATAAAGAAATACCACGGCATTTTCTGATTTTAACTTCGGCATTTCTGATACTGACAATAAACACTAATCAAACAATCAAAATTGCTAAAATCATAACGCCAATTAACAAACAATACAAGAATACTTCATTAAAAAAAACATCGGTGAACAACAAAACAATAATCATACGATCAAACAAACAATACGATTAACATTAACTTTATTATAAAAACATCCCCCCATGCAATATGCAAATAAGATAGTTTTATTCGTGCATGCATGCTGTCATCCAATAGTAACTGTAAATTTCCCCGCGGTTAGACGCCTCTGACCAATCAAAAAATTGTGGTTTTTATCACTTACACCCTTCAATCGAGAAATCAAGCTTCTCGTGCGATTTTCTATAATTTAACTATAAGTGTGTGTTTTAATGGTTTCCAAATAAAAAAAGAATTTACATGTATGTAAATAGAAATAAATATGACACTACCATTAAAGAAATGTGTAGAATTCGGATTCAAAAGTATCGGTATAAAATTGAATATCAAACACGACGTCACACCTGTGCAGAGCCAGATGACTGCCGATCACGCTCCCCTCGAATTTCTTTCACACATTCGACTAATTTACGCTAACTTTATTACAAAACAAATCGTCAATACTAATCAAACAATCAACAATGACCATACGATTAACTTAGTACAAAAACAACCGTAATTCGATCTGAAATCAAATAACGGAATAGTACTAGCTATTTCTTCCATGCGATTAAATTGTGTACGAGTCTGTCTTATTCTTAGTTTTGGACGACATCACCAATGGTTGTAGATACGATTAAATTGTGTACGAGTCTTATTCTTAGTTGTGCACGAGTCTTATTCTTAGTTGTGCACGACATAACCAATAGTTGTGGACGACATCACCAATAGTTGTGGACGACTCCACCAACGGCTGTGGACGACTCTACCAACGGCTGTGGACGACTCCACCAACGGCTGTGGACGACTCCACCAACGGCTGTGGACGACTCCACCAACGGCTGTGGACGACTCCACCAACGGTTGTGGACGATTTCACTGTGGACGACTTTGCTTGTGGACGATAAGACTGGTACCCGAATTTAAATATAAGTTCAGGTAACTCGTAAGTTTAATTAGATTTCGTATAATCATTGTCATGGTAACAGAAATTAAATTAGTACTTAAAATTACATCAATGTTCACATCAAGATAAAGAATATCTTGTAATATATCAAATTAAAGCTCCAAATGCCTGGAACTTAAATATAAATTAGGGTTACTTGCATATTAATTAGATTGCGTATAATCGTTGTCATGGTAACAGAAATTAAATTAGTACTTAAAATTACATCAATGTTCACATCAAGATAAAAACTATCATGTAATATATCAAATTAAAGCTCTAAATGCCTGGAATTTAAATATAAATTCAGGTAATTTGTAAGTTTAATTAGATTTCGTATAATCATTGTCATGGTAACAGAAATTAAATTAGTACTTAAAATTACATCAATGTTCACATCAAGATAAAGAATATCTTGTAATATATCAAATAAAGCTCCATATGCCTGGAACTTAAATATAAATAAGGGTTACTTGCATATTAATTAGATTACATATAATCGTTGTCATGGTAACAGAAATTAAATTAGTACTTAAAATTACATCAATATTCACATCAAGATAAAGACTATCATGTAATATATCAAAATAAAGCTCTAAATGCCTGGAACTTAAATATAAATTCAGGTTACTTGCATATTAATTAGATTGCATATAACCATTGTCATGGTAACATACATTAAATTAGTAATTAGAATTACATCAATATTGACATTAAGATAAAAACTATGATTCGATGACAGACTTTATGATACAGCATCCACATGCTAACCATTCGGCCAACCACCGCCAACAGAAATTAGTTCTTAAAATTACATCAATATTTGACATCAAAATAAAAACTATCATGTAACATGTCAAAAAAAGCTCGAAATGCCTGGAACTTAAATTCTGGTAACATGCAACTGCTTTCATTTTTTTTTTAAATATTAATTGGTAATTTTCATAAACAAATAGCATTGTAATTGTATGCGATGGAAATTAAATCAGAAGGAGTTTCTAATTTCAGAAATTTCTATGAATGTTCATTATATCAAACCAACTACCGGTACAAAAATTCGTTCTCCTCGAAAGTGACATAATATTTTGGTAAAAATTGTACTGTAAACATTTAATAAAACAAGTTTATTTTTAATGAGCTATGTTAGTTATTTGTTTAAAAGTACGATCATGCGGATATCATAAAACAATTTCTAACTGAACTTATTGTCAATTTTTCAAGCATTATAGTTATCTAGTTGTTTTGCCTGTAAAGTGGCGGACACATTAGACGAAATATTCTTCCAAATCATCTGTCCATATAAATTGTTTTAGAGTCATGCTGAATAATTTACCAAACTATCATGATTGATTAAGAATCTTATAAAATTACTTAAAAGAAAATACAGTTTATCAAATATACTTTCAATTCATTTTTCAACACATCAGTTTTTGTCACCACTACCCGCCACTTGAAAATTTGCCTTGATGTTATAATTTATAAAAATAACAATAGATACACAAATATCTATTAAAGTTAATAAAGGATTATTTTGAGTTTGGTTTTGTAGGCTCTTCATGGCAGAAAATAATGTTGTCTTTTTAATTTCTATGTGAAAAATGGATTTTATTTTTATAGTCATAAAGAAATGGGTAATGGTAATTAATTACTTTCAATGTACTGGGTAATGGTAATTAATTACATTGCTAAAGAGAAAGTACTTGTAATAATTGTTTGATATATTCACAAAATTCAATCAATCACAAAATTTCACTTATACATGTATACGCCCACATTGAAATGTTATTGTACATTGTCGCCGCCCCTGTCCGTCCATCTGCCCATATTGATCACTTCAAAAAATCTTGTGGCTGCTCTAGAGGCTAAAATTAACATCCGATTGACTAAAAATTTATACAGTGTTTAAGATCATGAGACGAGGAAGTTTGTCGTTTTTCACCGATTTACTACCAGTGTTACGGCCATTGATCACTTTGAAAAATCTTGTGGACACTCTAGAGGCTAACATTAATATGTGATTGACTTTGAATTTATGCACAGTGTTTAAGGTCATGAGACTTAGAAGCCTTTTTTTCACCGATTTACGATAATTACTGGACAGTTATGGCCCTTGATAACTTTGAAAAATCTTGTGGACGGATGCTCTACAGGATAAAATTTATATCCCACTGACTTTTTAAAGGATTATACATAGTGTTAAAGGTCATAAGACAAAGAAACCTATTGATTTTCAACAATTTCTGATAATTATCATCTGATTGATTTTATATATCTTGTTTATGCCTATTATATTTAATCGTTTCGAATGACGTAAGATTGATGCACAGAGTTCAAGGTATTGAGAAGAACAAGTTTCTTGATTTCAATGATTTTTGATAACTTGAACACCTAAATCCATGATATTAAGTGTTTTGTATACTAAACATTAGCATGGGCCAAACAAAATCTAATGATTTTCTGATAAGTAATTAATTAGTTTTTACTCTTAATAAGATTTTAGTGTTTTATAAATGTTTCATTACCAACAAAAGTAAAAATTTGTGACAACTCTTGTTGACTGCCAGGTCAATTAAGCTGCTGTTGGTGTATGTTTCGTTGCCTGGCAACCATTCTTTGTAATAAACTTGTGTCATACTTGTATGGATACACATCAAAAGGTTTCATTGGTACAGGGAGGTCACCAATGAAATCAGTCATAGTGCATGTCAAATGACAAATTGGTTTTTAATTTTTAATAAAAGAAATCAATTTGACAATTCCTCTTCAAATATATTAAGGCTATTTTAGTGGGTATTTTTTCTTTAAAAAGAAAATGCTGTTGTAGTGTGAACACAAAATATCAGTTGTGAATTGTGAATCTTAGCAGGAATAAGTTCCACTAAAAAATTTAAATTCAACAAGCGTTTGTTTCACTGAAAAAAAGTGTAGCATAGTCTTCATATATTTGTACAATTTTATGTGCATCCGGAACAGACCAGATTCTTCCCGAGTGTTAGATGTTGGTTGAAAGTCGGCTAACAGGATGAATTTGTGTTCGACTAATTGTGCATCTTTACCATTCGGCCAGTTAAATTCACCGAGGCTTCTACACCGTTTACCAAAGTCAACTACTAGTTCATTCTTTGATTTTATTTCACGTACAATTCCTGGAAAGACATAATGTGCGAATAATTATTGGTTTGTTTATAAAAAAAACACAAGGAAAATATTGCTTTCCATTATTAGTTAATAGTAAATTAATTATATTTTCTGCTATTTTATTTTAAATAAGATATGAATGATGTTGATTCAAATTTAGAAGAAAGTTTGCCAGCCAGCAAAACCTACAGTTGCTAACTCTTCCGAACAATCCACAAAATAAAAACTACAAGTAAGGCTTACCTGGATACCAATCATCATCAAATGCTACTATCACCCATTTGTTGAGAGCTACACGCTTGCTTGATGACTGAAGTACCTCACCCATCTTCTCAGCTTGGGCATCACATGGTTTACGGATCTCTTCATTTCGGCTTGTACCAGGAGTAGAGTCATCAAAGGATTGCTTTACACCACCATTTTGAAAATTCAGCAAAATACTTTCCATTTCAGCTTTTCCCTTGATTGATATCTTGATCGAAGATCTTATGAATTTTGTTTTGCGTCTAACCATAGTTTCTTCAATTCCTCAAGAGACATCTCTTTCATCCAGCCAACTAGTTTTTTTCTATTTCTTTTCAATAGCTGTATGGTACTGTGAAAGAAGAGAGTTGCACTTGGTCGTCTTCTTTGACTAGAGTCTAGATCTCCAAAATGATGTTCACAGCCAAGGTTAGTCAAACCTGAAAAGCTGGTACTAGAAAGTGCTGTAAGCTCTGGTGCTTTACCATACTTGCCATCTTCAAGAAAATCATCAAGCTGAGCTTCGATGGTTTTTACAAAAGCACCCGCTGATCTTCTGAGTACTTCTAGAAATACATCTTCCATTGTTTCATGAACAAGAAGAGAGACACTGTTATACAGAAGATCATTTGCATGTCGATACTCTTCAGGAAGAGGGCTAGTTCCTCTGGTCAAAGGTGAAGGATCAACAGAACATTCTTTTAAGAATCGATGTAGTGGCTGGATAAACTTATACAGCTCAAGGTAATTGATCTGACTATCATTCATTAGCTCCCAGTATGGACCAGTCACCAACACATATAGAAGTCCTACAGCCTGAAGGATTGTGGCAACTACAGGACACTTCAAATCGGCAGCAACTGACACTAACCTTTGGTTGGGCGTTTTCACTTTCGACAGGACGGTTATAAATTCATCTCTGTGCAAACATATTTTTGCCGAAGTTTCAAACAAACAATTGAACCTATTGTCTCGATAGTTTCCGATTTGAGATTTTATACCTTGAGCAGCACAATAGGACTCCCACAAGTCTCTTACTCCGATGTGATCTCCAGCAGGTCCGAATGTCTGGGCTGTTGTCCTTGCAGCTCTTGAAGCAGCCTCTTCTTTTTTCCAGAATGCAAATTGAGGAAGTGCATCTCTCCCAAGTTTACTAGTCTGTATCACCAATTCCTATAAGAATGGAGGCTAGATACTGTGTACGAGTGAAATCCAAGTAAAACGTGTGCCATACAGTAGAATGTGTGGATACTGTCAGATATAGCTGGGGAATTACTGTCCTTCAAAACTTCAGAACGCCATTCATTCACTAACCTGTCACTTTTCTTCTCATTCCTTGCACGGTCTTCCATTGTAAAACTTAGTTTCTCAAGCGCATTCTGAAGAAAATGGGAATTGTCATCTACATTTCCATGTATGTTTTCCAGCTCTTTTATGGCTCCCTTTGCAACATTGGTGATAGCTACTCCTGTTTCACTGGCAACTCGATTGAAACTTAAACAAATGCAGTCACCTGTCGATAAAATCAGAGAGGTATCAAGTATCTTCACCTTACGTCTACTTGTTCCGTCTTTAGCAAGTCCCCAATTATCACACTTATCTAACTGACAAGCAATATATCTTTTGGCAATGTAATGGGATTCATCAGCTATATTTTGTACAGATGTCCTGCTTGGTAAACTTGTCATTGGCACCATCTGATGATAAATCGAATCCATTATCCACTGGATCACAAGAGGAATTTTGGCCTGAGCAATTTCTAAACCAAGAAGTCCAAGTACACACATCCTTAGACCAACAGTGAAACCATGTTCATCTTTAAGTACTGGCATTTTTACACTTTCATCTTCAGTTTCACCAAGTTCAATGCTAGCTTCAAGAGAACTTATCACCTGGTTCTTCTCTTTCAGCTGATTCTTCACTTCTTTCAGATTTTTATTACAAAAGTCTTCCCTTGATTTGGACTTGAAGTATGATCGAGAAAGCTGGAACTGTCGCTTTTTCTCAAGAGCATTTTGGAGATTGGATTCAGCTGTATTTAACGTTGCCTTCAAATCAGTAATGACATTTTCTTTCGCAGCCAGGTTAGCAGCATACTGAACATTGAGGTTGGAAACAGTCTGTTGTAGTTCTGCATTTGCTGTCTGTATCTTTTTTACTTTGGCTTTAAGGGAACACAACTTGCTGTAATTAGCCCTAGCTCTTAATTCTCTACGATCAACATTGAATTTGCTGTAATGACCCATCTGATTTTTTAGATCACTGAGTTCATCTCGACATTTAGTTATTTTGGCTTCTAACTTTCTGACAAACTTTTGTTTTCTACAAGTATCGTAACTTACACGAAGATGAGATTGAGTACAACTGCAAGTAAAATTCTGAGTGACAATGAAATTACTTCCTGGAATACATGTAGAGTCATCTATAACCATAGGAATCTCCTTTGAGTCGAGAGAAGTGACGGCTTCCTCTATTGGTAGGTTGGCTTCAGCTATAGGTATTTGGACCACTCGTCTGCCATCAGTGTTGCAGAGCTCACAATTGAATCTGCTTGTGGAGTTATAGCAGCAACAAAGCCAGTATTCTCTGTAACAACTCGGCCAGTATTCTCTGAAGGATATTCAGGATATTTGAATTTTGTTGATTCAAGTGTTGAAATATTTGTTATTTTTTTCTTACGTCTAAAGGAGTTGACAACATGTCTTATTTTAGCTCGTAGTTTTTCTTTGTAGTTTTCATTTAGTAAAGAGAGATTTTCTTCACTTGTATGGAGTGCCAATAACCAGTCTACTACACAGCTTTTTGAAAGGGAGTTGACAGATGCAAACCTAGCTAGTTCCAGCACCACACCAGTCTTTATTTCAGGCAATCTAGGCAATCTTTTAGCTAAAATTATTTCAGATGTTATTTCAACCTCTCTACAAAATGGACCAGGGTACATGCTGTCATCAGCAACACCTCCTTTTGAATCCATAATCTGAAAAATTATAGATAAAGAAATTAAAAAAAATGCAGGTAAATGGTAAACAAAATTTCAAACTATTTTACCCTAAGTTAAATTTAATGACCATTGATAAAAACCATAACAGAGTATAAGGCCTATAGGGGAAGATGATAGGCCTAGGCTATCTTGGCCACATATTTATTAAAAAAATAAATATGGATGCTAAATTGCCACGAAAGTTGATTTTGTCTGGATTTATTTATTTGTATATGGAAATACATGTAATTAACACCAAGGAAACTCTACCAATTGTCAATATATGGGCAAATAAACAAATACAGAAGCTATTTCTATTACAGTATTACTACTAACTAATAATATTATAGTGTTGCAATTCAGTGTTCGGGATAGTCGATATCGTATCACATTAATTTTGCGATGGAAAATGGCCCATTGCAATGAACTTGATCCGAATTTCAGCAAAGTGATTCACTAAATTTTATTGACGGTTGTTATACTCTTGGAAGACGAAAACGATATGTCAAACTTCGACAAGAACACTTGAAGCGAAGTCATTCGCAGACTGCTGTGAGAGGAGATTCCGTGACGTGTACCATCGTTTATTGGTCAATTACAGAAAACACCCCTGAATCGTCCAATCATAACGAAGCTATATTTAGCCAGATGATGAAATTTTATTATTGAACGGCAAGCTTCCCAAACCTTTTGTCATCAATTTTCAAATTGAAAACAAAATATAATGTTAAAATTGTACCGCACGCTTATCAGTTCTTTGATATATCAGCTTTACAATGATATGGCAGTACATGTTCATGAACGATTGTATTTTTTTCATGCCATGCATTAATCTGGACCCTATGCGTAATGCCAATGGCATGGCGACCAAGTCGACCGGTTTAAATAGTAAAATACACTATTTCGTTATAAATTTATTTACGCACTTTTAATGAAATCAGTTAACAGCGTGCCTGCATATTTTTTAAATACGGATAAATTATTACTGCGGTTTTTAATAATTTGTTTAGTGATGCCAGTTGATAGAAATCGGTACGTGAAAAAATAAACGTACAGCCCCGTGCGTATGGAATAAGCTAATTATATAATATTAATATACAGAAGATGATTGGTAATTTAATCATAGGCCTAAAAATAACAATTTTGAATCGATTTAATTTTATAAGAAAAGAATTTTGAAAAAAAAAAAAAAAAATGTCTATTATTATGAGCCATACATAAAATCTCTCTTGATATGAATTTTTATTATGTAGGCCTTTGGAATGATGAATTACCTGATCAACTTGTTAAAACTAATATTTGAGATGAGATATATATAACCGTTTTGTTAGACTGCCCAGTCTCTTCTTTCCATTTGTATATAAAAAAAAAATTTGAGTAAACCTGTAACCAGCACCAGAGACTGGACAATTTGCGAGCTTCACAATAAAATAGGCGTTCCTGTCATGTTTTACGTTGTTCCTTATTTGGAATGATTGACAGTTGTGAAGCAAGCCCCGAGTCCCGATACGCATGAACTGGCTTCGTTAAGTTGTTACAATGATGTCGTGTGTAATTATTTATGTTCATTCACCTCATCCCATACGTTGTATCCGTTCATTCGACAGATATTGTCCGTCAACAAAATTCTTAGATCGTTAAAGTATCACTAAATAACAATAACTGTTATCCACAACAAACATCTCGCAACTACACCAGTTTGCCAGTTAGTCGACAGCCATGTTTATTATCACGTGATGTTAGATATGTCGTGATCACGTGCACGACGTCACATGACCTACATAATGCAGATTGACCTACTAGATGAGAATGTAGCTCTATTTGCCCAGTCTCTAGAGATTACGTTTTTTTTGTTTTTTTTTTGAGAGGACTGGCCAATTTTTGGTGTGTGGAGAAGACTGGCCACCAGTCTACCGTTTTGTCGGTGTTTAATTATGTAATTTTTGCAGTTTTTAACAAATCTGTATTTTACGATCATTGCTAATAATGCTATGTATGCAGTCGTAGAATTAAGTTTTTGCCGTTTCCCGAACACTGATTGAGATGGATTAAAATGAGGTGGGGTTTAGTCATATAAACAAAACATGTTATCAACGAGGCCAATAGGTCTACTTTGTCCTCTAATAAATAATTTATGGTGGGTAGTGATTAAGTGAATACATTTTTTAAACATTAATTATAATCTGTCTGGATTTTAATTAGTCATCAAATATATTTTTCACTAATCAAATGAACCGGATTAAAGAAATTACTAATAGGCTATGGGTATGCTCACCATACAGTACTAACTAGTAATTCATAAGATCGTCATTCGGTGACCTAAGTAGACCAGTCAGGCTAATTAGGGTTTCACACTGCGTAGCTTGTGTGAAACACTATTGTTTTTGTTAAAATTATTCTTATTATTATTCTTCTTATTATTATTATTTTTTTTTTTCCAATTTGCTTATATCTCAGCAACTACTTGTCGGATCGATACAATGTCTTCAGTTTTTCCGGGAAAGTGGGTGTGACTTAGAGATTAAAGCTATTCCCGGCATTCTGCGACATTGCGAAACGTCCGAAATCACCGAAATTGTCGTTTTTTGAAATATTGCCGTAATATTAACAATAATCATTGTATTTGAGCATATGATGCTTTTTGACATAGCCAGAAACAGGGGACATAGCTATGTTACTTCTGATTTTTGATTTTCGACGAATCTTGGAAGATATTAGGCGCCAAATTTTGAAAATTTAAATTTTTACAAAAAACTTTTTTATTTATTAATATTTCTATATGACATTTTAACCAAGGTTAAAGAGTCATCTGATTTGAGCAAAAATGACAACATTTTTTGTTTCCGTAATTTTCCTTGGCCGCTATTGGCTAATTCAGTTTTTCAGTCCTACATTAATTATTTATTGTTGGATTTGTATAAAACCATGTTCATATGTTCCGTGGTTCAAAATGTCATTTTTTTTGTTACCGGTAAAGTTTCCTGAAGGCACCGGATGTGACGTAAATTCAGCAAAAACTGCAATATTGACAGTTCGGTACCACTTTTTGAAAGCAAATACTATTTTCTACAAATCTGATCTTACTCAAAAGATGCGCCGTGTAAAAGTGCACAAAATCTCGGACTCAGTTTTTTTAATTTCGATTTTGTTTTCGGGCCATTTCGATTAAAAGGTAAAAAAAGGGGTAAAAATAAGCTATTTACAATCCATCCAGTGTCTTCATATATTAAAATATTTCTTCGATACTTTCATAAACTTGTAGCAATAATCCATACAAAGAGAATGTATGTGAAATTTAGTTTGTAATATGAGCAGTTGCCGAGAAATGGGCAATTTTGCATGAGTCACTTGTCACGTTATTTTGGCTGTAAAAGAATCAATTATTATTTGATTTTCAATTTTTTTTTTCACTGTCTGTTGCCTATTTCCACAGTCAACTATTCCAAACCATTTTAACACTTTCACTGTCACCGAAAGTGACGTCATTTAGGCAATAACTGGATTTTTAGCCTTAAAAATACATTTTTTATTCAAATGAGTATTATTTGTAATATTTTTAGAATTATGAAATTTGGTTCCCATCAACAAATAGAATGAACCCATACGATTATATAGATACCACAAAATTGTTTCTAACTTGTACGGTTGCAGAGAAATGGATGATTTTCCACAAGTCACTTTTTACTTTATTTTGGCTCTAAAAGAATGAGTTATTATTCGATTTTCATTAAATGTTCACCATATGATGTCTTATGCCATTTACGATTTCATAGAACTAATTTAAATTTTTTGGTATCACCGGAAGTGATGCTATTTTGGCAAAAACTTAATTTTTAGCCTGCAAAACAGATATTTTATTCAAATGAGTCTGATTTGTAATGTTTTCAAAATTATGATATTTGATTCCAATCAACAAATAGATTGAACCCTTACGATCGTACAGATACCACAAAATGGTTTCTAACTTGTGCGGTTGCAGAGAAATAGGCGATTGTCTACAAGTCACTTTTCAAGGTTTTTGGTCTATAAAAGTGGCAATTATTATTCTATTTACATAACATTTTCACTATATGATATCAAAAGGCAATTCGGATTTCATAAAACTAATTGAACATTTTCATTATCACCGGAAGTAATGTATTTTTGTCAGGATCACTTACAAGTAACAAAAGTATAAAATGAATTGATATTGCTGGATTTGGTTGATTCTGTGTCCAATTTATTTGAAGTGTGCAATGCTTATGGGGAAACTTGTTTAATGGTTTCATTGGTATCGGAAGTGACATATGTTCAAATGTAACGTGGCACCGGAAGTGACATGTTAAAGGGTGGCGTGGCACCAGTGAAACCTGTCATTCCTGCATGCAGGTCTAGTTAGATATCAAGTTTGTGTACAAATTCATACAATCGAGCATTGTGAAATGAAATAGGGTTTAACATTTTATTCAAGTTTTAAAAGTACTTTGATAAAGTCGTACAAATCAAATGGGGTTTAATATCCTACTGTTCTGCTCTGAACTGGGCTAATAAAGACGGGCATATGCCCTACAGTGTGCTATGATGAAAATTTGGCCCGGACAGCGGCACTGCGGCCTGCACATATATCGAATTCTAACTTTCAATGGATCTTTTACGTGCATACCAATCTGTACACGGGACCTAGTTTTTCCGTCCTATCCGAATGACTAGACAGTTGTCCTTGTCAGACCAGCTAACAAGGGGGGGGGGAAATATTATTTGCTTTCGGGTACGGAAAATGTGGAAAAAACTGCAGATGGCCAAACTATAATCTTTTGTTGTGGCATAAATAAGAAATTTCCCGGATTCTGACAAGTCGAAAAGTGTTGTCGAATGGACAAATCCCCTCTAAATTAACAAGGCGAATTACAGTCTACCTTTTTTAAATGTCTTGTACGCAAATATCTTCCTCAACTCAAATCTTTAACGGCAAATGTGTTCAAGAAATTCTGCTCAAATGACTATCACACCATTTTAAAACATAGTCCTTTATGACAAAACACTTATGAAATACTCAAAACAGTAGAAAACCAGTCATAAATAAAACTGTTTTTAGATATCCAAATATATTTATAACTAGGCAGTGACAGTATGGACTAATTTCACTAAACATATTATGCAAGTGCTAGATTTGCCTATTGCACGTCTTTCTTTAGGCCTGAATTTTGTTCTAAATTATTATAATTAGAATTAACTTACCAAGACCATAATCACCTCTCGATGTCGACGCTAGCCTGAGTTATTTGCTGGACTAGGTTTCGATTTGCTGCTCAACTTTCATTCATAGCGTTTTGTAACCTGGTAATCGTTCATTTAATATTCAAGCCCCTCTTCTCCGAAACAAGGGGTGTTGGATGGCCGAATGGTTAGCACGCGCGTGCTGTATCATAAACCCTGTCATTGAGTCAACTGGCGTGGTTTCGAGCCCCTGGTTGTACGTGACAAGGAGTGGGTTTTCTGCGGGTCCTCCGGTTTCCTCCCACTGCTAAAGACCCCTATACGCGCAAGTGTATTATTGAAATAAAATTAAACCATATGTTAGTCCCGAAATGACCTAGTTTGTGTCGAGTTAACGTTAAACCCTATTTCCCTCTCTTTCACTATGGTAATAACCCTTATTTATACCATTCTGCACACAATGTACGTTAGGAATATACTAAATAAACACATTCATTAAATGGATGCCGAATAAATACTCATGTTGAGTTTTGTTACTAAAATTGGACTTTACTAGGTTTTGCCTTTTGACGGGAGAATATTTCTAGTTTCAGAATCCGGATGATGTCACCTTGGCATCCTTGGGGTAATTAAAATATTCAAGATGACCGTCATGAGGCATTTTCTGGTTATTTATTTTAATTGAATGGGGTACAATTCGGGACAAATTCCCTCGGACCTCGGTTTGAAGGTGGTTTCTGTAAGAATTTGATCCGCTGAATCTAATGAGCTTGGCTATCCCTATTTAAAAGTAACGACTAATTTTGCTAGGGGGCCAAATTCATAATGGCAGCTCTTTTTGTTAGGTAAACCCATAATGTTCCCTAATACAGTGTGTAATATATTGAAATATAGGTTCCCTAATACGGTGTGTAATATATTGAAATATAGGTTTTCATTGTCAATTTCTTCAGATATAAACATAAATACATGTTCAACCAAAGGGTGTTCCAATCTTCCCCTAATATTCTTATAAGGACACAAAGTATACACGGTCAAACACAATCAACTATCAGACCATCGTGAGTTGAAAGCAAAATGTTTTTAATTACTAACTCGGGCTCACATATTTGTAATGTGCAACCTGGGGAATTAGTTTAACTCATCCTCTTTTAAATCACTAGAATACTCGCAATCGGTAGAACAATCTGATTCTTCCCATTTTATCCGTGTTATGCAACGGGGATGACATTTGTCTTGCAAGTTATTTGGTCATTCATAGGCGCCCATGAAGCTGGGGTTTCTATTACGCTGCGAACCTTTTTTTCATTCCTTATTGCAGTCTCTTTTCTAGTAGAGAAGGTGACACGGGCAGGTGTCATAGTGGATTATAATTTATGCTTGAAAATTCGCTCTCCGTAGCTTCTTTTCATATGGCTCTGTAATTTGTGCTCTAAGTTCCATGATACCTATTTTTTTACGTTAACGGTTCTATTATCTTCCATGGCCTATTGGCGTTTCGTTCGGTCATGGCATATTTCGCCATTCAGATAGGAACCAGAAAACCTATAGTTTTATACAGTGCTCACTCTGGGTTCCATTTTTTTTCCGCCAATTTTTCTTTCTAATTTATCAGCCAGATATTTTTTCCGCCAAAATAAAATAACTATTAAACATTTTTTTCGGGAATTTTATTTACATAAATACATACAATATATATCTTAAAATTTAAAAAATTCTTCTCTGCTTTGCAGACTCCCATTTTTTGAAGACTGATTCACATGTTGAATAAAACATTGTTTTGTTAGCTGTATCATACCTTAACCAAGAATTTGAAAATTTCGATTCATCCCTGAAAGTGAAAGATATACCTTTTCCAAATGCACTTATTATTTTACGTTTTTCGAAATTTTTCTCTGCGGTGGTCTTTTGGGGTATCAGTTCAATATCTAGGGCTGTAATATCATCATGTCAGTATCATCTGTAGTCTTCGGGCATTTTGGTGGTGGAATATTAAAAAAAAATCTGACATTCTTCTGTCAGTCGTTGAAGAAGGCTGTTCAATTTTTCGCTTACGACCCATGGCATATGATTTGATAATACATGGCTTTCGACAGTCCCAAGTTTATATACGCATTTATAAACTGTAACAACATACCTGGCTTCATTTATTAACGATATCGTCAATTTCGTTATGAAATAGATCAAAAAGCAGTCATAATCCAATAATCCCGATAACAAATCGAGTGAGTATTGTTTACAGTGTCCGCCATTTTGAATATATCGAAACCATCAACAAAGCAACCGATTCGTATTTGAAAACACACAATTAAATCTTTTGTCTCTTAATTAGTTTATTACTACTCTGACTGTAAATACTTATCAACACTAATCCCAGATTGATCAAGAGACAAAAGATAGGGCTATTATTGATACCTAATTGATTGTTGATTGACTCAACGAAGCGCGATCGACGGTACACTGTTTAGTAGTATGTACGCGCGGAAATCAAAGCTTTGTGCCGAAATTTTTTTTATTTCCAGGTAAAAAAAGAATAGCCATACAGGAAAAAAATTTCGCCAAATTGAATATTCTTTTACCCAAAATTATATTTTAATCGCAATTGGCGAATTTGGCGATCGACAGCGTGAGCGCTGGTTTTATACCTTATTAATATTGTTATGTCTTGCCAAATATGGCCACCATTTTGAATTTAAGCTCAACCTGGAATACGTTTCGATCGGAACATGTTTTATGTTTATATCTGAAGTAAATGACACCAAAAACTTATTGTTTAATATACTGGACAGCTTTTTTGGTGCGACTTTATGGGTTTACTACCAAAATGAGCCTCCGTTTTGAATTTGGCACCCTAGTGGAATTAGACAGCTTTTTTTTAGGAAGAATACCCACTTTCATTGGATTCAGAGGGTCAAATTCTGACAGAAATCACCATTATATCGAGGTCCGAGAGACTGTTTCCAGTTTTTTACCCTACTAAATTAAAATAAATAACCAGAAAATGACTCATGACGGCCATTTTGTATTTTTTAATTTCCTCAAGGATGCCAAGGTGGCATCATCGGATTCTGAAACTACACATATTGAAGATATATAATACACCAAAAAACCTATATTTCATTATATTACACACCGTTTTAGGGAACTGTATACATTTACTGCTAAAATAAACCACCATTTTGAATTTGGCCCCCTAGTGGAATTAGACGTCACCTTTATGAAACCCATCTTCAACCTGTGGTCCGAGAGTATCTGTCACACATTTTACCCCACTTAATAACCAGAAAATGTCTCATGGCGACCATCTTGAATACTTAAATTTCCCCAAGGGTGCCAGGGTGGCATCATCCAAATTTTTATCTACACATACTGAAGATATATAATCCATCAAAAAACATTAGGTGGACTATATTTCCAGGTTAATGCTTAAAATGGGGTTTGGCAACTGGACTACAGCTGAAGATAAATTTTAAATGTTCCTATTGTCAATTAGAACAGGTTTCGCTTTAGTTTTTGTACTTTACGCTGACATTTTATTGCTTTAAATCTTCCGAGCGCAAAGGTGGAAAATTTGACCTTTTATTCACCTCCGGAGTCACAAAGAACAAACGTGAATTTATCAAATTTATATTTTGATTGATAGAGTGATTATTTTCGAGTATTTTCAGCTTATTTTCATGAAACAAGAATGGCTGCGCATTCTCTTTCTGCGCAAATGATCTTATTGGACCATTGAACCCGAATATCTCGAAAACACCCGAATGGCGGACTGATTATCACTCGACATCGTGTTCTACGCAACATTTTACTGTACACTACACAGACTAGGTACCAAAAACGGGCTAAATTTTGGATGTTTGTCTTGTGTCCAGTTCACTGACATTTAATTCGCTGGTATGTTATATCTAAACAACATGTCCCACTTGATAGCATTATTACCCTGTTAAGTGTTGACAACTTTTAACCTGCCTGCTATTGAGAGTATCAAATGACAACATTTTGATTTAGAAAATAAAAAGCTCTTTACTATAATTGGTCATTGGTATCAGTTGTTTATTTCTTCCCAAAACCAAGTTTTATCATTAAAATGAATGGTATTGGATGCCAGAATAAAAATTGACATCTTTCAATAAAGGTGAGCTATTTATAATCATTTTTGTTCTGAAAACAGAAGATACATGTATGTAGTTTAACTGGACAAGGATTTGCAGGGTTAGACCCAAGACAAAGTAGTGTGTATTTTTGTACAGAATTTACAAATATTTTAAGATTAAAGGTGCTAAATTGATAATATTTGGGACCTAGAAATTGACACAAATGGGTCGCAACACATATACTAATGTAATATGAATGTACATAAACTGATTTGCATTCAACTGTTTCCGTTTTTACTATAATTTCAAATATTTATGTTCAGCGAAATACGCCAGAAGTCTCAATCGAATAGCAATCTAAAGCATCTGGTTATTCCAATCTACCTCCATAGTATTTATTGTGCATGCTCTACAGATAAGAATACAGCTCACCGTTTGACATATTGTGGAATATGTCTAGCCTCGTTCTTTGAGTCCCTTGTAAAAAAAATGGCCCGAAACCAGAGCAGTTATTTTAATTTGAGGAAGCTCATTTCGTCCAGTCCTTATTTTTATACGACTACATTTTGTTGTGGATGTATACTGCTGTCGACCCTGTCCATTTATCTGTCCATAATTTATTTGTGGACACTCTACAGGTCACAATTTTTGACTTAACTTGAAATATGGGCATTTCTCCCAAAGATTTTGGTTTCTCTCGATATTGGCATGAATCGAGCCAGATCTAGAGGTCACAATTTTCATCCAGTTACATATTTATATCCCAAAGATCTGGGTTACTAATCTTGATACTTCAGACCGTAACTTGCTGGATTATGACCCCTGATTGTACAAAAAACGCCTTTTGTAATCTTGTTCTGTCCATCAAATAAAGACGGACTTTCGCTAAACAATGTGTTATGACAGGGATTTTGTCCAGACAGTTGCATCATGGCCTACCCTTATATCGAATTCCAACTGCCAAGTGATCTTTTACATGCACGCAATGTATACCCTGGGCCTCGGTTTTTCGTACCATCCGAACCACTGACAAGGTGAAGCCAGACAGAAATATCCCGATGAACTTTCTTGTCCAATATAGGGATCGAACATGCGACCTCCAGTCAGGCTAGCGAGACAGTGTCTTACTACCGTGGTTCTCAACAATTTAAGATACTGATGATGAATAGAAATTTTAGAATGTTTAGGATCTTTTGTATACAATTAGTTCATGTCTTTGTAAAGTTGTGTATCTTTGTATAATTATGTACATGTAAACATATTTATCTTTGCTTATTGCGTGTATCTTTCTTTTATTTCTATTTGAAATTGAGTATTTGTATATATGCACATGACCATATAATTTTTTTTTATGCAATAAAGCTTCTTCTATTATCTTATTTAAAATACATGTATCATAAGCTTAGTAGTATAATCTTATGTATTATTTGAACTAAATGTAATTTTTATTTATTAAATATTTACTTTATTTTTTTTTTATTTTTTTTTTTTGGTTTAAATTTGAATGTGATTATAGAATCTGACCCAAAAGGCTTATAACTTGAACAATCTAAATATATAGAGCAATGTAATATGATACTTAACATGCCCTATACACCACATCATCACACGGTATTGTCTTTGACAACTTGATGACAGGATTCTCTTTAACAAATCTGTATTGTCTGTGGGGGTCACATTCCAAAATTTGAAGAAAACTGGCTGATTTTCACCTAGTCCCACGACTGTGTAGAAAAATTGGACCTGGTTCTGTGCCCATTTGATGGAACCCCACCCCGGAGCCAACACACTACACAACCTGTTTAGCCAAAAATAACGCTGTTCTTAAAAAGATGTGACCAATCCAGATCACGCGAATAATAACGACATGTCCTCGTGTCTGTCAAAAAAAAAACTGCATCCAATGAAAAACAACAGGATACGATTGACTACGATAACAGAATCATCAATAATATGATCAATAATCTGATTGGTTGTTTTAGTCGCATGAAAATATATAAATATAGACAGCATCGATCATTACTTCATTCCTTTCCCACTTGAAGAAGAAGAATTTCAAGATGTTACGTTTAATTCTGGTAAGTATAAGAAATCACATTTTCATAGTTAAAGAAGCTAAATCTTGATTAAGGCAATATGGGTTAAAGGAATCTCTATTCTTTTGAACCTAAAATGGACCAAAAAGCAGATATTAATACAACATGAGTGTATAAAATTAAGTTACCTTCATTTTTAAAACTAGTATTTTAATTTCTAATCAATTTAATTTGTTATTTTAACTATATTTTTAGGGTTTCACACTGCGTAGCTTGTGTGAAACACTATTGTTTTTGTTAAAATTATTAGGGTTTCACACTGCGAAGCTTGTGTGAAACACTATTGTTTTTGTTAAGATTATTAGGGTTTCACACTGCGTAGCTTGTGTGAAACACTATTGTTTTTGTTAAAATTATTATTAGGCTTTCAGAATTTCGTCTGAAAGCCTATTGAGATTACTAAAATTATTATTAGGCTTTCAGACTTTCGTCTGAAAGCCTATTGAGATTACTAAAATTATTAGGGTTTCACACTGCGAAGCTTGTGTGAAACACTATTGTTTTTGTTAAAATTATTATTAGGCTTTCAGACTTTCGTCTGAAAGCCTATTGAGATTACTAAAATTATTATTATTATTATTATTTACCGCGGGGGCCAAGTTCTCCATGATCGAAAGCAGATATCGATCTGAAATCAACTTTTCTTTCGGGAAACCATGTGGTGGCTACTTGATAAAGTATTTTCAAAAATTCTGCGCATACCGGAAGTGGCAGATCTTTGTACGTTGTCAAAAAATTGAAAATTGGCCATAGTTTCGTCAATTATTTACCCATTTTCAAACAAATGACATTTTCGGAAACCCTGAATCTTTTCCGAGCCAATAGCAATCTAAGATTTTGTAATTTCGAAACTTCGTCGCTGACTTCTAGCGTTCGAAAATTAAAAAAATTTGTTTAAGAGACAATTTTTTTCATTTTTCAAAATTTTCAAATTTGACTTATATTTTTGGATACCTTAAGTCCATCCGATTCCAGTAACATAAGTTTCATTCAGAGTTATCGCCCTTTATTTTTCGATTTTTTTCGAATTTTCTACCTATTTTGTGAGCTCGGGTTTCGTTATATGGCTGAATTGGCGAATCTGAAACTTCTAAGGCATGAAGCCAAATGCCCATTGCAAGGAATAAAGCAATTTCAACAATGATCCGTAGACCGGAAGTAGTCGAAATAATGTGCAATATTTTGAAAAAATGCTAAAAATGGATAGTTTTGGGGAAAACGCGATTTCTCCGTTCGATGTCAATGGATTAAACAAATTAGGGTACCATTGGACTGCACTAGGATTGTACTATCGTATGATACCCAATTCATACGGATATTATGATCAGGCAGCAAAATATGGCACGCTGAAAATCAAGTATTTTCTGATTTGGAGCGTTTTTGGACGCCTATATCTCAAAAACTTAACCGTAACTTTTTCTTAAATTTTTTCTATCGAGAGTCCTTTCGGAGTTAATTTGCATGAAACCACCCAATAAGCCTTTGAAATATCTGGAATGGGTGAAATAACGGACTGAAAATCGAAAAATCGTGAAATTTTGGAAAATGCTCTACTATTTTTTTATTTGAAGAGATTTTTTAAAAAAGGTTGTATATTCAGATAGCTGACCTAATTAAGAATCTAACGATGTATAATATGTATGTAGTTATTGAAATTTAATTTTCGATATTTTAATTTTTTTTCATTTTTAGCACTTTTGAACACAGGATTTCTCAGGGGCATTTTATCTGATCAGATAATGTAATATATCATTACAGAGCCCTGTGGCTATTTTAGTGCCCAAACCGGCTATTAAAAATATTCCGACAATGATAACCATTCCGGAAGTATTCAAAAAATGAAAAAAAAAGGTTAAAAACATTGTCTCACTTGAGAAAAACTTGATTGCTCCCTTAGGTAATAGCGGACCAAAAGAACTAAAGTGTCGTTGGATACCCCTATTAATGGACCATCATATGGTATCTAAATAATACTATTTCAATGGTAAGGAAATAAATTATTGTATGCCAAAAATCAAGTATTTTCCGCTTTTTTAACATTCCGAGACGCCCTTTTCTCGAAAACGACGCCTACGATTTTTCTTAAACTTTTCTTACTCAACGTCCTATCGGTTGTCTATATAGTGAATCCAAAATGAAAAGCATTGAAATAATATAGGTGGTCCAAAAATGGCCTCGAACTTTGAAAAAAATTGAAAAATCGTTAAAGTTTTGGAAACGCTCTTTAATTTATCTTTTTTTCCAAAACTACTCAATGGATGTTTCTGACACATCTGGTACAGAAAGTTAAGTATCCAAAGAACTTCGTAAAGCTATCACGACAACAATCGTAAAACCGGATGTAGTCGAAAAAATGTCCGATATTTTGAAAAAAAAAAATTTTTTTTTACTAAAACCTTTTTCATTTATGAATATTTTTTGATGGTATTTTACACAGGGTTAAAATATCATCCTACTTGAACAGAAATGAGAAAAAAAATTGTCTCGGTAATTTGCGTTAGCCGCCATCGGCTAATTTAGTTTTTCGTACCCAGAACAATTATTTATTGTTCGATTTGTATAAAACAAAGTTCATATGCTCCGTGGTCCCAATTGTAATATTTTTTGTTACGGTGAAATTTTTCTGTCGGCAACGGAAGTGACGTAATATTAACAAAAACTACAATTTTGACTGTTCTGTACCACTTTTTGAAAGCAAATGTTATTTTTTTCAAAACTGATATAACTAAAAGGATGCACCCTGCAAAGGTGCACAAAATCTTTAGCTCAGATTTTTTAATTCCAATTTCATTTTCGGGCAATTTCGAATAAAATGTAAAATAAAGTGTAAAATTCAGTTATTTACAATTCATTCAGCATCTTCATATTTTGAAATATTTATTTGTTATTTTCATAAACTCGTATCATTAATCCAGACAAAGAGAATGTATGGGAAAATTAGTTTGTAATATGAGCAGTTGCTGAGAAATATGCAATTTTGCATGCATCACTTTTCACGTTATTTTGCCTATAAAGGAGGGAATTATTATTCGATTTGCAATATTTTTTTTCCGTTTGATGCCTAATGCCATTTTGGACTAGGTCAAGCCAATTTTACATTTTCACTGTGACCGGAAATGACGTCTTTTAGGCAAAAGCTGTATTTTTAACCTAAAAAACAAATATTTTATTAAAATGAGTCTGCCTTATAATATTTTTAGAATTGTGATATTTGATTCCCATCAACGAATAGAATGAAGCCATACGACCATACAGATACCACAAAATGGTTTCTAACTTGTACGGTTACAGAGAAATAGGCGATCTTCTATAAGTCACTTTTCAAGGGTTTTCGTCTATAAAAGTGTCAATTATTATACGATTTTAATAATTTTTTTACCATTTGATGCCTTATGCCATTTATGACTTCTATGAACTAAATTAACATTTTCAATATCACCGGAAGTAATGTAATTTTTGCAAAAAACGTATTTTTAGCCTTCAAAACAAACATTTTTTTGAAGGGATTTATATTTATCATTCGTTTAACTTTATAATGTTTGATTCCAATAGGCAGTAAGATTGAATCAATACCATCATATTGATATCAAGAAAAGGCTTCTAGCATGTTCCCTTGTCGAATAATAGCCAATTTTCCCAGGGTCACTTTTAAGTTTTTTACCTTCTTAATTTCAGTTTATGGATTATAGGTTAATTATTTATTGCCCGATATGATAAAACAAATTTTGTATGTTGCGAATTTTCGACTTATTTTTCACCTATAAAAATGTCTTTCGGCTCCGGAAGTGACGTATTTTGCCATAATTTACCATTTTGACCGGTCTTTTCGCCAGCAAATAATATTACTTTAACATATGATAGACGGTGTCACTGAAGTAAAACAGTTAAAGTTTGGTAGCTCAATGGATCGGCTATGGTATAATAAACTTTCTGTATGATTCCTGAAAGCCGCTTCAGTGCTGCTTGCAGGTCTAGTTCTTATTATTATTATTATTAGGGTTTCACACTGCGAAGCTTGTGTGAAACACTATTGTTTTTGTTAAAATTATTATTCTTATTATTATTATTATTCTTCTTTTGTTTTGAGTAGATCTCAGCAACTGCTTGTCGCATCGTTACGATTTCTTCGGTTTTACTGGGAAAGTGGGTGTGACTTAGAGGATAAAGCTATTTTGAACGTTCTGCGACAATGCGAAATGTCCGAAATCACCGAAGTTATCGTTTTTGAAAATATTGCAGTAATTTTAACAATAATCAATGGATTTTAACTTTCGATACATTTTGGCATAGCCTGAGACAGGGCACATAGCTACGCTACTTTCGATTTTTGATTTTCGGCAAATCTTCGAAGATATTAGGCGCCAAATTTCGAAAATTTAAAATTTTACAAAAAATTTTTTTATTTATGAATATTTTTTAGTCGTATTGTGCACAGAATTAAAGAGTCATCTGCCTAGTGCAAAAATGTTAAAAAATTTTGTCTCAGTAATTTTCCTTGGCCGCTATTGGCTAATTCAGTTTTTCAGTCCTAGATTAATTTTTTATTGTTCGATTTGTATAAAACAAAGTTCATATGCTTCGTTGTCTCAATTGTCATTTTTTTTATTACCGGAAGTGTTATCTGCCGGCACCGAAAGTAGCATAATTTTACCAAAAACTACAATTTTGACAGTTAGGTACCATTTTTCGAAAACAAATATAATTTTTTGGAAAAATTATTTGACTCAAAGAGTGTGCCCTTTCAAGGCGCAAAAAATGGCGGAAGCAGTTTTTTTAATTTCGATTTCATTTTCGAGCAAATTCGATTAAATGGCTAAAAATGGTGTAAAATTGACCCATTTACAACCTATTCAGGCTTTTCAGATTTAAAAATATTTCTTCGTAACTTTTATAAACTTGAGGCTATAATCCATACGAAGAAAATGTATGTTAAAATTAGTTTGTAATATAAGCAGTTACCAAGAAATGGACAGTTCTGTACAAGTCACTGTTTTCGTTATTTTGCCTGTAAAATAGTCAATTATGATTGGATTTTTATAAAAGTGACATCATTTGATTCAAAAAGCATGTAGCGTCATATCAAGTTGATTACAATTTAAAATTGACACCGGAAGTGACGTCATTTTGTCAAAAACTGCATTTTAAACTTTTTAAATCAATGTTTTATTCAACCAAGAATTACTTAATATGTATTAATAATTTTAACTTTTGGTTTAAATTCACATATAAACACAACTCATATGGTCATATACATATCATAAAATTGTTTCTAACTTGTTCGGTTGCCGAGAAATAGACGGTTTTCTACAGGCCACTTTTGAAGGTTTTTGGGCCATAAAAGTGTCAATTATTATTCGATTTTCATAAACGTTACACCATGTTATACCTAATGCCATTTAGGATTTCATACAAGTAATTTAAGATTTTCATTATCACCGGAAGTAACATCATTTTGGCAAAAACTGTATTTTTAGCCTTCAAAACAGATATTTTATTCAAATGAGTCTGTTTTGAAATGTTTTTCAAATTATGGTATTTGATGCCAATCAACAAATAAAATGAACCCATACGATCATACAGATACCACAAAATGGTTTCTAACTTGTATGGTTGCAGAGAAATAGTCGATTTTCTACAAGTCACTTTTCAAGTTTTTTGGTCTTTAAAAGTGGCAATTATTATTCGATTTACATAAAATTTTCACTATATGATATCGTATGCCATTTCTGATTTCATAAAACTAATTGAACATTTTCATTAACACCGGAAGAAATGTAATTTTGTCAAGATCATTTACAAGTAACAAATGTATAAAATTAATTGATATTGCTGGATTTGGTTGATTCTGCATCCATTTTATTTGTGTGCAATGTTAATTTGGAAACCTGTTTAATGGTTTCGTTGGTACCGGAAGTGACATATGTTCAAGGGTAACTTGGCACCGGAAGTGACATGTTTAAGGGTAACGTGGCACCAGTGAAACCCGTCATTCCTGCATGCAGGTCTAGTTCTTCTTTTGTTTTGAGTAGATCTCAGCAACTGCTTGTCGCATCATTACGATGTCTTCGGTTTTGTTGGGAAAGTGGGTGTGACTTAGAGGATAAAGCTATTTTGAACGTTCTGCGACAATGCGAAATCACCGAAGTTATCATTTTTAAAAATATTGCAGTAATTTTAACAATAATCATGGGATTTTAACTTTCGATACATTTTGGCATAGCCGGAGACAGGGCACATAGCTACGCTACTTTCGATTTTTGATTTTCGGTAAATCTTCGAAGATATTAAGCGCCAAATTTTGAAAATTTAAAATTTTACAAAAAACTTTTTTATTTATGAATATTTTTTAGTCGTGTTGTACACAGAATTAAAGAGTCATCTGACTTGCGCAAAAATGTTAAAATTTTTTGTCTCAGTAATTTTCCTTGGCCGCCATTGGCTAATTCAGTTTTTCAGTCCTAGATTATTTTTTTATTGTTCGATTTGTATAAAACCAACTTTATATGCTTCGTTGTCTCAATTGTCATGTTTTTTGTTACCGATAGTGTTATCTGTCGGCACCGGAAGTGGCATAATTTTACCAAAAACTACAATTTTGACAGTTTTTTACGATCTTCAAAAACAAATATTATTTTTTTGAAAAATTATATGTCTCAAAGAGTGTGTCCTTTCAAGGCGCAAAAAATGGCGGAAGCAGTTTTTTTAATTTCTATTTCCTTTTCTAGCAAATTGGATTAAGGGGTGAAAAAAGGCGTAAAATTGACCTATTTACAACCCATTCAGGCTTTTCAGATTTTAAAATATTTTTACATAACTTTTATAAACTTGTAGCTATAATCCATACGAAGAGAATGTATGTAAAAATTAGTTTGTAATATAAGCAGTTGCCGAGAAAAGGGCAGTTTTGCATAAGTCACTGTTTTCGCAATTTTGCCTGTAAAATAGTCAATTATTAATGGATATTCACAAAAGTGACATCATTTGATTCAAAAAGCAAGTGTGCGTTATATCATGTTGATTACTATTTAAAATTGACACCGGAAGTGACGTCATTTAGTCAAAAACTCAATTTTTAACTTTTGAAATCGATATTTTTTTCAACCAAGAATTATGTCACATATAATAATAAAATCAACTTTTGGTTTAAATTCACATATTAACAAAACTCATACGGTCAAAAAGATATCATAAGATTGTTTCTAACTTGTTCGGTTGCCGAGATATAGGCGATTTTCTAAAAGTCACTTTTGAAGGTTTTTGGCCCATAAAAGTGTCAATTATTATTCGATTTTCATAAAATTTTCACCCTTTGAAGCCTAATGTCATAGACAATGTTATAAAACTAATTTAACGTTTTCATTATCACCGGAAGTAACGTCATTTTGGCAAAAACTGTATTTTAAGCCTTCAAAACAGATATTTTATTCAAATGAGTCTGATTTGTAATGTTTATAAAATTATGATATTTGATTCCAATCAACAAATAGATCATATAAATACGAAAAAATGGTTTCTAACTTGTACGGTTGCCGAGAAATAGACGATTTTCTACACGTCACTTTTCAAGGTTTTTGGTCTATAAAAGTGGCAATTATTATTCGATTTACATAAAATTTTCACCATGAGATGCCTTATACCATTTCTGATTTCATAAAACTAATGGAACATTTACATTATCACCGGAAGTACTGTAATTTTGTCAGGATCAATTACATGTAACAAATGTATAAAATGAAATGATATTGCTGGATTTGTTTGTTTCTGTTTCCATTTTATTTGATGTGTGCAATGCTTATGTGGAAACCTGTATATTGGTTTCATTGGTACCGGAAGTGACATATGTTCAAGGGTAACGTGGCACCGAAAGTGACACAAGTTCAAGTTCAAAGGTAACATGGCACCAGTGAAACCCGTCATTCCTGCATGCAGGTCTAGTTTAAATTATGATTATTTCCTGATTTTGTAGAAATTCTATGTGATCAAGATACCAATTTGAAATACGTGAATATTCTCAAACGGAAACATTTATTTATTTATTCATGATTTATTTCTAAAATAACCCGTATGAGCAGCCTTGTTCATTCAACGAGTGAATGTAAACAAATAGCCGACACACGAATTCCCCTTATGATGCTTATGCAAAACAACAATGACGTCATGACCCGCTAAGCGCTCTTAAAATATATCGTCTTATGACTTTGGATTTATCTTCGCAGTGGTATTTTTTATTTAACTTGCATGAAACCGATATCAATATAATTTTTAAAATTTTATTATAAGGGTTAGATACTTACATTATAAGAATAGTGAGTAAGGCTGGGAATCGATATGAAATTTCAGTATCGATTATCGGCAAGAATTTGTCAGCGATTATCGATAATAATCGATTATCTTTCTTCCGGAAAAACCCAACTTTACCGACCTGTTATTTGTGTTGATCGAGTTACAGTAGTCTAATACTGTGCCGATGTGCGTATAAAAATCAATTAATGTAAAATAATTAGTTGCTAAATGTAGGATTAACTTGAGTATTATTCTAAGTTTTGTTCTTGATTTGAACCTTTTTTTTTATTCCAATATCTCCGATAGTGTGCACACGAAAATCAACTTTTTATGAAAATAATTCAAATCAAATCGGCCCACCTGTCATTCTGTTCATTTTGATAAGCAGATAACAGAATTCAATTTTCAGAACATTCGGACTTTATTTAGGGGGGCCACCTTGATCATGAAATTTAAGAAATTTCGACAAAAATGAAAAAAACAAGGAATTTAAGTATCATTTATTTAGTAACCAAAAATATTTGTCATGTATGCATTTTATTGATTTATCTTGCTGGGTTTACGTAGGTCGGGTTGCAGCTTTCTATTGTCCTCGACGACTTGAAGAATATTTTGATAATTATCTTCTAATCGGGCACATTCCAGAAAGTCTGCACTCAACTTCACACCTCGCTCAGCGCAGTCGTTAACGCAGTTCAATGAGCGTATCTTTTCGCAGGCTTCTATATAAGGTCCATTTTCAAGCCAAGTCAAGGCAGGTTGTTCAAGAAATGATGGATCAATATCTAAAAGTTTGAAAATATACCAAGAATCCTTGTCAATTAAGTCGCCAAGTTTACTAACATTGTCCATATCATTGAAAGGTGCGTCTGTTGAAATAGAACTTTTAAGCCACCAAGGTATGTAAGCCAACACCACAAAGTGTACAAATTCCCGTAATTTCTGTAATTGGTGCTGTGTAGTGATGGTTCCAGAAGGTAATGAGCTTACTTGCTGTGATAACAAGCCAACAGTGAGGCTGATGTCCCCCGCCGAAATCCCAAAATAAATAGATGACACATATTAACTAATCGCACATTTATTTTTTTCAAACGTATCGACCAATCAAACTGAACACGAAGTGTCATCCAAAAATTGCTTATCTCTGCCTACCGTAAGAAGAAAATGCTCATCTTCGAACTCCATCAAGGCATTGACCTAAAAAGCATACACACCAATTTTGAACATTTTAACTCAATTCGAAGGAGAGTTATTGTGTTCCAAAGTCTCGGCAAATCAAATTGCTTATCGCTCTGCTTACCCTGAGCAGAAAATGCTCATTATCGATCATAGTCAAGGTATTACTGTAATGAAACTATATACCAAGTTTCATCACTCTCACTTAATTAGAACTAAAGTTATCGTGTCTCAAAGCATCAACTAATCAAATTGCTTATCTCTGCCTACCTAAGCGGAAAATGCTCATCTTCGAACTCCATCAAGGCATTGACCTAATAAGCATATACACCAAGTTTGAACATTTTAACTAAATTAGAAGGAGAGTTATTGTGTTCCAAAGTCTCGACCAATCAAATTGCGTATCGCTCTGCTTACCCTGAGCAGAAGATGCTCATTATCGAACTTAGTCAAGGTATTACTGTAATGAAACTATACACCAAGTTTCATTAATCTCGCTTAATTAGAACTAAAGTTATCGTGTCCCAAAGCATCAACCTATCAAATTGCTTATCTCTGCTTACCCTAAGCGGAAAATGCTCATCTTCGAACTCCATCAAGGCATTGACCTAATAAGCATATGCACCAAGTTTGAACATTTTAACTAAATTAGAAGGAGAGTTATCGTGTTCCAATGTCTCGACCAATCAAATTGCGTATCGCTCTGCTTACCCTTTGCAGAAAATGCTCATTATCGAACTTAGTCAAGGTATTAATATAATGAAACTATACACCAAGTTTCATCACTCTCACTTAATTAGAACTAAAGTTATCGTGTCCCAAAGCATCAACCAATCAAATTGCTTATCTCTGCTTACCCTAAGCGGAAAATGCTCATCTTCGAACTCCATCAAGGCATTTACCTAATAAGCATATACACCAAGTTTGAACATTTTAACTCAATTAGAAGAAGAGTTATTGTGTTCCAAATTCTCGGCCAATCAAATTGCGTATAGCTCTGCTTACCCTGAGCAAAAAATGCTCATTATCGAACTTAGTCAAGGTATTACTATAATGAAACTATACACCAAGTTTCATCAATCTCACTTAATTAGAACTAAAGTTATCGTGTCCCAAAGCATCAACCAATCAAATTGCTTATCTCTGCTTACCCTAAGCGGAAAATGCTCATCTTCGAACTCCATCAAGGCATTGACCTAATAAACACATACACCAAGTTTGAACATTCTAGCTCAATTAGGAAGAGAGTTATTGTGTCCCAAAAAGTGTGACGGACAGACAGACGGACGGACAGACAGACAGACAGACGGACGAACCCATTTTAATAGTCCCCCAACTTTATTCGAAAGGGCGGGGGACAATAAACAAATCTTTATGGCATACATCTGGCCTTGTGAATAGCTCCAGGTTTCTTGAATGTAACTTCCTTCTCCAGGTGACCACTAAGAAACAAAGTACACATTTCAATCAGTTCTTTATAGTCATCTCGAAGTAAATCAATGTCCTTGTTACATTGGAGAAGAGTCACAGCCCGAAGTTCATCTGCCAGCATCAAACCCTCTTCATTGCCACAGACACCAGCAAGATCAATAGTTTGTATTGGGGTAAAGCCGAATAGTTTTTCCGGAATCGTCCAAACAACAATGATTCTGGAGACCTGGAGACTTCGATTTTAAGATCGTCATAAACATGTGACAATAATGATGATGGCAACAGGACCAGAGAAGCGGTTTTTGTAAATACTGCTGGATACTAACACATGCTGCTGTTACTTGTACATGCCCAGTATTTGATGCAGTAGTGTCAAATCACATGTTTATAATAGATTTACCACAGTTCCACAGCTTTACCAACTCGGCAGTTTTCCTCATAATAATCTCCCCAGTATTTTCATCAGTACCAGGTTGGTACTTAGGCACTGCAAACAATTTTACCTCGTCCTGGAGGATCATCCCATGATTGACGCGCTGATGTTGCTGTGGTAATGTTTGCTAGTCTTCGATGCTTGTCAGTGAAGGCATATGAAGTATAAACTTGGTTAGTATCGCCACCAATTTCACCGATCAACGCTGCTGTATAAGCAGCTTGTTGAGTTGGAGTCATTTTCATTCTAGTCGCGACTGCAGCTAGCTTTGGCGATTGTAGAATATTAGCTGGGACGAATAAATTTGCTCCTTTGTGGTCAGACTTCTGTCGTTTTGGTGTCGTCAGAATCAACCCAAACTCATCATCGCTATCATTATCAGTGGAATCTTGTTCCGGGTCTAGATGATGATAAATGTTGTCTCTTGAGTTCTTTTTCTTTTTTTTCTTTTTTTGTTCTTCATTTGTTTTTCTATCCTCTTTAAAGATCCAGTAGTTATTTCGAATTTTAGTAGCGATATTCAGATAAATGGCATTAAATAAATAATTAGAATGACTTATAATATTTATTTAATTACTAAGATAATTATTCTGGTGTTATATTCAATATTGGCTCAACTTATAATTATTCTGTATCATTTCGGTGGTGAAAACTAATATTATGCCCCAAAATGGTAACCCATAATCTTAAAAGTGGAGGTGGCCCCCCTAAATGATGTCCGATTTAAAAAAAACCAACAGATTTATTCATTGTGGCCACAGTTGCACACTTTTGCACTAGGGCCGAAAGAATTTATGATGGTAAGTTTTTCGTGTGCACCCTAATCTCCGATAAATACAAAGACAATACATGGTTTCTCTTTGCAAGTTACTGGCGACCACACAGTGTTACTAATAATAGAATAAAATATAATAGAAGGCGTCTATTGATTGGACAATAAAAAATAATTACCAGCTTTCAAAGTAGAATTTTTATGATTGCTTAATTTTGACGAAAACCAAAGTAGAATTCTTCCAAGAAATTACGAGAGGTATAGATATTTTCCCGGGAAGTCAAAAACTTGTTTTGTATGGGCTGTATCTGACATGATTTAGTAATAAAAGCTGAGTTGATCATTAATAATACAATTAGTTTTTATCGTGAAAGCAAATCAATCAAGAGCAAAGAAGGGAGATAATTCTAATTTTACTATATCACCTGCGATTGTCATTGTTCACAAAGTATTAAAATAACGTATTTAATCTTAAAGTTTATTTTTTTTTTTTTACAATAATATATATTTAAAATGTGCCAGTTTGTAGGCAGAGGGGGAAATAGTTGTTGTGTTGACGTTGTATTCGTTCATTTGCTGCATGCCAGACTACGGCAAGTTCAGTCATTGAATGTGACCGTAACTTGCCGTCAGAAGGTAAATATACCGATAATCGATATTTGAATTTCAATATCGATTATCGTATCGCTAAATAACTTCTACCGATTATCGATTACATCGATATTTTTGCACAGCCTTAATAGTGAGTATTTTCCGAGAATCTTGCGTCAGACTTCAACCATTTGTATCTCAGTTCGTACTCCGGTGTTGCATCGGGCTGTAGGGGAATTCCTTCTTTGATTGGTTGGAAAATATCGAATAATTCTGTTGTCATTCAATACTGCGGGATTGCAATGAAATGGGGTTCCCTCACTACGGACGTTACCATATTGACGTTATCGAGCTGCTGCGAGATGACGTTTTGACACCAAACGGCACACCAGGTTAACTTGTTAATTGGTTCTTAATGAAACCATTCACAGCAATATAATGTATATCAATAAAAAGAATATTTAACTAGACCTGCATGCAGGAATGACGGGTTTCACTTTTGCCATGTTACCTTTGAACTTGAACTTGTGTCACTTTTGGTGCTACGTTACCCTTGAACATATGTCCTTTCCGGTACCAATGAAACCAATATACAGGTTTCCACATAAGCATTGCACACATCAAATAAAATGGAAACAGAATCAAACAAATCCAGCAATTTTATTTTATACATTTGTTACATGTAATTGATCCTGACAAAATAACAGTACTTCCGGTGATAATGTAAATGTTCCCTTAGTCTTATGAAATCAGAAATGGCATAAGGCATCATATGGTGAAAATTTTATGTAAATCGAATAATAATTTCCACTTTTATAGACCAAAAACCTTGAAAAGTGACGTGTAGAAAATCGTCTATTTCTCGGCAACCGTACAAGTTAGAAACCATTTTTTGGTATTTATATGACCGTATGGGTTTAATCTATTTGTTGATTGGAATCAAATATCATAATTGTATAAACATTACAAATCAGACTCATTTGAATAAAATATCGGTTTTGAAGGCTTAAAATACAGTTTTTGCCAAAATGACGCTACTTCCGGTGATAATGAAAACGTTAAATTAGTTTTATAACATCGTCTATGACATTAGGCTTCAAAGGGTGAAAATTTTATAAAAATCAAATAATAATTGACACTTTTATGGGCCAAAAACCTTCAAAAGTGACTTTCAGAAAATCGCCTATATCTCGACAACCGAACAAGTTAGAAACAATTTTATGATATCTATTTGACCGTATGAGTTTTGTTAATATGTGAATTTAAACCAAAAGTTAATTTTATTATTACATGTGACATAATTCTTGGTTGAAAAAAAGATCGATTTTAAAAGTTAAAAATTGAGTTTTTGACTAAATGACGTCACTTCCGGTGTCAATTTTAAATAGTAATCAACATGATATGACGCACACTTGCTTTTTGAATCAAATGGTGTCACTTTTGTGAATATCCATTAATAAATGACTATTTTACAGGCAACATTACGAAAACAGTGACTTATGCAAAACTGCCCATTTCTCGGCAACTGCTTATATTAGAAACTAATTTTAACATACATTCTCTTCGTATGGATTATAGTGACAGGTTTATAAAAGTTAAGTAAAAAAATTTTAAAATCTGAAAAGCCTGAATGGGTTGTAAATAGGTCAATTTTACGCCTTTTTTCACCCCTTAATCCAATTTGCTAGATAACACTTTTGGTAATAAAAAAAATAACAATTGGGACAACGAAGCATATGAACTTTGTTTTATACAAATCGAACAATAAAAAATTAATCTAGGACTGAAAAACTGAATTAGCTAATGGCGGCCAAGGAAAATTATTGAGACAAATTTTTTTAACATTTTTGCGCTAGTCAGATGACTCTTTAATTCTGTGCACAACACGACTAAATAATATTTATAAATAAAAACGTTAAATCGAATAATAATTGCCACTTTTAAAGACCAAAAAACTTGAAAAGTGACTTGTAGAAAATCGGCTATTTCTCGGCAACCGTACCATTAGAAACCATTTTGTGGTATCTGTATGATCGTATGGGTTCATTCTATTTGTTGATTGGCATCAAATACCATAATTTGAAAAAGATTTCAAAACAGACTCATTTGAATAAAATATCTGTTTTGGAGGCTAAAAATACAGTTTTTGCCAAAATGACGTTACTTCCGGTGATAATGAAAATCTTAAATTACTTGTATGAAATCCCAAATGGCATTAGGTATAACATGGTGTGACGTTTATGAAAATCGAATAATAATTGACCCTTTTATGGCCCCGAAACCTTCAAAAGTGACCTGTAGAAAACCGTCTATTTCTCGGCAACCGAACAAGTTAGAAACCATTTTATGATATCTATATGACCATATGAGTTTTGTTTATATGTGAATTTAAACCAAAAGTTAAAATTATTAATACATATTAAGTTATTCTTGGTTGAATAAAACATTGATTTAAAAAAGTGTAAAATGCATTTTTTGACCAAATGATGTCACTTCCGGTGTCAATTTTAAATTGTAATCAACTTGATATGACGCTACGTGCTTTTTGAATCAAATGATGTCACTTTTATAAAAATCCAATAATAATTGACTATTTTACAGGCAAAATAACGAAAACAGTGACTTATGCAGAACTGCCCATTTCTTGGCAACTGCTTATATTACAAACGAATTTTAACATACATTTTCTTCGTATGGATTATAGCTACAAGTTTATAAAAGTTACGAAGAAATATTTTAAAATCTGAAAAGCCTGAATAGGTTGTAAATAGGACAATTTTACACCATTTTTAGCCTCTTAATCGAATTTGCTCGAAAATGAAATCAAAATTAAAAAAACTGCTTCCTACATTTTTTGCGCCTTGAAAGGGCACACTCTTTGAGTCATATAATTTTTCAAAAAAATAATATTTGTTTATGAAGATCGTAAATAACTGTCAAAATTGTAGTTTTTGGTAAAATTATGCCACTTCCGGTGCCGACAGATAACACTTTCGGTAATAAAAAAAACGACAATTGATACAACGAAGCATATGAACTTTGTTTTATACAAATCGAACAATAAAAAATTAATCTAGGACTGAAAAACTGAATTAGCCAATATCGGCCAAGGTAAATTACTGAGACAAATTTTTTTAACATTTTTGCACTAGTCAGATGACCCTTTAATTCTGTGCACAATACGACTAAAAAATATTCATAAATAAAAAAGTTTTTTGTAAAATTTTAAATTTTCGAAATTTGGCGCCTAATATCTTCGAAGATTTGCCGAAAATCAAAAATCGAAAGTAGCGTAGCTATGTGCCCTGTCTCAGGCTATGCCAAAATGTATCGAAAGTTAAAATCCAATGATTATTGTTAAAATTACTGCAATATTTTTAAAAACGATAACTTCGGTGATTTCGGACATTTCGCATTGTCGCAGAACGTTCAAAATAGCTTTATCCTCTAAGTCACACCCACTTTCCCAGTAAAACCGAAGAAATCGTAACGATGCGACACGTAGTTGCTGAGATCTATTCAAATTGGAATCTGAATAATAATAATAATAATAACTAGACCTGCATGCAGGAATGACGGGTTTCACTGGTGCCAAGTTACTCTTAAACATGTCACTTCCGGTGCTAAGTTACCCTTGAACATATGTCACTTCCAGTACCAGCGTAACCACTAAACAGGTTTCCAAATTAACATTGCACACAAATAAAATGGACGCAGAATCAACCAATCAATCCAGCAATATCAAGTCATTTTATACATTTGTTACTTGTAAATAATCTTGACAAAATTAAATTACTTCCTGTGTTAATGAAAATGTTCAATTAGTCTTATGAAATCAGAAATGGCATACGATATCATATAGTGAAAATTTTATGTAAATCGAGTAATAATTGCCACTTTTAAAGACCAAAAAACTTGAAAAGTGACTTGTAGAAAATCGGCTATTTCTCTGCAACCGTACAAGTTACAAACCATTTTGTGGTATCTGTATGATCGTATGGGTTCATTCTATTTGTTGATTAGCATCAAATACCATAATTTGAATAAGATTTCAAAACAGACTCATTTGAATAAAATATCTGTTTTGAAGGCTAAAAATACAGTTTTTGCCAAAATGACGTTACTTCCGGTGATAATGAAAATCTTAAATTACTTGTATGAAATCCCAAATGGCATTAGGTATAACACGGTGTAACGTTTATGAAAATCGAATAATAATTGACACTTTTATGGCCCCGAAACCTTCAAAAGTGACCTGTAGAAAACCGTCTATTTCTCGGCAACCGAACAAATTAGAAACAATTTTATGATATCTATATGACCATATGAGTTTTGTTTATATGTGAATTTAAACCAAAAGTTAAAATTATTAATACATATTAAGTTATTCTTGGTTGAATAAAACATTGATTTAAAAAGTTTAAAATGCAGTTTTTGACCAAATGATGTCACTTCCGGTGTCAATTTTAAATTGTAATCAACTTCATATGACGCTACATGCCTTTTGAATCAAATGATGTCACTTTTATAAAAAATCCAATAATAATTGACTATTTTACAGGCAAAATAACGAAAACAGTGACTTGTACAGAACTGCCCATTTCTTGGTAACTGCTTATATTACAAACGAATTTTAACATACATTTTCTTCGTATGGATTATAGCTACAAGTTTATAAAAGTTACGAAGAAATATTTTAAAATCTGAAAAGCCTGAATAGGTTCTAAATAGGTCAATTTTACACCATTTTTAGCCTCTTAATCGAATTTGCTCGAAAGTGAAATCGAAATTAAAAAAACTGCTTCCTACATTTTTTGCGCCTTGAAAGGGCACACTCTTTGAGTCAAATAATTTTTCCAAAAAATAATATTTGTTTTCGAAATAAAAAAATAACTGTCAAAATTGTAGTTTTTGGTAAAATTATGCCACTTCCGGTGCCGACAGATAACACTTTTGGTAATAAAAAAAATGACAATTGATACAACGAAGCATATGAATTTTGTTTTATACAAATCGAACAATAAAAAATTAATCTAGGACTGAAAAACTGAATTAGCCAATGGCGGCCAAGGAAAATTACTGAGACAATTCTTTTTAACATTTTTGCACTAGTCAGATGACTCTTTAATTCTGTGCACAATACGACTAAAAAATATTCATAAATAAAAAAGTTTTTTGTAAAATTTTAAATTTTCGAAATTTGGCGCCTAATATCTTCGAAGATTTGCCGAAAATCAAAAATCGAAAGTAGCGTAGCTATGTGCCCTGTCTCAGGCTATGCCAAAATGTATCGAAAGTTAAAATCCAATGATTATTGTTAAAATTACTGCAATATTTTCAAAAACGATAACTTCGGTGATTTCGGACATTTCGCATTGTCGCAGAACGTTCAAAATAGCTTTATCCTCTAAGTCACACCCACTTTCCCAGTAAAACCGAAGAAATCGTAACGATGCGACACGTAGTTGCTGAGATCTATTCAAATTGGAATCTGAATAATAATAAGAATAATAATTTTAACAAAAACAATAGTGTTTCACACAAGCTACGCAGTGTGAAACCCTAATAATAAGAATAATAATTTTAACAAAAACAATAGTGTTTCACACAAGCTACGCAGTGTGAAACCCTAATTACGAATCCAACAATGCCGGTATGCCGTTGTTTGAGCGTATGGTTATGTAGTTACAGTAAGTTGATTTCGTGAAGGTCGTTTCTCTTTGTTTACGCTCGCTAGAGCGTGTTGATGAATATTGCGTCATAGGGCGGGTGGCCATGCTACTGTAACCATCCTGGCCCTGTGACATCTTGTGTTGTCATCCTGGAAGATGAATCGGCGGCCATGACGTCGTGCGAACGGCACAACATGAACTGCCAAGATGTTGTCCCGGTAGTACTGGCCCGTAACACGCCCTACAACAACATGTAAAGCCGTTCTTCCAGCAACAGTGATGCCTCCCCACACCATAACAGAACCACCCCCAAATCGATCATGTCTGATAACGTTAACGTCTTGGAAGCGCTCGTTTCGACGACGCCACACCCTCCTACGTCTGTCCAAAAAATCAACAGTGAACCTTGACTCATCTGAACACATCACATTGCTCCAGCGTCGATTATCCCAGTGTTGACGATCCCTACACCAACGACGTCTTGCCTGAATGTGATGATCACTCAAACAAGGGATCACGCGAGGACGTCGGGTGCGAAGGTGACCCCTATGCAGTCGATTCCGAATCGTCTGGCCACTCACTCTCACACCAGTGTCTGTTTGAAGACGAGCGCTGATCTGATTTGCTGTGATGACACAATTTCTCAAGGCGAAGGTACGGATAAATCGATCCTGGGCTTGAGTTGTCGCCCTTGGTCGACCTGAGCGTGGTCTGTCCTGTACAGATTGTGTATCACGATATCTGGACCATAGCCTGCTTATGACAGACTGAGAAACATTCATCGTCCGCGCCACAACCGCCTGTGTTGTGCCAATCTGTAGCATGCCAAGGGCACGTAACCTTTCATTTTGGGTAAGTCGACGCATATCAAAATTTGTTTTCTGGTCACTAAAACAATTAAACTGATGTTTCCACCCTGGAATTCAATGCCACAATGGCTGTAACATTCAAAGTCAGAGTCGTGCGAATCTTGGGTTGGACCCCCATGATGATCCCAAGCATCACCTGCATTCCATGCGGTAGCTATTGGTGCGTTTGGGCGTCACATGTAACTGGAAATGTTTCTTCTGTTAGGTTCTATAGTGACTTTTTTCGTAGTCATTTGCATATTTTAGTATTATGCCCCCAAAATCAAATATCCCCTACTTCTTTTGAATAGTATAAGAGTAGTATGGTGGCCTACAGTCTGAATAGCATTTTTTTCTAAATAGGTTAAAAAAAATTAAAAAAATTAAAAAAAATTTTAAATAGAAAAAAAAAAAAAAAAAAAATTAAACTACATTTGCCTAGCGTCTTAATAGTGTCTTGATTAACCAGACGCTCAGTGTGAGTTATCTCCTTTCCGAAAGTAATATTCGTCGTAAAGTGTAAACCACTGATAGATCAGCGGTGTAAACAAGCCTAAATTAGAAAAACTGCGGCACTATTGCACTTTCGCACCTTTACCTAAAGTAATATTCGTCGTAAAGTGTAAACAAGTCTAAATCAGAAAAACTGCTGCGCTACAGCACTTTCGCACCTGTACTAGTTCCCGTTGCATTTGTTGACTATTTAGACTCGAATAACAAGACACCCAGGCGGACTTCGACACTCTGCGCTACACGCTCGCAGTTTATAATAATAATAATAATTTTCGTATATTTTAATTTTTGCGCTAAGCCACCATTCTGTAAAAGACTATTTTTGGCGTTGACCATTTGGATTGGTGTTTACGTGTGAATAACGTTGTGACCTTGATGCTGACCCTGACTTGAAATTTTCCATCAATTTCGGGGTCTTTGCGTTTATGCTTGCCGTCGGCCTATTTCTTGCTGTATTATCAAATTCAATGTTCGAGCAGTTCGAGGTGAAAGCAGAGACAATGCCCGGAAAAGGTAACCGGGTAGGTCATGTTACAAAAAAACTGAACTAAACTTTTCAAAGTTTGTTTTTGGACACGTGACCTTGGGAACACGGGCCCTCTACGTTTGGCCGTTTTCTGAATCACCAGTGTGTGACAGGACCAAGGTCAAGGTCGATAGTCCAAGACCAGATTGTAGCCTTTAAAATACTATATTATAGTATTCCAAGGTCAAAAGTCCCAAAACTGACTTTGAAAAGTTTGAGTGCAGTTTTCTGTAACATGACCTACGACTTTGATCCGGTTATCTTTTATGAAGGGCATCGTCTCTGCTTTCACTTCGATCATTGAATTTATAATACAGCAAGAAATAGGGCGACGACAAGCGTAAACGCAAAGACTCTGAGATTGGTGGAGAATTTCAAGTCAGGCTCGTCATCGAGGTCACAACGTTATTCACACGTAAACGCCAATCAAATTGGTCATCGCCAAATAGTCGTTTACGGAAAATGGTGGCTTAAAATATACGAAAATTATTATTAATATTATGAACTGCTAGCGTTAGGCCAAACTTTTTTTTGAAGTATAAGAAAAATAAATAAAGACGTTTGAAGTATTTGTAGTTAAAAAAAATTTCCTATGATTTGATATTTTTAGCAGGTTAATCTTATAGGTTTTTGTTTTTCGTGTAGTGCGGTCCCCCTGCACTTACTATTAGAGTAAATGGGTATTAAAATGAGTAAAATGCATCATTTTGCCCGAAACAGTTAGGTGTGATGTAAACAATGCACGAGCCGTTGAGCCAATGACTACCGCCACACGAAGTCAACGCGCGTGTTGTAGACAGTCATCTGTGACAGAGGTATTTCGTAAGTAATTCTCTGTGAAACAAATTGGCGTAAGGCGCGTAGCAGTGTCTTGTTATTCGAGTCTAAATAGTCAACAAATGCAAATGGCGTCGAACGGATAAATATATATCTCCTTGGAGAAGATAAAGGTCGATAAAATGATGGGCAATTCCACGGTAACGGAATTACATTTAGAGCTATTTGGTATTGTAAAACAGCTAACAAATTTTTACCCTTGGCTACTTTGTTGTCAAATCTGTACTAGAGTGAGAGGTAACAAGCATATTTTCTCTAAAAAATAGCCACTGATTTTCTGCATGAAGGTATAAAGTGTCTGTGTAGGTAAACCGTATGGTAACGGAATTACAAGTCAAAAACCCCTCATTAAGTTGTTTGTGGTTATTTAAGAAACTCTGTGATTTATACAGACAGATCTACATTTCTTAAAAATAGGATATAAAGTAATGTTCTGCAGAATAGTTCAACTCATCCATTTTGTAACCTGTCCGATAATTTTGTGACAAGTGGTTATTTTTTGTGGTAACGGAATTACATGTCACGGTAACGGAATTACATTTCTAAATAAAAGCATTATAGTACAGGTTTATCAACATACAATATTTCAAAAAGAGAAAACTTTATATAATAAACCAATTTTGAGAATATTTCAACAATAGTTCTAATTATATTTGGTATGAATTCAGTAAATCTAAACGTATGGCCTAAGATATACATAATTGTAAATATTCAATAATTCACTGGATACAAATAACAGTTTAGTTTATAATATAAGATAATAACATACTGGTAACATCAAGAAATTAGTTTTATTTAGCTGATTGATTTTTGTACATAATACTTGCTTACATCGTCTTAAAAACAGCATTTAGATCAGACAATTTCAGTGACACATTCTGAAATGGTGAGGTTAGTTATAGAGCTTCAAAATCATATGATAGAGCCAGTGGACATTATGTTTATTTATTTTATTGAAATTGCCTTGATACTTAACTATTTTTACAGATTTGACAACAAAAAAGCAAAAAGTATAAATCATTAAGCTGTTTTTCATACCTAAATAGCCCTATATGTAATTCCGTTACCTTGGACAACTGTTAAAGCATGTAAATGGTACTACTGTGTCAGTTTAATCAAATTATTAACTAAAATAAGATTCAAAACTAATAAACTAAATAGATTTAATTATTTTTTAACATTTCAATGTTTCCGAAAAAATTAGAGACGGTCAAGTACTGTCAGATTGAACGAAGTTGAGCTTCAGCAATGTTACAACCCTGTTGCAAACATGCAAATTTGATATGAATAAAGATATTAATATGATATATCAATGTACATGTAATACACATTGAAAAGACAACTTGCTTAGAAATAGGTGATCACTAGAATAACTTTATTTTTGTTACAGTTGTTAGTCACTTTTTACATTTTATGTTTAGAAAAATGCTTTGTAGTTTGCTTTACTGAAAAGAGCTAGCATAAATGGGTCTAATGTTGTATAATTATTAAATAAAGTGTTGCTTTAAAGTTTATCCTCTAAATAATTTTGTTATTAGAACAAGAGAAATGATGGTATTCTAATATTCGTAATTCCGTTACCGCTCAGATTTGTAATTCCGTTACCGCTTTTCCAAGAAAACCACTTCATGTAGGTGTCTGATCCTTACCTTTCTTATATCTGTACAATTAGTAATTAGAAAATTTGGAAACGTTAACTTATAAAAATTGGTAATCAAGAAATAACTGAAACTTTTAGATAGGAATGGTAACGGAATTACAGTGTAAATTGGAGGTATATTTTAAAAGGTTGTATAGAGAATTAATCTAAAGAATATGATATTAATGGATGTTTATGATGAAATAGATGTACTTCTTTGTTAAACACCCAAATATTAAATATTTTTTATGTAAACAAAAACTGATGCTGACGTAAGTCTTAAAATTGCAAAAATTGTAGTAAAAAGTAAAAAAAATAAGTTTTGACTTTGACATAATTTTTTTTTGACCAAAGCATTTGCGTATATTTATCTCTACCAGATTCATTGACTGGCATCATTTCAGAACTTAAATAACACAAAATCGATTCATATACATCAATTTACTTTTTGGCATTTTTTTAATTTCTGCCGTGGAATTGCCCTGAAAAGTTATTGTTCTACGACTACGGGAACTGGTACACTTTACGACGATTATTACTTTTGGCAATGAGATATCTCACACTGAGCGTCTGGTTAATCAAGACACTATTAAGACGCTAGGCAAATGTAGTTTAATTTTTTTTTTTATTATTCAATTTAAAAAAAAAAAAAAAATTTTATTTTTTTTTTTTTAAGCCGATTTAGAAAAAAATGCTATTTAGACTGTAGGCCACCATAGAGTATATGGAGGGGGATCCTCGCCAAAACTCTCAATTTGTGAAAATACATATGTCGTTTTGTGAAAGTACATTTGTTAATTTGTCAAAATACATTTGTCGATTTGTGAAAGTACATTTGTTAATTTGTCAAAATGCAAAATACATTTGTCGATTTGTGAAAATGCATTTGTTGATTTGTCATACAACAAAAATACATTTTTTCATGTGTGAAAATACACCTGTCGAACCTACAAAGCACAAATTTTGAAATAACACAGCTTAACTTTATAGTTTCCACATATGTAATTTCAACATTTGTATTTTCAAGATATGTATTTTCAAGATATGTAATTTCAACATTTGTAGTTTCAACAGTTGTATTAACGACACTTGCATTATCGAGCCTTGCATTAGCAAGCCATGCATTAGCGAACTATGACCATATTTGGGTTGATGACGTTGATCATTATGGAGGGGGATCCTTGCCAACGATGCTGCAAGGCCTGGATGCCGGTCAGGAAGAATTTCTTTTATTTTTTATCCCCTCCGTCATCTTAACTAAGAAAATGAGGGCTGACAAGTTACTTTTGTGTTAGGGTTAGTCCTTTCAGTGGCATATACTCTTTCAATTAACATTAGGTGGCACTAGAGTAGGAGCCCAGAGGGTCGAACCTAGACGAACGAGGTACCAATATCTGACCATATATATAGGCATCTACATACTAACCTGGGATGCACAGAAGTGGGCGTCTGTCGGGCCCAGTCCATGGGTGTGACCCTGGTGACCCCTATAATGACCCCAAAAATGGGTTAAACTCATACATTCGAGGTACCGGTCAAAACCAATCTTAAATGAAAGAATACACTCTACTGAGTACGAAATTGCCCATAACAGACGATTTTGGCCTTGGGAATGCCCAAACTGACACCCCAAATATGACCCCCCATCCTCCCTGGGCGGCTTAAAAAAAAGGGTTATATTCATACATTCGAGTTATTAGTAGACACTAATGTTAATTGAAAGAGTATATGCCGCTGATTACGGAATTGTCCATAACAGACGATTGGGCCCATGGAATGGCCCAAATTGGCGCCCTAAGACGATGGGGCCATAAATTCGCGGTACCGGTCAAAACCAACTCTAAATGAAAGAGTACATCTCACTAGGTACGAAGTTGCCCATAACAGACGCTTATGGCCCTTGGACGGCCCAAATTGACACCCTAAATATGGACCGCAGAGCCGAAATGTCAAAAATAGGTTATACTCATATATTCGAAGTATCAGTCAAACCAATTTTAAATGGAAGAGTACATCTCACTGAGTTTGAAATTGTCCATAACAGTTGGTTTCGGCCCTGGGGGCCAAGCTGACACCATAATATCGACCCCGAGGCTCGATAAAAATTTATATTCACACATTCGAGGTATCAGTTCAATTTAATTTTAAATAAAAGTGTGCATCTCGCTGATAACGAAATGACCCATAAAAGATGATGGTTCAAACTGACAAAATGCATAAAATGGTATTGTGAGGCGAGATTGAAGCAGACTTTTGACACCAAGAAAGTACAATCATGGACAGGTGCAGAAGAGTAGGACGTTAACCCCCATTTCATTTCATTTCATTTCATAAGAACTGCACCTGTAGTGTTAATATTGTTTTCATACCAGACCATCTTGTGTGTGATTAACCCATCAGGAATCACCAGAAATGGACAAAACTGGCTATAGGGCAGCTATCAAATACCTACCACTGAAAGGATAACCCTAGTACAAAAGTAACTTGTCAGCCCTCATTTTCTTAGTTAAGATGATGCCATTTCAGCTATGTGAAATTCTTTAGGGGGAGGGGATAAAAAATAAAAAATATTCTTCCTGGCCGGCATCCAGGCCTTGCAGCATCGTTGGCAAGGATCCCCCTCCATAATGATCAACGTCATCAACCCAAATATGGTCATAGTTCGCTAATGCATGGCTTGCTAATGCAAGGCTCGATAATGCAAGTGTCGTTAATACAACTGTTGAAACTACAAATGTTGAAACTACAAATGTTGAAACTACAAATGTTGAAATTACATATCTTGAAATTACATATCTTGAAAATACAAATGTTGAAACTATAAAGTTAAGCTGTGTTATTTCAAAATTTGTGCTTTGTAGGTTCGACAGGTGTATTTTCACACATGAAAAAATGTATTTTTGTTGTACGACAAATCAACAAATGCATTTTCACAAATCGACAAATGTATTTTGCATTTTGACAAATTAACAAATGTACTTTCACAAATCGACAAATGTATTTTGTATTTTGACAAATTAACAAATGTACTTTCACAAATCGACAAATGTATTTTCACAAATTGAGAGTTTTGGCGAGGATCCCCCTCCATAAGAGTAGACCTTAGCAAAATTTCTCTTATAGCACACTGTATGGTGTAAGTCTGTCTTCATTAGCCCAGTTGGAGTAGGACATTAAAACCCATTTCGTTTCTCTAAAATGATTGCCTATGGTTGTTCATTTAATTCAGAACACATTTATTTCCACTGCTGATGGTTCCCATTCAACAATTGATGCTAAATTTTATGTTTTACACTAATTGACATTGCTCAGTAACAGGGCCACGGTGGTTAAGTTGGTAAGATGCTGACTCACTAGCCTGGAGGTTGGATGTTCGATCCCTGCATTGTCTGAGAACGAGATAGTTCATCCAGATATTCCGGCATGATTTAGTGATGCAGGACGAGGGGGCCTGGCAAAGACATCTGTCTAGTCACTCGGATGGGATGATAAACCAAGGTCCTGTGTACACATTGCCATGTATGTAAAAGAACCCTTGATAGATGAAATTTGATATAAGAGTAGGCTGTGGAGCTGCTGTTCAGTCAAATATTCTTAATTTTATTTCATTTCAATTTTCTACATTTCAGACAGCATTGTAAATATTATGCACACTACACTGTACAAGCAAGCTGATGTTTGAAAAGAAGCCTATTTTAAAATAAAGAATGAATTAGATATCAAGACAAAGTTTGGATTGGCACCAAGTTCATTTCTCATAGATTACCAAGAACATTTGTCAGTCTGCAAATCAGAACGAAATAATCAATTTTGTTTTTTTAATAGAAATAATAAATCTGAAATATGAAAAGCCTATATGTGTATTTACATTGCAATATAATAGAGACCCAGAAAATCTAAAGATAGTACAATGCTGATCTATCCCTATACATTATAGTTGAAACTGTGTGAAGTTAAAAGTTTTTGTGGCCTTGAAAATTTGCTCAAGAAAATATACTATAGTTGCATTCACATTTCACTTTAAATTTGTACACATTTATATGGCAAGAAATTTGGACATTACATTATCAAAGAGAAACTTTACCAGATACATGGCAAAAGTAAAGTATGAGAATGACATATTTTCATTCACTGTGTACATGTTTAGTTTTAAAAATTGTGATCTGTGTAGGTTAAAATAAATGGTTTTATGCCATTATAAAGGGGGTGTGAGTCAAATTCAAATCAAAACTGATAATTTTTGCAGTTTACTGAATACATGTACACATAACAGGTACATGTATGTATATTAGAAATTGACTTTTACACAAATATCAGGTTTATTTCATTGAGTGAGAAAAATTTATAATTTTGTGAATAGATAAATAATCTCTATACCTGGTACATTCTCCAAGCATTCTGTTAGAAAGAAATATTTCACAATAATCCAATGATTTCAATTAATATATTTATTGAAATTTTTTCAAAACAAAGAAATGTGTAATTAATGTACGTAGTTGAGAGTTATATGTATTCCACTTCTTTACAAGAAATATGCATTTCAAAGTCATTCAGGCACTCACATAACAAGCCTGCTTATCGTTCAATGAAAACTGTTTTAAAATCAGAATTTATGGATGAATCAATCGCTCAGTGCTGATAACCGTTTAAAGCATTATTTTCACATTGTTCCTTCCATATTAGAAATTTAAAAATCCCTGTGGTCATCAAATGAAAATTCTTCATAAAAGTAAATACAGAGGCTTCTATTTTGGTGGGCTGAAAAAAAAAATACATATTAATTATTAGTATGTTTGAATAAAAATGCAGTTTTTGTTATGCTTAAATTAAAACGGAGTTCTCAGATTTCATAGGCTATCACTTTACAGATGGGTATATAATCAAATCCAACTTAATGCCAAGAAAGTACCACTTTGTTCACTTAGTTGGTAGTTGGAATTTGCACACGACTTTGAAAAAGGGTTTTAATAAAAAGTTCCTTTAGGCTTCAACCAGCATCTTTTAATTTTTCCCAAAGCCCCTAATTTATGTACAAATCCACCCCTTTCACAACACTACTCAGATATCTATTTCTTCATGATTATAAATTATAATGTGATTCTGCTCACAAAGAAGAAATAATATTCCAAATTCCATTGATATTCTGCTTAGCTGCACATGATTCTCCAAGTCCAATTTGATAAAATTATTTCTAAATTTAGATTTAAAAAAAAAAAAATCAACTTGATCTTTATCTCATTATTTTTGGCTTTTTATCAATTCCAAAACTTTGTAAAATGTTCACTTAAATATACGGTATTCTACTCGGAAACATTTTTCGAAATTCAGTGGTTTGGAAAGTGGATGAATGTGTGTGTGACTATTCCAAGTCACAAAGACAATCCGTAATACATGTATATATTAAACGTGTATGAATACAGTAAACAAACATGTTTGGTTTTTCCGTACAAGCGTTTACAAGCCGCTCGATGTGACAGCCCAAGCCTAGTTTTTCTGGCAATTTTCCCCGGTTTTAACCATGCAGTATATTACCGGTATTTTCAATCGCTTGATTTGTATTTTATCAAATAAATGGAACGATGACTAGATTGTACAAATTATAGGCCTAACTAAGTCTAAGTAATGATAATGGATTTTCGACATACCTGCTCAAGGACTCAACAGAGTTGAATCGAGTCGTACTGGCAGACGGCAGTCAGTCGATCGTCGCTTCGTCATTTTTCACAGCTACTACTAATCTCCAAAACTCTCACTCTTGCATAATTTATGACTTGTTTTTTTTTATATAATGAGTAACTGGTGAGCGAAAATTACAACATTGTTTCGGGTAGGCACAAATGAATAAATATTTAACCCAATTTACTCGCTTGCATTCAACATTATCAGGCTAACAAAATCGCGTGATATTAATTAACACGTCACCGGAAGTTCAATTTCTTGTGAAATCTCGTAATTTTGCGGGATTTACTTATCGGCCCTATTGACTTTAAATTTATACACAGTGTTAAAGGTTATGAGACGAAGAAGCCTATTGATTTTCAGCAATTTACGATAATTACTGCCAGGGTTATGGCCCTTGTTCACATCAAAATCTTGTGTCCAGGCTCTAGAGGCCAAAGTTAAAGACCACATAAAATAATAATTCTTAATTGCATATATTGATAGCAAAGGGTTACTACATTCATTTTACGTCAAGTTCACACCAGTCTGGTTAAAATTAATTCAGATATTAACGTTTAAACATCAGACAGCCAAAAACGGTTTTCAAATTTTCAATTACAACCTTAATCCGGTTGATTGGCTGGTGACGTCACAGGCACTACACATAATCTATACACATAATCTATACTCGACATTATTTAGGCCTAAATGTAAAAATGTAATCTACAGGGATTGAACTTTACTCGAAAACACACAAGCAAAATTTTGCTTGTTGATTTCAAATGTACAAGCAAAAATAGGATTCTGAAGAAATTCAAGGGGCAATTTTTTCTTTAATGAAAATACTTAAGTTATGTTATACATTGGAGTGTACACATATTCCTTACAATTTCATTTAAAAAACTAATAAATGGCAAATAAAACACAACAATTTAACAAACGCCAAAACCTGTCCTCAACTCACAAAGTTTTATGAAATGTCAATGCTTTCAGTTTATCATTTTTAAATGTAATTTAACATGTATTCATTGAAACTTTCTAGTCAATATTATTTCTAGTCAATAATATTTTTGCAGAAGTTGTTCATTACAATTTAACATTTTATGATGAAGCCCCCCCCCCAATAGTTGGCAATCTTAGTATTATTTATATTTCTGCTTTATTAGAATTTATTTCAATCTGAAAATGAATGATCCTTTGGAAAATCAAAGTATCGGTATAAACAATTTGTCAAGATGTATAGAAATTGAACAGAAACAGGGATAACGCCAGTAAGTAACTGGTTGAAAAGTGAGCGAGAAGTCACTTGACGTCGTAAACAGACCTCCTTATCAGCATTTGCAAACATCGTGGAATTAATACTCATGAGTTTATAACAGTATTTATTCATCATTAAACAATAAAATAGTGTAAATAACATCAAATATTTTAAATATCTTCCAGAAAAATCAAAACTGCGATATCGCGGCATATGTTTTTGTTTTTTTGTCGCGTGAAAGTGAAAGCCATTCGCCAATAACGTATATTTTTGACCGACCCGATGTCGGAATTTGTTTGATGAAAGATAACGACAATAATGAAAGGACAGATAGTCGAAGGGCCCCGATACTATAGTCGAACACTAAAAAAGGTGAATTAGGATATTTGTGTATTATTTTTATTGAACAGTGTAAACTCTTAGCCAAGAAAATTGAAGATTTTTACCACAATAAAAACGATCATTTCGGCAAAAAACTAATGAACTCCGAATGTCTGACGAAGAATTCTGAATACGTCACGCATGCGCAGAAGCCACAATACGCTGAATATAGACATCGATTTGTTTACATTTTGCTAGGATGGAAAATAATAATAGAATTTCCGTTTTTGGTCCTAATCATTGTCTTGATTTTGCGTAAAAGAAATCTTGTTATTCAGTAACAATTGCCAACAAGCGAAAAAATGTTACACGCAATTTTTTTCGTGTTACATATTTTGTAACACGCAGTCTACAAAATCAACACGCATTTTGCGTGTTTGCGTCAGTCAAATTCGATCCCTGATCTACATATTACTATACTATAGAAGTCAAAGCATTTTCAAAAGCCGACCTTTCTCGTCTTGAGTTGTAAAGTATTTCCATCGAATGATTTATATATAGATGTTTAAACACTTAATCAACAAATAATAAGAGGCTACTTTATTACAAAAACATTGGTGAACAAAGCTAATTAAACTGGTCGGCGTAAAAAATGATAATTACCTAATCAGAATTCGTTATTAATTTATGACCCAATCAATGTGCAACTTTAGTCTGATTGATTTATGGCAGGTATAAATGACCCTACACTTGCCATCAATACCCTTCTCAATCTGTTATCCCATTAAGATGGTTACCAAAAAAATGTTTTTGTAATGTTAATTCTGACATATATTGAGATATTTTTTTGTATTTCATTTTTACGGTTTATTTCAGCGTAATGAAGTCAAAACTGCATGCTGAAAGAAAGGCGGCGTATGGCGATAACTGATTGTCACTTAAAAATCACATTTCAATCATGTTTGATGTTCATGGGCAGAATTGTAAAAAGGCCTAGCCTAATTTCTTACCCAAATAAAGATATTATTATTATTATTATGATACATTTGGCATGACCTCATCTTTTTACTGCCTTACTTTTTTACTCGGGGGGGAATTAGAAGAACCACAACACTCTTCTGACGAAAATGTATCTCGAATCGTTTGGACTGCACACACCTTTTTACCCCCTTACTTTTTATACGCCCACATTGAAATGTGGTCGTATATTGTCGTCGCCACCGTCCGGCCGGCCGGCCGTCCGGCGTCCACAATTGCTTGTGGACGCTCTACAGGCCAAAGTTAATATCCGATTGACTTTAAATTTATACACAGTGTTTAAGGTCATGAGACGAAGAAGCCTATTGTTTTTCAGCGTTTTCCGATAATAACTACCAGAGTTATGGCCCTTGATCACTTCAAAATATCTTGTGGACGCTCTAGAGGCCAAAGTTAATATCCGATTGACTTTAAATTTATACACAGTGTTTAAGGTCATGAGACGAAGAAGCCTATTGATTTTCAGCGATTTCCGATAATTAGTGCCAGAGTTATGGCCCTTGATCACTTCAAAAAATCTTGTGGACGCTCTAGAGGCCAAAGTTAACATCCGATTTACTTTAAATTTATACACAGTGTTTAAGGTCATGAGACGAAGAATCCTATTGATTTTCAGCGATTTCCGATAATAACTACCAGAGTTATGGCCCTTGATCACTTCAAAATATCTTGTGGACGCTCTAGAGGCCAAAGTTAATATCCGATTGACTTTAAATTTATACACAGTGTTTAAGGTCATGAGATGAAGAAGCCTATTGTTTTTCAGCGGATTTCGATAATAACTACCAGAGTTATGGCCCTTGATCACTTCAAAATATCTTGTGGACGCTCTAGAGGCCAAAGTTAATATTTACTTTAAATTTATACACAGTGTTTAAGGTCATGAGACAAAGAATCCTATTGATTTTCAGCGATTCCCGATAATTAGTGCCAGAGTTATGTCCCTTGATCACTTCAAAAAATCCTGCGGACGCTCTAGAGGCCAAAGTTAATATCCGATTGACTTTAAATTTATACACAGTGGATGCTCTAGAGGTCAAAGTTAATATCCGATTGACTTCAAATTTATACATAGTGTTTACAGTCATGAGACTAAGTCGTCTATCGATTTTCAGTGATTTTCAATAATTGCTGCAAGAGTTATGGCCCTTGATCACTTTGAAAAAATCTTGTGGAAGCTCTAGAGGCCAAAGTTAATATCCGATTGACTTTAAATTAACACACAGTGTTTAGGGTCATGAGACGAAGAAGCCTATTGATTTTCAGAGATTTAAAATAATTATTGCCAGAGTTATCTCCCTTGATAACTTCAAAAAATTTTGTTACGCTCTAGAGGCTAAACTTATCATCCGATTGACTTTAGATTGATACACAGAGTTTAAGGTGTTGAAACGAACAAGTATTTTGATTTTCAATGAATTTTAATAACTGAACAGCTAAATCCATGATATTAAATGTTTCATGTATATACTAATTGTTAGTGTGGGGTAACACTTTATAAAAAGCAATCAAATTCTAATGATTTTCTGATAATTACATAATGAGCCGTTACTCTTAATCAGTTTTTAGTGTATTACAAATGTTTCATTAGCAAAAAAAGTAAAAATATGCGCAACCCTTGTTGACTGCCCGGACGATTTAGCTACTGTGGGCGTATGTTTCGTTGCCTGGCAACCTATCTTTTACTCTGGGAGGGGGGGAATTAGAAGAACCACAACACTCTTCTGACGAAAATGTATCTTGAATCGATTGGACTGCACACACAATTGTAGAGGGTATTTAATCGCTGCCGTGAAAAAATAGAACGACCGTACATAATGAAACAAATTCTAATTGCCCCCCGCCTTTCGAAGAAAGTTTGGGGACTATTAAAATGGGTTTGTCCGTCCGTCCGTCCGTCTGTCCGTCTCTACAGGTCACAATTCTTATCCGATTTTGACGAAACTTGAAATATAGGTTTATCTCCAAAAGATCTCGGCTGCTTTCGATATTGGCATGTATCGGATGAAAACTTCATGGATTATGGCCCCTGATTGTACGAAAAATCACGTTTTAGCTTGTGGACCCTATAGAGGTTACAATTTTGAACCGATTTTGATGAAACTTGACATGCATGTTTATAACCCAAAGATCTTGCTTCCTTTCGATATTTGCGCATATCGGAATGTAATTTCCTGAGTTATGGCCCCTGATTGTCTGAAAAATCACCCTTTTTAGCTTGTGGTCCCTCTGGAGGTCACAATTATTATCTGATTTAAAAAACCGTTTGATTATATCACCGTTACACCCTAAGGAAGGTTGAGTGTGAATTTCGGAAAAAATCGGACGAAAATTGCCATACAAAATGGCCGCTGTTTGTACGCGAATACTGTTAAAAAATGGTATATCAAGGTTGTGGACCCTGTAGAAGTCACATTTTTAATTCGATTTTGATGAAACTTGAAATTCATGGTAATAACCCAAAGATCTTGGTTCCTTTCGATATTTGCGCATATCGGAACGTAACTTCCTGAATTATGGCCCCTGATTATATGCTAAATAGCCTTATTTTAGCTTGTGGTCCCTCTATTATCCGATTTAATAAAACGGTTGATAGTATTACCGTTACACCGTAAGGAAGGTTGAGTTCGAATTTCGGGAAAATCCCACCAAAATTGTCATACAAAATGGCCGCCGTTTGTACGCGAATACTGTTAAAAAATTGTATATCAAAGTTGTGGACCCTGTAGTGTTTACAATTTTAATTCGATTTTGATGAAACTTGAAATGCATAGTTATAACTCAAAGATCTTGGTTCCTTTCGTTATTTGCACATATCCGATCGTAACTTCCTGAATTATGGCCCCTGATTGTCCTAAAAATCGCCTATGGTCCCTCTGGAGGTCACAATTATTATCCGATTTAAAAAAACGTTTGACTCTATCACCGTCACACCCTACGGAAGGTTGAGTTCGAATTTCGAGAAAATCGGACCATAATTGCCAGAAAAAAATGGCCGCCGTTTGTACGCGATCAGTGTAAAAGTATAGTATATCAAAGTTGTGGACCATGTAGAGGTCACAATTATAATTTGATTTTGATGAAACCTTAAATGCTTTGATTGTAGGAAAAATTACTTTCGGTATTGCTTGTTCTCTGTCTATGTCTTGAACAATTATTATCTGATTTAAAAAAAAAACTCTGATTATATTACTGTTGCACCATAAGGAAGGTTGAGTTCGATTTTTCGTGAAGATCGTACCAAAATTGCCGGACGAAATGATCGCCGTTTGTACGCGAATAGTGTAAAAATATGGTATATCATGGTTGTGGACTTTATACAGGTCACAATTGTTATCCGATTTTGACGAAAAGTAACATTTCTAGGTTGTGTACCGTCACACCATAATCATTGTCGGCTTCGAATTTCATTAATATCTGACTGGAACTGACCAACAAAATGGCTGCTCCCAATACAGTATGAAATATAGGACTTAATGATGTAGGAAAAATGACTTTTGGTATTGCTTGTTCTCTATCCATCTCTCAAAAATGTGGGCGTATCCTGCCTAGCAGTGCCAGCCTATCTTTAAGTGTTATTAAAGTCACCTAATGAAACTGACGAAGAAACAAATGACAAAATAAAATGAAGTTCACATTCATCGATTTATTCCAAATGATCGTTAGACTAAGTAAGGCACAGACTGACCATTATAAGGGTAAAATGATACCCGGGGTCAAACAGCAAAGTTACCACAGCATCACAACAAAGTCAGTAACAGGTAAATCCTCCACTGTTTGCCAAACAAGCATTGATCCGACGTATCATACTCCTAATGAGATGTCTAAGGTCATTTTGGTCCAGATTGTCCCATTCCTGTTGCAACGCAGCAGCAAGTTCTTGGACATTGGCAGGACGTTGTTGACGTTGACGTAACCTCTGTCCAAGCATGTCCCAGACATGCTTGATGGGGGAGAGGTCGGGACTCAGTGCTGGCCAAGGTAATGTGGTGATGTTCTGTTGTTGGAGGTACCCTTTAATGATCCTGGCCCTGTGACATTTTGCGTTGTCAACCTGGAAGATGAAACAGCGGCCATGATGTCGTGCAAACGGCACAACATGGACTGCCAAGATGTTGTCCTGGTAGTACTGGCCTGTAACACGCCCTGCAACAACATGTAAAGCCGTTCTTCCAGCAACAGTGATGCCTCCCCACACCATAACAGCAAGCGCTGAAATAAGGGGCCAGACACGGACAATGTCCGGGCGAATTGACCCCCTCCGACCGATTTTGGGTAAAACAGTAAGCCAAAAATAGTAATTTCATTCGCGAATTCGAGTCGATCGCTAATTATTGCTAGACTCAAAAATCCAGACACAAAAATATCAACGATCCGAGTCATAGTGAAAATGTTACTATTTATATCTCGGCAGCGTGCATATAAAATAATCAATAATTTTTAGAATCAACTTTTTTTATGCTGGTTATATCAACGACCCGAGTCCTAGTAAAAATATTGCTATTTTTTTTATAGAATCGGCTCAAAATCCAGACCCAAAAATATCAGCGACCCGAGTCATAGTGAAAATGTTACTTTTTATATCTCTGCCGCGCGCGGATAAAATAATCAATAATTATTAGAATCGGCTTTCTTACGAACCGAGTCATAGTAAAAATATTACTATTTTTTAGAATAGGCTCTTTTTCGCTGGTTATATCAACGACCCGAGTCATAGTTAAAATATCACTATTTACATACATGTATCTTGGCCGCGTGAAGATAAAATAATGAATAATATTGAGAATCGGCTCTTTTCCGCTGGTTATTTGAGTCTACGTGTAGTAGCTAGCTTTGCGTTACTTTCGTATATGATTAGCTCCAAATCACACATAACATGACATGTAATTATGCAAATTATTAGTAATAAAAGTAATGATATTTAAAATGTTACAAGAAAATGTTCAAGTTGACTATGAGTGTAATTAGGGAGAGACTTTTTATACGAACATTAAAATATCTCACTTTGTTAGACACTTCCGATCATCGATGTGAATGTAAATAGACGAGCTTTGAAAACATGTTGAATAAAATAACTTCTTATTTTCCCCAACCCGCGGGCACGGGATATCCCGGCTAGTGGGACCGTTCCAGAATATTTTAAAACTGGTACTGTGTTTAATGTCTCTCAAAATGACACTTCTAAACGGGGGCCATTGCCGTCACTTGTTCAAAAATTACATACAATAAGAACCGTAGAAAAGTGGATCAAACCTGACGTAGCAAAATGCAATGCTGACGTGTGGATAACATACGAAGAAGACAATGGTTTTGTGACTACATTAAATTGTGAATTCTATATAAAGTATTATAAAAATATGAATTATATGAGTGAATTTTCCACTGCATGGAATAATGGTATTTGTCAGGCTGAAAATCTGAAATGTCCGGCCGAAAATCAGTTCAGCCTGCAACGAAATCTGGCATGTCGGCCATCTTGGATTCCAAAATGGCTGCCATTTTCCGTTGAGATCAATAAGCAGATCAAACTTACTTTATGGAGTGCAGAATTAAGTACTTTTGACAGCCGTGTAGTGTCATTTGATGCTAACCTCAAAGTTGTAGTACATTTTAATGACAGTTTTAACAACAATCCAAGATGGCCGCCGTTTCTCGGAACGCACGTGTTACAGAGCAAATTTGACGACAGAATTGAACTCGTCATCCATTTTTCATTTGGGTTTCAAAATTTCAACTAATTGCTTTCATTATTACCAGAGTTATTGTAGGATCTTTGAAATACTAATTTGGCCCCCAAATGCCATATTTCAACGGCGTGTTTTGCCTATAGAGAAGTCCATTACTTTTTGTCATAAAAATACTGCCAATTTTGATGAGAAAAATGTTCATAGAACACTTATTTATTATCCGATTTTGAAAATTTAAAAAGTTTCTTCATGTTTAAAGCAGCCTGCATACAGTAAAACAGAGAAAAACACATTATCTGTTACTTAAAATTTTGATGTGGTAATGCTAATTTTACACCCGCTTCCAAGCCATTTTATATCGGCACATGCACCATTCCTTAAATAGCGCCATGTCCCTTTAACAAAGAATTGCATGCTTTTTTGTGAGGCAAAGAGTCTTTGTACCCTGTCATGCATAGTTCTCCAGACAAATTGTCGCCTCGATAATCTAAATGTTACTACAGTGGACTCTGTCACATCCGATGTCTGATCACTCCGGATTTCTGTGACATCCGACGTGATTTTCATGTCCCGATTTATTTCCTTATTACTTCAGCCAAAAAATCTCTGGTTAATCCGGACTCTGTATCTTCTGGATTACGACATCAATCAGCCGTCCCGTCACTTAATTTCCATTGAATAGTCACCGTATAATCCGGCCTTAAACCGGTAGGTGTCAAGTAATAATCTGTTTATCTGTGGGATTATGGCGGTATATCAGTGCCAAAATTCTAACATGCTATCGTCTAATTTCTTACTTCTGTTCATGTAATTTCTAACCTCCATTCATGCAACTTCTTACTTCCATTCATGTAATTTCTAAATTAAGACAATGTATAATCAAACTTCTTTATTTGTTCAGTGTAAATATCAATTCTATTTCATCTTATTTTTAATATTGGGGCGAAAAATGTCTACTTCATTGTGGTATCAAAATTCTAAATTTGTTTGCCGTTCATGCTTAACATGTAATACCACAATGAAGTAGACATTTGTCGCCCCAATATTAGAAATAAGATGAAATAGAATTGATATTTACACTGAACAAATAAAGAAGTTGAATTATACATTGTCTTAATTTAGAAATTACATGAATGGAAGTTAGAAGTTACATGAATGGAGGTTAGAAATTACATGAATAGAAGTAAGAAATTAGACGACAGCATGTTAGAATTTTGGCACTAATATACCGCCATATGGGATAGGTTGCAATTCATAAGATCGTGTTTGATATTTCTTTGTTAAAGTCTTTGGAGTGATGACACATAAAACAATGACAATTAGTATTTGTGGCTGTGATAATTACTGGAAACTGAACGGGGTTTAATTGGAATATGTATCTTTTTTTGTATGATTACGGTAAGCAGTTTGTATTTTGAATTTGTAAGTCAAAAAGCTTCAAGTACAAAAATATTTTGTAAAAGGGATGACGTGGCTATATTTAAGAAATGACTGAAATGTCATGTAATTATAAATACACCATGCGTGAATGTAATTCCCAATTGCATGAAAATTCCAAAACAATAATATATAAAAAAAAATCTCATGTAATAATTGATTTGTTTGCCATTGCTTCATTGTCCCCCGCCTTTCGAAGAAAGTAGGGGGACTATTAAAATGGGATCGTCGGTCCGTCTGTCTGTCTGTCCATCCGTCTGTCTGTCCGTCACACTTTTTGGGACACAATAACTCTCTTCCTAATTGAGCTAGAATGTTCAAACTTGGTGTATATGTTTATTTGGTCAATGCCTTGATGGAGTTCGAAGATGAGCATTTTCCGCTTAGGGTAAGCAGAGATAAGCAATTTGATTGGTTGATGCTTTGGGACACGATAACTTTAGTTCTAATTAAGTGAGAGTAATGAAACTTGGTGTATAGTTTCATTACAGTAATACCTTGACTAAGTTCGATAATGAGCATTTTTGTTCAGGATAAGCAGAGCAATTTGATTGGTCGAGACTTTGGAACACAATAACTCTCCTTCTAATTGAATTAAAATGTTCGAACTTAGTGTATATGCTTATTAGGTCAATGCCTCAATGGAGTTCGATAATGAGCATTTTCTGCTCAGGGTAAGCAGAGCGATACGCAATTAGATTGGTTGAGACTTTGGAACACAATAACTCTCCTTCTAATTGAGTTAAAATGTTCAAACTTGGGGTACATGCTTATTAGGTCAATGCCTTGATGGAGTTCGAAGATGAGCATTTTCTACTTAGGGCAGGGTTCTTACTTCATTTTTAAATGAACTGGCCACGAGTCGCCCTAACAGATAGTCGTCTTTATGCATATTCTATTCACGACCATAATTGCATATAGTATTAAGAATAATATTACCTTAAACCCTGAATATAAACCCTTAATAAACAAAACCTTTGTTTTAATAGCATACTTGTATTCATAAGTCGATATATTCACACTTTTACAGTCAAATTTCAGTACTTTGCAAAATGCATATTCCTAGTCCTACTTTTGCTTTCATTGTTTCGTCCAACCAAACGGAAGTTATAATTTAATAATAAAAAAAAAAATACGAGTAAATACAAATATGTTTTTTAAAACTATTTTTATTCTTAATCACTGGTAAATATATAAAAACAACAAAATATATAAGCACATATCAATAGTATAACAAGTTAACAACGTAGCACAAATTTATTTCCGTGTATAGTCGGAAAGATGCCGATCACGTGACCAATTGTCTCGATTCAGATTAATTTATTTTTAGTGTCACTTGCATACGGTCGCCGGGATCTAATGCCTTTCCACTTTAGTAAACAATTATGTGGATCGAAGGAAGATAGAGGGGGGCCTTCTAAACTTATCCGCATCAAGTTATCTTAAATTTCTACGTTTAGACGGCACTTAAGCTTAGTTTTGATAACGTTCTGCTTAGAAAAAACCCTCTCACACTCGACACTACTAACTGGTAGCGTCCTAACATTCTCTGGGTTGAAAATACCGAACACAGAGAGAATTTTATTGTCGGGGAACCGAGCAGTTATATTGTCCACCACCCTAGTCACTGTCTTTCGTACCCTGTCTAAAAGCGTAGCGTCTTTTTTTATGCGTTCTTGTCATTGTCTCTCCCAAATACTTGTCTGTCCCGTTGGTAGTTTGTAAAAATGTCGTCAATTTTGGTCTGTATAAAGGTTTGTGATCAAGGTATAACTTTGTTGTTGCTACTAAAAACCCCTCCACTGTCTGACTCATACACTCGTATATCTTCCTGACTTCGACTTCGGGTGACCTATATTGGATGTGGGGGGGTCTGCAGCTTTTGGAATTTCCAATGACGACGTGCATGCTTGAAGTTCAAGGTCAGCGCCGCCATCACTATCTTCGGCTATATCTCGTTTAAGTTTTCTATTGTCATTCTGCGAGGTGTTCAAGTACTTCAACATTGTGTTAGATATAAATGATTGAACCGACATTGGATTATATACATTCTTTTACTTGGCATGATTAACTCAACTAAATTGTTTATTTAGGAAACAAGCCGATAAGGATTGAAGCTGAAGGTAATCAGATTGTATTGACGGACTCTGTGATGGGTTTCTTAATCGACGAGTAATAATTAACTCTTTGTAATCGGCCGTGATGGGTTTCTTAATCGACGAGTAATAATTAACTCTTTGTAATCGGCCGAAAGTTGATTGATTAATGATACCATAGTGGCCGATTCATGATAATTAACTCTTTGTAAATCGGCCGACGTAGATTGATATATGATACCATAGTGGCCGATTCATTGTTTTATCAATCGGCTAGATTAAAGATCAATCGGCTAAAGCCGACAAAAAACAGCCAAATAAGATCCCTGACTTAGGGTAAGCAGAGATAAGCAATTTGATTGGTTGATGCTTTGGGACACGATAACTTTAGTTCTAATTAAGTGAGAGTGATGAAACTTGGTGTATAGTTTCATTACAGTAATACCTTGACTAAGTTCGATAATGAGCATTTTCTGTTCAGGGTAAGCAGAGCAATTTGATTGGTCGAGACTTTGGAACACAATATCTCTCCTTCTAATTGAATTAAAATGTTCAGACTTGGTGTATATGCTTATTAGGTCAATGCCTCGATGGAGTTTGATAATGAGCATTTTCCGCTCAGGGTAAGCAGAGCGATACGCAATTTGATTAGTCGAGACTTTGGAACACAATAACTCTCCTTCTAATTGAGTTAAAATGTTCAAATTTGGGGTATATGCTTATTAGGTCAATGCCTTGATGGAGTTCGAAGATGAGCATTTTCCGCTTAGGGTAAGCAGAGATAAGCAATTTGATTGGTTGATGCTTTGGGACACGATAACTTTAGTTCTAATTAAGTGAGGGTGATGAAACTTGGTGTATAGTTTCATTACAGTAATACCTTGACTGCATTCTCATTTAGTAATGGATTTGACAGTAACAGTGTATAGAAACGATTGACTTGTTTAATTAACTACGTGAAAGTTGGGTTGTATTAACATACGTTATTCATTTTTAAATAAAAATTTAAACACTTGAATATAAAACTCTAAGGTCATTTTCGTTTTGGTCTTCTCCAACTAAAAACTGAAACCGGGCGATATAATAAAATCGATAGAAATAAAAGATTATGCAAATGTTGAAGATGAATATCACTTTCTGCTATGCTGTCACGCTTATATATTCATCCGTAGAAAATATTTTGGGTCTTTTCGATCACTTCAAAAATTAAAAAAAAAAATCTCACGAATCACAGTGATAATAATTTAAAACTGCTAAATCTTGGAAAATATTTGTACCACTCAATAAAAAATAAGAGAAAAACCATACCTAATGGCAAATGGTTATTTGGGGTTGGGTTATGTATATATCTATCTATATTTCAGTTTACAAGGGTGAGAGGGGGATTATATATTATATACTGTTATTGTTATCTGTAGGTATATTTATATTACAATGCATAATATTTATATCTGTATATAATATTTGGCAATAGCAAACTTTTTGCTTCGCCTGTAATAAAAGTTCAATTAATTGTTATGGATTGGCAATAAATAACAGAAAAGATGGTCTCTAAAATCAGCATTTGCATATATTTCCATCTAAGTAACTTGTCATTTCGTTTTAACTTACCCTTTATCGTGGAACGCACGCTCCACTGCCCTCAGGCTTGCTGTATTGACATTTGTTGCCATTTTGCTTTCCCCGGCTAACCACGTGACTGTGACGTTAGCAACAACATCGGTACTATTTTTAGATCAACCAAGGTCGGGGATACCCTTTTTTTGACCTACTATCCTGACTTATCCGGCGAATTGAACGTTTAGTTCTTTTTACGATTTATGTTTTTAGGGGTAAAGGAATCAGGTAGTAAAGTATCACCGAGATATAGTTAGGAAAATTAGTGCGAATCTTAGACATGGCAACACCCTTAAAGACAAAAGCACTTGGTTTGGGTTTTTACTCTGTATACTCCACAAACAGCACCACAAAATTAGCAATATTTTTTGTCCCATCTGTCACAATTTTAATGAATTTTTCTTTTAAAAAGTATATTTTGATATAAAAATAAATTATGGTATTAATATCTTCTATATGCAAGCTATAAAGTAAATATATGGTTGTATTTTTCTTGATTTAGTTTTGCAATAAATAAACTGGAGATTTCATGGTGTCCCATTCGTCACAAATGTCCCGCTGTCCCTTCCGTCACAGAGTTTTCGTCCCATCCATCACAATGAACTTAGTGCTTGAAATCCAGACACCTGCAGATTTCATTCTTAAAAACCTTTGTTGACTATCTACTAAGCAATATAATTGCATCTGAAGGCCAGAGTAATAAAAATCCTAGCAGTGCTACATTTTATTGGCAATATTAACTGTATATTGAACAGAAAGTCCTAGAATACTGGAAATCAGCACCATTCTTTTCAATGCTCCGCACCAAATTTGAAAAAAAAACCATTAAAAATAGTAGCCTGTACTACTTTTATAATTGCTGAACAGAAGGCAGTATACATCATATGTATTTTGTAAATCTAAAGGATCAGTCCTTTCATGATACCAAATCAATTATGGAAAAAAAAAAAAAACAAAAAAAAAAAAAATCTGATAAAAACTATAGCCTCTTTTGTGTGCACACATTTTAGAAAAGGGGCAATTACTCTGGATCAAAAGGTTGCACGCTTCATAACCCCAAATCAGTTGGGTTTATATACCAGTATACATATTCGCAATAAATTTGAAAAAAATCCTTTAAAAACTGAACCTTATATAATATTCACAAGGTAATTCCAGAATGAAAGGTCCTAGAAGACTGTAAATAACATTAGTCCATTGATTACCCCAATTCTTCACACCAAACATAACAAAATTATGTTAAACTGTGGCCTCAATCTCATTCACAAGTTTTTTCGGCAATTAAGGTCTTCCAACAAGTGGGGTAACTCTGGAGCGGAATACCATACCACCGAATGCTGAATATGGATAGGATTAGTCCTCTTATTACCCAAATGCCTCACACCAAATTTGAAAAGAAATCTGTTCAAAAAAATCAAAACGGAAGTCTCTATCAAGTTTTGGACGATGTGGGGGTAACTCTAGAATGGAAGGTTTTGTAATGCTGAAAATGGACAAGTTTTGTCCTATCATGACACCAATAGTTCACATCAAATTAGAAAAAAGTCTATTACAAACTACATGTAGCCTCTATCATGTTCAGAAGGCTTTTGCAAACAGAGGATGACTCTAGAAGTGAAGTTCGGCATTAAATTCTTATCCTGAATAATCAATTTGTTGCATATATTTAATGTCCCATCCGTCACATATTCTGATGTCCCATCTCAGGGCTGGCCACGAATAAATTGATGGCGAGCAGATGACTGCTCTCGCAAATTTAGGTTTGGGCGAGCAGGGCGAGCAATAAAAATTGCTCACGTAAAATGTTGGTTGCGTGAGCACACATTTTGTAAAATTGTTTCAATTTAAAATCAATTTGTTGCCTGGATACTTTTGTTAAATAAATAATGACAAAGCTGTTTAAATTTAAAGTTTGTAATTTATTTATTTTTTTTGTTTTTTCAATTCTTTATTGACATGATAGTACTATTACTATGATTTGGCACTAGTATAACAAAACAACAAAATAAACGATTGAGCTACAAAATTGCTATTCCTGGCACAGAGTTTGCAGTAAACATGTGTGACCATCGCTTTTCTGTTTTTGACAGTCATACTCATCTTTTTTTATAATCAATTTCCGTACGGATTTCTTCACCCTACAACAGATAAATGTGGATAGGTAGGGCAATCAGGTTTCCTTTAGCCAATTATTACGCTTAGATTTAAAATTATACGACTGCACAGTGGAATAAAAACCGAAGTTCTGATAAAATAAGAAATACCGATAATTATAAGTTTGAAACGTGTTCATTTAGCGTGAAATGCCAAGTCATCCGGATGTAAACATTCTTTACTTTAGACTCGATTATCACACGTTTGTTACTGGTGTTCGTAGGAAAACCAGTCATGACGTTCAGGTATAAAGTGTATTTTTAGTAACACGACTCATTAGCCAATCAAATTTAAGGACAAAATGCCGCGTGCAGCTTGATGAATCGCTGTTTGACAGACGAATTTATGATGTTATTGACATTGTTGGATTAGTTTGGGCAATAAACATGTGAATATTTTGATTATTTTTACAGGTTTTTCCTAAAATTTTGCGCGAGCAACGAACAGCTCGCGTAAATCTACCTTTACGTGAGCACAGCGCGAGGTCGAGCAACTGCTCGCATCTCGTGGCAAGCCCTGCATCTGTCACAGTGTTGATGGTGCCACGGTGGCATAATGACAAATATGAAAAAATAGCTATTTTACCTAAATCCGCTTAAATGATTCTCTTTTAACATAGGCATGTCAGTTAAACTAAATTTTAGTAATTGAGATAGATCAATGTTCCGGTACCAAGGTTACATAAAACGGTGGTCTAGAAATGTCCCATCCGTCACATCAAACATAATCCCAAAATGCTAAGTAATAATTTTTTCTGAAAAAAAAATTTTTGTTGGATATTAAAGGGATGACATAGTGGTTGTCAAAAATACTTTCAATTGCATGATTTCAAGTGTATTGAAATAACCAGATTTCAAATTTACTGTGAAAAAATTATCTTTTGTCACATCTGTCACGCTGGAATTATCCTATAGGAATTGGGGAGTAGCAGATCTCGGTATCTTGCTAGATGTAGGGTACGGGGATCTCCCGAGGTTTGCCGAGTGAATGCAATGTGTCATGGTTCCGGTTTCATTGTGGGGGATGCCATTTTTAAAACGAACGAAAATGAGGCTGTGCTATTATCACGTGATCGGAATAACCCTTTATTCGCTGTGGAAATCTAGATGTGGATTGCTGCGTGGAATACGGGGAAATCTCTCCCGCTGTCTGCTTGTTTTTTTTCCGATTTACACGAGAACGAAGGGTCGTTCGCCCGTTTTTTAAGCATGGCGACCTCCCGGTAACCCAAACGACCGTTCGCCACTTATTACCAACCCTGAAAATGGCCGCCGTTTGTACGCGAATACTGTTAAAAAATGGTATATCATGGTTGTGGACCCTGTAGAGGTCACAAATATAATTTGATTTTGATGAAACTTGAAATGCATGGTTATAACCCAAAGGTCTTGGTTCCTTACGATATTTGCGCATATCGTATCGTAACTTCCTGAATTATGGACCCTGATTGTCCAAAAAATCACCTATGGTCCCTCTGGAGGTCACAGTTATTATCAGATTTAAATAAAACGTTTGACTCTTATCACCGCTAAACCCTAAGGAAGGTTGAGTTCAAATTTCGAGAAAATCGGACCATAATTGCCAGAAAAAATGGCCGCCGTTTGTACGCGAATAGTGTAAAAAATATGGTATATCAAAGTTGTGGACCCTGTAGAGATCACAATTTTAATTCGATTTTGATGAAACCTGAAATACATGTTTATAACCTAAAGATCTTTATTCTTTTTGATATTTGCGCATATCAAATTGTACTTAATGAATTATGGCCGTTGATTGTAGGAAAAATCACTTTCGGTATTGCTTGTTCTCTATCTATCTCTCAAACAATTATTATCCGATTTAAAAAAAAACTCTGATTATATTACTGTTGCACCATAAGGAAGGTTGAGTTCGAATTTCGTGAAAATCTTACCAAAATTGCCGGACGAAATTGTTGCGGTTTGTACGCGAATAGTGTAAAAATATGGTACAGTACTGGTCAGGCGGAGGTACGAAATTCCCCCGTGGTCCGACCTGGGCGGAAATGAAAAATCGCGGAGTACAGCTTATAATTCCGCTCAGGTCCCGCTCTGAATTCCGCTCTAAATTTCCGCCGCGAATTTGAGTAAACCGCCGACCACGGCGGTTTTGTTAAACCACCGACGCCCGCGGATTTGTTAAACCACCGAACCAAGCGCGAGTTTTAATATTATGAAATTATTGTTACACGTATGCTTACATTGTATTCGTATCCATTAATTTAGAAGTCCAATTCCGAAAACAACATTATCGGCATGCTTGTAAAAGTCTGAATTAAAAAATATTGATATATTATCGGTGTCAGCATCGATGTATAATAAACAACATCGCCGACTCGTGTGAGTTTGTTTTGTTTTTGTTTTACATCTACGGCATATAACAAACCTTTCAAATAATATTAATCATCTGGACGAACATTCGTAAATAGGTATTATTCGACTTTATTTAACGTCCGTTTGGCTGTCCATTTATGCCTTATACATTTACACACATCTAAGTATTCTGTTACTATGTTTTTGTTTTTGATTTTGTTTTAAAACAATGTGCAACGAAGCCGTTTGCCTTTTATGAATGTCGGCGAAGATTAAAGCAAAGTGAGTACACTCATTGTTACAAAGCCGTGGTTTCAATCCGAAACGTGTTGACATTGCTATTACAAGTGATTCTAGAGCTTTCATTCAAATAATTAAAAAAAAGTGAGCACACTCTCAGTTTTAAAGCCGTGGTTTCAATCCGAAACGTGTTGGTATGGTAGGCTAAGTGTTTATTCTATTAAAATATTGTTTTATTAGACAATACAATAAATCACAAAAAATGGATTATTAAAAACAGGCGAATATGCGATACAAGGATGTGGGTCAGTTCATCCCAGGACCGGACTGTTTCATCCCAACCTAATTTATTATCGGGATGTTTCATCCAGGTCTGTTTCACCCCCTTGTTATTAGAATAGCAGTTAACGGAGTTATACTTATTGTTAAATAAACTGTTAAACACTTACTTATTGTTTAATAAACATTACTTTATTATTTATTGTTAATGTATCTATCTTCTTACAAATGTGTAAAGACAACTCAGCCCCCGCCGCATGTTTTTATTACTAATCCCTAAGTAATTATTATGGATTAGTAATAAAAACATGCGGCGGGGGTTGAGTTGTATTTACCCATTTGTAAGAAGACAGATACATTAACAATTTGGGCACAAAGCCGCCACCGTAACAAGTCGGTGTTTCCGTTATAAACATTGAAAAAAATTCAGAACAATGTCCGAAAATTTGGTCAAAAAATGTATTTTACACACATAATTTTTTAGCGTAAATTAGTCGGAATGTGAAAAGGGAATTCCTTGGGGCGTGATCAGCTGAAATCTGCAGTGATTAGAATAGTGTCAAGTTCACGTGAGACGCCGTGTTTGATATTCAATTTTATACCGATATTATAGAATCCTAATTATACATATTTTTCTTGAACGGTAGTGTCATATTTATTTATGTATATTTAAACGGTCGTGGAATGAAACGACCTGCTCCCTGATACAACACTTTTAGCCAAGTATGCCTCTATAGATACATTACTTCATTAATACGTTCGATATTTTTAAAACTTGCATCGTTCAACTATTTACACACATAAATGCTGGCCTTACCTTGGACGAAAGTGTTGTTTATTAAAAAAAAGCCATTTCCATTCTAACAAATAAGTTACAAAATCCATTTTAAATCACACCCCAAGTTATACCTTCGGATTTAATTCCTAAATGAATGAAATGCCTTAATCTCCTGTTTTTAAGCACCTTTTTATTTCTTCGACATCGGAATGTCTAAAAGTTCTTGAAAGTCGGCGAATCTGCGTTGGCCTAGCGAGTCGAAGATTCGTACAACTACAATTCTAATTTCTATCACCCGTAGCCACGTGGATTCCGCAAATTATCATGGTATTACACCTCCGTGCTAAATCGAATAGTTCGACGTTGAGGTGTAGAATTCAAATTTTAAAATATCCGTATTACAAATCACCTCTTTGCATCGCACAGTAAGAAATATGCCGCGTGCGAAAGACAGGTAGCGCCACCTGGAATTCCCGTCTCACATACAATGTATCGGGACTATATTTACGCTACAGTACAAATTATATTAATATCCGAGATATTTTTCCGACCTGATTATTTGATTTTGTCGAATTGTCTTGTGAATTATTTAAATGATTAGATACAAGAACGTGTGTATTTCCCTTCCACTCCAGCCACTTTCAAGGTGTCGTTACGGTAGAATTATTTCAGGTGACGTTTTAATTTACTTAGATATAATACTCCATAATGCTATAAACTAGTGCCAAGTAGATGAAAACAAGAGTAGATGGTGTGAAATTCATTGTTATAAAATTGTCTACTTCCAAACTGAGTACCTGTAGCCTGCGACAGAGCGAAATGTAAACAATGCAAATGGCGGCTTTTCGCGGTATTTCCGTGCTCAATTCTTAATTCTTGTATTTAGAACGACTCTACGAATAAATAAATACGGCCTACATGTACATGACGTGGACATGAGTATTGTGGTCAATTTACTGAACATCAAGTAAAATTTAGTCCATCTGTCGCAAGCGACAGGTAGTTTTATTTGCTACCTGTCGGACGAAAAAATCGCCTGTCGGCGACAAGTAGACAGGTGAACATTTCGAGCCATGGTTATATGTAATAAGTAGTCAACAATTACAGACAACATTGTCTTGTGTTTCGAGAAGGATTTGAAGCAAAATTATGATATATTTATTAGTTTGAATATGTGTTTAGTCCAAATATATCATCAAATCACCCGGGAATGTTTCTTTGATAAACGTTTGATTATATTCTTATTACAACGTAATGAAGGTTGGAAAGTGCTGTACAAAATGGCTGCCGCTTGTGCGCAAATAGTGTAAAAATATGGTATATCAAAGTTGTGGACCCTGTAGAGGGCACAATTTTAATTCGATTTTGATGAAACTTGAAATGCAGGTTTATAATCCGAATATTGTGGTTCCTTCTGATATTTGCACATATCGGATCTTAACTTCCTGAATTATGGTGCCTGATTGAACAAAAAATCCTCTAGATGTCACAATTATTGTCTGATTTCAAATATCTTTTGAATATATCATCGTTACACCGTAATGAAGGTTGAGTTCAAATTCTACGAAAATCTGAGGAAAACTGCCAGACAAAATGGCCGCGGCTTGTATGTGAATAGCAGGGTTCTATTTAGTCTAAAACGAATGAGTAGCAAATTTTTGTGACAGATTCACATTTTAGCTAATCAATTCAAAATTTGAATAGCATTTGCTCAGATTTGAGGAGCAGTAAAACGTAGCCTTCATCACAAAAATTTGCAATTCTGATTTTTCGGGTATAAGTGGATACGTTTTTCCGCCGAAGTCCGGCCTTCGTTGTATACTCCGCTTCGACTTATGCACGGATAAAGGTAGAAAAAAAAATTGACATCTCCAAAAAAAAAAAATTCAGTTACCGTCTCTGCACGATTCAGGACGCACTAATCGTCTAAAACAAAACTACACGTACTTTATGTTAAACCATTCCAATCGAAATATTTGTAGACGTGGCTTTGCTTGTTTATTTCTTTATTTAAATATCCCACTCTTTGCCTTCAAAATATTATCAACTCGAGAATATGCCATAAGCATCAAATATATTCAGACATTCGTCAAAAATGGCTTGTTTCACGCATCTCGCGAGATGTCTACTTTTAGTTTTCAGTTAAGTTAACCAATCATACTATACTGCGTTGTTTTATTCTATTTTTAGTAACACTTTATAAACACGTGTGATTAAAAACGGAGTCTGCATTGTCTTCTAGTTATGGGATATATTGAAATAAAAACGGTTCAAATTAATCACGACCACGACTTGGAATATTGAACAAGTTAGTCCTGCATTTATAAATTGATTCTTTCGTAGGCCTAAATATACTCCACATTCATCCAAAATATAATGAATCGCACTTCACAAGTTTGAAAGCAATTTTTGGCTAATGAGAATAAAATAATTCTATCGCCATTACCGCGATTTGAGTCGCTTTTTGCGATGCGATACCGCTTAAAGGGACAATAACACTCTTGCTGGCTTGGCAGCTCTAGAAAATAAATAATAGTCTTATTCTAAGTACCAGATGTTTATGTGTCCTACCTGTTGTGTAAATTATCCATTACATCATGTTTTACTTGTCCAGAGTGTTCGAAAATATTTTAAAATCCAAGTCACATTTGAAAAGGTTTACGTTAACCTTTTCAAATCATGTAGTTGAATTTTTCCAATTTTTTAAATCAGGTGTGTTACGATGAAATTTGTATCATCAATTTATTTGAATATTGTAAAATAATACAATTTGTTGACCAGAATAAAGATTGGGACATATTATTCAATTACAAGAAGAGTGTTATTGGGGCTTTAAATTGAACCCTGGTGAATAGTGTAAAATGTGGTATATCAAGGTTTTGACCCTGCAGTGGTCAAAATTTTAATCCAGTTTTGATGAAACTTTAAATGCATGTTTAGGTAACCCCTTTATTCCTGTTGATATTCATTCATATCGGATTGTACCTTGAGTTATGGCCCCTGATTGTACGAAAAAAATCACGTTTTAGCTTGTGGTCCTTTTACAGGTCACAATTATCCAATTTAGAAAAAACATTAGAATATATCACTGTTACACCGTAAGGTTGGTTGAGTTTGAATGTCATGAAATCGAACTAAAACTGCCAGACAAAATAGGGTCAAAGTTGACAACACACTGGTCACTGGAACCATTCAGTATGGCGTGTGTAATGAAGAGGTGTAACGGTGTAGTAAATTCTTTGGAAATACCCGACATGTTAGATATATTTTGTATTTAAAAATACAATGTATGCTTTCAAATATTTATGTCAGAACTAATCTAGAATAAAGTATAAGGGAGTCTTGTTTTTAAAAGAAATCTGATTATACTGATTTATACTGACTTGTCAAAGCGTGCAAGATGAGAAATGAAGTTTTACGAAAGAAAATCTATTGTTAAAGAGCACATATAATGAGAAAACTAAATTCATTGAGCTTATAAACATTATTTACTATATGCATTTTACGGCAGTTTAACGTCAATCTGATGAAAATTAATTCAGATATCGTCACTCAAAGTCGCAAATATAGACCTGCCATAAAAACGACTTGGCCAATTATTGAAAACACTCTTAATCCCCTCAGACGCCAGTGACGTCACAGTGACCAAATGCATATTCGGGATGTTTATTCCTTAATTACCTATATACACCCGGCGTGTGTATTCGTCAACGCCTGACTGATTCCTTAATCCCCCTAATTAAATAACAATTGACTACGGAATAATTTGTTTCGTAATTTAGAATTTGTTTTATAAAGACAGTTGTTGTAGCCATATTTCCCATGTGTTTTTTTTTTATTAGAATAAGCCGACCGTAAGCCAACAATAATTGGCTTCTGATTGAAACAAGATTGGTGTGAAATTGTTATAGCCGGCGCTACGGACATCTTTTAAGCCGATAGAAATAATCAATTGTCGGCTTTTAAGAAACAAAATGGTTTCAAATAATAATCATTAGGGTTTGACTGTCGATAGTGTGTATCGATAGTAAAAAGAAACTATCGATAAAAATTGCGATAATCAAGCAAACTATCGATAGCTTCGATAGTTTGTTATAGCGAAAGTAACATGGCTCAAATTCACTCGTATTTGTCGAATAATTACTCTGTATTTATAACAAAAAGCTCCGTTATCACTAAAATAGCGTTACACGATCTCAATGTCACGTGGAAATCGTCGTCTACCATATTAGGCATGGCTTACTAAGAAATGTGTAAAATGGTTGATTTTGGCGCGAAAAAGCTGAAAATGATCACGTACGCCAATAACAGACATGCTGAAAGCATGTCACATATGACAGGAAAGTTGGCTATGCCTTTTTTTACAAATTTTATATAATATAAAGAAAAAAAAAAACAATTTACTTTATTATTTAATTCACAATCAGAATGCGACGTTACCGTGTACCCGAGATACCAGCTTATGAGGCTCTTCTATTCGCCCCCCTCCCCTTTTGCCGCACCTTTAGCAGACACATGTTGTTTTTATCTGCACCGTCTTGTGTCGCTTCATTCTGTCGGTTTATTTGTCGATATGACTACCGATAACCGTGTTAAAATATTACGTACTGATTTACGGGCTGGAGATGTTGATCAACTAGTGAATTGTAATCTATTCTAGTCACAAATATATAATCTATTACAACTTAAGACGAGAAAGGTCGGCTTTTGAAAATGCTTTGACTTATCGTAGCTTACGTGTAAAATTACGAGTTAATGATTACGCCAGTCAAATGTTAATTGGACCGACAAATACACACGTGTTAACTGGCGGTGTGTATACAGTGAGATATCGTACAGATAGTGATATATTGTATAGATAATGTGTATAGATTATGTGTAGTGCCTGTGACGTCACCAGCCAACCAACCGGATAAAGGTTGTAAATGAAAATTTGAAAACCGTTTTTGGCTGTCTGATGTTTAAACGTTAATATCTCAATTAATTTTAATCAGATTGGAGTGAACTTGACGTAAAATGAATGTAGTAACCCTTAGCTATCAATATATGCAATTAAAAATTACTATTTTACGTGGTCTTTAAGGCTAAGTTTTCCTTGGATTTTGAGAAATAAATGTGGGATGTTTTTTTACAGTTATTTTATATATTTATCTAAATTGTCACAAGTTTAATTCACAAACCAGTGAAAGAGCACTAGTTGGGCTAAATAGATCAGTTATTTTTGGTAGCCCCAGGAATCGGGCTTGTGGATTTTTACAACCCTGAAATTTGTATTGTGTAATTTCAGGTCAATGTTACACTTGTTGTGAAAGAGTATCAGGATCTACAGATGCTTGTCAAGCTATGGGTAATCTTTATCATACTGGATGCTTTACGTGTTGTTCTTGTGGTAAGTATAACAAATTTTATGATACATTCATATTGAGATAAAAGACAGCAATTACAAAACATACATAGTAGTCTGTGTTAGCGCTAGCTTCTAAAATTCATTAGCCACTGTGCACCACAGATATGGTATCATCTAAAATGGTAGTTTTACCGATAGTTTCTATTCATACCGTGTAATTTCAAAACATTGTTCAATAAATGATAAAACCCGTTGAAAAATAACAAAAATGGTTTAATTAGTACCATGGTTTAGATTAATAGCAACGGGTTTAGTTTCTCCGAGATGCGTTTAAAAATGGACGCTCCGTGCACTTATCTATGGCGATCATTTATTGGCCGAGCTGTTGACACTAGGGACCGGGTATCATTCAGATTTGATGAAAAAAGGTAAGAAACAGAGCTTACCATCTAGAATCTTACATATTCAGTTAATAGATTACCATCCAGAAAGTGTTAAATACCATCAAGATTCATCAAATACCGCCCAGTTTGTGCTACCATTTACCACCCTGCATAAAATTTTAAACAATAAAAAAAAACCCAAAAAACAAAACAAAACAAAAACAAAAAAACAAAACAACAACAACACATTTTACAGTTGTGCAAATAGGGGAAAAAAAGAAACTACACTGCGCATACTTATCAACTGAACCTTTTAGTTGATTTAATATATTTTTGTACTTGATTGAAGATATAAATAGAGAAGTAAATTTTAGGTTATTGTACTGAAATTTCATAAAGAATCGCAAAGTTCATTTCTTTCAATATCAAACAAATTACATTCCATTAGATAGTGTTTTGGCGCGCCACAAGAACATTTAGGATTTTCAATTAAATTTTTTCGAAACAGATCTGAGTTTAGGGAACTGCACCCATGACGAAGTTTTGTGTGTACTGTAAAATACTCAATTTTCTATTACCGCTCGCATAATAATTTGGAGCCGTTATTATCTTGAATCTCTTATACAATTTGTTTTTAAAAGTTTTTATATTTTCTATTTTTTGTCCCCCGCCTTTCGAAGAAAGTTGGGGGACTATTAAAATGGGTTCGTCCGTCTGTCCGTCTGTCTGTCCGTCTGTCTGTCTGTCTGTCCGTCACACTTTTTGGGACACAATAACTCTCTTCCTAATTGAGCTAGAATGTTCAAACTTGGTGTATGTGTTTATTAGGTCAATGCCTTGATGGAGTTCGAAGATGAGCATTTTCTGCTTAGGGTAAGCAGAGATAAGCAATTTGATTGGTTGATGCTTTGGGACACGATAACTTTAGTTCTAATTAAGTGAGATTGATGAAACTTGGTGTATAGTTTCATTATAGTAATACCTTGACTAAGTTCGATAATGAACATTTTCTGCTCAGGGTAAGCAGAGCTATACGCAATTTGATTGGTCGAGAATTTGGAACACAATAACTCTCCTTCTAATTGAGTTAAAATGTTCAAACTTGGTGTATATGCTTATTAGGTCAATGCCTTGATGGAGTTCGAAGATGAGCATTTTCCGCTTAGGGTAAGCAGAGATAAGCAATTTGATTGGTTGATGCTTTGGGACACGATACCTTTAGTTCTAATTAAGTGAGAGTGATGAAACTTGGTGTATAGTTTCATTATAGTAATACCTTGACTAAGTTCGATAATGAGCATTTTCTGCTCAGGGTAAGCAGAGCGATACGCAATTTGATTGGTCGAGACTTTGGAACACAATAACTCTCCTTCTAATTTAGTTAAAATGTTCAAACTTGGTGTATATGCTTATTAGGTCAATGCCTTGATGGAGTTAGAAGATGAGCATTTTCCGCTTAGGGTAGGCAGAGATAAGCAATTTGATTGGTTGATGCTTTGAGACACGATAACTTTAGTTCTAATTAAGTGAGAGTGATGAAACTTGGTGTATAGTTTCATTACAGTAATACCTTGACTAAGATCGATAATGAGCATTTTCTGCTCAGGGTAAGCAGAGCGATAAGCAATTTGATTTGCCGAGACTTTGGAACACAATAACTCTCCTTCGAATTGAGTTAAAATGTTCAAAATTGGTGTGTATGCTTATTAGGTCAATGCCTTGATGGAGTTCGAAGATGAGCATTTTCTTCTTACGGTAGGCAGATATAAGCAATTTTTGGATGACACTTCGTGTTCAGTTTGATTGGTCGATACGTTTGAAAAAAATAAATGTGCGATTAATTAATATATGTCATCTATTTATTTTGGGATTTCGGCGGGGGACATCAGCCTCACTGTTGGCTTGTTTGGTTTATGAATCCAATAAGTTCCAGTCTCGAATTGTTGACAGAAAGAACGAATTTCTATATAATGATGTTCTACAGAAGGGTGGGGAAATATGATCACTATTTCTTAAGTTATATCTAAGTGTATTGCTTTCAAAAGTATGAATAATATCTAGTAAATATTGGGGCGCGTTATTGTTTAAAATTTTATGCAGGGTGGTAAGACGTTTTATACTCCGGCGTTCGGAAAGTCTGTTCCAACCAGATTCATAATAAAGCACTGCTCGGCTACAGAATTTTGGAAGTCCGGTGATAATTCTTGCGGCCTCTAATTGAATTTTTTCTAGTTTTTCTGCGTCGTTTGACGAACAGCTATCCCAGACTTCACAAGCATATTCAAGAATAGAGCGTATATGACACAGGCCACGATAAGGTGTAGAACTAACATATGGTTTTGCAAAAATTGATTTTTCCCAAAGCTAGGACAAATCCAATGTAATTTTTGGTATGGTTATACACAAAATATAATAAAGAGATAATAAACACAACTTCATGATCAAAATAGTACAAATAAAGTATTTATTGCGAAACAAAAATAAAAATACCCCCTTTTTTGATGTCCAAATTTGTCCCTCTTGGTGGTGTTAAAAAAGGGTAAGTATTTTGATGCTGAAGACATAGATTGAAATCTACAAGTTGTTTCTTAAATTGAAGATAAAGGATGTTTCTATCCACCAGAAGTGTCAAATTCCAAAAATCTTAATATTTTTCAATAAAAAAAATTGTTTAAAAAGTGTGTAACGGACGTGACAAATTCCGTCCAAAAAAAACGATTTTTTAATGCATTGAAAGAGTTGCTCACCACCTGCATCTATATGTATGTTTATGTTACAAATCAAGAGGCATAATTGAGTGATATTATGTAAATATTTCTGTTGATTTAGAGACGTTTGAGAAGAAACTATTCGCATTTTCGATCGTCCACTCGAGATTCCGTCAAAGAATCACGTCCGTTATTTGCGTTTACGATGATCGATATTTCCCCTCCCGTTTCAAATCCATGGCTCTTCCGCGGTTATTAGCTCCCTTGTTCTACACACAGTTTTGATACCTCACGATTTTGCGGATAATTAAAAAAGGTCGACGCCGGGACCCCCACAAGGAAATTCCGTCCTCAAACTTTTGTTGTCGTCACGTCCGTTATATCAAAATCACGTCCGTTATATTATTGCAAGAATTTGGCAAAAACTGAGGATATTAAAGATGTCAAAGCCGCCTGCTTTGCGCTCAAAATCAAGAGCCGTTCCACACATTCGGGTGATCGAAAAAAAATGAAAGAATCATGCAAATTTGATTGATAACAGTTTGACTTTCGGTTTTATTTGTAACGGACGTGATGGTGGACGAAATTGATAATGTCAAACATCACTACCGTTACACAAGGAGCTAAGATGACCTAAAGAAAATTACGACTCTTTATTAAATTTAATAAAATTACATAGATTGCCTTCTTTTTTAAATGTCCTCAAACTATGCATGGAAAGGATCGTTAAACACCTCAGATACACCTCGCACTGTTAATTGGGTCAATAGTGACGTCCGTTACAAAAGGTCACGTCCGTTACATAGTAGGGAGTCACGTCCGTTACAAATATTTTGTGCAATATTGACAAAACAGTACACAGAAGTAAAATTTAATAACAAAATAATAATTGATCAAATATTGTAACATAATGGCTAAAAATGACAATGAAATCATGCCCAAGAAAGAGTGTAAAAGAGTTATCAGTTCAGACATTTCACACTGTTTTGAAACCAGATGTCCATGAAAGATCTTTGCCAATTTTGGGGGGTAAACAGCGCACAAAGACATTTTTTTACATTCTAGAATATAGATTTTGATATTATCACACTCAAATCAACTGGGCTGGTAGTTATTAGCAAATTTGGGGCAAATATTAATTGGACATGTAACGTCTGTTACAAGCTTATATGGTCTGCAAAATATGTATTTGCACAAAAACAGAACAACAAGTTATCTTTTCCTTTACAAAATTTGAAAGATGAATTATTAATACAAGTTTTTAACCCCCAAAGAATTCGTAAAAATTTATTTAAATTTAAGTGCTTTTTCATCTGAAGTTCTACACCTTTTCGTGGCTTGTGTCATATGCACTTTATAGATTTTATCAAGCGAGCTCCTTGTTGTGGTATATTTTAGCTTTCTTAGAATATTTAATCGTTTTGAGGCTGACCTACACAACGTGTCAATGTGTGTGCTCCATTTGCAATCATTTGACAAGTTAATGCCAAGATGCTTGTGGGAATGAACGATATCGAGTTGGTTATCGCCGAATTTGAAGTTTGGAGAAATTGAAAAATTTTTGTTTGTGAAAATTACAACCTTAGTTTTGTTGGGGTTGAATTTAACTGACCAGTCTTTTGACCACTCAGACAGTTTTTTTAAGTCTAAATTTAATGAATTTTCGAGGTCCGGTAAGTTTGTTTTGTTGCACCCAATTACCGTGTCAGCGGCAAAGAGCCTAGCTGTATTATCCAAAACATCCTGGATGTCATTAATATAAACAAGGAAGAGGAAGGGACCTAGTACAGATCCCTGCGGTACCCCAGAGGCCAAAGTTGCATAACTCGAAAATGAACTGTTTATGAAGACTCTTTGTTTTCTACCGGTGAGATAATTTTTTAGCCAGTCTATTAAGTTATCACTTATACCGTAGCTGGGTAGTTTGTGGAGTAAACCTAAATGATTAACCCGGTCGAACGCTTTGGAGATGTCACAATATATATGACATGAGTACTGTCGTTTGTCTATAAAAGATACCACGTCCTGAAAAATTTCTAGTAATTGGTGCACAGTGGAATGTTTGGCTCTGAAGCCTGACTGGAAACAATTAAATAGACCATTACTATGAAAATAATTGTAAATGTGTTTGAAAACAATTTTTTCAAAGATTTTGCTCACTGACGATAATAAGGATATGGGACGATAGTTTGAAACGTTTCCTCTGTCCCCGTTTTTAAACAAGGGCATAACATTTGCAATTTTCCATGCGCTAGGAAACGTGTTAGAACTAAGTGATTTGTTAAATAATAGTTTCAGGGGTAAAAATATCGTCGAAACTACATTTTTCAATAGACGGTTACTTATTTTATCGGGGCCGTTAGCCTTTTTTATTTTTAGGATTTGGATAAGATCAATAATCTCTTGATCGGTAATTTCCGGCATGTGAAACAGAGAGTTTGTTCGTTTGGGAAAATACGGAAATTCATTTTTCTCAACATTGTTGGAAACAGAACCAAAAAATGTATTTAAGAGTTCGGCCTTATCTAAATTGGAACGTGCAATAATGCTCGTATTGCTTGATAATGGTGGTATATCAGAATCTACCTTTTCACCTATATAATGTTTAATATGTTTCCAAAAATCTTGAGGACTCGCTTCTGGATTTGATAATTCAGATACCAACCTATCATTGTACTCAGTTTTTAAAACTTTTTAAAAATTATTTACTTTATTACGTTGATGTTTGTACTTCGCTAAATGGCTGGGGCGTTTAGTTTTAATGGCCCGCTTCCTTAAACGATCACGAATCCGAATCTCCTTACGTAGACTTGAATTAAACCAGGGTCTATCCGAAGGTCTAATAATTACTTTCTTCCTGGGAATACATTCGTTTGTAAATTTCGTGAGAATTGAATAGAAGATATCAATCGCGTTATTTAAGTCAAGGGGAGTGAGCGCCTCGTCCCAATTAAAATCAGAAATACGATTATTCAACTTTTCGTAGTCAGCTTGCTTGTATAGGACAATTTCTCGTTCAAAGCATGGGTTTGAATAAGTACACAAGTCTAGAACTGCAGCAACGCCTTTGTGGTCTGATATTTTCTTATCAATATCTATAGTTTCACTTAGACATATCTTAATCTCGTCTTGAATAAGAATTACGTCTAGCAAGGATGATTTTGAAGCGGTAACTCTAGTTGGTTCATAAATAATATTTTTAAGATTGTTAGTTAGCATCAAATCATAGAGTTTACCATTTTTTAGACCTATAAGATCAAAGTTGAGATCCCCGATTATAATTAAATTTTTTGAGAATTGATAGGCTAGTTCGATTGATGATTCTAAAAATAACCAAAATTCAACGCTCGAGTTTGGTGGTCTATAAGCAGTAGCTACCAATATGATTTTGCGTTTTAACTTCACTTCAACCCAAACTATTTCAGCGTCTTTAAATTCTAAATCTAATCTTCGTCTACATGAAAGTTTCTTATCAACATACACCAGAATTCCTCCCCCACTGAAGTTCCTATCCTTTCTAAACGGCTGGTGAAAATTTTTAAAAGTAAGAATCTCATTGACTACTCGGTTATCCAGATGCGTTTCTGTGAAACCACAAATGTGATAATCTACGATCAGTTCTGAGACCAAGTCGAGTTTGTTTCTAATGCTTCGCGCGTTAAGATGAAATATTGATACATGGTCATTTGACGAATGGATGGGACCAGGGTTTAGCCGGATGTCCCCAGATCTGATAAGCAGTGTGAAAATAAGAGTTTTTATGAGATTAATGTGGGATGCTGTAATTACATTACACGCAAATATAAGTAAATCAACCAGTATATCATAGTATCTAATATGAATCCCACACTTCCCCCTTCTCCCAATAAAGATAGGGCCTAGATCCACGTGTCTAGAATTCACCCCGTTATCTTGACCAAGGAAGGAGAAAGGTGTGGGTGTGTTCCTGTTGTTGATGCATAAGTATGGGTAGTTTCTAGAGGTTGTGTTAAGTGCACGGCAGAATATAACATATATACGGAAATGTACATACACACGAATAAACACAAAAAATAAATAACAATATGAAACAAAATTTCAAATACTAATACATAAGAGCTCAAAAGCAACCTATTATAAGAGGAATATAGTGTATTAATTTTAAGATGAAGAGAATCATATGATATGATAAGGTAAGCCAAAATGAGGGTAGGATTAGTGATGAATAACCAACCGTTTGGCCCATTCACAGATTAAACAAGCTTTCGTTAAATTAAATCAGTAGTGAGTAATGATTAACGGTACTGATGCTAAACCTGGTTACATTATACAAATAAGTAAATAAATCTCAGTGTTTTTTAGGCACAGATAAACAAAACGTCAAAAGGGGGATGGGGGCACCGTGAAAACTTTTGGTACATTGATATTAAATCATTTTAAACATTGCGAATAAAATATGGACGAAGTAACAACAATTAGTATATTATGTTTTTCTTTCTTTTGATCATTATACTAGAGGTGTGATATTGTGAATACAGATAGAATCGTCATTTTTTGGGTCTAGTCAATTTGTGTTTTATTCTCTTTATTTCCTCGCTTATATTCATGTGCATTTGGATTCGAATTTTAAGACCGGATTTATCAACTGCAAAAATTTTGCCGTTGGCAAACCATGCCGTGCTAACCTCAGGGTGCGATTGGGCTTCTTCCAGAAGCTTAACATTTGTGTAGGTCATATCTTCGGCTATCGAAATACCAGAATGTTTTAAAAGTTTTCGATGTTTGATAACATTTTAACGATCATCTCGCCTAACAATTCGAACAATCACACCTCTGTGTTTTGGAGGTTTGTCGTCTGTTTGTTTGACCTGGCCAACTCGGTGTGCCGCATCAACACTTATGTTATCTGCGATTTTGAGTTTATCTTTAAAAAGTGACTTAACTATTTCTACACAGTTTTCATCTGCAGATTCTTGTAAACCGAATATGCGCATCTTGGAGTTGTGGCCAGAGTTATGGCCCTTGATCACTTCAATATATCTTGTGGACGTTCTAGAGGCCAAAGTTAATATCCGATTGACTTCAAATTTATACATAGTGTTTACAGTCATGAGACTAAGTCGTCTATCGATTTTCAGTGATTTTCAATAATTGCTGCAAGAGTAATGCCCCTTGATCACTTCGAAAAAATCCTGTGGAAGCTCTAGAGGCCAAAGTTAATATCCGATCGACTTTAAATTAACACACAGTGTTTAGGGTCATGAGACGAAGAAGTCTATTGATTTTCAGAGATTTCAAATAATTATTGCCAGAGTTATCTCCCTTGATAACTTCAAAAAATCTTGTTATGCTATAGAGGCTAAACTTATCATCCGATTGACTTTAGATTGATACACAGAGTTTAAGGTGTTGAAACGAACAAGTATTTTGATTTTCAATGAATTTTGATAACTGAACAGCTAAATCCATGATATTAAATGTTTCATGTATATACTAATTGTTAGTGTGGGGTAACACTTTATAAAAAGCAATCAAATTCTAATGATTTTCTGATAATTACATAATGAGCCATTAGTCTTAATCAGTTTTTATGTTTCATTAGCAAAAAAAGTAAAAATATGCGACAACCCTTGTTGACTGCCCGGACGATTTAGCTGCTGTGGGCGTATGTTTCGTTGCCTGGCAACCTATCTTTTCATCAAATCTGAATGATACCCGGTCCCTAGTGTGAGTTTCCCAGAGATGGGTTTAAAAATGGACTTCACGTTCACTTATCTATGGTGTTCAGTTATTAGACGAGGCGTCGAATTTCCCAAGATACGTCGAATTTCCCGAGATACGTATATAAATCAACATACGAATAATTTATCTATTGTGTTTAACTTGTAATTTCCCGCGTGCCGTTTATCCGATCAATTCATTTTGATTACGATTATTTACATACGAAGTACGAATAAAAATTTGAGTGTAAAAAAAATGCGCACACATAGATATTCACCTTACCGTGTCGTACTATATATTATCCATTAGCCTATAAAAATAGTATTCCACCATTGACAAATACGTCAAAAATCGGTAAATCACGATATTCGCCTTACTGTGTCGTACTCTATATATCCATTAGCCTATAAAAATAGTATTCCACCATTGACAAATACGTCAAAAATCAGTAAATCACGATATTCACCTTACGTGGCCGTACTATATATTATCCATTATCCTATAAAAAATAGTATCCCACCATTGACAAATACGTCAAAAATTGGTAAATCTCGTCCCGGGTAATTATACAATCAGAACTCGGTAAATCACACAGGTAATGCATCTTCATTAAATTCTGTACATGTGGCCAGAAGTCAACCCCACAATGGCAGTGCGTTAGACATGTACTGGCACCAAAAGAAGTCACCCAGGAAATACGCTTCAATGATTAGTGCCTTGATGTTACGTAATCGCGGGATTTGGGTCAATAAAATGTTGACTGTAGTACAACTATTTTTGTTACACCTAAATCAAACCATATTGCATTATATCAGAGGTACATCTATCACAAATAATGCAGGAAGATGTCATAAAACAATAGCATTCCAGCAATCAAACAATAAATCCATACTATAATAATGGCGTGCGTATTCAAAAACATGGTTTCATATGGCACCCAGGCATGTGATCACCGGTGGGAATTAATAAAACAATAGTATTCGTCCAATCAAATATTAATCTATATTGTAATAACTGACATTTATGACTTCTCTTTATATTTAAAATAATTAGTGCCAGAGTTATGGCCCTTAATCACTTCAAAAAATCTTGTGGACACTCTAGAGGCCAAAGTTATTATCCGATTGACTTTAAATTTATACACAGTGTTAAAGGTCATAAGACGAAGAAGCCTATTGATTTTCAGCGAATTCCTATAATTAGTGCCAGAGTTGTGGCCCTTGATACTTCAAAAAATCTTGTGGACGCTCTAGAGGCCAAAGTTAATATCCGATTGGCTTTAAATTTATGCACAGTGTTTAAGGTCATAATACAAAGAAGCCTATTGATTTTCAGCGATTTCCGATAATAAGTGCCAGAGTTATGGCTCTTGATTACTAAACGCTCTAAAGTTAATATCCGATTGACTTTAGATTTATGCGTTTAAGGTCATAAGATGAAGAAGCCTATTGATTTTCAGCGATTTCCAGAGTTATGGCTCTTGATTACTAAACGCTCTAAAGGCCAAAGTTAATATCCGATTGACTTTAGATTTATGCGTTAAAGGTCATAAGATGAAGAAGCCTATTGATTTTCAGCGATTTCCGATAATTAGTGCCAGAGTTATGGCCCTTGATCACTTCAAAAAATCTTGTGGACGCTCTAGAGGCCAAAGTTAATATCCGATTGACTTTAAATTTATACACAGTGTTTAAGGTCATGAGACGAAGACGCCTATTGATTTTCAGCGATTTCCGATAATTAGTGCCAGAGTTATGGCCCTTGATACTTCAAAAAAATCTTGTGGATGCTCTACTAGAGGCCAAAGTTAATACCCGATTGACTTTAAATACAAACACACTGTTAAGGTCATGAGACGAAGAAGCCTATTGATTTTGAGCGATTTCAAATAATTACTTCCAGAGTTGTCTCCCTTGATCACTTCAGAAAACCTTGTGATCCTATAGAGGCCAAACTTATCATCCCATTGACTTCAGATTGATACACAGAGTTTAAGGTGTTGAAAGGAACAAGTATTTTGATTTTCAATGAATTTTGATAACTGAACTGATAAATCCATGATATTAAATGTTTCCTATACTAATTGTTAGCGTGGGGCAAAACTTTTATAAAAAGCAAACAAATTCTAATGATTTTCAGATAATTACATAATGAGTTGTTACTCTTAATCAGATTTTAGTTTATTACAAATGTTTCATTACCAAAAAAAGTAAAAATATGCGACAACCCTTGTTGACTGCCCGGACGATTTAGCTGCTGTGGGTGTATGTTTCGTTGCCTGGCAACCTATCTTTTTTGTTACCGGTAAAGTTTCCCGAAGGCACTGGAAGTGGCATAAATTCAGCAAAAACTGCAATATTGACAGTTCAGTACCACTTTTTAATATAGCTAATGCTATTTTCTACAAATCTGATCTTACTCAAAAGATAATCGCCCTGTAAAGGTGCACAAAATCTTTGGCTCAGTTTTTTTAAATTTCGATTTTGCTTTCGGGCCATTTCGATTAAAAGGTAAAAAAAAAGGGGGTAAGAATAAGCTATTTACAACCCATCCAGTGTCTCCATATATTAAAATATTTCTTTGATACTTTCAGAAACTTGTAGCAATAATTCATACAAAGAGAATGTATGTGAAATTTAGTTTGCAATATGAGCAGTTGCCGAGAAATGGGGAATTTTGCATGCGTCACTTGTCACGTTATTTTGGCTGTAAAAGAATCAATTATTATTTGATTTTCAATTTTTTTTCACTGTCTGTTGCCTATTGCCAGTCGACTATTCTAAACCATTTTAACACCTTCACTGTCACCAGAAGTGACGTCATTTAGGCAATAACTGAATTTTTAGCCTTAAAAATACATTTTTTATTCAAATGAGTATTATTTGTAATTTTTATACGCCCACATTTTCATGTGGACGTATATTGTCGTCGCCCCTGTTCGTCCGTCCGTCCGGACGTCCGTCCGTCCACAATTGTTTGTGAACAGTCTACAGGTCACAATTTTTATCCGATTTCAATGAAACTTAAAATATAGGTTTAACACCCTAAGATCTCGGTTCCTTTCGATATTGGCATGTATCGGACCGTAACTTCATGGGTTATGGCCCCTGATTGTACGAAAAATCACGTTTTTTAGCTTGTGAACAGTGTAGAGGTCACAATTTTGAACCGATTTGGATGAAACTTGAAATGCATGTTTATAAACCAAAGATCTTGGTTCCTTTCGATATTTGCGGCAATTGAATCGTAACTTCCTGAATTATGGCCCCTGATTGTCCGAAAAATCGCCCTTTTTAGCTTGTGGTCCCTCTGGAGGTCAAAATTGTTATCCGATTTAAAAAACCGTCTGATTATATCACCGTTACATGGTTATGAAGGTTGAGTTCAAATTTCGTGAAAATCGGACCGAAATTGACGGACAAAATGGCCGCCATTTGTACGCGAATAGTGTGAAAATATGTTATATCAAGGTTGTGAACAGTGTAGAGGTCACAATTGTGAACCGATTTGGATGAAACTTGAAATGCATGTTTATAACCCAAACATCATGGTTCCTTTCGATATTTGCGCCAATCGGATCGTAACTTCCTGAATTATGGCCCCTGATTGTCCGAAAAATCGCCCTTTTTAGCTTGTGGTCCCTCTGGAGGTCAAAATTGTTATCCGATTTAAAAAAACGTCTGATTATATCACCGTTACATGGTTATGAAGGTTGAGTTCAAATTTCGTGAAAATCGGACCAAAATTGACGGACAAAATGGCCGCCGTTTATATGCGGATAGTGTGAAAATATGTTATATAAAGGTTGTGGACCTTATAGAGGTCACAATTTTGAACCGATTTTGATGAAACTTGACATGTATGTTTATAACCCAAAGATCTTGGTTCCTTTCGATATTTGCGCCCATTGGATCATAACTTCCTGAATTATGTCCCCGGATTGTCCGAAAAATCGCTTTGTTCGCTTTTGGTCCCTCTGGAGGTCAAAATTATTATCCGATTTAAAAAAACGTTTGACTATATCACCGTTACATGGTAATGAAGAGAGAGTTAGAATTACGTGAAAATCGGACTAGAATTGACGGACAAAATGGCCGTCGTTTGTACACGAGTAGTGTGAAAATATGTTATATCAAGGTTGTGGACCCTATAGAGGTCACAATTTTGAATCGATTTTGATGAAACTTGACATGTATGTTTATAACCCAAAGATCTTGGTTCCTTTCGATATTTGCGCCCATTGGGTCATACTTCCTGAATTAATCACCCTTTTCAAACAAATTCTAATGATTTTCTGATAATTCCTTAATATGCGACAACTCTTGTTGACTGCCCGGACGATTTGGCTGCTGTGTGGGCGTATGTTTCGTTGCCTGGCAACCTATTTTTTTTAGAAATTATGAAATTTGGTTCCCATCAACAAATAGAATGAACCCGTACACAGTGTTTAAGGTCATAAGATGAAGAAGCCTATTGATTTTCAGCGATTTCCGATAAATAGTGCCAGAGTTATGACCCTAAATCACTTCTAAAAATCTTGTGGACGCTCTAAAAGCCAAAGTTAATATCCGATTGACTTTAAAATTACACACGATAAGGTCATAAGATGAAGAAGCCTATTGATTTTCATCGATTTCCGACAATTAGTGTCAGAGTTATGGCCCTTGATGACTTCAAAAAAATCTTGTGAACGATATAGAGGCCAAAGTTAATATCCGATTGACTTTAAATTCATACACAGTGTTTAAGGTCATAAGACGAAGAAGCCAATTGATTTTCAGCGATCTCTGATAATTATTGCTAGATTATGGCCCTTGATCACATCAAAAAATCCTGTGGACGCTCTAGAGGCCAAAGTTAATATCTGATTGACTTTAAATTTACATACACTGTTTAAGGTCATGAGACGAAGAAGCCTACTGATTTTCGGTGATTTCAAATAATTACTTCCAGAGTTATCTCCCTTGATCACTTCAAAAAACCTTGTGACGCTACAGATGCCAAACTTATTATCCGATTGACTTCAGATTGATACACAGAGTTTAAGGTGTTGAAACGAACAAGTATTTTGATTTTCAATGAATTTTGATAACTGAACTGCTAAATCCATGATGTTCAATGTTTCCTATACTGATTGTTAGCGTGGGGCAAAACTTTATAAAAAGCAAACAAATTCTAATGATTTTCAGATAATTACATAATGAGTTGTTTCATTGCCAAAAATAGTAAAAATATGCGACAACCCTTGTTGACTGCCCGGACGATTTAGCTGCTGTGGGTGTATGTTTCGTTGCCTGGCAACCTATCTTTACTTTATTTTGGCTCTAAAAGAATCAATTATTATTCAATTTTCATAAAATGTTCACCATATGACACTGCAACTACGGTATCATCTAAAATGGTAGTTTTACCGATAGTTTCTATTCATATCATGTAATTTCAAAACATCGTTCAATAAATGATAAAACTTGTTGAAAATAACAAAAATGGTTTAATTAGTACCATGGTTTAGATAAATAGCAACGGGTTTAGTTTCTCCGAGATGTGTTTAAAAATGGACGATCCGTGCACTTATTTATGGCGATCATTTATTGGCCGAACGGTTGAGTTTCCGATTTAAAAAAACGTTTGATTATATTACCGTTACACCGTAAGGAAGGTTGAGTTCGAATTTCGGGAAAATCAGACCAAAATTGCCATTCAAAATGGCCGCCGTTTGTACGCGAATACTGTTAAAAAATGGTATATCAAGGTTGTGGACCCTGTAAAGGTCACAATTTTAATTCGATTTTGATGAAACTTGAAATTCATGGTTATAACCCAAAGATCTTGGTTCTTTTTGATATTTGCGCATATCGGATCGTAACTTCCTGAATTATGGCCCCTGGTTATACGCAAAATCCCTCTTTCTTTAGCTTGTGGTCCCTCTGGAGGTCACAATTATTATCTGATTTAAAAAAACGTTTGATTATATCACCGTTACACCGTAAAGAAGGGTGAGTTTGAATTTTGGGAAAATCGGACCAAAATTGACAGACAAAATGGACGCCGTTTGTACGCGAATACTGTTAAAAAAAATGGTATATCATGGTTGTGGACCCTGTATAGGTCACAATTTTAATTCGATTTTGATGAAGATGGTTGAGTTCTAATTTCGTGAAAATCGTACCAAAATTGCTGGACGAAATGGTCGCCGTTTGTACGCGAATAGTGTAAAAATATTGTATATCATAGTTGTGGACTCTCTACAGGTCACAATTCTTATCCGATTTTGATGAAAAGTCACATTTCTAGGTTGTGTACCGTCACACCATAATCATTGTCGGCTTCGAATTTCATGAATATCAGACTGGAACTGACCAACTAAATGGCTGCTCCCAATACAGTATGAAATACAGGACTTAATGATGTAGGAAAAATCACTTTCGGTATTGCTTGTTCTCTATCCATCTCTCGAAAATGTGGGCGTATCCTGCCTGGCAGTGCCAGCCTATCTTTTTATTTCTAACACACTGTACATGTATAACGTGGTGCCACAATGTACCCAATGAATAACTGACAACGTATCATTTCATCTTATTGGCTGCTATCAAATCCAAACTCCAGTTAATCTAAACGCTCCATAAAGCACAGCGCCATAAATCACTTCTGCAATGTGGTTAACCGTTAGTCACGTGGTCAGAAACGCGCGAAAACATGATGTTGGGTTCGACACGGGGACTATATTCTTAGCAGATCTTGACTGGTACATGATAATAATGTATTATGACACATTAAAACAATATGGGTGGGAAGGGGTACACTGCGAAAGTCACAAAAGTGACAGCGCCATGTATTTGTTATTTTACAGATTCCCTTTATATAGAATACTCTACATCTAGGGATATTCTTACGACAATGTTCACTGTGACAATATACATCTACTTGGTGCCGCTCATTTCATTTCGGTAGAAGCGGATATTAAATAAAGCCATTTCACACAGACGCGTACATGGCATATATTTATTCAATGGCCACACATGTGTTAACGTTATAATTTACTTATTTTGAGTACACTTCTGAATGATTCCATTCCTTCGTACGTTCAACTTCCTGATTTTCTACTGCATACAAACATGTACATATCAGCAGCTCCAAAGCTATAATAGACGATAATACTTCTCAACCACCAAGCTAAGAGACAAAGGCTTTCGACAAATCTACAGGAAGCCATGTCATTGTTTAAATTTGACCCATTCAGGTGGTTGGTTAATACAATGTAATCATCAGATTCAAGCTCTTCTATATACAAGTACATAACATTTTATTATCTCAATGAAAACAGATGCCTATTATTAAAACAAACCCAATTATCAATTTATTAAAACAACAATTAAAACATCACTCTATAATTGATTCGACTATCGATTATCCAGTACTAAAATGTCTTAAATATTAAAACAAACGCAATTATTAAGTAAATAAAATAACACTTTATTATGGTCATGGATTCGTAAAAAATAATTGAATCATTCAGAAAGTGTATTCAAAATAAGTAAATTATAACGGGGTGAAGGCGAAAATTAACACATGTAGCCATTGTATAAATATATGGCATGCACATACGTCTGTGTGTGTGAAATGGCTTTACTCAATATCCGCTTCCACCGAAATGAATTGCGCGCCATAAAGTAGATGTATATTGTCAAAGCGGCGATTTTTTCTACGAGGGAAAAAAATCGTAACCGATACAGAATGCCGGTAAATGTCTTCCCGAGATTACCTAACTCATTTGTTATTCAAACCGGCCTGTACTTTATACATATATGTACACGTTTTCCTGGGAGCATTACTATATTACAACTCCTTCAATTTACAAATGTATTATAGACAATATTAGTTCGACCCTAGCTTGTGGTAGACTCGCGAATTCCTTGCGGGAAACACGATGTACTTTTATCGAAACGCGGTGAATTCCTAGAGAAACACGGCGAATCTTAGAGGAAAATCACCGCGAAATTTCACCGTGAAATCTAAGAGAATTCGGAGTTTGGGAGGAACTGTATATCAAGGTTGAAGGGGCGGATCCAGGAATTTTTGCAGGAGGGGGTTTGCAAGGTTTTTGTTACGGAAATCTGCCATCATCGTCTCTAAATTACATAGGCATACATACAAATTGAGCTTTTTAAACAGAGAAATCATTATTATACTGATGTAGGATCACTCTGTGATTTAATTTCATTGATGCAAGGCATTATTTTTTTTATGTAGCTGAGCAGGGGGGGGGTTTGGACCCCCCAAACCCTCCCTCTTGATCCGCGCCTAGGTTGTGGACCCTGTAGATGTCACAATTTTGAACCGATTTTGATGAAACTTGAGATGCATGTTTATAACCCGAAGATCTTGGTTCCTTTCGATATTTGCACTCATTGATTCATAACTTCCTGAATTATGGCCCCTGATTGTACGAAAAATCACCCTTTTTAGGTTGTGGTTCCACTGGAGGTCAAAATTATTATCCGACTTAAAAAAACGTTTGATTATATCACTGTACATGGTAATGAAGATGGAGGTAAAATTTCGTGAAAATCGGACCAAAATTGACAGACAAAATGGCTGCCGTTTTTGAAAATATGTTATATCAAGGTTGTGGACCCTGTAGAGGTCACAGTTTTGAACCGATTTTGATGAAACTTGACATGCATGTTTATAACCCAAAGATCTTGGTGCCTTTCGATATTTGCGCCTATCGGAATGTAATTTCCTGAATTAGGGCCCCTGATTGTCCGAAAAATCACCCTTTTTAGCTTGTGGTCCCTCTGGAGGTCACAATTATTATTTTGAGAAAATCGGACCATAATTGCCAGAAAAAATGGCCGCCGTTTTTACGCGAATAGTGTAAAAATATGGTATATCAAAGTTGTGGACCCTGTAAATGTAAAGGTCACAATTTTAATTCGATTTTGATGAAACCTGAAATGCTTTCGATATTAGCGCATATCGGAACGTAACTTCCTGAATTATGGCCTTTGATTGTAGGAAAAATCACTTTCGGTATTGCTTGTTCTCTGTCTATCTCACGAAAAATTATTATCTGATTTAAAAAAAAAAAATCTGATTATATTACTGTTGCACCATGAGGAAAGTTGAGTTCGAATTTTGTGAAAATCGTACCAAAATTGCCGGACGAAATGGTCACCGTTTGTACGCGAATAGTGTAAAAATATGGTATATCATGGTTGTGGACTCTCTACAGGTCACAATTCTTATCTGATTTTGACGAAAAGTAACATTTCTAGGTTGTGTACTGTCACACCATAATCATTGTCGGCTTCGAATTTCATGAATATCAGACTGGAACTGACCAACAAAATGGCTGCTCCCAATACAGTATATGCAATACAGGACTTAATGATGTAGGAAAAATCACTTTCGGTATTGCTTGTTCTCTATCCATCTCTCAAAAATGTGGGCGTATCCTGTCAGGCAGTGCCAGCCTATCTTTTAGCTTGTGGTCCCTCTGGAGGTCAGAATTATAATCCGATTTAAAAAACCGTTTGATTATATCACCGTTAAATCGTAATGAAGGTTGAGGTCAAATTTCGTGAAAATCGGACCAAAATTGACTGAAAAAATGGCTGCCGCTTGTACGCTAAGAGTGTAAAAATAGGGTATATCAAGGTTGTGAACCCTGTAGAGGTCACAATCTTCATTCAATTTTGATGAAACTTGAAACACATGTTAACAACTTAACAATCTTAGTTCCTTTCGATATTTGTGCATATCGAATTGTAACTTCCTGAATTATGGCCCCTGATTGTATGAAAAATTACCTTTTTTTTTTAGCTTGTGGTCCCTCTGGGGTCAGAATTATTATCCCATTTAAAAAAACGTTTGATTATATCACGGTTAGATCATAATGAAGGTTGAGGTCGAATTTCGTGAAAATCGGACCAAAATTAACAGCTGTTCTTGTCAGGCCATCCATCCTTCATCACTAACAAGGTGAAACCACGCTAGAAAATCTAGATGAACTTTGTCACCCAATGCAGGGATCAAACACCCAACCTCAAGGCTACCGAGCTAGCAACATGATCCCCAGTCGAATTTGAAGCCTACTGAAATGAACCTTTATAACCCAAAGATCTTAAATCATTTCGATATTTGCACACATATCAAATTCTAACTTAATGATGTAGGAAAAATCACTTTCGGTATTGCTTGTTCTCTATCCATCTCTCGAAAATGTGGGCGTATCCTGCCTAGCAGTGCCAGCCTATCTTTCATTGTAGTAGTAAATCACAACCATTTTGATCTTCAATTAGACGAATGCCCACGGCAGCATGCTATACTCTGTTGTGCGAGTGCTATTGTTATACATGTTGATTTAAAATGAATAACTTTGTTACTTGGTACTAGTGCTTAAAATTCAACCATTTTGGTGCCCAATTATACATCTTCATTTGAATATGTGGACATTTTTTGACTGGAATAACAATAACAGTGTTTTCTACAATATATGGGATTAAACATTTATGCCAGTCAGGGTTCAATTTAGTCTAAAACCAATGAGTAGCAAATTTTTGTGAAAGATTCACATTTTGGCTAATCAATTCAAAATTTGAATAGCATTTGCTCAGATTCGAGGAGCAGTAAAACGTAGCCTAATCACAAAAATTTGCAATTCTGATTTTTCGGGGTATAAGTGGATACTTTTTCCGCCGAAGGCCGGCCTTCGATGTATACCCTGCTTCGGCTTATGAGCGGATGAAGGTAAAAAAAAAAAACCCTGACATTTCAAAAAAAAAAAAAAAAAAAAAAATCAGTTACCGTCTCTCCACCATGCCGAACGCATTAATCGTCTAAAAAAAACTATATGTACAAGTTACACCACTCCAATCGAAATATGTGTAGACGTGGCTTTGCTTTATTTTCTTTATCTAAAAACATCCCCCTCTCCGCCTTCAAAATATTATCAACCCGAGAATATGCCATCGTTTCACACGTCTCGCGAGATGTCTACTTTTAGTTTCCAGTTACATGTAAGTTAACCAATCATATCATTGAATCGTATTATACTGCTGTTATTATTATTCTATTTTTAGTAATTTTAAAAACACGTTGATTAAAAATGGAGTCCGCATTGTCTTCTAGTTACCGGATATATTGAAATAAAAACTGGTTCAAATTAATCACAACCACAACTTGGAATATTAAACAAGTTAGTCCTGCATTTATAAATTGATTTTTTCGTAGGCCTAATTATATTCCACATTTATCCACAATGTAATAATGAATCGCACTTCAGAAGTTCGAAAGCAATTTTTGGCTAATGAATATAAGATAATTCTATCGCTTTTACCGCAATTTGGGTCGCTTTTTGCGATGCCATATCGCTTAAATTGAACCCTGATGCAAGTATAATAAGACCGACGTTATACAGACCACAGTTTTCATCCACATTACAAAATTGTCCTTTTCGTTGAACTTCTCATCTCCGAATAACCCTAACCCTACCAACTTAAAAAATAGTTTTTACGAGCAGTGCGTGCACAGCGATGCCGATAGTCTAAATTAATAATAAAATTGGATCCAGTAGTTTATTATAATACCGAGACACAGTACTGACGACTAAGCAGTGTAAAAGTAATGGAAATAAAGGGTTACACAATTAGCCCATGTTCCTTTTTGTGTTAGTGTTATTTGATATGTGAATTATCAGTTGTCATATGTGTGGGAATTACATTTTCTTGGATAGTCCTATTTACAACCCAGGTAGGAATCAATCATTTTCTAATTAAAACGACCACGTGTATTAAATATAGCAGTGATGAAACTAATAGGTTTTCAATTGTGCCATTCCATATGTATAAATTTGCTTTCAAAAGAGATTTGTTAATCTGATAGAGGTTGGTCTGGATATCTGTAAATAACGATACTGTGAGCGATCAATTTTAAGATACGTGTATTTATAGTTCAATTGTAAGATTTGTGCACTAATAGGTCAGTGGTACGCACGATAATAATATTAATAATGTAAACAAATTGAACCAACAAAAAAGACAAATATAGCCCGACTACTTTGGTATGTAACTACAGCACATATAAATTCATGTATATAAAGACCTACACTTACATGTAACAAAGACCGATCTGCGTAAAACACACGGTCGAACAAGTAATTGCACACCAAATTTGATTTAACACCTACACGTCAGATAAAGCCTGTTGGTCCTTGATAAAACACCTTTACTACAGTTAAAACATGCTTTTGAGATAATTAAATCACATTTCAGTTAATTTCTCACCCATATTACTTAACACACTGTATCTAGGGTTACCCACCCCAAATGAATATCTCCAAATATCTCGACAATTACACCACAATACTGATATATTTACCAAGCCTTAAATCTGTTTCACACATTGATAGTCACTAAATAAGCGACCATGTTGTACTTAATAAGCTATGACCATTTAACCATACATAAATAATACTGAAAAATGGTTTGGAATGGTGTCCATAACATCCAGACACTTTTGAGTAAAAGATAGGTTACGCACCCTTGTTTTGAAATTAGTCTCGCAGGGATGTAGCCAGGATTTGCTGAGTGGTGGTAAAGGGAGGGGGGCGTGATCTGTTAGGAAAATTCAACCCTTCTTGGTGTATTTTTAGAGCATCTGCTGCCTTTTGTATTTGCTTCAGTGCAAATCAAATTTCCTTTTATATTTATATATGGGTCATTCCATAAATGAGGGGGCCAAAGTGGGACATGGGTACTAAAATTTTAAGTAATCTCAATCACTGATAAACTTATACCAATAAGAGGAGTAATGTATGCCATTTGCGGGACAGTTAATGATTTCTCATTGTTGAGTTCCAAAAAAAAGTAATGAACGATTTTACATGACAGGTTACGTACAGATTTCTCGTGTAAAGGGACACCAAATTAGACTTTTAATGCTAAATTTCTGTGGATGTATAAGATATATTAATGTGTTTATGATGTATTATTATTCAAATGAGGCACCTTCATAAGAAATCTAAGCAGAAGTAGTGAATATTTGTGCCAACACCTCTTGTCAGCCATTGTCGATTACATGGATATTCCCAACTTCTCCATACAAACTTAAAAGTGTCTTTAGATGTTTAAAAAAAAAAGATTTTACAAAATTGTTGAAGTTTGTATGACCCTAACCCTTGACATGAACTACTGTACATGAAAATCAGTATTGTATCATGAAAAATCACCAAGGAAAGGTTTAATGTGATCCGGAGTATTGCAGTTTCACGTGTAAAGGGACACCAAATGTTGACGACTTGAATACTAATAATTTAATCAAGCCATATTAAGTAGTATTTCAACTTTAAAACTTGAACAATGAATGAACTTTCAAATATTAAAAAAAAAAAATAAAACTTTCAACAATCAAAATGAGTAGCAGTCTTTGAGAATTGCTTGTGTCCCTTTCAATAGCTTACGTTGTGAACCCGTTTAGCCAAAAAAATAATTAAAAAAGACTTGAAAGAGCAAGGTAACATTTCAAAATTGTCAGCTTGTCACAGGGAAGCAAAGAAAATAATGGAGCATTAGTTACATACGTGTATACTAATACAATATCTCGTTAATGATAGGGACACGACATTTTTGGTTTCCCATTTTTATAATAATATTCCGACACCTCAACCATTCTGTCACGTGATCCCCGAATACCAAGGAAGTGATAATTTTCAGGTATCGAAGAATACTATTATTTTAGACTCGGCAATTATAACGTTCAGCATTTATGCACCGTATGCAAGAGGAAAATTCGCGTCACAACGTAATTTCGATCACAACGTAAATACTGGGACACTAAACTTTGATTCGAACTTATTCAGAAAATATCCATTCGCCGGGCCACCGACTGCTTTGGATGTGTGTATCATGTGACCGTAAACCAAACATCTCTCTCTGACGTAATTCACAGGTAATAGACGGCGTTAGCGGTGGCATAAACAAGCACTTCGTAAATTGAACGAGGGACGCAATTTTGAATATCGATAAAGCTAATAAAATTTTTACGGACAATTTTACACTATACATCTGATTACGTATTCGGAATTTGTTATTTATTACAACGCCAACGAGATGGAATAGAGATGAAACATTTTGGTTTTATTTTTCAAGTTAATATCGTGGCTAAACTGACAAAAATACAACGTAAATATTGGGGACACAAAAATTTACGTTGTGAGGCGTGAATAAAAATCCTCCGACTGAGATTATTTAACATTTGTTTAGAAATGAAAAATTACCAAACGAAATTTTACATCTTCTGCTGCATGTCTTATGAAAATATTTGGAAATATTAGTATTTTGCTCAACATGGTCTAGTTGTTAAAATGTTAAGTAAAAAATGTCCCCAAAACGTACACAAAATTTCAGGGACACCATGAATTGCAACATAAAAATATTTAACCACAAACCGATTTTCTATGTTTTTATAGAACATAAGTATAAAATAATAAACATATTACATGATGAATTACTTTTTTAAATAATTGGTGATCAGAAAATAGGTATTTTTGCTGCTTTGAGCAATGATATGTATGAATTTTCAATTGGACCCCTCATTTATGGAATGACCCACATTCAAATTTACCAAATTAACTTAATTTTCATCAATGATACAGAGACTTTTACAGGGAGCTAAAAACTTATGTAATTGGTATTACATATACCATTGCAAATTAACTTCTTAAAAAAAAGGATCAGTTTCAAAGATTATAAGTCAAAAGCCTCTCTTACTTATCTTATATTAATTATTAGTGACTGGTGTAATAGTGTCATACTCATACTCAGTCCTCGAAATTAAGAATTTTCTACCACGGCACAAAAAAATGAAAAATGCCATGGCAGAATGGTACTGCTACGGCACCACGGCATTTTTTTTTTTATTTCAAGATCAATGCTTTTTATACGCCCACATAGAAATGTGGACGTATATTGCCGTCGCCCCCGTCCGTCGGTCCGTCCGTCCGTCCATCGTCCACAATTTCTTGTGAACGCACTAGAGGCCAGGGTTAATATCCGATTGACTTTAAATTTATACACAGTGTTTAAGGTCATGAGACGAAGAAGCCTATTGATTTTCAGCAATATCCGATAATTACTGCCAGAGTTATGACCCTTGATCACTTTGAAAAATCTTGTGAACGCTCTAGAGGCTAAAGTTAATATCCGATTGACCTTAAATTTATACACAGTGTTTAAGGTCATGAGACGAAGAAGCCTATTGATTTTCAGCAATATGCGATAATTACTGCCAGAGTTATGACCCTTGATCACTTTGAAATATCTTGTGAACGCTCTAGAGGCTAAAGATAATATCCGATCGACCTTAAATTTATACACAGTGTTTAAGGTCATGAGACGAAGAAGCCTATTGATTTTCAGCGATATCCGATAATTACTGCCAGAGTTATGACCCTTGATCACTTTGAAAAATCTTGTGAACGCTCTAGAGGCTAAAGTTAATATTGGATTGACTTTAAATTTAAACACAGTGTTCAAGGTCATAATACGAAGAAGCCTATTGATTTTCAGCAATATCCGATAATTACTGCCAGAGTTATGACCCTTGATCACTTTGAAATATCTTGTGAACGCTCTAGAGGCTAAAGATAATATCCGATCGACCTTAAATTTATACACAGTGTTTAAGGTCATGAGACGAAGAAGCCTATTGATTTTCAGCGATATCCATTAATTACTGCCAGAGTTATGACCCTTGATCACTTTGAAAAATCTTGTGGATGCTCTAGAGGACAAAGATGATGTCAGATTGACATCAAATTTATACACAGTGTTTAAGGTCATGAGACGAAGAAGCCTATTGATTTTCAGCGATTTCTGATAATTAGTGCCGGAGTTGTGTCCCTTGATCACTTCAAAAATTCTTGTGGATGCTCTAGAGGCCAAAGTTAATATCTGATTGACTTTAAATTTATACACAGTGTTTAAGGTCATAAGACGAAGAAGCCTATTGATTTTCACGGATTTCCGATAATTAATGCCAGAGTTATGGCCCTTGATCACTTCAAAAAATCTTGTGGATGCTCTAGAGGACAAAGATGATGTCCGATTGACATCAAATTTATACACAGTGTTTAAGGTCATGAGACGAAGAAGCCTATTGATTTTCAGCGATTTCTGATAATTAGTGCCGGAGTTGTGTCCCTTGATCACTTCAAAAATTCTTGTGGATGCTCTAGAGGCCAAAGTTAATATCTGATTGACTTTAAATTTACACACACTGTTTAAGGTCATGAGACAAAGAAGCCTACTGATTTTCAGCGATTTCAAATAATTACTTCCAGAGTTATCTCCCTTGATCACTTCAAAAAACCTTGTGACGCTATAGATGCCAAACTTATCATCCGATTGACTTCAGATTGATACACAGAGTTTAAGGTGTTGAAACGAATAAGTATTTTGATTTTCAATGAATTTTGATAACTGAACAGCTAAATCCATGATGTTAAATGTTTCCTATACTAATTGTTAGTGTGTGGCAAAACTTTATAAAAAGCAAACAAATTCTAATGATTTTCAGATAATTACAAAATGAGTTGTTACTCTTAATCAGATTTTAGTGTATAACAAATGTTTCATTCCCAAAAAAACTAAAAATATGCGACAACCCTTGTTGACTGCCCGGACGATTTAGCTGCTGTGGGCGTATGTTTCGTTGCCTGGCAACCTATCTTTTCAACTATTCAAGATGGATAAAATTTATTTATTCATGTCACAAAATTTGGCGCGAATCGGTAAGGTGTGTCGTGCGACCTAAAAAACGTGCGAACGATCTCCTGGTTACGCAAATTGAAATATCAGTTACGTTAGCGTGTACCAAGCTCAAGGGCAGTTAACTCTGTTTGGCTTAATATTTGGTCCAAAAACTCGTCATGATTTTTAGCGGAAAAGTAGGTATCGAATTACGTTTGACCATACCTTTATTTTTATTGGCGGATGGTGTAACTTGGCGGAGATGTTCGGGAGAATGTTGGGCTTGTAGAATATGACAATTAGACCCGTATCAGGTGAGTGGAATGATTTTTTCCGGAATTTTAAAAAATTCAAATATTTTTCATTTCTTTACGTAGGCATATTCCAACATAATTTTACGATTTTATGATACTTTAGTGAATAGTCTATTCATAAAAAAATAAAAACCGAATTGTCCTGGACGTAATCATGCGTTGAATTGAGAATTAAGTAAAAATACAGTGAATAACGGTAAACCGGAAGTGAAATATCCATCATGGATGCCTATGGTGAGCGCTGTCGCTATTTGTTTTCATTCTGTAAAAACTTGCTTATTCTGTCTTTTTTACATAGATTGGTTACAACATGACTTCGAAAATAAATCCACCGATGTTTATAAAAAATAATGATTTAATTTTAGCCGATATTATTCGATCTGTAGAAAATGGACCGAAGCCGACCCGATGAAACGGCATTATTATTGACGGACATAAAGATACAGCACGTTTTTTAAAAGCAGAATTCTATATGATGTCAATGTATACATATTGTACCAACAAAAAAATATTTCACATAGTTACTACAGTTTAAATGTCAGGCCAACGTAGTGTCACTGACATAGAACATAATGTCATGCAATATTGTTTTAAATTGTAAAAGTAATAACTTTGTCACTAGTAATAGTAGTAATTATCAGTGAGTATAAAAACTAATCCTTTGCACTGGTTATATTTTTCTATGAAAGCTGTTTACGATAGACTCTGAAGCAGAGGCCTCATGCATTCATATCAAAAATTGTTACCCAAACCAGTTGATAACCAAAAATAGAAACAAGCTAGCAAAAAACAATTATTGTTTGAAACTTTCCAAATATTATTATATAATACCAATATTGTTATTTTTTTAATATAAATAACCATTATCTATTTATTATTATATAATACAATATATTGTTATTATTTTATATAAATAACTATTATCTATTTATTTTTTGATTTATTAAGAATTAAATGGAATTGAATTGTTTTTTATTTGTTGGATGAAATCTTAAAAAGCCTTGTTGTAATTTTACTATTTAATATCTATTTTCAGGTATGGGTAAACAAAGCAGTTGCATAAGAAACAAATTTTACTTTCTTACAATTTCATTTTTTTTCAATTAAAAAAAAATGTTAACTTTTAATAAATCATATTAAAAGTATTATATGGTTAGATTCAGTTTCCAAGGTGTAGGGTCAACTGCCCACCTCTTTGATTTTCTCTGCAGCATCCCCACAGTGGTGTATGTTAGTCCCAAAATGACACAGTCTGAGTCAAGTGGAGTTATAACCCTCTCTACACATCTTTCTTTCTATTTATCCATGTATCTTCCTTTTTCCCTGCTTGAATGCATATTTTAGGATTTGTATGATGGGCGCAAATGTTTGATAAGGAGAATTGGCAAACAATCGTCAATTTTAAGCCTTACCATGGTCATTGACAATCATTTTTATGCGCCCACATTGAAATGTGGTCGTATATTGTCGTCGCCCCCGTCCGTCCGTCCGTCGGTCCGGTGTCCACAATTGCTTGTGGACGCTCTAGAGGCTAAAGTTAATATCCGATTGACTTTAAATTTATATACAGTGTTTAAGGTCATGAGACGAAGAAGCCTATTGTTTTTCAGAGATTTCCGATAATAACTACCAGAAATATGGCCCTTGATCACTTCAAAAAATATTGTGGACGCTCTAAAAGCCAAAGTTAATATCCGATTGACTTTAAATTTATACACAGTGTTTAAGGTCATAAGACGAAGAAGCCTATTGATTTTCAGCGATTTCCAATAATTAGTGCCAGAGTTATGGCCCTTAATCACTTCAAAAAATCTTGTGAACGCCCTAAAAGCCAAAGTTAATATCCGATTGACTTTAAATTTATACACAGTGTTTAAGGTCATAAGACGAAGAAGCTTATTGATTTTCAGCCATTTCCGATAATTAGTGCCAGAGTTATCTCCCTTGATCACTTCAAAAAATCTTGTGGACGCTCTAAAAGCCAAAGTTAATATCCGATTGACTTTAAATTTATACACAGTGTTTAAGGTCATAAGGCGAAGAAGCCTATTGATTTGCATCAATTTCCGATAATTAGTGCCAGAGTTATGGCCCTTGATCACATCAAGAAATCCTGTGGACGCTCTAGAGGCCAAAGTTAATATCCGATTGACTTTAAATTTACACACACTGTTTAAGGTCCTGAGAGGAAGAAGCCTACTGATTTTCATCAATTTCAAATAATTACTTCCAGAGTTATCTCCCTTGATCACTTCAAAAAACCTTGTGGCGCTGTAGATGCCAAACTTATCATCCGATTGACTTCAGATTGATACACAGAGTTTAAGGTGTTGAAACGAACAAGTATTTTGATTTTCAATGAATTTTGATAACTGAACAGCTAAATCCATGATATTAAATGTTTCCTATACTAATTGTTAGCGTGGGGCAAAACTTTATAAAAAGCAAACAAATTCTAATGATTTTCTGATAATTACATAATGAGTTGTTACTCAGATTTTAGTGTATTACAAATGTTTCATTACCAAAAAAAAGTAAAAATATGCGACAACCCTTGTTGACTGCCCGGACGATTTAGCTGCTGTGGGCGTATGTTTCGTTGCCTGGCAACCTATCTTTTCTGCTAGAAGGGGGTCTTTTTTGTTTTCTGAATGATTGTAAATTTTATTAGGAGAAACCAAACTATAATTATACCAAGTTTCATGTTAATTCCTTGGAAAATAAACTTTTTACATTGCACTGAAGTCAAATTACCACTTTTTGGACCAGATTTCGATTTTGGACCGAAAAAACAAAATTAATAAAAATTGAATATTTCAAAAAGTATAAGTCCGATTCTAAAAATTTAAACAGTTTTAAAATTTGGTTGGTACATGCTAGTTACGTTAACAAATTTATTCGCATTTGATCAATATTTATACAAGATGACTTTGTGATACTGGTCTAAATAATTAATATTATACCATAAACTCAATTCATTCATTCTTCATTCTTGCCATTTCGTTTCTCCATCAGTCTTACTGGTACTTTCACTTTGACAGATGAGGTATTTTTGACATCAGGTATTGACCAGTTGTAAGCAGGTTGATTTAAAAATGCCCCAAGTCTTAATTCTTTAAATGATAGTAGTGCCATAAATATTGAAACATGTCATCTATATTTCCAAATAATTTACTACACCTGTTCCTTACACTTATATAGCCATGCTGTGCGGTGCCGGTGGTACAATGGCCCGTATGTATAGGTCGTCTTCTTTGACCCCCACATGGCATCGCTTGCTTGCCAATGTAAACGATTTTACTGTCCTGTCTATTTTAATATTATTTCATCACATCAAATTATTCTGTTTCCTTTTGAAACTTGGTTTGGTTTGTAGAGTGTCGAGGTTAATAAATACTATTTATTTTGTCAATCAGTCGGTACATTGAGGCTATTATACCCTCCGTTACATAAGGCGTAGTAATTATAAACAAAGGATGTAAATCGGTTCAGGTCCATCGAATGTGACAAATGATACAGTTATCTGTTAAAAATACAAATGACGAGAATGGTAACATTGTTCATGCATTAGCCAGACTATTGGCAACAGTCCGTGTACATCTATGTCTATTTTAGATTATTATAATCGTTGAAAAAAAAACCCACTGTAAACGGTACAGCATGAATATGCCTTCAGCACATGGGTTAAAAGTGTACCGGTATTCGGTAATTGCAATATATTTTTCAGACTTTCGTATACAAAATAATAAATTTACATGACGTTATTACACGGTCAATCGACATCCTCCTGGTATTATTCTATAACCGGTACATTTTGTCACTATAATTTTAAGGATCGTAAGATCTACCACGGCAAAAAAAAATGAATTATGCCGTGGCAGATGGGAGTTGCGTCGGCTTTTACCACGGCTTTTGCCGTTTGTCGTGGTTAATTTCGAGCGCTGCATACTATACTCATAGTGAATAATAAGTAAAACAGTAAACTCGCCTTCTTTTTTTGTGGCAAGCGTTAATAGCCCAGCTGTCTCTCAGATTTAATTTAGATTCGGTAGAATTAACGCTATAGAATGAGTACTTTAAAAATTGGTCTTAAAACCCAACGTACAACAACATTTACCGACATCCAACACTTTGGCATTGAAATGCCGTAAATTGGTCTCGGTGACCTATTTACGGCAAATGACGGTAGAATTATAAATGGAATACTCATTTTTTAAACTAATTTAGGATGAAAGCGTGGTGGTAAGCGATGAGTTTCTGTACAGAGTGAGAGAAGGATGAATGAGGTTTAAAACGACTGGGCGGGTTTCCTCGATTTTTTCTTTGTGCTGGGCGGCAAAAAATAGTGCCGGGTGCAAGCGTCCGGCGCCACCCAGCGTGGCTACATCCCTGGTCTCACTTTGCCAGTCTAACGATCATTCTAAGTCCCGGTCGGGATAATCAAGACTACTTTTTTACCAAACATAACAGAAAGCTGGAACAAGAAATTGAATTTAGAAACACACACATTAGACAATTCTCAACAATATTTTTAAGAACCTTGTAAAAGTAAAATAAAACTACTGCTAGTAACATGTTTTTGCTTTACGAACATGATTCAGAGATATTATTTGTACTAAACCAAAATATGCAGCTTCTAACGGTACAGTTAATTAATTATAAGGCAATTTAAGAAATAAAAAGGGCATAATTTCTAAAGATGCCGTAATAACCAAAAAGTTAAATATTATTGCTATTCAGAATCGTCAACAATAGATTTTTTACGACTGTAGTAGTTAATAGTATGTTGAACATTTCCGCATGCTATTGCTATTTATAGCCTCAACAAGTGTGCAAGACTGTCAGAAATCAGTAGTTAGTGATTCAACTAAAGCGTGCACAATCAACGTGTCAAGAACAACTTTTCAGTAGGCATGTGGGGCACCCTACCGTATCTACAGATTTTACCCTTGTATCTACAGATTTTACCCTTGCGGTATTAGATTTGTTGCTATAATTAGAATTTTACCGATACTCATACAAATTTATCATGGTTGGTATTTATCTATACCCAAAACATACAACTTATACCATTACTACTTCTCAGTGTTGTTCGCGTTCTTTAGCAATTGAAAAATGGACAAGCCCGTTTTGGAGATACATAGGCAATGAATGATAATCTGAATTGTCATTTATTGAGTTGCAGATTGGTATACATTTTTGTGTCTTCTTTTTATATGCCCAGAATATGCGACAACTCTTGTTGACTGCCCGGACAATTTAACTGCTGTGGGCGTATGTTTCGTTGCCTGGCAACCTATCTTTTATTTTTGTAGGAAGGACATTAAGAGGTAAAGCTTTTTATAATGTACATGGTAGAGTGTTTTGTGAAGAAGATTATTTGGTAAGACTTATAAAATAAAATAAAGAAGACTTCATAAGAACAATGTATTTTTTTATACCTCCACATTTTCATGTGAACGTAGATTGTCGTCGCCCCTGTCCGTCCGTCCGTCCACAATTGTTTGTGAACAGTCTACAGGTCACAATTTTTATACGTCCACATTCATAATGTGAACGTATTATGCCGTCGCCCCTGTCTGTGTGTGTGTGTGGGTACATGTATGTGTGTGTGTGTGTGTCTGTGGTTCGCCTACAGGGCGCAATTCTTCATGGATTTTCTTCAAACTTGGTATACTTATTCTTTATACCCCAAGGAAGATCCCTATTGTGTTTGGTGCATGCCCGACCCCCAGGGGCAGAGCCACGCCCATTTCTAGTATTTGTTTGTATGTTGTCTACAGGCCACATTTCTTAACTTATAATCTTGAAACTTTGCATACACATTCTTTGTACCCTAAGGAACAACCCTAATGTTTGGGGTGTATGCCCCACCCCCAGGGGCAGAGCCACGCCCATTTACTTTTCGTGAGTCTTTGTGTCGCCTACAGGGCGCAATTCTTACTGGATTTTCTTCAAACTTGGTATACGTATTCCTCTATTGTTTTTGGTGCATGCCCGACCCCCAGGGACAGAGCCACGCCCATTTCTAGTATGTATTTGTTTGTCGTCTACAGGCCACATTTCTTAACTTATAATTTTGAAACTTAGCATACACATTCTTTGTATCCTTTGGAACATCCCTATCATTTGGGGTGCATGCCCAACCCCCTGGGTCAGAGCCACACCCATTTTCTTATCGTGTGTCTTTGTGTCGCCTACAGGCCACAATTCTTATTGGATTTTCTTTAAAACTTTGTATACTTACTCTTTATACTCTAAGGATGATCCCTATCGTTTGGGGTGCATGTCCAACCCCCAGGGGCAGAGCTACGCCCATTTTCTTTTTGTGTGTCTCTGTGTTGCCTTGAAGTCGCAATTCTAACTGGATTTTCTTAAAACTTTGTATACTTACCCTAAGGATGATCCGTATTGTTTTTGGTGCATGCCCGACCCCCAATGGCAGAGCCACGCCCATTCCTTGTATTTATTTGTTTGTCGTCTACAAGCCACATTTCTTAACGTATCATCTTGAAACTTTGAATGATTATTTCTATCATTTGGGGTGCATGCCCAACCCCCAGGGGCAGAGTCACGCCCATTTTCTTTTTGTGTGTCGCCTACAGGCCACAATTCTTAATCGGTCATCTTGAAACTTAAAATACTTATTCCTTGTACCCTAAGGATGACCCCTTTTGTTTTGGGTGCATGCCCGACCTCCGTGGGACAGCAACACCCATTTCTTGTATTTGTTTGTCTGTCGTCTACAGGCTGCATTTCTTAATGTATCATCTTGAAACTTTGAATACTTATTCTTGGTACCTTAAAGGGACAATAACATTCTTGCTGGCTTGGTAGCTCCAAAAAAAAAAATAATACCCTTATTCTAAGTACTATATGTTTAAGTGTCCTACCTGTTGTGTAAATTATCCTTTACAACCTATTTTACGTGTCAGAGGGTTCGAAAATATTTTTAAATCCAAGTCACATTTGAAAAGGTTTACGTTAGCTAGACTTTTCAAATCAATTGGTTGAATGTTTCCAATTTTTTAAAATAGGTGTGTTATATCATCATTTAAAGCCCCAATAACACTCTTGTTGTAACTGAATAATATGTCTCAATCTTCATTCTGGTCAACAAATCGTATTATTTTAGAATATTCCAAATAAATTATGATATAAATTTCATCTTAACACACCTATCTTAAAAAATTGGAAAAATTCCACCAATTGATTTGAAAAGTCTAACGTAAACCTTTTCAAATGTGACTTGGATTTTAAAATATTTTCGAACCCTCTGGACAAGTAAAATAGGTTGTAATGGATAATTTACACAACAGGTGGGACACTTAAACATCTAGTACTTAGAATAAGGGTATTATTTATTTTCTGGGGCTACCAAGCCAGCAAGAATGTTATTGTCCCTTTAAGGAAGATCCCTACTGTTGTTGGTGCATGCCCAACCCCAAGGGACAGTGCCATGCCCATTTTTTTTGTCTGTCTGTGTGTCACCTACAGCCCACAATTCTTAATCGATCGTCTTGAAAACTTTTTTTTATACTTATTCCTTATACCCTTAGGCTGACCACTATTATTTTTGGTGCAGGATGGACCCCCTGGGACAATGCTTTTGTGTCTTGTGTTCGCCTACAGGATGCAATTCTTAACAGATCCTTTTAAAACTTTACAAACCTATTCCTTATACACTAAAGATGACCCCTATTGTTTTTTGTGATTTCCTAACCCCCAGGGGCAGAGCCATGCCCATTTTTACTTCGTGTCTATGTGTGTTGTCTACAGGCCACGATTCTTAATGGATCGTCTTTAAACTTGTGATATGTATTCCATATAGCCTAAGGACTTCAATTCAACTGCATGTCCCGACTCACACAGGCAAGACACAACCAATTTTTATACGCCCACATTTTTATGTGGACGTATATTGTCGTCGCCCCTGTCCGTCCGTACGTCCGTCCACAATTTGTTTGTTGACTCTCTACAGGTCACAATTCTTATCCGATTTTGACGAAACTTGAAATATAGGTTTATCCCCAAAAGATCTCGGTTCCTTTCGATATTGGCATGTATCGGATCAAAACTTCATGGATTATGGCCCCTGATTGTACGAAAAATCACCTATGGTCCCTCTGGAGGTCACAATTATTATCACAATATTTTGATGAAACTTGACATGCATGTTTATAACCCATAGATCTTGGTTCCTTTCGATATTTGCGGCTATCGGAATGTAATTTCCTGAATTATGGCCCCTGATTGTCCGAAAAATCACCTTTTTATACGCCCACATTTTCATGTGGAAGTATTATGTCGTCGCCCCTGTCCGTCCGTCCACAATTTGTTTGCGGACTCTCTACAGGTCACAATTCTTATCCGATTTTGACGAAACTTGAAATATAGGTTTATCTCCAAAAGATCTCGGCTGCTTTCGATATTGGCATGTATCGGATCAAAACTTCATGGATTATGGCCCCTGATTGTACGAAAAATCACGTTTTTATACGCCCACATTTTCATGTGGACGTATTATGTCGTCGCCCCTGTCCGTCCGGACGTCTGTCCGTCCGTCCACAATTTGTTTGTGGACTCTCTACAGGTCACAATTCTTATCCGATTTTGACGAAACTTGAAATATAGGTTTATCCCCATAAGATCTCGGCTGCTTTCGATATTGGCATGTATCGGATGGAAACTTCATGGATTATGGCCCCTGATTGTATGAAATATCATGTTTTTAGCTTGTGGACCCTATAGAGGTCACAATTTTGAACCGATTTTGATGAAACTTGACATGCATGTTTATAACCCCAAGATCTTGGTTCCTTTCGATATTTGCGCCCATCGGATCGTAACTTCCTGAATTATGGCCCCTGATTGTCCGAAAAATCGCCCTTTTTAGCTTGTGGTCCGTCTGGAGGTCAAAATTATTATCCGATTTAAAAAACCGTTCGATTATATCACCGTTACATGGTAATGAAGGTTGAGTTCGAATTTCGTGAAAATCGGACCAAAATTGATATACAAAATGGCCGCCGTTTGTACGCGAATAGTGTGAAAATATGTTATTTCAAGGTTGTGGACCCTATAGAGGTCACAATTTTGAACCGATTTTGATGAAACTTGACATGCATGTTTAAAAGCCCAAGATCTTGGTTCCTTTTGATATTTGCGCCCATCGGATCATAACTTCCTGAATTATGGCCCCTGATTGTCCGAAAAATCGCCCTTTTTAGCTTGAGGTCCCTCTGGAGGTCAAAATTATTATCCAATTTAAAAAACCGTTTGATAATATCACCGTTACATGGTAATGAAGGTTGAGTTCGAATTTCGTGAAAATCGGACCCAAATTGACATACAAAATGGCTGCCGTTTATACGCGAATAGTGTGAAAATATGTTATTTCAAGGTTGTGGACCCTATAGAGGTCACAATTTTGAACCGATTGTGATGAAACTTGACATGTATGTTTATAAGCTAAAGATCTTGGTTCCTTTCTATATTTGCGGCCATCGGATCGTAACTTCCTGAATTATGGCCCCTGATTGTCCGAAAAATCGCCCTTTTTAGCTTGTGGTGGCTCTGGAGGTCAAAATTATCATCTGATTTAAAAAACCGTTTGATTATATCACCATTACATGGTAATGAAGGTTGAGTTCAAATTTTGTGAAAATCGGACCCAAATGGACAGACAAAATGGCCCCTGTTTGTACGCGATCAGTGTGAAAATATGTTATATCGAGGTTGTGGACCCTATAGAGGTCACAATTTTGAACTGATTTTGATGAAACTTGACATGCATGTTTATAACCCGAAGATCTTGGTTCCTTTCGATATTTGCACCCATTGGTTCGTAACTTCCTGAATTATGGCCCCTGATTGTACGAAAAATCACCCTTTTTAGCTTGTGGTCCCTCGGAGGTCAAAATTATTATCCGATTTAAAAAAACGTTTGATTATATCACCGTTACATAGTAATGCAGATTGAGTTCAAATTTTGTGAAAATTGAACCAAAATTGACAGCTGTCTTGTCAGGCCATCCATCCTTCATCACTAACAAGGGGAAACCATGCCAGAAAATCTAGATGAACTTTGTCACCCAATGCAGGGATCAAACACCCAACCTCAAGGCTGCCGAGCCAGCATCTTACCCACTTAGCAACATGATTCCCAGTCGAATTTGAAGCCTACTGAAATGCACCTTTATAACCCAAAGATCTTAATTCATTTCGATATTTGCACATATCATATTCTAACTTAATGATGTAGGAAAAATCACTTTCGGTATTGCTTGTTCTCTATCCATCTCTCGAAAATGTGGGCGTATCCTGCCTGGCAGTGCCAGCCTATCTTTAGCTTGTGGACCCTATAGAGGTCACAATTTTGAACCGATTTTGATGAAACTTGACATGCATGTTTGTAACCCAAAGATCTTGGTTCCTTTCGATATTTGCGGCTATCGGAACGTAATTTCCTGAATTATGGCCCCTGATTGTCCGAAAAATCACCCTTTTTAGTTTGTGGTCCCTCTGGAGGTCACAATTATTATCCGATTTAAAAAAAACGTTTGATTATCACCGTTACACCCTAAAGAAGGTTGATTTCGAATTTCGGGAAAATCGGACCAAAATTGCCATACAAAATGGCCGCCGTTTGTACGCGAATACTGTTAAAAAATGGTATATCAAGGTTATGGACCCTGTAGAAGTCACATTTTTTATTTGATTTTGATGAAACTTGAAATTCATGGTTATAACCCAAAGATCTTGGTTCCTTTCGATATTTGCGCCTATCGGAATGTAATTTCCTGAATTATGGCCCCTGATTGTCCGAAAAATCACCCTTTTTAGCTTGTTGCCCCTCTGGAGGTCACAATTATTATCCGATTTAAAAAAACGTTTGATTATATCACCTTTACACACTAAGGAAGGTTGAGTTCGAATTTCGGGAAAATCGGACCAAAATTGCCATACAAAATGGCCGCTGTTTGTACGCGAATACTGTTAAAAAATTGTATATCATGGTTGTGGACCCTGTAGAGGTCACAATTTTAATTCGATTTTGATGAAACTTGAAATGCATGGTTATAACCTAAAGATCTTGGTTCCTTTCGTTATTTGCGCATATCGGATCGTAACTTCCTGAATTATGGCCCCTGATTGTCCGAAAAATCGCCTATGGTCCCTCTGGAGGTCACAATTATTATCCGATTTGAAAAAACGTTTGAATCTATCACCGTTACACCCTACAAAAGGTTGAGTTCGAATTTCGAGATAATTGGACCTTAATTGCCAGAAAAAATGGCCGCCGTTTGTACGCGAACAGTGTAAAAATATGGTATGTCAAAGTTGTGGACCCTGTAGAGGTGACAATTTTAATTCGATTTTGATGAAACATGAAATGCTTGTTTATAACCTAAAGATCTTTATTCTGTTCGATATTTGCGCATATCAAATTGTAACTTAATGAATTATGGCCTTTGATTCTAGGAAAAATCACTTTCGGTATTGCTTGTTCTCTGTCTATCTCTCGAACAATTATTATCTGATTTAAAAAAAAACTGATTATATTACTGTTGCACCGTAAGGAAGGTTGAGTTCGAATTTCGTGAAAATCGTACCAAAATTGCCGGACGAAATGGTCACCGTTTGTACGCGAATATTGTAAAAATATGGTATATCATGGTTGTGGACTCTCTACAGGTCACAATTCTTATCAGATTTTGACGAAAAGTAACATTTCTAGGTTGTGTACCGTCACACCATAATCATTGTCGGCTTCGAATTTCATGAATATCAGACTGGAACTGACCAACAAAATGGCTGCTCCCAATACAGTATGAAATACAGGACTTAATGATGTAGGAAAAATCACTTTCGGTATTGCTTGTTCTCTATCCATCTCTCAAAAATGTGGGCGTATCCTGCCTGGCAGTGCCAGCCTATCTTTTAGCTTGTGGTCCCTTTGGAGGTCACAATTATTATCCGATTTAAAAAATCGTTTGATTATGTCACTGTTACACGGTGTTTAAAATTTACGTCGGTCCGTCGGCCCGGCGCCAATAAATAGCTGGATGGGCCGACATCTTTTTATTTTGAAGACGGTGGGTCGGCCCTGTGAGCCGACTGTTTTTGTCAGGGATATTTTGTTCATGGCGAATCATGGTTCTAACAACAGTATCAAATTCTCCTTTGAAAATATTTGTATTGCCCCTATTTATATCCGAAATATATTTTATCTAGATATTTAACAGTATTTCATTACCGGAAATGAAAATAAAATTGTCCACCGAACGAAATTATCGCCGTAAAAGTGAAGCCACACTTGCAAATATCAGCACGCTCCCAAAATATTATTTCACCATTTTGATTAAGTGTGGAATATATCAGTGTGTGTTCCGATGTATGTCTTACTTACTGTCTTATTTGTTTTTATCCGATATTGAATACACATGCATAATCTGGCATATTCTATTCCTTCAATCAATGGAGTGAACCAAACACGTATGTTACTAAACTAGGTCAGTCCATCTATTGTAGGCCTATTGTCATCAATCCAAGAATACACATTTACGTGATATAAATCCCTTGGCTGCCAGTTTCATTTCATTTATATACACAATATTTGCTGTTAATTTTCGGAGAATATGAACGGCCATTTTAATATTGATAATTCCACGTGCTACAAAGATGTCGTGTATAATGGTTTCATCTTATACACGACGATAATCTAGGGGCGCTAGTGTCGGTAACATTGAAGTGGAGTTGGATATTTAGTTCTTCATTATTAGAATTTACGTCACAATGCTGCGGCCCGTAATGCCGTACGACATGGTCTAATTAATTTGATACATTTTTCAGCAGAAGTTCGGCATTCGTCTTATGATCCCTTTCGGCTTATATACGGGGGATAAAAAATGTTATCAACAAATTCATTTGGCAGTAAACATGTGGTAGGACGAGCGAGTGACACCATCTGCTAAATAATCACACTCAAATAAAGCACGCTCTATCGTCTAAAACAATTAAGTTTGTCACAATTCTGCGGCCCGTAATGCCGTACGACATGGTCTAAAACCAATAAATGTAAGAAATATGCCGTGGATAATTATATATTTATCATCATATCGAAGTTATTGCATTATGTTTACAACTCATAATTGTATTCTCTATAGAGCACGTGGTAATTACGTGTCAGTTACTGAAATGATTTTTTTTTACGACTAATTCAGCTATGTCTATTATTTAACTAGCCAATAGGGAATATTTAATTAATAAATGCCTTACTGATAATATTTCATTTTTAAGTCCAATATATAATTTTTTGTGTACCTCATTCTGACAAAATGGTTCAGACACGTGAATTCGCGATACCCTACCGTGAATAAAAAAACCCATGAAATATGAATTTACTTTGCAAAGTTTTCATGCCTTATAAAAATGACCCGTTGTGAAAATTTTAAAGTGGAAGCCCTGGTCAGTACTATATTATAGTAGACCTACATAATCACTAAGATTATTACAAGTGAATATTTATTATTATTACAGAAAAAATAAATATCAAGCCTGGAGTGGAATGATTTTTTTTTTCTATACACGAAGTATAAACATTAAATCCTCCAAAAGTTAAAATTTTAATGTGAACAGTCAATCAATAATTTTTAAACTTCCTAAATTGCTGTAGAACTAACACCTACGGAAGTTAAAAATTCAAGGTATTTGGAGTGGGGTAGTGTACGTGTGTTTTATTAATATTTATTGGGCCCACAAGTTAATGTTCGGACCCACAACTTTCATGAATGGCATCAACCAGCGGGTCCTGTTGGCCTACAACTCTTCTTACCGAATTTTAAACACTGCCGTTACACCCTAAGGAAGGTTGAGTTCGAATTTCGGGAAAATCAGACCAAAATTGCCATACAAAATGGCCGCCGTTTGTACGCAAATACTGTTAAAAAAAAGGTATATCAAGGTTGTGGACCCTGTAGAGGTCACAATTTTAATTCGATTTTGATGAAACTTGAAATTCATGGATATAACCCAAAGATCTTGGTTGCTTTCGATATTTGCGCATATCGGATCGTAACTTCCTGGAGGTCACAATTATTATCCGATTGAAAAAAACGGTTGATTATATTACCGTTACACCGTAAGGAAGGTTGAGTGCGAATTGCGGGAAAATTGGACCAAAATGGCCGCTGTTTGTACGCGAATACTGTTAAAAAATTGTATATCATGGTTGTGGACCCTGTAGAGGTCACAATTTTAATTCGATTTTGATGAAACTTGAAATGCATGGTTATAACCCAAAGATCTTGGTTCCTTTCGTTATTTGCGCATATCGGATCGTAACTTCCTGAATTATGTCCCCTGATTGTCTGAAAAATCGCCTATGGTCCCTCTGGAGGTCACAATTATTATCCGATTTAAAAAAACGTTGGACTCTATCACCAATACACCCTACGGAAGGTTGAGTTCGAAAATCGGACCATAATTGCCAGAAAAAATGGCCGCCTTTTGTACGCGAACAGTGTAAAAATATGGTATATCAAAGTTGTGGACCATAATCATTGTCGGCTTCGAATTTCATGAATATCAGACTGGAACTGACCAACAAAATGGCTGCTCCCAATACAGTATGAAATACAGGACTTATTGATGTAGGAAAAATCACTTTCGGTATTGCTTGTTCTCTATCCATCTCTCAAAAATGTGGGCGTATCCTGCCTGGCAGTGCCAGCCTATCTTTGTGTTTGTCGTTTACAGGCCGCAATTCTGAATGAATCAGCTTGGTACTTGGTTTATGTATTCCTTATAGCCTGAGGGCGTCCACTATTGATTTTGATGAATCTCCCGACCCCCAGGGGCAGAGCCACGCCCACTTTTTGCCTTTAGTGTTAGGAAGGCACAATCTATTGATTTTGATGAATGTCCCGACCCCACTTTTTGCCTTTAGTGTTAGGAATGGATGGATCTTGGTATAGTTATTCCTTATACTCTAAGGACGGCAGCTATTAATGTTGTTGCACGACCCTCAATGCTAAACAAACCAAACGCCTAGCCTTCTTGACAAAGTACCATATCAATCAAAGCAGGAATGTGGACGTATATTGTAGCGTTAGCGTTATGTTTATCCGATTTCAATGAAACTTGAAATATAGGCTTATCACCCCAAGATCTTGGTTCCTTTCGATATTGGCATGTATCAAACTGTATCTTCATGAATTTTATACGCCCACATTTTCATGTGGACGTATATTGTCGTCGCCCCTGTCTGTCCGTCCGTCCACAATTGTTTGTGAACAGTCTACAGGTCACAAATTTTATCTGATTTCAATGAAACTTAAAATATAGATTTATCACCCTAAGATATCGGTTCCTTTCGATATTGGCATGTATCGGACTGCAACTTCATGGGTTATGGCTAGGGGTGGGCGATATAATCGGTATACCGGTGTATTGCGATTCAAACTTGCCAATACATCATATCGTGATACACATCCAAGAACCGGTTCAGTCAATACGATCGGCAACTTCCGTAATAATCATCAGAATATTCCGTGAGATTGTCAATTCTATTTAAAACTTGAGAATTTCCTTGATGCATTTTTGACGGCACGTGCCTGGCGGTAGCGAATCAACTCGCGGACCCTTCGTACTTGGCAACGGCATTAGCGAACCCAAGCGAGAAATCAATGGTGATTGGGTAATAAAAGTAAAACCCGCGAAGGAAAGGAATGTTTAATTCGCTAATCATCCAATAAGAAATATATGTTTCAACACCGGATCTTTCAATATTTACGTAATAGGTCAGAGGTGAAAATTCACACCGTGCCTTTCACTTTGGCGCTATTCCAATATTTTCAAGCTGTCACTTACGGCTAATAATTATATGATATTGAGAGTGAAATAGAATCAGATTTTATAATTTACTGCCAGGCATATTGTGGAATATGATAATGTCGACGAAATCAACTATTTATTATTATACGCCCACATTTTCATGTGGACGTATTATGTCGTCGCCCCTGTCCGTCCGGACGTCTGTCCGTCCGTCCGTCCACAATTTGTTTGTGGACTCTCTACAGGTCACAATTCTTATCCGATTTTGACGAAACTTGAAATATAGGTTTATCCCCAAAAGATCTCGGTTCCTTTCGATATTGGCATGTATCGGATCAAAACTTCATGGATTATGGCCCCTGATTGTACGAAAAATCACGTTTTTAGCTTGTGGACCCTATAGAGGTCACAATTTTGAACCGATTTTGATGAAACTTGACATGCATGTTTGTAACCCAAAGATCTTGGGACCTTTCGATATTTGCGGCTATCGGAATGTAATTTCCTGAATTATGGCCCCTGATTGCCCGAAAAATCACCCTTTTTAGCTTGTGGTCCCTCTGGAGGTCACAATTATTATTCGATTTAAAAAAACGTTTGATTATATCACCGTTACACCCTAAGGAAGGTTGAGTTCGAATTTCGGGAAAATCGGACGAAAATTGCCATACAAAATGGCCGCCGTTAGTACGCGAATACTGTAAAATCGGACCAAAATTGACAGACAAAATGGCCGCCGTTTGTACGCGAATACTGTTAAAAAAATGATATATCATGGTTGTGGACCCTGTATAGGTCACAATTTTAATTCGATTTTGATGAGGAAGGTTGAGTTCTAATTTCGTGAAAATCGTACCAAAATTGCCGGACGAAATGGTCGCCGTTTGTACGCGAATAGTGTAAAAATATGGTATATCATGGTTGTGGACTCGCTACAGGTCACAATTCTTATCCGATTTTGATGAAAAGTCACATTTCTAGGTTGTGTACCGTCACACCATAATCATTGTCGGTTTCGAGTTTCATTAATATCAGACTGGAACTGACCAACTAAATGGCTGCTCCCAATACAGTATGAAATACAGGACGTAAAGATGTAGGAAAAATCACTTTCGGTATTGCTTGTTCTCTGTCCATCTCTCGAAAATGTGGGCGTATCCTGCCTGGCAGTGCCAGCCTATCTTTTTTTAGCTTGTGGTTCCTCTGGAGGTAACAATTATTATCCGATTTAAAAAAACGTTTAATTATATTACCGTTACACCGTAAGGAAAGTTGAGTTTGAATTTCGGGAAAATCGGACCAAAATTGCCATACAAAATGGCCGCCGTTTGTACGCGAATACTGTTAAAAAATGGTATATCAAGGTTGTGGACCCTGTAAAGGTCACAATTTTAATTCGATTTTGATGAAACTTGAAATTCATGGTTATAACCCAAAGATCTTGGTTCTTTTCGATATTTGCGCATATCGGATCGTAACTTCCTGAATTATGGCCCCTCGTTATACGCAAAATCCCCCTTTCTTTAGCTTGTGGTCCCTCTGGAGGTCACAATTATTATCCGATTTAAAAAAACGTTTGATTATATCACCGTTACGCCGCAAGGAAGGTTGAGTTTGAATTTCGGGAAATTCGGACCAAAATTGACAGACAAAATGGCCGCCGTTTGTACGCGAATACTGTTAAAAAAAATGGTATATCATGGTTGTGGACCCTGTAGAGTTCATAATTTTAATTCGATTTTGATGAGGAAGGTTGAGTTCTAATTTCGTGAAAATCGTACCAAAATTGCCGGACGAAGTGGTCGCCGTTTGTACGCGAATAGTGTAAAAATATGGTATATCATGGTTGTAAACTCTCTACAGGTCACAATTCTTATCCGATTTTGATGAAAAGTCACATTTCTAGGTTGTAGGCTTCGAATTTCATGAATATCAGACTGGAACTGACCAACTAAATGGCTGCTCCCAATACAGTATGAAATTACAGGACTTAATGATGTAGGAAAAATCACTTTTGGTATTGCTTGTTCTCTATCCATCTCTCGAAAATGTGGGCGTATCCTGCCTGGCAGTGCCAGCCTATCTTTTGATAATTACATAATGAGTTAATTATTCAGAATTTAGTGTAGTACAAATGTTTCATTACCGAAAAAAGTAAAAATATGCGTCAACTCTTGTTGACTGCCCGGATGATTTAGCTGCTGTGGGCGTATGATTCGTTACTTGGCAACCTATCTTTATGAAATTTGAAATGTAAGTTTATAACCCAAAGATCGATATTCGTTGCTTTCGATATTAGGGCACATTGGACCACAACTTTCGACTTATGGCCTCTGATTGTTCAAACAATCATGTTTTTTATTACGAATTAAAAAAACGTTTCACTATATCCCCATTACACATTAATGATGGTTAAGTTTGAATTTTTTGAAAATCGATAATTGAACTGCTAAATCCATAATATTTAATGTTTTGTATACTAAACGTTAGCATGGGGCAGAACTTTATAAAAACCAAACATACATTTTTTATTTATTTAGATATAAATACTTCATAATGCTAGTGACAAACAGATGAAAACATGCCAAGATGGGGTGATATTCATTGTTGGCAGCTACTTGACTTCAAACCATCTGACTAACCGTACGACTGAAAGAGTGGTGCGTGACAACTTGCGTTATTGGTATCTTTGTTGTAATGCGTTTGCTAAATGTAAGGTCACAATGAATAGCCATCAAGATTTTCATACCGTTCAATCCAGGGATCTTAATCGGCTTTTTTTTGTCGGCTTTAGCCGATTGATCTTTAATCTAGCTGGTTTGTAAAACAATGAACCGCCACTATGGTATCATTAATCAATCAACTTTCGGCCGATAACAAAGAGTTAATTATTACTCGTCGATTAAGAAACCCACCAAAGAATCAGTCAATACAATATGAATACCTTCAGCTTCAATCCGTAACCACTCATTTCGTAAATAAACAACTTAATTTGTTGAGTCAATCAAGTAAAAGAATGTATATAATTCAATGTCGGTTAATTCAATTCTATCTAACACAATGTTGAAGTACTTGAACACCTCACAGAATGACAATAGGAAACGTAAACGAGTTTTAGCCGACGATAGTGATGGCGGCATTGACCTTGAACTTCAAGCATGCACGTCGTCATTGGAAGTTCCAAAAGTTGGAGAAACTCCCACGTCCAATATAGGTCAACCAAAGTCGAAATCCGGGAGATATTTTAATTCCGAATGGTTAACTACTTTCAAATGGCTTTCGTTTGACAAAATTTCACAGAAAATGTCTCGTAAGTTATTAAATAATTAGTCTTCTTTTTTTAAGTCACGTAATAACCTACTGATCTCGTATATTAATGATTATTATTATTATGTTAGCGTTGAGTAAATCTGGTAATAACCTACTGTCCTGTATATAATTATTATGTCAAGTAATAGCCTAGCATGACAATTGGCCACGTGACTTTTCGCACGTCGGCATATTTCCGAGTTCCGACTATACACAGAAACTAATTTGTGCTAATTTGTTATTATTGATATGTGCTTACATTCTTTTTATTTTTATATATTGACAAGTGGTCACAATAATACCATTGTAAAAAAACATATTTATATTTACTGGTAGTTTTTCTTTTTACTAAGTTATAACTTCCGTTTGGTTTGATGAAAGCGAAAGTAGGAATATGCATTATGCAATTTGCTGAAATTTGACTATAAATTTTGATATTATTATCGATGTATGAAAACAGGTATGCAATTACAACAAAGGTTTTATTTATTCGAAGTTTAAGCTATTATTATTCGGAATACGTTATGCAATTATTAACGTGAATAAAGTATGCATAAACTATTAAACCAACATGTCTATTGTTGAAAACACGTCTATCTGCTAGGCTTACCCTTGGCCGGTTCATTTCAAAATGGATTAAGAACCCTGGTTCAATCTATTTTTAGTAGCTGTGTGGCTCGAGATCTAACTCCATAGAAAAATGTAGTAACAAGAACTTAAAAAAAGAAACAAAACAATTTATTCCTACTTTTGATTATGCCCTGGATTAAGAAGGTATACAATAGCGATATCAGCAGGGGCGTAAATGTGGGGGGTACACCCCCCTAGCAAAAAAAATAGTCGGTCGCAAAATCAGTGCAGTTGGTCGCCAAGTAGAGGTAGTCGGTATCAAAATAAGTATACTCACGCAAAACTTAAGTAGAAAAATAGTCGGTCGCAAAGTCAGTGTAGTCGGTATCAAAATAAGTACTCACTGTATACGTCATGCTACTCGCGCAAAAAAAATGGTCGGTTGCAAAATCAGTGCAGTCGATCACAAAGTAGAGGTAGATGGTATCAAAATAAGTACTCACTGTATACGTCACGCTACTCGCGCAAAACTTTTGGATAAAAATAGTCGGTTGCAAAATCAGTGCAGTCGGTCGCAAAATAGAAGCAGTCTTAGTATAAAATAACCTTGTCAACTTATCATTTTTGAAAAGATGTTGTGTTTCACTTTCATTCTTTTGTGAGTATAATGTTAGTCTTACAACAAAATGTAACCCAGGGAGAAAAATAGTCGGTCTCAAAATAAGTGCAGTCACTGCAGTCGGTCTCAAACACAATGCCAGAATAGATCCCAAATACTATATATTTGCGTGAATCCGTGAGCCTAAATTGCATCTTATTCTGTTGTAAGTATGTTAAATTGGTCTTAAAACAAAATTTTACCAAGGGAGAAAAATAGTCGGTCACAAAATAAGTGCAGTCTGTGCATTCGGTCTCAAAAACAATGCCAGAATAGATCCCAAATGCTATGTATTTGCGTGAATCCGTGTGCCTAAATTGCATACGTCACTCAAAACTATAGTATAAAATAACCATGTCTGCTTGTCACTCTTATTCTGTTGTGAGTATGTTGTTCTATGAAATGTTTTCTACCACGGCAAAAAATAGTCGGTCTCTAAAAAAGTACTCACCGCAGTCTGTCTCCGACTAGATGAATTAATGAGATAAACATACAATCATAAAACAAGCGAAATTGACAGATAAGCCTCAAGATTCTGTCCCATTTCTTATCAACACCAGTCCCAACAATTTAAAAGCTCTGTTACATATCTGAAATTTTTTTCGCACCTTTGGCGCAATTCCATTATAACATCATTCTTCTACTCGGTTACGGGGGGGGGTTGGGATGGGCTAGTGGTCTAGAGTGCCGCGCTTCGACCTCTAGCTGGCCGGTCACCTCTGGCTTGCGGCTGTGGTTTTGAGCCCTGGTGTGAGAGTATGTGGCATGGAGATAGGGGCGCCTTCTCAACCTCGTGGGTTTCCTCCGGGCACTCCGGTTTCCTCCCACTGCTAAAGACCCATACGCGCAAGCGAATTATTGAAATAAAAGTAAACCATATGTTAGTCCCGAAATGACCTAGTTTGTGTTGAGTGGCGTTAAACCCCATTTCTCTCTCTCTCTCTCTACTCGGTTACATATCTGAAATTTTTTCGCGCCTCAGCGCTCAATTCCATTTTTATATGTCCACATTCATAATGTGAACGTAGTATGCCGTCACCCCTGTCTGTGTGTGTGTCTGTGGTTCGCCTACAGGGCGCAATTCTTCATGGATTTTCTTCAAACTTGGTATACTTATACTAGTTATACCTTATACTCCAAGGAAGATCCCTATTGTTTTTGGTGCATGCCCGACCCCCAGGGGCAGAGCCACGCCCATTTCTAGTATTTGTTTGTTTGTCATATACAGGCCACATTTCTTAAAGGACAATATTGGTGCCAGTCATTATCACATATGTGATAGAACTGATTAAACACTTTCCAAATATAATATTATCACAGAGATCATCGCTACCATAGAGGAGTAATAAAGGATTCACGAATCGGAAGTGACGAACGCCAAAGGAAAACACAAGTTATTCCTCTATATAACTAACTGAAGTGACTAATGATAACAGATACATGGGCGAATATCCTGCTCACTAATAATTCCTTCGAAGAACTAAAGTTGCTGTGTGATGCTGTGAGAGAATATCTTACAATTCATGAAAAGAATTGACTGCCACTAGATAAGAGAACAGGAAAGAAATACAGATTAAATTACCATGTTTTTATAAGGTAGGGGAGACCGGGAGACATTGAACCACCATGGATATATCCTTTATAAATAATACTATACAACCCAACACTATACAGATGTGAGATAACTTCTTAGACCCATTTCTCAATCAATAAGCCACATGCTGTCAATTATTTTCTTAGGCAATGGATTTTTCAAAAAAGCGCTTAAAAGAGAAAAATTTTCCATACATGTTAACTTCCAACCTGTTTCACAGAGAATTACTAACGAAATATCCCTGTAACGGATGGCTGTCTACAACACGTGCGTTGACTTGCACGCCTCGTAGTCATTGGCTCAACGGCTCGTGCAATGTTTACTTAACACCTAACTGCTTCGGGCAAAATGATGCATTTTACTCATTTTAATACCCATTTACACTAAATAGGAAATATTTTTTAACTACAAATACGTCAAACATCTTTATTTTTCTTTTACCTCAAAAAAATGTTTGAGAATTTAATTTGTCGGAGTAAAAAAGTTAATATGCCGTACTCATTAAGCCTCGTCAATGTCATGCTTATCAGTGATTGTAGCGGCCAAGCGAATATTCACTGCGGGATCAGTTTGGTTAACTTCTTAGCCTACGAAATTCTTGTACTTAAGTTCATATATGTCTAATCCATACAATCCAGATAAACCGGGGTTTGATCCATATAAGAGGGCATATTGCTTCTTTTTTTTAAATTTTGATCATGAAATAAAGAGATCTTCCAATAAAAACATTTGATATGGAATGAGTACAAACATGTATGTGAACAAAGCGGTTCAATGTGCCCCGGTCTCCCCTATAGAATGAATAAAAACAAGGGGCTGTAGGAGTATTTCTATTTTTCCTGTGTTCTCTTATCTTATCTTAATTACTTTATTATATCGTCAGATAACCTCTTGCGGTCCCATATAACAACTTTTTGTCTTCGAAGGAATTGTTAGTGAGCAGAAATTCGGCCCTTTATCTGTCATCACTCTTGACTTCAGTCATTCACATAGAGAGATAACTCGTGTTTTCCTTTGGCGTTCGTCTCTTCCGATTCATGAATCCTTTATTACTCCTCTATGGTAGCAATGATCTCTGTGTTAATATTATATTTGGAAAGTGTTCAATCAGTTCTACCACATATGTGATAATGACTGGCACCAATATTGTCCTTTAACTTACAAACTTGAAACTTTGCATACACATTCTTTGTACCCTAAGGAACATCCCTATCGTTTGGGGTGCATGCCCAACCCCCAGGGGCAGAGCCACGCCCATTTTCTTTTCGTGTGTCTTTGCGTCGCCTACAGGGCGCAATTCTTACTGGATTTTCTGCAAACTTGGTATACGTATTCCTTATACCCTAAGGAAGATCTCTATTGTTTTTGGTGCATGCCCGACCCCCAGGGGCAGAGCCACGCCAATTTCTAGTATGTGTTTGTTTGTCGTCTACAGGTCACATTTCTTAACTTATAATTTTGAAACTTTGCATACACATTCTTTGTACCCTAAGGGACATCCCTATCTTTGGGGTGCATGCCCAACCCCCAGGGTCAGAGCCATGCCCATTTTCTTTTCGTGTGACTTTGTGTCGCATACAGGGCGCAATTCTTATTGGATTTTCTTCAAACTTTGTATACTTACTCTTTTTACTCTAAGGATGATCCCTATCGTGTGGGGTGCATGCCCTACCCCCAGGGGCAGAGCCACGCCCATTTTCTTTTTGTGTGTCGGTGTGTCGTCTACAGGCAGCAATTCTAACTGGATTTTCTTAAAACTTTGTGTACTTACTCTTTACACCCTAAGGATGATCCGTATTGTTTTTTTGGTGCATGCCTGACCCCCAATAGCAGAGCCACGCCCATTTCTTGTATTTATTTGTTTGTCGTCTACAAGCCACATTTCTTAACGTATCATCTTGAAACTTTGAAGACTTATTCTTTGTACCCTAAGGAACATTCCTATCATTTGGGGTGCATGCCCAACCCCTAGGGGCAGAGTCACGCCCATTTTCTTTTTGTGTGTCACCTACAGGCCACAATTCTTAATCGGTCATCTTGAAACTTAAAATACTTATTCCTTATACCCTAAGGATGATCCCTTTTGTTTTGGGTGCATGCCCGACCCCCGTGGGACAGCAACACCCATTTCTTGTATTTGTTTGTCTGTCGTCTACAGGCTGCATTTCTTAATGTATCATCTTGAAACGTTGAATACTTATTCTTGGTACCTTAAGGAAGATCCCTATTGTTTTTGGTGCATGTCCGACCCCAAGGGACAGTGCCACGCCCATTTTTTTTGGTCTGTCTGTGTGTCACCTACAGGCCACAATTCTTAATCGATCGTCTTGAAAACTTTTTTTATACTTATTCCTTATACCCTAATGCTGACCACTAATATTTTCGGTGCATGCCGAACCCCCTGGGACAGAGCCACGCCCAATGCTTTTGTGTCTTGTGTTCGCCTACAGGATGCAATTCTTAACAGATCCTTTTAAAACTTTACAAACCTATTCCTTATACCCTAAAGATGACCCCTATAGTTTTTGGGGATTTCCTAACCCCCAGGGGCAGAGCCATGTCCATTTTTACTTCGTGTCTGTGTGTATCGTCTACAAGCCACGATTCTTAATGGATCGTCTTTAAACTTGGGATACATGTATGTATTCCATATAGCCTAAGGACGTCAACTGCATGTCCCGACTCACACAGGCAAGACACGCCCAATTTTTGTGTTTGTCGTTTACTTGGCTTATGTATTCCTTATAGCCTGAGGGCGTCCACTATTGATTTTGATGAATGTCCCGACCCCCAGGGGCAGAGCCACGCCCACTTTTTGCCTTTAGCGTTAGGAAGGCACAATTCTGAATGGATTATCTTGGTATACTTATTCCTTATACTCTAAGGACGGCAACTATTGATGTTGGTGCACGACCCTCAACCTCAATGCTAAACAAACCAAACACCTAGCCTTCTTGACAAAGTACCATACCAATCAAAGCAGGAATGTGGACGTATATTGTAGCGTTAGCGTTATGTTAAAATCTTTCTTCTACTCGGTTACATATCTGAATTTGTTTCGCTCCTGCAGTGCTCGTTTCCATTTTAAAATCATTCTTCTACTCCTCAGTTGTCTTATACTGTCTCAGCACTATCATATTCACGATTATAGTGAACTGCCCAGTTTGTAATACCACTGGTGTGTGGGGCGGTGGTATGTGCATCAGTCGATCGCATTTTGGCTAAACACCCCCCTAAACGAAATCGTTATGTAGGCCCCTGGATATCAGGGTCAAAATCTGCAAATTACTGCTGTCTTAGTCTTAAATAAATTACGGCATCTAAAGATGCTGTGGTTATATATTTTTTTCGGCAATTTCGATAACAACTACAACTGCCGCTGGTGCCATGATGAATTTTGACCCCTGCATTGTTATATCCCAAAGATCTCAGTTCCTTTTGATATTTGCACATTTCAGACCATAACTTTCTGGATTATAGCTCCTGATTGCACAAAAAATCACTTTTGTGTTTATCCATCTCTTGCTGGCAGACACTGATTTGTTTACACCATGCCCACAAAGTGATATAAACATGTTAATTCACAATACCCTACTATGAATGAAAACCATGAAATAAGAACTTATTTAGCAAAGTTTTTGTGCGTTATCAAAAATGACGACAGTGAAAATTTTAAAGTGGAAGCTTTGTTGAGAGGTACCATTAATACATATTGCCCGAACAAATACAATATGTCTGCACAAAAACATGCGATATTGGTAAGATTTTTACCATGCAGGAATTTTTTTTTTTTTGATTTGGCCTACATGTTTTCAATATATTTTTTATAATATGGTTATGTCATAGTAAGTATTATTTTATTACATGTTATTTTCAGTATTCTGGTTTTCAACAAACAGCTGATAAATGTGTTGTGTGTGGTCATTTAATCATGGAAATGGTAAGATTGCAACATTTCGATATAACTTTTGCTACAAATCGACCAACATGTCCCACACAGTCCAAATTGTGGTTTTGGTTATCTATAGATGTAGAATAATCAGTGTAGACAGATTGCCATCTCACAACACAAATCAATGAACACCAGAAAATAGGTATTGTTTAATCTTGCGTAAATAGCGTTAATTTCTGTTGTGTGTCTAAATATTCATAACTATAGTTGAATTTCTGCTAATAGTAGTGCTGGATTAACCATAAGGCAAATAAAAAGTCCAGGCCAAAAAATAATAAAGTAAATAAAAAATATTGACCTATAGTGTCATATTGGGTTGCATTCCACTCACATTGTGGTCTGCATCCTGATATGACTACAAGAGTAGTCTCCTAGATAATCCCTTTACAGGATGTTCTTAATTTGTGTGTAATAAATTTTCTGTTGCTAAATTTACTGTATTTTTCGGTGTATAAGGTGCATGCGTAGATAAGGCGCAGGGCGAGTTTGGCAGAGGCGTTTCAGGAAAAAATAAAAGTGCATGCTTTAGGCTCACCCTTCTCTGGCGTCTTGTGAAACACGTGCAATACCATACGTGATTCAGATACACTTGGATCTCCAGTAACTGGGCCAAACTTACTGCTTACATTTATACATGTAATAATTACCGATATTTAGCCATATCAAGCTTATATATATATTTCTTTATGAAATAAGAAACGATATTTTTAGTTTTTATATGCCCACATTTTCATGTGGACGTATTATGTCGTCGCCCCTGTCCGTATGGACGTCCATCCGTCCACAATTTGTTTGTGGACTCTCTACAGGTCACAATTCTTATCCGATTTTGACGAAACTTGAAATATAGGTTTATCCCCATGAGATCTCGGTTCCTTTCAATATTGGCATGTATCGGATCGGAACTTCATGGATTATGGCCCCTGATTGTACAAAATATCATGTTTTTAGCTTGTGGACCCTATAGAGGTCACAATTTTGAACCGATTGTGATGAAACTTGACATGCATGTCTACAACCCCAAAATCTTGGTTCCTTTCTATATTTGCATCCATCGGATCGTAACTTCCTGAATTATGGCCGCTGATTGTCCGAAAAATCGCCCTTTTTAGCTTGTGGTCCCTCTGGAGGTCAAAATTATTATCCGATTTAAAAAAACGTTTGATTATATCACCGTTACATAATAATGAAGGTTGAGTTCAATTTCGTGAAAATCGGACCAAAATTGACAAACAAAATAGCCGCCGTTTGTACACGAATAGTGTGAAAATATGTTATATCAAGGTTGTGGACCCTTTCGAGGTCACAATTTTGAACCGATTTTGATGAAACTTGACATGTAAGTTTATAACCCAAAGATCTTGGTTCCTTTCGATATTTGCACCCATCGGATCGTAACTTCCTGAATTATGGCTCCTGATTGTCCGAAAAATTGCTCTTTTTAGCTTGTGGTTCCTCTGGAGGTCAAAATTATTATCCGATTTAAAAAAACGTTTGATTATATCACCGTTACATGATAATGAAAGCTGACTTCAAATTTCGTGAAAATCGAACCGAAATTGACGGACAAAATGGCCGCCGTTTGTACGCGAATAGTGTGAAAATATGTTATATCAAGGTTGTGGCCCCTATATAGCAGAGCCTTATATATAGAGAGTCTGGCCAACTGACGTCGCGGGCGCCATTTTGTTACCCATTTTTACGTTGCACATAGAGCCGCAGTACAGCGTGTGACCGATTTATATGTTTTTATGTTCACTCGTGTGTAGGGGTAGACAATAATTTTAATAAATCAATCACAATATGTAAATTTTATTGACGATATTTATTTTTTTTACCTTTTAAACATTTAAAAAACACCACAATAATCCAATATATCGTTTATCTAAAGGTTAAATTGAAAGTATCGAATAATGTTTCAAAGATTACCTTTGAAATTAGAAACAATTTTTTTTATTATATTTTAAGGGTGAAATATTGAAACGGGTTCCATTGATTCCGATTTCGATTCTGATTTTTTTTTAAAATTAACATTAAAAATACCGCAATGAACCAATATAATTTTTATACGCCCACATAGAAATGTGGACGTATATTCCCGTCCGTCCGTCCGTCGGTCCGTCCGTCCATCGTCCACAATTTTTTGTGAACGCACTAGAGGCCAGGGTTAATATCCGATTGACTTTAAATTTATACACAGTGTTTAAGGTCATGAGACGAAGAAGCCTATTGATTTTCAGCAATATCCGATAATTACTGCCATTATAGTAGTTCTGCCATAGAACTGTACTAGACCAGGTTGTGCCTTTTGCAAATTAGAAATCTTTAGGATTTTACCATTTGTGTGTTTCCATGGAGACGTTGGGTGGTCGTGTGATCTAACAAGTGCGCTTTTAATCCAGGCACGGATACAGAGGGGGGTGCACCTGGCGCACGCCCCCTCCACTTTTTGCGGTGGCAAACAAATTTTTAGCTCCATATATTCTCACGGGAAAGGAGAACAAAAACAGTTTAGGTTGGAAATCGTAATTTACAGTAATAGTATGAAATTAGTCCTTGTTGTCATTTTAGTCCTTGTTGTCATTTTAGTCCACCAAAAATCATGGGTCGGGCTTCGCATTCCCAAATTGGTGCAGCACGCCCCCCCCCCTTTCCGAAAATCCTTGATTCGCCCCTGCTTTAATCATAATTTCTGTTATTGAATCAAGCGGCGATGTTTTGACCTAAAGATTCTACGTGACAGGGATTAGGTCGCCTGTCCAACCTTGTGGGTTTTCTACTTGTCCTTCAATTTCCTTCCATTACTAAAAGACCTCCTACGCACAAGCGAATTATTAAAGGTGTACCATACACTAGCTCTCTTTCGAATCTCCGGTTGTAATTGACAAGTAGTAGGTGTTAATGTGAATACTCATGACCTTTGAATATATGAATAGTAATGAGATGTTTGTGTGTGCGCAGTCGTAGATCTTGTTGTCATGGTAAAGCGTGCACAAGTATTCTGTACATCGAAGCATGAACATGTTATGGTCTTATGAGGTTGACAATAAAGTATCGAAATGAATATAGTGTGGTCATTTAACATGGTAGCAGAGCGTGTGGTAACGCAAATGGACAAATGAAGAGCGCAAAGGAAGGTCAAATGAAAACAGTGAAATTAACTTTGATAATAATTATTTTCCTGGTAGTGACAGCGAAGCGAGAAACCTATGGCGATATTTTCAATGGTGTAAGCGACAAGGTGGCGGCTTCGAGAAAAATGTATTCTCCACCTTCTCTGACAAGTCTAACCGATGACTTTGATTCGTGGATGAGAGAAATTGAAATATGGAGATGTGTCACGGATTTAGATAAGAAAAACAGGGACAGGCCATTTATCTTTCACTGGAGGGCCAAGCGAGAAAAGCGTGTGTAGATACAGACATTTAGGACCTAAGCGGCAATGATGGTGTCGATGTTTTGACAACAAAACTGAAGTCTTTGTATGCAAAAGATGCCCAACAACTGGCGTTTAAGGCGTACGACAGATTCGAGAAATTCCAAGGGCCTCGTGGCATGAGTATTGGTGATTATATAAACGAATTCGAACGACTATATTATAAAATTAAAAGCTGTGAAATGGAACTGCCGGATGGTGTTCTGGCCTATAGACTCTTAAAAAGTGCCAACATTACCGAAGAAAAACAACAGTTAGCCCGTGCCACTATTTCGAAATTGACATATGAAAATATGAAGAGACAGTTGAAATCCATTTTTGACTATATAGCCGAAAATACCTCAGAAATTAAAAGAGAAGTAAATGCTGGTCTTAAAATAGAAATTGATCAACAAGAAGAAGATGTTTTGTATAACAGTTATGGTAATAGTTCTTTCTCAGGGACTCATGGAAATTGGCGTGGTCGAAGCAGCAGACGACCATATTACTCGTCTCGTACTAGGGGAAATTGGGAATCCAGACCAACTGATGCATATCCTCAACGCAGTAATAACAAGTATCATTCGTCGAGAGGTGGACGGAAAACAAATCCTTTAGATCCTTCTGGAAATCCTTCCAAGTGTGCTATCTGCCATTCAATTTTCCATTGGGCTAAAGACTGTCCAGACAGTTATTAAGCAAGAACATTAGACAGTAAGATAACCTTATTCTCGGGAGAGACACATGAATGTTTAATTGAAACATTTATAGGTGAAACCTTTAATTCAGCTGTTTTGGATAGTGGTTGCACTAAAAATGTTTGTGGCGAACTTTGGCTTGAATGTTACTTAGATACCCTCAGCAAGGAAGATATTAAACGTGTGAAGCAAAGCCCAAGTACATCATCCTTCCGGTTTGGAAATGGAGCATCATTAAAATCTTCCAGACTTGTTGAAATTCCAGCTTATATTAATGGTTGCCATTTAAATATAGAAACTGACGTTGTTCACTCTGACTTACCACTTCTATTAAGTAAAAACTGGATGAAAGAAAATAAGACTAACATAGATTTTGTGAATGACCGTGTGAATATTTTGGGTCAAGATGTAGATATGCAGTCAACAACAAGTGGACATTATCTTATTCCTATTATGAATGGTAAAAACATTTCGAATTGTGTTCTTTTTAATGTGTCTGAAAAACCAACAAGTGAAAAAGGTCATTAAGTTACACAAGCAATTTGGACATCCAGGGGGCGATAAACTGGTTAAATTGGCGAAAGAGGCAGGAATAGATGATAAAGAATTTATTCAGTTAATTAGAGACATAGATAAAACTTGTGCGATATGTAGGCAATACAAGAGACCTGCATTACGACCAGTGGTAGGGTTTACTTTGGCTAGAGAGTTCAACGATACAGTCTCCATGGACTTAAAAATGATTAATGGTTCAATAATTTTACATCTTATAGATCATGCCACAAGATACAGTGTAGCCACAATCATCAAATCTAAACGAAAAGAAGAAATTATTGACAATTTGTTTAGACATTGGATTGCAATATTTGGAGTTCCAAATCAGTTTCTGAGTGACAATGGGGGAGAATTCAATAACAAACTTTTCCGCAATATGGCTGAAAATTTGAACATTAGAGTGCTCACAACAGCTGCTGAGTCACCATGGTCGAACGGTATTACAGAAAAACGTAACGGCATTATCGGAAGTATGGTAGAAAAGATTATGTTAGACACAAACTGTTCCCTACAAATAGCTCTGGCATGGTCAGTTAGTCCTAACCAACTTGTCTTTGGAAAAAACCCAAATCTACCTTCGGCGTTTACTGATAAACCTCCAGCACTAGAAGCCAGTACAAAAAGCGAGCTTATTGCGGATCATCTTAATGCCTTACACACTGCAAGAAAGGCCTTCATTGAAAGCAAATCAAGTGAAAAACTGAGAAGAGCTTTAAGACATCAAGTCAGACCATCAACTGGACTTATCTATCAGCCTGGCGATCATGTATTTTACAAGCGAAATGATTCTAATAAGTGGAGGGGACCAGGGGTTGTTATCGGAAAGGATAATCAGCAAATCTTTGTAAGACATGGTGGTATTTATGTACGGGTTCACCCATGCCACTTAAGACATGAGAAAAATGAAACTTTAGTAAATAATAAAACAAGTGACATGATGAATGTGGATGAAAATGAAACTGTTGAAGATGTAAAATGTGAAGAAGCAGGTGACAGTTCGTGTGAAACTCATCAAAATCATGAACTGCTCAAAGATGTTAATGTTCCGGTAGAAAAAGAATTGAATTTAAATAGTGATCAAACAGTGGTTATAGATTTGAATGATGAAGTTATCAGTGACACTAATAGTAAAACTAGTATCTATAGATGAAGTTATCAGTGACACTAATAATAGTAAAACTAGTAATCGTGATACTGAACCTTCGACAAAAGTTGATGGTTGCATTGAACTACCAATTAAAGGATGTAAAATCATTTATCAACAACCAGACATGGATGACTGGACAGAAGCTGTGGTATTGAATAGAGCAGGTAAAGCTACAGGAAAGAACCGATATTGGGTCAACATTAAGGACCTGAACGATGGTACATTGAGAAGTATAAACCTGGAATGGGAGACTGTGGAAGAGGTATTTATTAACAGTGTTAGTATACACAACATCTCTTTAGAAGTATCCCAGGCTAAATTTGACGAAATAAACAAATGGCAAGTCCATGAAGTTTTTACCGAAGTTCCAGATGCGGGTCAAACTATTATTTCTGTTAGATGGGTGATAACCGAAAAAGTCAAAGACGGTAAACCTGTTGTAAAAGCAAGACTTGTAGCCCTTGGATTTGAGGAACGATCTTTAGATTTAAGAACAGATTCTCCAACATGCTGTAAGGAAAATTTAAGACTGGTATTGACAATCATGTCTTGTTTTGGGTGGAAACTGAATTCCCTTGATGTTAAGGCAGCCTTTCTACAGGGAAATGAAATTGATAGAGATACATTTCTCAAGCCTCCTCCGGAAGTTGGTCATGGTAAGCTTTGGAAATTGAAAACTAAAGTCTATGGTCTTTGTGACGCACCTAGAGTCTGGTATCTTCGAGTAAAGGAAGAATTGATAAATTGTGGAGCAACAATGAGTAAATACGATGAAGCGCTATTCTACTGGTATTTTCAAGAAAAACTACAAGGCATCATATGCTGTCATGTGGACGATTTTTGTTGGGGTGGATCAGAACTGTTTGTGAATAAGGTGATAAAAACTGTTAGAACTAAGTTTATCATGGGCACAGAAGAAAGTCTGGCATTTAAGTATGTTGGGTTAGAACTGAATCAAAAGAATAACGCAATAACCATGCATCAGAATACTTCTATTGGAGAGATTGAACCAATTGAGTTAAGTGGATCGCGGGATAAATGTGATGGAATAACTGAAAGTGAAACGCGTATGTTAAGGGGTGTTGCTGGACAATTGAACTGGGCAGCAAATCAAACGAGACCCGACATTGCGTATAATGCATGTGAAGTTAGTGTATCACAAAAAGACAGTACAGTTGACGATTTATTGTCCCCCGCCCTTTCGAAGAAAGTTGGGGGACTATTAAAATGGGTTCGTCCGTCTGTCTGTCCGTCTGTCTGTCCGTCACACTTTTTGGGACACAATAACTCTCTTTCTAATTGAGCTAGAATGTTCAAACTTGGTGTATGTGTTTATTAGGTCAATGCCTTGATGGAGTTCGAAGATGAGCATTTTCCGCTAAGGGTAAGCAGAGATAAGCAATTTGATTGGTTGATGCTTTGGGACACGATAACTTTAGTTCTAATTAAGTGAGATTGATGAAACTTGGTGTATAGTTTCATTACAGTAATACCTTGACTAAGTTCGATAATGAGCATTTTCTGCTCAGGGTAAGCAGAGGGATACGCAATTTGATTGGTCGAGAATTTAGAACACAATAACTCTCCTTCTAATTGAGTTAAAATGTTCAAACTTGGTGTATATGCTTATTAGGTCAATGCCTTGATGGAGTTCGAAGATGAGCATTTTCTGCTTAGGGTAAGCAGAGATAAGCAATTTGATTGGTTGATGCTTTGGGACACGATAACTTTAGTTCTAATTAAGTGAGAGTGATGAAACTTGGTGTATAGTTTCATTATAGTAATACCTTGACTAAGTTCGATAATGAGCATTTTCTGCTCAGGGTAAGCAGAGCGATACGCAATTTGATGGGTCAAAACTTTGGAACACAATAACTCTCCTTCTAATTTAGTTAAAATGTTCAAACTTGGTGTATATGCTTATTAGGTCAATGCCTTGATGGAGTTCGAAGATGAGCATTTTCCGCTTAGGGTAGGCAGAGATAAGCAATTTGATTGGTTGATGCTTTGAGATACGATAACTTTAGTTCTTATTAAGTGAGAGTGATGAAACTTGGTGTATAGTTTCATTACAGTAATACCTTGACTATGATCGATAATGAGCATTTTCTGCTCAGGGTAAGCAGAGCGATAAGCAATTTGATTTGCCGAGACTTTGGAACACAATAACTCTCCTGAGTTAAAATGTTCAAAATTGGTGTGTATGCTTCTTAGGTCAATGCCTTGATGGAGTTCGAAGATGAGCATTTTCTTCTTACGGTAGGCAGAGATAAGCAATTTTTGGATGACACTTCGTGTTCAGTTTGATTGGTCGATACGTTTGAAAAAAATAAATGTGCGATTAATTAATATGTGTCATCTATTTATTTTGGGATTTCGGCGGGGGACATCAGCCTCACTGTTGGCTTGTTTAAAGCCAATAAAAGTATAAAAAAACTGAAATCAGAAAATGTGGAACTGAAATTTCCTAATCTGGGTAACATTAAGAAACTGTGTTTGATATGTTTCAGTGATGCATCATTGGCTAATTTGAAAGATGGCGGTTCACAGGGGGGTATATTGTATTCCTGGTGGGAAGTAACGCTAAATTTTCTCCTTTAACATGGATGTCGAAGAAAATAAGGCGTGTTGTAAAAAGCACTATCGCAGCTGAAACACTAGCTTTATTGGAGGCTGCAGAAGCATGTTGCTTATTGAGAACAGTTTTGTGTGAGGTGTTAAAATTGGCAAGTGACTCTGTTCCGATACACTGTGTGACAGACAATAAATCGCTATACGAAACTGTACATTCAACAAAGACACTGATAGACAAAAGGTTAAAAATCGATGTATGCGTTCTTCGTGATATGTTGTCCCGAAAAGAGATTCAAAATATTGAATGGACCGAGAGTAAATTTCAGTTGGCAGACTGTTTAACTAAATGTGGTGCATCAAGTAAAAATCTAATCGATGTTTTAAATCATGGAGAATGGAACTGTCACTACTGTATGAAAACTTAGTTAGAACCAACATATATGTTTCTGTACATGTGTATAATGTGTGATTTTTAAAGTGCTAGTCCATATATAGATACATGTACCTATTCATTTTTATTCGTTATATATCAAAATACCATAAAAATAGTTTTAGGAAAATCTTAACTGTGATATAATTTTAAAAAAAAAAAAAAAAAGAAAAGAAAATAAGTTCGATGAATAATTGCTATAGTTTTTGTGGAACTATATCAAATGACTATTTTAGTTATGGTAAAAAGAAATTGTTTTTATTTTTAATAAGAGTAATTATCTAATAAGAACTTGAAAGATAAAAGACTGTGAATGTTAATGTGAATACTCATGACCTATGAATATATGAATAGTAATGAGATGTTTATGTGTGCGCAGTCGTAGATCTTGTCATGGTAAAGCGTACACAAGTATTCTGTACATCGAAGCATGAACATGTTATGGTCTTATGAGTTTGACAATAAAGTATCGAAATGAATATAGTGTGGTCATTTAACAGTAGGGTCGCCTGTCCAATCTCGTGGGTTTTCTCCGGGTCCTCCCACTAGGTTGTAAGTGACAAGGAGTAGGGTGGCCTGTCCAGTCTCATGGGTTTTCCTCCGGTTTCCTCCCACTGCTAAAGATCCCTACGCGCAAGCGAATAATTGAAATAAAATTAAACCATATGATCTAGTTTGTGTCGAGTGGACGTTACCCCCCCACCCTCTCTCTCTCTTTCTCTCTCTCCCACCATGGGAACAAATTCGAGGTAGATTTTGGTGTAGGCTACAATTTTTATTTAGAGGAGCAAAAGTAAATGATTTACCATTTTATTCAAAATTGCTGGAAAACAAAATTCAAACTTCGACTCCCTACCAAGACCAGAAAAAGAAAAATAATAATCTGAATAAAAAGAATTTTTTTAAGCTGAACGGCTTAATCTGAATAACTAATAATATTGATGACTTCAGTCAAGCGGAAACTTTGCTAGGCCTACACTGTGTGTCTCAAGCTCATAAATTGTTGAAGATTCACCACTGGATGGAGATATCAAACATAATCACATTTTAAAAAAATGAAAATAAAAATGACCATATCGATGAAGTTAAAATTCGAAAAACATCTACTAACTAGGCCAGACCACACCTGGCCCTACACGGTAGGCTTTTAAACTCAGAAGTGTTATTCCCAAGTACATAAATCTTTTTCCAAAATTCACTCGTGGATGAATTCATTAAACATATACAAAGTAACGCAAACCGCAACACTTTATACCATATAGACGAAATTTAAATCGAAAAAACATTTACTAATTAACAAAGGCTAGGCCTATAGGCCTATTTGGGCTTACACTGTCAAAGCGTCTTTTTCAATTCATAACAAATCTTTGAAAATTCATTCATCAAAAAATAATAACCTATGACGTGAATATGTCATTAGGTTTGGAATTTCTTCAAACTACAATGAGAATCTATGGTCGCTTGATATCATTAAAAACGCGAATGACAGGATAATAATTACCGGTAGGCCTAGGCTACTAACACTACACAAGATGTAATTTTTGCCACAATCGACGCCTTTTCGCATTTTTTTGGAACCTGTGCAAATAAATCCCTTGCCCATCATTTGTGTGGCATTTCACAGCCACAAAACAGACCAATAATATTAAAAAAACGCGGATAAAATGTCATTTAAAACACGTCAAATTATAGGTTACTAAATACAGACGATTATTTTCAGATGGGTAACATAATGGCGTCTATGTGTCACGTGACCACCATTAGCCAATCATAATCTGGACACGGGTTGGCCAGACTCTCCTTATATAAGGCTCTACTATATAGGTCACAATTTTGAACCGATTTTGATGAAACTTGACATGCATGTTTATAACCCATAGATCTTGGTTCCTTTCGATATTTGCGCTCATTGATTCATAACTTCCTGAATTATGGCCCCTGATTGTACGAAAAATCACCTTTTTATACGCCCACATTTTTATGTGGTTAAATGGTAATTGTGATCCCATCAGAAATTCGTTGGAAGATTGGTTTGAGGATGCCTACTGTAAATATTTGTGGATTTTCACATTTTTATGTGGACGTATATTGTCGTCGCCCCTGTCCCTCCGGACGGACGTCCGTCCGTCCGTCCACAATTTGTTTGTGTACCCTCTACAGGTCAGAATTCTTATCCGATTTTGACGAAACTTGAAATATAGGTTTATCCCCAAAAGATCTCGGCTGCTTTCGATATTGGCATGTTTCGGATGAAAACTTCATGGATTATGGCCCCTGATTGTACGAAAAATCACGTTTTTAGCTTGTGGACCCTATAGAGGTCACAATTTTGAACCGATTTTGATGAAACTTGACATGCATGTTTATAACCCAAAGATCTTGGTTCCTTTCGATATTTGCGCCTATCGGAATGTAATTTCCTGAATTATGACCCCTGATTGTCCGAAAAATCACCCTTTTTAGCTTGTGGTCCCTCTGGAGGTCACAATTATTATCCGATTTAAAAAACCGTTTGATTATATCACCGTTACACCCTAAGGAAGGTTGATTTCAAATTTCGGGAAAATCGGACCAAAATTGCCATACAAAATTGCTACCGTTTGTACGCGAATACTGTTAGAAAATGGTATATCAAGGTTGTGGACCCTGTAGAAGTCACATTTTTTATTCGATTTTGATGAAACTTGAAATTCATGGTTATAACCCAAAGATCTTGGTTCCTTTCGATATTTGCGCATAGCGGAACGTAACTTCCTGAATTATGGCCCCTGATTATACGCAAAATCGCCTTCTTTTAGCTTGTGGTACCTCTGGTGGTAACAATTATTATCCGATTTAATAAAACGGTTGATTATATTACCGTTACACCGTAAAGAAGGTTGAGTTCGAATTTCGGGAAAATCGGACCAAAATTGCCATACAAAATGGCCGCTGTTTGTACGCGAATACTGTTAAGAAATTGTATATCATGGTTGTGGACCCTGTAGAGGTCACAATTTTAATTCGATTTTGATGAAACTTGAAATGCATGGTTATAGCCCGAAGATCTTGGTTCCTTTGATATTTGCGCATATCAGATCGTAACTTCCTGAATTATGGCCCCTGATTGTCCGAAAAATCGCTTATGGTCCCTCTGGAGGTCATAATTATTATCCGATTTGAAAAAACGTTTGACTCTATCACCGTTACACCCTACGGAAGGTTAAGTTAGAATTTCGAGAAAATTGGACCATAATTGCCAGAAAAAATGGACGCCGTTTGTACGCGAACAGTGTAAAAATATGGTATGTCAAAGTTGTGGCCCCTGTAGAGGTGACAATTTTAATTCGATTTTGATGAAACCTGAAATGCTTGTTTATAACCTAAAGATCTTTATTCTTTTTGATATTTGCGCATATCAAATTGTAACTTAATGAATTATGGCCTTTGATTGTAGGAAAAATCTTTTTCGGTATTGCTTGTTCTCTGTCTATCTCTCGAACAATTATTATCTGATTTAAAAAAAAAACTCTGATTATATTACTGTTGCACCGTAAGGAAGTTTGAGTTCGAATTTCGTGAAAATCGTACCAAAATTGCAGGACGAAATGGTCACCGTTTGTACGCGAATAGTGTAAAAATATGGTATATCATGGTTGTGGACTCTATACAGGTCACAATTCTTATCTGATTTTGACGAAAAGTAACATTTCTAGGTTGTGTACCGTCAAACCATAATCATTGTCGGCTTCGAATTTCATGAATATCAGACTGGAACTGACCAACAAAATGGCTGCTCCCAATACAGTATGAAATACAGGACTTAATGATGTAGGAAAAATCACTTTCGGTATTGCTTGTTCTCTATCCATCTCTCAAAAATGTGGGCGTATCCTGCCTGGCAGTGCCAGCCTATCTCTTAGTTTGTCGTCCCTCTTGAAGTCACAATTATTTTCCGATTTAAAAAAACGTTTGATTATCTCACGGTTTCACCATAAGGTAGGTTTAAGTTCAAATTTCGGGAAAATCAGACCAACATTGACAGTCAATATGGCCGCCGTTTGTACGCGAATACTGTTAAAAAATGGTATATCGTGGTTGTGGACCCTGTATATGTATAGGTCACAATTTTAATTTGATTTTGATGAAACTTGAAATGCATGGTTATAACATTATAACCCAAAGATCTTGGTTCCTTTTGGTATTTGCGCATATCGGATCGTAACTTCCTGAATTATTCGAATTTTGTGAAAATCGTACCAAAATTGCCGGACGAAATGGTCGCCGTTTGTACGCGAATAGTGTAAAGATATGGTATATCATGGTTGTGGACTCACTACAGGTCACAATTCTTATTCGATTTTGCCGAAAAGTCACATTTCTAGGTTGTGTACCGTCACACCATAATCATTGTCGGCTTCGAATTTCATGAATATCAGACTGGAACTTACCAACAAAATGGCTGCTCCCAATACAGTATGAAATACAGGACCTAATGATGTAGGAAAAATCACTTTCGGTATTGCTTGTTCTCTATCCATCTCTCGAAAATGTGGGCGTATCCTGCCTGGCAGTGCCAGCCTATCTTTGCATTTCATAAGACTTTATATTTATTATAACTTTCTATTGAATTGGTTCATATCTTAAATGGTAATTCTGGCGCTCGTACGGTAGTCAAATTGTCGTTAAAGTCCCGCCCACAACAAACATGGCCCTCTATTACTTTCTGTTAAATTCACGAGCAATTGGCTTTGATAAATGAGTAGTTATTGATGATAAACAAATGAAATAATAACTGTTGAAATAATCTATTATGATCAGCTACTCACGACTTAAATCTTGACTACCGGTAAAAGAGAAACAATACTTCAAGTCAGGGGCGTAAAAATCCACTAACCCGGCGCCCGGGGCTACCTAAAATAACTTACGGGCTTGTGACCTATTTTGCCGTACTAGTCCTGGACTAGTGCCATCACTTATTTGTGACGATATAGATAAATAAAGTGTAAAACATTCCACATTTATTTCTCAAATTCCAAGGAAAGGTCAGTCATAGCAATAGATTTTCTGTAGTAATACTTAAAACTGTATGGACATTTTTTGTTGTACTACTCTTATTCATTTTTCCATCTTGCACGCTTTGACAGGTCATGTATAAACCAGTTGAAATCAGGTTGATTTAAAAACTTTAGATTAGTTCTGACATAAATATTTGAAAGCATACCTTTGTATTTTTAAACGCAAGATAATTTTGATTATTTAACATGTCAAGTATTTCCAAAGAATTTACTACACATGTTCATTACACACACGCCATGCCGAATGGTTCCAGTATTTCTATACTATACTGTATCAGCAAATCAAACTGATTTGTTTCATTTTAAGATTCCTTACAGAGTGACCAGCTAAATAAATACGGCAAAACAATTAATTTGTCAATTAGTCGAGGCGTTCTTGTGGTTTACGTAAACAAATCTTTGAGCGGGGAATTTAAGGACGTTAATTTACCGAGATATATTACAAATGACATGTGCTATATGAAGTATTTATATGGTCTTTAGTGACAGAAAACATTGCTGTGGCTACCATTCGTGGATTTGAAGGTCAGACATGATAAGAAATGAATATCAATTTGTAGGTTTTTTTTAACCGTTTTACAAGTGCAACCGAACTGTGACCGCTTAACTGTGTAGCCCTTTCGCTTAACTGTTACCCTCCAGCACAAAATCAGTCACATGTTCCACAACTCTATTTCTATATACATGGCAAAATACATTATTTGGGTCAAAACTACCGAAAAAAATTTTTTAGCACTAAAGGCTTAAAAAAAAAAGCATCTATTTTTATACGCCCACATTGAAATGTGGTCGTATATTGTCGTCGCCCCCGTCGGTCCGGCGTCCACAATTGCTTGTGGATGCTCTACAGGCTAAAGTTAATATCCGATTGACTTCAAATTTATACCCAGTGTTTAAGGTCATGAGACGAAGAAGCCTATTGATTTTCAGCGATTTCCGATAATTAGTGCCAGAGTTATGTCCCTTGATCACTTCAAAAAATCCTGCGGACGCTCTAGAAGCCAAAGTTAATATCCGATTGACTTTAAATTTATACACAGTGGATGCTCTAGAGGTCAAAGTTAATATCCGATTGACTTCAAATTTATACATATTGTTTACAGTCATGAGACTAAGTCGTCTAAATCCATGATATTAAATGTTTCATGTATATACTAATTGTGTTTAAGGTCATGAGACGAAGAATCCTATTGATTTTCAGCGATTTCCGATAATAACTACACAGTGTTTAAGGTCATGAGACGGAGAAGCCTATTGATTTTCAGCGATTTCCGATAATTAGTGCCAGAGTTACGGCCCTTGATCACTTCAAAAATTCTTGTGGACGCTCTAGAAGCCAAAGTTAATATCCGATTGACTTTAAATTTATACACAGTGGATGCTCTAGAGGTCAAAGTTAATATCTGATTGACTTCAAATTTATACATAGTGTTTACAGTCATGAGACTAAGTCGTCTAAATCCATGATATTAAATGTTTCATGTATATACTAATTGTGTTTAAGGTCATGAGACGAAGAATCCTATTGATTTTCAGCGATTTCCGATAATTAGTGCCAGAGTTACGGCCCTTGATCACTTCAAAAATTCTTGTGGACGCTCTAGAGGCCAAAGTTAATATCCGATTTACTTTAAATTTATACACAGTGTTTAAGGTCATGCGATGAAGAATCCTATTGATTTTCAGCGATTTCCGATAATTAGTGCCAGAGTTATGTCCCTTGATCACTTCAAAAAATCCTGCGGACGCTCTAGAAGCCAAAGTTAATATCCGATTGACTTTAAATTTATACACAGTGGATGCTCTAGAGGTCAAAGTTAATATCCGATTGACTTCAAATTTATACATAGTGTTTACAGTCATGAGACTAAGTCGTCTAAATCCATGATATTAAATGTTTCATGTATATACTAATTGTTAGTGTGGGGTAACACTTTATAAAAAGCAATCAAATTCTAATGATTTTCTGATAATTACATAATGAGCCGTTACTCTTAATCAGTTTTTAGTGTATTACAAATGTTTCATTAGCAAAAAAAGTAAAAATATGTAACAACCCTTGTTGACTGCCCGGATGATTTAGCTGCTGTGGGCGTATGTTTCGTTGCCTGGCAACCTATCTTTCATTAATTCGAAAGTTTTTGCGAAAATATAATGAAAAATGCATAAAAATGGGTATTTTGTGGACGCTGTGAAAAAAAAAAAGAACCGTAAATGCTGTAACTCTGTTGCTAGTTTTTATACGCCCACATGGAAATGTGGTCGTATATTGCCTTCGCCCCCGTCCGTCCGTCTGTCGGTCCGTCCGTCCATCGTCCACAATTTCTTGTGAACGCTCTAGAGGCTAAAGTTAATATTTTGACTTTAAATTTATACTAAGTGTTTAAGGTCGTGAGACGAAGAAGCCTATTGATTTTCAGCGATATCCGATAATTACTACCAGAGTTATGACCCTTGATCACTTTGAAAAATCTTGTGAACGCTCTAGAGACTATAGTTAATATCCGATTGACTTTAAATTTATACACAGTGTTTAAGGTCATGAGACGAAGAAGCCTATTGATTTTCAGCAATATCCGATTATTACTACAAGAGTTATGACCCTTGATCACTTTGAAAAATCTTGTGAACGTTTTAGAGGCTAAAGTTAATATCCGATTGACTTTAAATTTATACACGGTGATTAAGGTCGTGAGACGAAGAAGCCTATTGATTTTCAGCGATATCCGATAATTACTACCAGAGTTATGACCCTTGATCACTTTGAAAAATCTTGTGAACGCTCTAGAGGCTATAGTTAATATCCAATTGACTTTAAATTTATACAAAGTGGTTAAGGTCATGAGACGAAGAAGCCTATTGAATTTCGGTGATATCTGATAATTACTGCCAGAGTTATGACCCTTGATCACTTTGAAAAATCTTGTGAACGCTTTAGAGCCTAAAGTTAATATCCGATTGACTTTAAATTTATACACAGTGTTTAAGGGCATGAGACGAAGAATCCTATTGATTTTCGGTGATATCCGATAATTACTACCAGAGTTATGACCCTTGATCACTTTGAAAAATCTTGTGATCGCTCTAGAGGCTAAAGTTAATATCCAATTGACTTTAAATTTATACACAGTGTTTAAAGTCATGATGCAAAGAAGCCTATTGATTTTCAGCAATATCCCATAATTACTGCCAGAGTTATGACCCTTGATCACTTTGAAAAATCTAAAGTTAATTTCCGATTGACTTTAAATTTATACACACTATTTACGGTCATGATACAAAATATTCTATTTATTTTCAGCGATATCCGATAATTACTGCCAGAGTTATGACCCTTGATCACTTTGAAAAACCCTGTGAATGCACTAAAGGCTAAAGTTAATATCCGATTGACTTTAAATTTGTACACAGTGGTTAGGGTCATGAGACGAAGAATCCTATTTGATTTTCAGTGATATCTGATAATTTCTGGCACTTGATCACTTTGAAATATCTTGTGGACAAAGGCCTTGAGACAAACCATCAAAACTATTCTAATCAATTCTGATAATTATTTAATGGGCTATTACTCGTAATAAGATTATCATGTGTTGTAAATGTTCTCCTTACTGATAAAAGAAACAATATGTGACAACCCTTGTTGACTGCCCGGACGACTTAGCTGTTGTGGGCGTATGTTTCGTTGCCTGGCAACCTATCTTTGTAAATCATTGTAGAAAAGAAAAATTATAATCAGGTGAAATTCATATCTGTCGTTCCAGGACTTCAATCAAATAAAGTGGGTTTGAATATGATTAAAATTCGTTTTTTGGAAAAATGTTGCCATGGTTACCAGCCAAAATCAGTACTTTATAGTTTTTAGATATCACACACAAACCTAAGCTAATCTGTTTTGATGTATAAAACTAATATTTTAATGTGTCAAACTTTTGTTAATATGGGACTCCGTTTTTGTGAACATAACTAAAATCAAACATGTGATTCCAGGTATTTTAGAAATGCAGTGACATTGAATTAAACAATCACAATAACAACTCATTTTTTTTTTTTAATTATTTGTAAAACTGTTACCATGGTAACGGGCAAAAATAATTTTATTTCGGGGACTCTAGAAACATTATCACTTAAAAAACAAAGCAGATTAAGTTGGGCAAAATGATTTTTTGTGGCAAAAATCACATTTAAGATTCGGAACCAGGCATTTGTAGCCATAACAAAGCCAATTCGAAGAAATATGGATTTTAGGTAAATTTAGATCTATCTATCAGTAACATAATACAATATAATTTTAATACAAATCAAAGAAACAATGATTTTGTGAACTATAAACAGCTTCATAAAGCATACGGTGACAACTCACCGGTAGATAATTAACGATACCGGTAAATTATAACAATGGATGTATCAGTGAATCTACATGTATGTTGCGTGAAACTATGGGCAACTTGAAATGGCTTGATGTAAGATTTACAGCAATGTATAGAAAATACCAACGAACATTAAATAAAATTTCTAAAAATTATTTATTTAGAATGGCTACGAGATAAAGAATACGGTAACAGTGTCGCGAGTTGTGCATTTAATTTTGGCGAGTCGAACGTAAGACGGCTGTAGTGTTAGGAAAACCGGAAACTGCTATAACAAACTAATTCTACATGTATTAACATTCGGCATGTAATGAACACGTGTAGTAAATTCTTTGGAAATACTTGACATGTTAACACTACTAGTATGTTATTGTCTAAAATGGTAGTTTTACCGATAGTTTCTATTCATACCGTGTAATTTCAAAACATCGTTCAATAAATGATAAAACTCATTGAAAATAACAAAAATGGTTTAATTAGTACCATGGTTTAGATTAATAGCAGCGGGTTTAGTTTCTCCGAGATGCGTTTAAAAATGGACGATCCGTGCACTTATCTAGGGCGATCATTTATTGGCCGAGCCGTTGTCCCCAAAATGGGTTTAAAAATGGACTTCCCGTTAACTTATCTATGGTGTTCAGTTATTAGACGAGGCGTCAAATTTCCCGAAATATGTCGAATTTCCCGTGATACGTATATAAATCAACATACGAATAATTTATCTATGGTGTTTTATTAAAATATAAAACTTGTAATTTCCCGCGTGCCATTTATCCGATCAATTCATTTTGATTACAATTATTTACATACGAAGTACGAATAAAAATTTGAGTGTAAAAAAATGCGCACACATAGATATTCACCTTACCGTACTATATATTATCCATTAGCCTATTAAAATAGTATTCCATCATTGACAAATACGTCAAAAATCGGTAAATCACGATATTCACCTTACCGTGGCTGTACTATATATTATCCATTATCCTATAAAAAATAGTATTCCACCATTGACAAATACGTCAAAAGTTGGTAAATCTTGTCTCAGGTAATTATACAATCAGAACTCGGTAAATCACACAGGTAATGCATCTTCATTAAATCACAAATGAATTAATGTGTACATGTGGCCAGAAGTCAACCCCAGAATGGCAGTGCGATAGACCCGCAAGAGATTTAAGACATGTACTGGCGACAAAAGAAGTCACCCAGGAAATACGTTTCACTGATTAGTGCCTTGATGTTACGTTATCTTGGGATTTGGGTCAATAAAATATTGACTGTAGTACAACGATTTTTGTTACACCTAAATCAAACCATATTGCATTATATCAGAGGTACATTTATCACAAATAATGCAGGTAGCAGTGATACAACAATAGCATTCCAGCAATCAAACAATTACGGTAATCCATACTGTAATAACGGGGTGCATATTCAAAAACATGGTTTCATATGGCACCCAGACATGAGAGCACAGGTGGGAATTAATAAAACATTAGTATTTGTCCATTATATTTAAAATAACACCAATGACAGAAATTAAATAAATTTAAAACAGCACACTGTATGGATTTGTGATTTTAACAGATTTCGTAATTTGAACACTGATAGTAGGTGGAAAAGGTGATTTTGAGATAATGATTATACATTTGATTTTATTAGTTTTTTAAGTAGATCTCATCATTCTTCTCACAAAACTTTTTACAGATTTAAAATCGGATGAAAATTTTTTATTTTATTGAGGTTCAAAGCTGCGATTTTTAACTTTCCGCGGAAGAAAATTTTTTCAACACTTTGAACAGGTCATTTTTGGCGTTTTTTGTGATGCCATAGTTCATTCTATATCGAAACTATCAAAAATGTAGATTTATATTCATGAAATACAACTTTAAGGCTAATGATGTTTCAATTTTCACATTTGAGTATCAACAACTCCGGTTTCCCCAGCAACTCCAAAATATGGAGGTTTTCTCAAAAATCCCATTGTTTCAAAGTGATTTTGGTCAATTTTTTAATGAAAAATTGGTTTTATCCATATTATATCTGAAATATTGAACCTGGTTGTAATGCATTTTAAAATCAGAAGCTATCAAATAAGATTAAAAGAAAAAAAAATCGTAAAAATATCTATATGGCTTTTTCTCAAGAGCTGGGTTTATGTTCATTTTTCACCAATTGTCCGCGGCACACATTTGCCTATTTTCGGGGTGTTTTGGGGACATTAACAAAATAAGAAAGAATGGAGATATGGAAGTGAAATTATGGGAATATGTCAAAAAGTTTGTGAATTTTTAAATTACATATTTCCAATCCGCCATATACTATCAATTTTGGTTGTCATAGCAACCAAAAGGGAAAAAATGCAATTTTTGACCATTTTCAACGCTATTTATCATATCCCAAAAGGTGATCACCACATTTAAAAATAAGCATTTAAAAATATTTAAAACCCAAGTAATGTCAAATGATATTGATTGTATAAGTTTGAGCAAAATATTAAGGAGTTTGAGTGGTTACCATAGCAACCACTGTATATTTTTATACGCCCACATTTTCATGTGGACGTATTATGTCGTCGCCCCTGTCCGTCCGGACGTCCGTCCGTCCACAATTTGTTTGTGGACTCTCTACAGGTCACAATTCTTATCCGATTTTGACGAAACTTGAAATATAGGTTTATCCCCAAAAGATCTCGGTTCCTTTCGATATTGGCATGTATCGGATCAAAACTTCATGTATTATGGCCCCTGATTGTTCGAAAAATCACGTTTTTAGCTTGTGGACCCTATAGAGGTCACAATTTTGAACCGATTTTGATGAAACTTGACATGCATGTTTGTAACCCAAAGATCTTGGTTCCTTTCGATATTTGCGGCTATCGGAATGTAATTTCCTGAATTATGGCCCCTGATTGTCCGAAAAATCACCCTTTTTAGCTTGTGGTCCCTCTTGAGGTCACAATTTTTATTCGATTTAAAAAAACGTTTGATTATATCACCGTTACACCCTAAGGAAGGTTGAGTTCGAATTTCGGGAAAATCAGACGAAAATTGCCATACAAAATGGCCGCCGTTAGTACGCGAATACTGTTAAAAAATGGTATATCAAGGTTGTGGACCCTGTGGAGGTCACAATTTTGATTCGATTTTGATGAAACTTGAAATTCATGGTTATAACCCAAAGATCTTGCTTCCTTTCGATATTTGCGCATATCGGATCGTAACTTTCTGAATTATGGCCCCTGATTATACGCAAAATCGCCTTTTTTTTAGCTTGGAGGTCACAATTATTATTCGATTTAAAAAAACGTTTGATTATATCACCGTTACACCCTAAGGAAGGTTGAGTTCGAATTTCGGGAAAATCAGACGAAAATTGCCATACAAAATGGCCGCCGTTTGTACGCGAATACTGTTAAAAAATGGTATATCAAGGTTGTGGACCCTGTGGAGGTCACAATTTTGATTCGATTGTGATGAAACTTGAAATTCATGGTTATAACCCAAAGATCTTGCTTCCTTTCGATATTTGCGCATATCGGATCGTAACTGCCTGAATTATGGCACCTGATTATACGCAAAATCGCCTTTTTTTTTAGCTTGGAGGTCACAATTATTATCCGATTTTAAAAAACATTTGATTATATTACCGTTACACCGTAAGTAAGGTTGAGTTCGAATTTCGGGAAAATCAGACCAAAATTGCCATACAAAATGGCCACCGTTTGTACGTGAATACTGTTAAAAAATGGTATATCAAGGTTGTGGACCCTGTAAAGGTCACAATTTTAATTCGATTTTGATGAAACTTGAAATGCATGGTTATAACCCAAAGATCTTGGTTCCTTTCGGTATTTGCGCATATCGGATCGTAACTTCCTGAATTATTCGAAGTTCGTGAAAATGGTACCAAAATTGACGGACGAAATGGTCGCCGTTTGTACGCGAATAGTGTAAAGATATGGTATATCATGGTTGTTGACTCTGTACAGGTCACAATTCTTATCCGATTTTGACGAAAAGTCACATTTCTAGGTTGTGTACCGTCACACCATAATCATTGTCGACTTCGAATTTCATGAATATCAGACTGGAACTGACCAACAAAATGGCTGCTCCCAATACAGTATGAAATACAGGACTTAATAATGTAGGAAAAATCACTTTCCGTATTGCTTGTTCTCTATCCATCTCTCGAAAATGTGGGCGTATCCTGCCTGGCAGTGCCAGCCTATCTTTTTAAAAGAGCATCATTTGCCGATAATTTATCTCATTAATATTAATTTTTATATTATTTTAAGTCAGTAGGTGCAAGATTAAACAAATAAATAATAACAAAATAATTATGTGCCATCTCTTTATACACGGGAAAGGGTTTACCTTTGAAAAACATTCCGCAATTGGAAATTGCCCAATTTTAGGGTTAAAAAAATTATGAGATTTTCAAGTGAAATTTGTGTATCGTACTGGTAAATATAGTGAATTTTTACAATTACTTATTTTTTCTCTTCTATAATACTTAATATTTGGTTGTTATAGGAATCAAAACAAAAACAACCCCCCAAAAAGGCAATGTAATTCAATTTTCCAACCAATTGATCACCATGACAAACCATTTGATTACGGTACCACATTTTAAATACGATAGCAGAAATCATTTTAGCACATATTTCCAGATAATGTAATATTAAAATATTGTGAATTGTATTTTAGTGAAATATTAAGGATTTTGGATGGTTGCCATAGCAACCTCATAATTTTAAAGAAAAGACAACTGTTGTTTCATTATCACTGTTCTCTGCATTCGTTGCTTACATTTCATTATTGTTAGAATTCTGCTTTTTTTGTTTTTACTTCACTTTTGAATATTTCTATTATTACTTCAAATCAGTATGTAGCCTATTGAGCAACTTTCTTATTTTTTGTATATTTTAATCAATGTTGTGTAAATAAATATCAAATAAAGGACTAAAAGGCCTTACGCTTGTATCGGTTCTTACTATTCTTACAATTTGTTAACTGATCAACAAATGTGATACTCGAGATGTTAATTAGTTCCTCTAAAAAACAAGAATTTAAATTATAATAATTAGTATGACAACTGTTATATAATGCTAAATAATAAAAAGTTTTGCAAAATTGTAGTGTGAGCGCTAGCTGCTCGCCACTTTGCCAATGGCGATTTTTCAGCGTCTGTGGCGATAATTTTTATACGCCCACATTGAAATGTGGTCGTATATTGTCGTCGCCCCCATCCGTCCGTCCGTCGGTCCGGCGTCCACAATTGCTTGTGGACGCTCTACAGGCTAAAGTTAATATCCGATTGACTTTAAATTTATACACAGTGTTTAAGGTCATGAGACAAAGAAGCCTATTGTTTTTCAGTGATTTCCGATAATTAGTGCCAGAGTTATGGCCCTTGATCACTTCAAAAATCTTGTGGACGCTCTAGAGGCCAAAGTTAATATCCGATTGACTTCAAATTTATACACAGTGTTTAAGGTCATAAGACGAAGAAGCCTATTGATTTTCAGCGATTTCCGATAATTAGTGCCAAAGTTATGGCTCTTGATCATCTCAAAAAATCTTGTGGACGCTCTAAAGGTCAAAGTTAATATTGACTTTAAATTTATACACAGTGTTTAAGGTCATAAGACATGATTGATTTGGGGGTGGTTCTGTTATGCAAGCCTTGAAATAACTGCTAAGGTTCAGCCTGACATCATGGTGCTATTTAAGGAATGGTGCATGTGCCGATATAAAATGGCTTGGAATTGGGTGTAAAATAAATTCATTTCACACATGCCCAATATAATAAAGTAATCAGGCTAAATACTTGACTCGTACATACACCAAGTGTATTGAATAAATATGTTTTACTTGTTTAGGTTTTTTTTTTTTAATTCACCCATCTGCAATCATAATAATATACATATTATAGAATAATAGTACAGTATAGCACTGCCAGAATACACTAAAGTACATACATAGATCAATTACACTATACGAGTAGCATGGTTGATCACCCTATGTATCACTCCAACTAAACACTGAAACCGGGCGATATAATAAAATCGATAGAAATAAAAGATTATGCAAATGTTGAAGATGAATATCACTTTCTGCTGTGGTGTCCTGCTTATATATTCATCCGTAGAAAATATTTTGGGTCTTTTCCATCACTTCAAAAATTAAAAAAAAAAATTTTCACCAATCACAGGGATAATAATATAAAACTGCTAAATCTTTGAAAATAATTGTAAAACTCAATAAAAAATAAGAGAAAAACCATACCTTTGGCAAATGGTTTGGGTTGGGGTTGGGTAATGTATATATCTATCTATATTTCAGTTTACAAGGGTGGGAGGGGGATTAGATATTATATACTGTTATTGTTATCTGTAGGTATATTTATATTACAATGCATAATATTTATATCTGTATATAATATTGGGCAATAGCAAACTTTGTGCTTCGCCTGTAATAAAAGTTCATCAATTGTTATGGATGGGCAATAAAAACATGATTAACTGAGTGGGTTGTATCAAACAATTCTTTAAAAACAAATGTTTTTCTCAAATTTGCTTAAAATTCATATAGACACAAATCATTAAATGGTTTAACAGCTGTGATACCTGACAAAAAGTTACTACACTAAAACAATGACTTCGGATTGTAATTCATGTAAATTTAGTGAATTTCCACCTGCCGCTCTTTCTATTATTCTTAATATTTTAAATGATTCATATTCATGTAATTATCAATGTATACAATTCGCTTTTTGTTATTATATCATCATAGCCAATTCAATTTCGGGGAACTAATTAAACAATGCGATATACTTTATTACTAAAACATCGGTGAGCTGACCTAAAATTTAAATTAAAACGCCAATTCAAAAATACTAATATACAGTCGTGAACTAATCTCGTTCATGATCGGTAATACTTATTTATTCCATACATTATTGTTTATTTAACAATAAGTAATAGGCGTTTAACAGTTTAATTAACAATAAGTGCAACTTGGTTAATACACCTAAGTCTTGTCAGTCTCATTTTAAGAATCCACATAGAATTTCATATCTGAAATGACACTTGCGCCTTTTCTCTGCAGGATAGAAATCTTAGCTTACCATCTTGGCACTGCTTGTTATATAGAGAATCTCCTACGAGTGTTTTTTGATATCAAAAAATATCAACACAAGTTGATAATGTAAAAAAAACGAGGCTCTGCCGAGTTTTTTTTACTTTATCAACGAGTGCAGAAATAAATATAATTCTTTGGTATAAATTTCACCTTTACTGGATCTAATTTCATTACTGCGTAGTGATACATCAGTTTTTTGACTGCAGTTTAGCTAAGGATGCAACGATACATAAAAATGTAATCGTGATTAATCATGATTATTGCAAAATGAATAATCGCGATATCTTGGATTATCGTGATGTTATCATTTATCGTGATAATTTAAATAATCGTGCTAGAAGGATTCATTATCGCGATTATTGTAACTAATAATGTTGGGATGGATATTAATTGTGAATGTGTGTTTTGTTGTCATATTATCTGTAGGTACTCTGTGTAATGTACTGTTACTTTATGTAGAAACTTGGTTACAGTTCTAAGGTTTTGACCCGTAAATCCAAATCCTTTAACATGGTCAAGGACAAAGGAGACAGACTACCCACCCAGATTCAGGATATCTTTATGTTCTGATTTTCTTGTTGACTGACAGGATTAAAATAAAAACTAGAATACATTTACATTTATCACTTTACTTAGTCAGGTAGATCAGTCAGTGTCATAAAGAAATTCAGGCATTCAATCCTTTCCTTTCTGCAAAGCTGGTTATGATTAAATTAAATTAATAACTATTGTTTTCTTTGCACATCATAAACAGAAATCAAAACACTACAAAATAAATAATATTGAGTATTTTACTCATAGGTGTGTCTTTGTTGAAATTGGCAAAGTTGAAACATTGTTAGTTGACCCTTGTTACAGTTACACATCAGTTCATGTTATCACACAGGTTCTCATGTCGTAAATGTGTCATTAAACTTATTTCATGACGATCAATAAAATAAAAAATAAAAAAACCAGATTCTGTTTCTTACAGAATTAAGAATATTTCAGATAAGTTCACCAGGGGAAGTCACTTATTAGTTAGCACAGATTCTTACAAGTCTATATTTTTACTTAGAAAAAGCATCCGATTTACAGTATCTGGATGTAGCCGGTTTCTGGTTTTAGTTGCTATCAATCCTGCTCCACTAAATAATCTCTCAGACGCACAGCTTGTTGCAGGTACTGATAGGTATCTTTTGGCAAATTTTGATAATTTCTGATAAGTAAACTCATTTTTCTTCTACCAAGCTAGAGGATCTTCAGTTGATGAAATATTTTCACTATCCTCATAAAGATGTAATTCTCTTTTTAATTTTTCTCTGTCAGTCAATTCTGTCTTCTGAATTTTTTTTTTTTTTTCGATCTGTAGCAATATACTTGTAAGGGAACCACATACATTACTATTAGAATTAGATAGGCCTACTTTGTCACTTTCTTCATTCATCTTTTCTTCAACATCAATAATTTCCTGTACCTGTATTTCCTCATCTAATATGCTTAACAAATGATCTTTTACTTTAACTACCATTTCATCACTGACATAGGAGCTTTTGTACCAAGGATCCAGGTAAGTACAAATCGATAAGAACAGTTTGATCTTCTCTGATTCATATCTTTTTTGAATAGATTTCAGTATTGTCTTCTTTAAATTTATTTCTAATGAACTGTCATCACCTTCTTTTATCTTTAATAATGTCCCACTTAAATATTCTAAGACAGGTACCAGAGCACTTACAGTAACATATTGATCACCACTAAAAGTATCGGTAAGTTTAGACAATGGAAACAAAACATTATCAGTTTGTTCCAAACATCTTATGATAGCTGTATCTGGCATAACATGCCAGTGTTTTCTGTCAGTAAAAAGTACTGAATTCACTGGTTGTTGTTGCTCTAAAAATCGATGAATCATGTTTGCAGTTGAACCCCATCGTGTTGCCACGTCATGGATGAGTTTGTGTTCTGGAAAATTCAGTTCTTTCTGTTTAATGTTTAAGTCTCGACTCTTCTTCCAGCTTCTGGTAAATGTATCCACAGCTACTCTGACAAGCCTTACAGCTCTACTTACAGTGTCAATCTTTAAACCTTCATTAACAGCAAGATCCAAATTGTGACCGAAACAGGAGAGTTGTTGTTTCTGTAGGGCAGTAAACATTGTAGAATTATTGGAGGCGTTGTCAGTTGTTCCACTTATTACATCATCCAATTTTAAATTCCACTTCTGTAAAGTCACTTTTATTTCTTCTGCCATATTTACCCCAGTGTGGTCATCATTGAATGGGATAGCACCCAAGTTGATGGACTTTAATTTCCAATCCTGATCTATAAAATGGACTGTTAGGGACATGTATGGCTCCATATTAATCGATGTCCACATATCTGTGGTGAAAGAAAGCTTGTCTGCTGTACCAAGAATACCCTTGACTGTAGCTTCGACATCATTGTAAATGGCTGGGATGATTTTTTGTTTAAAATATGTCCTCGAAGGTACTTGATATTTTGGTTGAAGTTGTTGCATCAGTTGTCTAAATCCTGGTTTTTCAACCGCAGAAAAACTGATCATATCCTTCGCCATCCAATGGCCTATTGCCCGGTGTGTAATTACTGCTGGGTTGGAATTAATGTCCCATTTCTTTACTTTATCAAATGCTCCAACAATGCTGGGCTGGGTTTTAAACTTTGCTGAAATTTGCTGAAAGTTGGATTCCTGTTTTGAATTTTTTGTTTTGTTTGTTTCCGAATAAGCGTGCGGGTGATTATCTCTTAAGTGATGCCATAGATTCGAAGTGTTACCCCCTGGCGTTTTGATGTCTCGAGAGCAAAGTTTGCAGGTGGCGGAGTCTTTATCACTCACATCTTTAAGGCCAAAATGACTCCATACAGCTGAAGAAGTGTTCTTTTTCGATGCAAGGATGTGGTTTGCTGTTGAACTCGGTGCGGAACTTTCCTGTTCAGCATCCATATTGTTTCTAACAATAACAGAATATCTATCATCCAGACGCATAAATTGTACTATAACATAGTTGCTGACTGGATAATCAATGTTCAACAACGCAACGAGTGGAGTTGGTTTCTATGACAACGACGCTCTACTCAGCAGCGCGTGCAGTCGGCAACTAGATATTGTTAACACGAGATGTTTTATCACCCTTCTGTCATTTTGACAAGACTTCGACCGAAATAATACAAAATACTTTCCAAATTTTAAAAATTTGATTCTCTCAAATCATAATCGTGATTATTTTTAAAATAATCACGATATATCATGATATTACGATTATTGAGAAAAGAGACGATTATTTAATCGCCTGACCCAATAATCGCGATTAATCGTAATCCCCGGGGTATCGCTGCATCCTTAAGTTTAGCTATTGCAAAGTTCTATATATTGACCCAGTATTTCCTTCAAAGTCAATTAAATAAAAACAGTTTCTTTTTAACAAAAAAAAAAGTCACTTTTTATTTAAAATAAGTGGTTTCTTTAAAATAAAAGAAAGTAGTTCCTTTTTGATTGACCAATCAAATTCATTAGATTATGTAATTTATCATACAAGCGATATCTACTGTCAAATAAGATATTGGGTGATAAAAAAAGAGTAAGTGGTTTCGCATTATGTGTAACGCCACGTAGGATCAATTAATTACACTATATACGAGTAGCTTTGTTGATCTCCTTGTATCAGTGTTCAAATATGCCGTTTATACTTTGATGTTTTAAATTTATTTAATTTCTGTCATTGGTGTTATTTTAAATATAACGAGAAGTCATAAATGTCAGTTATTACAATATAGATTAATATTTGATTGGACGAATACTATTGTTTTATTAATTCCCACCTGTGATCACATGTCTGGGTGCCATATGAAACCATGTTTTTGAATACGCACACCGTTATTACAGTATGGATTAATTGTTTGATTGCTAGAATGCTTTTGTTTTATAACTTCTACCTGCATTATTGGCGATAAATGTACCTCTGATATAATGCAGTATGGTTTGATTTAGGTGTAACAAAAACCGTTGTACTAAAGTCAACATTTCATTGACCCAAATCCTGCGATTACGTAACATCAAGGCACTAATCATTGACGCGTATTTCATGGGTGACTTCTTTTGGCGCCAGTACATGTCTAACTCTCTCGCGGGTCCATCGCACTGCCATTGTGGGGATGACTTCTGGCCACATGTACACGTTAATTCATTTGTGATTTAATGAAGATGCATTACCTGTGTGATTTACCGAGTTCTGATTGTATAATTACCCGGGACCAGATTTACCAATTTTTGACGTATTTGTCAATGTTGGAATACTATTTTTTTATAGGATAATTGATATGCTCGATGGGGGAGAGGTCGGGACTCAGTGCTGGCCAAGGTAATGTGGTGATGTTCCGGTTGTTGGAGGTAACCTGTAACGATCCTGGCCCTGTGACATCTTGCGTTGTCATCCTGGAAGATGAAATGGCGGCCATGACGTCGTGCGAATTTCACAACATGGACTGCCAAGATGTTGTCCCGGTAGTACTGGCCTGTAACACGCCCTGCAACAACATGTAAAGCCGTTCTTCCAGCAACAGTGATGCCTCCTCACACCATAACAGAACCACCCCCAAATCGATCATGTCTGATAACGTTAACGTCTTGGAAGCGCTCGTTTCGACACCCTCCCACGTCTGTCCAAAAAATCAACAGTGAACCTTGACTCATCTGAAAACATCACATTGCTCCAGCATCGATTATCCCAGTGTTGACGATCCCTACACCAACGACATCTTGCCTGAATGTGATGATCTCTCAAACAAGGGATCACGCGAGGACGTCGGGCGCGAAGGTGACCCCTATGTAGTCGATTCCAAATCGTCTGGCCACTCACTCTCACACCAGTGTCTGTTTGAAGACGAGCGCTGATCTGATTTGCTGTGATGACAGGATTTCTCAAGGCCAAGGTACGGATAAATCGATCCTGGGCTTGAGTTGTCGCCCTTGGTCGACCTGAGCGTGGTCTGTCCTGTACAGATAGTGTATCACGGTATCTGGACCATAGTCTGCTTATGACAGACTGAGAAACATTCATCGTCCGCGCCACAACCGCCTGTGTTGTGCCGATCTGTAGCATGCCAAGGGCACGTAACCTTTCATTTTGGGAAAGCCGACGCATATCAAAATTTGTTTTCTGGTCACTAAAACAATTAAACTGATGTTTCCACCCTGGAATTCAATGCCACAATGACTGTAACATTCAAAGTCAGAGTCTTGCAAATCTTGGGATGGACCCCCATGATGATCCCAAGCATCACCTGCATTCCATGCGGTAGCTATTGGTGCGTTTGGGCGTCACATGTAACTGGAAATGTTTCTTCTGTTAGGTTCTATAGTGACTTTTTTCATAGTCATTTGCATATTATACGCCCACATTTTCATGTGGACGTATTATGTCGTCGCCCCTGTCCGTCCGGACGTCCGTCCGTCCGTCCACAATTTGTTTGTGGACTCTCTACAGGTCACAATTCTTATCCGATTTTGACGAAACTTGAAATATAGGTTTATCCCCAAAAGATCTCGGTTCCTTTCGATATTGGCATGTATCTGATCAAAACTTCATGGATTATGGCCCCTGATTGTACGAAAAATCACGTTTTTAGCTTGTGGACCCTATAGAGGTCACAATTTTGAACCGATTTTGATGAAACTTGACATGCATGTTTGTAACCCAAAGATCTTGGTTCCTTTCGATATTTGCGGCTATCGGAATGTAATTTCCTGAATTATGGCCCCTGATTGCCCGAAAAATCACCCTTTTTAGCTTGTGGTCCCTCTATTATCCGATTTAATAAAACGTTTGATTATATCACCGTTACACCCTAAGGAAGGTTGAGTTCGAATTTCGGGAAAATCGGACGAAAATTGCCATACAAAATGGCCGCCGTTTGTACGTGAATACTGTTAAAAAATGGTATATCAAGGTTGTGGACCCTGTGGAGGTCACAATTTTGATTCGATTGTGATGAAACTTGAAATTCAAGGTTATAACCCAAAGATCTTGCTTCTTTTCGATATTTGCGCATATCGGATCGTAACTTCCTGAATTATGGCCCCTGATTATACGCAAAATCGCCTTTTTTTTTTAGCTTGGAGGTCACAATTATTATCCGATTTAAAAAAACGTTTGATTATATTACCGTTACACCGTAAGGAAGGTTGAGTTCGAATTTCGGGAAAATCAGACCAAAATTGCCATACAAAATGGCCACCGTTTGTACGTGAATACTGTTAAAAAATGGTATATCAAGGTTGTGGACCCTGTAAAGGTCACAATTTTAATTCGATTTTGATGAAACATGAAATGCATGGTTATAACCCAAAGATCTTGGTTCCTTTCGGTATTTGCGCATATCGGATCGTAACTTCCTGAATTATTCGAATTTCGTGAAAATGGTACCAAAATTGCCGGACGAAATGGTCGCCGTTTGTATGCAAATAGTGTAAAGATATGGTATATCATGGTTGTTGACTCTGTACAGGTCACAATTCTTATCCGATTTTGACGAAAAGTCACATTTCTAGGTTGTGTACCGTCACACCATAATCATTGTCGACTTCGAATTTCATGAATATCAGACTGGAACTGACCAACAAAATGGCTGCTCCCAATACAGTATGAAATACAGGACTTAATGATGTAGGAAAAATCACTTTCCGTATTGTTTGTTCTCTATCCATCTCTCGAAAATGTGGGCGTATCCTGCCTGGCAGTGCCAGCCAATCTTTTTGAATAGTATATAGTACGGCCACAGTAAGGTGAATATCGTGATCTACCGATATTTGACGTATTTGTCAATGGTGGAATACTATTTTTTATAGGCTAATGGATAATATATAGTACGGTAAGGTGAATATCTATGTGTGTGCATTTTTTTACACTCAAATTTTTATTTGTACTTCGTATGTAAATAATCGTAATCAAAATGAATTGATCGGATAAACGGCACGCGGGAAATTACAAGTTTTATCTTATAATAAAACATCATAGATAAATTATTCGTATGTTGATTTATATAGGTATCTCGGGAAATTTGACGTATCTCGGGAAATTCGACGCCTCATCTAATAACTGAACACCATAGATAAGTGAACGGGAAGTCCATTTTTAAACCCATCTCGGGGAAACTCAATGGATCGGCCAATAAATGATCGCCATAGATAAGTGCACGGATCGTCCATTTTTAAACGCATCTCGGAGAAACTAAACCCGTTGCTATTAATCTAAACCATGGTACTTATTAAACCATTTTTATACGCCCACATTGAAATGTGGTCGTATATTGTCGTCGCCCCTGTCCGTCTGTCGGTCCGTCCGTCCGTCCGGCGTCCACAATTGCTTGTGGACGCTCTAGAGGCCAAAGTTAATATCCGATTGACTTTAAATTTATACACAGTGTTTAAGGTCATGAGATGTAGAAGCCTATTGTTTTTCAGCGTTTTCCGATAATAACTACCAGAGTTATGGCCCTTGATCACTTCAAAATATCTTGTGGACGCTCTAGAGGCCAAAGTTAATATCCGATTGACTTCAAATTTATACACAGTGTTCAAGGTCATAAGACGAAGAATCCTATTGATTTTCAGCGATTTCTGATAATTAGTGCCAGAGTTATGGCCCTTGATCATTTCTAATAATCTTGTGGATGCTCTAGAGGCCAAAGTTAATATCTGATTGACTTTAAATTTATACACAGTGTTTAAGGTCATGAGAAGAAGAAGCCTATTGTTTTTCAGCAATTTCCGATAATAACTACCAGAGTTATGGCCCTTGATCACTTCAAAAAATCTTGTGGACGCTCTAGAGGCCAAAGTTAATAACTGATTGACTTTAAATTTATACACAGTGTTTAAGGTCATGAGACGAAGAAGCCTATTGATTTTTAGTGATTTCCGATAATTAGTGCCAGAGTTATGGCCCTTGATCACTTCAAAAAATCTTGTGGACGCTCTAGAGGCCAAAGTTAATAACTGATTGACTTTAAATTTATACACAGTGTTTAAGGTCATGAGACGAAGAAGCCTATTGATTTTTAGCGATTTCCGATAATTAGTGCCAGAGTTATGGCCCTTGATCACTTCAAAAAATCTTGTGGACGCTCTAGTGGCCAAAGTTAATAACTGATTGACTTTAAATTTATACACAGTGTTTAAGGTCATGAGACGAAGAAGCCTATTGATTTTTAGCGATTTCCGATAATTAGTGCCAGAGTTATGGCCCTTGATCACTTCAAAAAATCTTGTGGGTGCTCTACAGGCCAAAGTTGATATCCGATTGACTTCAAATTTATACACAGTGTTCAAGGTCATAAGACGAAGAATCCTATTGATTTTCAGCGATTTTTGATAATTAGTGCCAGAGTTATGGCCCTTGATCATTTCTAAAAATCTTGTGGATGCTCTAGAGGCCAAAGTTAATATCTGATTGACTTCAAAATAAAACACAGTGTTCAAGGTCATAAGACGAAGAATCCTATTGATTTTCAGCGATTTCTGATAATTAGTGCCAGAGTTATGGCCCTTGATCACTTCAAAAAATCTTGTGGACGCTCGAGAGGCCAAAGTTAATATCCGATTGACTTTAAATTTACAAACACTGTTTAAGGTCATAAGACGAAGAAACCTACTGATTTTCAGCGATTTCAAATAATTACTTCCAGAGTTATCTCTCTTGATCACTTCAAAAAACCTTGTGACGCTATAGATGCCAAACTTATCATCCGATTGACCTCAGATTGATACACAGTGTTTAAGGTGTTGAAACGAACAAGTATTTTGATTTTCAATGAATTTTGATAACTGAAAAGCTAAATCCATGATGTTAAATGTTTCCTATACTAATTGTTAGGGTGGGACAAAACTTTATAAAAAGCAAACAAATTCTAATGATTTTAAGATAATTACATAATGAGTTGTTACTCTCATTAACTTGAAAACGTGACCTGTATGTGTTACGAAACGTCGTTATTAAAGTATAGAGAAGTAGTTATATCCATATATACCTTGTGTTGTGTTTTATTATGAATTGTTACTCTTAATCAGATTTTAGTGTATTACAAATGTTTCATTACCAAAAAAAGTAAAAATATGCGACAACCCTTGTTGACTGCCCGGACGATTTAGCTGCTGTGGGCGTATGTTTCTTTGCCTGGCAACCTATCTTTGTTATTTTCAACGAGTTTTATCATTTATTGAACGATGTTTTGAAATTACACGGTATGAATAGAAACTATCGGTGAAACTACCATTTTAGACGATGCCATACTTGTAGTGTATGGGTTTAGAACTTAGTAACCAAGTAAGGAAGCACATAGAAGGAGCGTGGCACGCTATCCACAAATAGAGAAAGAATTGTCGGTTTGACGACAGGTTAGACTGAACAACTTCAACACATGACCAGGGGCGTAGCCGTGAAATATATATTGGGGGGGGGGGCCATAACTTGGGAGGGTGGGTACCCCCATAAATTTTGTTTAAAGCCTCAGTCTTCGGTGAACGTTGTTTGGCATAATTTACAGGATTAAACTAAAATATCACACCAATACAACGTTTATCATGTGTACAGACAGCGGCAACGGTCTTCCCCGAGAGGCGAAGAAGCGTGGCTTACCCCCACCTAAGAAAATTTTGGAATATTGAACGGCTGCAAACACTTTTTCCTGCTATTTCGGCCCATGAACAAAGCAATCTAAAAGTTGTCTAATATAGCCTAATTAAGGTGGCTTGCTGACTCGAATTCCAATCAATCAATCGTTTACACCCACAGCAACTTCAATATGGTCCAATATAGCCTACATGGCTGCCCAGAATTCCAAACAACCAATCAATCGTTGCGGGCTATGGAAGCCTCACCCTCGCGGAGAAAAATTTGAAAATTTAACCACCGCAAATGCGTTTTCTGCTATTCTGGCCTGTGCGAGCAAGTCCAAAAATATCCAATGGTTCTGTAACCGAAATCCCACTCTGAATTCCATCCAATCACACTGTTGCAGTTGCATTCACAAAGTAAAGTGGCCCCAGACAAAATATTTTAATCAATAGTCAACTCAGTACAAATTGGTGGTATTCAGTTAAAAGAAAAGTGAAATTAGTGTTTTATTAGGATTCGATGACAGTTAGGGGAAGCAAAACTAGAAATGCCCAAAGCAGGTTTATGGGCTGTGGCCAGTTTTCTTCATGGGGTGAAGAAGCAGAGCTGACCTTGTATGGACCCCAAGAAAATTTTGGAATATTTGATGGCCGCAGGCGCGTTTTACTGCTGTTCCAGTCCTAAAATTAGTGTTTTATGAGATTTCGGGCACTTTACTTTGCCAAATTTTTTGGGGGTCCAAGTATATTGAGACACACCCCCCCCCCCCCCCAGGAAAACAGTTGGGGGGTGACATGTCAGTTTAACTGTAATCCCACCCTTACTACCGATGACTTATATTGAACCAATGAAAATGCTTGTACACTACGTGTCTGGAGTTTTGGACTAGAATCTCCAAACACGGTGGAAAAACACCCTGTTCCGCGGAGGAATCTTGGAGAATCGCCAGTGAAACTTCAAATCACTGCGAAATAAGGTGTTTCGCGGTGGAACACGGTGAAACGCTTCAGTGCCGATATCATCCCAATTAAAGCATGTTGAAGAAAAGGGTAATTTATTTCAGCTTTGTTAACCGTTGACAAAGAAGTTAGGGTCATATTTTTATACGCCCACATTTTCATGTGGATGTATTATGTCGTCGCCCCTGTCCGTCCGGACGTCCGTCCACAATTTGTTTGTGGACTCTCTACACAGTTCACAATTGTTATCTGATTTTGACGAAACTTGAAATATAGGTTTATCCCCATAATATCTCGACTGCTTTCGATATTGGCATGTATCGGATCAAAACTTCATGGATTATGGCCTTTGATTGTATGAAAAATCATGTTTTTAGCTTGTGGACCCTATAGAGGTAACAATTTTGAATTGATTTTGATGAAACTTGACATGCATGTTTATAACCCAAAGATCTTAGTTCCTTTTGATATTTGCGGCCATCCGATCATAACTTCTTGAATTATGGCCCCTGATTGTCCGAAAAAATATTATGTCGTCGCCCATGTCCGTCCGTCCGTCCACAATTTGTTTGTGTACTCTCTACAGGTCACAATTCTTATCCGATTTTGACGAAACTTGAAATATAGGTTTATCCCCATAAGATCTCGGTTGCTTTCGATATTAGCATGTATCGGATCGGAACTTCATGGATTATGGCCCCTGATTGTATGAAATATCATGTTTTTAGCTTGTGGACCCTATAGACGTCACAATTTTGAACCGATTGTGATGAAACTTGACATGCATGTTTATAACCCAAAGATCTTAGTTCCTGAATTATGGCCTCTGATTGTCCGAAAAATCACCTTTTTATACGCCCACATTTTCATGTGGACGTATTATGTCGTCGCCCATGTCCGTCCACAATTTGTTTGTGGACTCTCTACAGGTCACAATTCTTATCCGATTTTGATGAAACTTGAAATATAGGTTTATCCCCCATAAGATCTCGGTTGCTTTCGATATTGGCATGTATCAGATCGGAACTTCATGGATTATGGCCCCTGATTGTATGAAATATCATGTTTTTAGCTTGTGGACCCTATAGAGGTCACAATTTTGAACTCAACCTTCCATACGGTGCAACAGTAATATAATCAGAGTTTGTTTTTAAAATCAGATAATAATTGTTCCAGAGATAGACAGAGAACAAGCAATACAGAAAGTGATTTTTCCTACAATCAAAGGCCATAATTCATTAAGTTACAATTTGATATGCCCAAATATCGAAAAGAATAAAGATCTTTAGGTTATAAACAAGCATTTCAGGTTCCATCAAAATCGAATTAAAATTGTTACCTCTACAGGGTCCACAACTTTGACATACCATATTTTCACACTGTTCGCGTACAAACGGCGGCCATTTTTTCTGGCAATTATGGTCCAATTTTCTCGAAATTCGAACTCAACCTTCCGTAGGGTGTAACGGTGATAGAGTCGAACGTTTTTTCAAATCGGATAATAATTGTGACCTCCAGAGGGACCATAGGCGATTTTTCGGACAATCAGGGGCCATAATTCAGGAAGTTACTATCCGATATGCGCAAATAACGAAAGGAACCAAGATCCTTGGGTTAGAACCATGCATTTCAAGTTTCATCAAAATCGAATTAAAATTGTGACCTCTACAGGGTCCACAACCATGATATACAATTTTTTAACAGTATTCGCGTACAAACTGCGGCCATTTTGTATGACAATTTTTGTCCGATTTTCCCGAAATTCGAACTCAACCTTCCTTACGGTGTAACGGTAATATAATCAACCGTTTGATTAAATCGGATAATAATTGTGACCACTAGAGGGACCACAAGCTAAAATAAGGCGATTTTGCGTATAATCAGGGGCCTTAATCCATGAAGTTTTCATCCGATACATGCCAATATTGAAAGCAGCCGATTACTTTTGGGGATAAACATATATTTCAAGTTTCGTCAAAATCGGATAAGAATTGTGACCTGTAGAGGGTCCACAAACAAATTGTGGACGGACTGACGTCCGGACGGACAGGGGCGACGACAATATACGTCCACATAAAAATGTGGGCGTATAAAAAGCGTTTAATTATATCACCATTACATGGTAATGAAGGTTGAGTTCAAATTTTGTGAAAATCGGACCAAAATTGACAAACAAATGGCCGCCGTTTGTACACAAATAATGTGAAAATATGTTATATCAAGGTTGTGGACCCTAACGAGGTCACAATTATGAACCGATTTTGATGAAACTTGACATGTATGTTTATAACCCAAAGATCTTGGTTGCTTTCGATATTTGCACCAATCGGATCGCAACTTCCTGAATTATGGCCCCTGATTGTCCGAAAAATTGCCCTTTTTAGCTTGTGGTCCCCTCTGAAGGACAAAATTATTATCCGATTTAAAAAAACGTTTGTTTATATCACCGTTACATGGTAATGAAGGCTGAGTTCGAATTTCGTGAAAATCGAACCAAAATTGACAGACAAAATGGCCGCCGATTGTACGCGAATAGTGTGAAAATATGTTATATCAAGGTTGTGGACCCTTTAGAGGCCACAATTTTGAACCGATTTTGATGAAACTTGACATGCATGTTTATAGCCTGAAGATCTTGGTTCCTTTCGATATTTGCGCTCATTGATTTGTAACTTCCTGAATTATGGCCCCTGATTGTACGAAAAATCACCCTTTTTAGCTTGTGGTCCCACTGGAGGTCAAAATTATTATCCGATTTAAAAAATCGTTTGATTATATCACCGTTACATGGTAATGAAGATTTAGGTGAAATTTCGTGAAAATCGGACCAAAATCGACCGACAAAATGGCCGCCGTTTGTACGCGATTAGTGTGGAAATAGGTCACAATTTTGAACCGATTTTGATGAAACTTGACATGCATGTTTATAACCCAAAGATCTTGGTTCTTTGTGATATTTGAGCCCATTGGATCGTAACTTCCTGAATTATGGCCCCTGATTGTACGAAAAATGACCTTTTTATACGTCCACATTTTTATGTGGACGTATTATTGTCGTCGCCCCTGTCCGGCCGTCCGTCCACAATTTGTTTGTGGACTCTCTACAGGTCACAATTCTTATCCGATTTTGACGAAACTTGAAATATAGGTTTATCCCCAAAAGATCTTGGCTGCTTTCGATATTGGCATGTATCGGATGAAAACTTCATGGATTATGGCCCCTGATTGTACGAAAAATCACGTTTTTAGCTTGTGGACCCTATAGAGGTCACAATTTTGAACCGATTTTAATGAAACTTGACATGCATGTTTATAACCCGAAGATCTTGGTTCCTTTCGACATTTGCGTCTATCGGAATGTAATTTCCTGAATTATGGCCCCTGATTGTACGAAAAATCACCCTTTTTAGCTTGTTGTCCCTCTGGAGGTTACAATTATTATCCGATTTTAAAACCGTTTGTTTATTTTACCGTTACACCCTAAGGATGGGTTGAGTTCGAATTTTTGGAAAATCGGACGAAAATTGCCATACAAAATGGCCGCCGTTTGTATGCGAATACTGTTAAAAAATGGTATATCAAGGTTGTGGACCCTGTAGAAGTCACATTTTTATACGCCCACATTTTCATGTGGAAGTATTATGTCGTCGCCCCTGTCCGTCCGGACATCCGTCCGGACATCCGTCCGTCTGTCCACAATTTGTTTGTGGACTCTCTACAGGTCACTATTCTTATCCGATTTTGACGAAACTTGAAATGTAGGTTTATCCCCAAAAGATCTCTTCTGCTTTCGATATTGGCATGTATCGGATCAAAACTTCATGGATTATGGCCCCTGATTGTACGAAAAATCACGTTTTTAGCTTGTGGACCCTATAGAGGTCACAATTTTGAACCGATTTTGATGAAACTTGACATGCATGTTTGTAACCCAAAGATCTTGGTTCCTTTCGATATTTGCGGCTATCGGAATGTAATTTCCTGAATTATGGCCCCTGATTGTCCGAAAAATCGCCCTTTTTAGCTTGTGGTCCCTCTGGAGGTCAAAATTATTATCCGATTTAAAATACCGTTAGATTATATCTCCGTTACGTGGTAATGAGGGTTGAGTTCAAATTTCGTGAAAATCGGACCAAAATTGACAAACAAAATGGCTGCCGTTTGTACGCGAATAGTGTGAAAATATGTTATATCAAGGTTGTGGACCCTTTCGAGGTCACAATTTTAAACCGATTTTGATGAAACTTGACATATATGTTTATAACCCAAAGATCTTGTCAGGCCATCCATCCTTAATCACGAACAAGGGGAAACCACGCTAGAAAATCTAGATGAACTTTGTCACCCAATGCAGGGATCAAACACCAAACCTCAAGGCAACCAAGCCAGCACAGCATCTTACCCACTTAGCAACATGATCCCCAGTCGAATTTGAAGCCTACTGAAATGAACCTTTATAACCCAAATATCTTACTTAATTCATTTCAATATTTGCACATATCAAATTCTAACTTAATGATGTAGGAAAAATCACTTTCGGTATTGCTTGTTCTCTATCCATCTCTCGAAAATGTGGGCGTATCCTGCCTGGCAGTGCCAGCCTATCTTTTTAGCTTGTGGTCCCTCTGGAGGTCACAATTATTATCTGATTTAAAAAAACGTTTGATTATATTACTGTTATGCCGTAAGGAAGGTCGAGTTCGAATTTCAGGAAAATCGGACCAAAATTGCCATACAAAATTGCCGACGTTTGTACGCGAATACTGTTAAAAAATGGTATATCAAGGTTGTGGACCCTGTATAGGTCACAATTTTAATTCGATTTTGATGAGGAAGGTTGAGTTCTAATTTCGTGAAAATCGTACCAAAATTGCCGGACGAAATGGTCGCCGTTTGTACGCGAATAGTGTAAAAATATGGTATATCATGGTTGTGGACTCTCTACAGGTCACAATTCTTATCCGATTTTGATGAAAAGTCACATTTCTAGGTTGTGTACCGTCACACCATAATCATTGTCGGCTTCGAATTTCATGAATATCAGACTGGAACTGACCAACTAAATGGCGGCTCCCAATACAGTATGAAATACAGGACTTTAATGATGTAGGAAAAATCACTTTCGGTATTGATTGTTCTCTATCCATCTCTCGAAAATGTGGGCGTATCCTGCCTGGCAGTGCCAGCCTATCTTTTATTTGATTTTGATGAAACTTGAAATTCATGGTTATAACCCAAAGATCTTGGTTCCTTTCGATATTTGCGCATATCGGAACGTAACTTCCTGGATTATGGCCCCTGATTATACGCAAAATCGCTTTATTTTAGCTTGTGGTCCCTCTGGTGGTCACAATTATTATCTGATTTAATAAAACGGTTGATTATATTACCGTTACACCGTAAGGAAGGTTGAGCTCGAATTTCGGGAAAATCGTACCAAAATTTCCATACAAAATGGCCGCCGTTTGTACGCGAATACTGTTAAAAAATTGTATATCATGGTTGTGGACCCTGTAAAGGTCACAATTTTAATTCGATTTTGATGAAACTTGAAATGCATGGTTATAACCCAAAGATCTTTGTTCCTTTCGTTATTTGCGCATTTTGGATCCTAACTTCCTGAATTATGGCCCCTGATTGTCCGAAAAATCGCCTATGGTCCCTCTGGAGGTCACAATTGTTATCCGATTTGAAAAAACGTTTGACTCTATCACCGTTACACCCTACGGACGCTTGTGTTCAAATTTCGAGAAAATTGGACCATAATTGCCAGGAAAAACGGCCGCCGTTTGTACGCGAACAGTGTAAAAATATGGTATGTCAAAGTTGTGGACCCTGTAGTGGTCAAAATTTTAATTCGATTTTGATGAAACCCGAAATGCTTGTTTATAACCTAAAGATCTTTATTCTTTTCGATATTTTTCCATATCAAATTGTAACTTAATGAATTTTAGCCTTTGATTGTAGGAAAAATCACTTTCGGTATTGCTTGTTCTCTGTCTATCTCTCGAACAATTATTATATGATTTAAAAAAAAACTCTGATTATATTACTGTTGCACCGTAAGGAAGGTTGAGTTCGAATTTTGTGAAAATTGTACCAAAATTGCCGGACGAAATGGTCACCGTTTGTACACGAATAGTGTAAAAATATGGTATATCATGGTTGTGGACTCTCTACAGGTCACAATTCTTATCCCATTTTGACGAAAAGTAACATTTCTAGGTTGTGTACCGTCACACCATAATCATTGTTGGCTTCGAATTTCATGAATATCAGACTGGAACTGACCAACAAAATGGCTGCTCCCAATACAGTATGAAATACAGGACTTAATGATGTAGGAAAAATCACTTTCGGTATTGCTTGTTCTCTATCCATCTCTAAAAAATGTGGGCGTATCCTGCTTGGCAGTGCCACCCTATCGGTATTGCTTGTTCTCTATCCATCTCTCAAAAATGTGCCAGCCTATCTTTATTTCTGTGACGGTTTTATATCGAAATACCGAAATATCTCCCAGCTCTACCTTTAAGCTGATCGCAGATTCATAATCAATACAAAAAATTCTTTGAGACTACCAAATTTGAGCTGTATATCTTCACCAGAAAAGTAATAATAAGATATCTGAAACTCAAATTATCAAAACCATTTTGTTTCGAAAACTTATCGGTAACTCATGAAACTCAAATGCCTGTACCTCAGTCAATTTTCAAGCTACAGAATGCAAATTTTGCACAGCTTCTAGTATTTAGTATTTTACGTACAATAACAATAACATATTTTTCCAGATTTTTTCTAGGTGGTCGATTTCCAACCCGTGGCCCACTTGACATGGAATGACCTACATGTAGACCACACCCATATAAAATTTTAACAATGGTGTGTTCAACTTTTTTTCATCTGTCAATCTGTTATAGTTTGTGGCGTGACATTACTAGGGGAAACAATATGGCCAAGTACATATATATTATTGCATAGATATATATTTGTAGATTTTACAAGCTATGGGCAACTCCTATCATCCTGGATGTTTTCGATGTTGTATTTGTAATGAGTGTTTAGATGGTGTACCATTTACAATAGATGTCGATAATAAAATCTACTGTGTTGAAGATTATCACAGGTAATGTTACTTTACAAATAGAAAAAACGATGATTCAATTTTATAATGGTCCTGATGACTGATAAAATTGTTTTAAGTTTACTTTATATTTATACTTTCATAAAAAAATATTTTCTTGAACCAAATAGTTTTCAATTATAATACATTATCGTCCAATTATTATATCATTATTTCATAAAAATATTAATTAAAACATTTATTACTGGAAATTCAGTTACATCATGTAAAACTGTCTGTGAATATTTTATTAGCTTTGTTGATGTTGAAATTGAGTCCCTCGTTCAATTTACAAAGTGCTTGTTTATGCCGCTGGTAATGCCCTCTTTTAGCCGTGAATTACATCAGAGAGAGATGTTTAGTTTATGGTCACATGATAGACATACCCAATGCAGACGATGGCCCGGCAAATAGATATTTTGGAGTAAGTTGGAATCAAAGTTTAGCATCACTGTAATTACGTTGTTATCAAAGATTTTATTGCATCCAAACCAGGGTTCTTAATCCATTTTGAAATGAACCGGCCAAGGGTAAGCCTAACGGATAGTCGTATTTTCAACAACAGACATGTTGGTTTATGCATACTTTGTTCACGTTAATAATTGCATAACATATTCCGAATAATAATAGCTTAAACTTCGAATAAACAAAACCTTTGTTGTAATTGCATACCTGTATTCATACATCGATAATAATATCGAAATTTATAGTCAAATTTCAGCAACTTGCATAATGCATATTCCTACTTTCGCTTTCATCCAACCAAACGGAAGTTGTAATTTAGTAAAAAGAAAAACTACCAGTAAATATAAATATGTTTTTTTTTACAATTGTATTATTGTGATCACTTGTCAATATATAAAAATAAAAAGAATGTAAGCACATATCAATAATAACAAATTAGCAAAAATTAGTTTCTGTGTATAGTCGGAACTCGAAAATATGCCGACGTGCGAAAAGTCACGTGGCCAATTGTCATGATAGGCTATTACTTGACATAATAATTATATACGGGTCAGTAGGTTATTACCAGATTTACTCAACGCTAACAAAATAATAATAATTATTAATATACGAGATCAGTAGGTTATTACGTGACTTAAAAAAGAAGACTAAATTAATAACTTATGAGACAAAACATTTTCTGTGAACTTCCAATGTCGACGTGCATGCTTGAAGTTCAAGGTCAATGCCGCCATCACTATCGTCGGCTAAAACTCGTTTACGTTTTCTATTGTCATTCTGTGAGGTGTTCAAGTACTTCAACATTGTGTTAGATAGAAATGAATGAACCGACATTGGATTATATACATTCTTTTACTTGATTGACTCAACTAATTAAGTTGTTTATTTAGGAAATGAGCCGATACGGATTGAAGCTGAAGGTATTCATATTGTATTGACTGATTCTTTGATTGGTTTCTTAATCGACGAGTAATAATTAACCCTTTGTTATCGGCTGAAAGTTGATTGATTAATGATACCATAGTGGCCGGTTCATTGTTTTACAAACCGGCTAGATTAAAGATCAATCGGCTAAAGCCGACAAAAAACAGCCGATTAAGATCCCTGATCCAAACGTCCATTTAGGACAGCAACCAATAATAACATATAGATTTACTAACAGGACAGCATTATGTGTAATGTAAAAATTTATGTCAACCGGGTCCAGGTCAATACAATTATGATGCATGAGTATAATAAATACATAAATGACAAGAAGACTTTGCATTGTTATTACAATGTATGATAATGATAATATAAATATAGTAATATAATATGGAAAATGCAGAGAGTAATTTGATACAAGAGAGAGAGGCTACACATATTATGACCTTAGATTCATTGCATGAAAAACAAAGGCACAAACAGAGTTTACAACTGTTTTAGGTGGATTAAATAGGTTTTCTAGGGAAAAGGATAGATAGTTATCTGTGTCGGGTATATGTGTACCATACGCAAATCTTCATACAGTGGACATTCAAGTAAAAAATGAGCTTCATCTTCAATTTTTTGCATAGAGCATTGTTGGAATATTCTTAGATCTGGGGGGACATTTTTGTATCTACCGATTTCAATTTGCAGTGAATGGGAACTAAGTCTGAGTGCAGTCATGGCTATTTTAAAGTTCTTATTATGTACATGACAGAGATATTCAGTGGGTTTATAGATTTTGGTTTTAAATAAGCCAAAAGTCCTGAGTTTTGTAGTTTTAGACAGGCTGGAGTGGCACGATTCAGTGAAAAGGGAGTTGAATTTTGATTTAAGTGATAATTTGATATTAGTTTTTGTGAGGTTTGACACGTTTATATTGAAATAATTTATTAAGTGAGTTATAGACAGCGCGAGCCGTCGATGATTACGGTTATGAGGTAATTTTGACAAAGAAGAAACAATATTAATTCAAAGACTAATTATTACACACAGAAATCAATTATTTCTGTTACAGGGTCACTAAACCCATATTTTGAATATAAGTAAACACTCAAAGTTGAAATACTTTTAGCTCAAATATCGTCACTGTGATAGAAATGGGGAATTTTGAATATGCTCTAAACCTTGGTAAAACCTACAGATTGTATCAACTCTTACTACATGTTTCGCTTAAGAATGAAAGATGATGTTTTCAATTTTCGATCCCTTTGTTCTCATACTCCTGATATTTCTAACTGTTGCGCAATGGTTTCACACCTAAGACTACCGATAAAACTCTGTGAGAGAAAGGGGGAATTTTGAATATGCTCTAAACGTTGGTAAAACGTACAGATTGTATCAACTCTTACTGCATGTTTCGCTTAACAATGAAAGGTGACGTTTTCAGTTTTCGATCCCTTTGTTCTCATACTCCTGATATTTATAAATGTTGCGCAATAGTTTCATACCTAAGACTACCGATAAAACTCTCTGTAGAAGAAGTTCCAAAAAAAAAAATTGCATCTTCGAGAAAAAGACGTCTTAAAAAAATACGACGTTTTGGATTTACAATCTCGTTTTTCGACTACTCATGACATTTAGAGAAATTGTACAATGGTTTCACACAATACACCACCTATAAGACTCTCGAATGAGAAAGTTTTAAAAAAATCGTAGGCGGCATATCCGAGAAATTCGGGTCTTAAGTTGATCGAAATAGCAAAATACCTTACTTTTCAAACTCAGATAACTTTTTTATTTTTTGATAGAAACTTGTCGCTATAGTACCATCTTGTAGATACTTCACGTGGCTTTCAAACGATATGTGTAGGATAAAGCACGAGACTGAGGTTATGCTGGGGAAAGAAAGACTGAAGAAAACAACCCGAGAAAAAGAAAAACTGAGGCCGATAGGCAGAGGTTTTCTTTTGAGGTTTTTTTCTGAAGTCTTTCTTCTCCAGCATAACCGAAGTCGAGGACTTTATCTTGCTTATAAACCGTTTATGTTTACAATGAAAATATAAGTAAAATACGAGTATAATGTGGAAAATTAAAATACATATGTTCGGTTATACTTCAGCACCAATATTTTATTGGTGTAAATATGTTGGGGGTATAAATATATTTTTTGTTTTGTAATAAACATTTTGTTAAGCGTCGAAGGGCAATAATAACACCAAAAATAAATCTAAATAGAATATTCCCTGTGTCATATCGTCTGCAGTGACTGATGTTGAATATAGATCAAGAAACAAGTTGTTGATTGGTTCAAAGTTGCACGTGCAAATCACGGTCGACCTTTTCATTAGTTTGGCTGTCGTGGACACTGTTCACGAGAATTTACCAAGTTGGCAAGTAGGAGTAGACAAACAGCAGATATGTGAACAAACAGGTAAATTATTTTTAATTTATTTATATACATGTATATAAAATATTGACTAGTAATACAAACATTAATTTATGTGAGCACAAGCTGTATCATATCATATGAAAGATAATCCAGTCGGGTTTACTCAGGGGCTGCGGTGACTTCAATCATAAGTTCGATTGTTGCCTATAGTGCTAGAGGACCCGGGCTCGAATTCAGAGAGAGAGAGAGAGAGATGGGGTTTAACGTCCACTCAACACAAACGTCCACTCAACACAAACTAGGTCATTTCGGGACTAACATATGGTTTTAATTTTATTTCAATAATTCGCTTGCGCATAGGGGTCTTTAGCAGTGGGAGGAACTGGAGTGCCTGGAGGAAACCCACGAGGTTGAGAGGGCGCCCCTATCTCCATGCCACATACGCTCACGCCAGGGCTCGAAACCACAGCCGCATGCCAGAGGTGACCGGTCAGCTAGATGTCGAAGCGCGGCACTCTAGACCACTAGACCATCCCAACCCCCCTGGCTTGAATTCAGGAGATCGTAGTATCGAAATCGTACTCTTCACAGCGCCCCCCTCCCTGTTAATAGCTTTATTCTTATTTTGAAAGTATGTGTAATAGAATATTGAAATACTCGTATAATATACATGTAAATGTTTTTATGTCCATTTTTTATAGGTCATAAAAGTGAAGCCATTCGTATTTACAAATGAACCTTAATATACAGATCCGATGTTTCTAATTATTTGTATGGGGAAGTACAGAAACTAGCCGACCAACCGTTATCGGCCAAAATAGTCGATTTGTCGGCCTAAATAAACGACAAACCACAAAGATGCATATTCGACGACTCGCCACAGAACGCCTCACTCGACGACCGACTTCAAGTGAAACTTGACCAACCCCTGGAAGTAAAAAATGCAAGAAATACTATAACCTTCAATATAAATTTGAAATAAAGCATATAATTTGTGTTGTTTATTTCCCCTTGTTGGTTTCGATCCCCCAGATGTACGTGACAGGACTTCATACCTGCCAACTGTCACGCATTTGGCGTGAGAATCACGCATTTTTAATCAAAATCACGCTCTCACGAGCACATAATGAAATCTCACGCATTTTCAAAACTATAGTATAAAAATAAAATATAAGGGATTTCCACGTACGAGTTACATTCGGGTGCACATTGATCAGATGCAAATAGTCGAACGCGATGTATTCCGAATGTCGAGTGGCTTTTTTCCGGTTTTAAGTACGACACCACTGATTGGCTGGATAAGTTAGATCAGCCAATGAAATTATTTGTTCCATTAATACTGTTCTGAAACTGGAATATCCTTCCCGCGCGTTTCAGTGAGAGAAAAGCCTGCAAGATGCGCGACACTGACAACGATTCAGATTGTAATCCTCAAGTTAAAAAAAAAAAAAAAAAATTACTGGTGCAGCTAAGTACGATTCGAAGTTTAATTCCGTGTGTTTAAATGATATGCATTAACCCCTTTTGGACGGATGACGTGTTGACACGCAAATATTTTCCGTGCCCAGAGACGGTTGACGTGTTAACACGTCACACGTGACACCCTGAATCAGTCCTCATTTAAATATGCTAAATTTAGCACGGGGAATCCCCCTTTGCCTTGCGATCATAAACTAGTTATCTCCCGTTGTTCTAGATGGCATCACTTGTATTTTATCGTGTAATTTTCTCGAATTTTCCAATTTTCTGCATAGTTACGACATGTTAACAATGGCGGTTGCCAGGAAGCGCCAGCTGTCTTTCGACGAAGTAAAATAGACAATAAGGCAAGGAAAATTCATTTTGTGAACTCAAAACATCATAAAATTACAACAGGAATTCTTTTTTAAGAATTTAAGCCAAGCAGATTGAAGATAAATTCACATTTTAAAAAAAATGATTTTTCCCTTAAATAATCCCGTCCAGGGTTACAAAATTTCGTCGAAAATCCCGTCCACAAGGGGTTAAAACTCTTAAAATGTATCACTTTTGTGAATAATTTTATCTCTATTCTCCGGTCTCCAAAAGTGTTTTAAAAGTGCTAAATCCTTTTTCGGCTGGGGGGGCTCTGCCCCCCCTAGGCCCCCCGCCAGGACTTCGTCCTGGTCTTGACCAGGGGTGGTTAAATCTCACTCATTGAATTCATTTTAGGTTGGCAGCTCTGGGACTTAGGATCGCCTGTCAAACCTTGTCAGTTTTCTCCGGTTTCCTCCAACGTCCTAAGACCCTACGCGCAAGGGAATTATTGAAATTAAATTGAACGACGTGTAAGTCCCGAAATGACCTGGTTTGTGTCAATTGGGCGTTAAACCCCATCTCCCCCACACTGTGGGACAGAACAGCGCTAGTAAGAAGTTAAACCCCCGTTTAATTTCTAATTGAAAGTAGGGTACCTTTAATGTCATACACGGAAGTGTTATTTTGGCGAGCACGTCAACAGATTGTTAAAAACCGACTATATTGATCGAGTGTATATCCCAGAATTCCCAAAAGAAAAACCCTATTCCATGTTTTCTTATAGGGAAATAAAAACCTGCAGTGAAAGAATAACCCGATACGGGTTAAAAGAAAAACCTCAGAAGAATAACCCCAAATTCCCCTATATATATTCAAAGCCGCCCCCGACTTTAAGATCGCAAGTTATTCCAAGCATAGAATTTACCCCAAAGATCAAAGAGATTTACCGTTACAGGTTTATAAAATACTTTAACTACTCTGTAATCAACCAATTGATACATCGCATTTTACCCATCGGTACCCATTTTTCAGAATTTTGTCAAACTTTGGATACTTCTCTTGACCACTTCAGGTGATTAGAGGATTTTTATTTATAGTTCATGGCTTGGACCTTCGACTTCATATTCCCTAAGTTTCAGAAAAATCGTAGGCGCCGTTTTAAAAAAATAAGAACTCTACGATTTGACCAAAATGCGAAAAAAAGTGAAAAATCAAAGTTAACATTTCAGAAAAAAAACTAATATTGTTGGAATCGGATTGATGTCAGCTATGCAAAAATATAAGTCATAATTCAAAATTCCCAAAAAAAAAATTTTGGAAATTTTTGAAAATTTTCCAATTTTCACCAAAAAAATGAAAGCGACAAAGTTTCTAAATTTGACGTTTGTGAACTGCTATCTTCTTAGAAATGTCTCAAGCTATCCAAAAATGTAAATATCAGAGAAATCGGTTGACAATTACCAAAATTACGGCCGATTTTCAATTTTCGTGCACGTTAAAGATTTAACGCATTTCCGCTATGCGCACGTATTTCGTTTTACACTTAAGAACGCATCTGCGAGAGCACCATGCAGGGGCCGGCACATGGTGGGTGACCAAATTTCACCAAATTTTTTATGTATGATGGCTAACCCCCCAAAAGTCCACCGACATAATATGAGATCAATTGAACAATTATTAGACCCTAGAAAAATAATTGAAATTATAAGATAGAAAAAAACATGAAAAATCAACAATTTAATGCTATTTTTCAGTTATTTGTTACAACTCAAGTAGATAAGGTAGATGAATGAAACTCGATAGGGTAGTAGATATGGGTCTTCAGTGTATTTCCTGAAAGTTTGATGGACCCCCTTAGAGGGATTCCTGGTTTAGGGTCTTAGTGCTGGAAGGTACCAAAAATAGCATAATTATGTAGGTGATAGCATTTTAACCATTTCTCACCCACTGCGGGATATGAATTTTTTTGGAATGCTGAGTGAAAAGGTATTTATCTATAGTATTACGATCAAGAAAAAAATTGGGTAGCACTCGAACCACTTAGCAGTAAAAAAATAACTATTTCGATTCCAAAATGATGATTTTTTCCCATTTTTTGACAGATAAAACACCATTTAAGCCCTATAAACTTTTGTATTAGAGCATTGAAATGCAAATTGAGGGGGTATACCACACACCACACATACACCTAAAGAGAGTCCTCATATTCAAAAAACAAGTTCGAACGAAAAATGACTGGTGTATGGGGTACTGATCCAAATACAAGAAAAATTCAATCGGAAATCGAGTGGAATAACGACTCATGAATCTGAGCTGACCTGAGTTTTAGAAGCGATTTTCAAAAAAAATCCGAGATCTGTATCAGCAGTTGGCACTTATTAGAAAATTACTGATATCGACCCCACCGTTAATCTGCTATTGAATTTTCTGATATCAAGTCTCTGATTGGATAGATAAGGAGGGGAGACTTTGATATCAGAATATGGTCTCAGAAAATTTTTCAAAAGGTGTCCCCCGGTATTATTGGATCCTTGCTGCTTATAGAGATGAAAAATGCAGTTTTGGACATGCATAAACGCGAATACCGCCTGTTATGCATGTCTTAAACGCCGCCATAATCCCTTCCAGAAGGGAAGGATACACTTTACGAAGTTTTCCAATAATCACGCTTCCAACAACCTGCATCAACAGTACCTAATCAATACCATCATCATCAATAAAGATTCTCCGTGAATTGCAGCACATGGTTTCTTCTCATATTAAAATATGCGAAGATAATTACGGAATGAAAACTCAATATAATAATATATTGTTTCATCAAATACGTTCATTTTTGAAAATGTGAATTTTGAAAATCGCCAAAACAACAAAATATTTAACATAAATTTTTCAATTTCAAGATTGCAAATATTTCACCAAAAAATAATACGTATCGGTTCAAGATGCTCAGCCTGGAATCTACGAGTCTCATGAAGAACACCAATAGTAAATTTTAACTAATCTGCAAGTGATACGTTTGTTACAGGCAATTGGAGAGTTTCATTGAAATTATAGACTCCAGTATAATTGGTAAAATAGTCTTCTAGGTGCAAAATTAAACTACATAGTACTACATCGACTTCGACATCGAAGTTTGAATAATTTCGCAAACAATATTTTCTACTTCCATATTAGATATGGACATGGAGCTGTCTAGACAGCTCTAGGTCAAATCTACAGATGTAGGGGGTGAGAGCATAATTTAGAGGGACTCCAGCACAGTCCAAGTTGATATCTATGGGCCGGACAAACAGTCAGACTGTTTATAAAGTCATCATTCTGAAAATCAAAATTTCCAGATCTGGCGAGTAAAAGCATCCATTCCGAGTTTACATCAGTCTTTGGCAAATGAAGCCGCTGTAAATGGCTTGTAATGTCTTTGTTGCATGCGCGTAAATTCACAATTGTAGTTTCTGAAGGATAACTGGCTAGTAAACCGCATTTTATTCGTGGAAAAAGACGGGCAAACGGGGGACGCCGCCCTCTTGGATGCTGACAGGCTGGATTCCAATCCCAACTTCAACAACCTGGCCGATGATCTGTTCCGGCCCCGACTGATCGATGGAGAATGAGGCTAATTCAAACCTAAAAACACAGGCAAAGACCGATTTTATTAGTGAAATAATGTCAGAAAATTAGTAATTTTCCTTAATTTCGATCGTCGAATTCAGTATTGAAGAGATCTGTGCTAGTGATTTTTTCAAAACCAAATATTAGTATTAGTTGACCTCAACCTCCATTATTAATGGATTTATCCTCAGCCCCGCAGTGGTGGAGATATAACACCACAAAGTTCATATGTATCACCTTAGAGCAAAAACTACCTATCTACATGAATTTCTCATGGTCCAAACTATGTCGGAAAAATTTATTGGTCATTTTTTTATGAGAGTAGTTGACAATACCTTTCATGAAAAATAATGAGAAATAATAAAATATAATCAGGCAATTTATGAGAATTATTTGAATTTAGGCCATAAATCGTAAAAAAATAACGTTTTTTCAGTATAAACTGGTCATAGCTGGTTCTCTCTAACTAAAAGGTTGGTGACCCCCAAATTTCATGTGGGGTATGCGGGGTACCCAATGACCAATTCCACAAAGTTTGACCAAAATCGCCCGATATCGCTTGTGCCGCTTTTTTTCAATTTTGCATGGTTGTCTCGCGAACGCATTCTTAAGCACTAACTACCTCCCAGTTTCCCGAGAGAAAATCAAACTTCAGACCTCTATCTCTTATAGTTGCTGAGAAATAGGCAAAATGGAAAAAAAAAAGAATAATAATAATCTTAGTAATAACAATAGTCTTTCACCATTAAAAATGATGAAAGCCTAACTAAATCATAGCCCACAAATGGTTCTGAAGTTGTTTTTTTTCATAAATCTTTCCAACAAATTAACAAACACAAATTGCAAGCAATGAATAGTGAACAAGCTATACAAAAGGCTATTTTTCATACAATCATGTATAATTCAGGAAGTTACAATCCAATATGTGCTAATTACCACAGGAACCAATCCATTTTATACATGTGTTACATGTAAGTGATCCTGACCATATGACAGTACTTCCAGCGATAATAAAAATAACTAGACCTGCAGTGCTGAATCGGCTTTCAGGAATCAGACAGGAAGTGCGTCATACCATAGCCGATCCATCGAGCTACCAAACGATACTGTAGTTGTTATGATTCAGTGACACCCTCTATCAGATTTGTAAAAGTAATATTTGCTTGCAAATACCCCGGTCAAAATTGTAAAATCTGGCAAAATTATTCACTTCCGGTGCCAAAAGAAATCATTATCGGTAACAAATAAGTTGAGAATTCGCAATTGAGAATTGTTTTATACATATCAGGCAATGAATAATAAACTTAGAACCGATAAACTGAAATTAAAAAGGTAAAAAACTTAAAATGTGATCCTTAGAAAATTGGTTATTTCTCGACAAGGGAATATGCTAGAAGCAATTTTTTGATATCTGTATGTTTATACTGATCCAATCATTGATATCAGTATGATTATATTGATCCAATCTAAATGGCCATTAGAATCAAACGTTATAACGTCAAGCAAATAATAAATATAAGTCACTTCAAAAAAATATTTGTTTTGAGGTCTAAAAATACGGTTTTTGCAAATACAATGTATGACATTACTTCCGGTGATAATGGAAATGTTAAATCAGATCATCGCAATCATAAATGTCATAAGGCATCACATGGTGAAAATTGTATGAAAATTGAATAATAATTGACTCTTTTATAGACCAAAAAGCTTGAAAAGTGACTTGTAGAAAATCGTCTATTTCTCGGCAACCGTACAAGTTAGAAACTTTTTTTGTGGTATCTGTATGATCGTATGGGTTCATGCTATTCGCTGATGGGATTCAAATATAATTTTAAGAAATATTATAAAAAGACTCATTTGAATAAAATATTTGTTTTTTAGGTTAAAAATACAGTTTTTGCCAAAATGACGTCATTTCCGGTAACAGTGAAACTGTAAAATTGGCTTAACCTAGTCCAAATTGGCATTAGGCATCGAATAAAAGAAAAATATTGAAAATCGGATAATAATTTACTCTTTTATAGGCAAAATAACGTGAAAAGTGATGCATGCAAAATTGCATATTTCTCGGCAATTGCTCATATTACGAACTATTTTTTGCATACATTCTCCTCGTCTGGATTATTACTACGAGTTTATGAAAGTTACGAATAAATAGTTCAAAATATGAAGACTCTGAATAGGTTGTAATAACTGAATTTTACCTTTTTTATTTTACATTTTATTCGAAATTGCCCGAAAATGAAATTGAAATTTAAGAATCTGAGCCAAACATCTTATGCGCCTTTACAGGGCGCATACTTTTTGTTATATCAGTTTTCGAAAAAAATAATATTTGCTGTCAAAAAGTGGTATACTTAACTGTCAAAATTGTAGTTTTTGTTAATATTACGCCACTTCCGTTGCGTGACGAAAAATGTCACCGTAACAAAAAAAATTACAATTGACATCAAGAAGCATATGCACTTTGTTTTATTCAAATCGAACAATAAATAATTAATTTAGGTACGAAAAACTAAATTAGCTAATGGCGGATAATGCAAAATACGGAGACAAAATTCTATATCACTCCTGCTCAACCAGGGTGATACTTTAACCCTGTGTAAACTACCATCAAAAAATATTCATAAATAAAAAAGTTTTCTTTAAAAATGTAAAAAAAATTCAAATTATCGGAGATTTTTTCGACTACTTCCGGTTTTACGACCATTGTCGGAATAGCTTTAACAAGTTGATTAGATACTTAACTTCCTGTACCAGAAATGTCAGAAACATTAATTGAGTAGTTTTCGAAAAAAAAGATAAATAAAAGAGCATTTTCAATAATTTAATGATTTTTCAACTTTTTTCAAAGATTGAGGTCATTTTTGGACCACCTATAATATTGCAACGCTTTTATCATTAAATGCACACGCTAGGCCACCGATAGGACTCTGAGTAAAAAATGTTTAAGAAAAATCGTAGGCGTCGTTTTTGAGAAAAAGTCTCAGAATGCTCCTAAACGGAAAATACTTAGTTTTCGGCGTACCATAATTTATTTCCTAAGAATCAAATTCGTGTTATTTAGATGTTATACGATCGTCTATTGATAGATTTATCCAACGACACTTTAATTGTTTTGGTCCGCTAATATGTGACGGAGAATTCGAACTTTTGGCAAGAGCTCCAATTTTTTTTCATCTTTTTTACGTTTTTCTTCGTTTTTTGAACTACTTCCGGTATACGAATCATTGTCGAGTAGGTCTCACATCCAGATTTGGAGTTTGCATGGGAACAGGGCTCTCTAATGATATACTACACTATACAATCAAATAAAATACTTCTGAGAAATCCTATGTTCAAAAGTGTTAAAAATGTCAAAATGTCAAAATATTGAAAATTAAATTTCAATAACTGCATACATATTATACATCATTAGACTCGTAATTAGGTCAGCTTTTTGAATATATATCTTTTTTTTGAAAATCTCTTAAAATAAAAAAAAAGTAGAGCATTTTCCAAAATTTCACGATTTTTTGACTTTTTTCAATTTTCAGTCCCTTTTTTGTCTTATTCCAATTATATGAAGGTCTTAATGGATGGATCCATGCTATAAACTGCCGGAAGGACCATCGATAGATAAAGTTTAAGAAAAATCGCTGGAGCAGTTTTCGAGATAAAGGCGTCCAAAAACGCTCCAAATCAAAAAATGCTTGATTTTCAGCGTGTCATATTTTACTTCTGGATCATCGTATCTGTATGAATTGGGTATCATACGATACTCCAATTCCGACGTAAACCAATGATACCTTAATCCATTTGATCGGTTGATATGGGACGAAGAAATCACGTTTTTCCCAAAGCCCCCATTTTTTTATTTTTTTTCAAAAAATCAGACATTATTTCGACTACTTCCGGTTTACGAATCGTTGTTGAAATTGCTTTATGCAACTGTCTGGCAATATGGCTTTATGTTTCAGGTGTTTCAGAAATATCGTTTTATCCTTTCCAAAAAATATAAGGGTTACAAAATGGGCAGAAAATTCGAAAAAATTCGAAAAATAAAGGGCGATAACTCTGAATGAAACTTATATTACTGGAATCGCATAGACTTCGGGAATCCAAAAATGTAGGTCAAATTTGCAAATTTTGAAAAATAACAAAAATTGTCTCATAAACAACGTCTTTTCAATTTTCGAACGATAGAAGTCATAGACGAATGTTCGAAATTGAAAAATGTGAGATAGCCATTATCTCGCAAAAGATTCAGGGTTTCCGAAAATGTCATTTGATTAAAAATGGGTAAAGAATTGACGAAATTATGGCCGATTTTCAATATCATGACAACCTACAAAGTTCGGCCACTTCCGGTATGCGCTGAAGTTTTAAAAATAGTTTATGCACTAGCCACCACATGTTTTCCCGATAGAAAAGTTTGTTCCAGATCGATATCTGTTTTCGATCATGGAGAAATAGGCTCCCGCGGAAAAAAAATAATAATAATAATTTTAGTAAAAACAATAGTCTTTCAGACAAAAGTCTGAAAGCCTAATAAATTAGTTTCTTAATTCTTAAAATCAGAAATAATAATCACTTGGTGAAAATTTTATGTAAATCGAATAAGAATGCCACTTTTATAGACCCCAAACCTTGAAAAGTGACTTTTAAGAAATCGTCTATTTCTCTGCAACCCTACAAGTGAGAAACCATTTTGTGGTATCTGAATGATCGCATGGGTTCATTCTTTTAGTTCAGACTCATTTGAAAAAAAATCTCTGTTTTGAAGGCTAAAAATACAGTTTTTGCCAAAATATAATTACTTCCGGTGATACTGAAAATGTTAAATTAGTTCTATGAAATCATAAATGACATAAGATATCATATGGTGAAAATTTATGAAAATCGAATAATAACCGACACTTTTATAAAACAAAATCCTCAAAAAGTGACATGTGGAAAATTGCCCATTTCTCTGCAACCGTACAAGTTAGAAACCGTTTTGTGATATCTGTATGATCGTATGGGTTCATTCTATTTGATGAATAGAATCAAATATCATACAGTGAAATCCCGCACAACGACCAACTCAAAATTACGGGCAACTCACGTATACGACCACATATTAAAAGAACCAATTTTTTTCTTCTATATTCCTTATAAATTGAACTCAGTATTACGGGCAACTCACTATTACGGATTACGACCACCGAAGCCAGTCAATTTCATTGTTTTTGTGACCACTGATTGGGATTAGTCAGTTCACGACCGAGATCAAAACTATAACGACCACTCACAGGGATTAGTCAATCTAACGACCAAGATCAAAGTAATCAAACAGTCGTGGCTGATTGATTCGTCGCAGCCATTTAACGAGCCGCTAATCTTTCTTTGTTGGTTTCGTTTTTTAAACAATGGAATTTCTCATTGTATGTTTAATTTAAACAAAGAAATTAATAATGATTAAGTGATTTAAACTCTTAACTAATCATTTATTTACTATTTATACCAGTAAATTTTAGCAAGAGTATCATTTATTATTCGACCTTCATCTGTTTGTGCGATTAAATTTTGTCAAGAGTATCATTTATTATTTGACCTTCACCTGCGTAATGGAAAAATCCCGGAGTAAGCGTACTCGTGTAGAATTAACCCTAAAAGCAAAAGTAGAACTTATCAAAAAGAGTGAGGGTAGAAGCCAACGACAATTGGCCGAAGAATTTGGAATTGGTAAGACCCAGGTACAGACGATTTTAAAAAGAAAGGCAGAAATTCTTGATGGATACGAAGAAAATAGAGACAGCGACAGGAAACGCCTCTGTGTTCGCTCGCCGATGGAAGAATTAAACACTCTGATGTGGACTAGTGATGTGCGGTTTTTCGGTTTAACCGTACGGTATCGGTTTTTACAAATAAACCAAAAACCGAACCGTTAAAAAAAAAATAACCGTGCGTTTCGTTTTTTTTCCAAATTCCTAATTTTTATGTAGCCGTATTTCGTTTACTTAATAATTCCAAAATTTTAATGTAGCCACCACTTCCGTTTTTATTTTCGATCAACCAGAGCCCGTATGTATAGAATAATAGAGTGTTTAATCAGTCTGGTTGGCCTAGACTATTAATTTTCTCAATTCGGTTCGGTTTACAATCCAAATTTTTATGCAACCCGAAGCCGGTTGTCAATATCGAACGATGGCTTCCTCTAAAAAGTAAAATGCCTCCATGGCTTGCTCAGTAACTATGAAAGATTAGATGACACAAAATGTAGATTTAATCTTTGTAAAAAAATCTGAACAACACCCGAAAACGGCAATTGCGTAAGTTTTGTTTTTAAGTTTATAATTTATAAATGAGAAATAAAAGACCACATGTTTCGATTTGTTGGATTGGTATTATTTTGTTATGCAAATTAATTTTGGTATTTTTTTTTTTTTACAGTAGAATCTAACTTTATTGTTACTGATATTATGTCGTTATATTAATTTATTATTATGCCTATGGCGTTGTGTGTGTCAGATCTTTTTTTAAAGCAACTTTGTTATTACCGTCAGTCATAATTAAAGTCATATAACAGTAAAAAAAAATCTTGTTGTTTACTATTTACATCAATATTTTTGATATTTTTTCTGGCTTTCAAGTATTCCTATAAAATAATCATAAATCAGTACATACATGACACAGTGTTTAAATGAATAAAAAACCGAAAACCGAAACCGAGTTTTTTTGCCTCAGAAAAACCAAAAACCGAAACTGAAAGGAAATTTAAAAACCGCACATCACTAATGTGGACGTGGTTTCAGCACTTGCGCGGTAAATATGTGTCGATCTCCGGCCCTATGCTTTGTGAAAAAGCTTTGCTATTTGCCAAAGAACTGAACATTCCGGAATCTGCTTTCAAAGCATCGAATGGCTGGCTCTGCAGATTTAGAGAAAGACACAACATTTCATTTTTATACGCCCACATTGAAATGTGGTCGTATATTGTCGTCGCCCCCGTCCGTCCGTCGGTCTGGAAGCTAAAGTTAATATCCGATTGACTTTAAATTTATACACAGTGTTTACGGTCATGAGACGAAGAAACCTATTGATTTTCAGCGATTTCCGATAGTTAGTGCCAGAGTTATGGCCCTTGGTCACTTCAGAAAAATCTTGTGGTCGCTCTAGAGGCCAAAGTTAATATCCGATTGGCTTTAAATTTATACACAGTGTTTAAGGTCATGAAACAAAGAAGCCTATTGATTTTCAGAGATTTCCGATAATTAGTGCAAGAGTTATGGCCCTTGATCACTTCAAAAAATCTTGTGGACGCTCTAAAGGCCAAAGTTATTATCCGATTGACTTCAAATTTATACACAGTGTTTAAGGTCATAAGTGGAAGAAGCCTATTGATTTTCAGCGATTTCCGATAATTACTGCCAGAGTTATAGCCCTTGAACACTTAAAAAATATCTTGTGGACGCTCTAGAGGCCAAAGTTAATATCTGATTGGCTTTTGATTTATACACAGTGTTAAAGGTCATAAGGCAAAAAAGCCTATTGATTTTCAGCAATTTCAGATAATATGTGCCAGAGTTATGGCCCTTGATCACTTCAAAAAATCTTGTGGACGCTCTAAAGGCCAAAGTTAATATCCGATTGACTTTAAATTTATACACAGTGTTTAAGGTCATGAGATGAAGAATCCTATTGATTTTCAGCGATTTCTAATAATTAGTGCCAGAGTTGTGGCCCTTGATTTATTACTGCCAGAGTTATGGCCCTTGATCACATCAAAAAATCCTGTGGACGCTCTAGAGGCCAAAGTTAATACCTGATTGACTTTAGATACACACACACTGTTTAAGGTCATGAGGCGAAGAAGCCTTTTGATTTTGAGCGATTTCAAATAATTACTTCCAGAGTTGTCTCCCTTGATTACTTCAAAAAAGCTTGTGATGCTATAGAGGCCAAACTTATCATCCGATTGACTTCAGATTGATACACAGAGTTTAAGATGTTGAAACGAACAAGTATTTTGATTTTCAATGAATTTTGATAACTGAACTGCTAAATCCATGATATTAAATGTTTCCTATACTAATTGTTAGCGTGGGGCAAAACTTTTATAAAGATAGGTTGCCAGGCAACGAAACATACGCCCACAGCAGCTAAATCGTCCGGGCAGTCAACAAGGGTTGTCGCATATTTTTACTTTTTTTGCTAATGAAACATTTGTAATACACTAAAAACTGATTAAGAGTAACGGCTCATTATGTAATTATCAGAAAATCATTAGAATTTGATTGCTTTTTATAAAGTGTTACCCCACACTAACAATTAGTATATACATGAAACATTTAATATCATAGATTTAGCTGTTCAGTTATTAAAATTCATTGAAAATCAAAATACTTGTTCGTTTCAACACCTTAAACTCTGTGTATCAATCTAAAGTCAATCGGATGATAAGTTTAGCCTCTATAGCGTAACAAGATTTTTTGAAGTTATCAAGGGAGATAACTCTGGCAATAATTATTTTAAATCTCTGAAAATCAATAGGCTTCTTCGTCTCATGACCCTAAACACTGTGTGTTAATTTAAAGTCAATCGGATATTAACTTTGGCCTCTAGAGCTTCCACAAGATTTTTTCGAAGTGATCAAGGGCCATAACTCTTGCAGCAATTATTGAAGATCACTGAAAATCGATAGACGACTTCGTCTCATGACTGTAAACACTATGTATAAATTTGAAGTCAATCGGATATTAACTTTGACCTCTAGAGCATCCACTGTGTATAAATTTAAAGTCAATCGGATATTAACTTTGGCCTCTAGAGCGTCCGCAGGATTTTTTGAAGTGATCAAGGGACATAACTCTGGCACTAATTATCGGGAATCGCTGAAAATCAATAGGATTCTTCGTCTCATGACCTTAAACACTGTGTATAAATTTAAAGTAAATCGGATATTAACTTTGGCCTCTAGAGCGTCCACAAGATATTTTGACGTGATCAAGGGCCATAACTCTGGTAGTTATTATCGAAAATCGCTGAAAAACAATAGGCTTCTTCATCTCATGACCTTAAACACTGTGTATAAATTTAAAGTCAATCGGATATTAACTTTGGCCTCTAGAGCGTCCACAAGATATTTTGAAGTGATCAAGGGCCATAACTCTGGCACTAATTATCGGAAATCGCTGAAAATCAATAGGATTCTTCGTCTCATGACCTTAAACACTGTGTATAAATTTAAAGTAAATCGGATATTAACTTTGGCCTCTAGAGCGTCCACAAGATATTTTCAAGTGTTCAAGGGCCATAACTCTGGCACTAATTATCGGAAATCGCTGAAAATCCATAGGCTTCTTCGTCTCATGACCTTAAACACTGTGTATAAATTTAAAGTCAATCGGATATTAACTTTGGCCTCTAGAGCGTCCACAAGATATTTTGAAGTGATCAAGGGCCATAACTCTGGTAGTTATTATCGGAAAACGCTGAAAAACAATAGGCTTCTTCGTCTCATGACCTTAAACACTGTGTATAAATTTAAAGTCAATCGGATATTAACTTTAGCCCATAGAGCGTCCACAAGCAATTGTGGACGCCGGACCGACGGACGGGGGCGACGACAATATACGACCACATTTCAATGTGGGCGTATAAAAAGCAAACAAATTCTAATGATTTTCAGATAATTACATAATGAGTTGTTACTCTTAATCAGATTTTAGTGTATTATAAATGTTTCATTACCAAAAAAAGTAAAAATATGCGACAACCCTTGTTTACTGCCCGGACGATTTAGCTGCTGTGGGCATGTTTCGTTGCCTGGCAACCTATCTTTGATGAAACTTGACATGTATGTTTATAACTCAAAGATCTTGGTTCCTTTCTATATTTGCGCCTATCAGATCGTAACTTCCTGAATTATGTCCCCTGATTGTCCGAAAAATCGCCCTTTTTAGCTTGTGGTCCCTGTGGAGGTCAAAATTGTTATCCGATTTAAAAAAAAGTTTGATTATATCACCGCTACATGATTATGGAGGCCGAGATTGAATTTTGTGAAAATCGAACCCAAATTGACAGACAAAATGGACGTCGTTTGTGCGCGAATAGTGTAAAAATATGATAAATCAAGGTTTTGATGAAATTTGAAATGTAAGTTTATAACCCAAAGTCAGCAGTTCCTTTCGATATTCAGGCACATTGGACCATAACTTCCTGAATTATGGCCCCTGATTGTACGAGAAATCATGTTTTTTACCTCGTGGACCCTATGGAGGTCACAATTTTATTCCAAATTAAAAAAACGTTTGCCTATATCCCCATTACACATTAATGATGGTTGAGTGTGAATTTCTTGAAAATCGATAATTGAACAGCTAAATCCATGATATCAAATGTTAATGTTAGCATGGGGCAGAACTTTATAAAAAACAAACAAATGCTAATGATTTTTTGATAATTACTTAATATGCTTGTTGACTGCCCGGACGATTTAGCTGCTGTGTGGGCGTATGTTTCGTTGCCTAGCAACCTATTTTTTAACTACAAATACTTCAAATGTCTTTATTTTTATAATACATAAAAAAAAATGTTTTAGAATTTAATTTGTTGGAGGAAAAAAGTTAATATTGGGAACTCATTAAATCGCGTCGATGTCATCTTTATGAGTGATTGCAGCGACCATTCACTGCTGATGTGGATGATTGTCTTGTAGTAGAACAATAAAAGTTAATTGATATTCGGGAATCTTATCAAAGGCGTGAATTGGTCCATTGTTAGTCAATCACGTATTGTCAACGTGTCATAAGAATTTTGTAGAACCGCTATTTTTGTTTACTGCTATTACAGTTACGCTTTTAAGCACCCTTTTAATGCTGATAACGACATTAATGTCGTTTTCCGACACACACGCTTTACGGGGATAGCGACATAAATGTCGTTTTATCGTAAGTCGCCAAAGCAACAATGTTTACTAGTGGCTTTATGAGCCAATTCTATTTTTATCGACCAATGGCTGAAAGAGAAACATAATCTAATTTATAAGAACGTTAACTCTTGTATTTGTTTTTGTTGAAGACGGAAATTAGCGTAGGTAATAACATAAACAGACTGTCAACAACATGGCGTCTGCCATGAAGCCCCGTAAACGGCCTCGCCCTAATGCGTTGACTTTAAACGATGTTATCGATTTAATAAATACTTCAGATGAAGAAAATTGTTCATCTGATAGTGGCAGTGATATTGATATCTGAACTTTGTGATTACGACTCCATTAAATTAGAAACAGAAAAGGCGTAAACAAACGACGAAGCACGGAGACAATCACAACTGACACTGTAGCAGACGAAAGTATAGGGCTAAATTTTATTACTTAATAATAGTACTCCAAATGATACTGTAACAGATAGAATTCGAAGAAATTTGGAGGTTTGTTGAAAATAGGCAGAATGACAGGATCCCAGTTTTACACGATTTTTATTATCCTGATATATTTTCATTGAAAATGATCAAAAGGTGTGCAGAAGACTGTAGAAGATGCTAATTTTATTATTACACCTGAACTTACCTGTAGGGTCTATTTCTCCTGTAATGCAATTTTGATCAAATAATATGATTGATTGTTGATAATTTTTATACGCCCACATTTTTATGTGGACGTATATTGTCGTCGCCCCTGTCCGTCCGTCCATCCACAATTGTTTGTGAACAGTCTTCAGGTCACAATTTTTATCCGATTTCAATGAAACTTAAAATATAGGTTTATCACCCTAAGATCTCGGTTCCTTTCGATATTGGCATGTATTGGACTGTAACTTCATGGGTTATGGCCCCTGATTGTACGAAAAATCACGTTTTTAGCTTGTGAACAGTGTAGAGGTCACAATTTTGATCCAATTTCGATGAAACTTGAAATGCATGTTTATAACCAAAAGATCTTGGTTCCTTTTGATTTTTGCGCATATCGGATCGTAACTTCCTGAATTATGGCCCCTGATTGTCCGAAAAATCACCCTTTTCAGCTTGTGTTCCCTGTGGAGGTCAAAATTCCTATCCGATTCAAAAAAACGTTTGATTATACCACCGTTACATGGTAATGGAGGTTGCGATCGAATTTCGTGAAAATCGGACCAAAATTGACAGACAAAATGGCCGCCGTTTGTACGCGAATAGTGTGAAAAAATGTTATATCAAGCTATAGAGCATACGACACACCTGTGCTTGCCTACTCCATGATCAAACACGATAGCAGATGGCTTCCATCTTGTTTACTGACGGTACTACTTATTTTAAGACAGACTCGGCTTTCCAACTTATAATATCTACGTCATTGGGGATTTCCAATTTATACTCACTGGTTGCTATGACCCGCTATGGCGTTGTCTAGAAACGCGCGTGCCCGCGTTAGTTTAAAATTTTTGCTATACGTTTAACATGGACTATTTGATGTAATTTGCCTGATTTGATTTGGCCCCATTTCCATAAATTTAGGTTGTTTTTTAGAAATGTTTAGCAAATGTTAATCTTAGGTGTTTTTTAATTCTAGCCGAAGTAAATTTTTTTACAATTTATAGCGAGTTAAGTTATCGTCTCTAAGAGGCGGGCGTAGTATTTTAAATGGCGGCCATTTGCCATCATGTGTATTCTTGAAGTAGGTACACATGATGTAATCGTATGGCTATAGAGGTCACAATTTTGAACTGATTTTGATGAAACTTTACATGTATGTTTATAACCCAAATAGTATAATTTGATTGTTGGTATTTTATATAGTTCCTGTTATATTTTCATTGAAAATGAAAAGGAGGTCACATGTTGCTAATTTTATTATTACACCTGAACTTACCTGTAGGGTCTATTTCACCTGTAATGCAATTTTGATGAAATAATAGTTTGATTGTTGATATTTTAAAAGTTTATTATCCGGTTATGTGTTAACCAAAAATGAAGAAATGGTGTACCATACACAATTTTCTAATTGTCCCCCGCCTTTCGAAGAAAGTTGGGGGACTATTAAAATGGGTTCGTCCGTCTGTCTGTCCGTCTGTCTGTCCGTCACACTTTTTGGGACACAATAACTCTCTTCCTAATTGAGCTAGAATGTTCAAACTTGGTGTATGTGTTTATTAGGTCAATGCCTTGATGGAGTTCGAAGATGAGCATTTTCCGCTTAGGGTAAGCAGAGATAAGCAATTTGATTGGTTGATGCTTTGGGACACGATAACTTTAGTTCTAATTAAGTGAGATTGATGAAACTTGGTGTATAGTTTCATTATAGTAATACCTTGACTAAGTTCGATAATGAGCATTTTCTGCTCAGGGTAAGCAGAGCTATACGCAATTTGATTGGTCGAGAATTTGGAACACAATAACTCTCTTCCTAATTGAGCTAGAATGTTCAAACTTGGTGTATGTGTTTATTAGGTCAATGCCTTGATGGAGTTCGAAGATGAGCATTTTCCGCTTAGGGTAAGCAGAGATAAGCAATTTGATTGGTTGATGCTTTGGGACACGATAACTTTAGTTCTAATTAAGTGAGATTGATGAAACTTAATAATAATAATAATAATAATAATCAATTTGTATAGCGCTGAATGCTCCAGCTAACAGCTGCTCCACGGCGCTCTTCACAGTTAAAATACATACAAAGTAAAACAAAATAGTTCTAACACATTAAAACAACTTTAAAATGTCACCATGTTCATGGTTTAAAAGCTCGTTTAAAAAGTTCGGTTTTAAGATTTCTTTTAAAAACGGCAACATTAGCAGAGTTTTTTACATTACTAGGTAATGCATTCCACACGTTAGCAGAGGCGTAAACAAAAGCACGTTCACCCATTTTAGTTTTTACTGTAGGAACATGAAGTAAGTTTTTTTCAGCAGAGCGCAGGTTCCTAAATGGTTTATATGGGGTTAAAAGTTCGTTCAGATATTGCGGAGAACAGCTATTATTTAAACAATTAAAAGTTAAAAGGCCAATCTTAAAATGAATTCGTTGATAAACTGGTAGCCAATGGAGGTTTTGAAGTACTGGAGTAATGTGTTCAGATTGTTTAGTTAGAGAGACGATACGTGCTGCTTTGTTCTGAATTTTCTGGAGTCTATTTATATCTGATGCTGGTAATTGGTATAAAAGTGAATTGCAGTAATCTAGTTTGGAGAGAACAAAAGCGTTAGTTAACATTTTAGCGATATCTGACGTTATAAATGGTCGAAGTTTACCAATATTGTAAAGATGAAAATTTAAAGACTTGGAAATAGTAGAGATGTGACTTTTCATTTTAAGATCATGATCAAAGTAAACTCCAAGATTTTTAACTGAATGAGAGGATGTTATTGTTGAATCACCGATTTTAATGGCTTGTGAAAGAGATTTTCTGCTGATCAAGATGACCTCTGTCTTATCGTCATTTAATTTTAGGAAATTAAAATTCATCCAATTTTTAATGTCATCTATACAAGCCTCAAGTTTACAGATTTCGTTGGAGTCATTGGATGGTTTCAAAGCAAGATATAGTTGAGTGTCATCGGCATAAATATGAAAGTTAATTCCATGTTTTTGGATGATATCACCAATTGGTGTTGTGTAGGCTGTGAATAAAAGCGGACTGAGAACGGATCCTTGCGGGACTCCAAAGCGCAGGGTTTTTGGAGACGATGTTGCATTATCCATTACTACAACCTGAGACCTGTCTGTTAAATAAGAGCGTATCCATTTTAAACATAGCTCATCAACGCCGAAACGGGTTTGTAACCGGTTTAATAGAACATCATGATCAATAGTATCAAAAGCGGCACTTAAATCTAGTAACACTAACACGACGGGTTGTTTATTGTCTATGTTAGTAACAATATCATTATATACTCTCAGCAGCGCTGTTTCAGTGCTGTGACCCTTCTTGTATGCTGATTGAAATTGTTCGTCAAGATTGTTCATAACAAAATGGTGTTTTAGTCTGGTGGATATAACTTTCTCAATTAATTTTGATATGTATGACAGATTAGACACAGGTCGAAAGTTCTTTAGGTTATCCGGGTCTAGATTCGGTTTCTTCAGTAGCGGCTTAACATGGGCGATTTTTGTGAACTGGCTTACATTACCATGCAAAATTGATGTATTAGCAATATGTGTTATTACTTGGTGTATAGTTTCATTATAGTAATACCTTGACTAAGTTCGATAATGAGCATTTTCTGCTCAGAGTAAGCAGAGCTATACGCAATTTGATTGGTCGAGAATTTGGAACACAATAACTCTCCTTCTAATTGAGTTAAAATGTTCAAACTTGGTGTATATGCTTATTAGGTCAATGCCTTGATGGAGTTCGAAGATGAGCATTTTCCGCTTAGGGTAGGCAGAGATAAGCAATTTGATTGGTTGATGCTTTGGGACACGATAACTTTAGTTCTAATTAAGTGAGAGTGATGAAACTTGGTGTATAGTTTCATTCCAGTAATACCTTGACTATGATCGATAATGAGCATTTTCTGCTCAGGGTAAGCAGAGCGATAAGCAATTTGATTTGCCGAGACTTTGGAACACAATAACTCTCCTTCGAATTGAGTTAAAATGTTCAAAATTGGTGTGTATGCTTATTAGGTCAATGCCTTGATAGAGTTTGAAGATGAGCATTTTCTTCTTACGGTAGGCAGAGATAAGCAATTTTTGGATGACACTTCGTGTTCAGTTTGATTGGTCGATACGTTTGAAAAAAATAAATGTGCGATTAATTAATATGTGTCATCTATTTATTTTGGGATTTCGGCGGGGGACATCAGCCTCACTGTTGGCTTGTTTTTATTATTACACCTGAACTTACCTGTATTTACCTGTATTTCACCTGTAAGTGCAGCTTTGACCAAATAGTTTAAGTCCATTATTGTTATTGTCATACTTTATTATCTTGTTACATTCAAAATTGTTACTGTCTGTTCCAGGCAACACTACAACTCAAAAATTGCTTGCTATTTGTTCAGTTTTTAATTAAAATGGTTAAAACTTAACGACCTACCTGGAATTGTCACCCCATTACTTTCTTCGTTGAACCTTAACGTCAATATGTTCGATAAAATCATCCATTCTCTTGTAAATTTCACATTTTTTCGAAACACTCAATTTCTCAGAACATAAACATTGACTCTACGCATGTGTAGATTGGTTCACTCGTATATCATGTAGGGGTAGATGGTATTCCACAAATCGGGTGCATTCGGTTAATAATACTTCGGGCGGGAGGTTTCGCACCGTCATTTTGCGGCAGTAATACTTATTTTCGATTATTTTTTGAGCTTTCTTTAAAACGTTTCATGCAGTACGTTTATTGTTACAATATCAAGAATTTGTGTGTGCGTGTGTTTTGGTTTCCGGTATTTTAATATTCCTTTGAGATATTCACAGAAGTGCATGTCTTCTAAAATATTCCTCACAGAACACTTATTTTCAGCATTAGATAGCATGGTAACCTTTCGGATGAAGTGTAAATATTTTACGATATCTTATAATTTTATGGACTAGTATCGATTATCGGTATCCATTTTTATTTATTTTCCTATTCGACAGGCGCACACGGTTTGTTTCAGTTATTGTCGTTGAATAAATAAAAAAAACTAATCGTAAAAAATGTAACCCATTGAATGGGACCGGGGAGATTAAATGAAGAAGTACCACCAGTTGTCATTTCATTCGGAAGTGACATTGAGTTTGATTATGAGAGTGAACAGAATGTCAGTGGAGAGAGTGAAAATGTTGCTGAGAATATGGATGACAGTGGTGTTGCGAATGAAGATTTGAGTGCTGATAATATAAACGTGTGTAGTGTATGTGATTGTGAGAACCCACCGGGAAGTGAGTCGGATGCGATTGTTGATTGGGTGGGCTTGCAGGGAGATTGATGTGAGCGCCAGTGTTGTGAAATGTGTAGATTGTGTACGTAAATTGTATAATAATAGATAGCATGAATGTAGGCCAGACAACTTCAGTGATATAGTTGGAGCATTTTCTGTGAATTTGTGTAAATAAATGACTTCTATAAAACAGTTTATTTCTGCTTTCTTGTTTGAAATTTAATGAAGTTCAGGGTTAATCAATATGAATAAATTAAATGTAAATAAAAATAACTCGTGGTCTGAACACAAAAACGCAATGACGTGCCTTTGATCTAACAGAAGTTGACCTTGTGTGGCTACTACCCCTTTCCGTTTTCTGTCAAAGTATCATTTGCTTGGGGGCATTTCACAAAATACAAAAAAAAACAAATCAAAAAAGAAATAGACGAGAGTATCTAAAACAATACCGTATTAGCTAATTTAATATCTAAGGCAGTGGAACAAAAAACGTGGTCTGAAACCAAATAACAAATTTATATTACTTCCCTTAAATCGCTCTTTTGAGCAAGTTATATTCTACTAGGTCGAAACAACTATCTAAACATTCAGATAGGACGAAATGACTCAAAGGCATATCCACACCCCTGTTCGATTTGGTTTATCCCAAATATTTAGGTCAAGCATGGCAAACTTCAATACCGCGAAGTAAATAAAGAAGTATTTTTCAAGAGAGAAAAGCTTCATATCTTGATCTGAAATTGGTAAACGTGCGATAGAAAGTAACGAGATGACCATTACAGGTAGGTCCTTAAGTTTTAACCATTTAAATTAAAAATTAAAGAAATAGCAAGCAATTTTCGAGTTGTAGTGTTGCCTGGAACAGACAGTAGTTAAATGTGTGACAAATTTTACATTTCTTAGTACACTGCAGCTTACCTGTATTTTCACCTGTGATACTCCATTAATGCAATATTTGTCTTCAAAGTTTGAACCTGTTATTTCTAAAATCTATATTAATTTCAGAAAATACAAGTGTTTTTTTTATCTTGTTTGTAATAAAACGGCCCGTGTGACAAAATCCTTGCACATGCAGGTAGTGAGATGTACAATCATATGTCCCACCAAGTTTCAGGAGCTTTGGTAGCATAGTTGCAAAGATTTAGTGATTTTAAATTTTATCCCGGCTTTAAACATTATCCCCTAAACTTAATTCCCCCAGAGTGGTTGAGCTGTGGAAAAAAATATCCCCCTACAAGGGTTAATGTAATCAAGATTATTATGATCTTTGAAAAAAGTACTGCTATTCGAATCCAACCAACTGTCATATTAAATATAGCAGCATAGAAATTATGTAAATACTCAACAACATATGTGTTGGAAGAAAAATGCATTATGATTTTTATACGCCCACATTGAAATGTGGTCGTATATTGTCGTCGCCTCCGTCGGTCCGGCGTCCACAATTGCTTGTGGACGCTCTGCAGGCTAAAGTTAATATCCGATTGACTTTAAATTTATACACAGTGTTTAAGGTCATGAGGCAAAGAAGCCTATTTCAGCGTTTTCCGATAATAACTACCAGAGTTATGGCCCTTGATCACTTCAAAATATCTTGTGGACGCTCTAGAGGCCAAAGTTAATATCCGATTGACTTTAAATTTATACACAGTGTTTAAGGTCATGAGACGAAGAAGCCTATTGATTTTCAGCGATTCCTGATAATTAGTGCCAGAGTTATGTCCCTTGATCACTTCAAGAAATCCTGCGGACGCTCTAGAGGACAAAGTTAATATCCAATTGACTTTAAATTTATACACAGTGGATGCTCTAGAGGTCAAAGTTAATATCCGATTGACTTCAAATTTATACATAGTGTTTACAGTCATGAGATTAAGTCGTCTATCGATTTTCAGTGATTTTCAATAATTGCTGCAAGAGTTATGGCCCTTGATCACTTCGAAAAAATCTTGTGGAAGCTCTAGAGGCCAAAGTTAATATCCGATCGACTTTAAATTAACACACAGTGTTTAGGGTCATGAGACGAAGAAGCCTTTTGATTTTCAGAGGTTTAAAATAATTATTGCCAGAGTTATCTCCCTTGATAACTTCAAAAAATCTTGTTACGCTATAGAGGCTAAACTTATCATCCGATTGACTTTAGATTGATACACAGAGTTTAAGGTGTTGAAACGAACAAGTATTTTGATTTTCAATGAATTTTAATAACTGAACAGCTAAATCCATGATATTAAATGTTTCATGTATATACTAATTGTTAGTGTGGGGTAACACTTTATAAAAAGCAATCAAATTCTAATGACAGTGTTTCCGCTAGCTTCAAAATTTATCGGTACACCGTACCGGTAGAGGTCAAAACTATCGGTCCACTCGTTTTTTTTACCAGTCCAGTGAAAATATTTTTTTTTTCCGCTAGTTAATAATGTAAATGATTCAAATAAATAAACACTTCATTCAAACATATCGTGAAAATGAAACATATTGTGAAAATAAGCCAGGCGGATCTCGTCATGGATGGTGTTGTGAATCTCGAGATTCGTGTGTCTTTGATTCACGCTGCCATATGAATTCCAGGTAAATAGTAAAATAATAATTGGATCATACATTTGATGGTTTCACAGACCAGTTTCTAGTTCAATTTAATTCTTCATTGAATATAATCCACTGACAGAACACCGAAAATACTCTGAGAAACAGTCATTAAATATATAATTTTCTGATGAAATCTCGGAATACCGATGACACGTGACATCGCTAGAATTAAGTCAATGAATCAGTGACGTAAGCGTAAGTTTTATTAAATACTGTTTTACTTTACTACATGCTGGCAAAAGCTGTATTTAATAAATTTTGTCAATATTATTTAAGGCAATGACAAAACACTTTTATTTTAAAGCAATTTCAATTGTGGCGGTCACGTGATCATTGTGTCTATCGTTTGTCTATCATCGTCGAATGAATAAAAACTAAAAGGTGACAGACAAAAACAACGGTGCTGTGATAAACGATAACGCATAGCACACACGTCTTTCCTCCGCTAGTACACTACTCACAGGAACTACAAAAGATATAAAGATGTTTCGATTGCGCTTGATACATGTATCACCACCCTCGTAAAGTAAAAGTACGAAAGATTTGTCTGCTTTGGCGCCACATTGTGAAGATCATGTCGACTTTGATTGTGCAGCGACCTTCACGATGGAAGATACCGTCATGCTCATGTTACTATAAATAGCACCACGTTTCGGCAGCCATCGTCGGCACGAAACGTTAGACACGAGTTACGAATCGAAAAACAAAGTAGCAGTTGATTTTGGTGAAGTTTATGATTTTCCATTATCATTGTTTACCGGTCAATGGACCGCCGGGAAGATAATTTACCGGTACACGTTAAAATTTACCGGTATAAAACCGGAAAATACCGGTTATCGGAAACTCTGAATGATTTTCTGATAATTACATAATGAGCCGTTACTCTTAATCAGTTTTTAGTGTATTACAAATGTTTCATTAGCAAAAAAAGTAAAAATATGCGACAACCCTTGTTGACTGCCCGGACGATTTAGCTGCTGTGGGCGTATGTTTCGTTGCCTGGCAACCTATCTTTGAAGATGTGCGGTAGGGCCGAAAGGATTCACGATGAACGATATTTTTTTTAAGAATATCGTTAATCGCGATTTTTTTTTTCAATTTAAGGTTCACGATTAATTTCATACTATATCGCGATATTTGTTCAATAAATGAGACATGTAGGACCTTTAGAAATTACCTATCAGTTCAGTACATACGTGCACAAGGCCTAAGTTAATGAAGAAACCATCGGTAGCTATAAATAGACTAGAAACGTCTTCTATAGGCCCGGGCATCCAGACTTCACAATCATTGCAAAACTGACCTACTAATCGCGTGCAAAATACGACTCGGAAACTGGACAAGACAATGTTTTCCATTGGACAAAATACCGGAAGCCATGCGTTTTACACCAATGAAATCGCATTTTATTTAACAGTAGGTGTCACAACTCCCATTGCTCGCGTTGGAAGAAAGTCGTTTTTATACGCCCACATTGAAATGTGGTCGTATATTGTCGTCGCCCCCGTCCGTCCGTCCGTCCGTCGGTCCGTCCGTCGGTCCGGCGTCCACAATTGCTTGTGGACGCTCTACAGGCTAAAGTTAATATCCGATTGACTTTAAATTTATACACAGTGTTTAAGGTCATGAGACGAAGAAGCCTATTGTTTTTCAGCGTTTTCCGATAATAACTACCAGAGTTATGGCCCTTGATCACTTCAAAATATCTTGTGGACGCTCTAGAGGCCAAAGTTAATATCCGATTGACTTTAAATTTATACACAGTGTTTAAGGTCATGAGACGAAGAAGCCTATTGTTTTTCAGCGATTTCCGATAATAACTACCAGAGTTATGGCCCTTAATCACTTCAAAATATCTTGTGGACGATCTAGAGGCCAAAGTTAATATCCGATTGACTTTAAATTTATACACAGTGTTTAAGGTCATGAGACGAAGAAGCCTATTGATTTTCAGCGATTTCCGATAATTAGTGGCAGAGTTATGGCCCTTGAACACTTGAAAATATCTTGTGGACGCTCTAGAGGCCAAAGTTAATATCCAATTGACTTTAAATTTATACACAGTGTTTAAGGTCATGAGACGAAGAAGCCTATTGTTTTTCAGCGATTTCCGATAATAACTACCAGAGTTATGGCCCTTAATCACTTCAAAATATCTTGTGGACGATCTAGAGGCCAAAGTTAATATCCGATTGACTTTAAATTTATACACAGTGTTTAAGGTCATGAGACGAAGAAGCCTATTGATTTTCAGCGATTTCCGATAATTAGTGCCAGAGTTATGGCCCTTGATCACTTCAAAATATCTTGTGGACGCTCTAGAGGCCAAAGTTAATATCCGATTGACTTTAAATTTATACACAGTGTTTAAGGTCATGAGGCGACGAAGCCTATTGTTTTTCAGCGATTTTCGATAATAACTACCAGAGTTATGGCCCTTGATCACTTCAAAATATCTTGTGGACGCTCTAGAGGCCAAAGTTAATATCCGATTGACTTTAAATTTATACACCGTGTTTAAGGTCATGAGACGAAGAAGCCTCTTGATTTTCAGCGATTTCCGATAATTAGTGGCAGAGTTATGGCCCTTGAACACTTGAAAATATCTTGTGGACGCTCTAGAGGCCAAAGTTAATATCCAATTGACTTTAAATTTATACACAGTGTTTAAGGTCATGAGACGAAGAAGCCTATTGATTTTCAGCGATTTCTGATAATTAGTGCCAGAGTTATGGCCCTTGATCACTTCAAAAAATCTTGTGGACGCTCTAGAGGCGAAAGTTAATATCCGATTTACTTTAAATTTATACACAGTGTTTAAGGTCATGAGACGAAGAATCCTATTGATTTTCAGCGATTTCCGATAATTAGTGCCAGAGTTATGTCCCTTGATCACTTCAAAAAATCCTGCGGATTTTGATAACTGAACAGCTAAATCCATGATATTAAATGTTTCATGTATATACTAATTGTTAGTGTGGGGTAACACTTTATAAAAAGCAATCAAATTCTAATGATTTTCTGATAATTACATAATGAACCATTACTCTTAATCAGTTTTTAGTGTATTACAAATGTTTCATTAGCAAAAAAAGTAAAAATATGCGACAACCCTTGTTGACTGCCCGGACGATTTAGCTGCTGTGGGCGTATGTTTCGTTGCCTGGCAACCTATCTTTTCCCGATTTGTAACCTTTTTATACGCCCACATGGAAATGTGGTCGTATATTGCCGTCGCGTCTGTCGGTCCGTCGGTCCGTCCATCGTCCACAATTTCTTGTAAACGCTCCAGAGGCTAAAGTCAATATCCGATTGACTTGAAATTTATACACGGTGTTTAAGGTCGTGAAACGAAGAAACCTATTGATTTTCAGCGATATCCGATAATTACTACCAGAGTTATGACCCTTGATCACTTTGAAAAATCTTGTGAACGCTCTAGAGGCTATAGTTAATATCCGATTGACTTTAAATTTATACACAGTGTTTAAGGTCATGAGACAAAGAATCCTATTGATTTTCGGTGATATCTGATAATTACTGCCAGAGTTATGACCCTTGATCACTTTGAAAAATCTTGTGAACGCTTTAGAGGCTAAAGTTAATATCCGATTGACTTTAAATTTATACACAGTGTTTAAGGGCATGAGACGAAGAAGCCTATTGATTTTCGGTGATATCCGATAATTACTACCAGAGTTATGACCCTTGATCACTTTGAAAAATCTTGTGAACGCTCTAGAGGCTATAGTTAATATCCGATTGACTTTAAATTTATACACAGTGTGTAAGGTCATGATACGAAAAAGCCTGTTGATTTTCAGCAATATCCGATAATTCCTGCTCGAGTTATGACCCTTGATCACTTTGAAAAATCTTGTGAACGCTCTAGAGGCTAAAGTTAATATCCGATTGAATTTAAATTTATACATGGTGTTTAAAGTCATGATACAAAGAAGCCTATTGATTTTCAGCGATATCCGATAATTACTATCAGAGTTATGACCCTTGATCACTTTGAAAAATCTTGTGAATGCTCTAGAGGCTATAGTTAATATCTGATTGACTTTAAACTTATACACAGTGTTTAAGGTCATGAGACGAAGAAGCCTATTGATTTTCGGTGATATCTGATAATTACTGCCAGAGTTATGACCCTTGATCAGTGTCAGAAACAAACATTTTCCCAGCACAGGCCCGCAGGACCTGTGCGACACATGATCACGTGGGTCCTTCAGGTAACATGCAGGCCCATCCAATAATAATTATTTATAGTTTCCATGTATAAAGCTATGGTTTAGTAACTTGCGAAAGAAAAAAAGAAGACACGAATTAGTGTGTCAATTTATAAATGGAACAAATCTATTCATGGCTACATTGGGTTTTCCATATTAACCTACGTAAACTTCAAATAGTTACAAAAAAACCCCAAACAACTAACTGGCCTAGATTGTTAGCACAATAGCCCAGAATTGAGTCAAAAGAGGTCCGTAAGAAATGTTTTTAAAATCATCAGCCTCCATTACGTTTAATAAAAGGCAGGCCCACAACTACACCGTTCGGAAAATTTAATACACGTTTCGGCTTCATGAAATTCATGTCAGTAAGCCTAATATTCCTGAATAAATTACTGTCTTCGTTTTTTGGATGCATACAGCACAATAGTATTTTTTCATAACACAAGTTTTAATTTTTATACGCCCACATTTTCATGTGGACGTATATTGTCGTCGCCCCTGTCCGTCCGTCCGTCCACAATTGTTTGTGAACAGTCTACAGGTCACAATTTTTATCCGATTTCAATGAAACTTGAAATATAGGTTTATCACCCTAAGATCTCGGTTCCTTTCGATATTGGCATGTATCGGACCGTAACTTCATGGGTTATGGCCCCTGATTGTACAAAAAATGACGTTTTTATACGCCCACATTTTCATGTGGACGTATTATGTCGTCGCCCCTGTCCGTCCGGACGTCCGTCCGTCCGTCCACAATTTGTTTGTGGACTCTCTACAGGTCACAATTCTTATCCGATTTTGACGAAACTTGAAATATAGGTTTATCCCCAAAAGATCTCGGTTCCTTTCGATATCGGATCAAAACTTCATGGATTATGGCCCCTGATTGTACGAAAAATCACGTTTTTAGCTTGTGGACCCTATAGAGGTCACAATTTTGAACCGATTTTGATGAAACTTGACATGCATGTTTGTAACCCAAAGATCTTGGTTCCTTTCGATATTTGCGGCTATCGGAATGTAATTTCCTGAATTATGGCCCCTGATTGTCCGAAAAATCACCCTTTTTAGCTTGTGGTCCCTCTGGAGGTCACAATTATTATTCGATTTAAAAAACCGTTTGATTAGATCACCGTTACACCCTAAGGAAGGTTGAGTTCGAATTTCGGGAAAATCGGACGAAAATTGCCATACAAAATGGCCGCCGTTAGTACGCGAATACTGTTAAAAAATGCAATATCAAGGTTGTGGATCCTGTGGAGGTCACAATTTTGATTCGATTTTGATGAAACTTGAAATTCATGGTTATAACCCAAAGATCTTGCTTCCTTTCGATATTTGCGCATATCGGATGGTAACTTCCTGAATTATGGCCCCTGATTATACGCAAAATCTCCTTTTTTTTTAGCTTGGAGGTCACAATTATTATTCGATTTAAAAAAACGTTTGATTATATCACCGTTACACCCTAAGGAAGGTTGAGTTCGAATTTCGGGAAAATCAGACGAAAATTGCCATACAAAATGGCCGCCGTTTGTACGCGAATACTGTTAAAAAATGGTATATCAAGGTTGTGGACCCTGTGGAGGTCACAATTTTGATTCGATTGTGATGAAACTTAAAATTCAAGGTTATAACCCAAAGATCTTGCTTTCTTTCGATATTTGCGCATATCGGATCGTAACTTCCTGAATTATGGCCCCTGATTATAAGCAAAATCGCCTTTTTTTTTAGCTTGGAGGTCACAATTATTATCCGATTTAAAAAAATGTTTGATTATATTACCGTAACACCGTAAGGAAGGTTGAGTTCGAATTTCGGGAAAATCAGACCAAAATTGCCATACAAAATGGCCACCGTTTGTACGTGAATACTGTTAAAAAATGGTATATCAAGGTTGTGGACCCTGCAAAGGTCACAATTTTAATTCGATTTTGATGAAACTTGAAATGCATGGTTATAACCCAAAGATCTTGGTTCCTTTCGGTATTTGCGCATAACTTCCTGAATTATTCGAATTTCGTGAAAATGGTACCAAAATTGCCGGACGAAATGGTCGCCGTTTGTACGCGAATAGTGTAAAGATATGGTATATCATGGTTGTTGACTCTGTACAGGTCACAATTCTTATCCGATTTTGACGAAAAGTCACATTTCTAGGTTGTGTACCGTCACACCATAATCATTGTCGACTTCGAATTTCATGAATATCAGACTGGAACTGACCAACAAAATGGCTGCTCCCAATACAGTATGAAATACAGGACTTAATGATGTAGGAAAAATCACTTTCCGTATTGCTTGTTCTCTATCCATCTCTCGAAAATGTGGGCGTATCCTGCCTGGCAGTGCCAGCCTATCGTTTAGCTTGTGAACAGTGTAGAGGTCACAATTTTGAAGCGATTTGGATGAAACTTGAAATGCATGTTTATAAACCAAAGATCTTGGTTCCTTTCGATATTTGCGCCAATTGGATCGTAACTTCCTGAATTATGGCCCCTGATTGTCCGAAAAATCGCCCATTTTAGCTTGTGGTCCCTCTGGAGGTCAAAATTGTTATCCAATTTAAAAAACCGTTTGATTATATCACCGTGCCATGGTTATGAAGGTTGAGTTCGAATTTCGTGAAAATCGGACCAAAATTGACGGACAAAATGGCCGCCATTTGAACGCGAATAGTGTGAAAATATGTTATATCAAGGTTGTGAACAGTGTAGAGGTCACAATTTTGAAGCGATTTGGATGAAACTTGAAATGCATGTTTATAAACCAAAGATCTTGGTTCCTTTCGATATTTGCGCCAATCGGATCGTAACTTCCTGAATTATGGCCCCTGATTGTCCGAAAAATCGCCCTTTTTAGCTTGTGGTCCCTCTGGAGGTCAAAATTGTTATCCGATTTAAAAAAACGTTTGATTATATCACCGTTTCATGGTTATGAAGGTTGAGTTCGAATTTCGTGAAAATCGGACCCAAATTGACGGACAAAATGGCCGCCATTTGTACGCGAATAGTGTGAAAATATGTTATATCAAGGTTGTGAACAGTGTAGAGGTCACAATTTTGAACCGATTTGGATGAAACTTGACATGCATGTTTATAACCCAAAGATCTTGGTTCCTTTCGATATTTGCGCCAATCAGATCGTAACTTCCTGAATTATGGCCCCTGATTGTCCGAAAAATCGCCCATTTTAGCTTGTGGTCCCTCTGGAGGTCAAAATTGTTATCCGATTTAAAAAACCGTTTGATTATATCACCGTGCCATGGTTATGAAGGTTGAGTTTGAATTTCGTGAAAATCGGACCAAAATTGACGGACAAAATGGCCGCCATTTGTACGCGAATAGTGTGAAAATATGTTATATCAAGGTTGTGAACAGTGTAGAGGTCACAATTTTGAACCGATTTGGATGAAACTTGACATGCATGTTTATAACCCAAAGATCTTGGTTCCTTTCGATATTTGCGCTCATTGATTCGTAACTTCCTGAATTATGGCCCCTGATTGTACGAAAAATCACCCTTTTTTAAATCACCCTTTTTAGCTTGTGGTCCCTCTGGAGGTCAAAATTGTTATCCGATTTAAAAAAACGTTTGATTATATCACCGTTTCATGGTTATGAAGGTTGAGTTCGAATTTCGTGAAAATCGGACCAAAATTGACAGACAAAATGGCCGCCATTTGTACGCGAATATTGTGAAAATATGTTATATCAAGGTTGTGGACCTTATAGAGGTCACAATTTTGAACCGATTTTGATGAAACTTGACATGTATGTATATAACCGAAAGATCTTGGTTCCTTTCGATATTTGCGCCCATCGGATCGTAACTTCCTGAATTATGGCCCCTGATTGTCCGAAAAATTGCTTTTGTTCGCTTTTGGTCCCTCTGGAGGTCAAAATTATTATCCGATTTAAAAAAACGTTTGACTATATCACCGTTACATGGTAATGAAGAGAGAGTTCGAATTACGTGAAAATCGGACTAGAATTGACGGACAAAATGGCCGCCGTTTGTACACAAATAGTGTGAAAATGTTATATCAAGGTTGTGGACCCTATAAATTAAAGGTCACAATTTTGAATCGATTTTGATGAAACTTGACATGTATGTTTATAACCCAAAGATCTTGGTCCCTTTCGATATTTGCGCCCATCGGGTCATTACTTCCTGAATTATGTCCCCTGATTGTACGAAAAATCACCCTTTTTAGCTTGTTGTGCCTCTGTGTGGGCGTATGTTTCGTTGCCTGGCAACCTATTTTTGTCTGTCACGTAACTTTCAGATATGCTTTTATTCATTCGTCCATGATAGACACACGGCACAGTGGTCACGTGGCAACCATAATTGAAATTGCTTTAAAATAAAATTCCGTACGCGACTACGACACCAGATACCTTTCAAAAATAATAACGACAAAAATTCAACATGGTTAAAATTAAGCCTCTGTCAGCATGTGTATATAAAAAATCATAACGGTAGATGCAACTTAAAATTAAAATTAAACGTAGCATCGCCGGCTTATTGACCTAGAAATTCCAATCAGTGTCACACGTCTCATCGGCGGATTTGGCAATGGCGGAAAAAATATAATATATATTATTATTAATGATTGTTTCTCAGTATATTTGGTGTTCTATCAGAGGATTATATTCAACTAATGTCACTAACAACTGGTCATCAGCGAAACCATTAAACGTATAGTTATCAGTTTAATATCTACCAGTACCTAGAATTCATATGGAACGTCAAAGGAAGCGCGATTCCCGAACGAGATGAACAAATAAGAGGCTGGTTACGCGAGTCATTGTTTGGAAAAACATCAGCTTCCGTCATGTCGATGACAAGTAAACAATAACTGTTAACTATCGAAGGCTCTGTCGTTGCGTTTCTATGACAGTTCTACCATATCCAGAATTGTCGAATGAGGACACTAACTATACGCGCTAAGAAGACGAAGGCCCGGCGGACCCGAGTGAAATAGGCAAGCAGAAGTCCTCCGATAAATCAGTCGGCCTCGGGCCTACGGACCGACGTTTGTGTCGAACACTGCCCTTGATCACTTTGAAAAATCTTGTGAACGCTTTAGAGGCTAAAGTTAATATCCGATTGACTTTAAATTTGTACACAGTGTTTAGGGTCATGAGACGAAGAATCCTATTTGATTTTCAGTGATATCTGATAATTTCTGGCACTTGATCACTTTGAAATATCTTGTGGACAAACGCCTTGAGACAAACCATCAAAACTATTCTAATCATTTCTGATAATTATTTAATGGGCTATTACTCGTAATAAGATTATCATGTGTTGTAAATGTTCTCCTTACTGACAAAAGAAACAATATGCGACAACCCTTGTTGACTGCCCGGACGACTTAGCTGTTGTGGGCGTATGTTTCGTTGCCTGGCAACCTATCTTTTAAACTTAACGTCACACAGTTGTTATATAATCTTTATTAATATTTAAAACAGATTATGAAAGCCGATATCTTGCTCTTTTGTTTGGTATAATTTTTATATACCTATTCTTCTTATTAATTTCATAAACGTAAGTTGAAAAACGTCAATTTTGCGTGTTTTGACGTTACGGTAAAAAATTTTGTCACGTTTTGAAATGAGGGTACCCCACTTCAAGTGCTCCAAGCTAGTTGTTATTATTAATTAAAAAAATTCATTTTAATACCATTAGAAAGATATATCAAAATACCATGTATTTTTTTCAAGTTGAAAAAACAATTTACGTACTCTTTTTTTGAGGCAATTTGTCAAAATTCCATAACCCACCGATCGAAAGTTCATTTTATTGTCGTTCTGATGCTACTAAAATCGATAAAATCGGATCATGTTAAGTGCTAGCTTCGAGCACTTGAAAATGGTATACAACGCGACATTTTGTGGACAAATAAATCTCGTAGTTTTGCCTTGTTATGACGTCATTTCAACACCAAAACGATGATGTATTCCAAGTTCCTAAGACTCATATTCTCGGTAAATTACCTCGAAAGGCAAATCCGATGTTAATTTATGAAGTAGGCGTTATGTAAAATGTATAAAGAACTTGCCTGAAAATAAATAACATAGTTAAAATCCATTTTTATACGCCCACATTTTCATGTGGACGTATTATGTCGTCGCCCCTGTCCGTCCGTCCGTCCGGACATCCGTCCGTCCGTCTGGATGTCCGTCCGGACGTCCGTCCGTCCACAATTTGTTTGTGGACTCTCTACAGGTCACAATTCTTATCCGATTTTGACGAAACTTGAAATATAGGTTTATCCCCAAAAGAACTCGGCTGCTTTCAATATTGGCATGTATCGGATCAAAACTTCATGGATTATGGCCCCTGATTGTACGAAAAATCACGTTTTTAGCTTGTGGACCCTATAGAGGTCACAATTTTGAACCGATTTTGATGAAACTTGACATGCATGTTTGTAACCCAAAGATCTTGGTTCCTTTCGATATTTGCGGCTATTGGAATGTAATTTCCTGAATTATGGCCCCTGATTGTCCGAAAAATCACCCTTTTTAGCTTGTGGTCCCTCTGGAGGTCACAATTATTATTCGATTTAAAAAACCGTTTGATTATATCACCGTTACACCCTAAGGAAGGTTGAGTTCGAATTTCGGGAAAATCGGACGAAAATTGTCATACAAAATGGCCGCCGTTTGTACGCGAATACTGTTAAAAAATGGTATATCCATGTTGTGGACCCCTGGAGGTCACAATTTTGATTCGATTTTGATGAAACTTGAAATTCATGGTTATAACCAAAAGATCTTGCTTTCTTTCGATATTTGCGCATATATCGGATCGTAACTTCCTGAATTATGGCCCCTGATTATACGCAAAATCTCCTTTTTTTTTAGCTTGGATGTCACAATTATTATTCGATTTAAAAAAAACGTTTGATTATATCACCGTTACACCCTAAGGAAGGTTGAGTTCGAATTTCGGGAAAATCGGACGAAAATTGTCATACAAAATGGCCGCCGTTTGTATGCGAATACTGTTAAAAAATGGTATATCAAGGTTGTGGACCCTGTGGAGGTCACAGTTTTAATTCGATTTTGATGAAACTTGAAATTCATGGTTATAACCCAAAGATCTTGGTTCCTTTCGATATTTGCGCATATCGGATCGTAACTTCCTGAATTATGGCCCCTGATTATACGCAAAATCGCCTTTTTTTTTTAGCTTGGAGGTCACAATTATTATCCGATTTAAAAAAACGTTTGATTATATTACCGTTACACCGTAAGGAAGGTTGAATTCGAATTTCGGGAAAATCAGACCAAAATTGCTATACAAAATGGCCGCCGTTTGTACGCGAATACTGTTAAAAAATGGTATATCAAGGTTGTGGACCCTGTAAAGGTCACAATTTTAATTCAATTTTGATGAAACTTGAAATTCATGGTTATAACCCAAAGATCTTGGTTCTTTTCGATATTTGCGCATATCGGATTGTAACGTCCTGAATTATGGCCCCTGGTTATACGCAAAATCCCCCTTTCTTTAGCTTGTGGTCCCTCTGGAGGTCACAATTATTATCCCATTTAAAAAAAACGTTTGATTATATCACCGTTACACTGTAAGGAAGGTTGAGTTTGAATTTCGGGAAAATCGGACCAAAATTGACAGACAAAATGGCCGCCGTTTGTACGCGAATACTGTTAAAAAAATGATATATCATGGTTGTGGACCCTGTATAGGTCACAATTTTAATTCGATTTTGATGAGGAAGGTTGAGTTCTAATTTCGTGAAAATCGTACCAAAATTGACGGACGAAATGGTCGCCGTTTGTACGCGAATAGTGTAAAAATATGGTATATCATGGTTGTGGACTCTCTACAGGTCACAATTCTTATCCGATTTTGACGAAAAGTCACATTTCTAGGTTGTGTACCGTCACACCATAATCATTGTCGGTTTCGAATTTCATTAATATCAGACTGGAACTGACCAACTAAATGGCTGCTCCCAATACAGTATGAAATACAGGACTTAAAGATGTAGGAAAAATCACTTTCGGTATTGCTTGTTCTCTGTCCATCTCTCGAAAATGTGGGCGTATCCTGCCTGGCAGTGCCAGCCTATCTTTTACGTCTTTCACGGGGGTAGACTTTATTTACATCACATGACTCATATTCGCGCACTTTTATGATCATGTGACAAGATGTGAGGATCGAACGGAAATTTTCTACGAGCTACAACCCGTCTCTACATTTTAACACCAAACATATTTCAAGAATGGAAAAATTCTGTAAAATTGACGACTGTTTCAATGCTCTGAAATCATAGATTTGCTGTTCAATGAATTATTCAAGCCCAATGTTAATGTATTTCTGTGCACGCGAATGGAAATGAAACCGGAAAATATCCACACGGGTCTCTGTCTGTGTAGTCTGTACTGACCGTAGCCGTGAGTAGGCGTGAGGACGAAAATGTAGTACCCTGGTCTATGGATAATACATACGATTTCTTTCCACTTAAAAAGAGAATTCTACCCAAATAAAGTTGGACCAACAAAAGAATCAACGCCAGCTGAAATAATTTGAATATTGGCTCTATAGACTATTTCTGGATTTGTCGTTGCCGATTTACAATATTTTGTTTTGACTGATATGATGGAATATATGAATAATTAGGTCAATCATGTCAATAAATAATATGTCGATACGGATACTCAATTTTGCAAAACTTTTTATGAAATAATTTAGCATTATATAACAGTTGTGATACTAATTATTATAATTTTAATTCTTGTTTTTTGGGGGGGGAACTAATAACACGTTGAATATTACATATTGTTGAACAGTTAACATTAACAAATTGAAAGAAACGACAAGCGTAAGGCCTTTTTAGGCCTTTATTTGATATTTATTTACATTGATTAAAATATACAAAAATAAGAAAGTTGCTCAGTAGGCTACATATACTGATTTGAAGGAATACTAGAAATCAGAAGTGAAGTAAAAACCAAAAAAAAATCTTCCACTAGTCAAAATGGTAGGTTCCAGGCCCAGGCCTTAAACATGACTTGGCCATAGCCTATCAGTATCAGTAACTGAGTAACCTACTTTTACTATTTAGTCCTTAGACTAGCTAGAGAATATTTTTCCATTTGTCAATGTTGTTATCTTCTGAGTAGAAATAATATGTAAAAGCAGAATTCTAACAATAATGTAAGCAATGGATGCTGAGAAAATTGATAATGAAACAGTTGTCCTTTCTTTAAGATTATGTGGTTGCTATGGCAACCATCCAAAATCCTTAATATTTCACAAAAATTATACAATTCATAATATTTTATATTACATGGGCTGTAAATATGTGCTAAAATGATTTCTGCTACCGTACTTAAATGTACCATAATCAATTGGTTTGTCATGGTGATCAATTGGTTTGAAAATTGAATAACATTGCCTTTTGGGGGTTTGTTTTTGTTTTGATAGTTATAACAACCAAATATTAAGTATTATAGAAGAGAAAAGATAAGTGATTTTAAAAATTCACTACATTTACCAGTACAGTACACAAATTTCACTTGAATATCTCAATTCCTTCATAATTTTTTTAAGCCTAAATTGTGTGACTTCCAATTGCAGAATGTTTTTCAAAGTGAACCCCTTTCCAGGTATAAAGAGATGGCATATAAATATTTTGTTATTATTTATTTATTCAATCATTACCAGCTACTGACTAAAAATAATATAAAAATTAATATTAATGAGAAAATTATCGGAAAATGATGCTTTTTAAAAAATATACAGTGGTTGCTATGGTAACCACTCAAACTCCTTAATATTTGGCTCAAACTTATACAATCCATATCATTTGACATTACATGTGTTTCAAATATTTTAAAATTCTTATTTTTAAATGTGGTGATCAATTTTTGGGTTATGGTAAATAGTGTTGAAAATGGTCAAAAATGGCATTTTTGTCCCCCGCTTTCGAAGAAAGTTGGGGGACTATTAAAATGGGTTTGCCCGTCCGTCTGTCTGTCTGCCTGTCTGTCTGTCCGTCCGTCTGTCTGTCCGTCACACTTTTTGGGACACAATAACTCTCTTCCTAATTGAGCTAGAATGTTCAAACTTGGTGTATGTGTTTATTGTCCCCCGCCTTTCGAAGAAAGTTGGGGGACTATTAAAATGGGTTCGTCTGTCTGTCCGTCTGTCTGTCCGTCTGTCTGTCTGTCTGTCCGTCTGTCTGTCCGTCACACTTTTTGGGACACAATAACTCTCTTCCTAATTGAGCTAGAATGTTCAAACTTGGTGTATGTGTTTATTAGGTCAATGCCTTGATGGAGTTCGAAGGTAAGCAGAGATAAGCAATTTGATTGGTTGATGCTTTGGGACACGATAACTTTAGTTCTAATTAAGTGAGACTGATGAAACTTGGTGTATTGTTTCATTATAGTAATACCTTGACTAAGTTCGATAATGAGCATTTTCTGCTCAGGGTAAGCAGAGCTATACGCAATTTGATTGGTCGAGAATTTGGAACACAATAACTCTCCTTCTAATTGAGTTAAAATGTTCAAACTTGGTGTATATGCTTATTAGGTCAATGCCTTGATGGAGTTGGAAGATGAGCATTTTCCGCTTAGGGTAAGCAGAGATAAGCAATTTGATTGGTTGATGCTTTGGGACACGATACCTTTAGTTCTAATTAAGTGAGAGTGATGAAACTTGGTGTATAGTTTCATTATAGTAATACCTTGACTAAGTTCGATAATGAGCATTTTCTGCTCAGGGTTAGCAGAGCGATACGCAATTTGATTGGTCGAGACTTTGGAACACAATAACTCTCCTTCTAATTTAGTTAAAATGTTCAAACTTGGTGTATATGCTTATTAGGTCAATGCCTTGATGGAGTTAGAAGATGAGCATTTTCCGCTTAGGGTAGGCAGAGATAAGCAATTTGATTGGTTGATGCTTTGAGACACGATAATTTTAGTTCTAATTAAGTGAGAGTGATGAAACTTGGTGTATAGTTTCATTACAGTAATACCTTGACTAAGATCGATAATGAGCATTTTCTGCTCAGGGTAAGCAGAGCGATAAGCAATTTGATTTGCCGAGACTTTGGAACACAATAACTCTCCTTCGAATTCAGTTAAAATGTTCAAAATTGGTGTGTATGCTTATTAGGTCAATGCCTTGATGGAGTTCGAAGATGAGCATTTTCTTCTTACGGTAGGCAGATATAAGCAATTTTTGGATGACACTTCGTGTTCAGTTTGATTGGTCGATACGTTTGAAAAAAATAAATGTGCGATTAATTAATATATGTCATCTATTTATTTTGGGATTTCGGCGGGGGACATCAGCCTCACTGTTGGCTTGTTAGGTCAATGCCTTGATGGAGTTCGAAGATGAGCATTTTCTGCTTAGGGTAAGCAGAGATAAGCGATTTGATTGGTTGATGCTTTGGGACACGATAACTTTAGTTCTAATTAAGTGAGATTGATGAAACTTGGTGTATAGTTTCATTACAGTAATACCTTGACTAAGTTCGATAATGAGCATTTTCTGCTCAGGGTAAGCAGAGCGATACGCAAATTGATTGGTCGAGATTTTGGAACACAATAACTCTCCTTCTAATTGAGTTAAAATGTTCAAACTTGGTGTACATGCTTATTAGGTCAATGCCTTGATGGAGTTCAAAGATGAGCATTTTCCGCTTAGGGTAAGCAGAGATAAGCAATTTGATTGCTTGATGCTTTGGGACACGATAGCTTTAGTTCTAATTTAGTGAGAGTGATGAAACTTGGTGTATAGTTTCATTACAGTAATACCTTGACTAAGTTCGATAATGAGCATTTTCTGCTCAGGGTAAGCAGAGCGATACGCAATTTGATTGGTCAAGATTTTGGAACGCAATAACTCTCCTTCTAATTGAGTTAAAATGTTCAAACTTGGTGTATATGCTTATTAGGTCAATGCCTTGATGGAGTTCAAAGATGAGCATTTTCCGCTTAGGGGCAGTCATTGTTTTTTGAGGCGCGCGATCGCTCGCGAGCGCCTGCCGCGCACCTGAATGTCAGTCGAGGGGAGGTTTTTCTCCCTCGCCTTAAAATTGAACATTGCTCTCCATATTTGTAAATCATGGACATTTATTCGATCTCCGCCATGCTGTCATTGTGAAATTAAATTATTTGGTGTATTCGATTAGTATGTGATCGCACATGGTAATAAAATATCGATGAATAAGTTGCTAAAAATAGATGGCGCCAATGCGCCATTGGTTAATTTAACTGAAATGAAAAGCAGAACTCTCGCGAGACGTTAGAAATTACAAGAGATGGCACGTAAAAATTTCCAATGCGAATAATTTCGGAAGAAATAGATTATATCTTGATGGAATTTTTAAGCGTTTATGATTATATTTTGAATGGGGGTTATGTTTTCTAAGAATAATTATACAAGCTAAATGTATTTAGCAATTTCGACAAGTATTTCTATTGGAATACCGTAAGTAGTTATAGACGATAGCAGAAGTTTTACTTGACCGTACGACTACCAACGAATGATATTATTTAGCAGACGATGTATATTATCAATTATTTTCCATATACAGAAAACTAATCACTCTTCTTAATATCAGATCACTCTCCTTAACTCCTAAATCACTCTTCTTATCGAAACTGGGAGAGCTTTTTTAGGAGAGCGATTTTTTCAATTTCTTCAATTAAGGGTAACTTTTTTCGACTCTCCCCTAAAATACAAAAAACAACGACTGCTTAGGGTAAGCAGAGATAAGCAATTTGATTGGTTGATGCTTTGGGACACGATAACTTTAGTTCTAATTAAGTGAGAGTGATGAAACTTGGTGTATAGTTTCATTACAGTAATACCTTGACTAAGATCGATAATGAGCATTTTCTGCGCAGGGTAAGCAGAGCGATAAGCAATTTGATTTGCCGAGACTTTGGAACACAATAACTCTCCTTCGATTGGCCGCGACTTTGGAACACAATAACTCCCCTTCTAATTGAGTTAAAGACCCCTACGCGCAAGGGAATTATTGAAATAAAATTAAAACCATATGTTAGTCCCGAAATGACCTAGTTTGTGTCACGTGGACGTTAAACCCCATTTCTCTCTCTCTCTCACTAAGCCAGATTTCACCGATTTAAAAAAAAAACAACAAAGTGTCATTGGATAACCCGAACAATGGACGATATTTAGACAGTCAACTGGTAAATATTCGCTGATTAGGAAAAATATTACGGGACGCTAAAGATCTAGTATTTTCCTTTTTGGACTTTTATATATCAGAATGATATCAATTCGATGGTTAGGCAATATATTATGAGATGCCGAAAATGTAGTATTTACCTCTTTTTTTGGAGCCTATTCAGACTCGTTTATCTCGAAAACTACTTCTATTTCTCTTCTTAAACTTCTGTTACCACGAGTCCTATCAGTCATTTATAGTATAAATGTACATTTAAAAGCATGGCAATGATATAAAGGACCCTGAAAGCCGATTCAGCACTGCTATGCAGGTCTAGTTATTATTATTCAGATTCCAATTTGAATAGATCTCAGCAACTGCTTGTCGCATCGTTACGATTTCTTCAGTTTTACTGCGAAAGAGGGTGTGACTTATAGGATAAAGCTATTTTGAACGTTCTGCGACTATGCGAAATGTCCGAAATCCCCAAAGTTATCGTTTTTATACGCCCACATTGAAATGTGGTCGTATATTGTCGTCGCCCCCGTCCGTCCGTCCGTCCGTCCGACCGGCGGTCCGGCGTACACAATTGCTTGTGGACGCTCTAGAGGGTACAGTTAATATCCGATTGACTTTAAATTTATACACAGTGTTTGAGGTCATGAGACGAAGAAGCCTATTGTTTTTCAGCGATTTCCGATAATAACTACCAGAGTTATGGCCCTTGATCACTTCAAAAAATCTTGTGGACGCTCTAGAGGCCAAAGTTAATATTCGATTGGCTTTAAATTTATACACAGTGTTTACGGTCATAAGACGAAGAAGCCTATCGATTTTCAGCGATTTCCGATAATTAGTGCCAGAGTTATGGCCCTTGATCACTTCAAAAAATCTTGTGGACGCTCTAAAAGCCAAAGTTAATATCCGATTGACCTTAAATTTATACACAGTGTTTAAGGTCATAAGAAGAAGAAGCCTATTGATTTTCAGCGATTTCCGATAATTAGTGCCAGAGTTATGGCCCTTGATCACTTCAAAAAATCATGTGGACGCTCTAAAAGCCAAAGTTAATATCCGATTGACTTTAAATTTATACACAGTGTTTACGGTCATAAGACGAAGAAGCCTATCGATTTTCAGCGATTTCCGATAATTAGTGCCAGAGTTATGGCCCTTGATCACTTCAAAAAATCTTGTGGACGCTCTAAAAGCCAAAGTTAATATCCGATTGACCTTAAATTTATACACAGTGTTTACGGTCATAAGAAGAAGAAGCCTATTGATTTTCAGCGATTTCCGATAATTAGTGCCAGAGTTATGGCCCTTGATCACTTCAAAAAATCTTGTGGACGCTCTAAAAGCCAAAGTTAATATCCGATTGACTTTAAATTTATACACAGTGTTTAAGGTCATAAGTCGAAGAAGCCTATTGATTTTCAGCGATTTCCGATAATTAGTGCCAGAGTTATGGCCCTTGATCACTTCAAAAAATCTTGTGGACGCTCTAAAAGCCAAAGTTAATATCCGATTGACTTTAAATTTATACACAGTGTTTAAGGTCATAAGTCGAAGAAGCCTATTGATTTTCAGCGATTTCCGATAATTAGTGCCAGAGTTATGGCCCTTGATCACTTCAAAAAATCTTGTGGACGCTCTAAAAGCCAAAGTTAATATCCGATTGACTTTAAATTTATACACAGTGTTTAAGGTCATAAGTCGAAGAAGCCTATTGATTTTCAGAGATTTCCGATAATTAGTGCCAGAGTTATGGCCCTTGATCACTTCAAAAAATCTTGTGGACGCTCTAAAAGCCAAAGTTAACATCCGATTGACTTTAAATTTATACACAGTGTTTAAGGTCATAAGACGAAGAAGCCTATTGATTTTCAGCAATTTCCGATAATTAGTGCCAGAGTTATGGCCCTTGATCACTTCAAAAAATCTTGTGAACGATCTAGAGGCCAAAGTTAATATCCGATTGACTTAAAATTCATACACAGTGTTTAAGGTCATAAGACGAAGAAGGCTATTGATTTTCAGCGATTTCCGATAATTAGTGCCAGAGTTATGGCCCTTGATCACATCAAAAAATCCTGTGGACGCTCTAAAGGCCAAAGTTAATATCTGATTGACTTTAAATTTACACACACTGTTTAAGGTCATGAGACGAAGAAGCCTACTGATTTTCATTGATTTCAAATAATTACTTCCAGAGTTATCTCCCTTGATCACTTCAAAAAACCTTGTGACGCTACAGATGCCAAACTTATCATCCGTTTGACTTCAGATTGATACACAGAGTTTAAGGTGTTGAAACGCACAAGTATTTTGATTTTCAATGAATTTTGATAACAGAACAGCTAAATCCATGATGTTAAATGTTTCCTATACTAATTGATAGCGTGGGGCAAAACTTTATAAAAAGCAAACAAATTCTAATGATTTTCAGATAATTACATAATGAGTTGTTTCATTACCAAAAAAAGTAAAAATATGCGACAACCCTTGTTGACTGCCCGGACGATTTAGCTGCTGTGGGCGTATGTTTCGTTGCCTGGCAACCTATCTTTAAAAATATTGCAGTAATTTTAACAATAATCATGGGATTTTAACTTTCGATACATTTTGGCATAGCCTGAGACAGGGCACATAGCTGTGCTACTTTCGGTTTTTGATTTTCGGCAAATCTTCGAAGATATTAGGCGCCAAATTTTGAAAATTTAAAATTTTACAAAAAACTTTTTTATTTATGAATATTTTTTAGTCGTATTGTACACAGAATTAAAGAGCAGACATGATTTTTTCCCGCTTTAAAGCGGATTTCCGCTTTTTGTCCCGTCTGGTTCTGATTTTTTTGCGGTCGGTTCCGATTTTTGACAACGCTTTTGTTATGATATTGTTCCGCTTTAATTAATTCAAGCACCTTGTTTGAAAAGCCTAATATCATAAAACAAACAATCATTAATTTTTTTCCTGACAAATTTCTAACTGCTGAACTCCAAAATATCTATCCATAACTTTTAAAATCTGCCGACCGGATGTCAGCGATGTAAACATTAACAATACCTGATCGTAGATTCGCGCGAGATTGAAGAGATCGCCTCTCATTGTGTACAGAGTTTCTCTATTGGCCTATGATGGTACGGTACGTAATCATCGTCAGTTCTTTCGCGCTATGGCTAAGGTCGTAGATCAAGACGTCAACACCAAACTATTCGACAAACGACTTTATAATGGATAGAAATGGTTGGAAGGCGAGCTCGTGAGACATTCTATTCGTAAAGTCAATTCCCGAAGAGTCGTGAATTATTATTATTAATTACGGTCGGAGGGAGGTCGAAGTTTATTCGATTTAAGCATAGAACTAAATACGTTTAGTTCTATGATTTAAGCAACATATTTTCTAGTCTAGAAAATTATACAGGGACAATGAAAAGATCGGATGCGTAGTTCAAACATTATTTATTATTTTATTTTTTTTTTGTTTAGTAAGTATTCTGTAAATGAATTAAATGCAAGAAAAATAAGAAATAAAAAATTTGTAGTAAATTTGAAGAAAAATAAATATAAGAATATTGAAATTCAGTATGAGACCCCCCACCCCCCTTTACTTTAAAATTACCTTTGACCCCCCCTCCCAAAAAAAAAACTGGCGTTGCTACCGGACACGCCCCCCCCCCCCCCCCCCCCCGATTTTTTCAGCTTTTTTTTGCGACAGCTAAAATCATGTCTGAAAGAGTCATCTGTCTTGCGTAAAAATGCTGAACATTTTTGTCTTAGTAATTTTCCTAGGCTGCCATTGGCTAATTCAGTTTTTCAGTCCTAGATTATTTTTTTATTGTTCGATTTGTATAAAACAAAGTTCATATGCTTTGTTGTCTCAATTGTCATTTTTTTTGTTACCGATAGTGTTATCTGTCGGCACCGGAAGTGGCATAATTTTACCAAAAACTACAATTTTGACAGTTATTTTCCTTCTTCGAAAACAAATATTATTTTTTTGAAAAATTATATGGCTCAAAGAGTGTGTCCTTTGAAGGCGCAAAAAATGGCGGAAGCAGTTTTTTTAATTTCTATTTCATTTTCTAGCAAATTGGATTAAGAGGTGAAAAAAGGCGTAAAATTGATCTATTTACAACCCATTCAGGCTTTTCAGATTTTAAAATATTTTTACATAACTCTTATAGACTTGTAGCTATAATCAATACGAAGAGAATGTATGTTAAAATTAGTTTGTAATATAAGCAGTTGCCAAGAAATGGGCAGTTCTACATAAGTCACTGTTTTCTTTATTTTGCGTGTAATAAAGTCAATTATTATTGGATTTTTATAAAAGTGACATAATTTGATTCAAAAAGCATGTAGCGTCATATCAAGTTGATTACAATTTAAAATTGACACCGGAAGTGACGTCATTTTGTCAAAAACTGCATTTTAAACTTTTTAGATCAATGATTCATTCAACCAAGAATTACTTAATATGTATTAATAATTTTAACTTTTGGTTTAAATTCACATATAAACACAACTCATGAGTCATATGGTCATATAGATATCATAAAATTGTTTCTAACTTGTTCGCTTGCCGAGAAATAGACGGTTTTCTACAGGTCACTTTTGAAGGATTTGGGGCCATAAAAGTATCAATTATTATTTGATTTTCATAAACGTTACACCATGTTATACCTAATGCCATTTGGGATTTCATACAAGTAATGTAAGATTTTCATTATCACCGGAAGTAACGTCATTTTGGCAAAAACTGTATTTTTAGCCTTCAAAACAGATATTTTATTCAAATGAGTCTGTTTTGAAATCTTTTTTGATGGAGTTCGAAGATGAGCATTTTCCGCTTAGGGTAAGTAGAGATAAGCAATTTGATTGGTTGATGCTTTGGGACACGATAACTTCAGTTCTAATTAAGTGAGATTGATGAAACTTGGTGAAACTTGGTGTATAGTTTCATTACAGTAATACCTTGACTAAGTTCGATAATGAGCATTTTCTGCTCAGGGTAAGCAGAGCGATACGCAAATTGATTGGTCGAGATTTTGGAACACATTAACTCTCCTTCTAATTGAGTTAAAATGTTCAAACTTGGTGTACATGCTTATTAGGTCAATGCCTTGATGGAGTTCAAAGATGAGCATTTTCCGCTTAGGGTAAGCAGAGATAAGCAATTTGATTGGTTGATGCTTTGGGACACGATAGCTTTAGTTCTAATTTAGTGAGAGTGATGAAACTTGGTGTATAGTTTCATTACAGTAATACCTTGACTAAGTTCGATAATGAGCATTTTCTGCTCAGGGTAAGCAGAGCGATACGCAATTTGATTGGTCAAGATTTTGGAACGCAATAACTCTCCTTCTAATTGAGTTAAAATGTTCAAACTTGGTGTATATGCTTATTAGGTCAATGCCTTGGTGGAGTTCGAAGATGAGCATTTTCCGCTTAGGGGCAGTCATTGTTTTTTGAGGCGCGCGATTGCTCGCGAGCGCCTGCCGCGCACCTGAATGTCAGTCGAGGGGAGGTTTTTCTCCCTCGCCTTAAAATTGAACATTGCTCTCCATATTTGTAAATCATGGACATTTAATCGATCTCCGCCATGCTGTCATTGTGAAATTAAATTATTTGGTGTATTCGATTAGTATGTGATCGCACATGGTAATAAAATATCGATGAATAAGTTGCTAAAAATAGATGGCGCCAATGCGCCATTGGTTAATTTAACTGAAATGAAAAGCAGAACTCTCGCGAGACGTTAGAAATTACAAGAGATGGCACGTAAAAATTTCCAATGCGAATAATTTCGGAAGAAATAGATTATATCTTGATGGAATTTTTAAGCGTTTATGATTATATTTTGAATGGGGGTTATGTTTTCTAAGAATAATTATACAAGCTAAATGTATTTAGCAATTTCGACAAGTATTTCTATTGGAATACCGTAAGTAGTTATAGACGATAGCAGAAGTTTTACTTGACCGTACGACTACCAACGAATGATATTATTTAGCAGACGATGTATATTATCAATTATTTTCCATATACAGAAAACTAATCACTCTTCTTAATATCAGATCACTCTCCTTAACTCCTAAATCACTCTTCTTATCGAAACTGGGAGAGCTTTTTTAGGAGAGCGATTTTTTTCAATTTCTTCAATTAAGGGGAGCTTTTTTCGACTCTCCCCTAAAATACAAAAAACAACGACTGCTTAGGGTAAGCAGAGATAAGCAATTTGATTGGTTGATGCTTTGGGACACGATAACTTTAGTTCTAATTAAGTGAGAGTGATGAAACTTGGTGTATAGTTTCATTACAGTAATACCTTGACTAAGATCGATAATGAGCATTTTCTGCGCAGGGTAAGCAGAGCGATAAGCAATTTGATTTGCCGAGACTTTCGAACACAATAACTCTCCTTCGAATTGAGTTAAGATGTTCAAAATTGGTGTGTATGCTTATTAGGTCAATCCCTTTATGGAGTTCGAAGATGAGCATTGTCTTCTTCTTAGGGTAGGCAGAGATAAGCAATTTGATAGGTTGATACTTTGGGACAAGATAGCTTAGGTTCATCTTGATTGATGATTTTTATGCCAATACAATGACTGCATTCTCATTCAGTAATGGATTCGACAGTAACAGTGTATAGAAACGATTGACTCGGACACGAGTTCCCTTTCCCTTGGCCAGAGGGACCCTTTTGTCAAGCGTGGGGGCCCTTTTGTCTGCCTTTAGGGCCCCCCTAACTAGGGTACATTTTCGTTTTTCTCGTCGCTTTTATCCTTTTTATACGCCCACATGGAAATGTGGTCGTATATTGCCGTCGCCCCCGTCCGTCCGTCTGTCGGTCCGTCCGTCCGTCGTTCACAATTTCTTGTGAACGCTCTAGAGGCTAAAGTTAATAGCCGATTGACTTGAAATTTATACACGGTGTTTAAGGTCGTGAGACGAAGAAGCCTATTGATTTTCAGCGATATCCGATAATTACTACCAGAGTTATGACCCTTGATCACTTTGAAAAATCTTGTGAACGCTCTAGAGGCTATAGTTAATATCCGATTGACTTTAAATTTATACACAGTGTTTAAGGTCATGAGACGAAAAAAGCCTATTGATTTTGGGTGATATCTGATAATTACTGCCAGAGTTATGACCCTTGATCACTTTGAAAAATCTTGTGAATGCTTTAGAGGCTAAAGTTAATATCTGATTGACTTGAAATTTATACACAGTGTTTAAGGTCGTGAGACAAAGAAGCCTATTGATTTTCAGCGATATCCGATAATTACTACCAGAGTTATGACCCTTGATCACTTTGAAAAATCTTGTGAACGCTCTAGAGGCTATAGTTAATATCCGATTGACTACAAATTTATACACAGTGTTTAAGGTCATGAGACGAAGAAGCCTATTGATTTTCGGTGATATCTGATAATTACTGCCAGAGTTATGACCCTTGATCACTTTGAAAAATCTTGTGAACGCTTTAGAGGCTAAAGTTAATATCTGATACACGGTGTTTAAGGTCGTGAGACGAAGAAGCCTATTGATTTTCAGCGATATCCGATAATTACTACCAGAGTTATGGCCCTTGATCACTTTGAAAAATCTTGTGAACGCTCTAGAGGCTATAGTTAATATCCGATTGACTTTAAATTTATACACAGTGTTTAAGGTCATGAGAGGAAGAATCCTATTGATTTTCGTTGATATCTGATAATTACTGCCAGAGTTATGACCCTTGATCACTTTGAAAAATCTTGTGAACGCTTTAGAGGCTAAAGTTATTATCCGATTGACTTTAAATTTATACACAGTGTTTAAGGGCATGAGACGACGAAGCCTATTGATTTTCGGTTATATGAGATAATTACTACCAGAGTTATGACCCTTGATCACTTTGAAAAATCTTGTGAACGCTCTAAAGGCTAAAGTTAATATCCGATTGACTTTAAATTTGTACACAGTGTTTAGGGTCATGAGACGAAGAATCCTATTTGATTTTCAGTGATATCTGGCACTTGATCACTTTGAAATATCTTGTGGACAAAGGTCTTGAGACAAACCATCAAAACTATTCTAATCATTTCTGATAATTATTTAATGGGCTATTACTCGTAATAAGATTATCATGTGTTGTGAATGTTCTCCTTACTGATAAAAGAAACAATATGCGTCAACCCTTGTTGACTGCCCGGACGACTTAGCTGTTGTGGGCGTATGTTTCGCTGCCTGGCAACCTATCTTTCTTTATAAAACACTTTTGGATTACACTTCGTGTACAGTTTGATTGCTCGATATGTTTGAAAAAAATAAATGTGCGATTAATTAATATGTGTCATCTATTTATTTTGGGATTTCGGCGGGGGACATCAGCCTCACTGTTGGCTTGTGTCAAATCAGTTACGTTCAGTGAAATACGGCATGAATCTGAACCCAACCATTTGTTAATGTTTGTTTAATATTTTGCTCAGTCTAAGAATTTAGAACCAAAGAGAATAGTCCATACATTAATAATATAGGTCCAACGCGACGAGAATATACATTAACTTGATACACTCACTCAGTTCATTTGACACCTCCCTCTTTGTTAGGATAAGCTGCTGATTTGGCGACGAACAGTATCTGACCAGCTCAATTTATCTCGACAACCAGTGTCTGGAATGCTGCCTGGCTGCATTTCCGACAGTTTATTTCACAAAATATTTGGTGAATATAATATTCATTCACTTGGAATCACTCACCCCGCCCGTTTGACACTTTCCTCTGGTCGGATAAACTAGTGATTTTGCAAGTTAAAGATATCGTCAGATTTTAACACTAAATCACATAACAACCATGTCATATATTTGTTAATGTTTGTTTAATATTTCACCTTTGTGTTATAGTGCTCAAGAGATTAAGCATGTTGATTGGCTAGGTTTACCACCTCAATAGATTGTGAAATCATTAACTATATAAATTTCTGTTACGTTTATTGATAAACTGTATCATTCAAAGACAATTTGTTACCGGTGTGACTATTGTACAAAAACTCAAATGACAATTTCGGATATGTAAGTGACAAATTTTAAGAAATAAAAATGCTCTATAAATTTGTTGGAAATCTTTAACAAAAGTTTTGTTATTGTGTTTTCAATTCCTTGAAATTTCCCGTGTTTAGAATTGTCTCAGTTTTGAATATGTAATATGGTGTAGTTATAAATGTGTTTTTTTAGGGGATGATTTTCAATGTTCCATTAGAAGTATTTCTATCAGCCTTTTGTTTTAATAAAGAATTAATCGCACAGGATATCTACATGAGAAATATCCAAAGATCGAACGTCGGACATGGTTTTACTATTTCACTGTTGCATGCAATGTATCAATTATATTTATCGTGTGCTAAATAAATCAATTTCTAAATTATTAATAGAATCTTCTGTGCTCATAATTTCGAATTACTTGAATGAAATTTATTATTTTTCTCTTACTTACGTACGATCATATTGTATTTTAACATTGTTTATCATACCTTATTATATGCTATTATTATTTTCATCGTTATCTATATTGTTTCATTGCGATATATATATTGTTTAATAGCTATTATTTCTCAAAAGTAAATAGATAATCACATGATTCTTCGGTGTTCAGAATTTCAGCATTTATATGTGTGTATGAAGTTCAATATTATCTGCTATCATAATCTATTCCAATAAAATTACCGAAAACAGTTTTGTGTTGATGATCTTCTTAAACCATTAGTTCTGATTCCAAATTTACTAATCCATACCGCGCCACCTACCCCAAAATATGTGCCAACCCGCATGTAACGAGAATACATATAAATCGTAATACATATTCTGCATGGGAACCCCGTTGTAAGAACGTGAACGGGTACAGATAATGTGACGAATCAAACCTCGCCACTGAGCATTTAAATTCATATTTATATATGAAGTGGACTCTGTCTCATCCGAACTCTGATCACTGTATTTAGAGATCGATCTATCTAACTATCTTTGGCGTTTTTTTGCAAACTATGGCGGTAAGCGAAATTGCCGACAAATAGTCTCTTTACTCATTGCCACCAATTATGGTTTGAAAAGTCTCCTCCGATTCTAGAATATTAATAAATTATTTTAATTATTTATTAATATTCTCGAATCGGATGAGATATTCAGGTTAGTAATTAAAATATTATGATCACTTACAGTAACAATACTTGCCAGTATTTTATATAGTTAATTAGTCACGCTTTCGTCAATTTCTCCCGCACGTGCCTCACTAGTGATATGTTTGGATAAACTCACGTTTGTTTAATTACTCACCTTATTTTTACATACTGACAGAAGTAAGGAATACTAACCAATTAACTCACATACTCACCGTATGATTATTACTGACCATTAACAGAAATACTGACGTACGGTATAAGTACTGACGGGTTTAAGCGACAACTGACAACACATATATTTCTCACTAGTTTTCATTAATAGTAATCATAATTAAGCTTTACTACTTGCTCAGAGGATTTTCTAACACAGAAGCCCAATATTAAAAGCTCTGACGACATTTCTACACACTATGCACCTTGCAGTGCTATGCATCGGTACTTATATCAGCACTATCCACCAACCTTACAATAGTGGACTGATGACAATTTGAGTGTCTGGCAATAGCAAGTGTAGACATGCCAGCCCTGGACATTACCATTGCTTCATTCTGTTGATTTTCAGAAAGTTGATTTTCAGTAAGCTTAATTCCTTCACACGTTCAACATTAAATTATGACAGATTGACGTTTCACAGTTCATGTACTGCAGAACAGAACAGAACAAAACTTTATTCACAACTCAGATCAAATACATGACATATGAGTGATAGGTTATTTACATATAAATAAGATGGAGGCTTTTCATTTCTTAGTTAATGGACATAAATTTGTTAAGTATTATCTTTAGAAACATACATAATTTTACAATTATTGATCGTTTGGTTGAATTAAAAAGTTTATTATATTTAAAGGTATTCGGTCTTGTATAATAATATCTGGGTATATAGTTTTCACGTTGTTAAATAAAATAGGTACAATCGAATAAATAGTGGTATTCATCGCCGACTGTATTTATTTCACATAATGGACAAATTCTCTGTTCAAAATCTACACTCATCCATCTTCCGACCTCAACAGGGAGTTTATGATTACATGTTCTATATCTTATAAAAGTATATTTATAATTATCTGGCAATGAGAATGAGATAAGATATGGTTCTAATTTAAATTCTGTCTTTTAAATTCTATAATTAATAGATTTATTGGATTTCTGGATATTAGACGACCAGGTTTGAATATACTGATCTTTTAGTCGTTGTAACAATTCATATTTCAATTTAACTGGGTTTGGCGTCTGTTGTGAGTTCCATACATAACTATATCCACAATCGGTAAGAGTATTAAGTTTAAAACATGCTTTTAAAGGGCTCACTCACAATGCTGCACATGAATATTGGGTTTTTCATGTGCATCTCGTGCAATTTTTTTTGGTCACACTGGCTGATATTTTTTGCGTTTGGGAGCATTGTATGAAACAATAGTTCATAGTATTGCATAATATTATACATACAAAACCACCTAGTAATAAAATATTTGGGAAAAAAAGTGATGCGTTTCCCATGGCGCTCAGTATATATCAAAAGTTTTTAATAAGATATGAGTTTGCTGTAAAGTGTATAGTGACCACTGGCTATAGGTACAGAAATATTCGTCAGGTGATCTTACTTGTGTGCCTTTTCACCATTATTTGTAACAGTTGTTTTATTTTAAAATGTTTTCAGGGTATATGCACCGAAATGTGCCGCTTGTAGTCAGGCCATTACTCCTGTTGATGTAAGTATAAAGTTTACATATTTAAAATAGACCTTTATGTATATTACACGGTGGCTGGATTATGATTGCTATAATTGAAATACGTTTTGACAAGGCTTCTCTAGTCATTATCAAGCAATGAGAAAATATGACAAGACATTATATTATACATGACATATACACATCAAGACTTTGTTACCAAAAATAATTCATGCCGCCTTGTTTCAAAAAAATCAATGCAGACTAAATGAAATCATACATGACAAGAAGTTCTGTGACATAAAAGGACATTGTTTAAAAGAGCTGACAGATAAAAGACGGTATGTCGGAAAATAGCGAAAATAAAAGTGAATGTGATTTTATTTTGCAACTCCAACAGAGGTGAAACAAATCGCGGAAACATAACTCTTAGCAAGTTCAAAAATGTGGACGAATGTAAAACTGAAATGAAAGCTGAAATTACAGGTATTCAGAATGAAGTCTTACAGATAAAAGAAGCAGTCAAGGTAAATCATAAAAAAATCACAGGCAATGAATCAAAAAATAACTGTTATTGTAATGTTTATGAATGTCTACCATTCTATGTTGGGATTTCAAAAGTCATTTAACAATCCAGACGTGCCAAAGTGTGTTTCTTATAACCGGGAAATTTGCTGTAATGCATTTCGACTGTAGCAAGGCTAAATACTTGTAACGTTAAACTGTGTGTTTAACGTTACAATTGATACAGTTTAAGACTCCTTACTTGAGTTCAAATAGGTTCAAACACACAATTGTCAACACATATCATTACAGATTGTATTGGAATAAGTAATTCTATCAGAAATAGTGAAGACCGAGCCACTAAAATAGTTACCAAACAGTTTTTATACGCCCACATGGAAATGTGGACGTATATTACCGTCGCCCCCGTCCGTCCATCGTCCACAATTTCTTGTGAACGCACTAGAGGCTAAAGCTAATATCCGATTGACTTTAAATTTATTTACAGTGTTAAAGGTCATGAGACAAAGACGCCTATTGATTTTCATCGATATCCGATAATTACTGCCAGAGTTATGACCCTTGATCACTTTGAAAAATCTTGTAAACGCGGCTAAAGTTAATATCCAATTAACTCCAAATTTTTCCACTGTGTTTAAAGTCATGAAACGAAGAAATCTTTTGATTTTCAGCGATATCTGACAATTACCTCCAGAGCTCTGACCATTGATCCATCGAAAAATCTTGTGAACGCTCTAGAGACTAAAGTTAATATCCGATTGACTTTAAATTTATACACAGTGTTAAAGGTCATGACACGAAGAAGGCTATTGATTTCCGATAATTACTGCCTGAGTTATGGCCCTTGTTCACTTCAAAAAATCTTGTGAACAGTCTATAACACTGGAATACTGGCATCATATAATATGAGGTTTTTAGACTTTAAAAAAATACTATAGAGTTTAATTTCAAAGCATCGTTTAATAATAGATTATAATCGTTTCAAAATTACAAAAATGGTTTAATTAGTATTATGGCTTGATTTAATGGTACAGCGTTTTATTTCTCCGAGCGGTGTTTAGAAATAGACCAACCGTTTAATTATGGCATGCATGTAATTACTAGCTGAGTACTTCAATTTCCCGAGATGTGTTTATAAATTAAATATTACACGAAACTTTTAATTTCCCGCGAGTCGTTTAACCGATCGGCTCATTTTGATTAAGATTATTTACATATGAAGTGCGAATAAAAAATATGAATATAAAAAAAATAATGCACACCAAGTAATTGCTCATCTTACCGGGGTCGTAGTATTGTTATCGATTAAAGAATAATGATTCCACCATTCACAAACATCAAAAGTCGGTAAACCACGTCCAATGTTATTATACGATTGGAAATCGGTAAAGCACATCCCAGGTAATGTATTTTCTTTAAATCACAACAGAATGAACATAGCCTTCCATCTGTACGCGTCTCTATTTGTTGGAAATCGGTAAAGCACATCCCATCTAATGTATTTTCTTTAAATCACAAATGAATGAAAATGGCTTTCCACCTGCACGCATCGCTAGAAGACATCGCAATGTACATTATTATGGAAGTGTGGTAATCTCGCGAGACTTTTACACTGGTGCCAAAAAATCGCTATTACTATTTGTCCATCTCTATAGACAAGCTAATCTTTTAGAGGCATTTAGTAACTGGATAGAGCAATACACAAAAACACATACTTATGGAATAACAGCTACTTAATTATTTAGACGACGTTTCGAAGAGTATTCTCTCAACGTTATCAAGCTAATACAGTCAAACAAGGATTAGGAGATCAATATATACAGAAAAACTATAACAACAATTCATGAAACCATACAGGACAACAACAAGATCAAAGGAGTTATTCAAAACAATCTAATTAACACTAAGCTTAATGTAGCCAGAGTGGATTAAGCAATTAATTACTATGATGATATGTACAATACTACATTACAGTTATGATATAGCAAGTGAGTTTAGATAATGATGATTAACTAGTAATAACTATGATGTCTTTGTGATTGGATGTACAATAGACTAAAGTAATTAATTCTCATAGTTTAATTTGAAAATTCCAGTTATGATATAGCAAGTGAGTTTAGATAATGATAATTAACTAGTAATAGCTATGATCTCTTTGTGATTGGATGTACAATAGAATAAATTAATTAATTCTCATAGTTTAATTTGAAAAAGGTAGATGTAACAGATAAAATTGATAATAATAATATTAAGAAAAAGAAAATTAATAAATACTAATAAAAAGTAGGAATGATGGAATACACAATTCTAGTTATTTAATAAGTTCATCATAAGCACTGGGCAGAAATATCCCTGTGTCGCGGTTGAGGTCTGGACTGTTTCTTTTGATGTGTATGGCCTCAATGAGTTAGCGGGTTTTTTCTATGGGTAGATTGGCTGCCAGAGTTTTATATGTTTTAATTCTGTGTCCTGGGTTGGATAGCATGTGTTGGGCCACAGCTGAATTGGTGGTAGAGGATTTTGATTTATGCTGACTAATTCTCTTATCTAAAGGTTGTCTTGTTTCTCCCACGTATTTCCTGTCACATATGCAGGTGATTTCATAGACACATTCTTTCGGATTTGGTTTTTTGGTTGGGTTTAGCTTGCCACTGGCCTTCAGGAGATCTTTAAGGGTTCTTCCTTTGGAAAATGTTACCTGGATGCCTGTAGGGGTTAAGAGTCTTCTGAGTTGGTATGACAGTTTGCCTTGAAATGGTATTGTTATTCTCACTGGTGGTTTATCTGGTTTTAGTTTGTTTAGATCTGTTAGGAATTAATAATTCTGTCACAAATAGTGAAGATCGAGCCACTAAAATAGTTATCGAACAGCTTTTCTTTGTGGTAATGCGTTCTGCATTTGCATAGCCATGTTTCTTGTAATGGCGTATTACGCTAGCTGCCATGACACTGGCCAGTTGAAATTTCACGTAGCCTTGGGTTTCATCAAATCATATAATTATATGCTAAGGCTTCACCTTTATTTCAATTGTGCAGTAACTGTTGTTGGTCAGTTTATGTAAATTAAGGGAGCTATAGGCCAGTAACCTTTTTGTAGTCATTTTCAAACTAAAAAACCTGCAGAAAGGAAATCTGTAGGGCGGTCCGCTTCTATGGCTGGAGTAAGCCCGAAGACATCAGTAGTGGAACCATTTCTATAGCAAAGCCTGTAACTGCTCTTCATCGTTAGTCTTGTCAATGAATTCTTGACTCGTCTTGATTCCTCATTCTGCAAGATCATTTGTCACAACCCACATAACAACATGACGTTACTTTTACGTAAAATTTACGTAAAAATGGTCAGTCAGTTTACCATCAGTTTGCTCATCTTCTTAATGAAAGATAGGTTGCCAGGCAACGAAACATACGCCCACAGCAGCTAAATCGTCCGGGCAGTCAACAAGGGTTGTCGCATATTTTTACTTTTTTTTGGTAATGAAACATTTGTAATACACTAAAATCTGAGTAACAACTCATTATGTAATTATCAGAAAATCATGAGAATTTGTTTGCTTTTTATAAAGTTTTGCCCCACGCTAACAATTAGTATAGGAAACATTTAATATCATGGATTTAGCTGTTCAGTTATCAAAATTCATTGAAAATCAAAATACTTGTTCGTTTCAACACCTTAAACTCTGTGTATCAATCTGAAGTCAATCGGATGATAAGTTTGGCATCTACAGCGTAACAAGGTTTTATGAAGTGATCAAGGGAGATAACTCTGGAAGTAATTATTTGAAATTGATGAAAATCAGTAGGCTTCTTCCTCTCAGGACCTTAAACAGTGTGTGTAAATTTAAAGTCAATCGGATATTAACTTTGGCCTCTAGGGTGTCCACAGGATTTTTTGATGTGATCAAGGGCCATAACTCTGGCACTAATTATCGGAAATTGATGCAAATCAATAGCCTTCTTCATCTTATGACCTTAAACACTGTGTATAAATTTAAAGTCAATCGGACATTAACTTTGGCTTTTAGAGCGTATACAAGATTTTTTGAAGTGATCAAGGGTCATAACTCTGGCACTAATTATCGGAAATTGCTGAAAATCAATAAGCTTCTTCGTCTAATGACCTTAAACACTGTGTATAAATTTAAAGTCAATCGGATATTAACTTTGGCTTTTAGGGCGTTCACAAGATTTTTTGAAGTGATCAAGGGCCATAACTCTGGCACTAATTATTGGAAATCGCTGAAAATCAATAGGCTTCTTCGTCTTATGGCCTTAAACACTGTGTATAAATTTAAAGTCAATCGGATATTAACTTTGGCTTTTAGAGCGTCCACAAGATTTTTTGAAGTGATCAAGGGCCATAACTCTGGCACTAATTATCGGAAATCGCTGAAAATCAATAGGCTTCTTCGTCTTATGACCTTAAACACTGTGTATAAATTTAAAGCCAATCGGATATTAACTTTGGCCTCTAGAGCGTCCACAAGATTTTTCGAAGTCGTCAAGGGCCATAACTCTGGTAGTTATTATCGGAAATCGCTGAAAAACAATAGGCTTCTTCGTCTCATGACCTTAAACATTGTGTATATATTTAAAGTCAATCGGATATTAACTTTAGCCTCTAGAGCGTCCACAAGCAATTGTGGACGCCGGACCGCCGGACGGACGGGGGCGACGACAATATACGACCACATTTCAATGTGGGCGTATAAAAAGTAACGTCAGGAAATGATGTTAATTTAACGTAAAATTTACGTCATTTTTACGTTATATTTACAACATTTCCCGACGCAAATCTAACGTCAAGTTTACGTCATATTTTGACATAAATCTAACGTAAAGTTTACGTTAGATCTACGTCAAAAAATGACGTAAATTTTACGTTAGATTTGGGTCAGAAAATGATGTAAAGATAGGTTGCCAGGCAACGAAACATACGCCCACAGCAGCTAAATCGTCCGGGCAGTCAACAAGGGTTGTCGCATATTTTTACTAATTTCGGTAATGAAACATTTGTAATACACTAAAATCTGATTAAGTATATATACATGAAACATCTAATATCATGGATTTAGCTGTTCGGTTATCTATATTCATTGAAAATCAAAATACTTGTTCGTTTCAACACCTTAAACTCTATGTATCAATCTGAAGTCAATCGGATAGTAACTTTGGCCTCTATAGCGTCACAAGAATTTTTGAAGTTATCAAGGGAGATAACTCTGGCAGTAATTATTTGAAATCGCTGAAAATCAATAGGCTTCTTCGTCTCATGACCTTAAACACTGTGTATAAATCTAAAGTCAATCGGATATTAACGTTGGCCTCCAGAGCGTCCACAAGATTTTTTGAGGTGATCAAGGGCCATAACTCTGGCACTAACTATCAGAAATCGCTGAAAATTAATAGACGTCTTCGTCTTATGACCTTAAACACTGTGTATAAATTTAAAGTCAATCGGATATTAACTTTGGCCTCTAGAGCGTCCACAAGATTTTTTGACGTGATCAAGGGCCATAACTCTGGCACTAATTACCAGAAATCGCTGAAAATCAATAGGCTTTTTCGTCTTATGACCTTAAACACTGTGTATAAATTTGAAGTCAATCGGATATTAACTTTGGCCTCTAGAGCGTCCACAAGATTTTTTGAAGTGATCAAGGGCCATAACTCTGGCACTAATTATCGGAAATCACTGAAAATCAATAGGCTTCTTCGTCTTATGACCGTAAATACTGTGTATAAATTCAAAGTCAATCGGATATTAACTTTGACCTTTAGAGCGTCCACAAGATTTTTTGAGGTGATCAAGGGCCATAACTTTGGCACTAATTATCGGAAATCGCTGAAAATCAATAGGCTTCTTCGTCTTATGACCTTAAACACTGTGTATAAATTTGAAGTCAATCGGATATTAACTTTGTCCTCTAGAGCGTCCACAAGATTTTTTGAAGTGATCAAGGGCCATAACTCTGGCACTAATTATCGGAAATCGCTGAAAAACAATAGGCTTCTTCGTCTCATGACCTTAAACACTGTGTATAAATTTAAAGTCAATCGGATATTAACTTTAGCCTGTAGAGCGTCCACAAGCAATTGTGGACGCCGGACCGACGGACGGACCGACGGACGGACGGACGGGGGCGACGACAATATACGACCACATTTCAATGTGGGCGTTTAAAAATAAGGTAAAAATGACGTAAACTTTACGTTAGATTAACGTCATTTCATGACATTACATTATCGTTAAGAAGATGAGCAAAATGATTGTAGTCTGACCAACCATTTTGACGTAAATCTGACGTAAATATAACTTCAATTTTTGACGTTAATCTAACATTATTAAAGGTAACCGACCATTTTATGGAAATCAGGGTCATGATCCTTAGAGTAAAATGTCGGCTCAACTAACCTGCAGACCCGGGATTGGTACATGCATTGACTGAGAATCAGGATTTCAGAACAGTAGGACTTTAAACCCCATTTCATTTCATTATATATCTAACATTAATTTTAAAATTTACATCACTTTCTTTTGTAAATCTTTAATGAGTATGTACAAATATAACCCTTGAAATGTTAACAGTCAACCAATAACCTTTTGAAATCGCAAATTCATATAATTACAACAAAAAGTCAACATAATATCTAAATTTTATTTTTAAAAAATTAAAAAAATACAATTGTTAACAGTAATCATACATCGTAAAATGGTGATAATTGACAAGAATACAAACAGGTGACCATACACAAACCATAAAAAAAAACATTTTTCTCGACAGCAGGGCTACGGCATACTCTTATATCTTATATGAAATTCCATCAAACTGCCAAGAAATGCCTTGGTTTTTTGTCCCATTCGTATGACTAGTCACCTATCCATGTCAGGTCCTCTGTCCTGCATCACTGACATTTGAAAATGTTCAAGAAAAAGGTCTAAATTAGTCTTGTGAAAGTGTGGATATGCATATCAGAAATAAAAACTAGGATATTGACCAAATTTGGCCAAACCGTTACGTGTAGCCTCCATCTTGTTTGCTCAAGGCATTGATGGAATGAAATGAAATGGGGTTTAACGACCTATTCCGATGTGGCTAATGACAATCAACATACTCTATACAGTGTGCCATCAGGCTAAGGCCTACTCCTATATCGCATTCGAACTGCCTAGTGATCTTTTACATGCACACCAATGTGTACACAGACGCTCGGTCATTCATACCATCCAAACGACTAGACAGCTTTCCTTGTCAAGCCCTCTGTCTTGAAGTTGGACACTAGATCCCTGCATTGGTTGAGAAAGTTAATCCAGATTTTCCAGTGTAGTTTCCCCTTGTCAGTGAAGTAGGATTGAGGGCCTAACAAGGACAACTGTCTAGTCATTCAGATGGGACAAAAAAACTAAGGTCCTGTGTACACATTGGTGTGCGCGTAAAACATCCCGGGCATCACGGTGGCTAAGTGCATAAGGCACTGGTTCGCTACCCTGGAGGCCGGGTGTTCGATCCCTGCATTGGCCGAGAGAGTTCATCTAGATTTTCCGGCGTGATTTCCCATTGTCAGTGATGCAGAAGGAGGGCCTGACAAGGAGAGCTGCCTAGTCGTTTGGATGAGACGAAAAACCGAAGTCCCGAATACAAATTAGAGTGCATGTAAACGATCCCTTGGCAGTTGGAATTTGGTATAAGAGTAGGCCGTAGCGCCACTGACGGGGTAAAATTTCCCTCAGAGTACACTGTATAGCGTATGCCTGTCTTCCATTAGCCCAGGTTAGGTGCAAAAGAGTATGACGTTAAACCCCATTTCATTTCATTTCATTTGGTAGTTGGAATTCGATTATAAGTAGGCAGTAGCCCTGTCATCCAGACAAAATTTCCCTCATAGCAAACTATATAGCGTATGCCCGTCTTCATTACCCAATAGCATTTCATTTCACACCTGTTTGAGAAATGAAGAATGAAGACAAGCATATACCACCCAGTGTGCTATGAGGGAAATTTTGTCTCGACAGCAGGGCTACGGCATACTCTTATATCTTATATTAAATTCCATCCAACTGACAAGAAATGCGTCACACACACACATCAAAGTGTACACAATACCTTGGGTTTTAGTCCCATTCTTATGACTAGTCACCTATCCATGTCAGGTCCTCTGCCCTGCATCACTGTCAATTGAAAATGTTCAAGAAAAAGGTCTACATTAGTCTTGTGGAAGTGTGGATATGCATATAAGAATAAAGGGAAACTGAGATATTGGCCATATTTGGCCAAAACCTATACATGTAGCCTCTATCTCGTTTGCTCAAGGCATTGATGGTATGAAATGAAATGAATTGGGGTTAAACGTCCTATTCCGTGGCTAATGAAAAGGGACATACTCTATACAGTGTGCTATCAGGGAATTTTGTCCTGACTGTGACTAAGGCCTACTCCTATATCGCATTCAAACTGCCTAGTGATCTTTTACATGCACACCAATGTGTACACAGACGCTCGGTCATTCATACCATCCAAACGACTAGACAGCTTCCCTTGTCAGGCCCTCTGCCTGGGGGTCCGGCACTAGATCCCTGCATTGGAAGTGAAATTTCATCCAGATTTCCCAGCGTTATTTCCTCTTGTCAGTGATGCAGGAAGGCCTGACAAGACAGCTGTCTATTCATTCAGATGGTACAGAAAAACTGAGGCCTTGTATACATATTGGCATAACCTTGGCAGTTGGAATTTGATATGAGTAGGCCATAGTGCAAAATTTCCCCGATAGCATACTGTATGGCGTATGCCCGTCTTCATTGGCCCCGTTTAGAGCAAAACAGTAGGTCATTACAATCTATATTGTTTCATTTCATTTGGCTAGCCACAACACTGTTTTTTCACCCAAGACCACATAAATACTTTATTTCGCACTTGTCATTTGTTATTATATCACAGGAGGTTAATGCCTTGAAATTCCCGCTCAAAGTTTTGTAAACGTTATTAGCACTCACTGCCAAGCATGGAACTTAAAGCTTTAATATTATTAATTCAAACATGTATCAACAAGTCTTCCTGTGGTCCAACAAATATTTTGATAGAAATTTGTTATCAAATGTGAATAAATTGGTTAACCAGTTGCGGTTAGTTTTTTGTTTCAAATAGCATATCTACATTTATTAAATGTATATGAAAACAGCCTTGATTCCCTCGTCATCGTGATAGTACGTTGGATGAGAACACTTTTCATCATAACGTCCACCGCCATTGATCCTACATTTGTACATGACAAGGAGTAAGCTGGTGTCACCTGGCTACCATTTACGTAAACAAAGCCTTCAAAAAATCTTTTTGTAACTTCTTTCACATTAGTGCCATCAATACTGCTCAAATTTAGGATCTGTAAAAAAAGATTTTGCTTAGAGATAGAATAAAGAACATATATTATTCAAAGTATACATGAGAATTATTCAGTCTACACTGTCATTATGGATGTACATTCAGGGGAGTGAAGGGCCATCATGTTTGTAAAGACAGTTGTTATGGCTATATATTATAGGCCTATATATAGAAATGGTTATGTAGGTTGTTTTTTTAAATTGAAGTAGGCTGTATATTTAGACTAAGACTACAATTGTATTCTGTGTCATTACCACTGTTGAATGATACCTAAAGTGAAAAATGTTTGATTCCCGTGATTTTGAAACAGGATTTTTTTCCGATTAAAGTAGTTTAGATTGTGTTTAAATCGTGCAGCTACAAAGTTTAACATTCAGAAAATAACAGGCCATCTAATCTTGTGCCTTTTTTTTACCGTTGTTTTTTAGTAAAATTGTCAACAGCCATTATTTGCTGAATTTGTAGTTCTACAAATCATATTTAGACGGATGTTTGTATGTAAAAAAGACACTTACTTTCCTATATGCTTCTTCTTACTTTAAATCAGGGCACCATTTCTTTTTTGTGTGAAATAAATAGTATTTTGCCCAAAATCTCCGACATTCTATCGCTTTTGGGCGCCATCTTGCTATACCCACAATTCCGTTCGCTTTTATTATTCCCCCAATACGGAAGCCGTCTATACGTATTTTCGATAATGGAATATAGAATGTAATCTGTTTCTGTGCGCTCTGCTAGATTTTATATTAGTTATACTTAATATTATAAGAATAATCCAATAGAGAAATTTTAATTTTCAGATGTCTTTTATCGGGGACGATATATGTCGACTAGATTTATAGATTCCGGAAATAACTGGTTCGAACTGGTTCTTGACTCGGAAGTGAAAGTCTTGTAAAATGTGTTTTCGGTTGAATTTTGTTGCACATTCCAATTCACCCATATTATTATACGAGGCCCTATATACAATAAATTTGATAAGCTTTATATTTGTCTGGTTTTACACCTTATATACAGTGCTCACTCTGGGTTCCATTTTTTTTCCGCCAATTTTTCATTTTAATTTATCAGCCAGATATTTTTTCCGCCAAAATAAAATAACTATTAAAAATTTTTTTCGGGAATTTTATTTACATAAATACATACAATATATATCTTAAAATTTAAAAAATTCTTATCTGCTTTGCAGACTCACATTTTTTGAAGACTGATTCACATGTTGAATAAAACATTGTTTTGTTAGCTGTATCATACCTTAACCAAGAATTTGAAAATTTCGATTCATCCCTGAAAGTGAAAGATCTACCTTTTCCAAATGCACTTATTATTTTACGTTTTTCGAAATTTTTCTCTGCGGTGGTCTTTTGGGGTATCAGTTCAATAACTAGGGCTGTAATATCATCATGTCAGTGTCATCTGTAGTCTTCGGGCATTTTGGTGATGGAATATTAAAAATAATCTGACATTCTTCTGTCAGACGTTGAAGAAGGCTGTTCAATTTTTCGCTTACGACCCATGGCATATGATTTGATAATACATGGCTTTCGACAGTCCCAAGTTTATATACGCATTTATAAACTGTAACAACATACCTGGCTTCATTTATTAACGATATCGTCAATTTCGGTATGAAATAGATCAAAAAGCAGTCATAATCCAATAATCCCGAACAAATCGAGTGAGTATTGTTTACAGTGTCCGCCATTTTGATATCGAAACCATCAACAAAGCAACCGATTCGTATTTGAAAATACACAATTAAATCTTTGTCTCTTAATTAGTTTATTACTACTCTGACTGTAAATACTTATCAACACTAATCCCAGATTGATCAAGAGACAAAACATAGGGCTATTATTGATACCTAATTGATTGTTGATTGACTCAACGAAGCGCGATCGACGGTACACTGTTTAGTATGTACGCGCGGAAATCAAAGCTTTGTGCCGATAATTTTTTTATTTCCAAGTAAAAAAAGAATCGCCATACAGGAAAAAAATATCGCCAAAAATTTCGCCAAATTGAATATTCTTTAGCCAAAATTATATTTTAATCGCAATTGGCGAATTTGGCGATCGACAGCGTGAGCGCTGCTTATATATAATAATAAATACAAGCGTAAAGATTTAAAAATCTGATATAAACAAACCAATGAAGAGGCTGCTCGTCATGACTCATGGTAACAGCCACCTTCATGTACAAATTACAAGAATTTAAATCATTAAATTTAATGTTTTAATCAGATAAGATTCGTTCTAAGAACATATTATTATATTATATGGGAAGATGTAAAGACAAGCTAAAAGCTTTTAATCAACCCATCTCCTTATATTATTGGGTCATACAAAATGAAAATACAAAATGTATAAATATATTTTCACTTTTAACATTGACTTTCTAGTTTTTTAAGGATGATTATTATAAAATATAAAAAAAGGGTTGGCATATGTGTATGTTGCTCCACAACATTTGGGCTGGAAGATCTTTCAGGCAGGGCAAAAAGAATAATATCGTACTGGTATACTATTTGTGGGGATTTTTGTTTTACCATATACATGTAGCACTATTTGACAAAATCTTATCTTAGTCCTGAAATGACATAGTTTATGTTGAGTGGACATTAAACCCCATTTTTTTTTCTCGCTCCCTTTTTGATGGTGCCACAGCCAGTTTTTTGTATGTGTGGGTAAGACGCTGTCTCGCTAGCCTGGAGGTCGGGTGATCGATCCCTGCACATTGGCTGAGAAAGTTCATCCAGATTTTCTTGGGTGGTTTCCCCTTGTCAATGATGCAGAATGGAGGGCATGACAAGGACAACTGTCTAGTCGTTTGGATGAACGAAAAAAAAAAACTGAGGTTCTGTGTACACATTGGCGTTCATGTCAAAGATCCCTTGGCAGTTGGAGTTTGATATAAGAGTAGGCCGTAGCGCTGCTGTCTGGACAAAATTTCCCTATAGGCCCATCTTTATTAGCCCAGTTTATGAGCAGAACAGTGGCACCACCAGATTTCCTGACGAGGTTTCCCCTTGTCGTTCGAATGGGACAAAAAATCTGCATGAGGTCCTGTGTACACATTGGCGTGCACGTAAAAGATCCCTTGGCAGTTGGAATTAGATTTAAGAGTAGGCAATAGTGCCGCTGCCCGGGCAAAATAACCCTCATAGCACACTATATGATGTAGACCCGTCTTCATTAGCCCTGTTTACGAGTAGAACAGTAGGACGTTAAACCTTATTTCATTTCATTTCATTTCACTTTTTTGTTAATATTTTGTCTATAAATAGTCTATACAGTTTCCAGTTGGTAACAGTTTTTGTTGCATCTCGGTATGATCCCCCATTGTACCTCTTGATTAAATAACCATACCAGTGTGTGCACATTTTACCAATTGATAAATAATCAGAATTGTTTCATATCTGAGTCCCAGAGGCAGCGTGAGTTTTTTTTTTGAACTTGGTATATTTATTCCTTATGCCATAAGGATATTAACAACTATCAATTTCGGTGCATGGCTCAACACCTAGGGGTGGTGCCACACCCACTTTTTAATGTTTTATCCATAATATTATACAATTATTAACATATTTTGTTAAAGTTGCCTAAAAGAACGCTTAAAATTTAGTAAATTTGGTTAACTTAAATGGATTTTTATACGCCCACATTGAAATGTGGTCGTATATTGTCGTCGCCCCCGTCCGTCGGTCCGGCGTCCACAATTGCTTGTGGACGCTCTAAAGGTCAAAGTTAATATCCGATTGACTTTAAATTTATACACAGTGTTTAAAGTCATAAGACGAAGAAGCCTATTGATTTTCAGCGATTTCAGATAATTAGTGCCAGAGTTATAGCCCTTGATCACTTCAAAAAATCTTGTGGACGCTCTAGAGGCCAAAGTTAATATCCGATTGACTTCAAATTTATACACAGTGTTTAAGGTCTTAAGACGAAGAAGCCTATTGATTTTCAGCGATTTCCGATAATTAGTGCCAGATTTATGGCCCTTGATCACTTCAAAAAATCTTGTGGACGCTCTAGAGGCCAAAGTTAATATCCGATTGACTTTAATGCACCGGTCAATAGGAATCTTGAACTACCCCCCCTCAAGCGTTCACCCCGGATTGTCATTTGGCTCAATATTTTAGGGTCAAGATTCACCCCGCAATGTACTTGAAGCCAAGACACATTCACTGAAGATTCACTTTCTAACGCAGGTCCAAAAATAAAAATTAGTTCAAGATTCACGCAATAGTCATCTTGAACTACCTACCCCAAGCATTCACCCTTGATGGTATTTTTTACCTTTGAAAATTTATCGTCCTTTTTTACCAGCATTTTAAAAATATTTTTTTACGAACCGATCTTTTTCGCCATTCGAGCAAAGACATTTTTTAGTTCAATTATTTATCTGTAGATTAAAAAAAAATTGTGTTGATATCTATAAAAGATCATTTGAATATGGCACTTTTAAAAACACATTTAAAAAAGCCACGCCCCCCCCCCCCCAAAAAAAAAACCGGGCCGTTTTCTTCGAAGCGAACATGACGTGACGGAGAGCCGTAAATTTGTGTTCAACTTGAAATACATGTATTATCAATTTAGGACATCTCCTGATCCAATTCTGTTTTTAACGATGTAAAATTTACATGTGTTTATTTTAAACAGAAATATCATTAAATGATGAAAGCGCGCAAGGGTATGCACGCAGGATTAGGCTGTTTTAGACACAACATTTAAAGTCACGTGACTGTACACCCTACAGTAAAAGTACTTATTTTAATAATATATTTTTATTTTAACTTTTATTCGTTAATTTCATAAAAACGACAAAACGGTACATCAACGCCTTGAACTAACTTACATTGACTGATTGAGCATGGTCCGTAAGGCGTAAGTTGAGACCAGATTATCTTGTCATTCATTATTCTAGACATACGTGCAAGCTCAGACTTGGACAATGGAGTCTATATCAACCGGACACACAATCAAACAAATCAGCTAATTTATGTACAAATAAATTAGCTTACCGCCAAATCATACACCATTTTAAACATCATAAAGACAGTCGCGTCTACAATTATACAGGTGGAATTTCCGTATGACAGCCAACGAAAACAGACGGAGGTTCGTCCGTTTTCAAGAAAAAAAAAAACACATTTTTAAAAATACAATATTTACTGAAAAATGTGTTGGTTGAAGATTCGACGTCTATTTGTGTTCAGCAATATTTTATTTTGTTCAAGATTCACCTTTGGCAAATTTTGTTCTCACCAAAGATTCACATCTCTTTCACATTTAGCTGTCTATTTTGACGTCAAGATTCGACGCCGACATGGCGTCGAATAGCCGTCGATGCTTGAGGGGGGGTAGTTCAAGATTCCTATTGACCGGTGCATAAATTTATACACAGTGTTTAAGGTCATAAGACGAAGACGCCTATTAATTTTCAGCGATTTCCGATAGTTAGTGCCAGAGTTATGGCCCTTGATCACCTCAAAAAATCTTGTGGACGCTCTGGAGGCCAAAGTTAATATCCGATTGACTTTAGATTTATACACAGTGTTTAAGGTCATGAGACGAAGAAACCTATTGATTTTCAGCGATTTCAAATAATTACTGCCAGAGTTATCTCCCTTGATAACTTCAAAAATTCTTGTGACGCTATGGAGGCCAAAGTTACTATCCGATTGACTTCAGATTGATACATAGAGTTTAAGGTGTTGAAACAAACAAGTATTTTGATTTTCAATGAATTAAGATAACTGAACAGCTAAATCCATGATATTAAATGTTTCATGTATATACTAATTGTTAGCGTGGGGTAAAACTTTATAAAAAGCAATCAAATTCTAATGATTTTCTGATAATTACATAATGAGTTGTTACTCTTAATCAGTTTTTAGTGTATTACAAATGTTTCATTACCGAAATTAGTAAAAATATGCGACAACCCTTGTTGACTGCCCGGACGATTTAGCTGCTGTGGGCGTATGTTTCGTTGCCTGGCAACCTATCTTTTTGATTATGGTTGGATAGCCAACAATCAAAAACTAACATTTATTTAATCGTTGTTATCCTGATATTAAACTGACATTTGTTTACGTAATTGTTAGTATCCTAACATTATAAAACTGACATGTTTTTCCGTTAGACAATGTGGGTAAGGCGCTGGCTCGCTAACTTTGTAGTCAGGTGTTCGATCCCTGCATCTCGATTTTCCAGCGTTGGTTCGCCTTGTCAGTGAAATGGAAGGGAAGGTCTGACAGGGCCTATTCATTCGGATGGTCCAAAAAACTCTGGTTCCATGTACACATTGGTGTGCATGTTAAAGATCCCATGGCAGTTGGAATTAGATATTAGAGTAGGCTGTAGTGCTGCTATCTGAGAAAAAGTTCCCTCATAGCACACTGTATGGCGTATGCCCATCTTCAATTAGCCCAGGTTAGGTGCAGAAAAGTAGGACGTTAAACACCATTTCATTGCATTTCATATCCGATAGAGAACAAGTGTTAGGTTTATGTTAGATTCACATTAGAAACTTACGTTAGAATTATGACATAAATCTAACGTTACATTAACGTTAGATAAGTAACGTTATGTTAACGTTAGAAAATTAACGTTGGATTTACGTCAGAAAACTAACCATAATCTAACGGTTAGAAACATGACGTAAAATTTATGTTAGATTAACGTTAGAATTATCACCAATAACACATATATAATTATTATGTCTGAATTCCGACTATTTATCAATTGTTAGACTGTGCACACACTGATATGGGTACTTAATCATGAAGTGTTTAAAGCGACAAAAACTGGTAAGAAAACCGTCATAAAGTTTACGTTAGATTTAAGCCTAGTCATTTGGATGGGCCAAAAAACCCAGGTTCCATGTACACATTGGTGTGTGTGTTAAAGATCCCTTGGCAGTTGGAATTCGATATTAGAGTAGGCTGTAGTGCCGCTGTCTGAGAAAAAGTTCCCTCATAGCACACTAGGACGTTAAAACCCATTTCATTTCCGATAGAGAACAAGTATTAGGTTTATGTTACATTCACATTAGAAACTTATGTTAAAATTATGACATAAAACTAACCTTACATTAACGTTAGATAACTAACGTTATATTAACGTTAGAAAATTAACGTTAGATTTACGTCAGAAAACTAACCATAATCTAACGGTTAGATACATGACGTAAAATTTATGTTAGATTAACGTTAGAATTATCACCAATAACACATGTATAATTATTTTGTCTGAATTCCGACTATTTATCAATTGTTAGACTGTGCACACACTGATATGGGTACTTAATCAAGAAGCAGTCTGCGACATTAGCGCTTGTCCGATTGCCCGGGACAAGTAAAATTTACGGCGGACAAGTAAAACTTTCATTGGGACTTGCCCGCCGGTACAGTACTCTTTTTCAATAGAATTAGATACAAATGTACATTGACGAAGATGACACGCGAAAATTTCGCTCAAAAAATTAAAAATATCCATTTTCCCGTTGCTCACACTGATAAAGTTTGGGGTTCGGCAAAAGATCGAAGAAAAGCCGTGGAGCGCAGTTTTTACTCCAAGGGAGACAATTCCATTTAATGCTTGTCTACTTCCGCTTTGACATTAATGACCTTGAAACTGTGATCTTGTTGACGGCTTTCCTTGACTTTCGTTTTTCTGCACTGTTGTTTGTCTTTCACTCGTCGGGAGATGCTAAGATGGGTGGAAAGGGCACAGCCCGACAAGACATTGAATAATAGGATCTAATAAAAAATGTGTTTTGTTCTTTTTTTTTATTTCAATTGACCATTTCCAGGACACGAAATTTCAAATTTTAGGGGGTTTATGCTCTGCGTAACCATTTTCTTTGGTTACCGGTACGTCAGATGATCCTTGCGTAACCAATCATGTTTTATCCAAGTTGATTTAAATGCTGCTGCTATCCATCTCCACTTGCAGTGGTTGTATTTTAAAAAATAAAAAAAAACTTGACTAATTTATATTCTTTTATATTTAATACTAATTTTGAGGTAAAGTGTTTATATTATGACTTTAATCCCACTCCACTGTGTTCCCATTTAAACATTAGAAATATTTGTTCCACTTCACTAAATCCCTATATTTTAATTATTTTATCAATCGGTTCCAAAAATAACTAATGGATTTTCGTTTTTATATCATATCTGACATGGTAGCTACCACATTGTTTTTGGTCATTGAAGACATCATACATCCTTCTAGTTCAGCTCTGAACTAATATAACATCCTTCATACTTCTACTCCTACACTTGTCTTTTTAATATTTCTTATCTAGTGTAAATGTATTATAATAAGTAAAATGCATCATTTTGCCCGAAGCAGTTAGGTGTTATGTAAACAATGCACGAGCCGTTGAGCCAATGACTGATGCCACGTGAAGTCAATTATGCACATGTTGTGGACAGTCATCTGTGACAGAGATATTTCGTAAGTAATTCTCTGTGAAACAGATTGTAACTAATCATTTAAAGAATTAGGATGGGGGCATTTTGAAATCATTTTACCTGCTTGCAACTGGTGATGTCAAAAATATGTGATCTGTCAAACTGAAAGTAGGCCTACCGGTAAGACTGATGCCCAGTGAAGAAATGGAGAAATAAAATACCAAGAATGAATGAATTGAGTTGTGCTATATAATGCTAATAATTTAGTCCTGTGTCACAAAATTAGCGTGTATAAATATCGATCAAATGTGAATAAATTTGTTACTGAAATTTGTTAACGTAACCGATATTTCAATTTGCGTAACCAGGAAATCGTTCGCGTGTTTTTGAGCTCGCACGACCGGCGACCGCATGTAACCGGTCGGTATCGTTCGCGTGAAATTTTGTGGCCTACATTGCCCTGCATTTCCATCTGACTGCTGTCGGTACAGTAAAAAAAATTTGGGGCAAGTAAAAGTTGTCAATGTACTTGCCCGCAGGGCAAGTGAGTTTAAAAGTTAATGGTGCAGACTGAAGAAGTATTTAAAGCGACAAAAATTGGTAAGAAAACCGTCATAAAGTTTACGTTAGATTTATCTCGAATAAGAATTGCCACTTTTATAGACCCCAAACCTTGAAAAGTGACTTTTAAGAAATCGTCTAATTCTCTGCAACCATACAAGTGAGAAACCATTTTGTGGTATCTGAATGATCGCATGGGTTCATTCTATTTGAAAAAAAATATCTGTTTTGAAGGCTAAAAATACAGTTTTTGCCAAAATATAATTACTTCGGTGATACTGAAAATGTTAAATTAGTTCTATGAAATCATAAATGACGTAAGATATCATATGGTGAAAATTTTATGAAAATCGAATAATAACAGACACTTTTATAGAACAAAATCATCTAAAAGTGACATTTGGAAAATCGCATATTTCTCTGCAACCGTACAAGTTAGAAACCGTTTTGTGATATCTGTATGATCGTATGGGTTCATTCCATTTGATGAATAGAATGAAATATCATAATTTGAAAAAAATAACAAGTACGACCCATATGAATAAATTATTGTTTTTTAATGCTAAAAATTAAGTTTTGAGCAAATGACGTCATTTCCGGTGGCAGCGTATGAGGTAGAATGGTTTGACCTTGTCCACTATGGCATTAGGCATCCAATGTTGAAAGAAAATTGAAAATCACATAATATTGATTCTTTTACAGCCAAAATAACATGAAAAGTGACTCATGCAAAATTGACTTTTTTTCGGCAACTGCTCATATTACAAATTAATTTTCACATCATACATTCTCTTCGTATGGGTTATTGCTAAGAGATTATGAATGTTACAAAGATATATTTTTATACGTCCACATGAAAATATTGTCGTCGCCCATGTTTGTCCGTCCATCCATCCACAATTGTTTGTGAACAGTCTACAGGTCACAATTTTTATCCGATTTCAATGAAACTTAAAATATAGGTTTATCACCCTAAGATCTCGGTTCCTTTTCGATATTGGCATGTATCGGACTGTAACTTCATGGGTTATGGCCCCTGATTGTACGAAAAATCACGTTTTTAGCTTGTGAACAGTGTAGAGGTCACAATTTTGATCCGATTTCGATGAAACTTGAAATGCATGTTTATAACCGAAAGATCTTGGTTCCTTTCGATATTTGCGCATATCGGATCGTAACTTCCTGAATTATGGCCCCTGATTGTCCGAAAAATCACCCTTTTTAGCTTGTGTTCCCTGTGGAGGTCAAAATTGTAATCCGATTCAAAAAACCGTTTGATTATATCACCGTTACATACTTTTGAGGGTTGAGTTCGAATTTCGTGAAAATCGGACCAAAATTGATAGACAAAATGGCCGCCATTTGTACGCGAATAGTGTGAAAATATGTTATATCAAGGTTGTGGACCCTATACTGACCCGTCAACCCCCCAGAGCTGAAATGCAGTAGGGTAGTGTCAAAAAAGCAGTAGAAACATGATTTGGCAGTAGATTTCCAAAAACGCGTAAATTCGCACTTTCAAGGGTAATTAAGAAATGACACATTTAATTACAAAACAAATATTTATTCAATTAATCAATGATTTGAATGAGTAAAAAAATATATAAACACATGAGCAATATGTAAAGTATAAACATTTAATTGATTAATAAATGATTGTAAAAAAAAAAATTATTAAAAAATTGATAAAAGACAGATATATACATGCAAAAAAAAAAAAGTTTTAAATATGAATATAAACAAAAATATATATTATTTTTTAAATTGAATATATACAGAAATAAATAAATGTCAAATACACAATAAATAAAAAATTCCCAACCACAAACATTATTTATAAATCTATCATTGATGATCATTATTATACATTTTTGTTGCACTCTTTGCATCTTTTAACAATTTTTCTGGGAAAACAGTTTTATAAGATATCTGGTCATTGTTTATTTTGCATGAGAGAAGAGCACATAAAGTGTTGTTGTTCAATTCTGTTCTTTCCTCAGTTTTAATTTTTCTCAGAGAAGAAAATAGCCTCTCTGTCTCTGAATTTGAATTTGGAATTAGTAGCAGTTTTTCTACTAAATCAAACAGATTTTTAAATCGTTGGGTCCCATCCATTAACTTAATTTTTCTAATCTTCATCCAATATTCATCTGGTTGGAGGGTTTCAGATGGCAATTCTTCCTTTGGACTAAGTTGGTAGTCTGTAAATTCTTCATTTAATTTATCAGACAATTTGAAGTTTAGCACCTTAGCACAGGCAAGAACTGAAAAGATAAATTGGGAAAGATAAGACAATTTCATACATAATCATTGCTTATCTAGAAAATAATTGAAATAAAATCTTTGTGCTCTTACCAGAATTGATTGTAAAATGTTCTCTTCTCTCCGTTTCAGGATGAATCCACCCTATATTTTTTAAAATTGGGTTTTCGAATGGAAATTTCTTGATTATCTTTCTAACAGATTCTTCATGAAAGAATCTAACATAAACAAATACAATTGTTGTTAGCACATCTTAAAATGGAAGATTGTTACATACCAGTCAGGTTATTTTGCAAACTTATTCTTGAAATAAGTTCTGTTCTACTCACTTAAAAAACTTTGTCACAACAGTTTTTATCCGCCCACATGGAAATGTGGTCGTATATTGCCGTCGCCCCCGTCCGTCCATCTGTCGGTCCGTCCGTCCGTCCGTCCGTCCGTCCATCGTCCACAATTTCTTGTGAACGCTCTAGAGGCTAAAGTTAATAGCCGATTGACTTGAAATTTATACACGGTGTTTAAGGTCGTGAGACGAAGAAGCCTATTGATTTTCAGCGATATCCGATAATTACTACCAGAGTTATGACCCTTGATCACTTTGAAAAATCTTGTGAACGCTCTAGAGGCTATAGTTAATATCCGATTGACTTTAAATTTATACACAGTGTTTAAGGTTATGAGACGAAGAAGCCTATTGATTTTGGGTGATATCTGATAATTACTGCCAGAGTTATGACCCTTGATCACTTTGAAAAATCTTGTGAACGCTTTAGAGGCTAAAGTTAATATCTGATTGACTTGAAATTTATACACAGTGTTTAAGGTCGTGAGACGAAGAAGCCTATTGATTTTCAGCGATATCCGATAATTAGTACCAGAGTTATGACCCTTGATCACTTTGAAAAATCTTGTGAACGCTCTAGAGGCTATAGTTAATATCCGATTGACTTTAAATTTATACACAGTGTTTAAGGTCATGAGACGAAGAAGCCTATTGATTTTCGGTGATATCTGATAATTACTGCCAGAGTTATGACCCTTGATCACTTTGAAAAATCTTGTGAACGCTTTAGAGGCTAAAGTTAATATCTGATTGACTTTAAATTTATACACGGTGTTTAAGGTCGTGAGACGAAGAAGCCTATTGATTTTCAGCGATATCCGATAATTACTACCAGAGTTATGGCCCTTGATCACTTTGAAAAATCTTGTGAACGCTCTAGAGGCTATAGTTAATATCCGATTGACTTTAAATTTATACACAGTGTTTAAGGTCATGAGAGGAAGAATCCTATTGATTTTCGTTGATATCTGATAATTACTGCCAGAGTTATGACCCTTGATCACTTTGAAAAATCTTGTGAACGCTTTAGAGGCTAAAGTTATTATCCGATTGACTTTAAATTTATACACAGTGTTTAAGGGCATGAGACGACGAAGCCTATTGATTTTCGGTTATATGAGATAATTACTACCAGAGTTATGACCCTTGATCACTTTGAAATATCTTGTGAACGCTCTAAAGGCTAAAGTTAATATCCGATTGACTTTAAATTTGTACACAGTGTTTAGGGTCATGAGACGAAGAATCCTATTTGATTTTCAGTGATATCTGGCACTTGATCACTTTGAAATATCTTGTGGACAAAGGCCTTGAGACAAACCATCAAAACTATTCTAATCATTTCTGATAATTATTTAATGGGCTATTACTTAAGATTATCATGTGTTGTGAATGTTCTCCTTACTGATAAAAGAAACAATATGCGTCAACCATTGTTGACTGCCCGGACGACTTAGCTGTTGTGGGCGTATGTTTCGTTGCCTGGCAACCTATCTTATCTTCTACAGTTAAAATAAACTCTCTAGCATTAACCCCCACAGCTATGAACTCATTATTCAGTTGATTATGTTCTCTATAATCAACATCAGTTAGCTTGTCAGGCTTCATTATTTCCGCTTTTTTGACAAATTTTCCAAGATACTTTCGCAGTAATCTATTCATTTCTGAATATAAGAAGCATATTTTTATGTCATCTGCCTGAAAAATACAAAAAAAAAAACCCAATTGTGTACCATGAACTAAATGTAAGGAAAAAATTTGATATAACAGCCTGAGAAATATATAATGCCTCAACTTTTCACAGAGTATAACTAACTTAATTCTCAGTGTAGATAAAGAAATAGAAACATTACCTGAAATGCTGTATTGAATTCATTTAAAGGTGTCAGAATAAACTGGAGGAATAGGAAATAAAGCTTCATTTCCTTGCTTGAAAGATATTCAAAGCATGTCTTGACACGGCCAGCTTTTTCTACATCATTATGACTCTCAAAATATGAGAGGAGAGCTGGCCATTGCTCTAGAGTGCGCCTTATGCACCTTTCAAGACTCAACCACCTTGTTTGAACATGCTTTAGAAGCTTGTTTGGCTCCACATCACAAAATTCCTGAAAAGCTTTAAATTCTTCTTTTCTTTTTGAGCTGAAAGATATTAAATTCAAAAAAAATAAAAAACATAAATCAGTAACAACAATCAACAAAACAATTTTAATGAATGACGAGTAAAATGAATATTTATTTTATGCTTTGAGTTATTAAAACCATACCTGAGATGGAAGTGAAGATTGATCTCCATTAACATATGGTCAACAGATAAATCTAACTTAGCTACTGCAGCCTTAACCACTAAGTTAGCTAAATGGCAAATACAGCCCAGGTCCACCACTGTTGGTTGTTTTTCCTTTATTCGGGAAAGTACTGAATTATTTTTTCCAATCATTACATTAGCATATGAGTTATTTCCCTTGCGCTAAGAAGCTGCTAGGGAGAGCTCTGTCACATTTTGTGTGTTTTCACATGTTATATGAAAGTGTGTTATTGTGAAATTTGGCTTGGATTTACATAAGATATCCAAGAAAAACATGGATTGATTTACAACCAGAAATTTCTATCAACTTTGGAGAAATATGCATTTGAAATATTGACAATAGGGATACAGTGATCATTGTTTATTCAGTCTAGTGAGTGAAACTTATGGTGACTTATACTAGTGAGCAGTTACTCAGTTTAAACAACACAGACCTCAAACTTAAACCTGGAGTATTTAACATTTTTAAGTTTCTGAACATTAACTCTGTTAAACCAACCAAGAGAAGTAGACGAGGTGGAAAAAAGTTCACAGCCTACCTCAGTACCCTGAACACTGATCAAGAAACACCCAATAAATCTGAGTTAAAATCTGTCAATAATGATAAGTTGAAACTTTGTTTGCTAAACTCAAGATCTGTCAGAAACAAATCAATTGAACTGAATCAGTATATTTTAGATGAATCCATAGACATATTGTTAATAACAGAAACATGGCTAAAAGACAATGACACAATAGTAATTAATGAAATCCTCCCCCCAGACTATGACATTCTGTTTGAAAATCGCCAAACCTCTAGAGGTGGCGGATTAGGAATAATCTTCAGACAGTCATTATCTCTGAAACAGTTTAATAGCAGTGAAATCAAATCTTTCAAGAGCTTCGAACATATTGGCTTCAACTTAAGACAAAATAACGTATCCGTTCAAATAATAGCCTTATACAGACCTCCGCCGTCTGCTAAGAACAAACTCAATTTCCAAAACTTTGAGGATGAATTCCTTGAATTGATCTGTGATCTTAATGTAACTTGCACTCAACCCCTATTCTTTGGTGATTTTAACATCCATGTCGACAATGTTCTCAACAATAATTCCCTGAGATTTACACAAATATTGGATAGTTTTGGATTAAAACAACTTGTCGCCAAACCCACACATGGTAGCGGCCACACATTAGATCTAGTTATCTGCAAATCAACCTCAAAACTGGTAACAAATGTAAATGTTTGTAACCACGAATTATCAGATCATTTCAGTGCGTTTGTGGATCTAAACCTGTCAAAACCAGCCCCTACTAAAACTGAATTAGTATATAGGAAGTGCCGGAATATCAACATCGGTCAGTTCATAGAGGACATCAATATTGAAACTGTTTTACAAAATATATCGGTATTAGACTCTGTTGATGATAAGTGGTCAGTTTTTAATCAAGCCCTTTATGGTACATTAGACAGACATGCTCCCCTCAAGAAGCGTATTGTTACCATCAGACCCCACAGTAAATGGTTCAACGATTCTCTTTTAACATTAAAACACCAATGCCGAAGTGCTGAAACCAACTGGCGAAGATCAGGCCTAGAAGTGCACCTTCAAATATACAAATGTAAACGTAACCAGTACTCATCTGAGTTAAGATCCACCAAGATTAAATATCTAAAACAGGGCTTGCCACGAGACGCGAGCAGTTGCTCGCGCTCGCGCTGTGCTCGCGTAAAGGTAGATTTACGCGAGCTATTCGTTGCTCGCGCAAATGTTTAGGAAAAACCTGTAAAAATAATCAAAATATTGACGAGTTTATTGCTCAAACTAATCCAACAATGTCAATAACGTCATAAATTCGTCTGTCAAACTGACATTCAACAAGCTGCACGCGGCATTTCGTCCTTAAATTTGATTGGCTAATGAGTCGTGTTACTAAAAATACACTTTATACCTGAACGTCATGACTGGTTTTCCTACGAAGACCAGTAACAAACGCGTGATAATCGAGTCTAAAGTAAAGAATGTTTACATCCGGATGATTTGGCATTTCACGCTAAATGAACACGTTTCAAACTTATAATTATCGGTATTTCTTATTTTATCAGGACTTCGACTTTTATTCCATTGTGCAGTCATATAATTTTAAATCTAAGTGTAATAATTGTCTAAAGGAAACCTGATTGCCCTACCTATCCACATTTATGTCGTGGGGTGAAGAAATCTGTACGGAAATTGATTATAAAAAAAAAAAGAGTAGGCCTATGACTTGTCAAAAACAGAAAAGCGATGGTCACACATGTTTACTGCAAACTCTGTGCCAGGAATAGCAATTTTGGCGCTCAATCGTTTATTTTGTTGTTTTGTTATATGTATGATGTAAATAAAGAATTGAAAAAAAAATAATTAATAAATAACAAACTTTAAACAGCATTTTCATTATTTAATTTAACAAAAGTATCCAGGCAACAAATTGATTTTAAATTGAAACAATTTTAGAAAATGTGTGCTCACGCAAGCGACATTTTACGTGAGCAATTTTTATTGCTCGCCCTGCTCGCCCAAACCTATATTTGCGAGAGCAGTCATCTGCTCGCCATCAATTTATTCGTGGCCAGCCCTGTAAAAGATCTCATAACCACATCCAATAACTCTAAAACACTCTTTCAAACTTTCAACAACCTTACAAAAGACGTTTCTGGGGATAAGTACCCATCATGCTTTGACAAAGATGCTCTACCAGAGATTTTCTCAAACTTTTTCATAAGTAAGATAAACAAAATCCGTGATCACTTCCCCGATGTGACTGAGACCGAACAACATATATCCTTACTTGACAGTGGGGATGATTCAAATTGGTTAACATTTAATCCAGTTTCTTTGGTAAATCTTGAGAAAATTATTCGAAATGCTCCCACAAAATCATGTGATCTGGACGCAATACCAACATGGCTCTTAAAAATATGTTTACCACACCTGCTACAACTATTATTCACTTTAATAAATGATTGCATCTCTAGCAGCCAGTTTCCGACAGCATTCAAAACGGCCCATGTCAGACCATTACTAAAGAAGTTAAACCTTGATCCAGACTGTCTTAGAAACTACCGACCAGTATCAAATTTATCGTTTCTCTCGAAAGTCATCGAGAAAGTTATTGCTGAACAACTCAAAGAACATCTAACTCGTGAGAATCTATCAGAACCATTTCAGTCCGCATATCGAGACAATCATAGTTGTGAAACTGCACTAATCAGAGTGAGTAATGATTTATTGCGTGGTATGGATAAAAAATGTGTCATATTGTTTGTTTTGCTCGATCTATCTGCAGCATTCGACACTATTGACCATCATATTTTACTTCACAGACTCAAATATAGGTTAAAATTATCTGACTCTGCCATAAAGCTTATTCAGTCATACTTATCTAATCGTAATCAGATTGTATGCATAGACAATGCTAAATCAAATCCAGCCCAAGTAAAATTCGGTGTTCCCCAAGGATCTGTCTTGGGACCAATTCTATTTACCATCTATACCTCTCCCCTTGGCGAAATCATCCGCAAACACTGTGTAGACTACCATCTTTTTGCAGATGACACTCAACTCTATCTAATAGGACCACCATGTGATATTCCAGACAAACAACAACAATTGGAACGCTGCATTGAGAGCATCAGAGTATGGATGACTGCAAACTTTCTTAAACTGAACTCTGACAAAACAGAATACATGACCATTGGCTCAAAATCATATGTTTCATCATTAGATAGTCACCCCATTCAAGTTGGAATTGATCACATCAGCCCTGTTCAATCTGCTCGAAATTTGGGTGTTATGTTTAACTCTACTATGGATATGTCTAAACAAATTGCCGCAGTATCAAAGGCATGTAACTTCCAACTGTACAACATTGGTCGCGTACGAAAATACTTAAACACAGATTCAATTAAACTGTTAGTGAACTCATTAATCGCATCTAGACTGGACTATTGTAATTCGTTACTTTATGGTCTTCCAGCTTCTTCTCTTCGCTCCCTTCAAAAAATACAAAACACTGCCGCACGTCTGATCACCAGAACAAGATTACGTGACCACATTACACCTGTGCTCAAATCCCTCCACTGGCTCCCAATTAACAGACGTATTCAGTACAAGATAATCCTTCTAACTTACAAGTGTATCCATGGTTCAGCTCCCAATTACCTGAGTCATCTTATAAAAATCAAAAGTGGAGATAGATCAACACGATCAACATCAAAACACGACCTAGTTGTTCCGAAAACTTTTAAAGTGTCGTGTGGTGATAGGGCTTTTTCAGTGGCAGCACCCACCCAATGGAATAAACTCCCAGCAACATTAAAGGAAGCCAAAACAGTAGAGTCCTTTAAAACATCCCTTAAGACTCACCTATTTAACTGTGAATACCAAACGTGACAGAGCGGCTCAGCGCCATCGAGTAGAACAGTTCTAGATGAGAGGCGCTATATAAATTCATTATTATTATTATTATTATTATTATCACTACAGTAAGCCACCAAATTCTCCCTCTTTAAACCATGATCCCTGAAAAATCAAACAATTTAATCTTATTAATCTAACTAAATCAATTACATCAGAAAGGTTAGTGTTTATTTAGCACAACAGTAGTTTTGTCCTGATTATTGTTACATGAATTGTTTAAAATAGCATTTTAGTATTTGAATTGTATTGTATGCCAAACATGTAACTTTTTGAACATTTGGTTTTTTTTAAAAAATAAAGGAGAAATAATATACATGAAAAGGGAAACTTACTTGAAACTTTTATCAATAGCATTAAACAGGTGCTCTGAAGTTGACAAATTGCATACTGGCATGTCCAAAAATTTAGTAACTGCCTTTTCCTTGGTATAATCCAGGCATCTTACAAGAAGAGCCATATTCTTGTCATGTCCCCTGTCATTGGATTCATCAACCAATAAACTGAATGAACTGGAACACAGTTCCTTCACTTCATTATACGTCCACATTCATAATGTGAACGTATTATGCCGTCGCCCCTGTCTGTGTGTGTGTGTGTGTGTGTGTGTCTGTGGTTCGCCTACAGGGCGCAATTCTTTATGGATTTTCTTCAAACTTGGTATACTTATTCCTTATACCCCAAGGAAGATCCCTATTGTTTTTGGGGCATGCCCGACCCCCAGGGGCCGAGCCACGCCCATTTCTAGTATTTGTTTGTTTGTCGTCTACAGGCCACATTTCTTAACTTATAATCTTGAAAGTTTGCATACATATTCTTTGTACCCTAAGGAACATCCCTATCGTTTGGGGTGTATGCCCCACCCCCAGGGGCAGAGCCACGCCCATTTCTTTTTTCGTGTGTCTTTGTGTCGCCTACAGGGCGCAATTCTTACTGGATTTTCTTCAAACTTGGTACACGTATTCCTTATACCCTAAGGAAGATCTCTATTGTTTTTGGTGCATGCCCGACCCCCAGGGACAGAGCCACGCCCATTTCTAGTATGTATTTGTTTGTCGTCTACAGGCCACATTTCTTAACTTATAATTTTGAAACTTAGCATACACATTCTTTGTACCATAAGGAACATCCCTATCATTTGGGGTGCATGCCCAACCCCCTGGGGCAGAGCCACACCCATTTTCTTATCGTGTGTCTTTGTGTCGCCTACAGGCCGCAATTCTTATTGGATTTTCTTTAAAACTTTGTATACTTACTCTTTATACTCTAAGGATGATCCCTATCGTTTGGGGTGTATGCCCCACCCCCAGGGGCAGAGCCACGCCCATGTTCTTTTCATGAGTCTTTATGTCGCCTACAGGGCGCAATTCTTACTGGATTTTCTTCAAACTTGGTATACGTATTCCTTATACCCTAAGGAAGATCTCTATTGTTTTTGGTGCATGCCCGACCCCCAGGGACAGAGCCACGCCCATTTCTAGTATGTATTTGTTTGTCGTCTACAGGCCACATTTCTTAACTTATAATTTTGAAACTTAGCATACACATTCTTTGTACCCTAAGGAACATCCCTATCATTTGGGATGCATGCCCAACCCCCTGGGGCAGAGCCACACCCATGTTCTTATCGTGTGTCTTTGTGTCGCCTACAGGCCGCAATTCTTATTGTATTTTCTTTAAAACTTTGTATACTTACTCTTTATACTCTAAGGATGATCCCTATTGTTTGGGGTGCATGCCCAACCCCCAGGGGCAGAGCCACGCCCATTTTCTTTTTGTGTGTCTCTGTGTCGTCTAGAAGCCGCAATTCTAACTGGATTTTCTTAAAATCAGCGTGGTTCTTGGTTTATGTATTCCTTATAACCTGAGGGCGTCCACTATTGATTTTGATGAATGTCCCGACCCCCAGGGGTAGAGCCACGCCCACTTTTTGCCTTTAGTGTTAGGAAGGCACAATTCTGAATGGATTATCTTGGTATAGTTATTCCTTATACTCTAAGGACGACAACTATTAATGTTGGTGCACGACCCTCAACGCTAAACAAGCCAAACGCCTAGCCTTCTTGACAAAGTACCATATCAATCAAAGCAGGAATGTGGACGTATATTGTAGCGTTAGCGTTATGTTTTATAAAGTGTGGTGCAAGGGCACCTTTACCTATCATGGTGGTTTTTGTTTTACCACATTTGAAATTTTTGGCAATTTCACTGTCAGGGAACATACATGATACTGCTTTAGAAAAGTGGTCAGCATAGCTAAATGACAAGTTGTATTCTGCCACCATCTGAGCAAAGATTGTTTCTGCTTTTATTGTCTTTTGTTCCAGTGGGTTGTCTTCGCGAGACCTTACAAATTTCGACATCATATTTTGACCGGGTGCCAACACATCTTTAGCTTTTTTGACATGCTTATCTGTTTTTATGTGTCTCTTTACGTCGGTAAGACCACCAGAAGAAACTGTAAAAGTTGCATTGCATACTGTACAATGTGCATCAGCATCCGCTTTTCCTCTAACAATGTACGGGAAATCTTTTCTCCAAGATTCCGAAAATTTGTTGTAATATTTTTTCTTCTTCGAAGGCGTTCCTGGTAATTTACAATCAGCCAGACGTTTTGCCATCTTGTGAATATTTCCAAGTAATGTTTGATTCGAAATATATCCATTTTATATAGTATTTTGTGTTGTTTTATCAATATTATGAAGAAAATCCCATTATCAATTAACGAAAGAGAAATGTTGGCCATTGTTGCCGTGAATAGGTCGCTATTTGTTTACGTTTTTCAACATGCATTTTAAGGAATGTTGGAACACGTGTCAGTAATTATATCTGCTTAATTAACTCTAAACTGTGTTGATAAAACTATTTTGATAACCAATCCATTAGCTATTACGCCTTACAATAACCCTCAATCAACATAAAATCAACGACAACCAAAGGTCACGACCTTTCTTTGTTTTGGTCTCGGAAAGATACACGCCACAGAGCAATAGTTTTGGCGGGAAAATGAATACCTCTTTGTTTGGAAATGCGGTAGGAATCTGTTACCGCGCAGTAGGGCGGTATACGGGGCAATTTCGCGGCATTTTACCGCGAGATGCGGTAGAGTTGACAGGTCTGACCCTATAGAGGTCACAATTTTGAACCGATTTTCATGAAACTTGAAATGCATGTTTATAACCGAAAGATCTTGGTTCCTTTCGATATTTGCGCATATCGGATCGTAACTTCCTGAATTATGGCCCCTGATTGTCCGAAAAATCACCCTTTTTAGCTTGTGTTCCCTGTGGAGGTCAAAATTGTTATCCGATTAAAAAAAAACGTTTGTTTATATCACCGTTACATAGTTATGGGGGTTGAGTTCGAATTTCGTGAAAATCGGATCAAAATTGACAGACAAAATGGCCGCCGTTTGTACGCGAATAGTGTGAAAATATGTTATATCAAGGTTGTGGACCCTATAGAGTTCACAATTTTGAACCGATTTTCATGAAACTTGAAATGCATGTTAATAACCGAAAGATCTTGGTTCCTTTCGATATTTGCGCATATCGGATCGTAACTTCCTGAATTATGGCCCCTGATTGTCTGAAAAATCACACTTTTTAGCTTGTGTTCCCTGCGGAGGTCAAAATTGTTATCCGATTCAAAAAACCGTTTGATTATATCACCGTTACATACTTTTGGGGGTTGAGTTCGAATTTCGTGAAAATCGGACCAAAATTGACAGACAAAATGGCTGCCGTTTGTACGCGAATAGTGTGAAAAAATGTTATATCAAGGTTGTGGGCCCTATAGAGGTCACAATTTTGAACCGATTTTCATGAAACTTGACATGTATGTTTATAACCCAAAGGTCTTGGTACCTTTCAATATTTGCGCCCATCGGATTGTAACTTCCTGAATTATGGCCCCTGATTGTCCAAAAAATCACCCTTTTTAGCTTGTGGTCCCTCTGGAGGTCAAAATTGTTATCCGATTTAAAAAAACGTTTGATTATACCACCGTTACATGGTAATGGAGGATGAGATCGAATTTCGTGAAAATCGGACCCAAACTGACAGGCAAAATGGCCGCCGTTTGTACGCGAATAGTGTGAAAAAATGTTATATCAAGCTATAGAGGTCACAATTTTGAACCGATTTTGATGAAACTTAACATGTATGGTTATAACCCAAAGATCTTGGGTCCTTTCTATATTTGCGCCCATCTGATCGTAACTTCCTGAATTATGTCCCGTGATTGACCGAAAAATTGCCTTTTTTAGCTTGTGGCCCCTCTGTAGGTAAAAATTATTATCCACTTTAAAAAAACGTTTGATTATATCACCGTTACATTGTTATAAAAGATGATGTGGAATTTCGTGAAAATTAGACCAAAATTGACGGACAGTGTGAAAATATGTTATATCAAGATTGTGGACCCTATAAAGGTCACAATTTTGAACTGATTTTGATTAAACTTGAAATACATGTTTATAACATAAAGATCTTGGTTCCTTTCGATATTTGCGCATATTAGATCGTAACTTCCTGAATTATGCCATGGCCCCTGATTGTACTAAAAATCACCCTTTTTAGCTTGTGGTCCCTCTGGAGGTCAAAATTGTTATCCGATTTAAAAAAACGTTTGATTATACCACCGTTACATGGTAATGGAGGGTGAGATCGAATTTCGTGAAAATCGGACCCAAACTGACAGGCAAAATGGCCGCCGTTTGTACGCGAATAGTGTGAAAAAATGTTATATCAAGCTATAGAGGTCACAATTTTGAACCGATTTTGATGAAACTTGACATGTATGTTTATAACCAAAAGATCTTGGGTCCTTTCTATATTTGCGCCCATCTGATCGTAACTTCCTGAATTATGTCCCGTGATTGACCGAAAAATTGCCTTTTTATACGCCCACATTTTTATGTGGACGTATATTGTCGTCGCCCCTGTCCGTCCACAATTTGTTTGTGGACCCTCTACAGGTCACAATTCTTATCCGATTTTGACGAAACTTGAAATATAGGTTTATCCCCAAAAGATCTTGGCTGCTTTCGATATTGGCATGTATCGGATGAAAATTTCATGGATTATGGCCCCTGATTGTACGAAAAATCACGTTTTTAGCTTGTGGACCCTATAGAGGTCACAATTTTGAACCGATTTTGATGAAACTTGACATGCATGTTTATAACCCAAAGATCTTGGTTCCTTTCGATATTTGCGCCTATCGGAATGTAATTTCTTGAATTATTGCCCCTGATTGTCCGAAAAATCACCCTTTTTAGCTTGTGGTCCCTCTGGAGGTCACAATTATTATTCGATTTAAAAAAACGTTTGATTATATCACCGTTACACCCTAAGGAAGGTTGAGTTCGAATTTCAGGAAAATCAGACGAAAATTGCCATACAAAATTGCCGCCGTTTGTACGCGAATACTGTTAAAAAATGGTATATCAAGGTTGTGGACCCTGTGGAGGTCACAATTTTGATTCGATTTTGATGAAACTTGAAATTCATGGTTATAACCCAAAGATCTTGCTTCCTTTCGATATTTGCGCATATCGGATCATAACTTCCTGAATTATGGCCCCTGATTATACGCAAAATCGCCTTTTTTTTTTAGCTTGGAGGTCACAATTATTATCCAATTTAAAAAAACGTTTGATTATATTACCGTTACACCGTAAGGAAGGTTGAGTTCGAATTTCGGGAAAATCAGACCAAAATTGCCATACAAAATGGCCGCCGTTTGTACGCGAATACTGTTAAAAAATGGTATATCAAGGTTGTGGACCCTGTAAAGGTCACAATTTTAATTTGATTTTGATGAAACTTGAAATTCATGGTTATAACCCAAAGATCTTGGTTCTTTTTGATATCTGCGCATATCAGATCGTAACTTCCTGAATTATGGCCCCTGGTTATACGCAAAATCCCTCTTTCTTTAGCTTGTGGTCCCTCTGGAGGTCACAATTATTATCCAATTTAAAAAAACGTTTGATTATATCACCGTTACACTGTAAGGAAGGTTGAGTTTAAATTTCGAGAAAATCGGACCAAAATTGACAGACAAAATGGCCGCCGTTTGTACGCGAATACTGTTAAAAAAATGATATATCATGGTTGTGGACCCTGATGAGGAAGGTTGAGTTCTAATTTCGTGAAAATCGTACCAAAATTGCCGGACGAAATGGTCGCCGTTTGTACGCGAATAGTGTAAAAATATGGTATATCATGGTTGTGGACTGTCTACAGGTCACAATTCTTGTCCGATTTTGATGAAAAGTCACATTTCTAGGTTGTGTATCGTCACACCATAATCATTGTCGGTTTCGAATTTCATTAATATCAGACTGGAACTGACCAACTAAATGGCTGCTCCCAATACAGTATGAAATACAGGACTTAAAGATGTAGGAAAAATCACTTTCGGTATTGCTTGTTCTCTGTCCATCTCTCGAAAATGTGGGCGTATCCTGCCTGGCAGTGCCAGCCTATCTTTATTCGATTTTGATGAAACTTAAAATTCATAGTTATAACCCAAAGATCTTGGTTCCTTTCGATATTTGCGCATATCGGAACGTAACTTCCTGAATTATGGCCCCTGATTATATGCAATATCGCCTTATTTTAGCTTGTGGTACCTCTGGTGGTAACAATTATTATCCGATTTAATAAAACGGTTGATTATATTACCGTAAGGAAGGTTGAGTTCGAATTTCGGGAAAATCGGACCAAAATTGCCATACAAAATGGCCGCCGTTTGTACGCGAATACTGTTAAGAAATTGTATATCATGGTTGTGGACCCTGTAGAGGTCACAATTTTAATTCGATTTTGATAAAACTTGAAATGCATGGTTATAACCCAAAGATCTTGGTTCCTTTCGATATTTGCGCATATCTGATCGTAACTTCCTGAATTATGGCCCCTGATTGTCCGAAAAATCGCCTATGGTCCCTCTGGAGGTCACAATTATTATCCGATTTGAAAAAACGTTCGTTACACCCTACGGAAGGTTGAGTTTGAATTTCGAGAAAATTGGACCATAATTGCCAGAAAAAATGGACGCCGTTTGTACGCGAACTGTGTAAAAATATGGTATGTCAAAGTTGTGGACCCTGTAGAGGTGACAATTTTAATTCGAGTTTGATGAAACCTGAAATGCTTGTTTATAACCTAAAGATCTTTATTCTTTTCGATATTTGCGCATATCAAATTGTAACTTAATGAATTATGGCCTTTGATTGTAGGAAAAATCACTTTCGGTATTGCTTGTTCTCTATCCATCTCTCAAAAATGTGGGCGTATCCTGCCTGGCAGTGCCAGCCTATCTTTTAGCTTGTGGCCCCTCTGTAGGTAAAAATTATTATCCGATTTAAAAAAACCTTTGATTATATCACCGTTACATTGTTGTAAAAGATGATGTGGAATTTCGTGAAAATTAGACCAAAATTGACGGACAGTGTGAAAATAGTGTGAAAATATGTTATATCAAGGTTGTGGACCAGTGTCACAAAGTCATCCTGTATAAATATTGATCAAATGTGAATAACTTTGTTAATGTAACCGATCTTTCAATTTGCGTAACCAGGAATTCGGTCGCATGTTTTTGAGCTGCATGGCGAGACCACACATACGTAACCGATTGGTATCATTCGCGTCAAATTTTGTGGGGTGAATAAATAAGTTTTATCCATCTTGAAAAGTTAAAAAAAAAAAAGCATTGATTTTGAAATAACAAAATATGCTGTGGTGCCGTAGCAGTACCATTCTTAATTTCGAGGACTGCTTAATAGACTAAAATCACCAGGATGAAGACATATACATAGTATAAAAAGACTTTTGACTAGACCATGCGACCATTAAATGAAAATTTTTAAATCAACCTCTAAATTACACTTTTATTTGGATGGTTCACTGTTTATTTTATAAACTGGGTTAATTTTTTATACGCCCACATTGAAATGTGGTCGTATATTGTCGTCGCCCCCGTCCGTCCGTCCGTCTGTCCGTCGGTCCGTCTGTCGGTCCGGCGTCCACAATTGCTTGTGGACGCTCTACAGGCTAAAGTTAATATCCGATTGACTTTAAATTTATACACAGTGTTTAAGGTCATGAGACGAAGAAGCCTATTGTTTTTCAGCGATTTCCGATAATAACTACCAGAGTTATGGCCCTTGATCACTTCAAAAAATCTTGTGGACGCTCTAGAGGCCAAAGTTAATATCCGATTGACTTTAAATTTATACACAGTGTTTAAGGTCATAAGACGAAGAAGCCTTTTGATTTTCAGCGATTTCAAATAATTAGTGCCCTTCATCACTTCAAAAAATCTTGTGGACGCTCTAGAGGCCAAAGTTAATATCCGATTGACTTTAAATTTATACACAGTGTTAAAGGTCATAAGACAAAGACGCCTATTGATTTTCAGCGATTTCCGATAATTAGTGCCAGAGTTATGGCCCTTGATCACCTCAAAAAATCTTGTGGACGCTCTAAAGGTCAAAGTTGATATCCGATTGACTTTAAATTTATACACAGTGTTTAAGGTCATAAGACGAAGAAGCCTTTTGATTTTCAGCGATTTCAAATAATTAGTGCCCTTCATCACTTCAAAAAATCTTGTGGACGCTCTAGAGGCCAAAGTTAATATCCGATTGACTTTAAATTTATACACAGTGTTAAAGGTCATAAGACGAAGACGCCTATTGATTTTCAGCGATTTCCGATAATTAGTGCCAGAGTTATGGCCCTTGATCACCTCAAAAAATCTTGTGGACGCTCTAGAGGCCAAAGTTAATATCCGATTGACTTTATTTTTATACACAGTGTTTAAGGTCGTGAGACGAAGAAGCCTATTGATTTTCGGCGATTTCCGATAATTAGTGCCAGAGTTATGGCCCTTGATCTCTTTAAAAAAAATCATGTGGACGCTCTAAAGGTCAAAGTTAATATCCGATTGACTTTAAATTTATACACAGTGTTTAAGGTCATAAGACGAAGAAGCCTATTGATTTTCAGCGATTTCCGATAATTAGTGCCAGAGTTATGGCCCTTGATCACTTCAAAAAATCTTCTGGACGCTCTGGAGGCCAAAGTTAATATCCGATTGACTTTAGATTTATACACAGTGTTTAAGGTCATGAGACGAAGAAGCCCGTTGATTTTCAGCGATTTCAAATAATTACTGCCAGAGTTATCTCCCTTGATAACTTCAAAAATTCTTGTGACGCTATAGAGGCCAAAGTTATCACCCGATTGACTTCAGATTGATACATAGAGTTTAAGGTGTTGAAATGAACAAGTATTTTGATTTTCAATGAATTTAGAAAATGAACAGCTAAATCCATGATATTAAATGTTTCATGTATATACTAATTGTTAGCGTGGGGTAAAACTTTATAAAAAGCAATCAAATTCTAATGATTTTCTGATAATTACATAATGAGTTGTTACTCTTAATCAGTTTTTAGTGTATTACAAATGTTTCATTACCGAAAAAAGTAAAAATATGCGACAACCCTTGTTGACTGCCCGGACGATTTAGCTGCTGTGGGCGTATGTTTCGTTGCCTGGCAACCTATCTTTTAAATCTTTGTTGACTTCTTTAACTTTTTTCATGTTATGTTATACATTGATATGCATTTAACATGTAATGTTGTGAGAATAAACTATAGTGGGATCATCCATAAAATGCTTTCCTTATGTTAATGTTGAGTTCAAATTTCGTGAAAATCGGACCAAAATTGACAAACAAAATGGCCGCCGTTTGTACGCGAATAGTGTGAAAATATGTTATATCCAGGTTGTTTACCCTATAGAGGTCACAATTTTGAACCGATTTTGATGAAAATTTACCTGTATGTTTATAACCCAAAGATCTTGGTTCCTTTCGATATTTGCACCCATCGGATCGTAACTTCCTGAATTATGGCCCCTGATTGTCCGAAAAATTGCCCTTTTTAGCTTGTGGTCCCTCTGGAGGTCAAAATTGTGATCTGATTTAAAAAAACGTTTGATTATATCACCGTTACATGGTAATGAAGGTCAAGTTCAATTTTCGTGAAAATTGGACCAAAATTGACAAACAAAATGGCCGCCGTTTGTACGCAAATAGTGTGAAAATATGTTATATCAAGGTTGTTGACCCTATAGAGGTCACAGTTTTGAACCGATTTTGATGAAACTTGACATGTATGTTTATAACCCAAAGATCTTGGTTCCTTTCGATATTTGCACCCATCGGATCGTAACTTCCTGAATTATGGCCCCTGATTGTCCGAAAAATTGCCCTTTTTAGCTTGTGGTCCCTCTGGAGGTCAAAATTATTATCTGATTCAAAAAAACATTTGATTATATCACCGTTACATGGTAATGAAGGCTGAAGGCGAATAGTGTAAACATAAAGTATATCATGGTTGTGGACTCTCTACAGGTCACAATTCTTATCCGATTTTGCCGAAAAGTCACATTTCTAGGTTGTGTACTGTCACACCATAATCATTGTCGGCTTCGAATTTCATGAATATCAGACTGGAACTGACCAACAAAATGGTTGCTCCCAATACAGTATGAAATACAGGACTTATGATGTAGAAAAAATCACTTTCGGTATTGCTTGTTCTCTATCCATCTCTCGAAAATGTGGGCGTATCCTGCCTGGTGGTGCCAACCTATCTTTTTGAATAGCATACATTATGTAAGAGCTAAATCTAACATCTGTAGGTCTTTTTTAAGGCATAAATGTTATCTTAATTATAAATTAGACATTAATTTAATTGACAACCCTTCTTAACTGCTCGGTTTACTCCCACCACTAAAGACCCCTACGCGCAAGTGAATTATTGAAATAAAATCAAACCATATGTTAGTCCCGAAATGACCTAGTTTGTGTCGAGTAGATGTTAAACCCCATTTCTCTCTCTCTCTCTCTCTCTTTGTTAATCACTATGGTCACAATTTGTATTCAATTTTCAAAATCATTTAAATATATCACTGTTACTCCTCAATGAAGGTAAGAGTTTATATTTCGTGGAGCCTCTAGAAGTCACAATTTTCACCGACCTTGATGAAACTCAAAATTTCCAAAAGATCACTGACTGTTCCTTTCGATATTCGTGCATATCAGACCAATTCTTTTACATAGATTTAGCAGTCGGAAAGATCTTTTAGTTATGTTAACTCTTCAACTGAGAAGTTGTTAAGTGTTTAAAATGATTTATATTAACAATGTTTTCCTTTGTAGGGTACAGAAGAAACGGTGCGGGTTGTTTCTATGGATAAAGACTTCCATGTAGACTGTTACCAATGTGAGGTAAGTACCATCTGTAGTTCATTATTAGCATACGTAAGAAAGTGGGGAACTATTAAAATGGGTCCTGTCCGTCTGTCCATCACACTTTTTGGGACACAATAACTCTTTCTAATTTCGCTAGAAAGTTCAAACTTGGGGTAGGTGTTTATTAGGTCAATGTCTTGATTGAGTTTGAAGATGAGCATTTTCTGCTTAGGGTAAGCTGAGATAATAAGCAATTTGATTGATTGATGCTTTGGGACACGATAACTTCAGTTCTAATTAAGTGAGAATGATGAAGCTTGGTGTATAGTTTCATTACATCAATACCTTGACTAAGTTTGATAATGAGCATTTTCTGCCCAGTGTAAAGTGTAAGCAGAGTGATAAGCAATTTGATTGGACACTACAACTCTGCTTTTAAAATGTGGTCGTAGATTCTCGTCGCCCCTGTCCGACGTCCACAATTGCTTGTGGATGCTCTAGAGTTTAAAGTTAATATCCGATTGACTTTAAATTAAGCTATTTCCGATAATTACTTCCAGAGTTATGGCCCTAGATCACTTCAAACATTTTATGGACGTTCTATAGGCCAAAGTTAATACCAGATTGACTTTAAATTTATACACAGTGTTAAAGGTCATGAGATGAAGACGCCTATGAATTTTCAGTGTTTTCTGATAATTACTGAGTGCCAGAGTTATGATGGCCCTTGATGACTTTGAAAAATCTTGTGGACAAAGTTTAAGTATATTGATTTTAAATGAATTTTGATAATTGAACAGCTAAATCCATAATATTAAATGTTTTGTATTCTAAACGTAAGCATTGGGCAGAACTTTATAAAAACCAAACAAATTCTAATGATTTTCTGATAATTACTTAAAATGCGACAACTGTTGTTGACTGCCCGGACGATTTAGCTGCTGTAGGCGTATGTTTCATTGCCTGGCAACCTATCTTTAATTGAGGTAGAATGTTTAAACTTAATGTAGATGTTCATTAGGTGAATGTCTTGACTGAGTTCAATGATTAACATTTCAAGCTGAAGCTAAGCAGAGCTAATCAATTTCATTTGTCAATGCTTTGGGACAAGATAATCTTGATTCTATCTGATAGAGAGTGTATAGTTTGATTCATGGGTTCCATGTTGGCCGTATATGCCGGTCGGGACCGGGGGCTATGGAAAATGACCGTAACTAGATGTGACCCAACGGTCATTTTTCATGCCAGTAAAATAGCCTTTTTTCAAAAACACAATTTTCAAACATGGCTACATAGTACAATCGACATCCACTATGTAACTATATCATTGTACGACCAGTGCAGAATAATGAGTATGTAAAGATAGAAGAAGCCACATTATCTCATGATTGGTGTTATAGAGTTGTATACATAGTCGTCAGTAGATTATATTGATGATGATTGTCGTGTAGTAGAACAATAAAAGTTAATTGATATTCCGGAATCTTATCAAAGGCGTGAAACAGTCCATTCTTGGTCAATCACGCGTAATCGAGATTGTTATGATCTTCGAAAAAAGGAAAATTATTATGAAGTACTGCTCTTCGAATCCAACGAACTCTCATATTAAATATAACAGCATAGAAATTACGTAAATCCTTAACAATGTACATGTTGGGAGAAAATTGCATTATAATTTTTATACGCCCACATTGAAATATCGAAATTTATAGTCAAATTTCAGCAACTTGCATAATGCATATTCCTACTTTCGCTTTCATCCAACCTAACAGAAGTTATAATTTAGTAAAAAGAAAAACTACCAGTAAATATGAATATGTTTTTTATACGCCCACATTGAAATGTGGTCGTATATTGTCGTCGCCCCTGTCTGTCCGGCTGGCTGGCAGGCCTGCCGGCGGTCGGGCGTCCACAATTACCACTACAATTTTTTACTAGAAATGGTAATTAAGTTCATCGACACCCTTTTTCCATTATGGCCGATTGTTGATTGACAGGCGTTAACTCCACCTACATAGTCTCGATCATCAAGTAATGTTTAAACGGTATCTAGTGAAGCTTGTGTATAGCCTCGGTCATCACTGTCTTTTATGATTAATTTCCGGAAGCATGATGACGTCAACGTCACGGAGAAACCCCACCCACGACGCCATAGTGATTAAATCGGTCAACGAAATCCTGTTTTAATCCGAGCCCAATCCAAGCCATCTGTGGGTCTACAGAGTTCATTTTGGGCTTGTTGTTTAAATAAAGATCTAATTTATAATTTCTATGACATCTGAGGCTCAAATGAAGACCGACAAAAGTCAGTTTTTGCTCTTCCATAATGTATGTTTAATTGACGATAAATAATTAACTCTTTGTTATCGGCCGAAAGTTGATTGATTAATGACACCATAGTGGCCGGTTCATTGTTTTACAAACCGGCTAGATTAAAGATCAATCGGCTAAAGCCGACAAAAAACAGCCGATTAAGATCCCTGGTTATGGCCCATGATCACATCAAAAAATCTTGTGGACACTCTAAAAGCCAAAGTTAATACCCGATTGGCTTTAAATTTATACACAGTGTTTAAGGTCATCAGATGAAGAAGCCTATGGATTTTCAGCGATTTCCGATAATTAGTGCCAGAGTTATGGACCTTGATCACTTCAAAAAATCTTGTAGACGCTCTAGAGGCCAAAGTTAATATCCAATTGACTTTAAATTAGGGCTGCAACGATGAATCGATGTACTGCGATTTTTTAAAAATCCACGATGCACGATACAATTAATGTCAGAATCGCGATTAATTATTTTAAAAAATCCACAAAAATTGACTGACGTTCTGTCGCTTAAATATCCTAACGAGGAATGCATAAGTCGAGCACAATTATCATTTCTATATTTCCAATGTATAATAATATTTTGATATATTATATACAAAATTTTGTACCGTTATTTTCTTTGCCATTGTCTCGTCTACCACTGACCTGACAACTAGAAGGCTTTTCATTGGCTGAAGTTGTTGTAGCAATACGAGCCAGCCATTTTGATTCAGCCATACGATTTATGATTAAGCGACTGAATTTTTTTGATAATGCTTTAGTAAACAAATTCAAGTTGTGCAGGCGACAAAAGTAATGTTGAAATCGAAAATCCCCATGCCAAGTATAAGTCACATGTATGGGAAAGTATTTGACGTGTAATAATAGCTTGAAAGAATGATAGAAGCAAGTTGGGGGGAGGGTTGGAATACATGTACCGGTACAGTAGTTATGGTATTCATTCTAGTACGGTTATGGATCTAGAATACTGCAGACTTGCAAATAATGTGTGTATTTAATCATTTAAAGTAAATCATTCAAAAAAGCATTCACCTTTCCTTATGTTCACAGTGAAAGATTTGAACTTTGAAAGAAGAACTGTTATGACTTGTTTACATGTGCCAAAGTTGATAATTAGAGTTTCACACTGCGTAGCTTGTGTGAAACACTATTGTTTTTGTTAAAATTATTATTAAGCTTTCATATTACATATGAAAGCTTATTGTTTTTGTTAAGATTATTATTATTATTTTTTTTTTTGTGTCATTTCTGCAAATCGGATTTCTCAGAATCTAACCATGGGATCTTTCTGAAACTTTGACCTACCCCCATAAAACTGGGTGGCAGTTTTTGATTAAATGTATTTTCAAAACGTTTTACGAAGTCGAAATCACAGAAATTTACGAACGAGTGAATTTGACCTGCATTACTGTAACTCTGTGACTATTAGACCTATTTTACTAATTCTTTTTTCTTTGAGTACCCTGACAAAAATCATTTTCAACTGCAGTTTCAGATTTTCGAATTTCGAAAATTCGTCGCTGTTATTTCGAACCGGAAGTTGAGACCAACTTGACAACTTCTTTAATAGTGGTACGATTTTCATGAAATTTAGTATGTAAGTAGATCTTGCCGATGCAACTTTAAAGATGTCCTTAGAAATTTTCTAAATTATCTCACCTTGGTGAAATTAGGGATCAAAGTTTTCTAAAAAAAAGCGAAGAAATATAGGTCAGAATGACCTGATTTTTTTTTTTTGATACTAGATAAGTAAATACTGATTCGTACACAAAATATTGAGTTTGTGGATCGAACCGGAAGTGCCGCCATCTTGAAACATGAAAAATCACAAAGGCTTTTGCGATATTTTACTTACAGACCTGGGAGTTACATTTTCGGAATCCTTGAAGGAATGCCTAAAAATCTATCGGATCAGAATTTTGATTTCGGTCACGTGATGGTCACCATTTCGAACTGAATATGAGAAAAGGTGAAAAATCGACATTAACGAGCATGTGAATGAAATCAATAGGCCGTAGTTTGGAGAATATGTCTCCTATTTCCAAAATGAATATATTTCTTGATAGCCGGGATCAGGGTCGAAATATTGTTATTTGAAAATGTCACATTTTCGAATTTTGTCTTTGATGTTTTTCGTGCCGATAAAGTTGTTTACAATTGAAAAATCATAAAAACTTCGCTATATTTTGACCGATTTTAATGATTTTTTTTTGTTGATGAGATTATTTACATGACCCATGACATGTGACAGGAAGTGACTGTTAATATGAAAGCTTTAATATCTGCTTTGCAGATCTAGTTATTATTATTATTATTATTCAGATTCCAATTTGAATAGATCTCAGCAACTACGTGTCGCATCGTTACGATTTCTTCGGTTTTACTGGGAAAGTGGGTGTGACTTTGAACGTTCTGCGACAATGCGAAATGTCCGAAATCACCGAAGTTATCGTTTTTATACGCCCACATGGAAATGTTGTCGTATATTGCCGTCGCCCCCGTCCGTCCGTCTGTCGGTCCGTCGGTCCGTCCGTCCATCGTCCACAATTTCTTGTGAACGCTCTAGAGGCTAAAGTTAATATCCGATTGACTTGAAATTTATACACAGTGTTTTAGGTCGTGAGACGAAGAAGCCTATTGATTTTCAGCGATATCCGATAATTACTACCAGAGTTATGACCCTTGATCACTTTGATAAATCTTGTGAACGCTCTGGAGACTATAGTTAATATCTGATTGACTTTAAATTTATACACAGTGTTTAAGGTCATGAGACGAAGAAGCCTATTGATTTTCGGTGATATCTGATAATTACTGCCAGAGTTATGACCCTTGATCACTTTGAAAAATCTTGTGAACGCTTTAGAGGCTAAAGTTAATATCCGATTGACTTTAAATTTATACACAGTGTTTAAGGGCATGAGACGAAGAAGCCTATTGATTTTCAGTGATATCCGATAATTACTACCAGAGTTATGACCCTTGATCACTTTGAAAAATCTTGTGAAGCTCTAGAGGCTAAAGTTAATATCCAATTGACTTTAAATTTATACACAGTGTGTAAGGTCATGATACGAAGAAGCCTGTTGATTTTCAGCAATATCCGATAATTCCTGCTCGAGTTTTGACCCTTGATCACTTTGAAAAATCTTGTGAACGCTCTAGAGGCTAAAGTTAAAATCCGATTGAATTTAAATTTATACATGGTGTTTAAAGTCATGATACAAAGAAGCCTATTGATTTTCAGCGATATCCGATAATTACTACCAGAGTTATGACCCTTGATCACTTTGAAAAATCTTGTGAACGCTCTAGAGGCTATAGTTAATATCCGATTGACTTTAAATTTATACACAGTGTTTAAGGTCATGAGACAAAGAAGCCTATTGATTTTCGGTGATATCTGATAATTACTGCCAGAGTTATGACCCTTGATCACTTTGAAAAATCTTGTGAACGCTTTAGAGGCTAAAGTTAATATCCGATTGACTTTAAATTTGTACACAGTGTTTAGGGTCATGAGACGAAGAATCCTATTTGATTTTCAGTGATATCTGATAATTTCTGGCACTTGATCACTTTGAAATATCTTGTGGACAAACGCCTTGAGACAAACCATCAAAACTATTCTAATCATTTCTGATAATTATTTAATGGGCTATTACTCGTAATAAGATTATCATGTGTTGTAAATGTTCTCCTTACTGACAAAAGAAACAATATGCGACAACCCTTGTTGACTGCCCGGACGACTTAGCTGTTGTGGGCGTATGTTTCGTTGCCTGGCAACCTATCTTTGAATATATTGCAGTAATTTTAACAATAATCATTGGATTTTAACTTTCGATACATTTTGGCATAGCCTGAGACAGGGCACATAGCTACGCTAGTTTCGATTTTTGATTTTCGGCAAATCTTTGAAGATATTAGGCGTCAAATTTCGAAAATTTAAAATTTTACAAAAAAATTTTTTATTTATGAATATTTTTTAGTCGTATTGTGCACATAATTAAAGAGTCATCTGACTAGTGCAAAAATGTTAAAAAAATTTGTCACAGTAATTTTCCTTGGCTGCCATTGGCTAATTCAGTTTTTCAGTCCTAGATTAATTTTTTATTGTTCGATTTGTATAAAACAAAGTTCATATGCTTCGTTTTATCAATTGTCATTTTTTTTATTACCGAAAGTGTTATCTGTCGGCACCGGAAGTGGCATAATTTTACCAAAAACTACAATTTTGACAGTTATTTTCCTTCTTCGAAAACAAATATTATTTTTTGGAAAAATTATTTGACTCAAAAGAGTATGTCCTTTCAATGCGCAAAAAATGGCGGAAGCAGTTTTTTTAATTTCTATTTCATTTTCTAGCAAATTGGATTAAGAGGTGAAAAAAGGCGTAAAATTGACCTATTTACAACCCATTCAGGCTTTTCCGATTTTGAAATATTTTTACATAACTCTTATAGACTTGTAGCTATATAAACCATACGAAGAGAATGTATGTTAAAATTAGTTTGTAATATAAGCGGTTGCCAAGAAAAGGACAGTTCTGCATAAGTCACTGTTTTCGTTATTTTGCCTGTAAAATAGTCAATTATTATTGGATTTTTATAAAAGTGACATCATTTGATTCAAAAAGCATGTAGCGTCATATCAAGTTGATTACAATTTAAAATTGACACCGGAAGTGACATCATTTGGTCAAAAACTGCATTTTAAACTTTTTAAATCAATGTTTTATTCAACCAAGAATAACTTAATATGTATTAATAATTTTAATTTTTGGTTTAAATTCACATATAAACAAAACTCATATGGTCATATAGATATCATAAAATTGTTTCTAACTTGTTCGGTTGCCGAGAAATAGACGGTTTTCTACAGGTCACTTTTGAAGGTTACCGGGCCATAAAAGTGTCAATTATTATTCGATTTTCATAAACGTTACACCATGTTATACCTAATGCCATTTAGGATTTCATACAAGTAATTCAAGATTTTCATTATCACCGGAAGTAACGTCATTTTGGCAAAAACTGTATTTTTAGCCTTCAAAACAGATATTTTATTCAAATGAGTCTGTTTTGAAATCTTTTTCAAATTTGATGCTAATCAACAAATAGAATGAACCCATACGATCATACAGATACCACAAAATGGTTTGTAACTTGTACGGTTGCAGAGAAATAGCAGATTTTCTACAAGTCACTTTTCAAGTTTTTTGGTCTTTAAAAGTGGCAATTATTATTCGATTAACATAAAATTTTCACTATATGATATCATATGCCATTTCTGATTTCATAAGACTAATTGAACATTTTCATTAACACAGGAAGTAATTTAATTTTGTCAAGATCATTTACAAGTAATAAATGTATAAAATGACTTGATATTGCTGGATTGATTGGTTGATTCTGCGTCCATCTTATTTATGTGCAATGTTAATTTGGAAACCTGTTTAGTGGTTTCGTTGGTACCGGAAGTGACATATGTTCAAGGGTAACTTGGCACCGGAAGTGACATGTTTAAGAGTAACTTGGCACCAGTGAAACACGTCATTCCTGCATGCAGGTCTAGTTATCATAGTAATTATTGATACTGATATGTAATGCAAGTAGATCTATGTGAGTTTATCACACACATCTATACAAACCTTTGAAAAAAGTCTTAATATTAGGTTTAACGTAAAAAATAAAGACTTTTAAAATTTAACAGCAGTTTTTAAAAAAAATTTCTGCATCGTGATATTAATCGTATCGTGGGGTTTGAATCGAGATGCGCATCGTATTGTGGCCTGACGTATAGTTGCAGCCCTACTTTAAATTCATACACAGTATTTAAGGTCATAAGACAAAGAAGCCTATTGATTTTCAGCGATTTCCGATAATTAGTGCTAGAGTTATGGCCCTTGATCACTTCAAAAAATTTTGTGGATGCTCTAGAGGCCAAAGTGGATATCTGATTGACTTCAAATTTATACACAGTGTTTAAGGTCATGAGACGAAGAAGCGTAACGATTTTCAGCGATCTCTGATAATTATTGCCAGAGTTATGGCCCTTGATCACATCAAAAAATCCTGTGGACGCTCTAGAGGCCAAAGTTAATATCCGATTGACTTTAAATTTACACACACTGTTTAAGGTCATGATACGAAGAAGTCTACTGATTTTCAGCGATTTCAAATAATTACTTCCAGAGTTATCTCCCTTGATCACTTCAAAAAACCTTGTGACGCTATAGATGCCAAACTTATCATCCGATTGACTTCAGAGTTTAAGGTGTTGAAAAGAACAAGTAGTTTGATTTTCAATGAATTTTGATAACTGAACAGCTAAATCCATGATGTTAAATGTTTCCTATCTAATTGTTAGCATGGGGCAAAACTTTATAAAAAGCAAACAAATTCTAATGATTTTCAGATGTTTCATTACCAAAAAAAGTAAAAATATGCGACAACCCTTGTTGACTGCCCGAACGATTAAGCTGCTGTGGGCGTATGTTTCGTTGCCTGGCAACCTATCTTTTATAGTGATATTACGACCTTGTGGGAATTGTAGAAATAATATCTAGAGATTAGTTAACTTGCTTACCGACAAATTAAGAACATTACTTATTCCAGTGTTATTGTGTAGCTTGAAGTTAGCAAACATGAATGCCAAGCTATCCGACAGTTATTCATTAGTAAGATTTTGAATAATATTCTGCGGCCCGTAACGCCATAAGAGATGTTCTAAAACCAATAAATGTGAAATATGTGCCGTGGATAATTATTTATATATATTTTTATATCGAAGTTATTGTATTACAACTCATAATTATCCAGGTCAGTGTGTTTTCTATTGAGCACGTGGTAATAACGTGTCAGCCACTGACATGGTTTTTCTTCAGCTATTTCGATTATTTAGGTAGCCAAAAGAGAATATTTAACTTATAAATAATTATCACAAGCCTTACAATAAATATTTCATTTTCAAGTCTAATATATAATTTTTTGTGTACCTCATGCTGACAAAGTGGTATAGACACGTGAATTCACAATACCCTACCGTGAATAAAAAACATGAAATATGGATTTATTTTGCAAAGTTTTCGTGCGTTATCAAAAATGACCGGTATTGAAAATTTTGAAGTGGAAGCCCTGGTTTGATTGCTGCATACTTTTGAAAAAAATAAATGTGCGATTAATTAATACATGTCATCTAGTTATTTTTGGATTTTGGTGGGTGACATCAATCGCACTGTTGGCTTGTTGTCTATTTGAATTATCCAATGGAATTCTCAGTTTTATTGCAGACTATATCATCAGGCTTTCTGATATGTGCATTTTAAAGTAGCTACTCTTCATACCTTGTAAACGAGTGGGTGTAGGTGAATACAATAAAAATAGTCATTGGACCAAAAACTATAACAGCACAAGCCCTTCTTTATATGTCCACATTCATAATGTGGACGTATCATGCCGTCGTATTGTGTGTTGGTGTGGGTCGCCTACAGGGTACAATTCTCACTGGATTTTCTTTAGACTTATACTTATTCTTTATACCCTAAGAATGATCCCTATTGTTTTGGGTGCATCCCGACCCTCAGGGGCTGAGCCACGCCCATTTCTTGTATTTGTTTGTCGTCTACAGGCCACATTTCTTAATGTATCATTTTGAAACTTTGCATACTTATTCTTTGACCCTAAAAAAACATCTCTATCGATTGGTGTGCATGCCCAACCCATTTTCTTGTAGTTTGTCTGTGTGTCACCTACAGGCCACAATTCTTAATCGAACATCTTGAAATTTTACATACTTGTTCTTTATACCCTAAGGATGATCCCTATTGTTTTGGGGGCATGCCCAACCCCTGGGACAGAGCCAAGCCCATATCTTGTATTTGTTTGTTTGCCGTCTACAAGCCACATTTCTTAACATCTACAAGCCACATGTCTTAACATATGATCTTGAAACTTTGAATACTTATTCTTTTTACAGTATCAATTTTGGTGGATGCCCGACCTCCTGGGACAGAGCCACACCCAATGTTTGTGTGCCTTGTGTTTGCATACAGGATGCAATACTTAACGTATCCTGTTAAAACTTTGCATACATATTCCTTATACGCTAAGGATTACCCCTATTGTTTTTTATACATCCACATTCATAATGTGAACGTATTATGCCGTCGCCCCTGTCTGTGTGTGTGTGTCTGTGGTTCGCCTACAGGGCGCAATTCTTCATGGATTTTCTTCAATTTTGGTATACTTATTCCTTATACCCCAAGGAAGATCCCTATTGTTTTTGGCGCATGCCCGACCCCCAGGGGCAGAGCCACGCCCATTTCTAGTATTTGTTTGTTTGTCGTCTACAGGCCACATTTCTTAACTTATAATCTTGAAACTTTGCATACACATTCTTTGTACCCTAACGAACATCTTTATCGTTTGGGGTGTATGCCCCACCCCGCGGGGCAGAGCCACGCCCATTTTCTTTTTGTGAGTCTTTGTGTCGCCTACGGGGCGCAATTCTTACTGGATTTTCTTCAAACTTGGTATACGTATTCCTTATAACCTAAGGAAGATCTCTCTTGTTTTTGGTGCATGCCCGACCCCCAGGGACAGAGCCATGCCCATTTCTAGTATGTATTTGTTTGTCGTCTACAGGCCACATTTCTTAACTTATAATTTTGAAACTTAGCATACACATTCTTTGTACCCTAAGGAACATCCCTATCATTTGGGGTGCATGCCCAGCCCCCTGGGTCAGAGCCACACCCATTTTCTTTTCGTGTGACTTTGTGTCGCCTACAGGTTGCAATTCTTATTGGATTTTCTTTAAAACTTTGTATACTTACTCTTTATACTCTAAGGATGATCCCTATCGTTTGGGGTGCATGCCCAACCCCCAGGGGCAGAGCCAAGCCCATTTTCTTTTTGTGTGTCACTGTGTCGCCTAGAAGCCGCAATTCTAACTGGATTTTCTTAAAACTTTGTATACTTACCCAAAGGATGATCCGTATTGTTTTTTGGTGCATGCCCGACCCCCAATGGCAGAGCCACGCCCATTCCTTGTATTTATTTGTTTGACGTCTACAAGCCACATTTCTTAACATATCATCTTGAAACTTTGAATGATTATTCTTTGTACCCTAATAAGGCCACACTTTTTATTTTACTTGGTTTACGGATTTTCAAGAGGAATTTTGTAGTCGGTAGGTGGTTTAAAAAAAAAAAAAAAAAAAAGCCTCTTCAGATTTTTTTATTTTTTTTTTTTTCCAAATTAGATTCTACCAAAGTAGGCTGCAGAAAAAAAAAATACTGGACAAACCAAGTCAGTGATATTTTGCCAGTGAATGAAGCATGGGTTCCATTTCGACCGTATATGCCGGTCGGGACCTACGGCTTTGGAAAATGACCGAATCTGGATCAGACCCGTAGGTCATTTTGCACGCCGCATATTTTGTGTTAAATCATAAAATCCGGGAGACGACGAAACTCCGTGCGTGGCGTGATGTAAACTATCAGGTATAATAAAATTAACAGTGTTCAGTAGCCCACGAATGGAAACCACTGGCAATCAATTATCCTTGTGTATATTGCTCTAATCACAATTAACAAAGGGGCTACATCAAATAGATTAAAAGCTCAACATTTAATCAATTCACTTAGTTGTGTTTTGTTTTATAATTAGTAATACTGTGATCATTCTTTAAGTTGATTTGTTGTTACAGCATATTTACCGACTTTCATCATTCGTGCGGCAATTCACTGTTTGAACATCAAACAAATTAAAAACTTTTCTTTGATGTCTTCACTTGATTATAAGAGTTAATCATGTCAATCTTGCAAATGATATATATATACAAAAATGTTGAAATTCCTCACCTCCCAGAATAACAAAGAATTAAAGCGAGATGGTGATATTGCTGTCAATGAATCCGATCCCCCATCTTCAACATCGAACCACGAGAATGACAGTTCCGCCCCGAAAAACAAAGTCAGCCGTAAATTCTCTACGTAATTATGGTCACAAATATTCCCGTGGTTAAGATATGATATTCCCACACAAAACGATGTATTCCCAGGTGTGTTTTTAATCCATTTAATCCTTTTATGTCACAATTGATAGACGTCATTTGGTTAAAACAATGAGCTTTTACGATCGCCGCCATTTTGAAATATGTGCAAATATCTTGACATGTTTTAGAGTTAAAATACTAGCACGATATTATTTGAGCTCTCAAAATATCAATACGAGTTAATAAATTGATAAGTTTAAGAATTATGTTAATTATTGTACATGTGTATATATGACTTTGAATTATTTACGTGTGCTAATCATTCGGAACTACTTTTTCCTCGTGTATGGAGAAAATAGTCAATTGCCGAATATGTCACGTACGCACTGAGAATTGGGCTTCTCCCTAAATGAAAATATCGCTACAGGGTTTATAGTAAACAAACAGCGTGAACATATAACCGGAAGTGATCAATCACCTTTCTCGCTGTTTCACGCTTTTCGCAACATAACGTCGAGAATTCATGAGTCGACAATCATACGGTATTATCTATGATGACATTGATTAACTTTTACATAGCCATTCACCAATGTAGATTCTATGTCTGACAGACTCAAAAATATCCTGGTATCTAAAGTCAGCATTCACCGGTTTTGAACATCTGTGCTTCGCGATATGGTATCTTTGAAGCAGATTTATAGTTTGAAAAACAAATTATGTACGGTCAGTTGAACAATTTATTTTGTTGTAACATCCCAATATTCTTCTAATTTTTTTTTTTTTGATTGTCAATTTATTTCGTCGGCGGTATTTTAAAAAAGGGCAAATTTGAATTTTTTTTTTTTTTTTCCAATTAACAAAAATTACGGTCGGCGGATCCGTAAACCAAGTAAAAAAAAAACATCTGTGCTTCGCGATATGGTATCTTTGAAGCAGATTTATAGTTTGAAAAACAAATTATGTACGGTCAGTTGAACGATTTATTTTGTTGTAACATCCCAATATTCTTCTAATTTTTTTTTTAATGATTGTCAATTTATTTCGTCGGCGGTATTTTAAAAAAGGGCAAATTTGAATTTTTTTTTTTTTTTCCAATTAACAAAAATTACGGTCGGCGCATCCGTAAACCAAGTAAAAAAAAAAGTGTGGCCTAAGGAACATTTCTATCATTTGGGGTGCATGCCCAACCCCCAGGGGCAGAGTCACGCCCATTTTCTTTTTGTGTGTCGCCTACAGGGCACAATTCTTAATCGGTCATCTTGAAACTTAAAATACTTATTCCTTAAACCCTAAGGATGACCCCTTTTGTTTTGGGTGCATGCCCGACCCCCGTGGGACAGCAACACCCATTTTTTGTATTTGTTTGTCTGTCGTCTACAGGCTGCATTTCTTAATGTATCATCTTGAAACTTTGAATACTTATTCTTGGTACCTTAAGGAAGATCCCTATTGTTTTTGGTGCATGCCCAACCCCAAGGGACAGTGCCACGCCAATTTTTTTGTGTGTGTCTGTGTGTCACCTACAGCCCACAATTCTTAATCGATCGTCTTGATAACTTTTTTTTATACTTATTCCCTATACCCTAAGGCTGACCACTATTATTTTTGGTGCATGACGGACCCCCTGGGACAGAGCCACGCCCAATGCTTTTGTGTCTTGTGTTCGCCTACAGGATGCAATTCTTAACAGATCCTTTTAAAACTTTACAAACCTATTCCTTATACCCTAAAGATGACCCCTATTGTTTTTGGTGATTTCCTAATCCCCAGGGGCAGAGCCATGCCTATTTTTACTTCGTGTCTATGTGTGTTGTCTACAGGCCATGATTCTTAATGGATCGTCTTTAAACTTGGGATATGTATTCCATATAGCCTAAGGACGTCAACTGCATGTCCTGACTCACACAGGCAAGACACGACCAATTTTTATACGCCCACATGGAAATGTGGTCGTATATTGCCGTCGCCCCCGTCCGTCCGTCTGTCGGTCAGTCCGTCCATCGTCCACAATTTCTTGTGAACGCTCTAGAGGCTAAAGTTAATATCCGATTGACTTGAAATTTATACACAGCGTTAAAGGTCGTGAGACGAAGAAGCCTATTGATTTTCAGCAATATTCGATAATCACTACCAGAGTTATGACCCTTGATCACTTTGAAAAATCTTGTGAACGCTCTAGAGGCTATAGTTAATATCCGATTGACTTTAAATTTATACACAGTGTTTAAGGTCAGGAGACGAAGAAGTCTATTGATTTTCGGTGATATCTGATAATTACTGCCAGAGTTATGACCCTTGATCACTTTGAAAAATCTTGTGAACGCTTTAGAGGCTAAAGTTAATATCCGATTGACTTTAAATTTATACACAGTGTTTAAGTCCATGAGACGAAGAAGCCGATTGATTTTCGGTGATATCCGATAATTACTACCAGAGTTATGACCCTTGATCACTTTGAAAAATCTTGTGAACACTCTAGAGGCTATAGTTAATATCCGATTGACTTTAAATTTATACACAGTGTTTGAGGTCATGAGACGAAGAAGCCTTTTGATTTTCGGTGATATCTGATAATTACTGCCAGAGTTATGACCCTTGATCACTTTGAAAAATCTTGTGAACGCTTTAGAGGCTAAAGTTAATATCCGATTGACTTTAAATTTATACACAGTGTTTAAGGTCATGAGACGAAGAAACCTATTGATTTTCGGTGATATCCGATAATTACTACCAGAGTTATGACCCTTGATCACTTTGAAAAATCTTGTGAACGCTCTAGAGGCTAAAGTTAATATCCGATTGACTTTAAAATTATACACAGTGTGTAAGGTCATGATAAGAAGAAGCCTGTTTATTTTCAGCAATATCCGATAATTCCTGCCCGAGTTATGACCCTTGATCACTTTGAAAAATCTTGTGAACGCGCTAGAGGCTAAAGTTAATATCCGATTGAATTTAAATTTATACACAGTGTTTAAGGTCATGGGATGAAGAAGCCTATTGATTTTCAGCAATATCCGATAATTACTGCCAGAGTTATGACCCTTGATCACTTTGAAAAATCTAAAGTTAATATCCGATTGACTTTTTTCAGCGATATCCGATAATTACTGCCAGAGTTATGACCCTTGATCACTTTGAAAAACCCTGTGAATGCTCTAAAGGCTAAAGTTAATATCCGATTGACTTTAAATTTGTACACAGCGTTTAGGGTCATGATACGAAGAATCCTATTTGATTTCTAAGGACGGCAACTATTAATGTTGGTGCACGACCCTCAACGCTAAACAAACCAAACGCCTAGCCTTCTTGACAAAGTACCATATCAATCAAAGCGGGAATGTGGACGTATATTGTAGCGTTAGCGTTATGTTTGGTGATTGCCCACACCCCAAGGTCAGAGCCATGCCCATTTTTATACGCCCACATTTTCATGTGGACGTATTATGTCGTCGCCCCTGTCCGTCCGGACGTCCGTCCACAATTTGTTTGTGGACTCTCTACAGGTCACAATTCTTATCCGATTTTAACGAAACTTGAAATATAGGTTTATCCCCAAAAGATCTCGGCTGCTTTCGATATTGGCATGTATCGGATCAAAACTTCATGGATTATGGCCCCTGATTGTACGAAAAATCACGTTTTTAGCTTGTGGACCCTATAGAGGTCACAATTTTGAACCGATTTTGATGAAACTTGACATGCATGTTTGTAACCCAAAGATCTTGGTTCCTTTCGATATTTGCGGCTATCGGAATGTAATTTCCTGGATTATGGCCCCTGATTGTCCTAAAAATCACCCTTTTTAGCTTGTGGTCCCTCTGGAGGTCACAATTATTATTCGATTTAAAAAACCGTTTGATTATATCACCGTTACACCCTAAGGAAGGTTGAGTTCGAATTTCGGGAAAATCGGACGAAAATTGCCATACAAAATGGCCGCCGTTTGTACGCGAAGACAGTTAAAAAATGGTATATCAAGGTTGTGGACCCTGTGGAGGTCACAATTTTGATTCGATTTTGATGAAACTTGAAATTCATGGTTATAACCCAAAGATCTTGCTTCCTTTCGATATTTGTGCATATCGTATCGTAACTTCCTGAATTATGGCCCCTGATTATACGAAAAATTGCCTTTTTTTTAGCTTGGAGGTCACAATTATTATTCGATTTAAAAAACCGTTTGATTATATCACCATTACACCCTAAGGAAGGTTGAATTCGAATTTCGGGAAAATCGGACGAAAATTGCCATACAAAATGGCCGCCGTTTGTACGCGAATACTGTTAAAAAATGGTATATCAAGGTTGTGGACCCTGTGGAGGTCACAATTTTGATTCGATTTTAATGAAACTTGGAATTCATGGTTATAACCCAAAGATCTTGCTTCCTTTCGATATTTGCACATATCGGATTGTAACTTCCTGAATTATGGCCCCTGATTATACGCAAAATCGCCTTTTTTTTAGCTTGGAGGTCACAATTATTATCTGATTTAAAAAAACGTTTGATTATATTACCGTTACACCGTAAGGAAGGTTGAGTTCGAATTTCGGGAAAATCAGACCAAAATTGCCATACAAAATGGCCGCCGTTTGTACGCGAATACTGTTAAAAAATGGTATATCAAGGTTGTGGACCTTGTAAAGGTCACAATTTTAATTCGATTTTGATGAAACTTGAAATTCATGGTTATAACCCAACGATCTTGGTTCTTTTCGATATTTGCGCATATCGGATCGTAACTTCCTGAATTATGGCCCCTAAAGATGTAGGAAAAATCACTTTCGGTATTGCTTGTTCTCTATCCATCTCTCGAAAATGTGGGCGTATCCTGCCTGGCAGTGCCAGCCTATCTTTACTTCCTGTCTGTGTTTGTGTACCCTACCAATCTAATTCAAATATAGATCAATATTTCGTTTCGTTTTTATACGCCCACATTTATATGTGGACGTATGTATATTGTCATCGCCCCTGTCCGTCAGGTCGTCCGTCCGTCCACAATTTGTTTGTGGACTCTCTACAGGTCACAATTCTTATCTGATTTTGACGAAACTTGAAATATAGGTTTATCCCCAAAAGATCTCGGCTGCTTTCGATATTGGCATGTATCGGATGAAAACTTCATGGATTATGGCCCCTGATTGTACGAAAAATCACGTTTTTTATACGCCCACATTTTTATGTGGACGTATATTGTTGTCGCCCCTGTCCGTCCGTCCGTCCACAATTTGTTTGTGGACGCTCTACAGGTCACAATTCTTATCGGATTTTGACGAAAACTTGAAATATAGGTTTATCCCCAAAAGATCTTGGCTGCTTTCGATATTGGCATGTATGGGATGAAAACTTCATGGATTATGGCCCCTGATTATACGAAAAATCACGTTTTTAGCTTGTTTATAACCCAAAGACCTTGGTTCCTTTCGGTATTTGCACCTATTGGAATGTAATTTCCTGAATTATGGCCCCTGATTGTCCGAAAAATCACCATTTTTAGCTTGTGGTCCCACTAGAGGTCACAATTATTATCCAATTTAAAAAACCGTTTGATTGTATCACCGTTACACCCTAAGGAAGGTTGAGTTCGAATTTCGGGAAAATCGGACCAAAATTGCCATACAAAATGGCCGCCGTTTGTACGCGAATACTGTTCAAAAATGGTATATCAAGGTTGTGGACCCTGTAGAAGTCACATTTTTAATTCGATTTTGATGAAACTTGAAATTCATGGTTATAACCCAAAGATCTTGGTTCCTTTCGATATTTGCGCATATCGGAACGTAACTTCCTGAATTATGGCCCCTGATTATACGCAAAATCGCCTTATTTTAGCTTGTGGTCCCTCTGGTGGTCACAATTATTATCTGATTTAATAAAACGGTTGATAATATTACCGTTACACCGTAAGGAAGGTTGAGCTCAAATTTCGGGAAAGTCAGACCAAACTTGCCATACAAAATGGCCGCCGTTTGTACGGGAATACTGTTAAAAAATTGTTTATCATGGTTGTGGACCCTGTAGAGGACACAATGTTAATTTGATTTTGATGAAACTTGAAATGCATGGTTATAACCCAAAGATCTTGGTTCCTTTCGTTATTTGCGCATATCGGATCGTAACTTCCTGAATTATGGCCTCTGATTGTCCGAAAAGTCACCTATGGTCCCTCTGGAGGTCACAATTATTATCCGATTTAAAAAAACGTTTGACTCTATCACCGTTGCACCCTACGGAAGGTTGAGTTCGAATTTCGAGAAAATCGGACCATAATTGCCAGAAAAAATGGCCGCCATTTGTACGCGAACAGTGTGAAAATATGGTATATCAAAGTTGTGGACCCTGTAGAGGTCACAATTTTAATTTGATTTTGATGAAACCTGAAATGCTTGTTTATAACCTAAAGATATTTATTCTTTTCGATATTTGCGCATATCAAATTGTTACTTAATGAACTATGGCCTTTGATTGTAGGAAAAATCACTTTCGGTATTGCTTGTTGTCTGTCTATCTCTCGAACAATTGTTATCTGATTTATAAAAAAAACTCTGATTATATTACTGTTGCACCGTAAGGAAGGTTGAGTTCGAATTTTGTGAAAATCGTACCCAAATTGCCAGACGAAATGGTCACCGTTTGTACGTGAATAGTGTAAAAATATGGTATATCATGGTTGTGCCCTCTCTACAGGTCACAATTCTTATCCGATTTTGACGAAAAGTAACTCATTATCGGCTTCGAATTTCATGAATATCAGACTGGAACTGACCAACAAAATGGCTGCTCCCAATACAGTATGAAATACAGGACTTAATGATGTAGGAAAAATCACTTTCGGTATTGCTTGTTCTCTATCCATCTCTCAAAAATGTGGGCGTATCCTGCCTGGCAGTGCCAGCCTATCTTTTTTAGCTTGTGGTCCCTCTGGAGGTCACAATTATTATCCGATTTAAAAAAACGTTTGATTATATTACCGTTACACCGTAAGGAAGGTTGAGTTTGAGAATTGGGAAAATCGGACCAAAATTGCCATACAAAATGGCCGGCGTTTGTACGCGAATACTGTTAAAAAATGGTATATCAAGGTTGTGGACCCTGTAAAGGTCACAATTTTAATTCGATTTTGATGAACCTTGAAATTCGTGGTTATAACCCAAAGATCTTGGTTCTTTTCGATATTTGCGCATATCGGATCGTAACTTCCTGAATTATGGCCCCTGGTTATACGCAAAATCCCCCTTTCTTTAGCTTGTGGTCCCTCTGGAGGTCACAATTATTATCCGATTACGGGAAAATCGGACCAAAATTGACAGACAAAATGGCCGCCGTTTGTACGCGAATACTGTTAAAAAAATGGTATATCATGGTTGTGGACCCTGTATAGGTCACAATTTTAATTCGATTTTGATGAGGAAGGTTGAGTTCTAATTTTCGTGAAAATCGTATCAAAATTGCCGGACGAAATGGTCGCCGTTTGTACGCGAATAGTGTAAAAATATGGTATATCATGGTTGTGAACTCTCTACAGGTCACAATTCTTATCCGATTTTGATGAAGTCACATTTCTAGGTTGTGTACCGTCACACCATAATCATTGTCGGCTTCGAATTTCATGAATATCAGACTGGAACTGACCAACTAAATGGCTGCTCCCAATACAGTATGAAATACAGGACTTAATGATGTAGGAAAAATCACTTTGGGTATTGTTTGTTCTCTATCCATCTCTCGAAAATGTGGGCGTATCCTGCCTGGCAGTGCCAGCCTATCTTTATACTTTCGATGGCCTACACTCATGTAGATGTAACAAGTTATAGTGGGAGCTCACGTTCTATGACGTCAGGTATCAAGCACGGGATATTTGACCCGATAACGTCGGTCATTCGATTAACCAATTAGCAACCGCCATGCTTTTTATACGCCCACATTTTCATGTGGATGTATTATGTCGTCGCCCCTGTCCGTCCGTCCACAATTTGTTTGTGGACTCTCTACAGGTCACAATTCCTATCCGATTTTGACGAAACTTGAAATATAGGTTTATCCCCATAAGATCTCGGTTCCTTTCTATATTGGCATGTATCGGATCGCAACTTCATGGATTATGGCCCCTGATTGTAGGAAATATCATGGAAATGTGGTCGTATATTGCCGTCGCCCCCGTCCGTCGGTCGGTCCGTCCGTCCATCGTCCACAATTTCTTGTGAACGCTCTAGAGACTAAAGTTAATATCCGATTGACTTGAAATTTATACACGGTGTTTAAGGTCGTGAGACGAAGAAGCCTATTGATTTTCAGCGATATCCGATAATTACTACCAGAGTTATGACCCTTGATCACTTTGAAAAATCTTGTGAACGCTCTAGAGGGTATAGTTAATATCCGATTGACTTTAAATTTATACACAGTGTTTAAGGTCAGGAGATGAAGAAGCCTATTGATTTTCGGTGATATCTGATAATTACTGCCAGAGTAATGACCCTTGATCACTTTGAAAAATCTTGTGAACGCTTTAGAGGCTAAAGTTAATATCCGATTGACTTGAAATTTATACACGGTGTTTAAGGTCGTGAGACGAAGAAGCCTATTGATTTTCAGCGATATCCGATAATTACTGCCAGAGTTATGACCCTTGATCACTTTGAAAAATCTAAAGTTGATATCCGATCGACTTTAAATTTATACACACTGTTTACGGTCATGATACAAAATAGCCTATTTATTTTCAGCGATATCCGATAATTACTGCCAGAGTTATGACCCTTGATCACTTTGAAAAACCCTGTGAATGCTCTAAAGGCTAAAGTTAATATCCGATTAACTTTAAATTTGTACACATTGTTTAGGGTCATGATACGAAGAATCCTATTTGATTTTCAGTGATAATTTCTGATAATTTCTGGCAGTTGATCACTTTGAAATATCTTGTGGACAAAGGCCTTGAGACAAACCATCAAAACTATTCTAATCATTTCTGATAATTATTTAATGGGCTATTACTCGTAATAAGATTATCATGTGTTGTAAATGTTCTCCTTACTGATAAAAGAAACAATATGCGACAACCCTTGTTGACTGCCCGGACGACTTAGCTGTTGTGGGCGTATGTTTCGTTGCCTGGCAACCTATCTTTTTACCTTGTGGACCCTATAGAGGTCACAATTTTGAACCCGATTGTGATGAAACTTGACATGCATGTCTATAACCCCAAAATCTTGTTTCCTTTCGATATTTGCGCCCATCGGATCGTAACTTCCTGAATTATGGCCCCTGATTGTCCGAAAAATCGCCCTTTTTAGCTTGTGGTCCTTCTGGAGGTCAAAATTATTATCCGATTTAAAAAAAATCGTCTGATTATATCACCGTTACATGGTAATGAAGGTTGAGTTCAAATTTCGTAAAAATCGGACCAAAATTGACAAACAAAATGGCCGCAGTTTGTACGCGAATAGTGTGAAAATTTGTTATATCAAGGTTGTGGACCCTATAGAGGTCACAATTTTGAACCAATTTTGATGAAACTTGACATATGTTTATAGCGTGCGTTTATGCCCCAAAGATGTCCCTTCGCCTTGATATTCGCGCATATCTGACCGCAACATCCCCTGCTTGTTCGAGAAAAGTGCAAATTTAGCTTGTGGACTCGCTATAGGTCACAATGTTTATCTGATTTAAATAAATCTTTAAATCAGCGTTACAACCTGATGACAGTTTACTTTGAATTTGGTGAAAATCAGAACGAAATTGCCAGACAAAATGGCCGCTCCCTGTACGTAAATAGTATAACAGTATGTAAATACCAAGGTAGTGGACCCTCTAGTGATTTTAATCCCAGGGATTTGATATTCGCCCATATCGGACTTATCCTTCCTGGGCGTATCTTGCACGGCAAACACTTATGTAGAAATAACCCATTTAAATCAAAACAAAGATTCAGAACAAAATATTAGTCAATTGGCTTTAATTTAACAATTTATGGTTCCAGGAAACAATGTAGCAAATAGACAGCGAATTTAAGTCTCTCAGGGATGCCACTAATAATCAGTGGACCGTATATTCAAGCTATCGGTATAGGAGAGGGGTTTAATTGGCCGCATATTCAAGCTATTGGACCCGATGAGTTAGATAACAAGTCTTCCAGATCCAAGAGTAGTAAAGACAAGTAAAAACGAAATTTTGAACTATAAAAAACGAAACAAAATTAGATCTGTGTTTTAATCAGATTGGTTGCCTACAGGCCACGATTCTTAATGGATCGTCTTTAAACTTGGGATAGGTATTCCTTTATAGACTAATTATGACAACTGCATGTCCCGACCCCCAGAGGCAAGCCACGTCCAATTTTTATACGCCCACATTGAAATGTCGTCGTATATTGTCGTCGCCCCCGTCCGGCGTCCACAATTGCTTGTGGACGCTCTACCGGCTAAAGGTTTTTTTTATGAACAATATTTTATTCAGAATATCCGATTGACTTTAAATTTATACACAATGTTTAAGGTCATGAGACGAAGAAGCCTATTGTTTTTCAGCGATTTCCGATAATAACTACCAGAGTTATGGCCTTTGATCACTTCAAAAAATCTTGTGGAGTTCTAGAGCCAAAGTTAATATCCGATTGACATTAAATTTGGGTCATGAGACGAAGAAGCCTATTGATTTTCAGCGATTTCCAATAATTAGTGCCAGAGTTATGGTCCTTGATCACTTCAAAAAATCTTGTGGACGCTCTAGAGGCCAAAGTTAATATCCGATTTACTTTAAATTTATACACAGTGTTTAAGGTCATGAGATGAAAAATCCTATTGATTTTCAGCGATTTCCGATAATTAGTGCCAGAGTTATGGCCCTCGATCACTTCAAAAAATCCTGCGGACGCTCTAGAGGCCAAAGTTAATATCCGATTCACTTTAAATTTATACACAGTGTCTAAGGTCATGATACGAAGAAGCCTTTTGATTTTCAGTGATTTCCGATAATTACTGCCAGAGTTATGGCCCTTGATCACTTCAAAAAATCATGTTCATGTAGATGCTCTAGAGGCCATAGTTAATATCCGATTGACTTCAAATTTATACATAGTGTTAACAGTCATGAGACTAAGATGTCTATCGATTTTCAGTGATTTTCAATAATTGCTGCCAGAGTTATGGCCCTTGATCACTTCGAAAAAATCCTGTGGAAGCTCTAGAGGCCAAAGTTAATATCCGATTGACTTTAAATTAACACACAGTGTTTAAGGTCATGAGACGAAGAAACCTATTGATTTTCAGAGATTTCAAATAATTACTGCCAGAGTTATCTCCCTTGATAACATCAAAAAATCTTTTGACACTATAGAGGCCAAACTTATCATCCGATTGACTTTAGATTGATACACAGAGTTTAAGGTGTTAAAACAAACAAGTATTTTGATTTTCAATGAATTTTGATAACTGAACAGCTAAATCAGTGATATTAAATGTTTCATGTATATACTAATTGTTAGCGTGGGTTAACACTTTATAAAAAGCAATCAAATTCTAATGATTTTCTGATAATTACATAATGAGTTGTTACTCTTAATCAGTTTTTAGTGTATTACAAATGTTTCATTAGCGAAAAAAGTAAAAATATGCGACAACCCTTGTTGACGGCCTGGATGATTTAGCAGCTGTGGGCGTATGTTTCGTTGCCTGGCAACCTATCTCTGTGTTTGTCGTTTACAGGGAACAATTCTGAATGAATCCGCTTGGTATCAGCATATGTATTCCTTATAGTCTGAGGGTGTCACTATTGATTTTGGTAAAAAGTCCCGACCCACAGGGGCAGAGCCATGTCCACTTTTAGCCTTTAGCGCCTAAAAGGGACAATTCTGAATGGATTATCTTGGTATACTTAGTTCTTATGCTCTGAGGACGGCAACTATTGATGTTGATGCTCGACCCTCAACGCTAAACAAACCAAATGCCTAGCCTTCTTGACAAAGTACCATACCAATCAAACCAGGAATGTGGACGTATATTGTAGCGTTAGCGTTATGTTGTAAAGTGGATGACATTTCCACTCAAAACATCAGTGTGAACATACTAATTTGGTAAAGATAAATCGATTCTGGTCGAGCATGGTTGAAACTTGTTTCAATACTAAATAAAATATTAACTGGACCTCTCCTGGCTAGACACATTAAACAGGAAATATAACTAGACCTGCATGCAGGAATGACGGGTTTCACTGGTGCCACGTCACCCTTTAACATGTCACGTCCGGTGCCACGTTACCCTTGGACATATGTCACTTCCGGTACCAATGAAACCATTAAACAGGTTTCCCCATAAGCATTGCACACATCAAATAAATTGGACGCAGAATCAACCAAATCCAGCCAATATCAATTCATTTTATACAGTTGTTAATAATCGTGACCAAAATTACCTTACTTCCGGTGATAATGAAAATGTTCAATTAGTTTTATGAAATCCGAAATGGCATATGACATCATATAGTGAAAATTTTATGTAAATAGAATAATAATTGCCACTTTTATAGACCAAAAACCCTTGAAAAGTGACTTGTAGACAATCGACTATTTCTCTGCAACCGCACAAGTTAGAAACCATTTTGTGGTGTCTGTTTGATCGTATGGGTTCAAACTGTTTGTTGAATGGAATCAAATATCATAATTTTGAAAACATTTCAAATCAGACTCATTTGAATAAAATAACTGTTTTGCAGACTAGAAATTCAGTTTTTGACAAAATGACATCACTTCCGGTGATACTAAAACAGTTAAATTAGTTCCATGAAATCGTAAATGGCATATGACATCATATGGTGAAAATTTTATGGAAATCGAATAATAACTGATTCTTTTAGAGCCAAAATAAAGTAAAAAGTGACTTGTGGAAAATCGTCCATTTCTCTGCAACCGTACAAGTTAGAAACCTTTTTGTGGTATCTATATGATCGTATGGGTTCATTCTATTTGTTGATCGGAACCAAATTTCATAATTCTAAAAATATTACAAATAATACTAATTTGAATAAAAAATGTATTTTTAAGGCTAAAAATTCAGTTATTGCCTAAATGACGTCACTTCCGGTAACAGTAAAAGTGTTAAAGTGGTTTGGAATAGTCGACTGTGGCAATAGGCAACAGACAGTGAAAGGAAATTGAAAATCGAATAATAATTGATTCTTTTACAGCCAAAATAACGTGAAAAGTGACTCATGCAAAATTGCCCATTTCTCTGCAACTGCTTATATTACAAACTAATTTTCACATACATTCTCTTTGTATGGATTATTGCTACAAATTTATGAAAGTATCGAAGAAATATTTTAATATATGAAGACACTGGATGGGTTGTAAATAGCTTATTTTTACCCCTTTTTTTGCCTTTTAACCGAAATGGCCCGAAAACAAAATTGAAATCAAAAAAACTGAGTCCGAGATTTTGTGCACCTTAATAGGGCGCATCTTTTGAGTAAGATCAGATTAGTAGAAAATAGTATTTGCTTTCAAAAAGTGGTACCGAACTGTCAATATTGTAGTTTTTGCTGAATTTACGTCACTTCCGTTGCCTACAGGAAACTTTACCGGTAACAAAAAAAATGGTATTTTGAACCACGGAACATATGAACATGGTTTTATACAAATCGAACAATAAATAATTAATGTAGGACTGAAAAACTGAATTAGCCAATGGCGGCCAAGGAAAATTACGGAAACAAAAAATGTTGACATTTTTGTTCAAATCAGATGTTTCTTTAAACTTGGTTAAAATGTCATATAAAAATATTAATAAATAAAAAAGTTTTTTGTAAAAATTTAAATTTTCAAAATTTGGCGCCTAATATCTTCCAAGATTCGTCGAAAATCAAAAGTAACATAGCTATGTCCCTTGTTTCTGGCTATGTCAAAATGCATCATATGCTAAAATCCAATGATTATTGTTAATATTACGGCAATATTTCAAAAAACGACATTTTCGGTGATTTCGGACATTTCGCAATGTCGCAGAATGCCGCGAATAGCTTTAATCTCTAAGTCACACCCACTTTCCCAGTAAAATTGAAGACATTGTATCGATCCGACAAGAAGTTGCTGAGATATAAGCAAATTGGAAAAAAAAAAAATAATAATAATAAGAAGAATAATAATAAGAATAATTTTAACAAAAACAATAGTGTTTCACACAAGCTACGCAGTGTGAAACCCTAATCAGGTATTTGTTTAAACATATCTATAATGTAACAAGGTAGAATTGATATGGATGATAATAATTTGCTGTTTATTATAGGGTTGTGGTATGCAGTTAACAGATGATCCAGATAAACGATGTTATCCTTTCGATGAACATCTTTATTGTCGCAGTTGTCATATACTCAAGTTAAATCAACAGTTCCCTGGCGAGCAATTCTATTTCGATCCTAAAACCTCAAATATACAGAGTAATCGACTAGATGACTCCGGCAATGTAACTATACGTGCTTGTCTGCCAACAAGTTATGCTGCTTTTTCCATGCCAGGTTTTTCGACAATGAATAATCCAAATTTACCTAATGATGAACATGATTATGAACAATATAATTCCCCCAACTATAGTCCCCCTCCTCAGCCCTCCTACCCACCTCCCAAATTGTCTACAAAATATCATATAACTGAATTGTAATTGTGTGTGTTATTTACTGATGATCATCGGCAATGATCTATGATCGTATATTCAATTGTGATAAGACATATTTGTAATTCAAGATCCATACTGTGATCAGTTTTTTTTTTTTTCCATAATAATAAGTAAATGGTTGCCTGTATATTATATTTATTTGTGTACAGCCATATAATTACAGTAACAGTAATAGGAGTTATGTAACTATATGGTATTTATATCCAGTCTTCTTAAAAATTATTGTTCTTCCATTAACTTATGACAGCCTGTTATAGTGTATAGTGTAAACATGTACATTTCCAAATGTATTTTCGGCAGTTTTTATTTCACACAGAATTTTACATTGTACATGTTTTATTTTTATACGCCCACATTGAAATGTGTCCGTCGGTCTGGCGTCCACAATTGCTCTAGAGGCTAAAGTTAATATCCGATTGACTTTAAATTTATACACAGTGTTTAAGGTCATGAGACGAAGAAGCCTATTGTTTTTCAAAGATTTCCGATAATAAAAACCAGAGTTATGGCCCTTGATCACTTCAAAAAATCTTGTGGACGCTCTAGAGGCCAAAGTTAATATCCGATTGGCTTTAAATTTATACACAGTGTTTAAGGTCATGAGACGAAGAAGCCTATTGATTTTCAGCGATTTCCGATAATTAGTGCCAGAGTTATGGCCCTTGATCACTTCAAAAAATCTTGTGGACGGTCTAGAGGCCAAAGTTAATATTCGATTGGCTTTAAATTTATACACAGTGTTTAAGGTCATGAGACGAAGAAGCCTATTGATTTTCAGCGATTTCCGATAATTAGTGCCAGAGTTATGGCCCTTGATCACTTCAAAAAATCTTGTGGACGCTCTAAAGGCCAAAGTTAATATACGATTGACTTTAAATTTATACACAGTGTTTAAGGTCATAAGAAATGAAATGAACAAGTATTTTGATTTTCAATGAATTTTGCTAACTGAACTGCTAAATCCATGATATTAAATGTTTCCTATACTAATTGTTAGCGTGGGGCGAAACATTTATAAAAAGCAAACAAATTCTAATGATTTTCAGATAATTACATAATGAGTTGTTACTCTTAATCAGATTTTAGTGTATTACAAATGTTTCATTACCAAAAAAAGTAAAACTATGCGACAACCCTTGTTGACTGCCCGGACGATTTAGCTGCTATGGGCGTATGTTTCGTTGCCTGGCAACCTATCTTTTAGAAAATTCTCACATGTCATCTATAATTGTCCCCCGCCTTTCAAAGAAAGTTGGGGGACTATTAAAATGGGTTCGTCCGTCTGTCTGTCTGTCTGTCTGTCCGTCACACTTTTTGGGACACAATAACTCTCTTCCTAATTGAGCTAGAATGTTCAAACTTGGTGTATGTGTTTATTAGGTCAATGCCTTGATGGAGTTCGAAGATGAGCATTTTCTGCTTAGGGTAAGCAGAGATAAGCAATTTGATTGGTTGATGCTTTGGGACACGATAACTTTAGTTCTAATTAAGTGAGATTGATGAAACTTGGTGTATAGTTTCATTATAGTAATACCTTGACTAAGTTCGATAATGAGCATTTTCTGCTCAGGGTAAGCAGAGCTATACGCAATTTGATTGGTCGAGAATTTGGAACACAATAACTCTCCTTCTAATTGAGTTAAAATGTTCAAACTTGGTGTATATGCTTATTAGGTCAATGCCTTGATGGAGTTCGAAGATGAGCATTTTCCGCTTAGGGTAAGCAGAGATAAGCAATTTGATTGGTTGATGCTTTGGGACACGATACCTTTAGTTCTAATTAAGTGAGAGTGATGAAACTTGGTGTATAGTTTCATTATAGTAATACCTTGACTAAGTTCGATAATGAGCATTTTCTGCTCAGGGTAAGCAGAGCGATACGCAATTTGATTGGTCGAGACTTTGGAACACAATAACTCTCCTTCTAATTTAGTTAAAATGTTCAAACTTGGTGTATATGCTTATTAGGTCAATGCCTTGATGGAGTTAGAAGATGAGCATTTTCCGCTTAGGGTAGGCAGAGATAAGCAATTTGATTGGTTGATGCTTTGAGACACGATAACTTTAGTTCTAATTAAGTGAGAGTGATGAAACTTGGTGTATAGTTTCATTACAGTAATACCTTGACTAAGATCGATAATGAGCATTTTCTGCTCAGGGTAAGCAGAGCGATAAGCAATTTGATTTGCCGAGACTTTGGAACACAATAACTCTCCTTCGAATTGAGTTAAAATGTTCAAAATTGGTGTGTATGCTTATTAGGTCAATGCCTTGATGGAGTTCGAAGATGAGCATTTTCTTCTTACGGTAGGCAGATATAAGCAATTTTTGGATGACACTTCGTGTTCAGTTTGATTGGTCGATACGTTTGAAAAAAATAAATGTGCGATTAATTAATATATGTCATCTATTTATTTTGGGATTTCGGCGGGGGACATCAGCCTCACTGTTGGCTTGTTTATGTAATAATTTGTGTTAGATAAAAAAAAATCTGAAGATAATAATGTAGACACTGTGGCACGTATTTGAACATAATTCTCAACGACGATATTTATGGTACAGTAGAATCCGTATGAGCAGCCACTCCAATTCAGCAACATCTCCTTGTAAGCGGTCACAATAAATTCCGCCCGTAAAAATTCTATTGTTTCATCTCTTTATTTAACGGCCACTCCTCTAACTCGGCCAGTGGTCACTATTTTGCTAATAAATTTAACAAAACGTCGCCCATTTAACGGCCATTGTTGAATGATACCATCTTGTCGTTCTTCGTAACACCCCGCTAATCCCATGAGTAGTAATCAATTAACTGGACTCCCACTGATCAGGTAAAAAGTAATGTGAAAATAACAATTAATCTTTTGTTTTATTAAACGACTGAAAGAACCGACTAAAAGCCGCTATGTTGTTAAATATAAATTTTTAGCGCCACCTATAATATTACATACAGAGTTACACCCCTGTGAAACGGTAGCAAAATCAATGATTTTTGGTTCATGTGCTTATTTATGATAACATAACATTAATTCATAGATTTCCTTCACAAAAATGGATAAATATTATCGAATACATCACAATAATAGACAGTAGTATTGAAGGTTGGTACAAAATGACAAGTTAACAGAAGTTATGTCCGAGATCCAGTGACGGCCAAATTTACCGATGCAAGTGAAGTATTGGTGTTTGCTTCCAATGCATTCAAGCGTATATTAATGTCAGCATAAAAAAAGCATGAATGAGATTTTACAAAAATGGATAAATATTATCGAATGCATCACAATGATAGACAGTATTGAAGGTTGTGACAAAATGACAAGTTTACGGAAGTTTTGTCCGAGTGTCAGCGACAGCCAAATGTACCGATGCATGTGCACCCAAGCGTAATACTAATTGATGTCAGCACAAAAAAACAAAAGATTTTATTAAGAGGCCACTCGCGTCCAATCGTAAAAATTCCCATGGGTAGCTGCTTAATGCAGATTCTACTGTATGTTTTTGAAGGCGTTTTTTTTTATAATAATTCATATTTTTACAAATCTTTATTTAGACTGTCTTATTTTCGTTAATGGCTTTTAATGTTTAAAGTATCAAAAATTCTCGATTTATATTAAGATTACAATTATATTTTATAAATTGCTCAATGCATAAATCAAAACTGATATTTGTTCAACATCACTCAAAGCCATTAAAAATGCAATGTCAAAGTTTATTTACAGCTACAACTTTTAGCAAATGTACATTACAATCTACAAAATCAAGATAACAAGCATCTGTGAATAATTAGTGAAAGAATTCACTACAAATGTACAAAACCAAAACTTCAGAGAACCATGCAACAAAACATGGGTCAGCTGAAGTCAATATCAGGTATGTCCACCCTGAGTTCTTACACATGCCTGAAGTCGCGTTGGCATGGACTGAAACTAGTGAAACATATATCTCACTACACGCTGTGGGATTGTTTGCCAACAATATTGGAGTGTCTGTGCAAACTCTGCAACAGTTCGTTGCGGCACGGCTTGAATTTGAACCCATCGTCCAAGTTCATCCTATTGGTGTTCGATCGGGTTCTTGTCGGGAGACATAGCATAGCACAGACACAATGATTGTTCAGAAAGTCTCTTGTCAACCTGCCGTTGTGTTGTTCGGACGTTGTCGTGCTGCAAAACAGTCTGTCGACGGACGCCGCATGTTGAGCCAGCAATGGAAGCAACACTGGACGAAGGATGGCATCAACATGATAAGCATATACACCAAATATCCGCAAAATCATTGGGTAATAATTGACATGGAATGACTCAAAACACAGTGTTTGAAAAATTGAAAAAATATAAAAAGGGCATGGGACAAGAATAGCGTTAGAGACATTAGTAGCAGGTTCTCAAAAAACCGAGACAATTTATCGAAAATTTGTGACTGAAACCAAATTCGAGGCCAATTTTTGGGAAATCGAATGAAGACTGATGAATTTTCATGTTTCGTGTGTAGTACTACCGGCAATGTCCAGATAGGCCAAAATTTGGGTTTGTAGCTAATACCTGGTAGCTCCTGGAACACTACTAAATCCCCAAATTTTCAATTACACCAAACTTTTGTCAGTTTTCATGGCCAATTGGCATGTGGACCCTACCGAATATATGCATACACCATTTCATAAAAAAAAATATATAACAAAAAAAGAACAGGAATGCAATGCCATTTGAAGACTCGATTTTACCTGCTCTCCCTTCGGCTCATTTTTTTTTCCCAACAATTATTAATGCCAGGCAATCAAACTTCACTCAGATATGTTTTTTCTTCAATCCAGTCGTTTTGATTTGGATAAATACTCCCACAAAACGATATCATAGCCACTTGTTTCCAATATTTACAATATTTGCATTTCCATTTTGTCCTCAACTCCATGCGTTGACGTCACACAAAACACTGAACACAAATTGGCACCTATTCGACTAGCGACCTATTCAACGGACCCAGCTTGCAAACTGTTCGTTGGCTACCTATTCAGGACAATGACAACAGTCAAATTGTTGAGAAAAAAAATCAAGCCGAAGCGAGAGCAGATAAAATCGAGTCATCAAAAGGCATTGCATTCCTGTTCTTTTTTATACGCCCACATTTTCATGTGGACGTATATTGTCGTCGCCCCTGTTCGTCCGTCCGTCCACAATTGTTTGTGAACAGTCTACAGGTCACAATTTTTATCCGATTTCAATGAAACTTAAAATATAGGTTTATCACCCTAAGATCTCGGTTCCTTTCGATATTGGCATGTATCGGACCGTAACTTCATGGGTTATGGCCCCTGATTGTACGAAAAATCACGTTTTTAGCTTGTGAACAGTGTAGAGGTCACAATTTTGAACCGATTTGGATGAAACTTGAAATGCATGTTTATAAACCAAAGATCTTGGTTCCTTTCGATATTTGCGCCAATTGGATCGTAACTTCCTGAATTATGGCCCCTGATTGTCCGAAAAATAGACCTTTTTAGCTTGTGATCCCTCTGGAGGTCAAAATTGTTATCCGATTTTAAAAACCGTTTGATTATATCACCGTTTCATGGTTATGAAGGTTGAGTTCGAATTTCGTGAAAATCGGACCAAAATTGACGGACAAAATGGCCGCCATTTGTACGCGAATAGTGTGAAAATATGTTATATCAAGGTTGTGAACAGTGTAGAGGTCACAATTTTGAACCGATTTGGATGAAACTTGAAATGCATGTTTATAACCCAAAGATCTTGGCTCCTTTCGATATTTGCGCCAATCGGATCGTAACTTCCTGAATTATGGCCCCTGATTGTCCGAAAAATCGCCCTTTTTAGTTTGTGGTCCCTCTGGAGGTCAAAATTGTTATCTGATTTAAAAAAACGTTTGATTATATCACCGTTCCATGGTTATGAAGGTTGAGTTCGAATTTCGTTAAAACGGACCAAAATTGACGGACAAAATGGCCGCCATTTGTACGCGAATTTTGTGAAAATATGTTATATCAAGGTTGTGGACCTTTATAGAGGTCACAATTTTGAACCGATTTGGATGAAACGTGACATGTATGTTTATAACCAAAAGATCTTGGTTCCTTTCGATATTTGCGCCCATCGGATCGTAACTTCCTGAATTATGGCCCCTGATTGTCCGAAAAATTGCCCTTTTTAGCTTGTGGTCCCTCTGGAGGTCAAAATTGTTATCCTATTTTAAAAAAAACGTTTGATTATATCACCGTTCCATGGTTATGAAGGTTGAATTCGAATTTCGTGAAAATCGGACCAAAATTGACGAACAAAATGGCCGCCGTTTGTACGCGAATAGTGTTAAAAAATGTTATATTAAGCTATAAAGAGGTCACAATTTTGAACCGATTTTGATGAAACTTGACATGTATGTTTATAACCCAAAGATCTTTGTTCCTTTCGATATTTGCACCCATCGGGTCATTACTTCCTGAATTATGTCCCCTGATTTTACGAAAAATCACCCTTTTTATCTTGTTGTGCCTCTGGAGGTCACAATTATTATCTGATTTAAAAAAAAAATGTTTGATTATAAAAACCAAAAGATTCTAATGATTGTCTGATAATTCCTTAATATGCGACAACTCTTGTTGACTGCCCGGACGATTTGGCTGCTGTGTGGGCGTATGTTTCGTTGCCTGGCAACCTATTTTTTTATTATATATTGTCTGATACCACATGGTACGACATGGTATTAGGATAGAAGGTCAGATTCCTGTGGTTCGCACGTCTATCTCTCCATCCGTCCGTCCGTCCATAATTGTTTGTGAAAAGTCTACAGGTCATAATTTTTATCTGATTCCAATGAAACTTGAAATTTTGGTTTATCACCCTAAGATCTCGGCTCCTTTCGATATTGGCATGTATCGACGTGTAACTTTATGGGTTATGGCCCCTGATTGTACGAAACCTCACGTTTTTAGCTTGTGAACAGTGTAGAGGTCACAATTTCTTCCTGAATTATGTCCCGTGATTGACCGAAAAATTGCCTTTTTATACGCCCACATTTTTATGTGGACGTATATTGTCGTCGCCCCTGTCCGTCCACAATTTGTTTGTGGACCCTCTACAGGTCACAATTCTTATCCGATTTTGACGAAACTTGAAATATAGGTTTATCCCCAAAAGATCTTGGCTGCTTTCGATATTGGCATATATCGGATCAAAACTTCATGGATTATGGCCCCTGATTGTATGAAAAATGACGTTTTCAGCTTGTGGACCTTATAGAGGTCACAATTTTGAACCGATTTTGATGAAACTTGACATGCATGTTTATAACCCAAGGATCTTGGTTCCTTTCGATATTTGCACCTATCTGAACGTAATTTCCTGAATTATGGCCCCTGATTGTCCAAAAAATCACCCTTTTTAGCTTGTGGTCCCTTTGGAGGTCACAATTATTATCCGATTTAACAAAACGTTTGATTATATCACCGTTACACCCTAAGGAAGGTTGAGTTCGGACCAAAATTGCCATACAAAATGGCCGCCGTTTGTACGCGAATACTGTTAAAAAATGGTATATCAAGGTTGTGGAACCTGTAGAGGTCACAATTTTAATTCGATTTTGATGAAACTTGAAATTCGTGGTTATAACCCAAAGATCTTGGTTCCTTTCGATATATGCGCATATCGGATCATAACTTCCTGAATTATGGCCCCTGATTGTGCGCAAAATTGCCTACGGTCCCTCTGGAGGTCACAATTATTACCCGATTTAAAAAAGCGTTTGACTCAATTGCCGTTATACCCTTCGGAAGGTTGAATTCAAATTTCGAGAAAATTGGACCATAATTGGCAGACTATTTGTACGCGAATAGTGTAAAAATAAGGTATATCAAAGTTGTGGACCCTGTAGAGTTCACAATTTTAATTCGATTTTGATGAAACCTGAAATGCATGCTTATAACCTAAAGATCTTTATTCTTTCCGATATTTGCGCATATCAAATTGTAACCTAATGAATTATGGCCTTTGATTGTAGGAAAAATCACTTTCGGTATTGCTTGTTCTTTATAAATCTCTCGAACAATTATTATCCGATTTTAAAAAAATCTCTGATCATATTACTGTTGCACCGTGAGGAACATTGAGTTCGAATTTCGTGAAAATCCTACCAAAGTTGACGGACAAAATGGTTGCCGTTTGTACGCAAATAGTGTAAAAAAAAAAGGTATATCATGGTTGTGGACTTGCTACAGGTCACAATTCTTATCCGATTTTGACGAAAAGTCACATTTCTAGGTTGTGTACCGTCACACCATAATCATTGTCGGCTTCGAATTTCATGAATATTAGACTGGAACTGACCAACAAAATGGCTACTCCCAATACAGTATGAAATACAGGACTAAATGATGTAGGAAAAATCACTTTCGGTATTGCTTGTTCTCTATCCATCTATCAAAATGTGGGCGTATCCTGCCTGGAAGTGCCAGCCTATCTTTTAGCTTGAGGTCTCTCTAGAGGTCATAATTATCATTCTATTTATAAAACCGTCTGACTACATAAACGTTACACTGTAACTGTAATGAAAGTTGAGTTTGAATTTAGTGAAAATCGGACCAATATTGCCAGACAAATTGGCCACCACTTGCACGCGAACAGTGTAATAATATGGAATATCAAGGTTGTGGACCCTGTGGAGGTCACAATTTTAATCCGATTTTGATGAAACTTTAAATGCATGCTTATAATCCAAAGATCATGGTTCCTTTCGATATTTGCGCATATCAGATTGTAATGAAGGTTGAGGTCGAATTTCGTAAAAATCGGATCAAAACTGCCTGACAAAATGACTGGCGCTAACACGCAAATAGTGTAAAAATGTGATGTATCAAGGTTGTGGACCCTGTAGAGGTGACATTTTTAATCCGATTTTGATGAAATTTGAAATGCAAGTTTTCGCGCACATTGGACCATAACTTCCCTAATTATGGCTCCTGATTGTACGAAAAATCATGTTTTTTACCCTTTGGACCCCATGGAGTTCGCAATTTTATTCCGAATTAAAAAAACTTTTGACTATATCCCTGTTACACGTTAATGATGGTTGAGTTGGAATTTCTTTAAAATCGTACCAAAACTGACAGACAAAATGTCAATGCATTTAATTCCAAGCATTTTTATACCCCCACATTTTCATGTGGATATAAAATAATTAGTAGAATACAAATCAACAAACCATCGTTTTATCCAACGTTTCGTCAGTAAAAATACTAACTTCCTCAAGGTAAAGAAAACTATTTTGTATTTAGTTTTCTTTACCTTGAGGAAGTTAGTATTTTTACTGATGAAACGTTGGATAAAACGATGGTTTTTTGATATTGTATTCTACTAATTATTTTATATCTACTTATCTGAATATCATATGCATCATTTTGACTTTGTCAAAATAGATCCCATTAAAACGTCTGTATTTGGTTTGTGTTTCCTGTTTCTATTGATTGGAAGTTTCACATTTTCATGTGGACCTAATATGTCGTCGCCCCTGTCCGTCCGTCCACAATTGCTTGTGGACTCTCTACAGGTCACAATTCTTACCCGATTTTGACATAACTTGAAATATAGGTTTATCCCCAAAAGATCACGGCTGCTTTCGATATTGGCATGTATCAGATCAACACTTCATGGATTATGGCCCCTGATCGTACGAAAAATCACGCTTTTAGCTTGTAGACCCTATTAGGGCTGTGTCGATACAGTTCATTTTCGATACGATACGTATTGGCGATACGGCAAACCGATATGCGATACATATCGCGATATGGTGACGTCATAAATTATGCCAAAAATAATCCCAAACTACATTCTGTTTCAAGACGTTCAGATGGGTAAGCATCGGGCCATCAGGCTTCTAAATCCATTTTAAAAAGAAAAGGGCAATTGAGGTCCCGTAGGAAATGGGTTAATTATATGCATCCATTCCCTTTAAAACTAGACTTCAACAAAAATAATTCTAGGTAATTTTTTTATGTCATATTTTAATGTACGTGATTACCACAAAAATAACAACAGGTACACCTTGTGAATATTGTCAATATTTAATTCACATACCATGTTGAAATTACGTCAGTAATATTCCAGAATAATCAATAAAAATTACCGTCTTCGTTTATTCGATGAAACATTCGCGTTTCATTTTTCATAAGTTGACGATCTAAAATATTAGCATTTTTCTACTACTGTCAATATCAGAAAATACCGTAGCCAAAATAGCTGATACGGCACCATGGCATTTCTTCATAACACAATTTGTAGCTTAAATCTATAACGTAACTAGTCACGTAACTTGCAAAAGTTTTTTATTCATATCATTTGCCAATGTCATGATGATAGACACACGACACAATTGTCACGTGACAACCATTCTTGAAATTGCTTTCAAAAATAAAAATTCCGTACAATTATGATATAGCCTTCAATAAAAACGACAAGATTTATTAAATTAAACTTTTGTCAGAATGTGTATAAAATAAAAAAAAGTCATGGTAAGCGCTATTTAGAACTGGTTTATTGACCTAATTTGCAACCGATGTCACGTGTGATTGGAATTCAGCATTGGAGATGCCATCGGGAAAATATATTATAAAATGATTGTTTCTCGGTGTATTCGGTGTTCTATCAGGGGATCATATTCAATGAAGATTTAAATTTACCTAACAACTGGTCAGTGAATCCATCGATGTATGATCCAGTTATTATAATATTTAGCGGTACATGGAATTCTTACAGGGAGCTGAAGATGTTTGATTAACAAACCTTCATGCTAAGATAGTTTTCTTTCGCCATGTGGGTTTCAATTCATGGTCTTTCTGAACTGAAGATTTTTTTCAACGATACGACCATATTACATATCGATATAAATATCGCTGGAACGTATCGATACATATCGGTGTATCGATATATCGACACAGCCCTAGACCCTATAGAGGTCACAATTTTGAACTGATTTTGATGAAACTTGACATGCATGTTTATAACCCAAAGATCTTGGTTCCTTTCGATATTTGTACCTATTGGAACGTAGTTTCCTGAATTATGGCCCTTGATTGTCCGAAAAATCACCTTTTTATACGCCCACATTGAAATGTGGTCATATATTGGTCGCCCCCGTCCGGCCGGCGTCCACAATTGCTTGTGGACGCTCTAGAGGCTAAAGTTAATATCCGATTGACTTTAAATTTATACACAGTGTTGAATGGTCATGAGACGAAGAAGCCTATTGATTTTCTGCGATTTCTGATAATTAGTGCCAGAGTTGTGGCCCTTGATGACTTCAAAAAATCTTGTGGAGGCTCTAGAGGCCAAAGTTAATATCCAATTGACTTTAAATTTATACACGGTGTTTAGTGTCATGAGACAAAAAAGCCTATTGATTTTCAGCGATTTCTGATAATTACTGCCAGAGTTATGGCCCTTGATCACATCAAAAAATCCTGTGGACGCTCTAGAGGCCCAAGTTAAACCTGATTGACTATAAATACACACACACTGTTTATAGACCAAGAGCCAGTGACGAAAAAACTGCCTCATAAGTAATAGAAGGTTTGACCATATTAATTGGCAGCTATTGATAGGGGAAATTCAAAACACACAGTCTTACAGGGTTTTAGTGGGGCATTTGGCAGGGAGGGGTAGATAAAAAGGGCAAAAAAGGGCCAAAATTTGCCTCATAAGTAATAGGATCAGAATTATTTCTAAAATGTTGCCATACAATGTATGAATATAAAAGATATAAATCTGACCGGAAAAAGTGGGGCCATGCCCTTTTCTGACGGCCTTAAAAAGTGTGGACGGGGGTCAAAATTTGCCTCATAAGTAATATAGTTGAAATTGGTGCCAAATGTTAGCTATGTATGAGTCTATTCTAAAAATGTTTAATCTGACCGGTTTCAGTGGGGCACATTCCCAATCAGACCATTTAAAATCTGCCCAATCTGCCACGCCCACAAAAGAGGTCAAAATTTGCCTCATAAGTAATATGATCAGAAATAGTTTTGAAATGTTGTGGTGCTAAATCTGAATCTTAAAATGCAAAATCTGACCGGAAAATATGGGGCCACACCCCTTTCTGACTGCCCTCAAAAGTGTGGACGGGGGCCCAAAAATGCCCCATAAGTAATAAGACTGAGATTGGTGCCAAATGTTAGCTAATAATGAGAAGGTTCTAAAAATATCAAATCTGACTGGTTTCAGTGGGGCAAACCCCTAATCTGACCATTTAAATGTGCCCAATCTGCCACGCCCACAAAATGGGCCAGAATTTGCCTCATAAGTAATATGACTGAAACTGGTGTCAAATGTTACCCCTATATTAGTTGGTTCTAAAAATATAAAATCTGACTGGTTTCAGTGGGGCTCATCTCTAATCTGACTACCTAAATATCACTACCCACCCAACAGTCAGGTTCAATATACACATTTTGTTATCACTTAAAAGTGAAATCTACTAAGTGAAATATGATTCAAATTCATGTCAAATGTCTGTGAGTAGGTTCTTAAATCTGTGTTTCACTACTTAACTTTCAGTGGGGAAAAGGAATTAATTTTGTTCCAACCTACACTGCTTTAGCTCAGTTTGAAATACTATTAAATTAGGTTGAAGTCAACCCAAAGAATTATCTCATTGGTAGTAACACAGATATTGACAGCAGGTCCCAGTTACGGCATTTCTCGTTCATTAATACACACACATAATTATAATCATATTTGAAATATTTCTTTTCCAAAATTGTTCATGAAACCTGTCAGTAAAATATTTTGTAGTTTTGGGCATTTATAAAACATTATGTTCACATAATAAACATCCATCCAGTCCTAATAATTGGATTAATTAGAATATGATTTCTTTAGTTAGCAATTTTGCATTTTAGTTTTGGTATTTTTATATAAATTTGCATGTTCACACTCCAGTCCCAGTCACTAATTTTCCATTCCATTATTCACAGTAAAATATTATGCAGTTTGGGTAGTTTATTATGTTCACAAATTCAAGTCCAATTAATTGAATTAATTTGCCAAGCAAATCATAATTGCTTTAGTTACTATTAATAATTATTCATTCCAGTTTCTTTAATCTCAGATTTATTCATCTAGTTCGTCTTCATCAGTTTCTTCATCTATTCTTCTGGTTTGGACATCCGTTTCATTGTCATCATCAGAATCCACGTCTCTTTCTGTGCCTAAATCATTAATCAAAATAGAATCTAGTGATTTTGGAACTTGATCCCCATCAAACCACTTCAGACTATAGCGGTGATCTCCAAGAACCCATCCAAATTCTTCTGGTTTAGTAAAAGCTGGTTCGGAAGCAGTTGCATTATTCCAGATCCCACTGATATAGTTTGTTCGTAACATTTTCTGCAGGAGAACCGATTTACATGGGGGTAAGGCACTTCCGTCAGCTCCCTTTATTTTACCAAATGGATTACTGTTTGGTTTATAAACCTTTAGGAACTTTCTATATCTGGCCTCATTCACACTTGTTAAATGACATAATCCATATATACTGCAAACAAACTTCTCTATTGTTGTTGTATCTTCGTCATTCATATCTTGGTGGCGTCCAAAGTTGGAAAAGGATTCTTGGAACTCTGAATTGTCCTCAAGAACTTTTAATGGGCGAATCTTTCCCATTCTGAAAAATGCAGCGGTATAGTCACAGCCAGTGAAGCAATGAAAAGCTGGCAAAGCACTGCATAGTGATGGTCCTAATTGTCTTGCTAACGCACTGACATCAATATATCTCAAATTATTTTGCGACTGGATTCCAACCTCCATCCATACATTTCCGACACAAGAAATTTTGTGCAGATTTCCAAGTAGAATGATCAAAACATCTGTATCTATGGAACGAACAACAATATTACGTTCGGATAGGTTTGTCGCAGCTATATGAAAAAGCATTCTTGAATCTGCTTCTTCATGCATGCAGGTCAATGTAGAATCCTTGTTGCACTGAAGAGACCCATTTACATTTGTAAAAACATAACATTCCGTATCCAGAGTTACATACAATGTCTTAGATCCAATAACTGGCAAATAGTCAGTACTCATCCAATTGTTAACTATGTACTGCACAAAAGATTTTTTGAACTTGTCATTTCTTAATGCTGATGTAAAGTTTGATGGCCGTCTCATGTCTGGACCTGAAATGGTGTACTCTTGGTCACTATCTAAGGAACCAGCTCGTCTATCTCTCTCTATGTCCTTTATCGATGGTTTTTCAATTCTGTCAAATACAACATGGATCTCTTGACTCGAAACGTTACATATTTTAACCAAAATATAACGAGCAACTGCACCAAATGTTGCTGGGAGGTCTCCAAGAAGATGAAGAAAAAACATTCCATCTATCACTGTACAATCAATCCATTTAGGCTCATGAGACTCTATTCTACTTTCAAGGGCCTTTAAAAGCAAGGATTTTTGAGTTGATATCATGGTTTCATCTATATGACAAAACACAAGTGGCATTGGTGTGAGCGGATAAGATAAAGTAATCATCAGGTCTAATTTATTTTCAAGAGATATATAAAGTAGTCGACCCATCATGTCTCTCTCCATTTTCAACTGTACTATGTTGCCATTCTTTTGTCGTTTCTTGTAGGTACAATCGGAAGCAAATGTGCTTGGTTTTGACCGTTTTATGGGTTTATCAAACCGGGAGGGGTCTGCAATAACTTCTGAAATAAATTTGTCACGAGACTTGTTACCATTTTCATAAACGTTTAAAAGGAAATCGGTTGTTGATGAAGAAGCAGCTTTACCAGAGCTAATGTTAATTAATGTATCTTGTTCCACAGTATTCTTGAATGGATTAGACATGTTTATAATTTTTTCAATAATTTTGTTGCGATGTGCTGTGTTCTTCTCAATATTAGCTTGTCTCAATTCAGAAGTTACATCTTCAGCTCTGGAAATCCCTAAATGTTCAAACACATGTCCAACTATAGTTGCCCTCATATAATGAGACATGGACCATCTCTGTCTAGCTGCTATGGAATTTGTAAATGATGATATTCCTGAAAAACGATTAGCAGCATCTGCATTAACTGTCTGTTCTAGTGTAATGTCGACAGCAGATCTAGAAAAATCCTTGGGTGTTCTACGTATGGAAAGGGCACCGTTTCGGAATTCTTCAGATAATCCAGGATGTGTTTCATCTATTTTCATCATATTGTCATGCAACCGGAGAATCCATCTGGCATAGTTTGGCTGATTGAAGCTGAAGAATAAACTTGACATTTCAAAGAGGCAGTATGTAAATAAGTTGTGGTCACCAACATGAATACTTCGTGAAAAAAGGTGAAATATTCTAATCATTTTTACATACGTGTACCAATATTTTGCTGTTTTCCCATGTTCACCGGCCAGTGTCTTTTGTGAATATATTTGATATGCATCAATTATTTCATTCAGTTCCTTGGAAACAGAAGAGTTGTCATATTCGGTTTGGCTACACATACGTCTAAGTTCATCTTCAAACATTATAGCTGTTGAAGAATTTGATTCACAAAACTGTCTGAAATGTAATACCTCCAAAGATAAAGCTAGTAAAGGGTGGATGCGTTTACATCGATTGTAGTGGGTACCTGTTAAAAATCCGGTAAGAGAACCATCGGCTATTATTCCAGCATCACTCAATATGAATGGTCCTCCAGATTCTCCAATATACTTTCCGACAGCTTTGAAATATGCCATTGATATGTGGAAAGGTCCTAGCATTATGAAAAGGTTGTCAAATAGAGGACTTTCTGCAGCCTGAATTGTATATGCCATCTTTGCAATAGCCAAATCATATGTCACAATCATGTATTCCTGACCACACTCTACAGCAATTTGTTGGGATCTCTTCATTGTTTCCAAAACAACATTGAGGGAGGTTGGTGATTGGCTGATTTGAGGAAGATAACATATTTGTTGTTGAGGAAGATTATCTTTTACCACAAGTGAATTCCATCCTACCCACATTGGTGTATCAGTAATTTCTAATGCATGCGATATCATCCAAATAACATCCAAAAGTTTGCCATCTGCACAGCTGCTAGGAATAATAGATCTTCTGGGGTCATCTTCTGGGATAAATTCACTGTTAGTCATTCTAGGCTTCTTCCTGTATGGTTCCAGATTCAAAAGGATAGGGGTAAATGACCGTCTTTTCCGACAAACAGGAAGCTGGTTACGATTGTCTGTTGTTTCAGTACTGATGCTTGTTTCTGATACAAAATTGGCATCCTTATTTTGAAAACATATACCTACAGTATCGTGTAGTGTTCCTTTCCCATCTATACTGTCAATAAATTTGTCGTAATTATCCCAGGCAGTACAGGTAACCAATGATGACATCTTCTGTATTCCATGTGGAACCATACTCTGGGCTTCCTGTGAATTGTATGTTAATTCTGTCTCAAGTTCTTCAATGCAGCTGTAACTAACACAATGTCCATAGCGATTTAAAATATCAATTACCTTTCTGCTTCCTGTTATACTCTTCATCGCCATTCCAAGAGTCAAATGTTTGGACGTTTTAATTTGACCACACGAAACATTGTACATGGCATCTTGAGAAATTGATGAAATTTTTCTAACATTTTTTTCTGTTTTTCCTCGTCTCTGGTCAGGCCCTCCTAACAAATGAGTGAAGAAGTCAATTACTAAATCCAGCACAGAAGCTTCTCCTTGAATTATATCCTGCACCGTTAATTTTGATGATAGCGTGGACTTTGGTACATTTAGTATTTCCTTACGTAATATGTATGCTGTGTCACGAATCTTTGCTTTGATAGATCGATTTTCTGAGAATGCCTCTTTAATGGCGTCTTCAACATTCATTGTATTGTTATAAATGATATTTCCTTTAGTATTTGAGGATAATAATGTCAGTTTATCTGTTCCAAAGAAATTCACTATCTTCCTCTCAAAATGGAAAATAGTAAAATCACCAAATACATCTTGGCTGCCATCCTCCGAAAAACTGGTATATACTTCCAACAGAATTGCCATGTACTGATTATATAGTTCTTTTGTTGTGTATACATTTTCGTCTTCTATAATAGATTCTTGTATGAATTTGCAAATAATTCCAAATGCTTTTTCGTGCGACTCTCTAATCTTATGCCAAGGTGATGCCTTTCCTTTGGTCCTGTTTGGCACTTCTGCCCTTTTCTGGTAATCAATACGGCATTGAGAATGATAAGTGACTTCTTTAGCAATGAAATCAACGCCTCTAATTCGATCAAGTAATGCTTCATCATTTAAGTCAATAGCAAATTTCCGTACATTTTGTTCTAAATTTTGTGTTTCCACTTTAACTAGTTTTAGCTTTCTGCCATGATGCTTTCTGGCATATTTAAGGCAAAATATACACTTTTTCTCAAACACATTGGTGCCAGGTTTATCCTTTAAATCTGGTGCGGTAGAACGTAGGGGTCTTCTATCTTGAGAGTCACTAGAGGTGGATGGAGCGGCATTAGTAATGTCACCCTCGATTACATGTACTTCTGACGCCTGCTCTGAAGGTTTTGTTGAAGGGAGTAATTGATACAGCAGTGAACTTTCGATAGCATTCTACATGGTATCCAACAGTTTCATCAATAATATTTGGTAATTCAATAACAGAATATTTTGATTTAGTTTTTTGTCTATGACACAGAACCCCGTAACACTTTTTTAATGTCTCTTCGGTGAAAGCAACAACCTTACCATGATTGTGTTTAGCATCTCCCAAATGGAGGACGCATTGTTTACTGTGTCCTTCCATGTTAATTCACTTCACAGTCTTACAACAATTATAATAATTTCATAAAATATTTTGAATCAGCTATTATGATGTAATTCAGTATTCAGTGACAGACACTGTATGATATAAGACTGGCGCTTGTTTCAGAATTTATCTTAAATTTTACTTCATTATTATTATTTTATAAAAGGTAATGCCATGAAATAATGTAATACTATATTTAATGGAGAATCATATCTCTTGGAGGTCAGCAATGTTATATTGAATTTCTACTATGTTGTTGAAAAGTGCAAATTAATGGTGGGGGTGTCAAACTAGTCCATTTGTAGATTAAAATTTGAAGTAAAGGCAAGCATGTGTATCAATCTTTGGGTGGGTGGCGACAATTAAGTGGTCAGATTAGGGGTTTGCCCCAGGGAAACCCATCAGATTTGATATTTTTAGAACCGACTAATACACCGTGAACATTTGGCACCAGTTTCAGTCATATTACTTATGAGGCAAATTTTGACACCATTTTTGGGCGTGGCAGATTGGGCACATTTAAATGGTCAGATTAGGGGTTTGCCCCACTGAAACCAGTCAGATTTTATATTTTTAGAACCGTCTCATACACAGCTAACATTTGGCACCAGTTTCAATCTTATTACTTATGAGGCAATTTTGGGCCCCCGTCCACACTTTTTAGGGCAGTCAGAAAGGGGCATGGCCCCATATTTTCCGGTCAGATTTTGCATTTTAGTATTCAGATATGGCACCACAACATTTCAAAACTATTTCTGATCATATTACTTATGAGGCAAATTTTGACCTCTTTTGTGGGCGTGGCAGATTGGGCAGATTTTAAGTGGTCTTATTGGGAATGTGCCCCACCGAAACTGGTCAGATTTAATATTTTTAGAATAGACTCAAACATAGCTAACATTTGGCACCAATTTCAACTATATTACTTATGAGGCAAATTTTGGCCCCTGTACACATTTTTTAAGGCCGTCAGAAAAGGGCATGGCCCCACTTTTTCCGGTCAGATTTATATTTTTTATATTCATATATTGTATGGCAACATTTTAGCAACAATCCTGATCCTATTACTTATGAGGCAAATTTTAGCCCTTTTTGGCCCTTTTTATCTGCCCCTCCCTGCCAAATGCCCCACTAAAACCCTGTAAGACTGGGTGTTTTGAATTTCCCCTATCAATAGCTGCCAATTAATATGGTCAAACCTTCTATTACTTATGAGGCAGTTTTTTCGTCACTGGCTCTTGGACTATTAAGGTCATGAGACGAAGAAGCCTATTGATTTTGAGCGATTTCAAATAATTACTTCCAGAGTTGTCTCCCTTGATCACTTCAATTAAAATTGGTGTATATGCTTATTAGGTCAATGCCTTGATGGAGTTCGAAGATGAGCATTTTCTTCTTAGGGTAGTCAGAGATAAGCAATTTGATTGGTTGATACTTTAGGACAAGATAACTTAGGTTCATCTTGATTGATGATTTTTATGCCAATACAATGACTGCATTCTCATTCAGTAATGGATTCGACAGTAACAGTGTATAGAAACGATTGACTCGGACACAAGGGCCCTTTCCCTTGGCCAGAGAGGCCCTTTTGTCAAGCGTGGGGGCCCTTTTGTCTGCCTTTAGGGTCCCCCTAACTAGGGTGCATTTTTGTCCCCCGCCTTTCAAAGAAAGTTGGGGGACTATTAAAATGGGTTCGTCTGTCTGTCTGTCTGTCTGTCTGTCTGTCTGTCTGTCTGTCTGTCTGTCTGTCCGTCCGTCCGTCTGTCCGTCCGTCCGTCCGTCCGTCCGTCCGTCCGTCCGTCCGTCCGTCCGTCACACTTTTTGGGACACAATAACTCTCTTCCTAATTGAGCTGGAATGTTCAAACTTGGTGTATGTGTTTATTAGGTCAATGCCTTGATGGAGTTCGAAGATGAACATTTCCGCTTAGGGTAAGCAGAGATAAGCAATTTGATTGGTTGATGCTTTGGGACACAATAACTTTAGTTCTAATTAAGTGAGAGTGATGAAACTTGGTGTATAGTTTCATTACAGTAATACCTTGACTAAGTTTGATAATGAGCATTTTCTGTGATACGCAATTTGATTGGTCGAGACTTTAGAACACAATTACTCTCCTTCTAATTGAGTTAAAATATTCGAACTTGGTGTATATGATTATTAGGTCAATGCCTTGATGGAGTTCGAATATGAGCAGTTTCCGCTTAGGGTAAGCAGAGATAAGCAATTTGATTGGTTGATGCTTTTGGACACGATAACTTTAGTTCTATTAAAGTGAGAGTGACGAAACTTAGTGTATAGTTTCATTACAGTAATGCCTTGACTAAGATCGATAATGAGCATGTTCTGCTCAGGGTAAGTAGATCGATAAGCAATTTGATTTACCGAGACTTTGGAACACACTAACTCTCCTTCTAATTGAGTTCAAATGTTCAAAATTATTGTGTATGTTTATTAGGTCAATGCCTTGATGGAGTTCGAAGATGAGCATTTTCTGCTTAGGGTAGGCAGAGATAAGCAATTTGATTGGTTGATACTTTGGGACAAGATAACTTAGGTTCATCTTGATTGATGATTTTTATGCCAATACAATGACTGCATTCTCATTCAGTAATAGATTCGACAGTAACAGTGTATAGAAACGATTGACTCAGACACGAGGGCCCTCTCCCTTGGCCAGTGGGGCCCTTTTGTCAAGCGTGGGGGCCCTTTTGTCTGCCTTTAGGGTCCTCCTAACTAGGGTACATTTTCATTTTTCTCATCGGTTTTAGCATTTTTCTTTATAAAACACTTTTGGATGACACTTCGTGTACAGTTTGATTGCTTGATACGTTTGAAAAAAATAAATGTGCGATTAATTAATATGTGTCATCTATTTATTTTGGGATTTTGGCGGGCGACATCAGCCTCACTGTTGGCTTGTTTGATTTTGATGAAACTTGAAATGCATGGTTATAACCCAGAGATCTTGGTTCCTTTCAGTATTTGCGCATATCGGATCGTAACTTCCTGAATTATGGCCCCTGATTGTCCGAAAAACTGCCTGTGCTCCCTCTGGAGGTCACAATTATTATCAGATTTTAAAAAAAAGTTTGAATCTATCACCGTTACACCCTACGGAAGGTTGAGTTCGAATTTCAAGAAAATTGGACCATATTTGCCAGACAAAATGGCCGCCGTTTATACGCGAATAGGGTAAAAAAAATATGGTATATCAAAGTTGTGGATCCTGTAGAGGTCACAATTTTAATTTGATTTTGATGAAACCTAAAATTCATGTTTATAACCTAAAGATGTTGATTCTTTTCGATATTTGCGCATATCAAATTGTAAATTAATGAATTATGGCCTTTGGTTGTAGGAAAAATCACTTTCGGTATTGCTTGTTCACTATTTATCTCTCAAACAATAATTATCCGATTTGAAAAAAAAACTCTGATTATATTACTGTTGCACCGTAAAGAAGATTGAGTTCGAATTTCGTGAAAATCGTACGCGAATAGTGTTAAAATATGCTATATCATGGTTGTGATCTCTCTACAGGTCACAATTCTTATCCGATTTTGACGAAAAGTCACATTTCTAGGTTGTGTACCGTCACATCATAATCATTGTCGCCTTCGAATTTCATGAATATCAGATTGGAACTGACCAACAAAATGGCTGCTCCCAATACAGTATGAAATACAGGATTTAATGATGTAGGAAAAATCAGTATTGCTTGTTCTCTATCTCTATCTCTCAAAAATGTGGGCCTATCCTGCCTGGCAGTGCGAGCCTATCTTTTTTTTAGAGAATCCTTTTTATTTTTATATACCCACATTTTTATGTGGACGTATATTGTCGTCCGTCCGTCCACAATTGTTTTTGAACAGTCTACAGGTCACTTTTGAAATATAGGTTTATCACCCCAAGATCTTGGTTCCTTTCGATATTGGCATGTATAGGACTGTAACTTCATGGATTATGCCCCCTGATTGTACGAAAAATCACGTTTTTAGCTTGTAAACACTATAGAGGTCACAATATTGAACCGATTTTGATGAAACTTGAAATGCATGTTTATAACCCAAAGATCTTGGCTCCTTTCAATATTTGCACATATCGGATCGTAACTTCCTGAATTATGGCCCATGATTGTACGAAAAATCGCCTTTGTGGACGCTCTACAGGCTAAAGTTAATATCCGATTAGTGTTTAAGGTCATGAGACGAAGAACCCTATTGATTTTCAGCGTTTTTCTGATAATTACTGCCAGAGTTATGGCCCTTGATCACTAAAAATAAATCTTGTGTATGCTCTAGAGGCCAAAGTTTATATCTGATTGACCTTAAATTTATACACACTGGTTAAGGTCATGAGAAGAAGAAGCCTCAGTGTTTTCTGATAATTACTGCCAAAGTTATGGCCCTTGATCACTTCAAAAAATCTTGTGGACACTCTAGAGGCCAAACTTTTATCATCTAATTGCCTTCAGATTGATACACAGAGTTTAAGGTCTTGAGACAAACAAGTATATTGATTTTCAATGAATTTTGATAACTGAACAGCTAAATCCATGACTTTATATGCTTCTTATACTAATTTTTAGCATGTTTATTATACTAAGTGTTAGCATGGGGTAGAACTTTATAAAAAACCAAACAAATTCTAATGATTTTCTGATAATTACTGTATGACTTGTTAATCCTAATCAAATTTGAGAGTATTGTGAATGTTTCATTACCGAAAAAAGTAAGAATATGCGACAACTCTTGTTGACTGCCAGGATGGTTTAGCTGCTGTGGGTGTATGTTTCGTTGCTTGGCAACCTATCTTTTAGCTTGTGGTTCCTCTTGAGGCCAAAATTATTATCCGATTTAAAATACCGTCTGATTATGTCACCGTTGTACCTTTAAAGAAGTTTGTGGTTGAATTTCGTGAAAATCAGACCAAACTTGACAGACGAAATGGCTGCCGCTTGTACGCGAAAAGTGTAAAAATATGTTATATCAAGTTTGTGAACACTGTAGAGGTCACAATTTTGAACGGAATTTGACGAAACTTGAAAGGCATGTCTATAATTGAAAGATCTTGGTTCCTTTCGATATATGCGCATATCAGATCATAACATCCTGAATTATGGCCCATGATGGTATCACGCTTTTAGCTTGTGGACCCTATAGATGTCACAATTTTGAACAGATTTTGATGAAACTTGACATGTATGTTTATAACCCAAAGATCTTAGTTCCTTTTTATATTTGTGCCCATCCGATCATAACTTCTTGATGCGCATATTGGATTGTAACTTCCTGAATTATTGCCCCTGATTGCCCGAAAAATTGCCTTTTATGGCTTGTGGTCCCCCTGGAGGTCATAATTGATTCCTTTCCATATTTGCGCATATTGGATTGTAACCTCCTGAATTATTATTGCCCCTGATTGTCCGAAAAATCGCCTTTTATGGCTTGTGGTCCCCCTGGAGGTCACAATTACTTTCCGATTTAAAAACCCATTTGATTATATCACCGTTACACCGTAATGAATGTTGAGTTCGAATTTCGAGAAAATCGGACCAAAATTTATGGCTTGTGGTCCCCCTGGAGGTCACAATTACAATCCGATTTAAAAACCCATTTGATTATATCACCGTTACACTAATGAAGGTTGTGTTCGAATTTCGTGAAAATCGGCCCAAAATGGCTGGACAAAATGACCACTGCAATTTTAATTTTATTTTGATGAAACTTGAAATAATTTAAGGTCTTGAGACAAACAAGTATATTGATTTTCAATGAATTTTGATAATTGTACCGCTAGATCCATAATATTAAATGTTTCGTATACTAAACATTAGCATGGGGCAGAAGTTTATAAAAAAACAACAAACAAATTGTAATGATTTTTGATAATTACTTAATATGCGACAACTCTTGTTGACTGCCCGGACGATTTAGCTGCGGGTGGGCGTATGTTTCGTTGCCTGACAAAATATTTTTATGTAAATGTAAAGAGTGTATAGGTATAGTGTCTTACTTTATGTACACGATGTCTCAGAAGAAAGCTGCAATATTCTAACAGGAATGTGCTTCACCATTGTATACATTTATTTGAAATTAAAAAGATATAATTTATAAATCATTATTTAAAGTACATCTAGGCATTTTTTTTCTGTCTCAATGTTTAATCTAGTGAAAATATACATCTTACATATATTTTCTGTTGATGTGGTTGTGTCATGTACATTTTATTTCATAGATTAGAATATAATAAAATAATTTTTTATAACATGTTAATTTATATACACCCACATTGAAATGTGGTGGTATATTGTCGTCACCTCTGTCCGTCCTTCCAGCGTCCACAATCTGCAGGCTTAAGTTAATATCCGATTGACTTTAAATTTGTACACAGTGTTTAAGGTCATGAAACGAAGACATCTATTGATTTTCACCGATTTCCGATAATTACTGCCAGAGTTATAGCCCTTGATCATTTCAAAAAATCTTGTGGTTTAGAGGCCAAAGTTAGTATCCAATTGACTTTCAATTTATACACAGAGCTTCAGGTCTTGAAACGAAGAATTATATTGATTTTCAGCGCTTTCAGATTATTAGTGCCAGGGTATGGCCCTTGATCACCTCAGAAAATCTTGTGTACGCCCTAGAGGCCAAAGTTAATATCTGATTGACTTTAAATTTATACACATTGTTTAAGGTCACGAGACGAAGAATCCTATTGATTTTCAGCAAATTCAGATAATTACTTTCAGAGTTATCTCCTTTGATCACATTGAAAAATCTTTCGTAATGATCTAGAGGCCCAACTTACCATCCATTTGACTTCAGATTGATACACAGTGTTTAAGGTCATAAGATGAAGAAGCCTATTGAGACGAACAAGTATATTGATTTTCAATGATTTTAAATGTTTCGTATACTAAGTGTTAGCATCGGTCAGAACTTTATAAAAACCAAGCAAATTATAATGATTTTCTGATAATTACTTTATGAGTTATTAATCTTAATCAGATTTCAGAGTATTATTAATGTTGCATTAGCGAAAAAAGTAAGAATATGCGACAAGAGAGAGAGGGAGAGAGAGAGATGGGGTTTAACGTCCACTTGACACAAACTAGGTCATTTCAGGACTAACATGGTTTTAATTTCATTTCAATAATTCGCATGCAGGTAGGGGTTTTTAGCAGGGGGAGGAAACCGGAGTGCCCGGAGGAAACCCACAAGGTTGAGAAGACGCCCCTATCTCCATGCCACATACGCTCACATCAGGGATCGAAACTGCAGCTGCAAGGCAGAAGGGATCGGCCAGCTAGAGGTCGAAGCGTGGCACTCTAGACCACTAGGCCATCCCAACCCCCCGAATATGCGACAACTCTTGTTGACTGCCTGGCTGGACGATTTAACTACTGAGAGCGTATGTGTCGTTGCCTGGCAACCTATCTTTATCTGTGTCTTTAAGAAAGGGCTCTTAAAGAGAGAGAAAAAAATGGGATTGTACATCCACTCGACACTAACTAGGTCATTTCAGGACTAACATATGGTTTTAATTTCATTTCAATAATTCACTAATTGTGCGTAGGGGTCAGTGGGAGGAAAACAGAGTGCCCGGCGGAAACCTACAAGGTTGAGAAGGCTGCCCCTCGAATAAAAATATCGATCTGTTATTGATAAAACTTTAAATTTATCTATATATCACAAAGGTCTTGGTTTCTTTTGCTATTTGCGCATATTGATCTGTAACTTCCTGAATCAGATGGTAACTTCCTGAATTATCGCCCCTGATTGTCCGAAAAATTGCCCTTTATGGCTTGTGGTCCCCCTGGAGGTCACAATTATTATCCGATTTAAGGTTGAGTTCGAATTTCGTGACAATCGGACCAAAATTGACGGACAAAATGGCCGCCGTTTGTACGCGAATAGTGTGAAAATATGTTATATCAAGGTTGTGGACCTTATAGAGGTCACAATTTTGAACTGATTTTGATGAAACTTGACATGTATCTTTATAACCCAAAGATCTTGGTTCCTTTCCATATTTGCGCCCATCGGATCGTAACTTCCTGAATTATGGCCCCTGATTGTCCGAAAAATTGCCCTTTTTAGCTTGTGGTTCCTCAGGAGGTCAAAATTGTTATCCAATTTAAAAAAACGTGTGATTATATCACCGTTCCATGGTTATGAAGGTTGAGTTTGAATTTCGTGAAAATCGGACCAAAATTGACAGACAAAATGGCCGCTGTTTGTACACGAATAGTGTGAAAATATGTTATATCAAGGTTGTGGACCTTATAGAGGTCACAATTTTGATGAAACTTGACATGTTTGTTTATAACCCAAAGATCTTGGTTCCTTTCAATATTTGCGGCCATCAGATCGTAACTTCCTGAATTATGACCCCTGATTGTCCAAAAAATCGCCCTTTTTAGCTTGTGGTCCCTCTGGAGGTCAAAATTGTTATCTGATTTTAAAAAAAACGTTTGATTATATCACCATTCCATGGTTATGAAGGTTGAGTTTGAATTTTGTGAAAATCGGACCAAAATTGACAGACAAAATGGCCGCTGTTTGTACGCGAATAGTGTGAAAATATGTTATATAAAGGTTGTGGACCTTATAGTGGTCACAATTGTGAACAGATTTTGATGAAACTTGACATGTATGTTTATAACCCAAAGATCTTGATTCCTTTTAATATTTGCGCCTATTGGATCATAACTTCCTGAATTATGTCCCCTGATTGTCCGAAAAATCGCTTTTGTTAGCTTTTGGTCCCTCTGGAGGTCAAAATTATTATCGGACTTAAAAAAACGTTTCACTATATCACAGTTACATGGTATTGAAGAGAATTAGAATTACGTGAAAATCGGACTAGAATTGACAGACAAAATGGCCGCCGTTTGTACACGAATAGTGTGAAAATATGTTATATCAAGGTTGTGGACCCTATAGACGTCACAATTTCGAATTGATTTTGATTTGATGAAACTTGACATGTATGTTTATAACCCAAAGATCTTGGTTCCTTTCGATATTTGCGCCCATCTGGTCATTACTTCCTGAATTATGTCCCCTGATTGTACGAAAAATCACCCTTTTTAGCTTGTGGTCCCTGTGGAGGTCAAAATTGTTATCCGATTCAAAAAAACGTTTGATTATATCACCGTTACATAGTTATGGGGGTTGAGTTCGAATTGTCGTGAAAATCAGACCAAAATTGACAGACAAAATGGCCGCCGTTTGTACGCGAATAGTGTTAAAATATGTTATATCAAGGTTGTGGACCCTATAGAGGTCACAATTTTGAACCGATTTTCATGAAACTTGACATGTATGTTTATAACCCAAAGGTCTTGGAGGTCACAATTATTATCTGATTTAAAAAAAAACGTTCGATTATAAAAACCAACCAAATTCTAATGATTTTCTGATAATTCCTTAATATGCGACAACTCTTGTTGACTGCCTGGACGATTTGGCTGCTGTGTGGGCGTATGTTTCGTTGCCTGGCAACCTATTTTAAGATTTTATCACCATTTCTGGCTGATCTGGTTTCCGATATGGTAGTTTGTATGACTGCACAATACATAAACAAAAACTTCCAATTAGGCATATATTTTGTTCTGAATCTTTGTTTTGATTTAAATGGGTTATTTCTACATAAGTGTTTGCCGTGCAAGATACGCCCAGGAAGGATAAGTCCGATATGGGCGAATATCAAATCCCTGGGATTAAAATCACTAGAGGGTCCACTACCTTGGTATTTACATACTGTTATACTATTTACGTACAGGGAGCGGCCATTTTGTCTGGCAATTTCGTTCTGATTTTCACCAAATTCAAAGTAAACTGTCATCAGGTTGTAATGCTGATTTAAAGATTTATTTAAATCAGATAAACATTGTGACCTATAGCGAGTCCACAAGCTAAATTTGCACTTTTCTCGAACAAGCAGGGGATGTTGCGGTCAGATATGCGCGAATATCAAGGCGAAGGGACATCTTTGGGGCATAAACGCACGCTTCGTCTGATTTTCACGAAATTCGAACTCAATCGTCATCAAAGTTTAACAGTGATATATTTAAACGATTTTTAAATTTGAAAAAAAATAAAACTGAGCTATCAGGGCATCATTTTTGACGGGCGTTTGCGCGCTCGCGCCCGTCTGCACCTGTAATCTTGAAAACACAAGTGCAGGTTATAGCTCCTGCTAAAAATTCAGACAATTCCGACAGTTTTATCAAGAAAGTCGAGCTTGAAAAGTTACATAAAATATTATTGTATCCGAAAATCGTGAAGAGTAGTTTTGTTATGGTATCAAGACATTTGGGTTGAAGATTATTAGCTCGGTTGTCAAGTCTCTCCATGACGTTTGCTTTCACGATAGATTAATAGTATTAGTGATAGTATTACATTAGTAATAAACGTTTGATTGTTTTTATACGGCCACATTTTCATGTGGACGTATATTGTTTGTGAACAGTCTACAGGTCACAATTTTTATCCGATTTCAATGAAACTTAAAATGTAGGTTTATCACCCTTAGCTTGTGAACAGTGTAGAGGTCACAATTTTGAACCGATTTGGATGAAACTTGAAATGCATGTTTATAACTTAAAGATCTTGGTTCCTTTCGATATTTGCGCCAATCTGATCGTAACTTCCTGAATTATGGCCCCTGATTGTCCGAAAAATCGCCCTTTTTAGCTTGTGGTCCCCCTGGAGGTCAAAATTCTTATCCGATTTAAAAAAACGTTTGATTATATCACCGTTCCATGGTTATGAAGGTTGAGTTCGAATTTTGTGAAAACCTGACCAAAATTGGCGGACAAAATGTCCGCCGTTTGTACGTGAATAGTGTGAAAATATGTTATATCAAGGTTGTGGACCTTATAGAGGTCACAATTTTGAACCGATTTTGATGAAACTTTACATGTATGTTTATAACCCAAAGATCTTGGTTCCTTTCAATATTTGCGCCCATCGGATCGTAACTTCCTGAATTATGGCCCCTGATTGTCCGAAAAATTGCCCTTTTTAGCTTGTGGTCTCTCTGGAGGTCAAAATTGTTATCGGATTTCAAAAAATGTATGATTATGTCACCGTTCCATGGTAATGAGGGTTGAGTTCAATTTCGTGAAAATCGGACCAAAATTGACAGACAAAATGGCCGCTGTTTGTACGCGAATGGTGTGAAAATAGGTTATATCAAGGTTGTGGACCTTATAGAGGTCACAATTTTGAACCGATTTTGATGAAACTTGACAAGTATGTTTATAACCCTAAGATCTTGGTTCCTTTCGATATTTGCACCAATCGGATCGTAACTTCCTGAATTATGGCCCCTGATTGTCCGAAAAAGCACCCTATTTAGCTCGTGGTCCCTCTGGAGGTCAAAATTATTATCCGATTTAAAAAAACGTTTGATTATATCACCATTACATGGTAATGAAGGCTGAGTTCAAATTTCGTGAAAATCAAACCAAAATTGATGGAGAAAATGGCCGCCGTTTGTACGCGAATAGTGTGAAAATATGTTATATCAAGGTTGTGGACCCTATAGAGGTCACAATTTTGAACCGATTTTGATGAAACTTGACAAGCATGTTTATAACCCGAAGATCTTGGTTCCTTTCAATATTTGCACTCAAAGATTCGTAACTTCCTGAATTATGGCCCCTGATTGTACGAAAAATCACCCTTTTTAGCTTGTGGTCCCACTGGAGTTCAAAATTATTACCCGATTTAAAAAACCATTTGATTATATCACCGTTACATGGTAATGAAGATTGAGGTAAAATTTCCCGAAAATCGGACCAAAATTGACAGACAAAATGTCCGCCGTTTGTACGCGATTAGTGTGAAAGTATGTTATGTCAAGGTTGTGGACCCTATAGAGGAGAGGTCACAATTTTGAACCGATTTTGATGAAACATGACATAACCCAAAGATCTGGGTTCTTTTTGATATTTTTGATCGTAACTTCCTGAATTATGGCCACTGATTGTACGAAAAATGACCTTTTTTTTTAGCTTGTGGTCCCTCTGGGGTCAGAATTATTATCCCATTTAAAAAAACGTTTGATTATATCACCGTTACATCGTAATGAAGGTTGAGGTCGAATTTCGTGAAAATCAGACTAAAATTGACAGCTGTTCTTGTCAGGCCATCCATCCTTCATCACGAACAAGGGGAAACCACGCTAGAAAATCTACATGAACTTTGTCACCCAATGCAGGGATCAAACACCAAACCTCGAGGCAACCAAGCCAGCATCTTACCCACTTAGCAACATGATCCCCAGTCGAATTTGAAGCCTACTGAAATGAACCTTTATAACCCAAATATCTTAATTCATTTCAATATTTGCACATATCAAATTATAACTTAATGATGTAGGAAAAATCACTTTCGGTATTGCTTGTTCTCTATCCATCTCTCGAAAATGTGGGCGTATCCTGCCTGGCAGTGCCAGCCTATCTTTAAATTAAATGTTCGGCGTTAGTTTTGTAAGGGTTTTTGATCGTGAAATTTGAATAAATATAACATGAATTTCTGTCGTGGTCATATAGAAAGCGTCTGGATAATCGAGGTATATATATATACATTTCTTTCCCGCCTTTGGCATTGAGCCAGAGATTTACTCGAACGTCCAATGTAGTGTTTTCTGCAACCTGAACATCTAAGACACGCAACCTACCATTTAATTTTCGTACGTTAGTTACGTACGTGTTTTCAAACTGATCAGCAGTGAATATTTGATTGGCCGCTACGATCACTGACATCGACGAGACTTAAGGATGCAGCGATACCCCGGGGATTACGATTAATCGCGATTATTGGGTCAGGCGATTAAATAATCGTCTCTTTTCTCAATAATCGTAATATCATGATATATCGTGATTATTTTAAAAATAATCACGATTATGATTTGAGAGAATCAAATTTTTAAAATTTGGAAAGTATTTTGTATTATTTCGGTCGAAGTCTTGTCAAAATGACAGAAGGGTGATAAAACATCTCGTGTTAACAATATCTAGTTGCCGACTGCACGCGCTGCTGAGTAGAGCGTCGTTGTCATAGAAACCAACTCCACTCGTTGCGTTGTTGAACATTGATTATCCAGTCAGCAACTATGTTATAGTCATAGCGAAGCGTTGTTTATAAAATTCGGGTGCGTTTAAAAATATGTACCTGGGTTTCACTTTAGGTGCATGGTAGGTACGCGAGCGCTTCCGCGCGCCTTTCGTTTCGAGCCCTGTCAAGGTCATGTTACAGAAAACTGAACTCAAACTTTTCACCACGATCTTCCATATTGATCTTTCGAACACAGGCCCTCCACGTTTGACCGTTTTCTGGCCAAGCAGTGTGTGACAGGACCAAAGTCAAGGTCGTTGGTCCAAGTCAAGATTGTGGCCTTTAAATATTGTATGGGGTGAAGGTCGTATTCCAATCACAAGTGTCCAAAACCTGACTTTGAAAAGTTTGAGTTCAGTTTTCTGTAACATGACCTTGAAACTCGACTTTGACCCAGTTACCCTTTTGAAGGGCATCGTTTCTGCTTTAACCTCAAACATCGACCTTCATAATACAACGAGAATTAATGCCATGACAAGCATAAACGTAAAGGCCCTGAGCTCAATGGGAATTTTGGGTTCAAGGTCAAAGTCGATGGCACGGTTGGTTAGCCTTGATTACCGGAGGTCACCACGACCTTTAATATTGACAAGGCTCAAAGACCTCTTTTCGAACTCGGGCCCTCAGCGTTTGATCGTTTTCTGACCGGGTCGTGTGTGACAGGACCAAGGTCAAGGTATGTGGTCCAAGTCAAGATTGTGGCCTTTGATATATTGTATGGAGTGAAGGTCGTACCCAAGGTCAAGTGTCCAAAAACTCACTTTGAAAAGTTTGAGTTTAGTTTTCTGTACCATGACCTTGACCCATGACTTTGACCCTGCTACTTTTTTTGAAGGGCATCGTCTCTGCTTTCACGTAGAACATCGACCTTCATAATGCAACGCGCAATAGGGCCATGACAAGCATAAACGTAAAGGCCCCGAGCTCGATGGGAATTTGGGGTTCAAGGTCAAAGTGGAGGTCACGGCTGGTTAACCTTAATTACCAAAGGTCACCACGATTTTTCATATTGACAAGGCCCATAGACCACCCTTCAAACACAGGCCCTTAACGTTTGACCGTTTTCTGACCGATCCGTGTGTGACACGACCAAGGTCAGGGTCGGTGGTCCAAGTCAAGATTGTGGCCTTTAAAATATTGTATGGGGTGAAGGTCTTACCCAAAGGCCAAGTGTCGAAAAACTGACCTTAAACTGTGTGCATAAGTTTCAAGTCAATCGGAAATTAACTTTAGCCGTTAGAGCGTTCACAAGATTTTTCAAAGTGATCAAGGGCCATAACCCTGTCAGTAATTATTGGATATAGCTCAAAATCAATAGGCATCTCCGTCTCGTGACCTTAGACACTGTGTATACATTTAAAGTCAATCAGATATTAACTTTAGTCGCTAGAGCGTTCACAAGAATTTTTTGAGAGATCAAGGGTAATAACCCAGGCAGTAATTATCGGATATCCATAGGCGTCTTCGTCTCGTGACCTTTAACATTGTGCATAAATTTCAAGTCAATCGGATATCAACTTTAGCCGTTAGAGAGTTCACAAGATTTTTCAAAGTGATCAAGGGCCATAACTCCGGCAGTAATTAGTAGATATCGCTGAAAATCAATAGGAATCTCCGTCTCGTGACCTTAGACACTGTGTATACAATTAAAGTCAATCAGATATTAACTTCAGTTGCTAGACGGCTCACAAGAATTTTTTGAGAGATCAAGGGTAATAACCCAGGCAGTAATTATCGGATATCCATAGGCTTCTTCGTCTCGTGACCTATAACACTGTGCATAAATTTCAAGTCAATCGGCTATTAACTTTAGCCGTTAGAGCGTTCACAAGGTTTTTCAAAGTGATCAAGGGCCATAACTCTGGCAGTAATTAGTGTATATCACTGAAAATTAATAGGCTTTTTCGTCTCGTGACCTAAAACTGTGTGCTTAAATTTGAAGTCAATCGGATATTAACTTTAGCCGCTAGAGCGTTCACAATATTTTTTGAAGAGATCAAGGGTAATAACTCTGGCAGTAATTATCGGATATCCCTCAAAATCCATTATTATGCTTTTTCGTCTCATGACCTTAAACACTGTGCATAAATTTAAAGTCAGTCTGGTATTAACTTTAGCCTCTAGAGCGTTCACAAGAAATTGTGGACGATAGGTGGACGGACGGTCGGGGGCGACGGCAATATACGACCACATTTCCATGTGGGCGTATAATTAAAATATACGAAAATTATTATTACTTTTATGAACGGCAGCATCAGGCACGGGGCGCCGAGTGTTGGAGTTCGTTTGAGTGTCTTGTTATTCGAGTCTAAATTGTCAAGAAATGCAAATGGCGTCGTACCGATAAACATATCTCCCCGGAGAAGCTAAAGGTCGGTAAAATGAAAAGTTATAGATCGATTTTGCTAAAATTTGGTGTGAGGTTATCGCTAACCCAGCGGAACATCCCCTGAAAATTTCAAGTCTCTACGACTCTACGGGAACTGGTAGAGGTGCGATTCTGAAATAGAACCCAGGAAAGTTCCGCACCGAGTTCAACAGCAAACCACATCCTTGCATCGAAAAAGAACACTTCTTCAGCTGTATGGAGTCATTTTGGCCTTAAAGATGTGAGTGATAAAGACTCCGCCACCTGCAAACTTTGCTCTCGAGACATCAAAACGCCAGGGGGTAACACTTCGAATCTATGGCATCACTTAAGAGATAATCACCCGCACGCTGATTCGGAAACAAACAAAACAAAAAATTCAAAACAGGAATCCAACTTTCAGCAAATTTCAGCAAAGTTTAAAACCCAGCCCAGCATTGTTGGAGCATTTGATAAAGTAAAGAAATGGGACATTAATTCCAACCCAGCAGTAATTACACACCGGGCAATAGGCCATTGGATGGCGAAGGATATGATCAGTTTTTCTGCGGTTGAAAAACCAGGATTTAGACAACTGATGCAACAACTTCAACCAAAATATCAAGTACCTTCGAGGACATATTTTAAACAAAAAATCATCCCAGCCATTTACAATGATGTCGAAGCTACAGTCAAGGGTATTCTTGGTACAGCAGACAAGCTTTCTTTCACCACAGATATGTGGACATCGATTAATATGGAGCCATACATGTCCATAACAGTCCATTTTATAGATCAGGATTGGAAATTAAAGTCCATCAACTTGGGTACTATCCCATTCAATGATGACCACACTGGGGTAAATATGGCAGAAGAAATAAAAGTGACTTTACAGAAGTGGAATTTAAACTTGGATGATGTAATAAGTGGAACAACTGACAACGCCTCCAATAATTCTACAATGTTTACTGCCCTACAGAAACAACAACTCTCCTGTTTCGGTCACAATTTGGATCTTGCTGTTAATGAAGGTTTAAAGATTGACACTGTAAGTAGAGCTGTAAGGCTTGTCAGAGTAGCTGTGGATACATTTACCAGAAGCTGGAAGAAGAGTCGAGACTTAAACATTAAACAGAAAGAACTGAATTTTCCAGAACACAAACTCATCCATGACGTGGCAACACGATGGGGTTCAACTGCAAACATGATTCATCGATTTTTAGAGCAACAACAACCAGTGAATTCAGTACTTTTTACTGACAGAAAACACTGGCATGTTATGCCAGATACAGCTATCATAAGATGTTTGGAACAAACTGATAATGTTTTGTTTCCATTGTCTAAACTTACCGATACTTTTAGTGGTGATCAATATGTTACTGTAAGTGCTCTGGTACCTGTCTTAGAATATTTAAGTGGGACATTATTAAAGATAAAAGAAGGTGATGACAGTTCATTAGAAATAAATTTAAAGAAGACAATACTGAAATCTATTCAAAAAAGATATGAATCAGAGAAGATCAAACTGTTCTTATCGATTTGTACTTACCTGGATCCTTGGTTTAAAAGCTCCTATGTCAGTGATGAAATGGTAGTTAAAGTAAAAGATCATTTGTTAAGCATATTAGATGAGGAAATACAGGTACAGGAAATTATTGATGTTGAAGAAAAGATGAATGAAGAAAGTGACAAAGTAGGCCTATCTAATTCTAATAGTAATGTATGTGGTTCCCATACAAGTATATTGCTACAGATCGAAAAAAAAAAAAAAAATTCAGAAGACAGAATTGACTGACAGAGAAAAATTAAAAAGAGAATTACATCTTTATGAGGATAGTGAAAATATTTCATCAACTGAAGATCCTCTAGCTTGGTAGAAGAAAAATGAGTTTACTTATCAGAAATTATCAAAATTTGCCAAAAGATACCTATCAGTACCTGCAACAAGCTGTGCGTCTGAGAGATTATTTAGTGGAGCAGGATTGATAGCAACTAAAACCAGAAACCGGCTACATCCAGATACTGTAAATCGGATGCTTTTTCTAAGTAAAAATATAGACTTGTAAGAATCTGTGCTAACTAATAAGTGACTTCCCCTGGTGAACTTATCTGAAATATTCTTAATTCTGTAAGAAACAGAATCTGGTTTTTTTATTTTTTATTTTATTGATCGTCATGAAATAAGTTTAATGACACATTTACGACATGAGAACCTGTGTGATAACATGAACTGATGTGTAACTGTAACAAGGGTCAACTAACAATGTTTCAACTTTGCCAATTTCAACAAAGACACACCTATGAGTAAAATACTCAATATTATTTATTTTGTAGTGTTTTGATTTCTGTTTATGATGTGCAAAGAAAACAATAGTTATTAATTTAATTTAATCATAACCAGCTTTGCAGAAAGGAAAGGATTGAATGCCTGAATTTCTTTATGACACTGACTGATCTACCTGACTAAGTAAAGTGATAAATGTAAATGTATTCTAGTTTTTATTTTAATCCTGTCAGTCAACAAGAAAATCAGAACATAAAGATATCCTGAATCTGGGTGGGTAGTCTGTCTCCTTTGTCCTTGACCATGTTAAAGGATTTGGATTTACGGGTCAAAACCTTAGAACTGTAACCAAGTTTCTACATAAAGTAACAGTACATTACACAGAGTACCTACAGATAATATGACAACAAAACACACATTCACAATTAATATCCATCCCAACATTATTAGTTACAATAATCGCGATAATGAATCCTTCTAGCACGATTATTTAAATTATCACGATAAATGATAACATCACGATAATCCAAGATATCGCGATTATTCATTTTGCAATAATCATGATTAATCACGATTACATTTTTATGTATCGTTGCATCCTTAGCTAAACTGCAGTCAAAAAACTGATGTATCACTACGCAGTAATGAAATTAGATCCAGTAAAGGTGAAATTTATACCAAAGAATTATATTTATTTCTGCACTCGTTGATAAAGTAAAAAAAACTCGGCAGAGCCTCGTTTTTTTTTACATTATCAACTTGTGTTGATATTTTTTGATATCAAAAAACACTCGTAGGAGATTCTCTATATAACAAGCAGTGCCAAGATGGTAAGCTAAGATTTCTATCCTGCAGAGAAAAGGCGCAAGTGTCATTTCAGATATGAAATTCTATGTGGATTCTTAAAATGAGACTGACAAGACTTAGGTGTATTAACCAAGTTGCACTTATTGTTAATTAAACTGTTAAACGCCTATTACTTATTGTTAAATAAACAATAATGTATGGAATAAATAAGTATTACACTTTGATTTTTGTTGATTACCGATCATGAACGAGATTAGTTCACGACTGTATATTAGTATTTTTGAATTGGCGTTTTAATTTAAATTTTAGGTCAGCTCACCGATGTTTTGGTAATAATGTATATCGCATTGTTTAATTAGTTCCCCGAAATTGAATTGGCTATGATGATATAATAACAAAAAGCGAATTGTATACATTGATAATTACATGAATATGAATCATTTAAAATATTAAGAATAATAGAAAGAGCGGCAGGTGGAAATTCACTAAATTTACATGAATTACAATCCGAAGTCATTGTTTTAGTGTAGTAACTTTTTGTCAGGTATCACAGCTGTTAAACCATTTAATGATTTGTGTCTATATGAATTTTAAGCAAATTTGAGAAAAACATTTGTTTTTAAAGAATTGTTTGATACAACCCACTCAGTTAATCATGTTTTTATTGCCCATCCATAACAATTGATGAACTTTTATTACAGGCGAAGCACAAAGTTTGCTATTGCCCAATATTATATACAGATATAAATATTATGCATTGTAATATAAATATACCTACAGATAACAATAACAGTATATAATATCTAATCCCCCTCCCACCCTTGTAAACTGAAATATAGATAGATATATACATAACCCAACCCCAACCTAAACCATTTGCCATAGGTATGGTTTTTCTCTTATTTTTTATTGAGTTTTACAATTATTTTCAAAGATTTAGCAGTTTTATATTATTATCCCTGTGATTGGTGAAAAATTTTTTTTTTAATTTTTGAAGTGATGGAAAAGACCCAAAATATTTTCTACGGATGAATATATAAGCAGGACACCACAGCAGAAAGTGATATTCATCTTCAACATTTGCATAATCTTTTGTTTCTATCGATTTTATTATATCGCCCGGTTTCAGTGTTTAGTTGGAGTGATACATAGGGTGATCAACCATGCTACTCGTATAGTGTAATTGATCTATGTATGTACTTTAGTGTATTCTGGCAGTGCTATACTGTACTATTATTCTATAATATGTATATTATTATGATTGCAGATGGGTGAATTAAAAAAAAAAAACCTAAACAAGTAAAACATATTTATTCAATACACTTGGTGTATGTACGAGTCAAGTATTTAGCCTGATTACTTTATTATATTGGGCATGTGTGAAATGAATTTATTTTACACCCAATTCCAAGCCATTTTATATCGGCACATGCACCATTCCTTAAATAGCACCATGATGTCAGGCTGAACCTTAGCAGTTATTTCAAGGCTTGCATAACAGAACCACCCCCAAATCAATCATGTCTTATGACCTTAAACACTGTGTATAAATTTAAAGTCAATATTAACTTTGACCTTTAGAGCGTCCACAAGATTTTTTGAGATGATCAAGAGCCATAACTTTGGCACTAATTATCGGAAATCGCTGAAAATCAATAGGCTTCTTCGTCTTATGACCTTAAACACTGTGTATAAATTTGAAGTCAATCGGATATTAACTTTGGCCTCTAGAGCGTCCACAAGATTTTTGAAGTGATCAAGGGCCATAACTCTGGCACTAATTATCGGAAATCGCTGAAAAACAATAGGCTTCTTTGTCTCATGACCTTAAACACTGTGTATAAATTTAAAGTCAATCGGATATTAACTTTAGCCTGTAGAGCGTCCACAAGCAATTGTGGACGCCGGACCGACGGACGGACGGATGGGGGCGACGACAATATACGACCACATTTCAATGTGGGCGTATAAAAATTATCGCCACAGACGCTGAAAAATCGCCATTGGCAAAGTGGCGAGCGGCTAGCGCTCACACTACAATTTTGCAAAACTTTTTATTATTTAGCATTATATAACAGTTGTCATACTAATTATTATAATTTAAATTCTTGTTTTTTAGAGGAACTAATTAACATCTCGAGTATCACATTTGTTGATCAGTTAACAAATTGTAAGAATAGTAAGAACCGATACAAGCGTAAGGCCTTTTAGTCCTTTATTTGATATTTATTTACACAACATTGATTAAAATATACAAAAAATAAGAAAGTTGCTCAATAGGCTACATACTGATTTGAAGTAATAATAGAAATATTCAAAAGTGAAGTAAAAACAAAAAAAGCAGAATTCTAACAATAATGAAATGTAAGCAACGAATGCAGAGAACAGTGATAATGAAACAACAGTTGTCTTTTCTTTAAAATTATGAGGTTGCTATGGCAACCATCCAAAATCCTTAATATTTCACTAAAATACAATTCACAATATTTTAATATTACATTATCTGGAAATATGTGCTAAAATGATTTCTGCTATCGTATTTAAAATGTGGTACCGTAATCAAATGGTTTGTCATGGTGATCAATTGGTTGGAAAATTGAATTACATTGCCTTTTTGGGGGGTTGTTTTTGTTTTGATTCCTATAACAACAAAATATTAAGTATTATAGAAGAGAAAAGATAAGTAATTGTAAAAATTCACTATATTTACCAGTACGATACACAAATTTCACTTGAAAATCTCATAATTTTTTTAACCCTAAAATTGGGCAATTTCCAATTGCGGAATGTTTTTCAAAGGTAAACCCTTTCCCGTGTATAAAGAGATGGCACATAATTATTTTGTTATTATTTATTTGTTTAATCTTGCACCTACTGACTTAAAATAATATAAAAATTAATATTAATGAGATAAATTATCGGCAAATGATGCTCTTTTAAAAAGATAGGCTGGCACTGCCAGGCAGGATACGCCCACATTTTCGAGAGATGGATAGAGAACAAGCAATACGGAAAGTGATTTTTCCTACATTATTAAGTCCTGTATTTCATACTGTATTGGGAGCAGCCATTTTGTTGGTCAGTTCCAGTCTGATATTCATGAAATTCGAAGTCGACAATGATTATGGTGTGACGGTACACAACCTAGAAATGTGACTAAAGTTAATATCCGATTGACTTTAAATTTATACACAGTGTTTAAGGTCATGAGACGAAGAAGCCTATTGTTTTTCAGCGATTTCCGATTATAACTACCAGAGTTATGGCCCTTGATCACTTCAAAAAATCTTGTGGACGCTCTAGAGGCCAAAGTTAATATCCGATTGACTTTAAACTTATACACAGCGTTTAAGGTCATAAGACAATGAAGCCTATTGATTTTCAGCGATTTCCGATAATTAGTGCCAGAGTTATGGCCCTTGGTCTCTTTAAAATATCTTGTGGACGCTCTAAAGGTCAAAGTTAATATCCGATTGACTTTAAATTTATACACAGTGTTTAAGGTCATAAGACGAAGAAGCCTATTGATTTTCAGCGATTTCCGATAATTAGTGTCAGAGTTATGGCCCTTGATCACTTCAAAAAATCTTGTGGACGCTCTAGAGGCCAAAGTTAATATCCGATTGACTTTAAATTTATACACAGTGTTTAAGGTTATAAGACGAAGACGCCTATTGATTTTCAGCGATTTCCGATAGTTAGTGCCAGAGTTATGGCCCTTGATCACCTCAAAAAATCTTGTGGACGCTCTGGAGGCCAAAGTTAATATCCGATTGACTTTAGATTTATACACAGTGTTTAAGGTCATGAGACGAAGAAGCCTATTGTTTTTCAGCGATTTCAAATAATTACTGCCAGAGTTATCTCCCTTGATAACTTCAAAAATTCTTGTGACGCTATAGAGGCCAAAGTTACCATCCGATTGACTTCAGATTGATACATAGAGTTTAAGGTGTTGAAACGAACAAGTATTATGATTTTCAATGAATTTAGATAACTGAACAGCTAAATCCATGATATTAAATGTTTCATGTATATACTAATTGTTAGCTTGGGATAAATCTTTATAAAAAGCAATCAAATTCTAATGATTTTCTGATAATTACATAATGAGTTGTTACTCTTAATCAGTTTTTAGTGTATTACAAATGTTTCATTACCGAAAAAAGTAAAAATATGCGACAACTCTTGTTGACTGCCCGGACGATTTGGCTGCTGTGTGGGCGTATGTTTCGTTGCCTGGCAACCTATTTTTTTCTTCTTTGAAACATTAAATTCTTGCATTTCCTTCCTGAAGGAAGCAATATCCTAGTCTTTATAGACATTTTTCTCCCCACCATTCTGTTTACATAGGCTATAAATGCCCCACCCCACCCTTTTTATTAATGTGTTTTGATAGTTTTAATTGCACCTCTGTTGACAATTAAATGATAATAATTGGAATTTGTTGTTGAATTACAGTTAGGAATGTTATTTTACACCAATAAATGGTTATTTTGTACATTTCAAGGATTTCTAATCTTTTTGGTTTGAAGGCAAACTTAGAACCCTGAGACATGTCAGGCCAATAAGACCATACCCTGATACAAAACTGGTGTAGATGTGTAAATGTCAGCTTAATGGTCAATATTTTCTTATCGAAATCTAGGATTGTGGTGTTTGTTGCATTTATGTTACTTATAGAACAGTAAAATGTTAATTTTGGTCCTTTTCAGGCCTCTTTTTTGATGTCAACTCTGTTATAACTACCATTTTGACTTCATTTTTTCAGTCAATTGATGTAAAGGTCCAGACTTCTTGATTCAGCACCAGAATTGCAATAAAGATTTGTATGGTGCCTTCTGAGCTTTGAGATTTTGATAACATTGAACTATTTCCAAATTTGTAAAAATTGTGTATTCTGTGACCCTTTTGTTAGAGAGGGGTGGACATAGGCCAATTATGGCATTTTTTTCTTTCAGCAAGGCCTATTTTAACCATACTTCACATTTATTGCACCTATTTTAGTTTTTATGTTCATATATTAGCCAGGGATGGTAAATCATATCTGTTAGACAGATTCTTTTGGTAATGTTAGCTTTGCAACCAAAGATAAGATTGATTCAGTCATTGACATTTTTAGGGGGTAGGGTTACATGTTACAGTACAGACCTTTATAATTTCAATCAATGCAACAGTTTTGTGATATTTCTGTTTGCATATTGTCCAGGGTTTCCAAAAATATATTACTTGCCAGTCTGGCTGTCTAAAAAAATGGAAAAATTATGGGTTTTTTGAAAGATGCTACATGTAAATTCTGTACATTTTTCATGACATGACAGTAAAAAAATATATTTTTGAAAAAAATTCCAGATTATGAGTGTTTTCTGAGTAATTTGTTTGTAACTTGTCGTATTTTTTCACAAAACTCAAATACTGCATTTAATAAGAAAGATTTTTAAATTTTAGCACAAAAGGCCCAGGGACCTGAGATGCACTGCTGTACATATAGCAGCTTGTATACTTAAAGGGCCATCATTTTTGCAGTTATTCTCTGATTTTGATTTTCTTTCACCGGTGCGTTGCCAGAACATATGGGAAGCATATAAAAAGGGCATTTTGGTGATACCTGAAGTTTCACCCCTATATAGGACACAGATCACTAAATATTTCTACGCCAGTACCCACAAATTTTAGGGCCATGTTATTTTTAGACTTTCTCTCCCTTTCCCTTTTTCCCCCTTTTGCATGGTGATTTTTGTTTACTTTTTGGTGTAGAATCGAAGAAAAGGGTTTGAAAATACATCTTCTGCCAGGTTTTGGTGAATATTCATGATTTGGAGGCGGAAGGATACAAGAGTTGTGAGGTTGGTTACGTTGAAAAGGGGGGCCGACAATTGCCTGGTTTGCTGTCTCTACTTCCAGCTTGTGTATCTCAAGTTTTTCATGAAGAAACTCATACATGCTTTTGGGCAAGAGTTTGCCACATGTTGCTCCATCTGTGTCAGAAAGCGTTCTACCCAACGAATATTTGGGGAAAAGTTACAGCCGGTCTAAGAGACGAGAATTAACATTGAAGTCAATGGGGAAATAATTAGTGATCTGTGGCCATATATGGGTTAACCACATTAGTCTTTAGCAAGAATGTAACATTGAAACTGTCATGATTGGGGTATTTAGTTACATGTGACATTTAGAAGTAAAATATGTTAAATACTGATAAACTACTCTTGTGGGTGAACAGTATGATAACAATCAAGTGTGTTAAGGCAAGCCTGGGGATAGAGCCCATCACATCAGATTATCAACGGGCATAGAAAAATCAAGATTGTTCAAACTGCTATTCACGTTCTTAGTGTAAATCACGCTTGATTACCAGACGACCACCGTAATAATAGCAGACTATTGTTGTTGAAATTCAACAATGTCCGAGTTTTGTTAGCTGACACAAGTCGTTAAAATAGTTTGCGCTTCTTTTAGCAATAGAAATATGTTTGACCTAGAGGAATCGGAGTTTTTGACATTTTGGAACGTTACATGTAGTATTGGTATAATACTTGTGTTAACAGTTATATTAATTAACACTTCAAGGTAGGTCACTATTAGAATAATTTCTTGATAGTATCAATTTAGGCCATAGCCTTTCATTTTTGGAGAGGGGTATCGTAGATGATGGCATTGGTGTGATGTTTTTTAAAACTAGAAACCAATTTTCAAAAATATTAGCACAACGGCAAAGCTGCCTTATTTTGTTTCGCGATAAACGATGAAAAGATAAAAGGTATGCCGACACTAGTTACTCAATTAGCGATGTGTGATTGAGGCTAGCCTTTCACCGTGACTGTTTGTCCCTATACAAATGCAATATGAAAAACGCTTTACTACACCTCGGTTCTAAGGATATTTTGGAATCCTTACAATTTATTTTTCACCCCGATTCTTCTTTGTTCGCCAAAAGAAATCATTTCTCGACACATCTGACACAACCTTATAATAATTTAACACTATTTTCAAGTGGAATTTTGCGATTCAAAATCACAAATTCCTTTGAATTGGGACTGCCATGACGAAATCTGCGCTTGCTGTACTGCGATAAATATATAATTTAAGAATGGCATGAATTTTCGTTTACCGTAACGTAATAATAAAAAAAACCATTCATTAAGTTCATACTCTCATTTACCCGATAGTCCATCCAACTTCATACTCTCATTGGTATCCTTTATGAATGATTCATTGAATTCACGGTCTCCTTAAAGCCACGGAACACCATTAACATTTTTATACGTCCACATTCATAATGTGAACGTATTATGCCGTCGCCCCTGTCTCTGTGTGTATGTATGTACAGTATGTATGTGTGTGTTTGCATATGGTGTATTAGCAAGACGCGAAGTTGAAAGAACACCAATGTTGTTAGGACATTTTGAATTGTTGGGACTTACACTCAGGTCCCCACAATTATTTTTGTACAAGGCCCTTGTAAACCACCTAAAAACTATATATTTTCAATCTTACACAAGTCCTTAAAAATGTGGAAAATCATGCCAGTCTCACACACTGAACACACATTTTACTTTCTATATCACACACATTTGAAGTGTTTGAAGCATGGGTATTATCAATATCCAATCAGATGGCCAGTTACAAAGTTAGATATATTGACCAATCAGAGGCCATTTCTTTAAAGTCCTGACAGAAGAGGCTACTCAAATTTTTTCACACAACTTGTGCATTTAATTGCGAAAGGTACAGATAAGTGTCGCCTGGTACTACCCAAAGCTAAGCAACGGTCTAGAAGTATATTTTTTCTTAAGGGAGAGCCAATATATGATGCCAATAAACGTTATGTAGAACATTAGTGTGTATTTCCTGTATCATTCATTATCACATTGACAATAAGCTCTATCAATGACTGAAATTATTGATTTGGGTATTGTTATAGAAAAATTTTGATAATTAATCAAATTGTGCGGGTGTAAATTTGAAATTATTAGTCACTTTGTCCCGTTGTGAAAGAGGATACATCTCTAGAAATTAACGGTAGAAAGAAAAAAGAAATAGGTAAGTGCTTACATTATGTCTTAACTACTTCAATTTTAATGCTGTCAAAATTTGTACAAAATTATGATTTGTCAAAATGTTTCTTTTACAAAAAATGGAAAGAAATTGAAATAAATAACGCGTATTGTTTAGATCAAAAGGTCCGTCATTGGCTCAAGGGCCCTGATTTTGTTGTCCGATAACATGAGCAGTACCGAACTTTAATCTTTCCCTCCGCTCATTCCCTGCCCCCCCCCCCCTTGTCTTTATTACCATTTATCTCTCTATCACTTTATTCCCCTGTATCTTGTCCTATCTTTCATCTCTCTCTCTTACCATCCCTATTTCTATTCTTGCAAATCCTCCTCTGTATCTGTTCTTTTCTATCTCTCTTCTGTAACCCCATCCCTCTCACCCCTCTCTTCGTATCCTCTCTCAACCTCTCCTCTCTCTCATTTTGTCCTTGGTATCCTTATCCCTCGCATCTCCACATCCTCTCTATCTCCCCACCGCCTCTCTTCCACTCTTCATCTATATTGTCAGGTCTCTCCTCATTCAAGCCCCCTTATTCTCTTAGATATTGTGTGAAAGCCAGAATGTTTCACTTTCTTCCCCTTTTTCCCTTCCTGCATCTTTATCGTCCTCTCTCTGGTTTCTGTATCCCCATCCCTCTCGCCTCGTATCCTCTCTCAAGCTCTCCTCTCTCTCATTTTGTCCTTGGTATCCTTATCCCTCGCATCTCCACATCCTCTCTGTCTCCCCCACCGCCTCTCTTCCCCTCTTCATCTATATTGTCATGTCTCTCCTCATTCAACCCCCCTTATTCTCTTAGATATTGTGTGGAAGCCAAAATGTTTCACTTTCTTCACCTCTTTCCCTTCCTGCATCTTTATCGTCCTCTCTCTGGTTTCTGAATCCCCATTGCTCTCACCCCTCTACTTGTATTCTCTCTCAACCTCTCCTCTCTCTCATTTTGTCCTTGGTATCCTTATCCCTCGCATCTCCACATCCCCTCTATCTCCCCCACCGCCTCTCTTCCCCTCTTCATCTATATTGTCATGTCTCTCCTCATTCAAGCCCCCTTATTCTCTTAGAAATTGTGTGGAAGCCAGAATGTTTCAATTTCTTCCCCTCTTTCCCTTCCTGCATCTTTATCGTCCTCTCTCTGGTTTCTGTATCCCCATCCCTCTCACCCCTCTTCTCGTATCCTCTCCCAACCTCTCCTCTCTCTCATTTTGTCCTTGGTATCCTTATCCCTCGAATCTCCACATCCTCTCTATCTCCCCCACCACCTATCTTCCCCTCTTCATCTATATTGTCATGTCTCTCCTCATTCAAGCCCCCTTATTCTCTAAGATATTGAGTGGAAGCCAGAATGTTTCGCTTTCCTCCCCTCTTTCCCTTCCTGCATCTTTATCGTCCTCTCTCTGGTTTCCTCTCATTGTTAAAAACCGATTGAGGTACAATTGCACCATATGGTTTAGTTGGTTGCGAAATAACTTATCTCGCTCCCTTTCTCTCTTCCATACCACCTCTCACTTCCTCCATCCTCCCTTTCACCCCACCCCTTTCAAGTGTTAGGTGGGCTCCAGACTCTCCTCTCTCTGTTATTCTTTCTATTTCTCCTTTCTTTCTATCTGTTTCTTCTGTTTGCGTCTCTGTCTTCTCTCATCGTTCTTTTGGTCTCTCTTTACCTACTATCTTCATCTCATAAACAAGTCTTAAAGCCCAAACTGTTCAACTGGGTTTCAAACCCCTGTGTTATAGAATAATATTTTAACTTTAAGATTAAGATGTTGGGCATCTCAAAATTCATTTTGCTTTAATAAAAAAAAAACTTTGTCATGCCCTTTAATTTAATGTAATAGAAATATCAAAGAATTTCCCCAAAATGACACAGTGTTGAGTGAATGTAAAACTCATTGGGTTTTATTTTATTTTGATTGTATTTCTACTCAATGAAAGGTGTATATAGAGCTGGGCGATATACCTAGAAACAGATATCGCGATATTTTTTTAAAATATCGCGATATAATCACTATATCGCGATATTTTATAAAAGGTCAATACTTTCAGTTTATCACTTTTTAAATGTAAATAAACATGCATAAAAAGTTGGAAATACCCCTCAATATTATTATTTCTAGTCAATATTATTTTTAAAATACACAGTACAAAATTAACAAAACATTAATTCAAGCTGGTTCAAACACAGATCTATAGCCATGAAAACTTGCTAAAGTTGTTTTTTTATTACATTTTAATATTCAAAATATTAATTATAATATTTTATTCAAATTAAAAATACATGTATTTCGAATGAAGGAAGCCAAAACAACATAAAAAAAAGTTTATGTTCTTTTCGGTCGTGCATATTCTTATTTATATTAACTTATAGCTACGTGTAAGATTGGACTTTATTTACCGTTGCAAACTCATTCTTTCCCATCCAAGAGTAGGCTTATGCCTTCTTGAAAATGCATTATTCAATACAGGGATACTAAATTAAACTATTAAACATAAGTACAATGTCAAAAAGTGCCCATTGTTTTCGTCAAATATTTTTCCCCGATCACGACGGCCATGACACGTCCGACGCTGAATGATAATCAGTCTACCGGAAATCCCAATGTAATAGGCATTATTAATATTTCTGCTTTATTGAAATTTAATTCAATCAGAAAATCAATGATTTCTTTCGAAAATCAAAGTATCGGTGTTCACCATTCGTCAAGATGTGTAGAAATTGAACCGAAACAGGGATAATTATAACCGGTGGAAAGGTGGACGATAAGTCACGTGACGTAAATAAAACTCCGCACCGGCATTTGCAAACTCTGTGGAATGAATACTCGGGAGTTTATAGCAGTATTTTTTCATCATTAAGCAATAAAATATCGTAAATAACATAAAAAAGAAAACATTTTGTTCAATATGTAGGTAAAATATCATCCAAAAAAATCAAAACCGCGATATATCGCGGTATGTTCGGTTTTTCGATATTTTTCTGAAGACGGTATTTTTCACGGTTTTTATTTCCGTGACGGTTTTATATCGAAATACCGAAATATCGCCCAGCTCTAGGTGTATACATTAGTGGATTAATCCGCCATCAGATTACGTTATGTCGCTTGTTGCCATGTGTTTTATTTTCTACTTTACTTTGGGTCCCCTGCGTGAGCCGTTATAATTTGATCCTGATTAAAGTTTACTGTAATGATGGAGATGTCACCAGCAATTTAAGAATTCTTATGGACTGAATCGTTATTAACTGCCTTTTAACTCTTCACAATTTAGTCGAATTGATCCCAGTAGTGATACAATGACTTAGTGTGTGTCCAGATTTTAAGTCAAAACAAATTTATATTGATTCGTGGTCAAAGGGGAGACCAATCTTGGTGTGCCTGTAATGTTGGCTAATTGCAGCCGTGTCACACTTCATACCAAATCTAGCTTGGACATGTTCAGTTCCAACAGCGTGTGTGAATTAGTTATATACATCGTTATTAGGACACCTTCAGTACCAACAGTTTATTAAATTTGTGGTGTGTGAATTGAATTTACGTCTTGAACGGGACCCTCTCGATAACCATTATGTACGTCATTATACGGACGTCCCAATAGTGCATTAAAACATCGGTGTGTACAATTAAATAGAAGTAATTATCAGGACGTCCCAGCAGTTCATTAAATCCTGGGTGTGTAACTTGTGTATAATAAGTGTAACTATACCAATTTGACGGTACGGCTCTTTAAGTGTCCATCAACAAGATTTGTCACACAACGTCCCACTAAAGTGTCCCAACAATCTCAATTGCTACTGTTTAATATTAAAGATTTATTATAACACATTTTTCATTACCCGTTGGTACTTTAGACCTATCAGTAATATATTTTAGATAAAAATATAAGAATAAAATTTAGTCCCCACAAGTGTGGTTACTGTCAAGGACCTGACAAAGACTTAGATGCAGGTATGTTTGTGTGTGTCTGTGGTTCGCCTACAGGGCGCAATTCTTCATGGATTTTCTTCAAACTTGGTATACTTATTCCTTATACCCCAAGGAAGATCCCTATTGTTTTGGGGGCATGCCCGACCCCCAGGGGCCGAGCCACTCCCATTTCTAGTATTTGTTTGTTTGTCGTCTACAGGCCACATTTCTTAACTTATAATCTTGAAACTTTGCATACACATTCTTTGTACCCTAAGAAACATCCCTATCGTTTGGGGTGTATGCCCCACCCCCAGGGGCAGAGCCACGCCCATTTTCTTTTCGTGTGTCTTTGTGTCGCCATTCTTACTGGATTTTCTTCAAACTTGGTATACGTATTCCTTATACCCTAAGGGAGATCTCTATTGTTTTTGGTGCATGTCCGACCCCCAGGGACAGAGCCACGCCCATTTCTAGTATGTATTTGTTTGTCGTCTACAGGCCACATTTCTTAACTTATAATTTTGAAACTTACCATACACATTCTTTGTACCCTAAGGAACATCCTTATCATTTGGGGTGCATGCCCAACCCCCTGGGGCAGAGCCACACCCATTTTCTTATCGTTTGTCTTTGTGTCGCCTACAGGCCGCAATTCTTATTGGATTTTCTTTAAAACTTTGTATTCTTACTCTTTATACTCTAAGGATGATCCCTATCGTTTGGGGTACATGCCCAACCCCCAGGGGCAGAGCCACGCCCATTTTCTTTTTGTGTGTCTCTGTGTCGCCTAGAAGCCGCAATTCTAACTGGATTTTCTTAAAACTTTGTATACTTACCCTAAGGATGATCCGTATTGTTTTTTGGTGCATGCCCGACCCCCAATGACAGAGCCACGCCCATTCCTTGTATTTATTTGTTTGTCGTCTCCAAGCCACATTTCTTAGCGTATCATCTTGAAACTTTGAATGATTATTCTCTGTACCCTAAGGAACATTTCTATCATTTGGGGTGCATGCCCAACCCCCAGGGGCAGAGTCACGCCCATTTTCTTTTTGTGTGTCACCTACAGGCCACAATTCTTAATCGGTCATCTTGAAACTTAAAATACTTATTCCTTATACTCTAAGGATGACCCCTTTTGTTTTGGGTGCATGCCCGACCCCCGTGGGACAGCAACACCCATTTCTTGTATTTGTTTGTCTGTCGTCTACAGGCTGCATTTCTTAATGTATCATCTTGAAACTTTGAATACTTATTCTTGGTACCTTAAGGAAGATCCCTATTTTTTTTGGTGCATGCCCAACCCCAAGGGACAGTGCCACGCCCATTTTTTTTTGTCTGTCTGTGTGTCACCTACAGCCCACAATTCTTAATCGATCGTCTTGAAAACTTTTTTTATACTTATTCCTTATACCCTAAGGCTGACCACTATTATTTTTGGTGCATGACGGACCCCCTGGGACAGAGCCACGCCCAATGCTTTTGTGTCTTGTGTTCGCCTACAGGATGCAATTCTTAACAGATCCTTTTAAAACTTTACAAACCTATTCCTTATACCCTAAAGATGACCCCTATTGTTTTTGGTGATTTCCTAACCCCCAGGGGCATGCCCATTTTTACTTCGTGTCTATGTGTGTTGTCTACAGGCCACGAGTCTTAATGGATCGTCTTTAAACTTGGGATATGTATTCCATATAGCCTAAGGACATCAACTGCATGTCCCGACTCACACAGGCAAGACACGACCAATTTTTGTGTTTGTTGTTTACAGGCCGCAATTATGAATGAATCAGCTTGGTACTTGGTTTATGTATTCCTTATAGCCTATTGATTTTGATGAATGTCCCGACCCCCAGAGGCAGAGCCACGCCCACTTTTTGCCTTTAGTGTTAGGAAGGCACAATTCTGAATGGATTATCTTGGTATAGTTATTCCTTATACGGCAACTATTAATGTTGGTGCACGACCCTCAACGCTAAACAAACCAAAGTACCGTATCAATCAAAGCAGGAATGTGGACGTATATTGTAGCGTTAGCGTTATGTTTCAGAAAATTATGTTCATCCATGCTAGAATGTACACAGCTTGATTGTTAAAGAAATCAAAGTCATGGTCGCAACGATAGATAATTTGCAGGTTTGGATTCAATCTCATTAAACAGAGGCGCATCAAAGAAATTCAGCTAAAGGTAATGGTGGCTTGCGCAAAGGTGTCTTTAGCAGTGGGAGGAAGCTGGGGTACCCAGAGAACCCACGAGATTGGACAGACGACCCTACTTATTGTCAAGACATTTAACTTAAAGCCAGACCTTACGATACAGCACGCACGTGCTAACCATTCGCCCCCCCCCCCCACACACACACACACACCGAAACTTATATAACTGTTAAAACGAACGAAAGCAAAACGACCAAAAATGTGATAAAGGTTTACCTGAATATACGTCAGTGGCTCTTATTAAAGGGCGCATGGCTCTATTTTTTGGAACCTAAAAATATACAAAAATGGTTCTAGAATCATATATTTTAATAAATGAATGTAGAGTGATTTATATTCTACTTTGGAAAAAAAATATTGTTATTTCTAATCAATTTATGTTCGTTGAAATAGGTTCAAATTGAACGACAGTCAATTACGCCTTCTTAGCGCATTCTAGACGTTTTTAAAATTATTATTTTGTCGTTTGTTAATCAGCCATTACTAATTACTTCCACACTGTATTGTGGGATATGTTTTATTTGTTCTTTACAAAATGGCATACGTAGTCAACCAACTGAAAACAAATTCTGGTTATCTTGTAATTATAAGCACACGAGTAATTTATTTCAAGGTGGCCATACACTTATTTATCGAATAGCTAGGGTCCCATTAATATCTTTCGTTATTTTTATGTCTCCAAATGAAATGAAATGGGGTTTAACCCCCTACTGTTCTGCACCGACTGGGATAATACAGACGGGCGGTGTGTTCCCACTTAGCCGACAGACTGTTAATCCTTTGATTGATCTTAAAACTATAGTCTGTTTAAAAGTAGTCACTCAAGAACTGTTCACTAGTGTTTCGTTATTTTTATGTCTCCAAATGAAGTGAAATGGGGTTTAACGCCCTACTGTTCTGCACCGACTGGGATAATACAGACGTGCGGTGTGTTCCCTCTTAGCCGGCAGACTGTTAATCCTTTGATTGATCTTAAAACTATAGTCTGTTTAAAAGTAGTCACTCAAGAACTGTTCACTAGTATTCAGCGTTAATGAGCTCTTAATCCCTCTTAATAATAAAAATATTAGGTAGAACCCGTAACATTGGTTTAAATTTGAACCCATCAACAATATTTACCGATTTTGAGACCGCAGCAAAAAATGCCGCAAGGGTTGTTTTTAATTCTGATGTTAAAGTGTGCATGTTTCATTTTCGCCAGGCCATTTGGAAAGCTGTTCAACGTTGTGGACTCCAGACATTATTCCGGGACAACCCTCTTCTAAGACAATTTGTACGCCACGCATCAGCTTTGCCACTGATGAGAATTTGTGATATCGAGGAGTTTTGGTTCTTTGCTTTGGAAGCTGTAGATTTAAACATTCCAGAAGTAGGGCGGTTCGCTGATTATATGACGGAGCAGAGGGTTGATAACAAAGGCCGTAATGTGTGGAACCATTTTGATACAACAGGGCCCCGTACTACCAACCAACGACATAGGTTTGCATTCTAAGTTGAATAAAATGACAGCATGCCATCCTAATATTTACAAGTTCTTTAACTTAATAAAACAAGAACAATCCTATGTCGAAATCACCATTTCACAGATATTATTTGGTGGTATCAAAAGGCCTCCAGTTAAATAACGACAACTTGATACAAGAATTGAACATTTGAAAATACAGTTATTAAAATGGCTCTTTAAGTGTAAATCGGTATGGAACAAATATTTCCTATTTAGTGGGGCTGTAAAATGATTGTTATGTTGTAAGGCATTTATTTATAAATTATATAATGCTATTTAATAAAAGTTAAATGTATAAATTGTAATGCATTTTATATGTGTCATTTAATAAATATTAAATTTGTTAAAATCAATATATTTTTATATGTGTAAGCTATTTAATGTTATTTAATAAAAGTTAAATTTGTTAAAATCAATACAATTTTAGTCTTTAATAAGATATGGACTATAGTTTATAACACCATTGTTCTAGGATTAACTCTGCTCTGGATTAGCGGCAAAATTTGACATCAAAGCCTGCCGGCTAAGTGGGAACACCCCAGACGGGCATACACCGTGCACTATGCTACTTCCACCTGCCAAGGAATCGTTTACGTGCACGCCAATGTGTACACGGGACCTCTGTGTTTCGTTCCATCCGAACGCCTGGACAATTAACAGTACTATTGTTATTAATGTTATTATTATTACATACTTTAGGCGTAATCAACTAATTAAGGGTTGTACAGTATATTGTATGCTTCCCATATAAGTTGTATTGTAAATAGTGATAGGGGTCTTACATAGGCATTTTGCCTATTCCCTAATTTCCCATTCGAGGCCGTGGACAGAAGCGAGTTATTGTTTACTCTCGTGAAATGGCTTTATGTCCGTATTTTTTTGCACAGACTGATTTAAAAATACATAAAATGAATAATTACATTCCATCACATCTCCTTGTCCAAAACGGACTTCTTCAAAATATTTTTTATAACTTTTAATTATTTTGTTTTCGCGGACGTCGTTTTCACTGCCATATTAATGCGCCAATGAAAAGGTTTGGAGAATTTGCGACTGAAAGTTCTAGACCCGGGATTTCAGCCAATCAGCAAACAGGAAAATCGTCATTACGGGCAGTGATGTCAACAAGACCATGCGTGTTTATTTTTTCGTCGTTTTGACTAATTTTCTCGAAGTATAATAATGATAATAATAGTTTAATGTTTAAAGCAGACTACATACAAATTTATTTCAGCCCGCTGTACAGTATAACAATACAAATAATAGTAATAATAACGACATAGAATAAAACAGATAATCTTTAAAAATTGCACAAACTAGTAGTATAAAATAATTTAAAAATAGTATATAATAATTCAAATATAGTGTAAAATAATTTAGAAAAATAGTATAAAATAATTTAAAAAAGAAAGGAGACTAGGAATAAGTGGAGCGAAATAAATGAGTTTTCAATTTACATTTAAAAGTGTTAAAGATTTTAATAGCCCGAATAGAATCTAGTAGACTGTTCCACAGCCGTGGCGCACAGACTGTAAAAGATCTGTCACCGTACGTTTTTCAGTGTCCTGGCTACTGGATGATTAAGCCGAATTTCTTTATTATCTCGTAAAGAATGTGTGGGCACATGGACACTCACGAGCTCAGTCAGGTAGGCCGGTGCACCTCCATGTATTGCTTTGAATGTGATGCACAGAATTTTGAAGATGATGCGGGCATCAACTTTGAGCCAATGAAGACTGTACAGAACAGGAGTGATATGTGCACTCATCTTGATTCTGGTCACGAGTCGAGCTGCCGAATTTTGAATAAGTTGAAGTTTCTTGATCTGCTTAGAAGGGAGGCCAAAAAGCAGACTATTGCAATAATCTAAACGAGATGTCACAAAAGCATGGATCAGCTTTTCAGTCGTCTGCAAGTCCAAGACCTTACGAAGTTTACCTATTCTCCACAGAGCATTGGATGCCGACCTACACAGACTGGCAACGTGAGTCTCCAGGGTACCTCCTGGATCAATCATTACACCCAAATCGCGAACGGTTTCGGAAGGATGAACCGTGATGTCACCAACCCGGACACCAGCGAGGCCCCAGCAGCCCTCTTGTACTTAGATGAGAACCAAGCAAGTTCGGTTTTATCGTCATTCAATGCTAGCATATTTGCGCGCATCCAATGACGAATCTCATCCACACAGGCCTCAACACGGGCAGTATAAGAAGTGTCAGTGCGCGAGTCACAGACGATATACAGTTGGGTGTCATCAGCATAAATTACACAGTTTAGTCCATGACGACTAATGACATCCTCAATGGGTGCCAAATATAATGAAAAGAAGCACAGGACCTAAAACAGATCCCTGTGGTACACCGAAATGTAAAAGTTTCGACTCCGACACGACTGAACCGATCACTACTCCTTGCGTGCGTCCCTTGAGATACGAATTCAGTAACTCTAGGACTGTCCCGTCAATTCCATCACGACAACGCAGTCTGTCAATGAGAATACTTTGGTCAATCGTATCGAAGGCAGCTGATAGATCTAGAAGTAACAAAATTACATCCTTTTGCTTATGCACTCTAATAGTAAGTGCAATGCTCTCTCGATAAGCAGACTGGAATTTACCGAGCAGTGAGTTTCAAGTGAGATAATCCATTATTTGAGATAAAATGATCTTTTCAAGCAATTTTGCTAGAAATGAAATATTTGACACTAGTCTATAACTTTTGAGTGCATTGGCTTTTTAATCAGAGGTCTTACAATGGCCTCCTCACAATCATCGGGGAAAATACGAGAGGAGAGCACATCATTTATAATAATCGTCAAAGCTGGTGCTTTTTCATTCAGACACTTTTTATACGCCCACATTGAAATGTGGTCGTATATTGTCGTCGCCCCCGTCCGTCCGTCCGTCGGTCCAGCGTCCACAATTGCTTGTGGACGCTCTACAGGCTAAAGTTAATATCCGATTGACTTTAAATCTATACACAGTGTTTAAGGTCACCAGACGAAGAAGTCGATAGATTTTCAGCGATTTCCGATAATTACTGCCAGAGTTATGGCCCTTGATCACTTCAAAAAATCTTGTGGACGCTCTAGAGGCCAAAGTTAATATCCGATTTACTTTAAATTTATACACAGTGTTTAAGGTCATGAGACGAAGAATCCTATTGATTTTCAGCGATTTCCGATAATAACTACCAGAGTTATGGCCCTTGATCACTTCAAAATATCTTGTGGACGCTCTAAAGGCCAAAGTTAATATCCGATTGACTTTAAATTTATACACAGTGTTTAAGGTCATGAGACGAAAAAGCCTATTGTTTTTCAGCGATTTTCGATAATAACTACCAGAGTTATGGCCCTTGATCACTTCAAAATATCTTTTGGCGCTCTAGCGGCCAAAGTTAATATCCGATTGACTTTAAATTTATACACAGTGTTTAAGGTCATGAGACGAAGAAGCCTATTGATTTTCAGCGATTTCCGATAATTAGTGCCAGAGTTATGGCCCTTGATCACTTCAACAAATCTTGTGGACGCTCTAGAGGCCAAAGTTAATATCCGATTTACTTTAAATTTATACACAGTGTTTAAGGTCATGAGACAAAGAATCCTATTGATTTTCAGCGATTTCCGATAATTAGTGCCAGAGTTATGTCCCTTGATCACTTCAAAAAATCCTGCGGACGCTCTAGGGGCCAAAGTTTATATTCGATTGACTTCAAATTTATACACAGTGGATGCTCTAAAGGTCAAAGTTAATATCCGATTAACTTCAAGTTTATACATAGTGTTTACAGTCATGAGACTAAGTCGTCTATCGATTTTCAGTGATTTTCAATAATTGCTCCGATAATAACTACCAGAGTTATGGCCCTTGATCACTTCAAAATATCTTGTGGACGCTCTAGAGGCCAAAATTAATATCCGATTGACTTTAAATTTATACACAGTGTTTAAGGTCATGAGACGAAAAAGCCCATTGTTTTTCAGCGATTTTCGATAATAACTACCAGAGTTATGGCCCTTGATCACTTCAAAATATCTTGTGGACGCTCTAGAGGCCAAAGTTAATATCCGATTGACTTTAAATTTATACACAGTGTTTAAGGTCATGAGACGAAGAAACCTATTGATTTTCAGCGATTTCCGATAATTAGTGCCAGAGTTATGGCCCTTGATCACTTCAAAAAATCCTGTGGAAGCTCTAGAGGCCAAAGTTAATATCCGATCGACTTTAAATTAACACACAGGGTTTAGGGTCATGAGACGAAGAAGCCTATTGATTTTCAGAGATTTCAAATAATTATTGCCAGAGTTATCTCCCTTGATAACTTCAAAAAATCTTGTTAGGCTATAGAGGCTAAACTTATCATCCGATTGACTTTAGATTGATACACAGAGTTTAAGGTGTTGAAACGAACAAGTATTTTGATTTTCAATGAATTTTGATAACTGAACAGCTAAATCCATGATATTAAATGTTTCATGTATATACTAATTGTTAGTGTGAGGTAACACTTTATAAAAAGCAATCAAATTCTAATGATTTTCTGATAATTGCATAATGAGCCGTTACTCTTAATCAGTTTTTAGTGTATTACAAATGTTTCATTAGCAAAAAAAGTAAAAATATGCGACAACCCTTGTTGACTGCCCGGACGATTTAGCTGCTGTGGGCGTATGTTTCGTTGCCTGGCAACCTATCTTTTAGTAGTTTTGGGTCCAGAGCACATGACTTACCCTTCATTCGACACACCACTGATATTAATTACATCATCAACATTCAATGGCTCAAAAGCAGAGAAATTACACTGGGGTGGGACATTAATGTTAGTGTAAAGGGGGCAGTCAACAAACTTTTCACGAATTTTACTAATTTTGTCGGTAAAAAAGTCAATAAAGATCTGTGGTAAAATACAGCTATCAAGATCAGGCAGAATTTGACTAGAGGACCTATTTGTTCCAGACATTTCATCAATTATGTTAATAATTGCTTTTTGATTTGGTGCCCCGTCAATTCGAGCTCTGTGAAACGAAGTCCTTAGGTCATCAAGATGCTTTTGATAGTCAGAACGGGCTTTGTTGAATAACTGATAGTCAATTTATGTTGCAGTTTTTATACGCCCACATTGAAATGTGGTCGTATATTGTCGTCGCCCCGGTCCGTCGGTCAGGCGTCCACAATTGCTTGTGGACGCTCTACAGGCTAAAGTTAATATCCGATTGACTTTAAATCTATACACAGTGTTTAAGGTCACCAGACGAAGAAGTCGATTGATTTTCAGCGATTTCCGATAATTACTGCCAGAGTTATGGCCCTTGATCACTTCAAAAAATCTTGTGGATGCTCTAGAGGCCAAAGTTAATATCCAATTGACTTTAAATTTATACACAGTGTTTAAGGTCATGAGACGAAGAATCCTATTGATTTTCAGCGATTTCCGATAATTAGTGCCAGAGTTATGGCCCTTGATCACTTCAAAAAATCTTGTGGACGCTCTAAAGGCCAAAGTTAATATCTGATTTACTTTAAATTTATACACAGTGTTTAAGGTCATGAGACGAAGAATTCTTTGATTTTCAGCGATTTCCGATAATTAGTGCCAGAGTTATGGCCCTTGATCACTTCAAAAAATCCTGCGGACGCTCTAGAGGCCAAAGTTAATATCCGATTGACTTTAAATTTATACACAGTGTCTAAGGTCATGAGAAGAAGAAGCCTTTTGATTTTCAGCGATTTCCGATAATTACTGCCAGAGTTATAGCCCTTGATCACTTCAAAAAATCTTGTGGATGCTCTAGAGACCAAAGTTAATATCCGATTGACTTCAAATTTATACATAGTGTTTACAGTCATGAGACTAAGTCGTCTATCGATATTCAGTGGTTTTCAATAATTGCTGGCAGAGTTATGGCCCTTGATCACTTCGAAAAAATCCTGTCTATTGATTTTCAGAGATTTCAAATAATTATTGCCAGAGTTGTCTCCCTTGATAACTTCAAAAAATCTTGTTACGCTATAGAGGCCAAACTTATCACCCGATTGACTTAAGATTGATACACAGAGTTTAAGGTGTTGAAACGAACAAGTATTTTGATTTTCAATGAATTTTGATAACTGAACAGCTAAATCGATGATATTAAATGTTTCATGTATATACTAATTGTTAGCGTGGGGTAACAATTTATAAAAAGCAATCAAATTCTAATGATTTTCTGATAATTACATAATGAGTTGTTACTCTTAATCAGTTTTTAGTGTATTACAAATGTTTCATTAGCGAAAAAAGTAAAAATATGCGACAACCCTTGTTGACTGCCCGGACGATTTAGCTGCTGTGGGCGTATGTTTCGTTGCCTGGCAACCTATCTTTGATATTTTCTTTGACTCGAGTTTACGCAGATCTCTGCGTTCCTGTAGCAATTCTGGGGTCCACCATTGCGCGCGTGGCTTATCAACTAATGTCTTAATACGAATAGGCGCAAGTTCGTCCAGGGAGGTCCTCAGAACTGTGGCATAGGATTTAGAGCGTTGGTGCACACATGCAATAGACTGTAACTGGTTCAGTGGAGGGGCAATCAAGGATTTGAAGACTGGTTTGTCCAAATTAGCCAAGACTCTGTGATCTTTAGCGATTTTGTTGACTGGTGGGCGCTGGATATCCGATATAAAATGAACATTAGCGTGATCAGATGGCATGGTACTATCAATATCAAAATTTGACAGACAGAGATCAGCAGCCCGCGTTATCACCAAATCTAAAATGTCGCCCTGACTGTGTGCAAGGCTCCCGATAAGCTGCACACATCCAAGTGATGTGATTAGATCCATGAAGTTAGTTGCATCTGGACAGGTCTGTTCATCTATGTGGATATTAAAGTCACCTGTAATCACCAGTCGGGCAGGGGCCAAAATTACAGACTCTAAGAGAGTTGAGAATTCAGATAGAAAGTAGTTCACTGTAAAATTGTGCTTGTCTGAGTGTGGTGGTCGATAAATGAGAAGCACGTGTATTATCTAATTACGGACGTGTATATTAATGTCCATGAGTTCGAAAGAACGGTATGCAGTAGTGCTGTTTTGAAGAATGGAATCACAGATGGATGATGTTTTTATACCCATAGATCTAGCATTCCATAAGGTGAAGTTAAGATTATATAAAATAAAGTACGGTGATATTCTATTAATATTAACTAGATTTTTAAAATTTACCGAAAGCTTGCTGTGTGACTGTGGTCGACTCCCAGTGCTAACAATGGTACCTATTTTCTGAAGTAATGTTCCAGATTCTGAAGTTCCTTTGACAACTTCATTCAAACTCGGATATTGAACTACACGGGATATCACACATGTCCTAGAAACATGACTATTTAAAAGAGTTGTAATTGTATGGGGTTTTAGATCAGCACTACCAGTGTTAGTGTTTACAAGATTATTAAGATTCACACACCTAGCTGATTTATAGCCAAGTTTCTTTCTGTTTTTTATCCTGACCTTAATAGTTTGTTCACTAGATTGAGTCCAATGGTGATTACTTGATTGAGTGAGCGAAAGTTCAGGAAGCAGATTATAAACCTCTTGTGTAATCCTACAAGAGAACAGCAACTCACTACTTATCGAAATCAACTCATCCCTGTTGTAGATGATCATGATGAAAACTCACTATACAAACATTTTGTGTTGAATTTTATCAAACCTATAAATATTTTCCAAAGTTACTCCAAGTATAGTAATTCACAATATCATTATCATGTCTGATGTAAAAAATTGTGATCCAGAATTATCTCGAAAAGACTAAAATTGCCAGAAACTTTGAGAGAAAGACACAATGCAACCACTAGGCAGCCATCTTTCCCTGGAGTATGAAGTGCCTTATTCACCAAGCAATCAAGGGTTCTGGCAAATTAGTTTAGTTTAGTGATACTAGTTGGAATTCTGATGTGAACTACGCTTCTTAGTGGCAAAATCTCGACGGAAAAGAGCAGAAAATTGCCGTTTCTTATCGTGATGTGTTTGAAGGTAAAGTAGGCCTAATTATTTTTTCTCTCTTAATTCTTACGCTGAAATGACTAGGATTCTTTATATCTATGCCTTTATTTGAACAGACACATTTTTGGTTTAAACAGTATTTATTTAGCATATATTTGCATACAAAAAACAATAAATACTAAATTATATATGTTTAAACAACCTATGCTGGTAGCTAATTAATCTGTCTCAGCAAATGGTAATAGATAAATATAAATGGCATGTTGAAGATAAATGTTTAAAGCAATATCTAAGTTTATTTTGATATTGCAAGAGATCTATTTTATACTGAAGTAGATATTGAAAAATTTTGAAAACTAGATCATGCATTTATTTTGTACAAAATATAAACTTTAATCAAAGGTGGGCTGTAATTGTTACCTTTTTGTAGGCTCAAATGCTATTCTCGCTTCTGTGCAAAACAACGGATCCAGCGTTCAGAAAAAGAGAGCCTTGAAAAGGGCAGCACCCCAGACCCGACCACATAGTCCTTCAACTCCTTCACAAAAAATAAGATCCCATCGACCGTTATCATGTACAGTCACATCTTCTACCGGTGGTGTTCTTCCTTCTGTTTGTATCATATGCAAGAAAGTCAACCCATATATTAAACGTGGTGGAAAACGAACCAAGGATTTATTATATAAAACACAGACTTTGGAATAGCGTTTCCACATAACCCAAACTATCAATAAACACGTAAAACAAGATCAGTTCAGTTGGACACAGATCACCAAATATTCATGGGGCGAAAGTTATTTTTAGTCCTTCTCTTCCTTTCCCTTTTCCCCCTTTAGCATGGCGATTTTTGTTGAATTTTTGGTGTAGAATCGAAGAAAAGGGTTTGAAAATACATTTTCTGCCAGGTTTTGGTGAATATTCATGATTTTGAGGCGGAAGGATACAAGAGTTGTGAGGTTGGTTACGTTGAAAGGGAGGGCCGAAAATTGCAAGGTTAGCTGTCTCTACTTCCAGCTTGTCTATCTCAAGTTTTTCATGAAGAACCTCATACATGCTTTTGGGCAAGAGTCTGCCACATGTTGGTCCATCTGTGGCAGAAAGCGTTTTACCCAACGAATATTTGGGAAAAAGTTACAACCGGTCTAAGAAAAGAGAATTAACATTAAAGTCGACGGGGCAATAATTAGTGATATGTGGCCAGTTGTCAAGATCGTGGTATTGTTTATAAACAATGATCACGTGACTATTCACATGTCATGATGATCCGACGATTTTCATTGGTCAATTACTGGAACTGACATCCACATGTGATGGTTGCTAGTTAACATCATTTTTGCTGTGTCTATCAATTTTAAAAAATCGGAAATGCGACAATATGCCTTTTAACGAGAGTAAATATCTAAGCCATATAATCGTGCCCAGTCCACGACCTATTCATTTTTATACGCCCACATTTTCATGTGGACGTATTATGTCGTCGCCCCTGTCCGTCCGGGCGTCCGTCCGTCCGTCCACAATTTGTTTGTGGACTCTCTACAGGTCACAATTCTTATCCGATTTTGACGAAACTTGAAATATAGGTTTATCCCCATAAAATCTCGGTTCCTTTCGATATTGGCATGTATCGGATCAAAACTTCATGGATTATGGGCTATGGCCCCTGATTGTACGAAAAATCACGTTTTTAGCTTGTGGACCCTATAGAGGTCACAATTTTGAACCGATTTTGATGAAACTTGACATGCATGTTTATAACCCAAAGATCTTGGTTCCTTTCGATATTTGCGCCCATCGGATCGTAATTTCCTGAATTATGGCCCCTGAGTGTCCGAAAAATCACCCTTTTTAGCTTGTGGTCCCTCTGGAGGTCACAATTATTATCCGATTTAAAAAAAACCGTTTGATTATATCACCGTTACACCCTAAGGGAGGTTGAGTTCAAATTTCGAGAAAATCGGACCAAAATTGCCATACAAAATGGCCGCCGTTTGTACGCGAATAGTGTGAAAATATGTTATATCAAGATTGTGGACCCTATAGAGGTCACAATTTTGAACCGATTTTGATGAAACTTGACATGCATGTTTATAACCCAAAGATCTTGGTTCCTTTCGATATTTGCGCTCATTGATTCGTAACTTCCTGAATTATGGCCACTGATTGCACGAAAAATCACCCTTTTTAGCTTGTGGAGGTCAAAATTATTATCCGATTTAAAAAACCGTTTGATTGTATCACCGTTACATGGTATTTAAGATTGAGTTAAAATTTCGTGAAAATCGGACCAAAATTGACAGACAAAATGGCCGCCGTTTGTACGCGATTAGTGTGAAAATATGTTATATCAAGGTTGTGGACCCTATAGAGGTCACAATTTTAAACCGATTTTGATGAAACTTGACATGCATGTTTATAACCCAAAGATCTTGGTTCCTTTCGATATTTGAGCTCATTGATTCGTAACTTCCTGATTTATGGCCCCTGATTGTACGAAAAATCACCCTTTTTAGCTTGTGGTCCCACTGGAGGTCAAAATTATTATCCGATTTAAAAAACCGTTTGATTATATCACCGTTACATGGTAATTAAGATTGGGTTAAAATTTCGTGAAAATCGGACCAAAATTGACAGACAAAATGGCCGCCGTTTGTATGCGATTAGTGTGAAAATATGTTATATCAAGGTTGTGGACCCTATAGAGGTCACAATTTTGAACCGATTTTGATGAAACTTGACATGCATGTTTATAACCCAAAGATCTTGGTTCCTTTCGATATTTGCGCTCATTGATTCGTAACTTCCTGAATTATGGCCACTGATTGCACGAAAAATCACCCTTTTTAAAATCACCCTTTTTAGCTTGTGGTCCCACTTGAGGTCAAAATTATTATCCGATTTAAAAAAACGTTTGATTATATCACCGTTACATGGTAATTAAGATTGAGTTAAAATTTCGTGAAAATCGGACCAAAATTGACAGACAAAATGGCCGCTGTTTGTACGCGATTAGTGTGAAAATATGTTATATCAAGGTTGTGAACCCTGTCGAGGTCACAATCTTCATTCAATTTTGATGAAACTTGAAACACATGTTTACAACTTAACAATCTTAGTTCCTTTTGATATTTGTGCATATCGGATTGTAACTTCCTGAATTATGGCCCCTGATTGTACGAAAAATGACCTTTTTTTTTAGCTTGTGGTCTCTCTGGGGTCAGAATTATTATCCCATTTAAAAAAACGTTTGATTATATCACCGTTACATCGTAATGAAGGTTGAGGTCGAATTTCGTGAAAATCAGACCAAAATTGACAGCTGTTCTTGTCAGGCCATCCATCCTTCATCACTAACAAAGGGAAACCACGCCTGAAAATCTAGATGAACTTTGTCACCCAATGCAGGGATCAAACACCCAACCTCAAGGCTACCGAGCCAGCATCTTACCCACTTAGGAACATGATCCCCTGTTGAATTTGAAGCCTACTGAAATGAACCTTTTATAACCCAAAGATCTTAATTCATTTCGAAATTTGCACATATCAAATTCTAACTTAATGATGTAGGAAAAATCACTTTCGGTATTGCTTGTTCTCTATCCATCTCTCGAAAATGTGGGCGCATCCTGCCTGGCAGTGCCAGACTATCTTTCTTAAAATATATCCATCCATGTCGGACTCTGATCTGTCCTGCACCATTAACAAAGTGGAACCACCCGGAAAATCCCAATGAACTTTCCCAGCCAACACTTAGCCATCGTAACTCCTTCATGCCTCCATTAAAATCATAAAGTTCATACCCTCATTAAGTCTGGTCTGCCCTCCATTTTGCCCTCTCCCCAATAATGTTAGAAAATAAAAAAAAAGTGTTTTGTGATACGTTTTGGTAATCAATACCTTATACGGTGATTAAATTCCCCATCCACACTCACGGACTTACATGTTGAGTGATTTCTTACTATCGTCTATTGTTTATTCCAAATGCGTGTGCATAGATTACATAGTTTACATATAATTAAATGGCGGATACAGGGCAATAAATATTGTTCTTGCATATGTATATACATATAGTAGAATGTAAGTCAACAATGACTATAATATACAAACAGTTTGCTTATTAAATTAAATTAATGCACTTCGCAAAAGTGTTATTATAAAGGTGGTTACATACTTGAAACTTTTTAAAACAGTTATTATAGGCAAGGGTTGTTATATACTTGATACTAGCGTGTTTCTTTTTTTCATAGCCAAGTATAAATATATACCTAGATTTTGAGTGATAATTTATGTACTGATGTTTTTTTTTTTTCTATAGTATTCCTTTATATACTTATGCCGATATTCCTCGTAGACAGGGCACACTAAAATGAAATGGAGCTCATCCTCGTCATCGCGCTTGTCACAAAAGGTGCAAAATCTCACAGCTCTATCGATGTTAGAGTATCGACCCGTTTCAATCATTCGGCTATGTGCTGATATCCTGAACTTACATATGAGATCTTTGTGTATTATATTTCTTTGTAGATGCGCCTGTAATTCAAGTTTATCATTAATTAAATTGAAGAAGATCTAGTTATACTATCGTATGATTGTAGCTGGCAATCTTTTATTCGCTGAACAAACTCTGAAAGAGATGCACGTTCATTTATAACAGACAGTGATTGCCACACTCTTCCAAATCCATTTCTAAATAATGTAGATTTTACATAACTTATCCAAGGGTGGTAGCATTTACCGCTCTCAAGAGCTCTATACATATCATAGTAACAATTACTTAAAACACTATCGTTACTTTTAATTAACCAATACTTAATTATTAACATATTCCTCTGTATACTAAGGGGATATCTACCAAGTTCAAAGGCTACTAATACGTTGTTTGTTGATGTTCTTACACCCAACATTTTCTTACAAAATGATCTATGGACCTTTTCGATATTATCGGATTCCTTATATCCCCAGACTTCCGATGCATAATTTAGAACAGGGGCCACGTAGGCCTATGTGTCAAATAATGCTAAACTAGTTTGTATATTAAAGTGGTTGTCTTTAATGATTTGCATTAAACTAAAACAAGCTTTCTATCCCTGTAAGTTACTGATAATTTGCCGTTATAATTGAAAACTATACCAAGGCAATTAAAGCTACTGATTACTTCAAGTAAAATATTTCTATAGTACCACGATTCATTGCACGAGATCTTACCGCCGTTTCTAAAAACGACGATTTTCGTTTTATTTACATTTAAATCGAGACAATTCATCGAACAATATTCATCTATACCATCCAACATATTCTGTAAATTATCGGGTGAATAGCTAAGTAATACGGTATCGTCTGCATACATTAGTAAACATAAGTTCATGTCACCAATACGTATAGGTTCAGTATTACAGCTGCGGGTAGTTTGGTTTCTAAATCTGTGACATAGAATGAGTACAAAAGTGGGAGAGAGAGAGAGAGACTCGCCATGTAATAAGCCAGAGGTACATGTGAAGTAATCTGAAAATTCCCCTTTAAATTTGACACATGATTGTATTTGGGAGTACATAGATGTCAACAATTTCAGGAATTTCCCAGTTACACCATGTTTGATTATTTTCTGCCATAGTTTGATGTGGGAGACATTATCAAATGCTTTGGAGTAGTCGATGAAGCAGCAATATAGTCGCCTTTTCTGTGACAAAGTTTTAAGTATTAGATTATGTAAAAGCGAAAATAGCATCCCTAGTACCCAAACCCTCTCGAAATCCAAACATTGTGTTTGACAATATATTATGTTCAGAGTTAAAGTTTTGCAATCTCTTATTAAAAATCGACGTGAACATTATACCTAAATGACTATTCAGAGTTATACCACGATAATTGTTAGCATCATGGGGGTCGCCCTTTTTATATAACGGTATAATAACTCCCGTTGACCAACTATTTGGAAATACACCACAATCAAATAATACATGTAAAGTTGGGATGAATATCGTCTTGTATTCTAAGAAGTATTCATTTATAAGGTTATCTATTCCCACACTTTTATCACGCTTCAAACGTAGAATAGTTTCTTCAATTTCTTTCGTAGTGATTGAGGCGTCCAGTTCAACAAAAAGCGTTTCAGGTATGCCAGTATTTTCAACAGGGGCACTGTCGATATTTCCGACTATTCCTTTAAAATGTCTAAACAGTTCGTCGATCGATAATGCTGTGTTGGGTTGTGGTTTCCTCCTGCCTTTTCTGCTATAAAAAAATTCGGTTGGTACCTCCTAATGTGCTCCATCATGATTTAAGTATTGCGCCCGGATCTGCCTTTCTTTACGTTTGTATATTTGCTTATCTTCCGCAAGACGGAGTCTATTTTGCTTACTACGATTGCTATTAAAACGACACAAAGCATCTTTATAATTCTTATACAATCTTACACACTCATCGTCGAACCATGACTTATTTTTTTTAACATAAGCCTACTTTTATTAGGATTACAAAGTTTGCACGTTTCCTTCCTTTCAATTAATTTTTCACAATGTGGGGCAAAAAATATCAGAACAGAATTAACAAAATTATTGATTGTTTGAGACTCGTCTGCACGTGCACATGAACAGACATCCAGGTCACGGTGTTCGACGCATTTTAATGAAGTAAACAAACGGACCAACCGTAAAATCACTGAAGAAATGACTGCTATTCTTATTTGTAATTAAATAATCAATATTACTCGACCCATTTTTATTTTGAAATTCGAATTGTTTATTTTTCTCAGATTGGCCATTTTGAATGGACAGCCCGGTGATTTTACACAAGGACCAGAGTTTGTTTCCAAATTTATTTGGACTTATTATATCCTCAGTTATTATTGGCACACATTTCTCAGGCTCTTCTTCAAAATATATTAATTCTTCTATTTGTTTCGATAGATTTCTATCCAGTTTGTCATGGTAGATCTCTGAGCTCCCTTTCCCTACCCGCCCATTAAAGTCGTCTATTAAAGCCACATTACCTTTATTGGTGATATCGGGGGGTTGGGATGGCCTAGTGGACTAGAGTGCCGCGCTTCGACCTCTAGCTGGCCGGTCACCTCTGGCTTGCGGCTGTGGTTTCGAGTCCTGGTGTGAGCGTATGTGGCATGGAGATAGAGGCGCCTTCTCAACCTCGTGGGTTTCCTCCGGGCACTCCGGTTTCCTCCCACTGCTAAAGACCCCTACGCGCAAGCGAATTATTGAAATAAAATTAAACCATATGTTAGTCCCGAAATGACCTAGTTTGTGTTGAGTGGACGTTAAACCCCATCTCTCTCTCTCTCTCTCTCTCTCTCTCTCTTGGTGATATCTATTATGTCTTCCTCTATTTTGTCAAATAAATCGCAGTCATAATATTTGTAATATTCTGCCTTTTCGGGTGGTATATATACGCAGCATATGTAAAGATCAACATTATTAGAAAACAAATGTTTGTCAAGTTTGAGCCACACTAAACTGTCTTCTCTGACTCTGAAAACTGTCAGGTATTTTTTAATCCAACTTTTATACAGCAAGACACAGTCTCCGCCTTTACAGTTTGTTCTTTTAAAGACTTAAGTTTCAAAACCTGCAACTTTTGGGTTACCCGATTTTTTCAACCAACATTCACTAAGAAAAGTTATGTCACATTTTTGTCCCCCGCCTTTCGAAGAAAGTTGGGGGACTATTAGAATGGGTTCGTCCGTCTGTCTGTCTGTCTGTCCGTCCGTCTGTCTGTCCGTCACACTTTTTGGGACACAATAACTCTCTTCCTAATTGAGCTAGAATGTTCAAACTTGGTGTATGTGTTTATTAGGTCAATGCCTTGATGGAGTTCGAAGATGAGCATTTTCCGCTTAGGGTAAGCAGAGATAAGCAATTTGATTGGTTGATGCTTTGGGACACGATAACTTTAGTTCTAATTAAGTGAGATTGATGAAACTTGGTGTATAGTTTCATTATAGTAATACCTTGACTAAGTTCGATAATGAGCATTTTCTGCTCAGGGTAAGCAGAGCTATAAGCAATTTGATTTGCCGAGACTTTGGAACACAATAACTCTCCTTCGAATTGAGTTAAAATGTTCAAAATTGGTGTGTATGCTTATTAGATCAATGCCTTGATGGAGTTCGAAGATGAGCATTTTCTTCTTACGGTAGGCAGAGATAAGCAATTTTTGGATGACACTTCGTGTTCAGTTTGATTAGTCGATACGTTTGAAAAAAATAAATGTGCGATTAATTAATATGTGTCATCTATTTATTTTGGGATTTCGGCGGGGGACATCAGCCTCACTGTTGGCTTGTTTGAAATGTGGTCGTATATTGTCGTCACCCCGTCTGTCGGTCCGGCGTCCACGTGAGATGAAGAATCCTATTGTTTTTCAGCGATTTCCGATAATAACTACCAGAGTTATGGCCCTTGATCACAAAATATCTTGTTGACGCTCTAGAGGCCAAAGTTAATATCCGATTGACTTTAAATTTATACACGGTGTTTAAGGTCACGAGGCGAAAATGCCTAATGATTTTCAGCGATTCCCGATAATTAGTGCCAGAGTTTTGGCCCTTGATCACTTCAAAAAATCTTGTGGACGCTCTAGAGGCCAAAGTTAATATCCGATTAACTTTAAATTTATACACAGTGTTTAAGGCCATGAGACAAAGAAGCCTATTGATTTTCAGCAATTTCCGATAATTAGTGCCAGAGTAATGGCCCTTGATCACTTCAAAAAATCCCGTGGACGCTCTAGAGGCCAAAGTTAATATCCGATTGACTTTAAATTTATACACAGTGTCTAAGGTCATGAGGCGAAGAAGCCTTTTGATTTTTAGCGATTTCCGATAATTACTGCCAGAGTTATGGCCATTGATCACCTAAAAAAAATCTTGTGGATGCTCTAGAGGCCAAAGTTAATATCTGACTTCAAATTTATACATAGTGTTTTCAGTCATGAGACGAATACGTCTATCGATTTTCAGTGATTTTCAATAATTACTGCCAGAGTTATGGCCCTTGATCACTTCGAAAAATTTTACACACAGTGTTTAAGGTCATGAGACGAAGAAGCCTATGGATTTTCAGAGATTTCAAATAATTACTACCAGAGTTATCTCCCTTGATAACTTCAAAAAATCTTGTGATGCTATAGAGGCCAAACTTATCATCCGATTGACTTCAGATTGATACACAGAGTTTAAGGTGTTGACACGAACAAGTATTTTGATTTTTCAACAAGATTTACAAGATGGCTGCCTAGTGGTTTGCACTGTGTCTTGTCAGCTGAAAACTAGTTATTTTGTTTAAACTTGTGATTATTTTATTGGGCTATAACTTGGCATATTACTTCTTAAATAGTGTATCATTTATTTTACAAAACTGGATTTTAGAAATTATGTGTAGTTTTTGTGTTATTAACATTTTTATTTTTTAAATTTGGTGAAGTGAGTTCTGGTGAGCTGAACATGATCACTTATACCAAACATCAACTTTTAGATCTGAATTGTACTATAAACAGTGAAAACAATAGAGTGTCTACTGAGTTGTGCTTTTTTCCTGAGTTAATCTCTGACCATAAACCTGTGTATTTTACCACCTTTAAACCTAAAATAAAAGTTTCAAACAAGCCAAGAAAGACTAAAACAGTTAGAGGAGTAAATGTGGCAAATTTAATTCAAGTAAGTAAGTTATCCTCCAATCCCTGTCCTATGGATTCCAATTTCAATATCTGTCTTTTAAACTGTCAGTCCATTAGAAACAAAGCCAATGAAATTCAAGAATTTATTTTGGATAATGACCACGATATTTTTGTCTCTATCGAAACCTGGCTAAAATATGATTGCAACATTACTCTAAACCAAATTCTTCCAACTAACTACTCTGCATTGACGACCAACCGTACTAGTAAGAGGGGAGGGGGTGTAGCAGTCTTTTTCAAGTCCACCATTAAAGCATATAAGATTAAAATAGGTCTTTTTGTTAGCTGCGAAATACAACACACCACCATTAAACACCATAACGAATTATTTCATCTCATCTCATTGTATCGGCCTCCTAATTCTGCCTCTGTTGAGACTTTTTTCAACGACTTATCGGACATACTTCACGAAATTACATCATCTGCTGAAAAACTTTTGATATGTGGTGATATAAATCTACACCTAGATGTTGATTCCAAAACTACTACACAGTTTAACGATATTCTCGAATCTTTCGACCTAGTTCAACATGTCACTAAACCTACTAACAATAAAGGTCACATACTTGATGTCGTTATTACCCGCAAATCTGACTCTTTGGTGTTCAACTTATCAGTAGACAACCATCTCATTTCTGATCATTTTTCAATCATGGCTGTTCTTACACTTCCAAAACCTAAATCAGTGCAGAAGACTGTATCATATCGTAACTTAACCAACTTGAAATCTGACGGTGCCCTTAATAAGATTGGCAATTTCTGTGATATTTCGGATCAACTTCAAATCTATAATACAGAGCTTCAAAACATTATTGATAGCCATGCACCAATTGTCAGAAAAACACTCACCATCAGACCAAATCGTAAATGGTACAATGACTCTGTTCGCGAAAGCAAACAGGCACGTCGGAAGGCGGAAAAGGTCTGGCGCAAGAGTAAGCTTGAAATTGACAGACAAATATATGTAAAGGCTCGTAATGATACAAACACTCCCATCAATCAGACGAAACAGACTTTTGTTTTAAACCGTATACAAGAAAATAACAAAAACACTAAAGAATAGGACAAAGTTCTGTAGAACAGCTCTTAACAAGATGGGTTGGAAATACATCTAGCTCACATGAAGAGGAAGAGGACGTAGAAATGATTGATTTGATTTCATCTACAGCAGCTATTGGAAAGGTTGATAGTGGTGAACCAGTGAAGTTTACGTCAATATCATTATCAGATACCGATAAAGAACAATTGTCAAGTGTCCTACGTATGGTAACAATTTTATTGTTGAAGAACTGACTGAAAGATTCAGCAAGTAGCTTAAGGTCACGATGCTCTGGTAGAACGGTACTGTCACCCTAAAAACCCTAAACAGACATTTGTTTTAAACCGTATACAAGAAAATAATAAAAACCCTAAAGAACTTAATAAAATTTTGAACACTATGATTAAAACTAGTGACAGTACCGTTCTACCAGAGCATCGTGACCTTAAGCTACTTGCTGAATCTTTCAGTCAGTTCTTCAACAATAAAATTTCTACATCCTCTTCTTCTTCTTGTGAGCTAGATGTATTCCCAACCCATCTTGTTAAAAGCTGTTCTACAGAACTTTTTCCTATTCTTTGTAGCATTGTGAATACATCCTTATCTACTGGAAACTTTCCTGATCTGTTGAAAGAAGCATTGGTCTTTCCACTTCTCAAGAAGAGTACATTAGATCACAATGTCTTGAAAAACTACAGACCTGTCTCAAACCTGTCGTTCATCTCCAAACGTATTGAAAAGGTTGTAGCAGCACGTTTCAAAGCCCATCTGATGTTACATAATCTTAACAAACCCTTCCGATCAGCATACAGAAGCAAACATAGTACAGAAACAGCATTAACTCGTGTGAATAATGATATCCTTACTAGCCTTGACAATAAAAATGTTGTGTTACTGGTTCTTCTTGATTTAAGTGCCGCCTTCGACACAATCGACCAGTCTCTCCTTTTAGAACGGCTTCACGACGTTTTCGGACTTGAGGGTAATGTGCTGAATTGGTTCCGGTCATATCTCACACCCCGTCACCAATCTGTTGTCATCAATAATGTTAAGTCTGCATCTGTAGAACTTAAATTCGGTGTGCCACAGGGATCGGTACTCGGACCGTTGCTCTTGACCGCTTATACCACTCCTCTGGGGCGTATTTTGAAATCATTCAATCTGAATTGTCATATCTATGCTGATGATACTCAACTCTACATTTCAATTAAACCCGAAAATGAATCCCTGCGAGTGTCTAAACTTGAATCGTGCATTGATGCTATTAAGTGCTGGATGAAAAAGAACTTCTTAAAGTTCAATGATGAAAAAACAGAGTTCGTGCAAATCGGTTCTAATCATCTTTTATCCAAAATATCTGTTAGTAATATCTCTATCGGTAATTTTGTTGTTAACCCAGTTAATAGCGTTCGAAATCTTGGTGTAATTTTGGATAAGAATATGAACATGAATGCTCACATCTCCTCAATCTGTAAAGCTTCCAACTTCTAACTTTGATTGTTGATCGCATACTCCTTTTAACTAGTGATTTCTTTTAACTGACCATAATGTTACCAAAGAGCAGCTTCGGTTGGATTTTAGGACATTATTATTTATTATTATTATTATCAATTAATTTTGATAACTGAACAGCTAAATCCATGATATTATATGTTTCATGTATATACTAATTGTTAGTGTGGGGTAAATCTTTATAAAAAGCAATCAAATTCTAATGACTTTCTGATAATTACATAATGAGTTGTTACTCTTAATCAGTTCTTAGTGTATTACAAATGTTTCGTTACCGAAAAAAGCAAAAATTAGCGACAACCCGTGTTGACTGCCCGGACGATTTAGCTGCTGTGGGCGTATGTTCCGTTGCCTGGCAACCTATATTTAAATATATCTATAAAGCTTGCTGATTTTAACTTCCTGAATAGACCTCTCTGACAATTCCATGCACATATTTTAATTTTATTTTTTGTGTTGCTCTTTTGTTTGTCCTATGTTTGATACAATTCCCCTTTGACATACAGTTTATTATATACCAATTTTATTTTACTGCTAGGCTCATTAAGTTTCTTCTCCTTCATAATTTTTACCAGTTTTCTCCTTTGGTCCACTATTTCTGGAGGGAACTGTTCGAACATTGAGTACCCTGTACCTGTTGGGTTTGCACCATGATATCTCACTTCATCCTTTTCTTTTTGGCTGTTAAACTGTACACATAGATTTCTTGGAGACTTCTTAGGATCACCAAATTTACTGATTTTATCTATTTTTATAGATTCAACCAACTGGCTAGGCATCTGTAACATCTCCACCATAAACGATCTTATCTTCCCTTCATTTTCTTTGTGGTCATTCTCCCCACTGTCATTGATATTAGTGAATATAAGGTTATTTTCATACTTCTTCCTTTCATGTCTATTAGCTCAGTTCTTACTCTTGAATAATCGTTTTCTAATTTATTCACTGACCTGCCTAAAATATTTGTTCTATCATTGATTGCTTTAGTTTCTTTGTTTACTTCTGTGATTTCGTTCCTAAGACATGATATGCTCGCTTTAACTTCTCTAAACTCGGGCTGAAATTTTTGTCTCAGTTGTTCCGTTTACTGTTTATTTCTTCAGTTCTAGTCATCAAATTTGACATTTTTAACAGAATATCATTAGCCCAGAAAGGTAGAGAGGTGTTTAGTTGCTCGGGGTGTAGACTGTAGACGTATGCATCAGTGGTTGCCAAGATGGCGCACAAGCTCCATTCTTCACATTTGCCACGTTATCATTCTGTGCATCAATATGGTAGGTGTAATTCAATTCTGGCGCGTATTCACCAATACTCAAATTATTAGTGTGATCGTATAACAGAATGTGATTAGATTCTTTGATTAAACTCACTGTATTTGGATTCACTTCTTGATCTTTTTGTAGAGCCGAAATCAACCCGCCTTGTCAGTCCGCCATCTTAATCCAGTTGATCCTGCTGTAAACCTACTTGAGACATGCTTTTTACGATCCTCCGGGTTCTTAGGTATAGGTTTACTTGATACACTCGCTCTGTTTGTTTGACACCTTTCTCTCTGTTCTGATAAGCTCGTGATTTGGCGACGAACAGTATCTGGTCAACTCTATTTATCTCGACGACCAGTGTCTGCTAGCTGCCTGGCTGCATTTCCGGCCGTTTATTTCACAAATATAGTAGCGAAAATATCCATTAACTTTGAGTCACTCACTACACCCGTTTGACACTTTCCTCTCTGGTCGAATAAACTAGTGATTTGGCGACAGGCGGTGTCTGTTAAGCTCTAAAGACTGCCTGAAATACTGCCAGGCTGCTTTTCGGGCAGTCTACTTTTAAATTTATTGGGGACTTCGTTGAGGTTCGCAAGTCCGTTCATTCCACAATCGCCTCTCTGGGGTCGGAAAGACAAGAGATCAGGCGACAGACGGCATCTGATCAGCTTTCTTTATCTCTACGATCGGTGCCTGAATACTCTCGGTGCCTGGATTTCCAAATGTCTATTTTTCAATGCCCCCACAAGGACTAGGTCCGTATTCAAAGGATATCTTAAGTCAAAGATATTCACTTAAAGAAAGACCACGTAAATCGATATATCTAAATTCCATATACGCATAGACAGTGGTTAGTATATCCATTTAAAGGTAAGTTCACAACAATCTGATTAAAATTAAGTCGGCTGTTAACGTTTTAGTATCCGACACGCCAAAACGCTTTCCAATTTTTCATTTACGACCTTAATCCGGTTGATTGGCTGGTGGCGTCACAGGCACTACACATAAGGATATACATTATCTACAAATTATATCACTGTCAGTAGAATAAAGTACTATCAATACACAACACAAGTTGACAAGCGTCTATTGACGGTCCAATTACCACGTTACTGGCCTAATCATAACCACCGAATTATTGTCTTACACTGTTATAGATTAGACATTTGTGGTTGGAATATTTTAGAGTGAATTTAACATGTCGTATCTATCTATCTTCTTGGCGTTAAACACCAAGAAGATAGATAGATGTCGTAGGTCCATTTATATGTCCTTTGTTTGAATAGGCTGCGTGGCAGATGATGACGACTCATGCATGCGATTAGCGTATTACCGGTAATTTGGATAACCCAGTAATACTTGATATCCACACCTACAGAAATACCAGAAAATATAAGAGGTGGAGTGGGAACCCAAATGATTTTGATTTTAAGAATTTGTATGTAAATGTATATTAATGTATGTTATAGAAGAAAGGATGTATCAGAAAACGTACCAGATAATGTGGTTTTATTATATCAAGTTGGTAGAGGACCATGTGCACCCAGTTCTTCTCCATTTCCTCTTAAATTGGAAACATTTTTACGAATGTATAAAATCCCCTATGTGGTGAGTCTCTTACTCTTCATCTTTTTTTGTTATTTTAGATTATTGTTTTCATCAAGGTAGCAAAATACATCAATTACGTTCTAATATCAACGAAGCGATATTAAGGTCCAAGAAAAACGCATTTAAATAATAATAAAAACAAATCTAACATATAAAAATTGTTCCCATGTATTGAAGCTGACAAGACAGCAAAAATTTGGTCAATATGCATCTTCAGTGCACAGGCGGATCTAACACTGATACATCACACCACTTTCTTAATGTGTTTTGTTTATTTTGTTCATAGAATGATCATTCTGGTCAATTTTCAAGCAAAGGCAAGACTCCGTGGATAAAATATAACGGTGTTGCAGTAGCAGATTCAGAATTTTGTATCGAGTTTTTGAAAAGAGAAAGAAATATAGATAAGGAGAAAATCAGCCCTTTTTTAAAAGCGACTGGTCGGGCTTTACAAAAGTTGACAGAGGAAAATCTATATTGGTAAATTGATCATTTCTATTATGAAAGAACCGCTCATCATTTTAAATATTTATGGGAAGATGTAAACTTGATGCAGTTTTTTGTTTGTTTTTGTGTTTGTTTATTGCATTCCGTTTGGAATTTGAAAGATAAGAAAATTAAAGTAAGGATTATGTACACTTTTTACATAAAGGGTTCTTAGTCAAAATTGAAAATATTTTCAACGAAAAAAAACTATCGGACCTAATAGTTAATTTTAAAAAAATCTCTTTTGCCCCTAAAACCAGTTATACTCAGACAAGAAATTTGGTATGATTTATCAAAACAGACAAAAATTAACCATGAAAATATATTTTAACATGAACAAAATTAGATAGCGATGGCACGCTTGAGAATTTTTTAATTGCTTATTTACCTTTTCGTAAGGATCAATCATTTTCGCCAAGTATCAAATTTTTCCTTTGATTAGAATAATCAAATTGCTCATCATGGGAATTAGTCAAGGCATTGGTGTGATGATAAACGCCGATAGGCCGTGGACTTAAGCGAGTTATTGTTTACTCTCGTGAAATGGCTTTATGTCCGTATTTTTTCTGCACAGGCTGACTTAAAAATACATAAAATGAATAATTACATTCCATCACACCTCCTTGTCCAAAACGGACTGCTTCAAAATATTTTTTATAACTTTTAATTATTTTGTTTTCGGGGACCTGGTCGTTTTCACTGCCATATTAATGCGCCAATAAAAAGGTTTGGAGAATTTGCGACTCTAAGTTCTAGACCCTGGATTTCAGCCAATCAGCAAATAGGAAAATCGTCATTACGGGCAGTGACGTCAACAAGACCATGCGTGTTTATTTTTTCGTCGTTTTGGCTAATTTTCTAGAAGTATGAAGTGTCTTATTCACCAAGCAATCAAGGGTTCTGGCAAATTAGTTTAGTTTAGTGATACTAGTTGGAATTCTGATGTGAACTACGCTTCTTAGTGGCAAAATCTCGACGGAAAAGAGCAGAAAATTGCCGTTTCTTATCGTGATGTGTTTGAAGGTAAAGTAGGCCTAATTATTTTTTCTCTCTTAATTCTTACACCGAAATGACTAGGATTCTTTATTTCTATGCCTTTATTTGAACAGACACATTTTTGGTTTAAACAGTATTTATTTAGCATATATTTGCATACAAAATACAATAAATACTAAATTATATATGTTTAAACAACCTATGCTGGTAGCTTATTAATCTGCCTCAGCAAATGGTAATAAATAAAATATAAATGGCATGTTGAAGATAAATGTTTAAAGCAATATCTAAGTTTATTTTGATATTGCAAGAGATCTATTTTATACTGAAGTAGATATTGAAAAAATTTAAAAACTAGATCATGCATTTATTTTGTTCAAAATATAAACTTTAATCAAAGGTGGGCTGTAATTGTTATCTTTTTGTAGGCTCAAATGCTATTCTCGCTTCTGTGCTAAACAACGGATCCAGCGTTCAGAAAAAGAGAGCCTTGAAAAGGGCAACACCCGAGACCCGACCACATAGTCCTTCAACTCCTTCACAAAAAATAAGATCCCATCGACCGTTATCATGTACAGTCACATCTTCTACCGGTGGTGTTCTTCCCTCTGTTTGTATCATATGCAAGAAAGTCAACCCATATATTAAACGCAGTGGAAAACGAACTAAGGATTTATTATATAAAACACAGACTTTGGAATAGCGTTTCCACATAGCCCAAACTATCAATAAACACGTAAAACAAGATCAGTTCACTATTCTTTTTAAGACTTAGGATCATATATTTTTCCTAATGCTCTATAAATTTCGAAAAATTCACTTTGTTTCATAAAGTTTTTTACATATCGTTCACATTATCTCATTCTATTCTTAATTATTACTGTACCTCATATTGCTGTTAATCTAAATATTCATATTTCTCATATGGCTTTTATTTACATGCTTTACACTATAAATGTTTACAATTATTTAATGTGTTTAAAACATGAGTTGTCTTAGAGAAGATTTATGTATATTCACTCTCCTAATTTTTGTGTTATTATATCATTTAATCATTATACTTCACTAATTAACAGGGCTTCCCTATACATATTACATTATGGCTTCAGTGTTAGCATAGTCACCCCAATCAAGCGGTCTTCATTTTTTGATGTTGTCTTAGTCATAGCCCACTTATTCCCACCCTTATGGCTTCCTATCCCTTTGATGGTTTCAACTGATTATCTCTCATTGTATATAAATGTTTTCCTTTGTTTCATATTTTGTATATATATTGTAGTGAACTGGATCTCCGGATAGAGCAGATTACTGTGGTAGAGTGGGCCTGGCTCTATCCGTTTGTTCCGTTGAGGGTTCACTACTGTAGAGGTGTGGGAGTAGCCAACCAAGCAGCTGGCTCAGAAAGACTAACACCAGATTAATCAGCAACTCTCTTTATTGTTCTCCTAATACAAAAATAACTCATTTCCGACTAACACTCGTCAGCACTAAACGCTCCTAGTCGGGCTCTCTAAACGCTCCTTGGCGGGCTCTATTAATCGCTCCTTATCGGGCTCTCTAAACGCTCCAAGAAGGGCTCTCTGTATCGCTCCCTATAAGTCGGGGTCAGACTCTAACGCTCCTTGTTGGGCTCTCTGTATATCGCTCCCTATAAGTCGGGGTCAGACTATAACGCTCCTTGTTGGGCTCTCTAAAACGCGCCTTGTTGGGCTATCTCCATAGCTCCTAACCGGGCTCTATTAATCGCTCCCTATACGTCGGGGTCAGACTCTGTTTTACCACTTCTATGACTCGATCCAGACTACGACTTCAACTACATTCCGACTACTGTGCTACGAGGCAAGACATGGGGTATATACCCTAAAATCACGTGACGTAACCACGTGGTACAAGCCACACCTACTGTTGCTGTCAATCCTAAGCACGTGCAACCAATAGATAGCGGGCTAATGACAGCGCGTGTAAGGACGGAGTTACGAAAATGAATTAACAATATACATAAGCGTTAAAATATAGGCGACACAATAACAAAGCTAAAGTTCTTAAAAATGTACAATCAAATTAGATAATTACTAAATACTAACTGTGAGAGGGAAACGTATCAGATCACCACAATATCTTCATTTGTGCTATGGTTGTCCTTCTTAGCTTGATAAAGACGGGAGAACCTCGTCGAAACGTCGCTGAAATAAATTCTTTAAGTAACTTGTATGCCATATAATTAATAAATTAAACGAGACTTACCTTAAGTTGAAGTTTGATTGTAATTCTTCTACGTCACACAAACATTAGAGATCAAGTGAGATTGCATCAGAGCCCATGTGACCTCAGTTTTCAAATCAACTTGAACTCGAATCATAACAAGATACCCCAACCAACCAAAAAACATAATAAGCAGCAATGCTAATAGCGTATTTCATTGTAAATGCATAAACAAGGGAAAAGGGATAATTTGTGAGGGCACTTGATCTCTAATGTTTGTGTGACGTAGAAGAAGGTAAGTCTCGTTTAATTTATTAATTCTTCTACGTCACCAACATTAACGAGATCACGTGAGATTTCACAGCTGATTGAGTTCAAGTTTTTTTTGTTTTTTTTTTAAAATATAACACATAAATATCCATTATATTTATACATATGTATTCATATTTATTATGTAATCTACTTTCAAGTCTTTCATATGATAAGATACACAATAATCTGAAACAAATCAACTAAAATCCTTAACTGAAGGAAAATTTTGTTATTGTTATTCAAAACTTAAACAAAAACATAAGACTAAATTCCTTTACTGAAGAAAAAATTTGTTATTCCAATATAGCAGATGTAAATTGTGAACTACTTGACTTAACAATAGATAATTTGTAATGCTTGACAAATATAGATTGAGTCGACCAACCAGCAGTTTTAAGGATATCTGATATTGGAAGACATGAATCTAATGCTTTTGATGTCGAGGCTGCCCTTGTACTATGGGCACTATACTTGGCAATATCTATATTACACATAGCTAGAAATGTTTTAATCCATCTACTTACACTACTTGAAGTAACTCTTTTATAAGGTTTTAAATAACTGATCAATAACTGTGTTTCTGCACCCCTTATCTCAGCTGTTCTAGCAATATAACATTTTAAAGCACTGACAACACATAAATTATCATTATTTGGATATTTGTGCAAAGTGACAAACATAGAACCAAAACTAGGTCTTGATTGTTTAACTAAAGATATTCTAAATTTTACATAATTCTCTGATTCAACCATCTCTGTTAAATCTAAGAGTTCTAAAGTTTGCACTCTTTGAGCAGATATTAAAGCAATAAGTGAAACAAGTTTTAAACTTAAATTTTTTAAAGATAGATCTTCATTTTTATCCCAGCTTTTTATAAATTCTAACACAACATTTGCATCCCAAATGTCATTATATCGAGACTTAGTGGGTCTTTTAACATAAACTCCTTTCATAAATCTTTTAATTAACGGATTTAAACCAATCATTTCTAATTTAACATTTGAAGAAGATAAGGCACTTTTGGCAGTGTTTATAGCACTATAACTGTAACCTGAGTTATATAATGTAGTCAAAAATTCAATTACATTTGTTATAGTTGGTTGAAAATGATCAATTTTCCTTTCACAACAGAATAAAAGCCACTTTTTAAGATACACTGTATATTGTTTGTGTGTGGATGGCCTCCAAGAACCGAGGAATATGTCTTTAGCTTCTGTTGGAACTCCTTGCTCCTTGTATTGTTTCCAGATATAAGACAGACGATTAATCTGTCTTCGCATGTAGAGGATGAACTTTCTCTGGAGCATGTGGTAATTTGAGTAGATGTTTCTTTGCAGGTAGGATGATTGGTATTGCTATTAACATGGACATTAACATTGGGTAAAAACTTTGCGTTGGCCAATTTAGTACGATCATCACTCCTTCGGCCCCATCTTGGTTTACTTTCTGTAAACACCTGTCAATTAAACAAAAAGGTGGGAAAGCGTAAAACTTCATATTTTTTCCAATCAATACTGAAAGCATCAATAAAGACTGCATTTGGTTCAGCCCTAAGAGATGCATAACGTTCCATTTGTCTATTAAGGCGTGATGCAAACAAATCAATCTCAAACCGTCCAAAAATACATTCAATATCATAAAACAGTTTAGTGTCAAGCATCCACTCCTTATTGTCATTAAATATTCGAGATTCTTTATCTGCTAAAATATTTTCACTTCCGGGTATATGGGTAGCACTTACCCAGTTATTATTTTTGATACAAAACATCCATATCTTACGAGCAATGATATTGCACGGGCGAGATTTGCTACCCCCCATGTTGTTCACATAACATACAGCAGTACTGTTATCAATCAACAGTCTTATATGATTGTTACGTGCATTAGTACATAATGCTTGGAGTCCAAAGTACACAGCTATCAATTCTAATTCATTAATATGATTTAATTTTTCAGATACAGACCAACGTCCCCCTGTGGAGTGTCCTCCATATTCCTTCCCTAAATGCGCCCCCAACCTTCTTCAGAAGCATCTGAAAACATTTCAAGATTGGGTTGATTATGCGCTATAACTTAAAATGTTGATGTGATATTGTCTATCCACCAATTTATGTCAAGTATCACATATTCTGGTATTTTAACATGCCGGTCAAAATCACCTTTACACTCTTTCAAAGCATCAATTTTGAAATTTTCTAAAGAATGATAGTATAATTTAGCCAATTCAACGCCAGGAGAACTAGCTATCATCAGTCCTAAAGTCTTAGCAACGTCTCTGAGCTTTATACTTTCATAATGATTTAAAGTTACTATACAAATGTTTTTCAGATATATTGCTTTTTCATCAGTTAACTTCACAGTCATATTAACAGAGTCCAATACAAAGCCTAAGAAAATTACTTTCTGGGAAGGAATAAAGTGTGACTTATTAGGGTGAATTATGAACCCTACAGATTGCAGCAAATCTATAGTTTTGACAACATTATCCCAACATTCTTGAGCTGAATCAGCTTGTAAATAGCTGTCATCTATATATGGAACATTGACATATCCAGCTTGTTTTAGTGTACAAAAGACAGGTTTTAGTAATTTTGTGAACTTTCGAGGACAACATGCTAACCCATTTGGAAAACAAGTAAATTGAAAAACAGAATCTGACCATATAAATCTTAAAAATTTTCTATGTTCTTCAGCAACACTTACTCCGTAATATGCATCACATAAATCAATTGATGCCATGTAACATTTCGGTTTCATGAGTTTTATTGCAGAGTGCACACTCTCCATTTTGAAATGGTGATATTCTACGTTTTGATTAAACCTTTTCAAATTTAAAATTAATCTAAATTTTCCATCTTTTTTAGGCCTAATAAAAATTGGGGATATAAATTCTCCCTGGCTATGATCAGCCTGTTCAATTACTCCCATATCTAATAAACGAGATAATTCTTGATCAATTATGATCTCCTCTTTCTGATTTACAAAAGTTTTTCTAAATGTACAATTAATTTCATCATCATATAATTCAATATGAGAGTGTGCAACCGTGTCCAAAATTGTTGGATCAGACGTAAGTTTCTCCCAATTTGAAAGAAAAAATCTTAAACGTCCAGCCTTAAACACATTTCTATCTTTAAGGCAAAGTTCATGTATATTAAAACCTGACTTTGGTTTTTGTATCATTATTGGCATACAAACCTCATGTTCATTACCTGAAGTATTACCATCTATTGGTTTCTTTTTATTACCATTATTATTATTACCATCGTAAAATCTTCTACCGGTACCATAATTCATATTGGGTCTGTATTGTCCTCGACCCCCTCTACTATATGGGTGCTGTCTGAAGACTGGACGACGTCTTGCACCAGTATAGCCTCTCATGCTCATGTAACGATTACCACCATAATTGTTTAAATAGTTAAAATTTGCTCCGCCGCCACGCATGGCTTTACGAACCACCTTGTTTGTTTTCTCTATATCGTCCAATCGTTTCGACGTGTCCCCACCAAATAGGAAAGTGTTCATGGGTACCGTTTTGGATACTAAACTTTTATAGTCATTATTCAAATCGGGTTTTATACATTCCCTTCGTCTCATATTAAGTTCATAATTGACTTCCGCAAAAATTCCTGTAGCATAGAATCATAGATTCCCTCCTTAATTATAATTTCACTTTTTGGGATATTGTCCTTCTCCATTAAAACTACATCCATAATTTTTACAGTCTTGATGAGGCCCTTGATCAATAGTGATTGGGGGTACTGTAATTTCAAATCAAACGTTTTTGTTTTTGTTTGTAACCTACTCCAAATTAACTCATCAACTTTTGTGTTTACCAGCGATGCACAATTTTCAGGTCGTAGAGTTGTTTTTAACCGGTCTTTAAACTTTTCATCAGGTTCCGAGTCTCTGCCTGGCCTCAACACAAGACTATTGACTAAATCAGCCAGTTCTGTATTTATTTTATCTGATGTCTGTTCGCCTGCACTCAATTCAGCAGCTATGTGTTGCAAAACATCCTCTTTCGTCGTGTCAACATTGACAACATTATTTTCATCTCCGGTATCTACTTCCGGCTCGTCCAAATTTGTGGACTTGGATCGTTTTCGTTCACAATCAACATTTTGAACATTTGATGAACATAATTTTTCAATTTTGTCCTCTTGGTCATCGTAATAATAATTATTGTCATAATCATAATCATCTTCATAATCTTCATGTTCATAATCACAATCGTTATACATAAATGGATGTTCATAATCGTAATGTCTTGAAGTTGAAGCTGCACTTGATTTTATGTCATTCAGACCTTTTCTAATTTGTTCAGTAATTGTCGAAGTCATTTGTTGACACAACACTGACAGTTCGTTACTAGCACTTGGTAAGCCTACTTGACTTGTAGGTTGTCTATTAGTATTACTAAAATTAGCGTCAATGCCATCGGCATCACTACTAGTACTACAACTAGTCATGCTACGGCATGTCTTTTCTCCGGTCAGCTGCGAACTTTGACCTATGCCTACTTTTCTAGTCTCGACTAGTGTTTTCTTTGACCGTTTTGGAGAAGATAGTTGGTCTGGCTTTTTCTTCGTCGATTTTAACGACTTGGATGTGTCTTTTATATCATCTTTATCATTAGATGGTAATTTATCTGTCAACATTTTCTCAGCCATACTATTATTATTAATTACAACAGGCTGAACAGTACCACGTGGCCCTGGGTGAAGATTTCTGAGAATTTCTTCCGCAGAAGAAAAGAATGACATTATATCTAGTCCCGTGGACTAGATAAAAGCTAATAATTTGAGCGACTACGTCGTCAATAGCTAGTTATAAACTACGATAAATAAAATGTAGCAGAAAAGAAAAATTTTCGAGCGACTGCGTCGTCAAAATTTCTTTCGTTCTATTTGTGCGTCCGGTCACTGCGAAGGCAGAAGATGCACTGAGGTCACATGGGCTCTGATGCAATCTCGCGTGATCTCGTTAATGCTGGTGACGTAGAAGAATTGTGTCATGTGTTATCAGTTCAGTTGTCAAGATCGTGGTATTGTTTATAAACAATGATCACGTGACTATTCACATGTCATAATCCGACGATTTTCATTGGTCAATTACTTGTACTTGACCGCGTAGCAGCGTCGTGTTATGACGAGAAATATATAGTTCCTATTCAGATAATTTTATAAATATTACTGTAGCTGACATCCACATGTGATGGTTGCTAGTTAACATCATTTTTGCTGTGTCTATCAATTTTAAAAATCGGAAATGCGACAACATGCCTTTTAACGGGAGTAAAGATCTAAGCCATATAATCGTGCCCAGTCCACGGCCTACGAATTTCACCAGCCTCACTCAATTAGAATGAAAGCTGTCTCGGGTAGTTACTCATGGTTTTGATGTAATAAAACATCAGGTATGGAGAGAAATGGGGATCAATGTCCACTCGACACAAACTACTGTCTGGTTCATGGTAAATAATAAACGGACTTTTACGATTATGAACAAACTTCTCTACTTTGGTTAAAAAAACTTACCTGTGTGTTTGAAATGAACTCCCGTTAAATAAAATCCATTGTACAACTGAATATTCCTACGAAAAAAAAAGGGTTCTCTCTTGAAAAGTCAATGTTTTTGCTTGTATTTTCGTCTGTGTCTGGGCTAAACCATCGTAATATGTTGAAGGGGGTAAAGGTTGACAATTTGTGACAACCACGTAATCAAAACAGCGCACGGCCTTTTCGGTCGTTTGTGTTTGGGCAAGAAAATAGCAACTGAAGACAATGACATTAAGTCTGAACCAATTGATTGTCAGTCTACTAAATTTTATTTACCGATTATACGAATACTCGTAAATACATGTATATTATTGCTTTTCACCCCTGTATATTATATATATTTTTATAAAACATATTACAGCCCATTCGATTATAGACACTTTATTTCATAATTTTAATTGATCATATTTCGTATGAAAAAAGTCCACCACTTCTCAATAATTTCCATATTTAAGTCACATTCCGACTGTTCATATCATTAATATTCCTGATTTAATTGATTTTTTTTTTCATTGAAATTGGAACTTTCTTGATAAGAACAGTTCGGGATGTCAAAACATCGTTTATCGTCTTTATAAAACTGTATTTAAAACAAAAATATCACCCGTCAGAAGAGGCATCGCAGATTGTGTGTATTATTGGATTTTGTGTTTTAATTATGCAAACCGTGGGAAAAACTCGTGCAAGCGTCACGGCACCAAATTTAACCATCTGTGTAGCACACGATAACTCATATGGCATGGTACCTTTTACGGTAATAGAATTCAAAGCGTTGATTAGCTGAGGCATGATCGCGATCTACGAATTGCCATCGGAAAATTCCATTCTCCGTGGATTTCAAAATAGGTAATAACTGAGAGTACAATCATATGGACAAACTGCCTTGTGAATTTCACGATTATAAAATTCTGAACACACCAGAAATAGTATTCAAAGAGAAATAGAAACTACCTACCGATAATAAAAACCAATGCCCGGTATGATTTGTTGATAATAAATATTGGTATTTATAATAGAAAAAAACGTTTTATACCTATTCAATGATTCAATGGCCCCGGCTTTTAATTTTGCGGAGGCAAATGTAAAATACATTGGATTTTACCTCGGCTACAGCAGATTGCCGAGTTTAATTGGCAGGACTGCTTAAGTTCATCATCAGGAAATATTAAAAATATTCAAGGGTGAAAAAAAATTAATACAAGGCGGAAACAAAATATCGGACTAAGGGCGTATTTATGTTTGCAAACGCCCAAACTCATTACTGGGTCTGAGAGAAATAGCTTATTCATACACAAAAGAGCCAAGCACAGTTACGATAGACAAACCTTGCTTTGACCCCCTTATACGAAATGATCTATCCCGATAAGTGACGTAATAAGCTTCCATTTTTTTTTTATTTCTCTATGCCAAAGTTTGTGAGGGGCTCAATTTTACAAGAGACAACTTTTTTATTCGTTGGGACATTGAGTTGTACAATGGATTTTATTTAACGGGAGTTGATTTCAAACACACTGGCAAGTTTATAATAACAAAAGTAGAGTGATTTGTTCATAATCGTAGAAATCCGTTTATTTTTTACCATGAACCAGACAGTAGATTATAACGTGACAGTGTGTGGTTCAAGGTTATGATACAAGGCACACACGCACACGGCCGATATCATGTGTACCCACGTTGGCGTGCAAGTAAAAGATCCCTTGGCAATTGGAATTAGATACAAGACAAGGCTTTAGTGCCGCACTAGTTTTTATACGCCCACATTGAAATGTGGTCGTATATTGTCGTCGCCCCTGTCCGTCCGTCCGTCCGTCCGTCCGTCGGTCCGGCGTCCACAATTGCTTGTGGACGCTCTACAGGCTAAAGTTAATATCCGATTGACTTTAAATTTATACACAGTGTTTAAGGTCATGAGACGAAGAAGCCTATTGTTTTTCAACGATTTCCGATTATAACTACCAGAGTTATGGCCCTTGATCACTTCAAAAAATCTTGTGGACGCTCTAGAGGCCAAAGTTAATATCCGATTGACTTTAAACTTATACACAGCGTTTAAGGTCATAAGACAATGAAGCCTATTGATTTTCAGCGATTTCCGATAATTAGTGCCAGAGTTATGGCCCTTGGTCTCTTTAAAATATCTTGTGGACGCTCTAAAGGTCAAAGTTAATATCCGATTGACTTTAAATTTATACACAGTGTTTAAGGTCATAAGACGAAGAAGCCTATTGATTTTCAGCGATTTCCGATAATTAGTGTCAGAGTTATGGCCCTTGATCACTTCAAAAAATCTTGTGGACGCTCTAGAGGCCAAAGTTAATATCCGATTGACTTTAAATTTATACACAGTGTTTAAGGTTATAAGACGAAGACGCCTATTGATTTTCAGCGATTTCCGATAGTTAAGGCCAGAGTTATGGCCCTTGATCACCTCAAAAAATCTTGTGGACGCTCTGGAGGCCAAAGTTAATATCCGATTGACTTTAGATTTATACACAGTGTTTAAGGTCATGAGACGAAGAATCCTATTGATTTTCAGCGATTTCAAATAATTACTGCCAGAGTTATCTCCCTTGATAACTTCAAAAATTCTTGTGACGCTATAGAGGCCAAAGTTACCATCCGATTGACTTCAGATTGATACATAGAGTTTAAGGTGTTGAAACGAACAAGTATTATGATTTTCAATGAATTTAGATAACTGAACAGCTAAATCCATGATATTAAATGTTTCATGTATATACTAATTGTTAGCTTGGGATAAATCTTTATAAAAAGCAATCAAATTCTAATGATTTTCTGATAATTACATAATGAGTTGTTACTCTTAATCAGTTTTTAGTGTATTACAAATGTTTCATTACCGAAAAAAGTAAAAATATGCGACAACCCTTGTTGACTGCCCGGACGATTTAGCTGCCGTGGGCGTATGTTTCGTTGCCTGGCAACCTATCTTTCTTCTAGGGTTTTCTTCGGACTTCACGTTGTTTAAAATATGATCAATTATTCCGATCTTCAATTAACTGACACTGGAACACTTTTTACGTTAAGTATGTTTTTATATCTACATGTATCTAACATCCATAATACAGGTAACTACAATATTATTGCCTCTCAGCCGGGATGGCTGTGGTGTTCTCCCAACCTCCCAATGGTATCTATTTTCTACCGCCTCATAATGATATCTGAATCCGGCTTGTGAGCCAGGGCAGCAGCTCACGGTAGAAACTTCCCCTTGAATCTCTCGAATGATATCTAAATAAACTTAAACTTCGAATGTTCTTATAAAGAGGTTACGTGCATGAGTCAGAATTGAGCACCGGGAAATTGACCAGGTGCTTCCTTTATCGGATTGGTCAACTACACAGCTAACCTGGATTTCAAGACGGTGTACTTATATGGGCACCTAGGAGAGCGACTAACCACGTTTTTAACTCTTGGGATTACCCTTTTTGGATTATCAGACTTATGATGTCATTGCCCCACTTTAAACTTCCCAGACATATTCTTGTTAGCCTAGTTCTTGTTGTCACTAACAATTTCAATACATAAACCAGAAGATATTTTACAAACTCAGGTGACCTCTACAGCATATAGGGTCTATAGTGTAACATATGCCCCTTTGCAATGCGTTAAATAAGCGCAGTTGCTTAATTAACGTCGTCATCTAGCATGCATTAAATATAATAAATACAAGTACTTTCGGGATGACATTTTAAAATTGTCATTCCATGTCGCGAACAATGTTTAAATAATCACAAGTAAACTTCTAGTTGTCCATTAAATATTTCAAGTCCTACTTCTAATATAATAATCATTACACTGATATGCATGCTACAATAACATAAATACACTGATTCACGTTATAAAACACAATAAATAATACTGGTTCAAAGTCACTGCAATTTCACTGTCTAAATTGCATGTCCTATTGTTCGTTTTCTGCCACTTTAACCTAAACACAGAAAATATAACTAAAAAAGTTCAAAATTCTTCATGTGTCCTGATTTCAAAATATTAGTACACTCAATTTAATATTGTTAAAGTTCAGTTTCACTTTAACTTCGCCACTTTAACTTATAACTTTCTTTATTTTTATAATTCCGACAAAATAGACCGGGAGCCCAGAGGGTCGAACCTAGACGAACGAGGTACCAATATCTGACCATATAGGCATCTACATACTAACCTGGGATGCACAGAAGTGGGCGTCTGCCGGGGCCCAGTCCATGGGTGTGACCCTGGTGACCCCTATAATGACCCCCAAAATGGGGTTATAAAACACAATAAATAATACTGGATCAAAGTCACTGCAATTTCACTGTCTAAATTGCATGTCCTATTGTTCGTTTTCTGCCACTTTAACCTAAACACAGAAAATATAACTAAAAAAGTTCAAAATTCTTCATGTGTCCTGATTTCAAAATATTAGTACACTCAATTTAATATTGTTAAAGTTCAGTTTCACTTTAACTTCGCCAAATCATCATCTGGATTTCCATTGGTCATTTTTAACTACCATCGTCTTCTTCTAAGTAATGTATCTCATTTGTCAGAGGTTCCGACTTCTAAGAATTTTCAATCAGCACATCTTTTGAAGACCTGTGTTGGGATAAATTCATTCATCCTCAAATCAAACATGTCATTGTTATCAGACCAAAAACTAAGTAATTTAAAAATTTATTTAAATGTTTATTGCCTAAGATTTTTTACTTAAACTTCTTATTAACTCTTACCCTTAAATTAAAATCAACTTCATTTAATTAATACACTGCGATGTGTCTCTTTAATTATCAGAATTCAGTTTAAAACAGTATTAAATTACATTTGACCTCTTAACCCTAGCTCATTAATTTAGCATTTTATAACTTTCTTTATTTTTATAATTCCGCCAAAACAATTACATGGTTACTTTAACAATTCACTATCAGTAATTTAACGTTTTGACCTAGTCTCATTAATCTACCTTTTTGACTTCCAGTGTTACATTTGTAAAGATGCCATACAAACATGGCCATATCTGAATGACATCCTATTGTATCTGGAACCATATCACGGGCTAGTGTTGTACACCTCATCAATAACCTTAACTCTCATTACATTACTACGTTTTACCTACTAGTTACAGTAAACAGTTTTATACCTCATTAGTACTCATTAGCAAACCGTCTACTCTAGCCGTATCTGGTTATTGTTTAAGACATCCCACTCCACTTGTTGTGCTACAAACACCCAGTTAACATTGAGCATATAGGATGCAAAGGTATACCCCTCAATGTATAGAGTTCTCTCGTCTCTTTAGGCCGGCTCCATAAATCAACATGTGACAGATAAACTCCTTTTCAACACTATTCATACCGTATATTTCTAAATAACATATATTATACCTCATCTTAACTTTTTAAACGCTTTTCCGTGAATTCATTTCTTTCCGAATTCAAGTGACATCACACTTTTTTTAAATTACCAAACGGCGTCTTAGTTAAAATAAATGTGATAAATATTTATTCAATACCAATTCGGATTATACTCATGGTTTCAACAGCCAAACAATACCGTAAGTTATTATATTTCTCACTTTTAACACATACAACAATTGACTAATAAGATCGTGACTTCTTCTTTGACATTAAATATGGTTTTATACATTACGCATGACACATCGGGGAATTAAAAATCTATTCGACAGCTAACCGCACATTCGAATTCAAAGTTAAATTAACCAATTTTCACCATGGTATGTTTTAACGCATACTTTGGAACTTATTCTCCTTTGGACATTTTGTTTTACTAAACAACAGGAACCGACACATGACTTAAAAGCGACTCACTATTGCCGGAAATCGTGTTTCACGTTGATTGAACCTTTTATTTAAAACCATATACTACAAAACAACACGAGAATCTTGAAATTGTAAAGTTACACACTTTTGCAGGAAACCATGTTTCACTTGAACTTTTCATTTAAAACCTTATACCGACCCACACGCTATCCTGCGAATTTAAAAAGGGCCATTCAGTTTTAAATTTTCCTTGGGCATTTTCCTTTACCCTACAACCTAAACTCTACTCACGATTACATAGGTTTATACCTATACCTAACTCTATTACACACAAATACACATACAGGTACATTACATTCATGTACGAACAAAACTTAAAGTCCCTATAGACTTTTCGAAATATAGTTACGATCTATGCCTCAAGAAGAACAATATTCTTATGGAGTTTCGTGTCACCCGCGCAAAATCTCCAATTCCGAATTCCTTTCTTACATAGACCGGAGATAATCATTAATTATTTTATTCCCTATTCCGCTTCCTTATTATTTCTTAATTAATAAATACATTTTCAGCTTACCTCTTAGACTCACTTTAAATCCAGTTTAACAATTTAACATACCTATCTAGGCCTGTATTACCTAGTTGAATTATAACCATGTCCATCAAAGCTTAATAAGGAGTAGATTTTATTATTATTTAGATGAATTTGAACACCTATCTTAATTAATTTTAATCTTATTTTAATTGGTCTGGTTAAACAAATTTACATGTTAAATTTTCAGAAAAAATATAATTATCCATTGGCTGAATGTCTTCACGTCCCTCAAATAGATTTCTTTTGATTGTTATCTTCTTCCAAATTTCTTCAACATATTTTCAGGGTCAATCCTTGGTCAATGTCGCCAATAAGCAGCTGTGCCACTACCGTGTCTCTTTGTGACTGTCGTCTAGGATTTTCTTCTAGGCTTTTCTTCAGACTTCACGTTGTTTAAAATATGATCAATTATTCCGATCTTCAATTAACTGACACTGGAACACTTTTTTACGTTAAATATGTTTTTATATCTATCTAACATCCATAATACAGGTAACTACAATATTATTGCCTCTCCGCCGGGAAGGCTGTGGTGTTCTCCCAACCTCCCAATGGTATCTATTTTCTACCGCCTCATAATGATATCTGAATGCGGCTTGTGACCCAGGGCAGCAGCTCACGGTAGAAACTTCCCCTTGAATCTCTCGAATGATATCTAAATAAACTTAAACTTCGAATGTTCTTATAAAGAGGTTACGTGCATGAGTCAGAATTGAGCCCCGGGAAATTGACCAGGTGCTTACTTTATCGGATTGGTCAGCTACACAGCTACCCTGGATTTCAAGACGGTGTATTTATATGGGCACCTAGGAGAGCGACTAACCACTTTTTAAGTCATGGGATTACCTTTTTTGGATTATCAGACTTATGATGTCATTGCCCCACTTTAAACTTCCAAACATATTCTTGTTAGCCTAGTTCTTGTTGTCACTAACAATTTCAATACATAAACCAGAAGATATTTTACAAACTTAGGTGACCTCTACAGCATATAGGGTCTATAGTGTAACAGCACACGCTGGCCATTTCGCGATCCATCACAATTCAACACCATTTTTCATCCCTCTGTCTCAAAGCATTGACCAATCAAATTGCACATTTCTGCTTCGACCAAGCAGAAAATTGCTCATAATTGACCACAGTCAAAGCACATTTGACCAATTACCCCAAATTGGGTCCTGGAACACACCAACTTCAAACAAATTTCCAGGTAATCTGGCTGTCAGGTGGCTATTTTCGGATATATATGAATGAATATGGACCGATGTAAAGTTATTCATATCTTGCAATGTAATCCTGCAAGTTACGGCCTCCCAAATTGGACCCTGCATTTTCTACAACCGGAACTGACTGCACGTTTGTTTTATTCTCCATCTGAACGAGTAGACCACACCTTCTTGTTAGAACAATATTCATCACAAAAATATCAACAAATAATTTCTTTATTCATTCTTGAACACTTTTTATGTTTGAAATCGTCTGTTAGGAGTCACTAGTTTGGCCGAGAAAGTTCATCTGGAGTTTCCGGTGTGGTTTCCACATGTCAGTGGTGCAGTAGGCCTTCAGAGGGTTCGACTTGGACAACTGTCGAGTCATTTGGATGGGACGAAAAAACCAAGGCCCCATGTACACATTTCCCGACCGGGACAGAACAGCAGGGCGTTAAACTGCATTTCATTTCTGTCTCAAGGTACGGAGGGCCTCGGTCCGTTATCAATTTTTGACGAAAATTACTGGATAATCTACGACATAAAAAGCCAAACTCTCGGTTACGCATGGGCAATGGAACCTTTTGTCTAAAGATAGACGTCATTGGCTAAATTCACTGATCTCTATATGTATAGATCAGTGCTAAAGTCTCGAAATATATCCTACATTTCACTTGGCACATCTTTATCTGGAGAGATACGTTGAGGACCTTTCGGTATAATAATTAGAAACAAAATAGAGATGAGGAATAAACATAAATGGCGATGGAAAATTAACAAGATTGAGAGAAGCCATACGTTTGATTCTTGACGAGAGATAATTACGATTTCAATTAAAATCTTTACAAAAAAAGTTTTAAGTGTCATTGTTCACAAGCGAGATGTTTTGGTAGATTCAGTACGTGGTAACATATAAGACTGGATAATCCAGACAATGACCTACTTTCCGTCAAATTTTGAGGACCCATCTTTTAGTTATATAACATAAAATATCATTTTCTGTGTGGCATAGTCTTCTTTTGAAAAACGCGTTGTTATGTTATTTAGGCGATAAACACCGACTGTTTAAATTTAGAGGACTGTTAATGTCCATTGGATACCGCTTAAATCATTAGAGGCCGAAATCGCGCAGCGATCGAGCGCCTCTAATGAAACATTTAAGCGATGTTAGAAAGGCTAATAATGCTGCTAAACATGACTATATGTTGTAGACCTTTGCGAGGTCAATTTAAAATTAATTGTTCTTTATTTCTTTAATTATATAGTTCTGATTTGGAAATATTATTCCAGGTATACGCTAGGGTAGAGTACATGTTATTACTATGTCACCTTTCCAATTGCTAAGGCCTAACGATACAATGCTTATTGTACTAACGGAATACCTCTGATCGGACGCTACTGTTCGGGAATTGTGAAATAATCTAGCAACGTCCAGATGTTGTCGTTACTTGAGGAACATGCAGGTGATGCAAACAATAATGTCCGCAGACGAGACTGTCAAGTCTTTGACTCCACCGTGGTTAGTAGTGGAGCTGTAGATCTCGGACGAAAGGTTTCTCCGTAGTGACCATGGCCCGGTTGCTCAAAGCTCTGTTAACTTTTAACGTTAACATGGAGTTAACGGATCGTTAATTTTAACGGAGAGAAAGGTTGTTGCTGGAAGCCCCGTTAAATATAACATGGCGTTAACTTGCCGTTATAGTTAACGGAGGTGTTAGGCTCCGTTATCTGTTTAATGGTTGCATTAGTAGGCTTAGCATAAAGTAATACATGCAGATTACCAGTGTAATTTTCTATAGAACATTCTAGAGAGTTGGGCGATGGGGAGCTATTCCATTTTCTATAGGATTATTAATATTGTTTCATTTTTAAAGCGCTATATTATAACAATAGTTATTTCTAAGCGCTGTACAGTCATATTTACACAATGTTACGCGCATTCTCTTTATATGAGTTACTAAACAGATGAGTCTTCGGTGAAGATTTAAACTGAGACAGTTGGGTACACTCTCTAATGTTTCTGGGTAGTTCATTCCAAAGTTTGGAACCCTTAATGGAAATGAAAACTTGCCCACCGGGCGCCGAGAGCGTGGAACAGCTAATATGGTTCTGTCACGTACTGAACGAAGATTAGATTGACCAGTGGTGTAAACATTAAACATTTCCACCTATAAATAGGAGTTGTTTTGGATACTACTGACTTATGGGTGTTGACGAGAATTTTAAATTTTATTCTGGCTCTGACAGGTAGCCAGTGTAGCTGCTACATATGCAATGAGATATGATCGTATTTTGAGGTTCCTGTTACAAGTCTTGCGGCGTTGTTTTGTGCGATTTGAAGTCTATCCAGAGATTCTTCTGGTGCCCCAGATAAAAGTGAATTGGCATAGTCCAAGTGTGAAATGACCAAAGCATTGATAACACTTTTGAGAGCTCCTGGATTCAGATAGTTCCTAATTTTGGAGATAAACCTCATCTGGAAAATCATGCGGCTTATGATGTTGCTTATTTGCGGTACAACAGATAGATGTTCATTAGTTATATATCCAAGATTTTTAACTTTAGATTTTTGGAGGATATCACAGTTTCCAATCCGGATGGCATCAGCTTTTATTAACTTACGTGCTTGCGCCTTGGTTGATATTAGCAAAAATTCAGATTTATCATCGTTTAGTTTTAGTTTGTTGTTCAACATCCATTTACGAATGTCCACAAGACAATTTTCCAACTTCCTTAGGGATAATGTCATAGAATCGTGGTCCCCGTGAGCAAAGAAGTCGTATAGCTGAGTATCATCTACAAATCCGTGGTTATACACACAGTGTTTTCTTACTAGTTGACCGAGTGGCAAGATATAGATGAGAAAGAGTAAGGGAACTAACACAAACCCTTGAGGAACGCCAATAGTTGGTGATTTAGGATTGGAAATTGAACTATTGCATTGAATTTTCTGAGATCTGTTATGAAGGTACGATTTGATCCATTGCAATGCAGCACCACCTACCCCAGTAACAGTTTCCAAGCGCTTAAACAAGATCTCATGATCTAAGGTATCAAAGGCGGCGCTCGGGTCCAAGAGGATCAAATGAGCAGCCTGGTTTCTGTCTAGTGCAAAGTCATTATCATTTTTAATCTTGACCAATGCCGTCTCTGTACTGTGTCCAGCCTTATACGCTGATTGTAGTGGATCATGTAGACCATATTTTATTAAATGAGAGCTAATTTGATGGGCAATTACATTTTCAATAACTTTACCAATAAATGGGAGGTTAGAAACCGGCCTATTGTTTTTCAATAACTCCTGATATAGGTTAGCTTTTTTCAGGAGTGGGGATACTAGTGCACACTTTAGAACATCAGGGACAAAATTGGAGGAAATTGAGCTGTTCACAATTTGGGTGTGTAATGGGAGGAGCAATTCACGAATTTTACTTTGTTTCAACATCCAAGTTGGTATGACATCGAGATTACAGGTAGAAGAGTTGCCCTTTAGTATGATATCTTTAATATGCTCAGACGATGCCCGTTCGAACTAATTCAGGAATCTGGCCGGAGTATTAGAAGGGACGTCTAAATAAATGGACGTCGTGTTGACAGACGCTTGATCCAGCTGATGACGGATTTCAAAAACTTTTTTTATGAAAGAAATCACTGAATTTCTGTCAACTTTTGATCATCATCACATGTTGGTAACCCTTTTGTTGTATGCGACGTCAGTTTACTGACAACTTTGAACAAGTCTCCTGAATTTGGCGCAGTGAGTTTATCATTGTAAAACTTTCTCTTAGTTTTATTTATTAAATTCACAACACGCAATGCCTGTTTTTGATAGATCTGTTTATGGACTTCTAATTTTGTTTTCCGCCATTTCCGTTCGTACCGACGGCGTGTACATCTTTCTGTGTGGATGTCGCCGTTATACCAAGGTAACGGTTTAGAGGATTTTAATGTCCTTAATTTTAGGGGTGCATGTTCATCCAAGACACGGAGAACAGACATTTCGTATTTTTCAATTAGAGAATTGACGTTATCAGATGTAGTACTATTGATTAGTTGATTAGTGTAGCGTTTAGATCTTCAACGAATTTCTGAGTATCAAGATGTTTCAATTTTCTACTTGTGACAGTTATTCTCTTAGCAGGTTCAAACACGGATGTGAGTGGTCCGATTGTCGGGAATGGCCATGTCTCGGACTACCATGTGCTTCAGAGGATACTTGTCGTTGGTCGATTGAAGTTGCGCGGCCACGCATGTGTAGGTACTGGGGATTCTGCATCGTTGCCTTCGGCAGATGCCGATCTTGTACACTTATGTATAAGTGTATATGCGACTGCCGTTCAAAGTAGCGACGATTTTCTGGCGTTGTTCCAATCCTTTGTTATTGGGGTCCTGACGTCCACCGACCCCATCGGTGGAATGGAACTTACCGTTTTTCCCCCCACAAGATTTCTTTCGACAGGCGATCGTTCTCGGCTACCGTACCGAAACTGATAAAGTTGTTCAAGTAAGCCTGATAGAAATAGTTCGACAGAGAGGTGGTGACCAATGTTTTGGTATCTGTTCCCAGGCGTAATTTGACGTAATTTAACAGGTTGTTAATGGATGCAATTTGACTGTCCGCACCAAAGTCACCCTCGTCGTTCTTGGTCACCCTCTGGGCAAAGTGCAGTGCCATGTTGGCCAAATCGGTGGTGGCAATAGCAATTTCAATTCGAGATGGGTGCATCGTGGATCAAGTCGATCGTCAGAGAATACTTTATGATTTTGTTCCCCTTGTTTATGGCCTTTTTCGTGTCGGGTACGCTGAACAAATCCTACAATTCGTCTCGCGTACAGGGACAGGATTCACTGCGCATTACGTGCGTAGTCATGATCGAAGATATCTGGTTTGCGTCGTTTATGAGAGGTGGCATGTGTTTTCTTCCTCTGCTTCGGATAATGTGAAGTGGATTAAGATCGTGAGGGGTCTTTTATAGGTTCCGTGTGGGCGGACACGTTCTTGAGTGTATCGGACATCGTGTTTGACACCGCAGGCCAAACGTGTCCCTTCCACTTCCAATTTTCTCGACCAATGACGGCGTGGAACACGCTGGGTAACACTTGGGCCACATTGTTTTCACGTCCACTTTGCTGGCCGACCACAGGGTCTTTCCCACCGATTTGAAGGCAATCAATACTCCACTGACCGACACCCTGTTGTCTCAGAATTCCCCCCCCCCCTTTGTACACTACCGGGCGCTACTGATCCCGGCGGCGGTGGAAGAGAAGTTGGGCCACCATCTTACCGTGGAGAAATTTGCACTGCTTTTCCCATTCCCTTCGAACAATGGAGCCTTCACGTCGCTCACGATCCGAGGTTCGATAATGTCAGTGTACAAGTAAAACAGGTCGTACTGGATTTGAAGATTTGGGATTTGGTTGGCGTAAAAGGCAGGAGACTATGTCATTGACTACACTAGTTTCCATAAACCGTCCAGTCATCATCTTTGATGTGCGTTTCCACCACCATCGCCCTTTACACCCTCGAAACAATACAAGGGGTGGGTGCTGTTGAGTTGCGCGCATATCTTTACTTCGGGGTTCTTCGTTTGGTAATTTATGTTGGTCCATTGGTCAGGAAACGTGTCATGAACAGATCCACTTCCTATTCCCGACGAGTGACGTGACGTACCGGCTCCACGTGTGTTTAATAAGTGGACACGGTGTTGTCGGGATATCACATACTCCGCGCAGTGTTGCGTTTGATTAGAGGTAATCCAACTACACACTGCTATTATGAGTGGATATTGTTGTTTTAAATTTTGATTTGTCAGTAGTCGTCTACCAACCAATCACTAGCTGCCAATATTGGACCAAGTATGTTTACATAACTTTACGTCATGACTCACGATTTTTATTATGCCTAATTAACCCGTGCATAGCAGAATAATGCCAGTAAAACTAATTGCGTGACAAACGAGGCTATCAAGTCGAATGAAATTTAAACAATACTGTTTGGAAACGAACATCCTTTCACCGTTTTTTTATTACCTTAAATCACTGTCCAAAGTTTTAGGGAAGACCCAGATTAAACGAAGGACTGTCATAAGTTCAAGAAACAGACGCTATTCCAGCAATGGCCAGAGAGGGATTTCTCGGGCCATTGCTTCAGGAATATGGGATATTGAACTGTGTTCATTGCGTTTGGTCGGAGAAGGTAATAGGTAAAAGGGGTACTACAGAGCAAGACCGTCCACAATGCGGTCTGTGATCCATCGGGTTTGAAGGCCATGACGATGCTCTGATGTCGTCTGGCGTTGTAAGTCCGACGTTGAACATTTACAGTCCAGTTCGGCCAGTAAACTTTGTCGAAGGCTCCGTGTTTCGGCAAATCCCAGCATACAGTTGTACTGGTGTCTATTGTTCTATTTTTCTTTTTCAGGGGCGTGGGGGTGTTGTCAACATGCATTCATGTTCCGGGCGAACGTCTTAGGACGCAATGCCCATGTTCTGATGTCTGGCGTTGTAAGCCCGAACCAATTCGTCTTGTTTTTGAGGGGAAACACCCAAGCGTACTTGGAAAACACGTCGATGACGCACAACAAATACCTGTATCCCTAACTGTGTTGGGCCAAAGCTACTCTGTCTTGTCTTGGTTGTCTTTTTCGTTTTTGGTAACGAGCAGGACAGTCTTTATACCAGTATCCGACATTGTTACAGAAGAAACAAGCTTGACTAGCCATCAAGAGCAGAATGGAATTTTATTTTGACACGTCACTCTTTCTTTCCTTCGTTTCTATTGGTTCGTGTCTAGTCCAGGATTTCCAGGCTGTCCACATACATATTCATTATTCACTTCTTCAAAATCGATAACGGCTTCACTTCATTTCTGACTGGGGTGCTTGTACTCGCACTTGCAGCCGATACACTCCTCGCACCGCCTTTCTTCTATAATGGGTAAGTAACACTTGAAGACATCGCCGTCTTAGGTTTTCGATCATATCCGTATTCTCTGCCGATTCGTCATCTTCTTTGTTCGTTCACCATCGTCCTGAGACTCTGCTGATTTGTCATCTTAACTGTTCGTTTGCCATCGTGTTGAGACAGGAAAGTTTGTATCCATAAAGATAAGTGTTGCACGTTTGGTCATCGTCATTGAATTGAACGAACCGCTTATCGTACACGATTTTATACGGTTTTTTTCTCGGGGCGAGTCCAGAGACGTCTATTGGAGATGAAAGATGTTCGTTTTGGTTGATGTGTCGTACGTTCTCCTTCATGGTGACGTAATTCAGCTCTTGGGAGGAGCGATAATTCAGCGGGAATTCCCTGACGTTGCTGGCGGTACGCTTAGTTCTTCCGCCCTCCGCTGACAATTTCTCGAATGGTGACATTCTCGGGCAGAACGTTTTACCACTGACCAAAACTTCGAGGACGTGGTACAATCGGTCTTGGGGAAGTTGTCTCTCTGTCCGAATTTCCCTCTTGGCCATGTTGAGCTGAAGTTTACACAAAACGCCCCCATATCATTGATGGGTTGTATCGACGTATGATGCAGGCGAAAACCTTCGGTGTCGTTCATGAAGCAAGTCTTGGCTTCTTCTGTGTGACAGGTATCGGAATAACTGTTACTTTCCATCTTCGTCTTTAGGTTTGATTGATGTAGCAGGTAAACAGACCTCCCGCGATATCACATGGCTAAGTGGGTAAGATGCTGGCTCGCTAGTCTGGAGGTCGGATCTTCAATCCCAGCTTTTGCCGAGAAAGTTCATCCAGATTTTCCGGCGTGATTACCCCTTGTCAGTGATGTAGGCCTGCAACCAAAATTTCTAACTTGCTTAGAAACGTAATTCCGCTACACGGTCCTCCCAAAAACAAACTATACAATTTTGGAAAGCTTATAACACCAGGAACACAAATCCAGAGAGTTCCAAGCAAAAAGTTTGCAATTAATCAATTCAGGGCCAGATGAAAATTGTGATAATTAATTGTCAAGTAAATGCTATATTTATACTAATAATTATGATATTGACATAAAACTAAATATTGGTGAAAACACCCATTTTCGTCATCCTCTGTGAAGAATATGATATTGGTTGAATTTTGATTTAAACCAAAATGCAGGAAACATAATGGACAAGGGAACATAAATCATTTTGGAAAGCCATTAACGGCAATAGAGAGTTATCTCGCTTTCTGTCAAATATCCGCAAGTATGTAGCGAACTGGATCTCCGGATAGAGCGGATTACTGTGGTAGAGTGGGCCCGGCTCTATCCGTTTGTTCCGTTGAGGGTTCACCACTGTAGAGGTGTGGGAGTAGCGAACCAAGCCGCTGGCTCAGAAAGACTAACACCAGATCGATCAGCAACTCTCTTTATTATTCTTCGGATACAAAAATAAATGATTCTCCGTCTACCGCTCGTTAGCTCTCGCCCCTAACAGAGTTTTCTCTAATCCTCCTTATCGGGTTCTCTAACCCGCTCCTAACCGGGCTCCCTCTATCGCTCCCTGTACGTCGGGGTCGGATTCGAAATCGACCAGAGAAATGGCCTCTGTCTTACCTCTCTTTCTCTCACCTACGACTCGACTCCGACTCACTGCTACGGACTGGACTGGAATGGTATGTTTAACGTCCGCTTCCACTAATGTGATATCGCAGACTAACTGCTACGGGGCAAGACAAGGTATTATATACCCCAAAATCACGTGGCGGAACCACGTGGTACAAGGCACGCCTACAGTTCCTGTCAATCATAAGTACGTGCAGCCAATAGAAAGCGGGCCAACGACAACGCGTGTAAGGACAGAGTTACGAAAATGAATTAACACTATACATAAGCATTAAAATATAGACGACACAATAACAAAGCTAAAGTTCTTAAAAATGTACAATTAAATTAACTAATTATTAAATAATAACTGTGAGAGGGAAGCGGCTTCTCGCCCAGTGACCAATAAACAATGACTGAGACCTGCGCGATGAGGTCGTCTAAACTGAGGACGTGGATCGGGCTATGAACTTGGGCTTCAGATCATCACAAGTATTTCAGGTGTTTTCTGCTAATGTTGCATGACGCACAAGACCTTGTATGAGCACACAAATCCAACATTTATATCGTTAATGGGGGGGGGGGTGTTTACCCAGAAATTATGGATGTAGCATCTAGTCTGATGAGCAAGGAGATATGTTTGACATTGGTTGAGCAATATGTCTATGAAGTAGTGGAGACCAGACTATGTCCGTAGTTTTCTAAGTCGCATTGAAACCACATGATTTTTTCCACTAAAACGTAAACCCAGCCTTTCAATTAGACCCTACATTGATTTTACTACAGGTCTAGTTAAGATATTTAGGCCGAATTACAAACATTTAATCTAACACCGTATATATAATTGTGTAATTTTCTACCAAATATAAATTCAAGACAAAATTTATTTATTGAAGTAAATCAATTCTTGAAAATGAAAATTACGCAGTTACCTTTCACTTTAAATGTCATCAAAGTTAGTCGTTATCATCATAACCGTTACTGCATGTACGTATAACCATCAAATTTTGTTTCTTTAACAGTCTTTTTGTTACATTTTCACATCTACACAGATTAGACATGCACATGTACTGGTCATGTGCAAGACAACCCCGGTACGGTTTCGCCCTGTCAGTGAGCTTGGAGGGAAAACAATAGTTTAAACAATATTTGATTCAACAAACTGAATCCAGGGGCTTTCCCTTTTGTCTGCCTTTAGGGCCCTCCCTAACAATGGTACAGTATCATTTTTCTCATCGGTTTTAGCATATTTCTCCCGTTTTATTTTTTCAACTTCTTTGACTTTTTTTTCGCGAGGAGGCTGGCGCCTCCAACGCCTCAGCTATAAAACGCCTCTGATTAAATCGGATTAAACAACAGGTAAACAAATTTTCTGAATCAATCAATCATTAACTAAAATGAATTTTCCACAAAGCTGTGAAGGTTGTTTATTTTGAATTAATTACACAAATATACATTTATATTTCCATGAGATATGGTCGCGATCTCCATTCTCTGAAGATTGTGCCCGAAAAACTGAAATACATTTCCCGAAAAATGGACGGTTCAACGAATCTGGAAGGGCGGGTGGGTAGGCATATAGGCTCTCTCAAAACAGTATTTCTACTAATATATACTCTTCAAAAAAAGAAACGCACAGCCCATTTTTCATATTTTTTTTTTATTTACACAAAGTCGTTCTTTCCATAAATCTTACTTCTTTTAATGTCATTATGTAACGATAAAAGAAATTTTTTATTGGTTTTAAATGTAATGTTATTAATTGTGACTGGTCAGGCTTTTTGTCGAAATTTGTTATCGTTTGATTGCACTAACAAACATGAATTTAACAACTTCGCGAGCTTTCCGCATGGAACCTCCATCTAAGGTCTTTAAAATCCCGAGTGTTTCGTTACCTCTTGTTATTCATAGTAATAATAATGTAGGCAACAAGACTAGTAACTATGTTGACACAACTGCCATCTTTTATTCTCTACATTACGTCAACCCTCATCCGCATTACGTCAACCCTCACCCGGGTACTATATCAAAAAACAGTTAAAGGGAGGGTACTCTACAAATACAATGTCGTTACATCCCCCTTTTCAGACATAATGTAAACAAAACATTAATACTACAACTTAAAGAGATATAACCAACTAGGCTATTAAGTAGATTGAACATTAACATTTCAATTTAAAAAGATTACTACTTTAAGATATCATTGTAGAGATCGCTTTACCGTCAATTTAAACTTATACTACACATTACTTTGATTCTAATAAAGAGAACTTGATATCAACACATATAATTATTTACAGTCTTACCTGATCAGACATTTTGCAATCTTCAATAATTTGGTACACTGTGTTTAGAAAAATAGAACAATCAGTGAAGCGTGCTAGAGAATAACGCCGGATGTGTATAGTTGACTGACAACAAACAAACTGGAAGTGAGATCGGCTAACCTTTCCAGGTCAGAAGCCTCAATGTCCGCCATATTTATTTCACAAATTGGAAACAAGTATGGCGGCTTGAGGGCGTTAACTTTTTTTTATTTAATTATTTCGGTATTTTTGTAACCGGAGTTCAGCTAACCTTTCCAGGTCATAAGCCTCAATGTCCGCCATATTTATTTCACAAATTGGAAACAAGTATGGCGGTTTGAGGGCGTTAACTTTTTTTTATTTAATTATTTCGGTATTTTTGTAACCGGAGTTCAGCTTTAACATCAGTAACTAACTTAGGTTCAAGTAATGAAGTACAAGTTGGAAGAAGTGTTCTACAACGACGTCCAAATAAACGTTGACAGGGAGACGATTTCAAACCTTCACTAGGTGTGTTTCTCCAATCTAAGAGTGCTAGGTAAGCATCAGCTTTATCTTCAAGAGCTTTACGCATGATCTGTTTTGCAGACTTGGGATAGGTTGGAGAGCTGGTAATATGATCAAACTCATATTTTTTTAGAGAATCTAACAAAATCAGCACTATTGTAGGGAGGTCCATTATCAGATCTTACACGTTCTGGCAACCCATGTCGCGCAAAGTGAGCTTTCATCTTAGGTATGACTGTTTTAGCTGTTTATCTTTAAGATGATCAACCTCAAAATAGTTAGAATAATAGTCCACAGTAATGAGGTAGGGCTTCTCATTAAACTCAAACAAATCTGTTCCCACAAATTGCCATGGTCGGGAAGGAATTTGATGACTAATCATAGGTTCTTTCTGTTGATCAGGTTGAAAGGTGTTACATACGTCACACTTTTTAATGTATGTCTCTATATCACGATTCATATTAGGCCAATAGACGCTTTCACGAGCACGTCTTAAACATCCTTGGATACCAATATGACTGGAAAGTATCACAGATGTAGCATAATTTCGAAGAGAAAATGGTATTATAACACGATCAGCTTTGACGAGAACACCATTTTGTACCGACAATTCATCTCAAAATGTATAGTACACTTGAACAGCTTCAGGTGAACTGTCTTTCTTGTCTGGCCAACCTGTTAGAATAAGTTCCTTCAACTTAGTAAGAGTAACATCTGATTCAGTAGACTGTTGAATTCTTCTCAAGGATTCCTCAGTAACAGGTAAATGATGTAACATATTAATCTGTTCTATTTCAACTTCTATAGACGATCTAGTATTGACAGCTAAAATAGTTGCGTTGATTTCTGTCTTCTTAGTATGGGGTAAATATGCTCTACTTTAACATGTCAGCAATGTACATTTCTGAACCACGCTTATAGTTAATAACAAAGTCAAAACGTTGAAGACGTAAGAGCATTCGTTGTAAACGTTTAGGAGCACTAAATAGACTCTTCTTAGTAATGATTTCTAGGGGCTTGTGGTCAGAGTCGACATGTACTTTACGACCATAGACATAAAGTTCAAAACGTTCTAATCCAAACACGACAGCATGTAGTTCTTTCTCGATCTGGGCGTAGTGTATCTCAGTTGAGGTCAGAGAACGAGAAGCATACACGATCGGGTGTCCATCTTGCAGGAGACAAGCGCCTAACCCCGATTCTGAGGCATCACACTGGATTTAGTAGTGTCAAAGTAGCTTAACACAGGAGCCTCGGAGAGAATCCTTTTAAGAGTTTCATAGGATTTGCCGTGAACTCGGTCATCCCAATGGAACAGAGTTTTCTTCTTCAGTAGATCTCGAAGAGGAGTAGTGATTTGTGACACAGTAGGCACAAACTTTTGAACATAGTTTACCATACCTCAAAAACGCTGAACTGCAGCTTTATTGGACGGTTGAGGCATATCTAGGATTGCTTTTACTTTAGTAGGATCCACTTTCAGACCATGAGAAGTAATCACGTGACCCATATAAGTTACTTCATCCACACGAAACTTTACTTTGGCTTTATTTATCTTCAAACCTTTAAGCTGACATCGTTTCATCAATTCAATAAAGTTACGATCATGATCTCTAAAGGCTTCTTCATCAGAGTTTCCAGTACCATAAATGATGATGTCGTCATGTATTGCTTTAACACCTCGTAGACCTTCTAGAGCAAGATCTACTCTTCGCTGAAATTCTTCAGGAGCTACAGTTATTCCGAACAGGAGACGTTTCCATCGGAATCTTCCCCAAGGAGTACCAAAAGTGGTTAGTTAACTACTTTCCCTGTCCAATACAACATGCCAAAACCCATTCTTAGCATCTACCACCGAGAAAATTCTAGCTTTAGACAACTCTGGGAGCAGGTCATCAATAGTCGGTGTAGGATAATGATTCCTCTTTAAAGCTATATTGAGTGGTTTGGGGTCTATACAAAGACGAAGTTTTCCATTTGGTTTAGCCACGACTACCATTGATGAGATCCAATCAGTAGGAGTAGAGACAGATTCAATTATGCCTCGTTGAGTAAGTCTATCTAACTCATGCTTGACCCGTGATTTCAGAGCAACAGGGACTTTCCTAGTCGGAATCTGTACAGGTCTAATGTCTTTATCTAACGCAAAGCTAAGTTTACCATCAAAACAACCATCACCTGTAAACACGTCGTTGAATTCAGCATGAACGGTTTCTAGAGTTAAGACAGGTAAGTGTTCATCAACTTTATAAGTAGAATTAACTTCAAAATTTTCAACATTGACCGTTATCAGTTCCATACGCTGTATAGCACACGAACCAAGTATAGGCTTTACATCAGCATCAACGATCAGGAAATCCAAAATGTAGCTGTAACCATTCTTGGGGTTGGTAAGTTTAATAGAGCTCTTACCAATAGGAGTTTCCTTCGAATGATTATACATATACAGAGTCGTATCTGTAGGAGTAAGTGGAGAGTTACTACAATGTTTATCATATACTTTGAGAGGAAGTATATTAATAGTTGATCCACTGTCAAGCTGAAATTCTACCAGTTCCTCAGCAACTTTCATAACAGCATTGATCCTCTTCAGGTAAGTAGACTTCTCGCCATTTCTTGTCGAATTTTCAACAGAGTTCACAGAGTCATCATAACACAACCATCAGATGAGTCAGATCCTTCAACGAAATTAACGTTGTACTTGGGCTTTTTCTTAAAACCACGACTCTTCAATGACTTGTTAGGGCATTTAGCAGCAAAATGATTAAGTTTCTTACAAACACCACAAGATTTTTCCCCATGCAGGACAAATTTCTTTTCTCATAGGATGTTGAGCAGTACAGAATTTACAATCTATTCTAGGAGGACTTGACTGTAGAGAAGGAGGAGCTCTTGCAAGTCTTCTGCTTACTTTCACATCGCGAGATGATTTACTAACATATTTTATTTCTTCAACACCAGCCATGTTTTTCACTTGAGCAGCTGTAGCCTCACTTGCTCTGCAAATATCGATACAGCCACGTAAAGTTAAGTTAGCAGTTTGCAAAAGTTTCTTACGAGTGTGATTGTCTCTTATTCCAAGAACTATTCTATCTTGAATAAGACTGTCTTCCAGGGCACCATGGTTACGAGTTTTTGCTAGAGAGCGTAGCACAGTGAAATATGTATCCACATTGTCAGACTCTTGGTCCCGTTTAATGAAGCAAAATCTTTCGTAAGTTCCATTTGTCTCGCCAAGACAAAAAGTTTCAAACTTCTGAACAATAGAATCTATGTTATTTCTTTGATTATCATCATCAAAAGTCAAACCATCGTAGATATTGAGAGCTTCCGATCCTAAGCAGGTGAGGAGGGTAGCAGTACGTTGACCCATTTCCTTCTGATTCAGGCCACTGGCTATTTCATAGTCCATTCCCGTTTAAAAGTTCTCCAGTTAGCAGTCAGATTTCCACTCAAGTTAAGTTGAGAGGGAAAAGGTAAGTTGAACGGTATATGCAGCACAGGATAGTTTCTATCATCTTCAGCCATGCTTGAAGTATTTAGATTTTCTTTACAGGATACCACAGAAACAAACAGTGGGACTGTTAGCAGTATACATAAACAGACAATAATCTTCATAGTCGAGTTACTTTAACTATATGTTCCATCGTTGTAAACAGACGTCAACAATGTAGAGTAGAGTAGGTCTTAGCATTATACGTTGCAGAGACAGACGTACAAGAGTCTAGTAAAATCACAGAGATGATTTTATTTCAGTTTCACGATGCAGAGACGATCGTTGCCCTTTAAATCACAGAGATGATTTAAGCAAAATGTCAACAAAAGTTTAACAACTTTAACGATGCGAAGGCAATCGTTAACAGAGCAGGTCAATCGCAGAGACGATATCAAACCTTTACAAACGCTGAGACGTTCTTGTAGTAGAGAGTCAAATCACTGAGATGATTCGTGACTAAATTCGCTGAGACGAATCCAACTTCACAGAGATGAAGAGTTGTTTGTTGACATTGATGCACAGAGAAGCATCCAGAAAAACGTGGTCGGAAATCCGGATCAAACTGGTTTCTTCCATGCGGTCATCCAGCTTTGCCGTTCCACCCGTTTTAAGATTCAGTAACTACATACTAACATTGCTTTTATAGTATACGCTAGTCCCAGAATGTTCACATTACTTCTGACACCATGTTTCGTTACCTCTTGTTATTCATAGTAATAATAATGTAGGCAACACGACTAGTAACTATGTTGACTCAACTGCCATCTTTTATTCTCTACATTCCGTCAACCCTCATCCGGGTACTATATCAAAAAACAGTTAAAGCGAGGGTACTCTACAAATACAATATCGTTACAACGGGGTTCTCGCTTCCCATCAGTTACACATGTTAACACTCAAGGAACCAAGTAATGCCACATCTGAACGAAGACCAACGCAACAACGCTATTGGTCGATTACAAGCAGATGAATCCAAGACAGATGTAGCCAGGATGCTGCATGTTTCCCTTAGTTTCATTTCTCGCCATTGGTATAGGTACCGACAGCGAAGTTCAACACGTGACCGCCCAAACTCAGGCCAAGCAAGAATGACCCCACCTGTCCTGGATTGTCACTTCAGGTTACGTCATTGGCGTAAATGGTTTTCAACAGCGACCTCTACTGCAGCAGCAATTCCCGGACGGCGAAAAATCTCGTACCAGACAGTCCCTAAATGCCTACGTGAAACTGAATAACGAGGCAAACATCCCCGTTAGAGCTTCTGTTTTGTAATACGCCGACACCATATAATCCAATTTTAATGGGTCCAGACACCGAGGGTATGGTCACACCATCACTGGGGAGCAGATTGGTTCAGCGACGTGTCGCTGTTCTTGTTGCAACAAGGCGATGGTAGAGCCAGGATATACCGACGACGAAATGTAACTTTGTGTTTCTTTTTTGGGAGAGTATATATGTAAGCTTTAAATTCAGATTAGATATCGGGTATTAAAGCAATTTCAGGTTGAATATTTGTTCGACCCTTAACCTCTAATCCTATTTGAAAATATGGGCCCTTGTCTGTAGTTATGTCTGTTACTATTATCAATAATTATTGATATTTTCCATAAAGGGCGATAACTCCTTTTAAGAATAAATGGATTTCCAAAATTATGTTTCCCTGTCCATTATGTTTTCTGCATTTTATTTTAAATCAAAATTTAACCAACATCATATTCTTAGGATGACGAAAATGGGTGTTTTCACCAATATTTAATTTTATGTCAACTTCACAATTATTAATGTAAATATAGCATTTACTTTACAATTTTCATAATTTTCATCTCGCCCTAAATCGATTAATTGCAGACTTTTTGCTTGGAACTCTTCGGATTTGTATTCCTGCTGTTAAAAGCTTTCCAAAAATGTATAGTTTGGTTTTTTTGGGAGGACCGTGTAGCCTGGCGGCAGGCCTAATGGGACTAAACACCGTTGACCAACGGCTGGATGGCATTGTTTCTCACGGGGCATCAGATGTTTGGGGTGTGCCATTGATGATCTTCCTCTCAGAAATTCGTCTACCTCGGGGTCATGGCGTCGCTCTTCCTCCATCTCACACGCCCACATGACACGGATGGTCTGTATACCGTACTGAACCTGGAGTCGACGGTGACGTCCCTTGGTCTTCTGGTACAAATCTCGCATGCATTGTAGGGTTGTTTATGGACGTCCTGGACACGATCTGGAAAATATTTGGGACACATATAGGCTATGCCTGTCCCCCAATCCCTATTCAGATACAAATCTGAATAAAATACTGCTTATAAAAAAGGCACACCCGTGAAATTAGTACACTGTGTCCGTGGTCGTGTCCATACCATCCAAACTGTAAGGTCCGACTTGGCATTCACTGCCGCTGCGGGCGTGTCTAATGTTTGTTAAAGGGGTCTGGTTTCGATAAGTTGCAAGTCATTTATCACTTAGATGGGTTTTCCCAGTCCAACCATCGCAGTGCTTTGTAGGACTTTTTTTTATAAACAATAATTTATTCAGGATGCCTGAATGGGATTGGGGAACAGGCTTAGCCTATGTGAAACCCCCTCTCCCTAGATAATATACATACATAGTATTAAAACAAAGGGACAGAATGGGTGTATATACACAGTTAAAACAACAAACGCATACATATATAAGTATAAATACATATATAATGAGGTGGATGGGAATGTATAATATATGCAATGGGTTACATTGTTACGTAAATTAATATTGTAAATTAAACTGCTAATGGGAAAGATTAAAATCTATTTGACATATCAATAAACTTCTGGACTTGATTAAAGATATTGTTGTTTACATGGATACAGGAGACTGTTAATGTTTTTTGAGATCGTATTGTAGTTTGTCTATGGTTTCTTTTCGTGCATTTGAATATAAGAGCATCGTAAGAGGTAGTGATACAAAAGTGACAGCATGGCTACAGGACACATAGATTGGGAAGTGTTCAAAGGAATCTTGCTGTCAAAGAAGACGAAGCGGGTCACATTGTCTTCTGTTATTTGTCGATGTAACAAAACTCAAAACTGCTTTTCTATCGTGAGCCAATCTAGTCGGATGGAGCACTTGTATTCTCCGCATCGGTGTTCTTTGAAGTCTCGTTTGAATTTAATGACGTCACACTCCTTGTTTCAAGTCTCGCATTTCTTCCAGCGATGACAAACATGTCACTTGGCTCTGTATTGCGATCGGGTGGGCAGGGTGGACCAATTTTCTAGCATCCTTGGCACATGATGTGATACGAATGTTTCTCGTAACCATTGTATCCCCCCCCCCCGGCGGCAGGGAAGAAACGAACACGTAATGTCGTGTAAATACTGGTTCAGTATTTATTTTATTAAAATAAATACATTCCACAAGATTGAAACCCAATATCTTATGGAACTGTTGTGGTGAAAAGTTCCACACAAACGCTCCCAAACCTTGCCATAAATGCCATACTCTTCTATCAATTTGTGCAACGACATAGATGTATCAGTTTCAATTTATTTTATTAAAATAAATACATTCCACAAGATTTTCGACTTAGAATAATATGCATAGAGTGTTTTGGGTGTGTGGTGTTTTTTACAACTAGAGTTCCACAAGATATTGGACTTTTTGTTTAAACATTTTTTTACTCCAAAACTTCTTCTCAGACCCTCTATATGCCTGTGTGGTACCACATTCCACAAGATTTTCGACTTAGAATAATTTTGATAGTGTTGTGGGTCTGTGGTATTTTTTACCACAAGAGTTCCACAAGATATTAGACTTACAAAAAAAAAGTTTTTCCTCCAAAATTTCTATATGCCTGTGTGGTACCACATTCCACATGATTTTCGACTTAGAATAATTTTGATAGTGTTAAGGGTCTGTGGTGTTTTTTACCACAAGAGTTCCACAAGATATTGGACTTAAAAAATCATTTTTTTTCTCCAAAATTTCTTCTCGGACCCTCTATATGCCTGTGTGGTACCACATTCCACAAGGTTTGCGACTTAGAATAATTTTGATAGTCTTATGGGTCTGTGGTGTTTTTTTACCACAAGAGTTCCACAAGATATTGGACTTAGAAAAAAAATCTTTTTTTTTTTTTCTCCAAACTTTCTTCTCAGACCCTCTTTGATAGTGTTATGGGTCTGTGGTGTTTTTTACCACAAGAGTTCCACAAGATATTGGACTTAGAAAAAAATCATTTTTTTTTTCCAAAATTTCTTCTCAGACCCTTTATATGCCTGTGTGGTACCACATTCCACAAGATTTTCGACTTAGAATAATTTTGATAGTCTTATGGGTCTGTGGTGTTTTTTTACCACAAGAGTTCCACAAGATATTGGACTTACAAAAAAAGTCTGAGAAGATATTAATGAATTTTTTTTTTTATTTTTTACTAAGTCTAATACCTTTGGATCTCAGGGGGTTTGAGATGAAATTTTTGAAAGGACACAACAGAATAAAATTTTGTAGAATATATTTTCCCCACATTTTACAAGATAATAGGATACGTTATTATTGTTCAAGCAAATTTTTCATGGTCCACTTTTCAAAACGCTCCCAAACCTTGCCATGTCCATGGTCGACTGGACAAAAACAAATCTGTTTAAACAATTGAATAACTGCCTATAAATAATAGTGTCTAGGCATACAGGTTTTCATGGTCATGGCCAAGGATCTTCGCCATCTCAAAGGTAGGCTAGAGTGACAAAAATCATCAAGTAATTCTGCAAATGTCCGTCACACTATTTTCAAATTTCATCTTATATCCAAATACATCCATGAAACACATAAAACAGTAGAAAACCAGTCACGCAAATTAATTAAACCCATTTAGAGGCCTATCCTAATTAGGCACTGTCTATATACACAATTGTGTTCTGTTTTGTTTTTTTTGGCAGCATCACCAAGCAAATTTTACTAATTTTGATCGAATTCCGACTACCATCTAATTAATAAAATCATTAGTGACAAGAAAGGAGTTAATAAGATGAAAATATGAATATGGCAGCTGAAATACGCCTTGGTTATATCTATGTTTACATTCATTGACATCACGTAGCAACCACTGTCCACTGAGGCATCGCATAATTTTTTGGTGGACGTAAGTCTCGAACAACTTTTGTCTGAACGGAAACTAATAAAAATAGTGTCAAGGGTCTGCAAATGAGACTTTGAAAAGCTAAAAAACTTACCACATTTTACACGACGGGCGGGCCCGTAGCCAGCTCATACAATTTGGTGGGGGGGGGGCTACAGAATGTTTTGGCGGGGCTGAGGATGTGGCAGGCTAAGAACACTCCTAAGAAATCATTATTTTGGCGAAATATTTGGAGGGACTAATAGTCCCCCCCCCCCCTGGACCCGAAGACGGGAACTTTACAAACGAAACAAGTTTTGTTGTCTAGAGTTAACCTTCTCCAGTCGCGATTAGCATGTCATATATATGTCATTGAAGATTGACAGTGTTGACTTAAAACATCACATGAAGACTTATTTCCCATTCAACTAAATAAAAATCTTTAAACATAAGAAAAATTTGATTGAGGATATCAATTGGTTTTCTTTTGCCCCTCCCAACACCTAGCAGTGTCATCCATCTTGAATTGGTTGCCAGTGAGGAGAATTATGGGATACTCGTTGAATGATTAAATTTTAACCATATGGTTATTGAATGGTTAAATTTAACCATATGGTTACATAACGACGTCGTTAAATATAGTTGAACAACTCAAATTTAACCACAGGTTATATAGCGATTAGTTAAAGTAGCTAAGTCTCTAACTCAATATCGTCCAAAGTCTTCGGCATTCAAAACACGAATTATTTGTCAATTTAGATCAACACTAATGTTGCCATTTTATCGGGAAAACATGGGCTTTTGATATACAATATTTAAAACAAAATAAACATTTTACCATTGGTACACGAATCTTGTACCACAATGCGTTTCAACCCCAGTTTTAGCAAGTGACTCGAGGAACGACGCCAGAAACATTGCACCAAATCAAACGGCGTATGTAGACACTCGAAATAGCCACTCGATTGAAACTTCTGGCGTATTTCGCCGAACATAACTAATTTGAAATTAGAGTACAAACGGAAACGATTGAATGTAAATCAGTTTGTATACATTCATATTACATTATTATATGCGTTGCGACTCATTTGTGGTAATTTCTAGGTCTCAAATATTAGCGATTTAGTTCCTTTAAATATTATATATAACCCATGGTTATACGTAACCACATGGTTAAATTTAACTAAAAGTTGAGCAACCGGGCCCTGTAGTCTTTTCTTTCCCACTCACGCGTGTCCTGCTCGTTCGCACAGTAATGGTCGACGATAATAGCTCGCCGGAAACACTCATTAGTCGGTATTCTTGATGGTGACCAGGCATCTATTTTTTTTAAAATACCTCTTCCATCGGGAAGCGACACGTGGCAGATACTCACCGACATGTGCTGATCCAGTAGAAATTGTTCGTTAAACGGCGGACATTGACTGTAATAATATAGTGCCCAAAATCTAATAAAACACTAATTTTAGGACTGGAATAGCAGTAAAACGCGTTTGCGGACATCAAATATTCCACATTTTTCTTGGGGGGGGGGCATACAAGGTCAGCTCCGCTTATTCGCCCTGCGAAGAAACTGGCCGCAGCCCGTAAACCTGCTTCGGGCATTTCTAGTTTTGCTTCCTTAACTTCCTAATAAAACACTAATTTCAATTTTCTTTAAATTGAATACCACGAATTTGTACTGAGTTGACTATTGATTAAAACATTTTGTCTGGGGCCACTCTACTTTGTGCGACATTTTTCGGGCATCTGTTATTACTTGTGAATGGTAGAATAGCAGAAAACGCATTTGCGATGGTTAAATTTTCAAAATTTTCTCCGGGAGGGTGACGCTCCCATAGCCCGCGACGATTGTTTGGAATTCTGGGCAGCCAGGTAGGCTATATTGAACCAAATTGAAGTTGCTGTATTCACAGGTTACAGACTGGAATAGCAGGAAAACGCGTTTGTGACAGTTAAATTTTCAAAATTTTCTCCCAACGGTCCCGTCTTCATGGGTGTAAACGATTGATTGGAATTCGAGTCAGCACCTTAATTAAGTAATATTAGACCACTTTGAAATTGCTTTGTTCATGGCCTGAAATAGCAGGAAAAGGTGTTTGCAGCCGTCAAATATTCCAAAATTTTCTTAGGTGGGTGTAAGCCACGCTTCTTCGCCTCTCGGGGAAGACCATACTCCTGCGCAGTGTTTCGTTTGATTAGAACTAATCCACTTCACACTGCTATCTTGAGTGAACATTGTTGTGCTAAATTATTATTGGTCATTAATGCCATTACCAACCAATGACCTACATTGTAACAAACAATATCGGGGTTAACAAGACCTCAAAATATGTTACCGCAATGTATCTAGTGACAATCGCGACTTGTTTACGTCATAACCCGCGAAATTTATTATGCTCGATTATCCAGTGCCAACATGTTTTCTTCGTCGGCCATTTTGAAAATTATGCCGAATGCGAGAAGAGAGGAGGGATTTGATTGGACGTTAAAAAGAGACACGCCCCGCCCAATTTCAAGAATATGACTTCTATCCAGCAATGGTAAGAGAGGGATTTCTCGCGCCATTGCTTCAGGATTATGGGGGAAGACCGGTGCCACTGTCTGTAAACATGATAAACGTTGTATTGGTGTGATGTTTTAGTTTAACCCCGTAAAATATGCCAAACAATGTTTACAGAAGACTGAGACTTTAAACAAAATTTATGGGGGTACCCCCCCCCACCGTTGCGGACCCCCCCCCCCCCCCAATATGTATTTCACGGCTACGCCCCTGATTTTAACAATCGATGCTCGCGGAACGGTAACTATATGGGTAATTACTTTCTCTGGCATTCAAGGTTTGGCGAATGGTGACGATGCAAAAATGAAAAATGCTGGGCCCATAAAAATTCTATTTGCTCACCATATCATGCGATGAACAAAAACATTCGGCAGCCTGAGAGAGAAAACAACCAACAACAACGACTTCGGTGGATGATCTGATTTTATTCAAGTAATTACAATTGATGGGATTATCAAAAGCATGCACACAAACAACCATTTAGAATACAGTGTATTCAGAGTCATCCCTTCGTACCACAAACACAAAATGTCTACCTAGTTCGTCCCCAAACACGTTTCGTCCATAATCCCCCTCCTCGATGTGACGATTCTAAGACATCCACTATTACCGATGACCGATGCGATCACAGTGATCACATTTATACGATTGATCCATCACAGACCGTCCGAAGTTGAAATTTTAAAGCTCTTTTTTTATTCGATAGAAACACTATTACGACGTACGATAAGAATTTCAAACTAGACCTGCATGCAGGAATGACGGGTTTCACTGGTGCCATGTTACCCTTAAACATGTCACTTCCGGTGCCAAGTTTGTTTTTTTTTGTAAGCAATATTTTTATTCAGATTTCTATCTGAATAGGGATTGGGAAACAGGCATAGCCTATATTAAACCCTTCTCCCTGTCAGATATAGATACATGTATTTACATAAAGAAACATACAATGTACAAGTGCAAATATTTTACAATGAGTGTGTTATAGTTGTCTCTGGAATGGATTTACAGTTTAGTAATAAGCAGATAGGCAAATAATGTACAAGTGAAAATATATTTACAATGAATGGTTATATGGTTATAGTTGTCCCTGGAATCGTCTGGTGGTTTCGAAAAACGAGTGAACAGTTTTAAAAATAATTAATGAGTTTTCTATGTTGTCAATTCCATACAATAGGGTTGTAGTATTTCGGTGAATAGTAGGTAAATTATTTATTGTATCATTTCGGGCATCTGAATATAAGGAGCAATTCAATAAAAAATGTTCAGTGTCTTCAAATTGATGACCACATCTAGGCCGCATTCTCGGGTCGACAAACCTGTCACCTTCGCTCCCGTTGAACGGGTCTAGAAATCGGACTATTAATAAATCGTACAATCAACATGTCAACAAAGTTCTCCAATATATTTTGTTAATTTAATAGTTTAAGCTCAAAATTGGCCAGAAATCTATGACCTATTTCTTTATAGTGCGAAGTCATATTTGCGTATATGTGAGTTGGATGATGCGCAGGTATTTCAAATTTGACCAATCACGGGTCGCGCTCGAGGGGTCGCGGTCAAAAGTTATGGGGTCATGTGGCAGGTCATAGCATTTGTAAACAAAGCCATGTGCACGATTTACATTGCAAATTGCTCGCGGTCGGTCCTAACAGAGATCCAGTAGGGAAGTGATGTTAGAGAGCCATGGAAATATATTTTGAATCAACATGGATTAATTCGATTCATCAAAATGATTAATTCGTTTAAACGAATAATTAATTCGTTTAAACGAATAATTAATTCGTTTAAACGAATAATTAATTCGTTTAAACAAAATGATTAATTCGTTTAAACGAAATAATTGATTCGTTTAAACAAAATAATTGATTCGTTTAAACAAAATATTAATTCGTTTAGACGAAATATTAATTCGTTATAACGAAATATTAATTCGTTATAACGAAATATTAAACTGTTATAACGAATTAATAATATTTCGTTATAACGAAATATTAAAATGTTATAACGAATTAATAATATTTCGTTATAACGAAATGTTAAAACGAATTAATAATATTTCGTTATAACGAATTAATAATATATCGGTATAATATTTCGTTATAACGAATTAATAACATTTCCGTATAACGCATTAATAATATTTCGTTATAACGAATAAATATTATTTCGTTATAACGAATTAATAACATTTCCTTATAACCAATTAATAATTTTTCGTTATAATATTTCGTTATAACGAATAAATAATATTTCGTTATAACGAATTAATAACATTCCCTTATAACGAATTAATAATTTTTCATTATAACGAATAAATAATATTTTGTTAAAACGAATTAATAATATTTCGTTATAACGGATCAATAATATTTCGTTATAACGAATTAATAATATTTCATTATAACGAATTAATAATATTTCGCTATAACGAATTAATAATATTTCGTTATAACAAATCAATGATATTTCGTTATAACGAATTAATAATATTTCGTTAGAATTAATTATTTCGTTATAACGAATTAAACTTTCGTTTAAATGAATAAGTTATTTCGTTTAAACGAATAAGTTATTTCGTTTAAACGAATAAGTTATTTCGTTTAAACGAATAAGTTATTTCGTTTAAACGAATAAGTTATTTAGTTTAAACGAATAAGTTATTTCGTTTAAACGAATAAGTTAAGGGGCTCTGTAGATTACAGAAATTATCAAAGAGCATTTTTAAGGATGATTTATATATAGTTGAAACCGCGTTTAATCGTTTATGTTGTTAATGGTTAATATACTAATAGTCAGTTGTTATTTTTATCAAAGGTAAATCATGTTTGGTACATTATTATGACTACATCCCAGTAGAACACCGCAGTGGCAGTTGCTGAATTGTAAATTTAGTTGGACTGGATGTAGATGTTGCCTTCTCACTCTCTAGTTTGGGTTTCTTTCTCGCATCGTTTAACTGATTTTGAGGGGCTGATTTTGTCCATAAAACATCTATAACACGTTATGTGAAATCAAACACCACTGTCGACTTTATCTTCAATATAAATAATATAATATCCTTCGTTATCAATCCATTTGTATCGACAAATAGACTGGCCATTTCCAGCCAGTTGAAACCAGTCTACCAGACAGTTGTCCCATTTTGTCTTTGTAAAGTATATTTGGCCTTTGTCACCATTTCGTGTAGATTCTAAAACTTGAATGTGCTCCTCGTTGAGCACGCTATTTTGTGTTTACCAACAACATATGCGAATGTAGGCAATAACGTGATTGGTCGATTGTGGGAAAAGCGATCACGTGACGCGGCGAATAACTTTGAATCTTGTCCAGTGACCCAGCGCACAATGAAATTTACTATCAATAAATAATCCGGATTTCAAAGACGAATATCATCGAAGAACTATTAAATATTTTGTGGAACATTTCAGCAAACGCTAATTACTATATTAACTATTCACCGATAAAATTTTTCCTAGACCCAATTTGAAGGAACGAAAATATTTTTCTAGCGAGAAATCAATAAATAATCAGGATTTCAAAGACGAATATCATCGAAGAACTATTAAATATTTTGTGGAACATTTCAGCAAACGCTAATTACTATATTAACTATTCACCGATAAAATTTTTCCTAGACCCAATTTGAAGGAACGAAAATATTTTTCTAGCGAGAATTTGTGTCCATAGAATGCGGCCTAATCTGCAGGATGGGTTATCAGAAATATGGCGTAAAAATTTATGTCCGTTTAGATTGCTGCATGAGAGACGCAGTTTAGAATGAATGATTTGGTTTACACGGGTTCCAAAAGTGAATGTTTTAGGGGGTATCGGATCTTGAGCCATGAGTTTCGAATTGAAAATATTTAGAGATGTTGAATTTTTTGTCTCCGAGCTTAGTTTGTTCCATTCTCTTATTGACGATGGTATGAAAGAATTATAGAAGATATTTGTTTTGCATTTATATTCGGGTAGGCTTGTTTTTCGGAGATTATAGTGTGCGCTTTTTGTCAAGATTAAATCATGGAGATAGGATGGAGAAAGGCCGTTTATAATTTTATAAATGAATTTGAGTTTATGTCTTCTGCGTCTCTCTTTTAGCGTAATAAAACCGGTTTCTTTATATAACAGTCTATGGCTGGTACCCTTTACAGCACCACATATGGACCTAAGTGCATCCAGTTGTAGGTGCTCTAATTTGTTAGCTAGTTGGTCTGTGCAGTTGTCCCAGATGACGTCGCAATAATCAAAATGGGGTAGGATAAAAGAGGTATAGATGGTTTGTAGCGATTTCCGGTTAAGTCTATATTTAAGGGATCTTAAACAATTGACAGATTTGCTGTTTTTTTCTATAACGTCATTAATGTGTTGGTTCCATTTACAATTTTGTTGAAATGTCAAACCTAAATGTTTATGATGGGGGACTTCCTTGATGGGAACATTATTTAGAGTCAGGGTAGGTAAAATGGGATTTTAGTGGGTTGAAGGATACCAGCCATGTTTTAGCCCACGCGTTAATTTTATTCAGGTCATTGTTTAGAATATTCGCGCATTCGGTAGGGTCATCAATTTTTAGATAGAGGGAAGTATCATCAGCAAAGAGTCGAACATTTGATGAAATATCATTCACAACGTCATTGATATAAATGAGAAAAAGGAGGGGACCGAGAACAGAGCCCTGTGGCACGCCCGAGGGAATGGTTTTTGCGGTGGAAGAGACACCCCCAGAAACAACTGATTGTTGTCTTCCCTCTAAATAGTTGTGAAACCATTGAAGGATGTCTCCCCTTTTCCCCGCAGCTTCAAGCTTGTGACAGAGTCCAGCATGCCAGACCCTGTCAAAGGCTTTACTGATGTCACAGAACACTGCTCTCGTATAGAATCCCTGATCAATGGCTTGACAAAAGTAGTGTGCAATATCTGTAAGTTGGTAAACACATGAATCACCATGCAAAAAGCCACTCTGGAGGTTAGTTAGGACAGAATTCTCCATTAGGAAGTTGAAGACATTTTTGTAGATGCATTTTTCGAATATTTTAACTAGGATACTAAGTAGAGATATGGGTCTATAATTTCCACAATTTGATGGGTCACCTTTTTTTAATATGGCAGTTACATTGGCAAATTTCCAGATGTTCGGTACTGTTTTCGTCGAAAGAGAGTAGTTAAATAATTTAGATAGAGGTTCAGAAATTTCGCTGGATGTTAGTTTTATTAGTTTTCCACTGATGTTATCGGGACCATTGGCTTTCGAGGGATCAATAGTAGTAATTATGTCTTCAACTTCCTTCTGGTGGAGGATAATAGTAGTTAATGAGTTGGGTATTCTTTCTAGTGCAGGAAGTTGTGCATTGTCGCTATCAATGTTAGATTGGCTAATAAAGAAATCGTTAAGGCAGTTACATTTGTCGGAAGGTGTGTAATATGTGGTGTCGTTCACTGATAGAGGCGGTAGTTCATTGCTAGTGCCAGCACGTTTATTTTTCATAAATGAGTTGACAAGGCCCCACCAATTTTTGCTTCCAAAATTATTGCAATTATTGATTTTGTTGTCGATTTTGTCAAAGTATTCCTTTTTACAATTTCTGATTAGGTTTATATATTCATTTCTAATAGTTCTAAACTTATGCCAATCTGATTCTAAATTTCTTTGGACTGCCTTTTTATGTATTTTATTTTTTTTCCTACCCAAGTTACCCTTGAACATATGTCACTTCCGGTACCAGCGAAACCACTAAACAGGTTTCCAAATTAACATTGCACACAAATAAAATGGACGCAGAATCAACAAAATCCAGCAATATCAAATCATTTTATACATTTGTTACTTGTAAATGATCTTGACAAAATTAAATTACTCCCGGTGTTAATGTAAATGTTCAATTAGTCTTATGAAATCAGAAATGGCATACGATATCATATAGTGAAAATTTGTTGATTGGCATCATATACCATAATTTGAAAAAGATTTCAAAACAGACTCCTTTGAATAAAATATCTGTTTTGGAGGCTAAAAATACAGTTTTTGCCAAAATGACGTTACTTCCGGTGATAATGAAAATCTTAAATTACTTGTTTGAAATCCCAAATGGCATTAGATATAACATGGTGTGACGTTTATGAAAATCGAATAATAATTGACCCTTTTATGGCCCCGAAACCTTCAAAAGTGACCTGTAGAAAACCGTCTATTTCTCGGCAACCGAATAAGTTAGAAACCATTTTATGATATCTATATGACCATATGAGTTTTGTTTATATGTGAATTTAAACCAAAAGTTAAAATTATTAATACATATTAAGTTATTCTTGGTTGAATAAAACATTATGAAATCCCAAATGGCATTACTTGTATGAAATCCCAAATGGCATTAGATATAACATGGTGTGACGTTTATGAAAATCGAATAATAATTGACCCTTTTATGGCCCCGAAACCTTCAAAATTGACCTGTAGAAAACCGTCTATTTCTCGGCAACCGAATAAGTTAGAACCCATTTTATGATATCTATATGACCATATGAGTTTTGTTTATATGTGAATTTAAACCAAAAGTTAAAATTATTAATACATATTAAGTTATTCTTGGTTGAATAAAACATTGATTTAAAAAGTTTAAAATGCATTTTTTGACCAAATGATGTCACTTCCGGTGTCAATTTTAAATTGTAATCAACTTGATATGACGCTACGTACTTTTTGAATCAAATGATGTCACTTTTATAAAAATCCAATCATAATTGACTATTTTACAGGCAAAATAACGAAAACCGTGACTTGTACAGAACTGCCCATTTCTTGGTAACTGCTTATATTACAAACGAATTTTAACATACATTTTCTTCGTATGGATTATAGCTACAAGTTTATAAAAGTTACGAAGAAATATTTTAAAATCTGAAAAGCCTGAATAGGTTGTAAATAGGCCAATTTTACACCATTTTTAGCCTCTTAATCGAATTTGCTCGAAAATGAAATCGAAATTAAAAAAACTGCTTCCTACATTTTTTGCGCCTTGAAAAGACACACCCTTTGAGTTTGAGTCATATAATTTTTCAAAAAAATAATATTTGTTTTCGAAATAGGAAAATAACTGTCAAAATTGTAGTTTTTGGTAAAATTATGCCACTTCCGGTGCCGACAGATAACATTATCGGTAACAAAAAAAATGACAATTCAGACAACGAAGCATATGAACTTTGTTTTATACAAATCGAACAATAAAAAATTAATCTAGGACTGAAAAACTGAATTAGCCAATGGCGGCCAAGGAAAATTACTGAGACAAAAATTTTAAACATTTTTGCGCTAGTCAGATGACTCTTTAATTCTGTGCACAACACGACTAAAAAATATTCATCAATAAAAAAGTTTTTTGTAAAATTTTAAATTTTCGAAATTTGGCGCCTAATATCTTCGAAGATATGCCGAAAATCAAAAATCGAAAGTAGCGTAGCTATGTGCCCTGTCTCCGACTATGCCAAAATGTATCGAAAGTTAAAATCCAATGATTATTGTTAAAATTACTGCAATATTTTCAAAAACGACAACTTCGGTGATTTCGGACATTTCGCATTGTCGCAGAACGTTCAAAATAGCTTTATCCTCTAAGTCACACCCACTTTTCCAGTAAAACCGAAGAAATCGTAACGATGCGACAAGTAGTTGCTGAGATATAGTCAAAGTGGAATTGGAATAATAATAAGAATAATAATAAGAACTAGACCTGCATGCAGGAATGACGGGTTTCACTGGTGCCAAGTTACTCTTAAACATGTCACTTCCGGTGTTAAGTTACCCTTGAACATATGTCACTTCCGGTACCAACGAAACCACTAAACAGGTTTCCAAATTAACATTGCACACAAATTAAATGGACGCAGAATCAACCAATCAATCCAGCAATATCAAGTCATTTTATACATTTGTTACTTGTAAATGATCTTGACAAAATTAAATTACCTCCTGTGTTAATGAAAATGTTCAATTAGTCTTATGAAATCAGAAATGGCATACGATATCATATAGTGAAAATTTTATGTAAATCGAATAATAATTGCCACTTTTAAAGACCAAAAAACTTGAAAGGTGACTTGTAGAAAATCTGCTATTTCTCTGCAACCGTACAAGTTAGAAACCATTTTGTGGTATCTGTATGATCGTATGGGTTGATTCTATTTGTTGATTAGCACCAAATACCATAATTTGAAAAATATTTCAAAACAGATTCATTTGAATAAAATATCTGTTTTGAAGGCTAAAAATACAGTTTTTGCCAAAATGACGTTACTTCCGGTGATAATGAAAATCTTAAATTACTTGTATGAAATCTCACATGGCATTAGGTATAACATGGTGTGACGTTTATGAAAATCGAATAATAATTGACCCTTTAATGGCCCCGAAACCTTCAAAAGTGACCTGTAGAAAACCGTCTATTTCTCGGCAACCGAACAAGTTAGAAACCATTTTATGATATCTATATGACCATATGAGTTTTGTTTATATGTGAATTTAAACCAAAAGTTAAAATTATTAATACATATTAAGTTATTCTTGGTTGAATAAAACATTGATTTAAAAAGTTTAAAATGCATTTTTTGACCAAATGATGTCAGTTCCGGTGTCAATTTTAAATTGTAATCAACTTGATATGACGCTACATGCTTTTTGAATCAAATGATGTCATTTTATAAAAATCCAATAATAATTGACTATTTTACAGGCAAAATAACGAAAACAGTGACTTATGCAGAACTGCCCATTTCTTGGCAACTGCTTATATTACAAACTAATTTTAACACACATTTTCTTCGTATTGATTATAGCTACAAGTTTATAAAAGTTACGAAGAAATATTTTAAAATCTGAAAAGCCTGAATAGGTTGTAAATAGGTCAATTTTACACCATTTTTAGCCTCTTAATCGAATTTGCTCGAAAATGAAATCGAAATTAAAAAAACTGCTTCCGACATTTTTTGCGCCTTGAAAGGGCACACTCTTTGAGTCAAATAATTTTTCCAAAAAATAATATTTGTTTTCGAAAAATTGTACCTAACTGTCAAAATTGTAGTTTTTGGTAAAATTATGCCACTTCCGGTGCCGACAGATAACACTTCCGGTAATAAAAAAAATGACAATTGAGACAACGAAGCATATGAACTTTGTTTTATACAAATCAAACAATAAAAAATTAATCTAGGACTGAAAAACTGAATTAGCCAATGGCGACCAAGGAAAATTACTGAGGCAAATTTTTTTAACATTTTTGCACTATTCAAATGACTCTTTAATTCTGTGCACAATACGACTAAAAAATATTCATAAATAAAAAAGTTTTTTGTAAAATTTTAAATTTTCGAAATTTGGCGCCTAATATCTTCGAAGATCTGCCGAAAATCAAAAATCGAAAGTATCGTAGCTATGTGCCCTGTATCAGGCTATGCCAAAATGTATCGAAAGTTAAAATCCAATGATTATTGTTAAAATTACTGCAATATTTTCAAAAACGATAACTTCGGTGATTTCGGACATTTCGCATTGTTGCAGAACGTTCAAAATAGCTTTATCCTCTAAGTCACACCCACTTTCCCAGTAAAACCGAAGAAATCGTAAGGATGCGACACGTAGTTGCTGAGATCTATTCAAATTGGAATCTGAATAATAATAATAATAAGAACTAGACCTGCAAGCAGCACTGAACCGGCTTTCAGGAATCATACAGGAAGTTTATTATACCATAGCCGATCCATTGAGCTACCAAACTATACTTTAGTTGCTTTGCTTCAGTGACACCCTCTATCATATGTAAAAGTAATATTTGCTAGCGAAAAGACCGGTAAAAATTGTAAATTATGGCAAAATTACGTCACTTCCGGTGCCGAAAGAAATTTTTTATAGGTGAAAATTCGCAACATACAAAATACAAACTTTGTTTTATACATATCGGGCAATAAATAATTAACCTATAACCCATAAACTGAAATTAAGAAGGTAAAAAACCTTAAAAGTGACCCTCGGAAAATTGGTTATTATTCGACAAGGGAACATGCTAGAAGCCTTTTCTTGATATCAATATGATGGTATTGATTCAATCTTACTGCCCATTAGAGTCAGACGTTATAAAGTTAAACGAATAATGAATATAAATCACTTCAAAAAAATGTTTGTTTTGAAGGCTAAAAATACGTTTTTTGCAAAAATTACATTACTTCCGGTGATATTGAAAATGTTAACTTGGTGCATAGAAGTCATAAATGGCATAAGGCATCAAATGGTAAAAGAATTATAAAAATCGAATAATAATTGACACTTTTATAGACCAAAAACCTTGAAAAGTGACTTATAGAAGATCGCCTATTTCTCTGTAACCGTTCAAGTTAGATACCATTTTGTGGTATCTGTATGGTCGTATGGCTTCATTCTATTCGTTGATGGGAATCAAATATCATAATTTTAAAAATATTATAAGGGAGACTGATTTGAATAAAACATTAGTTTTTTAGGTTAAAAATACAGTTTTTGCCCAAATGACGTCATTTCCGGTCACAGTGAAAATGTAAAATTGGCTTGACCTAGTCCAAATTGGCATTAGGCATCAAATGGAAAAAAAATATTGCAAATCGAATAATAATTCACTCTTGTATAGGCAAAATAACGTGAAAAGTGATGCATGCAAAATTGCATATTTCTCGGCAACTGCCCATATTACAAACTAATTTTCGCATACATTCTCTTCGTCTGGGTTATTGCTACGAGTTTATGAAAATTACAAATAAACATTTCAAAATATGAAGACGCTGAATGAATTGTAAATAACTGGATTTTACACTTTATTTTACATTTTATTCGAAATTGCCCGAAAATGAAATTGAAATTTAAAAATATGAGCTAAGGATTTTGTGCACCTTTGCAGGGTGCATCCTTTTAGTTATATCAGTTTTGAAAAAAAATAATATTTGCTTTCAAAAAGTGGTACCGAACTGTCAAAATTGTAGTTTTTGTTAATATTACGTCACTTCCGTTGCCGACAGAAAAATTTCACAGTAACTAAAAAAATTACAATTGGGACCACGGAGCATATGAACTTTGTTTTATACAAATCGAACAATAAATAATTTTTCTGGGTACGAAAAACTAAATTAGCCGATGGCGGCTAACGCAAATTACCGAGACAATTTTTTTTCTCATTTCTGCTCAAGTAGGGTGACATTTTAACCCTGTGTAAAATATCATCAAAAAATATTCATAAATAAAAAAGATTTTCGTAAAAAAAATAATTTTTTCCAAAATATTGGACATTTTTTCGACTACTTCCGGTTTTACGATCGTTGTTGTGATAGCTTTACGAAGTTCTTTGGATACTTAACTTTCTGTACCAGAAGTGTCAGAAACATCCATTGAGCAGTTTTTGAAAAAAAGATAAATTAAAGAGCGTTTACAAAAATTTAACGATTTTTCAAAGTTTGATGCCATTTTTGGACCACCTATATTATTTCAATGCTTTTCATTTTGGATTCACTATATAGACAACCGATAGGACTTTGAGTAAGAAAAGTTTAAGAAAAATCTGCGGTGTCGTTTTCGAGAAAAGGGCGTCTCAGAATGTTAAAAAATCGGAAAATACTAGATTTTTGGCATACAATAATTTATTTTCTTACCATCGATATCGTATTATTTAGATACCATGTGATGGTCCATTAATAGGGCTATCCACCGACACTTTAGTTCTTTTGGTCTGCTATTACCTAAGGCAGAAATCAAGTTTTTCGCAAGTGCGACAATGTTTTTAACCTTTTTTTTCATTTTTTGAATACTTCCGGTATGGTTATTATTGTCGGTATAGTTTTGATAAACGGTTTGGGCACTAAAATAGCCACAAGGCTCTGTAATGATATATTACATTATCTGATCAGATAAAATGCCCCTGAGAAATCCTAGGTTCAAAAGTGCCAAAAATGCAAAAAATTTAAAATATCGAAAATTAAATTTCAATAACTACATACATATTATACATCGTTAGAATCGTAATTAGGTCAGCTATCTGAATATACAATCTTTTTTTGAAAATCTCTTAAAATAAAAAAATAGCAGAGCATTTTCCAAAATTTTACGATTTTTCGACTTTTTTCGATTTTCAGTCCGTTATTTCACCTATTCCAGATATTTCAAAGTCTTATTGGGTGGCTTCATGCAAAATATCTCCGAAAGGACTCTCGATAGAAAAAATTACAAAAAAAGTTGCGGTTAAGTTTTCGAGATACAGGCGTCCAAAAACGCTCCAAATCAGAAAATACTTGATTTTCAGCGTGTCATATTTTGCTGCCTGCTCATCGTATCCGTATGAATGGGGTATCATATGATAGCACAATCCTAGTGCAGTCCAATGGTACCCTAATTTCTTTAATCCATTGATATCGGGCGGAGAAATCGCGTTTTTCCCCAAAATATCCATTTTTTGCATTTTTTTCAAAATATTGCACATTATTTCGACCACTTCCGGTTTAAGGATTCTTGTCGAAATTGCTTTATACGTTGGTATTGGACTATAACGTCATGTTCCAGAAGTTTCAGAAACGTCAATTCTATCATAAAACGAAACCCGAGCTGACAAAATGGGAAGAAAATTCGAAAAAAATCGAAAAATAAAGGGCGATAACTCGGAATGAAACTTATATTACTGGAATCGGATGGACTTCAGGTATCCAAAAATGTAGGTCAAATTTAAAAATTTTGAAAAATGACAAAAATTGTCTCGTAAACAACATGTTTTCAATTTTCGAACGCTAAAAGTCATAGACGAATGTTCGAAATTGAAAAATGTGAGATAGGCATTGTCTCAGAAAAGATTCAGGGATTCCAAAAATGTAATTTGTTTGAAAATGGATAAAGAATTGACGAAACTATGGCCGATTTTCAATTTTTAGACAACGTGCAAAGTTCGGTCACTTCCGGTATGCGCAGAAATTTCAAAAATATTTTATCAAGTAGCCACCACATGGTTTCCCAATAGAAAATCTAATTCCAGATCGATATCTGTTTTCGATCATGGAGATCTAGGCCCCCGCGGTAAATAATAATAATAATAATAACTAGACCTGCAAGCAGCACTGAACCGGCTTTCAGGAATCATACAGGAAGTTCATTATACCATAGCCGATCCATTGAGCTACCAAACTATACTTTAATTGTTTTGCTTCAGTGACACCTTCTATCATATGTAAAAGTAATATTTGCTGGCGAAAAGACCGGTCAAAATTGTAAATTATGGCAAAATTACGTTACTTCCGGTGCCGAAAGAAATTTTTATAGGTGAAAAATAAGTCGAAAATTCGCAACATACAAAATACAAACTTTGTTTTATACATATCGGGCAATAAATAATCAACCTATAACCCATAAACTGAAATTAAGAAGGTATAAAACTTAAAAGTGACCCTGGGAAAATTGGCTATTATTCGACAAGGGAACATGCTAGAAGCCTTTTCTTGATATCAATATGATGGTATTGATTCAATCTTACTGCCCATTAGAGTCAGACGTTATAAAGTTAAACGAATAATAAATATAAATCCCTTCAAAAAAATGTTTGTTTTGAAGGCTAAAAATACGTTTTTTGCAAAAATTACATTACTTTCGGAGATATTGAAAATGTTAATTTAGTTCATAGAAGTCATAAATGGCATATGGCATCAAATGGTAAAAAAATGATAAAAATCGAATAATAATTGACACTTTTATAGACCAAAAACCTTGAAAAGTGACTTATAAAAGATCGCCTATTTCTCTGTAACCGTACAAGTTAGAAACCATTTTGTGGTATCCGTATGGTCGTATGGCTTAATTCTATTCGTTGATGGGAATCAAATATCATAATTTTAAAAATATTATAAGGCAGACTCATTTGAATAAAATATTTTTTTTTTTTTAAGTTAAAAATACAGTTTTTGCCCAAATGACGTCATTTCCGGTCACAGTGTAAATGTAAAATTGGCTTGACCTAGTCCAAATTGGCATTAAGCATCAAATGGAAAAAAAATATTGCAAATCGAATAATAATTCACTCTTTTATAGGCAAAATAACGTGAAAAGTGATGCATGCAAAATTGCATATTTCTCGGCAACTGCTCATATTACAAACTAATTTGCGCATACATTCTCTTCGTCTGGATTGTTGCTACGAGTTTATGAAAATTACAAATAAATATTTCAAAATATGAAGACGCTGAATGAATTGTAAATAACTGAATTTTACACTTTATTTTACATTTTATTCGAAATTGCCCGAAAATGAAATTGAAATTAAAAAATCTGAGCTAAGGATTTTGTGCACCTTTGCAGGGTGCATCCTTTTAGTTATATCAGTTTTGAAAAAAAAATAATATTTGCTTTTAAAAAGTGGTACTGAACGATCAAAATTGTAGTTTTTTTTAATATTACGTCACTTCCGTTGCCGACAGAAAAATTTCACCGTAACAAAAAAAAATTACAATTGGGACCACGGAGCGTATGAACTTTGTTTTATACAAATCGAATAATAAATAATTTTTCTGGGTACGAAAAACTAAATTAGCCGATGGCGGCTAACGCAAATTACCGAGACAATTTTTTTTCTCATTTCTGCTCAAGTAGGATGATATTTTTAACCCTGTGTAAAATATCATCAAAACATATTCATAAATAAAAAAGGTTTTCGTAAAAAAATTAATTTTTTTCAAAATATCGGACATTTTTTCGACTACTTCCGGTTTTACGATCGTTGTAGTGATAGCTTTACGAAGTTCTTTGGATAATTAACTTTCTGTACCAGAAGTGTCAGAAACATCCATTGAGTAGTTTTGGAAAAAAAGATAAATTAACTAGCGTTTCCAAAAATTTAACGATTTTTCAATTTTTTTCAAAGTTTGAGGCCATTTTTGGACCATTTATATTATTTCAATGCATTTCATTTTGGATTCACTATATAGACAACCGATAGGACTTTGAGTAAGAAAAGTTTGAGAAAAATCTGCGGCGTCGTTTTCGAGAAAAGGGCGTCCCAGAATGTTAAAAAATCGGAAAATAATATATTTTTGGCATACAATAATTTATTTCCTTACCATCGAAATCGTATTATTTAGATACCATATGATGGTCCATTAATAGGGCTATCCAGCGACACTTTAGTTCTTTTGGTCCACTATTACCTAAGGGAGAAATCAAGTTTCTCGCAACTGCGACAATGGTTTTAACCTTTTTTTTTCATTTTTTGAATACTTCCGGTATGGTTATTATTGTCGGAATAGTTTTAATAGCCGGTTTGGGCACTAAAATAGCCATGGGGCTCTGTAATGATATATTACATTATCTGATCAGATAAAATGCCTCTGAGAAATCCTATGTTCAAAAGTGCCAAAAATGCAAAAAAATTAAAATATCGAAAATTAAATTTCAATAACTACATACATATTATACATCATTAGAATCGTAATTAGGTCAGCTATCTGAATATACAACCTTTTTTTGAAAATCTCTTAAAATAAAAAAATAGTAGAGCATTTTCCAAAATTTCACGATTTTTCGACTTTTTTTGATTTTCAGTCCCTTTTTTATCATATTCCAGACATTTCAAAGTCTTATTGGATGGCATAATTCACAAGACTATCGAAGGGACTCTCGATAGAGAAAGTTAAAAAAAAAGTTGCGGTTAAGTTTTCGAGATACAGGCGTCCAAAAACGCTCCAAATCAGAAAATACTTGATTTTCAGCGTGCCATATTTTGCTTCCTGCTCGTCGTATCCGTACAAATTGGGTATCATACGATAGCACAATACTAGTGCAGTCCAATGGTACCCTAATTTGTTTAATCCATTGATATCGGACGGAGAAGTCGCGTTTTTCCCCAAAATACCCATTTTTTGCATTTTTTTCAAAATATCGGACATTATTTCGACCACTTCCGGTGTACAGATTATTGTTGAAATTGCTTTATTCCTTGCAATGGTCATTTGGCTTCATGCCTCAGAAATTTCAGAAACGTCAATTCGGCCATAAAACGAAACCCGAGCTCGCAAAATGGGTAGAAAATTCGAAAAAAATCGAAAAATAAAGGGCGATAACTCTGAATGAAACTTATATTACTGGAATCGGATGGACTTCAGGTATCCAAAAATGTAGGTCAAATTTCAAAATTTTGAAAAATAACAAAAATTGTCTCTCAAACAACATTTTTCATTTTTCGATCGCAAGAAGTCAGCGATGAAGTTTCGAAATATCGAAATTTTCAACTGCTATCGTCCGAGAAAAGACTCAGGGTTTCCGAAAATGTCATTTGTATGAAAATAGGTACAGAATTGACGAATCTACGGCCGTTTTTTTATTTTTTGACACCGCATGAAATTCGACCACTTCCGGTCTGCGCAGAAGTTTCAAATATAGTTTATCAAGTAGCCAGCACATGGTTTCCCGATAGAGAATCAGGTCCCAGATCGGTATCTGTTACAGGCACTGAGAAATAGGCTCCGGCGAAAAAAAAAATAATAATAACTAGATCTGCTACTGTCCCATGCAGATATGAAAGCTTTCATATTCATCGTCACGTGTCATTGAAGAAAAAATTATCAAAATTGGTCAAAAATTCGCGAAGTTACAAGTCTAAATATAGTATGAAACATTGCACCCAGGCATAACAATAATCTGAAAACTAAAGGGAAATAACTGAAACTTGTATTACTGTAATGAGACGATGAGAAATTGAAATGAAAATGGCGGAAAAAAAATTTAAAATGGCAGGTTGGACAGGCGATCTTACTCCTTGTCATGTACAACCGGGCATTCGAAAACACGCTAGTTAACTCAATGACAGGTGCGCGTGCTAACCATTCAGCCACCCCCCCCCCCTTTGAAATCAGACACGTGCAATATGTCATATAGGAAGAATAAGAAGTCGCTCACAACAAAATGGTAAATTAATGAGTTTAGGTCAAAAGGTTGAGCTACTGTTTTAGTGTAATTAATAGTTTTAAAGAGACACGTTAAGGGTTGTTCATAGTTAAATGAAAGTTTAATTTTAAATAAGACCAATAAAATTAGGATTTAATAATGCCAGACTAATATTTCCAATATGTTTGGTTATAAGTAGGAAATCGTGACGACTTCTTAAACATGTTTTAAACAAAGGATCATAGTCTGAATTATACAAGAATGGCACTTTGCAATAAAAAAAACTGGCCAAAGCAAGATTACTATGCAGAAATTAAATAATTGCTAGAACCAGAAAAATATTTATCCACTATAATAAATAAGCAACATAGACAAAATGAAATGAGATTGAATGGGGTTTAACGTCCTACTGTTCAGCTCCTAAAATGGGCTAATGAAGACGGGCATATGCCATAAAGTGTGCAATGAGGGAAATATTACCCGGGCAGCGGCGTTACGGCCTACGAGGTCGGACAGCGACCATACTCCTTGTCACGTACAACCAAGAAATCGAAACAACGCCAGTTGACTTAATGACAGACGTTATGATACAGAACGCACGTGCTAACCATTCAGCCACGCAACCTCCCTAAAATCGGCAAATTGCTGACCTACAGCGAGAAACATTTCAACCGGGCCAAATTTTCTATTTTAACAGTTTAATTTGCATGGTACCTTTAGTTATCAACCGAATATTACAAAAGTTTTAAAAATAAGCTCCCCCTGACCAGCTTAAGCGTTCGCAATAAACGTTTGCCCCTTAAAATCGGCAAAATGGCTGACTTTAAAGTGAGAAACATTACAACCGGGCGAAATTTTCTGTTTTATCACTTTTACAGTACCTTTGATTACCAACCGATTATCACAAAACTTTAAAAATAAAAGAGAAAGAGAGAAATGCGGCCTAATGTCCATTCGACACAAACTAGGTCATTTCGTGACTAACATATGTTTTTTTAATTTTATTTAAAAACTCTCCTTGCGCTTACTGGTCTTTAGCCGTTGGGAGGAAACCGAAGGACACGGAGAAAACCCACGAGGTTGGACATCATAAACCATGTCACGTGCAACCTGGAGATCGAAACGACGCTCGTTGACTCAATGACAGACGTTACGATACAGCGCGCACATGCTAACCATTCAGCCATTCAGCCTCCCTGAATTCGGAAAATTGCTGACTTATAGCAAGAAACATTTCAACCGGGCGAAATTTTCTGTTTTAACAGTTTAATGTGCACGGTACTTTAATTTCCAACCGATTATTACAAAACTTTTGAAAATAAGCTCCAACTGACCAGCTTAATCGTATGCAATAAACGTTTGGCCTGAATTGAAAGTTCTGCACGGAGAAAGTTCATCTTGATTTCCCGGCGTGGTTCCCCGTTGTCAGTGAGACAGAACGGAGGGCCTGACAAGCACAGTTGTCTAGTCGTTCGGATGTGACGAAAAACCAAGCTCCCGTATAGACATTGGAGTGCACGTAAAATATCCCTAAGCAGTTGGAATTCGATACTGTTGAATAAGCTCTATACGATGACTAAATGTGTAGATTGTAGTCACCCACACTGCATGTTTCGCTTAACAATGAAAGGGTGCCGTTTTCAATTTTCGATCCTTTTGTTCTTCTACTCCTGATATGTTGGACTGTTGATCGATGGTTTTATATAAAAGACTACCAATAAGACTCTTTGTAGAAGAAGTTCCCAAAAAATATTATGTTGACTTTACGAGAAAGACCTCTAAACATGCTCCAAATTGTAAAAATACGACTTTTTGGATTTTCAATCTCTTTTTTTCGGCTATCCCTGATATTTAAAAAAAATGATACAATGATTTCAAAACAACAGGCAAGCTATTAGAGTCTCTATTGACAAAAGTTTCATCGCCCTCCCTTCATTATTACCGAAGTTATCGTGCCCTAAAGAATCAACAAATCAGCATGCTTATCTCTGCTTACCCTAAGCAGAAAATGCTCATCTTTGAACTCAATCATGACATTGACCTAGTGAACGTCTACACCAAGTTTGAACATTGTAGCTTAATTAGAAGGAGAGTTATTGTGTTCCAAAATCCCGGCCCTTCAAATTGCTTCTATTTTTCATTTTCAATTCAAAATGGTGACCATCACGTGACCGAAATCAAAATTCGGATCCGACAGATTTTTAGGCATTCCTTCAAGGATTCTGAAAATATAACTCCCGAGTCTGTAAGTAAAATAACAAAAAAGCCTTTTTGATTTTTCACGTTTAAAGATGGTGGCACTTCCGGTTCGATCGACAAACTCCATATTTTGTGTACGAATCAGTAATTACTTGTCTAGTATCAAAAAAAAAAATTAGGTCATTCTGACCTATATTTCGACGATTTTTTTGAAAACTTTGATCCTTAATTTCGTCAAGGGGAGATAATTTAGAAAATTTTTAATTATATTTTTGAAGACACATCGGTAGCATCTACTTATACACTAAATTTCATGATAATCGTACAACTATTAAAGAAGTTCTCAAATTGGTATAAACTTCCGGTTCGAAATCACAGCGATGAATTTTCGAAATTGGAAAATGCGAAACTGCAGATGAAAATGATTTTTTTCAAGGTATTCAAAGAAAAAAGAATTAGTAAAATCGGTCAAAAAATAACAAAGTTACGAGTATGCATTGTCAGTTTTTTCGTTCGTAAAATTCGGTGATTTCGGATTCGTAAAACGTTTTGAAAATATATTTAATCAACAGCCACCACCCATTTTTGGGGGGATAGGTAAAAGTTTCAGAACGATCCTATCGTTAGATTCTGAGAAATCCGATTTGTGGACAAAACACAAAAAAAAAATAACAATAATAATCTTAACAGAAACAATAAGCTTTCATATGTAATATGAAAGCTTAATAAATAATAATTTTAGTAATCACAATAGGCTTTCAGACGAAAGTCTGAAAGCCTAATAATAATAATTTTAGTAATCTCAATAGGCTTTCAGACGAAAGTCTGAAAGCCTAATAATAATTTTAGTAATCTCAATAGGCTTTCAGACGAAAGTCTGAAAGCCTAATAATAATTTTAGTAATCTCAATAGGCTTTCAGACGAAAGTCTGAAAGCCTAACTAGACCTGCAAGCAGCACTGAACCGGCTTTCAGGAATCATACAGGAAGTTCATTATACCATAGCCGATCCATTGAGCTACCAAACTATACTTTAATTGTTTTGCTTCAGTGACACCTTCTATCATATGTAAAAGTAATATTTGCTGGCGAAAAGACCGGTCAAAATTGTAAATTATGGCAAAATTACGTCACTTCCGGTGCCGAAAGAAATTTTTAAGGTGAAAAATAAGTCGAAAATTCGCAACATACAAAATACAAACTTTGTTTTATACATATCGGGCAATAAATAATCAACCTATAACCCATAAACTGAAATTAAGAAGGTATAAAACTTAAAAGTGACCCTGAGAAAATTGGCTATTATTCGACAAGGAAACCTGCTAGAAGCCTTTTCTTGATATCAATATGATGGTATTGATTCAATCTTACTGCCCATTAGAGTCAGACGTTATCAAGTTAAACGAATAATAAATATAAATCCCTTCAAAAAAATGTTTGTTTTGAAGGCTAAAAATACGTTTTTTGCAAAAATTACATTACTTTCGGAGATATTGAAAATGTTAATTTAGTTCATAGAAGTCATAAATGGCATAAGGCATCAAATGGTAAAAAAATGATAAAAATCGAATAATAATTGACACTTTTATAGACCAAAAACCTTGAAAATTGACTTATAAAAGATCGCCTATTTCTCTGTAACCGTACAAGTTAGAAACCATTTTGTGGTATCCGTATGGTCGTATGGCTTAATTCTATTCGTTGATGGGAATCAAATATCATAATTTTAAAAATATTATAAGGCAGACTCATTTGAATAAAATAATTTTTTTTAAGTTAAAAATACAGTTTTTGCCCAAATGACGTCATTTCCGGTCACAGTGTAAATGTAAAATTGGCTTGACCTAGTCCAAATTGGCATTAAGCATCAAATGGAAAAAAAATATTGCAAATCGAATAATAATTCACTCTTTTATAGGCAAAATAACGTGAAAAGTGATGCATGCAAAATTGCATATTTCTCGGCAACTGCTCATATTACAAACTAATTTGCGCATACATTCTCTTCGTCTGGATTATTGCTACGAGTTTATGAAAATTACAAATAAATATTTCAAAATATGAAGACGCTGAATGAATTGTAAATAACTGAATTTTACACTTTATTTTACATTTTATTCGAAATTGCCCGAAAATGAAATTGAAATTAAAAAATATGAGCTAAGGATTTTGTGCACCTTTGCAGGGTGCATCCTTTTAGTTATATCAGTTTTGAAAAAAAATAATATTTGCTTTTAAAAAGTGGTACTGAACGATCAAAATTGTAGTTTTTGTTAATATTACGTCACTTCCATTGCCGACGGAAAAATTTCACCGTAACAAAAAAAACTAGATCTGCTACTGTCCCATGCAGATATGAAAGCTTTCATATTCATCGTCACGTGTCATCGATTGTATCAAGTATCCTAAATAAAACGATAAGAAGAAAAAATTATCAAAATTGGTCAAAAACTCGCAAAATTACAAGTCTAAATATAGTATGAAACATTGGACCCAGGCATAACAATAATCTGAAAACTAAAGGGAAATAACCGAAACTTGTATTACTGTAATGAGACGGATGAGAAAATGAAATGAAAATTGCCGGAAAAAAATTAAAAATGGCAGGTTGGACAGGCGACCTTACTCCTTGTCACGTACAACCGGGCATTCGAAAACACGCTAGTTAACTCAATGACAGGCGCGTGCTAACCATTCAGCTCCCCCCCCCCTCTTTGAAATCAGACACGTGCAATATGTCATATAGGAAGAATAGCAAGCCGCTCACAACAAAATGGTAAATTAATGAGTTTAGGGCAAAAAGGCGTCTACAGCACACGGTGTTCGCAGGCGGTCACCCATCCAAGTACTAACCGGGCCCGACGTTGCTTAACTTCAGTGATCGGACGAGAACTGGTGTTTTCAACGTGGTATGGCCGTAGACGAGAGAAGGTGGACAGAACCCGTAGTTATACTTACTAGTACTTGAATTGACCCGCTTATTGATTTTTTTTTTTGGGGGGGGGGGGGCGGTTTTAAAAAGGCGTCTACAGCACCCGGTGTTCCCAGGCGGTCGCCCATCCAAGTACTGACCGGGCCCGATGTTGCTTAACTTCAGTGATCGGACGAGAACTGGTGTTTTCAACGTGGTGTGGCCGTAGACGAGAGAAGGTGGACAGAACCCGTAGTTATACTTACCTGAATTGACCCGCTTATTGATTTTTTGGGGGGTTTTTGTCGGTTTTAAAAAGGTTTCTACAGCACCCGGTGTTCCCAGGCGGTCACCCATCCAAGTACTGACCGGGCCCGACGGTGCTTAACTTCAGTGATCGGAGGAGAACTGGTGTTTTCAACGTGGTGTGGCCGTAGATGAGAGAAGGTGGACAGAACCCGTAGTTATACTTACATGAATTGACCCGCTTATTGATTATTTATTTTTTTTTTTTTGGGGGGGGGGTCGGTTTTAAAAAGGCGTCTACAGCACCCGGTGTTCCCAGGCGGTCACCCATACAAGTACTGACCGGGCCCGACGTTGCTTAACTTCAGTGATCGGACGAGAACTGGTGTTTTCAACGTGGTGTGGCCGTAGACTATAGAAGGTGGACAGAACCCATACTTGTGCTTACTCAAATTCTTTTTGTTTCTTTTTCCCTAGATCGAATTCGCTACTGCATAATTAATTCGGCAAAACATCAAAAGTAGTTTCTTGGCCCATATTCCAATTTATATCAAATCGAGACAAGACTTAGCCAAGGTGATCCCGTAATAAATATAGTATTATTATTGCTATAGCCTGTTGCAGGATACCAGAAATGTCATATATCTCATCTGCCTGTGAATAGGCTACTCATCTATTGTGTTACATCCTACTCCTATTAAAAAAGAAACATGCTAACAATCAGCCCAAGTGGCAAGAACAGTGAATATCTGACACTTCTTTTGGAGACACGTCTAATTTGAACTGAATGGGGTTTCTCATTCTTTCTTTGACATCCAGAACACTTGGCCGACACGTTGATGTTAATCGGTCACAAGCCCCAAAAAGTGTTACATCAATGAAATAACCATCGTTATACAAACTAAAGCCCTGCTGTCTTAATTTTAAACTCAACCCAGACTTTTCTTTCAAATATTCAAAAGGGATATCAGCAAGAGGTCCAACAGATTGGCATATGATAGAATGTTTCGCTTTCGATACGGATAATAAAAAAACAACGCAGGTTATTATGGTTTCGGTTTTGGTAGTTATCTTAGACATGTGATTCCTCCCCCCCCCCCCAATTATCAAAATTGGTCAAAAACTCGCGAAGTTACAAGTCTAAATATAGTATGAAACATTGCACCCAGCCATAACAATAATCTGAAAACTAAAGGGAAATAACTGAAGCTTGTATTACTGTAATGAGACGGATTTTCTGGCGTGTCCCCCCCCCCGCCGTATACACATTGGAGTGCACGTAAAAGATCCCTTAGCAGTTGGAATTCGATACTGTTGAATAAGCTCTATACGATGACTAAATGTGCAGATTGTAGCCACCCACACTGCATGTTTTGCTTAGCAATGAAAGGGTGCCGTTTTCAATTTTCGATCCTTTTATTCTTCTACTCCTGATATTTTCTGATATTTTGGACTGTTGGTCGATGGTTTCATATAAAAGACTACCGATAAGACTCTTTGTAGAAGAAGTTCCCCTAAAATATTATGTTGACTTTAAGAGAAAAGGACCTTTACAAATGCTCCAAATCGTAAAAATACGACCTTTTGGATTTTCGATCTCTGTTTTTCTGCTATCCCTGATATTTAAAAAAATGATACAATGATTTCACACAACAGACTAGCTATTAGACTCTCGATTGGCAAGAGTTTCATCATCCTCCCTTCATTATAACCGAAGTTATCGTGCCCTAAAGAATCAACAAATCAGCATGCTTATCTCTGCTTACCCAAAGCAGATAATGCTCATCTTTGCACTCAATCACGACAGTGACCTAGTGAACGTCTACACCAAGATTGAACATTCTAGCTCAATAAGAAGGAGAGTTATTGTGTTTCAAAGTCTCAGCCCTTCAAATTTCTACTACTTTTCATATTCACTTCAAAATGGCAACCATCAGTTGACCTAAATCAAAATTCTGCTCCCTGCGATTTTTGGGCCATCCTTCAAGGATTCAGAAAATATAATTCTCGTGTCTGTAAGTAAAATAGCAAAAAAGCCTTGGGGATTTTTCACTCTTCAAGATGGTGGCACTTCCGGATTGAGCTACAAACTCCATTTTTTGTGTACTAATCAGTGGTCTCGTAGGTAGTACCTAAAAAAAAATTCAAGATGATCTGACCTATATTTCGTCGATTTTTTTGAAAATTTCGATCCTCAATTTCTCCAAGGGGAGATAATTTAGAAAATTTTAAAAGTCATTTTTAAACTCGCATCGGTAAGATCTACTTACATTCCAAATTTCATAAAAATCGTGTATCTATTAAAGAAGTTGTCAAATTGGTCATGACTTCCGGAACGAAATCACAGCGACGAATTTTCGAAATTCGAAAATTTGAAATTGCAGGTGAAATTGGTTTTCGTCAAGGTTTTCAAAGAAATTTTTTTCAGTAAAATAGGTCTATCAATAACAAAGTTACGACTATGCATTGATAATTTTTTCGTTCGTAAAATTCGGTGATTTCGAATTCGCAAAACGTTTCGAAAATATATTTAATCAACAGCCACCACCCATTTTTGGGGGGGTAGGTCAAAGTTTCAGAAACATCCTATGGTTAGATTCTGTGAAATCCGATTTGGAGGAGAAACACAAAAAAAAATAATAATAATCTTAACAGAAACAATAAGCTTTCATATGAAATATGAAAGCTTAATTACAATTGGGACCACGGAGCGTATGAACTTTGTTTTATACAAATCGAATAATAAATAATTTTTCTGGGTACGAAAAACTAAATTAGCCGATGACGGCTAACGCAAATTACCGAGACAATTTTTTTTCTCATTTCTGCTGAAGTAGGATGATATTTTTAACCCTGTGTAAAATATCATCAAAACATATTCATAAATAAAAAAGGTTTTCGTAAAAAAATTATTTTTTTTCAAAATATCGGACATTTTTTCGACTACTTCCGGTTTTACAATCGTTGTAGTGATAGCTTTACGAAGTTCTTTGGATAATTAACTTTCTGTACCAGAAGTGTCAGAAACATCCATTGAGTAGTTTTGGAAAAAAAGATAAATTAAAGAGCGTTTCCAAAAATTTAACGATTTTTCAATTTTTTTCAAAGTTTGAGGCCATTTTTGGACCATTTATATTATTTCAATGCATTTCATTTTGGATTCACTATATAGACAACCGATAGGACTTTGAGTAAGAAAAGTTTGAGAAAAATCTGCGGCGTCGTTTTCGAGAAAAGGGCGTCCCAGAATGTTAAAAAATCGGAAAATAATATATTTTTGGCATACAATAATTTATTTCCTTACCATCGAAATCGTATTATTTAGATACCATATGATGGTCCATTAATAGGGCTATCCAGCGACACTTTAGTTCTTTTGGTCCGCTATTACCTAAGGGAGAAATCAAGTTTCTCGCAACTGCGACAATGGTTTTAACCTTTTTTTTTCATTTTTTGAATACTTCCGGTATGGTTATTATTGTCGGAATAGTTTTAATAGCCGATTTGGGCACTAAAATAGCCACGGGGCTCTGTAATGATATATTACATTATCTGATCAGATAAAATGCCTCTGAGAAATCCTATGTTCAAAAGTGTCAAAAATGCAAAAAAATTAAAATATCGAAAATTAAATTTCAATAACTACATACATATTATACACCATTAGAATCGTAATTAGGTCAGCTATCTGAATATACAACCTTTTTTTGAAAATCTCTTAAAATAAAAAAATAGTAGAGCATTTTCCAAAATTTCACGATTTTTCGACTTTTTTTGATTTTCAGTCCCTTTTTTATCGTATTTTAGACATTTCAAAGTCTTATTGGATGGCATAATTCACAAGACTATCGAATTGACTCTCGATAGAGAAAGTTAAAAAAAAAGTTGCGGTTAAGTTTTCGAGATACAGGCGTCCAAAAACGCTCCAAATCAGAAAATACTTGATTTTCAGCGTGCCATATTTTGCTTCCTGCTCGTCGTATCCGTACAAATTGGGTAGCATACGATAGCACAATACTAGTGCAGTCCAATGGTACCCTAATTTGTTTAATCTATTGATATCGGACGGAGAAGTCGCGTTTTTCCCCAAAATACCCATTTTTTGCATTTTTTTCAAAATATCGGACATTATTTCGACCACTTCCGGTGTACAGATTATTGTTGAAATTGCTTTATTCCTTGCAATGGTCATTTGGCTTCATGCCTCAGAAATTTCAGAAACGTCAATTCGGCCATAAAACGAAACCCGAGCTCGCAAAATGGGTAGAAAATTCGAAAAAAATCGAAAAATAAAGGTCGATAACTCTGAATGAAACTTATATTACTGGAATCGGATGGACTTCAGGTATCCAAAAATGTAGGTCAAATTTCAAAATTTTGAAAAATAACAAAAATTGTCTCTCAAACAACATTTTTCATTTTTCGATCGCAAGAAGTCAGCGATGAAGTTTCGAAATATCGAAATTTTCAACTGCTATCGTCCAAGAAAAGACTCAGGGTTTCCGAAAATGTCATTTGTATGAAAATAGGTACAGAATTGACGAATCTACGGCCGTTTTTTGATTTTTTGACACCGCACGAAATTCGACCACTTCCGGTCTGCGCGGAAGTTTCAAATATAGTTTATCAAGTAGCCAACACATGGTTTCCCGATAGAGAATTAGGTCCCAGATCGGTATCTGTTACAGGCACTGAGAAATAGGCTCCGGCGAAAAAAAGAATAATAATAATAAACTAGATCTGCTACTGTCCCATGCAGATATGAAAGCTTTCATATTCATCGTCACGTGTCATTGATTGTATCAAATATCCTAAATAAAAGGATAAGAAGAAAAAATTATTAAAATTGGTCAAAAACTCGCGAAGTTACAAGTCTAAATATAGTATGAAACATTGCACCCAGGCATAACAATAATCTGAAAACTAAAGGGAAATAACTGAAACTTGTATTACTGTAATTAGACGGATGAGGAAATGGTATGAAAATGGCGGGAAAAAAAAATTAAAAATGGCAGGTTGGACAGGCGACCTTACTCCTTGTCACGTACAACCGGGCATTCGAAAACACGCTAGTTAACTCAATGACAGGCGCACGTGCTAACCATTCAGCCACCCAACCCCCCTTTAAAATCAGACACGTGTAATATGTCATAGGAAAAATAACAAGTGGCTCACAAAAAATGGTAAATTAATGAGTTTAGGTCAAAAGGTTGAGCTACTGTTTTAGAGTATTTTTTTATGTTTTAAAGAGACACGTTAAGGGTTGTTCATACTTAAATGAAAGTTTAATTTTAAATAAGACCAATAAAATTAGGATTTAATAATGCCAGACTAATATTAAAATAAAGTTTTCAATTAAGAATAATTGATTATTGGTCTAATGCAATGAAATGCTTTGATTTGACGGATGAAATGTACGATGGGTGTCCACACTATGTGGCTAAGGCGTTGGCCTGCTAGCCAGGAGGTCGGGTGTTCGATCCCTGCATTGTCCGAGAAAGTTCATCTCGATTTTCTGGCGTGTCCCCCCACCCGCCGTGTACACATTGGAGTGCACGTAAAAGATCCCTTAGCAGTTGGAATTCGATACTGTTGAATAAGCTCTATACGATGACTAAATGTGCAGATTGTAGCCACCCACACTGCATGTTTTGCTTAACAATGAAAGGGTGCCGTTTTCAATGTTCGATCCTTTTGTTCTTCTACTCCTGATATGTTGGATTGTTGATCGATGGTTTTATACAAAAGACTACCCATAAGACTCTTTGTAGAAGAAGTTCCCCAAAAATATTAAGTTTACTTTACGAGAAAGACCTCTAAACATGCTCCAAATTGTAAAAATACGACTTTTTGGATTTTCAATCTCTTTTTTTCGCCTATCCCTGATATTTAAAATAAATGATACAATGATTTCACACAACAGGCTAGCTATTGGACTCTCTATTGACAAAAGGTTCACAGCCCTCCCTTCATTATAACCGAAGTTATCGTGCCCTAAAGAATCAACAAATCAGCATGCCTATCTCTGCTTACCCTAGGCAGAAAATGCTCATCTTTGAACTCAATCATGACATTGACCTAGTGAACGTCTACACCAAGTTTGAACATTCTAGCTCAATTAGAAGGAGAGTTATTGTGTTTCAAAGTCTCGGCCCTTCAAATTGCTACTACTTTTCATTTTCAATTCAAAATGGTGACCATCACGTGACCGAAATCAAAATTCTGCTCCCTACGATTTTTGGGCCATCCTTCAAGGATTCAGAAAATATAACTCCCGTGTCTGTAACTGCAATATCGCAAAAGTTCAATTGTTTTTTCACGTTTCAAGATGGTGGCACTTCCGGTTCGATCGACAAACTCCATATTTTGTGTAGGAATCAGTAATTACTTGTCGAGTATCGAAAAAATTTTTTAGGTCATTCTGACCTATATTTCGACGATTTTTTTGAAAATTTTGATCCTTAATTTCACCAAGGGGAGATAATTTAGAAAATTTCTAATTATATTTTTGAAGTCACATCGGTAAGATCTACTTGTATACTAAATTTCATGAAAATCGTACAACTATTAAAGAAGTTGTCAAATTGGTCTAAACTTCCGGTTCGAAATCACAGCGACGAATTTTCGAAATTCGAAAATGTGAAACTGCAGATGAAAACGATTTTTTTCAAGAATTAGTAAAATCGGTCAAAAAATAACAAAGTTACGACTATGCATTGTCAGTTTTTTCGTTCGTAAAATTCGGTGATTTCGGATTCGTAAAACGTTTTGAAAATATATTTAAACAACGTTCGCACCCCATTTTTGGGGGGGTAGGTCAAAGTTTCAGAAAGATCCCATGGTTAGATTCTGAGAAATCCGATTTGCAGAAAATACACAAAAAAAAAAAATAACTAGATCTGCTACTGTCCCATGCAGATATGAAAGCTTTCATATTCATCGTCACGTGTCATCGATTATATCAAGTATCTCAAATAAAAGGATAAGAATAACAAACTATCAAAATTGGTCAAAAACTCGCGAAGTTACAAGTCTAAATATAGTATGAAACATTGAGTAATCTGAAAACTAAAGGGAAATAACTGGTACTTGTGTTGCTGCAATCGGGATGACTTCCGATTTCAAAACTTTCAGAAAAATGAAATGAAAATGGTAAGAAAACATCGAAAAATTAAATGAGATAACTTTGAACAAAACTAAAACTTTTTGAATCAGGTTCAACTCAACTGTTTGAATATGTACGTTAAATATGTAGATTTGGAAAATTATAAAGACATAATATCAAAATCGGTCAAAAACTCACAAAGTTACAAATTTAAATGTAGTGAGAAACATTGCACCCGGGCAAAAAAATAATCTTTAAACTAAAGGGAAATAACTGAAACTTGTATAGCTGTAATCGGGCTTCCAAGATATGTTATATAATTATGGTTTCCAATATGTTTGGTTATAAGTAGGAAATCGTGACGACTTCTTAAGCATGTTTTAAACAAAGGGTCATAGACTGCAATATACAAGAATGGCACTCTGCAATAAAAAAAACTGGCCTGAGATTTCTATGCAGAAATTAAATAATTGCTAGAACCAGAAAAATATTTATCCAGTATAATAAATAAGCAACATAGAGAAAATGAAATGAAATTGAATGGGGTTTAACGTCCTACTGTTCTGCTCCTACAATGGGCTAATGAAGACGGGCATACGCCATAAAGTGTGCAATGAGGGAAATTTTACCCGGGCAGCGGCGTTACGGCCTACGAGGTTGGTAAGGCGACCATACTCCTTGTCACGTACAACCAAGAAATCGAAACAAGGCCAGTTGGCTCAATGACAGACGTTATGATACAGAGCGCACGTGCTAACCATTCAGCCACGCAACCTCCCTAAAATCGGCAAATTGCTGACCTACAGCGAGAAACATTTCAACCGGGCCAAATTTTCTATTTTAACAGTTTAATTTGCACGGTACCTTTAGTTATCAACCGAATATTACAAAACTTTTAAAAATAAGCTCCCCCTGACCAGCTTAATTGTTCGCAATAAACGTTTGCCCCTTAAAATCGACAACTTGCTGACTTTAAAGTGAGAAACATTACAACCGGGCCAAATTTTCGGTTTTATCACTTTAACAGTACCTTTGATTACCAACCGATTATTACAAAACTTTAAAAAGAGAAAGAGAGAAATGCGGCCTAACGTCCATTCGACACAAACTAGGTCATTTTGGGACTAACATATGTTTTTAAATTTTATTTAAAAACTCCCCTTGCACGTACTGGTCTTTAGCCGTTGGGAGGAAACCGAAGAACACGGAGAAAACCCACGAGGTTGGACATCATACACCATGTCACGTGCAACATGGAGATCGAAACGACGCCCGTTGACTCAATGACAAAGGTTACGATACAGCGAGCACATGCTAACCATTCAGTCATCCAGCCTCCCTGAATTCGGAAAATTGCTGACTTATAGCAAGAAACATTTCAACCGGGCGAAATTTTCTATTTTAACAGTTTAATGTGCACGGTACTTTAATTACCAACCGATTATTACAAAACTTTTGAAAATAAGCTCCAACTGAGCAGCTTAATCGTATGCAATAAACGTTTTGCCTGAATTGAAAGTTCTGCACAGAGAAAGTTCATCTCGATTTCCCGGCGTGGTTCCCTTGTCAGTAAGGCAGAACGGAGGGCCTGACAAGCACAGCTGTCTAATCCTTCGGATGGGACGAAAAACCAAGGTCCCGTGTACACATTGGAGTGCACGTAAAATATCCCTAAGCAGTTGGAATTCGATACTGTTGAATAAGCTCTATACGATGACTAAATGCGTAGATTGTAGTCACCCACACTTCATGTTTCGCTCAACAATGAAAGGGTGCCGTTTTCAATGTTCGATCCTTTTGTTCTTCTACTCCTGATATGTTGGACTGTTGATCGATGGTTTCATATAAAAGACTACCAATAAGACTCTTTGTAGAAGAAGTTCCCAAAAAATAGTATGTTGACTTTACGAGAAAGACGTCTAAACATGCTCCAAATTGTAAAAATACGACTTTTGGGATTTTCAATCTCTATTTTTTGGCTATCCCTGATATTTAAAAAAAATGATACAATGATTTCACACAACAGGCTACCTATTAGACTCTCTATTGACAAAAGTTTCACCGCCCTCCCTTCATTATAACCGAAGTTGTCGTGCCCTAAAGAATCAACAAATCAGCATGCTTATCTCTGCTTACCCTAAGCAGAAAATGCTCATCTTTGAACTCAATCATAACATTGACCTAGTAAACGTCTACACCAAGTTTGAACATTCTAGCTTAATTAGAAGGAGAGTTATTGTGTTCCGAAGTCCGGGCCTTTCAAATTGCTTCTATTTTTCATTTTCAATTCAAAATTGTGACCATCACATGACCGAAATCAAAATTCTGATCCGATAGATTTTTAGGCATTCCTTCAAGGATTCCGAAAATATAACTCCCGAGTCTGTAAGTAAAATAGCAAAAAAGCCTTTTTGATTTTTCACGTTTAAAGATGGTGGCACTTCCGGTTCGATCGACAAACTCCATATTTTGTGTACGAATCAGTAATTCCTTGTCTAGTATCGAAAAAAAAAATTAGGTCATTCTGACCTATATTTCGACGATTTTTTTTGAAAACTTTGATCCTTAATTTCACCAAGGGGAAATAATTTAGAAAATTTCTAATTATATTTTTGAAGTCACATCGGTAAGATCTACTTGTATACTAAATTTCATGAAAATCGTACAACTATTAAAGAAGTTGTCAAATTGGTCTAAACTTCCTGTTCGAAATCACAGCGACGAATTTTCGAAATTCCAAAATGTGAAACTGCAGATGAAAATGATTTTTTTCAAGGTATTCAAAGAAAAAATAATTAGTAAAATCGGTCAAAAAATAACAAAGTTACGACTATGCATTGTCAGTTTTTTCGTTCGTAAAATTCGGTGATTTTGGATTCGTAAAACGTTTTGAAAATATATTTAAACAACGTTCGCACCCCATTTTTGGGGGGGTAGGTCAAAGTTTTAGAAAGATCCCATGGTTAGATTCTGAGAAATCCGATTTGCAGAAAATACACAAAAAAAAAAATAATAACTAGATCTGCTACTGTCCCATGCAGATATGAAAGCTTTCATATCCATCGTCACGTGTCATTGATTGTATCAAGTATCCTAAATAAAAGGATAAGAAGAAAAAATTATCAAAATTGGTCAAAAACTCGCGAAGTTACAAGTCTAAATATAGTATGAAACATTGCACCCAGGCATAACAATAATCTGAAAACTAAAGGGAAATAACTGAAACTTGTATTACTGTAATGAGACGGATGAGAAAATGAAATGAAAATGGCGGGAAAAAAAATTAAAAATGGCAGGTTGGACAGGCGACCTTACCTCACGTACAACCGGGCATTCGAAAACACGCTAGTTAACTCAATGACAGGCGCGCGTGCTAACCATTCAGCCACCCAACCCCCCTTTGAAATCAGACACGTGCAATATGTCATATAGGAAGAATAAGAAGTCGCTCACAAGAAAATGGTAAATTAATGAGTTTAGGTCAAAAGGTTGAGCTACTGTTTTAGAGTATTTAATAGTTAAGGGTTGTTCATAGTTAAATGAAAGTTTAATTTTAAATAAGACCAATAAAATTAGGATTTAATAATGCCAGACTAATATTTCCAATATGTTTGGTTATAAGTAGGAAATCGTGACGATTTCTTAAGCATGTTTTAAACAAAGGATCATAGACGGAATTATACAAGAATGGCACTCTGCAATAAAAAAAAGCTGGCCAAAGCAAGATTTCTATGCAGAAATTAAATAATTGCTAGAACCAGAAAAATATTTATCCACTATAATAAATAAGCAACATAGACAAAATGAAATGAAATTGAATGGGGTTTAACGTCCTACTGTTCTGCTCCTAAAATGGGCTAATGAAGACGGGCATACGCCATAAAGTGTGCAATGAGGGAAATTTTACCCGGGCAGCGGCGTTACAGCCTACGAGGTTGGACAGGCGACCATACTCCTTGTCACGCACAACCAAGAAATCGAAACAACGCCAGTTGACTCAATGACAGACGTTATGATACAGAGCACACGTGCTAACCATTCAGCCACGCAACCTCCCCAAAATCGGCAAATTGCTGACCCACAGCGAGAAACATTTCAACCGGGCCAAATTTTCTATTTTTTAACAGTTTAATTTGCACGGTACCTTTAGTTATCAACCGTATATTACAAAACTTTTAAAAATAAGCCCCCCCTGACCAGCTTAATCGTTCGCAATAAACGTTTGCCCCTTAAAATCGACAAATTGCTGAATTTAAAGTGAGAAACATTACAACCGGGCCAAATTTTCTGTTTTATCACTTTAACAGTACCTTTGATTACCAACCGATTATTACAAAACTTTAAAAAGAGAAAGAGAGAAATGCGGCCTAACGTCCATTCGACACAAACTAGGTCATTTCGGGACTAACATATGTTTTTTAATTTTATTTAAAAACTCCCCTTGCACGTACTGGTCTTTAGCCGTTGGGAGGAAACCGAAGAACACGGAGAAAACCCACGAGGTTGGACATCATACACCATGTCACGTGCAACCTGGAGATCGAAACGACGCCCGTTGACTCAATGACAAAAGTTACGATACAGCGAGCACATGCTAACCATTCAGCCATCCAGCCTCCCGGAATTCGGAAAATTGCTGACTTATAGCAAGAAACATTTCAACCGGGCGAAATTTTCTGTTTTAACAGTTTAATGTGCACGGTACTTTAATTACCAACCGATTATTACAAAACTTTTGAAAATAAGCTCCAACTGACCAGCTTAATCGTATGCAATAAACGTTTTGCCTGAATTGAAAGTTCTGCACAGAGAAAGTTCATCTCGATTTCCCGGCGTGGTTCCCTTGTCAGTAAGGCAGAACGGAGGGCCTGACAAGCACAGCTGTCTAGTCCTTCGGATGGGACGAAAAACCAAGGTCCCGTGTACACATTGGAGTGCACGTAAAATATCCCTAAGCAGTTGGAATTCGATACTGTTGAATAAGCTCTATACGATGACTAAATGCGTAGATTGTAGTCACCCACACTTCATGTTTCGCTCAACAATGAAAGGGTGCCGTTTTCAATGTTCGATCCTTTTGTTCTTCTACTCCTGATATGTTGGACTGTTGATCGATGGTTTCATATAAAAGACTACCAATAAGACTCTTTGTAGAAGAAGTTCCCAAAAAATAGTATGTTGACTTTACGAGAAAGACCTCTAAACATGCTCCAAATTGTAAAAATACGACTTTTTGGATTTTCAATCTCTTTTTTTCGGCTATCCCTGATATTTAAAAAAAATGATACAATCATTTCACAAAACAGGCTACCTATTAGACTCTCTATTGACAAAAGTTTCACCGCCCTCCCTTCATTATAACCGAAGTTATCGTGCCCTAAAGAATCAACAAATCAGCATGCTTATCTCTGCTTACCCTTAGCAGAAAATGCTCATCTTTGAACTCCATCATAACATTGACCTAGTGAACGTCTAAACCAAATTTGAACATTCTAGCTTAATTAGAATGAGAGTTATTGTGTTCCGAAGTCCGGGCCTTTCAAATTGCTTCTATTTTTCATTTTCAATTCAAAATTGTGACCATCACATGACCGAAATCAAAATTCTGATCCGATAGAATTTTAGGCATTCCTTCAAGGATTCCGAAAATATAACTCCCGAGTCTCTAAGTAAAATAGCAAAAAAGCCTTTTTGATTTTTCACGTTCAAAGATGGTGGCACTTCCGGTTCGATCGACAAACTCCATATTTTGTGTACGAATCAGTAATTCCTTGTCTAGTATCGAAAAAAAAAATTAGGTCATTCTGACCTATATTTCGACCATTTTTTTGAAAACTTTGATCCTTAATTTCACCAAGGGGAGATAATTTAGAAAATTTCTAATTATATTTTTGAAGTCACGTCGGTAAGATCTACTTGTATACTAAATTTCATGAAAATCTATTAAAGAAGTTGTCAAATTGGTCTAAACTTCCGGTTCGAAATCACAGCGACGAATTTTCGAAATTCGAAAATGTGAAACTGCAGATGAAAATTATTTTTTTCAAGGTATTCAAAGAAAAAAGAATTAGTAAAATCGGTCAAAAAATAACAAAGTTACGACTATGCATTGTCAGTTTTTTCGTTCGTAAAATTCGGTGATTTCGGATTCGTAAAACGTTTTGAAAATATATTTAAACAACGTTCGCACCCCATTTTTGGGGGGGTAGGTCAAAGTTTTAGAAAGATCCCATGGTTAGATTCTGAGAAATCCGATTTGCAGAAAATACACAAAAAAAAAATAATAATAATCTTAACAGAAACAATAAGCTTTCATATGTAATATGAAAGCTTAATAATCTTAACAGAAACAATAAGCTTTCATATGTAATATGAAAGCTTAATAATAATCTTAACAGAAACAATAAGCTTTCATATGTAATATGAAAGCTTAATAATAATTTTAGTAATCACAATAGGCTTTCAGACGAAAGTCTGAAAGCCTAATAATAATTTTAACAAAAACAATAGTGTTTCACACAAGCTACGCAGTGTGAAACCCTAATAACTAGACCTGCATGCAGGAATGACGGGTTTCACTGGTGCCATGTTACCCTTAAACATGTCACTTCCGGTGTCAAGTTACCCTTGAACATATGTCACTTCCGGTACCAGCGAAACCACTAAACAGGTTTCCAAATTAACATTGCACACAAATAAAATGGACGCAGAATCAACAAAATCCAGCAATATCAATTCATTTTATACATTTGTTACTTGTAAATGATCTTGACAAAATTAAATTACTCCCGGTGTTAATGCAAATATTCAATTAGTCTTATGAAATCAGAAATGGCATACGATATCATATAGTGAAAATTTAATGTAAATCGAATAATAATTGCCACTTTTAAAGACCAAAAAACTTGAAAAGTGACTTGTAGAAAATCAGCTATTTCTCTGCAACCGTACAAGTTAGAAACCATTTTGTGGTATCTGTATGATCGTATGGGTTCATTCTATTTGTTGATTGGCATCAAATACCATAATTTGAAAAAGATTTCAAAACAGACTCATTTGAATAAAATATCTGTTTTGGAGGCTAAAAATACAGTTTTTGCCAAAATGACGTTACTTCCGGTGATAATCAAAATCTTAAATTACTTGTATGAAATCCCAAATGGCATTAGGTATAACATGGTGTGACGTTTATGAAAATCGAATAATAATTGACCCTTTTATGGCCTCGAAACCTTCAAAAGTGACCTGTAGAAAACCGTCTATTTCTCGGCAACCGAATAAGTTAGAAACCATTTTATGATATCTATATGACCATACGAGTTTTGTTTATATGTGAATTTAAACCAAAAGTTAAAATTATTAATACATATTAAGTTATTCTTGGTTGAATAAAACATTGATTTAAAAAGTTTAAAATGCATTTTTTGACCAAATGATGTCACTTCCGGTGTCAATTTTAAATTGTAATCAACTTGATATGACGCTACATGCTTTTTGAATCAAATGATGTCACTTTTATAAAAATCCAATCATAATTGACTATTTTACAGGCAAAATAACGAAAACAGTGACTTGTACAGAACTGCCCATTTCTTGGCAACTGCTTATATTACAAACGAATTTTAACATACATTTTCTTCGTATGGATTATAGCTACAAGTTTATAAAAGTTACGAAGAAATATTTTAAAATCTGAAAAGCCTGAATAGGTTGTAAATAGGCCAATTTTACACCATTTTTAGCCTCTTAATCGAATTTGCTCGAAAATGAAATCGAAATTAAAAAAACTGCTTCCTACATTTTTTGCGCCTTGAAAAGACACACTCTTTGATTCATATAATTTTTCCAAAAAATAATATTTGTTTTCGAAATAAGAAAATAACTGTCAAAATTGTAGTTTTTGGTAAAATTATGCCACTTCCGGTGCCGACAGATAACATTATTGGTAACAAAAAAATGACAATTCAGACAACGAAGCATATGAACTTTGTTTTATACAAATCGAGCAATAAAAAATTAATCTAGGACTGAAAAACTGAATTAGCCAATGGCGGCCAAGGAAAATTACTGGGACAAAAATTTTTAACATTTTTGCACTAGTCAGATGACTCTGTGCACAATACGACTAAAAAATATTCATAAATAAAAAATTTTTTAGTAAAATTTTAAATTTTCGAAATTTGGCGCCTAATATCTTCGAAGATTTGCCGAAAATCAAAAATCGAAAGTAGCGTAGCTATGTGCCCTGTCTCAGGCTATGCCAAAATGTATCGAAAGTTAAAATCCAATGATTATTGTTAAAGTACTGCAATATTTTCAAAAACGATAACTTCGGTGATTTCGGACATTTCGCATTGGCGCAGAACGTTCAAAATAGCTTTATCCTCTAAGTCACACTCACTTTCTCAGTAAAACCGAAGAAATCGTAACGATGCGACACGTAGTTCCTGAGATCTATTCAAATTGGAATCTGAATAATAATAATAATAAGAATAATAAGAATAATAATTTTAACAAAAACAATAGTGTTTCACACAAGCTACGCAGTGTGAAACCCTAACTAGACCTGCAAGCAGCACCGAACCGGCTTTCAGGAATCATACAGGAAGTTTATTATACCATAGCCGACCCATTGAGCTACCGAACTATACTTTAGTTGTTTTGCTTCAGTGACACCCTCTATCCTATGTAAAAGTAATATTTGCTGGCGAAAAGACCGGTAAAAATTGCAAATTATGGCAAAATTACGCCACTTCCGGTGCCGAAAGAAATTTTTATAGGTGAAAAATAAGTCGAAATTTGCAACATACAAAATTTGTTTAATACATATCGGGCAATGAAAAATTAACCTATAACCCATAAACTGAAATTAAGAAGGGAAAATAATTAAAAGTGACCCTTGGAAAATTGGCTATTATTCGACCAGGGAACATGCCAGAAGCCTTTTCTTGATATCAATATGATGGTATTGATTCAATCTTACTGCCCATTAGAGTCAGACGTTATAAAGTTAAACAAATAATAAATATAAATCCCTTCAAAAACATGTTTGTTTTGAAGGCTAAAAATACGTTTTTTGCAAATATTACATTACTTCCGGTGATATTGAAAATGTTAACTTAGTTGATAGAAGTCATAAATAGCATAAGGCATCAAATGGTAGAAAAATTATAAAAATCGAATAATAATTGACACTTTTATAGACCAAAAACCTTGAAAAGTGACTTATAGAAGATCGCCTATTTCTCTGTAACCGTACAAGTTAGAAACCATTTTGTGGTATCTGTATGGTCGTATGGTTTCATTCTATTCGTTGATAACGTGAAAAGTGATGCATGCAAAATTGCATATTTCTCGGCAACTGCTCATATTACAAACTAATTTTCGCATACATTCTCTTCGTCTGGATTATTGATACGAGTTTATGAAAATCACAAATAAATATTTCAAAATATGAAGACGCTGCATGAATTGTAAATAATTGAATTTTACACTTTATTTTACATTTTATTCGAAATTGCCCGAAAATGAAATTGAAATTTAAAAAATCTGAGCTAAAGATTTTATACACCTTTGCAGGGTGCATCCTTTTACTTATATCAGTTTTGAAAAAAAAAATATTTGCTTTCAAAAAGTGGTACCGAACCGTCAAAATTATAGTTTTTGTTAATATTACGTCACTTCCGTTGCCGACAGAAAAATTTCACCGTAACCAAAAAAAAAATTGCAATTGGGACCACGGAGCATATGAACTTTGTTTTATACAAATCGAACAATAAATAGTTTTTCTGGTTACGAAAAACTAAATTAGCCGATGGCGGCTAACGCAAATTACCGAAACATTTTTTTTTATCATTTCTGCTCAAGTAGGATGATATTTTAACCCTGTGTAAAATACCATCAAAAAATATTCATAAATAAAAAAGGTTTTCGTAAAAAAAAGTGTTTTTTTCAAAATATGAGACATTTTTTCGACTACTTCCGGTTTTACGATCGTTGTTGTGATAGCTTTACAGAGTTCTTTGGATACTTAACTTTCTATACCAGAAGTGTCAGAAACATCCATTGAGTAGTTTTGGAAAAAAAGATAAATTAAAGAGCGTTTCAAAAAATTTAACGATTTTTCAATTTTTTTCAAAGTTTGAGGCCATTTTTGGACCACTTATATTATTTCAATGCTTTTCATTTTGGATTCACTATATAGACAACCGATAGGACTTTGAGTAAGAAAAGTTTAAGAAAAATCTGCGTCGTCGTTTTCGAGAAAAGGGCGTCTCAGAATGTTAAAAAATCGGAAAATACTAGATTTTTGGCATACAATAATTTATTTCCTTACCATTGAAATCACATTATTTAGATACCATATGATGGTCCATTAATAGGGCTATCCAGCGACACTTTAGTTCTTTTGGTCCGCTATTACCTAAGGGAGAAATCATGTTTTTCGCAAGTGCGACAATGTTTTTACTTCTTTTTTTTCATTTTTTGAATACTTCCGGAATGGTTATTATTGTCGGAATAGTTTTAATAGCCGGTTTGGGCACTAAAATGGCCACAGGGCTCTGTAATGATATATTAAATTTTCTGATCAGATAAAATGCCCCTGAGAAATCCTATGTTCAAAAGTGCCAAAAATGCAAAAAATTTAAAATATCGAAAATTAAATTACAATAACTACATACATATTATACATCGTTAGAATCGTAATTAGGTCAGCTATCTGAATATACAACCTTTTTTTGAAAATCTCTTAAAATAAAAATATAGTAGAGCATTTTCCAAAATTTCACGATTTTTCGACTTTTTTTGATTTTCAGTCCCTTTTTTATCGTATTTTAGACATTTCAAAGTCTTATTGGATGGCATAATTCACAAGACTATCGAATTGACTCTCGATAGAGAAAGTTAAAAAAAAAGTTGCGGTTAAGTTTTCGAGATACAGGCGTCCAAAAACGCTCCAAATCAGAAAATACATGATTTTCAGCGTGTCATATTTTGCTTCTTGCTCATCGTATCCGTGTGATTTGGGTATCATACGATAGTCCATTCCTCTGGGCATCCAACGGTACCTTAATTAGTTTCATCTGTTGATTTCGGACGGAGAAATCACGTTTTCCACCAAAACATCCATTTTTTGCATTTTTTTTCAAAATATTGCACACTATTTCGACCACTTCCGGTTTAAGGAGCCTTGTCGAAATTGCTTTATCCGTTGGTATTGGTATACAACTTCATGTTCCATAACTTTCAGAAACATCAATTCGACCGTAAAACGAAACCACAGCTCACAAAATGGGAAGAAAATTCGAAAAAAATCGAATAATAAAGGGCGATAACTCTGAATGAAACTTATATTTCTAGAATCGGGTGGACTTCAGGTGTCCAAAAATGTAGGTCAAATTTGAAAATTTTGAAAAATAACAAAAATTGTCTCGTAAACAACATGTTTTCAATTTTCGAACGATAAAAGTCATAGACGAATGTTCGAAATTGAAAAATGTGAGATAGCTATTGTCTCAGAAAAGATTCAGGGATTCCAAAAATGTGATTTGTTTAAAAATGGGAAAAGAATTGATGAAACTATAGCCAATTTTCAATTTTGTGACAACGTACAAAGTTCGGTCACTTTCGGTCTGCGCAGAAGTTTGAAAATTGCTTTATTGAGTAGCCACCACCTGGTTTCCCAATAGTAAGATGAACCGCAAATCGGTATCTCTTTTCGATCATAGAGAAATAGGCTCCCGCGGTAAATAATAATAATAACTAGACCTGCATGCAGGAATGACGGGTTTCACTGGTGCCACGTCACTTTCGGTGCCACGTTACCCTTAAACATATGTCACTTCCGATACTAATGAAACCATCAAACAGGTTTCCACATAAGCATTGTAAACATCAAATAAAATGGACGAAGAATCAACCAAATCCAGCAATATCAATTCATTTTATATATATGTTACTTGTAAGTGATCCTGGCAAAATTTCATTACTTCCGGTGATAATGAAAATGTTCAATTAGTTTTATGAAATCAGAAATGGCATAAGGCAGCATAATGGCGAAAATTGTATGTAAATCGAATGAGAATTACCACTTTTATAGACCAAAAACCTTGAAAAGTGACTTGTAGAAAATCGTCTATTTCTCGGCAACCGTACACGATAAAAACTATCTTTTGGTATCTATATGATCGTATGGGTTCAATCCATTTGTTGATTGGAATCAAATATCATAATTTGAAATATATTACAAATCAGACTCATTTGAAAAAAATGTCTGTTTTGAAGGCTAAAAATACAGTTTTGCCAAAATGACATTACTTCCGGTGATACTGAAAATGTTAAATTAGTTCTATGAAATCATAAATGACACAAGATATCATATGGTGAAAATTTTATGAAAATCGAATAATAACTGACACTTTTATAGACCAAAAACCTTGAAAAGTGACTTAAGGAAAATCGCCCATTTCTCTGCAACCGTACAAGTTAGAAACCATTTTGTGGTATCTGTATGATCGTATGGGTTCAATCTATTTGATCAATAGAATCAAATATCACAATTTGAAAAAAAATAACAAATACGACTCATTTGAATAAAATATTGTTTTTTGAAGGCTAAAATTTAAGTTTTGAGCAAATGACGTCATTTCCGGTGGCAGCGCAAGGGGTAAAATGGTTTGACATAGTCCACTATGGCATTAGACATCCAATGGCGAAAGAAAATTGAAAATCGAATAATAATTGATTCTTTTACAGCCAAAATTACGTGAAAAGTGACTCATGCAAAATTGCCTATTTCTCGGCAACTGCTTATATTACAAACTAATTTTCACATACATTCTCTTCGTATGGATTATAGCTACAAGTTTATAAAAGTTACGTAAAAATATTTTAAAATCTGAAAAGCCTGAATGAGTTGTAAATAGGTCAATTTTACGCCTTTTTTCACCTCTTAATCCAATTTGCTAGAAAATGAAAAAGAAATTTAAAAAACTGCTTCCGACATTTTTTGCGCCTTTAAAGGACACACTCTTTGAGTCATATAATTTTTCAAAAAAATAATATTTGTTTTCAAAAAATGTACCTAACTGTCAAAATTGTAGTTTTTGGTAAAATTATGCCACTTCCGGTGCCGACAGATAACACTTTTGGTAATAAAAAAAATGACAATTGAGACAACGAAGCATATGAACTTTGTTTTATACAAATCGAACAATAAAAAATTAATCTAGGACTGAAAAACTGAATTAGCCAATGGAGGCCAAGGAAAATTACTGAGACAAAATTTTTTAACATTTTTGCGCAAGTCAGATGACTCTTTAATTCTGTGCACAACACGACTAAAAAATATTCATAAATAAAAAAGTTTTTTGTAAAATTTTAAATTTCCGAAATTTGGCGCCTAATATCTTCGAAGATTTGCCTAAAATCAAAAATCGAAAGTAGCGCAGCTATGTGCCCTGTCTCCAGATGTGCCAAAATGTATCGAAAGTTAAAATCCCATGATTATTGTTAAAATTACCGCAATATTTGTAAAAGCGATAACTTCGGTGATTTCGGACATTTCGCATTGTCGCAGAACGTTCAAAATAGCTTTATCCTCTAAGGCACACCCACTTTCCCAGTAAACCCGAAGAAATCGTAACGATGCGACACGTAGTTGCTGAGATCTACTCAAAACAAAAGAATAATAATAATAATAATAATAAGAATAATAATTTTAACAAAAACAATAGTGTTTCACACAAGCTTCGCAGTGTGAAACCCTAATAAAAAAAAATAATAACTAGATCTGCTACTGTCCCATGCAGATATGAAAGCTTTCATATTCATCGTCACGTGTCATTGATTGTATCAAGTAACCTAAATAAAAGGATACGAAGAAAAAATTATTAAAATTGGTCAAAAACTCGCGAAGTTACAAATCTAAATATAGTATGAAACATTGCACCCAGGCATAACAATAATCTGAAAACTAAAGGGAAATAACTGAAACTTGTATTACTGTAATGAGACGGATGAGAAAATGAAATGAAAATGGCGGGAAAAAAAAATTAAAAATGGCAGGTTGGACAGGCGACCTTACTCCTTGTCACGTACAACCGGGCATTCGAAAACACGCTAGTTAACTCAATGACAGGCGCGCGTGCTTACCATTCAGCCACTCAACCCCCCTTTGAAATCAGACACGTGCAATATGTCATATAGGAAGAATAAGAAGTCGCTCACAACAAAATGGTAAATTAATGAGTTTAGGTCAAAAGGTTGAGCTACTGTTTTAGAGTACTTAATAGTTTTAAAGAGACACGTTAAGGGTTGTTCATAGTTAAATGAAAGTTTAATTTTAAATAAGACCAATAAAATTAGGATTTAATAATGCCAGACTAATATTTCCAATATGTTTGGTTATAAGTAGGAAATCGTGACGACTTCTTAAGCATGTTTTAAACAAAGGATCATGTTTGTTTAAACAAGAATGGCACTCTGCAATAAAAAAAAACTGGCCAAAGCAAGATTTCTATGCAGAAATTAAATAATTGCTAGAACCAGAAAAATATTTATCCACTATAATAAATAAGCAACATAGAGAAAATGAAATGAAATTGAATGGGGTTTAACGTCCGACTGTTCTGCTCCTAAAATGGGCTAATGAAGACGGGCATATGCCATAATGTGTGCAAGGAGGGAAATTTTACCCGGGCAGCGGCGGTTACGGCCTACGAGGTTGGACAGGCAACCATACTCCTTGTCACGTACAACCAAAAAATCGAAACAACGGCAGTTGACTCAATGACAGACGTTATGATACAGAGCGCACGTGCTAACCATTCAGCCACGCAACCTCCCTAAAATCGGCAAATTGCTGACCTACAGCGAGAAACATTTCAACCGGGCCAAATTTTCTATTGTAACAGTTTAATTTGCACGGTACCTTTAGATATCAACCGAATATTACAAAACTTTTAAAAATAAGCTCCCCCTGACCAGCTTAAGCGTTCGCAATAAACGTTTGCCCCTTAAAATCGGGAAATTGCTGACTTTAAAGTGAGAAACATTACAACCGGGCGAAATTTTCTGTTTTATCACTTTTACAGTACCTTTGATTACCAACCGATTATTTTCTGTTTTATCACTTTTACAGTACCTTTGATTACCAACCGATTATTACAAAACTTTAAAAATAAAAGAGAAAGAGAGAAATGCGGCCTAATGTCCATTCGACACAAACTAGGTCATTTCGGGACTAACATATGTTTTTTAATTTTATTTAAAAACTCCCCCTGCGCTTACAGGTCTTTAGCCGTTGGGAGGAAACCGAAGAACACGGAGAAAACCCACAAGGTTGGACATCATACTTCATGTCACGTGCAACCTGGAGATCGAAACGACGCCCGTTGACTCAATGACAGACGTTACGATACAGTGCGCACATGCTAACCATTCAGCCATTCAGCCTCCCTGAATTCAGAAAATTGCTGACTTATAGCAAGAAACATTTCAACCGGGCGAAATTTTCTGTTTTAACAGTTTAATGTGCACGGTAATTACTAACCGATTATTACAAAACTTTTGAAAATAAGCTCCAACTGACCAGCTTAATCGTATGCAATAAACGTTTTCGCCTGAATTGAAAGTTCTGCACGGAGAAAGTTCATCTCGATTTCCCGGCGTGGTTCCCCTTGTCAGTGAGGCAGAACGGAGGGCTTGACAAGCACAGCTGTCTAGTCATTCGGATGGGACGAAAAACCAAGGTCTCGTGTACACATTGGAGTGCACGTAAAATATCCCTAAGCAGCTGGAATTCGATACTGTTGAATAAGCTCTATACGATGACTAAATGTGTAGATTGTAGTCACCCACACTGCATGTTTCGCTTAACAATGAAAGGGTGCCGTTTTCAATGTTCGATCCTTTTGTTCTTCTACTCCTGATATGTTGGACTGTTGATCGATGGTTTCATATAAAAGACTACCAATAAGACTCTTTGTAGAAGAAGTTCCCAAAAAATATTATGTTGACTTTACGAGAAAGACCTCTAAACATGCTCCAAATTGTAAAAATACGACTTTTTGGGTTTTCAATCTCTTTTTTTTCTGCTATCCCTGATATTTAAAAAAAAATGATACAATGATTTCACACAACAGGCTAGCTATTAGAATCTCTATTGACAAAAGTTTCACCGCCCTCCCTTCATTATAACCGAAGTTATCGTGCCCTAAAGAATCAACAAATTAGCATGTTTATCTCTGCTTACCCTAAACAGAAAATGCTCATATTTAAACTCAATCATAACATTGACCTAGTGAACGTCTACACCAAGTTTGAACATTCTAGCTTAATTAGAAGGAGAGTAATTGTGTTCCAAAGTCCCGACCCTTCAAATTGCTTCTATTTTTCATTTTCAATTCAAAATGGTGACCATCGCGTGACCGAAATCAAAATTCTATTCGCGACATTTTTTAGGCCTTCCTACAAGGATTCAGAAAATATAACTCCCGAGTCTGTAAGTAAAATAGCAAAAAAGCCTTATTGATTTTTCACTTTTAAATATGGCGGCACTTCCGGTTCGATCGACAAACTCCATATTTTGTGTACAAATCAGTAATTACTTATCTAGTATCCAAAAAAAAAATCAGGTCATTCTGACCTGTATTTCGATGATTTTTTTGAAAATTTTGATCCTTAATTTCGTCAAGGGGAGATAATTTAGAAAATTTCTAATTATATTTTTGAAGTCACATCGGTAAGATCTACTTAGATACTAAATTTCATGAAAATCGTACAACCATTAAAGAAGTTGTCAAATTGGTCTAAACTTCCGGTTCGAAATCACAGCGACGAATTTTCGAAATACGAAAATGTGAAACTGCAGATGAAAATGTTTTTTTTAAAGGTATTCAAAGAAAAAAGAATTAGTAAAATCGGTCAAAAAATAACAAAGTTACGACTATGCATTGTCATTTTTTTCGTTCGTAAAATTCGGTGATTTCGGATTCGTAAAACGTTTCGAAAATATATTTAATCAAGGTTCGCACCCCATTTTTTGGGGGGTAGGTCAAAATTTCAGAAAGATCCTATGGATAGATTCTGAGAAATCCGATTTGCAGAAAACACACACAAAAAAAAAAATAATAACTAGATCTGCTACTGTCCCATGCAGATATGAAAGCTTTCATATTCATCGTCACGTGTCATTGATTGTATCAAGTAACCTAAATAAAAGGATACGAAGAAAAAATTATTAAAATTGGTCAAAAACTCGCGAAGTTACAAGTCTAAATATAGTATGAAACATTGCACCCAGGCATAACAATAATCTGAAAACTAAAGGGAAATAACTGAAACTTGTATTACTGTAATGAGACGGATGAGAAAATGAAATGAAAATGGCGGGAAAAAAAAATTAAAAATGGCAGGTTGGACAGGCGACCTTACTCCTTGTCACGTACAACCGGGCATTCGAAAACACGCTAGTTTACTCAATGACAGGCGCGCGTGCTTACCATTCAGCCACTCAACCCCCCTTTGAAATCAGACACGTGCAATATGTCATATAGGAAGAATAAGAAGTCGCTCACAACAAAATGGTAAATTAATGAGTTTAGGTCAAAAGGTTGAGCTACTGTTTTAGAGTACTTAATAGTTTTAAAGAGACACGTTAAGGGTTGTTCATAGTTAAATGAAAGTTTAATTTTAAATAAGACCAATAAAATTAGGATTTAATAATGCCAGACTAATATTTCCAATATGTTTGGTTATAAGTAGGAAATCGTGACGACTTCTTAAGCATGTTTTAAACAAAGGATCATGTTTGTTTAAACAAGAATGGCACTCTGCAATAAAAAAAACTGGCCAAAGCAAGATTTCTATGCAGAAATTAAATAATTGCTAGAACCAGAAAAATATTTATCCACTATAATAAATAAGCAACATAGAGAAAATGAAATGAAATTGAATGGGGTTTAACGTCCGACTGTTCTGCTCCTAAAATGGGCTAATGAAGACGGGCATATGCCATAATGTGTGCAATGAGGGAAATTTTACCCGGGCAGCGGCGGTTACGGCCTACGAGGTTGGACAGGCAACCATACTCCTTGTCACGTACAACCAAAAAATCGAAACAACGGCAGTTGACTCAATGACAGACGTTATGATACAGAGCGCACGTGCTAACCATTCAGCCACGCAACCTCCCTAAAATCGGCAAATTGCTGACCTACAGCGAGAAACATTTCAACCGGGCCAAATTTTCTATTGTAACAGTTTAATTTGCACGGTACCTTTAGTTATCAACCGAATATTAGAAAACTTTTAAAAATAAGCTCCCCCCTGACCAGCTTAAGCGTTCGCAATAAACGTTTGCCACTTAAAATCGGGAAATTGCTGACTTTAAAGTGAGAAACATTACAACCGGGCGAAATTTTCTGTTTTATGACTTTTACAGTACCTTTGATTACCAACCGATTATTTTCTGTTTTATCACTTTTACAGTACCTTTGATTACCAACCGATTATTACAAAACTTTAAAAATAAAAGAGAAAGAGAGAAATGCGGCCTAATGTCCATTCGACACAAACTAGGTCATTTCGGGACTAACATATGTTTTTTAATTTTATTTAAAAACTCCCCCTGCGCTTACAGGTCTTTAGCCGTTGGGAGGAAACCGAAGAACACGGAGAAAACCCACAAGGTTGGACATCATACTTCATGTCACGTGCAACCTGGAGATCGAAACGACGCCCGTTGACTCAATGACAGACGTTACGATACAGTGCGCACATGCTAACCATTCAGCCATTCAGCCTCCCTGAATTCAGAAAATTGCTGACTTATAGCAAGAAACATTTCAACCGGGCGAAATTTTCTGTTTTAACAGTTTAATGTGCACGGTACTTTAATTACCAACCGATTATTACAAAACTTTTGAAAATAAGCTCCAACTGACCAGCTTAATCGTATGCAATAAACTTTTTCGCCTGAATTGAAAGTTCTGCACGGAGAAAGTTCATCTCGATTTCCCGGCGTGGTTCCCCTTGTCAGTGAGGCAGAACGGAGGGCCTGACAAGCACAGCTGTCTAGTCATTCGGATGGGACGAAAAACCAAGGTCCCGTGTACACATTGGAGTGCACGTAAAATATCCCTAAGCAGTTGGAATTCGATACTGTTGAATAAGCTCTATACGATGACTAAATGTGTAGATTGTAGTCACCCACACTGCATGTTTCGCTTAACAATGAAAGGGTGCCGTTTTCAATGTTCGATCCTTTTGTTCTTCTACTCCTGATATGTTGGACTGTTGATCGATGGTTTCATATAAAAGACTACCAATAAGACTCTTTGTACAAGAAGTTCCCAAAAAATATTATGTTGACTTTACGAGAAAGACCTCTAAACATGCTCCAAATTGTAAAAATACGACTTTTTGGGTTTTCAATCTCTTTTTTTCGGCTATCCCTGATATTTAGAAAAAATAATACAATGATTTCACACAACAGGCTAGCTATTAGACTCTCTATTGACAAAAGTTTCACCGCCCTCCCTTCATTATAACCGAAGTTATCGTGCCCTAAAGAATCAACAAATTAGCTTGTTTATCTCTGCTTACCCTAAGCAGAAAATGCTCATCTTTGAACTCAATCATAACATTGACCTAGTGAACGTCTACACCAAGTTTGAACATTCTAGCTTAATTAGAAGGAGAGTAATTGTGTTCCAAAGTCCCGACCCTTCAAATTGCTTCTATTTTTCATTTTCAATTCAAAATGGTGACCATCACGTGACCGAAATCAAAATTCTATTCGCGACATTTTTTAGGCCTTCCTACAAGGATTCAGAAAATATAACTCCCGAGTCTGTAAGTAAAATAGCAAAAAAGCCTTATTGATTTTTCACTTTTAAATATGGCGGCACTTCCGGTTCGATCGACAAACTCCATATTTTGTGTACAAATCAGTAATTACTTATCTAGTATCCAAAAAAAAAATCAGGTCATTCTGACCTATATTTCGATGATTTTTTTGAAAATTTTGATCCTTAATTTCGTCAAGGGGAGATAATTTAGAAAATTTCTAATTATATTTTTGAAGTCACATCGGTAGGATCTACTTAGATACTAAATTTCATGAAAATCGTACAACTATTAAAGAAGTTGTCAAATTGGTCTAATCTTCCGGTTCGAAATCACAGCGACGAATTTTCGAAATTCGAAAATGTGAAACTGCAGATGAAAATGGTTTTTTTAAAGGTATTCAAAGAAAAAAGAATTAGTAAAATCGGTCAAAAAATAACAAAGTTACGACTATGCATTGTCATTTTTTTCGTTCGTAAAATTCGGTGATTTCGGATTCGTAAAACGTTTCGAAAATATATTTAATCAAGGTTCGCACCCCATTTTTGGGGGGGTAGGTCAAAATTTCAGAAAGATCCTATGGATAGATTCTGAGAAATCCGATTTGCAGAAAACACACAAAAAAAAAAATAATAATAATAATAACTTTAACAGAAACAATAAGCTTTCATATGTAATATGAAAGCTTAATAACTAGATCTGCTACTGTCCCATGCAGATATGAAAGCTTTCATATTCATCGTCACGTGTCATTGATTGTATCAAGTATCCTAAATAAAAGGATAAGAAGAAAAAATTATCAAAATTGGTCAAAAACTCGCGAAGTTACAAATCTAAATATAGTATGAAACATTGCACCCAGTCATAACAATAATCTGAAATCAGCCATGGGAGGAAACCGAAGGACACGGAGAAAACCCACGAGGTTGGACACCATACTCCATGTCACGTGCAACCTGGAAATCGAAACGATGCCGGTTGACTCAATGACAGACGTTACGATACAGCGCGCACATGCTAACCATACAGCCATTCAGGCTCCCTAAAATCGATAAATTGCTGACTTATAGCAAGAAACATTTCAACCGTGCATTTCAATCGAAACAACGCCAGTTGACTCAATGACAGACGTTACGATACAGTGCGCAGGTGCTAACCATTTAGCCACGCAACCTCCCTAAATTTGGCAAATTGCTGACCTACAAGGAGAAACATTTCAACCGGGCGAAATTTTCTATTTTAACAGTTTAATTTGCACGGTACCTTTAATTATCAACCGAATATTACAAAACTTTTAAAAATAAGCTCCCCTTGACCAGCTTAATCGTTCGCAATAAACGTTTGCCCCCTAAAATGAGCAAATTGGTGACTTTAAAGTGAGAAACATTACTACCGGGCGAAATTTTCTGTTTTATAACTTTTACAGTACAGTACAACCGATTATTACAAAACTTTAAAAATAAAAGAGAAAGAGATAAATGCGGCTTAACGTCCATTCGACACAAACTAACATATAGATGGGACGAAAAACCAAGGTCCGGTGTACACATTGGAGTGCACGTAAAATATCCCTAAGCAGTTGGAATTCGATACTGTTGAATAATCTCTATACGATGACTATGCAAACCATTATTAATCGATGAAGGTGTTAAAATGTACACAATATAAACAGTATAAATCTAAATCAATAACATAAATGATTACAAATATTTTTTTTAGATAGTTTTAAAATAGAAAACAAATAATTATATCAAATCAAACCTATTCAATTTCAATTAATATGAGGACTGGCTGCAAAGTTCTAAGCCTATGTGTGCAAGACCTATATATTGTTGATCTTTCCTTTTATTTTTCTATATAGTTTCCATCAAAGCTCAATTTTTTCATCAGTTGTTTTCGGTGATTTTGGATTCGCAAAACGTTTTGAAAATATATTGATTCCAAGGCCACCACCCCTTTTTCAAAGGAGGCTAACCAGAAATGTATTGATTTCCCAGATTTGAGACGAAATCGCGAAACTGCGATCCATTTGATTATTTTCAAGCTGTTAATCGGAGTTATTCACGCGAAAACAAATTTGTCGGCACGGAAAACATCAAAGGCGAAATTTGAAATTTTGAAATTTGCAAATACCAAAAATTCGACAATGAGCCAGGCTATCCCCAAATGTATTAATTTCAAAGATAAGAAACGAATTCAACAAACTACGGTCTGTTCTGATGATTTACATGCCCGTTAATGTCCATTTTTCACTATTTCTGATATTCAATTCAATATGGTGACTATCCATTGACTTAAATCAAAATTCTACTGCCAACATTTTATAGCCATCCCTTCAAGGATTCAGAAAATATAACCCCCGTGTCTGTATGTAAAATAGCAAAATGGCGTTTGAGGTTTTTACATTTCAAGATGGTGGCACTTCCGGATTGAGCTACAAACTCCATTTTTTGTGTACGAATCAGTGGTTTCGTAGCTAGTACCTAAAAAACAAATTCAAGATGATTTGACCTATATTTCGTCGATTTTTTTGAAAATTTCGATCCTCAATTTCTCCAAGGGGAGATAATTTAGAAAATTTCTAAAGTATTTTTTCAAGTCGCATCATTAAGGTTTACTTACATATTAAATTTCATGAAAATCGTACAACTACTAAAGAAGTTGTCGAGTTGGTCTAAACTTCCGGTTCGAAATCAGAGCGACGAATTTTCGAAATTCGAAAATCCGAAATTGCAGATTTGAAGTAAATGTCTCAAAGTACTCATAGAAAAAAGAATTAATTAAATAGGTCAAATAGTCACAAAGTTACAGCATTGTAGGTCAAAAGCATTCGTTCGTAAAATTCGGTGATTTCGGATTCGAAAAACGTTTTGAAAATATATTTAATCAAGGTTCGCACCCAATTTTTGGGGGGGTAGGTCAAAGTTTCAGAAAGATCCTATGGTTAGATTCTGAGAAATCCGATTTGCAGAAAATACACACAAAAAAAAAAATAATAATAATAATAACTAGTCCTTCGGATGGGACGAAAAACCAGGGTCCCGTGTACACATTGGAGTGCACGTAAAATATCCCTAAGCGGTTGGAATTCGATACTGTTGAATAAGCTCTATACGATGACTAAATGCGTAGATTGCAGTCACCCACACTTCATGTTTCGCTCAACAATGAAAGGGTGCCGTTTTCAGTGTTCGATCCTTTTGTTCTTCTACTCCTGATATGTTGGACTGTTGATCGATGGTTTCATATAAAAGACTACCAATAAGACTCTTTGTAGAAGAAGTTCCCAAAAAATAGTATGTTGACTTTACGAGAAAGACCTCTAAACATGCTCCAAATTGTAAAAATACGACTTTTTGGATTTTCAATCTCTTTATTTCGGCTATCCCTGATATTTAAAAAAAATGATACAATCATTTCACACAACAGGCTACCCATTAGACTCTCTATTGACAAAAGTTTCACCGCCCTCCCTTCATTATAACCGAAGTTATCGTGCCCTAAAGAATCAACAAATCAGCATGCTTATCTCGGCTTACCCTAAGCAGAAAATGCTCATCTTTGAACTCAATCATAACATTGACCTAGTGAACATCTACACCAAGTTTGAACATTCTAGCTTAATTAGAAGGAGAGTTATTGTGTTCCGAAGTCCGGGCCTTTCAAATTGCTTCTATTTTTCATTTTCAATTCAAAATTGTGACCATCACATGACCGAAATCAAAATTCTGCTCCCTACGATTTTTGGGCCATCCTTCAAGGATTCAGAAAATATAACTCCCGTGTCTGTAAGTAAGATAGCAAAAAAGCTTTAGTGATTTTTCACGTTTAAAGATGGTGGCACTTCCGGTTCGATCGACAAACTCCATATTTTGTGTACGAATCAGTAATTCCTTGTCTAGTATCAAAAAAATTTTTTTAGGTCATTCTGACCTATATTTCGCCGATTTTTTTGAAAATTTTGATCCTTAATTTCACCAAGGGGAGATAATTTAGAAAATTTCTAATTATATTTTTGAAGTCACATTGGTAGGATCTACTTATATACTAAATTGAATGAAAATCGCACAACTATTAAATAAGTTGTCAAATTGGTCTAAACTTCCGGTTCGAAATCACAGCGACGAATTTTCGAAATTCGAAAATGTGAAACTGCTGATGAAAATAATTTTTTTTCAAGGTATTCAAAGAAAAAAGATTTAGTAAAATCGGTCAAAAAACAATAAAGTTACGACTATGCAATGTCCATTTTGTCGTTCGTAAATTTCGGTGATTTCGGATTCGTAAAACGTTTTGAAAATATATTTAATCAACAGCTACCACCCATTTTTTTTGGGGGGGGGGGGGGTAGATAAAAGTTTCATAAAGATACTGTGGTTAGATTCTGAGAAATCCGATTTGTGGATAAAACACAAAAAAAAATAATAATAATCTTAACAGAAACAATAAGCTTTCATATGTAATATGAAAGCTTAATAACTTTAACAGAAACAATAAGCTTTCATATGTAATATGAAAGCTTAATAATTTTAGTAATCACAATAGGCTTTCAGACGAAAGTCTGAAAGCCTAATAATAATTTTAACAAAAACAATAGTGTTTCACACAAGCTACGCAGTGTGAAACCCTAATTACTGGACACTAAACGATGCGATTGATGATCCAAATTCAAAATATTCACACACACAATGCGAACACAATACGACACTATTACTAAATCTTCCAAAATTGGATACGAGACGATAGTCGAAAAAAAAACCTCGTATCTTTTAAGATAACATCCACAACACGTCCTTTATTATCAACAACGGGATACGATTTCACTACACGACCCAAAGGCCACTTGCCCTTAGGATTCGACTGGCCGATAACGAGAACCATTTAGACCTATTTTTAAGCATGCGAAGAAATTCGCGTATCCAACGTTTCCAAAACTGGTTCACTAGATCCTGGATCCGGCGCCATCTGTTACGAGGATTAAAGCCGACATCATCTATGACGTGAGGTGGTACTAAATGATCTCATATTTGACCAAACAAGAAATGATTCAGAGTTAAAACCGGTTCGCCCCTATGATCATTCCTTGGTAACAAAGTGGTCTTGAATTCAACAATCCTTCGGCATGGACAAACGCGGTGACTAAGTCCTCATCTCATCTTTAATTGCGAGCTTAGCGGATTTTATTAGTGATTCGAATACACCACCAAAATGCAGGTGGTTTAAATCTCCATTCAATTCCCTTAGGTGCCAGATTATCACCTACTTTCTGAGTATCTAATTTATATAATTCACGGAGCTCCCGATTTGCACCTACAAAATTAGTCCAATTGTCACTTAAAGCTGAACTCCGGTTACAAAAATACCGAAATAATGTAATAAAAAAAAAGTTAACGCCCGCAAGCCGCCATACTTGTTTCCAACTTGTGAAATAAGTATGGCGGACATGGAGGCTTATGACCTTGAAAGGTTAGCCGATCTCACTTCCAGTTTGTTTCTCATCAGCTAGCTATACACATCCGGCTTTATTCTCTTCACACGGTTCACTGATTGCTGTTTTTTCCCCAACAGTATACCAAATTATTGAAGATTGAACATGTCTGATCAGGTAAGACTGTAAATAATTATATGAACTGCGTCTACTACAATATCAATTTCTTACACGTTGGTAAAATGGAGAAAAAAAACATAACATCAATAAATTTAGCACTGTCAAACACTCCCCAATGAGAGCCGTCCCAAACATGTAGTTATGTCCATTGGTCGTTTTCATGAACACTATTCAACATGGAACACGAAGAAGGCAATACTAATAGTTTGTATAGGTGATTTGTTTTGGTTGAAAAATAGGTTGGGTAAGACATCTGGTTGCATCTTTTGTTTTAGAGTAAAGCTTAGGCTATATTGTAGTAGACGCAGTTCATATAATTATTTACAGGCCTACCTGATCAGACATTTTGCAATCTTCAATAATTTGGTATACTGTTGGGGGGAAATACAGCAATCAGTGAACCGTGTGAAGAGAATAAAGCCGGATGTGTATAGCTAGCTGACGAGAAACAAACTGGAAGTGAGATCAACTAACCTTTCCAGGTCATAAGCCTCCGTGTCCGCCATACTTATTTCACAAATTGGAAACAAGTATGACGGCTTGCGGGCGTTAACTTTTTTTTTTATTACATTATTTCAGTATTTTTGTAACCGGAGTTCAGCTTTAACACTAAAATCGACTTTCCCCGTCTATATACGAAGCGATCAAATACCATTAAGAACGATTGCGTGTCCAATCCCCAAGCTATTTCTAAATGTACAGCTCTCGATGCTAAACATGTAAATAGGCACAAATAACGTTTAGTCTGGATCTTGCCTCGCCCTTGCTTTGTGATAAAAGGACCAGCAAAGTCAACCCCAACCTTCGCGAATGCTCGAACTGGTTATTCTAAACGAATCAAAGGAAGGGGCGTCATGGCCTGCTTAGCAGATTTGCATTTACACCGTTTACATTCGGCACAATGAAATTCAACAGTCTCAATTGCCTGTATTGCTCGAATTATCCAGTACTTTTGACGAAGGTCACTCAACGTATGCGAAAGTCCTGTATGAAAGAAGGTTACTATCAAACGTGTTACATCATGGTTCCTAGGTAAAATCTCAGGAAATCGAGAATCGTATGAAAGATGACTGGCTTGACGTAAACGTCCGTCGAACGACAGTCTACAGGTTGACCCAAAATGAAAGATCTTCGTTCATCATGAAATTCATCACACTGCGCGGTACAAATCCAAAACTTTTCAGATTTTGCTAGTTCTAGAACAGAAAGTCCATTAATCAAGTTCTGATATTGTACAAGAGTACGACAGTTTCTTAAAAAGCGATATATCCAAGCTGTTATGCGTGTTAATTTGAGCCAACTGGAGCAAAGCGACAGAGCTAATCTTATAAAATCTCGTTGAACACGCTGCGTTACAAATGATGTTTAGGTCTAATTTCTTCAAGTCTTTCCTGTGACGGTTCCGGGACGAACGCAGTAGACCAGAATTCTGGGTTTTGACAAAGAAAATCGGTCCATGCCACCACAAGTCATCATCAGCTAACACAGCGGCAGATAAACCTCTCGTGGCTAGATCGCTTGAATTCTGTTTCGATGGAACATAACGCTATTGGCACGGATCGGACAAGGAGTGGATCTCACCAATACGATGAGAAACAAAGGGGTTATATTTCCGGGATTCACTATCTTTCCAAGGGATATCAATTATATATCCCCATTCAATTCCAAGTGCGATTTATCTAACATCTGTTTTTCATAAGGTGTAACCGCACCAGGGTTAACACCTGAAGTTTGAGTTCCCACATGTAGGGCTGGGTAAAATATCGCTATAAATCGATAGTATCGATTGGACGGCCCACAAAAGCACTATCGATAGCGATGGGTTACTATCGATCAGTGGCAGCGCCAGCCGTCGGTGGTTGGAGGGGCAAAGCTGGAGCAAAGTCCAAGGTTAAGGGGGCAAAGGCACGAGTTTCAACTAGGGGTGGGGTGGGGGCTCTCCCAGAAAATTTTGAAAAACAGGCAATGATCTTTGAACTAAAGTGTCAAACGAACGGACTTGCGAACATCAACGAAGTACCTTTGTGAGCGCCAAAGTAGCGAGTCCTTGGTGGTGGGGGGGAGGGTTAGCGACTCCCCAAGAAAATTTTGAAAAATAGACAGTTGGAAAGGCTGCCTGGCAGTATTCAGGCACCGATCGTAAAGATAAATAGAGCTGATCGGATGTCGTTTTTGACCTGATCACTAGTCTGTCTGAAACAGGAGAGGAAGGTGTCAAATGAAAGTCAACGAAATCCCCAATAATTTGAAAAGTAGACTGGCTGAAATGCAGTCTGGCAGTATTTCAGGCATTGATCGTCGAGATAAATAGAGTTTAACAGATACCGCCCGTCGGCAAATCACTAGTTTATTCGACCTGAAAAGAAAGTGACAAACGGGCTAAGTGAGTCACTCAAAGTAAAGGAATATTTTCGCCACTATATTTTGTGAAATGAACGAACTTGCGAAACTCAACGAAGTCCCCAATAATTTGAAAAGTAGACGGACCACGCAGTATTGTCGAGATAAATATAGCTTAACATATACTGCCTGTCGCCAAACACTGTCGACCGGGCGGAGTAAGAGTGACTCAAAGTGAATGAATATTTTCGCTACTATATTTTGTAAAATAGACTGTCGGGAATGCAGCCAGATAGCATTTCAGACAATGGTCGTTGAGATAAATAGAGCTGGCCTGATCACATTTTTTTTATTTTCGAAAATTATTGGGGGGCAAACAGAGGGCAAGCCAGATTTTTGGGGGTGCAAATGCCCCCCCCCCCTTGCCCCCCTTGTCGCCGCCACTACTATCGATTATCGCTCTTCGTCTGAAATGTCAATGTTTTCTTTCAATTAATCATAATACACCGCTCACTTTAATTACTATCAAGTATCAATGTAACACATAACAAATTTGTGACCGCTTATTGAACAGCCGTTTTCATAAATTCACTCACTTATTGAAACGTTACTTTAGTTTTGAAGAAATTATGTAATACCATGAGTCTTCTGTCTGACATGGAGAGCGTCTATGGGTAACCGGTCGCCACATCCAACGTATGACCCATGCATCTTTTCTTACTACATATTTTCGTAGCCTTGTGATCGTCTAGAATTCGTCTCCAGCTGTCTTTGCTTCTCCTCCACGTTGTGTTTACTTCTTACTGGTTTCTTAAGACGTTTGTCTTCTTCAGTTATAACAATGCAATAGTTCGTTTTTTACCTTTTGTGTAACATAGGTATACATACAAGCATAGTACATATTATTATTACAATTATAGTCAATACTAACTAAACTCTTCTCACCCTAGACACCTAGGACTCTTAAATGGTAACCCCCTGGAACCTACTCGAAGTCTGATTTAACATAATATAGTTTCCTTTACAGCCACAAGGGTATCACGCAGACCCATGCGTGTTCATGACCATGATCCTGTGCAATCAACGAAATGATTGGTTAAATTAAGCCAAATGACGCAATAGGAATATCTCAAATTACATGTATTTTGTTGAAAGATAGAACCAGTTTGTTATGGTTCTGTAGCTCTTTTTATATAACAATATATCCATCATTGCCTAAATTGATTTAAGTACTTTAAGTACATATATGTGAATCTACTGACTTGCCAAAGATATTAATTAATGAAGTAATATGCCATCTTATTTTCTCGAGTAAAAATTCTTCTATAAGTATTACAATTATTGTTGAATATCGCTAAATCGGAGATACCCGGATGTGTAAATAAAGTTAGGGTTATTTCCCTTTGCAACCTTCAGAATTCGTCTGTACAGTTCACTATTTCTGTACGTGTGCCTCGGTGATACTAATAGAGTACCCGGTACAATAAATGGCACACATGGACGAGAAAACGCTTGTTGACTTTCCCGGTAAAGCTTAAAGTGCTGTGTGGAAGCACTTTGGGTTTTATCTCAAGGACGATTCTCATGAAATTGATAAAGCATGTGCTGTATGCAAGAAATGCTTTGCAAAGATTCCGTACAAATCAAGTACAACCAACTTACAATATCACTTAGACAAATCTCACTCTGATGAATTGACAGCTCAAGCGTCGTCAAGTTCAAACACTAATCAACCCACAATTAGCCAGTGCATTAACAAGCTTAATTCAAAAAACCCAAAATCTATTCAACTAACAACAGCAATCGGTGAATATATAATTAAAGATTTAAAGCCGTTCAGCACTGTTGAATCGAAATATTTTGCATATTGCAGAGCCCAAATATCAGGTTCCGACTAGAACAACACCCAGTACAGAAATCATTCCTAAAATGTATCACGACACTCGCGAAAAGGTGGCAACTTAATCAAGAATGCCTTTTCTACTTCCAGCACAACTGACTGTTGGACATCCCTTTCCACTCAAGTCTATATGACAGTCACTGTTCATTTCATCAACCAAGAGTGGGAGATGGGTTCATTTGTTCTTCAAACTCGCGAATTACCGGATTCACACACGGGAGAACATTATTGATGCTTTAGACACGTGTATGACAGAATGGGGAATAGCACCTGATTTCGTTGTGTCGGATAATACATACAATGTACATAGTCAAAGCCATTAATTTATTTGAGGACAAAATACATTTACCTTGTTTCGCTCACATCCTGAATTTAGTGGCCAAGGATGGGTTAAAAGCCATTAAATCTGTACAGAATGGGTTGAGTCGATGTCGCACCCTTGTTGCTTACTTCAAACGTAGTTGGTACTGGTATTCTCAAGCAAAATCTCAAGCTCTTATTAGATGTTGAAACCAGGTGGAATAGCTCTTATGACATGCTCTGCCGAATATTGGAGCAAACAGTACCTATCCACGCTACTTTCAACGATCCATTAATTAAAAAGGACTGCAGAAACATGATATTAGAAGGACACGAACAAACGCTCGCTGAAGATCTAGTAAAACTACTGTATATAAAGTAATTAAAGATGCAACGGAGATCGTATCTACGGAACAAAATCCCAGTATTTCATTGATACTTCCGATTATTTCAAAACTAAACAAACATTTGTCTATTTCTGACGAAGTAAGTGAACTCGTACAACAAGTTAAAACAGCAATGGTTAATAATCTTAACAAAAGATATCAAAATACGGAATTGCGAAAGATTCTCTCATTAGCCATGTTGCTAGATGTCAATTATAGGTCTTTGAAATACTTACCTACGGCAGAACTAAATGAAAGCAAAACACATTTGAGGGATACAGTCGTGGAAATGAGCATGTCTGAACAGACTGATGAAGTATTGTTGGATGACCCAGAACAAGTTTCCTCAGACAACATCTCAACCCCTCACACTGGCCAAAAGACTACGACCTGATTGGTTTTCGGACATCGTGGATTCAGAGGGGGATGAGATGAATTACTTTGGGCAACCTTCTTCTCCTCGATAACTTGCTCGGCAAGAAGTAACTAGATTTATGTCGGAGAGCAGACAAGAAGATTTATCCACTTTCGAATGGTATAGGCGGTATGGAAATATTTATCCTAATATTTCTAACTTAGCGAAGAAATATCTTTCAATACCTGAAACCTCTGTGCCCAGCGAAAGGGTATTTAGTGTTGCCGGGTTTGTGGTTAATAAGCAGAGAAGTTGTTTGTTGGCCGAAAATGTTGACAAAGTTATATTTTTAAATACAAATTATTAACTGTTGCCCTTGAAAACTTTGTTGAAATTAAATGCGTATGGTCAGTTTTAGATTCCGGTTTTCGAGTTTTTATTTTGTTTTGAGTGTTTATCTTTCTTACCTTTTTGAATATTAAGGATTATTTTGTAAGCTTACATTTAATGAGAACATTTGTAAGTTTAAATTTGTAAGTTGTAAGAAATTGTTTTTGTTTGATCCAGCATTTTGCTGCATGTGTAAACGTGGTTATCGTTTATTAATATATTTTTGAAATAAATTTATCATTTTACAGGCAGTTGTGTTGTTCTATTTTATTATACGCCCACATTTTCATGTGGACGTATTATGTCGTCGCCCCTGTCCGTCCGGACGTCCGTCCGTCCGGACGTCCGTCCGTCCACAATTTGTTTGTGGACTCTCTACAGGTCACAATTCTTATCCGATTTTGACGAAACTTGAAATATAGGTTTATCCCCAAAAGATCTCGGTTCCTTTCGATATTGGCATGTATCGGATCAAAACTTCATGGATTATGGCCCCTGATTGTACGAAAAATCACGTTTTTAGCTTGTGGACCCTATAGAGGTCACAATTTTGAACCGATTTTGATGAAACTTGACATGCATGTTTGTAACCCAAAGATCTTGGTTCCTTTCGATATTTGCGGCTATCGGAATGTAATTTCCTGAATTATGGCCCCTGATTGTCCGAAAAATCACCCTTTTTAGCTTGTGGTCTCTCTGGAGGTCACAATTATTATTCGATTTAAAAAACCGTTTGATTATATCACCGTTACACCCTAAGGAAGGTTGAGTTCGAATTTCGGGAAAATCGGACGAAAATTGCCATACAAAATGGCCGCCGTTAGTACGCGAATACTGTTAAAAAATGGTATATCAAGGTTGTGGACCCTGTGGAGGTCACAATTTTGATTCGATTTTGATGAAACTTGAAATTCATGGTTATAACCCAAAGATCTCGCTTCCTTTCGATATTTGCGCATATCGGATCGTAACTTCCTGAATTATGGCCCCTGATTATACGCAAAATCGCCTTTTTTTTAGCTTGGAGGTCACAATTATTATTCGATTTAAAAAAACGTTTGATTATATCACCGTTACACCCTAAGGAAGGTTGAGTTCGAATTTCGGGAAAATCGGACGAAAATTGCCATACAAAATGGCTGCCGTTTGTACGCGAATACTGTTAAAAAAATGGTATATCAAGGTTGTGGACCCTGTGGAGGTCACAATTTTGATTCGATTGTGATGAAACTTGAAATTCAAGGTTATAACCCAAAGATCTTGCTTCTTTTCGATATTTGCGCATATCGGATCGTAACTTCCTGAATTATGGCCCCTGATTATACGCAAAATCGCCTTTTTTTTTAGGCTTGGAGGTCACAATTATTATCCGATTTAAAAAAACGTTTGATTATATTACCGTTACACCTTAAGGAAGGTTGAGTTCGAATTTCGGGAAAATCAGACCAAAATTGCCATACAAAATGGCCACCGTTTGTACGTGAATACTGTTAAAAAATGGTATATCAAGGTTGTGGACCCTATTAAGGTCACAATTTTAATTCGATTTTGATGAAACTTGAAATGCATGGTTATAACCCAAAGATCTTGGTTCCTTTCGGTATTTGCGCATATCGGATCGTAACTTCCTGAATTATTCGAATTTCGTGAAAATGGTACCAAAATTGTCGGAAGAAATGGTCGCCGTTTGTACGCGAATAGTGTAAAAATATGGTATATCATGGTTGTTGACTCTGTACAGGTCACAATTCTTATCCGATTTTGACGAAAAGTCACATTTCTAGGTTGTGTAATCATTGTCGACTTCGAATTTCATGAATATCAGACTGGAACTGACCAACAAAATGGCTGCTCCCAATACAGTATGAAATACAGGACTTAATGATGTAGGAAAAATCACTTTCCGTATTGTTTGTTCTCTATCCATCTCTCGAAAATGTGGGCGTATCCTGCCTGGCAGTGCCAGCCTATCTTTTTACTTTTTGTACAAGTTTCCCCTATTGGCGCACGAATCGATACTGAATTGACCGCCATAATGATATTATTGCGCGCATGTACGCAATGTTTTGAATCGGAACATGATCATTTTGACCCTTTCACATAATTATTCATACAATTTCTTCATTCGGAATCACGGCTGCACGATTTTAATAATAAACAACAACAATTTACTTATATATTATACGAATTATGGTTCTCTATTGGCACACGAAACGACACAGAATTGTCCGCCATATTGATATTTTCGCGCGCACGTACGCAATGTTTTGAATCGGAACAAGATAATTTTGGTCCCTTAACATAATTATTTACGATATTTCTTCATATGGAACCACGGCTGCATTATTTTAATAATAAACAACATCAATTTACATACGTGATATAACAAGTTATTAATGTTTTCCAAATAAATCTCCTTAGCAAACGATCTTTCGCAACTTCGTATAGTTTGAACTTTGAACTTACACTGTATCCAGTCTTGATGACGACCGTGAAAATAAGTTTGTTTTCGATACTATTGATTATCGACCGACATTTCATTGCCGATTATCGATAGTAAAAATCACTATCGATACCAAGACCTACCAGGGATCGAAACCACAGCCGCAAGCCAGAGGTGACCGCGTACGTAACTAACGAACGAAAATTAAATTGTAGCTGGCTTTTTTTTTCGCACGTAAATTTTGGCTATTTTATTAAAAAATAAAATTGCGTTAAAGTTTTAAAATTTGGTTTAGAACTGAAATAAATTAACTATTAGTCAATCCCCATGCTAAAAACATTAACAGAATTGGTTGTGTATATCTGAAATAGGCACGACCGAAGCACAAAATAGTGCCAAAATGCCGACGTCAAATCTAGAGTTGTAGATGTTATTTCTGTGAAAAATCATTGGAAGAACCGATAAGACGTTATGGCTGTACGGATTATACAGTCCTAAAGACTGCAGGAAGGCTTGTATACAATGTAACATTGTGTCTTGTAATGTTGAAATTTTGTTTGTTTATTTGACCTCGTGACCTGTGACGTTTAGATAACTTAATATGGATATCATGGCTATTCACTGTGTCAGAGTCACTTCTCCGTGGGTAGGGTGGGTCTGTCATTCAGAATGAGGTGACCGGCCAGCTAGAGGTCGAAGCGCGGCACTCCAGACCACTAGGCCACCCCCCTCCCCATCATCTTTTACCGGTAAGATCACAACATCAATGTTGATTTAAATTGACAAATGATTCGTTTTTTGGATGATATTGACTTAAGCCCCTTCAAAAACTGTCAATTTTTCTTTTTTGGATTAGTGCCTATAATGATGTATTGTTCTGGTTTTAGGACAATGTGTTATTCTATGTTTGTGGAAAATCAAGATATGATAGCCACCGTTATGCCACAATATAGAGGTTGGAGATTAAAATTGTTGGTGATAATACTATCAAGAGTATTGAGATTAGAGATGTGGGGGCACGGTATAGGAAGACATTCTAGTAATGACATATGGCATATAGGAAAAGAAGACATTGGTGCCTTATCAAATTATCTAGGTATTATCTGTATTTTAAATACTATCTGTCCTGCGTGTTCATTCTATATTTAGACTACATTGTCAATTGTACACTGGTGGATCAAAGGTGTGACTGACTGGGATGAAGCCATGGGCCTTTACTATATAGGGACCCCAAAAAGCAGTTAACAGAAAAGAAAATTGACATTGCTATGGGTTTTTTTTTTCAATTCTTTTTTAGTAAAAATACATTTATGGCCAATAATTTCATTTTTGGCGGTAAATTGAGCGGATACAATCACAGTTACTGATAATTACAATAGTTATATAAAATTATATCGCTAAAATTAAAAGACGCCACAGACAAATGTAAATTACAGAGGGGCCCCATGCAATTTTAATCCAATTTTAATGCTATTATATGAACAGATTTTAACTTATTTTATATCAGACCCTGCAGAGAATTAAAGGGACAATAACACTCTTGCTGGCTTGACAGCTCCAGAAAATAAATAATAGCCTTATTCTAAGTATTAGAGGTTTAAGTGTTCTACATGTTGTGTAAATTGTCCATTACATCCTCTTTTACTTGCCCAGAGGGTTCGAAAATATTTTTAAATCCAAGTTACATTTGAAAAGGGTTACGTTAGGCTTTTAAACCATTTAATTGAATTTAATTAGGTGTGTTAAGATGAAATTTGTATCATAAATTAATTAAAGAACAAATAACACTCTTGTTGTAACTGAATGATATGTCCCAATCTTCATTCTGGTCAACAAATCGTATTATTTTAGAATATTCCAATTAAATGATGATATAAATTTCATCTTAACACACCTATTTTGAAAAATTGGAAAAATTCAACCAATTCCTTTGAAAAGTCTAACGTAAACCTTTTCAAATTTAAAATATTTTCGAACCCTCTGGGCAAGTAAAATAGGTTGTAATGGATAATTTACACAACAGGTAGGACACTTAAACATCTAGTACATAGAATAAGGGTATTATTTATTTTCTGGAGGTACCAAGCCAGCAAGAATGTTATTGTACCTTTAAAATATTGTAAAATAGTACAATTTGTTGACCAGAATAAAGATGGAGACATATTATTCAGTTACAACAAGAGTGGTATTGAGCCTTTAAATAAGGGTCTCTTTTACACGTAATTAGTAATATTTTATCAATAAATCCAAGTGTCAATTTTTATTTTATATTTCAGGTGAGAGAATGTTCTTTCTTGGAGATAAACCACATGAAGTTGATTGTGCACTGTTTGGAATGTTAGCTCAAATTATATACCATATGCCTGGTAGTCCTCACGAGAAGCTCATTAAAGGTGAGAACTTTTGTCTACCCACTAATCTGGTTATGGTATTACGACTACGACATTCATCCGATGCATTGATTGTGTAAGTGGATCTTTCTGTGAATTGTGAGGGTGGCAAGTAATTACTGTACGGTTGTTAATATTCATTGTCTTATGCCCGTTCTATTACCATTAATCTTTTTTACTAAAACCAAATATTTTTGGCTAAATCTATTTACATATTTCGCCAACAATGATGTTTTCTGAGGAGCATTCTTAGCCGACCACATCCTCAGCCCCTCCAAAAAATTCCGTAGCCCCACCAAATTTTATGAGCTAGCCACGGGGCCGTGTACAGTTGTACGGCCGATACATTGTGGCGCCAAAATACATTTCGATTCCGGCGCTAAAATCACCATTTTGACTTACATTTGACATGCACGCCCTCCATCAGGTCAAAAAAAATAAAATATGAAACTATAAAGTTGAATTTAAAACGAAAGAGTGTTCGCCAAATGACCCCCACCCCCTCTGTCTAAAATGCTTTTGAAGAATGAAATGAATTTATTGTGGTAAAGACATGCGTTATGTAGAATATAAGTAAATTCATTGTCGTCTTCTTAACATACCCGTAGTCATTATGGTTTATCATTAATTTGTCAATTATTTATAATTATTGATGATTACTTTTATTTTACAGAGAAACACTATAATCTGAGTAGTTATTGTGATAGAATGAAGGATTTATACTGGCCAGATTGGAATGAGAGGTGTTACAATGTTCTCACCCCAAAAGATGACATGGGAAAAATTTACTTCAGCTATTAAAACAGAGTTTATACAAAAATCAGAAAATCCTTCAAAAATAAATCTGACGGGGAAAGGAGGTTTTTGTAGTTTTGTATTTTTATTTTGTGTGTCTAAATAAATTATCATAAATAGAAATAGCATTATTTCAAGGTTGTGCGTGGGTCTTCATAGTATGGGAGGCCATTATTTGAGGGTAGCCCTTTAGCGATAATATTTCAACTTTTTTTTTTTTATTTTCACCTTATTTATGATATTATCGACAAATCAACTATGATTTGGCAATGTATTGATATTGGCAGTGTTCACGACTACATTTCAGATTGTTTTCCATCATTTCATGATGATATTTCCAAGATGGCGATCATTTTTGGTGGAAAATCGGATGATGTGCTGATTTCGATTAAGTAGTAGTGTTTGGTGTCAATATATGTTTTCGTGGTTACAGATTCCATTCCTGTCATTTACAACCTTGTAAAATGATGACATGCTCATATTCATAGCATATTTCCAAGATGGCGGTCATTTTTGGCGGGAAAATATTATGATGGGCTGATATTAATTAAGTAATCCTCGTTGGTGTCAATATACATATTTTCAAAGGCACATTTTGCATATTTACAATATGGCGGCCATTTTTGTCGGGAAAATGCAACGAAGTGCGGATAGGCGTCTATGGTACTAGGATATATTTTGTCGGGGCGCATATTCCATTTGTACCGTTTATGTAAAATGATCACAAGTTCACATATTTATCGTACATGTATTTCTAATATGGCTTTCGTGTGTGGCGGGAAAATGGGACGGTGTGCTGATTTTAATTACGTAGTTGCGTTTTTGTGCCTATATTTGTTTTTTGCAGGCGCAGATATGATTTCTGTCATTTACAACTGCGTGAAATGGTGATATGTTCACACATTCAGCATATTTTTATTTGTGGCAGGTCGTTTTCTAAACACATTACAATAGGTTTCTGAATCTAATTCTGCTATGTTTAAGCTTGCAGCATGTTCCTGGAAGCCCGTGTCATATTATCAAACAATTTAAATACCTTATCCAAGTTGATCACTGGGATAATATGGATTTTGCAGGAAAATAGCACATTGACTTGGTCGATCGCATTGTAGTAGTTGAACTCCAGTCTGATTTTAAGACTTGGTGGTGCCATCGAGACTTTCAGTTTATGTTTAACGATGGTTAAACATTATTAACTGACACCCAGCGGCATGTGGAAGGAGTCGTTCAGAGGATTGCTGTTGGGTTGGGAAAACAAACTATATCACCACTTAAATGATGCCGTGATCTGTCATTTGTGACATCTTTGCCATTTCCAGTGAAAAACTAGTGGCAGTGATGTCAAAGCAGACACTGGCCACATGCCTGCTACGCTGTTACGTCCCCACCACTATCGTCCACGTTTTCGCCAGGCTGGAACGAAGCTCCTGGTCATATGCTTCCTACGCTGTTACGACTTTTGTGTATACATGTATATAGGGAAGATGCCGAACCTTATCCATCAGCTCCAGTCTACCATCTAAAAAGGAAATACCAAGAAAACTACAAAATGTTCTTGATGGCTTGCCTTTTCGCTGTTCTCTGCTTTGAACAGGGGTGTGATAATAGTAGATTCCTTTGGTACGGTGTTAAAAACATGTGGAGAGATATAAAAATTAATAATATAAAAAAGATTTCGACCTTCGACAACCCTAACCGCTATGTATATACCCACTGAATATGCCCACATAACAATGTGATGTTAATTTTGCGTTAAGTTTGCGTAAAAATGATCAGTCAGTTTACCATCATTTTGCTCATCTTTTTAACGATAATTTTACGTCAGGAAATGACGTTAATCTAACGTAAACTTTACGTTATTTTTACGTTACCTTTACGTCATTTACCTGATGTAAATCTAACGTAAACTTTACGTCATTTTCTGACGTAAATCTAACGTTAATTTTGCGCAAACTTTACGTCACTTACGTTATATTTACGTCAGAAAATGACGTAAACTTTACGTTAGATTTATGTCAGAATATGACATAAATATGACGTAAACTTTGCGCTAGATTTACGTCATTTCCTGACGTTAAATTGTCGTTAAAAGGATGAGCAAAATGACGAAAATGTAACCGATCATTATAACGTAAATCTAACATTAAATAAACGCCAATTCCGGATTCAATTCTAATGTCAAATCTAGTATTTGCGTTTGTAAACGTGACATTCAGTCAACCAATAACCAAATGTCCTTTAACCACAGGAAGGGCTGGATGGTAATTTTGCGTGGGCACAGCAATATGGCCTACTCTTATATCAAATTCCAACTGTCTTTTTACATGTACACCAATGCCCAAACCGCTTACAAAAATACATATGTATGTATACAGGTGTAGGCCTATTCATAAAAAATCACGTAATTTCATCAATATCATTTGACTGTCACTTTCATATTCGAACAATTTTCACAAATCCATACTAGAAAGCTTTCACTTGTAACAAATACAACTATCTGGAGCCTAATGCAGCCTGATTTGCATCCACAGAGATAATATCGTTTGGTTCTTGATCTCTATAGTCAACCTAACCCTGTCATTTGTTACAGTAGAGTTTAACAAGAAGGGCATAAATTTCCGCAGCTACAGTAAGGCAACTTTAAAGTAATGCACATTGTATTTCACCTCAATGGTGACACAGTCTTTACCATAGTGGCCTTCTGCCTTGGTTTGAGTTGTAATACATGTAGGAATAGGAGAATATCTTCATCAAGTTGCATTTGCAATAAAATTGGAAAATGTTAAGATATGACCCCCTTAACAAATTAACCAGACCTATTATTCTTTTTCTTATTTCGCTGGTAAAATATTAGCTGCTCAAAACATAGTTCTTTATTTATACACAGTTGTTAGAATGAGAGAGAGTTTTGTCTGCACATTACTACAATTCTTTGTGCAACATATCAATATTTCCATCAATTTGATCCACTGGTTAGCACATACCCTAAATTTTTCCCAGTTTCTCACAGTAAACGGTTTTACATCGGTGTTTTAGACAAAATCTACACAGAGTATACAGCTCTAGTTATTCTTCCGCTTTTTTACTATCAAAGCGTAAACAAACCGGTGACCTTTCACTCTACACGACCCGCTGACCTTTCGTCGTGTGTGTCTGATTGGTGAGCTTTGTCACGTGATCTATTAAAACCACATCACCGCGAAATTCAAATACCATCGCACATTGATAAGTAAGCCCATATTTATTTTACGTTTTCTGTCAAACGTCAAAGAATTGATAAAAGAAAAGTTGTGTGGAAATACAAAGTAATACTAGAAGAATTAGATGATGTAGTTTGTTTTCCGCCTGAAAATCGTCGGGATGGAGCAACAGAAGCAAGCTTGCTAGAAATTTCACATCACGGCCTATGCATGATCGAATCCAAATTGACAAGGAGTATTTCTCACCACTTTCTTTGCTTTGTATGGAATGGGGTGATTCATGTTCAAGAAATAGCGTTATTTTCAGATTTAGTTTCAGATGTGGATCCCATGGTTTGCATGATAAAATATTTGTATTTGAGAGATAAAACACATAGGCTATATTGTGAAGTTGTAAAAATTTTAATACGTACAAAATTAAAATAATGATTCAGAGAAATCTCAATCATTTAGCAAATATTCAATAGTTATAACATCAAAAAGTGATTTATACATTTTTAACAAAACAAAAAAAAAATTACAATTAACCACTGGAAATTACGTGATCAGTCGAGCGTCATAAGCTGCAATTTAGCGCCATTTCCACATAAGTCAAGTGTGTAAAAACGCTTTACAATAAATAACGGCAACAAATCACGAACGATAGAACAATCAATTTCAAGCCAATCAACTTAAATCCGTTGATCGTGTAACTACACCGGTATATAATATTTGTGAGGATTTTTTTTTTACCTTAGATGTAGCCCTATTTGACAAAATTTGTGTGCACGTAAAAGATCCTTTGACATTCGATATAAGAGTAGGCCGTAGTGCCGCTGTCTGGGCAAAATTTCCCTTATAGCTGCCATGTTCATTAGCCTATTTCATTTCATTTCCTCCCACTGCTAAAGACCCCTACATACAAGAGAATTATTGAAATAAAATTAAACCATGTGTTAGTCCTGAAATGACGTTTGTGTTGAGTGTATGTTAAACCCCATTTTGTTCCCTATCTCCTTGATTTCGGTTGCAAAACCACATAAAAGGGCTATTTATTGGACCACTTTTAAATTTCTGTAGTCACAGACTCGAATAGTAAGGAGAATGTGTTTGTGAACTGCAATTTGTTTTTGGCATTACATTTAGGACCTGGGAGACACACTGGCTAAGTCAGTCAGACACTGGCTGGCTAGCTTGGAGGTCACGGGTTTTCTCGCAGTGTTGCCCGAGAATGTTCCTAAGGATTTTCGGGCGTGGTTTCTACTTGTCAGTGGTGCAGGTCGGAGAGCATGACAAAGACAATTGTCTAGTCTTTCGGATGGGTGAAAAACTGAGGTCCCATGTACACATTGGCATGCATGTAAAAGATCCCCTGGCAGTTGGAATTCAATATAAAAGTAGGCCTTAGCACTACTGTCCGGACTAAACTCTGTGGTAGCGGTTGGATTGCCAAATGGTTAGCGTGTGAACGTTGTATCATAAGGTATGTCATTTAGTCAATTGGCACGGTTTCCATTCCCTAGCGCTACTGTCCGGACAAAACTCTGTGGTAGCACACTGGCTGGGGGTTGGATGGCAAATAGTTAGCGCGTGAACGTTGTATCATAAGGTATGCCATTTAGTGAACTGTCACGGTTTCGATACCCTAGGGGTCGCCTGTCCAATTTTTTAGATTTTCTCCGGGTCCTCCGGTTTCCTCCTACTGCTAAAGAACCCTACGAATTATTGAAATAAAATTAAATCTTATCCTTGTCCCAAAATGACCTAGTTTATGCCGAGTGGACATAAAACCACATTTTTTTTCTCGCTCCCTTTTTGATGGTGCCACAGCCAGATTTCTGCAAATGTATGTAAGACACTGTCTCATTAGCCTGGAGGTCGGGTGTTCGATCCCTGCATTGGCTGAGAAAGTTCATCCAGATTTTCCGGGGTGGTTTCCCCTTGTCAGTGATGCAGAATGGAGGGCCTGACAAGAACAACTGTCTAGTCGTTCGGATGAACGGAAAAAACCTGAGGTTCCCTGTACACATTGACGAGCACGTCAAAGATCCCTTAGCAGTCGGAGTTTGATATAAGAGTAGGTCGTAACGTCGCTGTCTGGGCAAAATTTCCCTATAGCAGACTATATGATGTAGGTCCGTCTTCATTAGCCCAGTCTACGAGCAGAACAGTAGGATGTTAAACCTCATTTCATCCAGATTTTCCGACGAGGTTTCTCCTTGTTGTTTGAATGGGACGAAAAACTGAGGTCCTGTGTACACATTGGCGTGCACGTAAAAAATTAGTTGGCAGTTGGAATGATTTAAAAGTAGGCCGTAATACCGCTGCCCAGACAAAATGACCCTCATAGCACACTTTATGATGTAGACCCGTCTTCATTAGCCCAGTAGGACGTTAAACCTTATTTCATTTCATTTCACTGTCCCAGGGGCAAAGCCACACCAACTTTTCGTGCTATTTTTTGAACCTGGTAGATTTATTCCTTATGCCGTAAGGATATTAACAACTATAAATTTCGGTGCATGGCTCAACTTCTAGGGGTGGTGCCACACCCACTTTTTAATGTTTTGTCCATATCCAGCCAGATGTTGCTAGATGTGAGCCATATCTGGCTAACACATGGCAACTATTGGCTCACTACTGATGAATACAAACTTATTTTTGTAACTGATATCTAAGAATATCTTGTCAGTTTGTTTAACAGTTTTAAATTTTTATACGCCCACATTTTTATGTGGACGTATATTGTCGTCGCCCCTGTCCGTCCGTCCGTCCACAATTTGTTTGTGGACTCTCTACAGGTCACAATTCTTATCTGATTTTGACGAAACTTGAAATATAGGTCGGCTGCTTTCGATATTGGCATGTATCGGATCAAAACTTCATGGATTATGGCCCCTGATTGTACGAAAAATCACGTTTTTAGCTTGTGGACCCTATAAAGGTCACAATTTTGAACCGATTTTGATGAAACTTGAGATGCATGTTTATAACTCACTGATCTTGGTTCCTTTCGATATTTGCGCCTATAGGAACGTAATTTCCTGAATTATATGCCCCTGATTGGCCGAAAAATCACCTTTTTTAGCTTCTGGTCCCTCTGGAGGTCACAATTATTATCCGATTTAAAAAACCGTTTGATTATATCACCGTTACCCCCTAAGGGAGGTTGAGTTCGAATTTCGGGAAAATCGGACCAAAATTGCCATACAAAATGGCCGCCGTTTGTACGCAAATACTGTTAAAAATGGTATATCAAGGTTGTGGACCCTGTAGAGGTCACAATTTTAATTCGATTTTGATGAAACTTGAAATTCATGGTTATAATCCAAAGATCTTGGTTCCTTACGATATTTGCACATGGGATTGAAACTTCCTGAATTATGGCCCCTGATTATACGCAAAATCGCTTTTTCTTAGCTTGTGGTCCCTCTGGAGGTCACAATTATTATCCAATTGAAAAAAACGTTTGATTATATCACCGTTACACCGTAAGGAAGGTTGAGTTCGAATTTCGGGAAAATCGGACCAAAATTGCCATACAAAATGGCCGCCGTTTGTACGCGAATACTGTTAAAAAATTGTATATCATGGTTGTGGACCCTGTAGAGGTCACAATTTAAATTCGATTTTGATGAAACTTGAAATGCATGGTTATAACCCAAAGATCTTGGTTCCTTTCGTTATTTGCACATATCTGATCGTAACTTCCTGAATTATGGCCCCTGATTGTCCGAAAAATCGCCTATGGTCCCTCTGGAGGTCACAATTATTTTCCGATTTAAAAAAACGTTTGACTCTATCACCGTTACACCCTACGGAAGGTTGATTTCGAATTTCAAGAAAATCATCCCATAATTGCCAGAAAAAATGGCCGCCGTTTGTACGCGAACAGTGTAAAAATATGGTATATCAAAGTTGTGGACCCTGTAGAGGTCACAATTTTAATTTGATTTTGATGAAACCTGAATTGCTTGTTTATAACCTAAAGATCTTTATTCATTTCGATATTTGCGCATATCAAATTGTAACTTAATGAATTATGGCCTTTGATTGTAGGAAAAATCACTTTCGGTATTGCTTGTTCTCTGTCTATCTCTCGAACAATTATCTGATTTTTAAAAAAAAAAATGATTATATTACTGTTGCACCGTAAGGTAAGTTGAGTTCGAATTTCATGAAAATCGTACCAAAATTGCCGGAGGAAATGGTCGCCGTTTGTACGCGAATAGTGTAAAAATATGGTATATCATGGTTGTGGACTCTCTACAGGTCACAATTCTTATCCGATTTTGACGAAAAGTCACATTTCTAGCTTGTGTACCGTCACACCATCATCATTGTCGGCTTCGAATTTCATGAATATCAGACTGGAACTGACCAACAAAATGGCTGCTCCCAATACAGTATGAAATACAGGACTTAATGATGTAGGAAAAATCACTTTCGGTATTGCTTGTTCTCTATCCATCTCTCAAAAATGTGGGCGTATCCTGACTGGCAGTGCCAGCCTATCTTTTGTTTTATATTCAAAACATTTGAAAAAATAATATTATGCGAGAAGTTTGCCATATCTGGGCCAGAGATGGCCCACATCCAACTGGCCAAATGCCTCAAAATATCAACACAATAAATTTCAGCTCAGAATATGACATCTAGTTTCCAGTAGAATTTTCCCTTGTTCTATATCAGTTTTATTACAAATAAATATTAAAAATAATATTTTTTGAAAACATTGTATATATAATATAAATGAAATCCTCTCACCCCACCCTCTCCCAAACCAAAAGCCAGTAAATGTAAACCTTTAAAGCAAAAATAATAAATTATTCTTTAAAGAAATCAATGAAATAAAGACAAAGTTTATTAGAACACAGTCTGAGTGATGGGTATCATGCTACAAAGTAGCTAGATTTTAATTACTATAGCGGATTCTGCACTCAGTGCAGTGGTATACAAACTGTGCATTATTTTCACAGAACTTAGTTAAAGATAAAAAGATAAGTACATTTTATTACATATAAAGAAGGAAAAACATGTTTTTTTATGTACATGTTTTGCATTTATAGCAGGTGTGATAAATAACTTCACCACAAGGATGCAATGGAAAATAATTTCAAAATGTTGTAAACAAAATGGCTGAATGGGGGAAGAACAAAAACAAGGGGAAGAGGAGGAGGAGATAGCTGCAGAAAGAAGAAGGGGAGAATGATATTGACATGGGTAATTTGTAAGCCTATGCCGGTGAACTGATATTTGGCGTTATTATTTTGTAATAATTTTGAAATAGCGACTGGAAATTTTGAGACAATTTTATTTATTTTAACTTAAAAGTTAATAATAACATGAAGACTGTATTTTTTTTTACTTCATTTTTTATATTTTATCGATCTACAGATTTTCTTGAATTTTTTGTAAAAATGAAAATACTGTTTTGTTTTGGGTTCATTATTTACAGATGTAAATATCATGTGTATTTTTGTAACAACTGATTCTTTAAATCTATTTTCACAGAAAAATTGCACTTAAAATATTTTCGTATATAAATAATTTTTATACGCCCACATTTTCATGTGGACGTATATTGTCGTCGCCCCTGTTCGTCCGTCCGTCCGTCCGTCCGTCCGTCCACAATTGTTTGTGAACAGTCTACAGGTCACAATTTTTATTCGATTTCAATGAAACTTAAAATATAGGTTTATCACCCTAAGATCTCGGTTCCTTTCGATATTGGCATGTATCGGACGGTAACTTCATGGGTTATGGCCCCTGATTGTACGAAAAATCACGTTTTTTAGCTTGTGAACAGTGTAGAGGTCACAATTTTGAACCGATTTGGATGAAACTTGAAATGCATGTTTATAAACCAAAGATCTTGGTTCCTTTCGATATTTGCGCCAATTCGATCGTAACTTCCTGAATTATGGCCCCTGATTGTCCGAAAAATCACCCTTTTTAGCTTGTGGTCCCTCTGGAGGTCAAAATTGTTATCCGATTTAAAAAAAAACGTTCGATTATATCACCGTTCCATGGTTATGAAGGTTGAGTTCGAATTTCATGCAAATCGGACCAAAATTGACGGACAAAATGGCCGCCATTTGTACGCGAATAGTATGAAAATATGTTTTATCAAGGTTGTGAACAGTGTAGAGGTCACAATTTTGAACCGATTTGGATGAAACTTGAAATGCATGTTTATAACCCAAAGATCTTGGTTCCTTTCGATATTTGCGCCAATTCGATCGTAACTTCCTGAATTATGGCCCCTGATTGTCCGAAAAATCACCCTTTTTAGCTTGTGGTCCCTCTGGAGGTCAAAATTGTTATCCGATTTAAAAAAACGTTTGATTATATCACCGTTCCATGGTTATGAAGGTTGAGTTCGAATTTCGTGAAAATCGGACCAAAATTGACGGACAAAATGGCCGCCATTTGTGCGCGAATAGTGTGAAAATATGTTATATCAAGGTTGTGGACCTTATAGAGGTCACAATTTTGAACCGATTTGGATGAAACGTGACATGTATGTTTATAACCGAAAGATCATGGTTCCTTTCGATATTTGCGCCCATAGGATCGTAACTTCCTGAATTATGGCCCCTGATCGTCCGAAAAATTGCCCTTTTTAGCTTGTGGTCCCCCTGGAGGTCAAAATTGTTATCCGATTTAAAAAAAAAAACGTTTGATTATATCACCATTACATGGTTATGAAGGTTGAATTCGAATTTCGTGAAAATCGGACCAAAATTGATGGACAAAATTGGTTCCTTTCGATATTTGCGCCAATTCGATCGTAACTTCCTGAATTATGGCCCCTGATTGTCCGAAAAATCACCCTTTTTAGCTTGTGGTCCCTCTGGAGGTCAAAATTGTTATCCGATTTAAAAAAACGTTTGATTATATCACCGTTCCATGGTTATGAAGGTTGAGTTCGAATTTCGTGAAAATCGGACCAAAATTGACGGACAAAATGGCCGCCATTTGTACGCGAATAGTGTGAAAATATGTTATATCAAGGTTGTGGACCTTATAGGGGTCACAATTTTGAACCAATTTTGATGAAACTTGACATGTATGTTTATAACCCAAAGATCTTGGTTCTTTTCGATATTTGCGCCCATCGGGTCATTACTTCCTGAATTATGTCCCCTGATTGTACGAAAAATCACCCTTTTTAGCTTGTTGTGCTTCTGGAGGTCACAATTATTATCTGATTTAAAAAAAAAAAACGTTTGATTATAAAAACCAAACAAATTCTAATGATTTTCTGATAATTCCTTAATATGCGACAACTCTTGTTGACTGCCCGGACGATTTGGCTGCTGTGTGGGCGTATGTTTCGTTGCCTGGCAACCTATTTTTTATATTTATCGATGCAAAAATAAAACTAATTTTTTGTTTGGGGTCCATTATTTAAGAGAGAGAGAGAGAGAAATTGGGTTTAACGTCCACTCAACACAAACTAGGTCATTTCGGGACTAACATGGTTTTTTAATTTTATTTCAATAATTCGCTTGCGCGTAGGGGTTTTTAGCAGTGGGAGGAAACCGGAGTGCCCGGAGGAAACCCACGAGGTTGAGAAGGCGCCCCTATCTCCATGCCACATACACTCACATCAGGGCTCGAAACCACAGCCGCAAGCCAGAGGTGACCGGCCAGCTAAAGGTCGAAGCGCGGCACTCTAGACCACTAGGCCCCCCCCCCCCCCCATTATTTAAGGATGTAAATATCTTGATAATTTTTGTAACCAAACTGATTCTTCAAATCTATTTTCACAGAAAAGAAAAGATGCACTTAAAATATATTCGTACAAAAATAAAAATCTTGATATTAGAATCATTGTCTTCATACTTGATCTTTTTAATTCAAATTGATTCATTATAATTTTTTTCCAAAGAAAAAAAAATACCAATCTGAATATATAGGGATTATGTATGCTGGTGTTAGTCAATAAAGTTCACCAGCATTTTGCAGCATGGTTTCTCCCAGTCGGTAGTGTAGGAGGGACAGCATGCCAAAGAACAGTGTCTAGTTGTGTAGATGGGACAAAAAACACAAGCTCATTTGTACACATTGGCATCATAATTTTGTAAACAAACTGATTCTTCAAAACTATTTTCAATAAAAAAAAGTAGCTAAATCGTCCGAGCGAAAGACAAGGGTTGACGCATTGGGAGGCATTTTCAAGAATGGCTAAGTTGCTTATCCGGACACGTAACGCTTTTAAAATTTCGGGTATTTTTTTTTCGTTGGGTGACCTGAAAATCGATTTCCGTTACTTGAAAGGTCTGTAATACATTGAATGGCCTATGTGCTGTACTTGATAGCGATCAATATTTTTCACCTACACATTATAATGTTTTCAATATTAAATGAGGGCCTAGAAACAGACATCTATTCAAATGATTTTTTTAAAAAGTTTACCTTGAAATTTCAGTGTGCATACATATTGTTTTAAAATACTGATAGCACATTTGAAATTGACAAATTGCTGAGACCATTTATTAAGGTCTGAATTTTATAGAAAATTTCCTTAAAATATTATTTGAATTTTCCTACATATTTAATTAATAAAGACAGATTTTTTATTTATTTATACAAGGTAAAGACGTATATGGTACCGTATATCTAATAATGTTACAAACAAAACAGTTTTTCTTACAATCTAAAACTAAAAGGGAAATTTTAGCTATTAATCTACTTTTTTTTTGAAGTAATGAATATTGATACACAAAAAAAAAAAACAACCCAAAACGTAGGCCTAAAAAGTAAAGATAAAACATGACTATAGGCCTACATGTATAGGCCTGTATAATTAGAAAATTGCAGATTCTAGACTAGCTGCATAGTTTTCAGTACGTTGATGAAATATTATTTATAATCAAATAGAAACAAATTTAGGTTTTATATTGCAATAGAATGAAAATTCAATAACTTATCATACTTTTATGTCACATTATATGTTATTGACTATTACTACTATTAGTATTGTAAGGCCTGTGTCGGCTGTGTATCGTAGTATCCTTCTATACGAATGAAAATGTACTGACAACTAACCGTATTGATACAAAATAACTTACACATGGTTAAACATTCATTTCGAATATATCTTGGTAATTGGAAGTTGTGCAGACGATGTTTTTTTCTTATTTTATTCCGAAGCTCACAGGACTCCATACGCATTTCTTCAGGGTTTTGTTTAACCGGAATTAACTTGAGGGATATTGACATATGAAACCTTGATCTTTGAGCTGACCTTTGACCTTGGGGTTGAAAATTTCCCAAAACTTCATGTACCATCCAGACTTTCGCCAGAAATGTCAAGGTCAATATCAAGGTCACGACCCACAAGTCTGGTGACAGGGCTGTCCCTTGGGTTAAGGTCATGACCATGGCTGGCATAACCTGCCCCTGGCGGCAACTTAGGTAAATATTCAATTCCCAGACACACACCCTCGTCTGAAAACGTCCCGAAAAGTCACCTGGACACTTAAAAATGGTGATCGGAACCCTTGCCATCTTACCTTAACTTTGACCTGGAAAAAGCAGCTGTGAGGTGCACTTTTATTTATTTTTGGGCCAAATTTCGGAACTGGAAGTCCGAGAGGTATGAAATTTAGGACTCTGGCCCCATTATTCTAAAGCCCCAAATTGTGGTCCCTTGAGGTTCCGGTGCCCCACAACGTCCTATTTCAATCATTATTTTTTCTAATTTTTTTAGTTCTTCTGCACAACTAGTCCTCACGGCTACCCCCACCAAATCTAACCTTACGTGTCGCGTGGTGCAGTTGAAATTTTGAGTGTGGACCGGAGAGAGCCACAAAATGGCGAATAATGGTCATTTGACCTTGACCTTTAAAGGTCAACACGCACCTCCCAGGGGTAGATTTAGTTGAAGAAGCCGCGAAACCAAGTTTGTCTGATGCAGTTTGGGATTGGCCAGTAATCTGTCCTTGGACCACATCACTAAAAAAACGGCTAATGAATTTCTCGGGGAATATTGCCGAAAAAATGTCATCCTATCGATCTGTGATTCGGTGACCCGATAGATCGACCCCACATATGCTCTTCATTTTTTTAAAAATCGCCCACCAAAAGTCAGGACCTTGACCTGCTATGCTCCTCGGAAGTAATTCGGTTGTTGCCCATCTAATAAAGTCAGGACCATCAGACCTTGACCTTCCGACATGGCATCATGGCCCATGTGACCTTGGTAGGTAAAGTTCATCTGAAAGGGTAAAGATCACTTAAATATTTATCGACTCCGTAGCTCAGAGGCATCTGATGGGACCCCGGGCCCACAGGCCAATTTGACCTTGAGGTCGAAAATGGCCCGAAACTTTCGCCAGAAATTCACGCTCAAAGTTGAGATATCAACGGCTTGAACAACCACGCAACTATGGTCGTCTGGATTCCACGGCAATGAATGGTTAGTTTTTTTATATGCCCACATGGAAATGTGGATGTATACTGCCGTCGCCATCATTTATCCGTTCGTCCTTCATCTACAATCTCTTGTGAATGCTCTATCGCCAACAGTTACATGCATTATTTTAATTCAAATTAGTAAAACGAAAAGCATGTCAAATTTGAAAATTTACTGTAAATTGCTTCCAGAGTTAAGGACCTTGTTTCTGTTTGTAGAACCTGGTGAACCCTCAAACGACAAAAATAATAATCTGATCTGTAAGAAATTTCTTGAAAATGCCTCCCAATGCGTCAACCCTTGTCTTTCGCTCGGACGATTTAGCTGCTGTCGGCGTATCTTTTGTTTCCTGGCAACCTATCTTTATTATCTACATTACAATTTATATTTTAACTTTCCTGAATTATCTATCAGTAATATTGTTTGTATCAAATTGAAATTCAAACGTTCTTTTGGCTTTGATATGGATTCTTATTAACCAAGTTATTACTATTGTCAAAAAATAAAAATAAAATTGTAATCATTTTTGGGGAAAAATAATTATGGGCTTTTTTAATCACATTTTTAAAATTTGAATCACATTTTTTCAAACAAACGAATTATTTAATTAAGATTGTACCATATTACGTTATTCATGAAATTACCTAATTTGTGTTGTTGACCCTAAACATAATATGTTAATTTCAAATTTAGAAAAGACAATTAAACAATGTTTAAAACAGCTAGTTTAATGATTAAATTGTTTAACACACATATCTGTACTGTTACCTGTCTAACTGTGTGCGTTTGCACTGGGTCCTCCCGCAGCTAAAGACCCCTGATTTTGGGTATATTGGAACCCCCCGGAAAAAGCCCATAACTCAACCCTTATAGGTTAGTAGGTCCATAAAATTTGGAGGGTTCCCGGTAGGGGTCCGTGGGCATGTACCCACCGAAAATGGACACGATCGGCCTGGGGGTTTTAATTTCAGTAAAAGTCTCCGCAAATCTCGAATTTTGGGTAGGTAAGTATATACCGGATCCGAACTTTACTAGACATTTTCACTTCAACATCTTAAATAACTTTTTTCAAAAATATTCTAAGCTCTTCAAAATTACGGCTACCCCACCATTTTTGACCTTTATACGTCCGAATCTGGTGTCAAAATATAAATCGGAGCATTCTAAGATTTTTGAAAAAAAAAAATACTTTTCGGTAATCTCGAGAAAATGGCCACCGCTCGACTGGTAGAGTTCAGAATTGGAAATGAGTGTTATGCAATCCCGCGGAGGGTCCTATGGCGGTGACATAATTTGTCCAAGCGAGGGGCAAAAGGCTGAGGTACATGCCCTCAGAATTTGGTGCCAATCGCCTCTCTGAAAAGGAGTAGGGCGTAGCGGTAATCCACCTGAGAACAGGGGGAAAAGGAAAGGTTGATTTTTGCCATTTTGATACGGACACGATCTTCCCCGGGTTTCTAATTTTATTAAAATTCTCGAATTGGGGGTAGGTAATTATAAAGTGTCGGATTCTAGCCCTTCTTGACGTTTTCAATTGAATATTCCTAATTTCTCTTTTCAAAATGGTCCAAGCACTTCAAAATTTCGGCCCTTACCCATTTTCAACCCTTGCACATCAAAATAGAAATCGGCGCATTCTAAGATTTTTGAAACAAACAAGATCTACCTCTGATCAGACATTTACTGTATAAGTTGAACAGAGCGACTTTTGCTCAGATATAAATGCATATAACTGAGTGACATTTAATTTACTAATTCGACTAGTGTGACCATGGCACAAAATTTACAGCCAAAACCCACCCCTCGGACCAGTCAGTTACTGTATCAGTTGAAATGAGCGGCTTTTGCCAAGATTTATAATGTATGCACCCATAGCGACATTGACATTGCAGCAAAAACTTATCCCTTTATACATATATATAATGTCTAACAGAGCTACCCTTGGCAGCCAAATCCACCCTTACCTCTAGATATTTTTGGTATGCATCACTTAATGCCTCCAACAGAGCCCCGTTTACCGCCCAAAACCCACCTCTCTCTTGAAGAGAGACATTAAAACCTAACCCCATCCAAACATTTGATATGAAAATTCACCCTTTATTCGAAATGTTAATATTCCAGTCAAATTTTAGCAAAGTACTGCTAATGTGATTAACTCTAGCTAAAGTCTTAAAGGATAAATCCTCTAGGTTTTGTGGTCATACAGTAAGTAAAGTTCTATGGGGTTTTGTTATGTGACACAGCTAACAGAAATTTAAATAAGCCCTTTCTTGCGTCTATGGTAATCTTAAGATTGAATCGATCATAGTACGCTTTGGCGGTTGAATTAAAAAATAAAATTCTGTAACGGCCCGGTTGAGTTCACTAGCTCATGTATATGAAAATGTGGCCATATAAAAATTAAATAACTATACTATACACTTAAACTTTATTAAACAAACCTCATATTCAACATATGTATCTTTAAAATATGAGCCATTTAACATCAACAACTTTACACTGACATTACACTAATCAAAATATGTATCTTTATAACAACATAGTCAACTGTAAAACATTAGATCATTCAACAAATTTATCATAATACTAAATTTAGATCATTCTATACACAGATCAGCCAAACATGTATCTTCATACTAACATTTTTTTTACTCAAAAGATGTATCTCAGCATGAAATCTGCAAATAAAAGCATTAATTTGATCTTTCAACACTTTATAACATTTGATGAGCAAAAACAATAGATCTGCCAATAATAACAACGTATAAACCTATATGACATAATGTATCAGAGGTTGCTGGACTAGAGTAGAACACATGCATCTTTATAATAGCATAAGATCATTCAAAACATTATATTGCCAACTACATATAGGCTTACTCAATAAAAAATAGGTTGCCAGGCAACGAAACATACGCCCACACAGCAGCTAAATCGTCCGGGCAGTCAACAAGAGTTGTCGCATAATAAGTAATTATCAGAAAATCATTAGAACTTGTTTGGTTTTTATAAAGTTCTGCCCCACGCTAATGTTAAGTATACGAATCGTTTAATATTATGGAATTAGCTGTCACCTCCACTGGATACGAAACATTTAATATTATGGCGACTTATCGTACAATCAGGGGCCATAATTCAGGAAGTTACGATCAGATATGTCCAATATCGACAGGAACCAAGATCTTTCAGTTATGAACATGCATTTCAAGTTTGACCAAAATCGAATTAAAATTGTGACCGCTACAGGGTACACAACCTTGATATACCATATTTTTACACTATTCGTGTAAAAATGGCGGCCATTTTGTCCATCAATTTTGGTCCGATGTTCACAAAATTCAAACTGAAAATTCATTACAGTGTGATATAATCAAATGTTTTGAAACTCCAGGCCGATCACAAGATAATAAAGGCAATTTTCCGTATAATCAGAGGCCATAATTACGGAACTTACAATCCGATATCGCAAGGAACCAAGATCTTTAGGTTATAAAAATGTATTTCAAGTTTCATCAAAAACGAATTAAAATTGTGACCCATATAGGGTCCACAACCTTGATATACCATATTTTTACACCATTCGCGTACAAACGGCTGTCATTTTGTTTGTCAATTTTGGTCCGATTTTCATGACATTCAAACTCAACCTAGATTTCCCTGTAACGGTGATATAATCAAACGTTTTTTTAAATCAGGTAATAATTGTGACCCCCAGAGGGACCACAAGATGATAAAGGCGATTTCAAGTTTCATCAAAATCGGTTCAAAATTGTGACCTCTATAGGGTCCACAACCTTGATATAACATATTTTCACACTATTCGCGTACAAACAGCGGCAATTTTGTCCGTCAATTTTGGTCCAATTTTCACGAAATTCAACATCATCTTTTATAACAATGTAACGGCGATATAATCAAACGTTTTTTTTAAATCGGATAATAATTTTGACCTACAGAGGGGCCACAAGCTAAAAAAGGCAATTTTTCGGTCAATCACGGGACATAATTCAGGAAGTTACGATCAGATGGGCGCAAATATATAAAGGACCCAAGATCTTTGGGTTATAAACATACATGTCAAGTTTCATCAAAATCGGTTCAAAATTGTGACCTCTATAGCTTGATATAACATTTTTTCACACTATTCGCGTACAAACGGCGGCCATTTTGTCTGCCAATTTTGGTCCGATTTTCACGAAATTCGAACTCAACCTCCATAACCATGTAACGGTGGTATAATCAAACGTTTTTTTTAAATCGGATAACAATTTTGACCTCAAGAGGGACCACAGGCTAAAAAGGGTGATTTTTTGGACAATCAGGGGCCATAATTCAGGAAGTTACGATCCGATGGGCGCAAATATTGAAAGGAACCAACCCTTTGGGTTATAAACATACATGTCAAGTTGCATGAAAATTGGTTCAAAATTGTGACCTCTATAGGGTCCACAACCTTGATATAACATATTTTCACACTATTCGCGTACAAACGGCCGCCATTTTGTCTGTCAATTTTGGTCCGATTTTCACGAAATTCGAACTCAACCCCCATAACTATGTAACGGTGATATGATCAAACGGTTTTTTAAATCGGTGACCTCCAGAAGGAACACAAGCTAAAAATGGTGATTTTTCGGACACTCAGGGGCCATAATTCAGGAAGTTACGATCCGATATGCGCAAATATCGCAAGGAACCAAGATCTTTCGGTTATAAACATGAATTTCAAGTTTCATCGAAATCGGATCAAAATTGTGACCTCTACACTGTTCACAAGCTAAAAACGTGATTTTTCGTACAATCAGGGGCCATAACCCATGAAGTTACAGTCCGATAGATGCCAATATCGAAAGGAACGGAGATCTTAGGGTGATAAACCTATATTTTAAGTTTCATTGAAATCGGATAAAAATTGTGACCTGTAGAATGTTCACAAACAATTGTGGACGGACGGACGGACGGACAGGGGCGACGACAATATACGTCCACATAGAAATGTGGGCGTATAAAAATTATAACTTTTAGTAACAATGGAATGGAATTTGGCAAAGTAATCAAACTAAACACAAACTAGATCTGGACTCATTGACTCACAAATCTTTAAGTTTCATAAGAATATGATAAAGATTTTAATCATAATTTTCGATGAAAGGTAATATAACTTTTAAATTGAATGTTTGAATAAATTGAACAGCGAACTCGCTGCGAACTCGTTCCAACTTATCATAAATATCCGACATGAGGGCTAACAAGATAATCTACAGAATTTGAAAAAAATTCCAGTTTTAAACGTTTGGCACAAGATCTTAGTATTTCATTCATATCTTTCTCGCTTTGCCATGATTCAATTTGACAAAAAATACAGTTTTAAACGTTTGGCACAAGATCTTAGTATTTCATTCATATCTTTCTCTCTTTGCCATGAATCCTATGGAAGGGTTTTGGGGTCTAAATAAGATGATCTGCTGAATTGTCTAATACTTATACCGTCAACTTGGTCATATTGCTTAAGTAAATTGTGATAAAACAAATGTTTTTTTGTCATTCCCTCACCCCAACTCTTCAAATCACACGTTTACATATCATTTTGGTATTATCATTTTAAACATATCATTTTCTACATATCATTTTAAACATTTCTCTTAGCAATATGCAAATGAGGTCAAAAGGCGTGGCTTCCAGAAAAATGTTTTCACTCACACTAATACCTCCCAAGGAAAGATAACTCTGAATAACCGCGCGTTTATCAGACTAGTAATTATTTGCCCATTGACTTCAATGTTAAATGCCCGTAACATCACAGGCTGTAGTTTTTTTCTCAACATTCCGTTGCTTCCAATCTTTTTAGGCAAAATGGGGACCACATTTGGCAATCTCCTCATCATAAGTTTGTAGGGGGTTGACCGTTTAGATTTTTTGCTACGGGGATTTTAAGTTGATTGGGGTAAAAATCTCACTTCTGACACAATGATTGCTCCGCTGAAAGACATTTTACACCCCCTATCCCTCCGCTGTAATATCCTCAGTATTACCCAAAACTGCTATGAAATTGAAAATTTGATGCCTTTTCTCCAATTCTAGACCAAAAAGTCAACCCAAAAATGCAGGAAGAGGGGAGAAAAAAAATAAGGGAAAAATTGTCTATTTATAAATCGCACTAATTACTAGTCTTAGTCCTGATGGACGCAGATCACTATATTGATAACGTTGAACTCTTTCCAAATTTGTAAAAATTGTGTATTCTGTGACCCTTTTGTTAGAGAGGGGTGGACATAAGCCAATTATGGTATTTTTTTTTTCTTTCAGCAAGGCCTATTTTAACCATAATTCACATTTATTGCACCTATTTTAGTTTTTATGTTCATATATTAGCCAGGGATGGTAAATCATATCTGTTAGACAGATTCTTTTGGTAATGTTAGCTTTGCAACCAAAGATAAGATTGATTCAGTCGTTGGCATTTTTAGGGGGTGGGGTTACATGTTTCAGTACAGACCTTTATAATTTCAACCAATGCAAAAGTTTTGTGATTTTTCTGTTTGCATATTGTCCAGGTTTTCCAAAAATATATTACTTGCCAGTCTGGCTATCTAAAAAAAGTGGAAAATTCTTAAATTCTTGGTTTTTTGAAAGATTCTATATGTAAATTCTATACATTTTTCACGACATGACAGTAAAAAAATATATTTTTGAAAAAAATTCCAGATTATGAGTGTTTTCTGTGTAATTTGTTTGTTACTTGTATTTTTTCACAAAAGTCAAATACTGCCTTTAATAAGAAAGATTTTTAAATTTTAGCACAAAAGGCCCAGGGACCTGAGATGCACTGCTGTACATAAAGCAGCTTGTATACTTTAAGGGAGGGCTATCATTTTTGCAGTTATTCTTTGATTTTGATTTTCTCTCACCGGTGCGTTGCCAGAACATATGGGAAGCATGTAAAAAGGGCATTTTGGTGATACCTGAAGTTTCACCCCTATATAGGACAGATCACTAAATATTTCTACAAATTGTAGGGCCAAGTTATTTTCAGTTTTTCTCTCCTTTTCCCTTTCCCCCCCCCCCCTATTGCATGGTGATTTTTGTTTACTTTTTGGTGTAGAATCGAAGAAAAGGGTCTGAAAATACATTTTCTGTCGGGTTTTGTTGAATATTCATGATTTTGAGGCGGAAGGATACAAGAGTTGTGAGGTTGGTTACGTTGAAAGGGGGGGGGGAATATTGCCTGGTTAGCTGTCTCTACTTCCAGTTTGTGTATCTCAAGTTTTTCATGAAGAACCTCATACATGCTTTTGGGCAAGAGTTTGCCACATGTTGCTCCATCTGTGCCAGAAAGCGTTCTACCCAACGAATATTTGGGAAAAAGTTACAGCCGGTCTAAGAGACGAGAATTAACATTGAAGTCAATGGGGAAATAATTAGTGATCTGTGGCCTGATAGTGCAAATGCATTAATCATGGCCGAGTTTCAAGTATAATTTATAGCACAAGTTTTATGAGTTAAATTATTGGAGTCACGAGGGGGCGTAGCCCCCGAGTGTCTTCAATAATTTAACGAATAAACGTGCTATAAAATACTTGTAACATATTGATTGACAGGTGACGTATAGACAAGTGAGTTGTTCTTAAAAACTACACGTGCATAACGAGCGGCGAACATATTAAAATAGGTCATCAACACCTGTATACATCAGTTGATATATTTCAATTCGCGACGTACAGACGCAATGTTGCATTGTTTATTTAGTGATAACGACGATGAAGATATTATTCTTTCACAAAATTTAGACGATATAGAAAAGGAATTAGCAGTGATAAATAATATTGAGAACGACGACGATGATATTATTCTTTCACAAATTTTAGACAATATTATAGAAAAGGAATTAGCAGAGAAAAACAATATTGAGAAAGATGTGGATTACGGCGAATTGAACCTTATTTCTACTGCAGAGGAATTTGTTAAAGCAGAGATGGAGAAAGAATCTGATTATGGTGAATTTAACCTAATTTCTACAGCCGAGGAACACGTTAAAGAGGAAGTGAAATCGGTTGTGGTTGAAAGGTTTCAAACGCCAGTATCTCGGGTTGAAATAGACACTTTAATACATTCACAAACAAACGCTAATACCAGAAAGAATACTAAATGGTCACTAAATATATTCAATGAATGGCGGAAATGTCGATCGAAGGGCGATAATGATATACCTGAATTGCAAGATATGACAGCAGAAGAATTAGATTATTGGTTACAGCGATTTCTTGTAGAATTGCGTAAAATGAACGGAGATGAGTATTCCCCTAAATCAGTTTATTATATCATTTGTGGGCTTATGAGACACTTGAAGGACCATAATATTTACATTAACATTCTAGAGGAAGCTGATAAACGTTTTGTGTTAACCAGAAAGGTGTTAGATGCCAAGATGAAGGAATTAGTAAGCAAAGGAGTCAGTTGTAAACCGAAAACCGCTGACCCCGTATCAAACGAAGATGAGGATAAGTTGTGGAATTCTGGTGTCTTTGGTTTTACCAACTCAACGAGTTTACAGTACACAGTATTTTTTTACGCATGTAAACTGTTTGGACTACGAGGAAGAGATGAGCACCGCCATTTAGAAACTGACCAGTTTGAATTGGGTAATGATAAAAATGGTTACTACATACGATACATAGGAAGAAACAACAAAACATTTACTGGTGGTCTAGCCCATTTGAAGTTAAAGAACAAAGATATAAAGCACTATTGCACTAATTACGGAGGTGAGTTCTAAAATCTGTATAATAAAATAATCAAAGTAATCATACACCACAAGGTTATGTATCCTTATCAAAGTGTAGCCTGTAGAAATGTTAAAGGGATAATATGCGAGATTTTTGACAAAATTACTCATTCTGACTTTTTTGGCCTTTTTAGTCACATTATGAAATTTGTATGCTGTCTGACAATTGGTATCCTTTCTTATATGGGGGCCCGGTGTGGCCGAGTGGTTAGGACGCTTGTCGCTCATGCTGGGGGGTCCCGGGTTCGCATCCCGGCGAGGCCGAGGTCGAGGTCAACCTTGTGGATTTTTCCGACTGGATTCCTCCTTGTCAGGTGAGGGCTGACATGGAAAAGCGTTCTAGTTCATCTGAGACGACGATAAACGGAGTCCCGTGTTCATTCGATCGAGCACGTTAAAGACACCTCGGTAGTTAAAAATCGGTTGTAAGTGTAGGCCATGTGCCGCTGCCTTGGCAAAATTCACCCTCATTGTACACACTTGGCATATGCCCGTCTCTAATTAGCCTTACAGTGCATAAAAATGGGACGTTAAACTCCATTTCATTTCATTTATTTCTTATATTTGTGTATTTTAGGTCAAAGATGTTTGTATACAGTATTTAAAACCTATTTAGACGCGATAGAATCTGGAATTTTTTATAGAAAGCCATTACAGAATGGCATAAGATACGGAAAGCAGCCTGTTGGGATAAATAAATTAGGTAATTTCATGAAAGAAATGTGTCAACAAGCTGGTTTAGTCGGAAATTACACTAACCACTCCGGTAAGAAGACCTGTGCCACTGAAATGTACCGCAATGGACAAGATGAATAATCCATCATGGAACGCACAGGTCATAGATCTGTCGAGGCGTGTAGGGTTTACAAAATTAAATCCGACGAAATGCAGAAACAGATTTCAAGTGTCTTAGAGGCGCCAATAAGTGCTAAAGAAAATAGCGAACCTGTTTCTAAAAAAGCGAAAATTTCGGCTTCCTCACCCCCACTGAAGGACACACGTTTTAACGAATTTATCAACACTTGCGGACCAGTACATTTCAATAATTGTAAATTTACTTTTATGTAATAAAATACTGTTTATGAGGTGTTGAAAAAAACACTGTTTTGGAGTTCATTTATTTTGAAAAGTTGTCACCTTGAGTTAACAAGGTTTGACTTCAAGCCAAGTAAAACTGGGCGGGACCTTGATGCTTTGCCAAGACACTCCCAAAAAATGGCCACCGTGCAACAACTAGTGAAATTTCGAAGTTGTAGCACACCTAAGCCCCTCCCCATGAAAACTAATGATTGTAGCATGGGTATGAATAAGAAAAGATCTACTGTATATGTTACAAGGTACAATAGCGCAGTAGAAGAGGAGTGCGCGTCATGTGACTGGCTATATCGTCTGTTCTATAAATATCGTCTGCTGCTATTTGTGTAGCCTATATAATGTGGGTTGTATGCATTTGGACTTTACGACTTTACTTAATAATTAATGGCATGTTGTGTTAATTGAAATGTATAGAAACTATATATTAGTCCCTGTAAAAATAAAATCAACATATTAAGAACGTGTTTGAAATCAAATTTAAATATTACTTGTCTTTCTTTAACGTTCTTTTTAAGGAGTATTTCATGAAAGATTAACTTATAAATTAAGGCCATTTAATTATGAAATGTTCCTTTGATCATGGACCTTATAATTACAAGGTCCATGCCTTGATTAATAAATAAAAGAATACGACAAATTGTAAAACTTTTTTATTTAACAATGTTTAAAACACTTTAAGCCTGACAGGAAATCCAAGAATAATAATAAAACAGAGAGAGGAGACAGACGAGAGAGAGATAGAGAGAGTAGAGAAAAGGCAGACAGACACACACTGACAGCATATCAGGCAGAGAGAGAAGGAGAGAGAGAGAGAAACAGACATATATAGAGCGAGAGATGGTTAATTTCATTTCAATAATTCCCTTGCGCGTAGGAGTCTTTAGCAGTGTTGGGAAACCGGAGTGCTTGGAGGAAACCCACGAGGTTGAGAAGGCGCCCCTATCTCCATGCCACATACGCTCACACCAGGGATCGAAACCACAACCGCAAGCCAGAGGTGACAGGCCAGCTACACGTCGAAGCGCGGCACTCTAGATCACTAGGCACCCCCCCCCCCATCTTTTGTGGCTTGACACCCATTGAGTTTTAATCTAACCGATAATTGATTGGTAATTGCTTGATTCACACCCACCGGTTGAAGGTCGGATTGTATCGTGTCGATTCAATGTAAATCATGTGATTGATGTCGTAATCCGGAACATACCGAGGGCAAGAGAAAGGCAGACAAAACATATCGACAGACAGACTCAGACATACTGACCGAGAGAGAGACACAGGCAGACAGACAGAACAAGGGGAAAACAGACAGACCGAGACATACAGAGAGAGACACAGCACAGACATACAGAGCAAGAGGTAGACAGACAGAATAAGACAGACAGGCAGACACAGGGAGACAGAGAGAGACAGAGAGACAGAGACAGACGGGCAGACTGACAGACAAACAGGGAGAGGGGCAGAGAGAGACAAAGACATACAGGGGGCAAAGAGAGAGGAAGAGAAAGGCAGACAGAAACGCAAAGACAGACTTACCGAGAAACACAGACAGAGAGACGGACAGACAGAAAGGGATCAGACTGTCAGAGAGAGAGAGAAGAAGAGAACGGCCGACAGAAACACAAAGACAGACAGGCCGAGACATACAGACACAATCAGATACAGACAGAGCAAAATGCAGACAAACAGAGCGAGACAGAGAGACATATAGAAAGAGACTGACATAGAGCTACAGAGAAAGACATATGGTCTGTCTCCGTATCAGTCTGTTTAGCCTAGTTATCTTTCCTTGGGAGGTATTAATGTGTGTGAAAACATTTTTCTGAAGGCCACGCCTTTTGACCTCATTTGCATATTGCGCTTAGAGAAATGTTGAAAATAATATGTAGAAATGATATGTTTAAAATGATAATATCAAAATGATATGTAAAGTGTAGTTTGGAGAGTTGGAGTGAAGGAATTACAAAAAACATTTGTTTTATTACAATTTACTTAAGCAATATGACCAAGTTGACAGTATCATAATAAGTATTTTTGACATTTTGAACATTTCAACAATGGATTACACAAATTAGCAGATCATCTTATTTAGAACCAAAACCCCTTCCATAGAATCCATGGATGTTGAACAATTGTTTCACCTCAAAAGGTACTCCCATTTTCCTTTTCTTTGGTATTTTTTTAAGCTTCGTGTTCTGAAAGAGAAACACAAAATATAACATAATTTTAGGGGGGGGGGGGTAGAGGAGGAATGGAAAGGATGGCAAAGACGCCCATTACAGTAATCAATTCTTTCCGCATCGGGTGCCTGACTTTTTTCATTGCAACAACGGTTACAATGCCAATCGGAACTACAGTGTTCTGCAAGTGATGATAACTCCACTGAGAATGAAGCAATTTTACTGAAATTTTCAACATGCTCCCTACACATTATCTATTTTTTTAACAAGTTTAGATTTTTCGTTGATTCCATAAAGAAGTAAAGTTTTTAAACAATAAATACCTGTGTAAACATTACTCCCAAGGGGTTTAATATATTTAGGCATGAGTTAGTACGGTACCAAATAGTTTTTTTTATATGAGAGTCAAGGTCTGGACTAAAATGCCTTGGAAATCAGAAGTGGGAGGCAACAACTATGTGTCTCGCCTTTGTAGACCAAAGTAATATTGTTCCTTGTCTAAACTTGACATAAATATAACTTTTGTCTAAAAATTAGCTTGTTAGTCTCAGAATTAAAGATTTGGGAATGTGACTTCATTATGGCCCTATATTTATTTGCTTATATTTTAAGAATTCCAAACGCTACAACGTTCTAATATTAATGACAGTTTTTAAGACATATCCAGGATCATTTTGCAAAAAATTATCACAACTCAAAAAGTAGTTAAGTTGGACACTGAAACTGTTGGGGCTCACGCTGGATAAGTGGATAAGGCGCTGGTTCGCTAGCCTGGAGGTCGGGTGTTCGATCCCTGCATTGGCCGAGAAAGTTCATCTCGGTTTTCCGGTGTGATTTCCCCTTGTCAACGATGCAGAAAGGGGGCTTGACAAGGACGACTGCCTGGTCGTTCCGAGGTCCCGTGTACACATTGAAGTGCACGTAAAAGATCCTTTGGCAGTTGGAATTCGATATTAGAGTAGGCCGTAGCGCCGCTGCCCGGGCAAAATTTCCCTCATAGCACACTGTATGGCGTATGCCCGTCTTCCATTAGCCCAGGTTAGGTGCAAAAGAGTAGGACGTTAAATCCCATTTCATTTCATTTCATTTACTGAAACTGTTGCCTCACAATTGCATTACCTTGCCACAACCCACATTTGGCTGTTGAGTGAGCTCATATGTACTCTGACAGGTTGTGTTCTGGTATATGACTGCATGTTTATGCCTTAATATAATGTTTAATTTTTAAATTTCAGGAATTTTATTTGGGCTAAAATACCTGGAGGTCATGGCATTTATCCTTTCAAGGTGATGGAAATGGTAGAATATTTTGGTGACATACTATTATGCTAATAATGAAATTTTATGTTTCATTTATATTTATCAGTAAAACTCTGCTGGATAACAATATACTCAATTTTTCACTGAACCACAGCTTTTGCACTGAAAAGAATAATAATCTATATTTCTTCACCATACATATGTGATTGCTGTTAAAATCTTGTTTAAATAAATACGTTTTAAGTTGTTTTTTTAAAAGAATATAGAGCAACATCCAAGCCCGTAGCTAGCCAAAAATTGTTAGAGGGTTAGGGGGACAAAGACTTCTGGGGGCGCCGATGGGGCTTCGGGGACGCAAATGTACCTAGACATAACGGTCAACGGGGATGGTACAGTGGATACACTGCTCTCCGGAGAAGGGTCTAGGGTGTTCTCCATGGGCATATGGGCTTGATTAATGTTAGGGGGGCAGAAATTTCAGGTTACAGACGTCTAACAGCGCTCCTCCCCAAGAAAATTTGACGACCGCAAACGCAGTATCTTGCTATTCCAGTCCCCGAATAGGGTAAGTGGTCTGAACTTAGGTTGCCAAGTTGAATTCTGATCAACCAATCAAACGTTTATAGTGCACGGAGACGCGAAGTTTTGGAGGGGTGGGGGTCAATTTTTCCCAATGGGCAGAGGGCGCATTTACAAACGCATTATCTTGCTATTCCAGTCCCTGAATACAGTAAGTGGTCTGATGTAGTCTAACTTAGATGGCCGAGTTAAATTCTGACCAACCAATCAAACGTCCACGGGGGCGCTGATATTTTCCAGGGGGTGGGGGGCAGCTGCTGCCCCCCTTCGCTACGGGCCTGCATCTTAAACTAAATGGTTACTAAATAGTATATTTTTTCAATAAAACTGGTTCTTAAAAACTAAATGAGCTGAACAGTTCCATCTTGAACTATAAATGGTAGATTTTTTCCATAAAACTGGGGATTAAAAACTAAGAGCTGAACAGTTTCTCACTAGAATGTGATTATTTCAATCCTATTAATATTCATTCGCTGATTCATCTCAAGTGTTATTGGTTATAAACAGATGGTGAAATGGGGGCTAGTGGGAGGAAACTGAAGAACCCACAGAAAACCCATGAGGATGGACAGGCAACCCTTTTTCTTGTAAAATTCAAGCTGTTATTTGAACCCAGTACTGTAACTGGTTACTGGGGTCATTTCTAATAAGTGTTAAAAATCTAAGACCTGTAAAATATTAAATAATGAGAAGTCTAGGTCCTCGCGGGTCTTTGAAGAGTCATGGTCCTCACTCTATAGTCTATGAACTATGCGCGTGTTGAGAGAGTGAGAGAGAAAGAGCGAGTTTCTATTATGTACTGGTAGGAATACATTTATAAATATAATACAAGGCCTATATAAAATACAGGTACTTAAAGGGACAATCCCGATAAGAACAGAGTCTCAAAAATTAAAGTCCGAGTATTTATGAAATTTATGGACCAAAATATAGTGGCGTGGTGTATTTACCTTGTCTCAAAATTTCAGCTCAAAATATTGAGTCGTTTGGACGTGAACGTCAACACTGCTTATCCGGACATGTAACCCTTTTAAGATTTCAGGTCAATTTTTTCATTGGGTGACCTGATAATCGATTAATGTTTCTTGAGAGGTCTATACAGTGAATGACCCATGCCCTGTACTTGATAACAAAAGGTAAATTTCACCTACATATTATTTTTATAGAAAAAAGTCTGGTTTTATCCAGATACTGTATAATAGAACGTTCTCCATTTCCAGATGAAGATTGTCAGTTTTAAGTTATTTACAAGCGTATCACAAATATCGGGTTAGTAGATGGGCCTTAGGGTATGGATTTAAAAGGATTTTAACACAACATTAAGCAGTTTTATTCCCCAAAAAGTTATCGGAATTGGCACTTTAATATGCATCGTCTGTAGGAAGGTTTGGCTATGCGTGACCAGTTTAAACTTCAAATCAAAAACGAAATGAAAGACATTATAGACATGCATCAGTTCAGTGTAACAGCAGACGATCCATACTATAAATAGAGCTGACGATATGAATAGCAACAGCCAGCTACTCGCCGCGCACCCGTTTATGCGCATTGTACTTTGCAACTCGTCCATGTTCCGTGCATTTGCTGGCGTAATCAAACGACGCCAATTTGTTGTGCATGATCAATGTACTAGTATGGCTGACCTCTGCTCATGTCGTGAAAGCGGCGTTAGATTGGCCGTGGCCATTCTAGATTTCTATGGGTATTAGTGTGTGTGAAAACATTTTTCTGAAAGCAACGCCTTTTGACCTCATTTGCATATTACGCTTAGAGAAATGTTGAAAATGATATGTAGAAAATGATAATACCAAAATGATATGTAAAGTATAGTTTGAAGAGTTGGAGTGAGGAAATTACAAAAAACATTTGTTTCATTACAATTTACTTAAGCAATATGACCAAGTTGACGGTATCATAATAGGTATTTTTGACATTTTGAACATTTCAACAATGGATTACACAAATTAGCAGATCATCATATTTAGACCCCAAAACCCTTCCATAAATTCATAGCCCATCCATCCAGTGTCTTTAATTTGTAGATGAAAATAGGTTCATTTTGACAGGGCATGTACATGTATGTAGGCCTAGTCTCACCGTACGCCTGCTTCGAGAGTCATATCATTACATTAGAGAATGAAGATTATTACGCTCTACAAACTGGTAGAACAAAACCTGTGAGTATGTATGGTATGGCGGTATATTAGTGCCAAAATTCTAACATGCTATCGTCTAATTTCTTACTTCTATTCATGTAATTTCTAACCTCCATTCATGTAACTTCTAACTTCCATTCATGTAATTTCTAAATTAAGACAATGTATAATTCAACCTCTTTATTTGTTCAGTGTATATATCAATTCTATTTCATCTTATTTCTAATATTGGGGCGACAAATGTCTACTTCATTGTGGTATTACATGTTAAGCATGAACGGCAAACAAATTTATAATTTTGATACTTCTACCTAGCAACCATCATTATGACATCGGTTGGTGTCGCCACCGTGTGCTCAGTTTGGCGATTGGGCACCTGATCGGGACCATTCTATTGATACAAACGACTCGCTCTTCGTCAGATTGAGTGGCTTGTCTGAGTGTTAAAGACGGGGACATGGGGTTTAACATCCACTCGACACCAACCAGGTCATTTCGGTATTAACGCCGTTCAATTGTATTTCAATAATTCGCTTGCGCGTAGGAGTGTTTAGCCGTGGGAGGAAACCGGAGGACCCGGAGAAAACCCAAGAGGTTGGAAAGGCGGCCCTGCTCAATGTCACGTAAAAACGGGAAATCGAAACCACGCCAGTTTATTCGATGACAGACCTTATGTTACAGCGAGCATGCACGTGCTAACCATTCGGCTATCCTACCCTCTAAACAACATTGAACGTGATATAAATGTATGGTTTGCAAATACTATTTCGAATACCGTGGCTAAGTGGGTAAGACGCAGGCTCGCTAGGCTGTGGGTCGGGAGTTCGATCCCTGCATTGGTTGAAAAAAGTTCATCCAGATTTTCTGGCGTGGTTCCCCCTTATTAGTGTCTTGTCGTTCCGATGGGATATAAGTCCAGGTCGTAGATCCGCTCTCAGGGCAATATTTCCCTAAAGCACACTGTATGGTGTATGTCCGTCTCCATTAGCCCGGTTAGGAACAGAACAGTAGAGCGTTAAACCGTCTTTCATTTCATTTCATTTTCTATTTCAAATATAAGCTAAACGTGATATGGAGAATTTTATTTTATTTTTTTTACGGTTGAGCCAATAATTAATATTTATATGCAGTTGGTCTATATTAACACAGGCAGGCGCGGATCCAGAGAGGGGGTCCAGGGGGTCCGCCCCCGCTCCCCCTGCTCAGACTTGAAAATTTGAAATGCGATTTTATTGGCGAATTTTAGACCTGTAATTTTGGAATTTACCTTCCGGAAATACGTCAGAATGCACCAAATTGAATCTAATTTACCAAATTTTTCTGGGGGAGCTCCAAACCCCCAATTAATTGGTTGAGCGCAATTAGTTAAGAAATTATCAAACCTAGACCCCCCCCCCCCGCAAAAAATCCTGAATCCGCGCCTGACAGGGTATAAATGTTATAAATAGGCCTACACAGATACTGAGTTTAATACTAAGTGGCCTCTCTCTCTCTCTCTCAGCACGCCTTCCAACCTTCAACCAAACGAAGAATGGTTCGTTTATACCAAATAATGGTCCCGATAAGGTGCGCAATCACCCAATTGAGCACGCAGTGGCGACACCAAACGATGTCATAATGATGGTTGCTAGGTAGAAGTAACAAAATTCTAAATTTGTTTGCCGTTCATGCTTAACATGTAATACCACAATGAAGTTGACATTTTTCGCCCCAATATTAGAAATAAGATGAAATAGAATTGATATTTACACTAAACAAATAAAGAAGTTGAATTATACATTGTCTTAAATTAGAAATTACATGAATGGAAGTAAGAAGTTGCATGAATGGAGGTTAGAAATTACATGAACAGAAGTAAGAAATTAGACGATAGCATGTTAGAATTTTGGCACTAATATACCGCCATAGTATGGCAATAATGTGTTTTTTAACGACCCTTCTTCCTTTCAAGCGTAACGTGAAACGAAGCTGGAGTGGATTCATTGAGTCCACCGCACGCGACGTCAATCAATGCACAAAAGGGACGGCCATTCTAGTCTTATTTCATTTATAATAATATTTCCATGGTAATTACTATAGATCAGTGGTCATTGGCGATTGGGGAAGTAGAAAGTATGGCGTTAGCACAGTGTAAGAATAACCCGAGTGGCAACTCGCATTACTACCTGTAGAAACAACCCGATGCGCAATGCATGATACTTTTACTCGGTAAACATTTTTTTCCATCCACCGGAGCCTGGTCTTATGACGTCATATGTGGATTGTGGGTTAGGATAAGGGTTAGGCTTGACCCAGGGTTAGGGTTAGGGCTAGCCCTGTCTACATCTCGAGACCGTGACGAAATCTGCAGGCCACAGCCCTTATCCTAACCCTTATCCTAACCCACAATCCACATATGACGTCATAAGACCGGATCCGGTGTAATTTGTGTAATCCATTGTTGAAATGTCAAAATGGAAAAAAACGCTTACCTTTTTACTCTGTGGCGTTAGTCACGTGACCACTGATCTACACGTGACACCAAGCCTCCAACATAGGAGATTTCACAGGGTAAGCTATGACTGCCAAGTGCTAGTAGTTAAGATCGTCTTGTAGCTTAAGCTTGTCTATATAGCTAGGATATTTAAGCAAGTAAGCGTGTTCCTTCAAAGTTTCGCTATGTTGTAACGGGAGGGGACAAATTTATTATCTATGGTTAGCGTCACCTAGCGCTCACAAACGAGTAACGATCCGCGGCGCGTGAACGCAGGCAGTGGCTTAATACCACGCTCCAAAATACCACGCTCGTCCCTATTGCTTCTATACAAATGTAACGTGGTTCGAGATTTTGGTACCACTTTCTTTGTAATTATGGTGATTTTACCTTTTTAAAAGCCACTTTTGCAACTTACATTAATTATTTAATCAATTTCGATGTTTTATATTATTTATAGATCATATTTACACTTTTAAAATGTTTAATGTAATACAATTCAATCAGTCGGTTAAAATAGGCCTAATCGATATTTATATACGGTGTACAAGTTATTGTTACCTATTTAAAAAGGCCCTATGTGGTATATTGCACTACTGTCGCTGCGTAGATATGAAATAAAACGTGGCAGTTAAAAACGTGGTATAATAAAAAATGAGAATGACACGAAATAATAGGCCTACTGACTGTAACTGAGTTGATAAGTAAAACGAACGTGGTACAATAGAATCCGAGGCTGCAATAACAGTAGCCTACCAAGTTCATTTCCTGTTTCTATACAAACGAAACGTGGTACGCGACTTTGATTTATTTTACATTATAATAAAAAGGTTCTTTTCCAAATTATGTTGATTATTTAATCCATTTTGTTGTTTTATAGGCCATATTTTCACTTTATGTTAAGATAAATTACAATACAGATGGCCGATCGGTCCGTTAAAGACCATATGGTTAACAATATTGTGTAAAAAACACCTTGATATAATAGAATCCGAGGCGGAGATAACCCCATCACCATCGCATTACTTCTTCTATACAATTGAAACGTGGTACGCAACTTTGGTACCACGTCCTTTTCAAGTATTGGGATTTACATTATTTGAAGTAAATTTTGAAAATTGTGTTGATAATATATATTCCATTTTCACGTTTTTATACGCATATTTGCACTCAATCTTAAAATAAAATACAATACAAATAGCCGATAGATCGGTTAATGAGCATACGGTTAATAATATTGTGTAAAATGTATTATTATATACCTTATTTAAAAAGAGCCAACGTGGTATATTGGGTAGATATGAAACAAAATCTGGCAGGTAAAAACGTGGTATAATAAAATGTGAGGATAATGCGAAAGAACAATGAGTTCATAAGTAAAATAATAGTGGCACATAGAACCCGAGGCTGAGATAATCGTACTATACCCTCGCCGTACTGGTTCTATACAAACGGAACGTGGCACGCGACTTCGGTTCAAAAACGTGGTATAATAGAACCAGACACTGAGATAATCGTACCACGCTCGCCGTATACCGACCGGTTCTATAGAAACGGAACGTGGTACGCGATTTTGGTACAAAAACGTGGTATAATAGAATCCGAGACTGAGATAACCGTACCACGCTTGCCTTACTGGTCTATACAAACGGAACGTGGTACGCGACTTCGGTTCATAAACGTGGTATAATAGAATCAGAGACTGAGATAATCGTACCACGCTCTCCTTACAGGTTCTATACAACCGGAACCTGGTACGTGGCTTCGAATCAAAAACGTGATATAACAGAATCAGAGACTGAGATAATTGTACCACGCTCGCCTTATTGGTTCTATACAAACGGAACGTGGCACGCGACTTCGGTATAAAAACGTGGTATAATAGAATCCGAGACGGAGATAATCGTACTGGTTCTATTTAAACGGAACGTGGTGCTTGACTTTGATACAAAAATTGTGGTATAAAAGAATCTGAGAATGAGATAATCGTATCATACTCGCTTTACTGGTTTTTATAATAGAATCAGAGATAATCGTACCACGCTCGCCTTACTGGTACTTTACAAACGGAAAGCGGTACGCAACTTCGGTTCAAAAACGTGGTATAATAGATTGAGATTACCGTACAACGCTCATCCGGCTGGTTCTATACAAACGGAATGTGGTACGCGACTTCGGTCAAAAATAACGTGGTAATTAGATTCCTAAACTGGGATAATCCTACTACGCTGGCTTTACTACTTTAATACAAACGAAACGTGGTACGCGAATTTGGCTTCTTTCTCAAATTATGTTGATTATTTAATCCATTTTGATGTTTTATAGGCCGTATACTCTACCCCATTTTAAAAAAAGGCTTACGTGGTTTATTCGGTAGACATGAAACATAACGTGGCAGGTGAAAACGGGGTATAATAAAATGTATGGATGATGTGAGAGTGGCGAGAGTTAATAGTTTAAAAATAGTGGTATAATAGAATCAGAGACTGAGATAACCGTGCCACGCTCGCCCTATGCTGGTTCTATACAAAAGAAATCATTATCGGTAACAAATAAGTTGAGAATTCGCAATTGAGAATCGTTTTATACATATCAGGCAATAAATAATAAACTCAGAAACCATAAACTGTAATTAAAAAGCTAAAAAACATAAAAAGTGATCCCTAGAAAATTGGTTATTTCTCGACAATGGAATATGCTAGAAGCAATTTTTTGATATCTGTATGTTTATACTGATCCAATCTAAATGGCCATTAGAATCAAACGTTATAACGTTAAACAAATAATAAATATAACTCACTTCAAAAAAATATTTGTTTTGAAGTCTAAAAATACGGTTTTTGCAAATATGACATTACTTCCGGTGATAATGGAAATGTTAAATCAGATCATTGCAATCATAAATGGCATAATGCATCACATGGTGAAAATTGTATGAAAATTGAATAATGATTGACACTTTTATAGACCAAAAAGCTTGAAAAGTGACTTGTAGAAAATCGTCTATTTCTCGGCAACCGTACAAGTTAGAAACTTTTTTGTGGTATCTGTATGATCGTATGGGTTCATGCTATTCGGTGATGGGATTCAAATATCATAATTTTAAAAAATATTATAAAAAAACCTCATTTAAATAAAATATTTGTTATTTAGGTTAAAAATACAGTTTTTGCCAAAATGACGTCATTTCCGATAACAGTGAAACTGTAAAATTGGCTTAACCTACTCCAAATTGGCATTAGCCATCGAATGAAAAAAAAATATTGAAAATCGGATAATAATTTACTCTTTTATAGGCAAAATAACGTGAAAAGTGATGCATGCAAAATTGCATATTTCTCGGCAATTGCACATATTACGAACTATTTAGACCTGCATAGCAGTGCTGAATCGGCTTTCAGGGTCCTTTATATCATTGCCATGCCTTTAAATTTACCTTTATACTATAAACGACCGATAGGACTCTGGGTAACAGAAGTTTAAGAAGTGAAATAGAAGTAGTTTTCGAGATAAACGAGTCCGAAAAGGCTCCAAAAAAAGAGGAAAATGCTACATTTTCGGCATCTCATAATCTATTGCCTAACCATCGAATTTGTATCATTCTGATATCAAATAAAAGTCCAAAAAGGAAAATACTAGATCTTCAGCGTCCCGTAATATTTGTCATTGAACACGCCATCTTGAGTCGGATCGCGCAAAATCTAATTTTGGAGTAAAATTTTGTTTGGAAGTCTGAAAATACGGTTTTTGCAAATATGACATTTCTTCCGGTGATAATGGAAATGTTAAATCAGATCATTGCAATCAAAAATGGCATAAGGCATCACATGGTGAAAATTTTATGTAAATCGAATAATAATTGCCACTTTTATAGACTAAAAACCTTGAAAAGTGACGTGTAGAAAATCGTCTATTTCTCGGCAACCGTACAAGTTAGAAACCATTTTTTGGTATTTATATGACCGTATGGGTTTAATCTATTTGTTGATTGGAATCAAATATCATAATTGTATAAACATTACAAATCAGACTTTTGAATAAAATATTTGTTTTGAGGTCTAAAAATACGGTTTTTGCAAATATGACATTACTTCCGGTGATAATGGAAATGTTACATCAGATCATTGCAATCCTAAAGTGCATAAGGCATCACATGGTGAAAATTGTATGAAAATTGAATAATAATTGACACTTTTATAGACCAAAAAGCTTGAAAAGTGACTTGTAGAAAATCCCCTATTTCTCGGCAACCGTACAAGTTAGAAACTTTTTTGTGGTATCTGTATGATCGTATGGGTTCATGCTATTCGTTGATGGGATTCGAAATATCATAATCTTTAACATATTATAAAAAAGACTCATTTGAATAAAATATTTGTTTTTTAGGTTAAAAGTATAGTTTTTTCCAAAATGACGTCATTTCCGGTAACAGTGAAACTGCAAAATTGGCTTAACCTAGTCCAAATTGGCATTAGGCATCGAATGAAAAAAAAATATTGAAAATCGGATAATAATTTACTCTTTTATAGACAAAATAACGTGAAAAGTGATGCATACAAAATTGCATATTTCTCGGCAATTGCTCATATTACGACCTATTTTTTGCATACATTCTCCTCGTCTGGATTATTACTACGAGTTTATGAAAGTTACGAATAAATAGTTCAAAATATGGAGACGTTGAATGGGTTGTAAATAACTGATTGTTACACTTTTTTTTACATTTATTCGAAATTGTCCGAAAATGAAATTGAAATTAAAAGATCTGAGCTAACGATTTGTGCCCCTTTACAGCGCGCATACTTTTTGCTATATCAGATTTCGAAAAAAATAATATTTGCTTTCAAAAAGTGGTACTGAACTCTCAAAATTGTAGTTTTTGTTAATATTACGCCACTTCCGTTGCGTGCAGAAAAATTTCACGGTAACAAGAAAAATTACAATTGAGACCACGGAGCATATGCACTTTGTTTTATACAAATCGAACAATAAATAATTAATCTAGGTACGAAAAACTAAATTAGCCAATGGCGACTAAAGAAAATTACTGAGACAAAATTCTTTCTCACTTCTGCTCAAGTAGGGTGATACTTTAACTCTGTGTGAACTATCATCAAAAAATATTCATAAATAAAAAAGTTTTCTGTAAAAATGTTAAAAAAATTCAAAATATCGGAGATTTTTTCGACTACTTCCGGTTTTTCGATCATTGTCGGAATAGCTTTAACAAGTTGATTAGATACTTAACTTCCTGTACCAGAAATGTCAGAAACATTCATTGAGTAGTTTTCGAAAAAAGATAAATAAAAGAGCATTTTCAATAATTTAATGATTTTTCAACTTTTTTCAAAGATTGAGGTCATTTTTGGACCACCTATAATATTGCAACGCTTTTATTATTAAATGCACACGCTAGGCCACCGATAGGACTCTGAGTAAAAAATGTTTAAGAAAAATCGTAGGCGTCGTTTTCGAGAAAAAGGCGTCTCGGAATGCTCCAAAACGGAAAATACTTAGTTTTCGGCGTACCATAATTTATTTCCTAAGAATCAAATTCGTGTTATTTGGATGTTATACGATCATCTATTAATGGAACTATCCAACGACACTTTAATTGTTTTGGTCCGCTAATATGTGACGGAGAATTCGAACTTTTGGCAAGAGCTCCATTTTTTTTTCATCTTTTTTACATTTTTCTTCGTTCTTTGAACTACTTCCGATATACGAATCATTGTCGAGTAGTTTTCACATCCAGTTTTGGAGTTTGCATGCGAACAAGACTCTCTAATGGTATACTACACTATACGATCAAATAAAATACTTCTGAGAAATCCTATGTTCAAAATTGTTCAAAATGTCAAAATATTGAAAATTAAATTTCAATAACTGCATACATATTATACATCATTAGAATCGTAATTAGGTCAGCTTTTTAAATATATATTTTTTTTTTGAAAATCTCTTAAAATAAAAAAATAGTAGCGCATTTTCCAAAATTTCACGATTTTTTTACTTTTTTCAATTTCCAGTGCCTTTTTTGTCTTATTCCAATTATACGAAGGTCTTAATGGATGGATCCATGCCAAAGACTATCGGAAGGACCATCGATAGATAAAGTTTAAGAAAAATCGTTGGAGCAGTTTTCGAGATAAAGGCGTCCAAAAACGTTCCAAATCAAAAAATGCTTGATTTTCAGCTTGTCATATTTTTACTTCTGGATCATCGTATCTGTATGAATTGGGTATCATACGATACTCCAATTCTGATGTAAACCAACGATACCTTAATCCATTTGATCGGTTGATATGGGACGAAGAAATCACGTTTTTCCCAAAGCCCCCATTTTTTTAGGTTTTTTTTTAAAAAATCAGACATTATTTCGACTACTTCCGGTTTACGAATCGTTGTTGAAATTGCTTTATGCAGCTGTTTGGCAATATGGCTTTATGTTCAAGAGGTTTCAGAAATATCGTTTTATCCTTTCCAAAAAATATAAGGGTTACCAAATGGGCCGAAAATTCGAAAAATAAAGGGCGATAACTCCGAATGAAACTTATATTACTGGAATCGCGTAGACTTCAGGAATCCAAAAATGTAGGTCAAATTTGCAATTTTGAAAAATAACAAAAATTGTCTCATAAACAACATCTTTTCAATTTTCGAACGATAGAAGTCATAGACAAATGTTCGAAATTGAAAAATGTGAGATAGCCATTATCTTGCAAAAGATTCAGGGTTTCCGAAAATGTCATTTGATTAAAAATGGGTAAAGAATTGACGAAATTATGGCCGATTTTCAATATCATGACAACGTACAAAGTTCGGCCACTTCCGGTATGCAAAAAACTAAATTAGCCAATGGCGACCAAAGAAAATTACTGAGACAAAATTCTTTCTCACTTCTGCTCAAGTAGGGTGATACTTTAACTCTGTGTGAACTATCATCAAAAAATATTCATAAATAAAAAAGTTTTCTGTAAAAATGTTAAAAAAATTCAAAATATCGGAGATTTTTTCGACTACTTCCGGTTTTTCGATCATTGTCGGAATAGCTTTAACAAGTTGATTAGATACTTAACTTCCTGTACCAGAAATGTCAGAAACATTCATTGAGTAGTTTTCGAAAAAAGATAAATAAAAGAGCATTTTCAATAATTTAATGATTTTTCAACTTTTTTCAAAGATTGAGGTCATTTTTGGACCACCTATAATATTGCAACGCTTTTATTATTAAATGCACACGCTAGGCCACCGATAGGACTCTGAGTAAAAAATGTTTAAGAAAAATCGTAGGCGTCGTTTTCGAGAAAAAGGCGTCTCGGAATGCTCCAAAACGGAAAATACTTAGTTTTCGGCGTACCATAATTTATTTCCTAAGAATCAAATTCGTGTTATTTAGATGTTATACGATCGTCTATTAATGGAACTATCCAACGACACTTTAATTGTTTTGGTCCGCTAATATGTGACGGAGAATTCGAACTTTTGGCAAGAGCTCCATTTTTTTTTCATCTTTTTTACATTTTTCTTCGTTCTTTGAACTACTTCCGATATACGAATCATTGTCGAGTAGTTTTCAAATCCAGTTTTGGAGTTTGCATGCGAACAGGACTCTCTAATGGTATACTACACTATACGATCAAATAAAATACTTCTGAGAAATCCTATGTTCAAAATTGTTCAAAATGTCAAAATATTGAAAATTAAATTTCAATAACTGCATACATATTATACATCATTAGAATCGTAATTAGGTCAGCTTTTTAAATATATATTTTTTTTTTTGAAAATCTCTTAAAATAAAAAAATAGTAGCGCATTTTCCAAAATTTCACGATTTTTTTACTTTTTTCAATTTCCAGTGCCTTTTTTGTCTTATTCCAATTATACGAAGGTCTTAATGGATGGATCCATGCCAAAGACTATCGGAAGGACCATCGATAGATAAAGTTTAAGAAAAATCGTTGGAGCAGTTTTCGAGATAAAGGCGTCCAAAAACGTTCCAAATCAAAAAATGCTTGATTTTCAGCGTGTCATATTTTACTTCTGTATCATCGTATCTGTACAATTCCGATGTAAACCAACGATACCTTAATCCATTTGATCGATTGATATGGGACGAAGAAATCACGTTTTTCCCAAAGCCCCCATTTTTTGAGTTTTTTTCAAAAAATCAGACATTATTTCGAATACTTCCGGTTTACGAATCGTTGTTGAAATTGCTTTATGCAGCTGCTTGGCAATATGGCTTTATGTTTCAGGGGTTTCAGAAATATCGTTTTATCCTTTCCAAAAAATATAAGGGTTACCAAATGGGCAGAAAATTCGAAAAAATTCGAAAAATAAAGGGCGATAACTCTGAATGAAACTTATATTACTGGAATTGCAAAGACTTCAGGAATCCAAAAAGGTAGGTCAAATTTGCAAATTTTGAAAAATAACAAAAATTGTCTCATAAACGTCTTTTCAATTTTCGAACGATAGAAGTCATAGACAAATGTTCGAAATTGAAAAATGTGAGATAGCCATTACCTCGCAAAAGATTCAGGGTTACCGAAAATGTCATTTGATTAAAAATGGGTAAAGAATTGACGAAATTATGGCCGATTTTCAATATCATGACAACCTACAAAGTTCGGCCACTTCCGGTATGCGCAGAAGTTTGAAAAATAGTTTATGCACTAGCCACCACATGTTTTCCCGATAGAAAAGTTTGTTCCAGATCGATATCTGTTTTCGATCATGGAGAAATAGGCTCCCGCGGAAAAAAATAATAATAACTAGACCTGCATAGCAGTGCTGAATCGGCTTTCAGGGTCCTTTATATCATTGCCATGCTTTTAAATTTACCTTTATACTCTAAACTACCGATAGGACTCGAGGTAACAGAAGTTTAAGAAGTGAAATAGAAGTAGTTTTCGAGATAAACGAGTCTGAAAAGGCTCCAAAAAAAAGAGGAAAATAATACATTTTCGGCATCTCATAATCTATTGCCTAACCATCGAATTCGTATCATTCTGATATCATATAAAAGTCCAAAAAGGAAAATACTAGATCTTCAGCGTCCCGTAAAATTTGTCATTGAACACGCCATCTTGAGTCGGATCGCGCAAAATCTAATTTTGGAGTAAAATTTTGTTTTGAAGTCTAAAAATACGTTTTTTGCAAATATGACATTACTTCCGGTGATAATGGAAATGTTAAATCAGATCATTGCAATCATAAATGGCATAAGGCATCACACGGTGAAAATTGTATGAAAATTGAATAATAATTGACACTTTTATAGATCAAAAAGCTTGAAAAGTGACTTGTAGAAAATCGTCTATTTCTCGGCAACCGTACAAGTTAGAAACTTTTTTGTGGTATCTGTATGATGGTATGTGTTCATGCTATTCGGTGATGGGATTCAAATATCATAATTTTAAAAATATTATAAACAAAACTCATTTTAATAAAATATTTGTTTTTTAGGTTAAAAATACAGTTTTGCCAAAATGACGTCATTTTCGGTCACAGTGAAACTGTAAAATTGGCTTAACCTAGTCCAAATTGGCATTAGGCATCGAATGAAAAAATTTTATTGAAAATCAGATAATAATTTACTATTTTATAGGCAAAATAACGTGAAAAGTGATGCATGCAAAATTGCATATTTCTCGGCAATTGCTCATATTACGACCTATATTTGCATACATTCTCCTCGTCTGGATTATTACTACGAGTTTATGAAAGTTACGAATAAATAGTTCAAAATATGGAGACGTTGAATGGCTTGTAAATAACTGATTGTTACACTCTTTTTTACATTTATTCGAAATTGCCCGAAAGCGAAATTGAAATTAAAAGATCTGGGCTAACGATGTGTGCCCCTTTACAGCGCGCATCCTTTTTGCTATATCAGATTTCGAAAAAAATAATATTTGCTTTCAAAAAGTGGTACTGAACTGTCAAAATTGTAGTTTTTGTTAATATTACGCCACTTCCGTTGCGTGCAGAAAAATTTCACGGTAACAAGAAAAATTACAATTGAGACCACGGAGCATATGCACTTTGTTTTATACAAATCGAACAATAAATAATTAATCTAGGTACGAAAAACTAAATTAGCCAATGGCGACCAAAGAAAATTACTGAGACAAAATTCGTTCTCACTTCTGCTCAAGTAGGGTGATACTTTAACTCTGTGTGAACTACCATCAAAAAATATTCATAAATAAAAAAGTTTTCTGTAAAAATGTAAAAAAAATTCAAAATATCGGAGATTTTTTCGACTACTTCCGGTTTTTCGATCATTGTCGGAATAGCTTTAACAAGTTGATTAGATACTTAACTTCCTGTACCAGAAATGTCAGAAACATTCATTGAGTAGTTTTCGAAAAAAAGATAAATAAAAGAGCATTTTCAATAATTTAATGATTTTTCAATTTTTTTCAAAGATTGAGGTCATTTTTGGACCACCTATAATATTGCAACGCTTTTATTATTAGATGCACACGCTAGGCCACCGATAGGACTCTGAGTAAAAAATGTTTAAGAAAAATCGTAGGCGTTGTTTTCGAGAAAAAGGCGTCTCGGAATGCTCCAAAACGGAAAATACTTAGTTTTCGGCGTACCATAATTTATTTCCTAAGAATCAAATTCGTGTTATTTAGATGTTATACGATCGTCTATTAATGGAACTATCCAACTACACTTTAATTGTTTTGGTCCGCTAATATGTGACGGAGAATTCGAAGTTTTGGCAAGACCTCCATTTTTTTTTCATCTTTTTTACATTTTTCTTCGTTTTTTGAACTACTTCCGGTATACGAATCATTGTCGAGTAGTTTTCACATCCAGTTTTGGAGTTTGCATGGGAACAGGGCTCTCTAATGATATACGACACTATACGATCAAATAAAATACTTCTGACAAATCCTATGTTCAAAATTGTTAAAAATGTCAAAATGTCAAAATATTGAAAATTAAATTTCAATAACTGCATATCGTAATTAGGTCAGCTTTTTAAATATATATTTTTTTTTTTTGAAAATCTCTTAAAATAAAAAAATAGTAGAGCATTTTCCAAAATTTCATGATTTTTTGACTTTTTTCAATTTTCAGTGCCTTTTTTGTCTTATTCCAATTATACGAAGGTCTTAATGGATGGATCCATGCTAAAGACTATCGGAAGGACCATCGATAGATAAAGTTTAAGAAAAATCGTTGGAGCAGTTTTCGAGATAAAGGCGTCCAAAAACGTTCCAAATCAAAAAATGCTTGATTTTCAGCGTGTCATATTTTACTTCTGGATCATCGTATCTGTATGAATTGGGTATCATACGATACTCCAATTCTGATGTAAACCAACGATACCTTAATCCATTTGATCGGTTGATATGGGACGAAGAAATCACGTTTTTCCCAAAGCCCCCATTTTTTTAGGTTTTTTTTAAAAAAATCTGACATTATTTCGACTACTTCCGGTTTACAAATCGTTGTTGAAATTGCTTTATGCAGCTGTTTGGCAATATGGCTTTATGTTTCAGGGGTTTCAGAAATATCGTTTTATCCTTTCCAAAAAATATAAGGGTTACCAAATGGGCAGAAAATTCGAAAAAATTCGAAAAATAAAGGGCGATAACTCTGAATGAAACTTATATTACTGGAATCGCATAGACTTCAGGAATCCAAAAATGTAGGTCAAATTTGCAAATTTTGAAAAATAACAAAAATTGTCTCATAAACAACATCTTTTCAATTTTCGAACGATAGAAGTCATAGACAAATATTCGAAATTTAAAAATGTGAGATAGCCATTATCTTGCAAAAGATTCAGGGTTTCCGAAAATGTCATTTGATTAAAAATGGGTAAAGAATTGACGAAATTATGGCCGATTTTCAATATCATGACAACCTACAAAGTTCGGCCACTTCCGGTATGCGCAGAAGTTTGAAAAATAGTTTATGTACTAGCCACCACATGTTTTCCCGATAGAAAAGTTTGTTCCAGATCGATATCTGTTTTCGATCATGGAGAAATAGGCTCCCGCGGAAAAAAATAATAATAAGAATAATAATAATAATAACTAGATCTGCTACTGTCCCATGCAGATATGAAAGCTTTCATATTCATCGTCACGTGTCATTGATTGTACCAAGTATCCTAAATAAAAGGATAAGAGGAAAAAATTATCAAAATTGGTCAAAAACTCGCAAAATTACAAGTCTAAATATAGTATGAAACATTGCACCCAGGCATAACAATAATCTGAAAACAAAAGGGAAATAACCGAAATTTGTATTGCTGTAATGAGACGGATGAGAAAATGAAATGAAAATTGCCGGAAAAAAATTAAAAATGGCAGGTTGGACAGGCGACCTTACTCCTTGTCACGTACAGGCGCGCGTGCTAACCATTCAGCCGCCCAACCCCCGTTTGAAATCAGAAAGTGCAATATGTCATATAGGAAGAATAACAAGACGCTCACAACAAAATGGTAAATTAATGAGTTTAGGGCAAAAAGACGTCTACGTGTTCACCCATCCAAATACTAACTGGGCCCGACGTTGCTTAACTTCAGTGATCGGACGAGAACTGGTGTTTTCAAAGTGGTATGGCCGTAGACGAGAGGGGTGGACAGAACCCGTAGTTATACTTACCTGAATTGACCCGCTTATTGATTTTTGGGGCCGATTTTGTCGGTTTTAAAAAGGCGTTTACAGCACCCGGTGTTCCCAGGCGGTCACCCATCCAAGTACTAACCGGGCCCGACGTTGCTTAACTTCAGTGATCGGACGAGAACTGGTGTTTTCAACGCCGTGTGGCCTTAGACGAGAGAAGGTGGACAGAACCCGTAGTTATACTTACCTGAATTGACCCGCTTATTGATTTTTTGGGAGGTTTTTGTCGGTTTTAAAAAGGCGTCTACAGCACCCGGTGTTCCCAGGCGCTCACCCATCCAAGTACTGACCGGGCCCAACGTTGCTTAACTTCAGTGATCGGACGAGAACTGGTGTTTTCAACGTGGTTTGGCCGTAGAAGAGAGAAGGTGGACAGAACCCATACTTGTGCTTACTCAAATTCTTTTTGTGTCTTTTTCCCTGAGGAGACGGGCCGATCGGAGAGCTGGAGTGGTGCAAAAGAGTGCGCGCTGTGGCCTGATTGGCGGAAAATTGATTTTTTCACGAAGAATCAGGGCAAAGAGGCGTCTACAGCACCCGGTGTTCCCAGGCGGTCACCCATCCAAGTACTCACCGGGCCCGACGTTGCTTAACTTCAGTGATCGGACGAGAACTGGTGTTTTCAATGTGGTATGGCCGCAGACGAGAGAAGGTAGACAGAACCTGTAGTTATACTTACCTGAATTGACCTGCTTATTGATTTTTTTTTGTTTTTTGTATTTAATTGTTTTAAAGAGATTTAATAATGCCAGACTAATTTTAAAACAAAGTTTTAAATTAAGAATAATTAATTGTTGGTCTAATGCAATGAAATGATTTGATTTGACGGATGAAATGTACAATGGGTGTCCACACTATGTGGCTAAGGCGTTGGCCTGCTAGCCAGGAGGTCGGGTGTTGGATCCCTGCATTGGCCGAGAAAGTTCATCTCGATATTCTGGCGCGTCCCCCCATCCGCCGTGTACACATTGGAGTGCACGTAAAAGATTCCTTAGCAGTTGGAATTCGATATTGTTGAATAAACTCTATACGATGACTAGATGTGCAGATTGTAGCCACCGACACTGCATGTTTTGCTTAACAATGAAAGGGTGCGGTTTTCAATTTTCGATCCTTTTATTCTACTACTCCTGATATTTTGGACTGTTGATCGATGGTTTCATATAAAAGACTACCAATAAGACTCTTTGTAGAAGAGTTGACTTTAGAGAAAAGGACCTTTTAGAATGCTCCAAATCGTAAAAATACGACTTTTTGGATTTTAGATCTCTTTTTTCTGCTACCCCTGATATTTAAAAAAAAATGATACAATGATTTCACACAACAGGCTAGCTATTAGGCTCTCGATTGACAAGAGTTTCATCACCCTCCCTTCATTATAACCGAAGTTATTGTGCCCTAAAGAATCAACAAATCAGACTCTTTGTAGAAGAAGTTTCCCAAAATATTATGTTGACTTTAGAGAAAAGGACCTTTTAAAATGTTCCAAATCGTAAAAATACGACTTTTTGGATTTTAGATCTCTTTTTTCTGCTACCCCTGATATTTAAAAAAAAATGATACAATGATTTCACACAACAGGCTAGCTATTAGGCTCTCGATTGACAAGAGTTTCATCACCCTCCCTTCATTATAACCGAAGTTATTGTGCCCTAAAGAATCAACAAATCAGCATGCTTATCTCTGCTTACCCTAGGCAGAAAATGCTCATCTTTGCACTCAATCATGACATTGACCTCGTAAACGTCTACACCAAGATTGAACATTCTAGCTCAATTAGAAGGAGAGTTATTGTGTTTCAAATTCTCGGCCCTTCAAATTGCTACTACTTTTCATATTCACTTCAAAATGGCAACCATCAGTTGACCTAAATCAAAATTCTGCTCCCTGCGATTTTTGGGCCATCCTTCAAGGATTCAGAAAATATAACTCCCGTGTCTGTAAGTAAGATAGCAAAAAAGCCTTAGGGAATTCTCATGTTTCAAGATGGTGGCATTTCCGGTTAGATCGACAAACTCCATATTTTGTGTAGGAATCAGTAATTATTTGTCGAGTATCGGAAAAAAATTTCAGATCATTCTGACCTATATTTCGACGATTTTTTTGAAAACTTTGATCCTTAATTTCACCAAGGGGAGATAATTTAGAAAATTTCTCATTATATTTTTGAAGTCACATTGGTAAGATCTACTTATATTCTAAATTTCATGAAAATCGTACAACTATTAAAGAAGTTGTCAAATTGGTCTAAACTTCCGGTTCGAAATCACAGCGACGAATTTTCGAAATTCAAAAATGTGAAACTGCAGATGAAAATGATTTTTTAAAAGGTATTCAAAAAAAAAAAAAGAATTAGTAAAATCGGTCAAAAAATAGCAAGGTTACGACTATGCATTGTCAGTTTTTTCGTTCGTAAAATTCGGTGATTTCGAATTCGCAAAACGTTTTGAAAATATATTTAATCAACAGCCACCACCCATTTTTGGGGGGGTAGGTCAAAGTTTCAGAAACATCCTATGGATAGATTCTGTGATATCCGATTTGCAGGAAAAACACAAAAAAAAAAAATAACTAGATCTGCTACTGTCCCATGCAGATATGAAAGCTTTCATATTCATCGTCACGTGTCATTGATTGTATCAAGTATCCTAAATAAAAGGATAAGAAGAAAAAATTATTAAAATTGGTCAAAAACTCGCGAAGTTACAAGTCTAAATATAGTATGAAACATTGCACCCAGGCATAACAATAATCTGAAAACTAAAGGGAAATAACTGAAACTTGTATTACTGTAATGAGACGGATGAGAAAATGAAATGAAAATGGCGGGAAAAAAAATAAAAATGGCAGGTTGGACAGGCGACCTTACTCCTTGTCACGTACAACCGGGCATTCGAAAACACGCTAGTTAACTCAATGACAGGCGCGCGTGCTAACCATTCAGCCACCCAACCCCCCTTTGAAATCAGACACGTGCAATATGTCATATAGGAAGAATAAGAAGTCGCTCACAACAAAATGGTAAATTAATGAGTTTAGGTCAAAAGGTTGAGCTACTGTTTTAGAGTACTTAATAGTTTTAAAGAGACACGTTAAGGGTTGTTCATAGTTAAATGAAAGTTTAATTTTAAATAAGACCAATAAAATTAGTATTTAATAATGCCAGACTAATATTTCCAATATGTTTGGTTATAAGTAGGAAATCGTGACGACTTCTTAAGCATGTTTTAAACAAAGGATCATGTTTGTTTAAACAAGAATGGCACTCTGCAATAAAAAAACTGGCCAAAGCAAGATTTCTATGCAGAAATTAAATAATTGCTAGAACCAGAAAAATATTTATCCACTATAATAAATAAGCAACATAGAGAAAATGAAATGAAATTGAATGGGGTTTAACGTCCGACTGTTCTGCTCCTAAATGGGCTAATGAAGACGGGCATATGCCATAAAGTGTGCAATGAGGGAAATTTTACCCGGGCAGCGGCGGTTACGGCCTACGAGGTTGGACAGGCGACCATACTCCTTGTCACGTACAACCAAGAAATCGAAACAACGCCATTTGACTCAATGACAGACGTTATGATACAGAGCGCACGTGCTAACCATTCAGCCACGCAACCTCCCTAAAATCGGCAAATTGCTGACCTACAGCGAGAAACATTTCAACCGGGCCAAATTTTCTATTGTAACAGTTTAATTTGCACGGTACCTTTAGTTATCAACCGAATATTACAAAACTTTTAAAAATAAGCTCCCCCTGACCAGCTTAAGCGTTCGCAATAAACGTTTGCCCCTTTATTATCGGCAAATTGCTGACTTTAAAGAAATAAACATTACAACCGGGCGAAATTTTCTGTTTTATCACTTTTACAGTACCTTTGATTACCAACCGATTATTACAAAACTTTAAAAATAAAAGAGAAAGAGAGAAATGCGGCCTAATGTCCATTCGACACAAACTAGGTCATTTCGGGACTAACATATGTTTTTAATTTCATTTAAAAACTCCCCTTGCGCTTACAGGTCTTTAGCCGTTGGGAGGAAACCGAAGGACACGGAGAAAACCCACGAGGTTGGACATCATACTTCATGTCACGTGCAACCTGGAGATCGAAACGACCCCCGTTGACTCAATGAGAGACATTACGATACAGTGCGCACATGCTAACCATTCAGCCATTCAGCCTCCCTGAATTCAGAAAATTGCTGACTTATAGCAAGAAACATTTCAACCGGGCGAAATTTTCTGTTTTAACAGTTTAATGTGCACGGTACTTTAATTACCAACCGATTATTACAAAACTTTTGAAAATAAGCTCCAACTGACCAGCTTAATCGTATGCAATAAACGTTTTCGCCTGAATTGAAAGTTCTGCACGGAGAAAGTTCATCTCGATTTCCCGGCGTGGTTCCCCTTGTCAGTGAGGCAGAACGGAGGGCCTGACAAGCACAGCTGTCTAGTCATTCGGATGGGACGAAAAACCAAGGTCTCGTGTACACATTGGAGTGCACGTAAAATATCCCTAAGCAGCTGGAATTCGATACTGTTGAATAAGCTCTATACGATGACTAAATGTGTAGATTGTAGTCACCCACACTGCATGTTTCGCTTAACAATGAAATGTGCCGTTTTCAATGTTCGATCCTTTTGTTCTTCTACTCCTGATATGTTGGACTGTTGATCGATGGTTTCATATAAAAGACTACCAATAAGACTCTTTGTAGAAGAAGTTCCCAAAAAATATTATGTTGACTATACGAGAAAGACCTCTAAACATGCTCCAAATTGTAAAAATACGACTTTTTGGATTTTCAATCTCTTTTTTTCGGCGATCCCTGATATTTAGAAAAAATAATACAATGATTTCACACAACAGGCTAGCTATTAGACTCTCTATTGACAAAAGTTTCACCGCCCTCCCTTCATTATAACCGAAGTTATCGTGCCCTAAAGAATCAACAAATTAGCATGCTTATCTCTGCTTACCCTAAGCAGAAAATGCTCATCTTTAAACTCAATCATAACATTGACCTAGTGAACGTCTACACCAAGTTTGAACATTCTAGCTTAATTAGAAGGAGAGTAATTGTGTTCCAAAGTCCCGACCCTTCAAATTGCTTCTATTTTTCATTTTCAATTCAAAATGGTGACCATCACGTGACCGAAATCAAAATTCTATTCGCGACATTTTTTAGGCCTTCCATCAAGGATTCACAATATATAACTCCCGAGTCTGTAAGTAAAATAGAAAAAAAGCCTTGTTGTTTTTTCACTTTTAAATATGGCGGCACTTCCGGTTCAATCGACAAACTCTATATTTTGTGTACAAATCAGTAATTACTTATCTAGTATCAAAAAAAAAAAAATCAGGTCATTCTGACCTATATTTCGACGATTTTTTTGAAAATTTTGATCCTTAATTTCGTCAAGGGGAGATAATTTAGAAAATTTCTAATTATATTTTTGAAGTCACATCGGTAAGATCTACTTAGATACTAAATTTCATGAAAATCGTACAACTATTAAAGAAGTTGTCAAATTGGTCTAAACTTCCGGTTCGAAATCACAGCGACGAATTTTCGAAATTCGAAAATCTGAAACTGCAGATTGATAGTAATTGTCTCAAGGTACTCAAAGAAAAAAGATTTAGTAAAATAGGTCAAATAGTCACAAAGTTACAGCATTGTAGGTCAAATGCATTCGTTCGTAAAATTCGGTGATTTCGGATACGTAAAACGTTTTGAAAATATATTTAATCAACAGCCACCACCCATTTTTGGGGGGATAGGTAAAAGTTTCAGAACGATCCTATGGTTAGATTCTGAGAAATCCGATTTGTGAATAAAACACAAAAAAAAAAAATAATAACTAGATCTGCTACTGTCCCATGCAGATATGAAAGCTTTCATATTCATCGTCACGTGTCATTGATTGTATCAAGTAACCTAAATAAAAGGATACGAAGAAAAAATTATTAAAATTGGTCAAAAACTCGCGAAGTTACAAGTCTAAATATAGTATGAAACATTGCACCCAGGCATAACAATAATCTGAAAACTAAAGGGAAATAACTGAAACTTGTATTACTGTAATGAGACGGATGAGAAAATGAAATGAAAATGGCGGGAAAAAAAAATTAAAAATGGCAGGTTGGACAGGCGACCTTACTCCTTGTCACGTACAACCGGGCATTCGAAAACACGCTAGTTTACTCAATGACAGGCGCGCGTGCTTACCATTCAGCCACTCAACCCCCCTTTGAAATCAGACACGTGCAATATGTCATATAGGAAGAATAAGAAGTCGCTCACAACAAAATGGTAAATTAATGAGTTTAGGTCAAAAGGTTGAGCTACTGTTTTAGAGTACTTAATAGTTTTAAAGAGACACGTTAAGGGTTGTTCATAGTTAAATGAAAGTTTAATTTTAAATAAGACCAATAAAATTAGGATTTAATAATGCCAGACTAATATTTCCAATATGTTTGGTTATAAGTAGGAAATCGTGACGACTTCTTAAGCATGTTTTAAACAAAGGATCATGTTTGTTTAAACAAGAATGGCACTCTGCAATAAAAAAAACTGGCCAAAGCAAGATTTCTATGCAGAAATTAAATAATTGCTAGAACCAGAAAAATATTTATCCACTATAATAAATAAGCAACATAGAGAAAATGAAATGAAATTGAATGGGGTTTAACGTCCGACTGTTCTGCTCCTAAAATGGGCTAATGAAGACGGGCATATGCCATAATGTGTGCAATGAGGGAAATTTTACCCGGGCAGCGGCGGTTACGGCCTACGAGGTTGGACAGGCAACCATACTCCTTGTCACGTACAACCAAAAAATCGAAACAACGGCAGTTGACTCAATGACAGACGTTATGATACAGAGCGCACGTGCTAACCATTCAGCCACGCAACCTCCCTAAAATCGGCAAATTGCTGACCTACAGCGAGAAACATTTCAACCGGGCCAAATTTTCTATTGTAACAGTTTAATTTGCACGGTACCTTTAGTTATCAACCGAATATTACAAAACTTTTAAAAATAAGCTCCCCCCTGACCAGCTTAAGCGTTCGCAATAAACGTTTGCCACTTAAAATCGGGAAATTGCTGACTTTAAAGTGAGAAACATTACAACCGGGCGAAATTTTCTGTTTTATGACTTTTACAGTACCTTTGATTACCAACCGATTATTTTCTGTTTTATCACTTTTACAGTACCTTTGATTACCAACCGATTATTACAAAACTTTAAAAATAAAAGAGAAAGAGAGAAATGCGGCCTAATGTCCATTCGACACAAACTAGGTCATTTCGGGACTAACATATGTTTTTTAATTTTATTTAAAAACTCCCCCTGCGCTTACAGGTCTTTAGCCGTTGGGAGGAAACCGAAGAACACGGAGAAAACCCACAAGGTTGGACATCATACTTCATGTCACGTGCAACCTGGAGATCGAAACGACGCCCGTTGAGTCAATGACAGACGTTACGATACAGTGCGCACATGCTAACCATTCAGCCATTCAGCCTCCCTGAATTCAGAAAATTGCTGACTTATAGCAAGAAACATTTCAACCGGGCGAAATTTTCTGTTTTAACAGTTTAATGTGCACGGTACTTTAATTACCAACCGATTATTACAAAACTTTTGAAAATAAGCTCCAACTGACCAGCTTAATCGTATGCAATAAACGTTTTCGCCTGAATTGAAAGTTCTGCACGGAGAAAGTTCATCTCGATTTCCCGGCGTGGTTCCCCTTGTCAGTGAGGCAGAACGGAGGGCCTGACAAGCACAGCTGTCTAGTCATTCGGATGGGACGAAAAACCAAGGTCCCGTGTATACATTGGAGTGCACGTAAAATATCCCTAAGCAGTTGGAATTCGATACTGTTGAATAAGCTCTATACGATGACTAAATGTGTAGATTGTAGTCACCCACACTGCATGTTTCGCTTAACAATGAAAGGGTGCCGTTTTCAATGTTCGATCCTTTTGTTCTTCTACTCCTGATATGTTGGACTGTTGATCGATGGTTTCATATAAAAGACTACCAATAAGACTCTTTGTACAAGAAGTTCCCAAAAAATATTATGTTGACTTTACGAGAAAGACCTCTAAACATGCTCCAAATTGTAAAAATACGACTTTTTGGGTTTTTCAATCTCTTTTTTTCGGCTATCCCTGATATTTAGAAAAAATAATACAATGATTTCACACAACAGGCTAGCTATTAGACTCTCTATTGACAAAAGTTTCACCGCCCTCCCTTCATTATAACCGAAGTTATCGTGCCCTAAAGAATCAACAAATTAGCTTGTTTATCTCTGCTTACCCTAAGCAGAAAATGCTCATCTTTGAACTCAATCATAACATTGACCTAGTGAACGTCTACACCAAGTTTGAACATTCTAGCTTAATTAGAAGGAGAGTAATTGTGTTCCAAAGTCCCGACCCTTCAAATTGCTTCTATTTTTCATTTTCAATTCAAAATGGTGACCATCACGTGACCGAAATCAAAATTCTATTCGCGACATTTTTTAGGCCTTCCTACAAGGATTCAGAAAATATAACTCCCGAGTCTGTAAGTAAAATAGCAAAAAAGCCTTATTGATTTTTCACTTTTAAATATGGCGGCACTTCCGGTTCGATCGACAAACTCCATATTTTGTGTACAAATCAGTAATTACTTATCTAGTATCCAAAAAAAAAATCAGGTCATTCTGACCTATATTTCGATGATTTTTTTGAAAATTTTGATCCTTAATTTCGTCAAGGGGAGATAATTTAGAAAATTTCTAATTATATTTTTGAAGTCACATCGGTAGGATCTACTTAGATACTAAATTTCATGAAAATCGTACAACTATTAAAGAAGTTGTCAAATTGGTCTAATCTTCCGGTTCGAAATCACAGCGACGAATTTTCGAAATTCGAAAATGTGAAACTGCAGATGAAAATGGTTTTTTTAAAGGTATTCAAAGAAAAAAGAATTAGTAAAATCGGTCAAAAAATAACAAAGTTACGACTATGCATTGTCATTTTTTTCGTTCGTAAAATTCGGTGATTTCGGATTCGTAAAACGTTTCGAAAATATATTTAATCAAGGTTCGCACCCCATTTTTGGGGGGGTAGGTCAAAATTTCATAAAGATCCTATGGATAGATTCTGAGAAATCCGATTTGCAGAAAACACACAAAAAAAAAAATAACTAGATCTGCTACTGTCCCATACAGATATGAAAGCTTTCATATTCATCGTCACGTGTCATTGATTGTATCAAGTAACCTAAATAAAAGGATACGAAGAAAAAATTATTAAAATTGGTCAAAAACTCGCGAAGTTACAAGTCTAAATATAGTATGAAACATTGCACCCAGGCATAACAATAATCTGAAAACTAAAGGGAAATAACTGAAACTTGTATTACTGTAATGAGACGGATGAGAAAATGAAATGAAAATGGCGGGAAAAAAAATTAAAAATGGCAGGTTGGACAGGCGACCTTACTCCTTGTCACGTACAACCGGGCATTCGAAAACACGCTAGTTTACTCAATGACAGGCGCGCGTGCTTACCATTCAGCCACTCAACCCCCCTTTGAAATCAGACACGTGCAATATGTCATATAGGAAGAATAAGAAGTCGCTCACAACAAAATGGTAAATTAATGAGTTTAGGTCAAAAGGTTGAGCTACTGTTTTAGAGTACTTAATAGTTTTAAAGAGACACGTTAAGGGTTGTTCATAGTTAAATGAAAGTTTAATTTTAAATAAGACCAATAAAATTAGGATTTAATAATGCCAGACTAATATTTCCAATATGTTTGGTTATAAGTAGGAAATCGTGACGACTTCTTAAGCATGTTTTAAACAAAGGATCATGTTTGTTTAAACAAGAATGGCACTCTGCAATAAAAAAACTGGCCAAAGCAAGATTTCTATGCAGAAATTAAATAATTGCTAGAACCAGAAAAATATTTATCCACTATAATAAATAAGCAACATAGAGAAAATGAAATGAAATTGAATGGGGTTTAACGTCCGACTGTTCTGCTCCTAAAATGGGCTAATGAAGACGGGCATATGCCATAATGTGTGCAATGAGGGAAATTTTACCTGGGCAGCGGCGGTTACGGCCTACGAGGTTGGACAGGCAACCATACTCCTTGTCACGTACAACCAAAAAATCGAAACAACGGCAGTTGACTCAATGACAGACGTTATGATACAGAGCGCACGTGCTAACCATTCAGCCACGCAACCTCCCTAAAATCGGCAAATTGCTGACCTACAGCGAGAAACATTTCAACCGGGCCAAATTTTCTATTGTAACAGTTTAATTTGCACGGTACCTTTAGTTATCAACCGAATATTACAAAACTTTTAAAAATAAGCTCCCCCCTGACCAGCTTAAGCGTTCGCAATAAACGTTTGCCACTTAAAATCGGGAAATTGCTGACTTTAAAGTGAGAAACATTACAACCGGGCGAAATTTTCTGTTTTATGACTTTTACAGTACCTTTGATTACCAACCGATTATTTTCTGTTTTATCACTTTTACAGTACCTTTGATTACCAACCGATTATTACAAAACTTTAAAAATAAAAGAGAAAGAGAGAAATGCGGCCTAATGTCCATTCGACACAAACTAGGTCATTTCGGGACTAACATATGTTTTTTAATTTTATTTAAAAACTCCCCCTGCGCTTACAGGTCTTTAGCCGTTGGGAGGAAACCGAAGAACACGGAGAAAACCCACAAGGTTGGACATCATACTTCATGTCACGTGCAACCTGGAGATCGAAACGACGCCCGTTGACTCAATGACAGACGTTACGATACAGTGCGCACATGCTAACCATTCAGCCATTCAGCCTCCCTGAATTCAGAAAATTGCTGACTTATAGCAAGAAACATTTCAACCGGGCGAAATTTTCTGTTTTAACAGTTTAATGTGCACGGTACTTTAATTACCAACCGATTATTACAAAACTTTTGAAAATAAGCTCCAACTGACCAGCTTAATCGTATGCAATAAACGTTTTCGCCTGAATTGAAAGTTCTGCACGGAGAAAGTTCATCTCGATTTCCCGGCGTGGTTCCCCTTGTCAGTGAGGCAGAACGGAGGGCCTGACAAGCACAGCTGTCTAGTCATTCGGATGGGACGAAAAACCAAGGTCCCGTGTACACATTGGAGTGCACGTAAAATATCCCTAAGCAGTTGGAATTCGATACTGTTGAATAAGCTCTATACGATGACTAAATGTGTAGATTGTAGTCACCCACACTGCATGTTTCGCTTAACAATGAAAGGGTGCCGTTTTCAATGTTCGATCCTTTTGTTCTTCTACTCCTGATATGTTGGACTGTTGATCGATGGTTTCATATAAAAGACTACCAATAAGACTCTTTGTACAAGAAGTTCCCAAAAAATATTATGTTGACTTTACGAGAAAGACCTCTAAACATGCTCCAAATTGTAAAAATACGACTTTTTGGGTTTTCAATCTCTTTTTTTCGGCTATCCCTGATATTTAGAAAAAATAATACAATGATTTCACACAACAGGCTAGCTATTAGACTCTCTATTGACAAAAGTTTCACCGCCCTCCCTTCATTATAACCGAAGTTATCGTGCCCTAAAGAATCAACAAATTAGCTTGTTTATCTCTGCTTACCCTAAGCAGAAAATGCTCATCTTTGAACTCAATCATAACATTGACCTAGTGAACGTCTACACCAAGTTTGAACATTCTAGCTTAATTAGAAGGAGAGTAATTGTGTTCCAAAGTCCCGACCCTTCAAATTGCTTCTATTTTTCATTTTCAATTCAAAATGGTGACCATCACGTGACCGAAATCAAAATTCTATTCGCGACATTTTTTAGGCCTTCCTACAAGGATTCAGAAAATATAACTCCCGAGTCTGTAAGTAAAATAGCAAAAAAGCCTTATTGATTTTTCACTTTTAAATATGGCGGCACTTCCGGTTCGATCGACAAACTCCATATTTTGTGTACAAATCAGTAATTACTTATCTAGTATCCAAAAAAAAAATCAGGTCATTCTGACCTATATTTCGATGATTTTTTTGAAAATTTTGATCCTTAATTTCGTCAAGGGGAGATAATTTAGAAAATTTCTAATTATATTTTTGAAGTCACATCGGTAGGATCTACTTAGATACTAAATTTCATGAAAATCGTACAACTATTAAAGAAGTTGTCAAATTGGTCTAATCTTCCGGTTCGAAATCACAGCGACGAATTTTCGAAATTCGAAAATGTGAAACTGCAGATGAAAATGGTTTTTTTAAAGGTATTCAAAGAAAAAAGAATTAGTAAAATCGGTCAAAAAATAACAAAGTTACGACTATGCATTGTCATTTTTTTCGTTCGTAAAATTCGGTGATTTCGGATTCGTAAAACGTTTCGAAAATATATTTAATCAAGGTTCGCACCCCATTTTTGGGGGGGTAGGTCAAAATTTCAGAAAGATCCTATGGATAGATTCTGAGAAATCCGATTTGCAGAAAACACACAAAAAAAAAAATAATAATAATAATAACTTTAACAGAAACAATAAGCTTTCATATGTAATATGAAAGCTTAATAATATTAATCTTAACAGAAACAATAAGCTTTCATATGTAATACATATGAATGCTTAAAATAATCTTAACAGAAACAATAAGCTTTCATATGAAATATGAAAGCTTAATAATAATTTTAGTAAAAACAATAGTCTTTCAGACGAAAGTCTGAAAGCCTAACTAGACTTGCTTGCAAAGCAGAAGGCTTTCACCTTAGCCAAGGCAGCACAAAATGCCCACCACTCACCCCTTAAAACACACGCACACACACGCTTAAACAACTCATATATTGACACTTCTGTGCATGCGCATCACGAGAGAAGGAAATTGAAAAATATAGTTGAACAATTTACAACATTATGAACTTGGCTCGGTAGAATCCTACAGACGCCAGAATTCTAAATACGCAATCAAAAATGCTAAAATTCTTAAAAAAAATTGCAATTTTAGTACATTTTCAGGGGAAAAAAAGAGAACTGCGTGGTATTGCAATTCGACCTATATCGCATCCGCAATATCCCCGGCTCTACAAAAATATAACTTTTTCGAATTCTATCAATTTTAGTTTCAGAAATCTAAACGACTACAGAAAAATAAACAGTTTTCCGAATGAGACAAAAAAAAATTACCTTAAGTATCAGGTAATAATATCGCACCTTTCAACATTAATTTTTCAACATTGTAATTGAGGGGTACTTTATTTATAAATGGCTTCAACAGAGAGCTTCATTTTCACTGGTATCAAATGATGACGTCATGCAGACATAAAACCTGGGATATTAATTTCAGGAGTAACTGTTAATTACTAAAATGAATTATTTTCATTCTAGAAGCACCAATGCCAGATATTGGTTACCATTCAAACACCCTTTGTTCAAATATTGCCAGTTTTAAAAAAAAGCTCTCTATATATGCTTTATACATATGCAAAACGTTCCATTTATAACCAATTCGGACTTTTGTCGATGTCACACCAATGTGTTACACGGAACTTTGGAATCGCGTTCAGGCCAGCTACTCAAATATGTAACTGGTTCAAAACTAAATTGAATATTCAATGAAATATCGACAATATTCTGATTTTGTGCACGTTAATGATTTGACGTCACTAACATATAAAAATTTATCGTTAATTAGAGATAGGGCCCAAACTCAAACTACATCATGCTTTCTATCACAGGTGCAATATTCGTACTTCTGCACGATACTACTGCAAGATACAACTGCAACCTATCGATAATTAGATTTCCTTATAAACAGCGCGCGCCGTCGATTTGTGTCGAGATGATTACGGTTATGAGGTAATTTTGACAAAGAAGAAACAATATTAATTCAAAGACTAATTATTACACACAGAAATCAATTATTTCTGTTACAGGATCACTAAACCCATATTTTGAATATAAGTAAACACTCAAAGTTGAAATACTTTTAGCTCAAATATCGTCACTGTGATAGAAATGGGGAATTTGAAAATGCTCTAAACGTTGGTAAAACGTACAGATTGTATCAACTCTTACTGAAGGTTTCGCTTAACAATGAAAGATGATGTTTTCAATTTTCGATCCCTTTGTTCTCATACTCCTGATATTTCTAACTGTTGCGCAATGGTTTCATACCTATGACTACCGATAAAACTCTGATTTCGTGCACGTTAATGATTTGACGTCACTAACATATAAAAAATTATCTTTAATTAGAGATAGGGCCCAAGCTCAAACTACATCATGCTTCCTGTCACAGGTGCAATATTCGTACTTCTGCAAGATACAACTGCAACCTATGGTTGTTGTTGTTCTTGGTGTTTAACGTCCGCTTCCACCGAAGGTGATATCGCAGACAAGGCTTATTTTTGATTTTCATTATCTTAGCGCACGCGCAGGGGCCTTTGCTGTGGGAGGAAACCGGAGTGCCCGGGGGAAACCAACGAGGTTGAGAAGGAGCCCCTATCTCCATGCCACATACGCTCACACCAGGGCTCGAAACCACAGCCGCAAGCCAGAGGTGACCGGCCAGCTTGAGGTCGAAGCGCGGCACTCTAGACCACTAGGCCATCCCAACCCCGCTGCAACCTATGGATAATTGGATTTCCTTATAAACAGCGGGAGCCGTCGATTTGTGTCGAGATGATTACGGTTGAGAGGTAATTTTGACAAAGAAGAAACAATATTAATTCAAAGACTAATTATTACACACAGGAATCAATTATTTCTGTTACAGGGTCACTAAACCCATATTTTGAATATAAGTAAACACTCAAAGTTGAAATACTTTTAGCTCAAATGTCGTCACTGTGAGAGAAATGGGGAATTTTGAATAGGCTCTAAACGTTGGTAAAACGTACAGATTGTATCAACTCTTACTGCATGTTTCGCTTAACAATGAAAGGTGACGTTTTCAGTTTTCGATTCCTTTGTTCTCATACTCCTGATATTTCTAAATGTTGCGCAATAGTTTCATACCTAAGACTGCCGATAAAACTCTCTGTAGAAGAAGTTCCAAAAAAAAATTACGTTGACTTTTCGAGAAAAAGACGTCTAAAAATGCTCCAAATACGACGTTTTGGATTTTCAATCTCGTTTTTCGACTACTCATGACATTTAGAGAAATTGTACAATGGTTTCACACAATACACCACCTATAAGACTCTCGAATGAGAAAGTTTTAAAAAAATCGTAGGCGGCGTTTCCGAGAAACATGCGTTCAAAATTGCTCGAAATCGTAAAAAACCTTACTTTTCAAAGTCCTATAACTTTTTCTATTTTTGATAGAAACTTATCGCTATAGTACCATCTTGTAGATCATTCACGTGGCTATCAAACGACATAATACTTGAACTACTCGTTAAACAACCAATTGATACATCGCATTTTCCGCACAGGCACCCATTTTTTGGAATTTTGTCAAAGTTCGGATACCTTTATTGACTACTTCCGGTGAATAGAGGATTTTCATTTATAGTTCATGGACTGGTTTGGACCTTCGACTTCATATTCCTGAAGTTTCAGAAAAATCGTTGGAGCCGTTTTAAAAAAATAAGAACTCTACGATTTGACCAAAATGCGGAAAAAAGTGAAAAATCAAAGTTAACATTTCAAAATAAAACTTATATTTTTGGAATCGGATTGATGTCAGCTATCCAAAAATATAAGTCATAATTCAAAATTCCAAAAAGTAAAAATTTTGGAAAATTTTGAAAATTTTCCAATTTTCACCAAAAAAATGAAAGCGATAAAGTTTCCAAATTTGACGTTTGTGAACTGCTTTCTTCTTAGAAATGTTTCAAGCTATCCAAAAATGTAAATATCAGAGAAATCGGTTGACAATTACCAAAATTACGGCCGATTTTCAAATTTCGTGCACGTTAAAGATTTAACGCATTTCCGCTATGCGCACGAATTTCGTTTTACATTTAAGCACTAACTACCACCCAGTTTCCCGAGAGAAAACTAAATTTCAGACCTCTATCTCTTATAGTTGCTGAGAAATAGGCAAAGTGGAAAAATAACTAGATCTGCTACTGTCCCATGCAGATATGAAAGCTTTCATATTCAACGTCATGTGTCATCGATTGTATCAAGTATCGTAAATAAAAGGATAAGAGGAAAAAATTATCAAAATTGGTCAAAAACTCGCGAAGATACAAGTCTAAATATAATATGAAACATTGCACCAAGGCATAACAATAATCTGAAAACTAAAGGGAAATAACCGAAACTTGTATTACTGTAATGAGACGGATGAGAAAATGAAATGAAAATGGCGAGATAGAACTAAAAATGGCAGGTTGGACAGGCGACCTTACTCCTTGTCACGTATAACCGGGCATTCGAAAACACGCTAATTAACTCAATGACAGGCGCGCGTGCTAACCATTCAGCCCCCCCCCCCCCTTTGAAATCAGACACGTGCAATATGTCATATAGGGAGAATAACAAGTCACTCACAACAAAATCGTAAATCAATGAGTTTAGGTCAAAAGGTTGAGCTACTGTTTTAGAGTATTTATCTGTTTTAAAAAGACACGTTATGGGTTGTTCATAGTTAAGGTTTAATAATGCCAGACTAATATTAGAATAAAGTTTTAAATTAAGAATGATTAATTATTGGTCTAATGCAATGAAATGCTTTGATTTGACGGATGAAATGTACGATGGGTGTCCAGACTATGTGGCTAAGTCGTTGGCCTGCTAGCCAGGAGGTCGGGTGTTCGATCCCTGCATTGGCCGAGAAAGTTCATCTCGATTTTCTGGCGTGTCCACCCCGCCCCCGCCGTGTACACATTGGAGTGCACATAAAAGATCCCTTTGCAGTTGGAATTCGATACTGTTGAATACGCTCTATACAATGACTAAATGTGCAGATTATAGCCACCCACACTGCATGTTTCGCTTAACAATGAAAGGGTGCAGTTTTCAATTTTCGATCATTTTATTCTTCTACTCCTGATATTTTGGACTGTTGATCGATGGTTTCATATAAAAGACTATCGATAAGACTCTTTGTAGAAGAAGTTCCCCCAAAATATTATGTTGACTTTAACAGAAAAGGACCTTTAAAAATGCCCCAAATCGTAAAAATACAACTTTTTTGATTTTCGATCTCTTTTTTTCTGCTATCCCTGATATTTAAAAAAATGATACAATGATTTCACACAACGGGCTAGCTATTAGACTCTCGATTGACAGGATTTTCACCACCCTCTCTTCAATATAACCGAAGTTATCGTGCCCTAAAGAATCAACAAATCAGCATGCTTATCTCTGCTTAACCTAGTTAAGGTCTACACCAAGTTTGAACATTCTAGCTTAAGTAGAAGGAGAGTTATTGTGTTTCAATTTCCCGGCCCTTCAAATTGCTTCTATTTTTCATTTTCAATTCAAAATGGCGACTATCAATTGACCTAAATCAAAATTCTACTTCCTACATTTTTTAGGCCATCCTTCAAGGGTTCAAAAATATAACTCCTGAGTCTGTAAGTAAAATAGCAAAAAAGCCTTATTGATTTTTTACGTTTAAAAATGGTGGCACTTCCGGTTCGATCGACAAACTCCATATTTTGTGTAGGAATCAGTAATTACTTGTCTAGTATCGAAATTTTTTTTTAGGTCATTCTGACCTATATTTCGATGATTTTTTTGAAAACTTTTATCCTTAATTTCATCAAGGGGAGATAATTCAGAAAATTTCTAATTATATTTTTGAAGTCACATCGGTAAGATCTACTTATATACTAAATTTCATGAAAATCGTACAACTATTAAAGAAGTTGTCAAATTGGTCTAAACTTCCGGTTCGAAATCACAGCGATGAATTTTCGAAATTCGAAAATGTGAAACTGCAGATGAAAACGATTTTTTTCAAGGTATGCAAAGAAAAAAGAATTAGTAAAATCGGTCAAAAAATAACAAAGTTAGGACTATGCATTGTCAGTTTTTTCGTTCGTAAAATTCGGTGATTTCGGATTCGTAAAACGTTTTGAAAATATATTTAAACAACGTTCGCACCCCTTTTTTGGGGGGGTAGGTCAAAGTTTCAGAAAGATCCCACGGTTAGATTCTGAGAAATCCGATTTGCAGAAAATACACAAAAAAAAAATAATAATAATCTTAACAGAAACAATAAGCTTTCATATGTAATATGAAAGCTTAATAATCTTAGTAATTTCAATAGTCTTTCACCATTGAAAAATGGTGAAAGCCTAATCATAATCTTAGTAATAACAATAGTCTTTCACGAAACTATGGCTTATTTTCAATTTTTAGACGACGTACAAAGTTCGGCCACTTCCGGTATGCGCAGAGGTTTGAAAAATAGTTTATCAAGTAGCCACCACATGTTTTCCCGATAGAAAAGTTTGTTCCAGATCGATATCTGTTTTCGATCATGGAGAAATAGGCTCCCGCGGTAAAAAATAATAATAATAATAACTAGACCTGCATAGCAGTGCTGAATCGGCTTTCAGGGTCCTTTATATCATTGCCATGCTTTTAAATTTACCTTTATACTCTAAACGACCGATAGGACTCGGGGTAACAGAAGTTTAAGAAGTGAAATAGAAGTAGTTTTCGAGATAAACGAGTGCGAAAAGGCTCCAAAAAAAGAGGAAAATACTACATTTTCGGCATCTCATAATCTATTGCCTAACCATCGAATTTGTATCATTCTGATATCATATAAAAGTCCAAAAAGGAAAATACTAGATCTTCAGCGTCCCGTAATATTTGTCATTGAACACGCCATCTTGAGTCGGATCGCGCAAAATCTAATTTTGGAGTAAAATTTTGTTTGGAAGTCTAAAAATACGCTTTTTGCAAATATGACATTACTTCCGGTGATAATGGAAATGTTAAATCAGATCATTGCAATCATAAATGGCATAAGGCATCACATGGTGAAAATTTTATGTAAATCGAATAATAATTGCCACTTTTATAGACTAAAAACCTTGAAAAGTGACGTGTAGAACATCGTCTATTTCTCGGCAACTGTACAAGTTAGAAACCATTTTTTGGTATTTATATGACCGTATGGGTTTAATCTATTTGTTGATTGGAATCAAATATCATAATTGTATAAACATTACAAATCAGACTCATTTGAATAAAATATTTGTTTTGAAGTCTAAAAATACGGTTTTTGCAAATATGACATTACTTCCGGTGATAATGGAAATGTTAAATCAGATCATTGCAATCCTAAAGTGCATAAGGCATCACATGGTGAAAATTGTATGAAAATTGTATGAAAATTGTATGAAAATTGAATAATAATTGACACTTTTATAGACCAAAAAGCTTGAAAAGTGACTTGTAGAAAATCGTCTATTTCTCGGCAACCGTACAAGTTAGAAACTTTTTTGTGGTATCTGTATGATCGTATGGGTTCATGCTATTCGTTGATGGGATTCAAAATCATCATAATTTTTAAAATATTATAAAAAAGACTCTTTTGAATAAAATATTTGTTTTTTAGGTTAAAAGTATAGTTTTTTCCAAAATGACGTTATTTCCGGTAACAGTGAAACTATAAAATTGGCTTAACCTAGTCCAAATTGGCATTAGGCATCGAATGAAAAAAAAAATATTGAAAATCGGATAATAATTTACTCTTTTATAGACAAAATAACGTGAAAAGTGATGCATGCAAAATTGCATATTTCTCGACAATTGCTCATATTACGAACTATATTTTGCATACATTCTCCTCGTCTGGATTATTACTACGAGTTTATGAAAGTTACGAATAAATAGTTCAAAATATGAAGACGTTGAATAGGTTGTAAATAAGTGATTGTTACACCTTTTTTTACATTTATTCGAAATTGCCCGAAAAGGAAATTGAAATTAAAAAATCTGAGCTAACGATTTGCGCCCCTTTACAGCGCGCATCCTTTTTGCTATATCAGATTTCCAAAAAAATAATATTTGCTTTCAAAAAGTGGTACCGAACTGTCAAAATCGTAGTTTTTGTTAATATTACGCCACTTCCGTTGCGTGCAGAAAAATTTCACGGTAACAAAAAAAAATACAATTGAGACCACGGAGCATATGCACTTTGTTTTACACAAATCGAACAATAAATAATTAATCTAGGTACGAAAAACTAAATTAGCCAATGGCGACTAAAGAAAATGACTGAGACAAAATTCTTTCTCACTTCTGCTCAAGTAGGGTGATACTTTAACTCTGAGTAAACTACCATTAAAAAATATTCATAAATAAAAAAGTTTCCTGTAAAAATGTAAAAAAAAATTCAAAATATCGGAGAATTTTTCGACTACTTCCGGATTTTCGATCATTGTCGGAATAGCTTTAACAAGTTGATTAGATACTTAACTTCCTGTACCAGAAATATCAGAAACATTAATTGAGTAATTTTCGAAAAAAAGATAAACAAAAGAGCATTTTCAATAATTTAATGATTTTTCAACTTTTTCAAAGATTGAGGTCATTTTTGGACCACCTATAATATTGCAACGCTTTTATTATTAGATGCACACGCTAGGCCACCGATAGGACTCTGAGTAAAAAAAGTTTAATAAAAATCGTAGGCGTCGTTTTCGAGAAAAAGGCGTCTCAGAATGCTCCAAAACGGAAAATACTTAGTTTTCGGCGTACCATAATTTATTTCCTAAGAATCAAATTCGTGTTATTTAGATGTTATACGATCGTCTATTAATGGAACTATCCAACGACACTTTAATTGTTTTGGTCCGCTAATATGTGACGGAGAATTCGAACTTTTGGCAAGACCTCCATTTTTTTTCTTCTTTTTTTACATTTTTCTTCGTTTTTTGAACTACTTCCGGTATACGAATCATTGTCGAGTAGTTTTCACATCAAGTTTTGGAGTTTGCATGGGACAAAGGCTCTCTAATGATATACGACACTATACGATCAAATAAAATACTTCTGAGAAATCCTATGTTCAAAATTGTTAAAAATGTCAAAATGTCAAAATATTGAAAATTAAATTTCAATAACTGCATACATATTATACATCATTAGAATCGTAATTAGGTCAGCTTTTTAAATATATATATTTTTTTTTGAAAATCTCTTAAAATAAAAAAATAGTAGAGCATTTTCCAAAATTTCACGATTTTTTGACTTTTTTCAATTTTCAGTGCCTTTTTTGTCTTATTCCAATTATACGAAGGTCTTAATGGATGGATCCATGCTAAAGACTATCGGAAGGACCATCGATAGATAAAATTTAAGAAAAATCGTTGGAGCAGTTTTCGAGATAAAGGCGTCCAAAAACTTTCCAAATCAAAAAATGCTTGATTTTCAGCGTCTCATATTTTACTTCTGGATCATCGTATCTGTATGAATTGGGTATCATACGATACTCCAATTCTGATGTCAACCAACGATACCTTAATCCATTTGATCGGTTGATATGGGACGAAGAAATCACGTTCTCCCCCAAGCCCCCATTTTTTGAGTTTTTTTCAAAAAATCAGACATTATTTCGACTACTTCCGGTTTGCGAATCGTTGTTGAAATTGCTTTATGCAGCTGTTTGGCAATATGGCTTTATGTGTCAGGGGTTTCAGAAATATCGTTTTATTCCAAAAAATATAAGGGTTACCAAATGGGCAGAAAATTCGAAAAAATTCGAAAAATAAAGGGCGATAACTCTGAATGAAACTTATATTACTGGAATCGCATAGACTTCAGGAATCCAAAAATGTAGGTCAAATTTGCAAATTTTGAAAAATAACAAAAATTGTCTCATAAACAACGTCTTTTCAATTTTCGAACGATAGAAGTCATAGACGAATGTTCGAAATTGAAAAATGTGAGATAGCCATTATCTCGCAAAAGATTCAGGGTTTCCGAAAATGTCATTTGATTAAAAATGGGTAAAGAATTGACGAAATTATGGCCGATTTTCAATATCATGACAACCTACAAAGTTCGGCCACTTCCGGTATGCGCAGAAGTTTGAAAAATAGTTTATGCACTAGCCACCACATGTTTTCCCGATAGAAAAGTTTGTTCCAGATCGATATCTGTTTTCGATCATGGAGAAATAGGCTCCCGCGGAAAAAAATAATAATAACTAGACCTGCAGACCTGCAATGCTGAATCGGCTTTCAGGAATCAGACAGGAAGTGCGTCATGCAATAGCCGATCCATCGAGCTACCAAATGATACTGTAGTTGTTATGATTCAGTGACACCCTCTATCAGATTTGTAAAAGTAATATTTGCTTACAAATACACCGGTCAAAATTGTAAAATCTGGCAAAATTACTTCACTTCCGGTGCCAAAAGAAATCATTATCGGTAACAAATAAGTTGAGAATTCGCAATTGAGAATCGTTTTATACATATCAGGCAATAAATAATAAACTCAGAAACCATGAACTGAAATTAAAAAGGTAAAAAACATAAAAAGTGATCCCTAGAAAATTGGTTATTTCTCGACAATGGAATATGCTAGAAGCAATTTTTTGATATCTGTATGTTTAAACTGATCCAATCTAAATGGCCATTAGAATCAAACGTTATAACGTCAAACAAATAATAAATATAACTCACTTCAAAAAAATATTTTTTTGGAAGTCTAAAAATACGCTTTTTGCAAATATGACATTACTTCCGGTGATAATGGAAATGTTAAATCAGATCATTGCAATCATAAATGGCATAAGACATAACATGGTGAAAATTGTATGAAAATTGAATAATAATTGACACTTTTATAGACCGAAAAGCTTGAAAAGTGACTTGTAGTAAATCGTATCTGTATGATCGTATGGGTTCATGCTATTCGGTGATGGGATTCAAATATCATAATTTTAAAAAATATTATAAAAAAACCTCATTTGAATAAAATATTTGTTATTTAGGTTAAAAATACAGTTTTTGCCAAAATGACGTCATTTCCGGTAACAGTGAAACTGTAAAATTGGCTTAACCTAGTCCAAATTGGCATTAGCCATCGAATGAAAAAAAAAATATTGAAAATCGGATAATAATTTACTCTTTTATAGACAAAATAACGTGAAAAGTGATGCATGCAAAATTGCATATTTCTCGACAATTGCTCATATTACGAACTATATTTTGCATACATTCTCCTCGTCTGGATTATTACTACGAGTTTATGAAAGTTACGAATAAATAGTTCAAAATATGAAGACGTTGAATAGGTTGTAAATAAGTGATTGTTACACCTTTTTTTACATTTATTCGAAATTGCCCGAAAATGAAATTGAAATTAAAAAATCTGAGCTAACGATTTGCGCCCCTTTACAGCGCGCATCCTTTTTGCTATATCAGATTTCGAAAAAAATAATATTTGCTTTCAAAAAGTGGTACCGAACTGTCAAAATCGTAGTTTTTGTTAATATTACGCCACTTCCGTTGCGTGCAGAAAAATTTCACGGTAACAAAAAAAAATACAATTGAGACCACGGAGCATATGCACTTTGTTTTACACAAATCGAACAATAAATAATTAATCTAGGTACGAAAAACTAAATTAGCCAATGGCGACTAAAGAAAATGACTGAGACAAAATTCTTTCTCACTTCTGCTCAAGTAGGGTGATACTTTAACTCTGAGTAAACTGCCATCAAAAAATATTCATAAATAAAAATGTTTTCTGTAAAAATGTAAAAAAAAATCAAAACATCGGAGATTTTTTCGACTACTTCCGGTTTTTCGATCATTGTCGGAATAGCTTTAACAAGTTGATTAGATACTTAACTTCCTGTACCGGAAATATCAGAAACATTCATTGAGTAATTTTTGAAAAAAAGATACATAAAAGAGCATTTTCAATAATTTAATGATTTTTCAACTTTTTTCAAAGTTTGAGGTCATTTTTGTACTACCTATGATATTGCAACGCTTTTATTATTGAATGCACACGCTAGGCCACCGATAGGACTCTGAGTAAAAAAAGTTTAATAAAAATCGTAGGCGTTGTTTTCGAGAAAAAAGGTGTCTCAGAATGCTCCAAAACGGAAAATACTTAGTTTTCGGCGTACCATAATTTATTTCCTAAGAATCAAATTCGTGTTATTTAGATGTTATACGATCGTCTGGTAATGAAACTATCCAACGACACTTTAATTGTTTAGTTCCGCTAATATGTGACAGAGAATTCGAACTTTTGGCAAGAGCTCCATTTTTTTTTCATCTTTTTTACATTTTTCTTCGTTTTTTGAACTACTTCCGGTATACGAAAGATTGTCGAGTAGTTTTCACATCCAGTTTTGGAGTTTGCATGGGAACAGGGCTCTCTAATGATATACGACACTATACGATTAAATAAAATACTTCTGAGAAATCCTATGTTCAAAAGTGTTAAAAATGTCAAAATGTCAAAATATTGAATTAAATTTCAATAACTGCATACATATTATACATCATTAGAATCGTAATTAGGTCAGCTTTTTAGACATATATCTTTTTTTTGAAAATCTCTTAAAATAAAAAAATAGTGGAGCATTTTCCAAAATTTCACGATTTTTTGACTTTTTTCAATTTTCAGTCCCTTTTTTGTCTTATTCCAATTATATAAAGGTGTTAATGGAATAATCCATGCTAAAGACGACCGAAAGGAACATCGATAGATAAAGTTTAAGAAAAATCGCTGGAGCAGTTTTCGAGATAAAGGCGTCCAAAAACGCTCCAAATCAAAAAATGCTTGATTTTCAGCGTGTCATATTTTACTTCTGAATTATCGTATCTGTATGAATTGGGTATCATACGATACTCCAATTCCGATGTAAACCAACGATACCTTAATCCATTTGATCAGTTGAGATAGGACGAAGAAATCACGTTTTTCCCAAAGCCCCCATTTTTTGAGTTTTTTTCAAAATATCAGACATTATTTCGACTACTTCCGGTTTACGAATCGTTGTTGAAATTGCTTTATGCAACTGTTTGGCAATATGGCTTTATGTTTCAGGGGTTTCAGAAATATCGTTTTATCCTTTCCAAAAAATATAAGGGTTACAAAATGGGCAAAAAATTCGAAAAATAAAGGGCGATAACTCTGAATGAAACTTATATTAGTTGAATCGCATAGACTACAGGAATCCAAAAATGTAGGTCACATTTGAAAATTTTGAAAAATAACAAAAATTGTGTCATAAACAACGTGTTTTCAATTTTAGAACGATAGAAATCCTACACGAATTTTCGAAATCGAAAAATGTGAGATAGCCATTATCTCCGAAAAGATTCAGGGTTCCCGAAAATGTCATTTGTTTTAAAATGGGTAAAGAATTGACGAAACTATGGCCTATTTTCAATTTTTAGACGACGTACAAAGTTCGGCCACTTCCGGTATGCGCAGAGGTTTGAAAAATAGTTTATCAAGTAGCCACCACATGTTTTCCCGATAGAAAAGTTTGTTCCAGATCGATATCTGTTTTCGATCATGGAGAAATAGGCTCCCGCGGTAAAAAATAATAATAATAATAACTAGATCTGCTACTGTCCCATGCAGATATGAAAGCTTTCATAGTCATCGTCACGTGTCATTGATTGTATCAAATATCCTAAATAAAAGGATAAGAAGAAAAAATTATTAAAATTGGTCAAAAACTCGCTAAGTTACAAGTCTAAATATAGTATGAAACATTGCACCCAGGCATAACAATAATCTGAAAACTAAAGGGAAATAACTGAAACTTGTATTACTGTAATTAGACGGATGAGAAAATGGTATGAAAATGGCGGGAAAAAAAAATTAAAAATGGCAGGTTGGACAGGCGACCTTACTCCTTGTCACGTACAACCGGGCATTCGAAAATACGCTAGTTAACTCAATGACAGGCGCGCGTGCTAACCATTCAGCCACCCAACCCCCCTTTAAAATCAGACACGTGTAATATGTCATAGGAAAAATAACAAGTGGCTCACAAAAAATGGTAAATTAATGAGTTTAGGTCAAAAGGTTGAGCTACTGTTTTAGAGTATTTTTTTATGTTTTAAAGAGACACGTTAAGGGTTGTTCATACTTAAATGAAAGTTTAATTTTGAATAAGACCAATAAAATTAGGATTTAATAATGCCAGACTAATATTAAAATAAAGTTTTCAATTAAGAATAATTAATTATTGGTCTAATGCAATGAAATGCTTTGATTTGACGGATGAAATGTACGATGGGTGTCCACACTATGTGGCTAAGGCGTTGGCCTGCTAGCCAGGAGGTCGGGTGTTCGATCCCTGCATTGTCCGACAAAAGTTCATCTCGATTTTCTGGCGTGTCCCCCCACCCGCCGTGTACACATTGGAGTGCACGTAAAAGATCCCTTAGCAGTTGGAATTCGATACTGTTGAATAAGCTCTATACGATGACTAAATGTGCCGATTGTAGCCACCCACACTGCATGTTTTGCTTAACAATGAAAGGGTGCCGTTTTCAATGTTCGATCCTTTTATTCTTCTACTCCTGATATGTTGGATTGTTGATCGATGGTTTTATACAAAAGACTACCCATAAGACTCTTTGTAGAAGAAGTTCCCCAAAAATATTAAGTTTACTTTACGAGAAAGACCTCTAAACATGCTCCAAATTGTAAAAATACGACTTTTTGGATTTTCAATCTCTTTTTTTCGCCTATCCCTGATATTTAAAATAAATGATACAATGATTTCACACAACAGGCTAGCTATTGGACTCTCTATTGACAAAAGTTTCACAGCCCTCCCTTCATTATAACCGAAGTTATCGTGCCCTAAAGAATCAACAAATCAGCATGCCTATCTCTGCTTACCCTAGGCAGAAAATGCTCATCTTTGAACTCAATCATGACATTGACCTAGTGAACGTCTACACCAAGTTTGAACATTCTAGCTCAATTAGAAGGAGAGTTATTGTGTTTCAAAGTCTCGGCCCTTCAAATTGCTACTACTTTTCATTTTCAATTCAAAATGGTGACCATCACGTGACCGAAATCAAAATTCTGCTCCCTACGATTTTTAGGCCATCCTTCAAGGATTCAGAAAATATAACTCCCGTGTCTGTAAGTGCAATATCGCAAAAGTTCAATTGTTTTTTCACGTTTCAAGATGGTGGCACTTCCGGTTCGATCGACAAACTCCATATTTTGTGTAGGAATCAGTAATTACTTGTCGAGTATCGAAAATTTTTTTTAGGTCATTCTGACCTATATTTCGACGATTTTTTTGAAAATTTTGATCCTTAATTTCACCAAGGGGAGATAATTTAGAAAATTTCTAATTATATTTTTGAAGTCACATCGGTAAGATCTACTTGTATACTAAATTTCATGAAAATCGTACAACTATTAAAGAAGTTGTCAAATTGGTCTAAACTTCCGGTTCGAAATCACAGCGACGAATTTTCGAAATTCGAAAATGTGAAACTGCAGATGAAAACGATTTTTTTCAAGGTATTCAATGAAAAAAGAATTAGTAAAATCGGTCAAAAAATAACAAAGTTACGACTATGCATTGTCAGTTTTTTCGTTCGTAAAATTCGTTGATTTCGGATTCGTAAAACGTTTTGAAAATATATTTAAACAACGTTCGCACCCCATTTTTGGGGGGGTAGGTCAAAGTTTCAGAAAGATCCCATGGTTAGATTCTGAGAAATCCGATTTGCAGAAAATACACAAAAAAAAAAAATAATAATAATCTTAACAGAAACAATAAGCTTTCATATGTAATATGAAAGCTTAACTAGACCTGCATAGCAGTGCTGAATCGGCTTTCAGGGTCCTTTATATCATTGCCATGCTTTTAAATTTACCTTTATACTCTAAACGACCGATAGGACTCGGGGTAACAGAAGTTTAAGAAGTGAAATAGAAGTAGTTTTCGAGATAAAAGAGCCCGAAAAGGCTCAAAACAAAAAAAAAGAGGAAAATACTACATTTTCGGCATCTCATAATCTATTGCCTAACCATCGAATTCGTATCATTCTGATATCATATAAAAGTCCAAAAAGGAAAATACTAGATCTTCAGCGTCCCGTAATATTTGTCATTGAACACGCCATCTTGAGTCGGATCGCGCAAAATCTTATTTTGGAGTAAAATTTTGTTTGGAAGTCTAAAAATACGGTTTTTGCAAATATGACATTACTTCCGGTGATAATGGAAATGTTAAATCAGATCATTGCAATCATAAATGGCATAAGGCATCACATGGTGAAAATTTTATGTAAATCGAATAATAATTGCCACTTTTATAGACTAAAAACCTTGAAAAGTGACGTGTAGAAAATCGTCTATTTCTCGGCAACCGTACAAGTTAGAAACCATTTTTTGGTATTTATATGATCGCATGGGTTTAATCTATTTGTTGATTGGAATCACATATCATAATTGTATAAACATTACAAATCAGGCTCATTTGAATAAAATATTTGTTTTGAAGTCTAAAAATACGGTTTTTGCAATTATGACATTACTTCCGGTGATAATGGAAATGTTAAATCAGATCATTGCAATCCTAAAGTGCATAAGGCATCACATGGTGAAAATTGTATGAAAATTGAATAATAATTGACACTTTTATAGAACAAAAAGCTTGAAAAGTGACTTGTAGAAAATCGTCTATTTCTTGGCAACCGTACAAGTTAGAAACTTTTTTGTGGTACCTGTATGATCGTATGGGTTCATGCTATTCGTTGATGGGATTCAATATATCATAATTTTTAAAATATTATAAAAAAGACTCATTTGAATAAAATATTTGTTTTTTTAGGTTAAAAGTATAGTTTTTTCCGAAATGACGGCATTTCCGGTAACAGTGAAACTGTAAAATTGGCTTAACCTAGTCCAAATTGGCATTAGGCATCGAATGAAAAAAAAATATTACGAACTATTTTTTGCATACATTCTCCTCGTCTGGATTATTACTACGAGTCTATGAAAGTTACGAATAAATAGTTCAAAATATGAAGACGTTGAATAGGTTGTAAAAACTGATTGTTACACTTTTTTTTACATTTATTAGAAATTGCCCGAAAATGAAATTGAAATTAAAAATTCTGAGGTAACGATTTGTGCCCCTTTACAGCGCGCATCCTTTTTGCTATATCAGATTTCGAAAAAAATAATATTTGCTTTCAAAAAGTGGTACCGAACTGTCAAATTCGTAGTTTTTGTTAATATTTTGCCACTTCCGTTGCGTGCAAAAAATTTCACGGTAACAAAAAAAATTACAAAATTGAGACCACGGAGCATATGCACTTTGTTTTACACAAATCGAAGAATAAATAATTAATCTAGGTACGAAAAACTAAATTTGCCAATGGCGACTAAAGAAAATGACTGAGACAAAATTCTTTCTCACTTCTGCTCAAGTAGGGTGATACTTTAACTCTGACTAAACTACCATCAAAAAATATTCATAAATAAAAAAGTTTTCTGTAAAAATGTAAAAAAAATTCAAAATGTCGGAGATTCTTTCGACTACTTCCGTTTTTTCGATCATTGTCGGAATAGCTGTAACAAGTTGATTAGATACTTAACTTCCTGTACCAGAAATATCAGAAACATTAATTGAGTAATTTTCGAAAAAAAGATAAATAAAAGAGCATTTTCAATAATTTAATGATTTTTCAACTTTTTTCAAAGATTGAGGTCATTTTTCGACCACCTATAATATTGCAACGCTTTTATTATTAAATGCATTCGCTAGGCCACCGATAGGACTCTGAGTAAAAAATGTTTAAGAAAAATCGTAGGCGTCGTTTTCGAGAAAAAGGCATCTCAGAATGCTCCAAAACGGAAAATAATTAGTTTTCAGCGTACCATAATTTATTTCCTAAAAATCAAATTCGTGTTATTTAGATGTTATACGATCGTCTATTAATGGAACTATCCAACGACACTTTAATTGTTTTGGTCCGCTAATATGTGACGGAGAATTCGATCTTTTGGCAAGAGCTCCAATTTTTTTTATCTTTTTTACATTTTTCTTCGTTTTTTGAACTACTTCCGGTATACGAATCATTGTCGAGTAGTTTTCTCATCCAGTTTTGGAGTTTGCATGGGAACAGGGCTCTCTAACGATATACGACACTATACGATCAAATAAAATACTTCTGAGAAATCCTATGTTCAAAAGTGTTAAAAATGTCAAAATATTGAAAATTAAATTTCAATAACTGCATACATATTATACATCATTAGAATCGTAATTAGGTCAGCTTTTTTTATATATATATTTTTTTTTGAAAATCTCTTAAAATAAAAAAATAGTAGAGCATTTTCCAAAATTTTACGATTTTTTGACTTTTTTCAATTTTCAGTCCCTTTTTTGTCTTATTCCAATTATGTGAAGGTCTTAATGGATGGATCCATGCTAAAGACTACCGGAAGGACCATCGATAGATAAAGTTTAAGAAAAATCGCTGGAGCAGTTTTCGAGATAAAGGCGTCCAAAAACGCTCCAAAACAAAAAATGCTTGATTTTCAGCGTGTCATATTTTACTCCTGGATCATCGTATCTGTATGAAGTCGGTATCATACGATACTCCAATTCCGATGTAAACAAACGGTACCTTAATCCATTTGATCGGTTGATATGGGAGGAAGAAATCACGTTTTTCCCAAAGCCCCCATTTTTTGAGTTTATTTCAAAATATCAGACATTATTTCGACTACTTCCGGTTTACGGATCGTTGTTGAAATTGCTTTATCCGGATGTCTGACTATATGGCTTTATGTTCCAGAGGTTTCAGAAATATCGTTTTATCCTTTCCAAAAAATATAAGGGGCATAAAATGGGCAGAAAATTCGAAAAAATTCGAAAAATAAAGGGCGATAACTTTGAATGAATCTTATATTACTGGAATCGCTTGGACCTCAGAAATCCAAAAATGTAGGTCAAATTTACAAATTTTGAAAAATAACAAAAATTGTCTCACAAACAACGTCTTTTCAATTTTCGAACGATAGAAGTCATAGACGAATGTTCGAAATTGAAAAATGTGAGATAGCCATTATCTCGCAAAAGATTCAGGGTTTCCGAAAATGTCATTTGATTAAAAATGGGTAAACAATTGACGAAATTGTGGCTGATTTTCAATATCATGACAACCTACAAAGTTCGGCCACTTGCGGTATGCGCAGAAGTTTGAAAAATAGTTTATGCACTAGCCACCACATGTTTTCCCGATAGAAAAGTTTGTTCCAGATCGATATCTGTTTTGGATCATGGAGAAATAGGCTCCCGCGGTAAAAAATAATAATAATAATAATAACTAGACCTGCAGTGCTGAATCGGCTTTCAGGAATCAGACAGGAAGTGCGTCATACAATAGCCGATCCGTTGAGCTACCAAACGATACTGTAGTTGTTATGATTCAGTGACACCCTCTATCAGATTTGTAAAAGTAATATTTGCTTGCAAATACACAGGTCAAAATTGTAAAGTCTGGCAAAATTACTTCACTTCCGGTGCCAAGAGAAATCATTATCGGTAACAAATAAGTTGAGAATTCGCAATTGAGAATCGTTTTATACATATCAGGCAATAAATAATAAACTTAGAAGCCATAGACTGAAATTAAAAAGGTAAAAAACTTAAAAAGTGATCCTTAGAAAATTGGTTATTTCTCGACAAGGGAATATGCTAGAAGCAATTTTTTGATATCAGTATGATAATATTGATCCAATCTAAATGGCCATTAGAATCAAACGTTATAACGTTAAACAAATAATAAATATAACTCACTTCAAAAACATATTTGTTTTGAAGTCTAAAAATACGGTTTTTGCAAATATGACATTACTTCCGGTGATAATGGAAATATTAAATCAGATAATTACAATCATAAATGGCATAAGGCATCACATGGTGAAAATTGTATGAAAATTGAATGATAATTGACACTTATATAGACCAAAAAGCTTGAAAAGTGACTTGTAGAAAATCGTCTATTTCTCGGCAACCGTGCAAGTTGGAAACTTTTTTGTGGTATCTGTATGATCGTATGGGTTCATGCTATTCGTTGATGGGATTCAAATATCATAATTTTAAAAATATTATAAAAAAGACTCATTTGAATAAAATATTTTTTTTGGCGGTTAAAAATAAGTTTTTGCCAAAATGACGTCATTTCCGGTAACAGCGAAACTGTAAAATTGGCTTAACCTAGTCCAAATTGGCATTAGGCATCGAATGAAGAAAAAATATTGAAAATCGGATAATAATTTACTCTTTCATAGGCAAAATAACGTGAAAAGTGATGCATGCAAAATTGCATATTTCTCGGCAATTGCTCATATTACGAACTATTTTTGGCATACATTCTCCTCGTCTGGATTATTACTACGAGTTTATGAAAGTTACGAATAAATAATTCAAAATATGAAGACGTTGAACGGGTTGTAAATAACTGATTGTTACACCTTTTTTTACATTTATTCGAAATTTCTCGAAAGTGAAATAGAAATTAAAAAATCGGAGCTAACGATTTGTGCCCCTTTACAGCGCGCATACTTTTTGCTATATCAGATTTCGAAAAAAATAATATTTGCTTTCAAAAAGTGGTACCGAACTGTCAAAATTGTAGTTTTTGTTAATATTACGCCACTTCCGTTGCGTGCAGAAAAATTTCACGGTAACAAAAAAAAAATACAATTGAGACCACGGAGCATATGCACTTTGTTTTATACAAATCGAACAATAAATAATTAATCTAGGTACGAAAAACTAAATTAGCCAATGGCGACTAAAGAAAATTACTGAGACAAAATTCTTTCTCACTTCTGCTCAAGTAGGGTGATACTTTAACTATGTGTAAACTACCATCAAAAAATATTCATAAATAAAAAAGTTTTCTATAAAAATGTAAAAAAAAATCAAAATATCGGAGATTTTTTCGACTACTTCCGGTTTTGCGATCATTGACGGAATAGCTTTAACATGTTGATTAGATACTTAACTTCTTGTACCAGAAATATCAGAAACATTCATTGAGTAATTTTCTAAAAAAAAAGATAAATAAAAGAGTATTTTCAATAATTTAATGATTTTTCAAAGATTGAGGTCATTTTTGGACCACCTATAATATTGCAACGCTTTGATTATTAAATGCATACGCTAGGCCACCGATAGGACTCTGAGTAAAAAAAAGTTTAAGAAAAATCGTAGGCGTCGTTTTCGAGAAAAAGGCGTCTCAGTATGATCCAAAACGGAAAATACTTAGTTTTCGGCGTACCATAATTTATTTCCTAAGAATCAAATTCGTGTTATTTAGATGTTATAAGATCGTCTATTAATGGAACTATCCAACGACACTTTAATTGTTTTGGTCAGCTAATATGTGACGGAGAATTCGAACTTTTGGCAAGGGCTCCATTTTTTTTCATCTTTTTTACATTTTTCTTCGTTTTTTGAACTACTTCCGGTATACGAATCATTGTCGAGTAGTTTTCACATCCAGTTTTGGAGTTTGCATGGCAAAAGGGCTCTCTAATGATATACGATACTATACGATCAAATAAAATACTTCTGAGAAATCCTATGTTCAAAAGTGTTAAAAATGTCAAAATGTCAAAATATTGAAAATTAATTTTCAATAACTGCATACATATTATACATCATTAGAATCGTAATTAGGCCAGCTTTTTAAATATATATCTTTTTTTTGAAAATCTCTTAAAATGAAAAAATAGTAGAGCATTTTCCAAAATTTCACAATTTTTTTACTTTTTTCAATTTTCAGTCCCTTTTTTGTCTTATTCCAATTATATGAAGGTCTTAATGGATGGATTCATGCTAAAGACTACCGGAAGGACCATCGATAGATAAAGTTTAAGAAAAATCGCTGGAGCAGTTTTCGAGATAAAGGCGTCCAAAAACGCTCCAAATCAAAAAATGCTTGATTTTCAGCGTGTCATATTTTACTTCTGGATCATCGTATCTGTATGAATTGGTTATCATACGATACTCCAATTCCGACGTAAACCAACGATACCTTAATCCATTTGATCGGTTGATATGGGACGACGAAATCACGTTTTTCCCAAAGCCCCCATTTTTTGTGTTTTTTTCAAAAAATCAGACATTATTTCGACTACTTCCGGTTTACGGATCGTTGCTGAAATTGCTTTATCCGGATGTCTGACTATATGGCTTTATGTTCCAGATGTTTCAGAAATATCGTCTTATCCTTTCCAAGAAATATAAGGGGCATAAAATGGGCAGAAAATTCGAAAAAATAAAGGGCGATAACTTTGAATGAATCTTTTATTACTGGAATCGCTTGGACCTCAGAAATCCAAAAATGTAGGTCAAATTTGCAAATTTTGAAAAATAACAAAAATTGTCTCATAAACAACGTCTTTTCAATTTTCGAACGATAGAAGTCATAGACGAATGTTCGAAATTGAAAAATGTGAGATAGCCATTATCTCGCAATAGATTCAGGGTTTCCGAAAATGTCATTTGATTAAAAATGGGTAAAGAATTGACGACATTATGGCCGATTTTCAATATCATGACAACCTACAAAGTTCGGCCACTTCCGGTATGCGCAGAAGTTTGAAAAATAGTTTATGCACTAGCCACCACATGTTTTCCCGATAGAAAAGTTTGTTCCAGATCGATATCAGTTTTCGATCATGGAGAAATAGGCTCCCGCGGTAAAAAATAATAGTAATAATAATAATAATTTTAGTAAAAACAATAGTCTTTCAGACGAAAGTCTGAAAGCCTAATAATAATAATTTTAGTAAAAACAATAGTCTTTCAGACGAAAGTCTGAAAGCCTAATAATAATTTTAGTAAAAACAATAGTCTTTCAGACGAAAGTCTGAAAGCCTAATAAGAATAATAATAATAATTTTAGTAAAAACAATAGTCTTTCAGACGAAAGTCTGAAAGCCTAATAATTTTAGTAAAAACAATAGTCTGAAAGCCTAAAAATAATAATAATTTTAGTAAAAACAATAGTCTTTCAGACGAAAGTCTGAAAGCCTAATAACTAGACCTACAGACCTGCAATGCTGAACCGGCTTTCATGAATCAGGCAGGAAGTGCGTCATACAATAGCCGATCCATCGAGCTACCAAACGATACTGTAGTTGTTATGATTCAGTGAAACCCTCTATCAGATGAAAGCCTAATAATAATAATAATTTTAGTAAAAACAATAGTCTTTCAGACGAAAGTCTGAAAGCCTAATAATTTTCGTAAAAACAATAGTCTGAAAGCCTAAAAATAATAATAATTTTAGTAAAAACAATAGTCTTTCAGACGAAAGTCTGAAAGCCTAATAACTAGACCTACAGACCTGCAGTGCTGAACCGGCTTTCATGAATCAGGCAGGAAGTGCGTCATACAATAGCCGATCCATCGAGCTACCAAACGATACTGTAGTTGTTATGATTCAGTGAAACCCTCTATCAGATTTTTAAGTAATATTTGCTTGCGAATACACCTGTCAAAATTGTATTATCTGGCAAAATTACTTCACTCCCAGTGCCAAAAGAAATCATTATCGGTAACAAATAAGTTGAGAATTCGCAATTGAGAATTGTTTTATACACACCAGGCAATAAATAATAAACTTGGAACCCATAAACTGAAATTAAAAAAGGTAAAAAACTTAACGGGAGACAAAATATATCTCAAATTAACCGGCACTACCGAGATGAAAGAAATGGGGTGTAACGTCGAATAGACACAAACTATGTCATTTCGGGACTAGCATGGTTTAATTTTATATCAATAATTCCTGTGTAAAATATCATCAAAAAGTATTCATAAATAAAAAAAAGGTTTTCGTAAAGGAATTAATTTTTTTCAAATATCGGACATTTTTTCGACTTCTTCCGGTTTTACGGTCGTTGTTGTGATAGCTTTTCGAAGTTCTTTGGATACTTAACTTTACGTACCAGAAGTGTCAGAAACATCCATTGAGTAGTTTGGGAAAAAAAGATAAATTAAAGAGCGTTTCCAAAAATTTACCGATTTTTCAATTTTGAGGCCATTTTTGGACCACTTACATTATTTCAACGATTTTTATTTTGGATTCACTATATAGACAACCGATAGGACTTTGAGTAAGAAAAGTTTAAGAAAAATCTGTGGCGTCGTTTTCGAGAAAAGGGCGTCTCAGAATGTTAAAAAATCGGAAAATATTAGATTTTTGGCATACAATAATTTATTTCCTTACCATCGAAATCGTTTTATTTAGATACCATATGATGGTCCATTAATAGGGCTATCCGGCGACATTTTAGTTCTTTTGGTCCGCTATTACCTAAGGGAGAAATCAAGTTTTTCGCAAGTGCGACAATGTTTTTAACCTTTTTTTTTGAATACTTCCGGTATGGTTATTATTGTCGGAATAGTTTTAATAGCCGGTTTGGGCACTAAAATAGCCACAGGGCTCTGTCATGATATATTACATTATCTGATCAGATAAAATGCCCCTGAGAAATCCTATGTTCAAAAAATCCAAAAACGCAAAAAATTTAAAATATCGAAAATTAAATTTCAATAACTACATGCATATTATATATCGTTAGAATCGTAATTAGGTCACCTTTCTGAATATACAACCTTTTTTTTTGAAAATCTCTTAAAATAAAAAAATAGTAGAGCATTTTCCCAAATTTCACGATTTTTCGACTTTTTTTGATTTTCAGTCCGTTATTTCACCTATTCAAGATATTTCAAAGTCGTAATGGGATGTTTCGTACACAAGACTACCGCAAGGTCTCTCGATAGAGAAAGTTTCATAAAAATCTGTGGCGCAGTTTTCGAGATACAGGCATCCAAAAACGCTCCAAATCAGAAAATACTTGATTTTCAGCGTGCCATATTTTGCTGCCTGCTCATCGTATCCGTACGAATCGGGTATCATACGATAGCACAATCCTAGTGCAATCCAATGGTACCCTAATTCGTATAATCGATTGATATCGGACGGAGAAATCGCGTTTTTCCACAAAATACCCATTTTTTTCAAAATATCGGACATTATTTCGACCACTTCCGGTGTACAGATTATGGTTGAAATTGCTTTATTCCTTGCAATGGTCATTTGGCTTCATGCCTCTGAAGTTTCAGAAACGTCACTTCTGCCATAAAACGAAACCCGAGCTCACAAAATGGGTAGAAAATTCGAAAAAAAATCGAAAAATAAAGGGCGATAACTCGGAATGAAACTTATATTTCTGGAATCGGATGGTTTTCAGGTATCAAAAAATGTAGGTCAAATTTGAAAATTTTGAAAAATAACAAAGATTGTCTCTCAAACCACATTTTTCATTTTTCGATCGCAAGAAGTCAGCGATGAAGTTTCGAAATATCGAAATTTTCAACTGCTATCGCCCGAGAAAAGACTCAGGGTTTCCGAAAATGTCATTTGTATGAAAATAGGTATAGAATTAACGAATCTACGGCCGTTTTTTAATTTTTTGACACAGCACAAAATTCGACCACTTCCGGTCTGCGCAGAAGTTTCAAAAATAGTTTATCAAGTGCCAAAAGAAATCATTATCGGTAACAAATAAGTTGAGAATTCGCAATTGAGAATTGTTTTATACACACCAGGCAATAAATAATAAACTTGGAATCCATAAACTGAAATTAAAAAAGGTAAAAAACTTAACGGGAGACAAAATATATTTCAAATGAACCGGCACTACCGAGATGAGAGAAATGGGGTTTAACGTCGAATAGACACAAACTATGTCATTTCGGGACTCGCATGGTTTAATTTTATATCAATAATTCCTGTGTAAAATATCATAAAAAAGTATTCATAAATAAAAAAAAAGGTTTTCGTAAAGGAATTAATTTTTTTCAAAATATCGGACATTTTTTCGACTTCTTCCGGTTTTACGATCGTTGTTGTGATAGCTTTTCGAAGTTCTTTGGATACGTAACTTTACGTACCAGAAGTGTCAGAAACATCCATTGAGTAGTTTGGAAAAAAAAAAGATAAATTAAAGAGCGTTTCCAAAAATTTAACGATTTTTCAATTTTTTTCAAAGTTTGAGGCCATTTTTGGACCACTTATATTATTTCAACGCTTTTTATTTTGGATTCACTATATAGACAACCGATAGGACTTTGAGTAAGAAAAGTTTTTCGTAAAGGAATTAATTTTTTTCAAAATATCGGACATTTTTTCGACTTCTTCCGGTTTTACGATCGTTGTTGTGATAGCTTTTCGAAGTTCTTTGGATACTTAACTTTACGTACCAGAAGTGTCAGAAACATCCATTGAGTAGTTTGGAAAAAAAAGATAAATTAAAGAGCGTTTCCAAAAATTTAACGATTTTTCAATTTTTTTCAAAGTTTGAGGCCATTTTTGGACCACTTATATTATTTCAACGCTTTTTATTTTGGATTCACTATATAGACAACCGATAGGACTTTGAGTAAGAAAAGTTTAAGAAAAATTTGTGGCGTCGTTTTGGAGAAAAGGGCGTCTCAGAATGTTAAAAAATCGGAAAATACTAGATTTTTGGCATACAATAATTTATTTCCTTACCATCGAAATCATATTATTTAGATACCATATGATGGTCCATTAATAGGGCTATCCAGCGACACTTTAGATCTTTTGGTCCGCTATTACCTAAGGAAGAAATCAAGTTTTTCGCAAGTGCGACAATGTTTTTAACCTTTTTTTTTCTTTTTTTGAATACTTCCGGTATGGTTATTATTGTCGGAATAGTTTTAATAGCCGGTTTTGGCACTAAAATAGCCACAGGGCTCTGTCATGATATATTACATTATCTGATCAGATAAAATGCCCCTGAGAAATCCTATGTTCAAAAAATCCAAAAACGCAAAAAATTTAAAATATCGAAAATTAAATTTCAATAACTACATATTATATATCGTTAGAATCGTAATTAGGTCACCTTTCTGAATATACAGCCTTTTTTTGAAAATCTCTTAAAATAAAAAAATAGTAGAGCATTTTCCCAAATTTCACGATTTTTCGACTTTTTTTGATTTTCAGTCCGTTATTTCACCTATTCCAGATATTTCAAAGTCGTAATGGGATGTTTCGTACACAAGACTACCGCAAGGTCTCTCGATAGAGAAAGTTTCATAAAAATCTGTGGCGGAGTTTTCGAGATACAGGCATCCAAAAACGCTCCAAATCAGAAAATACTTGATTTTCAGCGTGCCATATTTTGCTGCCTGCTCATCGTATCCGTACGAATTGGGTATCATACGATAGCACAATCCTAGTGCAATCCAATGGTATCCTAATTCGTCTAATCCATTGATATCGGACGGAGAAATCGCGTTTTTCCCCAAAATACCCATTTTTTGCATTTTTTTTCAAAATATCGGACATTATTTCGACCACTTCCGGTGTACAGATTATTGTTGAAATTGCTTTATTCCTTGCAATGGTCATTTGGCTTCATGCCTCAGAAGTTTCGGAAACGTCAATTCTGCCATAAAACGAAACCCGAGCTCACAAAATGGGTAGAAAATTCGAAAAAAATCGAAAAATAAAGGGCGATAACTCGGAATGAAACTTATATTTCTGGAATCGGATGGTTTTCAGGTATCCAAAAATGTAGGTCAAATTTGAAAATTTTGAAAAATAACAAAAATTGTCTCTCAAACCACATTTTTCATTTTTCGATCGCAAGAAGTCAGCGATGAAGTTTCGAAATATCGAAATTTTCAACTGCTATCGCCCGAGAAAAGACTCAGAGTTTCCGAAAATGTCATTTGTATGAAAATAGGTATAGAATTGACGAATCTACGGCCGTTTTTTAATTTTTTGACCCAGCACAAAATTCGACCACTTCCGGTCTGCGTAGAAGTTTCAAAAATAGTTTATCAAGTAGCCAATACATGGTTTCCCAATAGAGAATTAGGTCCCAGATCGGTATCTGTTACAGGCACTGAGAAATAGGCTCCGGCGAAAAAAAAATAATAATAACTAGACCTGCAAGCAGCACTGAACCGGCTTTTAGGAATCATACAGGAAGTTTATTATACCATAACCGATCCAGTGACCTACCAAACTATACTTTAGTTGTTTTGCTTCAGTGACACCCTCTATCATATGTAAAAGTAATATTTGCTGGCGAAAGGACCGGTCAAAATTGTAAATTATGCCGAAAGAAATTTTTATAGGTGAAAAATAAGTCGAAAATTCGCAACATACAAAATACAAACTTTGTTTTATACATATCGGGTAATGAAAAATTAACCTATAACCCATAAACTGAAATTAAGAAGGTAAAATAATTAAAAGTGACCCTTGGAAAATTGGCTATTATTCGACAAGGGAACATGCAAGAAGCCTTTTCTTGATATCAATATGATGGTATTGATTCAATCTTACTGCCCATTAGAGTCGGACGTTAAAAAGTTAAACAAATAATAAATATAAATCCCTTCAAAAAAATGTTTGTTTTGAAGGCTAAAAATACGTTTTTTTGCAAAAATTACATTACTTCCGGTGATATTGAAAATGTTAACTTAGAAGTCATAAATGGCATTGATATAAGGCATCAAATGGTAAAAAAAACATAAAAATCGAATAATAATTGACACTTTCATAGACAAAAAACCTTGAAAAGTGACTTATAGAAGATCGCCTATTTCTCTGTAACCGTACAAGTTAGAAACCATTTTGTGGTATCTGTATGGTCTTATGGTTTCATTCTATTCGTTGATGGGAATCAAATATCATAATTTTAAAAATATTATAAGGCAGACTCAATTGAATAAAATAATTGTTTTTTAGTTTAAAAATACAGTTTTTGCAGAAATGACGTCATTTCCGGTCACAGTGAAAATGTAAAATTGGCTTGACCTAGTCCACATTGACATTAGGCATCAAATGGAAAAAAAAATGTTGCAAATCGAATATATCGGGTAATGAAAAATTAACCTATAACCCATAAACTGAAATTAAGAAGGTAAAATAATTAAAAGTGACCCTTGGAAAATTGGCTATTATTCGACAAGGGAACATGCAAGAAGCCTTTTCTTGATATCAATATGATGGTATTGATTCAATCTTACTGCCCATTAGAGTCGGACGTTAAAAAGTTAAACAAATAATAAATATAAATCCCTTCAAAAAAATGTTTGTTTTGAAGGCTAAAAATACGTTTTTTTGCAAAAATTACATTACTTCCGGTGATATTGAAAATGTTAACTAGAAGTCATAAATGGCATTGATATAAGGCATCAAATGGTAAAAAAAACATAAAAATCGAATAATAATTGACACTTTCATAGACAAAAAACCTTGAAAAGTGACTTATAGAAGATCGCCTATTTCTCTGTAACCGTACAAGTTAGAAACCATTTTGTGGTATCTGTATGGTCTTATGGTTTCATTCTATTCGTTGATGGGAATCAAATATCATAATTTTAAAAATATTATAAGGCAGACTCAATTGAATAAAATAATTGTTTTTTAGTTTAAAAATACAGTTTTTGCAGAAATGACGTCATTTCCGGTCACAGTGAAAATGTAAAATTGGCTTGACCTAGTCCACATTGACATTAGGCATCAAATGGAAAAAAAAATGTTGCAAATCGAATAATAATTCACTCTTTTATAGACAAAATAACGTGAAAAGTGATGCATGCAAAATTGCATATTTCTCGGCAACTGCTCATATTACAAACTAATTTTCGCACACATTCTCTTCGTCTGGATTATTGCTACGAGTTTATGAAAATCACAAATAAATATTTCAAAATATGAAGACGCTGAATGAATTGTAAATAATTGAATTTTACACTTTATTTTACATTTTATTCGAAATTGCCCGAAAATGAAATTGAAATTTAAAAAATCTGAGCTAAAGATTTTATACACCTTTGCAGGGTGCATCCTTTTAGTTATATCAGTTTTGAAAAAAAAATATATTTGCTTTCAAAAAGTGGTACCGAACTGTCAAAATTGTAGTTTTTGTTAATATTACGTCACTTCCGTTGCCGACAGAAAATTTCACCGTAACAAAAAAAATTGCAATTGGGACCACGGAGCATATGAACTTTGTTTTATACAAATCGAACAATAAATAGTTTTTCTGGTTACGAAAAACTAAATGAGCCGATGGCGGCTAACGCAAATTACCGAGACATTTTTTTTCATCATTTCTGCCCAAGTAGGATGATATTTTAAACCTGTGTAAAATACCATCAAAAAATATTCATAAATAAGAAAGTTTTTCGTAAAAAAAATGTTTTTTTTCAAAATATCGGACATTTTTTCGACTACTTCCGGTTTTACGATCATTGTCGAGACAGCTTTACGAGGTTCTTTGGATAATTAACTTTCTGTACCAGAAGTGTCAGAAACATCCATTGAGTAGTTTTGGAAAAAAAGATAAATTAAAGAGCGTTTCCAAAAATTTAACGAAGCCATTTTTGGACCTCTTATATTATTTCAATGCTTTTCATTTTGGATTCACTATATAGACAACCGATAGGTCTTTGAGTAAGAAAAGTTTAAGAAAAATCTGCGGCGTTGTTTTCGAGAAAAGAGCGTCTCAGAATGTTAAAAAATCGGAAAATACTAGATATTTTGCGTACAATAATTTATTTCCTTACCATCGAAATCGTATTATTTAGATACCATATGGTGGTCCATTAATAGGGCTATCCAACGACACTTTAGTTCTTTTGGTCCGCTATTACCTAAGGGAGAAATCAAGTTTTTCGCAAGTGCGACAATGTTTTTAACTATTTTTTTTTTATTTTTTGAATACTTCCGGTATGGTTATTATTGCCGGAATAGTTTTAATAGCTGGTTTGGGCACTAAAATAGCCACAGGGCTCTGTAATGATATATTACATTATCTGATCTGATAAAAAGCCCCTGAGAAATCGTATGTTCAAAAGTGCCAAAAATGCAAAAAAATTAAAATATCGAAAATTAAATTTCAATAACCACATACATATTATACATCGTTAGAATCGTAATTAGGTCAACTATCTGAATATTCAACCCTTTTTTGAAAATCTCTTACAATAAAAAAAATAGTAGAGCATTTTCCAAAATTTCACGATTTTTCGACTTTTTTTCGATTTTCAGTCCGTTATTTCACCTATTCCAGATATTTCAAAGTCTTATTGAATGGCTTCATGCAAAATACCTCCGAAAGGACTCTCGATAGAAGAAATTAAAAAAGAAGTTGCGGTTAAGTTTTCGAGATACAGGCGTCCAAAAACGCTCCAAATCAGAAAATACTTGATTTTCAGCGTGCCATATTTTGCTGCCTGATCATAGTATCCGTATGGATTTGGTATCATACGATAGTACAATCCTAGTGCAGTCCAATGGTATCGGGCGGAGAAATCACGTTTTCCCCGAAAACATCCATTTTTTGCATATTTTTCAAAATGTTCCACATTATTTCGACCACTTCCGGTTTAAAGATCCGTGTCGAAATTGCTTTATCAGTTGGTATTGGACTATAACTTCATGTTCAATAAGTTTCAGAAACATCATTTGGGCTGTAAAACGACACCACAGCTCACAAAATGGGAAGAAAATTCGAAAAAAAAAACCCGAAAAATAAAGGGCGATAACTCTGAATGAAACTTATATTACTGGAATCGGATTGAGCCCAGGTATCCAAAAATCTAGGTCCAATTTCCAAATTTTGAAAAATAACAAAAATTGTCTCGTAGGCGACGTATTTTGAATTTTCGAACGATAGAAGTCAGCGACGAAGTTTCGAAATCGCAAAACATACATGAGATATCTTTTAGGCTTACTTCACAATCTAACCTTCTCTTCCTAAGTTCTAAATAGGAATTAAAATTTTAAATAGCACCAGTTAAAGATAGGTATCTTTTTTTATAAGAAACAGATATAATGAATAAACAATTTAAAGAAACAAATGTTTTACAGCAAAAAATTAGACTGTTCAGAATGATCAATCTATAAAACCTTTATCGAAACAATCAAGTAAAATTTCTTGGAAGGCACCACGATTGGTCAAAACATCCGCTATTTGACAACCTGCTTTAGTCCAATATATTTCATCTATCATCCTATTCTCAATCATTTCCTTCAAAGAACTTATTTCCAATCTTAACCTTTTCTCTGTCACATGTTTATTGGAATGTATTGCCTCATATAATATTAAGTCCTTATATACTGTCAATAATACACTTAATAGGTATACACTTGGATGATTGATTATACAATAATTCTCCAAATAATGTACTCAGAAATATACTATTATCTAATGCATCTGCAAGTGATAATGTTTCGGCTGCTAGTGTGCTTCGAACAATTCTTCGTATTTTTTGGGACTGCCAGGAAATAGGATGAAACTGTCCATTTGATCCACAAAGTAAAATTATGTGTCCACCTTGACTGTTACCGTCAGATAAATTGCCAAAAGATGCATCACTATAAATGATAAGTTTCAAGGCACCATATAAATGTGATAATTGGAGACCAACATACTTAAAATTATTTGACTCTTCTTTCCCAATATTAAACTCTTTTCTCAATTTGTCAATTACAACTTTTTCAAACTCATTGGTTCCAGCCCACAGGAAATCATCGACATGAACCACTAATAGACCAATTAATTTACCATTTCTATACCAATAAAAAATTGGGGGATCAACATGTGACATTCGACCTCCACAACTAACCAATGTTTTCTTCACCTTTTCGTACCATTTTAGAGACGCATCAGCTAAACCATAGACACATTTGTTCAGAAGCCAAACTTTATTCTGACAAAACGCTTCTCTTAGCGGGCGTAAATATATTTTTTCTAGAAACCTGCTACCCTTGAAGAAATGCAGTTTTAACATTCATTCCGTGAATACGCCAGTGCTTTAAGCTGATAACTGATAAAATAACTTTTAGGGATTCTCTTGAGCATGTTGGTGAATCTTTCTGTAGCTCGTTCAAACATATCTTCATTTCCCTCATTTGATGGGAGCTTTACTTCTAAGTCAGCTACTGTACTAACGTCTATCGAAACACTCTTTCCCTTTAAATCTTCCGGATAATCCATATTGAATATTAAACCAGTTTTTCTTATCAGTAGAAGCTTTACCTGCTCTTCCTAAAATAACTGCTTCATGGGTTTGTCCACCCACTCTGTAACTAATTGTTTGGCCTTTATAAATTTTTAAATTATCTTCATTTTGTTTGTTATTGTCAGTAGATTCTATTCTATCTTCCTCGATCTGCCTATTATTATTTCTTTCATTCTGATTGTCTATTCTACCATTATCATTTCTATTTACTATATGTTGATCACCTCCATTGTCATCAGGTTGTTGGTGTCTGTCTTCATTTCTATTTACTACAAGTTGATCGCCTATATTGTCATCAGGTTGTTGGTGTCTGTCTTCTTTTCTTCCATAACCCCTTTCATCTTCCTCATCAACGATTGTTGGTCTCTGCACAGTAGGCCTACTGGAATAATCATCGATTTGATGCGCTGTTTCATAGTTGGAGCGCGAAAATCCACTATTAGAGTCTCTACGTAATCTTGATGTATGTACCCTGGCATAGGTAACCCCATGGCGGACAAATACTACACTACTATCCTGACCAATCACCCAGTCTGGACCTTTCCATTTACCATCTCGTAAATAAAATACCCTGTCACCAGTGTTGAATTCATCACCAGATGGACGAATTTGTTTCCGAAGAGCTCTTCGTATTTTCTAAGAAGATTCTGCTGCTACAAATGATTCACAGGCTTTATGGAGGGCGTTCAGATGATTTTTCATAACATCACTCATGGTATGGCCTTCTAACGCCGTTGGTTGATCAACAAGTATGGAAGGCAAATTAGGATTTTTTCCAAACACAATTTGGTAGGGACTATAACCATAGTCATTTTGTAATGAATTCTTTGCTGCAACTGCCCAACATAACGCAGTTTCCCATGGTATTGATAGGTCTTCTTTTATCCTCAAAAGCGATTCTGTCAAGGTTAAGTTATTACGTTCCAGTACACCATTGGACCAAGGACTATACGCTGCTGTGGTTTTTACCGAAATATTCAAATTTTCAGTCATGTCTAGAAAATATCTATTATTGAATTCCCAAACCATTATCACTATAGATTCCTCTCGATGGGGGGGGGGGCACCCACACTTGCATAAACTTTTCAATCATAAGTTGGGGATCTTTACGATGAACAATAGCTGCTGCACTTAGACGACTAAAGACGTCAATAATGTGTAAATACCACAAATTATTGTCCAACTGATGAAGGTCCATAGAAACAACTAAAACTTGAGGCTAAAGAAAAACCAACTATGGGCCTATGATTTGGTCTCTTGTGGTTTTTAGAAACAGAACATTCTGAACAGACTTTTGACAAAATAGATTTTACATCATGAGAAACAAAACCTGCACTTTTCAACAAATTTAGCAACCTATCGAAAGATGCATGACCAAACTGTTGATGTAATTTGTAAACAGTCTTTTCTTTCTCAGATCGTGACATATCATCTTGAATAATTAATATAATATTCTCATCAGTTTGATCATGACTGTCTTATAATCATGCTGGTTATAACAATTCTTATAATTGTACTTTGGCCAAATATCGATACAATAATGACCAGTTGAAGTTTGATGTACATCAATATTTTTACCAAACATTGAAATTTTATCAAAATTTAAATCTATAATAGTGTTTGCACGTTTGAGCGATTCTTTGCTCAATAATAGAGGGATGTCTTTATCAACTACTTCACAATCAATGTTTAACAAATTACCCCCAATTACTGTTGGAATAATTACCAATTTAGACGAATACTCTACCACACCATCCCCAAATTTAAAAGCTGTATGACTGGGATATGTTCGGACTAACTTCTTATGATTGTCACTGAGACTATGAACATAGGTTTGCAACCATTCTTCCCCAGAAACAGTCTTACTACATGCAGTGTCCACAATAGTGGCATTTTTACTTTCAATTACTAAGATTTCGTTAGCAGACAAAGTTGATCCTGCATATAAAGTAATATTTATATTTTGAAACTCTACAGGCACATCATCTATTTCATGTTCAGTCATATGTACAGAGGCCCCCTAACTATTTCGCTGACTATTCTTATCGGGGCAAAACCGAACCCAATGATATTTTGATCCACAATAACTACATCTAGATACTATGCCATTATAAATTGGATTTATTCGTCCAGTCCTATTTTCACGATCAACTCTATTTCTTGAAAATTGTCTCTCTGTTCCATGTCCTTTCTGTCTATAATTTAGGTAAGCATCTTGAGAGATATCCTTTGAGAATGTGGCAGAACCATTTTCAGAATCTTTCGAAGTTTTACACGTGTAAACATCTTCAGAACAGTTGTTTGTGCAAGCATCACTTTGACTGGACACATCACCAAATATACGCTTCAACGCGGATTTCTTATTATCAAAAGTTAAATCAACACATGCAGACAATGCCATTTGTCTGTCCTTTTTGCTAATACCTGCACTGGTCCAGGACATCTAGATACTATGCCATTATAAATTGGATTTATTCGTCCAGTCTTATTTTCACGATCAACTCTATTTCTTGAAAATTGTCTCTCTGTTCCATGTCCTTTCTGTCTATAATTTAGGTAAGCATCTTGAGAGATATCCTTTGAGAATGTGGCAGCACCATTTTCAGAATCTTTCGAAGTTTTACATGTGTAAACATCTTCAGAACAGTTGTTTGTGCAAGCATCATTTTAACTGGACACATCACCAAATATACGCTTCAACGCGGATTTCTTATTATCAAAAGTTAAATCAACACATGCAGACAATGCCATTTGTCTGTCCGTTTTGCTAATACCTGCACTGGTCCAGGACATCTAGATACTATGCCATTATAAATTGGATTTATTCGTCCAGTCTTATTTTCACCATCAACTCTATTTCTTGAAAATTGTTTCTCTGTTCCATGTCCTTTCTGTCTATAATTTAGGTAAGCATCTTGAGAGATATCCTTTGAGAATGTGGCAGCACCATTTTCAGAATCTTTCGAAGTTTTACATGTGTAAACATCTTCAGAACAGTTGTTTGTGCAAGCATCATTTTGACTGGACACATCACCAAATATACGCTTCAACGCGGATTTCTTACTATCAAAAGTTAAATCAACACATGCAGACAATGCCATTTGTCTGTCCTTTTTGCTAAAACCTGCACTGTCCAGGACCTTGAATGCCAAAACAGCTTCCGGCAACACCATATTATGATTCTTTAGTTCTTTATATTTCTGTTCAAAATTGATGCTGTAATCGCAGATTCGCAGTCATTGACATTGAGGGAAATTTTGACCTATCAAATTGTTCAAAATTTGTGTAAGCACTGTAGGCCAAATCCACAACATTTTGCTTAAATAATTTGTCCAGTTCAGCTAATAACAAATTTACACCAGTGTCCACATTCAAATCAGCAGCTGGAATAGTTAATGCACAATCCCTTGGCTTCCCTTCTAATGATAAAGCCAAAGCAGGTCCTCTTTGACCTTCTCCAGCTCAGTAACTACTTCCCACATTTTAACCTCATTTTTTCACTGTTCATAAGTTTTAGTTTTATCAAAAGCTGGGGGATTTCTATACACTATACTCATTATAACTTCTTCTTAAACCTCTTCCCTGTTTAAAAATTTCTACAAACCAGCTCTGCTACCATTGATAAGTGCCTAAATATTCAGTCTACAACAGTTCAGCAAAACCACATGTTTATTCAGTCAGCCATTACAGAGAAGAGACAGTAGATCATGTGACAACAGCAGATCATACAACAGTAGATCATGTGACAACAGTAGATCGTGTGACTAGACAAATTCCTTAATACAGAGTACTTATAACATGCATGAGATATCTTTTAGGCTTACTTCACATTAAGCCCTTCACATATTATATAATACCCCGCACATTTCGCCACTAAATTCGTTTGGCACAAGCTCAGCTTGGGAACCTATCAGATTCATTGGTCGTCGTGAATACCAAGTCTCGTGCTTTTAGCTAAAATGCCTAAATGTGACAATCGAGTTGCAGTGTTCAAAAAAGATCGATCAATGTCAAGGTTGCGGGTTTGTTTATAGTGTGTTATGTGCCACGAACTCTGATTGGACAATGCTAATTAGTCACATGTCGTAGGAGCCGGGGGGGGCATGCCCCCCCCCCCCAAAAAAAAAAATTATTTTCGGGCAATGAAGAATTCGACGACCTTTTTTTCCTATTAACGTTTAGAGAAAAAATATAACTAACTTATTTCTATGAGATCCACACTGCCCGAAAAGTATTTTCTCGTCTTTTCCTTGTCCACTGCATGTCCGAAAATATGCCCGAAGCTCTTTTATGATAGGTATGCCCGAAAAATTATATTATATTGATTATATATAATCAATATAATATACTATATATTGAGCATATTGATTTCGATATATATACTATATTGATTATATTATATTGATTTCGGGCAATTTTCTCTTATGCCCCCCTGAATTACTTTGAGCTCCTACGCCTATGTCACATGTAAAAACAACAGGCGCAAAGTTCGGCAATTACTGAGTATTGAAGCAACGGTTAGTTATCGTATAACTCACGAACGTTGCTAGAAAATTCTTAAAAGTAAGCACAAAGTTATGCTTCACTTTTGCTTACCTAAGAAACTTTATGAAATACCGTCTCTATAGAAACTTCTCAAGCCAAGTACGAGTCTAAGCACAGTGTGGCTGGTAAATTGAGAATAAGATGCTCTTTAGCGTCACAAAAACAAATTTGGTATGCAAATTACACCGTAAATTTGTCTGCATGTAGAGTTATAAATAGATCAATGATATTAACTTCAAATAGTCGATTTAGATGTATTTGACAAATGACATGAAATGAAATGAGGTTTAACGTCCTACTGTTTTGCTCCTAAACTGGGCTTATGAAGACCTGCATACGCCATAAAGTGTGCTATAAGGGAAGGTTTGCCCGGGCAGCGGCGCTACGGCCTACTCTTAGGCCTATATCGAATTACAACGGCCAGGGGATCTTTGACGTGCACGCCAATTTTTACACCGGATCTTATTTTTTCGTTCCATCCGAACGACTAGACAGCTGTCCTTGTCAGGTCCTCAGCCTGCATCACTGACAAGGAGATGAACCTTCTCGGCCAATGCAGGGATCGAACACCCTACCTCGGCCCGATTCCTAAAAATTTTTTTACTTTATAACACGTTCGTGCGCTTACATATAGATTTTAAGTAGACTTTGCAAATAAGTAAACTTGTCTTATTTCGTGTTAACAGAAAATTCTTGTGCTTAGATTTTAAGTAGACTTCAGTGTAAGCACAAGCACGTTATTATGTGTTCCAAGAAAAAACTTAAGCACAAGTTCGTTCTTAAAATTGTCAATCTAAGCGCAAGTCCCAAGAAAGGTATAGGGCTTGCTTACCAACCTTTAAGCCTGTTTCTGCTTCAAACAATATGGCTGACCGTGGATTTATTCGACGACATTTGCTGCATCTTTTGATACCTAAGAGTCAATTGAAAGACAGAGAATCCTTTAGAAGCATATTCTCAAGAAGAATGCTATAGAAAATTTCGCTTCTACACTAAACACAATTCATTTATTTCCAAATTGGTAAAAAAACCACACACGGGCTACTTAAAGATCAGGCGCTCTCACAATTATTCGGTCTGTTTGCATGTGCTTGCGTTTTGGGTTGTTTTCTTTTGTCGGGATAATGTGGCTAAGTGGGTAGGACAATGGTTCGCTAGCCTGGAGGTCAGGTTCATCCAAATTTTCCGACGTGGTTTCTCCGTGTCAGTGATGCAGGACGGAGGACAGCTGTCTTGTCATTCGGATGGGACGAAAAAAACGAGGTGCCGTGTACAAACTGACGTGCACGTAAAAGATCCCTTGGCAGTTGGAATTCGATAGAGTAGGCCGTAGGTAGCGCCGCTGCCCGGGCTAAATTTCCCTCAAAGCACACTGTATGACGTATGTCCGTCTTCATTAGCCCAGTTTAGGAGCAAAACAGTAGGACGTTAAACCATATTTCATTTCATTTCATTTGTTAAATAATAAAATACATCTAAATCGACCATTTTTCGGGAAGTTAATGTCATTGGTCTATTTATAACTCCATGCAGACCATAGAGCTATATATAGAATTTACGGTGTAATTTGCATACCAAAAATGTTTTTATGACGTTAGAGACTCTCAATTTACCAGTCACAATGTGCTTAGACTCGTACGTAACTTGTGCTTACGTAAGAACGGTCTTGAGAATTATCTAGAGACGGTATTTTATAAGGTTTCTTACGTAAGCAAAAGTGAAACAAACTTTGTGCTTACTTTAAAGAATGTACTAGGAATTGGCCCTGGCTAGCGTCTTACCCACTTAACAACATGATCCCCTGATGCCTTTGACATGGCCCCTATAGTTCTATAAGCTAAAAAAAAAAACCAAAAAAACACGAGCACATGCAAACAGACGGATTGATTGAGACAGCGCCTGATTTTAAAGTAGCTTAGTCTCTAACTCAATGTCATCCAGAATCTTCGACATTGAAAACACGAATTATTTGTCAGTTTAAATCAAAATTGATGATGTGATCTTACCGGAAAAAGATGGGCTTCTGATATCCAATATTTAAGACAAGATAAATATTTTACCATTGGTACACGAATCGTGTATCATAATGCGTTTCAGCCCTAGTTCTAGCGAGAGACTCGGAGAACAAGGCTAGAAACATAGCAACAAATCAAACGGCGCATGTAGACTGGAATAACTAGACGCTAGAAATTTGCATTCGATTGACACTGTTGGCAAATTTCGCTGCACATAACTGATTTGAAATTGGAGTAAAAACGGAAACCACTGAATGTAAATCAGTTTATATACATTCATATTAGAGTATTATATGCCTTGCGACCCACTTGTGTCAATATCTAGGTCCCAAATGTTAGCGATTTAGTTCCTTTCAAGTTGCCTGCGTTTGTGTTGTTTACCAATTTGTAAATAAATAAAATGTTTTTAGTGTAGAAGCGAAATAGTCTATAGCATTCTTGTCGAGAATATATTTCTTAGGGATTTTCTGTCTTCCAAATGTCTCTTAGGTATCAAAAGATGTAGTAAATGCCGTCGAATAACTTAACTATACGGTCAGCCATATTGTTTGAAGCAGAAACAGGCTTAAGGTTGGTAATCAAGCCCTATACCTTGCTCGGGACTTGTACTTAGATTGACAATGTAAGAACGAAGTTGTGCTGAAATTTTTTCTAGGAACACATAATAACGTACTTGTGCTTACACTGAAGTCTACTTAAAATCTAAGCACAAGAACGTTCTTAAGAATTTTCTGGGAACACAAAATAAGATAAGTTTACTTAATTGCAAAGTCTACTTAAAATCTAAGCACAAGAACGTGCTTAAGAATTTTCTAGGAATCGGGCCCTGGAGGCGAGTTCTGCCATCTTGAATGTCTGATCCATGAACATGTGCTTTGGTTTGTCAATGAAAAGTGAATAAAGATCTTGAAACAATTGTTATCCGATTTAAAAAATGTTTGAATATATCACTGTTACACCCTAAGGCTGACTGAGTTCGTATTTGCTCAAAATTGAATCCAAACCTGCCAGACAAAATGGGCGCCCCTCGTACTCAAATAACATAAAAATATTTTTATATCGATGTTGTGAATCCTCTAGAGGTTATAATTTTCTTTTCATTTTGATAAAATTTGAAATGCAAGTTTATAATACAAAGATCTTGGTTTCTTTCGATATTCCCGCACATCAGATTTTAACTTCCTGAATTATGGCCCCTGATTGTACAAAAACTCGCATTTTTAGCTTGACGTCCCTTAAGAGGTCCCAATTATTATCCGATTTATAAAAAAAATGTTACACCGTAATTTTGATTGATTTCAAATTGCATGAAAATTTGACCAAAATTGCCAGACAAAATGGCCACCCCTCGTACGTAAATAGTGAAAACATCTGGAATATCAAAGTTGTAATTTTGATCCGATTTTGATGAAACTTGAAAGGCTAATTTATAACCCAAACATCTTGGTTCCTTTCGATATTGGCATGTATCAGATCATAACTTCCTGAATTATGGCCCCTGATTGTACAGAATATCACTGTACAGAAAATCATGGTTTTAGCTTACGATGGATGTAGAGGTCACAATTTTTATCCAATTTAAAAAAAAAACATGTGATGATAATATCACCATTACACATATCCAAAAGTAACTTCATTGATTATGTCTCCTGATGGTTAGAAAAATCTCAATTTTAGCTTGCGGATTCTGTAGAGGTCACATTTTTATACGCCCACATTTTCATGTGGACGTATATTGTCGTCGCCCCTGTTCGTCCGTCCATCCGGACGTCCGTCCACAATTGTTTGTGAACAGTCTACAGGTCACAATTTTTATCCGATTTCGATGAAACTTAAAATATAGGTTTATCACCCTAAGATCTCGGTTCCTTTCGATATTGGCATGTATCGGACTGTAACTTCATGGGTTATGGGCCCTGATTGTACGAAAAATCAAGTTTTTTGGCTTGTGAACAGTGTAGAGGTCACAATTTTGAACCAATTTTGATGAAACTTGACATGTATGTTTATAACCCAAAGATCTTGGTTCCTTTCGATATTTGCGCCCATCGGATCGTAACTTCCTGAATTATGGCCCCTGATTGTCCGAAAAATTGCCCTTTTTAGCTTGTGGTCCCTCTGGATGTCAAAATTGTTATCCGATTTAAAAAAAAACGTTTGATTATATCACTGTTCCATGGTTATGAAGGTTGAGTTCAAATTTCGTGAAAATCGGACCAAAATTGACGGACAAAATGGCCGCCGTTTGTACGCGAATAGTGTGAAAATATGTTATATAAAGGTTGTAGACCTTATAGAGGTCACAATTTTGATGAAACTTGACATGTATGTTTATAACCCAAAGATCTTGGTTCCTTTCGATATTTGCACCCATCGGATCGTAACTTCTTGAATTATGGCCCCTGATTGTCCAAAAAATCGCCCTTTTTAGCTTGTGGTTCCTCTGGAGGTCAAAATTATTATCCGATTTAAAAAAACGTTTGACTATATCACCGTTACATGGTAATGAAGAGAGAGTTTGAATTACGTGAAAATCGGTCTAGAATTGACGGACAAAATGGCCGCCGTTTGTACACGAATAGTGTGAAAATATGTCATATCAAGGTTGTTGACCCTATAGAGGTCACAATTTTGAATCGATTTTGATGAAACTTGACATGTATGTTTATAACCCAAAGATCTTGGTTCCTTTTGATATTTGCGCCCATCGGGTCATTACTTCCTGAATTATGTCCCCAGATTGTTCGATAAATCACCCTTTTTAGCTTGTGGTCCCTCTGGAGGTCACAATTATTATCTGATTTAAAAAAAAAAAACGTTTGATTATAAAAACCAAACAAATTCTAATGATTTTCTGATAATTCCTTAATATGTGACAACTCTTGTTGACTGGCCGGACGATTTGGCTGCTGTGTGGGCGTATGTTTCGTTGCCTGGCAACCTATTTTTTTTTTTTTTTAATTTTCAAAACTGTTTAAATGTATTACCAATCCACCATAATGAAGGTTGAATTCTAATTTCGGGAAAATCAAAATGAATCTGACCGACAAAATGGCCGCTCTTTACGCAAATTGTGTAAAAGTATGCAATACGAAGGTTGTGGGCCCTAAAAGTTTGATGAAACTAAGAACATATCTATGCATCCCAAAGATGACAGTCCCTTTTGATATTTGCGCATTTCAAACCATAACTTTCTGGAATATTGCCCCACTTTTATTTTACCTTGTTCTCTATCCATCTCTTCAGGCCTCAACATAGTGATCGAACAGGTCGATCGCCTGCAGCTCACCAAAATCATGGACCTTATAAGGTCCATGCCAAAAACAGCAGCCGAACGGAAAAATACTTCAGTGGTAGTGACGAATAGTTCATCTTATTTTACATCGATTCTTGTGTTATTCAAAACAATATTCAGCATTCAATTTTCATGTATGTAAGATTGAAAGTAATTAGCTGAATCGTGTTCGTTCCATAGATAGTATAAATTCATGGTTCGGTCTCAATCGGGTTTTCCTGCAAGAACATTTTTCGTGAAAACGAGCTTCGCAGAGTTTACAATACCGATGTCAGAGTGACCGTAAGTTATAAAGCAATTGATTGGCCAGCTGGAATACACATGGCCAATGAAATATCACGTTTTTTACACTTTGCGAAGTCCAGCAAGTACAGCTACGAAAAATCCTGAAACTGTGGATCAGAAAACTTTCAATAAGTGGCCTTTCAAAGACGAATTCACAATTTTACAACTGGATAATGACGGTAATATAACCAAACTTCAGTGCAAAATATGTACAAGCCATCTGTCAGTGATACGTGTTGAAGCCGGTCAGAGAGATGTCAAAGGTATCGCCTTTAAGGGAATTGTTAACCTCGCAGACGCCCATTAGTTCTGTTATCAATAAATGTTGTTTAAACCTTCAAATTAGGTGATCATTTTAGGAGATCAATTCATAAAACTGATCACCTCATTGTAAAACCAGGAGAACGATTCGTTGATCCCCTTATTTAACCTTATGTAAAGGCCCGTCTCTTGCAAAATGTGGCATATCCTGCGTGGCAGCCGCTGGTTAACTATTATTATAGTGATAAATGTCAGCTCTTTATCTTATCTCCCATTATATTGGACATTTATGAGAATGGAATAATTTATGATGTAATATTTTAGATTCAGTATGTCAAAGCGAGGATCAACACCTATTAGGGTAAGAAGAAGACAGAGTGATGCAAAGTGGAGAGCTAGTGTAGCCACTTGTTATGATACATTAAAATTCGTTATGCCGTATGCTCCAAAATTATCCAAAAAAAAAATTTCCAAGGTAAACAAAATTGAATGGTAACATTTGATTGCATGGGAAATTCTAAATATTGTCTTGAAAATACAAGAAACATTAGTGAACTAGTGACACAACACAAAAACATCATGAAGATCGTGATATTAAACGATAACACACAATGAGGTTATTCAGTGTCAAATCACCGGGGTTAAAATTCACGACAGCACCCACGGTAATTGCCGTAGTATTTAGCGAAATTGCCATAGAAAATGAATAATAACTACGGCATCGTTTGCCGTGGTAATTTATTTCAGAATATGACAATTTGCCATAGTCATCATTGAAATTGCCGTTGTACAACTGCGTAATCCACAACATAACAGAAAATAGGAATTTATTGTTTTGTTTCTTTCCTGGGTTCTCGTGACTGAATTTTTCTATCGAATTAGATCTCGAACCACACAGCAGTCACAGCCACTAAAAATAGATCGAACGGTGTGGTATTTTTATTGGCTATTTACCATGACGTCACATTAGCGGACGCACGTACGCAGATACCGATAACACCGCACCTACGCAGATACCGATAACACAAGTCGTTCATTCAGTTGACCATGAAACGGATAGCTTATACGGTCGTAGATCGTATGATTACTCAGCTAATTTTAAAACAACGAATTTCACACCATCTACGCATGTTTTCGCATGTTTGTCACTAGTTTATAGCATTATGATGTACATGTATTTATATCAAAATAAATAAAACACGTATCCCCCGCCAGTCCAAGTCATCTGGCCTACTTCTACTGCAACTGAGATGGAAATGCGCACAGCTTGTTGTCTGGTGTATTTAATCATTTAAAAAGTTCAAAACAGTTTCCAGAAATAAAGGCTAAGAATAATTTACTGGAAAAATAGGACCAAATCTAATATAATTTTTAGCTTAAAGCCGTAAATGTGAGAAAGGCATTCGTGGGGGCGTTACATGTCCACCGCATGATGTTCGTGTAATATGATGTCATGAACAGACAGGTGTGAAGTTGTCTTTCGATAATCATATTATGGTACTACGGATATTTTGTAATCTGAATTCAACACTTCAACAGCGAATATTCAGTTAAAACGCAAGTTGTGTGCCATGATACTTTACTTATATTTGGTGAAATTCACGTAGATACGGATTATATAGAATTGCACGAATCTTCGTGTCGCCGAGCCAAAGCAGATTTGCGGGCTTGCAATAAGTTTTATACCTCTTAATTTCGGAGAAATAAAACAGATTTATTACGATATTTATATGAACTGCGGTTGACGTAAAGTCCTAAACATTTTTAGGATGTTTGTGGTGACCTAATCCTGTTATAATAATATACTGAATACACAGTATAAATGAAAACATGTATACTTATAGTTTATTATTTATAATCTTTATTAATCAAATTTCTCAGTTTAAAAAAAATGCTGTAGTGATGAAAGTCAAATGAAAGTTTTGCCTTAGTGTACATAAAAACTGCTGTAGTGAAGAAGGGATTACTGTGTCATTTTCTGGAAAAAACTGCCTCAGTTCCATTTTCACCCCTGAATCAAACGATGAAATAAACCGTTCCCCTTTGATTTTGCTAAAATTGTTTAGGTGCATTACATAGCTGCGAAAGCTGGTATTCTAAATTTCAGAATAATAATTCTCGGTGCCTGAAATTTGTCCATTTTCATTAAAATAGACGTGGCAGCCTATGTATTCAAATGCATGTACCTCAGTAGAACATTGGTCAAAATGGCTGAAATGGGTATTGCTGGAGGGCAATTCCAATAGTTTTTGAAATACAAGTGTTTTGAAATACAAGCTAAGCAATTTCATTGGTAGATGCTTTGGGACAAGATTATGAGAGGGGATTTGACTCAAAAGTCAATGCTATGTTGTCAGTGCTATTACATGTCCAATGTTGCAAATGTTTAATGTTAGGTGTAAATTGGACAAAGTCACGAGTAAAAAATCCTGTAAAAGTCAAATCCCCCCTCATAATCTTGTATGAGGGGGGATTTGACTCAAAAGTCAATGCTATGTTGTTAGTGCTATTACATGTCCAATGTTGCCAATGTTTAATGTAAGGTGTAAATTGGACAAAGTCACGAGTAAAAAATTCTGTAATACTGACAAATACATCGTGTAAATTGACCTCTACTTTTTGTCATTAAACATTTCACACTAGACATATCACAACAAGCCTAACTCCATCTACCCAGAACTTTAAACTTTCAACTCTTACATCTTCTCAATATGACACGCGCATTATGTATTGTAACCTTCAACATTTCACTTTTACATCGCAACACAGAACAAGTAATGAAATCGGCCAGTATGCAAATTAGTTCACACGACACCTTTTTTTAATCACGTGATATGTTACTTTTCAAGCCGGGAATTCCCCCTGACATGAGACCTTCAACCGGATGTTAATTTTATGATTTGTTTTCAACATAAAGTGAAAGTAAAAAAGGAAAGTAAAATGTCTCGGCTTCCACATATTATAACCCCGTAGAATTCACAAAATTTCTTACGAAGAACTTTACCTTGAAGTTACCCTTGAACATATGTCACTTCCGGTACCAACGAAACCACTAAACAGGTTTCCAAATTAACATTGCACACAAATAAAATGGACGCAGAATCAACCAATCAATCCAGCAATATCAAGTCATTTTATACATTTGTTACTTGTAAATGATCTTGACAAAATTAAATTACTTCCGGTGTTAATGAAAATATTCAATTAGTCTTATGAAATCAGAAATGGCATACGATATCATATAGTGAAAATTTTATGTAAACCGAATAATAGTTGCCACTTTTAAAGACCAAAAAATTTGAAAAGTGACTTGTAGAAAATCTGCTATTTCTCTTCAACCGTACAAGTTAGAAACCATTTTGTGGTATCTGTATGATCGTATGGGTTCATTCTATTTGTTGATTGGCATCAAATACCATAATTTGAAAAAAGATTTCAAAACAGACTCATTTGAATAAAATATCTGTTTTGAAGGCTAAAAATACAGTTTTTGCCAAAATGACGTTACTTCCGGTGATAATGAAAATCTTAAATTACTTGTATGAAATCCCAAATGGCATTAGGTATAACATAGTGTAACGTTTATGAAAATCGAATAATAATTGACACTTTTATGGCCCCGAAACCTTCAAAAGTGACCTGTAGAAAACCGTCTATTTCTCGGCAACCGAACAAGTTAGAAACAATTTTATGATATCTGTATGACCATATGGGTTGTGTTTATATGTGAATTTAAACCAAAAGTTAAAATTATTAATACATATTTAAGTTATTCTTCGTTGAATAAAACATTGATTTAAAAAGTTTAAAATGCAGTTTTTGACCAAATGACGTCACTTCCGGTGTCAATTTTAAATTTTAATCAACTTGATATGACACTACATGCTTTTTGAATCAAATGATGTCACTTTTATAAAAATCCAATAATAATTGACTATTTTACAGGCAAAATAACGAAAACAGTGACTTGTACAGAACTGCCCATTTCTTGGTAACTGCTTATATTACAAACTAATTTTAACACACATTTTCTTCGTATGGATTATAGCTACAAGTTTATAAAAGTTACGAAGAAATATTTTAAAGCCTGAATAGGTTGTAAATAGGTCAATTTTACACCATTTTTAGCCTCTTAATCGAATTTGCTCGAAAATGAAATCGAAATTAAAAAAACTGCTCCCTACATTTTTTGCGCCTTGAAAGGGCACACTCTTTGAGTCAAATAATTTTTCCAAAAAATAATATTTGTTTTCGAAATAGGAAAATAACTGTCAAAATTGTAGTTTTGGGTAAAATTATGCCACTTCCGGTACCGACAGATAACACTTTCGGTAATAAAAAAAATGACAATTGAGACAACGAAGCATATGAACTTTGTTTTATACAAATCGAACAATAAAAAATTAATCTAGGACTGAAAATCTGAATTAGCCAATGGCGGCCAAGGAAAATTACTGAGACAAAATATTTTAACATTTTTACACTAGTCAGTTTTGACTCTTTAATTCTGTGCTCAATACGACTAAAAAATATTCATAAATGAAAAAGTTTTTTGTAAAATTTTAAATTTTCGAAATTTGGCGCCTAATATCTTCAAATATTTGCCCAAAAATCAAAAATCGAAAGTATCGTAGCTATGTGCCCTGTCTCCGGCTATGCCAAAATGTATCGAAAGTTAAAATCCAATGATTATTGTTAAAATTACTGCAATATTTTCAAAAACGATAACTTCGGTGATTTCGGACATTTCGCATTGTCGCAGAACGTTCAAAATAGCTTTATCCTCTAAGTCACACCCACTTTCCCGGTAAAACCGAAGAAATCGTAACGATGCGACACGTAGTTCATGAGATCTATTCAAATTGGAATCTGAATAATAATAATAATAATAACTAGATCTGCTACTGTCCCATGCAGATATGAAAGCTTTCATATTCACAGTCACTTCCTGTCACATGTCATGGGTCATATGAATAATCCGAACAAGGAAAAAAAATCATTATAATCGGTCACAATCTAGTAAAGTTAATGTGATTTTTCACTCGTAAAGAATTTTGTCAGCACGAAAAACATCAAAGGCAAAAATCGAATTTTTGAAATATTCAAATACTGTATCCCGACTATCCTGAAATGTATTAATGTCAGACATAGAAGACGCATTGAACATACTATGCTCTATTGTGTTTGTTTACAAGTCCGTAAATGTCGATTTTTCACTATGTTTCATATTCACTTCAAAATGGTGACTACCAGTTGACCTAAATCAAAATTCTACTTCGAACTTCATCAAGACATTGACCTAGTGAATGCCTCTACCAAGTTTGAACATTGTACCCCAATTAGAAGAAGAGTTATTGTGTTCCAAATCATCAAGGTATTGGCCTAATAAACACCCACACCAAGTCTAGCTGAATTAGAAAGAGAGTTGTTGTGCCCCAAACTAGATCATTTCGGGACTAACATATAGTTCGATTTTATTTCAATATTTCGCTTGCGCGTAGAGGTCTTTGGCAGTGGAAGGAAACCGGAGGAAATGAAGAAAACCCACCAAGATGGACAGGCGACCTTACTCCTTGTCAGGTACGACCGGAGATTCGAAAACACGCTAGCTGACTCGATGACAGGCTTTATGATACAGCGCGCGCGTGCTAACCATTCAGCCACCAAACTCCCCTTTGAAATCAGACACGTGCAATATGTCATATAAGAAGAATAACAAGTCGCTCACATACAAAATTAATGAGCTTAGGTCAAAAGGTTGAGCTACTATTTAATTGTTTTATTAAGAGACACGTTAAGGGTTGTTCATAGTTAAATGAAAGTTTAATTTTAAATAAGACGAACGTCTACCAATAAAATGAGGATTTAATAATATTAAAATAAAGTTTCAAATTAAGAATAATTAATTATTGGTCTAATGCAATGAAATGCTTTGATTTGACGGATGAAATGTACGATGGGTGTCCACACTATGTGGCGAAGGCGTTGACCTGCTAGCCAGGAGGTCGGGTGTTCGATCCCTGCATTGGCCGAGAAAGTTCATCTCGATTTTCTGGTGTGTCCTTCCCACCGGCGTGTACACATTGGAGTGCACGTAAAAGATTCCTTAGCAGTTGGAATTCGATAATGTTGAATAAGCTCTATACGATGACTAAATGTGCAGATTGTAGCCACCGACACTGCATGTTTTGCTTAACAATGAAAGGGTGCCGTTTTCAATTTTCGATCCTTTTATTCTTCTACTCCTGATATTTTGGACTGTTGATCGATGGTTTCATATAGAAGACTACCGATAAGACTCTTTGTACAAGAAGTTCCCCCAAAATATTATGTTCACTTTAAGAGAAAAGGACCTTTAAATATGCTCTAAATGGTAAAAATACCACTTATTGGATTTTCGATCTCTTTTTTCTGCTATCCCTGATATTTAAAAAAATGATACAATGATTTCACACAACAGGCTAGCTATTAGACTCTCGATTGACAAGAGTTTCACCACCCTCCCTTCATTATAACCGAAGTTATTGTGTCCTAAAGAACCAACAAATCAGCATGCTTATCTCTGCTTACCCCGGGCAGAAAATGCTCATCTTTACACTCAATCATGACATTGACCTAGTGAACGTCTACCCCAAGTTTAAACATTCTAGCTTAATTAGAAGGAGAGTTATTGTGTTCCAAAAACTCGGCCCTTCAAATTGCTTCTATTTTTCATTTTCAATTCAAAATGGTGACTCCCAGTTGACCTAAATGAAAATTCTACTCCCGACGTTTTTTAGGCCTTCCTCCAAGGATTCAGAAAATATAATTCCCGTGTCTGTAAGTAAAATAGCAAAATGGCGTTTGAGGTTTTTACATTTCAAGATGGTGGCACTTCCGGGTTGAGCTACAAACTCCATTTTTTGTGTACGAATCAGTGGTCTCGGAACTAGTAACCAAAAAAAAAATTCAAGATGATTTGACCTATATTTCGTCGATTTTTTTGAAAATTTCGATCCTCAATTTCTCCAAGGGGAGATAATTTAGAAAATTTCTGAAGTCATCTTTCAAGTTGCATCATTAAGGTTTACTTACATATTAAATTTCATGAAAATCGTACAACTACTAAAGAAGTTGTCGAGTTGGTCTAAACTTCCGGTTCGATATCACAGCGACGAATTTTCGAAATGCGAAAATCCGAAATTGCAGATTTGAAGTAAATGTCTCAAGGTACTCATAGAAAAAAAAATTAATTAAATAGGTCAACTAGTCACAAAGTTACAGCATTGTAGGTCAAATGCATTCGTTCGTAAAATTCGGTGATTTCGGATTCGTAAAACGTTTTGAAAATATATTTAATCAAGGTTCGCACCCCATTTATGGGGGGGGGGGGGGTAGGTCAAAGTTTCAGAAAGATCCTATGGTTAGATTCTGAGAAATCCGATTTGCAGAAAATACACAAAAAAAAATAATAATAACTAGATCTGCTACTGTCCCATGCAGATATGAAAGCTTTCATATTCATCGTCACGTGTCATTGATTGTATCAAGTATCCTAAATAAAAGGATAAGAAGAAAAAATTATTAAAATTGGTCAAAAACTCGCGAAGTTACAAGTCTAAATATAGTATGAAACATTGCACCCAGGCATAACAATAATCTGAAAACTAAAGGGAAATAACTGAAACTTGTATTACTGTAATGAGACGGATGAGAAAATGAAATGAAAATGGCGGGGAAAAAAAATTAAAAATGGCAGGTTGGACAGGCGACCTTACTCCTTGTCACGTACAACCGGGCATTCGAAAACACGCTAGTTAACTCAATGACAGGCGCGCGTGCTAACCATTCAGGCACCCAACCCCCCTTTGAAATCAGACACGTGCAATATGTCATATAAGAAGAATAAGAAGTCGCTCACAACAAAATGGTAAATTAATGAGTTTAGGCCAAAAGGTTGAGCTACTGTTTTAGAGTACTTAATAGTTTTAAAGAGACACGTTAAGGGTTGTTCATAGTTAAATGAAAGTTTAATTTTAAATAAGACCAATAAAATTAGGATTTAATAATGCCAGACTAATATTTTCAATATGTTTGGTTATAAGTAGGAAATCGTGACGACTTCTTAAGCATGTTTTAAACAAAGGATCATGTTTGTTTAAACAAGAATGGCACTCTGCAATGAAAAAACTGGCCAAAGCAAGATTTCTAATTAAATAATTGCTAGAACCAGAAAAATATTTATCCACTATAATAAATAAGCAACATAGAGAAAATGAAATGAAATTGAATGGGGTTTAACGTCCGACTGTTCTGCTCCTAAAATGGGCTAATGAAGACGGGCATATGCCATAAAGTGTGCAATGAGGGAAATTTTACCCGGACAGCGGCGGTTACAGCCTACGAGGTTGGACAGGCGACCATACTCCTTGTCACGTACAACCAAGAAATCGAAACAACGCCAGTTGACTCAATGACAGACGTTATGATACAGAGCGCACGTGCTCACCATTCAGCCACGCAACCTCCCTAAAATCGGCAAATTGCTGACCTACAGCGAGAAACATTTCAACCGGGCCAAATTTTTTATTGTAACAGTTTAATTTGCACGGTACCTTTAGTTATCAACCGAATATTACAAAACTTTTAAAAATAAGCTCCCCCTGACCAGCTTAAGCGTTCGCAATAAACGTTTGCCCCTTAAAATCGGCAAATTGCTGACTTTAAAGTGAGAAACATTACAACCGGGCGAAATTTTCTGTTTTATCACTTTTACAGTACCTTTGATTACCAACCGATTATTACAAAACTTTAAAAATAAAAGAGAAAGAGAGAAATGCGGCCTAATGTCCATACGACACAAACTAGGTCATTTCGGGACTAACATATGTTTTTTAATTTTATTTAAAAACTCCCCTTGCGCTTACAGGTCTTAAGCCGTTGGGAGGAAACCGAAGGACACGGAGAAAACCCACGAGGTTGGACATCATACTTCATGTCACGTCCAACCTGGAGATCGAAACGACGCCCATTGACTCATAATGACAGACGTTACGATACAGTGCGCACATGCTAACCATTCAGCCATTCAGCCTCCCTGAATTCGGAAAATTGCTGACTTATAGCAAGAAACATTTCAACCGGGCGAAATTTTTTGTTTTAACAGTTTAATGTGCACGGTACTTTAATTACCAACCGATTATTACAAAACTTTTGAAAATGAGCTCCAACTGACCAGCTTAATCGTATGCAATAAACGTTTTGCCTGAATTGAAAGTTCTGCACGGAGAAAGTTCATCTCGATTTCCCGGCGTGGTTCCCCTTTTCAGTGAGGCAGAACGGAGGGCCTGACAAGCACAGCTGTATAGTCGTTCGGATGGGACGAAAAACCAAGGTCCCGTGTACACATTGGAGTGCACGTAAAATATCCCTAAGCAGTTGGAATTCGATACTGTTGAATAAGCTCTATACGATGACTAAATGCGTAGATTGTAGTCACCCACACCGCATGTTTCGCTTAACAATGAAAGGGTGCAGTATTCAATTTTCGATCCTTTTGTTCTTCTACTCCTGATATGTTGGACTGTTGATCGATGGTTTCATATAAAAGACTACCAATAAGACTCTTTGTAGAAGAAGTTCCCCAAAAATAGTATGTTGACTTTACGAGAAAGACCTCTAAACATGCTCCAAATTGTAAAAATACGACTTTTTGGATTTTCAATCTCTTTTTTTTCGGCTATCCCTGATATTTAGAAAAAATAATACAATGATTTCACACAACAGGCTAGCTATTAGACTCTCTATTGACAAAAGTTTCACCGCCCTCCCTTCATTATAACCGAAGTTATCGTGCCCTAAAGAATCAACAAATTAGCATGCTTATCTCTGCTTACCCTAATCAGAAAATGCTCATCTTTGAACCCAATCATAACATTGACCTAGTGAACGTCTACACCAAGTTTGAACATTCTAGCTTAATTAGAAGGAGAGTAATTGTGTTCCAAAGTCCCGACCCTTCAAATTGCTTCTATTTTTCATTTTCAATTCAAAATGGTGACCATCACGTGACCGAAATCAAAATTCTATTCGCGACATTTTTTAGGCCTTCCTACAAGGATTCAGAAAATATAACTCCCGAGTCTGTAAGTAAAATAGCAAAAAAGCCTTAGGGATTTTTCACATTTAAATATGGCGGCACTTCCGGTTCGATCGACAAACTCCATATTTTGTGTACAAATCAGTAATTACTTATCTAGTATCCCAAAAAAAAATCAGGTCATTCTAACCTATATTTCGATGATTTTTTTGAAAATTTTGATCTTTAATTTCGTCAAGGGGAGATAATTTAGAAAATTTCTAATTATATTTTTGAAGTCACATCGGTAAGATCTACTTATATACTAAATTTCATGAAAATCGTACAACTATTAAAGAAGTTGTCAAATTGGTCTAAACTTCCGGTTCGAAATCACAGCGACGAATTTTCGAAATTCGAAAATGTGAAACTGCAGATGAAAATGTTTTTTTTAAAGGTATTCAAAGAAAAAAGAATTAGTAAAATCGGTCAAAAAATAACAAAGTTACGACTATGCATTGTCCATTTTGTCGTTCGTAAATTTCGGTGATTTCGGATTCGTAAAACGTTTTGAAAATATATTTAATCAAGGTTCGCACCCCATTTTTGGGGGGGTAGGTCAAAATTTCAGAAAGATCCTACGGATAGATTCTGAGAAATCCGATTTGCAGAAAACACACACACAAAAAAAAAATAATAATAACTAGATCTGCTACTGTCCCATGCAGATATGAAAGCTTTCATATTCATCGTCACGTGTCATTGATTGTATCAAGTATCCTAAATAAAAGGATAAGAAGAAAAAATTATCAAAATTGGTCAAAAGTTACAAGTCTAAATATAGTATGAACCATTGCACCCAGGCATAACAATAATCTGAAAACTAAAGGGAAATAACTGAAACTTGTATTACTGTAATGAGACGGATGAGAAAATGAAATGAAAATGGCGGGAAAAACAAATTAAAAATGGCAGGTTGGACAGGCGACCTTACTCCTTGTCACGTACAACCGGGCATTTGAAAACACGCTAGTTAACTCAATGACAGGCGCGCGTGCTAACCATTCAGCCACCCAACCCCCCTTTGAAACCAGACACGTGCAATATGTCATATAGGAAGAATAAGAAGTCGCTCACAAGAAAATGGTAAATTAATGAGTTTAGGTCAAAAGGTTGAGCTACTGTTTTAGAGTATTTGATAGTTTTAAAGAGACACGTTAAGGGTTGTTCATAGTTAAATGAAAGTTTAATTTTAAATAAGACCAATAAAATTAGGATTTAATAATGCCAGACTAATATTTCCAATATGTTTGGTTATAAGTAGGAAATCGCGACGACTTCTTAAGCATGTTTTAAACAAAGGATCATAGACTGAATTATACAAGAATGGCACTCTGCAATAAAAAAAACTGGCCAAAGCAAGATTTCTATGCAGAAATTAAATAATTGCTAGAACCAGAAAAATATTTATCCACTATAATAAATAAGCAACATAGAGAAAATGAAATGAAATTGAATGGGGTTTAACGTCCTACTGTTCTGCTCCTAAAATGGGCTAATGAAGACGGTCATATGCCATAAAGTGTTCAATGAGGGAAATTTTACCTGGGCAGCGGCGTTACGGCCTACGAAGTTGGACAGGCGAACATACTCCTTGTCACGTACAACCAAGAAATCGAAACAACGCCAGTTGACTCAAAGACAGACGTTATTCAGCCACGCAACCTCCCTAAAATCGGCAAATTGCTGACCTGCAGCGAGAAACAGTTCAACCGGGCCAAAAATAATAATAATCTTAACAGAAACAATAAGCTTTCATATGTAATATGATAGCTTAATAATCTTAACAGAAACAATAAGCTTTCATATGTAATATGAAAGCTTAACTAGACATGCTTGCAAGGCTGAAGGCTTTCACCTTACCCAAGGCAGCACAAAATGCCTACCACTCACCCCTTAAAACACACACACACACACACACACACAATTAAACAACTCAGACATTGACACTTTCTGTGCATGCGAATTACGATAGAAGGAAAGTGAAAAATATAGTTGAACAACTATGAACTTGGATCGGTAGAATCCTACAGGCGCCATAAATCTAAATACGCAATCAAAAACGCAAAAATTCTAAAAAAAAAATTACAATTTTAGTACATTTTCAAATTTTCAGGAAAAAAAGAGAACTGCGTGGTATTGCAATTCGACCTATATCTCATCCGCAATATTCCCGGCTCTACAAAAATATAACTTTTTCGAAAATCGGTTGGGAATTGAGATTATTAGGACCTATTTTCATTTATGCACGTTAAAGATTTACTTCACTTCAGGTCTGTTCAGAACTTTCGCAATACTTCTAAGTACTTACTGCTTAAAACATAGGAAAAATCATTATTCAGAACTCTATCTGCTTTACTTTCAGAGATCTACACGAGAATAAAAAAAAAAACAGTTTTCCAAATGGGACCAAAAAAAATCGTGTCAGATAATAACCAAAACCAGGAATCATACCTTTCAACATAAACTTTTCAACATTTGTCCAGAGGGGTGCCTTCCTTATAAATAGCTTCAGTAAATAGCGTCATTTTCGCTGGTATCAAATGATGACGTCATGTAGACAAAAACCTGGGATAAGAATTTCCGGAGTAACTGTTATTGACTAAAATAAATTATTTTCATCCTAGGAGCAGCATTACCAGATATTGGTTACCAGTAAAACACCTTTAGTTCAAATATTGCCTCTTTCAAAAAAAGCTCTCTATATAATGCTTTATACGTAGGCAAAACGTTCCGATTATGACCAACTCGGACTGTTGCCAATGTCACACCAATGTGTACACGGGACTTTGGAATCACGTCCATATCAACTAATCAAATATGCAACTGGTTCAAAAATTGACTTAATATTCGACGAAATATCTACAATTTTCTGATTTCGTGCACGTTAAAGATTTGACGTCACTACATGTAACATATAAAAATTTAATATTTATTACAGATAGAGTCCATGCTCAAACTGGTTATCTCAACTGAGAACGACATGGTTATCTCAATTCGACCTTTATCAAATCCGCAATATCCCCGGCTGTACAAAAATATATTTTTTTTCGAAAATCGGTTGGGAATTGACATAATTAGAACCGATTTTCATTCGTGCACGTTAAAGGTTTACATCACTTCCGGTCTGGTTCACAACTTTCGCAATAGTTCTAAGTACTAAATGTTTAAAATATGGGAAAAATCAATATTCAAAACTCTATCTGTTTTAGTTTCAGAGATCTACACGAGAATAAAAAAAACGAGTTTTCCAATTGGGACAAAAAAGTATCGTAAGTGTCAAATAATAACCAAAACCCAGAATCATACATTCAACATTAATTTTTCAGCATTTATACGGAGGAGTGCCATTGTTATAAATAGCTTCAACAGAGAGGTTTATTTTCACTGGTATCAAATGATGACGTCATGGAGACAAAAATCCTGCGATATTAATTTCAGGGGTTAACTATTATTTACTAAAACCAATTATTGTCACTCTAGAAGCACCAGTAACAGATATTGGTTACTATTAAAACACACTTTGTTCAAATATTGCTACTTTTTAAAAAATCTCTCTATATATGCTTTATACGTATGCAAAACGTTCCAATTATGACCAATTCGGACTTTTGTCGATGTCACACCAATGTGTACACGGGACTTCGGAATCGCGTTTTCATGTCAGCTACTCAAATATGTAACTGGTTCAAAAATTGATTTTATATTCAATGAAATATCGCCAATTTTCGGTTTTCGTGCACGTTAAAGATTTGACGTCACCAACATATAAAATTTTATCTTTAATTAGAGATAGGGCCCAATCTCAAACTACATCATGCCTTCTATCACAGGTGCAATATTCGTACTTCTGCACGATACTACTGCAAGATACAACTGCAAACTATTGATAATTGTATTTCCTTTTAAACAGCGCGAGCCGTCGATTTGTGTCGAGATGATTACGGTTATGAGGTAATTTTGACAAAGAAGAAACAATATTAATTCAAAGACTAATTATTACACACAGAAATCAATTATTTCTGTTACAGGGTCACTAAACCCATATTTTAAATATAAGTCAACACTCAAAGTTGGAATACTTTTAGTTCAAATATCGTTACTGTGAGAGAAATGGGGAATTTTGAATATGCTCTAAACGTTGGTAAAACGTACAGATTGTATCAACTCTTACTGCATGTTTCGCTTAACAATGAAAGGTGACGTTTTCAATTTTCGATCCTTTTGTTCTCATACTCCTGATATTTCCAACTGTTGTGCAATGGTTTCATACCTAAGACCACCGATAAAACTCTCTGTAGAAGAAGTTCAAAAAAAAAAATTACGTTGACTTTTCGAGAAAAAGACGTCTAAAAATGCTCCAAATGGTAAAAATACGACGTTTTGGATTTTCAATCTGGTTTTTCGACTACTCATGACATTTAGAGAAATTGTACAATGGTTTCACACAATACACCACCTATAAGACTCTCGAATGAGAAAGTTTTAAAAAAATCGTAGGCGGCTTTTCCGAGAAACATGCGTTTAAAATTGCTCGAAATCGTAAAAAACCTTACTTTTCAAAGTCCTATAACTTTTTAAGTTTGAAAAAGAAACTTGTCGCTGTGGTACCATCTTGTAGATATTTTATGTGGCTATCAAATGACGTTGTACTTTAGCTACTCAGTAAACAGCCAATTGAAACATCGCACTTTGCGCACAGGCACCCATTTTTCAGAATTTTGTCAAAGTTTGGATACATTTATTGACCACTTCCGGTGATTAGAGCATTTTGATCCATAGTCTAAGGACTGGAGACGACTCCCGACTTCATATTCCTGAAGTTTCAGAAAAATCGTAGGCGTCGTTTTAAAAAAATAAGAACTCTACGATTTGACCAAAATGCGTAAAAAAGTGAAAAATCAAAGTTAATATTTCAGAACAAAACTTATATTGTTGGAATCGGATTGATGTCAGCTATCCAAAAATATAAGTTATATTTCTAAATTCCCAAAAATAACAATTTTAGAAAATTTGGAAAATTTTCCATTTTTCACCCAAAAATTGAAAGCGACAAAGTTTCCAAATTCTACGTATTTGAACTGCTGTCTTCTAGGAAATGTCTCCAGCTAACCAAAAATGTAAATTTTAAAAAAAATCGGTTGAGAATTAGCAGAATTATGGTAGATTTTCAATTTGCGTGCACGCTAAAGATTTGACGCATTTCCGCTATGCGCACAAATTTCGTTTTACATTTAAGCACTAACCACCTCCCAGTTTCCCGAGTGAAAATCAAATTTCAGACCTCTATCCCTTATAGTTTCTGAGATCTAGCTTCCCCCAATAAAAAAAAATAATAATAACTAGACTTGCTTGCAAGGCTGAAGGCTTTCACCTTAGCCAAGGCAGCACAAAATGCCCACCACTCACCCCTTAAAACACACGCACACACACGCTTAAACAACTCATATATTGACACTTTCTGCGCATGCGCATCACGAGAGAAGGAAATTGAAAAATATAGTTGAACAATTTACAACATTATGAACTTGGCTCGGTAGAATCCTACAGACGCCAGAAATCTAAATACGCAATCAAAAGTGCTAAAATTCTTTAAAAAAATTGCAATTTTAGTACATTTTCAAATTTTCAGGAAAAAAAAAGAGAACTGCGTGGTATTGCAATTCGACCTATATCGCATCCGCAATATCCCCGGCTCTACAAAAATATAACTTTTTCGAATTCTATCAATTTTAGTTTCAGAAATCTTAACGACTACAGAAAAAAAAAACAGTTTTCCGAATGAGACAAAAAAAATTTACCTTAAGTATCAGGTAATAATATCGCACCTTTCAACATTAATTTTTCAACATTGTAATTGAGGGGTACTTTATTTATAAATGGCTTCAACAGAGAGCTTCATTTTCACTGGTATCAAATGATGACGTCATGCAGACATAAAACCTGGGATATTAATTTCAGGAGTAACTGTTAATTACTAAAATGAATTATTTTCATTCTAGAAGCACCAATGCAAGATATTGGTTACCATTCAAACACCCTTTGTTCAAATATTGCCAGTTTTAAAAAAAGCTCTCTATATATGCTTTATACGTATGCAAAACGTTCCATTTATAACCAATTCGGGCTTTTGTCGATGTCACACCAATGTGTTACACGGAACTTTGGAATCGCGTTCAGGCCAGCTACTCAAATATGTAACTGGTTCAAAACTAAATTGAATATTCAATGAAATATCGACAATATTTTGATTTCGTGCACGTTAATGATTTGACGTCACTAACATATAAAAATTTATCTTTAATTAGAGATAGGGCCCAAACTCAAACTACATCATGCTTTCTATCATAGGTGCAATATTCGTACTTCTGCACGATACTACTGCAAGATACAACTGCAACTTACTGATAATTGTATTTCCTTATAAACAGCGCGAGCCGTCGATTTGTGTCGAGATGATTACGGTTATGAGGTAATTTTGACAAAGAAGAAACAATATTAATTCAAAGACTAATTATTACACACAGAAATCAATTATTTCTGTTACAGGGTCACTTAACCCATATTTTGAATATAAGTAAACACTCAAAGTTGGAATACTTTTAGCTCAAATATCGTCACTGTGATAGAAATGGGGAATTTTGAATATGCTCTAAACGTTGGTAAAACGTATAGATTGTATCAACTCTTACTGAAGGTTTCGCTTAACAATGAAAGATGATGTTTTCAATTTTCGATCCCTTTGTTCTCATACTCCTGATATTTCTAACTGTTGCGCAATGGTTTCATACCTATGACTACCGATAAAACTCTGATTTCGTGCACGTTAATGATTTGACGTCACTAACATATAAAAAATTATCTTTAATTAGAGATAGGGCCCAAGCTCAAACTACATCATGCTTTCTATCACAGGTGCAATATTCGTACTTCTGCACGATACTACTGCAAGATACAACTGCAACCTATGGATAATTGGATTTCCTTATAAACAGCGGGAGCCGTCGATTTGTGTCGAGATGATTACGGTTGAGAGATAATTTTGACAAAGAAGAAACAATATTAATTCAAAGACTAATTATTACACACAGGAATCAATTATTTCTGTTACAGGGTCACTAAACCCATATTTTGAATATAAGTAAACACTCAAAGTTGAAATACTTTTAGCTCAAATGTCGTCACTGTGAGAGAAATGGGGAATTTTGAATAGGCTCTAAACGTTGGTAAAACGTACAGATTGTATCAACTCTTACTGCATGTTTCGCTTAACAATGAAAGGTGACGTTTTCAGTTTTCGATTCCTTTGTTCTCATACTCCTGATATTTCTAAATGTTGCGCAATAGTTTCATACCTAAGACTACCGATCAAACTCTCTGTAGAAGAAGTTCCAAAAAAAAATTACGTTGACTTTTCGAGAAAAAGACGTCTAAAAATGCTCCAAATGGTAAAAATACGACGTTTTGGATTTTCAATCTCGTTTTTCGACTACTCATGACATTTAGAGAAATTGTACAATGGTTTCACACAATACACCACCTATAAGACTCTCGAATGAGAAAGTTTAAAAAAAATCGTAGGCGGCGTTTCCGAGAAACATGCGTTCAAAATTGCTCGAAATCGTAAAAAACCTTACTTTTCAAAGTCCTATAACTTTTTCAATTGTTGATAGAAACGTATCGCTATAGTACCATCTTGTAGATCATTCACGTGGCTATCAAACGACATAATACTTGAACTACTCGTTAAACAACCAATTGATACATCGCATTTTCCGCACAGGCACCCATTTTTTGGAATTTTGTCAAAGTTCGGATACCTTTCTTGACTACTTCCGGTGAATAGAGGATTTTCATTTATAGTTCATGGACTGGTTTGGACCTTCGACTTCATATTCCTGAAGTTTCAGAAAAATCGTTGGAGCCGTTTTAAAAAAATAAGAACTCTACGATTTGACCAAAATGCGAAAAAAAGTGAAAAATCAAAGTTAACATTTCAAAATAAAACTTATATTTTTGGAATCGGATTGATGTCAGCTATCCAAAAATATAAGTCATAATTCAAAATTCCAAAAAATAAAAATTTTGGAAATTTTTGAAAATTTTCCAATTTTCACCAAAACAATGAAAGCGATAAAGTTTCCAAATTTGACGTTTGTGAACTGCTATCTTCTTAGAAATGTTTCAAGCTATCCAAAAATGTAAATATCAGAGAAATCGGTTGACAATTACCAAAATTACGGCCGATTTTCAAATTTCGTGCACGTTAAAGATTTAACGCATTTCCGCTATGCGCACGAATTTCGTTTTACATTTAAGCACTAACTACCACCCAGTTTCCCGAGAGAAAACTAAATTTCAGACCTCTATCTCTTATAGTTGCTGAGAAATAGGCAAAGTGGGAAAAAAAAAAAGAACTAGACTTGCTTGCAAGACTGAAGGCTTTCACCTTACCCAAGGCACCACAAATTGCCTACCACTCACCCCTTAAAACACATACACACACACACTTAAACAACTCAGACGTTGACACTTTCTGTGCATGCGCATTACGATAGAAGGAAAGTGAAAAATATAGTTGAACAATTATGAACTTGGATCGGTAGAATCTTACAGACGCCAGAAATCTAAATACGCAATCAAAAACGCAAAAATTCTAAAAAAAAAAAATTACAATTTTAGTACATTTTCAAATTTTCAGGAAAAAAAGAGAACTGCGTGGTATTGCAATTCGACCTATATCTCATCCGCAATATCCCCGGCTATACAAAAATATAACTTTTTCGAAAATCGGTTGGGAATTGACATAATTAGGACCGATTTTCATTCGCGCACGTTAAAGATTTACATCACTTCCGGTCTGTTCACAACTTTCGCAATAGATCTAAGTACTAAATGTTTAAAACATAGAAAAAAACAACATTCAGAATTCTATCAGTTTTAGTTTCAGAAATCTAAACGACTACAGAAAAAAAACAGTTTTCCGAATGAGACAAAAAAAAAAAATACCTTAAGTATCAGGTAATAACCAAAACCCCAAATCGCACCTTTCAACATTAATTTTTCAACATTGTAATGGAGGGGTACTTTATTTATAAATGGCTTCAACAGAGAGCTTCATTTCACTGGTATCAAATGATGACGTCATGCAGACATAAAACCTGGGATATTAATTTCAGGAGTAACTGTTAATTACTAAAATGAATTATTTTCATTCTAGAAGCACCAATGCCAGAAATTGGTTACCATTAAACACCCTTTGTTCAAAAATTGCCAGTTTTAAAAAAAAGCTCTCTATATATGCTTTATACGTATGCAAAACGATCGATTTATAACCAATTCGGACTTTTGTCGATGTCACACGGAACTTTGGAATCGCGTTCAGGTCAGCTACTCAAATATGTATCAAGTATGTATTTCTATCACAGGTGCAATATTCGCACTTCTGCACGATACTACTGCAAGATACAACTGCAACCTTTTGGTAATTAGATTTCCTTATAAACAGCGCGAGCCGTCGATTTGTGTCGAAATGATTACGGTTATGAGGTAATTTTGACAAAGAAGAAACAATATTAATTCAAAGACTAATTATTACACACAGAAATCAATTATTTCTGTTACAGGATCACTAAACCCATATTTTGAATATAAGTAAACACTCAAAGTTGAAATACTTTTAGCTCAAATATCGTCACTGTGATAGAAATGGGGAATATTGAATATGCTCTAAACGTTGGTAAAACGTACATATTGTATCAACTCTTACTGCATGTTTCGCTTAACAATGAAAGATGATGTTTTCAATTTTCGATCCCTTTGTTCTCATACTCCTGATATTTCTAACTGTTGCGCAATGGTTTCATACCTAAGACTACCGATAAAACTCTGATTTAGTGCACGTTACTGATTTGACTTCACTAGCATATAAAAAATTATCTTTAATTAGAGATAGGGCCCAAGCTCAAACTACATCATGCTTTCTATCACAGGTGCAATATTCGTACTTCTGCACGATACTACTGCAAGATACAACTGCAACCTACTGATAATTGGATTTCCTTATAAACAGCGAGAGCCGTCGATTTGTGTCGAGATGATTACGGTTATGAGGTGATTTTGACAAAGAAGAAACGATATTAATTCAAAGACTAATTATTACACACAGGAATCAATTATTTCTGTTACAGGGTCACTAAACCCATATTTTGAATATAAGTAAACACTCAGAGTTGAAATTTTTGTAGCTCAAATATCGTCACTGTGACAGAAATGGGGAATTTTGAATATGCTCTAAACGTTGGTAAAACGTACAGATTGTATCAACTCTTACTGCATGTTTCGCTTAACAATGAAAGGTGACGTTTTCAGTTTTCGATCCCTTTGTTCTCATACTCCTGATATTTCTAAATGTTGCGCAATAGTTTCATACCTAAGACTACCGATAAAACTCTCTGTAGAAGAAGTTCCCAAAAACAATTACGTTGACTTTTCGAGAAAATGACGTCTAAAATGCTCCAAATGGTAAAAAAACGACGTTTTGGATTTTCAATGTCGTTTTTCGACTACTCATGACATTTAGAGAAATTGTACAATGGTTTCACACAATACACCACCTATAAGACTCTCGAATGAGAAAGTTTAAAAAAAATCGTAGGTGGCGTTTCCAAGAAATTCGCGTCTTAATTTGATCGAAATAGCAAAATACCTTACTTTTCAAACTCAGATAACTTTTTTATTTTTTGATAGAAACTTGTCGCTATAGTACCATCTTGTAGATAATTCAGGTGGCTATCCAACGATATAACACTTTAACTACTCTGTAATCAACCAAGTGATACATCGCATTTTACGCATCGGTACCCATTTTTCAGAATTTTGTCAAACTTTGGATACTTTTCTTGACCACTTCCGGTGATTAGAGGATTTTTATTTATAGTTCATGGACTGGTTTGGACCTTCGACTTCATATACCTGAAGTTTCAGAAAAATCGTTGGAGCCGTTTTAAAAAAATAAGAACTCTACGATTTGACCAAAATGCGAAAAAAAGTGAAAAATCAAAGTTAACATTTCAGAATATAACTTATATTTTTGGAATCGGATTGATGTCAGCTATCCAAAAATATAAGTCATAATTCAAAATTCCAAAAAATAAAAATTTTGGAAATTTTTGAAAATTTTCCAATTTTCACCAAAAAAATGAAAGCGATAAAGTTTCCAAATTTGACGTTTGTGAACTGCTACCTTCTTAGAAATGTTTCAAGCTATCCAAAAATGTAAATATCAGAGAAATCGGTTAACAATTACCAAAATTACGGCCGATTTTCAAATTTCGTGCACGTTAAAGATTTAACGCATTTCCGCTATGCGCACGAATTTCGTTTTACATTTAAGCACTAACTACCACCCAGTTTCCCGAGAGAAAACTAAATTTCACACCTCTATCTCTTATAGTTGCTGAGAAATAGGCAAAGTGGAAAAAAAAAGAATAATAATAATCTTAGTAATAACAATAGTCTTTCACCATTGAAAAATGGTGAAAGCCTAATAATAATAATCTTAGTAATTTCAATAGTCTTTCACCATTGAAAAATGGTGAAAGCCTAACTAGACTTGCTTGCAAGGCTGAAGGCTTTCACCTTACCCAAGGCAGCACAAAATGCCCACCAATCACCCCTTAAAACACACAGACACACACACTTAAACAGCTCAGATATTGTCACTTTATGTGCATGCGCATTACGATAGAAGGAAAGTGAAAAATATAGTTGAATAATTTCCAACATAATGAACTTGGATCGGTAGAACCGCACAGACGCCGGAAATCTAAGCACGCTATCAAAAACTAAAAAATTCAAAGAAATTTTAATTTTAGTACATTTTCAAAATTGTCAAGGAAAAAGAGAACGACCTGGTATCTCAATTCGATCGTTATCTAAGCACGCAATCAAAAACTCAAAAATTCCAAGAAATTTTAATTTTAGTTCATTTTCAAGAAAAAAGAAAACGACGTGGTATCTCAATTCGATCGTTATCGCATCCGCAATATCACCCGCAGTACAAAAATATAACTTTTTCGAAAATCGGTTGGGAATTGACATAATTAGGACCCATTTTCATTCGCGCACGTTAAAGATTTACATCACTTCCGGTCTGTTCACAACTTTCGCAATAGATCTAAGTACTAAATGTTTAAAACATAGAAAAAAACAATATTCAGAATTCTATCAGTTTTAGTTTCAGAAATCTAAACGACTACAGAAAAAAAAACATTTTTTCGAATGAGACAAAAAAAAATACCTTAAGTATCAGGTAATAACCAAAAACCTAATCGCACCTTTCAACATTAATTTTGCAACATTGTAATTGAGGGGTACCTTATTTATAAATAGCTTCAACAGAGAGCTTCATTTTCACTGGTATCAAATGATGACGTCATGTAGACATTAAACCTGAGATATTAATTTCAGGAGTAACTGTTAATTACTAAAATGAATTATTTTCATTCTAGAAGCACCAATACCAGATATTGGTTAAAATTCAAACACCCTTTGTTCAAATATTGCCAGTTTTAAAAAAGCTCTCTATATATATGCTTTATACGTATGCAAAACGTTCGATTTATAACCAATTCGGACTTTTGTCGATGTCACACCAATGTGTTACACGGAACTGTGGAATCGCGTTCAGGTCAGCTACTCAAATATGTAACTGGTTCAAAACTAAATTGAATATTCAATGAAATATCGACAATATTCTGATTTCGTGCACGTTAATGATTTGACGTCACTAACATATAAAAATTTATCTTTAATTAGAGATAGGGCCCAAGATCAAACTACATCATGCTTTCTATCACAGGTGCAATATTCGTAATTCTGCACGATACTACTGCAAGATACAACTGCAACCTATAGATAATTAGATTTCCTTATAAACAGCGCGGGTCGTCGATTTGTGTCGAGATGATTACGGTTATGAGGTAATTTTGACAAAGAAGAAACAATATTAATTCAAAGACTAATTATTACACACAGAAATCAATTATTTCTGTTACAGGGTCACTAAATCCATATTTTGAATATAAGCAAACACTCAAAGTTGAAATACTTTTAGCTCAAATATCGTCACTGTGATAGAAATGGGGAATTTTGAATATGCTCTAAACATTGGTAAAACGTACAGATTGTATCAACTCTTACTGCATGTTTCGCTTAACAATGAAAGATGATGTTTTCAATTTTCGATCCCTTTGTTCTCATACTCCTGATATTTCTAACTGTTGCGCAATGGTTTCATACCTAAGACTACCGATAAAACTCTGATTTCGTGCACGTTAATGATTTGACGTCACTAACATATAAAAATTTATCTTTAATTAGAGATAGGGCCCAAGCTTAAACTACATCATGCTTTCTATCACAGGTGCAATATTCGTACTTCTGCACGATACTACTGCAAGATACAACTGCAACCTATTGATAATTGGATTTCCTTATAAACAGCGGGAGCCGTCGATTTGTGTCGAGATGATTGCGGTTGAGGGATAATTTTGACAAAGAAGAAACAATATTAATTCAAAGACTAATTATTACATACAGAAATCAATTATTTCTGTTACAGGGTCACTAAACCCATATTTTGAATATAAGTAATATTTAGCTCAAATATCGTCACTGTGATAGAAATGGGGAATTTTGAATATGCTCTAAACGTTGGTAAAACGTACAGATTGTATCAACTCTTAATGCATGTTTCGCTTAACAATGAAAGGTGACGTTTTCAGTTTTCGATCCCTTTGTTCTCATACTCCTGATATTTCTAAATGTTGCGCAATAGTTTCATACCTAAGACTACCGATAAAACTCTCTGTAGAAGAAGTTCCAAAAAAAAAATTACGTTGACTTTTCGAGAAAAATGCTCCAAATGGTAAAAATACGACGTTTTGGATTTTCAATCTCGTTTTTCGACTACTCATGACATTTAGAGAAATTGTACAATGGTTTCACACAATACACCACCTATAAGACTCTCGAATGAGAAAGTTTAAAAAGTTTAAAAAAAATCGTAGGCGGCGTTTTCGAGAAATACGCGTCTAAATTTGATCGAAATAGCAAAATACCTTACTTTTCAAACTCAGATAACTTTTTTATTTTTTGATAGAAACTTGTGGCTATAGTACCATCTTGTAGGTAATTCACGTGGCTATCAAACGATATAAGGCATTAACTACTCGGTAAACAACCAATCGATACATCTTATTTGTCGCACAGGCACCCATTTTTCTGAATTTTGTCAAAGTTTGGATACCTTTCTTGACCACTTCCGGTGATTAGAGGATTTTCATTTATAGTTTAATGAACAATTCAGACATCTCTGTTCATCTTACCAAAGTTTCAGGAAAATCGTTGGAGTGGTTTTAAAAAAATATGCCTTACCGTTTTTGACCAAAATGCGAAAAAAAGTGAAAAAACAAAGTTAATATTTCAGAACACAACTTATATTGTTGGAATCGGATGAAAATTTTCCAGTATTCACCAAAAAAATGGGAGCGACAAAGATTCTATATTCAACGTTTTTCAACTGCTATCTAGTCGAAAATGTCTCCCGCTATTCAAAAATATAAATGTCTGAAAATCGATTGAGAATTAACTGAATTATGGCCGATTTTCAATTTTCGTCCACGCTAAAGATTTCACGCATTTCCGCTATGCGCACAAATCTGGAAATAGTTTTAAGGAGTAACCACCACCCATTTTCCCGAGGGAAAATCAAACTTCAGACCTCTATCTCTTATAGTTTCTGTAATAATAATAAGAACTAGATCTGCTACTGTCCCATGCAGATATGAAAGCTTTCATATTCATCGTCACGTGTCATTGATTGTATCAAGTATCCTAAATAAAAGGATAAGAAGAAAAAATTATCAAAATTGGTCAAAAACTCGCGAAGTTACAAGTCTAAATATAGTATGAAACATTGCACCCAGGCATAACAATAATCTGAAAACTAAAGGGAAATAACTGAAACTTGTATTACTGTAATGAGACGGATGAGAAAATGAAATGAAAATGGCGGAAAAAAAAAATAAAAATGTCAGGTTGGACAGGCGACCTTACTCCTTGTCACGTACAACCGGGCATTCGAAAACACGCTAGTTAACTCAATGACAGGCGCGCGTGCTAGCCATTCAGCCATCCAACCCCCCCTTTGAAATCCGACACGTGCAATATGTCATATAGGAAGAATAAGAAGTCGCTCACAACAAAATGGTAAATTAATGAGTTTAGGTCAAAAGGTTGAGCTACTATTTTAGAGTACTTAATAGTTTTAAAGAGACACGTTAAGGGTTGTTCATAGTTAAATGAAAGTTTAATTTTAAATAAGACCAATAAAATTAGGATTTAATAATGCCAGACAAATATTTCCAATATGTTTGGTTATAAGTAGGAAATCATGACGACTTCTTAAGCATGTTTTAAACAAAGGATCATAGACTGAATTATACAAGAATGGCACTCTGCAATAAAAAAAACTGGCCAAAGCAAGATTTCTATGCAGAAATTAAATAATTGCTAGAACCAGAAAAATATTTATCCACTACAATAAATAAGCAACATAGAGAAAATGAAATGAAATTGAATGGGGTTTAACGTCCTACTGTTCTGCTCCTAAAATGGGCTAATGAAGACTGGCATATGCCATAAAGTGTGCAATGAGGGAAATTTTACCCGGGCAGCGGCGTTACGGCCTACGAGGTTGGACAGGCGACAATACTCCTTGTCACGTACAACCAAGAAATCGAAACAACGCCAGTTGACTCAATGACAGACGTTTTGATACAGAGCGCACGTGCTAACCATTCAGCCACGCAACCTCCCTAAAATCGGCAAATTGCTGACCTACAGCGAGAAACATTTCAACCGGCCCAAATTTTCTATTTGAACAGTTTAATTTGCATGGTACCTTTAGTTATCAACCGAATATTACAAAACTTTTAAAAATAAGCTCCCCCTGACCAGCTTAAGCGTTCGCAATAAACGTTTGCCCCTTAAAATCTGCAAATTGCTGACTTTAAAGTGAGAAACATTACAACCGGGCGAAATTTTCTGTTTTATCACTTTTACAGTACCTTTGATTACCAACCGATTATTACAAAACTTTAAAAATAAAAGAGAAAGAGAGAAATGCGGCCTAATGTCCATTCGACACAAACTAGGTCATTTTGTGACTAACATATGTTTTTTAATTTCATTTAAAAACTCCCCTTGCGCTTACTGGTCTTTAGCCTTTGGGAGGAAACCGAAGGACACGGAGAAAACCCACGAGGTTGGACATCATACTTCATGTCACGTGCAACCTGGAGATCGAAACGACGCTCGTTGACTCAATGACAGACGTTACGATACAGCGCGCACATGCTAACCATTCAGCCTCCCTGAATTCGGAAAATTGCTGACTTATAGCAAGAAACATTTCAACCGGGCGAAATTTTCTGTTTTAACAGTTTAATGTGCACGGTACTTTAATTGCCAACCGATTATTACAACTGACCAGCTTAATCATGTGCAATAAACGTTTGGCCTGAATTGAAAGTTCTGCACGGAGAAAGTTCATCTTGATTTCCCGGCGTGGTTCCCCGTTGTCAGTGAGGCAGAACGGAGGGCCTGACAAGCACAGCTGTCTAGTCGTTCGGATGGGATGAAACACCAAGGTCCCGTGTACACATTGGAGTGCACGTAAAATATCCCTAAGCAGTTGGAATTCGATACTGTTGAATAAGCTCTATACGATGACTAAATGTGTAGATTGTAGTCACCCACACTGCATGTTTCGCTTAACAATGAAAGGGTGCCGTTTTCAATTTTCGATCCTTTTGTTCTTCTACTCCAGATATGTTGGACTGTTGATCGATGGTTTCATATAAAAGACTACCAATATGACTCTTTGTAGAAGAAGTTCCCAAAAAATATTATGTTGACTTTACGAGAAAGACCTCTAAACATGCTCCAAATTGTAAAAATACGACTTTTTGGATTTTCAATCTCTTTTTTTCGGCTATCCCTGATATTTAAAAAAAATGATACAATGATTTCAAACAACAGGCTAGCTATTAGACTCTCTATTGACAAAAGTTTCATCGCCCTCCCTTCATTATAACCGAAGTTATCGTGCCCTAAAGAATCAACAAATCAGCATCCTTATCTCTGCTTACCCTAAGCAGAAAATGCTCATCTTTGAACTCAATCATGACATTGACCTAGTGAACGTCTACACCAAGTTTGAACATTCTAGCTTAATTAGAAGGAGAGTTCCAAAGTCCCGGCCCTTCAAATTGCTTCTATTTTTCATTTTCAATTCAAAATGGTGACCATCACGTGACCGAAATCAAAATACGGATCCGATAGATTTTTAGGCATTCCTTCAAGGATTCTGAAAATATAACTCCCGAGTCTGTAAGTAAAATAGCAAAAAAGCCTTTTTGATTTTTCACGTTTAAAAATGGTGGCACTTCCGGTTCGATCGACAAACTCCATATTTTGTGTACGAATCAGTAATTACTATTCTGACCTATATTTCGACGATTTTTTTGAAAACTTTGATCCTTAATTTCGTCAAGGGGAGATAATTTAGAACATTTCTAATTATATTTTTGAAGTCACATCGGTAACATCTACTTATACACTAAATTTCATGAAAATCGTACAACTATTAAATAAGTTCTCAAATTGGTCTAAACTTCCGGTTCGAAATCACAGCGACGAATTTTCGAAATTGGAAAATGCGAAACTGCAGATGAAAATGATTTTTTTCAAGGTATTCAAAGAAAAAAGAATTAGTAAAATCGGTCAAAAAATAACAAAGTTACGACTATGCATTGTCAGTTTTTTCGTTCGTAAAATTCGGTGATTTCGGATTCGTAAAACGTTTTGAAAATATATTTAATCAACAGCCACCACCCATTTTTGGGGGGATAGGTAAAAGTTTCAGAACGATCCTATCGTTAGATTCTGAGAAATCCGATTTGTGGACAAAACACAAAAAAAAATAACAATAATAATCTTAACAGAAACAATAAGCTTTCATATGTAATATGAAAGCTTAATAATAACTTTAACAGAAACAATAAGCTTTCATATGTAATAATCTTAGTACGCAGTGTGAAACCCTAACTAGACCTGCAAGCAGGAATGAGGGTTTCACTGGTGCCAAGTTACTCTTAAACATGTGACTTCCGGTGCCAAGTTACCCTTGAACATATGTCACTTCCGGTACCAACGAAACCACTAAACAGGTTTCCAAATTAACATTGCACACAAATAAAATGGACGCAGAATCAACAAAATCCAGCAATATCAATTCATTTGTTACTTGTAAATGATCTTGCCAAAATTAAATTGCCCCCGGTGTTAATCAAAATGTTCAATTAGTCTTACGAAATCAGAAATGGCATACGATATCATATAGTGAAAATTTTATGTAAATCGAATAATAATTGCCACTTTTATTGACCAAAAAACTTGAAAAGTGACTTGTAGAAAATCGGCTATTTCTCTGCAACCGTACAAATTAGAAACCATTTTGTGGTATCTGTATGATCGTATGGGTTCATTCTATTTGTTGATTGGCATCAAATACCATAATTTGAAAAAGATTTCGAAACAGACTCATTTGAATAAAATATCTGTTTTGAGGGCTAAAAATACAGTTTTTGCCAAAATGACGTTACTTCCGGTGATAATGAAATCTTAAATTACTTGTATGAAATCCCCAATGGCATTAGGTATAACATGGTGTAACGTTTATGAAAATCGAATAATAATTAACACTTTTATGGCCCCGAAACCTTCAAAAGTGACCTGTAGAAAACCGTCTATTTCTCGGCAACCGAACAAGTTAGAAACAATTTTATGATATCTATATGACCATATGAGTTGTGTTTATATGTGAATTTAAACCAAAAGTTAAAATTATTAATACATATTAAATAATTCTTGTTTGAATAAAACATTGATTTAAAAAGATTAAAATGCAGTTTTTGACCAAATGACGTCACTTCCGGTGTCAATTTTAAATTGAATTCAACTTGATATGACGCTACATGCTTTTTGAATCAAATGATGTCACTTTTATAAAAATCCAATAATAATTGACTATTTTACAGGCAAAATAATGAAAACAGTGACTTATGCACAACTGCCCATTTCTTGGCAACTGCTTATATTACAAACTAATTTTAACATACATTTTCTTCGTATGGATTATAGCTACAAGTTTTTGAAAGTTACGAAGAAATATTTTAAAATCTGAAAAGCCTGAATAGGTTGTAAATAGGTCAATTTTACACCATTTTTAGCCTTTTAATTGAATTTGCTCGAAAATGAAATCGAAATTAAAAAAACTGCTTCCGACATTTTTTGCGCCTTGAATAGGCACACTCTTTGGGTCATAAAATTTTTCAAAAAAATAATATTTGTTTTCGAAAAATTGTACCTAACTGTCAAAATTGTAGTTTTTGGTAAAATTATGCCACTTCCGGTGCACACAGATAACACTTTTGGTCATAAAAAAATGACAATTGAGACAACAAAGCATATTAACTTTGTTTTATAAAAATCGAACAATAAAAAATCAATATAGGACTGAAAAACTGAATTAGCCCATGGCGGCCAAGGAAAATTACCGAGGCAAAAAATGTTAACATTTTTGCGCTAGTCAGATGACTCTTTGATTCTGTGCACAACACGACTAAAAAATATTCATAAATAGAAAAGTTTTTTGTAAAATTTTAAATTTTCGAAATTTGGCGACTAATATCTTCGAAGATTTGCAGAAAATCAAAAATCGAAAGTAGCGTAGCTATGTGCCCTGTCTCCGGCTTTGCCAAAAATGTATCGAAAGTTAAAATCCAATGATTAATGTTAAAATTACTGCAATATTTTCAAAAACGATCATTTGGTGATTTCGGACATTTCGCATTGTCGCAGAAAGTTCAAAATAGCTTTATCCTCTAAGTCACACCCACTTTCCCAGTAAAACCGAAGAAATCGTAACGATGCGACACGTAGTTGCTGAGATCTATTCAAATTGGAATCTGAATAATAATAAGAATAACTAGACCTGCATGCAGGAATGACGGGTTTCACTGGTGCCATGTTACCTTTGAACTTGAACTTGTGTCACTTTCGGTGGTACGTCACCCTTGAACATATGTCACTTCCGGTACCAATGAAACCAATATACAGGTTTCCACATAAGCATTGCACACATCAAATAAAATGGAAACAATATCATTTCATTTTATACATTTGTTACATGTAATTGATCCTGACAAAGTTACAGTACTTCCGGTGATAATGTAAATGTTCCATTAGTTTTATGAAATCAGAAATGGCATAAGGCATCACATGGTGAAAATTTTATGTAAATCGAATAATAATTGCCACTTTTATAGACCAAAAACCTTGAAAAGTGACATGTAGAAAATCGTCTATTTCTCGGCAACCGTACAAGTTAGAAACCATTTTTTGGTATTTATATGACCGTATGGGTTTATTCTATTTGTTGATTGGAATCAAATATCACAATTGTATAAACATTACAATTCAGACTCATTTGAATAAAATATCGGTTTTGAAGGCTTAAAATACAGTTTTGCCAAAATGACGTTACTTCCGGTGATAATGAAAACGTTAAATTAGTTTTATAACATCGCCTATGACATTAGGCTTCAAAGGGTGAAAATTTTATGAAAATCGAATAATAATTGACACTTTTATGGGCCAAAAACCTTCAAAAGTGACTTTTAGAAAATCGCCTATATCTCGGCAACCGAACAAGTTAGAAACAATTTTATGATATCTTTTTGACCGTATGAGTTTTGTTAATACGTGAATTTAAACCAAAAGTTAATTTTATTATTATATGTGACGTAATTCTTGGTTGAAAAAAATATCGATTTTAAAAGTTAAAAATTGAGTTTTTGACTAAATGACGTCACATCCGGTGTCAATTTTAAATAGTAATCAACATGATATGACGCAGACTTGCTTTTTGAATCAAATGATGTCACTTTTGTGAACATCCATTAATAATTGACTATTTTACAGGCAAAATTACGAAAACAGTGAGTTATGCAAAACTGCCCATTTCTCGGCATTTGCTCATTTTAGAAACTAATTTTAACATACATTCTCTTCGTATGGATTATAGCTACAAGTTTATAAAAGTTACGAAGAAATATTTTAAAATCTGAAAAGCCTGAATAGGTTGTAAATAGATCAATTTTACACCATTTTTAGCCTCTTAATCGAATTTGCTCGAAAATGAAATCGAAATTAAAAAAACTGCTTCCTACATTTTTTGCGCCTTGAAAGGGCACACTCTTTGACTCAAATAATTTTTCCAAAAAATAACATTTGTTTTCGAAGAAGGAAAATAACTGTCAAAATTGTAGTTTTCGGTAAAATTATGCCACTTCCGGTGCCGACAGGTAACACTTTTGGTAATAAAAAAAATGACAATTGATACAACGAAGCATATGAACTTTGTTTTATACAAATCGAACAATAAAAAATTAATCTAGGACTGAAAAACTGAATTAGCCAATGGCGGCCAAGGAAAATTACTGAGACCAAAATTTTTAACATTTTTGCACTAGTCAGACGACTCTTTAATTCTGTGCACAATACGACTAAAAAATATTCATAAATAAAAAAGTTTTTTGTAAAATTTTAAATTTTCGAAATTTGGCGCCTAATATCTTCGAAGATTTGCCGAAAATCAAAAATCGAAAGTAGCGTAGCTATGTGCCCTGTCTCAGGTTATGCCAAAATGTATCGAAAGTTAAAATCCAATGATTATTGTTAAAATTACTGCAATATTTTCATAAACGATAACTTCGGTGATTTCGGACATTTCGCATTGTCGCAGAACGTTCAAAATAGCTTTATCCTCTAAGTCACACCCACTTTCCCAGTAAAACCGAAGAAATCGTAACGATGCGACACGTAGTTGCTGAGATCTATTCAAATTGGAATCTGAATAATAATAATAATAATAAGAATAATAATTTTAACAAAAACAATAGTGTTTCACACAAGCTACGCAGTGTGAAACCCTAATAATTTTAACAAAAACAATTGTGTTTCACACAAGCTACGCAGTGTGAAACCCTAACTAGATCTGCTACTGTCCCATGCAGATATGAAAGCTTCCATATTCACAGTCACTTCCTGTCACATGTCATGGGTCATATGAATAATCCGAACAAGGAAAAAAAATCATTAAAATCGGTCACAATCTAGTAAAGTTAATGTGATTTTTCACTCGTAAAGAATTTTGTCAGCACGAAAAACATCAAAGGCAAAAATCGAATTTTTGAAATATTCAAATACCGTATCCCGACTATCTTGAAATGTATTAATGTCAGACATAGGAGACGCATTGAACATACTATTCTCTATTGTGTTTGTTTACAAGTCCGTAAATGTCGATTTTTCACTATGTTTTATATTCACTTCAAAATGGTGACTACCAGTTGACCTAAATCAAAATTCTACTTCGAACTTCATCAAGACATTGACCTAGTGAATGCCTATACCAAGTTTGAACATTGTACCCCAATTAGAAGAAGAGTTATTGTGTTCCAGAGTCATCAAGGTATTGGCCTAATAAACACCCACACCAAGTCTAGCTGAATTAGAAAGAGAGTTATTGTGTCCCAAACTAGATCATTTCGGGACTAACATATAGTTCGATTTTATTTCAATATTTCGCTTGCGCGTAGAGGTCTTTGGCAGTGGAAGGAAACCGGAGGAAATGACGAAAACCCACCAAGATGGACAGGCGACCTTACTCCTTGTCAGGTACGACCGGAGATTCGAAAACACGCTAGCTGACTCGATGACAGGCTTTATGATACAGCGCGCGCGTGCTAACCATTCAGCCACCAAACTCCCCTTTGAAATCAGACACGTGCAATATGTCATATAAGAAGAATAACAAGTCGCTCACATACAAAATGGTAAATTAATGAGCGTAGGTCAAAAGGTTGAGCTACTATTTTAGAGTATTTAATTGTTTTGTTAAGAGACACGTTAAGGGTTGTTCATAGTTAAATGAAAGTTTAATTTTAAATAAGACGAACGTCTACCAATAAAATGAGGATTTAATAATATTAAAATAAAGTTTCAAATTAAGAATAATTAATTATTGGTCTAATGCAATGAAATGCTTTGATTTGACGGATGAAATGTACGATGGATGTCCACACTATGTGGCGAAGGCGTTGACCTGCTAGCCAGGAGGTCGGGTGTTCGATCCCTGCATTGGCCGAGAAAGTTCATCTCGATTTTCTGGCGTGTCCTCCCACCGGCGTGTACACATTGGACTGCACGTAAAAGATTCCTTAGCAGTTTGAATTCGATAATGTTGAATAAGCTCTATACCATGACTAAATGTGCAGATTGTAGCCACCCACACTGCATGTTTTGCTTAACAATGAAAGGGTGCCGTTTTCAATTTTCGATCCTTTTATTCCTCTACTCCTGATATTTTGGACTGTTGATCGATGGTTTCATATAAAAGACTACCGATAAGACTCTTTGTAGAAGAAGTTCCCCAAAAATATTATGTTCACTTTAAGAGAAAAGGATCTTTAAATATGCTCTAAATCGTAAAAATACCACTTTTTGGATTTTCGATCTCTTTTTTCTGCTATCCCTGATCTTTAAAAAAAATGATACAATGATTTCACACAACAGGCTAGCTATTAGACTCTCGATTGACAAGAGTTTCACCACCCTCCCTTCATTATAACCGAAGTTATTGTGCCCTAAAGAATCAACAAATCAGCATGCTTATCTCTGCTTACCCCAGACAAAAAATGCTCATCTTTACACTCAATCATGACATTGACCTAGTGAACGTCTAACCCAAGTTTAAACATTCTAGTTTAATTAGAAGGAGAGTTATTGTGTTCCAAAAACTCGGCCCTTCAAATTGCTTCTATTTTTCATTTTCAATTCAAAATGGTGACTCCCAGTTGACCTAAATGAAAATTCTACTCCCGACGTTTTTTAGGCCTTCCTCCAAGGATTCAGAAAATATAATTCCCGTGTCTGTAAGTAAAATAGCAAAATGGCGTTTGAAGTTTTTACATTTCAAGATGGTGGCACTTCCGGGTTGAGCTACAAACTCCATTTTTTGTGTACGAATCAGTGGTCTCGGAACTAGTAACCAAAAAAAAATTCAAGATGATTTGACCTATATTTCGTCGATTTTTTTGAAAATTTCGATCCTCAATTTCTCCAAGGGGAGATAATTTAGAAAATTTCTGAAGTCGCATCATTAAGGTTTACTTACATATTAAATTTCATGAAAATCGTACAACTACTAAAGAAGTTGTCGAGTTGGTCTAAACTTCCGGTTCGATATCACAGCGACGAATTTTCGAAATTCGAAAATCCGAAATTGCAGATTTGAAGTAAATGTCTCAAGGTACTCATAGAAAAAAGAATTAATTGAATAGGTCAACTAGTCACAAAGTTACAGCATTGTAGGTCAAATGCATTCGTTAGAGAAATTCGGTGATTTCGGATTCGTAAAACGTTTTGAAAATATATTTAATCAAGGCTCGCACCCCATTTATGGGGGGGGGGGGGTAGGTCAAAGTTTCAGAAAGATCCTATGGTTAGATTCTGAGAAATCCGATTTGCAGAAAATACACAAAAAAAATAAAAATAATAATAATAACTTTAACAGAAACAATAAGCTTTCATATGTAATATGTAACTAGACCTGCAGACCTGCAGTGCTGAACCGGCTTTCAGGAATCAGACAGGAAGTGCGTCATACAATAGCCGATCCATCGAGCTACCAAACGATATTGTAGTTGTTATGATTCAGTGACAGCCTCTATCAGATTTTTAAGTAATATTTGCTTGCGAATACACCGGTCAAAATTGTATAATCTGGCAAAATTACTTCACTCCCGGTGCCAAAAGAAATCATTATCGGTAACAAATAAGTTGAGAATTCGCAATTGAGAATTGTTTTATACACACCAGGCAATATATAATAAACTTGGAACCCATAAACTGAAATTAAAAAAGGTAAAAAACTTAACGGGAGACAAAATATATCTCAAATTCACCGGCACTACCGAGATGAGAGAAATGGGGTTTAACGTCGAATAGACACAAACTATGTCATTTCGGGACTAGTATGGTTTAATTTTATATCAATAATTCCTGTGTAAAATATCATCAAAAAGTATTCATAAATAAAAAAAAGGTTTTCGTAAAGGGATTAATTTTTTTCAAAATATCGGACATTTTTTGGACTTCTTCCGGTTTTACGATCGTTGTTGTAATAGCTTTTCGAAGTTCTTTGGATACTTAACTTTACGTACCAGAAGTGTCAGAAACATCCATTGAGTAGTTTGGGAAAAAAAGATAAATTAAAGAGCGTTTCCAAAAATTTAACGATTTTTCAATTTTTTTCAAAGTTTGAGGCCGTTTTTGGACCACTTATATTATTTCAACCCTTTTTATTTTGGATTCACTATATAGACAACCGATAGGACTTTGAGTAAGAAAGTTTAAGAAAAATCTGTGGTGTCGTTTTCGAGAAAAGGGCGTCTCAGAATGTTAAAAAATCGAAAAATACTAGATTTTTGTCATACAATAATTTATTTCCTTACCATCGAAATCGTATTATTTAGATACCATATGATGGTCCATTAATAGGGCTATCTAGCGACACTTTAGTTCTTTTGGTCCGCTATTACCTAAGGGAGAATTCAAGTTTTTCGCAAGTGCGACAATGTTTTTAACCTTTTTTTTTTCATTTTTTGAATACTTCCGGTATGGTTATTATTGTCGGAATAGTTTTAATAGCCGGTTTGGGCACTAAAATAGCCACAGGGCTCTGTCATGATATATTACATTATCTGATCAGATAAAATGCCCCTGAGAAATCCTATGTTCAAAAAATCTAAAAACGCAAAAAATTTAAAATATCGAAAATTAAATTTCAATAACTACATGCATATTATATATCGTTAGAATCGTACTAGGTCACCTTTCTGAATATATAACCTTTTTTTGAAAATCTCTTAAAATAAAAAAATAGTAGAGCATTTTCCCAAATTTCACGATTTTTCGACTTTTTTTGATTTTCAGTCCGTTATTTCACCTATTCCAGATATTTCAAAGTCGTAATGGGATGTTTCCGCAAGGTCTCTCGATAGAGAAAGTTTCATAAAAATCTGTGGCGGAGTTTTCGAGATACACGCATCCCAAAACGCTCCAAATCAGAAAGGACTCTCGATAGAAAATTTTTTAAAAAAAGTTGCGGTTAAGTATTCGAGCTACAGGCATCCAAAAACGCTCCAAATCAGAAAATACTTGATTTTCAGCGTGCCATATTGTGCTTCCTGCTCATCGTATCCGTACGAATTGGGTATCATATGATAGTACAATCCTAGTGCAATCCAATGGTGCCCTAATTTGTCTAATCCATTGATATCGGACGGAGAAATCGCGTTTTCCCAAAAATACCCATTTTTTGCATTTTTTTCAAAATATCGGACATTATTTCGACCACTTCCGGTGCACAGATTATTGTTGAAATTGCTTTATTCCTTGCAATGGTCATTTGGCTTCATGCCTCTGAAGTTTCAGAAACGTCACTTCTGCCATAAAACGAAACCCGAGCTCACAAAATGGGTAGAAAATTCGAAAAAAATCGAAAAATAAAGGGCGATAACTCGGAATAAAACTTATATTTCTGGAATCGGATGGTTTTCAGGTATCCGAAAATGTAGGTCAAATTTGAAAATTTTGAAAAATAACAAAAATTGTCTCTCAAACCACATTTTTCATTTTTCGATCGCAAGAAGTCAGCGATGAAGTTTCGAAATATCGAAAATTTCAACTGCTACCGCCCGAGAAAAGACTCAGGGTTTCCGAAAATGTCATTTGTATGAAAATAGGTATAGAATTGACGAATCTACGGCCGTTTTTTAATTTTTTGACACAGCACAAAATTCGACCACTTCCGGTCTGCGCAGAAGTTTCAAAAATAGTTTATCAAGTAGCCAATACATGGTTTCCCAATAGAGAATTAGGTCCTAGATCGGTATCTGTTACAGGCACTGAGAAATAGGCTCCGGCGAAAAAAAAATAATAATACCTAGACCTGCAAGCAGCACTGAACCGGCTTTCAGGAATCATACAGGAAGTTTATTATACCGAACTATACTTTAGTTGTTTTGTTTCAGTGACACCCTCTATCATATGTAAAAGTAATATTTGCTGGCGAAAAGACCGGTCAAAATTATGGCAAAATTACGTCACTTCCGGTGCCGAAAGAAATTTTTATAGGTGAAAAATATGTCGAGAATTTGCAACATACAAACTTTGTTTAATACATATCGGGCAATGAATAATTAACCTATAACCCATAAACTGAAATTAAGACAGTAAAATAATTAAAAGTGACCCTTGGAAAATTGGCTATTATTCCACAAGGGAACATGCTAGAAGCCTTTTCTTGATATCAATATGATGGTATTGATTCAATCTTACTGCCCATTAGAGTCGGACGTTATAAATTTTAACAAATAATAAATATAAATCCCTTCAAATAAATGTTTGTTTTGAAGGCTAAAAATACGTTTTTTGCAAAAATTACATTACTTCCGGTGATATTGAAAATGTTAACTTAGTTGATAGAAGTCATAAATGGCATAAGGCATCAAATGGTAGAAAAATTATAAAAATCGAATAATAATTGACACTTTTATAGACCAAAAACCTTGAAAAGTGACTTATAGAAGATCACCTATTTCTCTGTAACCGTACAAGTTAGAAACCATTTTGTGGTATCTGTATGGTCGTATGGTTTCATTCTATTCGTTGATGGGAATCAAATATCATAATTTTAAAAATATTATAAGGCAGACTCATTTGAATAAAATATTTGTTTTTTAGGTTAAAAATACAGTTTTTGCAGAAATGACGTCATTTCCGGCCACTGTAAAAATGTTAAAATGGGCTTGACCTAGTCCACATTGACATTAGGCATCAAATGGAAAAAAAAATATTGCAAATCGAATAATAATTCACTCTTTTATAGGCAAAATAACGTGAAAAGTGATGCATGCAAAATTGCATATTTCTCGGCAACTGCTCATATTACAAACTGATTTTCGCATACATTCTCTTCGTCTGGATTATTGCTACGAGTTTATGAAAACCACAAATAAATATTTCAAAATATGAAGACGCTGAATGAATTGTAAATATCTGAATTTTACATTTTATTTTACATTCTATTCGAAATTGCCCGAAAATGAAATTGAAATTAAAAAATCTGAGCTAAAGATTTTATACACCTTTGCAGGATGCATCCTTTTAGTTATATCAGTTTTGAAAAAAAAAATATTTGCTTTCAAAAAGTGGTACCGAACTGTCAAAATTGTAGTTTTTGTTAATATTACGTCACTTCCGTTGCCGACAGAAAAATTTCACCGTAACAAAAAAAAATTGCAAATGGGAGCATATGAACTTTGTTTTATACAAATCGAACAATAAATAGTTTTTCTGGTTACGAAAAACTAAATTAGCCGATGGCGGCTAACGGAAATTACCGAGACAATTTTTTTAATCATTTCTGCTCAAGTAGGATGATATTTTAACCCTGTGTAAAATACCATCAAAAAATATTCATAAATAAAAAAGGTTTTTGTAAAAAAAAATTTTTTTTTCAAAATATCGGACATTTTTTCGACTACTTCCGGTTTTACGATCATTGTCGTGGCAGCTTTACGACGTTCTTTGGATAATTAACTTTCTGTACCAGAAGTGTCAGAAACATCCATTGAGTAGTTTGGGGAAAAAAAAATAAATTAAAGAGCGTTTCCAAAAATTTAACGATTTTTCAATTTTTTTCAAAGTTTGAGGCCATTTTTGGACCTCTTATATTATTTCAATGCTTTTCATTTTGGATTCACTATATATACAACCGATAGGACTTTGAGTAAGAAAAGTTTAAGAAAAATCTGCGGCGTTGTTTTCAAGAAAAGGGCGTCTCGGAATGTTAAAAAATCGGAAAATACTAGATTTTTGGCATACAATAATTTATTTCCTTATCATCGAAATCGTATTATTTAGACACCATATGATGGTCCATTAATAGGGCTAACCAGCGACACTTTAGTTCTTTTGGTCCGCTATTACCTAAGGGAGAAATCAAGTTTTTCGCAAGTGCGACAATGTTTTTAACATTTTTTTTCATTTTTTGAATACTTTCGGTATGGCTATTATTGTCGGAAGAGTTTTAATAGCCGGTTTGGGCACTAAATTAGCCACAGGGTTCTGTAATGACATATTACATTATGTGATCAGATAAAATGCCCCTGAGAAATCCTATGTTCAAAAGTGCTAAAAATGCAAAAAAATTAAAATATCGAAAATTAAATTTCAATAACTACATACATATTATACATCGTTAGAATCGTAATTAGGTCAGCTATCTGATTATACAACCTTTTTTTGAAAATCTCTTAAAATAAAAAAATAGTAGAGCATTTTCCAAAATTTCACGATTTTTCGACTTTTTTTCGATTTTCAGTCCGTTATTTCACCTATTCCACATATTTCAAAGTCTTACTGGATGGTTTCATGCAAAATAACTCCGAAAGGACTCTCGATAGAAAATTTTTTAAAAAAAGTTGCGGTTAAATATTCGAGCTACAGGCATCCAAAAACGCTCCAAATCAGAAAATACTTGATTTTCAGCGTGCCATATTGTGCTTCCTGCTCATCGTATCCGTACGAATTGGGTATCATATGATAGTACAATCCTAGTGCAATCCAATGGTGCCCTAATTTGTCTAATCCATTGATATCGGACGGAGAAATCGCGTTTTCCCCAAAATACCCATTTTTTGCATTTTTTTCAAAATATCGGACATTATTTCGACCACTTCCGGTGTACAGATTATTGTTGAAATTGCTTTATTCCTTGCAATGGTCATTTGGCTTCATGCCTCAGAAGTTTCAGAAACGTCAATTCGGCCATAAAACGAAACCCGAGCTCACAAAATGGGTAGAAAATTCGAAAAAAATCGAAAAATAAAGGGCGATAACTCTGAATGAAACTTATATTACTGGAATCGGATGGACTTCAGGTATCCAAAAATGTAGGTCATATTTCAAAATTTTGAAAAATAACAAAAATTGTCTCTCAAACAACATTTTTCATTTTTCGATCGCAAGAAGTCAGCGATGAAGTTTCGAAATATCGAAATTTTCAACTGCTATCGTCCGAGAAAGGACTCAGGGTTTCCGAAAATGTCATTTGTATGAAAATAGGTACAGAATTGACGAATCTACGGCCGTTTTTTAATTTTTTGACACCGCACGAAATTCGACCACTTCCGGTCTGCGCAGAAGTTTCAAATATAGTTTATCAAGTAGCCAACACATGGTTTCTCGATAGAGAATTAGGTCCCAGATCGGTATCTGTTACAGGCACTGAGAAATAGGCTCCGGCGAAAAAAAAAATAATGATAACTAGACTTGCTTGCAAGGCTGAAGGCTTTCACCTTACCCAAGGCAGCACAAAATGCCTACCACTCAGCCCTTAAAACACACACACACACACACACACACACTTAAACAACTCAGACATTGACATTTTCTGTGCATGCGCATTACGATAGAAGGAAAGTGAAAAATGTAGTTGAACAATTATGAACTTGGATCGGTAGAATCCTACAGACGCCAGAAATCTAAATACGCAATCAAAAACGCAAAAATTCTAAAAAAAAAATTACAATTTTAGTACACTTTCAAATTTTCAGGAAAAAAAGAGAACTGTGTGGTATTGCAATTCGACCTATATCTCATCCGCAATATCCCCGGCTCTACAAAAATATAACTTTTTCGAAAATCGGTTGGGAATTGAGATTATTAGGACCTATTTTCATTTATGCACGTTAAAGATTTACTTCACTTCAGGTCTGTTCAGAACTTTCGCAATACTTCTAAGTACTTACTGCTTAAAACATAGGAAAAATCATTATTCAGAACTCTATCTGCTTTACTTTCAGAGATCTACACGAGAATGAAAAAAAAAACTGTTTTTCGAATGGGACAAAAAAAAAGATCGTGTCAGATCATAACCAAAACCAAGAATCATACCTTTCAACATCAACTTTTCAACATTTGTCCAGAGGGGTGCCTTCCTTATAAATAGTTTCGGCAAATAGCGTCATTTTCGCTGGTATCATATGATGGCGTCATGTGGACAAAAACCCTGGGATAATAATTTCAGGAGTAAATGTTATTGACTAAAATGAATTATTTTCACTCTAGAAGCAGCATTACCAGATATTGGTTACCAGTAAAACACCTTTAGGTAAAATATTGCCTCTTTCAAAAAAAGCTCTCTATATAATGCTTTATACGTAGGCAAAACGTTGCGATTATGACCAACTCGGACTTTTGTCAATGTCACACCAATGTGTACACGGGACTTTGGAATCACGTCCATATCAACTACTCAAATATGCAACAGGTTCAAAAATTGATTAAATATTCAATGAAATATCGACAATTTTCTGATTTCGTGCACGTTAAAGATTTGACGTCACTACTTGTAACATATAAAAAAATAATATTTATTACAGATAGAGTCCATGCTCAAACTGGTTATCTCAACTAGTTAAAAAAATATTTCTTATTTAGTGTAAATGGGTATTAAAACGAGTAAAATGCATCATTTTGCCCGAAGCAGTAGGTGTTAAGTAAACATTGCACGAGCCGTTGAGCCAATGACTAACGGCGCGTGCAGTCAACGCACCTGTTGTGGACTGTCGTCTGTTACAGAGATATTTCGTAAGTAATTCTCTGTGAAACAGATTGATAAATAGGCTCAACAGAGAGGTTTATTTTCACTGATATCAAATGATGACGTCATGGAGACAAAAATTCGGCGATATTAATTTCAGGGGTAACTATTATTTACTAAAACGAATTATTTTCACTCTAGAAGCACCAGTAACAGATATTGGTTACTATTAAAACACCCTTAGTTCAAATATTGCCACTTTTAAAAAAATCTCTCTATATATGCTTTATACGTATGCAAAACGTTCCAATTTTGACCAATTCGGACTTTTGTCGATGTCACACCAAGGTGTACACGGGACTTTGGAATCGCGTTTTCATGTCAGCTACTCAAATATGTAACTGGTTCAAAAATTGATTTTATATTCAATGAAATATCGCCAATTTTCGCATTTCGTGCACGTTAAAGATTTGACGTCACCAACATATAAATGTTCGATATTTATTAGAAACAGAGTCCACGCTCTAACTACATTAAACTTTCTATGACCGGTGCAATATTCGTACTTCTGCACGATACTACTGCAAGATACAACTACAACCTCTTAAAAATTGGATTTGCTTATAAACTGCGCGAGCCGTCGATTTGTGTCGAGATGATTACGGCTATGAGGTAATTTTGGCCAAAGAGAAACAATATTAATTCAAAGACTAATTATTACACACATAAATCAAATATTTCTGCTACAGGGTCACTATACCCTTATTTTGAATAGAAGTAAAGACTCAAAGTTGATATACTTTCTGCCCAAATATCGTCACTGTGAGAGAAAAGGAGACTTTTGAATATGCTCTAAACGTTGCTAATACGTACACATTGTACCAACTCTTACTGCATGTTTCGCTTAACAATGAAAGGTGACGTTTTCAATTTTCGATCTCTTTGTTCTCATACTCCTGATATTTCTAACTGTTGCGCAATGGTTTCATACCTAAGAGTACCGATAAAACTCTTTGTAGAAGAAGTTCAAAAAGAAAATTACGTTGACTTTTCGAGAAAAAGACGTCTAAAAATGTTCCAAATGGTAAAAATACGACGTTTTGGATTTTCAATCTCGTTTTTTGACTACTCATGACATTTAGAGAAATTGTACAATGGTTTCACACAATACACCACCTATAAGACTCTCGAATGAGAAAGTTTTAAAAAAATCGTAGGCGGCGTTTTCGAGAAATACGCGTCTAAAATTGATCGAAATAGCAAAATACCTTACTTTTCAAACTCTGATAACTTTTTTATTTTTTGATAGAAACTTGTCGCTATAGTACCATCTTGTAGATAATTCACGTGGCTATCAAACGATATAATACTTTAACTACTCGGTAAACAACCAATCGATACATCTTATTTGACGCACAGGCACCCATTTTTCTGAATTTTGTCAAACTTTGGATACCTTTCTTGACCACTTCCGGTGATTAGAGGATTTTCATTTATAGTTCATGGACTGGTTTGGTCCTTCGACTTCATATTCCTGAAGTTTCAGAAAAATCGTTGGAGCCGTTTTAAAAAAATAAGAACTCTACGATTTGACCAAAATGCGAAAAAAAGTGAAAAATCAAAGTTAACATTTCGGAACAAAACTTATATTGTTGGAATCGGATCGATGTCAACAATCCTAAAATATAAGCAGAAATTCAAAATTCCAAAAAATAAAAATTTTGGGAAATTTTTGAAAATTTTCAAATTTTCACCAAAAAAAATAAAGCGACAAAGTTTCTAAATTCGACATTTTTGAACTGCTATCGGCTCAGAAATATCTCCAGCTATCCAAAAATGTAAATATCAAAAAAATTGGTTGAGAATTAACAGAATTACGGCCGTTTTTAGTTTTTCGTATTAAACGTCACTTCCGGTGTGCGCACAGATTTCAAAATAGCTTTAAGCAGTAGCTGCACACCACTTTTCCGACAGAAGATCAAATTGCAAACCTCTATCTCTTATAGTTGCTGAGATCTAGCTTCCCCCAATAAAAAAAAAAATAATAATAATCTTAGTAATAACAATAGTCTTTCACCGAAGGTGAAAGCCTAATAAATAATAATTTTAGTAATCACAATAGGCTTTCAGACAGTCTGAAAGCTTAATAAATAATAACTAGACCTGCATGCAGGAATGACGGGTTTCACTGGTGCCACGTTAACTTTAAACTTATGTCACTTTCGCTCCCATGTTGCCCTTGAACCAATGGCACCGATAAACAGATTTCCACATAAACATTGCACACATCAAATAAAACAGAATCAGCAAAAATCCAGCAATATCAATTCATTTTATACATTTGTAACATGTAATTGATCCTGATTAAATTACAGTACTTCCGGTGATAATGAAAATGTTCAATTAGTTTCATGAAATCAGAAATGGCATAAGATATCATATAGTGAAAATTTTATGTAAATCGAAAAATAATTGCCACTTTTATTGACCAAAAAACTTGAAAAGTGACTTGTAGAAAATCGGCTATTTCTCTGCAACCGTACAAGTTAGAAACCATTTTGTGGTATCTGTATGATCGTATGGGTTCATTCTATTTGTTGATTGGCATCAAATATCATAATTTGAAAAAGATTTCAAAACAGACTCATTTGAATAAAATATCTCTTTTGAAGGCTAAAAATACAGTTTTTGCCAAAATGACATTACTTCCGGTGTTACTAAAATGTTAAATTAGTTTATAATACCGTCTATGACATTAGGCATCAAATGATGAAACTTTTATGAAAATCGAATAATAATTGACACATTTACGGGCCAAAAACCTTTAAAAGTGATTTGTAGAAAACCGCCTATATCTCGGCTACCGAACAAGTTAGAAACAATTTTATGATATCTGTATGATCATATGAGTTTTGTTAATATGTGAATTTAAACCAAAAGTTAATTCAATTATTACATATGACATAATTCTTGGTTGAAAAAAATATCGATTTTAAAAGTTAAAAATGGAGTTTTTGACTAAATGACGTCAATTCCGGTGTCAATTTTAAATAGTAATCAACATGATATGATGCACACTTACTTTTTGAATCAAATGATGTCACTTTTGTGAATATCCATTAATAAATGACTATTTTACAGGCAAAATTACGAAAACCGTGACTTATGCAAAACTGCCCATTTCTCGGCAACTGCTTATACTAGAAACTAATTTTAACATACATTTTCTGCGTATGGATCAAAGCTACACGTTTATAAAAGTTACGTAGAAATATTTTAAAATCTGAAAAGCCTGAATGGGTTGTAAAAGGTCAATTTTACACCTTTTTTCAACTCTTAATCGAATTTGCTCGAAAATGAAATCGAAATTAAAAAAACTGAGCTCACACTTTTTTGCGCCTTTAAAGGGTACACTCTTTTTGTTACATCAAGTTTTTAAAAAAATAATATTTTCTCTTGAAAAATGGTACCTAACTGTCAAAATTGTAGACTCGGCATCAACAAACTACGCTCGCCATTTGAATGAAGACAAACACGTTAATCTGACCCTTCAAAAGTCTGCATTGATTAATACATGAAACAAATATAATATTCCTTCTTTCATTCTTTCCCCCATTTTGGCCAAATGTGAAAAACGTACTAAGGGATACACGACATGTACATAATCACTGACGCCGACGGGTAATAAATAATATTAAGATACTACATGTAGATCATAGCCCACAATTTGCAAGCGATGGATAGTGAACAAGCTAAACAAAAGGCGATTTTTCATACAATCATATTTAATTCAGGAAGATACAATCCGATATGTGCTAATTACCACAGGAAATCCATTTTATACATGTGTTACATGTAAGTGATCCTGACCATATCACAGTACTTCCAGCGATAATGAAAATTAGTTTCTTAAAATCAGAAATAATAATCACATGGAGAAAATTTTATGTAAATCGAATAAGAATTGCCACTTTTATAGACCTCAAACCTTGAAAAGTGACTTGTAGGAAATCGTCCATTTCTCTGCAACCATACAAGTGAGAAACCATTTTGTGGTATCTGAATGATCGCATGGATTCATTCTATTAGTTGATGCGAACTAAATATCATAATTTTAAATATATTACAAATCAGACTCATTTGAAAAAATACCTGTTTTGAAGGCTAAAAAAATACAGTTTTTGCCAAAATATAATTACTTCCGGTGATACTGAAAATGTTAAATTAGTTTTATTAAATCATAAATGACGTAAGAGGTGGTCAACCGTGACCTGATGAGTTTAACAATGAATTATACAATGTGATTTAACTGACCAATATATGTGCATTTTCTTCTGGATTTAGCTAAGTCATGGATTTAGGAGATGAATCATCTTAAAAGTTAAGTAATATAGTTTAAAGATTCTCAGTTTATATAACATTTAATATCGTGAGAAGTATTCAATCCGGCCATGTTCACCTTTCTATGCTAGCAGTTCACTCACAACCAATTAATCGGGGCTCTTCAGCATGAGCAGCAATAAAAATGTCGATAATAGCAAGAAAAAATCCAACAAAAAAGTAAAACCTGACAATTCAAATAAACGAAAAAGAGCGGACGCCTCATCTTCTGACAACACAGCAACTAGTTTTCTAGACACATTGCTAAAGGATGAACAGTCGTTAAAAACCTTTATTACCGATCTATTGAAAAATGATAACGCGAGAGCACACTTACTATCCCAACTTCAGCCCGATATTATAAATAATTTGAATGAACGTATAACCCAGTTGGAAAGTAAGATTGATGATCTGGAACAATACTCTAGACGTACATGTCTCAAGTTTAGCGGTATACCTGAAGTCGGACCAGGTGAAAGAGAAAACACCGATTATATAATTCTTGACATTATAAATTGTGAAATTACCAATCATTTGAATATCCAACTTTCATTACATGATATTGGCAGAACGCATCGCGTTGGTCCGGTGCGCCCAGGATATTGCCGGGACATTATAGTTCGCTTTATAAGCTATCGATGCAGAGCTCTAGTATTTGGTAACAAGAAACGCCTAAAAACAAACAATAACGGTAGAAAATTCAAAATCTATATAAACGAAGCCCTAACTAAAAGCAGGTCGATTTTGTATCGGAAAACCAGAGACCTCTACAAAAGTAAACTAATAGACGGTTGTTGGACAAACGACGGTAGAATTATGGTGAAATCTCTAGACGGTAAAATATCTACAGTCAATTATGATACCGAACTTAGTCAGTTCATAAGGCCTCAGGGTACTTTTGCCAATGCAGCAACTACCACCAATAATTGTATGCCTATTAACGAACAAACGGAATTAAAATCAGTGGATTCGAGTCACATCGATGCAGCTCCAGACACCACCCAAGAATTGAATTCTCGGGGACCGCTATCATCTACCCCAACAAACAGAAACTACGACACTCTATCAAACGACGGATTTGAAACGGTTGGCGCGCGATCAAGAAGGTTAAACACCAATTATTTTCCTGATGATAACCGGTTTTCAATACCAACGCCAGATCTGTATAATACAGCTAAATCTTACTTTTCTAAATGAGTTATCTAAATTTATTATCAATTAACGTTCGAGGTATAAGATGCAAGAATAAAAGATTAAAAATATTCTCATGGCTAAGAAAACAAAATAATGACATAACATTTATTCAAGAAAGCCATTCTACCATTTTAGATGAAAGGTCATGGAGAAATGAATGGAAAGGCGATATTTTTTTCGCTCATGGTAAATCCAATACCGCAGGAACCCTTGTTTTGATTAATAATAAAAATAATAATTATGACATTATTCAAACTTTGTCTGACAGCAAAGGCTACTATAATATAATAGTCATTAAAAGTTATATGCACATATATATTATTGTAAATACTTATAGTCCTATTGCTGATAACGATCAAAGTGTTTACTTTAGTACACTTTTAAATCAAATAAACAGTATAACAAGTAATTATGAATCATATTGTGTAATAATAGGAGGGGATTTTAATAATATTAACAATGTATCAAAAGACCGCTACGGCGGTAATTATAAAATTAAAAAGAAAGGTCGGCTAAAAATTTTTGAAATAATCAATAAATATGATCTTTTGGATATATACAGGCATAAAAACCCAGATTGTATGAAATACACCTGGAGACAAAAATCACCCTTTATTCAGAGTCGCATAGACTTCTGGCTTTTACCGGACTACCTTTCAAATCTTTGTGCCAATACAGAAATTGTACCAACATTTTTCAGTGATCACTCTGCAATAACACTAACTATAAAACTTACCAATGAAAGCAAAGGACCAGGTCTCTGGATTTTTAATGCCACTTTATGTCACGATAATAGTTATAAAAGACACATCATAGAAAATATAGATAAATGGGCAATATAATATCATGAACCGAATGATAGTAGGGGACTATGGGATTATATCAAGTACCAAATAAAAATCTTTACAATAAGTTACTCAAAAAGAAAGCAAAAGGTAAAACAAAATTTAAAAAACAAGTTAACGGAAGAGATTAAAACACTAGAAAATAATTTATCGGAGAATAACTATACACAACTTTTGTATCTACAAAAGCAATTAGATCAAATATATGTTGAGGAAACCAAAGGAGCAATTTTGAGATCCAAGATAGCCCGGTACGAAAAGGGTGAAAAAAATACAAAGTTTTTCTAAATTTAGAGACACGTAACAAAAAACTAACATCCATATCTAGCATCCAAAAAGCCAATAGTGAAATCACATTCTGTAAAAAGGAAATTACAACAGAAATATATAACTTTTATCAAAATTTATACTCAGACGGATGTTTAACGTCCTACTCAGAAAAACGAGAAATAAATGTAGTTACACATGATCTTCCGAAACTATGTGACTACCAAAGTCAAGAGTTAGAAGAAAAAATAAGCAATATAGAGTGTCAAAAGGCGATTGAATCATTCAAAGACAACAAATCACCTGGAAATGATGGAATTACCATCGAATTTTATAGATCATTCTGGCCCTCGATAGCAAAATATGTTTTAAAATGTTATGATAGTTCTTTTGAAAATGAATCATTGTCCTCATCACAAAAACAATCAATAATAAAACTTATACCAAAAACAGATAAGGATAAATCACTGTTGAATAACTGGAGACCAATCACATTAATTAACGTTGATGTAAAAATAATTAGTAAAGTCTTAAATAATCGACTGAGACAACATTTACCGCTACTAATTCATCCATGTCAAACTGGTTTTATACAAGGTCGTCATATTCAAGAAAACACTAGGGTAATACATGACCTAATACATAACTCTAAAAAGAAACAAATTACAGGTTTTCTGATGGCATTGGACTTCCGTAAAGCTTTTGATAGCATTTCTCACGACTTTATTTTTAAAACTTTAAAGGTATTTGGCTTTAAATCAAACTTTATCAGATGGATAAGTACTCTTTACAAAAATATTACATGTGCAGTTTTAAATAAAGGATTTACTACTAACTATTTTGATGTTAAGCGGGGTGTTAGACAAGGAGATCCACTAAGTTCAAGTATCTTTAATCTTTGCATTGAAATACTATTAAATCAGATAAGACATAACACAAATATATTTGGAATACAATTTGGAAAACAAAATATTAAGGTTACAGCCTTTGCTGATGACGTGACAGTATTTTTAAGAGATTATAAATCTGCAAGACATCTCCTTGAGGTCTTAAAACTATTTTATAAAATTTCGGGTTTAGAAATTAACTTATCAAAAACTGAAATATATAATCTAAATTATAAAAACTTTAATAGTGATGAAGAAATCAAATCTCTTGGAATTAAAATATGTACAAATTATATCAAAATATTAGGAATATACTTCTCCTGTGATGAAAATATATCATTTAAGTTGAATTTCAACGATAAATATCAAGAAATCGAGCAAACCTTAAGTAAATGGAATAATCGATGTCTATCATTAATGGGAAAAATACAGATAGTAAAAACATTTGCTGTTTCAAAAATTTTATATCCTTCATTATCACTTCCAACTACTGTTAACTTAATTAAAGAATTTAACAGAATAGTATACAGATTTATCTGGGATGGAAATGATAAAATTAAACGAAATGTATTAATTCAAAAGTATGAAAAAGGTGGACTTAAAATGATTGATATTGAATCAATGTTAAAGGCGCAATGTATATTTTGGATAAAGAAAATTGTAGATGATAAAGCAGGACAACCCTGGAAAGTATTATACAACTTTATGCTAAAACAGTACGGTGGACATATATTGCCAATGTGCAACTATAAATCGACACTAATACAACTACCAACATTCTATAAAAATCTCTATCAAAATTGGGAAGATGTATTTACAAGCCACATTGATACTATTGATAATCTTGAAGATCAACTTATTTGGAATAATAAAAATATAATAATAAACAACAAGCTAATATATAATTCAAATCTATTAAATGATAATATTGTATATGTAAAAGATTTAAACATTAATAACTATAACAGTGAACAAAATAAATTAACTTTTCAAGGTATCAGGTCGAAAATAGGAAAGCTATTAAACCTTTCCACTTGTATCTATAATCCTAGCCCGACATCAATCTGTGACTATCTTAATAAAATATTAAACATAATATACAATAATTCAATCCGTAAAATTAAATCTAAAGATGTGTACAATAAATTAATCATAGAAAAACTCACTAATCCAACATCGATCTCAAAATGGCAAACGTCTTTAAATGACGTCATCACTATCGATGATTTTTATAAATATTTTAAATTAATTTATGAAGTTTTACCGGACACAAAACTTAAAACATTTCAGTATAAGTATTTACATAATATAATATATACAAACGACACTTTACTCAAATGGAATTTAAAATCTTCTAATTTGTGTGATTTCTGCAGTTCCGCCATCGAAAACATAGAACATCTTTTCTGCTACTGTTATTACTCTGGTAAAATTTGGTCTGAATTTCAGAAACTAATCAATAAATTAGATATAGAAATCGTTTTGAAAAAGCAAAATATCCACTTTGGATTTATTGACCAAAGGACATTTCTTAATAGGTCAGAGTGGACCATAACAAACCATCTTTTATTCTTAACTAAATATTATATCTATAGCGAAAAAATTAAAAATAATGCTCCACACAAGAATAAATATCTATCGTTTATAAAACACATAGCTAACATAGAAAATAACGCTTATAACGAGATTAGAAGTAACTGGACACGTATATTGGAAATGAATTTATAATATTATATGCAGAAGATGATTATATAAATATTTCAGTTTATAATATACTTATATGTTATGTTGTGTAGATTATCAATATGTAATGTTGTATGTTTTTATGTTGTATCTTTTGGGGTTTTTTTGTGTTGTATTGTATTTTGTATTGTATTGCCAGTGTTGTATGTATTGTATTGTAGAGTTTTGTAATGTATAACTTAAATAAATATTTAAAAAAAAAAAAAAAAAAAAAGATATCATACGGCGAAAATTTTATGAAAATCGAATAATAACTGACACTTTTATAGACCAAAATCCTCGAAAAGTGACTTGTGGAAAATCGCCCATTTCTCTGTAACCGTACAAGTTAGAAACCGTTTTGTGATATCTGTAAGATTGCATGGGTTCATTCTATTTGATAAATAGAATCAAATATCATAATTTGAAGAAAAAAAACAAGTACGACCCATTTGAATAGAATATTGTTTTTTAATGCTAAAAATTAAGTTTTGAGCAAATGACGTCATTTCCGGTGGCAGCGTATGAGGTAGAATGGTTTGACCTTGTCCACTATGGCATTAGGCATCCAGTGGTGAAAGAAAATTGAAAATCACATAATAATTGATTCTTATGCAGCCAAAATAACGTGAAAAGTGACTCATGCAAAATTGACTTTTTCTCGGCAACTGCGCATATTACAAATTAATTTTCACATACATTCTCTTCGTATGGGTTATTGCTACGAGATTATTAATGTTATGAAGATATATTTATTAATATGAAGACGCTGGATGGGTTGTAAATAGCTTATTTTGACACCTTTTTTCACCCTTTAATCCAAATTGCCCGAAAACGAAATCGAAATTAAAAAAACTGAGCGCGATGTTTTGTGCGCCGTTATATGGCACATCTTTGCAGTCATATTGAATTTGAAAAAAATAATTTTTGCTTTCAAAAAGTGGTACCGAACTGTTAAAATTGTAGTTTTTGCTAAATTTACGTCACTTACGGTGCCGACAGGATACTTTGCCGGTAACAAAAAAAATTACATTTTGGACCATGGAGCATATAAACTTTGTTTTATACAAATCGGACAATAAATAATTTATATAGAACCGATAAACTGAATTAGCCAATAGCGACCAAGGAAAATTATCCAGAAAAAAAATGTTCACATTTTTGCCCAAACCAGACGACCTTTTAACCCTTGGTAAAAGGTCATTAAAAAATATTCATTAATAAAAAAGTTTTTTGTCAAAATTTAAAATTTCAAAATTTGGCGCCTTATTTTTCCGAAGATTCGGCGAAATTTAAAACTCTAAAGACCCGTAGCTATGTGCCATGTCTCTGGCTATGTCAAAAACTATCAAACGATAAAATCCAACAATTGTTGTTAATATTACGGCAATATTTCAAAAAACGACAACTTCGGTGATTTCGGACATTTCGCGTTGTCGCAGAATGCCGGAAATAGCTTTAATCTCTAAGTCACACCCACTTTCGCAGTATAACTCAAGACATTGCATCGATCCGACAAGTAGTTCCTGAGATATAAGCAAATTGGAAAAAAAAAAATAATAATAATAAGAATAAATAGACCTGCAAGCAGCACTGAACCGGCTTTCAGGAATCATACAGGAAGTTTATTATACCATAGCCGATCCATTGAGCTACCGAACTATACTTTAGTTGTTTTGCTACAGTGAAACCTTGTATCATATATAAAAGTAATATTTGCTGGCGAAAAGACGGGCCAAAATTGTAAATTATCGCAAAATTACCTCACTTCCGGTGCCGAAAGAAATTTTTATACGGGAAAAATCAGTCGAAAATTCGTAACATACAAAATACAAACTTTGTTTTATACGTATCGGGCAATAAATAACTAACCTGTAACCCATCAACTGAAATTAAGAAGGTAAAAAAATCAAAAGTGACCCTGGGAAAATTGGCTATTATTCGACAAGGGAACATGCTAGAAGCCTTTTCTTGATATCGATATGATGGTATTGATTCAATCTTACTGCCCATTAGAGTCAGACGTAATAAAGTTAATTGAATAATAAATATAAATCCCTTCAAAAAAATGTTTTGTTTTGAAGGCTAAAAATACGTTTTTTGCAAAAATTACTTTACTTCCGGTGATATTGAAAATGTTAACTTAGTTCATTGAAGTCATAAATGGCATAAGGCATCAAATGGTAAATTATTATAAAAATCGAATAATAATTGACACTTTAATAGACCAAAAACCTCGAAAAGTGACTTATAGAAGATCGCCTATTTCTCTGTAACCGTTCAAGTTAGAAACCATTTTGTGGCATCTGTATGGTCGTATGGCTTGATTCTATTCGTTGATGGGAATCAAATATCATAATTCTAAAAATATTATAAGGCAGACTCATTTGAATAAAATATTTGTTTTTTAGGTTAAAAATACAGTTTTCGCCCAAATGACGTCATTTCCGGTCACAATGAAAATGTAAAATTGGCTTGAGCTAGTCCAAAATGGCATTAAGCATCAAATGGGGAAAAAAATTGCAAATCGAATAATAATTCAATCTTTTATAGGCAAAATAACGTGAAAAGTGATGCATGCAAAATTGCATATTTCTCGGCAACTGTTCACATTACAAACTAATTTTCGCATGCATTCTCTTCGTCTGGATTATTGCTACGAGTTTATGAAAATTACAAATGAATATTTCAAAATATGAAGAGCTGAATGAATTGCAAACAACTGAATTTTACACTTTATTTTACATTTTATTCGAAATTGCCCGAAAATGAAATTGAAATTAAAAAGTCTGAGCTAAGGATATTGTGCACCTTTGCAGGGTACATCCTTTTAGTTATATCAGTTTTGAAAAAAAATAATATTTGCTTTCAAAAAGTGGTACCGAACTGTCAAACTTGTAGTTTTTATTAATATTACGTCACTTCCGTTGCTGACAGAAAAATTTCACCGTAACAAAAAAAATTACAATTGGGACCACGGAGCTTATGAACTTTGTTTTATATAAATCGAACAATAAATAATTTTTCTGGGTACGAAAAACTAAATTAGCCGATGGCGGCTAATGCAAATTACCGAGACAATTTTTTTTCTCATTTCTGCTCAAGTAGGATGATATTTTAACCCATTGTAAAATATCGTCAAAAAATATTCATAAATAAAAAAGGTTTTCGTAAAAAAAATATTTTTTTTCAAAATATCGGACATTTTTTCGACTACTTCCGGTTTTACGATTGTTGTCGTGATAGCTTTACGAAGTTCTTTGGATACTTAGCTTTCTGTACCAGAAGTGTCAGAAACATCTATTGAGTAGTTTTGGAAAAAAAAGATAAATTAAAGAGCGTTTACAAAAATTTAACGATTTTTGAATTTTTTTCAAAGTTTGATGCTATTTTTGGACCACCTATATTATTTCAATGCTTTTCATTTTGGATTCACTATATAGACAATCGATAGGACTTTGAGTAAGAAAAGTTTGAGAAAAATCGTAGGCGTCGTTTTCGAGAAAAGGGCGTCTCAGAATGTTAAAAAAATCGGAAAATACTGGATTTTTGGCATACAATAATTTATTTCCTTGCCATCGAAATCGTATTATTTACATACCGTATGATGGTCCATTAATAGGCTATCCAACGACACTTTAGTTCTTTTAGTCCGCTATTACCTAAGGGAGAAATCAAGTTTTTCGCAAGTGCGACAATGTTTTTAACCTTTTTTTTTATTTTTTGAATACTTCCGGTACGGTTATTATTGTCGGAATAGTTTAAATAGCCGGTTTGGGTACTAAAATAGTCATAGGGCTCTGTAATGATATATTACATTTACTGATCAGATAAAATGGCACTGAGAAATCCTATGTCCAAAAGTGAGAAAAATGCAAAAAATTTAAAATATCGAAAATTAACTTTCAATAACTACATACATATTATACATCGTTAGAATCGTAATTAGGTCAGCTATCTGAAAATACAACCTTTTTTCGAAAATCTCTTAAAATAGTAGAGCATTTTCCAAAATTTCACGATTTTTCGACTTTTTTCGATTTTCAGTCCGTTATTTCACCTATTCCAGATATTTCAAAGTCGTAATAGAATGTTTCGTACTTAAGACTACCACAAGGTCTCTCGGTAGGGAAAGTTTCAAAAAAATCGCTGGAGTAGTTTTCGATATACAGGCGTCCAAAAATGCTAAAAATCAGAAAATACTTGATTTTCAGCGTGCCATATTTTGCTGCCTGTTCATAGTATCCGTATCAATTTGGTATCATACGATAGTGCAATCCTAGTACAGTCCTATGGTACCCTAATTTCTTTAATCCATTTATATCGGGCGGAGAAATCGCGTTTTTCCCAAAAATATCCATTTTTTGCATTTTTTTCAAAATATTGCACATTATTTCGACCACTTCCGGTTTAAGGATTCTTGTCGAAATTGCTTTATTCGTTGGTATTGGACTATTACTTCATGTTCCAGAAGTTTCAGAAACGTCAATTCTGCCATAAAACGAAACCCGAGCTCACAAAATGGGAAGAAAATTCGAAAAAAATCGAAAAATAAAGGGCGATAACTCTGAATGAAACTTATATTACTGGAATCGCATGGACGTCAGGTATCCAAAAATATAGGTCAAATTTGAAAATTTTGAAAAATAACAAAAATTGTCTCGTAAACAACATGTTTTCAATTTTCAATTTTATCAAGTAGCCACCACATGGTTTCCCGACAGAAAATCTAATTCCAGATCGATATCTGTTTTCGATCATGGTGATCTAGGCTCCCGCGGTAAATAATAATAATAATAATAACTAGACCTGCATGCAGGAATGACGGGTTTCACTGGTGCCACGTCACTTTCGGTGCCACGTTACCCTTGAACATATGTCACTTCCGATACCAATGAAACCATCGAACAGGTTTCCACATAAGCATTGTAAACATCAAATAAAATTGACGAAGAATCAACCAAATCCAGCAATATCAATTCATTTTATATATATATATATATATATATGTTACTTGTAAGTGATCCTGGAAAAATTTCATTACTTCCGGTGATAATGAAAATGTTCAATTAGTTTTATGAAATCAGAAATGGCATAAGGCATCATATGGCGAAAATAGTATGTAGATCGAATAAGAATTGCCACTTTTATAGACCAAAAACCTTGAAAAGTGACTTGTAGAAAATCGTCTATTTCTCGGCAACCGTACATGATAAAAACTATTTTTTGGTATCTATATGATCGTATGGGTTCAATCGATTTGTTGATTGGGATCAAATATCATAATTTGAAATATATTACGAATCAGACTCATTTGAAAAAAATATCTGTTTTGAAGGCTAAAAATACAGTTTTTGCGAAAATGACATTACTTCTGGTGATACTGAAAATGTTAAATTAGTTCTATGAAATCATCAATGACATAAGATATCATATACATGTAGTGAAAATTTTATGAAAATCGAATAATAACTGACACTTTTATACACCAAAAACCTTGAAAAGTGACTTAAGGAAAATTGTCCATTTCTCTGCAACCGTACAAGTTAGAAACTATTTTGTGGTATCTGTATGATCGTATGGGTTCAATCTATTTGATCAATAGAATCAAATATCATAATTTGAAAAAAATAACAAGTACGACTCATTTGAATAAAATATTGTTTTTAAAGGCTGGCTAAAATTTAAGTTTTGAGCAAATGACGTCATTTCCGGTGGCGGCGTAAGAGGTAAAATGGTTTGAAATAGTCCACTATGGCATTAGGCATCCAATGGCGAAAGAAAATTGAAAGTCGAATAATAATTGATTCTTTTACAGCCAAAATTACGTGAAAAGTGACTCATGCAAAATTGCCTATTTCTCGGCAACTGCTTATATTACAAACTAATTTTCACGCATATTCTCTTCGTATGGATGATAGCTACAAGTTTATAAAAGTTACAAAGAAATATTTTAAAATTTGAAAAGCCTGAATAGGTTGTAAATAGGTCAATTTTACACCATTTTAGCCTCTTAATCGAATTTGCTCGAAAATGAAATCGAAATTAAAAAAACGGCTTCCTACATTTTTTGCGCCTTGAAAGGGCACACTCTTTGAGTCAAATAATTTTTCCAAAAAATAATATTTGTTTTCGATATAGGAAAATAACTGTCAAAATTGTAGTTTTTGGTAAAATTATGCCACTTCCGGTGCCGACAGATAACACTTTCGGTAATAAAAAAAAATGACAATTGAGACAACGAAGCATATGAACTTTGTTTTATACAAATCGAACAATAAAAAATTAATCTGGGACTGAAAGACTGAATTAGCCAATGGCGGCCAAGGAAAATTACTGAGACAATTTTTTTTTACTATTTTTGCGCTAGTCAGATGACTCTTTAATTCTGTGCACAACACGACTAAAAAATATTCATAAATAAAAAAGTTTTTTGTAAAATTTTAAATTTTCGAAATTTGGCGCCTAATATCTTCGAAGATATGCCGAAAATCAAAAATCGAAAGTAGCGTAGCTATGTGCCCTGTCTCCGACTATGCCAAAATGTATCGAAAGTTAAAATCCAATGATTATTGTTAAAATTACTGCAATATTTTCAAAAACGATAACTTCGGTGATTTCGGACATTTCGCATTGTCGCAGAACGTTCAAAATAGCTTTATCCTCTAAGTCACACCCACTTTCCCAGTAAAACCGAAGAAATCGTAACGATGCGACAAGTAGTTGCTGAGATATAGTCAAAGTGGAATTGGAATAATAATAAGAACTAGATCTGCTACTGTCCCATGCAGATATGAAAGCTTTCATATTCACAGTCACTTCCTGTCACATGTCATGTGTCGTATGAATAATCCGAACAAGGAAAAAAAAATCATTAAAATCGGTCACAATCTAGTGAAGTTTTCACTCGTAAAGAATTTTGTCAGCACGAAAAACATCAAAGGCAAAAATCGAATTTTTGAAATATTCAAATACCGTATCCCGACTATCCTGAAATGTATTAATTTCAGACATAAGAGACGCATTGAACATACTATGCTCTATTGTGTTTGTTTACAAGTCCGTAAATGTCGACTTTTCACTATGTTTCATATTCACTTCAAAATGGTGACTACCAGTTGACCTAAATCAAAATTCTACTTCGAACTTCATCAAGACATTGACTTAGTGAATGCCTATACCAAGTTTGAACATTGTACCCCAATTAGAAAAAGAGTTATTGTGTTCCAGAGTCATCAAGGTATTGACCTAATAAACACCCACACCAAGTCTAGCTGAATTAGAAAGAGAGTTATTGTGTCCCAAACTAGTTCATTTCGGGACTAACATATATAGTTCGATTTTATTTCAATATTTCGCTTGTGCGTAGAAGTCTTTAGCAGTGGAAGGAAACCGGAGGAAATGAAGAAAACCCACCAAGATGGACAGGCGACCTTACTCCTTTGTCAGGTACGACCGGAGATTCGAAAACACGCCAGCTGACTCAATGACAGGCTTTATGATACAGCGCGCGCGTGCTAACCATTCAGCCACCAAACTCCCCTTTGAAATCGGACACGTGCAATATGTCATATAAGAAGAATAACAAGTCGCTCACATACAAAATGGTAAATTAATGAGCTTAGGTCAAAAGGTTGAGCTACTGTTTTAGAGTATTTAATTGTTTTGTTAAGAGACACGTTAAGGGATGTTCATAGTTAAATGAAAGTTTAACTTTAAATAAGACGAACGTCTACCAATAAAATGAGGATTTAATAATATTAAAATAAAGTTTCAAATTAAGAATAATTAATTATTGGTCTAATGCAATGAAATGCTTTGATTTGACAGATGAAATGTACGATGGGTGTACACACTATGTGGCGAAGGCGTTGAACTGCTAGCCAGGAGGTCGGGTGTTCGATCCCTGCATTGGCCGAGAAAGTTCATCTCGATTTTTTGGCGTGTCCTCCCACCGCCGTGTACACATTGGAGTGCACGTAAAAGATTCCTTAGCAGTTGGAATTCGATAATGTTGAATAAGCTCTATACGATGACTAAATGTGCAAATTGTAGCCACCCACACTGCATGTTTTGCTTAACAATGAAAGGGTGCCGTTTTCAATTTTCGATCCTTTTATTCTTCTACTCCTGATATTTTGGACTGTTGATCGATGGTTTCATATAAAAGACTACCGATAAGACTCTTTGTACAAGAAGTTCCCCAAAAATATTATGTTGACTTTAAGAGAAAGGGACCTTTAAAAATGCTCTAAATCGTAAAAATACGACTTTTTGGATTTTCGATCTCTTTTTTCTGCTATCCCTGATATTTAAAAAAAAATGATACAATGATTTCACACAACAGGCTAGCTATTAGACTCTCGATTGACAAGAGTTTCACCACCCTCCCGTCATTATAACCGAAGTTATTGTGCCCTAAAGAATCAACAAATCAGCATGCGTATCTCAGCTTACCCCAGGCAGAAAATGCTCATCTTTACACTCAATCATGACATTGACCTAGTGAACGTCTACCCCAAGTTTAAACATTCTAGCTTAATTAGAAGGAGAGTTATCGTGTTCCAAAAACTCGGCCCTTCAAATTGCTTCCATTTTTCATTTTCAATTCAAAATGGTGACTTCCAGTTGACCTAAATGAAAATTCTACTCCCGACGTTTTTTAGGCCTTCCTCCAGGGATTCTGAAAATATAATTCCCGTGTCTGTAAGTAAAATAGCAAAATGGCGTTTGAGGTTTTTACATTTCAAGATGGTGGCACTTCCGGGTTGAGCTACAAACTCCATTTTTTGTGTACGAATCAGTGGTCTCGCAGCTAGTAACCAAAAAAAAAAATCAAGATGATTTGACCTATATTTCGTCGATTTTTTTGAAAATTTCGATCCTCAACTTCTCCAAGGGGAGATAATTTAGAAAATTTCTAAAGTCATTTTTCAAGTCGCATCATTAAGGTTTACTTACATATTAAATTTCATGAAAATCGTACAACTACTAAAGAACTTCCGGTTCGAAATCACAGCGACGAATTTTCGAAATTCGAAAATCCGAAATTGCAGATTTGAAGTAAATGTCTCAAGGTACTCATAGAAAAAAGAATTAATTACATAGGTCAAATAGTCACAAAGTTACAGCATTGTAGGTTAAATGCATTCGTTCGTAAAATTCGGTGATTTCGGATTCGTAAAACGTTTTGAAAATATATTTAATCAAGGTTCGCACCCCATTTATAGGGGGGTAGGTCAAAGTTTCAGAAAGATCCTATGGTTAGATTCTGAGAAATCCGATTTGCAGAAAATACACAAAAAAAAATAACTAGATCTGCTACTGTCCCATGCAGATATGAAAGCTTTCATATTCATCGTCACGTGTCATCGATTATATCAAGTATCTCAAATAAAAGTATAAGAATAACAAACTATCAAAATTGGTCAAAAACTCGCGAAGTTACAAGTCTAAACATAGTATGAAACATTGAGTAATCTGAAAACTAAAGGGAAATAACTGATACTTGTGTTGCTGTAATCGGGATGAATGAGATAACTTTGAACAAAACTAAAACTTTTTGAATCAGGTTGAACTCAACTATTTGAATTATACGTTAAATATGTAGATTTGGAAAATTATAAAGACATAATATCAAAATCGGTCAAAAACTCACAAAGTTACAAATTTAAATGTAGTGAGAAACATAGCACCCGGGCAAAAAATAATCTTTAAACTAAAGGGAAATAACTGAAACTTGTATAGCTGTAATCGGGCTTCCAAGATATGTTATATAATTATGGTTTCCAATATGTTTGGTTATAAGTAGGAAATCGTGACGACTTCTTAAGCATGTTTTAAACAAAGGGTCATAGACTGCAATATACAAGAATGGCACTCTGCAATAAAAAAAACTGGCCAGAGATTACTATGCAGAAATTAAATAATTACTAGAACCAGAAAAATATTTATCCACTATAATAAATAAGCAACATAGAGAAAATGAAATGAAATTGAATGGGGTTTAACGTCCTACTGTTCTGCTCCTACAATGGGCTAATGAAGACGGGCATACGCCATAAAGTGTGCAATGAGGGAAATTTTACCCGGTCCGCGGCGTTACGGCCTACGAGGTTGGTAAGGCGACCATACTCCTTGTCACGTACAACCAAGAAATCGAAACAAGGCCAGTTGACTCAATGACAGACGTTATGATACAGGGCGCACGTGCTAACCATTCAGCCACGCAACCTCCCTAAAATCGGCAAATTGCTGACCTACAGCGAGAAACATTTCATCCGGGCCAAATTTTCTATTTTAACAGTTTAATTTGCACGGTACCTTTAGTTATCAACCGAATATTACAAAACTTTTAAAAATAAGCTCCCCCTGACCAGCTTAATCGTTCGCAATAAACGTTTGCCCCTTAAAATCGACAAATTGCTGAATTTAAAGTGAGAAACATTACAACCGGGCCAAATTTTCTGTTTTATCACTTTAACAGTACCTTTGATTACCAACCGATTATTACAAAACTTTAAAAAGAGAAAGAGAGAAATGCGGCCTAACGTCCATTCGACACAAACTAGGTCATTTCGGGACTAACATATGTTTTTTAATTTTATTTAAAAACTCCCCTTGCACGTACTGGTCTTTAGTCGTTGGGAGGAAACCGAAGAACACGGAGAAAACCCACGAGGTTGGACATAATACACCATGTCACGTGCAACCTGGAGATCGAAACGACGCCCGTTGACTCAATGACAAAGGTTACGATACAGCGAGCACATGCTAACCATTCAGCCATCCAGCCTCCCTGAATTCGGAAAATTGCTGACTTATAGCAAGAAACATTTCAACCGGGCGAAATTTTCTGTTTTAACAGTTTAATGTGCACGGTACTTTAATTACCAACCGATTATTACAAAACTTTTGAAAATAAGCTCCAACTGACCAGCTTAATCGTATGCAATAAACGTTTTGCCTGAATTGAAAGTTCTGTACAGAGAAAGTTCATCTCGATTTCCCGGCGTGGTTCCCTTGTCAGTAAGGCAGAACGGAGGGCCTGACAAGTACAGCTGTCTAGTCCTTCGGATAAGACTCTTTGTAGAAGAAGTTCCCAAAAAATAGTATGTTGACTTTACGAGAAAGACCTCTAAACATGCTCCAAATTGTAAAAATACGGCTTTTTGGATTTTCAATCTCTTTTTTTCGGCTATCCCTGATATTTAAAAAAAATGATACAATCATTTCACGCAACAGGCTACCCATTAGACTCTCTATTGACAAAAGTTTCACCGCCCTCCCTTCATTATAACCGAAGTTATCGTGCACTAAAGAATCAACAAATAAGCATGCTTATCTCGGCTTACCCTAAGCAAAAAATGCTCATCTTTTAACTCAATCATAACATTGACCTAGTGAACGTCTACACCAAGTTTGAACATTCTAGCTTAATTAGAAGGAGAGTTATTGTGTTCCGAAGTCCGGACCTTTCAAATTGCTTCTATTTTTCATTTTCAATTCAAAATTGTGACCATCACATGACCGAAATCAAAATTCTGCTCCCTACGATTTTTGGGCCATCCTTCAAGGATTCAGAAAATATAACTCCCGTGTCTGTAAGTAAGATAGCAAAAAAGCCTTAGGGATTTTTCATGTTTCAAGATGGTGGCATTTCCGGTTTGATCGACAAACTCCATATTTTGTGTAGGAATCAGTAATTACCTGTCGAGTATCGAAAAAAATTTTCAGGTCATTCTGACCTATATTTCGACGATTTTTTTGAAAACTTTGATCCTTAATTTCACCAAGGGGAGATAATTTAGAAAATTTCTAATTATATTTTTGAAGTCACATCGGTAAGATCTACTTGTATACTAAATTTCATGAAAATCGTACAACTATTAAAGAAGTTGTCAAATTGGTCTAAACTTCCGGTTCGAAATCACAGCGACGAATTTTCGAAATTCGAAAATGTGAAACTGCAGATGAAAATGATTTTTTTCAAGGTATTCAAAGAAAAAAGAATTAGTAAAATCGGTCAAAAAACAATAAAGTTACGACTATGCAATGTCCATTTTGTCGTTCGTAAATTTCGGTGATTTCGGATTCGTAAAACGTTTTGAAAATATATTTAATCAACAGCTACCACCCATTTTTGGGGGGGTAGGTAAAAGTTTCATAAAGATACTGTGGTTAGATTCTGAGAAATCCGATTTGTGGATAAAACACAAAAAAAAAATAATAATAATCTTAACAGAAACAATAAGCTTTCATATGTAATATGAAAGCTTAATAATAATAACTAGATCTGCTACTGTCCCATGCAGATATGAAAGCTTTCATATTCATCGTCACGTGTCATAGATTATATCAAGTATCTCAAATAAAAGGATAAGAATAACAAACTATCAAAATTAGTCAAAAACTCGCGAAGTTACAAGTCTAAATATAGTATGAAACATTGCATAATCTGAAAACTAAAGGGAAATAACTGATACTTGTGTTGCTGTAATCGGGATGACTTCCCACTTCAAAACTTTCAGAAAAATGAAATGAAAATGGTAAGAAAACATCGAAAAATTAAATGAGAAAACTTTGAACTAAACTAAAAACTTTTGAATCATGTTGATTCCAATTGTTTGAATATTTACGTTAAATATGTAAATTTGGAAAATTATAAAGACATAATTATCAAAATCGGTCAAAACTCACAAAGTTACAAATTTAAATGTAGTGAGAAACATTGCACCCTCGGCAAAAAAATAATCTTTAAACTAAAGGGAAATAACCCAAACTTGTATAGCTGTAATCGGGCTTCCAAAATTAGAGATATGTTATATAATTATGGTTTCCAATATGTTTGGTTATAAGTAGGAAATCGTGACAACTTCTTAAGCATGTTTTAAACAAAGGGTCATAGACTGCAATATACAAGAATGGCACTTTGCAATAAAAAAAAAACTGTTCAAAGCAAGATTTCTATGCAGAAATGAAATAATTAATAGAACCAGAAAAACATTTATCCACTATAATAAATAAGCAACATAGAGAAAATGAAATCAAATTGAATGGTTGTTTAACGTCCTACTGTTTTGCTCCTAAAATGGGCTAATGAAGACGGGCATACGCCATAAAGTGTGCAATGAGGGAAATTTTACCCGGGCAGCGGCGTTACGGCCTACGAGGTTGGACAGGCGACCATACTCCTTGTCACGTACAACCAAGAAATCGAAACAACGCCAGTTGACTCAATGACAGACGTTATGATACAGAGCGCACGTGCTAACCATTCAGTCACGCAACCTCCCTAAAATCTGCAAATTGCTGACCTACAGATAGAAACATTTCAACCGGGCGAAATCTTCTATTTTATTAGTTTAATTTGCACGGTACCTTTAGTTATCAACCGAATATTACAAAACTTTTAAAAATAAGCTCCCCCTGACCAGCTAAATCGTTCGCAATAAACGTTTTCCCCTTAAAATCGGCAAATTGCTGACTTTAAAGTGAGAAACATTACAACCGGGTGAATTTTTCTGTTTTATCACTTTTACAGTATCTTTGATTACCAACCGATTATTACAAAACTTTAAAAATAAAAAAAAAGAGAGAAATGAGGCTTAACGTCCATTCGACACAAACTAGGTCATTTCGGGACTAACATATGTTTTTTAATTTTATTTAAAAACTTCCCTTGCGCGTACTGGTCTTTAGCTGTTGGGAGGAAACTGAATGGCACGGAGAAAACCCACGAGGTTGGACACCATACTCCATGTCACGTGCAATCTCGAAATCGAAACGACGCCCGTTGACTCAATGACAGACGTTACGATACAGCGTGCACATGCTAACCATTCAGCCATTCAGCCTCCCTTAAAAATAAGCTCCCCCTGACCAGCTTAATTGTTCGCAATAAACATTTGCCCTCTAAAATCGGCAAATTGCTGACTTTAAAGTGAGAAACATTATAACCGGGCGAAATTTTATGTTTTAACAGTTTAATTCGCACGGTATTTTAATTACCAACCGATTATTACAAAACTTTTGAAAATAAGCTCCAACTGACCAGCTTAATCGTATGCAATAAACGTTTGGCCTGAATTGAAAGTTCTGCAACGAGGAAGATCATCTCGATTTTCCGGCGTGGTCCCCCCTTGTCAGTGAGGCAGAACGGAGGGCCTGACAAGGACAGCTGTCTAGTCGTTCGGGTGGGACGAAAAACCAAGGTCGCGTGTACACATTGGAGTGCACGTAAAATATCCCTAAGCAGTTGGAATTCGATACTGTTGAATAAGCTCTATACAATGACTAAATGTGCAGATTGTAGTCACACACACTGCATGTTTCGCTTAACAATGAAAGGGTGCCGTTTTCAATGTTCGATCCTTTTATTCTTCTACTCCAGATATTTTGGACTGTTGATCGAAGTTTTCATATAAAAGACTACCGATAAGACTCTTTGTAGAAGAAGTTCCCAAAAAGTATTATGTTGACTTTAAGAGAAAAGAACCTTTAAAGATGCTCCAAATCGTAAACATACGACTTTTTGGTTACAGTACCTTTGATTACCAACCGATTATTACAAAACTTTAAAAATAAAAGAGAAAGAGAGAAATGCGGCTCAACGTCCATTCGACACAAACTAGGTCATTTCGGGACCAACATATGTTTTTTAATTGTATTTATAAACTTCCCTTGCGCGTACGGGTCTTTAGCCGTGGGAGGAAACCGAAGGACACGGAGAAAACCCACGAGGTTGGACACCATACTCCATGTCACGTGCAACTTGGAAATCGAAACGACGCCGGTTGACTCAATGACAGACGTTACGATACAGCGCGCCAGGGTTCTTAATCCATTTTGAAATGAACCGGCCAAGGGTAAGCCTAACGGATAGTCGTATTTTCAACAACAGACATTTTGGTTTATGCATACTTTATTCACGTTAATAATTGCATAACGTATTTCGAATAATAATAGCTTAAACTTCGAATAAAGAAAACCTTTGTTGTAATTGCATACATGTATTCATACATCGATAATAATATCGAAATTTATAGTCAAGTTTCAGCAACTTGCATAATGCCTATTCCTACTTTCGCTTTCATCCAAGCAAACGGAAGTTTTAATTTAGTAAAAAGAAAAACTACCAGTAAATATAAATATGTTTTTATACAATTGTATTATTGTGATCACTTGTCAATATATAAAAATAAAAAGAATGTAATATCAATAATAACAAATTAGCACAAATTAGTTTCTGTGTATAGTCGGAACTCGGAAATATGCCGAGGTTTGTCGAGTGATGCCATACGTGCGAAAAGTCACGTGGCCAATTGTCATGATCGGCTATTACTTGACATAATAATTATATACGGGTCAGTAGGTTATTACCAGATTTACTCAACGCTAACATGATAATAATAATTATTAATAGATAATAGGCGAGATCAGTAGGTTATTACGTGACTTAAAAAAGAAGACAAAATTAATAACTTACGAGACAAAATATTTTTTATGAAATTTTGTCAAACGAAAGCCATTTGAAAGTAGTTAACCATTCGGAATTAAAATATCCCCCGTACTTCGGCTTTGGTTGACCTATGTTGGACGTGGGAGTTTTTCCGACTTCTGGAACTTCCAATGACGACGTGCATGCTTGAAGTTCAAGGTCAATGCCGCCATCACTATCGTCGGCTAAAACTCGTTTACATTTTCTATTGTCATTCTGCGAGGTGTTCAAGTACTTCAACAATGTGTTAGATATAAATGAATGAACCGACATTGGATTATATACATTTTTTTACTTGATTGACTCAACTAATTAAGTTGTTTATTTAGGAAATGAGCCGATACGGATTGAAGCCGAAGGTATTCATATTGTATTGACTGACTCTTTGATGGGTTTCTTAATCGACAAGTAATAATTAACTCTTTGTTATCGGCCGAAAGTTGATTGATTAATGATACCATAGTGGCCGGTTCATTGTTTTACAAACCGGCTAGATTAAAGATCAATCGGCTAAAGCTGACAAAAAACAGCCGATTAAGATCCGTGCAGCGCGCGTATGCTAACCATTCAGCCTCCCTAAAATCTGGAAATTGCTGACTTATAGCAAGAAACATTTTAACCGGGCGAAATGTTCTGTTTTAACAGTTTAATTCGCACGGTATTTTAATTACCAACCGATTATTACAAAACTTTTGAAAATAAGCTCCAACTGACCAGCTTAATCGTATGCAATAAACGTTTGGCCTGAATTGAAAGTTCTGCAACGAGGAAGATCATCTCGATTTTCCGGCGTGGTCCCCCCTTGTCAGTGAGGCAGAACGGAGGGCCTGACAAGGACAGCTGTCTAGTCGTTCGGGTGGGACGAAAAACCAAGGTCGCGTGTACACATTGGAGTGCACGTAAAATATCCCTAAGCAGTTGGAATTCGATACTGTTGAATAAGCTCTATACAATGACTAAATGTGCAGATTGTAGTCACACACACTATATGTTTCGCTTAACAATGAAAGGGTGCCGTTTTCAATGTTCGATCCTTTTATTCTTCTACTCCAGATATTTTGGACTGTTGATCGAAGTTTTCATATAAAAGACTACCGATAAGACTCTTTGTAGAAGAAGTTCCCAAAAAGTATTATGTTGAGAAAAGAACCTTTAAAGATGCTCCAAATCGTAAACATACGACTTTTTGGATTTTCGATCTCTTTTTGTCAGCTATCCCTGATATTTAAAAAAAAGATACAACGATTTCACACAACAGGCCAGCTATTACACTCTCGATTAACAAGAGTTTCACCGCCCTCCCTTCATTATAACCGAAGTTATCTTGCCCTAAAGAATCAACAAATCAGCATGCTTATTTCTGCTTACCCTAGGCAGAAAATGCTCATCTTTGAACTCAATCATGACATTGACATAGTGAACGTCTACACCAAGATTGAACATTCTAGCTCAATTAGAAGGAGAGTTATTGTGTTTCAAAGTTTCGGCCCTTCAAATTGCTACTACTTTTCATATTCACTTCAAAATGGCAACCATCAATTGACCTAAATCAAAATTCTTCTCTGAACAATTTTTAGATCATCTTTCAAGGATTCAGAAAACATAAATCCCGTGTCTGTAAGTAAAATAGCAAAAAAGCCTTAGGGATTTTTCACGTTTCAAGATGGTGGCACTTCCGGTTCGATCAACAAACTTTATATTTTGTGTACAAATCAGTAATTACTTGTCTAGTATCAAAAAAAAAAAAAAAAATCAGGTCATTCTGACCTATATTTCGATGATTTTTTTGAAAATTTTGATCTTTAATTTCGCCAAGGGGAGATAATTTAGAAAATTTCTAATTATATTTTTGAAGTCACATCGGTAAGGTCTACATATATACTAAATTTCATGACAATCGTACAACTATTAAAGAAGTTGTCAAATTGGTCTAAACTTCCGGTTCGAAATCACAGCGACCAATTTTCGAAATTCGAAAATGTGAAACTGCAGATGAAAATGATTTTTTTCAAGGTATTCAAAGAAAAAAGAATTAGTAAAATCGGTCAAAAAATAACAAAGTTACGACGATGCTTTGTCCATTTCGTCGTTCGTAAATTTCGGTGATTTCGGATTCGTAAAACGTTTTGAAAATATATTTAATCAAGGTTCGCACCCCATTTTCGGGGGGGTAGGTCAAAATTTCAGAAAGATCCTACGGATAGATTCTCAGAAAACCGATTTGCAGAAAACACACAAAAAAAAAAAAATAATAACTAGATCTGCTACTGTCCCATGCAGATATGAACGCTTTCATATTCATCGTCACGTGTCATTGATTGTATCAAGTATCCTAAATAAAAGGATAAGAAGAAAAAATTATCAAAATTGGTCAAAAACTCTCGAAGTTACAAGTCTAAATATAGTATGAAACATTGCACCCAGGCATAACAATAATCTGAAAACTAAAGGGAAATAACTGAAACTTGTATTACTGTAATGAGACGGATGAGAAAATGAAATGAAAATGGCGGGAAAAACAAATTAAAAATGGCAGGTTGGACAGGCGACCTTACTCCTTGTCACGTACAACCGGGCATTTGAAAACACGCTAGTTAACCCAATGACAGGTGCGCGTGCTAACCATTCAGCCACCGAACCCCCCTTTGAAATCAGACACGTGCAATATGTCATATAGGAAGAATAAGAAGTCGCTCACAACAAAATGGTAAATTAATGAGTTTAGGTCAAAAGGTTGAGCTACTGTTTTAGAGTATTTAATAGTTTTAGAGAGACACGTTAAGGGTTGTTCATAGTTAAATGAAAGTTTAATTTTAAATAAGACCAATAAAATTAGGATTTAATAATGCCAGACTAATATTTCCAATATGTTTGGTTATAAGTAGGAAATCGTTACGACTTCTTAAGCATGTTTTAAACAAAGGATCATAGACTGAATTATACAAGAATGGCACTCTGCAATAAAAAAACTGGCCAAAGCAAGATTTCTATGCAGAAATTAAATAATTGCTAGAACCAGAAAAATATTTATCCACTATAATAAATAAGCAACATAGAGAAAATGAAATGAAATTGAATGGGGTTTAACGTCCTACTGTTCTGCTCCTAAAATGGGCTAATGAAGACGGTCATATCCCATAAAGTGTGCAATGAGGGAAATTTTACCTGGGCAGTGGCGTTACGGCCTACGAAGTTGGACAGGCGAACATACTCATTGTCACGTACAACCAAGAAATCGAAACAACGCCAGTTGACTCAAAGACAGACGTTATTCAGCCACGCAACCTCCCTAAAATCGGCAAATTGCTGACCTGCAGCGAGAAACAGTTCAACCGGGCCAAATTTTCTATTTTAACAGTTTAATTTGCACGGTACCTTTAGTTATCAACCGAATATTACAAAACTTTTAAAAATTAGCTCCCCTTGACCAGCTTAATCGTTCGCAATAAACGTTTGCCCCTTAAAATCGGCAAATTGCTGACTTTAAAGTGAGAAACATTACAACCGGGCGAAATTTTCTATTTTATCACTTTTACAGTACCTTTGATTACCAACCGTTTATTACAAAACTTTAAAAATAAAAGAGAAAGAGAGAAATGCGGCCTAATGTCCATTCGACACAAACTAGGTCATTTTGTGACTAACATATGTTTTTTAATTTCATTTAAAAACTCCCCTTGCGCTTACTGGTCTTTAGCCTTTGGGAGGAAACCGAAGGACACGGAGAAAACCCACGAGGTTGGACATCATACTCCATGTCACGTGCAACCTGGAGATCGAAACGACGCCCGTTGACTCAATGACAGACGTTACGATACAGCGCGCACATGCTAACCATTCAGCCATTCAGGCTCCCTAAATTCGGAAAATTGCTGACTTATAGCAAGAAACATTTCAACCGGGCGAAATTTTCTGTTTTAACAGTTTAATGTGCACGGTACTTTAATTACCAACCGATTATTACTAAACTTTTGAAAATATGCTCCAGCTGACCAGCTTAATCGTATGCAATAAACGTTTGGCCTGAATTGAAAGTTCTGCACGGAAAAAGTTCATCTTGATTTCCCGGCGTGGTTCCCCGTTGTCATTGAGGCAGAACGGAGGGCCTGACAAGCACAGCTGTCTAGTTGTTCGGATGGGACGAAAAAGAAAATATCCTTAAGCAGTTGGAATTCGATACTGTTGAATAAGCTGTATACGATGACTAAATGTGTAGATTGTAGTCACCCACACTGCATGTTTCGCTTAACAATGAAAGGATGCCGTTTTCAATGTTCGATCTTTTTGTTCTTCTACTCCTGATATGTTGGATTGTTGATCGATGGTTTTATATAAAAGACTACCAATAAGACTCTTTGTAGAAGAAGTTCCCAAAAAATATTAAGTTGACTTTACGAGAAAGACCTCTAAACATGCTCCAAATTGTAAAAATACGACTTTTTGGATTTTCAATCTCTTTTTTTCGCCTATCCCTGATATTTAAAATAAATGATACAATGATTTCACACAACAGGCTAGCTATTGGACTCTCTATTGACAAAAGTTTCACAGCCCTCCCTTCATTATAACCGAAGTTATCGTGCCCTAAAGAATCAACAAATCAGCATGCCTATCTCTGCTTACCCTAGACAGAAAATGCGCATCTTTGAACTCAATCATGACATTGACCTAGTGAACGTCTACACCTAGTTTGAACATTCTAGCTCAATTAGAAGGAGAGTTATTGTGTTTCAAAGTCTCGGCCATTTAAATTGCTACTACTTTTCATTTTCAATTCAAAATGGTGACCATCACGTGACCGAAATCAAAATTCTGCTCCCTACGATTTTTGGGCCATCCTTCAAGGATTCAGAAAATATAACTCCCGTGTCTGTAAGTAAAATAGCAAAAAAGCCTTAGGGATTTTTCATGTTTCAAGATGGTGGCACTTCCGGTTCGATCGACAAACTCCATATTTTGTGTAGGAATCAGTAATTACTTGTCGAGTATCGAAAATTTTTTTTAGGTCATTCTGACCTATATTTCGACGATTTTTTTGAAAACTTTGATCCTTAATTTCACCAAGGGGAGATAATTTAGAAAATTTCTAATTATATTTTTGAAGTCACATCGGTAAGATCTACTTGTATACTAAATTTCATGAAAATCGTACAACTATTAAAGAAGTTGTCAAATTGGTCTAAACTTCCGGTTCGAAATCACAGCGACGAATTTTCGAAATTCGAAAATGTGAAACTGCAGATGAAAACGATTTTTTTCAAGGTATTCAAAGAAAAAAGAATTAGTAAAATCGGTCAAAAAATAACAAAGTTACGACTATGCATTGTCAGTTTTTACGTTCGTAAAATTCGGTGATTTCGGATTCGTAAAACGTTTTGAAAATATATTTAAACAACGTTCGCACCCCATTTTTGGGTGGGTAGGTCAAAGTTTCAGAAAGATCCCATGGTTAGATTCTGAGAAATCCGATTTGCAGAAAATACACAAAAAAAAAAAAATAATAATAATCTTAACAGAAACAATAAGCTTTCATATGTAATATGAAAGCTTAATAATAATCTTAACAGAAACAACTAGACCTGCATGCAGGAATGACGGGTTTCACTGGTGCCATGTTACCCTTAAACATGTCACTTCCGTTGTCAAGTTACCCTTGAACATATGTCACTTCCGGTACCAGCGAAACCACTAAACAGGTTTCCAAATTAACATTGCACACAAATAAAATGGACGCAGAATCAACAAAATCCAGCAATATCAATTCATTTTATACATTTGTTACATGTACTTGTAAATGATCTTGACAAAATTAAATTACTTCCGGTGTTAATGCAAATGTTCAATTAGTCTTATGAAATCAGAAATGGCATACGATATCATATAGTGAAAATTTTATGTAAATCGAATAATAATTGCCACTTTTAAAGACCAAAAAACTTGAAAAGTGACTTGTAGAAAATCAGCTATTTCTCTGCAACCGTACAAGTTAGAAACCATTTTGTGGTATCTGTATGATCGTATGGGTTCATTCTATTTGTTGATTGGCATCAAATACCATAATTTGAAAAAGATTTCAAAACAGACCCATTTGAATAAAATATCTGTTTTGGAGGCTAAAAATACAGTTTTTGCCAAAATGACGTTACTTCCGGTGATAATGAAAATCTTAAATTACTTGTATGAAATCCCAAATGGCATTAGGTATAACATGGTGTGACGTTTATGAAAATCGAATAATAATTGACCCTTTTATGGCCCCGAAACCTTCAAAAGTGACCTGTAGAAAACCGTCTATTTCTCGGCAACCGAATAAGTTAGAAACCATTTTATGATATCTATATGACCACATGAGTTTTGTTTATATGTGAATTTAAACCAAAAGTTAAAATTATTAATATATATTAAGTTATTCTTGGTTGAATAAAACATTGATTTAAAAAGTTTAAAATGCATTTTTTGACCAAATGATGTCACTTCCGGTGTCAATTTTAAATTGTAATCAACTTGATATGACGCTACATGCTTTTTGAATCAAATGATGTCACTTTTATAAAAATCCAATCATAATTGACTATTTTACAGGCAAAATAACGAAAACAGTGACTTGTACAGAACTGCCCATTTCTTGGTAACTGCTTATATTACAAACGAATTTTAACATACATTTTCTTCGTATGGATTATAGCTACAAGTTTATAAAAGTTAAGAAGAAATATTTTAAAATCTGAAAAGCCTGAATAGGTTGTAAATAGGCCAATTTTACACCATTTTTAGCCTCTTAATCGAATTTGCTCGAAAATGAAATCGAAATTAAAAAAACTGCTTCCTACATTTTTTGCGCCTTGAAAGGACACACTCTTTGAGTCATATAATTTTTCAAAAAAATAATATTTGTTTTCGAAATAAGAAAATAACTGTCAAAATTGTAGTTTTTGGTAAAATTATGCCACTTCCGGTGCCGACAGATAACATTATTGGTAACAAAAAAATGGCAATTGAGACAACGAAGCATATGAACTTTGTTTTATACAAATCGAACAATAAGAAATTAATCTAGGACTGAAAAACTGAATTAGCCAATGGCGGCCAAGGAAAATTACTGAGACAAAAAATTTTAACATTTTTGCACTAGTCAGATGACTCTTTAATTCTGTGCACAATACGACTAAAAAATATTCATAAATAAAAAAATTTTTAGTAAAATTTTAAATTTTCGAAATTTGGCGCCTAATATCTTCGAAGATTTGTCGAAAATCAAAAATCGAAAGTAGCGTAGCTATGTGCCCTGTCTCAGACTATGCCAAAATGTATCGAAAGTTAAAATCCAATGATTATTGTTAAAATTACTGCAATATTTTCAAAAACGATAACTTCGGTGATTTCGGACATTTCGCATTGGCGCAGAACGTTCAAAATAGCTTTATCCTCTAAGTCACACCCACTTTCCCAGTAAAACCGAAGAAATCGTAACGATGCGACACGTAGTTGCTGAGATCTATTCAAATTGGAATCTGAATAATAATAATAATAATAAGAATAATAATTTTAACAAAAACAATAGTGTTTCACACAAGCTACGCAGTGTGAAACCCTAATAAGCTTTCATATGTAGTATGAAAGCTTAATAATAACTTTAACAGAAACAATAAGCTTTCATATGTAATATGAAAGCTTAACTAGACCTGCAAGCAGCACTGAACCGGCTTTCAGGAATCATACAGGAAGTTTATTATACCATAGCCGATCCATTGAGCTACCAAACTATACTTTAATTGTTTTGCTTCAGTGACACCGTCTATCATATGTTAAAGTAATATTTGCTGGCGAAAAGACCGGTCAAAATTGTAAATTACGGCAAAATTACGTCAATTCCGCTGCCGAAAGAAATTTTTATAGGTGAAAAATAAGTCGAAAATTCGCAACATACAAAATAAAACTTTGTTTTATACATATCGGGCAATAAATAATTAACACATAACCCATCAACTGAAATTAATAAGGTAAAAAACTTATAAGTGACCCTGGGAAAATTGACTATTTTTCGACAAGGGAACATGCTAGAAGCCTTTTCTTGATATCAATATGATGGTATATATTCAATCTTACTGCCCATTAGAACCAAACGTTATAAAGTTAAACGAATAATAAATATAAATCCCTTCAAAAAAATGTTTGTTTTGAAGGCTACATTACTTCCGGTGATATTGAAAATGTTAATTTAGTTCATAGAATTCATAAATGGCATAAGGCATCAAATGGTAAAAAAATGATAAAAATCGAATAATAATTGACACTTTTATAGACCAAAAACCTTGAAAAGTGACTTATCGAAGATCGCCTATTTCTCTGTAACCGTACAAGTTAGAAACCATTTTGTGGTATCTGCAGGGTCGTATGGCTTCATTCTATTCGTTGATGGGAATTGAATATCGTAATTTTAAAAATATTATAAGGCAGACTCATTTAAATAAAACATTTCTTTTTTGGGTTAAAAATGCAGTTTTTGCCTAAATGACGTCATTTCCGGTCACAGTGAAAATGTAAAATTGGCTTGACCTACTCTAAATTGGCATTAGGCATCAAATGGAAAAACAAATATTGCAAATCGAATAATAAATCACGTTTTTATAGGCAAAATAACGTGAAAAGTGATGCATGCAAAATTGCATATTTATCGGCAACTGCTCATATTACAAACTAATTTTAGCATACATTCTCTTCGTCTGGATTATTGAAAATTACAAATAAATATTTCAAAATATGAAGACGCTGAATGAATTGTAAACAACTGAATTTTACACTTTATTTTACATTTTATTCGAAATTGCCCGAAAATGAAATTGAAATTAAAAAATCTGAGCTAAGGATTTTGTGCACCTTTGCAGGGTCCATCCTTTTAGTTATATCAGTTTTGAAAAAAATTAATATTTGCTTTCAAAAAGTGGTACAGAACTGTCAAAATTGTAGCTTTTGTTAATATTACGTCACTTACGTTGCCGACAGAAAAATTTCACCGTAACAAAAAAAAATTACAATTGGGACCACGGAGCATGTGAACTTTGTTTTATACCAATCGAACAATAAATAATTTTTCTGGGTACGAAAAACTAAATTAGCCGATGGCGGCTAACGCAAATTACCGAGACAATTTTTTTTCTCATTTCTGCTCAAGTAGGATGATATTTTAACCCTGTGTAAAATATCATCAAAAAATATTCATAAATAAAAAAGCTTTTCGTAAAAAATATTTTTTTTTTCAAAATATCGGACTACTTCCGGTTTTACGATCGTTGTCGTGATAGCTTTACGAAGTTCTTTGGATACTTAACTTTCTATACCAGAAGTGTCAGAAACATCCATTGAGTAGTTTTGGAAAAAAAGATAAATTAAAGAGCGTTTACAAAAATTTAACGATTTTTCAACTTTTTTTTTAAAGTTTGATGCCATTTTTGGACCACCTATATTATTTCAATGCTTTTCATTTTGGATTCACTATATAGACAACCGATAGGACTTTGAGTAAGAAAAGTTTCAGAAAAATCTGCGGCGGCGTTTTCGAGAAAAGGCCGTCTCAGAATGTTAAAAAATCGGAAAATACTTGATTTTTGGCATACAATAATTTATTTCCTTACCATCGAAATCGTATTATTTAGATACCATATGATGGTCCATTAATAGGACTATCCAACGACACTTTAGTTCTTTTGGTCCGCTATTACCCATGCGAGCAATCAAGTTTTTCGTAAGTGAGATAATGTTTTTAACCTTTTTTTTTCATTTTTTGAATACTTCCAGTACGGTTATTATTGTCGGAATAGTTTTAATAGCCGGTTTGGGCACTAAAATTGCCACAGGGCTCTGTAATCATATATTACATTATCTGATCAGATAAAATGCCCCTGAGAAATCCTGTGTTCAAAAGTGCCAAAAATGAAAAAAAAATTAAAATATCGAAAATTAAATTTCAATAATTACATACATATTATACATCGTTAGAATCGTAATTAGGTCAGCTATCTGAATATACAACCTTTTTTAAAAAATCTCTTCAAATAAAAAAATAGTAGAGCATTTTCCAAAATTTCACGATTTTTCGACTTTTTTCGATTTTCAGTCCGTTATTTCACCTATTCCAGATATTTCAAAGGCTTATTGGATGATTTCATGCAAATTAACTCCGAAAGGACTCTCGATAGAAAAAATTTAAAAAAAAGTTGCGGTTAAGTTTTCGAGATATAGGCGTCCAAAAACGCTCCAAATCAGAAAATACTTGATTTTCAGCGTGCCATATTTTGCTGCCTGATCATAATATCCGTATGAATTGGGTATCATAGGATAGTACAATCCTAGTGCAATCCAATGGTACCATAATTTCTTTCATCCATTTATATCGGGCGGAGGAATCGCGTTTTTCCCCAAACTATCAATTTTTTGCATTTTTTTTCAAAATATTGCACATTATTTCGACCACTTCCGGTTAAAGGATTCTTGTCGAAATTGCTTTATCAGTTGGTATAGGACTATAACTTCATGTTCCGTAAGTTTCAGAAACATCATTTTGGCTGTAAAACGACACCACAGCTCACAAAATGGGAAGAAAATTCGAAAAAAATCGAAAAATAAAGGGCGATAACTCTGAATGAAACTTCTATTACTGGAATCGGATTGACGTCAGGTATCCAAAAATGTAGGTCAAATTTGCAAATTTTGAAAAATAAAAAAAATTGTCGCGTAGGCGACGTGTTTTGAATTTTCGAACGATAGAAGTCAGCGACGAAGTTTCGAAATTGCAAAATGTGAGATTGCTATTGTCTTGGAAAAGTCTCAGGCTTTCCAAAAATGTGATTTGTTTGAATATAGGTAGAGAATTGTCGAAACCACGGCCGATTTTTTATTTTTTACCAACGTTCAAAATTCGACCACTTCCGGTCTGCGCAGAAGTTCAAAAATTGTTTTACTGAGTAGCCACCACATGGTTTCCCGATAGAAAGATGAACCGCAGATCGGTATCTCTTATCGATCATAGAGAAATAGGCTCCGGCGGTAAATAATAATAATAAAAAAAAAAATAATAATTTTAGTAATCTCAATAGGCTTTCAGACGAAAGTCTGAAAGCCTAATAATAATAAGAACTAGACCTGCATGCAGGAATGACGGGTTTCACTGGTGCCATGTTACACTTGAACTTGTGTCACTTTCGGTGCCACGTTACCCTTCAACATATGTCACTTCCGGTACCATTGAAACCAATATACAGGTTTCCACATAAGCATTGCACATATCAAATAAAATGGAAACAGAAACAAACAAATCCAGCAATATCATTTCATTTTATACATTTGTTACATGTAATTGATCCTGACAAAATTACAGTACTTCCGGTGATAATGTAAATGTTCTATTAGTTTTATGAAATCAGAAATGGCATAAGGCATCTCATGGTAAAAATTTTATGTAAATCGAATAATAATTGCCACTTTTATAGACCAAAAACCTTGAAAAGTGACGTGTAGAAAATCGTCTATTTCTCGGCAACCGTACAAGTTAGAAACCACTTTTTGGTATTTATATGACCGTATGGGTTTAATCTATTTGTTGATTGGAATCAAATATCATAATTGTATAAACATTACAAATCAGACTCATTTGAATAAAATATTTGTTTTGAAGGCTTAAAATACAGTTTTTGCCAAAATGACGTTACTTCCGGTGATAATGAAAACGTTAAATTAGTTTTATAACATCGTCTATGATATTAGGCTTCAAAGGGTGAAAATTTTATGAAAATCGAATAATAATTGACACTTTTATGGGCCAAAAACCTTCAAAAGTGATTTTTAGAAAATCGCCTATATCTCGGCAACCGAACAAGTTAGAAACAATCTTATGATATCTTTTTGACCGTATGAGTATTGTTAATATGTGAATTTAAACCAAAAGTTGATTTTATTATTATATGTGACATAATTCTTGGTTGAAAAAAATATCGATTTCAAAAGTTAAAAATTGAGTTTTTGACTAAATGACGTCACTTCCGATGTCAATTTTAAATAGTAATCAACATGATATAACGCACACTTGCTTTTTGAATCAAATGATGTCACTTTTGTGAATATCCATTAATAATTGACTATTTTACAGGCAAAATTGCGAAAACAGTGACTTATGCAAAACTGCCCTTTTCTCGGCAACTGCTTATATTACAAACTAATTTTTACATACATTCTCTTCGTATGGATTATAGCTACAAGTTTATAAAAGTTATGTAAAAATATTTTAAAATCTGAAAAGCCTGAATGGGTTGAAAAGAGGTCAATTTTACGCCTTTTTTCACCCCTTAATCCAATTTGCTAGAAAATGAAATAGAAATTAAAAAAACTGCTTCCGCCATTTTTTGCGCCTTGAAAGGAAACACTCTTTGAGTCATATAATTTTTCAAAAAAATAATATTTGTTTTTGAAGATCGTAAAAAACTGTCAAAATTGTAGTTTTTGGTAAAATTATACCACTTCCGGTGCCGACAGATAACACTATCGGTAACAAAAAAAATGACAATTGAGACAACGAAGCATAATACCACTTCCGGTGCCGACAGATAACACTATCGGTAACAAAAAAAAATGACAATTGAGACAACGAAGCATATAAAGTTTGTTTTATACAAATCGAACAATAAAAAAATAATCTAGGACTGAAAAACTGAATTAGCCAATGGCGGCCAAGGAAAATTACTGAGACAAAAATTTTTAACATTTTTGCGCAAGTCAGATGACTCTTTAATTCTGTGTACAACACGACTAAAAAATATTCATAAATAAAAAAGTTTTTTGTAAAATTTTAAATTTTCAAAATTTGGCGCTTAATATCTTCAAAGATTTACCGAAAATCAAAAATCGAAAGTAGCGTAGCTATGTGCCCTGTCTCCGGCTATGCCAAAATGTATCGAAAGTTAAAATCCCATGATTATTGTTAAAATTACTGCAATATTTTTAAAAACGATAACTTCGATGATTTCGGGCATTTCGCATTGTCGCAGAACGTTCAAAATAGCTTTATCTTCTAAGTCACACTCACTTTCCCAACAAAACCGAACACATCGTAACGATGCGACAAGCAGTTGCTGAGATCTACTCAAAACAAAAGAATAATAATAATAATAACTAGACCTGCATGCAGGAATGACGGGTTTCACTGGTGCCACGTTACCCTTAAACATGTCACTTCCGGTGCCAAGTTACCCTTGAACATATGTCACCTCTGGTACCAACGAAACCACTAAACAGGTTTCCAAATTAACATTGCACACACATAAAATGGACGCAGAATCAACCAAATCCAGCAATATCAATTCATTTTATACATTTGTTACTTGTAAATGATTTTGACAAAATTAAATTACTCCCGTTGTTATGAAAATGTTCAATTAGTCTTATGAAATCAGAAATGGCATACGATATCATATAGTGAAAATTTTATGTAAATCGAATAATAATTGTCACTTTTAAAGACCAAAAAACTTGAAAAGGGACTTGTAGAAAATCGGCTATTTCTCGGCAACCGTACAAGTTAGAAACCATTTTGTGATATCTGTATGATCGTATGGCTTCATTCTATTTGCTGATTGGCATCAAATACCATAATTTGAAAAAGATTTCAAAACAGACTCATTTGAATAAAATATCTGTTTTAAAGGCTAAAAATACAGTTTTTGCCCAAAATGACGTTACTTCCGGTGATAAGGAAAATTTAAAATTACTTGTATGAAATCCCAAAAGGCATTAGGTATAACATGATGTAGCGTTTATGAAAATCGAATAATAATTGACACTTTTATGGCCCCAAAACCTTCAAAAGTGACCTGTAGAAAACCGCCTATTTCTCGGCAACCGAACAAGTTACATGTAGAAACAATTTTATGATATCTATATGACCATATGAGTTGTGTTTATATGTGAATTTAAACCAAAAGTTAAAATTATTAATACATATTAAGTAATTCTTGGTTGAATAAAACTTTGATTTAAAAAGTTTAAAATGTAGTTTTTGACAAAATGACGTCACTTCCGGTGTCAAATAGTAATCAACTTGATATGACGCTACATGCTTTTTGAATCAAATGATGTCACTTTTATAAAAATCCAATAATAATTGACTATATTACACGCAAAATAACGAAAACAGTGACTTATGCAGAACTGCCCATTTCTTGGCAACTGCTTATATTACAAACTAATTTTAACATACATTTTCTTCGTATGGATTATAGCTACAAGTTTATAAAAGTTATGTAAAAATATTTTAAAATCTGAAAAGCCTGAATGGGTTGTCAATAGGTCAATTTTACGCCTTTTTTCACCTCTTAATCCAATTTGCAAGAAAATGAAATAGAAATTAAAAAAACTGCTTCCGCCATTTTTTGCGCCTTGAAAGGACACACTCTTTGAGTCATATAATTTTTCAAAAAAATATTTGTTTTCGAAGATCGTAAATAACTGTCAAAATTGTAGTTTTTGGTAAAATTATGCCATTTCCGGTGCCGACAGATAACACTATCGGTAACAAAAAAAATGACAATTAAGACAACGAAGCATATGAACTTTGTTTTATACAAATCGAACAATAACAAAATAATCTAGGACTGAAAAACTGAATTAGCCAACGGTGGCCAAGGAAAATTACTGAGACAAAAAATTTTAACATTTTTGCGCAAGTCAGATGACTCTTTAATTCTGTATACAACACGACTAAAAAATATTCATAAATAAAAAAGTTTTTTGTAAAATTTTAAATTTTCGAAATTTGGCGCCTAATATCTTCGAAGATTTGCCAAAAATCAAAAATCGAAAGTAGCGTAGCTATGTGCCATGTCTCCGGCTATGCCAAAATGTATCGAAAGTTAAAATCCAATGATTATTGTTAAAATTACTGCAATTTTTTTAAAAACGATAACTTCGTTGATTTCGGGTATTTCGCATTGTTGCAGAACGTTCAAAATAGCTTTATCCTCTAAGTCACACCCACTTTCCCAATGAAACCAAAGAAATCGTAACGATGCGACAAGCAGTTGCTGAGATCTACTCAAAACAAAAGAATAATAATAATAATAATAACTAGACTTGCTTGCAAGGCTGAAGGCTTTCACCTTACCCAAGGCAGCACAAAATGCCCACCACTCACCCCTTAAAACACACAGACACACACACTTAAACAGCTCAGATATTGTCACTTTATGTGCATGCGCATTACGATAGAAGGAAAGTGAAAAATATAGTTGAATAATTTCCAACATAATGAACTTGGATCGGTAGAACCGCACAGACGCCGGAAATCTAAGCACGCTATCAAAAACTAAAAAATTCCAAGAAATTTTAATTTTAGTACATTTTCAAAATTGTCAAGGAAAAAGAGAACGACGTGGTATCTCAATTCGATCGTTATCTAAGCACGCAATCAAAAACTGAAAAATTCCAAGAAATTTTAATTTTAGTTCATTTTCAAGAAAAAAAGAAAACGAAGTGGTATCTCAATTCGATCGTTATCGCATCCGCAATATCACCCGCAGTACAAAAATATAACTTTTTCGAAAATCGGTTGGGAATTGACATAATTAGGACCGATTTTCATTCGCGCACATTAAAGATTTACATCACTTCCGGTCTGTTCACAACTTTCGCAATAGATCTAAGTACTAAATGTTTAAAACATAGAAAAAAACAATATTCAGAATTCTATCAGTTTTAGTTTCAGAAATCTAAACGACTACAGAAAAAAAAAACAGTTTTCCGAATGAGACAAAAAAAAATATACCTTAAGTATCAGGTAATAACCAAAACCCTAATCGCACCTTTCAACATTAATTTTGCAACATTGTAATTGAGGGGTACTTTATTTATAAATAGCTTCAACAGAGAGCTTCATTTTCACTGGTATCAAATGATGACGTCATGTAGACATTAAACCTGGGATATTAATTTCAGGAGTAACTGTTAATTACTAAAATGAATTATTTTCATTCTAGAAGCACCAATACCAGATATTGGTTAAAATTCAAACACCCTTTGTTCAAATATTGCCAGTTTTAAAAAAGCTCTATATATATATGCTTTATACGTATGCAAAACGTTCGATTTATAACCAATTCGGACTTTTGTCGATGTCACACCAATGTGTTACACGGAACTGTGGAATCGCGTTCAGGTCAGCTACTCAAATATGTAACTGGTTCAAAACTAAATTGAATATTCAATGAAATATCGACAATATTCTGATTTCGTGCACGTTAATGATTTGACGTCACTAACATATAAAAATTTATCTTTAATTAGAGATAGGGCCCAAGCTCAAACTACATCATGCTTTCTATCACAGGTGCAATATTCGTACTTCTGCACGATACTACTGCAAGATACAACTGCAACCTACTGATAATTGGATTTCCTTATAAACAGCGCGAGCCGTCGATTTGTGTCGTTTTAAAAAAATAAGAACTCTACGATTTGACCAAAATGCGAAAAAAAGTGAAAAATCAAAGTTAACATTTCAGAATAAAACTAATATTGTTGGAATCGGATTGATGTCAGCTATCCAAAAATATAACTCATAATTCAAAATTCAAAAAAATAAAAATTTTGGAAATTTTTGAAAATTTTCCAATTTTCACCAAAAAAATGAAAGACTAATTATTACACACATAAATCAATTATTTCTGTTACAGGGTCACTAAATTCATATTTTGAATATAAGCAAACACTCAAAGTTGAAATACTTTTACCTCAAATATCGTCACTGTGATAGAAATGGGGAATTTTGAATATGCTCTAAACGTTGGTAAAACGTACAGATTGTATCAACTCTTACTGCATGTTTCGCTTAACAATGAAAGATGATGTTTTCAATTTTCGATCCCTTTGTTCTCATACTCCTGATATTTCTAACTGTTGCGCAATGGTTTCATACCTAAGACTACCGATAAAACTCTGATTTCGTGCACGTTAATGATTTGACGTCACTAACATATAAAAATTTATCTTTAATTAGAGATAGGGCCCAAGCTGAAACTACATCATGCTTTCTATCACAGGTGCAATATTCGTACTTCTGCACGATACTACTGCAAGATACAACTGCAACCTATAGATAATTGGATTTCCTTATAAACAGCGGGAGCCGTCGATTTGTGTCGAGATGATTGCGGTTGAGGGATAATTTTGACAAAGAAGAAACAATATTAATTCAAAGACTAATTATTACATACAGAAATCAATTATTTCTGTTACAGGGTCACTAAACCCATATTTTGAATATAAGTAAACACTCAAAGTTGAAATACTTTTAGCTCAAATATCGTCACTGTGATAGAAATGGGGAATTTTGAATATGCTCTAAACGTTGGTAAAACGTACAGATTGTATCAACTCTTAATGCATGTTTCGCTTAACAATGAAAGGTGACGTTTTCAGTTTTCGATCCCTTTGTTCTCATACTCCTGATATTTCTAAATGTTGCGCAATAGTTTCATACCTAAGACTACCGATAAAACTCTCTGTAGAAGAAGTTCCCCAAAAAAATTACGTTGACTTTTCGAGAAAAAGACGTCTAAAAATGCTCCAAATGGTAAAAATACGACGTTTTGGATTTTCAATCTCGTTTTTCGACTACTCATGACATTTAGAGAAATTGTACAATGGTTTCACACAATACACCACCTATAAGACTCTCGAATGAGAAAGTTTAAAAAAAATCGTAGGCGGCGTTTTCGAGAAATACGCGTCTAAATTTGAAATAGCAAAATACCTTACTTTTCAAACTCAGATAACTTTTTTATTTTTTGATAGAAACTTGTGGCTATAGTACCATCTTGTAGGTAATTCACGTGGCTATCAAACGATATAATGCATTAACTACTCGGTAAACAACCAATCGATACATCTTATTTGTCGCACAGGCACCCATTTTTCTGAATTTTGTCAAAGTTTGGATACCTTTCTTGACCACTTCCGGTGATTAGAGGATTTTCATTTATAGTTTAATGAACAATTCAGACATCTCTGTTCATCTTACCAAAGTTTCAGGAAAATCGTTAGAGTGGTTTTAAAAAAATAAGCCTTACCGTTTTTGACCAAAATGCGAAAAAAAGTGAAAAATCAAAGTTAATATTTCAGAACATAACTTATATTGTTGGAATCGGATCGACGTCAGCTATCCAAAAGTGTAATTAGAATTTCTAAATTCCTAAAAATAAACATTTTAGCAATTTTTTGAAAATTTTCCAGTATTCACCAAAAAAATGAGAGCGACAAAGATTCTATATTCAACGTTTTTCAACTGCTATCTAGTCGAAAATGTCTCCCGCTATTCAAAAATATAAATGTCTGAAAAATCGATTGAGAATTAACTGAATTATGGCCGATTTTCAATTTTTGTGCACGCTAAAGATTTCACGCATTTCCGCTATGCGCACAAATCTGGAAATAGTTTTAAGGAGTAACCACCACCCATTTTCCCGAGGGAAAATCAAACTTCAGACCTCTATCTCTTATAGTTTCTGAGATCTAGCTTCCCGCAATAAAAAAAAAAATAATAATAAGAATAATCTTAGTAATAACAATAGTCTTTCACCATTGAAAAATGGCGAAAGCCTAATAAGAATAACTAGACCTGCATGCAGGAATGACGGGTTTCACTGGTGCCACGTTACCCTTAAACATGTCACTTCCGGTGCCAAGTTACCCTTGAACATATGTCACTTCCGGTACCAACGAAACCATTAAACAGGTTTCCAAATTAACATTGCACACAAATAAAATGGATGCAGAATCAACCAAATCCAGCAATATCAATTCATTTTATACATTTGTTACTTGTAAATGATCTTGACAAAATTACATTTCTTCCGGTGTTAATGAAAATGTTCAATTAGTTTTATGAAATCAGAAATGGCATACGATATCATATAGTGAAAATTTTATGTAAATCGAATAATAATTGCCACTTTTAAAGACCAAAAAACTTGAAAAGTGACTTGTAGAAAATCGACTATTTCTCTGCAACCGTACAAGTTAGAAACCATTTTGTGGTATCTGTATGATCGTATGGGTTCATTTTATTTGTTGATTGGCATCAAATACCATAATTTGAAAAACATTTCAAAACAGACTCATTTGAATAAAATATCTGTTTTGAAGGCTAAAAATACAGTTTTTGCCAAAATGATGTTACTTCCGGTGATAATGAAAATCTTAAATTACTTGTATGAAATCCTAAATGGCATTAGGTATAACATGGTGTAACGTTTATGAAAATCGAATAATAATTGACACTTTTATGATCCAAAAACCTTCAAAAGTGGCCTGTAGAAAACCGTCTATTTCTCGGCAACCGAACAAGTTAGAAACAATTTTATGATATGTATATGACTATATGAGTTGTGTTTATATGTGAATTTAAACCAAAAGTTAAAATTATTAATACATATTAAGTAATTCTTGGTTGAATAAAACATTGATTTAAAAAGTTTAAAATGCAGTTTTTGACAAAATGACGTCACTTCCGGTGTCAATTTTAAATTGTAATCAACTTGATATGACGCTACATGCTTTTTGAATCAAATGATGTCACTTTTATAAAAATCCAATCATAATTGACTATTTTACAGGCAAAATAACGAAAACAGTGACTTGTACAGAACTGTCCATTTCTTGGTAACTGCTTATATTACAAACTAATTTTAACATACATTTTCTTCGTATGGATTATAGCTACAAGTTTATAAAAGTTACGAAGAAATATTTTAAAATCTGATAAGCCTGAATAGGTTGTAAATGGGTCCATTTTACACCATTTTTAGCCATTTAATCGAATTTGCTCGAAAATGAAATCGAAATTAAAAAAACTGCTTCCGCCATTTTTTGCGCCTTGAAAGGGCACACTCTTTGAGTCAAATAATTTTTCCAAAAAATAATATTTGTTTTCGAAAAATGGTACCTAACTGTCAAAATTGTAGTTTTTGGTAAAATTATGCCACTTTCGGTGCCGACAGATAACACTTCCGGTAATAAAAAAATGACAATTGAGACAACGAAGCATATGAACTTTGTTTTATACAAATCGAACAATAAAAAATTAATCTAGGACTGAAAAACTGAATTAGCCAATAGCGGCCAAGAAAAATTACTGAGACAAAATTTTTTAACATTTTTGCACTAGGCAGATGACTCTTTAATTCTGTGCACAATACGACTAAAAAATATTCATAAATAAAAAAGTTTTTTGTAAAATTTTAAATTTTCGAAATTTGGCGCCTAATATCTTCGAAGATTTGCCGAAAATCAAAAATCGAAAGTAGCGTAGCTATGTGCCCTGTCTCAGGCTATGCCAAAATGTATCGAAAGTTAAAATCCAATGATTATTGTTAAAATTACTGCAATATTTTCAAAAACGATAACTTCGGTGATTTCGGACATTTCGCATTGTCGCAGAACGTTCAAAATAGCTTTATCCTCTAAGTCACACCCACTTTCCCAGTAAAACCGAAGAAATCGTAACGATGCGACAAGCAGTTGCTGAGATCTACTCAAAACAAAAGAATAATAATAATAAGAATAACTAGACCTGCATGCAGGAATGACGGGTTTCACTGGTGCCACGTTACCCTTAAACATGTCACTTCCGGTGCCAAGTTACCCTTGAACATATGTCACTTCCGGTACCAGCGAAACCACTAAACAGGTTTCCAAATTAACATTGCACACAAATAAAATGGACGCAGAATCAACAAAATCCAGCAATATCAATTCATTTTATACATTTGTTACTTGCAAATGATCTTGACAAAATTAAATTACTCCCGGTGTTAATGCAAATGTTCAATTAGTCTTATGAAATCAGAAATGGCATACGATATCATACAGTGAAAATTTTATGTAAATCGAATAATAATTGCCACTTTTAAAGACCGAAAAAACTTGAAAAGTGACTTGTAGGAAATCGGCTATTTCTCTGCAACCGTACAAGTTAGAAACCATTTTGTGGTATCTGTATGATCGTATGGGTTAATTCTATTTGTTGATTGGCATCAAATACCATACTTTGAAAAAGATTTCAAAACAGACTCATTTGAATAAAATATCTGTTTTAGAGGCTAAAAATACAGTTTTTGCCAAAATGACGTTACTTCCGGTGATAATGAAAATCTTAAATTACTTGTATGAAATCCCAAATGGCATTAGGTATAACATGGTGTGACGTTTATGAAAATCGAATAATAATTGACCCTTTTATGGCCCCGAAACCTTCAAAAGTGACCTGTAGAAAACCGTCTATTTCTCGGCAACCGAACAAGTTAGAAATCATTTTATGATATCTATATGACCATATGAGTTTTGTTTATATGTGAATTTAAACCAAAAGTTAAAATTATTAATACATATTAAGTTATTCTTGGTTGAATAAAACATTGATTTAAAAAGTTTAAAATGCATTTTTTGACCAAGTGATGTCACTTCCGGTGTCAATTTTAAATTGTTATCAACTTGATATGACGCTACGTGCTTTTTGAATCAAATGATGTCACTTTTATAAAAATCCAATCATAATTGACTATTTTACAGGCAAAATAACGAAAACAGTGACTTGTACAGAACTGCCAATTTCTTGGTAACTGCTTATAGTACAAACGAATTTTAACATACATTTTCTTCGTATGGATTATAGCTACAAGTTTATAAAAGTTACGAAGAAATATTTTAAAATCTGAAAAGCCTGAATAGGTTGTAAATAGGCCAATTTTACACCATTTTTAGCCTCTTAATCGAATTTGCTCGAAAATGAAATCGAAATTAAAAAAACTGCTTCCTACATTTTTTGCGCCTTGAAAGGGCACACTCTTTGAGTCAAATAATTTTTCCAAAAAATAATATTTGTTTTCGAAGAAGGAAAATAACTGTCAAAATTGTAGTTTTTGGTAAAATTATGCCACTTCCGGTGCCGACAGATAAAACTTTTGGTAATAAAAAAAATGACAATTGATACAACGAAGCATATGAACTTTGTTTTATACAAATCGAACAATAAAAAATTAATCTAGGACTTAAAAACTGAATTAGCCAATGGCGGCCAAGGTAAATTACTGAGACAAAATTCTTTAACATTTTTGCACTAGTCAGATGACCCTTTAATTCTGTGCATAATACGGCTAAAAAATATTCATAAATAAAAAAGTTTTTTGTGAAATTTTAAATTTTCAAAATTTGGCGCCTAATATCTTTGAAGATTTACCGAAAATCAAAAATCGAAAGTAGTGTAGCTATGTGCCCTGTCTCCGGCTATGTCAAAATGTATCGAAAGTTAAAATTCAATGATTATTGTTAAAATTACTGCAATATTTTAAAAAACGATAATTTGGTGATTTCGGACATTTCGCATTGTCGCAGAACGTTCAAAATAGCTTTATCCTCTAAGTCACACCCACTTTCCCAGTAAAACCGAAGAAATCGTAACGATGCGACAAGCAGTTGCTGAGATCTACTCAAAACAAAAGAAGAACTAGACCTGCATGCAGGAATGACGGGTTTCACTGGTGCCACGTCACTTTCGGTGCCACGTTACCCTTAAACATATGTCACTTCCGATACCAATGAAACCATCAAACAGGTTTCCACATAAGCATTGTAAACATCAAATAAAATGGACGAAGAATCAACCAAATCCAGCAATATCAATTCATTTTATATATATGTTACTTGTAAGTGATCCTGGCAAAATTTCATTACTTCCGGTGATAATGAAAATGTTCAATTAGTTTTATGAAATCAGAAATGGCATAAGGCAGCATAATGGCGAAAATTGTATGTAAATCGAATGAGAATTGCCACTTTTATAGACCAAAAACCTTGAAAAGTGACTTGTAGAAAATCGTCTATTTCTCGGCAACCGTACACGATAAAAACTATCTTTTGGTATCTATATGATCGTATGGGTTCAATCCATTTGTTGATTGGAATCAAATATCATAATTTGAAATATATTACAAATCAGACTCATTTGAAAAAAATGTCTGTTTTGAAGGCTAAAAATACAGTTTTTGCCAAAATGACATTACTTCCGGTGATACTGAAAATGTTAAATTAGTTCTATGAAATCATAAATGACACAAGATATCATATGGTGAAAATTTTATGAAAATCGAATAATAGCTGACACTTTTATAGACCAAAAACCTTGAAAAGTGACTTAAGGAAAATCGCCCATTTCTCTGCAACCGTACAAGTTAGAAACCATTTTGTGGTATCTGTATGATCGTATGGGTTCAATCTATTTGATCAATAGAATCAAATATCACAATTTGAAAAAAATAACAAATACGACTCATTTGAATAAAATATTGTTTTTTGAAGGCTAAAATTTAAGTTTTGAGCAAATGACGTCATTTCCGGTGGCAGCGCAAGGGGTAAAATGGTTTGACATAGTCCACTATAGCATTAGGCATCCAATGGCGAAAGAAAATTGAAAATCGAATAATAATTGATTCTTTTACAGCCAAAATTACGTGAAAAGTGACTCATGCAAAATTGCCTATTTCTCGGCAACTGCTTATATTACAAACTAATTTTCACATACATTCTCTTCGTATGGATTATAGCTACAAGTTTATAAAAGTTACGTAAAAATATTTTAAAATCTGAAAAGCCTGAATGAGTTGTAAATAGGTCAATTTTACGCCTTTTTTCACCTCTTAATCCAATTTGCTAGAAAATGAAAAAGAAATTAAAAAAACTGCTTCCGACATTTTTTGCGCCTTTAAAGGACACACTCTTTGAGTCATATAATTTTTCAAAAAAATAATATTTGTTTTCAAAAAATGTACCTAACTGTCAAAATTGTAGTTTTTGGTAAAATTATGCCACTTCCGGTGCCGACAGATAAAACTTTTGGTAATAAAAAAAATGACAATTGAGACAGCGAAGCATATGAACTTTGTTTTATACAAATCGAACAATAAAAAATTAATCTAGGACTGAAAAACTGAATTAGCCAATGGAGGCCAAGGAAAATTACTGAGACAAATTTTTTTAACATTTTTGCGCAAGTCAGATGACTCTTTAATTCTGTGCACAACACGACTAAAAAATATTCATAAATAAAAAAGTTTTTTGTAAAATTTTAAATTTCCGAAATTTGGCGCCTAATATCTTCGAAGATTTGCCGAAAATCAAAAATCGAAAGTAGCGCAGCTATGTGCCCTGTCTCCAGCTATGCCAAAATGTATCGAAAGTTAAAATCCCATGATTATTGTTAAAATTACCGCAATATTTGTAAAAACGATAACTTCGGTGATTTCGGACATTTCGCATTGTCGCAGAACGTTCAAAATAGCTTTATCCTCTAAGTCACACCCACTTTCCCAGTAAAACCGAAGAAATCGTAACGATGCGACACGTAGTTGCTGAGATCTACTCAAAACAAAAGAATAATAATAATAATAATAATAATAAGAACTAGACTTGCTTGCAAGGCTGAAGGCTTTCACCTTACCCAAAGCAGCACAAAATGCCTACCACCCACCCCTTTAAAACACACACACACACACTTAAACAACTCAGATATTGACACTTTCTCTGCGCATTACAATAGAAGGAAAGTGAAAAATATAGTTCAACAATTTACAACATTATGAACTTGGATCGGTAGAATCCTACAGACGCCAGAAATCTAAATACGCAATCAAAAACTGAAAAATTCTAAAAAAAATTTTTTTTACAATTTCAGTACATTTTCAAATTTTTAGGAAAAAAGGAGAACGGCGTGGTATTGCAATTCGACCTTTATCGCATCCACAATATCACCGGCTCTACAAAAATATAGCTTTTTAGAAAATCGGTTGGGAATTGACATTATTAGGACCTATTTTCCTTTATGCACGTTAAAGATTTACTTCACTTCAGGTCTGTTCAGAACTTTCGCAATACTTCTGAGTACTTACTGCTTAAAACATAGGAAAAATCATTATTCAGAACTCTATCCGCTTTAGTTTCAGAGATCTACAAGAGAATGAAAAAACTCCAGTTTTTCGAATGGGACAAAAAAAAAGATCGTGTCAGATCATAACCAAAACCAAGAATCATACCTTTCAACATCAACTTTTCAACATTTGTCCAGAGGGATGCCTTCCTTATAAATAGTTTCGGTAAATAGCGTCATTTTCGCTGGTATCATATGATGGCGTCATGTAGACAAAAAACCTGGGATAATAATTTCAGGAGTAACTGTTATTGACTAAAATGAATTATTTTCACTCTAGAAGCAGCATTACCAGAAATTGGTTACCAGTAAAACACCTTTAGTTCAAATATTTCCTCTTTCAAAAAAAGCTCTCTATATAATGCTTTATACGTAGGCAAAACGTTGCGATTATTACCAACTCGGCCTTTGTCAATGTCACCCCAATGTGTACACGGGACTTTGGAATCACGTCCATATCAACTACTCAAATATGCAACTGGTTCAAAAATTTATTAAATATTCAATGAAATATCTACAATTTTCTGATTTCGTGCACGTTAAAGATTTGACGTCACTACATGTAACATATAAAAATTTAATATTTATTACAGATAGAGTCCATGCTCAAACTGGTTATCTCAACTGAGAACGACATGGTTATCTCAATTCGACCTTTATCCCATCCGCAATATCCCGGGCTGTACAAAAATATAATTTTTTCGAAAATCGGTTGGGAATTGACATAATTAGAACCGATTTTCATTCGTAGACGTTAAAGATTTACATCACTTCCGGTCTGCTCACAACTTTCGCAATAGATCTAAGTACTAAATGTTTAAAACATAGGAAAAACCAATATTCAGAACTCTATATCTGTTTTAGTTTCAGAGATCTAAACGAGTATTAAAAAAAAAACAGTTTTCCGAATGAGACAAAAATATACCTTAAGTATCAGGTAATAACCAAAATCCAAAATCGCACCATTCAACATTAATTTTTCAACGTTGTAATTGAGGGGTACCTTATATAAAAATAGCTTCAACAGAGAGCTTCATTTTCACTGGTATCAAATGATGACGTCATGTAGACAAAAATCCTGGGATATTAATTTCAGGAGTAACTGTTAATTACTAGAATGAATTATTTTCATTCTAGAAGCACCAATACCAGATATTGGTTACCATTCAAACACCCTTAGTTCAAATATTGCCAGTTTTTTAAAAAAGCTCTCTATATATGCTTTATACGTATGCAAAACGTTCCATTTATAACCAATTCGGACTTTTGTCGATGTCACACCAATGTGTTACACGGAACGTTGGAATCGCGTTCAGGTCAGCTACCAAAAAAATGAAAGACTAATTATTACACACATAAATCAAATATTTCTACTACAGGGTCACTATACCCTTATTTTGAATAGAAGTAAAGACTCAAAGTTGAAAAACTTTTTGCCCAAATATCGTCACTGTGAGAGAAATGCTATAAACGTTGCTAATACGTACAGATTGTATCAACTCTTACTGCATGTTTCGCTTAACAATGAAAGGTGACGTTTTCAATTTTCGATCCCTTTGTTCTCATACTCCTGATATTTTTAACTGTTGCGCAATGGTTTCAGATCAAACTCTCTGTAGAAGAAGTTCCAAAAAAAAAATTACGCTGACTTTTTGAGACAAAGACGTCTAAAAATGCTCCAAATGGTAAAAATACGACGTTTTGGATTTTCAATCTCGTTTTTCGACTACTCATGACATTTAGAGAAATTGTACAATGGTTTCACACAATACACCACCTATAAGACTCTCGAATGAGAAAGTTTTAAAAAAATCGTAGGCGGCGTTTTCGAGAAATACGCGTCTAAAGTTGATCGAAATAGCAAAATACCTTACTTTTCAAACTCAGATAACTTTTTTATTTTTTGATAGAAACTTCACGCTATAGTACCATCTTGTAGATAATTCACGTGGCTATCAAGCGATATAATACTTTAACTACTCGGTAAACAACCAATCGATACATCTTATTTGGCGCACAGGCACCCATTTTTCTGAATTTTGTCAAAATTTGGATACCTTTCTTGACCACTTCCGGTGATTAGAGGATTTTCATTTATAGTTTAAGGAACAATTCAGACATCTCTGTTCATCTTACCAAAGTTTCAGAAAAATCGTTAGAGTGGTTTTAAAAAAATAAGCCTTACCGTTTTTGACCAAAATGCGAAAAAATGTGAAAAATCAAAGTTAATATTTCAGAGCAAAACTTACATTGCTGGAATCGGATCGACGTCAGCTATCCAAAAGTGTAATTAGAATTTCTAAATTCCAAAAAATAAACATTTTAGCAAATTTTTGAAAATTTTCCAGTATTCACCAAAAAAATGAGAGCGACAAAGTTTCTATATTCAACGTTTTTCAACAGCTATCTAGTCGGAAATGTCTCCCGCTATTCAAAAATATAAATGTCTGAAAAATCGATTGAGAATTAACTGAATTATGGCCGATTTTCAATTTTTGTGCACGCTAAAGATTTCACGCATTTCCGCTATGCGCACAAATCTGGAAATAGTTTTAAGGAGTAACCACCACCCATTTTCCCGAGGGAAAATCAAACTTCAGACCTGTATCTCTTATAGTTTCTGAGATCTAGCTTCCCCCAATAAAAAAATAAACTAGACTTGCTTGCAAGGCTGAAGGCTTTCACCTTGCCCAAGGCAGCACAAAATGCCCACCACCCACCCCTTAAAACACACACACACACACTTAAACAACTCAGATATTGACACTTTCTCTGCATGCGCATTACGATAGAAGGAAAGTGAACAATATAGTTACACGGAACGTTGGAATCGCGTTCAGGTCAGCTACTCAAATATGTAACTGGTTCAAAAATAAGTTGAATATTCAATGAAATATCGACAATATTCTGATTTCGTGCACGTCAATGATTTGACGTCACTAACATATAAAAATATATCATTAATTAGAGATAGGGCCCAAGCTCAAACTACATCATGCTTTCTATCATAGGTGCAATATTCGTACTTCTGCACGATACTACTGCAAGATACAACTGCAACCTACTGATAATTGGATTTCCTTATAAACAGCGCGAGCCGTCGATTTGTGTCGAGATGATTACGGTTATGAGGTAATTTTAACAAAGAAGAAACAATATTAATTCAAAGACTAATTATTACACACAGAAATCAATTATTTCTGTTACAGGGTCACTAAACCCATATTTTGAATATAAGTAAACACTCAGAGTTGAAATATTTTTAGCTCAAATATCGTCACTGTGAGAGAAATGGGGAATTTTGAATATGCTCTAAACGTTGGTAAAACGTACAGATTGTATCAACTCTTACTGCATGTTTCGCTTAACAATGAAAGGTGACGTTTTCAGTTTTCGATCCCTTTGTTCTCATACTCCTGATATTTCTAAATGTTGCGCAATAGTTTCATACCTAAGACTACCGATAAAACTCTCTGTAGAAGAAGTTCCAAAAAAAAAATTACGTTGACTTTTCGAGAAAAAGACGTCTAAAAATGCCCCAAATGGTAAAAATACGACGTTTTGGATTTTCAATCTCGTTTTTCGATTACTCATGACATTTAGAGAAATTGTACAATGGTTTCACACAATACACCACCTATAAGACTCTCGAATGAGAAAGTTTTAAAAAAATCTTAGGCGGCGTTTCCGAGAAATTGGCGTCTTAAGTTGATCTAAATAGCAAAATAACTTACTTTTCAAACTCAGATAACTTTTTTATTTTTTGATAGAAACTTGTCGCTATATTACCATCTTGTAGATAATTCACGTGGCTATCAAAGGATATAATACTTTAACTACTCTGTAATCAACCAAATGATACATCGCATTTTGCGCATCGGTACCCATTTTTCAGAATTTTGTCAAACTTTGGATACTTTTCTTGACCACTTCCGGTGATTAGAGGATTTTTATTTATAGTTCATGGACTGGTTTGGACCTTCGACTTCATATTCCATAAGTTTCAGAAAAATCGTAGGCGCCGTTTTAAAAAAATAAGAACTCTACGATTTGACCAAAATGCGAAAAAAAGTGAAAAATCAAAGTTAACATTTCAGAATAAAACTAATATTGTTGGAATCGGATTGATGTCAGCTATCCAAAAATATAACTCATAATTCAAAATTCAAAAAAATAAAAATTTTGGAAATTTTTGAAAATTTTCCAATTTTCACCAAAAAAATGAAAGACTAATTATTACACACATAAATCAAATATTTCTACTACAGGGTCACTATACCCTTATTTTGAATAGAAGTAAAGACTCAAAGTTGAAAAACTTTTTGCCCAAATATCGTCACTGTGAGAGAAATGCTATAAACGTTGCTAATACGTACAGATTGTATCAACTCTTACTGCATGTTTCGCTTAACAATGAAAGGTGACGTTTTCAATTTTCGATCCCTTTGTTCTCATACTCCTGATATTTTTAACTGTTGCGCAATGGTTTCAGATCAAACTCTCTGTAGAAGAAGTTCCAAAAAAAAAATTACGCTGACTTTTTGAGACAAAGACGTCTAAAAATGCTCCAAATGGTAAAAATACGACGTTTTGGATTTTCAATCTCGTTTTTCGACTACTCATGACATTTAGAGAAATTGTACAATGGTTTCACACAATACACCACCTATAAGACTCTCGAATGAGAAAGTTTTAAAAAAATCGTAGGCGGCGTTTTCGAGAAATACGCGTCTAAAGTTGATCGAAATAGCAAAATACCTTACTTTTCAAACTCAGATAACTTTTTTATTTTTTGATAGAAACTTCACGCTATAGTACCATCTTGTAGATAATTCACGTGGCTATCAAACGATATAATACTTTAACTACTCGGTAAACAACCAATCGATACATCTTATTTGGCGCACAGGCACCCATTTTTCTGAATTTTGTCAAAATTTGGATACCTTTCTTGACCACTTCCGGTGATTAGAGGATTTTCATTTATAGTTTAAGGAACAATTCAGACATCTCTGTTCATCTTACCAAAGTTTCAGAAAAATCGTTAGAGTGGTTTTAAAAAAATAAGCCTTACCGTTTTTGACCAAAATGCGAAAAAATGTGAAAAATCAAAGTTAATATTTCAGAACAAAACTTACATTGCTGGAATCGGATCGACGTCAGCTATCCAAAAGTGTAATTAGAATTTCTAAATTCCAAAAAATAAACATTTTAGCAAATTTTTGAAAATTTTCCAGTATTCACCAAAAAAATGAGAGCGACAAAGTTTCTATATTCAACGTTTTTCAACAGCTATCTAGTCGGAAATGTCTCCCGCTATTCAAAAATATAAATGTCTGAAAAATCGATTGAGAATTAACTGAATTATGGCCGATTTTCAATTTTTGTGCACGCTAAAGATTTCACGCATTTCCGCTATGCGCACAAATCTGGAAATAGTTTTAAGGAGTAACCACCACCCATTTTCCCGAGGGAAAATCAAACTTCAGACCTGTATCTCTTATAGTTTCTGAGATCTAGCTTCCCCCAATAAAAAAATAAACTAGACTTGCTTGCAAGGCTGAAGGCTTTCACCTTGCCCAAGGCAGCACAAAATGCCCACCACCCACCCCTTAAAACACACACACTTAAACAACTCAGATATTGACACTTTCTCTGCATGCGCATTACGATAGAAGGAAAGTGAACAATATAGTTGAACAATTTACAACATTATGAACTTGTATCGGTAGAATCCTACAGACGTCAGAAATCTAAATACGTAATCAAAAACTCAAAAATTCTAAAAAAAAAGTTTACAATTTCAGTACATTTTCAAATTTTTAGGAAAAAAGGAGAACGGCGTGGTATTGCAATCCCCAATATCACCGGCTCTACAAAAATATAACTTTTTCGAAAATCGGTTGGGAATTGACATTATTAGGACCTATTTTCGTTTATGCACGTTAAAGATTTACTTCACTTCAGGTATGTTCAGAACTTTCGCAATACTTCTAAGTACTTACTGCTTAAAACATAGGAAAAATCATTATTCAGAACTCTATCTGCTTTAGTTTCAGAGATCTACAAGAGAATGAAAAAAAAAAAAAGTTTTTCGAATGGGACAAAAAAAAGATCGTGTCAGATCATAACCAAAACCAAGAATCATACCTTTCAACATCAACTTTTCAACATTGGTCCAGAGGGGTGCCTTCCTTATAAATAGTTTCGGTAATTAGCGTCATTTTCGCTGGTATCATATGATGGCGTCATGTAGACAAAAAACCTGGGATAATAATTTCAGGAGTAACTAAAATGAATTATTTTCACTCTAGAAGCAGCATTACCAGATATTGGTTACCAGTAAAACACCTTTAGTTTAAATATTGCCCCTTTCAAAAACAGCTCTCTATATAATGCTTTATACGTAGGCAAAACGTTGCGATTATGACCAACTCGGACTTTTGTCAATGTCACACCAATGTGTACACGGGACTTTGGAATCACGTCCATATCAACTACTCAAATATGCAACTGGTTCAAAAATTGATTAAATATTCAATGAAATATCTACAATTTTCTGATTTCGTGCACGTTAAAGATTTGACGTCACTACATGTAACATATAAAAATTTAATATTTATTACAGATAGAGTCCATGCTCAAACTGTTTATCTCAACTAAGAACGACATGGTTATCTCAATTCGACCTTTATCCCATCCGCAATATCCCCGGCTGTACAAAAATATAATCTTTTCGAAAATCGGTTGGGAATTGACATAATTAGAACCGATTTTCATTCATGCACGTTAAAGATTTACATCACTCCCGGCTGTACAAAAATATAATTTTTTCGAAAATCGGTTGGGAATTGACATAATTAGAACCTATTTTCATTCGTGCACGTTAAAGATTTACATCACTTACGGTCTGGTTCACAACTTTCGCAATAGTTTTAAGTACTAAATGTTTAAAACATAGGAAAAATCAATATTCAAAACTCTATCTGTTTCAGATTCAGAGATCTCTACACGAGAATAAAAAAAAAAGAGTTTTCCGATTGGGACAAAAAAGTATCGTAAGTGTCAAATAATATCCAAAACCCAGAATCATACATTCAACATTAATTTTTCTGCATTTATGTAGAAGAGTACCTTCCTTATAAATAGCTTCAACAGAGAGGTTTATTTTCACTGGTATCAAATGACGACGTCATGGAGACAAAAATCCTGCGATATTAATTTCAGGGGTAACTATTATTTACTAAAACGAATTATTTTCACTCTAGAAGCACCAGTAACAGATATTGGTTACTATTAAAACACCCTTAGTTCAAATATTGCCACTTTTAAAAAAATCTCTCTATATATGCTTTATACGTATGCAAAACGTTCCAATTATGACCAATTCGGACTTTTTTCGATGTCACACCAATGTGTACACGGGACTTCGGAATCGCGTTTTCATGTCAGCTACCCAAATATGTAACTGGTTCAAAAATTGGTTTTATATTCAATGAAATATCGCCAATTTTCGGATTTCGTGCACGTTAAAGATTTGACGTCACCCACATATAAAATATCGATATTTATTAGAAACAGAGTCCATGCTCTAACTACATTAAACTTTCTATGACCGGTGCAATATTCGTACTTCTGCACGATATTACTGCAAGATACAACTGCAACCTCTTAAAATTTGGATTTGCTTATAAACAGCGCGAGCCGTCGATTTGTGTCGAGATGATTACGGCTATGAGGTAATTTTGGCCAAGGAGAAACAATATTAATTCAAAGACTAATTATTACACACATAAATCAAATATTTCTGCTACAGGGTCACTATACCCTTATTTTGAATAGAAGTAAAGACTCAAAGTTGAAATACTTTTTGCCCAAATATCGTCACTGTGAGAGAAAACGGGACTTTTGAATATGCTCTAAACGTTGCTAATACGTACAGATTGTATCAACTCTTACTGCATGTTTTGCTTAATAATGAAAGGTGACGTTTTCAATTTTCGATCCCTTTGTTCTCATACTCCTGATATTTCTAACTGTTGCGCAATGGTTTCATACCTAAGACTACCGATAAAACTCTCTGTAGAAGAAGTTCAAAAAAAAAATTACGTTGACTTTTCGAGAAAAAGACGTCTAAAAATGCTCCAAATGGTAAAAATACGACGTTTTGGATTTTCAATCTTGTTTTTCGACTACTCATGACATTTAGAGAAATTGTACAATGGTTTCACACAATACACCACCTATAAGACTCTCGAATGAGAAAGTTTTAAAAAAATCGTAGGCGGCGTTTTCGAGAAATACGCGTCTAAAGTTGACCGAAATAGCAAAATACCTTACTTTTCAAACTCAGATAACTTTTTTATTTTTTGATAGAAACTTGTCGCTATAGTACCATCTTGTAGGTAATTCACGTGGCTATCAAACGAGATAATGCATTAACTACTCGGTAAACAACCAATCGATACATCTTATTTGTCGCACACGCACCCATTTTTCTGAATTTTGTCAAAGTTTGGATACCTTTCTTGACCACTTCCGGTGATTAGAGGATTTTCATTTATAGTTTAAGGAACAATTCAGACATCTCTGTTCATCTTACCAAAGTTTCAGGAAAATCGTTGAAGTGGTTTTAAAAAAATAAGCCTTACCGTTTTTGACCAAAATGCGAAAAAAGTGAAAAATCAAAGTTAACATTCCAGAACACAACTTATATTGTTGGAGTCGGATCGACGTCAGCTACCCAAAAGTGTAATTAGAATTTCTAAATTCCTAAAAATAAACATTTTAGCAATTTTTTGAAAATTTTCCAGTATTCACCAAAAAAATGAGAGCGACAAAGTTTCTATATTCAACGTTTTTCAACTGCTATCTAGTCCGAAATGTCTCCCGCTATTCAAAAATATAAATGTCTGAAAAATCGATTGAGAATTAACTGAATTATGGCCGATTTTCAATTTTTGTGCACGCTAAAGATTTCACGCATTTCCGCTATGCGCACAAATCTGGAAATAGTTTTAAGGAGTAACCACCACCCATTTTCCCGAGGGAAAATCAAACTTCAGACCTGTATCTCTTATAGTTTCTGAGATCTAGCTTCCCCCAATAAAAAAAAATAATAATAAGAACTAGACTTGCTTGCAAGGCTGAAGGCTTTCACCTTACCCAAGGCAGCACAAATTGCCTACCACTCACCCCTTAAAACACACACACACACACACACGCTTAAACAACTCAGACATTGACACTTTCTGTGCATGCGCATTACGATAGAAGGAAAGTGAAAAATATAGTTGAACTATGAACTTGGATCGGTAGAATCCTACAAACGCCAGAAATCTAAATACGCAATCAAAAACGCAAAAATTCTAAAAAAAAAATTACAATTTTAGTACATTTTCAAATTTTCAGGAAAAAAAGAGAACTGCGTGGTATTGCAATTCGACCTATATCTCATCCGCAATATCCCCGGCTCTACAAAAATATAACTTTTTCGAAAATCGGTTGGGAATTGACATAATTAGGACCGATTTTCATTCGCGCACGTTAAAGATTTACATCACTTCCGGTCTGTTCACAACTTTCGCAATAGATCTAAGTACTAAATGTTTAAAACATAGAAAAAAAAACCATTCAGAATTCTATCAGTTTTAGTTTCAGAAATCTAAACGACTACAGAAAAAACACAGTTTTCCGAATTAGACAAAAAAAAATACCTTAAGTATCAGGTAATAACCAAAACCCCAAATCGCACCTTTCAACATTAATTTTTCAACATTGTAATTGAGGGGTACTTTATTTATAAATGGCTTCAACAGAGAGCTTCATTTTCACTGGTATCAAATGATGACGTCATGCAGACATAAAACCTGGGATATTAATTTCAGGAGTAACTGTTAATTACTAAAATGAATTATTTTCATTCTAGAAGCACCAATGCCAGAAATTGGTTACCATTAAACACCCTTTGTTCAAAAATTGCCAGTTTTAAAAAAAGCTCTCTATATATGCTTTATACGTATGCAAAACGATCCATTTATAACCAATTCGGACTTTTGTCGATGTCACACGGAACTTTGGAATCGCGTTCAGGTCAGCTACTCAAATATGTATTTCTATCACAGGTGCAATATTCGTACTTCTGCACGATACTACTGCAAGATACAACTGCAACCTATAGGTAATTAGATTTCCTTATAAACAGCGCGAGCCGTCGATTTGTGTCGAAATGATTACGGTTATGAGGTAATTTTGACAAAGAAGAAACAATATTAATTCAAAGACTAATTATTACACACAGAAATCAATTATTTCTGTTACAGGATCACTAAACCCATATTTTGAATATAAGTAAACACTCAAAGTTGAAATACTTTTAGCTCAAATATCGTCACTGTGATAGAAATGGGGAATTTTGAATATGCTCTAAACGTTGGTAAAACGTACAGATTGTATCAACTCTTACTGCATGTTTCGCTTAACAATGAAAGATGATGTTTTCAATTTTCGATCCCTTTGTTCTCATACTCCTGATATTTCTAACTGTTGCGCAATGGTTTCATACCTAAGACTACCGATAAAACTCTGATTTCGTGCACGTTAATGATTTGACGTCACTAACATATAAAAATTTATCTTTAATTAGAGATAGGACCCAAGCTCAAACTACATCATGCTTTCTATCATAGGTGCAATATTCGTACTTCTGCACGATACTACTGCAAGATACAACTGCAACTTACTGATAATTGTATTTCCTTATAAACAGCGCGAGCCGTCGATTTGTGTCGAGATGATTACGGTTATGAGGTAATTGTGACAAAGAAGAAACAATATTAATTCAAAGACTAATTATTACACACAGAAATCAATTATTTCTGTTACAGGGTCACTAAACCCATATTTTGAATATAAGTAAACACTCAGAGTTGAAATATTTTTAGCTCAAATATCGTCACTGTGATAGAAATGGGGAATTTTGAATATGCTCTAAACGTTGGTAAAACGTACAGATTGTATCAACTCTTACTGCATGTTTCGCTTAACAATGAAAGGTGACGTTTTCAGTTTTCGATCCCTTTGTTCACATACTCCTGATATTTCTAAATGTTGCGCAATAGTTTCATACCTAAGACTACCGATAAAACTCTCTGTAGAAGAAGTTCCAAAAAAAAATTACGTTGACTTTTCGAGAAAAAGACGTCTAAAAATGCTCCAAATGGTAAAAATACGACGTTTTGGATTTTCAATCTCGTTTTTCGACTACAAATGACATTTAGAGAAATTGTACAATGGTTTCACACAATACACCACCTATAAGACTCTCGAATGAGAAAGTTTAAAAAAAATCGTAGGCGGCGTTTCCGAGAAATTCGCGTCTTAATTTGATCGAAATAGCAAAATACCTTACTTTTCAAACTCAGATAACTTTTTTATTTTTTGATAGAAACTTGTCGCTATAGTACCATCTTGTAGATAATTCACGTGGCTATCCAACGATATAACACTTTAACTACTCTGTAATCAACCAAGTGATACATCGCATTTTACCCATCGGTACCCATTTTTCAGAATTTTGTCAAACTTTGGATACTTTTCTTGACCACTTCCGGTGATTAGAGGATTTTTATTTATAGTTCATGGACTGGTTTGGACCTTCGACTTTATATTCCATAAGTTTCAGAAAAATCGTAGGCGCCGTTTTAAAAAAATAAGAACTCTACGATTTGACCAAAATGCGAAAAAAAGTGAAAAATCAAAGTTAACATTTCAGAATAAAACTAATATTGTTGGAATCGGATTGATGTCAGCTATCCAAAAATATAACTCATAATTCAAAATTCCAAAAAATAAAAATTTTGGAAATTTTTGAAAATTTTCCAATTTTCACCAAAAAAAATGAAAGCGACAAAGTTTCTAAATTTGACGTTTGTGAACTGCTATCTTCTTAGAAATGTCTCAAACTATCCAAAAATGTAAATATCAGAGAAATCGGTTGACAATTACCAAAATTACGGCCGATTTTCAATTTTCGTGCACGTTAAAGATTTAACGCATTTCCGCTATGCGCACGAATTTCGTTTTACATTTAAGCACTAACTACCACCCAGTTTCCCGAGAGAAAATCAAACTTCAGACCTCTATCTCTTATAGTTGCTGAGAAATAGGCAAAATGGAAAAAAAAAAGAATAATAACTAGACTTGCTTGCAAGGCTGAAGGCTTTCACCTTACCCAAAGCAGCACAAAATGCCTACCACCCACCCCTTTAAAACACACACACACACACTTAAACAACTCAGATATTGACACTTTCTCTGCATGCGCATTACAATAGAAGGAAAGTGAAAAATATAGTTGAACAATTTACAACATTATGAACTTGGATCGGTAGAATCCTACAGACGCCAGAAATCTAAATACGCAATCAAAAACTGAAAAATTCTAAACAAAATTTTTTTTACAATTTCAGTACATTTTCAAATTTTTAGGAAAAAAGGAGAACGGCGTGGTATTGCAATTCGACCTTTATCGCATCCACAATATCACCGGCTCTACAAAAATATAGCTTTTTAGAAAATCGGTTGGGAATTGACATTATTAGGACCTATTTTCCTTTATGCACGTTAAAGATTTACTTCACTTCAGGTCTGTTCAGAACTTTCGCAATACTTCTGAGTACTTACTGCTTAAAACATAGGAAAAATCATTATTCAGAACTCTATCCGCTTTAGTTTCAGAGATCTACAAGAGAATGAAAAAAAAACAGTTTTTCGAATGGGACAAAAAAAAAAGATCGTGTCAGATCATAACTAAAACCAAGAATTATACCTTTCAACATCAACTTTTCAACATTTGTCCAGAGGGATGCCTTCCTTATAAATAGTTTCGGTAAATAGCGTCATTTTCGCTGGTATCATATGATGGCGTCATGTAGACAAAAAACCTGGGATAATAATTTCAGGAGTAACTGTTATTGACTAAAATGAATTATTTTCACTCTAGAAGGAGCATTACCAGACATTGGTTACCAGTAAAACACCTTTAGTTCAAATATTTCCTCTTTCAAAAAAAGCTCTCTATATAATGCTTTATACGTAGGCAAAACCTTGCGATTATTACCAACTCGGCCTTTGTCAATGTCACACCAATGTGTACACGGGACTTTGGAATCACGTCCATATCAACTACTCAAATATGCAACTGGTTCAAAAATTTATTAAATATTCAATGAAATATCTACAATTTTCTGATTTCGTGCACGTTAAAGATTTGACGTCACTACATGTAACATATAAAAATTTAATATTTATTACAGATAGAGTCCATGCTCAAACTGGTTATCTCAACTGAGAACGACATGGTTATCTCAATTCGACCTTTATCCCATCCGCAATATCCCGGGCTGTACAAAAATATAATTTTTTCGAAAATCGGTTGGGAATTGACATAATTAGAACCGATTTTCATTCGTAGACGTTAAAGATTTACATCACTTCCGGTCTGCTCACAACTTTCGCAATAGATCTAAGTACTAAATGTTTAAAACATAGGAAAAACCAATATTCAGAACTCTATATCTGTTTTAGTTTCAGAGATCTAAACGAGTATTAAAAAAAAAAACAGTTTTCCGAATGAGACAAAAAAATACCTTAAGTATCAGGTAATAACCAAAACCCCAAATCGCACCATTCAACATTAATTTTTCAACGTTGTAATTGAGGGGTACCTTATTTAAAAATAGCTTCAACAGAGAGCTTCATTTTCACTGGTATCAAATGATGACGTCATGTAGACAAAAATCCTGGGATATTAATTTCAGGAGTAACTGTTAATTACTAGAATGAATTATTTTCATTCTAGAAGCACCAATACCAGATATTGGTTACCATTCAAATACCCTTAGTTCAAATATTGCCAGTTTTTAAAAAAGCTCTCTATATATGCTTTATACGTATGCAAAACGTTCCATTTATAACCAATTCGGACTTTTGTCGATGTCACACCAATGTGTTACACGGAACGTTGGAATCGCGTTCAGGTCAGCTACTCAAATATGTAACTGGTTCAAAAATAAGTTGAATATTCAATGAAATATCGACAATATTCTGATTTCGTGCACGTCAATGATTTGACGTCACTAACATATAAAAATATATCTTTAATTAGAGATAGGGCCCAAGCTCAAACTACATCATGCTTTCTATCATAGGTGCAATATTCGTACTTCTTCACGATACTACTGCAAGATACAACTGCAACCTATTGATAATTGGATTTCCTTATAAACAGCGCGAGCCGTCGATTTGTGTCGAGATGATTACGGTTATGAGGTAATTTTGACAAAGAAGAAACAATATTAATTCAAAGACTAATTATTACACACAGAAATCAATTATTTCTGTTACAGGGTCACTAAACCCATATTTTGAATATAAGTAAACACTCAGAGTTGAAATATTTTTAGCTCAAATATCGTCACTGTGAGAGAAATGGGGAATTTTGAATATGCTCTAAACGTTGGCAAAACGTACAGATTGTATCAACTCTTACTGCATGTTTCGCTTAACAATGAAAGGTGACGTTTTCAGTTTTCGATCCCTTTGTTCTCATACTCCTGATATTTCTAAATGTTGCGCAATAGTTTCATACCTAAGACTACCGATAAAACTCTCTGTAGAAGAAGTTCCAAAAAAAAAATTACGTTGACTTTTCGAGAAAAAGACGTCTTAAAATGCCCCAAATGGTAAAAATACGACGTTTTGGATTTTCAATCTCGTTTTTCGACTACTCATGACATTTAGAGAAATTGTACAATGGTTTCACACAATACACCACCTATAAGACTCTCGAATGAGAAAGTTTTAAAAAAATCGTAGGCGGCGTTTTCGAGAAATACGCGTCTAAAGTTGATCGAAATAGCAAAATACCTTACTTTTCAAACTCAGATAACTTTTTTATTTTTTGATAGAAACTTCACGCTATAGTACCATCTTGTAGATAATTCACGTGGCTATCAAACGATATAATACTTTAGCTACTCGGTAAACAACCAATCGATACATCTTATTTGGCGCACAGGCACCCATTTTTCTGAATTTTGTCAAAATTTGGATACCTTTCTTGACCACTTCCGGTGATTAGAGGATTTTCATTTATAGTTTAAGGAACAATTCAGACATCTCTGTTCATCTTACCAAAGTTTCAGAAAAATCGTTGGAGTGGTTTTAAAAAAATAAGCCTTACCGTTTTTGACCAAAATGCGAAAAAAAGTGAAAAATCAAAGTTAATATTTCAGAACAAAACTTACATTGCTGGAATCGGATCGACGTCAGCTATCCAAAAGTGTAATTAGAATTTCTAAATTCCAAAAAATAAACATTTTAGTAAATTTTTGAAAATTTTCCAGTATTCACCAAAAAAATGAGAGCGACAAAGTTTCTATATTCAACGTTTTTCAACAGCTATCTAGTCGGAAATGTCTCCCGCTATTCAAAAATATAAATGTCTGAAAAATCGATTGAGAATTAACTGAATTATGGCCGATTTTCAATTTTTGTGCACGCTAAAGATTTCACGCATTTCCGCTATGCGCACAAATCTGGAAATAGTTTTATGGAGTAACCACCACCCATTTTCCCGAGGGAAAATCAAACTTCAGACCTGTATCTCTTATAGTTTCTGAGATCTAGCTTCCCCCAATAAAAAAATAAATAATAACTAGATCTGCTACTGTCCCATGCAGATATGAAAGCTTTCATATTCATCGTCACGTGTCATTGATTGTATCAAGTAACCTAAATAAAAGGATACGAAGAAAAAATTATTAAAATTGGTCAAAAACTCGCGAAGTTACAAGTCTAAATATAGTATGAAACATTGCACCCAGGCATAACAATAATCTGAAAACTAAAGGGAAATAACTGAAACTTGTATTACTGTAATGAGACGGATGAGAAAATGAAATGAAAATGGCGGGAAAAAAAAATTAAAAATGGCAGGTTGGACAGGCGACCTTACTCCTTGTCACGTACAACCGGGCATTCGAAAACACGCTAGTTTACTCAATGACAGGCGCGCGTGCTTACCATTCAGCCACTCAACCCCCCTTTGAAATCAGACACGTGCAATATGTCATATAGGAAGAATAAGAAGTCGCTCACAACAAAATGGTAAATTAATGAGTTTAGGTCAAAAGGTTGAGCTACTGTTTTAGAGTACTTAATAGTTTTAAAGAGACACGTTAAGGGTTGTTCATAGTTAAATGAAAGTTTAATTTTAAATAAGACCAATAAAATTAGGATTTAATAATGCCAGACTAATATTTCCAATATGTTTGGTTATAAGTAGGAAATCGTGACGACTTCTTAAGCATGTTTTAAACAAAGGATCATGTTTGTTTAAACAAGAATGGCACTCTGCAATAAAAAAAACTGGCCAAAGCAAGATTTCTATGCAGAAATTAAATAATTGCTAGAACCAGAAAAATATTTATCCACTATAATAAATAAGCAACATAGAGAAAATGAAATGAAATTGAATGGGGTTTAACGTCCGACTGTTCTGCTCCTAAAATGGGCTAATGAAGACGGGCATATGCCATAATGTGTGCAATGAGGGAAATTTTACCCGGGCAGCGGCGGTTACGGCCTACGAGGTTGGACAGGCAACCATACTCCTTGTCACGTACAACCAAAAAATCGAAACAACGGCAGACGTTATGATACAGAGCGCACGTGCTAACCATTCAGCCACGCAACCTCCCTAAAATCGGCAAATTGCTGACCTACAGCGAGAAACATTTCAACCGGGCCAAATTTTCTATTGTAACAGTTTAATTTGCACGGTACCTTTAGTTATCAACCGAATATTACAAAACTTTTAAAAATAAGCTCCCCCCTGACCAGCTTAAGCGTTCGCAATAAACGTTTGCCACTTAAAATCGGGAAATTGCTGACTTTAAAGTGAGAAACATTACAACCGGGCGAAATTTTCTGTTTTATGACTTTTACAGTACCTTTGATTACCAACCGATTATTTTCTGTTTTATCACTTTTACAGTACCTTTGATTACCAACCGATTATTACAAAACTTTAAAAATAAAAGAGAAAGAGAGAAATGCGGCCTAATGTCCATTCGACACAAACTAGGTCATTTCGGGACTAACATATGTTTTTTAATTTCATTTAAAAACTCCCCCTGCGCTTACAGGTCTTTAGCCGTTGGGAGGAAACCGAAGAACACGGAGAAAACCCACAAGGTTGGACATCATACTTCATGTCACGTGCAACCTGGAGATCGAAACGACGCCCGTTGACTCAATGACAGACGTTACGATACAGTGCGCACATGCTAACCATTCAGCCATTCAGCCTCCCTGAATTCAGAAAATTGCTGACTTATAGCAAGAAACATTTCAACCGGGCGAAATTTTCTGTTTTAACAGTTTAATGTGCACGGTACTTTAATTACCAACCGATTATTACAAAACTTTTGAAAATAAGCTCCAACTGACCAGCTTAATCGTATGCAATAAACGTTTTCGCCTGAATTGAAAGTTCTGCACGGAGAAAGTTCATCTCGATTTCCCGGCGTGGTTCCCCTTGTCAGTGAGGCAGAACGGAGGGCCTGACAAGCACAGCTGTCTAGTCATTCGGATGGGACGAAAAACCAAGGTCCCGTGTACACATTGGAGTGCACGTAAAATATCCCTAAGCAGTTGGAATTCGATACTGTTGAATAAGCTCTATACGATGACTAAATGTGTAGATTGTAGTCACCCACACTGCATGTTTCGCTTAACAATGAAAGGGTGCCGTTTTCAATGTTCGATCCTTTTGTTCTTCTACTCCTGATATGTTGGACTGTTGATCGATGGTTTCATATAAAAGACTACCAATAAGACTCTTTGTACAAGAAGTTCCCAAAAAATATTATGTTGACTTTACGAGAAAGACCTCTAAACATGCTCCAAATTGTAAAAATACGACTTTTTGGGTTTTCAATCTCTTTTTTTCGGCTATCCCTGATATTTAGAAAAAATAATACAATGATTTCACACAACAGGCTAGCTATTAGACTCTCTATTGACAAAAGTTTCACCGCCCTCCCTTCATTATAACCGAAGTTATCGTGCCCTAAAGAATCAACAAATTAGCTTGTTTATCTCTGCTTACCCTAAGCAGAAAATGCTCATCTTTGAACTCAATCATAACATTGACCTAGTGAACGTCTACACTAAGTTTGAACATTCTAGCTTAATTAGAAGGAGAGTAATTGTGTTCCAAAGTCCCGACCCTTCAAATTGCTTCTATTTTTCACTTTCAATTCAAAATGGTGACCATCACGTGACCGAAATCAAAATTCTATTCGCGACATTTTTTAGGCCTTCCTACAAGGATTCAGAAAATATAACTCCCGAGTCTGTAAGTAAAATAGCAAAAAAGCCTTATTGATTTTTCACTTTTAAATATGGCGGCACTTCCGGTTCGATCGACAAACTCCATATTTTGTGTACAAATCAGTAATTACTTATCTAGTATCCAAAAAAAAAATCAGGTCATTCTGACCTATATTTCGATGATTTTTTTGAAAATTTTGATCCTTAATTTCGTCAAGGGGAGATAATTTAGAAAATTTCTAATTATATTTTTGAAGTCACATCGGTAGGATCTACTTAGATACTAAATTTCATGAAAATCGTACAACTATTAAAGAAGTTGTCAAATTGGTCTAATCTTCCGGTTCGAAATCACAGCGACGAATTTTCGAAATTCGAAAATGTGAAACTGCAGATGAAAATGGTTTTTTTAAAGGTATTCAAAGAAAAAAGAATTAGTAAAATCGGTCAAAAAATAACAAAGTTACGACTATGCATTGTCATTTTTTTCGTTCGTAAAATTCGGTGATTTCGGATTCGTAAAACGTTTCGAAAATATATTTAATCAAGGTTCGCACCCCATTTTTGGGGGGGTAGGTCAAAGTTTCAGAAAGATCCTATGGATAGATTCTGAGAAATCCGATTTGCAGAAAACACACAAAAAAAAAAATAATAATAATAATAACTTTAACAGAAACAATAAGCTTTCATATGTAATATGAAAGCTTAACTAGACTTGCTTGCAAGGCTGAAGGCTTTCACCTTGCCCAAGGCAGCACAAAATGCCCACCACCCACCCCTTAAAACACACACACACACACTTAAACAACTCAGATATTGACACTTTCTCTGCATGCGCATTACGATAGAAGGAAAGTGAACAATATAGTTGAACAATTTACAACATTATGAACTTGTATCGGTAGAATCCTACAGACGTCAGAAATCTAAATACGTAATCAAAAACTCAAAAATTCTAAAAAAAAAAATTTACAATTTCAGTACATTTTCAAATTTTTAGGAAAAAAGGAGAACGGCGTGGTATTGCAATCCCCAATATCACCGGCTCTACAAAAATATAACTTTTTCGAAAATCGGTTGGGAATTGACATTATTAGGACCTATTTTCGTTTATGCACGTTAAAGATTTACTTCACTTCAGGTCTGTTCAGAACTTTCGCAATACTTCTAGGTACTTACTGCTTAAAACATAGGAAAAATCATTATTCAGAACTCTATCTGCTTTAGTTTCAGAGATCTACAAGAGAATGAAAAAAAAAGTTTTTCGAATGGTACAAAAAAAAGATCGTGTCAGATCATAACCAAAACCAAGAATCATACCTTTCAACATCAACTTTTCAACATTGGTCCAGAGAGGTGCCTTCCTTATAAATAGTTTCGGTAAATAGCGTCATTTTCGCTGGTATCATATGATGGCGTCATGTAGACAAAAAACCTGGGATAATAATTTCAGGAGTAACTAAAATGAATTATTTTCACTCTAGAAGCAGCATTACCAGATATTGTTTACCAGTAAAACACCTTTAGTTCAAATATTGCCTCTTTCAAAAAAAAAGCTCTCTATATAATGCTTTATACGTAGGCAAAACGTTGCGATCATGACCAACTCGGACTTTTGTCAATGCCACACCAATGTGTACACGGGACTTTGGGATCACGTCCATATCAACTACTCAAATATGCAACTGGTTCAAAAATTGATTAAATATTCAATGAAATATCTACAATTTTCTGATTTCGTGCACGTTAAAGATTTGACGTCACTACATGTAACATATAAAAATTTAATAATTATTACAGATAGAGTCCATGCTCAAACTGGTTATCTCAACTGAGAACGACATGGTTATCGCAATTCGACCTTTATCCCATCCGCAATATCCCGGGCTGTACAAAAATATAATTTTTTCGAAAATCGGTTGGGAATTGACATAATTAGAACAGATTTTCATTCGTGGACGTTTACATCACTTCCGGTCTGCTCACAACTTTCTAAGTACTAAATGTTTAAAACATAGGAAAAACCAATATTCAGAACTCTATATCTGTTTTAGTTTCAGAGATCTAAACGAGTATTAAAAAAAAACAGTTTTCCGAATGAGACAAAAAAATACCTTAAGTATCAGGTAATAATAACCAAAACCCAAAATCGCACCATTCAACATTAATTTTTCAACATTATAATTGAGGGGTACCTTATTTATAAATAGCTTCAACAGGGAGCTTCATTTTCACTGGTATCAAATGATGACGTCATGTAGACAAAAATCCTGGGATATTAATTTCAGGAGTAACTGTTAATTACTAAAATTAATTATTTTCATTCTAGAAGCACCAATACCAGATATTGTTTACCATTCAAACACGCTTAGTTCAAATATTGCCAGTTTTTAAAAAAGCTCTCTATATATGCTTTATACGTATGCAAAACGTTCCATTTATAACAAATTCGGACTTTTGTCGATGTCACACCAATGTGTTACACGGAACGTTGGAATCGCGTTCAGGCCAGCTACTCAAATATGTAACTGGTTCAAAAATAAGTTGGATCTTCAATGAAATATCGACAATATTCTGATTTCGTGCACGTTAATGATTTGACGTCACTAACATATAAAAATATATCTTTAATTAGAGATAGGGCCCAAGCTCAAACTACATCATGATTTCTAACATAGGTGCAATATTCGTACTTCTGCACGATACTACTGCAAGATACAACTTCAACCTACTGATAATTGGATTTCCTTATAAACAGCGCGATCCGTCGAATTGTATCGAGATGATTACGGTTATGAGGTAATTTTGACAAAGAAGAAACAATATTAATTCAAAGACTAATTATTACACACAGAAATCAATTATTTCTGTTACAGGGTCACAAACCCCATATTTTGAATGTAAGTAAATACTCCGAGTTGAAATATTTTTAGCTCAAATATCGTCACTGTGAGAGAAATGGGGAATTTTGAATATGATCTAAACGTTGGTAAAACGTACAGATTGTATCAACTCTTACTGCATGTTTCGCTTAACAATGAAAGGTGACGTTTTCAGTTTTCGATCCCTTTGTTCTCATACTCCTGATATTTCTAAATGTTGCGCAATAGTTTCATACCTAAGACTACCGATAAAACTCTCTGTAGAAGAAGTTCCAAAAAAAAAATTACGTTGACTTTTCGAGAAAAAGACGTCTAAAAATGCTCCAAATGGTAAAAATACGACGTTTTGGATTTTCAATCTCGTTTTTCGACTACTCATGACATTTAGAGAAATTGTACAATGGTTTCACACAATACACCACCTATAAGACTCTCGAATGAGAAAGTTTTAAAAAAATCGTAGGCGGCGTTTTCGAGAAATACGCGTTTAAAGTTGACCGAAATAGCAAAATACCTTACTTTTCAAACTCAGATAACTTTTTTATTTTTTGATAGAAACTTGTCGCTATAGTACCATCTTGTAGGTAATTCACGTGGCTATCACACGATATAATGCATTAACTACTCGGTAAACAACCAATCGATACATCTTATTTGTCGCACAGGCACCCATTTTTCTGAATTTTGTCAAAGTTTGGATACCTTTCTTGACCACTTCCGGTGATTAGAGAATTTTCATTTATAGTTTAAGGAACAATTCAGACATCTCTGTTCATCTTACCAAAATTTCAGGAAAATCGTTGGAGTGGTTTTAAAAAAATAAGCCTTACCGTTTTTGACCAAAATGCGAAAAAAAGTGAAAAATCAAAGTTAATATTTCAGAACACAACTTATATTGTTGGAATCGGATCGACGTCAGCTATCCAAAAGTGTGATTAGAATTTCTAAATTCCTAAAAATAAACATTTTAGCAATTTTTTGAAAATTTTCCAGTATTCACCAAAAAAATGAGAGCGACAAAGTTTCTATATTCAACTTTTTTCAACTGCTATCTAGTCCGAAATGTCTCCCGCTATTCAAAAATATAAATGTCTGAAAAATCGATTGAGAATTAACTGAATTATGGCCGATTTTCAATTTTTGTGCACGCTAAAGATTTCACGCATTTCCGCTATGCGCACAAATCTGGAAATAGTTTTAAGGAGTAACCACCACCCATTTTCCAAAGGGAAAATCAAACTTCAGACCTCTATCTCTTATAGTTTCTGAGATCTAGCTTCCCCCAATAAAAAAATAAATAATAATAATAATCTTAGTAATAACAATAGTCTTTCACCATTGAAAAATGGTGAAAGCCTAATAATAATCTTAGTAATAACAATAGTCTTTCACCATTGAAAAATGGTGAAAGCCTAATAATAATACTAGACTTGCTTGCAAGGCTGAAGGCTTTCACCTTACCCAAGGCAGCACAAATTGCCTACCACTCACCCCTTAAAACACACACACACACACACACACACGCTTAAACAACTCAGACATTGACACTTTCTGTGCATGCGCATTACGATAGAAGGAAAGTGAAAAATATAGTTGAACAATTATGAACTTGGATCGGTAAAAAAAAAAATTACAATTTTAGTACATGTTCAAATTTTCAGGAAGAAATGAGAACTGCGTGGTATTGCAATTCGACTTCTATCTCATACGCAATATCCCCGGCTCTACAAAAATATAACTTTTTCGAAAAATCGGTTGGGAATTGACATAATTAGAACCGATTTTCATTCGTGCACGTTAATTATTTGACGTCACTAACATATAAAAATTTATCGTTAATTAGAGATATGGCCCAAACACAAACTACATCATGCTTTCCATCACAGGTGCAATATTCGTACTTCTGCACGATACTACTGCAAGATACAACTGCAACCTATACATAATTAGATTTCCTTATAAACAGCGGGAGCCGTCGATTTGTGTCGAGATGATTACGGTTATGGGGTAATTTTGACAAAGAAGAAACAATATTAATTCAAAGACTAATTATTACACACAGAAATCAATTATTTCTGTTACAGGGTCACTAAACCCATATTTTGAATATAAGTAAACACTCAGAGTTGAAATACTTTTAGCTCAAATATCGTCACTGTGATATAAATGGGGAATTTTGAATATGTTCTAAACGTTGGTAAAACGTACAGATTGTATCAACTCTTACTGCATGTTTCGCTTAACAATGAAAGATGATGTTTTCAATTTTCGATCCCTTTGTTCTCATACTCCTGATATTTCTAACTGTTGCGCAATGGTTTCATATCTAAGACTACCGATAAAACTCTGATTTCGTGCACGTTAATGATTTGACGTCTCTAACATATAAAAATTTATCTTTAATTAGAGATAGGACCCAAGCTCAAACTACATCATGCTTTCTATAACAGGGGCAATATTCGTACTTCTGCACGATACTACTGCAAGATACAACTGCAACCTACTGATAATTGGATTTCCTTATAAACAGCGCGAGGCGTCGATTTATGTCGAGATGATTACGGTTATGAGGTAATTTTGACAAAGAAGAAACAATATTAATTCAAAGACTAATTATTACACACAGAAATCAATTATTTATGTTACAGGGTCACTAAACCCATATTTTGAATATAGGTAAACACTCAGAGTTGAAATATTTTTAGCTCAAATATCGTCACTGTGAGAGAAATGTGGAATTTTGAATATGATCTAAACGTTGGTAAAACGTACAGATTGTATCAACTCTTACTGCATGTTTCGCTTAACAATGAAAGGTGACGTTTTCAGTTTTCGATCCCTTTGTTCTCATACTCCTGATATTTCTAAATGTTGCGCAATAGTTTCATACCTAAGACTACCGATAAAACTCTCTGTAGAAAAAGTTCCAAAAAAAAATTACGTTGACTTTTCGAGAAAAAGACGTCTAAAAATGCTCCAAATGGTAAAAATACGACGTTTTGGATTTTCAATCTCGTTTTTCGACTACTCATGACATTTAGAGAAATTGTACAATGGTTTCACACAATAAACCACCTATAAGACTCTCGAATGAGAAAGTTTTAAAAAAATCGTAGGCGGCGTTTCCGAGAAATTCGCGGCTTAATTTGATCGAAATAGCAAAATACCTTACTTTTCAAACTCAGATAACTTTTTTATTTTTTGATAGAAACTTGTCGCTATAGTACCATCTTGTAGATAATTCACGTGGTTATCGAACGATATAACACTTTAACTACTCTGTAATCAACCAAGTGATACATCGCATTTTACCCATCGGTACCCATTTTTCAGAATTTTGTCAAACTTTGGATACTTTTCTTGACCACTTCCGGTGATTAGAGGATTTTTATTTATAGTTCATGGACTGGTTTGGACCTTCGACTTCATATTCCATAAGTTTCAGAAAAATCGTAGGCGCCGTTTTAAAAAAATAAGAACTCTACGATTTGACCAAAATGCGAAAAAAAGTGAAAAATCAAAGTTAACATTTCAGAATAAAACTAATATTGTTGGAATCGGATTGATGTCAGCTATCCAAAAATATAACTCATAATTCAAAATTCCAAAAAATAAAAATTTTGGAAATTTTTGAAAATTTTCCAATTTTCACCAAAAAAATGAAAGCGACAAAGTTTCTAAATTTGACGTTTGTGAACTGCTATCTTCTTAGAAATGTCTCAAGCTATCCAAAAATGTAAATATCAGAGAAATCGGTTGACAATTACCAAAATTACGGCCGATTTTCAATTTTCGTGCACGTTAAAGATTTAACGCATTTCCGCTATGCGCACGAATTTCATTTTACATTTAAGCACTAACTACCACCCAGTTTCCCGAGAGAAAATCAAACTTCAGACCTCTATCTCTTATAGTTGCTGAGAAATAGGCAAAATGGAAAAAAAAAGAATAATAATAATAACTAGACTTGCTTGCAAGGCTGAAGGCTTTCACCTTTACCCAAGGCACCACAAATTGCCTACCACTCACCCCTTAAAACACATACACACACACACACACTTAAACAACTCAGACATTGACACTTTCTGTGCATGCGCATTACGATAGAAGGAAAGTGAAAAATATAGTTGAATAATTTCCAACATAATGAACTTGGATCGGTAGAACCGCACAGACGCCGGAAATCTAAGCACGCTATCAAAAACTAAAAAATTCCAAGAAATTTTAATTTTAGTACATTTTCAAAATTGTCAAGGAAAAAGAGAACGACGTGGTATCTCAATTCGGTCATTATCTAAGCACGCAATCAAAAACTGAAAAATTCCAAGAAATTTTAATTTTAGTACATTTTCAAGAAAAAAGAAAACGACGTGGTATCTCAATTCGATCGTTATCGCATCCGCAATATCCCCCGCAATACAAAAATATAACTTTTTCGAAAATCGGTTGGGAATTGACATAATTAGGACCGATTTTCATTCGCGCACGTTAAAGATTTACATCACTTCCGGTCTGTTCACAACTTTCGCAATAGATCTAAGTACTAAATGTTTAAAACATAGAAAAAAACAATATTCAGAATTCTATCAGTTTTAGTTTCAGAAATCTAAACGACTACAGAAAAAAAACAGTTTTCCGAATGAGACAAAAAAAAAAATACCTTAAGTATCAGGTAATAACCAAAACTCAAATCGCACCTTTCAACATTAATTTTGCAACATTGTAATTGAGGGGTACTTTATTTATAAATGGCTTCAACAGAGAGCTTCATTTTCACTGGTATCAAATGATGACGTCATGTAGACATTAAACCTGGGATATTAATTTCAGGAGTAACTGTTAATTACTAAAATGAATTATTTTCATTCTAGAAGCACCAATGCCAGATATTGGTTACCATTCAAACACCCTTTGTTCAAATATTGCCAGTTTTAAAAAAAGCTCTCTATATATGCTTTATACGTATGCGAAACGTTCCATTTATAACCATTTCGGACTTTTGTCGATGTCACACCAATGTGTTACACGGAACTGTAGAATCGCGTTCAGGTCAGCTACTCAAATATGTAACTGGTTCAAAACTAAATTGAATATTCAATGAAATATCGACAATATTCTGATTTTGTGCACGTTAATGATTTGACGTCACTAACATATAAAAATTCATCTTTAATTAGAGATAGGGCCCAAGATCAAACTACATCATGCTTTCTATCACAGGTGCAATATTCGTACTTCTGCACGATACTACTGCAAGATACAACTGCAACCTATAGATAATTAGATTTCCTTATAAACAGCGGGAGCCGTCGATTTGCGTCGAGATGATTACGGTTATGAGGTAATTTTGACAAAGAAGAAACAATATTAATTCAAAGACTAATTATTACACACAGAAATCAATTATTTCTGTTACAGGGTCACTAAACCCATATTTTGAATATAAGTAAACACTCAAAGTTGAAATACTTTTAGCTCAAATATCGTCACTGTGATAGAAATGGGGAATTTTGAATATGCTCTAAACGTTGGTAAAACGTACAGATTGTATCAACTCTTACTGCATGTTTCGCTTCACAATGAAAGATGATGTTTTCAATTTTCGATCCCTTTGTTCTCATACTCCTGATATTTCTAACTGTTGCGCAATGGTTTCATACCTAAGACTACCGATAAAACTCTGATTTCGTGCACGTTAATGATTTGACCTCGGTAACATATAAAAATTTATCTTTAATTAGAGACAGGGCCCAAGCTCAAACTACATCATGCTTTCTATCACAGGTGCAATATTCGTACTTCTGCACGATACTACTGCAAGATACAACTGCAACCTACTGATAATTGGATTTCCTTATAAACAGCGCGAGCCGTCGATTTGTGTCGAGATGATTACGGTTATGAGGTAATTTTGACAAAGAAGAAACAATATTAATTCAAAGACTAATTATTACAGACAGAAATCAATTATTTCTGTTACAGGGTCACTAAACCCATATTTTGAATATAAGTAAACACTCAGAGTTGAAATATTTTTAGCTCAAATATCGTCACTGTGAGAGAAATGGGGAATTTTGAATATGCTCTAAACGTTGGTAAAACGTACAGATTGTATCAACTCTTACTGCATGTTACGCTTAACAATGAAAGGTGACGTTTTCAGTTTTCGATCCCTTTGTTCTCATTCTCCTGATATTTCTAAATGTTGCGCAATAGTTTCATACCTAAGACTACCGATAAAACTCTCTGTAGAAGAAGTTCCCAAAAACAATTACGTTGACTTTTCGAGAAAATGACGTCTAAAAATGCTCCAAATGGTAAAAAAACGACGTTTTGGATTTTCAATCTCGTTTTTCGACTACTCATGACATTTAGAGAAATTGTACAATGGTTTCACACAATACACCACCTATAAGACTCTCGAATGAGAAAGTTTAAAAAAAATCGTAGGTGGCGTTTCCGAGAAATTCGCGTCTTAATTTGATCGAAATAGCAAAATACCTTACTTTTCAAACTCAGATAACTTTTTTATTTTTTGATAGAAACTTGTCGCTATAGTACCATCTTGTAGATAATTCACGTGGCTATTCAACGATATAACACTTTAACTACTCTGTAATCAACCAAGTGATACATCGCATTTTACCCATCGGTACCCATTTTTCAGAATTTTGTCAAACTTTGGATACTTTTCTTGACCACTTCCGGTGATTAGAGGATTTTTATTTATAGTTCATGGACTGGTTTGGACCTTCGACTTCATATTCCATAAGTTTCAGAAAAATCGTAGGCGCCGTTTTAAAAAAATAAGAACTCTACGATTTGACCAAAATGCGAAAAAAAGTGAAAAATCAAAGTTAACATTTCAGAATAAAACTAATATTGTTGGAATCGGATTGATGTCAGCTATCCAAAAATATAACTCATAATTCAAAATTCCAAAAAATAAAAATTTTTGAAATTTTTGAAAATTTTCCAATTTTCACCAAAAAAATGAAAGCGACAAAGTTTCTAAATTTGACGTTTGTGAACTGCTATCTTCTTAGAAATGTCTCAAGCTATCCAAAAATGTAAATATCAGAGAAATCGGTTGACAATTACCAAAATTACGGCCGATTTTCAATTTTCGTGCACGTTAAAGATTTAACGCATTTCCGCTATGCGCACGAATTTCGTTTTACATTTAAGCACTAACTACCACCCAGTTTCCCGAGAGAAAATCAAACTTCAGACCTCTATCTCTTATAGTTGCTGAGAAATAGGCAAAATGGAAAAAAAAAAGAATAATAATAATAATATTAATCTTAGTAATTTCAATAGTCTTTCACCATTGAAAAATGGTGAAAGCCTAACTAGACTTGCTTGCAAGGCTGAAGGCTTTCACCTTTACCCAAGGCACCACAAATTGCCTACCACTCACCCCTTAAAACACATACACACACACACACACTTAAACAACTCAGACATTGACACTTTCTGTGCATGCGCATTAGGATAGAAGGAAAGTGAAAAATATAGTTGAACAATTATGAACTTGGATCGGTAGAATCCTACAGACGCCAGAAATCTAAATACGCAATCAAAAACGCAAAAATTCTAAAAAAAAAATTACAATTTTAGTACATTTTCAAATTTTCAGGAAAAAAAGAGAACTGCGTGGTATTGCAATTCGACCTATATCTCATCCGCAATATCCCCGGCTCTACAAAAATATAACTTTTTCGAAAATCGGTTGGGATTTGAGATTATTATGACCTATTTTCATTTATGCACGTTAAAGATTTACTTCACCTCAGGTCTGTTCAGAACTTTCGCAATACTTCTAAGTACTTACTGCTTAAAACATAGGAAAAATCATTATTCAGAACTCTATCTGCTTTACTACACGAGAATGAAAAAAAAAACATTTTTTCGAATGGGACAAAAAAGAAAAAGATCGTGTCAGATCATAACCAAAACCAAGAATCATACCTTTCAACGTCAACTTTTCAACATTTGTCCAGAGGGGTGCCTTCCTTATAAATAGTTTCGGCAAATAGCGTCATTTTCGCTGGTATCATATGATGGCGTCATGTAGACAAAAAACCTGGGATAATAATTTCAGGAGTAACTGTTATTGACTAAAATGAATTATTTTCACTCTACAAGCAGCATTACCAGATATTGGTTACCAGTAAAACACCTTTAGTTCAAATATTGCCTCTTTCAAAAACAAATCTCTCTATATATGCTTTATACGTATGCAAAACGTTCCAATTATGACCAATTCGGACTTTGTCGATGTCACACCAATGTGTACACGGGACTTCGGAATCGCGTTTTCATGTCAGCTACCCAAATATGTAACTGGTTCAAAAATTGATTTCATATTGAATGAAATATGGCCAATTTTCGGATTTCGTGCACGTTAAAGATTTGACGTCACCATTATATAAAAGTTCGATATTTATTAGAAACAGGACCCATGCTCTAACTACATTGAACTTTCTATGACCGGTGCAATATTCGTACTTCTGCACGATACTACTGCAAGATACAACTGCAGCCTCTTTAAAACTGGATTTGCTTATAAACAGCGCGAGCCGTCGATTTGTGTCGAGGTGATTACGGCTATGAGGTAATTTTGTCCAAGGAGAAACAATATTAATTCAAAGACTAATTATTACACACATAAATCAAATATTTCTGCTACAGGGTCACTATACCCTTATTTTGAATAGAAGTAAAGACTCAAAGTTGATATACTTTCTGCCCAAATATCGTCACTGTGAGAGAAAGGGGGACTTTTGAATATGCTCTAAACGTTGCTAATACGTACAGATTGCACCAACTCTTACTGCATGTTTCGCTTAACAATGAAAGGTGACGTTTTCAATTTTCGATCCCTTTGTTCTCATACTCCTGATATTTCTAACTGTTGCGCAATGGTTTCATACCTAAGACTACCGATAAAACTCTGATTTCGTGCACGTTAATGATTTGACGTCACTAACATATAAAAATTTATCGTTAATTAGAGATAGGGCCCAAACTCATACTACATCATGCTTTCTATCACAGGTGCAATATTCGTACTTCTGCACGATACTACTGCAAGATACAACTGCAACCTATAGATAATTGGATTTCCTTATAAACAGCGGGAGCCGTCGATTTGTGTCGAGATGATTACGGTTGAGAGGTAATTTTGACAAAGAAGAAACAATATTAATTCAAAGACTAATTATTACACACAGAAATCAATTATTTCTGTTACAGGGTCACTAAACCCATATTTTGAATATAAGTAAACACTCAAGGTTGAAATATTTTTAGCTCAAATATCGTCACTGTGAGAGAAATGGGGAATTTTGAATATGCTCTAAACGTTGGTAAAACGTACAGATTGTATCAACTCTTACTGCATGTTTCACTTAACAATGAAAGGTGACGTTTTCAATTTTCGATCCCTTTGTTCTCATACTCCTGATATTTCTAAATGTTGCGCAATAGTTTCATACCTAAGACTACCGATAAAACTCTCTGTAGAAGAAGTTCCAAAAAAAAAATTACGTTGACTTTTCGAGAAAAAGACGTCTAAAAATGCTCCAAATGGTAAAAATACGACGTTTTGGATTTTCAATCTCGTTTTTCGACTACTCATGACATTTAGAGAAATTGTACAATGGTTTCACACAATACACCACCTATAAGACTCTCGAATGAGAAAGTTTAAAAAAAATCGTAGGCGGCGTTTCCGAGAAACATGCGTTCAAAATTGCTCGAAATCGTAAAAAACCTTACTTTTCAAAGTCCTATAACTTTTTCAATTTTTGATAGAAACTTATCGCTATAGTACCATCTTGTAGATAATTCACGTGGCTATCAAACGACATAATACTTGAACTATTCGTTAAACAACCAATTGATACATCGCATTTTCCGCACAGGCACCCATTTTTTGGAATTTTGTCAAAGTTCGGATACCTTTCTTGACTACTTCCGGTGAATAGAGGATTTTCATTTATAGTTCATGGACTGGTTTGGACCTTCGACTTCATATTCCTGAAGTTTCAGAAAAATCGTAGGCGCCGTTTTAAAAAAATAAGAACTCTACGATTTGACCAAAATGCGAAAAAAAGTGAAAAATCAAAGTTAACATTTCAAAATAAAACTTATATTTTTGGAATCGGATTGATGTCAGCTATCCAAAAATATAAGTCATAATTCAAAATTCCAAAAAATAAAAATTTTGGAAATTTTTGAAAATTTTCCAATTTTCACCAAAAAAATGAAAGCGACAAAGTTTCCAAATTTGACTTTTGTGAACTGTTATCTTCTTAGAAATGTTTCAAGCTATCCAAAAATGTAAATATCAGAGAAATCGGTTCACAATTACCAAAATTACGGCCGATTTTCAAATTTCGTGCACGTTAAAGATTTAACGCATTTCCGCTATGCGCACGAATTTCGTTTTACATTTAAGCACTAACTACCACCCAGTTTCCCGAGAGAAAATCAAACTTCAGACATCTATCTCTTATAGTTGCTGAGAAATAAGCAAAATGGAAAAAAAAAAAGAATAATAATAATATTAATCTTAGTAATAACAATAGTCTTTCACCATTGAAAAATGGTGAAAGCCTAACTAGACTTGCTTGCAAGGCTGAAGGCTTTCACCTTTACCCAAGGCACCACAAATTGCCTACCACTCACCCCTTAAAACACATACACACACACACACACTTAAACAACTCAGACATTGACACTTTCTGTGCATGCGCATTACGATAGAAGGAAAGTGAAAAATATAGTTGAACAATTATGAACTTGGATCGGTAGAATCCTACAGACGCCAGAAATCTAAATACGCAATCAAAAACGCAAAAATTCTAAAAAAAAAATTACAATTTTAGTACATTTTCAAATTTTCAGGAAAAAAAGAAAACTGCGTGGTATTGCAATTCGACCTATATCTCATCCGCAATATCCCCGGCTCTACAAAAATATAACTTTTTCGAAAATCGGTTGGGATTTGAGATTATTATGACCTATTTTCATTTATGCACGTTAAAGATTTACTTCACCTCAGGTCTGTTCAGAACTTTCGCAATACTTCTAAGTACTTACTGCTTAAAACATAGGAAAAATCATTATTCAGAACTCTATCTGCTTTACTACACGAGAATGAAAAAAAAACCAGTTTTTCGAATGGGACAAAAAAGAAAAGATCGTGTCAGATCATAACCAAAACCAAGAATCATACCTTTCAACGTCAACTTTTCAACATTTGTCCAGAGGGGTGCCTTCCTTATAAATAGTTTCGGCAAATAGCGTCATTTTCGCTGGTATCATATGATGGCGTCATGTAGACAAAAAACCTGGGATAATAATTTCAGGAGTAACTGTTATTGACTAAAATGAATTATTTTCACTCTACAAGCAGCATTACCAGATATTGGTTACCAGTAAAACACCTTTAGTTCAAATATTGCCTCTTTCAAAAACAAATCTCTCTATATATGCTTTATACGTATGCAAAACGTTCCAATTATGACCAATTCGGACTTTGTCGATGTCACACCAATGTGTACACGGGACTTCGGAATCGCGTTTTCATGTCAGCTACCCAAATATGTAACTGGTTCAAAAATTGATTTCATATTGAATGAAATATGGCCAATTTTCGGATTTCGTGCACGTTAAAGATTTGACGTCACCATTATATAAAAGTTCGATATTTATTAGAAACAGGATCCATGCTCTAACTACATTGAACTTTCTATGACCGGTGCAATATTCGTACTTCTGCACGATACTACTGCAAGATACAACTGCAGCCTCTTTAAAACTGGATTTGCTTATAAACAGCGCGAGCCGTCGATTTGTGTCGAGGTGATTACGGCTATGAGGTAATTTTGTCCAAGGAGAAACAATATTAATTCAAAGACTAATTATTACACACATAAATCAAATATTTCTGCTACAGGGTCACTATACCCTTATTTTGAATAGAAGTAAAGACTCAAAGTTGATATACTTTCTGCCCAAATATCGTCACTGTGAGAGAAAGGGGGACTTTTGAATATGCTCTAAACGTTGCTAATACGTACAGATTGCACCAACTCTTACTGCATGTTTCGCTTAACAATGAAAGGTGACGTTTTCAATTTTCGATCCCTTTGTTCTCATACTCCTGATATTTCTAACTGTTGCGCAATGGTTTCATACCTAAGACTACCGATAAAACTCTGATTTCGTGCACGTTAATGATTTGACGTCACTAACATATAAAAATTTATCGTTAATTAGAGATAGGGCCCAAACTCATACTACATCATGCTTTCTATCACAGGTGCAATATTCGTACTTCTGCACGATACTACTGCAAGATACAACTGCAACCTATTGATAATTGGATTTCCTTATAAACAGCGGGAGCCGTCGATTTGTGTCGAGATGATTACGGTTGAGAGGTAATTTTGACAAAGAAGAAACAATATTAATTCAAAGACTAATTATTACACACAGAAATCAATTATTTCTGTTACAGGGTCACTAAACCCATATTTTGAATATAAGTAAACACTCAAGGTTGAAATATTTTTAGCTCAAATATCGTCACTGTGAGAGAAATGGGGAATTTTGAATATGCTCTAAACGTTGGTAAAACGTACAGATTGTATCAACTCTTACTGCATGTTTCACTTAACAATGAAAGGTGACGTTTTCAATTTTCGATCCCTTTGTTCTCATACTCCTGATATTTCTAAATGTTGCGCAATAGTTTCATACCTAAGACTACCGATAAAACTCTCTGTAGAAGAAGTTCCAAAAAACAAATTACGTTGACTTTTCGAGAAAAAGACGTCTAAAAATGCTCCAAATGGTAAAAATACGACGTTTTGGATTTTCAATCTCGTTTTTCGACTACTCATGACATTTAGAGAAATTGTACAATGGTTTCACACAATACACCACCTATAAGACTCTCGAATGAGAAAGTTTAAAAAAAATCGTAGGCGGCGTTTCCGAGAAACATGCGTTCAAAATTGCTCGAAATCGTAAAAAACCTTACTTTTCAAAGTCCTATAACTTTTTCAATTTTTGATAGAAACTTATCGCTATAGTACCATCTTGTAGATAATTCACGTGGCTATCAAACGACATAATACTTGAACTATTCGTTAAACAACCAATTGATACATCGCATTTTCCGCACAGGCACCCATTTTTTGGAATTTTGTCAAAGTTCGGATACCTTTCTTGACTACTTCCGGTGAATAGAGGATTTTCATTTATAGTTCATGGACTGGTTTGGACCTTCGACTTCATATTCCTGAAGTTTCAGAAAAATCGTAGGCGCCGTTTTAAAAAAATAAGAACTCTACGATTTGACCAAAATGCGAAAAAAAGTGAAAAATCAAAGTTAACATTTCAAAATAAAACTTATATTTTTGGAATCGGATTGATGTCAGCTATCCAAAAATATAAGTCATAATTCAAAATTCCAAAAAATAAAAATTTTGGAAATTTTTGAAAATTTTCCAATTTTCACCAAAAAAATGAAAGCGACAAAGTTTCCAAATTTGACTTTTGTGAACTGTTATCTTCTTAGAAATGTTTCAAGCTATCCAAAAATGTAAATATCAGAGAAATCGGTTGACAATTACCAAAATTACGGCCGATTTTCAAATTTCGTGCACGTTAAAGATTTAACGCATTTCCGCTATGCGCACGAATTTCGTTTTACATTTAAGCACTAACTACCACCCAGTTTCCCGAGAGAAAATCAAACTTCAGACATCTATCTCTTATAGTTGCTGAGAAATAAGCAAAATGGAAAAAAAAAAAGAATAATAATAATATTAATCTTAGTAATAACAATAGTCTTTCACCATTGAAAAATGGTGAAAGCCTAACTAGACCTGCAAGCAGCACTGAACCGGCTTTCAGGAATCATACAGGAAGTTTATTATACCATAGCCGACCCATTGAGTTACCAAACTATACTTTAGTTGTTTTGCTTCAGTGACACCCTCTATCATATGTTAAAGTAATATTTGCTGGCGAAAAGACCGGTCAAAATTGTAAATTATGGCAAAATTACGTCACTTCCGGTGCCGAAAGAAATTTTTATAGGTGAAGAATAAGTCGAAAATTCGCAACATACAAAATTCAAACTTTGTTTTATACATATCGGGCAATAAATAATTAACCTATAACCCATAAGCTAAAATTAAGAAGGTAAAAAACTTAAAAGTGACCCTGGGAAAATTGGTTATTATTCGACAAGGGATCATGCTAGAAGCCTTTTCTTGATATCGATATGATGGTATTGATCCAATCTCACTGCCCATTAGAGTCAGACGCTATAAAGTTAAACGAATAATAAATATAAATCCCTTCAAAAAAATGTTTGTTTTGAAGGCTAAAAATACGTTTTTTGCAAAAATTACATTACTTCCGGTGATATTGAAAATGTTAACTTGGTTCATAGAAGTCATAAATGGCATAAGGCAACAAATGGTAAAAAAAATTATAAAAATCGAATAATAATTGAGACTTTTATAGACCAAAAAACTTGAAAAGTGACTTATAGAAGATCGCCTATTTCTCTGTAACTGTACAAGTTAGAAACCATTTTGTGGTATCTGTATGGTCGTATGGCTTCATTCTATTCGTTGATGGGAATCAAATATCATAATTTTAAAAATATTATAAGGCAGACTCATTTGAATAAAATATTAGTTTTTTAGGTTAAAAATACAGTTTTTGCCCAAATGACGTCATTTCCGGTCACAGTGAAAATGTAAAATTGGCTTGACCAAGTCCAAATTGGCATTTGGAATCTAATGGAAAAAAAATATTGCAAATCGATTAATAATTCACTCTTTTATAGGCAAAATAACGTGAAAAATGATGCATGCAAAATTGCACATTTCTCGGCAACTGCTCATATTACAAACTCATTTTCGCACACATTCTCTTCGTCTGGATTATTGCTACGAGTTTATGAAAATTACAAATAAATATTTCAAAATATGAAGACGCTGAATGAATTGTAAATAACTGAATTTTACACTTTATTTTACATTTCATTCGAAATTGCCCGAAAATGAAATTGAAATCAAAAAATATGAGCTAAGGATTTTGTGCACCTTTGCAGGGTGCATCCTTTTAGTTATATCAGTTTTGAAAACGAATAATATTTGCTTTCAAAAAGTGGTACCGAACTGTCAAAATTGTAGTTTTTGTTAATATTACGTCACTTCCGTTGCCAACAGAAAAATTTCACCGGAATCAAAAAAATTACAATTGGGACCACGGAGCATATGAACTTTGTTTTATACAAATCGAACAATAAATAATTTTTCTGGATACGAAAAATTAAATTAGCCGATAGCGGCTAACACAAATTACCGAGACAATTTTTTTTTCTCATTTCTGCTCAAGTACGATGATATTTTAACCCTGTGTAAAATATCATCAAAAAATATTCATAAATAAAAAAGGTTTTCGTAAAAAAAATAATTTATTTCAAAATATCGGACATTTTTTCGTCTACTTCCGGCTTTAGGATCGTTGTTGTGATAGCTTTACGAAGTTCTTTGGATACTTAACTTTCTGTACCAGAAGTGTCAGAAACATCCATTGAGTAGTTTTGGAAAAAAAGATAAATTAAAGAGCGTTTCCAAAAATTTAACGATTTTTCATTTTTTTCCAAAGTTTGAGGCCATTTTTGGACCACTTATTTTATTTCAATGCTTTTCATTTTGGAGTCACTATATAGACAACCGATAGGACTTTGAGTCAGAAAAGTTTAAGAAAAATCTGCGGCGTCGTTTTCGAGAAAAGGGCGTCTCAGAATGTTAAAAAATCGGAAAATACTAGATTTTTGGCATACAATAATTTATTTCCTTACCATTGAAATCACATTATTTAGATACCATATGATGGTCCATTAATAGGGCTATCCAACGACACTTTAGTTCTTTTGGTACGCTATTACCTAAGGGAGAAATCAAGTTTTTCGCAAGTGCGACAATGTTTTTACTCTTTTTTTTCATTTTTTGAATACTTTCGGTATGGTTATTATTGTCGAAATAGTTTTAATAGCCGGTTTGGGCACTAAAATGGCCAGAGGGCTCTGTAATGATATATTACATTTTCTGATCAGATAAAATGCCCCTGAGAAATCCTATGTTCAAAAGTGCCAAAAATGCAAAAAATTTAAAATATCGAAAATTAAATTTCAATAACTACATACATATTATACACCGTTAGAATCGTAATTAGGTCAGCTATCTGAATATACAACCTTTTTTTGAAAATCTCTTAAAATAAAAATATAGTAGAGCATTTTCCAAAATTTCACGATTTTTCGACTTTTTTTGATTTTCAGTCCCTTTTTTATCGTATTCCAGACATTTCAAAGTCTTATTGGATGGCATAATTCAGAGGACTATCGAATGGACTCTCGATAGAGAAAGTTAAAAAAAAAGTTGCGGTTAAGTTTTCGAGATACAGGCGTCCAAAAACGCTCCAAATCAGAAAATAAGTGATTTTTCAGCGTGCCATATTTTGCTGCCTGCTCATCGTATCCGTGTGATTTGGGTATAATACGATAGCCCATTCCTCTTGGCATCCAACGGTACCTTAATTTGTTTTATCTGTTGATTTCGGACGGAGAAATCGCGTTTTCCACCAAACCATCCATTTTTTGCATTTTTTTCAAAATATTGCACACTATTTCGACCACTTCCGGTTTAAGGATCCTTGTCGAAATTGCTTTATCAGTTGGTATTGGACTATAACTTCATGTTCCATAACTTTCAGAAACATCAATTCGACCGTAAAACGAAACCACAGCTCACAAAATGGGAAAAAAATTCGAAAAAAAATCGAAAAATAAAGGGCGATAACTCTGAATGAAACTTATATTTCTAGAATCGGATGGACTTCAGGTATCCAAAAATGTAGGTCAAATTTGAAAATTTTGAAAAATAACAAAAATTGTCTCGTAAACAACATGTTTTCAATTTTCGAACGATAAAAGTCATAGACGAATGTTCGAAATTGAAAAATGTGAGATAGCCATTGTCTCAGAAAAGATTCAGGGATTCCAAAAATGTAATTTGTTTGAAAATGGGGAAAAAATTGATGAAACTATAGCCAATTTTCAATTTTTTGACAACGTACAAAGTTCGGTCACTTCCGGCCTGCGCAGAAGTTTGAAAATTGCTTTATTGAGTAGCCACCACCTGGTTTCACGATAGTAAGATGAACCGCAAATCGGTATCTCTTTTCGATCATAGAGAAATAGGCTCCCGCGGTAAATAATAATAATAATAAAAAAAAAAATAATAATAATTTTAGTAATCACAATAGGCTTTCAGACGAAAGTCTGAAAGCCTAACTAGACCTGCAAGCAGCACTGAACCGGCTTTCAGGATTCAGACAGGAAGGTTCTTATACTATAACCGATCCATTGAGCTACCAATGTATACTTTAGTTGTTTTGCTTCAGTGACACCCTCTATCATATGTAAAAGTAATATTTGCTGCCGAAAAGACCGGTCAAAATTGTAAATTATGGCAAAATTACGTCACTTCCGGTGCCGAAAGAAATTTTTATAGGTGAAAAATACGTCGAAAATTCGCAACATACAAAATACAAACTTTGTTTTATACATATCGGGCAATAAATAATTAACCTATAGCCCATAAACTGAAATTAAGATGGTAAAAAAACTTAAAAGTGACCATGTGAAAATTGGCTATTATTCGACAAGGGAACATGCTAAAAGCCTTTTCTTGATATCAATATGATGGTATTGATTCAATCTTACTGCCCATTAGAGTCAGACGTTATAAAGTTAAACGAATAATAAATATAAATCACTTCAAAAAAATATTTGTTTTGAAGGCTAAAAATACGTTTTTTGCAAAAATTACATTAGTTCCGGTGATATTGAAAATGTTAACTTAGTTCATAGAAGTCATAAATGGCATAAGGCATCAAATGGTAAAAAAAATTATAAAAATCGAATAATAATTGACACTTTTATTGACCAAAAACCTTGAAAAGTGACTTATAGGAGATCCCCTATTTTTCTGTAACCGTACAAGTTAGAAACCATTTTGTGGTATCTGTATGGTCGTATGGCTTCATTCTATTCGTTGATGGGAATCAAATATCACAATTTTAAAAATATTATAAGGCAGACTCATTTGAATAAAATATTTATTTTTTAGGTTAAAAATACAGTTTTTGCCCAAATGACGTCATTTCCGGTCGCAGTGAAAATGCAAAATTGGCTTGATCTAGTCCAAATTGGCATTAGGCATCAAGTGGAAAAAAAATATTGCAAATCGAATAATAATTCACTCTTTTATAGGCAAAATAACGTGAAAAGTGATGCATGCAAAATTGCGTATTTCTCGCCAACTGCTCATATTACAAACTAATTTTCGCATACATTCTCTTCGTCTGGATTATTGCTACGAGTTTATGAAAATTACAAATAAATATTTCAAAATATGAAGACGCTGAATGAATTGTAAATAACTGAATTTTACACTTTATTTTACATTTTATTCGAAATTGCCCGAAAATGAAATTGAAATTAAAAAATATGAGCTAAGGACTTTGTGCACCTTTGAAGGGTGCATCCTTTTAGTTATATCAGTTTTGAAAAAAAAAATATTTGCTTTCAAAAGATGGTACCGAACTGTCAAAATTATATAATGAGAAAACTAAATTCATTGAGCTTATAAACATTATTTACTATATCCATTTTACGGCAGTTTAACGTCAATCTGATGAAAATTAATTCAGATATCGTCACTCAAAGTCGCAAATATAGACCTACCGTAAAAACGACTTGGCCAATTATTGAAAACACTCTTAATCCCCTCAGACGCCAGTGACCGAATGCATATTCGGGATGTTTATTCCTTAATTACCTATATACACCCGGCGTGTGTATTCGTTAACGCCTGACTGATTCCTTAATCCCCCTAATTAAATAACAATTGACTACGGAATAATTTGTTTTGTAATTTAGAATTTGTTTTATAAAGACCGTTATTGTAGCCATATTCCCCGTGTTTTTTTTTATTAGAATAAGCCGACCGTAAGCCAACAATAATTGGCTTCTGATTGAAACAAGATTGGTGTGAAATTGTTATAGCCGGCGCTACGGACATCTTTTAAGCCGATAGAAATAATCAATTGTCGGCTTTTAAGAAACGAAATGGTTTCAAATAATAATCATTAGGGGTCTGACTGTCGATAGTGTGTATCGATAGTAAAAAGAAACTATCGATAAAAATTGCGAGTCAAGCAAACTATCGATAGCTTCGATAGTTTGTAATAGCGAAAGTAACATGGCTCAAATTCACTCGTATTTGTCGAATAATTACTCTGTATTTATAACAAAAAGCTCCGTTATCACTAAAATAGCGTTACACGATCTCAATGTCACATGGAAATCTTCGTCTACCATATTAGGCATGGCTTACTAAGAAATGTGTAAAATAGTTGATTTTGGCGCGAAAAAGCTGAAAATGGTCACGTACGCCAATAACAGACATGCTGAAAGCATGTCGCATATGACAGGAAAGTTGGCTATGCCTTTTTTTTTACAAATTACTAAACTACCAATGTAATATTAATAATATACAATTTTATATAATATAAAGAAAAAAAAACAATTTACTTTATTATTTAATTCACAATCAGAATGCGACGTTACCGTGTACCCGAGATGCCAGCTTAGGAGGCTCTTCTATTCGCCCCCCTCCCCTTTTGCCGCTCCTTTAGAAGACACATGTTGTTTTTATCTGCACCGTCTTGTGTCGCTTCATTCTGTCGGTTTATTTATCGATATGACTACCGATAACCGTGTTAAAATATTACGTACTGATTTACAGGCTGGAGATGTTGATCAACTAGTGAATTGTAATCTATTCTAGTCACAAATATATAATCTATTACAACTTAAGACGAGAAAGGTCGGCTTTTGAAAATACTTTGACTTATAGTAGCTTACGTGTAAAATTACGAGTTAATGATTACGCCAGTCAAATGTTAATTGGACCGACAAATACACACGTGTTAACTGGCGGTGTGTATACAGTGAGATATCGTACAGATAGTGATATATTGTATAGATAATGTGTATAGATTATGTATAGTGCCTGTGACGTCACCAGCCAATCAATCGGATAAAGGTTGTAATTGAAAATTTGAAAACCGTTTTTGGCTGTCTGATGTTTAAACGTTAATATCTCAATTAATTTTAATCAGATTGGAGTGAACTTGACGTAAAATGAATGAAGTAACCCTTAGCTATCAATATATGCAATTAAAAATTACTATTTTATGTGGTCTTTAATTTAGTTCATAGAATTCATAAATGGCATAAAGCATCAAATGGTAAAAAAATTATAAAAATCGAATAATAATTGAAACTTTTATAGACCAAAAACCTTGAAAAGTGACTTATCGAAGATCGCCTATTTCTCTGTAACCGTACAAGTTAGGTTAGAAACCATTTTGTGGTATCTGCAGGGTCGTATGGCTTCATTCTATTCGTTGATGGGAATTGAATATCGTAATTTTAAAAATATTATAAGGCAGACTCATTTAAATAAAATATTTCTTTTTTAGGTTAAAAATGCAGTTTTTGCCCAAATGACGTCATTTCCGGTCACAGTGAAAATGTAAAATTGGCTTGACCTACTCTAAATTGGCATTAGGCATCAAATGGAAAAGCGAATATTGCAAATCGAATAATAAATCACGTTTTTATAGGCAAAATAACGTGAAAAGTGATGCATGCAAAATTGCATATTTATCGGCAACTGCTCATATTACAAACTAATTTTAGCATACATTCTCTTCGTCTGGATTATTGAAAATTACAAATAAATATTTCAAAATATGAAGACGCTGAATGAATTGTAAACAACTGAATTTTACACTTTATTTTACATTTTTTTCGAAATTGCCCGAAAATGAAATTGAAATTAAAAAATCTGAGCTAAGGATTTTGTGCACCTTTGCAGGGTCCATCCTTTTAGTTATATCAGTTTTGAAAAAAATTAATATTTGCTTTCAAAAAGTGGTACCGAACTGTCAAAATTGTAGTTTTTGTTAATATTACGTCACTTACGTTGCCGACAGAAAAATTTCACCGTAACAAAAAAAAAAATTACAATTGGGACCACGGAGCAGGTGAACTTTGTTTTATACCAATCGAACAATAAATAATTTTTCTGGGTACGAAAAACTAAATTAGCCGATGGCGGCTAACGCAAATTACCGAGACAATTTTTTTTCTCATTTCTGCTCAAGTAGGATGATATTTTAACCCTGTGTAAAATATCATCAAAAAATATTCATAAATAAAAAAGCTTTTCGTAAAAAATATTTTTTTTTTCAAAATATCGGACTACTTCCGGTTTCACGATCGTTGTCGTGATAGCTTTACGAAGTTCTTTGGATACTTAACTTTCTATACCAGAAGTGTCAGAAACATCCATTGAGTAGTTTTGGAAAAAAAGATAAATTAAAGAGCGTTTACAAAAATTTAACGATTTTTCAACTTTTTTTCAAAGTTTGATGCCATTTTTGGACCACCTATATTATTTCAATGCTTTTCATTTTGGATTCACTATATAGACAACCGATAGGACTTTGAGTAAGAAAAGTTTCAGAAAAATCTGCGGCGGCGTTTTCGAGAAAAGGGCGTCTCAGAATGTTAAAAAATCGGAAAATACTTGATTTTTGGCATACAATCATTTATTTCCTTACCATCGAAATCGTATTATTTAGATACCATATGATGGTCCATTAATAGGACTATCCAACGACATTTTAGTTCTTTTGGTCCGCTATTACCTAAGAGAGCAATCAAGTTTTTCGTAAGTGAGACAATGTTTTTAACCTTTTTTTTTTCATTTTTTGAATACTTCCGGTACGGTTATTATTGTCGGAATAGTTTTAATAGCCGGTTTGGGCACTAAAATAGCCACAAGGCTCTGTAATCATATATTACATTATCTGATCAGATAAAATGCCCCTGAGAAATCCTGTGTTCAAAAGTGCCAAAAATGAAAAAAAAATTAAAATATCGAAAATTAAATTTCAATAATTACATACATATTATACATCGTTAGAATTGTAATTAGGTCAGCTATCTGAATATACAACCTTTTTTAAAAAATCTCTTCAAATAAAAAAATAGTAGAGCATTTTCCAAAATTTCACGATTTTTCGACTTTTTTCGATTTTCAGTCCGTTATTTCACCTATTCCAGATATTTCAAAGGCTTATTGGATGATTTCATGCAAATTAACTCCGAAAGGACTCTCGATAGAAAAAATTTAAAAAAAAGTTGCGGTTAAGTTTTCGAGATATAGGCGTCCAAAAACGCTCCAAATCAGAAAATACTTGATTTTCAGCGTGCCATATTTTGCTGCCTGATCATAATATCCGTATGAATTGGGTATCATAGGATAGTACAATCCTAGTGCAGTCCAATGGTACCATAATTTCTTTCATCCATTGATATCGGGCGGAGGAATCGCGTTTTTCCCCAAAATATCCATTTTTTGCATTTTTTTCAAAATATTGCACATTATTTCGACCACTTCCGGTTAAAGGATTCTTGTCGAAATTGCTTTATCAGTTGGTATTGGACTATAACTTCATGTTCCGTAAGTTTCAGAAACATCATTTTGGCTGTAAAACGACACCACAGCTCACAAAATGGGAAGAAAATTCGAAAAAAATCGAAAAATAAAGGGCGATAACTCTGAATGAAACTTATATTACTGGAATCGGATTGACGTCAGGTATCCAAAAATGTAGGTCAAATTTGCAAATTTTGAAAAATAACAAAAATTGTCTCGTAGGCGACGTGTTTTGAATTTTCGAACGATAGAAGTCAGCGACGAAGTTTCGAAATTGCGAAATGTGAGATTGCTATTGTCTTGGAAAAGTCTCAGGCTTTCCAAAAATGTGATTTGTTTGAATATAGGTAGAGAATTGACGACACCACGGCCGATTTTTTATTTTTTACCAACGTTCAAAATTCGACCACTTCCGGTCTGCGCAGAAGTTCAAAAATTGCTTTATTGAGTAGCCACCACATGGTTTCCCGATAGAAAGATGAACCGCAGATCGGTATCTCTTTTCGATCATAGAGAAATAGGCTCCGGCGGTAAATAATAATAATAAAAAAAAAAATAATAATTTTAGTAATCTCAATAGGCTTTCAGACGAAAGTCTGAAAGCCTAATGAATAATAATAATAATCTTAGTAATTTCAATAGTCTTTCACCATTGAAAAATGGTGAAAGCCTAACTAGACTTGCTTGCAAGGCTGAAGGCTTTCACCTTACCCAAGGCAGCACAAATTGCCTACCACTCACCCCTTAAAAACACACACACACACGCTTAAACAACTCAGACATTAACACTTTCTGTGCATGCGCATTACGATAGAAGGAAAGTGAAAAATATAGTTGAACAATTATGAACTTGGATCGGTAGAATCTTACAGACGCCAGAAATCTAAATACGCAATCAAAAACGCAAAAATTCTAAAAAAATTTTACAATTTTAGTACATTTTCAAATTTTTTAGGAAGAAAAGAGAACTGCGTGGTATTGCAATTCGACCTATATCTCATCCGCAATATCCCCGGCTCTACAAAAATATAACTTTTTCGAATTCTATCAATTTTAGTTTCAGAAATCTAAACGACTACAGAAAAAAAAAACAGTTTTCCGAATGAGACAAAAAAAATTTACCTTAAGTATCAGGTAATAATATCGCACCTTTCAACATTAATTTTTCAACATTGTAATTGAGGGGTACTTTATTTATAAATGGCTTCAACAGAGAGCTTCATTTTCACTGGTATCAAATGATGACGTCATGCAGACATAAAACCTGGGATATTAATTTCAGGAGTAACTGTTAATTACTAAAATGAATTATTTTCATTCTAGAAGCACCAATGCAAGATATTGGTTACCATTCAAACACCTTTTGTTCAAATATTGCCAGTTTTAAAAAAAGCTCTCTATATATGCTTTATACGTATGCAAAACGTTCCATTTATAACCAATTCGGGCTTTTGTCGATGTCACACCAATGTGTTACACGGAACTTTGGAATCGCGTTCAGGCCAGCTACTCAAATATGTAACTGGTTCAAAACTAAGTTGAATATTCAATGAAATATCGACAATATTTTGATTTCGTGCACGTTAATGATTTGACGTCACTAACATATAAAAATTTATCGTTAATTAGAGATAGGGCCCAAACTCAAACTACATCATGCTTTCTATCACAGGTGCAATATTCGTACTTCTGCACGATACTACTGCAAGATACAACTGCAACCTATAGATAATTAGATTTCCTTATAAACAGCGCGAGCCGTCGATTTGTGTCGAGATGATTACGGTTATGAGGTAATTTTAACAAAGAAGAAACAATATTAATTCAAAGACTAATTATTACACACAGAAATCAATTATTTCTGTTACAGGGTCACTAAACCCATATTTTGAATATAAGTAAACACTCAAAGTTGAAATACTTTTAGCTCAAATATCGTCACTGTGATAGAAATGGGGAATTTGAAAATGCTCTAAACGTTGGTAAAACGTACAGATTGTATCAACTCTTACTGAAGGTTTCGCTTAACAATGAAAGATGATGTTTTCAATTTTCGATCCCTTTGTTCTCATACTCCTGATATTTCTAACTGTTGCGCAATGGTTTCATACCTATGACTACCGATAAAACTCTGATTTCGTGCACGTTAATGATTTGACGTCACTAACATATAAAAAATTATCTTTAATTAGAGATAGGGCCCAAGCTCAAACTACATCATGCTTTCTATCACAGGTGCAATATTCGTACCTCTGCACGATACTACTGCAAGATACAACTGCAACCTATGGATAATTGGATTTCCTTATAAACAGCGGGAGCCGTCGATTTGTGTCGAGATGATTACGGTTGAGAGATAATTTTGACAAAGAAGAAACAATATTAATTCAAAGACTAATTATTACACACAGGAATCAATTATTTCTGTTACAGGGTCACTAAACCCATATTTTGAATATAAGTAAACACTCAAAGTTGAAATACTTTTAGCTCAAATGTCGTCACTGTGAGAGAAATGGGGAATTTTGAATAGGCTCTAAACGTTGGTAAAACGTACAGATTGTATCAACTCTTACTGCATGTTTCGCTTAACAATGAAAGGTGACGTTTTCAGTTTTCGATTCCTTTGTTCTCATACTCCTGATATTTCTAAATGTTGCGCAATAGTTTCATACCTAAGACTATCGATCAAACTCTCTGTAGAAGAAGTTCCAAAAAAAAATTACGTTGACTTTTCGAGAAAAAGACGTCTAAAAATGCTCCAAATGGTAAAAATACGACGTTTTGGATTTTCAATCTCGTTTTTCGACTACTCATGACATTTAGAGAAATTGTACAATGGTTTCACACAATACACCACCTATAAGACTCTCGAATGAGAAAGTTTAAAAAAAATCGTAGGCGGCGTTTCCGAGAAACATGCGTTCAAAATTGCTCGAAATCGTAAAAAACCTTACTTTTCAAAGTCCTATAACTTTTTCAATTGTTGATAGAAACGTATCGCTATAGTACCATCTTGTAGATCATTCGCGTGGCTATCAAACGACATAATACTTGAACTACTCGTTAAACAACCAATTGATACATCGCATTTTCCGCACAGGCACCCATTTTTTGGAATTTTGTCAAAGTTCGGATACCTTTCCTGACTACTTCCGGTGAATAGAGGATTTTCATTTATAGTTCATGGACTGGTTTGGACCTTCGACTTCATATTCCTGAAGTTTCAGAAAAATCGTTGGAGCCGTTTTAAAAAAATAAGAACTCTACGATTTGACCAAAATGCGAAAAAAAGTGAAAAATCAAAGTTAACATTTCAGAATAAAACTTATATTTTTGGAATCGGATTGATGTCAGCTATCCAAAAATATAAGTCATAATTCAAAATTCCAAAAAATAAAAATTTTGGAAATTTTTGAAAATTTTCCAATTTTCACCAAAAAAATGAAAGCGATAAAGTTTCCAAATTTGACGTTTGTGAACTGCTATCTTCTTAGAAATGTTTCAAGCTATCCAAAAATGTAAATATCAGAGAAATCGGTTGACAATTACCAAAATTACGGCCGATTTTCAAATTTCGTGCACGTTAAAGATTTAACGCATTTCCGCTATGCGCACGAATTTCGTTTTACATTTAAGCACTAACTACCACCCAGTTTCCCGAGAGAAAACTAAATTTCAGACCTCTATCTCTTATAGTTGCTGAGAAATAGGCAAAGTGGAAAAAAAAAAGAATAATAACTAGACTTGCTTGCAAGGCTGAAGGCTTTCACCTTAGCCAAGGCAGCACAAAATGCCCACCACTCACCCCTTAAAACACACGCACACACACGCTTAAACAACTCATATATTGACACTTTCTGCGCATGCGCATCACGAGAGAAGGAAATTGAAAAATATAGTTGAACAATTTACAACATTATGAACTTGGCTCGGTAGAATCCTACAGACGCCAGAAATCTAAATACGCAATCAAAAGTGCTAAAATTCTTTAAAAAAATTGCAATTTTAGTACATTTTCAAATTTTCAGGAAAAAAAAAGAGAACTGCGTGGTATTGCAATTCGACCTATATCGCATCCGCAATATCCCCGGCTCTACAAAAATATAACTTTTTCGAATTCTATCAATTTTAGTTTCAGAAATCTAAACGACTACAGAAAAAAAAAAACAGTTTTCCGAATGAGACAAAAAAAATTTACCTTAAGTATCAGGTAATAATATCGCACCTTTCAACATTAATTTTTCAACATTGTAATTGAGGGGTACTTTATTTATAAATGGCTTCAACAGAGAGCTTCATTTTCACTGGTATCAAATGATGACGTCATGCAGACATAAAACCTGGGATATTAATTTCAGGAGTAACTGTTAATTACTAAAATGAATTATTTTCATTCTAGAAGCACCAATGCAAGATATTGGTTACCATTCAAGCACCCTTTGTTCAAATATTGCCAGTTTTATAAAAAGCTCTCTATATATGCTTTATACGTATGCAAAACGTTCCATTTATAACCAATTCGGGCTTTTGTCGATGTCACACCAATGTGTTACACGGAACTTTGGAATCGCGTTCAGGCCAGCTACTCAAATATGTAACTGGTTCAAAACTAAATTGAATATTCAATGAAATATCGACAATATTTTGATTTCGTGCACGTTAATGATTTGACGTCACTAACATATAAAAATTTATCTTTAATTAGAGATAGGGCCCAAACTCAAACTACATCATGCTTTCTATCATAGGTGCAATATTCGTACTTCTGCACGATACTACTGCAAGATACAACTGCAACTTACTGATAATTGTATTTCCTTATAAACAGCGCGAGCCGTCGATTTGTGTCGAGATGATTACGGTTATGAGGTAATTTTGACAAAGAAGAAACAATATTAATTCAAAGACTAATTATTACACACAGAAATCAATTATTTCTGTTACAGGGTCACTAAACCCATATTTTGAATATAAGTAAACACTCAAAGTTGGAATACTTTTAGCTCAAATATCGTCACTGTGATAGAAATGGGGAATTTTGAATATGCTCTAAACGTTGGTAAAACGTATAGATTGTATCAACTCTTACTGAAGGTTTCGCTTAACAATGAAAGATGATGTTTTCAATTTTCGATCCCTTTGTTCTCATACTCCTGATATTTCTAACTGTTGCGCAATGGTTTCATACCTATGACTACCGATAAAACTCTGATTTCGTGCACGTTAATGATTTGACGTCACTAACATATAAAAAATTATCTTTAATTAGAGATAGGGCCCAAGCTCAAACTACATCATGCTTTCTATCACAGGTGCAATATTCGTACTTCTGCACGATACTACTGCAAGATACAACTGCAACCTATGGATAATTGGATTTCCTTATAAACAGCGGGAGCCGTCGATTTGTGTCGAGATGATTACGGTTGAGAGATAATTTTGACAAAGAAGAAACAATATTAATTCAAAGACTAATTATTACACACAGGAATCAATTATTTCTGTTACAGGGTCACTAAACCCATATTTTGAATATAAGTAAACACTCAAAGTTGAAATACTTTTAGCTCAAATGTCGTCACTGTGAGAGAAATGGGGAATTTTGAATAGGCTCTAAACGTTGGTAAAACGTACAGATTGTATCAACTCTTACTGCATGTTTCGCTTAACAATGAAAGGTGACGTTTTCAGTTTTCGATTCCTTTGTTCTCATACTCCTGATATTTCTAAATGTTGCGCAATAGTTTCATACCTAAGACTACCGATCAAACTCTCTGTAGAAGAAGTTCCAAAAAAAAATTACGTTGACTTTTCGAGAAAAAGACGTCTAAAAATGCTCCAAATGGTAAAAATACGACGTTTTGGATTTTGAATCTCGTTTTTCGACTACTCATGACATTTAGAGAAATTGTACAATGGTTTCACACAATACACCACCTATAAGACTCTCGAATGAGAAAGTTTAAAAAAAATCGTAGGCGGCGTTTCCGAGAAACATGCGTTCAAAATTGCTCGAAATCGTAAAAAACCTTACTTTTCAAAGTCCTATAACTTTTTCAATTGTTGATAGAAACGTATCGCTATAGTACCATCTTGTAGATCATTCACGTGGCTATCAAACGACATAATACTTGAACTACTCGTTAAACAACCAATTGATACATCGCATTTTCCGCACAGGCACCCATTTTTTGGAATTTTGTCAAAGTTCGGATACCTTTCTTGACTACTTCCGGTGAATAGAGGATTTTCATTTATAGTTCATGGACTGGTTTGGACCTTCGACTTCATATACCTGAAGTTTCAGAAAAATCGTTGGAGCCGTTTTAAAAAAATAAGAACTCTACGATTTGACCAAAATGCGAAAAAAAGTGAAAAATCAAAGTTAACATTTCAGAATATAACTTATATTTTTGGAATCGGATTGATGTCAGCTATCCAAAAATATAAGTCATAATTCAAAATTCCAAAAAATAAAAATTTTGGAAATTTTTGAAAATTTTCCAATTTTCACCAAAAAAATGAAAGCGATAAAGTTTCCAAATTTGACGTTTGTGAACTGCTACCTTCTTAGAAATGTTTCAAGCTATCCAAAAATGTAAATATCAGAGAAATCGGTTAACAATTACCAAAATTACGGCCGATTTTCATATTTCGTGCACGTTAAAGATTTAACGCATTTCCGCTATGCGCACGAATTTCGTTTTACATTTAAGCACTAACTACCACCCAGTTTCCCGAGAGAAAACTAAATTTCACACCTCTATCTCTTATAGTTGCTGAGAAATAGGCAAAGTGGAAAAAAAAAAGAATAATAATAATCTTAGTAATAACAATAGTCTTTCACCATTGAAAAATGGTGAAAGCCTAATAATCTTAGTAATTTCAATAGTCTTTCACCATTGAAAAATGGTGAAAGCCTAACTAGACTTGCTTGCAAGGCTGAAGGCTTTCACCTTTACCCAAGGCACCACAAATTGCCTACCACTCACCCCTTAAAACACATACACACACACACACACTTAAACAACTCAGACATTGACACTTTCTGTGCATGCGCATTACGATAGAAGGAAAGTGAAAAATATAGTTGAACAATTATGAACTTGGATCGGTAGAATCCTACAGACGCCAGAAATCTAAATACGCAATCAAAAACGCAAAAATTCTAAAAAAAAATTACAATTTTAGTACATTTTCAAATTTTCAGGAAAAAAAGAGAACTGCGTGGTATTGCAATTCGACCTTTATCTCATCCGCAATATCCGCGGCTATACAAAAATATAACTTTTTCGAAAATCGGTTGGGAATTGACATAATTAGGACCGATTTTCTGTTCACAACTTTCGCAATAGATCTAAATACTAAATGTTTAAAACATAGAAAAAACAACATTCAGAATTCTATCAGTTTTAGTTTCAGAAATCTAAACGACTACAGAAAAAACACAGTTTTCCGAATGAGACAAAAAAAAATACCTTAAGTATCAGGTAATAACCAAAACCCCAAATCGCACCTTTCAACATTAATTTTTCAACATTGTAATTGAGGGGTACTTTATTTATAAATGGCTTCAACAGAGAGCTTCATTTTCACTGGTATCAAATGATGACGTCATGCAGACATAAAACCTGGGATATTAATTTCAGGAGTAACTGTTAATTACTAAAATGAATTATTTTCATTCTAGAAGCACCAATGCCAGAAATTGGTTACCATTAAACACCCTTTGTTCAAAAATTGCCAGTTTTAAAAAAAGCTCTCTAGATATGCTTTATACGTATGCAAAACGATCCATTTATAACCAATTCGGACTTTTGTCGATGTCACACGGAACTTTGGAATCGCGTTCAGGTCAGCTACTCAAATATGTATTTCTATCACAGGTGCAATATTCGTACTTCTGCACGATACTACTGCAAGATACAACTGCAACCTATAGGTAATTAGATTTCCTTATAAACAGCGCGAGCCGTCGATTTGTGTCGAAATGATTACGGTTATGAGGTAATTTTGACAAAGAAGAAACAATATTAATTCAAAGACTAATTATTACACACAGAAATCAATTATTTCTGTTACAGGATCACTAAACCCATATTTTGAATATAAGTAAACACTCAAAGTTGAAATACTTTTAGCTCAAATATCGTCACTGTGATATAAATGGGGAATTTTGAATATGCTCTAAACGTTGGTAAAACGTACAGATTGTATCAACTCTTACTGCATGTTTCGCTTAACAATGAAAGATGATGTTTTCAATTTTCGATCCCTTTGTTCTCATACTCCTGATATTTCTAACTGTTGCGCAATGGTTTCATACCTAAGACTACCGATAAAACTCTGATTTCGTGCACGTTAATGATTTGACGTCACTAACATATAAAAGTTTATCTTTAATTAGAGATAGGGCCCAAGCTCAAACTACATCATGCTTTCTATCATAGGTGCAATATTCGTACATCTGCACGATACTACTGCAAGATACAACTGCAACCTGTAGATAATTAGATTTCCATATAAACAGCGCGGGCCGTCGATTTGTGTCGAGATGATTACGGTTATGAGGTAATTTTGACAAAGAAGAAACAATATTAATTCAAAGACTAATTATTACACACAGAAATCAATTATTTCTGTTACAGGGTCACTAAACCCATATTTTGAATATAAGTAAACACTCAAAGTTGAAATACTTTTAGCTCAAATATCGTCACTGTGATATAAATGGGGAATTTTGAATATGCTCTAAACGTTGGTAAAACGTACAGATTGTATCAACTCTTACTGCATGTTTCGCTTAACAATGAAAGATGATGTTTTCAATTTTCGATCCCTTTGTTCTCATACTCCTGATATTTCTAACTGTTGCGCAATGGTTTCATACCTAAGACTACCGATAAAACTCTGATTTCGTGCACGTTAATGATTTGACGTCACTAACATATAAAAGTTTATCTTTAATTAGAGATAGGGCCCAAGCTCAAACTACATCATGCTTTCTATCATAGGTGCAATATTCGTACTTCTGCACGATACTACTGCAAGATACAACTGCAACCTGTAGATAATTAGATTTCCATATAAACAGCGCGGGCCGTCGATTTGTGTCGAGATGATTACGGTTATGAGGTAATTTTGACAAAGAAGAAACAATATTAATTCAAAGACTAATTATTACACACAGAAATCAATTATTTCTGTTACAGGGTCACTAAACCCATATTTTGAATATAAGTAAACACTCAGAGTTGAAATATTTTTAGCTCAAATATCGTCACTGTGATAGAAATGGGGAATTTTGAATATGCTCTAAACGTTGGTAAAACGTACAGATTGTATCAACTCTTACTGCATGTTTCGCTTAACAATGAAAGGTGACGTTTTCAGTTTTCGATCCCTTTGTTCTCATACTCCTGATATTTCTAAATGTTGCGCAATAGTTTCATACCTAAGACTACCGATAAAACTCTCTGTAGAAGAAGTTCCAAAAAAAAAATTACGTTGACTTTTCGAGAAAAAGACGTCTAAAAATGCTCCAAATGGTAAAAATACGACGTTTTGGATTTTCAATCTCGTTTTTCGACTACTCATGACATTTAGAGAAATTGTACAATGGTTTCACACAATACACCACCTATAAGACTCTCGAATGAGAAAGTTTAAAAAAAAATCGTAGGCGGCGTTTCCGAGAAATTCGCGTCTTAATTTGATCGAAATAGCAAAATACCTTACTTTTCAAACTCAGATAACTTTTTTATTGTTTGATAGAAACTTGTCGCTATAGTACCATCTTGTAGATAATTCACGTGGCTATCCAACGATATAACACTTCAACTACTCTGTAATCAACCAAGTGATACATCGCATTTTACCCATCGGTACCCATTTTTCAGAATTTTGTCAAACTTTGGATACTTTTCTTGACCACTTCCGGTGATTAGAGGATTTTTATTTATAGTTCATGGACTGGTTTGGACCTTCGATTTCATATTCCATAAGTTTCAGAAAAATCGTAGGCGCCGTTTTAAAAAAATAAGAACTCTACGATTTGACCAAAATGCGAAAGAAAGTGAAAAATCAAAGTTAACATTTCAGAATAAAACTACTATTGTTGGAATCGGATTGATGTCAGCTATCCAAAAATATAACTCATAATTCAAAATTCCAAAAAATAAAAATTTTTGAAATTTTTGAAAATTTTCCAATTTTCACCAAAAAAATGAAAGCGACAAAGTTTCTAAATTTGACGTTTGTGAACTGCTATCTTCTTAGAAATGTCTCAAGCTATCCAAAAATGTAAATATCAGAGAAATCGGTTGACAATTACCAAAATTACGGCCGATTTTCAATTTTCGTGCACGTTAAAGATTTAACGCATTTCCGCTATGCGCACGAATTTCGTTTTACATTTAAGCACTAACTACCACCCAGTTTCCCGAGAGAAAATCAAACTTCAGACCTCTATCTCTTATAGTTGCTGAGAAATAGGCAAAATGGAAAAAAAAAAGAATAATAACTAGACTTGCTTGCAAGGCTGAAGGCTTTCACCTTACCGAAGGCAGCAAAAATTGCCTACAACTCACCCCTTAAAACACACACACACACACGCTTTAACAACTCAGACATGACACTTTCTGTGCATGCGCATTACGATAGAAGGAAAGTGAAAAATATAGTTGAACAATTATGAACATGGATTGGTAGAATCCTACAGACGCCAGAAATCGAAATACTCAATCAAAAACTCAAAAATTCTAAAAAAAATTACAAGTTCAGTACATTTTCAAATTGTTAGGAAAAAAGGAGAACGGCGTGGTATTGCAATTCGACCTTTATCGCATCCGCAATATCCCCGGCTCTACAAAAATATAACTTTTTCGAAAATTGACATAATTAGAACCGATTTTCATTCGTGCACGTTAAAGATTTACATCACTTCCGGTCTGGTCCACAACTTTGGCAATAGTTCTAAGTACTAAATGTTTAAAACATAGGAAAAATCAACATTCAAAACTCTATCTGTTTTAGTTTCAGAGATCTAAACGACTACAGAAAAAAAACAGTTTTCCGAATGAGACAAAAAAAAAATACCTAAAGTATCAAGGTAATAACCAAAACCCCAAATCGCACCTTTCAACATTCATTGTTCAACATCGAATTTGAGGGGTACTTTATTTATAAATGACTTCAACAGAAAGCTTCATTTTCACTGGTATCAAATGATGACGTCATGTAGACATAAAACCTGGGATATTAATTTCAGGAGTAACTGTTAATTACTAAAATGAGTTATTTTCATTATAGAAGCACAAGTACCAGATATTGGTTACTATTCAAACACCCTTTGTTCAAATATTGCCAGTTTTAAAAAAAGCTCTCTATATATGCTTTATATGTATGCAAAACGTTCCATTTATAACCAATTCGGACTTTTGTCGATGTCACACCAATGTGTTACACGGAACTTTGGAATCGCGTTCAGGTAAGCTACTCAAATATGTAACTGGTTCAAAACTAAATTGAATATTCAATGAAATATCGACAATATTCTGATTTCGTGCACGTTAATGATTTGACGTCACTAACATATAAAGATTTATCTTTAATTAGAGATAGGGCCCAAATTCAAACTACATCATGCTTTCTATCACAGGTGCAATATTCGTACTTCTGCACGACACTACTGCAAGACACAACTGCAAACTATTGATAATTGGATTTCCTTTTAAACAGCGCGAGCCGTCGATTTGTGTCGAGATGATAACGGTTATGAGGTAATTTTGACAAAGAAGAAACAATATTAATTCAAAGACTAATTATTACACACAGAAATCAATTATTTCTGTTACAGGGTCACTAAACACATATTTTGAATATAAGTAAACACTCAGAGTTGAAATATTTTTAGCTCAAATATCGTCACTGTGAGAGAAATGGGGAATTTTGAATATATTCTAAACGTTGGTAAAACGTACAGATTATATCAACACTTACTGCATGTTTCGCTTAACGATGAAAGGTGACGTTTTCAGTTTTCGATCCCTTTGTTCTCATACTCCTGATATTTCTAAATGTTGCGCAATAGTTTCAAACCTAAGACTACCGATAAAACTGTCTGTAGAAGAAATTCAAAAAAAAAAAATACCTTGACTTTTCGAGAAAAAGACGTCTAAAAATGCTCCAAATGGTAAAAATACGACGTTTTGGATTTTCAATCTCGTTTTTCGACTACTCATGACATTTAGAGAAATTGTACAATGGTTTCACACAATACACCACCTATAAGACTCTCGAATGAGAAAGTTTAAAAAAAATCGTAGGCGGCGTTTCCGAGAAATTCGCGTCTTAAGTTGATCGAAATAGCAAAATACCTTACTTTTCAAACTCAGATAACTTTTTTATTTTTTTGATAGAAACTTGTCGCTATAGTACCATCTTGTAGATAATTCACGTGGCTATCAAACGATATAATACTTTAACTACTCTGTAATCAACCAATTGATACATCGCATTTTACCCATCGGTACCCATTTTTCAGAATTTTGTCAAGCTTTGGATACTTTTCTTGACCACTTCCGGTGATTAGAGGATTTTCATTTATAGCTCATGGACTGGTTTGGACCTTCGACTATATATTCAGTAAGTTTCAGAAAAATCGTAGGCGCCGTTTTAAAAAAATAAGAACTCTACGATTTGACCAAAATGCGAAAAAAAGTGAAAAATCAAAGTTAACATTTCAGAATAAAACTTATATTTTTGGAATCGGATAGATGTCAGCTATCCAAAAATATAAGTCATAATTCAAAATTCCAAAAAATAAAAATTTTGGAAATTTTTGAAAATTTTCCAATTTTCACCAAAAAAATGAAAGCGATAAAGTTTCCAAATTTGACGTTTGTGAACTGCTATCTTCTTAGAAATGTCTCAAGCTATCCAAAAATGTAAATATCAGAGAAATCGGTTGACAATTACCAAAATTACGGCCGATTTTCAAATTTCGTGCACGTTAAAGATTTAACGCATTTCCGCTATGCGCACGAATTTCGTTTTACATTTAAGCACTAACTACCACCCAGTTTCCCGAGAGAAAATCAAACTTCAGACCTCTATCTCTTATAGTTGCTGAGAAATAGGCAAAATGGAAAAAAAAAAAGAATAATAATAATATTAATCTTAGTAATTTCAATAGTCTTTCACCATTTTCAATGGTGAAAGCCTAATAATAATATTAATCTTAGTAATTTCAATAGTCTTTCACCATTGAAAAATGGTGAAAGCCTAACTAGACTTGCTTGCAAGGCTGAAGGCTTTCACCTTAGCCAAGGCAGCACAAAATGCCCACCACTCACCCCTTAAAACACACGCACACACACGCTTAAACAACTCATATATTGACACTTTCTGCGCATGCGCATCACGAGAGAAGGAAATTGAAAAATATAGTTGAACAATTTACAACATTATGAACTTGGCTCGGTAGAATCCTACAGACGCCAGAAATCTAAATACGCAATCAAAAATGCTAAAATTCTTAAAAAAAAATTGCAATTTTAGTACATTTTCAAATGTTCAGGAAGAGAACTGCGTGGTATTGCAATTCGACCTATATCGCATCCGCAATATCCCCGGCTCTACAAAAATATAACTTTTTCGAATTCTATCAATTTTAGTTTCAGAAATCTAAACGACTACAGAAAAAAAAAACAGTTTTCCGAATGAGACAAAAAAAATATACCTTAAGTATCAGGTAATAATATCGCACCTTTCAACATTAATTTTTTAACATTGTAATTGAGGGGTACTTTATTTATAAATGGCTTCAACACAGAGCTTCATTTTCACTGGTATCAAATGATGACGTCATGCAGACATAAAACCTGGGATATTAATTTCAGGAGTAACTGTTAATTACTAAAATGAATTATTTTCATTCTAGAAGCACCAATGCAAGATATTGGTTACCATTCAAACACCCTTTGTTCAAATATTGCCAGTTTTAAAAAAAGCTCTCTATATATGCTTTATACGTATGCAAAACGTTCCATTTATAACCAATTCGGGCTTTTGTCGATGTCACACCAATGTGTTACACGGAACTTTGGAATCGCGTTCAGGCGAGCTACTCAAATATGTAACTGGTTCAAAACTAAATTGAATATTCAATGAAATATCGACAATATTTTGATTTCGTGCACGTTAATGATTTGACGTCACTAACATATAAAAATTTATCGTTAATTAGAGATAGGGCCCAAACTCAAACTACATCATGCTTTCTATCACAGGTGCAATATTCGTACTTCTGCACGATACTACTGCAAGATACAACTGCAACCTATAGATAATTAGATTTCCTTATAAACAGCGCGAGCCGTCGATTTGTGTCGAGATGATTACGGTTATCAGGTAATTTTAACAAAGAAGAAACAATATTAATTCAAAGACTAATTATTACACACAGAAATCAATTATTTCTGTTACAGGGTCACTAAACCCATATTTTGAATATAAGTAAACACTCAAAGTTGAAATACTTTTAGCTCAAATATCGTCACTGTGATAGAAATGGGGAATTTGAAAATGCTCTAAACGTTGGTAAAACGTACAGATTGTATCAACTCTTACTGAAGGTTTCGCTTAACAATGAAAGATGATGTTTTCAATTTTCGATCCCTTTGTTCTCATACTCCTGATATTTCTAACTGTTGCGCAATGGTTTCATACCTATGACTACCGATAAAACTCTGATTTCGTGCACGTTAATGATTTGACGTCACTAACATATAAAAATTATCTTTAATTAGAGATGGGGCCCAAGCTCAAACTACATCATGCTTTCTATCACAGGTGCAATATTCGTACTTCTGCACGATACTACTGCAAGATACAATTGCAACTTATTAGGCTTTCACCATTTTTCAATGGTGAAAGACTATTGTTATTACTAAGATTAATATTATTATTTTTTTTTTTCCACTTTGCCTATTCTCAGCAACTATAAGAGATAGAGGTCTGAAATTTAGTTTTCTCTTCAGAAACTGGGTGGTGGCTAGTGCTTAAATGTAAAACGAAATTTGTGCGCATAGCAGAAATGCGTCAAATCTTTAACGTACACGGAAATTGAAAATCGGTCATAATTTTTTTAATTCTCAACCAATTTTTCTGATATTTACATTTTTGGATAGCTGGAGACATTTCTTAGCCGATAGCAGTTCAAAAGTGTCGAATTTACAAACTCTGTCGCTTTCATTTTTTTGGTGAAAATTGGAAAATTTTCAAAATTTTCCAAAATTTTTATTTTTTGGAATTTTGAATTTCTGCTTATATTTTTGGATTGCTGACATCGATCCGATTCCAACAATATAAGTTTTGTTCTGAAATGTTAACTTTGATTTTTCACTTTTTTTCGCATTTTGGTCAAATCGTAGAGTTCTTATTTTTTTAAAACGGCGCCTACGATTTTTCTGAAACATACTGAATATATAGTCGAAGGTCCAAACCAGTTCATGAACTATAAATGAAAATCCTCTAATCACCGGAAGTGGTCAAGAAAGGTATCCAAACTTTGACAAAATTCAGAAAAATGGGTGCCTGTGCGCCAAATAAGATATATCGATTGGTTGTTTACCGAGTAGTTAAAGTATTATATGGTTTGATAGCCACGTGAATTATCTACAAGTTGGTACTATAGTGACAAGTTTCTATCAAAAAATAAAAAAGTTATCTGAGTTTGAAAAGTAGGGTATTTTGCTATTTCGAGCTACTTTAGACGCATGTTTCTCGAAAACGCCGCCTACGATTTTTTTGAAACTTTCTCAGTCGAGAGTCTAATGGGTGGTGTATTGTATCAAACCGTTGTACAATTTCTCTAAATGTCATGAGTAGTCGATAAACGAGATTGAAAATCCAAAACGTCGTATTTTTACCATTTGGAGCATTTTTAGACGTCTTTTTCTCGAAAAGTCAACGTAATTTTTTTTTTTGAACTTCTTCTACATGGAGTTTTATCGGTAGTCTTAGGTATGAAACCATTGCGCAACAGTTAGAAATATCAGGAGTATGAGAACAAAGGGATCGAAAACTGAAAACGTCACCTTTCATTGTTAAGCGAAACATGCAGTAAGAGTTGATACAATCTGTTCGTTTTACCAACGTTTAGAGCATATTCAAAATTCCCCATTTCTATCACAGTGACGATATTTGAGCTAAAAGTATTTCAACGTTGAGTGTTTACTGATATTCAAAATATGGGTTTAGTGACCCTGTAACAGAAATAATTGATTTCTTTGTGTAATAATTAGTCTTTGAATTAATATTGTTTCTTCTTTGTCAAAACTACCTCTCAACCGTAATCATCTCGACACAAATCGACGGCTCCCGCTGTTTATAAGGAAATCCAATTATCTATAGGTTGCAGTTGTATCTTGCAGTAGTATCGTGCAGAAGTACGAATATTGCACCTGTGATAGAAAGCATGATGTAGTTTGAGCTGGGGCCCTATCTCTAATTAAAGATAAATTCTTATATGTTAGTGATGTCAAATCATTAACGTGCACGAAATCAGAGTTTTATCGGTAGTCTTAGGTATGAAACCATTGCGCAACAGTTAGAAATATCAGGAGTATGAGAACAAAGGGATCGAAAATTGAAAACATCATCTTTCATTGTTAAGCGAAACATGCAGTAAGAGTTGATACAATCTGTACGTTTTACCAACGTTTAGAGCATATTCACAACTCCCCTTTTCTATCACAGTGACGATATTTAAGCTAAAAGTATTTCAACTTTGAGTGTTTACTTATATTCAAAATATGGGTTTAGTGACCCTGTAACAGAAATAATTGATTTCTGTGTGTACTAATTAGTCTTTGAATTAATATTGTTTCTTCTTTGTCAAAATTACCTCATAACCGTAATCATCTCGACACAAATCGACGGCCCGCGCTGTTTATATGGAAATCTAATTATCTATGGGTTGCAGTTGTATCTTGCAGTAGTATCGTGCATAAGTGCTTATATTGCACCTGTGATAGAAAGCATGATGTAGTTTGAGCTTGGGCCCTATCTCTTATTAAAGATATATTTTAGTGACGTCAAATCATTAACGTGCACGAAATCACAATATTGTCGATATTTCATTGAATATTCAATTTAGTTTTGAACCAGTTACATATTTGAGTAGCTGACCTGAACGCGATTCCAAAGTTCCGTGTAACACATTGGTGTGACATCGACAAAAGTCCGAATTGGTTATAAATGGAACGTTTTGCATACGTATAAAGCATATAGAGAGAGCTTTTTTTAAAACTGGCAATATTTGAACAAAGGGTGTTTGAATAGTAACCAATATCTGGTACTTGTGCTTCTATAATGAAAATAACTCATTTTAGAAATTAACAGTTACTCCTGAAATTAATATCCCAGGTTTTATGTCTACATGACGTCATCATTTGATACCAGTGAAAATGAAGCTTTCCGTTGAAGTCATTTATAAATAAAGTACCCCTCAATTTCAATGTTGAACAAGTAATGTTGAAAGGTGCGAATTGGGGTTTTGGTTAATACCTTGATACTTGAGGTATTTTTTTTTTGTCTCATTCGGAAAACTGTTTTTTTTCTGTAGTCGTTTAGATCTCTGAAACTAAAACAGATAGAGTTTTGAATATTGATTTTCCTATGTTTTAAACATTTAGTACTTAGAACTATTGCGAAAGTTGTGGACCAGACCGGAAGTGATGTAAATCTTTAACGTGCACGAATGAAAATCGGTTCTAATTATGTCAATTCCCAACCGATTTTCGAAAAAAATATATTTTTGTACAACCGGGGATATTGCGGATGGGATAAAGGTCGAATTGAGATAACCATGCCGTTCTCAGTTGAGATAACCAGTTTGAGCATGGACTCTATCTGTAAAAAAATTAAATTTTTATATGTTACAAGTAGTGACGTCAAATCTTTAACGTGCACGAAATCAGAAAATTGTATATATTTCATTGAATAGTTAATCAATTTTTGAACCAGTTGCATATTTGAGTAGTTGATATGGACCTGATTCCAAAGTCCCGTGTACACATTGGTGTGACATTGACAAAAGTCCGAGTTGCTCATAATCGCAACGTTTTGCCTACGTATAAAGCATTATATAGAGAGCTTTTTTTGAAAGAGGCAATATTTGAACTAAAGGTGATTTACTCGTAATCAATATCTGGTAATGCTCCTTCTAGAGTGAAAATAATTCATTTTAGTCAATAACAGTTACTCCTGAAATTATTATCCCAGGTTTTTTGTCTACATGACGCCATCATATGATACCAGCGAAAATGACGCTATTTACCGAAACTATTTATAAGGAAGGCACCCCTCTGGACAAATGTTGAAAAGTTGATGTTGAAAGGTATGATTCTTGGTTTTTGGTTAGGATCTGACACGATCTTTTTTCTATCCCATTCGAAAAAATGTTTTTTTTTTCATTCTCGTGTAGATCTCTGAAACTAAAGCAGATAGAGTTCTGAATAATGATTTTTCCTATGTTTTAAGCAGTAAGTACTTAGAAGTATTGAGAAAGTTCTGAATAGACCTGAAGTGAAGTAAATCTTTAACGTGCATAAATGAAAATAGATCCTAAGAATCTCTATTCCCAACCGATTTTCGAAAAAGTTATATTTTTGTAGAGCCGGGGATATTGCGGATGCGATATAGGTCGAATTGCAATACCACGCAGTTCTCTTTTTTTCCTGAAAATTTGAAAATGTAGTAAAATTGTAATTTTTTTTAGAATTTTTGCGTTTTTGATTGCGTATTTAGATTTCTGGCGCCTGTAGGATTCTATCGATCCAAGTTCATAATGTTGTAAATTGTTCAACTATATTTTTCACTTTCCGTCTATCGTAATGCGCATGCACAGAAAGTGTCAATATCTGAGTTGTTTAAGTGTTTGTTTTAAGGGGTGAGTTGTGGGCATTTTGTGCTGCCTTGGGTAAGGTGAAAGCCTTCAGCCTTGCAAGCAAGTCTAGTGGATAATTGGATTTCCTGATAAACAGCGGGAGCCGTCGATTTGTGTCGAGATGATTACGGTTGAGAGATAATTTTGACAAAGAAGAAACAATATTAATTCAAAGACTAATTATTACACACAGGAATCAATTATTTCTGTTACAGGGTCACTAAACCCATATTTTGAATATAAGTAAACACTCAAAGTTGAAATACTTTTAGCTCGAATGTCGTCACTGTGAGAGAAATGGGGAATTTTGAATAGGCTCTAAACGTTGGTAAAACGTACAGATTGTATCAACTCTTACTGCATGTTTCGCTTAACAATGAAAGGTGACGTTTTCAGTTTTCGATTCCTTTGTTCTCATACTCCTGATATTTCTAAATGTTGCACAATGGTTTCATACCTAAGACTACCGATCAAACTCTCTGTAGAAGAAGTTCCAAAAAAAAATTACGTTGACTTTTCGAGAAAAAGACGTCTAAAAATGCTCCAAATGGTAAAAATACGACGTTTTGGATTTTCAATCTCGTTTTTCGACTACTCATGACATTTAGAGAAATTGTACAATGGTTTCACACAATACACCACCTATAAGACTCTCGAATGAGAAAGTTTAAAAAAAATCGTAGGCGGCGTTTCCGAGAAACATGCGTTCAAAATTGCTCGAAATCGTAAAAAACCTTACTTTTCAAAGTCCTATAACTTTTTCAATTGTTGATAGAAACGTATCGCTATAGTACCATCTTGTAGATCATTCACGTGGCTATCAAACGACATAATACTTGAACTACTCGTTAAACAACCAATTGATACATCGCATTTTCCGCACAGGCACCCATTTTTTGGAATTTTGTCAAAGTTCGGATACCTTTCTTGACTACTTCCGGTGAATAGAGGATTTTCATTTATAGTTCATGGACTGGTTTGGACCTTCGACTTCATATTCCTGAAGTTTCAGAAAAATCGTTGGAGCCGTTTTAAAAAAATAAGAACTCTACGATTTGACCAAAATGCGAAAAAAAGTGAAAAATCAAAGTTAACATTTCAAAATAAAACTTATATTTTTGGAATCGGATTGATGTCAGCTATCCAAAAATATAAGTCATAATTCAAAATTCCAAAAAATAAAAATTTTGGAAATTTTTGAAAATTTTCCAATTTTCACCAAAAAAATGAAAGCGATAAAGTTTCCAAATTTGAGGTTTGTGAACTGCTATCTTCTTAGAAATGTTTCAAGCTATCCAAAAATGTAAATATCAGAGAAATCGGTTGACAATTACCAAAATTACGGCCGATTTTCAAATTTCGTGCACGTTAAAGATTTAACGCATTTCCGCTATGCGCACGAATTTCGTTTTACATTTAAGCACTAACTACCACCCAGTTTCCCGAGAGAAAACTAAATTTCAGACCTCTATCTCTTATAGTTGCTGAGAAATAGGCAAAGTGGAAAAAAAAAAAAGAATAATAACTAGACTTGCTTGCAAGGCTGAAGGCTTTCACCTTACCCAAAGCAGCACAAAATGCCTACCACCCACCCCTTTAAAACACACACACACACACTTAAACAACTCAGATATTGACACTTTCTCTGCATGCGCATTACAATAGAAGGAAAGTGAAAAATATAGTTCAACAATTTACAACATTATGAACTTGGATCGGTAGAATCCTACAGACGCCAGAAATCTAAATACGCAATCAAAAACTGAAAAATTCTAAAAAAAATTTTGTTTACAATTTCAGTACATTTTCAAATTTTTAGGAAAAAAGGAGAACGGCGTGGTATTGCAATTCGACCTTTATCGCATCCACAATATCACCGGCTCTACAAAAATATAGCTTTTTAGAAAATCGGTTGGGAATTGACATTATTAGGACCTATTTTCCTTTATGCACGTTAAAGATTTACTTCACTTCAGGTCTGTTCAGAACTTTCGCAATACTTCTGAGTACTTACTGCTTAAAACATAGGAAAAATCATTATTCAGAACTCTATCCGCTTTAGTTTCAGAGATCTACAAGAGAATGAAAAAACTCCAGTTTTTCGAATGGGACAAAAAAAAAAGATCGTGTCAGATCATAACCAAAACCAAGAATCATACCTTTCAACATCAACTTTTCAACATTTGTCCAGAGGGATGCCTTCCTTATAAATAGTTTCGGTAAATAGCGTCATTTTCGCTGGTATCATATGATGGCGTCATGTAGACAAAAAACCTGGGATAATAATTTCAGGAGTAACTGTTATTGACTAAAATGAATTATTTTCACTCTAGAAGCAGCATTACCAGACATTGGTTACCAGTAAAACACCTTTAGTTCAAATATTTCCTCTTTCAAAAAAAGCTCTCTATATAATGCTTTATACGTAGGCAAAACGTTGCGATTATTACCAACTCGACCTTTGTCAATGTCACACCAATGTGTACACGGGACTTTGGAATCACGTCCATATCAACTACTCAAATATGCAACTGGTTCAAAAATTTATTAAATATTCAATGAAATATCTACAATTTTCTGATTTCGTGCACGTTAAAGATTTGACGTCACTACATGTAACATATAAAAATTTAATATTTATTACAGATAGAGTCCATGCTCAAACTGGTTATCTCAACTGAGAACGACATGGTTATCTCAATTCGACCTTTATCCCATCCGCAATATCCCGGGCTGTACAAAAATATAATTTTTTCGAAAATCGGTTGGGAATTGACATAATTAGACGTTAAAGATTTACATCACTTCCGGTCTGCTCACAACTTTCGCAATAGATCTAAGTACTAAATGTTTAAAACATAGGAAAAACCAATATTCAGAACTCTATATCTGTTTTAGTTTCAGAGATCTAAACGAGTATTAAAAAAAAAACAGTTTTCCGAATGAGACAAAAAAATACCTTAAGTATCAGGTAATAACCAAAACCCAAAATCGCACCATTCAACATTAATTTTTCAACGTTGTAATTGAGGGGTACCTTATATAAAAATAGCTTCAACAGAGAGCTTCATTTTCACTGGTATCAAATGATGACGTCATGTAGACAAAAATCCTGGGATGTTAATTTCAGGAGTAACTGTTAATTACTAGAATGAATTATTTTCATTCTAGAAGCACCAATACCAGATATTGGTTACCATTCAAACACCCTTAGTTCAAATATTGCCAGTTTTTAAAAAAGCTCTCTATATATGCTTTATACGTATGCAAAACGTTCCATTTATAACCAATTCGGACTTTTGTCGATGTCACACCAATGTGTTACACGGAACGTTGGAATCGCGTTCAGGTCAGCTACTCAAATATGTAACTGGTTCAAAAATAAGTTGAATATTCAATGAAATATCGACAATATTCTGATTTCGTGCACGTCAATGATTTGACGTCACTAACATATAAAAATATATCATTAATTAGAGATAGGGCCCAAGCTCAAACTACATCATGCTTTCTATCATAGGTGCAATATTCGTACTTCTGCACGATACTACTGCAAGATACAACTGCAACCTACTGATAATTGGATTTCCTTATAAACAGCGCGAGCCGTCGATTTGTGTCGAGATGATTACGGTTATGAGGTAATTTTAACAAAGAAGAAACAATATTAATTCAAAGACTAATTATTACACACAGAAATCAATTATTTCTGTTACAGGGTCACTAAACCCATATTTTGAATATAAGTAAACACTCAGAGTTGAAATATTTTTAGCTCAAATATCGTCACTGTGAGAGAAATGGGGAATTTTGAATATGCTCTAAACGTTGGTAAAACGTACAGATTGTATCAACTCTTACTGCATGTTTCGCTTAACAATGAAAGGTGACGTTTTCAGTTTTCGATCCCTTTGTTCTCATACTCCTGATATTTCTAAATGTTGCGCAATAGTTTCATACCTAAGACTACCGATAAAACTCTCTGTAGAAGAAGTTCCAAAAAAAAAATTACGTTGACTTTTCGAGAAAAAGACGTCTAAAAATGCCCCAAATGGTAAAAATACGACGTTTTGGATTTTCAATCTCGTTTTTCGATTACTCATGACATTTAGAGAAATTGTACAATGGTTTCACACAATACACCACCTATAAGACTCTCGAATGAGAAAGTTTTAAAAAAATCGTAGGCGGCGTTTCCGAGAAATTGGCGTCTTAAGTTGATCTAAATAGCAAAATAACTTACTTTTCAAACTCAGATAACTTTTTTATTTTTTGATAGAAACTTGTCGCTATATTACCATCTTGTAGATAATTCACGTGGCTATCAAAGGATATAATACTTTAACTACTCTGTAATCAACCAAATGATACATCGCATTTTGCGCATCGGTACCCATTTTTCAGAATTTTGTCAAACTTTGGATACTTTTCTTGACCACTTCCGGTGATTAGAGGATTTTTATTTATAGTTCATGGACTGGTTTGGACCTTCGACTTCATATTCCATAAGTTTCAGAAAAATCGTAGGCGCCGTTTTAAAAAAATAAGAACTCTACGATTTGACCAAAATGCGAAAAAAAGTGAAAAATCAAAGTTAACATTTCAGAATAAAACTAATATTGTTGGAATCGGATTGATGTCAGCTATCCAAAAATATAACTCATAATTCAAAATTCAAAAAAATAAAAATTTTGGAAATTTTTGAAAATTTTCCAATTTTCACCAAAAAAATGAAAGACTAATTATTACACACATAAATCAAATATTTCTACTACAGGGTCACTATACCCTTATTTTGAATAGAAGTAAAGACTCAAAGTTGAAAAACTTTTTGCCCAAATATCGTCACTGTGAGAGAAAGGGGGACTTTTGAATATGCTATAAACGTTGCTAATACGTACAGATTGTATCAACTCTTACTGCATGTTTCGCTTAACAATGAAAGGTGACGTTTTCAATTTTCGATCCCTTAGTTCTCATACTCCTGATATTTTTAACTGTTGCGCAATGGTTTCAGATCAAACTCTCTGTAGAAGAAGTTCCAAAAAAAAAATTACGCTGACTTTTTGAGACAAAGACGTCTAAAAATGCTCCAAATGGTAAAAATACGACGTTTTGGATTTTCAATCTCGTTTTTCGACTACTCATGACATTTAGAGAAATTGTACAATGGTTTCACACAATACACCACCTATAAGACTCTCGAATGAGAAAGTTTTAAAAAAATCGTAGGCGGCGTTTTCGAGAAATACGCGTCTAAAGTTGATCGAAATAGCAAAATACCTTACTTTTCAAACTCAGATAACTTTTTTATTTTTTGATAGAAACTTCACGCTATAGTACCATCTTGTAGATAATTCACGTGGCTATCAAACGATATAATACTTTAACTACTCGGTAAACAACCAATCGATATATCTTATTTGGCGCACAGGCACCCATTTTTCTGAATTTTGTCAAAATTTGGATACCTTTCTTGACCACTTCCGGTGATTAGAGGATTTTCATTTATAGTTTAAGGAACAATTCAGACATCTCTGTTCATCTTACCAAAGTTTCAGAAAAATCGTTGGAGTGGTTTTAAAAAAATAAGCCTTACCGTTTTTGACCAAAATGCGAAAAAATGTGAAAAATCAAAGTTAATATTTCAGAACAAAACTTACATTGCTGGAATCGGATCGACGTCAGCTATCCAAAAGTGTAATTAGAATTTCTAAATTCCAAAAAATAAACATTTTAGCAAATTTTTGAAAATTTTCCAGTATTCACCAAAAAAATGAGAGCGACAAAGTTTCTATATTCAACGTTTTTCAACAGCTATCTAGTCGGAAATGTCTCCCGCTATTCAAAAATATAAATGTCTGAAAAATCGATTGAGAATTAACTAAATTATGGCCGATTTTCAATTTTTGTGCACGCTAAAGATTTCACGCATTTCCGCTATGCGCACAAATCTGGAAATAGTTTTAAGGAGTAACCACCACCCATTTTCCCGAGGGAAAATCAAACTTCAGACCTGTATCTCTTATAGTTTCTGAGATCTAGCTTCCCCCAATAAAAAAATAAATAATAATAATAATCTTAGTAATAACAATAGTCTTTCACCATTGAAAAATGGTGAAAGCCTAATAATCTTAGTAATTTCAATAGTCTTTCACCATTGAAAAATGGTGAAAGCCTAACTAGACTTGCTTGCAAGGCTGAAGGCTTTCACCTTACTCAAGGCAGCACAAATTGCCTACCACTCACCCCTTAAAACACACACACACACACGCTTAAACAACTCAGACATTGACACTTTCTGTGCATGCGCATTACGATAGAAGGAAAGTGAAAAATATAGCTGAACAATTATGAACATGGATCGGTAGAATCCTACAAACGCCAGAAATCTAAATACGCAATCAAAAACGCAAAAATTCTAAAAAAAAAATTACAATTTTAGTACATTTTCAAATTTTCAGGAAGAAAAGAGAACTGCGTGGTATTGCAATTCGACCTATATCTCATCCGCAAAATCCCCGGCTCTACAAAAATATAACTTTTTCGAAAATCGGTTGGCAATTGACATAATTAGAACCGATTTTCATTCGTGCACGTTAAAGATTTACATCACTTCCGGTTTGGTCCACAACTTTCGCAATATTTCTAAGTACTAAATGTTTAAAACATAGGAAAAATCAATATTCAAAACTCTATCTGTTTTAGTTTCAGAGATTTAAACGACTACAGAAAAAAAAACAGTTTTCCGAATGAGACAAAAAAAAAATACCTTAAGTATCAAGGTAATAACCAAAACCCAAAATCGCACCTTTCAACATTAATTGTTCAACATTGAATTTGAGGGGTACTTTATTTATAAATGACTTTAACAGAAAGCTTCATTTTCACTGGTATCAAATGATGACGTCATGTAGACATAAAACCTGGGATATTAATTTCAGGAGTAACTATTAATTACTAAAATGAGTTATTTTCATTATAGAAGCACAAGTACCAGATATTGGTTACTATTCAAACACCCTTTGTTCAAATATTGCCAGTTTTAAAAAAAGCTCTCTATATATGCTTTATACGTATGCAAAACGTTCCATTTATAACCAATTCGGACTTTTGTCGATGTCACACCAATGTGTTACACGGAACTTTGGAATCGCGTTCAGGTAAGCTACTCAAATATGTAACTGGTTCAAAACTAAATTGAATATTCAATGAAATATCGACAATATTCTGATTTCGTGCACGTTAATTATTTGACGTCACTAACATATAAAAATTTATCGTTAATTAGAGATAGGGCCCAAACTCAAACTACATCATGCTTTCTAACACAGGTGCAATATTCGTACTTCTGCACGATACTACTGCAAGATACAACTGCAACCTGTAGATAATTGGATTTCCTTATAAACAGCGCGAGCCGTAGATTTGTGTCGAGATGATTACGGTTATGAGGTAATTTTGACAAAGAAGAAACAATATTAATTCAAAGACTAATTATTACACACAGAAATCAATTATTTCTGTTACAGGGTCACTAAACCCATATTTTGAATATAAGTAAACACTCAAAGTTGAAATACTTTTAGCTCAAATATCGTCACTGTGATAGAAATGGGGAATTTTGAATATGCTCTAAACGTTGGTAAAACGTATAGATTGTATCAACTCTTACTGCATATTTCGCTTAACAATGAAAGATGATGTTTTCAATTTTCAATCCCTTTGTTCTCATACTCCTGATATATCTAACTGTTGCGCAATGGTTTCATACCTAAGACTACCGATAAAACTCTCTGTAGAAGAAGTTCCAAAAAAAATTACGTTGACTTTTCGAGAAAAAGACGTCTAAAAATGCTCCAAATGGTAAAAATACGACGTTTTGGATTTTCAATCTCGTTTTTCGACTACTCATGACATTTAGAGAAATTGTACAATGGTTTCACACAATACACCACCTATAAGACTCTCGAATGAGAAAGTTTAAAAAAAATCGTAGGCGGCGTTTCCGAGAAATTCGCGTCTTAATTTGATCGAAATAGCAAAATACCTTACTTTTCAAACTCAGATAACTTTTTTTATTTTTTGATAGAAACTTGTCGCTATAGTACCATCTTGTAGATAATTCACGTGGCTATCCAACGATATAACACTTTAACTACCCTGTAATCAACCAAGTGATACATCGCATTTTACCCATCGGTACCCATTTTTCAGAATTTTGTCAAACTTTGGATACTTTTGTTGACCACTTCCGGTGATTAGAGGATTTTTATTTATAGTTCATGGACTGGTTTGGACCTTCGACTTCATATTCCATAAGTTTCAGAAAAATCGTAGGCGCCGTTTTAAAAAAATAAGAACTCTACGATTTGACCAAAATGCGAAAAAAAGTGAAAAATCAAAGTTAACATTTCAGAATAAAACTAATATTGTTGGAATCGGATTGATGTCAGCTATCCAAAAATATAACTCATAATTCAAAATTCCAAAAAATAAAAATTTTGGAAATTTTTGAAAATTTTCCAATTTTCACCAAAAAAATGAAAGCGACAAAGTTTCTAAATTTGACGTCTGTGAACTGCTATCTTCTTAGAAATGTCTCAAGCTATCCAAAAATGTAAATATCAGAAAAATCGGTTGACAATTACCAAAATTACGGCCGATTTTCAATTTTCGTGCACGTTAAAGATTTAACGCATTTCTGCTATGCGCACGAATTTCGTTTTACATTTAAGCACTAACTACCACCCAGTTTCCCGAGAGAAAATCAAACTTCAGACCTCTATCTCTTATAGTTGCTGAGAAATAGGCAAAATGGAAAAAAAAAGAATAACTAGACTTGCTTGCAAGGCTGAAGGCTTTCACCTTACCCAAGGCAGCACAAAATGCCCACAACTCACCCCTTAAAACACACACTTAAACAACTAAGATATTGACACTTTCTGTGCATGCGCATTACGATAGACGGAAAGTGAAAAATATAGTTGAACAATTTACAACATTATGAACTTGGATCGATAGAATCCTACAGACGCCAGAAATCTAAATACGCAATCAAAAGCGCAAAAATTCTAAAAGAAAATTACAATTTTACTACATTTTCAAATTTTCAGGAAAAAAAAAGAGAATTGCGTGGTATTGCAATTCGACCTATATCGCATCCGCAATATCCCCGGCTCTACAAAAATATAATTTTTTCGAAAATCGGTTGGGAATAGAGATTATTAGGATATATTTTCATTTATGCACGTTAAAGATATACTTCACTTCAGGTCTGTTTAGAACTTTCGCAATACTTCTAAGTACTTACTGCTTAAAACATAGGAAAAATCATTATTCAGAACTCTATCTGCTTTAGTTTCAGAGATCTACACGAGCATGAAAAAAAAAACATTTTTTCGAATGGGATAGAAAAAAGATCGTGTCCAAGAATCATACCTTTCAACATCAACTTTTCAACATTTGTCCAGAGGGGTGCCTTCCTTATAAATAGTTTCCGTAAATAGCGTCATTTTCGCTGGTATCATATGATGGCGTCATGTAGACAAAAAACCTGGGATAATAATTTCAGGAGTAACTGTTATTGACTAAAATGAATTATTTTCACTCTAGAAGGAGCATTACCAGATATTGATTACGAGTAAAACACCTTTAGTTCAAATATTGCCTCTTTCAAAAAAAGCTCTCTATATAATGCTTTATACGTAGGCAAAACGTTGCGATTATGAGCAACTCGGACTTTTGTCAATGTCACACCAATGTGTACACGGGACTTTGGAATCAGGTCCATATCAACTACTCAAATATGCAACTGGTTCAAAAATTGATTAACTATTCAATGAAATATATACAATTTTCTGATTTCGTGCACGTTAAAGATTTGACGTCACTACTTGTAACATATAAAAATTTAATATTTATTACAGATAGAGTCCATGCTCAAACTGGTTATCTCAACTGAGAACGGCATGGTTATCTCAATTCGACCTTTATCCCATCCGCAATATCCCCGGCTGTACAAAAATATAATTTTTTCGAAAATCGGTTGGGAATTGACATAATTAGAACCGATTTTCATTCGTGCACGTTAAAGATTTACATCACTTCCGGTCTGGTCCAAAACTTTCGCAATAGTTCTAAGTACTAAATGTTTAAAACATAGGAAAAATCAATATTCAAAACTCTATCTGTTTTAGTTTCAGAGATCTAAAAGACTACAGAAAAAAAACAGTTTTCCGAATGAGACAAAAAAAATACCTTAAGTATCAAGGTAATAACCAAAACCCCAAATCGCACCTTTCAACATTAATTGTTCAACATTGAAATTGAGGGGTACTTTATTTATAAATGACTTCAACAGAAAGCTTCATTTTCACTGGTATCAAATGATGACGTCATGTAGACATAAAACCTGGGATATTAATTTCAGGAGTAACTGTTAATTACTAAAATGAGTTATTTTCATTATAGAAGCACAAGTACCAGATATTGGTTACTATTCAAACACCCTTTGTTCAAATATTGCCAGTTTTAAAAAAAGCTCTCTCTATATGCTTTATACGAATGCAAAACGTTCCATTTATAACCAATTCGGTGTCGATGTCACACCAATGTGTTACACGGAACTTTGGAATCGCGTTCAGGTCAGCTACTCAAATATGTAACTGGTTCAAAACTAAATTGAATATTCAATGAAATATCGACAATATTGTGATTTCGTGCACGTTAATGATTTGACGTCACTAACATATAAAAATTTATCTTTAATAAGAGATAGGGCCCAAGCTCAAACTACATCATGCTTTCTATCACATGTGCAATATTCGCACTTCTGCACGATACTACTGCAAGATACAACTGCAACCTGTAGATAATTAGATTTCCATATAAACAGCGCGGGCCGTCGATTTGTGTCGAGATGATTACGGTTATGAGGTAATTTTGACAAAGAAGAAACAATATTAATTCAAAGACTAATTATTACACACAGAAATCAATTATTTCTGTTACAGGGTCACTAAACCCATATTTTGAATATAAGTAAACACTCAAAGTTGAAATACTTTTAGCTTAAATATCGTCACTGTGACAGAAATGGGGAGTTATGAATATGCTCTAAACGTTGGTAAAACGTACAGATTGTATCAACTCTTACTGCATGTTTCGCTTAACAATGAAAGATGATGTTTTCAATTTTCGATCCCTTTGTTCTCATACTTTTGATATTTCTAACTGTTGCGCAATGGTTTCATACCTAAGACTACCGATAAAATTCTGATTTCGTGCACGTTAATGATTTGACGTCACTAACATATACGAATTTATCTTTAATTAGAGATAAGGCCCCAGCTCAAACTACATCATGCTTTCTATCACAGGTGCAATATGCGTACTTCTGCACGATACTACTGCAAGATACAACTGCAACCTATAGATAATTCGATTTCCTTATAAACAGCGGGAGCCGTCGATTTGTGTCGAGATGATTACGGTTGAGAGGTAATTTTGACAAAGAAGAAACAATATTAATTCAAAGACTAATTATTACACAAAGAAATCAATTATTTCTGTTACAGGGTCACTAAACCCATATTTTGAATATCAGTAAACACTCAACGTTGAAATACTTTTAGCTCAAATATCGTCACTGTGATAGAAATGGGGAATTTTGAATATGCTCTAAACGTTGGTAAAACGTACAGATTGTATCAACTCTTACTGCATGTTTCGCTTAACAATGAAAGGTGACGTTTTCAGTTTTCGATCCCTTTGTTCTCATACTCCTGATATTTCTAACTGTTGCGCAATGGTTTCATACCTAAGACTACCGATAAAACTCCCTGTAGAAGAAGTTCAAAAAAAAAAATTACGTTCACTTTTCGAGAAAAAGACGTCTAAAAATGCTCCAAGTGGCAAAAATACGACGTTTTGGATTTTCAATCTCGTTTTTCGACTACTCATGACATTTAGAGAAATTGTACAATGGTTTCACACAATACACCACCTATAAGACTCTCGAATGATTAAGTTTAAAAAAAATCGTAGGCGGCGTTTCCGAGAAATTCGCGTCTTAAGTTGATCGAAATAGCAAAATACCGTACTTTTCAAACTCAGATAACTTTTTTATTTTTTGATAGAAACTTGTCGCTATAGTACCATCTTGTAGATAATTCACGTGGCTATCCAACGATATAACACTTTAACTACTCTGTAATCAACCAAGTGATACATCGCATTTTACCCATCGGTACCCATTTTTCAGAATTTTGTCAAACTTTGGATACTTTTCTTGACCACTTCCGGTGATTAGAGGATTTTTATTTATAGTTCATGGACTGGTTTGGACCTTCGACTTCATATTCCATAAGTTTCAGAAAAATCGTAGGCGCCGTTTTAAAAAAATAAGAACTCTACGATTTGACCAAAATGCGAAAAAAAGTGAAAAATCAAAGTTAACATTTCAGAATAAAACTAATATTGTTGGAATCGGATTGATGTCAGCTATCCAAAAATATAACTCATAATTCAAAATTCCAAAAAATAAAAATTTTGGAAATTTTTGAAAATTTTCCAATTTTCACCAAAAAAATGAAAGCGACAAAGTTTCTAAATTTGACGTTTGTGAACTGCTATCTTCTTAGAAATGTCTCAAGCTATCCAAAAATGTAAATATCAGAGAAATCGGTTGACAATTACCAAAATTACGGCCGATTTTCAATTTTCGTGCACGTTAAAGATTTAACGCATTTCCGCTATGCGCACGAATTTCGTTTTATATTTAAGCACTAACTACCACCCAGTTTCCCGAGAGAAAATCAAACTTCAGACCTCTATCTCTTATAGTTGCTGAGAAATAGGCAAAATGGAAAAAAAAAAAGAATAATAATAACTAGACTTGCTTGCAAGGCTGAAGGCTTTCACCTTAGCCAAGGCAGCACAAAATGCCCACCACTCACCCCTTAAAACACACGCACACACACGCTTAAACAATTCATATATTGACACTTTCTGCGCATGCGCATCACGAGAGAAGGAAATTGAAAAATATAGTTGAACAATTTACAACATTATGAACTTGGCTCGGTAGAATCCTACAGACGCCAGAAATCTAAATACGCAATCAAAAATGCTAAAATTCTTAAAAAAAAATTGCAATTTTAGTACATTTTCAAATTTTCAGGAAAAAAAAAAGAGAACTGCGTGGTATTGCAATTCGACCTATATCGCATCCGCAATATCCCCGGCTCTACAAAAATATAACTTTTTCGAATTCTATCAATTTTAGTTTCAGAAATCTAAACGACTACAGAAAAAAAAAACAGTTTTCCGAATGAGACAAAAAAAATATACCTTAAGTATCAGGTAATAATATCGCACCTTTCAACATTAATTTTTCAACATTGTAATTGAGGGGTACTTTATTTATAAATGGCTTCAACAGAGAGCTTCATTTTCACTGGTATCAAATGATGACGTCATGCAGACATAAAACCTGGGATATTAATTTCAGGAGTAACTGTTAATTACTAAAATGAATTATTTTCATTCTAGAAGCACCAATGCAAGATATTGGTTACCATTCAAACACCCTTTGTTCAAATATTGCCAGTTTTAAAAAAAGCTCTCTATATATGCTTTATACGTATGCAAAACGTTCCATTTATAACCAATTCGGGCTTTTGTCGATGTCACACCAATGTGTTACACGGAACTTTGGAATCGCGTTCAGGCGAGCTACTCAAATATGTAACTGGTTCAAAACTAAATTGAATATTCAATGAAATATCGACAATATTTTGATTTCGTGCACGTTAATGATTTGACGTCACTAACATATAAAAATTTATCGTTAATTAGAGATCGGGCCCAAACTCAAACTACATCATGCTTTCTATCACAGGTGCAATATTCGTACTTCTGCACGATACTACTGCAAGATACAACTGCAACCTATAGATAATTAGATTTCCTTATAAACAGCGCGAGCCGTCGATTTGTGTCGAGATGATTACGGTTATGAGGTAATTTTAACAAAGAAGAAACAATATTAATTCAAAGACTAATTATTACACACAGAAATCAATTATTTCTGTTACAGGGTCACTAAACCCATATTTTGAATATAAGTAAACACTCAAAGTTGAAATACTTTTAGCTCAAATATCGTCACTGTGATAGAAATGGGGAATTTGAAAATGCTCTAAACGTTGGTAAAACGTACAGATTGTATCAACTCTTACTGAAGGTTTCGCTTAACAATGAAAGATGATGTTTTCAATTTTCGATCCCTTTGTTCTCATACTCCTGATATTTCTAACTGTTGCGCAATGGTTTCATACCTATGACTACCGATAAAACTCTGATTTCGTGCACGTTAATGATTTGACGTCACTAACATATAAAAAATTATCTTTAATTAGAGATAGGGCCCAAGCTCAAACTACATCATGCTTTCTATCACAGGTGCAATATTCGTACTTCTGCACGATACTACTGCAAGATACAACTGCAACCTATGGATAATTGGATTTCCTTATAAACAGCGGGAGCCGTCGATTTGTGTCGAGATGATTACGGTTGAGAGATAATTTTGACAAAGAAGAAACAATATTAATTCAAAGACTAATTATTACACACAGGAATCAATTATTTCTGTTACAGGGTCACTAAACCCATATTTTGAATATAAGTAAACACTCAAAGTTGAAATACTTTTAGCTCAAATGTCGTCACTGTGAGAGAAATGGGGAATTTTGAATAGGCTCTAAACGTTGGTAAAACGTACAGATTGTATCAACTCTTACTGCATGTTTCGCTTAACAATGAAAGGTGACGTTTTCAGTTTTCGATTCCTTTGTTCTCATACTCCTGATATTTCTAAATGTTGCGCAATAGTTTCATACCTAAGACTACCGATCAAACTCTCTGTAGAAAAAGTTCCAAAAAAAAATTACGTTGACTTTTCGAGAAAAAGACGTCTAAAAATGCTCCAAATGGTAAAAATACGACGTTTTGGATTTTCAATCTCGTTTTTCGACTACTCATGACATTTAGAGAAATTGTACAATGGTTTCACACAATACACCACCTATAAGACTCTCGAATGAGAAAGTTTAAAAAAAATCGTAGGCGGCGTTTCCGAGAAACATGCGTTCAAAATTGCTCGAAATCGTAAAAAACCTTACTTTTCAAAGTCCTATAACTTTTTCAATTGTTGATAGAAACGTATCGCTATAGTACCATCTTGTAGATCATTCACGTGGCTATCAAACGACATAATACTTGAACTACTCGTTAAACAACCAATTGATACATCGCATTTTCCGCACAGGCACCCATTTTTTGGAATTTTGTCAAAGTTCGGATACCTTTCTTGACTACTTCCGGTGAATAGAGGATTTTCATTTATAGTTCATGGACTGGTTTGGACCTTCGACTTCATATTCCTGAAGTTTCAGAAAAATCGTTGGAGCCGTTTTAAAAAAATAAGAACTCTACGATTTGACCAAAATGCGAAAAAAAGTGAAAAATCAAAGTTAACATTTCAAAATAAAACTTATATTTTTGGAATCGGATTGATGTCAGCTATCCAAAAATATAAGTCATAATTCAAAATTCCAAAAAATAAAAATTTTGGAAATTTTTGAAAATTTTCCAATTTTCACCAAAAAAATGAAAGCGATAAAGTTTCCAAATTTGACGTTTGTGAACTGCTATCTTCTTAGAAATGTTTCAAGCTATCCAAAAATGTAAATATCAGAGAAATCGGTTGACAATTACCAAAATTACGGCCGATTTTCAAATTTCGTGCACGTTAAAGATTTAACGCATTTCCGCTATGCGCACGAATTTCGTTTTACATTTAAGCACTAACTACCACCCAGTTTCCCGAGAGAAAACTAAATTTCAGACCTCTATCTCTTACAGTTGCTGAGAAATAGGCAAAGTGGAAAAAAAAAAGAATAATAATAATCTTAGTAATTTCAATAGTCTTTCACCATTGAAAAATGGTGAAAGCCTAATAATATTAATCTTAGTAATTTCAATAGTCTTTCACCATTGAAAAATGGTGAAAGCCTAATAATCTTAGTAATTTCAATAGTCTTTCACCATTGAAAAATGGTGAAAGCCTAATAATATTAATCTTAGTAATAACAATAGTCTTTCACCATTGAAAAATGGTGAAAGCCTAACTAGACTTGCTTGCAAGGCTGAAGGCTTTCACCTTAGCCAAGGCAGCACAAAATGCCCACCACTCACCCCTTAAAACACACGCACACACACGCTTAAACAACTCATATATTGACACTTTCTGCGCATGCGCATCACGGGAGAAGGAAATTGAAAAATATAGTTGAACAATTTACAACATTATGAACTTGGCTCGGTAGAATGCTACAGACGCCAGAAATCTAAATACGCAATCAAAAGTGCTAAAATTCTTTAAAAAAATTGCAATTTTAGTACATTTTCAAATTTTCAGGAAAAAAAAGAGAACTGCGTGGTATTGCAATTCGACCTATATCGCATCCGCAATATCCCCGGCTCTACAAAAATATAACTTTTTCGAATTCTATCAATTTTAGTTTCAGAAATCTAAACGACTACAGAAAAAAAAAACAGTTTTCCGAATGAGACAAAAAAAATTTACCTTAAGTATCAGGTAATAATATCGCACCTTTCAACATTAATTTTTCAACATTGTAATTGAGGGGTACTTTATTTATAAATGGCTTCAACAGAGATCTTCATTTTCACTGGTATCAAATGATGACGTCATGCAGACATAAAACCTGGGATATTAATTTCAGGAGTAACTGTTAATTACTAAAATGAATTATTTTCATTCTAGAAGCACGAATGCAAGATATTGGTTACCATTCAAACACCCTTTGTTCAAATATTGCCAGTTTTAAAAAAAGCTCTCTATATATGCTTTATACGTATGCAAAACGTTCCATTTATAACCAATTCGGGCTTTTGTCGATGTCACACCAATGTGTTACACGGAACTTTGGAATCGCGTTCAGGCCAGCTACTCAAATATGTAACTGGTTCAAAACTAAATTGAATATTCAATGAAATATCGACAATATTTTGATTTCGTGCACGTTAATGATTTGACGTCACTAACATATAAAAATTTATCTTTAATTAGAGATAGGGCCCAAACTCAAACTACATCATGCTTTCTATCATAGGTGCAATATTCGTACTTCTGCACGATACTACTGCAAGATACAACTGCAACTTACTGATAATTGTATTTCCTTATAAACAGCGCGAGCCGTCGATTTGTGTCGAGATGATTACGGTTATGAGGTAATTTTGACAAAGAAGAAACAATATTAATTCAAAGACTAATTATTACACACAGAAATCAATTATTTCTGTTACAGGGTCACTAAACCCATATTTTGAATATAAGTAAACACTCAAAGTTGGAATACTTTTAGCTCAAATATCGTCACTGTGATAGAAATGGGGAATTTTGAATATGCTCTAAACGTTGGTAAAACGTATAGATTGTATCAACTCTTACTGAAGGTTTCGCTTAACAATGAAAGATGATGTTTTCAATTTTCGATCCCTTTGTTCTCATACTCCTGATATTTCTAACTGTTGCGCAATGGTTTCATACCTATGACTACCGATAAAACTCTGATTTCGTGCACGTTAATGATTTGACGTCACTAACATATAAAAAATTATCTTTAATTAGAGATAGGGCCCAAGCTCAAACTACATCATGCTTTCTATCACAGGTGCAATATTCGTACTTCTGCACTTTTTTTTTTCTTGTAAATATATTTATTCAGATATTTAAATATATACAGATATGTCATACATGAATAAACAAAAGTATACTAAACATATTTATACAGATACATATGAATTGAAAGAGTTATTAATTAAGGTTTAAAAACATATTTTTGATGGTTTTGTAGCTTTACATAGTACAAATATTTACAGAGTATACATTAAAAGTAATTAAAGGGATAATTTACAAGGTAAAAGTCGAGGGTATATACAAACTCTTTCAAAAATCTAATTGGATATCTCCATTATCTTCGTAAACTATAAGAAATGATGGTTTGATGAATTTATCAATAAACGTATTTTTGTTCTTAAAATATTTACTAATATGATAAAGGTTATTTTTCAATATATGTTTAAATAACAAAATGATATTTAATCTCGAGTTTAAATTATCTAGCATAAACATTCGGCGTTTATAAATCGCTTGTCTTGCTGCAGATAAAACAACATCGCTCAGTTCTACTTGTGCGGCCACAATAGTAGACTGTATTCCTAACAGTAAACCGGACTTAAAATCATCATCATTAATTTTATACTTTAAAATATCATTAATAATCTCCTTTAGTAAGGCAATTAAATTGGAAAGACAACTGCAGTCTATAAACATATGGACAATATCTTCTATATATATTTTACATACAGGACATAAATTATTATCAACAATTTTCACTTTGTATAATTTTTCCTTAGTCCAAACAATATTGTGAGCAATTTTAAAATCTAAATCAATATTTATCGGGTTCTTATAATTCTTAAAAACACTTTTCCACACAACTGGCCAGTTAACATTAATATTATTTTCCTTCCAATAAGAATAGGATGCTGGGTCAGAAACATAATTCTTAAGTAATAATTTGTAACAAAATTTAGAAGTTAGTGCATTTGATTTGACAGATGCATCATTTAATATAAAGACAACTTCATCACTAGTACTACAAGTGCTATCGTAACATTGGTTTTCAATAATATTCTTCCATGATTCGGGTATTGATGATTTAATTAACTCGTAGTTCTTTAAAATCTTGTCATTGTCATAAATGTCAGTATCGTCGTTAATAATATCTTTTACAGAATGAAACGGGATAAACCCCGGTTTAACATAATAAACAATATCATAAATATATTTAATACTAGGTGACTGGAATAATTTAAAATCTAACATTCGTCCGTTATGCCTAATACGGCTATTATTAAATATGGGTTGAATAGACACATCTTTAATATTTCTGGGTTCGGGCCTCGTATGTTTATTTAAGTCATCCCAAGCATGTAGAATATATTTATAAAATTCAGGTAAATTCGATAATATATTCTTATCTAAATTCAGTTTTAAAATATTCATACAATTCTTAAAACATGTGCCTTTAGAAAGATAATAAGTCATAATACTTTTCCATACATGATTGTAGTTAATATCACAAAATTTAGTGATCCATTTTAAGCAAAGAGATTGACATTTTAATTTAATATTGGGTAAATTTAATCCACCGTCTGCTTTTGTTTTTACAAGAGTTGTGTGTTTAACACGGGGCGGCTTGCCTCGCCACAGAAACTTATTGACGAGCGATGTTATTTCACGCTCTACAGCGTCAGGTAACGGTATAACACTCGCTGTATACCACAGTTTTGATAGAAGGAGGGATTGTATCACAATCATTTTACCTGCAAGGGTAATACGTCGCCTGCTCCATAGGCCTAGAAGTTGTTTAATTTTACTAACTTTACTATCCCAATTTAAACTACTACAAACTTTTCTATTGGGTCCCAAATAAACACCTAAAATTTCAATAGCGTCGGAAACAATTTTTACATCAATATTATAAGCATAATCTAGGTATTCGCTTTTACCAATAGGAAGCAGTTCTGACTTGGATTTATTTATCAACGCCCCGGAGCCCCTGACATATAATTCTAAAACCTTAAAAACGCTATTTACAGACTCTATGTTTGCTAATGTTAGATTCGTATCATCAGCATGCTGATATATTAAAGAGACAATATTGGAATCTTTTATAGGTATTCCTTTTAAAGGAGATTGCTTAATTAGTAGATTTAGTGGTTCTGCAGTAATAACATATAAGATTGCTGATAATGGACATCCCTGTCTAACTGATCTACCTACTTTAAAGAAAGGAGATAAGTGGCCATTACATTTAACTGTACTAGAAATATCTGAATATAAAATCTTAATCCATTTAATAAAACTATCCCCAAACCCAAAACATTTTAAAACATGAAATAAATATATGTGTGACACTCTATCAAAGGCCTTTTCGGCATCTAATTTTAATATAAAACCTTCAATATCTTCATCGTCTGTATAATCGATTAAATCTCTAATAGATGCAACTGTATGTAAAATATTTCTACCTGGAATAGAGCAAGTCTGCTCAGGGGATATAATAGTGTGTATAACTTTTCTTAATCTAGTAGATAAACATTTGGATAAAATCTTATAATCTGTATTTAAAAGAGAGATTGGCCTGTAATTTTTAAGATTTCGTCTATCACCCTTCTCTTTGAAGATAAGAGTTAACATTCCTTTTCGCATTGAGCGAGACATAATTCCATTAGCATATATATAATTAATAACATGTTGATATAATGGACCCAGAGTATCCCAAAACTTTAAATATAATTCTGGTGGTAGTGAATCTAAACCAGGACTTTTATTTTTAGTCAAGCTTTTGAGTGTTGTAGATAATTCGTCTAAAGTAATACTTTTATCGCAGAATTCTCGGTCTATAGGTAAAATAGTATTATTTATTACTTTAGATAAATCATTTATAGCACTTAAATTATCTTCATATTTAGCATATAGATTACTATAAAAGGAAGAACATTCATATAAAATAGAACTAGTATCATTTAAAATATCACCATTGTCGTTAATCAATTCTTTAATACATTTATTATTTTGTCTCTGCTTTTCTAAACTTAAAAAATATGATGTATTCCGATCACTATCTACAGCATGCTGTACTTTTGATCTTAAGATGGCTCCTTTGCATAAATCATTTTCTATGTGTTCAAGTTTAGTTTCTAATTCAATCATTGTATCAAAATTTGTGCTGTTTGTTCTTTCTAATCTTGCATATTCCTTAGTTAATTTATTTTGTACATCCCAATATAATTCCCTCTGTTTCTTTTTAATATGTTTCGAATAAATACGTGCTGTAGATTTTATTTTGTATTTAAGATTGTCCCACCATACTAGTGGTTCAGAATTAAAAAGATCCAATTTACTTTCATTTATAATAATATTATTTATCTTTTCACAAAATACTATGTCATTTAATAAAGTATTGTTAAAAATATAAACACCTGGACCACGTTCACATTCACTTAAATCTACCGTTAGAATCACTTGGCTATGATCGGACAGCTTTGTGTGCGTTATGTAAACATTGACGACATTAGATTTGACCTGCCGGCTAACAAGAATATAGTCTATACGACTCATGCGAGGTTTGTTGTTATTGACTGCTCGTCTTGTGAATTGAACTTGGTCCGGATGTTTATGCCTGTATATATCACATAAATTATTATTGTTAATAAAAGATTTGAAAGCTGCACATGAATGTTTATTAGTATACATGCCCTTGGCTCTGTCTAAATATGGGTTTACGATATCATTAAAGTCTCCACATATAATATTTAATCTGTTAGGGTTTATATAAGTTGAAATATCATTAAAAAAAGCAATTATCTCTTTATCGTTATTTGGTGCATATATAGAAAAAATAGAAACATTTTTATCGTTAATATAAATATCTACTTTTAAAATTCTTCCAATGGTATCCATGACAGTATTTTGGATACACGATTTTATATTATTTTTAAATAGAATAGCAACCCCCCTTCTATGCACGTCTGGATAGTTATTATATAAAATTGTCCCGTTCCACAGAGGTTCTATGCTGGCAGCGAATTTATCATCCCAAAAGGTTTCTTGTAAGCATATAATATCGTAGTTGAAATCATTCAAAAGGTTAAAAACATTATTTAGCTTGGATCGGTCACGTAGACCGTTTAAATTCCATGATGTTATCTTAAGCATTGTGCTAAATAGTATAAGGAGATATCGATAAAAATAAATTCAAATTACCTTGAAACGTTATTAATCCAGAGTTAATCCTTAAGAAATATAAATAAAAGTAACACACACACACACACCGTAATCTAGTGGGAATATACATTAATCCAACTTCAAAAATATAATACATCATGTTAATATTTCGACACACATATATCATCCACGACCAAAATATCCGGCACGACCCTGGGGTACATAATAACTTATTAAAATCTGCTAAAAAACACTTTCTGTCACTTGAATTACACTGTATAATTGTTAAAAATTCATATTCTATAATCCACACTGATAACACTCTACACACCAATACTGTTATATTCAATAGCACAGGTCTACGTATACTACACACTAAGAAAAATACTGTAGAAATATTGGTTGGGTTACAGATGAACTTAAATTCTTCGTTCGCGTGTTACAGGCGACCTTCCCTGTTGTGAATTTAACTCCTGGCTGGATACTGATGGTAATCTCTTACTTGGACTTGCTGTATTAAAAAATGCATCGTAACGATCCTGCCGACTTCTGGTTAATTGTTCTAATCTTAATCTTGATGCAGGTTTATCTTGTAAAGCGTGTCTGTGAAACTGGTTTTTCATTCGTTTATTATAATTGTATACGTATTTATTATCTCTCCATTCACTTTCATTGGGTTCTTCAAGTTGGTCTGTATTTGTTGGTTCACCTTCGTATGTAAACACTTCTTCATTCGTCTTTTCTATCGATTCTGTACTCACTTCTTCTTTCTGATCTGCACTCACCCCTGTAATAATAACATCTATATCTGTCTCGCCTGTATTTTCACTGTCGTTTTCTTCTGGGTTCGCGTTTTCGCTCACGCCTGTATTTTCACTGTCGTTTTCTTCTGGGTTCGCGTTTTCGCTCACTGCTGTTTCTATTGTTGACTTAACACCTGTATCTTCAATCTCTTGTTTCTCACAAACACAAATAAAATGGCTACAATCTTGACACACGATTTCTTCACATGTACGTTTCGTATGCCCTGCCTTATTACACCTGTAACATACATAATCCGGACAGTTCTTAACCTCATGTCCTGTTTTCAAACAATTAAAACATACACGGGATTGGTCATCGTGTTTAACATAAAATGACCTGCCATCAAACCGCGTCGCATAAGGAAGACTCGCTACCTCAGGGGGGAATTTAACTTTTACAAAGCGAGTTCCATCGGCTATATTTCTTTCACCATGTTTATAAAAGCGTTCTCTAATTTCACTGACAGGTGTTACTTTCCATGTCTTCAACTTCTCATAAATTTCCGCGTCCGAAATGTAATGTGGTATGTTCATGAAAGAAACAACAATAATTCTAAAACCAACATAAGTCACCTCTAATTGTTTTTCTTCTATACATAATCCTTCTTCTATCAATTTAGCAATTTGATCAACTGTATTCAAAGTCACTTCATAGTATCCATTCATTGGTACACAAGCTGACACTGTATCATAACCGCACACATTTTCAATTTCATCAATTAATACTCCGACCTTATGGCGAATATCCGATACTACTTTCACGGTACACTCTTTTAAACGTTTGTAACTACATCGATCTTTATCGGTAGACATTATATCAGAATCACATAACTATAATTAATCCACTTGATTCACTTGAAAAATCACTAGATACACAGGAGCTCTCTCTGCACACGTCCGCACAGTACTTCTGCACGATACTACTGCAAGATACAACTGCAACCTATGGATAATTGGATTTCCTTATAAACAGCGGGAGCCGTCGATTTGTGTCGAGATGATTACGGTTGAGAGATAATTTTGACAAAGAAGAAACAATATTAATTCAAAGACTAATTATTACACACAGGAATCAATTATTTCTGTTACAGGGTCACTAAACCCATATTTTGAATATAAGTAAACACTCAAAGTTGAAATACTTTTAGCTCAAATGTCGTCACTGTGAGAGAAATGGGGAATTTTGAATAGGCTCTAAACGTTGGTAAAACGTACAGATTGTATCAACTCTTACTGCATGTTTCGCTTAACAATGAAAGGTGACGTTTTCAGTTTTCGATTCCTTTGTTCTCATACTCCTGATATTTCTAAATGTTGCGCAATAGTTTCATACCTAAGACTACCGATCAAACTCTCTGTAGAAGAAGTTCCAAAAAAAAATTACGTTGACTTTTCGAGAAAAAGACGTCTAAAAATGCTCCAAATGGTAAAAATACGACGTTTTGGATTTTCAATCTCGTTTTTCGACTACTCATGACATTTAGAGAAATTGTACAATGGTTTCACACAATACACCACCTATAAGACTCTCGAATGAGAAAGTTTAAAAAAAATCGTAGGCGGCGTTTCCGAGAAACATGCGTTCAAAATTGCTCGAAATCGTAAAAAACCTTACTTTTCAAAGTCCTATAACTTTTTCAATTGTTGATAGAAACGTATCGCTATAGTACCATCTTGTAGATCATTCACGTGGCTATCAAACGACATAATACTTGAACTACTCGTTAAACAACCAATTGATACATCGCATTTTCCGCACAGGCACCCATTTTTTGGAATTTTGTCAAAGTTCGGATACCTTTCTTGACTACTTCCGGTGAATAGAGGATTTTCATTTATAGTTCATGGACTGGTTTGGACCTTCGACTTCATATTCCTGAAGTTTCAGAAAAATCGTTGGAGCCGTTTTAAAAAAATAAGAACTCTACGATTTGACCAAAATGCGAAAAAAAGTGAAAAATCAAAGTTAACATTTCAAAATAAAACTTATATTTTTGGAATCGGATTGATGTCAGCTATCCAAAAATATAAGTCATAATTCAAAATTCCAAAAAATAAAAATTTTGGAAATTTTTGAAAATTTTCCAATTTTCACCAAAAAAATGAAAGCGATAAAGTTTCCAAATTTGACGTTTGTGAACTGCTATCTTCTTAGAAATGTTTCAAGCTATCCAAAAATGTAAATATCAGAGAAATCGGTTGACAATTACCAAAATTACGGCCGATTTTCAAATTTCGTGCACGTTAAAGATTTAACGCATTTCCGCTATGCGCACGAATTTCGTTTTACATTTAAGCACTAACTACCACCCAGTTTCCCGAGAGAAAACTAAATTTCAGACCTCTATCTCTTATAGTTGCTGAGAAATAGGCAAAGTGGAAAAAAAAAAAAGAACTAGACTTGCTTGCAAGACTGAAGGCTTTCACCTTACCCAAGGCACCACAAATTGCCTACCACTCACCCCTTAAAACACATACACACACACACTTAAACAACTCAGACGTTGACACTTTCTGTGCATGCGCATTACGATAGAAGGAAAGTGAAAAATATAGTTGAACAATTATGAACTTGGATCGGTAGAATCCTACAGACGCCAGAAATCTAAATACGCAATCAAAAACGCAAAAATTCTAAAAAACAAAATTACAATTTTAGTACATTTTCAAATTTTCAGGAAAAAAAGAGAACTGCGTGGTATTGCAATTCGACCTATATCTCATACGCAATATCCCCGGCTATACAAAAATATAACTTTTTCGAAAATCCGTTGGGAATTGACATAATTAGGACCGATTTTCATTCGCGCACGTTAAAGATTTACATCACTTCCGGTCTGTTCACAACTTCCGCAATAGATCTAAGTACTAAATGTTTAAAACATAGAAAAAAACAACATTCAGAATTCTATCAGTTTTAGTTTCAGAAATCTAAACGACTACAGAAAAAACACGGTTTTCCGAATGAGACAAAAAAAAAATACCTTAAGTATCAGGTAATAACCAAAACCCCAAATCGCACCTTTCAACATTAATTTTTCAACATTGTAATGGAGGGGTACTTTATTTATAAATGGCTTCAACAGAGAGCTTCATTTCACTGGTATCAAATGATGACGTCATGCAGACATAAAACCTGGGATATTAATTTCAGGAGTAACTGTTAATTACTAAAATGAATGATTTTCATTCTAGAAGCACCAATGCCAGAAATTGGTTACCATTAAACACCCTTTGTTCAAAAATTGCCAGTTTTAAAAAAAAGCTCTCTATTTATGCTTTATACGTATGCAAAACGATCCATTTATAACCAATTCGGACTTTTGTCGATGTCACACGGAACTTTGGAATCGCGTTCAGGTCAGCTACTCAAATATGTATTTCTATCACAGGTGCAATATTCGTACTTCTGCACGATACTACTGCAAGATACAACTGCAACCTATAGGTAATTAGATTTCCTTATAAACAGCGCGAGCCGTCGATTTGTGTCGAAATGATTACGGTTATGAGGTAATTTTGACAAAGAAGAAACAATATTAATTCAAAGACTAATTATTACACACAGAAATCAATTATTTCTGTTACAGGATCACTAAACCCATATTTTGAATATAAGTAAACACTCAAAGTTGAAATACTTTTAGCTCAAATATCGTCACTGTGATAGAAATGGGGAATTTTGAATATGCTCTAAACGTTGGTAAAACGTACAGATTGTATCAACTCTTACTGCATGTTTCGCTTAACAATGAAAGATGATGTTTTCAATTTTCGATCCCTTTGTTCTCATACTCCTGATATTTCTAACTGTTGCGCAATGGTTTCATACCTAAGACTACCGATAAAACTCTGATTTCGTGCACGTTAATGATTTGACGTCACTAACATATAAAAATTTATCTTTAATTAGAGATAGGACCCAAGCTCAAACTACATCATGCTTTCTATCATAGGTGCAATATTCGTACTTCTGCACGATACTACTGCAAGATACAACTGCAACTTACTGATAATTGTATTTCCTTATAAACAGCGCGAGCCGTCGATTTGTGTCGAGATGATTACGGTTATGAGGTAATTGTGACAAAGAAGAAACAATATTAATTCAAAGACTAATTATTACACACAGAAATCAATTATTTCTGTTACAGGGTCACTAAACCCATATTTTGAATATAAGTAAACACTCAGAGTTGAAATATTTTTAGCTCAAATATCGTCACTGTGATAGAAATGGGGAATTTTGAATATGCTCTAAACGTTGGTAAAACGTACAGATTGTATCAACTCTTACTGCATGTTTCGCTTAACAATGAAAGGTGACGTTTTCAGTTTTCGATCCCTTTGTTCACATACTCCTGATATTTCTAAATGTTGCGCAATAGTTTCATACCTAAGACTACCGATAAAACTCTCTGTAGAAGAAGTTCCAAAAAAAAATTACGTTGACTTTTCGAGAAAAAGACGTCTAAAAATGCTCCAAATGGTAAAAATACGACGTTTTGGATTTTCAATCTCGTTTTTCGACTACAAATGACATTTAGAGAAATTGTACAATGGTTTCACACAATACACCACCTATAAGACTCTCGAATGAGAAAGTTTAAAAAAAATCGTAGGCGGCGTTTCCGAGAAATTCGCGTCTTAATTTGATCGAAATAGCAAAATACCTTACTTTTCAAACTCAGATAACTTTTTTATTTTTTGATAGAAACTTGTCGCTATAGTACCATCTTGTAGATAATTCACGTGGCTATCCAACGATATAACACTTTAACTACTCTGTAATCAACCAAGTGATACATCGCATTTTACCCATCGGTACCCATTTTTCAGAATTTTGTCAAACTTTGGATACTTTTCTTGACCACTTCCGGTGATTAGAGGATTTTTATTTATAGTTCATGGACTGGTTTGGACCTTCGACTTTATATTCCATAAGTTTCAGAAAAATCGTAGGCGCCGTTTTAAAAAAATAAGAACTCTACGATTTGACCAAAATGCGAAAAAAAGTGAAAAATCAAAGTTAACATTTCAGAATAAAACTAATATTGTTGGAATCGGATTGATGTCAGCTATCCAAAAATATAACTCAAAATTCAAAATTCCAAAAAATAAAAATTTTGGAAATTTTTGAAAATTTTCCAATTTTCACCAAAAAAATGAAAGCGACAAAGTTTCTAAATTTGACGTTTGTGAACTGCTATCTTCTTAGAAATGTCTCAAACTATCCAAAAATGTAAATATCAGAGAAATCGGTTGACAATTACCAAAATTACGGCCGATTTTCAATTTTCGTGCACGTTAAAGATTTAACGCATTTCCGCTATGCGCACGAATTTCGTTTTACATTTAAGCACTAACTACCACCCAGTTTCCCGAGAGAAAATCAAACTTCAGACCTCTATCTCTTATAGTTGCTGAGAAATAGGCAAAATGGAAAAAAAAAAGAATAATAACTAGACTTGCTTGCAAGGCTGAAGGCTTTCACCTTACCCAAGGCACCACAAATTGCCTACCACTCACCCCTTAAAACACATACACACACACACACACACACTTAAACAACTCAGACATTGACACTTTCTGTGCATGCGCATTACGATAGAAGGAAAGTGAAAAATATAGTTGAACAATTATGAACTTGGATCGATAGAATCCTACAGACGCCAGAAATCTAAATACCCAATCAAAAACGCAAAAATTCTTAAAAAAAAAATTACAATTTTAGTATATTTTCAAATTTTCAGGAAAAAAAGAGAACTGCGTGGTATTGCAATTCGACCTATATCTCATCCGCAATATCCCTCGAGGTACAAAAATATAACTTTTTCGAAAATCGGTTGGGAATTGACATAATTAGGACCGATTTTCATTCGCGCACGTTAAAGATTTACATCACTTCCGGTCTGTTCACAACTTTCGCAATAGATCTAAGTACTAAATGTTTAAAACATAGAAAAAAACAACATTCAGAATTCTATCAGTTTTAGTTTCAGAAATCTAAACGACTACAGAAAAAACACAGTTTTCCGAATGAGACAAAAAAAAAATACCTTAAGTATCAGGTAATAACCAAAACCCCAAATCGCACCTTTCAACATTAATTTTTCAACATTGTAATTGAGGGGTACTTTATTTATAAATGGCTTCAACAGAGAGCTTCATTTCCACTGGTATCAAATGATGACGTCATGCAGACATAAAACCTGGGATATTAATTTCAGGAGTAACTGTTAATTAATAAAATGAATTATTTTCATTCTAGAAGCACCAATGCCAGAAATTGGTTACCATTAAACACCCTTTGTTCAAAAATTGCCAGTTTTAAAAAAAGCTCTCTATATATGCTTTATACGTATGCAAAACGATCCATTTATAACCAATTCAGACTTTTGTCGATGTCACACGGAACTTTGGAATCGCGTTCAGGTCAGCTACTCAAATATGTATCAAATATGTATTTCTATCACAGGTGCAATATTCGTACTTCTGCACGATACTACTGCAAGATACAACTGCAACCTATAGATAATTAGATTTCCTTATAAACAGCGCGAGCCGTCGATTTGCGTCGAGATGATTACGGTTATGAGGTAATTTTGACAAAGAAGAAACAATATTAATTCAAAGACTAATTAGTACACACAGAAATCAATTATTTCTGTTACAGGGCCACTAAACCAATATTTTGAATATAAGTAAACACTCAAAGTTGAAATACTTTTAGCTCAAATATCGTCACTGTGATAGAAATGGGGAATTTTGAATATGCTCTAAACGTTGGTAAAACGTACAGATTGTATCAACTCTTACTGCATGTTTCGCTTAACAATGAAAGATGATGTTTTCAATTTTCGATCCCTTTGTTCTCATACTCCTGATATTTCTAACTGTTGCGCAATGGTTTCATACCTAAGACTACCGATAAAACGCTGATTTCGTGCACGTTAATGATTTGACGTCACTAACATATAAAAATTTATCTTTAATTAGAGATAGGACCCAAGCTCAAACTACATCATGCTTTCTATCATAGGTGCAATATTCGTACTTCTGCACGATACTACTGCAAGATACAACTGCAACCTACTGATAATTGGATTTCCTTATAAACAGCGCGAGCCGTCGATTTGTGTCGAGATGATTACGGTTATGAGGTAATTTTGACAAAGAAGAAACAATATTAATTCAAAGACTAATTATTACACACAGAAATCAATTATTTCTGTTACAGGGTCACTAAACCCATATTTTGAATATAAGTAAACACTCAGAGTTGAAATATTTTTAGCTCAAATATCGTCACTGTGAGAGAAATGGGGAATTTTGAATATGCTCTAAACGTTGGTAAAACGTACAGATTGTATCAACTCTTACTGTATGTTTCGCTTAACAATGAAAGGTGACGTTTTCAATTTTCGATCCCTTTGTTCTCATACTCCTGATATTTCTAACTGTTGCGCAATGGTTTCATACCTAAGACTACCGATAAAACTCTCTGTAGAAGAAGTTCAAAAAAAAAATTACGTTGACTTTTCGAGAAAAAGACGTCTAAAAATGCTCCAAATGGTAAAAATACGACGTTTTGGATTTTCAATCTCGTTTTTCGACTACTCATGACATTTAGAGAAATTGTTCAATTGTTTCACACAATACACCACCTATAAGACTCTCCAATGAGAAAGTTTTAAAAAAATCGTAGGCGGCGTTTTCGAGAAATACGCGTCTAAAGTTGATCGAAATAGCAAAATACCTTACTTTTCAAACTCAGATAACTTTTTTATGTTTTGATAGAAACTTGTCGCTATAGCAACATCTTGTAGATAATTCACGTGGCTATCAAACGATATAATGCTTTAACTACTCGGTAAACAACCAATCGATACATCTTATTAGTCGCACAGGCACCCATTTTTCTGAATTTTGTCAAACTTTGGATACCTTTCTTGACCACTTCCGGTGATTAGAGGATTTTCATTTATAGTTTAAGGAACAATTCAGACATCTCTGTTCATCTTACCAAAGTTTCAGAAAAATCGTTGGAGTGGTTTTAAAAAAATAAGCCTTACCGTTTTTGACCAAAATGCGAAAAAAAGTGAAAAATCAAAGTTAATATTTCAGAACAAAACTTACATTGTTGGAATCGGATCGACGTCAGCTATTCAAAAGTGTAATTAGAATTTCTAAATTCCTAAAAATAAACATTTTAGCAAATTTTTGAAAATTTTCCAGTATTCACCAAAAAAATGAGAGCGACAAAGTTTCTATATTCAACGTTTGTCAACTGCCATCTAGTCGGAAATGTCTCCCGCTATTCAAAAATATAAATGTCTGAAAAATCGATTGAGAATTAACTGAATTATGGCCGATTTTCAATTTTTGTGCACGCCAAAGATTTCACGCATTTCCGCTATGCGCACAAATCTGGAAATAGTTTTAAGGAGTAACCACCACCCATTTTCCCGAGGGAAAATCAAACTTCAGACCTGTATCTCTTATAGTTTCTGAGATCTAGCTTCCCCCAATAAAAAAATAAATAATAATAATAATCTTAGTAATAACAATAGTCTTTCACCATTGAAAAATGGTGAAAGCCTAATAATAATATTAATCTTAGTAATTTCAATAGTCTTTCACCATTGAAAAATGGTGAAAGCCTAATAATAATAATCTTAGTAATTTCAATAGTCTTTCACCATTGAAAAATGGTGAAAGCCTAATAATCTTAGTAATTTCAATAGTCTTTCACCATTGAAAAATGGTGAAAGCCTAATAATATTAATCTTAGTAATAACAATAGTCTTTCACCATTGAAAAATGGTGAAAGCCTAATAATAATAATATTAATCTTAGTAATTTCAATAGTCTTACACCATTGAAAAATGGTGAAAGCCTAATTAATCTTAGTAATTTCAATAGTCTTTCACCATTGAAAAATGGTGAAAGCCTAATAATCTTAGTAATAACAATAGTCTTTCACCATTGAAAAATGGTGAAAGCCTAATAATAATAATAATCTTAGTAATAACAATAGTCTTTCACCATTGAAAAATGGTGAAAGCCTAATAATAATTTTAACAAAAACAATAGTGTTTCACACAAGCTTCGCAGTGTGAAACCCTAATAATAATAATAAGAATAACTAGACCTGCATGCAGGAATGACGGGTTTCACTGGTGCCACTTTACCCTTAAACATGTCACTTCCGGTGCCAAGTTACCCTTGAACATATGTCACTTCCGGTACCAGCGAAGCCACTAAACAGGTTTCCAAATTAACATTGCACACAAATAAAATGGACGCAGAATCAACAAAATCCAGCAATATCAGTTCATTTTATACATTTGTTACTTGTAAATGATCTTGACAAAATTAAATTACTCCCGGTGTTAATGCAAATGTTCAATTAGTCTTATGAAATCAGAAATGGCATACGATATCATATAGTGAAAATTTTATGTAAATCGAATAATAATTGCCACTTTTAAAGACCAAAAAACTTGAAAAGTGACTTGTAGGAAATCGGCTATTTCTCTGCAACCGTACAAGTTAGAAACCATTTTGTGGTATCTGTATGATCGTATGGGTTCATTCTATTTGTTGATTGGCATCAAATACCATACTTTGAAAAAGATTTAAAACAGACTCATTTGAATAAAATATCTGTTTTAGAGGCTAAAAATACAGTTTTTGCCAAAATGACGTTACTTCCGGTGATAATGAAAATCTTAAATTACTTGTATGAAATCCCAAATGGCATTAGGTATAACATGGTGTGACGTTTATGAAAATCGAATAATAATTGACCCTTTTATGGCCCCGAAACCTTCAAAAGTGACCTGTAGAAAACCGTCTATTTCTCGGCAACCGAACAAGTTAGAAACCATTTTATGATATCTATATGACCATATGAGTTTTGTTTATATGTGAATTTAAACCAAAAGTTAAAATTATTAATACATATTAAGTTATTCTTGGTTGAATAAAACATTGATTTAAAAAGTTTAAAATGCATTTTTTGACCAAATGATGTCACTTCCGGTGTCAATTTTAAATTGTAATCAACTTGATATGACGCTACGTGCTTTTTGAATCAAATGATGTCACTTTTATAAAAATCCAATCATAATTGACTATTTTACAGGCAAAATAACGAAAACAGTGACTTGTACAGAACTGCCCATTTCTTGGTAACTGCTTATAGTACAAACGAATTTTAACATACATTTTCTTCGTATGGATTATAGCTACAAGTTTATAAAAGTTACGAAGAAATATTTTAAAATCTGAAAAGCCTGAATAGGTTGTAAATAGGCCAATTTTACACCATTTTTAGCCTCTTAATCGAATTTGCTCGAAAATGAAATCGAAATTAAAAAAACTGCTTCCTACATTTTTTGCGCCTTGAAAGGGCGCACTCTTTGAGTCAAATAATTTTTCCAAAAAATAATATTTCTTTTCGAAGAAGGAAAATAACTGTAAAAATTGTAGTTTTTGGTAAAATTATGCCACTTCCGGTGCCGACAGATAAAACTTTTGGTAATAAAAAAAATGACAATTGATACAACGAAGCATATGAACTTTGTTTTATACAAATCGAACAATAAAAAATTAATCTAGGACTTAAAAACTGAATTAGCCAATGGCGGCCAAGGTAAATTACTGAGACAAAATTCTTTAACATTTTTGCACTAGTCAGATGACCCTTTAATTCTGTGCATAATACGACTAAAAAATATTCATAAATAAAAAAGTTTTTTGTAAAATTTTAAATTTTCAAAATTTGGCGCCTAATATCTTTGAAGATTTACCGAAAATCAAAAATCGAAAGTAGTGTAGCTATGTGCCGTGTCTCCGGCTATGCCAAAATGTATCGAAAGTTAAAAATCAATGATTATTGTTAAAATTACTGCAATATTTTAAAAAACGATAATTTGGTGATTTCGGACATTTCGCATTGTCGCAGAACGTTCAAAATAGCTTTATCCTCTAAGTCACACCCACTTTCCCAGTAAAACCGAAGAAATTGTAACGATGCGACAAGCAGTTGCTGAGATCTACTCAAAACAAAAGAATAATAATAATAACTAGACCTGCATGCAGGAATGACGGGTTTCACTGGTGCCAAGTTACTCTTAATCATGTCACGTCCGGTGCCAAGTTACCCTTGAACATATGTCACTTCCGGTACCAACGAAACCACTAAACAGGTTTCCAAATTAACATTGCACACAAATAAAATGGACGCAGAATCAACCAATCAATCCAGCAATATCAAGTCATTTTATACATTTGTTACTTGTAAATGATCTTGACAAAATTAAATTACTTCCTGTGTTAATGAAAATGTTCAATTAGTCTTATGAAATCAGAAATGGCATACGATATCATATAGTGGAAATTTTATGTAAATCGAATAATAATTGCCACTTTTAAAGACAAAAAAACTTGAAAAGTGACTTGTAGAAAATCGGCTATTTCTCTGCAACCGTACAAGTTAGAAACCATTTTGTGGTATCTGTATGATCGTATGGGTTCATTCTATTTGTTGATTGGCATCAAAAACCATAATTTGAAAAAGATTTCAAAACAGACTCATTTGAATAAAATATCTGTTTTGGAGGCTAAAAATACAGTTTTTGCCAAAATGACGTTACTTCCGGTGATAATGAAAATCTTAAATTACTTGTATAAAATCCTAAATGGCATTAGGTATATCATGGTGTAAAGTTTATGAAAATCGAATAATAATTGACCCTTTTATGGCCCCGAAACCTTCAAAAGTGACCTGTAGAAAACCGTCTATTTCTCGGCAACCAAACTAGTTAGAAACCATTTTATGATATCTATATGACCATATAAGTTTTGTTTATATGTGAATTTAAACCAAAAGTTAAAATTATTAATACATATTAAGTTATTCATGGTTGAATAAAACATTGATTTAAAAAGTTTAAAATGCATTTTTTTACCAAATGATGTCACTTCCGGTGTCAATTTTAAATTGTAATCAACTTGATATGACACTACGTCCTTTTTGAATCAAATGATGTCACTTTTATAAAAATCCAATCATAATTGACTATTTTACAGGCAAAATAACGAAAACAGTGACTTGTACAGAACTGCCCATTTCTTGGTAACTGCTTATAGTACAAACGAATTTTAACATACATTTTCTTCGTATGGATTATAGCTACAAGTTTATAAAAGTTACGAAGAAATATTTTAAAATCTGAAAAGCCTGAATAGGTTGTAAATAGGCCAATTTTACACCATTTTTAGCCTCTTAATCGAATTTGGTCGAAAATGAAATCGAAATTAAAATAACTGCTTCCTACATTTTTTGCGCCTTGAAAGGGCGCACTCTTTGAGTCAAATAATTTTTCCAAAAAATAATATTTGTTTTCGAAGAAGGAAAATAACTGTCAAAATTGTAGTTTTTGGTAAAATTATGCCACTTCCGGTGCCGACAGATAAAACTTTTGGTAATAAAAAAAATGACAATTGATACAACGAAGCATATGAACTTTGTTTTATACAAATCGAACAATAAAAAATTAATCTAGGACTTAAAAACTGAATTAGCCAATGGCGGCCAAGGTAAATTACTGAGACAAAATTCTTTAACATTTTTGCACTAGTCAGATGACCCTTTAATTCTGTGCATAATACGACTAAAAAATATTCATAAATAAAAAAGTTTTTTGTAAAATTTTAAATTTTCAAAATTTGGCGCCTATTATCTTTGAAGATTTACCGAAAATCAAAAATCGAAAGTAGTGTAGCTATGTGACGTGTCTCCGGCTATGCCAAAATGTATCGAAAGTTAAAAAATCAATGATTATTGTTAAAATTACTGCAATATTTTAAAAAACGATAATTTGGTGATTTCGGACATTTCGCATTGTCGCAGAACGTTCAAAATAGCTTTATCCTCTAAGTCACACCCACTTTCCCAGTAAAACCGAAGAAATCGTAACGATGCGACAAGCAGTTGCTGAGATCTACTCAAAACAAAAGAAGAATAATAATAATAAGAATAACTAGACCTGCATGCAGGAATGACGGGTTTCACTCGTGCCATGTTACCCTTAAACATGTCACTTCCGCTGCCAAGTTACCCTTGAACATATGTCACTTCCGGTACCAGCGAAACCACTAAACAGGTTTCCAAATTAACATTGCACACAAATAAAATGGACGCAGAATCAACAAAATCCAACAATATCAATTCATTTTATACATTTGTTACTTGTAAATGATCTTGACAAAATTAAATTACTTCCTGTGTTAATGAAAATGTTCAATTAGTCTTATGAAATCAGAAATGGCATACGATATCATATAGTGAAAATTTTATGAAAATTTTAAGACCAAAAAACTTGAAAAGTGACTTGTAGAAAATCTGCTATTTCTCTGCAACCGTTAAAGTTACAAACCATTTTGTGGTATCTGTGTGATCGTATGGGTTCATTCTATTTGTTGATTAGCATCAAATACCATAATTTGAAAAAGATTTCAAAACAGACTCACTTGAATAAAATATCTGTTTTGAAGGCTAAAAATACAGTTTTTGCCAAAATGACGTTACTTCCGGTGATAATGAAAATCTTAAATTACTTGAATGAAATCCCAAATGGCAGTAGGTATAACACGGTGTAACGTTTATGAAAATCGAATAATAATTGACACTTTTATGGCCCCGAAACCTTCAAAAGTGACCTGTAGAAAACCGTCTATTTCTCGGCAACCGAACAAGTTAGAAACAATTTTATGATATCTATATGACCATATGAGTTTTGTTTATATGTGAATTTAAACCAAAAGTTAAAATTATTAATACATATTAAGTTATTCTTGGTTGAATAAAACATTGATTTAAAAAGTTTAAAATGCAGTTTTTGACCAAATGATGTCACTTCCGGTGTCAATTTTAAATTGTAATCAACTTGATATGACGCTACATGCTTTTTGAATCAAATGATGTCACTTTTATAAAAATCCAATGATAATTGACTATTTTACAGGCAAAATAACGAAAACAGTGACTTGTACAGAACTGCCCATTTCTTGGTAACTGCTTATATTACAAACGAATTTTAACATACATTTTCTTCGTATGGATTATAGCTACAAGTTTATAAAAGTTACGAAGAAATATTTTAAAATCTGAAAAGCCTGAATAGGATGTAAATAGGTAAATTTTACACCATTTTTAGCCTCTTAATCGAATTTGCTCGAAAGTGAAGTCGAAATTAAAAAAACTGCTTCCTACATTTTTTGCGCCTTGAAAGGGCACACTCTTTGAGTCAAATAATTTTTCCAAAAAATAATATTTGTTTTCGAAGTAGGAAAATAACTGTCAAAATTGTAGTTTTTGGTAAAATTATGCCACTTCCGGTGCCGACAGATAACACTTTTGGTAATAAAAAAAATGACAATTGATACAACGAAGCATATGAATTTTGTTTTATACAAATCGGACAATAAAAAATTAATCTAGGACTGAAAAACTTAATTAGCCAATGGCGGCCAAGGAAAATTACTAAGACAATTTTTTTTAACATTTTTGCAATAGTCAGATGACTCTTTAATTCTGTGCACATACGACTAAAAAATATTCATAAATAAAAAATTTTTTTGTAAAATTTTAAATTTTCGAAATTTGGCGCCTAATATCTTCGAAGATTTGCCGAAAATCAAAAATCGAAAGTAGCGTAGCTATGTGCCCTGTCTCAGGCTATGCCAAAATGTATCGAAAGTTAAAATCCAATGATTATTGTTAAAATTACTGCAATATTTTCAAAAACGATAACTTCGGTGATTTCGGACATTTCGCATTGTCGCAGAACGTTCAAAATAGCTTTATCCTCTAAGTCACACCCACTTTCCCAGTAAAACCGAAGAGATCGTAACGATGCGACACGTAGTTGCTGAGATCTATTCAAATTGGAATCTGAATAATAATAATAATAAGAACTAGACCTGCATGCAGGAATGACGGGTTTCACTGGTGCCACGTCACTTTCGGTGCCACGTTACCCTTAAACATATGTCACTTCCGATACCAATGAAACCATCAAACAGGTTTCCACATAAGCATTGTAAACATCAAATAAAATGGACGAAGAATCAACCAAATCCAGCAATATCAATTCATTTTATATATATGTTACTTGTAAGTGATCCTGGCAAAATTTCATTACTTCCGGTGATAATGAAAATGTTCAATTAGTTTTATGAAATCAGAAATGGCATAAGGCAGCATAATGGCGAAAATCGTATGTAAATCGAATGAGAATTGCCTCTTTTATAGACCAAAAACCTTGAAAAAGGACTTGTAGAAAATCGTTTATTTCTCGGCAACCGTACACGATAAAAACTATCTTTTGGTATCTATATGATCGTATGGGTTCAATCCATTTGTTGATTGGAATCAAATATCATAATTTGAAATATATTACAAATCAGACTCATTTGAAAAAAATGTCTGTTTTGAAGGCTAAAAGTACAGTTTTTGCCAAAATGACATTACTTCCGGTGATACTGAAAATGTTAAATTAGTTCTATGAAATCATAAATGACACAAGATATCATATGGTGAAAATTTTATGAAAATCGAATAATAACTGACACTTTTATAGATCAAAAACCTTGAAAAGTGACTTAAGGAAAATCGCCCATTTCTCTGCAACCGTACAAGTTAGAAACCATTTTGTGGTATCTGTATGATCGTATGGGTTCAATCTATTTGATCAATAGAATCAAATATCACAATTTGAAAAAAATAACAAATACGACTCATTTGAATAAAATATTGTTTTTTGGAGGCTAAAATTTAAGTTTTGAGCAAATGACGTCATTTCCGGTGGCAGCGCAAGGGGTAAAATGGTTTGACATAGTCCACTATGGCATTAGGCATCCAATGGCGAAAGAAAATTGAAAATCGAATAATAATTGATTCTTTTACAGCCAAAATTACGTGAAAAGTGACTCATGCAAAATTGCCTATTTCTCGGCAACTGCTTATATTACAAACTAATTTTCACATACATTCTCTTCGTATGGATTATAGCTACAAGTTTATAAAAGTTACGTAAAAATATTTTAAAATCTGAAAAGCCTGAATGAGTTGTAAATAGGTCAATTTTACCCCTTTTTTCACCTCTTAATCCAATTTGCTAGAAAATGAAAAAGAAATTAAAAAAACTGCTTCCGACATTTTTTGCGCCTTTAAAGGACACACTCTTTGAGTCATATAATTTTTCAAAAAAATAATATTTGTTTTCAAAAAATGTACCTAACTGTCAAAATTGTAGTTTTTGGTAAAATTATGCCACTTCCGGTGCCGACAGATAATACTTTTGGTAATAAAAAAAATTACAATTGAGACAACGAAGCATATGAACTTTGTTTTATACAAATCGAACAATAAAAAATTAATCTAGGACTGAAAAACTGAATTAGCCAATGGAGGCCAAGGAAAATTACTGAGACAAAATTTTTTAACATTTTTGCGCAAGTCAGATGACTCTTTAATTCTGTGCACAACACGACTAAAAAATATTCATAAATAAAAAAGTTTTTTGTAAAATTTTAAATTTCCGAAATTTGGCGCCTAATATCTTCGAAGATTTGCCGAAAATCAAAAATCGAAAGTAGCGCAGCTACGTGCCCTGTCTCCAGCTATGCCAAAATGTATCGAAAGTTAAAATCCCATGATTATTGTTAAAATTACCGCAATATTTGTAAAAACAATAACTTCGGTGATTTCGGACATTTCGCATTGTCGCAGAACGTTCAAAATAGCTTTATCCTCTAAGTCACACCCACTTTCCCAGTAAAACCGAAGAAATCGTAACGATGCGACACGTAGTTGCTGAGATCTACTCAAAACAAAAGAAGAATAATAATAATAATAAGAAGAAGAACTAGACCTGCATGCAGGAATGACGGGTTTCACTGCTGCCATGTTACCTTTGAACTTGAACTTGTGTCACTTTCGGTGCCACGTTACCCTTGAACATATGTCACTTCCGGTATCAATGAAACCAATATACAGGTTTCCACATAAGCATTGCACATATCAAATAAAATGGAAACAGAAACAAACAAATCCAGCAATATCATTTCATTTTATACATTTGTTACATGTAATTGATCCTGACAAAATTACAGTACTTTCGGTGATAATGTAAATGTTCCATAAGTTTTATGAAATCAGAAAGGGCATAAGGCATCTCATGGTGAAAATTTTATGTAAATCGAATAATAATTGCAACTTTTATAGACCAAAAACCTTGAAAAGTGACGTGTAGAAAATCGTCTATTTCTCGGCAACCGTACAAGTTAGAAACCATTTTTTGGTATTTATATGACCGTATGGGTTTAATCTATTTGTTGATTGGAATCAAATATCATAATTGTATAAACATTACAAATCAGACTCATTTGAATAAAATATCTGTTTTGAAGGCTTAAAATACAGTTTTTGCCAAAATGACGTTACTTCCGGTGATAATGAAAACGTTAAATTAGTTTTATAACATCGTCTATGACATTAGGCTTCAAAGGGTGGAAATTTTTCTGAAAATCGAATAATAATTGACACTTTTATAGGCCAAAAACCTTCAAAAGTGACTTTTAGAAAATCGCCTATATCTCGGCAACCGAACAAGTTAGAAACAATCTTATGATATCTTTTTGACCGTATGAGTTTTGTTAATATGTGAATTTAAACCAAAAGTTGATTTTATTATTATATGTGACATAATTCTTGGTTGAAAAAAATATCGATTTCAAAAGTTAAAAATTGAGTTTTTGACTAAATGACGTCACTTCCGGTGTCAATTTTAAATAGTAATCAACATGATATAACGCACACTTGCTTTTTGAATCAAATGATGTCACTTTTGTGAATATCCATTAATAATTGACTATTTTACAGGCAAAATTGCGAAAACAGTGACTTATGCAAAACTGCCTTTTTCTCGGCAACTGCTTATATTACAAACTAATTTTAACATACATTTTCTTCGTATGGATTATAGCTACAAGTTTATAAAAGTTACGAAGAAATATTTTAAAATCTGAAAAGCCTGAATAGGTTGTAAATGGGTCAATTTTACACCATTTTTAGCCATTTAATCGAATTTGCTCGAAAATGAAATCGAAATTAAAAAAACTGCTTCCGCCATTTTTTGCGCCTTGAAAGGGCACACTCTTTGAGTCAAATAATTTTTCCAAAAAATAATATTTGTTTTCGAAAAATGGTACCTAACTGTCAAAATTGTAGTTTTTGGTAAAATTATGCCACTTTCGGTGCCGACAGATAACACTTCCGGTAATAAAAAAAATGACAATTGAGACAACGAAGCATATGAACTTTGTTTTATACAAATCGAACAATAAAAAATTAATCTAGGACTGAAAAACTAAATTAGCCAATAGCGGCCAAGGAAAATTACTGAGACAAAATTTTTTAACATTTTTGCACTAGGCAGACGACTCTTTAATTCTGTGCACAATACGACTAAAAAATATTCATAATTAAAAAAGTTTTTTGTAAAATTTTAAATTTTCGAAATTTGGCGCCTAATATCTTCGAAGATTTGCCGAAAATCAAAAATCGAAAGTAGCGTAGCTATGAGCCCTGTCTCAGGCTATGCCAAAATGTATCGAAAGTTAAAATCCAATGATTATTGTTAAAATTACTGCAATATTTTCAAAAACGACAACTTCGGTGATTTCGGACATTTCGCATTGTCGCAGAACGTTCAAAATAGCTTTATCCTCTAAGTCACACCCACTTTCCCAGTAAAACCGAAGAAATCGTAACGATGCGACAAGCAGTTGCTGAGATCTACTCAAAACAAAAGAAGAACTAGACCTGCATGCAGGAATGACGGGTTTCACTGGTGCCACGTCACTTTCGGTGCCACGTTACCCTTAAACATATGTCACTTCCGATACCAATGAAACCATCAAACAGGTTTCCACATAAGCATTGTAAACATCAAATAAAATGGACGAAGAATCAACCAAATCCAGCAATATCAATTCATTTTATATATATGTTACTTGTAAGTGATCCTGACAAAATTTCATTACTTCCGGTGATAATGAAAATGTTCAATTAGTTTTATGAAATCAGAAATGGCATAAGGCAGCATAATGGCGAAAATTGTATGTAAATCGAATGAGAATTGCCACTTTTATAGACCAAAAACCTTGAAAAGTGACTTGTAGAAAATCGTCTATTTCTCGGCAACCGTACACGATAAAAACTATCTTTTGGTATCTATATGATCGTATGGGTTCAATCCATTTGTTGATTGGAATCAAATATCATAATTTGAAATATATTACAAATCAGACTCATTTGAAAAAAATGTCTGTTTCGAAGGCTAAAAATACAGTTTTTGCCAAAATGACATTACTTCCGGTGATACTGAAAATGTTAAATTAGTTCTATGAAATCATAAATGACACAAGATATCATATGGTGAAAATTTTATGAAAATAGAATAATAACTGACACTTTTATAGACCAAAAACCTTGAAAAGTGACTTAAGGAAAATCGCCCATTTCTCTGCAACCGTACAAGTTAGAAACCATTTTGTGGTATCTGTATGATCGTATGGGTTCAATCTATTTGATCAATAGAATCAAATATCACAATTTGAAAAAAATAACAAATACGACTCATTTGAATAAAATATTGTTTTTTGAAGGCTAAAATTTAAGAGTTGAGCAAATGACGTCATTTCCGGTGGCAGCGCAAGGGGTAAAATGGTTTGACATAGTCCACTATGGCATTAGGCATCCAACGGCGAAAGAAAATTGAAAATCGAATAATAATTGATTCTTTTACAGCCAAAATTACGTGAAAAGTGACTCATGCAAAATTGCCTATTTCTCGGCAACTGTTTATATTACAAACTAATTTTCACATACATTCTCTTTGTATGGATTATAGTTACAAGTTTATAAAAGTTACGTAAAAATATTTTAAAATCTGAAAAGCCTGAATGAGTTGTAAATAGGTCAATTTTACGCCTTTTTTCACCTCTTAATCCAATTTGCTAGAAAATGAAAAAGAAATTAAAAAAACTGCTTCCGACATTTTTTGCGCCTTTAAAGGACACACTCTTTGAGTCATATAATTTTTCAAAAAAATAATATTTGTTTTCAAAAAATGTACCTAACTGTCAAAATTGTAGTTTTTGGTAAAATTATGCCACTTCCGGTGCCGACAGATAATACTTTTGGTAATAAAAAAAATGACAATTGAGACAACGAAGCATATGAACTTTGTTTTATACAAATCGAACAATAAAAAATTAATCTAGGACTGAAAAACTGAATTAGCCAATGGAGGCCAAGGGAAACTACTGAGACAAATTTTTTTAACATTTTTGCGCAAGTCAGATGACTCTTTAATTCTGTGCTCAACACGACTAAAAAATATTCATAAATAAAAAAGTTTTTTGTAAAATTTTAAATTTCCGAAATTTGGCGCCTAATATCTTCGAAGATTTGCCGAAAATCAAAAATCGAAAGTAGCGCAGCTATGTGCCCTGTCTCCAGCTATGCCAAAATGTATCGAAAGTTAAAATCCCATGATTATTGTTAAAATTACCGCAATATTTGTAAAAACGATAACTTCGGTGATTTCGGACATTTCGCATTGTCGCAGAACGTTCAAAATAGCTTTATCCTCTAAGTCACACCCACTTTCCCAATAAAACCGAAGAAATCGTAACGATGCGACACGTAGTTGCTGAGATCTACTCAAAACAAAAGAAGAATAATAATAATAATAAGAAGAATAATAATTTTAACAAAAACAATAGTGTTTCACACAAGCTTCGCAGTGTGAAACCCTAATAATAATAATAATAAGAATAATAATTTTAACAAAAACAATAGTGTTTCACACAAGCTTCGCAGTGTGAAACCCTAATAATAATTTTAACAAAAACAATAGTGTTTCACACAAGCTTCGCAGTGTGAAACCCTAATAATAATTTTAACAAAAACAATAGTGTTTCACACAAGCTACGCAGTGTGAAACCCTAATAATTTAAACAAAAACAATAGTGTTTCACACAAGCTTCGCAGTGTGAAACCCTAATAAGAATAATAATTTTAACAAAAACAATAGTGTTTCACACAAGCTTCGCAGTGTGAAACCCTAACTAGACCTGCATGCAGGAATGACGGGTTTCACTGGTGCCAAGTTACTCTTAAACATGTCACTTTCGGTGCCAAGTTACACTTGAACATATGTCACTTCCGGTACCAACGAAACCACTAAACAGGTTTCCAAATTAACATTGCACACAAATAAAATGGACGTAGAGTCAATCAATCAATCCAGCAATATCAAGTCATTTTATACATTTGTTACTTGTAAATGATCTTGACAAAATTAAATTACTTCCGGTGTTAATGAAAATGTTCAATTAGTCTTATGAAATCAGAAATGGCATACGATATCATATAGTGACAATTTTATGTAAATCGAATAATAATTGCCACTTTTAAAGACCAAAAAACTTGAAAAGTGACTTGTAGAAAATCTGCTATTTCTGTGCAACCGTACAAGTTAGAAACCATTTTTTGGTATCTGTATGATCGTATGGGTTCATTCTATTTGTTGATTGGCATCACATACCATAATTTGAAAAAGATTTCAAAACAGACTCATTTGAATAAAATATCTGTTTTGAAGGCTAAAAATTCAGTTTTTGCCAAAATGACGTTACTTCCGGTGATAATGAAAATCTTAAATTACTTGTATGAAATCACAAATGGCATTAGGTATATCATGGTGTAACGTTTATGAAAATCGAATAATAATTGACACTTTTATGGCCCCGAAACCTTCAAAAGTGACCTGTAGAAAACCGTCTATTTCTCGGCAACCGAACAAGTTAGAAACACTTTTATGATATCTATATGACCATATGAGTTGTATTTATATGTGAATTTAAACCAAAAGTTAAAATTATTAATACATATTAAGTTATTCATGGTTGAATAAAACATTGATTTAAAAAGTTTAAAATTCAGTTTTTGACCAAATGACGTCACTTCCGGTGTCAATTTTAAATTGTAACCAACTTGATATGACGCTACATGCTTTTTGAATCAAATGATGTCACTTTTATAAAAATCCAATAATAATTGACTATTTTACAGGCAAAATAACGAAAACAGTGACTTGTACAGAACTGCCCATTTCTTGGGAACTGCTTATATTACAAACTAATTTTAACATACATTTTCTTCGTATGGATTATAGCTACAAGTTTATAAAAGTTACGATGAAATATTTTAAAATCTAATAAGCCTGAATAGGTTGTAAATAGGTCAATTTTACACCATTTTTAGCCATTTAATCGAATTTGCTCGAAAATGAAATCGAAATTAAAAAACTGCTTCCGACATTTTTTGCGCCTTGAAAGGGCACACTCTTTGAGTCAAATAATTTTTCCAAAAAATAATATTTGTTTTCGAAAAATGGTACCTAACTGTCAAAATTGTAGTTTTTGGTAAAATTATGCCACTTCCGGTGCCGACAGATAACACTTCCGGTAATAAAAAAAATGACAACTGAGACAACGAAGCATATGAACTTTGTTTTATACAAATCAAACAATAAAAAATTAATCTAGGACTGAAAAACTGAATTAGCCAATGGCGGCCAAGGAAAATTACTGAGACAAATTTTTTTAACATTTTTGCACTAGTCAGATGACTCTTTAATTCTGTGCACAATACGACTAAAAAATATTCATAAATAAAAAAGTTTTTTGTAAAATTTTAAATTTTCGAAATTTGGCGCCTAATAACTTCGAAGATTTGCCGAAAATCAAAAATCGAAAGTAGCGTAGCTATGTGCCCTGTCTCCGGCTATGTCAAAATGTATCGAAAGTTAAAATTCAATGATTATTGTTAAAATTACTGCAATATTTCAAAAAACGATAATTTGGTGATTTCGGACATTTCGCATTGTCGCAGAACGTTCAAAATAGCTTTATCCTCTAAGTCACACCCACTTTCCCAGTAAAACCGAAGAAATCGTAACGATGCGACAAGCAGTTGCTGAGATCTACTCAAAACAAAAGAATAATAATAATAATAAGAATAACTAGACCTGCATGCAGGAATGACGGGTTTCACTGGTGCCACGTCACTTTCGGTGCCACGTTACCCTTAAACATATGTCACTTCCGATACCAATGAAACCATCAAACAGGTTTCCACATAAGCATTGTAAACATCAAATAAAATGGACGAAGAATCAACCAAATCCAGCAATATCAATTCATTTTATATATATGTGACTTGTAAGTGAGCCTGGCAAAATTTCATTACTTCCGGTGATAATGAAAATGTTCAATTAGTTTTATGAAATCAGAAATGGCATAAGGCAGCATAATGGCGAAAATTGTATGTAAATCGAATGAGAATTGCCACTTTTATAGACCAAAAACCTTGAAAAGTGACTTGTAGAAAATCGTCTATTTCTCTGCAACCGTACACGATAAAAACTATCTTTTGGTATCTATATGATCGTATGGGTTCAATCCATTTGTTGATTGGAATCAAATATCATAATTTGAAATATATTACAAATCAGACTCATTTGAAAAAAATGTCTGTTTTGAAGGCTAAAAATACAGTTTTTGCCAAAATGACATTACTTCCGGTGTTACTAAAATGTTAAATTTAGTTTATAATATCGTCTATGACATTAGGCATCAAATGATGAAACTTTTATGAAAATCGAATAATAATTGACACATTTACGGGCCAAAAACCTTTAAAAGTGACTTGTAGAAAACCGCCTATATCTCGGCAACCGAACAAGTTATAAACAATTTTATGATATCTGTATGAGCATATGAGTTTTTGTCAATATGTGAATTTAAACCAAAAGTTAATTTTATTATTACATATGACATAATTCTTGGTTGAAAAAAATATCGATTTCAAAAGTTAAAAATTGAGTTTTTGACTAAATGACGTCAATTCCGGTGTCAATTTTAAATAGTAATCAACATGATATGACGCACACTTGCTTTTTGAATCAAATGATGTCACTTTTGTGAATATCCATTAATAATTGACTATTTTACAGACAAAATTACGAAAACAGTGACTTATGCAAAACTGCCCATTTCTCGGCAACTGCTTATATTAGAAACTAATTTTAACATACATTTTCTGCGTATGGATCAAAGCTACAAGTTTATAAAAGTTACGTAGAAATATTTTAAAGTCTGAAAAGCCCGAATGGGTTGTAAAAGGTCAATTTTACACCTATTTTCAACTCTTAATCGAATTTGCTCGAAAATGAAATCGAAATTAAAAAAAACTGAGCTCACACTTTTTTGCGCCTTTAAAGGGCACACTCTTTTTGTTATATCAAGTTTTTAAAAAAATAATATTTTCTCTTGAAAAATGGTACCTAATTGTCAAAATTGTAGATTTTGGTAGTTTTTGGTAAACTTATGTCATTTCCGGTGCCGACAGATAAAACTATTGGTAACAAAAAAAAAAAATGACAATTGAGACAAGGTGTGAACTGCAAGCGAAGACAACTCTGCTTGGGAGATCGATGCACAAGACCAAAGCGCACCGTGTCCATAATATTGTGGACTCGGCATCAACAAACTACGCTCACCATTTGAATAAAGACAAACACGTTAATCTGACCCTTCAAAAGTCTGCATTGATTAATACATGAGACAAATATAATATCCCTTCTTTCATTCTTTTCCCCATTTTGGCCAAATGTGAAAAACGTACTAAGGGATACACGACATGTACATAATCACTGACGCCGACGGGTAATAAATAACATTAAGATACTAGATCATAGCCCACAAAAGGGTCATAGTTTTTTTTTATAAATCTTTCCAACAAATTAACATACACAATTTGCAAGCGATGCATAGTGAACGAGCTAAACAAAAAGCGATTTTTCATACAATCAAATTTAATTCAGGAAGTTACGATATGTGCTAATTACCACAGGAACCAATCCATTTTATACATGTGTTACATGTAAGTGATCCTGGCCATATCACAGTACTCCCAGCGATAATGAAAATATTAAATTAGTTTCTTAAAATCAGAAATAATAATCACATATAGACCCCAAACCCTGAAAAGTCACTTGTAGGAAATCGTCTATTTCTCTGCAACCATACAAGTGACAAACCATTTTGTGGTATCTGAATGATCGCATGGGTTCATTCTATTAGTTGATGCGAACTAAATATCATAATTTTAAATATATTACAAATCAGACTCATTTGAAAAAAATATCTTTTTTGAAGGCTAAAAATACAGTTTTTGCCAAAATGTAATTACTTCCGGTGATACTGAAAATGTTAAATTAGTTCTATGAAATCATAAATGACGTAAGATATCATATGGTGAAAATTTTATGAAAATCGAATAATAACTGACACTTTTATAGACCAAAATCCTGGAAAAGTGACTTGTGGAAAATCGCCCATTTCTCTGCAACCGTACAAGTTAGAAACCGTTTTATGATATCTGTATGATCGCATGGGTTCATTCTATTTTATGAATAGAATCAGATATCATAACTTGAAAAAAATAACAAGTACGACCCATTTGAATAAAATATTGTTTTTTAATGCTAAAAATTAAGTTTTGAGCAAATGACGTCATTTCCGGTTGCAGCGTATGAGATACAATGGTTTGACCTTGTCCACTATGGCATTAGGCATCCAATGGTGAAAGAAAATTGAAAATCACATAATAATTGATTCTTATACAGCCAAAATAACGTGAAAAGTGGCTCATGCAAAATTGACTTTTTCTCGGCAACTGCGCATATTACAAATTAATTTTCACATACATTCTCTTCGTATGGGTTATTGCTACGAGATTATGAATGTTACGAAGATATATTTCTTAATATAAAGACGCTGGATGGGTTGTAAATAGCTTATTTTGACACCTTTTTTCACCCTTTAATCCAAATTGCCCGAAAACGAAATCGAAATTAAAAAAACTGAGCGCGATGTTTTGTGCCCCTTTATATGGCACATCTTTTCAGTCATATTAGATTTGAAAAAAATAAGTTTTGCTTTCAAAAAGTGGTACCGAACTGTTAAAATTGTAGTTTTTGCTAAATTTACGTCACTTACGGTGCCGACAGGAAACTTTGCCGGTAACAAAAAAAATGACATTTTGGACCATGGAGCATATAAACTTTGTTTTATGCAAATCGGACAATAAATAATTTATATAGAACCGATAAACTGAATTAGCCAATAGCAACCAAGGAAAATTATCCAGAAAAAAAATGTTCACATTTTTGCCCAAATCAGACGACCCTTTAACCCTTGGTAAAAGGTCATTAAAAAATATTCATTAATAAAAAAATTTTTGTCAAAATTTAAATTTTCAAAATTTGGCGCCTTATTTTTCCGAAGATTCGGCGAAATTTAAAACTCTAAAGACCCGTAGCTATGTGCCATGTCTCTGGCTATGTCAAAAACTGTCAAACGATAAAATCCAACAATTGTTGTTAATATTACGGCAATATTTCAAAAAACAACAACTTCGGTGATTTCGGACATTTCGCATTGTCGCAGAATGCCGGAAATAGCTTTAATCTCTAAGTCACACCCACTTTCGCAGTAAAACTCAAGACATTGCATCGATACGACAAGTAGTTCCTGAGATATAAGCAAATTGGAAAAAAAAAAATAATAATAATAAGAATAATAATAAGAAGAATTTTAACAAAAACAATAGTGTTTCACACAAGCTACGCAGTGTGAAACCCTAACTAGACCTGCATGCAGGAATGACGGATTTCACTGGTGCCAAGTTACTCTTAAACATGTCACTTTCGGTGCCAAGTTACACTTGAACATATGTCACTTCCGGTACCAACGAAACCACTAAACAGGTTTCCAAATTAACATTGCACGCAAATAAAATGGACGTAGAATCAATCAATCAATCCAGCAATATCAAGTCATTTTATACATTTGTTACTTGTAAATGATCTTGACAAAATTAAATTACTTCCGGTGTTAATGAAAATGTTCAATTAGTCTTATGAAATCAGAAATGGCATACGATATCATATAGTGACAATTTTATGTAAATCGAATAATAATTGCCACTTTTAAAGACCAAAAAACTTGAAAAGTGACTTGTAGAAAATCTGCTATTTCTGTGCAACCGTACAAGTTAGAAACCATTTTTTGGTATCTGTATGATCGTAAGGGTTCATTTTATTTGTTGATTGGCATCAAATACCATAATTTGAAAAAGATTTCAAAACAGACTCATTTGAATAAAATATCTGTTTTGAAGGCTAAAAATTCAGTTTTTGCCAAAATGACGTTACTTCCGGTGATAATGAAAATCTTAAATTACTTGTATGAAATCACAAATGGCATTAGGTATATCATGGTGTAACGTTTATGAAAATCGAATAATAATTGACACTTTTATGGCCCCGAAACCTTCAAAAGTGACCTGTAGAAAACCGTCTATTTCTCGGCAACCGAACAAGTTAGAAACAATTTTATGATATCTATATGACCATATGAGTTGTATTTATATGTGAATTTAAACCAAAAGTTAAAATTATTAATACATATTAAGTTATTCATGGTTGAATAAAACATTGATTTAAAAAGTTTAAAATGCAGTCACAATTTTGAACCGATTTTGATGAAACTTGACATGCATGTTTGTAACCCAAAGATCTTGGTTCCTTTCGATATTTGCGGCTATCGGAATGTAATTTCCTGAATTATGGCCCCTGATTGTCCGAAATGCACCCTTTTTAGCTTGTGGTCCCTCTGGGGGTCACAATTATTATTCGATTTAAAAAACCGTTTGATTATATCACCGTTACACCCTAAGGAAGGTTGAGTTCGAATTTCGGGAAAATCGGACGAAAATTGCCATACAAAATGGCCGCCGTTTGTACGCGAATACTGTTAAAAAATGGTATATCAAGGTTGTGGACCCTGTGGAGGTCACAATTTTGATTTGATTTTGATGAAACTTGAAATTCATGGTTATAACCCAAAGATCTTGCTTCCTTTCGATATTTGCGCATATCGGATCGTAACTTCCTGAATTATGGCCCCTGATTATACGCAAAATCGCCTTTTTTTTAGCTTGGAGGTCACAATTATTATTCGATTTAAAAAAAACGTTTGATTATATTACCGTCACACCCTAAGGAAGGCTAAGTTCGAATTTCGGGAAAATCGGACGAAAATTGCCATACAAAATGGCCGCCGTTTGTACGCGAATACTGTTAAAAAATGGTATATCAAGGTTGTGGACCCTGTGGAGGTCACAATTTTGATTCAATTTTGATGAAATTTGAAATTCATGGTTATAACCCAAAGATCTTGCTTCCTTTCGATATTTGCGCATATCGGATCGTAACTTCCTGAACTATGGCCCCTGATTATACGCAAAATCGCCTTTTTTTTTAGCTTGGAGGTCACAATTATTATCCGATTTAAAAAAAACGTTTGATTATATTACCGTTACACCGTAGGGAAGGTTGAGTTCGAATTTCGGGAAAATCAGACCAAAATTGCCATACAAAATGGCCGCCGTTTGTACGCGAATACTGTTAAAAAATGGTATATCAAGGTTGTGGACCCTGTAAAGGTAACAATTTTAATTCGATTTTGATGAAACTTGAAATTCATCGTTATAACCCAAAGATCTTGGTTCTTTTCAATATTTGCGCATATCGGATCGTAACTTCCTGAATTATGGCCCCTGGTTATACGCAAAATCCCCCTTTCTTTAGCTTGTGGTCCCTCTGGAGGTCACAATTATTATCCAATTTAAAAAAACGTTTGATTATATCACCGTTACACTGTAAGGAAGGTTGAGTTTGAATTTCGGGAAAATCGGACCAAAATTGACAGACAAAATGGCCGCCGTTTGTACGCGAATACTGTTAAAAAAATGATATATCATGGTTGTAGACCCTGTATAGGTCACAATTTTAATTCGATTTTGATGAGGAAGATTGAGTTCTAATTTTGTGAAAATCGTACCAAAATTGCCGGACGAAATGGTCGCCGTTTGTACGCGAATAGTGTAAAAATATGGTATATCATGGTTGTGGACTCGCTACAGGTCACAATTCTTATCCGATTTTGATGAAAAGTCACATTTCTAGGTTGTGTACCGTCACACCATAATCATTGTCGGTTTCGAGTTTCATTAATATCAGACTGGAACTGACCAACTAAATGGCTGCTCCCAATGCAGTATGAAATACAGGACTTAAAGATGTAGGAAAAATCACTTTCGGTATTGCTTGTTCTCTGTCCATCTCTCGAAAATGTGGGCGTATCCTGCCTGGCAGTGCCAGCCTATCTTTCAATATTTTTTTTGAAGGGATTTATATTTATTATTCAATTAACTTTATAACGTCTGACTCTAATGGGCAGTAAGATTGAATCAATACCATCATAATAATAAACTTCCTGTATGATTCCTGAAAGCCGGTTCAGTGCTGCTTGCAGGTCTAGTTATTATTATTATTATTATTTACCGCGGGAGCCTAGATCACCATGATCGAAAACAGATATCGATCTGGAATTAGATTTTCTGTCGGGAAACCATGTGGTGGCTACTTGATAAAATATTTTTGAAATTTCTGCGTATACCGGAAGTGACCGAACTTTGTATTTTGTCTAAAAATTGAAAATAGGCCATAGTTTCGTCAATTGTTTATCCATTTTCAAACAAATTACCTTTTTGGAATCCCTGAATCTTTTCTTAGACAATGGCTATCTCACATTTTTCGATTTCGAACATTCGTCTATGACTTTTAGCGTTCGAAAATTGAAAACATGTTGTTTACGAGACAATTTTTGTTATTTTTCAAAATTTTCAAATTTGACCTATATTTTTGGATACCTGACGTCCATGCGATTCCAGTAACATAAGTTTTATTCAGAGTTATCGCCCTTTATTTTTCGATTTTTTTCGAATTTTCTTCCCATTTTGTGAGCTCGGGTTTCGTTTTATGGCAGAATTGACGTTTCTGAAACTTCTGGAACATGAAGTTATGGTCCAATACCAACGAATAAAGCAATTTCGACAAGAATCATTAAACCGGAAGTTGTCGAAATAATGTGCAATATTTTGAAAAAAATGCAAAAATGGCTATTTTTGGGAAAAACGCGATTTCTCCGCCCGATATAAATGGATTAAAGAGGGTACCATTGGACTGCACTAGGATTGCACTATCGTATGATACCAAATTCATACGGATACCATGAACAGGCAGCAAAATATGGCACGCTGAAAATCAAGTATTTTCTGATTTTTAGCATTTTTGGACGCCTGTATCTCGAAAACTACTCCAGCGATTTTTATGAAACTTTCTCTATCGAGAGACCTTGTGGTAGTCTTGTGTACGAATCATTCCATTATGACTTTGAAATATCTGGAATAGGTGAAATAACGGACTGAAAATCGAAAAAAATGCTCTACTATTTTTTTATTTTAAGAGATTTCCGAAAAAAAGGTATATTCAGATAGCTGATCTAATTACGATTCTAACGATATATAATATGTATGTAGTTATTGAAAGTTAATTTTCGATATTTTAAATTTTTTGCATTTTTCTCGACTTTTGGACATAGGATTTCTCAGCGGCATTTTATCTGATCAGTATATGTAATATATCATTACAGAACCCTATGGCTATTTTAGTACCCAAACCGACTATTTAAACTATTCCGACAATAATAACCATACCGGAAGTATTCAAAAAATAAAAAAAAAGCTTAAAAACATTGTCGCACTTGCGAAAATTTGATTTCTCCCTTAGGTAATAGCGGACCAAAAGAACTAAAGTGTCGTTGGATAGCCTATTAATGGACCATCATATGGTATGTAAATAATACGATTTCGATGGCAAGGAAATAAATTATTGTATGCCAAAAATCTAGTATTTTCCGATTTTTTAACATTCTGAGACACCCTTTTCTCGAAAACGACGCCTACGATTTTTCTCAAACTTTTCTCATGCCATTGTCTATATAGTTAATCCAGAAATGAAAAGCATTGAAATAATATAGGTGGTCCAAAAATAGCATCAAACTTTGGAAAAAATTCAAAAATCGTTAAATTTTTGTAAACGCTCTTTTATTTTATCTTTTTTTCCAAAACTACTCAATAGATGTTTCTGACACTTCTGGTACAGAAAGTTAAGTATCCAAAGAACTTCGTAAAGCTATCACGACAACAATCGTAAAAACCGGAAGTAGTCGAAAAAATGTCCGATATTTTGAAAAAAAAATAATTTTTTTACGAAAACTTTTTTTATTTATGAATATTTTTTGACGATATTTTACACTAGGTTAAAATATCATCCTACTTGAGCAGAAATGAGAAAAAAAATTGTCTCGGTAATTTGCATTAGCCGCCATCGGCTCATTTAGTTTTTCGTACACAGAAAAATTATTTATTGTTCGATTTGTATATAACCAAGTTCATAAGCTCCGTGGTCCCAATTGTAATTTTTTTTGTTACGGTGAAATTTTTCAGTCGGTAACGGAAGTGACGTAATATTAACAAAAACTACAATTTTGACAGTTCGGTACCACTTTTTGAAAGCAAAATATATTTTTTTTCAAAACTGATATAACTAAAAGGATGCACCCTGCAAAGGTGCACAATATGCTTAGCTCAGACTTTTTAATTTCATTTTCATTTTCGGGGCAATTTCGAATAAAATGTAAAATAAAGTGTAAAATTCAGTTGTTTGCAATTCATTCAGCGTCTTCATATTTTGAAATATTTATTTGTAATTTTCATAAACTCGTAGCAATAATCCAGACGAAGAGACTGTATGCGAAAATTAGTTTGTAATGTGAACAGTTACCGAGAAATATGCAATTTTGCATGCATCACTTTTCACGTTATTTTGCCTATAAAAGAATGAATTATTATTCGATTTGCATTTTTTTTTCCATTTGATGCTTAATGCCATTTTGGACTAGGTCAAGCCAATTTTACATTTTCACTGTGACCGGAAATGACGTCATTTGGGCAAAAACTGTATTTTTAACCTAAAAAACAAATATTTTATTCAAATGAGTCTTGCCTTATAATATTTTTAGAATTATGATATATGATTCCCATCAACGAATAGAATCAAGCCATACGACTATACAGATGCCACACAATGGTTTCTAACTTGTACGGTTACAGAGAAATAGGCGATCTTCTATAAGTCACTTTTCAAGGTTTTTGGTCTATAAAAGTGTCAATTATTATTCGATTTCATAATAGTTTTACCATTTGATGCCTTATGCCATTTATTACTTCTATGAACTAAGTTAACATTTTCAATATCACCGGAAGTAATGTAATTTTTGCCAAAACGTATTTTTTAGCCTTCAAAACAAAACATTTATTTGAAGGGATTTATATTTATTATTCAATTAACTTTATAACATCTGAGTCTAATGGGCAGTAAGATTGAATCAATACCATCATATTGATATTAAGAAAAGGCTTCTAGCATGTTCCATTGTCGAAAAATAGCCAATTTTCCCAGGGTCACTTTTAATTTTTTTACCTTCTTAATTTCAGTTGATGGGTTACAGGTTAGTTATTTATTGCCCGATACGTATAAAACAAAGTTTGTATTTTGTATGTTGCAAATTTTCGACTTATTTTTCACCTATAAGAATTTCTTTCGGCACCGGAAGTGACGTAATTTTGCCATAATTTACAATTTTGACCGGTCTTTTCGCTAGCAAATATTACTTTTACATATGATAGAGGGTGTCACTGAAGCAAAACAACTAAAGTATAGTTTGGTAGCTCAATGGATCGGCTATGGTATAATAAACTTCCTGTATGATTCCTGAAAGCCGGTTCAGTGCTGCTTGCAGGTCTAGTTAGGCTTTCAGACTTTCGTCTGAAAGCCTATTGAGATTACTAAAATTATTATTATTATTATTATTATTATTATTATTATTTACCGCGGGGGCCTAGATCTCCATGATCGAAAACAGATATCGATTTGAAATTAGATTTTCTATTGGGAAACCATGTGGTGGCTACTTGATAAAATATTTTTGAAATTTCTGCGCATACCGGAAGTGACCGAACTTTGCACGTTGTCTAAAAATTGAAAATCGGCCATAGTTTCGTCAATTCGTTATCCATTTTCAAACAAATTACATTTTTGGAATCCCTGAATCTTTTCTGAGACAATGGCTATCTCACATTTTTCAATTTCGAACATTCGTCTATGACTTTTATCGTTCGAAAATTGAAAACATGTTGTTTACGAGACCATTTTTGTCATTTTTCAAAATTTTCAAATTTGACCTACATTTTTGGATACCTGAAGTCCATCCGATTCCAGTAATATAAGTTTCATTCAGAGTTATCGCCCTTTATTTTTCGTTTTTTTTCGAATTTTCTTCCCATTTTGTCAGCTCGGGTTTCGTTTTATGGTAGAATTGACGTTTCTGAAACTTCTAGAACATGAAGTTATAGTCCAATACCAACGTATAAAGCAATTTCGACAAGAATCCTTAAACCGGAAGTGGTCGAAATAATGTGCAATATTTTGAAAAAAATGCAAAAAATGGATATTTTGGGGAAAAACGCGAATTCTCCGCCCGATATCAATGGATTAAAGAAATTAGGGTACCATTGGACTGCACTAGGATTGTGCTATCGTATGATACCCAACTCGTACGGATACGATGAGCAGGCAGCAAAATATGGCACGCTGAAAATCAAGTATTTTCTGATTTGGAGCGTTTTTGGACGCCTGTATCTCGAAAACTTAACCGCAACTTTTTTTGTAATTTTTTCTATCGAGAGTCCTTTCGGAGGTATTTTGCATGAAGCCATCCAATAAGACTTTGAAATATCTGGAATAGGTGAAATAACGGACTGAAAATCGAAAAAAGTCGAAAAATCGTGAAATTTTGGAAAATGCTGTGCTATTTTTTTATTTTCAAAGATTTCCAAAAAACGATTGTATATTCAGATAGCTGACCTAATTACGATTCTAACGATGTATAATATGTATGTAGTTATTGAAATTTAATTTTCGATATTTTAAATTTTTTGCATTTTTGGCACTTTTGAACCTAGGATTTCTCAGGGGCATTTTATCTGATCAGATAATGTAATATATCATTACAGAGCACTGTGGCTATTTTAGTGCCCAAACCGGTTATTAAAACTATACCGACAATAATAACCATACCGGAAGTATTCAAAAAATGAAAATAAAGGTTAAAAACATTGTCGCACTTGCGAAAAACTTGATTTCTCCCTTAGGTAATAGCGGACCAAAAGAACTAAAGTGTCGTTGGATAGCCCTATTAATGGACCATCATATGGTATCTAAATAATACGATATCGATGGTAAGGAAATAAATTATTGTATGCCAAAAATCTAGTATTTTCCGATTTTTAACATTCTGAGACGCCCTTTTCTCGAAAACGACGCCGCAGATTTTTCTTAAACTTTTCTAACTCAAAGTCCCATCGGTTGTCTATATAGTGAATCCAAAATGAAAAGCATTCAAATAATATAGGTGGTCCAAAAATGGCATCAAACTTTGAAAAAAATTGAAAAATCGTTAAATTTTTGTAAACGCTCTTTTATTTATCTTTTTTTCCAAAACTGCTCAATGGATGTTTCTGACACTTCTGGTACAGAAAGTTAAGTATCCAAAGAACTTCGTAAAGCTATCACAACAACGATCGTAAAACCGGAAGTAGTCGAAAAAATGTCCGATATTTTGAAAAAAATTATTTTTTTTACGAAAATCTTTTTTATTTATGAATATTTTTTGGTGATATTTTACACTGGGTTAAAATATCATCGTACTTGAGCAGAAATGAGAAAAAAAATTGTCTGGGTAATTTGCGTTAGCCGCCATCGGCGAATTTAGTTTTTCGTACCCAGAAAAATTATTTATTGTTCGATTTGTATAAAACAAAGTTCATATGCTCCGTGGTCCCAATTGTTATTTTTTATGTTACGGTGAAATTTTTCTGTCGGCAACGGAAGTGACGTAATATTAACAAAAACTACAATTTTGACAGTTCGGTACCACTTTTTGAAAGAAACTATTATTTTTTTTCAAAACTGATATAACTAAAAGGATGCACCCTGCGAAGGTGCACAAAATCCTTACCTCATATTTTTAAATTTCAATTTCATTTTCGGGCAATTTCGAATAAAATGTAAAATAAAGTGTAAAATTCAGCTATTTACAATTCATTCAGCGTCTTCATATTTTTAAATATTTATTTGTAATTTTCATAAACTCGTAGCAATAATCCAGACGAAGAGAATGTATGCGAAAATTAGTTTGTAATATGAGCAGTTGTCGAGAAATATGCAATTTTGCATGCATCACTTTTCACGTTATTTTGCCTATACAAGAGTGAATTATTATTCGATTTGCAATATTTTTTTTCCATTTGATGTCTAATGCCAATTTGGACTAGGTCAAGCCAATTTTACATTTTCACTGTGACCGGAAATGACGTCATTTGGGCAAAAACTGTATTTTTAACCTAAAAAACTAATATTTTATTCAAATCAGTCTCCCTTATAATATTTTTAAAATTATGATATTTTATTCCCATCAACGAATAGAATGAAGCCATACGACCATACAGATACCACAAAATGGTTTCTAACTTGTACGGTTACAGAGAAATAGGCGATCTTCTATAAGTCACTTTTCAAGGTTTTTGGTCTATAAAAGTGTCAATTATTATTCGATTTTTATAATTTTTTTACCATTTGATGCCTTATGCCATTTATGACTTCTATGAACCAAGTTAACATTTTCAATATCACCGGAAGTAATGTAATTTTTGCAAAAAACGTATTTTTAGCCTTCAAAACAAACATTTTTTTGAAGTGATTTATATTCATTATTCGTTTAACTTTATAACGTCTGGCTCTAATGGGCAGTAAGATTGATTCAATACCATCATATTGATATCAAGAAAAGGCTTCTAGCATGTTCCCTTGTCGAATAATAACCAATTTTCCCAGGGTCACTTTTAAGTTTTTTACCTTCTTAATTTCAGTTTATGGGTTATAGGTTAATTATTTATTGCCCGATATGTATAAAACAAAGTTTGTATTTTGTGTGTTGCGAATTTTCGACTTATTTTTCACCTATAAAAATGTCTTTCGGTACCGGAAGTGACGTAATTTTGCCATAATTTACAATTTTGACCGGTCTTTTCGCCAGCAAATATTACTTTTACATATGATAGAGGGTGTCACTGAAGCAAAACAACTAAAGTATACTTTGGTAGCTCAATGGATCGGCTATGGTATAATAAACTTCCTGTATGATTCCTGAAAGCCGGTTCAGTGCTGCTTGCAGGTCTAGTTAGGCTTTCAGACTTTCGTCTGAAAGCCTATTGTGATTACTAAAATTATTATTATTTTTTTTATTATTATTATTATTATTTACCGCGGGAGCCTATTTCTCTATGATCAAAAAGAGATACCGATTTGCGGTTCATCTTACTATTGGGAAACCAGGTGGTGGCTACTCAATAAAGCAATTTTCAAACTTCTGCGCAGACCGGAAGTGACCGAACTTTGTACGTTGTCACAAAATTGAAAATTGGCTATAGTTTCATCAATTCTTTTCCCATTTTTAAACAAATCACATTTTTGGAATTCCTGAATCTTTTCTGAGACAATAGCTATCTCACATTTTTCAATTTCGAACATTCGTCTATGACTTTTATCGTTCGAAAATTGAAAACATGTTGTTTACGAGACAATTTTTGTTATTTTTCAAAATTTTCAAATTTGACCTACATTTTTGGATACCTGAAGTCCACCCGATTCTAGAAATATAAGTTTCATTCAGAGTTATCGCCCTATATTTTTCGATTTTTTTCGAATTTTCTTCCCAATTTGTGAGCTGTGGTTTCGTTTTACGGTCGAATTGATGTTTCTGAAAGTTATGGAACATGAAGTTGTAGTCCAATACCAACTGATAAAGCAATTTCGACAAGGATCCTTAAACCGGAAGTGGTCGAAATAGTGTGCAATATTTTGAAAAAAATGCAAAAAATGGATGTTTTGGTGGAAAACGTGATTTCTCCGTCCGAAATCAACAGATGAAACTAATTAAGGTACCGTTGGATGCCCAGAGGAATGGACTATCGCATGATACCCAATTCATACGGATACGATGAGAAGGAAGCAAAATATGGCACGCTGAAAATCAAGTATTTTCTGATTTGGAGCGTTTTTGGACGCCTGTATCTCGAAAACTTAACCGCAACTTTTTTTTTAACTTTCTCTATCGAGAGTCCATTCGATAGTCTTGTGAATTATGCCACCCAATAAGACTTTGAAATGTCTGGAATAGGTGAAATAACGGACTGAAAATCGAAAAAAGTCGAAAAATCGTGAAATTTTGGAAAATGCTCTACTATTTTTTTATTTTGAGAGATTTTCAAAAAAAGATTGTATATTCAGATAGCTGACCTAATTACGATTCTAACGATGTATAATATGTATGTAGTTATTGAAATTTAATTTTCGATATTTTAAATTTTTTGCATTTTTGGCACTTTTCAACATAGGATTTCTCAGGGGCATTTTATCTGATCAGATAATGCAATATATCATTACAGAGCCCTGTGGCTATTTTAGTGCCCAAACCGGCTATTAAAACTATTCCGAAAATAATAACCATACCGGAAGTATTCAAAAAATGAAAAAAAAAGGTTAAAAACATTGTCGCACTTGCGAAAAACTTGATTTCTCCCTTAGGTAATAGCGGACCAAAAGAACTAAAGGGTCGTTGGAAAGCCCTATTAATGGACCATCATATGGTATCTAAATAATACGATTTCGATGGTAGGGAAATAAATTATTGTATGCCAAAAATCTAGTATTTTCCGATTTTTTAACATTCTGAGACGCCCTTTTCTCGAAAACGACGCCGCAGATTTTTCTTAAACTTTTCTTACTCAAAGTCCTATCGGTTGTCTATATAGTGAATCCAAAATGAAAAGCATTGAAATAATATAGGTGGTCCAAAAATGGCATCAAACTTTGAAAAAAATTGAAAAATCATTAAATTTTTGTAAACGCTCTTTAATTTTTTTTTTTTTCCAAAACTACTCAATGGATGTTTCTGACACTTCTGGTACAGAAAGTTAAGTATCGAAAGAACTTCGTAAAGCTATCGCGACAATGATCGTAAAACCGGAAGTAGTCGAACAAATGTCCGATATTTTGAAAAAAAATAATTTTTTTACGAATACCTTTTTTATTTATGAATATATTTTGATGGTATTTTACACAGGGTTAAAATATCATCGTACTTGAGCAGAAATGAGAAAAAAAATTGTCAGGGTAATTTGCGTTAGCCGCCATCGGCTAATTTAGTTTTTCGTACCCAGAAAAATTATTTATTGTTCGATTTGTATAAAACAAAGTTCATATGCTCCGTGGTCCCAATTGTAATTTTTTTTGTTACGGTAAAATTTTTCTGTCGGCAACGAAAGTGACGTAATATTAACAAAAACTACAATTTTGACAGTTCGGTACCACTTTTTGAAAGCAAATATTTTTTTTTTCAAAACTGATATAACTAAAAGGATGCACCCTGCAAAGATGCACAAAATCCTTAGCTCAGATTTTTTAATTTCAATTTCATTTTCGGGCAATTTCGAATGAAATGTAAAATAAAGTGTAAAATTCAGTTATTTACAATTCATTCAGCGTCTTCATATTTTGAAATATTTATTTGTAATTTTCATAAACTCGTAGCAATAATCCAGACGAAGAGAATGTATGCGAAAATTAGTTTGTAATATGAGCAGTTGCCGAGAAATATGCAATTTTGCATGCATCACTTTTCACGTTATTTTGCCTATAAAAGAGTGAATTATCATTCGATTTGCAATATTTTTTTTCCATTTGATGCCTAATGCCAATTTGGACTAGGTCAAGTCAATTTTACATTTTCACTGTGACCGGAAACGACGTCATTTGGGCAAAAACTGTATTTTTAACCAAAAAAAAAAATATTTTATTCAAATGAGTCTGCCTTATAATATTTTTAAAATTATGATATTTGATCCCCATCAACGAATAGAATGAAGCCATACGACCATACAGATACCACAAAATGGTTTCTAACTTGTATGGTTACAGAGAAATAGGCGATCTTCTATAAGTCACTTTTCAAGGTTTTTGGTCTATAAAAGTCTCAATTATTATTCGATTTTTATAATTTTTTTACCATTTGATGCCTTATGCCATTTATGGCTTCTATGAACTAAGTTAACATTTTCAATATCACCGGAAGTAATGTAATTTTTGCAAAAAACGTATTTTTAGCCTTCAAAACAAACATTTTTTTGAAGGGATTTATATTTATTATTCGTTTAACTTGATAACGTCTGACTCTAATGGGCAGTAAGATTGAATCAATACCATCATATTGATATCAAAAAAAGCCTTCTAGCATGTTCCCTTGTCGAATAATAGCCAATTTTCCCAGGGTCACTCTTAATTTCAGTTTATGGGTTATAGGGTAATTATTTATTGCCCAATATGTATAAAACAAAGTTTGTATTTTGTGTGTTGCGAATTTTCGACTTATTTTTCACCTATAAAAATATCTTTCGGTACCGGAAGTGACGTAATTTTGCCATAATTTACAATTTTGACCGGTCTTTTCGCCAGCAAATATTACTTTTACATATGATAGAGGGTGTCACTGAAGCAAAACAACTAAAGTATAGTTTGGTAGCTCAATGGATCGGCTATGGTATAAGAAACTTCCTGTATGATTCCTGAAAGCCGGTTCAGTGCTGCTTGCAGGTCTAGTTATTTATTATTATTATTTTTCTTTTCGCCGGAGCCTATTTCTCAGTGCCTGTAACAGATACCGATCTGGGACCTAATTCTCTATAGGAAAACCATGTGTTGGCTACTTGATAAACTATTTTTGAAACTTCTGCGCAGACCGGAAGTGGTCGAATTTTGTGCGGTGTCAAAAAATTAAAAAACGGCCGTAGATTCGCCAATTCTGTACCTATTTTCATACAAATGACATTTTCGGAAACCCTGAGTCTTTTCTCGGACGATAGCAGTTGAAAATTTCGATATTTCGAAACTTCATCGCTGACTTCTTGCGATCGAAAAATGAAAAATGTTGTTAAAGAGACAATTTTTGTTATTTTTCAAAATTTTGAAATTTGACCTACATTTTTAGATACTTAAGGTCCATCCGATTCCAGTAATATAAGTTTCATTCAGAGTTATCGCCCTTTATTTTTCGATTTTTTTCGAATTTTCTACCCATTTTGTGAGCTCGGGTTTCGTTTTATGCCCGAATTGACGTTTCTGAAACTTCTGAGGCATGAAGCAAAATGGCCATTGCAAGGAATAAAGCAAATTCAACAATAATCTGTACACCGGAAGTGGTCGAAATATTGGCTGACATTTTGAAAAAATGTGAAAAATGGATGTTTTAGGTAAAAACACGATTTCTCCGTCCGATATCAACGGATTAAACAAATTAAGGTATCATTTGGTCGGGCGGTGATTAGACCACTGAATGATACCCAATTCGTACGAATACGATGAGCAGGAAGCAAAATATGGCACGCTGAAAATCAAGTATTTTCTGATTTGGAGCATTTTTAGATGCCTGTATCTCGAAAACTGCGCCACTGTTTTTTATAAAACTTTCTCTATCGAGAGACCTTGCGGTAGTCTTGTGTACGAAACATCCCATTACGACTTTGAAATATCTGGAATAGGTGAAATAACGGACTGCAAATCAAAAAAAGTCGAAAAATCGTGAAATTTTGGAAAATGCTCTGCTATTTTTTTATTTTAAGAGATTTTCAAAAAAATGTTGTATATTCACATAGCTGACCTAATTGCGGTTCTAACGATATGTAATATATATATGTAGTTATTGAAATTTAATTTTCGATATTTTAAATTTTTTGCATTTTTGAAAATAGGATTTCTCAGGGGCATTTTATCTGATCAGATAATGTAATATATCATTACAAAGCACTGTGCCTATTTTAGTGCCCAAACCGGCTATTAAAACTATTCTGACGACAATAACCATACCATACCGGAAGTATTCAAAAAATGAAAAACAAAAATGGTTAAAAACATTGTCGCACTTGCGAAAAACTAGATTTCTCCCTTAGGTAATAGCGGACCAAAAGAACTAAAGTGTCGCTGGATAGCCCTATTAATGGACCATCATATGGTATCTAAATAATACAATTTCGATGGTAAGGAAATAAATTATTGTATGTCCAAAATCTAGTATTTTCCGATTTTTTAACATTCTGAGACGCCCTTTTCTCTAAAACGACGCCACAGATTTTTCTTAAACTTTTCTTACTCAAAGTCCTATCGGTTGTCTATATAGTGAATTCAAAATGAAAAGCATTGAAATAATATAAGTGGTCCAAAAATGGCCTCAAACTTTGAAAAAAATTGAAAAATCGTTAAATTTTTGGAAACGCTCTTTAATTTATCTTTTTTTCCCAAACTACTCAATGGATGTTTCTGACACTTCTGGTACGTAAAGTTAAGTGTCCAAAGAACTTCGAAAAGCTATCACAACAACGATCGTAAAACCGGAAGTAGTCGAAAAAATGTCCGATATTTTGAAAAAAATTAATTCTTTTACGAAAACCTTTTTTTATTTATGAACATTTTTTGATAATATTTTACACAGGAATTATTGATATAGAAATAAACCATGCTAGTCCAGAAATGACATAGTTTTTATCTAGTCGACGTTAAACCCCATTTCTCTCATCTCGGTAGTGCTGGTTAATTTGAGATATATTTTGTCTCCGTTAAGTTTTTTACCTTTTTTAATTTCAGTTTATGGGTTCCAAGTTTATTATTTATTGCCTGGTGTGTATAAAACACTTCACAATTGCGAATTCTCAACTTATTTGTTACCGATAATGATTTCTTTTGGCACCGGGAGTGAAGTAATTTTGCCAGATTATACAATTTTGACCGGTGTATTCGCAAGCAAATATTACTTACAAATCTGATAGAGGGTGTCACTGAATCATAACAACTGCAGTATCGTTTGGTAGCTCGATGGATCGGCTATTGTATGACGCCCTTCCTGTCTGATTCTTGAAAGCCGATTCAGTACTGCAGGTCTAGTTAAGCTTTCATATTTCATATGAAAGCTTATTGTTTCTGTTAAGATTATTAAGCTTTCATATTACATATGAAAGCTTATTGTTTCTGTTAAGATTATTATTGTTATTTTTTTTTTGTGTTTTGTCCACAAATCGGATTTCTCAGAATCTAACGATAGGATCGTTCTGAAACTTTTACCTATCCCCCCAAAAATGGGTGGTGGCTGTTGATTAAATATATTTTCAAAACGTTTTACGAATCCGAAATCACCGAATTTTACGAACGAAAAAACTGACAATGCATAGTCGTAACTTTGTTATTTTTTGACCGATTTTACTAATTCTTTTTTCTTTGAATACCTTGAAAAAAATCATTTTCATCTGCAGTTTCGCATTTTCCAATTTCGAAAATTCGTCGCTGTGATTTCGAACCGGAAGTTTAGACCAATTTGAGAACTTCTTTAATAGTTGTACGATTTTCATGAAATTTAGTGTATAAGTAGATGTTACCGATGTGACTTCAAAAATATAATTATAAATGTTCTAAATTATCTCCCCTTGACGAAATTAAGGATCAAATTTTTCAAAAAAATCGTCGAAATATAGGTCAGAATGACCTATTTTTTTTTTTTGATACTAGACAAGTAATTACTGATTCGTACACAAAATATGGAGTTTGTCGATCGAACCGGAAGTGCCACCATCTTTAAACGTGAAAAATCAAAAAGGCTTTTTTGCTATTTTACTTACAGACTCGGGAGTTATATTTTCAGAATCCTTGAAGGAATGCCTAAAAATCTATCGGAGCCGAATTTTGATTTCGGTCACGTGATGGTCACCATTTTGAATTGAAAATGAAAAATAGAAGCAATTTGAAGGGCCGGGACTTTGGAACACAATAACTCTCCTTCTAATTAAGCTAGAATGTTCAAACTTGGTGTAGACGTTCACTAGGTCAATGTCATGATTGAGTTCAAAGATGAGCATTTTCTGCTTAGGGTAAGCAGAGATAAGGATGCTGATTTGTTGATTCTTTAGGGCACGATAACTTCGGTTATAATGAAGGGAGGGCGATGAAACTTTTGTCAATAGAGAGTCTAATAGCTAGCCTGTTGTTTGAAATCATTGTATCATTTTTTTTAAATATCAGGGATAGCCGAAAAAAAGAGATTGAAAATCCAAAAAGTCGTATTTTTACAATTTGGAGCATGTTTAGAGGTCTTTCTCGTAAAGTCAACATAATATTTTTTGGGAACTTCTTCTACAAAGAGTCTTATTGGTAGTCTTTTATATGAAACCATCGATCAACAGTCCAACTTATCTGGAGTAGAAGAACAAAAGGATCGAAAATTGAAAACGGCACCCTTTCATTGTTAAGCGAAACATGCAGTGTGGGTGACTACAATCTACACATTTAGTCATCGTATAGAGCTTATTCAACAGTATCGAATTCCAACTGCTTAGGGATATTTTACGTGCACTCCAATGTGTACACGGGACCTTTGTGTTTCATCCCATCCGAACGACTAGACAGCTGTGCTTGTCAGGCCCTCCGTTCTGCCTCACTGACAACAGGGAACCACGCCGGGAAATCAAGATGAACTTTCTCCGTGCAGAACTTTCAATTCAGGCCAAACGTTTATTGCACACGATTAAGCTGGTCAGTTGTAATAATCGGTTGGCAATTAAAGTACCGTGCACATTAAACTGTTAAAACAGAAAATTTCGCCCGGTTGAAATGTTTCTTGCTATAACTCAGCAATTTTCCGAATTCAGGGAGGCTGAATGGTTAGCATGTGCGCGCTGTATCGTAACGTCTGTCATTGAGTCAACGAGCGTCGTTTCGATCTCCAGGTTGCACGTGACATGAAGTATGATGTCCAGTAAGCGCAAGGGGAGTTTTTAAAAAAAATTAAAAAACATAATTTAGTCACAAAATGACCTAGTTTGTGTCGAATGGACATTAGGCCGCATTTCTCTCTTTCTCTTTTATTTTTAAAGTTTTGTAATAATCTTTTGGTAATCAAAGGTACTGTAAAAGTGATAAAACAGAAAATTTCGCCCGGTTGTAATGTTTCTCACTTTAAAGTCAGCAATTTGCAGATTTTGAGGGGCAAACGTTTATTGCGAACGCTTAAGCTGGTCAGGGGGGGGGGCTTATTTTTAAAAGTTTTGTAATATTCGGTTGATAACTAAAGGTACCATGCAAATTAAACTGTTCAAATAGAAAATTTGGGCCGGTTGAAATGTTTCTCGCTGTAGGTCAGCAATTTGCCGATTTTAGGGAGGTTGCGTGGCTGAATGATTAGCACGTGCGCTCTGTATCAAAACGTCTGTCATTGAGTCAACTGGCGTTGTTTCGATTTCTTGGTTGTACGTGACAGGGAGTATGGTCGCCTGTCCAACCTCGTAGGCCGTAACGCCGCTGCCCGGGTAAAATTTCCCTCATTGCACACTTTATGGCATATGCCAGTCTTCATTAGCCCATTTTAGGAGCAGAACAGTAGGACGTTAAACCCCATTCAATTTCATTTCATTTTCTCTATGTTGCTTATTTATTATAGTGGATAAATATTTTTCTGGTTCTAGCAATTATTTAATTTCTGCATAGAAATCTTGCTTTGGCCAGTTTTTTTTATTGCAGAGTGCCATTCTTGTATAATTCAGTCTATGATCCTTTGTTTAAAACATGCTTAAGAAGTCGTCATGATTTCCTACTTATAACCAAACATATTGGAAATATTTGTCTGGCATTATTAAATCCTAATTTTATTGGTCTTATTTAAAATTAAACTTTCATTTAACTATGAACAACCCTTAACGTGTCTCTTTAAAACTATTAAGTACTCTAAAATAGTAGCTCAACCTTTTGACCTAAACTCATTAATTTACCATTTTGTTGTGAGCGACTTCTTATTCTTCCTATATGACATATTGCACGTGTCGGATTTCAAAGGGGGGGTTGGATGGCTGAATGGCTAGCACGCGCCTGTCATTGAGTTAACTAGCGTGTTTTCGAATGCCCGGTTGTACGTGACAAGGAGTAAGGTCGCCTGTCCAACCTGACATTTTTATTTTTTTTCCCGCCATTTTCATTTCATTTTCTCATCCGTCTCATTACAGTAATACAAGTTTCAGTTATTTCCCTTTAGTTTTCAGATTATTGTTATGCCTGGGTGCAATGTTTCATACTATATTTAGACTTGTAACTTCGCGAGTTTTTGACCAATTTTGATAATTTTTTCTTCTTATCCTTTTATTTAGGATACTTGATACAATCAATGACACGTGACGATGAATATGAAAGCTTTCATATCTGCATGGGACAGTAGCAGATCTAGTTATTATTTTTTTTTTTTGTGTTTCTCCTGCAAATCGGATTTCACAGAATCTATCCATAGGATGTTTCTGAAACTTTGACCTACCCCCCCAAAAATGGGTGGTGGCTGTTGATCAAATATATTTTCAAAACGTTTTGCGAATTCGAAATCACCGAATTTTACGAACGAAAAAACTGACAATGCATAGTCGTAACTTTGCTATTTTTTGACCGATTTTACTAATTCTTTTTTCTTTGAATACCTTGAAAAAAATCATTTTCATCTGCAGTTTCACATTTTCGAATTTCGAAAATTCGTCGCTGTGATTTCGAACCGGAAGTTTAGACCAATTTGACAACTTCTTTAATAGTTGTACGATTTTCATGAAATTTAGTATTTAAGTAGATCTTACCAATGTGACTTCAAAATTATAATGAGAAATTTTCTAAATTATCTCCCCTTGGTGAAATTAAGGATCGAAGTTTTAAAAATAATCGTCAAAATATAGGTCAGAATGACCTGAAATTTTTTTTCGATACTCGACAGGTAATTACTGATTCCTACACAAAATATGGAGTTTGTCGATCAAACCGGAAATGCCACCATCTTGAAACATGAAAAATCCCTAAGGCTTTTTTGCTATCTTACTTACAGACACGGGAGTTATATTTTCTGAATCCTTGAAGGATGGCCCGAAAATCGTAGGGAGCAGAATTTTGATTTAGGTCAACTGGTGGTTGCCATTTTGAAGTGAATATGAAAAGTAGTAGCAATTTGAAGGACCGAGACTTTGAAACACAATAACTCTCCTTCTAATTGAGCTAGAATGTTCAATCTTGGTGTAGACGTTCACTAGGTCAATGTCATGATTGAGTGCAAAGATGAACATTTTCTGCCTAGGGTAAGCAGAGATAAGCATGCTGATTTGTTGATTCTTTAGGGCACAATAACTTCGGTTATAATGAAGGGAGGGTGATGAAACTCTTGTCAATCGAGAGTCTAATAGCTAGCCCGTTGTGTGAAATCATTGTATCATTTTTTTTTAAATATCAGGGGTAGCAGAAAAAAGAGATCGAAGATCCAACAAGTCGTATTTTTACGATTTGGAGCATTTTTCAAGGTCCCTTTCTCTTAAAGTCAACATAATATTTTGGGGGAACTTCTTCTACAAAGAGTCTTATCGGTAGTCTTTTATATGAAACCATAGATCAACAGTCCAAAATATCAGGAGTAGTAGAATAAAAGGATCGAAAATTGAAAACCGCACCCTTTCATTGTTAAGCAAAACATGCAGTGTGGGTGGCTACAATCTGCACATTTAGTCATCGTATAGAGCTTATTCAACAATATAGAATTCCAACTGCTAAGGGATCTTTTACGTGCACTCCAATGTGTACACGGCGTATGGGGGGACACGCCAGAATATCGAGATGAACTTTCTCGGCCAATGCAGGGATCGAACACCCGACCTCCTGGCTAGCAGGCCAACGCCTTAGCCACATAGTGTGAACACCCATCGTACATTTCATCCGTCAAATCAAAGCATTTCATTGCATTAGACCAATAATTAATTATTCTTAATTTAAAACTTTATTTAATATTAGTCTGGCATTATTAAATCCTAATTTTATTGGTCTTATTTAAAATTAAACTTTAATTTAACGTGTCTCTTTAAAACAATTAAATACTCTAAAACAAAAAACAAAACAAAAAATCAATAAGCGGGTCAATTCAGGTAAGTATAACTACGGGTTCTGTCCAGCTTCTCTCGTCTACGGCCATACCACGTTGAAAACACCAGTTGTCGTCCGATCACTGAAGTTAAGCAACGTCGGGCCCGGTTAGTACTTGGATGGGTGACCGCCTGGGAACACCGGGTGCTGTAGACGCCTTTTTGCCCTGATTCATCGTGAAAAAATCAATTTTCCGCGAATCAGACCACAGCGCGCACTCTTTTGCACCACTCCAGCTCTGCGCTCGGCCCGTCTCCCCAGGGAATAAGACACAAAAAGAATTTGAGTAAGCACAAGTATGGGTTCTGTCCACCTTCTCTCGTCTACGGCTACACCACGTTGAAAACACCAGTTCTCGTCCGATCACTGAAGTTAAGCAACGTCCAGCCCGGTCAGTACTTGGATGGGTGACCGCCTGGGAACACCGGGTGCTGTAGACGCCTTTTTAAAACCGACCACCCCCCCAAAAAAAAAAATCAATAAGCGGGTCAATTCAGGTAAGTATAACTACGGGTTCTGTCCACGTTCTCTCGTCTACGGCCACACCACGTTGAAAACACCAGTTCTCGTCCGATCACTGAAGTTAAGCAACGTCGGGCCCGGTCAGTACTTGGATGGGTGACCGCCTGGGAACACCGGGTGCTGTAGACGCCTTTTTAAAAACCGACACCTCCCCCCCCCACACAAAAAAAAAATCAATAAGCGGGTCAATTCAGGTAAGTATAACTACGGGTTCTGCCCACCTTCTCTCGTCTACGGCCACACTACGTTGAAAACACAAGTTCTTGTCCGATCACTGAAGTTAAGCAAAGTCGGGCCCGGTTAGTACTTGGATGGGTGACCGCCTGGGAACACCGGGTGCTATAGACGCTTTTTAAAACCGACAAAAACCGCCCCAAAAATCAATAAGCGGGTCAATTCCGGTAAGTATAACTACGGGTTCTGTCCACCACCTCTCGTCTACGGCCATACCACGTTGAAAACACCAGTTCTCGTCCGATCACTGAAGTTAAGCAACGTCGGGCCCGGTCAGTACTTGGATGGGTTACTGCCTGGGAACATCGGGTGCTGTAGGCCCCTTTTTAAAACCGACAAAAAAACAAAAAAAAATCAATAAGCGGGTCAATTGAGGTAAGTATAACTACGGGTTCTGTCCACCTTCTCTCGTCTACGGCCACACCACGTTGAAAACACCAGTTCTCGTCCGATCACTGAAGTTAAGCAACGTCGGGCCCGGTCAGTACTTGGATGGGTGACCGCCTGGGAACATCGGGTGCTGTAGGCCCCTTTTTAAAACCGACAAAAAAACAAAAAAAAATCAATAAGCGGGTCAATTGAGGTAAGTATAACTACGGGTTCTGTCCACCTTCTCTCGTCTACGGCCACACCACGTTGAAAACACCAGTTCTCGTCCGATCACTGAAGTTAAGCAACGTCGGGCCCGGTCAGTACTTGGATGGGTGACCGCCTTGGAACACCGGGTGCTGTGCTGTGCTATTTAAAACCGCCCCCCCCCCAAAAAAAAAAATCAATAAGCGGGTCAATTCAAGTATGTATAACTACGGGTTCTGTCCACCTTCTCTCGTCTACTGTCATACCATGTTGAAAACACCAGTTCTCGTCCGATCACTCAAGTTAAGCAACGTCGGGCCCGGTTAGTACTAGGATGGGTGACCGCCTGGGAACACCGGGTGCTGTAGACGCCTTTTTGCACTAAACTCAATAATTTACCATTTTTTTGTGAGTGGCTTGTACGTGTCTGATTTCAAAGGGGGGGTTGGGCGGCTGAATGGTTAGCACGCGCGCCTGTCATTGAGTTAACTAGCGTGTTTTCGAATGCTCGGTTGTACGTGACAAGGAGTAAGGTCGCCTGTCCAACCTGTCATTTTTAATTTTTTTCCGGCAATTTTCATTTCATTTTCTCATCCGTCTCATTACAGTAATACAAGTTTCGGTTATTTCCCTTTAGTTTTCAGATTATTGTTATGCCTGGGTGCAATGTTTCATACTATATTTAGACTTGTAATTTTGCGAGTTTTTGACGAATTTTGATAATTTTTTCTTCTTATCCTTTTATTTAGGATACTTGATACAATCAATGACACGTGGCGATGAATATGAAAGCTTTCATATCTGCATGGGACAGTAGCAGATCTAGTTATTTTTTTTTTTTGTGTTTCTCCTGCAAATCGGATTTCACAGAATCTATCCATAGGATGTTTCTGAAACTTTGACCTACCCCCCCAAAAATGGGTGGTGGCTGTTGATTAAATATATTTTCAAAACGTTTTGCGAATTCGAAATCACCGAATTTTACGAACGAAAAAACTGACAATGCATAGTCGTAACTTTGCTATTTTTTGACCGATTTTACTAATTCTTTTTTCTTTGAATAGCTTGAAAAAAATCATTTTCATCTGCAGTTTCACATTTTCGAATTTCGAAAATTCGTCGCTGTGATTTCGAACCGGAAGTTTAGACCAATTTGACAACTTCTTTAATAGTTGTACGATTTTCATGAAATTTAGTATTTAAGTAGATCTTACCAATGTGACTTCAAAATTATAATGAGAAATTTTCTAAATTATCTCCCCTTGGTGAAATTAAGGATCGAAGTTTTAAAAATAATCGTCAAAATATAGGTCAGAATGACCTGAAAATTTTTTTCGATACTCGACAGGTAATTACTGATTCCTACACAAAATATGGAGTTTGTCGATCAAACCGGAAATGCCACCATCTTGAAACATGAAAAATCCCTAAGGCTTTTTTGCTATCTTACTTACAGACACGGGAGTTATATTTTCTGAATCCTTGAAGGATGGCCCGAAAATCGTAGGGAGCAGAATTTTGATTTAGGTCAACTGGTGGTTGCCATTTTGAAGTGAATATGAAAAGTAGTAGCAATTTGAAGGGCCGAGACTTTGAAACACAATAACTCTCCTTCTAATTGAGCTAGAATGTTCAATCTTGTTGTAGACGTTCACTAGGTCAATGTCATGATTGAGTGCAAAGATGAACATTTTCTGCCTAGGGTAAGCAGAGATAAGCATGCTGATTTGTTGATTCTTTAGGGCACAATAACTTCGGTTATAATGAAGGGAGGGTCATGAAACTCTTGTCAATCGAGAGTCTAATAGCTAGCCCGTTGTGTGAAATCATTGTATCATTTTTTTTTAAATATCAGGGGTAGCAGAAAAAAGAGATCGAAGATCCAACAAGTCGTATTTTTACGATTTGGAGCATTTTTCAAGGTCCCTTTCTCTTAAAGTCAACATAATATTTTGGGGGAACTTCTTCTACAAAGAGTCTTATCGGTAGTCTTTTATATGAAACCATAGATCAACAGTCCAAAATATCAGGAGTAGTAGAATAAAAGGATCGAAAATTGAAAACCGCACCCTTTCATTGTTAAGCAAAACATGCAGTGTGGGTGGCTACAATCTGCACATTTAGTCATCGTATAGAGCTTATTCAACAATATAGAATTCCAACTGCTAAGGGATCTTTTACGTGCACTCCAATGTGTACACGGCGTATGGGGGGACACGCCAGAATATCGAGATGAACTTTCTCGGCCAATGCAGGGATCGAACACCCGACCTCCTGGCTAGCAGGCCAACGCCTTAGCCACATAGTGTGAACACCCATCGTACATTTCATCCGTCAAATCAAAGCATTTCATTGCATTAGACCAATAATTAATTATTCTTAATTTAAAACTTTATTTAATATTAGTCTGGCATTATTAAATCCTAATTTTATTGGTCTTATTTAAAATTAAACTTTAATTTAACGTGTCTCTTTAAAACAATTAAATACTCTAAAACAAAAAACAAAACAAAAAATCAATAAGCGGGTCAATTCAGGTAAGTATAACTACGGGTTCTGTCCAGCTTCTCTCGTCTACGGCCATACCACGTTGAAAACACCAGTTGCCATTATTTAAACTTGTTAGTGTGTTATTCAAGTGTCAACATGTGGAATGTAGCTGATTGTAATGTTTTATTCATCCCAGGATCTTATGTGTTTTTATGGAGTATGTATACACCGGATATTTATCTACACCGACATCTCAAGATGAATTATGAACTCAGATTAATGTATATTCCCACTGGACTATATTATGTGTGTTTCTATAATTTATACACCCTACGGATTAACTGTAGATTTCTAACGACCAAAGGTAATTCGAAATTATTTTTGTATACTCCTTTACCCCCTTACACTTTTTTTACAAAATGATTAAAATAACTTCATGGAATGTAAACGGTCTTCGTGACCGGTCTAAGTTAAGTAATGTTTTTAACCTTCTAAATGATATGAACTATGATATTATATGTTTACAAGAAACTTTCTGGGATGATACATTTGTTGCAAGCGTAGAATCTCTATGGAACGGGAAACTAGTATATAATAACTATCCGGACGTGCATAGAAGGGGGGTTGCTATTTTATTTAAAAATGATATTAAATCATGCATCCAAAATACTGTTATGGATTCCTCTGGTAGGATTTTAAAAGTAGACATTTTCATTAATGATAAAAACGTATCTATTTTTTCTATATATGCCCCAAATAATGATAAAGATAGAATTGTATTTTTTAATGATATTCCAACATATATAGATCATAATAGACTTAATATTATATGCGGTGATTTTAACGATGTTTTAAGCCCATACTTAGATAGAGCAAAAGATATGTATACTAATAAACATTCATGTGCAGCTTTTAAATCCTTCATTAATAATAATAATTTATGTGATATATACAGGCATAAACACCCGGACCGAGCTCAATTCACAAGACGAGCAGTCAGTAACAACAGACTTCGTATGAGTCGTATAGACTATATTCTGGTCAGCAGGCAGGTCAAATCAAATGTCGTCAATGTTTATATAACACACACTAAGTTATCCGACCACAGCCAAGTTATTTTAACGGTTGATTTCAGTGAGTGTGAACGTGGTCCGGGTGTTTATATTTTTAATAACACATTATTAAATGACTTAGTTTTTTGTGAAAAGGTATATAATATTATTAGAAATGAAAGTAAATTAGATCTTTTTAATTCCGAACCACTGGTATGGTGGGATAATCTGAAGTTTAAGATAAAATCTACAGCACGCACTTATTCAAAAAATACTAAAAGGAAAGAGAGGGAACTATATTGGGATATACAAAATAAATTAACAAGGGAATATGCAAGAATTGATAGAACGAACAGTACAAATTATGATACAATATTAGAATTAGAAGCCAGACTCGAACAAATAGAAAATGATTTATGTAAAGGGGCCATCTTAAGATCTAAAGTGAAACATGCTGTAGAAAGTGATAGGAATACATCATATTTTTTAAGTTTAGAAAAACAGAGGCAAAATAATAAATGCATTAAAGAATTGATTAACGACAATGATGATATTTTAAATGATACTAGTTCTATTTTATATGAGTGTTCTTACTTTTATAGTAATCTATATGCTAAAGATGATGATAATTTAAGTGCTATAAATGATTTATCTAAAGTAATACATAAAAATATTCTACCTGTAGACAGAGATTTTTGCGATAAAAGTATTACTTTAGATGAATTATCTAAAACACTTAAAAGTTTGACTAAAAATAAAAGCCCTGGTTTAGACTCTCTTACTCCAGAATTTTATTTAAAGTTTTGGGACTTGATAGGCCCTTTATATCTACATGTACTTAATTTTATATATGTAAATCAAATTATGTCTCGCTCTATGCGAAAAGGAATGATAACCCTTATTTATAAAGATAAAGGAGATAGAAGGAATCTTAAGAATTATAGACCCATTACACTTTTAAATACAGATTATAAGATTTTATCCAAATGTTTGTCTATTAGATTAAGAAAAATTATACATACTTTTATATCCCCCGAACAGACTTGCTCTGTTCCAGGCAGAAATATTTTAGATACAGTAGCTTCTATTAGAGATGTGATTAATTATACCGATGATGAAGATATTGAGGGATTTATCTTAAAATTAGACGCAGAAAAGGCTTTTGATAGAGTATCTCATGCATATTTATTCCATGTGTTAAAGTGCTTTGGGGTGGGGGATAATTTCATAAATTGGATCAAGACTTTATACTCAGATATATATAGTACAGTTAAATGCAATGGCCATTTATCTCCATTTTTTAAAGTAGAGAGATCTGTTAGACAGGGTTGTCCTTTATCAGCAATTTTATATGTTATCACTGCAGAGCCTTTAAATTTGTTAATTAAGCAATCTCCCTTAAAAGGAATACCCATATATAATTCTGATGTTGTCTCCTTAATATACCAACATGCCGATGACACTAATTTAACTTTATCCAATATAGACTCTGTCAATTCTGTTTTTAAGGTTTTAAATATATATTGCTCAGCTTCCGGAGCAAAAATCAATACATCTAAGTCAGAATTACTGCCTATAGGTAAAAGCGAATATTTGGACTATGATTATAATATTGATGTTAAAGTTGTATCTGATTCTATTGAAATTTTAGGTGTCTATTTAGGATCGAATAAAAATGTGTGTAATAGTTTGAACTGGGACAGTAAGGTTAATAAAATTAAACAACTTCTAGGCCTATGGAGCAGGCGACGTATTACCCTTGCAGGTAAAGTGACTGTGATACAATCCCTATTGTTATCGAAACTGTGGTATACAGCGAGTGTTTTACCGTTACCTGACGCTGTAGAGCGTGAAATCACATCACTTATCAATAAATTTCTCTGGCGAGGCAAGCCACCCCGTGTTAAGTACACAACTCTTGTCAAAACAAAAGCAGACGGTGGTCTAAATCTACCTAATATTAAATTAAAATGCCAATCCTTATGTTTAAAATGGATTATTAAGTTGTGTGATGTTAATTATAAACATGTATGGAAAAGCATTATGAAATATTATCTATCTAAAGCTACGTGTTCAAATAATTGTATTGATATTTTTAAACTGAATATAGATAAGCTTACTTTGTCAAATCTACCTGCTTTTTACAAATATATTTTAATTGCCTGGAATGACTTAAATAATGGAACGAGACCAGATCCTAAAAATTTTAATGATATTTCCATTCAACCATTATTTAATAATAACCTAATAAAACATAATGGACGAACGCTGAATTTTAAATTATTTCAGTCATGTGGTATTAATTATATTTATGATATTATATATTATGTTAAACCCGGTTTTATTCCGAACCATACTGTTCTCGATATTTTTCAAGATGCTTATGCTAATTTTGATAATGATAAACTTTTAAAGAATTATGATGTAATAAAATCCTCAATTCCTGAGAAATGGAGACATATTATTGAAAACAACTCGTATGATAGCACCTGTGATATCCACGATGAAATTTCTTTTAATATTAATGATGTATTAGTTAAATCCAAAGATATCACTTCTAAATATTGTTATAAATTATTGATTAAGAATAATAGTTCCGATCCCACTTCGTATCATTTTTGGGAGAAGAATGATATAACGGTGAACTGGCCTCTTGTATGGAAAAATGTTTTTAAATATTATAAAAATCCGTGTAACATTGACCTAGATTTTAAAATAGCGCACAATATAATATGGACTATGGATAAATTGTATAAAGTAAATATTATAGATTCAAATGTATGCCCTGTATGTAAAGTAGAAATAGAAAATATTGTTCATATGTTTTTAGAATGTAATTGTCTTGTAAATATTATAGATCTACTTAAAGAGATCATACTCGATATAACAAATTCCCCCATGAGTAATGAAGTCTTTAAAACAAGTTTACTGTTAGGTATTCAGTCCACCGCCAATAACAACAGTCATATGGAACTTTGTAATGTTATTTTATCATCCGCAAGACAAGCTATTTATAAGCGTCGCATGGTTACTTTAGATAAAGAAAACTGTAGATTGAATATCATTAACTTATTTAAAAACATATTAAAAGAAAATATATATAATATAAGTATTTATTTTAAGGATAATCAGTCAAATTTTATTGATAAGTTCATTAAGCCGTCATGTCTATTGCTATATGAAGATAATGGAGATATTCAATTAGATTTTTGAAAGAGTGTGTATATACCCTTGTCTTTTACTCTGTAAATTACTTTTTTAATTTCTTTTAATATACGCTCTGTAAATACTTGTACAGTGTATACCTACAAAACATTCAAAAATATGTTTTTAAACTTTACTTATTAACTCTTTCATATGTATCAGTGTAAATATGTTTAGTATATTTTTGTTTATTCATATATCATGATGTATCTGTATATAATTTTTATATCTGAATAAACATATTTACAAGAAAAAAAAAAAAAAAAAAAAACAGTTGTCGTCCGATCACTGAAGTTAAGCAACGTCGGGCCCGGTTAGTACTTGGATGGGTGACCGCCTGGGAACACCGGGTGCTGTAGACGCCTTTTTGCCCTGATTCTTCGTGAAAAAATCAATTTTCCGCGAATCAGACCACAGCGCGCACTCTTTTGCACCACTCCAGCTCTGCGCTCGGCCCGTCTCCCCAGGGAATAAGACATAAAAAGAATTTGAGTAAGCACAAGTATGGGTTCTGTCCACCTTCTCTCGTCTACGGCTACACCACGTTGAAAACATCAGTTCTCGTCCGATCACTGAAGTTAAGCAACGTCCGGCCCGGTCAGTACTTGGATGGGTGACCGCCTGGGAACACCGGGTGCTGTAGACGCCTTTTTAAAACCGACCCCCCCCCCCAAAAAAAAAAAAAAAAAATCAATAAGCGGGTCAATTCCGGTAAGTATAACTACGGGTTCTGTCCACCACCTCTCGTCTACGGCCATACCACGTTGAAAACACCAGTTCTCGTCCGATCACTGAAGTTAAGCAACGTCGGGCCCGGTCAGTACTTGGATGGGTTACCGCCTGGGAACATCGGGTGCTGTAGGCCCCTTTTTAAAACCGACAAAAAAACAAAAAAAAAATCAATAAGCGGGTCAATTGAGGTAAGTATAACTACGGGTTCTGTCCACCTTCTCTCGTCTACGGCCACACCACGTTGAAAACACCAGTTCTCGTCCGATCACTGAAGTTAAGCAACGTCGGGCCCGGTCAGTACTTGGATGGGTGACCGCCTGGGAACACCGGGTGCTGTGCTGTGCTTTTTAAAACCGACACCCCCCAAAAAAAAAATCAATAAGCGGGTCAATTCAAGTATGTATAACTACGGGTTCTGTCCACCTTCTCTCGTCTACTGTCATACCATGTTGAAAACACCAGTTCTCGTCCGATCACTCAAGTTAAGCAACGTCGGGCCCGGTTAGTACTAGGATGGGTGACCGCCTGGGAACACCGGGTGCTGTAGACGCCTTTTTTCACTAAACTCAATAATTTACCATTTTTTTGTGAGTGGCTTGTACGTGTCTGATTTCAAAGGGGGGGTTGGGCGGCTGAATGGTTAGCACGCGCGCCTGTCATTGAGTTAACTAGCGTGTTTTTCGAATGCTCGGTTGTACGTGACAAGGAGTAAGGTCGCCTGTCCAACCTGTCATTTTTAATTTTTTTCCGGCAATTTTCATTTCATTTTCTCATCCGTCTCATTACAGTAATACAAGTTTCGGTTATTTCCCTTTAGTTTTCAGATTATTGTTATGCCTGGGTGCAATGTTTCATACTATATTTAGACTTGTAATTTTGCGAGTTGTTGACGAATTTTGATAATTTTTTCTTCTTATCCTTTTATTTAGGATACTTGATACAATCAATGACACGTGGCGATGAATATGAAAGCTTTCATATCTGCATGGGACAGTAGCAGATCTAGTTAGGGTTTCACACTGCGTAGCTTGTGTGAAACACTATTGTTTTTGTTAAAATTATTATTCTTCTTATTATTATTATTATTATTATTATTCAGATTCCAATTTGAATAGATCTCAGCAACTACGTGTCGCATCGTTACGATTTCTTCGGTTTTACTGGGAAAGTGGGTGTGACTTAGAGGATAAAGCTATTTTGAACGTTCTGCGACAATGCGAAATGTCCGAAATCACCGAAGTTATCGTTTTTGAAAATATTGCAGTAATTTTAACAATAATCATTGGATTTTAACTTTCGATACATTTTGGCATAGCCGGAGACAGGGCACATAGCTACGCTACTTTCGATTTTTGATTTTCGGCAAATCTTCGAAGATATTAGGCGCCAAATTTCGAAAATTTAAAATTTTACAAAAAACTTTTTTATTTATAAATATTTTTTAGTCGTGTTGTGCACAGAATTAAAGAGTCGTCTGACTAGCGCAAAAATGTTAAAAAAATTTGTCGCAGTAATTTTCCTTGGCCGCCATTGGCTAATTCACTTTTTCAGTCCTAGATTAAATTTTTATTGTTCGATTTGTATAAAACAAAGTTCATATGCTTCGTTGTCTCAATTGTCATTTTTTTTATTACCAAAAGTGTTATCTGTCGGCACCGGAAGTGGCATAATTTTACCAAAAACTACAATTTTGACGGTTAGTTTCCTTCTTCTTAAACAAATATTATTTTTTGGAAAAATTATATGACTCAAAGAGTGTGTCCTTTCAAGGCGCAAAAAATGGCGGAAGCAGTTTTTTTAATTTCTATTTCATTTTCTAGCAAATTGGATTAAGAGGTGAAAAAAGGCGTAAAATTGACCTATTTACAACCCATTCAGGCTTTTCAGATTTTAAAATATTTTTACTTAACTTTTATAAACCTGTAACTATAATCCATACGAAGAGAATGTATGTTAAAATTAGTTTGTAATATAAGCAGTTGCCGAGAAATGGGCAGTTTTGCATAAGTCACTGTTTTCGTAATTTTGCCTGTAAAATAGTCAATTATTAATGGATATTCACAAAAGTGACATCATTTGATTCAAAAAGCAAGTCTGCGTCATATCATGTTGATTACTATTTAAAATTGACACCGGAAGTGACGTCATTTAGTCAAAAACTCAATTTTTAACTTTTAAAATCGATATTTTTTTCAACCAAGAATTATGTCACATATAATAATAAAATTAATTTTGGATTTAAATTCACATATTAACAAAACTCATACGGCCAAAAAGATATCATAAAATTGTTTCTAACTTGTTCGGTTGCCGAGATATAGGCGATTTTCTAAAAGTCACTTTTGAAGGTTTTTGGCCCATAAAAGTGTCAATTATTATTCGATTTTCATAAAATTTTCACCCTTTGAAGCCTAATGTCATAGACGATGTTAAAAAACTAATTTAAAGTTTTCATTCTCACCGGAAGTAACGTCATTTTGGCAAAAACTGTATTTTAAGCCTTCAAAGCCGATATTTTATTCAAATGAGTCTGATTTGTAATGTTTATACAATTATGATATTTGATTCCAATCAACAAATAGATTAAACCCATACGGTCATATAAATACCAAAAAATGGTTTCTAACTTGTACGGTTGCCGAGAAATAGACGATTTTCTACACGTCACTTTTCAAGGTTTTTGATCTATAAAAGTGGCAATTATTATTTGATTTACATAAAATTTTCACTATATGATATCGTATGCCATTTCTGATTTCATAAGACTAATTGAACATTTTCATTAACACAGGAAGTAATTTAATTTTGTCAAGATGTATGTTAAAATTAGTTTGTAATATAAGCAGTTGCCAAGAAATGGGCAGTTCTGCATAAGTCACTGTTTTCGTTATTTTGCGTGTAAAATAGTCAATTATTATTGGATTTGTATAAAAGTGACATCATTTGATTCAAAAAGCATGTAGCGTCATATCAAGTTGATTACTATTTAAAATTGACACCGAAAGTGACGTCATTTTGTCAAAAACTGCATTTTAAACTTTTTAAATCAATGTTTTATTCAATGTTTCGTTGGTACCGGAAGTGACATATATTCAAGGGTAACTTGGCACCGAAAGTGACATGTTTAAGGGTAACGTGGCACCAGTGAAACCCGTCATTCCTGCATGCAGGTCTAGTTCTTATTATTATTATTCAGATTCCAATTTGAATAGATCTCAGCAACTACGTGTCGCATCGTTACGATTTCTTCGGTTTTACTGGGAAAGTGGGTGTGACTTAGAGGATAAAGCTATTTTGAACGTTCTGCGACAATGCGAAATGTCCGAAATCACCGAAGTTATCGTTTTTTGAAAATATTGCAGTAATTTTAACAATAATCATTGGATTTTAACTTTCGATACATTTTGGCATAGCCTGAGACAGGGCACATAGCTACGCTACTTTCGATTTTTGATTTTCGGCAAATCTTCGAAGATATTAGGCGCCAAATTTCGAAAATTTAAAATTTTACAAAAAACTTTTTTATTTATTAATATTTTTTAGTCGTATTGTGCACAGAATTAAAGAGTCATCTGACTAGTGCAAAAATGTTAAAAAAATTTGTCTCAGTAATATTCTTTGGGCGCCATTGGCTAATTCAGTTTTTCAGTCCTAGATTAATTTTTTATTGTTCGATTTGTATAAAACAAAGTTCATATGCTTCGTTGTATCAATTGTCATTTTTTTTATTACCGAAAGTGTTATCTGTCGGCACCGGAAGTGGCATAATTTTACCAAAAACTACAATTTTGACAGTTATTTTCCTTCTTCGAAAACAAATATTATTTTTGGGAAAAATTATTTGACTCAAAGAGTGTGCCCTTTCAAGGCGCAAAAAATGTCGGAAGCAGTTTTTTTAATTTCGATTTCATTTTCGAGCAAATTCGATTAAGAGGCTAAAAATGGTGTAAAATTGACCTATTTACAACCTATTCAGGCTTTTGAGATTTTAAAATATTTCTTCGTAACTTTAATAAACTTGTAGCTATAATTCATACGAAGTAAATGTATGTTAAAATTAGTTTGTAATATAAGCAGTTACCAAGAAATGGGCAGTTCTGTACAAGTCACTGTTTACGTTATTTTGCCTGTAAAATAGTCAATTATTATTGGATTTTTATAAAAGTGACATCATTTGATTCAAAAAGCATGTAGCGTCATATCAAGTTGATTACAATTTAAAATTGACACCGGAAGTGACGTCATTTGGTAAAAAACTGCATTTTAAACTTTTTAGATCAATGTTTTATTCAACCAAGAATAACTTAATATGTATTAATAATTTTAACTTTTGGTTTAAATTCACATATAAACACAACTCATGTGGTCATATAGATATCATAAATTTGTTTCTAACTTGTTCGGTTGCCGAGAAATAGACGGTTTTGTACAGGTCACTTTTGAAGGTTTCAGGGCCATAAAAGTTTCAATTATTATTCGATTTTCATAAACGTTACACCATGTTATACCTAATGCCATTTGGGATTTTATACAAGTAATTTAAGATTTTCATTATCACCGGAAGTAACGTCATTGTGGCAAAAACTGTATTTTTAGCCTTCAAAACAGATATTTTATTCAAATGAGTCTGTTTTGAAATCTTTTTCAAATTATGGTATTTGATGCCAATCAACAAATAGAATGAACCCATATGATCATACAGATACCACAAAATGGTTTCTAACTTGTACGGTTGCAGAGAAATAGCAGATTTTCTACAAGTCACTTTTCAAGTTTTTTGGTCTTCAAAAGTGGCAATTATTATTCGATTTACATAAAATTTTCACTATATGATATCGTATGCCATTTCTGATTTCATAAGACTAATTGAACATTTTCATTAACACCGGAAGTAATTTAATTTTGTCAAGATCATTTACAAGTAACAAATGTATTAAATGACTTGATATTGCTGGATTGATTGGTTGATTCTGCGTCCATTTTATTTGTGTGCAATGTTAATTTGGAAACCTGTTTAGTGGTTTCGTTGGTACCGGAAGTGACATATGTTCAAGGGTAACTTGGCACCGGAACTGACATGTTTAAGAGTAACTTGGCACCAGTGAAACCCGTCATTCCTGCATGCAGGTCTAGGTTTTAATTTCAAATTATTATTCTATTTTTCTTTGCATATGCATCAACGACCACTCTTGTTTACGTATAGGATATTAACATACCCAAGGTTGATATGATAGAGAACAGTGATTGGATAATTGCTCGACATCACGTGCACGTGTTTGTTTATACGTCGCCATTTTGTAGTAATTGAACTGAAGAAAGCTAAAAAAAATAGATAGTAAAACGAAGTCAGACGAATAATCAATCCTTTTAGTCATCATATTGACGATAGAATAGATGTGAATGCAACTATGGTGAGGATCTATACAAAGCCTGAAGAAAATTTGGATCAAAAGGCAATCTTTCCCGATATTTCTGACAATGAACCGTGACTGAAGGTTACTTTTCGGTATGTTCAGAGAAAGATTTGACCGACTGTTTTGAGTGGACTGTAGCCGTAGCCGAAAATACTTTACAAAGGAACTCTTGGGTGATAAATCCTTTCAAGTCTTGGAGTGTGTGGAGAAATGATTTGGGCAGAAAGAAAATTCTGAAAGATATCTTAGACATGGACTGGAGTGTAGATAACCGATTTAAATAAGGCGATAAGTACGCCGTCTATTTAGGTCCTGAATGCTACAAACTGTAATAAAACAATTTTGTTTTTATTGTCAAAAGAATAGAATTTTATTTCTGTGTTCTTTCTATTATTTCGATCATCTACGTCAAGAGCGGTTGAGCCGAATATATCGACCTGTAATGACGCCATCAGCGGTTGATATGAAATATAAACCTGTCAGGACGTCATCAGCGGTTGATATGAAATATAAACCTGTCAGGATGTCATCAGCGGTTGATATGATCCGAATATATCAACCTCTGATGACGTCACGAGAGGTTGTTATAAGATATAACTGCTATGGACATCAAAGAAAAAACTACAGCCAGTTGTATATTTATACATACACACTTATCTCTTTATATTATTGTTTCTATATAGCTCAGGTTAATTGGTTTTCCATTAATAGTGTTATTACACTGATCTTTTTATAAATAATAGCAGTCGCCTCCTTTTAATCCCCGTAAGAGTTTTCTGTTGTGTAGGATTGGTCCTTAATCGACCCCTAATCGAAGGTGTTAAACTTTGATTGTATTTGATTTTTATCTTTGTTGCATATTCTGTATATATTTGCCTACACCATTCACAATTTGTATCATTGCTTGATAATAAAGACCGGTCCATGGACCGCCGGGAGGATAATTTACCGGTATTTAACCGGAAAATACCTGTTATCAGAAACTCTGATGCGACAACCCTTGTTGACTGCCCGGGCGATTAAACTGCTGTGGGCGTATGTTTCGTTGCCAGCTAGTACAGAGAAAAGTAATTCAAGGTGATTTGACCTATATTTCGACAATTTTTTGAAAACTTTTATCCTTAATTTTTCCAAGGTGAGATAAATTTCTAAGGGCATTTTTCAAGTCGCATTAGTAACATCTACTTACATACTAAATTCAATGAAAATCGTACAACTATTAAAGAAGTTGTCAAGTTGGTCTAAACTTCCGATTCGAAATCACGGCAACAAATTTTCAAAATTCGAAAATCTGAAACTGCAGATGAAAGTTATTTTTTACAAGGTACTCAAAGAAAAAAGAATTATTAAAATAGGTCAATAAATAACAAAGTTATGACTATGCATTGTTACTTTTTTCGTTCATAAAAGTTCAGTCATTTCAAATGCTTAAAACGTTTTGAAAATATATTTAATCAACGTACGCACGTATTGTTAGATTCTGAGAAATCCGATTTGCAGAAACTACACGACAAAAAAATAATAATAATTATCTTAAAAGAAACAATACGCTTTCATATGTAATACATATGAAAGCTTAATAACTTTAACAAACACAATAAGATTTCATATGTACAATAGAATCTGCATTAAGCAGCCACTCACGTGAAATTTTAGGATTGACCGCTTAACGGGAGTGACCTCTTAATAAAATCTCGAGGTTTTTGTGCTTACATCAATTAATATTACGCTTGGGTGCACTTGCATCGGTAAATTTGCCCGTCGCTGAATCTCGGACATAACTTCCGTAAACATGTCATTTTGTTCCAACCTTCAATACTACTGTCTATCATTGTCATGCATTCGATAATATTTATCCATTTTTGTAAAATCTCATGTTTTTTTGTGCTGACATCAATTAATATAACGCTTGAATGCATTGGAAGCAAACAAACACCAATGCAATACTTCACTTGCATCGGTAAATTTTGCCGTCGCTGAATCTCGGACATAATTTCTGTAAACTTGTCGGCTGTTAACGTTTTAGTATTCGACACACCAAAACGCTTTCAAATTTTTCATTTGCGACCTGAATCCGGTTGATTGGCTGGTAACATCACAGGCACTACACATAAGGATTCATCTATACAATATATCACTGTCGGTAAAATATAGCACTATCAATACACACCAAAAGTTGACAAGCGTCTATTGACGGTCCACTTACCACGTGACTGGCCTAATCATAATCACCGAATTATTGTCTTACATTGTTATAGACATATGTGATTGGAATATTTTAGAGTGAATTTAAAATACTGTATCATGCCGTAGATCCATTTATGTGTCCTTTGTTTGAATAGGTTGCGTGGCAAATGAAGACGACTTATGAATGCAATTAGCGTATTTACCGGTAATTTGTATAACCAAGTAATACTTGATATACACACCTACAGAAATACCAGTCATTTGTCTATATATTCATTATTAGCTATATTATATATATATATGTAATAATTATAACCATTCCTAAACACAAAGAACAACTTTTATTGTAACTCCATTTGAAATTCACAGCGAATATGGAATTTTTAGAAGACTGTGCATAACAATAGATCGCCCTCATTTCTCAGCCAATCAACACTGGGAATCTTATTACCCTGTACGGTTCCATGCACTACAGCCAACTACAGGCAAAAATTGCACGGGATCCCTGGACATGAATATCAAATACACTTGATCAAATGTGTGTTTTCTCAGTGATTATACTGTCGAGGTAATTGCAACATACCTTTATTATTTAAAAAACGTCAAACGATGTTAGACATACTTTATCTTATCACAAACGTATATTCATTCAATGATTTATATTTAGATGTTTAAACACCAATCAACAATCAATATTAGGCTACTTTATTACAAAAACATCACAGAACTAACACAGTTATATGGGAAAACAATCACTGATTTATTATAAACAAGCACGACGTTTCGATAAGTATCCTCCTATCGTTATCAAGCACAAAAACATCGGTGAATAAAGCTAATTAATCTGGTCGGCGTAAAAAATGATAATTACCTAATTAGCATTCTTGTATTAATTTATGACCTAATCTCTGTGCAACGTTAGTTTGATTAATTTTTAGCAGGTATAAACGACGCTACACTTGCCATCAATACACAAAGTAGTTAGATGACCCTTCTCAATCTGTTAATCCATTAAGATGGTTACCAACAAAATGTATTTGTACTGTTAATTCTGACGTACCGTATATTGAGATATTTTTTCGTATTTCATTTTTACGGTCTATTTTAGCATATATGAAGTCAAAGCCGCATACAGTAAGAAGGGCACCGTACGAGGATAACGTATTGTCATTAAAATTACAAATCATGTTTGATGTTTATTATACATTTGGCAAGTCTCGGTCACCCAGAACTCCATAGTCTTCAACGCACGGAGGGTCTGGGTCGGTTCTCAATTTTTGACGAAAATTACTGGATAATCTACCACATAAAAAAACAAAAATTTGGTTACGCATGGGCAATGGAACCTTTTGGCTAAAGTCTCGGTAAGTGATAGATCTTATGAAGCCAGGACGATTTTGCTAGATTCTATAAAGCGTGGTTGAAATATATCCCACAATTCACTAGGCACATCTATTTTTAGAAACAAAATAGAGACGAGGAATAAGCATGGATCGCGATAAAGAATTAAGAAGATTGTGAGAAGCCATACGTCTGATTCATGACGAGAGAAAATTACCATTTCAATTGAAACCTTTACAAACAAAATTTTAAGGAGTGTCATCGATGACAAGCGAGTTGTTTTGATAGATTCAGTACGTGGTAACTTAAAAGACTGGATAATCCAGACAATGACCTATTTTCCGTCAAATTTTGAGGACCCATCCAGACTAATATACGTAGAATATTTGTATGGATGATAGAGACTAACATTTGGCATGACCACATCCTTACTACCGTACTCTTTTATTTGGGGGAAATTAGAACCACACTACTCTTCTGACGAAAAGGTATCTCGAATCGTTTGGACTGCACACACGATGGTAAAGGGTATTTATCACTGCCGTGAGAAAATAGAATGACTGTACATTATGAAACAAATTATAAATTAGAACAACAATTCTCTTCTGAGGAAAATGTATCTCGAATCGTTTGGACTGCACACGATGGTAGACGGTATTAAAATTGCTGTCGTGAGAAATCAAAACGACCGTAAATTATGAAGCAAATTCTAAATTAAAATGAATTACAAAACAAATTTTTCCGTAGTCAATTGTTTTATTTAATTAGGGGGATTAAGGAATCAGTCATGCGTTAATGAATACACACGCCGGATGTATATAGGTAATTAAGGAATAAACATTCCGAATATGCATTCGGTCACTATTACGTCACTGGTGTCTGAGGGGATTAAGATTGTTTTCGATAATTGGCCAAGTCGTTTTTACGGGAGGGTTATATTTGCGAATTTGAGTGACGATATCTGAATTAATTTTCATCAGATTGATGTTAAACTTCCGTAAAATGCATATAGTAACCAGTGTCTATAAGTTCAATCAATTTAGTTTTCTAATTTTATGTGCTCTTTAACAGAAACGATAGCTTTCATAAAAAGGGATTGCGTAGAATTGCTTAAAGTTACAATATGGGAGATAAGATAAAGAGATGGCACTTCGCACTATAAATAGTTAAAACTAGATAGTGTACAGGTAATTTGCTGAAAATTTCAGTCAAATTGATCCACTATTAGCCGAGAAAAAGGCGTTTGAAATATTCACATAGCCTCGGTCATCATTACTCAAATCATTAATATAAACAGCGTAGTCTCGATTATCCTTGATTGATTTAATTTTCAACGGCCATTAAGCGGCATATAGGATTTTAAGCTGCCAACACTGAAGGCTAGCCTTGACATTCAAGAGTTTATTATGGTCTGGATATGTTAATTAATGTCTAATTGATTATTTAGATAACATTTCAGGCCTAAAGAAAGACCTGTAATAAGCAGATTTTGCTCTTGCATAATGCTATTTTAAGCAAGCGTAAACTACTGCCATTCAACTGTTGATCACAAAAAAAGCACTCTGTAGGATCCACTATTACTTCAACTTATATCACAATGATATATAAAGATACATGTTTTTGATAATTTACTGTTGTTTATGCCAAATTAGAGGTATTTGCTTGTTAACATGATTTTAGAAAATGTAAACGTAGAATTTCTAAATCTGCTTTTTTTTCAGGCTCTAATACTGGATGAAACAGAACAGCACATAAACTATTTGGAATATACTCTTTCAGCACTATTTGATTCAAGGGGTTAGTTTAATGGTTATAGATATTTGTCTGAATGCATAACTGTTATCTGACAAATTACACAGTTTGACATTTTCCACCCGATTCTAGGAATGCCTTTTACATTGAATTTTGTAAATTATATAATTCAAAAATAACGATCATAGACACAGACTCCATTGCTAACTAAAGAATCATGTATTCAAATTTCCATAGATCAACAAAACTGTCACTGTGTGTAATAATTGTCTGCATAATAAATCTGTGATTAATGCGTTCAGCCCCCACTTTGTGAACTTCTATTTGCCAAGGGTCCTTCTACCTGCATGCAAATGTGTACACAGGACCAGTTTTCCGTCGCATCCAAACAACATTTCGCTGTTCCTTGATAGCCCTCCACTCTGCACCACTGGCAAGAGGAAACCAGGTTTTAAATATTCTTTGAAACTTGCTCAGCCAACAGTGATTGCCTGGTGAGTTAGCCAATGTCTTACTTACTAAGCTACTGTGGAACCCTGAGATTTAATTGAAAAAATTGATAAGTGTCATAACTTTTGTTTTATCAATAGCTCATAGATGTGGTAAAGCTGTTCTTTGGCAATTAGGAGATAAATATCATCAAATATCCCTTCAAGATATTAAAGCTGATTTCGAAGAGAAACAAGCAGCAGTATTTTCACAGTAAGTTTCTTTCTGTGTCAAGTTTACAAAATTTGAGTTTTGATGTAGCATTATTTTAGATCACAAATTTTTATATCTCGTCTAGTGCTACTACGGCTAGTCGGATAGCCGTAAACGGTTAGAATTGGGTGGTTGAACGGCTGGATTATTCGGAGATGTTACACGTTACACTGAGTTGTGTCCGATTATATTCGTTTTTATAAGAAAACTTGTCTACTGTCCTTTTATATTTGATGTTTGAAAATATTAGAATGTGACAGTCCTTCGAAATCGCGGGATAAAAAAAATAATATAGAGCGAAGCTCTAAAGCATCGCGCAAAGGTCTTTTCCGGTAACACAGGAGCGTAAGCAAAATGTCACCCACAGACTGTTGATTAAAAAAAAATTCAGACCAGAACCGGATACACTGGGCAAAATTGGCAATGCGCATGTCTGACAATGCACATGTCAGCGCATGTCAACTTACCAAATCTCGCCCAAGCGAGATTTCGCGTCTCTAAGAAATATTTCTATGATGCGTCGAATGAATGACGTCACATATTTTTGACGTCAATGAAAATTCTCACACTTTTTTGTTCTTTTTTCAACTGGGGAAACTTTATTATGAAGGTTTTATATTTAACAACAATCACACCAGCTTCGCTCTACTCAGGCAAGGCCTGTTACATATTACTATAACAATAATATAGCAATTGTCGTTGTCAAAGGTAAAGTCAACAGACTTGGCTCTAACTTTAGCTATTGTTAATCCAATCTAAACACTTCTTGGCATTTCGGATATTAACTTTGGCCTCTAGAGCGTCCACAGGATATTTTGAAGTGATCAAGGGCCATAACTCTGGCACTAATTATCGGAAAACGCTGAAAATCAATGGGCTTCTTCGTCTTATGACCTTAAACACTGTATATAAATTTAAAGTCAATCGGATATTAACTTTGGCCTTTGGAGCGTCCACAGGATTTTTTGAAGTGATCAAGGGCCATAACTATGGCACTAATTATCTGAAATGGCTGAAATCAATAGGCTTCTTTGTCTTATGACCTTAAACACTGTGTATAAATTTAAAGCCAATCGGATATTAACTTTGGCCTCTAGAGTGTCCATAAGATTTCTTTGAAGTGATCAAGGGCCATAACTCTGGCACTAATTATAGGAAATCGCTGAAAATCAATAGGATTCTTTGTCTTATGCCCTTAAACACTGTGTATAAATTTAAAGCCAATCGGATATTATCTTTGGCCTCTAGAGCGTCCATAAGATTTTTTTGAAGTGATCAAGGGCCATAACTCTGGCACTAATTATCGGAAATCGCTGAAAATCAATAGGCTTCTTCGTCTTATGACCTTAAACACTGTGTATAAATTTAAAGTCAATCGGATATTAACTTTGGCCTTTAGAGCGTCCACAAGATTTTTTGAAGTGATCAAGGGCCATAACTCTGGCACTGATTGTCGGAAATTGCTGAAAATCAATAGGATTCTTCGTCTCATGACCTTAAAAACTGTGTATAAATTTAAAGTCAATCAGATATTAACTTTGGCCTCTAGAGCGCCCACAAGATTTTTTGAAGTGATCAAGGGCCATACTCTGGTAGTTATTATCGGACATCGCTGAAAAACAATAGGCTTCTTCGTCTCATGACCTTAAACACTGTGTATAAATTTAAAGTCAATAGGATATTAACTTTAGCCTCTAGAGCATCCACAAGCAATTGTGGACGACGGATGGACGGGGGCGACGACAATATACGACTAAAAAATGACATGAATGATTATGGTAGATTTGTTACAAAATTCCACACAATTCACATCTCGTAAATTCTCACGAGAATTCTACTTTGGATTTTAGTTATATACTATTCAAAAAAAGTAGGAGATATTTGATTTTGGGGGCATAATACTAAAATAGGCAAATGACTACGAAAGAAGTCACTATAGAACCTAACAGAAGAAACATTTCCAGTTACATGTGATGCCCAAATGCACCAATAGCTACCGCATGGAATGCAGGTGATGCTTGGGACCATCATGGGGGTCCAACCCATGATTTGCACGACTCTGACTTTGAATGTTACAGTCCTTGTGGCATTGAATTCCAGGGTGGAAACATCAGTTTAATTGTTTTAGTGACCAGAAAACAAATTTTGATATGCATCGGCTTACCCAAAATGAAAGGTTACGTGCCCTTGGCATGCTACAGATCGGCACAACACAGGCGGTTGTGGCGCGGACCGGACGATGAATGTTTCTCAGTCTGTCATAAGCAGGCTATGGTCCAGATACCGTGATACACAATCTGTACAGGACAGACCACGCTCAGGTCGACCAAAGGCGACAACTCAAGCCCAGGATCGATTTATCCGTACCTTGGCCTTGAGAAATCGTGTCATCAAAGCAAATCAGATCAGCGCTCGTCTTCAAACAGACACTGGTGTGAGAGTGAGTGGCCAGACGATTCGGAATCGACTGCATAGGATTCAAAGCGCCCGACGTCCTCGCGTGATCCCTTGTTTGAGAGATCATCACATTCAGGCAAGACGTCGTTGGTGTAGGGATCGTCAACACTGGGATAATCGACGCTGGAGCAATGTGATGTTTTCAGATGAGTCAAGGTTCACTGTTGATTTTTTGGACAGACGTAGGGGGGTGTGGCGTCGTCGAAACAAGCGCTTCCAAGACGTTAACGTCATCAGACATGATCGATTTGGGGGTGGTTCTGTTATGGTGTGGGGAGGCATCACTGTTGCTGGAAGAACGGCTTTACATGTTGTTGCAGGGCGTGTTACAGGCCAGTACTACCGGGACAACATCTTGGCAGTCCATGTTGTGCCGTTTGCACGACGTCATGGCCGCCGTTTCATCTTCCAGGATGACAACGCAAGATGTCACAGGGCCAGGATCGTTGCAGGTTACCTCCAACAACAGAACATCACCACATTACCTTGGCCAGCACTGAGCCCCGACCTTTCCCCCATCGAGCATGTCTGGGACATGCTTGGACAGAGGTTACGTCAACAACGTCCTGCCAATGTCCAAGAACTTGCTGCTGCGTTGCAACAGGAATGGGACAATCTGGACCAAAATGACCTTAGACGTCTCATTAGGAGTATGCCACGTCGGATCAATGCTTGTTTGGCAAACAGAGGAAGATTTACCCATTACTGACTTTGTTGTGATGCTGTGGTAACTTTGCTGTTTGACCCCGGGTGTCATTTTACCCTTATAATGGTCAGTTTGTGCCTTACTTAGTCTAACGATCATTTGGAATAAATCGATGAATGTGAACTTCATTTCATTTTGTCATTTGTTTCTTCGTCAGTTTCATTAGGTGACTTTAATAACACTTAAAAATCAAATATCCCCTACTTTTTTTGAATAGTATATTAGCCAATCATATAAATTCTACTTTCTTTATTGTCCAATCAAAAGGCGCCTCCCACATTCTATTCTTAGTAACATTGTGTAATTGTAATATTGTCGTCATACATGGATGTCATGTACGAATGGAAACAATGAATGATTATGGTAGATTTGTTACAAAATTCCACACAATTCACATCTCGTAAATTCTCACGAGAATTCTACTTTGGATTTTAGTTATATACTATTCAAAAAAAGTAGGAGATATTTGATTTTGGGGGCATAATACTAAAATAGGCAAATGACTACGAAAGAAGTCACTATAGAACCTAACAGAAGAAACATTTCCAGTTACATGTGATGCCCAAATGCACCAATAGCTACTGCATGGAATGCAGGTGATGCTTGGGATCATCATGGGGGTCCAACCCATGATTTGCACGACTCTGACTTTGAATGTTACAGTCCTTGTGGCATTGAATTCCAGGGTGGAAACATCAGTTTAATTGTTTTAGTGACTAGAAAACAAATTTTGATATGCATCGGCTTACCCAAAATGAAAGGTTACGTGCCCTTGGCATGCTACAGATCGGCACAACACAGGCGGTTGTGGCGCGGACCGGACGATGAATGTTTCTCAGTCTGTCATAAGCAGGCTATGGTCCAGATACCGTGATACACAATCTGTACAGGACAGACCACGCTCAGGTCGACCAAAGGCGACAACTCAAGCCCAGGATCGATTTATCCGTACCTTGGCCTTGAGAAATCGTGTCATCAAAGCAAATCAGATCAGCGCTCGTCTTCAAACAGACACTGGTGTGAGAGTGAGTGGCCAGACGATTCGGAATCGACTGCATAGGATTCAAAGCGCCCGACGTCCTCGCGTGATCCCTTGTTTGAGAGATCATCACATTCAGGCAAGACGTCGTTGGTGTAGGGATCGTCAACACTGGGATAATCGACGCTGGAGCAATGTGATGTTTTCAGATGAGTCAAGGTTCACTGTTGATTTTTTGGACAGACGTAGGGGGGTGTGGCGTCGTCGAAACAAGCGCTTCCAAGACGTTAACGTCATCAGACATGATCGATTTGGTGGTGGTTCTGTTATGGTGTGGGGAGGCATCACTGTTGCTGGAAGAACGGCTTTACATGTTGTTGCAGGGCGTGTTACAGGCCAGTACTACCGGGACAACATCTTGGCAGTCCATGTTGTGCCGTTTGCACGACTTCATGGCCGCCGTTTCATCTTCCAGGATGACAACGCAAGATGTCACAGGGCCAGGATCGTTGCAGGTTACCTCCAACAACAGAACATCACCACATTACCTTGGCCAGCACTGAGCCCCGACCTTTCCCCCATCGAGCATGTCTGGGACATGCTTGGACAGAGGTTACGTCAACAACGTCCTGCCAATGTCCAAGAACTTGCTGCTGCGTTGCAACAGGAATGGGACAATCTGGACCAAAATGACCTTAGACGTCTCATTAGGAGTATGCCACGTCGGATCAATGCTTGTTTGGCAAACAGAGGAAGATTTACCCATTACTGACTTTGTTGTGATGCTGTGGTAACTTTGCTGTTTGACCCCGGGTGTCATTTTACCCTTATAATGGTCAGTTTGTGCCTTACTTAGTCTAACGATCATTTGGAATAAATCGATGAATGTGAACTTCATTTCATTTTGTCATTTGTTTCTTCGTCAGTTTCATTAGGTGACTTTAATAACACTTAAAAATCAAATATCCCCTACTTTTTTTGAATAGTATATTAGCCAATCATATAAATTCTACTTTCTTTATTGTCCAATCAAAAGGCGCCTCCCACATTCTATTCTTAGTAACATTGTGTAATTGTAATATTGTCGTCATACATGGATGTCATGTACGAATGGAAACAATGTGTTATCTTGGATATCATCATAGATTATATTGAATAATGTTTAACCAGGTTCACAAATAACTACGGCCCTAGATAGTTCAAATTGTGACTCGACATGGCATACTGAGTCACCATGAGGAAATTTTGAAAATTGAGTTATTTTACATGTGTTCATTTAACACGTGAATTAAATTAAGATTCTGCGTGTACGATAGGTCTATTATTATTTTCAGGTACCGTAACGTTATCAAAATGCGAGTCAATATTAGAAATGTCAATTTCATAGTCACAAAATACTTATGTCCATTTTTGTGCGTTTTGGCTTTGATGTTATTAAACAGTGGCAGACACGAGAATCGGCGCATTTCGGCTCGTTGATCGTTCTCATTTTTTCAACCCATGGTGATAAGAGAATTTTAAACAATAATAGAGACTTTTGGCTAGTGGAATTTTCCGCATCCGTATCACGTATCCGTATCGCCACGTGATACGTTGCGTCAAGGTAGTTTTAGAGTTTTGGCAGATTTTCGCGGCGTGTACATATGGGTAACTGGGCTAGCTTAGTTCTATTTACGGCATGATGTCAGTTATCTACCAAGATCTTCAGTACTAGTCAAGTGTCTGCTATAACACAACATTTAAGCGTCTAAAAGTAGCAAAAAGTATGGTAAAAAGACGACGATGTTATATGGACCTTTTCCGTATGAAAGCTGTTCGATACGTGCTGCCGTATCCGTGTGCCGTATCACGTATGAATAATACACAAGCATTGTTGACGTCACACACAAAATCGATACGGATACGCGATACGGACCAGACATTTACGCTTGCCAAAAGTCTCTAATATCCAAGATGCATTCCTTACTTTGCATGCCGTATTATCGTATGAAGAAGCGTCAGTAAACTGAATTCAGCTATTTATAAAATTCTCTTTGAAAAGAAAATTATTGGCCATTTTGTTTATTTCCATTTAAGGCCTATAAATTATTTTTTTAAAGATGATGTGAGTTATCAACCGAACACAAATTGGCGACCTATTCGGCTAGCGAGCTATTCGACCGATCCAGCTGGCAACCTGTTCGTTGGCAACCTATTCAGAATTGAGACAACAGTCGCCCAAACTCATCTATTTTTACCAACCAATAAAATCCAACGTTACGTCTATCAAATGAAAGTAGAATAATATATTATTTTTTTATCTATTCCTTTAGCTCAGAATAGAGGTGTAATTTCGCATTATCGTACAAAATTCTAGACATTCAACCAAATATATTCCGAAAGGTAATTAGATAGGCTTTCCAGATATTATTAGTAAAAGTTGGCACAATCATATTATCTAACGTCGACAATTTTTCAATATTTTAAACTGAAAGAACGGTAATATTCCGAGCCAAAATTGGCACCATCGTACAAAATTCTCAGCAACCAGCTATATATATTCTGAAAGGTAATTGATTACGCTTTCCAAATATTATTAGTAAAAGTTGGCACAATCATATTAAAGGGGCGCGCTCTCAACCTGAATATAGCCAATTTTTCAATATTCTATATGTAAAGATAGACCGGTATTTTATTCGAAGTCCAAATTCGGACCATCGTACAAAATTCTGAGCAACCAGCTATATATATTCTGAAAGGTAATTGAATAAGCTTTCCAAATATTATTAGTAAAAGTTGGCACAATCATATTAAAGGGGCGCGCTCTCAACCTGAACATAGCCAATTTTTCAATATTATATATGTAAAGATAGACCGGTATTTTATTCGAAGTCCAAATTCGGACCACCGTACAAAATTCTCAGCATCCAGCTATATATATTCTGAAAGGTAATTGGATACGCTTTCCAAATATTATTAGTAAAAGTTGGCACAATCATATTAAAGGGGTGTGCTCTCAACCTGAACATAGCCAATTATTCAATATTTTAAACTTAAAGAAATGTAATATTCCGAGTCAAAATTCGGACCATCGTACAAAATTCTGAGCAGCCAGCTATATATATTCTGAAAGATAATTGAATAAGCTTTCCAAATATTATTAGTAAAAGTTGGCACAATCATATTAAAGGGGCGTGCTCTCAACCTGAACATAGCCAATGTTTCAACATTTAAAGTGAAAGAACGGTAATATTCCGAGTCGAAATTCGGACTATCGTACACAATTCTGAGCATCCAGCTATATATATATTCTGAAAGGTAATTGGATAAGCTTTCCAAATATTATTAGTAAAAGTTGGCACAATCATATTAAAGGGGCGCGCTCTCAACCTGAAAATAGCCAATTTTTCAATATTCTGAATGTAAAGACAGACCGGTATTTTTTTCGAAGTCCAAATTCGAACTATCGTACAAAATTCTAAGCATCCAGCTATATATATTCTGAAAGGTAATTGGATAAGCTTTCCAAATATTATTAGTAAAAGTTGGCACAATCATATTAAAGGGGCGCGCACTCAACCTGAACATAGCCAATTTTTTAATATTTTAAAGTGGAAGAACGGCAATATTCCGAGTCAAATTCGGACTATCGTACAAAATTCTGAGCAACCAGCTATATATATTCTGAAAGGTACTTGAATAAGCTTTCCAAATATTATTAGTAAAAGTTGGCACAATCATATTAAAGGGGCGCGCTCTCAACCTGAAAGCCAATTTTTCAATATTATATATGTAAAGATAGACCGGTATTTTATTCGAAGTCCAAATTCGGACCATCGTACAAAATTCTCAGCATCCAGCTATATATATTCTGAAAGGTAATTGGATAAGCTTTCCAAATATTATTAGTAAAAGTTGGCACAATCGTATTAAAGGGGCGCGCTCTCAAGCTGAACATAGCCAATTTTTCAATATTATATATGTAAAGATAGACCGGTATTTTATTCGAAGTCCAAATTCGGACCACCGTACAAAATTCTCAGCATCCAGCTATATATATTCTGAAAGGTAATTGGATACGCTTTCCAAATATTATTAGTAAAAGTTGGCACAATCATATTAAAGGGGTGTGCTCTCAACCTGAACATAGCCAATTATTCAATATTTTAAACTTAAAGAAATGTAATATTCCGAGTCAAAAACGGACCATCGTACAAAATTCTGAGCAACCAGCTATATATATTCTGAAAGATAATTGAATAAGCTTTCCAAATATTATTAGTAAAAGTTGGCACAATCATATTAAAGGGGCGTGCTCTCAACCTGAACATAGCCAATGTTTCAACATTTAAAGTGAAAGAACGGTAATATTCCGAGTCGAAATTCGGACTATCGTACAAAATTCTGAGCATCCAGCTATATATATTCTGAAAGGTAATTGGATAAGCTTTCCAAATATTATTAGTTAAAGTTGGCACAATCATATTAAAGGGGCGCGCTCTCAACCTGAAAATAGCCAATTTTTCAATATTCTGAATGTAAAGACAGACCGGTATATTTTTCGAAGTCCAAATTCGAACTATCGTACAAAATTCTAAGCATCCAGCTATATATATTCTGAAAGGTAATTGGATAAGCTTCCCAAATATTATTAGTAAAAGTTGGCACAGTCATATTAAAGGGGCGCGCACTCAACCTGAACATAGCCAATTTTTTAATATTTTAAAGTGGAAGAACGGCAATATTCCGAGTCAAATTCGGACTATCGTACAAAATTCTGAGCAACCAGCTATATATATTCTGAAAGGTACTTGAATAAGCTTTCCAAATATTATTAGTAAAAGTTGGCACAATCATATTAAAGGGGCGCGCTCTCAACCTGAAAGCCAATTTTTCAATATTATATATGTAAAGATAGACCGGTATTTTATTCGAAATCCAAATTCGGACCATCGTACAAAATTCTCAGCATCCAGCTATATATATTCTGAAAGGTAATTGGATACGCTTTCCAAATATTATTAGTAAAAGTTGGCACAATCATATTAAAGGGGTGTGCTCTCAACCTGAACATAGCCAATTATTCAATATTTTAAACTGAAAGAAATGTAATATTCCGAGTCAAAATTCGGACCATCGTACAAAATTCTGAGCAACCAGCTATATATATTTTTTCGAAATATCGGGCATTATTTCCACTACTTCCGGTTTACGGATCGTTGTTGAAATTGCTTTATAAAAAGGTCTGACTATATAGCTTTATGTACCAGAGACTACAGAAATATCGGATTATTCTTTCCAAAAAATATAAGGGTTCGAAAAATGGCAGAAAATTCGAAAAAAATCGAAAAATAAAGGGCAATAACTCGGAATGAAACTTGTATTTCTGGAATCGGATGGTCTTCAGGTATCCAAAAATGTAGGTGAAATTTGAAAATTTTGAAAAATAACAAAAATGTCTCTTTTGTCTCTTTTTTTCAGTTTTCGAACGCTAGAAGTCAGCGACGAAGTTTCAAAATTTCGAAATTTTCAACTGCTATCGTCCGAGAAAAGACTCAGGGTTTCCGAAAATATCATTTGTATGAAAATAGGTACAGAATTGACGAATCTACGGCCGTTTTTTAATTTTTTGGTACCGCACGAAATTCTGTCACTTCCGGTCTGCGCAGAAGTTTCAAAAGTGATTTAATGAGTAGCCACCACCTAGTTTCCCGATAGAATATTTGGTTCCAGATCGATATCTGTTTTCGATCATGGAGAAATAGGCTCCGGGGATAAATAATAATAATAATAATAATTTTAGTAAAAACAATAGTCTTTCAGACGAAAGTCTGAAAGCCTAACTAGACCTGCATGCAGGAATGACGGGTTTCACTGGTGCCAAGTTACTCTTAAACATGTCACTTCCGTTGCCAAGTTACCCTTGAACATATGTCACTTCCGGTACCAGCGTAACCACTAAACAGGTTTCCAAATTAACATTGCACACAAATAAAATGGACGCAGAATCAACCAATCAATCCAGCAATATCAAGTCGTTTTATACATTTGTTACTTGTAAATGATCTTGACAAAATTAAATTACTTCCTGTGTTAATGAAAATGTTCCATTAGTCTTATGAAATCAGAAATGGCATACGATATCATATAGTGAAAATTTTATGTAAATCGAATAATAATTGCCACTTTTAAAGACCAAAAAACGTGAAAAGTGACTTGTAGAAAATCTGCTATTTCTCTGCAACCGTACAAGTTACAAACCATTTTGTGGTATCTGTATGATCGCATGGGTTCATTCTATTTGTTGATTAGCATCAAATACCATAATTTGAAAAAGATTTCAAAACAGACTGATGTGAATAAAATATCTGTTTTGAAGGCTAAAAATACAGTTTTTGCCAAAATGACGTTACTTCCGGTGATAATGAAAATCTTAAATTACTTGTATGAAATTCCAAATGGCATTAGGTATAACACGGTGTAACGTTTATGAAAATCGAATGATAATTGACACTTTTATGGCCCCGAAACCTTCAAAAGTGACCTGTAGAAAACCGTCTATTTCTCGACAACCGAACAAGTTAGAAACAATTTTATGATATCTATATGACCATATGAGTTTCGTTTATATTTATATGTGAATTTAAACCAAAAGTTAAAATTATTAATACATATTAAGTTATTCTTGGTTGAATAAAACATTGATTTAAAAAGTTTAAAATGCAGTTTTTGACCAAATGATGTCACTTCCGGTGTCAATTTTAAATTGTAATCAACTTGATATGACGCTACATGCTTTTTGAATCAAATGATGTCACTTTTATAAAAATCCAATAATAATTGACTATTTTACAGGCAAAATAACGAAAACAGTGACTTGTACAGAACTGCCCATTTCTTGGTAACTGCTTATATTACAAACGAATTTTAACATACATTTTCTTCGTATGGATTATAGCTACAAGTTTATAAAAGTTACGAAGAAATATTTTAAAATCTGAAAAGCCTGAATAGGTTGTAAATAGGTCAATTTTACACCATTTTTAGCCTCTTAATCGACTTTGCTCGAAAATGAAATCGAAATTAAAAAAACTGCTTCCTACATTTTTTGCGCCTTGAAAGGGCACACTCTTTGAGTCATATAATTTTTCAAAAAAACAATATTTGTTTTGGAAATAGGAAAATAACTGTCAAAATTGTAGTTTTTGGTAAAATTATGCCCCTTCCGGTGCCGACAAATAAAATTATCGGTAATAAAAAAAATGACAATTGATACAACGAAGCATATGAACTTTGTTTTATACAAATCGAACAATAAAAAATTAATCTAGGACTGAAAAACTGAATTAGCCAATGGCGGCCATGGAAAATTACTGAGACAAATTTTTTTAACATTTTTGCACTAGTCAGATGACTCTTTAATTCTGTGCACAATACGACTAAAAAATATTCATAAATAAAGAAGTTTTTTGTAAAATTTTAAATTTTCGAAATTTGGCGCCTAATATCTTCGAAGATTTGCCGAAAATCAAAAATCGAAAGTAGCGTAGCTATGTGCCCTGTCTCAGGCTATGCCAAAATGTATCGAAAGTTAAAATCCAATGATTATTGTTAAGATTACTGCAATATTTTAAAAAACGATAACTTCGGTGATTTCGGACATTTCGCATTGTCGCAGAACGTCCAAAATAGCTTTATCCTCTAAGTCACACCCACTTTCCCAATAAAACCGAAGAAATCGTAACGATGCGACACGTAGTTACTGAGATCTATTCAAATTGGAATCTGAATAATAATAATAATAACTAGACCTGCATGCAGGAATGGCGGGTTTCACTCGTGCCACGTTACCATTGAACAGGTCACTTTCGGTGCCAAGTTACCCTTGAACATATGTCTCTTCCGGTACCAACGAAACGACTAAACAGGTTTTCAAATAAACATTGCTCACATCAAATGAAATGGACACAGAATCAATCAAATCCAGCAATATCAATTCATTTTATACATTTGTTACTTGTAAATGATCTTGACAAAATTACAATACTTCCGGTGTTAATGAAAATGTTCAATTAGTTTTATGAAATCAGAAATGGCATAGATATCATATAGTGAATTTTTTTTTGTAAATTGAATAACAATTGCCACTTTTAAAGACCAAAAAACTTGAAAAGTGACTTGTAGAAAATCGGTTATTTCTCTGCAACCGTACAAGTTAGGAACCATTTTGTGGTATCTGTATGATCGTATGGGATCGTTCCATTTGTTGATTGGCATCAAATATCATAATTTGAAAAAGATTTCAAAACAGACTCATTTGAATAAAATATCTGTTTTGAAGGCTAAAAATACAGTTTTTGCCAAAATGACGTTACTTCCGGTGATAATGAAAATGTTAAATTACTTATATAAAATCCTAAATGGCATTAGGTATAACATGCTGTAAAGTTTATGAAAATCGAATAATAATTGACACTTTTATGGCCCCCAAACCTTCAAAAGTGACCTGTAGAAAACCGTCTATTTATCGGCAACCGAACAAGTTACAAACAATTTTATTATATCTATATGAACATATGAGTTGTGTTTATATGTGAATTTAAACCAAAAGTTAAAATTATTATTAAATAATTCTTGTTTGAATATAACATTGATTCAAAAAGTTTAAAATGCATTTTTTGACAAAATGACGTCACTTCCGATGTCAATTTTAAATTGAATTCAACTTGATATGACGCTACATGCTTTTTGAATCAAATGATGTCACTTTTATAAAAATCCAATAATAATTGACTATTTTACACGCAAAATAACGAAAACAGTGACTTATGCAGAACTGCCCATTTCTTGGCAACAGCTTATATTACAAACTAATTTTAACATTCATTTTCTTCGTATGGATTATAGCTACAAGTTTATAAAAGTTACGAAGAAATATTTTAATATCCGAAAAGCCTGAATAGGTTGTAAATAGGTCAATTTTACACCATTTTTAGCCTTTTAATCCAATTTGCTAGAAAATGAAATCGAAATTAAAAAAAAATGCTTCCGACTTTTTTGCGCCTTTAAAGGACACACTCTTTGAGTCATATAATTTTTCAAAAAAATAATATTTATTTTCGAAAAATGGTACCTAACTGTCAAAATTGTAGTTTTTGGCAAAATTATGCCACTTCCGGTGCCGACAGATAACACTTTCAAGAATAAAAAAAATGACAACTGAGACAACGAAGCATATGAACTTTGTTTTATACAAATCGAACAATAAAAAATTAATCAAGGACTGAAAAACTGAATTAGCCAATGGCAGCCAAGGAAAATTTCAGAGACAAAATTTTTTAACATTTTTGCGCTAGTCAGATGACTCTTTAATTCTGTGCACAACACGACTAAAAAATATTCATAAATAAAATAGTTTTTTGTAAAATTCTAAATTTTCGAAATTTGGGGTCTAATATCTTCGAAGATTTGCCGAAAATCAAAAATCGAAAGTACCGTATGTGCCCTGTCTCCGGCTATGAAATCAGAAATGGCATAAGGCATCACATGGCGAAAATTTTATGCAAATCGAATAATATATGCCACTTTTATAAATCCAAAACCTTGAAAAGTGACTTATAGAAAATCGGCTATTTCTCGGCAACGGTACAAGTTAGAAACGATTTTGTGGCATCTGTATGATCGTATGAGTTCATTCTATTTGTTGATTGGCATCAAATACCATAATTTGCAAAAGATTTCAAAACAGACTCATTTGAATAAAATATCTGCTTTGAAGGCTAAAAATACAGTTTTTTCCAAAATGACGTTACTTCCGGTGATAAGGAAAATCTTAAATTACTTGTATGAAATCCCAAATGGCATTAGGTATAACATGGTGTAACGTTTATGAAAATCGAATAATAATTGACACTTTTATGGCCCCGAAACCTTCAAAAGTGACCTGTAGAAAACCGTCTATTTCTCGGTAACCGAACAAGTTAGAAACAATTTTATGATATCTATATGACCGTATGAGTTTTGTTAGTATGTGAATTTAAACCAAAAGTTAATATTCGTATTACATATTAAATAATTCTTGGTTGAACAAAATATCGATTTAAAAGTTAAAAATGTAGTTTTTGACCAAATGATGTCACTTCCTTTGTCAATTTTAAATTGTAATCAACTTGATATGACGCTACATGCTTTTTGAATCAAATGATGTCACTTTTATAAAAATCCAATAATAATTGACTATTTTACAGGCAAAATAACGAAAACAGTGACTTGTACAGAACTGCCCATTTCTTGGTAACTGCTTATATTACAAACGAATTTTAACATACATTTTCTTCGTATGGATTATAGCTACACGTTTATAAAAGTTGCGAAGAAATATTTTAAAATCTGAAAAGCCTGAATAGGTTGTAAATAGGTCAATTTTACACCATTTTTAGCCTCTTAATCGAATTTGCTCGAAAATGAAAACGAAATTAATAAAACTGCTTCCGCCATTTTTTGCGCCTTGAAAGGGCTCACTCTTTGAGTCAAATAATTTTTCCAAAAAATAATATTTGTTTTCGAAGAAGGAAAATAACTGTCAAAATTGTAGTTTTTGGTAAAATTATGCCACTTCCGGTGCCGACACATAACACTTTCGGTAATAAAAAAATTGACAATTGATACAACGAAGCATATGAACTTTGTTTTATACAAATCGAACAATAAAAAATTAATCTAGGACTGAAAAACTGAATTAGCCAATGGCGGCCAAGGAAAATTACTGAGACAAAAATTTTTAACATTTTTGCACTAGTCAGATGACTCTTTAATTCTGTGCACAATACGACTAAAAAATATTAATAAATGAAAAAGTTTTTTGTAAAATTTTAAATTTTCAAAATTTGGTGCCTAATATCTTCGAAGATTTGCCAAAAATCAAAAATCGAAAGTAGCGTAGCTATGTGCCATGTCTCCGGCTATGCCAAAATGTATCGATTGTTAAAATCCGATGATTATTGTTAAAATTACTGCAATATTTTTAAAAACGATAACTTCGTTGATTTCCGGCATTTCGCATTGTCGCAGAACGTTCAAAATAGCTTTATCCTCTAAGTCACACCCACTTTCCCAATGAAACCGAAGAAATCGTAACGATGCGACAAGCAGTTGCTGAGATCTACTCAAAACAAAAGAAGAATAACTAGACCTGCATGCAGGAATGACGGGTTTCACTGGTGCCACGTTACCCTTAAACATGTCACTTCCGGTGCCAAGTTACCCTTGAACATATGTCACTTCCGGTACCAGCGAAACCACTAAACAGGTTTCCAAATTAACATTGCACACAAATAAAATGGACGCAGAATCAACAAAATCCAGCAATATCAATTCATTTTATACATTTGTTACTTGTAAATGATCTTGACAAAATTAAATTACTCCCGGTGTTAATGCAAATGTTCAATTAGTCTCATGAAATCAGAAATGGCATACGATATCATATAGTAAAAATTTTATGTAAATCGAATAATAATTGCCACTTTTAAAGACCAAAAAACTTGAAAAGTGACTTGTAGGAAATCGGCTATTTCTCTGCAACCGTACAAGTTAGAAACCATTTTGTGGTATCTGTATGATCGTATGGGTTCATTCTATTTGTTGATTGGCATCAAATACCATACTTTGAAAAAGATTTCAAAACAGACTCATTTGAATAAAATATCTGTTTAAGAGGCTAAAAATACAGGTTTTGCCAAAATGACGTTACTTCCGGTGATAATGAAAATCTTGAATTACTTGTATGAAATCCCAAATGGCATTAGGTATAACATGGTGTGACGTTTATGAAAATCGAATAATAATTGACACTTTTATGGCCCCGAAACCTTCAAAAGTGACCTGTAGAAAACCGTCTATTTCTCGGCAACCGAACAAGTTAGAAACCATTTTATGATATCTATATGACCATATGAGTTTTGTTTATATGTGAATTTAAACCAAAAGTTAAAATTATTAATACATATTAAGTTATTCTTGGTTGAATAAAACATTGATTTAAAAAGTTTAAAATGCATTTTTTGACCAAATGATGTCACTTCCGGTGTCAATTTTAAATTGTAATCAACTTGATATGACGCTACGTGCTTTTTGAATCAAATGATGTCACTTTTATAAAAATCCAATCATAATTGACTATTTTACAGGCAAAATAACGAAAACAGTGACTTGTACAGAACTGCCCATTTCTTGGTAACTGCTTATAGTACAAACGAATTTTAACATACATTTTCTTCGTATGGATTATAGCTACAAGTTTATAAAAGTTACGAAGAAATATTTTAAAATCTGAAAAGCCTGAATAGGTTGTAAATAGGCCAATTTTACACCATTTTTAGCCTCTTAATCGAATTTGCTAGAAAATGAAATCGAAATTAAAAAAACTGCTTCCTACATTTTTTACGCCTTGAAAGGGCACACTCTTTGAGTCAAATAATTTTTCCAAAAAATAATATTTGTTTTCGAAGAAGGAAAATAACTGTCAAAATTGTAGTTTTTGGTAAAATTATGCCACTTCCGGTGCCGACAGATAAAACTTTTGGTAATAAAAAAAATGACAATTGATACAACGAAGCATATGAACTTTGTTTTATACAAATCGAACAATAAAAAATTAATCTAGGAGTTAAAAACTGAATTAGCCAATGGCGGCCAAGGTAAATTACTGAGACAAAATTCTTTCACATTTTTGCACTAGTCAGATGACCCTTTAATTCTGTGCATAATACGACTAAAAAATATTCATAAATAAAAAAGTTTTTTGTAAAATTTTAAATTTTCAAAATTTGGCGCCTAATATCTTTGAAGATTTACCGAAAATCAAAAATCGAAAGTAGTGTAGCTATGTGCCCTGTCTCCGGCTATGCCAAAATGTATCGAAAGTTAAAATTCAATGATTATTGTCAAAATTACTGCAATATTTTAAAAAACGATAATTTGGTGATTTCGGACATTTCGCATTGTCGCAGAACGTTCAAAATAGCTTTATCCTCTAAGTCACACCCACTTTCCCAATAAAACCGAAGAAATCGTAACGATGCGACAAGCAGTTGCTGAGATCTACTCAAAACAAAAGAAGAATAATAATAATAAGAACTAGACCTGCATGCAGGAATGACGGGTTTCACTGGTGCCACGTTACCCTTAAACATGTCACTTCCGGTGCCAAGTTACCCTTGAACATATGTCACTTCCGGTACCAACGAAACCATTAAACAGGTTTCCAAATTAACATTGCACACAAATAAAATGGATGCAGAATCAACCAAATCCAGCAATATCAATTCATTTTATACATGTGTTAGTTGTAAATGATCTTGACAAAATTACATTTCTTGCGGTGTTAATGAAAATGTTCAATTAGTTTTATGAAATCAGAAATGGCATACGATATCATATAGTGAAAATTTTATGTAAATCGAATAATAATTGCCACTTTTAAAGACCAAAAAACTTGAAAAGTGACTTGTAGAAAATCGACTATTCCTCTGCAACCGTACAAGTTAGAAACCATTTTGTGGTATCTGTATGATCGTATGGGTTCATTTCATTTGTTGATTTGCATCAAATACCATAATTTGAAAAACATTTCAAAACAGACTCATTTGAATAAAATATCTGTTTTGAAGGCTAAAAATACAGTTTTTGCCAAAATGACGTTACTTCCGGTGATAATGAAAATCTTAAATTACTTGTATGAAATCCTAAATGGCATTAGGTATAACATGGTGTAACGTTTATGAAAATCGAATAATAATTGACACTTTTATGGCCCAAAAACCTTCAAAAGTGGCCTGTAGAAAACCGTCTATTTCTCGGCAACCGAACAAGTTAGAAACAATTTTATGATATGTATATGACCATATGAGTTGTGTTTATATGTGAATTTAAACCAAAAGTTAAAATTATTAATACATATTAAGTAATTCTTGGTTGAATAAAACATTGATTTAAAAAGTTTAAAATGCAGTTTTTGACAAAATGACGTCACTTCCGGTGTCAATTTTAAATTGTAATCAACTTGATATGACGCTACATGCTTTTTGAATCAAATGATGTCCCTTTTATAAAAATCCAATCATAATTGACTATTTTACAGGCAAAATAACGAAAACAGTGACTTGTACAGAACTGTCCATTTCTTGGTAACTGCTTATATTACAAACTAATTTTAACATACATTTTCTTCGTATGGATTATAGCTACAAGTTTATAAAAGTTACGAAGAAATATTTTAAAATCTGAAAAGCCTGAATAGGTTGTAAATGGGTCAATTTTACACCATTTTTAGCCATTTAATCGAATTTGCTCGAAAATGAAATCGAAATTAAAAAAACTGCTTCCGCCATTTTTTGCGCCTTGAAAGGGCACACTCTTTGAGTCAAATAATTTTTCAAAAAAATAATATTTGTTTTCGAAGTAGGAAAATAACTGTCAAAATTGTAGTTTTTGGTAAAATTATGCCACTTCCGGTGCCGACAGATAACACTTTTGGTAATAAAAAAAATGACAATTGATACAACGAAGCATATGAATTTTGTTTTATACAAATCGGACAATAAAAAATTAATCAAGGACTGAAAAACTGAATTAGCCAATGGCGGCCAAGGAAAATTACTGAGACAATTTTTTTTAAAATTTTTGCACTAGTCAGATGACTCTTTAATTCTGTGCACAATACGACTAAAAAATATTCATAAATAAAAAAATTTTTTGTAAAATTTTAAATTTTCGAAATTTGGCGCCTAATATCTTCGAAGATTTGCCGAAAATCAAAAATCGAAAGTAGCGTAGCTATGTGCCCTGTCTCCGGCTATGCCAAAATGTATCGAAAGTTAAAATCCAATGATTATTGTTAAAATTACTGCAATATTTTCAAAAACGATAACTTCGGTGATTTCGGACATTTCGCATTGTCGCAGAACGTTCAAAATAGCTTTATCCTCTAAGTCACACCCACTTTCCCAGTAAAACCGAAGAAATCGTAACGATGCGACACGTAGTTGCTGAGATCTATTCAAATTGGAATCTGAATAATAATAATAATAATAATAAGAATAATAATTTTAACAAAAACAATAGTGTTTCACACAAGCTACGCAGTGTGAAACCCTAATAACTAGACCTGCATGCAGGAATGACGGGTTTCACTGGTGCCATGTTACCTTTGAACTTGAACTTGTGTCAATTTCGGTGCCACGTTACTCTTGAACATATGTCACTTCCGGTACCAATGAAACCAATATACAGGTTTCCACATAAGAATTGCACACATCAAATAAAATGGAAACAGAACAAACAAATCCAGCAATTTTATTTTATACATTTGTTACATGTAATTGATCCTGACAAAATAACAGTACTTCCGGTGATAATGTAAATGTTCCATTAGTTTTATGAAATCAGAAATGGCATAAGGCATCACATGGTGAAAATTTTATGTAAATCGAATAATAATTGCCACTTTTATAGACCAAAAACCTTGAAAAGTGACGTGTAGAAAATCGTCTATTTCTCGGCAACCGTACAAGTTAGAAACCATTTTTTGGTATTTATATGACCGTATGGGTTTAATCTATTTGTTGATTGGAATCAAATATCATAATTGTATAAACATTACAAATCAGACTCATTTGAATAAAATATCGGCTTTGAAGGCTTAAAATACAGTTTTTGCCAAAATGACGTTACTTCCGGTGATAATGAAAACTTTAAATTAGTTTTTTAACATCGTCTATAACATTAGGCTTCAAAGGGTGAAAATTTTATGAAAATCAAATAATAATTGACACTTTTATGGGCCAAAAACCTTCAAAAGTGACTTTCAGAAAATCGCCTATATCTCGACAACCGAACAAGTTAGAAACAATTTTATGATATCTATTTGACCGTATGAGTTTTGTTAATATGTGAATTTAAACCAAAAGTTAATTTTATTATTACATGTGACATAATTCTTGGTTGAAAAAAAGATCGATTTTAAAAGTTAAAAATTGAGTTTTTGACTAAATGACGTCACTTCCGGTGTCAATTTTAAATAGTAATCAACATGATATGACGTACACTTGCTTTTTGAATCAAATGATGTCACTTTTGTGAATATCCATTAATAATTGACTATTTTACAGGCAACATTACGAAAACAGTGACTTATGCAAAACTGCCCATTTCTCGGCAACTGCTTATATTAGAAACAAATTTTAACATACATTCTCTTCGTATGGATTATAGTGACAGGTTTATAAAAGTTAAGTAAAAAAATTTTAAAATCTGAAAAGCCTGAATGGGTTGTAAATAGGTCAATTTTACGCCTTTTTTCACCCCTTAATCCAATTTGCTAGATAACACTTTTGGTAATAAAAAAAATAACAATTGGGACAACGAAGCATATGAACTTTGTTTTATACAAATCGAACAATAAAAAATTAATCTAGGACTGAAAAACTGAATTAGCTAATGGCGGCCAAGGAAAATTACTGAGACAATTTTTTTTAACATTTTTGCGCTAGTCAGATGACTCTTTAATTCTGTGCACAAAACGACTACATAATATTTATAAATAAAAACGTTAAATCGAATAAAAATTGCCACTTTTAAAGACCAAAAAACTTGAAAAGTGACTTGTAGAAAATCGGCTATTTCTCGGCAACCGTACAAGTTAGAAACCATTTTGTGGTATCTGTATGATCGTATGGGTTCATTCTATTTGTTGATTGGCATCAAATACCATAATTTGAAAAAGATTTCAAAACAGACTCATTTGAATAAAATATCTGTTTTGGAGGCTAAAAATACAGTTTTTGCCAAAATGACGTTACTTCCGGTGATAATGAAAATCTTAAATTACTTGTATGAAATCCCAAATGGCATTAGGTATAACATGGTGTGACGTTTATGAAAATCGAATAATAATTGACCCTTTTATGGCCCCGAAACCTTCAAAAGTGACCTGTAGAAAACCGTCTATTTCTCGGCAACCGAACAAGTTAGAAACCATTTTATGATATCTATATGACCATATGAGTTTTGTTTATATGTGAATTTAAACCAAAAGTTAAAATTATTAATACATATTAAGTTATTCTTGGTTGAATAAAACATTGATTTAAAAAAGTGTAAAATGCATTTTTTGACCAAATGATGTCACTTCCGGTGTCAATTTTAAATTGTAATCAACTTGATATGACGCTACGTGCTTTTTGAATCAAATGATGTCACTTTTATAAAAATCCAATAATAATTGACTATTTTACAGGCAAAATAACGAAAACAGTGACTTATGCAGAACTGCCCATTTCTTGGCAACTGCTTATATTACAAACGAATTTTAACATACATTTTCTTCGTATGGATTATAGCTACAAGTTTATAAAAGTTACGAAGAAATATTTTAAAATCTGAAAAGCCTGAATAGGTTGTAAATAGGCCAATTTTACACCATTTTTAGCCTCTTAATCGAATTTGCTCGAAAATGAAATCGAAATTAAAAAAACTGCTTCCTACATTTTTTGCGCCTTGAAAGGGCACACTCTTTGAGTCATATAATTTTTCAAAAAAATAATATTTGTTTATGAAGATCGTAAATAACTGTCAAAATTGTAGTTTTTGGTAAAATTATGCCACTTCCGGTGCCGACAGATAACACTTTCGGTAATAAAAAAAACGACAATTGATACAACGAAGCATATGAAATTTGTTTTATACAAATCGAACAATAAAAAATTAATCTAGGACTGAAAAACTGAATTAGCCAATGGCGGCCAAGGTAAATTACTGAGACAAAATTTTTTAACATTTTTGCACTAGTCAGATGACCCTTTAATTCTGTGTACAATACGACTAAAAAATATTCATAAATAAAAAAGTTTTTTGTAAAATTTTAAATTTTCGAAATTTGGCGCCTAATATCTTCGAAGATTTGCCGAAAATCAAAAATCGAAAGTAGCGTAGCTATGTGCCCTGTCTCAGGCTATGCCAAAATGTATCGAAAGTTAAAATCCAATGATTATTGTTAAAATTACTGCAATATTTTCAAAAACGATAACTTCGGTGATTTCGGACATTTCGCATTGTCGCAGAACGTTCAAAATAGCTTTATCCTCTAAGTCACACCCACTTTCCCAGTAAAACCGAAGAAATCGTAACGATGCGACACGTAGTTGCTGAGATCTATTCAAATTGGAATCTGAATAATAATAATAATAAGAATAATAATAAGAATAATAATTTTAACAAAAACAATAGTGTTTCACACACGCTACGCAGTGTGAAACCCTAATAATTTTAACAAAAACAATAGTGTTTCACACAAGCTCCGCAGTGTGAAACCCTAATAATAATAAGAATAATAATTTTAACAAAAACAATAGTGTTTCACACAAGCTTCGCAGTGTGAAACCCTAATAATAAGAATAATAATTTTAACAAAAACAATAGTGTTTCACACAAGCTACGCAGTGTGAAACCCTAATAATAATAATTTTAGTAATCTCAATAGGCTTTCAGACGAAAGTCTGAAAGCCTAACTAGATCTGCTACTGTCCCATGCAGATATGAAAGCTTTCATATTCATCGTCACGTGTCATTGATTGTATCAAGTATCCTAAATAAAAGGATAAGAAGAAAAAATTATTAAAATAGGTCAAAAACTCGCGAAGTTACAAGTCTAAATATAGTATGAAACATTGCACCCAGGCATAACAATAATCTGAAAACTAAAGGGAAATAACTGAAACTTGTATTACTGTAATGAGACGGATGAGAAAATGGTATGAAAATGGCGGGAAAAAAAATTAAAAATGACAGGTTGGACAGGCGACCTTACTCCTTGTCACGTACAACCGGGCATTCGAAAACACGCTAGTTAACTCAATGACAGGCGCGCGTGCTAACCATTCAGCCACCCAACCCCCCTTTGAAATCAGACACGTGCAATATGTCATATAGGAAGAATAAGAAGTCGCTCACAACAAAATGGTAAATTAATGAGTTTAGGTCAAAAGGTTGAGCTACAGTTTTAGAGTACTTAATAGTTTTAAAGAGACACGTTAAGGGTTGTTCATAGTTAAATGAAAGTTTAATTTTAAATAAGACCAATAAAAAAATTAGGATTTAATAATGCCAGACTAATATTTCCAATATGTTTGGTTATAAGTAGGAAATCGTGACGACTTCTTAAGCATGTTTTAAACAAAGGATCATGTTTGTTTAAACAAGAATGGCACTCTGCAATAAAAAAAACTGGCCAAAGCAAGATTTCTATGCAGAAATTAAATAATTGCTAGAACCAGAAAAATATTTATCCACTATAATAAATAAGCAACATAGAGAAAATGAAATGAAATTGAATGGGGTTTAACGTCCGACTGTTCTGCTCCTAAAATGGGCTAATGAAGACGGGCATAGGCCATAAAGTGTGCAATGAGGGAAATTTTACCTGTGCAGCGGCGGTTACGGCCTACGAGGTTGGACAGGCGACCATACTCCTTGTCACGTACAACCAAGAAATCGAAACAACGCCAGTTGACTCAATGGCAGACGTTATGATTCAGAGCGCACGTGCTAACCATTCATCCACGCAACCTCCCTAAAATCGGCAAATTGCTGACCTACAGCGAGAAACATTTCAACCGGGCCAAATTTTCTAATGTAACAGTTTAATTTGCACGGTACCTTTAGTTATCAACCGAATATTACAAAACTTTTAAAAATAAGCTCCCCCCCCCCCCTGACCAGCTTAAGCGTTCGCAATAAACGTTTGCCCCTTAAAATCGGCAAATTGCTGACTTTAAAGTGAGAAACATTACAACCGGGCGAAATTTTCTGTTTTATCACTTTTACAGTACCTTTGATTACCAACCGATTATTACAAAACTTTAAAAATAAAAGAGAAAAAGAGAAATGCGGCCTAACGTCCATTCGACACAAACTAGGTCATTTCGGGACTAACATATGTTTTTAAATTTTATTTACCCCCCCCCCCCCCCTTGCGCGTACTGGTCTTTAGCCGTTGTGAGGAAACCGAAGAACACGGAGAAAACCCACGATGTTGGACATCATACACCATGTCATGTGCAACCTGGAGATCGAAACGACGCCCGTTGACTCAATGACTGACGTTACGATACAGTGCGCACATGCTAACCATTCAGCCATTCAGCCTCCCTGAATTCAGAAAATTGCTGACTTATAGCAAGAAACATTTCAACCGGGCGAAATTTTCTGTTTTAACAGTTTAATGTGCACGGTACTTTAATTACCAACCGATTATTACAAAACTTTTGAAAATAAGCTCCAACTGACCAGCTTAATCGTATGCAATAAACGTTTTCGCCTGAATTGAAAGTTCTGCACGGAGAAAGTTCATCTCGATTTCCCGCCGTGGTTCCCCTTGTCAGTGAGGCAGAACGGAGGGCCTGACAAGCACAGCTGTCTAGTCATTCGGATGGGACGAAAAACCAAGGTCCCGTGTACACATTGGAGTGCACGTAAAATATCCCTAAGCAGTTGGAATTCGATACTGTTGAATAAGCTCTATACGATGACTAAATGTGTAGATTGTAGTCACCCACACTGCATGTTTCGCTTAACAATGAAAGGGTGCCGTTTTCAATGTTCGATCCTTTTGTTCTTCTACTCCTGATATGTTGGACTGTTGATCGATGGTTTCATATAAAAGACTACCAATAAGACTCTTTGTAGAAGAAGTTCCCCAAAATATTATGTTGACTTTACGAGAAAGACCTCCAAACATGCTCCAAATTGTAAAAATACGACTTTTTGGATTTTCAATCTCTTTTTTTCGGCTATCCCTGATATTTAGAAAAAATAATACAATGATTTCACACAACAGGCTAGCTATTAGACTCTCTATTGACAAAAATTTCACCGCCCTCCCTTCATTATAACCGAAGTTATCGTGCCCTAAAGAATCAACAAATTAGCATGCTTATCTCTGCTTACCCTAAGCAGAAAATGCTCATCTTTAAACTCAACCATAACATTGACCTAGTGAACGTCTACACCAAGTTTGAACATTCTAGCTTAATTAGAAGGAGAGTAATTGTGTTCCAAAGTCCCGACCCTTCAAATTGCTTCCATTTTTCATTTTCAATTCAAAATGGTGACCATCACGTGACCGAAATCAAAATTTATTCGCGACATTTTTTAGGCCTCCCTACAAGGATTCAGAAAATATAACTCCCGAGTCTGTAAGTAAAATAGCAAAAAAGCCTTATTGATTTTTCACTTTTAAAGATGGTGGCACTTCCGGTTCGATCGACAAACTCCATATTTTGTGTACGAATCAGTAATTACTTGTCTAGTATCCAAAAAAAAAATTAGGTCAATCTGACCTATATTTCGACGATTTTTTTGAAAAATTTGATCCTTAATTTCGCCAAGGGGAGATAATTTAGAAAAATTCTAATAATATTTTTGAAGTCACATCGGTAAGATCTACTTATATACTAAATTTCATGAAAATCGTACAACTATTAAAGAAGTTGTCAAATTGGTCTAAACTTCCGGTTCGAAATCACAGCGACGAATTTTCGAAATTCTAAAATCTGAAACTGCAGATTTATAGTAATTGTCTCAAGGTACTCAAAGAAAAAAGATTTAGTAAAATAGGTCAAATAGTCACAAAGTTACAGCATTGTAGGTCAAATGCATTCGTTCGTAAAATTCGGTGATTTCGGATACGTAAAACGTTTTGAAAATATATTTAATCAACAGCCACCACCCATTTTTGGGGGGATAGGTAAAAGTTTCAGAACGATCCTATGGTTAGATTCTGAGAAATCCGATTTGTGGATAAAACACACAAAAAAAAAATAATAACTAGATCTGCTACTGTCCCATGCAGATATGAAAGCTTTCATATTCACAGTCACTTCCTGTCACATATCATGGGTCATATAAATAATCCGAACAAGAAAAAATAAATCATTAAAATCGGTCACAATCTAGCGAAATTAATGTGATTTTTTACTCGTAAACAACTTTGTCGGCACGAAAAACATCAAAGGCGAAATTCGAATTTTTGAAATATTCAAATACCAAAAATTCGACCCTATCCCGGCTATCCTGAAATGTATTAAATTTTAGACATAGGAGACGCATTGAACATACTATGCCCTATTGTGTTTGTTTATAAGTCCGTAAATGTCGATTTTTCACTATGTTTCATATTCACTTCAAAATGGCGACCATCAGCTGACCTAAATCAAAATTCTGCTCTGGACGTTTTTTAGGTTTTCCTTCAAAGATTCAGAAAATGTAACTCCCATGTCTGTAAGTGCAATATCGCAAAAGTTCTATTGGGTTTTTTTACGTTTCAAGATGGTGGCACTTCCGGTTCGATCGACAAACTCCATGTTTTGTGTACGAATCAGTAATTACTTGTCTATTATCGAAAAAACAATTAGGTCATTCCATGACTTTATTTCGACGATTTTTTTTAAAAATTTGATTCTTAATTTCACCAAGGGGAGATAATTTAGAAAATTTTAAAAGTTATTTTTCAAGTCGCATCAGTAATGTCTACTTACATACTAAATTTCATGAAAATCGTACAACTATTAAAGAAGTTGTCAAAATGGTCTCAACTTCCGGTTCGAAATCACAGCGACGAATTTTCGAATATTACAAAACTTTTAAAAATAAGCTCCCCCTGACCAGCTTAATCGTTTGCAATAAACGTTTTCCCCTTAAAATCGGCAAATTGCTGACCTCAAATTGAGAAACATTACAACCGGGCGAAATTTTCTGTTTTATCACTTTTATTGTACCATTGATTACCAACCGATTATTACAAAACTTTAAAAATAAAAGAGAAAGACAAATCTGGCTGAACATCCATTCGACACAAACGAGGTCATTTCGGGACTAACATGTCTTTTAATTTTATTTAAAAACTTCCCTTGCGCGTACGGGTCTTTAGCCGTGGGAGGAAACCGAAGGACGCGGGGAAAACCCACGAGGTTGGACACCATACTCCATGTCACGTGCAACATGGAAATCGAAACGACGCCGGTTGACTCAATGACAGACGTTACGATACAGCGCGCATATGCTAAACATTCAGCCATTCAGCCTCCCTAAAATCGGGAAATTGCTGACTTATAGCAAGAAACATTTCAACCGGGCATTTCAATCGAAACAACGCCAGTTGACCCAATGACAGACGTTAGGATACAAAGCGCAGGTGCTAACCATTAAGCCACGCAACCTCCCTAAATTTGGCAAATTGCTGACCTACAGCGAGAAACATTTCAACCGGGCGAAATTTTATGTTTTAACTGTTTAATTTGCACGGCACCTTTAATTATCAACCGAATATTACAAAACTTTTTAAAATAAGCTCCCCCTGATCAGCTTAATCGTTCGCAATAAACTTTTGCCCCCTAAAATCGGCAAATTGCCAACTTTAAAGTGAGAAACATTACAACCGGGCGACATTTTCTGTTTTATCACATTTACAGTACCTCTGATTACCAACCGATTATAACAAAACTTTAAAAATAAAAGAGAAAGAGAGAAATGTGGCTTAACGTCCATTCCACACAAACTAGGTCATTTCGTGGCTAACATATGTTTTTTAATTTTATTTAAAAACTTCCCTTGCGCGTACGGGTCTTCAGGAGTGGGATGAAACCGAAGGACACAGAGAAAACCCACGAGGTTGGACACCATACTCCATGTCACGTGCAACCAGGAAATCGAAACGATGCCGGTTGACCCAATGACAGACGTTACAATACAGCGCGCACATGCTAACCATTCAGCCATTCAGGCTCCCTAAAATCGGTAAATTGCTGACCTATAGCAAGAAATATTTCAACCGGGCATTTCAATCGAAACAACGCCAGTTGACTCAATGACAAACGTTAGGATACAGAGCGCAGGTGCTAACCATTCAGCCACGCAACCTCCCTAAATTTGGCAAATTGCTGACCTACAGCGAGAAACATTTCAACCGGGCCAAATTTTCTATTTTAACAGTTTAATTTGCACGGTACCTTTAATTATTAACCGAATATTACAAAACTTTTAAAAATAAGCTCCCCCTGACCAGCTTAATCGTTCGCAATAAACGTTTAACCCCCCAAAACGGCAAATTGCTTTCTTTAAAGTGAGAAACATTACAACCGGGCGAAATTTTCTGTTTTATCACTTTTACAGTACCTTTGATTACCAACCGATTATTACAAAACTTTAAAAATAAAAGAGAAGGAGAGATATGCGGCTTAACGTCCATTCCACACAAACTAAGTCATTTCGGGACTAACATATGTTTTTTAATTTTATTTAAAAACTTCGCTTGCGCGTACGGGTCTTTAGCCGTGGGAGGAAACCGAAGGACATGAAGAAAACCAACGAGGTTGGACACCATATTCCATGTCACGTGCAACCTGTAAATGGAAAGAAAGAGAGAGAGAAATGGTGTTTAACGTCCACTCGACACAATCTAGGTCATTTTGGGACTAACATATGGTTTCAATTCTATTTCAATAATTCACTTGCGCGTAGGGGTCTTTAGCAGTGGGAGGAAACCGGAGTGCCCGGAGGATACCCACGAGGTTGAAAAGGCGCCCCTATTTCCGTGCCACATACGCTCACACCAGGGATCGAAACCACAGCCGCAAGCCAGAGGTGACCGGCCAGCTAGAGGTCGAAGCGCGGCACTCTAGACCACTAGGCCATCCCAACCCCCCTGTAAATCGAAACGACGCCGGTTGACTCAATGACAGACGTTACGATACAGCGCGCATATGCTAACCATTCAGCCTCTCTTAAATCGGGAAATTGCTGACTTATAGCAAGAAACATTTGAACCGGGCGAAATTTTCTGTTTTAACAGTTTAATTTGCACGGTACTTTAATAACCAACCGATTATTACAAAACTTTTGAAAATAAGCTCCAACTGACCAGCTTAATCGTATGCAATAAACGTTTTCGCCTGAATTGAAAGTTCTGCACGGAGAAAGTTCATCTCGATTTCCCGGCGTGGTTCCCCCTTGTCAGTGAGGCAGAACGGAGGGCCTGACAAGGACAGCTGTCTAGTCGTTCGGATGGGACGAAAAACCAAGGTCCCGTGTACACATTGGAGTGCACGTAAAATATCCCTAAGCAGTTGGAATTCGATACTGTTGAATAAGCTCTATACGATGACTATGCCAACCATTATTAATTGATGAATGTGTTAAAATGTACAAAATATACACAGTATTAATCTAAATCAATAACATAAATGATTACAATTTTTTTAGATAGTTTTGAAATAGAAAACAAATAATTATATCAAATCAAACCTATTCAATTTCAATTGATATGAGGACTGGCTGCAAAGTTCTAAGCCTATGTGTGCAAGACCTATATAATGTTGATGTTTCCTTTTATTTTTCTATATAGTTTCCATCCAAGCTCAATTTTTTCATCAGTTATTTTCGGTGATTTTGGATTCGCAAAACGTTTTGAAAATATATTGATTCCAAGGCCACCACCTATTTTTGAAAAGAGGCTAACCAGAAAAGTAAAATAGATCACAAAATCACGAAGTAACACAGCTGTCAAGGTCAATTTTTTCATCAATTGTTTTCTGTGATTTTGGATTCGCAAAACGTTTTGAAAATATATTGATTCCAAGGCCATCACCCATTTTTGAAAGGAGGCTAACCAGAAATGTATTGATTTCCCAGATTTGAGACGAAATCGCGAAACTGCGATCTATTTGATTATTTTCAAGCTGTTAATCGGAGTTATTCACGCGAAAACAACTTTGTCGGCACGGAAAACATCAAAGGCGAAATTTGAAATTTGCAAATACCAAAAATTCTACAATGAACCAGGCTATCCCCAAATGTATTAATTTCAAAGATAGGAAACGAATTCAACAAACTACGGTCTATTCTGATAATTTACATGCCCGTTAATGTCCATTTTTCACTATTTCTGATATTCAATTCAATATGGTGACTATCCATTGACTTAAATCAAAATTCTACTGCCAACATTTTATAGCCATCCTTTCAAGGATTCAGAAAATATAACCCCCGTGTCTGTATGTAAAATAGCAAAATGGCGTTTGAGGTTTTTACATTTCAAGATGGTGGCACTTCCGGGTTGAGCTACAAACTCCATTTTTTGAGTACGAATCAGTGGTCTCGTAGCTAGTAACCAAAATAAAATTCAAGATGGTTTGACCTATATTTCGTCGATTTTTTTGAAAATTTCGATCCTCAATTTCTCCAAGGGGAGATAATTTAGAAAATTTCTAAAGTCATTTTTCAAGTCGCATCATTAAGGTTTACTTACATATCAAATTTCATGAAAATCGTACAACTACTAAAGAAGTTGTCGAGTTGGTCTAAACTTCCGGTTCGATATCACAGCGACGAATTTTCGAAATTCGAAAATCCGAAATTGCAGATTTGGAGTAAATGTTTCAAGGTACTCATAGAAAAAAGAATTAATTAAATAGGCCAAATAGTCACAAAGTTACAGCATTGGGGGTCAAATGCATTCGTTCGTAAAATTCGGTGATTTCGGATTCGTAAAACGTTTTGAAAATATATTTAATCAAGGTTCGCACCCCATCTATGGGGGGTAGGTCAAACTTTCAGAAAGATCCTATCGTTAGATTCTGAGAAATCCGATTTGCAGAAAATACACAAAAAAAAAAAAAATAATAATAACTAGATCTGCTACTGTCCCATGCAGATATGAAAGCTTTCATATTCACAGTCACTTCCTGTCACATGTCATGGGTCATATGAATAATCCGAACAAGGAAAAAACCCCATTAAAATCGGTCACAATCTAGTAAAGTTAATGTGATTTTTCACTGGTAAAGAATTTTGTCAGCACGAAAAACATCAAAGGGCAAAATCGAATTTTTGAAATATTCAAATACCGTATCCCGACTATGATGAAATGTATTAATGTCAGACATAGGAGACGCATTGAACATACTATGCTCTATTGTGTTTGTTTACAAGTCCGTAAATGTCGATTTTTCACTATGTTTCATATTCACTTCAAAATGGTGACTACCAGTTGACCTAAATCAAAATTCTACTTCGAACTTCATCAAGACATTGACCTAGTGAATGCCTATACCAAGTTTGAACATTGTACCCCAATTAGAAGAAGAGTTATTGTGTTCCAGAGTCATCAAGATATTGGCCTAATAAACACCCACACCAAGTCTAGCTGAATTAGAAAGAGAGTTATTGTGTCCCAAACTAGATCATTTCGGGACTAACATATAGTTCGATTTTATTTCAATATTTCGCTTTGGCAGTGGAAGGAAACCGGAGGAAATGAAGAAAACCCACCAAGATGGACAGGCAACCTTACTCCTTGTCAGGTACGACCCGAGATTCGAAAACAAGCTAGCTGACTCGATGACAGGCTTTATGATACAGCGCGCGCGTACTAACCATTCAGCCACCAAACTCCCCTTTGAAATCAGACACGTGCAATATGTCATATAAGAGGAATAACAAGTCGCTCACATACAAAATGGTAAATTAATGAGCTTAGGTCAAAAGGTTAAGCTACTATTTTAGAGTATTTAATTGTTTTGTTAAGAGACACGTTAAGGGTTGTTCATAGTTAAATGAAAGTTTAATTTTAAATAAGACGAACGTCTACCAATAAAATGAGGATTTAATAATATTAAAATAAAGTTTCAAATTAAGAATAATTAATTATTGGTCTAATGCAATGAAATGCTTTGATTTGACGGATGAAATGTACGATGGGTGTCCACACTATGTGGCGAAGGCGTTGACCTGCTAGCCAGGAGGTCGGGTGTTCGATCCCTGCATTGGCCGAGAAAGTTCATCTCGATTTTCTGGCGTGTCCTCCCACCGGCGTGTACACATTGGAGTGCACGTAAAAGATTCCTTAGCAGTTGGAATTCGATAATGTTGAATAAGCTCTATACGATGACTAAATGTGCAGATTGTAGCCACCCACACTGCATGTCTTGCTTAACAATGAAAGGGTGCCGTTTTCAATTTTCGATTCTTTTATTCTTCTACTCCTGATATTTTGGACTGTTGATCGATGGTTTCATAAAAAAAGACTACCGATAAGACTCTTTGTACAAGAAGTTCCCCAAAAATATTATGTTCACTTTAAGAGAAAAGGACCTTTAAATATGCTCTAAATCGTAAAAATACCACTTTTTGGATTTTCGATCTCTTTTTTCTGCTATCCCTGATATTTAAAAAAAAAATGATACAATGATTTCACACAACAGGCTAGCTATTAGACTCTCGATTGACAAGAGTTTCACCACCCTCCCTTCATTATAACCGAAGTTATTGTGCCCTAAAGAATCAACAAATCAGCATGCTTATCTCTGCTTACCCCGGGCAGAAAATGCTCATCTTTACACTCAATCATGACATTGACCTAGTGAACGTTTACCCTAAGTTTAAACATTCTAGCTTAATTAGAAGGAGAGTTATTGTGTTCCAAAAACTCGGCCCTTCAAATTGCTTCTATTTTTCATTTTCAATTCAAAATGGTGACTTCCAGTTGACCTAAATGAAAATTCTACTCCCGACGTTTTTTAGGCCTTCCTCCAAGGATTCAGAAAATATAATTCCCGTGTCTGTAAGTAAAATAGCAAAATGGCGTTTGAGGTTTTTACATTTCAAGATGGTGGCACTTCCGGGTTGAGCTACAACCTCCATTTTTTGTGTACGAATCAGTGGTCTCGGAACTAGTAACCAAAAAAAAATTCAACATGATTTGACCTATATTTCGTCGATTTTTTTGAAAATTTCGATCCTCAATTTCTCCAAGGGGAGATAATTTAGAAAGTTTCTGAAGTCATCTTTCAAGTCGCATCATTAAGGTTTACTTACATATTAAATTTCATGAAAATCGTACAACTACTAAAGAAGTTGTCGAGTTGGTCTAAACTTCCGGTTCGATATCACAGCGACGAATTTTCGAAATTCGAAAATCCGAAATTGCAGATTTGAAGTAAATGTCTCAAGGTACTCATAGAAAAAAGAATTAATTAAATAGGTCAACTAGTCACAAAGTTACAGCATTGTAGGTCAAATGCATTCGTTCGTAAAATTCGGTGATTTCGGATTCGTAAAACGTTTTGAAAATATATTTGATCAAGGTTCGCACCCCATTTATGGGGGGGGGGGGGGTAGGTCAAAGTTTCAGAAAGATCCTATGGTTAGATTCTGAGAAATCCGATTTGCAGAAAATACACACAAAAAAAAAATAATAATAATAATAACTTTAACAGAAACAATAAGCTTTCATATGTAATATGAAAGCTTAATAATAATAACTTTAACAGAAACAATAAGCTTTCATATGTAATATGAAAGCTTAATAATACTAGATCTGCTACTGTCCCATGCAGATATGAAAGCTTTCATATTCATCGTCACGTGTCATTGATTGTATCAAGTATCCTAAATAAAAGGATAAGAAGAAAAAATTATTAAAATTGGTCAAAAACTCGCGAAGTTACAAGTCTAAATATAGTATGAAACATTGCACCCAGGCATAACAATAATCTGAAAACTAAAGGGAAATAACTGAAACTTGTATTACTGTAATGAGACGGATGAGAAAATGAAATGAAAATGGCGGGAAAAAAAATAAAAATGGCAGGTTGGACAGGCGACCTTACTCCTTGTCACGTACAACCGGGCATTCGAAAACACGCTAGTTAACTCAATGACAGGCGCTCGTGCTAACCATTCAGCCACCCAAACCCCCCTTTGAAATAAGACACGTGCAATATGTCATATAGGAAGAATAAGAAGTCGCTCACAACAAAATGGTAAATTAATGAGTTTAGGTCAAAAGGTTGAGCTACTGTTTTAGAGTACTTAATAGTTTTAAAGAGACACGTTAAGGATTGTTCATAGTTAAATGAAAGTTTAATTTTAAATAAGACCAATAAAATTAGGATTTAATAATGCCAGACTAATATTTCCAATATGTTTGGTTATAAGTAGGAAATCGTGACGACTTCTTAAGCATGTTTTAAACAAAGGATCATGTTTGTTTAAACAAGAATGGCACTCTGCAATAAAAAAACTGGCCAAAGCAAGATTTCTATGCAGAAATTAAATAATTGCTAGAACCAGAAAAATATTTATCCACGATAATAAATAAGCAACATAGAGAAAATGAAATGAAATTGAATGGGGTTTAACGTCCGACTGTTCTGCTCCTAAAATGTGCTAATGAAGACGGGCATATGCCATAAAGTGTGCAATGAGGGAAATTTTACCCGGGCAGCGGCGGTTACGGCCTACGAGGTTGGACAGGCGACCATACTCCTTGTCACGTACAACCAAGAAATCGAAACAACGCCAGTTGACTCAATGACAGACGTTATGATACAGAGCGTACGTGCTAACCATTCAGCCACGCAACCTCCCTAAAATCGGCAAATTGCTGACCTAGGGCGAGAAACATTTCAACCGGGCCAAATTTTCTATTGTAACAGTTTAATTTGCACGGTACATTTAGTTATCAACCGAATATTACAAAACTTTTAAAAATAAGCTCCCCCTGACCAGCTTAAGCGTTCGCAATAAACGTTTGCCCCTTAAAATCGGCAAATTGCTGACTTTAAAGTGAGAAACATTACAACCGGGCGAAATTTTCTGTTTTATCACTTTTACAGTACCTTTGATTACCAACCGATTATTACAAAACTTTAAAAATAAAAGAGAAAGAGAGAAATGCGGCCTAATGTCCATTCGACACAAACTAGGTCATTTCGGGACTAACATATGTTTTTAATTTTATTCAAAAACTCCCCTTGCGCTTACAGGTCTTTAGCCGTTTGGAGGAAACCGAAGGACACGGAGAAAACCCACGAGGTTGGACATCATACTTCATGTCACGTGCAACCTGGAGATCGAAACGACGCCGGTTGACTCAATGACAGACGTTACGATACAGTGCGCACATGCTAACCATTCAGCCTCCCTGAATTCAGAAAATTGCTGACTTATAGCAAGAAACATTTCAACCGGGCGAAATTTTCTGTTTTAACAGTTTAATGTGCACGGTACTTTAATTACCAACCGATTATTACAAAACTTTTGAAAATAAGCTCCAACTGACCAGCTTAATCGTATGCAATAAACGTTTGGCGTGAATTGAAAGACCAGCTTAATCGTATGCAATAAACGTTTTCGCCTGAATTGAAAGTTCTGCACGGAGAAAGTTCATCTCGATTTCCCGGCGTGGTTCCCCTTGTCAGTGAGGCAGAACGGAGGGCCTGACAAGCACAGCTGTCTAGTCATTCGGATGGGACGAAAAACCAAGGTCTCGTGTACACATTGGAGTGCACGTAAAATATCCCTAAGCAGCTGGAATTCGATACTGTTGAATAAGCTCTATACGATGACTAAATGTGTAGATTGTAGTCACCCACACTGCATGTTTCGCTTAACAATGAAAGGGTGCCGTTTTCAATGTTCGATCCTTTTGTTCTTCTTCTCCTGATATGTTGGACTGTTGATCGATGGTTTCATATAAAAGACTACCAATAAGACTCTTTGTAGAAGAAGTTCCCAAAAAATATTATGTTGACTTTACGAGAAAGACCTCTAAATATGCTCCAAATTGTAAAAATACGACTTTTTGGATTTTCAATCTCTTTTTTCGGCTATCCCTGATATTTAGAAAAAATAATACAATGATTTCACACAACAGGCTAGCTATTAGACTCTCTATTGACAAAAGTTTCACCGCCCTCCCTTCATTATAACCGAAGTTATCGTGCCCTAAAGAATCAACAAATTAGCATGCTTATCTCTGCTTACCCTAAGCAGAAAATGCTCATCTTTAAACTCAATCATAACATTGACCTAGTGAACGTCTTCACCAAGTTTGAACATTCTAGCTTAATTAGAAGGAGAGTAATTGTGTTCCAAAGTCCCGACCCTTCAAATTGCTTCTATTTTTCATTTTCAATTCAAAATGGTGACCATCACGTGACCGAAATCAAAATTCTATTCGCGACATTTTTTAGGCCTTCCTTCAAGGATTCAGAAAATATAACTCCCGAGTCTGTAAGTAAAATAGCAAAAAAGCCTTATTGATTTTTCACTTTTAAATATGGCGGCACTTCCGGTTCAATCGACAAACTCCATATTTTGTGTACAAATCAGTAATTACTTATCTAGTATCCCAAAAAAAAATCAGGTCATTCTGACCTATATTTCGACGATTTTTTTGAAAATTTTGATCCTTAATTTCGTTAAGGGGAGATAATTTAGAAAATTTCTAATTATATTTTTGAAGTCACATCGGTAAGATCTACTTAGATACTAAATTTCATGAAAATCGTACAACTATTAAAGAAGTTGTCAAATTGGTCTAAACTTCCGGTTCGAAATCACAGCGACGAATTTTCGAAATTCGAAAATCTGAAACTGCAGATTTATAGTAATTGTCTCAAGGTACTCAAAGAAAAAAGATTTAATAAAATAGGTCAAATAGTCACAAAGTTACAGCATCGTTCGTAAAATTCGGTGATTTCGGATACGTAAAACGTTTTGAAAATATATTTAATCAACAGCCACCACCCATTTTTGGGGAGATAGGTAAAAGTTTCAGAACGATCCTATGGTTAGATTCTGAGAAATCCGATTTGTGAATAAAACACAAAAAAATAATAATAATAATATTAATCTTAACAGAAACAATAAGCTTTCATATGTAATACATATGAAAGCTTAATTAATCTTAACAGAAACAATAAGCTTTCATATGTAATACATATGAAAGCTTAATAACTTTAACAGGAACAATAAGCTTTCATATGTAATACATATGAAAGCTTAATAATAATCTTAACAAAAACAATAAGCTTTCATATGTAATACATATGAAAGCTTAATAACTTTAACAGAAACAATAAGCTTTCATATGTAATATGAAAGCTTAATAATAATAATAATTTTAGTAAAAACAATAGTCTTTCAGACGAAGGTCTGAAATCCTAAATAACTACACCTGCATGCAGGAATGACGGGTTTTACTGGTGCCAAGTTACTTTTAAACATGTCACTTTCGGTGCCAAGTTACACTTGAACATATGTCACTTCCGGTACCAACGAAACCACTAAACAGGTTTCCAAATTAACATTGCACACAAATAAAATGGACGTAGAATCAACCAATCAATCCAGCAATATCAAGTCATTTTATACATTTGTTACTTGTAAATGATCTTGACAAAATTAAATTACTTCCGGTGTTAATGAAAATGTTCAATTAGTCTTATGAAATCAGAAATGGCATACGATATCATATAGTGAAAATTTTATGTAAATCGAATAATAATTGCCACTTTTAAAGACCAAAAAACATGAAAAGTGACTTGTAGAAAATCTGCTATTTCTCTGCAACCGTACAAGTTAGAAACCATTTTGTGGTATCTGTATGATCGTATGGGTTCATTCTATTTGTTGATTGGCATCAAATACCATAATTTGAAAAGGATTTCAAAACAGACTCATTTGGATAAAATATCTTTTTTGAAGGCTAAAAAATTCAGTTTTTGCCAAAATGACGTTACTTCCGGTGATAATGAAAATCTTAAATTACTTGTATGAAATCACAAATGGCATTAGGTATAACATGGTGTAACGTTTATGAAAATCGAATAATAATTGACACTTTTATGGCCCCGAAACCTTCAAAAGTGACCTGTAGAAAACCGTCTATTTCTTGGCAACCGAACAAGTTAGAAACAATTTTATGATATCTATATGACCATATGAGTTGTATTTATATGTGAATTTAAACCAAAAGTTAAAACTAGACCTGCATGCAGGAATGACGGGTTTCACTGGTGCCACGTCACTTTCGGTGCCACGTTACCCTTAAACATATGTCACTTCCGATACCAATGAAACCATCAAACAGGTTTCCACATAAGCATTGTAAACATCAAATAAAATGGATGAAGAATCAACCAAATCCAGCAATATCAATTCATTTTATGTTACTTGTAAGTGATCCTGGCAAAATTTCATTACTTCCGGTGATAATGAAAATGTTCAATTAGTTTTATGAAATCAGAAATGGCATAAGGCAGCATAATGGCGAAAATTGTATGTAAATCGAATGAGAATTGCCACTTTTATAGACCAAAAACCTTGAAAAGCGACTTGTAGAAAATCGTCTATTTCTCGGCAACCGTACACGATAAAAACTATCTTTTGGTATCTATATGATCGTATGGGTTCAATCCATTTGTTGATTGGAATCAAATATCATAATTTGAAATATATTACAAATCAGACTCATTTGAAAAAAATGTCTGTTTTGAAGGCTAAAAATACAGTTTTTGCCAAAATGACATTACTTCCGGTGATACTGAAAATGTTAAATTAGATCTATGAAATCATAAATGACACAAGATATCATATGGTGAAAATTTTATGAAAATCGAATAATAACTGACACTTTTATAGACCAAAAACCTTGAAAAGTGACTTAAGGAAAATCGCCCATTTCTCTGCAACCGTACAAGTTATAAACCATTTTGTGGTATCTGTATGATCGTATGGGTTCAATCTATTTGATCAATAGAATCAAATATCACAATTTGAAAAAAATAACAAATACGACTCATTTGAATAAAATATTGTTTTTTTGAAGGCTAAAATTTAAGTTTTGAGCAAATGACGTCATTTCCGGTGGCAGCCCAAGGGGTAAAATAGTTTGACATAGTCCACTATGGCATTAGGCATCCAATGGCGAAAGAAAATTGATTCTTTTACAGCCAAAATTACGTGAAAAGTGACTCATGCAAAATTGCCTATTTCTCGGCAACTGCTTATAATACAAACTAATTTTCACATACATTCTCTTCGTATGGATTATAGCTACAAGTTTATAAAAGTTACGTAAAAATATTTTAAAATCTGAAAAGCCTGAATGAGTTGTAAATAGGTCAATTTTACGCCTTTTTTCACTTCTTAATCCAATTTGCTAGAAAATGAAAAAGAAATTAAAAAAACTGCTTCCGACATTTTTTGCGCCTTTAAAGGACACACTCTTTGAGTCATATAATTTTTCAAAAAAATAATATTTGTTTTCAAAAAATGTACCTAACTGTCAAAATTGTAGTTTTTGGTAAAATTATGCCACTTCCGGTGCCGACAGATAACACTTTTGGTAATAAAAAAAATGACAATTGAGACAACGAAGCATATGAACTTTGTTTTATACAAATCGAACAATAAAAAATTAATCTAGGACTGAAAAACTGAATTAGCCAATGGAGGCCAAGGAAAATTACTGAGACAAAATTTTTTAACATTTTTGCGCAAGTCAGATGACTCTTTAATTCTGTGCACAACACGACTAAAAAATATTCATAAATAAAAAAGTTTTTTGTAAAATTTTAAATTTCCGAAATTTGGCGCCTAATATCTTCGAAGATTTGCCGAAAATCAAAACTCGAAAGTAGCGCAGCTATGTGCCCTGTCTCCAGCTATGCCAAAATGTATCGAAAGTTAAAATCCCATGATTATTGTTAAAATTACCGCAATATTTGTAAAAACGATAACTTCGGTGATTTCGGACATTTCGCATTGTCGCAGAACGTTCAAAATAGCTTTATCCTCTAAGTCACACCCACTTTCCCAGTAAAACCGAAGAAATCGTAACGATGCGACACGTAGTTGCTGAGATCTACTCAAAACAAAAGAAGAATAATAATAATAACTAGATCTGCTAATGTCCCATGCAGATATGAAAGCTTTCATATTCATCGTCACGTGTCATAGATTATATCAAGTATCTCAAATAAAACGATAAGAATAACAAACTATCAAAATTGGTCAAAAACTCGCGAAGTTACAAGTCTAAATATACACGTAGTATGAAACATTGCATTATCTGAAAACTAAAGGGAAATAACTGATACTTGTGTTGCTGTAATCGGGATGACTTCCCACTTCAAAACTTTCAGAAAAATGAAATGAAAATGGTAAGAAAACATCGAAAAATTAAAGGAGAAAACTTTGAACAAAACTAAAAACTTTTGAATCAGGTTGATTCCAATTGTTTGAATATTTACGTTAAATATGTAAATTTGGAAAATTATAAAGACATAATTATCAAAATCGGTCAAAACTCACAAAGTTACAAATTTAAATGTAGTGAGAAACATTGCACCCTCGGCAAAAAAATAATCTTTAAACTAAAGGGAAATAACCCAAACTTGTATAGCTGTAATCGGGCTTCCAAAATTAGAGATATGTTATATAATTATGGTTTCCAATATGTTTGGTTATAAGTAGGAAATCGTGACAAATTCTTAAGCATGTTTTAAACAAAGGGTCATAGACTGCAATATACAAGAATGGCACTTTGCAATAAAAAAAAAACTGCTCAAAGCAAGATTTCTATGCAGAAATGAAATAATTAATAGAACCAGAAAAACATTTATCCACTATAATAAATAAGCAACATAGAGAAAATGAAATCAAATTGAATGGCTGTTTAACGTCCTACTGTTTTGTTCCTAAAATGGGCTAATGAAGACGGGCATACGCCATAAAGTGTGTAATGAGGGAAATTTTACCCGGGCAGCGGCATTACGGCCTACGAGGTTGGACAGGCGACCATACTCCTTGTCACGTACAACCAAGAAATCGAAACAACGCCAGTTGACTCAATGACAGACGTTATGATACAGAGCGCACGTGCTAACCATTCAGTCACGCAACCTCCCTAAAATCTGCAAATTGCTGACCTACAGATAGAAACATTTCAACCGGGCGAAATCTTCTATTTTATTAGTTTAATTTGCACGGTACCTTTAGTTATCAACCGAATATTACAAAACTTTTAAAAATAAGCTCCCCCTGACCAGCTAAATCGTTCGCAATAAACGTTTTCCCCTTAAAATCGGCAAATTGCTGACTTTAAAGTGAGAAACATTACAACCGGGTGAATTTTTCTGTTTTATCACTTTTACAGTATCTTTGATTACCAACCGATTATTACAAAACTTTAAAAATAAAAAAAAAGAGAGAAATGCGGCTTAACGTCCATTCGACACAAACTAGGTCATTTCGGGACTAACATATGTTTTTTAATTTTATTTAAAAACTCCCCTTGCGCGTACTGGTCTTTAGCTGTTGGGAGGAAACCGAATGGCACGGAGAAAACCCACGAGGTTGGACACCATACTCCATGTCACGTGCAATCTCGAAATCGAAACGACGCCCGTTGACTCAATGACAGACGTTACGATACAGCGTGCACATGCTAACCATTCAGCCATTCAGCCTCCCTTAAAAATAAGCTCCCCCTGACCAGCTTAATTGTTCGCAATAAACATTTGCCCTCTAAAATCGGCAAATTGCTGACTTTAAAGTGGGAAACATTATAACCGGGCGAAATTTTATGTTTTAACAGTTTAATTCGCACAGTATTTTAATTACCAACCGATTATTACAAAACTTTTGAAAATAAGCTCCAACTGACCAGCTTAATCGTATGCAATAAACGTTTGACCTGAATTGAAAGTTCTGCAACGAGGAAGATCATCTCGATTTTCCGGCGTGGTCCCTCCTTGTCAGTGAGGCAGAACGGAGGGCCTGACAAGGACAGCTGACTGGTCGTTCGGGTGGGACGAAAAACCAAGGTCGCGTGTACACATTGGAGTGCACGTAAAATATCCCTAAGCAGTTGGAATTCGATACTCTTGAATAAGCTCTATACAATGACTAAATGTGCAGATTGTAGTCACACACACTGCATGTTTCGCTTAACAATGAAAGGGTGCCGTTTTCAATGTTCGATCCTTTTATTCTTCTACTCCAGATATTTTGGACTGTTGATCGAAGTTTTCATATAAAATACTACCGATAAGACTCTTTGTAGAAGAAGTTCCCAAAAAGTATTATGTTGACTTTAAGAGAAAAGAACCTTTAAAGATGCTCCAAAACTTAAACATACGACTTTTTGTTTACAGTACCTTTGATTACCAACCGATTATTACAAAACTTTAAAAATAAAAGAGAAAGAGAGAAATGCGGCTCAACGTCCATTCGACACAAACTAGGTCATTTCGGGACCAACATATGTTTTTTAATTGTATTTATAAACTTCCCTTGCGCGTACGGGTCTTTAGCCGTGGGAGGAAACCGAAGGACACGGAGAAAACCCACGAGGTTGGACACCATACTCCATGTCACGTGCAACTTGGAAATCGAAACGACGCCGGTTGACTCAATGACAGACGTTACGATACAGCGCGCGTATGCTAACCATTCAGCCTCCCTAAAATCTGGAAATTGCTGACTTATAGCAAGAAACATTTTAACCGGGCGAAATTTTCTGTTTTAACAGTTTAATTCGCACGGTATTTTAATTACCAACCGATTATTACAAAACTTTTGAAAATAAGCTCCAACTGACCAGCTTAATCGTATGCAATAAACGTTTGGCCTGAATTGAAAGTTCTGCAACGAGGAAGATCATCTCGATTTTCCGGCGTGGTCCCCCCTTGTCAGTGAGGCAGAACGGAAGGCCTGACAAGGACAGCTGTCTAGTCGTTTGGGGTGGGACGAAAAACCAAGGTCGCGTGTACACATTGAAGTGCACGTAAAATATTCCTAAGCAGTTGGAATTCGATACTGTTGAATAAGCTCTATACAATGACTAAATGTGCAGATTGTAGTCACACACACTGCATGTTTCGCTTAACAATGAAAGGGTGCCGTTTTATTCTTCTACTCCAGATATTTTGGACTGTTGATCGAAGTTTTCATATAAAAGACTACCGATAAGACTCTTTGTAGAAGAAGTTCCCAAAAAGTATTATGTTGACTTTAAGAGAAAAGAACCTTTAAAGATGCTCCAAATCGTAAACATACGACTTTTTGGATTTTCGATCTCTTTTTTTCAGCTATCCCTGATATTTAAAAAAAAGATACAACGATTTCACACAACAGGCCAGCTATTACCCTCTCGATTAACAAGAGTTTCACCGCCCTCCCTTCATTATAACCGAAGTTATCTTGCCCTAAAGAATCAACAAATCAGCATGCTTATTTCTGCTTACCCTAGGCAGAAAATGCTCATCTTTGAACTCAATCATGACATTGACATAGTGAACGTCTACACCAAGATTGAACATTCTAGCTCAATTAGAAGGAGAGTTATTGAGTTTCAAAGTTTCGGCCCTTCAAATTGCTAATACTTTTCATATTCACTTCAAAATGGCAACCATCAATTGACCTAAATCAAAATTCTTCTCTGAACAATTTTTAGGCCATCTTTCAAGGATTTAGAAAATATAACTCCCGTGTCTGTAAGTAAAATAGCAAAAAAGCTTTAGGGATTTTTCACGTTTCAAGATGGTGGCACTTCCGGTTCGATCAACAAACTTTATATTTTGTGTACAAATCAGTAATTACTTGTCTAGTATCCAAAAAAAAAATCAGGTCATTCTGACCTATATTTCGATGATTTTTTTGAAAATTTTGATCTTTAATTTCGTCAAGGGGAGATAATTTAGAAAATTTCTAATTATATTTTTGAAGTCACATCGGTAAGGTCTACATATATACTAAATTTCATGACAATCGTACAACTATTAAAGAAGTTGTCAAATTGGTCTAAACTTCCGGTTCGAAATCACAGCGACGAATTTTCGAAATTCGAAAATGTGAAACTGCAGATGAAAATGATTTTTTTCAAGGTATTCAAAGAAAAAAGAATTAGTAAAATCGGTCAAAAAATAACAAAGTTACGACTATGCTTTGTCAATTTCGTCGTTCGTAAATTTCGGTGATTTCGGATTCGTAAAACGTTTTGAAAATATATTTAATCAAGGTTCGCACCCCATTTTTGGGGGGGTAGGTCAAAATTTCAGAAAGATCCTACGGATAGATTCTGAGAAATCCGATTTGCAGAAAACACACACAAAAAAAAAATAATAACTAGATCTGCTACTGTCCCATGCAGATATGAAAGCTTTCATATTCATCGTCACGTGTCATTGATTGTATCAAGTAACCTAAATAAAAGGATACGAAGAAAAAATTATTAAAATTGGTCAAAAACTCGCGAAGTTACAAGTCTAAATATAGTATGAAACATTGCACCCAGGCATAACAATAATCTGAAAACTAAAGGGAAATAACTGAAACTTGTATTACTGTAATGAGACGGATGAGAAAATGAAATGAAAATGGCGGGAAAAAAAAATTAAAAATGGCAGGTTGGACAGGCGACCTTACTCCTTGTCACGTACAACCGGGCATTCGAAAACACGCTAGTTTACTCAATGACAGGCGCGCGTGCTTACCATTCAGCCACTCAACCCCCCTTTGAAATCAGACACGTGCAATATGTCATATAGGAAGAATAAGAAGTCGCTCACAACAAAATGGTAAATTAATGAGTTTAGGCCAAAAGGTTGAGCTACTGTTTTAGAGTACTTAATAGTTTTAAAGAGACACGTTAAGGGTTGTTCATAGTTAAATGAAAGTTTAATTTTAAATAAGACCAATAAAATTAGGATTTAATAATGCCAGACTAATATTTCCAATATGTTTGGTTATAAGTAGGAAATCGTGACGACTTCTTAAGCATGTTTTAAACAAAGGATCATGTTTGTTTAAACAAGAATGGCACTCTGCAATAAAAAAAACTGGCCAAAGCAAGATTTCTATGCAGAAATTAAATAATTGCTAGAACCAGAAAAATATTTATCCACTATAATAAATAAGCAACATAGAGAAAATGAAATGAAATTGAATGGGGTTTAACGTCCGACTGTTCTGCTCCTAAAATGGGCTAATGAAGACGGGCATATGCCATAATGTGTGCAATGAGGGAAATTTTACCCGGGCAGCGGCGGTTACGGCCTACGAGGTTGGACAGGCAACCATACTCCTTGTCACGTACAACCAAAAAATCGAAACAACGGCAGTTGACTCAATGACAGACGTTATGATACAGAGCGCACGTGCTAACCATTCAGCCACGCAACCTCCCTAAAATCGGCAAATTGCTGACCTACAGCGAGAAACATTTCAACCGGGCCAAATTTTCTATTGTAACAGTTTAATTTGCACGGTACCTTTAGTTATCAACCGAATATTACAAAACTTTTAAAAATAAGCTCCCCCCTGACCAGCTTAAGCGTTCGCAATAAACGTTTGCCACTTAAAATCGGGAAATTGCTGACTTTAAAGTGAGAAACATTACAACCGGGCGAAATTTTCTGTTTTATGACTTTTACAGTACCTTTGATTACCAACCGATTATTTTCTGTTTTATCACTTTTACAGTACCTTTGATTACCAACCGATTATTACAAAACTTTAAAAATAAAAGAGAAAGAGAGAAATGCGGCCTAATGTCCATTCGACACAAACTAGGTCATTTCGGGACTAACATATGTTTTTTAATTTTATTTAAAAACTCCCCCTGCGCTTACAGGTCTTTAGCCGTTGGGAGGAAACCGAAGAACACGGAGAAAACCCACAAGGTTGGACATCATACTTCATGTCACGTGCAACCTGGAGATCGAAACGACGCCCGTTGACTCAATGACAGACGTTACGATACAGTGCGCACATGCTAACCATTCAGCCATTCAGCCTCCCTGAATTCAGAAAATTGCTGACTTATAGCAAGAAACATTTCAACCGGGCGAAATTTTCTGTTTTAACAGTTTAATGTGCACGGTACTTTAATTACCAACCGATTATTACAAAACTTTTGAAAATAAGCTCCAACTGACCAGCTTAATCGTATGCAATAAACGTTTTCGCCTGAATTGAAAGTTCTGCACGGAGAAAGTTCATCTCGATTTCCCGGCGTGGTTCCCCTTGTCAGTGAGGCAGAACGGAGGGCCTGACAAGCACAGCTGTCTAGTCATTCGGATCGGACGAAAAACCAAGGTCCCGTGTACACATTGGAGTGCACGTAAAATATCCCTAAGCAGTTGGAATTCGATACTGTTGAATAAGCTCTATACGATGACTAAATGTGTAGATTGTAGTCACCCACACTGCATGTTTCGCTTAACAATGAAAGGGTGCCGTTTTCAATGTTCGATCCTTTTGTTCTTCTACTCCTGATATGTTGGACTGTTGATCGATGGTTTCATATAAAAGACTACCAATAAGACTCTTTGTACAAGAAGTTCCCAAAAAATATTATGTTGACTTTACGAGAAAGACCTCTAAACATGCTCCAAATTGTAAAAATACGACTTTTTGGGTTTTCAATCTCTTTTTTTCGGCTATCCCTGATATTTAGAAAAAATAATACAATGATTTCACACAACAGGCTAGCTATTAGACTCTCTATTGACAAAAGTTTCACCGCCCTCCCTTCATTATAACCGAAGTTATCGTGCCCTAAAGAATCAACAAATTAGCTTGTTTATCTCTGCTTACCCTAAGCAGAAAATGCTCATCTTTGAACTCAATCATAACATTGACCTAGTGAACGTCTACACCAAGTTTGAACATTCTAGCTTAATTAGAAGGAGAGTAATTGTGTTCCAAAGTCCCGACCCTTCAAATTGCTTCTATTTTTCATTTTCAATTCAAAATGGTGACCATCACGTGACCGAAATCAAAATTCTATTCGCGACATTTTTTAGGCCTTCCTACAAGGATTCAGAAAATATAACTCCCGAGTCTGTAAGTAAAATAGCAAAAAAGCCTTATTGATTTTTCACTTTTAAATATGGCGGCACTTCCGGTTCGATCGACAAACTCCATATTTTGTGTACAAATCAGTAATTACTTATCTAGTATCCAAAAAAAAAAATCAGGTCATTCTGACCTATATTTCGATGATTTTTTTGAAAATTTTGATCCTTAATTTCGTCAAGGGGAGATAATTTAGAAAATTTCTAATTATATTTTTGAAGTCACATCGGTAGGATCTACTTAGATACTAAATTTCATGAAAATCGTACAACTATTAAAGAAGTTGTCAAATTGGTCTAATCTTCCGGTTCGAAATCACAGCGACGAATTTTCGAAATTCGAAAATGTGAAACTGCAGATGAAAATGGTTTTTTTAAAGGTATTCAAAGAAAAAAGAATTAGTAAAATCGGTCAAAAAATAACAAAGTTACGACTATGCATTGTCATTTTTTTCGTTCGTAAAATTCGGTGATTTCGGATTCGTAAAACGTTTCGAAAATATATTTAATCAAGGTTCGCACCCCATTTTTGGGGGGGTAGGTCAAAATTTCAGAAAGATCCTATGGATAGATTCTGAGAAATCCGATTTGCAGAAAACACACAAAAAAAAAAAAATAATAATAACTAGATCTGCTACTGTCCCATGCAGATATGAAAGCTTTCATATTCATCGTCACGTGTCATTGATTGTATCAAGTAACCTAAATAAAAGGATACGAAGAAAAAATTATTAAAATTGGTCAAAAACTCGCGAAGTTACAAGTCTAAATATAGTATGAAACATTGCACCCAGGCATAACAATAATCTGAAAACTAAAGGGAAATAACTGAAACTTGTATTACTGTAATGAGACGGATGAGAAAATGAAATGAAAATGGCGGGAAAAAAAAATTAAAAATGGCAGGTTGGACAGGCGACCTTACTCCTTGTCACGTACAACCGGGCATTCGAAAACACGCTAGTTTACTCAATGACAGGCGCGCGTGCTTACCATTCAGCCACTCAACCCCCCTTTGAAATCAGACACGTGCAATATGTCATATAGGAAGAATAAGAAGTCGCTCACAACAAAATGGTAAATTAATGAGTTTAGGTCAAAAGGTTGAGCTACTGTTTTAGAGTACTTAATAGTTTTAAAGAGACACGTTAAGGGTTGTTCATAGTTAAATGAAAGTTTAATTTTAAATAAGACCAATAAAATTAGGATTTAATAATGCCAGACTAATATTTCCAATATGTTTGGTTATAAGTAGGAAATCGTGACGACTTCTTAAGCATGTTTTAAACAAAGGATCATGTTTGTTTAAACAAGAATGGCACTCTGCAATAAAAAAAACTGGCCAAAGCAAGATTTCTATGCAGAAATTAAATAATTGCTAGAACCAGAAAAATATTTATCCACTATAATAAATAAGCAACATAGAGAAAATGAAATGAAATTGAATGGGGTTTAACGTCCGACTGTTCTGCTCCTAAAATGGGCTAATGAAGACGGGCATATGCCATAATGTGTGCAATGAGGGAAATTTTACCCGGGCAGCGGCGGTTACGGCCTACGAGGTTGGACAGGCAACCATACTCCTTGTCACGTACAACCAAAAAATCGAAACAACGGCAGTTGACTCAATGACAGACGTTATGATACAGAGCGCACGTGCTAACCATTCAGCCACGCAACCTCCCTAAAATCGGCAAATTGCTGACCTACAGCGAGAAACATTTCAACCGGGCCAAATTTTCTATTGTAACAGTTTAATTTGCACGGTACCTTTAGTTATCAACCGAATATTACAAAACTTTTAAAAATAAGCTCCCCCCTGACCAGCTTAAGCGTTCGCAATAAACGTTTGCCACTTAAAATCGGGAAATTGCTGACTTTAAAGTGAGAAACATTACAACCGGGCGAAATTTTCTGTTTTATGACTTTTACAGTACCTTTGATTACCAACCGATTATTTTCTGTTTTATCACTTTTACAGTACCTTTGATTACCAACCGATTATTACAAAACTTTAAAAATAAAAGAGAAAGAGAGAAATGCGGCCTAATGTCCATTCGACACAAACTAGGTCATTTCGGGACTAACATATGTTTTTTAATTTTATTTAAAAACTCCCCCTGCGCTTACAGGTCTTTAGCCGTTGGGAGGAAACCGAAGAACACGGAGAAAACCCACAAGGTTGGACATCATACTTCATGTCACGTGCAACCTGGAGATCGAAACGACGCCCGTTGACTCAATGACAGACGTTACGATACAGTGCGCACATGCTAACCATTCAGCCATTCAGCCTCCCTGAATTCAGAAAATTGCTGACTTATAGCAAGAAACATTTCAACCGGGCGAAATTTTCTGTTTTAACAGTTTAATGTGCACGGTACTTTAATTACCAACCGATTATTACAAAACTTTTGAAAATAAGCTCCAACTGACCAGCTTAATCGTATGCAATAAACGTTTTCGCCTGAATTGAAAGTTCTGCACGGAGAAAGTTCATCTCGATTTCCCGGCGTGGTTCCCCTTGTCAGTGAGGCAGAACGGAGGGCCTGACAAGCACAGCTGTCTAGTCATTCGGATGGGACGAAAAACCAAGGTCCCGTGTACACATTGGAGTGCACGTAAAATATCCCTAAGCAGTTGGAATTCGATACTGTTGAATAAGCTCTATACGATGACTAAATGTGTAGATTGTAGTCACCCACACTGCATGTTTCGCTTAACAATGAAAGGGTGCCGTTTTCAATGTTCGATCCTTTTGTTCTTCTACTCCTGATATGTTGGACTGTTGATCGATGGTTTCATATAAAAGACTACCAATAAGACTCTTTGTACAAGAAGTTCCCAAAAAATATTATGTTGACTTTACGAGAAAGACCTCTAAACATGCTCCAAATTGTAAAAATACGACTTTTTGGGTTTTCAATCTCTTTTTTTCGGCTATCCCTGATATTTAGAAAAAATAATACAATGATTTCACACAACAGGCTAGCTATTAGACTCTCTATTGACAAAAGTTTCACCGCCCTCCCTTCATTATAACCGAAGTTATCGTGCCCTAAAGAATCAACAAATTAGCTTGTTTATCTCTGCTTACCCTAAGCAGAAAATGCTCATCTTTGAACTCAATCATAACATTGACCTAGTGAACGTCTACACCAAGTTTGAACATTCTAGCTTAATTAGAAGGAGAGTAATTGTGTTCCAAAGTCCCGACCCTTCAAATTGCTTCTATTTTTCATTTTCAATTCAAAATGGTGACCATCACGTGACCGAAATCAAAATTCTATTCGCGACATTTTTTAGGCCTTCCTACAAGGATTCAGAAAATATAACTCCCGAGTCTGTAAGTAAAATAGCAAAAAAGCCTTATTGATTTTTCACTTTTAAATATGGCGGCACTTCCGGTTCGATCGACAAACTCCATATTTTGTGTACAAATCAGTAATTACCTATATAGTATCCAAAAAAAAAATCAGGTCATTCTGACCTATATTTCGATGATTTTTTTGAAAATTTTGATCCTTAATTTCGTCAAGGGGAGATAATTTAGAAAATTTCTAATTATATTTTTGAAGTCACATCGGTAGGATCTACTTAGATACTAAATTTCATGAAAATCGTACAACTATTAAAGAAGTTGTCAAATTGGTCTAATCTTCCGGTTCGAAATCACAGCGACGAATTTTCGAAATTCGAAAATGTGAAACTGCAGATGAAAATGGTTTTTTTAAAGGTATTCAAAGAAAAAAGAATTAGTAAAATCGGTCAAAAAATAACAAAGTTACGACTATGCATTGTCATTTTTTTCGTTCGTAAAATTCGGTGATTTCGGATTCGTAAAACGTTTCGAAAATATATTTAATCAAGGTTCGCACCCCATTTTTGGGGGGGTAGGTCAAAATTTCAGAAAGATCCTATGGATAGATTCTGAGAAATCCGATTTGCAGAAAACACACAAAAAAAAAAATAATAATAATAATAACTTTAACAGAAACAATAAGCTTTCATATGTAATATGAAAGCTTAATAATAACTTTAACAGAAACAATAAGCTTTCATATGTAATATGAAAGCTTAATAATAATCTTAACAGAAACAATAAGCTTTCATATGTAATATGAAAGCTTAATAATAAGAATAATAATTTTAACAAAAACAATAGTGTTTCACACAAGCTTCGCAGTGTGAAACCCTAATTATTAATACATATTAAGTTATTCATGGTTGAATAAAACATTGATTTAAAAAGTTTAAAATGCAGTTTTTGACAAAATGACGTCACTTCCGGTGTCAATTTTAAATTGTAATCAACTTGATATGACGCTACATGCTTTTTGAATCAAATGATGTCACTTTTATAAAAATCCAATAATAATTGACTATTTTACAGTCAAAATAACGAAAACAGTGACGTATGCAGAACTGCCCATTTCTTGGCAACTGCTTATATTACAAACTAATTTTAACATACATTTTCTTCGTATGGATTATAGCTACATGCTTATAAAAGTTACGAAGAAATATTTTAAAATCTGAAAAGCCCGAATGGGTTGTAAATAGGTCAATTTTACACCACTTTTAGCCTCTTAATCCAATTTGCTCGAAAATGAAATCGAAATTAAAAAAACTGCTTCCGACATTTTTTGCACATTTAAAGGACACACTCTTTGAGTCATATAATTTTTCAAAAAAATAATATTTGTTTTCGAAAAATGGTACCTAAGTGTCAAAATTGTAGTTTTTGGTAAAATTATGCCACTTCCGGTGCCGACAGATAACACTTTCAGTAATAAAAAAAATGACAATTGAGACAACGAAGCATATGAACTTTGTTTTATACAAATCGAACAATAAAAAATTAATCTAGGACTGAAAAACTGAATTAGCCAATGGCGACCAAGGAAAATTACTGAGACAAAATTTTTTAACATTTTTGCGCTAGTCAGATGACTCTTTATTTCTGTGCACAACACGACTAAAAAATATACATAAATAAAAAAGTTTTTTTGTAAAATTTGGCGCCTAATATCTTCGAAGATTTGACGAAAATCAAAAATCGAAAGTAGCGTAGCTATGTGCCCTGTCTCCGGCTATGCCAAAATGTATCGACAGTTAAAATCCAATGATTATTGTTAAAATTACTGCAATATTTTTAAAAACGATAACTTCGGTGATTTCGGACATTTCGCATTGTCGCAGAACGTTCAAAATAGCTTTATCCTCTAAGTCACACCCACTTTCCCAGTAAAACCGAAGAAATCGTAACGATGCGACAAGCAGTTGCTGAGATCTACTCAAAACAAAAGAAGAATAATAATAATAAGAATAATAATTTTAACAAAAACAATAGTGTTTCACACAAGCTTCGCAGTGTGAAACCCTAATAACTAGACCTGCAAGCAGCACTGAACCGGCTTTCAGAAATCACACAGGAAGTTTATTATGCCATAGCCGATCCATTGAGCTACCGAACTATACTTTAGTTGTTTTGCTACAGTGAAACCTTGTATCATATATAAAAGTAATATTTGCTGGCGAAAAGTCGGGCCAAAATTGTAAATTATCGCAAAATTACGTCACTTCCGGTGCCGAAAGACATTTTTATACGGGAAAAATAAGTCGAAAATTCGTAACATACAAAATACAAACTTTGTTTTATACGTATCGGGCAATAAATAACTAACCTGTAACCCATCAACTGAAATTAAGAAGGTAAAAAAATCAAAAGTGACCCTGGGGAAATTGGCTATTATTCGACAAGGGAACATGCTAGAAGCCTTTTCTTGATATCGATATGATGGTATTGATTCAATCTTACTGCCCATTAGAGTCAGACGTTATAAAGTTAATTGAATAATAAATATAAATCCCTTCAAAAAAATGTTTTGTTTTGAAGGCTAAAAATATGTTTTTTGCAAAAATTACTTTACTTCCGGTGATATTGAAAATGTTAACTTAGATCATTGAAGTCATAAATGGCATAAGGCATCAAATGGTAAAAATATTATAAAAATCGAATAATAATTGACACTTTTATAGACCAAAAACCTTGAAAAGTGACTTATAGAAGATCGCCTATTTCTCTGTAACCGTACAAGTTAGAAACCATTTTGTGGCATCTGTATGGTCGTATGGCTTGATTCTATTCGTTGATGGGAATCAAATATCATAATTCTAAAAATATTATAAGGCAGACTCATTTGAATAAAATATTTGTTTTTTAGGTTAAAAATACAGTTTTGACGTCATTTCCGGTCACAATGAAAATGTAAAATTGGCTTGACCTAGTCCAAAATGGCATTAAGCATCAAATGGGGAAAAAAATTGCAAATCAAATAATAATTCATTCTTTTATAGGCAAAATAACATGAAAAGTGATGCATGCAAAATTGCATATTTCTCGGCAACTGTTCACAATACAAACTAATTTTCGCATGCATTCTCTTCGTCTGGATTATTGCTACGAGTTTATGAAAATTACAAATAAATATTTCAAAATATGAAGAGCTGAATGAATTGCAAACAACTGAATTTTACACTTTATTTTACATTTTATTCGAAATTGCCCGAAAATGAAATTGAAATTAAAAAGTCTGAGCTAAGGATATTGTGCACCTTTGCAGGGTACATCCTATTAGTTATATCAGTTTTGAAAAAAATTAATATTTGCTTTCAAAAAGTGGTACCGAACTGTCAAAATTGTAGTTTTTATTAATATTACGTCACTTCCGTTGCCGACAGAAAAATTTCACCGTAAGAAAAAAAATTACAATTGGGACCACGAAGCTTATGAACTTTGTTTTATATAAATCGAGCAATAAATAATTTTTCTGGGTACGAAAAACTAAATTAGCCGATGGCGGCTAATGCAAATTACCGAGACAATTTTTTTTCTCATTTCTGCTCCAGTAGGATGATATTTTAACCCATTGTAAAATATCGTCAAAAAATATTCATAAATAAAAAAGGTTTTCGTAAAAAAAATAATTTTTTTCAAAATATCGGACATTTTTTCGACTACTTCCGGTTTTACGATTGTTGTCGTGATAGCTTTACGAAGTTCTTTGGATACTTAACTTTCTGTACCAGAAGTGTCAGAAACATCTATTGAGTAGTTTTGGAAAAAAAGATAAAATAAAGAGCGTTTACAAAAATTTATCGATTTTTGAATTTTTTTCATAGTTTGATGCTATTTTTGGACCACCTATATTATTTCAATGCTTTTCATTTTGGATTCACTATATAGACAATCGATAGGACTTTGAGTAAGAAAAGTTTGAGAAAAATCGTAGGCGTCGTTTTCGAGAAAAGGGCGTCTCAGAATGTTAAAAAATCGGAAAATACTGGATTTTTGGCATACAATAATTTATTTCCTTGCCATCGAAATCGTATTATTTACATACCGTATGATGGTCCATTAATAGGCTATCCAACGACACTTTAGTTCTTTTGGTCCGCTATTACCTAAAGGAGAAATCAAGTTTTTCGCAAGTGCGACAATGTTTTTAACCTTTTTTTTTATTTTTTGAATACTTCCGGTATGGTTATTATTGTCGGAATAGTTTAAATAGCCGGTTTGGGTACTAAAATAGCCATAGGGCTCTGTAATGATATATTACATTTACTGATCAGATAAAATGCCACTGAGAAATCCTATGTCCAAAAGTGAGAAAAATGCAAAAAATTTAAAATATCGAAAATTAACTTTCAATAACTACATACATATTATACATCGTTAGAATCGTAATTAGGTCAGCTATCTGAATATACAACCTTTTTTTGAAAATCTCTTAAAATAAAAAAATAGCAAAGCATTTTCCAATATTTCACGATTTTTCGACTTTTTTTCGATTTTCAGTCCGTTATTTCACCTATTCCAGATATTTCAAAGTCGTAATGGAATGTTTCGTACACAAGACTACCACAAGGTCTCTCGATAGAGAAAGTTTCATAAAAATCGCTGGAGTAGTTTTCGAGATACAAGCGTCCAAAAATGCTAAAAATCAGAAAATACTTGATTTTCAGCGTGCCATATTTTGCTGCCTGTTCATAGTATCCGTATGAATTTGGTATCATACGATAGTGCAATCCTAGTGCAGTCGAATGGTACCCTAATTTCTTTAATCCATTTATATCGGGCGGAGAAATTGCGTTTTTCCCCAAAATATCCATTTTTTGCATTTTTTTTCAAAATATTGCACATTATTTCGACCACTTCCGGTTTAAGGATTCTTGTCGAAATTGCTTTATTCGTTGGTATTGGACTATAACTTCATGTTCCAGAAGTTTCAGAAACGTCAATTCTGCCATAAAACGAAACCCGAGCTCACAAAATGGGAAGAAAATTCGAAAAAAATCGAAAAATAAAGGGCGATAACTCTGAATGAAACTTATATTACTGGAATCGCATGGACGTCAGGTATCCAAAAATGTAGGTCAAATTTGCAAATTTTGAAAAATAACAAAAATTGTCTCGTAGGCGACGTGTTTTGAATTTTCGAACGATAGAAGTCAGCGACGAAGTTTCGAAATTGCGAAATGTGAGATTGCTATTGTCTTGGAAAAGTCTCAGGCTTTCCAAAAATGTGATTTGTTTGAATATAGGTAGAGAATTGACGACACCACGGCCGATTTTTTATTTTTTACCAACGTTCAAAATTCGACCACTTCCGGTCTGCGCAGAAGTTCAAAAATTGCTTTATTGAGTAGCCACCACATGGTTTCCCGATAGAAAGATGAACCGCAGATCGGTATCTCTTTTCGATCATAGAGAAATAGGCTCCGGCGGTAAATAATAATAATAAAAAAAAAAATAATAATTTTAGTAATCTCAATAGGCTTTCAGACGAAAGTCTGAAAGCCTAATAAATAATAATTTTAGTAATCACAATAGGCTTTCAGACGAAAGTCTGAAAGCCTAACTAGATCTGCTACTGTCCCTTGCAGATATGAAAGCTTTCATATTCATCGTCACGTGTCATAGATTATATCAAGTATCTCAAATAAAAGGATAAGAATAACAAACTATCAAAATTGGTCAAAAACTCGCGAAGTTACAAGTCTAAATATAGTATGAAACATTGCATAATCTGAAAACTAAAGGGAAATAACTGATACTTGTGTTGCTGTAATCGGGATGACTTCCCACTTCAAAACTTTCAGAAAAATGAAATGAAAATGGTAAGAAAACATCGAAAAATTAAATGAGAAATCTTTGAACTAAACTAAAAACTTTTGAATCATGTTGATTCCAATTGTTTGAATATTTACGTTAAATATGTAAATTTGGAAAATTATAAAGACATAATTATCAAAATCGGTCAAAACTCACAAAGTTACAAATTTAAATGTAGTGAGAAACATTGCACCCTCGGCAAAAAAATAATCTTTAAACTAAAGGGAAATAACCCAAACTTGTATAGCTGTAATCGGGCTTCCAAAATTAGAGATATGTTATATAGTTATGGTTTCCAATATGTTTGGTTATAAGTAGGAAATCGTGACAACTTCTTAAGCATGTTTTAAACAAAGGGTCATAGACTGCAATATACAAGAATGGTACTTTGCAATAAAAAAAAAAACTGTTCAAAGCAAGATTTCTATGCAGAAATGAAATAATTAATAGAACCAGAAAAACATTTATCCACTATAATGAATAAGCAACATAGAGAAAATGAAATCAAATTGAATGGTTGTTTAACGTCCTACTGTTTTGCTCCTAAAATGGGCTAATGAAGACGGGCATACGCCATAAAGTGTGCAGTGAGGGAAATTTTACCCGGGCAGCGGCGTTACGGCCTACGAGGTTGGACAGGCGACCATACTCCTTGTCACGTACAACCAAGAAATCGAAACAACGCCAGTTGACTCAATGACAGACGTTATGATACAGAGCGCACGTGCTAACCATTCAGTCACGCAACCTCCCTAAAATCTGCAAATTGCTGACCTACAGATAGAAACATTTCAACCGGGCGAAGTCTTCTATTTTATTAGTTTAATTTGCACGGTACCTTTAGTTATCAACCGAATATTACAAAACTTTTAAAAATAAGCTCCCCCTGACCAGCTAAATCGTTCGCAATAAACGTTTTCCCCTTAAAATCGGCAAATTGCTGACTTTAAAGTGAGAAACATTACAACCGGGTGAATTTTTCTGTTTTATCACTTTTACAGTATCTTTGATTACCAACCGATTATTACAAAACTTTAAAAATAAAAAAAAAAGAGAGAAATGCGGCTTAACGTCCATTCGACACAAACTAGGTCATTTCGGGACTAACATATGTTTTTTAATTTTATTTAAAAACTTCCCTTGCGCGTACTGGTCTTTAGCTGTTGGGAGGAAACTGAATGGCACGGAGAAAACCCACGAGGTTGGACACCATACTCCATGTCACGTGCAATCTCGAAATCGAAACGACGCCCGTTGACTCAATGACAGACGTTACGATACAGCGTGCACATGCTAACCATTCAGCCATTCAGCCTCCCTTAAAAATAAGCTCCCCCTGACCAGCTTAATTGTTCGCAATAAACATTTGCCCTCTAAAATCGGCAAATTGCTGACTTTAAAGTGAGAAACATTATAACCGGGCGAAATTTTATGTTTTAACAGTTTAATTCGCACGGTATTTTAATTACCAACCGATTATTACAAAACTTTTGAAAATAAGCTCCAACTGACCAGCTTAATCGTATGCAATAAACGTTTGGCCTGAATTGAAAGTTCTGCAACGAGGAAGATCATCTCGATTTTCCGGCGTGGTCCCCCCTTGTCAGTGAGGCAGAACGGAGGGCCTGACAAGGACAGCTGTCTAGTCGTTCGGGTGGGACGAAAAACCAAGGTCGCGTGTACACATTGGAGTGCACGTAAAATATCCCTAAGCAGTTGGAATTCGATACTGTTGAATAAGCTCTATACAATGACTAAATGTGCAGATTGTAGTCACACACACTATATGTTTCGCTTAACAATGAAAGGGTGCCGTTTTCAATGTTCGATCCTTTTATTCTTCTACTCCAGATATTTTGGACTGTTGATCGAAGTTTTCATATAAAAGACTACCGATAAGACTCTTTGTAGAAGAAGTTCCCAAAAAGTATTATGTTGACTTTAAGAGAAAAGAACCTTTAAAGATGCTCCAAATCGTAAACATACGACTTTTTGGATTTTCGATCTCTTTTTGTCAGCTATCCCTGATATTTAAAAAAAAGATACAACGATTTCACACAACAGGCCAGCTATTACACTCTCGATTAACAAGAGTTTCACCGCCCTCCCTTCATTATAACCGAAGTTATCTTGCCCTAAAGAATCAACAAATCAGCATGCTTATTTCTGCTTACCCTAGGCAGAAAATGCTCATCTTTGAACTCAATCATGACATTGACATAGTGAACGTCTACACCAAGATTGAACATTCTAGCTCAATTAGAAGGAGAGTTATTGTGTTTCAAAGTTTCGGCCCTTCAAATTGCTACTACTTTTCATATTCACTTCAAAATGGCAACCATCAATTGACCTAAATCAAAATTCTTCTCTGAACAATTTTTAGATCATCTTTCAAGGATTCAGAAAACATAAATCCCGTGTCTGTAAGTAAAATAGCAAAAAAGCCTTAGGGATTTTTCACGTTTCAAGATGGTGGCACTTCCGGTTCGATCAACAAACTTTATATTTTGTGTACAAATCAGTAATTACTTGTCTAGTATCAAAAAAAAAATCAGGTCATTCTGACCTATATTTCGATGATTTTTTTGAAAATTTTGATCTTTAATTTCGTCAAGGGGAGATAATTTAGAAAATTTCTAATTATATTTTTGAAGTCACATCGGTAAGGTCTACATATATACTAAATTTCATGACAATCGTACAACTATTAAAGAAGTTGTCAAATTGGTCTAAACTTCCGGTTCGAAATCACAGCGACGAATTTTCGAAATTCGAAAATGTGAAACTGCAGATGAAAATGATTTTTTTCAAGGTATTCAAAGAAAAAAGAATTAGTAAAATCGGTCAAAAAATAACAAAGTTACGACTATGCTTTGTCCATTTCGTCGTTCGTAAATTTCGGTGATTTCGGATTCGTAAAACGTTTTGAAAATATATTTAATCAAGGTTCGCACCCCATTTTTGGGGGGGTAAGTCAAAATTTCAGAAAGATCCTACGGATAGATTCTGAGAAATCCGATTTGCAGAAAACACACAAAAAAAAAAAAAATAATAACTAGATCTGCTACTGTCCCATGCAGATATGAAAGCTTTCATATTCATTGTCACGTGTCATTGATTGTATCAAGTATCCTAAATAAAAGGATAAGAAGAAAAAATTATCAAAATTGGTCAAAAACTCGTAAAATTACAAGTCTAAATATAGTATGAAACATTGCACCCAGGCATAACAATAATCTGAAAACTAAAGGGAAATAACCGAAACTTGTATTACTGTAATGAGACGGATGAGAAAATGAAATGAAAATTGCCGGAAAAAAATTAAAAGTGGCAGGTTGGACAGGCGACCTTACTCCTTGTCACATACAACCGGGCATTCGAAAACACGCAAGTTAACTCAATGACAGGCGCGCGTGCTAACCATTCAGCCGCCCTTTGAAATCAGACACGTGCAATATGTCATATAGGAAGAATAACAAGCCGCTCACAACAAAATGGTAAATTAATGAGTTTAGGGCAAAAAGGCGTCTACAGCACCCGGTGTTCCCAGGCGTTCACCCATCCTAGTACTACCCGGGCCCGACGTTGCTTAACTTCAGTGATCGGACGAACCCGTGGACAGAACCCGTAGTTGCTGATTGTGTCTGGAACAACTGTACTAAAGAAAAAAGTGACCAACTAGAATCGCTACATTTAGACGTTATTCGAACTATTACAGGCCTTCCTCGTGGTACTTCTCATAATTTACTTTATAATGAATCTGGATTCTCCTCTCTTTTAAAAAGACGCTACGAACATAAAATGGTTTTATTTTTCAAAATTATCAATCTTCAAACACCCTCGTATCTATTCGATTTAGTCCCCCAATCTATAGCGTCCAGTAAACCATATCAACTCAGAAACTCCAATAATCTAATGAGTATTAACTGTAAATCTAATCTTTATCAAAACTCGTTTTTCCCATCATCAGTACAAGAATGGAATCGTCTTGATGAAAACGTCAAAGCTTCAAATTCAATCTCTTCATTCAAATTTCAAATTAGAAAAACATATGGCAAACCTAAATACAATGATCTCTTCAATTTTGGTGACAGGTCGTTACAAATTATTCTTTCTAAATTACGCAACTCTAAATCTGACCTAAATCATCATAAATACCTCATGTATGTATCTGACGATCCATCCTGTTTATGCGGAAACAGATGTGAATCTAGTGAACATTATTTCTTTCAGTGTCGCCTTTTTATAGACCAACGCAGACTCACTATCGATACATTGGATGACCATTTCAAGAATATTAATTCACTTTTGTTTGGGATTGACAATCTTCCTAAAATTAAAAATGTGTCTGTACTTTCAGTAGTTCACCAATATATAGCTCTAACCAAACGCTTCAAATCTCGGAAATGAATGTGCCTCCGCTCTGCAAATCACCATTACAACTTGTATATGCGAAAAATGGTTATTACTAGTTTGATCACCTCCTAATCTCCTTTGCACAATCCATAGGTAACCCAGGGTCACGCGAGAAATGTGTAATCAATAACATTGAAACTGCTAAAATAAAAGTATTCTTACAAGCTTTTGGTGCGTGTTTTGCTTTTTGGGTTTTCTGGCGTTGCGTCCCAAACTACTTTCTAATTCAAATCTCCATTCACACCCCCCCCCCTACATCAATGTCCCTATCCTTCGCTACAATTTTTTCTTTCTCTTATTTTATTCGATTTTCCTTATTTTTTTTTACTCAACACATTTTCTTCTTTCCACCGTTAACTATGAAACCCTAATCTAGATAATAATTTTTATTTTATTACACTGCCAGCTGATCATTTAAAATTTATATTCAATACATACTATTCTGGAAGCATTTTTATATAAGCATTTAGTTGCTTGATACTGTATCCAATTTATTCATATTATTCCCTCCATCGTTGTATATAAGAATTCTGAATAAATACTTTTAAATCACAACCCGTAGTTATACATACTTGAATTGACCCGCTTATTGATTTTTTTTTGGGGGGGGGTGTCGGTTTTAAAAAGGCGTCTACAGCACCCGGTGTTCCCAGGCGGTCACCCATCCAAGTACTGACCGGGCCCGACGTTGCTTAACTTCAGTGATCGGACGAGAACTGGTGTTCTCAACGTGGTGTGGCCGTAGACGAGAGCAGGTGGACAGAACCCGTAGTTATACTTACCTGAATTGACCCGCTTATTGATTTTTTTTCCCAGGCGGTCACCCATCCAAGTACAGACCGGGCCAGACGTTGCTTAACTTCAGTGATCGGACGAGAACTGGTGTTTTCAACTTGGTATGGCCGTAGACGAGAGGGGGTGGACAGAACCCGTAGTTATACTTACCGGAATTGACCCGCTTATTGATTTTTGGGGCGGTTTTTGTCGGTTTTAAAAAGGCGTCTATAGCACCCGGTGTTCCCAGGCGGTCACCCATCCAAGTACTAACCGGGCCCGACGTTGCTTAACTTCAGTGATCGGACAAGAACTGGTGTTTTCAACGTGGTGTGGCCGTAGAGGAGAGAAGGTGGACAGAACCCGTAGTTATACTTACCTGAATTGACCTGCTTATTGATTTTTTTTTTAGGGGGGGGGCGGTTTTAAAAAGGCGTCTACAGCACCCGGTGTTCCCAGGCGGTCACCCATCCAAGTACTGACGGGGCCCGACATTGCTTAACTTCAGTGATCGGACGAGAACTGGTGTTTTCAACGTGGTGTGGCCGTAGACGAGAGAACGTGGACAGAACCCGTAGTTAAGAAATCGAGAGTCTAATAGCTAGCCTGTTGTGTGAAATCATTGTATCATTTTTTTTTAAAATATCAGGGGTAGCAGAAAAAAGAGATCGAAAATCCAAAAAGTCGTATTTTTACGATTTGGAGCATTTTTAAAGGCCCTTTTCTCTAAAGTCAACATAATATTTTGGGGGAACTTCTTCTACAAAGAGTCTTATCGGTAGTCTTTTATATGAAACCATAGATCAACAGTCCAAAATAACAGGAGTAGTAGAATAAAAGGATCGAAAATTGAAAATCGCACCCTTTCATTGTTAAGCAAAACATGCAGTGTGGGTGGCTACAATCTGCAAATTAGTCATCGTATAGAGCTTATTCAACAATATAGAATTCCAACTGCTAAGGGATCTTTTACGTGCAATCCAATGTGTACACGGCGGATGGGTGGACACGCCAGAATATCGAGATGAACTTTCTCGGCCAATGCAGGGATCGAACATCTTATCGATTTTGATTTTGATTCTTATTGATTTTTTTTTTGGGGGGGGGGGTGTCGGTTTTAAAAAGGCGTCTACAGCACCCGGTGTTCCCAGACGGTCACCCATCCAAGTACTGACCGGGCCCGACGTTGCTTAACTTCAGTGATCGGACGAGAACTGGTGTTCTCAACGTGGTGTGGCCGTAGACGAGAGCAGGTGGACAGAACCCGTAGTTATACTTACCTGAATTGACCCGCTTATTGATTTTTTTTCCCAGGCGGTCACCCATCCAAGTACAGACCGGGCCAGACGTTGCTTAACTTCAGTGATCGGACGAGAACTGGTGTTTTCAACTTGGTATGGCCGTAGACGAGAGGGGGTGGACAGAACCCGTAGTTATACTTACCGGAATTGACCCGCTTATTGATTTTTGGGGCGGTTTTTGTCGGTTTTAAAAAGGCGTCTATAGCACCCGGTGTTCCCAGGTGGTCACCCATCCAAGTACTAACCGGGCCCGACGTTGCTTAACTTCAGTGATCGGACAAGAACTGGTGTTTTCAACGTGGTGTGGCCGTAGAGGAGAGAAGGTGGACAGAACCCGTAGTTATACTTACCTGAATTGACCCGCTTATTGATTTTTTTTTTAGGGGGGGGGGGGCGGTTTTAAAAAGGCGTCTACAGCACCCGGTGTTCCCAGCGGTCACCCATCCAAGTACTGACGGGGCCCGACATTGCTTAACTTCAGTGATCGGACGAGAACTGGTGTTTTCAACGTGGTGTGGCCGTAGACGAGAGAACGTGGACAGAACCCGTAGTTAAGAAATCGAGAGTCTAATAGCTAGCCTGTTGTGTGAAATCATTGTATCATTTTTTTTTTAAATATCAGGGGTAGCAGAAAAAAGAGATCGAAAATCCAAAAAGTCGTATTTTTACGATTTGGAGCATTTTTAAAGGCCCTTTTCTCTAAAGTCAACATAATATTTTGGGGGAACTTCTTCTACAAAGAGTCTTATCGGTAGTCTTTTATATGAAACCATAGATCAACAGTCCAAAATAACAGGAGTAGTAGAATAAAAGGATCGAAAATTGAAAATCGCACCCTTTCATTGTTAAGCAAAACATGCAGTGTGGGTGGCTACAATCTGCACATTTAGTCATCGTATAGAGCTTATTCAACAATATAGAATTCCAACTGCTAAGGGATCTTTTACGTGCAATCCAATGTGTACACGGCGGATGGGTGGACACGCCAGAATATCGAGATGAACTTTCTCGGCCAATGCAGTGATTAAAACAATTAAATACTCTAAAACAAAAAACAAAACAAAAAATCAATAAGCGGGTCAATTCAGGTAAGTATAACTACGGGTTCTGTCCACCTTCTCTCGTAAGTATAACTACGGGTTCTGTCCACGTTCTCTCGTCTACGGCCACACCACGTTGAAAACACCAGTTCTCCTCCGATCACTGAAGTTAAGCAATGTCGGGCTCCGTCAGTACTTGGATGGGTGACCGCCTGGGAACACCGGGTGCTGTAGACGCCTTAAAGAGACACGTTAAGGGTTGTTCATAGTTAAATTAAAGTTTAATTTTAAATAAGACCAATAAAATTAGGATTTAATAATGCCAGACTAATATTAAATAAAGTTTTAAATTAAGAATAATTAATTATTGGTCTAATATGAAATGCTTTGATTTGACGGATGAAATGTACGATGGGTGTCCACACTATGTGGCTAAGGCGTTGGCCTGCTAGCCAGGAGGTCGGGTGTTCGATCCCTGCATTGGCCGAGAAAGTTCATCTCGATATTCTGGCGTGTCCACCCATCCGCCGTGTACACATTGGATTGCACGTAAAAGATCCCTTAGCAGTTGGAATTCTATATTGTTGAATAAGCTCTATACGATGACTAAATGTGCAGATTGTAGCCACCGACACTGCATGTTTTGCTTAACAATGAAAGGGTGCGATTTTCAATTTTCGATCCTTTTATTCTACTAATCCTGATATTTTGGACTGTTGATCTATGGTTTCATATAAAAGACTACCGATAAGACTCTTTGTAGAAGAAGTTCCCCCAAAATATTATGTTGACTTTAGAGAAAAGGGCCTTTAAAAATGCTCCAAATCGTAAAAATACGACTTTTTGGATTTTCGATCTCTTTTTTCTGCTACCCTGATATTTAAAAAAAAATGATACAATGATTTCACACAACAGGCTAGCTATTAGACTCTCGATTGACAAGAGTTTCATCACCCTCCCTTCATTATAACCGAAGTTATTGTGCCCTAAAGAATCAACAAATCAGCATGCTTATCTCTGCTTACCCTAAGCCGAAAATGTTCATCTTTGCACTCAATCATGACATTGACCTGGTTAATGTCTACACCAAGATTGAACATTCTAGCTCAATTAGAAAGAGAGTTATTGTGTTTCAAAGTCTCGGCTCTTCAAATTGCTACTACTTTTCATATTCACTTAAAAATGGCAACCATCAGTTGACCTAAATAAAAATTCTGCTCCCTGCGATTTTTGGGCCATCCTTCAAGGATTCAGAAAATATAACTCCCGTGTCTGTAAGTAAGATAGCAAAAAAGCCTTAGGGATTTTTCATGTTTCAAGATGGTGACATTTCCGGTTTGATCGACAAACTCCATATTTTGTGTAGGAATCAGTAATTACTTGTCGAGTATCGAAAAAAATTTTCAGGTCATTCTGACCTATATTTCGACGATTTTTTTTAAAACTTTGATCCTTAATTTCACCAAGGGGAGATAATTTAGAAAATTTCTCATTATAATTTTGAAGTCACATTGGTAAGATCTACTTAAATACTCAATTTCATGAAAATGGTACAACTATTAAAGAAGTTGTAAAATTGGTCTAAACTTCCGGTTCGAAATCACAGCGACGAATTTTCGAAATTCGAAAATGTGAAACTGCAGATGAAAATGATTTTTTTCAAGGTATTCAAAGAAAAAAAAATTAGTAAAATCGGTCAAAAAATAGCAAAGTTACGACTATGCATTGTTAATTTTTCCGTTCGTAAAATTCGGTGATTTCGAATTCGCAAAACGTTTCGAAAATATATTTAATCAACAGCCACCACCCATTTTTGGGGGGGGTAGGTCAAAGTTTCAGAAACATCCTATGGTTAGATTCTGTGAAATCCGATTTGCAGGAGAAACACACAAAAAAAAAATAATAATAATCTTAACAGAAACAATAAGCTTTCATATGAAATATGAAAGCTTAACTAGACCTGCATAGCAGTGCTGAATCGGCTTTCAGGGTCCTTTAGATCATTGCCATGCTTTTAAATTTACCTTTATACCCTAAACGACCGATAGGACTCGGGGTAACAGAAGTTTAAGAAGTGAAATAGAAGTAGTTTTCGAGATAAACGAGTTTGAAAAGGCTCCAAAAAAAGAGGAAAATACTATATTTTCGGCATCTCATAATCTATTGCCTAACCATCGAATTTGTATCATTCTGATATCATATAAAAGTCCAAAAAGGAAAATACTAGATCTTCAGCGTCCCGTAATATTTGTCATTGAACACGCCATCTTGAGTCGGATCGCGCAAAATCTAATTTTGGAGTAAAATTTTATTTTGAAGTCTAAAAATACGGTTTTTGCAAATATAACATTACTTCCGGTGATAATGGAAATGTTGAATCAGATCATTGCAATCATAAATGGCATAAGGCATCACATGGTGAAAATTGTATGAAAATTGAATAATAATTGACACTTTTATAGACCAAAAAGCTTGAAAAGTGACTTGTAGAAAATCGTCTATTTCTCGGCAACCGTACAAGTTAGAAACTTTTTTGTGGTATCTGTATGATGGTATGGGTTCATGCTATTCGGTGATGGGATTCAAATATCATAATTTTAAAAATATTATAAACAAGACTCATTTGAATAAAATATTTGTTTTCTAGGTTAAAAATACAGTTTTTGCCAAAATGACGTCATTTTCGGTCACAGTGAAACTGTAAAATTGGCTTAACCTAGTCCAAATTGGCATTAGGCATCGAATGAAAAAAAATTATTGAAAATCGGATAATAATTTACTATTTTACAGGCAAAAAAACGTGAAAAGTGATGCATGCAAAATTGCATATTTCTCGGCAACTGCTCATGTTGCAAACTATTTTTCGCATACATTCCCTTCGTCTGGATTATGGCTACGAGTTTATGAAAGTTACGAATAAATAGTTCAAAATATAAAGACGTTGAATGGGTTGTAATAACTGAATTTTACCCTTTTTTTTACATTTTATTCGAAATTGCCCGAAAATGAAATTGAAATTTAAGAATCCCAGCCAAACATTTTATGCGCCTTTACAGGGCGCATACTTTTTGTTATATCAGTTTTCGAAAAAAAAAATATTTGCTGTCAAAAAGTGGTACTTAACTCTCAAAATTGTAGTTTTTGTTAATTTTACGCCACTTCCGTTGCGTGCAGAAAAATGTCACCGTAACAAAAAATATTACAATTGACATTACGAATCATATGCACTTTGTTTTATACAAATCGAACAATAAATAATTAATCTAGGTACGAAAAACTAAATTAGCCAATGGCGACTAAAGAAAATTACTGAGACAAAATTCTTTCTCACTTATGCTCAAGTAGGGTGATACTTTAACTCTGTGTAAACTACCATCAAAAAATATTCATAAATAAAAAAGTTTTCTGTAAAAATGTAAAAAAAAATCAATATATCGGATATTTTTTCGACTACTTCCGGTTTTTCGATCATTGTCGGAATTGCTTTAACAAGTTGATTAGATACTTAACTTCCTGTAGCAGAAATATCAGAAACATTCATTAAGTAATTTTTGAAAAAAAGATAAATAAAAGAGCATTTTCAATAATTTAATGATTTTTCAACTTTTTTCAAAGATTGCGGTCAATTTTGGACCGCCTATAATATTGCAACGCTTTTATTATTAAATGCACACGCTAGGCCACCGATAGGACTCTGAGTAAAAAATGTTTAAGAAAAATCGTAGGCGTCGTTTACGAGAAAAAGGCGCCTCAGAATGCTCCAAAACGGAAAATACTTAGTTTTCGGCGTACCATAATTTATTTCCTAAGAATCAAATTCGTGTTATTTAGATGTTATACGATCGTCTATCAATGGAACTATCCAAAGACACTTTAATTGTTTTGGTCCGCTAATATGTGACGGAGAATTCGAACTTTTGGCAAGAGCTCCAATTTTTTTTCATCTTTTTTACATTTTTCTTTGTTTTTTGAACTACTTCCGGTATACGAATCATTGTCGAGTAGTTTTCACATCCAGTTTTGGAGTTTGCATGGGAACAGGGCTCTCTAATGATATACGACACTATACGATCAAATAAAATACTTCTGAGAAATCCTATGTTCAAAAGTGTTAAAAATGTCAAAATGTCAAAATATTGAAAATTAAATTTCAATAACTGCATACATATTATACATCATTAGAATCGTAATTAGGTCAGCTTTTTAAATATATATCTTTTTTTTTGAAAATCTCTTAAAATAAAAAAATAGTAGAGCATTTTCCCAAATTTCACGATTTTTCGACTTTTTTCGATTTTCAGTCCCTTTTTTGTCTTATTCCAATTATATAATCGTCTTAATGGATGGATCCATGCTAAAGACTACCGGAAGGACCATCGATAGATAAAGTTTAAGAAAAATCGCTGGAGCAGTTTTCGAAATACAGGCGTCCAAAAACGCTCCAAATCAGAAAATACTTAATTTTCAGCGTGCCATATTTTGCTTCCAGCTCATCGTATCCGTACGAATTGGGTATCATTCAGTTGTCCAATCACCGCTAGACCAAATGATACCTTAATTTGTTTAATCCGTTGATATCGGACGGAGAAATCGTGTTTTTACCCAAGACACCAATTTTTCACGTTTTTTTCAAAATATCGCATATTATTTCGACTACTTCCGGTTTACGGATTGTTGTTGAAATTGCTTTAAACGGTGGTTTGACAATATTGCTTCATGTATCAGGAATTTGAGAAACGTTGATCCGGCCGTAAAACGAAACTTAAGCTCACAAAATGTGAAGAAAATTCGAAAAAAATCGAAAAATAAAGGGCGATAACTCGGAATGAAACTTATATTCCTGGAACCAGATTGCCTTCAGGTATCCAAAAATGTAGGTCAAATTTGAAAATTTTGAAAAACAACAAAAATTGTCTCTCAAATAAAATTTTTCATTTTTCGATCGCAAGAAGTCAGCGATGAAGTTTCGAAATATCGAAATTTTCAACTGCTATCGTCCGAGAAAAGACTCAAGGTTTCCGAAAATGTCATTTGTATGAAAATAGGTACAGAATTGATGAATCTACGGCCGTTTTTTAATTTTTTGACAGAGCACGAAATTCGACCACTTCCGGTCTGCGCAGAAGTTTCAAAAATAGTTTATCAAGTAGCCAACACATGGTTTCCCTATAGAGAATTAGGTCCCAGATCGGTATCTGTTACAGGCGCTGAGAAATAGGCTCCCCCGAAAAATAAAATAATAATAATAAATAATAACTAGATCTGCTACTGTCCCATGCAGATATGAAAGCTTTCATATTCATCGTCACGTGTCATTGATTGTATCAAATATCCTAAATAAAAGGATAAGAAGAAAAAATTATTAAAATTGGTCAAAAACTCGCGAAGTTACAAGTCTAAATATAGTATGAAACATTGCACCCAGGCATAACAATAATCTGAAAACTAAAGGGAAATAACTGAAACTTGTATTACTGTAATTAGACGGATGAGAAAATGGTATGAAAATGGCGGGAAAAAAAAATTAAAAATGGCAGGTTGGACAGGCGACCTTACTCCTTGTCACGTACAACCGGGCATTCGAAAACACGCTAGTTAACTCAATGACAGGCGCGCGTGCTAACCATTCAGCCACCCAACCCCCCTTTAAAATCAGACACGTGTAATATGTCATAGGAAAAATAACAAGTGGCTCACAAAAAATGGTAAATTAATGAGTTTAGGTCAAAAGGTTGAGCTACTGTTTTAGAGTATTTTTTTATGTTTTAAAGAGAAACGTTAAGGGTTGTTCATACTTAAATGAAAGTTTAATTTTAAATAAGACCAATAAAATTAGGATTTAATAATGCCAGACTAATATTAAAATAAAGTTTTCAATTAAGAATAATTAATTATTGGTCTAATGCAATGAAATGCTTTGATTTGACGGATGAAATGTACGATGGGTGTCCACACTATGTGGCTAAGGCGTTGGCCTGCTAGCCAGGAGGTCGGGTGTTCGATCCCTGCATTGTCCGAGAAAGTTCATCTCGATTTTCTGGCGTGTCCCCCCACCCGCCGTGTACACATTGGAGTGCACGTAAAAGATCCCTTAGCAGTTGGAATTCGATACTGTTGAATAAGCTCTATACGATGACTAAATGTGCAGATTGTAGCCACCCACACTGCATGTTTTGCTTAACAATGAAGAGTGCCGTTTTCAATGTTCGATCCTTTTGTTCTTCTACTCCTGATATGTTGGATTGTTGATCGATGGTTTTATACAAAAGACTACCCATAAGACTCTTTGTAGAAGAAGTTCCCAAAAAATATTAAGTTTACTTTACGAGAAAGACCTCTAAACATGCTCCAAATTGTAAAAATACGACTTTTTGGATTTTCAATCTCTTTTTTTCGCCTATCCCTGATATTTAAAATAAATGATACAATGATTTCACACAACAGGCTAGCTATTGGACTCTCTATTGACAAAAGTTTCACAGCCCTCCCTTCATTATAACCGAAGTTATCGTGCCCTAAAGAATCAACAAATCAGCATGCCTATCTCTGCTTACCCTAGGCAGAAAATGCTCATCTTTGAACTCAATCATGACATTGACCTAGTGAACGTCTACACCAAGTTTGAACATTCTAGCTCAATTAGAAGGAGAGTTATTGTGTTTCAAAGTCTCGGCCCTTCAAATTGCTACTACTTTTCATTTTCAATTCAAAATGGTGACCATCACGTGACCGAAATCAAAATTCTGTTCCCTACGATTTTTGGGCCATCCTTCAAGGATTCAGAAAATATAACTCCCGTGTCTGTAAGTGCAATATCGCAAAAGTTCAATTGTTTTTTCACGTTTCAAGATGGTGGCACTTCCGGTTCGATCGACAAACTCCATATTTTGTGTAGGAATCAGTAATTACTTGTCGAGTATCGAAAAAATTTTTTAGGTCATTCTGACCTATATTTCGACGATTATTTTGAAAATTTTGATCCTTAATTTCACCAAGGGGAGATAATTTAGAAAATTTCTAATTATATTTTTGAAGTCACATCGGTAAGATCTTCTTGTATACTAAATTTCATGAAAATCGTACAACTATTAAAGAAGTTGTCAAATTGGTCTAAACTTCCGGTTCGAAATCACAGCGACGAATTTTCGAAATTCGAAAATGTGAAACTGCAGATGAAAACGATTTTTTTCAAGGTATTCAAAGAAAAAAGAATTAGTAAAATCGGTCAAAAAATAACAAAGTTACGACTATGCATTGTCTGTTTTTTCGTTCGTAAAATTCGGTGATTTCGGATTCGTAAAACGTTTTGAAAATATATTTAAACAACGTTCGCACCCCATTTTTGGGGGGGTAGGTCAAAGTTTCAGAAAGATCCCATGGTTAGATTCTGAGAAATCCGATTTGCAGAAAATACACAAAAAAAAAACAAACTAGATCTGCTACTGTCCCATGCAGATATGAAAGCTTTCATATTCATCGTCACGTGTCATTGATTGTATCAAATATCCTAAATAAAAGGATAAGAAGAAAAAAATATTAAAATTGGTCAAAAACTCGCGAAGTTACAAGTCTAAATATAGTATGAAACATTGCACCCAGGCATAACAATAATCTGAAAACTAAAGGGAAATAACTGAAACTTGTATTACTGTAATTAGACGGATGAGAAAATGGTATGAAAATGGCGGGAAAAAAAAATTAAAAATGGCAGGTTGGACAGGCGACCTTACTCCTTGTCACGTACAACCGGGCATTCGAAAACACGCTAGTTAACTCAATGACAGGCGCGCGTGCTAACCATTCAGCCACCCAACCCCCCTTTAAAATCAGACACGTGTAATATGTCATAGGAAAAATAACAAGTGGCTCACAAAAAATGGTAAATTAATGAGTTTAGGTCAAAAGGTTGAGCTACTGTTTTAGAGTATTTTTTTATGTTTTAAAGAGACACGTTAAGGGTTGTTCATACTTAAATGAAAGTTTAATTTTAAATAAGACCAATAAAATTAGGATTTAATAATGCCAGACTAATATTAAAATAAAGTTTTCAATTAAGAATAATTAATTATTGGTCTAATGCAATGAAATGCTTTGATTTGACGGATGAAATGTACGATGGGTGTCCACACTATGTGGCTAAGGCGTTGGCCTGCTAGCCAGGAGGTCGGGTGTTCGATCCCTGCATTGTCCGAGAAAGTTCATCTCGATTTTCTGGCGTGTCCCCCCACCCGCCGTGTACACATTGGAGTGCACGTAAAAGATCCCTTAGCAGTTGGAATTCGATACTGTTGAATAAGCTCTATACGATGACTAAATGTGCAGATTGTAGCTACCCACACTGCATGTTTTGCTTAACAATGAAAGGGTGCCGTTTTCAATGTTCGATCCTTTTGTTCTTCTACTCCTGATATGTTGGATTGTTGATCGATGGTTTTATACAAAAGACTACCCATAAGACTCTTTGTAGAAGAAGTTCCCAAAAAATATTAAGTTTACTTTACGAGAAAGACCTCTAAACATGCTCCAAATTGTAAAAATACGACTTTTTGGATTTTCAATCTCTTTTTTTCGCCTATCCCTGATATTTAAAATAAATGATACAATGATTTCACACAACAGGCTAGCTATTGGACTCTCTATTGACAAAAGTTTCACAGCCCTCCCTTCATTATAACCGAAGTTATCGTGCCCTAAAGAATCAACAAATCAGCATGCCTATCTCTGCTTACCCTAGGCAGAAAATGCTCATCTTTGAACTCAATCATGACATTGACCTAGTGAACGTCTACACCAAGGTTGAACATTCTAGCTCAATTAGAAGGAGAGTTATTGTGTTTCAAAGTCTCGGCCCTTCAAATTGCTACTACTTTTCATTTTCAATTCAAAATGGTGACCATCACGTGACCGAAATCAAAATTCTGCTCCCTACGATTTTTGGGCCATCCTTCAAGGATTCAGAAAATATAACTCCCGTGTCTGTAAGTGCAATATCGCAAAAGTTCAATTGTTTTTTCACGTTTCAAGATGGTGGCACTTCCGGTTCGATCGACAAACTCCATATTTTGTGTAGGAATCAGTAATTACTTGTCAAGTATCGAAATTTTTTTTTAGGTCATTCTGACCTATATTTCGACGATTTTTTTGAAAATTTTGATCCTTAATTTCACCAAGGAGAGATAATTTAGAAAATTTCTAATTATATTTTTGAAGTCACATCGGTAAGATCTACTTGTATACTAAATTTCATGAAAATCGTACAACTATTAAAGAAGTTGTCAAATTGGTCGAAACTTCCGGTTCGAAATCACAGCGACGAATTTTCGAAATTCGAAAATGTGAAACTGCAGATGAAAACGATTTTTTTCAAGGTATTCAAAGAAAAAAGAATTAGTAAAATCGGTCAAAAAATAACAAAGTTACGACTATGCATTGTCAGTTTTTTCGTTCGTAAAATTCGGTGATTTCGGATTCGTAAAACGTTTTGAAAATATATTTAAACAACGTTCGCACCCCATTTTTGGGGGGGTAGGTCAAAGTTTCAGAAAGATCCCATGGTTAGATTCTGAGAAATCCGATTTGCAGAAAATACACAAAAAAAAAAAATAATAATAATCTTAACAGAAACAATAAGCTTTCATATGTAATATGAAAGCTTAACTAGATCTGCTACTGTCCCATGCAGATGTGAAAGCTTTCATATTCATCGTCACGTGTCATTGATTGTATCAAATATCCTAAATAAAAGGATAAGAAGAAAAAATTATTAAAATTGGTCAAAAACTCGCGAAGTTACAAGTCTAAATATAGTATGAAACATTGCACCCAGGCATAACAATAATCTGAAAACTAAAGGGAAATAACTGAAACTTGTATTACTGTAATTAGACGGATGAGAAAATGGTATGAAAATGGCGGGAAAAAAAAATTAAAAATGGCAGGTTGGACAGGCGACCTTACTCCTTGTCACGTACAACCGGGCATTCGAAAACACGCTAGTTAACTCAATGACAGGCGCGCGTGCTAACCATTCTGCCACCCAACCCCCCTTTAAAATCAGACACGTGTAATATGTCATAGGAAAAATAACAAGTGGCTCACAAAAAATGGTAAATTAATGAGTTTAGGTCAAAAGGTTGAGCTACTGTTTTAGAGTATTTTTTTATGTTTTAAAGAGACACGTTAAGGGTTGTTCATACTTAAATGAAAGTTTAATTTTAAATAAGACCAATAAAATTAGGATTTAATAATGCCAGACTAATATTAAAATAAAGTTTTCAATTAAGAATAATTAATTATTGGTCTAATGCAATGAAATGCTTTGATTTGACGGATGAAATGTACGATGGGTGTCCACACTATGTGGCTAAGGCGTTGGCCTGTTAGCCAGGAGGTCGGGTGTTCGATCCCTGCATTGTCCGAGAAAGTTCATCTCGATTTTCTGGCGTGTCCCCCCACCCGCCGTGTACACATTGGAGTGCACGTAAAAGATCCCTTAGCAGTTGGAATTCGATACTGTTGAATAAGCTCTATACGATGACTAAATGTGCAGATTGTAGCCACCCACACTGCATGTTTTGCTTAACAATGAAAGGGTGCCGTTTTCAATGTTCGATGCTTTTGTTCTTCTACTCCTGATATGTTGGATTGTTGATCGATGGTTTTATACAAAAGACTACCCATAAGACTCTTTGTAGAAGAAGTTCCCAAAAAATATTAAGTTTACTTTACGAGAAAGACCTCTAAACATGCTCCAAATTGTAAAAATACGACTTTTTGGATTTTCAATCTCTTTTTTTCGCCTATCCCTGATATTTAAAATAAATGATACAATGATTTCACACAACAGGCTAGCTATTGGACTCTCTATTGACAAAAGTTTCACAGTTCACAGCCCTCCCTTCATTATAACCGAAGTTATCGTGCCCTAAAGAATCAACAAATCAGCATGCCTATCTCTGCTTACCCTAGGCAGAAAATGCTCATCTTTGAACTCAATCATGACATTGACCTAGTGAACGTCTACACCAAGTTTGAACATTCTAGCTCAATTAGAAGGAGAGTTATTGTGTTTCAAAGTCTCGGCCCTTCAAATTGCTACTACTTTTCATTTTCAATTCAAAATGGTGACCATCACGTGACCGAAATCAAAATTCTGCTCCCTACGATTTTTGGGCCATCCTTCAAGGATTCAGAAAATATAACTCCCGTGTCTGTAAGTGCAATATCGCAAAAGTTCAATTGTTTTTTCACGTTTCAAGATGGTGGCACTTCCGGTTCGATCGACAAACTCCATATTTTGTGTAGGAATCAGTAATTACTTGTCGAGTATCGAAAATTTTTTTTAGGTCATTCTGACCTATATTTCGACGATTTTTTTGAAAATTTTGATCCTTAATTTCACCAAGGGGAGATAATTTAGAAAATTTCTAATTATATTTTTGAAGTCACATCGGTAAGATCTACTTGTATACTAAATTTCATGAAAATCGTACCACTATTAAAGAAGTTGTCAAATTGGTCTAAACTTCCGGTTCGAAATCACAGCGACGAATTTTCGAAATTCGAAAATGTGAAACTGCAGATGAAAACGATTTTTTTTCAAGGTATTCAAAGAAAAAAGAATTAGTAAAATCGGTCAAAAAATAACAAAGTTACGACTATGCATTGTCAGTTTTTTCGTTCGTAAAATTCGGTGATTTCGGATTCGTAAAACGTTTTGAAAATATATTTAAACAACGTTCGCACCCCATTTTTGGGGGGGTAGGTCAAAGTTTCAGAAAGATCCCATGGTTAGATTCTGAGAAATCCGATTTGCAGAAAATACACAAAAAAAAAAAATAATAATAATCTTAACAGAAACAATAAGCTTTCATATGTAATATGAAAGCTTAATAATTTTAGTAAAAACAATAGTCTTTCAGACGAAAGTCTGAAAGCCTAACTAGATCTGCTACTGTCCTATGCAGATATGAAAGCTTTCATATTCACAGTCACTTCCTGTCACATGTCATGGGTCATATGAATAATCCGAAGGAAGAAAAAAAATCATTAAAATCGGTCACAATCTAGTGAAGTTAGTGTGATTTTTCACTCGTAAAGAATTTTGTCAGCACGAAAAACATCATAGGCAAAAATCGAATTTTTGAAATATTCAAATACCGTAACCCGACTATCCTGAAATGTATTAATTTCAGACATAGGAGACGCATTGAACATACTATGCTCTATTGTGTTTGTTTACAAGTCCGTAAATGTCGATTTTTCACTATGTTTCATATTCACTTCAAAATGGTGACTACCAGTTGACCTAAATCAAAATTCTACTTCGAACTTCATCAAGACATTGACCTAGTGAATGCCTATACCAAGTTTGAACTTTGTACCCCAATTAGAAGAAGAGTTATTGTGTTCCAGAGTCATCAAGGTATTGGCCTAATAAACACCCACACCAAGTCTAGCTGAATTAGAAAGAGAGTTATTGTGTCCCAAACTAGATCATTTCGGGCCTAACACATAGTTCGATTTTATTTCAATATTTCGCTTGCGCGTAGAGATCTTTAGCAGTTGAAGGAAACCGGAGGAAATGAAGAAAACCCACCAAGATGGACAGGCGACCTTACTCCTTGTCAGGTACGACCGGAGATTCGAAAACACGTTAGCTGACTCAATGACAGGCTTTATGATACAGCGCGCGCGTGCTAACCATTCAGCCACCAAACTCTCCTTTGAAATCAGACACGTGCAATATGTCATATAAGAAGAATAACAAGTCGCTCACATACAAAATGGTAAATTAATGAGCTTAGGTCAAAAGGTTGAGCTACTGTTTTAGAATATTTAATTGTTTTAAAGAGACATGTTAAGGGTTATTCATAGTTAAACGAAAGTTTAATTTTAAATAAGACGAACGTCTACCAATAAAATGAGGATTTAATAATATTAAAATAAAGTTTAGAAATTAAGAATAATTAATTATTGGTCTAATGCAATGAAATGCTTTGATTTGACGGATGAAATGTACGATGGGTGTCCACACTATGTGGCGAAGGCGTTGACCTGCTAGCCAGGAGGTCGGGTGTTCGATCCCTGCATTGGCCGAGAAAGTTCATGTCGATTTTCTGGCGTGTCCTCCCACCGGCGTGTACACATTGGAGTGCACGTAAAAGATTCCTTAGCAGTTGGAATTCGATAATGTTGAATAAGCTCTATACGATGACTAAATGTGCAGATTGTAGCCACCCACACTGCATGTTTTGACTAACAATGAAAGGGTGCCGTTTTCAATTTTCGAACCTTTTATTCTTCTACTCCTGATATTTTGGACTGTTGATCGATGGTTTCATATAAAATACTACCGATAAGACTCTTTGTACAAGAAGTTCCCCAAAAATATTATGTTGACTTTAAGAGAAAAGGACCTTTAAAAATCCTCTAAATCGTAAAAATACGATTTTTTGGATTTTCGATCTCTTTTTTCTGCTATCCCTGATATTTAAAAAAAATGATACAATGATTTCACACAACAGGCTAGCTATTAGACTCCCGATTTACAAGAGTTTCATCACCCTCCCTTCATTATAACCGAAGTTATTGTGCCCTAAAGAATTAACAAATCAGCATGCTTATCTCTGCTTACCCCAGGCAGAAAATGCTCATCTTTACCCTCAATCATGACATTGACCTAGTGAACGTCTACCCCAAGTTTAAACATTCTAGCTTAATTAGAAGGAGAGTTATTGTGTTCCAAAAACTCGGCCCTTCAAATTGCTTCTATTTATCATTTTCAATTCAAAATGGTGACTCCGAGTTGACCTAAATGAAAATTCTACTCCCGACGTTTTTTAGGCCTTCCTCCAAGGATTCAGAAAATATAATTCCCGTGTCTGTAAGTAAAATAGCAAAATGGCGTTTGAGGTTTTTACATTTCAAGATGGTGGCACTTCCGGGTTGAGCTACAAACTCCATTTTTTGTGTATGAATCAGTGGTCTCGTAGCTAGTAAGCCAAAAAAAATGAAGATGATTTGACCTATATTTCGTCGATTTTTTTGAAAATTTCGATCCTTAATTTCTCCAAGGGGAGATAATTTAGAAAATTTCTAAAGTCATTTTTCAAGTCGCACCATTAAGGTTTACTTACATATCAAATTTCATGAAAATCGTACAACCACTAAAGAAGTTGTCGAGTTGGTCTAAACTTCCGGTTCGATATCACAGCGACGAATTTTCAAAATTCGAAAATCCGAAATTGCAGATTTGAAGTAAATGTCTCAAAGTACTTATAGAAAAAAGAATTAATTAAATAGGTCAAATAGTCACAAAGTTACAGCATTGTAGGTCAAATGCATTCGTTCGTAAAATTCGGTGATTTCGGATTCGTAAAACGTTTTGAAAATCTATTTAATCAAGGTTCGCACCCCATTTATGGGGGGGTAGGTCAAAGTTTCAGAAAGATCCTATGGTTAGATTCTGAGAAATCCGATTTGCAGAAAATACACAAAAAAAAATAATAATAATAATAACTAGATCTGCTACTGTCCCATGCAGATATGAAAGCTTTCATATTCACAGTCACTTCCTGTCACATGTCATGGGTCGTATGAATAATCCGAACAAGGAAAAAAAAATCATTAAAATCGGTCACAATCTAGTGAAGTTAATGTGATTTTTCACTCGTAAAGAATTTTGTCAGCACGAAAAACATCAAAGGCAAAAATCGAATTTTTGAAATATTCAAATACCGTATCCCGACTATCCTGAAATGTAATAATTTCAGACATAGGAGACGCATTGAACATACTATGCTCTATTGTGTTTGTTTTCAAGTCCGTAAATGTCGACTTTTCACTATGTTTCATATTCACTTCAAAATGGTGACTACCAGTTGACCTAAATCAAAATTCTACTTCGAACTTCATCAAGACATTGACTTAGTGAACGCCTATACCAAGTTTGAACATTGTACCCCAATTAGAAAAAGAGTTATTGTGTTCCAGAGTCATCAAGGTATTGGCCTAATAAACACCCACATCAAGTCTAGCTGAATTAGAAAGAGAGTTATTGTGTCCCAAACTAGATCATTTCGGGACTAACATATAGTTCGATTTTATTTCAATATTTCGCTTGTGCGTAGAGGTCTTTAGCAGTGGAAGGAAACCGGAGGAAATGAAGAAAACCCACCAAGATGGACAGGCGACCTTACTCCTTGTCAGGTACGACCGGAGATTCGAAAACACGCTAGCTGACTCAATGACAGGCTTTATCATACAGCGCGCGCGTGCTAACCATTCAGCCACCAAACTCCCCTTTGAAATCGGACACGTGCAATATGTCATATAAGAAGAATAACAAGTCGCTCACATACAAAATGGTAAATTAATGAGCTTAGGTCAAAAGGTTGAGCTACTGTTTTAGAGTATTTAATTGTTTTAAAGAGACACGTTAAGGGATGTTCATAGTTAAATGAAAGTTTAACTTTAAATAAGACGAACGTCTACCAATAAAATGAGGATTTAATAATATTAAAATAAAGTTTCAAATTAAGAATAATTAATTATTGATCTAATGCAATGAAATGCTTTGATTTGACAGATGAAATGTACGATGGGTGTACACACTATGTGGCGAAGGCGTTGACCTGCTAGCCAGGAGGTCGGGTGTTCGATCCCTGCATTGGCCGAGAAAGTTCGTCTCGATTTTTTGGCGTGTCCTCCCACCGGCGTGTACACATTGGAGTGCACGTAAAAGATTCCTTAGCAGTTGGAATTCGATAATGTTGAATAAGCTCTATACGATGACTAAATGTGCAAATTGTAGCCTCCCACACTGCATGTTTTGCTTAACAATGAAAGGGTGCCGTTTTCAATTTTCGATCCTTTTATTCTTCTACTCCTGATATTTTGGACTGTTGATCGATGGTTTCATATAAAAGACTACCGATAAGACTCTTTGTACAAGAAGATCCCCAAAAATATTATGTTGACTTTAAGAGAAAAGGACCTTTAAAAATGCTCTAAATCGTAAAAATACGACTTTTTGGATTTTCGATCTCTTTTTTCTGCTATCCCTGATATTTAAAAAAAATGATACAATGATTTCACACAACAGGCTAGCTATTAGACTCTCGATTGACAAGAGTTTCACCACCCTCCCTTCATTATAACCGAAGTTATTGTGCCCTAAAGAATCAACAAATCAGCATGCGTATCTCTGCTTACCCCAGGCAGAAAATGCTCATCTTTACACTCAATCATGACATTGATCTAGTGAACGTCTACCCCAAGTTTAAACATTCTAGCTTAATTAGAAGGAGAGTTATTGTGTTCCAAAAACTCGGCCCTTCAAATTGCTTCCATTTTTCATTTTCAATTCAAAATGGTGACTTCCAGTTGACCTAAATGAAAATTCTACTCCCGACGTTTTTCAGGCCTTCCTCCAAGGATTCAGAAAATATAATTCCCGTGTCTGTAAGTAAAATAGCAAAATGGCGTTTGAGGTTTTTATATTTCAAGATGGTGGCACTTCCGGGTTGAGCTACAAACTCCATTTTTTGTGTACGAATCAGTGGTCTCGCAGCTAGTAACCAAAAAAAAATCAAGATGATTTGACCTATATTTCGTCGATTTTTTTGAAAATTTCGATCCTCAATTTCTCCAAGGGGAGATAATTTAGAAAATTTCTAAAGTCATTTTTCAAGTCGCATCATTAAGGTTTACTTACATATTAAATTTCATGAAAATCGTACAACTACTAAAGAAGTTGTCGAGTTGGTCTAAACTTCCGGTTCGAAATCACAGCGACGAATTTTCGAAATTCGAAAATCCGAAATTGCAGATTTGAAGTAAATGTCTCAAGGTACTCATAGAAAAAAGAATTAATTAAATAGGTCAAATAGTCACAAAGTTACAGCATTGTAGGTCAAATGCATTCGTTCGTAAAATTCGGTGATTTCGGATTCGTAAAACGTTTTGAAAATATATTTAATCAAGGTTCGCACCCCATTTATAGGGGGGTAGGTCAAAGTTTCAGAAAGATCCTATGGTTAGATTCTGAGAAATCCGATTTGCAGAAAATACACAAAAAAAAAAATAATAATAATAATAACTTTAACAGAAACAATAAGCTTTCATATGCTTCTATTTTTCATTTTCAATTCAAAATTGTGACCATCACATGACCGAAATCAAAATTCTGCTCACTACGATTTTTGGGCCATCCTTCAAGGATTCAGAAAATATAACTCCCGTGTCTGTAAGTAAGATAGCAAAAAAGCCTTAGTGATTTTTCACGTTTAAAGATGGTGGCACTTCCGGTTCGATCGACAAACTCCATATTTTGTGTACAAATCAGTAATTCCTTGTCTAGTATCAAAAAAAAATTTAGGTCATTCTGACCTATATTTCGCCGATTTTTTTGAAAATTTTGATCCTTAATTTCACCAAGGGGAGATAATTTAGAAAATTTCTAATTATATTTTTGAAGTCACATTGGTAGGATCTACTTATATACTAAATTGAATGAAAATCGCACAACTATTAAAGAAGTTGTCAAATTGGTCTAAACCACAGCGACGAATTTTCGAAATTCGAAAATGTGAAACTGCTGATGAAAATGATTTTTTTCAAGGTATTCAAAGAAAAAAGATTTAGTAAAATCGGTCAAAAAACAATAAAGTTACGACTATGCAATGTCCATTTTGTCGTTCGTAAATTTCGGTGATTTCGGATTCGTAAAACGTTTTGAAAATATATTTAATCAACAGCTACCACACATTTTTGGGGAGGGGGGGTAGGTAAAAGTTTCATAAAGATACTGTGGTTAGATTCTGAGAAATCCGATTTGTGGATAAAACACAAAAAAAAAATAATAATAATCTTAACAGAAACAATAAGCTTTCATATGTAATATGAAAGCTTAATAATCTTAACAGAAACAATAAGCTTTCATATGTAATATGAAAGCTTAATAATAATCTTAACAGAAACAATAAGCTTTCATATGTAATATGAAAGCTTAACTAGATCTGCTACTGTCCCATGCAGATATGAAAGCTTTCATATTCATCGTCACGTGTCATTGATTGTATCAAGTATCCTAAATAAAAGGATAAGAAGAAAAAATTATCAAAATTGGTCAAAAACTCTCGAAGTTACAAGTCTAAATATAGTATGAAACATTGCACCCAGGCATAACAATAATCTGAAAACTAAAGGGAAATAACTGAAACTTGTATTACTGTAATGAGACGGATGAGAAAATGAAATGAAAATGGCGGGAAAAACAAATTAAAAATGGCAGGTTGGACAGGCGACCTTACTCCTTGTCACGTACAACCGTAGTTAACTCAATGACAGGCGCGCGTGCTAACCATTCAGCCACCCAACCCCCCTTTGAAATCAGACACGTGCAATATGTCATATAGGAAGAATAAGAAGTCGCTCACAAGAAAATGGTAAATTAATGAGTTTAGGTCAAAAGGTTGAGCTACTGCTTTAGAGTATTTAATAGTTTTAAAGAGACACGTTAAGGGTTGTTCATAGTTAAATGAAAGTTTAATTTTAAATAAGACCAATAAAATTAGGATTTAATAATGCCAGACTAATATTTCCAATATGTTTGGTTATAAGTAGGAAATCGTGACGACTTCTTAAGCAAGTTTTAAACAAAGGATCATAGACTGAATTATACAAGAATGGCACTCTGCAATAAAAAAACTGGCCAAAGCAAGATTTCTATGCAGAAATTAAATAATTGCTAGAACCAGAAAAATATTTATCCGCAATAATAAATAAGCAACATAGAGAAAATGAAATGAAATTGAATGGGTTTTAACGTCCTACTGTTCTGCTCCTAAAATGGGCTAATGAAGACGGGCATATGCCATAAAGTGTGCAATGAGGGAAATTTTACCCGGGCAGCGGCGTTACGGCCTACGAAGTTGGACAGGCGAACATACTCCTTGTCACGTACAACCAAGAAATCGAAACAACGCCAGTTGACTCAAAGACAGACGTTATTCAGCCACGCAACCTCCCTAAAATCGGCAAATTGCTGACCTGCAGCGAGAAACAGTTCAACCGGGCCAAATTTTCTATTTTAACAGTTTAATTTGCACGGTACCTTTAGTTATCAACCGAATATTACAAAACTTTTAAAAATAAGCTCCCCTTGACCAGTTTAATCGTTCGCAATAAACGTTTGCCCCTTAAAATCGGCAAATTGCTGACTTTAAAGTGAGAAACATTACAACCGGGCGAAATTTTCTGTTTGATCACTTTTACAGTACCTTTGATTACCAACCGTTTATTACAAAACTTTAAAAATAAAAGAGAAAGAGAGAAATGCGGCCTAATGTCCATTAGACACAAACTAGGTCATTTCGTGACTAACATATGTTTTTTAATTTTATTTAAAAACTCCCCTTGCGCTTACTGCTCTTTAGCCGTTGGGAGGAAACCGAAGGACACGGAGAAAACCCACGAGGTTGGACATCATACTCCATGTCACGTGCAACCTGGAGATCGAAACGACGCCCGTTGACTCAATGACAGACGTTAAGATACAGCGCGCACATGCTAACCATTCAGCCATTCAGCCTCCCTGAATTCGGAAAATTGCTGACTTATAGCAAGAAACATTTCAACCGGGCGAAATTTTCTGTTTTAACAGTTTAATGTGCAAGGTACTTTAATTACCAACCGATTATTACTAAACTTTTGAAAATATGCTCCAACTGACCAGCTTAATCGTATGCAATAAACGTTTGGCCTGAATTGAAAGTTCTGCACGGAAAAAGTTCATCTTGATTTCCCGGCGTGGTTCCCCGTTGTCAGTGAGGCAGAACGGAGGGCCTGACAAGCACAGCTGTCTAGTCGTTCGGATGGGACGGAAAAAAAGTATCCCTAAGCAGTTGGAATTCGATACTGTTGAATAAGCTGTATACGATGACTAAATGTGTAGATTGTAGTCACCCACACTGCATGTTTCGCTTAACAATGAAAGGATGCCGTTTTCAATGTTCGATCCTTTTGTTCTTCTACTCCTGATATGTTGGATTGTTGATCGATGGTTTTATATAAAAGACTACCAATAAGACTCTTTGTAGAAGAAGTTCCCAAAAAATATTAAGTTGACTTTACGAGAAAGACCTCTAAACATGCTCCAAATTGTAAAAATACGACTTTTTGGATTTTCAATCTCTTTTTTTCGCCTATCCCTGATATTTAAAATAAATGATACAATGATTTCACACAACAGGCTAGCTATTGGACTTTCTATTGACAAAAGTTTCACAGCCCTCCCTTCATTATAACCGAAGTTATCGTGCCCTAATCTCTGCTTACCCTAGGCAGAAAATGCTCATCTTTAAACTCAATCATGACATTGACCTAGTGAACGTCTACACCAAGTTTGAACATTCTAGCTCAATTAGAAGGAGAGTTATTGTGTTTCAAAGTCTCGGCCCTTCAAATTGCTACTACTTTTCATTTTCAATTCAAAATGGTGACCATCACGTGACCGAAATCAAAATTCTGCTCCCTACGATTTTTGGGCCATCCTTCAAGGATTCAGAAAATATAACTCCCGTGTCTGTAAGTAAAATAGCAAAAAAGCCTTAGGGATTTTTCATGTTTCAAGATGGTGGCACTTCCGGTTCGATCGACAAACTCCATATTTTGTGTAGGAATCAGTAATTACTTGTCGAGTATCAAAAATTTTTTTTAGGTCATTCTGACGTATATTTCGACGATTTTTTTGAAAACTTTGATCCTTAATTTCACCAAGGGGAGATAATTTAGAAAATTTCTAATTATATTTTTGAAGTCACATCAGTAAAATGTACTTGTATACTAAATTTCATGAAAATCGTACAACTATTAAAGAAGTTGTCAAATTGGTCTAAACTTCCGGTTCGAAATCACAGCGACGAATTTTCGAAATTCGAAAATGTGAAACTGCAGATGAAAACGATTTTTTTCAAGGTATTCAAAGAAAAAAGAATTAGTAAAATCGGTCAAAAAATAACAAAGTTACGACTATGCATTGTCAGTTTTTTCGTTCGTAAAATTCGGTGATTTCGGATTCGTAAAACGTTTTGAAAATATATTTAAACAACGTTCGCACCCCATTTTTGGGGGGGAAGGTCAAAGTTTCAGAAAGATCCCATGGTTAGATTCTGAGAAATCCGATTTGCAGAAAATACACAAAAAAAAAAAAAATAATAACTAGATCTGCTACTGTCCCATGCAGATATGAAAGCTTTCATATTCATCGCCACGTGTCATTGATTGTATCAAGTATCCTAAATAAAAGGATAAGAAGAAAAAATTATCAAAATTCGCCAAAAACTCGCAAAATTACAAGTCTAAATATAGTATGAAACATTGCACCCAGGCATAACAATAATCTGAAAACTAAAGGGAAATAACCGAAACTTGTATTACTGTAATGAGACGGATGAGAAAATGAAATGAAAATTGCCGGAAAAAAATTAAAAATGGCAGGTTGGACAGGCGACCTTACTCCTTGTCACGTACAACCGAGCATTCGAAAACACGCTAGTTAACTCAATGACAGGCGCGCGTGCTAACCATTCAGCCGCCCAACCCCCCTTTGAAATCAGACACGTACAAGCCACTCACAACAAAATGGTGAGTTTAGGGCAAAAAGGCGTCTACAGCACCCGGTGTTCCCAGGCGGTCACCCATCCTAGTACTAACCGGGCCCGACGTTGCTTAACTTGAATGATCGGACGAGAACTGGTGTTTTCAACATGGTATGACCGTAGACGAGAGAAGGTGGACAGAACCCGTAGTTATACATACTTGAATTGACCCGCTTATTGATTTTTTGGGGGGTTTTTGTCGGTTTTAAAAAGGCGTCTACAGCACTCGGTGTTCCCAGGCGGTCACCCATCCAAGTACTGACCAGGCCCGACGTTGCTTAACTTCAGTGATCGGACGAGAACTGGTGTTTTCAACGTGGACGAGAGAAGGTGGACAGAACCCGTAGTTATACTTACCTGAATTGACCCGCTTATTGATTTTTTTTTTGTTTTTTGTCGGTTTTAAAAAGGCGCCTACAGCACCCGATGTTCCCAGGCGGTCACCCATCCAAGTACTGACCGGGCCCGACGTTGCTTAACTTCAGTGATCGGACGAGAACTGGTGTTTTCAACGTGGTATGGCCGTAGACGAGAGGGGGTGTACAGAACCCGTAGTTATACTTACCGGAATTGACCCACTTATTGATTTTTGGGGCGATTTTTGTCGGTTTTAAAAAGGCGTCTATAGCACCCGGTGTTCCCAGGCGGTCACCCATCCAAGTACTAACCGGGCCCGACGTTGCTTAACTTCAGTGATCGGACAAGAACTGGTGTTTTCAACGTGGTGTGGCCGTAGACGAGAGAAGGTGGGCAGAACCCGTAGTTATACTTACCTGAATTGACCCGCTTATTGATTTTTTTTTTTGGGGGGAGGGGGGGTGTCGGTTTTAAAAAGGCGTCTACAGCGGTCACCCATCCAAGTACTGACCGGGCCCAACGTTGCTTAACTTCAGTGATCGGACGAGAACTGGTGTTTTCAACGTGGTGTGGCCGTAGACGAGAGAACGTGGACAGAACCCGTAGTTATACTTACCTGAATTGACCCGCTTATTGATTTTTTTTTTTGGGGGGGGGGTGTCGGTTTTAAAAAGGCGTCTACAGCACCCGGTGTTCCCAGGCGGTCACCCATCCAAGTACTGACCGGGCCCGACGTTGCTTAACTTCAGTGATCGGACGAGAACTGGTGTTTTCAACGTGGTGTGGCCGTAGACGAGAGAAGGTGGACAGAACCCATACTTGTGCTTACTCAAATTCTTTTTGTGTCTTATTCCCTGGGGAGAGCTGGAGTGGTGCAAAAGAGTGCGCGCTGTGGTCTGATTGGCGGAAAATTGATTTTTTCACGAAGAATCAGGGCAAAAAGGCGTCTACAGCACCCGGTGTTCCCAGGCGGTCACCCATCCAAGTACTAACCGGGCCCGACGTTGCTTAACTTCAGTGATCGGACGAGAACTGGTGCTTTCAACGTGGTATGGCCGTAGACGAGAGAAGCTGGACAGAACCCGTAGTTATACTTACCTGAATTGACCCGCTTATTGATTTTTTGTTTTGTTTTTTGTTTTAGAGTATTTAATTGTTTTAAAGGGACACGTTAAGGGTTGTTCATAGTTAAATTAAAGTTTAATTTTAAATAAGACCAATAAAATTAGGATTTAATAATGTCAGACTAATATTAAATAAAGTTTTAAATTAAGAATAATTAATTATTGGTCTAATGCAATGAAATGCTTTGATTTGACGGATGAAATGTACGATGGGTGTTCACACTATGTGGCTAAGGCGTTGGTCTGCTAGCCAGGAGGTCGGGTGTTCGATCCCTGCATTGGCCGAGAAAGTTCATCTCGATATTCTGGCGTGTCCCCCCATCCGCCGTGTACACATTGGAGTGCACGTAAGAGATCCCTTAGCAGTTGGAATTCTATATTGTTGAATAAGCTCTATACGATGACTAAATGTGCAGATTGTAGCCACCCACACTGCATGTTTTGCTTAACAATGAAAGGGTGCGGTTTTCAATTTTCGATCCTTTTATTCTACTACTCCTGATATTTTGGACTGTTGATCTATGGTTTCATATAAAAGACTACCGATAAGACTCTTTGTAGAAGAAGTTCCCCCAAAATATTATGTTGATTTTAAGAGAAAAGGACCTTTAAAAATGCTCCAAATCGTAAAAATACGACTTTTTGGATTTTCGATCTCTTTTTTCTGCTACCCCTGATATTTAAAAAAAATGATACAATGATTTCACACAACGGGCTAGCTATTAGACTCTCGATTGACAAGAGTTTCATCACCCTCCCTTCATTATAACCGAAGTTATTGTGCCCTAAAGAATCAACAAATCAGCATGCTTATCTCTGCTTACCCTAAGCAGAAAATGTTCATCTTTGCACTGAATCATGACATTGACCTAGTGAACGTCTACACCACGATTGAACATTCTAGCTCAATTAGAAGGAGAGTTATTGTGTTTCAAAGTCTCGGCACTTCAAATTGCTGCTACTTTTCATATTCACTTCAAAATGGCAACCATCAGTTGACCTAAATCAAAATTCTGCTCCCTACGATTTTTGGGCCATCCTTCAAGGATTCAGAAAATATAACTCCCGTGTCTGTAAGTAAGATAGCAAAAAAGCCTTAGGGATTTTTCATGTTTCAAGATGGTGGCATTTCCGGTTTGATCGACAAACTCCATATTTTGTGTAGGAATCAGTAATTACCTGTCGAGTATCGGAAAAAAATTTCAGGTCATTCTGACCTATATTTCGACGATTTTTTTTAAAACTTTGATCCTTAATTTCACCAAGGGGAGATAATTTAGAAAATTTCTCATTATAATTTTGAAGTCACATTGGTAAGATCTACTTAAATACTAAATTTCATGAAAATCGTACAACTATTAAAGAAGTTGTCAAATTGGTCTAAACTTCCGGTTCGAAATCACAGCGACGAATTTTCGAAATTCGAAAATGTGAAACTGCAGATGAAAATGATTTTTTTCAAGGTATTCAAAGAAAAAAGAATTAGTAAAATCGGTCAAAAAATAGCAAAGTTACGACTATGCATTGTCAGTTTTTTCGTTCGTAAAATTCGGTAATTTCGAATTCGCAAAACGTTTTGAAAATATATTTAATCAACAGCCACCACCCATTTTTGGGGGGGGGTAGGTCAAAGTTTCAGAAACATCCTATGGATAGATTCTGTGAAATCCGATTTGCAGGAGAAACACAAAAAAAAAAAAATAATAATAATCTTAACAGAAACAATAAGCTTTCATATGAAATATGAAAGCTTAATAATCTTAACAGAAACAATAAGCTTTCATATGTAATATGAAAGCTTAACTAGATCTGCTACTGTCCCATGCAGATATGAAAGCTTTCATATACACTGTCACTTCCTGTCACATGTCATGGGTCATATAAATAATCCAAAGAAGAAAAAATAAATCATTAAAATCGGTCACAATCTAGCGAAATTGTGATTTTTCACTCGTAAACAACTTTGTCGGCACGAAAAACATCAAAAGCGAAATTCGAATTTTTGAAATATTCAAATACCAAAAATTCGACCCGTATCCAGTCTATCCTGAAATTGAAATGTATTAAATTTCAGACATAGGAGACGAATTGAACATACTATGCCCTATTGTGTTTGTTATGTCCGTAAATGTCGATTTTTCACTATGTTTCATATTCACTTCAAAATGGCGACCATCAGCTGACCTTAATCAAAATTCTGCTCTGAACGTTTTTTTAAGGTTTTCCTTCAAGGGTTCAGAAAATGTAACTCCCATGTCTGTAAGTGCAATATCGCAAAAGTTCTATTGTTTTTTCACGTTTCAAGATGGTGGCACTTCCGGTTCGATCGACAAACTGCATGTTTTGTGTACGAATCAGTAATTACTTGTCTAGTATCGAAAAAATTTTTAGGTCATTCTGGCCTTTATTTCGACGATTTTTTCTGAAAAATTTGATTCTTAATTTCACCACCCACATAACAACATGACGTTACTTTTACGTAAAATTTACGTAAAAATGGTCAGTCAGTTTACCATCAGTTTGCTCATCTTCTTAATGAAAATGTAACGTCAGGAAATGATGTTAATTTAACGTAAAATTTACGTCATTTTTACGTTATATTTACTACATTTCCTGACGCAAATCTAACGTCAAATTTACGTCAAAATATGACGTAAATCTAACGTAAAGTTTACATAAAGTTTACGTTAGATCTATGTCAAAAAATGACGTAAATTTTACGTTAGATTTACGTCAGAAAATGATGTAAAAATAAGGTAAAAATGACGTAAACTTTACGTTAGATTAACGTCATTTCATGACATTACATTATCGTTAAGAAGATGAGCAAAATGATTGTAGTCTGACCAACCATTTTGACGTAAATCTGACGTAAATATAACTTCAATTTTTGACGTTAATCTAACATTATTAAAAGTAACCGACCATTTTATGGAAATCGGGGTCATGATCCTCAGAGTAAAATGTCGGCTCAACTAACCTGCAGACCCGGGATTGGTACATGCATTGACTGAGAATCAGGATTTCAGAACAGTAAGACTTTAAATCCCATTTCATTTCATTATATATCTAACATTAATTTTAAACTTTACATCACTTTCTTTTGTAAATCTTTAATGAGTATGTAGAAATATAACCCTTGAAATGTTAACAGTCAACCAATAACCTCTTGAAATCGCAAATTCATATAATTACAACAAAAAGTCAACATAATATCTAAATTTTATTTTTAAAAAATTTAAAAAATACAATTGTTAACAGTAATCATACATCGTAAAATGGTGATAATTGACACAAATACAAACAGGTGACCATACACAAACCATAACTATAAACATTTTTCTCGACAGCAGGGCTACGGCATACTCTTATATCTTATATAAAATTCCATCAAACTGCCAAGAAATGTTTCACACACACACATCAAAGTGTACACAGTACCTTGGTTTTTTGTCCCATTCGTATGACTAGTCACCTATCCATGTCAGGTCCTCTGTCCTGCATCACTGACATTTGAAAATGTTCAAGAAAAAGGTCTAAATTAGTCTTGTGAAAGTGTGGATATGTATATCATAAAGGAAAACTAGGATATTGACCAAATTTGGCCAAAACCTTTATGTGTAGCCTCCATCTTGTTTGCTCAAGGCATTGATGGAATGAAATGAAATGAAATGGGGTTTAACGACCTATTCCGACGTGGCTATTGAAAATCGACATACTCTATACAGTGTGCCATCAGGGAAGTTTGTCCAGGCAGTGGCTAAGGCCTACTCCTATATTGCATTCAAACTACCTGGTGATCTTTTACATAAACACCAATGTGTTCACAAACGCACGGTCATTCATACCATCCAAACGACTAGACAGCTAAGGCCTACTCCTATATCGCATTCGAACTGCCTAGTGATCTTTTACATGCACACCAATGTGTACACAGACGCTCGGTCATTCATACCATCCAAACGACTAGACAGCTTTCCTTGTCAGGCCCTCTGTCTTGAAGTTGGACACTAGATCAATGCATTGGCTGAGAAAGTTAATCCAGATTTTCCAGTGTGGTTTCCCCTTGTGTCGGTGAAGTAAGATTGAGGGCCTAGCAAGGACAACTGTCTAGTCATTCAGTTGGGACAAAAAAACTAAGGTCCTGTGTACACATTGGTGTGCGCCTAAAAGATCCTGGGCATCACGGTGGCTAAGTGCATAAGGCACTGGTTCGCTACCCTGGAGGTCGGGTGTTCGATCCCTGCATTGGCCGAGAGAGTTCATCTAGATTTTCCGGCGTGATTTCCCCTTGTCAGTGATGCAGAAGGATGGCCTGACAAGGACAGCTGCCTAGTCGTTCGGATGGGACGAAAAACCGAAGTCCCGAATACAAATTAGAGTGCATGTAAACGATCCCTTGGCAGTTGGAATTCGGTATAAGAGTAGGCCGTAGCGCCACTGCCGGAGTAAAATTTCCCTCATAGTACACTGTATGGCGTATGCCCATCTTCCATTAGCCCAGGTTAGGTGCAAAAGAGTATGACGTTAAACCCCATTTCATTTGGTATTTGGAATTCGATTATAAGAGTAGGCAGTAGCCCTGTCATCCAGACAAAATTTCCCTTATAGCACACTGTATAGCGTATGCCCGTCTTCATTACCCCATAGCATTTCATTTCACACCTGTTTGAGAAATGAAGAATGAAGACAAGCATATACCACCCAGTGTGCTATGAGGGAAATTTTGTCTCGACAGCAGGGCTACGGCATACTCTTATATTAAATTCTATCCAACTGACAAGAAATGCGTCACACACACACATCAAAGTGTACACAATACCTTGGGTTTTTGTCCCATTCTTATGACTAGTCACCTATCCATGTCAGGTCCTCTGCCCTGCATCACTGTCAATTGAAAATGTTCAAGAAAAAGGTCTATATTAGTCTTGTGGAAGTGTGGATATGCATATAAGAAAGGGAAACTGGGATATTGGGCATATTTGGCCAAAACCTATACATGTAGCCTCTATCCAGGCGCGGATCCAGAGGGGGGGGGTCCTGGGGGTCCGGACCCCCCTGCTCAGACTTGAAAATTTTTTAGACCTGTAATTTTGGAATTTACCTTCCGGAAATATGTCAGAATGCACCAAATTGAATCTAATTTATCAAATTTTTCTGCGGGAGGGCCCCCCATACCCCCCGTTAATGGTGGCGGTGGCAATTATCAAACCTCGATCCCCCCCTGCAAAAAATCCTGGATCCGCGCCTGCTATCTCGTTTGCTCAAGGCATTGATGGAATGAAATGAAATGAATTGGGGTTTTACGTCCTATTCCGTGGCTAATGAAAAGGGACATACTCTATACAGTGTGCTATCAGGGAATTTTGTCCTGACAGTGGCTAAGGCCTACTCCTATATCGCATTCGAACTGCCTAGTGATCTTTTACATGCACACCAATGTGTACACAGACGCTCGGTCATTCATACCATCCAAACGACTAGACAGCTTCCCTTGTCAGGCCCTCTGTCTGGGGGTCCGGCACTAGATCCCTGCATTGGAAGTGAAAGTTCATCCAGATTTCCCAGCGTTATTTCCTCTTGTCAGTGATGCAGGAGGGCCTGACGAGACAGCTGTCTATTCATTCAGATGGTACAGAAAAACTGAGGTCTTGTATACACATTGGCATACCCTTGACAGTTGGAATTTGATATGAGTAGGCCATAATGCAAAATTTCCCCGATAGCATACTGTATGGCGTATGCCCGTCTTCACTGGCCCAGTTCAGAGCAAAACAGTAGGTCATTACACTCTATTTTGTTTCATTTCATTTGGCTAGCCACAACACTGTTTTTTTCACTTAAGACCACATAAATACTTTATTTCGCACTTGTCATTTGTTATTATATCACAGGAGGTTAATCCCTTGAAATTCCCGCTCAAAGTTTTGTAAACGTTATTAGCACTCACTGCCAAGCATGGAACTTAAAGCTTTAATATTATTAATTCAAACATGTATCAACAAGTGTTCCTGTGGTCCAACAAATATTTTGATAGAAATTTGTTATCAAATGTGAATAAATTGGTTAACCAGTTGCGGTTAGTTTTTTGTTTCAAATAGCATATCTACATTTATTAAATGTATATGAAAACAGCCTTGATTCCCTTGTCATCGTGACAGTACGGTGGATGAGAACACTTTTCATCATAACGTCCACCGTCATTGAGTCCAGTTGTATGGCATTGATCCTACATTTGTACATGACAAGGAGTAAGCTGGTGTCACCTGGCTACCATTTACGTAAACAAAGCCTTCAAAATATCTTTTTGTAACTTCTTTCACATTAGTGTCATCAATACTGCTCAAATTTAGGATCTGTAAAAAAAGATTTTGCTAAGAGATAGAATAAAGAACATATATTATTCAAAGTATACATGAGAATTATTCAGTCTACACTGTCATTATGGATGTACATTCAGGGGAGTGAAGGGCCATCATATATGTAAAGACAGTTGTTATGGCTATATATTATAGGCCTATATAGAAATGGTTATGTAGGGTTTTTTTTTTTAAAAAAAAATTGAAGTAGGCTGTATATTTAGACTAAGACTACAATTGTATTCTGTGTCATTACCACTGTTGAATAATACCTAAAGTGAAAAATGTTTGATTCCCGTGATTTTGAAACAGGATTTTTTTCGATTAAAGTAGTTTAGATTGTGTATAAATCGTGCAGCTACAAAGTTTTACATTCAGAAAATTACAGGCCATCTAATCTTGTGACTTTTTTCTTTACCGTTGTTCTTATTAGTAAAATTGTCAACAGCCATTATTTGCTGAATTTGTAGTTCTACAAATTATATTTAGACGGATGTTTGTATGTAAAAAAGACACTTACTTTCCTATATGCTTCTTCTAACTTTAAATCAGGGCACCATTTCCTTTTTGTGTGAAATAAATAGTATATTGCTCAAAATCTCCGACATTCTATCGCTTTTGGGCGCCATCTTGCTATACCCACAATTCCGTTCGCTTTGATTATTTCCCCCAATACGGAAGCCGTCTATACGTATTTTCGATAATGGAATATAGAATGTAATCTGTTTCCTCTGCTAGATTTTATATTAGCTATACTTAATATTATAAGAATAATCCAATAGAGAAATTTTAATTTTCAGATGTCTTTTATCGGGGACGATATATGTCGACTAGATCTATAGATTCCGGAAATAACTGGTTCGAACTGGTTCTTGACTCGAAGTGAAAGTCTTGTAAAATGTGTTTTCGGTTGAAGGTTATTGCACATTCCAATTCACCCATATTATTATACGAGGCCCTATATACAATAAATTTGATAAGCTTTATATTTGTCTGGTTTTACACCTTATTTAATGTTTTAATCAGATAAGATTCATTCTAAATTATTATATTATATGGGAAGATGTAAAGACAAGCTAAAAGCTTTTAATCAACCCATCTCCTTATATTATTGGGTCATACAAAATGAAAATACAAAATGTATAAATATATTTTCACTTTTAACAAAAAAAAGGGTTGGCATATGTGTATGTTGCTCCACAACATTTGGGCTGGAAGATCTTTCAGGCAGGGCAAAAAGAATAATAGCGTACTGGTATAATATTTGTGGGGATTTTTGTTTTACCTTACATGTAGCACTATTTGACAAAATCTTATCTTAGTCCTGAAATGACATAGTTTATGTTGAGTGGACATTAAACCCCATTTTTTTTTTTCTCGCTCTCTTTTTGATGGTGCCACAGCCAGTTTTTTGTATGTGTGGGTAAGACGCTGCGTCTCGTTAGCCTGGAGGTTGGGTGATCGATCCCTGCACATTGGCTGAGAAAGTTCATCCAGATTTTCCGGGGTGGTTTCCCCTTGTCAATGATGCAGAATGGAGGGCATGACAAGGACAACTGTCTAGTCGTTCGGATGAACGAGGTTCGGATGAACGAAAAAAAAAAACTGAGGTTCCGTGTACACATTGGCGGGCATGTCAAAGATCCCTTGGCAGTTGGAATTTGATATAAGAGTAGGCCGTAACGCCGCTGTCTGGGCAAAATTTCCCTATAGGCCCATCTTTATTAGCCCAATTTATGAGCAGAACAGTAGGACGTTAACCTCATTTCATCCAGATTTCCTGACGAGGTTTCCCCTTGTCGTTCGAATGGGACAAAAAAACTGCATGAGGTCCTGTACGTGTACACATCGGCATGCATGTAAAAGATCCCTTGGCAGTTGGAATTAGATTTAAGAGTAGGCAATAGTGCCGCTGCCCGGGCAAAATAATCCTCATAGCACACTATATGATGTAGACCTGTCTTCATTAGCCCTGTTTACGAGTAGAACAGTAGGACGTTAAACCTTATTTCATTTCATTTCACTTTTTTGTTAATATTTTGTCTATAAATAGTCTACAGTTTCCAGTTAGTAACAGTTTTTGTTGCATCTCGGTATGATCCCCCATTGTACCTCTTGGTTAAATAACCATACCAGTGTGTGCACATTTTACCAATTGATAAATAATCAGAATTGTTTCATGTCTGAGTCCCAGAGGCAGAGCCACATCAACTTTTCGTGTTTTTTTTTTTTGAACTTGGTATATTTATTCCTTATGCCGTTAGGATATTAACAACTATCAATTTTGGTGCATGGCTCAACATCTAGGGGTGGTGCCACACCCACTTTTTAATGTTTTATCCATAATATTATACAATTATAAACATATTTTGTTAAAGTTGCTTAAAAGAAACCTTAAAATTTAGTAAATTTGGTTAACTTAAATGGATTTTTTTGATTATGGTTGGATAGCCAACAATCAAAAACTAACATTTATTTAATCGTTGTTATCCTGATATTAAACTGACATTTGTTTACGTAATTGTTAGTATCCTAACATTATAAAACTGACATTCTTTTCCGTTAGACAATGTGGGTAAGGCGGTGGCTCGATAACTTGGTAGTCAGGTGTTCGATCCCTGCATCTCGATTTTCCGGCGTTGGTTCCCCTTGTCAGTGAAATGGAAGGGAAGGTCTGACATGGCCTATTCATTCGGATGGACCAAAAAACTCTGGTTCCATGTACACATTGGTGTGCATGTTAAAGATCCCATGGCAGTTGAAATTAGATATTAGAGTAGGCTGTAGTGCTGCTATCTGCGAAAAAGTTCCCTCATAGCACACTGTATGGCGTATGCCCATCTTCAATTAGCCCAGGTTAGGTGCAGAAAAGTAGGACGTTAAACACCATTTCATTGCATTTCATGTCCGATAGAGAACAAGTGTTAGGTTTATGTTAGATTCACATTAGAAATTTTATGTTAGAATTATGACATAAAACTAACGTTACATTAACGTTAGATAAGTAACGTTATGTTAACGTTAGAAAATTAACGTTAGATTTACGTCAGAAAACTAACCATAATCTAACGGTTAGAAACATGACGTAAAATTTATGTTAGATTAACGTTAGAATTATCACCAATAACCAATAACACATATATAATTATTTTGTCTGAATTCCGACTATTTATCAATTGTTAGACTGTGAACACACTGATTTGGGTACTTAATCATGAAGTATTTAAAGTGACAAAAACTGGTAAGAAAACCGTCATAAAGTTTACGTTAGATTTAAGCCTAGTCATTTGGATGGGCCAAAAACCCCAGGTTCCATGTACACATTGGTGTGCATGTTAAAGATCCCTTGGCAGTTGGAATTCGATATTAGAGTAGGCTGTAGTGCCGCTTTCTGAGAAAAAGTTCCCTCATAGCACACTGTATGGCGTATGCCCACCTTCAATTAGCCCAGGTTAGGTGCAGAAAAGTAGGACGTTAAACCCCATTTCATTGCATTTCATTTCCGACAGAAAACAAGTATTAGGTTTATGTTACATTCACATTAGAAACTTGTGTTAAAATTATGACATAAAACTAACCTTACATTAACGTTAGATAACTAACGTTATATTAACGTTAGAAAATTAACGTTAGATTTACGTCAGAAAACTAACCATAATCTAACGGTTAGATACATGACGTAAAATTTATGTTAGATTAATGTTAAAATTATCACCAATAACACATGTATAATTATTTTGTCTGAATTCCGACTATTTATCAATTGTTAGACTGTGCACACACTGATATGGGTACTTAATCAAGAAGTATTTAAAGCGACAAAAATTGGTAAGAAAACCGTCATAAAGTTTACGTTAGATTTACGTCATTTTCTGACGTAAAAGTAACCATAACCATTATGACGTAAAAGTAACGTAAATTTAAACGTAAAATTTTACCATTATTGGACGCTAACCATAATCTAACCATAATGACGTAAAAGTAACGTAAATCTAACCATCCATGTTTACTGGGCAAGGGGAGATAATTTAGAAGTTGTCAAGTTGGTCTCAACTTCTGGTTCGAAATCACAGCGACGAATTTTCGAATATTACAAAACTTTTAAAAATAAGCTCCCCCTGACCAGCTAAACGTTTGCCCCATAAAATCGGCAAATTGCTGACTTTAAAGTGAGAAACATTACAACCGGGCGAAATTTTCTGTTTTATCACTTTTACAGTACCATTGATTACCAACCGATTATTACGAAACTTTAAAAATAAAACAGAATGAGAGAAATGCGGCTTAACGTCCATTCGACACAAACGAGGTCATTTCGGGAGTAACATATGTCTTTTAATTTTATTGAAAATCTTCCCTTGCGCGTACGGGTCTATAGCCGTGGGAGGAAACCGAAGGACACGGAGAAAACCCACGAGGTTGGACACCATACTCCATGTCACTTGCAACCTAGAAATCGAAACGACGCCGGTTGACTCAATGACAGACGTTACGATACAGCGCGCACATGCTAACCATTCAGCCATTCAGCCTCCCTAAAATCGGGAAATTGCTGACTTATAGCAAGCAACATTTCAACCGGGCGAAATTTTCTGTTTTAGCAGTTTAATTTGCACGGTACTTTAATTACCAACCGATCATTACAAAACCTTTGAAAATAAGCTCCAACTGACCAGCTTAATCGTATGCAATAAACGTTTGGCGTGAATTGAAAGTTCTGCACCGAGAAAGTTCATCTCGATTTTCCGGCGTGGTTCCCTCTTGTCAGTGAGGCAGAACGGAGGGCCTGACAAGGACAGCTGTCTAGTCGTTCGGATGGGACGAAAAACCAAGGTCCCGTGTACACATTGAAGTGCACGTAAAATATCCCTACGCAGTTGGAATTCGATACTGTTGAATAAGCTCTATACGATGACTAAATGTGCAAATTGTAGTCACCCACACTGCATGTTTCGCTTAACAATGAAAGGGTGCAGTTTTCAATTTTCGATCCTTTTATTCTTCTACTCCTGATATTTTGGACTGTTGGTCGATGGTTTCATATAAAAAACTACCGATAAGACTCTTTGTAGAAGAAGTTCCCCCAAAATATTATGTTGATTTAAGAGAAAAGGACATTTAAAAATGCTCAAAATCGTAAAAATACGACTTTTTGGATTTTCGATCTCTTTTTTTCTGCTATCCCTGACATATAAAAAAATGATACAATGATTTCACACAACGGGCTAGCTATTAGACTCTCGATTGACAAGAGTTTCACCACCGTCTCTTCATTATTACCGAAGTTATCGTGCCCTAAAGAATCAACAAATCAGCATATTTATCTCTGCTTACCCTAAGCAGAAAATGCTCATCTTTAAACTCAATCATGACATTGACCTAGTGAACGTCAACACCAAGTTTGAACATTCTAGCTTCATTAGAAGGAGAGTTATTGTGTTTCAAAGTCTCGGCCCTTCAAATTGCTACTATTTTTCATATTCACTTCAAAATGGAATCCATCAGTAGACCTAAATCAAAATTCTGCTCCCAGCGATTTTTGAGCCAACCTTCATGGATTCAGAAAATATAACTCCCGTGTCTGTAAGTAAAATAGCAAAAAAGCCTTAGTGATTTTTCACGTTTCAAGATGGTGGCACTTCCGGTTCGATCGACAAACTTCATATTTTGTGTACAAATCATTAATTACTTATCTAGTATCCAAAAAAAAAATCAGGTCATTCTGACCTATATTTCGATGATTTTTTTGAAAATTTTGATCCTTAATTTCGGCAAGGGGAGATAATTTTGAAAATTTCTAATTATATTTTTGAAATCACATCGGTAGGATCTACTTATATACTAAATTTCATGAAGATCGTACAACTATTAAAGAAGTTGTCAAATTGGTCTAAACTTCCGGTTCGAAATCACAGCGACGAATTTTCGAAATTCAAAAATATGAAACTGCAGATGAAAATGATTTTTTTCAAGGTATTTAAAGAAAAAAGAATTAGTAAGATCGGTCAAAAAATAACAAAGTTACGACTATGCATTGTCAGTTTTTTCGTTCGTAAAATTCGGTGATTTCGGATTCGTAAAACGTTTCGAAAATATATTTAATCAACAGCCACCACCCATTTTTTTTTGGGGGGGGGGGGTAGGTCAAAGTTTCAGAAACATCCTATGGTTAGATTCTGTGAAATCCGATTTGCAGGAGAAACACACAAAAAAAAAATAATAACTAGATCTGCTAAGCAGATATTAAAGCTTTCATATTCACGGTCAGTTTCTGTCGCATTTCATGAGTTATATAAAGAATCTTAAAAAGGAAAAAAAATTAATGAAATCCGCCAAAAACTCACCGAGTTATAACGAGAAACAATTCCACCGGTTCACATAAGAGGTGTTATGTTCCTATGTGATCAGTCAAATTGCTTATTGCTCCTAAATCTACGCAGAAATTCTCAACATCAAACTTAGTCAAGGTAATGACATAATGAATCTATATTTGGAATTTTGTCACTCTCACTTCATTATAACCAAAGTTATCGTGCCCCAAAGAATCAACCAATCAGATTGCTTATCTCTGCTTACTGTAAGCAGACAATGCTCATCTTCGCACTACTTCATGGCACTGACCTAATGAACGCCTTCACGAAGATTGAACATTCTGCCCCAATTAGAAGGAGAGTTATTTTGTTTCAAATTCTCGACCAATCAAATTGCTCATCGCTCTGCTTATCCAGGGCAGACAATGCTCATTGTCGAACGTATTCAAGGTATTGATGTAATGAAACTATACACCAAGTTTCATCAATCTGACTGAAGTGAAAGTGTCCGAAATCATCAACCAATCTAATTGCTTATTCGTTGATTGTTTCACTCTTATTTCGGCTATGATTTCGTTGAACGTTTCATTGTTATTTCTGCTACGAATTCGTTAATTGTTGAAGTGTTATTACTGCTATAAATTCGTTGATCGTTTCATTGCTATTTATGGGAATCACGGTGGCTAAGTGGGCAAGGCGCCGGCTCGTTAGCCTGGAGGTCGGATGTTCGATCCTTGCATTGGCCGAGAAAGTTCGTCTCGATTTTCCGGCGTGGTTTCCTCTTGTCAGTGATGCAGAAGGATGGCCTGATAAGGACAGCTGCCTAGTCGTTCGGATGGGATGAAAAACCGAGGTCCCGTGTACACATTGGAGTGCACGTAAAAGATCCCTTGGCAGTTGGAATTCGATATAAGAGTAGGCCGTACCGCCGCTGCCCGGGCAAAAATTCCCTCATAGCACACTGTATGGCGTATGTCCGTCTTCCATTAGCCCAGGTCAGGTGCAGAAGAGTAGGACGTAAAACCCCATTTCATTTCTGCTATTTCTGCTAAGAATTCGTTAAGTTTTGCACTGTTATTTCTGCTATGAGTTCGTTGATCGTTTCACTGTTATTTCTGCTGTGAACTCGATCAAGACAATGACCTAGTGAACGTCTACACCAAGTTTGAACATTCTAGCTGACCTACAGCGAGAAACATTTCAACCGGGGCAAATTTTCTATTTTAACAGTTTAATTTGCACGGTACCTTTAGTTATCAACCGAATACTACAAAACTTTTAAAAAGTAAGCTCCCCCTGAACAACTTAATCGTTCGCAATAAACGGGGTTTTACATCATATTCCATGTCACGTGCAACCTGCGGATCGAAACGACGCCCATTGACTCAATGACAGACGTTACGAAACAGCGCGCACATGCTAACCATTCAGCCATTCAGCCTCCCTGAATTCGGAAAATTGCTGACTTATAGCAAGAAACATTTCAACCGGGCGAAATTTTCTGTTTTAACAGTTTAATGTGCACGGTACTTTAATTACCAACCGATTATTACAAAACTTTTGAAAATAAGCTCCAACTGACCAGCTTAATCGTATGCAATAAAAGTTTGGCTTGAATTGAAAGTTCTGCACGTAGGAAGTTCATCTCGATTTCCCGGCGTGGTTCCCCCTTGTCAGTGTGGCAGAACGGAGGGCCTGACAAGCACAGCTGTCTAGTTCGGATGGGACGAAAACCACGGTCCCGTGTACACATTGGAGTGCACGTAAAATATCCCTAAGCAGTTGGAATTCGATACTGTTGAATAAGCTCTATACGATGACTAAATGTGTAGATTGTAGTCACCCACACTGCATGTTTCGCTTAACAATGAAAGGGTGCCGTTTTCAATGTTCGATCCTTTTGTTCTTCTACTCCTGATATGTTGGACTGTTGATCGATGGTTTCATATAAAAGACTACCAATAAGACTCTTTGTAGAAGAAGTTCCCAACCAATATTATCTTGACTTTACGAGAAAGACCTCTAAACATGCTCCAAATTGTAAAAATACGACTTTTTGGATTTTCAATCTCTTTTTTCGGCTATCTCTGATATTTAAAAAAAATGATACAATGATTTCACACAACAGGCTAGCTATTAGACTCTCTGTTGACAAAAGTTTCACCGCCCTCCCTTCATTATAACCGAAGTTATCGTGCCGTAAAGAATCAACAAATCAACATGCTTATCTCTGCTTACCCTAAGCAGAAAATGCTCATCTTTGCACTCAATCATAACATTGACCTAGTGAACGTCTACACCAAGTTTGAACATTCTAGCTTAATTAGAATGAGAGTTATTGTGCTCCAAAGTTTCGGCCCTTCAAATTGCTTCTATTTTTCATTTTCAATTCAAAATGGTGACTCCCGGTTGACCTAAATCAAAATTCTATTCGCGACATTTTTTAGGCCTTCCTACAAGGATTCAGAAAATATAACTCCCGTGTCTGTAAGTAAAATAGCAAAAAAGCCTTATTGATTTTTCACTTTTAAATATGGCGGCACTTCCGGTTCGATCGACAAACTCCATATTTTGTGTACAAATCAGTAATTACTTATCTAGTATCCAAAAAAAAAGTCAGGTCATTCTGACCTATATTTCGATGATTTTTTTGAAAATTTTGATCCTTAATTTCGTCAAGGGGAGATAATTTAGAAAATTTCTAATTATATTTTTGAAGTCACATCGGTAAGATCTACTTATATTCTAAATTTCATGAAAATCGTACAACTATTAAAGAATTTGTCAAATTGGTCTAAACTTCCGGTTCGAAATCACAGCGACGAATTTCCGGTTCGATTGACAAACTCCATATTTTGTGTAGGAATCAGTAATTACTTGTCGAGTATCGAAAAAAAATTTCAGGTCATTCTGACCTATATATCGACGATTTTTTTTAAAACTTTGATCCTTAATTTCACCAAGGGGAGGTAATTTAGAAAATTTCTCATTATATTTTTGAAGTCACATTGGTAAGATCTACTTATATGCTAAATTTCATGAAAATCGTACAACTATTAAAGAAGTTGTCAAATTGGTCTAAACTTCCGGTTCGAAATCACAGCGATGAATTTTCGAAATTTGAAAATGTGAAACTGCAGATGAAAATGATTTTTTTAAAGGTATTCAAAGAAAAAAGAATTAGTAAAATCGGTCAAAAAATAACAAAGTTACGACTATGCATTGTCATTTTTTTCGTTCGTAAAATTCGGTGATTTCGGATTCGTAAAACGTTTCGAAAATATATTTAATCAAGGTTCGCACCCCATTTTTGGGGGGGTAGGTCAAAATTTCAGAAAGATCCTATGGATAGATTCTGAGAAATCCGATTTGCAGAAAACACACACAAAAAAAAAAAAATAATAATAACTAGATCTGCTACTGTCCCATGCAGATATGAAAGCTTTCATATTCACAGTCACTTCCTGTCACATGTCATGGGTCATATGAATAATCCGAACGAGGAAAAAAAATCATTAAAATCGGTCACAATCTAGTGAAGTTAGTGTGATTTTTCACTCGTAAAGAATTTTGTCAGCACGAAAAACATCATAGGCAAAAATCGAATTTTTGAAATATTCAAATACCGTATCCCGACTATCCTGAAATGTATTAATTTCAGACATAGGAGACGCATTGAACATACTATGCTCTATTGTGTTTGTTTACAAGTCCGTAAATGTCGATTTTTCACTATGTTTCATATTCACTTCAAAATGGTGACTACCAGTTGACCTAAATGAAAATTCTACTTCGAACTTCATCAAGACATTGACCTAGTGAATGCCTATACCAAGTTTGAACTTTGTACCCCAATTAGAAGAAGAGTTATTGTGTTCCAGAGTCATCAAGGTATTGGCCTAATAAACACCCACACCAAGTCTAGCTGAATTAGAAAGAGAGTTATTGTGTGCCAAACTAGATCATTTCGGGACTAACATATAGTTCGATTTTATTTCAATATTTCGCTTGCGCGTAGAGATCTTTAGCAGTTGAAGGAAACCGGAGGAAATGAAGAAAACCCACCAAGATGGACAGGCGACCTTACTCCTTGTCAGGTACGACCGGAGATTCGAAAACACGTTAGCTGACTCAATGACAGGCTTTATGATACAGCGCGCGCGTGCTAACCATTCAGTCACCAAACTCTCCTTTGAAATCAGACACGTGCAATATGTCATATAAGAAGAATAACAAGTCGCTCACATACAAAATGGTAAATTAATGAGCTTAGGTCAAAAGGTTGAGCTATTGTTTTAGAATATTTAATTGTTTTAAAGAGACACGTTAAGGGTTATTCATAGTTGAACGAAAGTTTAATTTTAAATTAGACGAACGTCTACCAATAAAATGAGGATTTAATAATATTAAAATAAAGTTTAAAAATTAAGAATAATTAATTATTGGTCTAATGCAATGAAATGCTTTGATTTGACGGATGAAATGTACGATGGGTGTCCACACTATGTGGCGAAGGCGTTGACCTGCTAGCCAGGAGGTCGGGTGTTCGATCCCTGCATTGGCTGAGAAAGTTCATCTCGATTTTCTGGCGTGTCCTCCCACCGGCGTGTACACATTGGAGTGCACGTCAAAGATTCCTTAGCAGTTGGAATTCGATAATGTTGAATAAGCTCTATACGATGACTAAATGTGCAGATTGTAGCCACCCACACTGCATGTTTTGCTTAAGAATGAAAGGGTGCCGTTTTCAATTTTCGACCCTTTTATTCTTCTACTCCTGATATTTTGGACTGTTGATCGATGGTTTCATATAAAAGACTACCGATAAGACTCTTTGTACAAGAAGTTCCTCAAAAATATTATGTTGACTTTAAGAGAAAAGGACCTTTAAAAATCCTCTAAATCGTAAAAATACGATTTTTTGGATTTTCGATCTCTTTTTTTCTGCTATCCCTGATATTTAAAAAAAATGATACAATGATTTCACACAACAGGCTACCTATTAGACTCTCGATTTACAAGAGTTTCACCACCCTCCCTTCATTATAACCGAAGTTATTGTGCCCTAAAGAATTAACAAACCAGCATGCTTATCTCTGCTTACCCCAGGCAGAAAATGCTCATCGTTACACTCAATCATGAAATTGACCTAGTGAACGTCTACCCCAAGTTTGAACATTCTAGCTTAATTAGAAAGTTATTGTGTTCCAAAATCTCGGCCCTTCAAATTGCTTCTATTTTTCATTTTCAATTCAAAATGGTGACTCCCAGTTGACCTAAATGAAAATTCTACTCCCGACGTTTGTTAGGCCTTCCTCCAAGGATTCAGAAAATATAATTCCCGTGTCTGTAAGTAAAATAGCAAAATGGCGTTTGAGGTTTTTACATTTCAAGATGGTGGCACTTCCGGGTTGAGCTACAAACTCCATTTTTTGTGTATGAATCAGTGGTCTCGTAGCTAGTAACCCCCTAAAAAATTCAAGATGATTTGACCTATATTTCGTCGATTTTTTTGAAAATTTCGATCCTCAATTTCTCCAAGGGGAGATAATTTAGAAAATTTCTAAAGTCATTTTTCAAGTCGCATCATTAAGGTTTACTTACATATCAAATTTCATGAAAATCGTACAACTACTAAAGAAGTTGTCGAGTTGGTCTAAACTTCCGGTTCGATATCACAGCGACGAATTTTCGAAATTCGAAAATCCGAAATTGCAGATTTGAAGTAAATGTCTCAAGGTACTCATAGAAAAAAGAATTAATTACATAGGTCAAATAGTCACAAAGTTACAGCATTGTAGGTCAAATGCATTCGTTCGTAAAATTCGGTGATTTCGGATTCGTAAAACGTTTTGAAAATATATTTAATCAAGGTTCGCACCCCATTTATGGGGGGGTAGGTCAAAGTTTCAGAAAGATCCTATGGTTAGATTCTGAGAAATCCGATTTGCAGAAAATACACAAAAAAAAAAAAATAATAATAATAACTAGATCTGCTACTGTCCCATGCAGATATGAAAGCTTTCATATTCATCGTCACGTGTCATCGATTATATCAAGTATCTCAAATAAAAGGATAAGAATAACAAACTATCAAAATTGGTCAAAAACTCGCGAAGTTACAAGTCTAAATATAGTATGAAACATTGAGTAATCTGAAAACTAAAGGGAAATAACTGATACGTGTGTTGCTGTAATCGGGATGAATGAGATAACTTTGAACAAAACTAAAACTTTTTGAATCAGGTTGAACTCAACTGTTTGAATATGTACGTTAAATATGTAGATTTGGAAAATTATAAAGACATAATATCAAAATCGTTCAAAAACTCACAAAGTTACAAATTTAAATGTAGTGAGAAACATTGCACCCGGGCAAAAAAATAATCTTTAAAGTAAAGGGAAATAACCTAAACTTGTATAGCTTCCAAAATTAGAGATATGTTATATAATTATGGTTTCCAATATGTTTGGTTATAAGTAGGAAATCGTGACAACTTCTTAAGCATGTTTCAAACAAAGGGTCATAGACTGCAATATACAAGAATGGCACTCTGCAATAAAAAAAACTGGCCAGAGATTTCTATGCAGAAATTAAATAATTGCTAGAACCAGAAAAATATTTATCCACTATAATAAATAAGCAACATAGAGAAAATGAAATGAAATTGAATGGGGTTTAACGTCCTACTGTTCTGCTCCTACAATGGGCTAATGAAGACGGGCATACGCCATAAAGTGTGCAATGAGGGAAATTTTACCCGGGCAGCGCCGTTACGGCCTACGAGGTTGGTAAGGCGACCATACTCCTTATCACGTACAACCAAGAAATCAAAACAAGGACAGTTGACTCGATGACAGACGTTATGATACAGAGCGCACGTGCTAACCATTCAGCCACGCAACCTCCCTAAAATCGGCAAATTGCTGACCTACAGCGAGAAACATTTCAACTGGGCCAAATTTTCTATTTTAACAGTTTAATTTGCACGGTACCTTTAGTTATCAACCGAATATTACGAAACTTTTAAAAATAAGCTCCCCCTGACCAGCTTAATCGTTCGCAATAAACGTTTGCCCCTTAAAATCGACAAATTGCTGAATTTAAAGTGAGAAACATTACAACCGGGCCAAATTTTCTGTTTTATCACTTTTACAGTACCTTTGATTACCAACCGATTATTACAAAACTTTAAAAATAAAAAAAAAAGAGAGAAATGCGGCTTAACGTCCATTCGACACAAACTAGGTCATTTCGGGACTAACATATGTTTTTTAATTTTATTTAAAAACTTCCCTTGCGCGTACTGGTCTTTAGCTGTTGGGAGGAAACTGAATGGCACGGAGAAAACCCACGAGGTTGGACACCATACTCAATGTCACGTGCAATCTCGAAATCGAAACGACGCCCGTTGACTCAATGACAGACGTTACGATACAGCGTGCACATGCTAACCATTCAGCCATTCAGCCTCCCTTAAAAATAAGCTCCCCCTGACCAGCTTAATTGTTCGCAATAAACATTTGCCCTCTAAAATCGGCAAATTGCTGACTTTAAAGTGAGAAACATTATAACCGGGCGAAATTTTATGTTTTAACAGTTTAATTCGCACGGGATTTTAATTACCAACCGATTATTAATCGTATGCAATAAACGTTTGGCCTGAATTGAAAGTTCTGCAACGAGGAAGATCATCTCGATTTTCCGGCGTGGTCCCCCCTTGTCCGTGAGGCAGAACGGAGGGCCAGACAAGGACAGCTGTCTAGTCGTTCGGGTGGGACGAAAAACCAAGGTCGCGTGTACACATTGGAGTGCACGTAAAATATCCCTAAGCAGTTGGAATTCGATACTGTTGAATAAGCTCTATACGATGACTAAATGCGTAGATTGTAGTCACCCACACTTCATGTTTCGCTCAACAATGAAAGGGTGCCGTTTTCAATGTTCGATCCTTTTGTTCTTCTACTCCTGATATGTTGGACTGTTGATCGATAGATTCATATAAAAGACTTCCAATAAGACTCTTTGTAGAAGAAGTTCCAAAAAAACAGTATGTTGACTTAACGAGAAAAACCTCTAAACATGCTCCAAATTGTAAAAATACGACTTTTTGGATTTTCAATCTCTTTTTTTCGGCTATCCCTGATATTTAAAAAAAATGATACAATCATTTCACACAACAGGCTACCTATTAGACTCTCTATTGACAAAAGTTTCACCGCCCTCCCTTCATTATAACCGAAGTTATCGTGCCCTAAAGAATCAACAAATCAGCATGCTTATCTCTGCTTACCCTAAGCAGAAAATGCTCATCTTTGAACTCAATCAAGATAGTGACCTAGTGAACGTCTACACCAAGTTTGAACATTCTAGCTCAATTAGAAGGAGAGTTATTGTGTTCCGAAGTCCGGGCCTTTCAAATTGCTTCTATTTTTCATTTTCAATTCAAAATTGTGACCATCACATGACCGAAATCAAAATTCTGATCCGATAGATTTTTAGGCATTCCTTCAAGGATTCCGAAAATATAACTCCCGAGTCTGTAAGTAAAATAGCAAAAAAGCCTTTTTGATTTTTCACGTTTAAAGATGGTGGCACTTCCGGTTCGATCGACAAACTCCATATTTTGTGTACGAATCATTAATTCCTTGTCTAGTATCGAAAAAAAAAATTAGGTCATTCTGACCTATATTTCAACGATTTTTTTGAAAACTTTGATCCTTAATTTCACCAAGGGGAGATAATTTAGAAAATTTCTAATTATATTTTTGAAGTCACATCGGTAAGATCTACTTGTATACTAAATTTCATGAAAATCGTACAACTATTAAAGAAGTTGTCAAATTGGTCTAAACTTCCGGTTCGAAATCACAGCGACGAATTTTCGAAATTCGAAAATGTGAAACTGCAGATGAAAATGATTTTTTTCAAGGTATTCAAAGAAAAAAGAATTAGTAAAATCGGTCAAAAAATAACAAAGTTACGACTATGCATTGTCAGTTTTTTCGTTCGTAAAATTCGGTGATTTCGGATTCGTAAAACGTTTTGAAAATATATTTAAACAACGTTCGCACCCCATTTTTGGGGGGGGGGTAGGTCAAGGTTTTAGAAAGATCCCATGGTTAGATTCTGAGAAATCCGATTTGCAGAAAATACACAAAAAAAAAATAATAATAATCTTAACAGAAACAATAAGCTTTCATATGTAATATGAAAGCTTAATAACTTTAACAGAAACAATAAGCTTTCATATGTAATATGAAAGCTTAATAACTTTAACAGAAACAATAAGCTTTCATATAGCTTTCATATGTAATATGAAAGCTTAATAATCTTAACAGAAACAATAAGCTTTCATATGTAATACATATGAAAGCTTAATAATTTTAGTAATCTCAATAGGCTTTCAGACGAAAGTCTGAAAGCCTAATAATAATAATAATAATTTTAGTAATCTAAATAGGCTTTCAGACGAAAGTCTGAAAGCCTAATAAATAATAATAATTTTAGTAATCACAATAGGCTTTCAGACGAAAGTCTGAAAGCCTAATAATAATTTTAACAAAAACAATAGTGTTTCACACAACTGTCAAAATTGTAGTTTTTGGTAAAATTATGCCACTTCCGGTGCCGACAGATATCACTTCCGGTAATAAAAAAATGACAATTGAGACAACGAAGCATATGAACTTTGTTTTATACAAATCGAACAATAAAAAATTAATCTAGGACTGAAAAACTGAATTAGCCAATGGCGGCCAAGGAAAATTACTGAGACAAAATTTTTTAACATTTTTGCACTAGGCAGATGACTCTTTAATTCTGTGCACAATACGACTAAAAAATATTCATAAATAAAAATGTTTTTTGTAAAATTTTAAATTTACGAAATTTGGTGCCTAATATCTTCGAAGATTTGCCGAAAATCAAAAATCGAAAGAAGCGTATCTATGTGCCCTGTCTCAGGCTATGCCAAAATGTATCGAAAGTTAAAATCCAATGATTATTGTTAAAATTACTGCAATATTTTCAAAAACGAGAACTTCGGTGATTTCGGACATTTCGCATTGTCGCAGAACGTTCAAAATAGCTTTATCCTCTAAGTCACACCCACTTTCCCAGTAAAACCGAAGAAATCGTAACGATGCGACAAGCAGTTGCTGAGATCTACTCAAAACAAAAGAATAATAATAATAATAAGAACTAGACCTGCAGACCTGCAGTGCTGAACCGGCTTTCAGGAATCAGGCAGGAAGTGCGTCATACAATAGCCGATCCATTGAGCTACCAAACGATACTGTAGTTGTTATGATTCAGTGACACCCTCTATCAGTTTTTTAAGTAATATTTGCTTGCGAATACACCGGTCAAAATTGTATAATCTGGCAAAATTACTTCACTCCCGGTGCCAAAAGAAATCATTATCGGTAACAAATAAGTTGAGAATTCGCAATTGAGAATTGATTTATACACACCAGGCAATAACTAATAAACTTGGAACCCATAAACTGAAATTAAAAAAGGTAAAAAACTTAACGGGAGACAAATTAACCGGCACTACCGAGATGAGAGAAATGGGGTTTAACGTCGAATAGACACAAACTATGTCATTTCAGGACTAGCATGGTTTAATTTTATATCAATAATTCCTGTGTAAAATATCATCAAAAAGTATTCATAAATAAAAAAAGGTTTTCGTAAAGGAATTAATTTTTTTCAAAATATCGGACATTTTTTCGACTTCTTCCGGTTTTACGATCGTTGTTGTGATAGCTTTACAAAGTTCTTTGGATACTTAACTTTACGTACCAGAAGTGTCAGAAACATCCATTGAGTAGTTTGGGAAAAAAAGATAAATTAAAGAGCGTTTCCAAAAATTTAACGATTTTTCAATTTTTTTCAAAGTTTGAGGCCATTTTTGGACCATTTATATTATTTCAACGCTTTTCATTTTGGATTCACTATATAGACAACCGATAGGACTTTGAGTAAGAAAAGTTTAAGAAAAATCTGTGGCGTCGTTTTCGAGAAAAGGGCGTCTCAGAATGTTAAAAAAATCGGAAAATACTAGATTTTTGGCATACAATAATTTATTTCCTTACCATCGAAATCGTATTATTTAGATACCATATGATGGTCCATTAATAGGGCTGGTCCGCTATTACCTAAGGGAGACATCAAGTTTTTCGCAAGTGCGACAATGTTTTTAACCTTTTTTTTTTCATTTTTTGAATACTTCCGGTATGGTTATTATTGTCGGAATAGTTTTAATAGCCGGTTTGGTCACTAAAATAGTCACAGGGCTCTGTCATGATATAATACATTATCTGATCAGATAAAATGCCCCTGAGAAATCCTATGTTCAAAAAATCCAAAAACGCAAAAAATTTAAAATATCGAAAATTAAATTTCAATAACTACATGCATATTATATATCGTTAGAATCGTAATTAGGTCACCTTTCTGAATATACAACCTTTTTTGAAAATCTCTTAAAATAAAAAATTAGTAGAGCATTTTCCCAAATTTCACGATTTTTCGACTTTTTTTGATTTTCAGTCCGTTATTTCACCTATTGCAGATATTTCAAAGTCGTAATGGGATGTTTCGTACACAAGACTACTGCAAGGTCTCTCGATAGAGAAAGTTTCATAAAAATCTGTGGCGCAGTTTTCGAGATACAGGCATCCAAAAACGCTCCAAATCAGAAAATACTTGATTTTCAGCGTGCCATATTTTGCTGCCTGCTCATCGTATCCGTACGAATTGGGTATCATACGATAGCACAATCCTAGTGCAATCCAATGGTACCCTAATTTGTCTAATCCATAGATATTGGACGGAGAAATCGCGTTTTTCCCCAAAATACCCATTTTTTGCATTTTTTTCAAAATATCGGACATTATTTCGACCACTTCCGGTGTACAGATTATTGTTGAAATTGCTTTATTCCTTGCAATGGTCATTTGGCTTCATGCCTCAGAAGTTTTCAGGTATCCAAAAATGTAGGTCAAATTTGAAAAGTATCCAAAAATGTAGGTCAAATTTGAAAATTTTGAAAAATAACAAAAATTGTCTCTTAAACCACATTTTTCATTTTTCGATCGCAAGAAGTCAGCGATGAAGTTTCGAAATATCGAAATTTTCAACAGCTATCGTCCGAGAAAAGACTCAGGGTTTCCGAAAATGTCATTTGTATGAAAATAGGTACAGAATTGACGAATCTACGTCCGTTTTTTAATTTTTTGACACAGCACAAAATTCGACCACTTTCGGTCTGCGCAGAAGTTTCAAAAATAGTTTATCAAGTAGCCAACACATGGTTTCCCAATAGAGAATTAGGTCCCAGATCGGTATCTGTTACAGGCACTGAGAAATAGGCTCCGGCGAAAAAAAAAATAATAATAATCAATAATAATTTTAGTAATCACAATATGGTTTCAGACGAAAGTCTGAAAGCCTAATAATAATTTTAACAAAAACAATAGTGTTTCACACAAGCTTCGCAGTGTGAAACCCTAATAAGAATAAGAATTTTAACAAAAACAATAGTGTTTCACACAAGCTACGCAGTGTGAAACCCTAAAAAGTCAATGGTAATTAAGAGTCATATAATAAAATATTAGCACTATACTGACAGAAGTTTTAATATCTTCACTTTTTAGAGTTAAAGTCTGCATCACGGGAATATTTATAATTTTCGTTTGGAGATAATTATCTCTAGCAGTAGTTGAAAATTGATTGTTTCCAATGCAGAACACATACATATTAGCTATTTACATAGTTATATAAATATAATCTCTGCTGCAACACACAACTTAAATGAATTCACTGCACTTATATACACAAAATTTTATCAGGAACACACTTTAAATCTTTAGTAATTTCTGGAACATTGTGCTGGTACTTCCTCTTCTTGACATTGGAGAAATGTCACTTGGTTTGACAAAGTCAACCTTGTCCAGGATTGAAGATATCAGCTTCAAACTTCTTTGGTCCAGTCTGTTATCAGAGATGTTGCTCAGCAAGATTAAATCTGAAATATTTCTTGACCATCTCATATAATAACATTCAATGTGTGACAATAAATCAATAATTTTGAATCAAAAGAATGTGGTCATTCCCTGTACTCAACCTGACTAAAATGTAATACCATTCTCACTTTCCGTTCCAAATGTTATAATCACATATGTCTTCAACACTGTCAAATTGTCAAGACTGTGCATAGGCTCAGAAGATACTCTATTCTTTTATTTATTTTTTTCTCTTATATAGAACTATTCAATATTTTGGTTATTGCCAGGATCATTTCTTATTCTTATATGATCATTTCTTATTCTTATATGATCTTATTTTATTATGATCTAAATCATTTTCTTATTTATTTTCTTATCTATTCTTATATATTATTTATGATCTTATATATTGCCATATGTCATTTATTCTATTATTTATTTTCATGTTATAATTATTAAACAAAAAAAATGGGGGGGGGGGATTTTCCACAAAATGTGAAAAAGAAAACAATTTATATTTATATATACATATCATTCAATATATTAATAATCATATCGAGAACTTCTATTTTATTACATGAAAAACATAGTAATGTTGTTATTATCTTATTAAAATTAAAAGAACTGGGTCTATGTTGTCTAATCAAACTTTGTAAAAGTTTGTAAAATGATTACACAGTGCTTTACACATTGATCGTCACCAATATGGCACAGCGCTGGAGTGTCAGTCAAAAATGGATGGCCAGTCCACCTTGCCTGACAAACCTCGTTGTAGCTATATAACAATAATTTTAAATATAACTTAGACACACAGACCTTTTTCTTTCTTTTTTTTTGAAAGTAATATAATGTAATTAATATGTGGAAATTTTAAGGGTGTTAAATTTTACAGTCGCTTTTTACTACACGCAGTTTAACCAAACGTTGGGTCTACTCTTGTCCCCGTCCCACAGGGGAACAAAGTCACTATATCTATTTGTCGTAATTACACAAGTTTTCTGTATGCTAATAACATTCAAATATTTTTTTTTTCTCTTTTTAAAATTTCTACACATGAACCTATACACAATTATTGTCTTGTTTTTGATAAACATAAAATATAGTCCAAAGAATATCTCTTTGAATTTCCTAATTTGGAACATGGAGAAAAATAGCAGTGTTGAAATATTTACATATTTTTGATCAGTGATTAAGAATTGACTTACAGAAGCCTTTAAATTATTATTTATATACATATTATTATTTATAGTTATAACATTAAAACAAATTGGCATACAAAATGAGTTTAAGAACTCCCTATATCTTACATCATTAATTATTAAGTTATTATTTACAGTTGGATTTTTAGGATTTCTGACTTTCGAGACGCTTTTAGAAACTACCGGTACTGAGTATTGCTCAATACACTTTAATTGACTGACTTTCTTTATTGACAACAAATCATTACCAATTACTATATCATAATTACTTGAAGTTGACCTTATGATATAAAATTTATGTAATATGATTGTGTCTGAAACTTCTAAATCAAGTAAAACAGATCCTAAAATTTTGACAACTTGACCTTCACAACTAATACTAACACCAGGGGTTATGTCAGATGGCAAGATTTTGGTAGTTGGTCTGATTTGATCTAACAGTGTCTCAGAGATAAAAGATATGCTTGTTCCTTTGTCAAAAAGGCTTTTAACAATACATGTATTATTACCTATAGTGACAGTCACAAAATCTTTGTTCAGGAAGACCATAGCATTTTTATCGGTTTTCAAAGACTTGGTATTACAATTTAGGTCTTTTGAGTGAGAATAACCCATCATCTTAATGATTCTGACTTAGGTTGAAATCAACTAGTAAATAAGTCTATTTTAAAAAATAATGATAATTATTGTCACACACTAAATGTAAATTTTCGAGAATGTTACAAGAAATAGTTCATTTAACTTACCAAACTAATTCTCTGATCTCATATGAACCAAATCTAGGAATCCACTTGTATCTCCAATCTGTTCTTGAATGTCTTTGTTCAAACCATTAAATCTTCAGTTGTCCTCGCTTGGCATGTTAGAGGTTCCGAGTCTTCAATTCATCTTCCACCATTATATCACAGGCTTGTTTCGGGGCTATTCTTGTTGGTTCGAATATGCACCCAGGTGATACATATGTACATATGTAATATTTCATACATATGGATGAGCTAGGATTGGGGGTGTAGCATAGCTCATTCGTGGAGAAGTATTCTGGTGAAGGCGGTCACTGTTCATTAAAGGTCCAAGTCCAAATCCATTTCAGTATTACTTTATATACAGTTTAAAAATACATTATTTACAAATTATATACAAGGCATTCGATCTCCTTGTCTGTGTGTGTCTCCAATCTGTTGTTGTTGTTCTTGGTGTTTAACGTCCGCTTCCACCGAAGGTGATATCGCAGACAAGTCTTATTTTTCATTTCATTATCTTAGCGCACGCGCAGGGGTCTTTGCTGTGAGAGGAAACCGGAGTGCCCGGAGGAAACCCACGAGGTTGAGAAGGAGCCCCTATCTCCATGCCACATACGCTCACAGCAGGGCTCGAGACCACAGCCGCAAGCCAGAGGTGACCGGCCAGCTAGAGGTCGAAGCGCGGCACTCTAGACCACTAGGCCATCCCAACCCCCTCCAATCTGTCTCTTTAATCTGTTTGTGTACGGGTCTTTTAAAGACACTAATTTGCATACACACAAAGGAACAATTTCGACAAATCAGATGAAAGATAAAATTATTGTAACACATCAAATGAAAAGAAGTTAAATAAATATATAAATTTCATTGGTTGAAAGTTTCATAGTGAAATATAATTTATAGGATCTAATAAGCTTTAAGCCATAACAATTAAAAAGCACTGACACTTGATTGGCATTGATCAGACTGTATTGTTAACTGTATAAATCTTTGCTCAAGGTTTCTATTAATAATAAGCCTACTGGCATTCAAAGATTATAAAACAGTTAACACCAATCATGCTTTTAGGCAATTACTTTAAATCAAAATATTGACATTAAAAGTAACAAAAGACCAACTGATAACCTTAATATTAGCTATATTGTCTATATACTTTAAGAAATAAATTCTGTATATTCTTAAAATAAAATTTGAAAAAGAAGTAAAATTTATTATAACTATTCGGTGATAGCTGTATCTCAATAAGTCACATTTCTAGGTTGTGTACCGTCACACCATAATCATTGTCAGCTTCGAATTTCATGAATATTAGACTGGAACTGACCAACAAAATGGCTGCTCCCAATACAGTATGAAATACAGGACTTAATGATATAGGAAAAATCACTTTCGGTATTGCTTGTTCTCTATCCATCTCTCAAAAATGTGGGCGTATCCTGCCTAGCAGTGCCAGCCTATCCTTTAGCTTGTGGTCCCTCTGGAGGTCAGAATTATTATCCCATTTAAAAAAACGTTTGATGATATCACCGTTACATCGTAATGAAGGTCGAGGATGAATTTCGTGAAAATCGGACAAAAATTGACTGAAAAAATGGCTGCCGCTTGTATGCAAAAAGTGTAAAAATATGGTATATCAAGGTTGTGAACCCTGTAGAGGTCACAATTTTCATTCAATTTTGATGAAACTTGAAACACATGTTTACAACTTAACAATCTTAGTTCCTTTCGTTACTTGTGCATATCGGATTGTAACTTCCTGAATTATGGCCCCTGATTGTACGAAAAATGATCTTTCTTTTAGCTTGTGGTCCCTCTTGAGGTGACAATTATTACCTGATTTAAAAAAACGTTTTGATTATAAAAACCAAACATATTCTAATGATTATCCGATTTAAAATAAAAGTTTGATTATATCACTGTTACACCCTAAGAAAGGTTGAGTTCGAATTTCGGGAAAATCGGACCAAAATTGCCATACAAAATAGCCGCCATTTGTATGCGAGTACTGTTAAAAAATGATATATCAAGGTTGTAGACCATGTAGACGTCACAATTTTAATTCGATTTTGATGAAACTTGAAATGCATGGTTATAACCCAAAGATCTTGGTTCCTTTCGATATTTGCGCATATCGGATCGTAACTTCCTGATTTATGGCCCCTGATTGTACGCAAAATTGCCTTTTTTTTTAGCTTGTGGTCCCTCTGGAGGTCACAATTATTTTCCGATTTAAAAAAACGTTTGATTATATCACTGTTACACCTTAAGGAAGGTTTGAGTTTGAAGTTCGGGAAAATCGGACCAAAATTGACAGTCAAAATGGCCGTTGTTTGTACGCGAATACTGTTAAAAAATGGTATATCATGGTTGTGGACCCTGTCAATTTTAATTCGATTTTGATGAAACTTGAAATGCATGGTTATAACCCTTTCGTTATTTGTGCATATCGGATCGTAACTTCCTGAATTATGGCCCCTGATTGTCGGAAAAATCGCCTATGGTCCCTCTGGAGGTAACAATTCGTCACCTCAGAATTAAAGTGTTTCTATCTCCACTTTTATAAGAAATGGAGTTATTATATCCAGTAATTAAAATAACTTCAATATTTTAGAGAAAACAAATTACCAGGGCAGATTTTAAAGAACTATACGAGTAAAATGCAAAATTTAATTGTTCTATCTCATTAATAAAAGCAAAATTTACAGTTATAATGTTCTATGTCCAATATCCAATGAAACTGCCCAATAATGGTCACGTGATCCTTTTCCAAAATGGCGTCTCCTAGGCTTGGCTTGTCTAACTAAGGTCATTGATGAAGTTTTGAAGGTGAAGATGATGTTATGAACAAGAAACAGCGAGTACTTTTGAAAAATAAAAATTATATCAATAAAAATGTAAAGGTAGAAACAATTAAGACATTAAAATATACCAAAAACACTCTGGTTAGTGTGGCCTTGGAGATAGAACAATCTAAATCTAATTTCATCTTATTTTGAATTTGGCGCGTAGACATAGGTTTTTAATTCTCTTCTTATTTCTGATTCCAATTTGTTTCACAGAGAATTACTTAGGAATTATCTCTGTCACAGATGACTGTCTTCAACGCTTGCAGTAATACAACGTGGCGACAATCATTGGCTCAATGGCTCGTGCATTGTTTACATAAGATGTAACTGCTGAGGGCAAAATGATGCCTTTTACTCATTATAATACCCATTTACACTAAATAGGAAATACATATTACCTACAAATACTTCAAACGTCTTTACTTATTTTTCTAATACACACAAAAAATCTTTTACAATTTAATTTTTCGAAAGAAAAAAGTTAACATGAGGGTATAATAAAGTGACCTCGATGTCATCCTTATCAGTGATTGTAGCGGCCTAGGGAATATTCACTGTTGATCAGCGTGTTGTGATTCATGGGTGTATGTCAAATTTTATACACTGTTTCATTTAAGGTCTGCTACTGTTAGATTTATTCCTATTGAAATTCAGCTTACACCCCAAGTAATGGTATAGTCCAATAGTTCATCTGATACAAATTCGGACATTGATGATGAGGTAGCTGACCTTACCTTTGAAGTTAAATGACAATATCGGTGTCAGTTATTATCACATATGTGATAAAACTTGTTAAACACTTTCCAAATATAATTCTAAGACAGAGACATTTGCTACTATAGATGAGTAATAAAGGTTTCAACAATTGTAAGTGACGAATGCCAAAGAAATACACAAGTTATCCCTCTATATAACTGACATCACGAGTTATAACAGATAAATGGGCTAATTTCTGCTCACTTATAATTTCTTCGAAGATCAAAAATGGTTGTATGAGAATGTGAGAGAATACCTGACAATTTATCAAAAGAATTGACTGCCACTAGATAAGAGAATACGAAAAAGTCAGTACATTACCATGTTTTTGTTAAGGTATAGAAGGAATAAAAAAACGGAATCTATTTTTCTTGTGTTGTTTTATCTGATGACACCCAGATATCCTCTTGCAGTCCCATACAACAACTTTTGTTCTTCGAAGAAATTATAAGTGAACAGAAATTAGGCCGTGTATCTGTTTCACGCGCCACTTCAGTCAGTTATATAGATGGATAACTCGGGGTTTCCTTTGGCGTTCGTCACTCCCGTTTCATCAAACTTTTTTTTACCCATCTATCGTAGCAATGATCTTTGATGAAACTTGAAACACATGTTTACAACTTAACAATCTTAGTTCCTTTCGTTACTTGTGCATATCGGATTGTAACTTCCTGAATTATGGCCCCTGATTGTACGAAAAATGATCTTTCTTTTAGCTTGTGGTCCCTCTTGAGGTGACAATTATTACCTGATTTAAAAAAACGTTTTGATTATAAAAACCAAACATATTCTAATGATTATCCGATTTAAAATAAAAGTTTGATTATATCACTGTTACACCCTAAGAAAGGTTGAGTTCGAATTTCGGGAAAATCGGACCAAAATTGCCATACAAAATAGCCGCCATTTGTACGCGAGTACTGTTAAAAAATGATATATCAAGGTTGTAGACCATGTAGACGTCACAATTTTAATTCGATTTTGATGAAACTTGAAATGCATGGTTATAACCCAAAGATCTTGGTTCCTTTCGATATTTGCGCATATCGGATCGTAACTTCCTGATTTATGGCCCCTGATTGTACGCAAAATTGCCTTTTTTTTTAGCTTGTGGTCCCTCTGGAGGTCACAATTATTTTCCGATTTAAAAAAACGTTTGATTATATCACTGTTACATCTTAAGGAAGGTTTGAGTTTGAAGTTCGGGAAAATCGGACCAAAATTGACAGTCAAAATGGCCGTTGTTTGTACGCGAATACTGTTAAAAAATGGTATATCATGGTTGTGGACCCTGTCAATTTTAATTCGATTTTGATGAAACTTGAAATGCATGGTTATAACCCTTTCGTTATTTGTGCATATCGGATCGTAACTTCCTGAATTATGGCCCCTGATTGTCGGAAAAATCGCCTATGGTCCCTCTGGAGGTAACAATAATTATTATCCGATTTAAAAAAACGTTTGACTCTATCACCGTTACACCCTACGGAAGGTTGAGTTCGAAGTTAGAGAAAATCGAACCATAATTGCCAGAAAAAATGGCCGCCGTTTGTACATGAATAGTGTAAAAATATGGTATATCAAAGTTGTGGACCCTGTAGAGGTCACAATTTTAATACGATGAAATGCATGTTTATAACCTAAAAATCTTTATTCTTTTCGATATTTGCGCATATCAAATTGTAACTTAATGAATTATGGCCTTTGATTGAAGGAAAAATCACTTTCGGTATTGCTTGTTCTCTATCTATTTCTCGAACAATTATTATCTGATTTTAAAAAAAACTTTGATTATATTACTGTTGCACCGTAAGGAAGGTTGAGTTCGAATTTCGTGAAAATCGTACCAAAATTGCCGGACGAAATGGTCGCCGTTTATACGCGAATAGTATAAAAATATGGTATATCATGGTTGTGGACTCTCTACAGGTCACAATTCTTATCCGATTTTGACGAAAAGTCACATTTCTAGGTTGTGTACCGTCACACCATAATCATTGTCAGCTTCGATTGTCATGAATATCAGACTGGAATTGACCAACAAAATGGCTGCTCCCAATACAGTATGAAATACAGGACTTAATGATGTAGGAAAAATCACTTTCGGTATTGCTAGTTCTCTATCCATCTCTCAAAAATGTGAGCGTATCCTGCCTGGCAGTGCCAGCCTATCTTGTATGATAGTCGGATATTATTCACAGATATCAAATATAAATCACAATAAATAGATCATGAATATTCCACGCAGATTTGAAACAAACAGCATTGTAATTTCATGCAAAAATACATTTACCTGTTTCCTAATTCGATTTGATATTTAAACTTCACAGTTCAATTAGACCTTAAACAATTATTTTTCCAACTGGCACGGAGAAATAATTAAAATCAAATTTATTATCAACATCGGGGAGATGTTTTGCGAATAATAATAATACTATAAATCGAACTTTCGTTACTGTTAATACATATATTAAAGTTAAAGAACGGATATTGATACCCTACATGTGTATATATAATTGTAGTGTGCTCTTCATAACTTGTTTAGGGACGCTTTACAAAGTGACAATTTAATCATATAAAAAAAATTATTAAAAGCCAGTTTAAATGAGTTTAAATATTTTAGAAAATATAGATATGTACAACATCTGACGTCAACTGGCAGACTATCGCCATTGAAGAGACGACCATTGTCAAGATCGGTCGCATTATTTCTGTTACCTCTTTTTTTTTTAAATCATTTTTAGTGAAGCCTGTACCATAGCAGGCCCGGGACTGTACAGCGCAGTGGACGCTTACGGCTGGCCCCCGGATCCATTCACTTGATTTGATATTTTCCGCAGGTCAATCTTATAGGTTTTTCGTGTAGTGCGGCCCCCCGCACTTACTATTAAACTAAGTAAATGGTAGATTATTCCATAAAACTGTGGTAGATTATTCCATAAAACTGATACGCCTGTATCAAGAAAGAGTTAGTTACTGGTTGCAGTAAATTTTACTATATACGCTTCTATGAATTCTATTTACATGCCATAAAAGTTTATACATAAATTACCTTATTTTTCATTTCGCACGATTTTTTAAGTTTTCAGAATTATTTAATTAATAAATCTACAATCAAGACATCAAATTCTAATACAAATTTTAGTTCAAAATAAATAATCCATGTAGCTTGTTAATTAGTTTATTACTTTATGGCACCAATCAAGTGTCTAAACTCTATAAACCGCATCTGTTACGCAACACCTATGTAAGTCAACGTTTCAAATATTCTGATCAATCAACCAAAACAAACTGATGGCAATACTTTCCCCCCAGCTTGACTGTATATACAAGATACCAGAGCTCTGATATTGTATTTTAGAAAACGTTAAGAAATATAGGCGGTGTTATTGATGAACTATTTAAATGTTCGCAACACATCCCAAGTATTAATATCGTTTAGTTCTATCGGGAGCAGATCTAATCTATCGTTCAGTATCATAAGTTTTATAATTTTTGCAGGATCCACGGGACAGTTACAATACCATGCTGATTTCGATTTTTCATTTTGGCCCCAACGGCTCGGTCTTCAATGCATAATACTATCAATCATAAGTCAATATGTGAACTTACGGGAACAAGTTGTTTCGACAATGAGCTGGTTAGATACTAGGGTTTAATTTAAGCGGTATCACATCGCAAAAAAGCTACCCAAATCGCAGTAAAAGCTATAGAATTATTTTATTCATTAGCCTAAAATTGCTTTCAAACTTGCGAAGTGCGATTCAATATACTTTGGATGAAGGTGGAGTATAATTAGACCTACGAAAAAATCAATTTATAAATGCAGGACTAACTTGTTTAATATTCCAAGTTGTGGTCATGATTAATTTGAACCAGTTTTTATTTCAATATATCCGATAACTAGAAGACAATGCAGACTCCGTTTATATAATATGTTACTAAAAAAAAAGAATAAAACAATGCAGTAGAGTATGATTAATTAACTTAAATGGAAACTAAAAGTAAACATCTCGCGAGGCGCATGAAACGATGGCATATTCTCGGATTAATATTTGAAGGCGGGGAGGGGGATGTTTTTAAATAAAGAAATAAACAAGCAAAGCCACGTCTACAAATATTTCGATTGGAATGGTGTAATTTAAAGTACATGTAGTTTTTTTTTAGACGATTAGTGTGTCAGGCATCGTGGAGAGACGGTAACTGATTTTTTTTTCTAGATGTCAGTTTTTATTTTACCTTCATCCGCACATAAGCCGAAGCAGGGTATATAACGAAGGCCGGACTTCGGCGGAAAAAGGATCCACTTACACCCCTAAAAATCAGAATTGCATATTTTTGTGATTGGGCTACGTTTAACTGCTCCTCAAATCTGAGCAAATGCTATTCAAAATGTGAATCTGTCACAAAAATTTGCTACTCATTGGTTTTAGACTAAATTGAACCTGTTGCCCGAGTTGTTTCGACACCATCTATTTGGGTCAGTTTGATTAGGATTTGATTTGGTTGATTATATAAGATATGTGCATGGTTGATTTAAATAATAAAGATTTTATAATTTTAGCGGCAGTCTTTTCTTTCATAAACATCAAACATCTGTTTTACGCAGATTAGTCTTTGTTAAGTGAAGGTCTTTATATGGATTTATACCTGGTCTAGGCCTACATGTAGTTACATAATATGCGTTCTTATACGTATTTCATTTCTTGATGAATACAACATGTTTTATACTTCGTTCCAATTTGATTATCTGATATATTCTAATCTCCATTGTCAAATCTCAGGTTTTTGTGATTGTGAATCCAGCCTTTGTTTTACAATACTGTCGATTCATGGACACTTTTCACACAGAATTGCCCCTTGATGTTGTCAGGTGACACACAGTTAGCTCTGCTTTTTGATGTTGACAGGCGATGCACAGTTAACTCGTGCTCTAATGGATTAGCTGATATAGTTGGTTGGAATTTGGTAATTGTTACAGTTTATTCCAATAAGTCAAGGGTTGAAATGTTTGTAAACTTTCAGACATATTTTTTTACTTGTCACTTGGTCATTTCAAGTTGTCACCTTTGATTTTCGTTTTTAATTTTAATAATAATAAAAAAATAATAAACTCAGCGTTCACCTTAGCACATTTTGGCAGAAGTAATGGAACAAATGACCACCATTTTCTCACCCAAGAATCTTCGCTATTCCGACTTGTTCATTGTACACACGTTTCCAACCCATTCCATGGCCTTGCCGATAATATATAATTTCAATTAATATCGTTATTGGTTGTATATTTTACATTCCAAATGAACCACAGTAGATGGGAATTAAACAATCAAAATAATAAATATTTAATTCTCTTGCATTTCGTGCAATAGATTAAAGTCAAAATTTTTATTTTATTAAATGCAACTTTATCTATAATTAGCGTGACTTACTATATTGGGTCTTTGAAATATTGTTGGTTGACTCTTTCTATAGAGTCAAATACCACGTACTAAAAAAGCAGACATGTTTATATGTAAAAAAAAAATGGTGATATTTTGGTAAAATATCCATCAAATTGTATCTGTTTATGATATATGCTTTGGTAGACCAAATAAGGTAATGTTCTCCCCATGGTCTTGAGAAATGGGGAGGTTTATTCCATGTTTGGCCTGGAAATGAAAGTCAAGGTCAGTCTATAGGACGTGCAGAAATAAGGGGATTATAAAAGAGGGTGTTGAGCGAGACTGATAAGGGCTCACCAGGTATTCCGAGCAGATATCATTTATTGAGAACGAGGGACCGTCGAATCCAATCCAGCTTAATAACAAAGTTGTAGAAACGAACTGGCCTGTAGTTTTATATGAAGAAAGCATAACTAGGAAATCCAATATTACTACGAAGTCTCGAAAAATGATTACGTGTCAACTTGGGCGTATGTCTTTCTTCTGTAATTGCATAAAAACAGCTATTGAAAGTTCTGGAATGAGGATAGTTGGAGTGTATGCGATGTAAATTTATTGAAAAGCGAAAGGTAAGATGCACACTTTACGCATTGTGGCCCGTTTTTGCTGGATTTACTCTCTATATTCATGTTGGCATTCAATTTGGGCGCTGACTGCTTGGTATTTATAAATGACGACATTAAATTCGCTTTTCCGTATATGATAGGTTAATCCATATTTTCATACGCCCACATTTTCATTGTTTGTGGACTCTCTACAGGTCACAATTCTTACCCGATTTTGACGAAACTTGAAATATAGGTTTATCCCCAAAAGATCTCGGCTGCTTTCGATATTGGTATGTATCGGATCAAAATTTCATGGATTATGGCCCCTGATTGTACGAAAAATCACGTTTTTAGCTTGTGGACCCTATAGAGGTCACAATTTTGATGAAACTTAAAATTCATGGTTATAACTAGGGGTGTAACGATACATCGAACAATCGATGCATCGCGATAGTTGACTGTCGATAGTATGTATCGATAGTAAAAAGAAACTATCGATAAAAATTGCGATAGTCAAGCAAACTATCGATAGTTTCGATAGTTTGTAATAGCAAAAGTAACATGTCTCAAATTCACTCGTATTTGTCGAATAATTGCTCTGTATTTTTAACAAAAAGCTCCGTTATCACTAAAATAGCGTTACACGATCTCAATGGCACATGGAAATCTTCGTCTACCATATTAGGCATGGCTTACTAAGAAATGCGTAAAATGGTTGATTTTGGCGCGAAAAAGCTGAAAATGGTCACGTACGCCAATGCCGCATATGACAGGAAAGTTGGCTATGCCTTTTTCCCAAGTTACTAAACTACTAATGTAATATTATTAATATACAATTTTATATAATTTAAAAAAACAAAAAAAAAAACAATTTACTTTATTATTTAATTCACAATCAGAATGCGACGTTACCGTGTACCTGAGATACCAGCTAGGAGGCTCTTCTATTCGCCCCCCCCTCCCATTTTGTCGCACCTTTAGAAGACACATGTTTTTATCTGCATCGTCTTGTGTCGCTTAATTCTGTCTGGTTTTTATTTGTCGATATGACTACCGATATCCATGTTAAAATATTACGTACTGATTTATGGGCGGGAGATGTTGATCAACTAGTGAATTGTAATCTATTGCAAGTACTGGATTTTTAATTAGCAGTTAAAGCATTAGGGGTAAGTCAGAATGCGGGAATGTCTTACACAGCCCAACCGATACGATTTTTGGCGAGGCGATTACCGATTAAAGAATTTTGTAATTGTAACAACACTAAAAATCAGTATAGTTATTTTCTGGGAAAAGTATTCCGGTCACCGATTATATAATCAGTAACATCATTATTTTGTTCTGCTTATTCGAGAGTCCGTAATAAAAATGGACTCTTACATCGTATGTCCGTTATAAAAAGACTTTGAAAACAAGAAATTTTTATTACAAAAATCGAGACCAAACTTTTGTGTCCTTATAAGCGATTGTCCATTGTATGCACATCCGTTATATTATTGGAAGTCTACTTATATTATATTATCTAACAACATTACCTGGAACTTTCTAGTGTTTCAAAATTTTTTGTTTGATTAAAGTTACATTATGTGAGATAAGATAAAGAGATGGCAGTTCTCACTATAATCGTTAAAAACTAGATAGTGTAAAGGTAATTTGCTAAAAATTTCAGTCAAATTGATCCACTATTAGCTGAGAAAAAAGCGTTTGAAATATTCACATAGCCTCGGTCATCATTACTCAAATCATTAATAGAAACAGCATAGTCTCGATTATCCACTTGATTGATTTAATTATCAACAGCCATTAAGCGGCATATAGGATTTTAATCCACCAACATCGAAGGCCAGCCTTGACATCAAGAGTTTATTATGGTCTGGATATGTTGATTACTGTCTAATTGATTATTTGGATAACATTTCAGGCCTAAAGAAAGACCTGTTATAAGCAGATTTTGCTCTTGCATAATGCTATTTTAAATGTTATAATAAATGTATACCTTACAGTGTGTTTAAAACCTAAACTAATAAACAGATCAAACTATCGCAATAGTGCAATAGTATCGCAATATTTAATCCCCAATAGTAATAGTATTGCAATAGCTGTTTACCCAATAGCAATACTATCGCAATAGTGAAAATTACCAACAATAGTCACCCCTAGTTATAACCCAAGAATCTTGGTTCCTTTCTATATTTGCGCATATCAAATCGTAACTTCCTGAATTATGGCCCCTGATTGTATGCAAAATTGCTTTTATTATACGCCCACATTTTCATGTGGACATATTATGTCGTCGCCCCTGTCCACCCGGACGTCCACAATTTGTTTCTGGACTCTCTACAGGTCACAATTCTTATCCGATTTTGACGAAACTTGAAATATGGGTTTATCCCCATAAGATCTCGGTTCCTTTCGATATTGGCATGTATCGGATCGGAACTTCATGGATTATGCCCCCTGATTGTATGAAATATCATGTTTTTAGCTTGTGAACCCTATAGAGGTCACAATTTTGAACCGATTGTGATGAAACTTGACATGCTTTGTTTATAACCCGAAGATCTTGGTTCCTTTCGATATTTGCGCTCATTGATTCGTAACTTCCTGAATTATGGCCCCTGTTTGTACGAAAAATCACCCTTTTAGCTTGTGGTCCCACTGGAGGTCAAAATTATTATCCGATTTATAAAACCGTTTGATTATATCATCGTTACATGGTAAAGAAGATTGAAGTAAAATTTCGTGAAAATCGGACCAAAATTGACAGACAAAATGGCCGCCGTTTGTACGCGATTAGTGTGAAAATATGTTATATCAAGGTTTTGGATCCTATAAAGGTCACAATTTTGAACCGATTTTGATGAAACTTGACATGCATGTTTATAACCCAAAGATCTTGGTTCCTTTCGATATTGGGCCCATTGCATCGTAACTTCCTGAATTATGGTCCCTGATTGTCCGAAAAATGACCTTTTTAAGTTTGTGATCCCTCTTGAGGTCCCATTTAAACAAACGTTTGATTATATCACCGTTACATCGTATTGAAGGTTGAGGTCGAATTTCATGAAAATCGGACCAAAATTGACAGCAGTTCTTGTGAGGCCATCCATCCTTCATCACTAACAAGGGGAAACCACGCAAGAAAATCTAGATGAACTTTGTCACCCAATGCAGGGATCAAACACCCAACCTCAAGGCTTATCGAGCCAGCATCTTACCCACTTAGCAACATGATTCCCAGTCAAATTTGAAGCCTACTGAAATGCACCTTTATAACCCAAAGATCTTAATTCATTTCGATATTTGCACATATCAAATTGTAACTTAATGATGTAGGAAAAATCACTTTCGGTATTGCTTGTTCTCTATCCATCTCTCGAAAATGTGGGCGTATCCTGCCTGGCAGTGCCAGCCTATCTTTTTCGCTTGTGGTCCCTCCGATTTAAAAAAAACGTTTGACTCTATCACCGTTTCCCCCTACGGAAGGTTGAGTTCAAATTTAGAGAAAATCAGACCATAATTGCCAGAAAAAATGGCTGCCGTTTGTACGCGAACAGTGTAAAAATATGGTATATCAAAGTTGTGGACCCTGTAGAGGTCACAATTTTAATTCGATTTTGATTAAACCTGAAATGCATGTTTATAACCTAAAGATCTTTATTCTTTTCGATATTTGCGCAAATCAAATTGTAACTTAATGAATTATGGCCTTTGATTGTAGGAAAAGTCACTTTCGGTATTGCTTGGTCTCTATCTATCTCTCAAACAATTATTATCCGATTTAAAAAAAAAACTTTGATTATATTACTGTTGCACCGTAAGGAAGGTTGGGTTCGAATTTCGTGAAAATCGTACCAAAATTGCCGGACGAAATGGTCGCCGTTTGTACGTGAATAGTGTAAAAATATGACCATATCATGGTTGTGGACTCTCTGCAGGTCACAATTCTTATCCGATTTTGACGAAAAGTCACATTTCTAGGTTGTGTACCGTGACACCATAATCATTGTCGGCTTCGAATTTCATGAATATCAGACTGGAACTGACCAACAAAATGGCTGCTCCCAATACAGTATGATATACTTAATAATATAGGAAAAATCACTTTCGGTGCCAGCCTATCTTTTTTTTTTTTTTTTTTTTTAAAATATTGGATCCTCTACCACCGTACTACGTGGGTTTCAAATGACAGAAACAATTTTTTATACGTCCACATTCATAATCTTTTTCGCTTGTGGTCCCTCCGATTTAAAAAAAACGTTTGACTCTATCACCGTTTCCCCCTACGGAAGGTTGAGTTCAAATTTAAAGAAAATCAGACCATAATTGCCAGAAAAAATGGCTGCCGTTTGTACGCGAACAGTGTAAAAATATGGTATATCAAAGTTGTGGACCCTGTAGAGGTCACAATTTTAATTCGATTTTGATTAAACCTGAAATGCATGTTTATAACCTAAAGATCTTTATTCTTTTCGATATTTGCGCAAATCAAATTGTAACTTAATGAATTATGGCCTTTGATTGTAGGAAAAGTCACTTTCGGTATTGCTTGGTCTCTATCTATCTCTCAAACAATTATTATCCGATTAAAAAAAAACAACTTTGATTATATTACTGTTGCACCGTAAGGAAGGTTGAGTTCGAATTTCGTGAAAATCGTACCAAAATTGCCGGACGAAATGGTCGCCGTTTGTACGTGAATAGTGTAAAAATATGACCATATCATGGTTGTGGACTCTCTGCAGGTCACAATTCTTATCCGATTTTGACGAAAAGTCACATTTCTAGGTTGTGTACCGTGACACCATAATCATTGTCGGCTTCGAATTTCATGAATATCAGACTGGAACTGACCAACAAAATGGCTGCTCCCAATACAGTATGATATACTTAATAATATAGGAAAAATCACTTTCGGTGCCAGCCTATCTTTTTTTTTTTTTTTTTTTTTAAATATTGGATCCTCTACCACCGTACTACGTGGTTTTCAAATGACAGAAACAATTTTTTATACGTCCACATTCATAATGTGAACGTATTATGCCGTCGCCCCTGTCTGTGTGTGTGTGTGTGTGTATGTATGGGTGTGTGTGTGTGTGTGTGTGTGTCTGTGGTTCGCCTACAGGGCGCAATTCTTCATGGATTTTCTTCAAACTTGGTATACTTATTCCTTATGCCCCAAGGAAGATCCCTATTGTTTTTGGGGCATGTCCGACCCCCAGGGACAGAGCCACGCCCATCTCTAGTATATATTTGTTTGTCTTCTACAGGCCACATTTCTTAACTTATAATTTTGAAACTTAGCATACACATTCTTTGTACCCTAAGGAACATCCCTATCATTTGGGGTGCATGCCCAACCCCCTGGGGCAGAGCCACACCCATTTTCTTATCGTATGTCTTTGTGTCGCCTACAGGCCGCAATTCTTATTGGATTTTCTTTAAAACTTTGTATACTTACTCTTTATACTCGAAGGATGATCCCTATCGTTTGGGGTGCATGCCCAACCCCCAGGGGCAGAGCCACGCCCATTTTCTTTTTGTGTGTCTCTGTATCGCCTAGAAGCCGCAATTCTAACTGGATTTTCTTAAAACTTTGTATACTTACCCTAAGAATGATCCGTATTGTTTTATGGTGCATGCCCGACCCCCAATGGCAGAGCCACGCCCATTCCTTATATTTATTTGTTTGTTGTCTACAAGCCACATTTTTTAATGTATCATCTTGAAACTTTGAATGATTATTCTTTGTACCCTAAGGAACATTTTTGTCATTTGGGGTGCATTTGCAACCCCCAGGGGCAGAGTCACGCCCATTTTCTTTTTGAGTGTCGCCTACAGGCCACAATTCTTAATCGGTCATCTTGAAACTTAAAATACTTACTCCTTATACCCTAAGGATGGCCCCTTTTGTTTTGGGTGCATGCCCGACCCACGTGGGACAGCAACACCCATTTCTTGTATTTGTTTGTCTGTCGTCTACAGGCTGCATTTCTTAATGTATCATCTTGAAACTTTGAATACTTATTCTTGGTATCTTAAGGAAGATCTCTATTGTTTTTGGTGCATGTCCAACCCCAAAGGACAGTGCCACGACCATTTTTTTTTTGTCTGTCTGTGTGTCACCTACAGGCCACAATTCTTAATCGATCGTCTTGAAAACTTTTTTTTTTATACTTATTCCTTATACCCTAAGGCTGACCACTATTATTTTTGGTGCATGACGGACCCCCTGGGACAGAGCCACACCCAATGCTTTTGTGTCTTGTGTTCGCCTACAGGATGCAATTCTTAACAGATCCTTTTAAAACTTTACAAACCTATTCCTTATACCCTAAAGATGACCCCTATTGTTTTTGGTGATTTCCTAACCCCCAGGGGCAGAGCCATGCCTATGGAAATGTGGTCGTATATTGCCGTCGCCCCCGTCCGTCCGTCTGTCGGTCCGTCCGTCCGTCGGTCCGTCCGTCCATCGTCCACAATTTCTTGTGAACGCTCTAGAGGCTAAAGTTAATATCCGATTGACTTGAAATTTATACACGGTGTTTAAGGTCGTGAGACGAAGAAGTCTATTTATTTTCAGCGATATCCGATAATTACTACCAGAGTTATGACCCTTGATCACTTTGAAAAATCTTGTGAACGCTCTAGAGACTATAGTTAATATCCGATTGACTTTAAATTTATACACAGTGTTTAAGGTCATGAGACGAAGAAGCCTATTGATTTTCGGTAATATCTGATAATTACTGCCAGAGTTATGACCCTTGATCACTTTGAAAAATCTTGTGAACGCTTTAGTGGCTAAAGTTAATATCCGATTGACTTTATATTTATACACGGTGTTTAAGGTCGTGAGACGAAGAATCCTATTGATTTTCAGCGATATCCGATAATTACTACCAGAGTTATGACCCTTGATTACTTTGAAAAATCTTGTGAACGCTCTAGAGGCTAAAGTTAATATCCGATTGACTTTAAATTTATACACAGTGTGTAAGGTCATGATACGAAGAAGCCTGTTGATTTTCAGCAATATCCGATAATTTCTGCTTGAGTTATGACCCTTGATCACTTTTAAAAATCTTGTGAACGCTCTAGAGGCTAAAGTTAATATCCGATTGAATTTAAATTTATACATGGTGTTTAAAGTCATGATACAAAGAACCCTGTTGATTTTCAGCGATATCCGATAATTACTACCAGAGTTATGACCTTGATGACTTTGAAAAATCTTGTGAACGCTCTAGAGGATAAAGTTAATATCCGATTGACTTTAAATTTATACACAATGTGTAAGGTCATGATACGAAGAAGCCTGTTGATTTTCAGCAATATCCGATAATTTCTGCTCCAGTTATGACCCTTGATCACTTTGAAAAATCTTGTGAACGCTCTAGAGGCTATAGTTAATATCCGTTTGACTTTGAATTTATACACAGTGTTTAAGGTCATGAGACGAAGAAGCCTATTGATTTTCGGTGATATCTGATAATTACTGCCAGAGTTACGACCCTTGATCACTTTGAAAAATCTTGTGAACGCATAGGCTAAAGTTAATATCAGATTGACTTTAAATTTATACACAGTGTTTAAGGGCATGAGACGAAGAATCCTATTGATTTTCGGTGATATCCGATAATTACTACCAGAGTTATGACCCTTGATCACTTTGAAAAATCTTGTGAACGCTCTAGAGGCTAAAGTTAATATCCGATTGACTGTAAATTTATACACAGTGTGTAAGGTCATGATACAAAGAAGCCTATTGATTTTCAGCGATATCCGATAATTACTGCTCGAGTTATGACCCTTGATCACTTTGAAAAATCTTGTGAACGCTCTAGAGGCTAAAGTTAATATCCGATTGAATTTAAATTTATACATGATGTTTAAAGTCATGATACAAAGAAGCCTTTTGATTTTCAGCGATATCCGATAATTACTACCAGAGTTGTGACCCTTTATCACTTTCAAAAATCTTGTGAACGCTCTAGAGGCTATAGTTAATATCCGATTGACTTTGAATTTGTACACAGTGTTTAAGGTCATGAGACGAAGAAGCCTATTGATTTTCGGTGATATCTGATAATTACTGCCAGAGTTATGACCCTTGATCACTTTGAAAAATCTTGTGAACGCTCTAGAGGCTATAGTTAATATCCGATTGACTTTGAATTTGTACACAGTGTTTAAGGTCATGAGACGAAGAAGCCTATTCATTTTCGGTGATATCTGATAATTACTGTCAGAGTTATGACCCTTGATCACTTTGAAAAATCTTGTGAACGCTTTAGAGGCTAAAGTTAATATCCGATTGACTTTAAATTTATACACAGTGTTTAAGGGCATGAGACGAAGAAGCCTATTGATTTTCGGCGATATCCGATAATTACTACCAGAGTTATGACCCTTGATCACTTTGAAAAATCTTGTGAACGATCTAGAGGCTAAAGTTAATATCCGATTGACTTTAAATTTATACACAGTGTGTAAGGTCATGATACGAAGAAGCCTGTTGATTTTCAGCAATATCCGATAATTTCTGCTCGAGTTATGACCCTTGATCACTTTGAAAAATCTTGTGAACGCTCTAGAGGCTATAGTTAATATCCGATTGACTTTAAATTTATACACAGTGTTTAAGGTCATGAGAAGCAGAAGCCTATTGATTTTCGGTGATATCTGATAATTACCGCCAGAGTTGTGACCCTTGATCACTTTGAAAAATCTTGTGAATGCTTTAGAGACTAAAATTAATATCCGATTGACTTTAAATTTGTACACAGTGTTTAGGGTCATGAGACGAAGAATCCTTTTTGATTTTCAGTGATATCTGATAATTTCTGGCACGTGATCACTTTGAAATATCTTGTGGACAAAGGCCTTGAGACAAACCATCAAAACTATTCTAATCATTTCTGATAATTATTTAATGGGCTATTACTCGTAATAAGATTATCATGTGTTGTAAATGTTCTCCTTACTGACAAAAGAAACAATATGCGACAAACCTTGTTGACTGCCCGGACGACTTAGCTGTTGTGGGCGTATGTTTCGTTGCCTGGCAACCTATCTTTACTTCGTGTCTATGTGTATTGTCTACAGGCCACGATTCTTAATCGATCGTCTTTAAACTTGGGATATGTATTCCATATAGCCTAAGGACGTCAACTGTATGTCCCGACTCACACAGGCAAGACACGACCAATTTTTGTGTTTGTCGTTTACAGGCTGCATTTGTGAATGAATCAGCTTGGTACTTGGTTTATGTATTCCTTATAGCCTGAGGGCGTCCACTATTGATTTTGATGAATGTCCCGACCTCCAAGGGCAGAGCCACGCCCACTTTTTGCCTTTAGTGTTAGGAAGGCACAATTCTGAATGGATTATCTTGGTATAGTTATTCCTTATACTCTAAGGACGGCAACTATTAATGTTGGTGCACGACCCTCAATGCTAAACAAACCAAACGCCTAGCCTTCTTGACAAAGTACCATATCAATCAAAGCAGGAATGTGGACGTATATTGTAGCGTTAGCGTTATGTTTATGAAACCTATGCAGGCCCTACCCTTCAGTAATTTACAATGGATCCCCTCTAGTATTAAAATTGTCAACAAAAAGACATCTACTCGAATTCGATGCCCAAACTATCTTATTTTAATGGATTACTATTGCGAATTTCTTCAGATCATCTCAGGGTAGAAGAAGATATCACCTGTTGTCAGATATAGAGGATCAGATTGTTAATATGTCAGTTAAATGTGAACAATTAGCTATAGTACCCAGAAATGTTTTAATTGAAGACAACAGAGAAACCTTAAGAAAGGTAATATACATATTAATAATAGTGTGGAAATGTTAAAGCTAAATAGTTTTTAGTTAAATTTGAGTGCGCTCATACTTTGGAACTGGAACCTGCCTTGTGCCTTAATCATAGTTCTACATATCAAGAGATAAAAATTTACCATCCATCGCTCAAATGAATTTTGTTGTACCCCTTCTTTCGAAGAAAGCAGGGGACTATTTTTAAAATGGGTTTGACTGTCTGTCTGTCTCTTTCCATCCATCTTGGCAGTGTCACACTTTTTTTGGACACAATAACTCTCCTTCTAGTTGAGCTAGAATGTTCCAACTCGGTGTAGTTCATAGGTGTTTATTAGGTCAATAGTATTGACTCAATACCTTGATGGAGTTCGAAGAAGAGCTTTTTCTGCTTAGGGTAAGCAGCGATAAGCAATCAGATTGGTTGATGCCTTGGAACACGATAGCTTTTGTTCTAAGTGAGTGAGAGTGATGAAATTCGGTGTATAGTTTTATTACATCAATACCCTGATAATGAGATATTCTGCTCAGGGTAAGCAGTGATAGAACTTAGTGTATAGTTTGATTGCTTTATTCTTATGAAAAAATAAATGTACAATTAATTAGTATTTGTGATCTGTTCATTTTGTGATTTGAAGGGGGACATCAACCTCACTGTTTGCATGTTTTTCTCCATTTCGACTAGTTTGTTATACGTCCACATTCATAATGTGAACGTATTATGGCGTCGCCCCTGTCTCTGTGTGTGTGTGTGTGTGTGTATGTATATATGTATGTGTGTGTTTGTGTGTGTCTGTGGTTCGCCTACAGGGCGCAATTCTTCATGGATTTTCTTCAAACTTGGTATACTTATTCCTTATACCCCAAGGAAGATCCCTATTGTTTTTGGTGCATGCTAACCCTAATCCTAACCCGACCCCCAGGGGCAGAGCCACGACCATTTCTAGTATTTGTTTGTTTGTCGTCTACAGGCCACATTTCTTAACTTATAATCTTGAAACTTTGCATACACATTCTTTGTACCCTAAGGAACATCCCTATTGTTTGGGGTGCATGCCAAATCCACAGGGGCTGAGACACGCCCATTTTCTTTTCGTGTGTCTTTGTGTCGCCTACAGGGTGCAATTCTTACTGGATTTTCTTCAAACTTGGTATACATACGTATTCCTTATACCCTAAGGAAGATCTCTATTGTTTTTTGTACATGCCCGACCCCCGGGGTCATAGCCACGCCTATTTCTAGTATGTGTTTGTTTGTTGTCTACAGGCCACATTTCTTAACTTATAATTTTGAAACTTTGCATACACATTCTTTGTACCCTAAGGAACATCTCTATCGTTTGGGGTGCATGCCCAACCCCCATGGTCAGAGCCACGCCCATTTTCTTTTCATGTGTCTTTGTGTCGCCTACAGCTCGCAATTCTTACTGGATTTTCTTCAAACTTTGTATACTTACTCTTTATACTCTAAGAATGATCCCTATCGTTTGGGGTGCATGCCCACCCCCAGGGGCAGAGCCATGCCCATTTTCTTTTTGTGTGTCTGTGTGTCGCCTACAGGCCGCAATTCTAACTGGACGATTTTCTTAAAACTTTGTATACTTACTTTTTACACCCTAAGGATGATCCGTATTGTTTTTTTGGTGCATGCCCGACCCCCAATGGCAGAGCCACGCCCATTCCTTGTATTTATTTGTTTGTCGTCTACAAGCCACATTTCTTAACGTATCATCTTGAAACTTTGAATGCTTATTCTTTGTACCCTAAGGAACATTCCTATCATTTGGGGTGCATGCCCAACCACCAGGGGAAGAGTCACGCCCATTTTCTTTTTGTGTGTCGCCTACAGGCCACAATTCTTAATTGGTCATCTTGAAACTTAAAATACTTATTCCTTTTACCCTAAGGATGATCCCTTTTGTTTTGGGTGCATGCCCGACCCCCTGTGGGACAGCAACACCCATTTCTTGTTTTTGTTTGTCTGTCGTCTACAGGCTGCATTTCTTAATGTATCATCTTGAAACTTTGAAGACTTATTCTTGGTACCTTAAGGAAGATCCCTATTGTTTTTGGTGCATGCCCGACCCCAAGGGACAGTGCCACGGCCATTTTTTTTTGTCTGTCTGTGTGTCACCTACAGGCCACAATTCTTAATCGATCGTCTTGAAAACTTTTTTTATACTTACCGGGTATTCCTTACACCCTAAGGCTGACCACTATTATTTTTGGTGCATGCCGGACCCCCTGGGACAGAGCCACGCCCAATGCTTTTGTGTCTTGTGTTCGCCTACAGGATGCAATTCTAAACAGATCCTTTTAGAACTTTACATACCTATTCCTTATACCCTAAAGATGACCCCTATTGTTTTTGGTGATTTCCTAACCCCCAGGGGCAGAGCCATGCCTATTTTTACTTCGTGTCTGTGTGTGGTGTCTACAGGCCACGATACTTAATGAATCGTCTTTAAACTTGGGATATGTATTCCATATAGCCTAAGGACGTCAACTGCATGTCCCGAATCACACAGGCAAGACACGCCCAATTTTTGTATTGATCTGGATAAACAAGCAGCAGTTAGTCAATTATGTATAACTGGCTGTTCGCGATTTTAATCGTCCTTTTTCACTATACATAATATCGGATGAATTTGAATTTGAAACAATTCAATTATTATCTGAGAATGTCTATTACTTCGGACAACAGATATCTGCTTGCCTGTTTTCTAGGACCTTTTCCACCACAAAAATAGCACTAATACTTTACCTCAGCAGCGACCTCCCTAGACTCTTATAACCTTTAGCCAAACTTTTAGCCAAATCAAAATTTTATTAGCCAATTCATAAAGTTTTTAGCCATATATTATATTATATCATTTTTATACACCCACATTTTCATGTGGACGTATTATGTCGTCGCCCCTGTCTGTCCGGATTTGACGAAACTTGAAATATAGGTTTATCCACATAAGATCTCGGTTCCTTTCGATATTGGCATGTATCGGATCGGAACTTCATGGATTATGGCCCCTGATTGTACGAAATATTATGTTTTTAGCTTGTGGACCCTAGAGAGGTCACAATTTTGAACCGATTCTGATGAAACTTGACATCCATGTTTGAAACCCCAAAATCTTGGTTCCTTTCGATATTTGCGCCCATCGGATCGTAACTTCCTGAATTATGGTCCCTGATTGTCTGAAAAACTTGACAAGCATGTTTATAACCCGAAGATCTTGGTTCCTTTCGATATTTGCGCTCATTGATTCGTAACTTCCTGAATTATGGCCCCTAATTATACGAAAAATAACCCTTTTTAGCTTGTGGTCCCACTATAGGTCAAAATTATTATCCGATTTAAAAAAACGTTTGATTATATCACTGTTACATGGTAATGAAGATTGAGGTAAAATTTCGTGAAAATCGGACCAAAATTGACAGACAAAATAAATGGCCGCCGTTTGTACGCGAATAGTGTGAAAATATGTTATATCAAGGTTGTGGACCCTATAGAGGTCACAATTTTGAACCGATTCTGATGAAACTTGACATGCATGTTTATAACCCAAAGATCTTGGTTCTTTTTGATATTTGCGCCCATTCCATTGGATCGTAAATTCCTGAATTATGGCCCCTGATTGTACGAAAAATGACCTTTTTTTTAGCTTGTGGTCCCTCTGGGGTCAGAATTATTATCCCATTGATTATATCACGGTTACATCGTAATGAAGGTTGAGGTCGAATTTCGTGAAAATCGGACTAAAATTGACAGCTGTTCTTGTCAGGCCATCCATCCTTCATCACGAACAAAGGGAAACCACGCTAGAAAATCTAGATGAACTTTGTCACCCAATGCAGGGATCAAACACCCAACCTCAAGGCTACCGAGCCAGCATGTTACCCACTTACATGTAGCAACATGATCCCCAGTCGAATTTGAAGCCTACTGAAACGAACCTTTATAACCCAAAGATCTTAATTTATTTCAATATTTGCACATATCAAATTCTAACTTAATGATGTAGGAAAAATCACTTTTGGTATTGGTTGTTCTCTATCCATCTCTCGAAAATGTGGGCGTATCCTGCCTGGCAGTGCCAGCCTATCTTTATTCATATGTTTGTTAATTAAAAATGAAAATAAATTTGTAATATGTACTATATAGTGTACTTGACTGTCAAAAAGTTCACATCATATGGAGAGAATGAATGCAGATAACAAAAAAAATTTTATAGGATAAGATTACTAAAATCGAGACTTAGATCTTTCCGTCGTTTTAATGTGTAACATTGACTGATTTGCGACTAGAGTAGTAGATTTACAAAATAACACTCTATAAAAATCATTCGTCAAAATTTTCCCCAGTATCATCAGTTTTTTGACAATTGTCGCCAATGGTGAATGTCTAGGACGGTCACTGCTTCATGTTACTTACCATCGGTCGGTTTAGTTGTTGAGTTACCACCGTACCACTACCATAATATCTACTCAGCAGTCCTGATGTGAATGTCATTTGCGCATACTTAATTAATTCAAGGTAATCTACCCATCCTTTACTATAATATTGGAGAGTGTTAACTTTGCTTATTTGTATTATCTTATAGGTAAATGAAGATATGAATCAACCAGATGATGTATTATGTTGGGAAGTATATCAAGATGATGATACATGTACATCTTTATCTTAGTATGAATACTAATAAGATACTATGCTCATGTTTTGTCATTTTCACTAATCCTTATGGCAAGACAATCAATGTTTCCTTTTTTTTATTTGGCACAATAATGAAAACAAACACCAGAAGCTTTGATTTAGGGTACTGTGACCTGTATTCTAAATATATTATGATTTAACAGACATTATTTCACATCCTCCTCCTGGCAGTTAAGCCCCATGAATAAACAGGTATGTTTTGATGTATCTGATCATTTGTTATTTTTCCTATATTTCAAGTTAATGTTTTGGCTACAAAATAAAATCTTTATCCTCAACAAGCATCTAATTATTAAAGTCTGTGAAGGTTTGAATTTCATATGAACAATAAATTAATTGTTACATCAACACAGGGAGAGATATGGTTAACTTCCTTGTAATGTAGTTGGCTGATTCAGGAGTAAAGGCCTGTTTACACTTGGCCGCAATAAGCATGGTTCTAGGCCACAATAAAATTAAAAAAATTGACCGTTTTAGATTACTCTTAAATAAAAGGTCTCGGAATGGTGCCATGCTCACAAAATGTGGAACTCCTCACAGAAAAATTAATTTCAGTCCTTATGCAAATTACCCAGATAAAAACAATTATGATGGTTAATTTAGTTTGAGCAGCCATTTTGGAACAGTCAAAGTTTAAGTGGGGGGGGGGGGTCAACGTTCGTTTCACACAGTAATCCGTTCTGAAACTAAACTCAGTACATTACGAATATTTAACCATGCCGTGCTGAGATCACCTCACTTCAGTTGCCATTTCTGACGAAACTTGAAATATAGGTTTATCCCCATAAGATCTCGGTTCCTTTCGATATTGGCATGTATCAGATCAAAACTTCAAGGATTATGGCCCCTGATTGTACGAAAAATCACTTTTTAGCTTGTGGACTCTATAGAGGTCACAATTTTGAACCGATTTTGATGAAACTTGACATGCATGTCTATAACCCGAAAATCTTGGTTCCTTTCGATGTTTGCGCCCATCGGATCATAACTTCCTGAATTATGGCCCCTGATTGTCAGAAAAATCGCCCTTTTTAGCTTGTGGTCCCTCTGGAGGTCAAAATTATTATCCGATTTAAAAAAACGTTTGATTATATCACCATTACATGGTAATGAAGGCTGAGTTCAAATTTCGGGAAAATCGGACCAAAATTGACAAACAAAATGGCCGCCATTTGTACGCGAATAGTGTGAAAATATGTTATATCAAGGTTGTGGACCCTATAGAGGTCACAATTTTGAACTGATTTTGATGAAACTTCACATGTATTTTTATAACTCAAAGATCTTGGTTCCTTTGGATATTTGCACCCATCGGATCGTAACTTCCTGAATTATGGCCCCTGAATGTCCGAAAAATTGCCCTTTTTAGCTTGTGGTCCCTCTGAAGGTCAAAATTATTATCCGATTTGTAAAAAACGTTTGATTATATCACCGTTACACCGTAATGAAGGCTGACTTCGAATTTCGTGAAAATCGAACCAAAATTGACGGACAAAATGGCCGCCGTTGGTACGCGAATAGTGTGAAAATATGTTATATCAAGGTTGTGGACCCTATATAGGTCAAAATTTTGAACCGATCTTGATGAAACTTGACATGCATGTTTATAACCCGAAGATCTTGGTTCCTTTCGATATTTGCGCTCATTGATTCGTAACTTCCTGAATTATGGCCCCTGATTGTACGAAAAATCATCCTTTTTAGCTTGTGGTCAGTCACAATTATTTTCCGATTTAAAAAAAACGTTTGATTATATCACCGTTTCACCTTAAGGAAGGTTTGAGTTCAAATTTCGTGAAAATCGGACCAAAATTCACAGACAAAATGGCCGCCGTTTGTACGCGAATACTGTTAAAAAATGGTATATCATGTTCTTTGAATGGCATTTAGTAATTGGAACATAATCAAATAACACACTTTTATGGAATAACAATTACTATGGTTTATTTCACTGCGACGTTTCAACAAGATTTCACAAGTCGTTATCAAGCACTATACACAAATACATAAAGAATGAGAAAAATATGAATATATATATACAAACATCAGTGTGGACCATCCAATTAAATGCAAGGAAAGTGAGCATGAGTAGCTATTACAAGCTACTAATAAAACAAAGGTGCACCGTTGTATATATTGGGATTATACAATTAAAAGATGAAACAGAGGATTAATAAGATCATCAAAAATTGAAACCATACTCATTATACCATGGTTGAAACAAGTATATACTATGAATAACTAAATAAACATTCATAAAGATCAAACAGAGGGTTATAGAATTATATTAAGGCCATAATCTTTGTATTGGGTGACAACTGTTTAGGAATATAACTTTTAGGTAAATGTATAGAAAATAAAAGATTCATGAACATTTATCATATTGTGAAAGTTACGGGGTTATAAATATGATAGGTGTGGTATGGACTATACAATAATTATAATTGAACCAGGCAAGAAGTTAAATATGGTTTACATGCGGAGTTACTGGGAATGAACTGTGTTTACAATTTAATTATGCGGTCATATATGGTCAAGGAGAAAGGTCGCAACCCATACAGATCAATATATCCACTACAAATCTAACCACCCCAACAGCATAAAATCAGGCATTATCACCACTTTAACTAAAAGAGCCAAGAATATTTGTGACCCAGAATCCCTCCCTGTAGAAATCCAACATTTAAAAGAAGTATTTACCCGCCACAACGGATACCCCGAAAAAATGGTCAACAATGCCATCAATGCCACTCTTTACGACATACCAAAACCTGATAAACCCCGAAACGATAAACCCCCAATTAGAATTTTCATACCATTCCACGGCAACATTTCCCACCAAATTAGAAGATTACTGAAAACTGAAGCAGATATTGAAACCACCTTCATGAAGGGCGCAACAACCAAAGACATAGTAAAGGCGAATGGAAAGTTAAATCCCACCAAACCATTCTCACCAAAAGGCTGCGTCTATAAAATCAACTGCAGTTGCCAGAAGAGTTACATTGGAGAAAGCAAAAGACCATTAGATATCCAACTAAAAGAACACATGTCAAAAGCCCCCACCAACCAATCTGCAGTTGCTGAACATCTGAACGAGAACCCACGGCACCGAGTTGACTGGACCAAGGTAAAAACGTTGGCCGTGAACCACCACAACAAACGAAACAGAAGAATACACGAGGCGATCAACATTAGAAGACATGAACCAAAACTGAACCGAGACCCAGGCGTTTATATTCCCAGAGTATATGACCGCATAATTAAATTGTAAACACAGTTCATTCCCAGTAACTCCGCATGTAAACCATATTTAACTTCTTGCCTGGTTCAATTATAATTATTGTATAGTCCATACCACACCTATCATATTTATAACCCCGTAACTTTCACAATATGATAAATGTTCATGAATCTTTTATTTTCTATACATTTACCTAAAAGTTATATTCCTAAACAGTTGTCACCCATTACAAAGATTATGGCCTTAATATAATTCTATAACCCTCTGTTTGATCTTTATGAATGTTTATTTAGTTATTCATAGTATATACTTGTTTCAACCATGGTATAATGAGTATGGTTTCAATTTTTATACGCCCACATTTTCATGTGGACGTATTATGTCGTCGCCCCTGTCCGTCCGGACGTCCGTCCGTCCACAATTTGTTTGTGGACTCTCTACAAGTCACAATTCTTATCCGATTTTGACGAAACTTGAAATATAGGTTTAACCCCAAAAGATCTCGGCTGCTTTCGATATTGGCATGTATCGGATCAAAACTTCATGGATTATGGCCCCTGATTGTACGAAAAATCACGTTTTTAGCTTGTGGACCCTATAGAGGTCACAATTTTGAACCGATTTTGATGAAACTTGACATGCATATTTGTAACCCAAAGATCTTGGTTCCTTTCGATATTTGCGGCTATCGGAATGTAATTTCCTGAATTATGGCCCCTGATTGTCCGAAAAATCACCCTTTATAGCTTGTGGTCCCTCTGGAGGTCACAATTATTATTCGATTTAAAAAACCGTTTGATTATATCACCGTAACACCCTAAGGAAGGTTGAGTTCGAATTTCGGGAAAATCAGACCAAAATTGCCATACAAAATGGCCGCCGTTTGTACGCGAATACTGTTAAAAAATGGTATATCAAGGTTGTGGACACTGTGGAGGTCACAATTTTAATTCAATTTTGATGAAACTTGAAATTCATGGTTATAACCCAAAGATCTTTGTTCCTTTCGATATTTGCGCATATCGGATCGTAACTTCCTGAATTATGGCCCCTGATTATACGCAAAATCGCCTCTTTTTTAGCTTGGAGGTCACAATTATTATCCGATTTAAAAAAACGTTTGATTATATTACTGTTACACCGTGAGGAAGGTTGAGTTCGAATTTCGGGAAAATCAGACCAAAATTGCCATACAAAATGGCCGCCGTTTGTACGTGAATACTGTTAAAAAATGGTATATCAAGGTTGTGGACCCTGTAAAGGACACAATTTTAATTCGATTTTGATGAAACTTGAAATTCATGGTTATAACCCAAAGATCTTGGTTCTTTTAGATATTTGCGCATATTGGATCGTAACTTCCTGAATTATGGCCCCTGGTTATACGCAAAATCCCCCTTTCTTTAGCTTGTGGTCCCTCTGGAGGTCACAATTATTATCCGATTTAAAAAAACATTTGATTATATCACCGTTACACCGTAAGGAAGGTTGAGTTAGAATTTCGGGAAAATCGGACCAAAATTGACAGACAAAATGGCCGCCGTTTGTACGCGAATACTGTTAAAAAAATGATATATCATGGTTGTGGACCCTGTATAGGTCACAATTTTAATTTGATTTTGATGAGGAAGGTTGAGTTCTAATTTCGTGAAAATCGTATCAAAATTGCCGGACGAAATGGTCGCCGTTTGTACGCGAATAGTGTAAAAATATGGTATATCATGGTTGTGGACTCTCTACAGGTCACAATTCTTATCCGATTTTGATGAAAAAAGTCACATTTCTAGGTTGTGTACCGTCACACCATAATCATTGTCGGCTTCGAATTTCATGAATATCAGACTGAGCTGACCAACTAAATTGCTGTTCCCAATACAGTATGAAATACAGGACTTAATGATGTAGGAAAAATCACTTTCGGTATTGCTTGTTCTCTGTCCATCTCTCGAAAATGTGGGCGTATCCTGCCTGGCAGTGCCAGAATATCTTTGATGATCTTGTTAATCCTCTGTTTCATCTTTTAATTGTATAATCCCAATATATACAACGGTGCACCTTTGTTTTATTAGTAGCTTGTAATAGCTACTCATGCTCACTTTCCTTGCATTTAATTGGATGGTCCACACTGATGTTTGTATATATATATTCATATTTTTCTCATTCTTTATGTATTTGTGTATAGTGCTTGATAACGACTTGTGAAATCTTGTTGAAACGTCGCAGTGAAATAAACCATAGTAATTGTTATTCCATAAAAGTGTGTTATTTGGTATATCATGGTTGTGGACCCTGTATAGGTCACAATTTTAATTTGATTTTGATGAAACTTGAAATGCATGGTTATAACCCAAAGATCTTGGTTCCTTTCGGTATTTGCACATATCGGATCGTAACTTCCTGAATTATTCGAATTTCGTGAAAATCATACCAAAATTGCCGGCTGAAATGGTTGCTGTTTGTACGCGAATAGTGTAAAAATATGGTATATCATGGTTGTGCACTCTCTACAGGTCACAATTCTTATCCGATTTTGACGAAAAATCACATTTCTAGGTTGTGTACCGTCACACCATAATCATTGTCAGCTTCGAATTTCATGAATATCAGACTGGAACTGACCAACAAAATGGCTGCTCCTAATACAGTATGACATACAGGACTTAATGACGTAGGAAAAATCACTTTCGGTATTGCTTGTTCTCTATCCATCTCTCAAAAATGTGGGCGTATCCTGCCTGGCAGTGCCAGCCTATCTTTTAGCTTGTGGTTCCTCTGGAGGTCACAATTATTATTAGATTTAAAAAAACGTTTGATTATATCACCGTTACACCTTAAGGAAGGTTGAGTTTGAATTTAGGGAAAATCGGACCAAAATTGACAGACAAAATGGCCGCCGTTTGTACGCGAATACTGTTAAAAAATGGTATATCATGGTTGTGGACCCTGTATAGGTCACAATTTTAATTTGATTTTGATGAAACTTGAAATGCATGGTTATAACCCAAAGATCTTGGTTCCTTTCGTTATTTGGGCATATCGGATCGTAACTTCCTGAATTATTCGAATTTCGTGAAAATCATACCAAAATTGCCCCCTGAATGTCCGAAAAATCGCCTATGGTCCCTCTGGAGGTCACAATTATTACCCGATTTAAAAAAACGTTTGACTCAATCACCGTTACACACTACGGAAGGCTGAGTTCGAATTTCGAGAAAATAGAACCATAATTGCCAGACAAAATGGCCGCCGTTTGTACGCGAATAGTGTAAAAATAAGGTATATCAAAGTTGTGGACCCTGTAGAGTTCACAATTTTAATTTGATTTTGATGAAACCTGAAATGCTTGTTTATAACCTAAAGATCTTTATACTTTTCGATATTTGCGCATATCAAATTGTAACCTAATGAATTATGGCCTTTGATTGTAGGAAAAATCACTTTCGGTATTGCTTGTTCTCTATCAATCTCTCGAACAATTATTATCCGATTTAAAAAAAATCTCTGATCATATAACTTACTGTTGCACCGTAAGGAAGGTTGTGTTTGAATTTCGTGAAAATCGTACCAAAATTGCCGGACAAAATGGTTGCCGTTTGTACGCGAATAGTGTAAAGATATGGTATATCATGGTTGTGGACTCTCTACAGGTCACAATTCTTATCCGATTTTGCTGAAAAGTCACATTTCTAGGTTGTGTACCGTCACACCATAACCATTGTCGGATTCGAATTTCATGAATATTAGACTGGAACTGACCAACAAATTGGCTGCTCCCAATACAGTATGAAATACAGGACTTAATGATTTCGAAAAAATCACTTTCGGTATTGCTTGTTCTCTATCCATCTCTCAAAAATGTGGGCGTATCCTGCCTGGCAGTGCCAGCCTATCTTTTCACCATTTTGGGAATACGTCCATGCACAGACAATAGTAGTTTAAAGGGAGAATTACCACGGTGACAATACCCTTTCAATGCAAAATTAATCAACTTTTATTGAATTTTTAATCATAACTTTCTAATTATAGATATGATCACCATAAAATTGGGAACATTTGTCGCACAAGTTTCCATGACGATAATGAATAAAAATTAAGTTAAAATATGCACATACATAATGAATTAATTTGCATAAATTATGCGTAATGGTCTTAATTTTTTCAATGTTTTCTATAAAAATGGACATTTGTCGTCATTTAAGTGAAAAAATAAGGTTTTGATTTTAAGTAAAGCAATACAAAACAATGTAAGCTTATATGCAAATAAGCTTACCTAATTTGCATGTTCTGATTAATATCATTCAAAATCAGAATATTGTATATTGTTCATTCATTTAAAAAAAAAAACCTACCAGTTAGGCTTCTTATTAGTACATCAATTTTCAAACATATGGACTAAAATTATTTTATGCTTATTTATGGTAAAATTTTCGGTTTGCCTTTTGTAGCCTATGTCTTGCACATGTAAAAATGCTTTATATAAAATTGTTAACAAGAGTCTAGCACTCACAAAATATTCATTCGCAGTGAGTCGCCTAGGAAATTTAGAGGACTGTTATACTCATTCGACGCCACTTTTCGACCAATCAGAATCCAAGAAATTTCCATTTTGGGCTACAATATAACATATTGAATAATCTAAAAACAAGGTGTTTGATTGAGCTGTGTAAATAATTATTTTCAATTTGCTGATTGCCTATTCTGCATAATTTATTTATACTATTCTGGGTTGGGCTTATATATGATCTATATATACTATTCAAAAAAAGTAGGGGACATTTGATTTTGGGGGCATAATACTAAAATATGCAAATGACTACGAAAAAAGTCACGATAGAACATAACAGAAGAAACATTTCCAGTTTCATGTGACGCACAAATGCACCAATAGCTACCGCATGGAATGCAGGTGATGCTTGGGATCATCATGGGGGTCCAACCCAACAAGAGTTGCACGACTCTGACTTTGAATGTTACAGTCATTGCGGCATTGAATTCCAGGGTGGAAACATCAGTTTAATTGTTTTAGTGACCAGAAAACAAATTTTGATATGCGTCGGCTTACCCAAAATGAAAGGTTACGTGCCCTTGGCATGCTACAGATCGGCTAGACTGGCCCAGTCTCTTCTATTTATTTTACATTTCGATTTATATAAAAGTAGTAATTTTTAGTAAACCAACACTTTCGTTTCCATTTGTATAAAAAAAAAATTTGAGTAAACCTGTAACCAGCACCAGAGACTGGACAATTTGCGAGCTTCACAATAAAATGGGCGTTTCTTGTCCTGTTTTACGTTGTTCCTTATTTGGAATGATTGACAGTTGTCAAGCAAGCCCCGAGTCACGTGACACGAATTTGTAAGTGTGATGTCTAAGATAAATTAAGTTCGATATTTACCTTCATGAATCATGCGTCTCGAATGGAGTGCAAAGCAGTCATGCTGAAACCGTCTGCGGGCTGATGTCACGTTTTTGTTTCCATTCGCCATTCATCTTCGTCCCGATACGCATGAACTGGCTTCGTTAAGTTGTTATAATGATGTCGTGTGTAATTATTTATGTTCATTCACCTCATCCCATACGTTGTATCCGTTCATTCGACAGATATTGTCCGTCAACAAAATTCTTAGATCGTTAAAGTATCACTAAATAACAATAACTGTTATCCAAAACAAACATCTCGCACCTACACCAGTTTGCCAGTGCAAATGCAGTAATCCCGTGCACGACGTCACACGACCTACATAATGCAGATTGACCTACTAGATGAGAATGAAGCTCTATTTGCCCAGTCTCTAGAGATTACGTTTTTTTTTCGTTTTTTTTTTGAGAGGACTGGTCAATTTTTGGTGTGTGGAGAAGACTGGCCACCAGTCTACAGATCGGCACAACACAGAAAAGTTGTGGCGCGGACGATGAATGTTTCTCAGTCTGTCATAAGCAGGCTATGGTCCAGATACCGTGATACACAATCTGTACAGGACAGACCACGCTACAACTAAAGCCCAGGATCGATTTATCCGTACCTTGGCCTTGAGAAATCGTGTCATCACAGCAAATCAGATCAGCGCTCGTCTTCAAACAGACACTTGTGTGAGAGTGAGTGGCCAGACGATTCGGAATTGACTGCATAGGGGTCACCTTCACGCCCGACGTCCTCGCGTGATCCCTTGTTTGACAGATCATCACATTCAGGCAAGAAGTCGTTGGTGTAGGGATCGTCAACACTGGGATAATCGACGCTGGAGCAATGTGACGTTTCCGATGAGTCAAGGTTCACAGTTGATTTTTTGGACAGACGTAGGAGGTTGTGGCGTCATCGAAACGAGCGCTTCCAAGACGTTAACGTCATCAGACATGATCGATTTGGGGGTGGTTCTGTTATGGTGTGGGGAGGCATCACTGTTGCTGGAAGAACGGCTTTACATGTTGTTGCAGGGCGTGTTACAGGCCAGTACTACAGGGACAACATCTTGGCAGTCCATGTTGTGCCGTTCACATGACGTCATGGCCGCCGTTTCATCTTCCAGGATGACAATGCAAGATGTCACAAGGCCAGTATCGTTACAGGTTACCTCCAACAACAGAACTTCACCACATTACCTTGGCCAGCACCGAGTCCAGACCTCCCACCCATCAAGCATGTCTGGGACATGCTTGGACAGAGGTTACGTCAAGTCAACAACGTTCTGCCAATGTCCAAGAAATTGCTGCTGCGTTGCAACAGGAATGGGACAATCTGGACCAAAATGACCTTAGACGTCTCATTAGGAGTATACCACGTCGGATCAACGCTTGTTTGGCAAACAGAGGAGGATTTACCCGTTACTGACTTTGTTGTGATGCGGTGGTAACTTTGCTGTTTGACCTCGGGTATCATTTTACCCTTATAATGGTTAGTCTGTGCCTTACTTAGTCTAACGATCATTTGGAATAAATCGATGAATGTGAACTTCATTTAGTTTTGTCATTTGTTTCTTCGTCAGTTTCATTAGGTGACTTTAATAACACTTAAAAATCAAATATCCCCTACTTTTTTTGAATAGTATATATAAAATTGTGTTTCTTGTCGGTGTGTAGGCCTAATTGTTTATATTGTGGGAATGTCCTCCTGCACTTCAAACAGTAAATCTGGCTCGGTAAAAGTGAGAAGTTGTATTTCTGACATCGAATAATGACATGATACAAAATTCATAAATTTTTCATTCCTAATCATATTTTTCAGAGAAAAGAACAGGCATTGAAACTAGGAGTAAAATACGCAAAAGAACAGCTGTTTTATACAGTTAGACAGAAAGACGTGCACTGCAGTTATGGCTGTTCTCACATTCGTTTTCACTCCCTGTACATATAACCAAGCTATTTTCTAAGCGAAAAATTTCGGCTTTTTTGCAAAGATCGTCCTATTTTACGCATAACTGATATCAACCTTCAAGCAAACTGTCATATATAAGCGATGATATTTCTTGGTTTATCAAAAGAACAAAGCTTTAGTATGTTCCTATCAACCAATTTGGGTACCATCATTTGCCGACGTCATCGACGCGTCCGCCATATTGGTTTTTGCGCAGCGGACGAATTCATGGAATGGTCATTTAAATTGAATTTTTACACTGGTTCTCAAGTATTAAATTACATTATTCTGACATGTTCATGGAGAAGAAAGGTTTATTATTTATTCATGGGCGTTGCTTTATCTATTTTGGGAATTTCATATGAGGAAAAATTCATTTATCGGGTATTCCATGTGGAAAAATTGCGTTTTGTTTTTATAATAGGTCATTTGGGTCACAGGACTCTAGAAAATTCTATTTTCACAACAATTCCAGCATTCCTCGGGGAATTCCCGTCAGTTTGATACATAATTCGTGATAGTGACCTCTGAGGAAACAGGGTTAATATTTATTTTCACGAAGGTATACCCTATCCCGGAATGTTGACGTCTCGCGATCTAATGTTCGAGAAAAACAACACTTACGGAAACAAATATTTTACCAACAGAAACAACAGTGGCTGATAAAAAAAACATTTTTGTGCAATTTTATACAATTTAAAGGGACAATAACATTCTTGCTGGCTTGGTATCTCTAGAAAATTTAAATAATACCCTTATTCTAAGTAGGCTACTAGATGTTAAAGTGACCTACCTGTTGTGTAAATTATCAATTACATCCTATTTTACAACCTGTTTCACAGAGAATTACTAACGAATTATCTCTGTAACGGATGCCTGTCTAAACACGTGCGTTGACTTGCACGCCTCGTAGTCATTGGCTTAACGGCTCGTGCAATGTTTACTTAACACCTAACTGCTTCGGGCAAAATGATGCATTTTACTCATTTTAATACCCATTTACACTAAATAGGAAATATTTTTTAACTACAAATTATTTATTTTTCCTTTACCTCAAAAAAATGTTTGAGAATTTAATTTGTCGGAGTAAAAAAGTTAATATGCCGTACTCATAAAGCCTTGTCGATGTCATGCTTATCAGTGATTGTATTATAGCGGCCAAGCGAATATTCACTGCGGGATCAGTTTGCCTATTTTACTTGTCCAGAGGGTTCGAAAATATTTTAAAATCCAAATCACATTTGAAAAGGTTTACGTTAGACTTTTCAAATCAATTGGTTGAATTTTTCCAATTTTTCAAAATAGGCGAGGTAAGATGAAATTTATATCATCATTTAATTGGAATATTCTAAAATAAAACGATTTGTTGACCAGAATGAAGATTGGGACATATTATTCAGTAACAACAAGAGTGTTATTGGGACTTTAATCTTATAAAATCAACAAAAACATCAAAGATTTCAACAGTAAATATTTCATACAAGCAGCTAGGTTAAACATAGACAATTGTGAAGAAAAGTAAGTAGCATTCAACTGCGCATGACGGCCATTTTATTGCGTCACTGACCTCTCTAATAATATAAGAATGGGATCATTTTAAATATATGGAGCACTCAGCAGTCTCAAATATATTTTATTGAATAAAACACATTAATTATTGTGCAAAGGATGCCTCAGAACGTTTATCTAAATCTTTCAATTTCCATATAGAATTGGGAATTAAGTCCACAAGTCTATATTCTTGCTCAATTAACAGTGGTTAGAGATCGTCACTATTGCAAAGTCACATATGACATACTATAAAACAATATGGGTTCTTAAATGGTTTGTATAACCCTGTGAAGTAAATAAAGCAAAACCATATCATAATTTGGTGTTTATGTGATAGTGATTTTATTTATTTTATGGGTATTTTAATGGGATCACAATACTAATTTAATCTTAGATAATGTTACACATCACTGCTTCTTTAAACTATCCTGTATACACTCTTCTTAAAGGGGTTTCCAGTGAGTTCCAGTTCACTCAGCTCACTGGTAGTTAATTGTCCCCCGCCTTTCGAAGAAAGTTGGGGGACTATTAAAATGGGTTCGTCCATCCGTCTGTCTGTCTGTCCGTCACACTTTTTGGGACACAATAACTCTTTTCCTAATTGAGCTAGAATGTTCAAACTTGGTGTATATGCTTATTAGGTCAATGCCTTGATGGAGTTCGAAGATGAGCATTTTCCGCTTAGGGTAAGCAGAGATAAGCAATTTGATTGGTTGATGCTTTGGGACACGATAACTTTAGTTCTAATTAAGTGAGGTTGATGAAACTTGGTGTATAGTTTCATTACAGTAATACCTTGACTAAGTTCGATAATGAGCATTTTCTGCTCAGGGTAAGCAGAGCAATTTGATTGGTCGAGACTTTGGAACACAATAACTCTCCTAATTGAGCTAGAATGTTCAAACTTGGTGTATATGCTTATTAGGTCAATGCCTTGATGGAGTTTGAAGATGAGCATTTTCCGCTTAGGGTAAGCAGAGATAAGCAATTTGATTGGTTGATGCTTTGGGACACGATAACTTTAGTTCTAATTAAGTGAGAGTGATGAAACTTGGTGTATAGTTTCATTACAGTAATACCTTGACTAAGTTCGATAATGAGCATTTTCTGCTCAAGGTAAGCAGAGTGATACGCAATCTGATTGGTCGAGACTTTGGAACACAATAACTCTCCTTCTAATTGAGTTAAAATGTTCAAACTTGGTGTATATGCTTATTAGGTCAATGCCTTGATGGAGTTCGAAGATGAGCATTTTCCGCTTAAGGTAAGCAGAGATAAGCAATTTGATTGGTTGATACTTTCGGACAAGGTAACTTAGGTTCATCTTGATTGATGATTTTTATGCCAATACAATGACTGCATTCTCATTTAGTAATGGATTCGACAGTAACAGTGTATAGAAACAATTGACTTGGACACGAGGGCCAGAGGGGCCCTTTTGTCTGCCTTTAGGGTCCCTCTAACTAGGGTACATTTTCATTTTTCTCGTCGGTTTTAGCATTTTTCTTTATAAAACACTTTTGGATGACACTTCGTGTACAGTTTGATTGCTCTATACGTTTGAAAAAAAAAATGTGCGATTAATTAATATGTGTCTTCTATTTATTTTGGGATTTTGGCTGGGGACATCAGCCTCACTGTTGGCTTGTTTCAACTTTGACCTGAGGTTTTCTTAGTTTTGTATCATCATCACTATGGTCACTTCTTAGGAATGATTTCATGAAGGTCAGAGGATATTTTCATCCTCTGTAATTCATGGTTAGTTTGTATTTAATTTAATAGTTTTGTGGTTGTATATAGTATATAGTTTATTACGGTGATAATCAAGAGCAGTTGTTTTAAGTTGCAGCGATAGAATTTAAAGGTATGTGTTAATATTTGTTTTAATAGTTTTTATATTTCATTGTGTAATTGGTCTTTGTTAAAGTGGCGGCCATGTTAGTTTTGTTGGTAAAGTTTTCAAATAAGTTAAAGTTAGTCTAGTTTTCATTAATTATATTCTGCAAATACATATATAGTCAATAATAATAACGCTATTTAAAGCATTTCGCTTTAAATCTACATGTATTACTTTCACACAACTTATATTATTTTATTACAGACTTCATAAGGTACTTCACCTTTGTTAAAGTCTGGTAAGCCAGGAAAACCCCTTTTCAGGGTAAGATATGTTATGATTTTATTAATTAGCTTTATAATAAAGAGCCTACGAGTTTCTGCATATGTCATGCGGGTTAACAGGAGGTAGTTTTACCTTTATAGGTTAATATTATAGATTAAGTATAAGTAAATAGTATTTAGAGGTGTTTTATTATTAATATGTAATATATTATTTTAATGAATATGAACGCATTGATTTTTATATGTTTGATTGTATTACTTATATTATAAATGTATACTTTCAGGGTTTTTCTTTACTGGAATAAACAGTTGTTAAACTGAACCCTTGTGTGGTCGCTTTGTCTAATAATTAGACCCCCTACAACATTTACACTACAAAAATAATAACTGTGCCATGCCTAGTACCAAACCTACTTTTATTTGGGTCATATATTCCATGTCAAATCACCAACCAATAGTGTAAAAGTTAAAACCTACCCCTTTAGATTTAGCTGAAATTTAGTGTACATGCTTATTTGGACAGAAAAAACTGATATTTCAAATTTTAGCTTGATCCAACCAACGGTTGCCAATATATGTCAGTCTCAATTTTGAGGAATTTGGCCAAAATGGGCTTGGCCGCCATTATTCATTTGACCATTACTCAGCAACCAACAAGTCAAAATTGTTATAATAAGGGTTCCAAATATGCCATTATTTTTGACATGGGTGAATTTTGAAGTATCAAAAACCATGGACTTAGACTTTACCATGACCTTGTAGAACTCGTGACCTTGAGATTAAGGTTGTTCAAAAATTAGCCCAACATGTTTTCTACACAATATCAAAAGATTGGTTGCCAGGCAACGAAACATACGCCCACAGCAGCTAAATCGTCCGGGCAGTCAACAAGGGTTGTCGCATATTTGTACTTTTTTTTGGTTATGAAACATTTGTAATACACTAAAATCTGATTAAGAGTAACAATTCATAATAAAACACAACACAAGGTATATATGGATATAACTACTTCTCTATACTTTAATAACGACGTTTCGTAACACATACAGGTCACGTTTTCAAGTTAATGAGAGTAACAACTCATTATGTAATTATCTTAAAATCATTAGAATTTGTTTGCTTTTTATAAAGTTTTGCCCCACCCTAACAATTAGTATAGGAAACATTTAACATCATGGATTTAGCTTTTCAGTTATCAAAATTCATTGAAAATCAAAATACTTGTTCGTTTCAACACCTTAAACACTGTGTATCAATCTGAGGTCAATCGGATGATAAGTTTGGCATCTATAGCGTCACAAGGTTTTTTGAAGTGATCAAGGGAGATAACTCTGGAAGTAATTATTTGAAATCGCTGAAAATCAGTAGGCTTCTTCATCTCATGACCTTAAACAGTGTTTGTAAATTTAAAGTCAATCGGATATAAACTTTGGCCTATAGAGCTTCCACAGGATTTTTGATGTGATCAAGGGCCACAACTCTGGCACTAATTATTAGAAATCGCTGAAAATCAATAGGATTCTTCGTCTCATGACCTTAAACACTGTATATAAATTTAAAGTCAATCGGATATTAACTTTGGCCTCCAGAGTGCCCACAAGATTTTTTAAAAGTGATCAAGGGCCATAACTCTGGCACTAATTATCGGAAATTGCTGAAAATCAATAGGATTCTTTGTCTGATGACCTTAAACACTGTGTATAAATTTAAAGCCAATCGGATATTAACTTTGGCCTCTAGAGCGTCCACAAGATATTTTTGAAGTGTTCAAGGGCCATAACTCTGGCACTAATTATCGGAAATCGCTGAAAATCAATAGGCTTCTTCATCTTATGACCTTAAACACTGTGTATAAATTTGAAGTCAATCGGATATTAACTTTGGCCTTTAGAGCGTCCACAAGATTTTTTGAAGTGATCAAGGGCCATAACTCTGGTAGTTATTATCGCAAATCGCTGAAAAACAATAGGCTTCTTCGTCTCATGACCTTAAACACTGTGTATAAATTTAAAGTCAATCGGATATTAACTTTGGCCTTTAGAGCGTCCAAAAGATTTTTTGAAGTGATCAAGGGCCATAACTCTGACACTAATTATCGGAAATCGTTGAAAATCAATAGGATTCTTCGTCTCATGACCTTAAACACTGTGTATAAATTTAAAGCCAATCGGATATTAACTTTGGCCTCTAGAGCGTCCACAAGAAGTGATGAAGGGCCATAACTCTGGTAGTTATTATCGGAAATCGCTGAAAAACAATAGGCTTCTTCGTCTCATGACCTTTAACACAGTGTATAAATTTAAAGTTAATCGGATATTAACTTTAGCCTCCAGAGCGTCCACAAGCAATTGTGGACGGACGGACCGGGGCGACGACAATATACGACCACATTTCAATGTAGGCGTATAAAAATGTCAACAGCAAAGTGTCTTACCTTTCTCTTTTATAATATGTCAGAAGGTATAATTTAAAATATGAACATGTTTGATCGTAAATATTATATGATTTAGCACCAGATAGGCAGAAAATAAAGAAGATTAAACAATTTTGAAAAAAATATGAAGAACAAAAAAAAACAAAATCAAATTTTGAAAAAATCACATTGACTATTGAGGTAAGGAGGGGCGTTCATGTACCCGTGATCCCACCAAGGTTAAACCCATATTTAAAAGTCAACATGACAAGGAAGAGAACTCTATGATCTCTGACCCATAAACTTTTAACTTTTTAAAACAATCTATCAGCAGTAATGTACCATGTACAATATACTTGTGAGTGTGACCCAATAAAAATAACACTGTTCATTAAAATTGCCTGTTTAATCCTTTAGATAAATAAACAATGAAAATGCTAAATGATATAATTTGCATGGATTTACAAACTAAAAGATGGACTAGGTCGGAACTCAAAGCAGTAGCACATATTACAATCAAATAATGTACAAACATTAATAACATGTAATAAAAAAAAATACACATGGAAGGTATCAGTCTCACAACAAGGCATCAGTCTCACAACAAATTATGATGCATAACAGATGGACATGTCCTTTCATAGTAATTAAAAGTTCATTACTCCTCTCTTCACAAGCATCAACACAACAGATTTGGATATTAAAATATGTACTGACAAAGCCTATATTATCTGGGCCCTTACTATACAACTATATACATGTATTATATTTCACTTAGAAAATGCAGAAAATATAAAAGATGGATTGCACACAATGTATTTAAGCTGCATCAATGTGTATAGTCAAGCCTTGTAATTGTTATAGTAAAAGCATTTCTCAATATTCTCATTAAAATAAAACTTATAAATTTATTCATGTTATTAGAATAATTATATTTTAATAATTAATATGCTTAGTGACAGTCGATCAAGCTGATAAAGTTAATATAAATCTAACTTTTTCTTTATGTCGTTGCGCTTCCATTCAGCCAATTTGTAGAATTTATCTCGCGGCATCTTAAATAAATTATCAAAATCTTCATCATTTAAATGAATCTGAAATAAAAATATAAGACTAATTATTTGCATATATAGGACACCCCTATGCAGTGTAGTCCAATAAACCTTACATTAGATGAGTATTTATTCTGTAATAGAGCCATGCGTAGCAAATAGAACCGGCCATCCCAATTATGCTACCTGATTATAGTTGGGTGCCCTGAGCTAAAAAAAAAAAAAAATCTCGAAAACAATTTACAGTTATGTCACTACATCTATACAAACAACAGCCCTAGATGATCCTTTATTATAAACTGTCAAAAACTGTACTGTATGATTATCTGTGTGCTCTATTTCATAAGATATATCCATTCGACTGTACTTAAAATACAAGTCCGCTTTTGTGTACTAGCGAAGTACATGGTTATTTTGGATTTTCAATTATTGATTTCTTTTCCGATAAGAATTAACCACCACTACTATTCAGGACTAATCTTTTAAATCTTAATTTGCTATTTCTTTTCCGATAAGTATTAACCACCATTTCCATTCGGGACTATTCTTTTAAATCGTAAATTGCTATCTAACAAAATCTGCTCCATGATTCGATTGAATTTCATATGTCCGAGCATGCGCAATGCAGCTCAGTTTTGGATCTGCCATTCCCTTGTACTTATATTATATATGTGTGTGCAGTCCAATTTAAATTTCATTAAGTTTTTGTAGATATATTGGACTGATCTATTTCTATTTTTATACGCCCACATTTTCATGTGGACGTATATTGTCGTCGCCCCTGTTCGTCCGTCCGTCCACAATTGTTTGTGAACAGTCTACAGGTCACAATTTTTATCCGATTTCAATGAAACTTAAAATATAGGTTTATCACCCTAAGATCTCGGTTCCTTTCGATATTGGCATGTATCAGACTGTAACTTCATGGGCTATGGCCCCTGATTGTACGAAAAATCATGTTTATTTTTTAGCTTGTGAACAGTGTAGAGGTCACAATTTTGAACCGATTTGGATGAAACTTGAAATGCATGTTTATAACCCAAGATCTTGGTTCCTTTCGATATTTGCGCCAATTGGATCGTAACTTCCTGAATTATGGCCCCTGATTGTCCAAAAAATCGCCCTTTTTAGCTTGTGGTCCCTCTGGAGGTCAAAATTGTTATCCGATTTAAAAAAACGTTTGATTATATCACTGTTCCATGGTTATGAAGGTTGTGTTCGAATTTCGTGGAAATCAGACCAAAATTGACGGACAAAATGGCTGCCGTTTGTACACGAATAGTGTGAAAATATGTTATATCAAGGTTGTGGAGCTTATACAGGTCACAATTTTGAACCGATTTTGATGAAACTTGACATGTATGTTTATAACCCAAAGATCTCAGATCCTTGCGATATTTGTGCCCATCGATCGTAACTTCCTGAATTATGGCCCCTGATTGTCCGAAAAATTGCCCTTTTTAGCTTGTGGTCCCTCTGGAGGTCAAAATTGTTATCCGATTTAAAAAAACGTTTCATTATATCACCATTCCATGGTTATGAAGGTTGTGTTCGAATTTCGTGAAAATCGGACCAAAATTGACGGCCAAATGGCCGCCGTTTGTACGCGAATAGTGTGAAAATATGTTATATCCAGGGGTGCACAATTTCACTTTTGAACCACTAGCCCATGGACAGGTGTCATGACAAAATTTGCTAGCCCTACAGAAAAATATACCTGCCCAAAATATAAATAAAAATATGGTCCTTTTGTTTTTAATTTATTTTAATGACTAAACATAAAAATAATAACAGTAAACAAATATTTAAGCATCCAAATGTTCCAATATTGTGTCAACCTTTCCATATATCATCAATAATGTATTGGACGTTATTACTAATATAATAGACAACAAGAGCCATAAACGGAGGAATACAAAGATTTGTGTTGTCTATCGGCCATTTTATAGCTACAGGTTCGATATAGGAAGATATTCATTTACCCTTACAAGAATACTTATTTAAACCATGCAACATCAGTCCAGTGCTGTCTCAAAAAAAATACCTATGTTTTTCGGATCATGCGATTTACGGACCACCATGACACATGACCTCCCCGTACACTTAGCATTATTCATATTTCTGCCTATATAATTAAATATATTTTAATCAGAAAATCAACGATTGCTTTGAAAAATCAAGAAGAAACAGGAACAATTCTAACAACAGTACAACCGGTCGTGTGGAAAAGTCTTGTGATGTGAAAACGCTATATCACGGCGTTTGCAATCTCCATGAAATGAATTCTTGGAAATTTATAACAGTATCTATTGCGGTAAATGACAATAAATAAAAAGAAAGACATATTTTAACAAAATAGGGAGAGAAAAAAATGCGTATTCATTTCGGTATGGAATGCTGTCATTCGACAATACTCGTTTATCTTTAGAAGAGTTATTTTTAGTAACGGAAGCTACCGGTACAAGCCGGTAGCACTATCGGTGCCCAGTAAGTTTAGTTGTGACTGAAGCTGGCCTATTCTGCTTTTCAACTATTAAAAACTTATTACGCAGACTGGAACTTATATGCTTTAAATACATTGTAATCACAAAGTAAGAATTTCTGTCAGAGAAAATCGGCTTGTTTGCGGGTGGACGTAATAGTAATACGTAATATCAGCTGTCCAACAAAATGATTTACCTGTTCCGTGCGTCGGGCGATGGTAATTGTGCACCCCTGGTTATATCAAGGTTGTGGACCTTTATAGAGGTCACAGTTTTGAACCAATTTTGATGAAACTTGACATTTTTTTATGTTAGGCGCAATCTTCACCCCTCGCGCAGGTTGCAATCTGCGCTGTCGTGTTGCGCAGATTGCACCTCGCGCGCGCAGAGTACATGTACAATCTGCGCTGATGAAGCTGGTGCGCAGATTGTCCACGTTGCGCTGATTACCCCGCGATGTTTTTCGAGATGTTAGTTGTCTGTCAGACGTATATATATTTGCCCACGTTGCGCTGATTACCACTCGATGTTTTTCGAGATGTTAGTTGTCTGTCAGACGTAAATATATATATTTTATTTCGTTGTAACACTTCCGGGATCAAATTAGATAGTGATGCGCATGCGGTAACTTCAGTGTGAATGTGTATCTTGAACAGTGCGGATGTGTGTCCACATTGTCTCATTCAGTCTCTGAATATTTTTACAACTGACCTGCCCACTATCGGCTTTGTAGTGAATAATTTTTAAAATCACAACATAATTAGCGTGTGTGCATAGAAAATAAGATTTAATTTGAAATTCTGTCAGCAGTATCTCATAATCCGTGCTGACCATGTAACTGAATGTAAAAAATATTTGCTGTAGTTTGACGTAACTACATATGGTTTCAATTTATGTGTTCACAATTGGTCATCGTTTTATAACATCCGCTTAGTCGTAAAATGCGTAATAAACTTGACCAAAAAAGAAGAAAAAAAATCTAGTTCGGGTCATGAGCACGGATCACTCATCCACTTGTTTTCCTCAAATGCATACGGCCAATTACGGGTCTGGTAATAAACTTGCCGTATCTTTCTTATATGATACTATATCGAGAATATACTATATCGAAGTGTTTGTAAGTATCGATTTCTGGCATCGGTCGGTAAACCTTACAGTTCTTACACATACATAAAAATGGCTTTCGATTCCATTTTATGTAAACGAAACTTACTGTACGACGGTATTTCCCCCCCCCCCCCAACAACAAAAAAACCCCACACAATGGCCTATGATTGATTCCAGTCTACGAATAAGGCCGTCGTCGCTTGAAATGTCCGTCATTTAGATTATATTCTTTGAATGACTACCATCATATTACAGACGTGTAATTACACCACCGTCGCATGGAATATACAACAGTCATAAATGCCTGTCGATAGATTCTTTGAATGGCCACTATACCTATTGTTTAATTAATCCCCCTAATCCAGACACATGTGTGGGTTTCATCCAAAACAACACCGTCGAGGTTAATATGACAAGGATAGTAAATGAAATGTTTAGTCACTTATGTGGAAGCGGGCATTAAATGAAATGATCTGATTGTCAACGATATTATCCTTGGTGGAAGTGGACGTAAATCCCCAAGAACGAACGAAATGATCTGCACCTGTAATCTTCGATTTCTGTTAGACGTACGCTATAGTATTATCATTGTGCACATAATATGGATTAATCTAGCTGGAAATACACCACCGATAATGTAAGACAATTTTTTACGAATATAATTATTTTAGACTTGCGTACTATGTATTATTACAATTTTGTGCTACCCTACTCGACACTATGCAAAACACGATAAGTTGGTCCTTGAGACTGTCGACTTGAAAATAATTCCAACCAATAATGTTATAAATAGTATGCAATATGCAAAAAAGGTTGTTTAAGAGTGCTGTTAGCCAATAGCCATTATAATTTTTACAATTCTAACCAATGAAAAATTATCGCTGTTTGGTGCACGCCATTTTTATACGCCCACATTTTCATGTGGACGTATTATGTCGTCGACCCTGTCCGTCTGGACGTCCGGACGTCCATCCGTCCACAATTTGTTTGTGGACTCCCTACAGGTCACAATTCTTATCCGATTTTGACGAAACTTGAAATATAGGTTTATCCCCAAAAGATCTCGGCTGCTTTCGATATTGGCATGTATCGGATCAAAACTTCATGGATTATGGCCCCTGATTGTACGAAAAATCACGTTTTTAGCTTGTGGACCTTATAGAGGTCACAATTTTGAACCGATTTTGATGAAACTTGACATGCATGTTTGTAACCCAGAGATCTTGGTTCCTTTCGATATTTGCGCATATCGGATCGTAACTTCCTGAATTATGGCGTCTGATTATACGCAAAATAACCTTTTTTTAGCTTGGAGATCACAATTATTATTCGATTTAAAAAAACGTTTGATTATATCACCGTTACACCCTAAGGAAGGTTGAATACTGTTAAAAAAAAATGGTTGTGGACCCTGTATAGGTCACAATTTTAATTCGATTTTGATGAGGAAGGTTGAGTTCTAATTTCGTGAAAATCGTACCAAAATTGCCGGACGAAATGGTTGCCGTTTGTACGCGAATAGTGTAAAAATATGGTATATCATGGTTGTGGACTCTCAAACTTTTGATGAAAAGTCACATTTCTAGGTTGTGTACCGTCACACCATAATCATTGTCGGCTTCGAATTTCATGAATATCAGACTGGAACTGACCAACTAAATGGCTGCTTCCAATACAGTATGAAATACAGGACTTAATGATGTAGGAAAAATCACTTTCGGTATTGCTTGTTCTCTATCCATCTCTCGAAAATGTGGGCGTATCCTGCCTGGCAGTGCCAGCCTATCTTTATTTTTAAAAAATCCTCTTGTTGGAATATGAATAACAGAAAGAATAAAACGATGACCAAGTTGAATAAGTAAATATCTTTAAAATCATTTTTCTGTTAATTGTAATTATAACCATATATCGTAACCACATAGACGGCTCTCGAGTCAGTAAAGTGGTAATTTGGCGTAAAATCTGCACGCCTTGTGTTATAAAACACTTATAATACTAAGGCAGTGATCCATGGTGATTACCGATTAAAATTAAGCGGATTATTATCATCGCAGTAACTCATTAAATTGCCTGACAAAGTTCACTTCGCGCGCGCAGATTGCTCATCGAAAATTAGACGGAGATTCACGCATGCGCGTGGGGTAATCTGCGCAAGGAGGACAATCTGCGCCTAACATTTATAACCCAAAGATCTTGGTTCCTTTCGATATTTGCGCCCATCGGATCGTAACTTCCTGAATTATGGCCACTGATTGTCCAAAAAATCGCCCTTTTTAGCTTGTAGTCCCTCTGGAGGTGAAAATTGTTATCTGATTTAAAAAAACGTTTGATTATGTCACCATTTCATGGTTATGGAGGTTGAGTTTGAATTTTGTGAAAATCGGACAAAAATTGACGGACAAAATGGCCGCCGTTTGTACGCGAATAGTGTGAAAATATGTTATATAAAGGTTGTGGACCTTATAGAGGTCGCAATTTTGAACCGATTTTGATGAAACTTGAAATGCATGGTTATAACCCAAAGATCTTGGTTCCTTTCGATATTTGCGCCCATTGGATCATAACTTCCTGAATTATGTCCCGGATTGTGCGAAAAATCACTTTTGTTAGCTTTTGGTCTCTCTGGAGGTCAAAATTATTATCCGATAAAAAAAACGTTTATGTCACCGTTACATGGTAATGAAGAGAGAGTGTGAATTACGTGAAATCGGACTAGAATTGACGGACAAAATGGCTGCCGTTTGTACACGAATAGATCTTGGTTCCTTTCGATATTTGCACCCATCGGATCGTAACTTCCTGAATTATGGTCCCTGATTATCCGAAAAATTGCCCATTTTAGCTTGTAGTCCCTCTGGAGGTCAAAATTATTATCCGATTTAAAAAACCATATCACCGTTACATGGTAATGAAGGCTGAGTCCGAATTTCGTGAAAATCGAACCAAAATTGACGGACAAAATGGCCGCCGTTTGTACGCGAATAGTGTGAAAATATGTTATATCAAGGTTGTGGACCTTATAGAGGTCGCAATTTTGAACCGATTTTGATGAAACTTGAAATGCATGGTTATAACCCAAAGATCTTGGTTCCTTTCGATATTTGCGCCCATTGGATCATAACTTCCTGAATTATGTCCCGGATTGTGCGAAAAATCACTTTTGTTAGCTTTTGGTCTCCCTGGAGGTCAAAATTATTATCCGATTTAAAAAAACGTTTATGTCACCGTTACATGGTAATGAAGAGAGAGTGTGAATTACGTGAAAATCGGACTAGAATTGACGGACAAAATGGCCGCCGTTTGTACACGAATAGTGTGAAAATATGTTATATCAAGGTTATGGACCCTATAGAGGTCACAATTTTGAATCGATTTTGATGAAACTTGACATGTATGTTTATAACCCAAAGATCTAGTCGATTTTCGATATTTGCGCCCATCGGGTCATTACTTCCTGAATTGTGTCCCCTGATTGTACAAAAAATCACCCTTTTAAGCTTGTGGTCCCTCTGGAGGTCACAATTATTATCTGATTTAAAAAAAAACGTTTGATTATAAAAACCATACAAATTCTAATGATTTTCTGATAATTCCTTAATGCGACAACTCTTGTTGACTGCCCATACGATTTGGCTGCTGTGTGGGCGTATGTTTTTTTGCCTGGCAACCTATTTTCTATATACCCATAGACACACAGTTCTATTTATATTGGTATTTATATGTGAACGTGCTTTTGTAAATTTATGTTTCATGCCCCATTTAAGAAATAATATTTACAAGTACGCTTATTGAAGGAATGTTTTATGGAATAATTAGAGTATTAAAGAGGAAGACTAACGATTTGCAACAAGGTTTCCATAGATCTTAAATATATATTCAGAAATAATCCCCTCTGTAACACAAGTAAAAAAGTTTTTGTAAAAGAGAAATTAATTTTTATTATAACTGGAAATGACATAGTTGGTTCAACACGCTCACTGGGGGCTATATAAAGCATACAGATTTGGTACTAAACGGCTTTGTGTACTAAACGTTAAAAAAACATAAATTCGTGTTTATAACATCCTAACAAAAAGTCCATTTCATAAGATTTTTGGCCCAAGGACGGGACGTGAATACAATACATCAGTAGACTTACGCCAAATCTGTATGCTTTCTATAAAGCTTAGTGAGCGTGCTGAACCAACTATGTCACTTCCGGTTTTAATAAAAACTAGATCTGCTACTGTCCCATGCAGATATGAAAGCTTTCATATTCGCTGTCACTTCCTGTCACATGTCATGGGTCATATAAATAATCCAAAGAAGAAAAAATAAATCATTAAAATCGGTCGCAATCTATCGAAATTAATGTGATTTTTCACACGTAAACAACTTTGTCGGCACGAAAAACATCAAAAGCGAAATTCGAATTTTTGAAATATTCAAATAACAAAGCCATCCGTATCCCGTCTATCCTGAAATTGAAATGTATTAAATTTTAGACATAGGAGATGCATTGAACATACTATGCCCTATTGTGTTTCTGCTCTGAACGTTTTTATACGCCCACATTTTTATGTGGACGTATATTGTCGTCGCCCCTGTCCGTCCGTCCGTCCACATTTTTTTTGTGAACAGTCTACAGGTCACAATTTTTATCCGATTTCAATTAAACTTAAAATATAGGTTTATCACCATAAGATCTCGGTTCCTTTCGATATTGGCATGTATCGGACTGTAACTTCATGGGTTATGGCCCCTGATTGTACGAAAAATCACGTTTTTTAGCTTGTGAACAGCGTAGAGGTCACAATTTTGAACCGATTTGGATGAAACTTGACATGTTTGTTTATAACCCAAAGATCTTGGTTCCTTTCGATATTTGCGCCCATCGGATCGTAACTTCCTGAATTATGGCCCCTGATTGTCCGAAAAATCACCCTTTTTAACTTGTGGTCCCTCTGGAGGTCACAATTGTTATCCGATTTAAAAAATCGTTTGATTATATCACCGTTGCATGGTTATGAAGGTTGAGTTCGAATTTCGTGAAAATCGGACCAAAATTGACGGACAAAATGGCCGCCGTTTGTACGCGAATAGTGTGAAAATATGTTATATCAAGGTTGTGGACCTTATAGAGGTCACAATTTTGAACCGATTTTGATGAAACTTGACATGTATGTTTATAACCCAAAGATCTTGGTTCCTTTCGATATTTGCGCCCATCGGATCGTAACTTCCTGAATTATGGCCCCTGATTGTCTGAAAAATTGCCCTTTTTAGCTTGTGGTCCCTCTGGAGTTCAAAATTGTTATCGGATTTAAAAAAACGTTTGATTAAATCACCGTTCCATGGTTATGAAGGTTGAGTTCGAATTTCGTGAAAATTGGACCAAAATTGACGGACAAAATGGCCGCCGTTTGTAAGCGAATAGTGTGAAAATATGTTATATCAAGGTTGTGGACCTTATAGAGGTCACAGTTTTGAACCAATTTTGATGAAACTTGACATGTATGTTTATAACCCAAAGATCTTGGTTCCTTTCGATATTTGCGCCCATCGGATCGTAACTTCCTGAATTATGGCCCCTGATTGTCCGAAAAATTGCCCTTTTTAGCTTGTGGTCCCTCTGGAGGTCAAAATTGTTATCGGATTTAAAAAAAACGTTTGATTATATCACCGTTCTATGGTTATGAAGGTCGAATTTCATGAAAATCGGACCAAAATTGACGGACAAAATGGCCGCCGTTTGTACGCGAATAGTGTGAAAATATGTTATATCAAGGTTGTGGACCTTATAGAGGTCACAATTTTGAACCAATTTTGATGAAACTTGACATGTATGTTTCTAACCCAAAGATCTTGGTTCCTTTCGATATTTGCGCCCATCGGATCGTAACTTCCTCAATTATGGCCCCTGATTGTCCAAAAAATCGCCCTTTTTAGCTTGTGGTCCCTCTGGAGGTCAAAATTGTTATCCGATTTAAAAAACCGTTTGATTATATCACGATTCCATGGTTATGAAGGTTGAGTTTGAATTTGGGAAAATCGGACCAAAATTGACGGACAAAATGGCCGCCGTTTGTATGCGAATAGTGTGAAAATATGTTATATAAAGGTTGTGGACCTTATAGAGGTCACAATTTTGAACCGATTTTGATGAAACTCGACATGTATGTTTATAACCCAAAGATCTTGGTTCCTTTCGATATTTGCACCCATTGGATCATAACTTCCTGAATTATGTCCCCGGATTGTCAAAAAATCGCTTTTGTTAGCTTTTGGTCCCTCTGGAGGTCAAAATTATTATCCGATTTAAAAAAACGTTTGACTATATGACCGTTACATGGTAATGAAGAGAGAGTTTGAATTACGTGAAAATCGGACTAGAATTGACAGACAAAATGGCCGTCGTTTGTACACGAATAGTGTGAAAACATGTTATATCAAGGTTGTGGACCCTATAGAGGTCACAATTTTGAACCGATTTTGATGAAACTTGACATGTTGGTTCCTTTTGATATTTGTGCCCATCGGGTCATTACTTCCTGAATTATGTCCCCTGATTGTACGAAAAATCACCCTTCACAATTATTATCTGATTTAAAAAAAAACGTTTGATTATAAAAACCAAACAAATTCTAATGATTTTCTGATAATTCCTTAATATGCGACAACTCTTGTTGACTGCCCGGACGATTTGGCTGCTGTGTGGGCGTATGTTTCGTTGCCTGGCAACCTATTTTTTAGGTTTTCCTTCAAGGGTTCAGAAAACGTAACTCCCATGTCTGTAAGTGTAATATCGCAAAAGTTCTAATGTTTTTTCACGTTTCAAGATGGTGTCACTTCCGGTTCGATCGACAAACTCCATGTTTTGTGTACGAATCAGTAATTACTTGTCTAGTATCGAAAAAAAAGATGTCTTTCTGACCTTTATTTCGACGATTTTTTTGAAAAATTTGATTCTTAATTTCACCAAGGGGAGATAATTTAGAAAATTTTAAAAGTCATTTTTCAAGTCGCATAAGTAATGTCTAGTTACATACTAAATTTCATGAAAATCGTACAACTATTAAAGAAGTTGTCAAGTTGGTCTCAACTTCGGTTCGAAATCACAGCGACGAATTTTCGAATATTACAAAACTTTTAAAAATAAGCTCCCCCTGACCAGCTTAATCGTTCGCAATAAACGTTTCCCCCTAAAATCGGCAAATTGCTGACTTTAAATTGAGAAACTTGACAACAGGGCGAAATTTCCTGTTTTATCACTTTTACAGTACCTCTGATTACCAACCGATTATAACAAAACTTTAAAAATAAAAGAGAAAGAGAGAAATGCGGCTTAAAGTCCATTCGACAAAAACGAGGTCATTTCGGGGCTCACGTATATTTTTTAATTTTATTTTAAAACTTCCCTTGCACGTACGGGTCTTTAGGAGTGGGAGGAAACCCACGAGGTTGGACACCATACTCCATGTCACATGGAACCTGGAAATCGAAATGACCCCGGTTGACTCAATGACAGACGTTACGATACAGCGCGCAGATGCTAACCATTCAGCCTCCCTAAAATCGGGAAATTGCTGACTTATAGCAAGAAACATTTCAACCGGGCATTTCAATCGAAACAACGCCAGTTGACTCAATGACAGACGTTGCGATACAGAGCGCAGGTGCTAACCATTCAGCCACGTAACCTCCCTAAATTTGGCAAATTGCGGACCAACAGCGAGAAACATTTCAACCGGGCGAAATTTTCTATTTTAACAGTTTAATTTGCACCGAATATTACAAAACTTTTAAAAATAAGTTCCCCCTGACCAACTTAATCGTTCGCAATAAACGTTTGCCCCTTAAAATCGGCAAATTGCTGACTTTAAAGTGAGAAACATTACAACCAGGGGAAATTTTCTGTTTTATCACTTTTACAGTACCAGTACCATGGATTACCAACCGATAATTACAAATAAAACAGGAGAGAAATGCGGTTTAACGTCCATTCGACACAAACTAGGTCATTTCGGGACTAATATATGATTTTTAATTTGATTTATAAACTTCCCTTACGCGTACTGGTATTCAGGAGTGGGAGGAAACCGAAGGACACAGAGGAAACCGAAGGACACGGAGAAAACCCACGAGGTTGGACACCATACTCCATGTCACGTGCAACATGGAAATCGAAACGACGCCGGTTGACTCAATGACAGACGTTACGACAAAAGCCTCCCTAAAATCGGGAAATTGCTGACTTATAGCAAGCAACATTTCAACCGGGCGAAATTTTCTGTTTTAGCGGTTTAATTTGCACGGTACTTTAATTACCAACCGATTATTACAAAACTTTTGAAAATAAGCTCCAACTGACCAGCTTAATCGTATGCAATAAACGTTTGGCGTGAATTGAAAGTTCTGCACCGAGAAAGTTCATCTCGATTTTCCGGCGTGGTTCCCTCTTGTCAGTGAGGCAGAAAGGAGGGCCTGACAAGGACAGCTGTCTAGTCGTTCGGATGGGACGAAAACCAAGGTCCCGTGTACACATTGAAGTGCACGTAAAATATCCCTAAGCAGTTGGAATTCGATATTGTTGAATAAGGATATAACTAAAAGGATGCACTCTGCAAAGGTGCACAATATCCTTAGCTCAGACTTTTTAATTTCAATTTCATTTTCGGGCAATTTCGAATAAAATGTAAAATAAAGTGTAAAATTCAATTGTTTGCAATTCATTCAGCGTCCTCATATTTTGAAATATTTATTTGTAATTTTCATAAACTCGTAGCAATAATACAGATGAAGAGAATGCATGCGAAAAATAGTTTGTAATGTGAACAGTTGCCGAGAAATATGCAATTTTGCATGCAATTTTGCCTGCATCACTTTTCACGTTATTTTGCCTCTAAAAGAATGAATTATTATTCGATTTGCAATTTTTTTTTCCATTTGATGCTTTTTGCCATTTTGGACTAGGTCAAGCCAATTTTACATTTTCATTGTGACCGGAAATGACGTCATTTGGGCAAAAACTGTATTTTTAACCTAAAAAACAAATATTTTATTCAAATGAGTCTGCCTTATAATATTTTTAGAATTATGATATTTGATTCCCATCAACGAATAGAATCAAGCCATACGACCATACTGATGCCACAAAATGGTTTCTAACTCGTACGGTTACAGAGAAATAGGCGATCTTCTATAAGTCACTTTTCAAGGTTTTTGGTCTATAAAAGTGTCAATTATTATTCGATTTTTATAATATTTTTACCATTTGATGCCTTATGCCATTTATGACTTCAATGAACTAAGTTAACATTTTCAATATCACCGGAAGTAATGTAATCGGCTATGGTATAATAAACTTCCTGTATGATTCCTGAAAGCCGGTTCAGTGCTGCTTGCAGGTCTAGTTATTATTATTATTATTTACCGCGGGAGCGTAGATCTCTATGATCGAAAACAGATATAGATCTGGAATTAGATTTTCTATCGGGAAACCATGTTGTGGCTACTTGATAAAATATTTTTGAAATTTCTGCGCATACCGGAAGTGACCGAACTTTGTACGTTTTCAAAAAATTGAAAATTGGCCATAGTTTCATCAATTCTTTATCCATTTTCAAACAAATTACATTTTCGGAATCCCTGAATCTTTTCTGAGACAATGCCTATCTCACATTTTTCAACTTCGAACATTCGTCTATGACTTTTATCGTTCGAAAATTGAAAACATGTTGTTTACGAGACAATTTTTGTTATTTTTCAAAATTTTCAAATTTGACCTACATTTTTGGATACCTGCAGTCCATCCGATTCCAGCAATATAAGTTTCATTCAGAGTTATCGCCCTTTATTTTTCGATTTTTTTCGAATTTTCTTCCCATTTTGTGAGCTCGGGTTTCGCTTTATGGCAGAATTGACGTTTCTGAAACTTCTGGAACATGAAGTTATAGTCCAATACCAACATATAAAGCAATTGCGACAAGAATCCTTAAACCGGAAGTGGTCGAAATAATGTGCAATATTTTGAAAAAAATAGATATTTTGGGGAAAAACACGATATCTCCGCCAGATATCAATGGAGTAAGGAAATTAGGGTACCATTGGACGACACTAGGATTGTACTATCGTATGATACCCAATTCATAAGGATACTAGGATCAGGCAGCAAAATATGGCACGCTGAAAATCAAGTATTTTCTGATTTTTAGACACCTGTATCTCGAAAACTACGCCAGGAATTTTGATGAAACTTTCTCTATCAAGAGACCTTGTGGTGGTCTTGCGTACGAAACATTCCATTACCACTTTGAAATGTCTGGAATAGGATAAAAGATAGGTTGCCAGGCAACGAAACATACGCCCACAACAGCTAAGTCGTCCGGGCAGTCAACAAGGTTTGTCGCATATTTTGTCAGTAAGGAGAACATTTACAACACATGATAATCTTATTACGAGTAATAGCCCATTAAATAATTATCAGAAATGATTAGAATAGTTTTGATGGTTTGTCTCAAGGCCTTTGTCCACAACATATTTCAAAGTGATCAAGTGCCAGATATCACTGAAAATCAAATAGGATTCTTCGTCTCATGACCATAAACACTGTGTACAAATTTAAAGTCAATCGGATATTAACTTTAGCCTTTAGAGCATTCACAGGGTTTTTCAAAGTGATCAAGGGTCATAACTCGGGCAGTAATTATCGGATATCACCGAAAATCAACAGGCTTCTTCGTCTCATGCCCTTAAACACTGTGTATAAATTTAAAGTCAATCGGATATTAACTTTAGCCTCTAAAGCGTTCACAAGATTTTTCAAAGTGATCAAGGGTCATAACTTTGGTAGTAATTATCGGATATCGCTGAAAATAAATAGGCTATTTTGTATCATGACCGTAAATAGTGTGAATAAATTTAAAGTCAATCGGATATTAACTTTAGATTTTTCAAAGTGATCAAGGGTCATAACTCTGGCAGTAATTATTGGATATTGATGAAAATCAATAGGCTTCTTTGTATCATGACATTAAACACCGTGTATAAATTTAAATTCAATCGGATATTAACTTTAGCCTCTAGAGCATTCACAAGATTTTTCAAAGTGATCAAGGGTCATAACTCGGGCAGTAATTATCGGATATCACCGAAAATCAACAGGCTTCTTCGTCTCATGCCCTTAAACACTGTGTATAAATTTAAAGTCAATCGGATATTAACTTTAGCCTCTATAAGCGTTCACAAGATTTTTCAAAGTGATCAAGGGTCATAACTTTGGTAGTAATTATCGGATATCACCGAAAATCAATAGGCTTCTTCGTCTCATGCCCTTAAACACTGTGTATAAATTTAAAGTCAATCGGATATTAACTTTAGCCTCTAAAGCGTTCACAAGATTTTTCAAAGTGATCAAGGGTCATAACTTTGGTAGTAATTATCGGATATCACCGAAAATCAATAGGCTTCTTCGTCTCATGCCCTTAAACACTGTGTATAAATTTAAAGTCAATCGTATATTAACTTTAGCCTATAAAGCGTTCACAAGATTTTTCAAAGTGATCAAGGGTCATAACTCTGGCAGTAATTATCAAATATCACCGAAAATCAATAGGCTTCTTCGTCTCATGACCTTTAACACTGTGTATAAGTTTAAAGTCAATCGGATATTAACTATAGCCTCTAGAGCGTTCACAAGATTTTTCAAAGTGATCAAGGGTCATAACTCTGGTAGTAATTATCGGATATCGCTGAAAATCAATAGGCTTCTTCGTCTCACGACCTTAAACACCGTGTATAAATTTCAAGTCAATCGGATATTAACTTTAGCCCCTAGAGCGTTCACAAGAAATTGTGGACGATGGACGGACGGACCGACAGACGGACGGACGGGGGCGACGGCAATATACGACCACATTTCCATGTGGGCGTATAAAAAGGGACTGAAAATCAAAAAAAGTCGAAAAATCGTGAAATTTTGGAAAATGCTCTACCATTTTTTTATTTTAAGAGATTTTTAAAAGATAGGTTGCCAGGCAACGAAACATACGCCCACAACAGCTAAGTCGTCCGGACAGTCAACAAGGGTTGTCGCATATTGTTTCTTTTATCAGTAAGGAGAACATTTACAACACATGATAATCTTATTACGAGCAATAGCCCATTAAATAATTATCAGAATTGATTAGAATAGTTTTGATGGTTTGTCTCAAGGCCTTTGTCCACAAGATATTTCAAAGTGATCAAGTGCCAGAAATTATCAGTAATTATCGGATATCACCGAAAATCAATAGGATTCTTCGTCTCATGCCCTTAAACACTTTGTATAAATTTAAAGTCAATCGGATATCAACTTTAGCCTCTAAAGCGTTCACAAGATTTTTCAAAGTGATCAAGGGTCATAACTCTGGCAGTAATTATCGGATATCGCCGAAAATCAATAGGCTTCTTCGTCTCATGACCTTAAACACTGTGTATAAATTTAAAGTCAATCAGATATTAACTATAGCCTCTAGAGCGTTCACAAGATTTTTCAAAGTGATCAAGCGTCATAACTCTGGTAGTAATTATCGGATATCGCTGAAAATCAATAGGCTTCTTCGTCTCACGACCTTAAACACCATGTATAAATTTAAAGTCAATCGGATATTAACTTTAGCCTCTAAAGCGTTCACAAGATTTTTCAAAGTGATCAAGGGTCATAACTCTGGCAGTAATTATCAGATATCACCGAAAATCAATAGGCTTCTTCGTCTCATGACCTTAAACACTGTGTATAAATTTAAAGTCAATCGGATATTAACTATAGCCTCTAGAGCGTTCACAAGACTTTTCAAAGTGATCAAGGGTCATAACTCTTGTAGTAATTATCGGATATCGCTGAAAATCAATAGGCTTCTTCGTCTCACGACCTTAAACACCATGTATAAATTTCAAGTCAACTTTAGCCTCTAGAGCGTTCACAAGAAAATTGTTGACGATGGACGGACGGACCGACGGACGGACCGACAGACGGACGGACGAGGGCGACGGCTATATACGACCACATTTCCATGTGGGCGTATAAAAAAGGTGGTATATTCAGATAGCTGACCTAATTACGATTCTAACGATGTATAATATGTATGTAATTATTGAAATTTAATTTTCGATATTTTAATTTTTTGGCACTTTTGAACATAGGATTTCTCTGAGGCATTTTATCTGATCAGATAATGTAATATATCATTACAGAGCCCTGTGGCTATTTTAGTGCCCAAACCGGCTATTAAAACTATTCCGACAATAATAATTATACCGGAAGTATTCAAAAAATGAAAAAAAAAGGGATAAAAACATTGTCGCACTTGCAAAAAGCTTGATTTCTCCCTTAGGTAATAGCGGACCAAAAGAACTAAAGTGTCGTTGGATAGTCCTATTAATGAACCATCATATGGTATCTAAATGATACGATTTCGATGGTAAGGAAATAAATTATTGTATGCCAAAAATCTAGTATTTTCGGATTTTATTTAACATTCTGAGACGCCCTTTTCTCGAAATCGAGGCCGCAGATTTTTCTGAAACTTTTCTTACTCAAAGTCCTATCGGTTGTCTATATAGTGAATCCAAAATGAAAAGCATTGAAATAATATAGGTGGTCCAAAAATGGCATCAAACTTTGAAAAAAATTGAAAAATCGTTAAATTTTTGTAAACGCTCTTTAATTTATCTTTTTTTCCAAAACTACTCAATGGATGTTTCTGACACTTCTGGTACAGAAAGATAAGTATCCAAAGAACTTCGTAAAGCTATCGCGATAATGATCGTAAAACCGGAAGTAGTCGTAATTTTGAAATAATTTACAATTTTGACCGGTCTTTTCGCCAGCAAATATTACTTTTACAAATGAGGGAGGGTGTCACTGAAGAAAAACAACTAAAGTATAGTTTGGTAGCTCAATGAATCGGTTATAGTATAACAAACATCCTGTCTGATTCCTGAAAGCCGGTTCAGTGCTGCTTGCAGGTCTAGTTGAAATTTAATTTTCGATATTTTAATTTTTTGCATTTTTGGCACTTTTGAACATAGGATTTCTCAGGGGGATTTTATCTGATCGGATAATGTAATATATCATTACAGAGCCCTGTGGCTATTTTAGTGCCCAAACCGGCTATTAAAACTATTCCGACAATAATAACCATACCGGAAGTATTCAAAAAATGAAAAAAATGGTTAAAAACATTGTCGCTCTTGCGAAAAACATTTTCGCAGTGAAAATTTTCTTAGGTAGTGAATTTTTCAATAAAGCGCTTATTAGAGAAAAAATTTCCACACATGTTAACTTCTTTGCCTAGGAAATGTATGTCTAATCTATACAATCCAGATAAACCGGGGTTTGATCCATATAAGGGGGCATATTGATTTTTTTTTTTTTTTTTTAAAATTTTGATCATGAAATAAAGAGATCTAATAAAAACATTTGATATGAAATGAGGACAAACATGTATGAATAAAATGAATGAATAAAAACAGGGGCTGTACGGAGTATTTATATTTTCCCCGGGTTCTCTAATCTTATGACATTTAATTACTTTATTGTATTGTCAGATAACCTCTTGCAGTCCCATATAACAACTTTTTGTCTTCGAAGGAATTATTAGTGAGCAGAAATTCGGCCGTTTATCTGTCACCACTCGTCACTTCAGTCATTCACATAGAGAGATGACTCGTGTTTTCCTTTGGTGATCGTCACTTCCGATTCATGAATCCTTTATTACTCCTCTATGGTAGCGATGATCTCTGTGTTAATATTATATTTGGAAAGTGTTTAATCAGTTCTATCACATATGTGATAATGGCTGGCACCAATATTGTCCTTTAAGTATCCAAAGAACTTCGTAAAGCTATCACACAAACGGTAGTAAAACCGGAAGTAGCCGTAAAAATGTCCGATATTTTGAAAAAAATTAATTCTTTTACGAAAACCTTTTTTATTTATGAATTTTTTTTTATGATATTTTACACAGGAATTATTGATATAAACTTAAACCATGCTAGTCCCGAAATGACATAGTTTGTGTCTAGTCGACGTTAAACCCCATTTCTCTCATCTCGGTAGAGCCGGTTAATTTGAGATACAGTTTGTATCCCTTTAAGTTTTTTACCTTTTTAATTTCAGTTTATGGGTTCCAAGTTTATTATTTATTGCCTGGTGTGTATAAAACAATTCTCAAGTGCGAATTCTCAACTTATTTGTTACCGATAATGATTTCTTTTGGCACCGGAAGTGAAGTAATTTTGCCAGATTTTACAATTTTGACCGGTGTATTCGCAAGCAAATATTACTTACAAATAAAATAAAACCAAGTACGAACAATCCAAACCATTAGGCAAAAATCGAAGTCCTAAGGAACGTAATAGGCAAAATAGTTAGGCAAAGTAGTGTAATCAGCAAATGGACTGTTCATCGTGTACGAAATACACAACAAACAGTGGTAACAGGTGTCCGGAAGAGTAAGCTTACCCTGCCTGGCGCGCCACACCCGCCATCGCTGCATCCAAACTACTAGGCAAAATGTAGGTAAAATAACGTGATTGGCCAATGGACTATAGGTATGCAAAATGCACGTGATGAACATTGTTATCGGTGTAGTAGACATAATCAGAGAGATGGTAAATAGGATACGCGTCAATTAAATATATCAAGAATAATAGCTGAGAGCGACATGTTATATTTACCAATCAAGTCAATATGACGGCCATAAAACTTTTTAAAGGATTTTATAAGTTTAGTGCGTAAGTATCCTTGTAGTTGAAGCTTGGTGGACAAATGTCTCGATCTACTTAAAAAATCAGAATAGAAAGAACAAGCTCTCGCGTATCGAATAAGCTGAGACACAAACACTCCATAAGCTGGTGATACCGGAATGTTACTACTAATAAATGGAAAGTTAACAATCGGAAAGTCAAAGTCATCACGTTTATCATACAATTTAACACTGAGTCTATGGCAATTGTCAAAATCGAGACGCAGATCCAAGTAGGAAGCGTAATTGTCACTGTCAGTAGTATTTTTAATTTCAAGCTCATCAGGATATATGAATTCTACATAATCACTAAATTTAGGATTATTCAGTGATAGAACATCATCGATATACCGATAAGTAAAATTAAAATGTCTGACTAGTCGTTTATTTGTTTTAACTAGTGCCTGTATGTATTCGGCTTCATAGGAATACAGAAATAAATCAGCAAGCAAAGGTGCACAGTTGGTGCCCATGGGGATACCAACCACTTGCTGATATATTTCCCCTCCAAATTCAATAAAGATGTTATCAATTAAAAAATCCAACATCTGAATTATCTTGATGGCTGTGAATTTATTTTTTGAATCACTATGGTACTTAACGAAATATGAAGAATTGTAATTAACAACTAAATATTGATATCTAGCAGTTCCCGATTTAGATGAAAAGACACTGTGAATAATATCTTTCAACCGAGCTTTTAATTTACTATGAGGAATTTTAGTGTACAAAGTGGAAAAGTCAAAAGTTTGAATAGATGAGATCGAAGCAAGGGATCTAGATTGTAAACCATCAAGTAATTCTTTGGAATTTTTTAATATCCACATTTGATTAATACCACTACGAGAGTATATTTTGTCACAGTATTTTTGAATACCCTCTTTAACTGCAGTTAGTATAGATGTCAATACTTTTGAAAGTGGTTTTGTGGAACATCGGGATGAACCTGCTATAAAACGTTGTTTGTAGGGATTTTTATGTAGTTTAGGTATCCAATATAACAGGGGCAAATCTGTATAGGTATCTCCGCATGGAGTACCAAATGAAGTGAGTACAGATTTGTGATTGGATATAATTTCATCCTTACTAAGAGTAGATCGTTTATACGTAGCACTGTCGGTTGATTTCCCGAAATTAAGTTCTTTGAAGAGACAGTCATAGTAATATCGTTTACATATAAACACAAAGTTATTGGACGCTTTGTCAGCCGGAACAATGACATACTTGTCATGCAAGGCTTTGAGATTTTCAACGATGCTAACATCATTGAAAATAGACTTAGGCCTTGTGTCAACTGACAAACGTTGCATATAAGTTCTACGTTTTAGTAAACGACTAATAGACTTAGTCCAATCAGAGAGAGTATTACAAATCTGACAGAGGGTGTCACTGAATCATAACAACTACAGTATCGTTTGGTAGCTCGATGGATCGGCTATTGTATGACGCACTTCCTGTCTGATTCATGAAAGCCGATTCAGCACTGCAGGTCTGCAGGTCTAGTTCTTCTTCTTATTATTATTCAGATTCCAATTTGAATAGATCTCAGCAACTACGTGTCGCATCGTTACGATTTCTTCGGTTTTACTGGGAAAGTGGGTGTGACTTAGAGGATAAAGCTATTTTGAACATCTGCGACAATGCGAAATGTCCGAAATCACCGAAGTTATCGTTTTTGAAAATATTGCAGTAATTTTAACAATAATCATTGGATTTTAACTTTCGATACATTTTGGCATAGCCTGAGACAGGGCACATAGCTACACCACTTTCGATTTTTGATTTTCGGCAAATCTTCGAAGATATTAGGCGCCAAATTTCGAAAATTTAAAATTTGACAAAAAACTTTTTTATTTATGAATATTTTTTAGTCGTATTGTGCACAGAATTAAAGAGTCATCTGACTAGTGCAAAAATGTTAAAAAAATTTGTCTAAGTAATTTACCTTGGCCGCCATTTGCTAATTCAGTTTTTCAATCCTAGATTAATTTTTTATTGTTCGATTTGTATAAAACAAAGTTCATATGCTTCGTTGTATCAATTCTCATTTTTTTATTACCGAAAGTGTTATCTGTCGGCACCGGAAGTGGCATAATTTTACCAAAATCTACAATTTTGACAGTTATTTTCCTTCTTCGAAAACAAATATTATTTTTTGGAAAAATTATTTGACTCAAAGAGTGTGCCCTTTCAAGGCGCAAAAAATGTCGGAAGCAGTTTTTTTAATTTCGATTTCATTTTCGAGCAAATTCGATTAAGAGGCTAAAAATGGTGTAAAATTGACCTATTTACAACCTATTCAGGCTTTTCAGATTTTATAATATTTCTTCGTAACTTTTATAAACTTGTAGCTATAATCCATACGAAGAAAATGTATGTTAAAATTAGTTTGTAATATAAGCAGTTACCAAGAAATGGACAGTTCTGTACAAGTCACTGTTTTCGTTATTTTGCCTGTAAAATAGTCAATTATTATTGGATTTTTATAAAAGTGACATCATTTGATTCAAAAAGCATGTAGCGTCATATCAATTTGATTACAATTTAAAATTGACACCGGAAGTGACGTCATTTGGTCAAAAACTGCATTTTAAACTTTTTAAATCAATGTTTTATTCAACCATGAATAACTTAATATGTATTAATAATTTTAACTGTTGGTTTGAATTCACATATAAACACAACTCATATGGTCATATAGATATCATAAAATTGTTTCTAACTTGTTCGGTTGCCGAGAAATAGACGGTTTTCTACAGGTCACTTTTGAAGGTTTCGGGGCCATAAAAGTGTCAATTATTATTCGATTTTCATAAACGTTACACCATGTTATACCTAATGCCATTTGGGATTTCATACATGTAATTTAAGATTTTCATTATCACCGGAAGTAACGTCATTTTGGCAAAAACTGTATTTTTGGCGTTCAAAACAGATATTTTATTCAAATGAGTCTGTTTTGAAATCTTTTTCAAATTATGGTATTTGATGCCAATCAACAAATAGAATGAACCCATACGATACCACAAAATGGTTTCTAACTTGTATGGTTGCAGAGAAATAGCCGATTTTCTACAAATCACTTTTCAAGTTTTTTGGTCTTTGAAAGTGGCAATTATTATTCGATTTACATAAAATTTTCACTATATGATGTTGTATGCCATTTCTGATTTCATAAGACTAATTGAACATTTTCATTAACACCGGAAGTAATTTAATTTTGTCAAGATCATTTAAAAGTAACAAATGTATAAAATGAATTGATAGTTTTTTTTATTATTATTCTTTTCTGCCGGAGCCTATTTCTCTATGATCGAAAAGAGATACCGATCTGCAGTTCATCTTTCTCTCGGGAAACCATGTGGTGGTTACTCAATAAAGCAATTTTTGAACTTCTGCGCAGACCGGAAGTGGTCGAATTTTGAACAGATACCACAAAATGGTTTCTAACTTGTACGGTTGAAGAGAAATAGCAGATTTTCTACAAGTGACTTTTCAAGTTTTTTGGTCTTTAAAAGTGGCAATTATTATTCTATTTACATAAAGTTTTCACTATATGATATCATATGCCATTTCTGATTTGATAAGACTAATTGAACATTTTCATTAACACCGGAAGTAATTTAATTTTATCAAGATCATTTACAAGTAACAAATGTATAAAATGACTTGATATTGCTGGATTGATTGGTTGATTCTGCGTCCATTTTATTTGTGTGCAATGTTAATTTGGAAACCTGTTTAGTGGTTTCGTTGGTACCGGAAGTGACATATGTTCAAGGGTAACTTGGCACCGAAAATGACATGTTTAAGAGTAACTTGGCACCAGTGAAACCCGTCATTCCTGCATGCAGGTCTAGTTATTATTATTTTTTTTTTTTCGCCGGAGCCTATTTCTCAGTGCCTGTAACAGATACTGATCTGGGACCTAATTCTCTATTGGGAAACCATGTGTTGGCTACTTGATAAACTATTTTTGAAACTTCTGCGCAGACCGGAAGTGGTCGAATTTTGTGCTGTGTCAAAAAATTAAAAAACGGCCGTAGATTCGTCAATTCTGTACCTATTTTCATACAAATGACATTTTCGGAAACCCTGAGTCTTTTCTCGGACGATAGCAGTTGAAAATTTTGTTATTTCGAAACTTCATCGCTGACTTCTTGCGATCGAAAAATGAAAGATAGGTTGCCAGGCAACGAAACATACGCCCACAGCAGCTAAATCGTCCGGGCAGTCAACAAGGGTTGTTGCATATTTTTACTTTTTTCGGTAATGAAACATTTGTAATACACTAAAAACTGATTAAGAGTAACAACTCATTATGTAATTATTAGAAAATCATTAGAATTTGATTGCTTTTTATAAAGTTTTACCCCACGCTAACAATTAGTATATACATGAAACATTTAATATCATGGATTTAGCTGTTCAGTTATCTAAATTCATTGAAAATCAAAATACTTGTTCGTTTCAACACCTTAAACTCTATGTATCAATCTGAAGTCAATCGGATGGTAACTTTGGCCTCTATAGCGTCACAAGAATTTTTGAAGTTATCAAGGGAGATAACTCTGACAGTAATTATTTGAAATCGCAGAAAATCAAAAGGATTCTTCTTCTCATGAACTTAAACACTGTGTGTAAATCTAAAGTCAATCGGATATTAACTTTGGCCTCCAGAGCGTCCACAAGATTTTTTGAGGTGATCAAGGGCCATAACTCTGGCACTAATTAATGGAAATCGCTGTAAATCAATAGGCGGCTTTGTTTTATGACTTTAAACACTGTGTATAAATTTGAAGTCAATCGGATATTAACTTTGGCCTCTAGAGCGTCCACAAGATTTTTTGAAGTGATCAAGGGCCATAACTCTGGCACTAATTATCGGAAATCGCTGAAAATCAATAGGCTTCTTTGTCTTATGACCTTAAACACTGTGTATAAATTTAAAGTCAATCGGATATTAACTTTGACCTTTAAAGCGTCCACATGATTTTTTAAAGAGATCAAGGGCAATAACTCTGGCATTAATTATCGGAAATCGCCGAAAATCGATAGGCTTCTTCGTCTCATGACCTTAAACACTGTGTATAAATCTAAAGTCAATCGGATATTAACTTTGGCCTCTAGAGCGTCCACAAGATTTTTTGAGGTGATCAAGGGCCATAACTCTGGCACTAATTATCGGAAATCGCTGAAAATCAATAGGCGTCTTCGTCTTATGACCTTAAACACTGTGTATAAATTTAAAGTCAATCGGATATTAACTTTGGCCTCTAGAGCGTCCACAAGATTTTTTGAAGTGATCAAGGGCCATAACTCTGGCACTAATTATCGGAAATCGCTGAAAATCAATAGGCTTCTTCGTCTTATGACCTTAAACACTGTGTATAAATTTAAAGTCAATCGGATATTAACTTTGACCTTTAGAGCGTCCACAAGATTTTTTAAAGAGATCAAGGGCCATAACTCTGGCACTAATTATCGGAAATCGCCGAAAATCAATAGGCGTCATTGTCTTATGACCTTAAACGCTGTGTATAAATTTAAAGTCAATCGGATATTAAGTTTGGCCTCTAGAGCGTCCACAAGATTTTTTGAAGTGATCAAGGGCCATAACTCTGGTAGTTATTATCGGAAATCGCTGAAAAACAATAGGCTTCTTCGTCTCATGACCTTAAACACTGTGTATAAATTTAAAGTCAATCGAATATTAACTTTAGCCTGTAGAGCGTCCACAAGCAATTGTGGACGCCGGACCGACGGACGGACCGACGGACCGACGGACCGACGGACGGACGGACGGACGGACGGACGGACGGGGGCGACGACAATATACGACCACATTTCAATGTGGGCGTATAAAAATGTGGTTTGAGAGACAATTTTTGTTATTTTTCAAAATTTTCAAATTTGACCTACATTTTTGGATACCTGAAAACCATCCGTTTCCAGAAATATAAGTTTCATTAGGAGTTATCGCCCTTTATTTTTCGATTTTTTTCGAATTTTCTACCCATTTTGGGATCTCGGGTTTCGTTTTATGGCAGAATTGACGTTTCTCAAACTTCTGAGGCATGAAGCCAAATGAACATTGCAAGGAATAAAGCAATTTCAACAATAATCTGTACACCGAAAGTGGTCGAAATAATGTCCAATATTTTGAAAAAAAATGCAAAAAATGGGTATTTTGGGGGAAAAACGTGATTTCTCCGCCCGATATCAATGGATTAGACAAATTAGGGTACCATTGGATTGCACTAGGATTGTGCTATTGTCTGATACCCAATTCGTACGGATACGATGAGCAGGCAACAAAATATGGCACGCTGAAAATCAAGTATTTTCTGATTTGGAGCGTTTTTGGATGCCTGTAGCTCGAAAACTTAACCGCAACTTTTTTTAAAATTTTTTCTATTGAGAGTCCTTTCGGAGTTATTTTGCATGAAACCATCCAGTAAGTCTTTGAAATATCTGGAATAGGTGAAATAACGAACTGAAAATCGAAAAAAGTCGAAAAATCGTGAAATTTTGGAAAATGCTCTGCTATTTTTTTTTATTTTAAGAGATTTTCAAAAAAAGATTGCATATTCAGATAGCTGACCTAATTACGATGTAACGATGTATAATATGAATGTAGTTATTGAAATTTAATGTTCGATATTTTAATTTTTTTGCATTTTTGGCACTTTTGAACATAGGATTTCTCAGGGGGATTTTATCTGATCGGATAATGTAATATATCATTACAGAGCCCTGTGGCTATTTTAGTGCCCAAACCGGCTATTAAAACTATTCCGACAATAATAACCATACCGGAAGTATTCAAAAAATGAAAAAAAAAGGTTAAAAACATTGTCGCACTTGCGAAAATCTTGATTTCTCCCTTAGGAAATAGCGGACCAAAAGAACTAAAGTGTCGTTGGATATTAATGGACAATCATATGGTATCTAAATAATACGATTTCGATGGTAAGGAAATAAATTATTGTATGCCAAAAATCTAGTATTTTCCGATTTTTTAACATTCTGAGACGCCCTTTTCTCGAAAACGACGCCACAGATTTTTCTGAAACTTTTCTTACTCAAAGTCCTATCGGTTGTCTAAATAGTGAATCCAAAATGAAATAAGTGGTCCAAAAATGGCCTCAAACTTTGAAAAAAATTGAAAAATCGTTAAATTTTTGAAAACGCTCTTTAATTTATCTTTTTTTCCAAAACTACTCAATGGATGTTTCTGACATTTCTGGTACGTAAAGTTAAGTATTATTATTTACCGCGGGAGCCTAGATCTCCATGATCGAAAACAGATATAGATCTGGAATTAGATTTTCTACTAGGAAACCATATGGTGGCTACTTGATAAAATATTTTTGAAATTTCTGCGCATACCGGAAGTGACCGAACTTTGTGCGTTGTCTAAAAATTGAAAATCGGCCATAATTTCGTCAATTCTTTATCGATTTTTAAACAAATTACATTTTTGGAATCCCTGAATCTTTTCTGAGATAATGGCTATCTCACATTTTTTCAATTTCGAACATTCGTCTATGACTTTTATTGTTCGAAAATTGAAAACATGTTGTTTACGAGACAATTTTTGTTATTTTTTAAAATTTTCAAATTTGACCTACATTTTTGGATACCTGAACTCCATCCGATTCCAGTAATATAAGTTTCATTCAGAGTTATTGCCCTTTATTTTTCGATTTTTTTCGAATTTTCTTCCCATTTTATAGCTCGGATTTCGTTTTGTTGCAGAATTGACGTTTCGGAAACTTCTGGAACATGAAGTTATAGTCCAATACCACTTATATCCGCCCGATATCAATGGATTAAAGAAATTAGGGTACCATTGGACTGCACTAGGATTGTGCTATCGTATGATACCCGATTTGTACGGATACGATGAGCAGGCAGCAAAATATGGCACACTGAAAATCAAGTATTTTCTGATTTGGAGCGTTTTTGGACGCCTTTATCTCGAAAACTTAACCGCAACTTTTTTTAAAAATTTTTCTATCGAGAGTCCATTCGGAGGTATTTTGCGTGAAGCCATCCAATAAGACTTTGAAATATCTGGAATAGGTGAAATAACGGACTGAAAATCGAAAAAAGTCGAAAAATCGTGAAATTTTGGAAAATGCTCAGCTATTTTTTATTTTAATAGATTTTCAAAAAAAGATTGCATATTCAGATAGCTGAATTAATTACGATTCTAACCATGCATAATATGCATGTAGTTATTGAAATTTTATTTTTGATATTTTAAATTTTTTGCATTTTTGGCACTTTTGAACATAGGATTTCTCAGTGGCATTTTATCTGATCAGATAATGTAATATATCATTACAGAGCCCTGTGGCTATTTTAGTGCCCAAACCGGCTATTAAAACTATTCCGACAATAATAACCATACCGGAAGTATTCAAAAAATGAAGGTTAAAAACATTGTCGCCATTGCGAAAAACTATATTTCTCAGTTAGGTAATAGCGGACCAAAAGAACTAAAGTGTCATTGGATAGACCTATTAATGGGCCATCATATGGTATCTAAACAATACAATTTCGATGGTAAGGAAATAAATTATTGTATGCCAAAGATCTAGTATTTTCCGATTTTTTAACTTTCTGAGAAAACGACGCCGCAGATTTTTCTTAAACTTTTCTTACTCAAAGTCCTATCGGTTGTCTATATAGTGAATCCAAAATGAAAAGCATTGAAATAATATAAGAGGTCCAAAAATGGCATCAAACTTTGAAAAAAATTGAAAAATCGTTAAATTTTTGAAAACGCTCTTTAGTTTATCTTTTTTTCCAAAACTACTCAATGGATGTTTCTGACATTTCTGGTACGTAAAGTTAAGTATTATTATTTACCGCGGGAGCCTAGATCTCCATGATCGAAAACAGATATAGATCTGGAATTAGATTTTCTACTAGGAAACCATGTGGTGGCTACTTGACAAAATATTTTTGAAATTTCTGCGCATACCGGAAGTGACTGAACTTTGTGCGTTGTCTAAAAATTGAAAATCGGCCATAATTTCGTCAATTCTTTATCGATTTTTAAACAAATTACATTTTTGGAATCCCTGAATCTTTTCTGAGATAATGGCTATCTCACATTTTTTCAATTTCGAACATTCGTCTATGACTTTTATTGTTCGAAAATTGAAAACATGTTGTTTACGAGACAATTTTTGTTATTTTTTAAAATTTTCAAATTTGACCTACATTTTTGGATACCTGAAGTCCATCCGATTCCAGTAATATAAGTTTCATTCAGAGTTATCGCCCTTTATTTTTCGATTTTTTTCGAATTTTCTTCCCATTTTATAGCTCGGATTTCGTTTTGTTGCAGAATTGACGTTTCGGAAACTTCTGGAACATGAAGTTATAGTCCAATACCACTTATATCCGCCCGATATCAATGGATTAAAGAAATTAGGGTACCATTGGACTTCACTAGGATTGTGCTATCGTATGATACCCGATTTGTACGGATACGATGAGCAGGCAGCAAAATATGGCACACTGAAAATCAAGTATTTTCTGATTTGGAGCGTTTTTGGACGCCTATATCTCGAAAACTTAACCGCAACTTTTTTTTAAAATTTTTCTATCGAGAGTCCATTCGGAGGTATTTTGCGTGAAGCCATCCAATAAGACTTTGAAATATCTGGAATAGGTGAAATAACGGACTGAAAATCGAAAAAAGTCGAAAAATCGTGAAATTTTGGAAAATGCTCAGCTATTTTTTATTTTAATAGATTTTCAAAAAAAGATTGCATATTCAGATAGCTGACCTAAATACGATTCCAACCATGCATAATATGCATGTAGTTATTGAAATTTAATTTTTGATATTTTAAATTTTTTGCATTTTTGGCACTTTTGAACATAGGATTTCTCAGTGGCATTTTATCTGATCAGATAATGTAATATATCATTACACAGCCCTGTGGCTATTTTAGTGCCCAAACCGGCTATTAAAACTATTCCGACAATAATAACCATACCGGCAGTATTCAAAAAATGAAGGTTAAAAACATTGTCGCCATTGCGAAAAACTATATTTCTCAGTTAGGTAATAGCGGACCAAAAGAACTAATGTGTCGTTGGATAGACCTATTAATGGGCCATCATATGGTATCTAAACAATACAATTTCGATGGTAAGGAAATAAATTATTGTATGCCAAAGATCTAGTATTTTCCGATTTTTTAACTTTCTGAGAAAACGACGCCGCAGATTTTTCTTAAACTTTTCTTACTCAAAGTCCTATCGGTTGTCTATATAGTGAATCCAAAATGAAAAGCATTGAAATAATATAAGAGGTCCAAAAATGGCATCAAACTTTGAAAAAAATTGAAAAATCGTTAAATTTTTGAAAACGCTCTTTAATTTATCTTTTTTTCCAAAACTACTCAATGGATGTTTCTGACACTTCTGGTACGTAAAGTTAAGTATCTATATAGTGAATCCAAAATGAAAAGCATTGAAATAATATAAGTGGTCCAAAAATGGCATCAAACTTTGAAAAAAATTGAAAAGATAGGCTGGCACTGCCAGGCAGGATACGCCCACATTTTCGAGAGATGGATAGAGAACAAGCAATACCGAAAGTGATTTTTCCTACATCATTAAGTTAGAATTTGATATGTGCAAATTTCGAAATGAATTAAGATCTTTGGGTTATAAAAGGTTCATTTCAGTAGGCTTCAAATTCAACAGGGGATCATGTTCCTAAGTGGGTAAGATGCTGGCTCGGTAGCCTTGAGGTTGGATGTTTGATCCCTGCATTGGGTGACAAAGTTCATCTAGATTTTCAGGCGTGGTTTCCCTTTGTTAGTGATGAAGGATGGATGGCCTGACAAGAACAGCTGTCAATTTTGGTCTGATTTTCACAAAATTCGCCCTCAACCTTCATTACGATGTAACGGTGATATAATCAAACGTTTTTTTTAAATGGGATAATAATTCTGACCCCAGAGAGACCACAAGGTAAAAAAAAGGTCATTTTTCGTTTCGTACAATCAGGGGCCATAATTCAGGAAGTTACAATCCGATATGCACAAATATCAAAAGGAACTAAGATTGTTAAGTTGTAAACATGTGTTTCAAGTTTCATCAAAATTGAATGAAGATTGTGACCTCTACAGGGTTCACAACCTTGATATAACATATTTTCACACTAATCGCGTACAAACGGCGGCCATTTTGTCTGTCAATTTTGGTCCGATTTTCACGAAATTTTAACTCAATCTTAATTACCATGTAATGGTGATATAATCAAACGTTTTTTTAAATCAGATAATAATTTTGACCTCCAGTCTGGCAGTGGGACCACAAGCTAAAAAGGGTGATTTTTCGTACAATCAGGGGCCATAATTCAGGAAGTTAAGAATCAATGAGCGCAAATATCGAAAGGAACCAAGATATTTGGTTTATAAACATGCATGTCAAGTTTCATCAAAATCGGTTCAAAATTGTAACCTCTTTAGGGTCCACAACCTTCATATAACATATTTTCACACTAGTCGCGTACAAACGGCGGCCATTTTGTCTGTCAATTTTGGTCCGATTTTCACGAAATTTTAACTCAATTTTAATTACCATGTAACGGTGATATAATCAAACGGTTTTTTAAATCGGATAATAATTTTGACCTCCAGTGGGACCACAAGCTAAAAAGGGTGATTTTTCGTACAATCAGGGGCCATAATTCAGGAAGTTACGAATCAATGCGCGCAAATATCGAAAGGAACCAAGATCTTTGGGTTATAAACATGCATGTCAAGTTTCATCAAAATCGGTTCAAAATTATGACCTCTATAGGGTCCACAACCTTGATATAACATATTTCCACACTAATCGCGCACAAACGGCGGCCATTTTGTCTGTCAATTTTGGTCCGATTTTCACGAAATTTTAACTCAATCTTAATTACCATGTAACGGTGATATAATCAAACGGTTTTTTAAATCGGATAATAATTTTGACCTCCAGTGGGACCACAAGCTAAAAATGGTTATTTTTCGTACAATCAGGGGCCATAATTCAGGAAGTTACGAATCAATGGGCGCAAATATCGAAAGGAACCAAGATCTTTGGGTTATAAACATGCATGTCAAGTTTCATCAAAATCGGTTCAAAATTGTGACCTCTATAGGGTCCACAACCTTGATATAACATATTTTCACACTATTCGCGTACAAACGGCTGCCATTTTGTATGGCAATTTTGGTGTAACGGTGATATAATCAAACGGTTTTTTAAATCGGATAATAATTGTGACCTCCAGAGGGACCACAAGCTAAAAAGGGTAATTTTTCGGACACTCAGGGGCCATAATTCAGGAAATTACGATCCGATGGGCGCAAATATCGAAAGGAACCAAGATCTTTGGGTTATAAACATGCATGTCAAGTTTCATCAAAATCGGTTCAAAATTGTGACCTCTATAGGGTCCACAAGCTAAAAACGTGATTTTTCGTACAATCAGGGGCCATAATCCATGAAGTTTTGATCCGATACATGCCAATATCGAAAGGACCGAGATCTTATGGGGATAAACCTATATTTCAAGTTTCGTCAAAATCAGATAAGAATTGTGACCTGTAGAGAGTCCACAAACAAATTGTGGACGGACGGACGTCCGGACGGACAGGGGCGACGACATAATACGTCCACATGAAAATGTGGGCGTATAAAAATCGTTAAATTTTTGTAAACGCTCTTATCTTTTTTTCCAATACTACTCAATGGTTGTTTCTGACACTTCTGGTACGGAAAGTTAAGTATCCAAAGAACTTCGTAAAGCTATCACAAAAACAATCGTAAAACCGGAAGTAGTCGAAAAAATGTCCGATATTTTGAAAAAAAATATTTTTTTTACGAAAAGCTTTTTTATTTATGAATATTTTTTGATGATATTTTACACAGGGTTAAAATATCATCCTACTTGAGCAGAAATGAGAAAAAAAAATGTCTCAGTAATTTGCGTTAGCCGCCATCGGCTAATTTAGTTTTTCGTACCCAGAAAAATTATTTATTGTTCGATTTGTATAAAACAAAGTTCATATGCTCTGTGGTCCCAATTGTATTTTTTTTGTTACGGAGAAATTTTTCTGTCGGCAACGGAAGTGACGTAATATTAACAAAAACTACAATTTTGACAGTTCGGTACCACTTTTTGAAAGCAAATATTAATTTTTTTCAAAACTGATATAACTAAAAGGATGCACCCTGCAAAGGTGCGCAAAATCCTTAGCTCAGATTTTTTAATTTCAATTTCATTTTCGGGCAATTTCGAATAAAATGTAAACTAAAGTGTAAAATTCAGTTATTTACAATTCATTCAGAGTCTTGATATTTTGAAATATTTATTTGTAATTTTCATAAACTCGTAGCAATAATCAAGAAGAAGAGAATGTATGCAAAAATTAGTTTGTAATATGAGCAGTTGCCGAGAAATATGCAATTTTGCATGCATCACTTTTCACGTTATTTTGACTATAAAAAAAGTCAAATATTATTCGATTTGCAATATTTGTTTTTCCATTTGATGCCTAATGCCAATTTAGAGTAGGTCAAGCCAATTTTACATTTTCAATGTGACCGAAAATGACGTCATTTGGGCAAAAACTGTATTTTTAACCTAAAAAACAAATATTTTATTCAAATGAGTCTGCCTTATAATATTTTTGAACTTATGATATTTGATTCCCATCAACGAATAGAATGAAGCCATACGATCATACAGATACAACAAAAAGGTTTCTAACTTGTACGGTTACAGAGAAATAGGCGATCTTCTATAAGTCACTTTTCAAGGTTTTTGGTCAATAAAAGTGTCAATTATTATTCGATTTTTATAATTATTTTACCATTTGATGCCTTATGCCATTTATGACTTCTATGAAATAAGTTAACATTTTCAATATCACCGGTAGTAATGTAATTTTTGCAAAAAACGTATTTTTAGCCTTCAAAACAAACATTTTTTTTGAAGTGATTTATATCTATTATTCGTTTAACTCTATAACGTCTGACTCTAATGGGCAGTAAGATGGAATCAATACCATCATATTGGTATCAAGATAAGGCTTCTAGCATGTTCCCTTGTCGAATAATAGCCAATTTTCCCAGGGTCACTTTAAAGTTTTTTACCTTCTTAATTTCAGTTTATGGGTTATAGGTTAATTATTTATTGCCCGATATATATAAAACAAAGTTTGTATTTTGTATGTTGCGAATTTTCAACTTATTTTTCACCTATAAAAATTTCTTTCAGTACCGGAAGTGACGTAATTTTGCCATAATTTAGAATTTTGACCCGTCTTTTCGCCAGCAAATATTACTTTTACATATGATAGAAGGTTTCACTGAAACAAAACAACTAAAGTATAGTTTGGTAGCTTAATGGATCGGCTATGGTATAATAAACTTCCTGTATGATTCCTGAAAGTCGGTTCAGTGCTGCTTGCAGGTCTAGTTTATATTGTAATTGTATAATTTCAGGGTTTTTATGGTATAGTAATAAATTGCTGTTTTACTGAACCCTTGGTGTGGTTATTTTCCTCGTAATTTGACCCCCTACAACATTATTATAAACGTAATTCTTTCATCTCGTCTCAATAATTTGGTTTTGAGAGTTTATTAAAATCAAAATGGCGAGCGGTGGATCTTGTGTGTTTTCAGTGGGGTGTAAGGAATCTGAAATGATTCCACCTTCTCCCTTTGTGGTCGCTTTATTTGGCAGATTGCATGTAAAACGTTTCGGTAGGTTTCTCAGTTCCAACAATGTCGCCAACTTAAACCTAGATCCAAGGCTTGTTTCTGTACGAGTGTGTGGTTACGGTGGCCTCTGCGTAGTTAATGATGAATATAACCGTATGGACATTCAAAAACACGCCAACTTTTCTCACTTCTTGGGAGCTGACCTCATAATAGTGCAACTTGGTTCCAATGATTTGGCCAACGGCATTCCAAAGGAAGCCCTATCTGCGGCAATAATTGAATACTGTTGTTGCCTCCAGTCTAAATTCAACCCCAAGGGAATTGCAATTTGTCAAACAATGCCCAGAAAAGCAGAATGCGATTCCTTTAATTTGTTGGTTAAACAATTCAATAGCCTAATAAGGAAAGATTCTGAACAGTGTCCGAAACAAACATTTTCCAAGCACAGGCCCACAGGACCTGTGCAACACGTGAACATGTGGGTCCTTCAGGTAACACACAGGCCCAACCAATAAAAATTTATAGTTTCCATGTATAAAAAGCTATGGTTTAGTAACCTGCGAAAGAAAATAGAAGAGACGAATTAGTGTGTCATTTCAATTTAATGGAACAAATCTATTCATGGCTACATTGGGTTTTCCATATTAACCTACGTAAACTTCAAACAGTTACAAAAAAAACCCAAACAACTGCACTAGATTGTTAGCACAATAGCCCAGAATTGAGTCAAAAGAAATGTTTTTAAAATCCTAAGCCTCCATTACGTCTAATAAAAGGTAAGCCCACTAGTACATCGTTCGGAAAATTTTGAATATATTTTAATTTAATTATTGTTTCGGCTTCATAATATTTGTTTTTTTGAATGCATACAGCACAACGGTATTTTTTCATAACACAAGTTTTAATTTTTGTCTGTCACGTAACTTTCAAATATGCTTTTATTCATTCGTCCATGACAGACACACGGCACAGTGATCATGTGCTAACTATAATTGAAATTGCTTTAAAATAAAATTACGTACGACTCCAGATACCTTTCAAAAATAATAACGACAAAAATTCAACATGGTTAACATTAAGCCTCTGTCAGCATGTGTATATAAAAAATCATAATGGTAGATGCAACTTAAAATTAAATGTAGCATCGCCGGCTTATTGACCTAGAAATTCCAATCAATGTCACGTGTCATCGGCGGATTTGGCAATGGCGGAAAAAATATATTATTATTAATGATTCTCAGTGTATTTGGTGTTCAGTCAGAGGATTATATTCAACTAAGATTTAAATTTCACTAACAACTGGTCAGCGAAACCATTAAACGTATGATTCAGTTATCAGTTTAATATCTACCGGTACCTGGAATTCATATGGAGCGTCGAAGAAGCACAAATAAGAGGCTGGTTAACGCGAGTCATTGTTTGGAAAAACATAAGCTTCCATCATGTCGATGACAAGTAAACATAACCGTTAACTATCGTTTCTATGACAGAACTACGATATCCAGAATTGTCGAATATGGACACTAACCATGCGAGCTAAGAAGACGAAGGCCCGGCGGACCCGAGTGAAATAGGCCAGCAGGAGTCCTCCGATAAATCAGTCGGCCTCGGGCCTACGGACCGACGTTTGTGTCGAACACTGATTGTGAAAAGCAGGGAATTGTTTTTTGGAAGCATCGCTCTGGCAATCTGGACATGGAGAGCGACACACTTTTCCACCCTAAAGATGGTGTACATTTGTCAAAGTATGTGGGGTATTTTCTTTATCTTAAAAGTATACGTGATGCCATACTCCGTATTTTTTGCTTAGCTCCAGCGTACTTGGAGAGTAAATTTAATTTTATCCCAACGTACTTGGGGTCCCCCCCGGTGTACTCAGGAATTTTCTAGTCAGGCTCCGGTGTACCTGCAGTGCTTTTCCCCAGCGTACTTGGGGAGTTTTTAGTGTTATTTTGCTCCGGCGTACTTGGAGCATTTTATATCATTACTTTATTTGTCTCCGGCGCCCGGCATACTTGGGGAGTTTTTAGTGTTATTTTGCTCCGGCGTACTTGGAGCGTTTTGTATCATTATTTTGTTATTTGTCTCTGGCGTACTTGGAGTGTATTTTCCCTGGCGTACTTGGGGTTTTGTTATTAGTCTGCTCCGGCGTACTTGGAGTTGTGACCCCAGCATACTTGGGTTCTTATTTCTCAGTACTAGTTAGTTATTTTTTTGGGCTATCGTTATATTTTTTATGTTGATCTACTCTGAGGCTGTTTTTTAATGTGACCCCTTACTTTTAGATTCTAAAGGATGCCACCAAAGAAACACCAAGTAGTTGAAGATGTCTACCACTGAAGATAGGTTGACGATATTTTACTTCATAAGTTACAGAAGAAAGGTCTAGTTATATATGAAGTCGAGGAAGATGGATTCTAAAGCAGCTAGCCAACCCTCATGCTCTAAGGGAACCAATACCACAGCATCTACACCCACAGCATCTACATCTCCAGCTTCTTCATCCACAGCTTCTTCACCTTCTGCATCTTCTACATGTACATGTAGGCCTACAAATGTTGAACCCTCAACATCACATACAGCTCCTGACCTACAGAGCTCAAGTCCAGATACAAACCCAGTCCCACCCCTCACAGTCATGAATATTCCATCTGCTCAACTCTTCCAAAACCAACCATTAGGTATTAATAATTTTCCTAACCTTCCTTCTATCATTTCATTGTCATTCCACGTGTCAGACAAAATTAGACAAGACATTTGGAGTGATAAATACATTGAATTTTCGTCTCTTCTTCCTGGAGCTGCTGCCGAAATCCAGTACTCATTAAGTATTAACAATCAAAACGCTTTGGCTCCCCTTTTGGTACAACCACTCCTGTTAAAGTCAAAACTACTTACTTTTGATAAATGGCTGAAGTCCTTCGCTATCTTCACTGATATTTATGTTCAAAGATATCCCCAGCAGGTTTCTCGCTTGTTAGTTTACAATTTAATCTTTGAACTAGCTTGGATTTATGGAAAGGCTGCATTTAACTTTTACGACGTGCAATTCAGGACTCTCCGCCAATCATTTCCTTTCCCTTGGGGCCAAATCCACTCGGACCTTTGGCTGCAGGCCCTTACCCTACATGGTCAAGCCCCAAAAGCTACTGACAAAAAATCTGCTACAACCCGTTCTTGTTCATTTCCCTCTAATGTATGTTACCAATATAACAGTTTGACTGGTTGTACACGACAGGTTTGCCAATATTACCACGTTTGTTCCTACTGTGGCATTTATCGCCATTCTCGAATAAATTGTTATTCCGCTCAGAATCGACGCAAATTTAACAATTCAAATTACCAAAGACGCGGTCAGGGCTTAAGGGATAATGAATTTTCACAAAGGGACAACGATTCTCAGAATCAAGCCATTTTTGATATGCAAAATCAAAATTTTACTCAACACCAGTTTGTAAATTCTCAAACAGGCACTATGCCTCAACCACTTTTACCCCAACCAAATAACAATAATCAGCAGCCGCCCACTCATCGCTATTCTTTTCGTTCGCGAGGTGTGTCAGCCAACAAGCCTACCAACCCCAATTCTGCCCGATAGATTATGTAAAGTATTAAAAGGATATTGCCCTTCTGAGATTCAATTTTTAGTTAAAGGTTATTCATGTGGTTTTCATTTTCCATTTTCTGGTAACCATATTTCTTCTACCCCACAAAAACATGGTTCATGCTTTGATCAACCACAAGTCTTGGTCGATAAAATTAATACAGAACTTGTGGCTGGTAGGATTCTTGGCCCTTCCCTCACACAACCGGTCCCTAACTTGTTCACCTTTGAGTATTGTTCCGAAACACGAACCCAATTCTTTTCGCCTAATTCATGACCTCTCCTATCCGCTAAACAATTCAGTAAATTCTGGCATAGATAGTATATACACAACAGTGTCGTATGAAAATATTGACAATGTTGTCACATTAGTTAAAACCTTTTGCAAGATCTCTTTGATGGCAAAAGCAGATATTGAAAATGCATTCTTGTTCCTATTCATCCTGATGACTATAATTTGCTTGGTTTTACAATCCAGCTTGAAGATACTCTATATTATTTTGCAGACATGTGTTTGCCCTTTGGTCTCTCGATCATTTGTCAGACTTTTGAGCGATGTAGCTCTGCCATTCATTGGGCTTTCGAAACTAAATACCAATGTTCTGTAAGTCATCTTATTGACGATTTCTTTTTTATTGGTCCACCTAACTCACTCAAATGTCAAAATTCCCTTGATGCATTTCTCAATCTTGCTTCACATTTAAACATTCCAAAACTGTTCTTCCTACTTCTTTCATTACCATTTACAGCATCGAGGTTGATTCTTGCCAAATGTGTTGTCGCCTGCCAGACTATAAAGTTTTGAAAATTCGTACAGCTTTATCCAATGCTCTGCAATCAAGTAAAATTACTTTACGTTCCCTTCAATCCCTTTTAGGCCTATTGAATTTTGCGACTAAATACCAATGTTCTGTAAGTTCCAGGTCGTACTTTCTTGCGTAGATTGTATGATCTCACTATCAATATTGCGAAACCGTATTATAAAATCAGAATGTTTTTGAGGGATGAATGGACGGCTTCTGACCATTTGAAATTGTATACTGACGCAGCATCAACCTTAGGTTATGCTGCAGTTTTTGGGACTGAATGGTTCTGTGACTCATGGACAGATCAATTTTCCAATTTTAGTATCAATATAATGGAACTTTTCCCAATAACTTTGGCCTTGGAACACTGGGGCAGCTCCGTGAAAAACAAAAAATTACTACTGTTATCAGATAATCACGGTGTTGTTCATGCTATCAATAAGGCTACTTCAACTTGTCCGCAGATTATGACCCTCATTCGACGTATTGTTATGGTTTGTCTTACGAATAACGTGTTTGTGTGTGCAAAACATATTTCAGGCAAAATTAACTATTTAGCTGATAAATTATCTCGTTTTCAGTTCAAAGAAGCTCGACAAATGGCTCTGTGGTTGGACGAACGTCCGCAAATACTCAAACCGAATCTTATCAATATTTAAGTAATTCAGCTTTGTCTTTGATTGACGCGAGTTTATCACCGTCCTCAAAGATTTTTATCGTCAGGTATGCTCAAGGTTTTTGAATTTTTGTGCTTTTAACAATTTAAATCCCCCTTTGCCACTTGCTCCTTCGGTCATTTTGAACTTTATAGCCTATTTGTTCAAAGAGGGCTATGGCCCTAGTGCTTTAAGTTCTTATGCTTCAGCTTTGGCCTACGTGCAGAAATCCTTCAATTACCCTGATACTGTTAATTCATTTTCGCTGAGAAATTTGCTACGCAGAGCTAGGAGACGATCGACTCCTTGCAACATTTCAGATCTTGGTTAAATTGATTGATGCATTATCATCAGTTATTTCCTTACATGGCCATCGCGTTTTGCTCAATTCTATTTTTACTTTGGCATTTGCTGCCTTTTTTCGTATGGGTGAATTAGTGTCCAAATCCAAATTTTTTGACCATAATGTCATTTTAACTGGAAATGTCTTATTGAATTTTGACGGTTTGGCTATTCAATCTGTTGAAATAACTCTCATGAATTATAAGCACACAGATTCAACTGCCCCGACCAGACTTATCTTAAATTGTACAACCCAAGTTGTTGTGCTCCATGCGCTTTGTCTACTTACTTACAATTTAATCCGCATACTTCTGGTATTCTTTTTCAATTCCCAGATGGGTCACCCGTTCCATATTCATTTGTAAATTCTGCACTTCAAAAACTTGTAGCTTTTGTCGGTCTTGATCCAGCTCATTATAAGTTACATTCATTTCGTAGCGGTGCAGCTACTACTGCGTTTTTGAACGGGCATTCCGAAGACACTATTCAAATGATGGGTCGTTGGAAATCTTCGGCTGTTAGAACTTATATCCGGATTCCAACTCTAACTTCTGCAAATATTTTTTGCCAATCACATTCATAATTAATTTTCATGTGTTACACTGGTGTAGGCCAGTCCCTACCACATGAAGGTTAGTTTTCAACATGCTGTACATATTATAACTCCACATTCTCATAACTGCATTCACTACACTAATCTAATCTAGATACACTGGCGTAGGTCAGTCCCTGTTTACCTGGATTTTTATACAATAAAATACGTGTCAATATACATTGTCCATCTACCCAAATTAAATTTGATTAAAAAATTTTTGTTTGTAAGTGATGTGTGTGTGTTGTCCCTGTGTTGGGCACGCCATCCCACCTTAATGGGTGTGATGTGTTTGGCCACTTTCTAATTAGTTATCTTTTATATTGATAAACAAATATTCTGTCATTTATTTATAACATGCCATTTTCCGTCATTGATTAAATGACATTTCACACACATCACGGTTGTCTGTTTTTATGTGTTGAATTGGACATATATATCAGTCTGTCAGTCAGCTAACACAAATGAATATTATGCTCAGCATAATATGATTTGTGTTTTGACGACATAAATTGTGTTCAATTGGCTGGTCCAATCTCAGCAGTTGCCGCATAAGTTGAATCCATGCAATGTAATTTTCCCGGTCTTTTGATGATTCGATCTCTTGATAGCACTGAGGTCAGTCGATTAAAATTTTTTCTCCCACCACCTCCCCTTCTCCACCTTAAAAGTGACTATTGGACCAGCCAAGTATTCTGTGTTTTCACATTTATATGACTTTGTATTGATTTTAATTAGTCTTTCATGTTGTTTCTTTTATATTATCAGTTTATTAGTTATCTTGTGATATTTAGTCTTGGTACTTTTCTTTCCCAGGGGGATGAGTAAACATCTTTCAGCTGGTTTTAGCACTCGGGTTAAATCCTACCTCCCCGGCCGTATCAACGGAGGGGGTTTGGGTAGCCCCCTTCCAGCTAACCTGGTTTAATATATTAGTTCATTTATTATGTTCTCCACTTCCATGTACGTTTTTTATATCCTTCTTGTATCTGTAATCAGTGTTTGGCCACTTTCTAATTAGTTAAGCCCAACACTAAAATGGGTTCTACAATTTTATTGGTAATTATTTTATATTCTTTTATATTTGATAAACAAATATTCTGTCAAATATTCATTTATTATGTTTTCCACTTCTATGTACGTTTTTTATATCCTTCTTGTATCTGTAATCAGTGTTTGGTCACTTTCTAATTAGTTAAGCCCAACACTAAAATGGGTTCTACAATTTTATTGGTAATTATTTTATATTCTTTTATATTTGATAAACAAATATTCTGTCATTTATAAAATGCCATTTTCCGTCATTGATTAAATGACATTTCACACACATCACGGTTGTCTGTTTTTATGTGTTGAATTGGACGTATATATCGGTCTGGTGGTCAGCTAACACAAATATATATAGGGAGAGAGAGAGAATCTGCACTTACTTCTAGCATATTTCTATCAACATCTTTAGGTAAAACAAAGTTAGTAACTTTCAATCTATCATAGTCATACATCTACAATATAAACATACCTATTGTTAACTCTCCTAATTTTACTCTCAAAAGATAGGTTGCCAGGCAACAAAACATACGCCCCACAATTGCTAAATCGTCCGGGCAGTCGACAATTAAGAGTTAAAGTGATCAAGGGCAATGACTTTTTCGGTATTTATCAAAATCGCAGAAAATCAATAAGTTTCTTCGTCTCTGTGTATCAATTAAAGAGTCATTCGGATATCAACTTTGGCCTCTAGACAGTCCACATGTTTTTCCAAGTGATCTAGGGCCATAATACTGGCAGTAATTCTCTGAAATTGCTAAAAATCAATAGGGTTCTTTGTCTCATGACCATGAACACTATGTATAAATTTAAAGTCAAGCGGACATTAACTTTGGCCGATAGAGTGTCCACAAAATTTTTTGAAGTGATCAAGGGCTATAACTCTGGCAGTAATGAATAGAAATCGCTGAAAATCAATAGGCTTCTTGATTTCGTGAGCTTAAACACTGTAAATTTAAAGTCGCCTTATGTCATAGCAAGGTTATAAAACTACCGGAAGTGATGTCATTTTGTCAAAAATATGAAAATGATAATGAAAATGTTAAATAAGAAATGGCGAAAATTTTATGTAAATCGAATAATACATGTAATTGTCACATTTAAAGACCAAAAAGTGACTTGTAGAAAATCGTCTATTTCTCTGCAACCGTACAAGTTAGAAACCATTTTGTGGTCTCTATATGATCGTAAGGGTCCATTCTATTTGTTGATTGGCATTGAAAACATTACAAATCAGACTCATTTGAATAAAATATCTGTTTTGAAGGCTAAAAATAAAGTTTTTGACAAAATGACATTACTTCCGGGAATACTAAAACGTTAAATTAGTTTTATAACCTTGCTATGACATAAGGCGTCAAAATTGAATAATATGTGACACTTGTATGTGCCAAAAACCTTCAAAAGTGACTTTTAGAAAACCGCCTATATCTCGGCAACCGAACAAGTTGGAAATAATTCTTGGTTGAAAAAAAATATTGATTTTGAAAGTTAAAATGCAGTTTTTGACCAAATGGCGTCACTTCTGGTGTCAATTTTAATTGTAATCAACTTGACGCATACTTGCTTTCGGGATCAAATTGTGTCACTTTTGTGAATATCCATTAATAATTGACTATTTTACAAGCAAAATTACGAAAACAGTGACTTATTCAAAACTGCCCATTTCTCGGCAACTGCTTATATTACAAACTAATTTTCACATACATTCTTTTCGTATGGATTATAGCTACAAGTTTATAAAAGTTATGTAGAAATATTTTAAAATCTGAAAAGCCTGAATGGGTTTTAAATAGGTCAATTTTACACCTTTTAATCCAATTTGCTCGAAAAGAAAATCAAATCAAAATTAAAAGATAGGTTGCCAGGCAACGAAACATACGCCCACAGCAGCTAAATCGTCCGGGCAGTCAACAAGGGTTGTCGCATATTTTTACTTTTTGGGGGGATGAAACATTTGTAATACACTAAAATCTGATTAAGAGTAACAACTCATTATGTAATTATCTGAAAATCATTAGAATTTGTTAGCTTTTTATAAAGTTTTGCCCCACGCTAACAATTAGTATAGGAAATATTTAATATCATGGATTTAGCTGTTCAGTTATCAAAATTCATTGAAAATCAAAATACTTGTTCGTTTCAACACCTTAAACTCTGTGTATCAATCTGAAGTCAATCGGATGATAAGTTTGGCATCTATAGTGTCACAAGGTTTTTTGAAGAGATCAAGGGAGATAACTCTGGAAGTAATTATTTGAAATCGCTGAAAATCAGTAGGTTTCTTCGTCTCATGACCTTAAACAGTGTGTGTAAATTTAAAGTCAATCGGATATTAACTTTGGCCTCTAGAGCGTCCACAGGATTTTTTGATATGATCAAGGGCCATAACTCTGGCAATAATTATCAGAGATCGTTGAAAATCAATAGGCTTCTTCGTCTCATGACCTTAAACACCATGTATAAATTTGAAGTCAATCGGACATCATCTTTGTCCTCTAGAGCATCCACAAGATTTTTTGAAGTGATCAAGGGCCATAACTCTGGCACTAATTATCGGAAATCCGTGAAAATCAATAGGCTTCTTCGTCTTATGACCTTCAACACTGTGTATAAATTTAAAGTCAATCGGATATTAACTTTAGCCTCTTGATCATTCACAAGATTTTTCAAAGTGATCAAGGGTCATAACTCTGGCAGTAATTATCGGATATTGCTGAAAATCAATAGGCTTCTTCGTATCATGACCTTGAACACTGTGTATAAATTTAAAGTCAATCCAATATTAACTTTAGCCTCTAGAGCGTTCACAAGATTTTTCAAAGTGATCAAGGGTCATAACTCTGTCAGTAATTATCGGACATCGCTGAAAATCAATAGGCTTCTTCGTCTCATGACCTTAAACACTGTGTGTAAATTTAAGGTCAATCGGATATTAACTTTAGCCTCTAGAGCGTTCACAAGATTTTTCTAAGTGATCAAGGGTCATAACTCTGGCAGTAATTATCGGATATTGCTGAAAATCAATAGGCTTCTTCGTCTCATGACCTTAAACACTGTGTATAAATTTAAAGTCAATCGGATATTAACCCTGGCCTCTAGTGCGTTCACAAAAAATTGTGGACGATGGACGGACGGACGGACCGACCGACGGACGGACGGACGGACGGACCGACAGACGGACGGACGGGGGCGACGGCAATATACGTCCACATTTCTATGTGGGCGTATAAAAACCAGAGATCAAACTTTTTTGCACCTTTAAAGGGCACACTCTTAGTTATATCAGTTTTTTTAAACAAATAATATTTTCTGTCAAAATTGTAGTTTTTAGTAAATTTACGCCACTTCTGTTGCCGACAGATAACACTAATGGCAACAAAAAAACATAACGCTAACGCTACAATATACGTCCACATTCCTACTTTGATTGATATGGTACTTTGTCAAGAAGGCTAGGCGTTTGGTTTGTTTAGCGTTGAGGGTCGTGCACCAACATTAATAGTTGCCGTCCTTAGAGTATAAGGAATAACTATACCAAGATAATCCATTCAGAATTGTGCCTTCCTAACACTAAAGGCAAAAAGTGGGCGTGGCTCTGACCCTGAGGGTCGGGACATTCATCAAAATCAATAGTGGACGCCCTCAGGCTATAAGGAATACATAAACCAAGTACCAAGCTGATTCATTCAGAATTGCGGCCTGTAAACGACAAACACAAAAATTGGTCGTATCTTGCCTGTGTGAGTCGGGACATGCAGTTGACGTCCTTAGGCTATATGGAATACATATCCCAAGTTTTAAGACGTCAAGACGATCCATTAAGAATCGTGGCCTGTAGACAACACACATAGACACGAAGTAAAAATGGGCATGGCTCTGCCCCTGGGGGTTAGGAAATCACCAAAACAATAGGGGTCATCTTTAGGGTATAAGGAATAGGTTTGTAAAGTTTTAAAAGTATCTGTTAAGAATTGCATCCTGTAGGCGAACACAAGACACAAAAGCATTGGGCGTGGCTCTGTCCCAGGGGGTCCGTCATGCACCAAAAATAATAGTGGTCAGCCTTAGGGTATAAGGAATAAGTATAAAAAAAGTTTTCAAGACGATCGATTAAGAATTGTGGGCTGTAGGTGACACACAGACAGACATCAAAAAAAAATGGGCGTGGCACTGTCCCTTGGGGTTGGACATGCACCAAAAACAATAGGGATCATCCTTAAGGTAAAAAGAATAAGTAAATGCAGCCTGTAGACGACAGACAAACAAATACACGAAATGGGTGTTGCTGTCCCATGGGGGTCGGGCATGCACCCAAAACAAAAGGGGTCATCCTTAGGGTATAAGGAATAAGTATTTTAAGTTTCAAGATGACCGATTAAGAATTGTGGCATGTAGGCGAAATACAAAAAGAAAATGGGCGTGACTCTGCCCCTGGGGGTTGGGCATGCACCCCAAATGATAGAAATGTTCCTTAGGGTACAAAGAATAATCATTCAAAGTTTCACGATGATACGTTAAGAAATGTGGCTTGTAGACGACAAACAAATAAATACAAGGAATGGGCGTGGCTCTGCCATTGGGGGTCGGGCATGCACCAAAAAACAATACGGATCATCCTTAGGGTAATTATACAAAGTTTTAAGAAAATACAGTTAGAATTGCGGCTTTTAGGCGACACAGAGACACACAAAAAGAAAATGGGCGTGGCTCTGCCCCTGGGGGGTTGGGCATGCACCCCAAATGATAGGGATCATCCTTAGAGTATAAAGAGTAAGTATACAAAGTTTTAAAGAAAATCCAATAAGAATTGCGGCCTGTAGGCGACACAAAGACACACGATAAGAAAATGGGTGTGGCTCTTCCCCAGGGGGTTGGGCATGCACCCCAAATGATAGGGATGTTCCTTAGGGTACAAAGAATGTGTATGCTAAGTTTCAAAATTATAAGTTAAGAAATGTGGCCTGTAGACGACAAACAAATACATACTAGAAATGGGCGTGGCTCTGTCCCTGGGGGTCGGGCATGCACCAAAAACAATAGAGATCTTCCTTAGGGTATAAGGAATACGTATACCAAGTTTGAAGAAAATCCAGTAAGAATTGCGCCCTGTAGGCGACACAAAGACACACGAAAAGAAAATGGGCGTGGCTCTGCCCCTGGGGGTGGGGCATACACCCCAAACGATAGGGATGTTCCTTAGGGTACAAAGAATGTGTATGCTAAGTTTCAAAATTATAAGTTAAGAAATGTGATCTGTAGACGACAAACAAACAAATACTAGAAATGGGCGTGGCTCGGCCCCTGGGGGTCGAGCATGCCCCAAAAACAATAGGGATCTTCCTTGGGGTATAAGGAATAAGTATGCCAAGTTTGAAGAAAATCCATGAAGAATTGCGCCCTGTAGGCGAACCACAGACACACACACACACACACACATACATACACACACACACACACACACACACAGACAGGGGCGACGGCATAATACGTTCACATTATGAATGTGGACGTATAAAAATGACCATTGAGACAACGGAGCATATGAACTTTGTTTAATACAATTTGAACAATAAATAATTAATCTAGGGTTGAAAAACTGAATTAGCCAACTGAGACAAAAACAAATCACATTTTTGCTCAAGTCAGATGACCCTTTAATTTTGTGTAAAACACGACTAAAAAATATTCATAAATAAAAAAGTTTTTTGTAAAAATTTAAATTTTTTAAATTTGGCACCTAATATCTTCAAAGATTTGCCGAAAATAAAAAATCGAAAGTAGCGTAGTGATGTCGTCCCCTGCCTCCGGCTATGCCAAAATGCATCAAAAGTTAAAATCCAATGATTATAGTTAAAATTACTGCAATATTTTAAAAAACGATAGCTTCGGTGATTTCGGGCATTTCGCATTGCCGCAGAATGTTCAAAATAGCTTTATCCTTTAAGTCACACCCACTTTCCAAGTAAAACCGAAGAAATCGTAACGATGCAACAAGTAGTCACTGAGCTCTACTCAAAGTGGAATTGGAATAGTAATAAGAATAACTAAACCTGCGTAGCAGGAATGACAGGTTTCACTGTTGCCACGATACCTTTCAACTTATGTCACTTTCTGTGTCACGTTACCATAGATGACGTTACCCTTGAACTCATTTCACTTCTAGTACAAATAGAACCGATAAACAGATATCCACATAAACATTGCACACATCAAATAAAATCGAAGCAGAATCAACCAAATCCAGCAATATCAATTCATTTTATACATATGTTGCATGTAAGTGTACAGTACTTCCGGTGATAATAAAAATGTTCAATTACTTTTACGAAATCAGAAATGGCATAAGGCATCACATGGTGAAAATGTTATGCAAATCGAATAATATATGCCACTTTTATAGACCCAAAATCTTGAAAAGTGACTTGTAGAAAATCGTTTATTTCCCGGCAAACGTACAAGTTAGAAACGATTTGTGGCATCTGTAGGATCGTATGGGTCCATTCTATTTGTTGATTGGCATCAAATATCATAATTTTAAAAACATTACAAATCAGACTCATTTGATAAAATATCTGTTAAAAATACAGTTTGTGCCAAAATGACATTACTTCTGGTGATACTAAAAACATGAAATTAGTTTTATAACATCGTCTATGACATTAGGCTTCAAAGGGTGAAAATGTTATGAAAATCAAAGAATAATTGACACTTTTATGGGCCAAAAACCTTCAAAATTGACTTTTAGAAAACCGCCTATATATCGGCAACCAAACAAGGTAGAAACAATTTTATGATATCTATATGACTGTACGAGTTTTGTTAGTATGTGTCATTTTAAACCAAAAGTTAATATTATTATTACATATTAAATAATTTTTGGTTGAAAAAATATCGATTTTAAAAGTTAAAAATAGGTTGCCAGGCAACGAAACATACGCCCACACAGCAGCTAAATCGTCCGGGCAGTCAACAAGTGTTGTCGCATATTAAGTAATTATCAGAAATTTTGTTTGGTTTTTATAAAGTTCTGGTCCATGCTAGTGTAAAGTATACGAATCATTTAATATTATGGAATAAGCTGTCACCTCCACTGGATACGAAACATTTAATATTATGGCGACTTTTCATACAATCAGGGGACATAATTCAGGAAGTTACGATCAGATATGTCCAAATATCGACAGGAACCAAGATCTTTCAGTTTGACCAAAATCGAATTAAAATACCATATTTTTACACCATTCCCGTACAAACGGCGGTCATTTTGTTTGTCAATTTTGGTCCAATTTTCATGAAATTCAAACTCAACCTAGATTACCCTGTAACGGTGATATAATCAAACGTTTTTTTAAATCAGGTAATAATTGTTACCTCCAGGGTGATAAAGGCGATTTTTAGTAAAATCAGGGGCCATAATTCAGGAAGTTACGATCCAATATGCGCAAATATTGAAAGGAACTAAGATCTTTATGTTATAAACCTTGATATAACATATTTTCACACTATTCGAGTACAAACAGCAGCCATTTTGTCCGTCAATTTTGGTCCAATTTTCACGAAATTCAACATCATCTTTTATAACAATGTAACGGTGATATAATCAAACGTTTTTTTAAATCGGATAATAATTTTGACCTACAGAGGGGCCACAAGCTAAAAGATAGGCTGGCACTGCCAGACAGGATACGCCCACATTTTCGAGAACAAGCAATACCAAAAGTGATTTTTCCTACATCATTAAGTCCTGTATTTCATACTAAGATCTTTGGGTTATAACCATGCATTTCAAGTTTCATCAAAATCAAATTAAAATTGTGACCTATACAGGGTCCACAACCATGATATACCATTTCTTAACAGTATTCGCGTACAAACGCCGGCCATTTTGTCTGTCAATTTTGGTCCGATTTTCCTGAAATTTGAACTCCGTCCTTCCTTAAGATGAAACGGTGATATGATCAAACGTTTTTTTAAATCGGACCACATTGACAGACACAAGCTAAAAAGGGTGATTTATCGTACAATCAGGGGCCATAATTCAGGAAGTTACGAATCAATGAGCGCAAATATCGAAAGGAACCAAGATCTTCTGGTTATAAACATGCATGTCAACTTTCATCAAAATCGGTTCAAAATTGTGACCTATAATATAGGGTCCACAACCTTGATATAACATATTTTCACACTATTCTCGTACAAACGGCGGCCATTTTGTCCGTCAATTTTGGTTCGATTTTCACGAAATTCGGACTCAGCCTTCATTACCATGTAACGGTGATATGGTTTTTTAAATCGGATAATAATTTTGACCTCCAGAGGGACTACAAGCTAAAATGGGCAATTTTTCGGATAATCAGGGACCATAATTCAGGAAGTTACGATCCGATGGGTGCAAATATCGAAAGGAACCAAGATCTTTGTGTTATAAACATACATGTCAAGTTTCACCAAGATAGGTTGCCAGGCAACGAAACATACGCCCACAGCAGCTAAATCGTCCGGGCAGTCAACAAGGGTTGTCGCATATTTTTACTTTTTTCGCTAATGAAACATTTGTAATACACTAAAAACTGACTATGTAATTATCAGAAAATCATTAGAATTTGATTGCTTTTTATAAAGTGTTACCCCACGCTAACAATTAGTATATACATGAAACATTTAATATCATGGATTTAGCTGTTCAGTTATCAAAATTCATTGAAAATCAAAATACTTGTTCGTTTCAACACCTTGAACTCTGTGTATCAATCTAAAGTCAATCGGATGATAAGTTTGGCCTCTATAGCGTCACAAGATTTTTTGAAGTTATCAAGGGAGATAACTCTGGCAGTAATTATTTGAAATCTCTGAAAATCAATAGGCTTCTTCGTCTCATGACCTTAAACACTGTGTGTTAATGCAAAGTCGTTCAAGGGCCATAACTCTGGTAGCAATTATTGAAAATCGATAGACGTCCTAGTCTCATGACTGTAAACACTATGTATAAATTTGAAGTCAAACGGATATTAACTTTGGCCTCTAGAGCATCCACAAGATTTTTTGAAGTGATCAAGGGCCATAGCTCTGGCAGTAATTCTGGCAGCAATTATTGAAAATCGATAGACGTCTTAGTCTCATGACTGTAAACACTATGTATAAATTTGAAGTCAAACGGATATTAACTTTGGCCTCTAGAGCATCCACAAGATTTTTTTAAATGTGATCAAGGGCCATAACTCTGGCAGTAATTATCAGAAATCTCTGAAAATCAAAACGCTTCTTTGTCTCATGACCTTAAACACTGTGTATAAATTTAAAGTCAATCGGATATTATCGGAAATTTTTCGGTCAATCACGGGACATAATTCAGGAAGTTACGATCAGATGGGCGCAAATATAGAAAGGACCCAAGATCTTTGGGTTATAAACATACATGTTAAGTTTATCAAAATTGGTTCAAAATTATGACCTCTATAGCTTGATATAACATTTTTTCACACTATTCGCGTACAAACGGTGGCCATTTTGTCTGTCAATTTTCACGAAATTCGAACTCAACCTCCATAACCATGTAACGGTGGTATAATCAAACGCTTTTTTTAAATTGGATAACAATTTTGACCTCCAGAGGGACCACAAGCTAAAAAGGGTGATTTTTTGGACAATCAGGGGCCATAATTCAGGAAGTTACGATCCGATGGGCGCAAATATTGAAAGGAACAAAGACCTTTGGGTTGTAAACATACATGTCAAGTTTCATGAAAATCGGTTCAAAATTGTGACCTCTATAGGTCCACAACCTTGATATAACATATTTTCACACTATTCGTGTACAAACGGCGGCCATTTTGTCTGTCAATTTTGGTCTGATTTTCACGAAATTCGAACTCAACCTTCATAACCATGGAACGGTGATATAATCAAACGTTTTTTTAAATCAGATAACAATTTTGACCTCCAGAGGGACCACAAGCTAAAAAGGGCAATTTTTCGGACAATCAGGGGCCATAATTCAGGAAGTTACGATCCGATATGCGCAAATATCGAAAGGAACCAAGATCTTTCAATTATAAACATGCATTTCAAGTTTCATCAAAATCGGATCAAAATTGTTACCTCTACACTGTTCACAAGCTAAAAACGTGATTTTTCGTACAATCAGGGGACATAACCCATGAAGTTACAGTCCGATACATGCCAATATCGAAAGGAACCGAGATCTTAGGGTGATAAACCTATATTTTAAGTTTCATTGAAATCGGATAAAAATTGTGATCTGTAGACTGTTCACAAACAATTGTGGACGGAAGTGCGGACTGATGGGGGCGACGACAATATACGTCCACATAAAAATGTGGGCGTATAAAAATGCAGTTTTTGACCAAATGGCGTCACTTCCCGTGTGTCAATTTTAAATTATAATCAACTTGATATGACGCATACTTGCTTTTTGAATCAAATGATTTTACTTTTGCGAATATCCATTAATAATTGACTATTTTACAGGCAAAATTATGAAAACAGTGACTTTTGAAAAACTGCCCTCAAAAATTACTGAGGCAAAAAAATTTCACATTTTTGCTCAAATGAGATGACTCTTTAATTCTGTGTAAAACACGACTAAAAAATATTCATAAATAAAAAATTTTTTTGTAAAAATTTAAATTTTCAAAATTTGCCGCCTAATATCTTCGAAGATTTGCCGAAAATCAAAAATCAAAAGTAGTGTTGCTATGTCCCCTATCTCCGGCTATGCCAAAATGTATTAAAAGTTAAAATCCCATCATTATTGTTAAAATTACTTCAATATTTTTAAAGATAGGTTGCCAAGCAACGAAACATACGCCCACAGCAGCTAAATCGACACAGGCACTAATTATCGGAAATCGCTGAAAATCAATTCTTCGTCTTATGCCCTTAAACACTGTGTATAAATTTAAAGTCAATCGGATATTAACTTTGGCCTCTAGAGCGTCCACAAGATTTCTTTAAGTGATCAAGGTCCATAACTCTGGTAGTTATTATCGGAAATCGCTGAAAAACAATAGGCTTCTTCGTCTCATGACTTTAAACACTGTGTATAAATTTAAAGTCAATCGGATATTAACTTTAGCCTCTAGAGCGTCCACAAGCAATTGTGGACGCCGGACGGGGGCGACAACAATATACGACCACATTTCAATGTGGGCGTATAAAAACGCTAACTTCTGTGATTTCGGACATTTCGCATTGTCACAGAACGTTCAAAATAGCTTTATCCTCTAAGTCACACCCACTTTCCCAGTAAAAGCAAAGAAATCATAACGATACGACAAATAGTTGCTGAGATCTACTCAAAGTGGAATTGGAATAATAATAAGCATAACTAGACCTGCATAGCAGTGCTGAATCGGCTTTCAGGGTCCTTTATATCATTGCCATGCTTTTAAATTTACATTTATACTCTAAACGACTGATAGGACTCTAATGCATATCGGACAAAAATAATAAACCTAAAACCCATAAAATGAAATTAAGATAGGTTGCCAGGCAACAAAACATACACCCACAACAGCTAAGTCGTCCGGGCAGTCAACAAGGGTTGTCGCATATTGTTTCTTTTATCAGTAAGGAGAACATTTACAACACATGTTAAACTTATTACGAGTAATAGCCCATTAAATAATTATCAGAATTGATTAGAATAGTTTTGATGGTTTGTCTGAAGGCCTTTGTCCACAAGATATTTCAAAGTGATCAAGTGCCAGAAATTATCAGATATCACTGAAAATCAAATAGGATTCTTCGTCTCATGACCCTAACCACTGTGTACAAATTTGAAGTCAATCGGATATTAACTTTAGCCTTTAGAGCATTCATAGGGTTTTTCAAAGTGATCAAGGGTCATAACTCTGGCAGTAATTATCGGATATCGCTGAAAATAAATAGGCTATTTTTATCATGACTGTAAATAGTGTGTATAAATTTAAAGTCAATCGGATATTAACTTTAGATTTTTCAAAGTGATCAAGGGTCATAACTCTGGCAGTAATTATCTGATATTGCTGAAAATCAATAGGCTTCTTTGTATCATGACTTTAAACACCGTGTATAAATTTAAATTCAATCGGATATTAACTTTAGCCTCTAGAGTGTTCACAAGATTTTTCAAAGTGATCAAGGGTCATAACTCTGGCAGTAATTATCAGATATCACCGAAAATCAATAGGCTTCTTCGTCTCATGACCTTAAACACTGTGTATAAATTTAAAGTCAATCGGATATTAACTATAGCCTCTAGAGCATTCACAAGATTTTTCAAAGTGATCAAGGGTCATAACTTTGGCAGGAATTATTGGATATTGCTGAATATCAACAGGCTTCTTCGTATCATGACCTTACACACTGTGTATAAATTTAAAGTCAATTGGATATTAACTTTAGCCTCTAGAGTGATCACGAGATTTTTCAAAGTGATCAAGGGTCATAACTCTGGTAGTAATTATCGGATATCACCGAAAATCAATAGGATTCTTCGTCTCATGCCCTTAAACACTGTGTATAAATTTAAAGTCAATCAGATATTAACTTTAGCCTCTAAAGCGTTCACAAGATTTTTCAAAGTGATCAAGGGTCATAACTCTGGCAGTAATTATCAGATATCACCGAAAATCAATAGGCTTCTTCGTCTCATGACCTTAAACACTGTGTATAAATTTAAAGTCAATCGGATATTAACTATAGCCTCTAGAGCGTTCACAAGATTTTTCAAAGTGATCAAGGGTCATAACTCTGGTACTAATCATCGGATATCGCTGAAAATCAATAGGCTTCTTCGTCTCATGCCCTTAAACACTGTGTATAAATTTAAAGTCAATCGGATATTAACTTTAGCCTCTAAAGCGTTCACAAGATTTTTCAAAGTGATCAAGGGTCATAACTCTGGTAGTAATTATCGGATATCACCGAAAATCAATAGGCTTCTTCGTCTCATGACCTTAAACACTATGTATAAATTTAAAGTCAATCGGATATTAACTTTAGCCTCTAGAGTGTTCACAAGAAATTGTGGACGATGGACGGACGGGCGGACCGACGGACGGACCGACAGATGGACGGACGGGGGCGACGGCAATATACGACCACATTTCCATGTGGGCGTATAAAAAATAGGTTGCCAGGCAACGAAAAATACCACACAGCAGCCAAATCGTACAGGCAGTCAACAAGAGTTGTCGCATATTAAGGAAATATCAGAAAATCATTAGAATTTGTTTGGTTTTTATAATCAAACGTTTTTTTTTTTAAATCAGATAATAATTGTGACCTCCAGAGGCACAACAAGCTAAAAAGGGTGATTTTTCGGACAATCAGGGGCCATAATTCAGGAAATTACATTCCGATAGGTGCAAATATCGAAAGGAACCAAGATCTTTGGGTTATAATCATGTGTGTCAAGTTTCATCAAAATCGGTTCAAAATTGTGACCTCTATAGGGTCCACAAGCTAAAAACGTGATTTTTCGTACAATCAGGGGCCATAATCCATGAAGTTTTCATCCGATACATGCCAATATCGAAAGCAGCCGGGATCTTTTGGGGATAAACCTATATTTCAAGTTTCGTCAAAATCGGATAAGAATTGTGACCTGTAGAGGGTCCACAAACAAATTGTGGACGGACGTCCGGACGGACAGGGGCGACGACAATATACGTCCACATAAAAATGTGGGCGTATAAAAAACTTAAAAAGTGATCCTGCGAAAATTGGTTGTTTCTCGACAAGGGAATATGCTAGAAGCAATTTTTTGATATCGATATGATTGTATTGATCCAATCTAAATGGCAATTAGAATCAAACATTATTACGTTAAATGAATAATAAGTATAACTCACTTCAAAAAAAATATTTGTTTTGAAGTAATTGTCACTTTTATAGACCAAAAACCTTGAAAAGTGACTTGTAGAAAATCGTCTATTTCTCGGCAACCGTACAAGTTAGAAACTATTTTGTAGTATCTATATGATCGTATGGGTTAATACAATTCGTTGATGGGATTCAAATATCATAATTTCAAAAATATTATAAATAACACTCATTTGAATAAAATATTTGTTTTTTAGGTTAAAAATACATTTTTTTCCAGTCAGAGTGAAACTGTAAAATTGGCTTAACCTAGTCCGCATTGGCATTAGGCACCAAATGAAATTAAAATATTGAAAATCAGATAATAATTTCCTCTTTTAAAGGTGAAATAACGTGAAAAGTGATGCATGCAAAATCGCATATTTCTCGGCAACTGCTCATATTACGAACCCTTTTTTGCATACATTCTCTTCGTCGGATTGTTGCTACAAGTTTATGAAAGTTACGAATAAATATTACAAAATATGAAGACATTGAATCGGTTGTAAATAACTGAATTTTACACTTCTTTAACATTTTATTCGAAATTGCCCGGAAATGAAATTGAAATTAAAAAATCGGAGTTAACGATTTGTATGACTTTACAGTGCACATCCCTTTTGCGATAACACATTTCGAAAAAAATCATATTTGCTTTCAAAAGTTTTTGTTAACCAGTTCGATGCGGATGACGAGATAACTCGCAGAAAATTATGTTGCCGACACGCGGATGACGAGATAACTCGCAAAATTAACATATGAAAACACGCCCCTGAAAACATTTCATTCTGATTGGCCTAAATAACTTGATTGACTTTAGTGTGTTCCCACTTTGTCTATTGTTGTTATTACGGGGTTACTGAGTGCATAGGTGGCAATAGTTTTCGTTTATTGTGGGTTATTTTTAGCAGTCAGTTGACTGCTCGGAATAAACAATGGCAGCGCCCAGAAGAAAACGAGCCCTTACGGAAAACGAAATACAATACATGTTTGGAATGTCAGGTTCCTCTTCTGATTCCGACGACAGTATTGGTGATACTTTAACCTTGTGTAAAATACCATCAAAAAATATTCATAAATAAAAAAGTTTTCTGTTGAAATTTTAAAAAAATTCAAAATATCGGAGATTTTTTCGACTACTTCCGGTATTTCGATCTTCGTCGGGATAGCTTTAACAAGTTGATTACATACTTAACTTCCTGTACCAGAAGTGTCAGAAATATTCATTGAGTAATTTTCGAAAAATAGATAAATAAGACCATTTTCAATAATTTAATGATTTTTCAACTTTTTTCAAAGAGTGAGGTCATTTTTGGACCACTTATAATATTGCAACGCTTTTATTATTGGATGCACACTCTAGGCCACAGATAGGACCATAAGCAAAAAGATAGGTTGCTAGGCAACGTTACATACGCCCACAGCAGCTAAATCGTCCAGGCAGTCAACAAGGGTTGTCACATATTTTAACTTTTTTTGGTAATGAAACATTTGTAATACACTAAAATCTGATTAAGAGTAACAACTCATTATGTAATTATCTGAAAATCATTAGAATTTGTTAGCTTTTTATAAAAGTTTTGCCCCACGCTAACAATTAGTATAGGAAACATTTGATATCATGGATTTAGCAGTTCAGTTATCAAAATTCATTGAAAATCAAAATACTTGTTCGTTTCAACACCTTAAACTGTGTGTATCAATCTGAAGTCAATCGGATGATAAGTTTGGCCTCTATACACTGAGAACTGCTACGGAGTTAAAAGGTGCACAGCCCGTATAGAATTCTTAATCCTCGTTGTTATTTGTACGTTTGTCGGAAGATAATTAATTTTCGGACTATTACTCGGTATTACCGGTTTAAAACTGTAAAAGGGTGTGTTAATTAACGAGGGTGAAAAACTGTCAGAGAGGTGGGTTAATTAACGCTTGTTGCGTTTTCTGTAGAGTAGTAACTATACTTGTTACCTTAAATTGTGTTTAAGGTAACAATTGGTACAGTCTAAGACCCCTTACGCAAGTTCAAATAGGTTCAAACGCAAATTTGTCAACACACATCATTACAGTTTGTGTTAAAATAAGTAATTCTATCACAAATAGTGAAGACTGGACCATTAAAATAGTTACCGAACAGTTTTTCTCTGCATAGCACTGTTTTTGTTGTAGGCCTAATGACGTATTACGCAACTTGCGGCCATGACGGTCGGCCAGGTTGAAATTTCGCGTAGGAGATGGGTTTCATCAAGTCATATAATTATGCGGTAAGGCCTCACCTTTATTTCAATAAGAACTGGTTTATTATATGTTAAGCTACGTGCAGTACTGTTTTGGGCCAGTTTATTTGTAAATTAAGCGAGCTATAGGCCAGTAAACTTTTTGTAGTCATTTGACTAAAAAACTTGCGCAAAGGAACTCTGTAGGAAAAACCACTACTGTGGCTGGAGTAAGACGGAAGACAGCAGTAGTGGAACCATTTCTATCTGTAGAGGTGTGTTAATTAACCGACCGGTAAAAAATGAATGTCAATGTTGTGTATTATTTAATTGGCGTGTTTTCTCGCTAGTTGCGATAACTGCACCAAAAGGAGTATAATCAAGCACCAACATGCTTTATCTGACACGTACGAGTAAAATCAAAATTTGAGAAGTAAAACTGTTTAACCGTGCGATTAATCATTCGACTGTGTGTTTTACGCAGGTCTTTGTAAAATAATGAGGTCTTTAGATAGGCGCGTGGGCTCGCTATGATCTACATTTCTCTTATGTCTATTGTAGGCCTATTAGGTATCATATATATAAAGTTGCATTTTATGAAATAAAAAATATGGATTAATCTATCGTATACGGAAAGGCGAATGTAATGTCGCCATTTATAAATACCAAGCAGTCAGCATCCAAATTGCGTGGGGGGTTGGGATGGCCTAGTGGTCTAGAGTGCCGCGCTTCGACCTCTAGCACTCTGGTTTCCTCCCACTGCTAAAGACCCCTACACGCAAGCGAATTATTGAAATAAAATTTTAAAAAAACATGTTAGTCCCGAAATGACCTAGTTTGTGTTGAGTGGACGTTAAACCCCATTTCTCTCTCTCTCCAAATTGCGTAAATTGAGCATCTTACCTTCAATAGCAATATCCATTAAACAGAAATCTCCTTGTTGATAAATATTACGACACAACAACCAACCGAACAGTGGTAATTCCCACGCAAATGGTATTTAAACTGAAATCATTTTAGCTTTTCAACGATCTTCATTCCAGAACTCGTAACTTTCAATAGCCGTTTTTATGCAATTACAGAAGAAACACACAGGGGCGTTTTATGGTTTATCATGGCGGAGGCTATACTATTTTGAGGGCCCTCTTGTGCGGGGGTCCGGGGTGGGGTGGTGTTTTGAATGATGATTTTCATACCAGTGCAATGACTGCATTCTCATTCAGTAGTGGATTCGACAGTAACAAAGTAAAGAAAACGATTGACTCAAACTCAGGGGCCCTTTCCATTGGCCAGAGGGGCCCTTTTGTCATACGAGGGGCCCTAACTAGGGTACATTTCATTTTTCTCATCGGTTTTAGCATTTTTCTCCTGTTTTATTTGTTCAACTTCTTTGAATTTTTTCGCGAGGAGGCTGGCGCCTCCAGCGCCTCAGCTATAAACACCTTTGGAAACACATAAGCCCGAGTTGACACGTCATCATTTTTCGAGACTTTGTAGTAATATTGGATTTCCTGGTTATGTTTTCTTCGTGATCATAACATATAAAACTACAGGCCAGTTCGTTTCTACAACTATGTTATTAAGCTGGATTGGATTCGAATAACCCTCGTTCTCAATAAATGATAGCTGCTCGAATACCTGCTCAACTATGGCGGTATATTAGTGCCAAAATTCTAACATGCTATCGTCTAATTTCTTACTTCTGTTCATGTAATTTCTAACCTCCATTCATGTAACTTCTAACTTCCATTCATGTAATTTCTAATTTAAGACAATGTACAACCCAACTTCTTTATTTGTTCAGTGTAAATTTCAATTCAGTTCCAACTTGTTTCTATTATTTAAACGAAAAATGTCATCTTAATAGATGCTTTACATGTTTAGCATCAACATCAACGGATTTATACATTTCTGCCCAGCAACCATCATTATGAAGATGTTTGGTGTCGTCCCTGCGTGCTCAATTGGGTGATTGCGCACCTGATCGGGACAATTATCTGGTATAAACGACCGATTCTTCGTTTGGTTGAAGGTCGGAAGGCGTGCCGAGAGAGCGAGAGAGAGAGAGGTCACTTAGTATTAAACTCAGTATCTGTGTAGGCCTATCCATAACATTTATACCCTGTGTTAATATAGACCAACTGCATATAAATATTAATTATTGGCTCAACCGTAAAAAAAAATTAAATAAAATTCTCCAAATCCCGTTTAGCTTATATTTGAAATAGAAAATGAAATGAAATGAAAGAGGGTTTAACGCCCTATTGTTCTGTTCCGAACCGGGTTAATGGAGACGGACATACGCCACACAGTGTGCTTTAGGGAATATTGCCCGGAGAGCGGATCTACGACCTGGACTTACATCAAAGTCTAACGGGCACGTAAAAGCCATCGGAACGACAAGACACTAATAAGGGGGAACCATGCCGGAAAATCTGGATGAACTTTTTTCGACCCACGCCGCGATCGAACTCCCGACCCACAGCCTAGCGAGCCTACGTCTTACCCACTTAGCCACGGTATTCGAAATAGTATTTGCAAACCATACATTTATATCACGTTCAATGTTGTTTAGAGGGTAGGATGGCCGAATGGTTAGCACGTGCACGCTGTAACATAAGGTGTCATTGAATAAACTGGCGTGGTTTCGATTTCCCGTTTTTACGTGATATGGAGCAGGGCCGCCTTTCCAACCTCGTGGGTTTTCTCCGGGTCCTCCGGTTTCCTCTCACTGCTAAACACTCCTACGCGCAAGCGAATTATTGAAATACAATACCGAAATGACCTGGTTGCTGTCGAGTGGATGTTAAACCCCATGTCCCCATCTGTCTCTTCAATTTTAACACTCAGGCAAGCCACTCAATCTGACCAAGACTGAGTCGTTTGTATCAATAGGATGCTCCCGATCAGGTGCTCAATCGCCAAACTGAGTACATGGTGGCGACACCAAACGACATCATAATGATGGTGGCCAGGTAGAAGTATCATAATTCTAAATTTGTTTGCCGTTCATGCTTAACATGTAATACCACAACGAAGTAGACATTTTTCGCCTCAATAATAGAAATAAAATGAAATAGAATTGATATTTACATTGAACAAATAAAGAAGTTAAATTATACATTGTCTTAATTTAGAAATTACATGAATGGAAGTTAGAAGTTACATGAATGGAGGTTAGAAATTACATGAATAGAAGTAAGAAATTAAACGATAGCATGTTAGAATTTTGGCACTAATATACCGCCATATCAACACCCTCTTTTATAACCCCCTTTTTTCTGCACGTCCTATAGGCTGACCTTGACTTTCATTTCCAGGCCAAATGGAATAAACCATCCAATTTCCCCAAGACCAGGGGGAGAACATTGCCTTATTTGGTCTACCAAATATCATAAACAGATGGAATTTGATGGATATTTTACCAAAATATCACCATTGTTTTACATATAAACATGTCATCCGCTTTTTTAGTACGTCGGATTTGAATCTATAAGAAAGAGCGAACCAACAATTTTTCAAAGACCCAATATAGTACTAAGTCACGCTACTTATAGATAAAGTTGCATTTAATAAAATAAAAATATTGACCCTAATCTATCGCACGAAATGCAAGAGAATTTAATATTTTGATTGTTGAATTGCCGTCTACTGTGGTTGTGGTTCATTTGTAAAATATACAACCAATAACGATATTAACTGAAATTATATATTATCGGCATGACCATGGAATTGGTCGGAAATGTTTCATTACTTCCGCCAAAATGTGCTAAGCTGAACGCTGAGTTTATTAAATTTTTTTTAATTATTAAAGTTAAAAACGAAAATCAAAGGTGACAACTTGAAATGACCAAGTGACAAGTAAAAAAATAATTCTAAAAGTTTACAAACATTTCAACTGCTGGAATACACTGTAACAATTGCCAAATTCCAACCAACTATATATCAGCTAGTCCGTAAGTGCACGATTTAACTATGCCTCTTTTGCCAACATCAAAGAGAAGAGCTAACTATACTATTCAAAAAAAGTAGGGGATATTGATTTTTAAGTGTTATTAAAGTCACCTAATGAAACTGACGAAGAAACAAATGACAAAATGAAATGAAGTTCACACTCATCGATTTATTCCAAATGATCGTTAGACTAAGTAAGGCACAGACTGACCATTATAAGGGTAAAATGATACCCGGGGTCAAGCAGCGAAGTTACCACAGCATCACAACAAAGTCAGTAACGGGTAAATCCTCCTCTGTTTGCCAAACAAGCATTGATCCGACGTGTCATACTCCTAATGAGACGTCTAAGGTCATTTTGGTCCAGATTGTCCCATTCCTGTTGCAACGCAGCAGCAAGTTCTTGGACATTGGCAGGACGTTGTTGACGTTGACGTAACCTCTGTCCAAGCATGTCCCAGACATGCTCGATGGGGGAGAGGTCGGGACTCAGTGCTGGCCAAGGTAATGTGGTGATGTTCTGTTGTTGGAGGTAACCTGTAACGATCCTGGCCCTGTGACATCTTGCGTTGTCATCCTGGAAGATGAAACGGCGGCCATGGTGTCGTGCGAATGGCACAACAATGACTGCAAAGATGATGTGCCTGTAGTACTGGCCTGTAACAAGCCCTGCAGCAACATGTAAAGCCCTTCTTCCAGCAACAGTGATGCCTCCCCACATCATAACAGAACCACCCCAAAATCGATCATGTCTGATGACGTTAACGTCTTGGAAGCGCTCGTTTCGACGACGCCACACCCTCCTACGTCTGTCCCAGAAATCAACAGTGAACCTTGACTCATCTGAAAACATCACATTGCTCCAGCGTCGATTATCCCAGTGTTGACGATCCCTACACCTGAATGTGATGATCTCTCAAACAAGGGATCACACGAGGACGTCGGGCGCGAAGGTGACCCCTATGCAGTCAATTCCGAATCGTCTGGCCACTCACTCTCACACAAGTGTCTGTTTGAAGACGAGCGCTGATCTGATTTGCTGTGATGACACGATTTCTCAAGGCCAAGGTACGGATAAATCGATCCTGGGCTTTAGTTGTAGCGTGGTCTGTCCTGTACAGATTGTGTATCACGGTATCTGGACCATAGCCTGCTTATGACAGACTGAGAAACATTCATCGTCCGCACCACAACCGCCTGTGTTGTGGCGATCTGTAGCATGCCAAGGGCACGTAACCTTTCATTTTGGGTAAGCCGACGCATATCAAATTTTGTTTTCTGGTCACTAAAACAATTAAACTGATGTTTCCACCCTGGAATTCAATGCCACAATGACTGTAACATTCAAAGTCAGAGTCGTGCAAATCTTGGGTTGGACCCCCATGATGACCCCAAGCATCACCTGCATTCCATGCGGTAGCTATTGGTGCGTTTGGGCGTCACATGTAACTGGAAATGTTTCTTCTATAGTGACTTTTTTTGTAGTCATTTGCATATTTTAGTATTATGCCCCTCAAAATCAAATATCCCCTACTTTTTTTGAATAGCATATGTGTCGCCTGACAACATCAGAGGGCAATTCTGTGTGAAAAGTGTGCATGAATCGACAGTATTGTAAAACAAAGGCTGGATTCACAATCACAGAAACCGATGGTTTCTTAGCAGGCTCTGAGATTTGACAATGGAGATTAGAATATATCAGATAATTAAATTGGAACGAAGTATAAAACACGTTGTATTCATCTAGAAATGTAATGTGAATAAGAACGCATATATGTAACTACATGTAGCCCTACACCATGTATAAATCCATATTAATAACACCGCCTATATTTCTAACCGTTTTCTAAAATACAATATTAGAGCACTCGTATCTTGTATATACAGTCAAACTGGGGGAAAGTATTGTCATTTTCTTGTTTTGGTTGATTGCTCAGAATGTTTGAAAACGTTGACCTACATAGGTGTTGCGTAACACTTGATTGGTGTCATAAAGTAATAAACTAATCAACAAGCTACATGGATTATTTACTTCAACTAAAATGTGTATTAGCATTTGCTGTCTGAATTACAGTTGTTAATTTTGTTTATAGATTTATTAATTAAATGTTTTTGATAACTTAAAAAATCGTGCAAAATGAAAAATAAGGTAATTTATGTTTAAAACTTTTATGGCATGTAAATAGAATACATAGAAGCGTGTATTGTAAAATTTACTGCAACCAGTAACTCTCTTGATACAGGCGTATCTGTTTTAGGGTGTCACGGTGGCTAAGTGGATAAGGCGCTGGTTCGCTAGCCTGGAGGTCGGGTGTTCGATCCATGCATTGGCCGAGAAAGTTCATCTTGATTTTCCGGCGTGATTTCCCCTTGTCAGTGATGCAGAAGGAGGGCCTGACAAGGACAGCTGCCTAGTCGTTCGGATGGTACGAAAAACCGAGGTCCTGTGTACGCATTGGAGTGCACGTAAGATCCCTTGGCAGTTGGAATTCGATATAAGAGTAGGTCGTAGCACCGCTGCCCGGACAAAATTTACCTCATTGCACACTGTATGGCGTATGCCCGTCTTCCATTAGCCCAGGTTAGGTGCAAAAGAGTAGGACGTTAAACCCCATTTCATTTCATTTCATGTATCTGTTTTATGGAATGACCTACCATTTACTTAGTTTAACATGTTGCAAATATCTTTCTAAATAATCTGAATAAAAGGATATTTAAAACAAATTAATTATATTGGCTTTTAATATATTTTTTATATGATTAAATTGTCACTTTGTAAAGCGTCCCTAAACAAGTTATGAAGAGCACACTATAATTATATATATACACGCGTAGTGTATCAATATCCGTTCTTAAACTTTAACATATGTATTAACAGTAACAAAATTTCGATTTATAGTATTATTAATTTGTTTCCGTTATTTGCAAAACATCTCCCCGATGTTGATAATAAATTTGATTTGAATTATTTTTCCGTGCCAGGAAACATAATTGTCCAAGGTCTAATTGGACTGTGAAGTTTAAATCAAATATTAAATCGAATTAGGAAACAGGTAAATGTATTTTTGCATAAAATTACAATGCTGTTTGTTTCAAATCTGCATTGGACTATTCATGGTCTATCTATTGTGATTTGTATTTGATATCTGTGAATGATATCCGACTATCATAATAAAAAGGTCTTTTAAAAACTAATAACGAGATATATGTACATTCAGAAAGTATTCAGATATCCTAAATTATCTGCTAGCTATTATAAAGATAGGTTGCCAGCAACGAAACATACGACCACAGCAGCTAAATCGTCCGGGCAGTAAACAAGGGTTGTCGCATATTTTTACTTTTTTTGGTAATGAAACATTTGTAATACACTAAAATCTGATTAAGAGTAACAACTCATTATGTAACTATCTGAAAATCATTAGAATTTGTTTGCTTTTTATAAAAGTTTTGCCCCACGCTAACAATTAGTATAGGAAACATTTAATATCATGGATTTAGCAGTTCAGTTATCAAAATTCATTGAAAATCAAAATACTTGTTCGTTTCAACACCTTAAACTCTGTGTATCAATCTGAAGTCAATCGGATGATAAGTTTGGCCTCTATAGCATCACAAGCTTTTTTGAAGTGATCAAGGGAGACAACTCTGGAAGTAATTACTTGAAATCACTTAAAATCAAAATGGTTCTTCGCCTCATGACCTTAAACAGTGTGTGTGTATTTAAAGTCAATCGGGTATTAACTTTGGCCTCTAGAGCGTCCACAGGATTTTTTGATGTGATCAAGGGCCATAACTCTTGCAGTAATTAATCAAGGGCCACAACTCTGGCACTAATTATTAGAAATCGCTGAAAATCAAAAGGCTCTTCCTCTTATGACCTTAAACACTGTGTATAAATTTGAAGTCAATCAGATATTAACTTTGGCCTTTAGAGCGTCCAGAAGATTTTTTGAAGTGATCAAGGGCCATAACTCTGGCACTAATTATCGGAAATCTCTGAAAATCAATAGGCTTCTTCGTTTCATGACCTTAAACACTGTGTATAAATATAAAGCCAATCGGATATTAACTTTGGCCTCTAGAGCGTCCACAAGATTTTTTTGAAGTGATCAAGGGCCATAACTCTGGTAGTTATTATCGGAAATCGCTGAAAAACAATAGACTTCTTCGTCTCATGACCTTAAACACTGTGTATAAATTTAAAGTCAATCAGATATTAACTTTAGCCTCTTGACCGACGGACGGACGGATGGACGGACAGGGGCAACGACAATATACGACCACATTTCAATGTGGGCGTATAAAAACTTACAACACACACAAACCGGGTAAGCTATATATATGATCAGCGCTTCCCGAAGAGCTACCAATTTATCAGAATTTTCAAAGAAAAATTGCCAAATGTTATAGTTTATTATTAATATCTTTTCAAATAAAGCAACCAAACAGTTTTCCAATACGTGCGAATAAGCGCGTGCACGCCTATACATATAAAGTTTATATTATAAACAGAAGTGTTGCCTTAATCAAGGAGACATAATTGAGATTGTCGAATCAGCACGGACAATGCATGAACCGGGGAGACGTGAAGTCTGAAATGCCAATGAATGGGTTAACATTGATTTGAATTATATTATTTTTTTGATCATGAACACAAATGATAACTTGTTGGAAGACGAGATTAAGTATATTTATGAGAATATATTTACATACGGTAAAGTTACAAGTTTAGTTCATGAATTAGGAAAGTTGGATTGATGCAATGTAAATTTAGTGAAAAGCTAAAATAATTTTAGTTTTTTTAAATACCATTTGCGTGGCAATTACCACTGTTCGGTTGGTTGTTGTTTTGTAATATTTATCAACAAGGAGATTTCTGTTTGATGGACATTGCTATTGATGTTAAGATGCACAATTTACAAATTGTGGCCCGTTTTTGCTGGATTTACTGTCTATTTCACGTTGATATTCAATTTGGGCGCTGACTGCTTGGTATTTATAAATGGCGACATTACATTCGCCTTTCCGTATACGATAGATTAATCCATATTTTTATTTCATAAAATGCAACTTTATATATATGATACGTAATAGGCTTACAATAGACATAAGAGAAACGTAGATCATAGCGAGCACACACGCCTATCTAAAGACCTCATTATTTTACTAAGACCTGCGTAAAACACACGGTCGAATGATTAATTGCACGGTTAAACAGTTTTACTTCTCAAATTTTGATTTTACTCGTACGTGTCAGATAAAGCATGTTGGTCCTTGATTATACTCCTATTGGTGCAGTTATTGCAACTAGCGAGAAAACACACCAATTAAACAATACACAACATTGACATTCATTTTTCACTGGTCGCTTAATTAACACACCTCTACAGAAAACGCACTTAGCGTTAATTAACCCACCTCTCAAACAGTTTTTCACCCTCGTTAATTAACACACCCTTTTACAGTTTTAAACCGGTAATACCGAGTACTAGTCCGAAAATTCATTATCTTCCGACATACGTACAAATAACAACGAGCATAGAATACTACACGGGCTGTGCACCTTTTAACTCCTTAGCACTTCTCAGTGATATCATCACAAGGTTTTTTGAAGTGATCAAGGGAGACAACTCTGGAAGCAATTATTTGAAATCGCTCAAAATCAATAGGCTTCTTCGTATTAACTTTGGCCTCTAGAGCATCCACTTTTGAAGTGATCAAAAGCCATAACTCTGGCACTAAATATTGGAAATTGCTGAAAATCAATAGGCTTCTTTGTCTTATGACCTTAAACACTGTGCATAAATTTAAAGCCTACCGGATACTTACTTTGGCCTCTAGAGCGTCCACAATATTTTTTGAAGTATCAAGGGCCATAACTCTGGCAGTAATTATCAGAATTCGCTGAAAATCAATAGGCTTCTTCGTCTTATGACCTTAAACACTGTGTATAAATTTAAAGTCAATCGGATATTAACTTTGGCCTCTAGAGTGTCCACAAGATTTTTTGAAGTGATCAAGGGCCATAACTCTGGCACTAATTATCAGAAATCGCTGAAAATCAATAGGCTTCTTCGTCTCATGACCTTAAACACTGTGTATAAATTTAAAGTCAATTGGATATTAACTTTGGCCTCTAGAGCGTCCACAAGATTTTTTGAAGTGATCAAGGGCCATAACTCTGGCACTAATTATCAGAAATTGCTGAAAATCAATAGGCTTCTTCGTCTCATGACCTTAAACACTGTGTATAAATTTAAAGTCAATTGGATATTAACTTTGGCCTCTAGAGCGTCCACAAGATTTTTTGAAGTGATCAAGGGCCATAACTCTGGTAGTTATTATCAGAAATCGCTGAAAAACAATAGGCTTCTTCGTCTCATGACCTTAAACACTGTGTATAAATTTAAAGTCAATCGGATATTAACTTTAGCCTGTAGACCGACAGACGGACCGACAGACGGACGGGGGCGACGACAATATACGCCCACATTGAAAATACTAGATCTTCAGCGTCCCGTAATATTTTGCCTAATCAGCGAATATTTACCATTTGACTATCTAAATATCGTCCATTGTTCGGGTTATCCAATGACACTTTGGTTTTTTTAATTCGGTAAAATCTGGCACAGTAATCATTTATTTTCGCAAGATGGGCATTTTTGTACCTTTTTTTTTCAAAATATGGAATATTTTTTGACTATTTCCGGTTTTGGGATCATCGTCGGGATAGCTTTAACATGTTGTTTAGGTACTTAACTTCCTGTACCATAAGTGTCAGAAACATTCATGGAGTATTTAGAAACATTCATGAAGTATTTTTCGAAAAAAAAAATAATAAAAAAACAATTTCAATAATTTCACCATTTTTCACAAAGATTGAGGCCATTTTTAGAACACCTACATAATTGCAATGCTTTCCTCTTTGGATGCACACTCTAGACCACCGAAAGGAGTAAAAGAAGTTTAAGAAAAATCGTAGGCGTCGTTTTTGAGAAAAAGGCGTCTCAGTATGATCCAATATGGAAAGTACTTCATTTTCAGCGTGTCATAATTTATTTCCTAACAATTGAATTCGAATCATTCAGATGTCATAAGATAGTCCATTTATGGCACTATTAAACGGCAGTTTCATTGTTTAGGTCCGCTGATATGTCACGGAGAATTTGAATTTTTAGCAAGAGCTCTAAATTTCTTTTTATCTTTTTTATCCTTTTCTTCGTATTTTGAACTACTTTTGGTATACGAATCACTGTTGAGTAGTTTTAACATCCTGTTTTGGAGCTTGAATGGGTACAGGGCTCTCTAATGATATACTACACTATACGATAAGAAAAAATAGGTTGCCAGGCAACGAAACATACGCCCACACAGCAGCTAAATCGTCCGGGCAGTCAACAAGAGTTGTTGCATATTAAGTAATTATCAGAAAATCATTAGAATTTGTTTGGTTATTATAAAGTTCTGCCCCATGCTAACGTTAAGTATACGAATCATTTAATATTATGGAATTAGCTGTCACCTCCACTGGATACGAAACATTTAATATTATGGCGATTTTTCGTACAATCAGGGGCCATAATTCAGGAAGCTACGATCTGATATGTCCAAATATCGACAGGAACCAAGATCTTTGAGTTATGAACATGCATTTCAAGTTTGACCAAAATTGAATTAAAATTGTGACTTCTATAATCAAATGTTTTTGAACTCCAGACGGATCACAAGATAAAGGCGATTTTCCGTATAATCAGAGGCCATAATTCAGGATGTTACAATCCGATATGCACAAATATCGCAAGGAACCAAGATCTTTAGGTTATAAAAATGTATTTCAAGTTTCATCAAAAACAAATTAAAATTGTGACCTCTATAGGGTCCACAACCTTGATATACCATATTTTTACACCATTTGCGTACAACGGCGGTCATTTTGTTTGTCAATTTCTGTCTGATATTCATGAAATTCAAACTCAACCTAGATTACCCTGTAACGGTGATATAATCAAACAGTTTTTTTTTTAAATCAGGTAATAATTGTTACTTCCAGAGGGACCACAAGGTGATAAAGGCGATTTTTCGTACAATCAGGGGCCATAATTCAGGAAGTTACGATCCGACATGCACAAATATCGAAAGGAACCAAGATCTTTATTATATAAACATGTATTTGAAGTTTCATCAAAATCGGTTCAAATTTATGACCTCTATAGGGTCCACAACCTTGATATAATATAATTGGAGGCAAAAGTTAATATCCCTTTGACTTTAAATTTATACGCAGTGTTTAAAGGTCATGCAAAAGACGAAGAAACTTAAGTTAATATCAAATTTCAATTGATACTCAGTGTTTGAGGTCATGAGATTGATCATGTGTTGTAAACGTTCTCCTTACTGACAAAAGAAAAAATATGCGACAACCCTTGCTGACTGCCCGGACGACTTTGTGGACGTATGTTTCGTTGCCTGGCAACCTATCTTGTTTGGATTATATCATTTAAAATAATGTCTATTTGAGATTAATAGATATATTTAAGATTATTTCATTGAGCACATCGATATTCTAATGGAAGCTCGTGGACAACTGTGGCAACCATTTCCCGTCGGTGTCAGATGAACAATGGACAATAACAGGCCGTTTAAAGCATTTTTTTCCAAGACATTTATATAAATCAGATACTTATGTATTTTAGGGCTGATAGTAAACATCTACTACGGTTAATTTACACCAAAATAAGGAAATTAAATGGTTAATTTCATGGGTTATTGTTTCCTTTACCTAGTTTTTGTCAAGTCGATTCCGGTCATTTTTATTTTTTGTATCACATGTTGGGAGGTTGTTTGCTCACGTGAGCATAATTTTTTTAAACCCACACCATGAAAGAAGTAGCTATAGGGTGTCAAGCTTTAGGTGACGAAAAATGGGGAATTTAGAAAGGCTTTGATATCCAGTCCGTATACAGTCCTCGTTTGCCGGAATCGTCTGAAATTTGTGGAACCAGCACTCGGTCATCTACAAACTGTGTGAGTTTGGCCTTTTTGCTACATATAGTAAATGTGTGAGGACTTGCCAAAGTTGGTATTTGAGAAAAGACAGATTTTGGCCATTTCACCATTTGGAAAATGTTTTTTCCATTTTCTCAATCTGGAATTGAAAGATTTATCTGATATTGCACATATATGTGTTTTCAGACTATCCCAACTCATGAACCAAATTTGGTCAAAATCTGTGATTGAAGCCTTAGCACCTTTTCTGCATGGTTTTCTCGAGGACACACTCTTAAAATGCAGTTTTTGACCAAATGGCGTCACTTCCGGTGTCAATTTTAAATTGTAATCGACTTGATACTTGCTTCTGAAGTTAATTTTATTATTACATATTAAATAATTATTGGTTGAAAAAAATATTGATTTTAAAAGTTAAGAAAGGTTGCCAGGCAACGAAACATACGCCCACAGCAGATAAATCGTCTGGGCAGTCAACAAGGGTTGTCGCATATTTTTACTTTTTTTGGTAATGAAACATTTGTAATACACTAAAATCTGATTAAAAGTAACAACTCATGTAATTATGAGAATAAAGTTTTACCCCACGTTAACTTAAAAGTTAAGATAGGTTGCCAGGCAACGAAACATACGCCCACAGCAGATAAATCGTCTGGGCAGTCAACAAGGGTTGTCGCCAGGATTCTTAATTCATTTTGAAATGAACTGGCCAATGGTAAGCCTAACGGATAGTGTATTTTCAACAACAGACATGTTGGTTTATGCATACTTTATTCACGTTAATAATTGCATAATGTATTCCGAATAATTGCATAACATATTCCGAATAATAATAGCTTAAACTTCGAATAAACAAAACCTTTGTTGTAAATGCATACCTGTATTCATACATCGATAATAACATCGAAATTTATAGTCAAATTTCAGCAACTTGCATAACGCATATTACTTTCGCTTTCATCCAACCAAACGGAAGTTATAATTTAGTAAAAAGAAAAACTACCAGTAAATACAAATATGTTTTTTTACAATTGTATTATTTAATCACTTGTCAATATATAAAAATAAAAAGAATGTAATATCAATAACAAATTAGCACAAATTAGTTCTGTGTATAGTCGGAACTCGGAAATATGCCGAGGTTTGCCGAGTGATGCCATACGTGCGAAAAGTCACGTGACCAATTGTCATGGTAGGCTATTACTTGACATAATAATTATATACGGGTCAGTAGGTTATTACCAGATTTACTCAACGCTAACGTAATAATAATAATGATTAATACACGAGATCAGTAGGTTATTATGTGACTTAAAAAAGAAGACTAAATTAATAACTTACGAGACAAAACATTTTTTGTGAAATTTTGTCAAACGAAAGCCATTTGAAAGTAGTTAACCATTCGGAATTTAAATATCTCCCGGGCTTCGACATTGGTTGACCTATATTGGCCGTGGGAGTTTCTCCGACTTTTGGAACTTCCAATGGCGACGTGCATGCTTGAAGTTCAAGGTCAATGCCGCCATCACTATCGTCGGCTAAAACTCGTTTACGTTTTCTATTGTCATTCTGCGAGGTATTCAAGTACTTCAACATTGTGTTAGATATAAATGAATGTTTTGCCCCACGCTAACAATTAGTATATGAAATATTTAATATCATGGATTTAGCAGTTCAGTTATCAAAATTCATTGAAAATCAAAACACTTGTTCGTTTCAACGCCTTAAACTCTGTGTATCAATCTGAAGTCAATCGGATGATAAGTTTGGCCTCCATAGCGTCAAGGGAGACAACTCTGGAAGTAATTATTTGAAATCGCTCAAAATCAATAGGATTCTTCGTCTCATGACCTTAAACAGTGTTTGTGTATTTAAAGTCAATTGGATATTAACTTTGGCCTCTTGAGCGTCCACAAGATTTTTTGAAGTGATAAAGGGCCATAACTCTGGCACTAATTATCGGAAATCGCTGAAAATCAATAGGCTTCTTCGCCTCATGACCTTAAACACTGTGTATCAATTTAAAGCCAATCGGATATTAACTTTGGCCTCTAGAGTGACCACAAGATTTTTTGAAGTGATCAAGGGACATAACTCTGGTAGTTATTATCGGAAATCGCTGAAAAACAATAGGCTTCTTCGTCTCATGACATTAAACACTGTGTATAAATTTAAAGTCAATCAGATATAAACTTTAGCCTCTAGAGCGTCCACAAGCGACGACAATATACGACCACATTTCAATGTGGGTGTATAAAAATGCAGTTTTTGACTAAATGGCGTCACTTCCGGTGTCAATTTAAAATTGTAATCGACTTGATATGACGCATACTTGCTTTTTGAATCAAATGGTGTCATTTTGTGAATATCCATTAATATTAACTATTTTACAGGCAAATTACGAAAACAGTGATTTATGCAAAACTGCCCATTTCTTGGCAACTGCTTATATTACAAACTAATTTTCACATACATTCTTTTTGTATGGATTATAGCTACAAGGTTATAAAAGTTACATAGAAATATTTTAAAATCTGAAAAGCCTGAACGGGTTGTAAATAGGTCAATTTTACAGCTATTTTCACCTCTTAATCCAATTTGCTCGAAAATGAAATCGAAATTAAAAGATAGGTTGCCAGGCAACGAAACATACGCCCACAGCAGCTAAATCTTCCGGGCAGTCAACAAGGGTTGTCGCATATTTTTACTTTTTTTGCTAATGAAACATTTGTAATACACTAAAAACTGATTAAGAGTAACGGCTCATTATGTAATTATCAGAAAGTCATTAGAATTTGATTGCTTTTTATAAAGTGTTACCCCACTCTAACAATTAGTATATACATGAAACATTTAATATCATGGATTTAGCTGTTCAGTTATCAAAATTCATTGAAAATCAAAATACTTGTTCGTTTCAACACCTTAAACTCTGTGTATCAATCTAAAGTCAATTGGATGATAAGTTTAGCCTCTATAGCGTAACAAGATTTTTTTAAGTTATCAAGGGAGATAACTCTGGCAATAATTATTTGAAATCTCTGAAAATTAATAGGCTTCTTTGTCTCATGACCCTAAACACTGTGTTAATTTAAAGTCGATCGGATATTAACTTTGGCCTATGGAGATTCCACAGGATTTTTTCGAAGTGATCAAGGGCCATAACTCTGGCAGCAATTATTGAAAATCACTGAAAATCGATAGACGACTTAGTCTCATGACTGTAAACACTATGTATAAATTTGAAGTCAATCGGATATTAACGTTGACCTCTAGAGCATCCACTGTGTATCAATTTAAAGTCAATCGGATATTAACTTTGGCCTCTAAAGCGTCCGCAGGATTTTTTGAAGTGATCAAGCGACATAACTCTGGCACTAATTATCGGAAATCGCTGAAAATCAACAGGATTCTTCGTCTCATGACCTTAAACACTGTGTATAAATTTAAAGTCAATTGGATATTAACTTTGGCCTCTAGAGCATCCACAAGATATTTTTAAGTGTTCAAGGGCCATAACTCTTGACACTAATTATCGGAAATCGCTGAAAATCAATAGGCTTCTTCATCTCTTGACCTTAAACACAGTGTATAAATTTAAAGTAAATCGGAAATTAACTTTGGCCTCTAGAGCGGCAAAAAGATATTTTGAAGTGATCAAGGGCCATAACTCTGGTAGTTATTATCGGAAATCGCTGAAAAACAATAGGCTTCTTCGTCTCATGACCTTAAACACTGTGTATAAATTTAAAGTCAATCGGATATTAACTTTGGCCTCTAGAGCGTCCACAAGATATTTTCAAGTGATCAAGGGCCATAACTCTGGTAGTTATTATCGGAAATCGCTGAAAATCAATAGGATTCTTCGTCTTATGACCTTAAGCACTGTGTATAAATTTAAAGTAAATCGGATATTAACTTTGGCCTCTAGAGCGTCCACAAGATTTTTTGAAGTGATCAAGGGCCATAACTCTGGCACTAATTATCGGAAATCGCTGAAAATCAATAGGCTTCTTCGTCTCATGACCTTAAACACTGTGTACAAATTTAAAGTCAATTGGATATTAACTTTGGCCTCTAGAGCGTCCACAAAATATTTTCAAGGGTCATAACTCTGGCACTAACTATCGGAAATCGCTGAAAATCAATAGGCTTCTTCGTCTCATGACCTTAAACACTGTGTATAAATTTAAAGTCAATCGGATATTAACTTTGGCCTCTAGAGCATCCACAAGATATTTTGAAGTGATCAAGGGCCATAACTCTGGTAGTTATTATCGGAAATCGCTGAAAAACAATAGGCTTCTTCGTCTCATGACCTTAAACACTGTGTATAAATTTAAAGTCAATCGGATATTAACTTTGGCTTCTAGAGCGTCCACAAGATATTTTGAAGTGATCAAGGGCCATAACTCTGGTAGTTATTATCGGAAAACGCTGAAAAACAATAGGCTTCTTCGTCTCATGACCTTAAACACTGTGTATAAATTTAAAGTCAATCGGATATTAACTTGAGCCTTTAGCCTGTAGAGCCTGTGGACGCCGGACCGACGGACGGACGGACGGACGGACGGACGGACGGGGGCGACGACAATATACGACCACATTTCAATGTGGGCGTATAAAAACTGAGCTCACGCTTTTTTGCGCCTTTAAAGGGCACACACTTTTAGTTGTATCCGTTTTTAAATAAAATAATATTTTCTTTTGAAAAATGGTACCTAAGTGTCAAAATTGTAGTTTTTGGTAAATTTACTCCACTTCCCTAGCCGACAGATAACATTATTGGTAACACAAAAGATGACAATTGAGACAACGGAGCTTATGAACTTTGTTTTATACAAATAGAACAATAAATAATTAATCTAGGGCTGAAAAACTGAATTAGCCAATGGCGGCCAAGGAAAATTACAGAGACAAAAAAAATTTTCATTTTTTGCTCAAGTCAGGTGAATCTTTAATTCTGTGTAAAACACGACTAAAAAATATTCATAAATAAAAAAGTTTTTTTAAATTTCTAAATTTGGCGCCTTATACATTCGAAGATATGCTGAAGATCAAAGATAAAACTTAGCATAGCTATGTGTCTCCGGCTATGCCAAAATGTATCGAAAGTTAAAATCCAATGCTTACTGGTAAAATTACTGCAATATTTTTAAAAAAATGACAACTAAACCTGCATAGCAGGGCTGAATCGGCTTTCAGGGTCCTTTATATATCATTACCATGCTTTTAAATTTACATTTATACTCTAAACGACCGATAGGACTAGGGGTAACAGAAGTTTAAGAAGAGAAATAGAAGTAGTTTTCGAGATAAAAGAAAAAAGAGGAAAATACTACATTTTCGGCATCTCATAATCTATTGCCTAACCATCGAATTTGTATCATTCTGATATCATATAAAAGTCTAAACAGGAAAATACTAGATATTCAGCGTCCCGTAATATTTGTGATTGAACACGCCATCTTGAGTCGGATTGCGCAAAATCTGATTTTGGAGTAGAGGCAAAATAAGTGAAAATATTGATGATATTTTCTCAAAAATGAGTCTATAAATATACTATCTATCGACACAAAAGATCCAAATAGCAATAAAAGATTTTAGAACACCTTCATTTGAACGTTTTGTAAGAGTACCGTATTCTTAAATCTGTCTTATTTCTTAAAATTCTTGGCGAAATTAGTTAATGTTTCTTGCTCGCTATGGAACGACCAGTCATTCCTCTTGAATTGGCATCGTTGTAAAACAGAGAATCTCCAGATGTCAAATATTATCAAACTATTATCGCTGAATTGATTTTGAACGGACACGCTATAGTTTTAAAACCCCTTGAAAATATAAACAAACACCATGTGGCCATGCTGTCTACTCAACTCATTTGCTGATTAGCCCAGACATCGCGTGCAAAGCATTATGGTTATGTGGATGGCTGAGCGGGCGATAAATATTTGGTTTAGGCAATAATGTTTTGGGGTACCTACATGCGATTCACTCTGATAAGTGACAGAAAAAAATTAATTCTGATTGATATATACTATTCAAAAAAAGTAGGTGATATTTGATTTTGGGGGCATAATACTAAAATATGCAAATGACTACGAAAAAAGTCACTATAGAACCTAACAGAAGAAACATTTCCAGTTACATGTGATGCCCAAATGCACCAATAGCTACCGCATGGAATGCAGGTGATGCTTGGGATCATCATGGGGGTCCAAGCCAAGATTTGCACGACTCTGACTTTGAATGTTACAGTCATTGTGGCATTGAATTCCAGGGTGGAAACATCAGTTTAATTGTTTTAGTGACCAGAAAACAAATTTTGATATGCGTCGGCTTAACCAAAATGAAAGGTTACGTGCCCTTGGCATGCTACAGATCGGCACAACACAGGCGGTTGTGGCGCGGACGATGAATGTTTCTCAGTCTGTCATAAGCAGGCTATGGTCCCGATACCGTGATACACAATCTGTACTGGACAAACCACGCTCAGGTCGACCAAGGGCGACAACTCAAGCCCAGAATCGATTTATCCGTACCTTGGCCTTGAGAAATCGTGTCATCACAGCAAATCAGATCAGCGCTCGTCTTCAAACAGATTCGGAATCGACTGCATAGGGGTCACCTTCGCGCCCGACGTCCTCGCTTGATCCCTTGTTTGAGAGATCATCACATTCAGGCAAGTTGTCGTTGGTGTAGGGATCGTCAACACTGGGATAATCGACGCTGGAGCAATGTGATGTTTTCAGATGAGTCAAGGTTCACTGTTGATTTTTTGGACAGACGTAGGAGGGTGTAACGTAATGGTGTGGAGAGGCATCACTGTTGCTGGAAGAACGGCTTTACATGTTGTTGCAGGGGGTGTTACAGGCCAGTACTACCTGAACAACATCTTGGCAGTCCATGTTGTGCCGTTCGCACGGCGTCATGACCGCCGTTTCATCTTCCAGGATGACAACGCAAGATGTCACAGGGCCAGGATCGTTACAGGTTACCTCCAACAACAGAACATCACCACATTACCTTGGCCAGCACTGAGTCCCGACCTCTCCCCCATCGAGCATGTCTGGGACATGCTTGAACAGAGGTTACGTCAACGTCAACAAAGTCCTGCCAATGTCCAAGAACTTGCTGCTGTGTTGCAACAGGAATGGGACAATCTGGACCAAAATGACCTTAGACGTCTCATTAGGAGTATGCCACTTCGGATCAATGCTTGTTTGGCAAACAGAGGAGGATTTACCCGTTACTGACTTTGTTGTGATGCTGTGGTAACTTTGCTGATTGACCCCGGGTATCATTTTACTCTAGTCTGTGCCTTACTTTGTCTAACGATCATTTGGAATAAATCGATGAATGTGAACTTCATTTCATTTTGTCATTTGTTTCTTCGTCATTTTCATTAGGTGACTTTAATAACACTTAAAAATCAAATATCCCCTACTTTTTTTGAATAGTATAGATTGCCGTTGAGTGTTAATCAAAACCATGTAGCTGATTATGTAAATTAATCGGCAAGCGGGTGTGTGTCATTGAGTAATACGAATCAACTGTCACGGGTCAATGATAAAGCCGTCGACAACTCATTATTTACTGCGAATAATATCTCATACCATCTTTAAAAGATAGGCTGGCACTGCCAGGCAGGATACGCCCACATTTTCGAGAGATGGATAGAGAACAAACAATACGGAAAGTGATTTTTCCTACATCATTAAGTCCTGTATTTCATACTGTATTGGGAGCAGCCATTTCGTTGGTCAGTTCCAGTCTGATATTCATGAAATTCGAAGTCGACAATGATTATGGTGTGACGGTACACAACCTAGAAATGTGACTTTTCGTCAAAATCGGATAAGAATTGTGACCTGTACAGAGTCAACAACCATGATATACCATATCTTTACACTATTCGCGTACAAACGGCGACCATTTCGTCCGGCAATTTTGGTACCATTTTCACGAAATTCGAATAATTCAGGAAGTTACGATCCGATATGCGCAAATACCGAAAGGAACCAAGATCTTTGGGTTATAACCATGCATTTCAAGTTTCATCAAAATCGAATTAAAATTGTGACCTTTACAGGGTCCACAACCTTGATATACCATTTTTTAACAGTATTCACGTACAAACGGTGGCCATTTTGTATGGCAATTTTGGTCTGATTTTCCTGAAATTCGAACTCAACCTTCCTTACTGTGTAACGGTAATATAATCAAACGTTTTTTTAAATCGGATAATAATTGTGACCTCCAAGCTAAAAAAAAAGGCGATTTTGCGTATAATCAGGGGCCATAATTCAGGAAGTTACGATCCGATATGCGCAAATATCGAAAGGAAGCAAGATCTTTGGGTTATAACCTTGAATTTCAAGTTTCATCACAATCGAATCAAAATTGTGACCTCCACAGGGTCCACAACCTTGATATACCATTTTTTAACAGTATTCGCCTACAAACGGCGGCCATTTTGTATGGCAATTTTCGTCCGATTTTCCCGAAATTCGAACTCAACCTTCCTTAGGGTGTAACGGTGATATAATCAAACGTTTTTTTAAATCGAATAATAATTGTGACCTCCAAGCTAAAAAAAAGGCGATTTTGCGTATAATCAGGGACCATAATTCAGGAAGTTACGATCCGATATGCGCAAATATCGAAAGGAAGCAAGATCTTTGGGTTATAACCATGAATTTCAAGTTTCATCAAAATCGAATCAAAATTGTGACCTCCACAGGGTCCACAACCTTGATATACCATTTTTTAACAGTATTCGCGTACTAACGGCGGCCATTTTGTATGGCAATTTTCGTCCGATTTTCCCGAAATTCGAAATCAGCCTTCCTTAGGGTGTAACGGTGATATAATCAAACGTTTTTTTAAATCCAATAATAATTGTGACCTCCAGAAAGAAACCGAGATCTTTTGGGGATAAACCTATATTTCAAGTTTCGTCAAAATCAGATAAGAATTGTGACCTGTAGAGAGTCCACAAACAAATTGTGGACGGACGGCCGGACGGACGTCCGGACGGACAGGGGCGACGACATAATACGTCCACATGAAAATGTGGGCGTATAAAAATAATTTATAGGCCTTAAATGGAAATAAAAATGGCCAATAATTTTCTTTTCGAAGTGAATTTTATCTATAGCTGAATTCTTTTAACTGTAGCTTATTCATACGGCATGTAAAATAAGGAATGCATATTGGATATCACTGTTTAAAATGTTCTTATCACCATGGGTCGAAAAAATGAGAACGACCAACGAGCAAAAATGCGACGATTCTCGAACTTGCCATTGCTTAATTACATCAAAGCCAAAATGCACAAAAGTGAACGTAAGCTTTACTTGACTATTAAATTGACAGCTATCTATAGGGACTCATATTTTGATAACGTTGCGGTATCTGAAAATGCTATAGACGTATCGTACACCCAAAATCTTATTTTAATTCACGTGTTAAATGAACACAAGTACAACTGTGGCGGCTGCTTTGATGATTACCCAATCAACAATTATCTTAATCTCCTGTTGTGGATTTTTCATAACGAAAAGCGTGCATTTACAACGATTTTCATCTTCAGCAACCTTGCGATTCTAAATAAAAAATTATCAATTGACAAAATAGCAAATAAATGTTGGATATCGTCTGATCAAATTTTTACTACGATTTTCGTCGTTAGCACCCCTGAAAACCCCTGAAAAGATATGTTCAACGGTAAAACAGAAAATAAATGGCCTGTTTGCTATGGCAGCTGTCCAGACAGATAATCCCTTGTAACAAACTGCATGACATATTCCACTTTTCATTAGCCAGGTTATTCTTGGTAGGCATTCCTTTTGGTAGCCCTGCTTGTAACTCACTAACTTGTAGGTCCCATGTCCAATCCCTGCATATATCGAGAAATATTCAGATTTGTCAGCATAGTTCCTCCCTTGTCAAAGGTGTAGGGATGGTGCCCTAATATAGTAGATCAGAGTAGATGCGAAACCGAGGTCCTATGTACATATTTGCTTGCACATAAAACCTTCCGGGTGCCAGTCACATGTTTAAGGAGGGGAGGGGATGTCCAAATGTACATGACAAGATCTACATGTAGGTTGCCAGTCCAACCTGCTGGATTTCCTCCACAGCACTGAATCAGCATTCAGGAATCATACAGGAAATACAATAGCCGATCTATCCAGCTACCAAATGATACTGTATTTTTTTTTTTTTGATTCAGTGAGATCCTCTATCAGACTTGTAAAAGTAATATTTGCTTGCGAAAAGATCGGTCAAAATTGTCAAATCTGGCAAAATTACGTCACATCCGGTGCCAAAAGAAATCATTATCGGCAGCAAATAAGTTGAGAATTTGCATCATGAAACATACAAACTTTGTTTTATAAGTATCAGGCAATAAATACTAAACCTAGACCCCATAAACTGAAATTAAAAAGGTAAAAAAACTTAAAAAGTGATCCTGAGAAAATTGGTTATTTCTCGACAAGGGAATATGCTAGAAGCAATTTTTTTTACATCAATATGATTGTAATGACCATTATAATCAAACATTATAATGTTAAACAAATAAAGAATTCAATACACTTAAAATAAATATTTGTTTTGAAGTCTAAAAATACGTTTTTTGCAAAAAAGACATTACTTCCGGTGATAATAAAAATCTTAAATTAGTTTAATGCAATCATAAATGGCATAAGGAATCAAATGGTGAAAATTCTATGAATATCGAATAATAATTGACACTTTTATAGACCGAAAACCTTGAAAAGTGACTTACAGAAGATCACCTATTTCTCTGTAACCGTACAAGTTAGAAACCATTTCGTGGTATCTATATGATCGTATTGTTTCATGCTATTCTTTGATTGGAATGAAATATCATAGTTTTAAAAACATTTTAAATAAGACTCTTTTGAATAAAATACTTGTTTTTCAGTTAAAAATACAGTTTTTGCCCAAATGACGTCATTTCCGGTCACAGTGAAAATGTAAAATTGGCTTAACCTATTCCAAATTGGCATTAGGCAACAAATTGAATTTTTTTTAAAAAATCGGATAATAATTAACTCTTTTATAGGCAAAATAACTTGAAAAGTGATGCATGCAAAATCGCATATTTCTCGGCAACTGCTCATATTACAAACGATTTTTCGCATAAATTCTCTTCGTCTGGATTATTGCTACGAGTTTATGAAAGTTACGAATAAATATTTCAAAATATGAAGATGTTGAATGGGTTGTAATAACTGAATTTTACACTTTTAATTACATTTTATTCGAAATTACCCGAAAATGAAATTGAAATTTAAGAATCTGAGCCAAACATTTTATGCGTCTTTACAGGGTGCATTCTTTTTGTTATATATCAGTTTTCGAAAAAAATAATATTTGCTGTCAAAAAGTGGTACTTAACTGTCAAAATTGTAGTTTTTGTTAATATTACGCCACTTCCGTTGCGTGCAGAAAAATGTCACCGTAACAAAAAAATTACAATTGAGATCACGGAGCATATGCACTTTGTTTTATATAAATCGAACAATAAATAATTAATCTAGGTACGAAAAACTAAATTAGCCAATGACGGATAACGCAAAATATGGAGACAAAATTCTTTATCACTCCTGCTCAAGTAGGGTGATACTTTAACCCTGTGTAAAATACCATCAAAAAATATTCATAAATAAAAAAGTTTTCTGTAAAAATCTAAAAAAGAAATTTAAAATATCGGATATTTTTTAACTACTTCCGGATTTTCGATCATTGTCAGGATAGCTTTAACAAATTGCTTTGATACTTAACTTCTTGTACAAAAAGTTTCAGAAACATTCACTGAGTAGTTTTTGAAAAAAATGGTAAATAAAATAGCATTTTCAGTAATTTAATGATTTTTCAACTTTTTTCACAGACAGAGGCCATTTTCGGACCACCTATAATATTTCAATGCTTTTAATTTTGGATGCACACTCTAGAACATCGATGGGACTCTTAGTAAAAAATATTTTAGAAAAATCGTAGGCGTCGTTTTCGAGAAAAAGGCGTCTCAGAATGCTCAAAAACGGAAAATACTTGGTTTTCGGCGTACCATAATTTATTTACTAACAATCGAAATTGTATCATTTAGATGTCATAAAATAGTCCATTCATGGGACTATTCAACGACTTTTAAATTGTTTTGTTCCTCTGATATCTGACGGATAATTCCAGTTTTTAGCAAGAGCACCAATTTTTAAAAAAAATTTTTAGGTTTTTTTTTTTTGTTTTTTGAACTACTTCCGGTATACGAATCATTGTCGAGTAGTTTTAACATCCGGTTTTAGAGTTTGAATGGTGTGCCAATACTTGGTTTTCGGCGTACCATAATTTATTTACTAACAATCAAATTTGTATCATTTAGATGTCATAAAATAGTCCATTCATGGGACTATTCAACGACTTTTTAATTGTTTTGGTGTGCCAATACTTGGTTTTCGGCGTACCATAATTTATTTACTAACAATCAAATTTGTATCATTTAGATGTCATAAAATAGTCCATTCATGGGACTATTCAACGACGTTTTAATTGTTTTGGTGTGCCAATACTTGGTTTTCGGCATACCATAATTTATTTACTAACAATCGAATTTGTATCATTTAGATGTCATAAAATAGTCCATTCATGGGACTATTCAACGACTTTTTAATTGTTTTGGTGTGCCAATATGTGACGGAGAATTTCAGTTTTTAGCAGAAGTGACAATTTTGTTTATCATTCTTACACTTTTTTGCTGTTAGACGAATCATTGTCGAGTAGTTTTAACATCCGGTTTTGGAGTTTGAAAGGGAACTGGACTCTATAATGATATACTACAATATCCGATCAGATAAAAGTTTCATCTGATCGGATATTGCAGTATATCAAAATGAAGTAAGAACCCTGGATAAAACCCTTCTGAGAAATCCTATGTTCAAAAGAGTCAAAGATAGGTTGCCAGGCAACGAAACATACGCCCACAGCAGCTAAATCATCCGGGCAGTCAACAAGGGTTGTCGCATATTTTTACTTTTTTTGGTAATGAAACATTTGTAATACATTAAAATCTGATTAAGAGTAACAACTCATTATGTAATTATCTGAAAATCATTAGAATTTGTTTGCTTTTTATAAAGTTTTGCCCCACGCTAACAATTAGTATAGGAAACATTTAACATCACGGATTTAGCTGTTCAGTTATCAAAATTCATTGAAAATCAAAATACTTGTTCGTTTCAACACCTTAAACTCTGTGTATCAATCTGAAGTCAATCGGATGATAAGTTTGGCCTCTATAGCGTCACAAGGTTTTTTGAAGTGATCAAGGGAGATAACTCTGGAAGTAATTATTTGAAATCACTGAAAATCTGTAGGCGTCTTCGTCTCATGACCTTAATCAGTGTGTGTAAATTTAAAGTCAATCAGATATTAACTTTGGCCTCTAGAGTGTCCACAGGATTTTTTGATGTGATCAAGGGCCATAACTCTGGCAATAATTATCGGAGATCGCTGAAAATCAATAGGCTTCTTCGTCTCATGACCTTAAACACTATGTATAAATTTAAAGTCAATCGGATATTAACTTTGGCTTTTAGAGTGTCCACAAGATTTTTTGAAGTGATCAAGGGCCATAACTCTGGTACTAATTATCAGAAATCGCTGAAAATCGATAGGCTTCTTCGTCTTATGACCTTAAACACTGTTTATAAATTCAAAGCCAATCGGATATTAACTTTGGCTTCTAGAGCGTCCACAAGATTTTTTTGAAGTGATCAAGGGCCATAAATCTGGTACTAATTATCGGAAATCGCTGAAAATCAATAGGCATCTTCGTCTTATGACCTTAAACACTGTGTATAAATTTAAAGTCAATCGGATATTAACTTTGGCTTTTAGAGCGTGCACAAGATTTTTTTAAGTGACCAAGGGCCATAACTCTGGCACTAATTATCAGAAATCGCTGAAAATCGATAGACTTCTTTGTCTTATGACCTTAAACACTGTGTATAAATTTAAAGCCAATCGGATATTAACTTTGGCCTCTAGACCGTTCACAAGATTTTTTGAAGTGATCAACGGCCATAACTCTGGCACTAATTATCAGAAATCGCTGAAAATCGATAGGCTTCTTTGCCTTATGACCTTTAACACTGTGTATAAATTTAAAGCCAATCGGATATTAACTTTGGCCTCTAGAGCGTCCACAAGATTTTTTGGAATGATCAAGGGCCATATCCTTTTTTTGAAAATCTCTTCAAATAAAAAAAATAGTAGAGCATTTTCCAAAATTTCAGTTATCTTGTTCCAATCAAATTGCTTATCTCTGCCTACCCCAAGCGGAAAATGGTCATCTTCTAACTCCATCAAGGCGTTGACCTAATAAGCATACACCAAGTTTGAACATTTTAACTCAATAAGAAGGAGAGTTATTGTGTTCCAAAGTCTTGACCAATCAAATTGCTTATCACTCTGCTTACCCTGAGCAGAAAATGCTCATTATCAAACTTAGTCAAGGTATCGCTGTAATAAAACTATACACCAAGTTTCATCACTCTCACTTAATTAAAACTAAAGTTATCGTGTCCCAAAGCATCAACCAATCAAATGGCTTATCTCTGCTTACCCTAAGTGTAAAATGCTCATCTTCGAACTCCATCAAGGCATTGACCTAATAAACACATACACACAAAGTTTGAACATTCTAGCTCAATTAGGAAGAGAGTTATTGTGTCCCAAAAAGTGTGACGGACGGACTAACAGACGGACAGACAGACAGACAGACGGACGGACGGACGGATGGACGAACCCATTTTAAAAGCGATTTTTCGTACAATCAGGGGCCATAATTCAGGAAGTTACGATCCGATATGCACAAATATGCAATGGAACCAAGATCTTTAGATTATAAACATGTATTTCAAGTTTCATCAAAATCGGTTCAAAATTGTGACCTCTATAGGGTCCACAACCTTGATATAACATATTTTCACATATTCGCGTACAAACAGCAGGCATTTTATCCGTCAATTCTGGTCCAATTTTCACGAAATTCACACTCTTTCTTCATTACCATGTAACGGTGATATAATCAAACGTTTTGTTTTAATCGGATAATAATTTTAACCTCCAGAGGGACCACAAGCTAACAAAAGCGATTTTTCAGACAATCATGGGACATAATGCAAAAAGTTACGATCTGATGGGCGCAAATATCGAAAGGAACCAAGATATTTGGGTTATAAACATACATGTCAAGTTTCATCAAAATCGGTTCAAAATTGTGACCTATACAGGGTCCAGAACCTTGATATAACATATTTTCACACTATTCGCGTACAAACAGCGGCCATTTTGTCCGTCAATTTTGGTCCGATTTTCACGAAATTCGAACTCAACCTCCATAACTATGTAATGGTGATATAATTAAACGCTATTTTAAATCGGATAACAATTTTGACCTCCAGTGGGACCACAAGCTAAAAAGGGCGATTTTTCGGACAATCAGCCGCCATAATTCAGGAAGTTACAATCCGATTGACGCAAGTATCGACAGGAAGCAAGATCTTTGGGTTATAATCACGCATTTCAAGTTTCATTCAAATCGGTTCGAAATTGTGACCTCTACACTGTTCACAAGCTAAAAACGTGATTTTTCGTACAATCAGGGGCCATAACCCATGAAGTTACAGTCCGATACATGCCAATATCGAAAAGAACAGAGATCTTCGGGTGATAAACCTATATTTTAAGTTTCATTGAAATCAGATAAAAATTGTGACCTGTAGACTGTTCACAAACAATTGTTGACTGACGGACATCCGGAGGGACGGACGGATGGGCGACGACAATATACTTCCACATGAAAATGTGGGCGTATAAAAACTGTTTAAATATATCACCATTTGAATTTCAGGATAAACCAAATGAAACTGCCCAACAAAATGGCCGTTTTCTGTAAGCAAATTGTGTAAAAACATGTAATCCGAAGGTTGTGGACCCCCAAAAATCAAATTAGTCCCTCCCCCCCCCCTAATATTTTGCCAACAATAATGATGTCTTAGGAGTGTTCTTAGTCGCCAAATCCTTAGCCCTTCCAAAAAATTCTGTACCCCCCCCACCAAAAAAAAATTTATTAGCTGGCTACGGGTCCGCATCCAATCACTATAATACACTGAAGTGATATAAATACCGCTTTTGCATGTGGATTCTGTCCAAATCCCCATAACTTGGTACTCACAAAATTGTGAAGTTGAAGAATGAAGAAAGGGCACTAATTTAAGCATGACCAAGGGCTTGATTTTAATTAACAAGAAAATCATGTTCCTACATAAATAAGATAGGCTGGCACTGCCAGGCAGGATACGCCCACATTTTCGAGAGATGGACAGAGAACAAGCAATACCGAAAGTGATTTTTCCTACATCTTTAAGTCCTGTATTTCATACTGTATTGGGAGCAGCCATTTAGTTGGTCAGTTCCAGTCTGATATTAATGAAACTCGAAACCTACAATGATTATGGTGTGACGGTACACAACCTAGAAATGTGACTTTTCATCAAAATCGGATAAGAATTGTGACCTGTAGAGAGTCCACAACCATGATATATCATATTTTTACACTATTCGCGTACAAACGGCCACCATTTCGTCCAGCAATTTTGGTACGATTTTCACGAAATTAGAACTCAACTTTCCCCATCAAAATCGAATTAAAATTGTGACCTATACAGGGTCCACAACCATGATATATCATTTTTTTAACAGTATTCGTGTACAAACGGCGGCCATTTTGTCTGTCAATTTTGGTCCGATTTTCCCGAAATTCAAACTCAACCTTCCTTACAGTGTAGCGGTGATATAATCAAACGTTTTTTTAAATTGGATAATAATTGTGACCTCCAGAGGGACCACAAGCTAAAGAAAGGGGGATTTTGTGTATAACCAGGGGCCATAATTCAGGAAGTTACGATCCGATATGCGCAAATACCGAAAGGAACCAAGATCTTTGGGTTATAACCATGCATTTCAAGTTTCATCAAAATCGAATTAAAATTGTGACCTTTACAGGGTCCACAACCTTGATATACCATTTTTTAACAGTATTCACGTACAAACGGTGGCCATTTTGTATGGCAATTTTGGTCTGATTTTCCCGAAATTCGAACTCAACCTTCCTTACGGTGTAACGGTAATATAATCAAACGTTTTTTTAAATCGGATAATAATTGTGACCTCCAAGCTAAAAAAAAAGGCGATTTTGCGTATAATCAGGGGCCATAATTCAGGAAGTTACGATCCGATATGCGCAAATATCGAAAAGAAGCAAGATCTTTGGGTTATAACCTTGAATTTCAAGTTTCATCACAATCGAATCAAAATTGTGACCTCCACAGGGTCCACAACCTTGATATACCATTTTTTAACAGTATTCCTGTACAAACGGCGGCCATTTTGTATGGCAATTTTCGTCCGATTTTCCCGAAATTCGAACTCAACCATCCTTAGGGTGTAACGGTGATATAATCAAACGTTTTTTTAAATCGAATAATAATTGTGACCTCCAAGCTAAAAAAAAGGCGATTTTGCGTATAATCAGGGGCCATAATTCAGGAAGTTACGATCCGATATGCGCAAATATCGAAAGGAAGCAAGATCTTTGGGTTATAACCATGAATTTCAAGTTTCATCAAAATCGAATCAAAATTGTGACCTCCACAGGGTCCACAACCTTGATATACCATTTTTTAACAGTATTCGCGTACTAACGGCGGCCATTTTGTATGGCAATTTTCGTCCGATTTTCCCGAAATTCGAACTCAACCTTCCTTAGGGTGTAACGGTGATATAATCAAACGGTTTTTTAAATCGAATAATAATTGTGACCTCCAGAGGGACCACAAGCTAAAAAGGGTGATTTTTCGGACAATCAGGGGCCATAATTCAGGAAATTACATTCCGATAGCTGCAAATATCGGAAGGAAAGAAATTCTTTGGGTTACAAACATGCATGTCAAGTTTCATCAAAATCGGTTCAAAATTGTGACCTCTATAGGGTCCACAAGCTAAAAACGTGATTTTTCGTACAATCAGGGGCCATAATCCATGAAGTTTTGATCCGATACATGCCAATATCGAAAGGAACCGAGATCTTTCGGGGATAAACCTATATTTCAAGTTTCGTCAAAATCGGATAAGAATTGTGACCTGTAGAGAGTCCACAAACAAATTGTGGACGGACGGACGGACGGACGTCCGGACGGACAGGGGCGATGACATAATACGTCCACATGAAAATGTGGGCGTATAAAAAGGCGATTTTGTGTATAACCAGGGGCCATAATTCAGGAAGTTACGATCCGATATGCGCAAATATCGAAAAGAACCAAGATCTTTGGGTTATAACGATGAATTTCAAGTTTCATCAAAATCGAATTAAAATTGTGACCTTTACAGGGTCCACAACCTTGATATTCCATTTTTTAACAGTATTCGCTTACAAACGGTGGCCATTTTGTATGGCAATTTTGGTCTGATTTTCCCGAAATTCGAACTTAACCTTCCTTACGGTGTAACGGTAATATAATCAAACGTTTTTTTAAATCGGATAATAATTGTGACCTCCAAGCTAAAAAAAAGGCGATTTTGCGTATAATCAGGGGCCATAATTCAGGAAGTTACGATCCGATATGCGCAAATATCGAAAAGAACCAAGATCTTTGGGTTATAACGATGAATTTCAAGTTTCATCAAAATCAAATTAAAATTGTGACCTTTACAGGGTCCACAACCTTGATATTCCATTTTTTAACAGTATTCGCTTACAAACGGCGGCCATTTTGTATGGCAATTTTGGTCTGATGATTTTCCCGAAATTCAAACTCAACCTTCCTTACGGTGTAACGGTAATATAATCAAACGTTTTTTTAAATCGGATAATAATTGTGACCTCCAAGCTAAAAAAGATAGGCTGGCACTGCCAGGCAGGATACGCCCACATTTTCGAGAGATGGATAGAGAACAAACAATACGGAAAGTGATTTTTCCTACATCATTAAGTCCTGTATTTCATACTGTATTGGGAGCAGCCATTTTGTTGGTCAGTTCCAGTCTGATATTCATGAAATTCGAAGTCGACAATGATTATGGTGTGACGGTACACAACCTAGAAATGTGACTTTTCGTCAAAATCGGATAAGAATTGTGACCTGTACAGAGTCAACAACCATGATATACCATATCTTTACACTATTCGCGTACAAACGGCGACCATTTCGTCCGGCAATTTTGGTACCATTTTCACGAAATTCGAATAATTCAGGAAGTTACGATCCGATATGCGCAAATACCGAAAGGAACCAAGATCTTTGGGTTATAACCATGCATTTCAAGTTTCATCAAAATCGAATTAAAATTGTGACCTTTACAGGGTCCACAACCTTGATATACCATTTTTTAACAGTATTCACGTACAAACGGTGGCCATTTTGTATGGCAATTTTGGTCTGATTTTCCCGAAATTCGAACTCAACCTTCCTTACGGTGTAACGGTAATATAATCAAACGTTTTTTTAAATCGGATAATAATTGTGACCTCCAAGCTAAAAAAAAAGGCGATTTTGCGTATAATCAGGGGCCATAATTCAGGAAGTTACGATCCGATATGCGCAAATATCGAAAAGAAGCAAGATCTTTGGGTTATAACCTTGAATTTCAAGTTTCATCACAATCGAATCAAAATTGTGACCTCCACAGGGTCCACAACCTTGATATACCATTTTTTAACAGTATTCCTGTACAAACGGCGGCCATTTTGTATGGCAATTTTCGTCCGATTTTCCCGAAATTCGAACTCAACCATCCTTAGGGTGTAACGGTGATATAATCAAACGTTTTTTTAAATCGAATAATAATTGTGACCTCCAAGCTAAAAAAAAGGCGATTTTGCGTATAATCAGGGGCCATAATTCAGGAAGTTACGATCCGATATGCGCAAATATCGAAAGGAAGCAAGATCTTTGGGTTATAACCATGAATTTCAAGTTTCATCAAAATCGAATCAAAATTGTGACCTCCACAGGGTCCACAACCTTGATATACCATTTTTTAACAGTATTCGCGTACTAACGGCGGCCATTTTGTATGGCAATTTTCGTCCGATTTTCCCGAAATTCGAACTCAACCTTCCTTAGGGTGTAACGGTGATATAATCAAACGGTTTTTTAAATCGAATAATAATTGTGACCTCCAGAGGGACCACAAGCTAAAAAGGGTGATTTTTCGGACAATCAGGGGCCATAATTCAGGAAATTACATTCCGATAGCTGCAAATATCGGAAGGAAAGAAATTCTTTGGGTTACAAACATGCATGTCAAGTTTCATCAAAATCGGTTCAAAATTGTGACCTCTATAGGGTCCACAAGCTAAAAACGTGATTTTTCGTACAATCAGGGGCCATAATCCATGAAGTTTTGATCCGATACATGCCAATATCGAAAGGAACCGAGATCTTTCGGGGATAAACCTATATTTCAAGTTTCGTCAAAATCGGATAAGAATTGTGACCTGTAGAGAGTCCACAAACAAATTGTGGACGGACGGACGGACGGACGTCCGGACGGACAGGGGCGATGACATAATACGTCCACATGAAAATGTGGGCGTATAAAAAGGCGATTTTGTGTATAACCAGGGGCCATAATTCAGGAAGTTACGATCCGATATGCGCAAATATCGAAAAGAACCAAGATCTTTGGGTTATAACGATGAATTTCAAGTTTCATCAAAATCGAATTAAAATTGTGACCTTTACAGGGTCCACAACCTTGATATTCCATTTTTTAACAGTATTCGCTTACAAACGGTGGCCATTTTGTATGGCAATTTTGGTCTGATTTTCCCGAAATTCGAACTTAACCTTCCTTACGGTGTAACGGTAATATAATCAAACGTTTTTTTAAATCGGATAATAATTGTGACCTCCAAGCTAAAAAAAAGGCGATTTTGCGTATAATCAGGGGCCATAATTCAGGAAGTTACGATCCGATATGCGCAAATATCGAAAAGAACCAAGATCTTTGGGTTATAACGATGAATTTCAAGTTTCATCAAAATCAAATTAAAATTGTGACCTTTACAGGGTCCACAACCTTGATATTCCATTTTTTAACAGTATTCGCTTACAAACGGCGGCCATTTTGTATGGCAATTTTGGTCTGATGATTTTCCCGAAATTCAAACTCAACCTTCCTTACGGTGTAACGGTAATATAATCAAACGTTTTTTTAAATCGGATAATAATTGTGACCTCCAAGCTAAAAAAGATAGGCTGGCACTGCCAGGCAGGATACGCCCACATTTTCGAGAGATGGATAGAGAACAAACAATACGGAAAGTGATTTTTCCTACATCATTAAGTCCTGTATTTCATACTGTATTGGGAGCAGCCATTTTGTTGGTCAGTTCCAGTCTGATATTCATGAAATTCGAAGTCGACAATGATTATGGTGTGACGGTACACAACCTAGAAATGTGACTTTTCGTCAAAATCGGATAAGAATTGTGACCTGTACAGAGTCAACAACCATGATATACCATATCTTTACACTATTCGCGTACAAACGGCGACCATTTCGTCCGGCAATTTTGGTACCATTTTCACGAAATTCGAATAATTCAGGAAGTTACGATCCGATATGCGCAAATACCGAAAGGAACCAAGATCTTTGGGTTATAACCATGCATTTCAAGTTTCATCAAAATCGAATTAAAATTGTGACCTTTACAGGGTCCACAACCTTGATATACCATTTTTTAACAGTATTCACGTACAAACGGTGGCCATTTTGTATGGCAATTTTGGTCTGATTTTCCCGAAATTCGAACTCAACCTTCCTTACGGTGTAACGGTAATATAATCAAACGTTTTTTTAAATCGGATAATAATTGTGACCTCCAAGCTAAAAAAAAAGGCGATTTTGCGTATAATCAGGGGCCATAATTCAGGAAGTTACGATCCGATATGCGCAAATATCGAAAAGAAGCAAGATCTTTGGGTTATAACCTTGAATTTCAAGTTTCATCACAATCGAATCAAAATTGTGACCTCCACAGGGTCCACAACCTTGATATACCATTTTTTAACAGTATTCGCCTACAAACGGCGGCCATTTTGTATGGCAATTTTCGTCCGATTTTCCCGAAATTCGAACTCAACCATCCTTAGGGTGTAACGGTGATATAATCAAACGTTTTTTTAAATCGAATAATAATTGTGACCTCCAAGCTAAAAAAAAGGCGATTTTGCGTATAATCAGGGGCCATAATTCAGGAAGTTACGATCCGATATGCGCAAATATCGAAAGGAAGCAAGATCTTTGGGTTATAACCATGAATTTCAAGTTTCATCAAAATCGAATCAAAATTGTGACCTCCACAGGGTCCACAACCTTGATATACCATTTTTTAACAGTATTCGCGTACTAACGGCGGCCATTTTGTATGGCAATTTTCGTCCGATTTTCCCGAAATTCGAACTCAACCTTCCTTAGGGTGTAACGGTGATATAATCAAACGGTTTTTTAAATCGAATAATAATTGTGACCTCCAGAGGGACCACAAGCTAAAAAGGGTGATTTTTCGGACAATCAGGGGCCATAATTCAGGAAATTACATTCCGATAGCCGCAAATATCGGAAGGAACCAAGATCTTTGGGTTACAAACATGCATGTCAAGTTTCATCAAAATCGGTTCAAAATTGTGACCTCTATAGGGTCCACAAGCTAAAAACGTGATTTTTCGTACAATCAGGGGCCATAATCCATGAAGTTTTGATCCGATACATGCCAATATCGAAAGGAACCGAGATCTTTCGGGGATAAACCTATATTTCAAGTTTCGTCAAAATCGGATAAGAATTGTGACCTGTAGAGAGTCCACAAACAAATTGTGGACGGACGGACGGACGTCCGGACGGACGTCCGGACGGACAGGGGCGACGACATAATACGTCCACATGAAAATGTGGGCGTATAAAAAGGCGATTTTGTGTATAACCAGGGGCCATAATTCAGGAAGTTACGATCCGATATGCGCAAATATCGAAAAGAACCAAGATCTTTGGGTTATAACGATGAATTTCAAGTTTCATCAAAATCGAATTAAAATTGTGACCTTTACAGGGTCCACAACCTTGATATTCCATTTTTTAACAGTATTCGCTTACAAACGGTGGCCATTTTGTATGGCAATTTTGGTCTGATTTTCCCGAAATTCGAACTCAACCTTCCTTACGGTGTAACGGTAATATAATCAAACGTTTTTTTAAATCGGATAATAATTGTAACCTCCAAGCTAAAAAAAGGCGAGTTTGCGTATAATCAGGGGCCATAATTTAGGAAGTTACGATCCGATATGCGCAAATAGCGAAAGGAAGCAAGATCTTTGGGTTATAACCATGAATTTCAAATTTCATTAAAGATAGGCTGGCACTGCCAGGCAGGATACGCCCACATTTTCGAGAGATGGACAGAGAACAAGCAATACCGAAAGTGATTTTTCCTGCATCTTTAAGTCCTGTATTTCATACTGTATTGGGAGCAGCCATTTAGTTGGTCAGTTCCAGTCTGATATTAATGAAATTCGAAACCGACAATGATTATGGTGTGACAGTACACAACCTAGAAATGTGACGTTTCATCAAAATCCGATAAGAATTGTGACCTGTATTGAGTCCACAACCATGATATACCATATTTTTACATTATTCGCGTACAAACGGCGACCATTTCGTCCGGCAATTTTTGTATGATTTTCACGAAATTAGAACTCAACCTTCCTAATCAAAATCGAATTAAAATTGTGACCTATACAGGGTCCACAACCATGATATACCATTTTTTTAACAGTATTCGCGTACAAACAGCGGCCATTTTGTCTGTCAATTTTGGTCCGATTTTCCCGAAATTCAAACTCAACCTTCCTTACAGTGTAACGGTGATATAATCAAACGGTTTTTTTTAAATTGGATAATAATTGTGACCTTCAGAGGGACCACAAGCTAAAGAAAGGGGGATTTTGCGTATAACCAGGGGCCATAATTCAGGAAGTTACGATCCGATATGCGCAAATATCGAAAAGAACCAAGATCTTTGGGTTATAACCATGAATTTCAAGTTTCATCAAAATCAAATTAAAATTGTGACCTTTACAGGGTCCACAACCTTGATATACCATTTTTTAACAGTATTCGCGTACAAACGGCGGCCATTTTGTATAGCAATTTTGGTCTGATTTTCCCGAAATTCGAACTCAACCTTCCTTACGGTGTAACGGTAATATAATCAAACATTTTTTTAAATCAGATAATAATTGTGACCCCCAAGCTAAAAAAAAGGCGATTTTGCGTATAATCAGGGGCCATAATTCAGGAAGTTACGATCCGATATGCGCAAATATCGAAAAGAAGCAAGATCTTTGGGTTATAACCATGAATTTCAAGTTTCATCAAAATCGAATCAAAATTGTGACCTCCACAGGGTCCACAACCTTGATATACCATTTTTTAACAGTATTCGCGTACAAACGGCGGCCATTTTGTATGGCAATTTTCGTCCGATTTTCCCGACATTCGAACTCAACCTTCCTTAGGGTGTAACGGTGATATAATCAAACGGTTTTTTAAATCGAATAATAATTGTGACCTCCAAGCTAAAGATAGGCTGGCACTGCCAGGCAGGATACGCCCACATTTTCGAGAGATGGATAGAGAACAAACAATACGGAAAGTGATTTTTCCTACATCATTAAGTCCTGTATTTCATACTGTATTGGGAGCAGCCATTTTGTTGGTCAGTTCCAGTCTGATATTCATTAAATTCGAAGTCGACAATGATTATGGTGTGACGATACACAACCTAGAAATGTGACTTTTCGTCAAAATCGGATAAGAATTGTGACCTATGTACAGAGTCAACAACCATGATATACCATATCTTTACACTATTCGCGTACAAACGGCGACCATTTCGTCCGGCAATTTTGGTACCATTTTCACGAAATTCGAATAATTCAGGAAGTTACGATCCGATATGCGCAAATACCGAAAAGAACCAAGATCTTTGGGTTATAACCATGCATTTCAAGTTTCATCAAAATCGAATTAAAATTGTGACCTTTACAGGGTCCACAACCTTGATATACCATTTTTTAACAGTATTCACGTACAAACGGTGGCCATTTTGTATGGCAATTTTGGTCTGATTTTCCCGAAATTCGAACTCAACCTTCCTTATGGTGTAACGGTAATATAATCAAACGTTTTTTTAAATCGGATAATAATTGTGACCTCCAAGCTTAGAAAAAAAGGCGATTTTGCGTATAATCAGGGGCCATAATTCAGGAAGTTACGATCCGATATGCGCAAATATCGAAAAGAAGCAAGATCTTTGGGTTATAACCTTGAATTTCAAGTTTCATCACAATCGAATCAAAATTGTGACCTCCACAGGGTCCACAACCTTGATATACCATTTTTTAACAGTATTCGCGTACAAACGGCGACCATTTTGTATGGCAATTTTCGTCCGATTTTCCCGAAATTCGAACTCAACCTTCCTTAGGGTGTAACGGTGATATAATCAAACGTTTTTTTAAATCGAATAATAATTGTGACCTCCAAGCTAAAAAAAAGGCGATTTTGCGTATAATCAGGGGCCATAATTCAGGAAGTTACGATCCGATATGCGCAAATATCGAAAGGAAGCGAGATCTTTGGGTTATAACCATGAATTTCAAGTTTCATCAAAATCGAATCAAAATTGTGACCTCCACAGGGTCCACAACCTTGATATACCATTTTTTAACAGTATTCGCGTACTAACGGCGGCCATTTTGTATGGCAATTTTAGTCCGATTTTCCCGAAATTCGAACTCAACCTTCCTTAGGGTGTAACGGTGATATAATCAAACGTTTTTTTAAATCGAATAATAATTGTGACCTCCAGAGGGACCACAAGATAAAAAGGGTGATTTTTCGGACAATCAGGGGCCATAATTCAGGAAATTACATTCCGATAGCCGCAAATATCGAAAGGAACCAAGATCTTTGGGTTACAAACATGCATGTCAAGTTTCATCAAAATCGGTTCAAAATTGTGACCTCTATAGGGTCCACAAGCTAAAAACGTGATTTTTCGTACAATCAGGGGCCATAATCCATGAAGTTTTGATCCGATACATGCCAATATCGAAAGGAAACGAGATCTTTTGGGGATAAACCTATATTTCAAGTTTCGTCAAAATCGGATAAGAATTGTGACCTGTAGAGAGTCCACAAACAAATTGTGGACGGACGGACGGACGTCCGGACGGACAGGGGCGACGACATAATACGTCCACATGAAAATGTGGGCGTATAATAAAAAGGCGATTTTTCGTATAATCAGGGGCCATAATTCAGGAAGTTACGATCCGATATGCGCAAATATCGAAAGGAAGCAAGATCTTTGGGTTATAACCATGAATTTCAAGTTTCATCAAAATCGAATCAAAATTGTGACCTCCACAGGGTCCACAACCTTGATATACCATTTTTTAACAGTATTCGCGTACAAACGGCGGCCATTTTGTATGGCAATTTTCGTCCGATTTTCCCGAAATTCGAACTCAACCTTCCTTAGGGTGTAACGGTGATATAATCAAACGGTTTTTTAAATCGAATAATAATTGTGACCGACAGAGGGACCACAAGCTAAAAAGGGTGATTTTTCGGACAATCAGGGGCCATAATCCAGGAAATTACATTCCGATAGCCGCAAATATCGAAAGGAACCAAGATCTTTGGGTTACAAACATGCATGTCAAGTTTCATCAAAATCGGTTCAAAATTGTGACCTCTATAGGGTCCACAAGCTAAAAACGTGATTTTTCGTACAATCAGGGGCCATAATCCATGAAGTTTTGATCCGATACATGCCAATATCGAAAGCAGCCGAGATCTTTTGGGGATAAACCTATATTTCAAGTTTCGTCAAAATCGGATAAGAATTGTGACCTGTAGAGAGTCCACAAACAAATTGTGGACGGACGGACGGACGTCCGGACGGACAGGGGCGACGACATAATACGTCCACATGAAAATGTGGGCGTATAAAAACGAATCAAAATTGTGACCACCACAGGGTCCACAACCTTGATATACCATTTTTTAACAGTATTCGCGTACAAACGGCGGCCATTTTGTATGGCAATTTTCGTCCGATTTTCCCGAAATTCGAACTCAACCTTCCTTAGGGTGTAACGGTGATATAGTCAAACGTTTTTTTAAATCGAATAATAATTGTGACCTCCAAGCTAAAAAAAAGGCGATTTTGCGTATAATCAGGGGCCATAATTCAGGAAGTTACGATCCGATATGCGCAAATATCGAAAGGAAGCAAGATCTTTGGGTTATAACCATGAATTTCAAGTTTCATCAAAATCGAATCAAAATTGTGACCTTTACAGGGTCCACAACCTTGATATTCCATTTTTTAACAGTATTCGCCTACAAACGGCGGCCATTTTGTATGGCAATTTTGGTCTGATTTTCCCGAAATTGAAACTCAACCTTCCTTACGGTGTAACGGTAATATAATCAAACGTTTTTTTAAATCAGATAATAATTGTGACCTCCAAGCTAAAAAAAAGGCGATTTTGCGTATAATCAGGGGCCATAATTTAGGAAGTTACGATCCGATATGCGCAAATAGCGAAAGGAAGCAAGATCTTTGGGTTATAACCATGAATTTCAAATTTCATCAAAATCGAATCAAAATTGTGACCTCCACAGGGTCCACAACCTTGATATACCATTTTTTAACAGTATTCGTGTACAAACGGCGGCCATGTATGGCAATTTTCGTCCGATTTTCACGAAATTCGAACTCAATCTTCCTTAGGGTGTAACGGTGATACAATCAAACGGTTTTTTAAATCGAATAATAATTGTGACCTCCAGAGGGACCACAAGCTAAAAAGGGTGATTTTTTGGACAATCAGGGGCCATAATTCAGGAAATTACATTCCGATAGCCGCAAATATCGAAAGGAACCAAGATCTTTGGGTTACAAACATGCATGTCAAGTTTCATCAAAATCGATTCAAAATTGTGACCTCTATAGGGTCCACAAGCTAAAAACGTTATTTTTCGTACAATCAGGGGCCATAATCCATGAAGTTTTGATCCGATACATGCCAATATCGAAAGCAGCCGAGATCTTTTGGGGATAAACCTATATTTCAAGTTTCGTCAAAATCGGATAAGAATTGTGACCTGTAGTGAGTCCACAAACAAATTGTGGACGGACGGACAGGGGCGACGACATACGTCCACATGAAAATGTGGGCGTATAAAAATGAGCATATACCCGGGGTTCAGCCTCTGTATGCCAAGTACTTTTCTGTAATTTAAGAACAGATATAGATGGTCCTTCTACAAAGCCTTGTACTCTTCCTTCATGCTGCAATATGATAATTTATAACTCATCATTTAAACTTTAATATAGCTCCTTTATCTGACAAATATTCAATGTAAACAAGCCAACAGTGAGGCTGATGTCCCCCGCCAAAATCCCCAAATAAATAGATGACACATATTAATTAATCGCACATTTATTTTTTTCAAACGTATCGAGCAATCAAACAGTACACGAAGTGTCATCCAAAAGTGTTTTATAAAGAAAAATGCTAAAACCGACCAGAAAAATGAAAATGTACCCTAGTTAGGGGGACCCTAAAGGCAGACAAAAGGGCCCCCACGCTTGACAAAAGGGCCCCTCTGGCCCAAGGAAAGGGCCCTCGTGTCCAAGTCAATCGTTTCTATACACTGTTACTGTCGAATCCATTACTGAATGAGAATGATGTCATTGTATTGGCATAAAAATCACCAATCAAGATGAACCTAAGTTATCTAAAGTTATCTTGTCCTAAGGTATCAACCAATCAAATTGCTTATCTCTGCCTACCCTACCAAGAAAATGCTCATCTTCGAACTCCATCAAGGCATTGACCTAATAAGCTTACACACCAATTTTGAACATTTTAACTCAATTCGAAGGAGAGTTATTGTGTTCCAAAGTCTCGGCAAATCAAATTGCCTATTGCTCTGCTTACCCTGAGCAGAAAATGCTCATTATAGATCTTAGTCAAGGTATTATTGTAATGAAACTATACACCAAGTTTCATCACTGTCCACGAAGTGTCATCCAAAAGTGTTTTATAAAGAAAAATGCTAAAACCGACGAGAAAAATGAAAATGTACCCTAGTTAGGGGGACCCTAAAGGCAGACAAAAGGGCCCCCACGCTTGACAAAAGGGCCCCTCTGGCCCAAGGAAAGGGCCCTCGTGTCCAAGTCAATCGTTTCTATACACTGTTACTGTCAAATCCATTACTGAATAAGAATGATGTCATTGTATTGGCATAAAAATCACCAATCAAGATGAACCTAAGTTATCTAAAGTTATCTTGTCCTAAGGTATCAACCGATCAAATTGCTTATCTCTGCCTACCCTACCAAGAAAATGCTCATCTTCGAACTCCATCAAGGCATTGACCTAATAAGCTTACACACCAATTTTGAACATTTTAACTCAATTCGAAGGAGAGTTATTGTGTTCCAAAGTCTCGGCAAATCAAATTGCCTATTGCTCTGCTTACCCTGAGCAGAAAATGCTCATTATAGATCTTAGTCAAGGTATTATTGTAATGAAACTATACACCAAGTTTCATCACTATCATTTAATTAGAACTAAAGTTATCGTGTCCCAAAGCATCAACCAATCAAATTGCTTATCTCTGCTTACCCTAAGCGGAAAATGCTCATCTTCGAACTCCATCAAGGCATTGCCCTAATAAGCATATACACCAAGTTTGTACATTTTAACTCAATTAGAAGGAGAGTTATTGTGTTCCAAAGTCTCGACCAATCAAATTGTGTATTGCTCTGCTTACCCTGAGCAGAAATCGAACTTAGTCAAGGTATTACTGTAATGAAACTGTACACCAAGTTTCATCAATCTCACTTAATTAGAACTAAAGTTATCGTGTCCCAAAGCATCAACCAATCAAATTGCTTATCTCTGCTTACCCTAAGCAGAAAATGCTCATCTTCGAACTCCATCAAGGTATTGACCTATTAACACATACACCAAGTTTGAACATTCTAGCTCAATTAGGAAGAGAGTTATTATCTCCCAAAAAGTGGGACGGACGGACGGACAGACAGACCCATTTTAATAGTCCCCCAACTTTCTTCGAAAGGCGGGGGGACAACAGTGCATATAGATGTGAGAGAAATTGGGTTTAACGTCCACTTGACAAAAGCTAGCTCATTTTGGGACTAACATATGGTTTAATTTCATTTCAATAATTCGTTTGTGGTTGGGGGTCTTTAGCAGTGGGAGTCAACTGGAGGACCCAGAAAAAACCCACGAGATTGGACGGGCGACCCTACTCCTTGTCACGTACAACCGGGGATTCGAAAGCATGCCAGTTGACTCAATGATCGTTAGTACGATCTAGTCTGGGACTGTACAGCGCAGTGGACGCTTACAGCTGGCCCCCGAATCCATTCACTTGATTTGATATTTGTTTATTTTTCTTGCAATATCTGTTTTCTGTCTTGTCCGCAGGTTAATCCTGTAATATTTTAGCGTGTAGTGCGGTCCTCCTGCACTTACTAATATAGATGAGAGATACAAAGAGCACACAATGTTGTACATGACTGAAGTTGCTTTATCAATTAAATGAAAATTAAATAAAATCTTACCCGTATTCCCGAATCTGTAGAATTCTGATGATCTGTAAAAAATAATATATTCACTTTTACATAGTAATCAACAACCATCACAGATTCATTTATAAGAAAATCAAAGATAGGTTGCTAAGCATTGAACATATGCCCACAACAGCTAAGTTGTCTGGGCAGTCAGCTAGGGATGTTGTTTATTTTTATACACCCACATTTTCCTTTGGGCGTATCATGCTGTTGCCCCTGTCCGTCCACAATTTGTTTGTGGATACAGTCACAATTTTTATCCGATTTCAACGAAACTTGAAATATAGGGTCTGCTTGATTGATCCACCAATAGGCGAGTCGGTTTCTACATGGCATATGCTGGTCTGGTTGCTGTATCAGATAAAAAAATTGGGAGCTGGATAATATTAAAAAAATATTAAACTGGTTACATGACATGATTTAATAAAAACAGTATTCATGTATATATGACTATCAGTAAGCGACCAAAAAATAGGCATCTGGTTTTACGAAGCTCCAATTTAACTTCAAAACATTTGGTTTAATTTTACCGCTTTAATATCTGTGTTTGATGGCATTCCCAATGAACATGAATTTTATCTCATTGACCTGTTCTCCATTTTGTGTCGGTGATCACTGCTGCCGACAAAGTGTGGCATTTGCATACACTGCGGCAGAACTTTTGTCGACTTCCGATTTAAAAATCAAGTCACTTCGCCGGGAAACTGCCGAACTGTGGTAAGCCGGTAAGCATCAGTAAGAACAAATCAAGCAGGGCCTTGGATTTATCTCCCTAAGATATTGATTTCTTTCCATATTGGCATGTATTGAACTGTATTTTTAGTTTGTGGACCCAATTTTGATCTGATTTTGATGAAACTTGAAATACATGTTTATAACCCAAAGTTCTTGGTTCCTTTCGATATTCACGCCTATCAGATTACAATTTTCTGAATTGTGACCTTGTAACAGTGATATTTTTCGGGTGACTATGGTGGATAACTCTAAATTGTAGAACTGGATGGAATGTCCATGTGAGAATAGAATACAATGTCTTCAACCTTTCTACGTTTCTGTTTTGTTTACTAAGACACACTGCTTCCCTGTCAATATACTACATAATGGCGATGAAAAAAGGCATTTTTAAGCAGTAATTACGCAAAACTTCATTTTACCGGTGTTGAACCCCCCCCCCGGCGACCATTTTTACAAATTCCCTGGCAAACCATGCATACCATGAATACCATGAATCCAGTGGAAGAAAATGTTTGTTAATTATATGCTTGCTAGTGGGATTGCTGGCGAATGCATATCTGATGCACATAGAACAGCCTTACTCCTACATTCATTGGGGACTGAAGGGACAGCGCATATACACTATAAATTGCCTGAATTTCAAGCTTCAGCAGCTTGGGACAAAAATCTGCCAGAGTATGATAAAGCTCTCAGAGCTTACCTTCTGCCAATATTGTTGCTGAGCAGTACAAGTTTCGACAACGGTGTCAATTTCCTGATGAGTCAATTGATGCTTACAAGATCAATTCATAGAAAAGACAAATATTACCAGGATTTGTGAGCGATTACTAATGGAGACTGCATATTTAACTTGCAAAACAAATTGAGCAGGCCATTCAGGAAGCGAAGGTTTTGAATGAGCTGGTGTGAACGTATGTGGCAGGGGCACCTTCTCAACCTCGTGGGTTTCCCCCGGGCACTACTGTTTCCTCACACTGCTAAAGACCCCTACGTGCAAGCGAATTATTGAAATAAAATTAAACCATAATATGTTAGTCCCGAAATGACCTAGTTTGAGTTGAGTGGACGTTAAACCCCATTTCTCTCTCTCTCTCGCTACAATTACACAAACACCCAAAATCTATTCTGTTTCTTATGGATTCCACCGCTGATGATTCAACTTCCTTCCCCATTTTGAAAGTAAATGATGGTACTTCTCTAGTGGTATCAATATATCAGGGTTCAATTTAGTCTAAAACCAATGAGTAGCAAATTTTTGTGACAGATTCACATTTTGGCTAATCAATTCAAAATTTGAATAGCATTTGCTCAGATTTGAGGAGCAGTATAACGTAGCCTAATCACAAAAATTTCAGGGTATAAGTAGATTCTTTTTCCGCCTTCGTTGACCGTTGTATACCCTGCTTTGGCTTATGTGCTGATGAAGGTAAAAAACACTGACATCTCCCCCCAAAAAATCAGTTACAGTCTCTCCACGATGCCGGACGCACTAATCGTCTGAAACAAAACTACATGTACTTTAAGTTACACCATTCCAATCGAAATCTTTGTCGACGTGGCTTTGCTTGTTTATTTCTTTATTTAAAACCATCCCCTTAACCGCCTTCAAAATATTATCAACCCGTGAATATACCATCGTTTCACGATGTCGCGAGATGTCTACTTTTAGTTTCCACTTAAGTTAACCAATCATACTATTCTGTGGTGTTTTATTCTATTTTTAGTAACATATTTTATAAACACGTGTGATTAAAAACGGAGTCTGCATATAATTGTCTTCTAGTTATCGGATATATTGAAATAAAAACTGGTTCAAATTAATCACGACCACAACTTGGAATATTTAACAAGTTAGTCCTGCATTTATAAATTCATTTTTTCGTAGGCCTAATTATTCTCCACATTCATCCAAAATGTAATTAATCGCACTTCACAAGTTTGAAAGCAATTTTTGGCTAATGAATAAAATAATTCTGTCGCTTTTTGTGATGCGATACCGCTTAAATTGAACCCTGGTATATATGCTTATACTTACCTCTCTTACCAATGACCTATATATACAACATTTTTCTACAATTCCACTCAGCAACTGTCAACGATATTACTGTTATCTTACACCAAGGATCCAATACCTGTTTCAAGTTACCGATAGTTTCATGCAACATAGATTCACTGATTGATACATTGTTATAAATTACCGGTATCGTTAATTATCTACCGGTGAGTTGTCACGGTATGCTTTACGAAGTTGTTTATAGTTCACAAAATCATTGTTTCTTTGATTGGTATTAAAACAAGCCAATAGTGAGGCTGATGTCCCCCGCCAAAATCCCCAAATAAATAGATGACACATATTAATTAATCGCACATTTATTTTTTTAAAACGTATCGACCAATAAAACTGAACACGAAGTGTCATCCAAAAATTGCTTATCTCTGCCTACCGTAAGAAGAAAATGCTCATCTTCGAACTCCATCAAGGCATTGACCTAAGAAGCATACACACCAATTTTGAACATTTTAACTCAATTCGAAGGAGAGTTATTGTGTTCCAAAGTCTCGGCAAATCAAATTGCTTATCGCTCTGCTTACCCTGAGCAGAAAATGCTCATTATCGATCATAGTCAAGGTATTACTGTAATGAAACTATACACCAAATTTCATCACTCTCACTTAATTAGAACTAAAGTTATCGTGTCTCAAAGCATCAACCAATCAAATTGCTTATCTATGCCTACCCTAAGCGGAAAATGCTCTTTTTCGAACTCCATCAAGGCATTGACCTAATAAGCATATACACCACGTTTGAACATTTTAACTAAATTAGAAGGAGAGTTATTGTGTTCCAAAGTCTCGACCAATCAAATTGCGTATCGCTCTGCTTACCCTGAGCAGAAAATGCTCATTATCGAACTTAGTCAAGGTGTTACTGTAATGAAACTATACACCAAGTTTCATCACTCTCACTTAATTAGAACTAAAGTTATCTTGTCCCAAAGCATCAACCAATCAAATTGCTTATCTCTGCTTACCCTAAGCGGAAAATGCTCATCTTCGAACTCCATCAAGGCATTGACCTAATAAGCATATACACCAAGTTTGAACATTTTAACTCAATTAGAAGGAGAGTTACTGTGTTACAAATTCTCGACAAATCAAATTGCGTATAGCTCTGTTTACCCTGAGCAGAAAATGCTCATTATCGAACTTAGTCAAGGTATTACTATAATGAAACTATACACCAAGTTTCATCAATCTCACTTAATTAGAACTAAAGTTATCGTGTCCCAAAGCATCAACCAATCAAATTGCTTATCTCTGCTTACCCTAAGCGTAAAATGCTCATCTTCGAACTCCATCAAGGCATTGACCTAATAAACACATACACCAAGTTTGAACATTCTAGCTCAATTAGGAAGAGAGTTATTGTGTCCCAAAAAGTGTGACGGACAGACAGACGGACAGACAGAAGGACAGACAGACGGACAGACAGACGGACGAACCCATTTTAATAGTCCCCCAACTTTCTTCGAAAGGGCGGGGGACAATAATATTGTATTATGTTACTGATAGATCTAAATGGCTACAATTTGGGTATTGTCATGCCGTGTGTAGTGGGCGTGGCAATGGACACCGTTTCATTGTCAGTTGTTTGGATAGTTTAAATGAACTGGAAGTATTGTTTCTCTTTTACCGGTAGTCAGGATTTAAGTCGTGAGTAGCTGATCATAATAAATTATTTCTACAGTTATTATTTCATTTGTTTATCATCAATACCTCGTGAATTTAACAGAAAGTAATAGACGGCCAGGTTTGTTGTTATCGGGACTTTAACGACAATTTGACTACCGTACGAACGCCAGAATTACCTTTTAAGATATGAAACAATTCAATAGAAAGTCAATGTTATAATAAATATAAAGTCTTATGAAATGCAAAAACTATAAATATCGTTTCTTGTTCCATAAAGAAATATACATAAAGCTTGATACGTCTAAATATCGGTAATTATTACATGTATAACTGTAAGCAGTAAGTTTGGCCCAGTTACTGGAGATCCAAGTGTATTTGAATCACGTATGGTATTGCACGTGTTTCACAAGACGCCGGAGAAGGGTGCGCCTAAAGCATGCACTTTTATTTTTTCCTGAAATACCTCTGCCAAACTCGCCCTGCGCCTTATCTACGCATGCACCTTATACACCGAAAAATACGGTACTGGCACAGATGTTACCTGCAATCAAACCACTGCCACATGTACTGATAATCACTTACCTTCGTCACTTCAAGCCGCCTCCCCATCATTATTTACAACTTTCATTGGTCTTGCCAAAGGATTTAAGCATCAAGTCAAGATCAATCCAAATGTTGCTCCAGTTCAGCAGAAACTTCAACGTTTACCAATGTCTATTTGCGAAAAAGTTTTTCGACAGAATTAGATCGTTTGCAAGCTCCTGGTATAATCAAGAGAATAGATGCTTCCCCATGGGTTTCACTTCACCTGTTGTTGTAGTTTGGGAGAAATTGGGAGACATCCAATTAAGTGTTGATCTATGACTGCCTATACCTAACAAGGCCATCATCGTTGACCAAATTCCATTACCAAGTATTGATGAAATTCTTGATCAACTTGTTGCATCTAGTCATTACTCTTCTTTGGATTTAAAATCAGCCTACCATCATTTAGAGTTAGCAGAAGAAAGTCGTGACCTCACTGCTTTTACCACTTTTATCTCTTATTTCGCTTCACAGTTTACTTTTGTCTTGCTTCAGCGCCCAGCTTTTCAGAAGATGATGTTGATTATCCTTAAAGGTTTCAACAGTGCACTTAATTACTTGGATGATGTTTTCGTTCATGGCCAATCACAAGATGAACATGATCGGATCTTACAAGCTTTATTACAATGATTTCAAGACTACAGGTTTCATATCAAGGGATAGAACCAGATGCCAAACACCTACAAGCCAGTGCATGATGCCAATACTCTCCGTTCATTTTTAGGCCTTGCCCAGTACTATTCTAGATTTGTTCCAGATTTTGCTACTATTGTGGAACCAATGAGAACCTTGCTTCGGAAAGATGTGCCTTTTCTGTTCTCTTCGGAAACTGAATGAAGTTTCCAACATCGCAAGTCTGTTAATCACCATAGTGGAATATTTTCAATGTTTGATCCTGTGTTACCTACACGAGTTACAACAGATGCCTCTGGCTATGGGCTGGGTGCTATTCTTACTGAAGTATAAGATGATATCGAACAAACTGTTTCTTGTGCCTCAAGGACTCTTACCTCACATGAACACAAATATTCTGTAGGAGAAATAGAAGCCCTAGCTTGTGTCTGGGGATGTAAAAAGTGGCAAATTTACTTATGGGGACGACCTTTCATTCTTAGCACACATCAAGCTCTGGTGACCCAGAAGCCCTAGCTTGTGTCTGGGCATGTGAAAAGTGGCATGTTTACTTATGGGAACGACCTTTCATTCTTAGCTCACATCAAGCTCTGGTGACCCTGTTTTCTACATTATTTGGTACAGGAGCCAATGTGCATAGCACGCTTAAATGCAAGGCTACTGCAATACAACTACACTGTTGAGTATCGTCCAGACTCTGAAAATCAAGTTGCAGATGCTTTTTCACACTTACCTCTTCCCACCACAAGTGATGCTGATACAGATGATGGAGTCTGGAGTCTGTCAACTTAACATTTTTCAAGTATTACGTCTATTCAATTACATGATGCGACAACAACCGATATTAACCTATCGACTGTTATCTCCTTTTTGCGGACACAATGGCCGGATAAAAAGGATGTTCTTCCAGATCTCAAACCATTTTTTCATGTCAAAGATGAACTGTATGTTTCTGATGGCATTCTTCTTGGAGGAGATCATGTTGTCACACCTGCGCCTTTAACATCACAGTTGATTGCCCTTGCTCATCAAAGAATGGTTAAAACCAAGCAATGCCTTAGAGATATTTATTGGTGGCCAAAGATGGATGCTCAAGTTGAAACTTTTATTAAAACTTGCGTCTCCTGCCAAATGAGTGATAAAGTTACCAAAACTAAACCAGCTCCTCTACATCCAGTTCCATAGAATAATAATAATGTACATTTATATAGCGCTTAATCCATCCATGAGCATGCTCTAAGCGCTGTAAGTTAATAGCTCCCGTGGATAATACATCATGAACATATCTGTCTTAAGTCTAGACCGAAATCGAGCAACTGTTTCTGAACACTTTATTTTGTCAGGTAAGTCATTCCATAGTCGTGGACCATATACACTGAAGGCTTTATCACCAAAAGATTTTAATTTAGTTGAAGGTACAACAAGTGATAGATTATTCTGTGAACGGAGTGGTCGGTTTGGTACATACGGCTGCATAAGATCTGTGACATATGATGGTGCTGAATCATGCTGAGATTTGTAAACCAGTGTTAGGATTTTAAAGTTTATAAGAGCCTCTATTGGTAACCAGTGAAGCGATTTAAGGACAGATGTTATATACTATTCAAAAAAAGTAGGGGATATTTGATTTTTAAGCGTTATTAAAGTCACCTAATGAAACTGACGAAGAAACAAATGACAAAATGAAATGAAGTTCACATTCATCGATTTATTCCAAATGATCGTTAGACTAAGTAAGGCACAGACTGACCATTATAAGGGTAAAATGATACCCGGGGTCAAACAGCAAAGTTACACAGCATCACAACAAAGTCAGTAACGGGTAAATCCTCCTCTGTTTGCCAAACAAGCATTGATCCGACGTGGCATACTCCTAATGAGACGTCTAAGGTCATTTTGGTCCAGATTGTCCCATTCCTGTTGCAACGCAGCAGCAAGTTCTTGGACATTGGCAGGACGTTGTTGACATTGACATAACCTCTGTCCAAGCATGTCCCAGACATGCTCGATGGGGGAGAGGTCGGGACTCTGTTGTGGTAATGTGGTGATGTTCTGTTGTTGGAGGTAACCTGTAACGATCCTGGCCCTGTGACATCTTGCGTTGTCATCCTGGAAAATGAAACGGCGGCCATGACGTCGTGTGAACGACACAACATGGACTGCCAAGATGTTGTCCCGGTAGTACTGGCCTGTAACACGCCCTGCAACAACATGTAAAGCCGTTCTTCCAGCAACAGTGATGCCTCCTCACACCATAACAGAACCACCCCCAAATCGATCATGTCTGATGACGTTAACGTCTTGGAAGCGCTCGTTTCGACGACGCCACACCCTCCTACGTCTGTCCAAAAAATCAACAGTGAACCTTGACTCATCTGAAAGCATCACATTGCTCCAGCGTTGATTATCCGAATGTTGAAGATCCCTATACCAACGACGTCTTGCCTGAATGTGATGATCTCTCAAACAAGGGATCACGCGATGACGTCGGGCGCGAAGGTGACCCCCATGCAGTCGATTCCGAATCGTCTGGCCACTTACCCTCACACCAGTGTCTGTTTGAAGACGAGCGCTGATCTGATTTGCTGTGATGACACGATTTCTCAAGGCCAAGGTACGGATAAATCGATCCTGGGCTTGAGTTGTCGCCCTTGGTCGACCCGAGCGTGGTCTGTCCTGTACAGATTGTGTATCACGGCATCTGGACCATAGCCTGCTTATGACAGACTGAGAAACATTCATCGTCCGCGCCACAACCGCCTGTGTTGTGCCGATCTGTAGCATTCCAAGGGCACGTAACCTTTCATTTTGGGTAAGCCGACGCATATCAAAATTTGTTTTCTGGTCACTAAAACAATTAAACTGATGTTTCCATCCTGGAATTCAATGCCACAATGACTGTAACATTCAAAGTCAGAGTCGTGCAAATCTTGGGTTGGACCCCCATGACGATCCCAAGCATCACCTGCATTCCATGCGGTAGCTATTGGTGCGTTTGGGCGTCACATGTAACTGGAAATGTTTCTTCTGTTAGGTTCTATAGTGACTTTTTTCGTAGTCATTTGCATATTTTAGTATTATGCCCCGAAAATCAAATATCCCCTACTTTTTTTGAATAGTATATGTTGGCGTTTTGCTGTTCTTGTGATGATTCTGGCACAGTTCTTCTGAATTATTTGAAGTCGCTTTAATAAATGTTGAGATATTCCAGCCAGAGCACTATTGCAATAGTCCAATCTTGAGAAAATTAGAGACCGCACCAAAACATGACAAGCAGCAGCAGTCAACAGATGACGAATGTTTCCTTTACTACGGAGATAAAAATTACAAACACGACATAACTGATCAACCTGTTTTTCCATTGTTAAAGACCGATCAAATATAACACCTAGATTTTTAACCCTTGTTGCAAATTCAATACTAGAGTCGCATATTACAATCAGGAGTTGATGCGAGACGCTGTGGTGTTCCAACAAGAACTGCTTCTGTTTTATCATCGTTTAACTTTAATTTATTATTATTCATCCCATACTCCTGCGCAGTGTTTCGTTTGATTAGAACTAATCCACTTCACACTGCTATCTTGAGTGAACATGTGCTAAATTATTATTGGTCAGTAGTGCCATTACCAACCAATGACCTACATTGTAACAAACAATGTCGGGGTTAACCAGACCTCAAAATATGTTACCGCAATGTATCTAGTGACAATCGCGACTTGTTTACGTCATAACTCGCGAAATTTATTATGCTCGATTATCCAGTGCCAACATGTTTTCTTCGTCGGCCATTTTGAAAATTATGCGAGAAGAGAGGAGGGATTTGATTGGACGTTAAAAAGAGACACGCCCCGCCCAATTTCAAGAATATGACTTCTATCCAGCAATGGTAAGAGAAGGATTTCTCGCGCCATTGCTTCAGGAATATGTATTCATCCAGGATTTAACAGCTTTGGAGCAGCGAGTGGTATTGTCAAAAGAATCATGAACATTTTCTTGTTTAAACTTACTGATTAACTGTGTATCATCAGCGTAAGAGAAGTGACTTATATCAAACTGGTCTATAACATCCCCCACACTTCATCATGTGTACAGTATAAACAATACCGGTCCAAGAACAGATCCTTGAGGCACTCCGCAATTAAGGTTTGCAATGAGATTTGTTTATAATGATCTTCTGTCTTCTGTCAGTAAGATAAGATTTAATCCATTGTAAGGCCGTACCAGTTATGTGAAAAGTTTGATAAAGTCTTCTTAAGAGAATTTCGTGATCGACAGTATCGAATGCGGCAGACAAATCCAACAGGTTCAAAGACACAAGTTTACCATTGTCTATAGAGCGCAGCAGATCATTTAGCACACAAAGAATAGTTGTCTCAGTGCTATGATGTGGTCTGCAAGCAGATTGAAATTGGGCTAAGACATTTCGAGAAATCACGAAAGACTGGATTGGATTGTTTGTCTTATCAATGATTTTGGAGAGGAAAGACAAATTTGAGACAGGTCTGTAGTTTTTAAACACATTCCGGTCAAGAGAAGTTTTCTTAATAAGGGGTTTTACAACCGCATCTTTATATATTAAAGGAAATACTCCTATACTAAGACTTGTATTCACAATTTGAGTAATGACTGGAAGAAGAAGATCAAGATATTCAACAAGGATATTTGTTGGAAGAGGATCGAGTAGTTCTTCAGAACCATGGATACAGCTTGGCCTAGATATTGTTGGTCCAATCGAAAGAGCTTCTCCTGACTGTCGTTTTATGCTTACATTAATTGAATATTACAGCAAATGCAGCGCTCGAAATTAACTACGGCAAACGGCAAAGCCTTGGTAAAAGCCGACGCAACTCCCATCTGCCACGGCATAATTCATTTTTTTTTGCCGTGGTAGATCTTACGATCCTTAAAATTATAGTGACAAAATGTACCGGTTATAGAATAATACCAGGAGGATGTCGATTGACCGTGTAATAACGTCATGTAAATTTATTATTTTGTATACGAAAGTCTGACAAATATATTGCAATTACCGAATACCGGTACACTTTTAACCAGGGATCTTATTTGGCTGTTTTTTGTCGGCTTTAGCCGATTGATCTTTAATCTAGCCGATTGATAAAACAATGAATCGGCCACTATGGTATCATATATCAATCTACGTCGGCCGATTTACAAAGAGTTAATTATCATGAATCGGCCACTATGGTATCATTAAACAATCAACTTTCGGCCGATTACAAAGAGTTAATTATTACTCGTCGATTAAGAAACCCATCACGGCCGATTACAAAGGGTTAATTATTACTCGTCGATTAAGAAACCCATCACAGAGTCCGTGAATACAATCTGATTACCTTCAGCTTCAATCCTTATCAGCTTCCTAAATAAACAATTTAGTTGAGTTAATCATGCCAAGTAAAAGAATGTATATAATCCAATGTCGGTTCAATCATTTATATCTAACACAATGTTGAAGTACTTGAACACCTCGCAGAATGACAATAGAAAACGTAAACGAGATATAGCCGAAGATAGTGATGGCGGCGCTGACCTTGAACTTCAATCATGCACGTCGTCATTGGATATTCCAAAAGCTGCAGATCCCCCCCACGTCCAATATAGGTCAACCAAAGTCAGGAAGATATTTTAAATCCGAATGGTTAACTACTTTCAAATGGCTTTCGTTTGACAAAAATTCACAGAAAATGTTTTGTCTAACTAAGTTATTAATTCCGAATTACTGGTGAGCTGTCATAACAATTCCATGAAAGAACAATTTCCAAATGTAATAAAACTGATGGAAATAGGGAGGACGCTACCAGTTAGTAGTGTCGAGTGTGAGAGGGGTTTTTCTAAGCAGAACGTTATCAAAACTAAGCTTAGGTGCCGTCTAAACGTAGAAACTTTAGATAACTTGATGCGGATAAGTTTAGAAGGCCCCCCTCTATCTTCCTTCGATCCACATAATTGTTTACTAAAGTGGAAAGACATCAGATCCCGGCGACTGTATGCAGGTGACACTAAAAATAAATTAATCTGAATCGAGACAATTGGTCACGTGATCGGCATCTTTCCGACTATACACGGAAATAAATTTGTGCTACGTTGTTAACTTGTTATACTATTGATATGTGCTTATATATTTTGTTGTTTTTATATATCTACCAGTGATTAAGAATAAAAATAGTTTTAAAAAACATATTTGTATTTACTCGTATTTTTTTTTATTATTAAATTATAACTTCCGTTTGGTTGGACGAAACAATGAAAGCAAAAGTAGGACTAGGAATATGCATTTTGCAAAGTACTGAAATTTGACTGTAAAAGTGTGAATATATCGACTTATGAATACAAGTATGCTAATAAAACAAAGATATTGTTTAGTAAGGGTTTATATTCAGGGTTTAGGGTAATATTATTCTTAATACGATATGCAATTATGGTCGTGAATAGAATATGCATAAAGACGACTATCTGTTAGGGCGACCCGTGGCCGGTTCATTTCAAAATGAAGTAAGAACCCTGCTTTTAACCCATGTGCTGAAGGCATATTCATGCTGTACCGTTTACAGTGGGTTTTTTTTTCAACGATTATAATAAACTAAAATAGACATAGATGTACACGGACTGTTGCCAATAGTCTGGCTAATGCATGAACAATGTTACCATTCTCGTCATTTATATTTTTAACAGACAACTGTATCATTTGTCACATTCAATGGACCTGAACCGATTTACATCCTTTGTTTATAATTACTAAGCCTTATGTAACGGAGGGTATAATAGCCTCAATGTACCGACTGATTGACAAAATACATAGTATTTATTAACCTCGACACTCTACAAACCAAACCAAGTTTCAAAAGGAAACAGAATAATTTGATGTGATGAAATAATATTAAAATAGACAGGACAGTAAAATCGTTTACATTGGCAGGCAAGCGATGCCATGTGGGGGTCAAAGAAAACGACCTATACATACGGGCCATTGTACCACCGGCACCGCACAGCATGGCTATATAAGTGTAAGGAACAGGTGTAGTAAATTATTTGGAAATTTAGATGACATGTTTCAATATTTATGGCACTACTATCATTTAAAGAATTAGGACTTGGGGCATTTTTAAATCAACCTGCTTACAACTGGTCAATACCTGATGTCAAAAATACCTCATCTGTCAAAGTGAAAGTACCAGTAAGACTGATCGAGAAATGAAATGGCAAGAATGAATGAATTGAGTTTATGGTATAATATTAATTATTTAGACCAGTGTCACAAAGTCATCTTGTATAAATATTGATCAAATGCGAATAAATTTGTTAACGTAACTGATATTTCAATTTGCGTAACCAGGAGATCGTTCGCACGTTTTTGAGCTCGCACGACCACACCTAACCGATTCGCGTCAAATTTTGTGACGTGAATAAATAAATTTTATCCATCTTGAATAGTTGAAAAAAGCATTGATCTTGAAATTAAAAAAAAATGCCGTGGTGCCGTAGCAGTATCATTCTGCCACGGTATTTTTCATTTTTTTGTGCCGTGGTAGAAAATTCTTAATTTCGCGGACTGAAATGGCCAAGTGATTTTATGTAGTACGGTGAACACACAAGTTATGACTGACACTTTGGAAACCATTTTTAGCTGTCATTAGAGTTGTTCACACAGCATCTTCATCATTATGTACCACACATTTTATCATTTTATGGAGATGTAAAACGATGAGGGCGCTCTTCAAAATGGCCGCTAACATCTCACCAAAAAAAGAATATGGGCTTATTTAGGTTTAGAATGGAAGAGAGTGTTATCTTATTATGTCATTATGCCAAAATTGTTTTATTTGGTTTTTACGTCATATAAACCCTTAAAACGACCGTCCACAATCGCGAAAGAAAGAATTCCATTAAAAATGTTAAATATTTTGGACTACAATATTGATAAACACCTCCTGTTTTGAATTTATCGGACTGTTTTTGTCCATTTGATACTGCTCAAATGTAACTAATGATAACATGTAAGTTTTGTTGCTGTTACATTTTACACAAATGCGATGGAATCACAATCTGATTAAGACACAGATCTTATTTCGTTTCGTTTTTTATAGTTCAAAATTTCATTTTACTTGTCTTTACTACATTAGGATCTGAAAGATTTGTTATTTAACACGTGTTCTACTTGAAATGAGGGGTCAGCCAATCAAATTGTCTATCGAATCGAGGGTTTGACCTTTTTTTGCCCGGAATTGTGGGTAGGCATTATCAGCGATAGAAATCAAAAGAAAGCAACAACGATTCTGATTGGTTAATTGAATGACTGATGTTATTTGGTCAAATGTCGCGTGCTTGACATCTGAACTGGCTGAAGTGACCTCCCGCTATAACTTGTTAGATCTACATGTAGTGTAGGCCATTGAAATTATAAAAACCGAAACGAAATATAGATCTGAATTTTAATTAGATTGATGGAATCAGAGAATATCACAAGTTGTTTGACGATCAGCTCCACAAGTCGGAAGCGGTCGTGGGTCCTTATTGTTAGACATAATTTGTGTTATTTGGTATGTGATTTATCTATTAGTGATGGAATTCTGTTTCCTTGGAAACCCCTAAAATATTCTAGTAATCATCGGATATCGCTGAAAATCAATAGGCTTCTTCGTCTCACGACCTTAAACACCATGTATAAACTTAAAGTCAATCGGATATTAACTTTAGCCTCTAGAGCATTCACTAGAAATTGTGGATGATGGACTGACGGACAGACGGACGGACCGACCGACCGACAGACGGACGGACCGACGGACGGACGGAGGCAATATACGACCACATTTCCATGTGGGCGTATAAAAATTTAGTCGGCAGGTTTTGTAATGGGTCGGTCAGGTTACCGGAAACATAATTTTTTTTTTTTTTGGCCTACATACTGGATTCACGATGTTGAATATTTCTCTCGTGAAGGTAAGCGTTGAAAGAGTTAGATTCAAATTGTGGCCCATGATTTGTGACTATAATGGAGGGAATTTCAGACTCTTGAAAGTAAAAAAAAAAATAGGTTGCCAGGCAACAAAACATACGCCCACACAGCAGCTAAATCATCCGGGCAGTCAACAAGAGTTGTTGTATATTAAGTAATTATCAGAAAATCATTAGAATTTGTTTGTTTTTTTTAAAGTTCTATCCAATGCTAACGTTAAGTATACGAAACATTTAATATTATAGATTTAGCTGTTCAATTATCAATTTTCAAGAAATTCACACTCAACCATCATTAATCTGTAACGGTGATATAGTCAAACGTTTTTTTAATTTGCGCCAGTATGCTTGTTAATCATACGTGTTTATTATGTCCATTATATGTTTCCATACTAATGTTGAACTGTAACCTGGCCTTCACCTTTGGTTGGGCCTCGTTATCGAGTCGTACCCGCTGGATGTCCGGCATGTTCTTTAATAAAACAACTACAACTTGACCTGCACAATTGAGTCGTCTGATTATTCCTGATCTTACTGATGTGGTGGCTAAAGCTGTGATTTTTCATCGAACCTACAGTCAGCGGAAACAACCAACAGTTTCAGAGTCAACACAGTTACACGTAAGGCTTGAAATTTTCCAAATCAGACACGCCAAAAGCGAGCGTGGTAGACTCAACTTTCAAACCATAAGAAGCACGGTCATTTTGTTACTCATCAAGTATGACGAACAACAGGGCACCGAAACAATGGTCCCTTACTGAGCATGAGTCATTGACGTCATACGAAGCATGGCAGTCTAATATACTATACATTTTGACTCTCGATCAAAATTTCACTAGTTTCCTTGCCACCGACGCCACTTGGTGAAAGAAATCCTCTGTCAACCCTAATCGGGGATTTGTTAACGATGATGAGACCGTTCCCGCTGCCATCCGTCGAACTGCTCAACAAAAAAGTCAAATGCTCGACCTTATGCTCGGACAAATTGCAAATTATGCTCCAGTAATTTCTAGAAACACCATAGATCCTTGAGGCACTCCGCAATTAAGGTTTGCAATGAGATTTGTTTATAATGATCTTCTGTCTTCTGTCAGTAAGATAAGATTTAATCCATTGTAAGGCCGTACCAGTTATGTGAAAAGTTTGATAAAGTCTTCTTAAGAGAATTTCGTGATCGACAGTATCGAATGCGGCAGACAAATCCAACAGGTTCAAAGACACAAGTTTACCATTGTCTATAGAGCGCAGCAGATCATTTAGCACACAAAGAATAGTTGTCTCAGTGCTATGATGTGGTCTGCAAGCAGATTGAAATTGGGCTAAGACATTTCGAGAAATCACGAAAGACTGGATTGGATTGTTTGTCTTATCAATGATTTTGGAGAGGAAAGACAAATTTGAGACAGGTCTGTAGTTTTTAAACACATTCCGGTCAAGAGAAGTTTTCTTAATAAGGGGTTTTACAACCGCATCTTTATATATTAAAGGAAATACTCCTATACTAAGACTTGTATTCACAATTTGAGTAATGACTGGAAGAAGAAGATCAAGATATTCAACAAGGATATTTGTTGGAAGAGGATCGAGTAGTTCTTCAGAACCATGGATACAGCTTGGCCTAGATATTGTTGGTCCAATCGAAAGAGCTTCTCCTGACTGTCGTTTTATGCTTACATTAATTGAATATTACAGCAAATGCAGCGCTCGAAATTAACTACGGCAAACGGCAAAGCCGTGGTAAAAGCCGACGCAACTCCCATCTGCCACGGCATAATTCATTTTTTTTTGCCGTGGTAGATCTTACGATCCTTAAAATTATAGTGACAAAATGTACCGGTTATAGAATAATACCAGGAGGATGTCGATTGACCGTGTAATAACGTCATGTAAATTTATTATTTTGTATACGAAAGTCTGACAAATATATTGCAATTACCGAATACCGGTACACTTTTAACCAGGGATCTTATTTGGCTGTTTTTTGTCGGCTTTAGCCGATTGATCTTTAATCTAGCCGATTGATAAAACAATGAATCGGCCACTATGGTATCATATATCAATCTACGTCGGCCGATTTACAAAGAGTTAATTATCATGAATCGGCCACTATGGTATCATTAAACAATCAACTTTCGGCCGATTACAAAGAGTTAATTATTACTCGTCGATTAAGAAACCCATCACGGCCGATTACAAAGGGTTAATTATTACTCGTCGATTAAGAAACCCATCACAGAGTCCGTGAATACAATCTGATTACCTTCAGCTTCAATCCTTATCAGCTTCCTAAATAAACAATTTAGTTGAGTTAATCATGCCAAGTAAAAGAATGTATATAATCCAATGTCGGTTCAATCATTTATATCTAACACAATGTTGAAGTACTTGAACACCTCGCAGAATGACAATAGAAAACGTAAACGAGATATAGCCGAAGATAGTGATGGCGGCGCTGACCTTGAACTTCAATCATGCACGTCGTCATTGGATATTCCAAAAGCTGCAGATCCCCCCCACGTCCAATATAGGTCAACCAAAGTCAGGAAGATATTTTAAATCCGAATGGTTAACTACTTTCAAATGGCTTTCGTTTGACAAAAATTCACAGAAAATGTTTTGTCTAACTAAGTTATTAATTCCGAATTACTGGTGAGCTGTCATAACAATTCCATGAAAGAACAATTTCCAAATGTAATAAAACTGATGGAAATAGGGAGGACGCTACCAGTTAGTAGTGTCGAGTGTGAGAGGGGTTTTTCTAAGCAGAACGTTATCAAAACTAAGCTTAGGTGCCGTCTAAACGTAGAAACTTTAGATAACTTGATGCGGATAAGTTTAGAAGGCCCCCCTCTATCTTCCTTCGATCCACATAATTGTTTACTAAAGTGGAAAGACATCAGATCCCGGCGACTGTATGCAGGTGACACTAAAAATAAATTAATCTGAATCGAGACAATTGGTCACGTGATCGGCATCTTTCCGACTATACACGGAAATAAATTTGTGCTACGTTGTTAACTTGTTATACTATTGATATGTGCTTATATATTTTGTTGTTTTTATATATCTACCAGTGATTAAGAATAAAAATAGTTTTAAAAAACATATTTGTATTTACTCGTATTTTTTTTTATTATTAAATTATAACTTCCGTTTGGTTGGACGAAACAATGAAAGCAAAAGTAGGACTAGGAATATGCATTTTGCAAAGTACTGAAATTTGACTGTAAAAGTGTGAATATATCGACTTATGAATACAAGTATGCTAATAAAACAAAGATATTGTTTAGTAAGGGTTTATATTCAGGGTTTAGGGTAATATTATTCTTAATACGATATGCAATTATGGTCGTGAATAGAATATGCATAAAGACGACTATCTGTTAGGGCGACCCGTGGCCGGTTCATTTCAAAATGAAGTAAGAACCCTGCTTTTAACCCATGTGCTGAAGGCATATTCATGCTGTACCGTTTACAGTGGGTTTTTTTTTCAACGATTATAATAAACTAAAATAGACATAGATGTACACGGACTGTTGCCAATAGTCTGGCTAATGCATGAACAATGTTACCATTCTCGTCATTTATATTTTTAACAGACAACTGTATCATTTGTCACATTCAATGGACCTGAACCGATTTACATCCTTTGTTTATAATTACTAAGCCTTATGTAACGGAGGGTATAATAGCCTCAATGTACCGACTGATTGACAAAATACATAGTATTTATTAACCTCGACACTCTACAAACCAAACCAAGTTTCAAAAGGAAACAGAATAATTTGATGTGATGAAATAATATTAAAATAGACAGGACAGTAAAATCGTTTACATTGGCAGGCAAGCGATGCCATGTGGGGGTCAAAGAAAACGACCTATACATACGGGCCATTGTACCACCGGCACCGCACAGCATGGCTATATAAGTGTAAGGAACAGGTGTAGTAAATTATTTGGAAATTTAGATGACATGTTTCAATATTTATGGCACTACTATCATTTAAAGAATTAGGACTTGGGGCATTTTTAAATCAACCTGCTTACAACTGGTCAATACCTGATGTCAAAAATACCTCATCTGTCAAAGTGAAAGTACCAGTAAGACTGATCGAGAAATGAAATGGCAAGAATGAATGAATTGAGTTTATGGTATAATATTAATTATTTAGACCAGTGTCACAAAGTCATCTTGTATAAATATTGATCAAATGCGAATAAATTTGTTAACGTAACTGATATTTCAATTTGCGTAACCAGGAGATCGTTCGCACGTTTTTGAGCTCGCACGACCACACCTAACCGATTCGCGTCAAATTTTGTGACGTGAATAAATAAATTTTATCCATCTTGAATAGTTGAAAAAAGCATTGATCTTGAAATTAAAAAAAAATGCCGTGGTGCCGTAGCAGTATCATTCTGCCACGGTATTTTTCATTTTTTTGTGCCGTGGTAGAAAATTCTTAATTTCGCGGACTGAAATGGCCAAGTGATTTTATGTAGTACGGTGAACACACAAGTTATGACTGACACTTTGGAAACCATTTTTAGCTGTCATTAGAGTTGTTCACACAGCATCTTCATCATTATGTACCACACATTTTATCATTTTATGGAGATGTAAAACGATGAGGGCGCTCTTCAAAATGGCCGCTAACATCTCACCAAAAAAAGAATATGGGCTTATTTAGGTTTAGAATGGAAGAGAGTGTTATCTTATTATGTCATTATGCCAAAATTGTTTTATTTGGTTTTTACGTCATATAAACCCTTAAAACGACCGTCCACAATCGCGAAAGAAAGAATTCCATTAAAAATGTTAAATATTTTGGACTACAATATTGATAAACACCTCCTGTTTTGAATTTATCGGACTGTTTTTGTCCATTTGATACTGCTCAAATGTAACTAATGATAACATGTAAGTTTTGTTGCTGTTACATTTTACACAAATGCGATGGAATCACAATCTGATTAAGACACAGATCTTATTTCGTTTCGTTTTTTATAGTTCAAAATTTCATTTTACTTGTCTTTACTACATTAGGATCTGAAAGATTTGTTATTTAACACGTGTTCTACTTGAAATGAGGGGTCAGCCAATCAAATTGTCTATCGAATCGAGGGTTTGACCTTTTTTTGCCCGGAATTGTGGGTAGGCATTATCAGCGATAGAAATCAAAAGAAAGCAACAACGATTCTGATTGGTTAATTGAATGACTGATGTTATTTGGTCAAATGTCGCGTGCTTGACATCTGAACTGGCTGAAGTGACCTCCCGCTATAACTTGTTAGATCTACATGTAGTGTAGGCCATTGAAATTATAAAAACCGAAACGAAATATAGATCTGAATTTTAATTAGATTGATGGAATCAGAGAATATCACAAGTTGTTTGACGATCAGCTCCACAAGTCGGAAGCGGTCGTGGGTCCTTATTGTTAGACATAATTTGTGTTATTTGGTATGTGATTTATCTATTAGTGATGGAATTCTGTTTCCTTGGAAACCCCTAAAATATTCTAGTAATCATCGGATATCGCTGAAAATCAATAGGCTTCTTCGTCTCACGACCTTAAACACCATGTATAAACTTAAAGTCAATCGGATATTAACTTTAGCCTCTAGAGCATTCACTAGAAATTGTGGATGATGGACTGACGGACAGACGGACGGACGGACGGACCGACCGACCGACAGACGGACGGACCGACGGACGGACGGAGGCAATATACGACCACATTTCCATGTGGGCGTATAAAAATTTAGTCGGCAGGTTTTGTAATGGGTCGGTCAGGTTACCGGAAACATAATTTTTTTTTTTTTTGGCCTACATACTGGATTCACGATGTTGAATATTTCTCTCGTGAAGGTAAGCGTTGAAAGAGTTAGATTCAAATTGTGGCCCATGATTTGTGACTATAATGGAGGGAATTTCAGACTCTTGAAAGTAAAAAAAAAAATAGGTTGCCAGGCAACAAAACATACGCCCACACAGCAGCTAAATCATCCGGGCAGTCAACAAGAGTTGTTGTATATTAAGTAATTATCAGAAAATCATTAGAATTTGTTTGTTTTTTTTAAAGTTCTATCCAATGCTAACGTTAAGTATACGAAACATTTAATATTATAGATTTAGCTGTTCAATTATCAATTTTCAAGAAATTCACACTCAACCATCATTAATCTGTAACGGTGATATAGTCAAACGTTTTTTTAATTTGCGCCAGTATGCTTGTTAATCATACGTGTTTATTATGTCCATTATATGTTTCCATACTAATGTTGAACTGTAACCTGGCCTTCACCTTTGGTTGGGCCTCGTTATCGAGTCGTACCCGCTGGATGTCCGGCATGTTCTTTAATAAAACAACTACAACTTGACCTGCACAATTGAGTCGTCTGATTATTCCTGATCTTACTGATGTGGTGGCTAAAGCTGGGATTTTTCATCGAACCTACAGTCAGCGGAAACAACCAACAGTTTCAGAGTCAACACAGTTACACGTAAGGCTTGAAATTTTCCAAATCAGACACGCCAAAAGCGAGCGTGGTAGACTCAACTTTCAAACCATAAGAAGCACGGTCATTTTGTTACTCATCAAGTATGACGAACAACAGGGCACCGAAACAATGGTCCCTTACTGAGCATGAGTCATTGACGTCATACGAAGCATGGCAGTCTAATATACTATACATTTTGACTCTCGATCAAAATTTCACTAGTTTCCTTGCCACCGACGCCACTTGGTGAAAGAAATCCTCTGTCAACCCTAATCGGGGATTTGTTAACGATGATGAGACCGTTCCCGCTGCCATCCGTCGAACTGCTCAACAAAAAAGTCAAATGCTCGACCTTATGCTCGGACAAATTGCAAATTATGCTCCAGTAATTTCTAGAAACACCATAGTTCAATCCTCAACCTCTGTTTCGAGCATATGGTATGCCTTGAGATTACACTATGGCTTTCAAACAACTGGAGGACACTTTCTAGAGTTTGCCGACATCAAGCTTAAACCAGAAGAGCGCCCTGAAACTCTCTTTCAGAGGCTTACGTCCTTTATAGAAGACAATCTTGTCAAGCTAAATGGAGGTCTGACACACCATTCCGAACAAATCTGGTCGGACGAAGAAGTATCTCCTACATTAGAAAACCTCATCGTCTTATTTTGGCTTCGTCTGCTTCATGAGGGCCTCCCTAAACTTGTCCGCCAAAGGTACGGTACTGAGCTCCGTCATCGCACACTGGCTTCAATCAAACCAGAAATCTCCCAGGCCTTACCCTCTCTCATGGACGAACTTTCCTCAACAGACGAAATGAGAATAATGCGTTCTTCTTCCAACCACAACCCCGGAAACTTTAAGCCTACACCCAGTCGTCGTTCCAATACTAGACAGAAGGGTTCTCACCAAATATGCCCTATTTGCCGACAAGCAGGTAGATCTGATTATCGACATTATCTAAGCAAGTGCGAATACTTACCTGACGCAGATCGCCAATTTTTGTCAATAGCCAGAATTGAAGACGACGATGACTTAGAAACTGTAGAAGACACCCCACAACAATTAGACCTTAAAGCCCGTCAAGTCTCAAGGCGAGTTACTCCTCGTCAGTCACCTTATTTTTCTACATTTTATCAGCACCACATATAACACATTGACATATGTCATAGAGGCGTCCTGCCATATTAAAATACGTGTTAGTGATTGTAACATAAACCTGTCGCTATCAATACCCGGCTGGAGATCTTGGTAGTATTCCTTATGTCATTGCGTAACTATAACTTGTTGTTGGCATGTCTTATCTAACTTTCTCTGTCTGATAAACTATATTGAATGTTAAACCTTCATATGATGCTTGATACATTAGACAGGTGTCTAATGAGCTCCTTTGTCTCGAATACGTTTATAAACTCAGAACAGAAACGAATCTTTAGTCAGGTCCAGGAGGCCATGCTAGGCGGGCCATGGGTGCCTTGGCCATGGGTGCCTTGGCACGAGACAAGACGAGACGAGAGCTTCTGGAGTTAGCACACTCGTGCTAAGCCAAGCTAATTAAGTCATGACTCCTTCCATATAGTTAGTTCTACGGTCGTTTACATCACGATGTTTGTACCTATTGTAAGAAGCAGAATAAAAGTATTATTAGAAGTATATACCAGTGTTGTCATCCAAGAACCTGATTAAAGAACTAATGAAATACTGTCACATATTAATTGATGCCGTCGACCAGAGAAACGATTGAAGTCCTAACCACTAGAAGTTCACAGGTCACCAACGGGGTAAGTCTTTTCTAATCCTACAATGGCGAGGGTGGTAAAATGACATTAGTGCTATGTATTATAATTTAACTGGAAATCTGCAGTTTATCATCACGCGTCATTAAATATCATGGTGTAGTTACTAAATTTAATATATTGCCTTTCAAGCTAGTAGTGGAACAGGTAAATGGCTAAACCAAAATTGTATATGTATTATTTGTTTTAAAATGCGTCACGTTGTTTTTAAAAGATTATGAATTATAATTGTTTGTTTTGAACACATATTTTGGCTTTTAAAGTTAGTAGTAGCTAAGTATTATCAGGCTAATAACTGTTTTATGATTGTTTAATTATCTGGAATAGAGTTAAGCGTATCCTAATTGAGAGATATAACTCTTTAAACATTCACACGGTATTAACGGTTTTGTCTCTTATAAGTTTTTTTTCTTGTTGTTTGTGTATATATATTTATGCCCCGAGGTTTACGGGATTATTATTTGTGATGTAGTGCCCCAAATATTAATGGGAAAGACCCGATATTTACGGGTGAGATTTTTATTTGTAATACCCCAAATATTTAATGGGAAAGACCCGATATTTACGGGATTAAGATTTTTATTTGTAATACCCCAAAGTTTTAATGGGAAATGCCCCGATATGTAACGGGAGAAGTTTATGTTAAGTGGTTTAACCCCAGGAGGGTTGTGCTCGGATTTAGAGCGAACGTATTGTCTTGTTTTGTGTTTTGTTTAAAAATTATAGAGATAAACCGTTAGTTCTTTCAAAAATATCTTATTTAAGATTGGTTAAATGTGTTCAGATCATTCATTATTCTTGAGATAAAACAATATGACTCCCTAATTTCAATGGAAATATCGTTAGATCGTTATCTAAAGTCAAGTCTGTTCCACTTGCTAATTTGATTAACTATTAATTAAGTTCACTCCATGATATGATACGCAGATGATCAAACTTCGGCACGGGGAGCAGTTAAAATACTTTTCATAGCACATGTCATAACACGCCGTTTTGCCAGACGGAATGGAAAATGAAAAGACTACCGGTCAACAACAATAGTTGAACTAAACGGAGCAGGGAAAATTCTGACCCCTCAACATTACTGGAACGAGGAAGGGCATCATATGTACCCCACCCCTACAGTTGGCTACGACAGTGCAGTAGCGGTCTAAGAAGATAATTACAGTAGTTTGTGTTCGCGATTCCACCAAATAATCGGTCTAAGAAGATAATTACAGTAGTTTGTGTTCGCGATTCCACCAAATAATCGGTCTAAGAAGATAATTATAGTACTAGTAGTTTGTGTTCGCGATTCCACCATTTATATGAATAATAAGAGTAGTCTGTGTTTGTGATACCAGGATCTCGTTTGGTTTTTTTTTATTGACTCGCGTGTGTGACCGATTGTGTGTATATAACTTTTAAGTTCGTGTGTTTTTCATTGACCTTTTCATTTTGTTTAAAGACATTTTTGGATATTATGACATTTTACAAGTATATATAACTTTTAAATTCGTGTGTGTTTCATTTACCTTTTCTTTTTGTTTATAGACATTTTTGTATACGACATTTTACAAGTGTTGTTTGTATTTATATGTCTTTTCATTCTTATTGTTATTTTAATCTTTTAAGATTAGGGTAGATATTATCGATCCCAGTTATATTCAAATTTGTAACGGCTTTAAAAAAATATTTTATTTAAGATTGGTTAAATGTGTTCAGATCATTCATTATTCTTGAGATAAAACAATATGACTCCCTAATTTCAATGGAAATATCGTTAGATCGTTATCTAAAGTCAAGTCTGTTCCACTTGCTAATTTGATTAACTATTAATTAAGTTCACTCCATGATATGATACGCAGATGATCAAACTTCGGCACGGGGAGCAGTTAAAATACTTTTCATAGCACATGTCATAACACGCCGTTTTGCCAGACGGAATGGAAAATGAAAAGACTACCGGTCAACAACAATAGTTGAACTAAACGGAGCAGGGAAAATTCTGACCCCTCAACATTACTGGAACGAGGAAGGGCATCATATGTACCCCACCCCTACAGTTGGCTACGACAGTGCAGTAGCGGTCTAAGAAGATAATTACAGTAGTTTGTGTTCGCGATTCCACCAAATAATCGGTCTAAGAAGATAATTACAGTAGTTTGTGTTCGCGATTCCACCAAATAATCGGTCTAAGAAGATAATTATAGTACTAGTAGTTTGTGTTCGCGATTCCACCATTTATATGAATAATAAGAGTAGTCTGTGTTTGTGATACCAGGATCTCGTTTGGTACTTCGGCACGGGGAGCAGTTAAAATACTTTTCATAGCACATGTCATAACACGCCGTTTTGCCAGACGGAATGGAAAATGAAAAGACTACCGGTCAACAACAATAGTTGAACTAAACGGAGCAGGGAAAATTCTGACCCCTCAACATTACTGGAACGAGGAAGGGCATCATATGTACCCCACCCCTACAGTTGGCTACGACAGTGCAGTAGCGGTCTAAGAAGATAATTACAGTAGTTTGTGTTCGCGATTCCACCAAATAATCGGTCTAAGAAGATAATTACAGTAGTTTGTGTTCGCGATTCCACCAAATAATCGGTCTAAGAAGATAATTATAGTACTAGTAGTTTGTGTTCGCGATTCCACCATTTATATGAATAATAAGAGTAGTCTGTGTTTGTGATACCAGGATCTCGTTTGGTTTTTTTTTATTGACTCGCGTGTGTGACCGATTGTGTGTATATAACTTTTAAGTTCGTGTGTTTTTCATTGACCTTTTCATTTTGTTTAAAGACATTTTTGGATATTATGACATTTTACAAGTATATATAACTTTTAAATTCGTGTGTGTTTCATTTACCTTTTCTTTTTGTTTATAGACATTTTTGTATACGACATTTTACAAGTGTTGTTTGTATTTATATGTCTTTTCATTCTTATTGTTATTTTAATCTTTTAAGATTAGGGTAGATATTATCGATCCCAGTTATATTCAAATTTGTAACGGCTTTAAAAAAATATTTCATATTTTTTTCTAAAAAGAGGGATAGGTATATAACACATTGACATATGTCATAGAGGCGTCCTGCCATATTAAAATACGTGTTAGTGATTGTAACATAAACCTGTCGCTATCAATACCCGGCTGGAGATCTTGGTAGTATTCCTTATGTCATTGCGTAACTATAACTTGTTGTTGGCATGTCTTATCTAACTTTCTCTGTCTGATAAACTATATTGAATGTTAAACCTTCATATGATGCTTGATACATTAGACAGGTGTCTAATGAGCTCCTTTGTCTCGAATACGTTTATAAACTCAGAACAGAAACGAATCTTTAGTCAGGTCCAGGAGGCCATGCTAGGCGGGCCATGGGTGCCTTGGCCATGGGTGCCTTGGCACGAGACAAGACGAGACGAGAGCTTCTGGAGTTAGCACACTCGTGCTAAGCCAAGCTAATTAAGTCATGACTCCTTCCATATAGTTAGTTCTACGGTCGTTTACATCACGATGTTTGTACCTATTGTAAGAAGCAGAATAAAAGTATTATTAGAAGTATATACCAGTGTTGTCATCCAAGAACCTGATTAAAGAACTAATGAAATACTGTCACACACACCCTGCGCCTCACACTTGATACCGGTGCTGAAACAAACATGATACGTGCATCTGTGATGTCGTCTATCAATGCCAAAGTGTCTCCTAGCACACAGAATGCTCTTCAAGCTGATGGTCTCACCCCTCTAACAGTTGTTGGCGAAACTCACCTATCATTATCCAGAGATGGTATAACCCTTCAGCTAGACGCCCTAGAGGTCGAAGAGTTGGATGTTGATGTCCTTGCTGGAACCCCTTTTATGACTCTTAATGATGTATCTGTACGTCCTGTCAAGAACCAAATCACCATCGGTCCCTCACATAAAATCACGTATGGCATTGGTCAATTAACACAAAGCTCCACCGCTCACGTGGGCCTCCTTCGTGCCCCAAACACTAGTACGACTATCTGGCCTGGTGAGCACATAGAAGTTTCAATTCCTACCGAAATAAAGTCAACCCACGTTGCAGTTGAGCCACGCCCTGATCTTCTATCAATAGACCCCACCTTAATGTGGCCTATCACAGCAATCCTGGAACCCGTCGACAGCAAGATCCGTCTCATCAATCCTTATGACCAACCCATCACTTTGAAACGCCATCAACACTTTGGTCATGTCACACCTACCATTAGCCCTCCCCCATCCCCACTGCTACCCCCACAACCACTCCTCAAGCCATCACAAAATCAACGACCCCTTATTCTGCATCGATTATGGTTGATCCAGACAACATCCTAAATACTCACCTCACACACGACTTTAACCAAACTCACAGCCTGTTTGATCACGTGTTTGATCCTACCATTTCTCATTACAATGGTCATTTCAGAAAACTCGAAGCAACTGTAAACATGGGCCCGGTACTCCCCCCTCAAAGGAAAGGTAGAATGTCCCAATATGCTCGTAATAAGATGTCTGAACTTCAAGCAAAGTTTGATGAACTAGAGGCCCTCGGTGTAATCAAAAAGCCCGAGGAACTTGGAGTCGTTGTTGAATATCTCAACCCATCATTTTTGATCAAGAAACCTGACAGTGATTTCCGACTAGTAACCGCTTTCGGCGAAGTCGGACAGTACAGCAAACCGCAACCCTCCCTGATGCCGGATGTCGACAGTACCCTACATACCATCGCCCAGTGGAACTACATCATCAAAACAGACCTTACCAAGGCGTTCTATCAGATTCCCTTATCGCAGTCCTCCCTAAAGTATTGTGGTGTGGCCACCCCTTTCAAGGGTGTACGAGTATATTGCCGTTCTGCCATGGGCATGCCCGGATCAGAAACTGCCTTGGAAGAACTAATGTCACGTGTGTTGGGTGACCTCCTAGCAGAAGGTGTTGTAGCCAAATTAGCAGACGACCTGTACTGTGGTGGTTCAACCCCAACTAAACTAATTGCTACATGGAAGCGGGTATTACAGCTCTTAGACAAAGGTAACCTGAAACTTTCATCCAAGAAGACATTTATTTGCCCCCAGTCCACAACCATACTAGGATGGATATGGTCTAATGGAACCATCCGTGCAACTCCCCACAAAATTTCTACCCTCAGCACATGTGAATTTCCCACAAACGTAAAGGCTATGCGCTCATTCATTGGTGCATACAAGATTCTTGCCAGGGTTATCAAGGATTGTGCCAGCTACCTTACGCCACTGGAGGACTACATCGCTGGTAAAGATTCAAAAGACAAGATAGCTTGGAATGACGACTTGTCAGCTGCCTTTAGAACAGCCCAACAAGGCTTTCACACCAGTAACCACATCACCCTTCCCCGTTATGATGACGGCTCAGCAAAGTTATCTGGCCTCGGAGCTACCCTTTATGTCTCCTTACTCCTGGCAGGTTTTTTCAGTGCCAAGTTGAAACATCATCAAACCACCTGGATACCTTGTGAAATCGAGGCTTTGTCCATTTCTGCTTCAATTAAATACTACGCCCCTTATATTCTCCAGTTGAAACACCGCACATCCGTTCTGAATGACAGTAAACCATGTGTCCAAGCCTATGCCAAGCTTTGTAGAGGAGAATTTTCAGCCAGCTCCAGAGTAACCACCTTCTTATCGATCGTAAGCCGCTACCAGATTACTGTCAATCATCTTGCAGGGTCAGTAAACATGCCTTCAGACTTTTCCAGTCGTAATGCCCCAGATTGTGTCCATCCTAATTGTCAACTGTGTAACTTTCTACAGTCATGTGAAACCAGCGTAGTTTGTTCGATATCAGCAGATGACGTCTTACATGGATCTACCAGAATGCCATATACTACCCCATCAACCTGGTTACAATTTCAACAGGAATGTCCTGATCTACGACGAGTCCATGCCCACCTCACCCAGGGAACCCGCCCATCCAAGAGGTTAACTAACATCCCCGATGTCAAAAGATACCTACATGTGGCAACAATTAGCTCATCTGGTCTTCTAATCGTTAAACATCAAGACCCCCTATCACCCATCCAGAACTGTACTATAATTCCTCGACCAGTCCTCCATGGATTCCTAGTATCTCTCCACATTAGATTCAACCACCCATCGAAGCATCAGCTGAAACTACTCTTTAATCGCCACTTTTATGCTTTAGATCTCGACAGAGCCATTAACGAAACAGTCGATGGATGTCACCAGTGTGTGTCCCTAACGAAAATCCCTAAAACACGCAAAGAGCAGTCTACCTCAGATACCCCTCCTCAACGGCTCGGAATAACATTTGCAGCAGACGTAATGAAAGGGAATAAACAACTTATCCTCGTCTTACGTGAAACAGTATCCTCATTCACTACAACTTGTGAAGTACCTGATGAACGCAAGAGCACTCTATGTACAGCCCTTCTCCAGTTATGTCTCCCCATGGTTCCCCTTAATGCCCTTGTTACCATCTGGGTTGATCCCGCTCCTGCCTTCACTGGACTTCAGAATGATGAAACCCTCCAACAGCACAACATATCCCTCGACATCGGCCGCCCCAAGAATGTCAACAAAAACCCCGTGGCTGAATGCGCCATTCTGGAACTCATTGACGAACTTCTCCGACTGAAACCGGAGGGGGGTGTTATTACTCCTCTTGAACTTACAGTCGCAACTGCCCATCTTAACACCAAGATTCGCTCAAGAGGATTATCATCTCGAGAAATGTGGACCCAACGCGATCAGTATACCAATCTCCAAATTGAGACGTCAGACGACAAATTAATATCTGACCAGTTTGAGCAGCGGATTACCAATCATCCGTACAGTGAAAGATCTAAGAATCCGGGTAGGCCTCATCCGCCTGCTTGCCCTGTTGAAGCGGGTGACCTCGTCTACTTAACCTGTGATGGCAACAAGTACAACGCACGTGATCGTTACTTTGTACTCTCCGTTGATGGTCAATGGTGTACTCTTAGAAAGTTTTCCGGATCCCCGTTCCGTTCCAAGGAATACCAAGTAAAGGTTACAGAATGTTACAAGGTCCCTCCATCATCCCCTCCCCCCTCTTCCAGCCTTCTAGACACAGACAGCGATACCGACAATTCCTTGACTGCTACGCCTATGCAGCCACCTACTAGTAGACCACCTCTAGTCCAGGCTCCTGTGGATACACAACAGCCTAAACCCCTAATGTTCAACCTTCCTTTGCCTGCACCACCTCCGTTGGAAATACCCCCGGAATCCATCCTGATACGCCTGGTTCCAGTCCTCCCTCGCACAAGCCTTGCCCTGTCAACAATCAAGATGTACCCCAGAATCAGAATGGTTCAAACAGACGTCCAGTGAGAAATCGCCGTCCACCAACTTATCTGAGAGAATACGATACTACTACGAAATGCTGATGTAATCATCATTTATTATACATGAACAGTTACAGTGTTATAAACTTTTATTTTCCACGAAAGAAAAAGTGGTCGCGCCAGTATGCTTGTTAATCATACGTGTTTATTATGTCCATTGTATGTTTCCATACTAATGTTGAACTGTAACCTGGCCTTCACCTTTGGTTGGGCCTCGTTATCGAGTCGTACCCGCTTGATGTCCGGCATGTTCTTTAATAAAACAACTACAACTTGACCTGCACAATTGAGTCGTCTGATTATTCCTGATCTTACTGACGTTGGAATAAAATTGTGACCTCCATAGGGTCCACAAGGTAAAAAAAACATGATTTGTCATACAATCAGGGGCCCTAATTCAGGAAGTTACGATCCGATCTGGGCAAATATTGAAAAGAACCAAGATCTTTGGGTTATAAACAAACATGTCAAGTTTCATCAAAATCGAATTAAAATTGTGACATCTATAGGGTCCACAACCTTGATATAACATTTTGTTTGTCAATTTTGGTCTGATTTTCACGAAAATCAAACTCAACCTTCATTACCATGTAATGGTGATATAATCAAACAGTTTTTTAAATCGGATAATAATTTTGACCTCCAGTAGGACCACAAGCTAAAAAGTGTGATTTTTCGTACAATCAGGGACCATAATTCAGAAAGTTACAAATCAATGGGCGCAAATATCGAAAGGAACCAAGATCTTTGGGTTATAAACATGCATGTCAAGTTTCATCAAAATCGGTTCAAAATTGTGACCTCTATAGGGTCCACCAGACTGCGAACCCAAAATTATCGATGGGGGAGAGAGAGAGAAGTTTTGAAGTCTAAATATCTAAAACAAGAAATGAAAAGCATCCAAGGGTAACACCGCAATCAAAAGACGGTAGGAAAAGACCGGCATGATACGATAACGAACATTAATCAGTAGACGGTAGATAAAACCAAATAAAAACGATAAGTATCATCATTCAAAAGGCGGTTAGTAGGTGAATCATCAGGACATATTAAATACAGTAGAATCTGCATTAAGCAGCCACCCACGGGAAATTTTAGGATTGACCGCTTAACGGGAGTGGCCTCTTAATAAAATCTCGAATTTTTTGTGCCGACATTAACTAATATTACGCTTGGGTGCACTTGCATCGGAAATTTGGCCGTCGCTGAATCTCGGACATAACTTCCGTAAACATGTCATTTTGTCCCAACCTTCAATACTACTGTCTATCATTGTCATGCATTTGATAATATTTATCCATTTTTGTAAAATCTCATGTTTTTTTTTGTGCTGACATCAATTAATATTACGCTTGAATTCATTGGAAGCAAACACCAATGCAATACTTCACTTGCATCGGTAAATTTGGCCGTCGCTGAATCGCCGACATAACTTCTGTAAAATTGTCATTTTGTACCAACCTTCAATACTACTGTCTATCATAGTGATGTATTCGATAATATTTATCCATTTTTGTGAAGAAAATCAATGAATTAATTTTATTTTATCAAAGAAGCACACGAACCAAAAAACATCGCTGATTTAGCTACCGAATCACACGTGGTGTAACTCTGTATGTAGTATTACAGGTGGCGCTAAAAACGTCTATTTAACAACATAGCGGCTTTTAGTCGGTACTTTCAGTTTATTCAATCAGTATCAATAATGTCCCGTTACGTATGAAAACAATGATCAGGTTTGTCGTTTAATAAAACAAAAGATTAATTAACAGATAATTCCCGGTTAATTGGTATTTTCACATTTCTTTTTATCTGATTTGTTGGAGTCCAGTTAATTGATTACTACTCACGGGATTAGCGGGGGGTGTTACGCAGAACGACAAGATGGTATCATTCAACAATGGCCGTTGAATGGGCGATGTTTTGTTAAATTCATTTGCAAAATGGGGGGAATTTATTGTGACCCTTGCAAGGAGATGTCGCTGAATAGGAGTGGCTGCTCATACAGATTCTACTGTATCACCATTCGAGCAAGATGGTGAATACAACGGGGTGTTGTACATAAGACCAGCAGAACAGGATGAGTATCGTCAGTCGATAAGTATCAACACATGGACGGATCATCAATCAAGGAACAATAAATAAAAATGAAATAAAATAAAATCAGGTGACGGTACGTAAAGCTCACCATGACACGCTATGAATAATTAACGATGAGACGACAATTTAAACCTGCGGGACATGATAAGTATCATTAGGACACGATAAGTGTCACCAATCTAGAGACCCAAAATAAACCAAGCGTCACACAATACGTATCAGGACAAGATATAATAACAGTAACTAAACCCACCATAACGCGATAGGCATTGTCAATAAGAAGACGGTAAGTATCATTTACCATAAAGGCCATCTATCAAAAGCTTGTAAATCAAACCAGTAGGACACAGTAATCAGCAAGATACCGTAAGTAGGAAATATCGGATATGATATGTAACATCAATCAAGAGATGGTAAGTAGAGGCAGTCTGAAGTGATAAGTATCATCAACCAAGAGACAGTAAGCAAGCACAGTTGGAAGCGGTAAGTGTCAAAAATAAGTAGACGGTAAGTACTGTGTTTAATTTTTACTTAAATCTATTGGTTCGGTGTATGAATAACTGAACTGCGGTAAAGATTACTATATTTGTTGAAGATGCCAAGAGGTTGTTTCCACATAACAACGTTCTAATCTCCCGGTGTGTATATGGTAATAGTAATATAGTTTCTTGTCTTCGTCTAGTAAAGTTGGAGCAGTATAATAAATAATGTTCGCTGTCCTCCATAGTGTGACCGCATGTACACGATGGATCGTCGGAAATATTCATTAAGAACTTGTGGTAGTTCAGACTACCAGTACTTTTCTGACATCTAAGTCTAGTATGAATAATTTGGAGTCTTCGATCTCCTTGATAGTAGTGTTTAGGGGTCCTTTGGTCGTTTTTGTTTAGGTGACCTTTGAACTCTTGCAAAGTTGAACTTTGCTTTACATCTTCGGGGAGGTTATTCCAGAAAGAGATCGTAGAAGGGAGAAAAGACATTTTATATGTAGTTGTTGAAGCATATATGTTTCGGTAATGTGATGGGTTACGTGTAGCGTATGGATTCAGAGCTGCAACTGTAGGTGGAACGAGTATTGATAGGTAACTGGGCATGTGTTTATGTATCATCTTGTAAAATACAATGAGTCTGTGTCTATGTCGTCTCTCTTTTAATGGGATGAATCCATATTCTGCATATATGACTTTATGTGATGTTCCTCGAATAAGTCCGGTTACTGTTCTCAATGCATCAAGCTGAAGTTTCTCAAACTCTCCTGACCTGTACAATTATCCCATAGGACATCTGCGTAGTCAAATAAGGGGAGAATAAAAGACTTGTATATTGTTTCGAGTGAATGTCTGGAGAGCTTGTACTTAAAACTTTGAAAATGGTCGACAGTTTTAGAGATTTTGGATATGATGTAATTTACATGATCTGTCCAGTTGCAGTTTTTTTGAAGATAGACACCCAAATGTTTTATGTTTATGAGAAGAGACTTCATTTAGAGCAGTGTTGTTGAATGTTAATTGGAAGAACGAGGGGTTTTGTTTTCTGGAGAAAGTGATACTGGTGGTTTTATTGGGGTTAAAAGCGACTTTCCATGTAGAAGCCCATTTGCTAATGGTACAAAGGTCCGAATTTAGAATTCGTTGAGATGAAGCGGGGTCTTCAATGACCAGATAGAGCGACGTATCGTCTACAAAAAGTCGTATGTTTGATGTTATATCATTCACGAGATCATTTATGTAGGAGACAAAGAGTAGAGCCGGCCTAGTACTGATCTCTGTGGTACTCCAGCATGGATCGTTGACGAATTTGAAGATACTCCGTCTATCACAACACTCTGTTGTCTATTTGATAAGTAACTCTCTAAAAGCCTAGGAATATTTCCACAGATCCCAACAGCGTGAAGCTTAGACAGAAGACCTCGATGCCAAACCCGGTCAAAGGCTTTACTTATATCAAAATATACTGATCGCACTTCTTTGCCTTCATCAAGGGCTTTACAGATTTGGCCATATAGATCTAGAAGTTGGTAAACTGTGGAATTGTTCTTAATAAAACCAGATTGGAGTGGTGTTAGTATTTTGTGATCGAGAAAAAAGTTGTATATGTATTTGTAAAGACATCTTTCGAAGATTTTACCAATGCAGCTTAATAGAGATATTGGGCGGTAGTTGTTGATTGACGATGATGTACCTTTTTGTAATATAGGTGTAACATGGGCCTCTTTCCATTGATCTGGAAATACTGAGTTTTCTAATTGGAAGTTAAATAGATTTGTAAGTGGGTTTGCCAGACTGGTGCAACATGATTTAAAGATTTTGTGATTAATACAGTCTGGCCCTGAAGCTTTACCTACTGTGAGGGATGTGATAATATCTCAGATTTCAGATTCCTTGAAACGTGGGGTTTCCAATTCAAAGTCATTTGCCGGAATAAATGGTGGATCTTCGTTTGAGTTTTCTAAATTGGATTGCGCAGTAAAATAATTATTCAGTGCGTTTGCTTTATCAATAGCATCATATAGTAGTATTTTGCCTTGTTCATCTACAAGTGAGGGAATAAAACTATTATTCTGCTTAGAATTTAGAATATTTGTTTTTACCAGTTTCCACCATTTCTTTTCAGTAAAATTGTTTTCATTGATTTCGTGATCGATTTGTTGATAGAACTCAGTTTTTACCCTCCTTACTTCGTCAGTTACATGATTTCGCTGATATCTAAACTTAGCCCAGTTTTCTGGGAGATTTGAGCGCTTTGCTTTCTTGTGAAGATGATTACGCTTACGAATAATTCGGCGAATATAACCATTCATCCAAGGGCTATCCTGGGGACGTACGATGATTTTTTTATGTGGTACATACAAGTCAATACATTTTGAGATGATATTAGAAATGTTGTTTACTAAAACATTTGGAAGTACGTCTTTTTCAACATATAATTGATTCCACTTCAAATTGTTATAAAATCGATTAATATTTTCAATGTCCATAGATTCATAGTTCCAGATTGTACGAGAATATGCATGATCATGCGGTTTTTCTCTACATATTTCAATTTCTATTGAACAGTGGTCACTCAAACCGGCGTCAAGAACATTTGTGGAAACTATGTGACCTGGACAGGAAACAAGACTTGATGAGTAGGGCGTTATACGTGTTGGGCTTGCGATGAGTTGTTGTAGGTTTAATTTATTGGCCAAGTCAAATATCTTACCAGTAGGATAACGTAATATATCGTAATTAAAGTCACCAAGAATAAAGAAAAGCTTTCTTCTATGGTTGCCCAATGTGCCACCGGAGAGTTGGGTTTACGGTAGAAGGAACTAATAAGAAATTTTCCAGAATTTAGTCTAATTTCTGCCCAGATTGCTTCGACGCCATTAACATGAAGATAGTGTCTTGGAATGAAGTGTATGGAAGATCTAATGTAGTTGCAACGTCACCATAACCGTTATCCCTGTTTAAAACAATAGGTGAATGAAACCCTTGCAATGTTAGATTTTCCATATTAGTGTTTACTCCAAGCCATGTTTCTGATAGTGTGATGATGTCAGCATCTTGAAATTCAACCAGGAGATTGTCAACTTTATTTTCAAGACTACGTATATTTAAGTGAATAATCTTGATGTTTCTTGGCCCTGGATTCTGATGAACGTCACCGCATAAGACAAGTAGAAGTAAGTTCAGAGAGGAAATGGAGAAAGAGAGAGTTCTACATTTTGAAGTTCGCACACCCAAAAAGATCAATTGAAACCTGAAATTGACGTAGTGAATTCGCTAACCACGAAATGAGTAGAGTTTAATAAAATATATAACAACAGTATTGGTACGATAATATCCATTTTTTTTGTGTTTTTACTGTGCGTGTCAGATGTGAGAAGGAGATTAGATGAAGTTAAGTACATGTGTATGTAAACAATGTTTAAGACGCAAACGATATATACAAACAATTTAGCTAGGAACAAGAACATATATACCAAGAATTATAGAAGTTTTAAATGAATTTAAAAAAAATATATTTGGGTGGCTTGTTCCAGTTTTCTTCATTTTACTGTGTTATCCCTCAACGTGAAATCAGATTCTTCTAAGGCATTCAACCATACGTTGTATATCACATATCCTCACAAATGGGAGGACAGAAGCCCGGCGCACAAGTAAATTTACAACTGTACTGTCTATGAAAGCCCTCTGTAGTCCAAATTTCTGTGTGTTTCGCCAAATTGCTTGGCGAAAATGAAACAGGCAACCTTTCAGCTCACACTGGTATATTTCAATAGCTGCGTTTTGTGCTGCTATTTCGAAACCCGTGAAGATGGTCACAGGTGATAAATAAATATTTCTCTCTGTTGCTTAACTTAACTTATATATTTTAATTATTAAAATAATTAAATCTTAACTAGGTATTGTATTGTATTGTATTGTTTTATTGCCGTAAACATATAGTTCATGAGCATTTACAATATGTATATAACATTGATTAAATAAGGTGATGGAGGATGGACATATATTATTTAATTCATATATTATAAAAAATAATAATAATTAAAAGAAAGATAATTGCCATAATTACAATAACTTGTTTTTCTTTTGTAACATTAAATATAAATATCGACCTAAATTATTTAGAGTTTTGATATTGGTACTTTTTAATAGCAATTCCAGTTTATACATTGATGGTTTTAACCAATAGAATTTTTCGATATACTTTTCTCCTATGTACTTATAAGATGGACAAACTAGCAGAGCATGAAACTCGTCTTCAATTTCATCACAGTTACAGAATTTACATAATCTATTACTTCAGTACGTATAAGGATACAGTCTATAATCCTTTGTTTACTTAAATTTTCACACCACTACCCCATAACACCAGTTGATTGGGTGGCACAGTGAGATTAAACCGTTGAAAAATAGATATGGTAGTCTAAATATCAGCAGATTATTTATTTCTATAGTGTGTACTATTTATTATTAGCTGTCTACAAACAAGTTTTGTTGAAAACTGACTCTCGCTGGCAAGATGCAATCTCACTTGATCTCTAATGTTAATATGGTGTTGAAAAATCATAATCAAACTTCAACTGACTTCCTAAGTATCGTTTAATTTATTAATTTTGTTCCAAAGTCTCAGCCAAACAAATTGCTTATCGCTCTGCTTTCCCTGAGCAGAGAATGCTCATTATCGAATTTAGTCAAGGTATTGACCTAATAATAACATAGACCAAGTTTGAACCTTTATAACTCAATTAGAAGGAGAGTTATTCTGTTCCAAAGTCTCAGCCAATTAAATTGCTTATTGCTCTGCTTAACCAGAGCAGCAAATTACCATTATTGAATTTAGTCAAGGTATTATGAAACTACACACCAATTTTCAACACTCTCACACTTAATTAGAACTAAAGACATCGTATCGCTAAACATCAACCAATCAAATTGCTTATCTCTGCTTACCCTAAGCAGACAATGCTCATCTTTAAACTCCATCACGGCATTGACATAATGAACGCCTACACCAAGATTCAACATTCTGCCTCACTTAGAAGGAGAGTTATTGTGTTTCAATGTCTTGACCAATCAAATTGCTTATCGCTCTGCTTATCCTAAGCTGAAAATGCTCATTGTCGAACTTAGTCAAGGTAGTGATTTAATGAAACTATACACAAAGTTTCATTCAATTAGTTATTGTGTCCCAAACTAGACCATTTCAGGACTAACATATGGTTTGATTTTATTTCAATATTTCGTTTGTGTGTAGCGGTCTTTGGCAGTGGTAGGAAACTGGAGGAAATGAAGAAAACCCACCAGTTTGGACAGGGGACCTTTCTCCTTGTCACGTACAACCAGGGATTCAAAAACATGCTAGTTGACTCAATGACAGGCTATATGATACAGCGCACGCGTGCTAACCATTCAGTCACCCAAACCCCCCTTTGAAATCAGACATGTGCAATATGTCATATAGGAAGAATAACAAGTCACTCACATACAAAATGGTAAATTAATGAGTTTAGGTCAAACGGTTGAGCTACTGTTTTAGAATATTTAATTGTTTTAACGAGACACATTAAGGGTTGTTCTTAGTTAAATGAAAGTTTAATTATAAATAAGATGAACGTCTACCAATAAAATTAGGATTTAATAATGCCAGATTAATATTAAAATAAAGTTTTAAATTAAGAACAATTGATTATTGGTCTGATGGCAATGAAATGTTTTGATTTTATGGATGAAATGTACGATGAGCGGCATTGGCGTTGGGCCGCTATTGGCCGAGAAAGTTCATCTCTATTTTCCGGCGTGGTTCACCCTTGTCAGTGAGGCAGAACGGAGGGCCTGACAAGTACAGCTGTTTAGTCGTTTGCATGGGATGAAAAACCAAGGTCCCATGTACACATTGGAGTGCACGTAAAAGATCCCTTTGCAGTTGAAATTCGATACTGTTGAATAAGCTCTATAGTCTATACAATGACTAAATGTGAAGATTGTAGCCACTCACACTGCATGTTTCGCTTAACAATGAAAGGGTGCCGTTTTCAATTTTCGATCCTTTTGTTCTTCTACTCCTGATATTTTGGACTGTTGATCGATGGTTTCATATAAAAGACTACCGATAAGACTCTTTGTAGAAGAAGTTCCCAATAAATATTATGTTGACATTACGAGAAAAAGACCTCTAAAAATGTTCCAAATCAACATAAGGTACAATTTTACGGATACACAATTACTGAGTTTGATACTAAGCGACGTTTCAAGCAATGATACAAATTGTAAATGGTGTAGGCAAATATATACAGAATATGCAACAAAGATAAAAATCAAATACAACAAGCCAACAGTGAGGCTGATGTCCCCCGCCGAAATCCCAAAATAAATAGATGACACATATTAATTAATCGCACATTTATTTTTTTCAAACGTATCGACCAATCAAACTGAACACGAAGTGTCATCCACAAATTGCTTATATCTGCCTACCGTAAGAAGAAAATGCTCATCTTCGAACTCCATCAAGGCATTGACCTAATAAGCATACACACCAATTTTGAACATTCTAACTCAATTCGAAGGAGAGTTATTGTGTTCCAAAGTCTCGGCAAATCAAATTGCTTATCGCTCTGCTTACCCTGAGCAGAAAATGCTCATTATCGATCTTAGTCAAGGTATTACTGTAATGAAACTATACACCAAGTTTCATCACTCTCACTTAATTAGAACTAAAGTTATCGTGTCTCAAAGCATCAACCAATCAAATTGCTCATCTCTGCCTACCCTAAGCGGAAAATGCTCATCTTCTAATTCCATCAAGGCATTGACCTAATAAGCATATACACCAAGTTTGAACATTTTAACTAAATTAGAAGGAGAGTTATTGTGTTCCAAAGTCTCGACCAATCAAATTGCGTATCGCTCTGCTTACCCTGAGCAGAAAATGCTCATTATCGAACTTAGTCAAGGTATTACTATAATGAAACTATACACCAAGTTTCATCACCCTCACTTAATTAGAACTAAAGTTATCGTGTCCCAAAGCATCAACCAATCAAATTGCTTATCTCTGCTTACCCTAAGCGGAAAATGCTCATCTTCGAACTCCATCAAGGCATTGACCTAATAAGCATATACACCAAGTTTGAACATTTTAACTAAGATAGAAGGAGAGTTATTGTGTTCCAAAGTCTCGACCAATCAAATTGCGTATCGCTCTGCTTACCCTGAGCAGAAAATGCTCATTATCGAACTTAGTCAAGGTATCACTATAATGAAACTATATACCAAGTTTCATCACTCTCACTTAATTAGAACTAAAGTTATCGTGTCCCAAAGCATCAACCAATCAAATTGCTTATCTCTGCTTACCCTAAGCGGAAAATGCTCATCTTCGAACTCCATCAAGGCATTGACCTAATAAGCATATACACCAAGTTTGAACATTTTAACTCAATTAGAAGGAGAGTTATTGTGTTCCAAATTCTCGACCAATCAAATTGCGTATAGCTCTGCTTACCCTGAGCAGAAAATGCTCATTATCGAACTTAGTCAAGGTATTACTATAATGAAACTATACACCAAGTTTCATCAATCTCACTTAATTAGAACTAAAGTTATCGTGTCCCAAAGCATCAACCAATCAAATTGCTTATCTCTGCTTACCCTAAGCAGAAAATGCTCATCTTCGAACTCCATCAAGGCATTGACCTAATAAACACATACACCAAGTTTGAACATTCTAGCTCAATTAGGAAGAGAGTTATTGTGTCCCAAAAAGTGTGACGGACAGACAGACAGACAGACGGACAGACAGACGGACAGACGGACGAACCCATTTTAATAGTCCCCCAACTTTCTTCGAAAGGCGGGGGACAATTAAATTTTAACACCTTCGATTAGGGGTCCATTAAGGACTAATCCTACACAACAGAAAACTCTTACGGGGATTAAAAGGAGGCGACTGCTATTATTCATAAAAAGATCAGTGTAATAACACTATTAATGGAAAACCAATTAACCTGAGCTATAGAGAAACAATAATATAAAGAGAGAAGTGTGTATGTATAAGTAAACAAGAGTGGTCATTGATGCATGTGCAAAGAAAAATAGAATAATAATTTGAAATTAAAAAATATATAATCATGAAAGATATCTTAATATATAGATATAAACTGAAAATCAAGGATTGTGAATTATATCTCCTTGCTGTAAAAAACTGGTTAAGTACCGAAAAGAAACATATATATAAAAAAAAATTTATGATTAGATTATGTAAAAAACGCCCAAAAAACTGGGTAAGCACTGAAAGAGAACAAAAGTATTGGAATCAATAAGCTGCAAGTCCTGAAGGGTAAAACCTATTATTACAGTATAAATCTGTAAGAAAGAAACCGTAAATATATTATTCCCAAGTATTCAAGGTCAATACATATGAATTATATTTGACAGCAAAACTGGATAATTACTGCAAACCAAGATATGTAAAGTGTATAACTAGACTGTGGAACTGGATAATCACTGAATTAAGTTAATTCAGAAAGCTGAAAATGATGAAAGAAACCTATTATTAGACTTAAACATGGGTGGGGGGGGAACATTGAATATATTCTTCCAATAAATTGAAACCAATAAATGTGAAAGATAGGTTGCCAGGCAATGAAACATACGCCCACAGCAGCTAAATCGTCCGGGCAGTCAACAAGGGTTGTCGCATATTTTTACTTTTTTTGGTAATGAAACAACTCATTATGTAATTATCTGAAAATCATTAGAATTTGTTTGCTTTTTATAAAGTTTTGCCCCACGCTAACAATTAGTATAGGAAACATTTAACATCATGGATTTAGCTGTTCAGTTATCAAAATTCATTGAAAATCAAAATGCATGTTCGTTTCAACACCTTAAACTCTGTGTATCAATCTGAAGTCAATCGGATGATAAGTTTGGCATCTGTAGCGTCACAAGGTTTTTTTGAAGTGATCAAGGGAGATAACTCTGGAAATCACTGTATAAATTTAAAGTCAATCGGATATAAACTTTAGCCTCTAGAACGTTCACAAGATTTTTCAAAGTGATCAAGCGCATAACTCTGGCACTAATTATCGGAAATCGCTGAAAATCAATAGGCTTCTTTGTCTTATGACCTTAAACACTGTGTATAAATTTAAAGCCAATCGGATATTAACATTGGCCTCTAGAGCGTACACAAGATTTTGTGAAGTGATCAAGGGCCATAACTCTGGTCGTTATTATCGAAAACAACAATAAGGTACCAAGAATAAGTATGCAAAGTTTCAAGATGATACGTCAAGAAATGCAGCCTTTAGAAGACAAACAGGAATAAGTATTTTAAATCTCAAGATGATTGATTAAGAATTGTGGCTTGTAGGCGACACACAAAAAGAGACTGAGTGTGGCTCTGTCCCTTATGGTCCAGCATGCACCAAAAAACAATAGGGATCATCCTTAGGGAGTAAAGAATAAGTATACAAAGTTTGAAGAAAATCCAGCAAGACCTGCGCCCTGTAGGCGACACACAGACACAAAAAGAAAATGGGAATGGCTCTAGATCTTCCCCTGGGGGGTAGGCATGCACCCAAACGATAGGGATCATCCGTAGGGTATAAAGAGTAAGTACATGTATATAAAGTTTGAAGAAAATCCAGTAAGAATTGCGCCCTGTAGGCGACACAAAGACACACAAGGGGCATGGCTCTTCCCCTGGAGGTTCGGCATGCACCCCAAACGATAGGGATGTTCCTTAGGGTACAAAGAATATATAAGCAAAGTTTCAAGATTATAAGTTAAGAAATGTTGCCTGTAGTCGACAAACAAACAAATACTAGAAATGGGCGTGGCTCTGCGCCTGGAGGTCGGGCAAACACCCAAAACAATAGGGATTTTCCTTAGGGTATAAGGAATAAGTATACCAAGTTTGAAGAAAATCCATGAAGAATTGCGCCCTGTAAGCTACCCACAGACACACACACACACAATCTCACAGAAACAATAAGCTTCATATGTAATTAGCCTTATTTGTGATTCTATTAAAATAAGAGTTATTCAAGTGAAAAGAAATAGGGTAATGATAAAATTACATATAAATACCTTGTCTTTCTTGGTCATGTTCATAATCAAAAATTTGCTGTAAAATAAATATAAATGATTTTAATTGAATTAATAGCTATCAAGGGTTGTATTTATTCAGTAGGAAGATCATAAAGTTGACTAGATTTTAAAAGTGACATGTACCAGTTATTGATCCCTTTCATTAAACGTTATAGAATATATCGTTTACCAAGGTTTTGCCAAATTTTCCAGGTTAACCGAAAATGCAACGAAACATACGCCCACAGTTGCCAGGCAACGAAACATACATCCACAGCAGCTAAATCGTCCGCACAGTCAACAAGAGTTGCCACAAATTTTTACTTTTGTCATAAATGACAATATCATGGATTTAGCTGTTCAGTTATCAAAATTCATCTCAAGACCTTAAATTCGTCTCAAGATGATAAGTTTGGCCTCTAGAGCGTCACAAGATTTTTCAAAGTTATCAAGGGAAATAACTTTGGCATTAATTATTTGAAATTTAATAGGCTTCTTCGTCTCATGACCTTAATCACTGCATATCAATTTAAAGACATTCGGATATTAACTTTTGTCTCTAGGTTGTCCACTATTGCTTGTGGTCACCGGATGGATAACCTTTCATGTTATCTATCTAAGTCTATAATGTCATCATTCCCACAATGTCATAACTTCCTATGATGTCATAATAACTGACTTACAGTCATTTTGTATTTAGTTTTTTCACCCTGAGGAAGTTAGTATTTTTACTGATGAAAGGTTGGTTAAAACAATGGATTTTGATATTGTATTCCATTAATTATTTTATACAATTGCTTGTTGATGCAGGAAGGACAGGAGCGACGACAATATACACGACATCTAATGTGGGCATATAAAAATTTAAAAAAAGGATAGTACCAGAAAAATACTGATAACCTTTTCATAATTATCCGAATAACCCTAAATAACAAAAAAAAAAAAAAACCCAACATGGGATGGCCTAGGCCTGACTACAAATAAAAATTGTGAATTCATCTGATTGGATGGATGAAATTCGGTCGGCAAAGAGTGGGATTTTGGTTGCAAACTGAATTTACTATGAATTAAAGCATTTTATCTGGAGCCAATCTACTTTGTTCGGGCATCGATTATTATAATTTGTGAATGCAGCTGCAAGTCTGATTGGATGGTTTAAACCCCCCCCCCCCCAATTTAACCTTATTTGCAGATTTTTTTCAATTTTGAGCTTGAATAACATCAAATATAGTGGCATATCAAAAACTGTTATAGTGGAAAATATGATGTATCTGATTTTTTTTTTTTTAAACAATATTTTATTGAATGTTAGGATTGGGAAACAGGCAAAGCCTATATAACCCCTCTGATGCAACCTGATCGTGATGGGCAGAGGCAAAGGAAAAAGAGAGAAATGGGGTTTAACTTCCACTCGACATATACTGGGTCTTTTCGGGAATAACTTATGGTTTAATTTTATTTCAATAATTCGCTTGCATGTAGGGGTCTTTGGAAGTGGGAGGAAACCCGCAAGGTTGGACAGTCGACCCTACTCCTTATCACGTGCAATTGGGGATTTGAAACCATGCCAGTTGACTCAATGACAGGCGTCAAAGGATAATGCTGCATTAATTCTAGCAGAACTGTGTAAGGAACATTGTTTTTTTTTGTAATGTATGTAATGTATAAAAGATAAGAACTAACCACATCATGAATACATTACTAAAACTCTATTCAGAGTTAACAAATTTGATATTAAGTAGAAAAGGACATTGAAAAGAGAAATACAAAGAAGGAGTTGACGAATTTAACCAAGCAGCAAACAATATCTTCGATATTTTCTCTGAGGATGTTGCTTCTAGAAAGCAATTAGATAAACCACTATTGGATGATATTGAAGCTAAAAATTGAAAAAAAATCTGCAAATAGGATTAAATTTGGGGGATACATTTTCAGAGGGTATGTACAGGCTAGGGGAACAAAATTTCAATCTTATATTTTTGTATTGCATTCTCAATATTTTGAAAAGGGGTTCACTCAAAATTGTGATTATCAACCCCCCTATTGTAAGCATTCTTCATATGGCTTTTAATCTTTTAGTTTTTGGTGTTCAGCATTCAACTGACCATCGATATGCCATGTTTGAAAGTAACAAAGGAGCAACCTAAAAGTTCAACAAATAAGCTTCAGTCTCCTGCTGGTAAAAGGCCATGCTCTACAATTGTAACCTCTAGAGGGTCCACAACCTTCGTATTACATTTTTACACAATTCGTTGGTAGGTAGACGAAGTGACTTATCGTCAGTTACTTACGGTGTTAAGATATGTCACTTCGTCTACCTACAGACGAATTTGCGTACAAAGAGCAGACAATTTGTTATGCAGCGCATTTCGATTTTCCCGAAATACAAATTCAAAATTCATTATGATGGAATGGTGATATATATATAAACGGTTTTAAAAATCAGATAAAAAAATACGTGTTTTATACTGTAATTTAATTATCTGATATATTCTAATCTCCATTGTCAAATCTCAGAGCCAGCTAAGAATCCATATGTTTCTGTGATTTTGAATCCAGCCTTTGTTTTACAATACTGTCCATTCATGCACACTTTTCACATGGAATTGCCCTTTGATGTTGTCAGACAACACATAGTTAGCTCTGCTCTTTGATGTTGACAGGCCAGGCACAGTTAGTTAACTTGTGCACTTATGGACTAGCTGAGATAGTTGGTTGGAATTTGGCAATTGTTACAGTTTATTCCAATAAGTCAGGCGTTGAAATGTTTGTAAACTTTTAGAAATATTTTTTTACTTGTCACTTGGTCATTTCAAGTTGTCATCTTTTATTTTCGTTTTTAACTTTAATAATAAAAAAACCTCAGCGTTCACCTTAGCACATTTTGGCGGAAGTAATGAAACAAATGACCACCGTTTTCTCACACGAGAATCGTGCACTTATGGACTAGCTAAGATAGTTGGTTGGAATTTGGCAATTGTTACAGTTTATTCCAATAAGTCAGGCGTTGAAATGTTTGTAAACTTTTAGAAATATTTTTTTTACTTGTCACTTGGTCATTTCAAGTTGTCACCTTTGATTTTCGTTTTTAACTTTAATAATAAAAAAAAACTCAGTGTTCACCTTTGCACATTTTGGCGGAAGTAATGAAACAAATGACCACCGTTTTCTCACTCGAGAATCGTCGCTATTCCGACTCGTTAGTTGTACACACGTTTCTGACCCATTCCATGGTCATGCCGATAATATATAATTTCAATTAACATCGTGACAGGTTGTATATTTTACATTCAAAATGAAACACACAGTAGACGGGAATTCAACAATCAAAACATTAAATTCTCTTGCATTTCGTGCGATAGATTAAGGTCAATATTTTTATTTTATTAAATGCAACTTTATCTATAAAGTTGCATTTTACAGTTTTAAACTGAGTAATAGTCCGAAAATTAATTATCTTCCGATACACATAGAAATAACAAGGATTTTGAAGAAAACTATGGCGCCTGTGCACAAATTTACTCCTTAGCAGTTCTCAGTGTTTCCAAATAAGCATTGCACACACATGAAATTTAATGGACACATAACCAACCAAACCCTGCAATCAATTCTTTTATACATTTGTTGCATGTCAGTGATCCTGACAAAATTACATTACTTCCGGTTATAATGAAAATGTTAAATTAGTCTGATGAAATCAAAGATAGGTTGCCAGGCAACAAATCATACGCCCACAGCAGCTAAATCGTCTGGGCAGTCGACATGTGTTGTCGCATCAAAACATTAAATTCTCTTGCATTTCGTGCGATAGATTAAGGTCAATATTTTTATTTTATTAAATGCAACTTTATCTATAAAGTTGCATTTTACAGTTTTAAACTGAGTAATAGTCCGAAAATTAATTATCTTCCGATACACATAGAAATAACAAGGATTTTGAAGAAAACTATGGCGCCTGTGCACAAATTTACTCCTTAGCAGTTCTCAGTGTTTCCAAATAAGCATTGCACACACATGAAATTTAATGGACACATAACCAACCAAACCCTGCAATCAATTCTTTTATACATTTGTTGCATGTCAGTGATCCTGACAAAATTACATTACTTCCGGTTATAATGAAAATGTTAAATTAGTCTGATGAAATCAAAGATAGGTTGCCAGGCAACAAATCATACGCCCACAGCAGCTAAATCGTCTGGGCAGTCGACATGTGTTGTCGCATATTTTTACTTTTTCAGTAAAGGAACATTTATAATACACTAACATCTGATTATGAAAAACAACTCATCAGAAAATCATTAGAATTTGTTTGGTTTTTATAAAGTTCTGCCCCATGCTAACATTCAGTATACGAAACATTTAATATCATGGATTGAGTTGTTCAGTTATCAAAATTCATTGAAAATCAATATACTTGTTTGTCTCAAGACCTTAAACTCTATGTATCAATTTGAAGTTAATTGTATAATAAGTTTGGCTTCTTGAGCATTACAAATACAAATTATGACAATAATAATTTTTGTGTGATTCAGCCAATCAGAATCTTCTTAATCAGTGGGCTCAGTCAAATGACGCTATTAATTAGGTCACGAGATTCACTTACTTGAGACAAAGGGAACCGTGGCATTCTAGCTTTTGTTGTACACTTGCTTGTTTGGGGAAGGAATGACAAAGGGAACCGTGGCATTCTAGCTTTTGTTGTACACTTGCTTGTTTGGGGAAGGAATGGTGCTTGTACTAGTGTTGTCTGCAGTGCTTATTTTCAACTTCTTTGCTTTGCTTACTTCAAAGGTAACTTTCTTATAACGTGTTCGGTGCAAACTTTCGTTTTACATAATTATATTTAGTTCCGTGGTGCCCGTGTCGTTTATTTTAGACTTGTCTCTTCGCCTTTCACAACATTAGCACGATTCCTTTGTTTCTGTTCATAATGGCGATTCCGTTATATAGCAGCCGCATAGATTGCAGTCCCGTGTTTTTCCAGAAGTAACTTAGATGAAGTGTCGGTTGCACAACTTTGTCTATTAATTAGGTCACGAGATTCACTTACTTGAGACAAAGGGAACCGTGGCATTCGGTGGCATATGACGGGTAATAATTACTGAATGGAGAGATTAGGATGCGTCAATATGTCGCAGGCGTACACTTGCTTGTTTGGGGAAGGAATTGTGCTTGTACTAGTGTTGTCTGCAGTGCTTATTTTCAACTTCTTTGCTTTGCTTACTTCAAAGGTAACTTTCTTATAACGTGTTCGGTGCAAACTTTCGTTTTACATAATTATATTTAGTTCCATGGTGCCCGTGTCATTTATTTTAGACTTGTCTCTTCGCCTTTCACGACATTAGCACGATTCCTTTGTTTCTGTTCATAATGGTGATTCCGTTATATAGCAGCCGCATAGATCGCAGTCCCGTGTTTTTCCAGAAGTAACTTAGATGAAGTGTCGGTTGCACAACTTTGTTTACGCATTTAATTCTGTGGTGCTCGGTGTTGTTTAAAAAAATTACGCTTGCATATCATTTGTCCGATTCCTTTGTTTCGTTATCAAAATGGCCGCTCTGTGAAATGGCAGTGGGTGCTTCGTATAGGCCGACTTTTGCGGCATTAAATTTGGACATGGACACATTCCCTGTGGTTCTGATCAAGGTAACTTTGTTTGGTTCGTCGTATATCAAACTTTTAATCCAGCAATTACATGGTTTGCATTCTAATTTCCATTTACCGCGCAAGTTGTGCGCCATTTCGTGTTTTGGATATGGTGGATTGTGCGTGTTGAACGACAGATTCCAGCGACTGTACAAGGGCTTTGACCGTTTTTTAGGCACGGATATCGTATTTCTTCATTTGGGTTCTAACGATTTATGTGATTCGTCAGTGTTGCCAGATATCTTAGCACATGCTATTGTGGACTTTGCTTATGACATTTTAACTACGTTTCGTCCCCAAGGTGTGATAATCTCACAACTGATAAAACGTCACGTGGTTGTTGATGACCAATATAATGATCGTGTTATTCAAACTAATTATCATCTGTCATTGTTGTGTGAACGTTTCCAAAATATAACCTTTTGGAAACATAGAGCAGGCTTATGTTAGCCAGTTACACATGTCTATGATTCTCAGGGCGTTCACTTGTCGGATTCCGTGGGATGTATTTTGTTTATGAAAAGCATCAGGGACGCTTTGCTAAGACACATGAGATGGTGTCAATTGCTGTCAACCACAACTTCATTAGCATAACCCTAGCCTATGGAAATTGTGCCTTCCTTTGGGATGTTTGGCCTTCTTTGCAGCACTCAATTGCAATGGAACTTTGCATTCCGCGTGGAACGTTTGCCTTCCCCCTTTTATCTTTTGCCTTCCCCATGTATCGTTGCTTTCCCTATGGAACTTTTGCTTTCGCTAGGTAACTTTTGCTTATAATTTTATGTTTTCCCTATGGAACTTTATGCTTTTCCGTGTGGAACTTTTGTTTTCCCTTGTGAAACTTTGTTGCTTTTTCTTTTCAGAAATTTTGCTTTCTTTTGTGGAACTTTTTACTTTCCCTATGCTTTTCCGTGTGGAACTTTTGCTTTCCCTTGTGGAACTTTGTTGCTTTTCCTTTTGGAAAATTTGCTTTCCTTTTTGGAACTTTTTACTTCCCCTTGTGGAACTTTTTATTTTTCCTTTGGGAACTTTTACTTTCCTTTTGGAACTTTTGCTTTCCGTGAGGGAGGTTAGGTTTTCCTTTTGGAAAACTTGCTAATCCATATGGAACTTTCGGCTTTGTTATGTGTGTAAATGTTTTCCTGCATGATAGTTGTTATTTCAGAATCATGCCAAAACGCAGATGTCCCTCCAGCGATTCGGAACCAGAGTGTACGGATTCCTCGCCACCAATGACGTCAGCGGAAGACCGTCTTACAGACATCTTGGTTCAAAAGTTAGCCAAAAAAGGGATGGTCATAAAACAGACTGCCAAAAGAGGGAAGACCCACTCAAAGGCTGCATCACCTCCTTCTATGACAGATGTGCTACTTGAAGAGGGGTCGTTAGAGGATACGGCAGCTGTTAATGCTTCATCGGCTGCTATGGCTTCAACGTCGCCGGAAGTTACCCTAGCTGCTCCAGGCCCCTCACTCCTTTCTGTACGGGCCGACGAATTATTTAATGCAGGTAACGGCGCTCCCTTGATATCGCAAGCGCCGACACCCCCGACATCCATCTCCTGTCATGTGTCGGATAAGATCAAGACCGACATTTGGTTGGACAAATACATAGATTTTTCCTTTCTGTTGCCTGGATTACAGTCAAATACCTTGTCTTTAAATATTTCGGAAGGGGATGATAGTTCCACCTTTCATATATCATCATCCCCAAAAACAAAATCAATTACTTTTGAACAGTGGCGCAGAGCCTTTTTCATTTTTATGAACATTTATTGTCAAAAATGTCCACATTTAATATCTAGTTTATTGACTTATTTGCAGTCCATCATTGATTTGTATTCGTCCTTTGGCGTGAGAGCGTATCAGTTTTATGATCACCAATTTCGTACGCTCCGCGCAACATATCACCTGCCCTGGAATCAGATGCATTCTGAATTGTGGCTGAAGACATCCACCGTGTATGCAACAAAAACTATTGTTCCAACCGAACAAAAAGGTTATACCGCTGCACGGGGTCAACCTAATTCGGCCAACTTGGTGTGTTTTGATTATAATTCCACCAAGGGGTGTAACCGCCCCCTTTGTAAATACCCGCATGTTTGTCGATTGTGTTCTTTTAAACATCCTATGATGTCATGTTTCAGCAAACGTCCGTCCTTGTCCAACACTCGTATTAACCCTACTATGCCTTCACCGCTACGGCCGCAATTTCTGACTGTGCCTCCATCATACCCCATGCCTCTGTCATATGCCATGCCAGTCCCCCCAAACAAACCTAGGACTACAACTTATATTAATCCACCCAATTCTCGGTATTCCTTTCGGAAAGGTGGTGCCTCTGCCAGCAAAAGTGCCCACCCCAATTAATCCAAATAGACTTTTGTCTGCTCTAGAAAGTTATAAGCCCGAGGAGCGTGCCTTTTTGGTAGAGGGTTTCACCAATGAATTTCGTATTCCATATGAAGGCACACGACATTTTTCTGTACCAAGAAATCATTCGTCTTGCTCTCAGAATTACGATATATTATTTCAGAAAATAAATCAAGAGTTGATGCATAATCGTATAATGGGTTCTTTTCTTGTCCCTCCTTTCCCAAATTTAATATGTTCCCCCATTAGGTGTGATTCCGAAACAAGAGAAAGGTTCGTTTCGTTTAATCCATAATTTGTCCTTTCCCTTAAATAATTCGATTAACTCCAATATATCAGAGGAACATACCGTAGTATCGTATGATAATATCGATGATGTTGTTGACATAGTTAAACGAATGGGGCGTGGAGCCTTAATGGCCAAATCGGATATCCAGGATGCATACAGATTATTACCTATTTATCCTGGCGATTATGAGCTCCTTGGCTTTACAGTTTTGCTTGATCACCAATTATTGTATTTTGCTGACATGTGTCTACCTATGGGCTTAAGTATGAGCTGCCAAACTTTTGAACGCTTTAGTACATCTCTCCAATGGATCATGGAAACTAAATATGGTGAGGTCATGAGTCACATGATTGACGATTTTTTCTTTGCTGGTCTGGCAAATTCTTCCAATTGTTTGGATTCGCTCAATAACTTCCTTTCGTTAGCAGACCATTTAAGTATTCCCATCAAGGCCTCTAAAACCGTGTTACCTGCGACGACCTTGACAATTTATGGTATCGAGGTGGATTCTGAGTTAATGTTAGTTCGGTTACCAAATGATAAGTTAGTGAAGATTCGTGCAGCAATTATGGCTATAAAGTCATGCCGTAAAGTCACGCTCCAACAGTTGCAATCACTGTTAGGTCTGCTTAATTTCGCCACCTTAGTTGTAGTACCGGGTCGCACTTTTCTGCGACGGCTATACGATTTAACAATAAATGTTGCAAAACCGCATTATAAAATTTGGATCACAAATGCTGCGCACCTTGACCTTTTAGTTTGGTCCACATTTTTGGATAAATTTAATGGTCGCTGCCTGTTCTTGAATGATAGCTGGCTTGCTTCAGATACGCTGAAACTGTTCACGGATGCAGCGTCTTCAACCGGGTTTGCAGCAGTTTTCGGTTCAAAATGGTTCGCCCACTCTTGGCCGGATACTATGAAACAATTGTCTATTAATGTAATGGAATTATTCCCTATCGTCCTGGCCATCGAGACTTAGGGCCCATTATTACGTAATCATAAACTATTAATACTTTCAGATAATCAATGTGTTACCTTTGTTATAAACAAAGCATCGTCGAAATTAGACGCCTGGTTACAGCCACTATAACTTTTAACCTTCTCATCAGGGCCAAAAATATTGAAGGAAAAACAAATTTAGTGGCTGATCGTCTGTCTCGTTTTCAATTTCAGGCAGCCAGGAATTGGGCCCCATGGTTGGATCTGAAGCCTCAAGCCGTTTGCCACACCAAGTTAACACTTTGACCTCTTCAGCTCGCTGTTTGCTTGCTCACACATTGGCCCCTAGTTCTCGCGCATCGTATGCTAGAGCTTGGAATAAGTTTGTTAATTTCTGTTCAGAGACGAATATCGCCCCTAACTTTCCCGTTGCCCATGTTGTCATCGTCAATTTTTTGGCGTCCATATTTGAAAATGGTTTGGCTATAAGTACCATTTCATCGCACGTCTCGGTCATTGCCTTTGTCCATAAATCGTTGGGTTTTCCTGACCTCTGTAATAATTTTTTGGTTCATTGCCTTATAAAGGGAGCTAAACGGTTGAAAACTTCGATTCTCGCTTCTCGGCTTCCGATTACATTACCTATTTTGTTAAAACTTATCAATGCCATACCAATTGTATTTAGCTGTCGATCGCAACAAATTTTGTTACAGGCTTTGTTTTCACTGACGTTTGCAGTTTTTTTCCGCATTGGCGAATTAGTCGTTAAGACACAATCGAACGTATCTCAGGTAGTACAAATATCTCACATTCAGTTTAGTTTCAGCCAAAACAGGCCAACTGCTATGGAACTCTCGCTACATCATTTCAAACATCAGCCGTCCATACAACCCGTGTTGTTGCATTTTAAATGTTCCTGTAGTTCATCGGTTCAATTGTGTGCCCCTTGTCTATTGCTTAAGTATGTTCGTTCGTTCCCCCACTCTACTGGTCCACTGTTCCAGTGGCATAATGGAACCTCTGTATCTTATCAGTTTGTCAACACGTCCTTAACCCGCTTAGTAGCGTTCATTGGTTTAGACACCACTCGTGTGAAATTGCATTCCTTTCGTATTGGGGCTGCAACCACAGCATTTTTAAACGGCCAATCCGAAACACAAATCAGACTGTTTGGGCGGTGGGATAGTAATGCGGTACGTTCTTATATTCGCCTTCCCGTCCTTCAATTTTAGAAATGTCAGAATCCCACCTTTAACTGGAGTCAATTGTTGTCAGTGTAGGCTGCTGCAGTGTCTCCGTGTTTGTTACCTTGCCCAACCTTAGATCACGAAGTCATATTTTTCCCGTTCATTGTATTACTATTAGTGTTATAGATTATTTTTGTATGGTGTTCTTGTATACCGACTTGCACTCATAGTTTTGGGATCTCATTGTATTGAATTGTTCAGATTAATATTATATTGTGTCCTTGTATACCAATTTGCACGCATAGTTGTTGGATCTCATGTATTTAAATGTTCAAGTGCCATTTTTATGTTTGTCATTGTGCATACTAATTAAGTTGTTGTCCATCTTGCTTTAGTTTTACCTTGTATATCATTCTGCATGCATAGCTAAGTTAGCAGCCGATAATGGACAAAAAATTTCTTGTTGGTGTGCACAGTATTGGTTGATCAAGCGTTTGTTTACCTTGTATATATTTTGCATGCATAAGTAAAGTTTGAGATCTCATTATATTAAAGTTTAGCTTAAATTACACTAATCATAGTGTCTCCAGTCAATAGTAAGTGTAGAAGTAGTTAGAATTTTATTGTATATTACACTCTTTGGTGACCCGTAATCTTTCAAAGTTTAGTACGAATTAGTGTAAACACATAGTGGGGCAGACATGGTTATGGTCATTATACATGCTATTGAAGTCAGTGTCCCGTGTTGGGCTAGACATCCTGCGCTGGATTCCAGCTGTGGATGCTTTTGGCATAAATCGGGGCTCTAATTTAGCCCAACAGGATTTATAGGTAGAGGTGGTTGCATGTTAATGATTAAATGCTCAGTTGATTAATGTTTTTATTTTTAATTTTGTTACCATGTATAATGCTCAGTTGATTAATGTTTTTATTTTTAATTTTGTTACAGTCATTTATCTGTTTATAGTCAATAAATGACATTTTACACTACACATTGATGCGTTTGTTGATTCTTTGATTGAGGCACACAAATACAAATTATCACCATAATAATTTTTGTGTGATTCAGCCAATCAGAATCTTCTTAATCAGTGGGCTCAGTCAAATGACGCTATTAATTAGGTCACGAGATTCACTTACTTGAGACAAAGGGAACCGTGGCATTCTAGCTTTTGTTGTACACTTGCTTGTTTGGGGAAGGAATTGTGCTTGTACTAGTGTTGTCTGCAGTGCTGCTTACCTCCGCCTCTCCGCGCTCCTCCTTATGATATGCTGGTTATGTACAATATGTTGGTTTTATACGTTAGGCATAAATCGGGGCTCTAATTTAGCCCAACAGGATTTATAGGTAGAGGTGGCTGCATGTTAATGATTAAATGCTCAGTTGATTAATGTTTTTATTTTAATTTTGTTACCATGTATAATGCTCAGTTGATTAATGTTTTTATTTTTAATTTTGTTACAGTTATTTATCTGTTTATAGTCAATAAATAACATTTTACACTACACATTGATGCGTTTGTTGATTCTTTGATTGAGGCACACAAATAAGCATTATTTCCTCTTATTTACTGCATGTCTAAGAGCCAGTGTTGTTTTTAAGCCAGATTATTTCCTTTTATTTACTCCATGTGTAGATTATGCTAATGAGCCAGCTAAGATTTCCCGCGGTTTAAATCGTGCTTCCAACATTCCATCAAACGCAGTCGTAGAGTAAAGTGATGATTTTTTGTTATCAGCAAATAATCCAAGCAAATTTTATTGAGGATTTTCACTACAGTGATTTTTGTTTTTTCATAGTACGACTGTTCTACCAGCTAAGAAATTTGTTTTTCCAATTTGTTGTTTTTCTTGAATTACATCATACATGTACGTTTTCCACGACTGTGGAACTTTGAAATTTTCTTCAGAAAATTTTTGGTATGTGCCCAACCCTTAGAGCCTCGTTTTCAATTTTCTTTGTGTTTGTCTGCAAAGTACGAATGGAAAGTTCGGCGCCATTATTTAGTGTGACCGGCTTGGAACTTTCCTTTCCTGTATCTAGACCGGTAAATGTGGCTATTTTTGGTACGTCTTAAATTAAGCGCCTATCGAAGCACCTTACCTTTTATAATAATGGTAATTTAGGGTTAGATTCCCGTTTATGTAATGTGAAATGCTGGGGATATGGCGGACTACATGTCAGAAATGACCCGCACGGTCGTTTGTTCAAAGGGAACGATCGGTTTACAGGGGCGGATTTAGTATACCTTCATTTAGGTTCCAATGACTTGTCCGATGTGCATAGCTGCCCTGATCGAACAGCGTTGGATATTGTTTCATTTGCGGGGTATATTCACAGTGGTTGGTCACCAAAATGTGTAATTATTTCACAATTATTGCCACGACAGACAGTTCCATATGAAGGCTATAATAGCAAGATTGCCCGAACAAACGATGCGATCAAAAATTTATGTCGGGACACCCCTGAATGAAGTTTCTGGCGGCACAGAGCTGGACTTTGGCAACCGGTCACGGATCATTACACAAACGATGGGATTCACTTGTCGCCGGAAGTCGGCACCCCTTTATTTATAGCCAGCATCCGGGACGCGATGTTACGGCATATACGATGGCATTGCTTAGATTTAAGATAGGTTGCCAGGCAACGAAACATACGCCCACAGCAGCTAAATCGTCCGGGCAGTCAACAAGGGTTGTCGCATATTTTTACTTTTTGGGGGGATGAAACATTTGTAATACACTAAAATCTGATTAAGAGTAACAACTCATTATGTAATTATCTGAAAATCATTAGAATTTGTTAGCTTTTTATAAAGTTTTGCCCCACGCTAACAATTAGTATAGGAAATATTTAATATCATGGATTTAGCTGTTCAGTTATCAAAATTCATTGAAAATCAAAATACTTGTTCGTTTCAACACCTTAAACTCTGTGTATCAATCTGAAGTCAATCGGATGATAAGTTTGGCATCTATAGTGTCACAAGGTTTTTTGAAGAGATCAAGGGAGATAACTCTGGAAGTAATTATTTGAAATCGCTGAAAATCAGTAGGTTTCTTCGTCTCATGACCTTAAACAGTGTGTGTAAATTTAAAGTCAATCGGATATTAACTTTGGCCTCTAGAGCGTCCACAGGATTTTTTGATATGATCAAGGGCCATAACTCTGGCAATAATTATCAGAGATCGTTGAAAATCAATAGGCTTCTTCGTCTCATGACCTTAAACACCATGTATAAATTTGAAGTCAATCGGACATCATCTTTGTCCTCTAGAGCATCCACAAGATTTTTTGAAGTGATCAAGGGCCATAACTCTGGCACTAATTATCGGAAATCCGTGAAAATCAATAGGCTTCTTCGTCTTATGACCTTCAACACTGTGTATAAATTTAAAGTCAATCGGATATTAACTTTAGCCTCTTGATCATTCACAAGATTTTTCAAAGTGATCAAGGGTCATAACTCTGGCAGTAATTATCGGATATTGCTGAAAATCAATAGGCTTCTTCGTATCATGACCTTGAACACTGTGTATAAATTTAAAGTCAATCCAATATTAACTTTAGCCTCTAGAGCGTTCACAAGATTTTTCAAAGTGATCAAGGGTCATAACTCTGTCAGTAATTATCGGACATCGCTGAAAATCAATAGGCTTCTTCATCTCATGACCTTAAACACTGTGTGTAAATTTAAGGTCAATCGGATATTAACTTTAGCCTCTAGAGCGTTCACAAGATTTTTCTAAGTGATCAAGGGTCATAACTCTGGCAGTAATTATCGGATATTGCTGAAAATCAATAGGCTTCTTCGTCTCATGACCTTAAACACTGTGTATAAATTTAAAGTCAATCGGATATTAACCCTGGCCTCTAGTGCGTTCACAAAAAATTGTGGACGATGGACGGACGGACGGACGGACGGACCGACGGACGGACCGACAGACGGACGGACGGGGGCGACGGCAATATACGTCCACATTTCTATGTGGGCGTATAAAAATGAGTCAACCATCCTTTATATGGGTTTATTGTCATGGTGCTTGTTGATAGTGGCATCAATGTAGCCACGGTGCTATCTCTTTTGGTGCATGCATTGAATAATTTCATTTCACGATATTATTATTACTATGGCATGCAATGACAGGAGTGTAGCCGTGGGTGGTGCATGATTGATATATATATTTAAAAAAAAAAAAAAAAAAAAAAAAAAAAAAAAAAATGCAGTGACATAAATGTGGACTTTGTGCCAACTATCTTGTGCATGTATGGTTTAAAAAGTAGTCATAAGGGCTATCTGGGTGCATGTTGTGTGTTAAAATCAGCATGGATGCTGCGGTGCATGCAGTTGGAATTGTTCATACTGACTTGGTGCTTGCCTATCGTGACACTCACTTCAGTTTGTTTTTAGTCGATTATTTGTTTACCCTACCATGTTTTTTTAGGACAATGCCAAAATGACACGAAGTAGCACAAGCAGAATCGAGTGACAATGAGGAAGTTCCTGCCATGTCCTCTGCAGAAGATCGATTGACAGATCTTCTAATTCGAAAAATGATAGATAGGGGCCTAGTGTTCGGCCAGAATGGTCCAGCAAAAAAGATTAGGACATCGGCGACAGTAACCAATCAAACCGTTGAAGCCTCAACCGCAGCATCTTCTGATAGACCAGCAACAGGGTCACCAGGGCCCTCAACCAGCAGCTCAACAACCACCGCAAACCCTCTTTCAAGTGAAATATATCACCGACGCGTTCGGGGCTATTCTTTTAGTCCGAATATGCACCCAGGTGATACATATGTATTATGATAATATTTCATACATATGGATGAGCTAGGATTGGGGGTGTATAGCTCATTCCTGGAGAAGTATTCTAGTGAAGGGGGTCACTGTTCATTATAAGTCGAATTCCAAATCCATTTCAATATTACTTTATATACAGTTTAAAAATACATTATTTACAAGATCACATCAAAGGCATCTGATCTCCCTGTCTGTCTCTTGTATGTCTCATCTACCTCTTGTCTGTGTGTAGAGGTCTTTTAAAGACACTAATTAGCATATACACAAAGGAATACTTTCAACAAATCAAATTAAAGATAAGATTAGGGATAAAACAAATCAAATAGAAAGTTGTCTGCTCCCTCGGTTTTGAATTTCAATGCAGCGCAGCTGTTTCAGAATGCAGGTATGGGAGACACACACCAATTGGCACCAACTATTAGTCAGCCGCTATCAGACATGTCTATATCAAGGCATGTGTCTGAAAAAATCAAACATGACATTTGGTCCAATAAATTCATAGAATTGGCATTGCTTTTACCTGGGGGGAATGTGCCAACTCAGTTAGCAATAAATATCTCCGAATCAGGGGAGGAACCAATGCTCAAAATTTCCACCAACCCCAAGACTGAAAAAGAGTTGAATTTTACTCAATGGTAACGGACCTTTCAAATTTTTATGGATGTTATCATTCAACGTTCACATAATTTGGCATCAAATTTACTGGCATACAATTCTCTGCTGTCTGAGTTGGCTCAAACCTATGGGTCAAAAGCCTTCAATTATTATGATTCTCAATTTAGAATATTAAGACAACATCAATTGTTACCGTGGGACCGCATTCACACAGAGCTATGGCTTCGTGCCACAACTTTGTATGGGTCACACATCAATTCCCACATCAACGAGTTGCAAATCCGTCTTTTTCAACCCCAAAGCGGGTATGCTAGGCTTTTAATTCCCAACAGGGTTGTTATCGTCAGATTTGTAACTTTGCTCATGTTTGCTCCAAGTGTGGATTTAATCACCCATTGGTGCAGTGTTATGCTAAAACCCGCCGAAACCCGTTATCTAATGCCCCATCTCATCCTACGTTGCCATCGCCCAATAATGTAGCCTTTAACCCGCCAACTGCAAATGCGAACCTGCCCTTACCTCAACAACAGTTCAAACGGCAAACAAAATCCCAACATCAATAAGGCCACGTAGGTTATGGGAAATATTGGAAGGGTATGACTTTGTAGAACGGGAGTTTTTATTTTCGGGTTTTTCTGAGGGCTTTCGCATTCCCTTTACCGGGGAAAGGATATTTACTGTACCCCGTAATCATAATTTATGTTATCATCATATGGAAATGTTAATTGAAAAGATTAACAATGAATTGGCTCATGGTCGTGTAATGGGTCTTTTTAAACTGCCCCCTTTTCCGAATTTACGTTGTTCGCCCCTGGGTGTTATTCCAAAACAGGAGCCAGGTGCTTTTCGTCTGATTCATGATCTTTCATTCCCCTTTAAGAAGTCTGTTAATTCAGGCATATCAGACGAGTTTACTAAAGTGCAGTATGATTCTATTGATGAAGTTGTCCATATTGTTAAGGCAAAAGGTAGAGGGGCTTTGATGGCCAAGGCCGATATTCAAGATGCTTATCGGTTGTTACCCATCCATCCAAATGATTATGATTTGTTAGGTTTTTCGATTCAGTTAGGTGATGAGTTGTTATATTTTGCGGATATGGGTTTGCCGATGGGTCTCAGCATGAGTTGTCAGACCTTCGAACGATTTAGCATATCATTACATTGGGTTATGGAAGCCAAATATGAAGGGTCCATGAGTCATATGATTGATGATTTTTTATTTGTCGGTTTACCCAACTCTACCGAGTGTTTAAATTCGCTTACAAATTATTTGGCATTATCCGAATTCCTGGGCATCCCTATCAAAGAGTCCAAAACGGTGTATCCGGTGAAAAAAATTACCATCTATGATATCGAAATTGATTCTGTTGCAATGGTTAGTCGACTTCACATAGGGAAGGTTCAAAAAATTTGTGCGGCTTTGGAAGTGGTCAATAACAAACGCAAAGTCACGTTGAAAGAATTGCAGTCCCTGCTCGGGTTGCTAAATTTTGCTACCTTGGTTGTGGTACCAGGTCGCACATTTTTGAGACGCTTATACGATCTCACGATAGGCATTACGAAATCCCATCATAAGATTCGTTAAACCAACGCAGCTAAGTTAGACATAAAACTTTGGTCCCACTTCATGAGTGATTTTAATTGCCGTTGTATGTTCCTCAATGACTCTTGGCTAGGGTCCGATGTATTAAAATTATATTCCGATGCTGCTGCTTCGAAAGGGTTCGCTGCAGTATTTGGTTCCAGGTGGTTTGCAGCCGAGTGGCCTGCGTCAATGGTAAATTACAGTATTAATGTCATGGAGTTATTTCCCATTGTCTTAGCAATAGAACACTGGGGTACCTTGTTGAAAAATCATAAGATAATGAATGTGTCGTTTATGTTATTAATAAATCTACCTCAAAATGCCCAGCCATGATGTCTTTAATTCAGCGTTTAGTGATGCCGTCGATAAAATATAATGTTTTGTTACGTGCAAATCCAACCATGTCGCTGACTGCTTATCACGTTTCCTCTTTCAGGAAGCAAGAGAATGGGCACCGTGGTTGGATCCATCCCCTCAAATGTTACATCCAGAAACTTTAATGATATAAGTGCATCAGCTTACACGTTAATTGGCCAAGCAATGTCCTCGCATTCTCAATCATCGTATTTAAGACAGTGGATTAGATTTACAGAATTTTGTACCGCCTTCTCATTAAATCCAGAGTTTCCGATTCCGTCAGTGGTTATTATTAGGTTTTTGACTTTTCTTTTCGAATCTGGCCTTGCGCCAAGCACTATCGCTTCTCACGTATCGGTCATTGCGTTTGTCCAAAAGTCGTTAAGCTATATTGATACAATTAACTTGTTTATGGTCAAGAATTTATTAAAAGGAATAAATAAATTACATCTCCCATCTGAGTCTAGGTTACCAATTACCCATAGGATCTTGATCCAGTTGTTACAGGCGGTTCCTTTAGCTTTTACCTTATTGTCTCATCAAATGTTGTTAAAATCCATATTTGCTTTGGCTTTTTTCGCTTGGGCGAGTTAGAACTTAAATCGGGTGTTGATATTACCAAGGTGATTCAAACTGAGCATGTTCAATTTTCTTTTGCGGGTAACAGCTTGCAAGCGATGGAAATATCCATGTATTGCTACAAACATAAATCGTCAGCCACTCCCACAAAATTGTTCTTCCAGTGTTCATGTCAAATATCTACAATTAGTTGCGCCCCCTGCTTGCTGTTGGCTTATTTTAAAAATTCTCCTCATGTGAGAGGTCCGGTGTTCCAGTGGCCCGACGGTTCGGCCGTATCATATACATTTTTAAATTCTAGGTTGAACAAGTTGATCGAATTCATTGGTTTGGATAGCTCTCGATACAAATTACATTCCTTTCGGATTGGTGCCGCGACAACGGCATTCCTCAACAGCTACTCGGAGGATGCCATTCGCCGCATGGGACGTTGGTAGAGTAACACGGTTCAATCATATGTTAGATTACCTAGGTTAAGGTTTTAGGGCACTACACTGCATACAACGAGCTATTTTTACTATGTATGCTTATTATTCACCCCATCCTTTAATTGTTAATATGCACGGGCCAGCTTGCATTAGTAGCATAGCATGCCACCGATGGGTGTTGGGGGTTGCCTAAGGTCGATCAGTGTAGGCTGGTTGGTGGAGGGCAAAATACGGTACTTCTCCCACACAAATGTTGTTAGGTAATTGTGTCTTTTTATAATAATTCTCATGCCACATGTGTACATGTAACTTGCTTCTTTAATGATAATCTGTGGGTATTTATTTGTGTTGCTGCATATGCCTGTGTACAGGGTTGCCTAATGTCGATCAGTGTAGGCTGGTTTGTTGAGGGCATAATACAGTAATTCTTCCACACAGATGTTAAGTAATTGTGTCACTTTATATTACAGTGGACTCTGTCACATCCGACATCCTACGGGATCGTTACAATATGTCGGATCACAAAGAGGATCGGGATACCAAGTTTTCTCCAAAACCGGAAATACTGTTTTCGAAAACTGGAAGTACATTGTATTTTTATAATGTAGCTTCGAATCACCATAATGTTATTCCCTTTAAAAATGATAAACCTTTATGTACTTTCAGAATTTTATTACATTACATTAAATAACAAACAATAACAATGTATGCGTACAATATATGTATTCATAATATCAATGTATGCGCACGATATATACAGTCGTGGCCAAAAGAATAGGACCACTCTTGAAAATTGTTGGATTTCTTACTTGGCTTGTAAATTCATTTGATCATATATCTGCCACCTGGAGGCCGATTTGCACAAATGAGGTATCGATCGATAGGTTATTTGAAGTATGCTCATTACGTATGCACATGCATGTTTGATTGATGACGTCATCACGACTGTGACGTCATCAACGACGCCCTAAATCGGAGCAGAAGCAAGCACCTTTTAAAGCCAACGGTGGGGGACACAAGAAGTATTGACTACTGATCATCACCGATGTTAGTTTGCATGTTAACTAATCATTTAGAAATGAAATAAATGGTCGTTGATCGAATTTTATCTCAGTTTGGTAATAATTTCTGCCACCATCCCGATGTTGCTAGATTCTAAATCTTCATTACACTGTCATGACGTCATAGTCGTGATGACGTCATTGTTCAAACATGCATGTGCATGTATGATGAACATACTTCACATAACCTATCCATCGATACCTCATTTGTTAAAATCGGCCTTCAGGGGTAGCAGATATATGATCACATGAATGTAGATGGAAGAAAACCAACCATTTTCAAGCGTGGTCCTATTCTTTTGGCCACGACTGTAATTCATTTCATAACATCATTCAACGCATGTAATCGTATAAAGTAGCTTGCTTGAGGTTGTTAGAAGCATTTCTTAAGGCGGAATCTTGTACACAGTCTTCTAACAAATGAATTTTTGCAATCATCGTTTCGTCTTTAACATGGGAGAACTGTTTTATGTCGTCGAGCATGCGTAGGCATTTGGCATAGGTCAAGTCAGTCGTCAATGTGTCTTCACTCGATTGTCCACTTGTTTTTGCTGTCACGCGTTCATTGATGATATGTTGTTCTATGTCCAATTCGTCGTCACATTCTGTCGGTATCTCACTGTCAAAATTTACAAAATCGTCTTCAGTCACGTTGGATTTAGGCACTAATGTCTCGATTAATCTCGCGAGTGGCACATTGTCGTCTTCGTCGTCAGCAGTTAAGTCCACACTAAAACCACATCTAATAAAACATTTACTTATTGTCGAATCGGATGTCTCACGCCATGCCTTGGCAGTCCAATTGATGGCGTTTAGAACAGTCACAACCGTCACTAACTCCCCGGCTTTATCACATTCATCAATTCGCGTAATCAAATGCGTCATCATGTGGTGTCTATAGTGTGCTTTGAACGCTCTAATAATACCCTGATCCAATGGTTGTAATATTGATGTAGTATTTGGTGGCAAAAATTTAATATTTACATTGCTATACATGTCGCAGATATGGGATGGTGCATTGTCCATAAACAAAAGAATGTTACGTCGTTGCACCTCATCTGACGATTGAGTTTTTCAAGCCAATCAGAGTAAATGGCACCTGTCATCCAAGCTTTGCAATTGGCCGACCAATTGACTGGCAGGTTGATCTTGTCCACGCCCCTAAAGCACCGTGGGTTCTCTGCTTTACCGATCACAAGAGGCTTTAGTTTTTCACCGGTGGCGATACAACAAAATAGGATTGTTAATCTTTCTTTCGAAATTTTTCCGCTCTTAGCGCCCATTTTTTTTATCACATAAGGATCGGTCGGGTAATGTAAAATCGTTTCTTACTGCAGTTTAAATTATCGGCAAACTTCTATTTAAATTCATCTTTCCGCTTTAATATGTCTGACACTGTAGCTCAGCCAATTGAATACTTAAAGACCACATAAAATAGTAATTTTTAATTGCATATATTGATAGCTAAGGGTTACTACATTCATTTTACGTCAAGTTCACTCCAATCTGATTAAAATTAATTGAGATATTAACGTTTAAACATCAGACAGCCAAAAACGGTTTTCAAATTTTCATTTACAACCTTTATCCGGTTGATTGGCTGGTGACGTCACAGGCACTACACATAATCTATACACATTATCTATACAATATATCACTATCTGTACGATATCTCACTGTATACACACCGCCAGTTAACACGTGTGTATTTGTCGGTCCAATTAACATTTGACTGGCGTAATCATTAACTCGTAATTTAACACGTAAGCTACGATAAGTCAAAGCATTTTCAAAAGCCGACCTTTCTCGTCTTAAGTTGTAATAGATTATATATTTGTGACTAGAATAGATTACAATTCACTAGTTGATCAACATCTCCAGCCCGTAAATCAGTACGTAATATTTTAACACAGTTATCGGTACTCATATCGACAAATAAACCGACAGAATGAAGCGACACAGGACGGTGCAGATAAAAACAACATGTGTCTTCTAAAGGTGCGGCAAAAGTGGAGGGGGGGGGCGAATAGAAGAGCCTCATAAGCTGGTATCTCGGGTACACGGTAACGTCGCATTCTGATTGTGAATTAAATAATAAAGTAAATTGTTTTTTTTTTCTTTATATTATATAAAATTGTATATTATTAATATTACATTGGTAGTTTAGTAATTTGTAAAAAAGGCATAGCCAACTTTCCTGTCATATGCGACATGCTTTCAGCATGTCTGTTATTGGCGTACGTGACCATTTTCAGCTTTTTCGCGCCAAAATCAACCATTTTACACATTTCTTAGTAAGCCATGCCTAATATGGTAGACGAAGATTTCCACGTGACATTGAGATCGTGTAACGCTATTTTAGTGATAACGGAGCTTTTTGTTATAAATACAGAGAAATTATTCGACAAATACGAGTGAATTTGAGCCATGTTACTTTCGCTATTACAAACTATCGAAGCTATCGATAGTTTGCTTGATTATCGCAATTTTTATCGATAGTTTCTTTTTACTATCGATACACACTATCGACAGTCAAACCCTAATGATTATTATTTGAAACAATTTTGTTTCTTAAAAGCCGACAATTGATTATTTCTATAGGCTTAAAAGATGTCCGTAGCGCCGGCTATAACAATTTCACATCAATCTTGTTTCAATCAGATGCCAATTATTGTTGGCTTACGGTCGGCTTATTCTAATAAAAAAGAAAAAAAAACACATGGGGAATATGGCTACAACAACTGTCTTTATAAAACAAATTCTAAATTACGAAACAAATTATTCCGTCGTCAATTGTTATTTAATTAGGGGGATTAAGGAATCAGTCAGGCGTTAACGAATACACACGCCGGGTGTATATAGGTAATTAAGGAATAACCATCCCGAATATGCATTCGGTCACTGTGACGTCACTGGCGTCTGAGGGGATTAAGAGTGTTTTCAATAATTGGCCAAGTCGTTTTTACGGGAGGTCTATATTTGCGACTTTGAGTGACAATATCTGAATTAATTTTCATCAGATTGACGTTAAACTGCCGTAAAATGCATATAGTAAATAATGTTTATAAGCTCAATGAATTTAGTTTTCTCATTATATGTGCTCTTTAACGGCTAATTCCCTTTGTGTAGGTCGTGGAACTTTCTCGAAATCTGCTATAAGTTGCCGCTTTACATCTAATGTCAAATCTGTTCGGGCACGCTTTGCAGGACGTTCAGACATTTTGAATACTGTACGATATTGTGTAATGATTCTTCAGTCGCGGCAATTTTTATATAATGTCGCGGTATTCGACATGAGTAACTAAAATCAAATACCAAGCGCACGCTTACAAGAGATTAAATAATCAACAAAGAATTTATAACATTATCAAAGTAATCAACACAGACCGGCGCTTGCGAGTTTTAATCTCACCGATAATTGATTGGTGATTGCTTGTTAATCTTTTCTGGCTTCACACCGATCGACTTTTAATCTCACCGATAATTGGATGCTTCACACCCACCGTTTGAAAGTCGGATTATACCGTGTCGATTCAATGAAAAATCATGTGACGGGACGGCTGATTGATGTCGGAATCCGGAACGTACAGAGTCCGGATCTACCAGAGATTTTTTGAAAGGAAATAAATCGGGACATTAAAATCATGTCGGATGTCAAAGAGATTCGGATTTATCAGAGATCGGATGTGACAGAGTCCACTGTAATTATCATGCCACATATGTACATGTAACTTGCAGTTATGATAATATGTGGTAGGGGTGACTATTGTTGGTAATTTTCACTATTGCGACAGTATTGCTATTGGGTAAACAGCTATTGCAATACTATTACTATTGGGGATTAAATATTGCGATACTATTGCACTATTGCGATAGTTTGATCTGTTTATTAGTTTAGGTTTTAAACACACTGTAAGGTATACATTTATTATAACATTTAAAATAGCATTATGCAAGAGCAAAATCTGCTTATAACAGGTCTTTCTTTAGGCCTGAAATGTTATCCAAATAATCAATTAGACATTAATCAACATATCCAGACCATAATAAACTCTTGATGTCAAGGCTGGCCTTCGATGTTGGTGGATTAAAATCCTATATGCCGCTTAATGGCTGTTGATAATTAAATCAATCAAGTGGATAATCGAGACTATGCTGTTTCTATTAATGATTTGAGTAATGATGACCGAGGCTATGTGAATATTTCAAACGCTTTTTTCTCAGCTAATAGTGGATCAATTTGACTGAAATTTTCAGCAAATTACCTTTACACTATCTAGTTTTTAACGATTATAGTGAGAACTGCCATCTCTTTATCTTATCTCACATAATGTAACTTTAATCAAACAAAAAATTTTGAAACACTAGAAAGTTCCAGGTAATGTTGTTAGATAATATAATATAAGTAGACTTCCAATAATATAACGGATGTGCATACAACGGACAATCGCTTATAAGGACACAAAAGTTTGGTCTCGATTTTTGTAATAAAAATTTCTTGTTTTCAAAGTCTTTTTATAACGGACATACGATGTAAGAGTCCATTTTTATTACGAACTCTCGAATAAGCAGAACAAAATAATGATGTTACTGATTATATAATCGGTGACCGGAATACTTTTCCCAGAAAATAACTATACCGATTTTTAGTGTTGTTACAATTACAAAATTCTTTAATCGGTAATCGCCTCGCCAAAAATCGTATCGGTTGGGCTGTGTAAGACATTCCCGCATTCTGACTTACCCCTAATGCTTTAACTGCTAATTAAAAATCCAGTACTTGCAATAGATTACAATTCACTAGTTGATCAACATCTCCTGCCCATAAATCAGTACGTAATATTTTAACATGGATATCGGTAGTCATATCGACAAATAAAAACCCGACAGAATTAAGCGACACAAGACGATGCAGATAAAAACATGTGTCTTCTAAAGGTGCGACAAAATGGGAGGGGGGGGGCGAATAGAAGAGCCTCCTAGCTGGTATCTCAGGTACACGGTAACGTCGCATTCTGATTGTGAATTAAATAATAAAGTAAATTGTTTTTTTTTTGTTTTTTTAAATTATATAAAATTGTATATTAATAATATTACATTAGTAGTTTAGTAACTTGGGAAAAAGGCATAGCCAACTTTCCTGTCATATGCGGCATTGGCGTACGTGACCATTTTCAGCTTTTTCGCGCCAAAATCAACCATTTTACGCATTTCTTAGTAAGCCATGCCTAATATGGTAGACGAAGATTTCCATGTGACATTGAGATCGTGTAACGCTATTTTAGTGATAACGGAGCTTTTTGTTAAAAATACAGAGCAATTATTCGACAAATACGAGTGAATTTGAGACATGTTACTTTTGCTATTACAAACTATCGAAACTATCGATAGTTTGCTTGACTATCGCAATTTTTATCGATAGTTTCTTTTTACTATCGATACATACTATCGACAGTCAACTATCGCGATGCATCGATTGTTCGATGTATCGTTACACCCCTAATATGTGGGTATTGTGTTGCTGCCGTATTCCAGTGTAGGCGGGCTTAGGGTTGGCACTTCAATCTCTCCACCAAGAAATCTCATAGTATTACCCTTTTTTGGGATTATTTTATGCTGTGTTAACGCTGATATCCATGTGTATAGCTCCTCGTTTAGTGTGAATGATGTACTCCTTTGTTGGGCCAGATATCCCAGACTGTGATTATATCACAGGCTGGTCTCTGTTTGGCGTATTTTTGGGCGGATTGTTTAGCCCAACAATCAGTAGATAGTTATTTTTGTATCATTGAAAAATTCTTGCATACATGTACGTTTGTATTTATCATGTATATTTTGTTGTTTAGCTATACAAATATATATATATATGTTGACGTCATTTTAATAAATGACATTTTTACACCAACGAGAGGACTTTGTATTTTTTGTTAGTCATTGCTGGATGGGGGAACACAAATAAGGATTATTGTAAATAATGTAATTTGTGTTTTTTATCCAATCAGATTATTTCCTCTTATTTACTGTATGTCTAAGAGCCAGTGTTGTTTTTTAGCCAATCAGATTATTTCCTTTTATTTACTCCATGTGTAGATTATGCTAATGAGCCAGCTAAGATTTCCCACGGTTTAAATCACGCTTCCAACATTCCAGCAAACGCAGTCGTAGAGTAATAAGGTGGGGATTATTTGTTATCAGTAAATAATCCAAGCAAATTTTATTGAGGATTTTCACCCTCCTCCACCCCAACCCCCACCATAAAGATTTGTCATTTGTAGTTGTTTCCTTGTCTTTGTCTTGCATAGCCTGATAAGTATTAGCCTATATCATTTAACATATATATATCTGTTAGTAATTAGCGATGCTTATCTCTAATGTTGTAAGCAAAGCATAATATGTTGGGCAGATTGGTTTGCCCAACATTTAGTAGATAGTTTTTTATCATCATTAGAGACATGTATGTATACATGTATGTTTGTATTTATCATGTATATTTTATTGTTTAGCTATACAGATATATTATGTTAACGTCATTTTAATAAATGACATTTTTACACCAACGAGAGGACTTTGTATTTTTAGTTAGTCATTGCTGGATGGGGGAACACAAAAGATTTTTCAAAGTGATCAGGGAAGATAACTCTGGCAGTAATTATCGGAAATCGCCGAAAATCACTAGGCTTCTTCGTCTCATGACCTTAAACACTGTGTATAAATTTAAAGTCAATCGGATATTAACTTTGGCAAACGCAGTCGTAGAGTAATAAGGTGGGGATTATTTGTTATCAGTAAATAATCCAAGCAAATTTTATTGAGGATTTTCACCCTCCTCCACCCCAGATTTGTCATTTGTAGTTGTTTCCTTGTCTTTTCCTTGCATAGCCTGATAAGTATTAGCCTATATATCATTTAACATATATATCTGTTAGTAATTAGCGATGCTTATCTCTAATGTTGTAAGCAAAGCATAATATGTTGGGCAGATTGGTTAGCCCAACATTTAGTAGATAGTTTTTTATCATCATTAGAGACATTAGAAAAGTCTTATATATCATGTATGTTGTAGTTATGTATAATTTTTGTTTTGGCGTATTTTTTGGCGGATTAATTGTTTAGCCCAACAATCAGTAGATAGTTATTTTTGTATCATTGAAAAATTCTTGTATACATGTATGTTTGTATTTATCATGTATATTTTATTGTTTAGCTATACAGATATATTATGTTGACGTCATTTTAATAAATGACATTTTTACACCAACGAGAGGACTTTGTATTTTTAGTTAGTCATTGCTGGATGGGGGAACACAAAAGATTTTTCAAAGTGATCAGGGAAGATAACTCTGGCAGTAATTATCGGAAATCGCCGAAAATCACTAGGCTTCTTCGTCTCATGACCTTAAACACTGTGTATAAATTTAAAGTCAATCGGATATTAACTTTGGCCTCAAGAGTGTCCACAAGATTTTTTGAAGTGATCAAGGGTCATAACCCTGGCAGTAATAATCGGAAATCACTGAAAATCAATAGGCTCCTTCGTCTCATGAAATCCGAAATTGCTGAAACACAGTAGGCTTCTTTGTCTTATGACCTTAAAAACTGTGTATAAATTTAAAGTCAATCGGATATTAACCTTAGCCTCTAGAGCGGACGGACAACAATATACAACCACATTTCAGTGTGGGCGTATAAAAATGACAATTGAGACTGAATTAGGAAAGGAAAATTACTGGAGACAAAAAAATTCACAATTTTGCTCAAGTCAGATGACTCTTTAATTTTGTGTAAAACACGATGAAAAAATATTCATAAATAAAAAAGATTGGCGTCAAATATCTGCAAAGATTTGCCGAAAATAAAAATTCTAAAGTAGCGTAGCTATGTGCCCTGTCTAAGGCTATGCCAAAATGTATCGTAAGAATAAATGCTATGTGATATGAAGTCTTTAATAATGACTACCGTATTTTTCGAGGTACAAGTCAATAACATTTTCCACTGAAGTCTGTCCTTTGTCTTATAATCTGCCTTGACTTATCCCTTACAAAAGAAAACCATGGTTTTTCAAGAAAAACCACAGTTTTTATTGAAAAAACCATAGTTAAGAAGATACATTGGTTGAAAATGGTGAGACATTCCAAAACCAAGGTATTCATTTAAAAACGGTGGTTTTCCAAAAAAAAAAACATGGTTGCTGTTTCAAAATTCGTAACCATGGTACTGGAAATGATGGTTTTCAAATATAAACCATGTTTCAGAATGTAAAAACCATGGTTTGAAAAAGAATGAAGGTTTTCATTTGTACATCATGGTTTACTATTTGTACACCATGATTTGAAATTTGGTCACCATGGTTTTAAATTTGGTCACCATAATTTGAAATGTGAACACCATGGTTTTCCATACAGATCATGTCTCACACTTTATTTACCATGGTTTAGATATTTTAGAGAACAAGCCAACAGTGAGGCTGATGTCCCCTGCCGAAATCCCAAAATAAATAGATGACACATATTAATTAATCGCACATTTATTTTTTTCAAACGTATCGAGCAATCAAACTGTAAACGAAGTGTCATCCAAAAGTGTTTTATAAAGAAAAATGCTAAAACCGACAAGAAAAATGAAAATGTACCCTAGTTAGCGGGACCCTAAAGGCAGACAAAAGGGCCCCCACGCTTGACAAAAGGGCCCCTCTGGCCAAGGGAAAGGGCCCTCGTGTCCGAGTCAATCGTTTCTATACACTGTTACTGTCGAATCCATTACTGAATGAGAATGCAGTCATTGTATTGGCATAAAAATCATCAATCAAGATGAACCCAAGTTATCTTGTCCCAAAGTATCAACCAATCAAATTGCTTATCTCTGCCTACCCTCAGAAGAAAATGCTCATCTTCGAACTCCATCAAGGCATTGACCTAATAAGCATACACACCAATTTTGAACATTTTAACTCAATTCGAAGGAGAGTTATTGTGTTCAAAAGTCTCGGGATATCAAATTGCTTATCGCTCTGCTTACCCTGAGCAGAAAATGTTCATTATATATCTTAGTCAAGGTATTACTGTAATGAAACTATACACCAAGTTTCATCACTCTCACTTAATTAGAACTAAAGTTATGGTGTCCCAAAGCATCAACCAATCAAATTGCTTATCTCTGCTTACCCGTAGCGAAAAATGCTCATCTTCAAACTCCATCAAGGCATTGACCTAATAAGCATATACACCAAGTTTGGACATTTTAACTAAATTAGAAGGAGAGTTATTGTTTTCCAAAGTCTCGACCAATCAAATTGCATATCGCTCTGCTTACCTTGAGCAGAAAATGCTCATTATCGAACTTAGTCAAGGTATTACTGTAATGAAACTATACACCAAGTTTCATCACTCTCACTTAATTAGAACTAAAGTTATCGTGTCCCAAAGCATCAACCAATCAAATTGCTTATCTCTGCTTACCCGTAGCGAAAAATGCTCATCTTCGAACTCCATCAAGGCATTGACCTAATAAACACATACACCAAGTTTGAACATTCTAGCTCAATTAGGAAGAGAGTTATTGTGTCCCAAAAAGCGTGACGGACAGACAGATGGACGGACAGACAGACGGATGAACCCATTTTAATAGTCCCCCAACTTTCTTCGAAAGACGGGGGACAAAAAAAAAAACAAGAATGAATTACATACATGGTTTACACAAATTTATTTTTATTTCAAAATCATGTTTTATGCCTAGGATAAAGCACGACATTGGTTATGCTGAAGAAAGAAACCAGAGAAAAAGACAAACCTGAGGCTGGTAGTCGAGCACTTTAAAATGCTTATAAACTGTCTATGTTTATGTGCATAAAATGAGAATATCCCAAAATTCCAGTAAGATAAACCTTATGTCATGTTTCTAATGGAAAATAAAAATCTACCCTCTACATCTCAAATATTAGAATGGTGCAGAATGATATGATGACTTTTCTTATTAATCACACATCAAAGAATTAAATCAACTGATTTAGATTTATTACCAACAAATATATTGATGAGTAACATAATTGTAGAAAAATACTTAATGAAAAATGTAAAAATATAGAGAAAAATTGGGTTTAACGTCCACTCAACACAAAGTAGGTCATTTTAGGACTAACATGGTTCAAATTTATTTCAATAATTCTATAACAAAGCTATATTGAATTTACAATTATTTGCATAAAACATGAAAAATTTGTTTAGTCCCAAAAGCCCATCACAAAAAATAACTTCTGAATTTTTATCATTTTTCTCAGAGATTTGCTATTACACTGCATACTGGTTTATGGCTTGTTACTTGATTTCATGAAATCACAATATAAATAAATAAATAAATAAATAATTTATTCCAGTAAGTAGGTCTAGGAACCATAGTTACAATATAGTTATGTACAGCATTGATTTAACAAATTTATACGAAAATAGTAGATTTAAAAATATAAATACATAAAGAGAATTCTACATGTAGTTTGATCTAGAACTAAAAGCGCCATGAAATTGAAAATTTAAAGAGATTTATTTTTAGTTGTACATAACTCATGGAACATTATTGTTCACATTATTTACAAATTTTACTGGTATATATTTACATCTTATATGACTTAATTTCATACATACATATAAAAATGAATATTATCTTTATCATTATCTTACATAATGGACACAAAGGATTGTCTTTCATCTTCCTATTAAACAAACTTATGAAGTTTTGGATTGTCACCTCCAAAAAGCATTAAAGGCTTTCTTCAGGTTAAGTGTCATTTGTGGTCTAAGGGGAGACAACTGAGCATTTAGAAAAGAATAAATAAAATGAAAACTATTTATCGCATAAATCTGATATCTTTTATGTTAGTAAATTAAGTTATACAAAAAATTGATTTAAAAAAAACAACAAACTATGACGTTTTGGAATGTCACCTCCAAAAAGCATTCAAGGCTTTCTTCAGGTTAAGTGTCATTTGTGGTCTAAGGAGAGACAACTGAAAATTATCTCCCTTGAAATACTTGTAAATACAAGCATAACTTTTTAAATTTTTTTTATATTAGATTATGTTACTGAAACTTACATAATTTCTTAGAGAAGCAAGACCGCTAACATTTTGGACCTAAAATCGACACAAATGGATCATAATGCATATATAATAATGCAATATGAATGTATATAAACTGATTTACATTTGATGTGCTGTATCCAATATAACAAATTAAAAGTTGATTTGAAGAGCAGTTCAGAATTAACTACTTTTCCATTCTAAAACTGTTACAATAATCAGAAACATGAAATTTTAATTTAAGAAATTGTTTAAGTTTCAGTAACATAATGTAATATTAAAGGACAATATTGGTGCCAGTCATTATCACATATGTGGTAGAACTGATTAAACACTTTCCAAATATAATATTAACACCGAGATCATCGCTACCATAGAGGAGTAATAAACGATTCATGAATCGGAAGTGACGAACGCCAAAGGAAAACACGAGTTATCTCTCTATATGAATGACTGAAGTGAAGAGTGATGACAGATAAACGGCCGAATTTCTGCTCACTAATAATTCCTTCGAAGACAAAAAGTAATTAAGTGTATTGGTCAAATATGAAATCCAGATGAATTAAATAGAGGAACTCTGGCAATAATGAATGTTATTGTTATATCATTACCACAGAAATTATGTTGTTTTATCAAATTTTTGTCAAGTTTTGAGCAGTGAATTTCATCTGCACTGTTTATATGCAACAAAGACTGCACATCACGTCTTGTTAAACATTCATAATCTTGCACCATTGAGTAATTCAACCAATTGCTGTTTTTACGGCAAGCAGAGAAAGTAGTTTCCATTTTTCAAAGCCTGTCACAAAGTCTTCTGGAATTATCCTTTCACAAATAAAATAAACAGTATAAATGGATCTGAAATCAATATCAAGAGAATAAATAACACTCAGTAAGAAAAATATTAATTTAAGACCCTGGGGATGATTTTAGCATTATATTATCCCTTGCAAACTACTTTATTGTGAAAGTTGAATCTGTAAAAGGAATATCAGTCCAAAAATGTTCAATTCCATTCAGTATCTCCAAAGATATGATGAATTCAAAATTCCATCCTGCTCCCTGTGCAACAATAATGGCAATGGTGTACTTTTAGTAAAGGTAGCTTGTTTTGTAATTGTATTAGATCTATTAAATCTATATCAACCAGGGACAGTGTTTACGTAAGATTTAGATAAAGGGTTGACATTTCTCGTAATAATAGTTAAAAAAACTAGATAATGAAAAGGGATGGTGTTGAAAATGCAAGTTGAATCGGTTCTCGTAGATGCAACGAGTTCGGAGTGGCCTCACAAGAATTGAGCGTGTCAGGAAAAATAATTAAAAATTCATTTTTCTTTATTCAGTTTCTGAAGAACCACCCAAACATATAACAAACAAGGAGTTGTACCATTTGACTCTTCTCAAATGCCCTGCATTCGTATTAGGAATGTCCACGATAATCGTATTTTAAAGGGACAATCCCGATAAGAACAAAGTCTCAAAAATTAAAGTCCGAGTATTTATGAAATTTATGGACCAAAATATAGTGGCATGGTGTATTGGTAGCACGTCATTTCGGTCCCGCGTCATTTCGGACTCAGCACAAACGTCGTTTCGGACTCAGTATGGCGACTTTTCGGACTTACTTGGTGTCATTTCGGACTCAGTCAAACGACATTTAAGACTCGGCCGGCGACATTTCGGACTCGGACTCGGACTCAAATAAAACTTAAAAGTATGTGTGTATATATTTGTAACAGCTGTTTTTCTTTCGTTGTAGGTGAGGCTCAAGACAGATTTAATAAAGATTTAAACATTGTTAGTCTTGTTTTATTTATCCCATACAGGCCATTACTTGACAACACGCATTTGAACTTGAAGTAAAACCTATGTTACTTGCCTTTTTTGTATTTGTTTATTTAATTATCGGATATTATTGTATTTTGATGAGTAAGTTTTGATTGTTGACGATGAATTAGTTTAGATTGTTGACGATAATCGATCCGCGATTGTTGTTTTAATCTAGCGATTAGTGAATCCAGCGATTAGTGAAACCATCCCATTGTTGTATTTAAGATTAATAGCGATAATTGATCGGCGTTTCTAATAGCCGCTAAGAAATGATTGAGAAATAAAAACACTGCAACTGGTATTTAATCTGGTGTTGATTAATGAAAGCAAGCTGAGATCATTGAAGCCGTTAAGAAATGATTGAGCCCAAGCTCAAATGAATTATATATATGTGCCATATTTCAATTCAAATCATTCTCAATTTTTACACGAATCTATCATGGCTAGTGGAAATTGCGTAAAGTGTACCAATCCTGTCCGTCCTCGACAAGAAGGCCTCCAGTGCGATTCTTGTCTTTTATGGCAACATCGAACCTGCGATTCCGGTACGTAATGAAATTTTCTTTATTGTTATTCATTAAAACGTTATAAATTTGTCGTTTCTTGTAAGTTATTGTTATTTATTGAAACGTTATAAATTGTTATTTATTAAAACGTTATAAATTGTTATTTATTAAAACGTTATAAATTTGTCGTTTCTGGTAAATTTGTCATTTATGGCAACAGCGTACCCGCAATCCGGGAATTTTATTATTTTATTTATCACTATTTCAGGCATCACTCGGGATGAGTACACAAGTTTAAACCGACATAGAACTGCTTTTGAATGGAAATGCTGTAGATGTGTTGCCCCGCTCCCGCCTACAGAAGAAGAAATAGACATCGAAGAATCATTCACCGTTGAACGACCATACCAGCTGCCTGATCCGGTTATTGAGTCTTCAATGTCTGAAGATGAGCAAGATATTAGCGTATTTGCTGAAGAAGAACCTGAATTAGCATACACTATAGAAGAGGCAGCAACAACACGTGGGAAAAAGAAGCTGTTTGACAACATTGGTTTTGCTTATACGATAAAGGTATGTGTTATATATATATATGTTATAGACAAATATGAACTTATATATTAGAACTAATGTTACGTGTAGACGAATATGATATCTAATTAGAACTAATGATGTTTTTTTTAGACGGACAAGAAAACGACCGTATGGAGGTGTTGCAAGAGAAAGATACCACTGGACCTCACAATGATGTCGGAGGGCTCATTGAGACGACACCAAAGACGTCGGTATCGACATGTGGAGGGGCAGCTGTTTAAGATTTGGGATGAATACAACGAAAAACAAATGAGTACAAGCAGGTTGCTAAAAAAAATTAGTCATTTGTATGGTCCACCTGCCCAATAAAAATTGGAAAAATGAAAAAAATAAAAAATATAAAAAAAAAAAAAAAATAATTAAATAAATGAATAGCCGACTAAAGCTATTTTTTCATCAAAAAATACACCTGTTGTTATAAATGTTGAGTTAATGTATGAATGTGTATGTTTTATACAATAAATGAATGTTTTATATGACCGTTGTTATAAAACGATGTTATCGTTATATGGTATGTTGAATAATAAAATAATATGCCCGTTGTTATAAATCGATGAATAGCCGACTAAAGCTATGTTTTCATCAAATCAATACACCTGTTGTTATAAATGTTGAGTTAATGTTTAAATGAATATATACACCTGTTGTTATAAATGTTGAGTTAATGTTTAAATGTGTATGTTTTATACAATAAATGAATGTTTTATATGTCCGTTGTTATAAATCGATGTTATTATGTTGATAAATAAAATAGTTTATAAAGTAAATTGGCTTCAGTGTTGTATAATTCTACGTTACCTAACCGAGTCCGAAACGTCACCTACCTGAGTCCGAAACGTCACCTACCCGAGTCCGAAACGTCACCTACCCGAGTCCGAAATGACGTAAGTCCGAAATGACGCGGGACCGAAATGACATGTAATCGGTGTATTTACCTTGTCTCAAAATTTCAGCTCAAAATATTGAGTCGTTTGGACGTGAACGTCAACACTGCTTATCCGAACACGTAACCCTTTTAAAGCCCCAATAACACTCTTGTTGTAATTGAAAAATATGTCCCAATATTCATTCTGGTCAACAAATCGTATTATTTTAGAATATTCCAATAAAATGATGATATTAATTTCATCTTAACACACCTTATTAAAAAAATTGGAAAAATTCAACCAATTGATTTGAAAAGTCTAACGTAAACCTTTTCAAATGTGACTTGGATTTTAAAATATTTTCGAACCCTCTGGACAAGTAAAATAGGTTGTAATGGATAATTTACACAACAGGTAGTACATTTAAACATCTAGTACTTAGAATAAGGGTATTATTTATTTTCTGGAGCTACCAAGCCAGCAAGAATGTTATTGTCCCTTTAAGATTTCGGGTCAATTTTTTTCATTGGGTGACCTAATAATCAATTAATGTTTCTTGAGAGGTCTATACAGTGAATGACCCATGCCCTGTACTTGATAACAAAAGGTCAATTTCACCTACATATTATTTTTATAGAAAAAAGTCTGGTTTTATTCAGATACATGTACTATATAATAAAACATTCTCCATTTCCAGATGAAGACTGCCAGGTTTAAGTTATTTACAAGCGTATCACAAATATCGGGTTAGTAGGTGGGCCTTAGGTGATGGTTTTTAAAGGATTTTAACACAAAATTAAGCAGTTTTATTCCCCCCAAAGTTATCGGGATTGGCACTTTAACCTGAAATTCAAACGAAAATGAACTAACGTCGGGAACGTCGTGTCGCTTGTGTAGGACGCCATCTTGGATATCAAATCATCAATCCGGATAAGTCACGTGCCATGGAGTTAATTCGCTCCATACTGTATTACGTTAAGATCATGTCTTATTTCTATGCCGTGTCCATTTTACTTAGCAATAATACTAAACTAAAATTAAAAACTGCGTTCGGTTGTTATTTTTCTACGAATTTAGAGTTTGTGTTTATTCTATAGTTAGTTATTAAAGAGAGAATGCCAATTAGATGCCGCTGTGGAGATGGGCGTGTATCGAAATGGCGTTAGGGTTACGAATAATGATACGAAATTACTATGGTCACGTGCACCTTATTGAAGCGCATGGGTCTTTGTATCGCAAGCGACGTGGAGATCAGACGAGTTAAGTGGGAGTTTTTTTTTCAATTCACGGAGACACAGTGAGAAAAAGGGTGTGAAATCGGAGAAAATGATTGGAATGTATCAATGATGTTGAATCAGAAGAAACATTTCATTTAATAATGAGATGTGGGATATTTCCTGAGGGAAATTTCAACGTGTTAAAATGGCGGGTGGCAGTTAACAACGAAAGGCCTAGCCTACAAACACAAATACTGAAAAAGACATAGTTCTGTTGACTACCTTGCTAAAATTTTAAATTTAGTGGTAAGTAGTTATTTTTTTAATAGTCCCTATTAAGCTGGGATCAAGTGGCTAAGTGGGTAAGACGCTGGCTCGCTAGCCTGGAGGTCGGGTGTTTGATCCCTGCATTGTTGGTTAAGATAGTTCATCCAAATTTTCCGGCATGGTTTCCCCTTGTCAGTGATGCAGGATTGAGGGCCTACCAAGGACAGCTGTTTAGTCGTTCGTATTTGACGAAAAACTGAGGTCCCGTGTACACATTGGCGTGCAAGACTGCATGTAAATGATCCCTTGGCATTTTGAATTCGACAGAAGAGTAGGCTGTAGCGCCGCTGCTCGGACAAAATTTCCTTCACAGCACACTAAATATGGCATATCTTCATTAGCCCAGTCTAGGTTAAGAGCAGAGCAGTAGTAGGACATTAAACCCATTTTATTTCATTTCCCTAATTAAGCTAGCCTTGTAGTTGTAATCTTGTAATTTTTTAAGTGTTATTCAGGGTATTGGACCTATGTTTAGAATTCATTATACTTTGTAGATACCAGTAGGCCTGTAATATAGTATTAATAGACAGTAATATTATAGTTTAATACTATAGAAGGCTTTAACACTAAAGTATGTCTAGAACTGTTCCCATTTTGATCTCTGCGTACACAGTACACTGAGGCAAGAAAGTTCATCATTCATCAGCTGATTCCGGATTTCCAGCGTGGTTAAGACGGCCTGACAAGGGCAATGTATAATTAATTGTTTAGATTGGCCGGACAGCCGAGGTCCTTGATAAACATTAGCGTGCACATTAAAAAAATTGGCAATTTGAATTCCATAAAGAGTAAGAGTAGGGCTTAGTGTGGCTGTCCGTGCAGAAGTTCCCTCATTACTCACACTGCATGGCGTATGCCCGAATTCATTTGCCCAGTCAAATCAGAACAGTTCAGTCGGAGGCTGTTAAACCCTATTTCATTTTTCTCTATTTTACTATTTTCGTTTTTCAGATGACCAAAAAAATATTCTGAGATTATTTATCAAGATACTTAAAAACAAGAAATGTCTATTCACCACAGTGAATGGTAAAAAGTATTTATATAGTTCAGAAGAAAGGAAAGTAAGCAGGCCTTTTTTTTAAATGAGTGCTCAGGCCTTTGTCTATATTAGCCTATTGTCTAGACCACACCTCAAATATGCCATTTATTTATTATGCCTAGCTAATAGGCCTGGACTACAGTTTATGGAAATGGTTCCACAATAGTGAATCGTTCTGAGGAATTTCTTTGAGAACATTTCATGGAAGTACTGGCATATTATAACTCCATTAATTTTCAATTAAACTAACCCCAAACTGTACTGCACATTTTACACAATGTAAAAAAGGTAAAACTTACCACATTAGTCCATCAATTTAATAAAATCTACAGCTGTGCAATATTTATGTTGTTTGCAAAATGGGCGCGCAACCAGAATTAGAACTCACAAATCATTTCACGGCACCAACATGCATACAGCTGGAAAGGTCAGTGTATGCAGTCAGATTTGCCGGGAAGAATTGTCTAATTGATCAAATCTCTTTGATGTTGCACACTTAATAAGCGTCTGAGAATTTGTTCATGATGTCAACAACATAAACTATTTCTTCCACAATAATCAGTTATTATTCCTTTGCAGGTTGGCAGTAAAAAATGAAAAGATAGGTTGCCAGGCAACGAAACATATGCCCACAACAGCTAAGTCGTCCGGGCAGTCAACAAGGGTTGTCGCATATTGTTTCTTTTATCAGTAAGGAGAACATTTACAACACATGATAATCTTATTACGAGTAATAGCCCATTAAATAATTATCAGAAATGATTAGAATAGTTTTGATGGTTTGTCTCAAGGCCTTTGTCCACAAGATATTTCAAAGTGATCAATTGCCAGAAATTATCAGAAATTATCACTGAAAATCAAATAGGATTCTTCGTATCATGACCCTAAACAATGTGTACAAATTTAAAGTCAATCGGATATTAACTTTAGCCTTTAGAGCATTCACAGGGTTTTTCAAAGTGATCAAGGGTCATAACTCTGGCAGTAATTATCGGATATCGCTGAAAAAAATAGGCTATTTTGTATCATGACCGTAAATAGTTTGTATTTACGGATATTAACTTTAGATTTTTCAAAGTGATCAAGGGTCATAACTCTGGCAGTAATTATCGGATATTGCTGAAAATCAATAGGCTTCTTTGTATCATGACTTTAAACACCTTGTATAAATTTAAATTCAATCGGATATTAACTTTAGCCTCTAGAGCGTTCACAAGATTTTTCAAAGTGATCAAGGGTCATAACTCTTGTAGTAATTATCAGATATCACCAAAAATCAAAAGGCTTCTTCGTCTCATGACCTTAAACACTGTGTATAAATTTAAAGTCAATTGGATATTAACTATAGCCTCTAGAGTGTTCACAAGATTTTTCAAAGTGATCAAGGGTCATAACTCTGGTAGTAATTATCGGATATCGCTTAAAATCAATAGGCTTCTTCGTCTCACGACCTTAAACACTGTGTATAAATTTCAAGTCAATCGGATATTAACTTTAGCCTCTAGAGCGTTCACAAGAAATTGTGGACGACGGACGGACGAACGGACCGACAGACGGACGGACGGGGGCGACGGCAATATACGACCACATTTCCATGTGGGCGTATAAAAAGGGCTACAAATAATCAATTGCTGAAGTCTGTGCGAGAGAAATAATAATATGAAAAACTTAAAATGGACACATTTGGTGTAATCTCACGTGATGTGGAAGAGTATATGGTTAGCTCAAGTGACACAGAAGAGGTATGTGGTTCTCAGTTTTGAATTTGATCAGCAAAATTTCTCAAACTAATGCCATGGGGATTTTTGTTATAAGTATATTAATTTTTTATTCATTTACTTATACGATTTTGGGCCTGACCAATACAAGCCCTACCGTATCTATTTTCCCAATTTTTATCCATCATTTTGAAAATGAGGGCATAAGATCTATCGATTTTCCCATTTCTTTTTTAAAATTAACTATGTACGGTAAGGTTTGAAAACATTACTAGATATTCAAAATCAATAATATTTCTGTCCTATTTCTATTACTAATACATAGAGAAATGGTTAGTCTACATTTTTATGCATCCACATTTTCATATGGAAACTCTAGGTCATAATTTTACTTGATTTAAAGCAAACAAAAAAATTCGACAACAACACAGTTACACCTTAATGATTGTTTAGTTTGAATTTCGTGAAAATCAGATCGAAATTGTCGGACAAAATGACCACTCCCCATACGCAAAAAGTGTAAATGTATGTAAATACCAAGGTTGTGGATCCCCTACGGGTCACAGTTTTTATGTTAGTTTGATGAAACTTATAATATTAATTGATATCCTAAAAATCTTGGTTCCTTTTATATTTTGAACTGTAACTTCATGGAATATGGCCATGGTTTATAAGAAACATAGCTCCCCTTTTTTTTGAAAACTCTTTTTTTCTGTTTATCTCTTTCAAAATGTGTGTGTATCTTGCATTGCAACCACTTGTTATTGGGAAATTGTGAACTGCTATATACTAGTATTGAATATGTAAATTATTGTTTTTGTAAAAATATATATTATAAAATGTGGATTTCAGTGCCAAGATAACCTGAGAAAATGGTTTACAGTTTTGAAGGCCTGAAATACCTCATTTTTAATCATCACCACTATGCAAGGTTTGCCAATTTAAATTTTTATTTCATCAAAATCAATTTACCTTATTTTGGGGCAGGCTGGAACTTCATGAATTGTGGACCTGCCAGAGCTTGCAAGTTTGATGCAGCTTTGAACAATGTATGTTTTCAGAAAAATCAGTCATAATACTATTTATATTTCTATGATAAATGGTCTTATTCTCTGATGTTTATGCCCCAAAAATGGATGTGTTTATAACTTTATCTTTCATGGAAGCGCCTTAAAATTATGTGGCTTATAAATAATGATATTGACCTGCCAATACTAGAATTTAGGTATATTTCTATTAAAAGTTATTTTATATATTTATTTTTAGTGTTAATGAAGTCTCAGAAAACCACACGAAAACTGGGTTGCGAGTTTAATATTGGTTAAACTTTAAAGATGGGTTCCCAGAACTGTATTCATCGGGTAGTTTTTATTGCCTATAAAAGTATGACAATCTTACTATAAAAATACTGGGTTCCCTGAAAAACACTGTACACACAGGACAAAAATGTATGGGGTTCTCTTAATAGTCAGTCTGACGATTAAGAATACCTGCACGCGTGGCGTCCAAGACTGCACACAAACTTGAGCGCTTTGCGTACATGTTGATACACTTTATGAAGAGTTGGACGTACAACACTTTCTGGGATAAAAATCAAGGAAAAAGACGTGGTTAGTGGATAATCTGAGAATTTAATGTTTTGAGAACGATTTGAAGCAAAATTATGATAAATTAATTAGATTGAATATGTTTTGTTTTAAGGGCGTTGAGCAGTCTAAGATTCGCACTAACTTTTCAACGCCAATCTTATTAAGTCTTTGCAAACTTGTTCCACTTATAAAATAACTAAGAAAACTCTCGAAAGTCGCGTCGTTTTATGTGTAACAATGGAGATACGAGGCGGAGGAATAAAACTATTTATAGCAAACGAGACTGATTCCCCGACCTAGATCAGGTGTTGAATAAATTATGACGTCGTGCACGCCAGTCACGTGATCAACACAGACGTGGCTTCAACGGGGGTGGAAGATGTCACGTGACCAGAAGGAATTCCCTGTATGACGCTATTATCCAGGTCTATTTATCTATCACGAAAGGAACATGACGGATTTTTTTTTTTATGGTCAAAGATTACTATTTTTTGAATGCATAACATGATTTAGAGTGCGGTGGAGTAGTGCAGTGAAGTAATTATTTACTTTTACATCCGAATTGTTGTATTTTAATACTTGTTGTCGACGTATTCAAAGAATTAACCAAAAATCGCAAAATCTCGTTTGAAGGTAAATAATGAACAACAATTTTAAAATACTTTGAGTTGGTATTTTTTAACGTTTTTGGTGTCGAAATGTAGCTTATAACCTCCACTTTCGATCTACTGGTGGGATTATCAATAAATCTTTTGAGCTTGTACTAATAGAATTTCCAAGAAAACGCATCGTTTTTTTGCGTTTCCATGGATACAAGACAAACCACAACCTATAGCCAAAAATTGACCAGTGTATTTTTGGGACTTGCTATTAGCATTGTTCATGCGAAATTTGATGAAAATATCTGCAGGCATAACTGAGAAAATTCTACTTTTGTTGTCATCAATACCCCTTTTTATCATGCTTTTGGGCCAAGTTTGGAACATAGTTGGTAAATAAAATTGGTATTTATTTGGTGATTAATATGTAGTTTATCACCCCAAATAACAAAAAATGTCATATCTTATCAACAAAAATTACAGTGCTAGCTTTAAAATTTGCATTTTAGACTACTCAACGCCCTTAATATATCATCAAATCTCCCAGTTTGTACCTGGGAATGTAACTTTAATAGCAGTGAAATATTTGTTTCTCAGGTACTTCCCAGCCCCCCTAAAATTTTCAGAATATATATACATATCGTCGGTGGGATTCCAAAAAGTCGTAAGTCCAATTTTCTGGAAAATCACTTTTTGGGATTTCCCTGATCTATTTTTAGATACACATGTCATGTGAAAATTTTAGAGCTCTAGGCCAATTAGATTTTGTTTTACAGCCGAAATATGATAAGTCGTATTTCATTGGATGAAAAGTTTGTTACTTCCAAAAAATCGTATGTCAGATTCTCTTCACCACATGCATCGTCTGCTACAAATTTAAACAATTTTTAGAGTTTTTTGAATGGTAAGTTTTCTCTAGCATATCTTAATGTTTACTTTTTAGAATTATTTCATCATACAGTGTTTTATGCATAGATCAAAGGACAATAAGATCATCTCTCAGAAAAACAATAAATCATTTCTCTTCAGTTTGGATCTTAGAAAAATATTTAGTGATTAATTAACTGCCTAATTCCTTTATAGTACAACATTAGCCTTGTTATATTTTTTTTCATTCCTTTCGAATTGTGATCTGCATCATATTCATAAAAAAATTAACAAAAAGTATCAAAACAATAACATACAACCTTTTGGAAATAAACCGAGATGGTAAATTAAATATCGAGTTACGACATTTTGGCTGTTATCAAATAGATTTTACTTTTATATTTCAGGTAACAGGAGCAAGTTAGACATGCTTAAACCAAAGCAGTTCTATTCTAGGGGGCAATTGCTTGTTCATCTTGCAAATAGTAGTCAAGCCCCGATAATAGTGCCACAGAAACCTACGAAAAAAACAAACACTTCGCATAATTTCACAGGGTCTGATCGATGTATGGGGCCATCATCACCAATAGAAGCTTCGTGCTCCGGTCTACCATTAGTTTCAACACCTGCAACTGATTGCCGTTTAAGGGAAGAAGACATCTCAAAAGACCTTTACCAGCCAATAGATATTAGTATTATCAAAGACCTTCTAATGCCTGATAATGAAGAAGAAGACACAACAGATATCGTCTTGGAACAGCATACTACTAACCCCATTGTATTTCCTGTTCAAACTGGAGAAAAATCAAGATCATCAAGCACCGAAAGTATGGAAATAGATGAGGATGATGTAGTACGAGATCCAGATTGGATACCAGAAGATCGGCATTCAAACACTGATGGAGAAACAGATGTTTTTGCACCAGAGAAAGAGCGCGCATCGGTACCTGAACAAGATGGAAAACATAGTTATGAACCTCCCAGAGAAAAGGGTGGCGATAAACGGGTGGAAAGAATTTTGCAGGAGGTTGAAGATATGGGCGAGACTATCAGGGTAGAAAGAGAAGAAATAGTTGAAGGAACTGATGTTGTCAATGAGCCTGTGAGAAAAAGAGCCAGAAAGGGAAAAGCTGATCCATCGCAGTGGAGGAAAACAGTGAACAAAATGAACAGAATGCACGGAAAGAAATTTCAAAGTACAAAGCGGAATGAGTATGGTTATTCAACTCTTCAAAAAGACGAGAGAATGGTTAAGCCAAAACAATGTAGTAAAAGATGTAAACCTGGAAAATTATGCTCAAGTTTCAGTGAAGATGATAGACAAAATATTTTTGATATGTTCTGGAAATTAGATTGGACTGCCAAAAGGATGTTTATAGTAGACATGGTTGATAAGGTACCAGTAAAAGAGAGAAAAGTGACACCAACAACAACAAAACCTAGAAGGAATCAAAGTCTAGTTTACAATTTCCGAAAAAATGGTGTGAGATTCAAAGTTTGTAAAACAATGTTCCTTACAACTTTATGTTTAGGAGAACGAAGCCTCTATAACTGGTTAGATGGAAATGGTGGCCATACCAACAATCCAGTTTCCAACGAACATAGTATTTCTGATGGTGAACACACCAGTGACCGGAGAGCACAGAGAACAGTGTCCCAAAAAGTCCAAGCAGCCAAATCATATTTGGAATCCTTACCAAGTCTACCTAGCCATTATTGTCGAGCTTCAAGTTCAAAACAGTACTTGGAACCCGTCTTTGCAGACATGACTGAAGTCTATAAGGCTTACACACAGTACTGCGAGGAAAATAACACTTCTAGAGTAAGCAGACGCACCTTTATAGACCTTTTTCATGACCTTAACCTTGCCATTTATACACCGAAGAAAGATCAATGCGACCTATGTTGCGGTTATCAGGCAGGCAATGTGCAAGAGGACAAATATAAAGCTCACATAAAACGGAAAGATGATGCCAGAAATCAAAAAGATTCGGACAAGGAAAGGGCTATGATAGATTCAACAGTTAAAGTCATCACTCTTGACCTTCAAGCCGTGTTATTAGCGCCAAACCTTAAAGCTTCGGCAATGTACTATAAAACCAAATTAGGGTGTCACAATTATACTGTATACGACTTAGCAACAAAAGAGTGTGTATGCTATTTTTGGCATGAGGGGGAGGGGGAATTAACAGCCAATTCGTTTGCTTCATGTCTCCATGACTACATCGAAACAGTCCTTGAGAAGTCACCTAACACCAAACAAATTATCATTTACAGTGATGGTTGCACTTACCAAAACCGTAATGTTGTACTGGCTAACATGCTCCTAAAAGTGGCATCTGACAAAAACATAACCATCACTCAAAAGATCCTAGAAAAAGGCCATACACAAATGGAAGTTGATTCAGTACACAGTGTAATAGAACGGAAAATAAAGAAACGACCGATTTACTCACCGCAAAATTATATAGATATAATCACATCATGTAAAAAATCATACAAAGTATACTACTTGTCGCATACATTTTTTAAAGAATTTTCAAGTCTAAAGACAATAACATCTATACGTCCTGGTAGAGTAACTGGTGATCCAGTTGTAACAGACATTCGGGTATTGAAATATTCGCCTGATGGATCAATCACCTATAAGTTAGATTACAATGACGAATTTGGGGATTTACCCAGAAGATCAAGGTCTACATCCGATGTGTCTTCAGATGAAAATACTGTTCCTCAGTTGTATCCAGAACCCCTACCCATCAAAACATCCAAATATCGCCATCTTCAAGAACTTAAAAGTGTAATTCCTGTGGATTATCATGGTTTTTATGATGGATTAGCTCATGCATAAAGGCTTACAGTCATCATATTTGCAGCGCGGTTAAGACATTGATGTTTTTAATATGTGTTAATTTTTTCAATGTGAAGCATTCCACGTTAAAGTCACCAGTTTTACAGCGTCATAAAGACATTGATGTTTTTATTTTGTGTTAATATTTCAATGTAAAGCATTCCATATTAAATTTTTGAATTAGCATTCAACAACAGATTGCTTGTTTTGATTATCTTTCTTTCTCGGCCTAATTGAATTTCTTATAATGTAAAAAAAAACCTTTAACATAAATAGAGATATAACCCCTTACACAATATTATAAATTTCTTCCCGAACAGCGGCTCTTTGGCCTATTACATCGAATTTCAACTGCCATGGTACCATTTACGTGCACGCCAATGTGTATACAGGACCTAGTTTTCTCGTCCCATCCGACCAACTAGACGGCTATCCTTGTCAGGCCCTCTGTCCTGCTCTACTGACAAGGGGAAACCATACCAGAAAATCACTATGCATTTTCTCGGCCAACACTGTGAGTGAACCTGCGACCTTTTCGTGAAATAGTACGTCTACTTTAAGTCTGAAAACTCGTATCTCCAGGAAAATACCACGATATATATTCCAAATTGTCGTAAGTCCAGTATAAATCGAAATACATGACATACATTTAAAATCTTCATACTGCATAATAGAGTATCGCATTTATAGTGTACATGCCAAAAATAGTTCACTTATAATAATTGAGACAAGTTATAAACAGTTTTTTGTTGCTCCTGAAAAGTTGGTTTTTCAGAGATATGACTTTTAGGAATCCCACCGACGATATATAAAAAATTTCATGCCTCCCTCCCACCACTCATAATCACAAAAAAAATTTGTGTTTACTATTAGTTGTTAAACCCTTTAATTACAATACATTTTCATCTATAAGGCAATAAATCAATCATAAGGCCTCAAGGGTATGATTTCAACTACAAAATTGAGAACAAAAATTGTCCACCTTGGTTCCAAATAGTTTTAGTGTTGCATAATAAAATTAATGATCCCTCCCACTCTCCCCATGTTTTTCTCCCCCCCCCCCCGATTGCCCCAGAAACAAAATGAAACAAAATATTTTTTTTAAAAGATCAAATAAATGTTCCAGTACTACATACTAAGAACTACCTGTATTTTTTTATCTATTCAGAAGTCCCAAAAGCAGCTATTAGATTTCAACTTAATTGGAAAGAGCTAACAGATTACTTGATGATTATGTTATGGACTAAAGAGATATTATCCAGTCATTCTTTAACTGGTAAAACTGCAAATCCAAAGTCCTGTTTGGATTTTGAAAATGTTAATTCCTTGTGTGGTGAGTTAATATTTGCCTTGTGAAAATAAAATTCTTTGAGTATATATGAATGAATCCAGCCCTGTGATCCCGAGATACAGGCTATGTCTAATATTATTTTGCAGTTTGTACAGCTTATAGTTTTAAAATATGATTCAATCATTATTAATACATGTACAGTATTGTTATACATGGCTCTTATAAATCCCAAGATCTACTGCTGTTACTTCATGGATACGGTATTCAGTAGCCAAGGGAAATTTTGTCGAACTATTTGCAAGCATCAGAATGACCGATGCCTTAAAGGAGAAAGTTACTAAGCTTTGAATAGGTCCAAAGAATGCTACTTTCTTTATACTCGTGTGCTAAGCTTGAGTATAAACAACCGACTTACTGGTAGGAGAGAGAGAGAGAAATGGGGTTTAACGTTCACCCAACACAAACTAGGTCATTTTGGGACTAACATGGTTTTTAATTTTATTTCAATAATTCGCTTGCGCGTAGAGGTCTTTAGCAGTGGGAGGAAACCGGAGTGCCCGGAGGAAACCCTCGAGGTTGAGAAGGCGGCCCTATCTCCATGCCACATACGCTCACACCAGGGCTCGAAACCACAGCCACAAGCCAGAGGTCACCGGCCAGCTAGAGGTCGAAGCGCGGCACTCTAGTCCACTAGGCCATCCCAACCCCCCCTTACTGGTAGGCCTACTGCTGGTAGAAATACTAAACATACATGATGTATTGTTTTTGTTATTTGAAAATGTTTTGTATGATAAAATGCTAAAAAGTGACTAATTTTTTCATTATAGAATTTTTGAATAAGAAGTTCTGAGTTCAAGAAAGGAAGTTCACAGGTATATTAAGAATAAACTGAACAATGTTGAAAAATGACCCAAAAATATGAAATTAAAATGTTAAAAAAAAAAAAATTAATCGAGTTTTGTCTTTTGAAGTGATTTTCAGCATCCAGATGCCATCAAATATCACAAATTTCTCATAGCAATGTACAGAATTTACTACTGGAATTCCAGTAGGTTTCCTAACAGTTCACCATACAACTGCTCATAAGATACTATTCTATGTGATCCTATTGAAATTCCTATTAGGACTTCTTTTAAAAGTAAGTGCAAGAAGACTGAACTACACGCAAAACAAAAATATACAAGAAAAAACCTGCAGACAATACAGAAAAGACATTGCAAAAAATAAAATATCAAATCAAGTGAATGGATATTCTATTGATCCCTATAGAAATATCTATTAGGAATTGACCAGATTCCTAGAGCTTCGGATTTGACTTATTGACTTATAGAACTTCCTACATACCTTTAAAATTCTGTTAGCAGAATGGCATTTTCAAATGTATCCAACAGAATATTTTCAGAAGGGAACTAAAATAACTTGTTATTTCAAACTTTGTTTTAAAATTTGATTAAAAAAACAAAGATAGGTTGCCAGGCAACGAAACATACGCCCACAGCAGCTAAATCGTCCGGGCAGTCAACAAGGGTTGTCGCATATTTTTACTTTTTTGGGGAATGAAACATTTGTAATACACTAAAATCTGATTAAGAGTAACAACTCATTATGTAATTATCTGAAAATCATTAGAATTTGTTAGCTTTTTATAAAGTTTTGCCCCACACAAACAATTAGTATAGGAAACATTTAACATCATGGATTTAGCTGTTCAGTTATCAAAATTCATTGAAAATCAAAATACTTGTTCGTTTCAACACTTTAAACTCTGTATATCAGTCTGAAGTCAATCGGATGATAAGTTTGGCATCTATAGTGTCACAAGGTTTTTTGAAGTGATCAAGGGAGATAACTCTGGAAGTAATTATTTGAAATCGCTGAAAATCAGTAGGTTTCTTCGTCTCATGATTTAAAGTTAATCGGATATTAACTTTGGCCTCTAGAGCGTCCACAGGATTTTTTGATATGATCAAGGGCCATAACTCTGGCAATAATTATCAGAGATCGCTGAAAATCAATAGGCTTCTTCATCTCATGACCTTAAACACTGTGTATAAATTTAAAGTCAATCAGATATTAACTTTGGCCTCTAGAGCATCCACAAGATCTTTTGAAGTGATCAAGGGACACAACTCTGGCACTAATTATCAGAAATCGCTGAAAATCAATAGGATTCTTCGTCTCATGACCTTAAACACTGTGTATAAATTTGAAGTCAATCGGACATCATCTTTGTCCTCTAGAGCATCCACAAGATTTTTTGAAGTGATCAAGGGCCATAACTCTGGCACTAATTGTCGGAAATCCGTGAAAATCAATAGACTTCTTCGTCTTATGACCTTAAACACTGTGTATAAATTTAAAGTCAATCGGATATTAACTTTAGCCTCTCGATCATTCACAAGATTTTTCAAAGTGATCAAGGGTCATAACTCTGGCAGTAATTATCGGATATTGCTGAAAATCAATAAACTTCTTCGTATCATGACTTTGAACACTGTGTATAAATTTAAAGTCAATCCAATATTAACTTTAGCCTCTACAGTGTTCACAAGATTTTTCAAAGTGATCAAGGGTCATAACTCTGTCAGTAATTATCGGATATCGCTGAAAATCAATAGGCTTCTTCGTCTCATGACCTTAAGCACTGTGTGTAAATTTAAGGTCAATCGGATATTAACTTTAGCCTCTAGAGCGTTCACAAGATTTTTCAAAGTGATCAAGGGTCATAACTCTGGCAGTAATTATCGGATATTGCTGAAAATCAATAGGCTTCTTCGTCTCATGACCTTAAACACTGTGTATAAATTTAAAGTCAATCGGATATTAACCCTGGCCTCTAGTGCGTTCACAAAAAATTGTGGACGACGGACGGACCGACGACAATATACGTCCACATTTCTATGTGGGCGTATAAAAAAGGAAGAGAAGTTGTTGAAAGCTTCATTGTCTGTTGAGGGCTAGCAGCTACACTCTAGGGCTGTCCCAAGGATGAAATTTAGAGTAAAGGATAGCTCAGACTGGTTTTGGTGCACAAATACCATGGTTTTTAACTAGAATATTGTGAAAAAGACCATGGTTAATAGGAAGCCAAGATTAATAGAGAAATTTAGAGTAAAGGATAGCTCAGACTGGTTTTGGTGCACAAATACGATGGTTTTTAACTAGAATATTGTGAAAAAGACCATGGTTAATAGGAAGCCAAGGTTGATAGAACTAGGGTTGAAAAACCATGGTCACAAAAACCAAGGTTACAAAAACCATTGTGTCCATTCTAGGTTTAAAGTTTAACAGGAAAAGCAATCGTTGAGTTATAAACATACATTTCAAATATCATTAAAATTGTGACCTCTACAGGGTTCACAACCTTGATATACCATATTTTTACACAATTCACGTAAAAGTGACGGCCATTTTGTTCAGTAATTTAGGTCCAATGTTCATGAAATTCCAAACGAACATTCAATACAGTGTAACGGTGATATCATCAAATATTTTTTTAAATCAAGTAATAATTGTGACCTCCAGAAAGTTACAAACCGATATGCACAAATACTGAAAGGAACCAAGATCTTTAGATTATAAACATGTATTTCAAGTTTCATCAAAATCAAATTAAAATTGTGACGTCTATATATATATAGGGTCCACAACCTTGATATAACATATTTTCACACTATGCGCGTACAAACAGCAGCCTTTTTTGTCTGTCAATTTTGGTCCGTTTTTCACAAAATTCAAGCTCACCCTTCATTACCATGTAAAGATGATACAATCAAACAGTTTTATAAATCGGATAATAATTTTGACCACCAGAGGGACCACAAGCCAAAAAGGGCCATAATTCAGGAAGTTACGATCCGATGGGCCAATATCGAAAGGAACCAAGATCTTTGGGTTATAAACATACATGTCAAGTTTCATCGAAATCGGTTCAAAATTGTGACCTCTATAGGGTCCACAAGCTAAAACATGATTTTTCGTACAATCAGGGGCCATAATCTATGAAGTTTTGATCCGAAACATGCCAATATCAAAAGCAGTCGAGATAAATATATTTCAAGTTTTGTTAAAATCGGGTAAGAATTGTGGACGGACGGACGTCCGCATGGACAAGGGCGACAACATAATACGTCCACATGAAAATGTGGGCGTATAAAAACATACCCTCTCCCCTACAAAATATTATCATAGACCTAAGAATATGCCATCAAAATAGAATCCTTTCTCAGACACTTGTCAAAATTGACACATTTCTACTTCACACGTTTTGCGAGATGGTTAGTAATGTCTTTAATATTAATAAATTGAAATTAACATACATAGTCTACTCTAGCACCATAAACACCAGAAAGTGGAAGCGTTGTTGCTCTTGGTGATAATCCATAACTCGGTCCATAACCTGGCTTTGGAACTGAAAATATAAATTATTTCAAAATACTTAGCAAACAACATAAAATGAAGTAAGAGGCCCATTCACTTGATTTGATATTTGTTTATTGTTTGCAATGTCTAATTTCTGTCTTGTCCGAAGGTCTATCTTGTAGATTTTTGTTTAGATTGTAGTGCGGTCCTCCTTCACTAACTAATAGAGAAATGTACTTGAAGCTAGTCTCACTACTACTACTACTACTACCTGGTGTTTTAACGTTCGCTTCCACAGAAGTGATATCGCAGACAAGCCAGTCTCATTATATACACTTTAATTAATTTAATATATCACCGCTTATGTGTCGCACAAGCTAAAACATATTTCAGTTTTTTGATAACCATCATATCCGTGTTGAATTGTGTGTCACATCAGACTACTACAAAGTGCACAATTTTAGCATCCTGTGCTCCGAGCCATGGTTGGCTCCTATGATTATTTTAATCAACCATACATCTACCATGCCTCTATAACTGATCGAAATATGAATACCAATTGTACCAATACAATTAATTTCCCAATTGTACAAAGCAGTCAGTGATTACACGTGATTATTTCATGAGAAAATTACCAGGCAACAAAACATACACCCACAGCAGCTAAATCATCCGAGCAGTAAACAAGAGTTGTCGCATATCTTTACTTTTTTTGCTAATGAAACATTTATAATTTATAATACTCTGATTAAGATTAACAACAAGTAATTATCAGAAATTATCACAAGATTTTTTGATGTGATCAAGGCCATAACTCTGTAATTGCTCATCTCACCTTAGAGCATTTACTAGATTTTTTTTTATGTGATCAAGGGCCATAACTGTAGCAGTAGTTATCAAAAATCGTTCAAAATCAGTAGGCTTTTTCGTTACATGACCTTAAACACTGTGTGTCAATTTCAAAGTGATCAAGGGCTATAACTCTGGCAGTCCACAAAATCATGACCTTAAACAGTGTATAAATATTAACTTCGGCCTCTAAAGCATCCACATGATATTTTTAAGTGATCAATGGCCATAACTCTGGCAGTTATTATTGAAAATCGCTGAAAATCAATAGACTTTTTCATCTCATGACCTTAAACACTGTGTAAGTCGACCATTACCAGCAGTCCACATCTGACCCCATTCAAGGTCAGTGGTGTGATCAGTCAAGTTGACGAAAAGGGCGGGGTATGCATTTATACAAGCACTTTCATTGGTTCAATATCAGTGATTGGTAATAAGGGTGAGTTTACAGTTAAACTGACATATCATATATTGAAGTCAGTCTAACCTGTCGTCGAAACGGCAAATCTACTCGACGATATATCATTGACACAGTAAACCAATTCCTTCTCAATTTGTGGATAATGTGCAAAACTCTATCTATTCGCTTCTTTATTTGGTTTATGTCACTAAATTCCCAACTCATAGCTGTCTTACGTTTGATTCATCCAAATAAAATTCCCAACCTGCTACACTGTTACTGTACTCTTTACCGGTTTGTCTTGTATACATTCTGAATAAATAATCTTTAAAAAACCATCTTTGTCGTATTTTTGGTTTTGTGTAAAATATTTTTGAATTGTGTAAAAATATGGTATATCTTGGTTGTGGATCCTGTAAAGGTCACAATTTTAATCCAATTTTGATGAAACTTAAAAAGAATGTATATAATCCAAAGATCATGGTTTCTGTCAATATTTGCGCATATTGGATCGTAACTTCCTGAATTATGGCCCATGATTGTATGAAAAATCATTAGAACCAAGATAAAAATGTAGGCGTATAAAAAAAGTACTACTATATAGGTTACACTTTTACACATGGTTTTAGATACCAGTAGTGTGATTTCATTACTTCACAAAATGAGGATGATCACTGCACATTTGGGGAACAACTGCAGGCCTATTTCTAGTCTCTATTATTCAGACAAATATTCTATGAATAGTAGTCAGGATGAGTGGTCAATAACTTCTCAATATTTGAGAATATCTAATTATCCAGTCTTTTATGTTAAAATGTATGAAATTCACTTTTTTCAGTCAGCCTATCAAGGGAGGTAAATAGCCTTAAAACAATATGTCTAATGGCCATTAAATTAATTTAAGAATTGTCAATTCAGAAAAAAATACAACACTCCCTAAGTTTTTTATTGTAAAAATTTCTCTCTTCAAAGATCATAGCTATGCTCTTTAATATTCTTAATTTGTTGTCACAATTCAAGTACTTTGTTTATGATAATGTATTTAACAGATTTCTTTGTTTTACTAATTGTAATAATGCATATAAATCTCATATGATAACTTTAGCCGTTAGAGCATTGACATAGTTCAACAAAGTGAAACATGGGTCATAACTAATAGTAAGTGCAGGAGGACCGCACTACACACAAATCAAAAACCTATAAGATCAACCCGCTGAAAATATCAAATCAAGTGAATGGATCCAGGGGCCAGCTGCAAGCGTCCACTGCACAGTACAGTTCCGGGCCTGTTATGGTACAGGCTTCACTAAAAAATGATCTGAAAAAAAAAAGGTAACAAAAACAAAGCGACCAATCTTAACAGTGGTTGTCTCCTCAATGGCGATAGTCCGCCAGTTGACGTCAGATGTTAGAACGTCAAACAATTTCAACAATAAGAGCGATAATCCGGATAGAATCTCGGAAAATGCTAAAATAACAAGCCAACAGTGAGGCTGATGTCCCCCGCCGAAATCCCAAAATAAATAGATGACACACATATTAATTAATCGCACATTTATTTTTTTCAAACGTATCGACCAATCAAACTGAACACAAAGTGTCATCCAAAAATTGCTTATCTCTGCCTACCGTAAGAAGAAAATGCTCATCTTCGAACTCCATCAAGGCATTGACCTAAGAAGCATACACACCAATTTTGAACATTTTAACTCAATTCGAAGGAGAGTTATTGTGTTCAAAAGTCTCGGCAAATCAAATTGCTTATCGCTCTGCTTACCCTGAGCAGAAAATGCTCATTATCGATCATAGTCAAGGTATTACTGTAATGAAACTATACACTCTCACTTAATTAGAACTAAAGTTATCTTGTCTCAAAGCATCAACCAATCAAATTGCTTATCTCTGCCTACCCTAAGCGGAAAATGCTCATCTTCGAACTCCATCAAGGCATTGACCTAATAAGCATATACACCAAGTTTGAACATTTTAACTAAATTAGAAGGAGAGTTATTGTGTTCCAAAGTCTCGACCAATCAAATTGCGTATCGCTCTGCTTACCCTGAGCAGAAAATGCTCATTATCGAACTTAGTCAAGGTATTACTGTAATGAAACTATACACCAAGTTTCATCACTCTCACTTAATTAGAACTAAAGTTATCGTGTCCCAAAGCATCAACCAATCAAATTGCTTATCTCGGCTTACCCTAAGCGGAAAATGCTCATCTTCGAACTCCATCAAGGCATTGACCTAATAAGCATATACACCAAGTTTGAACATTACAACTAAAATACAAAAAGGAGAGTTATTGTGTTCCAAAGTCTTGACCAATCAAATTGCGTATCGCTCTGCTTACCCTGAGCAGAAAATGCTCATTATCGAACTTAGTCAAGGTATCACTATAATGAAACTATACACCAAGATTCATCACTCTCACTTAATTAGAACTAAAGTTATCGTGTCCCAAAGCCTCAACCAATCAAATTGCTTATCTCTGCTTACCCTAAGCGGAAAATGCTCATCTTCGAACTCCATCAAGGCATTGACCTAATAAGCATATACACCAAGTTTGAACATTTTAACTCAATTAGAAGGAGAGTTATTGTGTTCCAAATTCTCGACCAATCAAATTGCGTACAGCTCTGCTTACCCTGAGCAGAAAATGCTCATTATCGAGCTTAGTCAAGGTGTTACTATAATGAAACTATACACCAAGTTTCATCAATCTCACTTAATTAGAACTAAAGTTATCGTGTCCCAAAGCATCAACCAATCAAATTGCTTATCTCTGCTTACCCTAAGCGGAAAATGGTCATCTTCGAACTCCATCAAGGCATTGACCTAATAAGCATATACACCAAGTTTGAACATTTTAACTAAATTAGAAGGAGAGTTATCGTGTTCCAAAGTCTCTACCAATCAAATTGCGTATCGCTCTGCTTACCCTGAGCAGAAAATGCTCATTATCGAACTTAGTCAAGGTATTACTATAATGAAACTATACAACAAGTTTCATCACTCTCACTTAATTAGAACTAAAGTTATCGTGTCCCAAAGCATCAACCAATCAAATTGCTTATCTCTACTTACCCTAAGCGGAAAATGCTCATCTTCGAACTCCATCAAGGCATTGACCTAATAAACACATACACCAAGTTTGAACATTCTAACTCAATTAGGAAGAGAGTTATTGTGTCCCAAAAAGTGTGACGGACAGACGGACAGACAGACGGACAGACAGACAGACGGACGAACCCATTTTAATAGTCCCCCAAATTTCTTCGAAAGGGCGGGGGACAATAAGTGTAGTGATCATGAGCAAACAGGAGCAAAACCTGACAAAGAGAATATTCTGCAGTACGAAGGGCTAAAACTCTACTCTAATAGTAAGTCGGACAAGGAAACATACACCCACACAGCAGCTAAATCGTCCGGGCAATCAACAAGAGTTGTCGCATATTAAGTAATTATCAGAAAATCATTAGAATTTGTTTGGTTTTATAAAGTTCTGCCCCATGCTAACGTTAAGTGTACGAAACATTAGCAGTTCAATTATCGATTTTCAAGAAATTCACACTCAACCATCATCAATGTGTGACAGGGATATAGTCAAACGTTTTTTAATGCAGAATAAAATTGTGACCGCAATAGCGTCCACAAGGTAAAAAAACATGATTTTTCATACGATCAGGGGCCATTATTCAGGAAGTTATGTTCCAATGTGCCCAAATATCGAAAATAACTCCGATCTTTGGGTTATAAACTTATATTTCAAATTTAATTGAAATCAGATTCAAATTGTGACCTCATTATGTAATTATCTGAAAATCATTAGAATTTGTTTGCTTTTTATAAAAGTTTTGCCCCACGCTAACAATTAGTGTAGGGAACATTTAATATCATGGATTTAGCTGTTCAGTTATCAAAATTCCGAGTTTTGTGTTTTCAATCGAGTCAAATCATAAAACTCGGAAAAAAGAAAAAGTTGGAAAATTATCAAAAATATTTTTTTTTTTTAAATTGGCAAAAGTAGTTGTAGTAATACATCTATTTAATAAGTTGGACATAATCTGTAACTTTTCAGTTATATTTTAACCAAAATAATGCAATATGGCAGTTATAATCGAATATCCGAGTTTTCCGAGTTTTGTATTTTGGCCTATACGAAAATGCAAAACTCGGAAAACTCGGAAAGTGGTCAAAAGGTATCAAAATAAAATATTTTTCATTGGATATGGTGTGTAAGGGTTGTAATATGTACAAAGGAACTCAACTCTCCTTTACAGGGATAATTTGGGTGAGATCGAAAACACGGACATCCAACAGATGAAATGATTAAAATGAGGTGTGTATATAATTTCAATTTGACACATGGCCTCGAGGCCGAACATGCCCTGTTCTACCATACTAAATACGTTGTGTCGAGAATAGGCCTACCTAACTTTTAGAAATAAAATTGGCGAAAGGAGTGACAAACCACATCTATTTAATAAGTTGGACATTTTCGTATAGGCCAAAATACAAAACTTGGAAAACTCGGAAAGTGGCAAAAAGATATCAAAATACACAATTTTTCATTGGATAATTATGATTATGACAGTAACACATGTATTTAATAAGTCGGACATGATCTATAACCTTTTCAGTTAGATTTTAACCAAAGTAATGCAATATGGCAGTTATAATTAAAATTCCTGAGTTTTGTATTTTGGCCTATACGAAAATACAAAACTCGGAAAGTGGCAAAAAGATATCAAAATACACTATTTTTCATTGAATAATTATGATTATGACAGTAACACATCTATTTAATAAGTTGAACATGATCTATAACCTTTTCAGGTAGATTTTAACCAAAATAATGCAATATGGCAGTTATAATTAAGTTGGACATGATCTATACAGTCCGCGAAATTAAGAATTTTCTACCACGGCACAAAAAAATGAAAAATACCGTGGCAGAATGATACTGCTACGGCACCACGGCATTTTTTTTTATTTCAAGATCAATGCTTTTTTCAACTATTCAAGATGGATAAAATTTATTTATTCACGTCACAAAATTTGACGCGAATCGGTTAGGTGTGGTCGTGCGAGCTCAAAAACGTGCGAACGATCTCCTGGTTACGCAAATTGAAATATCAGTTACGTTAACAAATTTATTCGCATTTGATCAATATTTATACAAGATGACTTTGTGACACTGGTCTAAATAATTAATATTATACCATAAACTCAATTCATTCATTCTTGCCATTTCATTTCTCGATCAGTCTTACTGGTACTTTCACTTTGACAGATGAGGTATTTTTGACATCAGGTATTGACCAGTTGTAAGCAGGTTGATTTAAAAATGCCCCAAGTCCTAATTCTTTAAATGATAGTAGTGCCATAAATATTGAAACATGTCATCTAAATTTCCAAATAATTTACTACACCTGTTCCTTACACTTATATAGCCATGCTGTGCGGTGCCGGTGGTACAATGGCCCGTATGTTTAGGTCGTTTTCTTTGACCCCCACATGGCATCGCTTGCCTGCCAATGTAAACGATTTTACTGTCCTGTCTATTTTAATATTATTTCATCACATCAAATTATTCTGTTTCCTTTTGAAACTTGGTTTGGTTTGTAGAGTGTCGAGGTTAATAAATACTATGTATTTTGTCAATCAGTCGGTACATTGAGGCTATTATACCCTCCGTTACATAAGGCTTAGTAATTATAAACAAAGGATGTAAATCGGTTCAGGTCCATTGAATGTGACAAATGATACAGTTGTCTGTTAAAAATACAAATGACGAGAATGGTAACATTGTTCATGCATTAGCCAGACTATTGGCAACAGTCCGTGTCTATTTTAGTTTATTATAATCGTTGAAAAAAAAACCCACTGTAAACGGTACAGCATGAATATGCCTTCAGCACATGGGTTAAAAGTGTACCGGTATTCGGTAATTGCAATATATTTGTCAGACTTTCGTATACAAAATAATAAATTTACATGACGTTATTACACGGTCAATCGACATCCTCCTGGTATTATTCTATAACCGGTACATTTTGTCACTATAATTTTAAGGATCGTAAGATCTACCACGGCAAAAAAAAATGAATTATGCCGTGGCAGATGGGAGTTGCGTCGGCTTTTACCACGGCTTTGCCGTTTGCCGTAGTTAATTTCGAGCGCTGTCTATAACCTTTTCAGTTACAGTGTACTCTGTAACTTCCGGCTTTTGATCAATCCGCCACTCGCCTAGATCCGCCCAAAACCTCTGGTCCCGATTTCTTTCCTTCTTGATTGCTTGTAAAACGTTTTGTTCTAACCGCCATTTTGTCACTTCCGCCTTTCGCAATCGACTCGAGGTCCGATGAGTGATTATCCATTGTTATTTAATCCTATAATCCGCCACTGTCAACTCCCCAATCACAAAAACACCACAGTTTATCAGACACTAATAATTAAAGTATAAACAAATAGTACTTGACAAATCGTTTAAGGGTTCGTTGATTGGCAATCATTTTCAATAACTACCGTAACGTTAACACGTGACCGTGTCGGTGTCTTTAAACTCCCAAATTGGTCTTGTCGGTTTCTTGAATTCCCGAACAAAGCTTTGGAATTTGAGTTTATTTATATGATAAGTATAAATACAGGTGTTAAATTAAAAATGGGTATCAGTTATTTGATATATTATTCTTATGCGCTATTCTCTTTTATGATTTATTTTGTGATATATTTTGTGAATTATATCTGAACGTCTTGCTAACTCTGGATGTAAAGCGTCAACTTATTGCCGATTCAGAAAAATACCGCGACCAACACAAAAGGACTTAGCAAGCAAATATGGAATAGGCCGTACTACAGTGGGTGATATTTTGAGAAATAAATTTATAAAGAAGATTTTAAAACCAGATCAAGGGACTGTACTCTGTTTTACAAATATTCCATTCACATTCACTTCCTGTTATTGGATAAACCGCCACTCGCCGATATCCGCCATTTCTATTTGGTCCTGCTTGATGCTGGAAGTTACAGAGTACACTGTACATTTTAACCAAAATAATGCAATATGGCAGTTATAATTAAATATCCGAGTTTTCTGAGTTTTGTATTTTGGCCTATGCGAAAATACAAAACTCTGAAAACTCGGAAAGTGGCAAAAAGATATCAAAATAAATTTTTTTTCATCGGTAATTAACATAATACATATATTTAATAAGTTGGACATGATCTTTAACCTTTTCGGTTAGATTTTAACCAAAGTAATGCAATATAGCAGTTATAATTAAAACTAGACCTGCATGCAGGAATGACGGGTTTCACTGGTGCCACGTTACCCTTAAACATGTCACTTCCGGTGCCAAGTTACCCTTGAACATATGTCACTTCCGGTACCAGCGAAACCACTAAACAGGTTTCCAAATTAACATTGCACACAAATAAAATGGACGCAGAATCAACAAAATCCAGCAATATCAATTCATTTTATACATTTGTTACTTGTAAATGATCTTGACAAAATGAAATTACTCCCGGTGTTAATGCAAATGTTCAATTAGTCTTATGAAATCAGAAATTGCATACGATATCATATAGTGAAAATTTTATGTGAATCGAATAATAATTGCCACTTTTAAAGACCAAAAAAACTTGAAAAGTGACTTGTAGAAAATCGGCTATTTCTCTGCAACCGTACAAGTTAAAAACCATTTTGTGGTATCTGTATGATCGTATGGGTTCATTCTATTTGTTGATTGGCATCAAATACCATAATTTGAAAAAGATTTCAAAACAGACTCATTTGAATAAAATATCTGTTTTGGAGGCTAAAAATACAGTTTTTGCCAAAATGACATTACTTCCGGTGATAATGAAAACTTAAATTACTTGTATGAAATCCCAAAAGGCATTAGGTATAACACGGTGTGACGTTTATGAAAATCGAATAATAATTGACCCTTTTATGGCCCCGAAACCTTCAAAAGTGACCTGTAGAAAACCGTCTATTTCTCGGTAACCGAACAAGTTAGAAACCATTTTATGATATCTATATGACCATATGAGTTTTGTTTATATGTGAATTTAAACCAAAAGTTAAAATTATTAATACATATTAAGTTATTCTTGGTTGAATAAAACATTGATTTAAAAAGTTTAAAATGCATTTTTTGACCAAATGATGTCACTTCCGGTGTCAATTTTAAATTGTAATCAACTTGATATGACGCTACGTGCTTTTTGAATCAAATGATGTCACTTTTATAAAAATCCAATCATAATTGACTATTTTACAGGCAAAATAACGAAAACAGTGACTTGTACAGAACTGCCAATTTCGTGGTAACTGCTTATATTACAAACTAATTTTAAAATACATTTTCTTCGTATAGATTATAGCTACAAGTTTATAAAAGTTACGAAGAAATATTTTAAAATCTGAAAAGCCTGAATAGGTTGTAAATAGGTCAATTTTACACCATTTTTAGCCTCTTAATCGAATTTGCTCGAAAATGAAATCGAAATTAAAAAAAATGCTTCCGACATTTTTTGCGCCTTGAAAGGGCACACTCTTTGAGTCAAATAATTTTTCCAAAAAATAATATTTGTTTTCGAAAAATGGTACCTAACTGTCAAAATTGTAGTTTTTGGTAAAATTATACCACTTCCGGTGCCGACAGATAACACTTCCGGTAATAAAAAAAATGACAATTGAGACAACAAAGCATATGAACTTTGTTTTATACAAATCAAACAATAAAAAATTAATCTAGGACTGAAAAACTGAATTAGCCAATGGCGGCCAAGGAAAATTACTGAGACAAAATCTTTTAACATTTTTGCACTAGTCAGATGACTCTTTAATTCTGTGCACAATACGACTAAAAAATATTCATAAATAAAAAAGTTTTTTGTAAAATTTTAAATTTTCGAAATTTGGCGCCTAATATCTTCGAAGATTTGCCGAAAATCAAAAATCGAAAGTAGCGTAGCTATGTGCCCTGTCTCCGGCTATGCCAAAATGTATCGAAAGTTAAAATTCAATGATTATTGTTAAAATTACTGCAATATTTTAAAAAACGATAATTTGGTGATTTCGGACATTTCGCATTGTCGCAGAACGCTCAAAATAGCTTTATCCTCTAAGTCACACCCACTTTCCCAGTAAAACCGAAGAAATCGTAAGGATGCGACACGTAGTTGCTGAGATCTATTCAAATTGGAATCTGAATAATAATAATAATAAGAACTAGACCTGCATGCAGGAATGACGGGTTTCACTGGTGCCACGTCACTTTCGGTGCCACGTTACCCTTAAACATATGTCACTTCCGATACCAATGAAACCATCAAACAGGTTTCCACATAAGCATTGTAAACATCAAATAAAATGGACGAAGAATCAACCAAATCCAGCAATATCAATTCATTTTATATATATGTTACTTGTAAGTGATCCTGGCAAAATTTCATTACTTCCGGTGATAATGAAAATGTTCAATTAGTTTTATGAAATCAGAAATGGCATAAGGCAGCATAATGGCGAAAATTGTATGTAAATCGAATGAGAATTGCCACTTTTATAGACCAAAAACCTTGAAAAGTGACTTGTAGGAAATCGTCTATTTCTCGGCAACCGTACACGATAAAAACTATCTTTTGGTATCTATATGATCGTATGGGTTCAATCCATTTGTTGATTGGAATCAAATATCATAATTTGAAATATATTACAAATCAGACTCATTTGAAAAAAATGTCTGTTTTGAAGGCTAAAAATACAGTTTTTGCCAAAATGACATTACTTCCGGTGATACTGAAAATGTTAAATTAGTTCTATGAAATCATAAATGACACAAGATATCATATGGTGAAAATTTTATGAAAATCGAATAATAACTGACACTTTTATAGACCAAAAACCTTGAAAAGTGACTTAAGGAAAATCGCCCATTTCTCTGCAACCGTACAAGTTAGAAACCATTTTGTGGTATCTGTATGATCGTATGGGTTCAATCTATTTGATCAATAGAATCAAATATCACAATTTGAAAAAAATAACAAATACGACTCATTTGAATAAAATATTGTTTTTTGAAGGCTAAAATTTAAGTTTTGAGCAAATGACGTCATTTCCGGTGGCAGCGCAAGGGGTAAAATGGTTTGACATAGTCCACTATGGCATTAGGCATCCAATGGCGAAAGAAAATTGAAAATCGAATAATAATTGATTCTTTTACAGCCAAAATTACGTGAAAAGTGACTCCTGCAAAATTGCCTATTTCTCGGCAACTGCTTAAATTACAAATTAATTTTCACATACATTCTCTTCGTATGTATTATAGCTACAAGTTTATAAAAGTTACGTAAAAATATTTTAAAATCTGAAAAGCCTGAATGAGTTGTAAATAGGTCAATTTTACGCCTTTTTTCACCTCTTAATCCAATTTGCTAGAAAATGAAAAAGAAATTAAAAAAACTGCTTCAGACATTTTTTGCGCCTTTAAAGGACACACTCTTTGAGTCATATAATTTTTCAAAAAAATAATATTTGTTTTCAAAAAATGTACCTAACTGTCAAAATTGTAGTTTTTGGTAAAATTATGCCACTTCCGGTGCCGACAGATAACACTTTTGGTAATAAAAAAAATGACAATTGAGACAACGAAGCATATGAACTTTGTTTTATACAAATCGAACAATAAAAAATTAATCTAGGACTGAAAAACTGAATTAGCCAATGGAGGCCAAGGAAAATTACTGAGACAAAATTTTTTAACATATTTGCGCAAGTCAGATGACTCTTTAATTCTGTGCACAACACGACTAAAAAATATTCATAAATAAAAAAGTTTTTTGTAAAATTTTAAATTTCCGAAATTTGGCGCCTAATATCTTCGAAGATTTGCCGAAAATCAAAAATCGAAAGTAGCGCAGCTATGTGCCCTGTCTCCAGCTATGCCAAAATGTATCGAAAGTTAAAATCCCATGATTATTGTTAAAATTACCGCAATATTTGTAAAAACGATAACTTCGGTGATTTCGGACATTTCGCATTGTCGCAGAACGTTAAAAATAGCTTTATCCTCTAAGTCACACCCACTTTCCCAGTAAAACCGAAGAAATCGTAACGATGTGACACGTAGTTGCTGAGATCTACTCAAAACAAAAGAAGAATAATAATAATAATAATAAGAATAACTAGACCTGCATGCAGGAATGACGGGTTTCACTGGTGCCATGTTACCTTTGAACTTGAACTTGTGTCACTTTCGGTGCCACGTTACCCTTGAACATATGTCACTTCCGGTATCAATGAAACCAATATACAGGTTTCCACATAAGCATTGCACATATCAAATAAAATGGAAACAGAAACAAACAAATCCAGCAATATCATTTCATTTTATACATTTGTTACATGTAATTGATCCTGACAAAATTACAGTACTTCCGGTGATAATGTAAATGTTCCATAAGTTTTATGAAATCAGAAAGGGCATAAGGCATCTCATGGTGAAAATTTTATGTAAATCGAATAATAATTGCAACTTTTATAGACCAAAAACCTTGAAAAGTGACGTGTAGAAAATCGTCTATTTCTCGGCAACCGTACAAGTTAGAAACCATTTTTTGGTATTTATATGACCGTATGGGTTTAATCTATTTGTTGATTGGAATCAAATATCATAATTGTATAAACATTACAAATCAGACTCATTTGAATAAAATATCTGTTTTGAAGGCTTAAAATACAGTTTTTGCCAAAATGACGTTACTTCCGGTGATAATGAAAACGTTAAATTAGTTTTATAACATCGTCTATGACATTAGGCTTCAAAGGGTGGAAATTTTATGAAAATCGAATAATAATTGACACTTTTATAGGCCAAAAACCTTCAAAAGTGACTTTTAGAAAATCGCCTATATCTCGGCAACCGAACAAGTTAGAAACAATCTTATGATATCTTTTTGACCGTATGAGTTTTGTTAATATGTGAATTTAAACCAAAAGTTGATTTTATTATTATATGTGACATAATTCTTGGTTGAAAAAAATATCGATTTCAAAAGTTAAAAATTGAGTTTTTGACTAAATGACGTCACTTCCGGTGTCAATTTTAAATAGTAATCAACATGATATAACGCACACTTGCTTTTTGAATCAAATGATGTCACTTTTGTGAATATCCATTAATAATTGACTATTTTACAGGCAAAATTGCGAAAAGAGTGACTTATGCAAAACTGCCTTTTTCTCGGCAACTGCTTATATTACAAACTAATTTTAACATACATTTTCTTCGTATGGATTATAGCTACAAGTTTATAAAAGTTACGAAGAAATATTTTAAAATCTGAAAAGCCTGAATAGGTTGTAAATGGGTCAATTTTACACCATTTTTAGCCATTTAATCGAATTTGCTCGAAAATGAAATTGAAATTAAAAAAACTGCTTCCGCCATTTTTTGCGCCTTGAAAGGGCACACTCTTTGAGTCAAATAATTTTTCCAAAAAATAATATTTGTTTTCGAAAAATGGTACCTAACTGTCAAAATTGTAGTTTTTGGTAAAATTATGCCACTTTCGGTGCCGACAGATAACACTTCCGGTAATAAAAAAAATGACAATTGAGACAACGAAGCATATGAACTTTGTTTTATACAAATCGAACAATAAAAAATTAATCTAGGACTGAAAAACTAAATTAGCCAATAGCGGCCAAGGAAAATTACTGAGACAAAATTTTTTAACATTTTTGCACTAGGCAGACGACTCTTTAATTCTGTGCACAATACGACTAAAAAATATTCATAATTGAAAAAGTTTTTTGTAAAATTTTAAATTTTCGAAATTTGGCGCCTAATATCTTCGAAGATTTGCCGAAAATCAAAAATCGAAAGTAGCGTAGCTATGAGCCCTGTCTCAGGCTATGCCAAAATGTATCGAAAGTTAAAATCCAATGATTATTGTTAAAATTACTGCAATATTTTCAAAAACGACAACTTCGGTGATTTCGGACATTTCGCATTGTCGCAGAACGTTCAAAATAGCTTTATCCTCTAAGTCACACCCACTTTCCCAGTAAAACCGAAGAAATCGTAACGATGCGACAAGCAGTTGCTGAGATCTACTCAAAACAAAAGAAGAATAATAATAATAACTAGATCTGCTACTGTCCCATGCAGATATGAAAGCTTTCATATTCATCGCCACGTGTCATTGATTGTATCAAGTATCCTAAATAAAAGGATAAGAAGAAAAAATTATCAAAATTCGTCAAAAAGTCGCAAAATTACAAGTCTAAATATAGTATGAAACATTGCACCCAGACATAACAATAATCTGAAAACTAAAGGGAAATAACCGAAACTTGTATTACTGTAATGAGACGGATGAGAAAATGAAATGAAAATTGCCGGAAAAAAATTAAAAATGACAGATTGGACAGGCGACCTTACTCCTTGTCACGTACAACCGAGCATTCGAAAACACGCTAGTTAACTCAATGACAGGCGCGCGTGCTAACCATTCAGCCGCCCAACCCCCCCTTTGAAATCAGACACGTACAAGCCACTCACAAAAAAATGGTAAATTAATGAGTTTAGTGCAAAAAGGCGTCTACAGCACCCGGTGTTCCCAGGCGGTCACCCATCCTAGTACTAACCGGGCCCGACGTTGCTTAACTTGAGTGATCGGACGAGAACTGGTGTTTTCAACATGGTATGACAGTAGACGAGAGAAGGTGGACAGAACCCGTAGTTATACATACTTGAATTGACCCGCTTATTGAATTTTTTTTGGGGGGGGGGGGGGTTGTCGGTTTTAAAAAGCACAGCACAGCACCCGGTGTTCCCAGGCGGGCACCCATCCAAGTACTGACCGGGCCCGACGTTGCTTAACTTCAGTGATCGGACGAGAACTGGTGTTTTCAACGTGGTGTGGCCGTAGACGAGAGAAGGTGGACAGAACCCGTAGTTATACTTACCTCAATTGACCCGCTTATTGATTTTTTTTGGTTTTTTGTCGGTTTTAAAAAGGGGCCTACAGCACCCGATGTTCCCAGGCGGTCACCCATCCAAGTACTGACCGGGCCCGACGTTGCTTAACTTCAGTGATCGGACGAGAACTGGTGTTTTCAACGTGGTGTGGCCGTAGACAAGAGAAGGTGGACAGAACCCGTAGTTATACTTACCTCAATTGACCCGCTTATTGATTTTTTTTGGTTTTTTGTCGGTTTTAAAAAGGGGCCTACAGCACCCGATGTTCCCAGGCGGTCACCCATCCAAGTACTGACCGGGCCCGACGTTGCTTAACTTCAGTGATCGGACGAGAACTGGTGTTTTCAACGTGGTGTGGCCGTAGACGAGAGAAGGTGGACAGAACCCGTAGTTATACTTACCTCAATTGACCCGCTTATTGATTTTTTTTTTTTTTTTTGTCGGTTTTAAAAAGGGGCCTACAGCACCCGATGTTCCCAGGCGGTCACCCATCCAAGTACTGACCGGGCCCGACGTTGCTTAACTTCAGTGATCGGACGAGAACTGGTGTTTTCAACGTGGTGTGGCCGTAGACGAGAGAAGGTGGACAGAACCCGTAGTTATACTTACCTCAATTGACCCGCTTATTGATTTTTTTTTTTTTTTTTGTCGGTTTTAAAAAGGGGCCTACAGCACCCGATGTTCCCAGGCAGTAACCCATCCAAGTACTGACCGGGCCCGACGTTGCTTAACTTCAGTGATCGGACGAGAACTGGTGTTTTCAACGTGGTATGGCCGTAGACGAAAGGTGGTGGACAGAACCCGTAGTTATACTTACCGGAATTGACCCGCTTATTGATTTTTGGGGCGGTTTTTGTCGGTTTTAAAAAGGCGTCTATAGCACCCGGTGTTCCCAGGCGGTCACCCATCCAAGTACTAACCGGCCCCGACGTTGCTTAACTTCAGTGATCGGACAAGAACTGGTGTTTTCAACGTAGTGTGGCCGTAGACGAGAGAAGGTGGGCATAACCCGTAGTTATACTTACCTGAATTGACCCGCTTATTGATTTTTTTTTTGTGGGGGGGGGGGAGGTGTCGGTTTTAAAAAGGCGTCTACAGCACCCGGTGTTCCCAGGCGGTCACCTATCCAAGTACTGACCGGGCCCGACGTTGCTTAACTTCAGTGATCGGACGAGAACTGGTGTTTTCAACGTGGTGTGGCCGTAGACGAGAGAACGTGGACAGAACCCGTAGTTATACTTACCTGAATTGACCCGCTTATTGATTTTTTTTTTTGGGGGGGGGGGGTGGTCGGTTTTAAAAAGGCGTCTACAGCACCCGGTGTTCCCAGGCGGTCACCCATCCAAGTACTGACCGGGCCGGACGTTGCTTAACGGACGAGAACTGGTGTTTTCAACGTGGTGTAGCCGTAGACGAGAGAAGGTGCACAGAACCCATACTTGTGCTAACTCAAATTCTTTTTGTGTCTTATTCCCTGGGGAGACGGGCCGAGCGCAGAGCTGGAGTGGTGCAAAAGAGTGCGCGCTGTGGTCTGATTCGCGGAAAATTGATTTTTTCACGAAGAATCAGGGCAAAAAGGCGTCTACAGCACCCGGTGTTCCCAGGCGGTCACCCATCCAAGTACTAACCGGGCCCGACGTTGCTTAACTTCAGTGATCGGACAACAACTGGTGTATTCAACGTGGTATGGCCGTAGACGAGAGACGCTGGACAGAACCCGTAGTTATACTTACCTGAATTGACCCGCTTATTGATTTTTTTTTTTGTTTTTTGTTTTAGAGTATTTAATTGTTTTAAAGAGACACGTTAAATTAAAGTTTGATTTTAAATAAGACCAATAAAATTAGGATTTAATAATGCCAGACTAATATTAAATAAAGTTTTAAATTAAGAATAATTAATTATTGGTCTAATGCAATGAAATGCTTTGATTTGACGGATGAAATGTACGATGGGTGTTCACACTATGTGGCTAAGGCGTTGGCCTGCTAGCCAGGAGGTCGGGTGTTCGATCCCTGCATTGGCCGAGAAAGTTCATCTCGATATTCTGGCGTGTCCCCCCATCCGCCGTGTACACATTGGAGTGCACGTAAAAGATCCCTTAGCAGTTGGAATTCTATATTGTTGAATAAGCTCTATACGATGACTAAATGTGCAGATTGTAGCCACCCACACTGCATGTTTTGCTTAACAATGAAAGGGTGCGGTTTTCAATTTTAGATCCTTTTATTCTACTACTCCTGATATTTTGGACTGTTGATCTATGATTTCATATAAAAGACTACCGATAAGACTCTTTGTAGAAGAAGTTCCCCCAAAATATTATGTTGACTTTAAGAGAAAGGGACCTTGAAAAATGCTCCAAATCGTAAAAATACGACTTTTTGGATTTTTGATCTCTTTTTTCTGCTACCCCTGATATTTAAAAAAAAATGATACAATGATTTCACACAACGGGCTAGCTATTAGACTCTCGATTGACAAGAGTTTCATCACCCTCCCTTCATTATAACCGAAGTTATTGTGCCCTAAAGAATCAACAAATCAGCATGCTTATCTCTGCTTACCCTAGGCAGAAAATGTTCATCTTTGCACTCAATCATGACATTGACCTAGTGAACGTCTACACCAAGATTGAACATTCTAGCTCAATTAGAAGGAGAGTTATTGTGTTTCAAAGTCTCGGCCCTTCAAATTGCTACTACTTTTCATATTCACTTCAAAATGGCAACCACCAGTTGACCTAAATCAAAATTCTGCTCCCTACGATTTTCGGGCCATCCTTCAAGGATTCAGAAAATATAACTCCCGTGTCTGTAAGTAAGATAGCAAAAAAGCCTTAGGGATTTTTCATGTTTCAAGATGGTGGCATTTCCGGTTTGATCGACAAACTCCATATTTTGTGTAGGAATCAGTAATTACCTGTCGAGTATCGAAAAAAAATTTCAGGTCATTCTGACCTATATTTTGACGATTATTTTTAAAACTTCGATCCTTAATTTCACCAAGGGGAGATAATTTAGAAAATTTCTCATTATAATTTTGAAGTCACATTGGTAAGATCTACTTAAATACTAAATTTCATGAAAATCGTACAACTATTAAAGAAGTTGTCAAATTGGTCTAAACTTCCGGTTCGAAATCACAGCGACGAATTTTCGAAATTCGAAAATGTGAAACTGCAGATGAAAATGATTTTTTTCAAGGTATTCAAAGAAAAAAGAATTAGTAAAATCGGTCAAAAAATAGCAAAGTTACGACTATGCATTGTCAGTTTTTTCGTTCGTAAAATTCGGTGATTTCGAATTCGCAAAACGTTTTGAAAATATATTTAATCAACAGCCACCACCCATTTTTGGGGGGGGGTAGGTCAAAGTTTCAGAAACATCCTATGGATAGATTCTGTGAAATCCGATTTGCAGGAGAAACACAAAAAAAAAAAATAATAATAATCTTAACAGAAACAATAAGCTTTCATATGAAATATGAAAGCTTAACTAGATCTGCTACTGTCCCATGCAGATATGAAAGCTTTCATATTCATCGTCACGTGTCATAGATTATATCAAGTATCTCAAATAAAAGGATAAGAATAACAAACTATCAAAATTGGTCAAAAACTCGCGAAGTTACAAGTCTAAATATAGTATGAAACATTGCATAATCTGAAAACTAAAGGGAAATAACTGATACTTGTGTTGCTGTAATCGGGATGACTTCCCACTTCAAAACTTTCAGAAAAATGAAATGAAAATGGTAAGAAAACATCGAAAAATTAAATGAGAAAACTTTGAACTAAACTAAAAACTTTTGAATCATGTTGATTCCAATTGTTTGAATATTTACGTTAAATATGTAAATTTGGAAAATTATAAAGACATAATTATCAAAATCGGTCAAAACTCACAAAGTTACAAATTTAAATGTAGTGAGAAACATTGCACCCTCGGCAAAAAAATAATCTTTAAACTAAAGGGAAATAACCCAAACTTGTATAGCTGTAATCGGGCTTCCAAAATTAGAGATATGTTATATAATTATGGTTTCCAATATGTTTGGTTATAAGTAGGAAATCGTGACAACTTCTTAAGCATGTTTTAAACAAAGGGTCATAATATACAAGAATATGCAATATACAAGAATGGCACTTTGCAATAAAAAAAAACTGTTCAAAGCAAGATTTCTATGCAGAAATGAAATAATTAATAGAACCAGAAAAACATTTATCCACTATAATAAATAAGCAACATAGAGAAAATGAAATCAAATTGAATGGTTGTTTAACGTCCTACTGTTTTGCTCCTAAAATGGGCTAATGAAGACGGGCATACGCCATAAAGTGTGCAATGAGGGAAATTTTACCCGGGCAGCGGCGTTACGGCCTACGAGGTTGGACAGGCGACCATACTCCTTGTCACGTACAACCAAGAAATCGAAACAACGCCAGTTGACTCAATGACAGACGTTATGATACAGAGCGCACGTGCTAACCATTCAGTCACGCAACCTCCCTAAAATCTGCAAATTGCTGACCTACAGATAGAAACATTTCAACCGGGCGAAATCTTCTATTTTATTAGTTTAATTTGCACGGTGCCTTTAGTTATCAACCGAATATTACAAAACTTTTAAAAATAAGCTCCCCCTGACCAGCTAAATCGTTCGCAATAAACGTTTTCCCCTTAAAATCGGCAAATTGCTGACTTTAAAGTGAGAAACATTACAACCGGGTGAATTTTTCTGTTTTATCACTTTTACAGTATCTTTGATTACCAACCGATTATTACAAAACTTTAAAAATAAAATAAAGAGAGAAATGCGGCTTAACATCCATTCGACACAAACTAGGTCATTTCGGGACTAACATATGTTTTTTAATTTTATTTAAAAACTTCCCTTGCGCTTACTGGTCTTTAGCTGTTGGGAGGAAACTGAATGGCACGGAGAAAACCCACGAGGTTGGACACCATACTCCATGTCACGTGCAATCTCGAAATCGAAACGACGACCGTTGACTCAATGACAGACGTTACGATACAGCGTGCACATGCTAACCATTCAGCCATTCAGCCTCCCTTAAAAATAAGCTCCCCCTGACCAGCTTAATTGTTCGCAATAAACATTTGCCCTCTAAAATCGGCAAATTGCTGACTTTAAAGTGAGAAACATTATAACCGGGCGAAATTTTATGTTTTAACAGTTTAATTCGCACGGTATTTTAATTACCAACCGATTATTACAAAACTTTTGAAAATAAGCTCCAACTGACCAGCTTAATCGTATGCAATAAACGTTTGGCCTGAATTGAAAGTTCTGCAACGAGGAAGATCATCTCGATTTTCCGGCGTGGTCCCCCCTTGTCAGTGAGGCAGAACGGAGGGCCTGACAAGGACAGCTGTCTAGTCGTTCGGGTGGGACGAAAAACCAAGGTCGCGTGTACACATTGGAGTGCACGTAAAATATCCCTAAGCAGTTGGAATTCGATACTGTTGAATAAGCTCTATACAATGACTAAATGTGCAGATTGTAGTCACACACACTGCATGTTTCGCTTAACAATGAAAGGGTGCCGTTTTCAATGTTCGATCCTTTTATTCTTCTACTCCAGATATTTTGGACTGTTGATCGAAGTTTTCATATAAAAGACTACCGATAAGACTCTTTGTAGAAGAAGTTCCCAAAAAGTATTATGTTGACTTTAAGAGAAAAGAACCTTTAAAGATGCTCCAAATCGTAAACATACGACTTTTTGGTTACAGTACCTTTGATTACCAACCGATTGTTACAAAACTTTAAAAATAAAAGAGAAAGAGAGAAATGCGGCTCAACGTCCATTCGACACAAACTAGGTCATTTCGGGACCAACATATGTTTTTTAATTGTATTTATAAACTTCCCTTGCGCGTACGGGTCTTTAGCCGTGGGAGGAAACCGAAGGACACGGAGAAAACCCACGAGGTTGGACACCATACTCCATGTCACGTGCAACTTGGAAATCGAAACGACGCCGGTTGACAGACGTTACGATACAGCGCGCGTATGCTAACCATTCAGCCTCCCTAAAATCTGGAAATTGTTGACTTATAGCAAGAAACATTTTAACCGGGCGAAATTTTCTGTTTTAACAGTTTAATTCGCACGGTATTTTAATTACCAACCGATTATTACAAAACTTTTGAAAATAAGCTCCAACTGACCAGCTTAATCGTATGCAATAAACGTTTGGCCTGAATTGAAAGTTCTGCAACGAGGAAGATCATCTCGATTTTCCAGCGTGGTCCCCCCTTGTCAGTGAGGCAGAACGGAGGGCCTGACAAGGACAGCTGTCTAGTCGTTCGGGTGGGACGAAAAACCAAGGTCGCGTGTACACATTGGAGTGCACGTAAAATATCCCTAAGCAGTTGGAATTCGATACTGTTGAATAAGCTCTATACAATGACTAAATGTGCAGATTGTAGTCACACACACTATATGTTTCGCTTAACAATGAAAGGGTGCCGTTTTCAATGTTCGATCCTTTTATTCTTCTACTCCAGATATTTTGGACTGTTGATCGAAGTTTTCATATAAAAGACTACCGATAAGACTCTTTGTAGAAGAAGTTCCCAAAAAGTATTATGTTGACTTTAAGAGAAAAGAACCTTTAAAGATGCTCCAAATCGTAAACATACGACTTTTTGGATTTTCGATCTCTTTTTGTCAGCTATCCCTGATATTTAAAAAAAAGATACAACGATTTCACACAACAGGCCAGCTATTACACTCTCGATTAACAAGAGTTTCACCGCCCTCCCTTCATTATAACCGAAGTTATCTTGCCCTAAAGAATCAACAAATCAGCATGCTTATTTCTGCTTACCCTAGGCAGAAAATGCTCATCTTTGAACTCAATCATGACATTGACATAGTGAACGTTTACACCAAGATTGAACATTCTAGCTCAATTAGAAGGAGAGTTATTGTGTTTCAAACTTTCGGCCCTTCAAATTGCTACTACTTTTCATATTCACTTCAAAATGGCAACCATCAATTGACCTAAATCAAAATTCTTCTCTGAACAATTTTTAGATCATCTTTCAAGGATTCAGAAAACATAAATCCCGTGTCTGTAAGTAAAATAGCAAAAAAGCCTTAGGGATTTTTCACGTTTCAAGATGGTGGCACTTCCGGTTCGATCAACAAACTTTATATTTTGTGTACAAATCAGTAATTACTTGTCTAGTATCAAAAAAAAAAATCAGGTCATTTTGACCTATATTTCGATGATTTTTTTGAAAATTTTGATCTTTAATTTCGTCAAGGGGAGATAATTTAGAAAATTTCTAATTATATTTTTGAAGTCACATCGGTAAGGTCTACATTTATACTAAATTTCATGACAATCGTACAACTATTAAAGAAGTTGTCAAATTGGTCTAAACTTCCGGTTCGAAATCACAGCGACGAATTTTCGAAATTCGAAAATGTGAAACTGCAGATGAAAATGATTTTTTTCAAGGTATTCAAAGAAAAAGGAATTAGTAAAATCGGTCAAAAAATAACAAAGTTACGACTATGCTTTGTCCATTTCGTCGTTCGTAAATTTCGGATTCGTAAAACGTTTTGAAAATATATTTAATCAAGGTTCGCACCCCATTTTTGGGGGGGTAGGTCAAAATTTCAGAAAGATCCAACGGATAGATTCTGAGAAATCCGATTTGCAGAAAACACACAAAAAAAAAAAAATAATAATAATAATCTTAACAGAAACAATAAGCTTTCATATGTAATATGAAAGCTTAATAAGAATAATAATTTTAACAAAAACAATAGTGTTTCACACAAGCTTCGCAGTGTGAAACCCTAACTAGACCTGCATGCAGGAATGACGGGTTTCACTGGTGCCATGTTACCCTTAAACATGTCACTTCCGGTGCCAAGTTACCCTTGAACATATGTCACTTCCGGTACCAGCGAAACCACTAAACAGGTTTCCAAATTAACATTGCACACAAATAAAATGGACGCAGAATCAACAAAATCCAACAATATCAATTCATTTTATACATTTGTTACTTGTAAATGATCTTGACAAAATTAGATTACTTCCTGTGTTAATGAAAATGTTCAATTAGTCTTATGAAATCAGAAATGGCATACGATATCATATAGTGAAAATTTTATGTAAAATTTTAAGACCAAAAAACTTGAAAAGTGACTTGTAGAAAATCTGCTATTTCTCTGCAACCGTACAAGTTACAAACCATTTTGTGGTATCTGTGTGATCGTATGGGTTCATTCTATTTGTTGATTAGCATCAAATACCATAATTTGAAAAAGATTTCAAAACAGACTCATTTGAATAAAATATCTGTTTTGAAGGCTAAAAATACAGTTTTTGCCAAAATGACGTTACTTCCGGTGATAATGAAAATCTTAAATTACTTGAATGAAATCCCAAATGGCAGTAGGTATAACACGGTGTAACGTTTATGAAAATCGAATAATAATTGACACTTTTATGGCCCCGAAACCTTCAAAAGTGACCTGTAGAAAACCGTCTATTTCTCGGCAACCGAACAAGTTAGAAACAATTTTATGATATCTATATGACCATATGAGTTTTGTTTATATGTGAATTTAAACCAAAAGTTAAAATTATTAATACATATTAAGTTATTCTTGGTTGAATAAAACATTGATTTAAAAAGTTTAAAATGCAGTTTTTGACCAAATGATGTCACTTCCGGTGTCAATTTTAAATTGTAATCAACTTGATATGACGCTACATGCTTTTTGAATCAAATGATGTCACTTTTATAAAAATCCAATAATAATTGACTATTTTACAGGCAAAATAACGAAAACAGTGACTTGTACAGAACTGCCCATTTCTTGGTAACTGCTTATATTACAAACGAATTTTAACATACATTTTCTTCGTATGGATTATAGCTACAAGTTTATAAAAGTTACGAAGAAATATTTTAAAATCTGAAAAGCCTGAATAGGTTGTAAATAGGTAAATTTTACACCATTTTTAGCCTCTTAATCGAATTTGCTCGAAAGTGAAATCGAAATTAAAAAAAACTGCTTCCTACATTTTTTGCGCCTTGAAAGGGCACACTCTTTGAGTCAAATAATTTTTCCAAAAAATAATATTTGTTTTCGAAGTAGGAAAATAACTGTCAAAATTGTAGTTTTTGGTAAAATTATGCCACTTCCGGTGCCGACAGATAACACTTTTGGTAATAAAAAAAATGACAATTGATACAACGAAGCATATGAATTTTGTTTTATACAAATCGGACAATAAAAAATTAATCTAGGACTGAAAAACTGAATTAGCCAATGGCGGCCAAGGAAACTTACTGAGACAATTTTTTTTAACATTTTTGCACTAGTCAGATGACTCTTTAATTCTGTGCACAATACGACTAAAAAATATTCATAAATAAAAAAAAATTTTGTAAAATTTTAAATTTTCGAAATTTGGCGCCTAATATCTTCGAAGATTTGCCGAAAATCAAAAATCGAAAGTAGCGTAGCTATGTGCCCTGTCTCAGGCTATGCCAAAATGTATCCAAAGTTAAAATCCAATGATTATTGTTAAAATTACTGCAATATTTTCAAAAACGATAACTTCGGTGATTTCAGACATTTCGCATTGTCGCAGAACGTTCAAAATAGCTTTATCCTCTAAGTCACACCCACTTTCCCAGTAAAACCGAAGAGATCGTAACGATGCGACACGTAGTTGCTGAGATCTATTCAAATTGGAATCTGAATAATAATAATAATAACTAGACCTGCATGCAGGAATGACGGGTTTCACTGGTGCCAAGTTACTCTTAAACATGTCACTTCCGGTGCTAAGTTACCCTTGAACATATGTCACTTCCAGTACCAGCGTAACCACTAAACAGGTTTCCAAATTAACATTGCACACAAATAAAATGGACGCAGAATCAACCAATCAATCCAGCAATATCAAGTCATTTTATACATTTGTTACTTGTAAATAATCTTGACAAAATTAAATTACTTCCTGTGTTAATGAAAATGTTCAATTAGTCTTATGAAATCAGAAATGGCATACGATATCATATAGTGAAAATTTTATGTAAATCGAGTAATAATTGTCACTTTTAAAGACCAAAAAACTTGAAAAGTGACTTGTAGAAAATCGGCTATTTCTCTGCAACCGTACAAGTTACAAACCATTTTGTGGTATCTGTATGATCGTATGGGTTCATTCTATTTGTTGATTAGCATCAAATACCATAATTTGAATAAGATTTCAAAACAGACTCATTTGAATAAAATATCTGTTTTGAAGGCTAAAAATACAGTTTTTGCCAAAATGACGTTACTTCCGGTGATAATGAAAATCTTAAATTACTTGTATGAAATCCCAAATGGCATTAGGTATAACACGGTGTAACGTTTATGAAAATCGAATAATAATTGACACTTTTATGGCCCCGAAACCTTCAAAAGTGACCTGTAGAAAACCGTCTATTTCTCGGCAACCGAACAAGTTAGAAACAATTTTATGATATCTATATGACCATATGAGTTTTGTTTATATGTGAATTTAAACCAAAAGTTAAAATTATTAATACATATTAAGTTATTCTTGGTTGAATAAAACATTGATTTAAAAAGTTTAAAATGCAGTTTTTGACCAAATGATGTCACTTCCGGTGTCAATTTTAAATTGTAATCAACTTCATATGACGCTACATGCCTTTTGAATCAAATGATGTCACTTTTATAAAAATCCAATAATAATTGACTATTTTACAGGCAAAATAACGAAAACAGTGACTTGTACAGAACTGCCCATTTCTTGGTAACTGCTTATATTACAAACGAATTTTAACATACATTTTCTTCGTATGGATTATAGCTACAAGTTTATAAAAGTTACGAAGAAATATTTTAAAATCTGAAAAGCCTGAATAGGTTCTAAATAGGTCAATTTTACACCATTTTTAGCCTCTTAATCGAATTTGCTCGAAAGTGAAATCGAAATTAAAAAAACTGCTTCCTACATTTTTTGCGCCTTGAAAGGGCACACTCTTTGAGTCAAATAATTTTTCCAAAAAATAATATTTGTGTTCGAAATAAAAAAATAACTGTCAAAATTGTAGTTTTTGGTAAAATTATGCCACTTCCGGTGCCGACAGATAACACTTTTGGTAATAAAAAAAATGACAATTGATACAACGAAGCATATGAATTTTGTTTTATACAAATCGAACAATAAAAAATTAATCTAGGACTGAAAAACTGAATTAGCCAATGGCGGCCAAGGAAAATTACTGAGACAATTTTTTTTAACATTTTTACACTAGTCAGATGACTCTTTAATTCTGTGCACAATACGACTAAAAAATATTCATAAATAAAAAAGTTTTTTGTAAAATTTTAAATTTTCGAAATTTGGCGCCTAATATCTTCGAAGATTTGCCGAAAATCAAAAATCGAAAGTAGCGTAGCTATGTGCCCTGTCTCAGGCTATGCCAAAATGTATCGAAAGTTAAAATCCAATGATTATTGTTAAAATTACTGCAATATTTTCAAAAACGATAACTTCGGTGATTTCGGACATTTCGCATTGTCGCAGAACGTTCAAAATAGCTTTATCCTCTAAGTCACACCCACTTTCCCAGTAAAACCGAAGAAATCGTAACGATGCGACACGTAGTTGCTGAGATCTATTCAAATTGGAATCTGAATAATAATAATAATAATAATAATAATAACTAGACCTGCATGCAGGAATGACGGGTTTCACTGGTGCCACGTTACCCTTAAACATGTCACTTCCGGTGCCAAGTTACCCTTGAACATATGTCACTTCCGGTACCAGCGAAACCACTAAACAGGTTTCCAAATTAACATTGCACACAAATAAAATGGACGCAGAATCAACAAAATCCAGCAATATCAATTCATTTTATACATTTGTTACTTGTAAATGATCTTAACAAAATTAAATTACTCCCGGTGTTAATGCAAATGTTCAATAAGTCTTATGAAATCAGAAATGGCATACGATATCATATAGTGAAAATTTTATGTAAATCGAATAATAATTGCCACTTTTAAAGACCAAAAAACTTGAAAAGTGACTTGTAGAAAATCAGCTATTTCTCTGCAACCGTACAAGTTAGAAAACATTTTGTGGTATCTGTATGATCGTATGGGTTCATTCTATTTGCTGATTGGCATCAAATACCATAATTTGAAAAAGATTTCAAAACAGACTCATTTGAATAAAATATCTGTTTTGGAGGCTAAAAATACAGTTTTTGCCAAAATGACGTTACTTCCGGTGATAATGAAAATCTTAAATTACTTGTATGAAATCCCAAATGGCATTAGGTATAACATGTGTGACGTTTATGGAAATCGAATAATAATTGACCCTTTTATGGCCCCGAAACCTTCAAAAGTGACCTGTAGAAAACCGTCTATTTCTCAGCAACCGAATAAGTTAGAAACCATTTTATGATATCTATATGACCATATGAGTTTTGTTTATATGTGAATTTAAACCAAAAGTTAAAATTATTAATACATATTAAGTTATTCTTGGTTGAATAAAACATTGATTTAAAAAGTTTAAAATGCATTTTTTGACCAAATGATGTCACTTCCGGTGTCAATTTTAAATTGTAATCAACTTGATATGACGCTACATGCTTTTTGAATCAAATGATGTCACTTTTATAAAAATCCAATCATAATTGACTATTTTACAGGCAAAATAACGAAAACAGTGACTTGTACAGAACTGCCCATTTCTTGGTAACTGCTTATATTACAAACGAATTTTAACATACATTTTCTTCGTATGGATTATAGCTACAAGTTTATAAAAGTTACGAAGAAATATTTTAAAATCTGAAAAGCCTGAATAGGTTGTAAATAGGCCAATTTTACACCATTTTTAGCCTCTTAGTCGAATTTGCTCGAAAATGAAATCGAAATTAAAAAAACTGCTTCCTACATTTTTTGCGCCTTGAAAAGACACACTTTTTGAGTCATATAATTTTTCAAAAAAATAATATTTGTTTTCGAAATAAGAAAATAACTGTCAAAATTGTAGTTTTTGGTAAAATTATGCCACTTCCGGTGCCGACAGATAACATTATTGGTAACAAAAAAAATGACAATTGAGACAACGAAGCATATTAACTTTGTTTTATACAAATCGAACAATAAAAAATTAATCTAGGACTGAAAAACTGAATTAGCCAATGGCGGCCAAGGAAAATTACTGAGACAAAAATTTTTAACATTTTTGCACTAGTCAGATGACTCTTTAATTCTGTGCACAATACGACTAAAAAATATTCATAAATAAAAATTTTTTTAGTAAAATTTTAAATTTTCGAAATTTGGCGCCTAATATCTTCGAAGATTTGCCGAAAATCAAAAATCGAAAGTAGCGTAGCTATGTGCCCTGTCTCAGGCTATGCCAAAATGTACCGAAAGTTAAAATCCAATGATTATTGTTAAAATTACTGCAATATTTTCAAAAACGATAACTTCGGTGATTTCGGACATTTCGCATTGGCGCAGAACGTTCAAAATAGCTTTATCCTCTAAGTCACACCCACTTTCCCAGTAAAACCGAAGAAATCGTAACGATGCGACACGTAGTTGCTGAGATCTATTCAAATTGGAATCTGAATAATAATAATAATAATAATAATAATAATAAGAATAATAATTTTAACAAAAACAATAGTGTTTCACACAAGCTACGCAGTGTGAAACCCTAATAAGAATAATAATTTTAACAAAAACAATAGTGTTTCACACAAGCTACGCAGTGTGAAACCCTAACTAGACCTGCATGCAGGAATGACGGGTTTCACTGGTGCCACGTTAACTTTAGACTTATGTCACTTTCGCTCCCATGTTTCCCTTGAACCAATGGCACCGATAAACAGATTTCCACATAAACATTGCATACATCAAATAAAAGGGAAACAGAATCAACAAAAATCCAGCAATATCAATTCATTTTATACATTTGTAACATGTAATTGATCCTGATAAAATTACAGTACTTCCGGTGATAATGAAAATGTTCAATTAGTTTCATGAAATCAGAAATGACATAAGATATCATATAGTGAAAATTTTATGTAAATCGAAAAATAATTGCCACTTTTATTGACCAAAAAACTTGAAAAGTGACTTGTAGAAAATCGGCTATTTCTCTGCAACCGTACAAGTTAGAAACCATTTTGTGGTATCTGTATGATCGTAAGGGTTCATTCTATTTGTTGATTGGCATCAAATATCATAATTTGAAAAAGATTTCAAAACACACTCATTTGTATAAAATATCTGTTTTGAAGGCTAATAATACAGTTTTTGCCAAAATGACATTACTTTCGGTGTTACTAAAATGTTAAATTAAGTTTATACTATCGTCTTTGACATTAGGCATCAAATGATGAAACTTTTTATGAAAATCGAATAATAATTAACACATTAACGGGCCAAAAACCTTTAAAAGTGACTTTTGGAAAACCGCCTATATCTCGGCAACCGAACAAGTTAGAAACAATTTTATGATATCTGTATGATCATATGAGTTTTGTTAATATGTGAATTTAAACCAAAAGTTAATTTTATTATTACATATGACATAATTCTTGGTTTAAAAAAATATCGATTTTAAAAGTTAAAAATGGAGTTTTTGACTAAATGACGTCAATTCCGGTGTTAATTTTAAATAGTAATCAACATGATATGACGCACACTTGCTTTTTGAATCAAATGATGTCACTTTTGCGAATATCCATTAATACTTGACTATTTTACAGGCAAAATTACGAAAACAGTGACTGCCCATTTCTCGGCAACTGCTTATATTAGAAACTAATTTTAACATACATTTTCTGCGTATGGATCAAAGCTACAAGTTTATAAAAGTTACGTAGAAATATTTTAAAATCTGAAAAGCCTGAATGGGTTGTAAAAGGTCAATTTTACACCTTTTTTCAATTCTTAATCGAAGTTGCTCGAAAATGAAGTCGAAAGGGCGCACTCTTTTTGTTATATCAAGTTTTTTAAAAAATAATATTTTCTCTTGCAAAATGGTACCTAACTGTCAAAATTGTAGATTTTGTTAGTTTTTGGTAAACTTATGCCATTTCCGGTGCCGACAGATAAAACTATTTGGTAACAAAAAAAAAATGACAATTGAGACAAGGTGTGAACTGCAAGCGAAGACAACTCTGCTTGGGAGATCGATGCACAAGACCAAAGCGCACCGTGTCCATAACATTGTGGACTCGGCATCAACAAACTACGCTCACCATTTGAATAAAGACAAACACGTTAATCTGACCCTCCAAAAGTCTGCATTGATTAATACATGAAACAAATATAATATCCCTTCTTTCATTCTTTCTCCCATTTTGGCCAAATGTGAAAAACGCACTAAGGGATACACGACATGTACATAATCACTGACGCCGACGTGTATTAAATAACATTAAGATACTAGATCATAGCCCACAAATGGTTCTGAGTTTTTTTTATAAATCTTTCCAACAAATTAAGAAACACAATTTGCAAGCGGTGGATAGTGAACAAGCTAAACAAAAAGCGATTTTTCATACAATCATATTTAATTCAGGAAGTTACAATCCGATATGTGCTAATTACCACAGGAACCTATCCATGTTATACATATGTTACATGTAAGTGATCCTGACCATATCACAGTACTTCCAACGATAATGAAAATATTAAATTAGTTCTTAAAATCAGAAATAATAATCACATGGTGAAAATTTTATGTAAATCGAATAAGAATTGACACTTTTATAGACCCCAAACCTTGAAAAGTGACTTGTAAGAAATCGTCTATTTCTCTGCAAACCATTTTGTGGTATCTGAATGATCGCATGGGTTCATTTTATTAGTTGATGCGAACTAAATATCATAATTTTAAATATATTACAAATCAGACTCATTTGAAAAAAATATCTGTTTTGAAGGCTAAAAATACAGTTTTTGCCAAAATATAATTACTTCCGGTGATACTGAAAATGTTAAATTAGTTCTATGAAATTATAAATGACGTAATATATCATATGGTGAAAATTTTATGAAAATCGAATAACAACTGACACTTTTATAGACCAAAATCCTCGAAAAGTGACTTGTGGAAAATCGCCCATTTCTCTGCAACCGTACAAGTTAGAAACCGTTTTGTGATATCTGTATGATCGCATGGGTTCAATCTATTTGATGAATAGAATCAAATATCATAATTTGAAAAAAATAACAGGTACGACCCATTTGAATAAAATATTGTTTTTTAATGCTAAAAATTAAGTTTTGACCAAATGACGTCATTTCCGGTGGCAGCGTATGAGGTAGAATGGTTTGACCTTGTCCACTATGGCATTAGGCATCCAATGGTGAAAGAAAATTGAAAATCACCCAATAATTGATTCTTATACAGCCAAAATAACGTGAAAAGTGACTCATGCAAAATTGACTTTTTCTCGGCAACTGCGCATATTACAAATTAATTTTCACATACATTCTCTTAGTATGGTTTATTGCTACGAGATTATGAATGCTACGGAGATATATTTTTTAATATGAAGACGCTGGATGGGTTGTAAATAGCTTATTTTGACACCTTTTTTCACCCTTTAATCCAAATTGCCCGAAAACGAAATCGAAATTAAAAAAACTGAGCGCGATGTTTTGTGCGCATTTATATGGCACATCTTTTCGGTCATATTAGATTTGAAAAAAATAATTTTTGCTTTCAAAAAGTGGTACCGAACTGTTAAAATTGTAGTTTTTGCTAAATTTACGTCACTTACGGTGCCGATAGGAAACTTTGCCGGTAATAAAAAAAATGACATTTTGGGCCATGGAGCATATAAACTTTGTTTTATACAAATCGGACAATAAATAATTTATATAGAACCGATAAACTGAATTAGCCAATAGCAACCAAGGAAAATTATCCAGAAAAAAAATGTTCACATTTTTGCCCAAATCAGACGACCCTTTAACCCTTGGTAAAAGGTCATTAAAAAATATTCATTAATAAAAAAAAATTTTGTCAAAATTTGGCGCCTTATTTTTCCGAAGATTCGGCGAAATTTAAAACTCTAAAGACCCGTAGCTATGTGCCATGTCTCTGGCTATGTCAAAAACTATCAAACGATAAAATCCAACAATTGTTGTTAATATTACGGCAATATTTCAAAAAACGACAACTTCGGCGATTTCGGACATTTCGCATTGTCGCAGAACGCCGGAAATAGCTTTAATCTCTAAGTCACACCCACTTTCGCAGTAAAACTCAAGACATTGCATCGATCCGACAAGTAGTTCCTGAGATATAAGCAAATTGGAAAAAAAAAAAAAATAATAATAAGAATAATAATAAGAAGAATTTTAACAAAAACAATAGTGTTTCACACAAGCTATGCAGTGTGAAACACTAATAACTAGACCTGCATGCAGGAATGACGGGTTTCACTGGTGCCACGTTACTTTCGGTGCCATGTTGCCCTTGAACATATGTCACTTCCGATACCAATGAAACCATTAAACAGGTTTCCACATAAGCATTGTAACCATCAAATAAAATGGACGAAGAATCAACCAAATCCAGCAATATCAATTCATTTTATATATATGTTACTTGTAAGTGATCCTGGCAAAATTTCAATGAATAATGAAAATGTTCAATTAGTTTTATGAAATCAGAAATGGCATAAGGCATCATATGGCGAAGATTGTGTGTAAATCGAATAAGAATTGCCACTTTTATAGACCAAAAACCTTGAAAAGTGACTTGTAGCACATTGTCTATTTCTCGGCAACTGCACATGATAAAAACTATTTTTTGGTATCTATATGATCGTATAGGTTCAATCTATTTGTTGATTGGAATCAAATATCATAATTTTAAATATATTACAAATCAGACTCATTTGAAAAAAATGTCTGTTTTGGAGGCTAAAAATACAGTTTTTGCCAAAATGACATTACTTCCGGTGATACTGAAAATGTTAAATTAGTTCTATGAAATCATGAATGATATAAGATATCATATGGTGAAAATTTTATGAAAATCGAATAATAACTGACACTTTTATAGACCAAAAACCTTGAAAAGTGACTTAGGGAAAATCGCCCATTTCTCTGCAACCGTACAAGTTAGAAACCATTTTGTGGTATCTGTATGATCATATGGGTTCATTCTATTTGATCAATAGAATCAAATATCATAATTTGAAACAAATAACAAGTACGACTCATTTGAATAAAATATTGTTTTTGAGGGCTAAAATTTATGTTTTGAGCAAATGACGTCATTTTCGGTGGAAGCGTAAGAGGTAAAATGGTTTGACATAGTCCACTATGGCATTAGGCATCCAATGGCGAAAGAAAATTGAAAATCGAATAATTATTGATTCTTTTACAGCCAAAATTACGTGAAAAGTGACTCATGCAAAATTGCCTATTTTTCGGCAACTGCGCATATTACAAATTAATTTTCACATACATTCTCTTCGTATGGGTTATTACTACGAGATTATGAATGTTACGAAGATATATTTTTTAATATGATGACGCTGGATGGGTTGTAAATAGCTTATTTTGACACCTTTTTTCATCCTTTAATCCAAATTGCCTGAAAACGAAATCGAAATTAAAAAAACTGAGCCCGATGTTTTGTGCGCCTTTACATGGCACATCTTTTCAGTCATATAAGATTTGAAAAAAATAATATTTGCTTTCAAAAAGTTGTACCGAACTGTCAAAATTGTAGTTTTTGCTAAATTAAAGTCACTTCCGGTGCCGACAGGAAACTTCATCGGTAACAAAAAAAATGTCACTTGGGGCCACGAAGCATATGCACTTTGTTTTATACAAATCGGGTAATAAATAATTTATCTATAACCGATCCACTGAATTAGCCAATAGCGGCCACGGAAAATTATCGGGACAAAAAATGTTAACATTTTTGCCCAAATCAGACGACACTTTAACCGTGGGTAAAAGGCCATCAAAAAATATTCATTAATAAAAAAGTTTTTTGTCAAAATTTAAATTTCCAAACTTTGGCGCCTAATATTTCCGACGATTCGTCGAAATTCAAAATTCTAAAGAACCGTTGCCATGTGCCTTGTCTCTGGCTATGCCAAAATCTATCAAACGTTACAATCCAACAATTGTTGTTAATATTAGGGCATTATTTAAAAAAACGACAACTTCGGTGATTTCGGACATTTCGCATTGTCGCAGAACGTTTGAAATAGCTTTAATCTCTAAGTCACACCCACTTTCCCAGTAAAACCGAAAAAATTGGATCAATCCGACAAGTAGTTTCTGAGATATGATCAAAATGGAAAAAAAAAAAATAATAATAAGAACTAGATCTGCTACTGTCCCATGCAGATATGAAAGCTTTCATATTCATCGTCACGTGTCATAGATTATATCAAGTATCTCAAATAAAAGGATAAGAATAACAAACTATCAAAATTGGTCAAAAACTCGCGAAGTTACAAGTCTAAATATAGTATGAAACATTGCATTATCTGAAAACTAAAGGGAAATAACTGATACTTGTGTTGCTGTAATCGGGATGACTTCCCACTTCAAAACTTTCAGAAAAATGAAATGAAAATGGTAAGAAAACATCGAAAAATTAAATGAGAAAACTTTGAACAAAACTAAAAAACTTTTGAATCAGGTTGATTCCAATTGTTTGAATATTTACGTTAAATATGTAAATTTGGAAAATTATAAAGACATAATTATCAAAATCGGTCAAAACTCACAAAGTTACAAATTTAAATGTAGTGAGAAACATTGCACCCTCGGCAAAAAAATAATCTTTAAACTAAAGGGAAATAACCCAAACTTGTATAGCTGTAATCGGGCTTCCAAAATTAGAGATATGTTATATAATTATGGTTTCCAATATGTTTGGTTATAAGTAGGAAATCGTGACAAATTCTTAAGCATGTTTTAAACAAAGGGTCATAGACTGCAATATACAAGAATGGCACTTTGCAATAAAAAAAAACTGCTCAAAGCAAGATTTCTATGCAGAAATGAAATAATTAATAGAACCAGAAAAACATTTATCCACTATAATAAATAAGCAACATAGAGAAAATGAAATCAAATTGAATGGCTGTTTAACGTCCTACTGTTTTGTTCCTAAAATGGGCTAATGAAGACGGGCATACGCCATAAAGTGTGCAATGAGGGAAATTTTACCCGGGCAGCGGCGTTACGGCCTACGAGGTTGGACAGGCGACCATACTCCTTGTCACGTACAACCAAGAAATCGAAACAACGCCAGTTGACTCAATGACAGACGTTATGATACAGAGCGCACGTGCTAACCATTCAGTCACGCAACCTCCCTAAAATCTGCAAATTGCTGACCTACAGATAGAAACATTTCAACCGGGCGAAATCTTCTATTTTATTAGTTTAATTTGCACGGTACCTTTAGTTATCAACCGAATATTACAAAACTTTAAAAAATAAGCTCCCCCTGACCAGCTAAATCGTTCGCAATAAACGTTTTCCCCTTAAAATCGGCAAATTGCTGACTTTAAAGTGAGAAACATTACAACCGGGTGAATTTTTCTGTTTTATCACTTTTACAGTATCTTTGATTACCAACCGATTATTACAAAACTTTAAAAATAAAAAAAAAGAGAGAAATGCGGCTTAACGTCCATTCGACACAAACTAGGTCATTTCGGGACTAACATATGTTTTTTAATTTTATTTAAAAACTCCCCTTGCGCGTACTGGTCTTTAGCTGTTGGGAGGAAACCGAATGGCACGGAGAAAACCCACGAGGTTGGACACCATACTCCATGTCACGTGCAATCTCGAAATCGAAACGACGCCCGTTGACTCAATGACAGACGTTACGATACAGCGTGCACATGCTAACCATTCAGCCTCCCTTAAAAATAAGCTCCCCCTGACCAGCTTAATTGTTCGCAATAAACATTTGCCCTCTAAAATCGGCAAATTGCTGACTTTAAAGTGGGAAACATTATAACCGGGCGAAATTTTATGTTTTAACAGTTTAATTCGCACAGTATTTTAATTACCAACCGATTATTACAAAACTTTTGAAAATAAGCTCCAACTGACCAGCTTAATCGTATGCAATAAACGTTTGACCTGAATTGAAAGTTCTGCAACGAGGAAGATCATCTCGATTTTCCGGCGTGGTCCCCCCTTGTCAGTGAGGCAGAACGGAGGGCCTGACAAGGACAGCTGACTGGTCGTTCGGGTGGGACGAAAAACCAAGGTCGCGTGTACACATTGGAGTGCACGTAAAATATCCCTAAGCAGTTGGAATTCGATACTCTTGAATAAGCTCTATACAATGACTAAATGTGCAGATTGTAGTCACACACACTGCATGTTTCGCTTAACAATGAAAGGGTGCCGTTTTCAATGTTCGATCCTTTTATTCTTCTACTCCAGATATTTTGGACTGTTGATCGAAGTTTTCATATAAAAGACTACCGATAAGACTCTTTGTAGAAGAAGTTCCCAAAAAGTATTATGTTGACTTTAAGAGAAAAGAACCTTTAAAGATGCTCCAAATCGTAAACATACGACTTTTTGTTTACAGTACCTTTGATTACCAACCGATTATTACAAAACTTTAAAAATAAAAGAGAAAGAGAGAAATGCGGCTCAACGTCCATTCGACACAAACTAGGTCATTTCGGGACCAACATACGTTTTTTAATTGTATTTATAAACTTCCCTTGCGCGTACGGGTCTTTAGCCGTGGGAGGAAACCAAAGGACACGGAGAAAACCCACGAGGTTGGACACCATACTCCATGTCACGTGCAACTTGGAAATCGAAACGACGCCGGTTGACTCAATGACAGACGTTACGATACAGCGCGCGTATGCTAACCATTCAGCCTCCCTAAAATCTGGAAATTGCTGACTTATAGCAAGAAACATTTTAACCGGGCGAAATTTTCTGTTTTAACAGTTTAATTCGCACGGTATATTAATTACCAACCGATTATTACAAAACTTTTGAAAATAAGCTCCAACTGACCAGCTTAATCGTATGCAATAAACGTTTGGCCTGAATTGAAAGTTCTGCAACGAGGAAGATCATCTCGATTTTCCGGCGTGGTCCCCCCTTGTCAGTGAGGCAGAACGGAGGGCCTGACAAGGACAGCTGTCTAGTCGTTTGGGGTGGGACGAAAAACCAAGGTCGCGTGTACACATTGGAGTGCACGTAAAATATCCCTAAGCAGTTGGAATTCGATACTGTTGAATAAGCTCTATACAATGACTAAATGTGCAGATTGTAGTCACACACACTGCATGTTTCGCTTAACAATGAAAGGGTGCCGTTTTATTCTTCTACTCCAGATATTTTGGACTGTTGATCGAAGTTTTCATATAAAAGACTACCGATAAGACTCTTTGTAGAAGAAGTTCCCAAAAAGTATTATGTTGACTTTAAGAGAAAAGAACCTTTAAAGATGCTCCAAATCGTAAACATACGACTTTTTGGATTTTCGATCTCTTTTTTTCAGCTATCCCTGATATTTAAAAAAAAGATACAACGATTTCACACAACAGGCCAGCTATTACCCTCTCGATTAACAAGAGTTTCACCGCCCTCCCTTCATTATAACCGAAGTTATCTTGCCCTAAAGAATCAACAAATCAGCATGCTTATTTCTGCTTACCCTAGGCAGAAAATGCTCATCTTTGAACTCAATCATGACATTGACATAGTGAACGTCTACACCAAGATTGAACATTCTAGCTCAATTAGAAGGAGAGTTATTGAGTTTCAAAGTTTCGGCCCTTCAAATTGCTAATACTTTTCATATTCACTTCAAAATGGCAACCATCAATTGACCTAAATCAAAATTCTTCTCTGAACAATTCTTAGGCCATCTTTCAAGGATTCAGAAAATATAACTCCCGTGTCTGTAAGTAAAATAGCAAAAAAGCCTTAGGGATTTTTCACGTTTCAAGATGGTGGCACTTCCGGTTCGATCAACAAACTTTATATTTTGTGTACAAATCAGTAATTACTTGTCTAGTATCCAAAAAAAAAATCAGGTCATTCTGACCTATATTTCGATGATTTTTTTGAAAATTTTGATCTTTAATTTCGTCAAGGGGAGATAATTTAGAAAATTTCTAATTATATTTTTGAAGTCACATCGGTAAGGTCTACATATATACTAAATTTCATGACAATCGTACAACTATTAAAGAAGTTGTCAAATTGGTCTAAACTTCCGGTTCGAAATCACAGCGACGAATTTTCGAAATTCGAAAATGTGAAACTGCAGATGAAAATGATTTTTTTCAAGGTATTCAAAGAAAAAAGAATTAGTAAAATCGGTCAAAAAATAACAAAGTTACGACTATGCTTTGTCAATTTCGTCGTTCGTAAATTTCGGTGATTTCGGATTCGTAAAACGTTTTGAAAATATATTTAATCAAGGTTCGCACCCCATTTTTGGGAGGGTAGGTCAAAATTTCAGAAAGATCCTACGGATAGATTCTGAGAAATCCGATTTGCAGAAAACACACAAAAAAAAAAATAATAATAATAATCTTAACAGAAACAATAAGCTTTCATATGTAATATGAAAGCTTAATAATAATCCGAACAAAAACAATAGTGTTTCACACAAGCTACGCAGTGTGAAACCCTAATAATTTTAACAAAAACAATAGTGTTTCACACAAGCTACGCAGTGTGAAACCCTAATTTCTGAGTTTTCCGAGTTTTGTATTTTGGCTTATACGAAAATACAAAACTCGAAAAACTCGGAAAGTGGCAAAAAAATATCAAAATACACTGAGAACTGCTAAGGAGTTAATAGGTGCACAGCCCGTATAGAAATCTTAATCCTGGTTGTTATTTCTACGTATGTCGGAAGATAATTAATTTTCAGACTATTACTCGGTATTACCGGTTTAAAACTGTAAAAAGGTGTGTTAATTAACGAGGGTGAAAAACGGTCCGAGAGGTGGGTTAATTAACGCTAGGTGCGTTTTCTGTAGAGGTGTGTTAATTAACCGACCGGTAAAAAATGAATGTCAATGTTGTGTATTGTTTAATTGGCGTGTTTTCTCGCTAGTTGCGATAACTGCACCAAAAGGAGTATAATCAAGGACCAACATGCTGTATCTGACACGTACGTGTTAAATCAAAATTTGAGAAGTAAAACTGTTTAACCGTGCGATTAATCATTCGGCCGTGTGTTTTACGCAGGTCTTTGTAAAATAATGAGGTCTTTAGATAGGCGTGTGTGCTCGCTATGATCTACCTTTCTCTTATGTCTATTGTAGGCCTATTACGTACCATATATATAAAGTTGCATTTTATGAAATAAAAATATGGATTAATCTATCGTATACGGAAAGGCGAATGTAATGTCATTTATAAATACCAAGCAGTCAACGTGAAATAGAGAGTAAATCCCGCAAAAATGGGCCACAATGCGTAACGTGCATCTTACCTTCAATAGCAATATCCATCAAACTGAAATCTCCTTGTTGATAAATATTACGACACAACAACCAACCGAACAGTGGTAATTCCCACGCAAATGGTATTTAAACTGAAATTATTTTAGCTTTTCACTAAATTTACATTGCATCAATCCAACGATCCTCATTCCAGAACTCGTAACTTTCAATAGCCGTTTTTATGCAATTACAGAAGAAACACATACGCCCGAGTTGACACGTAATCATTTTTCGAGACTCCGTAGTAATATTGGATTTCCTGGTTATGTTTTCTTCGTGATCGTAACATATAAAACTACAGGCCAGTTCGTTTCTACAACTACGTTGTTAAGCTGGATTGGATTCGAAGAACCCTCGTTCTCCATAAATGAAAGCTGCTCGGAATACCTGTTGAGCTCTTATCAGTCTCGCTCAACACCCTCTTTTATAACCCCTTTTTTTCTGCACGTCCTATAGGCTGACCTTGACTTTCATTTCCAGGCCAAATGGAATAAACCACCCCATTTCCCCAAGACCAGGGGGAGAATATTGCCTTTTTTGGTCTACCGAAGCATATATAATAAACAGATTGATTTGTATGGATATTTTACCAAAATATCACCATTGTTTTACATATAAACATGTCCGCTTTTTTAGTACTTCGGATTTGAACCAACAATTTTTCAAAGACCCAATATAGTAAGTCACGCTACTTATAGATAAAGTTGCATTTAATAAAATAAAAATATTGACCCTAATCTATCGCACGAAATGCAAGAGAATTTAATATTTTGATTGTTGAATTCCCGTCTACTGTGGTTCATTTGGAATGTAAAATATACAACCAATAACGATATTAATTGAAATTATATATCATCGGCATGACCATGGAATGGGTCGGAAACGTGTGTACAACGAACGAGTCGGAATAGCGAAGATTCTCGAGTGAGAAAACGGTGGTCATTTGTTTCATTACTTCCGCCAAATTGTGCTCAGGTGAATGCTGAGTTTATTAAAAAAAAAATTAATTATTAAAGTTAAAAACGAAAATCAAAGGTGACAACTTGACATGACCAAGTGACAAGTAAAAAAATAATTCTAAAAGTTTACAAACATTTCAACGCCTGACTTATTGGAATAAACTGTAACAATTGCCAAATTCTAACCAACTATATCAGCTAGTCCGTAAGTGCACGATTTAACTGTGCCTCGTGTCAACATCAAAGAGCAGAGCTAACTGTGTGTTGTCTGACAACATCAAAGGGCAATTCCGTGTGAAAAGCGTGCATGAATCGACAGTATTGTAAAACAAAGGCTGGATTCACAATCACAGAAACCTATGGTTTCTTAGCAGGCTCTGAGATTTGACAATGGAGATTAGAGTATATCAGATAATTAAATTGGAACTAAGTATAAAACACGTTGTATTCATCAAGAAATGAAATGCGTATGAGAACGCATATTTGTAACTACATGCAGGCCTACACCATGTATAAATCCAAATTAAGACCTACACTTAAAGTTACATTATGGGAGATAAGATAAAGAGCTGTTCATAACTTGTTTAGGGACGCTTTACAAAGTGACAATTTAATCATATAAAAAATATATTAAAAGCCAATATAATTAATTTGTTTTAAATATCCTTTTATTTAGAGAATAAAAATATTTGCTACATCTTAAACTAAGTAAATGGTAGATCATTCCATAAAACAGATACACCTGTATCAAGAGAGGTTGCAGTAAATTTTACAATACATGCTTCTATATATGTATTCTTTTTACATGCCATAAAAGTTTTAACCATAAATTACCTTGTTTTTTATTTTGCACGATCTTTTAAGTTATCGAAAACATTTAATTAATAAATCTATAAACAAAATTAACAACTGTAATTCAGACAGCAAATTCTAATACACATTTTAGTTGAAGTAAATAATCCATGTAGCTTGTTGATTAGTTTATTACTTTATGACACCAATCAAGTGTTACGCAACACCTATGTAGGTCAACGTTTTCAAACATTCTGATCAATCAACCAAAACAAAAAGATGACAATACTTTCCCCCAGTTTGACTGTATATACAAGATACAAGTGCTTTAATATTGTATTTTAGAAAACGGTAAGAAATATAGGCGGTGTTATTGATGAACTATTTAAATGTTCGCAACACATCCCAAGTATTAGGGGGGTTGGGATGGCCTAGTGGTCTAGAGTGCCGCGCTTCGACCTCTAGCTGGCCGGTCACCTCTGGCTTGCGGCTGTGGTTTCGAGCCCTGGTGTGAGCGTATGTGGCATGGAGATAGGGGCTCCTTCTCAACCTCGTGGGTTTCCTCCGGGCACTCCGGTTTCCTCCCACAGCAAAGATCCCTGCGCGTGTGCTAAGATAATGAAAATCAAAAATAAGACTTGTCTGCGATATCACCTTCGGTGGAAGCGGACGTTAAACACCGAGAACAACAACAATCCCAAGTATTAATATCGTCTAGTTCTATCGGGAGCAGATTTATAATTTTTGCTGGATTAACGCGACAGATACAATACCATGCTGATTTCTATTTTTCATGTTGGCCCCAACGACTCGGCCTTAAATGCATACTATCAATCGTAAGTCAATATGTAAACTTACGGGAACAAGTTGTTTCGACATCGAGCGGATTCGACACCCACTACTGGAGTTGTTTCAACACCATTGGGTAAGTTTGACTAGGATTTGATTCGATTGATTATTTAGTGCAGTGTATCAATATCCGTTCTTAAACTTTCATACACTGTTATGTATTAACAGTAACAAAATTTCGATTTATAGTATTATTATTAATTTGTTCCCGTTATTTGCAAAACATCTCCCCGATGTTGATAATAAATTTGAGTTGAATTATTTTTCCGTGCCTGTTGGAAACATAATTGTCTAAGGTCTAATTGGACTGTGAAGTTTAAATCAAATATTAAATCGAATTAGGAAACAGGTAAATGTATTTTTGCATAAAATTACAATGATGTTTGTTTCAAATCTGCATTGGACTAATCATGGTCTATCTATTTTGATTTATATTTGATATCTGAGAATGATATCCGACTATCAGAAAAAAAGTCTTTTAAAAACTGATAACGAGATATATGTTCATTCAGAAAGTATTCAGATATCCTAAATTATTTGCTAGCTATTATACAAACTTACAACACACACAAACAGGGTAAGCTATATGATCAGCGCTTCCCGAAGAGCTACCAATTTATCAGAATTTTCAAAGAAAAATTGCCAAATGTTATAGTTTATTATTAATATCTTCTCAAATAAAGCAACCGAACGGTTTTCTAATACGTGCGAATAAGCTCGTACACGCCTCTATAAACAGAAGTGTTGCTTTGATCAAGGAGACGTAATTGAGATTGTCGAATCTGCACGGACAATGCATGAACCGGGGAGACGTGAAGTCTGAAATGCCAATGGATGGGTTAACATTGAATTGAATTATATTATTTTTTTTGATCATGAACACAAATAATAACTTGTCGGAAGTATATTTACGAGAATATGTATTTTTACATACGGTAAAGTTACAAGTTTAGTTCTGGAATGAGGATCGTTGGATTGATGCAATGTAAATTTAGTGAAAAGCTAAAATAATTTCAGTTTAAATACCATTTGCGTTGGAATTACCACTGTTCGGTTGGTTGTTGTGTCGTAATATTTATCAACAAGGAGATTTCTGTTTGATGGATATTGCTATTGAAGGTAAGATGCACAATTTACGCATTGTGGCCCGTTTTTGATGGATTTACTCTCTATTTCACGTTGACTGCTTGGTATTTATAAATGACATTACATTCGCCTTTCCGTATACGATAGATTAATTCATATTTTTATTTCATAAAATGCAACTTTATATATATAGTACGTAATAGGCCTACAATAGACATAAGAGAAACGTAGATCATAGCGAGCACACACGCCTATCTAAAGACCTCATTATTTTACAAAGACCTGCGTAAAACACACGAAGGAATGATTAATCGCACGGTTAAACAGTTTTACTTCTCAAATTTTGATTTAACACGTACGTGTCAGATAAAGCATGTTGGTCCTTGATTATACTCCTTTTGGTGCAGTTATCGCAACTAGCGAGAAAACACGCCAATTAAACAATACACAACATTGACATTCATTTTTTACCGGTCGGTTAATAAACACACCTCTACAGAAAACGCACCTCGCGTTAATTAACCCACCTCTCGGACCGTTTTTCACCCTCGTTAATTAACACACCTTTTTACAGTTTTAAACCGGTAATATCGAGTAATAGTCTGAAAATTAATTATCTTCCGACATACGTAGAAATAACAACCAGGATTAAGATTTCTATACGGGCTGTGCACCTTTTAACTCCTTAGCAGTTCTCAGTGATAGACAAGCCAACAGTGAGGCTGATGTCCCCCGCCGAAATCCCAAAATAAATAGAGGACACATATTAATTAATCGCACATTTATTTTTTTCAATGTATCGAGCAATCAAACTGTACACGAAGTGTCATCCAAAAGTGTTTTATAAAGAAAAATGCTAAAACCGACGAGAAAAATGAAAATGTACCCTAGTTAGGGGGACCCTAAAGGCAGACAAAAGAGCCCCTCTGGCCAAGGGAAAGGGCCCTCGTGTCCAAGTCAATCGTTTCTATACACTGTTACTGTTGAATCCATTACTAAATGAGAATGCAGTAATTGTATTGGCATAAAAATCATCAATCAAGATGAACCTAAGTTATCTTGTCCCAAAGTATCAACCAATCAAATTACTTATCTCTGCTTACCCTAAGCGGAAAATGCTCATCTTCGAACTCCATCAAGGCATTGACCTAATAAGTTATCGTGTCCCAAAGCATCAACTTACCCTAAGCAGAAAATGTTCATCTTCGAACTCCATCAAGGCATTGACCTAATAAGCATATACACCAAGTTTGAACATTTTAATTCAATTAGAAGGAGGGTTATTGTGTTCCAAAGTCTCGACCAATCAAATTGCGTATCGCTCTGCTTACCCTAAAGCAGAAAATGCTCATTATCAAACTTAGTCAAGGTATTACTGTAATGAAAATATACACCAAGTTTCATCACTCTCACTTAATTAGAACTAAAGTTATCGTGTCCCAAAGCATCAACCAATCAAATTGCTTATCTCTGCTTACCCTAAGCGGAAAATGCTCATCTTCGAACTCCATCAAGGCATTGACCTAATCAGCATATACACAAAGTTTGAACATTTTAGCTCAATTAGAAGGAGAGTTATTGTGTTCCAAAGTCTCGACCAATCAAATTGCGTATCGCTCTGCTTACCCTGAGCAGAAAATGTTCATTATCGAACTTAATCAAGGTATTACTGTAATGAAACTATACACCAAGTTTCATCACTTTCACTTAATTAGAACTAAAGTTATCGTGTCCCAAAGCATCAACCAATCAAATTGCTTATCTCTGCTTACTCTAAGTGGAAAATGCTCATCTTCGAACTCCATCAAGGCATTGACCTAATAAGCATATACACCAAGTTTGAACATTTTAGCTCAATTAGAAGGAGAGTTATTGTGTTCCAAAGTCTCGACCAATCAAATTGCTCTGCTTACCCTGAGCAGAAAATGCTCATTATCGAACTTTGTCAAGGTATTACTGTAATGAAACTATACACCAAGTTTCATCACTTTCACTTAATTAGAACTAAAGTTATCGTGTCCCAAAGCGGAAAATGCTCATCTTCGAACTCCATCAAGGCATTGATCTAATAAACACATACACCAAGTTTGAACATTCTAGCTCAATTAGGAAGAGGGCTACAGTGTCCCAAAAAGTGTGACGGACAGACGGACAGATGGACAGACAGACAGGGGAAAATAATGGGTTTTAACGTCCATACTCGATTAGGATTATATATCATTCTATATTTCTTAATAGTTAGAGGAAATCAGTGGACTTAGTGATACAGAATGGAGGGGACATCTGTCTAGTGGTTCGGATGTTACAAAAAAACGAGGTCCTGTGTAAACATTTGTGTGCACGTAAAATATCCCTTGACAGTTGGAATTCGGTATAAGAGTAGGCCGTAGTGCCGCTGTCTGGGCAAAATTTCCCTCATAGTACACTGTAAGGAGTATGCCCGTCTTCATTATGCCGTGTTCATTATCCCAGTTCCGTGCAGAAAAGTACGAAGTTAAACCCCATTTCATTTCATTTCCTCCCACTGCTAAAGACCTCTATCTACAGACAAGAGAATTATTGAAATAAAATTAATCATGTGTTAGTCCTGAAATGATTTAGTTTGTGTCAAGTGTATGTTAAACCCCATTTTGTTCCCTCTCTCCCTGATTTCGGTTGCAAAACCACATAAAAAGGCTATTTATTGGGCCACTTTTAAATTTTTGTAGTCACAGACACGAATAGTAAGAAGAATGTGTTTGTGAACTGCAAAGTTTTTTTTGGCATTACATTTATGACCCCAGAGACACCGTGGCTAAGTCAGTCAGACACTAGCTGGCTAGCTTGGAGGTCACAGGTTTTCTCGCAGTGTTGCAAGAGAATGTTCCTAAGGATTTTCGGACATGATTTCTACTTGCCAGTGGTGCAGGACGGAGAGCCTGACAAATACAGTTGTCTAGTCTTTCAGATGGTATGAAAAACTGAGGACCTATGTATACATTGGCATGCATCCCCTGGCAGTTGGGATTCAATATAAGAGTAGGCCTTAGCCCTGCTGTCCGGACAAAACTCTGTGGTAGCACACGGAAAACTCAGATATTTAATTATAACTGCCATATTGCATTATTTTGGTTAAAATCTAACTGGAAAGGTTATAGATCATGTCCAATTTATTAAATAGAAGTGTTACTGTCACTCCTTTCGCCAATTTTATTTCTAAATGTTAAGTAGGCCTATTCTCGACACGATGTATATATACTATTCAAAAAAAGTAGGGGATATTTGATTTTGGGAGCATAATACTAAAATATGCAAATGACTACGAAAAAAGTCACTATAGAACCTAACAGAAGAAACATTTCCAGTTACATGTGACGCCCAAACGCACCAATAGCTACCGCATGGAATGCAGGTGATGCTTGATATCATCATGGGGGTCCAACCCAAGATTTGCACGACTCTGACTTTGAATGTTACAGTCATTGTGGCATTGATTTCCAGGTTGGAAACATCAGTTTAATTGTTTTAGTGACCAGAAAACAAATTTTGATATGCGTCGGCTTACCCAAAAGGAAAGGTTACGTACCCTTGGCATGCTACAGATTGGCACAACACAGGCGGATGTGGCGCGGACGATGAATGTTTCTCAGTCTGTCATAAGCAGGCTATGGTCCAGATACCGTGATACACAATCTGTACAGGACAGACCACGCTCATGTCGACCAAGGGCAACAACTCAAGCCCAGGATCGATTTATCCGTACCTTGGCCTTGAGAAATCGTGTCATCACAGCAAATCATATCAGCACTCGTCTTCAAACAGACACTGGTGTGAGAGTGAGTGGCCAGACGATTCGGAATCGACTGCATAGGGGTCACCTCTGCGTCCGACGTTTTCTCGTGATCCCTTGTTTGAGAGATCATCACATTCAGGCAAGACGTTGTTGGTGTAGGGATCATCAACACTGGGATAATCAACGCTGGAGCAATGTGATGTTTTCAGATGAGTCAAGGTTCACTGTTGATTTTTTGGACAGACGTAGGAGGGTGTGGCGTCGTCGAAACGAGCGCTTCCAAGACGTTAACGTCATCAGACATGATGGTTCTGTTATGGTGTGGGGAGGCATCTCTGTTGCTGGAAGAACGGCTTTACATGTTGTTGCAGGGCGTGTTACAGGCCAGTACTACCGGGACAACATCTTGGCAGTCCATGTTGTGCCGTTCGCACGACGTCATGGCCGCCCTTTCATCTTCCAGGATGTCACAGGGCCAGGATCGTTACAGGTTACCTCCAACAACAGAACATCATCACATTACCTTGGCCAGCACTGAGTCCCGACCTCTCCCCCATCGAGCATGTCTGGGACATGCTTGGACAGAGGTTACGTCAATGTCAACAACGTCCTGCCAATGTCCAAGAACTTGCTGCTGCGTTGCAACAGGAATTGGACAATCTGGACCAAAATGACCTTAGACGTCTCATTAGGAGTATGCCACGTCGGATCAATGCTTGTTTGGCAAACAGAGGAGGATTTACCTGTTACTGACTTTGTTGTGATGCTGTGGTAACCTTACTGTTTGACCCCGGGTATATTTTCCGACTTTTCAGTTTGAAACAAAAAGTTGGACAATTTTTTCTGAGTTTTCCAAGTTTTGTGTTTTCAATCGAGTCAATTCATAAAACTCGAAGAGGAGAAAAGTCAAGTTTTCCGAGTTTTGTACCTGACTAGGGTATCGATAGTGATTTTTACTATCGATAATCGGCAATGAAATGTCGGTCGATAATCGATAGTATCGAAAACAAACTTATTTTCATGGCCACGGTCGTTATCAAGACTGGATACAGTGTAAGTTCAAAGTGCAAAACCATACGAAGTTGCGAAAGATCGTTTGCTCCTGTCTAAAACCCAAAGTGCTTCCACACAGCACTTTTAGCTTTGCCGGGAAAATCAACAAGCGTTCCGTCGTCCACGTGTGCTATTTATTGTACCGGGTACTCTATTACTGAGGCACACGTACAGAAATAGTGAATTGTACAGACGAATTCTGAAGCAAAGGGAAATAACTCTAACTTTATTACACATCCGGGTATCGCCGATTTAGCGATATTCAACGAACAATAATTTCTTCAAAACTAAAGTAACGTTTCAATGAGAGTGAGTTCATGAAAACGGCTGTTCAATAAGCAGTCAAAATTTTGTTATGTGTTACATTGATACTTGATAGTAATTAAAGTGAGCGGTGTATTATGATTAACGCACTGAAAGAAAACATTGACATTTCAGACGCAAGAAAAATAGACGAACATCGATAATCGATAGTAACCCACCGCTATCGATAGTGCTTTTCTGGACCGCCCAATCGATACTATCGATTTATATCGATATTTTACCCAGCCCTATACCTGACCCATTAGCAGAAGAAACTTTGAACTTGGCATGTAGGAGTAACCTGAGTGGTACTATATACAGGTCCCAAAATTTTGTCTGTCTAAATAAATTATTGTCTGAATAGCAGATCATCTAAAATTGGTTCCAAATTTGACCATTTTGTGCCCATTTTCCAGTCAGTATCAACTGAATCAATCAAATTTTTAGTGGGGATGTAAGTGGCTACTACTAACCCTTCTCACAGAAAAAATAGGTTGCCAGGCAACGAAACATACGCCCACACAGCAGCCAAATCATCCGGGCAGTCAACAAGAGTTGTCGCATATTTAGGAATTATCAGAAAATCATTAGAATTTGTTTGGTTTTTATAATCAAACGTTTTTTTTTTAAAATCAGATAATAATTGTGACCTCCAGAGGGACCACAAGCTAAAAAGGGTGATTTTTCGTACAATCACGGGACATAATTCAGGAAGTAATGACCCAATGGGCGCAAATATCGAAAGGAACCAAGATCTTTGGGTTATAAACATACATGTCAAATTCCATCAAAATCGATTCAAAATTGTGACCTCTATAGAGTCCACAACCTTGATATAACATATTTTCACAATATCCGCGTACAAACGGCTGCCATTTTGTCCGTCAATTCTAGTCCGATTTTCACGTAATTGAAACTCTCTCTTCATTACCATGTAACGGTCATATAGTCAAACGTTTTTTTAAATCGGATAATAATTTTGACCTCCAGAGGAACCAAAAGCTAACAAAAACTATTTTTTGGACAAACCGGGGATATAATTCAGGAAGTTATGATCCAATGGGCGCGAATATCGAAAGGAACCAAGATCTTTGGGTTATAAACATACATGTCAAGTTTCATCAAAATCGGTTGAAAATTGTGACCTCTATAAGGTCCACAACCTTTATATAACATATTTTCACACTATTCGCGTACGAACGGCGGCCATTTTGTCCGTCAATTTTGGTCTGTTTTTTACAAAATTCAAACTCAACCTTCATTACCATGGAATGGTGATATAATCAAACGTTTTTTTAAATCGGATAACAATTTTGACCTCCAGAGGGACCAGAAGCTAAAAAGGGCGATTTTTTGGACAATCCGGGGACATAATTCAGGAAGTTACGATCCAATGGGCGCAAATATCGAAAGGAACCAAGATCTTTGGGTTATAAACATACATGTCAAGTTTCATCAAAATTGGTTCAAAATTGTGACCTCTATAAGGACCACAACCTTGATATAGCATATTTTCACACTATTCGCGTACAAACGGCAGCCATTTTGTCCGTCAATTTTGGTCCGATTTTCACAAAATTCGAACTCAACCATCATAAACATGGAAAGGTGATATAATCAAACGTTTTTTTAAATCCGATAACAATTTTGACCTCCAGAGGGACCACAAGCTAAAAAGGGCAATTTTTGGGACAATCAGGGCCCATAATTCAGGAAGTTACGATCCGATGGGTGCAAATATCGAAAGGAACCAAGATCTTTGGGTTATAAACATACATGTCAAGTTTCATCAAAATCGGTTCAAAATTGTGACCTCTATAAGGTCCACAACCTTGATATAACATATTTTCACACTATTCGCGTACAAACGGCGGCCATTTTGTCAGTCAATTTTGGTCCGATTTTCACCAAATTCGAACTCATCATTCATAACCATGGAACGGTGATATAATCAAACGTTTTTTTAAATGCGATAACAATTTTGACCTCCAGAGGGACCACAAGCTAAAAAGGGCAATTTTTCGGACAATCAGGGGCCATAATTCAGGAAGTTACGATCCGATGGGTGCAAATATTGATAGGAACCAAGATCTTTGGGTTATAAACATACATGTCAAGTTTCATCAAAATCGGTTCAAAATTGTGACCTCTATAAGGTCCACAACCTTTATATAACATATTTTCACACCATTTTGTCCGTCAATTTTGGTCTGTTTTTTACAAAATTCAAACTCAACCTTCATAACCATGGAATGGTGATATAATCAAACGTTTTTTTAAATCCGATAACAATTTTGACCTCCAGAGGGACCAGAAGCTAAAAAGGGCGATTTTTTGGACAATCCGGGGACATAATTCAGGAAGTTACGATCCAATGGGCGCAAATATCGAAAGGAACCAAGATCTTTGGGTTATAAACATACATGTCAAGTTTCATCAAAAATGGTTCAAAATTGTGACCTCTAAACTGTTCACGAGCTAAAAGATAGGCTGGCACTGCCAGGCAGGATACGCCCACATTTTTGAGAGATGGATAGAGAACAAGCAATACCGAAAGTGATTTTTCCTCATTAAGTCCTGTATTTCATACTGTATTGGGAGCAGCCATTTTGTTGGTCAGTTCCAGTCTGATATTAATGAAATTCGAAGACGACAATGATTATGGTGTGACTGTACACAACCTAGAAATGTTACTTTTCGTCAAAATCGAATAAGAATTGTGACAATGATTATGGTGTGACGGTACACAACCTAGAAATGTTACTTTTCGTTAAAATCGGATAAGAATTGTGACCTGTAGAGAGTCCACAACCATGATATACCATATTTTTACACTATTCGCGTACAAACGGCGACCATTTCGTCCGGCAATTTTGGTACGATTTTCACGAAAAATCGAACTCAACCTTCCTTATGGTGCAACAGTAATATAATCAGAGGTTTTTTTTTAAATCAGATAATAATTGTTCGAGAGATAGACAGAGAACAAGCAATACCGAAAGTGATTTTTCCTACAATCAAAGGCCATAATTCATTAAGTTACAATTTGATATGCGCAAATATCGAAAAGAATAAAGATCTTTAGGTTATAAACAAGCATTTAAGGTTTCATCAAAATCGAATTAAAATTGTGACCTCTACATGGTCCACAACTTTGATATACTTGTACATGTACACTGTTCGCGTACAACAATTATGGACCGATTTTCTCGAAATTTGAACTCAACCTTCCGTAGGGTGTAACGGTGATAGAGTCAAACGTTTTTTTTAAATCGGATAATAATTGTGACCTCCAGAGGGACCATAGGCGATTTTTCGGACAATCAGGGGCCATAATTCAGCAAGTTACGATTGGATATGTGCAAATAACCAAAGGAACCAAGATCTTTGGGTTATAACCATGCATTTCAAGTTTCATCAAAATCGAATTAAAATTGTGACCTCTACAGGGTCCACAACCATGATATACAATTTTTTAACAGAATTCGCGTACAAACGGCGGCCATTTTGTATGGCAATTTTGGTCCGATTTTCCCGAAATTCGAACTCAACCTTCCTTACGGTGTAACGGTAATACTATCAACCGTTTTATTAAATCAGATAATAATTGTGACCACCAGACGGACCACAAGCTAAAATAAGGCGATTTTGCGAATAATCAGGGGCCATAATTCAGGAAGTTACGTTCCGATATGCGCAAATATCGAAAGGAACCAAGATCTTTGGGTTATTACCATGAATTTCACGTTTCATCAAAATCGAATTAAAAATGTGACTTCTACAGGGTCCACAACCTTGATATACCATTTTTTAACAGTATTCGCGTACAAACAGCGGCCATTTTGTATGGCAATTTTCGTCCGATTTTCCCGAAATTCGAACTCAACCTTCCTTAGGGTGTAACGGTGATATAATCAAACGGTTTTTTAAATCGGATAATAATTGTGACCTCCAGAGGGACCACAAGCTAAAAAGGGTGATTTTTCGGACAATCAGGGGCCATAATTCAGGAAATTACATTCCGATAGACGCAAATATCGAAAGGAACCAAGATCTTTGGGTTATAAACATGCATGTCAAGTTTCATCAAAATCGGTTCAAAATTGTAACCTCTATAGGGTCCACAAGCTAAAAACGTGATTTTTTGTACAATCAGGGGCCATAATCCATGAAGTTTTCATCCGATACATGTCAATATCGAAAGCAGCCGAGATCTTTTGGGTATAAACCTATATTTCAAGTTTCGTCAAAATCGGATAAGAATTGTGACCTGTAGAGAGTCCACAAACAAATTGTGGACGGACGGACAGGGGCAACGACAATATACGTCCACATAGAAATGTGGGCGTATAAAAACGTGATTTTTAGTACAATCAGGGGCCATAACCCATGAAGTTACAGTCCGATACATGCCAATATCGAAAGGAACCGAGATCTTAGGGTGATAAACCTATATTTTAAGTTTCATTGAAATCGGATAAAAATTTTGACCTGTAGACTGTTCGCAAACAATTGTGGACGGACGGACGGACGGACAAACAGGGACGACGACAATATACGTCCACTTGAAAATGTGTGCGTATAAAAATATGGTCCATTTCTGTGACCCGAGGTGCTCTCGCAGACAAACTCTTAAGCAGGTATCTTAATCGGCTGTTTTTTGTGGGCTTTAACCGTAAGTCCAATCAAGAGGATCGGTAAAACAATGAACTGGCCACTATCATATCTTAAAACAATCTCCTTTCGGCTAAATTATGAGTTAGGCCTAATTATTATTTGTTGATTAAGTAGTCAATCAATGTGCTTGTAGGCAATAACAGTCTTACCTTAGTGAGAATCGGCCATAGGTTCATAATCTGAGTAATTAGCACATTTACGATAATTTTGATAATCTGATACAAAAGACAAAAAGATAGGTTGCCAGGCAACGAAACATACGCCCACAGCAGCTAAATTGTCCGAGCAGTCAACAAGGGTTGGTGCATATTTTTACTTTATTCGGCAATGAAACATTTGTTATACACTAAAATTTGATTAAGGGGATAGTAAGCACTTCAGACCAAGTTTTTTACTTATAAAGCTATTTTGTTTAAATTTTCACACAAGACACATATACATAAAACTAGTATAAAATTTGTCGTTTTTGTGATGTCTGTACATTCATGTAAATAGAGATTAGTAAAATAGAAGATGTCCATCCAGAATTATATGATTATTATATGATGAAGTAATTATGACCTATGTAGCATTCCATAATATCACATTCCAGAATGATAACTAAGACGATACGTCATCGCACATGCGTAGTAAGAGGAAGATGTTCGCCATGCTTGTTTCTTGAAGTTAACCATTTCGATGTTGTTTCGATGTACACCATTCTTATGTATTATATATTTGTTTACAACGAACACAATATGGCGACGAGGATGTCGAAATTGTTCTGCACTAGGTTTGTTGATCCAGATGTTAATTATTTTGTTGTTGACGCTATTTTCCGGTGATTTTAAGATGAGCGTGCCATTACCTACCAGTTTTTTGCCGACCCCCGGAAAACCAGCCATTGCATGGGGACAGTGGCGAAACCTATTGGAAAACTATTTAACTGCTGTCGACGGAAATAATTATGCCGATGCCAGAAAGAAAGCATTACTTTTACACTGTTTGGGACCACATGCACAAATGACGTTTAATTCATTACAAGTAGCGGATGATTCGTACGATGCTGCATTGCGTAGTTTAGAAGGCCATTACGGTGCAAGATTCAACGTGAGCGCTGAAAGGGTGAGATTCATGTCAAGGTCACAACTTATTGGAGAAACCGTTGATGAATATGTTTCAGCTTTACGAACTCTTAGTCAAAACTGTAATTATGGTGCCAATGTACTTAATGAACTTATCCGTGATTTAATTATTGAAAAAACGAACAATAAAAACATAAAAGAAAGATTATTAATGGAAGGTAATAATTTAACTTTAGAAAACGCCATTATTATTGCACGTAGAATAGAATTAGCTACCACAGAATGTCAGTCAATGTCCAATAATGATAAACCACATGGTCAAACTGTCCAGAGAATATTTAGAGGTCCGCCTTCGGGATTTCGCCAGAAGAATTATAAGCCGAATTACAGTCAAAGATATCAAGTGCCTACTAATAATATACAGCGATTTAATTTCCGTCCACAACCAGGGTATCACCAGTCTCTAAGACAGCAACAATCATATATTCATAGAGCTACAGGTAGAGTACCACGATACCAAGGGGTTCAATACCAAGGGGTTCGAAATAATTTTAATCAAAGCAACGTTTTACAAGAGGAATGTTTCCGTTGTGGAAGTTATCGTCATAAAGCCAGATATCCACATTGTCCAGCAATCAATCAAAAATGTAATAAATGTAATAAAACTGGTCATTTTGCACATGTTTGCAACTCTCGTAGGATAAACCAAATTGAAGTTGAACCTGAAATGAATAATGAATTAACAATTCTAACTGTCAGTAACTCTGATGTCAAGTTAAAAGTTAAAAGTAGATGTATTCCTTGATAATGTTTTAACTAATATGTTAATAGATACTGGTTCACCCATATCAATAATCAATAAGATGACGTTCGATAAATATTTCCAAAACAACATCTCTATTATTCTGATACAACGCTGAAGTCCTATAACCAAAGTCATATACCTATTATCGGAGTTGTAAATTTACCTGTTAGATTTAAATCTCGTTCTACAATTTCACAATTCTATGTTGTCGAATCTGGTGAATGTTTACTTGGTTTAGATGTTATATCAGCTTTATGTATGACAATCTGTGTAAAACCTTATGACAGTGTCATTGAATCAACAACAATTAAAAGCTGCAGTTACAATGTAAATCGTATTGAGACATTCAATGATTTAAAAGAAGAATTCCCAAATGTTTTCAATGGCATAGGAAGAGCTGTTAAATTCCAACATCAATCTGTTGTGAAAGAAGATGCAATCCTGTAGCACAGAAAGCTAGACCGGTTCCCTACGCTTATGAAGTAGAACTCAAAGAAGAAATTCACAACTTACTTAATGATGGTATAATTGAGAAATGCGATCATGCTGAATGGGTCAGTCCTATTGTTATAAGTCGTCGTAAAAACAAGAAAGTAAGACTATGTGTTGATCTTCGAGTAGTTAATAAAAATATTATACCAGTAAAGTACCCATTGCCAAATATTGAGTCGTTGATTGGATCGATTAAGAAGGCAAATTTCATATCCATGTTCGACATGAATTCTGCTTACCATCAGTTACCACTGCACGAGAAGACTAAAAAACTAACAACATTCGTTACTCCTTTTGGTCTTTATAGATATAATACAGGACCGTTTGGCTTAGCTGATTTACCTGGAGGGTTCCAGAAAATGGTTGACATTATTTTATCGGGTTGTAAAAATACATTTAATTTGCTAGATGATATATTAGTTGTTGGCGAAACAGAAGAAATTCATGATGCTAATGTTCGTGAAGTATTAAGTCGTCTACAGAAGAATGGTTTAACTTTAAGCTCCAGTAAATGTTTCTTCAAAGTATCCGAAGTTAATTGGTTAGGATTCTCGATTTCTGCAAAAGGTGTCCACATGTTACCAGAAAATGTTTCAGCAGTACGTGAATTATTAGAACCTACATCTTGTAAAGAAGTCCAAAGTGTACTAGGATTTTTTAACCACTACTCTCACTTTATTCCTCAGTTAGCTAAAATAACTGAACCGCTAAGACAATTGATTCGTAAAGGTCAAGAATGGGAATGGAAACCAGAACAGAAAGCAGCCTTCGAAACACTTAAGTTATCATTGACGACTACTCCAGTCCTAGCTTTTTATCATCCTAATTATCCGACTTTCGTCACTTGTGATAGTTCCAATTACGCTCTTGGGGCAGAACTTAGTCAACTACAAGCTAATGGAGAAATTCGTCCTGTTGCTTTTGCCTCAAAAATTTTGAATAACTATGAAAGAAAATATAGTATAGGCGAGAAAGAAGCTCTTGCGTGTACATGGGCCGTCAAGAGGTGGGATAGGTATTTGAGAGGTCGACATTTTAAGTTAATTACAGACCATAAGTCATTAACCACTCTTTTACAATCATCAGAAAATTCTTCTGGGCACAAGCCAGCCAGAATAGCTCGATGGGCTGCAACTCTTCTGGAATATAATATGACCATGGAATACAAGAAAGGATCGTGTAACGGTATAGCGGATTCCCTATCTAGATTACCTACAAATAATTCATCAACCACATCAGAAGTTAGTATTGATGAAATTAGTTTATGTAATTCATTAACCACCGAAACTGTCAAATTGTCTCCAAATGTTATTTCATCAGAAACCATGAAAGATGACATACTTAAACAAGTTCATAACTATTTGCTAAACTCATGGCCTGCAAAGAAAGATATTAGTTCAGAAGTTCTCCCTTATTATCACATGAAAGATGAGTTGTTCTTATTCGGTAATTGCTGTATCGGTAGAGGTAATAGAACTATTATACCCAAAACTCTACAACGTGATGTTTTAAACCTCGCACATGAAGGTCACCGAGGAATTGTTGCTACAAAACAGAATTTACGCGCAGTAGCTTATTGGTGCGGGATAGACAAAGATGTTGAAAGTTTCGTTAATAATTGCTATATGTGTGCTGAAAGTGACAAATCAGTAAAAACTTCTACTGCTCCTCTTTATCCTAGAAAACCATCGGAAGGACCATGGTTAGATCTTGCAATAGACATACAAGGACCATATGAAAATGCTCCACAAGGATCTAGATATTTAATTAATATTATTGACTATTACAGTAAATGGCCTGAAAGTTGCCTAACGGACAATATTACTTCCAGTTATTAAATTTCTTGATAATTTATTTTCTACTTGGGGTATTCCAGAATCATTGACATCGGACAATGGTCCACAGTTTGTTAGTTTAGAATTTACTAATTATCTTGATAAATTAAATATACGTCACATTCGTACTCCAAATTATCACCCACAATCTAATGGGGCAATTGAAAGACTGAATAAAACAATAAAGAATTTATTGCAAACTAACGTAAAATCTAAGACGACATGGGTAGATTCTCTAAGAATTGTTCTGCATACAATACGTTCTAGTGTTCATTCAACTACAAGGTTTACACCATCTTTTCTGATGACGGGAAGACAGATGAGAACACGTTTAAGTCAACTTAAACCGCCTGATGTTAAATATACACAAACTAGTAATAACCGTTACTGTGAAGTCGTATGTGAAAAACAAAGTAAGATGAAAGACAAATACGATGTAAAATATAATGTTGTAAATCATAATTTTCAAGTCGGTGATATGGTAAGATTTAAAGTGAAAAATCTTAGTGGTCGCGATAGAAATAAATTAACCTCACACTATTCTAAGCCTATGCATATCATTGAAATTCAAGGATGTATTATTACTCTGTCTGATGGGAAACGATGGCATTCAGATGACATTGTGAAGTATCGCTGCGAAGGTGAAAATCAAAGTGATGATGTGTTTGATTTTGAACAACCTAATCCTTATTTATGGTTTAATCTTAATGGTAATAATTATGCTAATCGTGATGTTGTGTTAATGCGAAATAACAATCAAGTTCCAAGATATCCAATACGAGTTCGCGCAAGACCAAGATATTTACAGGACTATACGATGTGAAAAATTCTTTGTTCAGATAAACATTTTGCTAACTAATTTCATAATGAATGATATATTGTTTATTTCAATATTAAGCTATATTTCCTTTAATGATATTATAGTATGGCCAGATAGTCATTTATTCTATTTAGTTCTATAGTTTAAAAAAGGGGGGAATATGTGATGTCTGTACATTCATGTAAATAGAGATTAGTAAAATAGAAGATGTCCATCCAGAATTATATGATTATTATATGATGAAGTAATTATGACCTATGTAGCATTCCATAATATCACATTCCAGAATGATGACTAAGACGATACGTCATCGCACATGCGTAGTAAGAGGAAGATGTTCGCCATGCTTGTTTCTTGAAGTTAACCATTTCGATGTTGTTTCGATGTACACCATTATTATGTATTAAATATTTGTTTACAACGAACACAATAGTTTTGTTCACTTCTGACAACCGGTTGCCATGGCAACGGAAAAATAAAATTATTTTGGGTAATTTGTTTAGTTTCACTATTTTTCAGGATCTATCAGTGGAATTTGGCTCAAATTTATTCTGAATGTTGCTTATGTGTCACTGTGTGCAAATAAGAAGTTTGGGGGAGAAAAAATAATATAAAGTCACATTATGACAGCCACAAAAATTAGCGACATGAATTTTAGTACAGCCCTAGCTGTAATCATAACAAAAACTATGATCAGAAAAAAACGATGAGGATATCCGTGTTACTGCATCAGTTGTTTGTAATGTTATTATATTGTTCGTTAAATCTTGCAAAGTGAAAAATTCACGGTTTTTGAAAATTGATGGTTTATTTTTATGTACCAGTAATAAAATTAAAACCCTATGGTAATATCAACTGCTCACTCTTTTCTACTACTAGTTGCATTTTTTTTGTTTTAATTTTTCAAATTCTTTAACTTAAGTATTTTTTTTTTTAATATCTCTCTGAATTTTGTATATTATAAATTCTATGTTGGACAATATACGACCACATTTCAATGTGATATAAAATAATTAGTAGAATACAATATCAAAAAACCATCGTTTTATCCAACGTTTCGTCAGTCAAAAAACTAACTTCCTCAAGGTAAAGAAAACTAAATACAAAATGACTGGAAGTCAGTTATGACATCATAGGAAGATATGACATCGTGGGAATAATGACGTCATAGACTTAGATACATAACAAGAAAGGTTAGCTTAACTAATACTTAGGTAAAATTAAAGAAGAATTATGCATGATTATTAATGATTTTGAAACCCCCTGGATTTAACTCATTTAAGCCATTAGGCCAAACTGAATTAAGTCTATGAATGCACAGACTTTCTGCTGTGTTCAATTTTTTCTGATCATTATCAGGAATTTTTTGTACTATGGTACACATGAAATCATGACCAGGTATATCAAAATGGGAGGCTACATGGGGGGAATGGCCAGGTTTTTTAAGCTTTATATTGCTTCTATGCTTATTACATGTAAGTCGAGTGCTGAAAGGAGTAATGGTTTGACCTACATATTGCATATTACAGGTTTTACATGTTAAACAATATACAACATAAGAACTGGCACAGTTGACAGAGTCTCTAATCTTGAATGATTTCATGTCTTTACTGGTTACTTCTTGAATATTGCAGATAGTCTCGCATGATTTGCATAATTTTCGTAAACAAGGTTGACAGCCGTATGAAATTTTGTCCTTAATATGGTTCTTACTAGTGTCAGAAGTTCTCAACTTATTTTCTTTCAAGATATTGCCAATAGTATGATTCTTTCTCTCTGCTATTATTATTTTGCTGCTATTCATAATTTTTGTCATACGTGAACTTGTGTCTAAAATACTTCTGTCTTTAATCATTTGGTGAAGATGAGGTTGTCGAGGGTCAAAGGTAGTTGTCCAAGGAATAATGTTCACATTAGTATCGGTCTTGGATTGGTAGGTCAATAGTTCAGTCCTGGTCTTCTGATCTGCTCGGTTATATGCCTTTAGAATAATTTTCTTAGGATATCCGGATTGTTTAAGATAGGATCCAAAACTTTTTAAGTTTGATTTGGTCCAGCTATCTTTACTACAAATACGTTTTATACGTAAAGCACCACTGTAAGGTATTGCGTTAAAGGTGTGTTTGGGATGACAACTTGATGGAGGAAGATAATGATGGCAATCTGTTTTCTTGGAATATAGATTAGTCTCTAACTTTTCCTTTTCTTTGACAACTTTTACATCTAGGAAATTAACCGAGTTGCTATTTATATCTGCAGTAAATTTGATTTTAGGATGTTTGTTGGTTCAATTTTGAAACAAAATTATTGCATTCTTCTTGAGGGAGAGAAGATAAAGCCCAAATATCATCTATGAATCTGCATGAAATATCTGGTTTATTAGGTAATGGTTCATAGTAGGTTTTCATCCAGTATGACATATAAATATTAGCATATGTTACAGCAAACTGAGTACCCATGGCAGTCCCCGATATCTGTCTATAAAACATACCAGAAAATTCAAATTCATTGTTGTGAAGAACAAAATCTGCAATTTGTAGAATTGATTCAGAATCTTCATTGGTCACAATTTTAGTTTCTTGTAATGCATGTTTTAGTGCTTCTAAACCTTCAGAAATAATAATATTTGGATATAAACTGATAACATCAAGAGTCATAAGATTACTATTACTAGGAATAGATTTGCTGTTTATAGCTTCTATCCTTTGAAGAAATTGAGTAGTGTCTTTAACTAATTCAGGGCAGTAAAGCTGTGCCACTGGTTGTAGTTTCCAGTCAAGCCAAGAAGAAGCTTTACGAGTAGGTGCTGTAACTTCACTACATATTGGTCTTCCTGGTGGTACATCTGTAGGCTTCTAGGCGACACAGAGACACACAAAAAGAAAATGGGCGTGGCTCTGCCCCTGGGAGTTTCAAAATTATAAGTTAAGAAATGTGGCCTGTAGACGACAAACAAATACATACTAGAAATGGGCGTGGCTCTGTCCCTGGGGGTCGGGCATGCACCAAAAACAATAGAGATCTTCCTTAGGGTATAAGGAATACGTATACCAAGTTTGCAAAGTTTCAAGATTATAAGTTAAGAAATGTGGCCTGTAGACGACAAACAAACAAATACTAGAAATGGGCGTGGCTCTGCCCCTGGGGGTCGGGCATGCACCAAAAACAATAGGGATCTTCCTTAGGGTATAAGGAATACGTATACCAAGTTTGAAGAAAATCCAGTAAGAATTGCGCCCTGTAGGCGACACAAAGACTCACGAAAAGAAAATGGGCGTGGCTCTGCCCCTGGGGGTGGGGCATACACCCCAAACGATAGGGATGTTCCCTAGGGTATAAAGAATGTGTATGCAAAGTTTCAAGATTATAAATAAAGAAATGTGGCCTGCAGACGACAAACAAACAAATACTAGAAATGGGCGTGGCTCTGCCCCTGGGGGTCGGGCATGCACCAAAAACAGGGATCTTCCTTGGGGTATAAGGAATAAGTATACCAAGTTTGAAGAAAATCCATGAAGAATTGCGCCCTGTAGGCGAACCACAGACACACACACACACACACACACACACAGAGACAGGGGCGACGGCATAATACGTTCACATTATGAATGTGGACGTATAAAAATGCCCACAAGGACTAATTTCGTACTAGTACTGTGAATTACGATTTCCAACCTAAACTATTTTCGTTCTCCTTTCTCGCGAGAATATATGGAGCTAAAATTGTTCGACACCTCAAAAAATAGAGGGGGCGTGCGCCGGGTGCGCCCCCCACTGGATCCGCGCCTGATTAATAATCATGCATAATTCTTCTTTAATTTTACCTAAGTATTAGTTAAGCTAACCTTTCTTGTTATGTATGTAAGTCTATGACGTCATCATTCCCATGATATCATAAATTCCTATGATGTCATAACTGACTTCCAGTCATTTTGTATTTAGTTTTCTTTACCTTGAGGAAGTTAGTATTTTACTGACGAAACGTTGGATAAAAAGATGTTTTTTTGATATTGTAGTCTACTAATTATTTTATATCAACTTATCTGAATATCATATGCATCATTTTGACTTTGTCAAAATAGATCCCATTAAATCGTCTGTATTTGGTTTGTGTTTCCTGTTTCTATTGATTGGAAGTTTCACATTTCAATGTGGGCGTATAAAAAGACAAAACAAGCTCAGGAATCGCATGAAGCGTATGAATTCCAGGTACTGATAGGTATTAAAATAACAATTAGATCATACATTTAATAGTTTCGCTTACCAGGATAGAACACTAAACAGTCATTAATCACCCACCTATTTAAAATCCAACAGAATATCTTCAATGTCGAATTCCTCCAATGACATGTGACATCGGTTGGAATTAGGTTAATAAACTAGTGGTGCTAGTTTTAGTTTTAAATAGGGTTTACCGTTTTGATTTTTTATTGACATGTGACATCGGTTGGAATTAGGTTAATGACATGTGACATCGGTTGGAATTAGGTTAATAAACTAGCGGTGCTAGTTTTAGTTTTAAATAGGGTTTACCGTTATGATTTTTTATTTGATACACATGCTGACAGAGGATTAATTTTTATACGCCCACATTTAAATGTGGTCGTATATTGTCGTCGTAGCCCTGTCAATCCATCCGGCATCCACAATTGCTTGTGGACGCTCTACAGGCTAAATTTAATATCCGATTGACTTTAAATTTACACACAGTGTTTAAGGTCGTGAGACGAAGAAGCCTATTGATTTTCAGCGATTTCTGATAATTACTGCCAGTGTTATGGCCCTTGATCACCTAACAAAATCTTGTGGATGCTCTAGAGGCCAAAGTTAATATCCGATTGACTTTGAATTTGTACGCAGTGATTTAAGTCATCAGACGACGAATCCTATTGATTTTCAGCGAATTCCGCTAATTACTGCTAGAGTTATCTCCCTTGATCACTTTGAAAAGTCTTTTGTAACGCTCTAGAGGCCAAACTTATCATCCAATTGAATTCAGATTGAGACACAGAGTTTATGTTCTTGAGACTAACAAGTATATTGATTTTCAATGAAGTTTGGTAACTGAACAGCTAATCATGATTTTAAATGTTTCGTATACTAAGCAGGCAGAACTTTATGAAAACCAAACAAATTCTAATAATTTTCTGTTAATTACTTTATGAGTTGTTAATTTTAATCAGATTTCAGAGTATCATAAATGTTTCATTACCGAAAAAAATGTAAGAATATGCAACAACTCTTGCTGACTGCCCAGACGATTTAGCTGCTGTGGGCGTATGTTACTGGCAACCTATCTTTAAAAAATTGTGCCATAAGTGCACAGAATTAAATTTTAATGCAATTTCAATTATGGTTGTCACATGATCAATCATAGATGAATGAATAAAAATATTTGCAAGTTACATGATACGCAAAAACTAAAAATTGTGTTATGAAGAAATACCATGGTGCCATAACACCTTATATCCATCTAAAAAAGACAGTAATTTATTCAGCAATATTACTGACAAGAATTTCAAGTCGGTACACAAATTAAATATGGAAAATTTTTCAAACAGTGTACCTATTTGTTGTTATTTTCGTGGCAATTACATACATTAGAATGCAATATTTCTCATAACAAATTACCAAAAAATTTTCTGTTGAAGTCTGGTTGGTTATACAGCTTATATTATGGTATATTGTTCAAGATCACCCAACCACTTAATACTGACTAAATTCTTATCCAAAATATCTGTCCAGTTGGTGAAATGGGAATAAACCCTCCTTCTAAAGATTTGGTCTCTACGATATTACACACATTTTGGAAAACTAACAGTGTCTTTAGCAAATTAGCAATATCGTTATTATGACAATGCTTTAATCGTTACTTTGAGTGAAGATATGTCTATTAATTGTGAATACACTTATCATTTTAAACAACCTTATAGTAAATACTAAAATATAATATGATGCAAAAATGCATTTTGCAAGTAAAGTAATAAAATGATTACTTACTAGGTAAATTAGCTAATGTTGTAAGAGATCTATAACCTCGAATATCACTATCATCCCATGATCTTCTACTATAATCCAAGAAACGAGATGGTGCTGAAAAAAATAAGATTTTTTTTTCAATAATAATATGTACATTTATATTGCGCACAGTTCCATGCTAGTATGCATGCTCAAGGCGCTACAAAGACTAGGTGCAATAATAGGCTGTAAATAGATGAGTTTTTAAATTTGTTTTGAATGTTTCTAGGCTTGATGACAGTTAAATTTCCAGTGGTAATGAATTCCACAGAACAGGCACAATATGAACAAACGATCTGTATCCAAATGATTTGAGTTTATATTTTGGGATTATAAGAAGGTGTTCTTGTTGAGAACGGAGCGAACGTCCTGGAAAATATGGTAATAACAGGTCTGCTAGATAGGAAGGTCCAGATCCATGTAAACACTTATACGCAAGGCACAAGAGCTTAAAATCTATTCTTGATTTAATAGGCAACCAATGCAGTTATTTGAGTGAAGATGTAATGTGCGAGTTCCTGTTTAATCGACTGATGATTCGAGCTGCCGTATTTTGAACGGTTTGGAGTTTTGATATTAGTTTGTGGGGAATTCCAGCTAATAAACTATTACAATAGTCTAATCTTGATAAGACGAGTGATCGGACCAGAGTATGAGCTGCGGCCTTTGATATTAGATGACGGATGTTTCTGATAGAGCGGAGGTGGAAAAAACAGGTTTTACAGATATAATTAATCTGAACTTCCATGGAGAGTTCTAAATCGATGTAGACACCCAGATTTTTAACTTCGTTGACAGGTTTAATTTCTGAGTCAGCTATTTTCAAAGTTGATGCATCAGATTTTGATAATGAGTGTTTTTACCCAATCATGATAGCTTCAGTTTTATCATCATTTAATTTCAACATATTGGTGGACATCCAGCCTTTTAAAGATTGGGTACCGTACATTTTGATGTACGTTGAAATGATTGGTCAAAGTCACAAGGATAAAAACTATCAATAATCGGAGTGTCATCTGCATAAGAATGGTGTAATAGGCTGTGTTGGTGGATGATATGAGATACACTCGTGTAGAGAATAAACAGAACAGGTCCAAGCACAGAGCCTTGGGGAACTCCCCAATATAATTCAACTGCGTCCGACTTGGCATCTGCAATAACAGTTGACTGCGTTCGATTATTCAAGTATGATGCGAACCAGTTTAGACAGGACCCATGAATACCGTGTTGGGTCTCGAGAGCTTTCAACATAAGGTTATGGTCAATTGTATCGAAGGCTGCGGATAAATCAAGTAACACCAGGAAACCACTTTACCACAATCTACAGCGCAACGTATATCACTAACTACCCTAAGTAATGCTGTTTCTGTACTGTGATTTTTTCTGTAGGCAGACTGAAATTTATCAAACAGTGAATTAGAAGATAAATGTTCTCGCAGTCTAAGGTTAACTGCCTTCTCCAATATTTTTGAGAGAAAGGGAAGATTCGATACAGGCCGAAAGTTTTTAAGTAAATTCAAATCTAAATTATCTTTCTTCAGCAGGGGTCGAACAACTGCTTGTTTGAAGATGTCAGGAAAGATTCCACTTTTTATACTAATATTTATTATTGTTGTGATAACAGGAAGAAGAATATCTAAATGTTGGATAACTATACGAGTTGGTATAGGATCGTTTATACAAGTTGTGGGTTTAGAGGAAAGTATTATTTCAGAGATCTCCTTTTCAATGAAGACTGTGAATTCAAGAAGTGGTTCACCGGGAAAGGTAGTGGTATCATTTCGTCTAACTGTTACAGTCTTTTGGGTGACTGGAGCATGCTGTTCAAGTAGACAGGAGAGGGTGTCATTATATAACTGTGTTAGATTGTTTACCTGGGAGGTGTTATCACACACCGGCTTTGAGTTAATCAGATCTGAGCGAAAAGAATCGACATCAATTCCTTTTAAATTTCTACACAGCACAACCTTTTTCTCGTTGCCCGGTCTTGAGAGAATTAATATAAGATAGGTTGCCAGGCAACGAAACATACGCCCACAACAGCTAAGTCGTCCGGGCAGTCAACAAGGGTTGTCGCATATTGTTTCTTTTATCAGTAAGGAGAACATTTACAACACATGATAATCTTATTACGAGTAATAGCCCATTAAATAATTATCAGAAATGATTAGAATAGTTTTGATGGTTTGTCTCAAGGCCTTTGCCCACAAGATATTTCAAAGTGATCAAGTGCCAGAAATTATCAGATATCACTGAAAATCAAATAGGATTCTTCGTCTCATGACCCTAAACACTGTGTACAAATTTAAAGTCAATCGGATATTAACTTTAGCCTTTAGAGCATTCACAGGGTTTTTCAAAGTGATCAAGGGTCATAACTGTGGCAGTAATTATCGGATATCGCTGAAATAAATAGGCTATTTTGTATCATGACCGTAAATAGTGTGTATAAATTTAAAGTCAATCGAATATTAACTTTAGATTTTTCAAAGTGATCAAGGGTCATAACTCTGGCAGTAATTATCGGATATTGCTGAAAATCAATAGGCTTCTTTGTATCATGACTTTAAACACCGTGTATAAATTTAAATTCAATCGGATATTATTAACTATAGCCTCTAGAGCGTTCACAAGATTTTTCAAAGTGATCAAGGGTCATAACTCTGGTAGTAATTATCGGATATCGCTAAAAATCAATAGGCTTCTTTGTATCATGACTTTAAACACCGTGTATAAATTTAAATTCAATCGGATATTAACTTTAGCCTCTAGAGCGTTCACAAGATTTTTCGAAGTGATCAAGGGTCATAACTCGTGCAGTAATTATCAGATATCACCGAAAATCAATAGGCTTCTTCGTCTGTGGACCTTAAACACTGTGTATAAATTTAAAGTCAATCGGATATTAACTATAGCCTCTAAGGCGTTCACAAGATTTTTCAAAGTGATCAAGGGTCATAACTCTGGTAGTAATTATCGGATATCCCCGAAAATCGATAGGCTTCTTCGTCTCATGACCTTAAACACTGTGTATAAATTCAAAGTCAATCGGATATTAACTATAGCCTCTAGAGTGTTCGCAAGATTTTTCAAAGTGATCAAGGGTCATAACTCTGGTAGTAATTATCGGATATCGATGAAAATCAATAGGCTTCTTCGTCTCACGACCTTAAACTCTGTGTATAAATTTCAAGTCAATCGGATATTAACTTTAGCCTCTAGAGCGTTCACAAGAAATTGTGGACGATGGACGGACGGACGGACAGACGGACGGACGGGGGCGACGGCAATATACGACCACATTTCCATGTGGGCGTATAAAAATAATGATCTGATAATTGCTTGTCTATAACATATCTCATTAATTAAAGTGGAATCTTCAGGTGTTTTGACCCAATCAAGAATGTTGCCAGATTTGTGGGTAGCATCAACTACATGCTGTTTAAGTGAATGTGATTGAAGAAGAGTAATAAACTTTTTAACATCGGACTTGGTAGAATTGTTATAGTGGATATTGAAATCACCTAAAATATAGTTTTACACTTTGTGTAGTTGGAGAAAAGCACAGAAAGTCATTGTGAAAGTCAGCGACTGTAAACTGATTTTTCTTAGAAGGTGGAGGTCGATAAATACAGACTACAATCAATGTTAACTTTGCAAAAGCTAGCTTAAGGACCAGCTTTTCAAAGGATAGTACAGATGGATCTGTTTCTGGAATAATTTCAGCTTTAATAGAATTTCGATATAAAACTGCAATACCACCCCCAGTAGACTGTAGTCTTGGATGGTGCAGAAAAGTGTGGGATGATGGGGTCATCTCAACAATCGTAGCTTCATCTCCACTAACTTTTAGCCAAGATTCTGTAATCACTAAAACATCCAAATCATCATCAATAATAAGGTCTACAATTTCAGTTGTTATATTGCGCGACGATTGAGCATTTAAGAGAACGACTTTGAGAAAATCTGAAGATTTAAAAAGTCCATTGTTCTTGTCAGTTATATCAATTAAATTGGAGTAATTAACGCAGTGTTTAGCACTGTCAATGTTTGAGGCTAGTGATCTGTTAGATATTCTTACATTTATTCTTCTATGTTTACTAGTGCCAGATGAGCAACCCCGTCTTATACGTTTATGTTTTACGACAATATGCCTGGTGAGACAATGCAGAAAATTAGTACCAATCTCTGATAAAATATTATACTGATCTTTCAATATTAATTGATCTCTTGTATAAAACTTGACCATGTCAGGTTTAACTCTGTTAACATAGTGAGTACATAACAAAGTAGAGATATTACACACAACCAGGGCAGATTTGTTGGTGTCATGCTTCATTGATCGCTCAATAAATACATAGACCAAGGCAGGTTTGTTGATGTCATGCTTCATTGATCGCTCAATAAATACATAAATTAACAAAATCAACAATTTCTGCAAAATTTAAAGAAAGTTTGTCCACAAGCCTGATTCCTATGTGTCCACTAGTTCCACTGAAAGACATTAGTAATTAAATCCAAGGATTAAACACAATTTAAACTGTTGGAAATCACTGAAATTATCAGAGCTACAAGGGAGCAGCCATCAAGAGCGCATCACCTATATATATATACCAATCCATATACATACTTATAATATTAGTTTTTAAGTTAACTAACATGACTAACAATTTTCTTAAACTTTTGAATTAAATTCAATTTCTTCCATATGAACACGACTTTCTACTTGGGACTTCCGCACAAAAAAATACTGGTACTGTGGGCCTACACACTGTAGAGCTTATAGGAGCAAGGCATTTACCATCTAAAATTCTAGTTTTGTTGCACAGTTGCACAAAAGTTTTGAGCATAAGACTCAAATATAGGTTGCCAGGAAATAAAACATGCCCACAGCAGCTAAGTCATACGGTTGTCAACAAGGGATGTTGCATACTTTTTCTTTTTGGTAATGGAACATTTACAATACACTAAAATCTGATACCGGTAAATAACACAAATTTATATGGAAAACAATCACTGAGTTTATTTCACACTACGTTTCAACAAGTTCCTCTTGTCGTTCTCAAGTGAGTAACGACCGTGTAATCTCTCTCTTCTTGGTGTTTAATGTCTGCTTCCACATAAGTGATATTACAGACAAGACGTAGGAGAGCCGAATCTGATTCCTGTTTTTTAGAATATGATTTTGCAATCTTTCCATTTTGGCCTTAGCCCATGGATTGGGTTTAGAGGGAAGTTCTTCCCTTTATTTAATATAAAACATATAATAATCCCAAGAAGAGGATTCTTGGGATTATTATATACTTTATTTTTACGGACGATTTAGCATCCTCTGTGGATCCCTTCACACTTCAGAGACACCCGAACGCCAATGGCGCACTATCTCACAGCCTCAACCTACCAGCATGGAAGAAGAAAATCCAAATAAAAACACCTAGAATGATACCAAATCTGAAACGATTTTTCAACTGCTTTTATTATCAGCTAGAAACTTCAAGAAAACCAAGTTAAAAATACCGTACTCTCCTTGGCTATATACCGCCATTTTTTTTCGACACCATTTGAAAATTATCATATTCACCTATTTTAAAAAAGCAGAATAGATTTAATGTTTCGACAATACCAATAACAAAGAAATAAGAAGATTAATCTATACACACTTGGGTTTTATTTAGAATAACCTACTTCATCCTCAAGAAAAATAAAATACGACCAGTGCATACCAGATCAAGGAATACCTATTGAACCCTAATCTACAGCACATTTTTACAGCATCCGTTGATGCGATAGATTTTAGAGAAACTGTTATTCGGACAACTTTACCTTTTAACTATACTTCGTCCTTCTTTTCTCCCGTGGCCCTCTAATTATAGAATCCACTTTGATTCATAGAGGTGACCAACAACCTTCCTATTTACCCGTAAAAACGATCTTTCGTCCTTCAGCATCACTGATTTCACGATCCAGAGTTAAACCACTAACTACGCATTTTAGAGTCGATCGCAGCAAACTCGTTACGTATAGGCCCATTCTACCTCTGCATGTTTGAAGACTAGGAGGTCCCGGATGATCGAGTCTATACGTATTCATCTCTACGGAAACCACCACCATTGATATTACCTGACAACAGTCACTTGATGATAATCGGCATTTGAATATATTTATTGTTTTGCTTAATTTTTTAAAAAAATAACTTTAATGTTATTTGTACATCCATTTTTTCATATATTTATCATTTTTTTAAATTTTGTATTTATATAAGTGACCTTAATTTTTTCTATATATGTATTATTATTTTTATAATCCCAGTACAGGGATTAAATAATCCTAGTAGTTTAGGGATTATTAATTCGCAACGTTATGCGCATGCGCAATAATTCTATTGTCTATATATACCCGGTAACGGGAGTATTTTTTGTAACCAGTTGATAAAGGGCGAACGCCCGAAACGCGTCCTGGATAAAACCTTCTTATATCTACACAGTCTTGTCTAGTTTGTTACCGGGCATTTTTTACTATGATTAATATAAAACATATCGTTTGGTAGATGATCTCTTCTGCTTCTGGATTGGTAGATGTCACCGTTTGGGATTAGTGTTTAGGTGCCAGGACCGTCTTATCGTGGCCTTCCTTTACTCCACTATCCAACTCTATGGGTTTGGTATCTGCTTCCTTTGCAGAATAGTGTTTAGGTGCCGAGTCCGTCTTACCGTAACCCCCCCTTACTCCACTATCCTGCTAGTTTGGTAGATGTCATCTTTGTAGGATTTGTGTTTAGGTGCCATGGCCGTCTTATCGTGACCTCCACTTACTCCAGTGTCCCACTCTGTAGGTTTGGTGTCTGTTTTTTGACGGAATAATGTTTAGTTTCCTGCTTATTCCCTGTTCCCCGTTTGGCAGGTATATTCCAAATGAGCTGGTGCCCCTTTCAGGGTTACGTGAGCCATCCGTGTACACATGGTCCCAGTCATCAGACGGCCAGTTGTTTTCCAGATGTTCTAAAGAGAAAGCACGTGCAGCAGTGGGGTTATTTTTCTTGTCGGTTTTCTGTAATAGATCTAGATTGACCGGTGGTATAGGGAGCATCCAAGGGGCGATCACTGGAGGGTCGTTTATCACGAGCTCTCCCAGTCGCAGTTCTTTGATTGTTTCCCTGATACCCTGGCCGAAGCTTTTCTTTCTGGGATCTCTCACATATCTTGTCTTCTGTAGACTGACAAAAGTAGGGGATCTTTCGCCCAGTTGCGAGATCTTAGCCCAATACCTTGTCGCTAGTTCTTTTCTTCTTAGGGATAGGGGCAACTCCCGGCTTCCTGTAGTAGTGCCTCTCTCCTAGTCCCAACCCCTACGCCAGTTGCAATACACAGAGCTTTGTATTGGATGGTGTCAAGCTTACTTGGGAGTTTTGGCGCGGTGTTCATGAAGGCCAAAGAGCCGTAGTCTAATACAGAGCGTATTAGAGCACGATACACCATCATTAATGTAACTCTATTGGCACCCCATGTGCTACCCGTTATTTTTCTCATTAAGTTTAGGATTTTGGAACACCTAACTACTGTCAAGTCGATGTGCGGTTTCCAGGTCAGCCTTCGGTCAAAGATTACGCCAAGGAACTTGGTTTGGTCTTTAAACTCGATGGTTTTCCCGTTCATACACAGAGTCATTCTGCTTATCCCACTATCCCTGCTCTCAAGCATGCCGACCGTTTTCTTCTCTGAGACTTTAAATCCCCAGTCATTTGCCCATGTCATGAATTTGTCTAAGGCCTTTTGCATGTTATTTTGTAGTTCACAGAAGTTCCTCCCTTTCCTCCATATTGTACTGTCATCAGCAAATTTAGCTAACTCAGTTTTGGCGTTGAGGTAGGACGATTTCTGTATGTCGTTGATCATGATGTTGAAGAGAGTGGGACTGATGACAGACCCCTGAGGCGTGCCATTTTCTAATGTTTGCTCTGCACTCAGGAATCTGCCAACATTCACCTGTATCCTTCTATCGATCAGAAAGCTTTTGATCCACCGCAACATTGTGCCTGTTATACCGATACGTCCCAACTTGAAGAGCAGCCCGTCCAGCCAAACTAAATCGAAAGCCTTAGTTAAATCTACGAACATGGCACATAACAGGTTCCCAGAGAGGAGTGCCTGCACCCTTTCCTGAACCCACTTTGATTATCGTCGATCAGTCGGTTGCTCGCCAGATAGAACTGTAGTCGGATGTTAACAATTGTTTCCAAGGTTTTGCACAGTGTGGATGTCAAGCTTAGTGGACGATAGAACTGTGCCTTTGTTCTCTCTTTCCCTGGTTTTAGAAGAGGGATGACGTTGGCTTTCCGCCAACAGACGGACCAGTACTTAAATTTCCATTCTAACCACCCCCTTGAAACAAAAATGGGGATCATTGCCACCCTCACCCACCGTGCCCTCAACATTTGCAGTGATGACCACTTAACGAGGAGTTAAGCCATATCAAAAATGTGTTTATTAACCTGAATCAGTACCCCAGAGAGCTCGTTGAGAAAACCATCACATCAACCATAAACAACAGAAATAAAACTTGACCCCCTAAAGAAGATCCCCCAATAGCCATTTCAGTACCATTTCAAGGGAATGTGTCTTACAAGATAAGAAGGATCCTCAAACAAGCTGGCATCAAAGTCTACTTCAAAACTGGTAAAACCATAAAAGAATCCTTGGTGCCAATGGAAAGACCGAATCCACAATAGGTAAACAACCCAGGGGCTGTGTACAAAAATAATAACTTGTTCCTGTTCGAAGATCTATATCAGCGAAACAATATGCCTGTTAATTAAGAGGTTGAAGCAACATCAGTCCAGAGGCACAGACAACAAATCCGCTGTTTAGGAACACCTGATACTGAACAAACGCCATCAAGTTAACTATTCTGAAGTCAAAGTATTAAACCAAAATCTCCATAATAAGAAATCCAGAAAACTACAAGAAGCCATCCAAATCAAGAGTTTTAAACCTGAACTTAATAGAGACGAGGGATTATACCTTCCAAGGAGCTATGATGTCTTAATTAACCCTTAATTAATATTTCTTTTGCCCATTTGTAATGTTTTTAGTATTCCTTTCTATTGGCCCTTAGATGGATTCATATCTTAATTAGTTAATCCCTAAGCTATATCTTTGATGTCCATTCTGTAATGTTATGATTGTTTCTTTTTATTAGCCCTTTGATGGTTTCATAATAGTTATTGTTTTTGTTATCTTCTTGTATAAATTTGATTCCTTGCCATTACACGGTATTGTCTACGATATCACCTCAAGTGGAAGTGGACGTTAAACCCCACGAACGAACGAACGATTACACGGTCATTACTCACTTGAGAACGACAAGAGGAACTTGTTGAAACGTAGTGTGAAATAAACTCAGTGATTGTTTTCCATATAAATTTGTGTTATTTATAATATGTTAAGTTACTAAATGCCGTATAAGGATTACACTAAAATCCATTAAGTAATTATCAGAAAGGAACATTCCTATCATTTGGGGTGCATGCCCAACCCCCAGGGGAAGAATCACACCCATTTTCTTTTTGTGTGTCGCCTACAGGCCGCAATTCTTAATCGCTCATCTTGAAACTTAAAATACTTATTCCTTGTACCCTAAGGATGATCCCTTTTGTTTTGGGTGCATGGCCGACCCCCTGTGGGACAGCAACACCCATTTCTTGTATTTGTTTGTCTGTCGTCTACAGGCTGCATTTCTTAATGTATCATTTTGAAACTTTGAATACTTATTCTTGGTACCTTAAGGAAGATCCCTATTGTTTTTGGTGCATGCCCGACTCCAAGGAACAGTGCCACACCCATTTTTTTTTTGTCTGTCTGTGTGTCACCTACAGGCCACAATTCTTAATCGATTGTCTTGAAAACTTTTTTTATACTTATTCCTTATACCCTAAGGCTGACCACTATTATTTTTTGTGCATGCTGGACCCCCTGGGACAGAGCCACGCCCAATGCTTTTGTGTCTTGTGTTCCCCTACAGGATGCAATTCTTAACAGATCCTTTTAAAACTTTACACACCTATTCCTTATACCCTAAAGATGACCCCTATTGTTTTGGGTGATTTCCTAACCCCCAGGGGCAGAGCCATGCCTATTTTTACTTCGTGTCTGTGTGTGTTGTCTACAGGCCACGATTCTTAATGGATCGTCTTCAAACTTGGGATATGTATTCCATATAGCCTAAGGACGTCAACTGCATAACCCGACTCACACACCCAATTTTTGTGTTTGTCGTTTACAGGCCGCAATTCTGAATGAATCAGCTTGGTACTTGGCTTATGTATTCCTTATAGCCTGAGGGCGTCCACTATTGATTTTGATGAATGTCCCGACCCCCACGGGCAGAGCCACGCCCACTTTTTGCCTTTAACGTTAGGAAGGCACAGGAAGGCACAATTCTGAATGGATTATCTTGGTATATACTTATTCCTTATACTCTAAGGACGGCAACTATTGATGTTGGTGCACGACCCTCAACGCTAAACAAACCAAACGCCTAGCCTTCTTGACAAAGTACCATATCAATCAAAGCAGGAATGTGGACATATATTGTAGCGTTAGCGTTATGTTTCATATTGAATTTGCAGTATATCAGCATTAGAAGTGTATCATGTTCGCGGAACTTTGGGAGTGGATTTTCATATTTGATGTGCAGTTTATAAAGAACTTGTTTTTGTGGAGATTTTTCATATTGAATTTGCAGTACATTTAAAATTTAGGATTTGTGTAATTCACAATCGGATTCACAGTTTATTTTGTAGGATAAAACAAAAGTGAACTTTGTGTGTGGATTTTCTTTTGCTCACTGTTTGTTTAAAATGATTACTTTCTGATCATTCTCTGAACAGTGCCTATTACATAGGCCAAATTTTACAGCATGACCTGCACTTAATGACAGATGAACTGCATCAATACATTGTATCAACTGTCAAGTTCCCAATCTTCTGCACCTGCTATAGTATAGAAGTTGCCATACACTGTTGTTTATATTTTACAGAGACTGATTGATATACTGTTTATTATTTACTGTTATATAACCATAAGTTTTGACTATTGTTCCACAGTTTCACTATATTGTTTAGAGGTCATAATACCTAGAATTTAAAGTGACAATTCATACGAAAAAAAAAAAAAAAATTAAATATTAGTTGTAGAATTGATAAATCTGGATGTTTGTGTACGAATGTTTTGTTTTGATTTTTATCTTTTTAACCATTAATCATTTATTGACGGGTGTGCAATTGCAACCTTACTAGGAGTAATTCATTTATTCTATATTCCTCACTACTAAGATTTTATATTGCATTTTCTTATAATGTATACATGTATGTATCCGTCCGTCGCCAACCATACATAGTCTGTCGCACTTCCACCGCCCGTTACCATTTCAATTTCAGCCATTATGGACCGTCCGTAACCCTTTTTATGAACGATAGCAACATTGATCCTGATTAAGTCTTATCCCACTTTCTGTCATTTAGGGATTACCTTTCTTATTGCAAGATCGATCATGATACCGCTGATCTACCTGAAATTGTTAGTCTGTTTAGACAGACGCTTAAGGGTGAAGCCCGCGTCTGGATCGAAGAGCTCACATTTTGCTCCCTTAATGACCTAAAGCAAAACTTTCTGGACTGTTTCTCCAATAAGAAAACTCAGCTCGGTCTATATAAGGAGATTTCGACTCTTGTCTATGATAGTACATTGTAACATGCTTAAGGGTGAATCAAGCATTTTGATTGGTCGATTAGACACCGTCGATTGGACAATAACACCCCTCTGTTTTAGCAAGGCGAATAACTGCGTATAAATATTAGGGTACTTTTTTTTTTTCATTTTGTGCTCAGCCATCTTCCTCAACTCAAATCTTTATTGACAAATATCTTCAAGAAATGTTCCTTGAATGACCATCACACTATTTTCAAACTTCAGTCTTTATCCAAACACATCTCTGAAATACATGAAACAGAAGAAAATCAGTCATAAATTAATAAAAACCGTTTTCAGGCATCATAAATTATTCGTAACCAAGCAATGTGGACAAATTTGTTTGTGATTTTTGCACTCCGCAGTGTTTACTTTTAAGTGGAAATTTTAAGTCAAAGTTTGCTCAAATTCTAAATAACATAATTCGCCTGATAATGCGTCATTAGTCACAAGAAATTGGTTGAAAATATAGTAACTAGGGGAGATGAAATAGCAGCTGAGATGGGCCTAGAATAACGGGAAACTATACCAAAATTGACAATGATTGACAACACGTCAGAACGATATACATAGCAACCACTTGAATCCTAGGCATCAAATAGTTTTATAGGGCATTTTGAGGGATGTGTGTAAGAACTGCTCTACTCCGAACAAGAACTAGCAATAAAATTGTGTTGACAGTCTGCAAATAAAATAATAAAGGCTAAAAACTTACCCATGTTATCACAAACTGCGAAAACGAAGCCATCATTGTTGCCAAGAGTTACCCCTTTGTAGTCTCGGTTAACAGGCCGTAACTAATTCATTCACGACTGGAGCTACCGGTCGAAAAGACCACACTTAGGCAAATTTACTAATCTTTTTAAAAGTCTTCAAACGTTAAAAATATTTTATTTGAAATATTCGAATAACATTTTCTTTCATTATTTATTTACCAGCGACCCAAGCATTTTAAAATTGAATTATCTTCGCTTGGATTCGACCACTAATTCGACACACCTCGGTGAAAACGACAGCCCGTTATTCAGTTACGTCACAACGTTTTCTTACGTCAAAATTGATTTTTTTGATTTTTACGTCATCTAACCGATTTGCGGTTTGGCGAAGTTTAAAGTTTACACAATAAAATAAGTTCTTTTAAAATCCTTAAAAATAGCATGTTACAATGTCGATAAACACCTCCTGTTTCGCATTTAGAGGGGTGTTATTGTCCAATAGACATGTCCTGAGATTTTACATTAGAACCCGCGACGCTAACGCGTCTTGGGTCCTAATGATCTCAGGACATGTCTATTGGACAATAACACCCCTCTAAATGCGAAACAGGAGGTGTTTATCTCCTAAATATCACCCATTCGTAACCTGGAAGATCTTCGTCGCCTGGCCTCATGACTCAATTTCATTGACGTCCTCCTTCGGGATCGTTTTCTTTCCATTCTTCCACTGGCTTGTCAACAAGCTGTGATAATGTCTAGATGTCTAGTACTGATAACACACCAGTAAACCAACTTGCTGTTAAGGCGCAACGTTTCTTCGATGCACATGGTACTCCCTTGTGGTCTGCAAATCAGGAGCACCACGTTGTTTTTGTTGCCAATAGTCCAAATGCCATAGAAGATGCATTTGACAATCTCACGTTAAAAGAAGACCATAGTCATATGTCACATTCACCGCATCCACAACACAAACAGCATCTCGAACGATAATATTCTCGATCACCTCAGCGGAGGTTGTCTCATAGGTATTCTTCAGATCATCAGGAATATTCACAACATTGACGATCTTCACAGTCCCCTTACGCAAGTCAATCTTACCGTCGACGTTTATCTCAGTCACCACATAGGTCGTATCCTTCCTCACCACACAAACATAATCAGCAGTTTTCTGCCGAATCCGCTCGTCATTCGCATTGACCACATGATAGTTACAATTTTCCCTCAAGACCTAGGAAGCCAATCACTTTCTGTGACTTTTGTTTTGCTCCAGGACATGCATGGCAATATTGTTATGAACGCCAGAAGCTCATCCGATAACACAACTTTGTTAATGGCAAATCTTCGGATTTTTGAAAACAGGGATATCTGATAATGTTCCTTGTGTATCCCTGAATTCTATCTGGCCAAAGTCTGTAAATACGTGTTCTCAACCCGGTTGATAGATGTTTCTATCAGTTTAGATTGTCATAATTTTTGTCAAGGTTCTCTTACTCTTTTGTTTGATAGTGATGCACTGATTTCGTCATCAGCTATCCAATCTTCTGCATACCTACGTAGCTTGCCTGTAAATATGTTAGATAAGCACTTGCAATTTCGTATGGGTAATGGTTCTACCCTAATTTGTTTTTCTTCAATTAAGTTCCCTGTTGTTGTTCAAGGCTTCAAACTTCCAGTTGAGGCCTGTATTGTACAAAATCTTGTAGGAATTGATATTATTCTTGGACTGGAAACTTTGGTACTTTTCGCTGTAAATCCAGACAATTGCCTTTTCGTCCAGTCATGATGTTTATATAAAGCCCAACCACACACGACAAGTAATAGGTCATGGTGAAGTCCCTAGAGTTGTAAAAAATCAGGAGATTCTTCTTAAAGCAGAATCATCATTATCTGATTCTTGTCTTTCATTAATGCTTGTCTCCATCAATAAAAATAGTTGCTGTTATTCCAATAACTAATTCTTCAAAGAAGACTTTAAGTATTAAAGCTTCTAGGCCCTTTTCATATCTTTCTCTTAACCACATATTCGCATGTGAGAGCACAGATGTTGTGGACAAAGAGTCTTCTTCAGATATCTCCATAGATATCAACTAATTGGAGAAACAAGTTGATCTTTCAAAGCGCATTCTTACACCTAACCAACAGTCAGACTTCCATTGCTTTCTTTGGCAACACAGAGAAGCCTTTAGTCTACAGGGTGAAATTGGCCACTGTAAAGATATGGAGATCGACATTGATGTTAATGACAAAGCGCCTTTCTATATCCAACCATATCGTACGACCGACAATGAGAAGTACATTATTGACAAAGAGTTGCAAAAATTGGTTAAACTTGGTAATTTGTCAGAGGGACACCAACCCTATACCTCACGGTGCTTATTCTAACTAAGAAAAATACAACTGAGAAGCGTTTTGTAGTAGATTTCCGCTATGTCAACTCTTGTATAAAATGTATGAACCACCCATTCCCTCTCCTGTCTGAAACACTACGCACCATTGGTCATTCTGGAGCAACAGTATTAAGCTGTCTTGATTTAAAGTCAGCATTCTTTGTTTTGTCCTTGTCACAAAATGCTCGGCAGTATACTGGCATTTCATCTTACCACAGTGGTAAGCATTATTTCTTCAAATGCTTGTCACAGGGCCTAAGCATTTCCCCTGCCATTTTTCAATCTCACATTGATAAAATTTTGTCCAAGATTCCAGAAAGTAGAAAGTTCTGCATCGTTCATCATGATGACATCATTCTATTTAGCCCAAATCTTGAAATCCATAAGACTCACCTACAGCTTGTCCTCAGTTGTTTAATCAAGCATGGCCTTAAGATATCCCCTTGTATATGTGCCTTATTTCAACATGAAGTTACCTACATGGGTTATATTCTTTCCACGGACAAAAACCGGGTCATTAACCATAAAACCCCTTTCTAATCGATGTCAAGCAATTAGAAATTTACCTCGTCCTAAATCTTCTCAAGAGGTTAGATGTTTAATTTGAGCTGTAAACCACATCTCCAGTTTTATGCCAAGACTACAGCTTGTTCTGTGACCCCTTCACAAGATCTCAAACAAGATGGCCAAGTATGAATGGACAGCTCAGCAGGAAGGTGCATTCGAAGAGGTAAAAAATCTTCTTGTCAAACCACCTATTCTTCATTTACCCCAAAGTGTCGGGCGCCTTACTTTATATAGTGATACATCACGCTTAGCTACAGGTTTGTATCTTACTCAACTTGTGGACAATGAAGAACACATTTTAAGATACTACAGTAGAAGGTTACCACCTGCATGCCAACGGTACAGTGTAACAGAGTTAAAACTCTTCGGTTTGCTTATAAATAACAAACTTTCAGCAACTCTTAAAGGGCGTTGAATTTGAATCACACTGCAATTGTACCCCTGTTTCAGTCAAAGCGTGAACCATGCACGAATCGTCTTCAAAAACTTGTTAAGTTGTCCGCCTATGCCTTCATAGTAAAATATCAGAAGCGTTCTGAAATGGTACTCGCAGACTTTCTCTCGCGCAGTCCTGCTCAAGACTCTGAATTAAGAGATTGATGCAATAGTCACGACAGCGTTTAGCTTCTCTGAGATCGCCTTCCCCATTACTCAACCAAAGGAGAGACCTGCTAATAGGAACTATGCAAAACAGAAAAACATTCATGTTCCTAACATATTCCCGCCTAGGTCCATCCCGCCCGCCCCAACTGTGCAGGTAAATCCTCCGTCTTCATCAAATGTGACTCCTCCTGATTCTATCAACACACTTCCAGATCTAGATCTTCCACACAGAAGGGTGAGTGCTTCATCCCTTCCTCATGACATTCCTACAGATGAACGTTTGGTAGATAACATATATGCTGAACAATCTCCGGAGGATCTTGAAATTCCCATTGAATTATGTGTGCCCCCAAAGCCTGTTGTTCAGTGCTGTGATGATATGGTTAAGTCACACTTCCCAAAGCAAAGGGAACTTAACAAGTTGCTGAAGATCATTCAAAGGAAGATAATCAAAAATTGTAATTTATCCTTGGACGCAAGGTCTTTCACAAGAAACATCGCCTTATTTGGAGCCTGTTTATGATTATTTTTCCCACAGCATCATTCCTAGTGACAAAAAGGCTGCGAAGTCTATAAAGATCAAGTCAGAGGAATATATTCTATGCGACTCCCCTCTTATTTCGCCTTATCATTCATAAAGAAGGTGAAAACTTTACACTACAATTGGCAATCCCTGAAAGTATGTGTGATAGTCTCATTAATCTATACCATGACAGTCGTTTTAGTAACCATCAGGGTATAATGCGTACATAATCTCACAATGCGCAAATGTTTTTATTTTCCCTGTATGTTTGAGACAATTTCCACTTATATCAAGACTTGTTCCACTTGTCAACAGTTTAAAGGGAAAACTGACAAGCTACGAATTTTCCACTCTCGTATCCCTTCTGAGTATCACACTTTTGATCAGTTAAGTCTATGCCTTCCTCTCCTTCAAGTTTTAGGCATCTCATGGTTATCACGATGAGATTACACGCTTTGTTGTTTGAGCTGCCCTTAAAACTTTAGATGCCAAATCCATCTGTGAAGCCTTAATCCAAAAAGGTTGTATGCATTTTTGGTCCTCCATCCATCATCATTACGGATGCAGCTGCTTCTTTGACTGGTAGTCTTGTTTCAACGCTTTGTAATTGTCTGGGAATCAGCCAAAAGACAGTAAGTGTCGAGAACCATGGAAGCCTTCTAGTGGAGCCTCATATCAAATCCATTTCTGACCTCATAAAAGTCAACCTTAATCAGTATGGTACAGATTGGTGCGCTATATTTGCACATGCTGCTATTCTTACAATTCATTTGTGTCTCCCCATTTAGGTGACCACAGTCCCTTTGAACTAGCTTTTGGAAAGCTGGCTAAAAGCCTAACAGATATCAAGTGGCAGTTTAACGGTGTTTAACATTCTTACGATGGTTAATGGTTATGTTTCACATCTAAAAAGCAAATTTGACAACTTTTCAAAGATGGCACTTTAACTTCAAAAACAGAAACAACAGCAAAAAAATGTCAGTATTTCACATTGTCTAAGCAAAAATCCTGTTTATGGGTTAGGTCAGCTAGTCTACATGTTTAAGCCAACTTCATCAATCCTCACTGCTCAGTCTCGCAAAATAAAAGCTGATTGGTGAGGGCTTTATGTGATACACCAAATCTTGGACAGGACCCACTATGTTCTTGCTACTTTGGATGGTCATGTTCTTCCAGATGTGTTCTCTATTAACCGCCTCAAACCTTGTTTTGTGCGTGCTCCAAATCTCAATGAACGTATTGAACACATTGATCAATTGTAGCAGAAATTAGGTAATGCTTCACATACTGTAAATTCAGTAACTTGTGAGAATGCCCTGGAATTCACAGATGAACTGAATAATGTTTTATCTAGATCTGATAGTTCCCATATCTGCAATAGAGTTACTTTTCCTGTCGATACTTCACTTTGCCTTAGTCACTACACTGAAAATCATCATTTGGCCTCTGTTAATGCTTTATCCTCATCACAGATAGAGAGGCATTACGATCTGCTATCTCGGGTTCCTATTGTTGATCATCTGTGTATGGTAATCTCAAAGGCTAGTTTTAAACAAGGACAATTACATGTTCTTGTTGACATCCCTAATGCACAAGGGAAATGTTTGTATGAATTGATTAATGTTACCTCTTCCCCTGATCTGTTCAATGTCACTATGACATATATTGATGAGAAGAGAATTCCCCTCATAGGGAGTACAAAAAGATTTTATCATCTACTGCACATTTAAAGAGGACGATTTTGAGAATTGTTGTTGACAATTTTGTGTTCATAACCCGTTATCTGTTACTATTCAATTGTATCTTGCCATATTTTAGTATCTATAAAATACCACGATAAATTATCATATACACTGCTATGTTGATCTGAATATATATGTTAACTGTAGGGTTGGAGCATTTTGAACACACCAGATATTAAAAGTTATCAATTTTCCTTTGTGTATAATAGTTCTATGTATAAATGTTTGTTATTTTAGTTTGCTTTCTTTATAAATATAGTTGTATTGCACTACATTATGCAGGCCTTTGCTTTGAGCGAGGGGGATGTCATATAGTAATGATCAGAGTTGGGATTTCACTTGTATATTCCGGACTTGTCCGGATATTTTTTCCAAACGCACAATATTGTCCGACCGGGAATATGTCCAATCGGACATCAAGACATAGTGAATAATATTCAAAATTCCAAAATTAATATAGTGTACTGAGAGTATAACTACCAGTCAACCTGATTATCGTTGACAATAGGCAGGATTGATTAGGTAATTAAGTGATCAACGCATTTATCATGTTATACCGTCAATAAACCTACCTTGATTAACTACTTAATCTGCCTTGATTGACTTAATCCTTTGTCGGACAATTCATCAATCTAATCATAAACAGAAGTCATTGCTTTCCCTTTGTCGGACTATTCGAAAATCCAATAAGAGTGATTATAATTTTAATCCACCTGTTTACCTCGTGGTCTTCAATTGTCGGGCATTTTAATCGCATTGATGTGAGCCGACAGCATCTATATATATCAACTAATCATAGATGTCACATATAAGAGTATATCATTTTATAACACCCTAATTCATTTTGTCTACGATATCCTTTACGTCTTTTAAGAATCCATATATAAATTCTCATCCACAGTGGCACTTTCCCGTGATCTCGAGCGCCGCACGAATATTGCTTAACGTATTAGGCAGTGCTTATTATGAAGCTGTGTGCTGTAAGTCACGTACGCCATAGCGGCAATACGCTGAAGTCAGCTATGGCTTTTGTCATCACCAGAAGTATTATTTCGAACGCTTTTCTTTCATTTGCTGCCGTGTTCTTATTTCTATTACGCACGGATTTGAATATTTTGTTGACATTTTATAAAGAAAAGATAGGTTGCCAGGCAACGAAACATACACCCACAGCAGCTAAATCGTCCGGGCAGTCAACAAGGGTTGTCGCATATTTTTACTTTTTTCGCTAATGAAACATTCGTAATACACTAAAAACTGATTAAGAGTAACAGCTCATTATGTAATTATCAGAAAATCATTAGAATTTGATTGCTTTTTATAAAGTGTTACCCCACGCTAACAATTAGTATATACATGAAACATTTAAAAAATTCATTGAAAATCAAAATACTTGTTCGTTTCAACACCTTAAACTCTGTGTATCAATCTAAAGTCAACCGGATGATAAGTTTGGCCTGTATTCTTATTTCGGAAGTGAATTTTATGCCGAAGCAGGATCGGCAAGCTTTCATTCAATGTATTACGAAAATGCTTAATTTTGTACGACATTTACTGACATAAATTTTAATGCCCTACGGGAATTAGGTGTGAAAAATAGCGAGGTTCACCAATTTTTATTACATACGGAATTTGAATATTTTGTTGACATGTGATTTTCAATTGTGGTATGAATTGAATAACGTACGGGAATTAAATATGAAAAATAGCGAGGTTCACTTCATTTTGTTATGTACGTGATTTGAATATTTAGACATGTGACTTTTAATTGTGGTATGAATTCGTCTGCTTAAATAACGATAAGAGTTATGCCCCTTTATTTTCGGTAAAATGTCCGACACGAAAAATTTTGAAATCCCAACTCTGGTAATGATGTTACTATGTGTTGTCCCTTTAATGTAAGGTTGTATGTATGTGCGAACGAGTGCATACTCCAGTTAACTTGAGGTTGTCTCTGAGTTAGGACATCTTGTGTTGTGACAGATTCGGAATAAACACCTTAAAGACTAGTTACTTCAAGTAACGTAAATTTGTTTTCGCTCCGCTTCTCCATTACGTTACTAGTCAGCCTTATTAACAAGTAGTATGAAAATAAGGCTTTTCCCGGATTATTCCCAATCTCCGTTCTAAGACTATTTTGGAATCCTTACCGTCTATTTTTCACTGTGATTCTGCCTTGGTCGCCAAAAGGAATCATTTCTTGCCATATCCATCACAAATTTATAAAAATCCAAATCTATTTTCATATAGAATTGTGCGATACAAATGCATAAACAACTTTCATTGGAATAAAGCCGCCATTTTCAAATTAACGCTCAGCCACTCTTGCAAATTTGAGACTGGAATTTTACCGTAAACGAAAATTCTCACTGTACACGAGAATAACAAATAGACTATTTAAAATATTTATGAACGTCAATATAATTCGTTGTTCTATTTTATAGATTTTATTGAAAAATTATTCATGTATGTGGACCGTGTACAGCACGAATTTTCGTTTACGGTAAAATTCCAGTCCCAAATTTGCAAGAGTGGCTGAGCGTTAGTTTGAAAATGGTGGCTCTATTCCAATGAATGTTGTTTTTGTATTTGTATCGCACGATTCGACATGAAAATGGTGTTGGCTTTTTATAAATTTGTGTCAGGTGTGACAGAAAATGATTCCGTTTGGTGATCAAAGAGGAATCTCGGTGAAAAATAGACGGTAAGGATTCTAAAATAGCCTTGGAACAGAGATGGAGAAAAGCCTTATTTTCATACTACTTGCGTATAGAGAGGATCAATAACGGACAGAGATATCTCTCTCTGACAAATCCGTTATTATAATAACTACTTAAAGACCACATCAAATGATTCAGAAAATTTTTACATACGCGTACTCAATAGTTACAAAATCCATTTTACGGCAAGATAAAACTAATCTGATTAAAATTAATTCAGATATTTACGTTTTAGTATCCGACTGCCAAAAACGTTTTTCAAATTTTCAATTACAACCTTAATCCGGTTGATTGGCTGGTGACGTCACAGGCACTACACATAGTATACACATCATCTATACAATATATCACTGTATATACACACAGCCAGTTGACACGTGTGTATTTGTCGGTCCAATAAACATTTGACTGCCATAATCATTAACGCGTAATTATTTACATGTAAGCTACAGAAGAAGAAGAAGAAGAAGATTGTTTTATTTAAGTGTCACACACATAAAAGTGTCCGGCCAAAATTGACCTATGAGACACTAAAATCATTATAATACATGTTATAAATAAGGGTGATATATATTAAAATCTGACATTATAAAACATAACTTATAATACATGAAAATAACACTGTTAAGTTACATTTATATAAGATACAATATTAAATGGCTGAATTATATCTTTTGCTATACATGCAATACACTGTTGCGGCGATGGATCTGACATGGTGTTTATTGGACAGCAGAAAAATGGCCTTATCAAGAGAGGATAAATTGTGAAAATACTGGGTCCATGCATTAAGTTTATAAAAGAGCTCAGTTCTTAATTCTTTATAGAAACTGCACTCAACAAGGAAATGAACTTCGTCCTCTATAGAATTACTGTTACAGTAATTGCACACTCGATTTTCTAGTGGTGTATAACGTCCAACTTCAACTTCAAGAGGTAGTGATCCGCAGCGTAGCTTGCTGAAAATACTTTGATGAGATCGATTAAGAATAGATCTAACATATTGTTCAGGCGATAAAGTATCCTTGAAAAGGCGTAAGTGCGGAGTTTGTTTCCATTTTGTAGATTACGGTCGTTCCACAAACCGGTAAGCCAATCATTGTGATCTTTCAATATAAGCCAGTCTTTGATATACAGATAATCAGTATCTGTAATATCGTAAATGTCAATAAAAGTAAAATGGGAAATTATGAAGTGTTTGATTCTGTTATACCATGATTTACGGAATTTACTTGACCATTGGTTGATTTTATAGGCCATTCTGTTAGAGTCTATACCGGATAGTTTACGCCAAAGTTTAATGGATTCAATCTTGTGTCGGGTTGAGGGCGCCATCCAACCCATATCACCTCGTACTGACAGGTTAGGTGTTTTCCGTCCAACTGCAAGGAAGAAACGACAGGCTTTATTCTGTATAGCATTGATAGATGAATATTCTCTTGTCCCCCAAATAGCAGAACCATATAAAAGTATTGGCTGCACTAAGTTTTCATACAAAGAAGTAAAAACATCATACGCCATTCCACCGACGGACTTGAACTTACATATTATCACACCGGGGGCTCTGTTTGCCGACTTTGCAATTTCTTTAGTTGTAAAGTTGAGGTCAAGGTGTTCTTGGAGCCAAATGCCGAGATACTTGTATGCACAGCTGATACCAATATCATCTTCACCAATCCTAAATGGATATGACGACCGTGGAGTAGATGGGGTGCGGTAATGTACTACTTTGGTTTTCTTAACATTTATTTGTAAACGCCATCTGGAGCACCAATTCGCTATACAGTCCAGCATACGTTGGAGAGATTCTTCAGTTGGAGCAATAACAGCAATGTCATCAGCATATAGTAGAATACTCAGCATCTTATTATTGATTTTAATGCCACAATTTAAATTGTTGATTTCTGAAGCAAGATCATTTACGTATAGAGAAAAAAGCGTTGGCGATAAAACGCAACCCTGGCGTACTCCAGATAATACAGGAAATGAGTCTGTTAAATAATTATTCACACGGACACTTGACCAGGTGTTGTCATACAAAGCTTGTACTGAATTCAGAAATTTACCTTGTATACCAAGTTGTTGGAGTTTAAACCACAGACAGTTACGATTCACACTGTCAAAAGCTTTCTTTGCATCAATAAAGCATACATACGTAGATTGGCGTGATAGTTTTCTGTTGTTGATAACTGAAAATAAACTGTAGATGTGTTTTTGAGTTCCCCGCTGTGATCGGAAGCCATTCTGTTCATCGACAAGAATATCGTTATCTTCTAACCAGTGACTAAGGCGTTGGTTAAGGATATCAGCATAAATCTTACACGGTACTGACAGAAGAGAAATACCTCTATACCCTAATGGGTCACGGTGATCCATGTCAGGTTTCTTAACGGGATTGATTATACTTGATCGCCATATATCTGGACACGTATTGCTGTCAAAACAATGCGATATCAATGTAAACAAAATGTCAATACAGTGTTGATTCTTTAGGGACTCGGCAGGCAAATCATCCGGGCCGACTGACTTCCCTCGCTTCGCACGTGCAACTGCGGCTTCGACCTCACGTCTCGTGATAGGTGAATCTAGGTCAGTAGTGTTGATACTCCTATTGAACTTATGGCCGTTGTTTACATTCTCAATGACATCATCAAGGTGTGCATTATCAAAACATGGCGAATCGACATCTTTAAATAGCGAGCTATAATCGGACCACCACTTCCCGAGAACAATCTGTTTATCAGAACAAACTTCACTGTCTATTAAAACCTCCCATGGAACGCCCGAATCTCTATCATTATTTATCCCAATTTTACCAATTGCCTTCCAGTATGATCTTGAATCTTTACCTTTATATGTATCAAAGAGACGTTGTTGTTCTGTAAATTGATAGGAGCGTTTATATTTTTGGTGTAGTTTATCAAAACATTTTCTCTCACCCGTGTATAATTGTTTCAGGCGCATCTTCTCACCACGTGACTTGGTCTTGGTCCAGCGACGTTCGGCTTCACACACCTTGTCCCACTGTCGCTGTAGATTCTCACACCAATAAGGCTTGTAGAAAGTCTTAGCTCTAAGGTTCTTGTATCTTGAACAATTTGTGAGACATACTTATCAAGTTCTTTATGCATGAAAGAGATAAAATCATTATATGCAGAATTAATGTCATTAGAAACTGTAAGTTTGGATTCAATGGTTTTTATTACTCCATTTACCATTGTGATATCAGCATCAGATAAAAACGTATTTGTTATTTTACTCGAATTGTACCGTCGGTGGGTCATGTGTTCAGTGTTGACGTCAGTCACATCGGCTCGCTGCAGGACCACTGAAGGAAGAGAGACTTGCCAGGTAAGTATTGAGTGGTCAGGTAAGTTGTCTGGCACGTTGCTACCCGTGGCGAGCGTTGATGCTCTTGTGACTGAAAACTCTGTGCAGTAACTTAAATGTTCATGAGAGGTTAAAATATAATCTACAACTGATGAGCCACTTTTTATGTACGTAAAATCATGTGTTCGGTGTTGACGTCAGTCACATCGGCTCGCTGCAGGACCACTGAAGGAAGAGAGACTTGCCAGGTAAGTATTGAGTGGTCAGGTAAGTTGTCTGGCACGTTGCTACCCGTGACGAGCGTTGATGCTCTTGTGACTGAAAACTCTGTGCAGTAACTTAAATGTTCATGAGAGGTTAAAATATAATCTACAACTGATGAGCCATTTTTTATGTACGTAAAATCATTTTCATTTGATCTAAAACGTCCATTAAGAACACATAAACTACATTGGGTTAAAAAATCTATAAACAAGTTACCATACTTATTTTCTTCAAAATCAATGACTGATCTTTCAGGGATATCGTCCACACCCTCAATAAAATCACACATATCACCAATTCTAGAGTTAAAATCACCACAAATATAAACAAGACCCTCATTTAAACCAAAGTATGTCCTCGTGTTCCAGGTCTAAAATAGTTACCTCAAAATCTTTTAAGAAATTGTCACTGAAAAAGGCGCCAACACCTCCGGAACCACGTTTTGCATTTTTATGGCTACATATCACTATATCAGTCAAAGCATTTTCAAAAGCCGACCTTTCTCGTCTTGAGTTGTAATAGATTATATATATTTTTGACAAGAATATTACCGAGTATATTTCAAGATGCCATATTACCATTGTGTAATTGAGAGTTGTGGAAATTCCAGCAAGGGAAAGGGGAATAATGTACGGGCGTTTCATAAATTTCCCAAGGATGAAATCGTACAGAAAGAGTGGAATGCATTTGTAAACAATTCAAATCCTGATTGACAACCTTCAGTCACAACAGTGATATGAACATTTTATGAACGATTGCTTAATTACCTATATACACCCGGCATGTGTATTTATCAACGCTTAACCCCACTAATTAAATAAAACAATTGACTACGGAATAATTTGTTTTGTAATACATTTTAATTCAAGATCCATTTTAAAATTTGTTTCATAATGTACGGCCGTTCGGTTTTCTCACGGCAGCGGTTTTAATACAATCTACCATCGTGTGCAGTCCAAACGATTCGAGATACATTTTCGTCAGTATTGTGGTTCTAATTTAGAAGGGTAATTACCTTTTTTTGTTACACCGGCCAGATCAATTTGTAATAATGAATATCAAATAGCCTTGATCAAATGTGGAGTTCCTGGTGCCGTTTGGTGAGTGATTAAACTGTCAATTTAATTGTAAAATACTTGTATTCTTTATAAAAAAAGTTAAATGATGTTAGACATTATAACCTTATCTTATCACAAACGTATATATCCATCGAATGATTTACATTTAGATGTTGTTTAAACACCAATCAACAAATAATACGAGGCTACTTTATTACAAAAACATCGGTAAGCAAAGAAAAAGATAATTACCTAATCAGCATTCTAAATTACTTTATGACTCAATCACTGTTCAAATTTAGTCTGTTTGATTAATGACAGGTATTTGTTAAAACAACACTACACTTGCGATACACATAGATAGTTAGGTGACCCTTTTCAATCTGTTAATTCTAACGTATATTGAGATATTTTTTCGTATTTCATTTTTGCGGTCTATTTGAGAGTAATAAAGTCAAATTCGCAAGCAGAAAGAAAGGCGCCGTACGTCGATAACGGATCGTCATTTACAAATCGCGTTTCAATCATGTTTGACGTTTATGATATAGTTTGCATGACCACATCTTTTAAGTCCTATACTCTTTTACTCAGGGAAATTCGAACCACAATACTCTTCTGATGAAAATGTATCTCGAAAAGTTTGGAGTGTATGACATCGCTGCCGTGAGAAAATGAACGACCGTACATTATGAAACAAATTCTAAATTAGAACGACGATACTCTTCTGACGAAAATGTATCTCGAATCGTTTGGACACGATGGTAGATTGTATTAAAATTGCTGCCATGAGTAAACAGAACGACCGTACATAATGAAACAGATTCTAAATTTGAACAATAAACTTCAATCTGATTAAAACACAGATCCAATTTCGTTTTGTTTTTTATAGTTCAAAATTTCATTTTTACTTGTCTTTACTACTCTTAGATCTGGAAGACTTGTTATTTAAGTCGTGTTCTGCCTGAAATGAAGGATCAGCCAATCAAATGGTCTGTCCAATCGACCGTTTGACCTTTTCATGCGTGGAACTGTGGGTAAATATTACCAGCAGATAGAAATCAAAGCAAAACAAAAGTAGATTTTAAAAAGCATGGCGGTCGCTAATTGGTTAATCGAATGACTGACGTTATCAGGTCAAATGTCCCGTGCTTGATACCTGATGCCAAAGAACGTGAGCTCCCACTATAACTTGTTAAATCTACATGAGTGTAGGCCATCGAAAGTATAAAAAGATAGGTTGCCAGGCAACGAAACATACGCCCACAGCAGCTAAATCGTCTAGGCAGTCAACAAGGGTTGTTGCATATTTTTACTTTTTTCGCTAACGAAACATTTGTAATACACTAAAAACTGATTAAGAGTAACAACTCATTATGTAATTATCAGAAAATCATTAAAATTTGATTGCTTTTTATAAAGTGTTACCCCACGCTATCATTAGTATATACATGAAACATTTAATATCATGGATTTAGCTGTTCAGTTATCAGAATTCATTGAAAATCAAAATACTTGTTCGTTTCAACACCTTAAACTCTGTGTATCAATCTAAAGTCAATCGGATGATAAGTTTGGCCTCTATTGCGTCACAAGATTTTTTGAAGTTATCAAGGGAGATAACTCTGGCAGTAATTATTTGAAATCTCTGAAAATCAATAGGCTTCTTCGTCTCATGACCTTAAACACTGTGTATAAATTTAAAGTCAATCGGATATTAACTTTGGCCTCTAGAGCGTCTACAAGATTTTTTGAAGTGATCAAGGGCCATAACTCTGGTAGTTATTATTGGAAATCGCTGAAAAACAAGAGGCTTCTTCGTCTCATGACCTTAAATACTGTGTATAAATTTAAAGTCAATCGGATATTAACTTTAGCCTATAGAGCGTTCACAAGATTTTTCAAAGTGGACAAGGGTCATAACTCGGGCAGCAACTATCGGATATTCTTAGTTCGAATATGCACCCAGGTGATACATATGTATTATGATGGATGAGCTAGGATTGTGGGTGTATAGCTCATTATTGTAGAAGTATTCTAGTGAAGGTGGTCACTCTGTATCATAAGTCCAAGTCCAAATCCATTTCAATATTACTTTATATACAGTTTAAAAATACATTATTTACAAATTATATACAAGGCATTCAATCTCCTTGTCTGTGTGTGTCTCCAATCTGTCTATCTAATCTGTTTGTGTATGGGTCTTTTAAAGACACTATTTTGCATACACACAAAGGAACAATTTCGACAAATCAAATGAAAGATAAAATTATTGTAACACATCAAATGAAAAGAAGTTAAATAAATATATAAATTTCATTGGTTGAAAGTTTCATAGTGAAATATAATTTATAGGATCTAATAAGCTTTAAGCCATAACAATTAAAAAGCACTGACACTTGATTGGCATTGATCAGACTGTATTGTTAACTGTATAAATCTTTGCTCAAGGTTTCTCTTAATAACCCTACTGGCATTCAAAGAATATGAAACAGTCAACACCAATCATGCTTTTAGGCAATTACTTTAAATCAAAATATTGACATTAAAAGTAACGAAAGACCAACTGATAACCTTAATATTAGCTATATTGTCTATATACTTTAAGAAATAAATTCTGTATATTCTTAAAATAAAATTTGAAAAAGAAGTAAAATTTATTATCACTATTCGGTGATACATATCTGATCGTAACTTCCTGAATTATGGCTCCTGATTGTACGAAAAGTCGCCATAATATTAAATGTTTCGTATCCAGTGGAGGTGACAGCTTATTCCATAATATTAAATGATTCGTATACTTTACATTAGCATGGAGCAGAACTTTATAAAAACCAAACAAATTCTAATGATTTTCTGATAATTACTTAATATGCGACAACTCTTGTTGACTGCCCAGACGTTTTAGCTGCTGTGTGGGCGTATGTTTTGTTGCCTGGCAACCTATTTTTCATACTCACTTCAAAATGGCAGCCATCAGCTGACCTAAATCAAAATTCTGCTCTGAACGTTTTCAAGGATTCAGAAAATATAACTCCCATGTCTGTAAGTAAAATATCAAAAAATGTGTGTGGATTTCTCACATTTCAAGATGGCGGCACTTCCGTAGTGAGCTACAAACTCCATTTTTGTGTACGAATCAGTAGTCTCATAGCTAGTATAAAAAAAAAAAATTCAAGGTGATCTGACCTATATTTCGTCAATTTATTTGAAAACTTTGACACTCAAATTCTACAAGGGGAGATAAGTTAGAAAATTTCTAAAGTCATTTTTATACACCCACATTTTCATGTGAATACGAATGATAAAGTGAGAGGAATCTAAAACCATTTAAATAACATAAACATAGACAGGATCAAAGTCATAATAAACTTGATACAGTGACACCAGTAGTAGGAGTGGATAAAAACAAAGTAAACTTTAAAAGATGGTTTTGTGATACCTCTGACTTTGTTTTTATCCACATTTTCATGTGGACGTATTATGTCGTCGCCCCTGTCCGCCCGGACATCCGTCCGTCCACAATTTGTTTGTGGACTCTCTACAGGTCACAATTCTTATCTGATTTTGACGAAACTTGAAATATAGGTTTATCCCCAAAAGATCTCGGCTGCTTTCGATATTGGCATGTATCGGATCAAAACTTCATGGATTATGGCCCCTGATTGTATGAAAAATCACGTTTTTAGCTTGTGGACCCTATAGAGGTCACAATTTTGAACCGATTTTGCCAAAACTTGACATGCATGTTTATAACCTAAAGATCTTGGTTCCTTTTGATATTTGCGCCTATCGGAATGTAATTTCCTGAATTATGGCCCCTGATTGTCCGAAAAATCACTCTTTTTAGCTTGTGGTCCCTCAGGAGGTCACAATTATTATTCGATTTAAAAAAACGTTTGATTATATCACCGTTACACCCGAAGGAAGGTTGAGTTCGAATTTCGGGAAAATCGGACCAAAATTGCCATACAAAATTGCCGCCGTTTGTACGCGAATAGTGTTAAAAAATGGTATATCAAGGTTGTGGACCCTGTAGAGGTCACAATTTTAATTCGATTTTAATGAAACTTGAAATTCATGGTTATAAACCAAAGATCTTGGTTCCTTTTGATATTTGCGCATAACAGAACGTAACTTCCTGAATTATGGCCCCTGATTATACGCAAAATCACCTTTTTATACGCCCACATGGAAATGTGGTCGTATATTGCCGTCGCCCCCGTCCGTCTGTTGGTCCGTCCGTCCGTCGGTCCACAATTGCTTGTGGACGCTCTAGTGGCTAAAGTTAATATCTAACTTTAAATGTATACACAGTGTTTATGGGCATGAGACGAAGAAGCCTATTGTTTTTCAGCGATTTCCGATAAGAACTACCAGAGTTATGGGCCTTGATCGATCACTATTCGGTGATACATATCTGATCGTAACTTCCTGAAATATGGCCCCTGATTGTACGAAAAGTCGCCATAATATTAAATGTTTCGTATCCAGTGGAGGTGACAGCTTATTCCATAATATTAAATGATTCGTATACTTTACATTAGCATGGAGCAGAACTTTATAAAAACCAAACAAATTATTCAAGGTGATCTGACCTATATTTCGTCAATTTATTTGAAAACTTTGACACTCAAATTCTACAAGGGGAGATAAGTTGGAAAATTTCTAAAGTCATTTTTATACGCCCACATTTTCATGTGAATACGAATGATAAAGTGAAAGGAATCCAAAACCATTTAAATAACATAAACATAGACAGGATCAAAGTCATAATAAACTTGATACAGTGACACCAGTAGTAGGAGTGGATAAAAACAAAGTATACTTTAAAAGATGGTTTTGTGATACCTTTGACTTTGTTTTTATCCACATTTTCATGTGGACGTATTATGTCGTCGCCCCTGTCCGCCCGGACGTCCGTCCGTCCACAATTTGTTTGTGGACTCTCTACAAGTCACAATTCTTATCTGATTTTGACGAAACTTGAAATATAGGTTTATCCCCAAAAGATCTCGGCTGCTTTCGATATTGGCATGTATCGGATCAAAACTTCATGGATTATGGCCCCTGATTGTATGAAAAATCACGTTTTTAGCTTGTGGACCCTATCGAGGTCACAATTTTGAACCGATTTTGGCAAAACTTGACATGCATGTTTATAACCTAAAGATCTTGGTTCCTTTTGATATTTGCGCCTATCGGAATGTAATTTCCTGAATTATGGCCCCCGATTGTCCGAAAAATCACCCTTTTTAGCTTTGGGTCCCTCAGGAGGTCACAATTATTATTCGATTTAAAAAAACGTTTGATTATATCACCGTTACACCCAAAGGAAGGTTGAGTTCGAATTTCGGGAAAAATCGGACCAAAATTGCCATACAAAATTGCCGCCGTTTGTACGCGAATAGTGTTAAAAAATGGTATATCAAGGTTGTGGACCCTGTAGAGGTCACAATTTTAATTCGATTTTAATGAAACTTGAATTTCATGGTTATAACCCAAAGATCTTGGTTCCTTTTGATATTTGCGTATAACAGAATGTAAGTTCCTGAATTATGGCCCCTGATTATACGCAAAATCACCTTTTTATACGCCCACATGGAAATGTGGTCGTATATTGCCGTCGCCCCCGTCCGTCTGTCGAAGAAGCCTATTGTTTTTCAGCGATTTCCGATAATAACTACCAGAGTTATGGCCCTTGATCGATCACTTCAAAAAATCTTGTGGACGCTCTAAAGGTCAAAGTTAATATCCCTGTGACTTAACCTATACATAGTGTTTAAGGTCATAAGGTGAACAAGCCTATTGATTTTCAGCGATTTCCGATAATTAGTGCCAGAGTTATGGCCCTTATAAGAAATCGCTGCAAATCAATCGTCTTCTTCGTCTCATGACCTTAAAGGGACAATAACACTCTTGGTGGCTTGGCAGCTCGATAAAATAAATAATAGCCTTATCCTAAGTACTAGATGTTTAAGCATCCTACCTGTTGAGCAAATTATCTATTACAAACTATTTTACTTGTCCAGAAGATTCGAAAATATCTTACAATCCAAGTCACATTTGAAAAGGTTTACGTTAGAGTTTTCAAATCAATTTAGTTGAATTTTTCCAATTTTTTAAATTAGGTGTGCAAAGATGAAATTTATATCATCAATTATTGGAATATTGTAAAATAACACAATTTGATGACCAGAATGAAGATTGGGACATATTATTCAGTTTCCAGAAGAGTGGTATTGGGGCTTTAAACACTGTGTATGAATTTAAAGTCAATCGGATATTAACTTTAGGCTCTAGAGCGTCAACAAGATTTTTTGAAGTGATCAAGGGCCATAACTCTGGCACTAATTATTGGAAATCGCGGAAAATCAATAGGATTCTTCGGACGGACGGACGGACGGGATGACGACAATATACGACCACATTTCAATGTGGGCGTATAAAGAGTCATCTAACTTGAGCAAAAATGTGATTTTTTTTTTGTCTCAGTAATTTGCCGTGGCCGCCATTGGCTAATTCAGTTTTTCAGTTGTAGATTAATTATTTATTGTTTGATTTGTATAAAACAGAGTTCATATGCTCCATTGTCTCAATTGTCATTTTTTTTTGTTACCAATAGTTTTATCTGTTGCCACTTTAAAGGCTCAAAAAAAATGTGAGCTCAGTTTTTTTAATTTCGATTTCATTTTCGAGCAAAATAAGAGGTAGGTGTAAAATTGACCTATTTACAAACCATTCAGGCTTTTCAGATTTTAAAATATTTCTACGTAACTCTTATAAATGCGTAGCAATATATGCAATACGAAGAGAATGTACGTGAAAATTAGTTTGTAATATGAGCAATTACCGAGAAATGGGCAATTTTGTATGAGTCACTTTTTATGCTATTTTCCCTGTAAACGAGTCAATTGTAATTGGATTTCCATAAAAGTGACACAATTTGATGCATAATGTTAATTTTGACTAGGTCAAACCAATTTAACATTTTCAATGTCACTGAAAATGACGTAATTTGGAGCAAAAACTGTATTTATATCCTTCAATGAACCCATACAATCATATAGATATACAGCATAAATGGAGTCTGTGTTGAAATTTAAATACATTTCATGTATAAATAGTGCCACCATACACTCTATTTCAATCTGGTACCAAATTGTGCTGATCACCTGGTACTGACTTAACACAAGCTATTAACAAGTGGCTTACATAGTAGTAAATATTGATCTCAATGCATATACTCTAATGTACATGTTTCAGGAAGACATTCAACGATTAACCCTCTAAATAGAGTGTATGGTAGCCCCATTTATACATGAAATGTATTTAAATTTCAACACAGACTCCATTTATGATGTATAATATTAGAATTATACATAACAAAACTTACATGCAAACATAGGAGACTGATATCTGGTGCAATATCTTGGTTCATACTTGGCACTAGGCACACGAGATGATTTCCATGGATTTAAGGCTTGTATAGGTAGTGCCTTTCTTTCTTCTAACTCTTTATAAATAACCGAACCTATTCCAGATTTATCTTTTAGTTTGGTCATTTCTTCTAATTCTCTTTTTATTTTTGGATCGTCTAATGCTTTCTGATTTTCTTCACCTTCTTCTTCCTCTTCTTCACCATGACTTCTTCGTCTTTCTCTTACTGTAGTATAAATATAAGAGCAAGCTTCAATTTGGCTTTCAGTGTTGAAACAGCAACATACAATATTGTTTAAAGTGAGAATTTCATATTTTTAAGTTATATTTTTTAAATGTATTAACATAAAGCCTTTGAAAAATCTAAAGTTAATATCCGATTGACTTTAAATTTATACACACTGTTTACGGTCATGATACAAAAAAGCCTATTTATTTTCAGCGATATCCGATAATTACTGCCAGAGTTATGACTCCAGTCAATTGGATATTAACTTTAGCCTGTAGAGCGTCCACAAGATTTTTCAAAGTGAACAAAGGTCATAACTTGGGCATTAATTATTGGATATTGCTGAAAATCAATAGGCTTCTTCGTCTCATGACATTAAACACTGTGTATAAATTCAAAGTCAATCGAATATAAAATTTAGCCTCTAGAGCATTCACAAGATTTTTCAAAGTGAACAAAGGTCATAACTCGGGCAGTAATTATTGGATATTGCTGAAAATCAATAGGCTTTTTCTTATCATGACCTTAAACACTGTATAAATTTAAAGTCAATCGGATATTAACTTTAGCCTCTAGAGCGTTCACAAGATTTTTCAAAGTGATCAAGGGTCATAACTCTAGTAGTAATTATCAGATATTGTTGAAAATCAATAGACTTCTTCGCCTCATGACCTTAAACACTGTGTATAAATTTAAAGTCAATCGGATATTAACTTTAGCCTATAGAGCGTTCACAAGATTTTTCAAAGTGGACAAGGGTCATAACTCGGGCAGCAACTATCGGATATTGCTGAAAATCAATAGGCTTCTTCGTATCATGACCTTAAACACTTTGTATAAATTTAAAGTCAATCGGATATTAACTTTAGCCTCTAGACCGTTCACAAGATTTCTCAAAGTGATCAAGGGTCAAACTCTGGCACTAATTATTGGAAATCGCTGAAAATCAATAGGATTTTTCGTCTTATGACCTTAAACACTGTGTATAAATTTAAAGTCAATCGGATATTAACTTTGACCTTTAGAGCGTCCACAAGATTTTTTAAAGAGATCAAGGGTCATAACTCTGGCACTAATTATCGGAAATCGCCGAAAATCAATAGGCGTCATTGTCTTATGACCTTAAACGCTGTGTGTAAATTTAAAGTCAATCGGATATTAACTTTGGCCTCTAGAGCGTCCACAAGATTTTTTGAAGTGATCAAGGGCCATAACTCTGGTAGTTATTATCGGAAATCGCTGAAAAACAATAGGCTTCTTCGTCTCATGACCTTAAACACTGTGTATAAATTTAAAGTCAATCAGATATTAACTTTAGCCTGTAGAGCGTCCACAAGCAATTGTGGACGCCGGACGGCCGGACGGACGGGGGCGACGACAATATACGACCACATTTCAATGTGAAAATCCACAAATATTTACAGTAGGCATCCTCAAACCAATCTTCCAACGAATTTCTGATGGGATCACAATTACTAGTCAGGATAGTGGACATGTATGATGGTTTTAAATGGCAGTTTTATATATTTTAACCACATTTCAATGTGGGCGTATAAAAAGGAGGTAAGGTGAAAAGAAGGGACCAAGGCGGTTGTGTTCAGTTCTGCTATCTTGGACAATTTCTTTTTTTTTTCGCATTATGCTCATGTACAAGCCCTGTTTTTTTTTGGAAATATTGGAGCAATGAAGCTGTCATTTTCAGGGAATTATCCAACATATATTCGGGGGAGGCTGTGCAAATGTCAGCTTGATAGCTCAATTTGAACTGTATATTTTAGGCTGTCATAAGCATAAAATGATATTTTTCAATGGAAAGCTGTTCAAAATGCGGTTTTTGGCTCAAGTGAATGTGCTGTCATTTAAATTTGGCAGAACTTATTAACCTGACATTTGCACAGCACATTGGTCATATATTCAGGATGGTGTTAAAATGTCAGCCTTTTTGGTCAAAAATTAAAAGGTTTGAGGGCTGGCTCAGTTCGGGGTATTTCGGTCGTTTGGACATTTTTTTTTCGCTCTATGCTCATGTATAACCCGTGGGGTTTTTTGGAAATATTTGAGCAAGTCTGCTGCAATTTTCAGAGAATCATGCTACATGTATTCTCGAGTGGCTGTGCACATTTCAGCTTGATAGCTCAATTAGAACTGTATATTTTAGGCTGTCATAAGCATAAAATGACAATTTTTAATGGAAAGCTGAACAAAATGCAGATTTTGGCTCAAGTGAATGTACTATCATTTAATTTTGGCTGAACCTATTTTTGCACAGCACTTTGGTAATATATTCAGGATGGTGGTGTGAAAATTTCAGCCTGTTTTGTCAAAAATTAAGAGTTTGAAGGCTGACTCGGTTAGGGGTATTTGGGTCGTTTGTCAGATTTAGTGTTATGATGATAAGTTTGGCCTCTATAGCATCACAAGGTTTATTGGCGTGATCAAGTGTGACAACTCTGGAATTAATTAATTGAAATCGCTGAAAATCAATAGGCTTCTTTGTCTTATGACCTTAAACACTGTGTATAAATTTCAAGTCCATCCTTGCATCGGTACTGAGTTTATTCCACTCTCTTATACTTGATGGGATAAACGATTTTGCAAAGATTTCAGTACGACATCGAATTTCTTTTAAGTTGTCTTCATTACGAAGGAAATATTTTTTCTAGGGTTCTAGAATGATGAGATTCTTAAGATAAGCAGGGGTTAGGTTATTGATGATTTTGTATAGTAGTTTTAATTTATGTCAGTTTCGTTTTTCTTTGAGTGGAATAAACCCAGTTTCTGCGTAGAGGGAGTCATGGCTAATACAATTAACCGCCCCGCAAATAGTGCATAGTGCATCAAGCTGTAAGTATTCGAGGTTATTACATAAGTGGTCAGTGCATCCGTCCCAGATAAAGGAAGAACATAGGGTATGTAGCGATTTTCTATTTAGACGATATTTCAAGGAGCGAAGGCTGTTTACTAATTTTGATACTTTACTAATTATACTATCGATGTGGCTGTTCCATTTGCAGTTGCTTTGAAAGATAAGTCCGAGGTGTTTATGTTCTGTTACTTCCTTTATTCCTATTGAGTTCATTAAAAGTGGTGGTTTCACGACATTGCGTTTAGTGGAGAAGGTTAAAGTTTCTGTCTTGAGGGGGTTAAAGGTCACTAGCCATGTTTCCGCCCATGTATTGATTGTTTCAAGATCTTTGTTTAATGTAAGTGTGCATGCTTTTGGGTCATCTATTTTTAGGTGCAGAGATGTATCATCAGCAAAAAGTCGGATGTTCGATTTTATATTATTGACAATGTGGTTTTTATATAATAAAAAAAATAATGGTCCCAATACGCTTCCCTGTGGGACACCAGCGGGGATACCCCTGGGGTCCGAGGATATTCCGTTTATGATAACACATTGTTGTCGATTTTCAAGATAATTCTTGAACCATGAAAGCAGACCTCCTCTGACCCCAGCAGCCTCCAGCTTATGACAGAGCCCAGCGTGCCAGACTCTGTCAAAAGCCTTGCTGATGTTGCAAAAGACGATCCTAGTATGTTTGTTAAGATCAATGGCTTGACAAAAGAAGTGATTTAGATTTATTAATTGGAAGATAGTTGAGTCATCCGGAAGAAAGCCACTTTGGAGTGCTGTTAGTATTGAAATGTCCTTGAAGAAGTTAAAGACGTGTTTATATATTATTTTCTCAAATATTTTTATAATAATACTTAGGAGGGAAATAGGTCTGTAATTGCTGCAGTCAGTTGTATGTCCTTTTTTGAAAATAGCGATGACATTTGCAAATTTCCATATCTTTGGAATAGTGTGTGTATTAAGAGAAAAATGGAAAAGTTGACATAAGGGATTACTAATCTCATTAACGATATATTTAAAGATTTTGGAACTAATTTTGTCTGGGCCTGAAGCTTTTGATGTATCTAGGCTATTTATTATGTCCTTAACTTCTCCAGGGGTTGGTACAATCGAGTTTAGGCTATTAGTATTCATTTGGAGGGGCGGAAGAATCTTATTGGTACTTGACAGTTCAGTTTGTTGGATAAAGTAATTATTAAGGGCATTGGCTTTATCAGTGGGCGTAAACATTGTATCATTTCCAACTGTAAGTGGTGGAGGCTCGTTTGGAAGATACAGCCTGTGTCTTGGTGTATGCGTTAATTAGATTCCACCATTTTTTAGTGCCAAAGTTTCCTTTATCATTAATTTTTGTGTCAATATTCTTTTTTACATTTCCTTATCAGGTTTACGTAGTCATTTCTTATTTTACGAAAATTTTGCCAATCAGTTTCCAAATTTCTTTTTACTGCTCTCTTATGTAATCTATTTTTTTTTCTTTTTCATTCTTCTAATGCTGTTATTCATCCAAAGTTTATCGTTTTTGCCTAATAGTTACTAGTTTGTTTGGTATGTTATTTTTTGCTATATTGATCAATTTGCCAGTAAATTGGACACAGGATGCATCCATACCAGAACGATCAACAAGATTGTACCTGTTAGTGTTTATTGTTTCTGTACATATACCCTCAAGGTTTGTGTTTTCGTAATTCCATATCATTCGCTTGAAGCATTTTTGTTTAGGAACAGTAAATGAAAGCTTACAAAAGAGTGGGCAATGGTCGCTGCAGAAATTGTCTAGCACATCACATTCATCTGAGTGTAAGGTTGAACTTATTAAAATCAGGACTAGTAGGGAATTTTGTGTACCGGTTTTGCTAAAATGGGTTGATTTATTTATCAATTGAGTCTGGTCTAATATGTTAATTGCATCATGAATGAAGCTGGTTGTTTTAGTATTCAAGTCAATATTAAAATCTCCTAAAATTATGCACTTGTTGAAAAGAATTAAAAATCATTTGATTGAGATTGGATGATGAAGAGGGGGGTCTGTAGAAGTTGCCAAGTAAAAACTTTTTATTATTAGAGTTGATCTCTATCCAGATTGATTCAATATTCAATTTTCTAAATCATATCTACGTTTCGTTTGAATGATATGGAATTACGAATATATATAATCACCCCGCCACCACGATTATTTCTATCTTCCTGACGGGCAAATAGTAGTTAGATAAAGCTATATATAGATTCATATGTGATGTTTTTGTCAAGCCAAGTCTCACTTAATGTTATTATATCATAGCCAGTTAGTTCAGCAATTATCAAATCAAGTTTATTTTTAAGGCTCCTTACATTTAAATGCACTACTGAGAGTCGGGTATTGTTTTGTGTATTTGGGCCTGGGTTGGGTTCGATATTGCCCGAAAGTAGTAAAAGAGAACGAATAAGTAGTGGTAACAGACATACTGCGGCGACAGGAAGGATTGTGCAGCTATGTAAACAAGCGTGCGAAAATATCCGACTGTTGACCTTAATATTCAACGAGATAATATATATTTCTGGGAAGTCTTGGTATTTTACAATTATCTTTGGCTTAGCCGAGATGAGAAATGGATAATTAAAACCGTAAAAAATCGTAAATGAATTGGTGCTTTCTGAAGTCTTATGCCTATATAGTAAGTAGTGTTTGTCAATTTGAACATATATACATGAGGGGAGAAAGAGTGAAACCAATTCAACATATGTACACAAGTATTTACAAGGGGCGAAACAATCGGATGGACGGTGATTGTTCACTTGGTTTGGCCGGCGGGGAGAGAGCTAAGCGATAATTTGGTTGTTCTTGTGTCTGAATAATTGTGAGCAGTCACGTGATGGTTTACATACACTAGTGAGTACAGTGTTGTGTTTTTACTGGTGAGTGGGAGAAATGCTGTTGTTTGTGTAGAGTAGTTTAACGGACGACAGGTAAATATTTGTACCGTTGGCGTTGGAGGTGAGTAGTGATTACCTATCTATATTCTTTTTAAATTTAATTACAGATAGTTTAATATGTTCTTTATTTTGATATATGAACCATGTAGTTCAACTCGGAAAGCATCATGAGGCCTGTAGGCTGGTGTAGGTAACAGAGTCACGCACTGAGTTGTCAATTTGCATGGCTGGTTCGACTTGGATTATACTTGACAATTTGGGTACGAAATTTAGACTTTGATGTTGAGTCGATGTTTTTATTTGGTTTAGCACAAAGTATGTTTATTATAGTCTAGTGGTATTAATAGTATTTTGAAGGGTAATACATTGTTTCTGATTGTTGTGTTTGTGTGGTTGTAATTTATGTTTCTAAAGGATATTTATCTTTATTTATGATTTATTTTAGGGCGCTATCATAGTGGTTTAGAGGTAGAGAAAAAAAAAAATGAATTACCGGTGGCATATAAGAAGCATATAAGAAGTGAACTCAAGACTTTTTAATACTTAACTGGTTTGTGTTGATGATTTTTTTTTTTTTTTATATATGGAGGAGTGTGTTGTACAGTGCACTACTAGTACACCTAGTGTCCATTTACAATAATTTATAACAATAGCATATAACATTTCTAGTAAGATGGTCATTAGGTTAGCATACCAAATGGTAGACCTAAGCTTAGTTTACATTTTCAATCATTCAATAAAAATATGTATAATTTTTCTGCCTCGCCCTTATTCTGTGAGAATGTGAGGGACCTAAAAGATAGTATAACCAAAACCACCTTCAATTCAAACACAGGTTTAATGTGCAACATTAATAACAGCATACATGCAATGTACTGAGGTGCGACGATGTCGTAATGATGATGGAATATGTGGTAAAAAGCTGAAAATATAAAAATACAACTGATGTACTAAATGGTTAAAAAAGAAAACAAATTTGAAACTGTTTCAGTTGCACACCTAGGCCTCGGTACAAAAATAAAATTTGCAAAATTTAATGATCAGTCTTACAGGGCTCGAAACGAAAGGCGCGCGAAAGCGTTCGCGCACCTACCACGCACCTAAAGTGAAACCCAGGTACATATTTTTAAACGCACCCGGATTTTATAAACAACGCTCCTCGAACCGAAGGCTAACTCACGTTTCTCTTTTTAAAATATCACCCGACCTTTTAAATGAATTAACGTGAACGCTTTTGCTTTTAATAAAATTCTCGTAAAAATAATCTATTTTTATTTAACTGTCTCAAGCAAGGCTCGACATGCCGTCGGCCTCGGCGGCAATGGCCTCAGAATTTTAGAATTTTTGTCCGCAGATTCGTGGAAGATTTTCAACTATCAACGGCGATGTATGGTCACCGAATTGTGTTGGATATCAATAGTTATTTTTACTATCGATAATCGGCATTGAAATGTCGATTGATAGTATCGAAACAATCTTATTTTCACGGTCGTAACCAAGAATGGGTTACGTATTTAAAAGTCAAAACCATACTATGTTGCGATAGGTGTTTTTTGTTTGTCTAATTAATAATAAAACGTTTCATATTACGTATAAATTAAACATAATTTTTAAAAAATGTAGCCTTGGTTGTGAATGACGAAATACCGTTGATAGGCCGATGTATGTGGAGGAACCAAAATAAAATGAGCACGAGTCGATTCAAAACATTGCGTACGTGAGAGCGACCAATACCAACATGGCGGACAATTCGTTGTCAATTCGCGTGCAAAAATTAAAGAAAATTTATTAGCCTAAATAACTTGTTATCACGAATTCGTAAATTGTTTATTATTATTAAAATAATGTAGCCTTGATTCCGAATAAAAGATACAAACGTTTTTGTCTTCTATCAGTCATTTATAATGAGCAGACGAATTCTGAAAGTTTAGGGGGAAAACTCCGGGTTATTTACACATCTGGGTATATCCAATTTAGCGAATTCCATGATATGGCAATTATTGCTTCTAATGAAAGTATTGTTTAAATGAGGGCGAATTTATTTCAACATCGTTTGGGGGAAAAATGGCTACATTGAGATTGAGACTTTGAAGTAAATATAGAGTGACCAATGTAGGCTATTGTATTATTATACGAAGGATTAAGTCACAGAAAACACAGAGTCGAATCCTCTACGCACGCACGAAGAACGCATTTATATACTGTATGTTTGTAAAGGTAATAAATATATTGAACGGGTTGTGATCGTCAGGCCTATAACAACCGTTTGACTGAGAAAAAAAGATGTAAAATAAACAGATTTATCACATAATATTACATATTTGGGCACTTAATATAAGCAAAATCTGCTTTTGAAAAACACTCTCCTAGAATATCTGAGGTGCGGGTTTTTAGGAGAGCGATTTTCTAAATTTGTAATTTTAGGTGCAGCTTTTAGAGCTCTCCATGATTTTATTCCTTTCAAGCCCTGGTCTTAGGGGACACATGGTGCACATGATCATGAACAAGTCTAGATATATAAAAAATAGGGAGAATAATTGTATTATGCTTCACGTTTTGATAAAAAGTAGAAAAAATTAACTTGCTAGGGCAACGTGACAAAGCCGCTCAGTTAGGACGGTTTGTTTACATTTTACAAAATACAATGAGAAGCATACATATTAATAACACATAAAGAAAGATGAAATCTCGTATCAAGAATGGTTTAGGAGCATTTTGTTACCATTTATATTTAAAACTTACACTATGGTTAGCTATAATTGACTAAAATTTGGACCTGAGCCCAAAGGTGATTCTTGTGAAGAAAAATTGGAGAGTAAAACAAAGGGACGTAATTAGTTTAGACAATGGATTAAGACCACAAGTAACTATTATGGTAAATCTAAGGTTTTGAAAATATGGTAACATGACACTCCCCACCTGATGTGAAAATATCACCAAAGAGTATTTGTAATAAAGTTAGAATGTTGTTAAACATTAGTGTCCGATAACAATTGCACAATTTCGGTAATTGGGCGTGTGTAATGACATGGTTTGCCATCCCGGATAACTTTCACTTCTGCTTTTCTGACTAAATTGTCTTGTGACGGAAAAACTTTTGTAATAAGTCCGGTATTCCAGTCTGTACGCTGGCTGTTTTTGTCTTTTAAGAGCACAAAGTCATTAACTTAAGTTTATTGCACCACTTTTGTCTGTTCTGTAAAGTTGGTAGGTATTCGCGACGGAATCTAAGCCAAAACTTCTCAGCGAGGACCTGGACGTACTTCCACTGAGACTTGTACATTTCACGGATGTCCAAGTTTTCCACGTTCTCTATTGTAGGTGGAGAAGTTTTCTGCGTGAGTAATACGGATGAAGTTAGAATTGTAGGCGATTCTGGATCCGTTCATACTGCTGTAATAGGGCGCGTGTGAAGTGTGTGGTGAGTTGAACTTCCATGTTACACCACTGTTATAAAGAAAGTCTTTCATTGGACCGTCTTCTACGTTAACAGTATCTATTTGAAGTGATTTCGTTGATCCTATAAAGTTTGTTCCTCTATCAGATCGAAATTCCTTGACGGGTCCCCTGAGCGCAATAAACCTGCGAATAGCATTAATACAGGACGAAGTGCTTATTTCTTCGATAACTTCGATGTGTACACATCTTGAGACAAGACAAGTAAACAAAAGTGCCCATCTTTTGCTATTTGCTTGACCGCCTCTGGTTCTTCTAGTGACAATCTGCCAAGGACCAAATACATCCAGCCCTACACAAGTAAAAGGTGGACAAGGCTGAAGTCTGTCACTAGGTAATCTGACATGATTTGTTGAGTAACATCTCCACGTAGTCGTCTACACTTGACACATTCATGAAGAATTGAGTTGATAAGGCGCTTGGCTTCTGTTATCCAAAAACCATTAGCTCTAAGCGCAACTTCTGTGAAGTGTCGTCCCTGGTGGTGTACAGATTCATGATAATGTCTGATTAACAGGGTCGATATGTAGTGTTTTCCTGATATTATGATTGGGTTCTTTTCTACAAGAGGCAATGTTGAATTATTTAAATGACCTCCTACTCGGAGCAGTCCATTTTCGTCTATTACAGGACAAAGGGAGATAATCAGGCTGTTTCGATGTAGAGGTTTTTCTCCTTTGATACATCTTATTTCTTCACTGTAGAGTTCTTGTTGAACAGTCTTGATGATTAGTAGCTCTGATTCCTGGAATAGCTGAACTGATTTGTACAGATCGCATGAGTGCCAGTTTTTACAGGTAGCATTGTTAATTTCAAAACATTGGGCTATGTGCTTCAGATGTGAAATAGCCCTTACCAAACAAGTCCAAGTAGAGAACTTGGTGAAGCGTTGACTTCCAAGTTGAAAAGTGACCGAAGTTTTGTTGACTGAAATTACTGGTCTGGTTTCAGTATCTTCTTCGGGGTTGATGAGAGTAGACTCTAGATCTGTGGATGTTAGATCAGGAGTTCTGAGATTTTTTGGACCTGTCAGCCAAGAACTTTCTTGCAAATCTTGAGCTGGAATGCATCTAGTTCCTTGATCAGCTGGATTGTTGTCGGTTGCAATGTAAGACCATTGTTCAGGTTTTCTGAATTTTCTTATGCGATCGACACGATTACTGACGTAAATGTGGAATCTACGTGTTTGGTTGTAAATGTAGCCTAATACGACGCGACTATCTGATCTGAATTTAAATTGTTGTGCCGGAATGTCAAGCTGGTGCGAAATGATTTCTGCAATTTCGACAGCCATAACTGCGGAACATAATTCCAAACGTGGAATGGTGTGACCGTGCTGTGGTGCTACTTTAGTCTTTCCGAACACAAAGCCTATATGAATTTGACCATGTAGATCAGCAGTTTTTAGTTAAGCAACTGCTGCTATAGCTTTTTCAGAAGCGTCACAGTAAATAATAACTTCTCGAGTGACAGTTTCACTGTATGAGGTTGAACTGTAAGTTCGTTGAATGTTGAAGTTCTCTAAGTGCTTCAAAGAACTCACCCACTGTGTCCAATCTGATAACCTGTCAGTTGGTATAGGTTCATCCCAATCTGTAGTTCCGGAAACAAGATCATGCAAGAGTATCTTCCCTTTGATGACGACTGGTGATATGAATCCGATGGGATCAAACAAACTGTTGACGACAGAAAGCAGCCCTCTTCTGGTAAGTGGTTTAATGAAGTTAGATAAATGATAGGTAAAGACGTCTGAAGATATGTCCCAATATAAGCCAAGGCTTCTCTGTATCGGAGGGATGTCATTTCTAAGATCCAAGTCTTTTAAATCTTTGGCGAGATCGGATGTAGGGAATGCGGATAGGACTTCTTCAGAATTAGATGCGATTTTGTGAAGACGCAAGTTTCCGTTGTCAAGTAGAATTCGCTGAGTTCGTTAGAGAACGTCTATAGCTCGTTGCTGGCTAGAAAATAAGGTTAAGCCGTCGTCTACATAGAAATCTTCCTCGACGAACTCGACAACGTCAGGGTCAGTGTTTTCGACAATTTTACGTAGACCGTAAGTAGCAACGGCAGGCGATGGACTGTTGCCAAATACGTGGACTCGCATGCGGTATTAAATCAGAGGTTGATCAAGATCGTTGTTACGATACCACAGAAAACGAAGAAAGTTTCTACGTTCTGGCTTCACATAAAAAGAATAGAACATCTGGCGTAAGTCTGCAATAATAGCGATGGTTTCCTTTCGGAATCTCATAAGTACTCCTAATAGTTCATTAGTTAAATTAGGGCCTGATAGTAGCACACTGTTAAGAGAGTGACCTTCGTGTTTGGCAGAAGAATCAAAGACAGCTCTAATTTGATGTGGCTTGTGTGGGTGATACACGCCAAATATCGGTAGGTACCAGCATTCTTCATCTTGTTGTAGTGGTGGACCTATTTCTGCGTGTCCATTATCAAAGATGTCTTTCATAAAGTTGACAAAGTGTTCGCGTTTAAGAGGATCTTTTTTAAGGCTGTAATCCAGTGATTTGGATCTTTTAACCGCTTGAGGTCGGTTGTTTTGAAGCCTTGATTGTGGATCTCTAAAAGGAAGTGGAGCAGTCCAATATCCATCAGAATTTTTAACGAATTCGCGATCCATTAATTCTATGAATGTTTTATCTTCCCTGGAAGGTCCAAGTATTTCATCGTCTTGTCCTTTGAAATACTGAATTAGCTATGTTGTCAGTATCGTACTTTAAATATGAAAGTTCTTTAACCTCGTAGTTGTTCGGACATGGAGGTAAAGTTGAAGTCTGTCCATCATTTAAGATGTAGGTCTTGTTGACATGGACAGTTGTTGGTAGGTGCTGTTTTCCTAGGCACACTTCACCAACTATCACCCAACCAAGGTTTAGTTTCTGGGCAAAGGGTGTATTTCTTGGACCAGTTTGCTGTTGCAGAACATGATGTGCCTCAGGTAAGTCATGGCCTATTAATAGTAGAACAGGTGTCTCTGCTTCCAATTTTGGTATTTTATCAGCAATGTCAGACAAATGAGGGTGGTGGCGAGCTACGTTAGGTGATGGTATCTCTTCCCTATTGTCTGGTATATCATTGCATTCAATTACAGCTGGAAGTTGCATTTGTGTTGTACCATCTAGAGATTCTATGATGAAACCAGATGCAATTCTTCCTGTCATTGTCTGGATGCCAGAACATGTTGAAAGTTTGTATGATTGTGACTGATTTTGAGGAATGTTCATAAAGTCAAAGAATTGTGATTTACCGAGGGTCTGGTTGCTCTGATCGTCGTGAACGATGTAGCCATGAATAAATTTATCTGGTCTGTTGACATTATAAATCTTGGCTAAAGTTATTTTGGCGCATGAACGGCCGTTGAAGTTTTCTCCGCACTTGAATGCATTTGGATGTGACTGCTTCTTTCTTGGCCTCCTCCCCACCATGGGTTTTCATGGGTGAGGAGGTGTTGGAGTTTTCCGTAGGTTCATGTACATCGACGTGTAATGGTGTGGGATGGCTATGCTTCCACAATCATCACACTTAACAGGTATGTTACATGAACGGAAATAATGCGAATGAGATCTGCAGCATCGAAAACAAATCTTGTGTTCCTGTAGGAATTGCCTTCTATCAGATAGAGTCTTGCCCTTAAAAACGATACATTTATCTAAAGGATGTTTAGTGTGATGCAGGGGACATAACTCTGTTTTAGTTTTATTTATGCTTGGCATGGAAACTTCATAAAAATCCGTTTTCTTGACAGAAATGGGTGCATGACGTGGATTTCTGGATGAGTGAGTGGTATTTTCTTGTGAGTAGTTAAAACTCGGATCATTCATAGTGCAACTAATTTCTCTTATAAATTCTGTGAATACAGAAAAAGGAGGGAAGGCTACGTGGTAGTCCTTCATATATTTCCTTGCAGTTCACGTCCATTTGTGTTGGACAGGAACTGATAACTTACTTACAATAGGTATTACCCTGGAGGATGTGTCAGAGTAACTAAGAAGTGCACTGTAATTGTCATCTTCTTTAGCTGACTGAATTTCAGATAGTATATCAGACAGTTCATAAAACTTATGATTGTCTTTATAATTTATTTTTGGAAGGGAAGCTAATTTAGCTTTTAGGGCAGTTTCCACCATTTGAGGACGTCCATAACGTTCGTTTAATCTTTCCCAGATTCGTATTAAGCCGTTAGCTGGATTCCTGACGTTTGCTGGTCTTAGGCTGTTTGCGTATTTTGAAGATTCGGGTCCAAGCCACTTTACGAGCATGTCTATTTCTTCAAAGGCGTTAACACCGAGATCATTCATGACAGATTTGAAGCTAGTTTTCCATGCCAAATAAGATTCGGGCTTTTCATTAAAGGAAGTCAATCTTGAGAGGAGTAGATTCTTTTTGAGTAGAAACTTAGCTAAATCAGGCAGTTGACTCTGTGAATTTAGAGTCTGACTGTATTGTTGATTAATTTGTGGATTAATTTGCGGATTTGCGGCAAGCTGATTGCTACTTGGATTTTGAGTGTTTGTATTGTCTTCCTCAATTATGGGTGGATTTACGAGGTAAACATAGTGTGGACTTTCATCAAAATGTGCATTTTGTTGATAAGAACAAGATTTTGGTTGTTCAAAGTATTCTTGTGATGCTTGATTTTCACAATGAAACGATGAATTTTGTTGATTTACATTAGGAACAGGAGACTGAACCACAAGAGCTTCGGCATGATTGATGCGATGAATGTCTAGAGCGTGTTGTATCAAAGTCCTTGGTGTTTAATTTAAATGTGGAGTCTGTAGCCAGGTATAAAGTAATACTGTCCATTGATAAGTGTACTTGTCTCCCTTTAACCACTAGATTAATTGAAGCGGCCTCGTTCTCATTCTCTATCGAGAAGACTTGGCTTTCCGCCATTTTTATGTTATGCTGATATATCTGGGTCTAGATAAAGTATGTCAAATACTTAATATGTGTTATTTATGATCAAGTAACATGGTGACAGAAGTGTGGATTTTCCCCTAAGAACATTTTAGGACAACCAGTATCACAAGAAAAACAAACACATGGCAGAGTATCTTCGTAAACCAGGGCCACTGAAGTTCACAGGTAACGTGGCAGAAAATTGGCGAATTTTTTAACTGGAATTTAACATATTTATTGAAGCAGCTCACGCTGATAAATCTGAAAAAGAAAAAGCTTTTACCTTTCTGAATTTAGCGGGACATGAAGCAATTGAGCGCGAACGATCGTTTGTGTATGGAAGGGATGAATCACGAGAAAATCTCGACAACTTGAAAACAAAATTTGCTGCTATTTGCAATCCAATGCGAAATCTTACAGTAGACACACATGCATTTAATTCTAGAGTTCAATTACCAAATGAATCTATACAGACTTTCGTTTCTGATTTGCGCAACAAAGCATCTGTTTGCCAAATGAGAGATTTAAAAGATGACTTAATAAAAGATCAAATTGTGTTTGGAATTCGAGAAAACAGCGTCAGAAGATTACTACTTCGCGAGCCGGATCTCACCTTAACCAGAGCCTTGGAAGTATGCCAGATCCACGAAACTTCTGAACGTGCACTTGTTGATCTTAGCCAACCAATACCAAACAGACCCACTGTCCGTGATGAAAATTCATTTTCCACAGAAATAGATGCTATCCAAGTACCCAACAGAAATCTTATGCCTAAACAAGGTCGTGGAAATCCACCGAGTTATAATTCGCGTTTTCAAACACAGATGCAACCTTATTTTCGACCGAGTTATAATCCACATTTTCTGGGCCCTCAAAACTATCAAGCACGTGGGTTGCGTTCTTGGGAAAACACTTGCTTTATTGGTTCCAGACCCCCGATTAGCCATCAACGTCCATGTAATAACTGTGGATGTAGTCATCCACCGAGACGTTGTCCAGCATTTGGCAGATTTTGCGCATCCTGTGGCAGACCAAATCACACTGAAGACGTATGCAGATCCAGTGAAAACAGACGTTTTGACAATCATACTTACAGGCAACCTGTCCATGACATCAGTCTTCAATATGACTATTCGAACACAGAATCTCCTCAAAATGATATTACCCAATTCAAGATAGAATCATTGGATGTTTTCGGTCTGTCACCAGACAATCCCTCCGAATTATTTGTACAATTTACCATTCACAACAAGAACACCAGAATAAAACTAGACACCGGTGCTAAATGCAATGAGTTACCGTTTTCATTGGTACAAACAATAAGGGACAATCGCCTCATCAACACCACAAGTGGTCAGACTCATATCATATAGTGGGGATGCCATTCAAACAATAGGATGTATCCAATTACCATGTTTTCACAAAGGATCTTTGTATGAAATCTCATTCTATGTTGTCAACGAGCAAGTTACCCCTGTTTTGGGTTTACAAGATTGTTTAGCGCTAGGATTAATCTCTATTAATATTGACACTGTAAAGCACGAGACCACACTCCCAAGAGCGCAGATACCACCCATCGGGGAAATAACTGAAGAGTATGTACTACAACAGTATAAAGATTTACTTGATGGAGACCTGGGGTGTCTTCCAATATCGTATAACCTGGATCTTGACAGAAACGTTTGCCCAATAATCCGTCCACCACGACGTATTCCAGTGGCCCTACAAGACCCCGTTAAGAGCGAATTGGACAGAATGGTTACTATCGGGGTAATTTCACCAGTGACTCAGCCAACCAAATGGGTATCAAATTTGGTTGCAGTAAAGAAGAAAAACACAAATGATATCCGTTTGTGTATAGACCCTTGTGATTTAAATAAAGCCATTAAGCGTCAGCACTATCCTCTCAGAACTATAGAAGAAATTGTGGCCCGCATACCTAATGCTAAAATATTTACGCTTATTGACGCGTCTAATGCTTTCTGGCAGATTCCACTAACGGAACAGTCGTCCTTTAAAACCACGTTTATCTGTCCATATGGACGATATCGTTTCTTACGCATGCCCTATGGTTATGGAAGGGTATCGCTGCCAATATTAAATGCTCTGCTAAAATGTCTTTTCCATTGATTATATGTAAAAAGTAAAATGTACAAAGTCACAATACCGGTAATGATAAAGTAAAAATACCTCTAAGGACAAAGTTAAATGTAAAACGACAAATGTAATGTGTCAAATGACAAATGTTTTAATGCAGAATGCTGTTCTTTGACATTTCTACATTTTACTTTTCTCTCATTACAAATCACATTTGCGCTCTGCAACATCTCATTTGTCATTCACGCTTTCTTTTCATCAACTTGTGCATAGCATCTTCTTAAATATCCAAATATAGTATGCCACGTGACCTATTAACATATATACGGAAACGTCCGATCTTTCTTGAAATAAGAATATGAATTATTACTCCCAGTTAACGTGCTGCCATTCGTCAGTTGACTTAATGCCATTCATGGGTTCTTTAGCTAACAATTAAGTTGACCTCAGTTGTTTGTCCCGTACTAGGAGAAACCTTCTCGGCCAATACAGGTCGAGCCGTAAGCCCAAGTGGTTTCGTGCGCGTAGCATCTCTTATCATTATTCCACTTTCCAATTTTTTTTTTTCGTAAGATTATATAAAATGAAGGAGGTCAAAGACAAAATAGAGCACTGCGGCTGTGCCACTATGGACATACAGATCATATACTGTATATTCATACATTTATAATGGGGGGGGGGTGGCCTTGTGGTCTAGAGTGCCGCGCTTCGACCTCTATGTTGCCGGTCACATCTGGCTTGCGGCTGTGGTTTCGATCCCTGGTGTGAGCGTATGTGGCATGGAGATAGGGGCGCCTTCTCAACCTCGTGGGTCTCCTCCGGGCACTCCGGTTTCCTGCCACTACTAAAGACCCCTACGCGCATGCGAATTATTGAAATAAAATTAAACCATGTTAGTCCCGAAATGACCTAGTTTGTGTCGAGTGGACGTTAAACCCCATTTCTCTCTCTTTCACACATTTATAATATAATTATTGATACCGTATTATACATAACACAGGTAAGTGAAAAATTAATACATGTATAGGCCTAATAAGTAAATATTGTCGAGGTGTATATTATGACAATCACAAGGGATGAAAAAATTCCCTGGCTTCTCCGTCCTTTCATTATCCTGTTCCTGTTAAGTGTCATTAATTATTTTTCAAAATTGCGATTAGTTTAAAGGAGCTAAATCTCTAACATTTGATTTGGGACCTAGAAATTGACATAAGAGAGTCGCAACGCATATAATAATGTAACATGAATGTATATAAACTGATTTAAATTCAATGGTTTCCGTTTTTACTCTTATTTCAAATCAGTTATGTTCAGCGAAATAAGTCAGTAGTCTCAATCGAATGCAAATTTCTAGCGTCTGGTTATTCCAGTCTACACACGCCGTTTGATTTGTTTCTAGCCTCTTTCCTCGAACTTGGTTTGAAACGTTTTATTGTACACGATTCGTGTACCAATGGTAAAATTTTTATTGCGTCTTAAATATTGGATATCAGAAGTCCATCTTTTTCCGGTAAGATCACAGCATGAATTGTTGATTTAAATTGACAAATAATTCGTGTTTTCAATGTTGAAGATTTTGGATGATATTGAGTTAGAGACTAAGCTACTTTAAACCTTTCACAAACATCAATAAATGTTTACTAATTGGTCAGGATGCTCATATTTTTAGATTCAACAAAAAGTTATATTTTCCTTTTACCAGCACAAACATAATATATAAATAATTTAAAAAGAAAAAAAACTAATGGCGCGTTAACTGAGTTATCTTTCCTTTGGAACAATTATTCATATTTTTATTTAAAGAAAGATCGGTCTTTTCCGTATTTATGTTAATAAGTCACGTGGTATACTATATTTGCATATTTGAGAAAATGCTATGCGCAAGTTGATAAAAAGAAAGCGTGAATGACAAATGAGATGTGGCAGAGCGCAAATGTGATTTGTAATGAGAGAAATGTAAAATGTAGAAATGTCTAAGAACAGCATTTTGCATTAAAACATTTGTCATTTGACACATTACATTTGTCGTTTCACATTCAACTTTGGCTTTAGTAGAGTGGTTCAGGCTAAAAATGTTTTATAACAAACAGACACTATTTCGGGACAGTAAAGACATTATTATGATAAGACTTACTATAAAAACTTCATTGATCAACAATGGAAGTCTGGCCACTTCTGAATTTTGAGGATATATAATCATTTGGACATATATTATAAATGGCTCAAAATCTTCCCGGCTTCCATAATCAAAGGAGTTATCTCTTAGTGAGAATAAGAGCTATGTCCCTTGGTTGTACTAAAAAAATATGCTCCAAGCTACGCACGTCCCGGAAACGAAATAACTTGATCGCAGTCGGAAAATATCGTTTATTTCCATATTGCAAAGTAACCGAATACACTCTATGAGACGATTGGATTTGACATATGTACGCATGCGCGAACGCTTCGTTGTTTTAACAGTAAACCCGCGCCTTCAAATGTCTTTATATTAACCGTGTTTATAATGCTACAGTAGAAATTAAAATACATGTTAAGCTGGAGATGAAAAGATCGGCATTTGACATGAATTATTTCAAGATTAGCCTCATACATATATTAAAATGAACAGTGCGTTTACTTATTTATACCCAGACAGTGGCCTATTTATAACGGCATGTTATACAGAGGGAGCGAGGGAGAGAGAGGGGTCTATAAATCTAATAATGTAACATTTTAATGTTTATCTCAAAGATAACTAAATATTATATTGTGCAGTACGATGTTTGTTATGAAAAATAAATTGCCGGGTAAAGTACGAGGAAAATATAATGACATGTAATACGGGGAGTGAGAGAGGGGGATAAACACACCAATAAAACTATTAATTAAGACTTTATTTTTTGTCCCTCAGATAAATAAATATTTTGTACTACATGATGTTTGTTATGAAAAAAAACACATTGCTGGGTAAGTGGCGTATGCGCCGAGCCAGCGATTATTGCGTATGTACCGAATTTAGAGCCAAATTTTGTAGTTTCGTCTGTAGGCCTATAAAGGGTGGTATTTTTCGCCGACTTCAAGGTTTCCTAAACATGTGGACACCGACGCGCTCACATGATATTCTTTGAACTGTAGATTTTGATGGAGTGTAATTATATTTTTTTTTTCCGCGAGAGCCAAACATGCGGTTATAACCACTGCTACGTTACCATTGGACACGTTTAGATTTTTAAGTTTCATGACCAAATTATGGCATTCTGCTGTGTATCTTTGATTTTTGACATCATACTAAATTCCTTAGTTCATCTAAAAAGGTTTGGACTTACAACCATTCTTTTTACCTGCCAATTGTTTTTTATTTTCATTATTAGCCTTCATGTGAATCATTTCTTTTTTAGTCTTCGGAAGTTGATTTTTTTTTAAACTTGGTGATTGTGCTTTTATGACAATCGCCGCAAATACTTTTCTTTCTATCTAAATCAGTTAAGGTCGCATCGGCAGATGTCCGAGTCTCTCTGTTTATTAAATTAATTTCACTTGTGTCTGCCGATGGAGTAACGTAAACTATCACGGAATAAATGGGGTGTCAAGAAAATCATCGTATGATTTCATACCTTACTTTTACTCACCTTCCTAGTCTTTGTCGTCAGTCTGACCAGTCTATTTTGAATGTATTTGTCACCAAAAGTCACACAGTCGTCATGTAAAGCAGTCATGATAGACCGATGCTCTGAAGTTGTCGGGAATTTATTAACATTTGTCTAGCATAAAGCCTATGTGATTTTTGTCATAGTAGTTTGTTACAGTTCCCAAATCATAGGGGTACTTGTCCAATCCAATGCTGGATAGCAAATCATCCGTGGACGATATCTTGCAGGGCTCAGTCTCAAATCTAGAAAAAAATAAGTCCGTCGATCAAAGTCTATGGCTACAGGATGGTTAGATAATATACTATGATTATAAAAATAATTTACACCATGTTACCGAAAAGGGTCTGGAAAATAAAGACTACAAATAAAAAGTTTGTTTCGGTTATTTTCCGGTCTCAAATAGTTCTGCGTATTTAGAGCTAACAAATATTTATTTCCTAACCACAATAGTCGCCAGCGTAAACCAAGAATGTAGCCACTTAATAAAAGTAAATCTCGAAAGGTTGTAGTGAATTTATCTGGGCGCTTTCATCTACTTGAAAGTTAGAAATGAAACGAAGCTATTATAGCTAGCTCTGTATTTAAATCACCAAAATCGCCAAAATCAAAAATCAAATCAAGGAGTGAAATCGAAATTTTTGCTCACGTTCGCTATTAAATAAACACGTAAGTCGAAGCCCGTAATGAGTGTATTTTTTACTCCGCGTTATATACCAATACAGGTTTGTAAAAATACCTCATGTGACGTATATTTGCTGCGACTTCCTAAACCACGTGCGCGGCGCTAACTTCTGCTCACTTCAGAAGATTTCTCGACGAAGCAATCACACAGATAAGCGGGTCAGTTTTTATAAGGACAAATACTGTGTCTCTGAACCACTCTAGCTTTAGAGGTATTTTGACTTTATCATTACCTGTATAGTGACTTTGTACATTGTACTTTTTACATATAATCAACGGAAAAGACATTTTAGCATAGCATTTAATATTGGCAGCGATACCCTTCCATATATGGTATAAGGAGCGCAAGTGAAGTATTTCAGAAAACAATGGATTAGCTGCTTAGTGGTTATCCCTGTGAAATTATCATAGATGATATTCTAATTTGGGGTACGTCCAACACCGATCATGATACCAAGCTCATAAAAGTTCTTGAGAGAGCCTGTGAAATCAACCTTAAATTAAAACTCAAAAAGTTCCAGTTTAAATCGTCAAACATAAGTTATATCGGCCACAGACTCACGTGTGACGGCGTTAAACCAGACCCGGATAAAGTGAAATGTATCACTGAAATACCTGTACCAGACAATATTAAGGCTCTACAGCGATTTCTTGGTATGGTTACCTACCTAGCAAAGTTCATACCCCATCTTAGTGACCAAGCTGCTCCGCTTCGTGTCCTCCTTCAAAAAGATGTTACTTGGCACTGGGATACGCATCATCAGGTTGCATTTGATAAACTCAAATATGCTATCAGCAGTCCGCCTGTTCTGAAATACTTTGATGTCAATAAGCCAGTAACTCTCACGTGTGATAGCTCACAAACCGGTCTTGGTGCTGCATGTTTACAAAATGGCCTACCAGTTGCATATGCCTCGCGAGCCCTAACACCGACTCAAGAGGGCTACGCTCAAATTGAAAAAGAGCTCCTTGCAATCGTCTTTGCATGCAAGAAATTTCATGACTACATCTTTGGCAAAACTGTAGATGTAGAAACTGACCATAAACCACTAGAAACAATCTTTAAGCGTCCTCTATTAGCCACTCCAATGCGTTTGCAAAAAAATGCTTCTTCAATTACAGCGATACGATTTGAATATTCACTACAAAAAGGGAACCGAACTTCACATAGCTGACACATTATCCCGTGCCTATATACATGATAACACCCCACTGTTAGAAGAGAATTATGATGTTATGTGTCTTATACCCATTACAACTCCAAAGTATGAAGAATTCAAAAATGCTTTGTTAAATGACCACACGTGTCAGAGACTACGACAATACATCCTCTATGGATGGCCCGAATACGAGAAGGATGTCGAGCCAACTGTTAAAAATTTTTACGCCTTCAGAGACCTATTAACAATTCATGATAACATTATTTACAAAGGCAAAAAAGTTGTAGTTCCCCATGTTCTGCAACACCATTATGTTGAACAAGTACACAAGGGACACATTGGAATTGAAGCTACAAAACTTCGTGCACGTGATTTATTTTATTGGAACAACATGAACCATGACATTGAAACCTATGTATCACAATGTTCAACGTGTAATCATTTTAAGCCCCACCAAAGCAAAGAACCGATGATCTCCCAACCAATTCCAGATCGACCTTGGAGCATTCTCGGATCGGATTTGTTTACATGGAATGGAGTCAATTACTTAGTTCTTGTTGACTCGTATTCTGGCTGGATTGAGATGCAGTATCTTCAAGAAACCACATTGCAGGCTGTAATTAACAAACTCAAGTCGCATTTTGCCAGATTTGGTGTTCCGGACATCTTTTACAGTGATAACGGGCCTCAATATTCCTGTCGAGACTTTGCCATCTTTTCCGAACAATGGAACTTTACACACAAAACATCCAGTCCCGGTTATCCCCAAAGCAATGGTCTTGCTGAACGCGCGGTAAGAACTTGCAAGAATATACTTGACAAGTGTCAACATGACGGATCCGATCCATATATAGCCTTGTTGAATTATCGAAACACCAATCGAGATAGCATTTTAGGATCTCCGGCACATCGTATCTTTGGACGACGAACTAAGCCCACAATGCCAATATCTTCATTGTTATTATCTCAAGCCAGCATTGACCACCGAATTGTCTATAATCGACTTTCCAATCTACGCGCTCAACAAAAGTCAACTTATGACAAAAACAGTAGACCTCTTCCAGAATTGCAGCCAGGGAATACCGTCCGGATTCAGACTGACAAGGGATACAACAAAGTTGGTACTGTCACGTCAGTTACCAATACGCCTAGGTCATACTTTGTCAACTATCAAGGTCGCACTCTCCGAAGAAACCGGCGTCATTTAACCATGTCCCAAAAGAGTGTGTCCAACAATACGAGGAAATAGCACCCTGGATACCTGTTCGTTTTCCACCAGGAAATGTAATCATTCCCCGAACCGAACCTAATAATCAACAGCTGCGCAATCCCGGTACAGACCTCACTAATAACGAGGAGAGGGGTACACAACCACCACAGTTTCAAAACCAGTATTATGTAACAAAGGGTGGACGAGTTTCTAGATCGACTCCAAGATACCAAAACTAACTTTTTGAATATATTTACTTGTGATTATTCAGTTAATAATGCAAGAAGCATTAATTGTTAATTTAAGTTTAAGTAATTATATAATTTGTGAAATCTCCATAATTTCATTCTAGAAAAGGGGGGATGTAGCTAGGTATAAAGTAATACTGTCCATTGATAAGTGTACTTATCTCCCTTTAACCACTAGATTAATTGAAGCGGCCTCGTTCTCATTCTCTATCGAGAAGACTTGGCTTTCCGCCATTTTTATGTTATGCTGATATATCTGGGTCTAGATAAAGTATGTCAAATACTTAATATGTGTTATTTATGATCAAGTAACAGAGTCGACAATTGCATAGAATTTTGCAGATTGTTCTTTGTGAGTAGACAAGTGTTGTTCACTTTCTTTAGTATGTATTGTTTCAAGGTAGGCTATAAAATCAGTTGACATAGCTTTGTAGACTTTGTGACATTCTTTTATGTTGTTTCTGGCAGCAGAGATGTCAATTTCTTGCTTATTGCTAATTTGTAGAGTGTCTATATATTGGTCACAAGTGTTGGTAATTTCTAAAAGTTGCAGGTGAAAGTTAGATACCTTGCTATTATACGCGAGGACGCCCGCTTCAGTGAGAGTACAAAGGCGCTTTTCACGTGGAGGTTGAAGAGAGCTTGCATCATCTGGAGGTAAGGATGTTGCTATGATGGATGATATACACTGGTAAGTTGAATTCTTCTGATTGAAGAAAGTAGACTAGTAGTGTACTAGTTGAGTATAGCTGAGTAATAGTCTTTTTACTTTTCTGCCTCGCCTTTATTCTGTGAGAATGTGAGGGACCTAGCAGATAGTATAACCAAAACCACCATCAATTCAAACACAGGTTTAATGTGCAACATTAATAACAGCATACATGCAATGTACTATGAGGTGCGACGATGTCGTAATGATGATGGAATATGTGGTAAAAAGCTGAAAATATAAAAATACAACGGATTTACTAAACGGTTAAATAAGAAAACAAATTTGAAACTGTTTCAGTTGCACACCTAGGCCTCAATACAAAAATAAAATTTGCAAAATTTAATGATCAGTCTTAGGGGACACATGGTGCACATGATCATGAACAAGTCTAGATATGTAACAAATAGGGAGAATAATTGTATTATGCTTCACGTTTTGATAAAAAGTAGAAAAAATTAACTTGCTAGGGCCACGTGACAAAGCCGCTCAGTTAGGACGGTTTGTTTACATTTTACAAAATACAATTAAAAGCATACATATTAATACACATAAAGAAAGATGAAATCTCATATCAAGAATGGTTTAGGAGCATTTTTTTACCATTTATATTTAAAACTTACACTATGGTTAGCTATAATTGACTAAAGTTTGGACCTGAGCCCAAAGGTTGTGATTCTTGTGAAGAAAAATTGGAGAGTAAAACAAAGGGACGTAATTAGTTTAGACAATGGATTAAGACCACAAATAACTATTATGGTAAATCTAAGGTTTTGAAAATATGGTAATGACAATAATACAATTAAAATTCAAGGGCTCTTTTTAAACCTAGTATTATAGTATATATAACACTGTTCGACTTTCAGGGAATGTAGCTCGTCGACGTGTGTTCTTTAAGTATCAGAAATGACTACAGATTCTTGTAATGGATCTTCAACACTTTATTTTCAGCAGCAAATAATTAACAGCAACAATTTAACAACTTCTAATTTAGTAAATATATCGGACCTCCAACTAGCATGTTCCCTAAGCTGGTCTCTCCAACTGATGATAACCTAGCATACATTTGTCTATTTATACAAATCAGCTATTAGAAAGTGTTGACATAAACATATAATTATCAAAGGATTAAGACTTAAAGCATTTAAAACAATAGTTAGAAAAGACTTAGCAGATCAACTACTTTAGTTGCCAGTCTGTCATAATTTGACTGACAGGTTAATTGCTGTCTAATGACTAACCAAGCATTAATGAAATTTAAAATATAGATTTTGAAATTTAAAACAGAATTGAAAAATAATAAAATAACATATGACCTAGACATCGGTCATATATCCCCCTGACTTCAAACAAAAACATGACCCCATGTTTTAAACATTAATACAATTTTTCAATTAATCAAAGTAACATAATCTATCACTTTTTTGATGATAATAATGTCTATTTTTGTACATAGGATGCCTGTAAGGCCTAAAATGATGTTCTTGCAAATTGTACTGGTAAACGTTTTCATCAGGTAAACCTAGTTTGGGTCCTTGTATTCTATTTGAATTCGCATTTATGTATTGCTGAGCACTATGATCTAGTTCCTCCTCTAAAACCCAAGAATTTGAAGTTGCTGGACAATTCTTCCACTGAATGAGATATTCTTGTTTTGTGTTCTTAACTCTTTGTCTAAGCACTTTGTCAGACACTTGTACAGGTTGACTTGTTGAACAAATTCCTACATATCGATGGTCATGATTGCTGGTACTTTTGGCACTAGAATTTGAAACATCTTTCATCGCTGCCTCACTGTCAAAATTTATTTGACAACCTTTATCGTGGCTATTGGCAGGATGACACATTGTTTCTCTTGTTACCATTAACACAGGGTTATTCCCAACAGCCACATCTTTAGTATCAGGAATATTTTGAACACCAACATCCTTTTTACTGGAGACCACAGAAATCTGTGCTTTTTGGGCATCCTTCTTAGCAAAAAATTCTAGCTGTCGTTGTCTATCCCTTTGTCTTTTGGCAAAAGAACGATATTTCTTTTCCGAACTGGGTAATGAATTTTCTAAGAAGCCCCATTTAAAGCTGATTTCTGTAGAACCCCTATCCTGTTTGAGACTCCAAGACATTGGTAGTTGATTCAGACTTCTTATTGCTGCTACAGCTGCTGAAGGAAGAATTAAGTTGATATCCATCCTTTCTTCTTCAAAATATGTTGATAATTTATCTCGCTTAGCTGTACCGGAATCAAGAGTAGACAATTTTGTTTACTCTGCCCACTTTCTCCACCATATAACACCGTTCGACTTTCAGGGAATGTAGCTCGTCGACGTGTGTTCTTTAAGTATCAGAAATGACTACAGATTCTTGTAATGGATCTTCAACACTTTATTTTCAGCAGCAAATAATTAACAGCAACAATTTAACAACTTATAATTTAGTAAATATATCGGACCTCCAACTAGCATGTTCCCTAAGCTGGTCTCTCCAACTGATGATAACCTAGCATACATTTGTCTATTTATACAAATCAGCTATTAGAAAGTGTTGACATAAACATATAATTATCAAAGGATTAAGACTTAAAGCATTTAAAACAATAGTTAGAAAAGACTTAGCAGATCAACTACTTTAGTTGCCAGTCTGTCATAATTTGACTGACAGGTTAATTGCTGTCTAATGACTAACCAAGCATTAATGAAATTTAAAATATAGATTTTGAAATTTAAAACAGAATTGAAAAATAATAAAATAACATATGACCTAGACATCGGTCATATATATATAATTGAGATGTTTACTTAAAGTGCAATTTGGCAATCTATTAGTATAAACTTTTAATGTTGGAGAACATATATAAATTCCAAGGAGGTTGGGTGACTAGAAGGAACCAAGGCGGTGGTCTTCAGTTCTGCTATCTTGGACAATTTCGTTTTTTCTCACTATGCTCATGTGTGTCATCATTATGGTGGCATTTGTGGTCAAAGGGGAGATAACTCCACAAGTCCTTTGAGGAATAGCAAAGTTTGTTAAATCTCTAATAGTGTTAAATCTACATTGTAGTCCTAAAGTATTAAACATTAAGTCCTCAGAAATAAGGTAAAGTAAGTTTTTTATATGTAATTCAATCTTACATAGGTCCTCAGGTAGTCCTTTAAGTAAAGTATTAAACACTAAAGTCCTCGGAAATAAGGTAAAGTAAGTTGTATTGAGAGGTCCTCTCATGGTAATAAATGTAAACTACTATAAACTCAAGTCCACATTACACACTGAGAAATAGGAAGGTGTTAAAATTAAAATTTGCTTCATAAAAATCTATCTCAAAGTGTCAATAGCGATGTATCTGGATAAAAACATAAAATTCGGATTATAATTCCTCATTTGGGCTTAAAATCTCTAGATAAGGTGTGTTAATTAACAAGGGTGAAAAATGGACTGAATGTCGAGTTAATTATCGCTGGGGTTGAACAACTCTCTGACAGTGCGTTTTCTGTACTGAGTGTGTTAATTAACCGACGGTTTAAAAACGAATGACACGGTGCGTATTGTTTAATTGGTGTGTTTTCTCGAAAGTTGTTGTAACTGCGCCAAAAGGGTATAATCAAGGACCAAGAGACATTATCTGACGTGTGAGTGTTAAATCAAAACTTGGGATGGAAAATTGTTTTTACCGTGCAATTTCTCATTCGCCGGTGTGTTTTACGCAAATACGTCTTTGCATAAGGACAGGTCTTTGTATGTGGAGTTGTACGGGGCTGTTTCTACAGGGATTTTTTGCATTTCTTGATGAACATAAAGATACAGTACAGGTTTAATAGTCACGCCGCTTATAAAGTTGCATAATAAAATATAAATTTAGACCTTAATCTGTCGTAAAAAGGCAAAAACAATGTCGGCATTTATACGTATCCAGCTGTCAGACCCCAATTTGATTATATCCAGGTATATATCTATAAGCTTAATTTTCCGTATGTCTATATATTTTCTTTAGTTCTGACAATTTATCGTTGTGCGTGTTGAAATGAGTACCACGTAAACAGTAACTCATTGTCAGTTTATTGTTTTGCGTGTTGAAATGAGTACCGCGCAACCCGTAACTCATAGCCATTTTATTGTTTTGCGTGTTGAAATTAGTACAACATACGTAACACGTACGTGTTTCATTGCAACTTATTATAAAAAAAACTCTATACAAAAAACAATAGAAATGTTAGCTGTTCAATAATAATTATTCGCGGGCTGCAGTTATTTATTTTTCTTGTCTTTTTGTGGATTTCATTTGTTAACATTTTTGTGGTACCACTGAACTATAAATGCATGTGTCTTAAAATTGGTCGCATGCAATATCTCTATTTACCGATATCCCGATAAACCTCCATTTGATTATCCGATACATGTATTAGTCCGAAAATATTTTGCTGACTTTTTAATTTCGGCACAAAAGAGTGTGGGAGGTTGCATGCTGTCAATCAGGGTTCAATAATGTGAATTGAAACGTGGCATCACAAGAAACTGATTGACAGAATATAGACGCCCCTTTATCAACACATTGTTGCCCAAACTGATCCCGCAGTGAAAATTCGCTCGGATGCTACAATCACTGATAAGCATGACATCGACGAGGCTTAATAAGTACGGCATATTAACTTTTTTACTCCGACAAATTAAATTCTCAAACATTTTTTTGAGGTAAAAGAAAAATAAATAAAGACGTTTGAAGTATTTGAAGTTAAAAAATATTTCCTATTTAGTGTAAATGGGTATTAAAATGAGTAAAATGCGTCATTTTGCCCGAAGCAGTTAGGTGTTAAGTAAACATTGCACGGTCAGTTGAGCCAATGACTGGCGCGGTGAGCAGTCAACGCACGTGCTGTGGACACTCATCTGTTACAGAGTTAATTCGTAAGTAATTCTCTGTAAAACAGATTGATTGTTGCCTTGTAAACTTTAATTGTAGATTGCCAGTAGTTATAATTACAGTAGGCCTACGACAAATTTTGACACATTATTAAACAATCAAAACTGTTACGCTATCACCAATGATTACTTAAACCCCTTTCCCATGCATTCGTAATTTTATGTCCGGTTAAAATTCATGTCTCACTTCGCAGTGTTATATTCTGCTAAATATGAAAACGCTTTGGACTATGAACTTTTGATGTCAGGATGGGGGTGGAGAATTTTCCGCAAAGAAATGAGATAGCATATTTAGTTTAATAATGTTTAATCATACTAGAATAGAACTCAATATTGGTCAATATCAATTGATGTTGATATTCTTATTTTGCCGGGAGAATATAGGACCCTAATATTCAATATTTAAGATTGAATCAACATTAAATTATCAGTACACTAGATGTGTTTTGCAATGGTTACGACTGCCATTTTGAAATGAACAAAATAAAATATCCTACACCACAATATAATTAGTAAAGGCTGATTCACAAACCAGAAAACAGTATCTAAAAAGAACATAGAATGGACTAAGCAGGCGCAAATGACAGTCGTACATTACCAAATATTTTTATTAATTTACAAACTCTAACCAACGGTGATAGTAATAATACCTTGCAAATGAATATGCACATTTTTAATACAGTCCACAAATTTATACATTTATCTAAAAGGCTCTAATAACCATCGTAAAATACTAGCTGAATTACCGGTAATTAAATTATCGGTTAATATACATCTGACGTCCTGAAAACGTATTATGAAATGGTTAGGAACTTTTTTGACACAAACTATTAAATTACTTACATGCACGATTAATAGTGAATACAAAATACCATACTGTTAAATGTATTTTGTATGTGAAGTGCATATATTATACGTTTATTTTAGTATATTTATTAATTAAGGAGACGAATTTATATAAGCCTTTGGCTTGTTTTTGAATCCTTAAAGTGCCAATCCCGATAACTTTTGGGGGAATAAAACTGCTTAATTGAGTGTTAAAATCCTTTAAAATCCATAACCTAAGGCCCACCTACTAACCCGATATTTGTGATACGCTTGTAAATAACTTAAACCTGACAGTCTTCATCTGGAAATGGAGAACGTTTTATTATACAGTATCTGGATAAAACCAGACTTTTTTTCTATAAAAATAATATGTAGGTGAAATTTACCTTTTGTTATCAAGTACAGGGCATGGGTCATTCACTGTATAGACCTCTCAAGAAAAATTAATCGATTATCAGGTCACCCAATGAAAAATTTGACCCGAAATCTTAAAAGGGTTACGTGTCCGGATAAACAGTGTTGACGTTCACATCCAAACAACTCAATATTTTGAGCTGAAATTTTGAGACAAGGTAAATACACCATGCCACTATATTTTGGTCTATCAATTTCATAAATACTTGGACTAAAATTTTTGAGACTCTGTTCTTATCGGGATTGTCCCTTTAACTTTTGACAGTGTATAAAATCTATCTTTTTTGAATAAAATATTGTTAAAATCAAGATAAAATCTTGAGAGAGGCAAAATACACATTCACTAAAATTGTGGAGCTGTGGTGATAATCATTTAATTACCCCCAATAAAGTCTGACAATTAGCAGTTGTTATATAATATCTAGGTCAGGGTTGATCCAAGTTAGTGTTCAGTAAGCATACTTCCTGCTTTGATGACAGTTTGTGTAGTAATATGTAACTTTGAAATGTTTAATAATTTAACCAATTCAAGAAGAACAACCAATGGCATTAAATTTTCGCATATTTCCAATACGAAGTTTTTTTTGTTTTGAAATATTTTAATAACTTAGTCCTCTAATTTTCAGTACAACATGATAATAATGTCATAATATTTCATCCTAAATGTTTAATCTTACAATCACTCTTGTTGTTTTCAGGTACTGTGAAGGTATAGGAATCGAAATCCCAGATAGGATATAAATTTTGATATTATTTGTAAGATATTTGCTGACAGTTATACTGAATTTTGATATTATTTGTAATATATGTTTATAATTACACTCATCAAGCATTTTGGCGCTGGTAATATCATAATACAAGTTTGTAGCCTCATCTAAAACAGTGACACATTCAGTATACCATACTGAAACATTTATCCTGAACTGTTTGGCCCAGACAATCATAGGTTTACGAACTTGTACAATGGTGGGGGGGGGGGGGGGGTGTCCAAAAAGAATAAAACTGAGATCAATATATACTTGCAGAGGTATATTATTATTATACATAGGTACGCCACAGGCCTGTAAAGGAAAAGAAATAAGATAAGTGCTTGGTAGTATTGACTAAATGTAGAATAGATTGTTTATTATTGTAGCAAAAGGCCTACTCAGCAAATCTCGAGTTAATTCAATGGCGCCAGCCCCACCCCCACCCCCAGCTAAAATGTAGTAGGACGGTGTCAAAAATGCAGTAGAAACCATGATTTGGCAGTAGATTTCCAAAAACGCATAAATTTGCACTTTTAAGGGTAATTAAATGACACAAATATTTTATTCAATTAATCAATAATTTGAATGAGTAAAAAAATATATAAACACACATGAGCAATATGTAAAGCATAAACATTTAATTGATCAATAAATGATAGTTAAAAAACACCGTAAACTGTGTTGATAACTCTTTTGATATTCCAGTTTTCTGACGAGTTGATAATAGATGCCGTGAAATAATATGTGAGAGGTTCAAAAATCTCATTTCTTTGCGGAAAATTCTCCGCCCCCAGCCTGACATCAAAAGTTCATAGTCGGGGAAGCCATGTTAAGAAAATGGTGGTATTATAAGGTTTCCAGCCAATTAATTTCGTCGGTTGATCCTGCAACGAAGATTATACCCAGGTCGCACATATCAAAAAACGAACATTGCACAAGGAAGGGATCCACCTATTATGCAAATCAAAATACAAATAGCTTAATGACACGTGACCTGTATTTGTTTTTTTAACACAGGTAAATGTCTACGATGCAGCAGATATTAATAATACATAATCAAATCCACAATGTCGTTTATAACAGCATTGGTTCAACAGGGGAGATGACATGTCTACGCATCAAAGAACATTGTCTTGAAAGAATCGTGCAGTTGTCTATTTTTACATGTTGTATTCGTTTCGATCACAGGGATACTGACAGTTCAAAGGTTGATTGACAACTTAGTTCTTTTGAAGCCAATCACATACAAATTACTTTGTGTTCTGCATTAACAACTCTTATAGCAATGTAAATTTTGTGAGGAGATAAACGCAACGTTATTGATAATTCATTTGTGATTTTTAAATTTCCTGTTATCTAAACTTATATTGGAAGGTGTGTTGCGACATTCATATACATGGAAATTCTATTTTATGGATTTTATTTCAATAAAGGTAAGGTACTCCATAAATAGAGTTGTAACTAAAACTAAATCTTAAAGCGTTTTCATATTTAGCAGAATATAACACTGCTCAGTGAGACATGAATTTTAACCGGACATAAAATTACGAATGCGTGGGAAAGGGGTTTAAGTAATCAGATTTGATTGTTCAATAATGTATCAAAATTTGTAAGTTGCAATGAAACACATATGTGTTACGTACGTTGTACTAATTTCAACACGCAAAACAATAAAATGGCTATGAGTTACTCATTTCAACACGCAAAACAATAAACTGACAATGTTTACGCGGTACTCATTTCAACACGCACAACAATAAATTGTCAGAACAAAAGAAAATATATAGACATACGGAAAATTAAGCTTATCGATATATACCTGGATATAATCAAATTGAGGCCTGACTGCTGGATACGTATAAATGACGACATTGTTTTTGCCTTTTTACGACAGATTAAGGTCTAAATTTATATTTTATTATGCAACTTTATAAGTGGCGTGACTATTAAACCTGTACTGTGTCTTTATGTTCATCAACAAATACAAAAAATCCCCGTAGAAACAGCCCCGTACAACTCCACATACAAAGACCTGTGCTTATGCAAAGACCTATTTGCGTAAAACACACCGGCGAATGAGAAATCGCACGGTAAAAACAATTTTCCACCTTAAGTTTTGATTTAACACTCACGCGTCAGATAATGTCTCTTGGTCCTTGATTATACCCTTTTGGTGCAGTTATAACAACTTTCGAGAAAACACACCAATTAAACAATACACACTGTGTCATTCGTTTTTAACCCGTCGGTTAATTAACACAATCAGTACAGAGAGTTGTTCAACCCCAGCGATAATTAACTCAACTTTAAGATTTTAAGCCATAATGAGGAGTTATAATCCGAATTTTATGTTTTTATCCAGAAACATCGTTATTGACACTTTGAGATAGATTTTTATGAAGCAAATTTTAATTTTAACACCTTCCTATTTCTCAGTGTTAGTGTATCAATGTAAATCAATCTTACACAGTTAGTCCTTAAATTAGAGTATTAAACACTAAAGTTCTCAGAAATAAGGCAAAGTAAGTTGTATTGAGAGGTCCTCTCATGGTAATAAATGTAAACTACTATAAACTCAAGTCCACATTAGTGTATCAATGTAAATCAATCTTACACAGGTCCTCAGTTAGTCCTTAAAGTAAAGTATTAAACACTAAAGTCTTCGGAAATAAGGTAAAGTAAGTTGTATTGAGAGGTCCTCTCATGTAAACTACTATAAAATCAAGTCCACATTAGTGTATCAATGTAAATCAATCTTACACAGGTCCTCAGTTAGTCCTTAAAGTAGAGTATTAAACACTAAAGTTCTCAGAAATAAGGCAAAGTAAGTTGTATTGAGAGGTCCTCTCATGGTAATAAATGTAAACTACTATAAACTCAAGACCTCTCTAGTGTATTAATGTAAATCAATCTTACACAGGTCCTCAGGTAGTCCTTAAAGTAAAGTATTAAACACTACTAAAGTCCTCAGAAATAAGGTAAAGTAAGTTGTAATAAGAGGTCCTCTCATGGTAATATATGTAAACTACTATAAACTCAAGTCCTCTCTAGTGTATAAATGTAAATCAATCTTACACAAGTCCTCTGTAGATATTAAACATAAGAAAAGGCCTCATATAGTCTGTAAAACATGTTATATTTTTATGACTGAATCAATGCAATCTACGTAGCAGACAATATACATGGTGGCGCTGACAATAACTGTATAAAATCTTAAAGCCATAAGACGACAGAAAACCTGGGTCCTCGGGAGGCTTTGAAAAACCATAGTTCTCACATAATGAGCAATGCAAGTATGTATGTATGTGTGTGTGTGTGTGTCTGTGGGTCACCTTCAGGGCGCAATTCTTCAAACTTTGTATACTTATTCCTTATACCCTAAGGAAGATTCTTATAGTTTTTGGTGCATGCCCGAGACCCAGGGACAGAGCCATGCCCATTTCTAGCATTTGTTTGTTTGTCGTCTACAGGCCACATTTCTTAACTTATAACCTTGAAACTTTGCATACATACAAAGGAACATCCCTATCGTTTGGGGTGCATGCCCAACCCCCAGGGGCAGAGCCACGCCCATTTTCTTTTCGCGTGTCTTTGTGTCGCCTACAGGGCGCAATTCTTACTGAATTTTCTTCAAACCTTGTATATTTACTCTTTACACCCTAAGGATGAGCAGGGCGGATCCAGGAATTTTTGCAGGAGGGGGTTTGCCAGGTTTCTGTCATGGAAATTTGCCATCATCGTCTCTAAATAACCTAGGCATACATATAAATTGAGCTTTTTAAACAGAGAAATCATTTTTATACTGATGTAGGATCACTTTGTGATGTAATTTCATTGATGCAAGGCATTATCATTTTTATGTAGCTGAGCGGGGGGGCGGGGGGGAACCCCCAACCCCCCCTCTGGATCCACCCCTGATGATCCCTATCTTTTGGGGTGCATGCCCAACTCCCAAGGGCAGAGCCACGCCCATTTTCGCTTTGTTTCCCCGTGTGTTGCCTTCAGGGGGCAATTCTCACTGGATTTTCTTAAAACTTGTATACTTACTCTTTACACCCTAAGGACGATGCGTATTGTTTTTTAGGGCATGCCTTACCCCAGGGGCAGAGCCACGCCCATTCCTTGTATTTGTTTGTCGTCTACAAGCCACATTTCTTAACGTATCATCTTGAAACTTTGAATACTTATTCTTTGTACCATAAGGAACATCCCTATCATTTGGGGTGCATGCCCAACACCCAGGGGCAGACCCACGCCCATTTTCTTTTTGTGTGTTGCCTACAAGCCACAATTCTTAATCGATCATATTGAAACTTAAAATACTTATTCCTTTTGTTGATCGCTTTTGTTTTGGGTGCATGCCAGACCCCCTGGGACAGCAACGCCCATTTCTTGTATTTGTTTGTCTGTCATCTACAGGCTGCATTTCTTAACATCATCTTGAAACTTTGCCTACTTATTCTTGGTTCCTTAAGGAAGATCCCTATTTTTTTTGGTGCACGCCCATTTTCTTTTTGTGTGTCTGTGTGTCAACTACAGGCCACAATTCTTAATCGATCATCTTGAAAACTTTTTTATACTTATTCCTTATACCCTAAGGCTGACCACTATTATTTTTGGTGCATGCCGGAACTCCTAGGACTGAGCCACACCCAATGTTTTTGTGTTTTGTGTTCGCCTACAGGATCCAATTCTTAATAGATCCTTTTAAAACTTTGCATACCTGTTCCTTACACCCTAAGGATGACCCCTATTGTTTTGGGTGATTTCCTATCCTCCAGGGGCAGAGCCATGTCCATTTTTACTTCGTATCTGTGTGTGTTGTCTACAGGCCATGATTCTAAATGGATCGTCTTTAAACTTGGGATATGTATTCCTTCTAGCCTAAGGACGACAACTGCATGTCCCGACTCCCAGAGGCAAGCCACGCCAAATTTTTGTGTTTGTGGTTTACAGGCAGCAATTCTGAATGAATCAGCTTAGTACTTGGCATATGTATTCCTTATAGCCTGAGGGCGTCCACTATTGATTTTGGTGAATGTTCCGACCCCCACGCCCACCCTTTGCCGTTACCGTCTGAAAGCCACAATTCTGAATGGATTATCTTAATGTTGAGGCACGGCCCTCAACGCTAAACGAACCAAACGCCTAGCCTTCTTGACAACGTACCATATCAATCAAAGCAAGAATGTGGACGTATATTGTACCGTTAGCGTTATGTTTTTTGATCTGTAAAGGCGCAGAAAACATCGCGCTCAGTTTTTTTAATTTCCTTTTCGGGTCATTTCGATTTAAAGGCAAAACTATAGGTTGCCAGGCAACAAAACATATACCCACAGCAGCTAAAACGTCCCGGCAGTCAACAAGAGTTGTCACATATTCTTACTATTTTCGGTAATGAAACATTCATAATACTCTCAAATCTGATTAAGATTAACAATTCATAAAGTAATTATCAGAAAATCAATAGAATTTGTTTTGTTTTTATAAAGTTTTGCCCCATGCTAACGCTTAGTATACGAAACATTTAAAATCATGGATTTAGCTGATCAGTTATCAAAATTCATTGAAAATCAATATACTTGTTCAGACCTTTAACTCTGAAGTCAATTGGGTGATAAGTTTGGCCTCTAGAGCGTTACAAAAGATTTTTCAAAGTGATCAAAGGAGATAACTGTGGCAGTAATTATCAGAATTCGCTGAAAATTTGGAGTGAATCGGATAATAACTTTGGCCTCTACAGCGTCCACAAGATTTTTTGAAGTGATCAAGGGCCATAACTCTGGCACTAATTATTGGAATTCTCTGAAAATCAATATGATTCTTCGTCTCATGACCTTAAACACTGGGTATAAATTTAAAGTCAATCGGATATTAACTTTAGCCTCTAGAATGTTCACAAGATTTTTCAAAGTGATCAAGAGCCATAACAGAGCCATGGCAGTAATTATTAGAAATCGCTGAAAATCAATAGGATTCTTTGTTTCATGATCTTAAACACTGTGTATAATTCAAAGGTCAATCGGATATTAACTTTGGCCTCTAGATCGATCACAAGATTTTTTGAAGTGATCAAGGGCCATAACTCTGGCAGTAATTATCGGAAATCGCTGAAAATCAATCGTCTTCTTCATCTCATGACCGTAAGCACTGTGAATAAATTTAAAGTCAATCGGATATTAACTTTGGCCTCTAGAGTGTCCACAAGATTTTTGAAGTGATCAAGGGCCATAACTCTGGCAGTAATTATTTGAAATCTCTGAAAATCAATAAGCTTCTTTGTCTCGTGATCTTAAACACTGTATATAAATTTAAACTCAAACATATATTAACTTTGGACTATTTTCTACAAGTCACTTTCCAAGGTTTTTGGTCTCGAAAAGTGTCAATTATTATTCGATTTAAATAAAATTTTCACCATGTGATGCCTTATGCCATTTTTGATTTCATTTGTACTGGAAGTGATATGAGTTCAAGGGCAACGTGGCAACGAAAGGGACATAAGTTCAAAGTTAACGGCCACCAATGAAACCCGTCATTCCTGCTATGCAGGTCTAGTTGTTAGTTTGTAATTGCCTGTAGGCTTGTCTTGTGTAATTGTTTGTGTGAGGTACAATGTCCTGCACTTACTATTAAAGGGTGTATGACTCCATTTCTTTAAAACTTGAAATAGACGAAATGGTTCTAAACGTACATATTAATGTAATATGAATGTATGTATAGTGATTTACATTCATTTTTTTCAAACAAAATGTTGTAATTTCTAAACAATTTTGTTCTGTGAAATATGTGAATAGTTCAAATTAAACGGCAATAGTTTATGCCTGATTAGTCAAATATATATGTTTTTTAAAATTATTTTGTCGTTTGTGAATCAACCATTACTAAATACTTCCACATTGTTTTGTATAGCATGTTTTTTTTATTCATAACAAAATGTTACCAGAGACCATGGAATCGTGTACTTATTATAAAATGTTAATTTTCATGGCAAGATAACAACATCAATACTGATTTACATTGACCAATATTGAATTCTAAATGGCGTTTTTAATTTTAATTTCATTGACAAGTGACTGATTGACATAATTAGTAAACTTACAAATTTCTGGTAATAGAGCTGCTGGAGAAGCAGGACCTGGCCAATCATCTCGTTCTATTTTTTCAGGTTCATTTGCTTCTCTAGGTTTACCTGCAGGATACATACTTAATTTAACAGCTTCTTCATTCTTTAAATCAGCAGCTGATGTTTTATGATGAACTCGTACTACCCTTTTACCAGATGCTAACAAAATATAATATATTATACTATATGTATCAAACTGTACTGTACCTGGCACACAACTCAATCAATGGCCAAAATATCAAAGATAGGTTGCCAGGCAACGAAACATACGCCCACAACAGCTAAGTCGTCCGGGCAGTCAACAAGGGTTGTCGCATATTGTTTCTTTTGTCAGTAAGGAGAACATTTACAACACATGATAATCTTATTACGAGTAATAGACCATTAAATAATTATTGGAAATGATTATAGTTTTGATGGTTTGTCTCAAGGCGTATGTCCACAAGATATTTCAAAGTGATCAAGTGCCAGAAATTATCAGATATCGCTGAAAATCAAATAGGATTCTTCGTCTCATGACCCTAAACACTGTGTACAAATTTAAAGTCAATCGGATATTAACTTTAGCCTCTAAAGCGTTCACAAGATTTTTCAAAGTGATCAAGGGTCATAACTCTGGCAGTAATTATCAGATATCACCGAAAATCAATAGGCTTCATCGTCTCATGACCTTAAACACTGTGTATAAATTTAAAGTCAATCGGATATTAACTATAGCCTCTAGAGCGTTCACAAGATTTTTCAAAGTTATCAAGGGTCATAACTCTGGTAGTAATGATCGGATATCGCTGAAAATCAATAGGCTTCTTTGTATCATGACTTTAAACACCATGTATAAATTTAAATTCAATCGGATATCAACTTTAGCCTCTAGAGCGTTCACAAGATTTTTCAAAGTGATCAAGGGTCATAACTCGAGCAAGAATTATCGGATATTGCTGAAAATCAACAGGCTTCTTCGTATCATGACCTTACACACTGTGTATAAATTTAAATTCAATCGGATATCTACTTTAGCCTCTAGAGCGTTCACAAGATTTTTCAAAGTGATCAAGGGTCATAACTCGAGCAGGAATTATCGGATATTGCTGAAAATCAACAGGCTTCTTCGTATCATGACCTTACACACTGTGTATAAATTTAAAGTCTATCGGATATTAACTTTAGCCTCTAAAGCGTTCACAAGATTTTTCAAAGTGATCAAGGGTCATAACTCTGGCAGTAATTATCAGATATCACCGAAAATCAATAGGCTTCTTTGTCTCATGACCTTAAACACTGTGTATAAATTTAAAAACAATCGGATATTAACTATAGCCTCTAGAGCGTTCACAAGATTTTTCAAAGTGATCAAGGGTCATAACTCTGGTAGTAATTATCGGATATCGCTGAAAATCAATAGGCTTCTTCGTCTCACGACCTTAAACACCGTGTATAAATTTCAAGTCAATCGGATATTAACTTTAGCCTCTAGAGCGTTCACAAGAAATTGTGGACGATGGACGGACGGACGGACGGACCGACAGACGGACGGACGGACGGGGGCGACGGCAATATACGACCACATTTCCATGTGGGCGTATAAAAATGATCTGGACATTTGATGTAATGTAATGTAATGAATGACAGCATATTCAATAATTGTGAATCTTCAGTTATGATTTAAAATCTTAACAATGAACAGATTGTTAACATGCGGCCATAATTAGAAATACTGTAATAATATATAATAATATATTACCTAATGCCATCATACCACTTCCTGTAAAATAATATCAACATATGTTAATATAATCATACAAGTATTAAATGTTAAAATGTTAAATGTTGGCTTTATGAGATTTTTAACAAAGCAAGAAAAGGCATGTAACTTTTGATAATTATAGTTTCAATATCAATTTTCAAATTTATTCTTAAGTATATTTCTTTCTGGTTATCAAGAAAAGAAAATTAAAGATGAACTCCGATTACAAAACTACAGAAATAATTAAATAAATAAAATTACTGCCATACATAATCGCCATACTTGTTTTCAATTTGTAGAACAAGTATGGCGACTGTATAGTGTACAAAAACAGAGGCAGGCCATGCCCACATCCAGTATACACTGTGTCAACCACACAGTCCACATCCGGCTAGCAATATTTCAACTACCAATGCAATTACCTACTGACTGAGGGGTTTTTCTCTATAAGGTTACTGAAAATATTATTTCTACACAATTATTATGTCTGATCAGGTACATATTATTCTATTGATTTTTTTTTTTCATTCATTTAAAAGAAAATTTTTTAAAATTCATTTTATATTTTTAATTTATCTCGAAAATGCAACGATGGATGCTTCAAGAATTTTGCCGTCTAGTAGTTTATTCATCCCTTGATTCTGTGAAATAAAACAAGCGGTTGCCATGCAACTGAGGGGTTTTTCTCTATAAGGTTACTGAAAATATTATTGCTACACAATTATTATGTCTGATCAGGTACATATTATTCTATTGATTTTTTTTTTTCATTCATTTAAAAGAAAATTTTTTAAAATTTATTTTATTTTTTTTAATTTATCTCGAAAATGCAACGTAGGATGCTGTCTAGTAGTTTATTCATCCCTTGATTCTGTGAAATAAAACAAGCGGTTGCCATGCAAGATACGCCCACATTTTGCATGAGATGGACAGAGAACAAGCTCAAACAAGCCAACAGTGAGGGTGATGTCTCCCGCTGAAATCCCAAAATAAATAAATGACACATAATTATTAATTGCACATTTTTTTTTTCAAAATTATGGATCAATCAAACTATACACTAAGTTTCATCACTCTCTATCAGATAGAATCAAAATCATATTGTCCCATAGGGGATGACGTGGCTAAGTGAATAAGACGCTTGCTTGCTAGCCTGGAGGTCAGGGCCCCATTTCTCGAAATCTTAACTAAAGATAAAATCCTGATTTTAGCAGATACTCCAATCTTTATTGGCTAAGCCCTAAAATCAATCTAATATTATCCAATCAAATTACTAAAATTTGGATTGTATCTTAGTTAAAATTTCGTGAAACAGGCCCCAGGTGTTCGATCCTTGCATTGGCCGAGAAAATTCATCCAGATCTTCCGGTGTGGTTTCTCCTTGTCATGGATATAGGACAGAGGGCGGGCCTGACAAGCACAGATGTCTGGTCCTTCGGAATGGTACGAAAAACCTAGGTCCCATGTACACATTGGCGTGCGTGTAAAAGATCCCTTGGCAGTTGAAAAGCGTTTCAAGAGTATGCTGTAGCGAGCTGCCTGGGTAAAATTTACCTCATAGCACACTGTATGGTGGATGCTGGTATTCATTAGCCCAGGTTAGAAGCAGAACAGTAGGAATTTAAACCCCATTTCATTTCATAAAGCATCGAAATGTTAATCATTGAACTCAGTCAAGGCATTCACCTAATGAATTAAATTCCATACAGATCGGATGATAATTTCATCGTTGGAGCGTTCACAAGGTTCAACAAAGTGAAACAATGGCCGTAACTCAAGGCGTAATTAACAGAAATTGTTGAAATTCAATAGGGCTATTTGCACAGTAATGGGACATATTACTCCCAACAGGATGATTAAAAGAAATGTCATAATACGTCATTTATCTATTTTCATTCATACCAAGAGACCATTTTATGAATTTAAAATTTATATATTGGGAAAGCTGGGGGGGGGGGGGCTCCTTCATATGAGTGTTTACATAACAGTACCCGGAGACTGCAAAAAAGAACTTCAGATATTGCATGATAAATAATGCCTATATTTGAGGTTTAGCAATGACTTTTAATAGTATGTTACCACCTTATAATAACTTTGAATGGACTGTTTATTCCCATTACTTTTAAAATTATAGATTGGCATAACTCAAACGGAAAATATCAACTCTTTTATCTCTACAACATTTATTTTCTGGATTTAATTATTTACAATTTTTTTTATTCAATCTATGAATTATGTATTAAACAAACAAATAACAAAATAATCTGTTGCCAAGCTTGCATCAAAATAAACAGTTTTGGTTCATTATAGTGGATGGAAATAGAGTAACGTTATCAATAACTGGATGGATATTATAATAACATTATCAAAAATATAGTGGATGGAAAATAAAGTTATCAAAAAAATGTGACAGATGGAAAATAACATTATCAAAAATTTTAATGATTGAAAACGGACCAAATTCAATGTATATTAAATGTGTAAACGTGATATAGAGCAAAATAGCAGACATAGTCCCTGAGCCAGGAACCTGTCTGTTTACATTCTGAATAGATGTGCCAGCTCCGAACATCGATTGTTACTATTTTAGAATGTGACGGAATTTGAAAACATGAGGTATTGATAGATTTATCAATGTCGGTTTTTGTTCTCTTTATTCTCCTCAATGACAAGTCTTCTTGCTGTATTTTTCGATGTATTAGGCGCACTTTTTTTCACCAAATATTTTATTTTCTAGAAGGGGTGCGACTGATACACAACGTTAAGCAAATCTAGGTTTTTCCCGTGTCTACACCGAAGTCGGGAGTTCAAGAAATAATTGCCCTACAATCAACAAATGTCGGCCCGGTGACGCTACCTCTAAAGTTTATGATATATTACCACTCAAACTAAAGACAATATTTTTCCCTTTGTGTCCATTTATATTTTCATAAATGTTTTAGATATCTTAAAATGCGTCCATGTCATCAATAATCTTTTAGATACGGTTAAAATATGTCAATAATTATCGCCCGTTTTTCTGTTATTTCGTGCATAAAAAAAGATGTCGTCCTTTTATGCTATTCCGTGTACGGTATATTGTTAGTCATAACCGGCAATGCAAACACCATCAGCCGATAGCCATTCTACTTTAACGATGTTTCAAAAAATAGCATTCGTATCGTTAATATTTCTTGCCATTTCCACATCATATATTTCTGCTATTCCGTGTAGATTGGCCATTACCAACAGTCCACACATGTCCCGTTCAAGGTCGATGGTGCTATCAGTCAAGTTGACGTATAGGGCGGGGTACGCATTCATACAAGCATTTTCATTGGTTCAATATAAGTCATCGGTAGTAAGGGTGGGATTACAGTTAAACTGACGTGTCATGTGTTGAAGCTGTTCAGTCTAACCTGTCGTGGAAACGGCATATCTCCTCAACGTATATCATTGACATAGTCAACCAATTCTTTCTCTATTTGTGGATAACATGCCACGCTCTATCTATGCACTTCCTTCTTGGTTACTAAGTTACAAATTCATAGCCGTCTTACGTTCGACTCGCCAAAATTAAATTCACAACCCGCGACACTGTTACCGTATTCTTTAACATAGCTGCAAATTTTACATCAAGCCATTTCAAGTTACCGATAGTTTCATGCAACATAGATTCACTGATTGATACATTGTTATAAATTACCGGTATCGTTAATTATCTACCGGTGAGTTATCACGGTAGGCTTTACGAAGTTGTTTCTAGTTCACAAAATCATTGTTTCTTTGATTGGTATTAAAATAATATTGTATTATGTTACTGATAGATCTAAATGGCTACAATTTGGGTATTGTCATGCCGCGTGTAGTGGGCGGGGCAATGGACACCGTTTCATTGTCAGTTGTTTGGATAGTTTAAATGAACTGGAAGTATTGTTTCTCTTTTACCGGTAGTCAGGATTTAAGTCGTGAGTAGCTGATCATAATAAATTATTTCTACAGTTATTATTTTAATTTGTTTATCATCAATACCTCGTGAATTTAACAGAAAGTAATAGACGGCCATGTTTGTTGTTATCGGGACTTTAACGACAATTTGACTACCGTACGAGCGCCAGAATTACCTTTTAAGATATGAAACAATTCAATAGAAAGTTAATGTTATAATAAATATAAAGTCTTATGCAATGCAAGAACTATAAATATCGTTTCTTGTTTCATAAAGAAATATATATAAAGCTTGATACGGCTAAATATCGGTAATTATTACATGTATAACTGTAAGCAGTAAGTTTGGCCCAGTTACTGGAGATCCAAGTGTATTTGAATCAAGTATGGTATTGCACGTGTTTCACAAGACGCCGGAGAAGGGTGCGCCTAAAGCATGCACTTTTATTTTTTCCTGAAATATCTCTGCCAAACTCGCCCTGCGCCTTATCTATGCATGCGCCTTATACACCGAAAAATACGGTATTCGCTTCAGTTTTCGCGAAAAAACATTCCTTGTGCGTAGTTACAAAAAGATTTGGAATGTATTTCATCCGAAGTCAACGTTATGTGTTTGCGGTCGGAATAAATTTTACTCGAGGTTCAATAAGATTGGTAAGACATACTACCAAATTCTACACTTAGACACTACACAAAATGTCAAAGGTTACCTTGTTGTCTCGGATGGAAAATATGAAAAAATATTAGAAAACTGAAGGAAAGATATTGTTTATTTATTAAGTCCCTGGAGACTGTGATGTCCTAATTCAGCATTTTATCATTATAGAACAATTTTATCCAGATAATTCAAACACCAAAGTTTTGTTGAAAATCTGAAGCCTTATCCAATAGGTACTATTTTTCAAGAGTTTGGATCCATCCATCAGTATATCGTTTTAGCTATGTTCTCGTAGCTAATAGTAGGAGAGCGTAATACATATGCTCGAGTTCTGCGAACCGCATGACAAAATTACCTGAGATTACTGCAACGGATTAACTGAATGACATTTTCACCTAGTGCGATTTGCTGCAAGGCAGATTGAAACAAAGGAGTACAGGCCAAAATATCCACATCTAAATCATCCGACAACCAAAGCTTCAAGATTTAGAGTGGAATTACCTATTGTGAGAGTCATGTAAGTGTCACCAATAACGCACAAGTGTTTGATTTCAACAGCTGTGTGCTCTTTTCAATAGGAGCACCAATATGATTTGCTATGGATGATTAAATCATATTAATTTCGGCTGCAGTATCAATGGTAAGTTGTAACGGGTAGTGGGTGCAAAATGCCTTAATGTGAGGGGACTGCTATATGTGTACACGACAGACAATATGAACGGGAGGAGATTCAACAGGTAAAGGGGGTTTGTCGTCATCATCATCATCATTTTCTCCCTAAAAGCTACAAATAAGTAAGGCTTTAGACAGGAATTTTTGATCAGCTGTAGGTAAGAACTGAGATAATGTTGTTAGCACTAGGGAAGTACATCTGTTTACAAATAGGACATGACTTGGCAGAAGGAGGTCTTTCACCCATGTATGGACTCTTGTAGTAATCATTAGTAGATGAAGGAAGAGCACAAGCTTCTGACGATGATCGTATTTCATCTAAAAGGGAATCAAGGGCTAGTGAAATCTCAGATTGCAACCTAGCAATGGTAGTGACTTAAGTTCTGTTACATATCGCTGTTGAACCAAATTGAGGTAGATCAGAATGAATAAATTATGCAGAGCCACACCAAAATGATGATATTTTCCAAGGACTGGTACTTCACCTTGATGTGATATATCATCAGTAAATTGTCTTCAATAAATGACATCAGAGACAAATTAGCCCATAAGCAGTGTAGGCAGCTGCCTTGGCCCCAAGAAAAATAGGGCCCATAAAATGTCAGATGACCTTTTTAAATTTGATGTTTTATATAATTTAATTCACTGGACTGCACTTTCGACGAACCTGACTTGGTTGTGTCAGGTGTTCACTGTTCACTATGAGGGAAGAAGGCCCACAGGGCCAGTGACACCTATGTGTTCGAGATGAGCTTTAGTGTGATCGATAACTGCAACTGGGAGACTTGTCACTTGCTCATCTTGTATTAACCTGCTATATGTAACTGGTTTGCTTTCATTTTAAAACGTTATCGCGATTAAATTTGTCTTTCTTTCATTACGTGAACGCCATGCCATTTCAACGTAGGCTGGTTCAAAATGCAAAAAATGGACGTTTTCGGGGAAAACGTGATGTCTCCGTCTGATATCAACGGATTAATCAAATTAAGGTACCATTGGGTGGCACGAGGATTGTACTATCGTATGATACCCAATCCATACGGATACTATGATCAGGCAGCAAAATATGGCACGATGAAAATCAAGTATTTTCTGATTTTCAGCATTTTTGGACGCCTGCATCTCGAAAACTTAACCGCAGTTTTTTTTAAAATTTTGTCTATCGAGAGTCCTTTCGGAGGTATTTTGCATGAAGCCATCCAATAAGACTTTGAAATATCTGGAATAGGTGAAATAACGGATTGAAAATCGAAAAAAGTCAAAAAATCGTGAAATTTTGGAAAATGCTTTGCTATTTTATTATTTTAAGAGATTTTCAAAAAAAGATTGTATATTCAGATAGCTGACATAATTACGATTCTAACGATGTATAATATTTATGTAGTTATTGAAATTTAATTTTCGATGTTTTAATTTTTTTGCATTTTTGGCACTTTTGAACATAGGATTTCTCAGGGGCATTTTATCTGATCAGATAATGTAATATATCATTACAGAGCCCTGTGGCTATTTTAGCACCCAAACCAGCTATTAAAACTATTCCGACAATAATAACCATACCGGAAGTATTCAAAAAATGAAAAAAAAAGGTCTCACTTGCGAAAAACTTGATTTCTCCCTTAGGTAATAGCGGATCGAAAGAACTAAAGTGTCGTTGGATAGCCCTATTAATGGACTATCATATGGTATCTAAAGAATACGATTTCGATACTAAGGAAATAAATTATTGTATGCCAAAAATCTAGTATTTTCTGATTTTTTAACATTCTGAGACGCCCTTTTCTCGAAAACGCCGCCGCCGATTTTTCTTAAACTTTTCTTACTCAAAGTCCTATCGGTTGTGTATATAGTGAATCCAAAATGAAAAGCGTTGGAATAATATAAGTGGTCCAAAAATGGCCTCAAACTTTGAAAAAAATTGAAAAATCGTTAAATTTTTGGAAACGCTCTTTAATTTATCTTTTTTTCCAAAACTACTCAATGGATGTTTCTGACACTTCTGGTACGTACAGTTAAGTATCCAAAGAACTTCGCAAAGCTATCACAACAACGATCATAAAACCAGAAGTAGTCGAAAAAATGTCTGATATTTTGAAAAAAAAATATTCTTTTACGAAAACCTTTTTTATTTATGAATATTTTTTAATGATATTTTACACAGGAATTATTGATATAAAATTAAACCATGCTAGTCCAGAAATGACATAGTTTGTGTCTAGTCGACGTTAAACCCCATTTCTCTCATCTCGGTAGTGCCAGTTAATTTGAGATATATTTTGTCTCCCTTCAAGTTTTTTACCTTTTTAATTTCAGTTTATGGGTTCCAAGTTTATTATTTATTGCCTGGTGTCTATAAAACAATTCTCAATTGCGAATTCTCAACTTATTTGTTACCAATAATGATTTCTTTTAGCACTGGAAGTGAAGTAATTTTGCCAGATTTTAAAATTTTGACCGGTGTATTCGCGAGCAAATATTACTTACAAATCTGATAGAGGGTGTCATAACAACTACAGTATCGTTTGGTAGCTCGATGGATCGGCTATTGTATGACGCTCTTCCTGTCTGATTCCTGAAAGCCGATTCAGCACTGCAGGTCTGCAGGTCTAGTTATTATTATTATTACATGTATTTATATAGCAATCCTTTCATGAAAATATGTTCAGATGCGCTTTACAATTGACATAACATAACACAATGGATAAAATCACAATATCAATATAGAACATAGATAGGGGTTTAAAATATGTACATGTAGTTCGTGTAAAAATATAAATATAGAAATCAAAATATAAATAAAAATAGTAATATTTAATGGTGTAGATAAGGTTCTAAAGTTTAAAAATAATAATCATGTAAATATATAAATAAAAATGAGGATATTTAATGGTGTAGATAAAGTTATAACCTGTAAAATAATCATGTAAATATATCAATAAAAATAAAGATATTTATATTGAAGACAAAGTTATAAAGTGTAAAAAAAAATATTATGTAAAAGCAAGAGTAAATAGGTGGGTTTTTAGTTTCGATTTAAAAACTGGGAGTGATTTACAACTGCGTATAATGTGTGGAAGTTTATTCCATAATTTTGGCGCACAAATGGAAAAAGCACGATTGCCACAGGAGGCAAGGTTCGATTTATGCTCCTTTAAAAGAAATTGATCTTGAGAAGAACGTAAAGTTTGGGATGGTGAATATAAAGTTAAAAGATTGCATAAGTAAGATGGGGCTAGACCATTAAGACATTTAAAAGTTAACAATACTATTTTATAAGTTATTCTAGATTGAACTGGGAGCCAGGGTAAATTATAAAGGATTGGGGTAATATGTTCTCTATAAGAAGCACCAGTAATAAGTCTAGCTGCAGAATTTTGTAATTTTTGTAGTTAATCAATATATTTAGCAGGGATACCATATAATAAAGAGTTCATGTTATCAATGCGAGAAGTCACTAATGCATTAAAAAGAGTTTTCACACAATCTGCAGACACATTCGGTTTCAGTTTTCCAATATTTCGCAAATTAAAGTATACTACTTTACACACATGATTTATATGGCTCTCCATTGACAGGTGAGAATCAAAGATTACCCCAATATTTCGAGCCGACCTAGAGGGACTGATGACACTATCACCAACTTTAATACTAAGGTTGTTATCCAATTTCTCTAAATTTTTGTTCGATCCAATGAGCAAACATTCGGTCTTATAGTCATTAAGTTTGAGAAAGTTTTGACTCATCCAGCACTTTATTTCTATTATGCACTGTTTCAAAGTTGATTTTGAAATATGGAAGTGGTCATCCTGCTGAGGTTTGAAGGAAATGTAAAGTTGTGAATCGTCAGCATATAGATGAAATGAAAGGCCATATTTTCTAACAATTACGCCAAGGGGAGGAGTGTATAGACTGAATAAAATCGGTCCTAATACGGATCCCTGTGGGACACCACAATTTAAAGACATTTTAGATGATGATACACCATTAACTATAATAGTTTGATTAGCATTATTTTGGATTCCAAAGTCACATTCTAATCTTGACATGAGGATATCATGATCAACGTTGCCGAATGCTGCTGATAAATCCAGCAGGATCAACAGTATGCATTCTCGCTTATCCAGGCACATGGTAATGTTGTTGTGGACCCGGAGTAGAGCTGTTTCCGTACTATGGAATTTTCTATACACGCTCTGGTATTCTTTCATAAGATTATGTTTGCATATATGGGCCGTAATTTGATTGGCTATCCCCCTCTCCAGAGTTTTTGATAGAAAACTAAGGTTAGACACGGGCCGGTAATTTTTGTCAAAGTTCGGATCTAAGCTTGGTTTTTTGATTAGTGGGAAAACAAGGGCACTCTTAAACACATCAGGCACGGTATTCTCCAAAATAGAAGAGTTGATGATGTCAGTTATGATGGGTAGGGTTGCTGCAAGACACTCCTTTAAAAGAGCTGTTGGTATAGGGTCGAGAGCGCAAGACTTAGTAGCAGACTGTTTTATGATTTTTGATATTTCAGTCTCATTAACAAGTTTAAAGTCAGATAAAACACATTCTGTTGAAAGTGAAAGTGAACTTTAAGCGAGATTATAATCATATCCATGACCTCGGCGAATTTTCACAATTTTATCTGTAAAATAAGATGCAAATCGATCGGAGAGTGATCCTACTCTTGGGATTCACTAACAGGGAGTATGGTCTTGCCATAATTAGGGTTTAACAGTGTGTTGGTAACCATAAACAATTCCTTTTGCTTGTTGTTACTAGAGTCAATCTTATTTGAATAGTAAGCTCTCTTAGCTTCACCGATAAGATTGTTCATTTTTGATTTTAGCGATTTATTCTGTTTGTGAACTATGAGTTGAGACTTGTGCCAAACACGTTCAGCCTTATTACGTTTTCGCTTTGTATCAAGGATTTCATTGTTGAACCAAGCAGAGTTTATTCTCACGTTGAAAGTCTTTGACTGTTCCGGTGCCAATTCATCCAATATAGATCTTAAAATATTGAAATAACATTCAGCTTTGGTGTCAACATCAGGTAAGGATGATATGTTGCTGAATTCGGATTGATAGATATTACCAGTAAAAAAGCCTGGATCTAACGTTTTCAATTTTCTAAATGTTACAGTTTTGACGGGTAGAATTGGTTTTGGAACACATAGATCAAATAGAATGGAAAAATGGTCGGATAATAAAAAGTCCTTCACTTGTAGATTTCTTAACAAATCTGATTCATCATGGGAAATTACGAGATCCAAAGTGTGTCCACGGTTGTGTGTTGGAGTTTTGATGTGCTGTTGTAATGAGAAATTATTTAGAAGTTCACTAAACCTTATGACAGACGTATTGTTTGGTATATCAAAGTGGAAATTAAAATCTCTGACTATTAATATCTCCGTATTTGTTAAAGTAAATGTACTAAGTAGCTCCAGAAATTCTGCAAAGAACTTTTGATCGGATTTAGATGGAGGTCTATAAATAACTGCACAACGCACAGTTTTATTAGAGATGGTTAAATTTACATTCAAATATTCGAAACTTTCAAAGAATTTAGACGCTTGTTTTGAAACTTTTACCGATCATTTATAAATGATAGCAACACCCCCTCCCCTTTTCTTTCTTGATTCATGAATAATAGAGTAACCATTTGGCACAAGTTCACATATGGATGCGGCGTCGGAATTTTGGGACAGCCACGTTTCAGTTACAGCAAAAATGTCGAGGTGATGATCAGAAATAAAGGAATTGAGTTCGGTAGTTTTATTACGCACAGATATACTGTTGAGGAGACATTCCGAGTAGGATTCGGCTGAAACGGCTTGGGCTCTTTACTGATTGTAAACAAATTTGAAAAGTTTGGTTTTCTCTCTGTTCTTGTTATAGTTTCAACACGAGTATTTATTTTTGTTTTGATATTCTGTATGATTGGTTTTGGTTTCCTTCTGGTTGGTTTATGTTTTAGTATAATTTTCATAGAATGTTTAATATTTTTATAAACTCTATTGCTAACAGTAGGCACAGTATCTTTAAATTGTAATAACAGAGCCCTGCTGTACTGTATCATACCCGAGCAGGTCATCTCACCTGGAATCAACACACAGGCGTCTAAAAATAGAACAAGCCAGCTAAAACAACAACACTTCATGCTTCATTGATTACTATGCTTTGAACCAATATTTGGCATTCAAAGTTATAAAAAATAAAAAGTCACTTTTCCACAAATACCTGTTCCAAAGTGTTCACACCACTATTATCTTACTGTATGCAAATATTTATACATGTATACTTGAAATCAAACACAGAGCAGTTGGGGAGCAGTCTACACGCTCACTCACTCATAATATATACATATCAACTATTCACTAAATTTCATCACACTCTATCAGATAGAATCAACCTAACGAACATCAACATCAAGTTTAAACATTCTAAATCAATTAATTATACTACTACTACCTGATGTTTTAACGTCCGCTTCCACAGAAGTGATATCGCAGACAAGACATAGGAGAGCCGAGGCTTCTTCCTGTTTTTAGAATATGATTTTGCAATCTTTCCATTTGCGGCCTTGAACCATGGAATAGGTTTAGTGAGAAGTTCTTCCCTTTATTTAATAAAACACATATTGTTTGGTAGTTGATCTGTAGGGACAGCATTTATGCAGACATATATGTGTCTCGTCTCTGGATTGGTAGAAGTCATCTTTTGAGGTATAGTGTTTAGGTGCCAGGCCCGTCTTATCGTGGCCTCCCCTTACTCCACTTATCCCACTTTGTAGGTTTGGTGTTTTTCCAGTGGATTAGTGTTTAGATGCCGAGCCCGTCTTACCGTGACCCTCCCTTACTCCACTAGCCCGCTACTTTGGTGTATATCCCCTATGTAGTTTAGTGTTTAGATGCCGAGCTCGTCTTATCGTAGCCCCCTCTTACTTCACTATTCTACTTAATCCAACGGTGTTCATTAAATCGTGGATTAGTTCGAAGATTTGCAGCTTCAAATCGGGTCTTGGAAAGAGTAGGTTCTTAGTGTTGAGCGGTATGTAGTTCCGTTCTCTCTTCCTTGAATACCTCGCAGTCTACCAGGACATGGTTGGTGGTACATTCTTCTCCGCACTCACAGACGATGACTTGGTGTTTGTAGTCTCGCAGCCGCTCTTTCACCCTTAGTTTCGATATAAGTTTGCATATATCTCTTCTAGGGTGATTGATAGCTGTCTTCGTGTAGATCTTGTCATCCAGCCGGAATCTGTATGTGTCAAGTTCAACGAGCTTTAATTCCCAGAGTGAATTGACCTGTCTTTTTACCATACTGTAGATTTCCGTGGTGCTGTATTCTATGGTGCGGAGTGGTGCTGTGTCCCTGAGACCTTCATTTGTGAGTCGATCTGCTTCCTCGTTTCCTCTAATGTCCACATGTGATGGAATCCACACGAGCTCTAATTTGCTTCCCTTCTCTAGGACCCTCTGGTACAGCTGCCTGATTTCCAAAATAACTTCTGGTCTTGAGTCCGAGTTGTCATTTTGGATTGAAATCAGACTGCTCAGAGAGTCGCTTGGGATGACGAACTTACTAGTCTTTTGATAAGAGATCCATGATATAGCATCACGGATGGCCACAATCTCTGCAGTGTACACCGAACAGTTATTGGGCAGTTTCCTGCTTATTCCCTGTTCCCCGTTTGGCAGGTATATTCCAAACGAGCTGGTGCCCCTTTCAGGATTGCGTGAGCCATCCTTATAAACATGTTCCCAGTCATCCGACGGCCAGTTGTCTTCCAGGTGTTCCAGAGAGAGAGCCCGTGCTGCAGTGGGGTTGTTTTTCTTGTCGGTTTTCTGTAGCAGATCTAGATTGACCGGTGGTATTGGGAGTGTCCAAGGAGCGATCGATGGTGGGTCGTGTTCGTTTATCACGAGCTCCTCCAGTCGTAGTTCCTTGACTGTTTCCCTGATACCCTGGCCAAAGCTTTTCTTTCTAGGATCTCTTACATATCTTGTCTTCTTTAGGCTGACAAAGGCCGGGGATCTCTCGCCCAATTGCGAGATCTTAGCCCAATACCTTGTTGCTAGTTCTTTTCTTCTTAGGGATAGGGGCAACTCTCCGGCTTCCTGTAGTAATGCCTCTCTCCTGGTCCCAAGCCCTACGCCAGTCGCAATACACAGAGCTTTGTATTGGATGGTGTCAAGCTTACTTAAGAGTGTTGGCGCGCAGTTCATGAAGACCAAAGATCCGTAGTCTAATACAGAGCGTATTAGAGCAAGATACACCATTATAAGTGTAACTCTATTGGCTCCCCAGGTGCTACCCGTTATTTTTCTCATTAAGTTTAGGACTTTGGAGCATCTATCTACAGTCCAGTCGATGTGCGGTTTCCAGGTCAGCCTTCGATCAAAGATTACGCCAAGGAACTTGGTTTGGTCTTTAAACTCGATGGTTTTCCCGTTCATACACAGAGTCATTCTGCTTATCCCTCTATCCCTGCACACAAGCATGCCAACTGTTTTCTTCTCTGAGACCTTAAATCCCCAGTCGTTTGCCCATGTCATGAATTTGTCTAAGGCCTTTTGCATATTCTTTTGAAGTTCACAGAACCTCGTCCCTTTCCTCCATATTGTGCTGTCGTCAGCAAATTTTGCTAGCTCAGTTCTGGCGTCGAGATATGAAGATTTCTGTATGTCGTTGATCATAATATTGAAGAGAGTGGGACTGATGACCGACCCCTGAGGCGTGCCATTTTCTAATGTTTGCTCGGCACTCAGGAATCTGCCAACATTCACCTGTATCCTTCTATCGCTCAGAAAGCTTTTGATCCACCGAAACATTGTGCCCGTTATTCCGATACGTCCCAGCTTGAAAAGCAGCCCGTCCAACCAAACTAAATCGAAAGCCTTGGTTAAATCTACAAACACGGCACATAGCAGGTGCCCCGAGAGGAGTGCCTGAGACATGACTTGCTGTAGTCGCAACAAGTGGTCCATTGTTGATCGTCCCTTCCTGAACCCGCTTTGATTTTCGTCGATCAGTCGGTTACTCTCCAGGTAGAACTGAAGTCGGATGTTAACCATTGTCTCCAAGGTTTTGCACAGTGTGGAAGTCAAGCTTACTGGTCGATAGGACTCTGCCTTTGTTCTCTCTTTCCCTGGTTTCGGAAGAGGGATGACGTTGGCTTTCCGCCATTCTTTAGGTACCTCCCCTGTCAACCAAGATGTGTTGAAGAAGTTCAGTAGTATCTTTTTGGCATTTCTGGGCAGATGTTTGAGCATTGGGTACTTTACTTTGTCCTCACCAGCCGCACTATCCTTCTTGAGGGAAAGAGCCTTATTTAACTCTTCCTCTGAGAAGGGCAGATTGATTGGTTCAGCCTCTACATTAGATTCAATTACTAATGAAGGGTGCTGTGAGTAAAAGATTTCTTTCCTCTTCATGAATTCTGGTGGTTGGTTTTCATCTTTACTTGCATCTGCAAATGTCTTAGCAAGTAAATCTGCCTTTTCATTGCCGTTGGTAACGTACTTGTCTCCATCTTCAAGGTTTGGTATGTTGAACGATCTGCGTTTTCCGTGCATGGCGTTCAGTTTCTTCCAGACGACACCTGTTTGCGTGTTTTGGTTCAGCGCATTACAGAATGTCCTACAGTGCCCACTTTGTGCCTTCTGGATGGTGTCTCTTGCGGCGTATTTCAACTTCAGGTAATTTTGGTGGTTGACTTCATTGAAGTGGCGTTTTCGTAGATGAAGTGCCTTCTTTCTTTCGTAAACTGCCTCTTGACATTCTGAAGACCACCAGGGTTTTGTATTCCTTGGTTTCCTGCCAGAAGTCTTTGGAATGTAGTTGTCTGCTGCACCTATAATTGCATTCGTGATATTGGCGGAGTACACGTCGATGTCGGTGTCGATGATATCTTCTTCCTTCCAATCGAGGCAGCCTACACGGAAGTTAGCCCAATCAGCTTCTATCATTTTCCAATTGGGTCTTCCGTTATAGACTTCTCTGTTGGTTTCAGCTTGGATGTTAAATTCTATCACCAAATGGTCACTGCCAAGTGTCTCATCTTCATGTACTAGCCAATCGCAGCGGTTTGCCATACCAGGCATGCAGAATGTGAGATCTAGGTGTGAAGGTGGGGCATTTCCTCCAACAAATGTAGGGCTCTCATCATTCAGTACGCATAGGTCGTTCCCTTCTATTATTGAGCATAGGCTAGTCCCCCGACAGTCATTCCTCGGTGACCCCCACAGAGCGTGCTTTGCGTTGAAATCTCCACAAAGCACCGATTCGCCCCGTGGAAGCTGATCGAGAAGTGACTGGAAGTCATCTGGTTTTATTGTGACCTCTGGGGGTGCATAGACATTCACTATTGTCAACTTTGTTTTATTGCTCAATGTGATGGCTATGCCCGTTGCTTCTAGGGGGTTGGTTACATTCAGTGGAACAGAAATGTAATTTATGTTGTCACTGACAAAATGGCAAGGCCGCCGCCACGTGTCGTGCTGCCCGGTCTGTCCCTTCTCTGACAAGTATATCCGGGTAAGTAGATGTCGCTCTTCGTTGGTAGTAGCTTGGTTTCCTGGAGGCATATTACATCTTTGGGGTTGCGGTTTATGTATTTTCTCAGTTCAGCACACCTGGGAGCCAGTCCATTGATATTAAGTTGTAGGACTTTTACCTGGCCCGCCATGATGACTGCCTGGATGGATGCCTCTCAGTCTTGTGGGGTTTACTGATCTATCCGCGTCTCACATTCCGTAGTAGGTACCTCATTAGTGTTCGCCTTTGGTGTTAACACCGGCAAGCAACTGGGCATATCGCCAGTGCTGTAGTGACGAACATGCGATATCCTTCTACGGAGCGCGAGATTTACTTATTGATCGGCTTTTATAGATTCTTCGTCGTCTTCTTCTCTTGATCTTTTTTTGACTGTATTGATGGAGTTAATCATTACAATCAGTACATCGGCCTTGACCATGTACGTTCGTAGCTTACCGAGGAGACTGGCCATTTTTGTTGTTTGGTCGTCATTGGACACAGCCACCCTCAGGAACTCGATCATGAAGCTCATGAACCCACTCTCCGATTTAAATGTGGTTCTGGGCGGGGTGCCGCGATTGGTTCCTTCGGCAGTACTTGCGGTGTCGAGGGAATCGGCTCCGGGATTGGTTTTGCGACCGGAGCCTTATTCCTGACCTCTTTGGACTTCCCCTCCTTCTTTTTCGGGATTAATGAGGCTTCATTAAAACTTACTTTTTCTTTCACCTGTATTTTTAAGGCTGCCTTGGTATTTTGAATCTTTGGGCATTCGGGTGAGTTCGCTGCGTGACCGCCTTTGCAGTTCGAACATTTATTTGGTATGCCCGCCCTGCAATCAGTCGCCGCATGACTCCCCCCACACTGGGCGCACACAGTCTTTCCCTTGCAGTACTTGACTGTGTGTCCCAGTTTCTGGCAGTTGGCACACTGCCTCACCCTCTGAACATACGGGTGGGTACGTCTTTTCAGGTACACGATTTTTAGGGCCTCGGGCGCTGTTCCTTTCTTGAAGGACAGGGCGACGCTTCCCTGGTCCTTCCCCTCGGCCACTTTAAACCGGTACACCTCGGTTGTCTGGTACCCCCTCTCTGTCAAGTCTTCCAGAATTTCATCCCCGGCATATTCGGCTGGTATCCCATGGACAACCACCTTGTCTATTGACAAGGTGATCGGTTCGGACACCATCACGGACATACCAAGAAGTGCCTTCTGTCCCAATGCCATATCCATGTCAGACCTGCTTTTTAGGGCTAGTCTGAGATGGCCTGGCACTGCTATCTTGATATTGGGTATGCTGGTGATACCCCACTTACTTTTTATCTCCTTCCCCACAGCCGTAAGTTTGGCCCCTTGGAAGGACTTGCCTTCAAGTGGCTTCACTAGAACGACATGGGTCTGTTCCTCTCTCCTTTTTGTCACAGGAAAGAACTTTGGTGCAGGGCTGCTTTTAAAAGCGTCAGCCATGGACATGGTTGAGCTAGCCTCTGACGCCATTGTTCTTATGCTGTCGAAATAATCAAAAAACAAAAGGAGGGACCGAACAGTGTTGATTGGAGTTTAAAGCTGTTGTTAATTAAGCTTGTAAGCTGATTTAACTGTTGTTAACTCTTTCCACAGAGAGCCGCTAGTTAATTAATGTTATTTAAAGCTAATTAACTATGGGCTCTTATTGCCTGTGTGAGTTTACTTAACAGTTGTCAGGCTTGTTAACTGTAAGAATAGTTTAGCTTGTTCTTGTTTTTATTAAGAAGCTTGTTATGAGTACAGTCAGTTGATTGGCTTGTTCACTGAGCTTTTCGACTAATGAGTGATGGATGGTAAGACAAAAAGAATAAATAAAAAGAAAAAGTAACTAAATAGCGTAGATTATAAATGAGAGATGGGTAAAACTAGTATAATAAAAAAAAAGCCTATATGTTGAATAAGTAAGAAGAGATATTATCCTATTAATAAAGCAAGGAAGAAGGGAAATTTGACAAAAGAAAAATGAAATTAACAAAAAAGAAAAAAAGGTAAATAGTAATGAACAGAAAAAAAAGTAGAGAAAAATAAAATAAAATAAAGGCTTATACCTTGTGAGGGTATAAAAATAAAAACAACCTTAAATTACTTAGGACTGGAAGATCTTTGCAGTATCTAGTAGTCTTTCTGGATTTGAGGAGTCTTTGGATTCTTGAGTCTTGGGTAGGCTTCTTTATCTATGATAAACTCAGCAATAGCTTTGGAGCTCTGGAGCACAGATGTTAACAGGGCGAACGCTAATTAACCGATGTCGTCCAATTAATTATAGAAGCAGAGTTGTTATGTTCCAAAGTCTTGACCAATCAAATTGCTTATCGCTCTGATTGCCCTTAGGAGAAAATATTCATTATCAAACCATACACCAAGTTTCATCACTCTCACTTAATTAGAACTAAAGTTACCATGTCCCAAAGCATCAACCAATCAAATTGCTTATCTCTGCTTACCCTAAGCAAAAAATCCTCATCCTCGAACTCCATCAAGGTAACAACCTAATAAACACCTACACCAACATTGAACCATATTATAGCTCAATTTAGAAAAGAGTTATTGTGTCCCAAAAAGTGTGACAGACAGACAATATAGAATTTTATTAAATGAAATGAAATGGGGTTTTAAAATTCTAGCTCAATTAGAAGGAGAGTTACTGTGTCGTAAAGTCTCGACCAATCAAACTGCTTATTACACTGCTTACCCTGAGCAGAAAATGTTCACTATCAAAGTTAGTCAAGGTAACTGATGTATTGAAACTATACACCAAGTTTGATCACTCTGACTTAATTAGAACTAAAGCTATCGTGTCCCAAAGCATCAACCAATCAAATTGCTTATCTCTGCTTACCCTAAGCAAATAATCCTCATCCTCGAACTCCATCAAGGTAACGACCTAATAAACACCTACACCAATATTGAACCTTATAGCTCAATTAGGAGAAGAGTTATTTTGTACCAAAAAGTGTGACAGGCAGACAGACAATATAACATAAAATTGTATTAAATGAAATGAAATGTGGTTTAACGTCCTACTATTCTGTGCCTAACTTGGGCTAATGAAGACGGGCATATGTTATGCATTGTGCTATGAAGAAAATGTTGCCCAGCCTGCGGCACTACGGCCTACTCTTATATCGAATTCCAACTGACAAGGGATTTTTCACATGCAAGCCTATGTGTACATGGGACCTTGGTTTTTCATTCTGCATCACTGACAAGGGGAAACCACGCCGGAAAATCTGGATTAACTTTCTCCGCCAATGCAGGGATCCAAACACTCAACCTCCTGGCTAGCCAGTCAGCTTCTAACCCACTTAGCCATGTGATTTCAAAAATTTCATTAAAATAATATGTATTTGCTATGGCAACTAATAATAACAAACCTTTTTTAGCTTTCAGAAATTCTGGTTTTTCATGGCTGTAAGAAAAATTTTCTGCAAAAGAAAAGGACAGATTTTTAGACAATAATATGATAGATGAACATATTCAATAAATAAAAGAGATATTTTTGGCTGAATCATTTAACAATGGTTTGAGACACCAAGAACAAAAATCAAATTACATGTATGCAAGAAAAACAAATAGTGCAAATAAACAAAAGATAGGTAGCTAGGCCATGAAACATACACCCACCCAATGGAGTTAAGTTGTCCAAGCAATTGTCACATATTTATTGTTTTGTAGGTCAGCCATAGTAAAATGATGAGAACTCTGGGTGGGGGTGGGTGGGATGGCCTAGTGGTCTAGAGTGCCGCGCTTCGACCTCTAGCTGGCCGGTCACCTCTGGCTTGCGGCTGTGATTTCGAGCCCTGGTGTGAGCGTATGTGACATGGAGATAGGGGCGCCATTTCAACCTCGTGGGTTTCCTCCGGGCACAGCTAAAGACCCCTATGCGCAAGCGAATTATTGAAATAAATTGAACCATGTTAGTCCCGAAATGACCTAGTTTGAGTTGAGTGGATGTTAAACCCCATTTCTCTCTTTCTCTAACTTTGGGTGGTGTAGCCTGTGTTGTAGCAACCAGGCTAGCACATGACACTGGTTTGGCCATTGCTCCTTCAACAGCATATCCTAGCCTGTTTGATACATCACACAGGCTTCTCATCATTGAGAAACTCTTAGATCTTGCATCTGTGGCTGACAATTACTGGCCGAAAACCCATGTTTGGTCCTTGTGACGCTGATGCCCACACAATTCTCATGGACTTTGTCTCCCGGGCAGGGATCTTAATCAGCTGTTTTTTGTTGGCTTTAGCCGATTGATCTTTAATCTAGCCGAATCGTAGAACAATGTATCGGCCACTAAGGTATCATATATCAATCTACTTTTGGCCGATTTACAAAGAGTTAATTATCATGCTGATTGATAAAACAATGAACAATCAGCCACTACGGTGTCATATCTCAATCTATTATTCGACCGATTACAAAGAGGTAATTATTACTCGTCGATTATTTAACGCATCAAAGAGTCAATCAATGCAATGATTACCTTCAGTGTCAATCCTTCTCGGCTCATTTCGTAAATAAACAACTTCGTTGAGTTAATTCATGCCAAGTACGGTAAAAGAATAGCCGAAAATAATGGTGGCGTTGACCTTGGACTTCAAGCATGCACGTAGGCATTGTATTTGGAAGTTCCAAAAGCTGGATATCCTCCCATGTCCAATATAGGTCACCCAAAGTTGAAGACTAGAAGATATTTTAGATCCGAATAGTTAGCTCCTTTCAAACGTCTTTCGTTTGATAAAAATTCACAGAAAATGTTTTGTCTCATATAAGTTATTAAAATCTACTTTTTGTGAGTACCGGTAACACTAAAAATAAACTAATCTGAATCATAATTGGCCAATTGACCGTTCGCCCGTACGGCATATTTCCGAGCCCTGACTATTCACGGAAAATAATTTGTGCTACATTGTTTTATTATTGACACGTGTTTAAGTATAAAATAATTAAAATCGAACTTATTTGTATTTGCTTGTAGTTTTTCTTTTTACTAAATTAATTCTATAATAACTTCCGTTTGTTTGGATGAAAGCAAAAGTAGATTATGGAAGTTGCCAAAATTTGACTATAAATTTCGATAATGTATGGATATATGAATACTAGTATGGAATAACAACACAGGCTCTGTTTATTAGAAGGTATTGTTATAATATCATACGGAATACCGTAACGTTATGCAATTATTGACGTGAATAAAGTATGCATAAACCAACATGTCTGTTGTTCAAAGGATGACTATCCGTTAGGGGTGCCCGTGGCTGGTTCATTTCAAAATGGATTAAGAACCCTGCTCCCGGGTTTGTCTCAGGTTTGTAACTGAGAAGGTTGCAAAACACAGAGATCTAGAGATAGTTGTGATCGAGTGAGTGCGTGTCATTGGAAGTAATGAGTTTTAAGGTCTGGTGCTGACTGGAGAGGTAAACTTGTGGGCATCACAAAGAAAACAAGGGCTGGTGCACATATGAAGCTTGATGGTGATGACCCCGTTATCATCTGTTTCAAGGTCTGCCTTATACTTCTTTGCACGTTTATTGAAAGGGACCGTACCAATATGATAAGAAGCGTGCAGGAGGACCAGGATGATGAATAATTGATTTATTTATTTCCAAGATACGATCTTTTTGTTTCGTTTCTTGCAACTTCTGGCTTGTTAAGATTCTTTTAGTTAATGATATTAGACTTGTCTTGAATCTCAGGACATAACATTCAAGTCACCCAAAAGTGACCATATTAATCATTTTACCATGCTTCAAAAGCCACTTAAAGTGGTAGGCTGAGCTACCGGAAATTGGTATTCCCCACCCGAATTAAATGTAAACTGCTCCCATTGGCTTTAAGTGTATCATAGATGAGATCGGCATGATGACAAAATCCCCAGAATGAACTTCAGATTATGAAATCCAGCCATTATTGGCAGAGATAGCCATGGACTCAGGTTGGTATTCCCCACCAGAAGTCAATGAAAACTATTCCCAATTGCTTTAAGAGTATCATAAATGGTGTTGGCATCATGAAAATCCAACTATTATTGCAGGAGATAGCCACGTGGTCGTTCATAGGGGTCCCAATTTCGAAGATAGGTTGCCAGGCAACGAAACATACGAACACAGCAGCTAAATCGTCTGGGCAGTCAACAAGAGTTGTCCCATATTTTTACTTTTTTTGGTAATGAAACATTTGAAACACATTAGAATTTGTTTGCTTTTTATGAAGTTTTGCCCCACGCTAACAATTAGTATAGGAAACATTTAACATCATGGATTTAGCTGTTCAGTTATCAAAATTCATTGAAAATCAAACTACTTGTTCGTTTCAACACCTTAAACTCTGTGTATCAATCTTGAGTCAATCGGATAATAAGTTTGGCATCTATAGCGTCACAAGGTTTTTTGAAGTGATCAAGGGAGATAACTCTGGAAGTAATTATTTGAAATGGCTGAAAATCAGTAGGCTTCTTCGTCTCATGACCTTAAATAGTGTGTGTAAATTTAAAGTCAATCAGATATTAACTTTGGCCTCTAGAGCGTCCACAGGATTTTTTGATGTGATCAAGGGTCATAACTCTGGCAATAATTATCAGATATTGCTGAAAATCAATAGGCTTCTATGTCTCAGGACCTTAAACATTGTGTATAAATTTAAAGTCAATCAGAGGCGACGGCAATATACGTCCACATTTCCATGTGGGCGTATAAAAATGACCCTCCCAGGGAGGTCAAGGGGTTGGAAAATTTGAACCCCGACATTTTTGGATAGCTTGGTCCTTAATCAAACCAAAACAACAAACAAATCAATTTTAGCATACAATTCCTACGGGATGAAATGCCAGACCACACTATTATTTATCATGCAATATCTGAGGTTCTTTTTGGCCATCTCTGGGTCCTGTTACGTATGCACTCATATGAAGGAGAAAATCCGCTAAAGTATCCTAAAATATGAATTTTAAATTCCTTGGTATGAATCAAAATAGATCAATGGCATATTATTACATTTCTTTTAATCTTCATGTTGGGAGTAATATGTCCCTTTACTGTGCAAATAGCCTGTATATACTCTCCCAAAAAAGAAACGCAAAGTTATATTTCGTCGTCAGTATATCCTTGCTCTGCTATCGCCTTGTTGCAACAAAAACAACGACACGTTGCTGAACCAAACTGCTATCCAGTGTTGCTGTGGCCATACCCTCAGTGCCTGAACCCATTAAAGTTGGATTTCATGGTGTCGGCGTATTTGAAAACAGAAGCTCTAACGGGGACGCCTGCCTCGTTATTCGGTTTCACGTAGGCGTTTGTCTACTGCCTGGTACGAGATTCTACGCCGTCCGGGAATTGCTGCTGCAGTAGAGGTCACTGTTGAAAACCATTTACGCCAATGACGTAACCGGAAGTGACGATCCAGGACAGGTGGGGCCACTCTTGTTTGGCCTGGGCTAGGGCGTGCACGTGTTGAACTCCGCTGTCGGTACCTATCCCAAAGGCTAGAAATGGAACTAAGGGAAACATTCAGCAGCCTGGCTACATCCGTTTTGGATTCACCTGCTTGTAATCGACGAATAGCGTTGTTGCGTTGGTCTTCGTCCAGATGTGGCATCATTTGGTTCTTTGAGTGTTTACATGCCCAACTGATTTGGAAACCGAGAACCCCGGGATTTTAAAGACCTTAGATATAGGTTCCATGCAAAAAGCTCGCGAAGCTGTTAAATTCATGTTTCTTGGTGCAATCAAGTGATAAAAAATTTCAACAAAAAGGATGACCAGTCACAATTAGTGACCCTACCTTTAAAATCAATAATGAATTTCTTTTATCCTTACATAATGGCATTAAAAACAAGTAAGATTTGCCGAAACAAAGACTTCGGTCAAATAAAAAAATGATGAAAAATGGGTTGTGCGTTTCTTTTTTTGAAGAGTATATATTGACCTTAAGTTATGTCATTGTGTATGAAAATGATACCTATAATGAAACATGCTTATATAATTAGGGGGTGGTGTTAGATAATTTTTTTTGATAATGAAACATCTGAAAATCATTAGAATTTGTTTGCTTTTTATAAAGTTTAGCCCCACGCTAACAATTAGTATAGGAAACATTTAACATCATGGATTTAGCTGTTCAGTTATCAAAATTCATTGAAAATCAAACTACTTGTTCGTTTCAACAAGTAATTATTTGAAATGGCTGAAAATTAGTAGGCTTCTTCGTCTCATGACCTTAAACAGTGTGTGTAAATTTAAAGTCAATCGGATATTAACTTTGGCCTCTAGAGCGTCCACAGGATTTTTTGATGTGATCAAGGGTCATAACTCTGGCAATAATTATCAGAGATCACTGAAAATCAGTAGGCTTCTTCGTCTCATGACCTTAAACAGTGTGTGTAAATTTAAGGTCAATCGGATATCAACTTTGGCCTCTAGAGCATCCACAAGATGAAAATCAATAGGATTCTTCGTCTCATGATCTTAAACACTGTGTATGAATTTAAAGTCAATCGGATATTAACTTTGGCCTCTAGAGCGTTCACAAGATTTTTTTGAAGTGATCAAGGGTCATAACTCTGGCAGTAATTATCTGAAATTGCTGAAAATCAATAGGATTCATCGTCTTATGACCTTAAACACTGTGTATAAATTTAAAGTCAATCAGATATATACCTTTGGCTTTTAGAGCGTCCACAAGATTTTTTGAAGTGATCAAGGGCCATAACTCTAGCACTAATTATTGGAATTCGCTGAAAATCAATAGGCTTCTTCATTTTATGACCTTAAACACTGCGTATAAATTTCAGGTCAATTGGACATTCACTTTGGCTTTTAGAGCATCCACAAGATTTTTTGAAGAGATCAAGGGCCATAACTCTGGCACTAATTATCGGAAATCGCTGAAAATCAATAGGCTTCTTCGTCTTATGACCTCAAACACTGTGTACAAGATTTTTTGAAGTGATCAATTGCCATAACTCTAGCACTAATTATTGGAAATCCCTGAAAATCAATAGGCTTCTTCGTCTTATGACCTTAAACACTGTGTATAAATTTCAGGTCAATCGAACATTAACTTTGGTCTTTAGAGCGTCCACAAGATTTTTTGAAGAGATCAAGGGCCATAACTCTGGCACTAATTATCGGAAATCGCTGAAAATCAATAGGCTTCTTCGTCTTATGACCTCAAACACTGTGTATGAATTTAAAGTCAATCGGATATTAACTTTGGCCTCTAGAGCGTTCATAAGATTTTTTTGAAGTGATCAAGGGCCATAACTCTAGCACTAATTGTCGAAAATTGCTGAAAAACAATAGGCTTCTTCGTCTCATGCCCTTAAACGCTGTGTATAAATTTAAAGTCAATCGGATATTAACATTGGCTTTTAGAGCGTCCACAAGATTTTTTTGAAGTGATCAAGGGCCATAAATCTGGCCTCAATTATCGGAAATCGCTGAAAATCAAAAGGCTTCTTCGTCTTATGACCTTAAACACTGTGTATAAATTTAAAGTCAATCGGATATTAACTTAAGCCTCTAGAGCGTGAAAACACTAGTTGTTCGCATCAGATACATCATATTAGGTATGATATCTTATCTAAAGATAGGTTGCCAGGCAACGAAACATACGCCCACAGCAGCTAAATCGTCCGGGCAGTCAACAAGGGTTGTCGCATATTTTTACTTTTTTCGGTAATGAAACATTTGAAATACACTAAAAACTGATTAAGAGTAACAACTCATTATGTAATTATCAGAAAATCATTAGAATTTGATTGCTTTTTATAAAGTTTTACCCCAAGCTAACAATTAGTATATACATGAAACATTTAATATCATAGATTTAGCTGTTCAGTTATCTAAATTCATTGAAAATCAAAATACTTATTCGTTTCAACACCTTAAAATCTATGTATCAATTTGAAGTCAATCGGATGGTAACTTTGGCCTCTATAGCGTCACAAGAATTTTTGAAGTTATCAAGGGCCATAACTCTGGCACTAACTATCGGAAATCGCTGAAAATCAATAGGCGTCTTCGTCTTATGACCTTAAACACTGTGTATAAATCTAAAGTCAATCGGATATTAACTTTGGCCTCTAGGGCGTCCACAAGATTTTTTGAAGTGATCAAGGGCCATAACTCTGGCACTAATTATCGGAAATCGCTGAAAATCAATAGGCTTCTTCGTCTTATGACCTTAAACACTCTGTATAAATTTGAAGTCAATCGGATATTAACTTTGGCCTCTAGAGCGTCCACAAGATTTTTTGAAGTGATCAAGGGCCATAACTCTGGCACTAATTATCGGAAATCGCTGAAAATCAATAGGCTTCTTCGTCTTATGACCTTAAACACTGTGTATAAATTTAAAGTCAATCGGATATTAACTTTGACCTTTAGAGCGTCCACATGATTTTTTAAAGAGATCAAGGGCCATAACTCTGGCACTAATTATCGGAAATCGCCGAAAATCAATAGGCTTCTTCGTCTCATGACCTTAAACACTGTGTATAAATCTAAAGTCAATCGGATATTAACTTTGGCCTCTAGAGCGTCCACAAGATTTTTTGAGGTGATCAAGGCCCATAACTCTGGCACTAATTATCGGAAATCGCTGAAAAACAATAGGCTTCTTCGTCTCATGACCTTAAACACTGTGTATAAATTTAAAGTCAATCGGATATTAACTTTAGCCTGTAGAGCGTCCAAAAGCAATTGTGGACGACGGACGGACGGACGGACGGACGGGGGCGACGACAATATACGACCACATTTCAATGTGGGCGTATAAAAAGTAAAGAGTCCACTGGCAAATGTTTCTATATACAATTCCTCTCCTAACTGTTTTTGCACAGAAGGAGCGAGTTGTTTTAGGTTTTGACGAGGTCATTACGGTATTACTTAAACTCCAATTAGGTGAGTATATAGACAAAAATAGATAAGTATACATAAAAAAATTTATATACAAGAAAATATAACAGTAATATGTTATACAGGTCGTTTAACACTGAGACAATATCAGCATGTATGGAATTTGTGGAAATATTACTGCCATCTTGGATTTCCGCCATTTTGGATTTTCAAATCTTAAATTTAACGAGGCCAATGACCTCAGCGACCCCGAAAATCCCTACCATGGAATCAGAATAAAGTTATACAGGGAAAAATATTGATGATTTTTAATGAAATCTAAAATATTACCGTCGGTTTAACCCCCACTATCTTCAGGGGTTTTAGGAGTGTCAGAAAGAAATAAAACAAGCCAACAGTGAGGCTGATGTCCCCCGCCGAAATCCCCCCAAAAATAGATGACACATATTAATTAATCGCACATTTATTTTTTTCGAACGTATCGAGCAATCAAAATGTACACGAAGTGTCATCCAAAAGTGTTTTATAAAGAAAGATAGGTTGCCAGGCAACGATATATACGCCCACAGCAGCTAAATCGTCCGGGCAGTCAACAAGGGTTGTCGCATATTTTTACTTTTTTTTGGTAATAAACATTTGTAATACATTAGAATTTGTTCGCTTTTTATGAAGTTTTGCCCCACGCTAACAATTAGTATAGGAAACATTTAATATCATGGATTTAGCAGTTTAGTTATCAAAATTCATTGAAAATCAAAATACTTGTTCGTTTCAACACCTTAAACTCTGTGTATCAATCTGAAGTCAATCGGATGATAAGTTTGGCCTCTATAGCATCACAAGATTTTTTGAAGTGATCAAGGGAGACAACTCTGGAAGTAATTATTTGAAATCGTTCAAAATCAATAGGCTTCTTCGTCTCATGACCTTAAACAGTGTGTGTGTATTTAAAGTCAATCGGGTATTAACTTTGGCCTCTGGAGAGTCCACAGGATTTTTTGATGTGACCTTAAACACTGTGTATCAATTTAAAGTCGATCGGATATTAACTTTGGCCTCTAGAGCGTCCACAAGATTTTTTGAAGTGATCAAGGGCCAAAACTCTGGTAGTTATTATCGGAAATCGCTGAAAAACAATAGGCTTCTTCGTCTCATGACCTTAAACACTGTGTATGAATTTAAAGTCAATCGGATATTAACTTTAGCCTCTAGATTGTGGACGCCAGCCGGCCGGACGGACGGACGGGATAATGACAATATACGACCACATTTCAATGTGGGCGTATAAAAATGCTAAAACCGACGAGAAAATGAAAATGGCCAAGGGAAAGGGCCCTTGTGTCCGAGTCAATCGTTTCTATACACTGTTACTGTTGAATCCATTACTGAATGAGAATGCAGTCATTGTATCAATCAAGATGAGCCTAAGTTATCTTGTCCCAAAGTATCAACCAATCAAATTGCTTATCTCTGCCTACCCTAAGGTGAAAATGCTCATCTTCGAACTCAATCAAGGCATTGACCTAATAAGCATACACACCAATTTTGAACATTTTAACTCAATTTGAAGGAGAGTTATTGTGTTCCAAAGTCTCAGCGAATCAAATTGTTTATCGCTCTGCTTACCCTGAGCAGAAAATGCTCATTATCGATCTTAGTCAAGGTATTACTGAAATGAAACTATACACAAAGTTTCATCCTTCTCACTTAATTAGAACTAAAGTTATCGTGTCCAAAAGCATCAACCAATCAAATTGCTTCTCTCTGCTTACCCTAAGCGGAAAATGCTCATCTTCGAATTCCATCAAGGCATTGACCTAATAAGCATATACACCAAGTTTGAACATTTTAACGCAATTAGAAGGAGAGTTATTGTGTTCCAAAGTCTCGGCAAATCAAATTGTTTATCTCTGCTTACTGTAATGAAAATATACATCAAGTTTCAACCCTCTCACTTAATTAGAACTAAAGTTATCGTGTCCCAAAGCATCAACCAATCAAATTGCTTATCTCTGCTTACCCTAAGCGGAAAATGCTCATCTTCCAACTCCATCAAGGCATTGACCTAATTACTCCAGGGTGCCTTGAGGTTTCGTTCACACGTAACCTCAAGGTTCTTGGAGCTGTCGTTGTATTATGCAAGGTCCGACTAAATTATTGGCGCATCAAGTTTGAAAGGCATCAATCGATAAATTTTAAATGCATGTCCTGAACAACAATAACACTTATTGACACACACAAGAGGTTCATTGAAACAGGTTTATCCAATATCACATTCAAAAACATATCATGTAGCCGCCATGTTAGGATAGTTTGACATCCGTTTGACGTCATATCCTCCCAATTAAAATTTGAGGACCCCTCTTTAACACAAAATGAAATGCATTTTTGTACAATATTTCTATGGATTGCGGTACTGTTTTTGTAAAGATTTTATATTGGGATAGAGGACGATGTTTATTGAAGGAATAATTAGGTCGCTCTTCACGCGTAGTTGAAAATACACAACATCAATTGAGAACTTAATAATTATCTGTTGCTTGTTTATTTAGTAGGCCTAGATCAGTGCTTGAAATTGAAACAAAAATTTAAAAAGATAGGCTGGCACTGCCAGGCAGGATACGCCCACATTTTTGAGAGATGGATAGAGAACAAGCAATACCGAAAGTGATTTTTCCTACATCATTAAGTCCTGTATTTAATACTGTATTGGGAGCAGCCATTTTGTTGGTCAGTTCCAGTCTGATATTCATGAAATTCGAAGCCGACAATGATTACCTAGAAATGTTACTTTTCGTCAAAATTGGATAAGAATTGTGACCTGTAGAGAGTACACAACCATGATATACCATATTTTTACACTATTCGCGTACAAATGGTGACCATTTCGTGTGGCAATTTTGGTACGATTTTCACGAAATTTGAACTCAACCTTCCTTACATTAATATAATCAGAGTTTTTTTATAAATCAGATAATAATTGTTCGAGAGATAGACAGAGAACAAGCAATACCGAAAGTGATTTTTCCTACAATCAAAGGCCATAGTTCATTAAGTTACAATTTGATATGCGCAAATATCGAAAAGAATAAAGATCTTTAGGTTATAAACAAGCATTTCAGGTTTCATCAAAATCGAATTTTTTCAGGCAATTATGGTCCGATTTTCTCGAAATTCAACCTCAACATTCCGTAGGGTGTAACGGTGATAGAGTCAAACGTTTTTTTAAATCGGATAATAATTGTGACCTCCAGAGGGACCATAGGTGATTGTTCGGACAATCAGGGGCCATCATTCAGGAAGTTACGATCCGATATGGGCAAATAACGAAAGGAACCAAGATCTTTGGGTTATAACCATGCATTTCAAGTTTCATGAAAATCAAATTAACATTGTGACCTCTACAGGGTCCACAACCATGATATACAATTTTTTAACAGTATTTGCGGACAAACGGCGGCCATTTTATAATTCAGGAAGTAATGACCCGATGGGCGCAAAATCGATTCAAAATTGTGACCTCTATAGGGTCCACAACCTTGATATAACATATTTTCACACTATTCGTGTAGAAACAGTGGCCATTTTGTCCGTCAATTCTAGTCCGATTTTCACGTAATTCAAACTCTCTCTTACCATGGAACGGTGATATAATCAAACGGTTTTTTAAATCGGATAACAATTTTGACCTCCAGAGGGACCACAAGCTAAAAAGGGCGATTTTTCGGACAATCAGGGGCCATAATTCAGGAAGTTATGATCCGATTGGCGCAAATATCGAAAGGAACCAAGATCTTTGGGTTATAAACATGCATGTCAAGTTTCATCAAAATCGGTTCAAAATTGTGACCTCTACACTGTTCACAAGCTAAAAAACGTGATTTTTCGTACAATCAGGGGCCATAACCCATAAAGTTACAGTCCGATACATGCCAATATCGAAAGGAACCGAGATCTTAGGGTGATAAACCTATATTTTAAGTTTCATTGAAATCGGATAAAAATTGTGACCTGTAGAATGTTCACAAACAATTGTGGACGGACGTCCGGACGGACGAACAGGGGCGACGACAATATACGTCCACATTAAAATGTGGGCGTATAAAAATAGGTTGCCAGGCAACGAAACATACGCCCACACAGCAGCCAAATCGTCCGGGCAGTCAACAAGAGTTGTCGCATATTAAGGAATTATCAGAAAATCATTAGAATTTGTTTGGTTTTTATAATCAAACGTTTTTTTTTAAATCAGATAATAATGGTGACCTCCAGAGGAACCACAAGTTAAAAAGGGTGATTTTTCGTACAATCAGGGGACATAATTCAGGAAGTAATGACCCAATGGGCGTAAATATCGAAAGGAACCAAGATCTTTGGGTTATAAACATACATGTCAAGTTTCATCAAAATCGATTCAAAATTGTGACCTCTATAGGGTCCACAACCTTGATATAACATATTTTCACACTATTCGTGTAGAAACAGTGGCCATTTTGTCCGTCAATTCTAGTCCGATTTTCACGTAATTCAAACTCTCTCTTCATTACCATGTAACGGTGATATAGTCAAAAGTTTTTTAAAATCGGATAATAATTTTGACCTCCAGAGGGACCAAAAGCTAACAAAAGCGATTTTTCGGACAATCCGGGGACATAATTCAGGAAATTATGATCCAATGGGCGCAAATATCAAATGGAACCAAGATCTTTGGGTTATAAACATACATGTCAAGTTTCATCAAAATTGGTTCAAAATTGTGACCTCTATAAGGTCCACAACCTTTATATAACATATTTTCACACTATTTGCGTACAAACGGCGGCCATTTTGTCCATCAATTTTGGTCCGATTTTCACAAAATTCAAACTCAACCTTCATAACCATGGAATGGTGATATAATCAAACGGTTTTTTAAATCAGATAACAATTCAGATAATTCAGGAAGTTACGATCCGATGGGCACAAATATCGAAAGGAACCAAGATCTTTGGGTTATAAACATGCATTTCAAGTTTCATCCAAATCGGTTCAAAATTGTCACCTCTATAAGGTCCACAAACCATGATATACAATTTTTTAACAGTATTCGCGTACAAACGGCGGCCATTTTGTATGGCAATTTTCATCCGATTTTCCCGAAATTCGAACTCAACCTTCCTTAGGGTGTAACGGTGATATAATCAAACGTTTTTTTAAATCGGATAACAATTTTGACCTCCAGAGGGACCACAAGCTAAAAAGGGCGATTTTTCGGACAATCAGGGGCCATAATTCAGGAAGTTATGATCCGATTGGCGCAAATATCGAAAGGAACCAAGATATTTGGGTTATAAACATGCATTTCAAGTTTCATCCAAATCGGTTCAAAATTGTGACCTCTACACTGTTCACAAGCTAAAAAACATGATTTTTCGTACAATCAGGGGCCATGAAGTTACAGTCCGATACATGCCAATATCGAAAGGAACCGAGATCTTAGGGTGATAAACCTATATTTCAAGTTTCATTGAAATCGGATAAAAATTGTGACCTGTAGACTGTTCACAAACAATTGTGGACGGACGGACGTCCGGACAGACGGACGGACGGATGAACAGGGGCGTCGACAATATATGTCCACATGAAAATGTGGGCGTATAAAAAACAAATTATAACAACGGTAGGACGGGACATTTACAAATAAATCTTGCATCTCTGAATTATTGACCTAACCCCAAGCCCAACCGCGCCTGAACGACTGTATGATATTGACAAGTTATTACATATGCATTTCATGCGTCTACATGTATAGAAAAGGCACAACTTTTTGGTTTGTGTACACGTGGACAACAGTGCAATTTAGGCTATTTTTATTACCGTAGCAGTCCGTGTTTGCTTTCAGCTTTTACTTTTTACGACAATTGCCTTTATGCCGTGGTAATTTCTAGCATAGGCTATATGATTGTGATTATTATTTATAAAATGTTGATTACAATATAATTTAAAATCCTCAAATTTGTCGGCATTCATAGAATGTTTCATCGCAAACGGTTGATAATGAATATGAGAGCTTCTGTCGTTGTCAAGGTCACGTGACATTTTTCCGCCTTTTCTATCTTTAGAGTTGAAAATATCAATAATTATTTAGCATTGGGTCTTGTATCACACACACGGCAACTAAGTTAAACGGATCAAGTGCGATTTTAAGTAAGAGCGAGTGATTTATTCACAATCTAAATAATATTTTATGAAAAGGTATTTGACTGCCGAGTCTTTTTGAACAGATATCGGCTACGCAAATATCGGCAAAATTTCTTTTCATAGGCCACTCATCGGCCGATTAGTTTACTGAATGGCGAAGCGGATTATCGGAACATCACTAAAAATAAATTTAAAATGATCGCCTTCAAATTAGTCTCATGCGATTTCGTTTCGTTTAAAGAATTCGTTCGTAATGTGCATCAACCCAGATTTCACCTTTCACCTATGTAGGTCATTTCCGTTTTCAATGTGTTGTGTTGGTTGTAGGCGAAGATTTTTGTGAAATGTCTTAAAATAGAAAATAAAAAATATTTTTTGGAACACAGATGGATATGATATGTAAATTTAATGTGTTAGCAGTGCAGATAACTGAAAATTGTGAATTTTGCCGTCCGCTGAACGAAGTAAACTAGTTATCAACTTTTGACCCGAGCTTTTGACTGTTCGGAAGTTAGATGTTACGTCGTCAGAATATCAAAGAGTAACATCTAACTTGTTGGATTATGACCTAATAAGCATATACACCAAGTTTGAACATTTTAACTCAATTAGAAGGAGAGTTATTGTGTTCCAAAGTCTCGGCAAATCAAATTGTTTATCTCTGCTTACCCTGAGCAGAAAATGCTCATTATCGATCTTAGTCAAGGTATTACTGTAATGAAAATATACATCAAGTTTCATCACTCTCACTTAATTAGAACTAAAGTTATCGTGTCCCAAAGCATCAACCAATCAAATTGCTTATCTCTGCTTACCCTAAGTGGAAAATGCTCATCTTCCAACTCCATCAAGGCATTGACCTAATAAGCATATACACCAAGTTTGAACATTTTAACTCAATTAGAAGGAGAGTTATTGTGTTCCAAAGTCTCGACCAATCAAATTGCGTATCGCTCTTCTTACCCTGAGCAGAAAATGGTCATTATCGAACTTAGTCAATGTATTACTGTAATGAAACTATACACCAAGTTTCATCAATCTCACTTAATTAGAACTAAAGTTATCGTGTCCCAAAGCATCAACCAATCAAATTGCTTATCTCTGCTTACCCTTAGCAGAAAATGCTCATTTTCGAACTCCATCAAGGCATTGACCTAATAAACACATACACCAAGTTTGAACATTCTAGCTCAATTAGGAAGAGAGTTATTGTGTCCCAAAAAGTGTGACGGACGGACAGACAGACAGACAGATGGACAGACAGACAGACGGACGGACCCATTTTAATAGTCCCCCAACTTTCTTCGAAAGGCGGGGGACAACAAATATGTTCATTCACGAGTAGAGTAACTACAACTTTTGAAGGGGGCCCCGGATTTTAACATCAACATTTGTAAAATAATACCACCCCCTAATATAATAAACCAGTGATTGTTTACTATAAAAATTGTGTTCTGTTTCTGTGTTTCTCAATTGGTAAATGTTGCATACTCTAAGATTAAGTTATATATGTTAGCTATATACCTGGTTTTATGAAAGACGGTGTAAGACTTTTCTTTTCTTGTAGATTTTGTGATGATCGTTTTAAATAACCCTTATCACCATTACTTAGATAACTTTTATTATAAAATCTACCAAAATTCACTTCGGTCGTTCTTTCTAGAGATCTATTATCCTGAAAGTATATAATGAGTATTAAATCTTGCAAAGGCTATCCTCCATTAATAATCACATGTATTTAGGATTGCGACCATCTGGGAAACATATCTTTACGTGAAAATCAACTGTCTATCTGTTCAGAGACAATTTCTACATCTTGGATGATAAGAGAATAGAGATGATAGTGAATAAAATTATAGAATAGAGAAGTGATTGATGTAGGTTTAATAGTATATTACATGTTGATCCTGATCCTGGTCTTGATCTGTATTGTAATCTTCATCATCGGTTTCATCTTCAGATCCTGATCCAGAATCAATACCTATTAAAAAAACACAATGTATGTACTTAAAAATGAATCTTATCTGAATAAAAACATATTTTAATGTAATTAAAATAGTTTATGATGCAGGATGAGAAAATTTTATCAATTGGTCACTCTATCTCTTTAACCATTCACTTTAAAGGGACAATAACATTCTTGCTGGCTTGGTAGCCCCAGAAAATAAATAATACCCCTATTCTAAGTACAAGATGTTGAAGTGTCCTACCTGTTGTGTAAATTATCCATTACAACCTATTTTACTTGTCCAGAGGGTTCGAAAATATTTTAAAATCCAAGTCACATTTGAAAAGGTTTACGTTAGATTTTTCAAATCAATTGGTTGAATTTTTCCGATTTTTTAAAATAGGTGTGTTAAGATGAAATTTATATCATCATTTAATTGGAATATTGTAAAATAATACGATTTATTGACCAGAATGAAGATTGAGACATATTATTCAGTTACAACAAGAGTGTTATTGGGGCTTTAAATAAAAGTACATACTACATCATTGTAACTATTAGCTTATAGGGATACAATGTTTCAGCCTGAAAAATACAGCTGTCTTTAGTACACTCAGGTCAAAAAACATGTGATAGCTGCATGGTTTCCCCAAATGGGCAATTATGATTGGGTTGTCCTTATTCACTTATCCAATCAGCTGGGTTGGTAACTAGTTCACTACCGCTCAGTTATAAACAGGTCTTTTGGTTTTCAATCACACTGAACAAGCAAGGAAGTAATTTTTTTCACAGTAACTACATGTATTAATGGTTAAACCTCTTAATTGATTAAGTTTCCATTGTTTAAAATTCCCTCCCGCCACTCCCTATTTTATTTCATTTTCATTTCAGGTTGTTGGGCGCTTTTTACCCCACCTTTGCTTTCCCTTCTGTCATTTATTCAGTTTAGAGAAGTTATTTTGGAAAATTATATATGTATATAATGCATAATATTGTTCATATGCAGTTACTGAATAAATGACCTTTTAACAAACAGATTCTGTTTTGTCAAATCTTTGCAATAGGCAAGCAAACTAGCTTGGTCTCTGATTCTTTGTGGGAGGGTATAGCGATAAAAGCTGCTTGGTGCTGTGTCCGTCGCAATCCTGGCAATCATAAATATTATTTAAATCAAAGAAAACATGTAGTAAACAATAGTTACATTCATAGGTGTATGGGCTAGATGACAGTTAGGGGAGAAGAACCCAAAATGCTCGAAATCATTTTGGATTTACAAACAGCGGCACCAGTCTTCCTCGAGAATCAAAGGAGCAGAGCTTACCATGTATGACCCCCCTCCCCCAATCAAATTGCTTATGGCTCTACTTACCCTTAGCAGAACATGCTCATTATCGAATTTAGTCAAGGTATTGATAATGAAACTATACACCAAGTTTAATCACTCATACTTAATTAGAACTAAATTTATCTTGACCCAAAGCATCAATCAATCAAATTGCTTATATCTGCTATTGCTTACCCTAAGCAGTAATTGCTCATCTTTGAACTCCATCAAGGCATCAAACTAATAAACACCTACACTAAGTTTGAACATTCTAGTTTAATTAGAAAGAGAGTTATTGTGTCCCAAAAAGTGTGACAGATGGACGGACCCATTTTAATAGTCCCCTGCTTTCTTCAAAAGGCGGGGGAAAATTAGTAAAATGACATCCTTGAACTTGGATCAGCCAGGTCAACTTCCATGCCAAGTATCATGAAAATCTTGATGATATTAAAGATGTTGTCAATCTTGATTTTGCTTTTGGGTTGAGATGTCAATGGCGTAATTCAAAAATCGGAAATAGCAGATATGAAGTAAATGTTTCAAGGTAAATTACAAAATGTAGTTTATTTAATGTTTATTCAATGATTAATATGTAAAAAGATTATTTATGTAATAATTACTTTATTGCGCGCCTTTACCATAACATTGGTTAACGGCTCAGTGACATATGGTTTTTAACCTTAAGGCCCGTTCTCACCGTGCGACTTGTAGTATCTACTTGTAGTATCTACGTGTAGTATCTACGTGTAGTATCTACATGTAGTATCTACATGTAGATTACAAAATCGTATATAAATGAGTTGATACGACTTGGAACCTCGTGATAATCTCGTCTTGTCTTAGCATAATGGCATCATCAAGCGACGAAGAGACACCTGGCTAAATTTAGTCTAATCTGTCATCTGCTGCTATAGGCCTACTCACCTGTCATCGCTCGGCCACAGCTCAATCTGTTTCACAGAGAATTAGTTACGAATTATCTCTGTAACAAACGACTGTCCATAACACGTGCGTTGACTGCACACGCCGGTAGTCATTGGCTCAATGGCTCGTGCAATGTTTACTTTACTCATTTTAATACCCATTTACTCAAAATAGGAAATATTTTTTAACTACAAATATTTCAAATGTCTTTATTTATTTCTCTTTTACCTCAAAAAAATGTTTGAGAATTTAATTTGTCAGAGTAAAAAAGTTAATATGCCGTACTCATTAAGCCTCGTCGATGTCATGCTTATCGGTGATTGTAGCGGCCAAGCGAATATTCACTGCGGGATCAGTTTGGCCACAGCTCTCCTGCATCTGCATGGCGATCATCGCCAATGTAGCCTGCCGCACGTCTCTCTTGGAATAAGTCTTATGACAAAATTCTCTGTCTCAGTTTTGCTGCGTGGCTCTTGATGGTGCGCCTCGCGTCCATGTTTACAGGCAACAAGGGAAGAGAACTTGTGTTTGTACTAATACTCGACGTCTCTGATTGGTCAATTTCATGCGATCTGTTGACTGAAATAGGGAAGTTTCTATTTCACCCAACTCGCTTTCAACTGGTTGGGAGCTTGTAAAAGTTGGTATGACTAGGGTGTTCTCACGCTGCAACTCGGGTCGATACTACAAGTCGCACCGTGAGAATGGGCCTTTAATAGATATGTTTTCAATTTTTTATTTCAAGTTTTTCCAGAGGCGGATTACCCTATAGGCAGTGTAGGCAGCTGCCTAGGGCCCAACACAAAACATAACGCTAACGCTACAATATACGTCCACATTCCTACTTTGATTGATATGGTACTTTGTCAAGAAGGCTAGGCGTTTGGTTTGTTTAACGTTGAGGGTCGTCCTTAGAGTATAAGGAATAACTATACCAAGATAATCCATTCAGAATTGTGCCATCCTAACACTAAAGGCAAAAAGTGGGCGTGGCTCTGCCCCTGGGGGTCGGGACATTCATCAAATTCAATAGTGGACGCCCTCAGGCTATAAGGAATACATAAACCAAATGGGTGTTGCTGTCCCATGGGGGTCGGGTATGCACCCAAAACAAAAGGGGTCATCCTTAGAGTATAAGGAACAAGTATTTTAAGTTTCAAGATGACCGATTAAGAATTGTGGCCTGTAGGCGACACACAAAAAGAAAATGGGCGTGACTCTGCCCCTGGGGGTTGGGCATGCACCCCAAATGATAGAAATGTTCCTTAGGGTACAAAGCATAATCATTCAAAGTTTCAAGATGATACGTTAAGAAATGTGGCTTGTAGACGACAAACAAATAAATACAAGGAATGGGCGTGGCTCTGCCATTGGGGGTCGGGCATGCATCAAAAAACAATACGGATCATCCTTAGGGTAAGTAGACAAAGTTTTAAGAAAATACAGTTAGAATTGCGGCTTCTAGGCGACACAGAGACACACAAAAAGAAAATGGGCGTGGCTCTGCCCCTGGGGGGTTGGGCATGCACCCCAAATGATAGGGATCATCTTTAGGGTATAAAGAGTAAGTATACAAAGTTTTAAAGAAAATCCAATAAGAATTGCGGCCTGTAGGCGACACAAATACACACGATAAGAAAATGGGTGTGGCTCTGCCCCAGGGGGTTGGGCATGCACCCCAAATGATAGGGATGTTCCTTAGGGTACAAAGAATGTGTATGCTAAGTTTCAAAATTGTAAGTTAAGAAATGTGGCCTGTAGACGACAAACAAATACATACTAGAAATGGGCGTGGCTCTGTCCCTGGGGGTCGGGCATGCACCAAAAACAATAGAGATCTTCCTTAAGTTATAAGGAATACGTATACCAAGTTTGAAGAAAATCCAGTAAGAATTGCGCCCTGTAGGCGACACAAAGACACACGAAAAGAAAATGGGCGTGGCTCTGCCCCTGGGGGTGGGGCATACACCCCAAACGATAGGGATGTTCCTTAGGGTACAAAGAATGTGTATGCTAAGTTTCAAAATTATAAGTTAAGAAATGTGGCCTGTAGACGACAAACAAACAAATACTAGAAATGGGCGTGGCTCGGCCCCTGGGGGTCGGGCATGCCCCAAAAACAATAGGGATCTTCCATGGGGTATAAGGAATAAGTATACCAAGTTTGAAGAAAATCCATGAAGAATTGCGGCCTGTAGGCGAACCACAGACACACACACACACACACATACATACATACACACACACACACACACACATACATGTTTATGGTCCTTTTCGAGGACATCGGTATATATATACCAAATAGAGGACAGCGTTTAAAACAATATTTCTATGAAATGATTAACAATTTTGAAATATAAATTCAATTCTTTATCCATATACGCTACACTATATCTCCTCCGACTGTTTTTAAGAATGAGAATTTTTCTTCTATAAGAGAGGACACACAAAGATGATTTTGCGCATGTCACACATGACTCAAGCTCGGAAACCGATGACACTTTATTAACACCGTCTATTGAGGACACACACGTGCATTAGGTGTCGGTCCCCCTTATCGAGGACCTTTGGTTTTAAGCATGCAATTTAAGGCACCCGATGATGGTCTTCATAATGTAACATAAACCGATATGCAGTTCTTACAGACTTTAAAAAACACTATGTACCAATCACTTACATCAAGTGTCCTCGATTTGGGGGGCCGACACTTTATGATAGTGTGTATGACCAGATAAGTATGAACCTATAAATCGAGGACTCAAACACGCAACTAATAATATACTTTATTTTAGACAGGTGAAGGGACATTAAATAACTATTTATATGAAAATCAATAAATGTTAACAATTGTTCATATATGTCTAAAATCAAACATCTGTATGAGTGAAATGACCTCAATTGATAGGTGTATGGTTATATGATAGACCTTGATCACACACATGCATTAGGAGTCGGCCCCCATTATCGAGGACCTTTGAATTTAGGTACGTAATTTAAAACCGCTGATTATACGCCGCTGTCCTTAATAAAAACGGATTTTTAAAAATGGTAATAAGAAACGCCTTGTTTCAATCATTTATAATGGAACGTGGCATATACTTTACAGTAACTGTCCTCGATTATGGGGACCGAAACATGATGCAAATGTGCATGTCCATATAAGACTGAACTTATGAATTGAGGACCTAGACACATGTCTAATAATAGATTTTATTTTGGACATGTTAACGGAGAGTTATCGTATGTTATTCAAACATTTTGCTTAACTTATTAGTGATGGTACTGTACATTCTAATTGAGTGCAACAATGCGTTGTCTCCCCTTAGACCACATAATCCTCTCTTTTTGTTTACAAAATATACCAGAATGTTATAACTTAAAATGTAGGAACCAGTCAAATAGAGGACGTGTAAATGTATAATAGCATGTAATCGATGACTTCAAAATTCTTTCAAAGAGGGGCATACCTAGGCCTACTGTGTATCTGTTTAGAAATATGATGTTCGAAACATGTCTGAATCTGCTATTGACTGTAACTGTGACATGACATGTAACTGTTAAGAATTCTAAGATACTCTTGGCAGCCGTTACTGACTGTAAGACTCGTATCTACTTTTGTAACAATTATGCCTTATAAAATAACACGTACCAAAAGTTATACATGTCATGTATCTATTACTGATTGTGCGATAACACATGTATATGATATGTTCCTGTAAGACATCACCACGTGTATGTGTTCCTTTACATCTGTTACACAACGTTTATCTATGAATTATGATGCCCTATGTATCCTTTACTGTAAGCCATCATGTTTATATGATACCGACTTCAAGACACGGCATGTATATATTTATAAGACACATTGTGTACCTGTTACCTGAAGACACGTGTATCTGTTACTGACAGCTATAAACGATATGCATCTGATTTATGACGCAACTTGTATCTTACTGTTGCTAACATTAAGACGCAGTATCCTTCTATTGCCAAAACCAAAAACATGTTTATGTTACTGAATGTAAGATACCCCGTGTATCTGTTATTGACCGCTATAGACTATGTCTATCTATTACTAGCAGCTATACACAAGGTGTACATGTATCTATTACTGATCAAATATATCCTGTGTATCTGTTACTGACAGCTATCTATACACGAGATGTATCTATTACTGATTAAAGAATTTCCGGAGTATCTGTTATCTATGACTGATAAAAGATAACCCGTGTATCTGTTACTGACAGTCATCTATACACAATGTGAATAAATTACTGATTAAAGATTCCAAGTGCATCTGTTACTGGAGTAGACCGTGTGTAACTGTTAATGACTGTAAGACAAATCGTATATTATGTATTGATAAGACATCATGTGAACCTGTTACACTATGTTTACTTGTCACTGACGGCATGACATGACATATACCTGTTACCAATACTTGTAAGATTGTACTTGAGTTATGATGAGACACCCGTGTACCTGTATCCGTTACTATCTGTACAACACAACATGTATCTGTTAATAACAGTACAACACAATATGTATCTATTACTAAATGTATAACACGATATGTGTCCATTATTAAATGTACGACACAACATGTATCTATAGCTAAATGTATGACACGACATGTATCTATTACTAGATGTACAACATTGTATGTATCTATTACTAGATGCACAACATTGTATGTATCTATTACTAAATGTATAACACGATATGTATCTATTACTAAATGTATAACACAATATGTATCTATTACTGGATGTACAACACAGTATGTATCTATTACTAAGTGTATGACATGAAATGTATCTATTACTAAATGTACGACACGAAATGTATCTATTACTAAATGTACGACACGACATGTATCTATTATTAAATGTACGACAATAAATATATCTATTAATACATGTACGAAACAACATGTATCCATTACTACGTGTATGACACGAAATGTGTCTGTCATTTACGACACATTACGAGACTTTATCTATCAAGTATATTGGAATGTGACATCATGTCCTCGATTATGGGGACCGACACATAATGCAAATGTGAATGACCTGATAAGCATGAACCTGTGAATTAGGGACTCAAACACGCGAATAATGATATATTTTATTTTCGACAGGTTGAGGGAGATTAAATAACGTGGTTATGTGAAAATCAATAAATGTTAACAATTGTTCATATATGTCTAAAATCAAACATCTGTATGAGTGAAATGACCTCAATTGATATGTGTATGGTTATATGATAGACCTTGATCACACACATGCATTAGGAGTCGGCCCCCATTATCGAGGACCTTTGTATTTAGGTACGTAATTTAAAACCGCTGATTATACGCCGCTGTCCTTAATAAAAACGGAATTTTAAAAATGGTAATAAGAAACGCCTTGTTTCAATCATTTATAATGGAACGTGGCATATACTTTATAGTAACTGTCCTCGATTAAGGAGACTGAAACATGATGCAAATGTGCGTGGCCACATAAGACGGAACCTATGAATCGAGGACCTAGACACATGTCTAACCTTTATAATGTCGGTCCCCTTTGAATTTAAGCACATAATTTAAGACAGACGTTCTATCTGTAACCAAAACCCGCGTCCAAATTAATATCTATATGAAACACCTTGTATCAATAAATAATAAAAAGATATATACTCTACGGTAACTGTCCTCGATTATGGGGACCGACACTCAATGCAAGTGTGTATGGCTCCAGGGGTATAACGAGAGATTGCATAATCGGTACGTGAATAAAAATGGAAAGGCGGTAATATAAATATATGAGGGAACTTAATGCATATTAACTATCTATTCGGCCACAAAATCCCCTGTTTGTTTTTTTTTTCGTAAATTACACCGGTATGTTATAACTTAAGATGAAGGTGTGGGGGTGCCTACTATGCATCTATTTATAACGACCATGCTCGAAATATGTCCGCATATGTTACTGACTGTAAGACGTGGCATGTTACCCTAGAATATTGTTCGTACCTGACTGTAAGACCTATATCCGTTAGTAATCATATGTCGCAACGTGTACCTCATGCATTCATGCACCGCGGGTATCTGTTGCTGACTGGGATACATGTATATGTATATGTTACTCCGTTTATCTTTTTAGTTAGTTTAAACAGTATTTTATTCAATAAACCGTTTATCTGTTACAGACTATAACCTTAATCTATTACTAAGACCCACATCGTGTATGTGATACGGATTGCAAAACAACATGTATATCTGTTCTGTTACTGTAAGACATCATGTTTATCTGTTACTGTTAAACACGACATGTATATATTTTTAAGTCACATCGTGTATTTCTGTTACTAACTGTAAGACACAGCATGTATTACCTGGAAGCAAAACATGTCAGACACCACGTACCACGAATATATCTGTTATTATGTAGTATTCGTTTTCGCTTACTATCCAAAGCGGCGTTTGACACTCTAAGAATTGGCTGTCACGTGACCATTTGTGTGTGTGTTGTGTGTCCATTAACCGAGGACCCTGTATCAATTGGCATAAACGAGGACGTCTTAAATTTAGCCGATACACACGACAATTTTTCTTGTTAAAAAACGCTAAACACACCGATACACCCCAACGGTACAGAGTCGCTTTATCGAGGTATGAATTATAATCAAGTGATTTTTACAGATATATCTATTTCGGGGTTTCTGAGCATGCCTGGATAGCCAGTTCTAATCGAGGACGTCCTCGATCAAATCGAGGACGACCTCGATTCGGGCCATGTCCGCAAATAGAAGGTTTAAATCCTTATGTGTGTCCTCGATAAGGACCATCCACAAACGCACACACACACACACACACACACACACACACACACACACACACACACACAGACAGGGGCGACGGCATAATACGTTCACATTATGAATGTGGACGTATAAAAAGGGCCCATAAAATTTTCGACGACCTTTTTAAATTTTATTTTTTACATTATTAAATTCAATGCACTACGCTTCTGGTGAACACGGCCAGTGACACCATAGCACTCGAGATGAGCTATAGCGTGATCAATCAATCCAGCAGGGAGACTGGACACTTGCTCGCCTTGCATTTGCCTGGTATCCGGTTTCGCTTTCATCTTAAAAAAGTTTTGGGCGATTTTTTTTTCATTACGCAATGGCCGTATCATTTGAACTTAGTTCGGTTCACCGTTGATATGGCCCAAAGGCAAGGGTGTCGATTGGAGAAGAGAAATCAGCAAAAAACATGAAGTTGAAAAAAGCGGCTAAAACTACGCCCAAAATCAAGATGTGTTTCGGCGACCAGGGACAGGGTCACTGCTCAGTCGATGAAAACATGAATAATGATTCGCCGACCGACGAGAAGGGAGTAACTTCTGCAAGTGATGATGACAGCTTAGCAGACTCCGATGAAGGTGGGAATGGGCATATACCTTGTGACGAAGAAAGGGTAGGCGTTAGAAATGCCTTTTCTGTTCATGTAGGTCTATGGCTATCACATGTAAGGGATGAAATGAGTTATAGGCATACGAGACATGGGGGGCAAATTATGCCAAATTTTTCTTGGGGATCCATACAAGGTCAGCTCCGAAAATTTTTCGGGCATTTCGGATTCTGCCCCCATATTGTCATCGAGCACTAACAAAACACTAATTTTACTTTTCTTTTGATTGAATACCCGAATTTGTACTGAGTTGGCTATGGGTTAAAACATTATTTTTGTCTGAAGCCACTCTACTTCGTGCGTTTGGGTGGAATTCAGAGTGTGATTTCAGTTACAAAACCATTAGGACACTTTTGGAGCCACTTTACTTTGTGCAACATTTTTCGGGTATCGATTATCATTTGTGAATGCAGCTGCAACAGTCTGTTGGATGGGTAGAATTCAGAGTGAGGTTTCGGTTACAAAACATTGTGACACTTTTGGAGTTGCTTACTAGGGTGCCCCGCGCCCTTACTGAAAAGTTGTACTAGACACGTGGAATCTGCACGCTTGAGTTGGTTAACTACTACTAATTTTATGACAGTCTTGCACACTCGTTGAGGGGGGTTGGGATGGCCTAGTGGTCTAGAGTGCCGCGCTTCGACCTCTAGCTGGCCGGTCACCTCTGGCTTGCGGCTGTGGTTTCGAGCCCTGGTGTGAGCGTATGTGGCATGGAGATAGGGGCGCCTTCTCAACCTCTTGGGTTTCCTCCGGGCACTCCGGTTTCCTCCCACTGCTAAAGACCCCTACGCGCAAGCGAATTATTGAAATAAAAATTTTAAAAAAAAACATGTTAGTCCCGAAATGACCTAGTTGTGTTGAGTGGATGTTAAACCCCATTTCTCTCTCTCCCTCTCGCACACTCGTTGAATTTATAAATAGCAACAGCATAGGGAAATTCTCAACATACAATCAACTATTACAGTCGTAAAAAATCTATTGTTGACGATTCTGTACAGCAGTAATATTTAGCATTTGGTTATAACGGCATCTTTAGATATTACGCTCGTTTTATTTTTTTAAATTGCTTTATCCTTAACAAGACTGTAAGGAGCGACATATTTTGGTTTAGTTCAAATAATATCTTTGAATAACTCAGGTTGGACAGCAACATGATACCAGCATAAGTTTCATTTTACTTTTACAAGGTTTGTAAAACAATTGTTGAGTCACCCACCGTGCATCATTTCTAAATTCGATTTCTTGTTCCAGCTTTCTGCAATGTTTCGTAAAAAAGTAGTCTGGATTACCCGGGCCTGTCAATCAGACGGAGAATGGTCGGTAGACTAGTGAATTGAGACTATTTTCAAAACAAGGGCATGTGACCTTTTTTTTTACTCGAAAGTGTCTGGATGTTATGGACGACACTCCGAACCATTTTTCTGTTTATATTTATGATGGTTAAATGGTCAATTGGTTTTAGCTTATTAAGTACAACATTACCGTTTATTTAGTGACTATAAAGGTGTGAAACTGATTTAAAGATTGGTTTATATATAAATATTGTGGTGTAATTGTTGAGCTATTTGGAGATATTTATTTATGGTGGGGCACCCTACTTACATGAGCTAAAATAGCAGAAGATAGGTTGCCAGGCAATGAAACATACACCACAGCAGCTGAATAGTCCGGGCAGTCAACAAGAGTTGTCGCATATTTTTACTTTTTTTGTTAATGAAACATTTATAATACACTAAAATCTGATTAAGTATCAACAAATCATTAGAATGCTAACGTTTAATATACAAAACATACAATATCATGGATTTAGCTGTTCAGTTATCAAAATTCATTGAAAACTGCAATGATAACTTTGGCAATAATTATCAGAAATCGCTAAAAATCAATAGGCTTCCTTATCTAATGACCAAAAGCACTGTGTATCAATTTAAAGTCATTCGGATTTTAACTTTGGCCCCTAATCCATCTACAAGATTGTTCAAAGTCATCAAGGAACATAACACTGGCAGTAATTATCAAAAATCGTTGAAAATTAAAAGACTACTTCGTCTCAACACCTGAAACACTGTGTATGAATTTAAACTCAATCGGACATTAATTTTGGCTTCTTGAGTTTCCAAAAGATTTTTTGAAGTGATCAAGGGCCACAATTCTGGCTGTAATTATCGAAAATCACTGAAAAAAAATCCAATAGGCTTCTTCGTCTCATGACCTTAAACAGTGTGTATAGATTTAAAGTCAATCGGATATTAACTTTATACCAACTGACGGACGGCGGGCGGGGACGACAATATACGACCACATTTCAATGTGAGGGTATAAAAACGCATGGTGGTTAAATTTTCAGAATTTTCTCGGGGAGGGTGAGGCCCCCATATTCCGCGACGATTGATTGGTTGTTGGGAATTGGGGTCAGTCAGGTAGGCTACATTGAACCACATTGAAGTTGTTGAATTCACAGGCTGGAATAGAAGGAAAACGCGTTTGCGGCAGTCAAATTTTCAAAATTTTCTCACAACGGTACAGTCTTCATGGAATGTAAACGACTGATTGGAATTGGAGTCAGTCAGTCACCTTTATTAGGCTATATTGGACCGCTTTGAAGTTGCTTTGTTCATGGGCTGAAATAGTAGGAAAGCACGTTTGCAGCCGTCAAATATTAAAAAAAAATTTCTTGGGGTCCATACAAGGTAAGCTCTGGATAGGTGATGAACACCGGTGCCGCTGTCTGTAAACACAAATTTTTTATCATGCATTTCAGGTTCTGCCCCCTAACTGTCATCGAACCCGTACGCCTATGGAGGAGTACTTTCTTTACTACAAGTGACAAAATTTACAGCTTGCCAGAATATAACAAGTTCAGTAACCATTTCTAAGAAGATAGTAGGAAAAGAAAAGTATGGATGTATATCCACGAAAATTTTGTTTCTCTTACAGCGGTCTTAGTTATACGTCAAATCAGTCCCACAAAGGGACCAGCTGGTCAAGCTGTCTAGGGCCCATCAGAGCGTTGATCTGCCTCTGAGTTTTTCAAATTGACATTACAAAGGAAAGAAACATCCTCTGTAGGAAATAAAATGAATTGGAGTTTAATTTCATGCTGCTCTGCACCAACCTTTCTAATAAAGACAGGAAAATGCCATGCAGTGTGCCATGACAGGGAAACCACACTTGTAAGTCATTGTTAAAGACCTTGCATCTAACTCATTAAGCCACCATGGCTCACTGTTGGAATATGCCTGTAGATCTACATGTACCATGAGGAAAAATTTCTCACCTGATAAATTGGTTGGAGCATTTGTTTCACTGACTCCATTTGCTACTGGTGTGGAAGTGGCATGAGGCAGATTTTTAGTCACAGGAGCAACTGTCTCTTCCGAAACTTTGGGTGAAGTCGACAATTTGGACTTGGTTTTCTTTTCCATTATTACCTCTTCTGGTACAGGTTTCTGTTTGGATTGCTTTGCAGGAGTTGTTTTAGATGATTTAGGTGTAGTGTCTATGGCTGATACTGTAGGTTTTGGTCGTGATGAGGAGGAGGGTAATGGCTCTGTAGTAGCAGGATCTACATCCACTGTGTCTCTTCCATCCTCACCATTCCTTACATCCAATTTACCATTCTTCTGCCCTAATAATGCAACAAAACATAGTCACATGGGAGGCTAACCTTTCAGCTTTATGGGTGACCAAATGTTAGAATTCGGGCAAAAGCAGATCAAAGAAAGAGCAGTGTATGGATCAGAATTCACAAGATTATTTTAACTCTTAACCTAGTAATGTGTCTGCTAAAATGCTTTAGATGGCCGTTAAAGAGTGTTTCATTGGCCAATCCCTCACTTCCACCAACGTAATAAATCCAGGTGCAGTAAAGACTAGTAAAACAAAATTTTGACCTTAAAACATAATGAAATAGGATTTGTCTTTAAATCAGATTGGTAATTTCTAAACTTTTGGTTTTAAACCATTAAGATTTGAATATATGTTATGAAGCTCAATGAAAACAAACTACTGATTTGACTAGAAGTGACATAATGCAGCTGAACATTTACTGACCCAAGTAAATGAAATGAAATGGGAGTTTTATGGCATGTCAGATCAACCACATCAAATTAAAGTAGTATCTCATTAATCAATTATATACATTTGTACATAAACCAAGTGAATCAACAACAACCCACATTGACCATAACTTTAGGCCTACTTAATTACAGTGAAAGATAGCTACAGAAGATGGAACCAGCAGCTGCCAGGCAGGATACACCCACATTTCGAGATATGGATAGAAAACAAGCTAAAAAGAGAGTGATTTTTCCTACAATCAAGGACCATAAATCATTAAAATTGTGACCTATACAGGGACCACAACCTTGATATACCATATTTTTACACTATTCGCGTACAAGTGGCGGCCATTTTGTTCGGCAACTTTGGTCTCATATTCACAATATTCCAACTCAACGTTCCTTACGGTTTAACGGTGTATATAATCAAACAGTTTTATAAATCTGATAATAATCGTGACCTCTGTAGGGTCCACAAGCTAAAAATAGGTTGCCAGGCAATGAAACATACGCCCACACAGCAGCTAAATCGTCCGGGCAGTCAACAAGAGTTGTCGCATATTAAGGAATTATCAGAAAATCATTAGAATTTGTTTAGTTTTTGTTTAGTTTTTTTAAATCAGGTAATAATTGTGACCTCCAGAGGGACCACAAGCTAATAAAGGTGATTTGTCGTACAAACGGCAGCCATTTTTTGTCCGTCAATTTTGGTCCGATTTTCATGAAACTTGAACTCAACCTTCATTACCATGTAACAGTGATATAATCAAACTTTTTTCGAAATCGGATAATAATTTTGACCTCCAGAGGAACCACAAGCTAAAAAGGACGATATTCAGGAAGTAATGATCCAATGGGCGCAAGTAGTGAAAGGAACTAAGATCTTTGGCTTATAAACATAAATGTCAAGTTACATCAAAATCGGTTCAAACCTCAATATGACATATTTTCGTGACACTATTCCCGTACAAACGGCGGACATTTTGTCTGTCAATTTTGGTCCAATTTTCATGACATTCGAAGTCAACCTTCATTACCATGTAACGGTGATATAATCAAACAGAGGAACCACAAGCTAAAAAGATAGGTTGCCAGGCAACGAAACATACGCCCACAGCAGCTAAATCGTCCGGGCAGTCAACAAGGGTTGTCGCATATTTTTACTTATTTCGCTAATGAAACATTTGCAATACACTAAAAACTGCTTAAGAGTAACAACTCATTATGTAATTATCAGAAAAACATTAGAATTTGATTGCTTTTTATAAAGTGTTACCCCACGCTAACAATTAGTATACATGAAACATTTAATATCATGGATTTAGCTGTTCAGTTATCAAAATTCATTGAAAATCAAAATACTTGTTCGTTTCAACACCTTAAACACTGTGTATTAATCTAAAGTCAATCGGATGATAAGTTTGGCCTCTATAGCGTCACAAGATTTTTTGAAGTTATCAAGGGAGATAACTCTGGCAGTAATTATTTGAAATCCGTGAAAATCAATAGGCTTCTTCGTCTCATGACCTTAAACACTGTGTGTTAATTTAAGCTCGATCGGATATTAACTTTGGCCTCTAGAGCTTCCACAGGATTTTTTCGAAGTGATCAAGGGCCATAACTCTGGCAGCAATTATTGAAAATCGATAGACGTCTTAGTCTCATGACTGTAAACACTATGTATAAATTTGAAGTCAATCGGATATTAACTTTGGCCTCTAGAGCATCCACAAGATTTTTTGAAGTGATCAAGGGCCATAACTCTGGCAGTAATTATCGGAAATCGCTGAAAATGAAAACGCTTCTTCGTCTCATGACCTTAAACACTGTGTATAAATTTAAAGTCAATTGGATATTAACTTTGACCTCTAGAGCGTCCACAAGATTTTTTGAAGTGATCAAGGGCCATAACTCTGGTAGTTATTATCGGAAATCGCTGAAAATCAATAGGATTCTTTGTCTCATGACCTTAAACACTGTGTATAAATTTGAAGTAAATCGGATATTAAATTTGGCCTCTAGAGTGTCCAAAAGATTTTTTTAAGTGATCAAGGGCCATAACTCTGGCACTAATTATCAGAAATCGCTGAAAATCAATGGGTTTCTTTGTCTCATCACCTTAAACACTGTGTATAAATTTAAAGTCAATCGGATATTATCTTTGGCCTCTAGAGCGTCCACTAGATTTTTAGAAGTGATCAAGGGCCATAACTCTGGTATTTATTATCGGAAATCGCTGAAAAACAATAGGCTTCTTCGTCTCATGACCTTAAACACTGTCAATCAGATATTAACTTTCGTACACAAAATATGGAGTTTGTCGATCCAACCGGAAGTGCCACCACCTTGAAACGTGCAAAATCAATAGAACTTTGGTGATATTGTACTTACAGACACGGGAGTTATATTTTCTGAATCCTTGAAGGAAAACCTTAAAAACGTTCAGAGCAGAATTTTGATTTAGGTCAACTGATGGTCGCCATTTTGAAGTGAATATGAAACAATGAAAAATCTACATTTATGGGCTTATAAACAAACACAATATAAACACAATAGGGCATAGTACGTTCAATGCGTTTCCTATGTCTGATATTAATACATTTCAGGATAGCCGGGATACGGGTCAAATTTTTGGTATTTGAATAATTCAAATATTTGAATTTTGCCTTTGAGGTTTTTCGTGCCGACAAAGTTGTTTACGAGTGAAAAGTCACATTAATTTCACTAGATTGTTACCGATTTTAATGATTTATTTTTGTTCAGATTATTTATATGACCCATGACATGTGACAGGAAGTGACTGTGAAGATGAAAGCTTTAATATCTGCTTAGCAGATCTAGTTATTATTTTTTTTTTTTGTGTAGTTTCTGCAAATCGGATTTCTCAGAATCTAACCATGGGATCTTTTGAAACTTTGACTTACCCTCCCAAAACTGGGTGGCAGTTTTTGATTAAATATATTTTCAAAATGTTTTACAAATTCGAAATCACCGAATTTTACGAACGAATGCATTTGACCTACAATGCTGTAACTTTGTGACTATTTGACCTATTTTACTACTTTTTTTTCTTTGAGTACCCATGAGACAATTACTTTAAATCTGCAGTTTCAGATTTTCTCATTTTGAAAATTCGTCACTGTTATTTCGAACCGGAAGTTGATACAAACTTGACAATGCAGTTTCAGATTTTCTAATTTCGAAAATTCGTCGCTGTTATTTCGAACCGGAAGTTGAGACCAACTTGACAATTTCTTTAATAGTTGTACAATTTGGCGATATTGTACTTACAGACATGGGAGTTATATTTTCTGAATCCTTGAAGGAAAGCCTAAAAAACATTCAGAGCAGAATTTTGATTTAGGTCGACTGATGGTCGCCATTTTGAAGTGAATATGAAATATACATGTAGTGAAAAATCGACATTTACGGACTTATAAACAAACACAATAGGGCATAGTACGTTCAATGCGTCTCCTATGTCTGAAATTAATATATTTCAGGATAGCCGGGATACGGGTCGAATTTTTGGTATTTGAATAATTCAAAAATTTGAATTTTGCCTTTGATGGGTTTCGTGCCAACAAAGTTGTTTACGAGTGAAAAACCACATTAACTTCACTAGATTATGATCGATTTTAATGATTTATTTTTTCTTGTTCGAATTATTTATATGACCTATCCATGGGATCTTTCTGAAATTTTGACCTACTCCCCCCTCCCCCCACAAAAATGGGGTGCGAACCTTGATTAAATATATTTTCAAAACATTTCACGAATCCGAAATCACTGAATTTTACAAATGAATGCATTTGACCTACAATGCTGTAATTTTGTGACTATTTGACCTATTTTACTAATTCTTTTTTTTTTTGAGTATCCTAAGACATTTACTTCAAATCTGCAATTTCGGATTTTCGAATTTCGAAACTTAGTCGCTGTGATTTCGAACCAGAAGTTGAGACCAGCTTGACAATTTCTTTAATAGTTGTGCGATTTTCATGAAATTTAGAATGTACATTGTAAGTAGAATTTGCCAATGGATCTTCAATGATGTCCTGAGAAATTTTCTAAATTATCTCCCCATGGTAAAATTAAGGATCAAAATTTTCAAAAAAATTGTCGAAATATAGGTCAGAATGACCTGATTTTCTTTTTTGATACTAGATAAGTAATTACTGATTTGTACGCAAAATATGAAGTTTGTCGATCGAACTGGAAGTGCCACCATCTTGAAATATAAAAGTAAATAATGCTTTTTTGATATTTTACTTACAGACATGGGAGTTATATTTTCTGAAACCTTGATAAAATGTCTAAAAAAAATTCAGAGCAGAATTTTGATTTACATGTAGGTCAACTGGGGGTCGCCATTTTGAATTGAAAATTAAAACTAGTAGCAATTTGATTGACCGAGACTTTGGAACACAATAACTCTCCTTCTAATTGAGCTAGAATTTTCAATCTTAATGTAGACGTTCACTAGGTCATTGTCATGATGGAGTTCAAAGATGATCATTTTCTGTCTAGGGTAAGCAGAGAAAAGCAAGCTGATTTGTTGATTCTTTAGGGCACGATACCTTTGGTTATAATGAAGGGAGTGCGATAAAACTCTTGTCAATCGAGAGTCTAATAGCTAGCCTGTTAGGTGATATCATTGTATCATTTTTTTAAATGTCGGGGGTAGCCGCAAAAAAGAGAACAAGAATCCAAAAAGTCGTAATTTTACGATTTGGAGCATTTTTAGAGGTCTTTTTCTACAAAGAATCTTATCGGTAGTCTTTTATATGAAACCATCAATCAACAGTCCAAAATATCAGGAGTAGAAGAACAAAAGGATCGAAAATTGAAAACGGCACCCTTTCATTGTTAAGCTAAACATGCAGTGTAGGTGACTACAATCTGCATATTTAGTCATCATATAGAGCTTATTCAACAGTATCGAATTCCAACTGCTTAGGAATATTTTACGTGCACTCCAATGTGTACATGGGACCTTGGTTTTTCATCCCATCCGAATGACTAGACAGCTGTCCTTGTCAGGCCCTCCGTTCTGCCTCACTGACAAAGGGGAACCACGCAGGAAAATCGAGATGAACTTTCCCGGTGCAGAACTTTCAATTCAGGCCAAACGTTTATTGCAAACGATTAAGGTCGTCAGTGGGAGCTTATTTTCAAAAGTTTTGTAATAATCGATTGGTAATTAAAGTACCGTGTAAATTAAACTGTTAAAACAGACAATTTTGCCCGGTTGAAATATTTTTTGCTATAAGTCAGCAATTTGCCGATTTTAGCGAGGCTGAATGGCTGAATGGTTAGCATGTGCGCGCTCTATGGTAACGTCTGTCATTGAGTCAACCGGCGTAGTTTCGATTTCCACGTTGCACGTGACATGGAGTATGGTGTCTAACCTAGTGGGTTTGCTTTGTGTCCTTTGGTTTCCTCCCACGTCTAAAGACCCCTACGTGCAAGGGAAGTTTTTAAATAAAATTAAAGATATGTTGCCAGGCAACGAAACATACGCCCACAGCAGCTAAATCGTCCGGGCAGTCAACAAGGGTTGTCGCATATTTTGAAACATTTGTAATACACTAAAAACTGATTAAGAGTAACAACTCATTATGTAATTATCAGAAAATCATTAGAATTTGATTGCTTTTTATAAAGTGTTACCCCACGCTAACAATTAATATATACATGAAACATTTAATATCATGGATTTAGCTGTTCAGTTATCAAAATTCATTGAAAATCAAAATACTTGTTCGTTTCAACACCTTAAACTCTGTGTATCAATCTAAAGTCAATCGGATGATAAGTTTGGCCTCTATAGCGTCACAAAATTTTTTGATGTTATCAAGGGAGATAACTCTGGCAGTTATTTGAAATCTCTGAAAATCAGTAGGCTTCTTCGTCTCATGACCTTAAACACTGTGTGTTAATTTAAAGTCGATCGGATATTAACTTTGGCCTCTAGAGCTTCCACAGGATTTTTTCGAAGTGATCAAGGGCCATAACTCTGGCAGCAATTATTGAGAATCACTGAAAATCGATAGACGTCTTAGTCTCATGACTGTAAACACTATGTATAAAGACAGATATTAACTTTGGCCTATAGAGCATCCACAAGATTTTTTGAAGTGATAACTCTGGCAGCAATTATTGAAAATCACTGAAAATCGATAGAGGTCTTAGTCTCATGACTGTAAACATTATGTATAAACACGGATATTAACTTTGGCCTATAGAGCATCCACAAGATTTTTTGAAGTGATCAAGGGCCATAACTCTGGCACTTATTATCGGAAATCGCTGAAAATCAATAGGCTTCTTCGTCTCATGACCTTAAATACTGTGTATAAATTTAAAGTCAATTGGATATTATCTTTGGCCTCTAGAGCGTCCACAAGATTTGTTTAAGTGATCAAGGGCCATAACTCTGGCACTAATTATCGGAAATCGCCAAAAACAATAGGCTTCTTCGTCTCATGACCTTAAACACTGTGTATAAATTTAAAGTCAATCGGATATTAACTTTAGCCTCTAGAGCGTCCACAAGATTTTTTGAAGTGATCAAGGGCCATAACTCTGGTAGTTATTATCGGAAATCGCTGAAAAACAATAGGCTTCTTCGTCTCATGACCTTAAACACTGTGTATAAATTGAAAGTCAATCGGATATTAACTTTAGCCTGTGGACGGACGGACGGGGGCGACGACAATATACGACCACATTTCAATGTGGGCGTATAAAAACCATAAGTTAGTCCCAAAATGACCTTGTTTGTGTCGAATAGATGTTAAGCCGCATTTCTCTCTTTCTCTTTTATTTTTAAAGTTTTGTAATAATCGGTTGGTAATCAAAGGTACTGTAAAAAGGTACTTTTAGAAACTTCAAGAAACTTGATAACGAGTGTTTTATTAATGAACTTCAGAATGCTAATTATTTCCCAATTTCTCAACTAGAAAGTGTCAATGAAAGAGCCAGTACTTATAATAGTATAATAGTAGATGTTCTTGATCAAATTCTATCACTCAAGTCCAAAACTATTAATATCCGACCAAACAATGCTTGGTTTACTGATGAGCTACGTGAACTAAAAAAGTCCAAAACAAAAGCGGAAAAAACTTGGTACAAGACCAAACTTCATGTTCACAAAGAAATCTTTAAATCTAAGAAGAATGAACTCCGCCATAAAATAAAAGACTGCAAGAAGTCATATTTTTCTAATAGAATTGAAAGCAGTCAAAATAAGCAACGTGAATTATTTGAAATATCAAAATCTCTTCTTGATCATCGCATGGTCAAACAATTCTACCAGAATCTGATGATCAATTTGAACTGCCATGTAAATTTCTAAACCATTTTTCAGAAAAAATTCGGAGAATCCGATCAAAATTAAAACCAACGGTATTAGCAGACGGTGAAAATCACAATTGTGATTCTCAAATCCCTCAAACTCTGTGTGGGTTTCAAACTGTCAGTGAGAATGACATTAAAAAAAATAGGTTGCCAGGCAACGAAACATACGCCCACACAGCAGCCAAATCGTCCGGGCAGTCAACAAGAGTTGTCGCATTATCAGAAAATCATTAGAATTTGTTTGGTTTTTATAATCAAACGTTTTTTTTTTTAAATCAGATAATAATTTTGACCTCCAGAGGCACAACAAGCCAAAAAGGGTGATTTTTCGTACAATCAGGGGACATAATTCAGGAAGTAATGACCCGATGGGCGCAAATATCGAAAGGAACCAAGATCTTTGGGTTATAAACATACATGTCAAGTTTCATCAAAATCGATTCAAAATTGTGACCTCTATAGGGTCCACAACCTTGATATAACATATTTTCACACTACTCGTGTACAAACGGCGGCCATTTTGTCCGTCAATTCTAGTCCGATTTTCACGTAATTCTAATTCTCTCTTCATAACCATGAAATGGTGATATAATCAAACGGTTTTTTAAATCAGATAATAATTTTGACCTCCAGAGGCACAACAAGCTAAAAAGGGTGATTTTTCGTACAATCAGGGGACATAATTCAGGAAGTTACGATCCGATGGGCGCAAATATCGAAAGGAACCAAGATCTTTGGGTTATAAACATGCATGTCAAGTTTCATCAAAATTGGTTCAAAATTGTGACCTCTATAAGGTCCACAACCTTGATATAACATATTTTCACACTATTCGCGTACAAACGGCGGCCATTTTGTCCGTCAATTTTGGTCCGATTTTCACGAAATTCGAATCCAACCTTCATAACCATGGAACGGTGATATAATCAAACGTTTTTTTAAATCGGATAACAATTTTGACCTCCAGAGGGACCACAAGCTAAAAAGGGCGATTTTTCGGACAATCAGGGGCCATAATTCAGGAAGTTACAATCCGATTGGCGCAAATATCGAAAGGAACCAAGATCTTTGGGTTATAAACATGCATTTCAAGTTTCATCCAAATCGGTTCATAATTGTGACCTCTACACTGATCACAACCTTGATATAACATATTTTCACACTATTCGCGTACAAGTGGCGGCCATTTTGTCCGTCAATTTTGGTCCGATTTTCACGAAATTTGAACTCAGCCTTCGTAACCATGTAACGGTGATATAATCAGACGGTTTTTTAAATCGGATAACAATTTTGACCTCCAGAGGGACCACAAGCTAAAAAGGGCGATTTTTCGGACAATCAGGGGCCATAATTCAGGAAGTTACGATTCAATTGGCGCAAATATCGAAAGGAACCAAGATCTTTGGTTTATAAACATGCATTTCAAGTTTCATCCAAATCGGTTCAAAATTGTGACCTCTACACTGTTCACAAGCTAAAAAACGTGATTTTTCGTACAATCAGGGGCCATAACCCATGAAGTTACGGTCCGATACATGCCAATATCGAAAGGAACCGAGATCTTGGGGTCATAAACCTATATTTTAAGTTTCATTGAAATCGGATAAAAATTGTGACCTGTAGACTGTTCACAAACAATTGTGGACGGACGGACGGACGGACGGACGGACGTCCGGACGGACGGACGGACGGACGGACGGACGAACAGGGGCGACGACAATATACGTCCACATGAAAATGTGGGCGTATAAAAATAGTGAAAGAATCCTCTAAAACCACTTGTTCCTTAGACCCAATTCCATCCAAATTTCTAGTGAATAATATTGATGTGTTTTCTCCGGTTATAACCAATATCATCAATTCTGCTATAAGTGAAAATTGTGTCCCTGATGTATTTAAGCATGCCATTGTTTTTCCTTTAATCAAAAAGCCCAGTCTTGACAGAAATCTTGAAAGAAACTACAGTCCAGTGTCTAATTTAAGTTTTATATCAAAGCTTTTAGAACGTTGTATTTCAAAACAGTTAGTGTCTCATTTGAGTGATCATGATTTATTGGAAAAGTTCCAAAGCGCCTACAGAAAATACCATAGCACTGAAACAGGTCTAATTCGTGTACACAACGACATCAACTTATCTGTAGATAAGAGTGAATGTGTTTTACTTGTACTACTGGACTTATCGTCAGGTTTCGACACTGTTGACCATCTGATACTCCTAAACCGACTACAGAATGTGTTTGGAATCAAAGAAAAAGCACTTGAACTTATTACTTCGTATCTAACAAACAGACATCAGACAGTTATAGTTGGTGATCATGCATCACCCAAAACCATCCTTTCTTGTGGCGTTCCGCAAGGATCAGTTCTGGGACCGATACTGTTTAGTCTTTATACTTCACCCCTTGGAGACATAGTACGTAAGCATGGGCTGTGTTTTCAATTATACGCTGACGATACTCAGATTTATCTATCATTCAAACCCTCTGTTGACAATCATCTCATTTTTTCTAAGTTAAAACTTGAACAGTGCATAGATGACATTAAAAATTGGATGACTTCAAACTTTCTTAAGTTAAACGATGACAAAACTGAATATCTACAAATTGGTTCTAAAAATGTGCTTAGTAAAGTTGATTCTGATCCTTCAATTCGTGTGTGTAAAACTGTTATATCCTCAACACTAGCTGCTAGAAATATAGGAGCCATCTTTGACTCACATTTTACAATGGAAAATCACGTTAATAATATTTGTAAGAATGGCTATTATAATCTCCGCAATATCAGTAGAATACGTAAATATTTATCTGTTGATGCCACTAGAACTTTAATTCAGTCTCTTGTTATTTCACGTCTTGATTGTTTGAACTCTCTTTTAACTGGGCTACCGATTAAGCTACTTTCTAATCTAAAAGATAGGTTGCCAGGCAACGAAACATACGCCCACAGCAGCTAAATCGTCCGGGCAGTAAACAAGGGTTGTCGCATATTTTTACTTTTTTTGGTAATGAAACATTTGTAATACACTAAAATCTGATTAAGAGTAACAACTCATTATGTAATTATCTGAAAATCATTAGAATTTGTTTGCTTTTTATAAAAGTTTTGCCCCACACTAACAATTAGTATAGGAAACATTTAATATCATGGATTTAGCAGTTCAGTTATCAAAATTCATTGAAAATCAAAATACTTGTTCGTTTCAACAACTTAAACTCTGTGTATCAATCTGAGTTTGGCATCTGTAGCGTCACAAGGTTTTTTGAAGTGATCAAGGGAGATAACTCTGGAAGTAATTATTTGAAATCAATGAAAATCAGTAGGCTTCTTCGTCTCATGACCTTAAACACTGTGTATGAATTGTAAGTCAATCGGATATTAACTTTGGCCTCTTGATCGTTCACAAGATTTTTTGAAGTGATCAAGGGCCATAACTCTGACACTAATTATCGGAAATCGCTGAGAATCAATAGGCTTCTTCATCTTATGACCTTAAACACTGTGTATAAATTTAAAGTCAATCGGATATTAACTTTGGCTTTTAGAGCGTCCACAAGATTTTTTGAAGTGATCGTGTACAAGCGGCGGCCATTTTGTCTGTCAGTTTTGCTCCGATTTTCATGAAATTCGAACTCAACATCCATTGCAGTGTAATGGTGGTATATTCAAACGTTTTTTTTTAAATCGGGTAATGATTTTGACTTCTAGAGGGAACACAAGCTAATAAAGGCAATTTTTGTACAATCAGGGGCCATAATTCAGGAAGTTACCATCCGATATGCGCAAATATCGAAAGGAACCAAGATCTTTGGGTTATAAACAAACATGTCAAGTTTCATCAAAATCGAATTAAAATTGTGACCTCTACTGGGTCCACAATCTTAATAAAACGTAATTTCACACTATTCGCGTACAAACGGCGGCCATTTTGTCTGTTAATTTTGGTCTGATTTTCACAAAATTTGAACTCAACCTTCATTATTGACCTCCAGAGGGGCCACAAGCTAAAAAGGGCCATTTTTCTGACAATCAGCGGCTATAATTCAGGAAGTTACGATCCGACGGGCGCAAATATCGAAAAGAACCAAGATCTTTGGGTTTTAAACAATGTGTATAAATTTAAAGTCAATCGAATATTAACTTTGGCCTCTAGAGCATCCACAAGATTTTTTGAAGTAATCAAGGGCCACAACTCTGGCACTAATTATTAGAAATCGCTGAAAATCGATAGGCTTCTTCGTCTTATGACCTGAAACGCTGTGTATAAATTTAAAGCCAATCGAATATTAACTTTGGCCTCTAGAGCGTCCACAAGATTTTTTGAAGTGATCAAGGGCCATAACTCTGGTAGTTATTATCGGAAATCGCTGAAAAACTATAGGCTTCTTCGTCTCATGACCTCAAACACTGTGTATAAATCTAAAGTCAATCGGATATTAACTGTAGCCTCTAGAGCGTCCACAAGCAATTGTGGACGACGGACGGACAGGGGCGACGACAATATACAACCACATTTCAATGTGGGCGTATAAAAATTAAAGTGATAAAACAGAAAATTTCGCCCGGTTGTGATGTTTCTCACTTTAAAGTCAGCAATTTGCCAATTTTAGGGGGGCAAACGTTTATTGCGATCGATTAAGCTGGCCAGGGGGAGCAAATTTTTAAAAGTTTTGTAACAATCAGTTGATAATTAAAGGTACCGTGCAAATTCAACTGTTAAAATAGAAAATTTCGCCCGGTTGAAATGATTCTCGCTGTAGGTCAGCAATTTGCCGATTTTAGGGAGATTGGATGGCTGAATGGTTAGCACCTGCACCCTGTATCGTAACGTCTGTCATTGAGTCAACTGGTGTTGTTTCGATTTCTTGGTTGTACGTGACAAGGAGTATGGTCGCCTGTCACACCTCGTAGGCCGAAACTCCGCTGCCCGGGTAAAATTTTCCTCATTGCACACTTTATGGAGTATGCCCGTCTTCATTAGCCCATTTTAGGAGCAGAACAGTAAGACGTTAAACCCCATTCCATTTCATTTCCTCTATGTTGCTTATTTATTATAGTGGATAAATCTTTTTTTTCTGGTTCTAGCAATTATTTAATTTCTGCATAGAAACCTTGCTTTGAACAGTTTTTTTTTATTGCAGAGTGCGATTCTTGTATATTGCAGTCTATGACCCTTTGTTTAAAACATGCTTAAGAAGTTGTCACGATTTCCTACTTATAACCAAACATACAGTATTGGAAACCATAATTATATAACATATCCCTAATTTTGAAAGCCCGATTACAGCTATACAAGTTTCAGTTATTTCCCGTTAGTTTAAAAATTATTCTTTTGCCCGGGTGCAATGTTTCTCACTACATTGTACATTTAAACTTGTAACTTTGTGATTTTGATGATTATGTCTATTATTTTCCAAATTTACATATTTAACGTAAATATTCAAACAGTTGAGAGGTCAACCATATTCAAAAAGTATTAGTTCCGTTCAAAGTTATCTCATTTAATTTTTCGATGTTTTCTTACCATTTTCATTTCATTTTTCTGAAACTTTTGAAGTTGGAAGTCATCCCGATTACAACAACACAAGTCTCAGTTATTTTTTAGACTTATAACTTTGCGATTTTTTTTCCGATTTTGATAATTATTTTTTCTTGTACTTACTTCAATCTTTTAAGATACTTGATATAATCCATGCCACGTGACTATGAATATGAAAGCTTTCATATCTGCATGGGACAATAGCAGATCTAGTTGTTATTATTATATATACATGTAGCTAATAATTAATATATCGACAAATGACTGGCATCATTTGTATCACTGTACTTATAGAGAATAGTTTACCTTGTATAGACCCCGAACAAAATTTTGGAATATTTGACAGCTGCAAACCCATTTTCCTGCTATTCCAGCCCGAAAACAAAGCAATTTCAAAGTGATCTATACAGCCTAATTAAGGTGGCTGATTCGAATTCCAATCAACCAATCAATCGTTTACAGTCCATGAAGATGGGACTGTTGTGAGAAAATTTTGACGCTACCAAATGTGAATACAGCAACTTTAATGTGGTCCAATGTAGCCTACCTGACTGACCCAAATAACCAATCAACCAATCAATCGTCGCGGGTTATGGGGAGCTGACCCTCTCCGAGAAAATTGTGAAAATTTAACCACCTCAAATGCGTTTCCTGCTATTCTAGCTCATTTAAGTAACTCCAAAAGTGTCCTACTATGAATTCCATCCATCCAAACTGACTGTTGCATTAACAAATAATAATAAAAAAGTCGAACAAAATAGAGTGGATTGAGACAAAATGTTTTAATCCATAGTCAACCCAGTACAGATTCGAAAACATTTCGGGTTTACTGATATCGGCGCCAGTCTTCTTCGAGAGGTGAAGAAGTGGATCTGACCTTGTATTGACCACCAAGAAAATTTTGGAATATTTGACGGCCGCAAAGCGTTTTCCTGCAATTCCAGTCCCTAAAATTAGTGTTTTATTAGATTCCGGGCACTTTATTTTGCCGTGTATAGATAGATTACATAAAAAGATAACATTTTTATTTAAAGTTCTCAGACTAGTCCACGACCCAACGTTAGGAAAGCCGCTATAGATAATGTGTATAGTATGTGTAGTGCCTGTGATGTCACCAGCCAATCAAGGGTCATTCCAGCTCAGATCAACACACGGTGTTAACCCGACCCCCTCCGATTTTGATGAAATTTTGCATAAGTGATGTCTAAGACTAGAAAAGCCTAAATCTGAAATTTTAGCCAAATCGACCTATTGGTTACTGAGATATGACCTTTTGAACTTTTGACCTTTTCCACATATTTCTCGTTCCCCTGAAATTTCAAATCCTCATATCTCAGCAACCAGTAGGCCTATCATGGTGTAATTGGTGTCGTTGGAAAGCTAGAAAGACAAGGAATCCATTTCTGGCATCAGAACTCATCAGGAACACTTTTGGGGGTTTCGATATTTTTACCCACGTTTTGACCTTGACCTTGACCCAAAGGCCCTGGAGACCTTGACCTGAACTTTTGTCCCAATGAAAGCTAAGACAGTCTACCATCATATATCAAAAGATCCCAATGGTAAAATTGTTCTTTCCCAAGATATCATCAATTCAATTGTACCATGCTTCCATAAATTCAGCATGGCAGCAGATCAGATTACTGTAATTAGCTTGGTAAAGTTCTCTGGTAGTGATTATTGTGAACCCCATTTATTTAGCTGCATTTTGGCGTTTGTTTATGTTACTCTGATAAGGAACTTGAACATCGAGCAGATTCACAAGATAACTCCTCACAAGTCACAGCCAATTTCAATGGTGGTACAAGATGAGATACAGTCATTTCACTGGGACAATAAACAAGCGACCTTGCATCCATTTGTTGCATATAGACGAAGGAGTGATGGATCTCTAGAGCATAAAAATGTTTGTGTGGTAAGCGATAGTAACATTCATTCTGCAGTTAGTGTGCATGCATTTTTGCAAGCGGTGATACCATATTTGAAGCAACAATTTCCTGGTATGAAGACAATTCATTACTTCACAGATGGCTGTGCGGGCCAATATAAGAACAGATACAACTTTCTGAATCTCGCACATCACGAGTCAGATTTCGGTGTGAAAGCCGAGTGGAACTTTTTTGCTACAAGTCATGGCAAAAGTGCCTGCGATGGCATCGGAGGCACTGTTAAGAGACTACCGACAAAAGCGAGCCTTCAAAGGCCCTACAATGATGCCATTCTTTCGTCAGATGCTATAATGAAATTCTGTGAACAGAACATTCCAGGAATACACTTCATCAATGTGAGCCCAGACGCTATAGAGAGTTGGAACTCAAAACTCCAGAGTCGATTAGAAAATGCGAACCGCATCAAGTCATTCCATCGTTACGTGCCTTTATCGGCAACGAAATTGCATGTGTATAAACTGAGTCAGCAGGAAGATAGACCGGGAGTTGCCCTAGTTTCGGGAACTGAAAGTGAAACGGATCGGCCATTCGAACTCGAGGATATAAAACTACAAAGCTATGCATGTGTAGTATACAATGAAATGCCTTGGGTAGGACTAGTCGAGGAATGTTCCGAGGAATATGGTGACTATTTTATAAATTTCATGCATCCTCATGGTCCAGCAAAACAATTCTTTTGGCCTACTCAATCGGACAAGTGCTGGCTTGATGAAACAGACATTTTGTGTACTATCGATGCCCCTTCTATTTCACCTTCCCATTCAGGTCGTATTCAATACAAACTTAGCCAAGGCGACCATGCGAAGATAGCACGAGTGTGCAGGAAATGGTCAGGATGTTTGTAACTTGGATGTTACTTGCTGTCGATATTGATCATTAACTGCTTCTGGTTCGGACCTCCTAATCGCTGTTCATATCTCACTTAGTTTATGTTGACTGAAATACTTATGCTGCAATCATAGTGCTGCTTGTGTACCATAAATGAAATCGATAAAATCTGATGATCAGTTTTAAATGAAAATGGCTCTCAATAAAGCTGAATTGAGTTTGAACTGAAGATTTTTTTATTTTGAATTTTTTATGTACAAGATAGTCCAGATATAGCTCCCACCCAGTGAAATACTGTGTTATTGATGTAACCATGGTGAAATTAAAGACATGGTATCTCGGAAAAGAACAATTTTACCATTGTGATCTTTTAACATATGATAGTAGACCGTCTTAGCTTTCATTGGGACAATAGTTCAGGTCAAGGTCACCAGGGCCTTTGGGTCAAGTCAAGGTCAAAACTTGGGTGAAAAAATCAAAACCACTAAACTTGCTTCAAGTTAGATTCTGAATTCCTTGTCTTTCTAGCTTTCCAACGACACCAATTACACCCTGATAGGCATACTGGTTGCTGAGATATGAGGATTTGAAATTTCAGGGGAAAGCGAAAAATGTCAAAAGTTCAAAAGGTCATATCTCGGCCTCCAATGGGTCGATTTGGCTAAAATTTCAGATTTGGGCTTTTCTCGTCATAGACATCATGTGTACAAAATTTCATCAAAATCGAAGGGGGTCGGGTTAAAAATTTCAGATTTCTGTGTTGATCTGACCTGGAATGACCCTCAACCGGATTAAGGCAGTAATTGAAAATTTGAAAACCGCTTTTGGCTATCGGTTACTCACACCTTAATAGTTGGATTAATTTTAATTAGATTGGTTTGAACTTGCCGTAAAATAGATATACTAACTATTGGCTTAAGTACAAGCAATTAAGATTTTCTATCTCATGTGGTCTTTAACCTCCTAAGAGCATCCACAAGATTTTTCAAAGTGATCAACGGCCATAACTGGAGCAGTAATTATTGGAAATTGTTGAAAATCAATAGGCTTTTTCGTCTCATCACCTTATTAAATACTGTGAATAAGTTTAAAGTCAATCGGATATTAATTTTACCCTTTACAGTGTCCCGAAAAGTTTTTCAAAGAACTCGGGTTATAACTCTGGCAGTAAGTATTGGAAATCAATAGGCTTCTTTGTCTCATGACCTTAAACATTGTGTTTAAATCTAAAGGCAATCGGATATTAACTTTAGCCTCTAGAGCATCCACAAGATATTTCAATGTGATCACGAACCATAACTCTGGCAGTAATTATTGGATATCATTGAAAATCACTCGGCTTGTTCATTTCATAACCTGGAACACTGTGTATAAATCTAAAGGGAATGGGATATTAACTTTAGCGTCCACAACATATTTCAATGCGATCAAGGGGCCATAACTAAAGTCAATCGGATATATCTCTAGAGCGTCCAAAAGATATTTCAAAGTGATCAAAGGCTATAACTTTAACAGTAATTATTGGAAAGCGTTGAAAATCAATAGGCTTCTTCAACTAACTAATGTAAACATCATATATCAATTTTGAAACTATCAGATGATACATGTAGTCTGTAGAGTGTTCACAAGAAATTGAGGACAACAGATGGACGGACCTACAGGTGGGACAACGGCAATCACAAATATTAGTAAAATAGATCACAAAATCACAAAGTTACAACTGTGAAGGTCAAAACATTTTGAAAATATTGATTCCAAGGCCACCACCCATTCTTACAAGGAAGCTAACCAGAAATGTATTGATTTCGGAAATAGGAGATGAATTCATGAAATACCTGCCGACTTTGATTATTTACAAGCCGTTAATGGTAATTTTTCACCCCTCAACAACTAGTCGGCACCAAAAATGTCAAAGGATATTCAAATTTTTGAAATATTCAAATTCCAAACATTCGACCATGAGCCTAGTTATCCTGAGTGTCTGAAAGCCTGATCAGATGATAACTAAGAAATTACCCTTTCCGTACCTATAGCAACGGCAGCGGAGACAGGGCAGAAGTCATTGCATACAGAAGACGATGTTGTTATACTTTTAAAGTCAATAACCACCTGATAAATACTTTTTTGAAAACCCATCTTTAAACACTGTGTATAAATTTCAAGTCAATCGTATATTAACTTTTGTTTCTCCACTGGCGATTGCCTTTTTGATTACCTATTATAAAAGCCCTATATTTAGTCCCGCCTTCATGATGACATCGTCTCATACATCCCTTGTCTAAAAAGGTGGTGTTCTTAGTAACGGCTTAAACCCTTGATTTTAAATACAATGATTTATACCCATTCCTGGTAGGATTATCTTAATTGCAGTTGGGTGTGGCAGAAATATTATAATTAATCAATCGTTGTTTTGATGAAAAAAATTGTGAGTCACGTTGGGCTTTGCTACCTTGAACTAAGGGTTCAATTTAAGCAGTATCGCATCGCAAAAAGCGACCCAAATCATGGTAAAAGTGATAGAATTATTTCATTCATTAGCCAAAAATTGCTTTCAAACTTGTGAAGTGCGATTCATTACATTTTGGATGAATGTGGAGTATAGTTAGGCCTATGAACAAATCAATTATTAAATGCAGGACTAACTAATATTCCAAGTTGTGGTCGTGATTAATTTGAACCAGTTTTTATTTCAATATATCCGATAACTAGAAGACAATGCAGACTCTGATTTTAATCACACGTGTTTATAAAATACGTTACTAAAAATAGAATAAAACAACGCAGTATAGTATGATTGGTTAACTTAACTGGAATCTAAAAGTAGACATCTCGTGAGACGCGTGAAACGATGGCATATTCTAAGGTTGATAATATTTTGAAGCCGGAGAGGGGGGTGTTTTTAAATAAAGAAATAAACAAGCAAAGCCACGTCTACAAATATTTCGATTGGAATGGTGTAACTTGAAGTACATGTAGTACATTTTAGACGATTAGTGCGTCCGACATCATGGAGAGACGGTAACTGATTTTTTTTGGGGGGGGGGGAATGTCAGGGTTTTTTTTACCTTCATCCGCAAAGCCGAAGCAGGGTATACAACGAAGGCCGGGCTTTGGCGGAAAAGGTGTCCACTTATACCTCGAAAAATCAGAATTGCAAATTATTTTTGTGATTAAGCTACGTTTTACTGCTTCTCAAATCTGAGCAAATGCTATTCAAATTTTGAATTGATTAGCCAAAATGTGAATCTGTCACAAAAATTTGCTACTCATTGGTTTTAGACTAAATTGAACCCTGGTTGAACAATATAGGACCAACTCTCATCTCGAAACACAGCGAGGGTTGAGAGATAAGGTTTGTTATCTAATCTAGTTAGTTTGTCAGAGTCTTCATCACAGAACCCAACTTAAATCTCTCTCATCGCATGGATAACAATTATCTTTTAATTATTAAAGACAATTCAGATTTGATTACAACCAAGCCGATATTAAATATTATCATCCCTTCTTACATTTTGAGTGATTATGGCTTACTTACTTCCCCTTAACAAATTTCACGCAAAATAATTTGTCAATAAATGTCAACGCAAGAGCAAAGCCTAAAATCTATTCACGTAAATTTTTTTATGACACCCACTATCAACTTTCACAGAGTTCTAAATCCACAATCATATTTATTTAATAGAAAAAAAAAATTGAAAATATTCTTTATTCCAGTTCAGCAGAATCTATCGCCATATTGGATGCATAAATTATACGAACTGGCAACATAGTTTCCAATTATAACACTAACCCAATAAATATTTCACATTCCGTTTGTATTACATGGTGTATAGTTACATATTTCCTGTAAATGATTGGTGAATAAAACATTGCTGTTGTATACATTCCAGAAAACCCCTTAGCCAAATACACATAACATACGTTGATGTAAATTTTATCTAGGTCATCCTCTCACAAATGCACGGAATTATTCTGCAATAACCTTCTCCCTTAATAATAAGGACTTACCCATCGCAAAAATTCCACTGAGGGAAATTTTCACCCTTTAACCAGTCGTTTATTATATAAAAATACTGTAATTAACAGCTATATAGATGTCCCATCAAATCTATTTCATCCGCGTCATACTGAAGTGAATATCCACAGTTTGTATCGGATGACTTATCAAGCTCTGAATACATGAAGGGTTTCTAGCTTGTATCAAGCTCTACTCCTGCTATTTAACAGACTCGCGCCTGTTATAGTTAAAAAAAATATCAACCGAATGTTTACTATTATAATCACTGACCCCTCACAAACAGGATATAAATATAATTTATAAGTATATAAATATTATAATAATGATATTGTTTAGGGAAATGAATATATTCTCAGAGAAGGAGGTTAATGTTTTCAATTTTAATGTTAGCGGTGCAGCGACCTCTCTTACTATCGATTCCGAACCACTAACAAACTGCCCGCCCAGCACTGTGTTAGTCGATCATACGTCTAAAAATGATTCACATTCAAATATGTAAATAATGATTTTGTAAACAGTAGTACTAGTAAAGATATTATTTTAGAATCATGCAATAGATGTTTTAGAAATTATTTTTAAAAAAGGGGTTATAAAATCTTGAAATAACGCAAAGTTTACGGGACAATATGTATAAATATTGTCATTCGCCCTGAAGAAACCAAACAGCGGTCGAAAGTACTCAGCAAAATACATATAAAAATTAAGTAGAAAATACCACTAAAGAAAGTTTAAAAATATAGGCCTAAATATTTCGCCGTTATGTTTTCAGAGGCAATAACAGAAAATGGCACTACGTCATAGTGGAGAGATAGTTACAATAACTTTTCATATAAATCAAAATAGAATCAGGCCCGTAGCTAGCGGGGGGGGGGGGGGGCAAGGGAAAAATTTTGGGCGCCGAAGGGGCCCTTTATCCCCTGGGGAAAAATCGGCACCCTCAATGGGCGCCAAATGACACAATACGAGAACAACGACCAACGTCTCCAGAATAGTATGGGCGCCACATAAAGTCGAGTGACATGGGTTGGGCGCCCATGACGTTATTGGCGCCCAACCAATGCCACTTGGTTTTATGGGCGCCTCGCCAAATGTTAAGGCGCCTCATAATGACACACAGATTGGTTGGGTGCCCACGATTTGATCAATGGGGCGCCCAAAACGGCATGATTTGCGGAGTGCCTTAGTCAAAAGGGAAGCCCATAATGCTGAGGTCATGGGCGCCCATAATGCCAAGATCACAACCGCCTATAATATGATGCTAGTCAGATTGGTTAGGCGCCCACGAATGAATTGGGCGCCCAAAACGGCGTGATAATTTTCAAAATTTAAACGGCATTTTTTGTGGGGTTTCTCATCCAAGAGGGACGCGCATAATGCGGAGATCATAGGTTAACCCATAATATAATGCCCGTGAGATTGGTTAGGCGCCAATGAATGAACTGGGCACCCAAAACGGCTTGATAATCTTCAAAATTCAAACGATGTGATTTGTGGGGGTGCCAATTTCAGGAGGGGCGCCGATGATATAATGCTATGTAGATTGGTTAGGCGCCACGAATGAATTGGGCGCCAAAACGCCTTATCCTGGAGAGGCGCCCATAATGACATGAATGGTGGGGCGTCTTAAAATTTTGGGCCGCAAATAGTATATAATGCTGAATCAGATTTGGTGGGCGCCCAGAAGAGTGTTCAATGGTAGGGTGCCCCACCCTCAATGAATATCTCCAAATATCTCGACAATTACACCACAAAACTAATATATTTAGAAAGCCTTAAATCTGTTTCACACATTTATAGTCACTAAATAAACGACCATGTTGTACTTCATAAGCTATGATCATTAAACCATACATAAATAATACTGAAAAATGGTTTGGAGTGGCGTCCATAACATCCAGACACTTTTGAGTAAAAGATAGGTTACGTGCCCTTGTTTTGAAATTAGTCTCGCTTAACTAGTCTACCGATCATTGTACGTCTAATTGACGGGTCGGGATAATCTAGACTACTTTTTTAAAGAAACATGGAACATGGAACAAGAAATTGAATTTAGAACCACCAACATCAGGCAACTCAACAATATTTTTAAGAACCTTGTAAAAGTAAAATGAAACTACTGCTAGTATCATATTCTTGCTGTACGATGTTGAGTCAGAGATATTATTTGTACTTAACCAAAATATGCAGCTTCTAATGGTACAGTTAATTATAAGGCAATTTAAAAAATAAAACGAGCGTAATTTCTAAAGATGCCGTAATAACCAAGAAGTTAAATATTATTGCTATTCAGAATCGTCAACAATAGATTTTTTACGACTGTAGTAGTGTTAGGTGTTTTGAACATTTCCGCATGCTGTTGCTATTTATAGCCTCCAGGGGCGTACATAATGATTTCGTTTGGGGGGGGGGGGTGTTTAGCCAAAATGCGACCGACTGATGCACATACCCCCCCCTCCAGTGCGAGTGACGCAATCAGGAGCCGGGCACCGCGAGTGAGTTTTCTAGGGAATATGGGGTGGAGTAGGGGCGGTTTCAAATCTAGGGCGCCATCCACAATCCCAACCCACAATGAAAGTAAACAAAATACTGGCTATAACATGAGGCGTCCCGGTAGTACATATATAGTATTGTAGAACTACATAGTTGTTCGCCGATCGGTGTCTCGTCGGAAAGCAGTTTTATTTAGTTTATGTCGTATTATTGATTGTGCCTATAACACAGTAATTTGAGAAAATTTTTAAAAATTGATTCAATATCCTGGCTTAAGAGGTCATTGCTGGGAGAAATTCTTGTGCACGGTGCCTACGGTGAGCACTCTATAAACCCTATACGGTGTAGGTACATCGGCGTCCCCGGAAGCCCCATCGGCGCCCCGGAAGCCTTTGCCCCGCTAACAATTTTGGGCTAGCTCCGGGCCTGGGAATAATATCACTGGTTGAGTTTGGGTTTGAATTTGTTAATAAAATACTCTTCTTCAGCTCTTAATTTTTTGTGATATTATTATCAGGCAGTTTATAAAAGGGGAAAATTTGAAAATGTGGAGATTTATTTTTTAACACACTCTGCGATATGCCCATATCGCGAGGTGTGGTAAAAATAAAATTGCGCATATCACGACTTATTTTTAGCACATTTCTCTGTTTATGGTAGATGATAGATAAATGTATAAATAAATAATTTGAAAAAAAACCTCCAGGTAAATAAAATCTCCACTTAGAATTAAAGTTGTTTTGGAAAAGAAAGTTAGTTTGCGAGTACTTTCAGCTTTTTTAGGCTTCTTCAGGCAGACTCGGGGGCAATCTGATTAAAACACAGATCCTATTTCGTTTCGTTTTTATAGTTCAAATTTCGTTTTACTTGTCTTTACTACATTTGGATCTGAAAGACTTGTTATTTAAAGGACAATATTGGTGCCAGTCATTATCACATATGTGATAGAACTGATTAAACACTTTCCAAATATAATATTATCACAGAGATCATCGCTACCATAGAGGAGTAATAAAGGATTCACGAATCGGAAGTGACGAACGCCAAAGGAAAACACGAGTTATTCCTCTATATAACAAACTGAAGTGACTAATGATAACAGATACATGGGCGAATATCTGCTCACTAATAATTCCCTCGAAGACCTAAAGTTGCTGTGTGACGCTGTGAGAGAATATCTTACAATTCATGAGAAGAATTGACTGCCACTAGATAAGAGAACAGGAAAGAAAAACAGATTAAAAGTCCGTGCATTACAATGTTTTTATAAGGTAGGGGAGACCGGGACACATTGAACCACCATGGATATATCCTTTATAAATAATACTATACAACCCAACACTATACAGATGTGAGATAACTTCTTAGACCCATTTCTCCATCAATAAGCCACATGCTGTCAATTATTTTCTTAGGCAGTGGATTTTTCAAAAAAGCGCTTAAAAGAGAAAAATTTTCCATACATGTTAACTTCTTAGCCTACGAAATTCTTGTACTTAAGTTCATAGATGTCTAATCTATACAATCCAGATAAACCGGGGTTTGATCCACATAAGAGGGCATATTGCTTTTTTTTTAAATTTTGATCATGAAATAAAGAGATCTTCTAATAAAAACATTTGATATGAAATGAGTACAAACATGTATGTGAACAAAGCGGTTCAATGTGCCCCGGTCTCCCCTATAGAATGAATAAAAACAAGGGGCTGTACGGAGTATTTCTATTTTTCCCGTGTTCGCTTATCTTATGACACTTAATTACTTTATTGTATCGTCAGATAACCTCTTGCGGTCCCATATAACAACTTTTTGTCTTCGAAGGAATTATTAGTGAGCAGAAATTCGGCCGTTTATCTGTCATCACTCTTCACTTCAGTCATTCACATAGAGAGATAACTCGTGTTTTCCTTTTGCGTTCGTCACTTCCGATTCACGAATCCTTTATTACTCCTGTATGGTAGCGATGATCTCAGTGTTAATATTATATTTGGAAAGTGTTTAATCAGTTCTACCACATATCTGATAATGACTGGCACCAATATTGTCCTTTAACTCGTGTTCTACTTGAAATGAGGGGTCAGCCAATTAAATTGTCTGTCAAATCGAGGGTTTGACCTTTTTTGCGCGGAATTGTGGGTAAACATTATCAGCGATACTAATCAAAACAAAGCAACAACGATTCGGATTGGTTAATCGAATGACTGAGGTTATAGCGTCAAATGTCGCGTGCTTGACATCCGAACTGGCTTAACGTTACCTCCCGCTATAGCTTGTTAGATCTACATGTAGTGTAGGCCATCGAAATTATAAAAACCGAAACGAAATATAGATCTAAATTTTAATTAGATTGACTCGGGGACACCGAAACCCGCGTACCAGGGTATACAAATGGTACCCTGCCCTTTTCTGGAGTATACATGTATACCCGTGCCCTAATGATGAAAGTTTTCAAACTTTTTACTAGTCTGTTGATTTTTAAATGATAGATAAGTAATTGCTCCCTGGTCGGTCGCAAATCATGTATTTTAAAGGGTTTTATGTTGGAATTTGGAATGCTAGAGACGCTCTTAACAGCGTTCTCGGGATTGACAAGTTTCAATATCACTTGTTACCCTGGCACTCGACCCCGGGCAGACTTTACCAATTCCAACAATTGATTTAATAAGTTAGTTATCGGATGCGCCTTTAAAACCCCATCTCACGAAAACTAGCAATACCAGATGTAAACGTGCAGGGTTTTCAGATCATTTTAAAAAAAACATTTTTTTATCGGTGTAAATTCTGGTAAGAAGGACATAAAACGATTTTAAATCCCCTCATTAAAAGATAAAACGTTGCATATTTAAAAGGAAATTTTGTAATATGTATTGTTTCGAAGAAAGCAGGGGACTATTAAAATGGGTTCGTCCGTCTGTCTCTCTGTCTGTCACACTTTTTGGTACACATTTACCCCCCTTTTAATTCACTGGAATGTTCAAACCTTGGTGTCGGTGTTTATTAGGCGAATGTCTTGACGTTTCGGGGCACGATAACTTTAGTTCTAATTAATTGAAAGTGATGAATCTTTGCGTAGTTTCATTACATGAATACCTCGACGAAGTTCGATTTCTGCTCAGGGTAAGCAGAGCGATAAGCAATTTGATTAGCCGAGACTTTGGAACACAATAACTCTCCTTCTAATTGAGCTATAATGTTCAAACTTGGTGTGTTGTTGTTTGATAAGTCAGTAACTGAAGTCGATAGTCGAAATGCAAGTGAAAACTCAAATTCTCACTGCAGAAAGGATTGCCACCGCAGCTTGTAGTGAGGTAAATAATTTGAAACAGTGGACAAGGCGCTCAAGCGTTCGAATTTTTATACGTCCACATTCATAATGTGAACGTATTATGCCGTCGCCCCTGTGTGTGTGTATGTATGTATGTGTGTGTGTGTGTGTGTATGTGTGTGTGTGTCTGTCTGTGGTTCGCCTACAGGGCGCAATTCTTCATGGATTTTCTTCAAACTTGGTATACTTATTCCTTATACTCTAAGGAAGATCCCTATTGTTTTTGGTGCATGGCCGACCCCCAGGGGCAGAGCCACGCCCATTTCTAGTATTTGTTTGTTTGTCGTCTACAGGCCACATTTCTTAACTTAAAAACCTTGAAACTTTGCATACACATTCTTTGTACCATAAGGAACATCCCTATCGTTTGGGGTCCATGCCCAACCCCCAGGGGCAGAGCTACGCCCATTTTCTTTTCGTGTGTCTTTGTGTCGCCTACAGGGCACAATTTTTACTGGATTTTTTTCAAACTTGGTATACGTATTCCTTATACCCTAAGGAAGATCTCTATTGTTTTTGGTGCATGCCCGGCCCCCAGGGGCAGAGCCACGCCCATTTCTAGTATGTGTTTGTTTTTCGTCTACAGGCCACATTTCTTAACTTATAATTTTGAAACTTTGCATACACATTCTTTGTACCCTAAGGAACATCCCTATCGTTTGGGGTGCATGCCTAACCCCCAGGGTCAGAGCCAAGCCTATTTTCTTTTCCTGTGTCTTTGTGTCTCCTACAGGGCGCAATTCTTACTGGATTTTCTTAAAACTTTGTATACTTATTCTTTATACTCTAAGGATGATACCTATTGTTTGGGGTGTATGTCCCCCCCCCCCCCCAAGGGGCAGAGCCACGCCCATTTTCTTTTTGTGTGTCTATGTGTCGCCTACAGGCAGCAATTCTAACTGGATTTTCTTAAAACTTTGTATACTTACTCTTTACACCCTAAGGATGACCCGTATTGTTTTTTGCTGCCTGCCCGACCCCCAATGGTAGAGCCACGCCCCTTTCCTTGTTTTTATTTGTTTGTCGTCTACAAGCCACATTTCTTAACGTATCATCTTGAAACTTTGAAGGCTTATTCTTTGTACCCAAAGGAACATTCCTATCATTTGGGGTGCATGCCCAACCCCCATTTTCTTTTTGTGTGTCGCCTACAGGCCACAATTCTTAATCGGTCATCTTGAAACTTAACCCTTAGAACCCGAAATGCCGCAAAACCGGCTTGACGTTGTATCGCATATACCCGAAATGTCGGTTTTGCGGCTTTGGGCGTGTTCAAGCTCCAATTACGTTGACGTCATAATTAACATAACGTCCTGTAAATCCAGGGTGGGACGTGCAACACCCCATGTAAAGTAAGTGTTCAAAGGATTAAAATACTTATTCCTTATACCCTAATGATGATCCCTTTTGTTTTGAGTGCATGCCCGACCCCCGTGGGACAGCAACACCCATTTCTTGTATTTGTTTGTCTGTCGTCTACAGGCTGCATTTCTTAATGTATCATCTTGAAACTTTGAATACTTATTCTTGGTACCTTAGGGAAGATCCCTATTGCTTTTGGTGCATGCCCGACCCCAAGGGACAGTGCCACGCCCATTTCTTTTTGTCTGTCTGTGTGTCACCTACAGGCCACAATTCTTAATTGATCGTCTTGAAAACTTGTTTTATACTTATTCCTTATACCCTAAGGCTGACCACTATTATTTTTGGTGCATGCCGGATCCCCTGGGACAGAGTCACGCCCAATGCTTTTGTGTCTTGTGTTCGCCTACAGGATGCAATTCTTAACAGATCCTTTTAAAACTTTACATACCTATTCCTTATACCCTAAAGATGACCCCTATTGTTTTTGGTGATTTCCTAACCCCCAGGGGCAGAGCCATGCCCATTTTTACTTCGTGTCTGTGTGTGTTGTCTACAGGCCACGATTCTTAATGGATCGTCTTTAAACTTGGGATATGTATTCCATATAGCCTAAGGACGTCAACTGCATGTCCCGACTCACACAGGCAAGACACGCCCAATTTTTGTGTTTGTCGTTTACAGGCCGCAATTCTGAATGAATCAGCTTGGTACTTGGCTTATGTATTCCTTATAGCCTGAGGGCGTCCACTATTGATTTTGATGAATGTCCCGACCCCCAGGGGCAGATCCACGCCCACTGTTTGCCTTTAGCGTTAGGAAGGCACAATTTTGAATGGATTATCTTGGTATATTTATTCCTTATACTCTAAGGACGGCAACTATTGATGTTGGTGCACGACCCTCAACGCTAAACAAACCAAACGCCTAGCCTTCTTGACAAAGTACCATATCAATCAAAGCAGGAATATGGACGTATATTGTAGCGTTAGCGTTATGTTTGGAATTACAGACAAAATGAATGAAGATTATTCTGAGAATGGACACCTTTAAACCTAATCAGAACAGAGTCAAATTTCTCTCTCGAAAATATAAACTATTGGTAATTAAAAACCGTCGAAAATTAAAAGGAAGTGGTATTTCCATTAGTGAAGATCTGACACCACTCAATTCCCAGCTACTCTCAAGAACATCTAAACAGAGTGTAAAATTTATGCTAAACTCCTTAATGAAAACCTCGTGGGTTTCCTCCGGGCACTCCGGTTTCCTCCCACTGCTAAAGACCCCTACGCGCAAGTGAGTTATTGAAATAAAATTAAACCATATGTTAATCCCGAAATGACCTAGTTTGTGTCGAGTGGACGTTAAACCCCATTTCTCCCTCTCCCTCAATGAAAACATAGTAAAAGTTGACCACCACGCTTGCATCGATGACATACCTCGCAGTGATATAACTGATGTCAAAACCGAAGATGTTTCTCAACCAGAACTTCAAACTAATCCAAGAACTGAAACAAGTCGAACTACGGCATACGGGTCAACCACTACTAACAGGCATGGGCGTCACAAATGGGGGTTCCGGGGGGGGGGGGCTGAATATACTTGGACCCCTAAAAAATTTGGCAAAGTAAAGTGCCCGAAATCTAATAAAACACTAATTTTAGGACTGGAATAGCAGTAAAACGCGTTTGCGGCTATCAAATATTCCAAAATTTTCTTGAGGGGTCGAAGAAATCTGGCAGCAGCCCGTAAACCTGCTTCGGGCATTTCTAGTTTTTCTTCCCTAACTGTCATCGAGTCCTAATAAAACACTTATTTCACTTTTCTTTTAATTGAATACCACGAATTTGTACTGAGTTGACAATTGATTAAAACATTTTGTCTGGGGCCACTCTACTTTGTGAATGCAATTGCAACAGTGTGATTGGGTGGTTGGAATTCAGAGTGGGATTTCGGTTACAGAACCATTGGATACACAGGCTGGAATAGCTAAAAACGCATTTGCGGTGGTTAAATTTTCAAACTTTTTTCTCCGAGAGGGTGAGTCTCCCTATAGCCCGCGACGATTGATTGGTTGTTCGGAATTCTGGGCAGCCAGGTAGGCTATATTGGACCAAATTGAAGTTGTTGTATTCACAGACTACAGGCTGGAATAGCAGGAAAACGCGTATGTGGCAGGTCAATTTTCAAAATTTTCTTCCAACGGTCCCGTCTTCGTGGGTGTAAACAAGTGATTGGAATTCGAGTCAGCAAGCCACCTTAATTAGGCTATATTAGGCCACTTTGAAATTGCTTTGTTCATAGGCTGAAATAGCAGGAAAAAGTGTTTGCTGCCGTCAAATATTCCAAAATTTTCTTAGGTGGGGGTAAGTAAGCCACGCTTCTTCGCCTCTCGGGAAAGACCCGTGCCGCTGTCTGTAAACATGATAAACGTTGTATTGGTGTGATGTTTTAGTTTAACCCCGAAAAATATGGCAAACAATGTTAACAGAAGACTGGGACTTTAAACAAAATTTATGGGGGTACCCCCACCCCTTTGCGCCCCCCCCCCCCGCCAATATATATTTCACAGCCACGCCCCTGCTAACAGGACTCCTAGATCCCAAGATATAACGTATTACCTTACTCTATCAAGCTCAAAATCTAGCACGCCTATGATGCCACTAGAATAGTTCCTACAACGGTCTTATGCGTTTAGCCAAAATGTGACCGACTGATGCACATACCCCCCCCCCCCCCCGGTTGCGAGTGACGCAATCATCAGGCGAGTACCACGTGTGAGTTTTCTCGGGAATATTATGGGGGGTGGGGCGTTTAAAATCTAGTGTGAGTGTGCCATCCTAAATCCCACCCTACAATGAATGAAAACAAAATACTGGCTATAACATTAAGCGTCCCGGTAGAACATAGACAGCATCTGTACAATTTGACACCCCACGACCCACACACCAGTGATACTTAACTGGGCAGTTCACTATAATCGTGAATATGATAGTGCTGGGACAGTATAAGACAACAATGGAATCGAGCGCCGCCGGCACGAAAAAAAATTTCAGATATGTAACAGAGCATTTAAATTTTTGGGACTGGACTGGCAAATGGAAGAGTATCGCCTATTGGGCGTGGAATACCACACCCACCGTCAGAAACCCGGCAGACTTACATTTTGATGATACCAGACATACATGCATCGATAACATGTAGAAGAAAAAAATAGGTTGCCAGGCAACGAAACATACGCCCACACAGCAGCCAAATCGTCCGAGCAGTCAACAAGAGTTGTCACATATTAAGGAATTATCAGAAAATCATTAGAATTTGTTTGGTTTTTATAATCAAACGTTTTTTTTAAATCAGATAATAATTGTGACCTCCAGAGGGAACACAAGCTAAAAAGGGTGATTTTTCGAACAATCAGGGGACATAATTCAGGAAGTAATGACCCCGAAGGGCGCAAATATCGAAAGGAACCAAGATCTTTGGGTTATAAACATACATGTCAAGTTTCTTCAAAATCGATTCAAAATTGTGACCTCTATAGGGTCCACAACCTTGATATAAAATTTTTTCACACTATTCGTTGATATAAAAATTTTTCACACTATTCGTGTACAAACGGCGGCCATTTTGTCCGTCAATTCTAGTCCGATTTTCACGTAATTCTCTTCATTACCATGTAACGGTGATATAGTCAAACGTTTTTTTAAATCCGATAATAATTTTGACCTCCAGCGGGACCAAAAGCTAACAAAAGCGATTTTTCGGACAATCCGGGGACATAATTCAGGAAGTTACAATCCGATGGGCGCAAATATAGAAAGGAACCATGATCTTTGGGTTATAAACATACATGTCAAGTTTCATCAAAATTGGTTCAAAATTGTGACCTCTATAAGGTCCACAACCTTGATATAACATATTTTCACACTATTCGCGTACAAACGGCGGCCATTTTGTTCGTCAATTTTGGTCCGATTTTCACGAAATTCGAACTCAACCCTCATAACCAAGGAACGGTGATATAATCAAACGGTTTTTTAAATCGGATAACAATTTTGACCTCCAGAGGGACCACAAGCTAAAAAGGGCGATTTTTCGGACAATCAGGGGCCATAATTCAGGAAGTTAAGATCCGATTGGCGCAAATATCGAAAGGAACCAAGATCTTAGAGTTATAAACATGCATTTTAAGTTTCATCCAAATCGGTTTAAAATTGAGACCTCTACACTGTTCACAAGCTAAAAAACGTGATTTTTCGTACAATCAGGGGCCATAACCCATGAAGTTACAGTCCGATACATGCCAATATCGAAAGGAACCGAGATCTTGGGGTGATAAACCTATATTTTAAGTTTCAACGAAATCGGATAAAAATTGTGACCTGTAGACTGTTCACAAACAATTGTGGACTGACGGAGGGACGGACGAACAGGGGCGACGACAATATACGTCCACATGAAAATGTGGGCGTATAACTAGTACAATTTTCAGCTAGACTGGGCTCCCGGTCTACACCTGACGGAACTCGAATTTGATGCTGATGTTATTTGAATTAAAATAAATTTACTAATAATTTACTCTGTTGTACATATAGATCTGAAAAATCACCGACTAATTACTGGTCTTTATTAGATCAGTCAATCGAAAAAGCACTAGATACTTCAAACAAGGTTATTTTATTAGGTGATCTGAATGCCGATCTGCTTAACGAAAATCATTTGCTCCAACCTATTTTGTATGCACACGATCTAAAAAGATGTAATAACCAAACCAACACGAATAACTCAAACCTCCAGTAGTCTTATTGACCCAATTATAATATCAAATACAACTAGACCTGCATGCAGGAATGACGGGTTTCACTGGTGCCAAGTTACTCTTAAACATGTCACTTTCGGTGCCAAGTTACACTTGAACATATGTCACTTCCGGTACCAACGAAACCACTAAACAGGTTTCCAAATTAACATTGCACACAAATAAAATGGACGCAGAATCAACCAATCAATCCAGCAATATCAAGTCATTTTATACATTTGTTACTTGTAAACGATCTTGACAAAATTAAATTACTTCCGGTGTTAATGAAAATGTTCAATTAGTCTTATGAAATCAGAAATGGCATACGATATCATATAGTGACAATTTTATGTAAATCGAATAATAATTGCCACTTTTAAAGACCAAAAAACTTGAAAAGTGACTTTTAGAAAATCTGCTATTTCTCTGCAACCGTACAAGTTAGAAACCATTTTTTGGTATCTGTATGATCGTATGGGTTCATTCTATTTGTTGATTGGCATCAAATACCATAATTTGAAAAAGATTTCAAAACAGACTCATTTGAATAAAATATCTGTTTTGAAGGCTAAAAATTCAGTTTTTGCCAAAATCACATTACTTCCGGTGATAATGAAAATCTTAAATTACTTGTATGAAATCACAAATGGTATTAGGTATAACATGGTGTAACGTTAATGAAAATCGAATAATAATTGACACTTTTAGGGCCCCGAAACCTTCAAAAGTGACCTGTAGAAAACCGTCTATTTCTCGGCAACCGAACAAGTTAGAAACAATTTTATGATATCTATATGACCATATGAGTTGTATTTATATGTGAATTTAAACCAAAAGTTAAAATTATTAATACATATTAAGTTATTCATAGTTGAATAAAACATTGATTTAAAAAGTTTAAAATGCAGTTTTTGACCAAATGACGTCACTTCCGGTGTCAATTTTGAATTGTAATCAACTTGATATGACGCTACATGCTTTTTTGAATCAAATGATGTCACTTTTATAAAAATCCAATAATAATTGACTATTTTACAGGCAAAATAACGAAAACAGTGACTTGTACAGAACTGCCCATTTCTTGGGAACTGCTTATATTACAAACTAATTTTAACATACATTTTCTTCGTATGGATTATAGCTACAAGTTTATAAAAGTTACGAAGAAATATTTTAAAATCTAAAAAGCCTGAATAGGTTGTAAATAGGTGAATTTTACACCATTTTTAGCCATTTAATCGAATTTGCTCGAAAATGAAATCGAAATTAAAAAAACTGCTTCCGACATTTTTTGCGCCTTGAAAGGGCACATACTTTGAGTCAAATAATTTTTCCAAAAAATAATATTTGTTTTCGAAAAATGGTACCTAACTGTCAAAATTGTAGTTTTTGGTAAAATTATGCCACTTCCGGTGCCGACAGATAACACTTCCGGTAATAAAAAAAATGACAATTGAGACAACGAAGCATATGAACTTTGTTTTATACAAATCGAACAATAAAAAATTAATCTAGGACTGAAAAACTGAATTAGCCAATGGCGGCCAAGAAAAATTACTGAGACAAAATTTTTTAACATTTTTGCACTAGTCAGATGACTCTTTAATTCTGTGCACAATACGACTAAAAAATATTCATAAATAAAAAAGTTTTTTGTAAAATTTTAAATTTTCGAAATTTGGCGCCTAATATCTTCGAAGATTTGCCGAAAATCAAAAATCGAAAGTAGCGTAGCTATGTGCCCTGTCTCCGGCTATGCCAAAATGTATCGAAAGTTAAAATTCAATGATTATTGTTAAAATTACTGCAATATTTTAAAAAACGATAATTTGGTGATTTCGGACATTTCGCATTGTCGCAGAACGTTCAAAATAGCTTTATCCTCTAAGTCACACCCACTTTCCCAGTAAAACCGAAGAAATCGTAACGATGCGACAAGCAGTTGCTGAGATCTACTCAAGACAAAAGAAGAATAATAATAATAAGAACTAGACCTGCATGCAGGAATGACGGGTTTCACGGGTGCCACGTCACTTTCGGTGCCACATTACCCTTGAACATATGTCACTTCCGATACCAATGAAACCATCAAACAGGTTTCCACATAAGCATTGTAAACATCAAATAAAATGGACGAAGAATCAACCAAATCTAGCAATATCAATTCATTTTATATATATGTTACTTGTAAGTGATCCTGGCAAAATTTCATTACTTCCGGTGATAATAAAAATGTTCAATTAGTTTTATGAAATCAGAAATGGTATAAGGCATCATATGGCGAAAATTGTATGTAAATCGAATAAGAATTGCCACTTTTATAGACCAAAAACCTTGAAAAGTGACTTGTAGAAAATCGTCTATTTCTCGGCAACCGTACATGATAAAAACTATTTTTTGGTATCTATATGATCGTATGGGTTCAATCCATTTGTTGATTGGAATCAAATATCATAATTTGAAATATATTACAAATCAGACTCATTTGAAAAAAATATCCGTTTTGAAGGCTAAAAATACAGTTGTTGTAAAAATGATGTTACTTCCGGTGATAATGAAAATCTTAAATTACTTGTATGAAATCCTAAATGGCATTAGGTATAACATGGTATAACGTTTATGAAAATCGAATAATAATTGACACTTTTATGGCCCAAAAACCTTCAAAAGTGGCCTGTAGAAAACCATCTATTTCTCGGCAACCGAACAAGTTAGAAACAATTTTATGATATGTATATGACCATATGAGTTGTGTTTATATGTGAATTTAAACCAAAAGTTAAAATTATTAATACATATTAAGTAATTCTTGGTTGAATAAAACATTGATTTAAAAAGTTTAAAATGCAGTTTTTGACAAAATGACGTCACTTCCGGTGTCAATTTTAAATTGTAATCAACTTGATATGACGCTACATGCTTTTTGAATCAAATGATGTCACTTTTATAAAAATCCAATCATAATTGACTATTTTACAGGCAAAATAACGAAAACAGTGACTTGTACAGAACTGTCCATTTCTTGGTAACTGCTTATATTACAAACTAATTTTAACATACATTTTCTCCGTATGGATTATAGCTACAAGTTTATAAAAGTTACGAAGAAATATTTTAAAATCTGAAAAGCCTGAATAGGTTGTAAATGGGTCAATTTTACACCATTTTTAGCCATTTAATCGAATTTGCTCGAAAATGAAATCGAAATTAAAAAAACTGCTTCCGCCATTTTTTGCGCCTTGAAAGGGCACACTCTTTGAGTCAAATAATTTTTCCAAAAAATAATATTTGTTTTCGAAAAATGGTACCTAACTGTCAAAATTGTAGTTTTTGGTAAAATTATGCCACTTTCGGTGCCGACAGATAACACTTCCGGTAATAAAAAAAATGACAATTGAGACAACGAAGCATATGAACTTTGTTTTATACAAATCGAACAATAAAAAATTAATCTAGGACTGAAAAACTGAATTAGCCAATAGCGGCCAAGGAAAATTACTGAGACAAAATCTTTTAACATTTTTGCACTAGGCAGTTGACTCTTTAATTCTGTGCACAATACGACTAAAAAATATTCATAAATAAAAAAGTTTTTTGTAAAATTTTAACTTTTCGAAATTTGGCGCCTAATATCTTCGAAGATTTGCCGAAAATCAAAAATCGAAAGTAGCGTAGCTATGTGCCCTGTCTCAGGCTATGCCAAAATGTTTCGAAAATTAAAATCCCATGATTATTGTTAAAATTACTGCAATATTTTCAAAAACGATAACTTCGGTGATTTCGGACATTTCGCATTGTCGCAGAACGTTCAAAATAGCTTTATCCTCTAAGTCACACCCACTTTCCCAGTAAAACCGAAGAAATCGTAACGATGCGACAAGCAGTTGCTGAGATCTACTCAAAACAAAAGAAGAATAATAATAATAATAAGAATAATAATTTTAACAAAAACAATAGTGTTTCACACAAGCTTCGCAGTGTGAAACCCTAATAATAATTTTAACAAAAACAATAGTGTTTCACACAAGCTTCGCAGTGTGAAACCCTAATTAAATTACTGAAAGCTGATACCCTAGAAGTTACCAGTCATGTGCCTGGTCACTATGCTACATTTCTGTTTTTTTAAAACATCCGAACACCATAATAATGCGTTTAAACGCAAAATATTTATCTATGAACGCGCATACAAATATTAATAATGGAATTAACAATACAAACTGGGGTGAACTGTTAAGTGAAAATTTTTCAACTCATTGATAACTTTGATACGAAAATGGATGAAATAATATGTCAGCACCTATGGAGCGAAATTTCCCCCATAATTCTAAATCCTAACCTAGTAATGCGCGTGCTAATATGCTTACTTCTATGCATTTCACTTCTTACTAACAAATTTTAAATTGGCTATTTAAACATGTAAAAATGCTAATTTATTTTACTTATTTCTTAAATATTGCAGTTAGAATTTGTATTTTGTTCTCTTTCCATTATTAGTTTTAATTTATTGTAGTGTGTTTAGTTTCGTTAACATTTTGACATTTCACAAATGTTGCGCGGTAAAGCTGTCATAATTCTAAGCCAAATTTTGCTAACAGACGGCGCTGTTTACAATTGTATGGAGGCTGATTGGGGACATGCAAAATCTCGCCCTTTTCATAACCCGACATAGACCAAAATCATAAACTATTCTATATATGTTTAAAATATATAAATAGGATTCCCTGTCGTGCATTTATCATAATAATACTGCTAAATCGATCGATTTAGCATATTGTGTTTATAAAAGAACAATAAAATATATAGTAAGAACTATTTATATTACGTCATGCACGGGAGTGAAGAAATAAATATAAATAGATAATCATTTTTCCCCTCAAATTTATGAAATATTTTAGGCACATCAGTAAAAAATTTTTTGTTGATATTATTTTAGCTTTTTATCGGGTCAACCTTCCAAATTTTCATGATCCTCGGTGATTCGGTCTCGGGTTCGCTGCCGATTTTGGAAGAGAAAGTTCCTCAGGTTTTCCACGGGTTTAACGTCCTATATTCTTCTGCACCGAATCTGGGCTACGGAAAGATGGGCATACGCCATACAGTGTGCTATGAGGGAAATTTTGACCGGATAGCGGCACTACGGACAATGTGTACGCAGGACCTAGGTTTTTCGTCCCTTCGGTTCCTGACGTGGAACAATGTCTAGTCGTTCTAATGACGTGAACGTAAATGAACCCTGGACGTTAGTTAGAATTTGAAATAATAATGGGCCGTAGCGCCTCTGTCACCTCACACTACACACTTCATGGCGTGTTCTCGCCTTGATGCTGAACGACGGGACATTGTTCCACGTCAGGAACCGAAGGGACGAAAAACCACCGGTGTTGGAAGAGAAAGTCCCTCGGGTTTTCCACGTGTTTAACGTCCTATATTCTTCTGCACCTACCTGGGCTAAGGAAAGATGGGTATACGCCATACAGTGTACTATTAGGGAAATTTTGACCGGGTAGCGGCGCTACGGCCAAGTGTACACGGGACCTCTGTTTTTCGTCCCTTCGGTTCCTGACGTGGAACAATGTCAGTCGTTCTAATGGTGTCCACGTAAATGAACCCGGGACGTTGGAATTTGAAATAATAATGGGCCGTAGCGCCTCTGTCCGTGCAAAATCACCTCACACTACGCGCTTCATGGCGTGTTCTCGCCTTGGTGCTGAACGATGGAACGTTAAACTCGATTTCATTTAAGGATAAATTAAGGGAGAATATATAGGCCCAAAAAGCTGACTAATATAAAGGGAATTTGGTGAAAAATTAAGTTTCACTCTGACCGAGAATTTAGCGATCGAATTTTGCGCAAAGCCTCGATCATCATTACTAAAGTCGGTAAGATACAACCCCCAACAATTGGTAATGCAGATTCTGCTCTTGCATAATGTATGTTTAATTCCCAAATCACCGGGTTGTCTTATGAGGTAGAGGGTCCTCTTTGGGCATTGGGCGAACGATTCGCCCCTTAAATTGATCTTATTAATCTCATTCCAAAGTTTGGGGTTGTAAGTGGGTTAGGTGTGTGCGTGGAGTGGGCGGGGTGTGGTTTTGCTTTAATATTTATATCTGAATTATCATTTCCTGTTTCTCAATCCAATCTCAAATAAAATAAAATATTGTTTATAAACCAAAACAAACACAAAATAGCTTTTTTCTACCGGTGTATTTCTATATTATTTAAATAATATAAGAATAATTTACTTTTGTACGTAACATATTTTATATATCTTTAGCCAATTACTTCTCTCAAAAATATTGAGAACGAATATAGCAAAAAAGGAGACTAAATCAATTGATAAGGCCGTATCGGGGGCAAATGCACGAAAACGTATCATATTTATTCATCTGAAAAATATGTAGAATAATTTGCCTTTGTACGTAAAGTATTTTAGTATTTTTGACATAAAAATGTCTGACGGGTAATGAATTGTACATGTCCCCAACGAACTACCATATAGTACACAGCGCGACCTGTTAGCAAAATGCGTGTTAAAATTATACTTCCTTTTAACCCGTTACGATAAGTCATAATTCTAACTATCATTATGCTAACAGGTGGCGCTGTTTACTATATGGTGGCCCATTGCGAACATGTATATGCATTACATGCTTTGTAACTGCATGTATTTGCCTGCCCTCTGTTTGCCCCCCCCCCCCAATAATTTTTTCGAAAAAAAAATGTGATCTGGCCTGCTCTATTTATCCCAACGACCATTGTCTGAAATGCTACCTGTCTGCATTCCCGGCTGTCTATTTTACAAAATTTAGTGGCGAAAATATTTTTCAATTTGAGTCACTCTTACTCCGCCCGCTCAACACTTTCTTCTCTGGTCGGATAAACTAGTGATTTGGCGACAGGCGGTATCTGTTAAGCTCGATTTATCTCGACGACCAATGCCTGAAATACTGCCAGGCTGCATTTCGGGCCGTCTACTTTTCAAATTTTCGTTGAAGTTCGCAAGTCCGTTCATTTCACAAAATATAGTGGCGAAAATATTCATTCACCTTCAGTCACTCACTCCGCCCGTTTGTCACTTTCTTCTCTGGTCGGATAAACCAGTAATTTGGCGACAGGCGGTATCTTTATCTTGACGATCAATACCTGAAATATTGCCAGACTGCATTTCGGGCAGTCTACTTTTCAAATTATTGGGGACTTGATTGAGTTTCATGTGACACTTTCTCTCTGGGGTCGGAAAGACTAGTGATCAGGCCACAGCTGACATCCGATCAGCTCTATATCTCTACGATCGGTGCCTGAATACTGTCAGGCAGCATTTCCAACAGTCTATTTTTCCAAATTTTCTTGGGGAGGTCCCAAAACCCCCCACAAGGACTCGGTACTTTAGCGCTCACAAAGGAATATACTTCGTTGAGGTTCGCAAGTCCGTTCGTTTGCCATTTTGGTCTCTGATCGTATAAATTAGTGATCAGGCTACGGACAGTTTGTGGTCAGATTTATTTATCTCGACGATCGGTGCCTGACTGAATACGCTCTCAGAGAGCATTTCCGACAGTCTATTTTTCAAAATTTTCTTGGGGAGGTCCCCCATACCCTCCATAAGTACTCCCTACATTGGAGCTGGAGAGTGGGATTCGTCTGACACTGAAATACTGCCAGGCTGAATTTCCGGCAGCCTGTTTTTCAAAATTTGCTGTGCCCCCCTCCCCCCAGTAGTTGATACTCGTGCCTTTGTCCCCTTAACCTTGGACTTTGCCCCAGCTTTGGCCCTCCAACCACCGACGGCTGGCGCCGCCACTGGTGTTTGCGTAAAGGGGTCGAGCAATTTTAACGAGAAGTTACGGACCGATTACCCCCAAACTGGAATTCACCAGTGATTGTTGTTGATGTTTAAAACATATTATATATAGCTAATCAAAATTATGATCTCTTCGGGGCGCACAAGCTATGTACGCGATTTTGGCTCAAGCAGGGGTTAAAATCCAGGAAAATACGGTCCAAACGCGCCAGAATTGAACCTAATTGAGTTCTTCGTTTATAACATACAATTACCCCGGAACCCCTCAACGGGCGTATGATATAGAAATTTGAGAGGGTGTAAACAATGTAGAACTATACCATTTTTAAATTCGTTTAGTTATGACACCATAGAATGGGATCAATAATGGCCCAATCCCCAAAACCCCTACCTCCAGACACAAAACCGGTGATTTAGAAGTGAAATAAAGTTTAACACCCTGCTATTATGCACTGACTATGCTAATGAAGGCGGGGAAACGTCATGAACGTGCAATTTCTGGGGATTTTGTACGGACAGGGGCGCTATGGCCTACTCTTGGTGTACCTAATTGGGTTTTCGTCACATGAAGACACAGTTCCTTGCCAGGCACTAACAGGTGGAAAGCGAGCCGGAAACCCGAGATCTCCTGGTTACCGAGCCAGTGACTTACTCACCGAGGCACCGCGACTCCCGGTGATTTGGAAGCCTGGCCCGATATAGGTGACTTCAATAATAGCATAAATACTTTATTTGTGTGCGTATAACATTTCATAATTTTGAGGGGAAGAGATAAGCTAAACTAAGCATGACAGATTTATAATTATTTATTCACTTTCATTCATGAAGTAATGAGTTCTTGCTATATATTATTCTTTTAGAAAACAAATAAGCCAAAACAATCGATAGTGCATTATTTGTGAAAATGCACGATAAAATAGCCCATTTATTTATCGGGTCATTTTTACGTGTTCCTATTGAGCCTTCATACAATTGTAAACAGCGCCGTCTGTTAGCAAAATTTGGCTTAGAATTATGACAACTTTACCGTTCAAAATATGTGAAATGTCAAAATGTTAACGAAACTAAACAGACTACAATAAATTAAAACTAATAATGGAAAGAACACAATACAAATTCTAACTGCAATATTTAAGAAATAAGTAATATAAATTAGCATTTTTACATGTTTAAATAGCCAATTTAACATTTGTTAGTAAGTTACATGCATAGAACTAAGCATATTAGCATACCCATTATTAGGTTAGGATTTAGAATTATGGGGGAAATTCGGCTCCATAAACACCTACCCTCGAAAATAATAACAATTCGTCCAAAAGACAAGCCATGGTTTAGTCATGAAATTCGAATATAAATACGACTCCTCGACAAATTAAGAAAGAAAGCACTCGGATCAAATAATGACTTATCTCTTAAGTTATACAAGCAAGCCAGGAATAAAGTTAACAATATGAAGAAATATGCCAAGGAACATTATTATACAATACAATAAATGATAAAATCAATCAGTTAAAACCAAATTCTCAAAAGGACTACTGGACCATTATGAAACGTTTTGAGTCTTCGGAAACCTCGGGAACTATTCTTCCACTTTACTCTAAGAAACACAAGTCTTTAATTTACGACAAGACATCAAAAGCCAATTAATTAAACGAATAGTTTGCATCTATATCCACCATAACAGACATAAATACTTTACCCGAATTTTTACAAAGATATGTAACTGACTGTAACCTATTGATAAATCTTTGAATACTATAAATGCAAAAATTAAAAGAGATTAATACGTCAAAATCTAGTGGACCAGGTAATTTAAATAATAAAATACTAGTTTCTATTTATTGAACTATATGTTATCCCTGATATTTAACATTCAATAGGATTGTAAGCCATGGAATATTTCCAAGCAAATGGAAGTTAACTCTTTGTTATCCACTACATAAAAAAGATGAACGATGTTTTACTCAAAACTATCGACCAATATCTATACTAAATAGTGTTTCTAAATTATTTGAATGTATAGTTATCAACATTTATTGACCAATTTTTTTAAATAACAATTTGATTAATAAATATCAATCTGAATTCCTTCCGGGAGTTTCAACGGTGCGTCAACTGCTTGAAATGTACGATCACATATGCAATTCACCTGATAAGAAAGAATCTATAGCTTTCATATTTTGTGATATATCGAAAGCTTTTGACAAATTGTCCCACAGGGGCCTGTTACATAAATTACCTAATTACGGTATCATTGGTAAATTACATGATCTCATTTCATCTTATCTCTCAAATTGTGATCAGCTGGAACTGATATACAGCACATCATCTCATATTGGGCATACAAATTCTGGGCTCCCACAAGGTTCAGTTCTCGAACCCTTATTATTTCTTATTTACATCAACGATATTTCTGATGGTTTATTTGGAATCGCGCGTTTATTCGCTGACGATACATCTTTGTCTTCTTCTTCAAAATGTTTTGGAAAGATTGAATCTGAATTAAACTTTAATTTATCCAAATTATTACAATGGTCTGAAAAATGGTTATTGATTTTTAATCCAGAAAAGACAAAACTAATGATCTTCAGTTACCAAAACATTAGTTATACGCTTAATATTAAACATGATAACACGTATATATTAGATACATCGGTCCATAGATACCTAGGAGTGTTTCTTCAGAATTACGGAAAACTAAATCAACTTCGCAAATTAAAGTTTTTAATTTCTCAAGATTCACTTAATAAACTCTATAAATGTTTTATTTTGCTCATAATTGAATACTGTTGTGAAGTTTGGGATAACTGTAGTAGTTATAATTCAGATAAATTAGACATATTACAGATAAAATTCAGCTCGGGTTATTACAAGAAATACAATTTACGCCTCCAGACAATCTTTATGTTTTGAAACTGCGCGGTCAAAATTAAGTGAAAGGAGAAAGCTTAGACGTTTGTATCAGTTACATAAAATAATCCATGGAACCTGTTCAGTGTATTTTACTAATACTATACATTTTGTAAACGAATCCAAAGCACCTTACAATTTACGAAACTCAAACATTCAGGAATCCTGTAGTCGTGTTAGGATCAGACGAAAATCATTCTTTCCGAAAACTATTCGTGAATACAATAATTTATGAAAAGATTTAAAAGACATTACATTTAAAAAATCTCTAAAAACCTCTGAAACCTAAAATAAAGCCACCAAAATTTAGAAGTATTGGTTCTAGGCCATTATCTATATACCACAATCGTATTCGACATTGATGTAGTATATAGTAGTGTAAATTTCTATCTATTTCGTTCACATATAATTGGAAATCGATACTGTAGTTGTAACGCCATATCTGTCGAAAATTCGTATCATTATTTTTTGATGGCCCGAAATATAGTACTCAACGCTGTGCCCTTTTCAGTAAACTGACATGGCCTGGAAATATTCCTTTCACTGAATTACACGAAATATTTCTAAATGGTTCATCGAAAAATTAAATAAAATGTTAGTTTTACTTATTCAAAGGTATATCAAAGACCCAAAACTTTTTACATATAATTAAAAACAATTACTATCATAATGTACCAATAAATTCGCCATACTATTTTATATAAAAGTTTGGTTGATATTTTGGGAGAAGATTCATAATTTGTTATAAATTGTTCTTATCCCTTTGTAAAGAATATTTGCAATAAAATATGTTTTAGAGTATATCAGTACCTTGATTGAGTTCGAAGATGAGCATTTTCTGCTTGGGGTAAGCAGAGATAAACCATTTTATTGGTTGGTGCTTTGGGATACGTTAACTTTAGTTTTAATTAAGTGAAAGTCATGAATTTTGTTAAAGTTATGAAAGCTTATTGTTTCTGTTAAGATTATTATTAAGCGTACACAAAATATGAAGTCTACCGATACAACCGGGTGTTGTCTAGGAGTGAAACATTCCCATTAACGACTTGAAAATACATGTAATCGAAATCGTCTGGTGTTTCGATAATTCTTATCCTATTTCCGAAATTAATACATTTATGATTAGCCTCCTTCCAAAAATGGGTGGTGGCTTGGAATCAATTTATTTTCAAAACGTTTCACCGAAATTTACTGATTTTGTGATCTATTTTATTAATTCATTTTTCTTTAATTACCTTAACACAGCTGCAACTTTGTGATTTACATCTGCAATTTCAGATTTTAAAAAAATTCGTCCCTGTGATTTCGCCCCGGAAGTTGAGACCAACTTGACAACTTCTTTAATAGTTGCATGATTTTCATGACATTTCGTATGTTAGAAGATCTTACTGATGCAACTTGAAAAATGTCTTTAGAAATTTTCAAACTTATCTCCCCTTGGAGAAATTAATGATCAAATTTTTTCAAAAAAATCGACGAAATATTGTCAATCAAATTCTCAATTTGGATTTTGTGACCTGGCGAGATCAAGATTCTGTCATTATTCGTAAATTTCAAATAAAATATAAACACAAACACATTTATTAAATGTTTCATTTATCCTTCTGTTGTTATATATAATTGCTTGGACTCAAATAAAACCAAATTACCGTTTCTAAAGTTTTAAAAAATGTTAAAACGTGAAACTAAAGCCACCAAATTGAAATAAAGGTTAATTTAATGTTTTAATTTCCATATATTTCAGACCTGTTCGATGCCACAGTCACACACAGGGTCTCATTTAGCTGCAGTGTTAGTTAAAGCGGACCAAGAGTGTGGTATTCATAATAAACTGTAGTAGTGACATATAATGCTGCTAACATGGTTGTGGTTGTTAAAAGAGATTGCTGCTTTCCACGGGGGTGTTTTGCCCATACTGGTAATTTGGCATGTGGCGGAGCACTTCAAATAAATTCAGTGGCACTGTTACTATGGCGTATGGCAAACTATTTTCATAGAAGTACAGTAGCAGTGGCGGATCCAGGATTTCTTTGAGGGGGGCGGGGGGGTGTGACAACCCCATGTTTTGTCTCGCCGACCGCGGTTTACGGAGCTAATTTCTGCCGCTAGTAACATAGATCCTGATTGTGTGTCTGATAAGATACGTACCGTGTGCTATATAATATATATACGACCATGCGTGCAAACATGAGTTAGTGATAGATGTACAGACAAGATGGAATTCTGCTTTAGATATGACAAGTAGATTTTTGGAGCAACAAGCTGCTGTATATTCAGCTGTCACACTTAAAGAAATGCGCGGTAAAAAGAAAGTCTACCCTATCGGAAAGTGATATTACATCTGCTGACGAATTGGTATCTGTTTTAAGTTCACTTAACAAAGCTAAGACAGCCATCTGTGACGAAAACACACCAACTCTTTCCATTATTGGATAGATTGTTAAATGAGATAATGAGTCCAAACGAAGCTGATACAAACTTAATCAATCAATTGAAGCTTGTAGTGGTAAATGAATTAAGTAATAGATACAGGAATATTAAATCTGAGCTTTCAATTGCCACCATTCAAGATCCCAGATTTAAATAGCTTCCATTTTTATCGGAAGTAGAAATAATGGAGGTGTTTTATAATTTATCATTAAAAGTTGTGAATATAGCTCAAGAAAATAATGTTAGTGCATCTTTAAACACATGATATCTGTAATTTCGTATTTGGACAGTTGAACTACTGTTATAGTGTCATGAATATCCTTGTTCTGGATTCCGTAGATGTTAATAAGTCACGTGATATCCTACATTTGCATATGGAAGTTGATGCTATGCGAAAGATGCTGTGTAGAAAGCGTCAAGGACAACTGGGATGTGGCAGAGCGCAAATGTAAAATGTAATGAGAGAAATGTAAAATGTAGACACGTCAGAAAATCACTTTTCCACAAAATATTTGTCATTTGACACGTAATATTTGAGTTTTACATTTAGCTCTTGTCTTAGAGGTATTTTGACTTCATCATTACCGCTATTAGGACTTAGTACGTTGTACTTTTACATATAATCAATGGAAAAGACACTGTAGTAGAGCTTTTAATATTGGCAACGATACCCTTCCATATAAAAGTGATAAAAAGTGAAGGCGCTCTTCAATTGGCCGCACAAAACGTAGATAAACTGTGTATATATATTTTAATATATAAAATGATGAGGGCGCTCTTCAAAATGGACGCTACCTCTACAGCAGGCGCGGATACAGTGGGGGGGGGGGCGCACCCGGCGCACGCCCCCTCTATTTTTAGAGGTGGCGAACAATTTTTAGCTCCATATATTCTCACGAGAAAGGAGAACAAAAATAGTTTAGATTGGAAATCGTAATTTACAGTACTAGTATAAATTTAGTCCTTGTGAGCATTTTTTACACTCAAAAATCTCAGTTCCGGGCTTCGCGCTCCCAAGTTGGTGCAGCACGCCCCCTCTTTCTGAAAATCCTGGATCCGCCCATGTGCAGGTGGCACCTCCTCCAATTATAACCCGGACCATATATACTTGTAACAGATTTTCGGCTCCTTTTCATTGAATTATTAAGACTTGATTCATTTCATATTTATTTTAAATAAACATGCCATTTTCATACATTTTCAGCACGAGATATTCCCAGAGTTCCAAGCGGTATAGTCGCAAACCTGTCTCGGAACAAATCTAGTCATGTTCTAAGTATGGACATGGATCAATTACGTTACACTCCCCTCTGTTAGCCTGTGACGACAGGTTAACATAATCATTAAAATAGTGTTATCTGAGTCTGATTGAATTACAAATACAAAATGTGTTACAGTCCACTGTTGAATAGCAAACTTCACTTAAGAGTTCAAAATGATTGAAAATATCCTATTTGATTAGGAATTTACTGTCAACTGAATATACTAAATAAACACTGATTAATAGATAACATTTAGAGTTAATTCACATTAACACATCAGTTAGGATCTCAATTCTTCTATCCACTTTCTTCTCAATTTTTCACCTTCTACAGCCGCTGTACGTCTTTCTCGAACATTGGGGCTAACATCTGGAGTAATTACTACTGGATCAAAATCCTTTGATTTACAATCCTTGTTTTCTACGACTGTCGCGTTTTTTGAGCTTAAACTAGTTTCTAGTGGATATAATAATTGTACTGGGCGTTGTATAACCAAATTCTTTCCACTCTTGGTTTTGATCTTTACTGATGCACCTCTAACTTCACCATCTTTTCCAGTGATAAAATCTTCCACGACTCCCAATCTCCAAAATCCTCGATGGTGATGTTCGTCACGAATAAGAACGACGTCATTGACTGATATTACTTGAGTACCCGTTGGCCGTTTAAGATTCTTATGACTGTTTCTCAATTCTAGCAAATATTCATTTCGCCATCTTCTCCAAAAATGGTTTAATACTGAATTTATATGTTTCATTCTTCGGGTGAGATCACTTGTTGAAACATCTATATCCAAGTCATTTGAAGTAACATTTTCTGGAAGACCTGATATCTTTCTTCCACAAAGTAAATGCGAAGGCGTGAGGGGCTCTTCTATATCCTCAGTTGAAACATATGACAACGGACGTGAATTCAAAATCATTTCGATTTCAACAACACTTGTTAACATTTCATCGTAAGTGAGTGTGGCTTGTCCTAAAGTTTTCTTAAGACACTGTTTTACAGATTTGACAAGTCGTTCATAAAATCCTCCCCACCAGGGAGCCTTGGCTAAATTATACGTCCATGTTATCCTGGTCTTCAAGAATGAGTTTTTGACATGTTTCGAATTCAAAATACTATCCAATTCTCTTGAAACTGGCTTGAACGTTGAGGCATTATCTGATACAACTACCGTGGGTGTGTTTTTCCTTGCTGTAAATCTTCTGAAACTTCTAAGAAATGATTCTGGAGTTAAATCTTGTACCATTTCGAGATGAACTGCTCGGGATATACAACATGTGTATAGACATATCCATATCTTCGATAAAATTCCATCTCGTTGCTTTATGAATACTGGACCAATGTAATCTAGGCCTGTGTAACTAAAACATGGTGCTTCTTTGATTCTGAAATCTGGAAGTGGTGGTGTTGATGGAGCTAAGTAAGGTTTTGCATCAAATCGTCTGCATATCGTACAGTTGAATACAATTTTCCTTACAAACTGTCTTCCCTTTATTAACCAAAATCTGGAACGGACGTCAGTTAGTGTAGTATTCACACCCCCATGCATGACTTTCATGTGTGAATTCTGAACAATAAGAGTTGTGAACCAATGTTTTGTATCTAACAAAACTGGAAATCGACTTGAGTAAGGAAGATCTGAATTCTGTAATCTACCAAGGGCTCTTAAAATTCCATCTTTATCTTCAAACAAACCGTATTGATTCTTCAATGATTCAAAATTGTCTCTTGTCTTCAATAAAACTTGAACTTCTTTTATCCATAAATTTTCGGCTTTCTGAATATCTTCTACTGATAAACATCTATCATACGATTCAATATTAGTCTTCTTAGTTTGGATGATCTTCACGAATTTCATAACATAGGCGGTAACCCGTAAAAGTCTGTTCAGGTCACTGAAGTTATTACAGATGATTATTTCATTCAAGTTTTGATTTCTAGTGGGCAGTAATAGAACAGAAACTGTTGACTGATTTAAATTTCTCAATTCTCCGATTTTTAATTCAACTTTACAATCTTCTGGAATGTATTCTTCATTATTCTCTTGGTTGACTTCTGAATTAAACTGATAACATTCTGGACCTTGAAGCCATATTACTGTATCTCTCAAGAATTCATTCGGATTCATACCCCTTGAAGGAATATCTGCTGGATTACTTATACCTGGACAATGATTCCAACAACTGACAGGTAGAAGAGTATGTATCTCATTCACACGATTCTGGATAAATTGTTTCTATTCTTTGGTTTGATTCTTGATCCAAAAGAGGGCTACTTTACTGTCAGTCCATCAGACAGTATTGCTGATTTCTAATTCAGTTTGAAATGCGTCTTGAATAGTGACTATCAATCTTGATAATACTAATGCTGATAACAATTCTAGTCTGGGAATGGAGTGTTGAACTACTGGGGCAACTCGTGTCTTGGATGCTATAAATCTAACAATGGTACTTGTTGTGGTTCGTATCTGAAGGTAAATAACTGCACCATAGGCTTTCATTGATGCGTCACAGAATCCGTGTAAATCACAAGAAATGATTTGATCTTGTATATCATTGAAATAACATCTACTTAAGCTGAAAACGTCTGCCTTCGACATGACATCCACTAATGTATCAAATCTAAATTTGAGTTCTCCATCTAATGGTTCATCCCAATCAATTCCTAATTTGCAGAGGTCATGGAACAGAATCTTGAATTGTACTATAAATGGGGATAAAAGTCCTAAAGGGTCGTAAATGTTGAAGAGACGCTAACAACAAGACGTTTGGTTGGTTGAATATTTCTGGCAAATTCTGAAATTGACCGTATATCGAATACTAAGGTATCTTCGACTGGATTCCATGCGACTCCTAATATCTTGTGTTGATTCGTTGAATTATTTCCAAATTCTGCTTTAGAAAAAGAATCATCATCTTCCATGATAGCTGAATTATTTTTACTGATCTTTATTTCATCTGAATTTTCTTCGTTTAGTTTATCTTGACTTGATTTGACTCCACTGGAACTTTCTTCTGATTGAATTCTCTCTAGAAGATGCTTGGAATTTGACATAAATTTTCTTAAATTGAATCCACCTTCAGCCAGTCTGGATTTAGCTTTCTGATAGAATTCGTATGCTGAGTTTTCATCATCGGCGCCTGAACACAGGTCATCTACATAAATTGATCTAAGGAAACATCTAACAAAATCAGGATCTTCATTGACGTATTGTTCAATATGTTGCTTAATTGTCGCATTTAGCAAAAATGGACTTGACGATACGCCGAACACTACACGTGTAAATCGAAGGACTATCAATGATTGGTCATCTTGAATATCATTCATCCACAAAAATCTGAGAACATCCCTATCCTTTTCATTCATAGAGACCATCAGAAAGGCCTTTTCAATGTCCCCAACGACAGCAATTCGATGGATTCTAAATCTCAATAAAATGTTGAATATGTGTTCAGTTAATGGAGGTCCTGCATACAAACAATCATTTAAAGAGGGTCCACTAGATCTGGCCGAAGCATCGTAGACAATTCTAACTTTCGTAGTTGATTTATCTCTTCTTATTACAGGATGGTGAGGTAAATAGTGTACATTTCCAACTTCACCCTTAGCTGGCTCCTTTACTTCTTCATTGATTCCCCTTTCCAATTGATCCTTAATTACAGCGTCATATTCTTTAAATATTTCTGGATGCATTCTGAGTCGTTTCATTAAGTTACTTAATCTTCTGGTACAAAGATCATAATTGTCGGGTAAGATGGAATGTGGTATTTTCCATGGTAACTGTACCTCATACTGGTTTTTTTTGAAGACAATTTTTTCTAATAAATCATCGTAGATCGACTTTGGTTGAATTCCCATGGACTCTAATTCCCAAAAACGTTTTAGGCTATCATCTAGGCTGACTTCGTTGATAAAAAGAGATGTGTCTTTCGTCTTCAATCCATATACTGGTCCTGATAACACTCATCCAAGATTGGTCTGTATTGCTGTTGGTCCACTCTCCCCCCGTAACACTCTGCCCGTGAAGAAGTTCCATTGCTGATCAGACCCAATAAGAATATCTATTTCAAGTTCATTATCATCTGAAGTATAATCTGCAAGTTTGAGATTACCTAAATGAGGGTACTTCCCTTTAACTTCCAATATGGGTTGACCATGGACAGGATCACATATGTGAGGGACAACAAATGCTGATACTTGAACAGTTCCCGTTTCAGTTTCTATGAAGAAATTAACTATGTCAACATCCATCGGAACTTCTGATTTGGATCCAAATGTATTAATTGATACAGATTGTCTTCCAGTAGAAGGCAAGTTCAATGTATTTTTGACTTTAATCGTAACATAAGATCTCTGACTTCCACTATCAAATATTAAACGAAAGTTCCTTTTGAAGTTTGGATTAGCTGATCCGTGGATTACAACTTGTGCAGTTTGCAGTAGCACTGGCGTTGAAGAACCTATATACATTGCTACAGAATTGTGAGATGTTGTGGCTTGTGTGCTTGCAGGCTTTGGAATGAATTGACTGGAACTGAAATTCGACTTGACATTGGTCATACTTGGCATATATTGATTGTTACCATTTCTAGGACTTTGACTTTGATTATATTCCCGTTGACTGCAAATACTGATATGATGAAATCCATCGCAACAGGGACACTTCTTTCCGTCGGGACAGTTTCTTCCAATGTGACCTTTTTTAAGACAGACATAACATCTTCCATATCGACTGAGTAATTCCTTTCTTGCAGATATACTTGTTACAACTTGACAAGAGTTCGATGTATGGTTTGATCTACAATATGTGCAGCTGATTTGATTAAAGTTGTGCTGATTCGGGTTTCTGACAAGTAATGATGTCGCAGATCCAAGTCTTCTTTTTGGAATATAATCATCTGTCTTACTGATGAGCTTCTCTTGAAAACTTTCATTTGATTTCGATTGCCGACTGGTAAATGCTCTTTCCCTGGCTTCCAGTTCTTTCAGTAGTATATCTAAAACTCGATCTAGCTTCCAATCATCTCCCTGGACTTCTCTACTGACTATCAGGCGAAGATCTGGAGGTAACTTATTCATTAATATAGATGACAGCAAACTACCATAAGAGTCCCAGAAAGTTGGCCATGCTGATAAATCGCCACTGAATTTTTTCAAATCTAATTTAGGAAGTTTCAGATACGACCTTGAATCAAAATGGACTGGACTTGCTTGTGACAGGCTGAATTCTGATTGCTGAGTAGGCTGATGTTGAGTAGGCTGACTCTGAATTTGTGGTTCAGGCTGAGTAGCTTGTGTGTGAGTTGCTTGGGTATGAATTTGCTGAGCCGGCGTCTGAGGATCCACTTCTATTCTCGTACTACTAACCATTGTTGACTTATCAATCCTTGAGTCAGAAATTCTTGACAGTGTGCCATCTATTTCTAATAATTTAAATCTAATCTTTTCATTGAAAATATCACATTCTTCGATTTCTTCGTCTATTTTGTCTTCATCGACAAGCTCTAGTATTGAATCATTCATAGTCTCCAACATTTTCAATTTATCGGTAAGTGCCGCCTTGGTTTGAATAAGTTTCATTTCAAATTGATTAGTATCTTCGTCTTCCATAGCATTGAAATAATTTATTTCATCTACTGAATTCAATAACCGCTTCACGGATGTACGATGTCCGCCACGCACTCGTCTTTTTCTCGAAAGTTCTGACATCTTATATCAATTCACAATTGACCCACCTTCTATTAATTGTTTACAATCGAGTTTTGATGACAATCCTAGCTTGAATTCATTCCATATACTTGATTTCTATCCGTCTCGTCGGACCATGTAACAGATTTTCGGCTCCTTTTCATTGAATTATTAAGACTTGATTCATTTCATATTTATTTTAAATAAACATGCCATTTTCATACATTTTCAGCACGAGATATTCCCAGAGTTCCAAGCGGTATAGTCGCAAACCTGTCTCGGAACAAATCTAGTAATGTTCTAAGTATGGACATGGATCAATTACGTTACAATACTTGACTAATTTCGTTAATGAGCATTGTCAGAGTAAGCAGAACATAAACAATTTGATTGGCCGAAACTTTGGAACACAATAACTCTCTTTCTAATTTAGGTACAATGTTCAAACTTGGTGTAGGTGTTCATGATGTGAATGCCATGGTCTAGTTTGACGATAAACGTTATCTGCTTACGGTAAATAGGGATAAGCAATCTGATTGGTTGGTGCTTTGGGGCAAGATAACTTTGGTTATGAATAAGTGTGAGTGATGAAACTCCGAGTATACATTCATCATATTATTACCTTGACTAAGTTCGATGATGAGAATTTTCTGCTTAGGCCAAGGCGTAATAAGCAATTTGATTGGTGAAGAGTTTTCATAACTCTGCTTTTAATTGAGGTAGAATGTTTAAACTCGATGTAGATGTCCATTAAGCTAAAGCTTAGCAGGGCTAAAAAATTTCATTGGTCGGTGCTTTCGGACAAGATGACACTTTGATTCTATCTGATAGAGAGTGATGAGACTTTGTGTATACATGTAGTTGATAATCAGTTTGATTGCTTGATACTTTTGAAAAAAAATAAATGTGCGATTTTGAGATTTGGGCGGAGGACATCAGCCTCACTGTTGGATTGTTACATCTTATAAACTATTTGTCTGTAACTTGATTCCCAATGTTTGTCTTCGATTTACATGTATTTTAATATATTACCAGTAACTGTCAATCATTAGGCCTATTACATTTAATAATCACAATAATTATTGATTTGCATAATATTTTATAACGGTAAGGCTAAACCGCCTTCATTCATAGCAATATAACCAATGTCATAAATTAAAATGTTCGTTTTATGTTCATTTAAAAAAAAACCCCAAAAGCCCCTGATAAATCATATACATTTAGACTGGACAACATGAAGTCGAACTAATAACCAAATATTTAAGGATTTGTAACCAAAAGGTCATATTATTATGAAGCACAAATAGGCTACATACCTTACATTCAGAATATTCTGGTCTGCTTTGAAGTAGAGAGTAGAAAATATCACGTCATCATGTAGTCGTTATTGATTGCCGGTACGTCGTCACGTGTTCGCGCGATTATTACAACGATTTTTGTTCTGTTTTTATATTATATGGTACGAAGGCCCATTAGTGCCAAACAAAAAAATAATAAAAATAAATAAATAGATAAAAATCCGTTTGAAAGAGCTAGTATCTCGTTTGAACCAATTCGTATCTCAGTTGTACGTATTGGTATGTCGTTTGAACGAATTGGTATGTCATTTCAACGAATTAAATATCTCGTTTGAACGAATTAATTGTGTCGTTTGAACGAATAAATATCTCGTTTGAACAAATTAATCATCTCGTAGGAACGAATTAGTATCTGATTTGAACGAATTAATTGTTTCGTTTATAAACGAGTTAGTATTGTTAATGTTAAAATTCTAGATAACAACTTTGGTAGTTTTAAAGTAGCCAACTCTGTAACTCAATTTCAATCTTACACTTTGAAAACACGAATTATTTGTCAATTCAAATCAATATTGATGTTGTTATCTTACCTTCAAAAGGTATGCTTCTTATATCCAATATTTAAGACAAAATAAACATTTTACCATCGGTACACGAATCGTGTACCATAGTGTGTTTCAGCATCATTTGTAACAAGTGACCTGAAAGAACGAGGCTAGACATATTCCACAACTCGTGTTAAACGGTGACGCCATATCTAATCTGCAGAGCATGCGCAATAGACTGGAATAACCAGACACTAGAAATTTCTATTCAGTTCAGAATCTAGCCGTATTTTGCAGGACATAAATGATTAGAAATTACAGCCAAAACGGAAACAATTGAATGTAAAATCAGTTCATATACAATCAAATTACATCATTATATGCGTTGCGACCCATTTGAGTCAATTTCTAGGTCCCAAATATTAAAGATTTAGCTCCTTAGGACGTTTCTGTGAATATGCACCTGCTTTGCAATTGACACCGCGCAATAACGTGGACAATACATCATACAGTCAACCAGTTTGGCAGGCAGTACAGTCAACCAGTTTGGCAGGCAGTTAAAGACAATAGGGCCGATATGTAAATCTCGCAAAATCACGAGATTTTCCGTAAAAATCCACTTCCGGTGACATGTGACGAAGCAGACGTAAACATGGCAAATGCATGGAACATGGACGAGTTGCAAAGTACAATGCGCATAAACGGGTGCGCGGCGAGTAGCTGGCTGTATCTATTCATATCGTCAGCTCTATTTATAGTATGGATCGTCTGCTGTTACACTGAACTGATGCATGTCTATAACGTCTTTCATTTCGTTTTGGATTTGAAGTTTAAACTGGTCACGCATAGCCAAACCTGCATACAGACCATAAACAGGCTAGTAAGTATTATAGGACTTGGCCCTTGTAAGTTGTATCATATTTATAAATATATTCCGAATAATTTCGAATAAAATGTAAAATAAAGTGTAAAATTCAGTTATTTACAATTCATTCAGCGTCTTCATATTTTGAAATATTTATTTGTAATTTTCATAAACTCGTAGCAATAATCCAGACGAAGAGAATGTATGCGAAAATTAGTTTGTAATATGAGCAGTTGCCGAGAAATATGCAATTTTGCATGCATCACTTTTCACGTTATTTTGCCTATAAAAGAGTGAATTATCATTCGATTTGCAATATTTTTTTTTCCATTTGATGCCTAATGCCAATTTGGACTAGGTCAAGCCAATTTTACATTTTCACTGTGACCGAAAATGACGTCATTTGGGCAAAAACTGTATTTTTAACCCAAAAAACAAATATTTTATTCAAATGAGTCTGCCTTATAATATTTTTAAAATTATGATATTTGATTCCCATCAACGAATAGAATGAAGCCATACGACCATACAGATACCACAAAATGGTTTCTAACTTGTATGGTTACAGAGAAATAGGCGATCTTCTATAAGTCACTTTTCAAGGTTTTTGGTCTATAAAAGTGTCAATTATTATTCGATTTTTATAATTTTTTTACCATTTGATGCCTTATGCCATTTATGGCTTCTATGAACTAAGTTAACATTTTCAATATCACCGGAAGTAATGTAATTTTTGCAAAAAACGTATTTTTAGCCTTCAAAACAAACATTTTTTTGAAGGGATTTATATTTATTATTCGTTTAACTTGATAACGTCTGACTCTAATGGGCTGTAAGATTGAATCAATACCATAATATTGATATCAAAAAAAGCCTTCTAGCATGTTCCCTTGTCGAAAAATAGCCAATTTTCCCAGGGTCACTTTTAAGTTTTTTACCTTCTTAATTTCAGTTTATGGGTTATAGGGTAATTATTTATTGCCCAATATGTATAAAACAAAGTTTGTATTTTGTGTGTTGCGAATTTTCGACCTATAAAAATTTCTTTCGGTACCGGAAGTGACGTAATTTTGCCATAATTTACAATTTTGACCGGTCTTTTCGCCAGCAAATATTACTTTTACATATGATAGAGGGTGTCACTGAAGCAAAACAACTAAAGTATAGTTTGGTAGCTCAATGGATCGGCTATGGTATAAGAAACTTCCTGTATGATTCCTGAAAGCCGGTTCAGTGCTGCTTGCAGGTCTAGTTAGGGTTTCACACTGCGTAGCTTGTGTGAAACACTATTGTTTTTGTTAAAATTATTATTCTTATTATTAGGCTTTCAGACTTTCGTCTGAAAGCCTATTGAGATTACTAAAATTATTATTAGGGTTTCACACTGCGTAGCTTGTGTGAAACACTATTGTTTTTGTTAAAATTATTATTCTTCTTATTATTATTATTATTATTATTATTATTATTCAGATTCCAATTTGAATAGATCTCAGCAACTACGTGTCGCATCGTTACGATTTCTTCGGTTTTACTGGGAAAGTGGGTGTGACTTAGAGGATAAAGCTATTTTGAACGTTCTGCGCCAATGCGAAATGTCCGAAATCACCGAAGTTATCGTTTTTGAAAATATTGCAGTAATTTTAACAATAATCATTGGATTTTAACTTTCGATACATTTTGGCATAGTCTGAGACAGGGCACATAGCTACGCTACTTTCGATTTTTGATTTTCGGCAAATCTTCGAAGATATTAGGCGCCAAATTTCGAAAATTTAAAATTTTACTAAAAATTTTTTTATTTATGAATATTTTTTAGTCGTATTGTGCACAGAATTAAAGAGTCATCTGACTAGTGCAAAAATGTTAAAATTTTTTGTCTCAGTAATTTTCCTTGGCCGCCATTGGCTAATTCAGTTTTTCAGTCCTAGATTAATTTCTTATTGTTCGATTTGTATAAAACAAAGTTCATATGTTTCGTTGTCTCAATTGTCATTTTTTTTGTTACCAATAATGTTATCTGTCGGCACCGGAAGTGGCATAATTTTACCAAAAACTACAATTTTGACAGTTATTTTCTTATTTCGAAAACAAATATTATTTTTTTGAAAAATTATATGACTCAAAGAGTGTGTCCTTTCAAGGCGCAAAAATTGTAGGAAGCAGTTTTTTTAATTTCGATTTCATTTTCGGGCAAATTCGATTAAGAGGCTAAAAATGGTGTAAAATTGGCCTATTTACAACCTATTCAGGCTTTTCAGATTTTAAAATATTTCTTCGTAACTTTTATAAACTTGTAGCTATAATCCATACGAAGAAAATGTATGTTAAAATTCGTTTGTAATATAAGCAGTTACCAAGAAATGGGCAGTTCTGTACAAGTCACTGTTTTCGTTATTTTGCCTGTAAAATAGTCAATTATGATTGGATTTTTATAAAAGTGACATCATTTGATTCAAAAAGCATGTAGCGTCATATCAAGTTGATTACAATTTAAAATTGACACCGGAAGTGACATCATTTGGTCAAAAAATGCATTTTAAACTTTTTAAATCAATGTTTTATTCAACCAAGAATAACTTAATATATATTAATAATTTTAACTTTTGGTTTAAATTCACATATAAACAAAACTCATATGGTCATATAGATATCATAAAATGGTTTCTAACTTATTCGGTTGCCGAGAAATAGACGGTTTTCTACAGGTCACTTTTGAAGGTTTCGGGGCCATAAAAGGGTCAATTATTATTCGATTTTCATAAACGTCACACCATGTTATACCTAATGCCATTTGGGATTTCATACAAGTAATTTAAGATTTTCATTATCACCGGAAGTAACGTCATTTTGGCAAAAACTGTATTTTTAGCCTCCAAAACAGATATTTTATTCAAATGGGTCTGTTTTGAAATCTTTTTCAAATTATGGTATTTGATGCCAATCAACAAATAGAATGAACCCATACGATCATACAGATACCACAAAATGGTTTCTAACTTGTACGGTTGCAGAGAAATAGCTGATTTTCTACAAGTCACTTTTCAAGTTTTTGGGTCTTTAAAAGTGGCAATTATTATTCGATTTACATAAAATTTTCACTATATGATATCGTATGCCATTTCTGATTTCATAAGACTAATTGAACATTTGCATTAACACCGGGAGTAATTTAATTTTGTCAAGATCATTTACAAGTACATGTAACAAATGTATAAAATGAATTGATATTGCTGGATTTTGTTGATTCTGCGTCCATTTTATTTGTGTGCAATGTTAATTTGGAAACCTGTTTAGTGGTTTCGCTGGTACCGGAAGTGACATATGTTCAAGGGTAACTTGACACCGGAAGTGACATGTTTAAGGGTAACATGGCACCAGTGAAACCCGTAATTCCTGCATGCAGGTCTAGTTATTCTTATTAGGGTTTCACACTGCGTAGCTTGTGTGAAACACTATTGTTTTTGTTAAAATTATTATTCTTATTATTAAGCTTTCATATTACATATGAAAGCTTATTGTTTCTGTTAAGATTATTATTATTTTTTTTTTTTGTGTATTTTCTGCAAATCGGATTTCTCAGAATCTAACCATGGGATCTTTCTGAAACTTTGACCTACCCCCCCAAAAATGGGGTGCGAACGTTGTTTAAATATATTTTCAAAACGTTTTACGAATCCGAAATCACCGAATTTTACGAACGAAAAAACTGACAATGCATAGTCGTAACTTTGTTATTTTTTGACCGATTTTACTAATTCTTTTTTCTTTTAATACCTTGAAAAAAATCGTTTTGATCTGCAGTTTCACATTTTCGAATTTCGAAAATTCGTCGCTGTGATTTCGAACCGGAAGTTTAGACCAATTTGACAACTTCTTTAATAGTTGTACGATTTTCATGAAATTTAGTATACAAGTAGATCTTACCGATGTGACTTCAAAAATATAATTAGAAATTTTCTAAATTATCTCCCCTTGGTGAAATTAAGGATCAAAATTTTCAAAAAAATCGTCGAAATATAGGTCAGAATGACCTAAAAATTTTTTTCGATACTCGACAAGTAATTACTGATTCCTACACAAAATATGGAGTTTGTCGATCGAACCGGAAGTGCCACCATCTTGAAACGTGAAAAAACAAATGAACTTTTGCGATATTGCACTTACAGACACGGGAGTTATATTTTCTGAATCCTTGAAGGATGGCCCAAAAATCGTAGGGAGCAGAATTTTGATTTCGGTCACGTGATGGTCACCATTTTGAATTGAAAATGAAAAGTAGTAGCAATTTGAAGGGCCGAGACTTTGAAACACAATAAATCTCCTTCTAATTGAGCTAGAATGTTCAAACTTGGTGTAGACGTTCACTAGGTCAATGTCATGATTGAGTTCAAAGATGAGCATCTTCTGTCTAGGGTAAGCAGAGATAGGCATGCTGATTTGTTGATTCTTTAGGGCACGATAACTTCGGTTATAATGAAGGGAGGGCTGTGAAACTTTTGTCAATAGAGAGTCCAATAGCTAGCCTGTTGTGTGAAATCATTGTATCATTTATTTTAAATATCAGGGATAGGCGAAAAAAAGAGATTGAAAATCCAAAAAGTCGTATTTTTACAATTTGGAGCATGTTTAGAGGTCTTTCTCGTAAAGTCAACTTAATATTTTTTGGGAACTTCTTCTACAAAGAGTCTTATTGGTAGTCTTTTATATAAAACCATCGATCAACAATCCAACATATCAGGAGTAGAAGAACAAAATGATCGAACATTGAAAACGGCACCCTTTCATTGTTAAGCAAAACATGCAGTGTGGGTGGCTACAATCTGCACATTTAGTCATCGTATAGAGCTTATTCAACAGTATCGAATTCCAACTCCTAAGGGATCTTTTACGTGCACTCCAATGTGTACACGGCGGGTGGGGGGACACGCCAGAAAATCGAGATGAACTTTCTCGGACAATGCAGGGATCGAACACCCGACCTTCTGGCTAGCAGGCCAACGCCTTAGCCACATAGTGTGGACATCCATCGTACATTTCATCCGTCAAATCAAAGCATTTCATTGCATTAGACCAATAATTAATTATTCTTAATTGAAAACTTTATTTTAATATTAGTCTGGCATTATTAAATCCTAATTTTATTGGTCTTATTTAAAATTAAACTTTCATTTAAGTATGAACAACCCTTAACGTGTCTCTTTAAAACATAAAAAAAATACTCTAAAACAGTAGCTCAACCTTTTGACCTAAACTCATTAATTTACCATTTTTTGTGAGCCACTTGTTATTTTTCCTATGACATATTACACGTGTCTGATTTTAAAGGGGGGTTGGGTGGCTGAATGGTTAGCACGCGCGCCTGTCATTGAGTTAACTAGCGTGTTTTCGAATGCCCGGTTGTACGTGACAAGGAGTAAGGTCGCCTGTCCAACCGGTCATTTTTAATTTTTTTCCCGCCATTTTCATTTCATTTTCTCATCCGTCTCATTACAGTAATACAAGTTTGAGGTATTTCCCTTTAGTTTTCAGATTATTGTTATGCCTGGGTGCAATGTTTCATACTATATTTAGACTTGTAACTTCGCGAGTTTTTGACCAATTTTGATAATTTTTTTCTTCTTATCCTTTTATTTAGGATACTTGATACAATCAATGACACATGACGATGAATATGAAAGCTTTCATATCTGCATGGGACAGTAGCAGATCTAGTTATTATTATTATTATTCAGATTCCAATTTGAATAGATCTCAGCAACTACGTGTCGCATCGTTACGATCTCTTCGGTTTTACTGGGAAAGTGGGTGTGACTTAGAGGATAAAGCTATTTTGAACGTTCTGCGACAATGCGAAATGTCCGAAATCACCGAAGTTATCGTTTTTGAAAATATTGCAGTAATTTTAACAATAATCATTGGATTTTAACTTTCGATACATTTTGGCATAGCCTGAGACAGGGCACATAGCTACGCTACTTTCGATTTTTGATTTTCGGCAAATCTTCGAAGATATTAGGCGCCAAATTTCGAAAATTTAAAATTTTACAAAAAAAATTTTTATTTATGAATATTTTTTAGTCGTATTGTGCACAGAATTAAAGAGTCATCTGACTAGTGCAAAAATGTTAAAAAAATTTGTCTCAGTAATTTTCCTTGGCCGCCATTGGCTAATTCAGTTTTTCAGTCCTAGATTAATTTTTTATTGTCCGATTTGTATAAAACAAAATTCATATGCTTCGTTGTATCAATTGTCATTTTTTTTATTACCAAAAGTGTTATCTGTCGGCACCGGAAGTGGCATAATTTTACCAAAAACTACAATTTTGACAGTTATTTTCCTACTTCGAAAACAAATATTATTTTTTGGAAAAATTATTTGACTCAAAGAGTGTGCCCTTTCAAGGCGCAAAAAATGTAGGAAGCAGTTTTTTTAATTTCGACTTCACTTTCGAGCAAATTCGATTAAGAGGCTAAAAATGGTGTAAAATTTACCTATTTACAACCTATTCAGGCTTTTCAGATTTTAAAATATTTCTTCGTAACTTTTATAAACTTGTAGCTATAATCCATACGAAGAAAATGTATGTTAAAATTCGTTTGTAATATAAGCAGTTACCAAGAAATGGGCAGTTCTGTACAAGTCACTGTTTTCGTTATTTTGCCTGTAAAATAGTCAATTATTATTGGATTTTTATAAAAGTGACATCATTTGATTCAAAAAGCATGTAGCGTCATATCAAGTTGATTACAATTTAAAATTGACACTGGAAGTGACATCATTTGGTCAAAAACTGCATTTTAAACTTTTTAAATCAATGTTTTATTCAACCAAGAATAACTTAATATGTATTAATAATTTTAACTTTTGGTTTAAATTCACATATAAACATAACTCATATGGTCATATAGATATCATAAAATTGTTTCTAACTTGTTCGGTTGCCGAGAAATAGACAGTTTTCTACAGGTCACTTTTGAAGGTTTCGGGGCCATACAAGTGTCAATTATTATTCGATTTTCATAAACGTTACACCGTGTTATACCTACTGCCATTTGGGATTTCATTCAAGTAATTTAAGATTTTCATTATCACCGGAAGTAACGTCATTTTGTCAAAAACTGTATTTTTAGCCCTCAAAACAGATATTTTATTCAAGTGAGTCTGTTTTGAAATCTTTTTCAAATTATGGTATTTGATGCTAATCAACAAATAGAATGAACCCATACGATCACACAGATACCACAAAATGGTTTGTAACTTTAACGGTTGCAGAGAAATAGCAGATTTTCTACAAGTCACTTTTCAAGTTTTTTGGTCTTAAAATTTTACATAAAATTTTCACTATATGATATCGTATGCCATTTCTGATTTCATAAGACTAATTGAACATTTTCATTAACACAGGAAGTAATTTAATTTTGTCAAGATCATTTACAAGTAACAAATGTATAAAATGAATTGATATTGTTGGATTTTGTTGATTCTGCGTCCATTTTATTTGTGTGCAATGTTAATTTGGAAACCTGTTTAGTGGTTTCGCTGGTACCGGAAGTGACATATGTTCAAGGGTAACTTGGCACCGGAAGTGACATGTTTAAGGGTAACATGGCACCAGTGAAACCCGTCATTCCTGCATGCAGGTCTAGTTATTATTATTATTATTATTCAGATTCCAATTTGAATAGATCTCAGCAACTACGTGTCGCATCGTTACGATCTCTTCGGTTTTACTGGGAAAGTGGGTGTGACTTAGAGGATAAAGCTATTTTGAACGTTCTGCGACAATGCGAAATGTCCGAAATCACTGAAGTTATCGTTTTTGAAAATATTGCAGTAATTTTAACAATAATCATTGGATTTTAACTTTCGATACATTTTGGCATAGCCTGAGACAGGGCACATAGCTACGCTACTTTCGATTTTTGATTTTCGGCAAATCTTCGAAGATATTAAGCGCCAAATTTCGAAAATTTAAAATTTTACAAAAATTTTTTTTATTTATGAATATTTTTTAGTCGTATTGTGCACACAATTAAAGAGTCATCTGACTAGTGCAAAAATGTTAAAAAAAATTGTCTCAGTAATTTTCCTTGGCCGCCATTGGCTAATTCAGTTTTTCAGTCCTAGATTAATTTTTTATTGTCCGATTTGTATAAAACAAAATTCATATGCTTCGTTGTATCAATTGTCATTTTTTTTATTACCAAAAGTGTTATCTGTCGGCACCGGAAGTGGCATAATTTTACCAAAAACTACAATTTTGACAGTTATTTTCCTACTTCGAAAACAAATATTATTTTTTGGAAAAATTATTTGACTCAAAGAGTGTGCCCTTTCAAGGCGCAAAAAATGTAGGAAGCAGTTTTTTTAATTTCGATTTCACTTTCGAGCAAATTCGATTAAGAGGCTAAAAATGGTGTAAAATTTACCTATTTACAACCTATTCAGGCTTTTCAGATTTTAAAATATTTCTTCGTAACTTTTATAAACTTGTAGCTATAATCCATACGAAGAAAATGTATGTTAAAATTCGTTTGTAATATAAGCAGTTACCAAGAAATGGGCAGTTCTGTACAAGTCACTGTTTTCGTTATTTTGCCTGTAAAATAGTCAATTATTATTGGATTTTTATAAAAGTGACATCATTTGATTCAAAAAGCATGTAGCGTCATATCAAGTTGATTACAATTTAAAATTGACACCGGAAGTGACATCATTTGGTCAAAAACTGCATTTTAAACTTTTTAAATCAATGTTTTATTCAACCAAGAATAACTTAATATGTATTAATAATTTTAACTTTTGGTTTAAATTCACATATAAACAAAACTCATATGGCCATATAGATATCATAAAATTGTTTCTAACTTGTTCGGTTGCCGAGAAATAGACGGTTTTCTACAGGTCACTTTTGAAGGTTTCGGGGCCATAAAAGTGTCAATTATTATTCGATTTTCATAAACGTTACACCGTGTTATACCTACTGCCATTTGGGATTTCATTCAAGTAATTTAAGATTTTCATTATCACCGGAAGTAACGTCATTTTGGCAAAAACTGTATTTTTAGCCTTCAAAACAGATATTTTATTCAAGTGAGTTTGTTTTGAAATCTTTTTCAAATTATGGTATTTGATGCTAATCAACAAATAGAATGAACCCATACGATCACACAGATACCACAAAATGGTTTGTAACTTGTACGGTTGCAGAGAAATAGCAGATTTTCTACAAGTCACTTTTCAAGTTTTTTGGTCTTAAAATTTTACATAAAATTTTCACTATATGATATCGTATGCCATTTCTGATTTCATAAGACTAATTGAACATTTTCATTAACACAGGAAGTAATTTAATTTTGTCAAGATCATTTACAAGTAACAAATGTATAAAATGAATTGATATTGTTGGATTTTGTTGATTCTGCGTCCATTTTATTTGTGTGCAATGTTAATTTGGAAACCTGTTTAGTGGTTTCGCTGGTACCGGAAGTGACATATGTTCAAGGGTAACTTGGCACCGGAAGTGACATGTTTAAGGGTAACATGGCACCAGTGAAACCCGTCATTCCTGCATGCAGGTCTAGTTCTTATTATTATTATTATTATTCAGATTCCAATTTGAATAGATCTCAGCAACTACGCGTCGCATCGTTACGATTTCTTCGGTTTTACTGGGAAAGTGGGTGTGACTTAGAGGATAAAGCTATTTTGAACGTTCTGCGACAATGCGAAATGTCCGAAATCACCGAAGTTATCGTTTTTGAAAATATTGCAGTAGTTTTAACAATAATCATTGGATTTTAACTTTCGGTACATTTTGGCATAGCCTGAGACAGGGCACATAGCTACGCTACTTTCGATTTTTGATTTTCGGCAAATCTTCGAAGATATTAGGCGCCAAATTTCGAAAATTTAAAATTTTACAAAAAACTTTTTTATTTATGAATATTTTTTAGTCGTATTTTGCACAGAATTAAAGAGTCATCTGCCTAGTGCAAAAATGTTTAAAATTTTTGTCTCAGTAATTTTCCTTGGCCGCCATTGGCTGATTCAGTTTTTCAGTCCTAGATTATTTTTTTATTGTTCGATTTGTATAAAACAAAGTTCATATGCTTCGTTATCTCAATTGTCATTTTTTTTGTTACCGATAATGTTATCTGTCGGCACCGGAAGTGGCATAATTTTACCAAAAACTACAATTTTGACAGTTATTTTCCTATTTCGAAAACAAATATTATTTTTTTGAAAAATTATATGACTCAAAGACTGTGTCTTTTCAAGGCGCAAAAAATGTAGGAAGCAGTTTTTTTAATTTCGATTTCATTTTCGAGCAAATTCGATTAAGAGGCTAAAAATGGTGTAAAATTGGCCTATTTACAACCTATTCAGGCTTTTCAGATTTTAAAATATTTCTTCGTAACTTTTATAAACTTGTAGCTATAATACATACGAAGAAAATGTATGTTAAAATTCGTTTGTAATATAAGCAGTTACCAAGAAATGGGCAGTTCTGTACAAGTCACTGTTTTCGTTATTTTGCCTGTAAAATAGTCAATTATGATTGGATTTTTATAAAACTGACATCATTTGATTCAAAAAGAACGTAGCGTCATATCAAGTTGATTACAATTTAAAATTGACACCGGAAGTGACATCATTTGGTCAAAAAATGCATTTTAAACTTTTTAAATCAATGTTTTATTCAACCAAGAATAACTTAATATGTATTAATAATTTTAACTTTTGGTTTAAATTCACATATAAACAAAACTCATATGGTCATATAGATATCATAAAATGGTTTCTAACTTATTCGGTTGCCGAGAAATAGACTGTTTTCTACAGGTCACTTTTGAAGGTTTCGGGGCCATAAAAGGATCAATTATTGTTCGATTTTCATAAACGTCACACCATGTTATAGCTAATGCCATTTGGGATTTCATACAAGTAATTTAAGATTTTCATTATCACCGGAAGTAACGTCATTTTGGCAAAAACTGTATTTTTAGCCTCCAAAACAGATATTTTATTCAAATGAGTCTGTTTTGAAATCTTTTTCAAATTATGGTATTTGATGCCAATCAACAAATAGAATGAACCCATACGATCATACAGATACCACAAAATGGTTTCTAACTTGTACGGTTGCAGAGAAATAGCCGATTTTCTACAAGTCACTTTTCAAGTTTTTTGGTCTTTAAAAGTGGCAATTACTATTCAATTTACATAAAATTTTCACTAAAGAACCTATCCAGGCTTTTCAGATTTTAAGATATTTCTTCGTAACTTTTATAAACTTGTAGCTATAATACATACGAAGAAAATGTATGTTAAAATTCGTTTGTAATATAAGCAGTTACCAAGAAATGGGCAGTTCTGTACAAGTCACTGTTTTCGTTATTTTGCCTGTAAAATAGTCAATTATGATTGGATTTTTATAAAAGTGACATCATTTGATTCAAAAAGCACGTAGCGTCATATCAAGTTGATTACAATTTAAAATTGACACCGGAAGTGACATCATTTGGTCAAAAAATGCATTTTAAACTTTTTAAATCAATGTTTTATTCAACCAAGAATAACTTAATATGTATTAATAATTTTAACTTTTGGTTTAAATTCACATTTAAACAAAACTCATATGGTCATATAGATATCATAAAATTGTTTCTAACTTGTTCGGTTGCCGAGAAATAGACAGTTTTCTACAGGTTACTTTTGAAGGTTTCGGGGCCATAAAAGTGTCAATTATTATTCGATTTTCATAAACGTTACACCGTGTTATACTTAATGCCATTTGGGATTTCATACAAGTAATTTAAGATTTTCATTATCACCGGAAGTAACGTCATTTTGGCAAAAACTGTATTTTTAGCCTTCAAAATAGATATTTTATTCAAATGAGTCTGTTTTGAAATCTTTTTCAAATTATGGTATTTGATGCTAATCAACAAATAGAATGAACCCATACGATCATACAGATACCACAAAATGGTTTGTAACTTGTACGGTTGCAGAGAAATAGCAGATTTTCTACAAGTCACTTTTCAAGTTTTTTGGTCTTTAAAAGTGGCAATTATTATTCGATTTACATAAAATTTTCACTATATGATATCGTATGCCATTTCTGATTTCATAAGACTAATTGAACATTTTCATTAACACAAGAAGTAATCTAATTTTGTCAAGATCATTTACAAGTAACAAATGTATAAAATGACTTGATATTGCTGGATTGATTGGTTGATTCTGCGTCCATTTTATTTGTGTGCAATGTTAATTTGGAAACCTGTTTAGTGGTTACGCTGGTACCGGATGTGACATATGTTCAAGGGTAACTTTGCTACCGGAAGTGACATGTTTAAGAGTAACTTGGCACCAGTGAAACCCGTCATTCCTGCATGCAGGTCTAGTTATTATTATTATTATTTACCGCGGGAGCCTAGATCTCCATGATGGAAACAGATATCGATCTGGAATTAGATTTTCTATCGGGAAACCATGTGGTGGCTACTTGGTAAAATATTTTTGAAGTTTCTGCGCATACCGGAAGTGACCGAACTTTGTACGTTGTCTGAAAATTGAAAATCGGCCATAGTTTCGTCAATTCTTTATCCATTTTCAAACAAATTACATTTTCGGAATCCCTGAATCTTTTCTGGGACAATGGCTATCTCACATTTTTCAATTTCGAACATTCGTCTATAACTTTTATCGTTCGAAAATTGAAAACATGTTGTTTACGAGACAATTTTTGTTATTTTTCAAAATTTTCAAATTTGACCTACATTTTTGGATACCTGAAGTCCATCCGATTCCAGTAATATAAGTTTCATTCAGAGTTATCGCCCTTTATTTTTCGATTTTTTTCGAATTTTCTTCCCATTTTGTGAGCTCGGGTTTCGTTTTATGGCAGAATTGACGTTTCTGAAACTTCTGGAACATGAAGTTATAGTCCAATACCAACTTATAAAGCAATTTCGACAAGAATCCTTCAACCGGAAGTGGTCGAAATAATGTGCAATATTTTGAAAAAAATGCAAAAAACGGATATTTTGGGGAAAAATGCGATTTCTCCGCCCAATATCAATGGATTAAAGAAATTATGGTACCATTGGACTGCACTAGGATTGTACTATCGTATGATACCCAATTCATACGGATACTATGATCAGGAAGCAAAATATGGCACGCTGAAAATCAAGAATTTTCTGATTTTTAGCATTTTTGGACGACTGTATCTCGAAAACTTAACCTACAATTTTTTTTTAATTTTTTCTATCGAGAGTCCTTTTGGAGGTTCTTTGCATGAAGCCAACCAATAAGACTTTGAAATGTCTGGAATAGAATAAAAAAGGGACTGAAAATCGAAAAAAGTCGAAAAATCGTGAAATTTTGAAAAATGCTCTACTATTTTTTTATTTAAAGAGATTTTTAAAAAAAGGTTTTATATTCAGATAGCTGACCTAATTACGATTCTAACGATGTATAATATGTATGTAATTATTGAAATTTAATTTTCGATATTTTAAATTTTTTGCATTTTTGGCACTTTTGAACATAGGATTTCTCAGGGGCATTTTATCTGATCAGATAATGTAATATGTCATTACAGAGCCCTGTGGCTATTTTAGCGCCCAAACCGGCTATTAAAACTATTCCGACAATAATAACCATACCGGAAGTATTCAAAAAATGAAAAAAAAAGTTTAAAAATATTGTCGCACTTGCGAAAAACTTGATTGCTCACTTAGGTAATAGCGGACCAAAAGAACTAAAGTGTCGTTAGATAGCCCTATTAATGGACCATCATATGGTATCTAAATAATACGATTTCGATGGTAAGAAAATAAATTATTGTATGCCAAAAATCTAGTATTTTCCGATTTTTTAACATTCTGAGACGCCCTTTTCTCGAAAACGACGCCGACGATTTTTCTGAAACTTTTCTTACTCATAGTCCTATCGGTTGTCTATATAGTGAATCCAAAATGGAAAGCATTGAAATAATATAGGTGGTCCAAAAATGACATCAAACTTTGAAAAAAATTGAAAAATCGTTAAATTTTTGTAAACGCTCTTTAATTTATCTTTTTTTCCAAAACTACTCAATGGATGTTTCTGACACTTCTGGTACAGAAAGTTAAGTATCCAAAGAACTTCGTAAAGCTATCACAACAACGATCGTAAAACCGGAAGTAGTCGAAAAAATGTCCGATATTTTGAAAAAAAATATTTTTTTTACGAAAACCTTTTTTATTTATGAATATTTTTTGATGGTATTTTACACAGGGTTAAAATGTCATCCTACTTGAGCAGAAATGGGAAAGAAAATTGTCTCGGTTATTTGCGTTAGCCGCCAACGGCTAATTTAGTTTTTCGTACCCAGAAAAATTATTTATTGTTCGATTTGTATAAAACAAAGTTCATATGCTCCGTGGTCCCAATTGTAATTTTTTTTGTTATGGTGAAATTTTTCTGTCGGCAACGGAAGTGGCGTAATATTAACAAAAACTATAATTTTGACAGTTCGGTACTACTTTTTGAAAGCAAATATTATTTTTTTTTCAAAACTGATATAACTAAAATTATGCACCCTGCAAAGGTGCACAATATCCTTAGCTCAGATTTTTTAATTTCAATTTCATTTTCGGGCAATTTCGAATAAAATGTAAAATAAAGTGTAAAATTCAGTTGTTTACAATTCATTCAGCGTCTTCATATTTTGAAATATTTATTTGTAATTTTAATAAACTCGTAGCAATAATCCAGAAGAAGAGATTGTATGCAAAAATTAGTTTGTAATATGAGCAGTTGCCGAGGAATATGCAATTTTGCATGCATCACTTTTCACGTTATTTTGCCTATAAAAGAGTGAATTATTATTCGATTTGCAATATTTTTTTCCATTTGATGCTTAATGTCAATTTGGACTAGGTCAAGCCAATTTTACAATTTCACTGTGACCGGAAATGACGTCATTTGGACAAAAACTGTATTTTAAACCTAAAAAACAAATATTTTATTCAAATGAGTCTGCCTTATAATAATCTTAAAATTATGATATTTGATTCCCATCAACGAATAGAATGAAGCCATACGACCATACAGATACCACAAAATGGTTTCTAACTTGTACGGTTACAGAGAAATAGGCGATCTTCGATAAGTCACTTTTCAAGGTTTTTGGTCTATAAAAGTGTCAATTATTATTCGATTTTTATATTTTTTTTTACCATTTGATGCCTTATGCCATTTATGACTTCTATGAACTAAATTAACACTTTCAATGTCACCGGAAGTAATGTAATTTTTTCAAAATTATTTTTGGCCTTCAAAACAAACATTTTTTTGAAGTGATTTATGTTTATTATTTGTTTAACTTTAGAATGTCCGACTCTAATGGGCAGTAAGATTGAATCAATACCATCATATTGATATCAAGAAAAGGCTTCTAGCATGTTCCCTTGTCGAAAAATAGCCAATTGTCCCAGGGTCACTTTTAAGTTTTTTACCTTCTTAATTTCAGTTTATTGGTTATAGGTTAATTATTTATTGCCCGATATGTATAAAACAAAGTTTGTATTTTGTATGTTGCGAATTTTCGACTTACTTTTCACCTATAAAAATTTCTTTCAACACCGGAAGTGACGTAATTTTGCCATAATTTACAATTTTGACCGATCTTTTCGCCAGCAATTATTACTTTTACATATTATAGACGGTGTCACTGAAGTAAAACAATTAAAGTTTGGTAGCTCAATGGATCGGCTATGGTATAATAAACTTCCTGAATGATTCCTGAAAGCCGGTTCAGTGCTGCTTGCAGGTCTAGTTATTATTATTATTATTCAGATTCCAATTTGAATAGATCTCAGCAACTACGTGTCGCATCGTTACGATTTCTTCGGTTTTACTGGCAAAGTGGGTGTGACTTAGAGGATAAAGCTATTTTGAACGTTCTGCGACAATGCGAAATGTCCGAAATCACCGAAGTTATCGTTTTTGAAAATATTGCAGTAATTTTAACAATAATCATTGGATTTTAACTTTCGATACATTTTGGCATAGCCTGAGACAGGGCACATAGCTACGCTACTTTCGATTTTTGATTTTCGGCAAATCTTCGAAGATATTAGGCGCCAAATTTCGAAAATTTAAAATTTTACAAAAAACTTTTTTATTTATGAATATTTTTTAGTCGTATTGTGCACAGAATTAAAGAGTCATCTGACTAGTGCAAAAATGTTAAAAAAAATTGTCTCAGTAATTTTCCTTGGCCGCCATTGGCTAATTCAGTTTTTCAGTCCTAGATTGATTTTTTATTGTTCGATTTGTATAAAACAAATTTCATATGCTTCGTTGTATCAATTGTCATTTTTTTTATTACCAAAAGTGTTATCTGTCGGCACCGGAAGTGGCATAATTTTACCAAAAACTACAATTTTGACAGTTATTTTTTTATTTCGAAAACAAATATTATTTTTTGGAAAAATTATTTGACTCAAAGAGTGTGCCCTTTCAAGGCGCAAAAAATGTAGGAAGCAGTTTTTTTAATTTCGATTTCACTTTCGAGCAAATTCGATTAAGAGGCTAAAAATGGTGTAAAATTGACCTATTTAGAACCTATTCAGGCTTTTCAGATTTTAAAATATTTCTTCGTAACTTTTATAAACTTGTAGCTATAATCCATACGAAGAAAATGTATGTTAAAATTTGTTTGTAATATAAGCAGTTACCAAGAAATGGGCAGTTCTGTACAAGTCACTGTTTTCGTTATTTTGCCTGTAAAATAGTCAATTATTATTGGATTTTTATAAAAGTGACATCATTTGATTCAAAAGGCATGTAGCGTCATATGAAGTTGATTACAATTTAAAATTGACACCGGAAGTGACATCATTTGGTCAAAAACTGCATTTTAAACTTTTTAAATCAATGTTTTATTCAACCAAGAATAACTTAATATGTATTAATAATTTTAACTTTTGGTTTAAATTCACATATAAACAAAACTCATATGGTCATATAGATATCATAAAATTGTTTCTAACTTGTTCGGTTGCCGAGAAATAGACGGTTTTCTACAGGTCACTTTTGAAGGTTTCGGGGCCATAAAAGTGTCAATTATTATTCGATTTTCATAAACGTTACACCGTGTTATACCTAATGCCATTTGGGATTTCATACAAGTAATTTAAGATTTTCATTATCACCGGAAGTAACGTCATTTTGGCAAAAACTGTATTTTTAGCCTTCAAAACAGATATTTTATTCAAATGAGTCTGTTTTGAAATCTTATTCAAATTATGGTATTTGATGCTAATCAACAAATAGAATGAACCCATACGATCATACAGATACCACAAAATGGTTTGTAACTTGTACGGTTGCAGAGAAATAGCCGATTTTCTACAAGTCACTTTTCAAGTTTTTTGGTCTTTAAAAGTGGCAATTATTACTCGATTTACATAAAATTTTCACTATATGATATCGTATGCCATTTCTGATTTCATAAGACTAATTGAACATTTTCATTAACACAGGAAGTAATTTAATTTTGTCAAGATTATTTACAAGTAACAAATGTATAAAATGACTTGATATTGCTGGATTGATTGGTTGATTCTGCGTCCATTTTATTTGTGTGCAATGTTAATTTGGAAACCTGTTTAGTGGTTACGCTGGTACTGGAAGTGACATATGTTCAAGGGTAACTTAGCACCGGAAGTGACATGTTTAAGAGTAACTTGGCACCAGTGAAACCCGTCATTCCTGCATGCAGGTTTAGTTCTTATTATTATTATTCTTCTTTTGTTTTGAGTAGATCTCAGCAACTGCTTGTCGCATCGTTACGATTTTTCCGGTTTTACTGGGAAAGTGGGTGTGACTTAGAGGATAAAGCTATTTTGAACGTTCTGCGACAATGCGAAATGGCCGAAATCACCAAATTATCGTTTTTTAAAATATTGCAGTAATTTTAACAATAGTCATTGAATTTTAACTTTCGGTACATTTTGGCATAGCCGGAGACAGGGCACATAGCTACACTACTTTCGATTTTTGATTTTCGGTAAATCTTCAAAGATATTAGGCGCCAAATTTTGAAAATTTAAAATTTTACAAAAAACTTTTTTATTTATGAATATTTTTTAGTCGTATTATGCACAGAATTAAAGGGTCATCTGACTAGTGCAAAAATGTTAAATAATTTTGTCTCAGTAATTTACCTTGGCCGCCATTGGCTAATTCAGTTTTTAAGTCCTAGATTAATTTTTTATTGTTCGATTTGTATAAAACAAAGTTCATATGCTTCGTTGTATCAATTGTCATTTTTTTTATTACCAAAAGTTTTATCTGTCGGCACCGGAAGTGGAATAATTTTACCAAAAACTACAATTTTGACAGTTATTTTCCTTCTTCGAAAACAAATATTATTTTTTGGAAAAATTATTTGACTCAAAGAGTGTGCCCTTTCAAGGCGCAAAAAATGTAGGAAGCAGTTTTTTTAATTTCGATTTCATTTTCGAGCAAATTCGATTAAATGGCTAAAAATGGTGTAAAATTGACCTATTTACAACCTATTCAGGCTTTTCAGATTTTAAAATATTTCTTCGTAACTTTTATAAACTTGTAGCTATAATCCATACGAAGAAAATGTATGTTAAAATTAGTTTGTAATATAAGCAGTTACCAAGAAATGGGCAGTTCTGTACAAGTCACTGTTTTCGTTATTTTGCCTGTAAAATAGACAATTATTATTGGATTTTTATAAAAGTGACATCGTTTGATTCAAAAAGCACGTAGCGTCATATCAAGTTGATTACAATTTAAAATTGACACCGGAAGTGACATCATTTGGTCAAAAAATGCATTTTAAACTTTTTAAATCAATGTTTTATTCAACCAAGAATAACTTAATATGTATTAATAATTTTAACTTTTGGTTTAAATTCACATATAAACAAAACTCATATGGTCATATATATATCATAAAATGGTTTCTAACTTGTTCGGTTGCCGAGAAATAGACGGTTTTCTACAGGTCACTTTTGAAGGTTTCGGGGCCATAAAAGGGTCAATTATTATTCGATTTTCATAAACGTCACACCATGTTATACCTAATGCCATTTGGGATTTCATACAAGTAATTTAAGATTTTCATTATCACCGGAAGTAACGTCATTTTGGCAAAAACTGTATTTTTAGCCTCTAAAACAGATATTTTATTCAAATGAGTCTGTTTTGAAATCTTTTTCAAAGTATGGTATTTGATGCCAATCAACAAATAGAATGAACCCATACGATCATACAGATACCACAAAATGGTTTCTAACTTGTACGGTTACAGAGAAATAGCCGATTTCCTACAAGTCACTTTTCAAGTTTTTTGGTCTTTAAAAGTGGCAATTATTATTCGATTTACATAAAATTTTCACTATATGATATCGTATGCCATTTCTGATTTCATAAGACTAATTGAACATTTGCATTAACACCGGGAGTAATTTAATTTTGTCAAGATCATTTACAAGTAACAAATGTATAAAATGAATTGATATTGCTGGATTTTGTTGATTCTGCGTCCATTTTATTTGTGTGCAATGTTAATTTGGAAACCTGTTTAGTGGTTTCGCTGGTACCGGAAGTGACATATGTTCAAGGGTAACTTGGCACCAAAAGTGACTTTTCAAGGGTAACGTGGCACCAGTGAAACCCGTCATTCCTGCATGCAGGTCTAGTTATTATTATTATTATTATTCAGATTCCAATTTGAATAGATCTCAGCAACTACGTGTCGCATCGTTACGATCTCTTCGGTTTTACTGGGAAAGTGGGTGTGACTTAGAGGATAAAGCTATTTTGAACGTTCTGCGACAATGCGAAATGTCCGAAATCACCGAAGTTATCGTTTTTGAAAATATTGCAGTAATTTTAACAATAATCATTGGATTTTAACTTTCGATACATTTTGGCATAGCCTGAGACAGGGCACATAGCTACGCTACTTTCGATTTTTGATTTTCGGCAAATCTTCGAAGATATTAGGCGCCAAATTTCGAAAATTTAAAATTTTACAAAAATTTTTTTTATTTATGAATATTTTTTAGTCGTATTGTGCACAGAATTAAAAAGTCATCTGACTAGTGCAAAAATGTTAAAAAATTTTGTCTCAGTAATTTTCCTTGGCCGCCATTGGCTAATTCAGTTTTTCAGTCCTAGATTAATTTTTTATTGTTCGATTTGTATAAAACAAAGTTCATATGCTTCGTTGTCTCAATTGTCATTTTTTTTGTTACCAATAATGTTATCTGTCGGCACCGGAAGTGGCATAATTTTACCAAAAACTACAATTTTGACAGTTATTTTCCTACTTCGAAAACAAATATTATTTTTTTGAAAAATTATATGACTCAAAGAGTGTGTCTTTTCAAGGCGCAAAAAATGTAGGAAGCAGTTTTTTTAATTTCGATTTCATTTTCGAGCAAATTCGATTAAGAGGCTAAAAATGGTGTAAAATTGGCCTATTTACAACCTATTCAGGCTTTTCAGATTTTAAGATATTTCTTCGTAACTTTTATAAACTTGTAGCTATAATCCATACGAAGAAAATGTATGTTAAAATTCGTTTGTAATATAAGCAGTTACCAAGAAATGGGCAGTTCTGTACAAGTCACTGTTTTCGTTATTTTGCCTGTAAAATAGTCAATTATGGTTGGATTTTTATAAAAGTGACATCATTTGATTCGAAAAGCACGTAGCGTCATATCAAGTTGATTACAATTTAAAATTGACACCGGAAGTGACATCATTTGGTCCAAAAATGCATTTTAAACTTTTTAAATCAATGTTTTATTCAACCAAGAATAACTTAATATGTATTAATAATTTTAACTTTTGGTTTAAATTCACATATAAACAAAACTCATATGGTCATATAGATATCATAAAATGGTTTCTAACTTGTTCGGTTGCCGAGAAATAGACGGTTTTCTACAGGTCACTTTTGAAGGTTTCGGGGCCATAAAAGGGTCAATTATTATTCGATTTTCATAAACGTCACACCATGTTATACCTAATGCCATTTGGGATTTCATACAAGTAATTTAAGATTTTCATTATCACCGGAAGTAACGTCATTTTGGCAAAAACTGTATTTTTAGCCTCTAAAACAGATATTTTATTCAAATGAGTCTGTTTTGAAATCTTTTTTAAAGTATGGTATTTGATGCCAATCAACAAATAGAATGAACCCATACGATCATACAGATACCACAAAATGGTTTCTAACTTGTACGGTTGCAGAGAAATAGCCGATTTTCTACAAGTCACTTTTCAAGTTTTTTGGTCTTTAAAAGTGGCAATTATTACTCGATTTACATAAAATTTTCACTATATGATATCGTATGCCATTTCTGATTTCATAAGACTAATTGAACATTTGCATTAACACCGGGAGTAATTTAATTTTGTCAAGATCATCTACAAGTAACAAATGTATAAAATGAATTGATATTGCTGGATTTTGTTGATTCTGCGTCCATTTTATTTGTGTGCAATGTTAATTTGGAAACCTGTTTAGTGGTTTCGCTGGTACCGGAAGTGACATATGTTCAAGGGTAACTTGGCACCGGAAGTGACATGTTTAAGGGTAACGTGGCACCGGTGAAACCCGTCATTCCTGCATGCAGGTCTAGTTTTTTTTGTGTTTTATCCACAAATCGGATTTCTCAGAATCTAACCACAGTATCTTTATGAAACTTTTACCTACCCCCCCCCCCCCCAAAAATGGGTGGTAGCTGTTGATTAAATATATTTTCAAAACGTTTTACGAATCCGAAATCACCGAAATTTACGAACGACAAAATGGACATTGCATAGTCGTAACTTTATTGTTTTTTGACCGATTTTACTAATTCTTTTTTCTTTGAATACCTTGAAAAAAATCATTTTCATCTGCAGTTTCACATTTTCGAATTTCGAAAATTCGTCGCTGTGATTTCGAACCGGAAGTTTAGACCAATTTGACAACTTCTTTAATAGTTGTACGATTTTCATGTAATTTAGTATACAAGTAGATCTTACCGATGTGACTTCAAAAATATAATTAGAAATTTTCTAAATTATCTCCCCTTGGTGAAATTAAGGATCAAAGTTTTCAAAAAAATCGTCGAAATATAGGTCAGAATGACCTGAAAATTTTTTTCGATACTCGACAGGTAATTACTGATTCCTACACAAAATATGGAGTTTGTCGATCAAACCGGAAATGCCACCATCTTGAAACATGAAAAATCCCTAAGGCTTTTTTGCTATCTTACTTACAGACACGGGAGTTATATTTTCTGAATCCTTGAAGGATGGCCCAAAAATCGTAGGGAGCAGAATTTTGATTTCGGTCATGTGATGGTCACAATTTTGAATTGAAAATGAAAAATAGAAGCAATTTGAAAGGCCCGGACTTCGGAACACAAAAACTCTCCTTCTAATTAAGCTAGAATGTTCAAACTTGGTGTAGACGTTCACTAGGTCAATGTTATTATTGAGTTCAAAGATGAGCATTTTTTGCTTAGGGTAAGCCGAGATAAGCATGCTGATTTGTTGATTCTTTAGTGCACGATAACTTCGGTTATAATGAAGGGAGGGCGGTGAAACTTTTGTCAATAGAGAGTCTAATGGGTAGCCTGTTGTGTGAAATGATTGTATCGTTTTTTTTAAATATCAGGGATAGCCGAAAAAAAGAGATTGAAAATCCAAAAAGTCGTATTTTTACAATTTGGAGCATGTTTAGAGGTCTTTCTCGTAAAGTCAACATACTATTTTTTGGGAACTTCTTCTACAAAGAGTCTTATTGGTAGTCTTTTATATGAAACCATCGATCAACAGTCCAACATATCAGGAGTAGAAGAACAAAAGGATATTTTACGTGCATTCCAATGTGTACACGGGACCTTGGTTTTTCGTCCCATCCGAAGGACTAGACAGCTGTACTTGTCAGGGCCTCCGTTCTGCCTTACTGACAAGGGAACCATGCCGGGAAATCGAGATGAACTTTCTCTGTACAGAACTTTCAATTCAGGCAAAACGTTTATTGCATACGATTAAGCTGGTCAGTTGGAGCTTATTTTCAAAAGTTTTGTAATAATCGGTTGGTAATTAAAGTACCGTGCACATTAAACTGTTAAAACAGAAAATTTCGCCCGGTTGAAATGTTTCTTGCTATAAGTCAGCAATTTTCCGAATTCAGGGAGGCTGGATGGCTGAATGGTTAGCATGTGCTCGCTGTATCGTAACCTTTGTCATTGAGTCAACGGGCGTCGTTTCGATCTCCAGGTTGCACGTGACATGGTGTATGATGTCCAACCTCCGTGTTCTTCGGTTTCCTCCCAACGGCTAAAGACCAGTACGTGCAAGGGGAGTTTTTAAATAAAATTAAAAAACATATGTTAGTCCTAACCTAGACCTAGTTTGTGTCGAATGGACGTTAGGCCGCATTTCTCTCTTTCTCTTTTTAAAGTTTTGTAATAATCGGTTGGTAATCAAAGGTACTGTTAAAGTGATAAAACAGAAAATTTGGCCCGGTTGTAATGTTTCTCACTTTAAATTCAGCAATTTGTCGATTTTAAGGGGCAAACGTTTATTGCGAACGATTAAGCTGGCCAGGGGGAGCTTATTTTTAAAAGTTTTGTAATATTCGGTTGATAACTAAAGGTACCGTGCAAATTAAACTGTTAAAATAGAAAATTTGGCCCGGTTGAAATGTTTCTCGCTGTAGGTCAGCAATTTGCCGATTTTAGGGAGGTTGCGTGGCTGAATGGTTAGCACGTGCGCTCTGTATCATAACGTCTGTCATTGAGTCAACTGGCCTTGTTTCGATTTCTTGGTTGTACGTGACAAGGAGTATGGTCGCCTTACAAACCTCGTAGGCCGTAACGCCGCTGACCGGGTAAAATTTCCCTCATTGCACACTTTATGGCGTATGCCCGTCTTCATTAGCCCATTGTAGGAGCAGAACAGTAGGACGTTAAACCCCATTCAATTTCATTTCATTTTCTCTATGTTGCTTATTTATTATAGTGGATAAATATTTTTCTGGTTCTAGTAATTATTTAATTTCTGCATAGAAATCTCTGGCCAGTTTTTTTTATTGCAGAGTGCCATTCTTGTATATTGCAGTCTATGACCCTTTGTTTAAAACATGCTTAAGAAGTCGTCACGATTTCCTACTTATAACCAAACATATTGGAAACCATAATTATATAACATATCTTGGAAGCCCGATTACAGCTATATAAGTTTCAGTTATTTCCCTTTAGATTAAAGATTATTTTTTGCCCGGGTGCTATGTTTCTCACTACATTTAAATTTGTAACTTTGTGAGTTTTTGACCGATTTTGATATTATGTCTTTATAATTTTCCAAATCTACATATTTAACGTACATATTCAAATAGTTGAGTTCAACCTGATTCAAAAAGTTTTAGTTTTGTTCAAAGTTATCTCATTCATCCCGATTACAGCAACACAAGTATCAGTTATTTCCCTTTAGTTTTCAGATTACTCAATGTTTCATACTATGTTTAGACTTGTAACTTCGCGAGTTTTTGACCAATTTTGATAGTTTGTTATTCTTATCCTTTTATTTGAGATACTTGATATAATCGATGACACGTGACGATGAATATGAAAGCTTTCATATCTGCATGGGACAGTAGCAGATCTAGTTATTATTTTTTTTTGTGTGTTTTTCCTGCAAATCGGATTTCACAGAATCTATCCGTAGGATGTTTCTGAAACTTTGACCTACCCCCCCAAAAATGGGTGGTGGCTGTTGATTAAATATATTTTCAAAACGTTTTGCGAATTCGAAATCACCGAATTTTACGAACGAAAAAACTGACAATGCATAGTCGTAACTTTGCTATTTTTTGACCGATTTTACTAATTATTTTTTCTTTGAATACCTTGAAAAAAATCATTTTCATCTGCAGTTTCACATTTTCGAATTTCGAAAATTCGTCGCTGTGATTTCGAACCGGAAGTTTAGACCAATTTGACAACTTCTTTAATAGTTGTACGATTTTCATGAAATTTAGTATTTAAGTAGATCTTACCAATGTGACTTCAAAATTATAATGAGAAATTTTCTAAATTATCTCCCCTTGGTGAAATTGAGGATCAAAGTTTTAAAAGAAATCGTCGAAATATAGGTCAGAATGACCTGAAATTTTTTTTCGATACTCAACAGGTAATTACTGATTCCTACACAAAATATGGAGTTTGTCGATCAAACCGGAAATGCCACCATCTTGAAACATGAAAAATCGCTAAGGCTTTTTTGCTATCTTACTTACAGACACGGGAGTTATATTTTCTGAATCCTTGAAGGATGGCCCAAAAATCGCAGGGAGCAGAATTTTGATTTAGGTCAACTGATGGTTGCCATTTTGAAGTGAATATGAAAAGTAGTAGCAATTTGAAGGGCCGAGACTTTGAAACACAATAACTCCCCTTCTAATTGAGCTAGAATGTTCAATCTTGGTGTAGACGTTCACTAGGTCAATGTCATGATTGAGTGCAAAGATGAACATTTTCTGCTTAGAGTAAGCAGAGATAAGCATGCTGATTTGTTGATTCTTTAGGGCACAATAACTTCGGTTATAATGAAGGGAGGGTGATGAAACTCTTGTCAATCGAGAGTCTAATAGCTAGCCCGTTGTGTGAAATCATTGCATCATTTTTTTTAAATATCAGGGGTAGCAGAAAAAAGAGATCGAAAATCCAAAAAGTCGTATTTTTACGATTTGGAGCATTTTCAAAGGTCCTTTTCTCTAAAGTCAACATAATATTTTGGGGGAACTTCTTGTACAAAGAGTCTTATCGGTAGTCTTTTATATGAAACCATAGATCAACAGTCAAAAATATCAGGAGTAGTAGAATAAAAGGATCGAAAATTGAAAACCGCACCCTTTCATTGTTAAGCAAAACATGCAGTGTGGGTGGCTACAATCTGCACATTTAGTCATCGTATTGAGCTTATTCAACAATATAGAATTCCAACTGCTAAGGGATCTTTTACGTGCACTCCAATGTGTACACGGCGGATAGGGGGACACGCCAGAATATCGAGATGAACTTTCTCGGCCAATGCAGGGATCGAACACCCGACCTAGCATTCCAACGCCTTAGCCACATAGCGTGGACACCCATCGTACATTTCATCCGTCAAATCAAATCATTTCATTTCATTGCATTAGACCAATAATTAATTATTCTTAATTTAAAACTTTATTTTGATATTAGTCTGGCATTATTAAATCTCTTTAAAACAATTAAATACAAAAAACCAAAAAAAATCAATAAGCGGGTCAATTCAGGTAAGTATAACTACGGGTTCTGTCCACCTTCTCTCGGCTACGGCCATACCACGTTGAAAACACCAGTTCTCGTCCGATCACTGAAGTTAAGCAACGTCGGGCCCGGTTAGTACTTGGATGGGTGACCGCCTGGGAACACCGGGTGCTGTAGACGCCTTTTTGCCCTGATTCTTCGTGAAAAAATCAATTTTCCGCCAATCAGACCACAGCGCGCACTCTTTTGCACCACTCCAGCTCTCCGCTCGGCCCGTCTCCCCAGGGAAAAAGACACAAAAATAATTTGAGTAACCACAAGTATGGGTTCTGTCCACCTTCTCTCGTCTACGGCCACACCACGTTGAAAACACCAGGGTCCGTATTCAAAGATTTTCTAAAAGTTAAGTAAAAATACTTAATTTTTCCACTTAACCAAGTGTCTTACCTTAAATCGGTATTCAAAGGTTGTATTTTACACATACTTGGCTATGTGAAAAGTTAACTGCACACTTAAATTATGGAATACTCACATTCGCCAAAAAGCATGATTTTTTTTATTTATGGAATACCCTCCACTGCCAAAAATCACGAATTACTGACATTGCCAGCTAGTTATGCCCCCTTAAGAGCATCGCTATATTCTATTAAATTCTTAGTTTACATCACCAGGAAAATGTTTGTCGAAATATTATATTTAAACCCATGAAAATAGTATGATTATAATTTAAGATAAATTATGATAGTGTGCATCCTTTGCCGGAACAGCTGTTTTCATACACTTTTTTTTAAAATAAAATCCATCCAGATAGATTACAATAAATAGTGGTAGTATAATAATGGATATTGTAAGCTTTAATTTTTTTAACAATATAACGCGAATAGAAAACAACATATTATTAACAATACACAGTGACCCTTGTCTTCTAAGTTAGACTGGACAAATTATACAGTGTTGTTTGTTAATCTATCATTTGAGAAATTCATAGATATTGTGTAAGTACCTACACTTTAGATTTTGACAGGTCTGGCATTGACGGTACATTGTGTGTATGAAATATTCATGCTTCATTATATTTTAACTAAATAAATACTACCGATTATGTATATATGGGAATGAGTTGTAAAAATTAGATCATGCCTTGCTTCTAGCGGTAGTATAAATAATTTCCGAAATCTATAAAGCAAAGTCTCCACAAATGAATTTAACTGTATTTTATGACAGCCATGGAGACATACAAACATAACATGATAAATGATCGGGAAAAGATATCCTTAACTACATCGGTGGTAATAACCTTATACTCTACTCAACATCAAAGTTGACGACGAAAAAATAAATTGGAAGTCAGCTACGCTCGGCGACATTGTCTTTGTTTTAATCTGAATTCCCTTTCTTTTAAAATCGTCACTACGGGACTGCTTTTACAGCATTAAAAGAAGTCATTATAATCTCACTTAACTTTAAGGTACCTCCCGTAGGTCACTTAAAGTTAAGTGGATATTTCTCACTTAAACTGGCCTTTGAATACCACTTGAAGACTAACACTCAAAAGTTAAGGCAGCTTAACTTTAAGGGAAAATTTGATACTTAACAGCGCCTTTGAATACCAATTGCCCTTAACTTACAGGAAGTTACGTATATTTAAGTGAAAGCTAGTAGTTAAGTGACTATCTTACACTTAAGATATCCTTTGAATACGGACCCAGTTCTCGTCCGATCACTGAAGTTAAGCAACGTCGGGCCCGGTCAGTACTTGGATGGGTGACCGCCTGGGAACACCGGGTGCTGTAGACGCCTTTTTAAAACCGACAAAACCCCCCCAAAAAAATCAATAAGCGGGTCAATTCAGGTAGGTATAACTACGGGTTCTGTCCACCTTCTCTCGTCTATGGCCACACCACGTTGAAAACACCAGTTCTCGTCCGATCACTGAAGTTAAGCAACGTCGGGCCCGATCAGTACTTGGATGGGTGACCGCCTGGGAACACCGGGTGCTGTGGACGCCTTTTTAAAACCGACCCCCCCCCCCCCCAAAATAAAATCAATAAGCGGGTCAATTCAGGTAAGTATAACTACGGGTTCTGTCCACCTTCTCTCGTCTACGGCCACACCACGTTGAAAACACCAGTTCTCGTCCGATCACTGAAGTTAAGCAACGTCGGGACCAGTTAGTACTTGGATGGGTGACCGCCTGGGAACACCGGGTGCTGTAGACGCCTTTTTGCCCTAAACTCATTAATTTACCATTTTGTTGTGAGCGGCTTGTTATTCTTCCTATATGACATATTGCACGTTTCTGATTTGATTTCAAAGGGGGGTTGGGCGGCTGAATGGTTAGCAGGCGCGCCTGTCATTGAGTTAACTAGAGTGTTATCGAATGCCCGGTTGTACGTGACAAGGAGTAAGGTCGCCTGTCCAACCTGCCATTTTTAATTTTTTTCCGGCAATTTTCATTTCATTTTCTCATCCGTCTCATTACAGCAATACAAATTTCTGTTATTTCCCTTTAGTTTTCAGATTATTGTTATGCCTGGGTGCAATGTTTCATACTATATTTAGACTTGTAATTTTGCGAGTTTTTGACCAATTTTGATAATTTTTTCTTCTTATCCTTTTATTTAGGATACTTGATACAATCAATGACGCGTGACGATGAATATGAAAGCTTTCATATCTGCATGGGACAGTAGCAGATCTCGTTGTTATTTTTTTTTTTTGTGTTTTATCCACAAATCGGATTTCTCAGAATCTAACCACAGTATCTTTATGAAACTTTTACCTACCCCCCAAAAAATGGGTGGTAGCTGTTGATTAAATATATTTTCAAAACGTTTTACGAATCCGAAATCCCCGAAATTTACGAACGACAAAATGGACAATGCATAGTCGTAACTTTATTGTTTTTTGACCGATTTTACTAAATCTTTTTTCTTTGAATACCTTGAAAAATATCATTTTCATCAGCAGTTTCACATTTTCGAATTTCGAAAATTCGTCGCTGTGATTTCGAACCGGAAGTTTAGACCAATTTGACAACTTCTTTAATAGTTGTGCGATTTTCATTCAATTTAGTATATAAGTAGATCCTACCGATGTGACTTCAAAAATATAATTAGAAATTTTCTAAATTATCTCCCCTTGGTGAAATTAAGGATCAAAGTTTTCAAAAAAATCGTCGAAATATAGGTCAGAATGACCTAATTTTTTTCTTCGATACTAGACAAGGAATTACTGATTCGTACACAAAATATGGAGTTTGTCGATCGAACCGGAAGTGCCACCATCTTGAAACGTGAAAAATCAATAAGGCTTTTTTGCTATTTTACTTACAGACTCGGGAGTTATATTTTCTGAATCCTTGTAGGAAGGCCTAAAAAATGTCGCGAACAGAATTTTGATTTAGGTCAACCGGGAGTCACCATTTTGAATTGAAAATCAAAAATAGAAGCAATTTGAAGGGCCGAGACTTTTGAGCACAATAACTCTCATTCTAATTAAGCTAGAATGTTCTAACTTGGTGTAGACGTTCACTAGGTCAATGTTATGATGAAGTTCAAAGATGAGCATTTTCTGCTTAGGGTAAGCAGAGATAAGCATATTGATTTGTTGATTCTTTAGGGCACGATAACTTCGGTTATAATGAAGGGAGGGCGGTGAAACTTTTGTCAATAGAGAGTCTAATAGCTAGCCTGCTGTGTGAAATCATTGTATCATTTTTTTTAAATATCAGGGATAGCCGAAAAAAAGAGATTGAAAATCCAAAAAGTCGTATTTTTACAACTTGGAGTATGTTTAGAGGTCTTTCTCGTAAAGTCAACATAATATTTGTTGGGAACTTCTTCTACAAAGAGTCTTATTGCTAGTCTTTTATATGAAACCATCGATCAACAGTCCAACATATCAGGAGTAGAAGAACAAAAGGATCGAACATTGAAAACGGCACCCTTTCATTGTTAAGCGAAACATGCAGTGTGGGTGACTACAATCTACACATTTAGTCATCGTATAGAGCTTATTCAACAGTATCGAATTCCAACTGCTTAGGGATATTTTACGTGCACTCCAATGTGTACACGGGACCGTGGTTTTCGTCCCATCCGAACTAGACAGCCGTTCTGCCTCACTGACAAGGGGGAACCACGCCGGGAAATCGAGATGAACTTTCTCCGTGCAGTACTTTCAATTCAAGCCAAACTTTTATTGCATACGATTACGCTGGTCAGTTGGAGCTTATTTTCAAAAGTTTTGTAATAATCGGTTGGTAATTAAAGTACCATGCACATTAAACTGTTAAAACAGAAAATTTCGCCCGATTCAAATGTTTCTTGCTATAAGTCAGCAATTTTCCGAATTCAGGGAGGCTGAATGACTGAATGGTTAGCATGTGCGCGCTGTATCGTAACGTCTGTCATTGAGTCAACGGGCGTCGTTTCGATCGCCAGGTTGCACGTGACATGGAATATGATGTCCAACCCCGTTTATTGCGAACGATTAAGCTGTTCAGGGGGAGCTTATTTTTAAAAGTTTTATAATATTCGGTTGATAACTAACGGTACCGTGCAAATTAAACTGTTAAAATAGAAAATTTGGCCCGGTTGAAATGTTTCTCGCTGTAGGTCAGCTAGAATGTTCAAACTTGATCGAGTTCACAGCAGAAATAACAGTGAAACGATCAACGAACTCATAGCAGAAATAACAGTGCAAAACTTAACGAATTCATAGCAGAAATGAAATGGGGTTTTACGTCCTACTCTTCTGCACCTGACCTGGGCTAATGGAAGACGGCCATACGCCACACAGTGTGCTATGAGGGAATTTTTGCCCGGGCAAGGGTTCTTTTACGTGCACTCCAATGTGTACACGGGACCTCGGTTTTTCGTCCCATCCGAACGACTAGGCAGCTGTCCTTATCAGGCCCTCCTTCTGCATCACTGACAAGAGGAAACCACGCCGGAAAATCGAGATGAGCTTTCTCGGCCAATGCAAGGATCGAACACCCGACCTCCAGGCTAACGAGCCAGCGCCTTGCCCACTTAGCCACCGTGATTCCCATAAATAGCAATGAAACGATCAACGAATTTATAGCAGTAATAACAATTCAACAATTAACGAATTCGTAGCAGAAATAACGATGAAACAATTAACGAATTCGTAGCAGAAATAACAATGAAACGTTCAACGAATTCATAGCCGAAATAAGAGTGGAACAATGAACGAATTAATAGTAGACGAGTTCATAGTAGAAAAAACAGCGAAACAATGAACGAATCATAGCAGAAACCAGAAGGCTATCAATACACTGTGAAATTTGAAACTTAAATGGCCCGGCTAGGAACAATATCTACATGCCCGTAAAAGACTACTTAACAGTTGGAATTCGAAAGAAAAGACCGTAACGACGCTGTCCGAACAAACTTTAGTTAATTCAGTCGGCGCAAAAAGATAGGTCGTTAAAACCATTTCTGTTCAGTTCATTCCATTTGCTTAAATCTATGAAAGTTGTGTGAATTGGGAATCGCGTATTACTCAACAGTTTCAGGGGAGATAAGCCGTCTTTGAGATTGGAAATCAATTTTTGATATCGACTGTGTATGATTGCTACTAGATCGATTGTGATTCAGGTTCTAATCAGTTTGGATTGAAGAATCGGGGTGGTATATGTGTGTGTGTGATGGGGTGGGGGTGGTGGCACAAGACGCTATATCCCATTCGCAACCACACACCTAACAAATGCAGGGTATAGGTTGCGATCAGTTCTTTCAAGATTTTCATATATTTAAGCCACTTTATTACACGCCTCAACTGAAAATGTCTGTGTTAGTGTAGATAAATGTTGACCAAATAACATCTTTCACCATTTTGACTTTCAGTTACAGAACTAGCATAGGGACGTTTTAAGGTTTATCATGGCGGAGGCTGTACTATTTTGAGGGCCCTCTGTCGCGAGGGGGGGTTCTTGATTGATGATTGTCACCCCAATGCAATGGCTGCATTCTCATTCAGTAGTGGATTCGACAGTAACAGTGTATAGAAAACGATTGAGTTGGACTCGGGGGCCCTATCCCTTGGCACTAGGGACCCTTTTGTCATTCGTCGGACCCTTTTGTCTGTCTTTAGAGCCCTCCCTAACTAGGGCACATTTTCATTTTTCGCATCGGTTTTAGCATTTTTCTCCCGTTTTATTTTTTCAACTGCTTTGATTTTTTTCGCGGGGAGGCTGGCGCCTCCAGCGCCTCAGCTATAAAACGCTTTTGAACTAACAGTAGTATTGACATAATACCGTTTTTTCCAGTAATGGTAACTCACTCGTTTCTTCAAGAATCATTCGGCATTCCAGGTATGCTACATTCTATTCGCTGTCTTCCATAGGAGCGGTAAGATGAGACCTGTTTGTGGGAAAATCCCTAAACAATATGCGAGGGTGGAATAATCGTACATTACTTTAAGGTTTGCGTGAAGTAATTGACATATCGAAATTACAGTTATATGCACTGAATAACCATGACACGGAGAGAGAGAGATAGAGAGAGAGATGGGGTTTAACGTCCACTCGACGCAAACTAAGTCATTTTGGGACTAACATATGGTTTAATTTTATTTCAATAATCTGCTTGCGCATATTAACAGTGGGAGGAAACCGCAGGTCCCGGGGTAAACCCAGGAGATTGGACAGGCGAGATTGTAGGTTAGGGTTAGGGTAAGCGCTAAGGTTAGGTCTTGGGTTAGGATTAGGATTAGCGATATCCCTATTTACATCTCGTGACCTTTGACCAAACGTAATGAAGACAGGATGTGACGTATATATGCACATTGAGGTTATCAAGCTATAGACCGGACTAGTAGTAAGCTATAAACGGATAAATAACAAGAGTTTATATGTATATTATTTTATTAAATTTATATATATCTTAACTCCCTGATTTACGTATATACATTTACATGAACAATAGAAACTATATACTAGTATTTATAAGTATTAAAGCTATGGTAATATTATGCTATCAAATAGCCGTATTGTCTTGGATAACGGTTGTAGTTGTTGTATCCGTTACCGTATCCGTTGTTATTGTAGTTATATCCCTTCCCATATTCGTTGTTATTGTGGCCATTGTTGTAACCGTTGTTGTAATTGTAGGGGCCGTTGTAACTATTGCATCCTTTATTATTGTATTGGTTGTACTTGTATAGTCCGTTGTTGTATCGGTTGTATGGCCCGTTGTTGTACCCGTTGTAGTTGTATGATTGTTTGTAAGCTCCAATCTTTCCATGTCCAACAAATCCGTTTCCAATTATACCGTGTCCGATACCGTTACCAACGATACCATGACCAATTCCGTGTCCAACAATACCGTGTCCGATACCGTTATCAACGATGTCATGCCCAATGCCGTTACCAATCTTTCCATGTCCAATAAGTCCGTGTCCGATTCCGTTTCCAATGATACCATGTCCGATACCGTTACCAACGATACCATGACCAATTCCGTTTCCAACAATACCGTGTCCGATACCGTTACCAACGATGCCATGCCCAATGCCGTTACCAATCTCTCCATGTCCAATAAGTCCGTGTCCGATTCCGTTTCCAATGATACCATGTCCGATACCGTTACCAACGATACCATGACCAATTCCGTTTCTAACAATACCGTGTCCAATACCGTTACCGATACCGTTACCAACAATACCATGACCAATTCCGTTACCAATAACACCGACTTTGCCAACGGCTACTATTCCGTGTCTGAGTCGGTTTCCTTGGATACCATGTCCAATACCATGGTTGAGTCCGTTGCCAATAGCTCCTACACCAACAAGACCATGTCCAACACCGGCATGTCCTCTTCCATATCCTTTACCAATTCCGTTTGCAAAGACACCAACACCATGTCCGAGACCGTGTCCGATTTTAGCATCGATGTATTGGGAAGCAGCTACTGTCAAACAGACAGCGAAAGCGACGAAAGCCTGAAAAAGAAAAAAAACCATGTGTTTTACAGAAATAGCCGTAGATTTGATTCCATACTAAAAAAAAATCGCGAGGGTTTATTTATAACCAAAAATTTGACAATCAAGAAATTTTACTGTGCCGCCATTATTTAGTACATGATCGAGTTTTGGCGTTACCAGGCAAAATCACAAGTAATGTTCAACTCTGGGTAATAATTTACACTTTTTATAATTTACCGTTCTGGCGCTATGAATATAAAACTGCCTTTAATACAATGTCAAGGGCGATAAGCAATAATACAACAGTGACGATGCAATACCATGTTCAACCCTCGGTAATTTCTACCAGTTTTAAATTTAAAGATGGACCTATGGGTATGCATGCCAAGTGCGATAAGCAATCATATAAAAATTTAGTATGTAATGAAACTTATTAGTGCTATACCAAATTAGATATCAGGTTTCTTGTCTAGAAAGTTCAAGTATATCCCATCTGGGTCACGATCCTTGTCACTACATACCGCTAATTAGAAGTATTGAAGATTATTTAGTCAACAAGTTAAATTTACTCTCTGTAGATTGTTACAATGTTTTACTGTATTAGCCCAGTCTGTACAGAACAGAGGGCGAAAAAGCAAGTCCCATTTAAGATTTCAGGGACCGGGTATGCTTATCTTAAAACTTCAAGGATTTGAAATCTTATACGGAGTAGGGCAAAAGTCCTACTTTATACACCGACTGGACCATTGAAGACAAACAGGTAGATTTTGCCCGGACATCTGTATCACGATATACTCTATCAAGGAATCTTTTACGTGCACGCCAATGTGCACACTGAACATTGCTTTTCGTCCCATCCTGACAATTAGACACTATTCCCTGTCAGTGTCAGACCGGGCAGACCTACTGTCCTGTACAGCTAACAAGGGCAGTCAAGCCTGTACAATTGACTTTCTGGTCAAACCCCGGGAGAGAGCCCAAGACCTACTGGTTAGTTAATCAGTGTCTCTTATCACTGAGCCACCATGATCCCCATACATTAAAAACGCGGAGTTCGTAGATGAGCATATTATGCTTAGGGTAAGCAGAGATAAGCAATTAGATTGGTTGATGATTTTGGACACTTTCACTTCAGTCAGAGTGATGAAACTTGGTGTATAGTTTCATTACATCAATACCTTGAATACGTTCGACAATGAGCATTGTCTGCCCTGGATAAGCAGAGCGATGAGCAATTTGATTGGTCGAGAATTTGAAACAAAATAACTCTCCTTCTAATTGGGGCAGAATGTTCAATCTTGGTGAAGGCGTTCATTAGGTCAGTGCCATAAAGGAGTGCGAAGATGAGCATTGTCTGCTTACAGTAAGCAGAGATAAGCAATCTGATTGGTTGATTCTTTGGGAAACGATAACTTTGGTTAAAATGAAGTGAGAGTGACAAAATTCCAAATATAGATTCATTATGTCATTACCTTGACTAAGTTTGATGTTGAGAATTTCTGCGTAGATTTAGGAGCAATAAGCAATTTGACAGATCACATTGGAACATAACACCTCTGTTTCTAATTAAGGTAGAATTTGAACCGGTTGAATTGTTTCTCGTTATAACTCGGTGAGTTTTTGGCGGATTTCATTAATTCTTTTTCCTTTTTAAGATTCTTTATATAACTCTTGAGATGCGACAGAAACTGACCGTGAATATGAAAGCTTTAATATCTGCTTAGCAGATCTAGTTATTTTTTTTGTGTGTTTTATCCACAAATCGGATTTCTCAGAATCTAACCACAGTATCTTTATGAAACTTTTACCTAACCCCCCAAAAATGGGTGGTAGCTGTTGATTAAATATATTTTCAAAACGTTTTACGAATCCGAAATCACCGAAATTTACGAACGACAAAATGGACATTGCATAGTCGTAACTTTATTGTTTTTTGACCGATTTTACTAAATCTGTTTTCTTTGAATACCTTGAAAAAAATCATTTTCATCAGCAGTTTCACATTTTCGAATTTCGAAAATTCGTCGCTGTGATTTCGAACCGGAAGTTTAGACCAATTTGACAACTTCTTTAATAGTTGTGCGATTTTCATTCAATTTAGTATATAAGTAGATCCTACCAATGTGACTTCAAAAATATAATTAGAAATTTTCTAAATTATCCCCCCTTGGTGAAATTAAGGATCAAAATTTTCAAAAAAATCGGCGAAATATAGGTCAGAATGACCTAAATTTTTTTTTTGATACTAGACAAGGAATTACTGATTCGTACACAAAATATGGAGTTTGTCGATCGAACCGGAAGTGCCACCATCTTTAAACGTGAAAAATCACTAAGGCTTTTTTGCTATCTTACTTACAGACACGGGAGTTATATTTTCTGAATCCTTGAAGGATGGCCCAAAAATCGTAGGGAGCAGAATTTTGATTTCGGTCATGTGATGGTCACAATTTTGAATTGAAAATGAAAAATAGAAGCAATTTGAAAGGCCCGGACTTCGGAACACAATAACTCTCCTTCTAATTCAGCTAGAATGTTCAAACTTGGTGTAGATGTTCACTAGGTCAATGTTATGATTGAGTTTAAAGATGAGCATTTTCTGCTTAGGGTAAGCCGAGATAAGCATGCTGATTTGTTGATTCTTTAGGGCACGATAACTTCGGTTATAATGAAGGGAGGGCGGTGAAACTTTTGTCAATAGAGAGTCTAATGGGTAGCCTGTTGTGTGAAATGATTGTATCATTTTTTTTAAATATCAGGGATAGCCGAAATAAAGAGATTGAAAATCCAAAAAGTCGTATTTTTACAATTTGGAGCATGTTTAGAGGTCTTTCTCGTAAAGTCAACATACTATTTTTTGGGAACTTCTTCTACAAAGAGTCTTATTGGTAGTCTTTTATATGAAACCATCGATCAACAGTCCAACATATCAGGAGTAGAAGAACAAAAGGATCGAACACTGAAAACGGCACCCTTTCATTGTTGAGCGAAACATGAAGTGTGGGTGACTACAATCTACGCATTTAGTCATCGTATAGAGCTTATTCAACAGTATCGAATTCCAACCGCTTAGGGATATTTTACGTGCACTCCAATGTGTACACGGGACCTTGGTTTTTCGTCCCATCCGAAGGACTAGTTATTATTATTATTATTTTTTTTTTTTGTGTGTATTTTCTGCAAATCGGATTTCTCAGAATCTAACCATAGGATCTTTCTGAAACTTTGACCTACCCCCCCAAAAATGGGGTGCGAACCTTGATTAAATATATTTTCAAAACGTTTTTCGAATCCGAAATCACCGAATTTTACGAACGAATGCTTTTGACCTACAATGCTGTAACTTTGTGACTATTTGACCTATTTAATTAATTCTTTTTTCTATGAGTACTTTGAGACATTTACTTCAAATCTGCAATTTCGGATTTTCGAATTTCGAAAATTCGTCGCTCTGATTTCGAACCGGAAGTTTAGACCAACTCGACAACTTCTTTAGTAGTTGTACGATTTTCATGAAATTTAATATGTAAGTAAACCTTAATGATGCGACTTGAAAAAATACTTTAGAAATTTTCTAAATTATCTCCCCTTGGAGAAATTGAGGATCGAAATTTTCAAAAAAATCGACGAAATATAGGTCAAATCATCTTGAATTTGTTTTTTAGGTACTAGCTACGAAACCACTGATTCGTACACAAAAAATGGAGTTTGTAGCTCAATCAGGAAGTGCCACCATCTTGAAATGTAAAAACCTCAAACGCCATTTTGCTATTTTACATACAGACACGGGGGTTATATTTTCTGAATCCTTGAAGGGATGGCTATAAAATGTTGGCAGTAGAATTTTGATTTAAGTCAATGGATAGTCACCATATTGAATTGAATATCAGAAATAGTGAAAAATGGACATTAACGGGCATGTAAATTATCAGAACAGACCGTAGTTTGTTGAATTCGTTTCTTATCTTTGAAATTAATACATTTGGGGATAGCCTGGCTCATTGTCGAATTTTTGGTATTTGCAAATTTCAAAATTTCAAATTTCGCCTTTGATGTTTTCCGTGCCGACAAATTTGTTTTCGCGTGAATAACTCCGATTAACAGCTTGAAAATAATCAAATGGATCGCAGTTTCGCGATTTCGTCTCAAATCTGGGAAATCAATACATTTCTGGTTAGCCTCCTTTGAAAAATGGGTGGTGGCCTTGGAATCAATATATTTTCAAAACGTTTTGCGAATCCAAAATCACCGAAAACAACTGATGAAAAAATTGACCTTGACAGCTGTGTTACTTCGTGATTTTGTGATCTATTTTACTTTTCTGGTTAGCCTCCTTTCAAAAATGGGTGGTGGCCTTGGAATCAATATATTTTCAAAACGTTTTGCGAATCCAAAATCACCGTAAATAACTGATGAAAAAATTGAGCTTTGATGGAAACTATATAGAAAAATAAAAGGAAACATCAACAATATATAGGTCTTGCACACATAGGCTTAGAACTTTGCAGCCAGTCCTCATATTAATTGAAATTGAATAGGTTTGATTTGATATAATTATTTGTTTTCTATTTTAAAACTATCTAAAAAAAATATTTGTAATCATTTATGTTATTGATTTAGATTAATACTGTTTATATTGTGTACATTTTAACACCTTCATCGATTAATAATGGTTTGCATAGTCATCGTATAGAGATTATTCAACAGTATCGAATTCCAACTGCTTAGGGATATTTTACGTGCACTCCAATGTGTACACCGGACCTTGGTTTTTCGTCCCATCTATATGTTAGTTTGTGTCGAATGGACGTTAAGCCGCATTTATCTCTTTCTCTTTTATTTTTAAAGTTTTGTAATAATCGGTTGTACTGTACTGTACTGTAAAAGTTATAAAACAGAAAATTTCGCCCGGTAGTAATGTTTCTCACTTTAAAGTCACCAATTTGCTCATTTTAGGGGGCAAACGTTTATTGCGAACGATTAAGCTGGTCAAGGGGAGCTTATTTTTAAAAGTTTTGTAATATTCGGTTGATAATTAAAGGTACCGTGCAAATTAAACTGTTAAAATAGAAAATTTCGCCCGGTTGAAATGTTTCTCCTTGTAGGTCAGCAATTTGCCAAATTTAGGGAGGTTGCGTGGCTAAATGGTTAGCACCTGCGCACTGTATCGTAACGTCTGTCATTGAGTCAACTGGCGTTGTTTCGATTGAAATGCCCGGTTGAAATGTTTCTTGCTATAAGTCAGCAATTTATCGATTTTAGGGAGCCTGAATGGCTGTATGGTTAGCATGTGCGCGCTGTATCGTAACGTCTGTCATTGAGTCAACCGGCATCGTTTCGATTTCCAGGTTGCACGTGACATGGAGTATGGTGTCCAACCTCGTGGGTTTTCTCCGTGTCCTTCGGTTTCCTCCCATGGCTGATTTCAGATTATTGTTATGACTGGGTGCAATGTTTCATACTATATTTAGATTTGTAACTTCGCGAGTTTTTGACCAATTTTGATAATTTTTTCTTCTTATCCTTTTATTTAGGATACTTGATACAATCAATGACACGTGACGATGAATATGAAAGCTTTCATATCTGCATGGGACAGTAGCAGATCTAGGTAGGCTTTCAGACTTTCGTCTGAAAGCCTATTGTGATTACTAAAATTATTATTATTTTTTTTTTTTATTATTATTATTATTTACCGCGGGAGCCTATTTCTCTATGATCGAAAAGAGATACCGATTTGCGGCTCATCTTACTATCTTGAAACCAGGTGGTGGCTACTCAATAAAGCAATTTTCAAACTTCTGCGCAGACCGGAAGTGACCGAACTTTGTACGTTGTCAAAAAATTGAAAATTGGCTATAGTTTCATCAATTCTTTTCCCATTTTCAAACAAATCACATTTTTGGAAAGCCTGAAACTTTTCCGAGATAATAGCAATCTCACATTTTGCAATTTCGAAACTTCGTCGTTGACTTCTATCGTTCGAAAATTGAAAACACGTCGGCTACAAGACAATTTTTGTTATATTTCGAAATTTTCAAGTTTGACCTACATTTTTGGATACCTGAAGTCCATCCGATTCTAGAAATATAAGTTTCATTCAGAGTTATCGCCCTTTATTTTTCGATTTTTTTTCGAATTTTCTTCCCATTTTGTGAGCTGTGGTTTCGTTTTACGATCGAATTGATGTTTCTGAAAGTTATGGAACATGAAGTTATAGTCCAATACCAACTGATAAAGCAATTTCGACACGGATCTTTAAACCGGAAGTGGTCGAAATAGTGTTCAATATTTTGAAAAAAATGCAAAAAATGGATATTTTGTGAAAAAACGCGATTTCTCCGCCCGATATCAATGGATTAAAGAAATTAGGGTACCATTGGACTGCAATAGGATTGTACTATCGTATGATACCCAATTCATTTGGATACTATGATCAGGCAGCAAAATATGGCACGCTAAAAATCAAGTATTTTCTGATTTTTAGCATTTTTGGGCGCCTGTATCTCGAAAACTTAACCGCAACTTTTTTTAAAATTTTTTCTATCGAGAGTCCTTTCGGAGGTATTTTGCATGAAGTTATCCAATAAGACTTTGAAATATCAGGAATAGGTGAAATAACGGACTGAAAATCGAAAAAAGTCGAAAAATCGTGAAATTTTGGAAAATGCTCTACTATTTTTTTATTTTAAGAGATTTTCCAAAAAAGATTGTATATTCAGATCGCTGACCTAATTACGATTCTAACGATGTATAATATGTATGTAGTTATTGAAATTTAATTTTCGATATTTTAAATTTTTTGCATTTTTGTCACTTTTGAACATAGGATTTCTCAGGGGCATTTTATCTGATCAGATAATGTAATATATCATTACAGAGCCCTGTGGCTATTTTAGTGCCCAAACGGGCTATTAAAACTATTCCGACAATAATAACCATACCGGAAGTATTCAAAAAATGAAAAAAAAAGGTTAAAAACATTGTCGCACTTGCGAAAAACTTGATTTCTCCCTTAATAGCGGACCAAAAGAACTAAAGTGTCGTTGGATAGCCCTATTAATGGACCATCATATGGTATGTAAATAATACGATTTCGATGGTAAGGAAATAAATTATTGTATGCCAAAAATCTAGTATTTTCCGATTTTTTAACATTCTGAGACGCCCTTTTCTCGAAAACGAGGCCGCAGATTTTTCTTAAACTTTTCTTACTCAAAGTCCTATCGGTTGTCTATATAGTGAATCCAAAATGAAAAGCATTGATATTATATAAGTGGTCCAAAAATGGCCTCAAACTTTGAAAAAAATTGAAAAATCGTTAAATTTTTGTAAACGCTCTTTAATTTATCTTTTTTTCCAAAACTACTCAATGGGTGTTTCTGACACTTCTGGTAGAGAAAGTTAAGTATCCAAAGAACTTCGTAAAGCTATCACAACAACGATCGTAAAACCGGAAGTAGTCGAAAAAATGGCCGATATTTTGAAAAAAAATATTTTTTTTTACAAAAACCTTTTTTATTTAGGAATATTTTTTGATGATATTACACAGGGTTAAAATATCATCGTACTTGAGCACAAATGAGAAAACAAATTGTCTCGGTAATTTGCGTTAGTCGCCATCGGCTAATTTAGTTTTTCGTACCCAGAAAAATTATTTATTGTTCGATTTGTATAAAACAAAGTTCATATGCTCCGTGGTCCCAATTGTAATTTTTTTTGTTACGGTGAAATTTTTCTGTCGGCAACGGAAGTGACGTAATTTTAACAAAAACTACAATTTTGACAGTTCGGTACCACCTTTTGAAAGCAAATATTTTTTTTTTTCAAAACTGATATAACTAAAAGGATGCACCCTGCAAAGGTGCACAAAGTCCTTAGCTCATATTTTTTAATTTCAATTTCATTTTCGGGTAATTTCGAATAAAATGTAAAATAAAGTGTAAAATTCAGTTATTTACAATTCATTCAGCGTCTTCATATTTTGAAATATTTATTTGTAATTTTCATAAACTCGTAGCAATAATCCAGACGAAGAGAATGTATGCGAAAATTAGTTTGTAATATGAGCAGTTGCCGAAAATACGCAATTTTGCATGCATCACTTTTCACGTTATTTTGCCTATAAAAGAGTGAATTATTATTCGATTTGCAATATTTTTTTTCCATTTGATGCCTAATGCCAATTTGGACTAGATCAAGCCAATTTTACATTTTCACTGCGACCGGAAATGACGTCATTTGGGCAAAAACTGTAGTTTTAACCTAAAAAACAAATATTTTATTCAAATGAGTCTGCCTTATAATATTTTTAAAATTGTGATATTTGATTCCCATCAACGAATAGAATGAAGCCATACGACCATACAGATACCACAAAATGGTTTCTAACTTGTACGGTTACAGAGAAATAGGGGATCTCCTATAAGTCACTTTTCAAGGTTTTTGGTCAATAAAAGTGTCAATTATTATTCGATTTTTATACTTTTTACCATTTGATGCCTTATGCCATTTATGACTTCTATGAACTAAGTTAACATTTTCAATATCACCGGAACTAATGTAATTTTTGCAAAAAACGTATTTTTAGCCTTCAAAACAAATATTTTTTGAAGTGATTTATATTTATTATTCGTTTAACTTTATAACGTCTGACTCTAATGGGCAGTAAGATTGAATCAATACCATCATATTGATATCAAGAAAAGGCTTTTAGCATGTTCCCTTGTCGAATAATAGCCAATTTTCCCATGGTCACTTTTAAGTTTTTTACCATCTTTATTTCAGTTTATGGGCTATAGGTTAATTATTTATTGCCCGATATGTATAAAACAAAGTTTGTATTTTGTATGTTGCGAATTTTCGACGTATTTTTCACTTATAAAAATTTCTTTCGGCACCGGAAGTGACGTAATTTTGCCATAATTTACAATTTTGACCGGTCTTTTCGGCAGGAAATATTACTTTTACATATGATAGAGGGTGTTACTGAAGCAAAACAACTAAAGTATACATTGGTAGCTCAATGGATCGGTTTTAGTATAAGAACCTTCCTGTCTGAATCCTGAAAGCCGGTTCAGTGCTGCTTGCAGGTCTAGTTATTATTATTATTATTTACCGCGGGGGCCAAGTTCTCCATGATCGAAAGCAGATATCGATCTGAAATCAACTTTTCTTTCGGGAAACCATGTGGTGGCTACTTGATAAAGTATTTTCGAAAATTCTGCGCATACCGGAAGTGACAGATCTTTGTACGTTGTCAAAAAATTGAAAATTGGCCATAGTTTCGTCAATTATTTACCCATTTTCAAACAAATGACATTTTCGGAAACCCTGAATCTTTTCCGAGTCAGTAGCAATCTAAGATTTTGTAATTTCGAAACTTCGTCCCTGACTTCTAGCGTTCGAAAATTAAAAAAATTTGTTTAAGAGACAATTTTTTTCATTTTTCAAAATTTTCAAATTTGACTTATATTTTTGGATACCTTAAGTCCATCCGATTCCAGTAATATAAGTTTCATTCAGAGTTATCGCCCTTTATTTTTCGATTTTTTTCGAATTTTCTACCTATTTTGTGAGCTCGGGTTTCGTTATATGGCTGAATTGGCGAATCTGAAACTTCTAAGGCATGAAGCCAAATGACCATTGCAAGGAATAAAGCAATTTCAACAATGATCCGTAGACCAGAAGTAGTCGAAATAATGTGCAATATTTTGAAAAAATGCAAAAAATGGATAGTTTTGGGGAAAACGCGATTTCTCCGTTCGATGTCAATGGATTAAACAAATTAGGGTACCATTGGACTGCACTAGGATTGTACTATCGTATGATACCCAATTCATACGGATATTATGATCAGGCAGCAAAATATGACACGCTGAAAATCAAGTATTTTCTGATTTGGAGCGTTTGTGGACGCCTATATCTCGAAAACTTAACCGTAACTTTTTCTTAAATTTTTTCTATCGAGAGTCCTTTCGGAGTTGATTTGCATGAAACCACCCAATAAGCCTTTGAAATATCTGGAATGGGTGAAATAACGGACTGAAAATCGAAAAAAGTCGAAAAATCGTGAAATTTTGGAAAATGCTCTACTATTTTTTTATTTGAAGAGATTTTTTAAAAAAGGTTGTATATTCAGATAGCTGACCTAATTAAGAATCTAACGATGTATAATATGTATGTAGTTATTGAAATTTAATTTTCGATATTTTAAATTTTTTTCATTTTTAGCACTTTTGAACACAGGATTTCTCAGGGGCATTTTATCTGATCAGATAATGTAATATATCATTACAGAGCCCTGTGGCTATTTTAGTGCCCAAACCGGCTATTAAAAATATTCCGACAATGATAACCATACCGGAAGTATTCAAAAAATGAAAAAAAAAGGTTAAAAACATTGTCTCACTTGCGAAAAACTTGATTGCTCCCTTTGGTAATAGTTCAATGGTAAGGAAATAAATTATTGTATGCCAAAAATCAAGTATTTTCCGCTTTTTTAACATTCCGAGACGCCCTTTTCTAGAAAACGACGCCTACGATTTTTCTTAAACTTTTCTTACTCAACGTCCTATCGGTTGTCTATATAGTGAATCCAAAATGAAAAGCATTGAAATAATATAGGTGGTCCAAAAGTGGCCTCAAACTTTGAAAAAAATTGAAAAATCGTTAAAGTTTTGGAAACGCTCTTTAATTTATCTTTTTTTCCAAAACTACTCAATGGATGTTTCTGACACTTCTGGTACAGAAAGTTAAGTATCCAAAGAACTTCGTAAAGCTATCACGACAATGATCGTAAAACCGGAAGTAGTCGAAAAAATGTCCGATATTTTGAAAAAATTTTTTTTTTTTTACGAAAACCTTTTTCATTTATGAATATTTTTTGATGGTATTTTACACAGGGTTAAAATATCATCCTACTTGAGCAGAAATGAGAAAAAAATTGTCTCGGTAATTTGCGTTAGCCGCCATCGGCTAATTTAGTTTTTCGTACCCAGAACAATTATTTATTGTTCGATTTGTATAAAACAAAGTTCATATGCTCCGTGGTCCCAATTGTAATATTTTATGTTACGGTGAAATTTTTCTGTCGGCAACGGAAGTGACGTAATATTAACAAAAACTACAATTTTGACAGTTCTGTACCACTTTTTGAAAGCAAATGTTATTTTTTTCAAAACTGATATAACTAAAAGGATGCACCCTGCAAAGGTGCACAAAATCTTTAGCTCAGATTTTTTAATTCCAATTTCATTTTCGGGCAATTTCGAATAAAATGTAAAATAAAGTGTAAAATTCAGTTATTTACAATTCATTCAGCGTCTTCATATTTTGAAATATTTATTTGTTATTTTCATAAACTCGTAGCATTAATCCAGACAAAGAGAATGTATGGGAAAATTAGTTTGTAATATGAGCAGTTGCTGAGAAATATGCAATTTTGCATGCATCACTTTTCACGTTATTTTGCCTATAAAGGAGGGAATTATTATTCGATTTGCAATATTTTTTTTCCATTTGATGCCTAATGCCATTTTGGACTAAGTCAAGCCAATTTTACATTTTCACTGTGACCGGAAATGACGTCTTTTGGGCAAAAGCTGTATTTTTAACCTAAAAAACAAATATTTTATTAAAATGAGTCAGCCTTATAATATTTTTAGAATTGTGATATTTGATTCCCATCAACGAATAGAATGAAGCCATACGACCATACAGATACCACAAAATGGTTTCTAACTTGTACGGTTACAGAGAAATAGGCGATCTTCTATAAGTCACTTTTCAAGGGTTTTCGTCTATAAAAGTGTCAATTATTATACGATTTTAATAATTTTTTTACCATTTGATGCCTTATGCCATTTATGACTTCTATGAACTAAATTAACATTTTCAATATCACCGGAAGTAATGTAATTTTTGCAAAAAACGTATTTTTAGCCTTCAAAACAAACATTTTTTTGAAGGGATTTATATTTATCATTCGTTTAACTTTATAATGTTTGATTCCAATAGGCAGTAAGATTGAATCAATACCATCATATTGATATCAAGAAAAGGCTTCTAGCATGTTCCCTTGTCGAATAATAGCCAATTTTCCCAGGGTCACTTTTAAGTTTTTTACCTTCTTAATTTCAGTTTATGGATTATAGGTTAATTATTTATTGCCCGATATGATAAAACAAAGTTTGTATTTTGTATGTTGCGAATTTTCGACTTATTTTTCACCTATAAAAATGTCTTTCGGCACTGGAAGTGACGTATTTTGCCATAATTTACCATTTTGACCGGTCTTTTCGCCAGCAAATATTACTTTAACATATGGTAGAGGATGTCACTGAAGCAAAACAACTAAAGTATAGTTTGGTAGCTCAATGGATTGGCTATTGTATAATAAACTTTCTGTATGATTCCTGAAAGCCGGTTCAGTGCTGCTTGCAGGTCTAGTTATTATTATTATTATTCAGATTCCAATTTGAATAGATCTCAGCAACTACGTGTCGCATCGTTACGATTTCTTCGGTTTTACTGGGAAAGTGGGTGTGACTTAGAGGATAAAGCTATTTTGAACGTTCTGCGACAATGCGAAAAGTCCGAAATCACCGAAGTTATCGTTTTTGAAAATATTGCAGTAATTTTAACAATAATCATTGGATTTTAACTTTCGATACATTTTGGCATAGCCTGAGACAGGGCACATAGCTACGCTACTTTCGATTTTTGATTTTCGGCAAATCTTCGAAGATATTAGGCGCCAAATTTCGAAAATTTAAAATTTTACAAAAAACTTTTTTATTTATGAATATTTTTTAGTCGTATTATGCACAGAATTAAAGAGTCATCTGACTAGTGCAAAAATGTTAAAAAATTTTGTCTCAGTAATTTACCTTGGCCGCCATTGGCTAATTCAGTTTTTCAGTCCTAGATTAATTTTTTATTGTTCGATTTGTATAAAACAAAGTTCATATGCTTCGTTGTATCAATTGTCATTTTTTTTATTACCGAAAGTGTTATCTGTCGGCACCGGAAGTGGCATAATTTTACCAAAAACTACAATTTTGACAGTTATTTTCCTTCTTCGAAAACAAATATTATTTTTTGGAAAAATTATTTGACTCAAAGAGTGTGCCCTTTCAAGGCGCAAAAAATGTAGGAAGCAGTTTTTTTAATTTCGATTTCATTTTCGAGCAAATTCGATTAAGAGGCTAAAAATGGTGTAAAATTGGCCTATTTACAACCTATTCAGGCTTTTCAGATTTTAAAATATTTCTTCGTAACTTTTATAAACTTGTAGCTATAATCCATACGAAGAAAATGTATGTTAAAATTCGTTTGTAATATAAGCAGTTACCAAGAAATGGGCAGTTCTGTACAAGACACTGTTTTCGTTATTTTGCCTGTAAAATAGTCAATTATGATTGGATTTTTATAAAAGTGACATCATTTGATTCACAGAGCACGTAGCGTCATATCAAGTTGATTACAATTTAAAATTGACACCGGAAGTGACATCATTTGGTCAAAAAATGCATTTTAAACTTTTTTAAATCAATGTTTTATTCAACCAAGAATAACTTAATATGTATTTATAATTTTAACTTTTGGTTTAAATTCACATATAAACAAAACACATATGGTCATATAGATATCTTAAAATGGTTTCTAACTTGTTCGGTTGCCGAGAAGTAGACGGTTTTCTACAGGTCATTTTTGAAGGTTTCGGGGCCATAAAAGTGTCAATTATTATTCGATTTTCATAAACGTCACACCATGTTATACCTAATGCCATTTGGGATTTCATACAAGTAATTTAAGATTTTCATTATCACCGGAAGTAACGTCATTTTGGCAAAAACTGTATTTTTAGCCTCCAAAACAGATATTTTATTCAAATGAGCCTGTTTTGAAATCTTTTTCAAATTATGGTATTTGATGCCAATCAACAAATAGAATGAACCCATACGATCATACAGATACCACAAAATCGTTTCTAACTTGTACGGTTGCCGAGAAATAGCCGATTTTCTACAAGTCACTTTTCAAGTTTTTTGGTCTTTAAAAGTGGCAATTATTATTCGATTTACATAAAATTTTCACTACATGATATCGTATGCCATTTCTGATTTCATAAAACTAATTGAACATTTGCATTAACACCGGGAGTAATTTAATTTTGTCAAGATCATTTACAAGTAACAAATGTATAAAATGAATTGATATTGCTGGATTTTGTTGATTCTGCGTCCATTTTATTTGTGTGCAATGTTAATTTGGAAACCTGTTTAGTGGTTTCGCTGGTACCGGAAGTGACATATCTTCAAAGGTAACTTGGCACCGGAAGTGACATGCTTAAGAGTAACTTGGCAACAGTGAAACCCGTCATTCCTGCATGCAGGTCTAGTTAGGCTTTCAGACTTTCGTCTGAAAGCCTATTGAGATTACTAAAATTATTATTTTTAGGGTTTCACACTGCGAAGCTTGTGTGAAACACTATTGTTTTTGTTAAAATTATTAGGGTTTCACACTGCGAAGCTTGTGTGAAACACTATTGTTTTTGTTAAAATTATTAGGGTTTCACACTGCGAAGCTTGTGTGAAACACTATTGTTTTTGTTAAAATTATTATTCTTATTATTATTATTATTATTATTCTTTTGTTTTGAGTAGATCTCAGCAACTACGTGTCGCATCGTTACGATTTCTTCGGTTTTACTGGGAAAGTGGGTGTGACTTAGAGGATAAAGCTATTTTGAACGTTCTGCGACAATGCGAAATGTCCCAAATCACCGAAGTTATCGTTTTTACAAATATTGCGGTAATTTTAACAATAATCATGGGATTTTAACTTTCGATACATTTTGGCATAGCTGGAGACAGGGCACATAGCTGCGCTACTTTCGATTTTTGATTTTCGGCAAATCTTCGAAGATATTAGGCGCCAAATTTCGGAAATTTAAAATTTTACAAAAAACGTTTTTATTTATGAATATTTTTTAGTCGTGTTGTGCACAGAATTAAAGAGTCATCTGACTTGCGCAAAAATGTTACAAAATTTTGTCTCAGTAATTTTCCTTGGCCTCCATTGGCTAATTCAGTTTTTCAGTCCTAGATTAATTTTTTATTGTTCGATTTGTATAAAACAAAGTTCATATGCTTCGTTGTCTCAATTGTCATTTTTTTTATTACCAAAAGTGTTATCTGTCGGCACCGGAAGTGGCATAATTTTACCAAAAACTACAATTTTGACAGTTAGGTACATTTTTTGAAAACAAATATTATTTTTTTGAAAAATTATATGACTCAAAGAGTGTGTCCTTTAAAGGCGCAAAAAATGTCGGAAGCAGTTTTTTTAATTTCTTTTTCATTTTCTAGCAAATTGGATTAAGAGGTGAAAAAAGGCGTAAAATTGACCTATTTACAACTCATTCAGGCTTTTCAGATTTTAAAATATTTTTACGTAACTTTTATAAACTTGTAGCTATAATCCATACGAAGAGAATGTATGTGAAAATTAGTTTGTAATATAAGCAGTTGCCGAGAAATAGGCAATTTTGCATGAGTCACTTTTCACGTAATTTTGGCTGTAAAAGAATCAATTATTATTCGATTTTCAATTTTCTTTCGCCATTGGATGCCTAATGCCATAGTGGACTATGTCAAACCATTTTACCCCTTGCGCTGCCACCGGAAATGACGTCATTTGCTCAAAACTTAAATTTTAGCCTTCAAAAAACAATATTTTATTCAAATGAGTCGTATTTGTTATTTTTTTCAAATTGTGATATTTGATTCTATTGATCAAATAGATTGAACACATACGATCATACAGATACCACAAAATGGTTTCTAACTTGTACGGTTGCAGAGAAATGGGCGATTTTCCTTAAGTCACTTTTCAAGGTTTTTGGTCTATAAAAGTGTCAGTTATTATTCGATTTTCATAAAATTTTCACCATATGATATCTTGTGTCATTTATGATTTCATAGAACTAATTTAACATTTTCAGTATCACCGGAAGTAATGTCATTTTGGCAAAAACTGTATTTTTAGCCTTCAAAACAGACATTTTTTTCAAATGAGTCTGATTTGTAATATATTTCAAATTATGATATTTGATTCCAATCAACAAATGGATTGAACCCATACGATCATATAGATACCAAAAGATAGTTTTTATCGTGTACGGTTGCCGAGAAATGGACGATTTTCTACAAGTCACTTTTCAAGGTTTTTGGTCTATAAAAGTGGCAATTCTCATTCGATTTACATACAATTTTCGCCATTATGCTGCCTTATGCCATTTCTGATTTCATAAAACTAATTGAACATTTTCATTATCACCGGAAGTAATGAAAATTTGCCAGGATCACTTACAAGTAACATATATATAAAATGAATTGATATTGCTGGATTTGGTTGATTCTTCGTCCATTTTATTTGATGTTTACAATGCTTATGTGGAAACCTGTTTGATGGTTTCATTGGTATCGGAAGTGACATATGTTTAAGGGTAACGTGGCACCGAAAGTGACGTGGCACCAGTGAAACCCGTCATTCCTGCATGCAGGTCTAGTTATTCTTATTATTATTATTCTTCTTTTGTTTTGAGTAGATCTCAGCAACTGCTTGTCGCATCGTTACGATTTCTTCGGTTTTACTGGAAAAGTGGGTGTGACTTAGAGGATAAAGCTATTTTGAACGTTCTGCGACAATGCGAAATGTTCGAAATCACCAAATTATCGTTTTTTAAAATATTGCAGTAATTTTAACAATAATCATTGATTTTTAACTTTCGATACATTTTGGCATAGCTGGAGACACGGCACATAGCTACACTACTTTCGATTTTTGATTTTCGGTAAATCTTCAAAGATAATAGGTGCCAAATTTTGAAAATTTAAAATTTTACAAAAAACTTTTTTATTTATGAATATTTTTTAGTCGTATTATGCACAGAATTAAAGGGTCATCTGACTAGTGCAAAAATGTTAAAGAATTTTGTCTCATTAATTTACCTTGGCCGCCATTGGCTAATTCAGTTTTTAAGTCCTAGATTAATTTTTTATTGTTCGATTTGTATAAAACTTTTATAAACTTGTAGCTATAATCCATACGAAGAAAATGTATGTTAAAATTCGTTTGTACTATAAGCAGTTACCAAGAAATGGGCAGTTCTGTACAAGTCACTGTTTTCGTTATTTTGCCTGTAAAATAGTCAATTATGATTGGATTTTTATAAAAGTGACATCATTTGATTCAAAAAGCACGTAGCGTCATATCAAGTTGATTACAATTTAAAATTGACACCGGAAGTGACATCATTTGGTCAAAAAATGGATTTTAAACTTTTTAAATCAATGTTTTATTCAACCAAGAATAACTTAATATGTATTAATAATTTTAACTTTTGGTTTAAATTCACATATAAACAAAACTCATATGGTCATATAGATATCATAAAATGGTTTCTAACTTGTTCGGTTGCCGAGAAATAGACGGTTTTCTACAGGTCACTTTTGAAGGTTTCGGGGCCATAAAAGGGTCAATTATTATTCGATTTTCATAAACGTCACACCATGTTATACCTAATGCCATTTGGGATTTCATACAAGTAATTTAAGATTTTCATTATCACCGGAAGTAACGTCATTTTGGCAAAAACTGTATTTTTAGCCTCTAAAACAGATATTTTATTCAAATGAGTCTGTTTTGAAATCTTTTTCAAAGTATGGTATTTGATGCCAATCAACAAATAGAATGAACCCATACGATCATACAGATACCACAAAATGGTTTCTAACTTGTACGGTTGCAGAGAAATAGCCGATTTCCTACAAGTCACTTTTCAAGTTTTTTGGTCTTTAAAAGTGGCAATTATTATTCGATTTACATAAAATTTTCACTATATGATATCGTATGCCATTTCTGATTTCATAAGACTAATTGAACATTTGCATTAACACCGGGAGTAATTTAATTTTGTCAAGATCATTTACAAGTAACAAATGTATAAAATGAATTGATATTGCTGGATTTTGTTGATTCTGTGTCCATTTTATTTGTGTGCAATGTTAATTTGGAAACCTGTTTAGTGGTTTCGCTGGTACCGGAAGTGACATATGTTCAAGGGTAACTTGGCACCGGAAGTGACATGTTTAAGGGTAACGTGGCACCAGTGAAACCCGTCATTCCTGCATGCAGGTCTAGTTATTCTTATTATTATTATTATTCTTTTGTTTTGAGTAGATCTCAGCAACTGCTTGTCGCATCGTTACGATTTCTTCGGTTTTACTGGGAAAGTGGGTGTGACTTAGAGGATAAAGCTATTTTGAATGTTCTGCGACAATGCGAAATGTCCGAAATCACCGAAGTTATCATTTTTGAAAATATTGCAGTAATTTTAACAATAATCATTGGATTTTAATTTTCGATAGATTTTGGCATAGCCGGAGACAGGGCACATAGCTACGTTACTTTCAATTTTTGATTTTCGGCAAATCTTCGAAGATATTAGGCGCCAAATTTCGAAAATTTAAAATTTTACAAAAAACTTTTTTATTTATGAATATTTCTTAGTCGTGTTGTGCACAGAATTAAAGAGTCATCTGATTAGCGCAAAAATGTTACAATTTTTTGTCTCAGTAATTTTCCTTGGCCGCCATTGGCTAATTCAGTTTTTCAGTCCTAGATTGATTTTTTATTGTTCGATTTGTATAAAACAAAGTTCATATGCTTCGTTGTCTCAATAGTCATTTTTTTATTACCAAAAGAGTTATCTGTCGGCACCGGAAGTGGCATAATTTTACCAAAAACTACAATTTTGACAGTTATTTACGATCTTCTAAAACAAATATTATTTTTTTTAAAACTTATATGACTCAAAGAGTGTGTCCTTTCAAGGCGCAAAAAATGGCGGAAGCAGTTTTTTTAATTTCTATTTTATTTTCTTGCAAATTGGATTAAGAGGTGAAAAAAGGCGTAAAATTGACCTATTAACAACCTATTCAGGCTTTTCAGATTTTAAAATATTTCTTCGTAACTTTTATAAACTTGTAGCTATAATCCATACGAAGAAAATGTATGTTAAAATTAGTTTGTAATATAAGCAGTTGCCAAGAAATGGGCAGTTCTGCAGAAGTCACTGTTTTCGTTATTTTGCCTGTAAAATAGTCAATTATTATTGGATTTTTATAAAAGTGACATCATTTGATTCAAAAAGCATGTAGCGTCATATCAAGTTGATTACAATTTAAAATTGACATCGGAAGTGACGTCATTTTGTCAAAAACTGCATTTTAAACTTTTTAAATCAATGTTATATTCAACCAAGAATTATTTAATATGTATTAATAATTTTAACTTTTGGTTTAAATTCACATATAAACACAACTCATATGTTCATATAGATATCATAAAATTGTTTCTAACTTGTTCGGTTGCCGAGAAATAGACGGTTTTCTACAGGTCACTTTTGAAAGTTTTGGGGCCATAAAAGTGTCAATTATTATTCTATTTTCATAAACTTTACACCATGTTATACCTAAGGCCATTTAGGATTTCATACAAGTAATTTAAAATTTTCATTATCACCGGAAGTAACGTCATTTTGGCAAAAACTGTATTTTTAGCCTTCAAAACAGATATTTTATTCAAATGAATCTGTTTAGAAATCTTTTTCAAATTATGATATTTGATGCCAATCAACAAATAGAATGAACCCATACGATCATACAGATACCACAAAATGGTTCCTAACTTGTACAGTTGCAGAGAAATAGCCGATTTTCTACAAGTCACTTTTCAAGTATTTTGGTCTTTAAAAGTGGCAATTATTATTCAATTTACAAAAAAATGTTCACTATATGATATCTATGCCATTTCTGATTTCATAAAACTAATTGAACATTTTCATTAACACCGGAAGTAATGTAATTTTGTCAAGATCATTTACAAGTAACAAATGTATAAAATGAATTGATATTGCTGGATTTGGTTGATTCTGCGTCCATTTTATTTGATGTGAGCAAAGTATTTGGAAAACCTGTTTAGTGGTTTCGTTGGTACCGGAAGTGACATATGTTCAAGGGTAACTTGGCACCGGAAGTGACATGTTCAAGGGTAACGTGGTACCAGTGAAACCCGTCATTCCTGCATGCAGGTCTAGTTAAGCTTTCATATTACATATGAAAGCTTATTGTTTCTGTTAAGATTATTAAGCTTTCATATTACATATGAAAGCTTATTGTTTCTGTTAAGATTATTAAGCTTTCATATTACATATGAATAAGATTATTAAGCTTTCATATTACATATGAAAGCTTATTGTTTCTGTTAAGATTATTAAGCTTTCATATTACATATGAAAGCTTATTGTTTCTGTTAAAGTTATTATTAAGCTTTCATATTACATATGAAAGCTTATTGTTTCTGTTAAGATTATTATTATTTTTTTTTTTTGTGTATTTTCTGCAAATCGGATTTCTCAGAATCTAACCATGGGATCTTTCTGAAACTTTGACCTACCCCCCCAAAAATGGGGTGCGAACGTTGTTTAAATATATTTTCAAAACGTTTTACGAATCCGAAATAACCGAATTTTACGAACGAAAAAACTGACAATGCATAGTCGTAACTTTGTTATTTTTTGACCGATTTGACTAATTCTTTTTTCTTCGAATACCTTGAAAAAAATCGTTTTCATCTGCAGTTTCACATTTTCGAATTTCGAAAATTCGTCGCTGTGATTTCGAACCGGAAGTTTAGACCAATTTGACAACTTCTTTAATAGTAGTACGATATTCATGAAATTTAGTATACAAGTAGATCTTACCGATGTGACTTCAAAAATATAATTAGAAATTTTCTAAATTATCTCCCCTTGGTGAAATTAAGGATCAAAATTTTCAAAAAAATCGTCGAAATATAGGTCAGAATGACCTAAAAAATTTTTTCGATACTCGACAAGTAATTACTGATTCCTACACAAAATATGGAGTTTGTCGATCGAACCGGAAGTGCCACCATCTTGAAACGTGAAAAAACAATGAACTTTTGCGATATTGCTCTTACAGACACGGGAGTTATATTTTCTGAATCCTTGAAGGATGGCCCAAAAATCGTAGGGAGCAGAATTTTGATTTCGGTCACGTGATGGTCACCATTTTGAATTGAAAATGAAAAGTAGTAGCAATTTGAAGGGCCGAGACTTTGAAACACAATAACTCTCCTTCTAATTGAGCTAGAATGTTCAAACTTGGTGTAGACGTTCACTAGGTCAATGTCATGATTGAGTTCAAAGATGAGCATTTTCTGCCTAGGGTAAGCAGAGATAGGCATGCTGATTTGTTGATTCTTTAGGGCACGATAACTTCTGTTATAATGAAGGGAGGGCTGTGAAACTTTTGTCAATAGAGAGTCCAATAGCTAGCCTGTTGTGTGAAATCATTGTATCATTTATTTTAAATATCAGGGATAGGCGAAAAAAAGAGATTGAAAATCCAAAAAGTCGTATTTTTACAATTTGGAGCATGTTTAGAGGTCTTTCTCGTAAAGTCAACTTAATATTTTTGGGGAACTTCTTCTACAAAGAGTCTTATTGGTAGTCTTTTATATAAAACCATCGATCAACAATCCAACATATCAGGAGTAGAAGAACAAAAGGATCGAACATTGAAAACGGCACCCTTTCATTGTTAAGCAAAACATGCAGTGTGGGTGGCTACAATCTGCACATTTAGTCATCGCATAGAGCTTATTCAACAGTATCGAATTCCAACTGCTAAGGGATCTTTTACGTGCACTCCAATGTGTACACGGCGGGTGGGGGGACACGCCAGAAAATCGAGATGAACTTTCTCGGACAATGCAGGGATCGAACACCCGACCTCCTGGCTAGCAGGCCAACGCCTTAGCCACATAGTGTGGACACCCATCGTACATTTCATCCGTCAAATCAAAGCATTTCATTGCATTAGACCAATAATTAATTATTCTTAATTGAAAACTTTATTTTAATATTAGTCTGGCATTATTAAATCCTAATTTTATTGGTCTTATTTAAAATTAAACTTTCATTTAAGTATGAACAACCCTTAACGTGTCTCTTTAAAACATAAAAAAATACTCTAAAACAGTAGCTCAACCTTTTGACCTAAACTCATTAATTTACCATTTTTTGTGAGCCACTTGTTATTTTTCCTATGACATATTACACGTGTCTGATTTTAAAGGGGGGTTGGGTGGCTGAATGGTTAGCACGCGCGCCTGTCATTGAGTTAACTAGCGTGTTTTCGAATGCCCGGTTGTACGTGACAAGGAGTAAGGTCGCCTGTCCAACCGGTCATTTTTAATTTTTTTTCCCGCCATTTTCATTTCATTTTCTCATCCGTCTCATTACAGTAATACAAGTTTGAGGTATTTCCCTTTAGTTTTCAGATTATTGTTATGCCTGGGTGCAATGTTTCATACTATATTTAGACTTGTAACTTCGCGAGTTTTTGACCAATTTTGATAATTTTTTCTTCTTATCCTTTTATTTAGGATACTTGATACAATCAATGACACATGACGATGAATATGAAAGCTTTCATATCTGCATGGGACAGTAGCAGATCTAGTTATTATTATTTTTTTTTTTTGTGTCATTTCTGCAAATCGGATTTCTCAGAATCTAACCATGGGATCTTTCTGAAACTTTGACCTACCCCCCCATAAATGGGGTGCGAACCTTGATTAAATATATTTTCAAAACGTTTTACGAATCCGAAATCACCGAATTTTACGAACGAATGCATTTGACCTACAATGCTGTAACTTTGTGACTAGTTGACCTATTTAATTAATTCTTTTTTCTATGAGTACCTTGAGATATTTACTTCAAATCTGCAATTTCGGATTTTCGAATTTCGAAAATTCGTCGCTGTGATATCGAACCGGAAGTTTAGACCAACTCGACAACTTCTTTAGTAGTTGTACGATTTTCATGAAATTTAATATGTAAGTAAACCTTAATGATGCGACTTGAAAGATGACTTCAGAAATTTTCTAAATTATCTCCCCTTGGAGAAATTGAGGATCGAAATTTTCAAAAAAATCGACGAAATATAGGTCAAATCATCTTGAATTTTTTTTTGGTTACTATTTCCGAGACCACTGATTCGTACACAAAAAATGGAGTTTGTAGCTCAACCCGGAAGTGCCACCATCTTGAAATGTAAAAACCTCAAACGCCATTTTGCTATTTTACTTACAGACACGGGAATTATATTTTCGGAATCCTTGCAGGAAGGCCTAAAAAACGTCGGGAGTAGAATTTTCATTTAGGTCAACTGGGAGTCACCATTTTGAATTGAAAATGAAAAATAGAAGCAATTTGAAGGGCCGAGTTTTTGGAACACAATAACTCTCCTTCTAATTAAACTAGAATGTTTAAACTTGGGTTAGACGTTCACTGGGTCAATGTCATGATTGAGTGTAAAGATGAGCATTTTCTGCCTGGGGTAAGCAGAGATAAGCATGCTGATTTGTTGATTCTTTAGGGCACAATAACTTCGGTTATAATGAAGGGAGGGTGGTGAAACTCTTGTCAATCGAGAGTCTAATAGCTAGCCTGTTGTGTGAAATCATTGTATCATTTTTTTTTAAATATCAGGGATAGCAGAAAAAAGAGATCGAAAATCCAAAAAGTGGTATTTTTACGATTTAGAGCATATTTAAAGATCCTTTTCTCTTAAAGTGAACATAATATTTTTGGGGAACTTCTTGTACAAAGAGTCTTATCGGTAGTCTTTTATATGAAACCATCGATCAACAGTCCAAAATATCAGGAGTAGAAGAATAAAAGGATCGAAAATTGAAAACGGCACCCTTTCATTGTTAAGCAAAACATGCAGTGTGGGTGGCTACAATCTGCACATTTAGTCATGGTATAGAGCTTTTTCAACATTATCGAATTCCAACTGCTAAGGAATCTTTTACGTGCAGTCCAATGTGTACACGCCGGTGGGAGGACACGCCAGAAAATCGAGATGAACTTTCTCGGCCAATGCAGGGATCGAACACCCGACCTCCTGGCTAGCAGGTCAACGCCTTCGCCACATAGTGTGGACACCCATCGTACATTTCATCCGTCAAATCAAAGCATTTCATTGCATTAGACCAATAATTAATTATTCTTAATTTGAAACTTTATTTTAATATTATTAAATCCTCATTTTATTGGTAGACGTTCGTCTTATTTAAAATTAAACTTTCATTTAACTATGAACAACCCTTAACGTGTCTCTTAACAAAACAATTAAATACTCTAAAATAGTAGCTCAACCTTTTGACCTAAGCTCATTAATTTACCATTTTGTATGTGAGCGACTTGTTATTCTTCTTATATGACATATTGCACGTGTCTGATTTCAAAGGGGAGTTTGGTGGCTGAATGGTTAGCACGCGCGCGCTGTATCATAAAGCCTGTCATCGAGTCAGCTAGCGTGTTTTCGAATCTCCGGTCGTACCTGACAAGGAGTAAGGTCGCCTGACCATCTTGGTGGGTTTTCGTCATTTCCTCCGGTTTCCTTCCACTGCCAAAGACCTCTACGCGCAAGCCAAATATTGAAATAAAATCGAACTATATGTTAGTCCCGAAATGATCTAGTTTGGGACACAATAACTCTCTTTCTAATTCAGCTAGACTTGGTGTGGGTGTTTATTAGGCCAATACCTTGATGACTCTGGAACACAATAACTCTTCTTCTAATTGGGGTACAATGTTCAAACTTGGTATAGGCATTCACTAGGTCAATGTCTTGATGAAGTTCGAAGTAGAATTTTGATTTAGGTCAACTGGTAGTCACCATTTTGAAGTGAATATGAAACATAGTGAAAAATCGACATTTACGGACTTGTAAACAAACACAATAGAGCATAGTATGTTCAATGCGTCTCCTATGTCTGACATTAATACATTTCAAGATAGTCGGGATACGGTATTTGAATATTTCAAAAATTCGATTTTTGCCTTTGATGTTTTTCGTGCTGACAAAATTCTTTACGAGTGAAAAATCACATTAACTTTACTAGATTGTGACCGATTTTAATGTTTTTTTTTCCTTGTTCGGATTATTCATATGACCCATGACATGTGACAGGAAGTGACTGTGAATATGAAAGCTTTCATATCTGCATGGGACAGTAGCAGATCTAGTTAAGCTTTCATATGTATTACATATGAAAGCTTATTGTTTCTGTTAAAGTTATTAAGCTTTCATATTACATATGAAAGCTTATTGTTTCTGTTAAAGTTATTATTATTATTATTTTTTTTTTTGTGTGTTTTCTGCAAATCGGATTTCTCAGAATCTATCCATAGGATCTTTCTGAAATTTTGACCTACCCCCCCAAAAATGGGGTGCGAACATTGATTAAATATATTTTCGAAACGTTTTACGAATCCGAAATCACCGAATTTTACGAACGAAAAAAATGACAATGCATAGTCGTAACTTTGTTATTTTTTGACCGATTTTACTAATTCTTTTTTCTTTGAATACCTTTAAAAAAACCATTTTCATCTGCAGTTTCACATTTTCGAATTTCGAAAATTCGTCGCTGTGATTTCGAACCGGAAGATTAGACCAATTTGACAACTTCTTTAATAGTTGTACGATTTTCATGAAATTTAGTATCTAAGTAGATCCTACCGATGTGACTTCAAAAATATAATTAGAAATTTTCTAAATTATCTCCCCTTGACGAAATTAAGGATCAAAATTTTCAAAAAAATCATCGAAATATAGGTCAGAATGACCTGATTTTTTTTTTGGATACTAGATAAGTAATTACTGATTTGTACACAAAATATGGAGTTTGTCGATCGAACCGGAAGTGCCGCCATATTTAAAAGTGAAAAATCAATAAGGCTTTTTTGCTATTTTACTTACAGACTCGGGAGTTATATTTTCTGAATCCTTGTAGGAAGGCCTAAAAAATGTCGCGAATAGAATTTTGATTTCGGTCACGTGATGGTCACCATTTTGAATTGAAAATGAAAAATAGAAGCAATTTGAAGGGTCGGGACTTTGGAACACAATTACTCTCCTTCTAATTAAGCTAGAATGTTCAAACTTGGTGTAGACGTTCACTAGGTCAATGTTATGATTGAGTTCAAAGATGAGCATTTTCTGCTTAGGGTAAGCAGAGATAAACAAGCTAATTTGTTGATTCTTTAGGGCACGATAACTTCGGTTATAATGAAGGGAGGGCGGTGAAACTTTTGTCAATAGAGAGTCTAATAGCTAGCCTGTTGTGTGAAATCATTGTATTATTTTTTCTAAATATCAGGGATAGCCGAAAAAAAGAGATTGAAAACCCAAAAAGTCGTATTTTTACAATTTGGAGCATGTTTAGAGGTCTTTCTCGTAAAGTCAACATAATATTTTTTGGGAACTTCTTGTACAAAGAGTCTTATTGGTAGTCTTTTATATGAAACCATCGATCAACAGTCCAACATATCAGGAGTAGAAGAACAAAAGGATCGAACATTGAAAACGGCACCCTTTCATTGTTAAGCGAAACATGCAGTGTGGGTGACTACAATCTACACATTTAGTCATCGTATAGAGCTTATTCAACAGTATCGAATTCCAACTGCTTAGGGATATTTTACGTGCACTCCAATGTGTACACGGGACCTTGGTTTTTCGTCCCATCCGAATGACTAGACAGCTGTGCTTGTCAGGCCCTCCGTTCTGCCTCACTGACAAGGGGAACCACGCCGGGAAATCGAGATGAACTTTCTCCGTGCAGAACTTTCAATTCAGGCGAAAACGTTTATTGCATACGATTAAGCTGGTCAGTTGGAGCTTATTTTCAAAAGTTTTGTAATAATCGGTTGGTAATTAAAGTACCGTGCACATTAAACTGTTAAAACAGAAAATTTCGCCCGGTTGAAATGTTTCTTGCTATAAGTCAGCAATTTTCTGAATTCAGGGAGGCTGAATGGCTGAATGGTTAGCATGTGCGCACTGTATCGTAACGTCTGTCATTGAGTCAACGGGCGTCGTTTCGATCTCCAGGTTGCACGTGACATGAAGTATGATGTCCAACCTTGTGGGTTTTCTCCGTGTTCTTCGGTTTCCTCCCAACGGCTAAAGACCTGTAAGCGCAGGGGGAGTTTTTAAATAAAATTAAAAAACATATGTTAGTCCCGAAATGACCTAGTTTGTGTCGAATGGACATTAGGCCGCATTTCTCTCTTTCTCTTTTATTTTTAAAGTTTTGTAATAATCGGTTGGTAATCAAAGGTACTGTAAAAGTGATAAAACAGAAAATAATCGGTTGGTAATCAAAGGTACTGTAAAAGTCATAAAACAGAAAATTTCGCCCGGTTGTAATGTTTCTCACTTTAAAGTCAGCAATTTCCCGATTTTAAGTGGCAAACGTTTATTGCGAACGCTTAAGCTGGTCAGGGGGGAGCTTATTTTTAAAAGTTTTGTAATATTCGGTTGATAACTAAAGGTACCGTGCAAATTAAACTGTTACAATAGAAAATTTGGCCCGGTTGAAATGTTTCTCGCTGTAGGTCAGCAATTTGCCGATTTTAGGGAGGTTGCGTGGCTGAATGGTTAGCACGTGCGCTCTGTATCATAACGTCTGTCATTGAGTCAACTGCCGTTGTTTCGATTTTTTGGTTGTACGTGACAAGGAGTATGGTTGCCTGTCCAACCTCGTAGGCCGTAACCGCCGCTGCCCGGGTAAAATTTCCCTCATTGCACACATTATGGCATATGCCCGTCTTCATTAGCCCATTTTAGGAGCAGAACAGTCGGACGTTAAACCCCATTCAATTTCATTTCATTTTCTCTACGTTGCTTATTTATTATAGTGGATAAATATTTTTCTGGTTCTAGCAATTATTTAATTTCTGCATAGAAATCTTGCTTTGGCCAGTTTTTTTTATTGCAGAGTGCCATTCTTGTTTAAACAAACATGATCCTTTGTTTAAAACATGCTTAAGAAGTCGTCACGATTTCCTACTTATAACCAAACATATTGGAAATATTAGTCTGGCATTATTAAATCCTAATTTTATTGGTCTTATTTAAAATTAAACTTTCATTTAACTATGAACAACCCTTAACGTGTCTCTTTAAAACTATTAAGTACTCTAAAACAGTAGCTCAACCTTTTGACCTAAACTCGTTAATTTACCATTTTGTTGTGAGCGACTTCTTATTCTTCCTATATGACATATTGCACGTGTCTGATTTCAAAGGGGGGTTGAGTGGCTGAATGGTAAGCACGCGCGCCTGTCATTGAGTAAACTAGCGTGTTTTCGAATGCCCGGTTGTACGTGACAAGGAGTAAGGTCGCCTGTCCAACCTGCCATTTTTAATTTTTTTTTCCCGCCATTTTCATTTCATTTTCTCATCCGTCTCATTACAGTAATACAAGTTTCAGTTATTTCCCTTTAGTTTTCAGATTATTGTTATGCCTGGGTGCAATGTTTCATACTATATTTAGACTTGTAACTTCGCGAGTTTTTGACCAATTTTAATAATTTTTTCTTCGTATCCTTTTATTTAGGTTACTTGATACAATCAATGACACGTGACGATGAATATGAAAGCTTTCATATCTGCATGGGACAGTAGCAGATCTAGTTATTAAGCTTTCATATTACATATGAAAGCTTATTGTTTCTGTTAAAGTTATTATTAAGCTTTCATATTACATATGAAAGCTTATTGTTTCTGTTAAAGTTATTATTAAGCTTTCATATGTATTACATATGAAAGCTTATTGTTTCTGTTAAAGTTATTATTATTATTATTTTTTTTTTTGTGTGTTTTCTGCAAATCGGATTTCTCAGAATCTATCCATAGGATCTTTCTGAAATTTTGACCTACCCCCCCAAAAATGGGGTGCGAACCTTGATTAAATGTATTTTCAAAACGTTTTACGAATCCGAAATCACCGAATTTTACGAACGAAAAAACTGACAATGCATAGTCGTATCTTTGTTATTTTTTGACCGATTTTACTAATTCTTTTTTATTTGAATACCTTGAAAAAAATCGTTTTCATCTGCAGTTTCACATTTTCGTATTTCGAAAATTCGTCGCTGTGATTTCGAACCGGAAGTTTAGACCAATTTGACAACTTCTTTAATAGTTGTACGATTTTCATGAAATTTAGTATACAAGTAGATCTTACCGATGTGACTTCAAAAATATAATTAGAAATTTTCTAAATTATCTCCCCTTGGTGAAATTAAGGATCAAAGTTTTCAAAAAAATCGTCGAAATATAGGTCAGAATGACCTAAAAAAAATTTTCGATACTCGACAAGTAATTACTGATTCCTACACAAAATATGGAGTTTGTCGATCGAACCGGAAGTGCCACCATCTTGAAACATGAAAAATCCCTAAGGCTTTTTTGCTATTTTACTTACAGACACGGGAGTTATATTTTCTGAATCCTTGAAGGATGGCCCAAAAATCATAGGGAGCAGAATTTTGATTTCGGTCACGTGATGGTCACCATTTTGAATTGAAAATGAAAAGTAGTAGCAATTTGAAGGGCCGAGACTTTGAAACACAATAACTCTCCTTCTAATTGAGCTAGAATGTTCAAACTTGGTGTAGACGTTCACTAGGACAATGTCATGATTGAGTCCAAAGATGAGCATTTTCTGCCAAGGGTAAGCAGAGATGGGCATGCTGATTTGTTGATTCTTTAGGGCACGATAACTTCGGTTATAATGAAGGGAGGGCTGTGAAACTTTTGTCAATAGAGAGTCCAATAGCTAGCCTGTTGTGTGAAATCATTGTATCATTTATTTTAAATATCAGGGATAGGCGAAAAAAAGAGATTGAAAATCCAAAAAGTCGTATTTTTACAATTTGGAGCATGTTTAGAGGTCTTTCTCGTAAAGTCAACTTAATATTTTTTGGGAACTTCTTCTACAAAGAGTCTTATTGGTAGTCTTTCATATAAAACCATCGATCAACAATCCAACATATCAGGAGTAGAAGAACAAAAGGATCGAACATTGAAAACGGCATCCTTTCATTGTTAAGCGACACATGCAGTGTGGGTGACTACAATCTACACATTTAGTCATCGTATACAGCTTATTCAACAGTATCGAATTCCAACTGCTTAGGGATATTTTTTAGAATCTAACCATAGGATCTTTCTAAAACTTTGACCTACCCCCCCAAAAATGGGGTGCGAACCTTGATTAAATATATTTTCAAAACGTTTTTCGAATCCAAAATCACCGAATTTTACGAACGAATGCTTTTGACCTACAATGCTGTAACTTTGTGACTATTTGACCTATTTAATTAATTCTTTTTTCTATGAGTACTTTGAGACATTTACTTCAAATCTGCAATTTCGGATTTTCGAATTTCGAAAATTCGTCGCTGTGATTTCGAACCGGAAGTTTAGACCAACTCGACAACTTCTTTAGTAGTTTTACGATTTTCATGAAATTTAATATGTAAGTAAACCTTAATGATGCGACTTGAAAAAATACTTTGGAAATTTTCTAAATTATCTCCCCTTGGAGAAATTGAGGATCGAAATTTTCAAAAAAATCGACGAAATATAGGTCAAATCATCTTGAATTTTTTTTTTAGGTACTAGCTACGAGACCACTGATTAGTACACAAAAAATGGAGTTTGTAGCTCAATCCGGAAGTGCCACCATCTTGAAATGTAAAAACCTCAAACGCCATTTTGCTATTTTACATACAGACACGGGGGTTATATTTTCTGAATCCTTGAAGGGATGGCTATAAAATGTTGGCAGTAGAATTTTGATTTAAGTCAATGGATAGTCACCATATTGAATTGAATATCAGAAATAGTGAAAAATGGACATTAACGGGCATGTAAATTATCAGAACAGACCGTAGTTTGTTGAATTCGTTTCTTATCTTTGAAATTAATACATTTGGGGATAGCCTAGCTCATTGTCGAATTTTTGGTATTTGCAAATTTCAAAATTTCAAATTTCGCCTTTGATGTTTTCCGTGCCGACAAAGTTGTTTTCGCGTGAATAACTCCGATTAACAGCTTGAAAATAATCAAATGGATCGCAGTTTCGCGATTTTGTCTCAAATCTGGAAAATCAATACATTTCTGGTTAGCCTCCTTTCAAAAATGGGTGGTGGCCTTGGAATCAATATATTTTCAAAACGTTTTGCGAATCCAAAATCACCGAAAACAACTGATGAAAAAATTGACCTTGACAGCTGTGTTACTTCGTGATTTTGTGATCTATTTTACTTTTCTGGTTAGCCTCCTTTCAAAAATGGGTGGTGGCCTTGGAATCAATATATTTTCAAAACGTTTTGCGAATCCAAAATCACCGTAAATAACTGATGAAAAAATTGAGCTTTGATGGAAACTATATAGAAAAATAAAAGGAAACATCAACAATATATAGGTCTTGCACACATAGGCTTAGAACTTTGCAGCCAGTCCTAATATTAATTGAAATTGAATAGGTTTGATTTGATATAATTATTTGTTTTCTATTTTAAAACTATCTAAAAAAAATATTTTTAATCATTTATGTTATTGATTTAGATTAATACTGTTTATATTGTGTACATTTTAACACCTTCATCGATTAATAATGGTTTGCATAGTCATCGTATAGAGCTTATTCAACAGTATCGAATTCCAACTGCTTAGGGATATTTTACGTGCACTCCAATGTGTACACCGGACCTTGGTTTTTCGTCCCATCTATATGTTAGTTTGTGTCGAATGGAGGTTAAGCCGCATTTATCTCTTTCTCTTTTATTTTTAAAGTTTTGTAATAATCGGTTGTACTGTACTGTAAAAGTGATAAAACAGAAAATTTCGCCCGGTAGTAATGTTTCTCACATTAAAGTCACCAATTTGCTCATTTTAGGGGGCAAACGTTTATTGCGAACAATTAAGCTGGTCAGGGGGGGGGGGCTTATTTTTAAAAGTTTTGTAATATTCGGTTGATAATTAAAGGTACCGTGCAAATTAAACTGTTAAAATAGAAAATTCCGCCCGGTTGAAATGTTTCTCCTTGTAGGTCAGCAATTTGCCAAATTTAGGGAGGTTGCGTGGCTAAATGGTTAGCACCTGCGCACTGTATCGTAACGTCTGTCATTGAGTCAACTGGCGTTGTTTCGATTGAAATGCCCGGTTGAAATGTTTCTTGCTATAAGTCAGCAATTTATCGATTTTAGGGAGCCTGAATGGCTGTATGGTTAGCATGTGCGCGCTGTATCGTAACGTCTGTCATTGAGTCAACCGGCATCGTTTCGATTTCCAGGTTGCACGTGACATGGAGTATGGTGTCCAACCTCGTGGGTTTTCTCCGTGTCCTTCGGTTTCCTCCCACGGCTGATTTCAGATTATTGTTATGACTGGGTGCAATGTTTCATACTATATTTAGATTTGTAACTTCGCGAGTTTTTGACCAATTTTGATAATTTTTTCTTCTTATCCTTTTATTTAGGATACTTGATACAATCAATGACACGTGACCATGAATATGAAAGCTTTCATATCTGCATGGGACAGTAGCAGATCTAGTTATTATTATTTTTTTTTTTTGTGTGTTTTCTGCAAATCGGATTTCTCAGAATCTATCCATAGGATCTTTCTGAAATTTTGACCTACCCCCCCAAAAATGGGGTGCGAACCTTGATTAAATATATTTTCAAAACGTTTTACGAATCCGAAATCGCCGAATTTTACGAACGAAAAAAATGACAATGCATAGTCGTAACTTTGTTATTTTTTGACCGATTTTACTAATTCTTTTTTCTTTGAATACCTTGAAAAAAATCATTTTCATTTGCAGTTTCACATTTTCGAATTTCGAAAATTCGTCGCCGTGATTTCGAACCGGAAGTTTAGACCAATTTGACAACTTCTTTAATAGTTGTACGATTTTCATGAAATTTAGTATATAAGTAGATCTTACCGATGTGACTTCAAAAATATAATTATAAATTTTCTAAATTATCTCCCCTTGACGAAATTAAGGATCAAAATTTTCAAAAAAATCATCGAAATATAGGTCAGAATGACCTGATTTTTTTTTTGGATTCTAGATAAGTAATTACTGATTTGTACACAAAATATGGAGTTTGTCGATCGAACCGGAAGTGCCACCATCTTTAAAAGTGAAAAATCAATAAGGCTTTTTTGCTATTTTACTTACAGACTCGGGGGTTATATTTTCTGAATCCTTATAGGAAGGCCTAAAAAATGTCGCGAATAGAATTTTGATTTAGGTCAACCGTTAGTCACCATTTTGAATTGAAAATGAAAAAAAGAAGCAATTTGAAGGGCCGAGACTTTGGAGCACAATAACTCTCATTCTAATTAAGCTAGAATGTTCAAACTTGTTGTAGACGTCTACTAGGTCAATGTTATGATGGAGTTCAAAGATGAGCATTTTCTGTTTAGGGTAAGCAGAGATAAGCATGTTGATTTGTTGATTCTTTAGGGCACGATAACTTCGGTTATAATGAAGGGAGGACGGTGAAACTTTTGTCAATAGAGAGTCTAATAGCTAGCCTGTTGTGTGAAATCATTGTATCATTTTTTTTAAATATCAGGGATAGCCGAAAAAAAAGAGATTGAAAATCCAAAAAGTCGTATTTTTACAATTTGGAGCATGTTTAGAGGTCTTTCTCGTAAAGTCAACATAATATTTTTTGGGAACTTCTTCTACAAAGAGTCTTATCGATAGTCTTTTATATGAAACCATCGATCAACAGTCCAAAATATCAGGAGTAGAAGAACAAAAGGATCGAAAATTGAAAACGGCAACTTTTATTGTTCAGCGAAACATGCAGCGTGGGTGACTACAATCTGCACATTTAGTCATCGTATAGAGCTTGTTCAACAGTATCGAATTCCAACTGCTAAGGGATCTTTTACGTGCACTCCAATGTGTACACGGTACCTTGGTTTTTCGTCCCATTCGAACGACAAGACAGTTGTCCTTGTCAGGCCCTTCGTTCTATCTCACTAGCCAGCCTGCGCTTTACCAAGTTAGGTGGTGATATTTTATACCGAATATCTAATATTAATAAGAATTGAACCGGTTAGAACTGTCGTTCGGCTAAGTTAAATCAACGAATAGTAGAGATGAAGACGTGTTTTGTTGCAAAGCTATTGTATATTTGAAAGGAGAAAGATGGATATCCACAGATCACTTCCTGCCATGCCATGTTCACCGTCACGTGTCACCGGTAATATTAAGCGTCTTTTAAAAAAGAACAAATAAATATGATTATTTCTATACCACTTTGAATGGCACGCACAAAACACAATTACACGATCTGTAATACAAGAAAAATTACATGTCAGTTCCGAATGGCAATGCACGGAAATGACAAATAACGGCGTGGAACTGTTATAACAAGTGAAATCGCTGCTAGACGCCTAGATTGACTGAGTTAACTTCACAGAAAAGCATCAAGGGTTACCCCAGTCTCCGCCCTAGATCTTTTAGGCTACCGTGAAGCTTTCATCTGGAATTTGAATTTTTTTCTCCTTTTGTCATAAACCGCGGGGCCCTCTGGGCCGGGCCTGGCCCCTCCGGTCATGGCTAAGCTTGGCCCTGTTTTAGATTATACTTCAAAAGTGTCCTAAAATTAGAGGAAAAAGTGGATTCTCCAAAATAAAACCTACACATGTATATATGTTTCATTTAAACAGTTTGTGGTGTATATAATTATCTACAATAAGATACTTTGCACTTTAGGCTTATATGTAAAACTTTGCAAATGCTTGGCCCATACCTCAATCTTTTTTGTGGTGAATGTAATGTATATGTAAATCTATACATTAATTGATGAGACTGCCCCACAAAAGAGAACGGCAGTATCTGCAAAATAGTCATTTTGAGAAAATCGACTTTAGTGTTTGTCACTTTCCTGTACTCATAGTTTTGTATAAAATAATGTGATTTCTTCAACGTAAGGAAATATTTTGGTTCTCTTTCGATATATCTTGTCGATTTTCGTATATTTCTTTGAGGGACTAAGATAATGCAGATACTGCTCATTTTATGGCTCGGGACCTTTTGCTGTGCCCATTGTAAAACCAAGGTACAGAGCAGCATCTACACATGCTCTCTGATTGTTTCTGTTATAAACAGACAGTTTACAAACTGCATATTTATGCATAAACATTGTTCTGGGCATTTCCCCATTCAGTAGAGTCCAAATCCTTGACATTATATACAGTTTTTTACCTTAGTTATTCCAGGTCACTTTACATTTACTGCCAGCACCTTATCTTAAGGTACATACATGTCACAAGGAGAACGGTAGTATCTACACTTACTGCTTTTCTCCTTAGTTATATAAGAGAAATTTGCATTTACTGCCAAAATTATTTCGCTCTGGGTTGTAATAAATGTATCAAGGAGAACGACAGTATCTACACTTACTGCTTTCATCCTTAGTTATACCAGGGCAATTTACATTTACTGCCCAAATCGACACTGTAAATCTCTTTACCTAATTGAAATATAGCAATGAAATTTTTACATGTATTAGAGCTGATACTGCCGATCACAATGATAGCAAAAACGTATTTTGGCCAAAAGTGTAGATACTGCCTTCTTCCTTTGCGCGGCGGAATAGGGTTAATCCTGAGGTGTACTGCTATTGTTATAATAAATAAAATGAGGTTTTAGGTCCCACTTTTCTGTTCCAGTTTGGCTAATGATGTTCAAGTGAATATTTTGTAATCAAGGCATAATGAATAAAAAAACATTGTCAATATAAAAGACCCCCCACTAGCACAATCCCATGTACTACATAAGCTTACAATTTTGTCACAAGTATATCACTAGTAGTATTTTCATTTTCTCTTTGGGGCATATAATACCACTTCTCATTGACGTGTTAACACAGCTACTAGTTTTTGTATGTTGTGTAATCTTTATTCAGTATAAATCAGCTTATACATATAAAAAAAATATTTGGATTGATGAAATTATTTTTTGACAGTTATTCTTACAGATATCATAATAGGAGGATCTAGAACACAAGTGATCTAACTACTCACAGCTTTAGAAAGTTGTTTGAGCGCTGTGCTCTAGACCATCCAATCCCAACTTTAATATACATAATAATGTGTATTTTAATTTAAAATAAAACAATAATGATTTCTGTACAATAATAGTAACAATACAACATTTCAATTCACAATAATTTCTTTTGTTCCTGTACTCTTAGTTGATCAAGAACCTGATTATATTTGCAATTTATTCCACGCGATGTCTTAAAAGTGGCTTATCTAAGAGATTATACCATGTAGTCTTATCTTAACAGAATATAGTACCATGACACACAATAGCAAATTGTAATCATTTCCATTATTTGTTTCAATAATTTGACACTGTGTTATTTATGTATATATACACAACATATGGCAAGAGTGGATTAAGTTATTTTAGATTGATAGAAATATCTGGTAGAAATAAGCATTGTATATTGGTTTATAGAAAAATAATTCGTACAGATAATGTAACTTCTAGCAACACACCAGAGCATGTACCATAATACAACTGACTTTCTATATTTTAATACAATTAATTTACATTGAGTATCACTCACTTGTTATAAATAATATAGTATTAAACAGATTAGTTATTGTATACAACATTAAATTAATTTCATAGCAACATTTTACACTGTTGTTATGGTATTTTTTGTTTTGTCTTTATTAGCCCAGTGAGTGCAAAACAATAGATTGTTAAATCCCATTTCATTTTATTAATAATAGTATTCATCTAGAATACAAATATGACTATTTATATTGGTATGACACTTCAAAGATATAACAATAACATTAGCAAAAGTATGTATAAATCATCAAGTTCTCTATAGTATCTTATCCTTCATAAATAGTCAAACTATTCATTATCATTATCTCTTCTCCTTTTACACATTTATTTGGTGACAAAGCAACATTACACATTTCTATTTTTTTATTTATCATAGGATTGTACACTGCACATCATTATTTAACACACGATTAACACACGATTGTAAAAGTTATCTCCCTTACAACAATATTTATAGTTCGTATGCAAAGCTGCATTAATGGCTGAATGTGTAGAAATGTACAAACTATACACAGAAATATTCTAAATCAATAATGACGTGGATCAATAAATCTTTAAAAATCTTAGTATGTTTATAAAAAACATTAATGTTTTGAAATAGTTTTAAAATACATGTAGAATACAAATAATACATGAATAATTATAACATCATGTATCAAACCAAACCATATCTATTCAATTTCAATAAATATGAGGGCTTGCTTTAAAGTTCTAAGAATATATGTGAAAAGTCAATTGTTTCCATTTATTTTTTTACAGTCCCCTTCCAGATGTACACACTTATGTAAACAATATTGCAAGGCCTGGATGCTGGTCACAAACAAATTATCTTCGGTCACTCAAAAAAATGCATTCACATCTGACATGACGTCATTATAAGTAGGAAAATCATGACCTGATAATTCCAAATTGGGTGAGCAGAATGGACTGTCCGATAAGTTTGAATTCACAACCATAGATCATTGAAATGGAGCATTGCTTTGAAGGAACAGGATGCCTTTATAGTATCTTCCATTCATAGTCAGGTTGTCATCAGCAGAATACCCTTGAAATCATACACAAGAGAACCCATCACCTTTCCAGCAGACGGAGCAGACCTGGTTTCTTTGAAGGGCTTGTGACACTGGATGTTCCATTTGACTGAATTTAGGATTCTCGTTGACACTGATGAATCCAGGTCTCCTCCATGGTTAAAAATCTGGCTAATAAATTATCAGGATATGTTCAAAACAGCACAGATTGTCACAGGATGTCAGGAATCTGACAAATTTGTGATCCACAGTCAAGATCTTTGGTACCATCATGCAGAAATATTTTTCATTCATATTCATTGGCGATAATGTGCTTAACCCTCTCATGAGAAATGCCCATAACACTGACAAAATGTTGTGTTGCTAATCTACATAGGTTATAGTCAAAATCCACCACACTTAAATTCTGCAGAATCTCCTTTAATGTGGAAGGTGTGTCTTTCCCTAAATTTGCGAAAATGTTAGTCCTTTCAGTTGCAGGTCCTTGATGACTGTCCTGTAGCCAGATTTGTCCCATTTGTGGAGATTTCAATGGGTAAGTTCACAAGATGGTCTGGTGCAAAGGCAATAATAAAACTACATTTGCAGTTCTTATCTCTATGATTCATTTAATGATTTTACTTGTTGGTAGTAAAATAGTGTTTAAATCCAACTGAACTATCCTTAAAACTTTCCAGCCAGCCATTGTATTTTAGTATATCGACACAATAACAAAGTTGAACAGAGAAAAAATATTATAACATCATAAATCTATAAAATGATAGGTATTCATATTTCAATCAACAAAATCAAATGTATTGATACAAATATATATCTATGTATACAAATATATCTGTACAAATGTATAAATACTTCCACAATTCAAAACAAAGCTATTCAATTATTACCAATATTACCAATAAGTTTAGTAATTTGAAATTTTAATTGACAAGTTATATTTTTTGTTTTTGTCGCAAGTTACCAACACCGTAAAAAGCAACCATAGTAATTAAAGATGTGTGGATATCTGTACATATGATAAATATAATTTGCATCCACTCCAACACCCCCACCCCCCCAATAAGAAATCATTAGGATATATCACTATGAAAATACTGTTTCATAATGTTTAGATATTTACACAGATGCTAAATACAACATGTTGGTAAATATTCAGTGGTTAGATAGTATTTTAAACCTTTTGCACTAGGTAAATGTAAATATTGACTACACTGGTAAAAATCAATTTTACACTGCATTTTGTAGTTTATATTTCAATATTATTAAAGCATGTATCAAGACAAACCTACTTATTTGAAAAACTATTATGGTGTATCCACACAACAAAAAAATATTACAAATTATAGTACATATGCAAATGTATATATGAATACTAGCAGAAATTATTAAATAATTTTGTCAATTTGCAAATGTAATTGACTGTTTATAATTTCATTGTCAAAAATTATCAACAACGTGAATCCTGCTAGATTCTCATTTTCCCTTAAAAAAAAGCAACCATACTAACTTAAGATTTGTGGATATCTGTACATTTCATAGCATTAATTTGTATCTACTCCATCACCCCACCCACATCCAATCAAACATTTGGATGCATCACTATTTTTGTCAAAAGTGACAAACAATGTGAAAAGCAAACAAACTAATTCCAGGTGTGGATATTTGTACATTTGCTAAATATAATTTGCATCCACTCACAACACCCCAACCCCACCCACTTCCAATAAAAAATCATTGGGGAAACAGCTTTGGATATTTGTACATTTGATAAAAAAATTGCATCCAATACCAACAGTCCAACCCCACCACCCAAACCGATAACAAATCATTAGGGAAAGGGGTTTGACATAAGCTAAGCCTGTGTTCCCCAATCCAATTCAGAAATCCTGAATAAAAATATTGTTAATATAAAAAAATCATTAGGATATATCAAAATGAAAAATTGTATGTTAAAATATTACACTGATGAAAATCTCAATACAGCATGAAGAAAAAAGTAGATAGTATCTTATTCATTGAGAACTTGATAAATATTTTGAATGTGTTGTGTAGATAGCATCTTAATCTTTTGCATCCGGTAAATATTATTATTGACTTGCGCAGGTTCACTGAAAAAAAAATAAGAGAAAAGTGATTTTTTTTTTAACATTTCTTTAATTTTGTCTTTATCAATTTCATCTATCAATTTCATTTATCTAATCTTGTCTTCATCGCTTTCATTTATCTTTATCATATCTTCATCAATTTTATTATTCAACTTATTCCAATGGCAATTGCATTATGATAACTGAAATATGTCTGCAATATTTTTAGCTTCAAAGTACTAACATTAAAATTCTTCACAAAAATAAGATCTAAAATCGTATTACCATCAGTTGTAATTTCTGTGACACACTGCTTATAAAAATTCCTCTCCATACATTGTTGTATTCCAGCTTTACCTTTTAAAATGTCTTCATTAAAATCACCCATTATCATAACACTACCTCCAAAATCATCAAGTTCATCTAATAATTTCTGTAAATATGTAACAAATAAATCAATCTTATAACATGGTGGCCTGTATATGACAACTATAGTTAAATTTATGTCTGGTAAACCAAATGCAACATGCTCAATATTAAATACACCTAAATTATATAAATGACATATTCTATTTTTTCTGTAATATAAGCCAACCCCACCATGAAGTGTGTTTCTTAATTCTGTAAAAATCTGAGAATTATCATAAGATGCCTGTCTTGATTTACTGTGTAAACTAAAATCATTAAGTTCAAAATTTCTGCCTTCAACCTCATTTAGCCAGGTTTCAGTTAAACATATATAATCAGACTCAGTAAATCTATAGTCATTTTTTAAATCTTCAAAGTGAGAGTTTAAACCTTGTATATTATGGAGAATTAGCACAGTTTTTGAACGTTCTTCAGTACTTGGTTCAATGTAGAGGGGCATTTCATTCAATGAATCGGTTATAGTCTTATCACAATATATAAGCTTCTCATTAAAATCTTTAACGACAAGTCCATTCAAAGATGTAACTCGAGACAACGCCAAATAACTTTGGCCTGGTGCAAAAACTTTTTTTAATGAAACAACAGCATTTGAAAGAGAGAGGCCTTGAGTTTTATGAATCGAACAGCCATATGCCAGTTTCAATGGAAATTGACGTCTTATGTCATTGCAGTAATTTATTTTCTCCTCTTGTCTGCCAATTGGAATACAATTAATTTGTACATTCTCTGGCAAAACTATGTCTTTTCGAATTTTGGCTCCAACTCTTTTATTATCAAATTCTACATAAATTAGTTTTACATTTTCATCATTATCAAAAGCAATATGACGAATATAACCAAATACACCATTACATAATCCATCTGATACATCCAGGTTTTTCGTTAGTAAAACTCTTGCACCTTCAGCAATATTTATTACATTACTTAAACAGGTATCTACATCTTTTGAAGTTATTGTATTTATCTTAGTCATTTTACCTGTTCTTTCATCCTTTGAGAAGTCATTTGCATCAATACAAATTAGTCTGTCACATAGTTTCCTCAGCATCTTAGTGTTATGTTCATCGACCAAAGCATTAGTAGCAAATATATGTAGAACATTTTCATCATAGTCTTCGAGCTCTCGGCTTTTAAACAAACTAACATCTTTTGGACTGAGAGATTCGCCCTTCTGCCTTGTTCTTATTCTATTCAAAGCTTGTGCAAAAGTCAAATCATCTTTTTGTCTCATTATGTCTTGTAATTCAACAATTTTAAAATTATTCTGCCACAAATTGGTAAGGTCATCAGTATTCCTATACAGTGGTTTTGCTTTTACAGGTGGTAATTGATAGAAATCTCCTACAGCTATTATACAAACATTTCCAAAAGGTGTAAAGTCAGCACACTGTTTTATTTGTCGAAGCCTTCCATGGATATAACATAATAACTTTGGGCTCACCATAGAAATCTCATCTATAATAAGTATTTGTAAATGACCTAAATCTGCTCTTAAACTATTTATCTTGTCTAAACCTAGTCCAACATAGGGTAACTTTATATCAGTTCGGATCTTCAAAGAATTATGAATTGTACTGCATCCTAGATTCATAGCTGATACGCCGGTCGGACAGACCATGAGAACTGTCTGTTCATCTGGATTATCTGTTATTTGAGATAATAATCTATTAGCTTCATAGTATATACTCTTAATAACATAGCTTTTTCCAGTCCCAGCTCCTCCAGACAAAAATAACATAAATTGTTCTGGATTTTTCCTATGTATCTTGTTCAAACAAAATTCTCTTACTTTATAAAATACATCCATTTGTAATTTGTTCAGTGATCTTAACATAGGTATAGCTTCTGTTCTACTTACAATAGTATTGTATGCTTCCTTTTTGACATTTTTGTTTTTTTGGAGCCCTATCAAATCTGGTATTTCAATTTCCTCAACGTCATCGTGTATATTCTCATCTGGTATGTCAAGACATTCAAGATTACCAACTTGATTTTCTATATCCAATGATGACCAAGCATCTTTTAAGTTTGTTCCACATTTTTCTATTATGTCAGTCGCAGCATCAATATTTACTTTATCTTTTTCAAATAAGCTACGATTACTATCAACAATACCTTTGACATCGTCAGTTTTTTTACATATTTTAACTGAGCCAGATTTGTAAAATGCTTCATATGTCTCAAATCCTATTGGTTTTAACTGTTTATCTATACGATGTGGTAAAAATAGTTGTAAAGTACTTAGGTAATATTTTTCTGGCTCTTTGGTTGATGAGAATCTAGCATATCGGATTACAGCTGGTTTAGATCTTGTACGTTTAATGATATAACCTAAATCTTTCTGAAGTTTATATGCTGGATTTTTTTCAGAATTTTCATTAATTCTTTCAGACTTGGACATAACTCGATATTCAGAACAAAATGTAGCCAAACACATATTATTGAATTGTTCTGTCTTAGGTCGTGCTTTATATCTATCTGTAATACTGGTCATAAACATATCCTCATCACTCAAAACTTTTTCTTTTGATTTCTTCTGTAAAAGTTTTAAAGGCAATGTAAGTCTGACATTATTTTCACCAGTTGGAATAAACTGAACCTTTCGAGATGATTCTCGTAATCTTAAATTACATACTCTATAAGCACTTTCTTGTGCAGAAACTTCTCTACAATGTAGATATGTACTTGATATTTTTTTTAAACTTTCTTTTGCCGTCAAATTTCCGCCTTTAGCCTCTTCTTGTGCATCTGATAAAACTAAACCCATTTCACGTTCTGATTTCGATATATATGAAACTATATAAACTATACAAGAATAGGCATCAAATACATACTGTATATCCATGTTTGCATCCCAAGCTCTCAACAAATTTGGATTATAAGGATTTATCCATACATCTTTTGGATTTCGTTTTAATATAACATTATTTTTCTTTGATAGCACTTCACAAGCTTTCTGAAATAATTCCTGTGTCATACCAAGATCATTATATAATTCATCAATAGATGTATAATTTTTCTCTTCATCTGATAATGCTTTCCATAATGCTTCAAGAAGGCTTTTTGCAGTGTTCTGGGTAATGTTACATGTATTGTCTCCATTTTCATCTTACTCTGGAATGTTTGTATCATAATTATCTATTGAACGACATATGAAACTTTGTTTTGATGGAGGCCTAGGAAAATTAAATCTGCAAACTGTTTTGTTTTTCTTACAACTCTTTGTATGTTTATAACTATGTCTCTGCACACTATTAACAATCTCATGTAACTCTGGGTCATGATCTTTATCAGGTAATTCAGATGATATATATTTATCTATAAAATCAACCACATCTTCATCCTTATCTTCATCAATTTTAGGTGAATTCTCAATCCAAAATAAACAATGTGCATGAGGCGTTCCACGTGCTTGAAATTCTAATCTATAAAAATAATCAATTACTTTACCAATTGGCTCGGCATCTGACATAATAACATTCTTTAGAAAATAGTGAAATCTATGGTCAAACATTCTAGCAGTAGTAATAGGATTACTTCTAAGTATTTCACATTTTTCAGCCCAATCTAAGTCACAAGCCTTTCTATTATCACCTTGCTGTTTCAAAATACATTCTATTACATAACCGCCACGCGTTTCGCTATACGAAAAAGTAGAAAAGAAAGACGGAATTCCCAATTGCCTTAACATTGCAAATAATCCTTTCTGTGTACTCTGCCAATAAGGAGGTGTACCTCTAATAGGAGTCATAAATTTATAGCCTTCATCATTTCTGAAAATATTTTTTAATGGCTCTTTTGTTGTCAACATGTCTGATGTTATATTATTTAAGTTATTTAAACCAGATTTTCCTTTTCGCAAGGCAATAGACATATTTGATATAATCTGACTTAATTCAGAAATATACTGAGAGTAAAATATGTAGTCTGTGTTTTGTGCAAATCTATTGTCAGCATTCATCAATCGACAATGTAAATATCGTGACAAGGTGATTCTCTCTTCATGGTTATCATGGTATGTAGCAGAGCCATTAGGAAATAGTGTTGGAAAACATTTGGCTTCATTAGTTTCATCAGTCAATATTCTAATAGGGCTATTACCTTCAGCGGGAGAAATAGAAAATATAGGCCCTACTATCAAAATGGTTATCTAATGTTTCACTTACAATGTCAAGAGGTTGTAAACATGTAGCTAATTCTGGACCATTTAATTTCTCTTCTTCAGCATCAATGTCAGGTAAATCATCTTTTTCATCCATGTTAGACAAGTTGTCGTCTTTTTCATCTATGTCAGGTAACTCATCTATTTCATAATCTGAATGGTTTGAAGCCAACTCTTTTAAAACAGAGTTATCTCCCTCTAACACCTCATCTATGTCTGAAATATCAACCCAATCGTCATTAAATTCTATATCTGAATAATATTGATTATTATGTTTAAGATAATGTAAAGCATCTTTCATTTTTTTCTTACTTATGTATTGATATTGATAATAGCCTTTTTGGGTTTTACGTCTTTTAAGTTTTATCCTGAGAAGTTGAGTATCACTTTCAATTCTTGGCAACATACTTGTTGTTTTAGTTATATTAGATGGTACACAAACTGTAGCTCCAGAAACCTTATGTTGTTTGAATTTTGATAAATTAACCATTTTCATGAAAGGAATATGTAGTGATACCAAATGAGTTTCTAATGAATTCAGTGCTTTTAGCTCATCAACTATTGGACCAGGATCTAAATTATTAGTCATCGATTCTTGTGGCTTTTTTCCTGATTTGATTTTTCTGTCACATGTAAAACATATCCATAAAGATTTCCAACTTTCAGGATGAGCACATCCATTTTGGCATGTGTTTGAACAGTCGTATAAGTATTTTTTAGAAATACAATCACTTGCTATCTGTTTAACTTTGGCAGATTTATAAAGTTTTTTATTACAACAAGTTACTTGATTATTAAATAACAATCTGTGACACACACAGCAGATATATTCTGGGCCATTTTTTTTTTCCTTTTTGAAATCATTGATAACAATATCCATTTTACTCATTTCTATTCTTTTTATTTCTTTCCTTTCTTTGTTTTGTTTTTTAATAACATCTCTATGGTTTTTATCGGTTCTATACTTAATTTGACTTCTGGACTTTACATCAGACTGAAATTGTTTATTTGTCTTATATTTGTATTTACTTTGATCTTTTAGGCTTGTCTTAAATTCTTCATTTGTTTCATATTTGTATTTACTTTGATTTTTAACATAGTCCTTGAATTCTTCATTTGTTTCATATTTCTGACTACTAACAGATTTAAGGTGGTCTCGATACATACTATTAGATTTATATTTCATAATTTCATATTTCTTCAATTTCTCTCTGTAATCATTATTTAACCTATACCTTTCTTTGTTCTTCTTGATTAAATTATCTTTGAATATTTGACAGAATCTGTATTTATGATTCAATTTATGTTTCAATTTATCACCAATATTAGCATATTCATTCTTTAATCTATAGTTCATATTCCTTCTTGACTTAAGAATTTGCTTAAATCTATAATCTTTATTATATTTGTATTTAAATCGTCTTTTATTCTCTCTATACATTGCACCTTTGTCTGATCTGACCGCATCTTCTTTTCTTATAAATGTCCAATATCTATCATATTCAGATTTCTGTTTGTCCATTATTTTGTCAGTATCAAGTTGTGTTATATATGTGTATTTCTTTCTAGAAGTCCAATTGTTTCCCCTTCGCTTACGTTTTCTACACTTTTGTTTTCCAGGGTCTTTAAATTCTGTTTCATCTGGTTTTAAAGGGATGTCATTATCACAATCAATATCTTTATTAAAAACTTTACCTTGCGACTGTACATCATTATCGCTATTTCTATTACACGATTCAACATTCAACACTACTTCATAGTGAACCTGATTGGCGTGGTTAATATAAATCCCCTCATTACTACTTGATTCATCATGCAATATCTGTAATTTAGAAAATTTCAACCATCTTTTATTACTATAAGTATATATATCTACTTGTAACAAATCAGCACAAACATATATTTCAAGTTCTGTAGCCCATGACCCTAAATTTCTCATTCTTGATCTTTTTAAATAGTCATCAACAGACAAAAAGCCAGCTCTAAGATATGGTGTAAAAATAACTGTATTGTTTTTTAAATGATTAACTATAGCTAACCTGACAATTCTATGATTCTCTTCTGTACCAGATATAGCATATGATACTGATCTAAAATAACAATTACCATCTCCAGTAATACTTTTAATTTGTGATGGTTGATTGATTGGACATCTATTTACATTACTATAATTACTGTCAAGTCTATTTACAATATTAAGTTGTGTACATATTCTGATTTGCTCATCTAAACCCAATGTATGAAAGAAAAAATTGCTTGTTTCAACATGAGATAAAAATACATCACCACCTATTTCATTTAAGACTTTATCACTGCAAATTTCGCTACTATTTTCATTAATTGATAATTCATCATGTTCATGTATGGCATCTTTAACAACATTTATACCTGTTACTTCAAACTGTGTATTCACACCGATTTCCATTGATTCAGCTAAATTACAGCAGTGTGTATAAACATCTATAATACCTTTATATTCAATCATCACTGATGTTCCATCAGGAGTTAACAATCCCACTGAATTTCTGGAATGGCTATCAAATATATAATACATTTCATTTCTTTTCATGATTACAAAAGTATTACCACCAAAAGTTATAAAGCATGACTCATATTGTAAAAGACATGTCTGCAAAGCTTCATACAATGTCATAGATACTTCATTATATTCAAAAGTACTGTCTCCATTTCGCATCAGTCCTACTACAGAATCCAGCTGAATATCTATATTAAACAGTTTTTCAAAAACAATAAGGCTTCTTGGCAATTCAGATATCAAAATATACCTATTATGCATTGATGAAGAAGATTGCAAAAAACTATACAATTCATTACCAGCTATTAAAATCTTATCCAAGTCGTTTGTATTCCAGCCATGAACAGGTTTAATACAAGAAAATAAAACAGCAACTAAAGAATTTCCAGTACATTGTGTGCCACTAAATACACCAAATCTTACATCTGCCTGATGAAAACTTCCATAAACATATTTATAATTTACCTTGGACTTACATATTTCCTTCGTACATGAAGTTTCATTACCTGTATCTGATTTCATAATAGTCTGTAAATATTTTTGTGCTGTATTCTCACCATTGGTACTTGATGTTTCTTTTGCTGTCATATCACTCTCAACTTTATTATTTTTTGCAAAGTGCTTCAAATTCAAAATGGCTTTCAACTTTGACTTTTTCTTTTGAGGCATAATTCAGATTTCACAGTGAAAATTGGAGTTATTTCCCTTTAATTATACTTTAATAAAAAGGGATTCTACTTCCTTCTGAATAATAAAAAAAAAAGATATTTCTTTTCTATTTGTTTCTTTTCTATTTGTTTCTTATATTTTTCTTGTTATTTGCTTCAATAGTTTTCTTCGAAAAATGACTTTCCTAAGACAATAGAACGTCACAATCCTATTGAATAGCAGATTTGTGTATAAGACAGTGGTGCCAAGCACTGAATGTTTCTTAGTTAAATAGCAGATTCGTATATAAGACAGTGGTGCCAAGCACTGAATGTTTCTTAGTTAAATAGCAGATTGCTTCAATGTATACCAGTTTGCAAAGCTGATAAACAAGCTGAGTTAATTGGCTGTTAAAATCAAAGTAGAACAGTTAGCCAACCTGTTATACTGTCCATCAAATTACTAACACTAACTAATGAACCAAAGTTTAACCAGACTGAAGCCTCATATCTGAAAATATACAAAAATAAACATTATGAATATTGGTTGACCATTTTAAGTCTGCATGCGTATTACAATTGAGTGAAAATCTAATCTCTAAAAAAAATATTCTCCCAAACTTGTCAAATCCTTACAATGTTTACAATGATAAGATAAATACAAATTTCAATATTCACCATACACTGCAGTTTGTAGACAATATATTATGTGCTTTTTTATAGGATTGAGATTACTTACAGTTCAGAAAGAAATATTAATTGTATTTAAAGTTTACCAATTTATAAATTTTAGCAACCGGTATATAAAATGTTAACAAGCTGATGATAAGACTGTTGTCACATGGCTCAAACCCAAAGTAGTGGATTCCTAAATTACATATTTATACCTTTTACAGCATCTAGAAATCAAATTATTAATCACTCCACATATCCTAAGCAGGAAAACTCTATTAATGAATTTAATCACGGTTTGATAATTCTGGGTACAATTACAATCAAAGACATTGTCTTCCAATGTATGAAAAATAGGTTGCCAGGCTTTGAAACATACGCCCACCAGCAGCTAAATCATCCAAGCAGTCAACATGAGTTGTCGCATATTAAATAATTATCAAAAAATCATTAGAATTTTTGGGGTTCTTATAAAGTTCTGCCCCATGCTAACGTTTAGTATACAAAACATTTAATATATTGGATTTAGCTGTTCAATTATCAAAATTCATTGAAAATCAAGCTCAACCATCATTAATGTGTAACGGGGATATAGTCAAATGCTTTTTAATTAGACAAGAGTATATTGCTTAAGGCTGTGATAATACAAACTCAATAATGTTTCACTCAAGGTCACGAGAGGTTCCACTCAGCTTATCGCTTCAGGTGAGAATTTTACTTTTTCGTCTATATCATGAGAATGAGATATTGGATTTCGTCAAAACTTTCAGGAACATTTTATGTTGGCATTTCAGATATAATAATAATAAAATATAAGTAGAAAAGTAGGATGTTCAATGCATTTCATTTAGAAAATGAAACATCCTGCTAGAAATTATAGTAAAAATAAAATATTTTGAAGACTAGGTGTTTGTTGGTTATTTAGAATTATTTTGTTAGTAGTCTTGAAAAAAGGATAAAAGAAATACTGGGTAAATAGGAATATTTGAATTATATAGAATTACACATGTGTATTGTAACTAATAACGAATGTTCTGTTTTAATACAGAAAACATGTTGCCTTTTCATCATTTGTGTTCTGAGCCGATCTACCTCTGTATGCTGCCTGATTTAAATACATATCTATTTTTAAAGTTAAATTTCTAAAGGATAAGCGATATTTTTATGTTTTTCATACATTGGAAGACAATGTCTCTGGTTTAAAAGAGAGAGAAATGGGTTTTAGTCCACTCAACACAAACTATGTCATCTCAGGACTAACATGATTTAATTTCATTGCAATAATTCGCTTGCGCATAGGGGTCTTTACCAATGGGAGGAAACCGGAGTACCCGGAGAAAACCCAAGAGGTTAGAGAGGCAACCCTACTAATTGCCACCATGCATTAAGAAATCGGAGGACTGCCCAGACAGAAACACTACAGCTTACTGTCAAATGACAAGGATGCATAACAATCATAAAATGTATACATGTCATATAAAAAAACACAGGATACCAACTAATTGCATAAGCTTGTTAAATGCAAGATGACCATTGTAGATGGTGATATGAAATTAAGTTTGTTTACAGTGTTGTGAATGTTATATTTATCAATATTAATCTTTGGTGTCCAAAATTGAAAAATTTTTTATAATTTTAATCTTATCAATTATTGGTCTCTCTATCATTTAAAATAGAATAAATTTTTCAAAGATTATAATATAACCTACTTTTCCCCCTGGACACCTAAATTTCGTTCTATTTTCCTATCGCTGATGCTTAAAGGAGCTAAATCGCTAACATTGCTCTAATTTCAAATCAGTTATGTTCCGCAAAATAAGTCAGCAAGATTAGTCAAATGATTGACATATTGACATAGATAAAAAAAATTCATCTGTCAACTCTCCTAAATGTTTTTAGCTACGTTCTCGTGGCTAATATTAACACGTGTTTTCAATTTCAAATCAACAAATTATCTTAGTCCAGCTATATTTTGATTGCATATCATTTTAAACACACATTTTTTACATCGGGAATCATTGGAACGTGCTGTACATAATATATACGGTGCACCATACACTTGGAATCTTTCTTCTTCGCCATAAAAAAACACTATTTTGCTGAAAAAAAATAATAGCTGCCATACTTACATAACATGAGATAGCGGAAGGGTCTATTCTTTTGGAATGTAACGTCTCTCCGGTTAGTGTCAGTACTCTTTTTTTATCTCACACAATCATACCCTTTGATTGAGATCAGTCGAGTGTGAAATTCCTTCACACATCTTCAAGACGACAGGTGCTGATCAAAAACAATGATGCACCAGCGTATTCGAATAAAGCAATTTTAAAAATATACATATAATGCGAAATAACTCAACGTTTATGATCCTGTGAACAGCTAAATGTGACTTGATGATCGCGATTTACTTTCCATCATTGCGGTCAGCCGTCGACATTCCTCGCGAGGTGGCGTAAGGGCATATATTAATGGGTTATGAACTATGAACATAACGGCCATAAACCATAACGGCCTAAACATTTGGTCATAATGGCCAAACTATTTAGTCAAAACGGCCCCCCAACTATATTTTACATGCAGGAAATGATATTTCTTCACAATACTAGGGCCGTTTTGACCAAACTGTTTTGTGCCGATGGCTACTTCCCGAAACCTCACCTGTTAAAAAATGCATGATGGGATCTATCAAACTGATCCCGCAGTGAATATTGGCTTGGCCGCTACAATCAATGACGTCTATATTAACTACAATCACTGATAAGGATCACATCAACGAGGCTTAATAAGTACGGCATATTAACTTTTTTACTCCGACAAATTCTCAAACATTTTTTTGAGGTAAAAGAAAAATAAATAAGACGTTTGAAGTATTTGAAGTTAAAAAATATTTCCTATTTAGTGTAAATGGGTATTAAAATGAGTAAAATGCATCCTTTTGCCCGAAGCAGTTAGGTGTTAAGTAAACATTGCACGAGCAGTTGAGACAATGACTGGCGCGGTGAGCAGTCAACGCACGTGCTGTGGACACTAATCTGTTACAGAGTTAATTCGTAAGTAATTCTCTGTGAAACAGATTGGGGATCTGTAGCCCGACTAATGATCAGACATTACCGGAATTCATTTACAATCATCGGAATTATCCTATTAACACCATACATGTAAAATATTAAACATGCCATATTTATTTTATTTTATAAAATTCAAAGTTTGTTTCGAATCCATTCTATATTGTGTTTGTAATTAATTACCATACAAATACGGTTTAAATCTATTTATGTTATTTTTTAGGCCTTCCTTCTAGGATTCAGAAAATATAACTCCCAAGTCTGTAAGTAAAATAGCAAAAAAGCCTTACGGACTTTTCACGTTTCAAGATGGTGGCACTTTCGGTTCGATCGACAAACCTATATTTCTTGATTTTTTTGAAAACTTTGATCGTTCTTTACGACGAGTGAAAAATCACATTAACTTCACTAGATTGTGACCGATTTTAATGATTTTTTTTTCTTGTTCGGATTATTCATATGGCCCATGACATGTGACAGGAAGTGACTGTGAATATGAAAGCTTTCATATCTGCATGGGACAGTAGCAGATCTAGTATTATTAAGCTTTCATATTACATATGAAAGCTTATTGTTTCTGTTAAAGTTATTATTAAGCTTTCATATTACATATGAAAGCTTATTGTTTCTGTTAAAGTTATTATTAAGCTTTCATATTACATATGAAAGCTTATTGTTTCTGTTAAAGTTATTATTATTATTATTTTTTTTTTTTGTGTGTTTTCTGCAAATCGGATTTCTCAGAATCTATCCATAGGATCTTTCTGAAATTTTGACCTACCCCCCCAAAAATGGGGTGCGAACCTTGATTAAATATATTTTCGAAACGTTTTACGAATCCGAAATCACCGAATTTTACGAACGAAAAAAATGACAATGCATAGTCGTAACTTTGTTATTTTTTGACCGATTTTACTAATTCTTTTTTCTTTGAATACCTTTAAAAAAAACATTTTCATCTGCAGTTTCACATTTTCGAATTTCGAAAATTCGTCGCTGTGATTTCGAACCGGAAGATTAGACCAATTTGACAACTTCTTTAATAGTTGTACGATTTTCATGAAATTTAGTATCTAAGTAGATCCTACCGATGTGACTTCAAAAATATAATTAGAAATTTTCTAAATTATCTCCCCTTGACGAAATTAAGGATCAAAATTTTCAAAAAAATCATCGAAATATAGGTCAGAATGACCTGATTTTTTTTTGGATACTAGATAAGTAATTACTGATTTGTACACAAAATATGGAGTTTGTCGATCGAACCGGAAGTGCCGCCATATTTAAAAGTGAAAAATCAATAAGGCTTTTTTGCTATTTTACTTACAGACTCGGGAGTTATATTTTCTGAATCCTTGTAGGAAGGCCTAAAAAATGTCGCGAATAGAATTTTGATTTCGGTCACGTGATGGTCACCATTTTGAATTGAAAATGAAAAATAGAAGCAATTTGAAGGGTCGGGACTTTGGAACACAATTACTCTCCTTCTAATTAAGCTAGAATGTTCAAACTTGGTGTAGACGTTCACTAGGTCAATGTTATGATTGAGTTCAAAGATGAGCATTTTCTGCTTAGGGTAAGCAGAGATAAACAAGCTAATTTGTTGATTCTTTAGGGCACGATAACTTCGGTTATAATGAAGGGAGGGCGGTGAAACTTTTGTCAATAGAGAGTCTAATAGCTAGCCTGTTGTGTGAAATCATTGTATTATTTTTTCTAAATATCAGGGATAGCCGAAAAAAAGAGATTGAAAACCCAAAAAGTCGTATTTTTACAATTTGGAGCATGTTTAGAGGTCTTTCTCGTAAAGTCAACATAATATTTTTTGGGAACTTCTTGCACAAAGAGTCTTATTGGTAGTCTTTTATATGAAACCATCGATCAACAGTCCAACATATCAGGAGTAGAAGAACAAAAGGATCGAACATTGAAAACGGCACCCTTTCATTGTTAAGCGAAACATGCAGTGTGGGTGACTACAATCTACACATTTAGTCATCGTATAGAGCTTATTCAACAGTATCGAATTCCAACTGCTTAGGGATATTTTACGTGCACTCCAATGTGTACACGGAACCTTGGTTTTTCGTCCCATCCGAATGACTAGACAGCTGTGCTTGTCAGGCCCTCCGTTCTGCCTCACTGACAAGGGGAACCACGCCGGGAAATCGAGATGAACTTTCTCCGTGCAGAACTTTCAATTCAGGCGAAAACGTTTATTGCATACGATTAAGCTGGTCAGTTGGAGCTTATTTTCAAAAGTTTTGTAATAATCGGTTGGTAATTAAAGTACCGTGCACATTAAACTGTTAAAACAGAAAATTTCGCCCTGTTGAAATGTTTCTTGCTATAAGTCAGCAATTTTCTGAATTCAGGGAGGCTGAATGGCTGAATGGTTAGCATGTGCGCACTGTATCGTAACGTCTGTCATTGAGTCAACGGGCGTCGTTTCGATCTCCAGGTTGCACGTGACATGAAGTATGATGTCCAACCTTGTGGGTTTTCTCCGTGTTCTTCGGTTTCCTCCCAACGGCTAAAGACCTGTAAGCGCAGGGGGAGTTTTTAAATAAAATTAAAAAACATATGTTAGTCCCGAAATGACCTAGTTTGTGTCGAATGGACATTAGGCCGCATTTCTCTCTTTCTCTTTTATTTTTAAAGTTTTGTAATAATCGGTTGGTAATCAAAGGTACTGTAAAAGTGATAAAACAGAAAATAATCGGTTGGTAATCAAAGGTACTGTAAAAGTCATAAAACAGAAAATTTCGCCCGGTTGTAATGTTTCTCACTTTAAAGTCAGCAATTTCCCGATTTTAAGTGGCAAACGTTTATTGCGAACGCTTAAGCTGGTCAGGAGGGAGCTTATTTTTAAAAGTTTTGTAATATTCGGTTGATAACTAAAGGTACCGTGCAAATTAAACTGTTACAATAGAAAATTTGGCCCGGTTGAAATGTTTCTCGCTGTAGGTCAGCAATTTGCCGATTTTAGGGAGGTTGCGTGGCTGAATGGTTAGCACATGCGCTCTGTATCATAACGTCTGTCATTGAGTCAACTGCCGTTGTTTCGATTTTTTGGTTGTACGTGACAAGGAGTATGGTTGCCTGTCCAACCTCGTAGGCCGTAACCGCCGCTGCCCGGGTAAAATTTCCCTCATTGCACACATTATGGCATATGCCCGTCTTCATTAGCCCATTTTAGGAGCAGAACAGTCGGACGTTAAACCCCATTCAATTTCATTTCATTTTCTCTATGTTGCTTATTTATTATAGTGGATAAATATTTTTCTGGTTCTAGCAATTATTTAATTTCTGCATAGAAATCTTGCTTTGGCCAGTTTTTTTTATTGCAGAGTGCCATTCTTGTTTAAACAAACATGATCCTTTGTTTAAAACATGCTTAAGAAGTCGTCACGATTTCCTACTTATAACCAAACATATTGGAAATATTAGTCTGGCATTATTAAATCCTAATTTTATTGGTCTTATTTAAAATTAAACTTTCATTTAACTATGAACAACCCTTAACGTGTCTCTTTAAAACTATTAAGTACTCTAAAACAGTAGCTCAACCTTTTGACCTAAACTCATTAATTTACCATTTTGTTGTGAGCGACTTCTTATTCTTCCTATATGACATATTGCACGTGTCTGATTTCAAAGGGGGGTTGAGTGGCTGAATGGTAAGCACGCGCGCCTGTCATTGAGTAAACTAGCGTGTTTTCGAATGCCCGGTTGTACGTGACAAGGAGTAAGGTCGCCTGTCCAACCTGCCATTTTTAATTTTTTTTCCCCGCCATTTTCATTTCATTTTCTCATCCGTCTCATTACAGTAATACAAGTTTCAGTTATTTCCCTTTAGTTTTCAGATTATTGTTATGCCTGGGTGCAATGTTTCATACTATATTTAGACTTGTAACTTCGCGAGTTTTTGACCAATTTTAATAATTTTTTCTTCGTATCCTTTTATTTAGGTTACTTGATACAATCAATGACACGTGACGATGAATATGAAAGCTTTCATATCTGCATGGGACAGTAGCAGATCTAGTTATTATTATTTTTTTTTTTGTGTGTTTTCTGCAAATCGGATTTCTCAGAATCTATCCATAGGATCTTTCTGAAATTTTGACCTACCCCCCCAAAAATGGGGTGCGAACCTTGATTAAATATATTTTCGAAACGTTTTACGAATCCGAAATCACCGAATTTTACGAACGAAAAAAATGACAATGCATAGTCGTAACTTTGTTATTTTTTGACCGATTTTACTAATTCTTTTTTCTTTGAATACCTTTAAAAAAAACATTTTCATCTGCAGTTTCACATTTTCGAATTTCGAAAATTCGTCGCTGTGATTTCGAACCGGAAGATTAGACCAATTTGACAACTTCAATCTAATTAAAATATAGATCTATATTTCGTTTCGTTTTTTTTTATACTTTCGATGGCCTAAACTCATGTAGATCTAACTAGTTATAGTGGGAGCTCACGTTCTATGACGTCAGGTATCAAGCACGGGACATTTGACCCGATAACGTCAGTCATTCGATTAACCAATTAGCGACCGCCATGCTTTTTAAAATCTATTCTTGTTTTGATGTCTATCAGCTGGTAATATCTACCCACAGTTCCACGCATGAAAAGGTCAAACGGTCGATTCGACAGACCATTTGATTGGCTGACCCCTCATTTCAGGTAGAACACAAGGTAAATAACAAGTCCTCCAGATCCAAGAGTAGTAAAGACAAGTAAAAACGAAATTTTGAACTATAAAAAACGAAACGAAATTGGATCTGTGTTTTAATCAGATTGTGACAACTTCTTTAATAGTTGTACGATTTTCATGAAATTTAGTATCTAAGTAGATCCTACCGATGTGACTTCAAAAATATAATTAGAAATTTTCTAAATTATCTCCCCTTGACGAAATTAAGGATCAAAATTTTCAAAAAAATCATCGAAATATAGGTCAGAATGACCTGATTTTTTTTTTGGATACTAGATAAGTAATTACTGATTTGTACACAAAATATGGAGTTTGTCGATCGAACCGGAAGTGCCGCCATATTTAAAAGTGAAAAATCAATAAGGCTTTTTTGCTATTTTACTTACAGACTCGGGAGTTATATTTTCTGAATCCTTGTAGGAAGGCCTAAAAAATGTCGCGAATAGAATTTTGATTTCGGTCACGTGATGGTCACCATTTTGAATTGAAAATGAAAAATAGAAGCAATTTGAAGGGTCGGGACTTTGGAACACAATTACTCTCCTTCTAATTAAGCTAGAATGTTCAAACTTGGTGTAGACGTTCACTAGGTCAATGTTATGATTGAGTTCAAAGATGAGCATTTTCTGCTTAGGGTAAGCAGAGATAAACAAGCTAATTTGTTGATTCTTTAGGGCACGATAACTTCGGTTATAATGAAGGGAGGGCGGTGAAACTTTTGTCAATAGAGAGTCTAATAGCTAGCCTGTTGTGTGAAATCATTGTATTATTTTTTCTAAATATCAGGGATAGCCGAAAAAAAGAGATTGAAAACCCAAAAAGTCGTATTTTTACAATTTGGAGCATGTTTAGAGGTCTTTCTCGTAAAGTCAACATAATATTTTTTGGGAACTTCTTGTACAAAGAGTCTTATTGGTAGTCTTTTATATGAAACCATCGATCAACAGTCCAACATATCAGGAGTAGAAGAACAAAAGGATCGAACATTGAAAACGGCACCCTTTCATTGTTAAGCGAAACATGCAGTGTGGGTGACTACAATCTACACATTTAGTCATCGTATAGAGCTTATTCAACAGTATCGAATTCCAACTGCTTAGGGATACAGTAGAATCCGTATGAGCAGCCACTCCTATTCAGCGACATCTCCTTGTAAGCGGTCACAATAAATTCCCCCCGTAAAAATTCTATTGTTTCATCTCCTTATTCAACGGTCACTCCTCTAACGCGGCCAGCGGTCACTATTTTGCAAATGAATTTAACAAAACATCGCCCATTCAACGGCCATTGTTGAATGATACCATCTTGTCGTTCTTCGTAACACCCCCGCTAATCCCGTGAGTAGTAATCAATTAACTGAACTCCCGCAAATCAGATAAAAAGAAATGTGAAAATACCAATTAACCCGGGATTATCTGTTAATTAATCTTTTGTTTTATTAAACGACAAACCTGATCATTGTTTTCACACGTAACGGGACATTATTTGATACTGATTGAATAAACTGAAAGTACCGACTAAAAGCCGCTATGTTGTTAAATAGACGTTTTTAGCGCCACCTGTAATATTACATACAGAGTTACACCCCCTGTGATTCGGTAGCTAAATCAGCGATGTTTTTTTGGTTCGTGTGCTTCTTTGATAAAATAAAATTAATTCATCGATTTTCTTCACAAAAATGGATAAATATTATCGAATACATCACTATGATAGACAGTAGTATTGAAGATTGGTACAAAATGACAAGTTTACAGAAGTTATGTCGGCGATTCAGCGACGGCCAAATTTACCGATGCAAGTGAAGTATTGCATTTGTGTTTGCTTCCAATGCATTCAAGCGTAATATTAATTGATGTCAGCAGAAAAAAAACCATGAGATTTTACAAAAATGGATAAATATTATCGAATGCATGACAATGATAGACAGTAGTATTGAAGGTTGGGACAAAATGACATGTTTACGGAAGTTATGTCCGAGATTCAGCGACGGCCAAATTTACCGATGCAAGTGCACCCAAGCGTAATATTAATTGATGTCGGCACAAAAAACTCGAGATTTTATTAAGAGGCCACTCCCGTTAAGCGGTCAATCCTAAAATTTCCCGTGGGTGGCTGCTTAATGCAGATTCTACTGTATTTTACGTGCACTCCAATGTGTACACGGGACCTTGGTTTTTCGTCCCATCCGAATGACTAGACAGCTGTGCTTGTCAGGCCCTCCGTTCTGCCTCACTGACAAGGGGAACCACGCCGGGAAATCGAGATGAACTTTCTCCGTGCAGAACTTTCAATTCAGGCGAAAACGTTTATTGCATACGATTAAGCTGGTCAGTTGGAGCTTTGTAATAATCGGTTGGTAATTAAAGTACCATGCACATTAAACTGTTAAAACAGAAAATTTCGCCCGGTTGAAATGTTTCTTGCTATAAGTCAGCAATTTTCTGAATTCAGGGAGGCTGAATGGCTGAATGGTTAGCATGTGCGCACTGTATCGTAACGTCTGTCATTGAGTCAACGGGCGTCGTTTCGATCTCCAGGTTGCACGTGACATGAAGTATGATGTCCAACCTTGTGGGTTTTCTCCGTGTTCTTCGGTTTCCTCCCAACGGCTAAAGACCTGTAAGCGCAGGGGGAGTTTTTAAATAAAATTAAAAAACATATGTTAGTCCCGAAATGACCTAGTTTGTGTCGAATGGACATTAGGCCGCATTTCTCTCTTTCTCTTTTATTTTTAAAGTTTTGTAATAATCGGTTGGTAATCAAAGGTACTGTAAAAGTGATAAAACAGAAAATAATCGGTTGGTAATCAAAGGTACTGTAAAAGTCATAAAACAGAAAATTTCGCCCGGTTGTAATGTTTCTCACTTTAAAGTCAGCAATTTCCCGATTTTAAGTGGCAAACGTTTATTGCGAACGCTTAAGCTGGTCAGGGGGGAGCTTATTTTTAAAAGTTTTGTAATATTCGGTTGATAACTAAAGGTACCGTGCAAATTAAACTGTTACAATAGAAAATTTGGCCCGGTTGAAATGTTTCTCGCTGTAGGTCAGCAATTTGCCGATTTTAGGGAGGTTGCGTGGCTGAATGGTTAGCACGTGCGCTCTGTATCATAACGTCTGTCATTGAGTCAACTGCCGTTGTTTCGATTTTTTGGTTGTACGTGACAAGGAGTATGGTTGCCTGTCCAACCTCGTAGGCCGTAACCGCCGCTGCCCGGGTAAAATTTCCCTCATTGCACACATTATGGCATATGCCCGTCTTCATTAGCCCATTTTAGGAGCAGAACAGTCGGACGTTAAACCCCATTCAATTTCATTTCATTTTCTCTATGTTGCTTATTTATTATAGTGGATAAATATTTTTCTGGTTCTAGCAATTATTTAATTTCTGCATAGAAATCTTGCTTTGGCCAGTTTTTTTATTGCAGAGTGCCATTCTTGTTTAAACAAACATGATCCTTTGTTTAAAACATGCTTAAGAAGTCGTCACGATTTCCTACTTATAACCAAACATATTGGAAATATTAGTCTGGCATTATTAAATCCTAATTTTATTGGTCTTATTTAAAATTAAACTTTCATTTAACTATGAACAACCCTTAACGTGTCTCTTTAAAACTATTAAGTACTCTAAAACAGTAGCTCAACCTTTTGACCTAAACTCATTAATTTACCATTTTGTTGTGAGCGACTTCTTATTCTTCCTATATGACATATTGCACGTGTCTGATTTCAAAGGGGGGTTGAGTGGCTGAATGGTAAGCACGCGCGCCTGTCATTGAGTAAACTAGCGTGTTTTCGAATGCCCGGTTGTACGTGACAAGGAGTAAGGTCGCCTGTCCAACCTGCCATTTTTAATTTTTTTTTCCCGCCATTTTCATTTCATTTTCTCATCCGTCTCATTACAGTAATACAAGTTTCAGTTATTTCCCTTTAGTTTTCAGATTATTGTTATGCCTGGGTGCAATGTTTCATACTATATTTAGACTTGTAACTTCGCGAGTTTTTGACCAATTTTAATAATTTTTTCTTCGTATCCTTTTATTTAGGTTACTTGATACAATCAATGACACGTGACGATGAATATGAAAGCTTTCATATCTGCATGGGACAGTAGCAGATCTAGTTATTATTATTTTTTTTTGTGTGTGTTTTCTGCAAATCGGATTTCTCAGAATCTATCCATAGGATCTTTCTCAAATTTTGACCTACCCCCCCAAAAATGGGGTGCGAACCTTGATTAAATGTATTTTCAAAACGTTTTACGAATCCGAAATCACCGAATTTTACGAACGAAAAAACTGACAATGCATAGTCGTATCTTTGTTATTTTTTGACCGATTTTACTAATTCTTTTTTCTTTGAATACCTTGAAAAAAATCGTTTTCATCTGCAGTTTCACATTTTCGTATTTCGAAAATTCGTCGCTGTGATTTCGAACCGGAAGTTTAGACCAATTTGACAACTTCTTTAATAGTTGTACGATTTTCATGAAATTTAGTATACAAGTAGATCTTACCGATGTGACTTCAAAAATATAATTAGAAATTTTCTAAATTATCTCCCCTTGGTGAAATTAAGGATCAAAGTTTTCAAAAAAATCGTCGAAATATAGGTCAGAATGACCTAAAAAAAATTTTCGATACTCGACAAGTAATTACTGATTCCTACACAAAATATGGAGTTTGTCGATCGAACCGGAAGTGCCACCATCTTGAAACATGAAAAATCCCTAAGGCTTTTTTGCTATTTTACTTACAGACACGGGAGTTATATTTTCTGAATCCTTGAAGGATGGCCCAAAAATCATAGGGAGCAGAATTTTGATTTCGGTCACGTGATGGTCACCATTTTGAATTGAAAATGAAAAGTAGTAGCAATTTGAAGGGCCGAGACTTTGAAACACAATAACTCTCCTTCTAATTGAGCTAGAATGTTCAAACTTGGTGTAGACGTTCACTAGGACAATGTCATGATTGAGTCCAAAGATGAGCATTTTCTGCCTGGGGTAAGCAGAGATGGGCATGCTGATTTGTTGATTCTTTAGGGCACGATAACTTCGGTTATAATGAAGGGAGGGCTGTGAAACTTTTGTCAATAGAGAGTCCAATAGCTAGCCTGTTGTGTGAAATCATTGTATCATTTATTTTAAATATCAGGGATAGGCGAAAAAAAGAGATTGAAAATCCAAAAAGTCGTATTTTTACAATTTGGAGCATGTTTAGAGGTCTTTCTCGTAAAGTCAACTTAAGGGCGTTGAGTAGTCTAAAATGCAGATTTTAAAGCTAGCACTGTAATTTTTGTTGATAAGATATGACATTTTTTGTTATTTGGGGTGATAAACTACATATTAATCACCAAATAAATACTAATTTTATTTACCAACTATGTTCCAAACTTGGCCCAAAAGCATGATAAAAAGGGGTATTGATGACAACAAAAGTAGAATTTTCTCAGTTATGCCTGCAGATATTTTCATCAAATTTCGCATGAACAATGCTAATAGCAAGTCCCAAAAATACACTGGTCAATTTTTGGCTATAGGTTGTGGTTTGTCTTGTATCCATGGAAACGCAAAAAAACGATGCGTTTTCTTGGAAATTCTATTAGTACAAGCTCAAAAGATTTATTGATAATCCTACCAGTAGATCGAAAGTGGAGGTTATAAGCTACATTTCGACACCAAAAACGTTAAAAAATACCAACTCAAAGTATTTTAAAATTGTTGTTCATTATTTACCTTCAAACGAGATTTTGCGATTTTGGGTTAATTCTTTGAATACGTCGACAACAAGTATTAAAATACAACAATTCGGATGTAAAAGTAAATAATTACTTCACTGCACTACTCCACCGCACTCTAAATCATGTTATGCATTCAAAAAATAATAATCTTTGACCATAAAAAAAAAAAATCCGTCATGTTCCTTTCGTGATAGATAAATAGACCTGGATAATAGCGTCATACAGGGAATTCCTTCTGGTCACGTGACATCTTCCACTCCCGTTGAAGCCACGTCTGTGTTGATCACGTGACTGGCGTGCACGACGTCATAATTTATTCAACACCTGATCTAGGTCAGGGAATCAGTCTCGTTTGCTATAAATAGTTTTATTCCTCCGCCTCGTATCTCCATTGTTACACATAAAACGACGCGACTTTCGAGAGTTTTCTGAGTTATTTTATAAGTGGAACAAGTTTGCAAAGACTTAATAAGATTGGCGTTGAAAAGTTAGTGCGAATCTTAGACTGCTCAACGCCCTTAATATTTTTTGGGAACTTCTTCTACAAAGAGTCTTATTGGTAGTCTTTCATATAAAACCATCGATCAACAATCCAACATATCAGGAGTAGAAGAACAAAAGGATCGAACATTGAAAACGGCATCCTTTCATTGTTAAGCGACACATGCAGTGTGGGTGACTACAATCTACACATTTAGTCATCGTATACAGCTTATTCAACAGTATCGAATTCCAACTGCTTAGGGATATTTTTTAGAATCTAACCATAGGATCTTTCTAAAACTTTGACCTACCCCCCCAAAAATGGGGTGCGAACCTTGATTAAATATATTTTCAAAACGTTTTTCGAATCCAAAATCACCGAATTTTACGAACGAATGCTTTTGACCTACAATGCTGTAACTTTGTGACTATTTGACCTATTTAATTAATTCTTTTTTCTATGAGTACTTTGAGACATTTACTTCAAATCTGCAATTTCGGATTTTCGAATTTCGAAAATTCGTCGCTGTGATTTCGAACCGGAAGTTTAGACCAACTCGACAACTTCTTTAGTAGTTTTACGATTTTCATGAAATTTAATATGTAAGTAAACCTTAATGATGCGACTTGAAAAAATACTTTTGAAATTTTCTAAATTATCTCCCCTTGGAGAAATTGAGGATCGAAATTTTCAAAAAAATCGACGAAATATAGGTCAAATCATCTTGAATTTTTTTTTTAGGTACTAGCTACGAGACCACTGATTAGTACACAAAAAATGGAGTTTGTAGCTCAATCCGGAAGTGCCACCATCTTGAAATGTAAAAACCTCAAACGCCATTTTGCTATTTTACATACAGACACGGGGGTTATATTTTCTGAATCCTTGAAGGGATGGCTATAAAATGTTGGCAGTAGAATTTTGATTTAAGTCAATGGATAGTCACCATATTGAATTGAATATCAGAAATAGTGAAAAATGGACATTAACGGGCATGTAAATTATCAGAACAGACCGTAGTTTGTTGAATTCGTTTCTTATCTTTGAAATTAATACATTTGGGGATAGCCTAGCTCATTGTCGAATTTTTGGTATTTGCAAATTTCAAAATTTCAAATTTCGCCTTTGATGTTTTCCGTGCCGACAAAGTTGTTTTCGCGTGAATAACTCCGATTAACAGCTTGAAAATAATCAAATGGATCGCAGTTTCGCGATTTTGTCTCAAATCTGGGAAATCAATACATTTCTGGTTAGCCTCCTTTCAAAAATGGGTGGTGGCCTTGGAATCAATATATTTTCAAAACGTTTTGCGAATCCAAAATCACCGAAAACAACTGATGAAAAAATTGACCTTGACAGCTGTGTTACTTCGTGATTTTGTGATCTATTTTACTTTTCTGGTTAGCCTCCTTTCAAAAATGGGTGGTGGCCTTGGAATCAATATATTTTCAAAACGTTTTGCGAATCCAAAATCACCGTAAATAACTGATGAAAAAATTGAGCTTTGATGGAAACTATATAGAAAAATAAAAGGAAACATCAACAATATATAGGTCTTGCACACATAGGCTTAGAACTTTGCAGCCAGTCCTCATATTAATTGAAATTGAATAGGTTTGATTTGATATAATTATTTGTTTTCTATTTTAAAACTATCTAAAAAAAATATTTTTAATCATTTATGTTATTGATTTAGATTAATACTGTTTATATTGTGTACATTTTAACACCTTCATCGATTAATAATGGTTTGCATAGTCATCGTATAGAGCTTATTCAACAGTATCGAATTCCAACTGCTTAGGGATATTTTACGTGCACTCCAATGTGTACACCGGACCTTGGTTTTTCGTCTCATCTATATGTTAGTTTGTGTCGAATGGAGGTTAAGCCGCATTTATCTCTTTCTCTTTTATTTTTAAAGTTTTGTAATAATCGGTTGTACTGTACTGTAAAAGTGATAAAACAGAAAATTTCGCCCGGTAGTAATGTTTCTCACATTAAAGTCACCAATTTGCTCATTTTAGGGGGCAAACGTTTATTGCGAACAATTAAGCTGGTCAGGGGGGGGGGGGCTTATTTTTAAAAGTTTTGTAATATTCGGTTGATAATTAAAGGTACCGTGCAAATTAAACTGTTAAAATAGAAAATTCCGCCCGGTTGAAATGTTTCTCCTTGTAGGTCAGCAATTTGCCAAATTTAGGGAGGTTGCGTGGCTAAATGGTTAGCACCTGCGCACTGTATCGTAACGTCTGTCATTGAGTCAACTGGCGTTGTTTCGATTGAAATGCCCGGTTGAAATGTTTCTTGCTATAAGTCAGCAATTTATCGATTTTAGGGAGCCTGAATGGCTGTATGGTTAGCATGTGCGCGCTGTATCGTAACGTCTGTCATTGAGTCAACCGGCATCGTTTCGATTTCCAGGTTGCACGTGACATGGAGTATGGTGTCCAACCTCGTGGGTTTTCTCCGTGTCCTTCGGTTTCCTCCCACGGCTGATTTCAGATTATTGTTATGACTGGGTGCAATGTTTCATACTATATTTAGATTTGTAACTTCGCGAGTTTTTGACCAATTTTGATAATTTTTTCTTCTTATCCTTTTATTTAGGATACTTGATACAATCAATGACACGTGACCATGAATATGAAAGCTTTCATATCTGCATGGGACAGTAGCACATCTAGTTATTATTTTTTTTTTTGTGTGTTTTCTGCAAATCGGATTTCTCAGAATCTATCCATAGGATCTTTCTGAAATTTTGACCTACCCCCCCAAAAATGGGGTGCGAACCTTGATTAAATATATTTTCGAAACGTTTTACGAATCCGAAATCACCGAATTTTACGAACGAAAAAAATGACAATGCATAGTCGTAACTTTGTTATTTTTTGACCGATTTTACTAATTCTTTTTTCTTTGAATACCTTTAAAAAAAACATTTTCATCTGCAGTTTCACATTTTCGAATTTCGAAAATTCGTCGCTGTGATTTCGAACCGGAAGATTAGACCAATTTGACAACTTCTTTAATAGTTGTACGATTTTCATGAAATTTAGTATCTAAGTAGATCCTACCGATGTGACTTCAAAAATATAATTAGAAATTTTCTAAATTATCTCCCCTTGACGAAATTAAGGATCAAAATTTTCAAAAAAATCATCGAAATATAGGTCAGAATGACCTGATTTTTTTTTTGGATACTAGATAAGTAATTACTGATTTGTACACAAAATATGGAGTTTGTCGATCGAACCGGAAGTGCCGCCATATTTAAAAGTGAAAAATCAATAAGGCTTTTTTGCTATTTTACTTACAAACTCGGGAGTTATATTTTCTGAATCCTTGTAGGAAGGCCTAAAAAATGTCGCGAATAGAATTTTGATTTCGGTCACGTGATGGTCACCATTTTGAATTGAAAATGAAAAATAGAAGCAATTTGAAGGGTCGGGACTTTGGAACACAATTACTCTCCTTCTAATTAAGCTAGAATGTTCAAACTTGGTGTAGACGTTCACTAGGTCAATGTTATGATTGAGTTTAAATATGAGCATTTTCTGCTTAGGGTAAGCAGAGATAAACAAGCTAATTTGTTGATTCTTTAGGGCACGATAACTTCGGTTATAATGAAGGGAGGGCGGTGAAACTTTTGTCAATAGAGAGTCTAATAGCTAGCCTGTTGTGTGAAATCATTGTATTATTTTTTCTAAATATCAGGGATAGCCGAAAAAAAGAGATTGAAAACCCAAAAAGTCGTATTTTTACAATTTGGAGCATGTTTAGAGGTCTTTCTCGTAAAGTCAACATAATATTTTTTGGGAACTTCTTGTACAAAGAGTCTTATTGGTAGTCTTTTATATGAAACCATCGATCAACAGTCCAACATATCAGGAGTAGAAGAACAAAAGGATCGAACATTGAAAACGGCACCCTTTCATTGTTAAGCGAAACATGCAGTGTGGGTGACTACAATCTACACATTTAGTCATCGTATAGAGCTTATTCAACAGTATCGAATTCCAACTGCTTAGGGATATTTTACGTGCACTCCAATGTGTACACGGGACCTTGGTTTTTCGTCCCATCCGAATGACTAGACAGCTGTGCTTGTCAGGCCCTCCGTTCTGCCTCACTGACAAGGGGAACCACGCCGGGAAATCGAGATGAACTTTCTCCGTGCAGAACTTTCAATTCAGGCGAAAACGTTTATTGCATACGATTAAGCTGGTCAGTTGGAGCTTATTTTCAAAAGTTTTGTAATAATCGGTTGGTAATTAAAGTACCGTGCACATTAAACTGTTAAAACAGAAAATTTCGCCCGGTTGAAATGTTTCTTGCTATAAGTCAGCAATTTTCTGAATTCAGGGAGGCTGAATGGCTGAATGGTTAGCATGTGCGCACTGTATCGTAACGTCTGTCATTGAGTCAACGGGCGTCGTTTCGATCTCCAGGTTGCACGTGACATGAAGTATGATGTCCAACCTTGTGGGTTTTCTCCGTGTTCTTCGGTTTCCTCCCAACGGCTAAAGACCTGTAAGCGCAGGGGGAGTTTTTAAATAAAATTAAAAAACATGTTAGTCCCGAAATGACCTAGTTTGTGTCGAATGGACATTAGGCCGCATTTCTCTCTTTCTCTTTTATTTTTAAAGTTTTGTAATAATCGGTTGGTAATCAAAGGTACTGTAAAAGTGATAAAACAGAAAATAATCGGTTGGTAATCAAAGGTACTGTAAAAGTGATAAAACAGAAAATTTCGCCCGGTTGTAATGTTTCTCACTTTAAAGTCAGCAATTTCCCGATTTTAAGTGGCAAACGTTTATTGCGAACGTTTAAGCTGGTCAGGGGGGAGCTTATTTTTAAAAGTTTTGTAATATTCGGTTGATAACTAAAGGTACCGTGCAAATTAAACTGTTACAATAGAAAATTTGGCCCGGTTGAAATGTTTCTCGCTGTAGGTCAGCAATTTGCCGATTTTAGGGAGGTTGCGTGGCTGAATGGTTAGCACGTGCGCTCTGTATCATAACGTCTGTCATTGAGTCAACTGCCGTTGTTTCGATTTTTTGGTTGTACGTGACAAGGAGTATGGTTGCCTGTCCAACCTCGTAGGCCGTAACCGCCGCTGCCCGGGTAAAATTTCCCTCATTGCACACATTATGGCATATGCCCGTCTTCATTAGCCCATTTTAGGAGCAGAACAGTCGGACGTTAAACCCCATTCAATTTCATTTCATTTTCTCTATGTTGCTTATTTATTATAGTGGATAAATATTTTTCTGGTTCTAGCAATTATTTAATTTCTGCTTAGAAATCTTGCTTTGGCCAGTTTTTTTTATTGCAGAGTGCCATTCTTGTTTAAACAAACATGATCCTTTGTTTAAAACATGCTTAAGAAGTCGTCACGATTTCCTACTTATAACCAAACATATTGGAAATATTAGTCTGGCATTATTAAATCCTAATTTTATTGGTCTTATTTAAAATTAAACTTTCATTTAACTATGAACAACCCTTAACGTGTCTCTTTAAAACTATTAAGTACTCTAAAACAGTAGCTCAACCTTTTGACCTAAACTCATTAATTTACCATTTTGTTGTGAGCGACTTCTTATTCTTCCTATATGACATATTGCACGTGTCTGATTTCAAAGGGGGGTTGAGTGCCTGAATGGTTAGCACGCGCGCCTGTCATTGAGTTAACTAGCGTGTTTTCGAATGCCCGGTTGTACGTGACAAGGAGTAAGGTCGCCTGTCCAACCTGCCATTTTTAATTTTTTTTCCCCGCCATTTTCATTTCATTTTCTCATCCGTCTCATTACAGTAATACAAGTTTCAGTTATTTCCCTTTAGTTTTCAGATTATTGTTATGCCTGGGTGCAATGTTTCATACTATATTTAGACTTGTAACTTCGCGAGTTTTTGACCAATTTTAATAATTTTTTCTTCGTATCCTTTTATTTAGGTTACTTGATACAATCAATGACACGTGACGATGAATATGAAAGCTTTCATATCTGCATGGGACAGTAGCAGATCTAGTTATTATTATTATTTACCGCGGGAGCCTAGATCTCCATGATGGAAACAGATATCGATCTGGAATTAGATTTTCTATCGGGAAACCATGTGGTGGCTACTTGATAAAATATTTTTGAAGTTTCTGCGCATACCGGAAGTGACCGAACTTTGTACGTTGTCTGAAAATTGAAAATCGGCCATAGTTTCGTCAATTCTTTATCCATTTTCAAACAAATTACATTTTCGGAATCCCTGAATCTTTTCTGAGACAATGGCTATCTTACATTTTTCAATTTCGAACATTCGTCTATTACTTTTATCGTTCGAAAATTGAAAACATGTTGTTTACGAGACAATTTTTGTTATTTTTCAAAATTTTCAAATTTGACCTACATTTTTGGATACCTGAGGTCCATTCGATTCCAGTAATATAAGTTTCATTCAGAGTTATCGCCCTTTATTTTTCGATTTTTTTCGAATTTTCTTCCCATTTTGTGAGCTCGGGTTTCGTTTTATGGCAGAATTGACGTTTCTGAAACTTCTGGAACATGAAGTTATAGTCCAATACCAACTTATAAAGCAATTTCGACAAGAATCCTTCAACCGGAAGTGGTCGAAATAATGTGCAATATTTTGAAAAAAATGCAAAAAACGGATATTTTGGGGAAAAATGCGATTTCTCCGCCCGATATCAATGGATTAAAGAAATTATGGTATCATTGGACTGCACTAGGATTGTACTATCGTATGATGCCCAATTCATACGGATACTATGATCAGGAAGCAAAATATGGCACGCTGAAAATCAAGAATTTTCTGATTTTTAGCATTTTTGGACGACTGTATCTCGAAAACTTAACCTACAATTTTTTTTTAATTTTTTCTATCGAGAGTCCTTTTGGAGGTACTTTGCATGAAGCCAACCAATAAGACTTTCAAATGTCTGGAATAGAATAAAAAAGGGACTGAAAATCGAAAAAAGTCGAAAAATCGTGAAATTTTGAAAAATGCTCTACTATTTTTTTATTTAAAGAGATTTTTAAAAAAAGGTTGTATATTCAGATAGCTGACCTAATTACGATTCTAACGATGTATAATATGTATGTAATTATTGAAATTTAATTTTCGATATTTTAAATTTTTTGCGTTTTTGGCACTTTTGAACATAGGATTTCTCAGGGGCATTTTATCTGATCAGATAATGTAATATATCATTACAGAGCGCTGTGGCTATTTTAGCGCCCAAACCGGCTATTAAAACTATTCCGACAATAATAACCATACCGGAAGTATTCAAAAAATGAAAAAAAAAGTTTAAAAATATTGTCGCACTTGCGAAAAACTTGATTGCTCACTTAGGTAATAGCGGACCAAAAGAACTAAAGTGTCGTTAGATAGCCCTATTAATGGACCATCATATGGTATCTAAATAATACGATTTCGATGGTAAGGAAATAAATTATTGTATGCCAAAAATCTAGTATTTTCCGATTTTTTAACATTCTGAGACGCCCTTTTCTCGAAAACGACGCCTACGATTTTTCTGAAACTTTTCTTACTCAAAGTTCTATCGGTTGTCTATATAGTGAATCCAAAATGAAAAGCATTGAAATAATATAGGTGGTCAAAAAATGACATCAAACTTTGAAAAAAATTGAAAAATCGTTAAATTTTTGTAAACGCTCTTTAATTTATCTTTTTTTCCAAAACTACTCAATGGATGTTTCTGACACTTCTGGTACAGAAAGTTAAGTATCCAAAGAACTTCGTAAAGCTATCACAACAACGATCGTAAAACCGGAAGTAGTCGAAAAAATGTCCGATATTTTGAAAAAAAATATTTTTTTTACGAAAACCTTTTTTATTTATGAATATTTTTTGATGGTATTTTACACAGGGTTAAAATATCATCCTACTTGAGCAGAAATGGGAAAGAAAATTGTCTCGGTTATTTGCGTTAGCCGCCAACGGCTAATTTAGTTTTTCGTACCCAGAAAAATTATTTATTATTCGATTTGTATAAAACAAAGTTCATATGCTCCGTGGTCCCAATTGTAATTTTTCTTGTTATGGTGAAATTTTTCTGTCGGCAACGGAAGTGGCGTAATATTAACAAAAACTATAATTTTGACAGTTCGGTACTACTTTTTGAAAGCAAATATTATTTTTTTTCAAAACTGATATAACTAAAATTATGCACCCTGCAAAGGTGCACAATATCCTTAGCTCAGATTTTTTAATTTCAATTTCATTTTCGGGCAATTTCGAATAAAATGTAAAATAAAGTGTAAAATTCAGTTGTTTACAATTCATTCAGCGTCTTCATATTTTGAAATATTTATTTGTAATTTTAATAAACTCGTAGCAATAATCCAGAAGAAGAGAGTGTATGCAAAAATTAGTTTGTAATATGAGCAGTTGCCGAGGAATATGCAATTTTGCATGCATCACTTTTCACATTATTTTGCCTATAAAAGAGTGAATTATTATTCGATTTGCAATATTTTTTTCCATTTGATGCTTAATGTCAATTTGGACTAGATCAAGCCAATTTTACAATTTCACTGTGACCGGAAATGACGTCATTTGGGCAAAAACTGTATTTTAAACCTAAAAAACAAATATTTTATTCAAATGAGTCTGCCTTATAATAATTTTAAAATTATGATATTTGATTCCCATCAACGAATAGAATGAAGCCATACGACCATACAGATACCACAAAATGGTTTCTAAGTTGTACGGTTACAAATAGGCGATCTTCGATAAGTCACTTTTCAAGGTTTTTGGTCTATAAAAGTGTCAATTATTATTCGATTTTTATATTTTTTTTTACCATTTGATGCCTTATGCCATTTATGACTTCTATGAACTAAATTAACACTTTCAATGTCACCGGAAGTAATGTAATTTTTTCAAAAAACGTATTTTTGGCCTTCAAAACAAACGTTTTTTTGAAGTGATTTATGTTCATTATTCGTTTAACTTTATAATGTCTGACTCTAATGGGCAGTAAGATTGAATCAATACCATCATATTGATATCAAGAAAAGGCTTCTAGCATGTTCCCTTGTCGAAAAATAGCCAATTGTCCCAGGGTCACTTTTAAGTTTTTTACCTTCTTAATTTCAGTTTATTGGTTATAGGTTAATTATTTATTGACCGATATGTATAAAACAAAGTTTGTATTTTGTATGTTGCGAATTTTCGACTTACTTTTCACCTATAAAAATTTCTTTCAACACCGGAAGTGACGTAATTTTGCCATAATTTACAATTTTGACCGGTCTTTTCGCCAGCAAATATTACTTTTACATATGATAGACGGTGTCACTGAAGTAAAACAATTAAAGTTTGGTAGCTCAATGGATCGGCTATGGTATAATAAACTTCCTGTATGATTCCTGAAAGCCGGTTCAGTGCTGCTTGCAGGTCTAGTTATTATTATTATTATTTACCGCGGGGGCCAAGTTCTCCATGATCGAAAGCAGATATCGATCTGAAATCAACTTTTCTTTCGAGAAACCATGTGGTGGCTACTTGATAAAGTATTTTCGAAAATTCTGCGCATACCGGAAGTGGCAGATCTTTGTACGTTGTCAAAAAATGGAAAATTGGCCATAGTTTCGTGAATTATTTACCCATTTTCAAACAAATGACATTTTCGGAAACCCTGAATCTTTTTCGAGCCAATAGCAATCTAAGATTTTGTAATTTCGAAACTTCGTCGCTGACTTCTAGCGTTCGAAAATTGAAAAATTTTGTTTAACAGACAATTTTTTTCATTTTTCAAAATTTTCAAATTTGACTTATATTTTTGGATACCTTAAGTCCATCCGATTCCAGTAATATAAGTTTCATTCAGAGTTATCGCCCTTTATTTTTCGATTTTTTTCGAATTTTCTACCTATTTTGTGAGCTCGGGTTTCGTTATATGGCCGAATTGGCGAATCTGAAACTTCTAAGGCATGAAGCCAAATGACCATTGCAAGGAATAAAGCAATTTCAACAATGATCCGTAGACCGGAAGTAGTCGAAATAATGTGCAATATTTTGAAAAAATGCAAAAAAATGGATAGTTTTGGGGAAAACGCGATTTCTCCGTCCGATATCAATGGATTAAACAAATTAGGGTACCATTGGACTGCACTAGGATTGTACTATCGTATGATACCCAATTCATACAGATACTATGATCAGGCAGCAAAATATGGCACGCTGAAAATCAAGTATTTTCTGATTTTTAGCATTTTTGGACGCCTGTATCTCGAAAACTTAACCTACAATTTTTTTTTAATTTTTTCTATTGAGAGTCCTTTTGGAGGTATTTTGCATGAAGCCATCCAATAAGACATTGAAATGTCTGGAATAGGATAAAAAAGGGACTGAAAATCGAAAAAAGTCGAAAAATCGTGAAATTTTGGAAAATGCTCCACCATTTTTTTATTTTAAGAGATTTTCAAAAAAAGGTTGTATATTCAGATAGCTGACCTAATTACGATTCTAACGATGTATAATATGTATGTGGTTATTGAAATTTAATTTTCGATATTTTAATTTTTTTGCATTTTTGGCACTTTTGAACACCAGATTTCCCAGGGGCACTTTATCTGATCATATAATGTAATAATCATTACAGAGCCCTGTGGCTATTTTAGTGCCCAAACCGGCTATTAAAACTATTCCGACAATAATAACCACACCGGAAGTATTCAAAAAATGAAAAAAAAGGTTAAAAAAATTGTCGCACTTGCGAAAAACTTGATTTCTCCCTTAGGTAATAGCGGACCAAAAGAACTAAAGTGTCGTTGGATAGCCCTATTAATGGACCATCATATGGTATCTAAATAATACGATTTCGATGGTAAGGAAATAAATTATTGTATGCCAAAAATCTAGTATTTTCCGATTTTTTAACATTCCGAGACGCCCTTTTCTCGAAAACGACGCCTACGATTTTTCTTAAACTTTCCTTACTCAAAGTCCTATCGGTTGTCTATATAGTGAATCCAAAATGAAAAGCATTGAAATAATGTAGGTGGTCCAAAAATGGCCTCAAACTTTGAAAAAAATTGAAAAATCGTTAAATTTTTGGAAACGCTCTTTAATTTATCTTTTCCAAGACTACTCAATGGATGTTTCTGACACTTCTGGTACGTAAAGTTAAGTATCCAAAGAACTTCGTAAAGCTATCACGACAATGATCGTAAAACCGGAAGTAGTCGAAAAAATGTCCGATATTTTGAAAAAAAAAAATTTTTTTTACGAAAACCTTTTTCATTTATGAATATTGTTTGATGGTATTTTACACAGGGTTAAAATATCATCCTACTTGAACAGAAATGAGAAAAAAAATTGTCTCGGTAATTTGCGTTAGCCGCCATCGGCTAATTTAGTTTTTCGTACCCAGAACAATTATTTATTGTTCGATTTGTATGAAACAAAGTTCATATGCTCCGTGGTCCCAATTGTAATATTTTTTGTTACGGTGAAATTTTTCTGTCGGCAACGGAAGTGACGTAATATTAACAAAAACTACAATTTGGACAGTTCTGTACCACTTTTTGAAAGCAAATGTTATTTTTTTCAAAACTGATATAACTAAAAGGATGCACCCTGCAAAGGTGCACAAAATCTTTAGCTCAGATTTTTTAATTCCAATTTCATTTTCGGGCAATTTCGAATAAAATGTAAAATAAAGTGTAAAATTCAGTTATTTACAAATCATTCAGCGTCTTCATATTTTGAAATATTTATTTGTTATTTTCATAAACTCGTAGCATTAATCCAGACGAAGAGAATGTATGGGAAAACTAGTTTGTAATATGAGCAGTTGCCGAGAAATATGCAATTTTGCATGCATCACTTTTCACGTTATTTTGCCTATAAAGGAGGGAATTATTATTCGATTTGCAATTTTTTTTTCCATTTGATGCTTAATGCCAATTTGGACTAGGTCAAGCCAATTTTACAATTTCACTGTGACCGGAAATGACGTCATTTGGGCAAAAACTGTATTTTTAACCTAAAAAACAAATATTTTATTAAAATGAGTCTGCTTTATAATATTTTTAGAATTATGATATTTGATTCCCATCAACGAATAGAATGAAGCCATACGGCCATACAGATACCACAAAATGGTTTCTAACTTGTACGGTTACAGAGAAATAGGCGATTTTCTATAAGTTACTTTTCAAGGGTTTTCGTCCATAAAAGTGTCAATAATTATACGATTTTAATAATTTTTTTACCATTTGATGCCTTATGCCATTTATGACTTCTGTGAACTAAATTAACATTTTCAATATAACCGGAAGTAATGTAATTTTTGCAAAAAAAAACATTTTTAGCCTTCAAAACAAACATTTTTTTGAAGGGATTTATATTTATCATTCGTTTAACTTTATAACGTCTAACTCTAATGGGCAGTAAGATTGAATCAATACCATCATATTGATATCAAGAAAAGGCTTCTAGCATGTTCCCTTGTTGAATAATAGCCAATTTTCCCAGGGTCACTTTTAAGTTTTTTACCTTAATTATTTATTGCCAGATATGATAAAACAAAGTTTGTATTTTGTATGTCGCGAATTTTCGACTTATTTTTCACCTATAAAAATTTCTTTCGGCACCGGAAGTGACGTAATTTTGCCATAATTTACAATTTTGACCGGTCTTTTCGCCAGCAAATATTACTTTAACATATGGTATAGGGTGTCACTGAAGCAAAACAACTAAAGTATAGTTTGGTAACTCAATGGATCGGCTATGGTATAATAAACTTTCTGTATGATTCCTGAAAGCCGGTTCAGTGCTGCTTGCAGGTCTAGTTCTTATTATTATTATTCTTCTTTTGTTTTGAGTAGATCTCAGCAACTGCTTGTTGCATCGTTACGATTTCTTCTGTTTTACTGGGAAAGTGGGTGTGACTTAGAGGATAAAGCTATTTTGAACGTTCTGCGACAATGCGAAATGTCCGAAATCACCAAATTATCGTTTTTTAAAATATTGCAGTAATTTTAACAATAATCATTGATTTTTAACTTTCGATACATTTTGGCATAGCCGGAGACACGGCACATAGCTACACTACTTTCGATTTTTGATTTTCGGTAAATCTTCAAAGATATTAGGCGCCAAATTTTGAAAATTTAGAATTTTACAAAAAACTTTTTTATTTATGAATATTTTTTAGTCGTATTATGCACAGAATTAAAGGGTCATCTGACTAGTGCAAAAATGTTAAAGAAATTTGTCTCAGTAATTTACCTTGGCCGCCATTGGCTAATTCAGTTTTTAAGTCCTAGATTAATTTTTTATTGTTCGATTTGTATAAAACAAAGTTCATATGCTTCGTTGTATCAATTGTCATTTTTTTTATTACCAAAAGTTTTATCTGTCGGCACCGGAAGTGGCATAATTTTACCAAAAACTACAATTTTGACAGTTATTTTCCTTCTTCGAAAACAAATATTATTTTTTGGAAAAATTATTTGACTCAAAGAGTGCGCCCTTTCAAGGCGCAAAAAATGTAGGAAGCAGTTTTTTTAATTTCGATTTCATTTTCGAGCAAATTCGATTAAGAGGCTAAAAATGGTGTAAAATTGGCCTATTTACAACCTATTCAGGCTTTTCAATTTTTAAAATATTTCTTCGTAACTTTTATAAACTTGTAGCTATAATCCATACGAAGAAAATGTATGTTAAAATTCGTTTGTACCATAAGCAGTTACCAAGAAATGGGCAGTTCTGTACAAGTCACTGTTTTCGTTATTTTGCCTGTAAAATAGTCAATTATGATTGGATTTTTATAAAAGTGACATCATTTGATTCAAAAAGCACGTAGCGTCATATCAAGTTGATTACAATTTAAAATTGACACCGGAAGTGACATCATTTGGTCAAAAAATGCATTTTAAACTTTTTAAATCAATGTTTTATTCAACCAAGAATAACTTAATATGTATTAATAATTTTAACTTTTGGTTTAAATTCACATATAAACAAAACTCATATGGTCATATAGATATCATAAAATGGTTTCTAACTTGTTCGGTTGCCGAGAAATAGACGGTTTTCTACAGGTCACTTTTGAAGGTTTCGGGGCCATAAAAGGATCAATTATTATTCGATTTTCATAAACTTCACACCATGTTATACCTAATGCCATTTGGGATTTCATACAAGTAATTTAAGATTTTCATTATCACCGGAAGTAACGTCATTTTGGCAAAAACTGTATTTTTAGCCTCTAAAACAGATATTTTATTCAAATGAGTCTGTTTTGAAATCTTTTTCAAAGTATGGTATTTGATGCCAATCAACAAATAGAATGAACCCATACGATCATACAGATACCACAAAATAGTTTCTAACTTGTACGGTTGCAGAGAAATAGCCGATTTCCTACAAGTCACTTTTCAAGTTTTTTGGTCTTTAAAAGTGGCAATTATTATTCGATTTACATAAAATTTTCACTATATGATATCGTATGCCATTTCTGATTTCATAAGACTAATTGAACATTTGCATTAACACCGGGAGTAATTTAATTTTGTCAAGATCATTTACAAGTAACAAATGTATAAAATGAATTGATATTGCTGGATTTTGTTGATTCTGCGTCCATTTTATTTGTGTGCAATGTTAATTTGGAAACCTGTTTAGTGGTTTCGCTGGTACCGGAAGTGACATATGTTCAAGGGTAACTTGGCACCGGAAGTGACATGTTTAAGGGTAACGTGGCACCAGTGAAACCCGTCATTCCTGCATGCAGGTCTAGTTCTTATTATTATTTTTCAGATTCCAATTTGAATAGATCTCAGCAACTACGTGTCGCATCGTTATGATTTCTTCGGTTTTACTGGGAAAGTGGGTGTGACTTAGAGGATAAAGCTATTTTGAACGTTCTGCGACAATGCGAAATGTCCGAAATCACCAAATTATCTTTTTTTTAAAATATTGCAGTAATTTTAACAATAATCATTGAATTTTAACTTTCGATACATTTTGGCATAGCCGGAGACAGGGCACATAGCTACGCTACTTTCGATTTTTGATTTTCGGCAAATCTTGGAAGATATTAGGCGCCAAATTTCGAAAATTTAAAATTTTACAAAAAACTTTTTTATTTATGAATATTTTTTAGTCGTATTGTGCACAGAATTAAAGAGTCATCTGACTAGTGCAAAAATGTTAAAAATTTTTGTCTTAGTAATTTTCCTTGGCCGCCATTGGCTAATTCAGTTTTTCAGTCCTAGATTAATTTTTTATTGATCGATTTGTATAAAACAAAGTTCATATGCTTCGTTGTCTCAATTGTCATTTTTTTTATTACCGGAAGTGTTATCTGTCGGCACCGGAAGTGGCATAATTTTACCAAAAACTACAATTTTGACAGTTAGGTACCATTTTTCGAAAACAAATATTATTTTTTGGAAAAATTATTTGACTCAAAGAGTGTGCCCTTTCAAGGCGCAAAAAATGTCGGAAGCAGTTTTTTTAATTTCGATTTCATTTTCGAGCAAATTCGATTAAATGGCTAAAAATGGTGTAAAATTGACCTATTTACAACCTATTCAGGCTTTTCAGATTTTAAAATATTTCTTCGTAACTTTTATAAACTTGTAGCTATAATCCATACGAAGAAAATGTATGTTAAAATTAGTTTGTAATATAAGCAGTTCCCAAGAAATGGGCAGTTCTGTACAAGTCGCTGTTTTCGTTATTTTGCCTGTAAAATAGACAATTATTATTGGATTTTTATAAAAGTGACATCATTTGATTCAAAAAGCATGTAGCGTCATATCAAGTTGATTACAATTTAAAATTGACACCGGAAGTGACGTCATTTGGTCAAAAACTGCATTTTAAACTTTTTAAATCAGTGTTTTATTCAACCATGAATAACTTAATATGTATTAATAATTTTAACTTTTGGTTTAAATTCACATATAAATACAACTCATATGGTCATATAGATATCATAAAATTGTTTCTAACTTGTTCGGTTGCCGAGAAATAGACGGTTTTCTACAGGTCACTTTTGAAGGTTTCGGGGCCATAAAAGTGTCAATTATTATTCGATTTTCATAAACGTTACACCATGTTATACCTAATGCCATTTGTGATTTCATACAAGTAATTTAAGATTTTCATTATCACCGGAAGTAACGTCATTTTGGCAAAAACTGAATTTTTAGCCTTCAAAACAGATATTTTATTCAAATGAGTCTGTTTTGAAATCTTTTTCAAATTATGGCATTTGATGCCAATCAACAAATAGAATGAACCCATACGATCATACAGATACCTCAAAATGGTTTCTAACTTGTACGGTTGCAGAGAAATAGCAGATTTTCTACAAGCCACTTTTCAAGTTTTTTGGTCTTTAAAAGTGGCAATTATTATTCGATTTACATAAAATTGTCACTATATGATATCGTATGCCATTTCTGATTTCATAAGACTAATTGAACATTTTCATTAACACCGGAAGTAATTTAATTTTGTCAAGATCATTTACAAGTAACAAATGTATAAAATGACTTGATATTGCTGGATTGATTGGTTGATTCTACGTCCATTTTATTTGTGTGCAATGTTAATTTGGAAACCTGTTTAGTGGTTTCGTTGGTACCGGAAGTGACATATGTTCAAGTGTAACTTGGCACCGAAAGTGACATGTTTAAGAGTATCTTGGCACCAGTGAAACCCGTCATTCCTGCATGCAGGTCTAGTTAGGGTTTCACACTGCGAAGCTTGTGTGAAACACTATTGTTTTTGTTAAAATAATTATTCTTATTAAGCTTTCATATGTATTACATATGAAAGCTTATTGTTTCTGTTAAGATTAATATTATTAAGCTTTCATATTACATATGAAAGCTTATTGTTTCTGTTAAGATTATTATTATTTTTTTTTTGTGTATTTTCTGCAAATCGGATTTCTCAGAATCTAACCATGGGATCTTTCTAAAACTTTGACCTACCCCCCCCCAAAAATGGGGTGCGAACGTTGTTTAAATATATTTTCAAAACGTTTTACGAATCCGAAATCACCGAATTTTACGAACGAAAAAATTGACAATGCATAGTCGTAACTTTGTTATTTTTTGACCGATTTTACTAATTCTTTTTTCTTTGAATACCTTGAAAAAAATAATTTTCATCTGCAGTTTCACATTTTCGAATTTCGAAAATTCGTCGCTGTGATTTCGAACCGGAAGTTTAGACCAATTTGACAACTTCTTTAATAGTTGTACGATTTTCATGAAATTTAGTATACAAGTAGATCTTACCGATGTGACTTCAAAAATATAATTAGAAATTTTCTAAATTATCTCCCCTTGGTGAAATTAAGGATCAAAGTTTTCAAAAAAATCGTCGAAATATAGGTCAGAATGACCTAATTTTTTTTTTCGATACTAGACAAGGAATTGCTGATTCGTACACAAAATATGGAGTTTGTCGATCGAACCGGAAGTGCCACCATCTTTAAACGTGAAAAATCAAAAAGGCTTTTTTGCTATTTTACTTACAGACTCGGGAGTTATATTTTCGGAATCCTTGAAGGAATGCCTAAAAATCTATCGGATCAGAATTTTGATTTCGGTCATGTGATGGTCACAATTTTGAATTGAAAATGAAAAATAGAAGCAATTTGAAAGGCCCGGACTTCGGAACACAATAACTCTCCTTCTAATTAAGCTAGAATGTTCAAACTTGGTGTAGACGTTCACTAGGTCAATGTTATGATTGAGTTCAAAGATGAGCATTTTCTGCTTAGGGTGAGCAGAGATAAGCATGCTGATTTGTTGATTCTTTAGGGCACGATAACTTCGGTTATAATGAAGGGAGGGCGGTGAAACTTTTGTCAATAGAGAGTCTAATGGGTAGCCTGTTGTGTGAAATGATTGTATCATTTTTTTTAAATATCAGGGATAGCCGAAAAAAAGAGATTGAAAATCCAAAAAGTCGTATTTTTACAAATTGGAGCATGTTTAGAGGTCTTTCTCGTAAAGTCAACATACTATTTTTTGGGAACTTCTTCTACAAAGAGTCTTATTGGTAGTCTTTTATATGAAACCATCGATCAACAGTCCAACATATCAGGAGTAGAAGAACAAAAGGATCGAACACTGAAAACGGCATCCTTTCATTGTTGAGCGAAACATGAAGTGTGGGTGACTACAATCTACGCATTTAGTCATCGTATAGAGCTTATTCAACAGTATCGAATTCCAACTGCTTAGGGATATTTTACATGCACTCCAATGTGTACACGGGACCTTGGTTTTTCGTCCCATCCGAAGGACTAGACAGCTGTGCTTGTCAGGCCCTCCGTTCTGCCTTACTGACAAGGGAACCACGCCGGGAAATCGAGATGAACTTTCTCTGTGCAGAACTTTCAATTCAGGCAAAACGTTTATTGCATACGATTAAGCTGGTCAGTTGGAGCTTATTTTCAAAAGTTTTGTAATAATCGGTTGGTAATTAAAGTACCGTGCACATTAAACTGTTAAAACAGAAAATTTCGCCCGGTTGAAATGTTTCTTGCTATAAGTCAGCAATTTTCCGAATTCAGAGAGGCTGGATGGCTGAATGGTTAGCATGTGCTCGCTGTATCGTAACCTTTGTCATTGAGTCAACGGGCGTCGTTTGGATCTCCAGGTTGCACGTGACATGGTGTATGATGTCCAACCTCGTGGGTTTTCTCCGTGTTCTTCGGTTTCCTCCCAACGGCTAAAGACCAGTACGTGCAAGGGGAGTTTTTAAATAAAATTAAAAAACATATGTTAGTCCCGAAATGACCTAGTTTGTGTCGAATGGACGTTAGGCCGCATTTCTCTCTTTCTCTTTTTAAAGTTTTGTAATAATCGGTTGGTAATCAAAGGTACTGTTAAAGTGATAAAACAGAAAATTTGGCCCGGTTGTAATGTTTCTCACTTTAAATTCAGCAATTTGTCGATTTTAAGGGGCAAACGTTTATTGCGAACGATTAAGCTGGTCAGGGGGAGCTTATTTTTAAAAGTTTTGTAATATTCGGTTGATAACTAAAGGTACCGTGCAAATTAAACTGTTAAAATAGAAAATTTGGCCCGGTTGAAATGTTTCTCGCTGTAGGTCAGCAATTTGCCGATTTTAGGGAGGTTGCGTGGCTGAATGGTTAGCGCATGCGCTCTGTATCATAACGTCTGTCATTGAGTCAACTGGCCTTGTTACGATTTCTTGGTTTTACGTGACAAGGAGTGTGGTCGCCTTACCAACCTCGTAGGCCGTAACGCCGCTGCCCGGGTAAAATTTCCCTCATTGCACACTTTATGGCGTATGCCCGTCTTCATTAGCCCATTGTAGGAGCAGAACAGTAGGACGTTAAACCCCATTCAATTTCATTTCATTTTCTCTATGTTGCTTATTTATTATAGTGGATAAATATTTTTCTGGTTCTAGCAATTATTATACGCCCACATTTTCATGTGGACGTATTATGTCGTCGCCCCTGTCCGTCCGGACGTCCGTCCGTCCACAATTTGATTGTGGACTCTCTACAGGTCACAATTCTTATCCGATTTTGACGAAACTTGAAATATAGGTTTATCCCCAAAAGATCTCGGTTCCTTTCGATATTGGCATGTATCGGATCAAAACTTCATGGATTATGGCCCCTGATTGTACGAAAAATCACGTTTTTAGCTTGTGGACCCTATAGAGGTCACAATTTTGAACCGATTTTGACGAAACTTGACATGCATGTTTGTAACCCAAAGATCTTGGTTCCTTTCGATATTTGCGGCTATCGGAATGTAATTTCCTGAATTATGGCCCCTGATTGTCCGAAAAATCACCCTTTTTAGCTTGTGGTCCCTCTGGAGGTCACAATTATTATCCGATTTAAAAAAACGTTTGATTATATTACCGTTACACCGTAAGGAAGGTTGAGTTCGAATTTCGGGAAAATCAGACCAAAATTGCCATACAAAATGGCCACCGTTTGTACGTGAATACTGTTAAAAAATGGTATATCAAGGTTGTGGACCCTGTAAAGGTCACAATTTTAATTCGATTTTGATGAAACTTGAAATGCATGGTTATAACCCAAAGATCTTGGTTCCTTTCGGTATTTGCGCATATCGGATCGTAACTTCCTGAATTATTCGAATTTCGTGAAAATGGTACCAAAATTGCCGGAAGAAATGGTCGCCGTTTGTACGCGAATAGTGTAAAGATATGGTATATCATGGTTGTTGACTCTGTACAGGTCACAATTCTTATCCGATTTTGACGAAAAGTCACATTTCTAGGTTGTGTACCGTCACACCATAATCATTGTCGACTTCGAATTTCATGAATATCAGACTGGAACTGACCAACAAAATGGCTGCTCCCAATACAGTATGAAATACAGGACTTAATGATGTAGGAAAAATCACTTTCCGTATTGTTTGTTCTCTATCCATCTCTCGAAAATGTGGGCGTATCCTGCCTGGCAGTGCCAGCCTATCTTTTAATTTCTGCATAGAAATCTCTGGCCAGTTTTTTTTTTTATTGCAGAGTGCCATTCTTGTATATTGCAGTCTATGACCCTTTGTTTAAAACATGCTTAAGAAGTCGTCACGATTTCCTACTTATAACCAAACATATTGGAAACCATAATTATATAACATATCTTGGAAGCCCGATTACAGCTATACAAGTTTCAGTTATTTCCCTTTAGTTTAAAGATTATTTTTTTGCCCCGGTGCAATGTTTCTCACTACATTTAAATTTGTAACTTTGTGAGTTTTTGACCGATTTTGATATTATGTCTTTATAATTTTCCAAATCTACATATTTAACGTACATATTCAAACAGTTGAGTTCAACCTGATTCAAAAAGTATTAGTTTTGTTCAAAGTTATCTCATTTAATTTTTCGATGTTTTCTTACCATTTTCATTTCATTTTTCTGAAAGTTTTGAAATCGGAAGTCATCCCGATTACAGCAACACAAGTATCAGTTATTTCCCTTTAGTTTTCAGATTACTCAATGTTTCATACTATATTTAGACTTGTAACTTCGCGAGTTTTTGACCAATTTTGATAGTTTGTTATTCTTATCCTTTTATTTGAGATACTTGATATAATCGATGACACGTGACGATGAATATGAAAGCTTTCATATCTGCATGCGACAGTAGCAGATCTAGTTATTATTTTTTTTTTTTTGTGTTTTATCCACAAATCGGATTTCTCAGAATCTAACCATAGGATCGTTCTGAAACTTTTACCTATCCCCCCAAAAATGGGTGGTGGCTGTTGATTAAATATATTTTCAAAACGTTTTACGTATCCGAAATCACCGAATTTTACGAACGAATGCATTTGACCTACAATGCTGTAACTTTGTGACTATTTGATCTATTTTACTAAATCTTTTTTCTTTGAGTACCTTGAGACAATTACTATAAATCTGCTGTTTCAGATTTTCGAGTTTCGAAAATTCGTCGCTGTGATTTCGAACCGGAAGTTTAGACCAATTTGACAACTTCTTTAATAGTTGTACGATTTTCATGAAATTTAGTATCTAAGTAGATCTTACCGATGTGACTTCAAAAATATAATTAGAAATTTTCTAAATTATCTCCCCTTGACGAAATTAAGGATCAAAATTTTCAAAAAAATTGTCGAAATATAGGTCAGAATGACCTGATTTTTTTTTTTTGGATACTAGATAAGTAATTACTGATTTGTACACAAAATATGGAGTTTGTCGATCGAACCGGAAGTGCCGCCATATTTAAAAGTGAAAAATCAATAAGGCTTTTTTGCTATTTTACTTACAGACTCGGGAGTTATATTTTCTGAATCCTTGATGGAAGGCCTAAAAAATGTCGCGAATAGAATTTTGATTTCGGTCACGTGATGGTCACCATTTTGAATTGAAAATGAAAAATAGAAGCAATTTGAAGGGTCGGTACTTTGGAACACAATTACTCTCCTTCTAATTAAGCTAGAATGTTCAAACTTGGTGTAGACGTTCACTAGGTCAATGTTATGATTGAGTTTAAAGATGAGCATTTTCTGCTTAGGGTAAGCAGAGATAAGCATGCTAATTTGCTGATTCTTTAGGGCACGATAACTTCGGTTATAATGAAGGGAGGGCGGTGAAACTTTTGTCAATAGAGAGTCTAATAGCTAGCCTGGTGTGTGAAATCATTGTATTATTTTTTCTAAATATCAGGGATAGCCGAAAAAAAGAGATTGAAAATCCAAAAAGTCGTATTTTTACAATTTGGATCATGTTTAGAGGTCTTTCTCGTAAAGTCAACATAATATTTTTGGGGAACTTCTTCTACAAAGAGTCTTATTGGTAGTCTTTTATATGAAACCATCGATCAACAGTCCAACATATCAGGAGTAGAAGAACAAAAGGATCGAACATTGAAATCGGCACCCTTTCATTGTTAAGCGAAACATGCAGTGTGGGTGACTACAATCTACACATTTAGTCATCGTATAGAGCTTATTCAACAGTATCGAATTCCAGCTGCTTAGGGATATTTTACGTGCACTCCAATGTGTACACGAGACCTTGGTTTTTCGTCCCATCCGAATGACTAGACAGCTGTGCTTGTCAGGCCCTCCGTTCTGCCTCACTGACAAGGGGAACCACGCCGGGAAATCGAGATGAACTTTCTCCGTGCAGAACTTTCAATTCAGGCGAAAACGTTTATTGCATACGATTAAGCTGGTCAGTTGGAGCTTATTTTCAAAAGTTTTGTAATAATCGGTTGGTAATTAAAGTACCGTGCACATTAAACTGTTAAAACAGAAAATTTCGCCCGGTTGAAATGTTTCTTGCTATAAGTCAGCAATTTTCTGAATTCAGGGAGGCTGAATGGCTGAATGGTTAGCATGTGCGCACTGTATCGTAACGTCTGTCATTGAGTCAACGGGCGTCGTTTCGATCTCCAGGTTGCACGTGACATGAAGTATGATGTCCAACCTCGTGGGTTTTCTCCGTGTCCTTCGGTTTCCTCCCAACGGCTAAAGACCTGTAAGCGCAAGGGGAGTTTTAAAATAAAATTAAAAACATATGTTAGTCCCGAAATGACCTAGTTTGTGTCGAATGGACATTAGGCCGCATTTCTCTCTTTCTCTTTTATTTTTAAAGTTTTGTAATAATCGGTTGGTAATCAAAGGTACTGTAAAAGTGATAAAACAGAAAATTTCGCCCGGTTGTAATGTTTCTGACTTTAAAGTCAGCAATTTGCCGATTTTAAGGGGCAAACGTTTATTGCGAACGCTTAAGCTGGTCAGGGGGAGCTTATTTTTAAAAGTTTTGTAATATTAGGTTGATAACTAAAGGTACCGTGCAAATTAAACTGTTACAATAGAAAATTTGGCCCGGTTGAAATGTTTCTCGCTGTAGGTCAGCAATTTGCCGATTTTAGGGAGGTTGCGTGGCTGAATGGTTAGCACGTGCGCTCTGTATCATAACGTCTGTCACTGAGTCAACTGGCGTTGTTTCGATTTCTTGGTTGTACGTGACAAGGAGTATGGTCGTCTGTCCAACCTTGAAGGCCGTAACCGCCGCTGCCCGGGTAAAATTTCCCTCATTGCACACTTTATGGCATATGCCCGTCTTCATTAGCCCATTTTAGGAGCAGAACAGTCGGACGTTAAACTCCATTCAATTTCATTTCATTTTCTCTATGTTGCTTATTTATTATAGTGGATAAATATTTTTCTGGTTTTAGCAATTATTTAATTTCTGCATAGAAATCTTGCTTTGGCCAGTTTTTTTATTGCAGAGTGCCATTCTTGTTTAAACAAACATGATCCTTTGTTTAAAACATGCTTAAGAAGTCGTCACGATTTCCTACTTATAACCAAACATATTGGAAATATTAGTCTGGCATTATTAAATCCTAATTTTATTGGTCTTATTTAAAATTAAACTTTCATTTAACTATGAACAACCCTTAACGTGTCTCTTTAAAACTATTAAGTACTTTAAAACAGTAGCTCAACCTTTTGACCTAAACTCATTAATTTACCATTTTGTTGTGAGCGACTTCTTATTCTTCCTATATGACATGTTGCACGTGTCTGATTTCAAAGGGGGGTTGGGTGGCTGAATGGTTAGCACGCGCGCCTGTCATTGAGTTAACTAGCGTGTTTTCGAATGCCCGGTTGTACGTGACAAGGAGTAAGGTCGCCTGTCCAACCTGCCATTTTTATTTTTTTTCCCGCCATTTTCATTTCATTTTCTCATCCGTCTCATTACAGTAATACAAGTTTCAGTTATTTGCCTTTAGTTTTCAGATTATTGTTATGCCTGGGTGCAATGATCCATACTATATTTAGACTTGTAACTTCGCGAGTTTTTGACCAATTTTAATGATTTTTTCTTCTTATCCTTTTATTTAGGATACTTGATACAATCAATGACACGTGACGATGAATATGAAAGCTTTCATATCTGCATGGGACAGTAGCAGATCTAGTTAAGCTTTCATATTACATATGAAAGCTTATTGTTTCTGTTAAAGTTATTATTATTATTATTTTTTTTTTGTGTGTTTTCTGCAAATCGGATTTCTCAGAATCTATCCATAGGATCTTTCTGAAATTTTGACCTACCCCCCCAAAAATGGGGTGCGAACCTTGATTAAATATATTTTCGAAACGTTTTACGAATCCGAAATCACCGAATTTTACGAACGAAAAAAATGACAATGCATAGTCGTAACTTTGTTATTTTTTGACCGATTTTACTAATTCTTTTTTCTTTGAATACCTTTAAAAAAACCATTTTCATCTGCAGTTTCACATTTTCGAATTTCGAAAATTCGTCGCTGTGATTTCGAACCGGAAGATTAGACCAATTTGACAACTTCTTTAATAGTTGTACGATTTTCATGAAATTTAGTATCTAAGTAGATCCTACCGATGTGACTTCAAAAATATAATTAGAAATTTTCTAAATTATCTCCCCTTGACGAAATTAAGGATCAAAATTTTCAAAAAAATCATCGAAATATAGGTCAGAATGACCTGATTTTTTTTTTGGATACTAGATAAGTAATTACTGATTTGTACACAAAATATGGAGTTTGTCGATCGAACCGGAAGTGCCGCCATATTTAAAAGTGAAAAATCAATAAGGCTTTTTTGCTATTTTACTTACAGACTCGGGAGTTATATTTTCTGAATCCTTGTAGGAAGGCCTAAAAAATGTCGCGAATAGAATTTTGATTTCGGTCACGTGATGGTCACCATTTTGAATTGAAAATGAAAAATAGAAGCAATTTGAAGGGTCGGGACTTTGGAACACAATTACTCTCCTTCTAATTAAGCTAGAATGTTCAAACTTGGTGTAGACGTTCACTAGGTCAATGTTATGATTGAGTTCAAAGATGAGCATTTTCTGCTTAGGGTAAGCAGAGATAAACAAGCTAATTTGTTGATTCTTTAGGGCACGATAACTTCGGTTATAATGAAGGGAGGGCGGTGAAACTTTTGTCAATAGAGAGTCTAATAGCTAGCCTGTTGTGTGAAATCATTGTATTATTTTTTCTAAATATCAGGGATAGCCGAAAAAAAGAGATTGAAAACCCAAAAAGTCGTATTTTTACAATTTGGAGCATGTTTAGAGGTCTTTCTCGTAAAGTCAACATAATATTTTTTGGGAACTTCTTGTACAAAGAGTCTTATTGGTAGTCTTTTATATGAAACCATCGATCAACAGTCCAACATATCAGGAGTAGAAGAACAAAAGGATCGAACATTGAAAACGGCACCCTTTCATTGTTAAGCGAAACATGCAGTGTGGGTGACTACAATCTACACATTTAGTCATCGTATAGAGCTTATTCAACAGTATCGAATTCCAACTGCTTAGGGATATTTTACGTGCACTCCAATGTGTACACGGGACCTTGGTTTTTCGTCCCATCCGAATGACTAGACAGCTGTGCTTGTCAGGCCCTCCGTTCTGCCTCACTGACAAGGGGAACCACGCCGGGAAATCGAGATGAACTTTCTCCGTGCAGAACTTTCAATTCAGGCGAAAACGTTTATTGCATACGATTAAGCTGGTCAGTTGGAGCTTATTTTCAAAAGTTTTGTAATAATCGGTTGGTAATTAAAGTACCGTGCACATTAAACTGTTAAAACAGAAAATTTCGCCCGGTTGAAATGTTTCTTGCTATAAGTCAGCAATTTTCTGAATTCAGGGAGGCTGAATGGCTGAATGGTTAGCATGTGCGCACTGTATCGTAACGTCTGTCATTGAGTCAACGGGCGTCGTTTCGATCTCCAGGTTGCACGTGACATGAAGTATGATGTCCAACCTTGTGGGTTTTCTCCGTGTTCTTCGGTTTCCTCCCAACGGCTAAAGACCTGTAAGCGCAGGGGGAGTTTTTAAATAAAATTAAAAAACATATGTTAGTCCCGAAATGACCTAGTTTGTGTCGAATGGACATTAGGCCGCATTTCTCTCTTTCTCTTTTATTTTTAAAGTTTTGTAATAATCGGTTGGTAATCAAAGGTACTGTAAAAGTGATAAAACAGAAAATAATCGGTTGGTAATCAAAGGTACTGTAAAAGTCATAAAACAGAAAATTTCGCCCGGTTGTAATGTTTCTCACTTTAAAGTCAGCAATTTCCCGATTTTAAGTGGCAAACGTTTATTGCGAACGCTTAAGCTGGTCAGGGGGGAGCTTATTTTTAAAAGTTTTGTAATATTCGGTTGATAACTAAAGGTACCGTGCAAATTAAACTGTTACAATAGAAAATTTGGCCCGGTTGAAATGTTTCTCGCTGTAGGTCAGCAATTTGCCGATTTTAGGGAGGTTGCGTGGCTGAATGGTTAGCACGTGCGCTCTGTATCATAACGTCTGTCATTGAGTCAACTGCCGTTGTTTCGATTTTTTGGTTGTACGTGACAAGGAGTATGGTTGCCTGTCCAACCTCGTAGGCCGTAACCGCCGCTGACCGGGTAAAATTTCCCTCATTGCACACATTATGGCATATGCCCGTCTTCATTAGCCCATTTTAGGAGCAGAACAGTCGGACGTTAAACCCCATTCAATTTCATTTCATTTTCTCTATGTTGCTTATTTATTATAGTGGATAAATATTTTTCTGGTTCTAGCAATTATTTAATTTCTGCATAGAAATCTTGCTTTGGCCAGTTTTTTTTATTGCAGAGTGCCATTCTTGTTTAAACAAACATGATCCTTTGTTTAAAACATGCTTAAGAAGTCGTCACGATTTCCTACTTATAACCAAACATATTGGAAATATTAGTCTGGCATTATTAAATCCTAATTTTATTGGTCTTATTTAAAATTAAACTTTCATTTAACTATGAACAACCCTTAACGTGTCTCTTTAAAACTATTAAGTACTCTAAAACAGTAGCTCAACCTTTTGACCTAAACTCATTAATTTACCATTTTGTTGTGAGCGACTTCTTATTCTTCCTATATGACATATTGCACGTGTCTGATTTCAAAGGGGGGTTGAGTGGCTGAATGGTAAGCACGCGCGCCTGTCATTGAGTAAACTAGCGTGTTTTCGAATGCCCGGTTGTACGTGACAAGGAGTAAGGTCGCCTGTCCAACCTGCCATTTTTAATTTTTTTTTCCCGCCATTTTCATTTCATTTTCTCATCCGTCTCATTACAGTAATACAAGTTTCAGTTATTTCCCTTTAGTTTTCAGATTATTGTTATGCCTGGGTGCAATGTTTCATACTATATTTAGACTTGTAACTTCGCGAGTTTTTGACCAATTTTAATAATTTTTTCTTCGTATCCTTTTATTTAGGTTACTTGATACAATCAATGACACGTGACGATGAATATGAAAGCTTTCATATCTGCATGGGACAGTAGCAGATCTAGTTATTGTTATTTTTTTTTTGTGTTTTATCCACAAATCGGATTTCTCAGAATCTAACCACAGTATCTTTATGAAACTTTTACCTACCCCCCCAAAAATGGGTGGTAGCTGTTGATTAAATATATTTTCAAAACGTTTTACGAATCCGAAATCACCGAAATTTACGAACGACAAAATGGACAATGCATAGTCGTAACTTTATTGTTTTTTGACCGATTTTACTAAATCTTTTTTCTTTGAATACCTTGAAAAAAATCATTTTCATCAGCAGTTTCACATTTTCGAATTTCGAAAATTCGTCGCTGTGATTTCGAACCGGAAGTTTAGACCAATTTGACAACTTCTTTAATAGTTGTGCGATTTTCATTCAATTTAGTATATAAGTAGATCCTACCGATTTGACTTCAAAAATATAATTAGAAATTTTTTAAATTATCTCCCCTTGGTGAAATTAAGGATCAAAGTTTTCAAAAAAATCGTCGAAATATAGGTCAGAATGACCTAATTTTTTTTTTCGATACTAGACAAGGAATTACTGATTCGTACACAAAATATGGAGTTTGTCGATCGAACCGGAAGTGCCACCATCTTGAAACGTGAAAAATCAATAAGGCTTTTTTGCTATTTTACTTACAGACTCGGGGGTTATATTTTCTGAATCCTTGTAGGAAGGCCTAAAAAATGTCGCGAACAGAATTTTGATTTAGGTCAACCGGGAGTCACCATTTTGAATTGAAAATCAAAAATAGAAGCAATTTGAAGGGCCGAGACTTTTGAGCACAATAACTCTCATTCTAATTAAGCTAGAATGTTCTAACTTGGTGTAGACGTTCACTAGGTCAATGTTATGATGAAGTTCAAAGATGAGCATTTTCTGCTTAGGGTAAGCAGAGATAAGCATATTGATTTGTTGATTCTTTAGGGCACGATAACTTCGGTTATAATGAAGGGAGGGCGGTGAAACTTTTGTCAATAGAGAGTCTAATAGCTAGCCTGTTGTGTGAAATCATTGTATCATTTTTTTTTAAATATCAGGGATAGCCGAAAAAAGGAGATTGAAAATCCAAAAAGTCGTATTTTTACAACTTGGAGTATGTTTAGAGGTCTTTCTCGTAAAGTCAACATAATATTTGTTGGGAACTTCTTCTACAAAGAGTCTTATTGGTAGTCTTTTATATGAAACCATCGATCAACAGTCCAACATATCAGGAGTAGAAGAACAAAAGGATCGAACATTGAAAACGGCACCCTTTCATTGTTAAGCGAAACATGCAGTGTGGGTGACTACAATCTACACATTTAGTCATCGTATAGAGCTTATTCAACAGTATCGAATTCCAACTGCTTAGGGATATTTTACGTGCACTCCAATGTGTACACGGGACCGTGGTTTTCGTCCCATCCGAACTAGACAGCCGTTCTGCCTCACTGACAAGGGGGAACCACGCCGGGAAATCGAGATGAACTTTCTCCGTGCAGAACTTTCAATTCAAGCCAAACTTTTATTGCATACGATTACGCTGGTCAGTTGGAGCTTATTTTCAAAAGTTTTGTAATAATCGGTTGGTAATTAAAGTACCATGCACATTAAACTGTTAAAACAGAAAATTTCGTCCGGTTCAAATGTTTCTTGCTATAAGTCAGCAATTTTCCGAATTCAGGGAGGCTGAATGGCTGAATGGTTAGCATGTGCGCGCTGTATCGTAACGTCTGTCATTGAGTCAACGGGCGTCGTTTCGATCGCCAGGTTGCACGTGACATGGAATATGATGTCCAACCCCGTTTATTGCGAACGATTAAGCTGTTCAGGGGGAGCTTATTTTTAAAAGTTTTGTAATATTCGGTTGATAACTAAAGGTACCGTGCAAATTAAACTGTTAAAATAGAAAATTTGGCCCGGTTGAAATGTTTCTCGCTGTAGGTCAGCTAGAATGTTCAAACTTGATCGAGTTCACAGCAGAAATAACAGTGAAACGATCAACGAACTCATAGCAGAAATAACAGTGCAAAACTTAACGAATTCATAGCAGAAATGAAATGGGGTTTTACGTCCTACTCTTCTTCACCTGACCTGGGCTAATGGAAGACCACACAGTGTGCCACACAGTGTGCTATGAGGGAATTTTTGCCCGGGCAAGGGATCTTTTACGTGCACTCCAATGTGTACACGGGACCTCGGTTTTTCGTCCCATCCGAACGACTAGGCAGCTGTCCTTATCAGGCCCTCCTTCTGCATCACTGACAAGAGGAAACCACGCCGGAAAATCGAGATGAGCTTTCTCGGCCAATGCAAGGATCGAACACCCGACCTCCATTCTAACGAGCCAGCGCCTTGCCCACTTAGCCACCGTGATTCCCATAAATAGCAATGAAACGATCAACGAATTTATAGCAGTAATAACACTTCAACAATTAACGGATTCGTAGCAGAAATAACGATGAAACAATTAACGAATTCGTAGCAGAAATAACAATGAAACGTTCAACGAAATAATAGCCGAAATAAGAGTGGAACAATGAACGAATTAATAGTAGACGAGTTCATAGTAGAAAAAACAGCGAAACAATGAACGAATCATAGCAGAAACCAGAAGGCTATCAATACACTGTGAAATTTGAAACCTAAATGGCCCGGCTAGGAACAATATCTACATGCCCGTAAAAGACTACTTAACAGTTGGAATTCGAAAGAAAAGACCGTAACGACGCTGTCCGATCAAACTTTAGTTAATTCAGTCGGCGCAAAAAGATAGGTCGTTAAAACCATTTCTGTTCAGTTCATTCCATTTCCTTAAATCTATGAAAGTTGTGTGAATTGGGAATCGCGTATTACTCAACAGTTTCAGGGGAGATAAGCCGTCTTTGAGATTGGAAATCAATTTTTGATATCGACTGTGTATGATTGCTACTAGATCGATTGTGATTCAGGTTCTAATCAGTTTGGATTGAAGAATCGGGGTGGTATATGTGTGTGTGATGGGGTGAGGGTGGTGTCACAAGACGCTATATCCCATTCGCAACCACACACCTAACAAATGCAGGGTATAGGTTGCGATCAGTTCTTTCAAGATTTTCATATATTTAAGCCACTTTATTACACGCCTCATCTGAAAATGTCTGTGTTAGTGTAGATAAATGTTGACAAAATAGCATCTTTCACCATTTTGACTTTCAGTTACAGAACTAGCATAGGGGCGTTTTAAGGTTTATCATGGCGGAGGCTGTACTATTTTGAGGGCCCTCTGTCGCGAGGGGAGGTTCTTGATTGATGATTGTCACCCCAATGCAATGGCTGCATTCTCATTCAGTAGTGGATTCGACAGTAACAGTGTATAGAAAACGATTGAGTTGGACTCGGGGGCCCTTTCCCTTGGCACTAGGGACCCTTTTGTCATTCGTCGGACCCTTTTGTCTGTCTTTAGAGCCCTCCCTAACTAGGGCACATTTTCATTTTTCGCATCGGTTTTAGCATTTTTCTCCCGTTTTATTTTTTCAACTGCTTTGATTTTTTTCGCGGGGAGGCTGGCGCCTCCAGCGCCTCAGCTATAAAACGCTTTTGAACTAACAGTACTATTGACACAATACCGTTTTTTCCAGTAATGGTAACTCACTCGTTTCTTCAAGAATCATTCGGCATTCCAGGTATGCTACATTCTATTCGCTGTCTTCCATAGGAGCGGTAAGATGAGACCTGTTTGTGGGAAAATCCCTAAACAATATGCGAGGGTGGAATAATCGTACATTACTTTAAGGTTTGCGTGAAGTAATTGACATATCGAAATTACAGTTATATGCACTGAATAACCATGACACGGAGAGAGAGAGAGAGAGAGAGAGAGAGAGAGAGAGAGAGAGAGAGAGAGAAATGGGGTTTAACGTCCACTCGACGCAAACTAGGTCATTTTGGGACTAACATATGGTTTAATTTTATTTCAATAATCTGCTTGCGCATATTAACAGTGGGAGGAAACCGCAGGTCCCGGGATAAACCCATGAGATTGGACAGGCGAGATTGTAGGTTAGGGTTAGGGTAAGCGCTAAGGTTAGGTCTTGGGTTAGGATTAGCGATATCCCTATTTACATCTCGTGACCTTTGACCAAACGTAATGAAGACAGGATGTGACGTATATATGCACATTGAGGTTATCAAGCTATAGACCGGACTAGTAGTAAGCTATAAACGGATAAATAACAAGAGTTTATATGTATATTATTTTATTAAATTTATATATATCTTAACTCCCTGATTTACGTATATACATTATGCATGAACAATAGAAACTATATACTAGTATTTATAAGTATTAAAGCTATGGTAATATTATGCTATCATAAGCCGTATTGTCTTAATATTTGTTGTAACCGCAACCTTGATAGTTATTGTAAGAAGGATAACGGTTGTAGTTGTTGTATCCGTTACCGTATCCGTTGTTATTGTAGTTATATCCCTTCCCATATTCGTTGTTATTGTGGCCATTGTTGTAACCGTTGTTGTAATTGTAGGGGCCGGTGTAACTATTGTATCCTTTATTATTGTATTGGTTGTACTTGTATAGTCCGTTGTTGTATCGTTACCAACGATACCATGACCAATTCCGTGTCCAACAATACCGTGTCCGATACCGTTACCAACGATGTCATGCCCAATGCCGTTACCAATCTTTCCATGTCCAATAAGTCCGTGTCCGATTCCGTTTCCAATGATACCATGTCCGATACCGTTACCAACGATACCATGACCAATTCCGTTTCCAACAATACCGTGTCCGATACCGTTACCAACGATGCCATGCCCAATGCCGTTACCAATCTCTCCATGTCCAATAAGTCCGTGTCCGATTCCGTTTCCAATGATACCATGTCCGATACCGTTACCAACGATACCATGACCAATTCCGTTTCTAACAATACCGTGTCCAATACCGTTACCGATACCGTTACCAACAATACCATGACCAATTCCGTTACCAATAACACCGACTTTGCCAACAGCTACTATTCCGTGTGTGAGTCGGTTTCCTTGGATACCATGTCCAATACCATGGTTGAGTCCGTTGCCAATAGCTCCTACACCAACAAGACCATGTCCAACACCGGCATGTCCTCTTCCATATCCTTTACCAATTCCGTTTGCAAAGACACCAACACCATGTCCGAAACCGTGTCCGATTTTAGCATCGATGTATTGGGAAGCAGCTACTGTCAAACAGACAGCGAAAGCGACGAAAGCCTGAAAAAGAAAAAAAAAACATGTGTTTTACAGAAATAGCCGTAGATTTGATTCCATACTAAAAAAAAAATCGCGAGGGTTTATTTATAACCAAAAACTTGACAATCAAGAAATTTTACTGTGCCGCCATTATTTAGTACATGATCGAGTTTTGGCGTTACCAGGCAAAATCACAAGTAATGTTCAACTCTGGGTAATAATTTACACTTTTTATAATTTACCGTTCTGGCCCTATGAATATAAAACTGCCTTTAATACAATGTCAAGGGCGATAAGCAATAATACAACAGTGACGATGCAATACCATGTTCAACCCTCGGTAATTTCTACCAGTTTTAAATTTAAAGATGGACCTATGGGTATGCATGCCAACTGCGATAAGCAATCATATAAAAATTTAGTATGTAATGAAACTTATTAGTGCTATACCAAATTAGATATCAGGTTTCTTGTCTAGAAAGTTCAAGTATATCCCATCTGGGTCACGATCCTTGTCACTACATACCGCTAATTAGAAGTATTGAAGATTATTTAGTCAACAAGTTAAATTTACTCTCTGTAGATTGTTACAATGTTTTACTGTATTATTCCAGTCTGTATAGAACAGAGGGCGAAAAAGCAAGTCCCATTTAGGATTTCAGGGACCGGGTATGCTTATCTTAAAACTTCAAAGATTTGAAATCTTATACGGAGTAGGGCAAAAGTCCTACTTTATACACCGACTGGACCATTGAAGACAAACAGGTAGATTTTGCCCGGACATCTGTATCACGATATACTCTATCAAAGAATCTTTTACGTGCACGCCAATGTGCACACTGAACATTGCTTTTCGTCCCATCCTGACAATTAGACACTATTCCCTGTCAGACCGGGCAGACGTACTGTCCTGTACAGCTAACAAGGGCAGTCAAGCCTGTACAATTGACTTTCTGGTCAAACCCCGGGAGAGAGCCCAAGACCTACTGGTTAATTAATCAGTGTCTCTTATCACTGAGCCACCATGATCCCCATACATTAAAAACGCGGAGTTCGTAGATGAGCATATTATGCTTAGGGTAAGCAGAGATAAGCAATTAGATTGGTTGATGATTTTGGACACTTTCACTTCAGTCAGAGTGATGAAACTTGGTGTATAGTTTCATTACATCAATATCTTGAATACGTTCGACAATGAGCATTGTCTGCCCTGGATAAGCAGAGCGATGAGCAATTTGATTGGTCGAGAATTTGAAACAAAATAACTCTCCTTCTAATTGGGGCAGAATGTTCAATCTTGGTGAAGGCGTTCATTAGGTCAGTGCCATAAAGGAGTGCGAAGATGAGCATTGTCTGCTTACAGTAAGCAGAGATAAGCAATCTGATTGGTTGATTCTTTGGGGCACGATAACTTTCGTTATAATGAAGTGAGAGTGACAAAATTCCAAATATAGATTCATTATGTCATTACCTTGACTAAGTTTGATGTTGAGAATTTCTGCGTAGATTTAGGAGCAATAAGCAATTTGACACATCACATTGGAACATAACACCTCTGTTTCTAATTAAGGTAGAATTTGAACCGGTTGAATTGTTTCTCGTTATAACTCGGTGAGTTTTTGGCGGATTTCATTAATTCTTTTTCCTTTTTAAGATTCTTTATATAACTCTTGAGATGCGACAGAAACTGACCGTGAATATGAAAGCTTTAATATCTGCTTAGCAGATCTAGTTAAGCTTTCATATTACATATGAAAGCTTATTGTTTCTGTTAAAGTTATTATTATTATTATTTTTTTTTTTGTGTGTTTTCTGCAAATCGGATTTCTCAGAATCTATCCATAGGATCTTTCTGAAATTTTGACCTACCCCCCCAAAAATGGGGTGCGAACCTTGATTAAATATATTTTCGAAACGTTTTACGATCCGAAATCACCGAATTTTACGAACGAAAAAAATGAGAATGCATAGTCGTAACTTTGTTATTTTTTGACCGATTTTACTAATTCTTTTTTCTTTGAATACCTTTAAAAAAATCATTTTCATCTGCAGTTTCACATTTTCGAATTTCGAAAATTCGTCGCTGTGATTTCGAACCGGAAGTTTAGACCAATTTGACAACTTCTTTAATAGTTGTACGATTTTCATGAAATTTAGTATCTAAGTAGATCTTACCGATGTGACTTCAAAAATATAATTAGAAATTTTCTAAATTATCTCCCCTTGACGAAATTAAGGATCAAAATTTTCAAAAAAATCATCGAAATATAGGTCAGAATGACCTGATTTTTTTTTTGGATACTAGATAAGTAATTACTGATTTGTAAACAAAATATGGAGTTTGTCGATCGAACCGGAAGTGCCGCCATATTTAAAAGTGAAAAATCAATAAGGCTTTTTTGCTATTTTACTTACAGACTCGGGAGTTATATTTTCTGAATCCTTGTAGGAAGGCCTAAAAAATGTCGCGAATAGAATTTTGATTTCTGTCACGTGATGGTCACCATTTTGAATTGAAAATGAAAAATAGAAGGGTCGGGACTTTGGAACACAATTACTCTCCTTCTAATTAAGCTAGAATGTTCAAACTTGGTGTAGACGTTCACTAGGTCAATGTTATGATTGAGTTTAAAGATCAGCATTTTCTGCTTAGGGTAAGCAGAGATAAGCATGCTAATTTGTTGATTCTTTAGGGCACGATAACTTCGGTTATAATGAAGGGAGGGCGGTGAAACTTTTGTCAATAGAGAGCCTGTTGTGTGAAATCATTGTATTATTTTTTCTAAATATCAGGGATAGCCGAAAAAAAGAGATTGAAAATCCAAAAAGTCGTATTTTTACAATTTGGAGCATGTTTAGAGGTCTTTCTCGTTAAGTCAACATAATATTTTTTGGGAACTTCTTCTATTGGTAGTCTTTTATATGAAACCATCGATCAACAGTCCAACATATCAGGAGTAGAAGAACAAAAGGATCGAACATTGAAAACGGCACCCTTTCATTGTTAAGCGAAACATGCAGTGTGGGTGACTACAATCTACACATTTAGTCATCGTATAGAGCTTATTCAACAGTATCGAATTCCAACTGCTTAGGGATATTTTACGTGCACTCCAATGTGTACACGGGACCTTGGTTTTTCGTCCCATCCGAATGACTAGACAGCTGTGCTTGTCAGGCCCTCCGTTCTGCCTCACTGACAAGGGTAACCACGCCGGGAAATCGAGATGAACTTTCTCCGCGCAGAACTTTCAATTCAGGCGAAAACGTTTATTGCATACGATTAAGCTGGTCAGTTGGAGCTTATTTTCAAAAGTTTTGTAATAATCGGTTGGTAATTAAAGTACCGTGCACATTAAACTGTTAAAACAGAAAATTTCGCCCGGTTGAAATGTTTCTTGCTATAAGTCAGCAATTTTCTGAATTCAGGGAGGCTGAATGGCTGAATGGTTAGCATGTGCGCACTGTATCGTAACGTCTGTCATTGAGTCAACGGGCGTCGTTTCCATCTCCAGGTTGGACGTGACATGAAGTATGATGTCCAACCTCGTGGGTTTTCTCCGTGTCCTTCGGTTTCCTCCCAACGGCTAAAGACTTGTAAGCGCAAGGGGAGTTTTTAAATAAAATTAAAAAACATATGTTAGTCCCGAAATGACCTAGTTTGTGTCGAATGGACATTAGGCCGCATTTCTCTCTTTCTCTTTTATTTTTAAAGTTTTGTAATAATCGGTACTGTAAAAGTGATAAAACAGAAAATTGCCCCCGGTTGTAATGTTTCTCACTTTAAAGTCAGCAATTTACCGATTTTAAGGGGCAAACGTTTATTGCGAACGCTTAAGCTGGTCAGGGGGAGCTTATTTTTAAAAGTTTTGTAATATTCGGTTGATAACTAAAGGTACCGTGCAAATTAAACTGTTACAATAGAAAATTTGGCCCGGTTGAAATGTTTCTCGCTGTAGGTCAGCAATTTGCCGATTTTAGGGAGGTTGCGTGGCTGAATGGTTAGCACGTGCGCTCTGTATCATAACGTCTGTCATTGAGTCAACTGGCGTTGTTTCGATTTCTTGGTTGTACGTGAAGGAGTATGGTCGCCTGTCCAACCTCGTAGGCCGTAACCGCCGCTGCCCGGGTAACATTTCCCTCATTGCACACTTTATGGCATATGCCCGTCTTCATTAGCCCATTTTAGGAGCAGAACAGTCGGACGTTAAACCCCATTCAATTTCATTCCATTTTCTCTATGTTGCTTATTTATTATAGTGGATAAATATTTTTCTGGTTCTAGCAATTATTTAATTTCTGCATAGAAATCTTGCTTTTGCCAGTTTTTTTTATTGCAGAGTGCCATTCTTGTTTAAACAAACATGATCCTTTGTTTAAAACATGCTTAAGAAGTCGTCACGATTTCCTACTTATAACCAAACATATTGGAAATATTAGTCTGGCATTATTAAATCCTAATTTTATTGGTCTTATTTAAAATTAAACTTTCATTTAACTATGAACAACCCTTAACGTGTCTCTTTAAAACTATTAAGTACTCTAAAACAGTAGCTCAACCTTTTGACCTAAACTCATTAATTTACCATTTTGTTGTGAGCGACTTCTTATTCTTCCAATATGACATATTGCACGTGTCTGATTTCAAAGGGGGTTGGGTGCCTGAATGGTTAGCACGCGCGCCTGTCATTGAGTTAACTAGCGTGTTTTCGAATGCCCGGTTGTACGTGACAAGGAGTAAGGTCGCCTGTCCAACCTGCCATTTTTAATTTTTTTTCCCGCCATTTTCATTTCATTTTCTCATCCGTCTCATTACAGTAATACAAGTTTCAGTTATTTCCCTTTAGTTTTCAGATTATTGTTATGCCTGGGTGCAATGTTTCATACTATATTTAGACTTGTAACTTCGCGAGTTTTTGACCAATTTTAATAATTTTTTCTTCTTATCCTTTTATTTAGGATACTTGATACAATCAATGACACGTGACGATGAATATGAAAGCTTTCATATCTGCATGGGACAGTAGCAGATCTAGTTATTGTTATTTTTTTTTTGTGTTTTATCCACAAATCGGATTTCTCAGAATCTAACCACAGTATCTTTATGAAACTTTTACCTACCCCCCCCCCAAAAATGGGTGGTAGCTGTTGATTAAATATATTTTCAAAACGTTTTACGAATCCGAAATCACCGAAATTTACGAACGACAAAATGGACAATGCATAGTCGTAACTTTATTGTTTTTTGACCGATTTTACTAAATCTTTTTTCTTTGAATACCTTGAAAAAAATCATTTTCATCAGCAGTTTCACATTTTCGAATTTCGAAAATTCGTCGCTGTGATTTCGAACCGGAAGTTTAGACCAATTTGACAACTTCTTTAATAGTTGTGCGATTTTCATTCAATTTAGTATATTAGTAGATCCTACCGATGTGACTTCAAAAATATAATTAGAAATTTTCTAAATTATCTCCCCTTGGTGAAATTAAGGATCAAAGTTTTAAAAAAAATCGTCGAAATATAGGTCAGAATGACCTAATTTTTTTTTTCGATACTAGACAAAGAATTACTGATTCGTACACAAAATATGGAGTTTGTCGATCGAACCGGAAGTGCCACCATCTTGAAACGTGAAAAATCAATAAGGCTTTTTTGCTATTTTACTTACAGACTCGGGAGTTATATTTTCTGAATCCTTGTAGGAAGGCCTAAAAAATGTCGCGAACAGAATTTTGATTTAGGTCAACCGGGAGTCACCATTTTGAATTGAAAATCAAAAATAGAAGCAATTTGAAGGGCCGATACTTTTGAGCACAATAACTCTCATTCTAATTAAGCTAGAATGTTCTAACTTGGTGTAGACGTTCACTATGTCAATGTTATGATGAAGTTCAAAGATGAGCATTTTCTGCTTAGGGTAAGCAGAGATAAGCATATTGATTTGTTGATTCTTTAGGGCACGATAACTTCGGTTATAATGAAGGGAGGGCGGTGAAACTTTTGTCAATAGAGAGTCTAATAGCTAGCCTGTTGTGTGAAATCATTGTATCATTTTTTTTAAATATCAGGGATAGCCGAAAAAAAGAGATTGAAAATCCAAAAAGTCGTATTTTTACAATTTGGAGCATGTTTAGAGGTCTTTCTCGTAAAGTCAACATACTATTTTTTGGGAACTTCTTCTACAAAGAGTCTTATTGGTAGTCTTTTATATGAAACCATCGATCAACAGTCCAACATATCAGGAGTAGAAGAACAAAAGGATCGAACATTGAAAACGGCACCCTTTCATTGTTAAGCGAAACATGCAGTGTGGGTGACTACAATCTACGCATTTAGTCATCGTATAGAGTTTATTCAACAGTATCGAATTCCAACTGCTTAGGGATATTTTACGTGCACTCCAATGTGTACACGGGACCTTGGTTTTTCGTCCCATCCGAAGGACTAGACAGCTGTGTTTGTCAGGCCCTCTGTTCTGCCTCACTGACAAGGGGAACCACGCCGGGAAATCGAGATGAACTTTTTCCGTGCAGAACTTTCAATTCAAGCCAAACGTTTATTGCATACGATTAAGCTGGTCAGTTGGAGCTTATTTTCAAAAGTTTTGTAATAATCGGTTGGTAATTATTAAAGTACCGTGCACATTAAACTGTTAAAACAGAAAATTTCGCCCGGTTGAAATGTTTCTTGCTATAAGTCAGCAATTTTCCGAATTCAGGGAGGCTGGATGGCTGAATGGTTAGCATGTGCTCGCTGTATCGTAACGTTTGTCATTGAGTCAACGGGCGTCGTTTCGGTCTCCAGGTTGCACGTGACATGGTGTATGATGTCCAACCTCGTGGGTTTTCTCCGTGTACTTCGGTTTCCTCCCAACGGCTAAAGACCAGTAAGCGCAAGGGGAGTTTTTAAATAAAATTAAAAAACATATGTTAGTCCCGAAATTACCTAGTTTGTGTCGAATGGACATTAGGCCGCATTTCTCTCTTTCTCTTTTATTTTTAAAGTTTTGTAATAATCGGTTGGTAATCAAAGGTACTGTAAAAGTGATAAAACAGAAAATTTCGTCCGGTTGTAATGTTTCTCAATTTGCCGATTTTAAGGGGCAAACGTTTTTCAGCAATTTGCCGATTTTAAGGGGCAAACGTTTATTGCGAACGATTAGGCTGGTCAGGGGGAGCTTATTTTTAAAAGTTTTGTAATATTCGGTTGATAACTAAAGGTACCGTGCAAATTAAACTCTTAAAATAGAAAATTTGGCCCGGTTGAAATATTTCTCGCTGTAGGTCAGCAATTTGCCGATTTTAGGGAGGTTGCGTGGCTGAATGGTTAGCACGTGCGCTCTGTATCATAGCGTCTGTCACTGAGTCAACTGGCGTTGTTTCGATTTCTTGGTTGTACGTGACAAGGAGTATGGTCGCATGTCCAGCCTCGTAGGTCGTAACGCCGTTGCCCGGGTAAAATTTCCCTCATTGCACACTTTATGGCGTATGCCCGTCTTCAGTAGCCCATTTTAGGAGCAGCACAGTAGGACGTTAAACCCCATTCAATTTCATTTTCTCTATGTTGCTTATTTATTATAGTGGATAAATATTTTTCTGGTTCTAGCAATTATTTAATTTCTGCATAGAAATCTTGCTTTGGCCAGTTTTTTTTTTATTGCAGAGTGCCATTCTTGTATATTGAAGTCTATGACCCTTTGTTTAAAACATGCTTAAGAAGTCGTCACGATTTCCTACTTATAACCAAACATATTGGAAATATTAGTCTGGCATTATTAAATCCTAATTTTATTGGTCTTATTTAGAATTAAACTTTCATTTAACTATGAACAACTCTTAACGTGTCTCTTTAAAACTATTAAATACTCTAAAACAGTAGCTCAACCTTTTGACCTAAACTCATTAATTTACCATTTTGCTGTGAGCGACTTCTTATTCTTCCTATATGACATATTGCACGTGTCTGATTTCAAAGGGGGGTTGGGTGGCTGAATGGTTAGCACGCGCGCCTGTCATTGAGTTAACTAGCGTGTTTTCGAATGCCCGGTTGTACGTGACAAGGTGTAAGGTCGCCTGTCCAACCTGCCATTTTTAATTTTTTTTCCCGCCATTTTCATTTCATTTTCTCATCCGTCTCATTACAGTAATACAAGTTTCAGTTATTTCCCTTTAGTTTTCAGATTATTGTTATGCCTGGGTGCAATGATTCATACTATATTTAGACTTGTAACTTCGCGAGTTTTTGACCAATTTTGATAATTTTTTCTTCTTATCCTTTTATTTAGGATACTTGATACAATCAATGACACGTGACGATAAATATGAAAGCTTTCATATCTGCATGGGACAGTAGCAGATCTAGTTTTTTTTATTATTATTATTTACCGCCGGAGCCTATTTCTCTATGATCGAAAAGAGATACCGATCTGCGGTTCATCTTTCTATTGGGAAACCATGTGGTGGCTACTCAATAAAGCAATTTTTGAACTTCTGCGCAGACCGGAAGTGGTCGAATTTTGAACGTTGGTAAAAAATAAAAAATAGGCCGTGGTTTCGTCAATTCTCTACCTATATTCAAACAAATCACATTTTTGGAAAGCCTGAGACTTTTCCAAGACAATAGCAATCTCACATTTCGCAATTTCGAAACTTCGTCGCTGACTTCTATCGTTCGAAAATTCAAAACACGTCGCCTACGAGACAATTTTTGTTATTTTTCAAAATTTGCAAATTTGACCTACATTTTTGGATACCTGACGTCAATCCGATTCCAGTAATATAAGTTTCATTCAGAGTTATCGCCCTTTATTTTTCGATTTTTTTCGAATTTTCTTCCCATTTTGTGAGCTGTGGTGCTGTTTTACAGCCAAAATGATGTTTCTGAAACTTACGGAACATGAAGTTATAGTCCAATACCAACTGATAAAGCAATTTCGACAAGAATCCTTTAACCGGAAGTGGTCGAAATAATGTGCAATATTTTGAAAAAAATGCAAAAAATGGATATTTTGGGGAAAAACGCGATTCCTCCGCCCGATATCAATGGATGAAAGAAATTATGGTACCATTGGACTGCACTAGGATTGTCCTATCCTATGATACCCAATTCATACGGATATTATGATCAGGCAGCAAAATATGGCACGCTGAAAATCAAGTATTTTCTGATTTGGAGCGTTTTTGGACGCCTATATCTCGAAAACTTAACCGCAACTTTTTTTAAAATTTTTTCTATCGAGAGTCCTTTCGGAGTTAATTTGCATGAAATCATCCAATAGGCCTTTGAAATATCTGGAATAGGTGAAATAACGGACTGAAAATCGAAAAAAGTCGAAAAATCGTGAAATTTGGGAAAATGCTCTACTATTTTTTTATTTGAAGAGAATTTTTAAAAAAGGTTGTATATTCAGATAGCTGACCTAATTACGATTCTAACGATGTATAATATGTATGTAATTATTGAAATTTAATTTTCGATATTTTAATTTTTTTTTCATTTTTGGCACATTTGAACACAGGATTTCTCAGGGGCATTTTATCTGATCAGATAATGTAATATATGATTACAGAGCCCTGTGGCTATTTTAGTGCCCAAACCGGCTATTAAAACTATTCCGACAATAATAACCGTACCGGAAGTATTCAAAAAATGAAAAAAAAGGTTAAAAACATTGTCTCACTTACGAAAAACTTGATTGCTCTCTTAGGTAATAGCGGACCAAAAGAACTAAAGTGTCGTTGGATAGTCCTATTAATGGACCATCATATGGTATCTAAATAATACGATTTCGATGGTAAGGAAATAAATTATTGTATGCCAAAAATCAAGTATTTTCCGATTTTTTAACATTCTGAGACGCCCTTTTCTCGAAAACGCCGCCGCAGATTTTTCTGAAACTTTTCTTACTCAAAGTCCTATCGGTTGTCTATATAGTGAATCCAAAATGAAAAGCATTGAAATAATATAGGTGGTCCAAAAATGGCATCAAACTTTAAAAAAAAAGTTGAAAAATCGTTAAATTTTTGTAAACGCTCTTTAATTTATCTTTTTTTCCAAAACTACTCAATGGATGTTTCTGACACTTCTGGTATAGAAAGTTAAGTATCCAAAGAACTTCGTAAAGCTATCACGACAACGATCGTAAAACCGGAAGTAGTCCGATATTTTGAAAAAAAATATATTTTTTACGAAAAGCTTTTTTATTTATGAATATTTTTTGATGATATTTTACACAGAGTTAAAATATCATCCTACTTGAGCAGAAATGAGAAAAAAAATTGTCTCGGTAATTTGCGTTAGCCGCCATCGGCTAATTTAGTTTTTCGTACCCAGAAAAATTATTTATTGTTGGATTGGTATAAAACAAAGTTCACATGCTCCGTGGTCCCAATTGTAATTTTTTTTTTGTTACGGTGAAATTTTTCTGTCGGCAACGTAAGTGGCGTAATATTAACAAAAACTACAATTTTGACAGTTCGGTACCACTTTTTGAAAGCAAATATTAATTTTTTTCAAAACTGATATAACTAAAAGGATGAACCCTGCAAAGGTGCACAAAATCCTTAGCTCAGATTTTTTAATTTCAATTTCATTTTCGGGCAATTTCGAATAAAATGTAAAATAAAGTGTAAAATTCAGTTGTTTACAATTCATTCAGCGTCTTCATATTTTGAAATATTTATTTGTAATTTTCAATAATCCAGACGAAGAGAATGTATGCTAAAATTAGTTTGTAATATGAGCAGTTGCCGATAAATATGCAATTTTGCATGCATCAGTTTTCACGTTATTTTGCCTATAAAAACGTGATTTATTATTCGATTTGCAATATTTGTTTTTCCATTTGATGCCTAATGTCAATTTAGAGTAGGTCAAGCCAATTTTACATTTTCACTGTGACCGGAAATGACGTCATTTAGGCAAAAACTGCATTTTTAACCTAAAAAAGAAATATATTATTTAAATGAGTCTGCCTTATAATATTTTTAAAATTACGATATTCAATTCCCATCAACGAATAGAATGAAGCCATACGACCCTGCAGATACCACAAAATGGTTTCTAACTTGTACGGTTACAGAGAAATAGGCGATCTTCGATAAGTCACTTTTCAAGGTTTTTGGTCTATAAAAGTGTCAATTATTATTCGATTTTTATAATTTTTTTACCATTTGATGCCTTATGCCATTTATGAATTCTATGAATTAAATTAACATTTTCAATATCACCGGAAGTAATGTAGCCTTCAAAACAAACATTTTTTTGAGGGGATTTATATTTATTATTCGTTTAACTTTATAACGTTTGGTTCTAATGGGCAGTAAGATTGAATATATACCATCATATTGATATCAAGAAAAGGCTTCTAGCATGTTCCCTTGTCGAAAAATAGTCAATTTTCCCAGGGTCACTTATAAGTTTTTTACCTTCTTAATTTCAGTTGATGGGTTATGTGTTAATTATTTATTGCCCGATATATATAAAACAAAGTTTTATTTTGTATGTTGCGAATTTTCGACTTATTTTTCACCTGTAAAAATTTCTTTCGGCAGCGGAATTGACGTAATTTTGCCGTAATTTACAATTTTGACCGGTCTTTTCGCCAGCAAATATTACTTTTACATATGATAGAGGGTGTCACCGAAGCAAAACAATTAAAGTATAGTTTGGTAGCTCAATGGATCGGCTATGGTATAATAAACTTCCTGTATGATTCCTGAAAGCCGGTTCAGTGCTGCTTGCAGGTCTAGTTATTATTATTATTATTCAGATTCCAATATGAATAGATCTCAGCAACTACGTGTCGCATCGTTACGATTTCTTCGGTTTTACTGGGAAAGTGGGTGTGACTTAGAGGATAAAGCTATTTTGAACGTTCTGCGACAATGCGAAATGTCCCAAATCACCGAAGTTGTCGTTTTTGAAAATATTGCAGTAATTTTAACAATAATCATTGGATTTTAACTTTCGATACATTTTGGCATAGCCTTAGACAGGGCACATAGCTACGCTGCTTTCGATTTTTGATTTTCGGCAAATCTTCGAAGATATTAGGCGCCAAATTTCGAAAATTTAAAATTTTACAAAAAACTTTTTTATTTATGAATATTTTTTAGTCGTATTGTGCACAGAATTAAAAAGTCACCTGACTAGTGCAAAAATGTTAAAAAATTTTGTCTCAGTAATTTTCCTTGGCCGCCATTGGCTAATTCAGTTTTTCAGTCCTAGATTAATTTTTTATTGTTCGATTTGTATAAAACAAAGTTCATATGCTTCGTTGTATCAATTGTCATTTTTTTTATTACCAAAAGTGTTATCTGTCGGCACCAGAAGTGGCATAATTTTACCAAAAACTACAATTTTGACAGTTATTTTCCTATTTCGAAAACAAATATTATTTTTGGGAAAAATTATTTGACTCAAAGAGTGTGCCCTTTCAAGGCGCAAAAAATGTAGGAAGCAGTTTTTTTAATTTCGATTTCATTTTCGAGCAAATTCGATTAAGAGGCTAAAAATGGTGTAAAATTGACCTATTTACAACCTATTCAGGCTTTTCAGATTTTAAAATATTTCTTCGTAACTTTTATAAACTTGTAGCTATAATCCATACGAAGAAAATGTATGTTAAAATTCGTTTGTAATATAAGCAGTTACCAAGAAATGGGCAGTTCTGTACAAGTCACTGTTTTCGTTATTTTGCCTGTAAAATAGTCAATTATTATTGGATTTTTATAAAAGTGACATCATTTGATTCAAAAAGCATGTAGCGTCATATCAAGTTGATTACAATTTAAAATTGACACCGGAAGTGAATTCATTTTGTCAAAAACTGCATTTTAAACTTTTTAAATCAATGTTTTATTCAACCAAGAATAACTTAATATGTATTAATAATTTTATCTTTTGGTTTAAATTCACATATGAACAAAACTCATATGGTCATATAGATATCATAAAATTGTTCCTAACTTCTTCGGTTGCCGAGAAATAGACGGTTTTCTACAGGTCACTTTTGAAGGTTTCGGGGCCATAAAAGTGTCAATTATTATTCGATTTTCATAAACGTTACACCGTGTTATACCTAATGCCATTTGGGATTTCATACAAGTAATTTAAGATTTTCATTATCACCGGAAGTAACGTCATTTTGGCAAAAACTGTATTTTTAGCCTTCAAAACAGATATTTTATTCAAATGAGTCTGTTTTGAAATCTTTTACAAATTATGGTATTTGATGCTAATCAACAAATAGAGTGATCCCATACGATCATACAGATACCACAAAATGGTTTCTAACTTGTACGGTTGCAGAGAAATAGCAGATTTTCTACAAGTCACTTTTCAAGTTTTTTGGTCTTTAAAAGTGGCAATTATTATTCGATTTACATAAAATTTTCACTATATGATATCGTATGCCATTTCTGATTTCATAAGACTAATTGAACATTTTCATTAACACAGGAAGTAATTTAATTTTGTCAAGATCATTTACAAGTAAAAAATGTATAAAATGACTTGATATTGCTGGATTGATTGGTTGATTCTGCGTCCATTTTATTTGTGTGCAATGTTAATTTGGAAACCTGTTTAGTGGTTACGTTGGTACCGGAAGTGACATATGTTCAAGGGTAACTTGGCACCGGAAGTGACATGTTTAAGAGTAACTTGGCACCAGTGAAACCCGTCATTCCCGCATGCAGGTCTAGTTCTTATTATTATTATTTTTTTTTTCCAATTTGCTTATATCTCAGGAACTACTTGTCGTATCGATGCAATGTCTTGAGTTTTACTGCAAAAGTGGGTGTGACTTAGAGATTAAAGCTATTTCCGGCATTCTGCGACAATGCGAAATGTCCGAAATCACCGAAGTTGTCGTTTTTTGAAATATTGCCGTAATATTAACAACAATTGTTGGATTTTATCGTTTGAGAGTTTTTGACATAGCCATAGACATGGCACATAGCTACGGGTCTTTAGAGTTTTAAATTTCGCCGAATCTTCGGAAAAATAAGGCGCCAAATTTTGAAAATTTAAATTTTGACAAAAAACTTTTTTATTAATGAATATTTTTTAATGACCTTTTACCAAGGGTTAAAGGGTCGTCTGATTTGGGCAAAAATGTGAACATTTTTTTTTTCTGGATAATTTTCCTTGGTCGCTATTGGCTAATTCAGTTTATCGGTTCTATATAAATTATTTATTGACCGATTTGTATAAAACAAAGTTTATATGCTCCATGGTCCAAAATGTCATTTTTTTTGTTACCGGCAAAGTTTCCTGTCGGCACCGTAAGTGACGTAAATTTAGCAAAAACTACAATTTTAACAGTTCGGTACCACTTTTTGAAAGCAAAACTTATTTTTTTCAAATCTAATATGACTGAAAAGATGTGCCATATAAAGGCGCACAAAACATCGCGCTCAGTTTTTTTAATTTCGATTTCGTTTTCCTGCAATTTGGATTAAAGGGTGAAAAAAGGTGTCAAAATAAGCTATTTACAACCCATCCAGCGTCTTCATATTAAAAAATATATCTTCGTAACATTCATAATCTCGTAGCAATAACCCATACGAAGAGAATGTATGTGAAAATTAATTTGTAATATGCGCAGTTGCCGAGAAAAAGTCAATTTTGCATGAGCCACTTTTCGCGTTATTTTGGCTGTATAAGAATCAATTATTATGTGATTTTCAATTTTCTTTCACCATTGGATGCCTAATGCCATAGTGGACAAGGTCAATCCATTGTATCTCATACGCTGCCACCGGAAATGACGTCATTTGCTCAAAACTTAATTTTTAGCATTAAAAAACAATATTTCATTCAAATGGGTCGTAATTGTTATTTTTTTCAAGTTATGATATTTGATTCTATTCATAAAATAGAATGAACCCATGCGATCATACAGATATCACAAAACGGTTTCTAACTTGTACGGTTGCAGAGAAATGGGCGGTTGTCCACAAGTCACTTTTCCAGGATTTTGGTCTATAAAAGTTATTATTCGATTTTTATAAAATTTTCACCATATGATATCTTACTTCATTTATGATTTCATAGAACTAATTTAACATTTTCAGTATCACCGGAAGTAATTATATTTTGGCAAAAACTTTATTTTTAGCCTTCAAAACAGATATTTTTTTCAAATGAGTCTGATTTGTAATATATTTAAAATTATGATATTTAGTTCGCATCAACTAATAGAATGAACCCATGCGATCATTCAGATACCACAAAATGGTTTCTCACTTGTATGGTTGCAGAGAAATAGACGATTTCCTACAAGTGACTTTTCAGGGTTTGGGGTCTATATGTGATTATTATTTCTGATTTTAAGAAACTAATTTAATATTTTCATTATCGCTGGGAGTACTGTGATATGGTCAGGATCACTTACATGTAACACATGTATAAAATGGATTGGTTCCTGTGGTAATTAGCACATATCGTAACTTCCTGAATTAAATTTGATTGTATGAAAAATCGCTTTTTGTTTAGCTTGTTCACTATGCATCGCTTGCAAATTGTGTTTGTTAATTTGTTGGAAAGATTTATAAAAAAAACTCAGACCCTTTTGTGGGCTATGATCTAGTATCTTAATGTTATTTATGACCCGTCGGCGTCAGTGATTACGTACATGTCGTGTATCCATTAGTACGTTTTTCACATTTGGCCAAAATGGGGAAAAGAATGAAAGAAGGGATATTATATTTGTTTATGTATTAATCAATGCAGACTTTTGAAGGGTCAGATTAACGTGTTTGTCTTTATTCAAATGGTGAGCGTAGTTTGTTGATGCCGAGTCCACAATATTATGGACACGGTGCGCTTTGGTCTTGTGCATCGATCTCCCAAGCAGAGTAGTCTTCGCTTGCAGTTCACACCTTGTCTCAATTGTCATTTTTTTTTTGTTACCAATAGTTTTATCTGTCGGCACCGGAAATGACATAAGTTTACCAAAAACTACCAAAATCTACAATTTTGACAGTTAGGTACCATTTTTCAAGAGAAAATATTATTTTTTTTAAATACTTGATATAACAAAAAGAGTGTGCCCTTTAAAGGCGCAAAAAAGTGTGAGCTCAGTTTTTTTAATTTCGATTTCATTTTCGAGCAAATTCGATTAAGAGTTGAAAATAGGTGTAAAATTGACCTTTTACAACCCATTCAGGCTTTTCAGACTTTAAAATATTTCTACGTAACTTTTATAAACTTGTAGCTTTGATCCATACGCCGAAAATGTATGTTAAAATTAGTTTCTAATATAAGCAGTTGCCGAGAAATGGGCAGTTTTGCATAAGTCACTGTTTTCGTAATTTTGTCTGTAAAATAGTCAATTATTAATGAATATTCACAAAAGTGACATCATTTGATTCAAAAAGCAAGTGTGCGTCATATCATGTTGATTACTATTTAAAATTGACATCGGAATTGACGTCATTTAGTCAAAAACTCCATTTTTAACTTTTAAAATCGATATTTTTTTCAACCAAGAATTATGTCATATGTAATAATAAAATTAACTTTTGGTTTAAATTCACATATTGACAAAACTCATATGCTCATACAGATATCATAAAATTGTTTATAACTTGTTCGGTTGCCGAGATATAGGCGGTTTTCTACAAGTCACTTTTAAAGGTTTTTGGCCCGTAAATGTGTCAATTATTATTCGATTTTCATAAAAGTTTCATCATTTGATGCCTAATGTCATAGACGATATTATAAACTAAATTTAACATTTTAGTAACACCGGAAGTAATGTCATTTTGGCAAAAGCTGTATTTTTAGCCTTCAAAACAGATATTTTATTCAAATGAGTCTGTTTTGAAATCTTTTTAAAATTATGATATTTGATGCCAATCAACAAATAGAATGAACCCATACGATCATACAGATACCACAAAACGGTTTCTAACTTGTACGGTTGCAGAGAAATAGCCGATTTTCTACAAGTCACTTTTCAAGTATTTTGGTCAATAAAAGTAGCAATTATTTTTCGATGTACATAAAATTTTCACTATATGATAGCTTATGCCATTTTTGATTTCATGAAACTAATTGAACATTTTCATTATCACCGGAAGTACTGTAATTTTATCAGGCTCAATTACATGTTACAAATGTATAAAATGAATTGATATTGCTGGATTTTTGTTGATTCTGTTTTCCTTTTATTTGATGTGTGCAATGTTTATGTGGAAATCTGTTTATCGGTGTCATTGGTTCAAGGGCAACATGGGAGCGAAAGTGACATAAGTTTAAAGTTAACGTGGCACCAGTGAAACCCGTCATTCCTGCATGCAGGTCTAGTTTCATACTAATACTGTAAATTAGGATTTCCAACCTGAACTAGTTTTGTCTTTCTCGCGAGAATATATGGAGCTAAAAATTGTTCGCCACCTCAAAAAATAGAGGGGGCGTGCGCCGGGTGCGCTCCCCTCTGGATCCCCGCCTGGGGTTTAACGTCCTACTCTTCTGCACCTAACCTGGGCTAATGGAAGACGGGTATCATTTACTGAACATAATTATTATTGGCAATTATTTCCTTCTCATCCTTTTCCCCTAAAACTATCCTAAATTGCGACAGTCACATGTCAAAATGGTAAAATTTGTAAATTGATGCCTAACAGAGAGGTATAGGCCTAGGGTAGGTTTAAATTAGAGATGTCAATGTCCAATAATTTCGTCATAAAGGGGGGGGGGATCACTATTTTCTGGGATAAAAATACAATAAAAAACCCAAACAGAATTTAGTTTTATTGTTGTCACATTGTGACTTTATTATTTTAAGTTTTCATGCTTATTTAGGCCTACTCCAGCGAGCTTGTGTGAATTTCAATGACAATTACATTCCTATTAATTACAATTTTTAAACATTATTCTTGTTAATGTCATCTGTTCGATCCCAGCAATGGCTGAGGAAGTTCATCCAGGTTTCCCTTTGTCAGTGATGCAGGACGGTGGACCGATGCATGGAACATGGACGAGTTGCAAAGTACAATGCGCATAAACGGGTGCGCGGCGAGTAGCTGGCTGTACACTCGGCAAACCTCGTAAGATTTCGGAATCTAAACTCGGCTGTACGATGAATTCCGCCATATTGGAACTACTTTAAAGGTCCCGGATGGAACATGGCTGCGCCCATTCCAACCACAAGTTGGCGACCTATTTGGCTAGCGACCTATTCGACCGATCCAGCTGTAAGATAATGACGAAATTACACTTCTATTCTGAGCTGAAGGAATGGATAAAAAATAATATATTCTACTTTCATTTGATAGACATAACGTTGGATTTTATTGGTTGATAAATAGAGACTGTTGTCTTTACTCTAAATAGGTTTCCAACGAACAGGTTGCAGCTCGATCGGTCGAATAGGTCGCTAGCCGAATAGGTTCCCAATTTGTGTAATAGCGTCAAGTTTTCCTGTTAAAGTAAACCGGTAGCCGCATCGCAAATGTATGGGCGTAGGTACATATCACTTACTGTCATACATCCGAGACTAGATGTAGTCTACGTAGTTTACGGAATCTGTCGAGATTAGCCGAGTGGCTGGCTGTATCTATTCATATCGTCAGCTCTATTTATAGTATGGATCGTCTGCTGTTACACTGAACTGATGCATGTCTATAACGTCTTTCATTTCGTTTTGGAATTGAAGTTTAAACTGGTCACGCATAGCCAAACCTGCATACAGACCATAAACAGGCTAGTAAGTATTATAGGACTTGGCCCTTGTAAGTTGTATTATATTTATAAATATATTCCTACCAGAAGTACATAGGCCTATTGATCGTAGAAACTGTCTCCGTACCGTAGCCTATCATTTACTGTTATAATTATTGAATTCAGGTAACTTATCACTTACTGAAATGAAATGGGGTTCAGAGGCGGATCCAGGATTTTCAGAAAGAGGGGGCGTGCTGTACCCACTTGGGAGTGCGAATTAAGCCCGGAACAGTGATTTTTGGGTGGAAAAAATGCCCACAAGGACTAATTTCATACTAATACTGTAAATTAGGATTTCCAACCTGAACTAGTTTTGTCTTTCTCGCGAGAATATATGGAGCTAAAAATTGTTCGCCACCTCAAAAAATAGAGGGGGCGTGCGCCGGGTGCGCTCCCCTCTGGATCCCCGCCTGGGGTTTAACGTCCTACTCTTCTGCACCTAACCTGGGCTAATGGAAGACGGGTATCATTTACTGAACATAATTATTAATGGCAATTATTTCCTTCTCATCCTTTTCCCCTAAAACTATCCTAAATTGCGACAGTCACATGTCAAAATGGTAAAATTTGTAAATTGATGCCTAACAGAGAGGTATAGGCCTAGGGTAGGTTTAAATTAGAGATGTCAATGTCCAATAATTTCGTCATAAAGGGGGGGGGGGTATCACTATTTTCTGGGATAAAAATACAATAAAAAACCCAAACAGAATTTAGTTTTAACCATTGTTGTCACATTGTGACTTTATTATTTTAAGTTTTCATGCTTATTTACTCCAGCGAGCTTGTGTGAATTTCAATGACAATTACATTCCTATTAATTACAATTTTTAAACATTATTCTTGTTAATGTCATCTGTTCGATCCCAGCAATGGCTGAGGAAGTTCATCCAGGTTTCCCTTTGTCAGTGATGCAGGACGGTGGACCGGACAATGACAACTGTCTAAGAATAGTTTGGATGGCATGAAAAACCAAGGTCCTGTGTACACATTAGCATGCACGTAAAAGATCCCTTGGCAGTTGGAACTCAATATTATAGTAGGCCGTAGTGCTGCTGCCCGGCCAAAATTTCCATCAGCACACGGTATGAATTATGCCCGTCTTTTTATACTATAGCCTATTGTAGGAGCAGAAAAGTAACCGCAACAACACGACAGATTAAAAGATAACGGTATGTCGGGGCACATTATAATAATGATCGATTCACCACAGAATGGAATTTTGAAATCAAAATTTCTTAAAACAAAATACATTATGGAAGATAAATTAAAACATAGAATTAGTTTCTGCCTTTGATCCTGTGTCCTGTTACTTCTGCTTTTGATCCTGTGTCCTGTTACTTATATCAGAGTATATATTAAATTTCAAATAAAAATTTGGACGGCTAGTACCTAGTAGAGAGAGAGAGAGATGGTGGAATAAGCCCATAGGCGTACGGCTCAATGACAGTTGGGGGGGGGGCAGAACCTGAATTGCCCGAAAAATTTTCAGCTTTATAGACACCCCGCCCCCCCCCCTTCTTTAGAAAATTTTGGAATATTTGACGGATGAAAACACGCTTTCCTGCTATTTCAACCCGTGAACAAAGCAACTTCAAAGTGGTCTAATATAGCTGAATTAAGGTGACAACTCGAATTTCAATGAATCGTTTACAGTCCACGAAGACGAGAAAATTTTTGAAAATTTAAAAGCTGCAAACGCGCCTCCCTGCTATTCCAGTCTGTGGATAAAGCAGCTTCAATTTGGTGCAATACAGCCTACCTGCTGAGCCGAATTCCAAACAACAAATCAATCGTTGCGGAGTATGGGTGCCTCGCCCTCCCGGAGAAAATTTTGAAAATTAACCACCGCAAAAATGCATTTTCTGCTATTCTAGCCTGTGTAATTAACTCCAGAAGTATCAATGATTTTGTAAGCGAAATCCCACTCAGAATTCTAACGATCCAATCAGACTGTTGCAGCTGCATTCACAAATACTAATTGATGCGCTTAGTAGAGTAACTCCAGACAAAATGTTTTAATCCATAGTCAACTCAGTACAAATTTGTGGTATTCAATTAAAGAAAGTAATATTAGTGTTTTATTAGGGGAGTTAGAGAAGCAAAACTTAAAATACCCGAAAAAATCTCAGGTTTATAGACAGCGGCGCCAGTTTTCTTCCAGAGGCGAAGAAGTGGAGCTGACCTTGTATAGACCCTCCAAACCCAAGGAAATTTTGGAATTAGTTTTCGGGCACTTAATTTTTTGCCAATTAGATGAAATAATTTTTTTTTCTCACTTTACCTGTCTGCCCGAAAAGTTGGCTTGCCCGAAAGTTAGGGGGGCAGCTGCCCCCCTGGCTCGTACGCCTATGTAAGCCTCCTCTTTTAGAGGGGATGGATGGCGTTGTACATGTATCATGTGGCTTGCCACTGAGTCAACTGGCATGGTTTCGAATCCACGGTTGTATGAGGCAAGGAGTAAGGTCGCCTATCCAACCTCGTGGGTTTTCTCCATGTACTCTGGTTTCTTCCCACTGCTTAAGACCTCTACGCTCAAACAAATTATTGAAATAAAATTAAACCACATGTTAGTCCCGAAATGACCTAGTTTTTGGCTAGTGGACGTTAAACCCCATTTGTTTCTCTCGTCTTTTAGAAATACAACTAATGTGCGAGCCCTCCTTTTTTTGGAAATATTGGGGCAATTAAGCTGAAATTTTCAGAGATTCGTCCTTCATGTATTCCAGGGTGTCTGTGCAAATTTTGTTAGCTCAATTACAACTTTATAGAGTAGGCTGTGATAAGCATAAAAGTTAAAAGAAAAGTTTGCAGTCAAAACCCGCCTATGTATAGAATGCGGTTTTTGGCTCAACTGAAAGTGCTAGCATTTGATTTTAGCTGAACCTATTAACCTGAAATTTGCACAGCTCTTTGGTGCTATATTCCAGACGGGGGTAATCAAATTTCAGCCTGTTTACTTAAAAATTTCAGGGATGATTAGTTTGTGGACGTTTTAGAGATTTTAGACTGTTATAAGCATACAAGGACATTTTTCAATCGAAACCAGCCTATGTATAGAATGCAGTTGTTGGTTAAACTGAATGTGCTAGCATTTGATTTTAGCTGAATCTATTAACCTGAAATTTGCACAGCACTTTGGTGCTATCTTCAGAATGGTAGTATTCTAATTTCAGTCTGCTAACTTTAAAATTAAGAGTTTCAGGACTGACTCAGTTTGTGGTATTTTGGACATTTTATAGATTTCGTCTTATGACGACAAAAGTAACTGCTTCCCAATCTCTGATTTTCAATGGAAGCCAGCCACACAATGTGTTTTTTGGCTCAACTAATTGTGCTTGCATTTGATTTTGGCTGGAGCTATTAACCTCAAATTTCAGATTCATAGGCTCATAGCTGCAATATCAAGGAAATGCAGCCCTGACGTCATGTTCGACCGAAATAAGCCTCGTCTAATGTACAAGCCCTGCTCTTTTTGGAAATATTGGAGCAATTAAGCTGAAATTTTCACAGAATCATCCTTCATGTAATGATAGGGTGACTGTGCAAATTTCAATTTGTTACCTCAGTCACTTAAAACTCTATATTTTAGGCTGTTATAAGCATAAAAGGACATTTTTCAATCGAAACCAGCCTATATATAGAGTGAAGTTTTTGGCTAAACTGAATGTGCTTGCATTCGATTTTGGCTGAAGCGATTAACCTGAAATTTGCACAGCATCTTGGTGTTATATTCAGGACGGTGGTAATCAAATTTCAGCGCGTTTACTTAAAAATTAAGAGCTTCAGAGCTGGCTCAGTTAGTGGTATTTCTTACGTTTTACAGATTTCGTGTTATGACTGCTTTCCAATCTTTGATATTGATACAAAATACCTGCCATTTTCCTCACAACCTTTCTACATACTTAACGTGGCCAGTGTGAAAATTTGAGGTCCTAATCTAAAATATTACGCAATCGCTTAAGCAGTTGTGCATGCCAGGTAGCTAAACGTGTGTCGGATGACGGCTGCATACAACAGAAATATATGGTCTAAAATCTGAAATTTGGAATGCACCTTCATAATGTATACTGCATGAATGTCTGAAAAGTTTAGCTTGATAGATGCAAGAGACATAAAAATATGCAGAAATGAAAATGGAATACGGTATTCGTCGAAAAGTTCAATATTTGACACTAACATACAGAATTAAGAGTTGCAAGAGTTAATAGCAGTTGACCAAGATGTCCACGAAGGTTTTGTATGAAGCAGAATTTTGCAAAATGGATTGGTATTTCTTTATTCAACCAAATCTGCTACTATGAAAAAAATGACCAAAAACCAGGGTTAGGGTGACCTACTTTATGTAATGTATTTGTTGAATTCTGCAGCTATTGCCACAAGACTTTCACCAAATGTTTCTGACATAAATATAACTTTTGTGTAAAAATTAGCTTGTTAGTCTCAGAATTAAAGATTTGGGAATGTGACTTCATTATGGCTCTTTATTTATTTGCTTATATTTTAAGAATTCCAAACGCTACAACGTTCTAATGTTAATGACAGTTTTTAAGACATATCCAGGTTCATTTTGCAAAAAAAACCAACTCAACAAGTAGTTAAGTTGGACACTGAAACTGTTGGGGCTCACGCTGGATAAGTGGATAAGGCGCTGGTTCGCTAGCCTAGAGGTCGGGTGTTCGATCCCTGCATTGGCCGAGAAAGTTCATCTCTATTTCCCCTTGTCAACGATGCAGAAAGAGGGCTTGACAAGGACGGCTGCCTGGTCGTTCGGATGGCACGAAAAACTGAGGTCCCGTGTACACATTGGAGTGCACGTAAAAGATACTTTGGCAGTTGGAATTCGATATTAAAGTAGGCCATAGCGCCGCTGCCCGGGCAAAATTTCCTTCATAGCACACTGTATGGCGTATGCCCGCCTTCCATTAGCCCAGGTTAGGTGCAAAAGAGTATGACGTTAAACCCCATTTCATTTCATTTCATTTACTGAAACTGTTGCCTCACAATTGCATTACCTTGCCACAACCCACATTTGGCTGTTGAGTGAGCTCATCTGACAGGTTGTGTTCTAGTATATGACTGCATGTTTATGCCTTAATATAATGTTTAATTTTTAAATTTCAGGAATTTTATTTGGTCTAAAATACCTGGAGGTCATGACATTTATCCTTTCAAGGTGATGGAAATGATAGAATATTTTGGTGACATACTATTATGCTAATAATGAAATTTTATGTTTCATTTATATTTATCAACCAGAAATTGATCTTGAAACATATGTAGTTAATAGAAAAACTCTGCTGGATATACTCAATTTTTCACTGAACCACAGCTTTTGCACTGTCCATAGTGAAAAGAATAATAATCTATATTTCTTCACCATACATATGTGATTGCTATTAAAATCTTGTTTAAATAAATACGTTTAAGTTGTTTTTTTAAAAGAATATAGAGATGAGCAACATCCAAGCCCGTAGCTAGCCAAAAATTGTGAGAGGGTTAGGGGGACAAAGGCTTCTGGGGGCGCCGATGGGGCTTCGGGGACGCATATGTACCTAGACATAACGGTCAACGGGGATGGTACAGTGGATACACTGCTCTTCGGAGAAGGGTCTAGAGTGTTCTCCATGGGCATATGGGCTTGATTAATGTTAGAGGGTCAGAAACAGAAATTCCCTAAAAAATTTCAGGTTACAGACGTCTAACAGCGCTCCTCCCCAAGAAAATTTGACGACCGCAAACGCAGTATCTTGCTATTCCAGTCCCCGAATACAGTAAGTGGTCTGATGTAGCCGAACTTAGGTTGCCAAGTTGAATTCTGATCAACCAATCAAACGTTTATAGTGCACGGAGACGTGAAGTTTTGGAGTGGGGGGAGTCGATTTTCCCCAATGGGCAGAGGGCGCATTCACAAACGCATTATCTTGCTATTCCAGTCCCTGAATACAGTAAGTGGTCTGATGTAGCCTAACTTAGATGGCTGAGTCAAATTCTGATCAACCAATCAAACGTTTATAGTCCACGGGGGCGCTGATATTTTCCAGGGGGTGGGGTGCAGCTGCCCCCCTTAGCTACGGGCCTGCATCTTAAACTAAATGGTTACTAAATAGTATATTTTTTCAATAAAACTGGTTCTTAAAAACTAAATGAGCTGAACAGTTCCATTTTTAACTATAAATGGTAGATTTTTTCCATAAAACTGGGGATTAAAAACTAAGAGCTGAACAGTTTCTCACTAGAATGTGATTATTTCAATCCTATTAATATTCATTCGCTGATTCATCTCAAGTGTTATTGGTTATAAACAGGGGGGCTAGTGGGAGGAAACTGAAGAACCCACAGAAAACCCATGAGGATGGACAGGCAACCCTTTTCTTGTAAAATTCAAGCTGTTATTTGAACCCAGTACTGTAACTGGTTAGTGGGGAACTTTCTAATAAGTGTTAAAAATCTAAGACCTGTAAATATTAAATAAGTCTAGATCCTCGCGGGTCTTTGAAGAGTCACGGTCCTCACTCTATAGTCTATGCATGGAACATGGACGAGTTGCAAAGTACAATGCGCATAAACGGGTGCGCGGCGAGTAGCTGGCTGTTGCTATCCATATCGTCAGCTCTATTTATAGTATGGATCGTCTGCTGTTACACTGAACTGATGCATGTCTATAACGTCTTTCATTTCGTTTTTGATTTGAAGTTTAAACTGGTCACGCATAGCCAAACCTTCCTACAGACGATACATATTAAGTATTTTTATAGGCCTTGTATTATATTTATAAATGTATTCCTACCAGTCAATATAGAAACTCGCTCTTTCTCTCTCACTCTCTCAACACACGCATAGTTCATAGACTATAGAGTGAGGAAATTTTGGCCGGGCAGCAGCACTACGGCCTACTATAATATTGAGTTCCAACTGCCAAGGGATCTTTTACGTGCATGATAATGTGTAGGCCTACACAGGACCTTGGTTTTTCATCCCATCCAAACTATTCTTAGACAGCTGTCATTGTCCGGTCCACCGTCCTGCATCACTGACAAAGGGAAACCTGGATGAACTTCCTCAGCCATTGCTGGGATCGAACAGATGACATTAACAAGAATAATGTTTAAAAATTGTAAAATTGTAATTAATAGAAATGTAATTGTCATTGAAATTCACACAAGCTCGCTGGAGTAGGCCTAAATAAGCATGAAAACTTAAAATAATAAAGTCACAATGTGACAACAATGGTTAAAACTAAATTCTGTTTGGGTTTTTTATTGTATTTTTATCCCAGAAAATAGTGATACCCCCCCCCCCCTTTATGACGAAATTATTGGACATTGACATCTCTAATTTAAACCTACCCTAGGCCTATACCTCTCTGTTAGGCATCAATTTACAAATTTTACCATTTTGACATGTGACTGTCGCAATTTAGGATAGTTTTAGGGGAAAAGGATGAGAAGGAAATAATTGCCATTAATAATTATGTTCAGTAAATGATACGCGTCTTCCATTAGCCCAGGTTAGGTGCAGAAGAGTAGGACGTTAAACCCCAGGCGGGGATCCAGAGGGGAGCGCACCCGGCGCACGCCCCCTCTATTTTTTGAGGTGGCGAACAATTTTTAGCTCCATATATTCTCGCGAGAAAGACAAAACTAGTTCAGGTTGGAAATCCTAATTTACAGTATTAGTATGAAATTAGTCCTTGTGGGCATTTTTTCCACCCAAAAATCACTGTTCCGGGCTTAATTCGCACTCCCAAGTGGGTACAGCACGCCCCCTCTTTCTGAAAATCCTGGATCCGCCTCTGAACCCCATTTCATGTCAGTAAGTGATAGGTTTCCTGAATTCAATAATTATAACAGTAAATGATAGGCTACGGTACGGAGACAGTTTCTACGATCAATAGGCCTATTATGTACTTCTGGTAGGAATATATTTATAAATATAATACAACTAACAAGGGCCAAGTCCTATAATACTTACTAGCCTGTTTATGGTCTGTATGCAGGTTTGGCTATGCGTGACCAGTTTAAACTTCAAATCCAAAACGAAATGAAAGACGTTATAGACATGCATCAGTTCAGTGTAACAGCAGACGATCCATACTATAAATAGAGCTGACGATATGAATAGATACAGCCAGCTACTCGCCGCGCACCCGTTTATGCGCATTGTACTTTGCAACTCGTCCATGTTCCATGCATTTGCGTATAGTAGTTTCAAGCAAAAACAATGGCAACCCTTTCTCCAGATACGGTAAGTTTATAGTGAAGTGGAGTTTAACACCTTTAGAGTTGAGCGAGCCAATTGGTGGACGATTATTTTTGAAAATATTTCACCACGCGTTAGTAAAACTAGTATCTACCAGGTCCAGGGCATCATTTCTGTAAAACATGCAGGAGTCACAAAAAGCTCTTGCACTTAAATCTCCGGGAGCACATAAAAACGCACCCGAAAATTTTGCTCGAAAAAGAGCTTTTTTTTTTTACTATCTAAATGGTGTAAAAAAAAAAAAAAAACCAGTAAAAATTCAATTTATTTATTTAGTAGTACTTATTAGTTATTAACTGACAACTAAAAGTTAAATACTCTGGCCTTGAGTATTGGAAGGAACAAATTCTTGCAGACGAATACGCAATCTGTTTCACAGAGAATTACTTACGATAATACGAATTATCTCTGTCACAGATGACTGTTTTCAACACATGCATTGACTTCATGCGGCGTCAGCCATTGGGTCATTTGCTCGTGCATTGTTTACATAACATTTATACTGCTTCGCTCAAAATGATGAATTTTACTCATTTTAATACACATTTACTACACTAAATAAGAAATAGGCCTACTTCAAAAGTCTTTATTTATTTTTCTTTTACCTCAAAAAAATGTTTGAGAATTTAATTTGTCGGAGTAAAAAAGTTAATATGCCGTACTCATTAAGTCTTGTCGATGTCATGCTTATCAGTGATTGTAGCGGCCAAGCGAATATTCACTGCTGATCAGTTTGAAAACACGTACGTAACTAACATACGAAAATTAAATGGTAGGTACTAGCGTGTCTCAGATTTTCAGGTTGCAGAAAACGGTACCTTGGATGTTCGAGTAAATCTCTGGCTCAATGCCAAAGGCGGGAAAGAAATGTATTATATATATACCTCAATTATCCAGACGCTTTCTATATGACCACGACAGAAATTCATAACGTTATATTTATTCAAATTTCACGATCAAAAACCCTTACAAAACTAACGCCGAACATTTAATTTAAAAACGATCAAACGTTTATTACTAATGTAATACTATCATAATAATCTATCGTGAATGCAAACGTCATGGAGAGACTTGACAACCGAGCTAATAATCTTCAACCCAAATGTCTCGATACCATAACAAAACTACTCTTCACGATTTTCGGATACAATAATATTTTATTTAACTTTTCAAGCTCGACTTTCTTGATAAAACTGTCGGAATTGTCGGTATTTTTAGCAGGAGCTATAACCCGCGCTTGTGTTTTCAAGATTACTGGCGCAGATGGGCGCGAGTGCGCAAACGCCCTTCAAAAATGATGCCCTGATCTACTGTCTGAACCACCGTAGGGGGTTGGGATGGCCTAGCCATAAGGCCTAGTGCCAGTGGTCTAGAGTGTCGCGCTTCGACCTACAGCTAGCCCGTCACCACTGGCTTGCGGCTGTGGTTTCGATTCCTGGTGTGAGCGTATGTGGCATAGAGATAATAGAAATGGTTCCACTACTGCTGTCTTCCGTCTTACTCCAGTCGCAGTAGTGGTTTTTCCTACAGAGTTCCTTTGCGCAAGTTTTTTAGTCAAATGACTACAAAAAGTTTACTGGCCTATAGCTAGCTTAAGGGCGTTGAGCAGTCTAAGATTCGCACTAACTTTTCAACGCCAATCTTATTAAGTCTTTGCAAACTTGTTCCACTTATAAAATCACTCAGAAAACTCTCGAAAGTCGCGTCGTTTTATGTGTAACAATGGAGATACGAGGCGGAGGAATAAAACTATTTATAGCAAACGAGACTGATTCCCCGACCTAGATCAGGTGTTGAATAAATTATGACGTCGTGCACGCCAGTCACGTGACCAACACAGACGTGGCTTCAACGGGAGTGGAAGATGTCACGTGACCAGAAGGAATTCCCTGTATGACGCGATTATCCAGGTCTATTTATCTATCTCGAAAGGAACATGACGGATTTTTTTTTTTATGGTCAAAGATTACTATTTTTTGAATGCATAACATGATTTAGAGTGCGGTGGAGTAGTGCAGTGAAGTAATTATTTACTTTTACATCCGAATTGTTGTATTTTAATACTTGTTGTTGACGTATTCAAAGAATTAACCCCAAATCGCAAAATCTCGTTTGAAGGTAAATAATGAACAACAATTTTAAAATACTTTGCGTTGGTATTTTTTAACGTTTTTGGTGTCGAAATGTAGCTTATAACCTCCACTTTCGATCTACTGGTGGGATTATCAATAAATCCTTTGAACTTGTACTAATAGAATTTCCAAGAAAACGCATCGTTTTTTTGCGTTTCCATGGATACAAGACAAACCACAACCTATAGCCAAAAAATGACCAGTGTATTTTTGGGACTTGCTATTAGCATTGTTCATGCGAAATTTGATGAAAATATCTGCAGGCATAACTGAGAAAATTCTACTTTTGTTGTCATCAATACCCCTTTTTATCATGCTTTTGGGCCAAGTTTGGAACATAGTTGGTAAATAAAATTGGTATTTATTTGGTGATTAATATGTAGTTTATCACCCCAAATAACAAAAAATGTCATATCTATCAACAAAAATTACAGTGCTAGCTTTAAAATTTGCATTTTAGACTACTCAACGCCCTTAATTTACAAATAAACTGGCCCAAAACAGTACTGCACGTAGCTTAACATATAATAAATCAATTCTTATTGAAATAAAGGTGAGGCCTTACCGCATAATTATATGATTTGATGAAACCCATCTCCTACGCGAAATTTCAACTGGCCGACCGTCATGGCCGCAAGTTGCGTAATACGTCATTAAGTCATTAGGCCTACAACATACAGCGCTATGCAGAGAAAAACTGTTTGTTAACTATTTTAATGGTCCAGTCTTCACTATTTGTGATAGAATTACTTATTTTTATACGCCCACATTGAAATGTGGTCGTATATTGTCGTCGCCCCCGTCCGTCCGTCCGTCGGTCCGGCGTCCACAATTGCTTGTGGACGCTCTACAGGCTAAAGTTAATATCCGATTGACTTTAAATTTATACACAGTGTTTAAGGTCATGAGACGAAGAAGCCTATTGTTTTTCAGCGTTTTCCGATAATAACTACCAGAGTTATGGCCCTTGATCACTTCAAAATATCTTGTGGACGCTCTAGAGGCCAAAGTTAATATCCGATTGACTTTAAATTTTTACACAGTGTTTAAGGTCATGAGACGAAGAAGCCTATTAATTTTCAGCGATTTCCGATAATTAGTGCCAGAGTTATGGCCCTTGATCACTTCAAAATATCTGGTGGACGCTCTAGAGGCCAAAGTTAATATCCGATTGACTTTAAATTTATACACAGTGTTTAAGGTCATGAGACGAAGAATCCTATTGATTTTCAGCGATTTCCGATAATAACTACCAGAGTTATGGCCCTTGATCACTTCAAAATATCTTGTGGACGCTCTAGAGGCCAAAGTTAATATCCGATTGACTTTAAATTTATACACAGTGTTTAAGGTCATGAGGCGAAGAAGCCTATTGTTTTTCAGCGATTTTCGATAATAACTACCAGAGTTATGGCCCTTGATCACTTCAAAATATCTTGTGGACGCTCTAGAGGCCAAAGTTAATATCCGATTGACTTTAAATTTATACACAGTGTTTAAGGTCATGAGATGAAGAAGCCTCTTGATTTTCAGCAATTTCCGATAATTAGTGGCAGAGTTATGGCCCTTGAACACTTGAAAATATCTTGTGGACGCTCTAGAGGCCAAAGTTAATATCCAATTGACTTTAAATTTATACACAGTGTTAAAGGTCATGAGACGAAGAAGCCTATTGATTTTCAGCGATTTCTGATAATTAGTGCCAGAGTTATGGCCCTTGATCACTTCAAAAAATCTTGTGGACGCTCTAGAGGCCAAAGTTAATATCCGATTTACTTTAAATTTATACACAGTGTTTAAGGTCATGAGACGAAGAATCCTATTGATTTTCAGCGATTTCCGATAATTAGTGCCAGAGTTATGTCCCTTGATCACTTCAAAAAATCCTGCGGATTTTGATAACTGAACAGCTAAATCCATGATATTAAATGTTTTATGTATATACTAATTGTTAGTGTGGGGTAACACTTTATAAAAAGCAATCAAATTCTAATGATTTTCTGATAATTACATTATGAACCATTACTCTTAATCAGTTTTTAGTGTATTACAAATGTTTCATTAGCAAAAAAAGTAAAAATATGCGACAACCCTTGTTGACTGCCCGGACGATTTAGCTGCTGTGGGCGTATGTTTCGTTGCCTGGCAACCTATCTTAATACAAACTGTAATGATGTGTGTTGACAATTGTGCATTTGACACTATTTGAACTTGCGTGAGGGGTCTTACACTGTACCAATTGTTACCTCTAATTTAGTTAAAGGTAACAAGTATAGTTACTATAGAGATAGGGGCGCCTTCTCAAACTCGTGGGTTTCCTCTGGGCACTCCAGTTTCCCCCCCACTGCTAAAGACCCCTACGTGGAAGTGAATTATTGAAATAAAATGAAACCATGTGTATTGTGTTAGTCCCAAAATGACCTGGTTTGTGTCGAGTGGACATTAAACCCCATTTCTCTCTCTCTCTGAACCACCCTGGTAATGATACAAAGATTTTATTGTACCGGTATCGAAACATCATACAATCATGGATCTTTGTATTATATAAGTTTAATATACATGTACATGTAAGGTCCATGATGATACATGTATGTATGTACATCAATTTATAACAATATATGAGTGAATATGACAAATACGTTTAATAGGCTGTGATTTAGCCACGAAAATCGATTCATTTTGTCTCAGCAAATTCCAAGTGAAAATCTTACCCTTTGCTGCACAAGTAAACAAGTAAGTCGTCACTGTAGTACACATTTCTATTGCGATGTTTTGCACAATCAGATCAGCACTCGAATTACACCTCGGACTAGATTATTTATCAAGTGCAGCCATAATGTGGTGAAGACATCAAATTCTAAGCCAATCAGAAACCAGAAAAGCAATCAACGTCATTAGGTCAGGGGTCAATAGCCATAAATAGACCAGAGAATACCTTTTACGAGACGGAACACGTTGGCTTGTTTACATTTGTATGAGAGAATTTTTCTGCAAATGTGCCTGAATTACGGGACAACAACATCAGATAAATGTTGTGTTGACACCGTGAACACGGCTAGTCCCTGATTTGCGGCAAAAATATGGTCAATGAATGTGATATCAATGAATGTGATATTTCCGAGAAAAAAGCATTTTTTCCATTTTATTTCAATTAAACAATATCCAAAAGAAATATAAATATAATGTACAGATGAAAACGTTTTTGGCAAGATTGAAATACTGATTCGGTATAATGATTATATATAAAATGTTGAGAAAAAGACAAAAAAAATAATACCATCTGAGCCCACTGATACAACAGAATATTAATAATGATTCACCTCACAACTACCTCTGTACATGCACCAATTATACTTGTTTTTGTTTTAAAAAAACAAAACAAAAACAAGTATAATTGGTGCATGTACAGAGGTAGTTGTGAGGTGAATCATTATTAATATTCTGTTGTATTTAAAAAAACAAAACAAAAACAAGTATAATTGGTGCATGTACAGAGGTAGTTGTGAGGTGAATCATTATTAATATTCTGTTGTATCAGTGGGCTCAGATGGTATTATTTTTTTTGTCTTTTTCTCAACATTTTAAAACAAAACAATATAGACATAATATTATTATAAGAGATGTACATTTTTTTAAAGAAAGAAATACAGTAATAAAAAAAAATGAATGCAATTTTATATGTTTCCTCATACAGTATTCAACAACAACACTTGATGGCATGAGATTTCTCCGATATTAAATAGATTAAAACGGTTCAGAGATACTTTGATTTAATCAAATATGGAGGACCGAGACTTAGCTTCGATCATCAACCAGTACAGTGGTTGAAATTGTTGAACACATCTGTCAAACCTTCAAAGGCTAATATCTTCGCTTGCAATAGAGTAATTTGAATGAAATTTTCAAATTATTCAATTTACATTATCTACTTTTGAACTATTATAGCAAGAATGGCTAGTTCTTTATCTAAATTTTATATAATGTATCTTCAATAAAAAATGTATATAATAATAAACAAACATCATTTATATAGTGGAGAATGGTTTCTAATCTGCTTTTCAGATTTTTATATCCACATAATCGGTCCCGTCGCCAGCTTATAAAATTGGGGTGGGGGGCTATGGAATTTTGGGGGGGGGGGGGGGCTGAGGATGTGGCCGGCTTAGAATACTCCTAAGAAATCATCAATTTATTGAGGGGGGGGGGCTAAACTGCACAGAATACATGTATTTACACATAGATCAGGTCTTGTGTGCATATACACTGTACAAAGTTAAAAGATATATGCCAGTAAATAAAAGTATCATATAAGAGAAAAACAAACAGTTAACTAAATAAAATGGTTCCAGTAAAATGAATAAGAAATGAAATGGAGTTAAACGTCGTCCTACTGTTCTGTCCTTATACATGTACTGGACTATATGAAGACGGGCATACGCTATACAGTGTACTATGAGGAAAATTTTGCCCCGGCACAGCACTATGGCCTACTCAGTGACCGCCCTAGACCCTTAAAACCATTAGCCAAATTTTTAGCCAAATCAAAATTTTATTAGCCAATTCAGAAAGTTTTAGCCAAATATTTTATATCATTTTTATTATACGCCCACATTCATAATGTGAACGTATTATGCCGTCGCCCCTGTCTGTGTGTGTGTGTGTGTGTGGGTGCGTGTGCATTGACCATCACCAGAGAACCCTCGTAAGAAAACACAGCTTTTACCCGAGGACCAAAAAATCTTCCGAGGACCAAAATTGTGGTCCTCGGAGAAGTGAAGTCTATTTCCATGTTAGATAACCTAGTCTACTTCACCTGACAAAATTTCTACGTGGTCCACACTTAGTGCGTAAAACCCGTTATGTGTGTGCTCTCTTCACACAGTTTACTCTCGGCCAATAAACACACGAGGTGCCTGGGTAATTTAGCAAATCCCCTGACGTCACCCAGCAAACACGTTCCTCGGAGAGGCTGTTATGTTAGAGGTAAGAATGAAGAATACGTTTCCTTAATTTAATTGTGAATTACTAGTAGATGAGTTAGTTTATATTTTTGTTCGTTCAAGAGCATATTGCAGTGAATAACAAGTAAAATTATTTTGGTCTTTGAAGCCAACGAACGTATTTTGTAAACTTCGTTTCAGTTTAACACGTCGTGGTTGAAACAATATGGCGTCGAGTTTAGGCCTAGGTTTTTTTTTCTGACTCTGTGTTGTCTACTCATAGACAGTAGCTCATACGTTGTCGTTTTCGTTGAAGTGATCTCATTTCTTATAGGCGACTTATATCAATACTGTATGCATTTTAGTTTACCTGCCAATATATGCTTTTTCTTATGACATCACGCTGGTTACCCACAGTCAGCCAACTTGTATGGCAAGAACTTTGTTTACATTGTCACAGCTCATTGCATTTTTGTGATTTTATTATTTAAATAACTTCATTTCACTATTCTTTTGCCTTGGCAAATAAGAATTATTTGACTTAAACTTTGGCACTTGCATTAACAGACCCCTAGCCCATGCTTGATATAAAGAAGGATAAACATGTTTTTTAATAATTTTAATGTACATTTTTTGCATTTATTGAAGGTATGATCAAACTTTACCATAAGGATGCCATGGAAAATATTTTTAAAAATGTTGGAAAAAAAGGTTGAATGGGAGAAGAACAAAAACAAAGGGAAGAGGACGAGGAGAAAGAGAAAGAGAAATGGGGTTTAGCGTCCACTCGACACAAATGAGGCCATTTCGGGACTAACAAGGAGAAAACTGCATAAGAAAGAATGAGGGGAGAATGGATAATTTGTATGCCTGATAACGACCAGTGAATTCTTGTTGAAATGTCGTGTGTATATAATATAGTGATTCAAAGTGATTTTTTTCCATAGAACTGTGTTGTGTTGTATGGATGAATAAATTCTATAATCGAAACGTCGTATGTATATAATATAGTGAGTGTTATCCATAGAACTGTGTTGTGTTATATAGATGAATAAATTTTATAATTGAAGATTTAGCTTTTGTTGTTAATGTATGTAGTTTTTGCTGCATGCAAGATATCCTTGGCTATTTCTGCTGGAGAGACTTTAAGAAGGGGCAATAAGGAGAAAAATGGCATTTTTCACCCAACGTCATGTTCTGACTCATGAAATGTCATCTATGTTAAGCTGTGTGTTGCTTTTTATTAATCCATGTGGACTGTCATTCGTAGAGATACCTCTGCATGTACTGTTGGAGAACATATATAAATTTCAAGGAGGTTGGGTGAATAGAAGGGACCAAGGCGGTGGTGTTCAGTTCTGCTATCTTGGACAATTTCGTTGTTTTTCGCACTATGCCCATGTGCAAGCCCAGCCTTTTGGAAATATTGGAGCAATGACGCTGTAATTTTCAGGGAATCATCCAACATATATTCAGGGGTGGCTCAATTAGGACTGAATATTTTAGGCTGTCATAAGCATAAAATGACATTTTTCAATGAAAAGCTGTACAAAATGTGGTTTTTGGCTCAACCTATCAACCTGACATTTGCACAGCACATTGGTCATATATTCAGGATGATGGTGTTAAAATTTCAGCCTGTTTTGTCAGAATCAAATTAAGAGTTTGAGGGCTCGATCAGTTCGGGGTATTTCGGTCGTTTGGAAATTTTTTTTTTTTTTTCGCACTATGCTCATGTACAACCCCGTTTTTTTTTTGGAAATATTGGAGCAAGTATGCTGAAATTTTCAGAGAATCATTCTACATGTATGCTGGGGTGTTTTTTCGCACTGTGCTCATGTAGGGCCTACAACCCCTGGTTTTTTTTGGAAATATTGCAGCAAATCCAATGAAATTTTCACAGAATCTTCCTACATGTATTCTGGGGTGGCTGTGCAAATGTCAGCTTAATAGTTCAATTGGAACTGTATATTTTAGGCTGTCATAAGCATAAAATGACAATTTTCAATGGAAAGCTGAACAAAATGCGGTTTTTGGCACAAGTGAATTTACTGTCAAGGTGCGAAAAAAACCCCAAAAATTGTCGAAACGACCGAAATACCCTGAATTGAGCCAGCCCTTAAACTCTTAATTAAATGACAGCACATTCTGTGAAAATTTCATTGGATTTGCTGCAATACATGTATTTCCAAAAAAACCAGGGGTTGTACATGAGCACAGTGCGAAAAAAAAAACCCAAATTGTCCAAACGACCGAAGTACCCTGAATTGAGCCAGCCCTTAAACTCTTAATTTTTGACAAAACAAGCTGCAATTCTAACACCACCATGCGGAATATATTAATAGGTGCAGCCACAATTAAATGACAGCACATTCACTTGAGCCAAAAACTGCATTTTGTTCAGCTTTCCATTAAAAAATGTCATTTTATGCTTATGACAGCCTACAAAATACAGTTCTAATTGAGCTATCAAGTTGACATTTGCACAGCCACCCCAGAATACATGTAGGAAGATTCTGTTATAATTTTAGCAGACTTGCTCCAATATTTCCAAAAAAAATAAACAGGTGTTGTACATGAGCATAGTGCGAAAAAAAAAAGAAAAAAAGTTGGCCAAACGACTGAAATAGCCCAAACTGAGCCAGCCCTCAAGCTATTAATTTTTGACAAAACAGGCTTATATTTTACCACCACCATCCGGAATATATTACCAAAGTGCTGTGTAAATTTCAGGTTGATAGGGGTTGTACATGAGCATAGTGCGAAAAACAAAAAACGACCGAAATACCCCAACTGAGCCAGCCCTCAAACTCTTAATTTTTGACAAAACAGTCTTATATTTTACCACCACCATCCTAAATATATATCAAATGTGCTGTGCAAATGTCAGGTTGATAGGTTCAGCCAAAATTAAATTACAGCAAATTCACTTGAGCCAAAAACCGTATTTTGTTCAGCTTTCCATTAAAAATTGGCATTTTATGCTTATGACAGCCTAAAATATACAGTTCTAATTGAGCTATCAAGCTGATATTTGCACAGCCACCCCAGAATACATGTAGGAAGATTCTGTGAAAATGTCATTAGACTTGCTGCAATATTTCCAAAAAAAAAACAGGGGTTGTACATGAGCACAGTGCGAAAAAAACACCAAAATTGTCCAAACGACCGAAATACCCCGAATTGAGCCAGCCCTTAAACTCTTAATTTTTGACAAAACAGGCTGGGATTTAACACCATCATCCGGAATATATTACCAAAGTGCTGTATAAATGTCATGTTAATAGGTTCAGCCAAAATTAAATGACAGCACATTCACTTGAGCCAAAAACCGCTTTTTGTTCACCTTTCCATTAAAAATTGTCATTTTATGCTTATGGCAGCCTAAAATATACAGTTCTAATTAAGCTATCAAGCTGACATTTGCACAGCCACCCCAGAATACATGTAGGAAGATTCTGTGAAAATTTCATTGGATTTGCTGCAATATTTCCAAAAAAAAAAGTGAATGTGTTGTCATTTAATTTTGGCTGAACCTATTTGCACAGCACTTTGGTAATATATTCCGGATGGTGGTGTAAAAATTTCAGGCTGTTTTGTCAAATTTAAGAGTTTGAAGGCTGGCTCGGTTAGGGGTATTTGGGTCTTTTGTCAGATTTCGTGTTATCACGACAAAAGTAACTGCTTCCAAATCTTTAATATTGCTACAAAGAACCTGTCATTCTCCCACAACCTTTCTAAATACATGACGTGACCAATATAAAATATTTGAGGTACATAGCTACAATATTATGCAATCACAATCCGTTGTACATGCCGAATAGCTGAACGTAGTCAGATATCGGCTGCAAGCAACAGGAATATATGGTCTCAAAACTTTAATATTCATTCAATTATTCTGAAATTAGGAATGCACTTCGATAATGTATACTATTGATTTTCAGCGATTTCCAATAATTAGTGCCAGAGTTAATGCCCTTGATCACTTCAAAAAATCTTCTGGACACTCTAGAGGCCAAAGTTAATATCCGATTTACTTTAAATTTATACACAGTGTTTAAGGTCATGAGACGAAGAATCGTACTGATTTTCAGCGATTTCCGATAATTAGTGCCAGAGGTATGGCCCTTGATCACTTAAACAAATCTTGTTGACGCTCTATAGGCCAAAGTTAATATCCAATTGACTTTAAATTTATACACAGTGTTAAAGGTCATGAGATGAAGAAGCCTATTGATTTTCAGCGATTTCCGATAATTAGTGCCAGAGTTATGACCCTTGATCACTTCAAAAAATCATGTGGATGCTCTAGAGGCCAAAGTTAATATCCGATTGACTTCAAATTTATACATAGTGTTTACAGTCATGACACTAAGACGTCTATCAATTTTCAGTGATTTTCAACAATTGCTGCCAGAGTTATGGCCCTTGATAACATCAAAAAATGGCCAAACTTATCATCCGATGGACTTTAGATTGATACACAGAGTTTAAGGTGTTGAAACGAACAAGTATTTTGATTTTCAATGAATTTTGATAACTGAACAGCTAAATCCATGATATTAAATGTTTCATGTATATACTAATTGTTAGCGTGGGGTAACACTTTATAAAAAGCCATTAAATTCTAATGATTTTCTGATAATTACATAATGAGTTGTTACTCTTAATCAGTTTTTAGTGTATTACAAATGTTTCATTAGCGAAAAAAATAAAAATATGCGACAACCCTTGTAATATCGTGTTTATATATTGGTGTATATGGTTTTGTTTTTGTATTGCTTTATACATGTATAAAGATGAGTTTAAAGATGAGCATATTCTACCTAGGGTAAGCAGAGATAAGCGTGCTGATTTGTTGATTCTTTAGAGCACGATAACTTCAGTTATAATGAAGGGAGGGTGGTGAAACTCTTGCAAATCGAGAGTCTAAAAGCTAGCCTGTTGTGTAAAATCATTGCATCATTTTTTTAAATATCAAGGATAGCAGACAAAAAAAAAAAAATATCGAAAATCCAAAAAGTCGTATTTTTACGATTTGGAACATTTTTAAAGGTCCTTTTCTCTTAAAGTCAACATAATATGTTTTGGAAACTTCTTCTACAAAGAGTCTTATCGATAGTCTTTTATATGAAACCATCGATCAACAGTCCAAAATATCAGGAGTAGAAGAATAAAAGGATCGAAAATTGAAAACGGCACCCTTTCATTGTTAAGCAAAACATGCAGTGTGGGTGGCTACAATCTGCACATTTAGTCATCGTATAGAGCTTACTCAACAGTATCGAATTCCAACTGCTAAGGGATCTTTTACGTGCACTCCAATGTGTACACGGGGGGGGGGGGGCACGCCAGAAAATCGAGATAAACTTTCTTGGCCAATGCAGGGATCGAACACCCGACCTCTTGGCTAGCCTTAGCCACTTAGTGTGGACACCAATCGTACATTTCATCCGTCAAATCAAAACATTGCATTGCCATCAGACCAATAATTAATTATTCTTAATTTAAAATTTTATTTTAATATTATTAAATCCTAATTTTATTGGTAGACGTTCGTCTTATTTAAAATTAAACTTTCATTTAACTATGAACAACCCTTAACGTTTCTCTTTAAAATAATAGATACTCTAAAACAGTAGCTCAACCTTTGGACCTAAGCTCATTAATTTACCATTTTGTATGTGAGCGACTTGTTGTTCTTCTTATATGACATATTGCACGTGTCTGATTTCATAGGGGGGTTGGGTGGCTGAATTGTTAGCACGCGCGCGCTGTATCATAAAGCCTGTCATTGAGTCAACTAGTGTGTTTTCGAATCTCCGGTTGTACCTGACAAGGAGTAAGATCGCCTGTCCAACTTGGTGGGTTTTCTTCATTTCCTCCGGTATCCTTCCACTGCTAAAGACCTCTACGCGCAAGCGAAATATTGAAATAAAATCGAACTATGTGTTAGTCCCGAAATGATCTAGTTTGGGACACAATAACTCTCTTTCTAATTCAGCTAGACTTGGTGTAGGTGTTTATTAGGCCAATACCTTGATGACACAATAACTCTTCTTTTAATTGGGGTACAATGTTCAAACTTGGTTTACTCATTCACTAGGTCAATGTCTTGATGAAGTTCGAATATCAGCATTTTCGGCGTTGGGTAAGCACAGATGAGCAATTTGATTGGTTGATGATTCGACACACAATAACATTAGTTCTGATTAAGTGATAGTGATGAAACTTGGTGTATAGTTTCATTAAATCACTACCTTGACTAAGATAAGCGTGCTGATTTGTTGATTCTTTAGAGCACGATAACTTCAGTTATAATGAAGGGAGGGCGGTGAAACTCTTGTCAATAGAGAGTCTAAAAGCTAGCCTGTTGTGTAAAATTATTGTATCATTTTTTTAAGTATCAGGGATAGCAGACAAAAAAAAAAAAAAATATCGAAAATCCAAAAAGTCGTATTTTTACGATTTGGAGCATTTTTAAAGGTCTTTTTCTCTTAAAGTCAACATAATATGTTTTGGAAACTTCTTCTACAAAAAGTCTTATCGGTAGTCTTTTATATGAAACCATCGATCAACAGTCCAAAATATCAGGAGTAGAAGAATAAAAGGATCGAAAATTGAAAACGGCACCCTTTCATTGTTAATCTAAACATGCAGTGTGGGTGGCTACAATCTGCACATTTAGTCATCGTATAGAGCTTATTCAACAGTATCGAATTCCAGCTTCTAAGGGATCTTTTACGTGCACTCCAATGTGTACACGGGGTGGGGGGCACGCCAGAAAGTCGAGATGAACTTTCTTGGCCAATGCAGGGATCCAACACCCGACCCCTTAGATAGCAGGCCAACGCCTTAGCCACTCAGTAGAACCCAATTAACGGTGTTAAAGATTTTATGAATTTATGTTCACTCTGAATTTTATTCACCGATTGCAAGCCAATCCAAAAATAACCGATTTGACCGACTACGTAAGAAATCAATGGTTCGAGGGTGAATTTTCAATTCGTCAATGGAACCACTACGACACCGAGGAGCACAGAACCAACAACAATCTGGAAGGATGGCATTCATGAGTCAAGAAACTGGTTGGAAAAGCTCATCCGAATGTGTTTGAAATGATCGCATTTTTGTAACAAGAACAAAATATTAATGAGATAAGAATCGTCCAGTATGCAGGGGGACAGGAACCACCAAGGAAGGGGCATAAATATACCCAAATCCAAAGCCAGCTCCAGGAATTAACAGGAAGACACGAGGATGAAGAATTGAATTTAATCGAGTATTTAGACAGGGTGTTTTATTTGGCGAAATTAAACCAATTTGTTATAGTAAAGTTATGTTTTTAATTATTTGGAGAAATTTGTTATAGTATAGTTATGTTTTTATTTCTTATTTGGCGAAATTAAATTAGTTTTTGTTTTAGTCTAGTCAAGTCTCTAATACTTATGCGAAGAATGATGCTTAAATGTTGGTTAATTAGTTACAGTGGGGATTATGAAAGTGCAAATTCTTATCATGAGAATCTATAACACCATTGTTACGTTTTTAATCCATTTTAATCCTAGAAGCTGGATTCCCGCATAAGAATCTATAACACAATTGTTACGTTTTTAATCCATTTTAATCCTAGAAGCTGGATTCCCGCGAAGTCGTCGAAAACGACCTCTTTTAATGCGTTACGGCCAATAACTGCGCATTCGCGGGAATAAACCGTCAAGCCCAGTTCCTAATAAAACTGTAAATATCAGACCCAAAGACCAACCATGTATGAATAATGCGATACGTAAATTGAGTAGAAAGAAAAATACAGTACATCAATTTAGAAATGAATATATAAACCTGGTCAGAAATTGTGAAAAGGAATATGTTGACAAAATCGATAACGAAATCAAAAATTGCAATAATTTTGGAAGTATAAACTGGTGGAGCCTTGTCAACTCATTTATGAAAAAGAATCGTGCTGGCACTAGCAATGAACTACCACCTCTATCAGTAAATGGCACTATATATCACACACCAACCGACAAATGTAACTGCCTTAACGATTTCTTTTTATGTCAATCTAACACAAATAGTAACAATGCACCACTTCCTGCACTGGAAAGAATACCGAAATCTATAACTAACATTACCCTTAGCCAGAAGGAAGTTGAAGACATCGTGACTACTATAGACTTCTCGAACGCCAATGGACCCGATGAAATCAGCGAAAAACTCATAAAACTTATATCCAAAGAAATCTCTGAGCCTTTACGTAAATTATTTGGCGCTATTGCACTTTCGCACCTCTATCAGTTCCCGTGGTCGTAGCGACTTGAAATTTTCAGGGGATGTTCATGAGGACTAGTGATGACCCTACACCAAATTTCAACCGAATCGAACAATAACTTGTCATTTTACCGACCTTTTACGTTCAGCTTCACAGATAGTCTTATCCGGTCGACGCCATTTTCTTTGTTTAACATTTTAGGTTTAGGTCTAAGGGAAGTAACTCCTGTTTAACATATTAGGGATAAGACAGGTAATTCTCTACAGTTTTACTTTAGCGGAAAATCGATATTTCTTGGCCTATAACATTTTTCCAGTAACATTCCTACGATCTTAATGCTTTTTAAACACAAAGACTCCGGCATATCACTGTCATCTAATAAAAATATCGTGGCCTGTTCGAATTTTTTCCCGTCTGTTTGGGTCACATGCACCTTTCACATTGACCACACCCATTGATTTCCTTTCCGACATGGACCCTCAGCGTTTGATCGTTTTCTGATCAAGCGGTGTGCGACAGGGCTGAGGTCAAGGTCGGTGGTTCAAGCCAAGATTGTGGCCTTTGAAAAAGGTTACTAGGTAAAGGTCGTAAGTCAAGGTCAAATGTCCAAAAACTGACTTTGAAAAGTTTCAGTTCAGTTTACTGTAACATGACCTTTACCCACGGCTTTGAGCTAATTACCTTTTTTGAAGGTCATCGTCTCTGCTTTCACCTCGAACAATGAACTTGATAATACAGCGAGAAATAGGGTCATGGCAAACATAAACGGAAAGGCCCCGAGATAAACGGAATGTTTGGACTCAAGGTCAAAGTCAAGGTCACGGTTCGTTAGCCTTGACTAGTGCAAGTAACCACGACCGTCTACATTGGCCACGCCCATTGACTTCCTTTTCGTCACGGACACTCTGCGTTTGACCATTTTCTGAATGAGCAGTGTGTGACAGGGTCAAGGTCGGTGGTTGAAGCTAAGATTGTGGCCTTTGAAAATGGTTACTGGATGAAGGTCGTGAGTCAAGGTCAAGTGTCCAAAAACTGAGTTTGAAAAGTCTGAATTCAGTTTTCTGTAACATGACCTTGACCCACGGCTTTGACCCAGTTACCTTTTTTGAAGGACGTTGTCTCTGCTTTCATCTCGAACAATGACTTTGATAATACAGCGAGAAATAGGGTCATGGCAAGCATAAACGCAAAGGCCCCGAGAACTATAGGAAGTTTGGACTCAAGGTCAAAGTCAAGGTCACGGCTGGTTAGCCTTGACTAGTGCAGGTCACCACGACCGTCTACATTGACCACGCCCATTGACTTCCTTTTCGTCACAGACCCTCGGCATTTGACAGTTTTCTGACCAAGCAGTGTGTGACAGGACCAAGGTCAAGGTCGGTGATCCAAGTCCAGATTGTGGCCTTTGAAAATGGTTACTGGATGAAGGTCGTGAGTCAAGGTCAAGTGTCCAAAAACTGAGTTTGAAAAGTCTGAGTTCAGTTTTCTGTAACATGACCTTGACCCACGGCTTTGACCCAGTTACCTTTTTTGAAGGACGTTGTCTCTGCTTTCACCTCGAACAATGAATTTGATAATACAGCGAGAAATAGGGTCATGGCAAGCATAAACGCAAAGACCCCGAGAACTATAGGAAGTTTGGACTCAAGGTCAAAGTCAAGGTCACGGCTGGTTAGCCTTGACTAGTGCAGGTCACCACGACCGTCTACATTGACCACGCCCATTGACTTCCTTTTGGTCACGGACCCTCGGCATTTGACAGTTTTCTGACCAAGCAGTGTGTGACAGGACCAAGGTCAAGGTCGGTGATCCAAGTCCAGATTGTGGCCTTTGAAAATAGTTACTGGATAAAGGTCGTGAGTCAAGGTCAAGTGTCCAAAAACTGAGTTTGAAAAGTCTGAGTTCAGTTTTCTGTAACATGACCTTGACCCACGGCTTTGACCCAGTTACCTTTTTTGCAGGACGTTGTCTCTGCTTTCACCTCGAACAATGACTTTGATAATACAGCGAGAAATAGGGTCATGGCAAGCATAAACGCAAAGGCCCCGAGAACTATAGGAAGTTTGGACTCAAGGTCAAAGTCAAGGTCACGACTGGTTAGCGTTGACTAGTGCAGGTCACCACGACCGTCTACATTGACCACGCCCATTGACTTCCTTTTCGTCACGGACCCTCGGCATTTGACAGTTTTCTGACCAAGCAGTGTGTGACAGGACCAAGGTCAAGGTCGGTGGTCCAAGTCCAGATTGTGAACTTCAAAATATAGTATTGGGTGAAGGTCGTGCCCCAAGGTTAAGTGTCCAAAAACTGACTTTGAAAAGTTTAAGTTCAGTTTTCTGTAGCATTACCTTGATTCACGACTTTGACCCTGTTACCTTTTTTGAAGGACATCGTCTCTTCTTTCACCTTGAATATTTAATTTGATAATACAGCAAGAAGTATGGGGACAACAAGCATAAACGCAAAGGCCCCGAGCTCAATGGAGAATTTAAAGTCAGGGTCAGCATCAAGGTCGCAACGTTATTCACACGTAAACGACAATCCAAATGGTCAACGCCAAATAGTCATTTACAGAAAATGGTGGCTTAGCGCAAAAATTAAAATATACCAAAATTATTATTATTATTATGAACTGCATCGTTAGGCGTGTAGTGCAGAGTGTCGGGTCCGTCTGAGTGTCTTGTTATTCGAGTCTAAATAGTCAACAAAGAAAATGGCGTCGAACGGATAAGATTATCTGTGAGGTTGAACGTAAAAGGTCGGTAAAATGAAAAGTTATTGATCGATTCGGTTGAAATTTGGCGTGAGGTCATCGCTAGTCCCCCTTAACATCCCCTGAAAATTTCAAGTTTCTAGGACCACGGGAACTGGTAGAGGTGCGAAAGTGCAATAGTGCCAATTATTTAACCATTCGCTCGTATCGTAAACAGTACCGAATATCTGCAAATTTGCCAATGTAACTGCCATATTAAAAAAGGGTTACCCATCAGACTGCGGAAAGTATAGGCCCATATCACTACTTAGTATCTTAGTTAAAATATTCGAAAAATGCATTTATAAACTTCCTAAGGGATAATTCAGTTCTAACCAACCTCCAGAGTGTTTTTTGGTTTGTTTTTTTTTTTTGTTTTTTTTTTTTTTGCATGGTGATTCTAGTGTTTACCAACTGGCCGATATTGCACACTACTTTTGTCAAGCCATCCACAAGGCATTCTACACGAGAGCGGTGTTCTGTGACATAAGCAAAGCTTTCGACAGGGTCTGGCATGCTAGACTCTGTCACAAGCTTGAAGCTGTGGGGATACGGGGAGACATTCTACAGTGGTTCCACAACTATTTAGATGGAAGAAAACGGTCTGTTGTCACTGGGGTTGTCTCCTCTTCCCCCAAAACCATTCCATCAGGAGTGCCACAGGACTCGGCTCTGTTCTCGGTCCTCTCCTTTTTATACGCCCACGTTGAAATGTGGTCGTATATTGTCGTCGCCCCCGTCCGTCCGTCCGTCGGTCCGGCGTCCACAATTGGTTGTGGACGCTCTACAGGCTAAAGTTAATATCCGATTGACTTTAAATTTATACACAGTGTTTAAGGTCATGAGACGAAGAAGCCTATTGTTTTTCAGCGATTTCCGATAATAACTACCAGAGTTATGGCCCTTGATCACTTCAAAAAATCTTGTGGACGCTCTAGAGGCCAAAGTTAATATCCGATTGACTTTAAATTTATACACAGTGTTTAAGGTCATGCGACGAAGAAGCCTATTGATTTTCAGCGATTTCCGATAATTAGTGCCAGAGTTATGGCCCTTGATCACTTAAACAAATCTTGTGGACGCTCTAGAGGCCAAAGTTAATATCCAATTGACTTTAAATTTATACACAGTGTTTAAAGTCATGAGACGAAGAAGCCTATTGATTTTCAGCGATTTCCGATAATTAGTGCCAGAGTTATGGCCCTTGATCAGTTCAAAAAAATCTTGTCGACGCTCTAGAGGTCAAAGTTAATATCCGATTTACTTTAAATTTATACACAGTGTTTAAGGTCATGAGATGAAGAATCCTATTGATTTTTAGCGATTTCCGATAATTAGTGCCAGAGTTATGGCCCTTGATCACTTCAAAAAATCCTGCGAACACTCTGGATAACAAAGTCAATATCCGATTGACTTTAAATTTATACACAGTGTCTAAGGTCATGAGACGAAGAAGCCTTTTGATTTTCAGCGATTTCTGATAATTACTGCCAGAGTTATGACCCTTGATCACTTCAAAAAATCTTGTGGATGGTCTAGAGGCCAAAGTTAATATCCGATTGACTTCAAATTTATACATAGTGTTTACAGTCATGAGACTAGGTCATCTATCGACTTTCATTGATTTTCAATAATTGTTGCCAGAGTTATTGGCCTTGATCACTTCGAAAAAATCCTGTGGAAGCTCTAGAGGCCAAAGTTAATATCCGGTCGACTTTGAATTAACACACAGTGTTTAGGGTCATGAGACGAAGAAGCCTATTGATTTTCAGAGATTTCAAATAATTATTGCCAGAGTTATCTCCCTTGATAACTTAAAAAAATCTTGTTACGATATAGAGGCCAAACTTATCATCCGATTGACTTTAGATTGGTGTTGAAACGAACAAGTATTTTGATTTTCAATGAATTTTGATAACTGAACAGCTAAATCCATGATATTAAATGTTTCATGTATATACTAATTGTTAGCGTGGGGTAACACTTTATAAAAAGCAATCAAATTCTAATGATTTTCTGATAATTACATAATGAGCTGTTACTCTTAATCAGTTTTTAGTGTATTACAAATGTTTCATTAGCGAAAAAAGTAAAAATATGCGACAACCCTTGTTGACTGCCCGGACGATTTAGCTGCTGTGGGCGTATGTTTCGTTGCCTGGCAACCTATCTTTCTCATTTATATAAATGATATTGTAAGTAATATTACCTCAAATGTGGGACTCTTCGCTGACGACACTTCCCTTTATCTGAAAATTGATGAACCTACCAAATGCGCAAATATTCTAAACTATGTCCTGTATAAAATTAACACATGGGGCTAAAACATGGCTAGTATCCTTCAACCCACTAAAGACCGAAACACTAGCACTAACAACCAAACAAAATCCTATTTTACCCACCCTTACTCTAAATAGTGTTCCTATCAAGGAGGTCCCACATCACAAACATTTAGGTCTGACTTTTCAACAAAATTGCAAATGGAACAAGCCTATAAACGACATTTTCGAAAATAACAGCAAACCTGTTAATTGTTTAAGATCCCTAAAATACAGACTTAGCCGTAAATCGTCACAAACCATCTGTACCTTCTTCATCCTACCACATTTTGACTATTGTTACGTCATCTGAGACAACTGCACAGACCAACTCGTCGCCTGAAAACCAAATTGTTCCATGTCACAAAAACCTGATTTTGAGATAATGGAGTCTAAACATTCAAATTGCATTTTCATAACTTTTATTGAACGGTTTCCATTCAAATTTGCACAGGCGGTAGAAAACTTTGATCTGAAGCAGTTTTAACCCTCATTTTGGCTCAATGATTTGACTTATTTGATGTTTGGGCGATTTCATTTGGAGATGGAACATTCAAATTCAACGGAAGTGGATTTTTGTTAAATCAAAGTGTTCTTAGTGCAGATTCTATCAAAAAAAAAATCCTATTGCTAAATTAATGAACTTATATTTGTTTGAGTGATTTATTTAGTAACGTTTTACACTCCTAGTCCTTAATTGTTAGGGACCGGCCATGTATTAAAGAGGGGGGGGGGACAGAAAACATTTCCTTAAGTATGTCAAAAATAAAAGTGACCCACCCCTAACACCGGTCATGATTTTTCATGATCCCCCACTGATGCCAGTCATATTTTAATAACCCACGCCTAAAGGCTGTTTTAATTTTTTTTTTTTATGACCACCCCTAAAGGCTGTATTATTTTTGTGTGACCCACCCCCACAAAATCACCGATCCACTCCCCTATAATAAATGACCTGGGGCCGGTTGCTCAAAGCTCCGTTATCTTTTAACGTTCCGTTAACTCCATGTTAACGGATCGTTAACTTTAACGGAGAGAATGACTGTTGCTGGAAGTGCCGTTAACTTTAATGTGTTGTTAACTTGGGTTATATTTAACGGAAGTTTGAAGCTCCGTTATCTGTTTAATGATGGCATTAGTTGGCTGTAGCAAAAAGTCATAGATTACCACTGTAGTTTTCTATAGAACATTCTAGAGGGTTGGACAATGCGGGCCTATTTCATTTTCTGTAGGATGAAATTCCATAGAATTTTGGTGGACTATAGGAAATAATGGCCCCATAATTCTGTAGTGAAAATCCCATAATTTTTCCTACAGATTTACGCTAAAATTTCTAAAGGAAAAAATAAAGTATTCTATAGTTTTTTCTGTTGTAAATTCTACAGTCATCTTTTTGTCTTTAACCTAGTTTTGTGAACAGACTGCACAGTTTTCTCGCTGTCTTCAGTTTCTTGTTAATAGTAACTTCTATGAAGTTTTTATACATGTACATTGAAATTGAAATTTTAAAATTCAGCCAATGAACAAACCGTCTTCTCTTGGATTAACTTTAATGAATCCGTTAGCTAACGGATAATGAAATTGACTTTCCAGCAACAGAAATTTAACGGACCGTTAACAAACGACACGTTAGCTAACGGATAATGAAATTGACTTTCCAGCAACAGAAATTTAACGGACCGTTAACAAAGGACACGTTACAAAGATAACGATCCGTTAGGGTTTAACGGAACGTTAAAATAACTTAGTTTTGAGCAACCGGGCCCAGTTCCTTAAACTTCAACTGAGCTATGCACAGAATCCATATGATTTTGTACGTACTTCAGAATCCAACTGTCATCACATGTACCATTGCAGGAGAGTTTGTACAGGTTATTCAAATGGAACCAAAGTTTTGTAAAACAAACCAAGAGCATCGATAAAGTAATTTTTATACGCCCACATTTTTATGTGGACGTATATTGTCGTCGCCCCTGTCCGTCCGTCTGTCCACAATTGTTTTTGAACAGTCTACAGGTCACAATTTATATCCGATTTCAATGAAACTTAAAATATAGGTTTATCACCCTAAGATCTCGGTTCCTTTCGATATTGGCATGTATCGGACCGTAACTTCGTGGGTTATGGCCCGTGATTGTACGAAAAATCACGTTTTTAGCTTGTCAACAGTGTAGAGGTCACAATTTTGAACCGATTTGGATGAAACGTGAAATGCGTGTTTATAACCCAAAGATCTTGGTTCCTTTCGATATATGCGCCCAGCGGATCGTAACTTTCTGAATTATGGCCCCTGATTGTCCGAAAAATCACCCTTTTTAGCTTGTGGTCCCTCTGGAGGTCAAAATTGTTATCCAATTTAAAAAAAACCGTTTGACTGTATCACCGTTACATGGTTATGGAGATTTAGTTCGAATTTCGTGAAAATCGGACCAAAATTGACCGACAAAATGGCCGCCGTTTGTACGCGAATAGTGTGAAAATATGTTATATCAAGATTGTGGACCCTATAGAGGTCACAATTTTGTACCGATTTTCATGCAACTTGAAATGCATATATATAACCCAAAGATCTTGGTTCCTTCCGATATTTGCGCCCATCGGATCGTAACTTCCTGTATTATGGCCCCTGATTGTCCGAAAAATCACCCTTTTTAGCTTGTGGTCTCTCTGGAGGTCAAAATTGTAATCCGATTTTAAAAACCGTTTGATTATATCATTGTTACATGGTTATGGAGGTTGAGTTCGAATTTCGTGAAAATCGGACCAAAATTGACAGACAATATGGCCGCCGTTTGTACGCTAATAGTGTGAAAATATGTTATATCAAGATTGTGGACCCTATAGAGGTCACAATTTTGAACCGATTTTCATGAAACTTGAAATACATGTTTATAACATAAAGATCTTGGTTCCTTTTGATATTTGCACATATCGGATCGTAAGACTTATGGCCCCTGATTGTACGAAAAATCGCCTTTATCACCTTGTGGTCCCTCTGGAGGTAACAATTATTACCTGATTTAAAAAAAAAAACCGTTTGATTATATCACCGTTACAGGGTAATCTAGGTTAAGTTTGAATTTCATGAATATCGGACCAAAATTGACAAACAAAATGACCGCCGTTTGTACGCGAATGGTGTAAAAATATGGTATATCAAGGTTGTGGACCCTATTGACGTCACAGTTTTAATTCGTTTTTGATGAAACTAGAAATACATTTTTATAACCTAAAGATCTTAGCTGCTGTGTGGGCGTATGTTTCGTTGCCTGGCAACCTATTTTTTTTTCGAAATCAACAACAATGAAGGTCCAACCGTAAAACCTCATAAAATGAACAATAAACAATAATACCTTTCCGGAGTACAAAAATGAACCCTGCAGGGTGTTGTATTTAATGCTTTTAGAAATTACATTCATTGGACGGCAAAGGGATAATGAACACTGTATTGCAAATCTTTGCAAAATATAAGAAATATTACAGCAATTTAACATGAACAAGTTCCATTGCAATGCCAATTTTTGTAACCAACAGAACATTTAACAAAGTTAACGATAAATTCCCTGAAAGATTCTAGCATTGTATGAGTACATTTCGTTTTTTCATACCGAGGTCTCTCTTTTGGGATAAGATTACTGATGAATTTCTTGTCGACAGGATTCAAAAATTTTAACATTGCCTGAATATCCTTCGCTTTTCCAGCTGACATGCTGAAAGTGTTTGTGACCAATTTAACCGGGGAATCCGTGTTGTGATGACATTCTCCTCTTGTTTCCTCTTGCACGAACAGATATCATTTTCATTCCGTCACCTTCCTCAAATGAAGTTCTGAAGTGAACAGTGAATTGCTCCTCTTTGGTGCTCAATATGGCTTGAATGGCACGGATGTAAAGTTAATACATCTAGAAGCTTTGCCATCTTCATGCATCTTATGATTCCAATGGGACTGTAGATGTCTGGTAATCTCAGGCGTCGTTCAATGACACTGTTCATGACTTCCACTTCCTGAGTGCTGGAGTGCCCAGGTTCACAAAGTTTTTGTTAAATGATGTTTCATGAAATCTTTCAAGGCGAAACTGATCCCGGAATTTCTATTTTGCGCAACACAAGAATCTGACAATATGGTGATGTGTTCAGGTTGGTGTTTTTTCTGTAATCCTTGTCAATATTGAGATCAAAGCGCATGAAATTTCATTCGCACCTCTTCCTGCCTGTGTCTCATTTCAAATGACACAGTACCTCTGTGAGTCCAGCGAACAATGGGCAGTTTTCGTCGGTAAAAGAAACTTGAAATGTTCGCCTGTGGACAACTTAGAACATTTTCAAGGTCAAAACAGACAAGTTTGTCCTTGTCCTCACGACCCCTGTCATGTTCTAGCTTTGTTGCAACCTTAGACTGGAAGTGACTCGGATATTCTTCTCTCAGTTCTCCATTAACTTCATCATTCTTTGGCTTCATGTTGTATTCCTCACAACGATCACAACGGTCTTTCTTAGGCACACGGAAAGCAAGGTTGAACTCATCATTAAAGATGTTTCTGTAGGTGTGAATCATTACTGGTTGTTTCTGCTCCTGTCGACACTTTCCACAATACAGACGAGACATTGTAGCAACTGACAGATTCTGTGCAAGATACTGCTCGTGTGACGATTCTCTACAATAATGGGATTCGACTCTAGGGAATGAATTGATGTGGTCACGGACACTTTGTTTTTGTTCTTGGGGTATTATGTCACGTGTTTCCTTTCCTCTGTTGTCGCCACTGACAGGGACTTCTGTTGTTGGGTCAACTTTTTTCTTAAAAACAATAGGAAACTCTTCTTTGTGATATGCCCAATGTTGTCAGATAAAACTCTTTGCATACACGCTATTTTTCATTTCCGTCAAACAAATGATAGGCATAAGAGAACTTCTACTGTTGACAGCTTCAACCCGACTTCTTTTTTTCTGCCCCCTCTCTACTGTTTTGGAATAGGAATGACACTTTTCGTTGTCTTTCGCTACAGTGGGCTTTGTAAGTCCGATTTACCAATTGTGTTGACGATATCCTTTTCACGTTGAAAAAGCTTCAGATGAAAACTATGATTGGTCAAGCAAAAATAGCAGTTAGAAAAAATGAAACTGCTGGTAAACATTTGACAGCAGGGCCCGATTCCTAGAAAATTCTTAAGCACGTTCTTGTGCTTAGATTTTAAGTAGACTTTGCAATTAAGTAAACTTACCTTATTTTGTGTTCCCAGAAAATTCTTAAGAACGTTCTTGGGCTTAGATTTTAAGTAGACTTCAGTGTAAGCTAAAGCACTTTATTATGTGTTCCAACTTCGTTCTTACAATTGTCAATCTAACACAAGTCCCGAGCAAGGTATAGGGCTTGCTTACCAACCTTAAGCCTGTTTCTGCTTCAAACAATATGGCTGACCGTATAGTTAGTTATTCGATGGCATTTACTACATCTTTTGATACCTAAGAGACGTTTGGAAGACGGAAAATCCTTAAGAAATATATTGTCGACAAGAATGCTATAGAATATTTCGCTTCTACACTAAAAACATTTTATTTATTTACAACTTGGTAAACAACACAACTTGAAAGGAGCTAAATCGCTAACATTTGGGACCAAGAAATTGACACAAGTGGGTCGCAACGCATATAATACTCTAATATGAATGTATATAAACCGATTTACATTCAATGGTTTCCGTTTTTACTCCAATTTCAAATCAGTTATGTGCGGCGAAATTTGCCAACAGTGTCAATCGAATGCAAATTTCTAGCGTCTAGTTATTCCAGTCTACATGTGCCGTTTGATTTGGTGCAATGTTTCTAGCCTTGTTCCCCCGAGTCTGATTTGGTGCAATGTTTCTAGCTAGAACTGGGCTGAAACGCATTATGGTACACGAGTCGTGTACCAATGGTAAAATATTTATCTTGTCTTAAATATTGGATATCAGAAGCCCATCTTTTTCCGATAAGATCACATCATCAATTTTGATTTAAACTGACAAATAATTCGTTTTTTCAATGTCGAAGATGCTGGGTGAGATTGAATTAGAGACTTGGCTACTTTTAAAATCAGGCGCTGTCTCAGTCATTCCGTCTGTTGGCATGTGCTTGCGTTTTGGGGTGGGGGTGGGGGTGTTAGCTTATAGGCCTTATAGGGGCCATGTCAAAGAGATCACGTGGTTAAGTGGGTAAGACGCCAGCCAGGGCCAATTCCTAGAAAATTCTTAAAAGTAAGCACAAAGTTATGCTTCACTTTTGCTTACGTAAGAAACTTTATAAAATACCGTCCCTAGAAAATTCTCAAGACCGTTCTTACGTAAGCACAAGTTAAGTACAAGTCTAAGCACAGTGTGACTGGTAAATTGAGACTAAGATGCTCTTTAGCGTCACAAAAACAAATTTGGTATGCAAATTACACCGTAAATTCGTCTGCATATAGAGTTATAAATAGATCAATGACATTAACTTCAAATAGTCGATTTAGAAGTATTTGACAAATGACATGAAATAGGTTTTAACTTCCTGCTGTTTTGCTCCTAAGCTGGGCTAATGAAGACGGGCATACGCCATAAAGTGTGCTACGAGGGAAAGTTTGCCCGGGCAGCGGCGCGACGGCCTACTTTTATATCGAATTACAATGTCCAGTGGATCTTTGACGTGCACGCCAATTTTTTTTTACACGGGACCTTATTTTTTCGTCTGCATCACTGACAAAGGAATGAACCTACTCGTCCAATGCAGGGATCGAACACCCTACCTCGGCCCGATTCATAAAAAATTCTTTAACACGTTCATGCGCTTACATGTAGATTTTAAGTAGACTTTGCAAATAAGTAAACTTATCTTATTTCGTGTTAACAGAAAATTCTTAAGAACGTTCTTGTGCTTAGATTTCAAGTAGACTTCAGTGTAAGCACAAGCACGTTATTATGTGTTCCATGAAAAAACTTAAGCTTGTGACTGGTAAATTGAGAGTATGATGCTCTCTAAATTCAAAAAAACATTTTTGGTATGCAAATTACACCGTAATAGTAAATTCGTCTGCATCACAGAGTTTCTATATATAGCTCTATGGTCTGCATGATATAAATAGACCAATGACATTAACCTCCCGGAAAATAGTCGATTAAGATGTATTTTATTATTTAAAAAATGAAATGAAATGAAATTTAACGTCCTACTATTTTGCTCCTAATCTGGGGTAATGAAGGCGCACATACGTCATACAGTGTGCGATGAGGGAAATTTCGCCCTGGCAGCGGCACTACTCTATCGAATTCCAACTGCCAAGGAATCTTTTACGTGTACGCCAGTTTGTACACGGGACCTCGTTTTTCGTCCCATCCGAATGACAAGACAGCTGTCCTCCGTCCTGCATCACTGACAAGGAGAAACCACGTCGGAAAATTTGGATGAACCTTCTCGGCCAATGCAACACCCGACCTCCAGGCTAGCGAACCAGCGTCTTGCCCACTTAGTCAAGTGATCCCCTGATACCTTTGGCGTGTCTCCCATAGGCCTACACATATAAAATATACCACAGACTAAACAAAAGAAAACAACCCAAAACGCAAGTATATACATGCAAACAACCCGAATAATTGTGAGAGCGACTAATCTTTTAAGTAGGCCTATAGCATTCTTCTCGAGAATATGTTTCTGAAGGATTTTCTGTCTTTCAATTGGCTCTTAGGTATCAAAAGATGTAGCAAATATCGTCGAATAAATCCACGGTCAGCCATATTGTTTGAAGCAGAAACAGGCTTAAAAGTTCGTAAGCAAGCCCTATACCTTGCTTGGGATTTGTGCTTAGATTGACAATTTTAAGAACGAAGTTGTGCTTAAGTTTTTTCATGGAACACATAATAACGTGCTTGTGCTTACACTGAAGTCTACTTGAAATCTAAGCACAAGAACGTTCTTAAGAATTTTCTGTTAACACGAAATAAGATAAGTTTACTTATTTGCAAAGTCTACTTAAAATCTACATGTAAGCGCAAGAACGTGTTAAAGAATTTTTTATGAATCGGGCCGAGGTAGGGTGTTCGATCCCTGCATTGGCCGAGTAGGTTCATTCCCTTGTCAGTGATGCAGACGAAAAAATAAGGTCCCGTGTAAAAAAAAATTGGCGTGCACGTCAAAGATCCACTGGACATTGTAATTCGATATAAAAGTAGGCCGTCGCGCCGCTGCCCGGGCAAACTTTCCCTCGTAGCACACTTTATGGCGTATGCCCGTCTTCATTAGCCCAGCTTAGGAGCAAAACAGTAGGAAGTTAAAACCTATTTCATGTCATTTGTCAAATACTTCTAAATCGACTATTTGAAGTTAATGTCATTGATCTATTTATAACTCTATATGCAGACGAATTTACGGTGTAATTTGCATACCAAATTTGTTTTTGTGACGCTAAAGAGCATCTTAGTCTCAATTTACCAGTCACACTGTGCTTAGACTCGTACTTGGCTTGATCTTACGTAAGAACGGTCTTGAGAAGTTTCTATAGAGACGGTATTTCATAAAGTTTCTTACGTAAGCAAAAGTGAAGCATAACTTTGTACTTACTTTTAAGAATTTTCTAGGAACCGGGCCCTGGTGATCTCCGGACACATGGTCACTTGGAGAAATTAGTGCAATTTGATGATGGCTATATGGCATTGAAAACATTGAGAGGTTTGCCACCTAGCACAAGTATAGACATCAAGCACAAATGGGATATCGAGTTTTGCTCCCCGTGCCTTCAGACGAAGAGGATTGTAGGAATTGATCCTCAATTCATTCGGCGTTCTTTTCAAAAAGAAAGTTGCTGATCTAATTGATGACCGCGCTGACATAATATATTGCTCATAAGTGATAAAGAATAAAAACCTTTCCCGAGAAATCTTCAAAAGAAATGTCTTTACCCTCTTTCATTTCATCTAAAACTTCCTTCACCTGGTCATAATTATTTTTATGCGAATTAATGCCATTCTCACCAACTGTTGCGGTTCTAGAATTACAGTGTTTGGCATTAGTGGTTTGGGGAAACCAAACCTGCAAATCGTTTGGTTCTTTCTTCTACATGTATGAGAATGCTTGTTTCTGATAATTCACTAGTGGCTGTAAATCATCGTCATCCACAATTCTTCTACATGATATCTTGCTCTTAATGTACTCAGCAATTTCTTCATTTTCATTGCACCTAAACCAATAACAAAGCATGGATATGAGGCGAGCCTCTGTGCTGGAACTTAATCCTGTAAAAAAATCACTTATTTTCCCAAAGGTGAGTACACCTCTGAGTACATCTTTCACTACATCTCTGAACAACGGAAAATGACCAGACATTAGGTGAAGACCATATGGAGCACAACTCTGATTAGGACGATGAAGACTTGAGAGAGGAATCTTCTCACGCAAAGAATATTAAAAAATCTATGATAAAGAAAGGGCAGTGACAAGGGTGTTTAGATATGTCAATTTAAATGTTGACAAGGAGCCCGAGAAACATTACAGGAAACAGCTCATATTGTATTCCAACTGGAGGGATGAAGACGTTGATTTATTGGGTGGGGGGGGGATTCCTTCCAAAGCAGATATTATTATGAACATATGGAAGAACAAATAGTTGAGCAAATTAAGCAATATGATGCGAATAGGGATGCTGTAGATGCAGCTATTCTTGCTGAAGGCCAGAATTTGGAAGATGCATGGGATCAACAGGCACCTGTTACCCAGCAAATTGAAAAAGAAGATGAAAAAGAACAATGTTAGATGTAAAGAAGGATTCTGAAAGTGGTAAGCCTACCAAATACGAATATGATATTGGTATGGATTTCGACTTCCCACTGAAAGTAATGTTGAACAGGTGGCACTGTATGAAATACCTGATGAAAACTATAGATCTTTGATGAGAGCATTGAATCAGAAACAGCTATATGATACTTTGAATGAAATAAAACTGTCACAGAATCAGGGTTTCAGCCGGTGATGATTTTGAAACTATTAAGCAAAAATTGTTGGCACCAACTGGCAAGGCCACTTATAACATGAATGGTTGTACTCTCCACAGCGCTCTTAAGATCCCTGTGTGTCAGTCATTGCAATATAAAAGCTTAGATAGTAGCAGATTAAAAACGTTAAGAAGTAGCTTTGGAGGTTTGACAGTTGTCTTTATTGATGAGATATCCATGGTAGGTAGTGGAATGATGAATTTTGTCAATAAGAGATTTCAAGATGTGAAAGGCAGTCCACTTTTATTCGGAGGATGTCATGTTATCTGTATTGGAGATCTGTTTCAATTGAAACCGGTATTTGATGGCTATATATATACTATTCAAAAAAAGTAGGGGATATTTGATTTTTAAGTGTTATTGAAGTCACCTAATGAAACTGACGAAGAAACAAATGACAAAATGAAATGAAGTTCACATTGATCGATTTATTCCAAATGATCGTTAGACTAAGTAAGGTACAGAATAAGGATAAAATGATACCCGGGGTCAAACAGCAAAGTTACCACAGCATCACAACAAAGTCAGTAACGGGTCAATCCTCTGTTTGCCAAACAAGCATTGAATCGACGTGGCATACTCCTAATGAGACGTCTAAGGTCATTTTGGTCCAGATTGTCCCATTCCTGTTGCAACGCAGCAGCAAGTTCTTGGACATTGGCAGGACATTGTTGACGTTGACGTAACCTCTGTCCGAGCATGTCCCAGACATGCTCGATGGGGGAGAGGTCGGGACTCAATGCTAGCCAAGGTAATGTGGTGATGTTCTGTTGATGGAGGTAACCTGTAACGATCCTGGTCCTGTGACATCTCGCGTTGTCATCCTGGAAGATGAAACAGCGGCCATGACGTCGTGCGCACGGCACAACATGGACTGCCAAGATGTTGTCCCGGTAGTACTGGCCTGTAACACGCACTGCAACAACATGTAAAGCCGTTCTTCCAGCAACAGTGATGCATCCCCACACCATAACAGAACCACCCCCTGATGACGTTAACGTCTTGGAAGCGCTAGTTTCGACGACGCCACACCATCCTACATCTGTCCAAAAAATCAACAGTGAACCTTGACTCATCTGAAAACATCACATTGCTCCAGTGTCGATTATCCCAGTGTTGACGACCCCTACACCAACGACGCCTTGCCTGAATGTGATGATCTCTCAAATAAGGGATCCTCGGCTTGAGTTGTCGACCTGAGCGTGGTCTGTCCTGTACAGATTGTGTATCACGGTATCTGAACCATAGCCTGCTTATGACAGACTGAGAAACATTCATTGTCCGCGCCACAACCGCCTGTGTTGTGCCGATCTGTAGCATGCCAAGGGCACGTAAGCCGACGCATATCAACATTTGTTTTCTGGTCACTAAAACAATTAAACTGATGTTTCCACCCTGGAATTCAGTGCCACAATGACTGTAACATTCAAAGTCAGAGTCGTGCAAATCTTGGGTTGGACCCCCATGATGATCCCAAGCATCACCTGTATTCCATGCGGTAGCTATTGGTGCGTTTGGGCGTCACATGTTACTGGAAATGTTTCTTCTGTTAGGTTCTATAGTGACTTTTTTCGTAGTCATTTGCATATTTTAGTATTATGCCCTCAAAATCAAATATCCCCAACTTTTTTTGAATAGTATATTTGAAAATCTCGACAGTGCCTATGGGCCATTAGGAAGTACTATATGGAAAGATAATTTCTGCATGAATGAACTTACAGAAATTATGAGGCAAAAAAATAGAAAAGCCTTTGCTGAGCTATTGAATAGATTAAGAGAAGGCAATTATATACATGAAGAAGAAAAATGTAAGGATATCGACATTCTTAAATCAAGATTGTGGAAAGTAAATGAAGAGAGTGAGTATCCTTTTGACATACAACATCTCTTTTTAAGTAATGGAAAGATGAAAAAACTTTAATGATCAAAGTTTTGATTACATGGTAGATGAAAAAAATGTGATTTTAGCAAAAGATAGCATTGTCTGCTTCGCAAGCTGTAGGCAAAACTATACTAGAGAAAGTTCCGGAAGATCCAAGGAAAACCATGCAATTACATTCCACTTTGGGATTTGTAATTGTCTTGAAGTGTGAAATACATGTAGCTTTAAATGCTAGATTGGAAGATGGGTTGACAAATGGGGCGTCTTGCGTGGCAAAACAAATCCAGTCGGGCGCTTCTATGTCTGCAAGTAGCACCATAGTCTGGGTCTAGTTTGGCCATCCAGATGTGGGAAAGTTAACTAGAAAAGATTTTAAAAATCATTTCAGTGCAGAAATTGATGCCTTGTGGACACCTGTTTCGTGACAGTTTGCAGTTGGGAAATCCAAGAATGCTGAAGTAGTGAAAATGCAGATACCTTTGAGACCTACTGCTGTTAAAACTGTTCATCGGTCACAGGGCGATACTTTAGAAAGCGTGGTCGTTGATTTTGAAGGTAGGAAAACTCAACATGTCGATTGAGCCGAATGAAAACTATTGAAGGTTTACATCATAAACCTGAATGAAAAGAAAATATCAATCAGTTACGATGTAAAAGCAGAAATGAACGAATTGCGCACAGCACGTCATGTGCAGAACGCGAGATTTGAGTTCTATGAGCTCAGATAAAACAAAATGTGGTTTATCACTGCACAATGTTAGATGTATAAAGCAGAAGATGTCAGCTTGCAATTTGGAAGGATAACGGCTAATACACTGGTTAGAGTGTATAAAGCAGAATTTTCAGGGCAAGCATGAAATATGTTTGTGTGTCTGTAGCTATCACTAATGTCATCATAATTGGTATTAAATGGTTTTATCGTTTATGGTAACAAAGATTGAGATAGATTAACCAGCATGTGTTTACTCGATTTTCTACTATTGTAAAATATATATACTGTAATGTATTTGTGGATTATATAAACTTATTCAAAACACCTTTTTATACGCCCACATTGAAATGTGGTCGTATATTGTCGTCGCCCCCGTCCGTCCGTCCGTCCGTCGGTCCGCCGTCCACAATTGCTTGTGGACGCTCTACAGGCTAAAGTTAATATCCGATTGACTTTAAATTTATACAAGAGCTTAAGCTCATGTAACGAAGAAGCCTATTGTTTTTCACCGATTTCCGATAATTAGTGCCAGAGTTATGGCCCTTGATGACTTCAAAAAATCTTGTGGACGCTCTAGAGGCCAAAGTAAATATCCGATTGACTTTAAATTTATACACAGTGTTTAAGGTTATGAGTCGAAGAAGCCTTTTGATTTTCAGCAATTTCCGATAATTAGTGCTAGAGTTATGGCCCTTGATCACTTCAAAAAATCCTGCGGACGCTCTAGAGGTCAAAGTTAATATCCGATTGACTTTAAATTTATACACAGTGTCTAAGGTCATGAGACGAAGAAGCATTTTGATTTTCAGCGATTTCCGATAATTACTGCCAGAGTTATGGCCCTTGATCACTTCAAAAAAATCTTGTGGATGCTCTAGTGGCCAAAGTTAATATCCGATTGACTTCAAATTTATACATAGTGTTTAGTCATGAAACTAAGACGTGTATCGATTTTCATTGATTTTCAATAAGTGCTGCCAGAGTTATGCCCCTTGATCACTTCGAAAAAATCCCGTGGAAGCTCTAGAGGCCAAAGTTAATATCCGATCGACTTTAAATTAACACACAGTTTTAAAGGTCATGAGACGAAGAAGCCTATTGATTTTAAGAGATTTCAAATGATTACTGCCAGAGTTATCTTTCTTGATAACTTCAAAAAATCTTGTGACGCCATAGAGGCCAAACTTATCATCCGTTTGACTTTAGATTGATACACAGAGTTTAAGGTGTTGAAACGAACAAGTATTTTGATTTACAATGAATTTTGATAACTGAACAGCTAAATCCATGATATTAAATGTTTCCTGTATATACTAATTGTTAGCGTGGGGTAACACTTTATAAAAAGCAATCAAATTCTAATGATTTTCTGATAATTACATAATGAGTTGTTACTGCCCGGACGATTTAGCTGCTGTGGACGTATGTTTCGTTGCCTGGCAACCTATCTTTTTCAATCAAAAAGTCCCAATGTCCCAAATTACAATGCTTTACTTACTGCTTTGCCACACCATTTCAGGTGATGGAAGGGCTTGGTCTGCAACATGTATATAAAGCAGAAGATTACTAATACTATGCGCTAGCATGACAGGTGTAGGAAGTTGGTAGGGAGCCAATTTTATACCAGCAAATTGGTTGAGTTCAAATTTCGTGAAAATAAGACCAAAACTGCCACAAAAAATGGCCACCCCTCGTACGCGATAATTACTTAATGGGCTATTACCCATGTGCTGTAAACGTTCTCATTACTGACAAATGAAAAAATATGCGACAACCATTGTTGTCTACCGGACGACTTAGCTGTTGTGGGCGTATGTTTCATTGCCTGGCAACCTATTTTAAAAAGTCTCTGTGTGTTACAAACAGGCCATGCTTCTTAATGGATCGTCTTTGAGGTTGGGATATGTATTCCTTATAGCCTAAGGACGTCAACTACATGTCCCTACTAAATGGCAACTACTTCAACGCAAAAATTGTAAAGTATATAATGCCAAATTCGGTGAACCTTAAAATATATGTTTATATCTCAAAATTCTCGATGCCTTTTGATATTCATGAATATCAGACTTTTATTTCCTCGATTATGGCCCCTTGTCCTAATTCGTTTCGTTTTTATACGTCCACATTCATATTGTGAACGTATTATGCCGTCGCCCGTGTGCTTGTGCGTGCGTTCGTGTCGCCTACAGGGCGCAATTGTTCATGGATTTTCTTCAAACTTTGTATACTTATTCCTGATATCCTAAGGAAGATCCCTGTTGTTTTTGGTGCATACCCGACCCCAGGGGCAGAGCCCCGCCCATTTCTAGTATTTGTTTGTCGTCTGCAGGCCACATTTCTTAACTTACAACCTTAAAACTTTGCGTACATATTCTTTGTACCCAAAGGAACATCCCTATCGTTTGGGGTGCATGTCCAACCCCAAGGGGCAGAGCCACGCCCATTTTCTTTTCGCGTGTCTTTGTGTCGCCTACAGTGCGCAATTCTTACTGAATTTTCTTCAAACTTTGTATATTTACTCTTTACACCCTAAGGATGATCCCTATAGTTTGGGGTGCATGCCCAACTCCCAGGGGCAGAGCCACGCTCATTTTCGTTTTGTTTACCCATGTGTTGCCTAGAGGGGGCAATTTTTACTGGATTTTCTTAAAACTTTGTATACTTACTCTTTACACCCTAAGGATGATCTGTACGTATTGTTTTTGGTGCATGCCCTACCCAGGGCCTTAGCCTTGTATATATTTGTCGTCTACAAGCCACATTTCTTAACGTATCATCTTGAAACTTTGAATACATATTCTTTGTACCATAAGGGAAATCCCTATCATTTGGGGTGCATGCCCAACCCCCAGGCCACAATTCTTAATCGATCATACTGAAACTTAGAATACTTATTCCTTATTCCTTAATGATGATCGCACTTGTTTTGGTGCATGCCCGACCCCCCGGGGACAGCAACGCCCATTTCTTGTATTTGTTTGTCATCTAGAGGCTGCATTTCTTAACTTATCATCTTGAAACTTTGCTTACTTATTCTTGGTAACTTAAGGAAGATCCCTATTGTTTTTGGTGCATGTCTGACCCCCAGGGAAGTGCCACGCCCATTTTCTTTTTGTGTGTATGTGTGTCACCTACAGGCCACAATTCTTAATCGATCGTCTTCAAAACGTTTTTATACTTATTCCTTATACCCTAAGGCTGACCACTATTATTTTTGGTGCATGCCGGACCGCCTGGGATTGAGCCACGCCCAATGTTTTTGTGTCTTGTGTTCGCCTACAGGATGCAATTCTTAATAGATCCTTTTAAAACTTTGCATACCCATTCCTTATAGCCTAAGGATGACCGCTATTCTTTTTGGTGATTTCCTATCCCCCAGAGGCAGAGCCATGTCCATTTTTACTTCGTATTTTTGCTTGTCGTCACAACACTAGGATATGGAAAATGTGGATGTATCTTGTCTGGCAACCGCTGGTTAATTAAATCATGTTTAAATGTGTTGAGCAATGAAATAAAATGGAAAACATGTTTTATTAGACGCTGGATAGATTTTTTGTAATTCGTCATAAACTTTGCTCTTAGAAATATTATATAGTATAATTTGCCTCTTGTTTTTCAGGAAAATGATGTTCAGGTGACATTTGAAGATCAACAAAAAATAAATAGATTTGCTAGAAACAATGCCAGATTACAAGATATTAAGGAAGAACTAGTTGCAAAAAAGGTGTCCTCTTCACATTTAGTTTATTGTCCCCTGTCTTTGGAGGAAAGCAGCAGGCTATATTGGTATTGAAATGGGAATATCTGTCTTGTGACGCTTTTGGGACACAATAACATCCTTCTAATTGAGCTAGAATGTTTGAACATGATGTAGCTTGACAAGGACAGCTGTCTAGTCGTTCGGGTGGGACGAAAAACCGAGGTCCCGTGTACGCATTCGATATAAGAGTAGGCCGTAACGCCGCTGCCCGGGCAAAATTACCCTCATAGCACCCTGTATGGTGTATGCCCGTCTTCCATTAGCCCAGGTTAGGTGCAAAAGAGTGGGACGTTAAACCCCATTTCATTTCATTTCATTTAAACAGGATGTAGGTGTTCATTATTAGGTGATTGCCTTGATGGGATTTGGTGATAAGCATTTCCTGACTAGACTAAGTAGAGTTAAGCAGTTGGTTGGTCTATTGCATGGGAATGGGAGGCAATAACTAATTAAGTTTGACTAGACTGATGAAACTGAGCGTATGCTTTCTTTACATCAATACCTACACTAATAATATCGACCCAATGAACATTTTTATACGCGCCGCCCCACGGTCCACGATTGTTTATGGACACTCTACAGGTTAGAATTCTGATCGGATTTTGACGAAACTTGAAATATAGGTTTATCTCCAAAAGATCTCGGCTGCTTTCGATATTGTTATGTATTGGATCGAAACCTCGTGGATTATGGCCCCCGATGTCCGAAAAATCACATTTTTAGCTTGTGGACCCTATAGAGGTCACAATTTTGAACCGATTTTGATGAAATTTGAAATAAATATTTGTAACCCAAAGCTCTTGGTTCCTTTCGATATTTGTGCACATCGGATTGTACTTCCTGAATCATGACCCCGTATTGTACGCAGAATCGCTTTTTTTATACGCCCACATTTTCATGTGGACGTATTATGTCGTCGCCCCTGTCCGTCCGTCCGTCCACAATTTGTTTGTGGACTCTCTACAGGTCACAATTCTTATCCGATTTTGACGAAACTTGAAATATAGGTTTATCCCCAAAAGATCTCAGCTGCTTTCGATATTGGGATGTATCGGATCAAAACTTCATGGATTATGGCCCCTGATTGTACGAAAAATCACGTTTTTAGCTTGTGGACCCTATAGAGGTCACAATTTTGAACCGATTTTGATGAAACTTGACATGCATGTTTGTAACCCAAAGATCTTGGTTCCTTTCGATATTTGCGGCTATCGGAATGTAATTTCCTGAATTATGGCCCCTGATTGTCCGAAAAATCACCCTTTTTAGCTTGTGGTCCCTCTGGAGGTCACAATTATTATTCGATTTAAAAAACCGTTTGATTATATCACCGTTACACCCTAAAGAAGGTTGAGTTCGAATTTCGGGAAAATCGGACGAAAATTGCCATACAAAATGGACGCCGTTTGTACGCGAATACTGTTAAAAAATGGTATATCCATGTTGTGGACCCTGTGGAGGTCACAATTTTGATTCGATTTTGATGAAACTTGAAATTCATGGTTATAACCAAAAGATCTTGCTTCCTTTCGATATTTGCGCATATCGGATCGTAACTTCCTGAATTATGGCCCCTGATTATACGCAAAATCGCCTTTTTTTTTAGCTTGGAGGTCACAATTATTATTCGATTTAAAAAAACGTTTGATTATATCACCGTTACACCCTAAGGAAGGTTGAGTTCGAATTTCGGGAAATTATGGCCCCTGATTATACGCAAAATCGCCTTTTTTTTTTAGCTTGGAGGTCACAATTATTATCCGATTTAAAAAAAACGTTTGATTATATTACCGTTACACCGTAAGGAAGGTTGAATTCGAATTTCGGGAAAATCAGACCAAAATTGCTATACAAAATGGCCGCCGTTTGTACGCGAATACTGTTAAAAAATGGTATATCAAGGTTGTGGACCCTGTAAAGGTCACAATTTTAGTTCAATTTTGATGAAACTTGAAATTCATGGTTATAACCCAAAGATCTTGGTTCTTTTCGATATTTGCGCATATCGGATTGTAACGTCCTGAATTATGGCCCCTGGTTATACGCAAAATCCCCCTTTCTTTAGCTTGTGGTCCCTCTGGAGGTCACAATTATTATCCCATTTAAAAAAACGTTTGATTATATCACCGTTACACTGTAAGGAAGGTTGAGTTTGAATTTCGGGAAAATCGGACCAAAATTTACAGACAAAATGGCCGCCGTTTGTACGCGAATACTGTTAAAAAAATGATATATCATGGTTGTGGACCCTGTATAGGTCACAATTTTAATTCGATTTTGATGAGGAAGGTTGAGTTCTAATTTCGTGAAAATCGTACCAAAATTGACGCACGAAATGGTCACCGTTTGTACGCGAATAGTGTAAAAATATGGTATATCATGGTTGTGGACTCTCTACGGGTCACAATTCTTATCCGATTTTGACGAAAAGTCACATTTCTAGGTTGTGTACCGTCACACCATAATCATTGTCGGTTTCGAATTTCATTACTATCAGACTGGAACTGACCAACTAAATGGCTGCTCCCAATACAGTATGAAATACAGGACTTAAAGATGTAGGAAAAATCACTTTCGGTATTGCTTGTTCTCTGTTCATCTCTCAAAAATGTGGGCGTATCCTGCCTGGCAGTGCCAGCCTATCTTTTTAGCTTGTGGTCTCTCTAGAGATTATAATTATTATTCGATTTATAAAACCGTCTAATTATATCACCGTTAAACTGTAATGTGTTCGATTGTCAGACAAAATAGGGTATCGCCCAGTTTCAAAATAGACCATTGACGTCTTCGTGTTTTGTCTAACTTCAAGTATTCTTTTCAAAAAGTAAAGGTGCAATAATTCGATATCATGGGCACTACGGAAACCCCATACTTCGGAAACATAGTTAAAGATACAAGAGACAAAGGTATCAAATACAGATAACTTAGTGACAAGATTAAAATGGATAACTTTATAAGTTTTCATGGCAGAAAATAAGGCTTCCCTGGTCTTCTAAGGCTTTTTGAGTTAATAAAGATTTGCTATTAAAATTTAAATTCATACCTAAGTAAGCAAAACTGTTCGCAATTTCAATATTGACACCATTATAACTCCAATTTTCAAATGCTTTTAATTTGCCGCCTTTTCAAAAAATTACTATCTTGAATTTATCTGTGTTGACAATAAGACCCCATTTATTTGCATATTTATATAAAGAATTGAGCATATCCCGTAGTCCCGCTGGGGAGTCCGAGAACAGTACTTTGTCATCTGCGTACATCAGGAGGAGCTTATACCATAGATTTGTTAAAATCACAAAATCGTACGCTTTACGATCATCAACAAAACAGACATATATCCTACGTTTGGACTTCAGAAAACGACTTATAGTAGTTTGCAAAATGAAAATGGCATCATCAGTTGATAAGTTCTTATGAAATCCAAATTGGTAGTCAGAGATCTTTTTTCGCATTTATCAAATTCAAGGAGTTCAGTATTTAGAATGGATGTGAATAATTTCCCTGAACACGAGACTATTGTTATTCCGCGTTGTTACAAGTATTGCCTTTCTTAAATAGTGGAACAATATTGCCTTTGACCCACTCTGTTGGAAATAGCCCTGACTCCAGAACATTATTAAATAATATTACAAAACATGGTAAGAGCTCGTCCTTACTATATATTAAAAATTCATTTGAGATATTGTCCGAGGCGGATGCTTTATTCTTCTTCAAGTGAGAGATGCCTGACAAAATTTCTTCAAGCTTTTTCATCATAGTTTTTGTTTACAAACTGTATGACGTCATCACATTAATGTTTGCATTCTCCACACAAGTCTCGCTCTATCAAGCAGTGTGGACTGCAAGGTAAGACAACTCTGTTTGGGAGATTGGCGTGTTTGCTGACGTCATTTGCAAGCTTTCGAAAATGAGTATAAAAATCATCTAAAACCAGGTTAGATTCAACTGTTTTCCGTCTTTTGAACAATTTATAGAAAACCGTAGGATTTGATTTTCTAATACATTCATAGTTATTACCATGATACAGATTATATTCATACTTTGACCTGAATAATATTTTATTATATTGTGACATGGATTGAACTAACGTGGCTCTATTAACATCGCTCTTGTTCTTGTTAAATTTAAACAGACAAGATCTATACTCATCGTATCTATTTCTACACAACTCAGTGAACCATCATTTATCGGGTTTTCTGGGTTTGTTACCTTTTCGTTTAGTAACTAAACATTGGGATGAGATCAACTCATTAATGGATTTAGTAAATACGTTTACACTCTTATCGACAGACGATTTCTCAACGATATCTGAAACTGCTGTCTTCATCTCCTGTATGCATACCATTCAATATTCTAAAACCCGTTGACTTGCACAATTGTATCAATTGCCTACCAAATTGATTTACGATTGTATCTGAACTGTTTCGTTTTCCAGTATCAACATCTGAGATGTACTCGCAGATATTTTCGAGCTTCGAACTCGTGGCTTCGGTCAAATAATCATTTTCAATATAATCTACAAGACTGACTACCAGTCCCACTATTAAAATCTCATATTGAGATATGTTCTCCTTATCAGTATATTTAAGAATCAAATCTTCCAGTACAACAAATAAATCAACAAAAGTGGATCAATAAAAGACACTTGAGTATGGCGGAAAATAACAAGTTAAAATATACAATTGTTACGGCAGAAGTCCTTGTTTGCATCGTTATTTGATCTGTGTCTTTAAATTAGACGTTGCATAATCCTAGTTCATAATTTGTAATATGCGTAACCATGTTAACACCATGATGGCTGCCGCTAGAGCAGCGCAAGAAGCATAATACTAGATCTTTCCGATCTGTGAAATATTTTCCCTTGGGTTAGAGTTAGGGTTCGGGTTAGTTTTATCTAAAACTATTTTGAAGGGTTTGGGTTAGAATTGTGTCTATAACACGGAAAAATATTTCACAGATCGGAAAGATCTAGTATCGTGCGCAAAAGAAAATAACGTCCCAAAGTCCCCTCACAAGTTGTAAGCGTATTTTATATTGTTGTGAATATGTCATAAGAGGTCATAGAGCATTTTCTTGTCAAATTCAAGCATCGTTAACGTAAATATATGATGATTTGGGTCATTTAAAGTAAGTCAATAACGTACACGGTCTTTATTGATTTAGTTTTTTGAACTACTTCTCTGATACATTTATCGGTGTGGTTACTTGTATATCGGAATTAATACAATATGCTTGCATTCGTATTTCTTGCAACATATGACAGATCATGACTCATGCTGATATTTCATAGTTATTTCTTTGGGTTGTATTCCCAATTGTTTTCAAATATGAGTGAAGTCAGTGTTACCACAGGCCCGGGACTGTACAGCGCAGTGGACGCTTACGGCTAGCCCCCGGATCCATTCACTCTTTTTGATTTGTTTTTGTTTGTGGTCTCTGAGTATCATGTCTTGTCCATATATTTCTGTAGAATAAAGCGATAACTGAACATGGAATTAGAGAGTGTATTAAACGTCTACAACTAAATAAAGCTTCTGTAAATGACAATATTCAGAATGAAATTCTGAAAATATGGCCAGAATGAACTCATGCCATATTTCCTTCGTATTTTCAGTAATGTCTTCAACTCTGGCTACTTCCCGTCAGCTTGGGCAAGTGGTAATATCGTACCGGTTTTTAAAAAAGGTGATATTTCAGACCTAGATAATTATAGAGGAATCACGATTGTTTATTGTCTCGGCAAATTATTCACTTCTATTATTAATAATCGTCTATTAAAGTTTGATGCTAATGAGAAGAAAATTACTAGCTCAGCTGTCAATTTGGGTTCCGTAAAAACTAGTCCACTGTAGACGCTATTTTTATTTTACAATCAATTATTAATTATTTCCTGAAGAAAAAAAAACGTCGTCTTTACACATCCTTTGAAGATTACTGTAAAGCATTTGATTATTAAAACCGGAGTAATTTATGGTATATATTAATACAGGAAGGAATTGGGGGTAAAACATTGAAAAATAATAAGGTCTCTGTATGACAAGGTTAAGTGTTGTGTTAAATTAGATGGAGAACTATCTGAATATTTTAATAGTAAGAATGGTTTATTTCAAGGGGAAGTTTTATCGCCGTTGTCATTTTCTTTTTATATTAATTATTGCGAATCTCATCTCCTAGCCGATAATTGTGAGGTTATTGATATCCAGACATTCAATTTATTTTTGCTAATGTACACAGACGATAAAGTTGTTCTTTCAGAAACTCCACAAGGCCTTCAAGATATTTTAAATCCACTATGTCGATACACACATAAATGGGATTTGCAAATTAATACTAAATAGACTAAAATTATGATTTTTCGAAATGGGGGTAAACTTAAAAATTTGACTCTTGATGGTTGTAATATTGAAGTTGTAAATAGTTTTAATTATCCTGGACTAATACTAAATTTTAATGGTAAATATCTTATCACACAGAAACACATTGCTGAACGGGTCGAAAAGCAATCTTCTCGATCTTAAAAGTTTGTAATGAAAATTATTTTAATATTGTAACTAAACTTTGTATTTTTGATACTTTTATATATCTTGTATTCTAAATATTGGGCTGAAGTTTGGGGTTTTCATTCGGGACAGGATATAGAACAATTACAATTAGGTGCCTTAAGAAAATCTTAGATACAAGAACAACCACTAATTCCCACATTGTATATTATGAACTTGGATTTTTCCCTTTAATCATTACGAGAAAATTACGGATCTTCAAAAACTAGATTAAAATACGTTCATTTATATGCATATTGTGAATACTTTCGGCGTACAATATTATTTGACTAAACCAATAGACAGAAAATACCGACGTGAAATTACAAGAATCCGTATGTCCAGTCATAATTTAAACATTGAAAGGTTACGATATGGCAATAAATATATTGATAGAAGTAAACGATTATGTACATTGTGTTATGTTTTAACTTGTCCAATTGATAAACATCTGAGATATAAATATATATAAAAGATATTATTATTCGAACCCCAGTGTTTTTAAATTATTGAATCTTTTATGTACTAAAAATGTATCTGAACTTGTAAAACTTGGTGGATTTTTATATTTTTCTAATAAACTAAGAGAGGAAGAGATCAAAGGGAATAGTAACAGTTAACATACCGTCACTCTACTCTCCATGCCACTATTCTTTTTATACCCCCACATTGAAATGTGGTCGTATATTGTCGTCGCCCCCGTCCGTGCGTCCGTCGGTCCGGCGTTGACAAATGCTTGTGGGCGCTCTAGAGGCCAAAGTTAATATCCGAATGACTTCAAATTTATATACATTGTTTAAGGTCATAAGACGAAGAACCCTATTGATTTTCAGCGATTTCCGCTAATTAGTGTCAGAGTTATGGCCCGTGATCACTTCAAAAAATCTTGTGGGTGCTCTAGAGGCCAAAGTTAATATCCGATTGACTTCAAATACATACACAGTGTTTAAGGTCATAAGACGAAGAAGCCTATTGATTTATAGCGATTTCCGGTATTTATTGCGAGAGTTATGGCCCTTGATCACTTCAAAAAATCCTGCGGACGCTCTAGAGGTCAAAGTTAATATCCAATTGACTTTAAATTTATACACAGTGTTTAAGGAGATTTCTGATAATTACTTCCAGAGTTGTGACCCTTGATCACTTCAAAAAATCTTTTGGGTGCTCTAGAGGCGAAAGTTAATATCCGATTGACTTCAAGCCTATTGATTTTCAGCGATTTCCAATAATTAGTGCCAGAGTTGTAGTCCTTGATCACTTCCAAAAATCTTGTGGATGCTCTAGAGGCCAAACTTAATGTGCGATTGACTTCAGATTGATACACAAAGTTTAAGGTGTTGAAACGAACAAATATTTTGATTTTCAATGAATTTTGTTAACTGAACAGCTAAATCCATCATATTAAATGTTTCCTATACTAATTGTTAGTGTGGGGCAAAACTTTATAAAAAGCAAGCAAATTCTAATGATTTTCTGATAATTACATAATGAGTTGTTACTCTTAATCAGATTTTAGTGTATTATAAATGTTTCATTACCGAAAAAAGTAAAAATATGCGATAACTCTTGTTGACTGCCCGGGCGATTTAGCTGCTGTGGACGTATGTTTCGTTGCCTGGCAACCTATCTTTTGTAATATCGTGTTTATATATTGGTGTATATGGTTTTGTTTTTGTATTGCTTTATACATGTATATTTGTATTGTAAATATATTTGTTTTTCACCGATGAGTCTGTGAATAGATAATGTATATAACTATGTGTGACGTAAACGGCCAATCAACCGGATTCAGGTCGAAATTGAAAAGCTTTTTGGAGTGTGAGATACTTACCGATAAAAGTTAAATAGCTGAATTAATTTTAATCAGATTAGTGTGAACTTGCCGTAAAGTAGATATAGTAACCATTGGCTATCCGTATCGAAATATAATGACGGCCATCTTATCAGGGCTGCCGGCAGCCAGTATCACAGCGCAATTTGCGAAACTTATTTTGTCCATTGGTAATCTTATTCTTAAAATCTAACGTTTAATAGGCCCGTAGTCAAAATTTCTAGCATGAAGTTGGGCTACAAGGTTTTCCCTACTAAACAAACTATACATTTTTGGAAAGCTTTTAACACCAGGAACACAAATCCAGAGAGTTCCAAGCAAAAAGTTGGCAGTTTTAGGGCCATCTTAAAATTGGGAAAACAGCCCATGTCAAATTTTGATTTAAAACAATATGCAGAGAACATAATGGACAAGGGAACATACAGAATTTTGAGAAAAAAAACATTTGGAGGCAGACCACCGTTAAATTTCATAATCTCGGTACCCACAAATTGTAGTTCGTCTATTTATAGCAGTTCTCTCTCTGTCTCTTTTTTCCCCTTTTGCATGCCAATTTTTGTTGATTTTTTGACCTAGAATGGACTAAGAGGGTTTGAATTAATATTTTCTGCCAGGTTTTGGTAAATATTCATGATTTTGGGGCGGAAGGATAACAGCGTTATGAGGTTGGCTACGGTGATATGTACGGCAACTAGATACATGTTTTGAGTATGCTTCTTCAAGTTCGTGTATCTCAAAATTTTGGTGGTCAACCTCAGAAAAATTTTAGTGCAAAGACATGGCCATTTGTTCCTCTGTCTGTAGTGAAAAGCATTTCGCCCAACGAAAATTTGGGGAAAAGTTGGAGGTGGGCAAAGAGTCCAGATTTAACAATGGGGAAATTAATGGTTGTCTGCCTCCATTTACGGTAATATGGGTTATCTTCCTTTATGGAAAATATCAATAATTGTTGATAACAACACAATACAACTAGACCTGCATGCAGCTATGACGGGTTTCACTGGTGCCATGTTACCTTTGGACTTGTGTCACTTTCGGTGCCACGTTACCCTTGAACATATGTCACTTCCGGTACCAAATAAGCCAATAATAAGCATTGCACACATCAAATAAAATGGACGCTGAATCCACCATATGGCATAACATATATGGTGAGAATTTTATTTAAATCGAATAATAATTGCCACTTTTATAAACCAAAAACCTTGAAAAGTAACTGTCTTGGCAACCGCACAAGTTAGAAACTATTTTGGGGTATATATGATCGTATGGGTTCGGTCTATTTTTTGATTAGAATCAAATATCATAATTTTAAAAGCATTACAAATCAGAATGATGTGAAAAAAATATATGTTTTGAAGGCTAAAAATACAGTTTTTGCCAAAATAACATTACTTCCTGTGATAGCAAAAACGTTAAATTAGTTTTATAACACCGACTATGACATTAGGCATCAAAGGGTGAAAATTTTATGAAAATCGAAAAGTAATTGACACTTTTATGGACCAAAAACCTTCAAAATTGACTTTTAGAAATTAGTTTTATAACACCGACTATGACATTAGGCATCAAAGGGTGAAAATTTTATGAAAATCGAAAAGTAATTGACACTTTTATGGGCCAAAAACCTTCAAAAGTGACTTTTAGAAAACCGCCTATATCTCGGCAAATGAACAATTTGGAAACAATTTTATGATATCTATATGACCGTATGAGTTTTGTTAATATGTGAATTTAATCCAAAAGTTATTATTATTATTACCGGTACATATTAAATAATTATTGGTTGAAACAAAATATTGATTTTATAAGTTAAATTGCAGTTTTTGACCAAATGGCGTCACTTCCGGTGTCAATTTTAAATTGTAATCGATTTGATATGACGCAGACTTGCTTTTTGAATCAAATGGTGTCACTTTTGTGAATATCCATTAATAATTAACTATTTTACAGGCAATTTACGAAAACAGTGACTTACGCAAAACTGCCCGTTTCTCGGAAACTGCTTATATTACAAACTAATTTTCATATACATTCTCTTCGTATGAATTATAGCTACAAGATTATAAAAGTAAAATAGAAATATTTTAAAATCTGAAAAGTCTGAACGGGTTGTAAATAAGTCAGTTTACACCTTTTTATACGTCCACATTCATAATGTGAACGTATTATGCCGTCACCCCTACGTGTGTGTGTGTGTGTCTGTGGTTCGCCTACAGGATTTTCTTCAAACTTTGTATACTTATTCCTTATACCCCTAGAAAGATCCCTATTGTTTTTGGTGCGTGCCCGACCCCCAGGGTATTTGTTTGTTTGTCGTCTTCAGGCCACATTTCTTAACATATAATCTTGAAACTTTGCATTCTCATTCTTTGTACCCTAAGGAACATTCCTTTCGTTTGGGGTGCATGCCCAACCCCCAGGGGCAGAGCCACGCCCATTTTCTTTCCGCGTGTCTTTGTGTCGCCTACAGGGCGCAATTCTTACTGGATTTTCTTCAAACCTTGTATACCCTAAAGATGATCCCTATCGTTTGGGGTGCATGCCCAACCCCCAGGGGTAGTGTCATGTCCATTTTTATACGCCCACATTGAAATGTGGTCGTATATTGTCGTCGCCCCCGTCCGTCCGTCGGTCCGTCCGTCCGTCCGTCCGTCGGTCCGGCGTCCACAATTGCTTGTGGACGCTCTAGAGGCTAAAGTTAATATCCGATTGACTTTAAATTTATACACAGTGTTTAAGGTCATGAGATGAAGAAGCCTATTGTTTTTCAGCAATTTCCGATAATAACTACCAGAGTTATGGCCCTTGACGACTTCAAAAAATCTTGTGGACGCTCTATAGGCCAAAGTTAATATCCGATTGGCTTTAAATTTATACACAGTGTTTAAGGTCATGAGATGAAGAAGCCTATTGTTTTTCAGCAATTTCCGATAATAACTACCAGAGTTATGGCCCTTGACGACTTCAAAAAATCTTGTGGACGCTCTATAGGCCAAAGTTGATATCCGATTGGCTTTAAATTTATACACAGTGTTTAAGGTCATAAGACGAAGAAGCCTATTGATTTTCAGCGATTTCCGATAATTAGTGCCAGAGTTAAGTCCCTTGATCACTTCAAAAAATCTTGTGGACGTTCTAGAGGCCAAAGTTAATATCCGATTGGCTTTAAATTTATACACAATGTTTAAGGTCATAAGACGAAGAAGCCTATTGATTTTCAGCGATTTCCAATTATTAGTGCCAGAGTTATGTCCCTTGATCACTTCAAAAAATCTTGTGGACGCTCTAAAAGCCAAAGTTAATATCCGATTGACTTTAAATTTATACACAATGTTTAAGGTCATAATACGAAGAAGCCTATTAATTTGCATCAATTTTCGATAATTAGTGCCAGAGTTATGGCCCTTGATCACATCAAAAAATCCTGTGGATGCTCTAGAGGCCAAAGTTAATATCCGACTGACTTTAAATTTTCACACACTGTTTAAGGTCCTGAGGCGAAGAAGCCTACTGATTTTCATCGATTTCAAATAATTACTTCCAGAGTTATCTCCCTTGATCACTTCAAAAAACCTTGTGGCGCTGTAGATGCCAAACTTATCATCCGATTGACTTCAGATTGATACACGGAGTTTAAGGTGTTGAAACGAACAAGTATTTTGATTTTCAATGAATTTTGATAACTGAACAGCTAAATCCATGATGTTAAATGTTTCCTATACTAATTGTTAGCTTGGGGCAAAACTTTATAAAAAGCAAACAAATTCTAATGATTTTCAGATAATTACATAATGAGTTGTTACTCAGATTTTAGTGTATTACAAATGTTTCATTACCAAAAAAAAGTAAAAATATGCGACAACCCTTGTTGACTGCCCGGACGATTTATCTGCTGTGGGCGTATGTTTCGTTGCCTGGCAACCTATCTTCTTTTTTTGTGTCTGTGTGTCGCCTACAGGGCGCAATTCTAACTGGATTTTCTTAAAACTTTGTTTACTTACTCTTTACACCCTAAGGATGATCCGTATTGTTTTTTGGTGCATGCCCGACCCCCAGGGGCAGAGGCACACCCATTCCTTGTATTTATTTGTTTGTCGTCTACAAGCCACATTTCTTAATGTATCATCTTGAAACTTGTAATGCTTATTCGTTGTACCCTAAGGAACATTCCTATCATTTGGGGTGCATGCCCAACCCCCAGGGGCAGAGCCATGCCCATTTTCTTTTCGTGTGTCTTTGTGTCGCCTACAGGGCGGAATTCTTACTGGATTTTCTTCAAACTTTGTATACTTACTCTTTACACTCTAAGGATGATCCCTTTCGGTTGGGGTACATGCCCAACCCCCAGGGGCAGAGCCACGCCCATTTTCGTTTTGTGTGTCTGTGTGTTGCCCACAGGGCGCAATTCTAACTGGATTTTCTTAAAACTTTGTATACGTACTCTTTACCTTAAGGATGATCCGTATTGTTTTTTGGTGCATGCCCGACCCCCAGGAGCAGAGCCCCGCCCATTCCTTGTATTTATTTGTTTGTCGTCTTCAAGCCACTTTTCTTAATCTATCATCTTGAAACTTTTAATGCTTATTCTTTGTACCCTAAGGAAGATTCCTATCATTTGGGGTGCATGCCGAACCCCCAGGGGCAGAGCCACGCCCATTTTCTCTTTGTATGTCGCCTACAGGCCACAATTCTTAATCGGTCTTAAAATACTTATTCATGATACCCTAAAGATGATCCGTTTTGTTTTGGGTGCATGGGACAGCAACGCCCATTTCTTGTATTTGTTTGTCTGTCGTCTACAGGCTGCATTTCTTAATGTATCATCTTGAAACTTTGAATACTTATTCTTGGTACCTTAAGGAAGATCCCATCCGTATTGTTTTTGGTGCATGCCCGACCCACAGGGACAGTGCCACGCCCATTTTCTTTTTGTGTGTGTGTGTGTCACCTACAGGCCACAATTCTTAATCGATCGTCTTGAAAACTTTTTTTGTACTTATTCCTTATACCCTAAGGCTGACCACTATTATTTTTGGTGCATGCCGGACCCCCTGGGACAGAGCCACGCCCAATGCTTTTGTGTCTTGTGTTCGCCTACAGGATGCAATTCTTAACAGATCCTTTTAAAACTTTACATACCTATTCCTTATACCTTAAGTATGACCCCTATTGTTTTTGGTGATTTCCTAACCCACAGGGGCAGAGCCATGCCCATTTTACTTTGTGTCTGTTTTGTGTTGTCTACAGGCCACGATTCTTAATGGATCGTCTTTAAACTTGGGATATGTATTCCTTATAGCCTAAGGACGACAACTGCATGTCCCGACTCCCACAGGCAAGACACGCCCAATTTTTGTGTTTGTGGTTTACAGGCCGCAATTCTGAATAAATCACCTTGGTACTTGACATATGTATTCCTTATAGCCTGAAGGCGACTACTATTGATTTTGGTGAATGTCCCGACCCCAGGGGCAGAGCCACGCCCACTTTTTGCTTTTAGTGTTAGGAAGGCACAATTCTGAACGGATTATCTTGGTGTATTTATTCATTATACTCCAAGGACGACCCCTCAATGCTAAACAAACAAAACGCCTAGCCTTCTTGACAAAGTACCATATCAATCAAAGCAGGAATGTGGACGTATATTGTAGCGTTATGTTTTCACCTCTTAATCCAATTTGCTCGAAAATGAAACCGAAATTATAAAAAAAACTGAGCTCACACTTTTTTGCGCTTGTAAAGGGCACACACTTTTAGCTTATGAACTTTGTTTTATACAAATCGAACAATAAATAATTAATATACAAATCGAACAATAAATAATTAATATACAAATCGAACAATAAATAATTAATCTAGGGCTAAAAAACTGAATGGCGGCCAAGGAAAATAACCGAGACGAAAAAAAAATCTCATTTTTGCTCAAGTCAATATTAAATTAGTTTCTTTAAATCAGAAATAATAATCACATGGTGAAAATTTTATGTAAATCGAATAGGAATTGCCTCTTTTATAGACCCCAAACCTTGGGAAGTTACCTTTAGGAAATCGTTCATTTCTCTGCAACCATACAAGTGGGAAACCATTTTGTGGTATCGGAATGATCGCATGGGTTCATTCTATTAGTTGATGCGAACTAAATATCATAATTTTAAATTTGTTACAAATCAGACTCATTTGAAAAAAAAATATCTGTTTTGAAGGCTAAAAGTACAGTTTTTGCCAAAATATAATTACTTCCGGTGATACTGAAAATGTTAGATTAATCCTATGAAATCATAAATGACATAAGATATCATATGGTGAAAATTTTATAAAAATCGAAAAGTGACTTGTGGAAAATCGCCCATTTCTCTGCAACCGTACAAGTTAGAAACCGTTTTGTGATATCTGTATGATCGTGTGGGTTCATTCTATTTGATGAACAGAATCAAATATCATAATTTGAAATAAAATAATAAGTACGAACCATTTGAATAAAATATTGTTTTTTAATGCTAAAAATTAAGTTTTGAGCAAATGACGCCATTTCCGGTGACAGCGTATGAGGTAGAATGGTTTGACCTTGTCCACTACGGCATTAGGCATCCAATGGTGAAAGAAAATTGAAAATCACATAATTGATTCTTTTACAGACAAAATAATGTGAAAAGTAACTCATGCAAAATTGACTTTTTCTCGGCAACTGCGCATATTACAAATTAATTTTCACATACATTCTCTTCGTATGGGTTATTGCTACGAGATTATGAATGTTACGAAGATATATTTTTTAATATGAAGACGCTGGATGGGTTGTAAATAGCTTATTTTGACACCCTTTTTCACCCTTTAATCCAAATTGCCCGAAAACGAAATTAAACAAACTGAGCCCGATGTTTTGTGCCTTTATATGGCACATCTTTTCAGCCCTATTAGATTTGATAAAAATAATTTTTTGCTTTCAAAAAGTGGTACCGCACTGTTAAAATTGTAGTTTTTGCTAAATTTACGTTACTTACGGTGCCGACAGGAAACTTTCCCGGTAACAAAAAAATTGTCATTTTGGACCATGGAGCATAAACTTTGTTTCATACAAATCGGACAATAGATAATTTATATAGAACTGATAAACTGAATTAGCCAATAGCGACCAAGGAAAATTATACAGAAAAAAAATGTTCACTTTTTTGCCCAAATCAGACGACCCTTTAACCCTTGTATAACTCTATTACCGTTAGGCGTTAATGGATTTCCAAAATTCTCTATGTTCTCTTGTCCATTATGTTTTCCGCATTTTGGTTTAAATCAAAATTTAACCAACACCACGTCATTTGCCAGGAATAAATGCATTGGGTGTTTTATCCAATATTTAATTTGATGTCAAGATCATAATTGATATATTATATTCTTTGAATAGCATTTAGTAATTGGAACATAATCAAAAAACACACTTTTATGGAATAACAATTACTATGGTTTATTTCACTATAACGTCTCAATGAGATTTCACAAGTCGTTATCAAGCATATACACAAATAGATGAAAAATGAGAAAAAGATGAATATTTATATACAAACATCAGTGCGAACTATCCAATGAAATGCAAGTCACTGTTTCTGCATCTCATTAAGAGGGTTACACTGTTGCTTGCATGTATATTAAAACCCTTTTTTACGGGTAACAGTAAAAATAAACTGAATCACATTAGTACGTCATATTTCCTAGTTCCGACTATACACGGAATAAATTGTGGTACTTTGTTATATTATTGACATGTACTTACAAATATACTTTGTTATTAGGGTTTCACACTGCGTAGCTTGTGTGAAACACTATTGTTTTTGTTAAAATTATTATTCTTCTTATTATTATTATTATTCAGATTCCAATTTGAATAGATCTCAGCAACTACGTGTCGCATCGTTACGATTTCTTCGGTTTTACTGGGAAAGTGGGTGTGACTTAGAGGATAAAGCTATTTTGAACGTTCTGCGACAATGCGAAATGTCCGAAATCACCGAAGTTATCGTTTTTGCAGTAATTTTAACAATAATCATTGGATTTTAATTTTCGATACATTTTGGTATAGCCGGAGACAGGGCATATAGCTACGCTACTTCCATTTTTTGATTTTCGGCAAATCTTCGAAGATATTAAGCTCCAAATTTCAAAAATTTAAAATTTGACATAAAACTTTTTTATTTATGAATATTTTTTAGTCTTGTTGTGCACAGAATTAAAGAGTCATCTGACTAGCGCAAAAATGCTAAAAAAAATTGTGTCAGTAATTTTCTTTGGCCGCCATTGGCTAATTCAGTTTTTCAGTCCTAGATTAATTTTTTATTGTTCGATTTGTATAAAACAAAGTTCATATGATTCGTTGTCTCAATTGTCATTTTTTTTTATTACCAAAAGTGTTATCTGTCGGCACCGGAAGTGGCATAATTTTACCAAAAACTACAATTTTGACAGTTAGGTACCATTTTTCTTAAACAAATATTTTTTTTGAAAAATTATATGACTCAAAGAGTGTGCCTTGTCAAGGCGCAAAAAATGTCGGAAGCAGTTTTTTTAATTTCATTTTCGAGCAAATTCGATTAAGAGGCTAAAAATGGTGTAAAATTGACATATTTACAACCTATTCAGGCTTTTCAGATTTTAAAATATTTCTTCGTAACTTTTATAAACTTGCAGCTATAATCCATGCGAAGAAAATGTATGTTAAAATTAGTTTGTAATATTAGCAGTTGCCAAGAAATGGGCAGTTCTGCATAAGTCACTGTTTTCGTTATTTTGCCTGTAAAATAGTCAATTATTATTGGATTTTTATAAAAGTGACATCATTTGATTCAAAAGGCATGTAGCGTCATATCAAGTTGATGACAATTTAAAATTGACATCGGAAGTGACGTCATTTTGTCAAAAACTGCATTTTAAACTTTTTAAATCGATGTTATATTCAAACAAGAATTATTTAATATGTATTAATAATTTTAAATTTTGGTTTAAATTCACATATGAACACAACTCATATGTTCATATAGATATCATAAAATTGTTTCTAACTTGTTCGGTTGCCGAGAAATAGACGGTTTTCTTCAGGTCACTTTTGAAGGTTTTGGAACCATAAAAATGTCAATAATTATTCGATTTTCAAAAACTTTACACCATGTTATACCTAATGCCATTTAGGATTTCATACAAGTAATTTAAGATTTTCATTATCACCGGAAGTAACGTCATTTTGACAAAAATTGTAGTTTTAGCCTTCAAAACAGATATTTTATTTAAATGAGCCTGTTTTGAAATCTTTTTCAAATTATGATATGTGATGCCAATCAACAAATAGAATGAACCCATACGATCATAAAGATACCACAAAATGGTTCCTAACTCGTACGGTTGCAGAGAAATAGCCGATTTTCTACAAGTCACTTTTCAAGTTTTTTGGTCTTTAAAAGTGGCAATTATTATTCGATTTACAAAATAATTTTCACTATATGATGTCTATGCCATTTGTTCATATAACTAATTGAACATTTTCATTAACACCGGAAGTAATTTAATTTTGTCAAGATCATTTACAAGTAACAAATGTATAAAATGAATTGATATTGCTGGATTTGGTTGATTCTGCGTCCATTTTATTTGTGTGCAATGTTAATTTGGAAACCTGTTTAGTGGTTTCGTTGGTACCGGAAGTGACATATGTTGAAGGGTAACTTGGCACCGGAAGTGACATGTTTAAGGGTAACGTGGCACCAGTGAAACCCGTCATTCCTGCATGCAGGTCTAGTTTTTATCATTATTGACAAGTGTTTACGTAATGAAATGGGGGACAGAGTGTAATTTTTAGCCCGATCGCGGCGAATTATTCACAGAGTTGCGTACGCTCTGAAGATGATCGCTACGTGTGTCTGTTCGTTATCTGACTAAAAAATAGCATAATTTAAAACAAACTTATTTGTATTTACTTGTAGTTTTTCTTTTTACTAAATTATAACTTCCGTTCGGTTGGCTGAAAGCAAAAGTAGAAATATGCTTTATGCAAGTTGCTGAAATCTGACTATTAATTTCGCTATTATATGGATATATGAATACAAATATGGAATTACAAGAAAGACTTTGTTTCGTCGAAGTTTCAGCTGTTATTATTCGGAATATGTCATGCAATTATTGACATGAATAAACTAACATGTGTGATGTTGAAAAGACAACTCTCCATGCTAGTTAGTTAGCTCTTTAGCAGTATCAGTACAACATTTAATGCTCTTAAGTTATGCACTGTGTTTCTTTGTGTTAAGTATGAAAGGTTTTCAAGAAAATTGTGGACGGACATCGAAATTATAAGGGTTTTGGTGGAGCGCCCCAAGGTATATGCACACGTTACAAAACTTAAGACTTGCCTTTTCAAAATGATCTAGGTGTAAAATATTTGTTGTAGACCTCAAACTTTTTGTCCTCAATATTTTGATTAAATCTCACTGGTCTCTCGGACTAGGGCCATTCGACTTATAGTAATACTTTACATCAACTTATACCCCATAAAATATGGTAAATACTGTTTATACCAGGGCCCATTTTGCATCCCTGTGTTGATGATAAAACTTCAACACAACTGCATTGTTTAACTATATCTTATTTGATTGTGTTGTAGAAAGAGGTACAAAATTTAGAAGACGCTGTAGATGAACTGGTATTGGTAGATTCAGATGAATTAATTCCATATCCTTTTTTGAAATAAGTAAACTTACTGTTAAGGCAAAGGCAGGGTTTCAGCCATTGGGGGATGCACGTAAACCCCTTTGCAGTCACCTTCACTCTAGTGAGTAGTTTTCAAAAACTGTGTTTTGTGTAAGAAAAATGATGTTAAGTATCTATAACTACATTATCATATTACATGGTTTATTCAAGTTATTTAATCCACGGCATCCAAATTCCCAAACTCTGTGCTGACTATATAGCCTCGATTCACTATCGCCAGATTCGTACACATGAATGATACCATGTATCTTTTCATTTCAAAAGTTCATTCTATCAGTGCATCAAACTTAGGAATAAAGCAACAGAAGACCGGTATACAACAAACCACACATGCAATGATATTATTCTAACAACACTGTATCGGCAGCTATCAAATACTCGGCTATGCTTACTCTGCCAGATATCTGCATATAAACAACACCATAAGCGTCGCGATGGAAGAATCAGCAATTATTATCTGAACATTCCTGCTGAAATAAGTGAAATTTATTGGAGAATGACATAGGAATCATATATTAAACAGCTGCTTGTGGGTCTGTCATGCTTAATTTGGGGTGTTTTCCTCCTGAAACAATGGAATTAGGTTGTCTGAGATGCTCGGAAAACGCATTTCCAGCGAGCACTGTGACGATTTCAACAAACCCGATGATCTGTACCACCCTTAAATACTTTTCCCTGGTTAAAGGAAACGTCCCAGAATTCACAGGGCATTATAAAAACAATTGGCATAAGGTATCAAAATCAAATGCCAACAATGTGACAACTTAGCATGTTTACTTTGTCTATAAATATTGAAATCAAACTATTGAGTCGTTAAGAAAATATAATTCCTAAATTTGCTCATTTGTATTAGGGACTTGATAATTGCCTAGACACTTAGGCTTTGTGGAATTTGTGGTCTTGGAAACACCCCCAAAATCCCTCGGAAAGTTTTTATTTCTTCAAGAATGTACCAGTACAGATTTGGGTAGTTGGACAGGATTTGCATCTTTCACTGTCGAGTTAACCAGTTTTAGTTTCTATACACTAACTTTTAAATATGGTTGTATATTGCCTAAGTCCATCTTTCGTCCACAATTTCTTGTGAACACTATATTTGATATCAGATCTTTTTAAAATTTATAAACATTGTTTATATTAGTGTGTAGAACTGATCTCTTAGTATTATTGACTAACTCACGTACTGGCTTCTGTGTTAGAATATCAAGTAGAATAGGGTAACTCATGGTAAATGTATATATGTGTTGTCAGTAGTTGTTTTAACCCGTCAGTGCTTGCATCATGCGTTAGTATTCCTATAAATGGTCAGTAATAATCATCAGGTGAGTAATCAAGATAATCTGTCCTCCGCACGCGGTATATGTAAATACCCTGCCATGCACGCGTGTGGTTCATGTTTTGAGATTCGATTTAAAAGATGATTTCTACATCTCAACGGCGAAGTATTCAGTTTAGCATTTAAGTTTGGTATAGTCAAATGCCAATTTTTGACTGAACCCACTTTTCCCTGATATATAATTTTTCTTGGTGGATTATTGTTGGGTAGGGTACCCTTGATTTTTCCAGGGTGGGTGTGGTCGTGTCACCCTTGGGAAAAATTAATTATTCAAGGTGACGGGAAAAATACAAAAAATCATTTTTCATCATCCTAGGTCGTGCAATATATCATTTTACATGTTTTCGGGATCGCTGAACACGAAGGATGGTATATTTTTAACATCCGACAAAAATATTCAAAATGGCGTCCAAAAATGACGCCCTACTAGGTCGTGTAATACATCGTTTTATATGTTTTGGGTGCCGCTTAACGCGAATTCGGGCATTAGACCCACCGTTAAGGCGGAAAATAGAAAAGGAAAGTTCACACAGCTGTATTTGTGATAAATCGTTCCAGAAATTTCAAATTTAGCTAAAACTATAAGTAACAAAAAGGTACGATATGTGAAATATATAACCAAAGCAGTTCTAATATTAATGTATCATATTGTGTCCTCTTCATCACCTTCTTCGTCTTCATCATCACTATCCTGTGTTCCTATCTCAAATGAGACGGAATTGAAGTATTTGTCTGAATTGAAACAACAACAAAAATCAGAACATGATAGATCTGACTTTTTACACAAAACGGCCGCTTTGACATAGCGGCTCAGAAACTTTTTTCAGAACATTCGGTAGCGTCCGGTACCATTCTGGGCACTAGTAATTTTTAAGACTGTAAGAGTCCTCAGTCCCTAGTGGACTTAAGTCTGGTGGATCGGCTTCCAGGGCTGAAAAGCATACTTATACTTTTAATTGAAGGTAGGCTAGTTTCAGGTTCACCTTTATAGCTACGTCTGTTGCAGATAATGTCTCAAGTTTAGGAGCCACTGGTTGATTTCTACCTATTCTCGATTTCCACCTCGGTTGTCGTGCTTCGTTTAAATTAGAGAATACTCTTAATCCACAGACAAATGGTTCAATTTCGTCTCATGTGATGATGGAACACAGGATAGTGATGATGAAGACGAAGAAGATGATGAAGATGGCACAATTTGATACATTGATATTAAAATTGCAGCTCGATTGTCGCGCTTCCTTAAAATTAGAGAATCCTCTTTATAATACATAGCAGAATAGAATGAACACTTTTGATTAATCAAGAAACGTTTTTTTTACGAACAGTTCTCAACTCAAAAGAAAGAAACTCAACATATTGAGAGTCTTATTAAATACTGACTGGGGAGCAGACCGTAAGGTCTTGCTCAGATTATATCGAACGTTAATAAGATCAAAATTCGATTATGGGTGTATAGTGTATGGGTCTGCCCGCGAGTCTTATCTCAAACAGCTCGACACCATACACAACCAAGGACTTAGAATCAGTTTAGGGGCCTTTCGTACTTCTCTAGTGGACAGTTTATACGTCGAGGCGCATGAGCCCTCACTGCACAACAGACGTGATAAGCTGGCCCTGCAGTATACTACGAAAATAGCATCTTTACCAAATCATATTTCATTTAACACCACATTTAGACCTCTTCATGAGCATTTTTATATCTGCTCAAGACTAAAGTCATTCCACCATTTGGTATTCGCATACAACCCTTTTTGTCTGAGGCTGGTATCAGCCTTGACAGTATAGCGAATACCTCTTTCTTAGAGACACCGCCATGGGCTATAGCTCCCCCTAAGATCGATCTAGATCTTACAAAAAACAGGAAGAAAGTTACTAGTTCCACAGTGTTTCAAACTCTCTTCGGAGAAGTACGGTCTAAATATGGTGATTAGGCTCCTTTTTACACAGATGGCTCTAAGGATGGTGATCGGGTAGCTTCGGCTACTGTGACGCCATCTGAGACCATTTTTGTGTGTCTCCCACCTGCTGCTTTCATATTTACAGCTGAACTCCAGGCCATTCTTCAGGCCTTGGAGTTCATTCAGTCCTCTTCAGCTTTAAAACATATCATCTTTACTGATTCTTTGTCCTCACTTCAAGCAATTAACAATAAACACCTTGAACACCCATTAGTAGCAGATGTTTATCGTCTGCAACTATCGTACGAGCTCAGCAGCAAAGACATCGTCTTCTGCTGGCTTCCTAGTCACGTTGATATAAGGGGGAATGATAAAGCAGATTTTGCTGTCAAAGCTGCTTTAGATCTTCCCCAATCACCATTTTTATTACCATTTAAAGATTTTAAATCGCCGATAAATCATTTCATTAAATCGCCGATAAATCATTTCATTAAATCGCCGATAAATCATTTCATTTATGACCGCTGGCAACGGTCTTGGGATCTTGCAGGCAATAAAAAACTTCGTCACATTAAGCCCCTCTTGGGAGATTGGCCAAACTTCCATAGAACCAACAGCGGAGATGAAGTTGTTCTGTGTCGCTCTCGTATAGGTCATACTTTTAAACACACATTTTCATTTTGAAACGAGAGCCTCAACCAGAATGTAAACACAGTCGTGTTCCTTTCACATTTAAACACATTTTGATTGAGTGCAAGCATCTCAAACAGACAAGATATTACCGTTGTCAGTCACTACATCATTTGTTTGCCCAACCTGGGTTATACTGCAAAATGCTAAAATTTTTAAAAGAGACAGGATTTTATTATAAATTTTAATGTATATATATATATATAGCTGTAGTGAGTTGTTGTTCTAATGTACAATATCATATATCATGGTATAAAATATAAAAATAACACCGATTTGCTTCTACATGTTTCAATATATTTTCACCAGGAAGCCATTGATACTAATAACGTTGCAAGGTTACCCTCGTGACGTCACGATAGAGGTACATTACATTGCCTGAATGAATGAATAAATAAATGAATAGTGATGAATGAATAAACAAATATAATATGTACATAACACACTATTCAGTTAGCTACTTATCAATAGGAGATCAATTAAGCTAATTTATTTGTTTAGCAGAGGTCTAAATTTTTTAATGAAATATTTCTCTTTAACTGTTCTCTGTTTTGTGCAATTATTTAGGAGCTGGTAAAACAGGAATATTTGGAATTTTGTTTTAAAGTTGTGTGGACATATGTCCAGATGTTCGCTCAGGGATATCATGCGATATTCTGGATTTTTTATCTGTGATTTGTGTACAGCAACTCGCGATCTCAAATATTCAGTTTGACCGACTGCTCCGTACAACCCGGGCAAGTTATGGCATAGATCACATTTCGTGATGCACATGTTAAATTAGCATTCACGTTAAATGTCCCGTGACCTTTGAAGGTGATTGATGGCCCTTCCATAAGGTGTTCGCAGGTACCACAGTTTCCACGCTGGCATTATTTTTTCACCTCATATTTTGTTGGGTGTGATGATTCAGACGTGAATTTAGCCTTCGTAAGGATGTTTTTCAAACTATTGCTTTGACGTTTGCTGTTGATGATTGCTAGAAAATGATGAACGGATGAAAGAAGTTCTTAAGTCAATAGAAATCATCAACAGCATAATTTACCAGTGCTAGAATTTTGATTTGTTTTAGTATTTTAAATTTCTATATGCATAAAGAGAGAGAAAGAGAAATGGGGTTTAACGTCCACTCGACACAAACCTAGGTCATTTTAGGACTAACATATGGTTTTATTTTATTTCAATAATTCGCTTGCGCGTAGGGGTCTTTAGCAGTGTAAAGATGCATAAAAGATTGTTTTTTATTTTTAGATTTGATATACTGTGATATTGTTTTTATTTATGCATATGTAAGATTTTGTGATGTAATTTAGCTTGTCTCGCATATTTCATTATATGTTTGGTGCAATATAGCCCGGTTGGAGCAGATGTGCCACAAAACAACATTTCTTTCTTTCTTTCCATTAATTTTTAGTGATAAGCTGTTATGTTTGTTTGGTGTTTTGAAGCTATTAGTATGGCTTTGGTCTTTTTAGCATAAATTACCACACCATTATCATTACACCAATTAAATACATTTAGTAAATCCGCTTGAAGGGCAATCTCTATATTGGCTAAATTGTTGCTAGAGAAATGAAGGGTACTGTCATCAGCAAAAAGATCAGTTTGGCATTTACTGACATGAAGTGGGAGATCGTTTATAAAAACCAAGAAAAGTAATGGAGCAATATTTGATCCCTGTGGGACCCCACATTTCACATCAGTAACATTTGAATAATGCCCTAAGACTACTCGTTGCTTTCGAAATTCCAGGTAGAATGAGATTAGTTTAAGAGATTTCTATTCAAATTTGTATAATTTTAATTTTCTGAGGATTAATCTATGGTCTATAAGATCAAAAGCCTTACTAAGATAGAGATAAACGACTCCGGTCATATTACTAGAGTCTATTTCTTTCAGCCAGATATCTGTAATTCGCATTTAAGGCTTTTGAACATGAATGATTTTTTCTAAAACCAGGTTGAAATTCATGAAATAGTTCGGGTTTTTTTTCTCCAAAATATTCTGTAATTTGAGAACTAAAATGTTTTTCAAATATTTTTGATATTGTGGGTAAGACAGAAATGGGTCTATGATTATTTGGTAGATCCTTGTCTTCCTTCTTGTGGATTGGAATAAGTTTAGCAAATTTTAATTGTTCAGGAAAAATATTTTTTTGAGATGCATAAATTTGTTATATAAGTTAATGATTTAAAGATATAGTCTGTCGACATCCATAGAATTGTTGGTCCTATTGAGTCAATACCAGTAGCCTTACTTGGATCGAACATATTTAGATATTTGTGTACATCTGCACATGAGATATAATTTATAGGAATTCGTTGTCGGGAGGAATTGCTTTTCGAATAAATTTATCAATTTTTTTCACAATATTTATTGGAAAGGGGGTTATATACAGGCTTAATATTATCGGTAACATTGGTAAAATAATTATTCATAATATACTCTCCCAAAAAAGAAACGCAACGTTACATTTCGTCGTCAGTATGTCCTCGCTCTACTATCGCCTTGTTGCAACAAGAACGGCGGCACGTCGCTGAACCAAACTGCTCTCCAGTTTTGCTGTGACCATACCCTCAGTGCCTGAACCTATTAAAGTTGGATTTCATGGTGTCGGCGTATTTCAAAACAGAAGCTCTAACGGGGACGTCTGCCTCGTTATTCGGTTTCACGTAGGCGTTTGCCTACTGTCTGGTACGAGATTCTACGCCGTCCCGGAATTGCTGCTGCAGTAGAGGTCGCTGTTGAAAACCATTTACGCCAATGACGTAACCGGAAGTGACGAATCAGGACAAGTGGGACCACACTTGTTTGGCCTGAGCTTGGGCGTTCACGTGTTGAACTTTGCTGTCGGTACCTATACCAAAGGCGAGAAATGGAACTAAGGGAAACATTCAGAAGCCTGGCTACATCTGTCTTTGAGTCACCTGCTTGTAATCCACCAATAACGTTGTTGCGTTGGTCTTCGTTCGGATGTGGCATCACTTGGGTCTTTGAGTGTTTACATGTGCAGCTGATTTGGAAACCGAGAACCCCGGGATTTTAAAGACCTTAAGATTCAGGTTCCATGCGAAAAGCTCGCGAAGTTGTTAAATTCATGTTTCTTGGTGCAATCAAGCGATAAAAAATTTCGACAAAAAGGATGTCCAGTCACAATTAGTGACCCTACCTTTAAAATCAATAATGAATTTCTTTTACCCTTACATAATGGCATCAAAAACAAGTAAGATTTACCGAAACAAAGACCTGGTTCAAATAAAAAAATGGTGAAAAATGGGTTGTGCGTTTCTTTTTTTGAAGAGTATATTTGCAATATCAGGTAAATTATCATATTCTTTATTATCTGATTTGATAGTCACCGGATAGGTACAATTCGTTTTATTTCCCATAGCATTGTTAAAAAAATTTCCAAATATGTTGTTCCCTTGAATGTCAGTTTTGATAAAATGGGTTCGTCTGTTTGTCTGTCCGTCTGTCCGTCACACTTTTTGGGACACAACAACTCTCTTCCTAATTAAGGTAGAATGTTCAAACTTGGTGTATGTGTTTATTAGGTCAATGCCTTGATCGAGTTCGAAGATGAGCACTTTCCGCTTAGGGTAAGCAGAGATAAGCTATTTGATTGGTTGATGCTTTGGGACACGATAACTTTAGTTCTAATTAAGTGAGATTGATGAAACTTGGTGTATAGTTTCATTACAGTGATACCTTGACTAAGTTCGATAATGGGCATTTTCTGCTCAGGGTAAGCAGAGCGATACGCAATTTGATTGGTCGAGACTTTGGAACACAATAACTCTCCTTCTAATTGAGTTAAAATGTTCAAACTTGGTGTATATGCTTATTAGGTCAGTGCCTTGATGGAGTTCGAAGATGAGCATTTTCCGCTTAGGGTAAGCAGAGATAAGCAATTTGATTGGTTGGTGCTTTGGGACAAGATAACTTTAGTTCTAATAAAGTGAGAGTGATGAAACTTTGTGTATATTTCCATAACAGTAATGCCTTGACTGAGTTCGATAATGAGCATTTTCTGCTCAGGGTAAGCGAGACTTTGGAACACAATAGCTCTCCTTCTAATTGAGTTAAAATATTCAAAATTGGTGTGTATGCTTATTAGGTCAATGCTTTGATGGAGTTCGAAGATGAGCATTTTATGCTTAGGGTAGGCAGAGATCAGCAATTTGATTGGTTGATACTTTGGGACAAGATAACTTAGGTTCATCTTGATTGATGATTTTTATGCCAATACAATGACTGCATTCTCATTCAGTAATGGATTCGACAGTAACAGTGTATAGAAACGATTGACTCAGACAAGAGGGCCCTTTCCCTTGGCCAGAGGGACCCTTTTGTCAAGCGTGGGCCCTTTTGTCTGCCTTTAGGGTCCCCCTAACTAGGGTACATTTTCATTTTTCTCATCGGTTTTAGCATTTTTATACGCCCACATTTTTATGTGGACGTATATTGTCGTCGCCCCTGTCCGTCCGTCCGTCCGTCCACAATTGTTTGTGAACACTCTACAGGTCACAATTTTTATCCGATTTCAATGAAACTTAAAATATAGGTTTATCACCCTAAGATCTCGGTTCCTTTCGATATTAGCATGTATCGGACTGTAACTTCATGGGTTATGGCCCCTGATTGTACGAAAAATCACGTTTTTAGCTTGTGAACAGTGTAGAGGTCACAATTTCGATCCGATTTGGATGAAACTTAAAATGCATGTTTATAACCAAAAGATCTTGGTTCCTTTCGATATTTGCGCATATCGGATCGTAACTTACTGAATTATGGCCCCTGATTGTCCGAAAAATCACCCTTTTTAGCTTGTGTTCCCTGTGGAGGTCAAAATTGTAATCCGATTCAAAAAACCGTTTGATTATATCACCGTTACATAGTTATGGGGGTTGAGTTCGAATTTCGTGAAAATGGGACCAAAATTGACAGACAAAATGGCCGCCGTTTGTACTGGAAGAGTGTGAAAATATGTTATATCAAGGTTGTGGACCCTATAGAGGTCACAATTTTGAACCGATTTTCATGAAACTTGAAATGCATGTTTATAACCGAAAGATCTTGGTTCCTTTCGATATTTGGGCATATCGGATCGTAACTTCCTGAATTATCGCCCCTGATTGTCCGAAAAATCACACTTTTTAGCTTGTGTTCCCTGTGGAGGTCAAAATTGTAATCCGATTCAAAAAAACCTTTGATTATATCACCGTTACATAGTTTTGAGGGTTGAGTTCTAATTTCGTGAAAATCGGACCAAAATTGACAGACAAAATGGCCGCCGTTTGTACGCGAATAGTGTGAAAAAATGTTATATCAAGCAATAGAGGTCACAATTTTGAACCGATTTTGATGAAACTTGACATGTATGTTTATAACCCAAAGATCTTGGGTCCTTTCTATATTTGCGCCCATCTGATCGTAACTTCCTGAATTATATCCCGTGATTGACCGAAAAATTGCCATTTTTAGCTTGTGGCCCCTCTGTAGGTCAAAATTATTATCCGATTTAAAAAAAACCGTTTGATTATATCACCGTTACATTGTTATAAAAGATGATGTGGAATTTCGTGAAAATTGGACCAAAATTGACAGACAAAATGGCCGCCGTTTGTACGCGAATAGTGTGAAAAAATGTTATATCAAGCAATAGAGGTCACAATTTTGAACCGATTTTGATGAAACTTGACATGTATGTTTATAACCCAAAGATCTTGGGTCCTTTCTATATTTGCGCCCATCTGATCGTAACTTCCTGAATTATATCCCGTGATTGACCGAAAAATTGCCTTTTTTAGCTTGTGGCCCCTCTGTAGGTCAAAATTATTATCCGATTTAAAAAAAAAACGTTTGATTATATCACCGTTACATTGTTATAAAAGATGATGTGGAATTTCGCGAAAATTGGACCAAAATTGACGGACAAAATGGCCGCTGTTTGTACGCGAATAGTGTGAAAATATGTTATATCAAGGTTGTGGACCCTTTAGAGGTCACAATTTTGAAATGATTTTGATGAAACTTGAAATACATGTTTATAACATAAAGATCTTGGTTCCTTTCGATATTTGCGCATATTGGATCGTAACTTCCTGAATTATGGCCCCTCATTATTAAAAATCGACTTTATCACCTTGTGGTCCCTCTGGAGGTAACAGTTATTACCTGATTTAAAAAAAAACTTTGATTATATCACCGTTACAGGGTAATCTAGGTTGAGTTTGAATTTCTTGAAAATCGGACCAAAATTCACAAACAAAATGACCGCCGTTTGTACGCGAATGGTGTAAAAAAATATGGTATATCAAGGTTGTGAACCCTATAGGGGTCACAATTTTAATAAGTTTTTGATGAAACTTGAAATAAATTTTTATAACCTAATGATCTTGGTTCCTTGCGATATTTGCGCATATCGGATTGTAATTTCCTGAATTATGGCCTCTGATTATACGGAAAATTGCCTTTATGGAGTTCAAAAACATTTGATTATATCACCATTACACTGTAATGAATTTTCAGTTTAAATTTTGTGAACATCGGACCAAAATTGATGAACAAAATGGCTGCCATTTTTACACGAATAGTGTAAAAATATGGTATATCAAGGTTGTGTACCCTGTAGAGGTCACAATTTTAATTCGATTTTGGTCAAACTGAAAGATCTTGGTTCCTGTCGATATTTGGACATATCTGATCGTAACTTCCTGAATTATGGCCCCTGATTGTACGAAAAGTCGCCATAATATTAAATGTTTCGTATCCAGTGGAGGTGACAGCTTATTCCATAATATTAAATGATTCGTATACTTTACATTAGCATGGAGCAGAACTGGACATATCTGATCGTAACTTCCTGAATTATGGCCCCTGATTGTACGAAAAGTCGCCGTAATATTAAATGTTTCGTATCCAGTGGAGGTGACAGCTTATTCCACAATATTAAATGATTCGTATACTTTACATTAGCATGGAGCAGAACCAAACAAATTCTAATGATTTTCTGATAATTACTTAATATGCGACAACTCTTGTTGACTGCCCGGACGATTTAGCTGCTGTGTGGGCGTATGTTTCGTTGCCTGGCAACCTATTTTTCTTTATAAAACACTTTTGGATGACACTTCGTGTACAGTTTGATTGCTTGATACGTTTGAAAAAAAATAAATGTGCGATTAATTAATATGTGTCATCTATTTTTTTTTGGATTTCGGCGGGGGACATCAGCCTCACTGTTGGCTTGTTTAGACTTAGAACTTGCTATTAAATTTTTCGTTTTATATCGCCAAAATCTGTAGTTGATATGATCTTTTTTTCTCTTGTAAAAATGTCTCCTGTTTTTCGAGCTTTATTGATTTCTGAATTAAACCATTCTGGCTGTTTATGATTTTTTATTCGTTTTCGTTTTTATACGCCCACATAGAAATGTGGACGTATATTGCCGTCGCCCCCGTCCGTCCGTCCGTCCGTCCGTCCGTCCGTCGGTCCGTCCGTCCGTCCGTCCGTCCATCGTCCACAATTTCTTGTGAACGCACTAGAGGCCAGGGTTAATACCCGATTGACTTTAAATTTATACACAGTGTTTAAGGTCATGAGACGAAGAATCCTATTGATTTTCGGCAATATCCGATAATTACTGCCAGAGTTATGACCCTTGATCACTTTGAAAAATCTTGTGAACGCTCTAGAGGCTAAAGTTAATATCCGATTGACCTTGAAATTATACACAGTGTTTAAGGTCATGAGACGAAGAATCCTATTGATTTTCAGCAATATCCGATAATTACTGCCAGAGTTATGACCTTTGATCACTTTGAAATATCTTGTGAACGCTCTAGAGGCTAAAGATAATATCCGATCGACCTTAAATTTATACACTGTGTTTAAGGTCATGAGACGAAGAAGCCTATTGATTTTCAGCGATATCCGATAATTACTGCCAGAGTTATGACCCTTGATCACTTTGAAAAATCTTGTGAACGCTCTAGAGGCTAAAGTTAATATTGGATTGACTTTAAATTTAAACACAGTGTTCAAGGTCATAATACGAAGAAGCCTATTGATTTTCAGCAATATCCGATAATTACTGCCAGAGTTATGACTCTTGATCACTTTGAAAAATCTTGTGAATGCTCGAGAGGCTAAAGTTAATATCCGATTGACTTTAAGTTTATACACAGTGTTTAAGGTCATAAGACGAAGAAGCCTATTGATTTTCACGGATTTCCGATAATTAATGCCAGAGTTATGGCCCTTGATCACTTCAAAAAATCTTGTGGATGCTTTAGAGGACAAAGATGATGTCCGATTGACATCAAATTTATACACAGTGTTTAAGGTCATGAGACGAAGAAGCCTATTGATTTTCAGCGATTTCTGATAATTAATGCCAGAGTTGTGTCCCTTGATCACTTCAAAAATTCTTGTGGATGCTCTAGAGGCCAAAGTTAATATCTGATTGACTTTAAATTTACACACACTGTTTAAGGTCATGAGACAAAGAAGCCTACTGATTTTCAGCGATTTCAAATAATTACTTCCAGAGTTATCTCCCTTGATCACTTCAAAAAACCATGTGACGCTATAGATGCCAAACTTATCATCCGATTGACTTCAGATTGATACACAGAGTTTAAGGTGTTGAAACGAATAAGTATTTTGATTTTCAATGAATTTTGATAACTGAACAGCTAAATCCATGATGTTAAATGTTTCCTATACTAATTGTTAGCTTGGGGCAAAACTTTATAAAAAGCAAACAAATTCTAATGATTTTCAGATAATTACAAAATGAGTTGTTACTCTTAATCAGATTTTAGTGTATAGCAAATGTTTCATTCCCAAAAAAAGTAAAAATATGCGACAACCCTTGTTGACTGCCCGGAAGATTTAGCTGCTGTGGGCGTATGTTTCGTTGCCTGGCAACCTATCTTTTTTTTTGGTGTATGCAGATTAAGAATAACATTAAATAATTTATACCATACCTCCAATGCCATATTTGGATTATCTATAGTTTCAATACCTGAAAAGTTTTGAAGAGAAAGGTCATTTAAAAAAAGCATGTTCATTGAAATGTTTGAACTTTCTATATTCTATTTCAAGATGACAATGCCGCCTAATGTTTTCATCATTTCCTATGATAAAAATAACTGGATAATGGTCACTAAGACCATACACTGGAATATTTAATTCTATAACCGTATCGTGAGAGTTTTTACATAGATGAACTATTATTGTCTGACTATTCCGAGTACACCTTGTTGGAGAATCAACAAGTTGGTGTAAATTGTTTATCGTTAAAATTTCAGATCATTGTTTAGGAATGTTCAGCTTAAAATCTATATTCATGTCACCCATAATTTATAATGGTATATTTGAACTATTAATATTATTTAGCTGGCTTTCAAAAATGTTATACCAGTTTAGATTGCCTGCAGGAGGTCGGTAAACCAAGCATAATACAAATGATTTTCTATATTTCGGTGTAATTTCGATCCATATTTACTTAAAATTTTACTTATACCTAATCGACAGTCGGTATACTTCGGCTTTTTCTGCCAAGAATATGACCTAACACTAACAGTCACATTTCTGGGCCTATAACATTTTGTTTTATTATTTCGGTGATATTAATCTCTATACCCACAAAGAGCCCATTTGTGGGTATAATTTTGACTCCATGATCGTGATCATTTTTTTTCTTGAACAAAGTTGGGTACAAGAATAAAAAACGTAAAATAATTTAGAGATAAAATAGAGTAATAGATTTGTGACCTTAAAAATTGGATGTTTGACCAAGTTCACGGTCGTGGTTCAAAAGAACATTAAATAACTTTCAACCCATCTGAACTGTCTCAAGGTCCTAGGCCATGGTCAAATAGGTGAAACTGGCTTTGGAATAAAACTTCTTTTTTTTAAAGGTCAATTTTCCACCCTTTGTCCGTGACCTGTAAATAACCCCCATAAATGATCTTGAACTTGGCTTTACGTCCCATATTTATTTAGCTATATCTCTTAACGCAAAGGTCCCTGTAGATGCATGTCCCGGATGGTGTTTCAAAACCGGTGGTACTTTTTACCGCCGACCACCGCCGACCAAATGCTTTTTAAATATAATTACCGCCGATCAGTGTCGGAGGTAAGGAGGGCAAAGTGGGACAAATGTTCCGGGCCCCCCGCATTTTATCCCGGATTTCACTAAAATAAAGTCAATGAAAACATCATAAGAGAAAGAGTATGTTTTAAATACTCAAATTGTCAACGAATTCTAAACGTCAATGAAATCGCTGCCTAAATTGTCACGCCGCCCCCCCCCCCCCCCACAAGGTTAATCGGGCACTGCCGCCGACCAAATACTTGTTACCGCCGACCAAATGCTTAATGATTCCCATATTCCTGAAGCAATGGCCCGAGAAATCCCTCTCTGACCATTGCTGGAATAGCGTCTGTTTCTTGAACTTATGCGGGAGTGTGTCTATTCTTTCCGTTCAATGAAAGCTCTCACTAAGTAGAGCAACACGACAGTCCTTCGTTTAATCTGGGTCTTCCCTAAAACTTTGGACAGTGATTTAAGGTATTAGAAACCGTGAAAGTATGTTCGTTTCCAAACAGTATTGTTTACATTTCATTCGACTTGATAGCCTCGTTCGTTTGTCACGCAATTAGTTTTACTGTAGTATTCTGCTATGCACGGGTTAATTAGGCATAATAGAATCGTGAGTCATGACGTAACATTATGTAAACATATTTGGTCCAATATTGGCAGCTAGTGATTGGTTGGTAGACGGACTACTGACAAATCGAAATTTAAAACAACAATATCCACTCATAATAGCAGTGTGTAGTAGGATTACCTCTAATGAAACGCAACACTGCGCGGAGTATGAATGATTTCTTGTTACAGCCCACTATTTTACGGATAGTTTTTTTTTTTTGTAAAAAAAGAATACAACAAAGAATGCTATTTTTTTGGTTTGAGGTGTAATCCCGCACAATCCCTTCTATTAGTGCGAACACTTCTACACCTTTTGGTTTGATGGGGGTTTTTGGCTGGCAATTTCGTTACATAACAACACAAAGTCTTTTATTTGTTGAACAAATAATTTCTTCTTCGTCGCGTTTCCTTTTCGAGTCTTTAAGAAAATTTGCAAAACATTTTTCTTTTTGCTCTTCGCTGAAACAGCGCCACTTTTGTTCAGAAATAGAATATGCTTTATAGCGATCACAAAGAACTTGTCTACAATTCGGGATCGCCGCTCACTAGCATTAAGTCCCACTTTATTGATATTAAATGTTTCGTATACTAAACGTTAGCATGGAGGAGAACTTTATAAAAGTCAAACAAATTCTAATGATTTTCTGATAATTACTTAATGAGTTGTTACTCTTAATCAGATTTTAGTGTATTATAAATGTTTCATTATCAAAAAAGTAAAAATATGCGACAACTCTTGTTGACTGCCCGGACGATTTAGCTGCTGTGGGCGTATGTTTCGTTGCCTGGCACCCTATCTTTATGGTCATTTGAGATTTTACGGCGCATCTATCCAGGCTACTTTTGTCGGAGAAGACGACCCACCGTATCAAAATCCGACCTTATACCATAAGCATCTCCCGGGGTGTGAAATCCCCCTCAACCCCGGGTAAAGGAAGTTGACAAATATTGGCACACCAATGTTACTATCGGAGTAAGGTCGACTAGGATTCTTCATTGAGTTCTTAAACAATTACTTTGTCTTTCAGGCTGCCTAGAAGAAATACTATTTGAAGGGTGGCTTTGGATTGTTAGGACCCTCTGGCGACGGGCCCCATTCGGATACACAATGAATTTCGGATTGATACTAATTATGGTTCCAAAGATATGGCGTCTGTACGAACTTGAGTCAAACTTAAATTCAGGACTAAAATAATTTAGCATGAACATTTGGTCTTTGGGGAAAAATCTTTAATTTGATGACTCACACCTTAAAGACTCCGACCATCCCAACTAAATCGTCAACGCCTTGCATTTTACCTCAGAGGTCAAAGTCATATCAAACTTGAAAATTGTTCAAAGATGGAAAATAAAATGAAACTTACTCGACCTTACTGTGGCACCTAGGTAAATTGACCTTTAATGTGTTAAAGTTCATGTAATTGCCTACCAAGAAGTGACCTTGAACTTGTGATTGGTCTAATATCCAGTTTAAGATGGGACTTTTGGTCTGGTTCAAGTTCATTGGTCAAAAGAACATGAAATGACCATCAAATCTATTGAATGAAAAAATGACTACAAAATAAAATTTCTTTTTCAAGGTAAATGTTCGAACCCTTGGTTTTGACCTATGGTATATAATGACGTTTCATAAATGACATTGAACTTGACCTTACCTCGCACATTTTTATACGCCCACATAGAAATGTGGACGTATATTGCCGTCGCCCCCGTCCGTCCGTCTGTCCGTCGGTCCGTCCGTCCGTCCGTCCATCATCCACAATTTTTTGTGAACGCACTAGAGGCCAGGGTTAATATCCGATTGACTTTAAATTTATACACATTGTGTAAGGTCATGAGACGAAGAAGCCTATTGATTTTCAGCAATATCCGATAATTACTGCCAGAGTTATGACCCTTGATCACTTTGAAAAATCTTGTGAACGCTCTAGAGGCTAAAGTTAATATCCGATTGACCTTAAATTTACACACAGTGTTTAAGGTCATGAGACGAAGAAGCCTATTGATTTTCAGCGATGTCCGATAATTACTGACAGAGTTATGACCCTTGATCACTTTGAAAAATCTTGTGAACGCTCTAGAGGCTAAAGTTAATATTGGATTGACTTTAAATTTATACACAGTGTTCAAGGTCATGATACGAAGAAGCCTATTGATTTTCAGCAATATCCGATAATTACTGCCAGAGTTATGACCCTTGATCAATTTGAAAAATCTTGTGAATGATCAAGAGGCTAAAGTTAATATCCGATTGACTTTAAATTTATACACAGTGTTTAAGGTCATAAGACGAAGAAGCCTATTTTCACGGATTTCCGATAATTAGTGCCAGAGTTATGGCCCTTGATCACTTCAAAAAATCTTGTGGATGCTCTAGAGGACAAAGATGATGTCCGATTGACTTCAAATTTATACACGGTGTTTAAGATCATGAGACGAAAAAGCCTATTGATTTTCAGCGATTTCTGATAATTAGTGCCAGAGTTGTGTCCCTTGATCACTTCAAAAAATCTTGTGGATGCTCTAGAGGCCAAAGTTAATATCTGATTGACTTTGAATTTATACACGGTGTTTAAGGTCATGAGACGAAGACGCCTTTTGATTTTCAACGATCTCTGATAATTATTGCCAGAGTTATGGCCCTTGATCATATCAAAAAATCCTGTGGACGCTCTAGAGACCAAAGTTAATATCCGATTGACTTTAAATTTACACACACTGTTTAAGGTCATGAGACGAAGAAACCTACTGATTTTCAGCGATTTCAAATAATTACTTCCAGAGTTATCTCCCTTGATCACTTCAAAAAAACCTTGTGACACTGTAGATGCCAAACTTATCATCCGATTGACTTCAGATTGATACACAGAGTTTAAGGTGTTGAAATGAACAAGTATTTTGATTTTCAATGAATTTGGATAACTGAACAGCTAAATCCATGATATTAAATATTTCCTATACTAATTGTTAGCGTATGGCAAAACTTTATAAAAAGCTAACAAATTCTAATGATTTTCAGATAATTACATAATGAGTTGTTACTCTTAATCAGATTTTAGTGTATTACAAATGTTTCATCCCCCCAAAAAGTAAAAATATGCGACAACCCTTGTTGACTGCCCGGACGATTAAGCTGCTGTGGGCGTATGTTTCGTTGCCTGGCAACCTATCTTTAATGCAACGTTTGCTAAAGATGTAAAATGTAAGAACAGAAGTGAAACGGTATAATGTTTTTGCGAACTTAATTGAAACGAATGTGATTCATTTGAAGTTCTTGGAACAATTAATCTGAACGTTTCTAAAGTAAACGTCAGTAGAACGATATTAACTAATGTTTAGTAACGTCTCACAGTATCAACAATATAACGTCATAAAAACAGAGTTGAAACATTGGTCTAATGTATTACTAACGTTCTAAGAATCATAAACTAAAACGCCACGAAAGTTACGTTAGAAGAACAAAATTTACTGACGTTTACAGGTTGTCTGATTAGGCTTGGGGAATAACGTTGAATCAGGTGGTTCAGTTGACGTTATTGGAACAACTAATCTGAACGTTCCTGATGTAAATGTCACTAGAACGATACCAATTAATGTTTTGTAACGTTTCACAGTATCAACGACATAATGTCATAAATAAACCAGAGTTGAAACATTAGTCTAATGTATTACGAACGTTCAAAGAATCATAAGTTGAAACGCTACAATAGTTACTTTAGAAGAACATAATTTACTGATGTTTCCAGGTTTTCTGACCAGGCTTGGGAAATAACGTTGATTCAGGTGGTTCAGCTGACTTTCTTGGAACAACTAATCTTAACGTTTCTAAAGTAAATGTCTGTAGAATGATATTAATTAATGTTTGGTAACGTTTCACAGTATCGATTATATAACGTTATAAAAAAGGGGGTTGAAAAATTAATCTAATGTTTTAATGCAGCGTTTGCTAATGATGTAAGATGTAAAAAATGTAAAATAGAAATACAACGTTTTACGAACTTTATTGAAAGGTTTTATTTTTTCGTTTAATTTCAACGTTTTTAAATAAGGAAAGCAGAACGTTTTAAAAACTGAAATTCAATATAATCAATATAACGTCACAAACAAATATATTACCAACGTTCAAAGAATCATAATTCAAAAGTTACATTAGAAGAACATAACATAGAACGATATTTACTAATGTTTAGTAAGGTCTCACGGTATCAACGATATAACGTCATAAAAGACAGAGTTGAAACATTAGTCTAAAGTATCACTAACGTTCTAAGAATCATAAGTTAAAATGTTACAATAGTTACGTTAGAAGAACATAATTTACTGACGTTTCGAGGTTGTCTGCCCAGCCTTGGGAAATAACGTTGATTCAGGTGGTTCAGCTGACGTTCTTGGAACAACTGATCTGAACGTTTCTAAAGTAAACGTCAGTAGAACAATATTAATTAATGTTTAGTAACATTTTACAGTATCGACGATATAACGTCCTAAAAAACAGGGTTGAAACATTAATCTAATGTTTTAATGCAACGTTTCCTAATGACGTAAGATGTAAAAAATGTAAACTAGAAATACAACGTTTTACGAACTTTATTGGAAGGGTTTATTTTTCGTTTAATTTTAACGTTTTTATACGCCCACATGGAAATGTGGTCGTATATTGCCGTCGCCTCCGTCCGAGTTAATATCCGATTGACTTGAAATTTATACACGGTGTTTAAGGTCGTGAGACGAAGAAGCCTATTGATTTTCAGCGATATCCCATAATTGCTACCAGAGTTAAGACCCTTGATCACTTTGAAAAATCTTGTGAACGCTCTAGAGGCTAAAGTTAATATCCGATTGACTTTAAATTTACACACGGTGTTTAAGGTCGTGAGACGAAGAAGCCTATTGATTTTCAGCAATATCCGATAATTACTACCAGAGTTATGACCCTTGATCACTTTGAAAAATCTTGTGAATGCTCTAGAGGCTATAGTTAATATCCGATTGACTTTAAATTTATACACAGTGTTTAAGGTCATGATACGAAGAAGCCTGTTGATTTTCAGCAATATCCGATAATTCCTGCCCGAGTTATGACCCTTGATCACTTTGAAAAATCTTGTGAACGCTCTAGAGGCTAAAGTTAATATCCGATTGAATTTATACACGGTGTTTAAAGTCATGATACAAAGAAGCCTATTGATTTTCAGCGATATCCGATAATTACTACCAGAGTTATGACCCTTGATCACTTTGAAAAATCTAAAGTTAATATTCGATTGACTTTAAATTTATACACACTATTTACGGTCATGATACAAAATAGCCTAATTATTTTCAGCGATATCCAATAATTACTGCCAGAGTGACCCTTGATCACTTTGAAAAACCCTGTGAATGCTCTAAAGACTAAAGTTAATATCCGATTGACTTTAAATTTGTACACAGTGTTTAGGGTCATGAGACGAAGAATCCTATTTGATTTTCAGTGATATCTGAAAATTTCTGGCACTTGATCACTTTGAAATATCTTGTGGACAAAGGCCTTGAGACAAACCATAAAAACTATTCTAATCATTTCTGATAATTATTTAATGGGCTATTACTCGTAATAAGATTATCATGTGTTGTAAATGTTCTCCTTACTGATAAAAGAAACAATATGCGACAACCCTTGTTGACTGCCCGGACGACTTAGCTGTTGTGGGCGTATGTTTCGTTGCCTGGCAACCTATCTTTACATTAGGAAAACAGAACGTTTTAAAAACTGAATTTCAATATAATTGATATAACGTCACAAACAAATATATTACCAACGTTTCACTGTATCGACGAAATAACGTCATAATAAAACGGGGTAAAAACATTAATCTGATGTTTTAATGCAACGTTTCCTAATGATGTAAGATGTAAAAAAAGAAGTAAAATAGAAATATATTTTGGGAGTTTTATTGTATGGTTGCGTTTATATTTTCTTTTAATTTCAACGTTTTAAGATAAGGTAAACAAAATGTTTTAAAAACTAAAATCCAATAATCAATATAACGTCACAAACAAATATGTTAATGAGATCCAAAGAATCATAAGCTAAAACTCTACAAAAGTTACGTTAGACGTACATAGTTTACTGACGTTTACAGGTTGTCAGACAAAGCTTGGGAAATAACGTTGAATCAGAGGGTTCATTTGACGTTCTCACAACAACTAATCCCAACGTTTCTGAAGTAAAACTCGCTAGAACGATTATAATTAGTGCTAAGTTTAAACGCTACAATAGTTACGTTAGAAGAGCATAATTTACTGACGTTTCCAGGTTGTCTGACTAGGCTTTGGAAATAACGTTAATTCAGGTGGTTCAGCTGACTTTCCTGGAACAACTGTGCGGTACCCATCCTGCGATTTGGAGTGTTATAAACGACGTGTACACGGATATGAAGAGCTGTGTTCGTGCTAAAAACCAGCTGTCAAGAGACTTCACACTAGATAGAGGTATTAGACAAGGTGGCGTTCTCTCGGCAAAACTGTATCTTCTGTTCATCAACGATCTTCTAGATGAACTATCAAACAGTAGTTTTGGCGCATCACTCCTGGGTGTGAAGGTATGTTGCCCCACACAGGCCGACGATGTTGCCATTGTTAGCTCATCGCTCATTGGTTTACAGAGATTGTTACAAATATGCGAAACCTACAGTAGGAGATGGCGATTTTGTTTTTCACCTACCAAAAGCGTGATCCTGAATTTTTCCATATCCACAAAGTCTATTGAGAAAGAACAAATCTACCTCTGCAACCATGAACTTCCCATAGTTAGCACCGTTAAACATGTTGGAATCACTCTCTCCGATACCTTTAAATCTAAAGATCGGACTATTGGCGCATGTCGCGCTATTCGGTCTGGTGTCACTGTCCTGGCTAAATCTGGTGTTCATCAAGATGGATTAAACCCTTTAATCAGCGCTAAGTTGATAAAACAGTGTGTATATGCTAAAGCTTTATATGGATGTCAATTATGGAACAATCTGACTCGTGAAGAAATTGCCATGCTTGAACGAGCACAACACTTTGCATGTAAATATGTTCTTGGGTTAAATCTTCGAACTCGTTCAGACATGTGTACAAGTCTCCTCGGATGGGGATCATTGGAATCTTATATTGACGAACGAAAACTGTTCTTCTTTGGTCACATTTTGAACATGAACCCTAAATACCTTCCAAGATCCATACTCATCACAAGACTTTTGGAATATAATTTAGATTGTACAAAACATCAGAAAGGCTTTATTCCAGACGTATGGAGAATTATTAATAAATACAATCTTAATCAATATATGTCCATGTTCCTCCAAAATCGTGTTTTTCTTGGATATTGTTCCTGGAAACGGATTGTGAAACAGGCTGTTACAGCAAAAGAGTGTAACGATTGGAAGTTACGGATGTCGCTACACAATGACTTTCGTCTGTTTTCCCAAATACAGAGTGAGTTGTCGCCACACCCCGTATTTTCAGCGTGGATGCGTGATCCTTCATTAAAAGTTGCTTGCAGAATATTTGTGAGAGCATGTACCTCAATCCGGCAAAATGATGACATTTTGGTAAAAGAATTATGTGAAAAATGTGGTAGATTCTTTAGCTCTAGACCAGAACACTTAATCTTAGAATGCGATTCATTCAATGACGCGAGAACAAGTTTCATACTTTGGTTTGGCGCAGATCGTAATAACCTCCTTAAGGATTTGTTAAGTTTAAAAGTGGAACAATCACGTGCTATCACTGTCAGTAGTACAACTATTTATGACTATCAAAGAGCTGCAATAATGTTTGTATATTTTGCTTTACGTCACTGTGATCTTTAGGTCCTTACTTTAATTTCGATTGTATACTGTATATTTTTGTATTTTATTCTCTGTATTGTGTGTATTTCATATGCTGTATTGTCTGTACTCTTCATAATTGGAGGAAATAAAGAATATATAATCTAAACGTTTCTAAAGTAAACGTCAGTAGAACAATATTAATTAATGTTTGGTAACGTTTCACATTATCGATTATATAACGTCATAAAAAACAGGGTTGAAACATTAGATTAATGTTTCAATGCAACGTTTGCTAATGATGTAAGATGTAAAGAATGTAAAACAGAAATACGTTTTACGAACTTTATTGGAAGGGTTTATTTATCGTTTAATTTTAACGTTTTTAGATGTTTTTAATTTAAAGCGTTCCAAAAGTTGCGTTCGAAGGATATAATTCACTGACGTCTGACCAGGATTGACAAATAACGTTCAATCAGATGGTTCGATCAGTTTACGTTCTTGGAACAACTAATCTGAACGTTTCTAAAGTAAACGTCAGTAGAACGATATTAACTAATGTTTAGTAACGTCTCACAGTATCAACGATATAATGTCATAAAATAACAGAGTTGAAACATTAGTCTAATTTATTACGAAATTTCAAAAATCATAAGTTAAAACGCTACAATAGTTACGTTAGAAGAACATAATTTACTGACGTTTCCAGGTTGTCTGGGCATCCTAGGGAAATAACCTTGATTCATTCAGGTGGTTCAGCTGACGTTCTTGAAACAACTAATCTGAACGTTTCCAAAGAAAACGTCAGTAGAATGATATTAATTAATGTTTTAAGAACGTTTCACAGTATCGACGAAATAACGTCATAAAAAAACAGGGTCGAAAGAAATAACGTCATAAAAAAACAGGGTTGAAACATAGAACAATATTAACTGATGTTTAGTAACGTCTCACGGTATCAACGATATAAAGTCATAAAAAACAGAGTTGAAACATTAGTCTAGTGTATTAAAACGCTACAATAGTTACGTTAGAAGAACATAATTTAACGATGTTTCGAGTTTGTCTGCCCAGTGTTGGGAAATAATGTTGAAACATTAGTCTAATGTATTACTAACGTTCAAAGAATCATAAGTTAAAACGCTACAATAATTACGTTAGAAGAACATAATTTACTGACGTTTCGAGGTTGTCTGCCCAGCCTTGGGAACAACGTTAATTCAGGTGGATAAGCTGACGTTCTTGGGACAACTGATCTGAACGTTTCTAAAGTAAACGTCAGTAGAACAATATTAATTAATGTTTAGTAACGTTTCACAGTATCGACGAAATAACGTGATAAAAAAACGGGGTTGAAACATTAATCTAATGTTTTAATGCAACGTTTGCTAATGATGTAAGATGTAAAGAATGTAAAATAGAAATGCAACGTTTTACGAACTTTATTGGAAGGTTTTATTTTTTATGTTTAATTTCAACGTTTTTAGATTAGGAACACGGAACGTTTTAAAAACTGAAATTCAATATAATAAATATAACGTCCCAAACAAAAGTATTACCAACGTTCAAAGAATCATAATTTAAAACGTTACAAAGGTTACGTTAGAAGAACATAATTTGCTGACGTCTACAGTTTGTCTTACAGACTTGACAAATAACGTTGAATCAGGTTTGCCCTTTGCATTATCTAGTTTTTAACGTTTAGGTTATATTTCTAACCTAAAAGTACACTGAAATTTTTTTTAGAAATTTACAAAATAATGTGAATAAACTTAAGATCTGTAAAATTACATGCTTGCTTATTCATTTTCCGTTATGTTTGTAAACATTACATATGTTAGAATGTATTTTTACTGTGGTCTATTGTAAAAAAGCCACGAAACTCTGTAAACATACATGAAAATCCTTAAACATACACGAAACTCCGTAAAAATACGCCAGACTTATTAAAACTACTATATTGTGGCGAATATACCGATAATTAAGGTACAAAAACTACTTGTACTACTGTAATTTTACAAAAATTTCTAACAGTGTACATCCCAGTGCATTTGGAATTCGATATAAGAGTTGGCCATAGTGCTCCTCAATCTGCTTCATAGAGAATTACGAAAGTCTTCTGATATCTCTGTAAAAGATGACTGTCTTCAACTCGTGTAATCACATCAATCCGCGTTAATCATTGGTTTAATGGCGCGTGTTTCAGGCAGAATGCTGCTTTTTACTAATTTACTACTCATTTTCATTAAGTAGGAAATATTATTTACTAGTGCTGATATCTCGGCCTTTTTCGTATTATCGATGCATCAGCAAAAAATACTAATAATACCTTTAAGTGTCTGAGGAGTTCATAATTCGTCCACTACAATAAATAACACATTTTCGATTCTTATTATCGATGTGTCAGCAAAAAATTACTAATAATTACCTTTAAGTGTCTGAGGAGTTCACAATTCGTCCACTAGAATAATTAACACATTTTCCATACGTTTTTTTTTTTTAAATTCAAAATAAAACAATATGCATGTAACAGAATAATTCATTGAATCCCGCACGTAGAACTGTGTCAGAAGGATGAGATTTTCCGGGCGGTGTTTATACCCCCACATTGAAATGTAGTCGTATATTGTCGTCGCCCCCGTCCGTCCGTCGGTCCGGTGTCCACAATTGCTTCTGGACGCTCTAGAGGCCAAAGTTGATATCCGATTGACTTTCATTGAATCCCGCACGTAGAACTGTGTCAGAAGGATGAGATTTCCCGGGCGGTGTTTATACGCCCACATTGAAATGTAGTCGTATATTGTCGTCGCCCCCGTCCGTCCGTCGATCCGGCGTCCACAATTGCTTCTGGACGCTCTGAGGCCAAAGTTGATATCCGATTGACTTTAAATTTATACACAGTGTTTAATGTCATGAGACAAAGAAGCCTTTTGATTTTTAGCGAATTCTGATAATTACTGTTAGAGTTATGGTCCTTGATTACTACAAAAAAATCTTGTGGACGCTATAGAGGCCAAAGTTGATATCCGATTGACTTCAAATTTATACACATTGTTTAAGGTTATGAGATGAAGAAGCCTATTGATAATCACTGTCAGAGTTATGGCCCTTGATCACTGTAAAAAAGCTTGTGGATTAATATCCGATTGATTTCAAATTTATACACAGTGTTTAAGGTCATGGCACGAAGAATCCTATTGATTTCCAATGAATTTTGATAACCGAACAGCTAAAACCATGATAATAAATGTTTCGTATTCGAAATGTTAGTATGGGGCAAAAAGTAAAAATATGCAACAACTCTTGTTGACTGCCCGGACGATTTGGCTGCTATCTTTAACGCTGGTGTTAAAACGATTTAGTCTTGTTTTTTGTAACAGGCAATGAATAATGTATTTCACCAATCCCCATAGAGTATAGACAGGCTTTGAATGCGACCTGCAAACCTCCCCTGACACTTGCTATCGCCTGACACACGACCTCACCACAGTCACAACAACGGCTAACATGTGTCCAGTAAATTGAACGATATTAGAAGAATATTGTGGAAATTAATTATTCAAATGATCAAAATATCTATAATAATGATAATATTAAGGAAATCTTTATTTCTACCATAAATACTAATGTTATTTATTTTTGAAAAACAAAATGGCGGCTAAAAATTCCCGATGCATCGATGTTTCATTAATGACAAAAGTAAAAATATGTGACTACCAGGACGATTCAGTTGCTGTGTGTGTTTGTTTCCTTGCCTGGCAACTTATCTTTACTCAAGATTGCATTTTGAACCTGTTAACCTCCCATATTGTTGAATCAATGTTTGCGATTCACCTTCACACTAGTCCCTAAATGACCTAGTTCGCGTAAAATTTTTCTTATAGAAAAAATCTTTGAGAATTGTTGAATCAAACTATTAAAGGACAATATTGGTGCCAGTCATTATCACATATGTGGTAGAACTGATTAAACACTTTCCAAATATAATATTAACACAGAGATCATCGCTACCATGGAGGAGTAATAAAGGATTCATGAATCGGAAGTGACGAACGCCAAAGGAAAACACGAGTTATCTCTCTATGTGAATGACTGAAGTGAAGAGTGATGGCAGATAAACGGCCGAATTTCTGCTCACTAACAATTCCTTCGAAGACAAAAAGTTGTTATATGGGACCGCAAGAGGTTATCTGACGATATAATAAAGTAATTAAGTGTCATAAGATAAGAGAACACGGGAAAAATAGAAATACTCCGTACAGTCCCTTGTTTTTATTCATTCTATAGGGGAGACCGGGGTACATTGAACCGCTTTGTTCACATACATGTTTGTACTCATTCCATATCAAATGTTTTTATTGGAAGATCTCTTTATTTCATGATCAAAATTAAAAAAAAAAAAAGCAATATGCCCTCTTATATGGATCAAACCCCGGTTTATCTGGATTGTATGGATTAGACATATATGAACTTAAGTACAAGAATTATGTATGGAAAATTTTTCTCTTTTAAGCGCTTTTTTGAAAAATCCATTGCCTAAGAAAATAATTGACAGCATGTGGCTTATTGATTGAGAAATGGGTCTAAGAAGTTATCTCACATCTGTATAGTGTTGGGTTGTATAGCATTATTTATAAAGGATATATCCATGGTGGTTCAATGTGTCCCGGTCTCCCCTACCTTATAAAAACATGGTAATGCACGGACTTTTAATCTGTATTTCTTTCCTGTTCTCTTATCTAGTGGCAGTCAATTCTTTTCATGAATTGTAAGATATTCTCTCACAGTGTCACACAGCAACTTTAGGTCTTCGAAGGAATTATTAGTGAGCAGATATTCGCCCATGTATCTGTTATCATTAGTCACTTCAGTTAGTTATATAGAGGAATAACTCGTGTTTTCCTTTGGCGTTCGTCACTTCCGATTCGTGAATCCTTTATTACTCCTCTATGGTAGCGATGATCTCTGTGATAATATTATATTTGGAAAGTGTTTAATCAGTTCTATCACATATGTGATAATGACTGGCACCAATATTGTCCTTTAAATGTCAATCAGGGACCGTGTTCTTAATCGGCTGTATTCTGTTGGATTAAGCCGATTGGTATTAACCTAGCCAATTGGTAAAACAATGAATTCCAGGTACCGGTAGATTTTTTTAAAATAATAACTGGATCATACATTGATAAATTTACTGACCAGTTGTTAGGTAAATTTAAATTTTCATTTAACATATAACCCCCGATGAAAACCAAATAAACGGAGAGAGGAACAGTGGGTATTTTCCAAACAGAATCTCAAATGCCGAATTCCAATGACTTGTGACATATCGGTTGGAATTAGGTCAATAAACCAGTTCCAAATCGCTGACAGAGGCTTAATTTTCATGTGAACGGATATTGCCATCGCCCCTGTCCGTCTACAGGTCACAATTCTTATCCGATTTTGACCAAACTTGAAATATAGGTTTATCCCCATAAGACCTCGGTGGCTTTCGATATTGGTATGTATCAAATCGAAACTTCGTGGATTATGGCCCCTGATTGTACGAAAAATCACGTTTTCAGCCTGTGGACCAATTTTGATAAAACTTGACATGTATTTTAATAACACAAAGATCTTGGTTCCTTTCGATATATGCGCCCATCGGATCGTAACTTCCTGAATTATGGCCCTTGATTTTCCGAAAAATCATCCTTTTTAGCTTGTGGTCCCTCTGGATATCAAAATTATTATCCGATTTATAAAAACATTTGGTTATATCATCGTTACATGGTACATGGTAATGAAGGTTGAGTTCGAATTTCGGGAAAATCGGACCAAAATTGACGAACAAAATGGCCGCCTTTTGTACGCGAATAGTGTGAAAATATGTTATATCAAGGCTGTGGACTCTCTACAGCTCACAATTCTTATCCAATTTTGCCGAAACTTGAAATCTAGGTCTATCCCCGTGCGATCTCTGCTGCCCTTGATTTTCCGAAAAATCACCCTTTTTAGCTTGTGGTCCCTCTGGATATCAAAATTATTATCCGATTTATAAAAACATTTGGTTATATCATCGTTACATGGTAATGAAGGTTGAGTTCGAATTTCGGGAAAATCGGACCAAAATTGACGAACAAAATGGCCGCCTTTTGTACGCGAATAGTGTGAAAATATGTTATATCAAGGCTGTGGACTCTCTACAGCATTCGGCAAACCTCGTAAGATTTCGGGAATCTAAACTCGGCTGTATGATGAATTCCACCATATTGGAACTACTTTAAAGGTCCCGGATGAAACATGGCTGCGCCCATTCCAAACACAAGTTGGCAACCTATTTGGCTAGCGACCTATTCGACCGATCCATCTGTAAGATAATGACGAAATTACACTTCTATTCTGAGCTGAAGGAATGGATAAAAAATAATATATTCTACTTTCATTTGATAGACACAACGTTGGATTTTATTGGTTGATAAATAGAGACTGTTGTCTTTACTCTAAATAAGTTTCCAACGAACAGGTTGCAGCTCGATCGGTCGAATAGGTCGCTAGCCGAATAGGTTCCCAATTTGTGTAATAGCGTCAAGTTTTCCTGTAGGTACATATCACTTACTGTCATACATCCGAGACTAGATGTAGTTTACGTAGTTTACGGAATCTGTCGAGATTAGCCGAGTGCTCTCTACAGCTCACAATTCTTATCCAATTTTGACGAAACTTGAAATCTAGGTCTATCCCCGTGCGATCTCTGCTGCTTTCGATATTGACATGTATCGGATCGAAGCTTCATGGCTTATGGACCCTGATTTTACGAAAAAATCATGTTTTTAGCTTGTGGACCCTTGTGGTCATAATTTTGTACCGATTTTGATGAAATTTGACATGTATGTAAATAACCCAAAGATTTGGTTCCTTTCCATATTTTTTCCCATCGGACCGTAACTTCCTGAATTATGGTCCCTGATTGTGGTCCCTCTGGAGGTCAAAATTATTATCCAATTTAAAAAAAAAACCCGTTGATTATATCACCGTTACATGGTAATGAAGGTTGAGTTTGAATTTCGTGAAAATCGGACCAAAATTGACAGATAAAATGGCCACCATCTGTACGCGAATAGTGTGAAAATATGTTATATCCCGGATGTGGACTCTGTAGAGGTCACAATTTTAATCTGATTTTGATGAAATTTGAAATGTAAGTTTATAACCCAAAGATCGCGGTTCCTTTCGATATTCGGGCACATTGGGCCATATCTTCCTCGATTTTGATGAAACTTTAAAATCATGTTTATAACCTAATGATCTTGGTTCCTTTCGATATTTGTGCATATCAGATTGTAACTTCCTGAATTATGGCTCCTGATTGTACGCAAAATCGCCTTTATTAGTTTGTGGTCCCTTAGGAAGTCATAATTATTTCTAGGTTTAAAAAAAAACCGTTTGATTATATCACTGTTACACCGTAATGAAGGTTCAGTTCTAATTTCATGAACATCAGACCAAAATTGCCAAACAAAATAGCCACTACTTTTAACCAAATAAATTAAAAATATGGTACATCAAGGTTGTGGACCCTGCAGGGGTCACAGTTTTAATCTGATTTTGATGAAACTTGAAATGCATGTTTATAACCCAAAGATCCTTGGTTCCTTCCGACATTTGCGCATATTGAATTTTAATCTTGCCTGGCAGCCGCTGGTAAATATTTTTGAAATTTGAAGGCTATATCATAGTATTACAGGAATTCATTTTATAGCCATTTCAGTTATGTATGTCATATGATCATTGTGCCATTTGTCTGTCGTCGACGAATGAATTAAAACTTTTGCAAGTTACGATACTAGTTACACGATGGATAAAAGATTACAAATTGCACTATGAAGAAATGCCACGATGTTGTATCAGCTTATTTTGACTACAGCATTTTCTGAATAATTACTTTTGACACAATTTAAGTGTTTACCAAAGACTCCATCTGATTTTTTTTTATCGTTGTATTTTAATTTGGTCTTTTAAATTAACACATTAAACACAGTTTTGTTTTTTAGACAGTATTATTAATTAAGATTCAGAGGAGTTGCGCATATTCCATGCATGAGAATCATCTTAGATTCTCGCAAAAAAATGAAGAACTTCTAGTCCTGAGATAATATCCTCTTAAATTGTTTTAGCACATCAATATCAATTATTTATTTATCCCGCTGTTTTCTTGGCATATATTTGATATTCACCTGGTTGTGAATCGTGATACAAATCATAATATTGTATTGTGACTACAGTGGATAATAGCCAGCACTAGTCTCGAAGTTAAGATCAGATATCGTATTTCTTTGTTACATTTAAAAAGGGAAAATGACTACAAGCTACCTGGACCATGGACCATTGGAAATGCTAAGTATGACAGGTCTAATATAGGTTATGCTTGTTCCCCAAACCCAATGTTCCTAAGTGTGAATATAATATTGTTTATAAAAGAATATATATATTTGTTTATCCTTAATAATATAATACATATCAAATAGGTGAAGTATTTATAAGTTCTAATATAGATGATGCTACTAGTATGATAGAAAAGGGCAAAGAACAGACATTGCAAGACATCAAAGACTTAGAAGAAAATGCTGGTACACATAAACAGATATTATCTGATTTGAAAGTTCAACTTTATGCCAAATTTGGTGCCAATATTAATTTGGAAGCAGAGGAAGAATCTTAACTTACTTGAGTGGAAATAATTTTGAAATCTAATAATATATAAGATGAAGGTTATGATCATCAATAAACATTAATATCAACATCGAACTTGTATTGTTTTTATATGCGCCCCTATCTGTCCGTCCGATTTTGACAAAACTTTAAATATATACTCAGCCAAATTAAAAACTTGAACCCAGGTGAATTTCAACAAAAAAAAATTTCTGGTAAGTCAAATGAATTTTAAAGTGTTTCTAACGATAGTAAGTAGTAAGAAGCCTTTAATTTCATAAAATTGTAAAGTCACGTGAATCACGTGACTTTTGAGCATATAAAGATGAAAAACCTGAAAAACACCTGCAAACACAAACTCATGAGGTCAACCAATGCAAGTTTGCATAAACTTAACATGCACACGTAACTTGAACTGGAAAAAACAAATTAAAATTGTTATTTTCGTCTTTGCTAGAAAATGCCGCGCCTTTCAAATGTAGAACGTCTACGTGCTATAGGTAGGCTCTATGTGGGTCAGTCACTGTTGCAAGAGCCTTTAATTGTTCACGCCAGACAATAGTTAATCTTAGAATGAGAGTGCTTCAAACTGGAACTATTGCCGATCGCCCAAGGGCGGGAGCGCCACGTGTGACGTCACTCCAAGCAATGCGATTACGTCATCTTAGAAACAGATTTGTCACTGCAACCTCCATAAGTAGAGAGATGTTTGGTGGAAGGGTAACTGCACAAACTGTTCGAAATCGCTTGCAGGCTGCTGGTCTTCGAGCTCGGGGGCCCTATAATGGATCAATATTGACACCTCTTCATCGCCGTAACCGACTTGTGTGGGCCACAAGACACATAAGATTTACTCAGTAGAATTCGGTTGTCTTTAGTGACGAATCTGGATTCACTTTGAGATTTGCCGATGGCAGGGTCCGAGTGTACCGCAGACGAGATGAACGACGTTACACTCAACTATGCGTCAGAGAAGTTGACCCATTTGGTGGCAGTAGCGTCATGGTTTGGGGTTCTTTTTGTGCACATGGACGTTCCCCTCTTGTTGTTGTCCAAGGGAACTTAAAGATACATTATTGGAGAGTCGATCCACGCCTTTAAATGTCTTTATATTAACTGTGTTTATAATGCTACAGTAGAAATTAAAATACATGTTAAGCTGGAGATGAAAAAGGCATTTGACATGAATTATTTCAAGATTAGCCTTATACATATGTTAAAATGAACAGTGCGTTTACTTATTTATACCCAGACACTGACCTATTTATAACGGCATGTTATACAGAGGGAGAGAGAGGTCTCTAAATCTAATAATGTAACACTTTAATGTTAATCTCAAAGATAACTAAATATTGTATTGTGCAGTATGATGTTTGTTATGAAAAATAGATTGCCGGGTATTGTACGAGGAAAATATGATGACATGTAATACGGGGAGTGAGAGAGAGGGATAAACACCTCAATAAAACTATTAATTTAAGACTTTATTTTTTGTCCCTCAGATAAATAAATATATTGTACTGCATGATGTTTGTTATGAAAAAAGAACACATTGCTGGATAAGTGGCGTATGTGTCGAGCCAGCGATTATTGCGTATGTACCGAATTTAGAGCCAAATTTTGTAGTTTCGTCTGTATAAAGGGTGGTATTTTTCGCCGACTTCAAGGTTTCCTAAACATGTTTTAAAGATACACCGACGCGCTCACATGATATTCTTTGAACTGTAGATTTTGATGTGAGTGTAATTAGATTTTAGTCCCACGTCAGCCAAACATGCGGTTATAACCACTGCTACGTTACCATCGGAAACGTTTAGATTTTTAAGTTCCATGACCAAATTATGGCATTCTGCTGTGTTTCTTTGATTTTTGACATCATACAAAATTCCTTCGTTCATCTAAAAAGGTTTTGACTTGCAATCATTCTTTTTACCTGTCAATTGTTTTTTATTTTCATTATTAGCCTTCATGCCAATCATTTCTTTTTTGGTTTTCCGAAGTTGATTTTTTTTTTTAAACTTGGCGATTGTGCTTTTATGACAATCGCCGCAAATACTTTTTTTTCTATCTAAATCAGTCAAGGTCGCATCGGCAGATGTCAGAGTCTCTCCATTTATTAAATAATTTCACTTGTGTCTGCCGATGGAGTCTCTTAAACTATCCCGGAAAAAAATGGTGTGTCAAGAAAATCGTCGTATGATTTCATAAATTTAGTGGACTTACCTTACTTTTTACTCAGCTTCCTAGTCTTTGTCGTCAGTCTGACCCGGTCTGACCAGTCTATTTTGAATGTATTTGTCACCAGAAGTCACACAGTCGTCATATAAAGCAGTCATGATACACCGATGCTCCGAAGTTGTCGGGAATTTATTAACATGTCTCTAGCATAAGCCCATTTGTGATTTTTGTCATAGGTAGTTTGGTTACAGTGCTCAAATCATAGGGGTACTTGTCCAATCCAATGCTGGATAGCAAATCATCCGTGGACGATATCTTGCAGGGATCAGTCTCAAATCTTGAAAAAAAATAAGTCCGTCGATCAAAGCCTATGGCTACAGTATGGTTAGATAATATACTATGATTATAAAAATAATTTACACCATGTTACCGAAAAGTGTCTGGAAAATAAAGACTACAAATATAAAGTTTGTTTCGGTTATTTTCCGGTCTCAAATAGTTCTGCGTATTTAGAGCTAGCAAATATTTATTTTCTAACCAGGAGAGATCGCCGCGTAAACCAAGATTGTAATCACTTAATAAAAGTAAATCTCGAAAGGTTGTAGTGAATTTATCTGGGCGATTTCACCTGCTTGAAAGTTAGAAATGAAGCTAAGCTATTACAGCTAGCTCTGTATTTAAATCGCCAAAATCAAAAATCAAATCAAGGAGTGAAATCGAAATATTTGCTCACGTTCGCTATTAAATAAACACGTAAGTCGAAGCCCGTAATGAGTGTATTTTTTACTCGGCGTTATATACCAATGGATGTTTGTAAAAATACCTCGTGTGACGTATATTTGCTGCGACATCCTAAACCACGTGCGCGCGCTAACTTCTGCTCACTTCAGAAGATTTCTCGACGGATAAGCGGGTCAGTTTTTATAAGGACAAATATTGTGTCTCTGAACCACTCTAACAAAAGAGTACACGCAGGCAACGCAAGAGGTCGGCTATTTATTATAATTTTTTTACAATACTGCCTCGTTGATTTGGTTCATTCATTTCAAATCCTGTCTCAGACTTTCTCTTCTTATCTATATATATTAAAAGTCTTAATTCTAATTTGTAGTAAATAATACATGTAATACGATTTGAATTGCAGTCCAGTCTCAAATCGAATACGCTAACAGTACCAGATATTGTAAACATTACTTGATAATCGGGACTATGTAGGTGGAGTTAACGCCTGTCAATCAACGATCGGCCATATTTGAAAAAGGCTGTCCCTGCCATTTCTAGTGGTAATAATGTAACCGTGTCTAATGCAAACAAAAGACGAGGTCGTTTAAGTCTTTATTATAAAACCCTGTAAAATATACATACATAGAATTAACATCAATAACATTTAATTTATAATACATATAATACACTTTACAATAGATCCCTCATTACACTATATTATTATATCATAAGACTATATATTTAATTCTATACCGTATACTCATATCTTTACAGTAGTGATTTCTATTATATCTCTAATTATTTAAAGATAATACTTATATATAAAATAGCATACCCTAAAAGGGTTTTTAAAGATCTCAGTGTTGAAACAACACTACCATATACAACTATCAGTTAGAAGGTATCCTATATAAATAAATGATTATATGATTATCTTATGCTAAAACTAAACCTAAACTTAATTACTAAATGATATTACTTATTGCTTAAAAGCTGTAGAATATGTATAAATGTATTTTACTGTGTTTGTAAAGAATAATATATGAAATAACTAATTTACACATCTTACATTCACCACATCCCCAGACGATACCAATGATACTCAAATACACACACCTTTAATTAGATCAATGAAGACTTGACCAAAAGTATCTTCAGAAACTGAAACAACTTATTCACTTTGAACGCACGACACAAGTTAAAGATCTAGAAGGTAATCTTACGCATCTGACACATTCAAAATCCTAAGTTAAATTGAATTTGATTGTTACACCTGTAACCCAGGAAGTTGGGTTTTTTAGGAAAAGTATCCAAGGAGATGATGAGATGATAGTCACTGTTACAAAGACCTGTCCAGAAGCTGAACATCCAGTGACTATGGATATAAGGGTTCAAAGATCAGATGAAAGTGAAAGTTTGTTATTGTTTATTAAGCTGCTATCAGTGTAGTGCAGTGTAGACTAAAACCTATTATATAATTAAAAACACCAAAATTCCACACTATCACATTCTCCCCTCCTTAAAGAAAGGTCGTCTCGACAATTAAAACAACTAAAACCAAAATATCAAACTAGGTTAAAACTCGCATATTCAAAACTAAAAACCACATATTGTCCTTATAGCTTCGCACACAATTCTTCTTCGTTCAGGTGGTAAATTGACGAACTCATCTGAAGTCAGGTAAACAAACAGGTTTTCTGGACTCATGACCACGGAAGGCGTTATATTCGTGATGTAGTTCCCACCTTGGTATTTCTGTGGTAGTTGCCTGTTCCTTGTTGATCTTCGCAGAGGTTCTCGGGAGTCATCTTCTGAACTAGGTACATGATCAGACTGGAGTTCCACATCACTTTCATGAGTTTCTTCCACATCCTAACTCAGCTCATGTTGTCTCGTGGGGCTAGCTGGTGGCGAAGGAAGTCTTCCCCGATCCACTATCACAACATCGTCATCCTCTTCACTTGACTCTACCTCCGGCTCTTGAATGACAGCCGTCTTCCTCCTGGGTTTAGGTACTGGTGCAGCGCTATCGGGTAAATCGAAAGGAATGGAACCAATTGGAAGAAGATTATTCCGATGAAGCATCCGAATTCTTCCAACACCATCTTCTCGTTTTACCTCATAGACTGGTATATCGGGATTGGGTTGTTGTATCACCGTATAGACCTGTTCTTCAAATTTATCCGCGATCTTGTGGCGTCCGTCTTTAAAAACTAATTTCTTCACTAATACTCTGTCGTCTTGTTCTAATACTGACTCTGTAGCTCTTCTGTCATATTCCAATCTCTTCTTAAGGTCTTGCATGTAGGTTCGGTATGATGTTATTTCCGATTCGTTGACGATGCCAAGTAACACATCCACAGCAAGAAGTGGCTTCCTCCCAAACATGAGACGAAATGGTGAAAAATGAGTGCTGTCATGCTCTGTGCAGTTGTAGGCATGTACCAGGGAAGGCAGATACTGATTCCAGTTTAACTTCTGTTCCACTTCCAAAGTTCCCAGCATGTTTAATAACGTCCGGTTGAAACGTTCACACATTCCATTTCCACTTGGGTGATATGGTGTCGTTCTGGTCTTACGCATACCTGTTAATTTGCAAAGTTCTTTGATGATGCGGCACTCAAAACTTCCACCTCGATCACTGTGTATCCTTTTTGGAAATCCGTAATGGACGATGAAATTGTCGAAAAGGATCCTCGCTGTTGTTTTGGCATCCTGGCTTCTTGTTGCAATTGCGTTGCTTACCTGGTAAAATGATCAGTGATGACTAAGATGTGCGAATATTTCCCTTTACACTCCTCTAAACACAAATAATCCATGCAGAGAATATCCATAGGTTGTGATGATGTAATATTCACTAGTGGTACTCGAGAGTTAGTGGAGGACTTGCGCATGAGGCATCTCTTGCGAGATTTCAAATATTCGTCGACATCTGCAGACATCCGTGGCCAAAATACTCGTTCTTTCAGAAGTTTTAAAGTTCTATCACGACCCAGGTGACCTACATCGTCATGGCAACCTTTTAAAACAGACAACTTTTCAGATGTTGGTATAACTAGCTGGTGAATATCTCCATCATTACCTGTAGATTTTCTATACAACACATTATCCTTGACAATAAGCTTGTTGAATTCCCTTAGGTAAACACCTTCATCCCTTGAAGATGGGGGTGATGTCGGTTTACTCTGTCTAGTTACTGCCGTGTTGATGGGACCAATAACCGAATCGCTCTTTTGTTTCCTGGACCAATCCACAAAACTGTCTGAAGATGACAAATCCTGTAAAGATGAATCAGGAACTACTTGAGTTGCCAGACATTCAACAAAACCTCTGTCCAATAATGATGTTGGTAATGCTTTGATGATCTCGGATGATATACTGGTAATTTCTTCTTGATCTGATGTTAGCCTGGATAAGCAATCTGCGTCGATGTTCTGACGTCCAGGTCGATATTTGATGTTAAATGTGTAGTTTTCTAAGCCAGATAACCATCTATGTCCAGTCGCATCTAATTTTGCAGAGGTGAGAACATATGTTAGTGGGTTGTTGTCAGTAAAAACAGTACAGGTGTTTCCCAGTAAATAGTGATGAAACTTGTCAGCCAGAGCCCACTTAAGTGCCAAAAATTCCAATTTATGACCTGGATAGTTCTTCTCGGATCGTGCTCAACTCCTACTGGCGTAAGCTATAACCCGATCTTTACCGTCTTGATGTTGATACAGTATGGGGGGGGGGGGTGGGTTGGCCTAGTGGTCTAGAGTGCCGCGCTTCGACCTCTAGCTGGCCGGTCACCTCTGGCTTGCGGCTGTGGTTTCGAGCCCTGGTGTGAGCGTATGTGGCATGGAGATAGGGGCGCCTTCTCAACCTCGTGGGTTTCCTCCGGGCACTCCGGTTTCCTCCCACTGCTAAAGACCCCTACGCGCAAGCGAATTATTGAAATAAAATTAAACCATTTGTTAGTCCCGAAATGACCTAGTTTGTGTTGAGTGGACGTTAAACCCCATTTCTCTCTCTCTCTCTGATACAGTATGGCTGCCAAGCCAACACCACTGGCGTCTACATGAAGAATGTATGGCTTGGTGCTATCTGGGTAAGCAAGAACTGAAGTGGTTATCAAAGCCTCTTTCAGATGTTCAAATGCTTGATCTTGTTCTGTCTTCCACTTCCAGACGTTTGGCTGTTCTGTTTTCTCTTTTCTCCCCCTGGTTTTTGATGTAGTGGCTCCATTCAATAGTTCATTCAATGGTTGTGCTATCTTTGAAAAGTTCTTAATGAATCGCCGATAGTATCCTGCAAATCCCCAAAAACTTCTTAATCCATCAATGTTGGTAGGAATCTTCCAATCTTTAACTTTATTGACTTTCTCTGGATCAGTATGAACTCCCTCAGATGACACGACATGTCCCAAATATTTAACCTTGGTCTGGAAGAATTTGCATTTCTTTGGTGCTAGCTTTAAACCACATTCTTCAAACCGTTGAAAAACTAACTGTAACCGTTCTAAATGTTGTTCATATGAGTCTGAAAAAATGATGACATCGTCCAAGTATATCATACAGATTTTGAGGTGAAGATCTCCAAGACATTCCTCCATAAGTCTCTGGTAAGTTGCCAGCGCGTTGGTCAATCCAAAGGGCATCCTATTGAATTGGTAAAAGCCTAGAGGACCTACGGTGAATGCTGTCTTACATTTATCAGTTGACTTTAATTCGACTTGATGGTAACCACTTTTCATGTCCAAAACTGAAAAATACTTCGCACCAACTAAGTTGTCTAAAATCTCATCAATGTGTGGTAGAGCATACGCATCTTTGATGGTTCTTCTGTTTAGCTGGCGGAAGTCAACGCACATACGCAGGGAATTGTCTTTCTTACGACACAAAACTATGCTAGAAGACCAAGGACTATGAGACTTTGTGATTATTCCACTTTTAATTAAGTCTTGGAGGTGGTTTCTTACTTCATCATACATAGCCGGTGGTATTCGTCGATGTTTCTGTATGAATGGTACGTTGTTTTCTAAGTTAATAGCATGTTTCACCAGACTGGTACACCCAACATCAATATCACTACTTGAAAATATATGTAGCCATTTCTTCATAAATTCTGATGCTGCCTGATGTTCCTCTTTAGTCATGGTGTCATCAGCTAATACAATCTTATCGAAAATGGTTGATTCTTCAGGAACAGTGGATTGAATGCTCGATGAAGTCACGTGATGCGGGTGATCGATTATGGTAACTGGTGTCAGTTCACAAACTATAGCACTGGGTTGAATTAACACCGGATACGATGACAAATTTGAGACTGTGACAGATAATAAATCCTTGTTACCAGGTATAAAATTCACAAGAATTGGAGCTATTTCTAACGACGCTGGTAAATTAGACTGTGATGAAGATTGACACAAAGCCTGACACGACTTAGATGAAATACTTTTCACAAAACACGTTAAAACTATAGACTTGTTACTATGTAGTAAAATAGATTTTCTTTCCGCACATTTAACAATACCAACACGGTTATCACGTTTAACAATACCAACACGGTTATCACATTTATCATTTCTAGCTTTGTGCTGAATCTGCATGCACTGAAAGGTTAGTTTCCATGAATTATACTGAATTAACTTACAAAAATTAACACCATGAAGTTCCTTTGCTGTGTTCATAAAAGGTTGTAAAATATTAGTACCTAAAATAACTGGTATTCTGTTATGAAAATCGGTATCAGGAACAATTAAAAATATACAGATTAACGACGTTTCTGAAATGGATGGTACGCATGCATCCGCTTGTGTCCAACCTAAATATGGTAATTCATGACCTCCTGCACCCTCGAGCTTGATGATATCGCTTAACGATTCTAACACACATGTATCCTCAAGATGCTGTTTAAAAAATGAAAATCCGATCACAGATACCTGAGAACCACTATCAAGTAAAGATGAACAAGGTATAGTATTAATAAAAATATCTGAGGTGTTGCTCTTTCCAATTAAGTCATTAGGGCTTGAACCCACATCTAACGCCTGCCCCTTGAGGCCGATGTCCTGGAGTTTAAAGGTTTCTTTAAATTCACCCGACAACCATACTGTACATGACCCTTCTGTCCACACCGATAACATGTTGGTTCGTACTGATCTTCAGGAGAGGTGTTGAATGGTGGACCAGTATTTGTCTTCAGGCTCTTTAGTTCTTCCTGCATGCTCTTCATTGTTGTGGCCAATGATGCAACTAATACTTTTAAGTCGTTATCGCTATCGCTAGGTTTTTCTGCTGTTGTCATCTTTAAAGAAGCAGTCTTTCGAGGTGTGGGGACTGGTAACTCTAGGTCGTGTTCAATTTGTCGCACTGCTACTAGAAGTTGGTCGTAGTCCTGTTACGAATCAAATTTGTGAGCGGCACTTAACTTTAAATCAGCTCGTAAACCGTGGTAAAATCTAGTTCTTAGCATGGTGCTACTGTCGACGATGTTTACTTTTCTGTCAAGAGCTTTCTGTAACAAATCTTCTCAGCGGCATCCCCATTCAGCAACAGCTTCTTTCACTCCTTGGGATGTAGAATAAAATTCTGCAAGGATCTCCTGGGTCTCACCAACTACACCAAAACACTCTGTAGCTTGGACAGTAACTTCGCAATAGTTACCCCATGGCCTAATCTCATAGCCACCTTTGCTGCTGGACCCTTTAATGATTTGAAGACAGCCTGTCGAATCGCTTCAGCACCATAATTCGAGTTAAGTAACTCTTTGACTTCAAAAGTCCAGACATCAAATGTAACTTCGGTCTTGGTACAAGTAGTTTCTCCCGAAAAGAATGACAGCTTCGGTAGGTTGGGTAAATACTTGACCTCACGTGTGGATGTATCTTGATCTTTATTAACAGGAGCTGGTTGCGGTGGGGGATCTGATTGTTGTGTTCCACAAAATTCCTTCGTACAACGCACAAGTTCTTCCTTGCTCCTAGCTTTAGGTTTAACTCCCATCTCTTGAAACGACTTAAGCAAGTCATCGGTTTCTTCTTCGGTAAAACCACCGGTAGCCATAGTGATATGATGAATTTATAAGTTGAAAAACGGAAAGTCTTTGCGCAAAACACAAATAAAAACGCAGGAGTTTCAATAACAAGTTGAAATCGCAAATCAATTCAATTCACCAAATGCCGAATAACAGCAACTCTTCAACTCACAATTCAATTCCAAATCGCTGAAGATCCAAGAATATATCACTATGTAATAACACAATCCAAAACTTAAAAAAAATCAATCACAATATGTCACGCAATATCACTATGTAATAACATAATCCAGAGTTCAAAATCACCAGTCACAATATATCAGAACACGCAATATCACAGTACGGTATCAAAAATTGCAGTTAACACCTACAACACCAACGCAACTCGAAATAAGTTGAAATATAACACCAGTATTTGAAATACCCACAATATTTCAAACTAAACGCAAACTCTCAAACAAAATATGACAAAATCAGTACACAATATTATCAGAATTCACCAATCAACTCAATATAAAACTCTAAATCAGAACTCAAAATCAAAACTACGAATCCCAAATGGACAATCGAATCACAATATACAACACCAAACAAACTATGCACCAAAATGCACTAGTTGAAAAATACAAAATATAGACAAAATCCAATATACAAACTCAAAGAGTCTCGACCAAGGAGTATCACAACACCAAAAATACTAAACTATCAACGATATGTGCTTCCAACGTGTATGTTAATCTGAAATAAGAAACGGAGGATAGCTGAAATACGGAAAGCTAAAAAATGAAATCTGCAAGGAAAATGGTATGCGTGTAACCTAGGTAATACTAAACAAATCCCAACCCTGAAACATAATTACTCATTCAAGCATACAAAAAAAGTAATACTATATGCGATATGTAATATGTGTAGGGTATGTGTGAATGTAACTAACTAACTCTATACTAAATAATTCTGAGAGTAATGCTTAATTAATCCTAAGTGTAATGCATAAAAAATAAAGTTTCGAAATAAGGTTGAAATGAAATATGAATTTCAAAATACAAAATGTAAAAAGGCAAAGTTTCAAATAAACAAGATCTAAGTTACTCAAAGTAAATAAATTCCAAAATGTAATCGAGTTCTAAAAACTAATAAAGTTTCAAAGTCAAAGGTTAAAAAATAATTACAAAGTTTTGAAAAAAATTAAACTTGCAAAATCTTTTTCCTGAGTTTCCGAAATATCAACTAAGTTTGGAATTAATGAAAGTGAAAATGTAAAAAAATAAAGTTTCAAAAATATACTATTCAAAAAAAGGAGGGGATATTTGATTTTGGGGGCATAATACTAAAATATGCAAATGACTACGACAAAAATCACACCTAACAGAAGAAACATTTCCAGTTACATGTGACGCCCAAACGCACCAATAGCTACCGCATGGAATGCAGGTGATGCTTGGGATCGTCATGGGGGTCCAACCCAAGATTTGCACGACTCTGACTTTGAATGTTACATTGAATTCCAGGGTGGAAACATCAGTTTAATTGTTTTAGTGACCAGAAAACAAATTTTGATATGCGTCGGCTTACCCAAAATGAAAGGTCACGTGCCCTTGGCATGCTACAGATCGGCACAGCACAGGCGGTTGTGGCGCGGACGATGAATGTTTCTCAGTCTGTCATAAGCAGGCTATGGTCCAGATACCGTGATACACAATCTGTACCGGACAGACCACGCTCAGGTCGACCAAGGGCGACAACTCAAGCCCAGGATCGATTTGTCCGTACCTTGGCCTTGAGAAATCGTGTCATCACAGCAAATCAGATCAGCGCTCGTCTTCAAAAAGACACTGGTGTGAGAGTGAGTGGCTAGACGATTCGGAATCGATTGCATAGGGGTCACCTACGCGCCCGACGTCCTCGCGTGATCCCTTGTTTGAGAGATCATCACATTCAGGCAAGACGTCGTTGGTGTAGGGATCGTCAACACTGGGATAATCGACGCTGGAGCAATGTGATGTTTTCGGATGAGTCAAGGTTCACAGTTGATTTTTTGGACAGACGTAGGAGGGCGTGACGTCGTCGAAACGAGCGCTTCCAAGACGTTAACGTCATCAGACATGATCGATTTTGGGGTGGTTCTGTTATGGTGTGGGGAGGCATCACTGTTGCTGGAAGAACGGCTTTACATGTTGTTGCAGGGCGTGTTACAGGCCGGTACTACCGGGACAACATCTTGGCAGTCCATGTTGTGCCGCTCGCACGACGTCATGGCCGCCGTTTCATCTTCCAGGATGACAACGCAAGATGTCACAGGGCCAGGATCGTTACATGTTACCTCCAACAACAGAACATCACCACATTACCTTGGCCCCATCGAGCATGTCTGGGACATGCTTGGACAGAGGTTACGTCAACGTCAACAACGCCCTGCCAATGTCCAAGAACTTGCTGCTGCGTTGCAACAGGAATGGGACAATCTAGACCAAAATGACCTTAGACGTCTCATTAGGAGTATGCCACGTCGGATCAATGCTTGTTTGGCAAACAGAGGAGGATTTACCCGTTACTGACTTTGTTGTGATGCTGTGGTAACTTTGCTGTTTGACCCCGGGTATCATTTTACCCTTATAATGGTCAGTCTGTGCCTTACTTAGTCTAACGATCATTTGGAATAAATCGATGAATGTGAACTTCATTTCATTTTGTCATTTGTTTCTTCGTCAGTTTCATTAGGTGACTTTAATAACACTTAGAAATCAAATATCCCCTACTTTTTTTGAATAGTATATGTAAATAATTTAAGAGACAAAAATAGAGTTATCTTTTCTTTTTTAAGTAATGTTGTCAAAATCTAAGCTGTTGACCCAGTCACAGTGACCTTTGCATATGCAGTGTACAAACAAGGTCAGGCCAGGTCACACTCACTAGGTCACTTAGCTAACTATGCCCAAGAAAAATCAAAATTTAAAATGGCGCTATTCTATTTTGTAAATGTAAAATGTAACTAATACGTACAACTGATATAATGCTATTATTATTGCAAAAGAAATTAGGGATATGAAGTAACAAGGTAAATTAAGGTAAACTCTGCAGTGAGTGAAAAAAATGAATGGGGTGGGGCTTCTGAGATTCAATACCTCATTAGAAATGACGATCTGTCTAAATTTGTAGGTTTATAACTTAATCTTAGATGAAAATATAATGCAACATGTAAATGAAATTTATGTAAAAAATGAAATAATATGTATTCACCCAGAATCCAAGAATATATATCCAAAATAACAACACTTTAAATCCAGATGAACACTGTATCTGTGTATGTCTCTAATTTCACATATAATAAAACACACTGCATCTGTATGGATGTCTCTAAAGTTTATATACAACAAGCTGGATACACGTTGGTAGCTACCATACGCACGCATAAACATTTACTGCATACGTTGAGAAAATACCATAAACCATAGATATACTTGTTGTACCATTATAAAAAACATTTACGTTGAAATACTACTGCGTTGAAAAACCATTTACGTTGTGATGATCCTCAGTCCCTTATCGGGCTCCAAAAATGTAACCGTGTCTAATGCAAACAAAAGACGAGGTCGTTTAAATCTTTATTATAAAACCCTGTAAAATATACATACATAGAATTAACATCAATAACATTTAATTTATAATACATGTAATACACTTTAAAATAGATCCCTCATTACACTATATTATTATATCATAAGACTATATATTTAATTCTATAGCGTATACTCATATCTTTACAGTAGTGATTTCTATTATATCTCTAATTATTTAAAGATAATACTTATATATAAAATAACATACCCTAAAAGAGGTTTTAAAGATCTCAGTGTTGAAACAACACTACCATATAGAACTATCAGCTAGAAGGTATCCTATATAAATAAATGATTCTATGATTATCTTATGCTAAAACTAAACCTAAACTTAATTACTAAATGATATTACTTATTGCTTAAAAGCTGTATAATATGTATAAATGTATTTTACTGTGTTTGTAAAGAATAATATATGAAATAACTAATTTACACATCTTACATTCACCACATCCCCAGACAATACCAATGATACTCAAATAAACATACATTTAATTAGATCAATGAAGACTTGACCAAAAGTATCTTCAGAAACTGAAACAACTTATTCACCTTGAACGCACGACACAAGTTAAAGATCTAGAAGGTAATCTTACGCATCTGACACATTCAAAATCCTAAGTTAAACTGAATTTGATTGTTACACCTGTAAACCAGGAAGTTGGGTTTGTTAGGAAAAGTATCCAAGGAGATGATGAGATGATAGTCACTGATGTTGTTACAAAGACCTGTCCAGAAGCTGGACATCCAGTGACTATAAATATAAGGGTTCAAAGATCAGATGAAAGTGAAAGTTTGTTATTGTTTATTAAGCTACTGTCAGTGTAGTGCAGTGTAGACTAAAACCTATTATATAATTAAAAACACCAAAATTCCACACTATCACAATAACTTTGTTCAGAATAAAGTAATGTGACTGAAGTTTTCAATATATTCTTGTTTTAACATCTATTTTTGAACTGTTATAGCAAGAATGGCTAACACCTTATAAAAATCTCCCATAATGTAACTTTAAATGCTGTCCAGTACAAGGATCAGATTTTGCTACCTGTTCTTCTTGTGTTTATGCAGAGACATGGGACTGGAATAACGTTTCAACAAGACAATGCTAGACTCCATACGGCAATTTCTACCCAGAATTTTTTAAGAAATGCCAGTGTCCAAGTCCTGGATTGGCCGTCGCTTAGACCCGACCTTAATCCTCTTGAACACATCTGGGACGAACTGGGTCAACGTGTTCGTCAGCAAGTGAATCCACCACTGACGTTGCAGGACCTTCAACATGCTCTTGCTAAGCAGTGGCGACGTCTTCCTCGGGTAGTGTTTACTAATGTTCTGAGATCAACGAGAAGACGTTGTGTGGCAGTACGAGTCGCTAGAGGAGGCCACAACCGTTACTAAAACTTTATTCCGATTGTTCTCCAAGTTTGTGAATTTCATTTTGGGAGGTACGTTATCAATGTCAAGGACTTTCGGTGAGACGTATTCTTGCTTTCTGTTGATGTGAAGGTCGTCTGTGCACAATATAACACTAAAATAGTTGCCTTAAACCAAATATTAAATATCTAGTCCCAAAAATCCCGTGTGTCAAGTTTTTAATTTGGCTGAGTATACATTATGGCTCCTGAAAAATCGTCTTTTTATACGCCCACATTTTCATGTAGACGTAAAGGCTAGAGTTAATATCCGATTGACTTTAAATTTATACACAGTATTTAAGGTCATGAGACGAAGAATCTTATTGCTTTTCAGCGATTTCCGATAATAACTACCAGAGTTATGGCCCTTGTTCACTTGCAAAAATGTTGTGGACGCTCTAGAGGCCTAAGTTACTATCAGATTGATTTATACACAGTGTTTGAGGTCATTAGACAAGGATGCCTATTGATTTTCAGTGATTTCCGATGATTACTGCCAGAGTAATGCAGCTGGATCACTTTAAAAAAATCTTATGGACGCTGTAGAGGCCAAAGTTAATATCCGATTGAGTTTAAATTTATACACATTGATTTTCAGTGATTTCCGATATTTACTGCCAGAGTTATGGCCCTTGATCACTTCAAAAAAATCTTGTAGACGCTCTAGAGGCCAAAGTTAATATCATATTGACTTTAAATTATACACAGTGTTTAAGGCCATGAGACGAAGAAGCCTTTTGATTTTCAGTAAACTCTGGTAATTACTGCCAGAGTTATTGCCCTTGATCATTTTGAAAAATCTTGTGGACGCTTTAGAGGCTAAACTTAATATCCGATTGATAAACAGAGTTTACGGTCTTAAGTATATTGATTTTCTATGAATTTTGACAACTGAACAGCTAAATTCATGATATTCAATGTTTTGTGTATTATAAATGTTTCATTAACGAAATAAGTAAATATATGCGACAACTCTTGTTGACTGCCCGGATGATTTAGCTTCTGTGGGCTAATGTTTCGTTGCCTGGCAACCTATCTTTATATTTGAGCCCATCGGCTCGTAACTTCTAGAATTATGGCCCCTATGATTGTCCTAAAAATCACTCTTTTTAGCTTGTGGTCACTCTGGAGGTCAAAATTATTTTCCGATTTAAAAAAACGGTTTGATTATATCACCGTTACATAGTAATGAAGGTTGAGATTGAATTTCCTGAAAATCGGATCAAAATTGACGTACAAACGTGCCGCCGTTTGTAAGCGAATACTGTGAAAATATGTTATGTCAAGGTTGTGGATCCTATAGAGGTCACAATTTTGAACCGATTTGGACAAAACTTGAAATACATGTTTATAACCTAAAAATCTTGGTTCCATTCCATATTTGCGCATATCGGATCGTAACTCCCTGAATTATGGCCCTGATTGTACGAAAAATCGCCTTTATTACCTTATAGTCCTGTGGAGGTCACACTTATTACCCGATTTAAAAAAAAAACCGTTTGATTATATCACCGTTACACGTTAATCTAGGTTGAGTTCTCTCTGGAGGTCACAATCATTACCTGATTTAAAAAAACGTTTGATTATATCATGGTTATAGGGTAATGTAGGATTTCTTGAAAATCGCCGCGGTTTGTACACGAATAGTGTAAAAATATGGTCACTCGGCAATCCTCGAGAGATTCCGGAACCTACATCTAGTCTCGGCTGTATGACAGTAAGTGATATGTACCGTAGCCTATACATTTGCGATGTGGCTACCGGTTTACTTTAACAGGAAAACTTGACGCTATACAAACAAACAAGAAACCATGGGCGCAGCCATGTTTCATCCGGTACTAAAGTAGTTCCAATATGGCGGAATTCGTCATACAACCGAGACTAGATGTAGGTTCCGGAATCTGTCGAGCATTGCCGAGTGAAAATATGCTATACCAAGGTTGTGGATCTGATTGTACCCAAAATCGCCTTTATAATTTTGTGGTCAGTCTGGTGGTCACAATTATTACCCGATTTTAAAAAAAAACGTTTGATAATATCACCGTTACACTAAGAGTCGGAGACGAGACGAGAGCTTCTGGAGTTAGCGCACTCGTGCTAAACTAAGCTAAGACATGACTCCCTCAATACAAGTTAGTTCTGGGGTCGTTTACATTGCGATGTTTGTACCTAAAATGTAAGAAGCAGAATAAAAGTATTATTAGATGTTATCCATGTCTTGCAAATGCTGGTTATACACCCACATTTTCATGTGAACGTACATTGTTGTCGCCCCTGTCCTTCCACAATTTGTTTGTGGACACCCAACAGGTCACGATTCTTATCCGATTTTGACCATACTTGAAATACAGGTTTATCTCCAAAAGATCTCGGTTTCTTTCGATATTGGTATAAATCGGATGATCACTTCATGGAATATGGCCCCTGATTGTACGAAAAATCATGTTTTTAGCTGGTGGACACTCTAGGGGTCACAAATTTCATCTGATTTTGATGAAACTTGAAATGTGTGTTTATAACCCAAAGATCTTAGTTCCTTTCGTTAGTTGTGCATATCGGATAGTAACATCCTTAATTATGGCCCCTGATTGTACGATAAATCATGTTTTTTGGTTGTGGTCCCTCATGAGTTCACATTATCCGATTTAAAAACACTTCGAGTTTCAGTTTGTGAAAATACGACCAAAACTGCCGCACAAAATGTTCGCCTCTCGCACACAAAAAGCGTAAAAATATGTTTTCTTTTTGCTATTGACGCTCTAGAAGTAAAAATTTTGATCCGATTTTGATGAAACTTGACATACATGTTTATATCCCAAGATCTTGGTTCCTCTTGATATTTATATGTATCGGATTGTAACTTCCTGAATTATGTCCCGAGATTGATGGTAACAATTTTTTTATCTGATTTCCAAAATCGGTGGAATATATTGCGGTTTCACCCTAATGATGGATGAGTTCAAATTTTTGGACAAAATGGCCACCAAATTGTAAATATATGGTATATCAAGGTTGTGGAGCGTCTAAAGGCCACAATTTTGAACCGATTTTGTTGAAACCTTAAATTGTAAATTAATGCAAAATTACGTCACTTTCGGTGCCCCCCCCCCCAAAAAAAAACATAGGTCAAAAATAAGCCGAAAATTTGCAACATCAAAAGTATACATATCGGGCAATAAATAATTAACCTCTAACCTTTAATGTGAAATTAAGAAGGTAAAAAACATAAAAAGTGACCCCGGAAAAATTGGCTATTTCTCGACAAGGGAATATGTTAGAAGCCTTTTCTTGGCATCAATATGATTTTATTGATTCAATCTAACTGACCCTTAGAATAAATATTATAAAGTTAAACGAATAATAAATATAAATCACTTCCAAAAAAAATGTTCGTTTTGAAAACTATAAATACGTTTTTTACAAAAATGACATTACTTCCGGTGATATTGAAAATGTTAAATTATTTCATAGGTTTCATAAATGGCATAAGGCATCAAATGGTGCAAATTTTATGAAAATCGAATAATAATTGACACTTTTATAAACCAAAAACCTTGAAAAGTGACTTATAGAAGATCGCCTATTTCTCTGTAACCGTACAAGTTAGAAACCATTTTGTGGTATCTGTATGGTCGTATGGCTTCATTCTATTCGTTGATGGGAATCAAATATCATAATTTTAAAAATATTTTAAGGCAGACTCATTTGAATAATATATTTTTTTGTTTACGTTAAAAATACAGTTTTTGCCCAAATGACGTCATTTCCGGTCACAGTTAAAATGTAAAATTGGCTTGACCTAGTCCAAATTGACATTAGGCATCAAATTGAGAAAAAAAGTATTGCAAATCGAAGAATAATTCACTCTTTTATAGGCAAAATAACGTGAAAAGTGATGGATGCAAAATTGCATATTTCTCGGCAACTGCTCATATTACAAACTAATATTCCCATACATTCTCTTCGTCTGAATTATTGCTACGAGTTTATGAAAATTATAAATAAATATTTCAAAATATGAAGACGCTGAATGATTTGTAAATAACTGAATTTTACACTTTAAATTTTATTCGAAATTGCCCGAAAATCAAATTGAAATTTAAAAGATTTTATGCACATTTGCAGGGTGCATCCTTTTAGTTATATCAGTTTTGAAAAAAAAAATATTTGCTTTCAAAAAGTGGTACCGAACTGTCAAAATTGTAGTTTTTGTTAATATTACGTCACTTTCGTTGGCGACAGAAAAAATTCACCGTAAGTGTCAGAAACATCTATTGAGTAGTTTTGGATAAAAAGATAAAGAGCGTTTCCAAAAATTTAACGATTTTTTTTTTCAAGGTTTGCGGCCATTTTTGGACCACCTATATTATTCCAATGCTTTTCATTTTGGATTCACTATGTAGACAACCGATAAGACTTTGATTAAGAAAAATTTAAGAAAAGTCGTAGGCGTCGTTTTCGAGAATTTTAAGGATTCTTGTCGAAATTGCTTTAGAAGTTGGTATTGGACTATAACTTCATGTTCCAGAAGTTTCAGAAACGTCAACTCTGCCATAAAACGAAACCCGGGCTCACAAAATCGGAACAAAATTCGAAAAAAATCTAAAAATAAAGGGCGATAACTCTGAATGAAAATTATATTTCAGGAATCGGATTGACTTCAGGTATCCATAAATATAGGTCAAATTTAAAAATTTTGAAAAACAACCAAAATTGTCTCGTAGGCGACGTTTTTTCCATTTTCGAACGACAGAAGTCAACGACGAAGTTTCGAAATCGCAAAATATGAGATTGCTATTGTCTCGGAAAAGTTTCAGGCTTTCTAAAAATGTAATTTCTTTGAATATAGGTAAAGAATTGACGAAACCACGGCCGTTTTTTAATTTCTTACCAACGTTCAAAATTCGGCCACTTCCGCTCTTCGCAGAAGTCTAAAAATTGCTTTATTGAGTAACCAACACATGATTTCCGGATAGAAAAGTGAAACGCAAATTGGTATTTTTGTTCGATCATAGAGAAATAGGCTCCGGTAAAGAACAATAATAATAAAAAAAAATAATAATGATTTTAGTAATCGGCTTTCAGGAATCAGACAAAAAGTGCGTCATACAATAGCCGATCCATCGAACTACCAAACGATACTGTAGTTGATATTATTCAGTGACACCCTCTATCAGATTTGTAAGTTATATTTGCTTGCGAATACACAGGTCAAAATTGTAAAATCTGACAAAATTACTTCTTTTCCGGTGCCAAATGAAATCATTATCGGTAACAAATAAGTTGAGAATTCGCAATTGAGAATTGTTTTATACACATCAGGCAATAAATAATAAACTTGGAACCCATAAACTGAAATTAAAAAGGTAAAAAACTTAAAGGGAAAAAAAATATCTCTCAAATTAACCGGCACTACCGAGATGAGAGAAATGGGGTTTGACGTCGGCTAGACACAAACTATGTTATTTCGGGACTAGCATGGTTTAATTTTATATCAATAATTCCTGTGTAAATATCATCCAAAAATATTCATAAATTAAAAAGGTTTTCGTAAAAGAATTAATTTTTTTTTTTCAAAATACCGGGCATTTTTTTCGACTACTTCCGGTTTTACGATCGTTGTCTCGATAGCTTTACGAAGTTCTTTGGATACTTAACTTTACGTACCAGAAGTGTCAGAAACATCCATTGAGTAGTTTTGGAAAAAAACATAAATTAAAGAGCGTTTCAAAGTTTGAGGCCACTTTTGGACCACTTATATTATTTCAATGCTTTTCATTTTGGATTCACTATATAGACAATCAATAGGTCTTTGAGCAAGAAAAGTTTAAGAAAAATCTGCGGCGTCGTTTTCGAGAAAAGGGCGTCTCAGAATGTTAAAAAATCGGAAAATACTAGATTTTTGGCATACAATAATTTATTTCCTTACCATCGAAATCCTATTATTTAGATACCATATGATGGTGTTTGAGGTCATGAAACAAGGATGCCTATTGATTTTCAGTGATTTCCGATGATTACTGCCAGAGTAATGCAACTGGATCACTTTAAAAAATCTTGTGGACGCTCTAGAGGCTAAAATTAATATCCGATTGACCTTAAACTTATATACAGTGTTTAAGGTCATAAGAAGAAGAAGCCTATTGATTTTCAGCGATTTCCGATAATAACTGCCAGAGTTATGGCCCTTGATCACTTCAAAAAATTCTGTGGATGCTCTAGAGACCAAAGTTAATACCCGATTGACTTTAAATTTATACACAATGTCTAAGGTCATGAGACTAAGACGTCTATCGATTTTCAGTGATTTTCAATAATTACTGCCAGAGTTATGGCCCTTGATCACTTCGAAAAAATCCTGTGGAAGCTTTAGAGGCCAAAGTTAATATCCGATGGACTTTACACATTTACACATAGTGTTTAAGGTCATGAGACGAAGAATCCTATTGATTTTCCGAGATTTCAAATAATTACTGCCAGAGTTATCTGCCTTAATAACTTCAAAAATACTTGTGACGTTATAGAGGCCAAACCTCAGATTGATACACAGAGTTTAAGATGTTGAAACGAACAAGTATTTTGATTTTCAATGAATTTTGATAACTAAAGCTCACAAAATGTGAAGAAAATTCGAAAAAAATCGAAAAATAAAGGGCGATAACTCTGCATGAAACTTATATTACTGGAACCGGATTGCCTTCAGGTATCCAAAAATGTAGGTCAAATTTGAAAATTTTGAAAAATAACCAAAAATGTGTCTTAAACAACATATTTTCATTTTTCGAACGCTAGAATTCAGCGGCGAAGTTTCGGAATTGCAAAATTTTCAACTGCTATCGTCCGAGAATGTAATTTGTATGAAAATAGGTACAGAATTGACGAATCTACGGCCGTTTTTTAATTTTTCTGGCACCGTACGAAATTCGGCCACTTCCGGTCTGCGCAGAAGTTTCAAATACAGTCAAAGGGATAGCCACCATATGGTTTCCTGATAGAAAATTATGTCACAGATCTGAATCTGTTACAGACACTGAGAAATAGGCTTCCCCGAAAAATAAAAAAATAATAATAAATAACTGGACCTGCAAGCAGCACTGAACCGGCTTTCAGGAATCATACAGGAAGTTCATTATACCATAGCCGATCTATTGAACTATACTTTAGATGTTTTGCTTTAGTGACACCTTCTATCATATGTAAAAGTAATATTTGCTAGCTAAAAGATGGGTCAAAATTGTAAATTATGGCAAAATTACCTCACCTCCGGTGCCGAAAGAAATTTTTATATGTGAAAAATAAGTCGAAATTTCGCAACATACAAAATACAAACTTTGTTTTATACGTATCGGGCAATAAATAATTAACCTATAACCCATAAACTGAAATTAAGAAGGTAAAAAAATTAAAAGTGACCCTGGGAAAATTGGCTATGATTCGACAAGGGAACATGCTAGAAGCCTTTTCTTGATATCAATATGATGGTATTGATTCAATCTTACTGCCCATTAGAGTCAAACGTTATAAAGTTAAACGAATAATAAATATAAATCCCTTCAAAAAAATGTTTGTTTTGAAGGCTAAAAATACGTTTTTTTGCAAAAATTACATTACTTCCGGTGATATCGAAAATGTTAACTTAATTCATAGAAGTCATAAATGGCATAAGGCATCAAATGGTAAAAAAAATTATAAAAATCGAATAATAATTGACACTCTTATAGACCAAACACCTTGAAAAGTCACTTATAGAAGATCGCCTATTTCTCTGTAACCGTACAAGTTAGAAACTTTTTTGTGGTATCTGTATGATCGTAGAAACCATTTGTGGTATCTGTGTGATCGTATGGCTTCATTCTATTCGTTGATGGGAATTAAATATCATAATTTTAAAAATATTATAAGGCAGACTCATTAAAATAAAACATTTGTTTTTTTTAGGTTAAAAATACAGTTTTTGCCCAAATGACGTCATTTCCGATCACAGTGAAAATGTAAAATTAGCCTGACCTAGTCTAAACTGGCATTAGGCATCAAATGAAAAAAATTTATTGCAAATCGAATAATAATTCACTCTTTTATAGGCAAAATATCGTGAAAAGTGATGCATGCAAAATTGCATATTTCTCTGCAACTGCTCATATTAGAAAACTAATTTTCGCACACATTCTCTTCGTCTGGATTAATTAATGCTACGAGTTTATGAAAATAACAAATAAATATTTCAAAATATGAAGACGCTGAATGAATTGTGAATAACTGAATTTTACACTTTATTTTACATTTTATTCGAAATTGCCCGAAAATGAAATTGAAATTAAAAAATCCGAGCAAAAGATTTTGTGCACCTTTGGAGGGTGCATCCTTTTAGTTATATCAGTTTTGAAAAAAATAATGTTTGCTTTCAAAAAGTGGTACCGAACTGTCAAAATTGTAGTTTTTTTTAAAATTACGACACTTCCGTTGCCGACAGAAAAATTTCACTGTAACCCAAAAAATTAGAATTGGGACCACTGAGCATATGAACTTTGTTTCCTACAAATCGAACAATAATAATTGTTCTGGGTACGAAAAACTAAAATACCATCAAAAAATATTCATAAATAAAAAAGGTATTCGTAAAAAAAATATTTTTGTTCAAAATATCGGACATTTTTTCGACTATTTTAGTTCTTTTGGTCCGCTATTTCCTAAGGGAGAAATTAAGTTTTTCGCAACTGCGACAATGTTTTTAACCTTTTTTTTCATTTTTTGAATACATCCGGTATGGTTATTATTGTCGGAATAGTTTTAATAGCCGGTTTGGACACTGAAATAGCCACAGGGCTCTGTAATGATATAATACATTATCTGATCAGATAAAATGCCCCTGAGAAATCCTATGTTCAAAAGTGCCAAAAATGCAAAAAATTTAAAATATTGAAAATTAAATTTCAATAACTACATACATCTTTAGAATCGTAATTAGGTCAGCTATCTGAATTTACACCCTTTTTTTTGAAAATCTCTTACAATAAAAAAAATTGTAGAGCATTTTCCAAACTTTCACATTTTCGACTTTTTTCGATTTTCAGTCCGTTATTTCACCTATTCCAGATATTTCAAAGTCGTAATGGAATGTTTCGTACATCGAAATGATATCGAAAATGTTAACTTAATTCATAGAAGTCATAAATGGCATAAGGCATCAAATGGTAAAAAAAATTATAAAAATCGAATAATAATTGACACTCTTATAGACCAAACACCTTGAAAAGTCACTTATAGAAGATCGCCTATTTCTCTGTAACCGTACAAGTTAGAAACTTTTTTGTGGTATCTGTATGATCGTAGAAACCATTTGTGGTATCTGTGTGATCGTATGGCTTCATTCTATTCGTTGATGGGAATTAAATATCATAATTTTAAAAATATTATAAGGCAGACTCATTAAAATAAAACATTTGTTTTTTTTTAGGTTAAAAATACAGTTTTTGCCCAAATGACGTCATTTCCGATCACAGTGAAAATGTAAAATTACCCTGACCTAATCTAAACTGGCATTAGGCATCAAATGAAAAAAATTTATTGCAAATCGAATAATAATTCACTCTTTTATAGGCAAAATATCGTGAAAAGTGATGCATGCAAAATTGCATATTTCTCTGCAACTGCTCATATTAGAAAACTAATTTTCGCACACATTCTCTTCGTCTGGATTAATTAATGCTACGAGTTTATGAAAATAACAAATAAATATTTCAAAATATGAAGACGCTGAATGAATTGTGAATAACTGAATTTTACACTTTATTTTACATTTTATTCGAAATTGCCCGAAAATGAAATTGAAATTAAAAAATCCGAGCAAAAGATTTTGTGCACCTTTGGAGGGTGCATCCTTTTAGTTATATCAGTTTTGAAAAAAATAATGTTTGCTTTCAAAAAGTGGTACCGAACTGTCAAAATTGTAGTTTTTGTTAAAATTACGACACTTCCGTTGCCGACAGAAAAATTTCACTGTAACCCAAAAAATTAGAATTGGGACCACTGAGCATATGAACTTTGTTTCATACAAATCGAACAATAATAATTGTTCTGGGTACGAAAAACTAAAATACCATCAAAAAATATTCATAAATAAAAAAGGTATTCGTAAAAAAAATATTTTTGTTCAAAATATCGGACATTTTTTCGACTATTTTAGTTCTTTTGGTCCGCTATTTCCTAAGGGAGAAATTAAGTTTTTCGCAACTGCGACAATGTTTTTAACCTTTTTTTTCATTTTTTGAATACATCCGGTATGGTTATTATTGTCGGAATAGTTTTAATAGCCGGTTTGGACACTGAAATAGCCACAGGGCTCTGTAATGATATAATACATTATCTGATCAGATAAAATGCCCCTGAGAAATCCTATGTTCAAAAGTGCCAAAAATGCAAAAAATTTAAAATATCGAAAATTAAATTTCAATAACTACATACATCTTTAGAATCGTAATTAGGTCAGCTATCTGAATTTACACCCTTTTTTTTGAAAATCTCTTACAATAAAAAAAATTGTAGAGCATTTTCCAAACTTTCACATTTTCGACTTTTTTCGATTTTCAGTCCGTTATTTCACCTATTCCAGATATTTCAAAGTCGTAATGGAATGTTTCGTACACAAGACTACCACAAGGCCTTTCGATAGAAATTTTTTTAAAAAAAAGTTGCGGTTAAATTTTCGAGATACAGGCATCCTAAAAGGCTCCAAATCAGAAAATACTTGATTTTTAGCGTGCCATATTTTGCTGCCTGATCATAGTATCCGTATGAATTGGGTATCATACGATAGTACAATCCTAGTGCAGTCCAATGGTACCCTAATTTCTTTAATCCATTGATATCGGGCGGAGAAATCGCGTTTTTTCCCCAAAAATATCCATTTTTTGCATTTTTTTTTTCAAAATATTGCAAAATATTTCGACCACTTCTGGTTTAAGGATTCTTGTCGAAATTGCTTTATAAGCTGGTACTGGACTATAACTTCATGTTCCAGAAGTTTCAGAAACGTCAATTCTGCCATAAAACGAAACCCGAGCTCACAAAATGGGAAGAAAATATGGAAAAAAATCGAAAAATAAAGGGCGATAACTCTGAATGAAACTTATATTACTGGAATTGGATGGACTTACAGGTATCCAAAAATGTAGGTCAAATTTGAAAATTTTGAAAAATAACAAAAATTGTCTCGTAAACAACATATTTTCGAACGATAAAAGTCAAAGACGAATGTCCGAAATTGAAAAATGTGAGATAGCCAATGTCTCAGAAAAGATTCAGGGATTCCAAAAATGTAATTTGTTTGAAAATCGATAAAGAATTGACGAAATTATGGCCGATTTCATTTTTATACGTCCACATTCATAATGTGAACGTATTATGCCGTCGCCCCTGTCTGTGTGTGTGTGTGTGTGTGGGTGTGTGTGTCTGTGGTTCGCTTACAGGGCGCAATTCTACATGGATTTTCTTCAAACTTGGTATGCTTATTCCTTATACCCCAAGGAAGATCCCTATTATTCCTTATACCCCAAGGAAGATCCCTATTGTTTCTAGTATTTGTTTGTTTGTCGTCTACAGGCCACATTTCTTAACTTATAATCTTGAAACTTTGCATACACATTCTTTGTACCCTAAGGAACATCCCTATCGTTTGGGGTGTATGCCCCACCCCCAGGAGCAGAGCCACGCCCATTTTCTTTTCGTGAGTCTTTGTGTCGCCTACAGGGCGCAATTCTTACAGGATTTTCTTCAAACTTGGTATACGTATTCCCTATACCCTAAGGAAGATTTCTATTCTTTTCGGTGCATGTCCGACCCCCCAGGGACAGAGCCACGCCAAATTCTAGTTTGTATTTGTTTGTCGTCTACAGGCCACATTTCTTAACTTATAATTTTGAAACTTAGCATACACATTCTTTGTACCCTAAGGAACATCCCTATCATTTGGGGTGCATGCCCAACCCCCTGGGTCAGAGCCACACCCATTTTCTTTTCGTGTGTCTTTGTGTCGCCTACAGGCCGCAATTCTTATTGGATTTTCTTTAAAACTTTGTATACTTACTCTTTATACTCTAAGGATGATCCCTATCGTTTGGGGTGCATGCCCAACCCCCAGGGGCAGAGCCACGCCCATTTTCTTTTTGTGTGTCTCTGTGTCGCCTACAAGCCGCAATTCTAACTGGATTTTCTTAAAACTTTGTATACTTACCCTAAGGATGATCCGTATTGTTTTTTGGTGCATCCCCGACCCCCAATGGCAGAGCCACGCCCATTCCTTGTATTTATTTGTTTGTCGTCTACAAGCCACATTTCTTAACGTATCATCTTGAAACTTTGAATGATTATTCTTTGTACCCTAAGGAACATTTCTATCATTTGGGGTGCATGCCCAACCCACAGGGGCAGAGTCACGCCGATTTTCTTTTTGTGTGTCGCCTACAGGCCACAATTCTTAATCGGTCATCTTGAAACTTAAAATACTTATTCCTTATACCCTAAGGATGACCCCTTTTGTTTTGGGTGCATGCCCGACCCCCGTGGGACAGCAACACGCATTTCTTGTATTTGTTTGTCTGTCGTCTACAGGCTGCATTTCTTAATGTGTCATCTTGAAACTTTGAATACTTATTCTTGCTACCTTAAGGAAGATCCCTATTGTTTTTGGTGCATGCCCAACCCCAAGGGACAGTGCCACGCCCATTTTTTTTTGTCTGTCTGTGTGTCACCTACAGCCCACAATTCTTAATCGATCGTCTTGAAAACTTTTTTAATACTTATTCCTTATACCCTAAGGCTGACCACTATTATTTTTGGTGCATGACGGACCCCCTGGGACAGAGCCACGCCCAAAGCTTTTGTGTCTTGTGTTCGCCTAGAGGATGCAATTCTTAACAGATCCTTTTAAAACTTTACAAACCTATTCCTTATACCCTAAAGATGACCCCTATTGTTTTTGGTGATTTCCTAACACCCAGGGGCAGAGCCATGCCCATTTTTACTTCGTGTCTATGTGTGTTGTCTACGGGCCACGATTCTTAATGGATCGTCTTTAAACTTGGGATATGTATTCCATATAGCCTAAGGACGTCAACTGCATGTCCCGACTCACGCAGGCAAGACACGACCAATTTTTGTGTTTGTCGTTTACAGGCCGCAATTCCGAATGAATCAGCTTGGTACTTGGCTTATGTATTCCTTGTAGCCTGAGGGCGTCCACTATTGATTTTGATGAATGTCCCGACCCCAAGGGGCAGAGCCACGCCCACTTTTTGCCTTTAGCGTTAGGAAGGCACAATTCTGAATGGATTATCTTGGTATAGTTATTCCTTATACTCTAAGGACGGCAACTATTAATGTTGGTGCACGACCCTCAACGCTAAACAAACCAAACGCCTAGCCTTCTTGACAAAGTACCGTATCAATCAAAGCAAGAATGTGGACGTATATTGTAGCGTTAGCGTTATGTTTAGACAACGTACAACGTTCGGTCACTTCCGGTATGCGCAGAAATTTCAAAAATATTTTATCAAGTAGCCACCACATGGTTTTCCGATAGAAAATAATCTAATTCCAGATCGATATCTGTTTTCAATCATGGAGATCTAGGCCCCCGAGGTAAATAATAATAATAATAATAATTTTAGTAATCTCAATAGGCTTTCAGACGAAAGTCTGAAAGCCTAACTAGACCTGCAGTGCTGAATCGGCTTTCAGGAATCAGACAGGAAGTGCGTCATACAATATCCGATCCATCGACCTACCAAACGATAATGTAGTTGTTATGATTCAGTGACACCCTCTATCAGATTTGTAAAAGTAATATTTGCTTGAAAATACAAAGCTTGAAAAGTGACTTGTAGAAAATCGTCTATTTCTCGGCAACCGTACAAGTTAGAAACTTTTTTGTGGTATCTGTATGATCGTATGTTTTAATGGTTAAAAATTCAGTTTTTGCCAAAATGACGTCATTTCCGGTAACAGTGAAACTGTAAAATTGGCTTAACCTTGTCCAATTTGGCATTAGGCATCGAATGAAAAAGAAATATTGAAAACCGGATAATAATTTACTCTTTTATAGGCAAAATAACGTGATGCATGCAAAATTGCATATGTCTCGTCAATTGCTCATTACAAACTATTTTTCGCACACATTCTCTTCGTCTGGATTATGGCTACGAGTTTATGAAAGTTACGAATAAATATTTCAAAATATTAAGACGTTGAAAGGGTTGTAATAACTGAATTTTACCTTTTTTTTTTCATTTTATTCGAAATTGCCCGAAAATGAAATTGAAATTTAAGAATCTGAGCCAAACATTTTATGCGCCTTTACAGGGGGCATACTTTTTGTTATATCAGTTTTCGAAAAAAATAATATTTGCTTTCAAAAAGTGGTTCTCAACTGTCAAAATTGTAGTTTTTGTTAATATTACGCCACTTCCGTTGCGTGCAGAAAAATGCCACCGTAACAAAAAAAAAAAAAAATATAATTAAGACTACGGAGCATATGCACTTTGTTTTATACAAATCGAACAATAAATAATGAATCTAGGTATGGAAAACTAAATTAGCTAATGGCGGATAACGCAAAATACGGAGACAACATTCTTTATCACTCTTGCTCAAGTAGGATGATACTTTAACCCTGTGTAAAATACCATAAAAAATATTCATAAATAAAAAAGTTTTCTGTAAAAATCTAAAAAAAAAAAAATAAAATATCGGATATTTTTTCGACTACTTCCGGTTTTTCGATCATTGTCGGGATAGCTTTAACAAATTGTTTTGATACTTAACTTCTCGTACAAAAAATTTCAGAAACATTCACTGAGCAGTTTTTGAAGAAAAGATAAATAAAATAGCATTTTCAGTAATTTAATGATTTTTCACTTTTTTTCGAAGATTTAGGCCATTTTTATAACACCTGCAATATTTCAATACTTTTAATTTTGGATGCACATTCTAGACCATCGATGGGACTCTTAGTAAAAGGTATTTTAGAAAAATCGTAGGCGTCGTTTTCGAGAAAAAGGCGTCTCAGAATGCTCCAAAACGGAAAATACTTGGTTTTCGGCGTATCATAATTTATTTACTAACAATCGAATTCGTATCATTTAGATGCCATAAGATAGTCCATTCACAAGACTATTCAACGACTTTTTAATTGTTTTGGTGTGCTAATATGTGACGGAGAATTTCAGTTTTTAGCAGGAGCGCCAATTTTGTTTATCATTTTTACGCTTTTTTGCCGTTTTTTGAAGTACTTCCGATAATGATAAATTACACTATACGATAAGTAAAAATACTTCTGAGAAATCCTATGTTCAAAAGAGTCAAAAATGTCAAAATGTCAAAATATTGAAAATTAAATTTCAATAACTACATACATATTATACATCGTTAGAAACGTAATAGGTCAGCTATCTGAATTTATATCCTTTTTTTTGAAAATCTCTTCAAATAAAAAATAGTGGAGCATTTTCCAAAATTTCACGATTTTTCGCCTTTTTTCGATTTTCAGTCGCATTTTTGTCCTATTCCAATTATTTGAAGGTCTTAATGGATGGATTAATGCTAAAGAATACCGGAAGGACCATCGATAGATAAAGTTTAAGAAAAATCGCTGAAGCAGTTTTCGAATTAAAGGCGTCCAAAAACGCTCCAAATTAGAATACTTGATTTTCAGCGTGCCATATTTTACTTTCGTTTAGATTTCTGCGCAGACCGGAAGTGGTCGAATTTGGAACGTTGGTAAGAAACGGCCGTGGTTTCGTCAATTCTTTACCTATATTCAAACAAATTACATTTTTGAAAACCCTGAGACTTTTCCAAGATAATAGCAATCTCACATTTTGCGATTTCGAAACTTCGTCGCTGACTTCTGTCGTTCGAAAATGGAAAACACGTCGCCTACGAGACAATTTTTGTTATTTTTCAAAATTTTTAAATTTGACCTATATTTTTGGATACCTGAAGTCAATCCGATTCCAGTAAGATAAGTTTCATTCAGAGTTATCGCCCTTTATTTTTCGATTTTTTTCGAATTTTCTTCCCATTTTGTGAGCTCGGGTTTCGTTTTATGACAGAATTGACGTTTCTGAAACTTCTGTAACATGAAGTCCTAGTCCAATACCAACTAATAAAGCAATTTCGACAAGAATCCTTAAACCGGAAGTGGTCGAAATAATGTGCAATATTTTGAAAAAAATGCAAAAAAATGGATATTTTGGGGAAAAACGCGATTTCTCTGCCCCATATCAATGGATTAAAGAAATTAGGGTACCATTGGACTGCACTAGGATTGTACTATCGTATGATACCCAATTCATACGGATACTATGATTAGGCAGCAAAATATGGCACGCTGAAAATCAAGTATTTTCTGATTTTTAGCATTTTTGGACGCCTGTATCTCGAACACTACGCCAGCGATTTTTATGAAACTTTCTCTATCGAGAGACCTTGTGGTGGTCTTGTGTACGAAACATTCCATTACGACTTTGAAATATCTCGAATAGGTGAAATAACGGACTGAAAATCGAAAAAAGTCGAAAAATCGTGAAATTTTGGAAAATGCTCAACTATTTTTTTGTTTTAATAGATTTTCAAAAAAAGGTTGTATATTCAAATAGCTGACCTAATAACGATTCTAACAATGTATAATATGTATGTAGTTATTGAAAGTTAATTTTCCATATTTTAATTTTTTTTTTGCATTTTTGTCACTTTTGAACATAGGATTTCTCAGGGGCATTTTATCTGATCAGATAATGTATTATATCATTACAGAGCCCTATGGCTATTTTAGTGTCCAAACCGGCTATTAAAACTATTCCGACAATAATAACCATACCGGAAGTATTCAAAAAATAAAAAAAAGGTTTAAAACATTGTCGCACTTGCGAAAAACTTGATTTCTCCCTTTGGTAATGGCGGACTAAAAGAACTAAAGTGTCGATGGATAGCCCTATTAATGGGCCATCATATGGTATCTCAATAATATGATTTCGATGATAAGGAAATAAATTATTGGATGCCAAAAATCTAGTATTTTCCGATTTTTTAACATTCTGAGACGCCCTTTTCTCGAAAACTACGCCGCAGATTTTTCTTAAACTTTTCTTACTCAAAGTCCTATCGGTTGTCTATATAGTGAATCCAAAATGAAAAGCATTGAAATAATATAAGTTGTTCAAAAATAGCCCCAAACTTTGAAAAAAAATTGAAAAATCGTTAAATTTTTGGAAACGCTCTTTAATTTATCTCTTTTTTCCAAAATTACTCAATGGATGTTTCTGACACTTCTGGTCTCGGTAATTTGCGTTAGCCGCCATCGTCTAATTTAGTTTTTCGTACCCAGAAAAATTATTGATCGATTAATTAATATTCTAATCTTAAATAAAATCTTCATATATATTTTTACACTTTTTACTTCAACACCATTTAAGGTGATTTCAAACCCTGTATATCTTCATTTCTCTGTAGTTGGTTTATTGGAGAATAAGGTGGATATAAACAAGTTTACAACCAAATTACATAATTGATCTATTGACATAGATCTCTTCACTCCTGTATGGTCATATTGTCAAATTGTACCAGGAAGCCTATGTAAATTATTATAACCAGATTACATAATTGGTCTATTATCAAACTATACCAGGAAGATTATGTAGATTAATGTCATGTTATGTATTATATACTTTTAACCCTTTGTTGTATGTTACTTAATATTATTTATAATCGATTGTCATGGAAATCTATTGTTCTAAGAATGTGTATATATATATATATATATATATATATATATATATATATATATATATATATATATATATATATATATGTATCGTATTTGCAATATTTTGTATACATTATAATATCTGAAGACGCCTATAATGGGCAGACAGCTAGCTTAAATAATTTAATGTACGTCAGAATGAAGTAAAGTGGAGAATTATTACATGGACGTATTTAGGGTTTCACACTGCGAAGCTTGTGTGAAACACTATTGTTTTTGTTAAAATTATTATTCTTATTATTATTATTATTATTCTTTTGTTTTGAGTAGATCTCAGCAACTGCTTGTCGCATCGTTACGATGTCTTCGGTTTTGTTGGGAAAGTGGGTGTGACTTAGAGGATAAAGCTATTTTGAACGTTCTGCGACAATGCGAAATGCCCGAAATCACCGAAGTTATCGTTTTTAAAAATATTGCAGTAATTTTAACAATAATCATGGGATTTTAACTTTCGATACATTTTGGTATAGCCGGAGACAGGGCACAAAGCTACGCTACTTTCGATTTTTGATTTTCGGTAAATCTTTTTTATTTATGAATATTTTTTAGTCGTGTTGTACACAGAATTAAAGAGTCATCTGACTTGCGCAAAAATGTTAAAAATTTTTGTCTCAGTAATTTTCCTTGGCCGCGATTGGCTAATTCAGTTTTTCAGTCCTAGATTATTTTTTTATTGTTCGATTTGTATAAAACAAACTTTATATGCTTCGTTGTCTCAATTGTCATTTTTTTTGTTACCGATAGTGTTATCTGTCAGCACCGGAAGTGGCATAATTTTACCAAAAACTACAATTTTGACAGTTTTTTACGATCTTCAAAAACAAATATTATTTTTTTGAAGAATTATATGACTCAAAGAGTGTGTCCTTTCAAGGCGCAAAAAATGGCGGAAGCAGTTTTTTTAATTTCTATTTCATTTTCTAGCAAATTGGATTAAGGGGTGAAAAAAGGCGTAAAATTGACCTCTTTACAACCAATTCAGGCTTTTCAGATTTTAAAATATTTTTACATAACTTTTATAAACTTGTAGCTATAATCCATACGAAGAGAATGTATGTAAAAATTAGTTTGTAATATAAGCAGTTGCCGAGAAAAGGGCAGTTTTGCATAAGTCACTGTTTTCGCAATTTTGCCTGTAAAATAGTCAATTATTAATGGATATTCACAAAAGTGACATCATTTGATTCAAAAAGCAAGTGTGCGTGTGCGTTATATCATGTTGATTACTATTTAAATTGACACCGGAAGTGACGTCATTTAGTCAAAAACTCAATTTTTAACTTTTGAAATCGATATTTTTTTCAACCAAGAATTATGTCACATATAATAATAAAATCAACTTTTGGTTTAAATTCACATATTAACAAAACTCATACGGTCAAAAAGATATCATAAGATTGTTTCTAACTTGTTCGGTTGCCGAGATATAGGCGATTTTCTAAAAGTCACTTTTGAAGGTTTTTGGCCCATAAAAGTGTCAATTATTATTCGATTTTCATAAAATTTTCACCCTTTGAAGCCTAATATCATAGACGATGTTATAAAACTAATTTAACGGAAGTAACGTCATTTTGGCAAAAACTGTATTTTAAGCCTTCAAAACAGATATTTTATTCAAATGAGTCTGATTTGTAATGTTTATACAATTATGATATTTGATTCCAATCAACAAATAGATTAAACCCATACGGTCATATAAATACCAAAAAATGGTTTCTAACTTGTACGGTTGCCGAGAAATAGACGATTTTCTACACGTCACTTTTCAAGGTTTTTGGTCTATAAAAGTGGCAATTATTATTCGATTTACATAAAATTTTCACCATGAGATGCCTTATGCCATTTCTGATTTCATAAAACTAATGGAACATTTACATTATCACCGGAAGTACTGTAATTTTGTCAGGATCAATTACATGTAACAAATGTATAAAATGAAATGATATTGCTGGATTTGTTTGTTTCTGTTTCCATTTTATTTGATGTGTGCAATGCTTATGTGGAAACCTGTATATTGGTTTCATTGGTACCGGACATATGTTCAAGGGTAACGTGGCACCGAAAGTGACACAAGTCCAAGTTCAAAGGTAACATGGCACCAGTGAAACCCGTCATTCCTGCATGCAGGTCTAGTTTTCTATTTTGTTATGCATTATCTACCGTAAACAAAGAAGTACTTGTACTTTATCTACTTTTTCATGTAAAACAAAGCATGACATGCAAATCAAAAAATGTAATTTATCTCATCGTATGCTATGGTTGTAAAGGGAAATACATTGGTAAAACAGAAGGTCAACTAAACCTTCGAATGAACCTTCATAGATCTCAAATTAAGATACCCAGTAATCGAACGATACCTTTAAGTGTACACATCGAAACGTGTGGAGGTGGAAAATTCAATGTATTTCCCTTGTACAAATTGAATTTTTTAAATAATGATTTACTTGAATGTAAACAAAATTATTTTATCAAAAAAGACCAAACCCGAATTAAATAAACGGATATTATAGTAAGAGATGAAGTAATTCTCTTTTTGGTGATTATTTACTAAATGTAAAAATGTGTAATTGATATTTTATGATGTATTTGATATATTTATAGTAACGTCATGACGTTGCGTCGATTTTTCTACGTAATTCTTCATAAATAAAAATGGTCTGATGATGTTCAGAACGAACGGAAAGCGATAACCGTCAAATTAGTATTTTGGTGTCTTTCTTTAATTTAGTTTATATATATATATATATATATATATATATAAACTAAATTAAAGAAAGATATATATTGATTGTTGATAAAACGGCATAATATTAGATACGAAATGAGAAAGACAAAAAATCCAGCACACGAGATTTTAATTTTAATTTTCGGATGACACAGCATCCATCGTCAGAATGAAGAGTAGGTGGTTTAACGTCCGCTTCCACATAAGTGATATCGCAAATGAAGAGTAGAAATTTGCAGGGTTAAATACAGGCGAGAAGGTGTAAGCGAGTTCAAGTTTGAAAGTCAATCAAGCAGATTATATACAACAAAAACAAATCATAAGGTTTGAGTCTATACAGAATACACTCAAAAATGAAAGTTCAATCATGATGACTAAAACAATAGAACCTATGAGCGAACTCAAGATTAAAGTAACACTAATTGTGAAGAAGAGCGTATTTACATGAAGAAGCGCAGAATTACAAAACATAGGCGATCTCTGACTAGTGAGTGAAGTCAGTTATTGCGATTCTTTCGTGTTTTTTGGGTTTGAGTGTAGAAACCATCATCAGTGTTTAATCCGTTCGGTGTGAGCGAATCCAGACGCCAAATCCACTGTTTTTCTTTTCGATCTAGAATCGTCGACATTCGGCTGACACTGTCCGCGGTATTGGGTCTGAAATTGACCTTCTCTACTATTTGAAAATGGAATTTGTCAGGCGGGTGGGTTTTCAAATGTTCATAAACTTCGAAGCAGTCGTCCTTTGAGAGTGAAGTTTTGATGCATTTACGCAAGTCCGATTTATGTCCGTTCATACGGAACCGAAGGTTATTAGTTTGACCTACGTATTGCTTTTGTCTTTTGGACAAGAAATGACATAGATCAGCCATGTAGAGTAGCAATTAGTATCCGAGTTGTTGCAGTTGAATGTTTTTTCTTTAGTTTTTGTTGCATGGTACAGAGTGGTCGGTGCTAGCCGTTTTATCCGGTGCATTCCGAACCTTAGCGCTACAAAGCAGGCTGTTGAGGTTACGAGGTTGACGGAAGCTGACGACAGGCGTATTTGGAACTGCATGTCGAAGGGTCTGACTATAAGGTATACTCCGAAATTGGAGAGCCGGCAAGAAGAAGTCGCTCAAAGATAGCCATAAAGATATTGGCCATTTTTGTTCCTATGGAAGTACCCGAAGTTTTGATAAAGAACTCTGAATTGAACTCAATCAAGTTACGAGTGAGCACTAAATTTGTTAGTTCACATACTCCATTCACCGTTTTAGTTGGTAGGTGATGTTCTGTAAGGTATGTACGAAGAGCAGCCAGGCCCTCATTGTGTGGAATGCTGGGATATAGAGCAACTACGTCGCCAGTGACCAAAATAGCATCTGGTGGTAGAACCCCCAAAGCCTTGATTTTATAAATGAAGTCGTTTGTATCCTTTAAATATGAGGGAATCGTGGGCACAAGAGGCTGAATAATATGGTCCACAAGTACCGAGATGCCTTCCGTCGAGGAGCCGCAAGCCCAGATATATGAAAAATTATTTTGAAAAAAGAAATAAACACATGTTTATGGTTAACGTTTTCAGTTCTCTTGAACCTCTTCAGACCATTTTGATATAATATAATATAATGCATAGAAATATATAAATAGACTAGAATGGCTGTCACGTGACCCGCGACATGTAAATAGGTCCGCCATGATTGTGCATTGATTATTGACGTCGCGTGCGGTGAACTCAATGAATCCAGCTTCGTTTCACGTTACGCTTGAAAGAAAGAAAGGTCGAAAAACAACCCATTGCCATACATATTCACAGGTTTTGCAGTACCAGTTTGTAAAATTTAATATCTTCATTCTCTAATTTAATGGAATGACTCGCGGGGCAGTCTTAACCCTTTAGCGCCGTCGGCATCAGATTAGATACCACTAATTAGCTTAACTAATTAATAAACTAAATTTTGAACAAATAATCTATCCCCCGGTTTTTCATGACGAGAACGCCTATGGTATCTAATATAGTACCATACAGTGCTGCTATATTGAGTACATGAGGTTCACTTGTACTTTCAAAGATGGTAGCTCCCACGATTGAGAAATTTAAATTTTTTGACCAAGGAAATTGGAGTATTATTCAACAAACTAGTTAAGTTTACCCAAAATGAATATATTATTCATGTATATAAGAATACAGAGAAACTTAATAACAGTTCACAGTATATTCAATTGCAAACTTAATCGCTCAGTGTGTGGTGAAAACATGTGGTATTAAATTTGCTACCGCAGGCATATTATCTGTCAAATATACCTGATCTTCTCCAAAATAAATTCCAACATTTCCATCCCAACTGTCAATGTAATGTAAATTTATGTCTGAACAAAGACAGAAATTTGTTTTTTTTTAGCTTATCACAAATAAATATGATATCAAACCTGAGTTTTCTGATATATTTCTCAGTTGAGAAATGAAATGAAATGAAATGGGGTTTAACGTCCTACTCTTTTGCACCTAACCTGGGCTAATGGAAGACGGGCATACGCCATACAGTGTGTTATGAGGAAATTTTGCCCGGGCAGCGCCGCTACGGCCTACTCATATCAAATTCCAACTGTCAAGGGATCTTTTACATGCACGCCAATGTGTACACAGGACCTCGGTTTTTCGTCCCATTCGAAGGACTAGGCAGCTGTCCTTGTCAGGCTCTCCTTTTGCATCACAGACAAGAGGGAAATCACGTCGGACAATCGAGATGAACTTTCTCGGGCAATGCAGGGATCGAACACCCGACCTCAAGGTTAACGAACCAGCGCCTTATCCACTAGTCATCTTTGTCTAAAGCCTATGGTATCAAAATCGATACCTGTCCAAAATTTTGGAAATGATCTCTGATGAATTTTTTTTTTTTTGTGGATTAGGTTTATTCACACCCCAGGCATCATGAAAAACACAATTTGTGAATTTTTGAAGACATCCTTCATGGTTTAGGCTCTAAAGGGTTAATATATATAGCCACGGTGAAACAGTAGGCTACATAACATACTAGCATAGGCTAGGCCTACATAGATTATAAATGCCATGTCAAAATGAACCTATTTTCATCTACAAATTAAAGACACTGGATGGATGGATGGATGGATGGATGTGCTATGAATTGTGGTATTTTTTTTATTCTCGAAATAGTATAGGCTCTAACTAAGCCTTGGTTTCACAGTAGTATTTTTGCGATAGGTACCGGTAGCGGTCTAAATTAGATTTGTTTACAAACAAACCCCATTACCAGTACATTATTCTTCCGCCTGTACATTTATTTAGTGCTTCGATAAATTTAAATGTCTTGATTGTTATATAAAGCTAAAACAATTGTTCCCACGGGTTTTAATTCTAAGTAGCCTACCGGTAAAATGTAAACTTGGAAAATAAATTATAGTAAGCCTACTTGTGTTTTAAAATAAAAGAAGAAAAAATTCTAAGTAAAAAACTAGAGTACGTACGCTCACATATCGCGATCTACCTTGAATTTTTCGACAAGTTACTAGTTATACTACATGTATGTGGTTTATTTCAGCAGATTGATGAATTATAATATGGTGGTGAGGAGTTTCAAGTTTTTAGCGCAGAGAGGATGGGCTAAAAATGGCCGTAACGTGGAAGGTGTTCTGATTCAAGTAGTACTACTAGAGTGTAGGTAATTTGTCTAACGAATATGGTATGGGCGAATATTAAAATATTTTATTTTACTTAGGCCTATATTCAGTATAATTTAGTACCTGTTTGCATTTTATGGTTTTACTTGACATACCTATCTCACGGAATTTTCTGAAGATTTATAAAAATAAAATAATACTAGGCCTCATCATGAAGATTTTGCATTTTGTAAAGTTTAAATATTTGGCGAATAATATAGGCCTACAATAAATATTTAAAAAAAATGACCAGCTCTCTCAAGTCAAAACTCTCGATAAGCAGGCTAAATACCCCCCTGCATTTTGTGAGGATTTGTAAAGTTAAAATAATATAGGCCTACTAGGCATCATGAAATAGGCCTACCTATTTCTGAAAACCGTGAGCAGCTGTCAAAAACAAAAAAGCCACAATATGCAGGCAGAATACTCACAGTATGTTATGAAGATTTGAAAACTAAATTAAAAAAAAATACTAGGCCTTGTGATATAAAGGTAAAGGTGAGCATTTCACGATGTGCAGGCAGGACATCTCACAGCAGTGTGTGAAATTAACTTATTAAGACAATTATACTAGTCATCATGATATAGGCCAACCTATTTCTAAAAAAAAACAGTGATAATCTATCAAAAAAAAATTAAATAAGGACACACGATATGTGGAGTTTTTAAATTGTTTGGCAGCATTTGTCTGATATTTATTACATTTTCTTCCTGGGGTGAATGAAAAGGGAAAAACCACAGGTTATACCATAATGTTAATTAGATAGAACTTGGTTTTCTGTTAAAGGTACGGTTCTATTTGTGTCAGAATTCTAACACAAGTTAGCCATACTTAGCAAAACCCACTTGACCTCTTACCTTAGCAAATTCTAACACAAGTTATCCATACTTAGCAAAACCCACTTGACCTCTTACCTTATCTAACATGATTGGGAAACCACTGTGGTTAAGTTAGATCTTGTTGGCCAAGAAAGTTCGCCATTTTCTGTTGTGGTTTCCCCTTGTCAGTGGTGCAGGACGGAGGGCCTGACAAGGATAGCTGTCTAGTTGTTTGGATGGGACGGAAAACCAAGGTCCAGAGTAAGTATTGACGTTTACGTAAAAGATTGATTTGGCAGTTAGAATTTTATATTAGAGTAGGCTGTAGCAAAATTTCCCTCATAGAACAATGTTTGGCGTAAGCTGGTAGTCTTCACTAATAGGGGTCACACGGTGGCTAAGTGGGTAAGACGCTGGGTCGCTAGTCTGGAGGTTGGGTGTTCGATCCCTGCATTGGCCGAGAATGTTGATTCAAATTTTCCGGCATGTTTCCTCTTGTCAGAGATGCAGGACGGAGGGCCTGACAAGGACAGCTGTCTAGTCGCCCGGATGGGACGATAAACGTTAGTCCTGTATACACATTGGCATGTACGTAAAAGACCCCTTGACAGATGGAATTCTATATAAGAGTAGGCCGTAGCGCGATTGTCCAGGCAAAATGTCCCTCATAGCACACTGTATTAGCCAAATTCGGATGTAAAACTATTTCATTTCGCTTACTAACAAGGAAATTTTAAGTTTGAATCCGGTGCTCATCCAGAAAATTTCCTGGCTTCATCTTTTGTCAGTGGTGCAGGACGGCGCATCTGGAAAGGAACAATGTCTAGTCATCCTGATGGGATGAAATATCAAGGGTCTGTTGGCATGCATGTAAATGAACCAATGACATTTGGCATTCGAAAAAAGGGTAGGCTGTGGAGCTGCTATTCAGTTAAATGTTCTTAATTTTATTTCATTTCAATTTTTCTACATTTCAGATAGCATTGTAAATTTTATGCAAGCTGCAAGCATACCGATGTTTGACAAGAAGCATATTTTAAAATAGAGAGTGAATTAGATATTAAGACAAAGTTTGGATTGGCACCATGGTCATCTCTCATAGACTACCAAGAACATTTGTTGGTCTGCGAATCAGAACGAAATAATTAATTTTGTTTTTTAATGGAAATACTAAATCTGAAATATGAATAGTTGTGGATTATAAAGCTTATTTGTGTATTTACATTGCAATATAATAGAGGCCCACAAAATCTAAAGCCTGTACTATGCTGATTTATCCCTATACATTATAGGCAAGGAGTAGGGTCGCCTGTCCAACCTCGTATGTTTCGCCAGGTACTTAGGTTTCCCCGCACTGCTAAAGACCCCTACAAGAGAACAATTAATTGAAATAAAATTAAACCATATGTTAGTCCCAAAATGAACTACTTTGTGTCAAGTGGACATAAAACCCCATTTCTCTCTCTCCCCTATACATTATAGTTGAAACTGTGAAGTTTTTGTGACCTTGAAAATTTGCTCAAGAAATATACCATAGTTGCATTCACACATTGCAAGAAATGTTTCACACATTTGGTAATTTACATGATCAAAGAGAAACTTTACCAGATACATGGCAAAAGTAAAGTAAAAGATTTTCATTCACTGTGTACATGTATAGTTTTCATTGCCAACGGTTGGATAAATTTAACTTATCAATGCATTTATGTAGCCCAGTATGGTAGTAATATCATAATCATACATTTGTTAGTGTATGTTTAAAATTAAAAAGCACATAAAGCTACATACATAAACACATAAATTCAATAGAGTTTCATTGTAAAATGTTCGATTTACATGTACGCACATGCAAGTCTTACATACATTTAAAGGCATAAAGAAATGTTATTTCAATTAAAGGAAAATTATGATAGACATATTAAAGAAATACCCCACATAACTTGTCGGAGAATTTCAGCTCAACATATTTTGCCATTTGAAAGGGGCTATGTAACCTATTTATGAAATTCGAATTTAATATTTCATGGTAAATGTGACCAAATGTGAAAATAACTTATATGAATAAAACTCTAGTGTCCCAAAAATATTTTGAAAATTGTGATCTGTGTACAAAAGTTAAAATAAATTGTTTTATGCCATCATAGAAGGGGGTGCAAGTCAAATTCAATTCAAAAGTGAAAATTTTTGCAGTTTAGTGAATACATGTACACATAAGAGCTATGTGTAATAGAAATTGACTTTTACACAAATATCAGGTTCATTTCATTGAGTGAGGAAAATTTATAATTTCATGAGTAGATAAATAGTCTCTATACCAAGTACATTCTCCCAATATTCAGTCCGAAAGAAATATTTCACAATAATCCAGTGATTTCATTTAATATATTTATTGAATTTTTTTTCAAAACAAAGAAATATGTAATTAATTTACAGTTGAGATTTAAATGTATTCAAATTCTTTACAAGAAATATGCAAAGTCAAAGTCATTCAGGCACTCACATAAAAAGCAAGCTTATCGTTCAATGAAAACTGTTTTAAAATTAGAATTTATGAATGAATTAATTGAGCAGTGACAATGGTTATTTAAGCATTATTCACATTTTCCTTCCATCATGTTAGAAATTTATCGGTTTAAAAATCCCCGTGGTCATCAAATGAAAATTCTTCATAGAAGTAGAAGTAAATACACTGTATTACAGTGGCTGCTATATTGGTGGGCTGAAAAAAATACATATTAATTATTGTTAGTAGGTTTGAACATTTAAAATTAGGAAGTCTGGAATAAATTTACAAAGAAGGTTCGTTGACAACAGTCAATCAATCAGTCATCACTCCCTCCGTCTCAGTGAAATTACAAACAAAGGAAGCTTCGTCGTCAGTCCATGAAAGCCTATCCTATCGTGAATCGAACTAGTCCTAGTGTAGACTGGCCCAGTCTCTTCTATTTATTTTACATTTCGATTTATATAAAAGTAGTAATTTTTAGTAAACCAACACTTTCGTTTCCATTTGTTTAAAAATTTTTTTTGAGTAAACCTGTATCCAGCACCAGAGACTGGACAATTTGCGAGCTTCACAATAAAATGGGCGTTTCTTGTCCTGTTTTACGTTGTTCCTTATTTGGAATGAATGACAGTTGTCAAGCAAGCCCCGAGTCACGTGACACGAATTTGTAAATGTGATGTCTAAGATAAATTAAGTTCGATATTTACCTTCATGAATCATGCGTCTCGAATGGAGTGCAAAGCAGTCATGCTGAAACAGTCTGCGGGCTGATGTCACGTTTTTTTTTCCATTCGCCATTCGGCTTCGTCCCGATACGCATGAACTGGCTTCGTTAAGTTGTTATAAGGCAGTGGCTATTGTTACGACGAGTCGTAACAATAGTCCTCAGGCTATTGTTACGACCATGCTTTTCAAGGCACTCCATTGGCTAAATAGACGGAATTCCCAAATCGCTGCCAATCTCCCCAACACCAGCTTCACGAAGCCAATCTCCCCAACACCAGCTTTAGGAATCAAGCGCCAATGTAAATTTGTACACACGGAACTCTAAATCTATATCTAACCCTAACCCTAACCCAAATGTAGCCGATGGATGGCCCGGAAAGCATCGTTTTAACAATAGGCCGATGACTACTCGTCGTAACAATAGCCACTATGTTGTTATAATGATGTCGTGTGTAATTATTTATGTTCATTCACCTCATCCCATACGTTGTATCCGTTCATTCGACAGATATTATCATATTGTCCGTCAACAAAATTCTTAGATCGTTAAAAGTATCACTAAATAACAATAACTGTTATCCACAACAAACATCTCGCACCTACACCAGTTTGCCAGTGCAAATGCAGTAATCCCGTGCACGACGTCACACGACCTACATAATGCAGATTGACCTACTAGATGAGAATGAAGCTCTATTTGCCCAGTCTCTAGAGATAACGTTTTTTTTTTGAGAGGACTGGCCAATTTTTGGTGTGTGGAGAAGACTGGCCACCAGTCTAGTCCTAGTGTAGTAGATCTACGGGTGGTAGTGGACTTTAGTACATACTACAGGTACGGTCCATGGTAGTGTATTTTACTAGTATTACTACGGTACTATTAAAGACTAGGCCTAGTGAGTAGTTAGTGTAGGCCTATCTAATAAATACTTTTATAAAAGTATAACTCTCAGGTTGTTTGACGTCTAAAAATAGGCTACGAATAGTAAGCGGTGGGCTATGTCAACATGAATCAGTGCTAGTCATGTAGTGTGAGTGTTACATAATAATAGGCCGGCAACTAAAGATAAACACAGTGTACGACAACACTGCTTGTCGTCTGTCACTCACGGGACTGCAAAAAGTGCAAGTCCACGCTGTCGCTGAACGCTCGAATGAACATTTTGTCTTTTAAAAATATAATCACTATTGAATGTCTTACCTGTGGAAGGTTATTCCATTTAATTTTGATGTGGGTTTTTTGTTATTTGTACAGTTAATGGCAAAACAATGTGTCCCTTTGGTGGATACTGAAAACGTAAAAGTTTTGTTTTCCTTCGCGTAATCAAACGACGCCATTTTGTTGTGCATGATCAATGTACTAGTATGGCTGACCTCTGCGCATGTCGTGAAAGCGGCATTTGATTGGCCGTGGCCATTCTAGTCTATTTATATATGTCTATGATATGATGTATTGTAGCACAAATTAGAAATTTCCTCGATTCTGATTGGTCGAAAAGTGTGGTCAAATGGACAATAAACCCCCTCTGAATTATCAAGGCGAATTACTGCGTATAAATATTCCAGTGTACTTTTTTTCATTTTTGTGCTCAATGATCTTCCTCAACTCAAATCTTTATCAATGACGTTTACGTCAGGGCGTAGTTACGAAACAGGAAGAGTATCAGATCATTTAAGTACATTTCCAGATAGTAAGATATAATAAAGTCAAAACAACATCTAACATTATTAATATTCAGTTATCCAATTTCTGATTTAAGGACGGCATATATTTTTAAATAAAAGTAATTTCTTTACATTCTAATAAATGACTATTTTTAGAATTTTCCTTGTAAAGAGGGAAAACCTTGAATACGCCTCGTCCGCATTTATCCAAATGTGTATTGCCTTGAATTGTTCTGTTTTCTGTGTGCCTAATTAGCGAATGATGGAGATTCATTTTAATATTTAGTTGATCAGTTTTCCCAATATATGTTTCCGAACAACCATGGCATATTATTAGATATATCACATACTTTGATTTACAATTCATACTGGATTTCACATAAAATTTGGGTTGTGATCTGTTGTGATCTGGATTGAATCGCCCTCAATTAAATATGTGCATAAATGGCATCGTGAGTCCCTACACTTGGATACTGTAGGTTTTAAAATATCCGAATCGAATCTGGATTTCGTAAGAATCCTACGTAAATTTGGAGATTGTTTCCGACTATCTATCAATGTACTATTTTTGAGAATATATCTCATTTTCGAACTTTTATTTAATTCACCCTGATTTGAAAGGAACACATCCATTCCTTTTCCTTGCGAAGGGTTGAAAGTTGTGACTAGTACTCGGATTTATTATTTTCTTTTTTTTTTTTAATCTTGTATTTCTTAATTCATTATTGTCCCTTTTTAAAGCTTTTTTGAATCCGTTAGTTATCAAATTTAGGGGATAATTTTGTCTTATTAAGAAGTTTTCTAATACATGAAGTCTGGATTATTTAACTTTATTATTAGACATAATAGTACATACTCTTAAAGCCATATTAATAATAATAATAATAATGAATATTTATATTGCGCGCATTCCATCCAAACAGTATGCTCATGGCGCAGGTTTGTTTAGCTCTTCAGTTTATAATAGGATTCGAACATATGAGACTTAAGTTTTGATTTGAAAGTTTCCAAACATTGCGAAGTTTTGAGATTGACGGGTAAAGAGTTCCATAGAGTTGGCACACTGTGTGAAAATCGTCGAAACCCAAAGGATTTGAGTCTATAACTTGGTACTGTTAGAAGGTGTTCATTTTGTGACCTTAGGGTGCGTTTGGGTATATATTCAGATAGTAGTGAACTAAGATATTCCGGGGCTGTCCCATGTATACATTTATGGGCCATACACAAGAGTTTGAAATTGATTCTGTGGGTGATTGGTAGCCAGTGAAGTTCTTTTAAAATAGGTGTGATGTGACAGTTTCTGTCAGATCTGCAGACGATCCTGGCTGCAGTGTTTTGCACTATTTGAAGTTTGTTTAGTAGGTTCTGATTTATACCATAGAGTAAACTGTTACAGTAGTCGAGTCGTGAGGAAACTAATGATCTGACTAAAGTATGCGCAGCGTCTTTTGTAATAAGATGTCGAATTTGTCGAATAGATCGGAGATGGAAGTAGCAGACTTTACACAAATGATTAACATGGTTCTCCATACTAAGCTCAGAATCAAGGTGGACACCAAGATCCTTAACTGAGTTAACAATATTTATTTGAGAGTCAGCGATGTGGATGATATATGCTGATCTATTAGAAAGCTGTTGTTTGGTACCAATAGCCATGACCTCTGTTTTATCATCGTTGAGCTTAAGCATGTTATTGGTCATATTGTAGGGAATATTACATTTTATATGTGATGGGTGACATGAAGAAAAATTGAGATATTGGCGTGTATCGGTTTTCTTATAGTATAGATCGGGTTCAATTTTGCCATCTCTCGAAATTGCTACTTTTACATCAAGGAAACTTAGACTAAATTTGCTCTTCTCGATTGTAAATTGAATACTATCGTTTAGTGAATTGAATGAATTGCTACTTTTACATCAAGGAAACTTGGACTAAATTTGCTCTTCTCGATTGTAAATTGAATACTATCGTTTAGTGAATTGAGTAAACAACGTAAGTCGGTTAAAACAGGATCATTTTGATTAAATATGATAAAACAATCATCTAAGAATCTCTTCCAATTTATTTCAAATGTAAAGTTTTAGTTCATTGCTAAATTTCTTTCCTCTTCTACCATACCATAATTCTTCAAGCTATCCTAAAGCCAAAGTAGAATATGTCGGGCCAACCTTCGTACCCATAGCCACACCTTTGATTTGTATTGGCCATCAAAATAAAATATATTATTTTGAATTACTAATTCTAATGCCCGTAATAGAAATTCCTTTGTAAAACGTTTTTCTATTACATCGGGGTATTTATCAATCCAATATTCAACGGCCGATAATCCTAAATTTATTTCTATATTGCTGTAAAGATTAACCACATCAAAACTAATAAGAATGCTTTCGTTTGGGACATGTGACGGTAATTTACACGAAAAGTCAATGTCATCGCGCAAAAAACTTTTGACACAATTACAAAGTGGTTTTAAAATAATATAAATAGAATTGCTTAGTCTTCGGCTTCCAATGTTAGGACCACCCACAAATGGTCTAAATTTAAGATCTTCGGGATCAGGAACTGATATTATTTCGGTTTCCTGTTCCATTACAGCGTTTTGAATAATTTTACTCTAATGAACCTTCGGTAACTCATAAAAGTTTGCCCCTTCCGGTTCAAAATTAGTGAGGTAATCGCCCTGATCCTTATCAGTTAAAATCCCAGAATATTCACCAACAAACTTTACTATTTTACCCTTGATCCTACATTCATGATATTCAGTAGTAGGTTTATAATTTAACATGTCTTGTATTTTTGACCTATAGTCAGACTTATTAAGCTTTCATATTACATATGAAAGCTTAGTGTTTCTGTTAAGATTATTAAGCTTTCATATTACATATGAAAGCTTATTGTTTCTGTTAAAGTTATTATTAAGCTTTCATATTACATATGAAAGCTTGTTGTTTCTGTTAAAGTTATTATTATTAAGCTTTCATATCACATATGAAAGCTTATTGTTTCTGTTAAAGTTATTATTAAGCTTTCATATTACATATGAAAGCTTATTGTTTCTGTTAAGATTATTATTATTAAGGTTTCATATTACATATGAAAGCTTATTGTTTCTGTTAAAGTTATTATTAAGCTTTCATATTTCATATGAAAGCTTATTGTTTCTGTTAAGATTATTATTATTTTTTTTTTTGTGTTTTTCCTGCAAATCGGATTTCACAGAATCTATCCACAGGATGTTTCTGAAACTTTGACCTACCCCCCCCCCCAAAAAAAAAAATGGGTGGTGGCTGTTGATTAAATATATTTTTAAAACGTTTTGCGAATTCGAAATCACCGAATTTTACGAACGAAAAAACTGACAATGCATAGTCGTAACTCTGCTATTTTTTGACCGATTTTACTAATTCTTTTTTCTTTGAATACCTTGAAAAAAATCATTTTCATCTGCAGTTTCACATTTTCGAATTTCGAAAATTCGTCGCTGTGATTTCGAACCGGAAGTTTAGACCAATTTGACAACTTCTTTAATAGTTGTACGATTTTCATGAAATTTAGTATACAAGTAGATCTTACCGATGTGACTTCAAAAATATAATTAGAAATTTTCTAAATTTCGAACCGGAAGTTTAGACCAATTTGACAACTTCTTTAATAGTTGTACGATTTTCATGAAATTTAGTATTTAAGTAGATCTTACCAATGTGACTTCAAAATTATAATGAGAGATTTTCTAAATTATCTCCCCTTGGTGAAATTAAGGATCAAAGTTTTAAAAAAAATCGTCGAAATATAGGTCAGAATGACCTGAAAATTTTTTTCGATACTCGACAGGTAATTATTGATTCCTACACAAAATACGGAGTTTGTCGATCAAACCGGAAATGCCACCATCTTGAAACATGAAAAATCCCTAAGGCTTTTTTGCTATCTTACTTACAGACACGGGAGTTATATTTTCTGAATCCTTGAAGGATGGCCCAAAAATCGTAGGGAGCAGAATTTTGATTTCGGTCACGTGATGGTCACCATTTTGAATTGAAAATGAAAAGTAGTAGCAATTTGAAGGGCCGAGACTTTGAAACACAATAACTCTCCTTCTAATTGAGCTAGAATGTTCAAACTTGGTGTAGACGTTCACTAGGTCAATGTCATGATTGAGTTCAAAGATGAGCATTTTCTGTCTAGGGTAAGCAGAGATAGGCATGCTGATTTGTTGATTCTTTAGGGCACGATAACTTCGGTTATAATGAAGGGAGGGTGATGAATCTCTTGTCAATCGAGAGTCTAATAGCTAGCCCGTTGTGTGAAATCATTGTATCATTTTTTTTAAATATCAGGGGTAGCAGAAAAAAGAGATCGAAAATCCAAAAAGTCGTATTTTTACAATTTGGAGCATGATTAGAGGTCTTTCTCGTAAAGTCAACTTAATATTTTTTGGGAACTTCTTCTACAAAGAGTCTTATTGGTAGTCTTTTATATAAAACCATCGATCAACAATCCAACATATCAGGAGTAGAAGAACAAAAGGATCGAACATTGAAAACGGCATCCTTTCATTGTTAAGCGAAACATGCAGTGTGGGTGACTACAATCTACACATTTAGTCATCGTATACAGCTTATTCAACAGTATCGAATTCCAACTGCTTAAGGATATTTTTTTTTCGTCCCATCCGAACGACTAGACAGCTGTGCTTGTCAGGCCCTCCGTTCTGCCTCAATGACAACGGGGAACCACGCCGGGAAATCAAGATGAACTTTTTCCGTGCAGAACTTTCAATTCAGGCCAAACGTTTATTGCATACGATTAAGCTGGTCAGTTGGAGCATATTTTCAAAAGTTTAGTAATAATCGGTTGGTAATTAAAGTACCGTGCACATTAAACTGTTAAAACAGAAAATTTCGCCCGGTTGAAATGTTTCTTGCTATAAGTCAGCAATTTTCCGAATTAAGGGAGGCTGAATGGCTGAATGGTTAGCATGTGCGCGCTGTATCGTAACGTCTGTCATTGAGTCAACGGGCGTCGTTTCGATCTTCAGGTTGCACGTGACATGGAGTATGATGTCCAACCTCGTGGGTTTTCTCCGTGTCCTTCGGTTTCCTCCCAACGGCTAAAGACCAGTTAGCGCAAGGGGAGTTTTTAAATAAAATTAAAAAACATATGTTAGTCACGAAATGACCTAGTTTGTGTCTAATGGACATAAGGCCGCATTTCTCTCTTTCTCTTTTATTTTTAAAGTTTTGTAATAAACGGTTGGTAATCAAAGGTACTGTAAAAGTGATAAAACAGAAAATTTCGCCCGGTTGTAATGTTTCTCACTTTAAAGTCAGCAATTTGCCGATTTTAAGGGGCAAACGTTTATTGCGAACGATTAAGCTGGTCAAGGGGAGCTTATTTTTAAAAGTTTTGTAATATTCGGTTGATAACTAAAGGTACCGTGCAAATTAAACTGTTAAAATAGAAAATTTGGCCCGGTTGAACTGTTTCTCGCTGCAGGTCAGCAATTTGCCGATTTTAGGGAGGTTGCTTGGCTGAATAACGTCTGTCTTTGAGTCAACTGGCGTTGTTTCGATTTCTTGGTTGTACGTGACAAGGAGTATGTTCGCCCGTCAAACTTCGTAGGCCGTAACGCCGCTGCCCAGGTAAAATGTCCCTCATTGCACACTTTATGGCATATGACCGTCTTCATTAGCCCATTTTAGGATCAGAACAGTAGGACGTTAAACCTCATTCAATTTCATTTCATTTTCTCTATGTTGCTTATTTATTATAGTGGATAAATATTTTTCTGGTTCTAGCAATTATTTAATTTCTGCATAGAAATCTTGCTTTGGCCAGTTTTTTTATTGCAGAGTGCCATTCTTGTATAATTCAGTCTATGATCCTTTGTTTAAAACATGCTTAAGAAGTCGTCACGATTTCCTACTTATAACCAAACATATTGGAAATATTAGTCTGGCATTATTAAATCCTAATTTTATTGGTCTTATTTAAAATTAAACTTTCATTTAACTATGAACAACCCTTAACGTGTCTCTTTAAAACTATTAAATACTCTAAAACAGTAGCTCAACCTTTTGACCTAAACTCATTAATTTACCATTTTCTTGTGAGCGACTTCTTATTCTTCCTATATGACATATTGCACGTGTCTGATTTCAAAGGGGGGTTGGGTGGCTGAATGGTTAGCACGCGCGCCTGTCATTGAGTTAACTAGCGTGTTTTCAAATGCCCGGTTGTACGTGACAAGGAGTAAGGTCGCCTGTCCAACCTGCCATTTTTAATTTGTTTTTCCCGCCATTTTCATTTCATTTTCTCATCCGTCTCATTACAGTAATACAAGTTTCAGTTATTTCCCTTTAGTTTTCAGATTATTGTTATGCCTGGGTGCAATGTTTCATACTATATTTAGACTTGTAACTTCGAGAGTTTTTGACCAATTTTGATAATTTTTTCTTCTTATCCTTTTATTTAGGATACTTGATACAATCAATGACACGTGACGATGAATATGAAAGCTTTCATATCTGCATGGGACAGTAGCAGATCTAGTTAAGCTTTCATATTACATATGAAAGCTTATTGTTTCTGTTAAAGTTATTATTATTAAGCTTTCATATTACATATGAAAGCTTATTGTTTCTGTTAAAGTTATTATTATTATTATTTTTTTTTTTGTGTGTTTTCTGCAAATCGGATTTCTCAGAATCTATCCATAGGATCTTTCTGAAATTTTGACCTACCCCCCCAAAAATGGGGTGCGAACCTTGATTAAATATATTTTCGAAACGTTTTACGAATCCGAAATCACCGAATTTTACGAACGAAAAAAATGACAATGCATAGTCGTAACTTTGTTATTTTTTGACCGATTTTACTAATTCTTTTTTCTTTGAATACCTTTAAAAAACCCATTTTCATCTGCAGTTTCACATTTTCGAATTTCGAAAATTCGTCGCTGTGATTTCGAACCGGAAGATTAGACCAATTTGACAACTTCTTTAATAGTTGTACGATTTTCATGAAATTTAGTATCTAAGTAGATCCTACCGATGTGACTTCAAAAATATAATTAGAAATTTTCTAAATTATCTCCCCTTGACGAAATTAAGGATCAAAATTTTCAAAAAAATCATCGAAATATAGGTCAGAATGACCTGATTTTTTTTTTGGATACTAGATAAGTAATTACTGATTTGTACACAAAATATGGAGTTTGTCGATCGAACCGGAAGTGCCGCCATATTTAAAAGTGAAAAATCAATAAGGCTTTTTTGCTATTTTACTTACAGACTCGGGAGTTATATTTTCTGAATCCTTGTAGGAAGGCCTAAAAAATGTCGCGAATAGAATTTTGATTTCGGTCACGTGATGGTCACCATTTTGAATTGAAAATGAAAAATAGAAGCAATTTGAAGGGTCGGGACTTTGGAACACAATTACTCTCCTTCTAATTAAGCTAGAATGTTCAAACTTGGTGTAGACGTTCACTAGGTCAATGTTATGATTGAGTTCAAAGATGAGCATTTTCTGCTTAGGGTAAGCAGAGATAAACAAGCTAATTTGTTGATTCTTTAGGGCACGATAACTTCGGTTATAATGAAGGGAGGGCGGTGAAACTTTTGTCAATAGAGAGTCTAATAGCTAGCCTGTTGTGTGAAATCATTGTATTATTTTTTCTAAATATCAGGGATAGCCGAAAAAAAGAGATTGAAAACCCAAAAAGTCGTATTTTTACAATTTGGAGCATGTTTAGAGGTCTTTCTCGTAAAGTCAACATAATATTTTTTGGGAACTTCTTGTACAAAGAGTCTTATTGGTAGTCTTTTATATGAAACCATCGATCAACAGTCCAACATATCAGGAGTAGAAGAACAAAAGGATCGAACATTGAAAACGGCACCCTTTCATTGTTAAGCGAAACATGCAGTGTGGGTGACTACAATCTACACATTTAGTCATCGTATAGAGCTTATTCAACAGTATCGAATTCCAACTGCTTAGGGATATTTTACGTGCACTCCAATGTGTACACGGGACCTTGGTTTTTCGTCCCATCCGAATGACTAGACAGCTGTGCTTGTCAGGCCCTCCGTTCTGCCTCACTGACAAGGGGAACCACGCCGGGAAATCGAGATGAACTTTCTCCGTGCAGAACTTTCAATTCAGGCGAAAACGTTTATTGCATACGATTAAGCTGGTCAGTTGGAGCTTATTTTCAAAAGTTTTGTAATAATCGGTTGGTAATTAAAGTACCGTGCACATTAAACTGTTAAAACAGAAAATTTCGCCCGGTTGAAATGTTTCTTGCTATAAGTCAGCAATTTTCTGAATTCAGGGAGGCTGAATGGCTGAATGGTTAGCATGTGCGCACTGTATCGTAACGTCTGTCATTGAGTCAACGGGCGTCGTTTCGATCTCCAGGTTGCACGTGACATGAAGTATGATGTCCAACCTTGTGGGTTTTCTCCGTGTTCTTCGGTTTCCTCCCAACGGCTAAAGACCTGTAAGCGCAGGGGGAGTTTTTAAATAAAATTAAAAAACATATGTTAGTCCCGAAATGACCTAGTTTGTGTCGAATGGACATTAGGCCGCATTTCTCTCTTTCTCTTTTATTTTTAAAGTTTTGTAATAATCGGTTGGTAATCAAAGGTACTGTAAAAGTGATAAAACAGAAAATAATCGGTTGGTAATCAAAGGTACTGTAAAAGTCATAAAACAGAAAATTTCGCCCGGTTGTAATGTTTCTCACTTTAAAGTCAGCAATTTCCCGATTTTAAGTGGCAAACGTTTATTGCGAACGCTTAAGCTGGTCAGGGGGGAGCTTATTTTTAAAAGTTTTGTAATATTCGGTTGATAACTAAAGGTACCGTGCAAATTAAACTGTTACAATAGAAAATTTGGCCCGGTTGAAATGTTTCTCGCTGTAGGTCAGCAATTTGCCGATTTTAGGGAGGTTGCGTGGCTGAATGGTTAGCACGTGCGCTCTGTATCATAACGTCTGTCATTGAGTCAACTGCCGTTGTTTCGATTTTTTGGTTGTACGTGACAAGGAGTATGGTTGCCTGTCCAACCTCGTAGGCCGTAACCGCCGCTGCCCGGGTAAAATTTCCCTCATTGCACACATTATGGCATATGCCCGTCTTCATTAGCCCATTTTAGGAGCAGAACAGTCGGACGTTAAACCCCATTCAATTTCATTTCATTTTCTCTATGTTGCTTATTTATTATAGTGGATAAATATTTTTCTGGTTCTAGCAATTATTTAATTTCTGCATAGAAATCTTGCTTTGGCCAGTTTTTTTTATTGCAGAGTGCCATTCTTGTTTAAACAAACATGATCCTTTGTTTAAAACATGCTTAAGAAGTCGTCACGATTTCCTACTTATAACCAAACATATTGGAAATATTAGTCTGGCATTATTAAATCCTAATTTTATTGGTCTTATTTAAAATTAAACTTTCATTTAACTATGAACAACCCTTAACGTGTCTCTTTAAAACTATTAAGTACTCTAAAACAGTAGCTCAACCTTTTGACCTAAACTCATTAATTTACCATTTTGTTGTGAGCGACTTCTTATTCTTCCTATATGACATATTGCACGTGTCTGATTTCAAAGGGGGGTTGAGTGGCTGAATGGTAAGCACGCGCGCCTGTCATTGAGTAAACTAGCGTGTTTTCGAATGCCCGGTTGTACGTGACAAGGAGTAAGGTCGCCTGTCCAACCTGCCATTTTTAATTTTTTTTTCCCGCCATTTTCATTTCATTTTCTCATCCGTCTCATTACAGTAATACAAGTTTCAGTTATTTCCCTTTAGTTTTCAGATTATTGTTATGCCTGGGTGCAATGTTTCATACTATATTTAGACTTGTAACTTCGCGAGTTTTTGACCAATTTTAATAATTTTTTCTTCGTATCCTTTTATTTAGGTTACTTGATACAATCAATGACACGTGACGATGAATATGAAAGCTTTCATATCTGCATGGGACAGTAGCAGATCTAGTTATTATTTTTTTTTTTGTGTGTTTTCTGCAAATCGGATTTCTCAGAATCTATCCATAGGATCTTTCTGAAATTTTGACCTACCCCCCCAAAAATGGGGTGCGAACCTTGATTAAATATATTTTCGAAACGTTTTACGAATCCGAAATCACCGAATTTTACGAACGAAAAAAATGACAATGCATAGTCGTAACTTTGTTATTTTTTGACCGATTTTACTAATTCTTTTTTCTTTGAATACCTTTAAAAAAACCATTTTCATCTGCAGTTTCACATTTTCGAATTTCGAAAATTCGTCGCTGTGATTTCGAACCGGAAGATTAGACCAATTTGACAACTTCTTTAATAGTTGTACGATTTTCATGAAATTTAGTATCTAAGTAGATCCTACCGATGTGACTTCAAAAATATAATTAGAAATTTTCTAAATTATCTCCCCTTGACGAAATTAAGGATCAAAATTTTCAAAAAAATCATCGAAATATAGGTCAGAATGACCTGATTTTTTTTTTGGATACTAGATAAGTAATTACTGATTTGTACACAAAATATGGAGTTTGTCGATCGAACCGGAAGTGCCGCCATATTTAAAAGTGAAAAATCAATAAGGCTTTTTTGCTATTTTACTTACAGACTCGGGAGTTATATTTTCTGAATCCTTGTAGGAAGGCCTAAAAAATGTCGCGAATAGAATTTTGATTTCGGTCACGTGATGGTCACCATTTTGAATTGAAAATGAAAAATAGAAGCAATTTGAAGGGTCGGGACTTTGGAACACAATTACTCTCCTTCTAATTAAGCTAGAATGTTCAAACTTGGTGTAGACGTTCACTAGGTCAATGTTATGATTGAGTTCAAAGATGAGCATTTTCTGCTTAGGGTAAGCAGAGATAAACAAGCTAATTTGTTGATTCTTTAGGGCACGATAACTTCGGTTATAATGAAGGGAGGGCGGTGAAACTTTTGTCAATAGAGAGTCTAATAGCTAGCCTGTTGTGTGAAATCATTGTATTATTTTTTCTAAATATCAGGGATAGCCGAAAAAAAGAGATTGAAAACCCAAAAAGTCGTATTTTTACAATTTGGAGCATGTTTAGAGGTCTTTCTCGTAAAGTCAACATAATATTTTTTGGGAACTTCTTGTACAAAGAGTCTTATTGGTAGTCTTTTATATGAAACCATCGATCAACAGTCCAACATATCAGGAGTAGAAGAACAAAAGGATCGAACATTGAAAACGGCACCCTTTCATTGTTAAGCGAAACATGCAGTGTGGGTGACTACAATCTACACATTTAGTCATCGTATAGAGCTTATTCAACAGTATCGAATTCCAACTGCTTAGGGATATTTTACGTGCACTCCAATGTGTACACGGGACCTTGGTTTTTCGTCCCATCCGAATGACTAGACAGCTGTGCTTGTCAGGCCCTCCGTTCTGCCTCACTGACAAGGGGAACCACGCCGGGAAATCGAGATGAACTTTCTCCGTGCAGAACTTTCAATTCAGGCGAAAACGTTTATTGCATACGATTAAGCTGGTCAGTTGGAGCTTATTTTCAAAAGTTTTGTAATAATCGGTTGGTAATTAAAGTACCGTGCACATTAAACTGTTAAAACAGAAAATTTCGCCCGGTTGAAATGTTTCTTGCTATAAGTCAGCAATTTTCTGAATTCAGGGAGGCTGAATGGCTGAATGGTTAGCATGTGCGCACTGTATCGTAACGTCTGTCATTGAGTCAACGGGCGTCGTTTCGATCTCCAGGTTGCACGTGACATGAAGTATGATGTCCAACCTTGTGGGTTTTCTCCGTGTTCTTCGGTTTCCTCCCAACGGCTAAAGACCTGTAAGCGCAGGGGGAGTTTTTAAATAAAATTAAAAAACATATGTTAGTCCCGAAATGACCTAGTTTGTGTCGAATGGACATTAGGCCGCATTTCTCTCTTTCTCTTTTATTTTTAAAGTTTTGTAATAATCGGTTGGTAATCAAAGGTACTGTAAAAGTGATAAAACAGAAAATAATCGGTTGGTAATCAAAGGTACTGTAAAAGTCATAAAACAGAAAATTTCGCCCGGTTGTAATGTTTCTCACTTTAAAGTCAGCAATTTCCCGATTTTAAGTGGCAAACGTTTATTGCGAACGCTTAAGCTGGTCAGGGGGGAGCTTATTTTTAAAAGTTTTGTAATATTCGGTTGATAACTAAAGGTACCGTGCAAATTAAACTGTTACAATAGAAAATTTGGCCCGGTTGAAATGTTTCTCGCTGTAGGTCAGCAATTTGCCGATTTTAGGGAGGTTGCGTGGCTGAATGGTTAGCACGTGCGCTCTGTATCATAACGTCTGTCATTGAGTCAACTGCCGTTGTTTCGATTTTTTGGTTGTACGTGACAAGGAGTATGGTTGCCTGTCCAACCTCGTAGGCCGTAACTGCCGCTGCCCGGGTAAAATTTCCCTCATTGCACACATTATGGCATATGCCCGTCTTCATTAGCCCATTTTAGGAGCAGAACAGTCGGACGTTAAACCCCATTCAATTTCATTTCATTTTCTCTATGTTGCTTATTTATTATAGTGGATAAATATTTTTCTGGTTCTAGCAATTATTTAATTTCTGCATAGAAATCTTGCTTTGGCCAGTTTTTTTTATTGCAGAGTGCCATTCTTGTTTAAACAAACATGATCCTTTGTTTAAAACATGCTTAAGAAGTCGTCACGATTTCCTACTTATAACCAAACATATTGGAAATATTAGTCTGGCATTATTAAATCCTAATTTTATTGGTCTTATTTAAAATTAAACTTTCATTTAACTATGAACAACCCTTAACGTGTCTCTTTAAAACTATTAAGTACTCTAAAACAGTAGCTCAACCTTTTGACCTAAACTCATTAATTTACCATTTTGTTGTGAGCGACTTCTTATTCTTCCTATATGACATATTGCACGTGTCTGATTTCAAAGGGGGGTTGAGTGGCTGAATGGTAAGCACGCGCGCCTGTCATTGAGTAAACTAGCGTGTTTTCGAATGCCCGGTTGTACGTGACAAGGAGTAAGGTCGCCTGTCCAACCTGCCATTTTTAATTTTTTTTTCCCGCCATTTTCATTTCATTTTCTCATCCGTCTCATTACAGTAATACAAGTTTCAGTTATTTCCCTTTAGTTTTCAGATTATTGTTATGCCTGGGTGCAATGTTTCATACTATATTTAGACTTGTAACTTCGCGAGTTTTTGACCAATTTTAATAATTTTTTCTTCGTATCCTTTTATTTAGGTTACTTGATACAATCAATGACACGTGACGATGAATATGAAAGCTTTCATATCTGCATGGGACAGTAGCAGATCTAGTTAAGCTTTCATATTACATATGAAAGCTTATTGTTTCTGTTAAAGTTATTATTATTATTATTTTTTTTTTTGTGTGTTTTCTGCAAATCGGATTTCTCAGAATCTATCCATAGGATCTTTCTGAAATTTTGACCTACCCCCCCAAAAATGGGGTGCGAACCTTGATTAAATATATTTTCGAAACGTTTTACGAATCCGAAATCACCGAATTTTACGAACGAAAAAAATGACAATGCATAGTCGTAACTTTGTTATTTTTTGACCGATTTTACTAATTCTTTTTTCTTTGAATACCTTTAAAAAAACCATTTTCATCTGCAGTTTCACATTTTCGAATTTCGAAAATTCGTCGCTGTGATTTCGAACCGGAAGATTAGACCAATTTGACAACTTCTTTAATAGTTGTACGATTTTCATGAAATTTAGTATCTAAGTAGATCCTACCGATGTGACTTCAAAAATATAATTAGAAATTTTCTAAATTATCTCCCCTTGACGAAATTAAGGATCAAAATTTTCAAAAAAATCATCGAAATATAGGTCAGAATGACCTGATTTTTTTTTTGGATACTAGATAAGTAATTACTGATTTGTACACAAAATATGGAGTTTGTCGATCGAACCGGAAGTGCCGCCATATTTAAAAGTGAAAAATCAATAAGGCTTTTTTGCTATTTTACTTACAGACTCGGGAGTTATATTTTCTGAATCCTTGTAGGAAGGCCTAAAAAATGTCGCGAATAGAATTTTGATTTCGGTCACGTGATGGTCACCATTTTGAATTGAAAATGAAAAATAGAAGCAATTTGAAGGGTCGGGACTTTGGAACACAATTACTCTCCTTCTAATTAAGCTAGAATGTTCAAACTTGGTGTAGACGTTCACTAGGTCAATGTTATGATTGAGTTCAAAGATGAGCATTTTCTGCTTAGGGTAAGCAGAGATAAACAAGCTAATTTGTTGATTCTTTAGGGCACGATAACTTCGGTTATAATGAAGGGAGGGCGGTAAAACTTTTGTCAATAGAGAGTCTAATAGCTAGCCTGTTGTGTGAAATCATTGTATTATTTTTTCTAAATATCAGGGATAGCCGAAAAAAACAGATTGAAAACCCAAAAAGTCGTATTTTTACAATTTGGAGCATGTTTAGAGGTCTTTCTCGTAAAGTCAACATAATATTTTTTGGGAACTTCTTGTACAAAGAGTCTTATTGGTAGTCTTTTATATGAAACCATCGATCAACAGTCCAACATATCAGGAGTAGAAGAACAAAAGGATCGAACATTGAAAACGGCACCCTTTCATTGTTAAGCGAAACATGCAGTGTGGGTGACTACAATCTACACATTTAGTCATCGTATAGAGCTTATTCAACAGTATCGAATTCCAACTGCTTAGGGATATTTTACGTGCACTCCAATGTGTACACGGAACCTTGGTTTTTCGTCCCATCCGAATGACTAGACAGCTGTGCTTGTCAGGCCCTCCGTTCTGCCTCACTGACAAGGGGAACCACGCCGGGAAATCGAGATGAACTTTCTCCGTGCAGAACTTTCAATTCAGGCGAAAACGTTTATTGCATACGATTAAGCTGGTCAGTTGGAGCTTATTTTCAAAAGTTTTGTAATAATCGGTTGGTAATTAAAGTACCGTGCACATTAAACTGTTAAAACAGAAAATTTCGCCCGGTTGAAATGTTTCTTGCTATAAGTCAGCAATTTTCTGAATTCAGGGAGGCTGAATGGCTGAATGGTTAGCATGTGCGCACTGTATCGTAACGTCTGTCATTGAGTCAACGGGCGTCGTTTCGATCTCCAGGTTGCACGTGACATGAAGTATGATGTCCAACCTTGTGGGTTTTCTCCGTGTTCTTCGGTTTCCTCCCAACGGCTAAAGACCTGTAAGCGCAGGGGGAGTTTTTAAATAAAATTAAAAAACATATGTTAGTCCCGAAATGACCTAGTTTGTGTCGAATGGACATTAGGCCGCATTTCTCTCTTTCTCTTTTATTTTTAAAGTTTTGTAATAATCGGTTGGTAATCAAAGGTACTGTAAAAGTGATAAAACAGAAAATAATCGGTTGGTAATCAAAGGTACTGTAAAAGTCATAAAACAGAAAATTTCGCCCGGTTGTAATGTTTCTCACTTTAAAGTCAGCAATTTCCCGATTTTAAGTGGCAAACGTTTATTGCGAACGCTTAAGCTGGTCAGGGGGGAGCTTATTTTTAAAAGTTTTGTAATATTCGGTTGATAACTAAAGGTACCGTGCAAATTAAACTGTTACAATAGAAAATTTGGCCCGGTTGAAATGTTTCTCGCTGTAGGTCAGCAATTTGCCGATTTTAGGGAGGTTGCATGGCTGAATGGTTAGCACGTGCGCTCTGTATCATAACGTCTGTCATTGAGTCAACTGCCGTTGTTTCGATTTTTTGGTTGTACGTGACAAGGAGTATGGTTGCCTGTCCAACCTCGTAGGCCGTAACCGCCGCTGCCCGGGTAAAATTTCCCTCATTGCACACATTATGGCATATGCCCGTCTTCATTAGCCCATTTTAGGAGCAGAACAGTCGGACGTTAAACCCCATTCAATTTCATTTCATTTTCTCTATGTTGCTTATTTATTATAGTGGATAAATATTTTTCTGGTTCTAGCAATTATTTAATTTCTGCATAGAAATCTTGCTTTGGCCAGTTTTTTTTATTGCAGAGTGCCATTCTTGTTTAAACAAACATGATCCTTTGTTTAAAACATGCTTAAGAAGTCGTCACGATTTCCTACTTATAACCAAACATATTGGAAATATTAGTCTGGCATTATTAAATCCTAATTTTATTGGTCTTATTTAAAATTAAACTTTCATTTAACTATGAACAACCCTTAACGTGTCTCTTTAAAACTATTAAGTACTCTAAAACAGTAGCTCAACCTTTTGACCTAAACTCATTAATTTACCATTTTGTTGTGAGCGACTTCTTATTCTTCCTATATGACATATTGCACGTGTCTGATTTCAAAGGGGGGTTGAGTGGCTGAATGGTAAGCACGCGCGCCTGTCATTGAGTAAACTAGCGTGTTTTCGAATGCCCGGTTGTACGTGACAAGGAGTAAGGTCGCCTGTCCAACCTGCCATTTTTAATTTTTTTTTCCCGCCATTTTCATTTCATTTTCTCATCCGTCTCATTACAGTAATACAAGTTTCAGTTATTTCCCTTTAGTTTTCAGATTATTGTTATGCCTGGGTGCAATGTTTCATACTATATTTAGACTTGTAACTTCGCGAGTTTTTGACCAATTTTAATAATTTTTTCTTCGTATCCTTTTATTTAGGTTACTTGATACAATCAATGACACGTGACGATGAATATGAAAGCTTTCATATCTGCATGGGACAGTAGCAGATCTAGTTATTATTATTTTTTTTTTGTGTATTTTCTGCAAATCGGATTTCTCAGAATCTAACCATAGGATCTTTCTGAAACTTTGACCTACCCCCCCATAAATGGGGTGCGAACCTTGATTAAATATATTTTCAAAACGTTTTACGAATCCGAAATCACCGAATTTTACGAACGAATGCATTTGACCTACAATGCTGTAACTTTGTGACTAGTTGACCTATTTAATTAATTCTTTTTTCTATGAGTACCTTGAGACATTTACTTCAAATCTGCAATTTCGGATTTTCGAATTTCGAAAATTCGTCGCTGTGATATCGAACCGGAAGTTTAGACCAACTCGACAACTTCTTTAGTAGTTGTACGATTTTCATGAAATTTAATATGTAAGTAAACCTTAATGATGCGACTTGAAAGATGACTTCAGAAACTTTCTAAATTATCTCCCCTTGGAGAAATTGAGTATCGAAATTTTCAAAAAAATCGACGAAATATAGGTCAAATCATGTTGAATTTTTTTTTTGGTTACTAGTTCCGAGACCACTGATTCGTACACAAAAAATGGAGTTTGTAGCTCAACCCGGAAGTGCCACCATCTTGAAATGTAAAAACCTCAAACGCCATTTTGCTTTTTTACTTACAGACACGGGAATTATATTTTCTGAATCCTTGGAGGAAGGCCTAAAAAACGTCGGGAGTAGAATTTTCATTTAGGTCAACTGGGAGTCACCATTTTGAATTGAAAATGAAAAATAGAAGCAATTTGAAGGGCCGATTTTTTGGAACACAATAACTCCCCTTCTAATTAAGCTAGAATGTTTAAACTTAGGGTAAACGTTCACTAGGTCAATGTCATGATTGAGTGTAAAGATGAGCATTTTCTGCCCGGGGTAAGCAGAGATAAGCATGCTGATTTGTTGATTCTTTAGGGCACAATAACTTCGGTTATAATGAAGGGAGGGTGGTGAAACTCTTGTCAATCGAGAGTCTAATAGCTAGCCTGTTGTGTGAAATCATTGTATCATTTTTTTTTTAAATATCAGGGATAGCAGAAAAAAGAGATCGAAAATCCAAAAAGTGGTATTTTTACGATTTAGAGCATATTTAAAGGTCCTTTTCTCTTAAAGTGAACATAATATTTTTGGGGAACTTCTTGTACAAAGAGTCTTATCGGTAGTCTTTTTTATGAAACCATCGATCAACAGTCCAAAATATCAGGAGTAGAAGAATAAAAGAATCGAAAATTGAAAACGGCACCCTTTCATTGTTAAACAAGACATGCAGTGTGGGTGGCTACAATCTGCACATTTAGTCATCGTATAGAGCTTATTCAACATTATCGAATTCCAACTGCTAAGGAATCTTTTACGTGCACTCCAATGTGTACACGCCGGTGGGAGGACACGCCAGAAAATCGAGATGAACTTTCTCGGCCAATGCAGGGATCGAACACCCGACCTCCTGGCTAGCAGGTCAACGCCTTCGCCACATAGTGTGGACACCCATCGTACATTTCATCAGTCAAATCAAAGCATTTCATTGCATTAGACCAATAATTAATTATTCTTAATTTGAAACTTTATTTTAATATTATTAAATCCTCATTTTATTGGTAGACGTTCGTCTTATTTAAAATTAAACTTTCATTTAACTATGAACAAGCCTTAACGTGTCTCTTAACAAAACAATTAAATACTCTAAAATAGTAGCTTAACCTTTTGACCTAAGCTCATTAATTTACCATTTTGTATGTGAGCGACTTGTTATTCCTCTTATATGACATATTGCACGTGTCTGATTTCAAAGGGGAGTTTGGTGGCTGAATGGTTAGTACGCGCGCGCTGTATCATAAAGCCTGTCATCGAGTCAGCTAGCTTGTTTTCGAATCTCCGGTCGTACCTGACAAGGAGTAAGGTTGCCTGTCCATCTTGGTGGGTTTTCTTCATTTCCTCCGGTTTCCTTCCACTGCCAAAGACCTCTACGCGCAAGCGAAATATTGAAATAAAATCGAACTATATGTTAGTCCCGAAATGATCTAGTTTGGGACACAATAACTCTCTTTCTAATTCAGCTAGACTTGGTGTGGGTGTTTATTAGGCCAATATCTTGATGACTCTGGAACACAATAACTCTTCTTCTAATTGGGGTACAATGTTCAAACTTGGTATAGGCATTCACTAGGTCAATGTCTTGATGAAGTTCGAAGTAGAATTTTGATTTAGGTCAACTGGTAGTCACCATTTTGAAGTGAATATGAAACATAGTGAAAAATCGACATTTACGGACTTGTAAACAAACACAATAGAGCATAGTATGTTCAATGCGTCTCCTGTGTCTGACATTAATACATTTCATCATAGTCGGGATACGGTATTTGAATATTTAAAAAATTCGATTTTTCCCTTTGATGTTTTTCGTGCTGACAAAATTCTTTACCAGTGAAAAATCACATTAACTTTACTAGATTGTGACCGATTTTAATGGGTTTTTTTCCTTGTTCGGATTATTCATATGACCCATGACATGTGACAGGAAGTGACTGTGAATATGAAAGCTTTCATTTCTGCATGGGACAGTAGCAGATCTAGTTAGGCTTTCAGACTTTCGTCTGAAAGCCTATTGAGATTACTAAACTTATTATTATTAAGCTTTCATATGTATTACATATGAAAGCTTATTGTTTCTGTTAAAGTTATTAAGCTTTCATATTACATATGAAAGCTTATTGTTTCTGTTAAGATTATTATTATTTTTTTTTTGTGTGTATTTTCTGCAAATCGGATTTCTCAGAATCTAACCATGGGATCTTTCTAAAACTTTGACCTACCCCCCCAAAAATGGGGTGCGAACGTTGTTTAAATATATTTTCAAAACGTTTTACGAATCCGAAATCACCGAATTTTACGAACGAAAAAATTGACAATGCATAGTCGTAACTTTGTTATTTTTTGACCGATTTTACTAATTCTTTTTTCTTTGAATACCTTGAAAAAAATCATTTTCATCTGCAGTTTCACATTTTCGAATTTCGAAAATTCGTCGCTGTGATTTCGAACCGGAAGTTTAGACCAATTTGACAACTTCTTTAATAGTTGTACGATTTTCATGAAATTTAGTATACAAGTAGATCTTACCGATGTGACTTCAAAAATATAATTAGAAATTTTCTAAATTATCTCCCCTTGGTGAAATTAAGGATCAAAGTTTTCAAAAAAATCGTCGAAATATAGGTCAGAATGACCTAATTTTTTTTTTCGATACTAGACAAGGAATTGCTGATTCGTACACAAAATATGGAGTTTGTCGATCGAACCGGAAGTGCCACCATCTTTAAACGTGAAAAATCAAAAAGGCTTTTTTGCTATTTTACTTACAGACTCGGGAGTTATATTTTCGGAATCCTTGAAGGAATGCCTAAAAATCTATCGGGTCAGAATTTTGATTTCGGTCATGTGATGGTCACAATTTTGAATTGAAAATGAAAAATAGAAGCAATTTGAAAGGCCCGGACTTCGGAACACAATAACTCTCCTTCTAATTAAGCTAGAATGTTCAAACTTGGTGTAGACGTTCACTAGGTCAATGTTATGATTGAGTTCAAAGTTGACCATTTTCTGCTTAGGGTGAGCAGAGATAAGCATGCTGATTTGTTGATTCTTTAGGGCACGATAACTTCGGTTATAATGAAGGGAGGGCGGTGAAACTTTTGTCAATAGAGAGTCTAATGGGTAGCCTGTTGTGTGAAATGATTGTATCATTTTTTTTAAATATCAGGGATAGCCGAAAAAAAGAGATTGAAAATCCAAAAAGTCGTATTTTTACAATTTGGAGCATGTTTAGAGGTCTTTCTCGTAAAGTCAACATACTATTTTTTGGGAACTTCTTCTACGAAGAGTCTTATTGGTAGTCTTTTATATGAAACCATCGATCAACAGTCCAACATATCAGGAGTAGAAGAACAAAAGGATCGAACATTGAAAACGGCATCCTTTCATTGTTGAGCGAAACATGAAGTGTGGGTGACTACAATCTACGCATTTAGTCATCGTATAGAGCTTATTCAACAGTATCGAATTCCAACTGCTTAGGGATATTTTACATGCACTCCAATGTGTACACGGGACCTTGGTTTTTCGTCCCATCCGAAGGACTAGACAGCTGTGCTTGTCAGGCCCTCCGTTCTGCCTTACTGACAAGGGAACCACGCCGGGAAATCGAAATGACTTTTCTCTGTGCAGAACTTTCAATTCAGGCAAAACGTTTATTGCATACGATTAAGCTGGTCAGTTGGAGCTTATTTTCAAAAGTTTTGTAATAATCGGTTGGTAATTAAAGTACCGTGCACATTAAACTGTTAAAACAGAAAATTTCGCCCGGTTGAAATGTTTCTTGCTATAAGTCAGCAATTTTCCGAATTCAGAGAGGCTGGATGGCTGAATGGTTAGCATGTGCTCGCTGTATCGTAACCTTTGTCATTGAGTCAACGGGCGTCGTTTGGATCTCCAGGTTGCACGTGACATGGTGTATGATGTCCAACCTCGTGGGTTTTCTCCGTGTTCTTCGGTTTCCTCCCAACGGCTAAAGACCAGTACGTGCAAGGGGAGTTTTTAAATAAAATTAAAAAACATATGTTAGTCCCGAAATGACCTAGTTTGTGTCGAATGGACGTTAGGCCGCATTTCCCTCTTTCTCTTTTTAAAGTTTTGTAATAATCGGTTGGTAATCAAAGGTACTGTTAAAGTGATAAAACAGAAAATTTGGCCCGGTTGTAATGTTTCTCACTTTAAATTCAGCAATTTGTCGATTTTAAGGGGCAAACGTTTATTGCGAACGATTAAGCTGGTCAGGGGGAGCTTATTTTTAAAAGTTTTGTAATATTCGGTTGATAACTAAAGGTACCGTGCAAATTAAACTGTTAAAATAGAAAATTTGGCCCGGTTGAAATGTTTCTCGCTGTAGGTCAGCAATTTGCCGATTTTAGGGAGGTTGCGTGGCTGAATGGTTAGCACATGCGCTCTGTATCATAACGTCTGTCATTGAGTCAACTGGCCTTGTTTCGATTTCTTGGTTGTACGTGACAAGGAGTATGGTCGCCTTACCAACCTCGTAGGCCGTAACGCCGCTGCCCGGGTAAAATTTCCCTCATTGCACACTTTATGGCGTATGCCCGTCTTCATTAGCCCATTGTAGGAGCAGAACAGTAGGACGTTTAACCCCATTCAATTTCATTTCATTTTCTCTATGTTGCTTATTTATTATAGTGGATAAATATTTTTCTGGTTCTAGCAATTATTATACGCCCACATTTTCATGTGGACGTATTATGTCGTCGCCCCTGTCCGTCCGGACGTCCGTCCGTCCACAATTTGATTGTGGACTCTCTACAGGTCACAATTCTTATCCGATTTTGACGAAACTTGAAATATAGGTTTATCCCCAAAAGATCTCGGTTCCTTTCGATATTGGCATGTATCGGATCAAAACTTCATGGATTATGGCCCCTGATTGTACGAAAAATCACGTTTTTAGCTTGTGGACCCTATAGAGGTCACAATTTTGAACCGATTTTGACGAAACTTGACATGCATGTTTGTAACCCAAAGATCTTGGTTCCTTTCGATATTTGCGGCTATCGGAATGTAATTTCCTGAATTATGGCCCCTGATTGTCCGAAAAATCACCCTTTTTAGCTTGTGGTCCCTCTGGAGGTCACAATTATTATTCGATTTAAAAAACCGTTTGATTATATCACCGTTACACCCTAAGGAAGGTTGAGTTCGAATTTCGGGAAAATCGGACGAAAATTGCCATACAAAATGGCCGCCGTTAGTACGCGAATACTGTTAAAAAATGGTATATCAAGGTTATGGACCATGGGTTCCATTTCGGCCGTATATGCCGGTCGGGACCTACGGCTTTGGAAAATGACCGAATCTGGATCAGACCCGTAGGTCATTTTGCACGCCGGAAAAATAGCGTATATTGTGCTAAATCATAAAATCCGGGAGACGACGAAACTCCGTGCGTGGCGTGATGTAAACTATCGGGTATAATAAAATTAACAGTGTTCAGTAGCCCACGAATGGAAACCACTGCCAATCAATTATCCTTGTGTATATTGCTCTAATCACAATTAACAAAGGCGCTACATCAAACAGATTAAAAGCTCAACATTTAATCAATTTACTTAGTTTTGTTTTGTTTTATAATTAGTAATACTGTGAGCGTGATCATTCTTGAGTTGTTGTTACAGCATATTTACCGACTTTCATCATTCGTGTGACAATTCACTGTTTGAACATCAAACAAATTAAAAACTTTTCTTTGATGTCTTCACTTGATCAGAAGAGTTAATCATGTCAATCTTGCAAATGGTATATATATATACAAGAATGTTAGCATTCTATTTATCTTTTCAAAATGTTGAAATTCCTCACCTCCCAGAATAACAAAAGAAAGCGAGATGATGATATTGCTGTCAATGAATCCGATTCCCCTTCTTCAACATCGAACCACGAGGATGACAGTTCCGCCCCGAAAAACAAAGTCAGCCGTAAATTCTCTACTAAATGGTTACAAATATTCCCGTGGTTAAGATATGATATTCCCACACAAAAATATGTATTCCCATTTGTTTTTAATCCATTTATTCCGTTTATATAACAATCGGTAGACGTCATTTGGTTAAAACAATGAGCTTTTACGATCGCCGCCATATTGAAATATGTGCAAATATCTTTACATGTTATAGAGTTAAAATACGAGCACGATATTATTTGAGCTCTTAAAATATCAATACGAGTTAATAAATTGACAAGTTTAAGAATTATGTTAATTATTGTACATGTGTATCACTTTGAATTATTTACGTGTGCTAATCATTCGGAACTACTTTTTCCCCCGTGTATGGAGAAAATAGTCAACCGCCGAATAATGTCACGTACGCCACTGAGAACCGGGATTCTAGCACCAAAACATAATTAAAACCAAGTTACGATGTTCCTTGAGCATGAAAAATGTTGACGAATTAATGAGAATTTCAACCGACACGTGCTTTACAGAAATGGAAATCCTGTAGAAACCGACGAGTATATACGGGTGATGTCGTAAACAAATAAAGAAAATACTGTACTTTCGATAAATGAATGCATCTTGTTATTGTTATACTTTATGAATGTATAAATAACTAAATGATAATAATTGATTACATGTGTTCTTTTATTTATTAGGGGGATAGGTGGGTGTTTATATAAATGTCGATGTGAGGTTGATTTTTTGTGTGACTGTCCTTGACCCAATTAAAGTCGATCGACATTCCGATAGCATATAGTTTTTGGCTTCTAAATTATGTGCTTAAAATAGAACCACTTTCTCCGTGAGAAAAATGACCGGTTGGGAAAATTTTGAAGTGGAAGCCCTGTTATGGACCCTGTGGAGGTCACAATTTTGATTCGATTTTGATGAAACTTGAAATTCATGGTTATAACCCAAAGATCTTGCTTCCTTTCGATACTTGCGCATATCGGATCGTAACTTCCTGAATTATGGCCCCTGATTATACGCAAAATCGCCTTTTTTTTTAGCTTGGAGGTCACAATTATTATTCGATTTAAAAAAACGTTTGATTATATCACCGTTACACCCTAAGGAAGGTTGAGTTCGAATTTCGGGAAAATCGGACGAAAATTGCCATACAAAATGGCCGCCGTTTGTACGCGAATACTGTTAAAAAATGGTATATCAAGGTTGTGGACCCTGTGGAGGTCACAATTTTGATTCGATTGTGTTGAAACTTGAATTCAAGGTTATAACCCAAAGATCTTGCTTCTTTTCGATATTTGCGCATATCGGATCGTAACTTCCTGAATTATGGCCCCTGATTATACGCAAAATCGCCTTTTTTTTTTAGCTTGGAGGTCACAATTATTATCCGATTTAAAAAAACGTTTGATTATATTACCGTTACACCGTAAGGAAGGTTGAGTTCGAATTTCGGGAAAATCAGACCAAAATTGCCATACAAAATGGCCACCGTTTGTACGTGAATACTGTTAAAAAATGGTATATCAAGGTTGTGGACCCTGTAAAGGTCACAATTTTAATTCGATTTTGATGAAACTTGAAATGCATGGTTATAACCCAAAGATCTTGGTTCCTTTCGGTATTTGCGCATATCGGATCGTAACTTCCTGAATTATTCGAATTTCGTGAAAATGGTACCAAAATTGCCGGAAGAAATGGTCGCCGTTTGTACGCGAATAGTGTAAAGATATGGTATATCATGGTTGTTGACTCTGTACAGGTCACAATTCTTATCCGATTTTGACGAAAAGTCACATTTCTAGGTTGTGTACCGTCACACCATAATCATTGTCGACTTCGAATTTCATGAATATCAGACTGGAACTGACCAACAAAATGGCTGCTCCCAATACAGTATGAAATACAGGACTTAATGATGTAGGAAAAATCACTTTCCGTATTGTTTGTTCTCTATCCATCTCTCGAAAATGTGGGCGTATCCTGCCTGGCAGTGCCAGCCTATCTTTTAATTTCTGCATAGAAATCTCTGGCCAGTTTTTTTTTTATTGCAGAGTGCCATTCTTGTATATTGCAGTCTATGACCCTTTGTTTAAAACATGCTTAAGAAGTCGTCACGATTTCCTACTTATAACCAAACATATTGGAAACCATAATTATATAACATATCTTGGAAGCCCGATTACAGCTATACAAGTTTCAGTTATTTCCCTTTAGTTTAAAGATTATTTTTTTGCCCCGGTGCAATGTTTCTCACTACATTTAAATTTGTAACTTTGTGAGTTTTTGACCGATTTTGATATTATGTCTTTATAATTTTCCAAATCTACATATTTAACGTACATATTCAAACAGTTGAGTTCAACCTGATTCAAAAAGTATTAGTTTTGTTCAAAGTTATCTCATTTAATTTTTCGATGTTTTCTTACCATTTTCATTTCATTTTTCTGAAAGTTTTGAAATCGGAAGTCATCCCGATTACAGCAACACAAGTATCAGTTATTTCCCTTTAGTTTTCAGATTACTCAATGTTTCATACTATATTTAGACTTGTAACTTCGCGAGTTTTTGACCAATTTTGATAGTTTGTTATTCTTATCCTTTTATTTGAGATACTTGATATAATCGATGACACGTGACGATGAATATGAAAGCTTTCATATCTGCATGCGACAGTAGCAGATCTAGTTATTATTATTTTTTTTTTTGTGTGTGTTTTCTGCAAATCGGATTTCTCAGAATCTATCCATAGGATCTTTCCGAAATTTTGACCTACCCCCCCAAAAATGGGGTGCGAACCTTGATTAAATATATTTTCAAAACGTTTTACGAATCCGAAATCACCGAATTTTACGAACGAAAAAACTGACAATGCATAGTCGTAACTTTGTTATTTTTTGACCAATTTTACTAATTCTTTTTTCTTTGAGTATCTTGAAACATTTACTTCAAATCTGCAATTTCGGATTTTCGAATTTCGAAAATTCGTCGCTGTCATTTCGAACCGGAAGTTATTACCAATTTGACAACTTCTTTAATAGTTGTGCGATTTTCGTGAAATTTAGAATGTTAGTAGATCTTGCCAATGCGACTTCAATGATGTCCTTGGAAATTTCCTAAATTATCTCCCCTTTGTGAAATTAAGGATCAAAGTTTTGAAAAAAATCGTCGAAATATAAGTCAGTATGACCTAATTTTTTTTTTGAATACTAGAGAAGTAATTACTAATTCGTACACAAAATATGGAGTTTGTCGATCGAACCGGAAGTGCCACCATCTTTAAACGTGAAAAATCAAAAAGGCTTTTTTGCTATTTTACTTACAGACTCGGGAGTTATATTTGCAGAATCCTTGAAGGAATGCCTAAATATGTGTCGGATCCGAATTTTGATTTCGGTCACGTGATGGTCACCATTTTGAATTGAAAATGAAAAATAGAAGCAATTTGAAGGACCGGGACTTTGGAATACAATAACTCTCCTTCTAATTAAGCTAGAATGTTCAAACTTGGTGTAGACGTTCACTAGGTGAATGTCATGATTGAGTTCAAAGATGAGCATTTTCTGCTTATGGTAAGCAGAGATAAGCATGCTGATTTGTTGATTCTTTAGGGCACGATAACTTCGGTTATAATGAAGGGAGGGCGGTGAAACTTTTGTCATTAGAGAGTGTAATAGCTAGCCTGTTGTTTCAAATTATTGTATTATTTTTTTTAAATATCAGGGATAGCCGAAAAAAAAGATTGAAAATCCAAAAAGTCGTATTTTTACAATTTGGAGCATGTTTAGAGGTCTTTCTCGTAAAGTCAACATACTATTTTTTGGGAACTTCTTCTACAAGGAGTGTTATTGGTAGTCTTTTATATTAAACCATCGATCAACAGTCCAACATATCAGGAGTAGAAGAACAAAAGGATCGAACATTGAATACGGCACCCTTTCATTGTTAAGCGAAACATTCAGTGTGGGTGACTACAATCTACGCATTTAGTCATCGTATAGAGCTTATTCAACAGTATCGAATTCCAACTGCTTAGGGATAATTTACATGCACTCCAATGTGTACACGGGACCTTGGTTTTTCGTCCCATCCGAACGACTAGACAGCTGTGCTTGTCAGTCCCTCCGTTCTGCCTCACTGACAAGGGGAACCACGCCGTTGAAATGTTTCTTGCTATAAGTCAGCAATTTTCCGAATTCAGGGAGGCTGAATGGTTAGCATGTGTGCGCTGTATCGTAACGCCTGTCATTGAGTCAACGGAAGTCGTTTCGATCTCCAGGTTGCACGTGACATGGTGTATGATGTCCTTGTGGGTTTTCTCCGTGTTCTTCGATTTCCTCCCAACGGCTAAAGACCAGTACAATAAAGTTAAAAAAACATATGTTAGTCCCGAAATGACCTAGTTTGTGTCGAATGGACGTTAGGCCGCATTTCTCTCTTTCTCTTTTATTTTTAAAGTTTTGTAATAATCGGTTGGTAATCAAAGGTACTGTAAAAGTGATAAAACAGAAATTTGGCCCGGTTGTAATGTTTCTCACTTTAAAGTCAGCAATTTGTCGATTTTAAGGGGCAAACGTTTATTGCGAACGATTAAGGTGGTCAGGGGGAGCTTATTTTTAAAAGTTTTGTAATAATCGGTTGATAACTAAAGGTACCGTGCAAATTAAACTGTTAAAATAGAAAATTTCGCCCGGTTGAAAGGTTTCTCGCTGTAGGTCAGCAATTTGCCGATTTTAGGGAGGTTGCGTGGCTGAATGGTTAGCACGTGCGCTCTGTATCATAACGTCTGTCATTGAGTCAACTGGCGTTGTTTCGATTTCTTGGTTGTGCGTGACAAGGAGTATGGTCGCCTGTCCAACCTCGTAGGCCGTAACGCCGCTGCCCGGGTAAAATTTCCCTCATTGCACACTTTATGGCGTATGCCCGTCTTCATTAGCCCATTGTAGGAGCAGAACAGTAGGACGTTAAACCCCATTCAATTTCATTTCATTTTCTCTATATTGCTTATTTATTATAGTGGATAAATATTTTTTTGGTTCTAGCAATTATTTAATTTCTGCATAGAAATCTTGCTTTGGCCATTTTTTTTATTGCAGAGTGCCATTCTTGTATATTGCAGTCTATGACCCTTTGTTTAAAATATGCTTAAAGTTGGGTTCTCGGATACAAACTGGGTGATTTGATGATATATTAGAATTAAAAACATATTCAAACTAATTATCTTATCATAATTTTGCTTCAAATCGTTCTCATAACATTTTTATTGACGAGAATAGCCTGCTATAAAAATCTATCGAAAGAGACCATGATTGCGTCAGGCGAATACCCCTCACCGTAACCAATGGCAACGCTGGCAGACGACAGGGGAGAATGCATTGCATACACAAGACGATGTTGTCTGTAAGCGCTGACTATTTACTACAAATATAGAATCCTAATTAAATTCTCGGATTATCCACTGCATGCGTCTTTTTCCGTGATTTTTACCCCAGAAATTGTTGTATGTCTAACTCTTCATAAAGTTTTTCAAAATGTACACAAATCACTCAAGTTCGCGTGCAGCCTTCAACGCCAAGCGTGCAGGTACCCTTATTCGTCGGGTTGACTATTAAAGGACAATATTGGTGCCAGTCATTATCACATATGTGATAGAACTGATTAAACACTTTCCAAAAATATTATTAACACAAAGATCATCGCTACCATAGAGGAGTAATAAAGAATTCATGAATCGGAAGTGACGAACGCCAAAGGAAAACACGAGTTATCTCTCTATGTGAATGACTGAAGTGACGAGTGATGACAGATAAACGGCGGAATTTCTGCTCACTAATAATTCCTTCGAAGACAAAAAGCTGTTATGGGACCGCAAGAGGATATCTGACGATTCAATAAAGTAACTAAGTGTCATAAGATAAGAACACGGGAAAAATAGAAATACTCCGTACAGCCCCTTGTTTTTATTCATTCTATAGAGGAGACCGGGGCACATTGAACACTGTATAGTGTTGGGTTGTATAGTATTATTTATAAAGGATATATCCATGGTGGTTCAATGTGCTCCGGTCTTCCCTACCTTATAAAAACATGGTAATGCACGAACCTTTTTCTGTTTTTCTTTCGCGTTCTCTTATGTAGTGACAGCCAATTCTTTTTATGAATTGTAAGATATTCTCTCACAGTGTCACACAGCAACTTTGGGTCTTCGAGGGAATTATTAGTGAGCAGATATTCGCCCATGTATCTGTAATCACTAGTCACTTCAGTTAGCTATATAGAGGAATAACTCGTGTTTTCCTTTGGCGTTCGTCACTTCCGATTTCATGAATCCTTTATTACTCCTCTATGGTAGCGATGATCTCTGTGTTAATATTATATTTGGAAAGTGTTTAATCAGTTCTATCACATATGTGATAATGACTGGCACCAATATTGTCCTTTAAGGGAACCCATTACATTTTTGTCCTGTTTACGCTCCATGAGTGTTTTTCAGGGAATCCAGTATTTTTCTAGTAAAATTGGATATCTCTTCTTTCCATATATACCAAAATTGCCATACTTTTATAGGCAATGACCACCCGATAAATACTTATCTGGGAACCCAACTTTAAGAAGTCGTCACGATTTCCTACTTATAACCGAACATATTGGAAACCATAATTATATAACATATCTTGGAAACCCGATTACAGCTATACAAGTTTCAGTTATTTCCCTTTAGTTTAAAGATTATTTTTTTGCCCGGGTGCAATGTTTCTCACTACATTTAAATTTGTAACTTTGTGAGTTTTTGACCGATTTTGATATTATGTCTTTATAATTTTCCAAATCTACATATTTAACGTACATATTCAAACAGTTGAGTTCAACCTGATTCAAAAAGTTTTAGTTTTGTTCAAAGTTATCTCATTTAATTTTTCGATGTTTTCTTACCATTTTCATTTCATTTTTCTGAAAGTTTTGAAGTCGGGAGTCATCCCGATTACAGCAACACAAGTATCAGTTATTTCCCTTTAGTTTTCAGATTACTCAATGTTTCATACTATATTTAGACTTGTAACTTCGCGAGTTTTTGACCAATTTTGATAGTTTGTTATTCTTATCCTTTTATTTGAGATACTTGATATAATCGATGACACGTGACGATGAATATGAAAGCTTTCATATCTGCATGGGACAGTAGCAGATCTAGTTTTTTTTTTTTTGTGTATTTTCTGCAAATCGGATTTCTCAGAATCTAACCATAGGATCTTTCTGAAACTTTGACCTACCCCCCCCCCCAAAAAAAAAATGGGGTGCGAACGTTGTTTAAATATATTTTCAAAACGCTTTACGAATTTGAAATCACCGAATTTTACGAACGTAAAAACTGACAATGCATAGTCGTAACTTTGTTATTTTTTGACCGATTTTACTAATTCTTTTTTCTTTGAATACCTTGAAAAAAATCGTGTTCATCTGCAGTTTCACATTTTCGAATTTCGAAAATTCGTCGCTGTGATTTCGAACCGGAAGTTTAGACCAATTTGACAACTTCTTTAATAGTTGTACGATTTTCATGAAATTTAGTATACAAGTAGATCTTACCGATGTGACTTCAAAAATATAATTAGAAATTTTCTAAATTATCTCCCCTTGGTGAAATTAAGGATCAAAGTTTTCAAAAAAATCGTCGAAATATAGGTCAGAATGACCTAAAAAAAATTTTCGATACTCGACAAGTAATTACTGATTCCTACACAAAGTATGGAGTTTGTCGATCGAACCGGAAGTGCCACCATCGTGAAACATGAAAAATCCCTAAGGCTTTTTTGCTATTTTACTTACAGACACGGGAGTTATATTTTCTGAATCCTTGAAGGATGGCCCAAAAGTCGTAGGGAGCAGAATTTTGATTTCGGTCACGTGATGGTCACCATTTTGAATTGAAAATGAAAAGTAGTAGCAATTTGAAGGGCCGAGACTTTGAAACACAATAACTCTCCTTCTAATTGAGCTAGAATGTTCAAACTTGGTGTGGACGTTCACTAGGTCAATGTCATGATTGAGTTCAAAGATGAGCATTTTCTGTCTAGGGTAAGCAGAGATAGGCATGCTGATTTGTTGATTCTTTAGGGCACGATAACTTCGGTTATAATGAAGGGAGGGCTGTGAAACTTTTGTCGATAGAGAGTCCAATAGCTAGCCTGTTGTGTGAAATCATTGTATCATTTATTTTAAATATCAGGGATAGGCGAAAAAAAGAGATTGAAAATCCAAAAAGTCGTATTTTTACAATTTGGAGCATGTTTAGAGGTCTTTCTCGTAAAGTCAACTTAATATTTTTTGGGAACTACTTCTACAAAGAGTCTTATTGGTAGTCTTTTATATAAAACCATCGATCAACAATCCAACATATCAGGAGTAGAAGAACAAAAGGATCGAACATTGAAAACGGCATCCTTTCATTGTTAAGCGAAACATGCAGTGTGGGTGACTACAATCTACACATTTAGTCATCGTATACAGCTTATTCAACAGTATCGAATTCCAACTGCTTAAGGATATTTTTTTTCGTCCCATCCGAATGACTAGACAGCTGTGCTTGTCAGGCCCTCCGTTCTGCCTCAATGACAACGGGGAACCACGCCGGGAAATCAAGATGAACTTTTTCCGTGCAGAACTTTCAATTCAGGCCAAACATTTATTGCATACGATTAAGCTGGTCAGTTGGAGCATATTTTCAAAAGTTTAGTAATAATCGGTTGGTAATTAAAGTACCGTGCACATTAAACTGTTAAAATAGAAAATTTCGCCCGGTTGAAATGTTTCTTGCTATAAGTCAGCAATTTTCCGAATTCAGAGAGGCTGAATGGCTGAATGGTTAGCATGTGCGCGCTGTATCGTAACGTCTGTCATTGAGTCAACGTTGCACGTGACATGGAGTATGATGTCCAACCTCGTGGGTTTTCTCCGTGTCCTTCGGTTTCCTCCCAACGGCTAAAGACCAGTAAGCGCAAGGGGAGTTCTTAAATAAAATTAAAAAACATATGTTAGTCACGAAATGACCTAGTTTGTGTCTAATGGACATTAGGCCGCATTTCTCTCTTTCTCTTTTATTTTTAAAGTTTTGTAATAAACGGTTGGTAATCAAAGGTACTGTAAAAGTGATAAAACAGAAAATTTCGCCCGGTTGTAATGTTTCTCACTTTAAAGTCAGCAATTTGCCGATTTTAAGGGGCAAACGTTTATTGCGAACGATTAAGCTGGTCAAGGGGAGCTTATTTTTAAAAGATTTGTAATATTCGGTTGATAACTAAAGGTACCGTGCAAATTAAACTGTTAAAATAGAAAATTTGGCCCGGTTGAACTGTTTCTCGCTGCAGGTCAGCAATTTGCCGATTTTAGGGAGGTTGCGTGGCTGAATAACGTCTGTCTTTGAGTCAACTGGCGTTGTTTCCATTTCTTGGTTGTACGTGACAAGGAGTATGTTCGCCTGTCCAACTTCGTAGGCCGTAACGCCGCTGCCGAGGTAAAATTTCCCTCATTGCACACTTAATGGCATATGACCGTCTTCATTAGCCCATTTTAGGAGCAGAACAGTAGGACGTTAAACATCATTCAATTTCATTTCATTTTCTCTATGTTGCTTATTTATTATAGTGGATAAATATTTTTCTGGTTCTAGCAATTATTTAATTTCTGCATAGAAATCTTGCTTTGGCCAGTTTTTTTATTGCAGAGTGCCATTCTTGTATAATTCAGTCTATGATCCTTTGTTTAAAACATGCTTAAGAAGTCGTCACGATTTCCTACTTATAACCAAACATATTGGAAATATTAGGGGTTGGGTGGCTGAATGGTTAGCACGCGCGCCTGTCATTGAGTTAACTAGCGTGTTTTCAAATGCCCGGTTGTACGTGACAAGGAGTAAGGTCGCCTGTCCAACCTGCCATTTTTAATTTGTTTTTCCCGCCATTTTCATTTCATTTTCTCATCCGTCTCATTACAGTAATACAAGTTTCAGTTATTTCCCTTTAGTTTTCAGATTATTGTTATGCCTGGGTGCAATGTTTCATACTATATTTAGACTTGTAACTTCGAGATTTTTTGACCAATTTTGATAATTTTTTCTTATCCTTTTATTTAGGATACTTGATACAATAAATGACACGTGACGATGAATATGAAAGCTTTCATATCTGCATGGGACAGTAGCAGATCTAGTTATTATTTTTTTGTTTGTGTATTTTCTGCAAATCGGATTTCTCAGAATCTAACCATAGGATCTTTCTGAAACTTTGACCTACCCCCCCCCCCAAAAAAAAATGGGGTGCGAACGTTGTTTAAATATATTTTCAAAACGTTTTACGAATCCGAAATCACCGAATTTTACGAACGAAAAAACTGACAATGCATAGTCGTAACTTTGTTATTTTTTGACCGATTTTACTAATTCTTTTTTCTTTGAATACCTTGAAAAAAATCATTTTCATCTGCAGTTTCACATTTTCCAATTTCGAAAATTCGTCGCTGTGATTTCGAACCGGAAGTTTAGACCAATTTGACAACTTCTTTAATAGTTGTACAATTTTCATGAAATTTAGTATATAAGTAGATCTTAGCAATGTGACTTCAAAAATATAATTAGAAATTTTCTAAATTATCTCCCCTTGATGAAATTAAGGAGCAAAGTTTTAAAAAAAATCGTCGAAATATAGGTCAGAATGAGCTAATTTTCTTTTTCGTTACTAGACTGATTCGTACACAAAATATGGAGTTTGTCGATCGAACCGGAAGTGCCACCATTTTTAAACGTGAAAAATCAATAAGGTTTTTTTGCTATTTTACTTACAGACTCGGGAGTTATATTTTCGGAATCCTTGAAGGAATGCCTAAATATCTGTCTGATCAGAATTTTGATTTCGGTCACGTGATGGTCACCATTTTGAATTGAAAATGAAAAATAGAAGCAATTTGAAGGGCTGGGACTTTGGAACACAATAACTCTCCTTCTAATTAAGCTAGAATGTCCAAACTTGGTGTAGACGTTCACTAGGTCAATGTCATGATTGAGTTCAAAGATGAGCATTTTCTGCCTAGGTTAAGCAGAGATAAGCATGCTGATTTGTTGATTCTTTAAGGCACGATAACTTCGGTTATAATGAAGGGAGGGTGGTGAAACTCTTGTCAATCGATAGTCTAATAGCTAGCCAGTTGTGTGAAATCAGTGTATCATTATATTTAAATATCGGGGATAGCAGAAAAAAGAGATCGAAAATCCAAAAAGTCGTATTTTTACGATTTGGAGCATTTTTAAAGGTCCTTTTCTCTTAAAGTCAACATAATATTTTGGGGGAACTTCTTCTACAATGAGTCTTATCGGTAGTTTTTTTATATGAAACCATCGACCAACAGTCCAAAATATCAGGAGTAGAAGAATAAAAGGATCGAAAATTGAAAACGGCACCCTTTCATTGTTAAGCAAAACATGCAGTGTGGGTGTCTATAATCTGCACATTTAGTCATTGTATAGAGCGTATTCAACAGTATCGAATTCCAACTGCAAAGGGATCTTTTACGTGTACTCCAATGTGTACACGGCGGGGGCGACACGCTAGAAAATCGAGATGAACTTTCTCGGCCAATGCAGGGATCGAACACCCGACCTCCTGGGTAGCAGGCCAACGACTTAGCCACATAGTCTGGACACCCATCGTACATTAATTTTTTTCTTCTTACCCTTTTATTTAGGATACTTGATACAATCGATGACACATGACGTTGAATATGAAAGCTTTCATATCTGCATGGGACAGTAGCAGATCTAGTTCATTATTGTTATTGCCCCAGCCTTATCGGCGTCTTTTATAATTATATCAGAATTAGATCTTATATTATTAAGACTCTGACGCTCACCTAAGAAATATTGGAACGAAATTTGTTTTTACTTAACTGGATGGGTTTGGATGTTTTTGACTAAGTTATCCAATTGTGGGTCTCTTCCTGTGTTAGGTATAAAATCCGATTTGTTTTTCACAATGCTGACTAATTCGGATTTACATAATCCATTGGATTCATCGTCATCAAGCATAACATTTGATAAATACTGTGAATGTCTTAAATCTCGACAAAATACAGATAGTTCAGATTTTAACTGGACTTTGTTTTCTTTCGGTGTTGGTGTAAATTTTAATCCTTTCAGTAGTATCTTCATATCATAATCATTGAAAATATAGTTCGAAGTATTTATTATTTTGGGATCTATTGGTATCTTTATCTTCCAACGATCGCGCGGTTCCCATTTTCAGGGATTCTAGAATCTTTCATTCCACGGGAATTGATGGTTCGGATATTATGATCGTGTGGTGTGATACCTTCTTTTCACGAAAAAGCATGCATTTCCGCATATGTTCGCCTTGTATTTCCACCTTGAGAATATGCATTGGTATTCTTTTGTCTATCTTGGGGTCTAGAATTATTTCCTCGAATCGACATACCACTTTTTCTGCTATTCATATTTTGTTTTGGTGGTGATTGGCTTCTGCTTTTCTTCGAGTCATTGATGTTTTTCATTGATTTCTTCTTAATCATTTTGAAGAGACTCGTGCCAAACTGTTCTTCATATGAAGTCAACCACTGTTATGTGGACTTCGATATTTTGTGGCTTTGATCTTCATTTTGTAGACATTCATCTTTTCACATTTGTCTCAAATATTCTTTAACATTATTGATGGGAATGTCAGATAATGTTTCCACAATTGAATTATCTACTGTCATATACTCAGTTTTATGCTTTTCAGAATTTATTTTCATCAGTTTATTTGAGTTATAAAGTTCTGAATACTTCTTTCAACACGGAGCTGCTTAGATTCTTCATCCTCGCCTCCCACGTTGGGCGCTCTGAATCTTATCGGGAGGAGTGGGGTATTTCGTGATACCCATTCTTCATAGTGTTTTATTTGTTCAGACACTTTAAAATAATTCCAATAAAATTTACTTCTCTCCTCTAGTATTCCACAGTCTTATCATGTTCAGTTTTATTGGATTGCCTTCAGTTGCCACATTTTATGTACTGATATCGCATTGTTGTGCAATCTCCTGTTTCTGATTATTAGTAACTGTAGTTATCAATCGTATATCTTCCGTGGTTAAGTCAGCTCTTGTTACCAGAGATTTGACATCTTGTAAGAGTGCCTTGATACTTTTCAAGTATCCCATTAGCCCTCTCCAACCTCGTGGGTTTTCACCGAGTCCTCCGGTTTCCTCCACTGCTAAAGACCCCTACACGCAAGCGACTGATTGACATAAAATTGAATCACATGTTAGTCCCGAAATGACTTAGTATGTGTCGAGTAGACGTTAAACCCCATTTCTCTCTCTCTCTCCATCAGCCCACTTTCCATTATTTGCTACTGAGAGTGTTTAAATGGTAAACTTGTATTTCAGCCTTATTACAAAATTGCTAAATGACCAGGTAATAAATTGGTCTTTAACCTCTCGTTTTGTGTACGGTGTATTAGGCATTTTGATAAAGGGACAGACTTTTATTGCAACAGGACCCAAGAACATGAATGGATAACCCCCTCACTAAGTGACAAGAATGGTGGACAGCCTCCGCCATCATTGAGTTAATTAATAATTTTAAATTATTTGGATTCCAGATACATGAATATAGTAGTAGTTCCTGATTTTGATGAAAAGACACTGTGAATAATGTCTTTTAATCGAGCTTTTAATTTACTATGGGGAATTTTCGTGTACAATGTAGAGAAGTCAAACGTTTGTATAGAGGAGACTGAAGCAAGTGATCTCGATTGTAAACCATCAAGTGATTCTTTGGAATTTTTCAATATCCACATTTGATTAATACCACTACGGGAGTATATTTTGTCACAGTATTTTTGGATACCTTCTTTAACTGCCGTTAATATAGATGTCAATACTTTAGAAATTGGTTTTGTGGAACAACGGGATGAACCTGCTATAAAACGTTGCTTATAGGGATTTTTATGTAGTTTAGGTATCCAATATAACAAGGGCAGATCTGTATAGGTATCTCCACATGGAGTACCAAATGAAGTTAGTACAGATCTGTGATTGGATATAAAATTTCATCCTTACTAAGTGTAGTACGTTTATACGTAGCACTGTCAACTGATGTCCCAAAACCAAGTTCTTTGAACAGACAGTCATAATAGTATCGTTTACATATAAAAACTATGTTATTGGACGCTTTGTCAGCCGGAACAATGACATACTTGTCATGTAAGGCGTTGAGATTTTCAACAATGCTAATATCACTGAAAATAGATTTAGGCCTTGTGTCAACTAACAAACGTTGCATGTAAGTTCTTCGTTTTAGTAAACGACTAATAGACTTAGTCCAATCTGAGAGGGTATCGATGATAACATCTTCCCTCCTGGCCCGTGATCTAGCGTAGTCCTCTACGGCATCCATAATAAGTTTGAAATTTTGATCCCATGAAAATGGTTGCGGTTCCCGGTATTTGGGTCCTTTAGACAAAATTTCACGTAACTTATTATTCTGGACTATATTCAAATTACCAGTAACCACATGTCCAGGTGGCCGGTAAAGGAAGGACGACGTAGAGCAAGAACAGGGCGGAGGGTTATCATATAAGTCTTTTGCATTGATGTCAGATAATGCGTTTCTGTAATTAAATATCTTGGATGCAATGGGTTTAGTATAAGTATAAGAAATCCTAGGAACAGTAACAGTTTTGAAGTAAGGAGGGATGTGTGCTGTGACATGCTTATGGTGTAATATTTGGCTTAACCCGATAGCATCAATGCCTTTATTAGCAAATTTCGAGTTCATAGCATGCTCTATCAAAATAAGAAATAAAACTGGATGCAACGCAATATGTGATGAGCAGTGACACCCTTAAAATGTGAAATCTGATCTTTATGATATATTCCTTCCCTGTTGCTTCCCTATTTCAGGCCGTTTATTTGTGCTTCATTCCATCTCTCGAATTTCCCGAGTAATAAAAACGGTGTCATCACTCCATCAGTGCCTACAAGACGCTTGCTGATCAGTGAGGTTTGGACTCCACCCATACAAGAGCCTCTCCCTCAGAAAATCGAAATTTCTAAAAACGTCAAATTTGGGTCAAAATGCGCTTTTTCGACCTTTTGTCCATCCATGGAGTGTGGATTACATAGAGCATATCCAACCAAGTGAAAGGACTATAGTGGCAGTACTCTAAACCGTGGCGGACTAGGGATTAGTGAGTGTTGTTTTTCCGAGATACTTGAACCCCCTTTTGATCATTCCCACTTCTTTGTTGTTTCAAGAATGCGAGAATGGAATTCAAGTTGATCATCGACTAACACACCAAGATTCTTTTTCTTCTTTCACAGTTGTGAGTTTCACCACTTCCGCCTCATTGTGTATTCGTTGTGCATGGTGTATTCATACTGGTGGTGACCATTACCTATTCTCGTCACTTTAGATTTGTCGGGTCGGAATTTCACACACCATTCTGTACTCTGGATGTTTTGTTGGGTCGAGTCACAATTTACATCACCAAAGCGTTGTGTGTTGTCGGTGAATAACATTACGAAATTTGCTGCTAGAGCAGGTACATCGTTAATGATTATTAGGAATAGAATGGGACCGATAATGCTACCTTGAGGGACACCACTGCCTTCTGTAAGTAACTTGTCACTTTTGATGTCAATCACTTGTGACGTCAACGAAGACGTAACTAAAGAATGAATTTAGGGTCTCAGCTTTCTCTGAGTCGGTGACTGCATTACCATCTTGGGTTTCGACTTCGAGTATGGGAATACTTTCTTTGACTTTGGTGCACTTGTTAACTGCTTTGTAGAAGAGGTTGGGTTGGGCTTAGCTTGTTCAGCAACTATATTATCACAGTTTTTGGTTGCTTTGGCTTTCACTCGATTTACTTCCCAAACCATCTGTTCATAAGCGTTTTTCGTGTCATCAGTACATTCACGCCTGGCGATGGAGTAGCATTGGATTTCTTTTTGAAAAGAACTTTCAGGTCTTTAATTATCCATGGCTGATCAATATTTTTCTTTTTTGCTCTGGTTAAGTTTTACTGTTAGGATATTGTTTTTGGTGCCCGACTTGAGAACATCTTTCAGCTTTGAACATATCTCTTCAACACGAGAGTCTTGGTTGTAATTCCATTGATGATGTTGTACGTTTTCTCTGAAGCTGTCATAATCGCCTTTATGGTACTTTTTAATCACCTTCGGATCAGCACTAGTGGCAATGTAACGCTTGATTTGAAATTTTAGGCAATCGTGATGACTTTTTACCTATCCGCGGTTCGTGAGTTAATTGTTCCACCATGTTGGGCTAGTTTGAAAATATCAAGTCGATTAGAGATGGTTTCTGCTGTTTTCTATGGCCGGTGTAAAATATGACGAGCTGTGTTAGGAGCAGATCTTGGGTCACCGGGTGGTTTGTTGATTCAAGGCAGTGTTACAGTTCTTCAAACTGAATGGAAACTCATTCTTGCTAGAGTTTCAAAAGTTTAACTGCTCAAAAACGATATGCCCAGTTCATCGATACAATTTGGATCTGAGCTGGCAGCAAATTCGATTCTTTTACATGAAAAAGCAAAAACTGCATTTATCCTATGATATTGACAAGATTCTGAAAATTTTTGTGTCCACCATTTTCCGTGGCCAATATGACCTTGTGTCATGGACACTTTTTAATATGCAATAGTATGATCTCTAAACCTATTTTTGTTCCTTAATGCTGCCGCCCCTAAATTGTAAATAGTGTACCTTTCTCGTTGCTGCATTTTATTTTCCTTGTAAAAAAAATAGTACCATTCTCATTGCTGGAATTTTTTCTAATGGGTCAGGTCATAGGACAGCAACACTACCATAGAATCCAAATTGTTCTTTTGCACCATGTTCTCCCTGTTCAATACATTTTGATTATTCTTAGTATGAATTTGGCATAGATCAGTAGGACTGCGATGGAGAGCACATTTCCACATTTTATTCGGTGTCATTGCTATATTCTCCCGGGTACCTGCGATATGCGGTAACCCATCCAATCAGCATAGACATATTGTGCTAATGTCCCACTATAGTCAAAATTGTGTCAAATGTATGTCTGAATAGTCCTTTTGTCTGTCTTGTCGCCATATCTGCTAGTTTTGCTTGGATAATTGCAATAAACTGAGGTATTGGTACAGACATCGTGTCAGAAGCATGGCGGTGATTCAATGTGCACAGGCGGACTCCCAGTGAGAGGCAGTAGCTAAACTTCGGTCTTGATGTCGTTTGACTACCTGCTTGTATCAAGTAACGAAAACTAACTAGTACATTTGTTACGCCAGGTCAATGCTCACTCGAACTTGATCAACCCTAAAGTTATATCAAAAGCAAATGAAGGTGCCACGCAATATTATCGTTGGTGCGATATGCGATATTGTCTACTCTTTTATAGCATTTTACTATGTTAATACTGAGAAAAACACTAGCCATATATCAAATTCGCTGTTTGTCTTAAAATTTCTTCTTTTTTTCTCTATTTTTAATCGTGCATTGTCAGGGGCGTAAATGTGGGGGTTGTGGGGGGTGGTAGTCGGTCGCAAAATCAGTTCAGTCGGTCGCAAAATAGGAGTATATAGTCGGTATCAAAATAAGTGTTAACTGTATACGTCACGCAAAACTTTAGTATATAATAACCTTGTCAACTTATCATGTTTGAACAGATGCTGTGTTTCAGTCCCATTCTGTTGTGAGTATGTTAGTCTAACAATAAAATTTCACCCAGGGAGAAAAATAGCCGGTCTCAAAATAAGTGCAGTCAGTGCAGTCGATCTCAAACACAATGCCAGAATAGATCCCAAATACTGTGTATTTGTGTGAATCCGTGAGCCTAAATTGCATACGTCACTCGTAATCTGTTGTGAGTGTGTTCGTCTAACAACAAAAAAGTCGGTCACAAAATAAGTACAGTCACTGCAGTCGGTCTCAAAAACAATACCTGTGTATTTGCACGAAACCGTGTGCCTAAATTGCATACGTCACACAAAACTATAGTATAAAATAACCATGCGTAGGCTTGTCACTCTTATTCTGTAGTGAGTATGTTGTTCTATGAGACCGCAGTGGGTCTCCGAGTAAATGAATTAATGAGATAAACCAACAATCACAAAACGGGCGAAATTGGCAGATAAGCCTCAAGATTCTGCCCCATTTCTTATCCTCTCGATAACGAGAATTTGGTTCCATTTGCTATGATATTAATTCAAATTTTCAAGCCGAGTCCCAAAAATTTAAAAGCTCCGTTACTTATAACATCATTTTTATACGCCCACATAGAAATGTGGACGTATATTGCCGTCGCCCCCGTCCGTCCGTCTGTCGGTCCGTCGGTCCGTCCGTCCATCGTCCACAATTTTTTGTGAACGCACTAGAGGCCAGGGTTAATATCCGATTGACTTTAAATTTATACACAGTGTTTAAGGTCATGAGACGAAGAAGCCTATTGATTTTCAGCAATATCCGATAATTACTGCCAGAGTTATGACCCTTGATCACTTTGAAAAATCTTGTGAGCTCTCTAGAGACTAAAGTTAATATCCGATTGACCTTAAATTTACACACAGTGTTTAAGGTCATGAGACGAAGAAGCCTATTGATTTTCAGCGATGTCCGATAATTACTGACAGAGTTATGACCCTTGATCACTTTGAAAAATCTTGTGAACGCTCTAGAGGCTAAAGTTAATATTGGATTGACTTTAAATTTATACACAGTGTTCAAGGTCATGATACGAAGAAGCCTATTGATTTTCAGCAATATCCGATAATTACTGCCAGAGTTATGACCCTTGATCACCTTGAAAAATCTTGTGAATGATCAAGAGGCTAGAGTTAATATCCGATTGACCTTAAATTTACACACAGTGTTTAAGGTCATGAGACGAAGAAGCCTATTGATTTTCAGCGATGTCCGATAATTACTGACAGAGTTATGACCCTTGATCACTTTGAAAAATCTTGTGAACGCTCTAGAGGCTAAAGTTAATATTGGATTGACTTTAAATTTATACACAGTGTTCAAGGTCATGATACGAAGAAGCCCATTGATTTTCAGCAATATCCGATAATTACTGCCAGAGTTATGACCCTTGATCACTTTGAAAAATCTTGTGAATGATCAAGAGGCTCGAGTTAATATCCGATTGACTTTAAATTTATACACAGTGTTTAAGGTCATAAGACGAAGAAGCCTATTGATTTTCACGGATTTCCGATAATTAGTGCCACAGTTATGGCCCTTGATCACTTCAAAAAATCTTGTGGATGCTCTAGAGGACAAAGAGGATGTCCGATTGACTTCGAATTTATACACGGTGTTTAAGGTCATGAGACGAAGAAGCCTATTGATTTTCAGCGATTTCTGATAATTAGTGCCAGAGTTGTGTCCCTTGATCACTTCAAAAAATCTTGTGGATGCTCTAGAGGCCAAAGTTAATATCTGATTGACTTTAAATTTATACACGGTGTTTAAGGTCATGAGACAAAGAAGCCTGTTGATTTTCAACGATCTCTGATAATTATTGCCAGAGTTATGGCCCTTGATCATATCAAAAAATCCTGTGGACGCTCTAGAGGCCAAAGTTAATATCCGATTGACTTTAAATTTACACACACAGTTTAAGGTCATGAGACGAAGAAACCTACTGATTTTCAGCGATTTCAAATAATTACTTCCAGAGTTATCTCCCTTGATCACTTCAAAAAACCTTGTGACACTATAGATGCCAAACTTATCATCCGATTGACTTCAGATTGATACACAGAGTTTAAGGTGTTGAAAGGAACAAGTATTTTGATTTTCAATGAATTTTGATAATTGAACAGCTAAATCCATGATATTAAATATTTCCTATACTAATTGTTAGCGTGGGGCAAAACTTTATAAAAAGCTAACAAATTCTAATGATTTTCAGATAATTACATAATGAGTTGTTACTCTTAATCAGATTTTAGTGTATTACAAATGTTTCATCCCCCCAAAAAGTAAAAACATGCGACAACCCTTGTTGACTGCCCGGACGATTTAGCTGCTGTGGGCGTATGTTTCGTTGCCTGGCAACCTATCTTTCTACACAGTTACATATCTGAAATTTTTTTTCGCGCCTGCGGCGCTCGATTCCAACTATTCTTCTACTCCTCAGTTGTCTTATACTGTATCAGTACTATTATATTTACAATTATAGTGAACTGCCCAGTTTGTAGTACCACTGGTGTGTGGGGCGTCAGATTGTACAGATGTTATGTCAACTCTTGCAAAACAGATCTTGAGATTCTGTCCCATTGACTGACATTTCTGGTCCACTCGTGCACAAGAATTTCTCCCAGCAATGACCTCATAAGCCAGGATATTGAATCAATTTTTAAAAATTTTCTCAAATTACTGTGTTATAGGCACAATCAATAATACGACATAAACTAAATAAAACTGCTTTCCGAGACAACGATCGGCGAACGACTATGTAGTTTTACATTACTATATATGTACTACCGGGACGCCTCATGTTATAGCCAGTATTTTGTTTACTTTCATTGTGGGGTGGGATTGTGGATGGCGCCCTAGATTTGAAACCGCCCCTACTCCACCCATATTCCCTAGAAAACTCACTCGCGGTGCTCGGCTCCTGATTGCGTCACTCGCACTGGAGGGGGGGGGGGAATGTGCATCAGTCGGTCGCATTTTGGCTAAACACCCCCCCAAAACGAAATCATTATGTACGCCCCTGATATAGACCGTTAATAAACAGCGAACAAATGTTTTATTATATTGATATATGTATACGTCTAATAATAATATTCTAAAATATAACCTTTATAAAACAGTCAACCAATAAATAGCAATAGTGTGCAACGAGAAAAAATATATGTTTAAAGTACAGCAAGAATCTCATATTTTCGAAGAAAGTCAAAACATAATTATTTCTGTCTTTGCTCAATAGGTTGTCAATTCACTATTATACGATGATAAGTATCATTCTCACACTTAAAAATTATTCACACGGAAATAATAACACAATTACCTCCCTTAATTTTGCCAATTTCTCAGCTGGCAATAGTGAATTATAGGATAATTCTTTAACAAGGTATGTATTTCAAGGCTTTATTTAATACATATTAAAAATGTAACTAAAAAATTTTAATATGAAATTCTTGCTTTAAGCAATTTTGTGACTTCCTATTTATATATAAACTAAATTAAAGAAAGACACCAAAATACTAATTTGACGGTTAGCGCTTTCTGTTCGTACTTAACATCATCAAACCATTTTTATTTATGAAGAATTACGTAGAACAATAGACGCAACGTCATGACGTTTCTATAAATATATCAAATGCAACATAAAATATTATTTACACATTTTTACATTTAGTAAATAATCACTAAAAAGAGAATTACTTCATCTCTTACTATGATATCTGTATATTTAATTCGGGTTTGTACTTTTTGATGAAATAATTTTCTTTACATTCAAGTAAATCATTATTTAAAAAATTCAATTTGTACAAGGGAAATACATTGAATTTTCCACCTCCACACATTTCGATGTGTGCACTTAAAGGTATTGTTCGATTACTGGGTATCTTAATTTGAATATTAGTGTACCAAATTTCTTCAAGGTAGCCTAGTGTTAAAATCGCGTATGTTGGGCCTATTTTTATTCCCATAGCCACACCTTTAATTTGTTCGTAATAGTGTTTATCAAAATAAAAAAATGTTATTGGAAATGACTATCGTGACTGCATTTATGATAAAAGTATTGGAGAAACGTGTGGGTATTTCGGATTCGAATCTATCGAGCCAGATAGATCTTATGCCCAGTTCAATTTCAATATAAGCTTTCAACATCAAACGTAACAAGTACGCTATTTGGTTCAGCTTTACTAGGTAAATTACATAAGAAATCTATATCATCCCGTATGTAGCTCTTGATGTGCTTACATAGAGGTTTGAGAATAATATCTATAAAATAACTTAAATGTTGTGTTGAGCTATTTGGTCCTCCTTCAACCGGTCTAAAGGTTACAAGAATTAAAACAATTCCTTCGAAATCAAAACTATCCTTTTGGTTTAATAGAAAATGGTATTAAACAAGCATTAAAAACAGATCAGGAAATTTTAAGAAAACCTAAAGTTTTAGGTAAACAAAATGAAATTTTAACTTTAGTTACAACACATAATCCTCCTCAAGAACGGGGTATGGACATAATTAGATCACATTTACCACAGTTATTTAAAAGTGAAAAAATTATATATTATCAACAAAACAAATGTGATCAACAGTCTAAAACAACTCCCGAACTTGAGACGAATAGACCAATTCAGCTAAGATGTCACGTGACTTGAAATTGGTGTTTACATCACGTGACGTCCTGACTGGACCGTTAAATTTCATTTAAAGTAACGTGATTTCCTTCGTGTTTATTTTTCATATTACTGCATATTTATAACTTTTATTGTTTTGATCAGTATTGATATTTTTTAATAACTATTTAGTGTAAACAAATAACGTTTGATTTCTTCATACTGAGTGTAATTGGACTTATTTAGTAGGCCCCTATCTACGTTATAAGTTTATAATACTACGTTAGTACGTTGTTGATCATCATGGTGACGCCGTCGTCGTCAACAGATCCCGGGGTAGACCCATCATTAGCATCTACATGCTCCTGTTGTAAATGACATGTGCGATGTTGCCAATGTATTCTAAAGAATGACCATATCTTTTGGACTAAATCCCTCAGAAACTCCCCTAAAATTAGTCTGGTTACGTGGGCTAAGTGGTTAAAGAAGGGTGGAGGTAAAAAAAACGTCGGAGAAAAGAAAACCTGTGATGACATGGTAAAGGAGTGTGCAAACAAAATTCGCCATTGAATGTTTGTGTTTTCCTTGACACAGAACGTGTGTTACTAGTTGTAAGATCGCCCTCCCCCTCTGAAGCCTCATCTGTCTCATCTTCGTCCTCGTCTCTCTGCCTTTTTCATTTTTCTAATGTTTTTGAATTACGGCTAGGTTTTTCCTTCACCCATTCAAAAATTTGTGGCACCGCATCCTTCTTCAACCGTTTCGTCTTGGCATCGGGCTCAATAAATGCATCCGGCAAAAAATGAACACTGCATATTTTAGTGTGTTTTGTTACATTGACGAAACGGGGATCTCGTTTTATTTTAGTGATATAAACATTAAGTAGTGTGCTATTATTTAATGGTAAAGAATGAAATGAGAGATCTTTTCTGTTTTCAGAATTGTTGGTACAGCCACCAGCACAACACAAGTGGGGCATTATTAAGGAGAAAGTAGGCCTCGGGCCTAGTCCAGGCTCACTCAAACAAAAATGATCAATTCAAATCATATTATAATACCGGTATTATTTGTATTATTATATTGTCGAACACATATATTCACTAACATTAGTAGGCTAACAACGTCAATATTATTTAGGCCTATCAAATACCGACCGTCGGCCTACGGGTAGGCTAGATTAATTCGTTATAACTTATTATAATAGATAAGTCGAATTTTGTGTAAAAAATTGTTATTGTAAACAAAACATGTCTGTAGGACTGAATTATAGTAATGTTCACAATCATAGGCTAAAATACGGTACTGTTAATACGGTGGGCTAAGATCCTAGTTGCCTATGTAGGGAGATTTTTATACGCCCACATTTTCATGTGGACGTATATTGTCGTCGCCCCTGTTCGTCCGTCCACAATTGTTTGTGAACAGTCTACAGGTCACAATTTTTATCCGATTTCAATGAAACTAAAAATATAGGTTTATCACCCTAAGATCTCGGTTCCTTTCGATATTGGCATGTATCGGACTGTAACTTCATGGGTTATGGCCCCTGATTGTACGAAAAATCACGTTTTTTAGCTTGTGAACAGTGTAGAGGTCACAATTTTGAACCGATTTGGATGAAACTTGAAATGCACGTTTATAACCCAAAGATCTTGGCTCCTGTCGATATTTGCGCCAATCGGATCGTAACTTCCTGAATTATGGCCCCTGATTGTCCGAAAAATTGCCCTTTTTAGCTTGTGGTCCCACTGGAGGTCAAAATTGTTATCGGATTTCAAAAACCGTTTGATTATATCACCGTTCCATGGTTATGAAGGTTGAGTTCGAATTTCGTGAAAATCGGACCAAAATTGACGGACAAAATGGCCGCCGTTTGTACGCGAATAGTGTGAAAATATGTTATATCAAGGTTGTGGACCTTATAGAGGTCACAATTTTGAACCAATTTTGATGAAACTTGACATGTATGTTTATAACCCAAAGATCTTGGTTCCTTTCGATATTTGCACCCATCGGATCGTAACTTCCTGAATTATGGCCCCTGATTGTCCAAAAAATCGCCCTTTTTAGCTTGTGGTCCCTCTGGAGGTGAAAATTGTTATCGGATTTCAAAAACCGTTTCATTATATCACCGTTCCATGGTCATGAAGGTTGAGTTCGAATTTCGTGAAAATCGGACCAAAATTGACGGACAAAATGGCCGCCGTTTGTACGCGAATAGTGTGAAAATATGTTATATCAAGGTTGTGGACCTTATAGAGGTCACAATTTTGAACCAATTTTGATGAAACTTAACATGTATGTTTATAACCCAAAGATCTTGGTTCCTTTCGATATTTGCACCCATCGGATCGTAACTTCCTGAATTATGGCCCCTGATTGTCCAAAAAATCGCCCTTTTTAGCTTGTGGTCCCTCTGGAGGTCAAAATTGTTATCCGATTTACAAAACCGTTTGATTATATCACCATTCCATGGTTATGAAGGTTGAGTTTGAATTTTGTGAAAATCAGACTAGAATTGACGGACAAAATGGACGCCGTTTGTAATAGTGTGAAAATATGTTATATCAAGGTTGTGGACCCTATAGAGGTCACAATTTTGAATCGATTATGATGAAACTTGACATGTATGTTTATAACCCAAAGATCTTGGTTCCTTTCGATATTTGCGCCCATTGGATCATAACTTCCTGAATTATGTCCCCGGATTGTCCGAAAAATCGCTTTTGTTAGCTTTTGATCCCTCTGGAGGTCAAAATTATTATCTGATTTAAAAAAAAACCGTTTGATTATAAAAACCAAACAAATTCTAATGATTTTCTGATAATTCCTTAATATGCGACAACTCTTGTTGACTGCCCGGACGATTTAGCTGCTGTGTGGGCGTATGTTTCGTTGCATGGCAACCTATTTTTACTCTGTGTTGTATGTAGCCTATACTTTTTTACTAGTAGGCTAATTTTATAATTTAAGTCTACGGCCTAGGCCTATTATCAACTCATCGGTAAGCGATCCTTGCTGTTTGTGTTATTACCAGTAGGGCCTACGTGATCCTTGCTGAAGCACAAATGAATGTTGGCTTTATCAGATTAGTCAATTAAAAGGATAGGCCTATTATTTTTGTTTACACAAAAGGTTACGTTAGTCAGTATGTATATCGCAGAACAAACGAAGGCGACGCCATTATTATTATTATAACGGTTACCACCCAATTCGGGTCACGTGACGTCCTTGACAACCTTAGCTGAATCGGTCTATTCTCACTTCCTCAAAATTTGATTTAGAAACTAAACAACCTGTTGTTTCCAAATGTGGGGATGAAAGATGTTTAACCTGTAATATGATAGCCGAAGGAAGCTCCATTAAAATAAATGAATCCAATGATTTTCATGTAAAACAAAGCATGACATGCAAATCAAAAAATGTAATTTATCCTATCGTATGCTATGATTGTAAAGGAAAATACATTGGTAAAACAGAAGGTCAACTAAACCTTCGAATGAACCTTCATAGATCTCAAATTAAGATACCCAGTAATCGAACGATACCTTTAAGTGCACACATCGAAACGTGTGGAGGTGGAAAATTCAATGTATTTCCCTTGTACAAATTGAATTTTTTAAATAATGATTTACTTGAATGTAAAGAAAATTATTTCATCAAAAAGTACAAACTCGAATTAAATAAACGGATATTATAGTAAGAGATGAAGAAATTCTCTTTTTAGTGATTATTTACTAAATGTAAAAATGTGTAATATGTAAATGTTCCCTACAATGGAACTCGTATTGTGGGAAATCAATATTATTGGCCTTGTCTACTTAAATCTTCAGCTGGCCCAATAAAGAAGCTCGACATTTCCATGATTTGACAAGTCAGTAACACCAATTTGATTGATTCACAAAGTACCAAAGAGCGATATTCATGCTACATCATAAGTAAATCTAAAATATATGTTCTGTTACATTTTGGTACAGAAATCATATAAATAGCAAGTCACAAAATTGCTTAAAGCAAGAATTTCATATTTTTAGTTACATTTTTAATATGTATTAAATAAAGCCTTGAAATACATGGTATCTATAAACAGTCCTACCTTGTTAAAGAATAATCCTATAACGTGCCAATAGGTGTCTTCATCTCATGACCTCAAACACTGTGTATAAATTTAATGCCTTTGTACAAAGGAGGTCTAGACTTAACTCTGAATTTAAAACCATCTAACACTAAACTTTGAGCACCTTCAGTATTAGCAATGTATTAAAAGTTAACCAGAGCGTTCGCCAATTTGGAATGACCACTTGCGATTCACAGGAGCTATATATATCAACTGATAGGCTGTGATTAAATATCAGTAGTTTATTTGATTTTATTTCACATTAATTATTACATCAAAATAGCTCACAATGTAAATTTATTAGTAAACTGATTTCACTAATTTGCCCAATCTACTGATAGTGGGAAGTGTTCACTGGATACTAATTATATATACACCCCGTGTATCCAAGTGTGGGGACCTGCGATGTATGACATGTTCCCATATATTAGAAGGAACATATGTCCAAATTATTAAAGATGTTAAATTCTATGTAAAACAAAATATGAATTGCAAATCTAAATATGTAATTTACTTATTAATATGTAATGGTTGTAATGGCAAGTACATTGGGAAAACTACCGATCGGTTGAATTTACGAGTCAACCAACATCGTTCTAATATAAAACTCGCAAGAAATAGAGTCTTGCCGGTGAGCGAACATTTGGATATTTGCGGTAAAGGTCAATTTAAGATTTTCCCAATGTACAAGCTCAATATTAACGATAATGATCTCTTGGAAACAAAAGAAAGCAATTTTATCGCTAAATATAATCCAATTTTGAATGCTAAGTGGTGATTATTTTAATTAATGTTATTTCATTTTAGTTTGCATATTGTACATAGTCATTTTCCTCTGTTATGACGTAAAGTTATTGTAATGTAACAGCATAGTAACGCATTAAATGACCTGACGATTCGTTTGATAACGATGAAAGTACTAGCCAAAAATTTAATTTTTAGTGTTTTTTCTCTAATATTTGAATTTTATTTATATATATATATATATATATATTTAAATTTTATGACTTCCTATTTATAATATATATAAATAGGAAGTCACAAAATTGCTTAAAGCAAGAATTTCATATTTTTAGTTACATTTTTAATATGTATTAAATAAAGCCTTGAAATACATGGTATCTATAAACTGTCCTACCTTGTTAAAGAATAATCCTATAATTCACTATTGCCAACTGAGAAATTGGCAAAATTAAGGGAGGTAATTGTGTTATTATTTCCGTGTGAATAATTTTTAAGTGTGAGAATGATACCTATCATCGTATAATAGTGAATTGACAACCTATTGAGCAAAGACAGAAATAATTATGTTTTGACTTTCTTCGAAAATATGAGATTCTAACATATATTTTTTCTCGTTGCACACTATTGCTATTTATTGGTTGACTGTTTTATAAAGGTTATATTTTAGAATATTATTATTAGACATATTATATCAATATAATAAAACATTTGTTCGCTGTTTATTAACTGTCTATATTCATGTATCTGGAATCCAAATAATGTAAAATTATTAATTAACTCAATGATGGCGGAGGCTGTCAACCATTCTTGTCACTTAGCGAGGGGGGTTATTCATTCTTGTTCTTGGGCCCTGTTGTAATAACAGTCTGTCCCTTTATCAAAATGCTTAATACATCGTACACAAAACGAGAGGTTACAGACCAATTTATTACCTGGTTATTTAGCAATTTTGTAATAAGGCTGAAATACAAGACTACCATTTAAACCCTCTCAGTAGCAAATAATGGGAAGTGGGCTGATGGAGAGAGAGAGAAATGGGGTTTAACGTCTACAAGACACATACTAAGTCATTTCGGGACTAACATGTGGTTCAATTTTATGTCAATCATTCGCTTGCGTGTAGGGGTCTTTAGCAGTGGGAGGAAACCGGAGGACTCGGTGAAAACCCACGACGTTGGAGAGGGCTAATGGGATACTTGAAAAGTATCAAGTCACTCTTACAAGATGTCAAATCTTTGGTAATAAGAGCCGACTTAACCACAGGAGATACACAATTGATAACTACAGTTACTAATAACCAGAAACAGGAGATTCCACAACAATGCGATATCAGTACATCGAATGTGACAACTGAAGGCAATCGAATAAAACTGAACATGATAAGACTGTGGAATACTAGAGAGGAGAGAAGTAAATTTTATTGGAATTATTTTAAAGTGTCTGAACAAATAAAACACTATGAAGAATGGGTATCACGAAATACCCCACTCCTCCCGATAAGATTCAGAGCACCCGACGTGGAAGGCCAGGATGAAGAAGCTCCGTGTTGAAAGAAGTATTCAGAACTTTATAACTCAAATAAACTGATGAAAATAAATTCTGAAAAGCATAAAACTGAGTATATGACAGTAAATAATTTCATTGTCGAAACATTATCTGACATTCATATCGATAATGTTAAAGAATATTTGAGACAAATGTGAAAAGATGAATGTCTACAAAATGAAGATCAAAGCCACAAAATATGGAAGTCCACAGAACAGTGGTTGACTTCATATGAAGAACAGTTTGGCACGAGTCACTTCAAAATGATTAAGAAGAAATCAATGAAAAACATCAATGACTCGAAGAAAAACCAGAAGCCAATCACGACCAAAACAAAATATGAATAGCAGAAAAAGTGGTATGTCGAATCGAGGAAATAATTCAAATCCCCAAGATAGACAAAAGAATACCAATGCATATTCTCAAGGTGGAAATACAAGGCGAACATATGCGGAAATGCATGCTTTTTCGGGAAAAGAAGGTATCACACCACACGATCGTAGTATCCGAACCATCAATTCCCGTGGAAAGAAAGATTCTAGAATCCTGAAAATGGGAATTTTGTAGGCCCGTTGAAACCGCGCGATCGTTGGAAGACAAAGAATCAAAGATACCAATAGATCCCAAAATAATAAATACTTCGAACTATATTTTAAATGATTATGATATGAAGATACTACTGAAAGGATTAAAATTTTACACCAACACCGAAAGAAATCAAAGTCCAGTTAAAATCTGAACTATCTGTATTTTGTCGAGATTTAAGACATTCAAAGTATTTTTCAAATTTTATGCTTGGTGACGATGAATCCAATGAATTATGTAAATCCGAATTAGTCAGCATTGTGAAAAACAAATACCTAACGCAGGAATAGACCCACAATTGGATAACTTCGTCAAAAACATCCAAACCCATCCAGTAAAGTCAAAAAAATTTTCGTTCCAATATTTCCTATAGTGAGCGTAAGAGTCTTAATAATATAAGATCTAATTCTGATATAATTATAAAAGACGCCGATAAGGCTAAGGCAATAACAATAATGAATAAGTCTTACTAAAGGTCAAAAATACAAGACATGTTAAATGATTCGAACTATTATAAACCTACTACTGAATATCATGAATGTAGGATCAAGGGTAAAATTTTACAATTTGTTGGTGAATATTCTGGGATTTTAACCGATAAGGACCAGGGCGATTACCTCACTAATTTTGAACCGGAAGGGGCAAACTTTTATGGGTTGCCGAAGGTTCATAAGAGTTAAAATATTCAAAACGCTGTGACGTGCACATAAAAGATCCCTTGGCAGATGGAATTGAATATAATAAGAGTAGACCGTAGCGCATATGCCCAGGCGAATTTTCCCTCATAGCACACTGTATGGCGTATGCCCGTTTTCATTAACCCGGTTTAGGAGCAGAATAGTAGGACATTAATCTCCATTTAATTTCATATCGGTGTGGTTTTAAATATTATCTGTTCAATTTTTACGTTAAACATACATTATGCAATTTGTCTATTACAGATCGTTCTTTAAGCCCGAAATAATGTTATATAGTCTATTAATCAGACATTTATAAAAAAAAACTAGAATTTCTTATTTATAAATGATTTTTTTTTAGAATGTATTAAAATAAATAAATCCTTAAAATAGATGTCATTTTCAACTTCAAATTCAAACGTTTAGAGATAGCTATGCCTGGGGGCACTAGAAAAACAAGGGAGGTAATTATGTTATTATTTCCAGTGTGAGTGTCTGGGCAAAGTTCCACCTTGGCAAAGTTTTACCATAGAAATGATAAGTTAGGCCTATGTGGTTGTCCCAAAATGACCGCGTTCATGTGTCGACGAAACGTTTAACTCAATCATATTTTATTTTTACAAAAATTAAAGGACCATTAGGCATAAGATAAGATTATAGTAAAGGAGCTAGGAAAAATTATTCTCCACATCTACACTTTATTTGCTTGACACAGCCTTTCGGGATTGTATGTTTAGTGAGCCTTGACTTTCCATTAACATTTACTAACTCTTTATTTGATGTGTCTTTGTGGAATTTGTTTTCTATGTCTGCTTCTGTTTTCAATAACTTTCTCAATGGATGTAAAATGTTGCCACGGAATGATGTAAGGACTCAAATTGGAGGGGGGGGTGTGTGTGTATGATTTTGGGGTTTGTTAAGCTTTGAAAGGTTGGGTAATGTGGGGTTGATGAACTTGTTTACCATATTATGGTCTGAATAGTCGTTGTCTTGGATGAATACGTCTTGTACTCTCAGATTGAGTAATTTGGGGTCACAAATGGTTTTGTAAAAGATATAGTCATCCATGTGTATTGGTTTTCTGTACACTGACGTGGTGACATCGTAGTTCTCTCTTCATTTCAGTACATTAAGAAATGAGAGGCTGCTCTTGGCTTCATTCTCCATGGGGGGGGGGGCGACAGTATCACCCTTTTGTGACATGGCGAAGGCGTTATCCATCTTGACAATAGGTTGAAAGGGAGCGGTTAGAAGAGTGCATTATCCTGGTGACATCATGTAAATCAGCGGGGATAAAGGATTTCCCATCGGTAAACCATAGATCTGTCCATAATAGTTGTTTCCCCATGTGAGGTATATGTGGATTCCATGCATTGCTTGATCAGGAATAATGGTATCAAGTTGTAGTGATGTATCTTGTAGTGTGGAAAGTTGTCGAATACGGGTTTCAAGAGCTCTGAAATCAATACTTCTTCTCTTGGCAGTAGGTCCACAACACGGTACGAGAGCACTTTATCGGGGAATTTATGGATTTCACGAGTATGAAAAATCCTACATATTGTATTTAGGTGGAATACAATGCTTGTATGGAGCTTTTAGGGTCATCAACTAAATCAACTCCCTTTTCTGAGAACCGAGCTACATGCATATTAAATCAGTTGACTAAAGTGAAACGTTTAACGAAAAAATAATGTTGTACGCGGAAGTTGATACAGTGCATGATCGACGTTCAGGGCTGATAGAACTGGTAAAGTGCATTCCAAATATAATTTTAACACAGAGATCATTGCTACGGGAGATGTGTAACCAACTCTTAAATATACGGGAAGTGACGTCAAACATGACAAACACGAGTTGTCCATCTAAGTGACTGAACTAACGAGCGATAACAGACACGCAGGCGAATTTCATTTCACTGACAATTCCATTGACGATGAAATGTTATTATATGAGGAGGATAGAGGATATCTGACAATTCACAAAAAGAATTGGCTGTCAATAGGAAAAGATAACGAACAAATTAGAAAAAAGTCCGTGCATTACCATGTTTATATTAAGAGCTGGATGAATAAAAACAGGGGAATGCACAGGATTTTTTTTTTTTTTCGTTTTTCGATATTCTCTCATCGTCTTATAAAACAACGTTCCATCTTCAACGGAATTATCACTCAACACATACGATATCCCAGTCGAAGACTAATTTGTTTCAAGTATGGCGCACAAAATTCTTCTTTCGTGAGAATGGTTCCACAATAGACCTGTAAATAAAAAGCGCCCTTTTAGAAGAGAATATCACTTGATTTCTGCACTTCAGAACGCCCCCTACTTATTCCGATAGACATGTTTATTTCAAATATGGCGGACAACGTTGATTCCTGTGTCCAACAGAACGGGTTCCAAACTGAACACATCCGATATCACGATCGAAGAATGAATTGTTTCAAATATGGCGGACACAAGTCTTCTTTCGTGAGAATGGTGCCACAACTGACCATTAAATACAAAAGAGAATATCATCCCCTACGGTCACGGTCGCATTTCAAACTGTCTCCCTGTAACACATTCAGGCTCGCCCAAACTGTCTACCTTCGATGCACGTGCATACAGGTGGTATATAAACCTTGCAATCCGGCTTGTTGGGGAGATGGATTATGACAGTTAGACCGGATGACTCGATACTGTCACTGGCTACTCGGGTGAGTGAAATTATTATGCTATTAACTTTGGTGCCTTGGGTTTTTTATTTTTTTTTTATTTTATTCATTGTTGTATATTTTGTTAGTATGAGTAACTAATTCATGTACAAATGTTGACTAATGTTACAGGTTCCCTTTGGGTACCTAGTGATAGATATTAAGTGTTCACTTCATTTGATGAATTGTATCGTCTATGAGTAGTCGCCGACAAATGGTATCGCCGATGTATGTTCTTTCCCTTGGGTGGACTGTTTGTTATGTGAATGTTATCGCCCATGTGTAGTCGCCGGTGAATTGTATCGTCGATGTATGGTCTTTCCGATGGGTAGACAGTTTGATCTATGGCTGGTCTATGAGTAATCGCCGGTAAACGGTATCGTCGATGTATGGTCTTTCCGATGGGTGGACAGTTTGTTCTGTGAATGGTATCTTCTATAAGTAGTCGCCGGTAATTGGTATCCTCGATGGGTGGACAGTTTGTGCTGTAAATGGTATCGTCTATGACTAGTCGCCGGTAAATGGCATCGTCGATGTGTGGTCTCGTCCATGGGTGGACAGTTTTTTCTGAGAATATCGTCTACGAGTAGTCTCCAGTAAATGGTATCGTCGATGTATGGCCTCTCCGATGGATGGGCAGTTTTTGTGTGTGAATGGTATCGTCTATGAGTAGTCGCCGGTAAATTGTATGGTCGATGTATGTTCTTTTCGATAGGTGGACAGTTTGTTCTGGGAATGGTATCGTCGATGAGTAGCCGATGTATGGTCTTTCCGCGGTGAACAGTTTGTTCTATGAATGATATCGTCTATGAGTAGTCGCGGGTAAATTGTATTGTCAATGTGTGGTCTCGCCCATGGGTGGACAGTTTTCTCGTGTGAATGGTATCGACTATGAGTAGTCGCCAGTAAATGGTATCGTCGATGTATGGCCTCGCCGATGGGTGGACTGTTTGTGCGAATGGTATCGTCTGTGAGTAATCGCTAGTAAATGGTATCGTCGATGTATGGTTTTACCGATGCGATGGGTGGACAGCTTGTTCTGGGAATGGTATTGTCTGAGTAGTCGCCGATAAATGGTATCGTCGATGTATGGTATTGTCTATGAGTCGCCTCCCACTCATAGACCACACCATTCACAGAACACACTGCCCAGGCATCGCAAAGACCACACATCGACTATCCATAGAAGATGCCATTCACAGAACAAACTGTCCACCCATCGTAACGACCATATATCGACGATACCATTTACCGGCGACTACTCATAAAAGATACCACTCACAGAACAAAATGTCCACCCATCTGAACGACCATACATCGATATACCATTTACCGACGACTACTCACGGGTGATAACATTCACAGAACAAACTGTCCACCCATAACAAAGACCATACATCGGCGATACCATTTATCGGCGACTACTCATAGAAAATACCATTCATCATGTGAAGTGAACACTTATCATCTATCAGTAGGTACTAAAGGGGACCTGTAACATTAGTCAACATTTTTGTACATGAATTATTTTCTCATAATAAAAAATATACAACAATGAGTAAAATATACGTATCCTGTACAGAGCAACCCAAGACACCAAAGTTAATAGCAGGGGACGTTCTGAAGTACAGAAACCAGATGATAATCTGTTCTGAAGGGCACTTTTTATTTATAGGTTCAGTTTGGAACCCGTTCTGGTGTAGGAACACAAGGGATTGTTTGTTCTGAAGTGGCGTTTATTTACTTTGGGACCATGCCCCATCAGTTGAAACAGGAATCAAAGTTGTCCACCATATTTGAAATAAACATGTCTATCGGAGTAATAAGGAGCGTTCTGGAGTACAGAAACCAGGTGATATTCTGTTCTGAAGGGCGCTTTTTATTTACAGGTCTGTGGCACCATCCCCACGAAAGAAGAATTTTGTCCGCCATACTTGAAACAAATTAGTCTTCTACTGGGATATCGTACGCGTTCGGCTTGGAACCGGTTCTGGAGTGGGAACCCAGGGGATTCTTTGTGTTTTATTTACTTTGGGACCACACCCTATCAGCTGAAACAGAAATCAAAGTTATCCGCCATATTTGAAATAACCCTACGTATCCGGGTCACTAGGGGCCGTTCTGAAACTAGAAACTTGGGGATTGAATTTTCGTTCTGAAGAACACTTTTCAAGTTTGCTTTAGCAACGTGAACATATGTAGCGAAGATTAACATTGTCCGCAAAAGATTGAATTAAATCGACTTTTTTCACGATTTCGTGGGCGTACGTCCCCTAAACCCAGGGGTTGCACAACTTAAGAATTCCCATTCTGATCACCGGCCACCATGGTTCCTCTGTTAGGCATAGTGCCAATTTTTTCTGCGAATTTAGAAATAACGACCAGCTAGCTCCCCCACTAAATTTTGTGACCCTGAAGTTCAGACTTGGTTTGTGGAGAGTGATGTTTAAGTAAAAAACACAAAAGGAGACAAAATAATATTAACCATTCACAGCATCGACACCATAACAATAAAAAACGTGACCTCAAATACCAATAATCCCACCCTTAATGCTTTTTATTGAGTAAACTTGTCAAATATTGTATGATACAGTATGGTTGTAAGTTTTATTATACAAATAATGAAGTTAAATATATCTATAAACATAGAAAGTGAAATTTATCCCGGGTGGGGGGGGGGGGCTAGGAGATCAAAATAATTATACGTCAATTTATATACTGGAATCTATTTACTATATAACAGAAAATAAATTCTGTGTAATCTGTGCTCTAAACTACACTTTAAAAAGTTGTATACAAATAAAATTTTTTAAAAAGCAGTATATAATTTATTTGCATTGCTTGAACTATGTAGCAAGTACGGTGTTCTTGTGGTGATGCAAGCCTTAAGCACCGAGGCCTTTACTGTATACCAAAGTCTTTGATGAAATATTTGAAAACCGATCCTTGGTGGTTTCTGTTGAAGTCGTACTTTGTATTCATCTACAAAAAAATATGAAAAGATATTATACCCTGGTGCGAAGGCTGGTTGAAAAGTTATAAATCAGAAAAGGATATATATACATCAATTGGGATAAAACAAACTTTTGCCACCAACAAGTACAATCATTTTATAAATCATAAGAACTGAAAACAGTTTCTGGAGGATGGGTACCAATGCTCTTGATTGCGGACCAGAAGCGTGTCCGATTCGTGACGCCCCGTGATATTCTGCGCCGTTTTGAAGCAGATCCTCATGATTAAAAAATCACTAGGATCAGTGCGCCAAGGCCCTGTTTCACCAAAACTGAAACTAAAATCACTAAAATAGATTTTAACTAATATCCAAATGAAATTTTAAATTTTATGCGTTTTACGAAGATTGATTGTAACTTATTATGCAATTTTAATAGATTTTAGTTAAAATCGCTTGCGCCCGCGCAGTGCACATTTCCGTTGCGGGCACTTAGTAAATACGCTTCGAAACTGAAAATTGTTGACAGGTTGAATTAACGGCTGCAATATCAATGGGGGAGAGTTTCATACGTTGTAGCAATGTTTGCGATCAATCAGACAGTCGTAAAGAGGTGAAATAATATTTGATTCGAAAAGTATCGGTGGGTTGACCTTGAACTCGGCATTTGATTTACTCGCCGGATTCAATGCAAATAATGTGTATCGCTTGATTTGTAGTTTTATGACATGGAAGTGTATATATTGACTAGAGTGTATGGTGGTCATGTGATCGCGTGCCGACTATGGATATTTGCAGCCATTTAACAACCGGGAAGATTTAGCCTACGTCGGCATATACAAACATGCCGGGGAGTTGTTATTGTTTTGGTTAATTCATAAGTGGGTATGATAAGTTATAAGTGAAATAGTGATTTAATAGATATAGTATACTTATGATAATTCAATTGTGTAAAATGATTTTAATAAACACGGAGAGGAGACGTCCAACACTCGAAGCTTGTGTAAAGATTATGTCATCTTATTTTTTTTACACTTTACTATACTGGATCTCAGAAACTATTTTTCGGATCGATTCGATGTCTTCGATTTTGCCTGAAAAGTGGGTGTTTAAACCTATTTTGAACTTTCTGTCACAATGCCAGATGACCGAAATCACCAATATTGGCGTAATATTTACAATAATCAGGGATTTTATCATTTGATACATTTTGACATAGCCTAAAACAAGGCACATAGTTACGGTTCTTTATATTTTTGATTGTCGACGAATCTTCGCAGATATTAGGCCTCAAATTTTGACATATTTATGAATAATTTTTTATGCCGTTTTACCCATTATGGGTTATAGGTTGGTTATTTATTGCTCGATTTGTATAAAACAAAGCTCATATGCTCAGTGGTGCAAAGTCTCAACTTTTTTATTACCGATAAAGTTTTCTGTCGGCACCGGAAATGACGTAATTTTTACAAAAACTACAATTTTGGCGGTTTGGAACGTCTTTTCGCAAGGAAATATTTTTTTTTCAAATAAGTAAAAGTAAAAAGATGTGTGCCATAAATGTCGTAAGCAGTGTTTTTTTAATTAAGATTTTCTACTTCATATGAAAGCTTATTGTTTCTGTTGAAGTTATTATTATTAAACTTTCATATGTATAACATATGAAAGCTTATTGTTTCTGTTAAGATTATTGTTTCTGTTAAGATTATTCAACTTCCATGTGTATTACATATGAAAGCTTATTGTTTCTGTTAAGATTATTAAGCTTTCATATTTCATATGAAAGCTTATTGTTTCTGTTAAGATTATTACTATTTTTTCTCTGTGTGTGCGGGGGTGTGTGTGTGTGGGGAGGTCCTGTAAATCGGATTTCACAAAATCAGGATGTTTCTGAAACTTTGACCTAATCCCCTGTTAGGCTGTTGATTAAATATATTTTCAAAACGTTTTACGAATTCGAAATCACCGAATTTTACGAACGAAAAACTAACAATGCATAGTCGCAACATTGTTATTTTTTTTACCTATTTTGCTAATTCTTTTTTCTTTGAATACCTTGACGAAAGCCATTTTCACCTGCAATTTCAAATTTTCGAAAATTCTTCGCTGTGATTTCGAACCGAAAGTTGAGACCAACTTGACAACTTCTTTAATAGTTGTACGATTTTCATGAATTTTTTTTTTTGTCCCCCGCCTTTCGAAGAAAGTTTTGGGACTATTAAAATGGGTTCGTCCGTCTGTCTGTCCGTCACCCTTTTTGGGATACAATAACTCTCTTCCTAATTGAGCTAGAATGTTCAAACTTGGTGTATGTGTTTATTAGGTCAATGCCTTGATGGAGTTAGAAGATGAGCATTTTCCGCTTAGGGTAAGCAGAGCTATACGTAATTTGATTGGTCGAGAATTTGGAACACAATAACTCTCCTTCTAATTGAGTTAAAATGTTCAAACTTGGTGTATATGCTTATTAGGTCAATGCCTTGATGGAGTTCGAAGATGAGCATTTTCCGCTTAGGGTAAGCAGAGATAAGCAATTTGATTGGTTGATGCTTTGGGACACGATAACTTTAGTTCTAATTAAGTGAGAGTGATGAAACTTGGTGTATAGTTTCGTTACAGTAATACCTTGACTATGATCGATAATGAGCATTTTCTGCTCAGGGTAAGCAGAGCGATAAGCAATTTGATTTGCCGAGACTTTGGAACACAATAACTCTCCTTCGAATTGAGTTAAAATGTTCAAAATTGGTGTGTATGCTTATTAGGTCAATGCCTTGATGGAGTTCGAAGATGAGCATTTTCTTCTTACGGTAGGCAGAGATAAGCAATTTTTGGATGACACTTCGTGTTCAGTTTGATTGGTCGATACGTTTGAAAAAAAAATAAATGTGCGATTAATTAATATGTGTCATCTATTTATTTTGGGATTTCGGCGGGGGACATCAGCCTCACTGTTGGCTTGTTTTTTTTATTATTCATCCATCTTCAATTTTTACAAATATAACAACATATATATACATATACATAGGTCCGTCAATAGCATTACAGTTCATCAATAGCAATATTCCGACAATGTATTAAAGGGGCAACCTGGTATTATTGTTTTGAATATGATACATGTTCCATTTCTGTACGAATATGTTAAATTTATCATTTTCAATAGAGATATGTTTTTCCACCTGGTATTGGAAAGCTATAATTCCAAGCAACCCCTGTAGACTAGGAATACTTTTTGATAAACTACATCTAAATATGTAGTACTTACAGCAGATAATAATATGATTTATTAGTGGTGGAGCCGCAACTTTACCGAGCATTACCTCTTCCATTGTTAAGGTGGTGTCCTTATATTCAATACTAGTCAAATATTTGGAAATATCATTCCATAACTTTTTAATAATACTACAATGATAGTAGAGGTGTTCTACAGTTTCAATTTCCGTTTTACAAATGGAGCAGCTTTTGTCGTCTACTCTTTTTATTTTATACAGAAATTTTTTGGTAGGGATAATTCTATGAAGGAATTTAAATTGGAATTCTTGGAGTTTTGTGTCCAATATACAATTTTTAGGGATAGTATAGTATTTACTCCAGATATCTTTATTAATAGCATTGCATAATTTTTTTTCCCCACCATATTTCATTTTTGCCCAATTCTGCACTAGAACTATCATTTTCTGTTAATAAAGTGTATAGGTGTTTACAACCTTTTTGTTCACTGAAAAGAAGTTCCACTGGTATTGGTCTACTAGGTTGGGGTGGAGGAAAAAGATATTGTGATAAAAGGCTTAATTTCCATACTTTTGGAATGGCTAGTTTGAGTGCTTCATATTGATAGGATGTGCCTTTCAATTTATACATTATTTTAAGTTTCTCAAATGTTTTAAATGTTCCATTTTCCTCCAAGATATCACATATATTTCTAATTCCTTTATGATACCAGTCTTTTATAAAATAGAACTTAATATCAGCATTAAACCATAAAGGTTGCAAAGCAATTTGTGTACATTTTCCATTATGGGTTTTACAAACTTTTAAAACATAGTCTGCCCAGGCATTCAGGACGTCCTTCCAAAATGGGTTCATAGTCCCTAATTTTATTGACCGGAGCCATTCTGATCCAACTGCAAATATATTATACGGTATTTTCTTCAAACTGCAGTCAAGGAATTTAAACCAGGGTACTGACTCTCCTTTATGGATTAGCCTTTTAAACCATGTTAGTTTTAAAGCTTTAGTAAAACTAGTTATTTCTGTTAAGTTTAAACCACCTTGTTGATAATTTTTTTGTACTTTAGTTCTTTTAATTTTATCTATACCGTTACTCCATAGAAAGTTCTAAATTATTTTTTCAATTTTCTTAAATATTGCATTTTCTGGGTTTGGTAGTGCAATTAAAAGGTGGTTGATTTTTGGTATAATAAGGCTTTTAATTACAGTTACCTTGCCAATTAGTGTCAATTTACGAGCATTCCATATTTGACATAAATTTTCGATGGCTTTTAATTTCGGATTAAAATTAATTTCAGTAATTTCCTCAAGGTTTGTACTAAAATTAATCCCCAAAGATGTAAATTGATTTTTACTCCACATAAATCCAAAGTTAGTGCATAGTTTCTGTTTAGACTCTGTATTTTTACCTATCCAGATTGCAACTGTTTTTTCCATGTTAACTCTTAGCCCTGACATTTTAAAGAATAATTTAAGTGTATTCATGGTTTGTATTAGAGATTCTTCACTGCCATCTAAAAACAAAGTAGTGTCATCTGCATATTGAGATATTTTATATTCTTGATTAAAGATTGTTATTCCCTTAATTTGTTTGTTTTGTCTGATCATAGCCCCGAGGATTTCCGCACACAGTAGGAAAATGTACGGGGAGAGAGGATCGCCCTGACGGCACCCTCTTCCCAGTTTAAAACTTTGTGATATAAAACCGTTTTGGGTCACAAAAGATTCTGAATTTTTATATAATGTTTTTATCCACTTTTGAATTGAAAGCCCAAAATTAAAATGTTTAACCGTATTGTCAATAAATTTCCATGAGACTGTATCAAATGCTTTTTCAAAATCGATTAGGAGGACCATTCCGTTCAAATTTTGTTTCTTTGTTTCAAATAGAATGTCGTATAGTATACGAGTACATTCCCCAGTGTACCTTCCAGAAATAAAACCATTTTGGTCCTCATGGATAATACCTCCAAGGACGTTTTTTATCCTGCTTGCAATACAGGCTGATATTAGTTTAGAGCAAGTATTTAAGAGTGTGATTGGTCTCCAGTTCTTTAGTAAGTTTCTGCATTTCCCTGGTTTCGGTAGGCATGTAATCATGCCTTGTTTTTGTGTCAGAGACAATTCACCAATTTGATACGAATAATTTATTGATCTATGTAGTAATTGTCCAATATCTTTCCAGAAGAACTTGAAGAATTCAGGAGTAAAGCCATCTAGGCCCGGGCTTTTACCATTTTTCGTAGATTTCAGTGTATTACATAGCTCAACGTAAGATATAGGACCTTCTATTGATTCACTGTCTATGCTTGTTAGTCTATTGGTATTTATATTTTCCAAGCAGTTTTGAAATTTAAGGGTTTCGTATTCCACGTCTTTATTGGTATACAAATTTGAGTAAAAATTTTTTATTTCTAATAGGATATTTTCTTGGTCACATGTTTTTGTACCATCTGTGGTAATTAACTCTTGAATATTTTTATTTGTATAGTTCCTTTTTTCAAGTTTACAGAAATAGGCACCATGTTCAACCCACCTTGCCCGTGAACGGATTATTATACCATCGATTTTATTTTTTCTATGATCTTCTAGTTCTTTTCTGACATTGTCTAGTTCAACAATTACAATATAGTCTTCCGGGTTTTCATAATTTGCTTCTTCTAATTTTGACATTTGTCTCTCAAGATTTTTTTCTTTTTCAGTTTGTTTTTTCTTTTTGTATGAAGAAAATGATATTATTTTCCCCCTTAAGTGTAGAAGAAGCATTTCTAGTAAAGTTTGGTCATCAATAGTGAATTCTAGATTATGGATTGCAGATTGTTTTACAAAATTTAGGTCATATGGACTTACTGCATACGTTTCTTTTATATAATTTATATTCTCTTTTATCATTTCACTGAAGTTTTTATCATATAGGAGGGATTTATTAAACTTCCAATATCCTTTTGCTGTTTTGTGGTGAATTATTTTAACAGTTATATTTACAACCGAGTGGTCAGTTCTGTACCCTGATTGAATATCTGAATTTGAGATAAATGGCATCAAATTTTCACTCACTAAGAAGAAATCTAAGCGACCTTTCTTTACGGGTTTATTCTTTCCCCAAGTATATTTCCTTTTTATTTCATTAAAGGATCGCCAAACATCAACAAGTTCAAGTTTGTTGCACATACTCAGAACCTCTGACTTTGCTTTTGGATTGTTTTCATGTTTGTAATTATATGTATCCAAAGTTTGATTTAACGTCAAATTCCAGTCTCCGCAGATGATTAAAGAATCTGCTTTAAAATGTTTCAAGCTGTTTTGAAGCTCAGTGTAAAAGGCAGGGTCATCATGGTTTGGACCGTATATATTAATCAGAAGGAAAGTTATGCTATTTGTTTCCATCTCAATAAAAATATAATTTCCATTTTTCCAATCTTTTTGGATTTTTAATATTTTATATTCAAATTTATTATTAAATAGAACTGCTACTCCCCGTTGTTTTGAAGAAGTGCCGCTTAATTCTACTTTATTTCCCCATTCAGCTTGAACGTATTTTTCTAATTTATTTTCTAAGTGTGTATCCTGCAGGCATATTATACCTGCATTACTTTGCTTTAGGGTTCTAAATACATCTCTCCTTTTTTTGACCTCCCCTAGTCCTTGACAATTAATAGATCGAATCTCAAAATTAGCCATTGATTACAGAGCATAGTGGATCAGAATGAGACCTAGAAATCACCCAAAGGTAATTTCTGTCAGTCCAGTCTTTGTTGGGCCTATTTGTAAACTATTTGCAATTATCTTTGCAACAATTGAGGATGGAATAAAAAAGTTATATACAACAAATAACCTAAGCCCCACTGGAGTTATCTTACGATTACTCCACAGAACTAAACAATTTTCCATGTTTCTTCCGAGCATGTCATATGGTATCAAATTTTTAGACTAATAACCAGGAATTTTGATCAAGTCTAATTTAACCCAGTAAAAGGGGATATCAAAGCAATTTGTCAAACTAAACAACAAACATGGCATATATAAAATTCAAAAGACTAAGCTTGTTGTAGTCCCCTATAAATGCTTCAGTCACATACATGTACAGTAATTCAGAAAAAATTGTGGTCCAGTTATCTTTCTTGAATTTTGCCTATTTTTTTTTACCGTAGCCATAAAATCATTAAGTATGTGTAATTAATGTGGTCGAAGAATTTATTAGGTGCAAATCTCCTAGTACTAAAATTGTAACACCTATTTAACAAATATTTGTACATGTTTGTTAATGCGTAGTGTTCCAAAATGCAAAAGAATCTGTCAAACAACAAACATGACAAGTTTAAAAGGAGAAGACGGCATCCCATCACTGCCTCTATGCTATCCCAAAATCTCTGGTACATTTCCATTGTTTTAAACCTATTACATTGCAATTAACTATAACATAAGGAATTTAATTTGATTGAAGCATGTACTAGGAACCAGTCTCTTCCCTTAAAAGGTAAACAAATTGAATTTACATAATTTTATGAAATACATATTGTCACCCTCCTTGACCTTTTGAAGCTAAGTTGCAGTATAAGCTTTATACCTCCTTGTTTGGTAGGCAAGTAATTCTATGTTGACTAAATTTCATCTTTATCTGCCAACACTCAAACTTGGAGTTTTAATGAATATATAAGTTTAAAATATGAAATGGACAACCCATTTATAGCTATTATGCAAAAGCACTGTTTTACCCCCCACAGACATTTTCATACAAAGTGTGGGCACAGTTAGCTTTGTACCTCCGTGTTCGGCAGGTAATCTAAGAAATTAGTTTGATTTAACTTTGCCAAGGAGGGTGACAATATAATTGTTTTTTTGTTGTTCTATCATATTTATATTACATCAACATATAAGTACATGTGTTACGTTAGATAGCGATGGCCGGTTCTACAAACAAAAGGGTATTAGATTTTGAATTGTATTTTTCTAACTCATCTTAATTTACATTTATAATATAAAGGTTGCACCGGCCATGACAATTTCTTTACACTAATACTTTAATTTCATGTGAAATCACCTGGTGCAGTTTTTATTTATAGAATTTTTTATTATTATTTATTTTTTTTCTTGCACAGATTTTCCACTATGAAGGTATTGTAAATACGTTTAGTAGTGTCAGTACTGTTCAAGTGGGCAGGTCACTGGGTCAGTATTTGCATGATAGAGAAAACCAACCAAGGATCTTTAACTGATCGTAAAACCAATTCACAGTCTTTTTAGTAGCTCCTGTTCTGTATTGGTACCGTTTTAAATGTTTTTTATCACGGACCATTTATGTGTTTTTACCTTTCTGGTTTCAAGAATGAGTTTTATTTCTTCTTCTCTGATTCTGGTTTGTAGTTTCTCATCTTTACGAATTGTGTAAGCAATATGCGATAGTCTACTTCGTTCTTTTTTCATTACCTTCGGGAGGTCACTCCATATCTTCATCTTCACACCTTTTGGTAAGTTAAAACGTTTGGACATAATGAGTTCCCGGTGAGGGAAATGTAGAAAACGAACTATAATAGCAGGAGGCCCATATGTATCACCATCTGAACTTTTGTTTACTGACAATCGGTGGGCATTAGCAGTTGCTAATTTTTGAATTGTCTCTTTATCAATGTTGAGTTTTTCATTAAAGAATGTGTGTAGAGTTTGGGTAATGTTTTCCTCACCGCCCGTAGTGGCTGTAGGTACTGGCACTCCGTATATCAGGAGATTATATTTCCTTTCGTGTTTTTCTAACATAATCACTTGTTCGTTCAGTTTTTGTAATTCGTCATTCTGTTTTTATTGTTTTTCACTAATATCTTTTGATATTTTGTCTATTCTATCACTTTCAAAATGACAGTTGGACTCACATGCCTCTATACGTTTATCCATTTGTTTACTTTCTTCTCTCATCGTGTGAATTTCTTTATAAATTTCTGTTTCGAATCTCGTGATTTTCTCTTCAATATTTTCAAATTTTTTCTCCATGTTATTTTCATGAAATTTAGTATGTAAGTAGATCTCATTAATGAGACTTTAAAAATGTCTTAGAAATTTTCTTACTTATCTCCCTTTTGAGAAATTAAGGGTCAAAGTTGTTTTTTTTTAAAAAATGACGAAATATAGGTTAGATCACCTTGATTTTTTTTTCTTTACTAGCTACGAGATTAATGCACAAAAAATGGAGTTAGAAATTTTCTTACTTATCTCCCTTTTGAGAAATTAAGGGTCAAAGTTGTTTTTTTTAAAAAATGACGAAATATAGGTTAGATCACCTTGATTTTTTTTTTCTTTACTAGCTACGAGATTAATGCACAAACAATGGAGTTTGTAGCTCTATCCGGAAGTGCCGCCATCTTGAAATGTGAAAAGTCCCTAAGGCTCTTTTGATATTCTATTACAGACACGGGGGTTATATTTTCTGATATTTTAGGAATGCCTAAAAAACGTGCTAGGTAGAATTTTGATTTACGTCAATTACTTTTGAATTGAATATGAGGAATAGTGAAAAATCGACATTAACGGGCGTGTAAATAAACAGAATAGACCGTAGTTTGTTGAATTCGTCTCCTATTTCTAAAAGTAATACAGTTGGAGATAGTCTGGCTCATGGTCGAATTTTTGTTATTTGAAAATTTGAAAATTTCGAAATTCGCCTTTGATGTTTTCTGTGGCAACAAAGTTGTTTTCGCGTGAATAATTCCGATCAACAGCTTGAAAATAATCAAATAGGTTCTTGGTGTTGAGTGGTATGTTGTTGTTCTCCATCATCCCCACTAGTCCCATTCCCTCTTCCTTGTATACCTCGCAGTCTACCAGGACATGGTTGGTGGTACATTCTTCTCCACACTCACAGATACTAGTCTTTTGATAGGAGATCCATGATATAGCATCACGGATGGTCACAATCTCTGCGGTGTACACCGAACAGTTATTGCGCAGTTTCCTGTTTATCGCCTGTTCCCCGTTTGGCAACTATATTCCAAACGAGCTGATGCCTCTTTCAGGGTTGCGTGAGCCATCCGTATAAACATGCACCCAGTCGTCAGACGGCCAGTTGTCTTCCAGGCGTTCTAGGGAGAAAGCACGTTCTGCAATGGCATTATTTCTCTTGTCGGTTTTCTGTAGTAGATCTAGATTGACCGGTGGTATTGGGGGTGTCCAAGTGGCAATCACTGTTGGGTCGTGCTCATTTATCACGAGCTCCTCCAGTCGCAGTTCCTTGACTGTTTCTCTGATATCCTGGCCGAAGCTTTTCTTTATAGGATCTCTTACATATCTTTTTTAGGCTGACAAATGTCTGGGATCTTTCGCCAAATTGCGAGATCGTAGCCGAGTACCTTGTTGCGAGCTCTTTTCTTCTTAGGGATAGGGGCAACTCTCCGGCTTCCTGTAGTAATGCCTCTCTGCTGGTCCCATGCTCTAACCCAGTCGCAATACACAGAGCTTTGTACTGATGGTGTCAAACTTACTTAAGAGTGTTGGCGCGCAGTTCATGAAGGCTAAAGAGCCGTAGTCTAATACAGAGCGTATTGGAGCACGATACAGCATCATAAGTGTAACTCTATTGGCTCCTGTTATTTTTCTCATTAAGTTTAGGATTTTAGAGCATCTATCTACAGTCCAGTCGATGTGCGGTTTCCAGGTCAGCCTTCGGTCAAAGATTACCCTAAGGAACTTGGTTTGGTCTTTAAAATCGATGGTTTTCCCGTTCATACACAGTCATTCTGCTTATCCCTCTATCCCTGCATACAAGCATGCCGACTATTTTCTTCTTTGAGACCTTAAATCCCCAGTCGTTTGCCCATGTCATGAATTTGTCTAAAGACTTTTGCAGTTCACAGAATCTGCTCCCTTTTCTCCATATTGTACTGTCGTCCGCAAATTTTGTTAGCGTCGAGATATGAAGAATTCTGTATATTGAAGATCATGATATTGAAGAGAGTGAGACAGATGACCGACCCCTGAGGCATGCCTTTTTCTAATGTTTGCTCAGCACTCCGGAATCTGCCAACATTCAACTGTATCCTTTTATCGCTCAGAAAGCTTTTGATCCACCGAAACGTTATGCCCGTTGAAAAGTTTGAAAAGCCGCCCGTCCAACCAAATTAAATCGAAAGCCTTGGTTAGATCTACGAACACGGCACATAACAGGTGCCCCGAGTGGAGTGCCTGAGACATGACTTGCTGTAGTCTCACCAAGTGGTCCATTGTTGATCTTCCCTTCCTGAACCCGCTTTGATTTTAGTCGATCAGTCGGTTACTCTCCAGATAGAATTGTAGTCGGATGTTAACCATTGTCTCCAAGGTTTTGCACAGTGTGGATGTCAAGCTTACTGGTCGATAGGACTCTGCCTCTGTTTTCTCTTTCCCTGGTTACAGTAGAGGAATGACGTTGGATTTCAGCCATTCTTTAGATACCTCCCCATTCAACCAGGATGTGTTGAAGACGTTAAGTAGTATCGTTTTGGCGTTTCTAGGCAGATATTTGAGCATAGAGTACTTTACTGTGTCCTCCCCAGCCGCACTATCCTTCTTGTGGGAAAGAGCCTTGTTGAACTCCTTCTCAGAGAAGGGTAGATTGATTGGTTCAGCATTACCATAAGATTCCATTACTAATGTATGGTGCTGTGAATAAAAGATTTCCTCCCTCTTCATGAATTCTAGTGATTGGTTTTCATCTCTACTTACATCTGCAAATGTTTTAGCAAGTAGATTGGCCTTTGCATTGCCCTTGGTATCGTATTTATCTCCATCTTCAAGGTTTGGTATGTTGAATATTCTGCGCTTTCCGTTCGCGGCGTTCAGTTTCTTCCAGACGACACCTGTTTGTGTGTTTTGGTTTAACGCATTACATACTGTTATCCAGTGCCCACTTTGTGCCTTCTGGATTGTGTCTCTTGCAGCGTATTTCAACTTCGGGTAATTTTGGTGGTTGGCTTCATTGTAGTGGCGTTTTCGTAGGCGAAGTGTCTTCTTTCTTTCGTAAACTGTCTTCTGACACCAGGGTTTTGTATTCCTTGGTTTTCTACCAGAAGTCTTTGGAATGGAGTCGCCTGCTACACCTATAATTGCACTTGTGATATTGGCGGAGTACACGTCAATGTAGGTGTCGATGATGTTCTCTTCCTTCCAATCGAGGCAGCCTACACGGAAGTTTTCCAATCAGCGTCTTTCATTTTCCAATTGGGCTTCCCGTTATCGACTTCCTTGTTGGTTTCGGCTTGGATGTTGAATTCTATCATCAAATGATCACTGTCTAGTGTTTCATCTGCGCGTACTTGCCAATCGCAGCGGTTTGCCATACCAAGCTTGCAGAATGTGAGATCCAGGTGTGATGGTGGGGCATTTCCTCCAACAAATGTGGGGCTCTCATCATTCAGTACATATAGGTCGTTCCCTTCTATTATTGAGCACAGGCTAGTCCCCCCTGCAGTCATTCCTCGGTGACCCCAACAGAGTGTGCTTTGCGTCGAAATCCCCGCAAAGCACAGTTTCGCCCCGTGGAAGCTGATCGAAAAGTGACTGGAAGTCATCTGGTTCTATTGTGACCTCTGGGGTGCATAGACATTCACTGTTGTCAATTTCATATTATTGCTCAATGTGATGGCTATGCCCATCGCTTCTAGAGGGTTAGCTACATACTGTCTCTATCATGTACCTTCTGTTTGAGTTCTACTGGTTTGGTAGCTGTTTATCCCTTTCTTCTTCTTGTCTTTTCCTATAGGTGTGGGGTGGCATCGGGCGTCGAGATAGTCACTGCTGGGGCTTGTTTTGGTTCAATCACCGACTTTCTGACTACTTTTGCTCTTCTCTCCTTGTACTTTAGTTGTTGTGTCGCGTCCCTTAAGGTAAGTTTCTCTTTGCTTTGCAGGCGTAGTGCTGCTTTTGTTGCTTGGATTCTTGAGCATTGGAGGGAGTTAGCTGTGTGACTGCCCTTGCAGTTTGAGCAGTTAATTTTGCTACCCAGCCTACAGTCAATCACCGCATGTACTCCCCCACATTGGGAGCATACGGTTTTCCCCTTGCAGTACTTCACGGTATGACCCAATTTCTGACAGTTAACGCACTGTCACACCCTCTGTACATAGGGATGTGTCCGTCTGTTGAGATACACTATTTTTATGACCTCGGGTGTCGTACCTTTCCTGAAGGTCAGGGCAACGCTTCCCTGGTCCTTCCCCTCGGCCACTCTGAACCTGTATACCTCAATGACATCATACTCCCCATCTTTCAGGTCGTCCATTATTTCTTCCCCAGTATAGTCGGCCGGTATCCCATAAACAACCACCTTGTCTGTTAACAAGGTGGTCGGTTCGGATACCGTCACGGTCATACCGAGTAAACTGTCCTGGGCCAGTGCTTTGTCCATGTCTAACTTTATAGAGCAAGTCTGACATGTCCGGTCACTGTTATCCTGATATCAGGTATATTACTGATACCCCACTTAGTCCGTAGTTCCTTTCCCACTGCCGTCAGTTTGGACCCCTGGAAAGACTTCCCTCACTTGTACGACGTAGCTATGTTCATCCTCCCTTTTTGTTGCAGGAAAAAACTTTGGTGCGGGGCTGCTATTAAAAGCTTCTAACATGGTCATGGGAGAAGTAGCCCCTGTCGCCATTGTTCTTATAGCTGCCGAAAGATCTAAAACAAAAGAATGATTGAACAGTGTTGATAAGGTTTTTCTGATTGCACTGTTGTTAGCCTATTCCACAAAGAACCGCTAGCCAATCAGTGTGTTTAGTGCTGATTAGCTTTGAGTTCTATTTGCTTGTAAGGGTTCACGAATAGTTGTCCGGTTTCTATAAACAGCTAGTTTGCTAGTTGATTTTATGGCATTTGTAAGCAGTTCAATCAATTGATTGGCTTGAACACTGATTACTTCTTAGAGAATGGAGTCTTTGATTAAAAACCTCATCTGTTTAGAAGGTGTAAATTGATGGCTAAAACAACAAGAAGAGAAATGCCGAGACTGAGGGAAAAAAATGAAGTCCTTAGAGTGAGAAAATATAAGAGAAATAAAATTTAAACAACGAAAAAACAAAGAGAGAAAAAAATCCCCCACGAAATCCAAAGAAACTAAACTAAATTATGAAGCCAATATTATAGGAAAAGCCAAAGCTAGAGACCAAAGTTAGGATTAGGAAAAACTAAACGTGATTTAAAAGGAAGTAAATTTAGTTATAAACAGAGAAAGGAACCCAGTAGAAAGCAAAAAAAATAAACAAAAATAAAATAAAATAAAATAAAATAAAATAAAAAAAAATAAGTAAAGGGGAAATTTAAGCATACCAGAAAAAAGAAGGGAAAAAATATAAAGACAACCTTGGGACTGGAGGATCTATGTTGAATCTTAAAGTCGGATGGAGAGTCTTTCTCGAGTCTTTAGTCGATAGCTTTCGGGCTCTGGTGCAGTAGGTGTTATCAACACGAGTACTAATTTACCTGAGAACGGATTTAGGAGAGCGAGACTTCATTATAAATAACCGCGTCTTAGCGCTTTTTTTAAATACTATCCAGAGATGACGTCATGTAGACAAAGGACATCGCACATAAATTCTACGACTAAATGTTATTTACTAAAATAAGTTATTTACACTTTAAAAGTATCAATCTCATATTTTGGTTAATGGAAAATACCCGTTGTTCGAATATTATCACATTCTACATAGTCTTTATATGTATGAAAAACGTTTCAATTATGACTATTTCGGACTATTGTCAATGTCCAGTGTCATTTTTTGCCATCGATAAAATATAGATCAGATTTCCTTGGATTTTTTTATGTACTACCTTAGAAATTTCTATCATGGCAAAAGTTAGTTGCTTATTTTGAAAGTTTTATCAAAATCGGTTGCTAGCGAAACGTTCTCTACGAGTTGATGCATTGTTAAAATATTGCTAAGTCAGTTTTTGGCTAATTTGTTTAAAGTGGCACGATTCAGTGCAGAACTTTCAATTCAAGCCAAACGTTTATTGCAAACGATTAAGCTGGTCAGTGGGAGCCCATTTGTAAAGTTTTGTAATAATCGGTTGGTAATCATAGGTACTGTGAAAATTAAAGTGATAAAACAGAAAGTTTCGCCCGGTTGTAATGTTTCTCACTATAAGTCAGCAATTTGCCGATTTTAGGGGGTGGGGTGGGGGTGGTTGAATGGAACAGAACTTTCAATTCAGGCCAAACGTTTATTGCAAACGGTTAAGCTGGTCAGTGGGAGCTTATTTTTGAAAGTTTTTTAATAGTTGGTTGATAAGTAAAGGTACCGTGCAAATTAAACTGTTAAAATAGAAAATTTCGCCAGGTTGAAATGTTTCTCGCTATAAGTCAGAAATTTGCCGATTTTAGGGAGGTTGGATGACTGAATGGTTAGTACATGCGCGCTGTATCGTAACGTCTGTCATTGAGTCAGCTTGCGTGGTTTCGATTTTTCGGTTGTACTTGACAAGGAGTATGGTTGCCTGTCCAGCCTCGTGGGTTTTCTCTGTGTCCTCCTTATTCCTCCCACGGCTAAAGACCCCTATGCGCAAGCGAATTATTGAAAAAAAAGAACCATGTGTTAGTCCCCAAATGACATAACTTGTGTCGATTGGAGGTTAAACCTCACTCCCCTTTCTTTTGTCGATTTTAGTAATTCTTTTTCTTTTTTGAGATTCTTTATATAACCCATTTTCAATAAGTATTCAGGTCATGGGGCCGTAGTACACTCAAGACAAGATCATAAAATTACAAACATAACAAACCAACACTATTTACACAGATTCGTCATAACCTCATATTACATCATGATTTCATTATTTTAGATTACTTGGGTAATTCTCTGTTCTTTTCATAGCATTATAAGTAAACTTACAGATTATATCATAATTAGAACCCTGCAAGTAAACTTTAACATGGTTCTTACTTTTACAGTTATTTTTGACATTGCTCATAGTTCTCAGGTTGTCATACAGTTGACAGTGAACCAAAATATGTAATTCATGTTCAATAGTTCCTATATTATGTCTGTCATTGAAACAGTATTTACATGTCGTGCCATTTCTTTCTATTAATATAGCTCTATCTGACTCTTTTGTACGGTTGTGGCTACTTAGTCTCAATCTGCTTAAAGTTACTCTGTGTTGTTGTGGCTAAGTGGGTAAAACGCTGGTTTGCTCGCCTGGAGATCGGGTGATCGATTCCTGCATTTTCTGGCGTGGTTTCTCCTTGTCAGTGCTGCAGGGTGGGGGCCTGACAAGGACAGCTGTCTAGTCCTTCGGATGGGACACATAACCGATTTTATGTGTACACATTGGTTTGCGAGTAAAAGATCCCCTGTCAGTTGGAATTCGATATAAGAGTAGGTCGTAACGCAGGTGCCCGTGTAAAATTTCCCTCTTTTCACAATTTATGGCATATGCCCCTTCATTAGCCCATTTTAGCAGCAGAACAGTAGGACGTTTAACTCCATTTCATCTCATTTTCTCTATGTTGTTTATTTATTATAGTGGATAAATATTTTTCTGGTTCTAGCTATTATTAAATTTCTGGATAGAAATCTTGCTTTGAACAGTTTTTTTTTCATTGCAGAGTGCCATTCTTGTATATTGCAGTCTATGACCCTTTGTTTAAAACATGCTTAAGAAGGTGTCACTATTTCCTACTTATAACCAAACATATTGGAAACCATAATTATATAATATTATATCGAGAAGCGACACGAGAATTAACAAGTGACTTAGTGGCCTCTTCAGATACAAATTTACGTATTTTACCTATATTTCTAATATTAAAATAGCACAATTTACAAATATTACTTACTTGAGCTCCCATAAGCATAAAACTATCAAAGATTGCGCCAATATTACGAGCAGAATCAGATGACAATATATCACAATTACCTATTACAACAGGGGGGGGGGGGTTATCATGTGCAAATATTCGGTTTTATCATCATTTAATTTTAGAAAGTTCTTTAACATCCATTTTCCAATTTCACTAATACAGTCCTTAAGTTGCAGTTTTGATAAATTGAAAGAGGATGGACAATGAAGTTTAAATGAACTATATAATTGAGTATCATCGGCATACAAATCTGACACCATATTTTCTAACAATTTAACCTAATGGTAACGTATAGAGGGGAAATAAAATCGGTCCAAGAACAGAACCCTGGGGAACCCCAGATGACAAAACAGATTCAGACGACGATTTACAATTAACTAAAATACATTGTTTTCTACCCACAAGATAGCTTTCTAAAAGATTTAATGCAGAGCCACAAATACCGAATTTAAACTGTAGTCTATGTAGAAGAATGGAATGGTCCACTGTGTCGAAAGCAACAGATAAATCCAATAAAATTTAAAATGTACATTTTCTATTATCAATTTCCATCGGTACTGTGAAATTGTTTATAAACACTTTGCAATGGTTCATACGAGCAGTTATTTTTCAGCCAGGTTTTAGTTATTCCAAAAATATCGACCGAATTTTCAACAATATAATCAGATAAAATTGTTTTGTTCTTTACAGATCTGACATTAATTAATCCAAACGAAGTTGTTAAAATTGACGCTTCATTTTCGACTGCCTTATTTATTTTTATTTATTCATTTTTCAAGTAAATGTTACAACATGACAACAATAAATTAAAGTACATGTACTAAGAACTATGAGCTGCATTGTATGATCGCGAAAATGGCAACAATATAATATATTAAGTTGTGCATATAAAATAAAGACGTTCTGGTGCATTGTTTGATTGGAATGAGAAATGAGAAGTATGATAGGTATGATGTCATGAAGAGACCTTTACTTAGGATAGCCCATAAAGCTTGATGTAAATAATATCTATTGCTTATTTCCATTTGGGGTCCAGGGTTGTCAAGGTCGCGTCAGGTCATCATTAGGAGACAAAATTTAATAACTAAGCCATCACAGCAATGTGTCACAAATATTTAAAAATAGTTAAGTCTACATGTTATACATCAACAAATTTTATTAATTGTAGATAATCAAGCATGTAGGCCTATCACATATTAATTTTGGGTTAACAATAAATACTTCTTGGTTGCAGCTTTAAAGCTGTATAGTGATTCTAAAGTCTTAATTTAAATATCATTCGGTGGGTGGAGTGACAGTTAATTTATATAAGATTGTTGTTTATCTTTTGTTCTGTTCTAAAATTTTTGAACTGTTTGTGATTTTTGATATAGTTTGGGGTGAGCTGGATGATATTGTTATGATTAATATTAATATTCCTTAGTTTAGTGTTCAGAGATTCATACGGTCTGTTGGTTATGATAACTTTTAAATGTTCTTGATTTCTCCCAATTTCTTCTTTAATTTCAATGTTGTTGTATATATAATCATTCAACGCGGGCCTTGCCTTAAGACACAGTTGTTTGCTGTCTGGGCGTTGGTAAATTTGCTCAGAAATTATTGGAATATTATCAAGATTACTCCTGTTCACTGTTCTGTGACTTTTTACTGTACCCTTTCTAATAATACTAGATGGATTTAACACATTAATCTTTTTCACCCACCACTTTCCACTCCTCACGCCTTTATTTTTATTATTATTGCCGGTATTAGGCCTACTCAAACGATGAGATATGGCTAGAAGGTTATAGTTGTGAGAGTTCAGTTGTGTTTGATAATAGCTGAGTTGATTCATATAACTCACTAGCCACAAGAGATAAAAATTATTATAAAACATTTTTATTGATCAAATTCTGCAGTTACTATTTAATACACGCAGAATACAGGCTATCTCCTAATACACGGCTGCCTCCTAGGCGCTTACGGGGGTTGGGATGGCCTAATGGTCTAGAGTGCCGCGCTTCGATCTCTAGATGGCCGGTCACCTCTGGCTTGCGGCTGTGGTTTCGAGCCCTGGTGTGAGCGTATGTGGCATAGAGATAGGGCGCCTTCTCAACCTCGTGAGTTTCCTCCGGGCACTCTGGTTTCCTCCCACTGCTAAAGACCCCTACGTGCAAGCAAATTATTGAAATAAAATTAAACCATATTATGTTGGTCCCGAAATGACCTAGTTTGTGTTGAGTGGACGTTAAACCCCATTTCTCTCTCTCTCCCCCCCCTCTCTCTCTCTCTCTCCTAGGCGCTTACATAATGACTTCAAGCTAGGCTTCGTAAAATTTTAAAATTAGGCCTAAATTTGAATGAAAAGGCGACAAATAAATGCTTCTTCGCAATAGTTACATTTAAACAGCAAACACTACTTTTCATCAAAATGATCCATATGCACAACAATAGAATTGAAATCTATCGCATAATTTATCAACAAATTATTATAACTTTTCGAAAATTGTCTACAATTCAGTTACCGGTATTTGAAAGTTACGGCTTATCACGCCTGCGCATTATAATATTTGTATGTCGAAATCCACATTAATCCACAATAAAACACAGGCACAAAAACGCAGAGCACAACAAGTCAGCCACAATTTAAAACAATTTGTCAGTAATGGTTTTTGATAGTTGACAGCTGATCGACACAATTTAAACATTTTCCATGACATATAAGTCGAAATACAAAAACAATACATCTGCTTGTCATCTAAATGGTCCTGGTGATCGCGCACAAACATTACATCAAAAATCTATCACATTCATAATTGATTAATATATAATTATCGAAAAAAAAAACCTCACAGTACCGTTTGACGGTACTAGCTAACCCGCGCATGCGCAATCCCTAAGTTTCAGTTATTTCCCTTTACAGATTATTTTTTTTTGCCCCGGATGCAATGTTTCTCACTATATTTGACCGATTTTGATAATTTATGTATTTAATTTTCCGAATTTACATATTTAAAGAAAATATTCAAACAGTTGGGGTCAATCTGATTTAAAAAGTATTAGTTCCGTTCAAAGTTATCTCATTTAATTTTTCGATATTTTCCTACCATTTTCATTTCATTTTTCTGAAACACAAGTCTCCGTTATTTCCCTTTTAGTTTTCAGATTATTTTTATACCCGGGTGCAATGTTTCGCACTTTATTTAGACTCATAACTTCGTGATTTTTTTTACCGATTTTTGTTGTACTTTTTTCTTTTAAGATACTTGATATAATCCATGCGACGTGACGATGAATATGCAAACTTTCATATCTGCATGGGACAGTAGCAGATCTAGTTATTATTATTATTATTTTTTTTTGGTCTGTGTATGTAGTTTCTGCAAATCGGATTTCTCCCCCCCCCCCCCGAAAATGGGGTGCGAACTTTGATTACATATATTTTCAAAACCTGTTAAGCATTCAAAATCACCGAATTTTACGAACGAAAAAACTGGCAATGCATTGTCGTAACTTTGTTATTTTTTTACCTATTTTTTTTTTGTTTTCTTTTAGTACTTGTAAAAAATCATTTTCATCTGCAGTTTCAGATTTTCGAATTTCGGAAATTCGTCACTGTCATTTCGCACCGGAAGTTATGACCAATTTGACAACTTCTTTAATAGTTGTACGATTTTCAGGAAATTTAGTATGTAAATAGATCTTACTAATGTTACTTGAAAAATGGCTTTAGAAATTTTCTAAATAATCTCGCCTTGGAGAAATTAAGGGTCACAATTTAAAAAAATCGACGAAATATAGGTCAGATCACCTTGAATTTTTTTGCTATTTTTCTATACTAGCTACGAGACTATTGATTCGTACGCACAAAATGGAATTTGTAGCCCAATCCGGAAGTGCCGCCATTTTGAAATGTGAAAAAATCCACAGTTTTTTTTTGACACATTTTTAATACAACACATCGGTAAACTTATGCCAAATCTGTATGCTTTCTATAGAGCCCAGTGAGCGTGTTGAACCAACTAGTCAATTCACAGTCTACGTTGTTTCACTTGTAGGTTACAGCTAGGGGCACAGCACTTCAATGAAAATAGCGGAAGGAGCCAGGCCACACTTAAGTGTAGCGAAAAACAGTTTAATGTAACTTTTCCGAAGTTCAAGAAAGGTTTTTTTTCGGTGAAACCTTTGAAGACCAAGTGCACGTTCAGTGAGTTTTGTTACTTGAAAAATAACTACATAAGGTAAAACAAGCCAACATCGAGGCTTATGTCCTCTGCCGGAACACATTAATTCGTGGCACATTTATTTTTTTTTTCAAAAGTATCGAGTAATCAAAGTTATTATCTATGCTTAGTCTAACTCTAAGTATAAAATGTTCACAGTCACACTCTGGTTTTGAAGTACCTGGTAGTGGGTGAAACTATACACTTATTTGTAGCACAAATTACAAATTTCCTCGATTGTGATTGGTCGAAAGTGTTATGGAATAGACAATAAACCCTCTACAAATTATCAAGGCGAATTACTGCATACAGATATTACAGCTACTTTTTTTTCATTTTTCATTTTTAAGCTCAATGACCTTCCTCAACTCAAATCTTTATTGGCAAATCGTTCATTTCTGAAATACATAAAATAGTAGAAAATCAGTCATAAATTAATTAAAACCGTTTTCTTTGTTGCTTAGAGTTTCTCTTCTTTTAGTCTCGGGCAGCTGCCACTCTTTAAATACCACAGGCACGATATATTTAAATACCGAGGCACGATAGATTCGAGTTGTTCTAATGGATAATTCAAGCATGGTTAAATGGACAATAAACCTCCTTTAATTACGTATTAGTCACATGTTAGTGACATGTTTATCTCCTAAATACACTAAGTTTCATCACCCTCGGTCATTGATAAGTGCAGGCTATAGCCATATACCCATATGAAAATTATTTTGTTATGGTAGTTGACCTAATAATGATATGTTTAGTTGGTCTCAAATCGGTTACTAAATAGGATTCCGCCAAGACATGAACAAAACAACGCATGAATTATAATTAATCAATGGCGTGAAAATTGTTACACGAAATGAAGTTACTAATATCCCACAGTAGTTTTTTTTTATATACATGTTAATGTTATCGTTGGTACTGCTAGATTTCTCAGATGTCTTTTGTTGAAATAACTTTAAAAAATGATTTCCCCATGTCTTCAGTGAAATATTAGTTTCTTTATTTTACTGCCATCTCGAAGAAGGGAATTTACTAATTTCCAATACTCTCGCAGTTTTCCTTTTGAACGTTATCTAATATAGCGGTTTTGGCTCTTTTAAATAGTTTGTTGCCTTATATATATTTTACCTAGATGTTTTGACCAGCTCGACAAAAGCTTTTGTTGCATCAAGGAGTACAGAATGTATCAGTATGTCAGCTACTGCCATGTTTACACACCAGCTTCAGGTTCATAGTCTGTTAGGAATTTGTTTAGCCTTGATTTATATTCCCTTTTTGTAGCTCTGCTATCGGCGCTTGGTCAGTGTGTATGTTTTTCCAAATAAATTTCAAGGCTTTGTTATAAGTTTAGTTTGTATACAGGGGCGCCGCCCCCGGCCTCTAGAAAATTTTGAAATTTGTCAATTCCGCAAACGCTGTATTTAGAGCGCCTTTAGCATTCCAAATTCCAACATAAAACCCTTTTAAAATACATGACCCGCGACCGACCAGCGAGCAATTACATATCTATGATTTAAAAATGAATGGACTAGTAAAAAGGTTGAAAACTTTCAACATTAGGGCATGGATGTACATATACACCCCAGAGAAAAAGGCAGGGTACCATTTGAATAGGCCTACCCGGTTCCGGGGTCCCTGACTGTATTATGTCTATATCTGTTTGTTCCTACTAATTTACAATATACCGGTATCAGACAGTGAGTGGTCAGATGAGCGAAGTAGATGACGCTTGACTTACCAGTCTAAATTATTGCGTCCCGTGAGTCTTTGCTCCTCTTCACCAATATTGACAACGGCTGCCTCTGTTGTTATGTTTGCCGGTTGCGGTTCAAACATATATGGTTGAATCGACCCTGTCGCCGAGTCAGAAAGATCGTCGGACACCTCATCATCCGAATCAAAGATAACAGAGTAACTACGATCGGTTGAATAGCTTTGAACGCTCGCTGAATCGTCGTCGTCAATACCGTCCCTTTGTGAGTCACGGTATGATGATAGATCCGCCATTGTTTACGTTCTTCCTGAGATGACGTCACGTCATACTTGTAGGCTAAATCATTTCGTTTCCGTTAGTAGCGAGAAAATTGAAATTGAAATTTGTATTGTGTCCAAACCGCTTGGTAAATCACATTGAAATTTTATATTGAGCATATTTGAGGATTAAACTACATATATAGAACTAATATTCAGCCATACCTTTATTAATGCCAGACTAATATTAAAATACAGTTTTAAATTAAGAATAATTAATTATTGGTCTGATGGCAATGACATGACTATTGTTTTGATTTGACGCATGAATCTAGGAGGGGCGGCCATTTTCGTGAAAATCGAACTCCACCATCATTAGGGTGTAGCGGCGAATCTTTACACTTTTGTTTAAAGTTGTGACCTCTATTAGTAAGTGCAGGAGGGTTGCACCACACACAATTTTACACAAAAACAAATATATGGACAAGACATCATACTCAAAGACCACAAACATAAACAAATCAAAGAGAGTGAATGGATCCGGGGGCTAGCCGTAAGCGTCCACTGCGCTGTACAGTCCCGGGCCTGTGGTGACACAGACTTCACTCACATTTGAAAACAATTGGGAATGCAACCCAAAGAAATAATTATATAGTGTCAGCATGAGTCATGATCTATTATATGTTGCAAGAATTACGAATGCAAGCATATTGTTGTATAAATTCCGCTACACAAGTAACCACATAGTTAAATGTATAAGAAGTAGGCCTAGTTCAAAAACAAATCAATAAAAGGATTGAAGTATATAAATGCATTTAGGACAAACATTGCAACCGTCACAGAAACAAAAACACAACTGAATACAAAGAAGCAAAGGAAAAGATTAGCTAGGGAGACAGCCGTCTGCTGACTGAGTGGTGTGACGTGAATCTGCAGTAATAGTTGTTATGACGTCGTGGTTAGAAGGTGCAATTTCCCGATAAAAGGGCGATAATCTAGATAAAATTACGTTAAAATATAAAAACTATTAGTTTTAAAGACCATGTAATTGTACAAACCATAGTATAATTATTATATAATGTCCCACGTAAGAAATGCAAAACAGGAATGCTAAAGAAATCGTAAGTTATTAGTGTATTCATAAAGGCCTAAAAATAAGGGCGGTAATCCAGATAGGACTAGACATCTAGAAGCAATTTATATAGAATCATTATCCAATATGTAGTCAGTAATATCATTATAAGAAATGTAAAACTTGTTATGTTGAAGAAATGGAAGTTTTGAAATTTCTTTCAAAATGCGTAATTGTGTACCACCTTTGGCGGTGCACTTAAAATTAAGAGTTTTTATTCGGGAAAGAAATAGTTCTTTATTGTTGCATATTTTTAAAAATCGTAATGCCTGTGAATAGAAAACATTGTATAGTGTCGTATCTGGTATGTTACTATGAGCTGACGGGTATGTTACTACTTCAAAACCAAATTGTCCGTTTTATCGAATATACCGACATTAAATTTGTTATTAGTTATATTGATGTCCAAGTCAAGGACAGATGCATTAATAGTGCCAGAATTTTCTTTATTTAATATAAGTTCAGGAGGATATATTTCATCTTTGTATTTATTGAAATTACCATTATCATTGATAGGTGTTATGTCATCAATGTAACGGAAGGTATAATTTAGACTTTTTGCTACCTTGTAATCTGTTTTTCTTTTATGGTCTTGAAAGTCGAATTCGTATTTATATAAATGTGCATTTGCCATAAATGGGGCGGGGTCAGTTCCCATTGGTAAACCAATAGTTTGTTGTATTATCTGATCCCCAACCTCAAATATGGCATTGTCAATGAGAAAATGTATAATATTTTGAAATTTTTCTTTATCGAAAACTACAGTATTGGCATTGCGCCGTTTTATGATCCATCTTGCATCTTGTGAGTAGATGGCCATCAGATTTCTGCCTTTTCCAAAAGCACCATTAAAGGCCTTATCCACGAACCAATCCAAATTCTTTTTAAGGTCTGCATGTTGTAGCATAGTATATAAAGTAGAAAAGTCGAAAGTTTCTATTGATTTTGCATTGTCTTTTTGATTGATTTTATCTAAAGTGTCTACTATTGGTTTATTTTTATCAATTATGAAAAAGCTATTAATCCCAGTATAATTGCGAAGTGTTTTGCACCAAATGGCATGTTGGGCCTGGCATAATTTAAGTCCTTTCGTAATAGTCACTGCTAGAGGGTTTTGTCTGGCAGATGCTGGAGGAAATTATGTATCTGAATTTTACTGGATTTTTATGAAATTTCGGTATAGAATAAATATATGGAAGGGCATCTACTTTTACATTGTCTTTTATATCATTACTCCTGTTAAACGAATATTGATTTTGTAAAATATCTAGTTTAGATAATTCCGTAATACATTTATAAGTGTTATTATTGGTGTTAGGCCAAAGTCCAACTTCGGTAAGGATATTTTTAATATAGTACTTTTTACAGATAAAGGCAATGTTATTGCTGGCCTTATCGACAGGTGTTAGAACAAATTTCTCTTGAAGAGCAGAAAGGCATTCAACTGCAGATGCATTTTTTAGGACTTCGGGTGGTGGATGTCTTGGGTTGTTTTTAATATGTTTGATTCTCTTTGATAAGAGGTCAAAAACAGTGTTTCTCCACAGAGTAAAAATAACCAGAGTGGAGACTTCTTCATTTGCATACGGAGGAGGTCGCGCATTGCATCTTGGGCCTCGTCTGTAATGTCACTAAACATGGCGGCTAAAGAAGACGTTTCGCAGTAGAACAAAAGAAAATGTAAACTTGCGAGTGGTGGATATGGTACCCAGAGTAGGTCCTACACAGGGTGTTTTAATTTTAGGTACTATTAAGGGATTAAAATTCTTTAGATTTCCCGAAGAAAAACATCTCAGTCTATGTCGCGTCGTCTGCTATGAGTACGATACGAGTCATCGTCGAGTGCTAGGCCTAGACAGAGTTTTACTATGTGGGCCTAGTGCTATAAACTGAGCCATAATAACATAATAGGTTATAATAACAGCAATATATATATTATCAAAAATGTTATTTTGTAAGAGTACATATTTGGTGAAAGATGTTTTCATATTTGATTGGTTAATTGGCATTATATTGCATTTTCCGGGGGCCTATTCCAATTTAAAGTAGGCAACTTGAACCAGTCTATAGGAGTATAGGCCTACTGTCAGTAGCCTACCGAGTACTGCCCGAGAAGTAGATCTCATGATAAACTAAGAAATATCGGGATTAACTTGGTTAATTTTTATTTCAATGATTCACTTACAGTAATACAGGTATGTATGAGTCTTTTTTTTAGCAGTGAGGGGAAACTAGAGGCCCCGGAGAAAACCCACGATGTTCGACAGACGACACTACCCCTTGTCACGTGCAAGCGTGGAATCGAAACCGCGCCATCTGACTCAATGGCATGTCATAGGTCTAATAAAAGTATTAATAATATCAATATTCTGTTATTTTAATTATGGGCCTTTTTTTTTAATACTTTCGCGTACGCAGGACAAGAAGTAGTTGCGCTCCGATGTAACCAAACCCATTCCCTGCATTCTTTACCATCGCTTAATTGCTATCTATTTTCGTAATTTTAGAATTACATGTCTAGGTGTGTTTTTTAAAGGATCAAATTTTAAATAGTAAGCTTTACCCATTAAGTCTGCACAAGCTGCACATGTTCTTTTTACATTCCATAATATAAAAGGCCTATGCTACCATTTAAAGAGATTGAAATAGAATCGTGTGTGAGGGAACTAACTATATTTTCTGAAGAATTGGATTCTCGCATATGAATATGATATAATGAACGAGCCTAATTTTTTCTAAGATTCTGTATCGAAATATGCGATTCTATATAGGCCTACAATTACTTGTGGTAAACAAAGTGTTAAGTTTATGGTATCTGTAATACACCTTTCCAAATTTCCTAACAGAAATACTGTTTTGCAATAAACTTTAAATAAAACAGTAAGCCTAATACTGTTTTGCTATTCAAAATCACATTTTCCCTTTTAATAGTTTTAATGTAGGCCTTAATCCGACCACCTATAAATTCCATATAATAGAACACTGTATAAATTAAATTTTCTATTTCTAAATAATTCCATTATAGTACACAGTATAAATTAAATTTTCTATTTCTAAATAACCAGTTGACAAAAATAAAAGTCACTCTGAACACAGATCAGACCTAATGTCAGAGCACACTTCAGATTGATAATAATTTAATATATTCTTATGCAGTGGTGTAAAGTGGACAATTTCGTGGTATTAGGGGGTCTATATAAAGGCGGTCAAAACATTACATGGCACCCAGAGCAATATACAAAATATTAAATTTCAAGTTGTTTTTGGTTTTGTAAAAAGAGAAACTAATCAACTCAAATATGTTTATTGAAAAATTTAATACTATTGAAAATAAAATATTTAATGATTTTTTTTCATTTTTAAAAAATTAAAGCCAACATTAATTAAAAGAACAAAAATCATAAAAGAAGACAGGGAGTCAACATTGGAGCCAAAGGCATTTTATCTTGGAAAACAACCAACGGCTCAAATCTGTTTATTGGAAAATGTTCTGGGGTATTTAAAAAATTCAATTTTAATATTCTTAAATTATTATTTAATATTTTAATGAAAGCATACTTAAATAAGTAATACTCTCTAGAAGACAGGGATAGGCCTATTTTTCTTTGGGAGAAAAAATAAATCATGTTGAGTAAAATAGGCCTTATCCAAAAATTAAAAAGGGCGTGGTTCTTTGACATTTTCAAATGGGCCATTTTAAGGTTTATGGGAATGTATATTTCAAATCTAGGAATGGAAACAACAAGTATTTTGGTGGATTAGTTTTAAAGATAATAAAAAAAAAATAAAATCAACAATAGTTTACGGCCTTATAAACCAATTCGTAAACCGCCACAATTGCCGTCTTTCACTTCATTACTTCATTTCATATTCATATTTTAAAAATATTAATCATGTTTTATAAATTCCCGAAACACACACACACCTAACATGATTGTATGTGATAATTCTCGGTAATTTTTTTTACCGAAAATACTATAAAACTACGAAATTAAAGAGATTTAGTTCATCGATATAGGTATCGTAACGTTGAGCGTACTGTCAGTGTGTGTGTATTACAGACGAATCCCATCATCCATTGCGCGTCCGGTTGTTTCTATAGGGAGTAATGCGAGTCGCTACTCTGGTTATTTTTACTCTGTGGTTTCTCCATTCTCCAAAAGATTCTATTGGTGCACGAAATTTATCTGACCAAGCTACTATGCATTTTCGGATTTCTGATTTTAGATTATTATGTAATTTTTTGAAGTTAGTTTTATTAGGTTGTTCTCGAAATTGTGGTCCAAAGCGAAATAGTTTTTTAAGATTATTGTCTTCAACAATATCGAAGTTTCCAGTCAGTACATGGTCGTGAAATTTATCTTTAAAAGGAGAGTTATGACATTGACATTTTGTATTGTCGTAACTGTTAATAAATTCTTGAACGTTAAGGTTTGCTATAGTTTCATGGTAGTTAAATATTTTATTACGAATTGGAGGTAAAAATTTGTATACGACTGTAGGTGAAATTTTAGGAATAGTATCTGGTATAGATTTGATTACAGATCTATCTCGGAAAATTCTATTTAGTCCAATATCTTGTATATGTTTATCTGTAAAAAGTATTTTACATAAAATCTCGGGTTTTTTCTTATGTACTTCATTTTGCTGTGCTGAATGTTTAGGTGAAAATTTACTATTTATCAAATCGGTAATAACATCGTAATATTGAGGAAGAAAGCTTTCATTAAGTTGATTAGAATAGATAATATCTTGTATGAGGACACCAAGTTTCTTAGCTGTTGATTTTTTCAAGGTATGTACAATTTGTCGAGCTAGATTAAGTACACAAGCTGCACAAGATAATTTGTCGGAAGTATGGCATTGGCATGCAGAATACAATTCGTTCAAAATACTTTCCGGATCTTTTTGAAATTTCGATTTTTTAATGGAACGTTTTTTATTTTTAAAATTATGGTCAAGTTTTTTATAGCAATTTCTGGTGATCAAAGTGTTTTCATTCCGGTTGTTATAATCGATATTTTTAAATCTATCATTAAGACCATAAGGGAAAATGGTCTGTAGTTTAATAATCCAAGTTTCTTCTGCGTGCGTTCTAATTTGTGTATTAGCAGGATCAATTTTACCATTAGTATGGTGTCCAGAACCGGGAAGTTTTTCAATTATTTGTATACTATATCCAAATTCTTTACAGGGATTTTGTTTAAAATGTCGATATAATAGTTTGTGTGCATTTTCAGAATTTCCTGCAGATCTATGATTATTAAATCTAGTTTTACAAGATTTACTTGTTTCCCCAACATACTGTAGTTTGCAGTAATTGCAGGTTAATAAATATACTATATTTTGTGTATTACAATTAAGGTTTTGATCTGTAGAAACATGGTAGCATCTACCAGTAACGGAGCTACTAAATGTGTGGGCTTCATTGTAATCAGTACATAATTTACACTGTCTATGGTTACAAGCACCGAAAGACAGACTACAAAATTCACAATTTATATTTGAACATATTGAATTACTAGTTTGACTACTTAGATTACCCGTATGGGTAAGATTATTAATTACATTATTCGAAATTCCTCCCCCCGCAGCCAATTCATCAGAACTACCTGCTAGATTCTTATTGGTGAGGTTGACATGCGGAGTCACGTAAGGTGTTCCGTGTAGAGGGACAAAATTTCTCAAAGGGTTGTTAGCCCTATGGCAGGCTACATCAGGTGGGGGCTGCCCACTGGTGCTTACATTTATTTTTGTTAAAACCATTTATTTGAAATCGGATATATTTAAATAAATAAATAAATAAAGATGATAATGGTAATGAAAATGAAAAAATGTGCAGTGAGCAAACAGGAGCAAAACCCGACAACGAGAACATTCTACAGTACGAAGGGTTAAGAACTCTACTCTAATAGTAAGTGCAGGAGGGTTGCACCACACACAATTTTACACAAAAACAAATATATGGACAAGACATCATACTCAAAGACCACAAACATAAACAAATCAAAGAGAGTGAATGGATCCGGGGGCTAGCCGTAAGCGTCCACTGCGCTGTACAGTCCCGGGCCTGTGGTGACACAGACTTCACTCACATTTGAAAACAATTGGGAATGCAACCCAAAGAAATAATTATATAGTGTCAGCATGAGTCATGATCTATTATATGTTGCAAGAATTACGAATGCAAGCATATTGTTGTATAAATTCCGCTACACAAGTAACCACATAGTTAAATGTATAAGAAGTAGGCCTAGTTCAAAAACAAATCAATAAAAGGATTGAAGTATATAAATGCATTTAGGACAAACATTGCAACCGTCACAGAAACAAAAACACAACTGAATACAAAGAAGCAAAGGAAAAGACTAGCTAGGGAGACAGCCGTCTGCTGACTGAGTGGTGTGACGTGAATCTGCCGTAATAGTTGTTATGACGTCGTGGTTAGAAGGTGCAATTTCCCGATAAAAGGGCGATAATCTAGATAAAATTACGTTAAAATATAAAAACTATTAGTTTTAAAGACCATGTAATTGTACAAACCATAGTATAATTATTATATAATGTCCCACGTAAGAAATGCAAAACAGGAATGCTAAAGAAATCGTAAGTTATTAGTGTATTCATAAAGGCCTAAAAATAAGGGCGATAATCCAGATAGGACTAGACATCTAGAAGCAATTTATATAGAATCATTATCCAATATGTAGTCAGTAATATCATTATAAGAAATGTAAAACTTGTTATGTTGAAGAAATGGAAGTTTTGAAATTTCTTTCAAAATGCGTAATTGTGTACCACCTTTGGCCGTGCACTTAAAATTAAGAGTTTTTATTCGGGAAAGAAATAGTTCTTTATTGTTGCATATTTTTAAAAATCGTAATGCCTGTGAATAGAAAACATTGTATAGTGTCGTATCTGGTATGTTACTATGAGCTGACGGGTATGTTACTACTTCAAAACCAAATTTGTCCGTTTTATCGAATATACCGACATTAAATTTGTTATTAATTATATTGATGTCCAAGTCAAGGACAGATGCATTAATAGTGCCAGAATTTTCTTTATTTAATATAAGTTCAGGAGGATATATTTCATCTTTGTATTTATTGAAATTACCATTATCATTGATAGGTGTTATGTCATCAATGTAACGGAAGGTATAATTTAGACTTTTTGCTACCTTGTAATCTGTTTTTCTTTTATGGTCATGAAAGTCGAATTCGTATTTATATAAATGTGCATTTGCCATAAATGGGGCGGGGTCAGTTCCCATTGGTAAACCAATAGGTTGTTGTATTATCTGATCCCCAACCTCAAATAAGGTCAACAAGCTAAGGACGCGATTTTTTTGTACAATCAAAGGCCATAATTCAGGAAGCTACTACCCGATATGCGTGAATATCGACAGGAATCATGATCTTTGGGTTCGAAATATGTACAATGTATTTCAAGTGTCACAAAAATCGGATAAAAATTGTAACCCAGTGAGTATTTAATTGCTTTAAAGAGACACGTTAAGGGTTGTTTAAAGTTAAATGAAACTTGATATACCACATTATTTGAGTGCGAGGTGAGACCATTTTGCCCATCAGTTTTGGTCCGATTTTCACGAAATTTTATCTCAATCGACATTACGATGTAACAGTGATATATTTGAATTCAATCGACCTAACAGTGCAACGGTGTTAAAAATTTGAACAGATAAAAATTATGACCTCTAGAGGAACCACAAGCCAATAACGCGAATATTCGTACAATCAGCGACCTGTGGATTTTTCACATTTCAAGATGGCGGAACTTCCTGATTGAGCTACAAACTCCATTTTTTTTTGTGCGAATCAGTAGTCTCGTAGCTAGTATGGAAAAACAAATCCAAGGTGATCTGACCTATATTTCGTCGATTTTTTTTTTGAAATCTTTGACCCTTAATTTCTCCAAGGGGGGATAAGTTAGAAAATTTTTAAAGTCATTTTCAAGTAGCATTAGTAAGATCTACTTACATGTACATACTAAATGTCATGAAAATTGTGCAACTATTAAAGAAGTTGTCAAGTTGGTCTAAACTTCCGATTCGAAAATTTGAAACTGCAGATGAAAATGATTTGTTACAAGGTGTTCAAAGAAAAAAGAATTAGTAAAATATATCAATAAATAACAAATTTACGACTATGCATTGTCAGTTTTGTCGTTCGTAAAATTCGGTGATTTCGGATTCGTAAAACGTTTTGAAAATATATTTAAACAAGGTTCGCACCCCAGTTTTTTTGTTTGTTTTTTTTGGGGGGGGGGGAGGGGTGTGTGTCAAAATTTCAGAAAGATCCTATGGTTAGATTCTGTTAAATCCGATTTGAAGAAAATACACACACACAAAAATAATAATAATCTTAACAGAAACAAAAAGCTTTCATATGTAATATATATGAAAGCTTAACTATATCTGCTAAGCAGATATTAAAGCTGTCATATTCACAGTCCCTTCCTGTCACATGTCATGGGTCATATAGATTATTAAAATCGGTCACAATCTAGGTAAGTTAATGTGATAACGGTGAGAGTGTCCCCGTTGAAACGTTGCAGTTAATAAACCTAGTAAATGTTATCTATAAAACTGTCTGTCATTATAACCCGTAGGTCTACCGGGCCTAGTTCAACTTCACGATAGGCAGTGAAATTGTACAAAAAATCAGCTTTCCCGAACTGACGACGAAGCTTCCTTCGTTTATAATTTCACTGAGACTGAGGGAGTGATGGCTGACTGTTGTCAACGAACCTACTTCGTAAATTTATTCTAGACTTCTGCCATAAACTGAGTGTTAAATTGTACGATAAACGTGATGACTTTGACTTTCCGATTGTTAACTTTCCATTTATTAGTAGTAACATTCCAATATCACCAGCTTATGGAGTGTTTGTGTTTCAGCTAATTTGTTACGCGAGAGCTTGTTCCTTTTATTCTGATTTTTAAGTAGATTGAAGCATTTGTCATCTAAGCTCTAACTACAAGGATACGTGCGCACTAAACTTATAAAAACCTTTAAAAAGTTTTATGGCCGTCATATTGACTTGATTGGTAAATATAACGTGTCTCTCTTATTCTATTATTCTAGATAAATTTAATTGACACGTATACTAATACTATCTCCCCGATTATGTCTACTACATCGTTAACACAGTTTATCACGTGCATCTTGCATACCGATAGTTCATTGGCCAATCACGCTATTTTATCGACATTTTGCCTAATAGTTTGGATGCAGCTATGGAGGGAGTGGCGCGCCAGGCAGGGTAAGTTTACTCTTCCGGACACCTGTTACCACTGTTTGTTGTGTATTTTGTACACGGGGAGCAGTCCATTTGCTGATTACACTATTTTGCCTATAAAGTTTTCATTAGGACTTCGAATTCTGTCTAATGGTTTGGATTGTTCGTACTTGGTTTTATTTTGTTCAAACATACTAATAATTAATATGTATTTTTTTCAACCCACCAATATAAAAGCATATGTATTTACTTTTATGAAGAAGTTTCAATTGATGACCACAGGGATTTTTAAACCGATGAATTTCTAACATGGAAGGACAATGTGAATAATGCTTAAATAACCATCGGCACTGCTCAATTAATTCATTCATAAATCCTATTTTTAAAACAGTTTTCATTGAATGATAAGCAGGTTTGTTATGTGACTGCCTGAATGACTTTGAAATACATATTTCTATTAAAGAATTGGAATACATTTAACTCCCAAATGTACATTAATTACATATTTCTTTCTTTTCAACCCCCCTCCCCAAAAACCCCAAAAAAACCCAATAAATATATTAGGTGAAATCATTGGATTATTGTGAAATATTTCTTTCTAACTGAATATTGTGATAATGTACTAGGTATAGAGACTATTTATCTACTCGTGAAATTATAAATTTTCCTCAGTCAATAAAATGAACCTTGCATTAATTGCATTAATTCTATTACACATATTGCTCCCATGTGTACATGTATTTAGTAAACGGTAAATATTTTCACTTTTGAATTGAATTTTACTTGCACCCCCCTTTATGATAGCATAAATACGGAGCGCCTTAAGTGCACGATTCCACTCTTATATAATTTTTTCGTACATGATTCCACTCTTATATAATTTTTTCGTACATGATTCCACTCTATATAATTATTTCGTTTAAACGAAATATTATTCATTTAAACGAAATATTAATTCGTTAAAACGAAATATTAATTCATTTAAACGAAATATTAATTCGTTTAAACGAAATATTAATTAAACGAAATATTAAACGAATTAATCGTTTCGATTAATTGAATTAATCAATCTCGATTTAACACGTCGACTAACCCCAATGCTCCAAACAACGAAGTTGAAAAATACAATTAAAAAAAACCCAAGAAAACAATCGTGATCTCTATCGTTATCGATATACGGGGTACACACGTGGTTCATTTTTATCTCAATAATTCGTTTGCGCGTAAGGATATGTAGTAGTGGGCCCGGGGAGAACCCGCGAGGTTGGACAAGCGATCCCGCTGCTTTTCGCGTAGAGGCGGTTAATTGAAATAACGGCACTTGACCCAATAACAGACCTCATGTTTACACTGTTTTCGTATTGGCGATTATGTGATTGGTATGAACTCTATGAAACATTGGTGACATAAAGATATGGCCCGGGTTCCTCCTACCCCTATTCTGAGGATACACTTTAAATCAGTTTTTTCTCTTCATAGGTTTTCGTAATGGGGATCATGTGATGGATATTGAGTCTATGCAGCATTGGTGGCATAAAGAGATGGCCCGGGTTCCTCCTCCCCATATTATGAGGATACACTTCAAATCATTTTTTTTTTCTTCATATATTGGTGTGAAGCATTTGGGTTAATGAGAGAACGGATCCTATCGTTTCCGCTACCTACTTCTCCAGAGACCCAGTTCCCAAACATTATCCCCCTTACGAAAACTCTGTGAACCCTATAGTTTTTAACATATATTTTAGAGAATTAACCATTGGGTTCACAAGCTTTAGAGGTCGATGGTACGTTCCCGGTGTTGGCGGAAAAAGTTCATCTGGTTTTTATCAGTGATGCAGGATGGAGGGCTTGACAAGGAGAGCTGTCACGAAAGTTCATCTGGTTTTTGTCAGTGGTGCAGGAGAAGTAGGAGAACTGTCAATTTCGGACTGGACGAACAAACGAAGTCCAGTGTACACCCAAATGCTCAAACACCAAATTTGAAAATAAAAGATGTTAAAAAAAACCCAAAAACAAAAACTTTATCAATTTGCGGTGGGTTTGAGTCGGTAATCTTGGAACAGAGACACAAACTAGGTCATTTCGGGAATAATTACATGTAATCCGCTTTCGCGTAGGGGTATTTAGCAATGGGATGAAACTGAAGACCCACGAGGATGTACAAGCAGTCATACCTCTTGTCACGTACATGCAGTCAACCGATACAACGCCGCTTGACCCAATGGGGCACCACTAGACCACCCAACTTTAATTTCGCTGGAACGGCAAGTCACGTAACACTAACAAATCGATAGGGTGTATACCCTTATGAAGTGGGCTTAAACGTCCTACTGTTCTGCTTTGAGTTTGACTGGGCTATTGAAGATGGGCATACGCCAAATAGTGTGCTTTGGGGGATATTTTGCCCAAACAAAATCGCTACAGCCTACTCTTATATGAAATTGCAGCTGCCAAGGGATCTTTGTTGCGCACCCCAATCTATACACTAGACAGTTGCCCTTGTCAGACCCTCGTTCCTGCATCACTGGAAACCACGAAGAACACCCCAGATGAACTTTCTCCGCCAACACTGGGGCGAATAAGCGACCTCCTGGCTAGCGCGCTAGCGTCTTATCCACTTAGCCACCATGGCTCCTGCATGCGCTTATAAACCAAACGGTTGATACCACAAAACATATGTTAAAACATTTGCTGCTATCGGGTTAACAAGGTTTTCGTAATGGGGATCATGTTGGGGGACACAAGGCCTGACAGGGTCACTTGTCTAACCTCAAGGGTTCTTTCTGGGTCTACCTGCTAAATAGCATTACACACAAGCGAATTAATGATATAAAAATGAACCATGTGTGTATCCCGTATATCGATAACGATAGAGATCACGATTGTTTGTTTTTTTTATAATTTTTTTTCAACTTCGTTGTTTGGAGCATTGGGGTTAGTCGACGTGTAATTAATTCGTTTAAACGAAATAATTAATTCATTTAAACAAAATAATTAATTCGTTTAAACGAATTAATTATTTCGTTTAAACGAAATATTAATTCGTTTAAACGAAATATTAATTAAACGAAATATTAAACGAATTAATCGTTTCGATTAATTGAATTAATCAATCTCGATTTAACACGTCGACTAACCCCAATGCTCCAAACAACGAAGTAGAAAAATACAATTAAAAAAACCCCAAGAAAACAATCGTGATCTCTATCGTTATCGATATACGGGGTACACATGTGGTTCATTTTTATCTCAATAATTCGTTTGCGCGTAAAGATATGTAGTAGTGGGCCCGGGGAGAACCCGCGAGGTTGGACAAGCGATCCCGCTGCTTTTCGCGTAGAGGCGGTTAATTGAAATAACGGCACTTGACCCAATAACAGACCTCATGTTTACACTGTTTTCGTATTGGCGATTATGTGATTGGTATGAACTCTATGAAACATTGGTGACATAAAGATATGGCCCGGGTTCCTCCTACCCCTATTCTGAGGATACACTTTAAATCAGTTTTTTCTCTTCATAAGTTTTCGTAATGGGGATCATGTGATGGATATTGAGTCTATGAAGCATTGGTGGCATAAAGAGATGGCCCGGGTTCCTCCTCCCCCTATTATGAGGATACACTTCAAATCAGTTTTTTTTCTTCATATATTGGTGTGAAGCATTTGGGTTAATGAGAGAACGGATCCTATCGTTTAAACGAATTATTATTTCGTTATAACGAATTAATTATTTGTGTTATTTCGTTTAAACGAATTAATTATTTCGTTATAGCGGATTAATTATTTCGTTATAACGAATTAATATTTCGTTTAAACGAATTAATATTTCGTTTAAACGAATTAATATTTCGTCTAACGAATTAATATTTCGTTTAAACGAAATAATTATATAAGAGTGGAATCATGTACGAAAAAATTATATAAGAGTGGAATAGTGCACTTAAGGGGCTCCGTACATAAAACCTTTTATTTTAACTTTTTTACATAGATCACAATTTTCAAAATATTTTTGGGACACTTGAGATTTATTCATATAAGATATTTTCACATTTGGCCACATTTACCATGAATATTAAAGTGGAATTTCATAAATACGTTACATAACTCCTTTCCAATGGCAAAAATTTGAGTTGAAACTTTCCGTTATGTGGCGTATTTCTTTAATTTGTCTATCAACAGGAATCCCGTGAAATCTCGGAATTTTCCTTTAATTTAAAGAACATTTCTTTTTGCTTTTAAATGTAGGTAAGATTTGCATGTACGAACATGTAAATCGAACATTTTACAATGCAACTCTATTGAATTTGTGTGTACATGTATGTAGCTGTACGTGCCTTTTAATTTTAAACATACACTTACAAATGTATGATATTACTACCATACTGGTACAAGAAATTTATTGGGCTACGTAAATGTATTGATAAGTTGAATTTATCCAACCATTGGCAATGAAAACTAAATATGTACACATGCAGTGAATGAAAATGTCATACTTTACTTTTGCCATGTATCTGGTAAAGTTTTTCTTTGATCGTGTAAATTACCAAATGTGTGAAACATTTCTTACAATGTGAATGCAACTATGGGGTTGAACTAACTTTCTACTCCACAACTATTCATATTTCAGTGTGCTATGAGGGAAATTTTGCTACAGCCTACTTTAATATCAAATTCTAACTGTCAAATCAATCTTTTACGTAAACTCCAATATGTAGACTGGACCTCGGTTTTTCGTCCCATCCAAACGACTAGACAGCTATCCTTGTCAGACCCTCCGTCCTGCACCACCGACAAGGGGAAAGCACACCGGAAAATGTCGAATTTTCTTGGCCAACATCGGGATCTAACCTGTGACCTCCCGGCTAGCAATCCAGCGTCTTACTCACTTATTCTGACACAATTAAAATCGTATCTACCTTTAACAGAACACCAAGTTCTATTTAATTACAACTCGCTACCTCGGTATGTTGATTAGGCGGTTTTGTTAATTCAAAACTCAAACCTTAGATCAGTTACACTCAAGTATTAGCGAGAATACCTTCAGCGATTGTACAAAACTACTTACGTAGACACAGCCCAATCACACTAACACAACGCAAATTATCAGTTATAAGTATAGTTATAATAAACATAAAAGAATGGTAATGTTTCATGAACCATTTCAGAAAAAACGAACATTAACAATTATAATAAACATATAAGTATAGTTATAATAAACATAAAAGAATGGCAATGTTTTGTGAACCATTTCAGACAAAGAACAAATATTAACAATTATAATAAACATGAAACATACACATGGTCAACATATTTCAAATTGGCAGAACATACTTCAGATTTTTATAATATAATAAAATATAAATTAATTACAGATATATACATCATTTACATAAAGAATTCAATAAGTGGACATAAATAGGATTATCTATCCTTATAAAAAAAAAACGAACGAGAAGCGAGGACCGTTTCACATTCAATGCTTTGTGCGGCATCGTATTTTTCGCCATTGCTCAATTGCCGGCTGCTTTCAACGTTATTAGATTACCAAAGAAATCGTCGCGATTTATAATAAACATGAAACATACACATGGTATACATATTTCAAATTGGCAGAACATACTACAGATTTTTATAATATAATAAAATATAAATTAATTACAGATATATACATCATTTACATAAATAATTCAATAAGTGGACATAACTATCCTTATAAAAAAAATAAAAAAAAAACGAACGAGAAGCGAGGACCGTTTCACATTCAATGCTTTGTGCGGCATCGTATTTTTCGCCATTGCTCAATTGCCGGGTGCTTTCACCGTTATTAGATTACCAAAGAAATCGTCGCGAGATTTAGCGGCCCTGTTATAATGCTTGTCGATCATCGAGATTCCATAATTTCCAAAATAAAAAAAAAATACCAGAATTCATAGCCCATCCATCCAGTGTCTTAAATTTGTAGATGAAAATAGGTTCATTTTGACGGGGCATCTATGTAGGCCTAGGGGCCTAGTCATGGCTAGTTTATATTTCACTGTTTCACCGTGGCTATATTAACAACGGGAGTCATTCCATTACATTAGAGAATGAAGATATATACTACCTTTTACAAATTGGTAGAACAAAACCTGTGAATTAGCCCGGTTGCTAAAGGGGTGGGGGGGAATCGCCACCCGAGCTGTGAATTTATGACATCAAGTTTTTCCAGACCATTTTTTTTGTGTGTAGATTCCGAATCTGGGTGGTGATCAGGCGTTTGAGGGGATGTTTTCGAGAGATAGGGGGTCCAAGATGGATGTTTGTGTGGGCGGCTGGGGTGGGGGAATGTCATTATGTTGACATAATATATTAATAAAATATAATTTCTAGGATTGCCCATCTATAAATAAGTGTTTATGATGCCGCTGGACAACTGTTTTGATTTGTTTAAAGGTGGGGTGGAGGTAGCAGGTGTGCGTGTGTGGAGGGTGGGGTGGAGTGGGGATAAAATAGGAAGGAGTTCATGGGATTTAAATGATGATTGTATAAGAGCTTGGCAAGGCATCTCTAAATATGTTTATAAGATTCTCAGTTTGGTTCAAAATTGACATGAAAAGTGTTTTCTCTAGTTTTTCGTTCAGTACCAATATCGCGGGCATAGCGCCGTACAAGGTATAAACAATTAATGAATCCGAGTTCCTTAAATTTTTTAGAAAGTTAGGATTATCTTGAAAAAGAAAGACTTGTAGTTATTACCGTAAACCGAGATATTCTAGACACTTGCAATATTAATCTTGATTGGATCAAGATTAGTATTGAAAGTGTCGAGAATATCCTAGAAACGACAACCAATCATAATGATTGATAATGAGATGGGCAAGGGTAGAAAATATCGAGAACGGCGACATCAGTAGATTGATGACGCTAGAAAAAAGACTTTTCTTTATTACCATACGAACTTTTGATTTCGAATCTTCTAATGAAGTCTAAGCATAGAATAATAACTAAACATATCTCTGTGTTTTTGATTTACATTCCCAGTTCTCTTGAAAAGTATCATAGAATTTAATATTTTGAATGAAACCACTAACAAGATACCACTTAATGCCCAATATGAACAAAGTGATTTCTGTCCACAAAAATACATGTTGCCCCCCCCCCCCTCGCACACACAGGCGTCCACCGAACACAATGAAAATCTTTTAAACATATTTAGAGATGTCTCGTCCAGCTCTTAGACAATCATCATTTAAATCCTATGAACTCATTTCGCGCCAATTTTATCCCCACTCCACACCACCCTCCACACACTCACACCTGCCAACCCCCACCCAACCTCCCCAGAAATCAAAACCGTTGTCCTGGGGCATCATAAACACTTATTTATAGATGGGCATAATGACACCCCACCTCCCCACAAATCAAAACCGTTGTCCAGGGGCATCATAAACACTTATTTATAGATGGGCATAATAACATCCCACCCCACCCGCTCACACACACAGCCATTGTAGACTTTGGACCCCCTATATCTCAAAAACGACCCCTAAAACGCCTGATCACCACCCAGATTCGGAATCTACACACACAAAAAAAAAATGGTCTATAAAACCTTGGTCTCATAAATTCACAGCTCGGGTGGCGATCCCGCCCCCCTTCAGCCACCGGACTAAATATGTATGTCCATGGCTTGTTTTACGACCCTTCATTCTTTCAAACGTAAAGTGAAACGAAGCTGGATATACTGAGTTCACCAAACGCGACGTCAATCAATGCACAAACATGGCGACCGTATTTACATGTCGCGGGTCTGTTTATATTTCTCTACTGAAGACCGCGACAATTGGGCGGGTACTCTTCACTGATGAATCCCGATTTGCATTAAAGTTCAATGATGGCAGACTTCGCGTCTATAGGCGGCAAGGAGAGAGATTTGCTGACGTTAACGTTAGACAACGCCATCGCTTTGGAGGTGGAACGGTAATGGCCTGGGCTGGAATTTCGATACATCACAGGGAACATGTAATCAAAACTTTTAAGAACACTTTTGGTCAGAATGATTTCAATATGTTTCAATGTTGAGTCTGTTATGTAAAGCCTGCGCACTTTTTATACACAACTATTCTGAGGATCTGATGAAAATTCGCCATTTTGAGCATAATCAGGTCCAACAAAACTGTCTCAAATTTGATAACTTTGTTAATAACGAGTGAAACCACCACGTGCTCGTAAGCAGTCGACACAACGACGAGGCATGCTGTCGATCAGACGTCGAAAAAACATCTGGGGAATACCATTTTGGGTGAGAAAATCATTTATAACTCGTGCTCTATGCGACCGTATTGTCATCTTGAAGAACAGAACCTGCTCCAATTTGACGATGACTTGGACTTGGGATAACACCCGTCAAGTTTCCTTGGGCGACGAAAAGAGGGGTCTTGTGATGTACCGAAATTCCAGCCCACACCATTACCGTACCACCTCCAAAGCGATGGCGTTGTCTGACGTTAACATCAACAAATCTTTCTCCTTGCTGTCTATAGACGCGAAGTCTGCCATCGTTGAACGTAATGCAAATCGGGACTCATCAGTGAAGAGTACCCGCCCCCATTGTCGCCGTCTACAGTCTCTATGACGCGTGCATCAGTCACGACGTGCTGCCCTATGAAGTTGAAGGAGAGACTGTCGTCGAGATCGAATGTTGTAGGCTCGCAGACGATTTCTTCTGGTCTGGTCCGATATCTGAACACCACTTGCATTTAGCAGTTCATCTCCCAGACATCTCGCTGTAAGAACGCGCTGACGTAAGGCCATTTGAATGACATGCCGGTCTTGGCCTAGCAGACCGTGGGCGATTCTGAATTGAATTGGTTGACTGGAAATAATTATATATATATATATATATATATATATTGTGTTCATGATATGTGCACAGATAATGACATGGTAGAAAAAAGGTTTGACCCTTAACTTCTGTTGAGTAGTATATTACAAACTAAATTTGAGATAAATTCTCTTCCTATGGTTTATTGCTACAAGTTTATGAAAGTACCGAAGAAATAATTTAATATATGAAGACGCTGAATGACATGTAAATAGCTTATTTTTACCCCTGTTTTACCTTTTAATCGAAATGGCCCGAAACCAAATCTAAATTAAAAAAGGTGATGCGTAATGTCAATTTTAACTAGGTCAAACCAATTTAACATTTTCAATATTACCGGAAATGAGCTAATTTTGGGAAAAACTGTATTTATAGTCTTCGAAACAAATAATTTATTTTTAAAATGAGTCGTATTAGTTACTTGTTTAAGATTTTGATATTTGATTCCAAACAACTAATAGAATGAACCCATACGATCATATAGATATCACAAAATGGTTTCTAACTTGTTCAGTTGCGGAGAAGTAGTCTATTTTCGACAGGTCACTCACTGTTCAAGGTTTTTGGTCCATAAAAGTGTCAATTATTATTCGATTTTCATGAAATTTTCATTGTGTGATACCTTGTACAATTTACGGTTTCATACAAGTCATTTAAGATTTTCATTATCACCGGAAGAAACGCCATTTTTCAAAAGCTGTATTTATAGCCTTCAAAACAGATATTTTTTTCAAATGAGTCTGATTTGTAATGTTATTAAAATTATGATAACAAATCACAGACGATCATACAGATACCAAATAGTTTTTAACTTGTACGGTTGCAGAGAAATAGACGATTTTCTACAAGTCACTTTCAAGGTGTTTGGTATATAAAAGTTGCAATTATTATTCGATTTACATAAAATTTTCACCATGTGAGGCCTTATGCCGTATCTGATTTCATACAACTTATTGAACATTTTCATTATCACTTGAAGTGCTGTAATTTTGTCAGAATCACTTACATGTAACACATGCATAAAAAAAATTTATAGTGCTGGATTTGGTTGATTCTACTTCTATTTAATTTGATATGTGCAATGCTTATGTGGAAATATGTTTATCGGTTCCATTTGTACTGTGTGTTTGCTGTACTAATCTTGCCCAAACCAAAGTCACTTAAGAAAACATTGACGTACAGAAAAGTCCGAAACCTCAACCTGACGAATTTGAAAACTGATATTGCAAACTGAACAAAATAGATCAACAAAGTGATACTGTAAGTCATCTTGCAATCTACAATGACGACATTGGCAGTATTATAGTATTATTGATCAACATGCACCTATTGTTCAGAAAACAATAACAATCAGACCAAATAGGAGATGATTCAATGGCAATGTGCAGAGAAGTATAAAGGCTCGTCAAGACGCAGAAAAGGTGTGGCGGAAAAACAAAACTGAAATCCACAGACAACTATATGCAAAGGCACGAAATTAGACTAACAGTCTCATCAAAAACAAAAAGCAAAAAAGAACTTTGTTCTGACCCGCATACAAGAGAACAACAAGAACCCCAAAGAATTGAATAAAATTGTCAATAGCTTGGTCAAGACCAGAGAGGATACTATTTTCCTAGATCACCATGATGATAAGCAGTTAGCTGACTCCTTTGCTACATTTTTTAGCAATAAAATTCAATTTATTCGTAGGGGTTTGGAAGTTGGACATGTAGAACCCATTGAAAACCAGTGCAATTTTGATGGAAAATTTCTGACAGACTTTTCGTTGTGCACTCCATATGAAATTAAATCTATCGTTCAAAAGTCGTCATCAGCTTCATGTGATTTAGATGCTTTCCCGGCACATCTTCTGAAGTCCTGTTTTGTTGAATTAAGCCCGATTCTTTGTGCCATTGTAAATTCTTCTCTCATTTCTGGTCATTTTCCAGACGAACTCAAAGAAGCCTTGGTAGTACCTCTAATTAAAAAGAATAATCTCGATCATAATATACTTAAAAATTATCGTCCAATCTCAAACCTATCATTTATTTCTAATTGAAAAAATTGTGTCTGTCCGTTTTAAGCATCACCTTAGCGTGAATCAGCTAAATGAACCCTTTCAGTCGGCGTATAGACATAAACACAGTACAGAAACTGCTCTAACACGGGTTTATAATGACATTATGCTTAAACTTGACAAAAACGATGTTGTGGTACTAGTCATGTTGGATCTAAGAGCCGCTTTCGATACTATCGACCAAAACCTTCTTCTAAAACGTCTTGAAACATTCTTTGGAATCAAAGGAAAGGCACTAAATTGGTTTGCATCATATCTGAATCTCAGAAAACAATCAGTCGTGATAAATGGAAAAAAGTCAGCTCTCGTTGAGGTCCAATATGGTGTGCCGCAAGGATCCGTTCTTGGTCCATTATTATTTACAGCTTACACAACGCCTCTCGGAAATCTTATTTGTTCCTTCAATTTGAATTACCATGTTTATGCAGACGATACGCAATTATACATATCTATTAAACCACTTGACACATCACCACACATTGCTAATCTTGAAAACTGTGTCGCTGCCATCAAATCATGGATGGAATGCAACTATCTTAAACTGAATGACGATAAAACTCTCCAAAATAAAATGTGATAATGTTAAAATGCGACATTTTAATCTACCCAGTTGACAGTGTTAGAAATTTAGGTGTGATTTTCGATACAAATATGAATATGCACTCGCACGTATCATCTATTTGGAAGGCGAACAACTTTCGTTATATAACGTTGGAAAAATTCGAAATTACTTAGACGTTGATACTGCTAAAATGCTAGTTAACTCTCTCGTGACATCTCGTCTTGATTACTGCAATGCATTATTATATAACCTACCAGTCTACCAAATTAACCGTCTACAAAAAATTCAAAACAAAGCAGCAAGAATTGTAACTCTACTAAATCAAGAACTCGTATTACTCCTATACTAAAAGACCTCCATTGGCTTCCTGTGAAATCAAGAATCGAGTTCAAAATTCTTTCATTGACATATTGTGCTTTATCATGTGAGGATTCTCCAGCATACATTAAAGAACTAACGCAACGCTACCAGCTCACTCGATCGCTTCGCCCGGAACACCAGTTTCTTTTAAATGCCGTGAAAACGAAAACAATGTACGATAAACGCTCTTTCTCTTGTGCCGCAGCTGAACTTTGGAATTGCTGAAACTAGTGTTGTATATGTGCTATTTTACTTTGTACAAACTGTAACCAAAGAGCAACATTTTTTGTTGGATAATTGGATATTATTATAATTATTAAGCTTTCATATTACATATGAAAGCTTATTGTTTCTGTTAAAGTTATTATTAAGCTTTCATATTACATATGAAAGCTTATTGTGTCTGTTAAAGTTATTATTATTATTATCATTTTTTTTTGGTGTATTTTCTGCAAATCGGATTTCTCAGAATCTAACCATAGGATCTTTCTGAAACTTTGACCTACCCCCCTATAAATGGGGTGCGAACCTTGATTAAATATATTTTCAAAACGTTTTACGAATCCGAAATCACCGAATTTTACGAACGAATGCATTTGACCTACAATGCTGTAACTTTGTGACTATTTGACCTATTTAATTAATTCTTTTTTCTATGAGTACCTTGAGACATTTACTTCAAATCTGCAATTTCGGATTTTCGAATTTCGAAAATTCGTCGCTGTGATTTCGAACCGGAAGTTTAGACCAACTCGACAACTTCTTTAGTAGTTGTACGATTTTCATGAAATTTAATATGTAAGTAAACCTTAATGATGCGACTTGAAAAATGACTTTAGAAATTTTCTAAATTATCTCCCCTTGGAGAAATTGAGGATCGAAATTTTCAAAAAAATCGACGAAATATAGGTCAAATCAATAACACAATAACTCTCCTTCTAATTAAGCTAGAATGTTTAAACTTGGGGTAGACGTTCACTAGGTCAATGTCATGATTGAGGGTAAAGATGAGCATTTTCTGCCTGGGGTAAGCAGAGATGCGCATGCTGATTTGTTGATTCTTTAGGACACAATAACTTCGGTTATAATGAAGGGAGGGTGGTGAAACTCTTGTCAATCGAGAGTCTAATAGCTAGCCTGTTGTGTGAAATCATTGTATCATTTTTCTTAAATATCAGGGGTAGCAGAAAAAAGAGATCGAAAATCCAAAAAGTCGTATTTTTACGATTTAGAGCATTTTTAAAGGTCCTTTTCTCTTAAAGTCAACATAATATTTTTGTGGAACTTCTTGTACAAAGAGTCTTATCGGTAGTCTTTTATATGAAACCATCGATCAACAGTCCAAAATATCAGGAGTAGAAGAATAAAAGGATCGAAAACTGAAAACGGCACCCTTTCATTGTTAAGCAAAACATGCAGTGTGGGTGGCTACAATTTGCACATTTAGTCATCGTATAGAGCTTATTCAACATTATCGAATTCCAACTGCTAAGGATTCTTTTACGTGCACTCCAATGTGTACACGCCGGTGGGAGGACACGCCAAAAAATCGAGATGAACTTTCTCGGCCAATGCAGGGATAGAACACCCGACCTCCTGGCTAGCAGGTCAACGCCTTCGCCACATAGTGTGGACACCCATCGTACATTTCATCTGTCAAATCAAAGCATTTCATTGCATTAGACCAATGATTAATTATTCTTAATTTGAAACTTTATTTTAATATTATTAAATCCTCATTTTATTGGTAGACGTTCGTCTTATTTAAAGTTAAACTTTCATTTAACTATGAACATCCCTTAACGTGTCTCTTTAAAACAATTAAATACTCTAAAACAGTAGCTCAACCTTTTGACCTAAGCTCATTAATTTACCATTTTGTATGTGAGCGACTTGTTGTTCTTCTTATATGACATATTGCACGTGTCCGATTTCAAAGGGGAGTTTGGTGGCTGAATGGTTAGCACGCGCGCGCTGTATCATAAAGCCTGTCATTGAGTCAGCTAGCGTGTTTTCGAATCTCCGGTCGTACCTGACAAGGAGTAAGGTCGCCTGTCCATCTTGGTGGGTTTTCTCCATTTCCTCCGGTTTCCTTCCACTGCTAAAGACCTCTACGCGCAAGCGAAATATTGAAATAAAATCGAACTATATGTTAGTCCCGAAATGATCTAGTTTGGGACACAATAACTCTCTTTCTAATTCAGCTAGACTTGGTGTGGGTGTTTATTAGGCCAATACCTTGATGACTCTGGAACACAATAACTCTTTTTCTAATTGGGGTACAATGTTCAAACTTGGTATAGGCATTCACTAAGTCAATGTCTTGATGAAGTTCGAAGTAGAATTTTGATTTAGGTCAACTGGTAGTCACCATTTTGAAGTGAATATGAAACTTAGTGAAAAGTCGACATTTACGGACTTGCAAACAAACACAATAGAGCATAGTATGTTTAATGCGTCTCCTATGTCTGAAATTAATACATTTCAGGATAGTCGGGATACGGTATTTCAATATTTCAAAAATTCGATTTTTGCCTTTGATGTTTTTCGTGCTGACAAAATTCTTTACGGATTATTCATACGACCCTTGACATGTGACAGGAAGTGACTGTGAATATGAAAGCTTTCATATCTGCATGGGACAGTAGCAGATCTAGTTATTAAGCTTTCATATTTCATATGAAAGCTTATTGTTTCTGTTAAGATTATTATTAAGCTTTCATATTACATATGAAAGCTTATTGTTTCTGTTAAGATTATTATTATTATTTTCTTTTTTGTGTGTTTTCTGCAAATCGGATTTCTCAGAATCTATCCGTTGGATCTTTCTGAAATTTTGACCTACCCCCCCAAAAATGGGGTGCGAACCTTGATTAAATATATTTTCAAAACGTTTTACGAATCCGAAATCACCGAAATTTACGAACGACGAAATGGACAAAGCATAGTCGTAACTTTGTTATTTTTTGACCGATTTTACTAATTCTTTTTTCTTTGAATACCTTGAAAAAAATCATTTTCATCTGCAGTTTCACATTTTCGAATTTCGAAAATTCGTCGCTGTGATTTCGAACCGGAAGTTTAGACCAATTTGACAACTTCTTTAATAGTTGTACGATTGTCATGAAATTTAGTATATATGTAGACCTTACCGATGTGACTTCAAAAATATAATTAGAAATTTTCTAAATTATCTCCCCTTGACGAAATTAAAGATCAAAATTTTCAAAAAAATCATCGAAATATAGGTCAGAATGACCTGATTTTTTTTTTTGATACTAGACAAGTAATTACTGATTTGTACACAAAATATAAAGTTTGTTGATCGAACCGGAAGTGCCACCATCTTGAAACGTGAAAAATCCCTAAGGCTTTTTTGCTATTTTACTTACAGACACGGGATTTATGTTTTCTGAATCCTTGAAAGATGATCTAAAAATTGTTCAGAGAAGAATTTTGATTTAGGTCAATTGATGGTTGCCATTTTGAAGTGAATATGAAAAGTAGTAGCAATTTGAAGGGCCGAAAGTTTGAAACACAATAACTCTCCTTCTAATTGAGCTAGAATGTTCAATCTTGGTGTAGACGTTCACTATGTCAATGTCATGATTGAGTTCAAAGATGAGCATTTTCTGCCTAGGGTAAGCAGAAATAAGCATGCTGATTTGTTGATTCTTTAGGGCAAGATAACTTCGGTTATAATGAAGGGAGGGCGGTGAAACTCTTGTTAATCGAGAGTGTAATAGCTGGCCTGTTGTGTGAAATCGTTGTATCTTTTTTTTAAATATCAGGGATAGCTGACAAAAAGAGATCGAAAATCCAAAAAGTCGTATGTTTACGATTTGGAGCATCTTTAAAGGTTCTTTTCTCTTAAAGTCAACATAATACTTTTTGGGAACTTCTTCTACAAAGAGTCTTATCGGTAGTCTTTTATATGAAAACTTCGATCAACAGTCCAAAATATCTGGAGTAGAAGAATAAAAGGATCGAACATTGAAAACGGCACCCTTTCATTGTTAAGCGAAACATATAGTGTGTGTGACTACAATCTGCACATTTAGTCATTGTATAGAGCTTATTCAACAGTATCGAATTCCAACTGCTTAGGGATATTTTACGTGCACTCCAATGTGTACACGCGACCTTGGTTTTTCGTCCCACCCGAACGACTAGACAGCTGTCCTTGTCAGGCCCTCCGTTCTGCCTCACTGACAAGGGGGGACCACGCCGGAAAATCGAGATGATCTTCCTCGTTGCAGAACTTTCAATTCAGGCCAAACGTTTATTGCATACGATTAAGCTGGTCAGTTGGAGCTTATTTTCAAAAGTTTTGTAATAATCGGTTGGTAATTAAAATACCGTGCGAATTAAACTGTTAAAACAGAAAATTTCGCCCGGTTAAAATGTTTCTTGCTATAAGTCAGCAATTTCCAGATTTTAGGGAGGCTGAATGGTTAGCATACGCGCGCTGTATCGTAACGTCTGTCATTGAGTCAACCGGCGTCGTTTCGATTTCCAAGTTGCACGTGACATGGAGTATGGTGTCCAACCTCGTGGGTTTTCTCCGTGTCCTTCGGTTTCCTCCCACGGCTAAAGACCCGTACGCGCAAGGGAAGTTTATAAATACAATTAAAAAACATATGTTGGTCCCGAAATGACCTAGTTTGTGTCGAATGGACGTTGAGCCGCATTTCTCTCTTTCTCTTTTATTTTTAAAGTTTTGTAATAATCGGTTGGTAATCAAAGGTACTGTAACCAAAAAGTCGTATGTTTACGATTTGGAGCATCTTTAAAGGTTCTTTTCTCTTAAAGTCAACATAATACTTTTTGGGAACTTCTTCTACAAAGAGTCTTATCGGTAGTCTTTTATATGAAAACTTCGATCAACAGTCCAAAATATCTGGAGTAGAAGAATAAAAGGATCGAACATTGAAAACGGCACCCTTTCATTGTTAAGCGAAACATGCAGTGTGTGTGACTACAATCTGCACATTTAGTCATTGTATAGAGCTTATTCAACAGTATCGAATTCCAACTGCTTAGGGATATTTTACGTGCACTCCAATGTGTACACGCGACCTTGGTTTTTCGTCCCACCCGAACGACTAGACAGCTGTCCTTGTCAGGCCCTCCGTTCTGCCTCACTGACAAGGGGGACCACGCCGGAAAATCGAGATGATCTTCCTCGTTGCAGAACTTTCAATTCAGGCCAAACGTTTATTGCATACGATTAAGCTGGTCAGTTGGAGCTTATTTTCAAAAGTTTTGTAATAATCGGTTGGTAATTAAAATACCGTGCGAATTAAACTGTTAAAACATAAAATTTCGCCCGGTTATAATGTTTCTCACTTTAAAGTCAGCAATTTGCCGATTTTAGAGGGTAAATGTTTATTGCGAACAATTAAGCTGGTCAGGGGGAGCTTATTTTTAAGGGAGGCTGAATGGCTGAATGGTTAGCATGTGCACGCTGTATCGTAACGTCTGTCATTGAGTCAACGGTCGTCGTTTCGATTTCGAGATTGCACGTGACATGGAGTATGGTGTCCAACCTCGTGGGTTTTCTCCGTGCCATTCAGTTTCCTCCCAACAGCTAAAGACCAGTACGCGCAAGGGAAGTTTTTAAATAAAATTAAAAAACATATGTTAGTCCCGAAATGACCTAGTTTGTGTCGAATGGACGTTAAGCCGCATTTCTCTCTTTTTTTTATTTTTAAAGTTTTGTAATAATCGGTTGGTAATCAAAGATACTGTAAAAGTGATAAAACAGAAAAATTCACCCGGTTGTAATGTTTCTCACTTTAAAGTCAGCAATTTGCCGATTTTAAGGGGAAAACGTTTATTGCGAACGATTTAGCTGGTCAGGGGGAGCTTATTTTTAAAAGTTTTGTAATATTCGGTTGATAACTAAAGGCACCGTGCAAATTAAACTAATAAAATAGAAGATTTCGCCCGGTTGAAATGTTTCTATCTGTAGGTCAGCAATTTGCAGATTTTAGGGAGGTTGCGTGACTGAATGGTTAGCACGTGCGCTCTGTATCATAACGTCTGTCATTGAGTCAACTGGCGTTGTTTCGATTTCTTGGTTGTACGTGACAAGGAGTATGGTCGCCTGTCCAACCTCGTAGGCCGTAACGCCGCTGCCCGGGTAAAATTTCCCTCATTGCACACTTTATGGCGTATGCCCGTCTTCATTAGCCCATTTTAGGAGCAAAACAGTAGGACGTTAAACAACCATTCAATTTGATTTCATTTTCTCTATGTTGCTTATTTATTATAGTGGATAAATGTTTTTCTGGTTCTATTAATTATTTCATTTCTGCATAGAAATCTTGCTTTGAACAGTTTTTTTTATTGCAAAGTGCCATTCTTGTATATTGCAGTCTATGACCCTTTGTCATGCTTAAGAAGTTGTCACGATTTCCTACTTATAACCAAACATATTGGAAACCATAATTATATAACATATCTCTATTTTTGGAAGCCCGATTACAGCTATACAAGTTTGGGTTATTTCCCTTTAGTTTAAAGATTATTTTTTTGCCGAGGGTGCAATGTTTCTCACTACATTTAAATTTGTAACTTTGTGAGTTTTGACCGATTTTGATAATTATGTCTTTATAATTTTCCAAATTTACATATTTAACGTAAATATTCAAACAATTGGAATCAACATGATTCAAAAGTTTTTAGTTTAGTTCAAAGTTTTCTCATTTAATTTTTCGATGTTTTCTTACCATTTTCATTTCATTTTTCTGAAAGTTTTGAAGTGGGAAGTCATCCCGATTACAGCAACACAAGTATCAGTTATTTCCCTTTAGTTTTCAGATTATGCAATGTTTCATACTATATTTAGACTTGTAACTTCGCGAGTTTTTGACCAATTTTGATAGTTTGTTATTCTTATCCTTTTATTTGAGATACTTGATATAATCTATGACACGTGACGATGAATATGAAAGCTTTCATATCTGCATGGGACAGTAGCAGATCTAGTTATTTTTTTTTGTGTTTTTCCTGCAAATCGGATTTCACAGAATCTATCCATAGGATGTTTCTGAAACTTTGACCTACCCCCCCCCAAAAAAAATGGGTGGTGGCTGTTGATTAAATATATTTTCAAAACGTTTTGCGAATTCGAAATCACCGAATTTTACGAACGAAAAAACTGACAATGCGTAGTCGTAACTTTGCTATTTTTTGACCGATTTTACTAATTCTTTTTTCTTTGAATACCTTGAAAAAAATCATTTTCATCTGCAGTTTCACATTTTCGAATTTCGTCGCTGTGATTTCGAACCGGAAGTTTAGACCAATTTGACAACTTCTTTAATAGTTGTACGATTTTCATGAAATTTAGTATTTAAGTAGATCTTACCAATGTGACTTCAAAATTATAATGAGAAATTTTCTAAATTATCTCCCCTTGGTGAAATTACGGATCAAAGTTTTAAAAAAAATCGTCGAAATATAGGTCAGAATGACCTGAAAATTTTTTTCGATACTCGACAGGTAATTACTGATTCCTACACAAAATATGGAGTTTTTCGATCAAACCGGAAATGCCACCATCTTGAAACATGAAAAATCCCTAAGGCTTTTTTGCTATCTTACTTACAGACACGGGAGTTATATTTTCTGAATCCTTGAAGGATGGCCCGAAAATCGTAGGGAGCAGAATTTTGATTTATGTCAACTGATGGTTGCCATTTTGAAGTGAATATGAAAAGTAGTAGCAATTTGAAGGGCCGAGACTTTGAAACACAATAACTCTCCTTCTAATTGCGCTAGAATGTTCAGTCTTGGTGTAGACGTTCACTAGGTCAATGTCATGATTGAGTGCAAAGATGAACATTTTCTGCCTAGGGTAAGCAGAGATAAGCATGCTGATTTGTTGATTCTTTAGGGCACAATAACTTCGGTTATAATGAAGGGAGGGTGATGAAACTCTTGTCAATCGAGAGTCTAATAGCTAGCCCGTTGTGTGAAATCATTGTATCATTTTTTTAAATATCAGGGGTAGCAGAAAAAAGAGATCGAAAATCCAAAAAGTCGTATTTTTACGATTTGGAGCATTTTTAAAGGTCCTTTTCTCTTAAAGTCAACATAATATTTTGGGGGAACTTCTTCTACAAAGAGTCTTATCGGTAGTCTTTTATTTATATGAAACCATAGATCAACAGTCCAAAATATCAGGAGTAGTAGAATAAAAGGATCGAAAATTGAAAACCGCACCCTTTCATTGTTAAGCAAAACATGCAGTGTGGGTGGCTACAATCTGCACATTTAGTCATCGTATAGAGCTTATTCAACAATATAGAATTCCAACTACTAAGGGATCTTTTACGTGCACTCCAATGTGTACACGGCGGATGGGGGGACACGCCAGAATATCGAGATGAACTTTCTCGGCCAATGCAGGGATCGAACACCCGACCTCCTGGCTAGCAGGCCAACGCCTTAGCCACATAGTGTGAACACCCATCGTTCATTTCATCCGTCAAATCAAAGCATTTCATTGCATTAGACCAATAATTAATTATTCTTAATTTAAAACTTTATTTAATATTAGTCTGTCATTATTAAATCCTAATTTTATTGGTCTTATTTAAAATTAAACTTTAATTTAACTATGAACAACCCTTAACTGTCTCTTTAAAACAATTAAATACTCTAAAACAAAAAACAAAACAAAAAATCAATAAGCGGGTCAATTCAGGTAAGTATAACTACGGGTTCTGTCCAGCTTATCTCGTCTACGGCCATACCACGTTGAAAACACCAGTTCTCGTCCGATCACTGAAGTTAAGCAACGTCGGGCCCGGTTAGTACTTGGATGGGTGACCGCCTGGGAACACCGGGTGCTGTAGACACCTTTTTGCCCTGATTCTTCGTGAAAAAATCAATTTTCCGCCAATTAGACCACAGCGCGCACTCTTTTGCACCACTCCAGCTCTGCGCTCGGCCCGTCTCCCCAGGGAATAAGACACAAAAAGAATTTGAGTAAGCACAAGTATGGGTTCTGTCCACCTTCTCTCGTCTACGGCCACACCACGTTGAAAACACCAGTTCTCGTCCGATCACTGAAGTTAAGCAACGTCGGGCCCGGTCAGTACTTGGATGGGTGACCGCCTGGGAACACCGCGTGCTGTGCTGTGCTTTTTAAAACCGACATCCCCCCACCCGAAAAATCAATAAGCGGGTCAATTCAAGTATGTATAACTACGGGTTCTGTCCACCTTCTCTCGTCTACGGTCATACCATGTTGAAAACACCAGTTCTCGTCCGATCACTCAAGTTAAGCAACGTCGGGCCCGGTTAGTACTAGGATGGGTGACCGCCTGGGAACACCGGGTGCTGTTGACGCCTTTTTGCCCTAAACTCATTAATTTACCATTTTATTGTGAGTGGCTTGTACGTGTCTGATTTCAAAGGGGGGTTGGGCGGCTGAATGGTTAGCACGCACGTGTTTTCGAATGCTCGGTTGTACGTGACAAGAAGTAAAGTCGCCTGTCCAACCTGTCATTTTTAATTTTTTTCCGGCAATTTTCATTTCATTTTCTCATCCGTCTCATTACAGTAATACAAGTTTCGGTTATTTCCCTTTAGTTTTCAGATTATTGTTATGCCTGGGTGCAATGTTTCATACTATATTTAGACTTGTAATTTTGCGAGTTTTTGACGAATTTTGATATTTTTTTCTTCTTATCCTTTTATTTAGGATACTTGATACAATCAATGACACGTGGCGATGAATATGAAAGCTTTCATATCTGCATGGGACAGTAGCAGATCTAGTTATTATTTTTTTTTTGTGTATTTTCTGCAAATCGGATTTCTCAGAATCTAACCATAGGATCTTTCTGAAACTTTGACCTACCCCCCATAAATGGGGTGCGAACCTTGATTAAATATATTTTCAAAACGTTTTACGAATCCGAAATCACCGAATTTTACGAACGAATGCATTTGACCTACAATGCTGTAACTTTGTGACTATTTGACCTATTTAATTAATTCTTTTTTCTATGAGTACCTTGAGACATTTACTTTAAATCTGCAATTTCGGATTTTCGAATTTCGAAAATTCGTTGCTGTGATATCGAACCGGAAGTTTAGACCAACTCGACAACTTCTTTAGTAGTTGTACGATTTTCATGAAAATTGATATGTAAGTAAACCTTAATGATGCGACTTGAAAAATGACTTTAGAAATTTTTCTAAATTATCTCCCCTTGGAGAAATTAAGGATCGAAATTTTCCAAAAAATTGACGAAATATAGGTCAAATCATCTTGAATTTTTTTTGGCTTACTAGCTACGAGACCACTGATTCATACACAAAAATGGAGTTTGTAGCTCAACCCGGAAGTGCCACCATCTTGAAATGTAAAAACCTCAAACGCCATTTTGCTATTTTACTTACAGACACGGGAATTATATTTTCGGAATCCTTGGAGGAAGGCCTAAAAAACGTCGGGAGTAGAATTTTCATTTAGGTCAACTGGGAGTCACCATTTTGAATTGAAAATGAAAAATAGAAGCAATTTGAAGGGCCGAGTTTTTGCAACACATTAACTCTCCTTCTAATTAAGCTAGAATGTTTAAACTTGGGGTAGACGTTCACTAGGTCAATGTCATGATTGAGGGTAAAGATGAGCATTTTCTGCCTGGGGTAAGCAGAGATAAGCATGCTGATTTGTTAATTCTTTAGGGCACAATAACTTCGGTTATAATGAAGGGAGGGTGATGAAACTCTTGTAAATCGAGAGTCTAATAGCTAGCCTGTTGTGTGAAATCATTGTATCATTTTTTTTAAATATCAGGGATAGCAGAAAAAAGAGATCGAAAATCCAAAAAATCGTATTTTTACGATTTAGAGGATTTTTAAAGGTCCTTTTCTCTTAAAGTCAACATAATATTTTTGGGGAACTTCTTGTACAAAGAGTCTTATCGGTAGTATTTTATATGAAACCATCGATCAACAGTCCAAAATATCAGGAGTAGAAGAATAAAAGGATCGAAAATTGAAAACGGCACCATTTCATTGTTAAGCAAATCATGCAGTGTGGGTGGCTACAATCTGCACATTTAGTCATCGTATAGAGCTTATTCAACATTATCGAATTCCAACTGCTAAGGAATCTTTTACGTGCACTCCAATGTGTACACGCCGGTGGGAGGACACACCAGAAAATCGAGATTAACTTTCTCGGCCAATGCAGGGATCGAACACCCGACCTCCTGGCTAGCAGGTCAACGCCTTCGCCACATAGTGTGGACACCCATCGTACATTTCATCCGTAAAATCAAAGCATTTCATTGCATTAGACCAATAATTAATTATTCTTAATTTTTAGACTTTATTTTAATATTATTAAATCCTCATTTTATTGGTAGACGTTCGTCTTATTTAAAATTAAACTTTCGTTTAACTATGAATAACATCGTATAGAGCTTATTCAACATTATCGAATTCCAACTGCTAAGGAATCTTTTACGTGCACTCCAATGTGTACACGCCGGTGGGAGGACACGCCAAAAAAATCGAGATGAACTTTCTCGGCCAATGCAGGGATCGAACACCCGACCTCCTGGCTAGCAGGTCAACGCCTTCGCCACATAGTGTGTACACCCATCGTACATTTCATCTGTCAAATCAAAGCATTTCATTGCATTAGACCAATAATTAATTATTCTTAATTTGAAACTTTATTTTAATATTATTAAATCCTCATTTTATTGGTAGACGTTCGTCTTATTTAAAGTTAAACTTGCATTTAACTATGAACATCCCTTAACGTGTCTCTTTAAAACAATTAAATACTCTAAAACAGTAGCTCAACCTTTTGACCTAAGCTCATTAATTTACCATTTTGTATGTGAGCGACTTGTTATTCTTCTTATATGACATATTGCACGTGTCCGATTTCAAAGGGGAGTTTGGTGGCTGAATGGTTAGCACGCGCGCGCTGTATCATAAAGCCTGTCATTGAGTCAGCTAGCGTGTTTTCGAATCTCCTGTCGTACCTGACAAGGAGTAAGGTCGCCTGTCCATCTTGGTGGGTTTTCTTCATTTCCTCCGTTTTCCTTCCTCTGCTAAAGACCTCTACGCACAAGCGAAATATTGAAATAAAATCGAACTATATGTTAGTCCCGAAATGATCTAGTTTGGGACACAATAACTCTCTTTCTAATTCAGCTAGACTTGGTGTGGGTGTTTATTAGGCCAATACCTTGATGACTCTGGAACACAATAACTCTTTTTCTAATTGGGGTACAATGTTCAAACTTGGTATAGGCATTCACTAAGTCAATATCTTGATGAAGTTCGAAGTAGAATTTTGATTTAGGTCAACTGGTAGTCACCATTTTGAAGTGAATATGAAACATAGTGAAAAGTCGACATTTACGAACTTGTAAACAAACACAATAGAGCATAGTATGTTCAATGCGTCTCCTATGTCTGAAATTAATACATTTCAGGATAGTCGGGATACGGTATTTGAATATTTCAAAAATTCGATTTTTGCCTTTGATGTTTTTCGTGCTGACAAAATTCTTTACGAGTGAAAAATCACATTAACTTCACTAGATTGTGACCGATTTTAATGATTTTTTTTCCTTGTTCGGATTATTCATACGACCCATGACATGTGACAGGAAGTGACTGTGAATATGAAAGCTTTCATATCTGCATGGGACAGTAGCAGATCTAGTTATTATTATTATTATTAACTAAAATGCTTAAAATCGTTTTGTGAAACTCATCTATAAGTCAGGATTAAATTTTAGTTTAAGACGATTTTAAGGAGATTTAAGTTTTTGTGAAACAGGACCCAGATCCGTAGGCCCTAACCATGAATGAGACCAGTTTCCAAAAATGAAAACGGAACTAGCCGATTGTTAGACTCAAAATGACCAAAGCATTGTATTGATGGGACGTTTAAAACCATTTCATACACTATAAGCTCCCTTACCTTTACGCTCCCGGTTTTGTTTCTTCTGTTTTGACTTCGCAATCGGCAGTGGCCCCATTAGCGGGTTCAGTGGTAGCTTCCTATCATAAAAAAAAAAACAATTCAAACAAAACTGTTCTGTCATCTATTTAAAAATAGACACAACAATTACTGCCAAAGTTATGACCCTTTATCACTTCAAAACATCAAAGTTAATATCCGATTGACTTAAATTCATACACGGTGTTTAAGGTCATAAGACAAAGAAGCCTATTGATTTTCAGCGATTTCCGACAATTACTGCCTGGGTTATGGCCCTTTATCACTTCAAAAAATCGTGTGGACGCTCTATAGGCCAAAATTAATATCCGATTGACTTTAAATTTATACACAGTGTTTAAGGCCACAAGACAAAGAAGCCGATTATTACTGTTAGACGTATGGCCCTTTATCACTTCAAAAAATCTTGTGGAAGATTTAAAGGCCAAGGTTATTATCCGATTGACTTAAAATTTATCCACAGTGTTTATGGTCATTAGCCGAAGAATCGTATTGATTTTCAACGATTTTCGATAATTACTGTCAGAGTTTTGGCCCTTTATCACTTCATGAAACCTTGTGGACGCTCTAGAGGCCAAAATTAATATCCGATTGACTTTAAATTTATATACAGTGTTTAAGGCCATAAGACAAAGAAGCCGAGAATTACTGTTAGACTTATGGTCCTTTATCACTTCAAAAAATCTTGTGGAAGCTCTAGAGGCCAAGGTTATATCCAATTGACTTAAAATTTATCCACAGTGTTTAAGGTCAACAGACTGCCTTGTGGACACTCTGGGGGCCAATGTCATCATCCTTTTGTTGACTGCCAGACGATTCAGCTGCTGTGGGCGTATGTTTCGTTGCCTGGCAACCTATCTTTCACCTCGTTATTCGAGATTCACATATAAAGTGTTCATGAATCTACTGTTGTCTAATGATCAATTAGAATGAAATCCTGAAATATCTTTATATAGATACATGAACAGCGTATATGTAAATCCCGAATAACGAGGTGAAAAACAAATAACAAACAGCTCGTTATTCATATTTCACCGCTTGAATAACAATATGGTTTATTTACCGACTATACGTCATTTGATATGTTTTCTACTGCTAGGGGGATACATTGTAATCCATTATTCTATTATTGTCTATTGATCATTTAGAATGAAATCCTGAAATATCTTCATTAAAGATACACGCACAGTTATTCGTTATTCACCGCTTAAATAACAATCTGGTTTATTTACCGAATATACGTCATTTAATATGTTTTCTACTGCTAGGGGATACTTTGCAATCCATTATTCTATTGTTGTCTAATGATCGTTTAGAATGAAATCCTGAAATATCTTCATTAAAGATACATGAGCAGCTTATATGTTAATCCCGAATAACGAAGTGAAAAACGAACAACAAACGGCTCGCTTTTCGTTATTCACCACTTGAATAACAATCTGGTTTATTTACCGATTATACGTCATATGTTTTCTTCTGCTAGGGGATACTTTCTGAATACGTTGGGTGGCCCTGAAAAGGGCTGTGGTTTGGTTAATAGCCTGACCAAGGCGGGCGCGTCGAATGAACTCGGCGTCGTCCTCGTCGTCATCTTTGTACAGGGTATGTGATGGCGTGTTGGGTTGGTGCCACGTCTTTACTGTCCAGGTGCCCGTAAACGGCTCATATACGGGTGACGGTGGTGTCGGCGGAGTGGATGGTGTGTACGACCAGGATGGGTCGTCTTTAATATCCGTGACCAGTAGCTTAAAGGGGTCACTTGGCACCCAACCATGGTCGCGGACAACAACCCATTCGTTGTCATCGTTGTCGTCTTCACTCACGACTATGACTTCGGTTTCATTTAACTCTAAGGTGGTCTCTTGCGAACTCGGCGCAGTTTCCAATGCATACTCTAGTTTGACGATCACTTCCTCTAACACTTTAAACCAATCTTCACTGTCTAACATGATGTAAGACCCATTGTTGAATGAGAGGAAAGTGCGATCGGTCGGCTTTTTATGCAAAATTACAGGATTGAAACTGCCGAGTCCCTCTCAACTTGGATTTCATAGACCGCACGGATCCCTCCTTCTTAAAAATAGGATTAGACATAAGAAAAGAGGATTGAAAAATGGAGTCGGCATGTCCGACACGCCCTCAGTGTGTACTTCATAGAGGGCACGGAGCCCTCCTTCTAAAAAAATAGGATTAGACCTAAAACAAAAGAGGATTGAGAAATTGAGTCGGCATGTCCGACACGCCATCAGCGTGGACTTCATAGAGAGCACGGAGCCCTGCTTCTTACAAATAGGATTAGACAAAAGAGGATTGAGAAATGGAGTCGGCATTTCCAAATTTTGATATGTATATCATCTTAAAATATGGATATGAATGGATGAAATCGGATCTCGTTGTGATTTTTATTATGATGTTTAGAAGTAGGAAAAAATTAGAATACGAAAACTCTTTTATGAAAGATTTCGTGGCCCTCAAAATGCCATTGGATGACCGGTGGCCGGTTTGCCTTACAGCCGAGGGTATAGACTGTAAGGCGGTGGGTGTGGCGGTAAAGGGGGTACCTCATCAGCCTGTAGCCGATTGAGGTCCAACACCCCGGTGGTGGTCGAGCTCCATGACCTCTAACCCATGGAGTTCGCGGCAGGTCAAGACGCCGGTATGGATACCGTTTCAACCGTGGCACCAAATCATATATTGGATCCGTTGGCCCGAATATTACAATCCAACGAAGAATTTACAAAGGATGAACGACTGAGACTACATGTATGTCACATATCCCCGCCTAATAGATCCAGCAGAGGGCAACCTATCGTCAAAAAAAAGAACATGAAGATTATTTGAAACGGAAGAGAGCCATTGTGCTCAATAAAAATCGGGACCAGCTCTGTTTTTAGTGTGCTTTGGTGGTGGCCAAACACTATGCCAACAAAAACGTCAATCCCGAATGGGAGGTAGAAAGGACAAGACTTGTCAAACAGTGCGGACCCGACAGCTGGCAGACAGGAAAGACACGTCGTTTGATTGGGGAGGTAGGAGGTACCGAGACCTGGGAACAATATCAACGCGTGCTGGGTCCCCAGGGGTATCAGAACAATGTTTATTCGCGACAACTTTTTGGAAAACTCATGTTCAAAGGCACCAAGTACACCGTAGGTGGACACCCTAAAGTATTACATCTATACCATCACGCCAATCACTATGACGTCATCACGTCCACGCGTGCTTTTTTGGAACGACACTATTATTGTGAGGCCTGTCAGAAAGGTTACGATCATCCGGATCAACACGAGTGTCATGCCATATGTCACAGTTGTCAGCAGTCAGGACCCCCGTGTTTGGAAGTCGTTAAGGAGAATGTGACACGTGTCATCGACGTTTTCCGAATCAGATGTGTTACGAACGACTCCTGCAACCCCGGCAACCAGGAACACCAACGATCTGCCAACGATGGATGAAATATCTACGATATGGAAAAGAATGGGATATTCTGAAAAGACACGGGAGATTGATCGAACACGTGTGTGGGGAATACGTGTATCTGTAAGAAATCGCATCAGCGCGGAGACCGTTGGTGCTTTATCCAAAAACTCAAATCGCTCATCAATCTGATCCACCCGGACCGGCCACACCAGTTACCGAAACTCCAAGGAAATGAGTTGACTCGTTTTGTTTTTTGTGATTTTGAGTGCAGCCAAGATACGGGAGAACGTTTAGTCAACTTGTGTATGCTGCAGTGCTGTTATCACTTCTGCATGGCGTCAGCGGACCCCTGTGATTACTGTGATCCTTTCTGGAATGGTCAACGTGAATGGGTATTTCGTACGTTGGACGACGTGGGAAAATGGTTCATGCACACGGTACATTTCTACAAGGCGTCAGCAGACCCCTGTGATTACTGTGATCCTTTCTGGAATGGTCAACGCGAATGGGTATTTCGTACGTTGGACAACGTGGGACAATGGTTCATCCATTTATCGGCACACGGTACAGTTCCTTGGGGAAAAAAATCACACAAGTCTACACAAATCAGAACCGTTGCACATAATTTCAAGGGATACGATGGCAATGGTCATTCAGATTGCGACCAAAATAACGAGCTTGTGTAATGTGCTATAGTCTTGTAAAAATTAAAGAAAATCGTTATTGGCTCACCATGGAAAAAGCCCTCTATAGACGATTTTCGTTTTTGATATTTTTGATGCCTATGGGTGTACTTTTCCCAGATAATGTTCAATATCTGTGTACTTATTTTATACCCTGCCGGCAACTCACCAGGTGTGTTTGGTTGGTGTCTTGCGGCAAAAGCGCACGGGGCGTTTACAGGGGCTACTGAACATGGCGAAACCCTTTCTGCAAGCCGGAAAGAACGCACTGAAAGCCAATTTCTTCAACAAAGGGACATTTGGAGAATTGGGAACAGTGGCCCTCGGCGTAGTGTCGGGAAAACAAAATGTGGACTAGAATTTAAAGAATGTGTTCCAGCGCACCATAAAACCGCGCCTCCGACAAACACTAGTCGATGTCATGTCCTCAAAACCCAACGCCGACCAACACACACCAGACCAGCCAAAACCAAAACTTCTATAAAACGTCCCCGGCCAGACATCTTCATTCATGGATTCAGCAATGCGTAACGATTCCTGTTCTTCCTTGTGCTCGAGATGAACTGCAAGAATTGTTCCAAGTGCCCGACACGCACACTGCCATTACCCGAGTTATCAAAATACGTAAATACTCCATCAAACCCGATCTGAATCACGATGGACCGATTGGATTTCTGGTGAACAATGCCAGTATGGATTTCATCGATTTGGTCAATACGACCCTATACCTGCGACTCAAGGGGATGGTACCAATCTACCGACAGACGAAGCCGTGGGTTCTGTGAATAATTGGATGCACTATTTGTTTAAAGATGTGAAATTGCAGCAGGGAAAAGATTCTGATACGTTGGCCACGTCTCCTCTACCTAATTACGCCTATCGAGCTTACCTGTAGAATTTACTGAGTTATGGAAAACAGCCAAGACGAACCATTTAGACCGACAAGTTCTGTGAATTTGATCAAGCCTCACCCGTCAAAGTCAATGCAGATTCCCCCGAACCTACGAATGCCGGATTGGTGAAACGCTACAAACGCATCTCTGAAAGTCAGGTGGTAGAATTACAAGCACGGTTACATTTAGATATGTTTTTACAGGAGAGGTACTTATTGGACGGGGTCGATCTACGCCTGGAAAAACAAGCCCCTAAATTTTTCTTGATGCATGCCAGCAACAAAGGACCCTGCAAGATTGATTTCATCAAAGCTTATTTGGATATTCCGTTCGTCACCCTTTCTCCCACCACGTACACGAGGATTACCAACCAACTCCAAACCACCAATGCCAAGTACCGCTTGAAACGCAGGGTCGTCAAAGATGTGGTCGTACCCAGTAACCGCACCAGCCACATCGTGGACAATCTGTTCATCAACGAAACCTTACCCGCGCGACTATTTGTGGGGTTGGTCAGTAAGCGAGCTTACGATGGACATAATACAGGAACCCGTTCTGATGTCATCATCATAACCTCAAACACATTCGCCTGACCATGAATGGAGAAGTCGTGGATGAGTATGCCGATCTCAGATTTGGATCTCAGTTTCCATGATTATATCAAGGGTTACACACTGTTTTGTTTTGACTTGACCAACGACCAAGGAGCCGACGGGGCCTATTCACACCCCAGAACCACGGGTAACTTGTCTCTAGAACTACGCTTCTCGGCAGCCCCCGCCAACGCACTCAATCATATGCTGTTTGCCGAATACGACAATGTCTTGGAAATCGACCGTAACCGACAAGTCATCTTGGATTGGTGGTGCTTTATCCACGTTACAATTGGAAGAGGCCCTGCGGCATCATTCTGCGGCATCATTCTGACGTCTTTGGCGGTGTTTGGTCACGGAATCACCTGTACCGACTGCAACCCCATACCTATCCTCTAGCCTACATCGTCAATACCGACGACTAACAAGACCCCGGCACCCACTGGACCGTGTGTATGTGTGAAGGACCTGGACACTTGTATTTTTTCGATTCTTACGGATGCCCACCCGAAACCTATGGACAAGCCTTTGCCGATTTCAGTCAACGACACGGACCCACTACCCATCAACCCCAATGGTTACAAGTTTTGTGTGTGGACATTACTGTTTATTTTGTATCTTCCATTCGAAATGGTGCTTGCAATTGTTTTGGCACGGATACCCGACAAAACGATGTGCTATTGAACCAATGGGCTCAAAATCATTTTCCATCCTTAAATCGTTTGGGTGGACAAACGTGTTGTTCTTTTTCAAACATGTAAATACGTTTTTGTTATAAGATTTATTCTATTGTTCTATGATTAAAAATGTTATTAAAATAGGATTGAAATTGTTATCAACTCTGTGACAGCGTCCTCAGGTACTCCCGAGAGGGGTACTCACAAGAAAGAAGGACCCCCTAGAGCAATACCAAGAAAGTGCGACCCAAGAAAGGGAGTGAGAAAATGCAAAAAAAAAAAAAATCCCGTGCAAAGGAAGAGAATCCCAGAGAAAGGACGAGCAAAGGGGGTGGGGGGGGGGGCTAGGGCGAGGGAAACTGAAGAGAACCCCAAGAGAACCTCAAGAGAACCTCAAGAAAGGAACCCCAGCAAAAGAAAGAACGAAAGAAATCCCGAGAAACCCTCGGAGGATATCCAAAATGATGTCACGTATGATGTCACTAGAAAAAGAATCCCAAAGCCCTGTATATACGGCTTTGAAGAATCCCAGAGAAAATCAGTTATGGCGTCACGTGACCATTGCTAAGGATATGACGTCATCACCGGAAGTGATGTTACCATCAGAAGTGACGTCATCACTAGAAGTGAATCGTCATCACCAGAAGTGGTAGTTGTTATGGAGGTCCGGAAGTGACAGACGCATGTGCAACCCCGTTGCTGTACGAACACTACCACTACTTCTCCGCTTGAATAACATTATCAGTTTAGTTTATTTAACGACTATACGTCATTTAATATGTTTTCTACTACTAGGGGATACTTGTCTCTCTGGGCTATTATTCTAGATATATTTAATTGATGCGTATCCTATTTACTATTTCTCTGATTATGTCTACTACATCGTTAACATCGCGTGCATTTTTGAATACCGATAGTCCATTGTCTAATCACGCTATTTTACCGAGATTTCGACGATTACTTTGGATGCGGCAGGTCTGGCGCCAGGCAGGTTAAGCTTACTCTTCCGGACACCTGTTGGAACAGTCTATATGCTGATTACACTATTTTGCCTATAACGTTTTTTTTTTAGGACTTCGAATTTTGTCTAATGGTTTGGATTGTTGGTACCCGTACTTGGTTTTATTTTATTCATTTAAGATACATGAACAGCTTATATGTGAATCCCGAATAACGAGGTGAAAAACGAATAACAAACAGTTCGTTATTCGTTATTCACCGCTTGAATAACAATCTGGTTTATTTAGGAGATAAACACTTCCTGTTACGTATTTAGAGGGGGTTTATTGTCCATTTAACCATGCTTGAATCATTAGAACACGAGACGCGATAAATACGTAACAGGAACGTGTTTATCGATATTGTAGCTCAAATATTTAGGGATTTTCTTAGGAACTATTTAGGAAACATTTTTACACCTATTTCAAAAAGCCGTTATTTGCCCACGTGCTTGCGTTCATTTTTCAAAATATTCTCAACACAGATTTAGGCCGTCCTGGCTTTCCTTCAAATTTAAAATTCTGGATTCTCGAGTGTGTAGTAAATGAATTATGAAAGAAAATGTTATTCGGATATCGATATAATTTTTTTTTAACGTTTGGAGATTTTTTTAAAAGAACGGGAAATTAGTCTTACTGTGTCATTTTAAGAGACGGGTGTTAGCGTGATAGAAATAATTCCGGCCTGCTATCCGAGACTAAAAGAGGGGTAACTCTTGGCAACAAAGGTGTCTTCGCTTCGTGAGTTTCATGTAAGTTTTCAGTCTTTATTATTTTATTTGCAGACTTTTATCACAACCCAGCAGCTTGTTCGTGTTCAAACAATTGCATTTCGTACTTACATCTGCAAAAGTACCGTATAAAACTATTACAGTGGTGGCTAGCCTAAGATTTCAAGTGGTTGCTATGTATACTATTCTGACGTGTTGTCAACAAATGTCAATTTTGGCATGTTTAGATATTCAGCTGCTATTTTCGACCCCCTCATTGTATTTTTAAGCGGTTTCTTGTGACTAATGGCTTATTATTAGGTAGATCATGTTAGCCAGACTTTGATCAAACCGTGATTTAATAAAAAAAATCCACCTGATTAAGTAAAAATTGATTGGTGAGTGAAGCTATATCCTACCAAAAAAGAAAATAAATTTGTCCATACTGTGACAGCCTAGTTACGAATATATTTAGATACCTGAAAACGGTTTTAATTAATATATGGACTGATTTTCTACTGTTTTATGTATTTCAGAAATGTGTTTTCATAAAAGATGATGTTTGAAAATGGTGTGATAGTCATATGTGCAGAATTTCTTGAAGATATTTGCCAATAAAGATTTGAGTTGAGGAAGATCATGGAGCACAAAAATGAAAAAAAGTACACTGGAATATTTATACGCAGTAATTCGCCTTGATAATTCAGAGGGGGTTTATTGTCCATTCGACCACACTTTTCGACCAATCAGAATCGAGGAAATTTCTAATTTGTGCTACAATTACCGACTATACGTCATATGTTTTTTTCTGCCAGGGGATACTTTGCAATCCATTATTTTATTGTTGTGTAATGGGCGTTTAGAATGAAATCTTGAAATATATTCATTACAGATTCATGAACACCTTATATGTGAATCCCGAAGAACGATGTGTAAAATGAATAACAAAAAATTCGTTGTTCGTTATTCACCGCGTGAATAACTATCTGGTTTATTTACCGATTATACGTCATTTAATATGTTTCTACTGCTAGTGGATACTTTACAATCCAGTATTCTATTGTTGTCTAATGATCGTTTAGAAGGGCTATACTATATACCGGAAAACACCAAAAAACACCGGAAAACATACGGAAAACACACGGAAAACAACATGTTATACTAAATACCGGAAAACACCGGAAAAACACTAAATACAGGAAAACACACTAAATACCGGAAAACACACTAAAAAGGCAACTAAGAGCCTGGTCCTCCGGAAAACACATAAAAAAATAAACCTAACCCTAACTCTAACCCACAACGGAAAAACCTAACCCACGCACACAGAGGGCTACCTATTTCGGGTGTTTTCCGGTATTAAGTGTGTTTTCCGGTATTTAGTGTTTTCCGGTATTCAGTATAACATCGTGTTTTCCGGTTGTTTTACGGTGTTTTTTTGTGTTTTCCGGTATCTAGTATTGTCGGTTTATAATGAAATCCTGAAATATCTTCATTAAAGTTACATGAATACCTTATATGTGAATCCCGAATAACGAGATGAAAAACGAATAACAAACAGCTCGTTATTTGTTATTCAGCACTTGAAAAACAATCTGCTTTATTTACCGACTACTGCTAGAGAATACTTTGCAATCCATTATTCTATTGTAGTTTAATGATCGTTTAGAATGAAATCCTGGAATATCTTGAATGACAGTGTGAGCTGTTTTTCGTCTAGAGATCGTTTTGATGTGTTTTATACTACTGGAGGATACTTTGCATCTATCATTCTAGTTATGGCTAGCTGCATATTTGAATCCCGAAAAGAAAGTTGCATAACGAATAACGAGGTAGTGTACCTCGCCATTCGCCTATAACCAGGCAAGTTACCTCGTTATTCGTTTCTGGTGATTAACGAATAACGAAAAACGATTCAACTTCACACTGCCGTGATATGAGATGTTCTTGAAAGACAACAGTTCACTATTTAGTTAAAACTTACCTTTGGTCTTGGTTTTGGTTGTGCAGTGGGATCCAAAATTATTTTGCCAATGTTCTTACGATCCTGGATCTTTTGCATAGCATCTCCAGCCTGAAATGGAATGAAAGGCATAGATTCATACTGAAATCAGTTTTAATATCGGCTGATATTATTATTGCCGATCAGAGGGGTACATAAAGATTTTGTTTGTGTGCGTGTGTGTCTTGTTAAGCAAAAATGCGACCGGCTGATGCACATGCCCCTTCGGCGGCCCCTTCCAAAAGTTGTAGTTACCCTACCCATGTAATATTATTCTTTTAATTTTTTTTCTGACCCCAGCCCAACCCTCCTGTAGATTAGTGGGGATTAAGCTCATTATTTGGGTTTCATTAAAAATCTTCATTATTTTTCCCTGTATAAAGTCATTTTGACTCTATATTAGGATTTTCAGGGTCGCTTAGTTCATTGGTGATGTTTAATTTAAGATTTAGAATTACAAAAAAGCGTAAATCCAAGATGGCGGCAATATTTCCACAAATTTCATACGTGTTGATATTTTTCAGTTGTTATATATAGCGACCTGTCTAACATTTACCGTTATATTTTCTTGTCTGTAAAACATTTTATGTATACTTATCTACATACTCACATATATTTGTCTTTATTCTCACCTATGTAGGCTATGTTTGTCTATTATTCTCACATGTTTGTGCTTGTTGTGTGCCCGCCAAAACCTAACGAAAACCACTCTTTGGTGTTAAACGGTTAGGGGAGGAATTGTATATGGTTCTTTGCACAGTAAAGGGACAAAACATAGCAACGAATTTGGACATGATGTAAATAAAAATATATGTATATTTGTTATGTTTTTGTTATTGTTCCTAATTGATATATGACTGGGCGACAGAAAAGACAATATAAAATACCTGCATAGAAACAATATATTATTTTTTCACCAAAAAACGTTTGAAACCCTCATAATTTCGTCGCCTGAAAACCAAATTGTTCCATGTCACAAAAACCTGATTTTGAGATAATGAACTCCAAACATTTTATTGAACGTTTTTCATTCAAATTTGCACAGGCGGTAGAAAACTTTGATCTGAAGCAGTTTAACCCCCATTTTGCCTGAATGATTTGACTTATTTGATTTTTGGGCGATTTCATTTGGAGATGGAACATTCAAATTCAATGGAAGTGGATTTTTGTTAAATCAAAGTGTTTTAAGCGCAGATTCTATCAAAAAAATAATCATATTGCCAAATTAATGAACTTATATTTGTTTGAGTGACTTATTTAGTAACATTTTACACTCCTCAATTGTTAGGGACCGGCCATTTATTAAAGAGGGGGTGGGACAGAAAACATTTCCTTAAGTATGTCAAAAATAAAAGTGACCCACCCCTAACACCGGTCATGATTTTTCATGACCCCCCTCCCACTGATTCCAGTCATAATTTAATAACCCACGCCTAAAGGCTGTCTTAATTTTTTTATGACCAGCTCTAAAGGCTGTATTATTTTTTTGTGACCCACCCCCAAAATCACCGGCCCACTCCCCTATAATAAATGACCAGGACCCTGATTTACGAAATCTTAACTTAAGATAAAATCCAAATTTTAGTAGATACTTCAGTTTTGATTGGCTAAGCACTAAAATCAATCTAATATTATCCAATCATATAATTAAAATTTTGGTTTTATCTTAGTTAAAATTTCGTGAATAAGGCGCCTGTTCCTTAAACTTCAACTGAGCTATGCACAGGATCAATATGATTTTGTATGTACTTCGAAATCCAACTGTCATCACATGTACCATTGCAGGAGAGTTTGTAGAGGTTATTCAAACGTAACCAAAGTTTTGTAAAACAAACCAAGAGCATCGATAAAATAATTTTTATTTTCGAAATCAACAACCATGAAGGTCCAACCGTAAAACCTTATAAAATGAACAATAAACAATAATACCTTTTCCTGAGTACAAAAATGAACCCTGCAGTATGTTGTACTTAATGCTTTTAGAAATTACATTCACTGGATAGCAAAGGGATAATAATGAACACTGTATTGCAAATCTTTGCAAAATATAAGAAATATTACAGCAATTTAACATGAACAAGTTCCAATGCAATGCCAATTTTTGTAACCAACAGGGGCCTATTTCACAAAATGTTAACTAAGATAAGATCTGAATTTTAGTTATTTGATTGGACAATATTAGATTGATTTTAGTTCTTAGCCAATCAAAATTGAAGTATCTGCTAAAATTTGGATTTTATCTTTAGTTAAAATTTCGTGAAACAGGGCCCTGAACAATTAACAAAGTTAACAATAACATCACTGAAAGATTCTAGCATTGTATGAGGACATTTCGTTTTCTCATACATACTTAGCGAGGTCTTTCTTTTGGGAGAAGACCACTCATGAATTTCTTGTCGACAGGATTCATGAATTTTAACATTGCCCGAATATCTATCGCTTTTTCAGCTGACATGCTGAACGTGTTTGTGACCAATTAACTTGAGTCCAGTCAAGAGTACCGAGAACCCGTGTTGTGATGACATCCTCCTCTTTCTTCCTCTTGCACGAACAGATGCCATTTTCATTCCATCACCTTCGTCAAATGAAGTTATGAACTGAACAGTGAATTGCTCCTCTTTGGTGTTCAATATGGCTTTCATTTTACTGAATGGCACGGATGTAAAGTTCATACATCTAGAAGCTTCAGGGTACTTCTTGAAATAATGTTGCCTCAGCTGGATGACCTCAAGTGAATTCTTCTTAGTTGCCATCTTCATGCATCTTGGGACTGTAGATGTCTGATAATCTCAGGTGTCGTTCAATGACACTGTGCATGGCATCCACTTCCTGAATGCTAGAGTGCCCAGGTTCACAAAATTTTTGTTCAATTCTCTTGATGTTTTTATCTTTCATTAAATCTTTCAAGACGAAAGTGATCCCGGAATTTCTATTTTGCGCAACACAAGAATCTGACCATAGGGTGATGTGTTCAGGTTGATATTTTTCTGTAATCCTAGTCAATATGGAGATCAAAGCGCTGGAAATTTCATTCGCACCTCTTCCTGCCTGTGTCTCATTCCAAATGGCATTCTTCTCTCAGTTCTTCATCAACTTCATCATTCTTTGGCTTCATGTTGTATTCCTCACAACGATCACAACGGTCTTTCTTAGGCACATGGAAAGCAAGGTTGAAGTCATCATTAAAGATGTTGCTGTAGGTGTGAATCATTACTGGTTGTTTCTGCTACAATACAGACGATACATTGTAGCAACTGACAGATTCTGTGCAAGATACTGCTTGCGTGACGATGCCCTACAATAATGGGATTCGACTCTAGGGAATGAATTGATGTGGTCACGGACACTTTGATTTTGTTCTTGGGGTATTCTGTCACGTGTTTCCTTTCCTCTGTTGTCGCCACTGATACGGACTTCTGTTGTTGGGTCAACTCTTTTCTCTAAAAAAATAGGAAACTCTTCTTTGTGATATGCCCAACTCTTTGCATACACGATATTTTTCGTTTCCGTCAAACAAATGATAGGCATAAGAGAACTTCCTACTGTTGACCGTTTCAACTCGACCTCTTTTCTTCTGCCCCCTCTCTACTATTTTGGAATAGAAATGATACTTTTCGCTGTCTGGGAGTTTCCAGAAAGATCCAAATATTCTTTTACGTTGTTCCCGCGAAAACGTGTGTCCACACTCGAAATTACATTTTCCATGACAATCTTTTTTGGTTATAATGGATTTAGCTGGTGCCTCCTTCCCACTCGCAGACGTGTATTGTTTCCCAGACTGTCCAAGCCGTTTTGTGAATGATTTTTTTCCAGCTTTCTGGGTTTCTCTTTCTCCTTCTGCTCCGACCGCCACCCTCAGATCCTTGCAATTCCGTTTGAGTGTCATTATCCATTTTCTGATTGCTATTAGATTGTTGTTCTGCGGCATTAATTTCTATACTGTTATTATTTGATTCACTTTCTGATTCAGATGCAGACGCTTTTTTATAATTTGGATCAAGATCAGTATTGTCTTCTAGGACAGGATCTTCAGACAGAACAGGATCTTCAGACAAAGCAAGATCTTCAGACAGAACAGGACCCTCATACAGAACATCAACTGTATGGGATAGGGGTATTTCAGATTCATGATTCACTACATTCATTGGATCGCTCTGAAATTCTATGACTGTTGACACCTCATCTTCCTATTCTGTGTCAGGATAATTGATTAAGGTTAATACTTTGTCTAGTTTGAATATGGCAGACATGATGATTTAACAATCAGGCCTTAATCTAATTCTACAATCAACAAGTATGGCTAACATTACATGCCAGATCCGTAACAGGTAGATATGACACGATCTGGAGAAAGACTTCGTCTGGGGGATGCAGTATTTGAGCCCCTTGGTTCTGAAAAGAACAGGGGATTTTTAGAAAAAAATAAAGTAACAGACCACATTTAATTTAGTTGAATCAAAATTTTAATTGTTCCATATCCTTGATGAAAATGTTGAAATACATGGTGGATTCGCAATGGTCTCAAAACCAAAGTGTGCTATCTCTAATATTCATTTGAAGATGAATCCTTCTGCAGGAAAATTTCAGTGACATAACAACTTGATAAAAGTATTACCTTGAAGTGATTCTTAGTCACAAATTGCCAATTCAAAAATCAATAAAAATTTTCTCATCATATCCACATGGCCAAAGACGGATTGTCATTGCCAGCGTGTGACCCCTGAGATACATAAGAGTATCCGTGCTGCGGTTGTCTTCGATGCGTACGATCGGAGCATCCATTCTCATACTGATAGAGTGACGGGTGTTGTACCGTTTTAAAACCGTAAGGACGAGTCCATTTCAAGGATATGACGTCACGGACGAGTCCATTCATTAGTGACGTCACAGACGAATCCATGTGAAGGGTATGACGTCATGGACGAGTCCATTCATGGTGACGGGAATAAAAGGCCGAGAGACGACAGTTTCGATCACTCTCACGCGATCAGCGAGCAAATCAAGATGAGTTATTCTTTACGACCCGTGGATAGACGATACAGCCGATTATTTCGAACCGAATCACTGTGTGTGGAGATAGAACTTTTGGAAGATTGGTCCCTCGTTCCAGCCAACGATGTACCACAACAACTACACGACACTTTTGAGGCCATCATCGAGGAAATTCGCCGAACCTTGGACGCCAGAGAAAGTGACTACGTTAGAATCGCCATCAGTCACCCAGGACTCAAAACACCTATTTGGTTACCCTTCCGTGAGCATCGTTTGTTAAAAGCCGAAGACGTGTTACAGAAAGTGGCTGCCGTATTACAGAGTAATGAAGAATTTAGACTAGATCAACGTATGTCTATGAGTATCTGTCACGTTTCCCCTCCCGATGGTCGAGGTAGCGGTGAAACAATCGTGAAGAAGAGACACTGCGCAAATTTCGACGAATATTTGAAGAAAAGGCAATGTTTGGTCACCATTAAGAATGCCGACGAACTCTGTTTTCAGCGAGCCATTGTCAGCGATACTGGTACTGGTGCGGAGAAGCGTTCGAGCTCTACAGACGATACAAAGAAAAAAAGAAAACAGTTGACGAAGCTGTCTATTCCACCTACTATTCTCCCGACTACCAGTGAAAACGGTGAAACTTCGAACGGTGAAATCCCGAAGTTGGCAGAGAAGGAAGCAGAAAGTTTTTCCCGAGCAGTCCTCCAATATGCGGGTGCGAGAGATATGACCGAAGTCTTGTCGTATCCCCCTTGTTTCGATATGAGTGAATGGATACCCGTCGTCGTCACGTTTGCTGAAGTGGAAGAATGGCACCCACACGACACGATGCAGAAGCTTTTGGGACATGTGTATTGGATTCCTCGCGTCTTGAGAAATGTACCCTGGGTGAGACAAGAGATCCTGAAGAGAGAACGAATTTTTTCTTTTCCTTTGTTTGATATGTTTTTTGAATTGTTGCATTGAATGTTCTTTTTGTATTTTTTGTAAAATAAATTGTGTTCTAATTTCATTCGATGTCTGTTGTTCTGGCTCGAAGTTATAAAGGCAGGGGAAAAGGGAATGGGGGAAAACAGTGCAAGATGGATGTGACGTTCAAACATCCCTTTACCATGTTAGTCAGTGGTCCAACGGGTGTTGGGAAAACGGTCTTTGTGCAGAAGTTTCTTCAAGCGTCCCTGTTCGACGTCCCCCCCCAACGCATCGTGTGGGCTTATGGCGAATGGCAAGAGAGTTACGATCGCTTTCCCTACACCTTTGTCAAAGGTTTGACGGATATTGACGACGTGATGGGTTAAGTCAAGGGTCCACAAGTCTTAGTCGTGGACGATCTGATGGGAGAAGACACGGAGATATTGCAAAAGTGGTTCACGAAAAAGAGTCATCACCACGACACGAGTGTCATTTACATTGTGCAAAATTTGTTTGACAAGCAACAGCGTACCATCAGTCTGAATGCCCATTACCTGGTCTTGTTCAAAAATCTCCGTGACGCCTCGCAAATTGGTGTGTTGGCCCGTCAGATGTACCCTTCCCGTTCCAAGTATATGCAAGAAGCTTATGAAGATGCGACGAGTACCCCTCGCAGTTACTTACTCGTTGATTTGAAGCCCGACACACCCGAAGCTTTGCGACTGTGATCCAATATTTTACCCCAAGAGGAACCACCTATCGTCTACGTCCAAAAAGTATAAAAGTGGGACCTATACCTTGAATTGACTCTTGTTTGTCACGATGGCTCGTAAGAAGAATACGCAGAGGAAACACCCACCTCCCACCCTTCCCAGGGCGACGTTTCCGACGTTGGCACCGGACCTTCGTGATCCCAGAAGTCAGACTCGCCCGAGAATGAGGGCCCCCAGAACACAGTGCTCACCTCCCTCGTTAACACCACCCATGAGTCCCATGTCTCCCTTACCGGCCACACCACCACCACGCCTCACCTTACCGGTCACACTTCCACGTCCCACGTCACCACCTTCCCCTGCTCAGTCTCTCTCCCCAATCTTTCGCAGACCACGAAGAGAAAAGAAGAGTTCAATGAAAGGACTCAAGTCCTTCATTGGCAAGTTACAACATCTGACTCCCGATATGGCTTATGGGCAGTTGGTCAAGAATACGGGCCGGGCACGTATTGGATTGTTGCAGTGGTTCAAGTTGGCGGCCAACCATTTGCTGAAGGGTAACATTCAGCCACTGCACACTCAGCACAAGAAATGGGTGGAACAAAATCGACAAGTGTTGACCCAACTAACGGAGGGAAACATGCCGACGACAGAAAAACTCTCCCTGATCATGAAACCTGGGGGACGTGGATTTTTTGGGGCGTGTTGATTCGTATCTTGCTGCGATGGAAGAAAAGACTGCAAGAGGAAAGAAACAAGAAACGAAATCAATTCGTCCGACGGACCGCACAGCGCGGACGGGGACTGAGTACTGAAGAATTGAACAAACATCGAGCGTTGCTTCGCAAACTGCGTAATGTTCCACCCGACGTCAAACGGCGATTTGTCGATCAACAGGGTAGTGCATCGGTGCATTGCTGGCCATGGCCCTCCCGGCTTTGGCCCCCTTGGTATCTAAACTATTTGGAGGACAACAGGGTAGTAACCATCCCTTCCTTAGAAGGCACGATAAAGCGAACGCTAAGGCTGCCGAGCTATCTAAACTATTTGGTGGATAACCCAGGAAACAGAAAGGTATAAAAAGGGGACTGGAGAACGACCCGAGCTCAGTCATGGAGACACTGCGGTATCTATTGAACACTGCACCGAAAGACCGTCCCCTTTTACTCGAGACCCAACCCATCGTCGACGGTGTGTGTGAGTGCATTGGAAACCTGATTCGTGGCAACGTTCCTGTGACCGACAAAGAAATCAAGCGCTTGAAAAAGGACGCCCCCTTGTTACGATGTTTGGGCACGTCTAAAACACCCTGGAAGACCCGTCGGCGACTTCTGAAGCAACAGAAAGGGGGTTTCTTCACCCGATTGTTTCGGTCCTTTCCCAAAGATGAAATTCGCCAGGAAAATGAAACTGGTACCCTTCGACGGACTCGCCGACGTCAAACCCGTCGAAGTCAGGCCAGTCGAACCCGCTTACGATCGGGATCCAAAGCAGCAGGCCGTCGAGAATGTCCACCAAGACATGCAACACGTGCTAAACGATCCCACCCTTACCGACGAAAATAAAATGCAACGGTACGGACAGTTGTTACATCGTTATAGGAAACGAAAACAGGTTGTTCCCTTGTTGGACGAAAACATACCCGAACAAAAAGAATAAGAAAATTCGGAGGCACCCATCCTGGAGTCGGTCCCTCGACCCTATCAGCACCGAACTTGCCTTTTGTTGAAACACATGAAAGAGAAGACACCCTGGTCTTGGAACGAGAACTTGGAATTGGTTCGGAATGGGGTACCCGTAACAGACACCAATGCCACTGACATCTTGAACAATTTGGTTCGTCGGCGAAAGAATACCCAGGCTCCCCTGGGATGGTTTGGTGTGATGCAAAGTTTGAAGGCCACGAACGTACCGCGCGAAGCCATCGGGAATCAAGAACAATGGAACGTGTTGTCCACACAACCGACACGGACTCGGCCGCGACGCCCGAGAAAGAAGAAAATCTTCAGTACGGATACCCCTAGTATACCTACCAGAAGATGGCTCTCCATGCAAAAACTATAATTAGCCTGTTCATACGGACACTTGCTAAAACATGGAACGAAAGCTGAAGAAAGTGTATTACGACCCGAACCACCCGGCCGCTTTCGGTGGCGCTCTGGGTCTTCACAAAGCTACCGGCGTGTCCTTGGACAAAGTCAAGGCATAGTTGAAAAAACAAAGGGCGTACACCTTGCACAAACCATTGAAAAGGAAATTCCCACGGTGGTGACCGGCATAGATCATCAGTGGCAAGCCGACTTGAGCGATATGTCGGCCTTGGCCAAACAGAATGAGGGATACAGGTATTTGCTGTGCGTTATCGACGTGTTTTCCAAGTACGCTTGGGTGTTGCCCCTCAAAAACAAGACGGGGGACAGTTTGGTGGATGCCTTTCGTCAAACCTTTCAAAGTTGACAACCCCTGCGACTTCAAACGGACAAAGGTACCGAAAACCTCAATCGAAAAATGCAAGCGTTCCTGAAGAAGAAAAAGATTCATTTTTTCGTGACACACAACGTCGAAACCAAAGCCAGTGTGGTCGAACGATTTCAACGGACCCTGAAAGAGCGCATGTGGCGATACTTTACTCATCGACAAACACAACGGTACATCGATGTGCTAGACGACATGGTTCGGGCTTACAATGCTAGACGACATCGGACCATCGGTATGGCGCCCAAAGACGTTCGCCCCGAACACGAGTGGATGTTGACAACACCCCCTCCACGTCCCCGGAAAAAGAAAAAAATCAATGGACATTGGTACGACCGTACGTTTGGCTTTACCGAAACATGGTGCCTTCGACAAAGGTTATTGGCCCAACTGGACTCTGGAAACGTTCAACGTCGCACCCAACATCGGTCCCGGTTAGAAACTGTTGGACGAAAGAGGTGAACGCATACAGGGTACCATCTATCCAGAAGATTTGCAAGCGGTCCAAATCAACGACGATGAGATGTTCCCCATCGAAAGAGTACTCGAAAGAAAAAACGACAAAGTATTGGGGAAATGGTTGGGCTATCCGGCGAGTTTTAATTCGTGGATCGACAGGACCAGTCTCCAAAACGTATAAATAGGAGCGAGAGACGCCGAAATCAGTCAACATGCAAGACGAAACCACGTCTACGTCCGTGAGTGCCCACAATTGGTCACTCTTGGGAAAACGTGTGCCACAAGCGGAAATCGTATTTTTCTGTCAAGTGATTTTAGTGTACGTCGTGGCGGGAGTTTCTTTGTCCCAACTGGCTTTCAAACCCGACGGATCGCAGACCACATTGTGGACGGCCTTGCTCTCCAGTACCTTGCGTTACCTGTTACCTTCTCCAACCTGGAAAACCAAACATAATGAACAACGACCGGCCCTTTTACCTCACGCTCCCTAGTGACAGTTCCATGTTGTGGTATCCCGAAAACAAAGTATCCACGTATCATACACATCTGGAACCGCCACTTCTCGTCGATCATCGGGAATGGGAAGTGGGTATGTCCATGATCACGTTACCTGACCAATGGCAAAACATCGATCAACGAGACAACACGATCGGCTTACGCATTCATCCATGGTCACCCCCGAGCGACGAACCCGGAGTAAAGATATGTCGGGATCGCTACAGAATCGACCCGTCGAATTGTTTCAAAGGTGTAAAGCCTGGTGAGATCAAGGGATCCATCGAAATGGAAACGCACATCAAGAGTGACGACTACGAGTCGCTGAGGCATATCCTGACTTTCCTGAACACTAGACTGAATGATTTGTGGAACCTGTCAACCATCTACAATCATTTGGCCCATAAACCCGTTCGTTTGGATCCCAATAACAAGGAAATGACCGACCACGAGAAGCAACAGCAGATCGTGTACGAAACTCGAGAGGTGATGCGCCAAGGGGCCGTATCAAGAGGTCCCTTCGTGTCCTTCAAGAGAATCAACACCAACGACAAAGTGTATCTGAAGATCAATCACGTGCAGACGCTTTTCTGGTTTGACGTGTTGTCGAAAATCGAACTTCGTCTGTGTGGACCCATCGTGTCCATGTTGGGATGGACTGGAAACGAACTGTTGGTTGCCCTGCAGTCAATCGATATGACCGGTGCCGATGGCCAAAGTCTACGGCATTTCTACGCCCACCACACCCCAAATCTTCAAATCCAGTACGATCTGTTTTACATCTACACAGACATTATCGAACCCCAGACCGTGGGCGACGTGAAGGCTACCTTGTTGGACGTGATTCGCAGTCGATTGTATCACCGTCCCGACAGGATTCACTACTTACCTGAAGTACAGTCGACGAAGCTCCATTGGTCTCTATGTAAGGAACGGAATGGGGAAAGCCGTGCCATTTCTCGACGGTAAGGTGGTGACCCAACTTCATTTTCGCAGCCGATGATGATTCGAGTGTACAAAGGTGGAGTGCTCAGACAGCGAGGGGCTGGCAATGGTCTGGTGGTGTACAGGGGAGGAATTCTGAGACAACAGGGTGCCGGTCGATGGTAGGGGTTATTGAATGCCGTCAAATCGGTCGGGAAGACCTAGTGGTTGGCCGGTAAAGCTGCCGTGAAAAAGAATGTGGCCCAAGTGTTACCCAAAGTGGGGCAAAGCGTGCACGACACCGTCAGTGGTCGTGAAAAATGGAACTGGAAGAATGTCGCCCAGGACACGCTTCGCCCCGCGGTGTCAAACACGATGTCCGACACACTCAAGAACGTGGTCGCCTATCTGGAACCTATAAAAGACCCCTAACGAACCCCGTCCACTTCACATCGTCCGAAGAGGAAGAAGAAGATACAGGTCACCTCTCACAAGCGACGTAAACTAGATATCTTCGACCATGGCTACGCACGTAATGCGCAATGATTCCTGTCCCTGCGCGCGAGACGAATTGCAGGATTAGTTCAGTGTACCCGACACGCAGACGGCCATAAACAAGGTGACCGAAATCAGAAAGTACCCACTGACGCCCGACCTGAACCACGACGGATCCATCGAATTTTATATTTCCAGTGCCACCACCGATTTCATCGATCTGGCCAACATGACACTGCACGTGGCCCTGAAGGTGTCCAAGAACAAAGGGGATGACCTGGAGGCGGATAGTCAAGTCGCACCCATTAACAACTTGTTTCATTCGTTGTTTAAAGACGTCAAATTACGCGTGGGAAAGGATGCCGAAACTCTCTGCCCACCTATCCCTACCGGGCTTACTTGGAGAATTTGCTGAGTTTCGGTAAGGGAGCCAAGAACGACCACCTGTCGAAACATGTCCTGTGGGAAAAAGACACCGCCGGGCAGTTCAATTCCACGAAATCCGTCGCCACCACCGAGGACGGTGGACGAATAACAAAGGATTGGAACAACGTCAGAAAACCATCGCTGGCAGTCGCACCTTTGAATTGCAATCGCGTCTACACTTGGACATGTGTTTACAAGATCGGTATCTGCTGGACGGTGTGGACCTGCGGTTGAAATTGGAAAAGCAATCTCCGAAATTTTTTCTGATTTACGGCGAAGGCAACGATACAGAAGACTACAAAGTCGAGTTCACCAAAGCCTACCTGGATATCCCGTTCGTCACTTTGGCTCCCATTACCTATACACGGGTGGCCGCGCAACTTCAATCGTCCAACGCCAAGTATCCCCTGAAGCGCGTGGTGGTCCGCGACATGGTCATTCTCGACAATCGTGCCAGTCACGTCCTAGACAATCTGTTTGTCAACGAAAGCCTGCCCAAGAGATTAATCGTGGGTATGGTACGTAACACGGCCTACGACGGAAGAAAAAACAGAAATCCCTTCCAATTCGAACACAATCAATTGCAAAACATCAAAGAACGGGGAAATTGTGGTCGAATACGACGTCGATTTTCCCCAGCGACAAGCCTGGATTTGATGAACATCACCCGAAAACTCTAAAATAAAGCCAATATAGGTATATATAGGCATAAATAAAGAAGATTTTCAATGAAAGTTCAACCTTAGTTTAACACCCTTGAATTCGGAGCCCCCTTCAAAAGTTGTAATTACCCTACCCAAGTATGAACATATTTTTGGTATTTCTTTCTGGCCCACCATACTTGGGTAGGGTAATTACAACTTTTAAAGGGGGCTCCGAATTTAAACATCAACGTTTGTAAAATAACACCACCCCCTACTAATACGACTATGAGTGACACAGAAACCGACCACCACATCAGCGAGTATTTTAGGGTCAATAGCGGACCTAGAAGCTGGAAGTAGGAGTTGGGTTGGCGGCGGTACCAATTCTTAGGTGCATCCAAAATCCCTCCAAACAATGAATGTCAACATATACTGGCTATGCTATTCAATGGCCCGAAAAAACACTGATCGTACTTCCTATATAGTTGTTTCTTGATCGTTCTAACTGGAAAGCAGTTTTATTTAAGTTGACATAAAGTTCATTTAATATAATATGATGATTGTTATTGATATTATTAAATTTACGTGAACCTTAGGGGCAGTGGCTAACACTGAGCAACCTGAGAACATTTATGATGTTTGATTTAGTTTTAGCAGCCATTTGGACAGAACTGTCAAAGTTTGCGGGAAAAGGGTTAAGGTACGTCTGGTACGTGCCGAGACCATGGCATTTAAGTTGGCGGGATTGGCACGGTTCTCAGCACGGCCCGCTTACGTTAACACTACAAAAAAAACGAAAAAAAAAACGTGCCGTACCAGGTAACGTTCCTGACACGCGTAAAATTTGTAATATAAACGGGGTTTATTCGACCGAATCTCGAAATCTGTCCGTTTCAATTCCGCCAGTGTTGTAAGAGTTGACAATTGTACAGTCTAAGCCTACACGACCCACACACGAGTGGAACTACAAACTGGTCAGTTCAGTATGACCATGAATATGATAAGCTGAGACAGTAAAGGACTACAGAGGAGCAGAAGAACAATGAAATCTAGCGCCGCAGGTGCGACAAATGTTCAGATATGTAACTTTTAATTTTTTGGACAAGGCCAGGAAAATTTTGTAAACGGCAATACAAATTGTACCAAATTCTCGTTAACGAGAGAACATGAAATGGGTAAGGATCTTGAGGCCTATGTAAATTTCACCTGTTTTGTTAGTGTAGAAATAACAGTTCTTCGGCCTGTCGCTACACGACACGACTAGTGGTAATACTAATGGGCGATTCACTGTATTTAGACAGAGGAGTTGGGGAATGCTGACATAATATCTCACGGGGCGTCTACTTTATCTCTGAATTGCCATTTACTGGACTTGCGGTGTATGTGTGGGGAGGGGAGATTTGCATAATTCTGATATTCAGAAACTCCGTTTTACTTATACTGGGATTAAATATGTAACACATAAAATTCTTAATTTCATTGCCTTTTCATAATTTAAACGTTTTTTGTAAGTGTTTCTGAAGCAACTTCTCACCAACTGGGGGGATCACGTGGCTAAGTGTCTAAGGCATATACTAGACCTATTTCATTGTTAGTACGATTTCGAAGATGCAAGTGAAATCGACGATGATAATGCCAAGGAAATGTTTAAGACAATATGTGCTTCCCTGCCAAAAGAATGACTCCATATTTTATACAACCAATCTGGTTTTAACAACAATGAAAATGATTTATATTTAACTCATAACGGCAAACCATTGCTAATATCTAACTGTTCATCGAGATTTTTCTACAGATCTCTAATTAATATATTTAACGAGCCCACATCAGTAGAATTCTGGAGGAACTTTAATTTTCACGTTAAATGGCCAAATGTGTGGAAAAATGTCATTAGCCGTTATAAAAGTGCTGAATGTATTCTAAATGATTATAAAAATGTCATAACGTTATATTTACTAACGAAAAACTGTGTAAAATTCGTACGATTCAAGAATCATATTGCACAATTTGTAACAAAAATATTGTAGAAACACTGCATCACTTGTTTCTTGAGTGTCCAGAACTGTCAGATCTCCACGAACAGATCCGCCTGTTCCTGATAGATTTCTACCCGTATGGATTTACACAGGAACAATTGCTTACATGGACTGTATTTGGAATCCCAGTACTTAATGATAGTAAATCGAACAATTTTCTAAATATGTGTTTCTCTTTTGTACGTTTAGCAATTATTAAAAGAAGATTTATGAATATTAACCATAATAGAAAAATAGATACCATTAGATTATTTAAGAGAATGTTTGAAAAAACATCTGAATTATATGTACTTCCAATTAAAAGATGACAGATTTAGAAACGCTAAACTCTCACCCCCTTATATTACCATTGAAGGTTCACGTGTTAAATTATGTATAGATATATAACCACGATTCTAATTTTACATTTTCGATATAAGGTGCCTTTGTGAAATATATTTGTTCATATCCATGTATAATAACTGTATGTATGTATTGATATATAACCACTTAGTGGCGTAGAGATATACTTCTACGAGAACACCTACATTTCGTCTTCGCCACTTAGTGGCGTAGAGATATACTTCTACGAGAACACCTACATTTCGTCTTCGCCAGTAATGGAAATGCAGTAAACTAAGATCTAAAGTATATCTCCACAGGAAATAGAAACAGAAGAATCTTTCTAAACTAAGATCCTTCGAATTTGTATGACTTTCCTGAACCCTGTAAAGCCATCAGTTGACGAATCATATTTTATCTTCTTAAATTATTTTTCATGTACATACCAAATCTGTTAATTGTAAATTATATATTTTATAAGTTTTTAGCTTTAGTTATAAACCCAACCGAAAACACTTTTTACGCATACTTGAAATATTTTATCATAACTCACAAAATACTAAAAACAAATTTTTATATTGTAAATAGGTGTCCGATTAATGCTTAACTACGGTTATATTCGCAATGGACATGCAATATATTAATGTCTGTCTGTGAAATAAATATTACTAAGAAAAAAAAAAAGACGCTTGCTCGTTAGTCTGGAGGTCGGATGTTCGATTCCTGCATTGGCCGAGAAAGTTCACCCATATTTTCCGGCGTGGGTTCCCCTTGTCAGGACGAAGGCCAACGAAACATTTATTCAAACACTTAAAGTTGACAAGGTTATTTTATACTATAGTTTTGTACAAAGTATGTAATTTAGGTGTACGGATTCACGTAAATACATATAATGTTGTTTGTTTTTCTCATTAATTCATTTAGTAGCCAATAAATAATATTGAGACGTGCCGATAAATAATGTTGGAAAATGACGATTTTCTTAGAGGTTGATGAAACATCTCTTAAATGTGTATAAAATTCCCATTGTGTGTGTGTGGGGGGGGGGGGGCATGTATTTGGGGACAGCAACCACTTGGTTAAAAATTGACTTTAAAATAAAAGGGGCTTCTCTTCAAATTTTCCGTTCAGTAGCATTTTCGTCATTAAAAAATGAAAATTATAATGTTACTTTTAAAGATATCTGGAATTGTAAATCAAAAGCACAGTAAACAAGAGACATGTTTAAATATACTGATCGCCATAGAAAACGCATCACTTAGTTTTTCGTATAACACAATGATTCTGTAAACATATCTTATTTATTTTGCTTCTTATTGTGAACAATATTCAGGTCAATTTACACTCACAGCTATCGGACTACATCACATAACTGCCGTGGATTTTACAGCCCGGTTTCCACACTGATCAGCAGTAAATATTCGCTAGGATGCCACAGTCACTGATAAGGATGACATCAACGCGACTTGATTAGTCTCCCATATTATTTTTTTTCTATCGACAAATTAAATTCTAAAATATTTTTTGTATATATTAGAAAAAGAAGTAAATACGTTTGAAGTATTTGTAGCTAAAAAGTATTTCCTATTTAGTGTAAACGGGTATTAAAATGAGTAAAAGACATCATTTTGCCCGGAGCAGTTACATCTTATGTAAACAATGACGAGCCTTTGAGCCAATGATTGTCGCCACGCGATGTCATTGCACGTGTTGAATACAGTCATCTGTGACAGAGATAATTCGTAAGTAATTCTCTGCGAAACAGATTGCCCGGTTCCCCTTGTTAGTGATACAGCATAGACAATCTTGCAGGAAAGCGTCTAGTCGTTCGGATGGGACTAAAAGTGACCCTGAACAGTTTAGAATCGCAGTATGAGTAAGCAAAATACCACTGTCGGGACAAGATTTCCCTGTCTTCATTAACCCAGGCCAGTAGAAAAGTATGACGTTCAAGTTATATTCATTGCCTTAATAAAACAAGCATCCAAGGGATAAGGGATGGTTACTAGAAAGTCTTACATCTTCAAACGCCCATGCAGAATCTATGGTTGGTTTTATCTGTTTATCTTTGTATAATTTCATCAGTTTATTCATGATATCACGAACATACATATCCTGCCCTTGTTGGAAGAGCAGACGGCGTAGCTGGAACCCACCAATAACTTTATTTTCATCAAACAATTTGATTGGTGATACTTTATCAACCTGCCACCACTGAATAAAAAGAGTTGTTCTGTTTACTTTTTATAGTCAAATTTCATTCAATAGTTTATATCAAGTTCGATAAATAATTTATAAAATATGGTAATTTTGAAATAGGGTGAATGTAATTGAAACATGGCGTTGATAACTTTCTACACTACATCGTCTAGGATTAGATTCAGATGAAAATGCGTTACGAAAAGCTAACACTATTAATTTTATTTATTATCATGTTAAACAATGACTTGTCATTAATTACTTTGAAGAAAATATACTGATTTATCACTATAGATGTAGGCTGGCGTTATGTTATTTTCCAAAAACACTCACAGATTTAGCAAAACTGAAAAAGCTTTTGGTCTCTCCTGTTACTATATTTGATGAACCTGAAAATAAGTAACAGTAATACGTATAGTCAAACCAAATTGATACTAAAATCTTACTAATAGATAGTTTGACCATTTTAACCCAACAAATGTTAAAGTTGGCCAAACGTGACACTTATCTGAATTTTTCTAGAAACGCACAAAGTCCAAAAAATCTGATCAAACATGATTTGTTTCACCCTAAGGTTCTTGCCTTCGAAATGCCAGTATATAAATCTATGATTTGCCGTAATATACATAGTTGAGTTTATTTCAGTATATTATACCAAATTGTTTGCCTCACCATATAAAATGTATTTTCCCATTGGCTTTAAAAGACTGATTCCTCTATTAGTATCATCACCACATAAACAATCTAACACTATATCTACACCTTGCGGAAATACTCTGAAATGATCACCAAAATAAATATTTAAAGGAGCTAAATCGCTAACAATTAGGACATAGAAATTGACACAAGTGGGTCGCAACGCATTAAATACTGTAATTTGAATGTATCTTAACTGATTTACATTCAATGGTTCCGTTTTCACTCCAATTTCAAAATCAGTAATGTTCAGCGAAATAAGCCAGCAGTGTCAATCGAGTGGCTATTTCGAGTGTCTGGTTATTCCAGTCCACATATGCCGTTTGATTTGGTGCAAAGTTTCTAGCCTCGTTCCACGAGTAACTTGCTAGAACTGGGGCTGAAACGCATTGTGGTACACGATTCGTGTACCATTGCTAAAATGTTTATTTTGTCTTAAATATTGGATATCAAAAGCTCATCTTTTTCCTGTAAAATCACAGCATCAATGTTGATTTAAATTGACAAATAATTCGTGTTTTTAATGTTGAAGATTTTTGATGATATTGAGTTAGAGTCTTAGCTCCTTTAATGCCAAGTTGAAAGTTATAATATTTAGTTGCATATCTTATGAATTATCTTGGTTGCATTGGGACACTTGCTTACATACATCCCTGAACAATTGTTAACTAAGTTTATACAAATAAGAAAACGACATTGAGAACATAAAAACGGTTATATTTTAAAGGGAATTTTACTCAATTTCCCAAATTAATGTCTACAAAGGAAAATACAGAAGGAAACACAATGCAATGTATAAATAGATTGACAAATAGGCATTTACAAGACATTAAACCATCGGCGAACTTACTTTCTAACTTCTTGACAATAATCAGTCGCATGGTCATAGATATGAGTTAAATTGTCTCTGACAGAATCATGTTTTCCAGCAGAAGCGGTTCCAAAAACAGTAACATCTTCGACTGTTTTACACAGCTGACATATTGCTGTTCCCTGGAATTACAGAATGAGGCTGTTCTTGACAATCAAAATGTTTTTTTGTTTTTTTGTGACAAAGCCTTTCACAGGGATTCAGAACCTTTCGAGTCATTTTTCTTTTTGTCGAGTAAACTGGATGATTGAGTTGAACAGTTCACGTCTATGCATTAAACCGATTTGTGTTCTGACGCAGAACGCCAAACTAAAATAAGTAGCTACAATAGTGTTATATAGACAAAAACAACAACAATAACAAAAAAAAAAATAAAATAAATAAAAACGCAAATGACGTCGCCATATTTCTTTACAATAATCAGTCGCATGGTCATAATATGAGTTAAATTGTCTATGACAGAATCATGTTTGCCAACAGACACGGTTTCAAAAGCAGTAACATCTTCAACTGTTTTACACAGTAAACATATTGCTGTTCCCAGGATAAAATAGAATGAGACTCTTCATGACAATCAAAACGGTTTTTTTTCTTTGTGGTAAAGCTTTTCGCGGGGAAGTAGAAACCTTTGAGTCAAGTTTCTTTTTGTCTTGTTATCTAGAAGATTGGTTAACAGCCTGTCTTCGTGAACATTTCACGTCGATGCATTGAACTGATTGTGCTCTGACTCAGAAAGCCAAACTAAAACAAGTAGCTGCGATAGTATTTTATGGTCCAGGGACCGACAATAAGGTCATCGCCACCATCTTTAAATTGTAATGTCATATCCATCACGAAGTTGGTCAATCGATGTGCCACGAACAAGCGTGTCAAACGTGTCGAATTGGCTGATTATTAGGCTTTAAAAGAGAATACCACCACAAGGAGGACAGCAGGGTGAGTAGCGCTTGAGGGCCAGTTAATGGCCCAATTCTTAAACAATCGGCTCTTCTTATTCTTCCAATAAAAAGTTTACTTTACAGAAAATGTTCCATAACATACCATGTGACATGTGTACTCCCACCAATGCGCCAACGAAGTATATAAAATGGTAATAATGTATATATTCAAAGAGAAACAAAAATTTGAAGGAGAAGTCAACAACGAAAGCATTTTACAGTACAAAGAATCTTGAATGCATTCTAATAGTCATATCCACCCAAAAACACAAAGTGAATCAAACTGCAAGCTGTGTGAATCTAAGAACAAACAAGACAGATGAGCACAATGGCAAATTGTGTCAGTATTTCAGAATAGTCGTGCACGACTTACATTCCTTTACCACAAATACTAAATGAAATGGGGTTTAACGTCCTACTGCTCTGCTCCTAGACTGGGCTAATGAAGACGGACATACGCAAGACAGTGTGCTATGGGAAAAATTTTGCCTGGGCAGCGGCGCTACGGCCTATTCTTAGACCGAATTCCAACTGCCAAGGGATCTTTCAAGTGCACGCCAATGTGTACACTGGACCTCAGTGCTTCGTCCAATCCAAACGACTAGACAGCTGTCCTTGTCAGGCCCTCCACTCTGCATCACTGCCAAGTAGAAACCAGACCGGAAAAGCTGGATAATCATGAATATTTGCCAAAACCTGGCTGAAAATATTAATTCAAGCCCTCTTTGTCCATTCTAGACCAATGCAGGAATCGAACATCCGACCTCTATGCTAGCGAGTCAGCGTCCTACCCACTCCGCAACGTGATCCCCTTACAAACACTTACTATGCGGAATGAAGTATTGACTTACCACGCCACCGGCAACAGCATGCAGCAACAACGACTGTCCTTTTCTTAGATTAGCAATATCAAATAATAAAACATATGCAGTGACAAAATTCATAGGCATAGAAGCTCCTTCATGGAATGACATATTATCAGGCATTTTATAAACGTATTTAGCGGGTATGGCTACCAATTCGGCCCAGCATTTATAGTCACTGAAACCTATAACTCTATCTCCAACCTGAAAAATATAATATACATTTTTTATTTCAGTATCATTTACTTGAATAATAGCGCATCGTTAATCGTCTGTTACGGCCATATACTGACTGTACATTATGGGTATTAGCACTTGCATCCTTATAATGTCATATAGGAGGCAGACAACCATTAAATTTCACCATCTCGGTACCAACAAATTTCCCCTCATTTCATGATGGTAGTGCGATTTATAAATAGACAATTTTTCCCTTATTTTTCTTCTCCCCTCTTCCTGCATTTTTGGGTTGGCATTTTGGTTTAGAATTGGAGAAAAGGCAGCAAATTTTCAATTTCATAGCAGTTTTGGGTAATACTGAGGATATTACAGCGGAGGGATAGGGGTGTAAAATGTCTTTCTGCGGAGCAATCATTGTGTCGGAAGTGAGATTTTCACCCCAATCAACTTAAAATCGCCGTAGCAAAAACCCCCTACAAATTTATGTGGTCCCCATTGTGCCTAAAAAGATTGGAAGCAACGGAATGTTGAGAAAAGAACTACAGCCTGTGATGTTGCAGGCATTTAACATTGAAGTCAATGGGCAAATAATTACTAGTCTGAGTCCGTCTATTTATAGCAATTCTCCTGTCTCTTTTCTCCCCTTTTGCATGTACATTTTTGTTGATTTGTTTTTGGTCTAGAATGGACAAAGAGGGCTTGAATTAATATTTTCAGCCAGGTTTTGGCAAATATTCATGATTTGGGGGTGGAAGGATAACCGTGTTATCAGCTTGGATATGGTGATATGTACGACTAATAGTCAAGCAAGATGTCGTATACTAAACATTCAAATCAACTAAAACAAGTGTGATTTTCGAAAATCTGAAAGGGTCATGTTATATCTGTTGATTGTGTCAAAAGTTGATCCTTTGAAAGTGAAAGCCATAACTGAAATGCCGAAGCCTCAAACCGTTGAATAAGTCAGCCATTAACCAATCGCTTATTCAAGTCGATCGTTTATTGAAACTGAATTTCGATACGCACAAATCGAAAAAAAAAATGCTTGCGCTAGCATACTCGCTTAAGAAATTTCACCAGTATACATTGGGGCGATTAACACATGTTATTTCTGATCATCGACCATTGGAATCGATCATGAAAAAACCAATGTCTCAAGTACCGCTTAGTTTATAGGCTATGCTCTTGCGTGCTGCAGCTTATGATTTCAAAGTTTCGTATCTACAAGGTTCTGATATGCATATCGCAGATCTTCTATCACGTTCTTTTTAAAATGACTCTCCTGAAAGTGAAAGTAGTAACTGGCAGGCCTTCTGAGAACTTTACCAATATTTTAGTTTTCGACATGAACTTGCTGTTGAAGATGCCGTATTCCTGTAACTCTCAAATCTTAATTTAAGAAACAAGCACCCATGTCGCACATTGGAATTAATGGCTGTCTAAGAAGAACTTGAGAATGTATGTTCTGGCCTGGCATGTCCAAATTGTATCATCATGTGAAATTTGTCATCAATACGAAATCTTGCAGAAAAGAAAAATTACTTTTAGTCACGCGCGCACGCCAAAAAGTAGGAGTAGATCTGTTCGAACTTGATGAAGTCGGTTACTTAAAGATCAACTTGTGACCTCTCATATCTTATTATTATTATATCTGAAATGCCCCCATAAAATGTTCCTGAAAGTTTTAACGAAATCAAATTACTCGTTCTCACGATATAGAGGGAAAACTAAAATTTTCACCTGAAGCGATAAGCCGAGAGAAACCTCTCGTGACCTATGATAAACGAGAGCTAGCTGTAATAGCTTCGTTTCATTTCTAACTTTCAGGTACATGAGAGCGTCAAGATAAACTCATCACAACATTTTTGGATTTACTTTTATATTGTGGTTACACCTTCATATTTGCTAGCTCTAAATACGCAGAATTATTTAAGACCGGGGAAATAACCGAAACAAAATTTTAATTGTAGTCTTTATTTTCCAGACACTTTCGGTAACTTGGTGTAAATTATTTTCATAATCATAGAGTCTTATTGAATTATTGTGTAGACTTAAGCCTTGATCGAAGGAAATAGTTGAGTTTTTTTTCTAGATCTGAGACTGGGCCCTGCAAAATGGCGTTCGCCGATGATTTGAAATCCAGCATTGGTATCCCTATGATTTGACCACTGTTACAACTATACGACCGCAAACTAATTGGAACCATAAACATGGTCAATTGCGTTGCACGGGGACGTACTAATGCCACATTGAAATATACATCGACTGCTACGCAAACTGAACGTTGACTATTACTTCATGTCATGCATGTGATTTAGCTTCAGCTCATTAATTGTCGGGTATTTCCGTAACTGCGGAAATCCGAAAGTGTTTTTTTTTTAACGTTATTTGTAACTAAAACTTTTTTTTTTTAAAAAATTCTGAAATGCGTTACACATTGAACTAAGTAAATGATCAACTTAAACTTTTACAATAGCATTCTCCTTCAATAAATTTCCGAAAACTACGGAGCATCGGTCTATCATAACTGTACGCGTGGCTTGTGCTCTGTTTTGCATGTGTATTTTTTTTATATATATTTGTCTGTGATATTTATTGGAGATATAATATGATTATAAGAAAGTATATTTAACGTCTACAATGTGTACTGTAAGTACACTATCTATGCTGCGTTTATAAGGTCAATTTAAAATATTTTGGCTAGGATCAAGTCAGACGAAAATATAACTGTTAAATGTCAATGATATTTTGAGTTGTTTAGTTTCATTTCTCTTTTTCTGTCTGTTCTGTTCAAAAACTAAGAACTGTGCATGTGTAGAAGCGTTAAATATAATCGTTATTTGAACGTAGTCTAAAAACCGAAGAATTCCGAATTATTTTTTTTTCTTTCCAGAGAAAAGTTCCAGATTTGATTGTAACCAAATTTTATTGTTAAAATAAACCCCAGATATTGTATGTAGGATAAAATTTCTTCTGACCCTGAACCACCCTAACGAAAGGCTAGTTTTCTGGCGACAAATGGACAGGATCTCGCTTTTTTTTAAATTTTACATACGAGTACTACTCCTAGACTACTACCCCTTTCAACCATTTAATTTTGGATGCAACGGGACAATCACCAGTCACACGTGTATTATCAAATGTTCTTACTGTGGATTTTATTTGTGAATCGGTCGTAGAAACCCAAGCAAACAACCCGAGATGGTACCTAGCTACGTACACAAGGTACAAAAGTACTGAGTCTGACTAAAATACTATAGCGACTCAGCAACGAGAGAAAATATTAGGGTGAGTCAAATTCTTTTTATATCGATATCTCTCCTATTTCTTTTGTAGAAAAGATATTTATGTAATTATATTAGGCTCTTTTGGTTTAGTGTGGTATCCAGCCCCAGGATTACAGGTACAAGCAGTAATAATTAAAGAGGCTTGTATTATAAAAAACGTTAAAAGAAAATAAAAATATTTTCTTTTGCGCACCATTTTTAAGAGAAATAAAACTCAAGTCCCAGCCTCCATCACCAGACACTATTGAAGACAATGTTATGACAGTGCCTATGAACATTCTGATTTATCAGTCTTCGAGGTTTCCACGCAGATTCAGAAAGTAGGCCTATCCACAGTGATGATGCAAGGTAGATACAATTAGTTGGGTACGAGACGGAAAATCCGTGACCAATTTGCGGGGAAATTGTTTTGAAGGTGGTTTCTATATGAAAAACACCTGCTGACGCGATTAAGATTGGGTGCCTCCCTCTAAAATGCTGGCGGAAGCCGCTAGAGGGCCAAGTTCAAAATGGTGGTCAGATGTGGCGGGAAAATATACAATTATGTAATGTAGGCTTCTGATGTGTCTATTCGTATGTTTTAAGGGTCTCTGAATCGAAATATTGTAATCAAAAATCCATCCAGCCACTAGTTTTGCCAATATGGCCGAAAAATCCAAGATGGCCACCATTTTTGGCCTGGTAAATATACTATTCAAAAAAAGTAGGGGATATATGATTTTTAAGTGTTATTAAAGTCACCTAATGAAACTGACGAAGAAACAAATGACAAAATGAAATGAAGTTCACATTCATCGATTTATTCAAAATGATCGTTAGACTAAGTAAGGCACAGACTGACCATTATAAGGGTAAAATGATACCCGGGGCCAAACAGCAAAGTTACCACAGCATCACAACAAAGTCAGTAACGGGTATATCCTCCTCTGTTTGCCAAACAAGCATTGATCCGACGTGGCATACTCCTAATGAGACGTCTAAGGTCATTTTGAACCAGATTGTCCCATTCCTGTTGCAACGCAGCAGCAAGTTCTTGGACATTGGCAGGACGTTGTTGACGTTGACGTAACCTCTGTCCAAGCATGTCCCAGACATGCTCGATGAGGGAGAGGTCGGGACTCAGTGCTGGTCAAGGTAATGTGGTGATGTTCTGTTGTTGGAGGTAACCTGTAACGATCCTGGCCCTGTGACATCTTGCGTTGTCATCCTGGAAGATGAAACGGCGGTCATGACGTCGTGCGAACGGCACAACATGGACTACCAAGATGTTGTCCCGGTAGTACTGGCCTGTAACACGCCCTGCAACAACATGTAAAGCCGTTCTTCCAGCAACAGTGATGTCTCCCCACACCATAACAGAACCACCCCCAAATCGATCATGTCTGATGACGTTAACGTCTTGGAAGCGCTCGTTTCGACGACGCCACATCCTCCTACGTCTGTCCAAAAAATCAACAGTGAACCTTGACTCATCTGAAAACATCACATTGCTCCAGCGTCGATTATCCCAGTGTTGACGATCCCTACACGAACGACGTCTTGCCTGAATGTGATGATCTCTCAAACAAGGGATCACGCGAGGACGTCGGGCGCGAAGGTGACCCCTATGCAGTCGATTCCGAATCGTCTGGCCACTCACTCTCACACCAGTGTCTGTTTGAAGACGAGCGCTGATCTGATTTGCTGTGATGACACGATTTCTCAAGGGCAAGGTACGGATAAATCGATCCTGGGCTTGAGTTGTCGCCCTTGGTCGACCTGAGCGTGGTCTTTCCTGTACAGATTGTGTATCACGGTATCTGGACCATAGCCTGCTTATGACAGACTGAGAAACATTCATCGTCCGCGCCACAACCGCCTGTGTTGTGCCGATCTGTAGCATGCCAAGGGCACGTAGCCTTTCATTTTGGGTAAGCTGGCGCATATCAAATTTTGTTTTCTGGTCACTAAAACAATTAAACTGATGTTTCCACCCTTGAATTCAATGCCACAATGACTGTAACATTCAAAGTCAGAGTCGTGCAAATCTTGGGTTGGACCCCCATGATGATCCCAAGCATCACCTGCATTGCATGCGGTAGCTATTGGTGCGTTTGGGCGTCACATGTAACTGGAGATGGCAACCAGCAATAATACTCACCGATATTTATCATCCGATATACTCTGTAGTCCACTGATTTTGATTTTAATTTAATCAACGCTTAATAATGGAGCCATGTAATATTTAATCACGCATGATAATCAACATCACAAACCTATCGAGTCAAAGCCAAAGTTTTACTAATCAGAATCCGATTCAAAAGATAGGTCCAGTTTTGATTGTTCAGATTCAGAAGTTGAAGTTTCATTGGAATCTTCATCACTTGCACTATCATTGCAGTGAACAAGTAAGTCACTTAAACGTCCTGGTGATGGTGGGTTCACATATCTAATTCATCACACTGTCAATTATGGAGCAGTTTCCAACAATTACCAACGGAATTAAGCCTTAAATAAGCCTGAAAATAAAATTAAGACAAGACACAACTATCGTTATGCGAACAGTTGTTTTATTGATAGCTCGACGATGAACTTAACTACTGAAAATCGGAAGGATGAGGGGGATGCTGCTATTGTATTTATTTTTCTTGCTGGTGCTCATCTCAGAAGACAACATTGTCACGGTCGTATTTCATTATAGTATCACTATCGGTCGCCCAAACTCTGCAGCGTGTCTCGTCTAAGCTAATTACCTGTCATATTAAGGCTCGCCCATACTTTCTACCTGCAATGCACGTGCATACAGGTAGTATATAAGCCGGCCATTCGGGCTTGTTGGGAGATGAATTATGACAGTGCTACTGAGGACTCGATACTGCCACCAGGCACTTGGGTGAGTGAAATTATATTTTTAACTTTGTTGTCTTAGGTTCCTCTGTGCAGGATTCGTATGTTCTACTCATGGTTGTATATTTAGTATGAGTAAATGTATGTACAAATGTTGACTAATTTTACAGGTCCCCTTTGGATACCCACTGATTGTTCCTGGAATGGCATCATCGTTGAATAGTCGCCGATAAATGGTATCGTCGTTGAATAGTCGCCGATACATGGTATCGTCGTTGAATAGTAGCCGATACATGGTATCGTCGTTGAATAGTCGCCGATACATGTTATCGTCGTTGAATAGTCGCCGATAAATGGTATCGTCATTGAATAGTCGCCGATACATGGTATCGTCGTTGAATAGTCGCCGATACATGGTATCGTCGTTGAATAGTCGCCGATACATGGTATCGTCGTTGAATAGTAGTCGATACATGGTATCGTCGTTGAATAGTAGCCGATACATGGTATCGTCGTTGAATAGTCGCCGATACATGGTATCGTCGTTGAATAGTAGCCGACACAGGGTATCGTCGTTGAATAGTAGCCGATACATGGAATCGTCGTTGAATAGTAGCCGATACATGGTATCGTCGTTGAATAGTAACCGATACATGGTATCGTCGTTGAATAGTAGCCGATACATGGTATCGTCGTAGTATGGTCTTTTCCGATGGGTGGACAGTTTCTTCTTGGAATGGTATCGTCTAAGAGTAGTCGCCAATAAATGGTATCGTCGACATTTTGTTCATGGAATGGCATCGTCGATGACTGGTCGTCAATAAATGGTATCGTCGAAGTATGGTCTTGCCGATGGGTGGACATTTTGTAACGTCATAATTCATTTAGTGCGCGCACTCGTGAAAAAATTGTTATGTTGTATATTTACGTTGTACTATATAAATTGAATTCTTTTTTTTTATCTTAGTTTACTTTATTCCCCAAAACGACCACGCCTCGCCCATCCTGTGACAAACATGTCTTCAGACAACGCCCACGGTGCTGGGTCCGGACAATTTTAGAACTCGCAATGAACTGGCTCTGAAACAGACCGCGAGATGCATCTCCATACAATATCGTACTGCTAATTGCGTGTTCCCTCTTGTGCAGTTGCAAAAGAATTGACATGTTCATTGTCTGTGTTCCCGGTAACAAGACCACATGTTCCGTGCGCCAGGCCACATGTTCCCTGGGTACAATCTATGGGAACAGGCACATTAAAAAAACAACAACAAAGGTTCATTGTTCTTGTGGCGCGCCACAAGGTCACAAGGGAACACGCCACAAGTGAACAGCCTATGGATACAAGGCCTTACATGGGTCCATTATTAAGCGTTGATTAAATTAAAATTTTATCAGATGATAAATATCGGTTAGTATTATTGTTGGTTGCCATCTATCCACCCAAATTTATCAAAATTGAAGACATCGACCCCGAAACTATTTTCCAGGCCAAAAATGGTGGCCATCTTGGATTTTTCGGCCATATTGGCAAAACTAGTAGCTGGGTTGATTTTTGATTACAATATTTCGATTCAGAGAACCCTAAAACATACGAATAGACACATCAGAAGCCTATATTACATAATTTTATATTTTCCCGTCACATCTGACCACCATTTTGAATTTTGCCCTCTAGCGGCTTCCGCCAGCATTTTAGAGAGAGGCACCCAAGCTTAATCGCTTCAGCAGGTTTTTTTTCATAGAGAAACCACCTTCAAAACAACTTCCCCGCAAATTGGTCACAGATTTTAGGTCTCGTACCCAACTAAACATATAATTATGACCAGGGTTTTCCTGCGTGATTTACATCATCCGTGTCAATGGTGCACGACGAAGGGTCTGTCTTGATTAGCCCAGGTTAGGTGCAGAAAAATAGGGCGTTAAACCCCATTTCAAGATACAATGTCTAGGTACTGTGCATGTTAAAGGTCCCTTGATAGTTTGAGTTAAAAAATAAGAATACATGTAGTTCATTGCGCCTCCCTCTCGGCAAAAGTTTCATCGTAGCTCTTTGCATGAAATTTGACTGTCTTCATTAGCCTGGTTGGAGCAGTAAAGTAGGACGTTAAACCCAATTTGATTTACAATTTTATGTATACTTCGATTTTCATTCCCAATCATACATTTATTTCATTCCCAGTCAAGGTCATAAACTATATATTGTGGAATTTTGTCTGTCATGACTAGACAATGATTAATTATGTTCTCTTCTATAGCTAAATTAAACGTATAAATTTAATGCATAACTGTCAAATTCATTTCCAGGAATAGTAGTGAAGAAAGAACATTTGCTGAGCCTCTGTTCAAAGTGTCATATTTGTGCCAGTCCATCATTGATATACCCCCCCCCCAAAAAAAAAAAAACCCCAAAAAAACCTAACCCCCCAAAAAACAACATTTAGCTCAATATGGTACTAGGTAGTACTTGCACGTGGTTGATTGATGTAGTTATCATATGGAAATCCCACAGAAAAATAATAAGAAATTGTCTGAATACATATTGTTTTTATTTCCACTTAAATCCTACATGTCTTTTCTTATAGAAAGATCTCTCTGGTAATTTTTTTACCATTGGTACAATGTCAGCAATTTTTCTTCCCATCCAGCCCCAATACCTCCTGACAAACTGTCATTAAGCCATGTTCGGTATTAATGTCTCCTGAAAATATAATTAATATACATATTGGCATATTATTTTCACTCAATATGTTTAATATCCTCTCCACAAATTGAGTCAGTTCAGGAATAACATACATCTATGGCATATGGTAATTCAATCCCATAAGGATAGGCAGGTAACCAAATGTAGTCACGTTGAAGCGTTGGATCAAAGGTATATATCCAAGACTTTCGTTGCTAATTTATTTTTTAGGAACCGAACGAGGTTCATAAGAGAGTAAGACGCTCGCTTGCTAGCCTGGACATAGCTAGTTCGATCCTGGTATTTGCCAAAAATGTTCACCAGGTTTTCCCGGGGTGGTTTTCTCTTTTCAGTGATGCAGGATGGGACGAAAAACTGAGATTACACATTCGAATGCACATAAAAGATCCTATTGCAGTTTGAAATCGATATACGAGAAGGTTGTAGCGCCGTTGTCGAGGCAAAATTTCCCTCATTACATACTGTATTGTGTATGTCCGTCTTCATTAGCCAGTCGGAGCAGAAAAGCAGGAAGTTAATCGCCCTTCCATTTCTTATTTGTTAGTACAATAATCACAATATATCCCTCTGGACATGCTACAGCTGATGTTTACCCGAAATAATAGAAATGAGATTTTTCCCACCCGGCTACCACCTAATATCATTTTTCTAAATTTTGACAATAATCAAAAAGGACTAAGCCTAAAAATAATTGACAATGTTATCCGATCTACAGAAATGAAATGAAATGGGGGTTTACCATCCTACTGTTCTACTAATGGAGACAGACATACGCCATATATATATATAAACCGGGGCAATAGGCAGACCATAACTACAAATATATAGCCATTAAGCAGACCGATGGATTAGGCAGACAAAACCGCTCTGCCTAATATTTTAACCGATGAATTCTACAAGTTGAAAAGTTGGAATGGATTTTAGTTGTCCCTCGCAGTAATTTTAGGCATCTGGATTTTAAAAATACGAAACAATGAAATTTATTTTATTACCTTAAGTTTTAACCTGAGTATATTTCTTTATCTATTATTATAGACATTAGGCAGACAGGCTTTGACCCTAAACAGCTTTCTTAAAACATATGAATGTCTATATTTTTTTTTTCATTCAGGAAACGTTGCTTTTAATGTTAAAAACAAATTTGTTTCGTGGTTTTAATTAATATTATTATGATTTCTAATTTGTTATGTTTCGTGAAGACAATGTTATGACAGTGCCTATGAACATTCTGATTTATCAGTCTTCGAGTAACACAACTAGGTGCAGGGAGCCAAGTGGATGAATTCGAACTCATCCCAAGATCTTTGGCATATAAAGTTACGTTGGGGCTTATTAGTACACATCAGACTGCATCTTCTAGGGGTTCCAAATATTGTGCAAATTCATTTCTCGATATTTATGAATAATTAAAATATTAGAATTTCGAAATCTTTGATACAGCAGAATATTCAATGAAATAATGTTTGCATAATGATTTCTTCAGTTAAATGGAATAGTGAGGATCTTCAATGAAATAATGTTTGCATAATGATTTCTTCAGTTAAATGGAATAGTGAGGAACAAGTCTACTCTGTGACTATTTTAGTACAACAGTATACAGCACTGAAAACAGCAATAAAGTTTATTTGCCCAGTAATGATTAAATCAGTTCGACCGTTCTAGTATAGTTAATGCAACACTAACGGCAGTTGATTTGAGACAAGCATATTAACTAACGGAGACGTTAGAGACTCACACGTTATCGGCGATGGTACAAAAGTGTTTAACATAATGAATGTATTAAATTCCTTAACCCTTTAATATTTCTCAGTTCAATTGGATCAGGACTAAAATATTGTGCAATTTTATTTCGTCTGTCTCCCCATAAGGACCTTTAAAAATTCTAAAACCCCATTGGAATATTGTATCGTACTTAATGAGAACTACATCATTTATATTCACAATACGTTATTTGAGTATACACCGATGATACACAGACTGGGCAATATTGATGTAATTATCAACATATTTAAACATTGTATATTTGGATGGCTTATATGGACAAATTATGTTTTATTAGTAAGTGGAATACTGATGTATGGGTTGCAGTGGATATTTGAAAACACTTTCTTTAGTAGTTATTTGGGTGATGCTCCATTAAACTTTTAGATAAATCAGAATTATTTCTGTCTTTCGGGTAAGAAGGAAATAAGCAAGTTTTTGAGTGAAAACAAACAATTTTTAAGTGCGGTAAAGTGTCTATCAGCAGCCGATGCTTACAAAAACACGAGTAAAACTATTCAATGTACGAAAAACATACCGAATGAAAGCATCCAAAACCCTTTAAAAAAATGCCTCGGTAAAGAGATGACAGCTGTCGCTATAAGGGAATAGTGTATTCTCAAGAAATTTACTGTATGAATGTATATAAAATGAATTATATTCAATGTTTAAAATATTATTATGATTTTTTAATCTGTTATGTTTCGTAAAAACGCCAGCTGTCCAAATTGAATGGCAGAGTTTGTTCTTTGTTAGTTCATTCTACGCGATTTTATTGTCCCGCGCCTTTCGAAGAAAGCAGGAAACTATTAAAATGGGTTCGTCTATCTGTCTGTCACTGTAATGTTCAAACTTGGTGTAGGTCAATTCCTTGATGGAGTTCGGAGATGAAAATTACAACTTGGTGTAGGTAAATTCCTTGAAGGAGTTCGGAGATGAACATTTTCTGTTTAGGGCAAGCAGAGATAAGCTATTTGAATGGTTGATTCTTTGGGACACGATAACTTTAGTTCTAATTAAGTGAGAGTGGTTGCAAGCAGATAGATAAGCAATTTGATTGGCTTGGACAATATCTCTCCTTAACATGGTGTAGGCGATCATTGGGCGAATGCCTTGATGAAGTTCGGTGATGAACATTTTCTGCTTACGATAAGCAATATGTTTGGTTGATGCTTTGGGACACGATAACATTGGTTATAATGAAGTGAGTGCCATAAAATATAGATTCGTTTTATCATTGATTCTATCTTATAGAGAGTGATGAAACTTAGAAATATAGTTTTGCCCGATAACTTTTGAAAAAGAAAATAAATGTGCGATTATTTAATATGAGTCATCTATTTATTTTGGGATTTCGGCGGGGATCATCAACCTGGCTGTTGGCTTGAAGTCACGTCTGTGTTTTAAGTATAAATACTAGCCTGTCCAGTGGCTATTTAGTCTGCCTAATGGCTATCTATATGCATGTGTCTGCCTAATGTTTATTTATATGTACCTCTCTGCATAATGGCTATATTACGTGTCTGCCTAATGGCTATATATATGTACGTGTCTGTCTAATGACTATATATATGCACGTGTCTGCCTAATGACTGTTATATATTAACAAATATTAGGCAGACCACAAAAAATGTATATTTTATATTTTTGAAAATGTTTTTATTTCGAATTTTGAAAATCAATAAGACGGTCACAAAGGTGTCATTTTGAAAATTTTTATCTTCAAAAAGTAATAAGTTTGGATTTTCATAAATGTCTACATAATGCCCAAAATATAATATGGTCTGCCTAATGCCCTAATCATATATATATATATATATATATATAAAATATACAGTGTCCTATACGTTACACAAGTACGGTTTATCAATATATTATTATACAGTGTCCTATGCGTGAAATTTTGCACTGTGGCCTACTCTTACATTGCATTCCAACTGTTATGGGATCTTTTGCGTGCACGCCACTGACAAGGGGGAACCACACCGGAAAATTTGATATATAATTGTGTATTTATGTGTTACACAATTTATTCATTGAACTAGGTATTTTGTACACTGTTTTTTTTTTGGGGGGGGGGGGGCATGAAATGTTTTCTTATTAATTAGACATTAATTAACGCATCTAGACCATAAACAACTCTCAATAGCATCGCTAGCCTGTGATCTTTGGTGGATTATTATCCGATTTACTACATAACTTCCCTTCTCTATTTAATTATTAAATTGATAACCAAGGCTATGTTTTTTCCCAACAGACTTCAGTTATAGCGATCGAGGCTAGGCGGAAATTGCGATTGCTTAATTTTCGGTTATTGATGTATTTTTAATATTATGTTTAGGGTCAATAACACAAATTAGGTAATTTTATGAATAACCTAATATGGTACAATCTTAATTATTTGGAAAAAAATTGATTCTATTTTAAAAATGTTATTATAAAAAGGAACATGACCTTTTTCCCAATCTGGCTGACTCCAAAGATAATAATAATAAAAAAAATATTTTGAAAATAGTAAGAATATAGGCCTAGGAATAAGTAATAACTGATCTAGAAATATATAATATAACATTTGTGTGTTATATGCATACAATTTAACAATTAGGCCTAGATATGTGTATTTTATAATTGTCTTTTATGAATTTGAAAAGAACGTTTGAATTTCAATTTGATACAAACACGATACAATTGATAGATAATTCAGGAAGGTTAAAATATAAATTGTAATGTAGATAATAATAAAACTAACCATTCATTGCCGTAGAATCCAGACGATCGTAGTTCCGTGGTTGTTCAAGTCTGCATAAGGCTCAAATTGATGTGGATTCACTCTGCCGTCGTCCCCACTGACACCTCTTTCGGAATCCTCAAACGACAATTATTTATATGACAAATTTAACTTGCCTAGAACTCCTTTTTAATTGATGCCCTATCCGAACAACACATGTTGTCGCCATTTTGTTTACATTCGTCTCACACTTGTGACGTCATAACATATTTCAGGGAATTACCGGAAGTCGACTCGTACGCTGATTGGATTTCACCAGGCAGGTACAAAGGGGAGTTTCCAATCTAAATTTATCGACAACGGAATAACTGATTTTCTTCATTTTTTTTTATTTAGGGGTTTTAGAATTATTCCTATTTGTTTAAAGAAAAATATTCTAGTCTCAAGTTTATCTTTAATTACAACTGATTATTATAGTAATTTCTTCGAAATGGACCGTCTTGTGAATACTAGTCATTTGTAAGCTCATTACGCACGTTATGGAATACCATGCGAACTGGTTTCCGACAATGGTCTCCGGTTCTCGTTGTTGGAATTTGGACATTTTTTCTGATCTTTAGGATTTTGTGCACATAACAGGCAATCCATACTACAATAGTCGCTCAAACGGGAAAGCTGAAATTTCGGCCAAATTTTTAATGAGTAAAGCCAAAGACGTTAATATGGATTTTCTCCGGGTCCTCCGGTTTCTTCCCACTACTAAAGATCCTACACGCAAGCGGATTATTGAAATAGATTTAAAAAAAAAACATATGTAAGTCCCGAAATGACCTGATTTGTGACGAGTGGACGTTAAACCACTTTTATCTGTCGCTACTCAATTTCCGTAATACTCCCACTAAAGGAATGTCTTCAAGTCCTGCTCAGCGTTTTCTCAACCGTCGTACTTGGAGTTTAATACCCACTAATGTTAAAAACTGCTATCAGTTCACATCGTGATTTTGATGAGCTACATAATCAAAATCTAAATATTATAATCGTTCTGCCAAGGACCTTCCGGTATTACATCCAGGTGATGTAGTTTGTATTAAACCCTTTCGCTGACAATTTGTGGGAAAAAAAGGGTGGTGATAAACTTCAGTATTTGGCGCGAACACCCGAGGGAACTTTCTGATGTATATATCCCTTACACGTGTAATCAAGAGGAAGAGGCTTTTGCTCATGTCCCTAACCAAGAAGAACCTGATCAACTCCAACTTGATGTACCAATAAGATGGAATTTGAACTCCACGGGATCGGATCGTCGAACTGTAAAACCTTATTATTCGAGAGACTATGTAACATACATAATGTATGTTGTATGATGTAATCCAGTGTTGGTGTTCTGTTATACCAGTGGTTCTCAACCAGTGTGTGCCGCAAAAAAACATTCAAAGTGTGCCGGGAAACTTTGAACGGCACACCAAGAAAATGTGAAAAAAACAGAATCCTAACTGAGTATTCACTGGTTTCAACTAGTAAGTTCATAGCTGTGTGTTTTTCTTTATTTAGTTTGAGTTAATCGGTGTGTCTATGACTAGTCTGTGTCTATTTTGGCATGTGTCTCATGGTGTGCCGTTGGCAAAAAAAGGTTGAGAACCACTGTGTTATACACATAGGACTGTGTTTCATTGTTTATCTTATTTCTAATCAGTCATTTTGAATATTATGATATGAGATCTATTTCTTTTGGAAAAGAGAAAGAATGTTACGTTATTCTTTTCTGTAAGCCTATTTAATTTTGTACGCCACCGATAAGTCACGTGGTTATTAAAGTAGTGTCGTGGCATCTATCTAATCTGTGTTATTTTGCTGTCCACGCCTTAAATGGGCTCTCTCAACCTTTCTGACTATTGCATAGGCATAACGTAACATATTATATGCTAAGACTTGCTTTGTTGAATTTTCTGCAAGGTAGTCTCGATTATCACATATAGTGTTGTCTATCAATAGGCGAAATAAGTTTCTTTTCGTTGCCATTTTTTGAATGTTATTGTTAAATCTCTTCCACTGTAATACGATGTCAATTGAATTGGAAAGAATGACATCCGACTCAATAAACTACACGTGTTAGAAGCGAATTAACAATTTTATTCCTCTTCCAAAAGTACACCAATGACAATTAGTCTAGTCAATCCAGCGAAAAAATCACCAAACCTAGAAAAATTGCAACAGAATCAGGGCTTTGCTGTAAACAACTTCTGAACTGATTCCAAATAACATATCAAAAATGTAGATTCTCGGGTGTACGGGAAAATTTATAATTTGCATAAATCCAAGATGGCCGCCCCATGCTTGTTTTCTGCCAATATAGCTATGCAGGTATAGCATTGAGGTAATGTATTTTTAAATGTATGTATAGATGAATACATCTTCGGTTGCTAATAAACATCGGGTAAATGCTCAAGACCTCTCTCTTCTCATAATTTAAAATGTTTGCTATTTTCCAAGATGGCCGCGATTATTCTACTAGTATGTATATCTGACAAAGAAGTCATATTCCAATCAATACATAGTTTGAGATTAAACAAATAGTCTGACCCGTATTGTAAATCCGTCGGCTTTTCGGGTAGAAATTGTGGAATATACTTTATTTTGTACGTTTTGATATGTGATGACAAAACATCAATGTTGCCATTTTTTTTTTCTAAGTTGGTCTTTATAGTATGGCACGTCATTATTTGAAAGATGGCTATTTTGCATAATATTCCAACTTATTTATTATTTTCAGCTTATTTATAATGCTATCGACATACTAAATAAGATAAAGCACTGTATTAATATTGACAGGGGTTATAAGTATATTTCAGATTTTTGTTCGTCACTCCAAGATGGCGGCCAGTTTTGGCAGAAAAATGCGACGATGTGCAAATTTCGATAAAGTAGTAGTATTTGGTATCGATATATGTGTTTTAGGGGCGTATATTCCATTTCTGACAAGTACAACCTGCGAAAATGATTGTATTTTCACCAGTTTAGATTTTTTCCAACTCTTCATTAAGAGACTCAATTTCTACTGTTTACAACTGTTGTAAAATGATCACATGTTAACATAATTATCCTATTTTTTTTAACATAGCTTCAATTCGTAGCGTGAATACAGGACAATGTGCTGATTTTTATATAGTAGTCGTGTTTTGTATCAATATATGTTTCCAGGGGCACAGATGCGATTTTTGTCATTTACAATGTATGTAGTAATTTTTTCGTTATGTTCACCCAATTAACATATTCATTTCTGAATCCAATTCTGCATGTTTGTGGAAGCCAGTGCCGTGTTTTACCCAGTTTGTACATTATCCAACGACGACATTCCTCATCCGCGTTAACCACTGAGCTGATATTGTTTTTCCATTAAAATAGCATATTCCCTTTATCAACCACACTGTAGTAATCCAGTCTGATTTTACTACTAAAGATGGTGGAAGGAGTAATCGAGGAATGCTGTTGCGTTGGAAAACAAACTACATGTATATCGTCCCTTACAAATGACGACGTGACCAGTCATCTATGACATCACTGCCATCACCATTTAAAGAACTGAAATCAAAGATGGACATTGTGTAAAATGTGGTAACACACTTTAAGTTTCCAGTGCAACAACATTCCACTTGTGCGTTCCACATTCTGCTTGGAAGTCAGTTGATAACATAATCTGTGCCACGAAGGCTTCTTAGCAATTACAGCCACTACGCTGGTGTCCATATGTATATTTTTGGGGGGCCGATTCGATTTCTTCCATATACATCTGCGAAAATGATTGTATGTTCACCAGGGTCCGGTTGCTCAAAACTAAGTTATTTTAACGATCTGTTAAACTCTAACGGATCGTTATCTTTGTAACGTGTCGTTTATTAACGATCCGTTAAATTTCTAATGCTGGAAAGTCAATTTCATTATCCGTTAGCTAACGGATTCATTAAAGTTAATCCAAGAGAAGACTGTTTCGACTACATGTACTTACTCAAAATCAGCACATTGTTCCCATTTTCTTGCCACGCATAGCAACCATATTGAAAATATGTTAAATATATGATCATGTGGCCATTTTACTAGGTTGTAAATGTCAGAAATGGAATATACGCCCCCGTAAACATATATATATTGATACCAAATACAACTACTTAATCAAGATTTGCGCCTTGTCGCATTTCCCCGCCAAAACTGGCAGCCATTTTGGAAATGTCTTCATGAAGTGACGAAAAAAATCTGAAATATAGTCAAGAACCCTGCCAATATTAATACAGTGCCAAATCACAGTTGATATGTCGATAACATTATAACATTATAAGCTGAAAATAAAAATTAATAAGTGGGGATATTATCGCAAAATGGCTACCCTTCAAATAATGGCACCTCATACTATGAAGACATACTCAGAAAAAAATCTCGAGGCTGTTTTTTTGTTACTAAATGTCGAAACCTTCAAGTAAAGCTTGTTCCACGATTTCTACCCGAAAAGCCGAAAAAATTATAATACGGATTGAACTATCAATTTGAGCAATTGTGTCGAAGATATAATGCAAACGGCGTAAATTTGACTGAAAATATGACGAAAGGGGGTCATCTTAGATTTATGCCATTTAAAAATTTTCCCTCGCTTATATCAATCTACATGTTCGATACGTTGTCTAGGACAGTCTGGGGATCTATTTGCAGCAAACAGACATTCTGTTGCAGTTTTTTCTAGGTCAAACCACAAATTGACTAAATAGAGGGATGCATTTTAAAGAAATATATTTTTACAAAGGAAAAATGTACCCCCCACCCCCCGAATATAGAATTCGTTGCAACTGAGCAATGTATGTGGTCATTTTGACTACATGGATGCATAAACATGGTCAATTGTGTTGCTTGGGGATACGAGTCATTTCACGTGATTGAGCTTCAGCTCATTAGTTGACGAGTGTTTCCGTAATTACGGATATCCGAAAATGTTTTTTAATTCTGAAATGTGTTACACAATGAAATAAGTCAATGATAAAATTAAACTTTTACTTTTAGCATTCTCCTTTAAGAAACGCCTACTCATGACAACCCCCATTTGCCTAGAAAGTTAATGTAGTATGGCATCTACAATATCCACACGACACCATACAAATTAGAGCCCAACTGTAATACTATTATATACCTTTAAACCAGTAGTATTTTCTCCAAGAGCCTCTATTACACCAGAACATTCGAACCCCATAATAACTGGTGTTTTAGGTGGATTCTCTATTACACCCTGTCTTACCATTAAATCAGGAAAATTTAACCCACTGTAATAAATAAATCAGTAAATACATTAAATATCGGGTGGTTAGAGGGGATGAGTTAGGGTTGAGGGTTTTGGTGTCAAGTATTGTTTTAAAATTAAGTTCAGTTTAAAAATCTATATTCTTCAGAATTTAAACAGGACAGAACTGAGGCAAAAACACATATGCAGGTATGTAAACAGATTACCAATCTATGCGGAACCTTACAAGACAGTCACCATCTTTATTTGCCGTAAACTAAATTGATAGACCAGTTTATAATCCGACTGAATCCAAGTAGCGTGGGGGGGGGTATGATATTTTGACCCTGTTGTCTTAAACGAATGTAAAATCTGGGTATATAATGGGGTGGTTTCAGCCTTTATAAATTTAATATTTTCCGAAAAATGCACTTCGCGCATCGTCACTGCTAGGATATATGTTACAGTCAATTTGTGTAATCAGTTATTTCGCGTAATGACTAAATGAATCAGTCATTTCACGAAGAGCCTGTGAGCACCAGGCAATACGTGTAATGACTGAAAATTCCAGACATTACACGAAATGACTAAAATTCCTACCCCTTTTTTACACATTATGACTGATTGCAGATTTTGCAAATCAGGCAATATTTGTAGACCTAACACATAGCAACATAAACTATTAAAATAAAACATTTAATATTGGTTTTTAGTTTTATTTCGCATTTCAGGGCATTAGGTCTGTAGAATGGTTGTTTGTATTGAAAATTAATGAACTTTTAAGTTTAAATCCTACCCTTCTAATAACCTGTTCTTAGTTTAATGGAAGGAATCGCTATAGCACCTGGAGTAAATACTACTCACTGATTTAATTACCCGACCTTTAGGGGACCATTGAAGGTTTGTAGGGTCTTTGTTCTAAATGGTGTATGTATTTAAGTGAAATAAAGTTAAATCTTTATGCATTTATCAACATTGTTCACTGACAATATTAATTAAATTTATTTTCTTTCAAGTTTTTATGTATCATTGCCAACACTTCAAAGCAAGTTAATCATTGAGTTTTATTTTCAGGTAGAGTGTCATATTGGATGTTGTAATTAGCATTACCCATGTCACCCTTAATCATTTTCATTAATTACATTAAGTTAAGTAAGCTAAGTTTCCTTCAAGGTAATTAGAAGGGTGTCTCTAGTTGGTCAGCATTAACCAAGTATTGTTGCTTACATGGTTAAATTGCCTTGTTATATTTCATCATTGCTTGATTATGATTACTGAAGCCTAGTCAAAACGTCACTCAGTAATAAGTAGTAATTGTATTCCATAGAATTGTGAGTATATTCCAGTTCAATTACTAAATTCCATTGAAACAATTTGCTTGATATCATCAATGTCATCATGGCAGAATCTTACAAAAATCAGTTTAAAGTAGAGCTTTACAAGAAATATGAAGCTTGCAAGAAAATTTTAATCCCAACGCAAACTACCAGCCAGAAACCGTCACAAACTAGGAATCGAATGGAACTAGCCACTGGCCAGGTGGGAGACAATGTAGCTGTATCTATCCCTCTAGTGGATAGAGGTTGTGGTGATCCACTTAATATTCTGTAATTATAAACAACGCGATTAGAATAACATGTACACCATTTGTGGCAAAGCGGGGATTCTTAAAGCGGTAACACTTCGTCGGGCTGCACAGAAAGAATCAAGCTGGCGAGCTGCGGTGGACAGGGGTATGTCCGGTGCAATTGTACTGGTTCCAAGATATATATGGGACGAATAGATGCAAATGTTTCAAAATCAAACTCAAATGCTTCAGCCGTTGTCATAGTATAGCCGCTTGTTATGCAAAAACAAGTGACTTGAGTGATGAACAGTCAGTATTTTTTTTTTTTTTTTTTAAAGTTATTTGACAGTGAGATTTTAGTGATGAAATTAATATTTCGTGTTGAGGGAATTGTATGATTTAACATTGAATGTGAAGTCAGTAAATGTTTTACAGTGATTTTTGTGGTTTGACAGTACTTCAGTCATTTCGCGTAATGTCTGCACATGATTTTTAGTCATTTCATGTAATGTCTGGAATTATCAGTCGTTACACGTATTGCCTGGTGCTCACAGGCACTTCGTGAAATGACTTATTCATTTAGTCATTACGCGAAATGACTGATTACACAAATTGACTGTAACATATACATGTATTATGTTTAAGTGAAATATAAAATATTCAGTTTCAATGAAATATAAGCCAATCAAAACTTTGTGGCCATAATAATTATATACATTAATTACAAAATGGAACAATTTTGTTTCATCAACTTTACTATTATTGGCATAAATATAGAACAAATTTTTAATCTGCCGAATTTAACCTTATGTCGCAGTAAAACTGTGCATTTGTGTCCGACATACTCATATCTGATTTATAAGTATATTATATTCCTTGACAATCGATATAACCTAATGAACAATGTACTACAGCAAGATTTCAATTGTGTAGTTTCAATTTCTATAATGAATCTATTCAAAGGGTGTGGGTTGCAACGTGAATTCGGCACATTATCCAGGATTTGAATAGCATGTTATTGGCGATTGACGAGCATAGACTCGTCTCCTCCATCAAAGGCGTAGGGGGCTTATGTTTGTTGGAAAGGCTAAAGCTATCTGCACGAAAATGTTCTTTATCACCGGAATTTTCAGAATGAATCAGTTATTAACTAAAACGAGTTTTCCACAAGTTTGTGCTGGCTGTTTATTTTTTATTAATTACACATAACGTAAACCGCAGGCGATTTCATTTTACAATTACACAATTATATTTCATTGATGTTTGTGCCCGAAAGACGGAAATACATTCCCCGAAAAATGGACGGTTTACCAAATCTAAATCTTGCTAGTCGGCTATATCCCGTTCATTTATCCCTTCGGAAGGGATAGCGAGGGAATGGTCTGTCGCAAGGTAGGCCGATCAATTTTAATGCGGAATCCCTAAACGTGTTGACTCGTCCTTGCCAAATCCCGAATAAGTGCCGAGCTTTAAAGGAGCTAAATCGCTAACATTTGCAACCTAGAAATTGACAAAAGTGAGTCTCAACGCATATAATACTCTTATATGAATATATACTAACTGATATACATTCAATGGTTTCCATTTTTACTCAAATTTCAAATCTGTTATGTTCCACGAAAGAAGGTAGCAATCTCAATCGAGTGCAAACTTCTAGCGTCTGGTTATTCAAGTCTACATAGGCCGTTTGATTTGGTGCAGTGTGTCTAACCTCGTTCCCCGAGTCTCTTGCTAAAACCTGATCTGAAACGCATTATGATACACGATTCGTGTACCAATGGTAAAATGTTTATTTTGTCTCAAATAATGGGATATCAGAAACCTATCTTTTCCCGGAAGATCACAGCATCAATGCTGATTTAAATTAACAAATAATTCATGTTGTCAAAGTTAAAGATTTTGGATGATATTGAGTTAGAGACTTAGCTACGTTAGCGGGCACAGAATGAAATTCCCGAAAAAAAAAATCCCTAGCAATTTACAAAGCGGGCTCATACGATCGCCAAAGTCACGAATCAAGTATCCTTGATGTGAAAGAATCATACATCGGCTACTACATGTCTACATAAACATTGATCTTATTTTATCAATTTGTTAATTCAAGGCTATTTCCATTACCGAAAAATTAATTAAAATGATAATGGTCTATGCCCAAAATCTTTTATCCTGAGGGATTCTTAACTCTTTTGGATCCATTTCTAAGGCCTTGCGATTAGCTTCCTGAATGAGTTTTATGGGGTAATTTTGTTTAACTAAAAATTGTTTCAGTTCGTTTAATCTAACTAATTTGGTTTGTGGATTAGATACAATAGTGCAGACCCTTCTAGCTAGATTAAAGGGTATATTTCTTTTAGTGTGTGGTGGGTGACATGAATTAAAATTTAAATATTGGTGTGTATCGGTTGGTTTGTAATATAGGTCAGTTTGCATTGCGCCATTATTTGATACTATAACTGTGACATCTAAAAAGTTTAAATATATGTTACTATTTTCAATGGTGAAGCAAATATTTTCATCTAGCTCGTTAAGCGATCTATGTAATTTATGGATTACTTCCTGAGCTGCTTTTAGGATTAAAAAACAGTCGTAAAGGAATCTTTTCCATGCTTGTTTTATGTATATATACATATCGTGTCCAAAATCGATTAATATTTGGTTGTACCAATTGTTTTCTAAAAAACGCAAAGCTAATGTAGCGTACGTAGGGCTTATCTTGCTTATATATATATATATATATATATATATATTTCTAAAATTATTTGTAAAACCGCAAAGCTGTACTACTTTGTTTCACGGTAAACGACGAAGAGATGAACGGTATGCCGACACAAATTAACTTCAACACAGGTTTACTAACATTTTAACATTTTAAAGTACTTTTCGCCCGTCTTGGGACTATTCATAAATAATGTTATTGTATAAAGATGGACAGTATAGTATATTTATACATATTTACATAGTAACACCGTGGTTTTAATTGGCTATCGTAACCATTGTGTATCTATGGTTACATTGTTTATCGTTAACTAATACAAAACATGTACACACGTGTGTTAATCTGTAGTATATGGGTTCAATTTACGAACAATGAGTGGAAGATAATCACGGGATTGATTTAAGAAAATTGATGAAACTAATCGCCAATTGTTACTTATTGGCTTTTAATAAAAAGATTTTCAATTAATTTCCTTTTCGCGGGGTCATCGACTTTCGTTTTATAAAAAGGGAAAATCTGGAATTGTATTTGAAGGTGTTGCGCACATTAAAAGATATGTCTATTTACAAATAAGGGCCCATTTTCAATATTACAATCCCGTCGGTGGTTGTGTACTCTATCCCGTAGTTGCGTGGGTGTCTCTCCATCGTAGAATTTTAAACACCTCTTGCATGTCAAGACACATATGAGATTTTTAGTGTCACAATTCATATTGTCGTTACAGAAATTATATTTGTTATTTGGCGTTATATGGTCGCAACATTTACATCGAAGATCCAAGCATTTAGATACATAAAACCGGTCCTTGTGATAGATGAATTGAATTTTGCTTTGGTAAAGAGACGTTTCCGATTCGGTGGCTATCTTTGTGATTAAATGAATTGTACATTGTACATTTCCATCCTGAGGTTGTCATTTGACACCATGCAGGATTGCCCTGCTCTTGTGCACTGTTTTAAAGAGGTTGGGGTGTTGGCGGTTGTGAATAGAGACTAAGGCAATAATATTATCCGAACTGTCTTGTACTTTAGTAAATATATATTGAGTAACAGTGCACTCGTGCAAAATAAATCTGGAAAATAAAGAGAAATAACTGAGACTTGTATTTCTGTAATCGAATTGACTCTCCGTTCCCGAAGTTTAAAATACAGATCTAGATGTTGAAAAACGGGACAGATGAAAAAGTGAAATGAAAATGTCGGGAAATAACTAAAATGGCAGGAAAATGTCAAACAAGTAAATTGTGTCGTGGAATGATCATTTGGAAAATTAAGCAACCCTAAATTCCACGGTTATTAATTTGACATGAAATAGGCTTTACGTCCTGCTGGTCTGCTTCTATAGGGTCAATTAAGACAAGCATACGCTAGACAGCATGGTATGAGGGAAGTTTTGCCCGGACAGCGGCACTATGGCCTACTCTAATATCGAATTCCAACAGCCAAGAGATCTTTAACATAAGACTGCAAGTAAAGCACAGGCCATTTTTGTATAACTTTTAATCTTTAATAATGCGTGGAAAAGAAAATAAGAGAAAAAAAACCCAGAAAAGGCAGGATGAAGAAAGTACATCAAATAGCATAAATGAGTTTTTAGGCAGTATCATGAGTGACGAAGATTCTTTAAAATGTTTGGTTACAGAGACAATAATTAACAAAATTAGTGAAACTATAATGCCAATAATCTCAAATCAACTTCAGAGAGGTACCAAAGCAATTTAACAGTCAAATTAAGGCCATGGAAAATCTGATTGATGACTTAGATCACAGGTATTAGATCACATGTTTAAAGATCACAGGTATTCACGAAAATCCCCATGAAAATACAGACGATATTGTATTAAAATTAATAAAGAGCCATATCTTAGTAGATAAAAACAGCCAGCCAATATCAAAGGAACAAATAGGATGCACCCACAGTGTAGGACCCAAAGGGACGGGTAACGTACGTGGTATTATAGTACGTTTTATAAGTTATAAAGATCGGGCATCAGTATAGCAATAAACGTAATCTCAAATCCTACAACCTAACCAATAATTCAAAACTATATGTGAATGAAGCTCTGACAAATTCACGGTCGCTACTCTATAAAAGATCATTGGAATTATTCAAGTCGAAGACAATTAAAAATTGCCGGGCATATGATGGCCGAATTTATGTTAAGCCACTCACAGGTGACAGAAGTGTAGTCATCAATTCTGAAGAAGATTTGAGCCAGTTTCTTCAGTCTGATGAGCAACAATTAATATATAAAACACAGAACGAACAGACCAGACCAAATGCTTGGTCACGGAAGGCAACTAGTACACTGAAAAAAAACTTGTGTTGAAACAACACAAACTTGTGTTGTTTTCAACACAAGTTGGGTGTTACTATTTAACAACACAAACTTGTGTTGAAACAACACAAACTTGTGTTAAATGCTGAAACAACACAAGACTTGTGTTAAAATTTGTCAAACAACACAAACTTGTGTTGAAACTTGTGTGAAAATCTACACAAGACTTGTGTTGAAAGTTCTGAAACTTGTGTTGAAATTTCTGAAACTTGTGTTGAAATTTTTGAAACTTGTGTTGAAACTTGTGTTGAAATTTCTGAAACTTGTGTTGAAATATCTGAAACTTGTGTTGAAATTTCTGAAACTTGTGTGGTTTCATATACAAACTTGTGTATAACCATCAACAAAAACTTGTGTTGTATTTCCCTCACTTTATATCCAATATAGCAACTTTTCCCATGCAGCATCCCCCCTTTTGCTCTGTTTAACCTGCAAAGTTTGATAAATGAGGTAACAATAATTTTTTTTGTTAAATTATTATTTATTCATAAAATGATATTTGGAATGTTAACAGAAAAATAATATTAATAAAATTGTGTTAAAGAACGCCCCCCCCCCACCCTCAAATCACAAACTATAAAATAGCTATTTAAATTTTTCTTTACTCATCAACAAATACTAAGCATATAAAGACAGTATCCCTACCCCATACCCCCAAAATATATAATTCAAATATATTTAAATTTAATAAGATATATACCAAGCACTAATAAGATAAATTATCCACTAATTTGAATTACTTTCAAACAGTGAAAAGTGTTATAAGTCGAATTACATGTGATTATTGAGTGATCTAGAAATAACTAGCATACACAGAAAATTAACAAAAGAAAAATGACCTATTTTACAGTAGTAATAAAATGGTGTTAGAACTCTTTCCTCATTAGGAAAAAAACCCAAACAAAATGAATATTTTGTACATATACGGAGCAAAGCATCAACAAGAACTAGCATATAAAGACAGTATCCCTACCCAATACCCCCAAAATATATAATTCAAATATATTTAAATTAATAAGATATATACCAAGCACTAATAAGATAAATTATCCACTTATTTGAATTACTTTCAAACAGTGAAAAGTGTTATAAGTCGAATTACATGTGATTATTGAGTAATCTAGAAATAACTAGCATACACAGAAAATTAACAAAAGAAAAATGACCTATTTTACAGGAGTAATAAAATGGTGTAGAACTCTTTCTTCATTAGGAAAAAAACCCCGAACAAAATGAATATTTTGTACATATAAGGAGCAAAGCATCAAGACTGCAGGATTAAAATATAAAAATATGAGAGACAATGGCAAATATTGAATAATATGTACAAAATATTTATATACAATTACAAATCATAAGCAATGGGAAGCCACGGTGAGTATAAGGCGTTGGCCGAGAAACTGGAGTTCCAAGCATAGTTCCTCCATGTCAGTAGTGTAGGACGTGGGAAGGGACAATATATAGTTGTTTGGATAGGACAAAAAACCTTGATCTAATGTACACATTGCCGTGTATTTTAAAGAAGAGATAGAAATGAGGTTAAGCGTCCACTTGACACAAACTGGGTCAAATGGGTACAAGCTTGAATCAAAGCCACTTTGACTGTGTTCACTTTAAAGTACCCTTGACAATTGACATATTTGACTCATTGCCAGACCTCCTGATCCAATGTGTGCCTGTTAACCATTCGACCCCCTGAGTTCCCTTTAATGAAGCCTTGACAGTTGAAATATTACATATAAGAGTAGACTGTAAGACAGAATCACCCTAATAAAACAGAAAAGTGGGATATTAGGATATTAAACCTTATTTTGTTTCATAAGCAAGGAAAAGTCATCATAATGTAGGTCAAGGTTTTTTGTAATTCTGGGTATATCTGATCTACATTTGGTTTCTAGATAATGCCTATTAAATACTTTTATGATTTCCAACCAAATTTTACGTGATTTATATGTCACTTTACTTTCTATATTATACAGAAATTAATAAGAGGATTAAAATCTAATTGTGTTTTCGAAGAATACTTAACATTAAAAACAAAAAATAAATATTTAAAATTGGGTCAAATGCATTCTTTTCCAGAATTATAAAATAAATTGTGGCTTGGTTTCTCTTCTTTTTATCATTCATTAAATTCTACTCCGAGGGTGCTTCAGCCTAAAAAATAAAAAGTGGGAAATAAGAATTCTTTCTATATGGTTCATAATGTTTAAATAAACAATTTATTTTGCCACATTGAGACTTAGTTTCTATTTTGTTTCAACATTGTGTAACACTCCTTTTGTCTTGTCAAGTTACAGGCCCAGACAGAATATAATGCTCAAATGAAATGGGTTAGAGTCAGAGAAAGATAGAAATTTGGTTTAACATCCACTTGACACAAACTAGGTCATTTTGGGACCAACATACAGTTTAATTTTATTTCAATAATTTGCTTGCACTGAGGGGTCATTGGGAGTGAGAGCAACTGGAGGACCCGCAGCTTTATGATACAGCGCGCATGTCCTAACCATCCGGCCATCCAACCAGCAATTCACCCCCACCCCACTTAGAAGTCACAAAAAGGCCTTGAGATTTTGGACTGAAATTTTGCACGGTACCGCGACCCTAAGGCATACTCTTGTATCAAATTACAATTGCCAGAGGATCTTTTACATGCATGCCAATGTGAACACAGGACCATGTTTTGTTGTTCAATCTGAACAACTAGACGAATGTCCTTGTCAGGCCCTCCATCCTGAATTTTCTATGTCAACATTGGGAGCAAACCTTCAGCGTCTTACCCACCTCGACTCTCCACAGATGAGACAGTCATATGTGCACATACATGTGTGTGTATACTTTTACTATACTAAATTGAATTTTATATTTCAAAATAATAAACTGAAATGGAGGCTAATGTCACCTCCGCTCCAACCGGGCTACATTGTGTCAAACACATTTAATGGTGAGATTTCAAATTACCATATCAACAATCTTTTCTATTAGAATTGAACACTCACCCTCCAAAAATCCCATTCTTTCAGCTCTTTCTTCTCCCATATTTGTTTTTTTTTCTTATTTTATTATATGATGTTTTATTTGCTATGGCATCTAATATGGAAACTGAAAAATATGAATATGTGACATGTAATTAACTGTTTAAGATATTTTACCATATACAAACTGTGTGATATGAAATTGAAACTAAAATATCTACGGTATCCAAAACCATTTGAATCCTGAAGATTTTACATAAGCGGTGAAAATCTATTTTAATAACCCTTGTTTGTCATTTGACTGGACTGTCACAGTAATTACACGATAGCCATGTGGCTGAGTGAGTAAGGTGCGGGTTGCTATTCTGGAGGTGGCGGGTTTGCTCTCAGTTTTTCCTGAGAAAGTGCATTTGTATTGTTCCATGGAACCAAAAACCTGCAGTCCCATTGGCGTGCATGTAACCCGATAACATGGTATGGCCTTATATTTTTGTTCTGGGTATGCCCCAATGTTGTTTTTTAGAAAATACAGACTTTTCTAGTAAAGCTGTGGACACACCAGAATGATGTGCTCAAATTATTTGCCCAATTCAATTGGCACAAAATTGCAGCCGAATGAGTGGATACTCCAGGCCTAGTTGTCTAGAGTGTCGCGCTTTGACCTCTAGCTGGCCGCTCACCTCTGGCTTGCGGCTGTGGTTTCGAGCCCTGGTGTGAGCACATGTGGCATGGAGATAGGGGCGCCTTCTCAACCTTTTGGGTTTCCTCCGGGCACTCTGGTTTCCTCCCACTGCTAAAGGCCCCTACGTGCAAGCGAATTATTGAAATAAAATTAAACCATATGTTAGTCCCAAAAAGACCTAGTTTGTGTTGAGTGGACGTTAAACCCCATTTCTCTCTTTTTCTCCCTCCTCAGATTCACCACTCAGTTGACAGTTACATTACCTTTTAGGTCACATGATTTAACATTTGTCTTCAAAAAATTCATGTGACTTCTTGATATGAATGTGTGCTTATTGGCTAATGAATTCTAAAACTAGACGAATGCTTCAACAAAGCGAGCACACCAATCAAATATAGTTCAGCCAAATATATCAAATCTGTTTGATTGGGGCGAGTGTCAGTGCACACACTACATGAATTTAGCGCTGATTGATTCAGCAGAATCCTTCTGCTAGTGTGTCCAGCACTGCCGATTTACGTTTATACTTATGCAAATATCATATTTGAAATAGACCATTCTGTTATGCAACAACTCCAAAGTTTATGTCGAATTAATATAAAAACAACATACACAACGGTCAGTGCTCAGGAAAATAGCGGAAATGTAACAACAGAGTCCTACTTGATTCTAGGATATATATCATGCATGGGCCTACTTGATTCCACCAATTTAATACAAGGACATGTTTATCGCACAGTTCTGTTAAGTGAAATTAAAACCCGATTTCCCCTCTCTCTTGACTGGATATTACTATTGATAGTGCTATTATTAAAAAAAATATATTAAAAGAAAATGAAATACTTACCAGTTTTTCTTTGTGGAGTAGGCCTATATGCTAACATCAATGACTGAAATAAAAGAAGAAATTATAGAGAAACTTCAGACGGCAGGTGTTAGTTTCTGAATCAGTAAGTTGCATTGATTAATATAAAAATAATATGTTTGTTTGGTTGTCTTTTCTTTTACACAGATAAGATTACATTTTGGAGATGGCGTTCTAAGTTGTAAAACTTGTGCCTTATCCACTTGTTACTTAGAACAATAAAATATGTTTAAATTAAGATTAAATTCCAATTAAACTAGTACAAAAGTTAGTATCTAGCTATAGTCCATGCCTGATATACACGTATTTCTCATTTTGCCCGAAACAAAGATGGCTGCCTGGCGAGTTATAAAATGAAGAGAAATTCTTACCTGCTGGTCCCAGTTGGTGTTGTTTTTTGCAAGTACAAGTATTTGAACAACGATGTAGCGCCGAATAATATTAATAAAGCACGTATTCAGAAAAATTAAGACAAATTCGTTAGACTGCTGAATTACCGGGTCCGGGACGCTTTGGAAACAATCAAAAGAATTTTCTTGTCCGCCATTATCAAATACACACTTCCGGTTTAATTGTTCTGAGTTAGTCTCTAACATCCAGAAAAATATTCTACGAATAACGTACGTTGAAGATTACGAGGTTCTAGAACAAGTTTTGGTCTGACTTGTTTGTTTTTAATTAATAGTAATATACATATAAACAATAAATCGATGCTAAATTAAATACACGGTTTTATTTTTTTTTTAATTTTACAAACCTGCGGTCTTGTATACTGTGTGACAATTATATTTTTAAAAATATCACTCTCGGTTGACATTACTACGAAACATGGCGTCCTACAGTTAAATGTCTAACTGAATGTCGCTGATAAAATATCAAATAGAGTATGGATAACTTGGAGAACCATTGTATCAATAAATCAATTATGAGACAAATCTGGAAGATTAATTAAATTTGATTGGTTACTGTTTAGTTAACCAATATACTGTCCAATTTCGATTACACCAACCAATAACATTACTAAGAGTTTTACTCATTGTTTTTCAATGCACATTGAATCAATTTTGACAAACACAAGGGTGCTGAAAATCACATGTACACTATATATTCCTTTGATATATCAGTTTATTGGATCAATAAAAAAAAGACAACCAGACATTTCATCTTTATAGACAACTTAACACCAATTAACATTCAAGTCTGCCCGGCAATTGTCTGATTAATTAGTGCGCACACTCTTCCAGTGAAGAACCCCATGTAATTTTCGGGATTTGAATTAAACCTTTTATTTTATTACTTTTCTTAAACTTGTGAACTCCCGAATTCTGACTTTGTAAACAAAAAAAAAAAAGAACCCCCCCCCCCAAAAAAAAAAAAAATCTTTGGTTGACGGTAGGCCTACACAATACTTGTGTTACTGATATGAAAACACACAAGACTTTTACAAATCTACACAAGTTTATGTAAATGCAATGGAAAACAACACAAACTTGTGTAGATTAGTTTTAACACAAGTACTTGTGTTGCGATCCAATACAAGTTTTTTTTCAGTGTAATCTTGGATCATTTAATTAGTTAACACAGCACCCCGTCAGCAATCACTATTTGATGTTGGAATATTGACTTCTACACCCCAAAACGCAATCAACCCATCACAGCACCTAACACCAGCTATGAAATTGACACTGATCCAGAAATGTAATTTGTGAAAAAAATGTACATAAGTTAATTAGGCTAAGAACATCAAGCACAGCAAATGCTCATCAAAATAATTGTGACTAAAGCACTATGACCATAATTATATTGGTTGTTTTTGTTTTTTAAAACAAAAAAAAAACACACGTTGCAGCCATTATGAAATTTTATGTGAGATTACTGCATATTCATCTTTTAAAATTTTCACATTTTACTACTCACATGGTCTGTCTCTTTTTAGAATATAGATACGTAGTTTGTTTTATTTTTTGTATCATAATTTTATCATTAAATATTATTTTTGTCGATCGACTTCGGACATTCCGGCACTTTATTGCGACGACACCCATATCCTAATTAATAGTCAATTCATACACCTCGCGCACCCACATTCTTGATTAATCCAAGCAGTATAGGACGTTAAACCTCATTTTATTTAATTTCATGTCTCACATTCCTGAAATAATGATCCGATTATATCCAATCAAGCGAAGACTGCGACGAGTATGCACTTACAAAAACACAAACTCATCTGGCAATAAGAACGTGCTCGTTACACATAGCATCGGTAACGGTAAGTTTTCACGTGACTGATCCACTCCACACGCAGACACTGTGTCAGGCAATTATTACAGTAACAACATCATACTGTACTTGTATTATAGATTGTATATGTTTCTGTGTTCCCTATTTCTTTTACTTAATTGTGTCATTAAAATGTATTATGATATTAGATTATTTGGACATTATATGGCTACTGATGTTTTCTTATAGAACGTTTATAATTTTGGTTCTAGAGATAGTAGTATGGTATTACTTTACACTAAACATAAAATATGCATACACTCTGTTTTTCCATATATCTTGAAACTCATAAGGCTTGGTAATTTATCTATTATATGCATACTCGATACTCGGCATCCTATTACTCTCTGGTGATATTGAACAGAATCCGGTTCCTAATCAAAAAAAAAAAAAAAAAAAAAAAATATTTATCCATTGTACATCTGAATGTAAGGAGTATCCGGGATAAAATTGACTTGATCTTTTCAGAATTAGATAGTTATGATATTGTCTCAATATCCGAAACTTGGTTAAAAACTGATAGTTTAGTCTCCATTCCATTTTACCAAGCACCAATAAGAAAGACGGCGCTACTAACAAGGGTGATGGTGCAGCAGTTTATGTTACTTTTGACAAAGCGTGCATCAGATTTGCAAACAAGTTGATTAATATTTCAAAAAATAATATCCCTATTAAAATGTGACTATTGAACCTCGAGAAAAACCCTGGGTGAATAATGAAATTAGAAAAATGAGTCAACTGAAGAATAAAATTCACAGAAAAGCAAAAAATGCGAATTCAACAAGCATTGAACACATTTTTTGTTTACCAGACTGAATCGAACGATACTAATCACCCTCTGCCTTGTCCTACACACAAAGAGAACTTAAGTAATAAACTAACATTACACCCAAAGTGCCCTTTATTTGTTTTTTTTTCGAATTTTCTGTCCATTTTGTAAGCTTCAGTTTGTTTTTACGGCCAAATGGTCGTTTCTGTAACTTCTGGAATATAAATTATGTCCGGTATTTTGAAAATTCCGCAAACGATGAGTGCTTTTGGGAAAAACTCGATTTCTATCGTTGGGCGATACGGGGATTGGACTGTCGTATGACCAGACAGCAAAATATGGCACGCTGAAATTCAATCCCAAACACTTAATCTGCAATTTTTTTTAAAAATTTTCTCTATCGAGAGTTTTGCGCATGAAGCCAACCAATAACACTTTGAAATGTCTGAAATAGGATAAAAAAAAATAGTCACTGAAAATGGAAAAAAAAGTCGACTAAACCGTGAAATTTTGAAAAAATGCTCTATTACTTTATTATCTAAACAGATTTTTAGAAAAAAGGGTTACACATTCAGATGGCTAACCTAATTACGATTCTAACTATGTATAATATGTATTGAGTTTTTGAAATTTAATTTTCGATATTTTGACATTTTTGCATTTTTGGCACTTAGTATTTCCGAGAGCATATTATCTGACCAGGTAATGTAAATATATAAATGTCCTAGACTATCCCGATAATTATCTGGATTACGGAAGTATTCAAAAAATGAAAAAAAAAAGATAAAAAAAGATGTCACTCTTGCAAAAAACTTGATTTGTCTGTCAGATGTTATCGGACCAAAAGAACTAAAGTGTCGTTGAATAACGCCTTTAATGGACTATGATATGACATCTGGACAATACGATTTCGATGGTTAGAAAATAAAATTTTGGTAAGCAAAAAATCTAGTATTTTCCGTGTTGAATCCTTTTGAGACGCCCTTTTCTCCAATACATCTTAGATATTCTAATTGTTGACTGATTTCATCTAAGATAGATGTATATTCACTAGTTCCATTATCAGCTGATTGTGCTAGTGACACATTGTTTGGAGATACACTCTCTCCTACATATTTATTTCGAACCATATTATTTGGATTTCTATAAACTATTATTTATAACCCCATTGTGAGGAAGCGTAATAGAGCCACATATTTTTTTTTATTCTATTTTCAATTTTTCAAGTTAGTAACTTGAATTTTCAATCTACGTGTTATCGCCGATAATCTGCTTATGTTCTGGGAGTACCCCTAAGTAATCCGATAGGCTGCTCCTGCACCATGTCACTAGGATAGCAGAGAATGGGACTCGAACCCTCGACATTATTGATGGCAGACCAAGGCGTAGCTTATCGGCCACCCGACCCTCTCCTCTACGACACGCTAGGAATAGGGCGGTGAACGCATTCTACTTTCTAACTCTGTACTATTGACCTGTAAAATAATGCACTGTAAAAAATTTATATTTATTTTACATTGTTTCTTGGAGTACCTCGTAACGTCCAGGGTTCTAAAGGGTGTTACGAGGTACTCCAAGAAACAATGTAAAATAAGTATAATTTTTCTACAGTGCATTATTTTACACGTCCAGGGTTCTAAAGGGTGGGGGTTGGGATGGCCTAGTGGTCTAGAGTGCGCGCTTCGACCTCTAGCAGGCTGGTCACCTCTGGCTTGCGGCTGTGGTTTCGATCCCTGGTGTGAGCGTATGTGGCATGGAGGGAGATAGGGGCGCCTTCTCAACCTCGTGGGTTTCCTCCGGGCACTCCGGTTTCCTCCCACTGCTAAAGACCCCTACGCGCAAGCGAGTTATCGAAATAAAATCAAAACCATATGTTAGTCCCGAAATGACCTAGTGTGTATCGAGTGGGCGTTAAACCCCATTTCTCTCTCTCTCTCTCTAAAGGGTGGGTGGAGGGGGGCAGACATGCCCTAGGGCGCAGATGTTCCAGGGGAAAAATGTCGGGGGGAGGCGGTGAAACTCTGGGGGTAGACTATTTTTAGAACAGGGAACTGGGACGTTTGATTTATCATTTAATTTTTTTTTGTACTTCAAAAAGGTTTTCTATAGGGCCCAATACTGTTAAAATAATGAATGAATGAATGAATATGAATGGTGTTTTATGGCACGTCGACACCATAATGAGTAATTTCGGTGCAGGGGGGAAACCTGCGTGATCGAATAGGCTACTCTCGAACCTTGTTATTGAGGTCTGTAACCGTGCCGTCCATTGACTAAAGCATTGCATGACATACTATATCATTAGATCAAAACGCTTATTTTATAATATAACAGTAACTTGAAAATTCAAGTTAGTTAACTTGAAAATTCAAGTTAGTTAAATTGAAAATTCAAGTTAGTAACTTGAAAATTCAAGTTAGTAACGTGAAAATTCAAGTTAGTAACTTGAAAATTCATGTTAGTATCTTGAAAATTCAAGTTAGTAACTTGAAAATTCGAGTTAGTATCTTGAAAATTCAATTTACTAACTTGAAAAATTGAAAATAGAATTAAAAAAAAATATGTGGCCCTTTTACGCTTCCGTATTATTGTCATTATTGATGCCATTTTTTCCCCTTTATGGGACTGATTTAGTTTTATAAACTTTGACTTTTATAATATGATATCCTGAATAAAAAAAGAATAATTAGAATAGTGCTAAACCAAAATAATATGACAAATAAAAGTTAAAAGTTAATAAATTTTATTGCATATAAAAACAATCATAAGCCCATATATTATAGACTCTACAGCAATAAATAATGAGGCAACAAATTGCATAAATTATAAAATATTGAAATTGGAAATAGGCCTAATGGACCGACAATATTAAGTTAATATGAGACAACACTAAATACTAAATGTGTTAAAATATGACTCTGATATTATAGACTCTACAGCAATAAATAATGAACAAATGAGGCAACAAATTGCATAAATTATAAAATACTGAAATTGGAAATAGGCCTAATGGACCGACAATATTAAGTTAATATGAGACAACACTAAATACTAAATGTGTTCAAATGAGACAACACTAAATACTAAACGTGTTAAAATATGACTCTGATCTTTACCGCCCTTCACCCTAACTGCAAGATGGCATTCCTATTGTTTTTCCCCAAAAATGACAAAGGCGGGGAATTTTCCCCAAAAATGACAAAGGCGGGGAATTTTTCCCAAAAATGACAAAGGCGGGGAATTTTTCCCAAAAGTGACAAGTGGGGATTTTTTCCAAAAAATGATAAAAGCAGGTAATTTCCCCCCAAAATAACAAAAGCGGGTAAATTTCCCCAAAAGTCACAAAAATGGGGATTTGTCCCTAAAAATGATTATTAAAGTGGGGATTTACCCCAAAAATGATAAAAGGTGGGATTTTACCCAACTATGATAAAAGTGGGGATTTACCCACCATTTGAGGATAATGGGGATTTTACCCCAAACATGCTGAAAGTTGGGATTTTCCCCCAAAATTGATGAAAGTTGGGATAAAGGGAATTTTATCCCAAAAAAGATGAAAGTGGGGATTTTTCCAAAAAAATGATGAAAGTGGGGATTTTACCCAAATATGTTAATTCAGATTCAGTTCAGCACTTCAGGTTTATTTCACCTGCACAAGAACATCACTTATTTTAGTATTAATAATATTCTGATCCTCCAAAGCTCGGCAGTGTGAAGTTGAATCGTTTTTCGTTAGTCGTTATTCGTTATTCACCAATAACGAATAACGAATAACGAGGTGACTTAACGATGCAATTCGTTATTCAACTTTATATTCGGGATTCCAATAAGCAGCTAGCCATGACTAGAATGATGGATGACAAGTATCCCCCAGTAGTATAAAACACACTGAAACGAACTTGAAACCAAAAACAGCACATATTGTTTATTCAAACAGCGAATAACGAGCTGTTTGGTATTCGTTTTTCATCTCGTTATTCGAGATTCACATATGACGTGTTCATGTATATTTAATGAAAATATTTTATGATTTCATTCTAAAGAATCATTAGACAACAATAAAATAATGGATTGCAAAGTATTCCCTAGCAGTAGAAATATATTAAATCAAGTATAGTCGGTAAATAAACCAGATTGTTATTCAAGCCACGAATAACGAACTGTTTGTTATTCGTTTTTCACCTCTTTATTCGGGATTCACATATAAGGTATCTTTAATGAAGATGTTTCAGCATTTAATTCTAAACGATCATTAGACATCAACAGAATAATGGACTGCAAAGTATCCCCTAGCAGTAGAAAACTTATTAAATGAAGTATAGTCGGAAAATAAACCATAATCAAGCCGCGAATAACGAATAGAGTAGTATGACCGCTTGTATACGGACGCTCGCACTTGATGACCCCTGCACTGAGTGACCCCTTGTCCTAGTTCGCGGTGACCTAGTTCGGTGTGACCTAATACATCGTGACCTGGTCGAGTGACCTAGTTCGCCGTGACCTAGTTCGCCGTGACCTTGTACGACCTAGTTCGTTTTGACCTGACAGGTGTGGTTATTCAGGTGCGTGACCGACAAAGAGGGGCGCGCGCGCGGAGAGAGAGAGAGAGAGAGAGAGAGAGAGAGAGAGAGAGAGAGAGGAAGAACGGGGTAGAGGGGGCGGGGGAAAAACTCTTTTATACATTTAAATTTGGGGCCCTGAAAAGGGCCGTTGGTCTTCATGTTACACTAACAGGAACATCTTGGATGATCTGACCACAGTGGTATGGGTCTCTTTGGGCATTTGACAAGATGTTTGTGTCGTCTATGACAGGTATTTCCAATTTCTATCCCACACCAAAAGCATATCAGGTAATCAGCATCCGATCGATTACCCCTAAACACATTGTAGTAACCCCCACAAGTCTGACAAAATCTGTAATCTTTTCGATCCATTTTGACTGTGACTTCTTTTGGCTTCGATGCTGCAATTTATGCCTCGGGACGAGTCTAATGTGCTGGGACGATACCATTTTTACACCAATCAGAGGGCGAGACGTGAGTGAAAAAAACAACAGACACGTGATATGTTGCTGACAAAGCATTTTATTGAACTAAAGTTACAGAGAATTGGATTATATGAAATGGTTACCATAAAACTACAAAAGAAATCTTAAAATTGAAGGAAATAAAAAGCATGCATTAAAATAAGCAAATTTACAAAGCAAAAAAACAGCGGCATCTTTGTCCTTTCTTCTGTTCCGGTTGTAAATCGGGAACATGATCCCTAGTCCATTGTTCGACGAGTATATCGTTCACACGATACACATGACCGAAAACAGCAAGGGCACGAGGGGAAGGTACGTGAAATCGATGACACAAATAATACAAGCAATAATGTCCGCAGACGACACTGTCGAGTCCTTGAATCCATCGGGGTTGGTAGTGGAGTTGCAGATCTTGGACGAAACGTCGAAAGGCTTCTCCGTAGACATCAGGAGAATTGCCGTAGGAATCAAAAAAGGTAACGTGTTCTGGTTTTTCGCACACAAACACGGTCCAGTGTTTACCAGGTTGGTCTTCGTCGTCCGTGTTGATGACGTAGGCTTTGGGATACGAGGTTGGTCGCAGTGTATACAGGTGATTACGAGCCCACACGCCCCCGAATATGTTAGAGGGAAGATGTGTTTCTAATGCCCGTGTCAATTGTTCATTGGAGAGAGCTTCACCAATCGGTGATGACTTGTCGGTTAGCGTCGATTTCCAAGACATTGTCGTATTCGGCAAACAGAACAAGACTGAGGTGATTGGTCGGGGCCGCACCGAACTTGAGTTCCAAAGACAGGTTACCCGCCGCTTTCGGATGAAAGTAGTTACCGTCGGCACCGTGGTCGTTGGTCAAATCGAAACAGTACAAAGTGTACCCATTGATATAGTCGTTGAAAGGAAGGTCCAGGTCTTCTCGGGTGTTTAAGACGGCCACTCTTTTCATCAAATCCAGATATGGTGCGATGGCTTGTCGCTGGGGAAAGTTGACGTCGTATTCGTCCACAATTTCCCCGTTCTTGGTCAGTTTGATGTTTTCCAATTGATTGTGTTCGAATTGGAAGGGATTTCTGTTTTTTCTTCCGTCGTAGGCCGTGTTACGTACCATACCCACGATTAATCTCTTGGGCAGGCTTTCGTTGACAAACAGATTGTCTAGGACGTGGCTAGTGCGATTGTCAGGAATCACCATGTCTCGGACCACCACACGCTTCAGAGGATATTTGGCGTTAGAGGATTGAAGTTGCTCGACCACGCGTGTGTAGGTGCTGGGAGCCAGGGTGACGAATGGGATATCCAGGTAGGCTTTGGTGAACTCGACTTTGTAGTCTTCTGCATCGTTGCCTTCACCGTACATCAGAAAAAATTTCGGGGATTGCTTTTCCAATTTCAATCGCAGGTCCACACCGTCCAGGAGGTACCGATCCTGTAAGCACATGTCCAAGTGTAGACGCGACTGCAATTCAAAGGTGCGACTGGCAGCGATGGTTTTCTGGCGTTGTTCCAATCCTTTGTTAACCGGGGCCTGCCGTGCACCGTCCGCACCGGTGGCGACGGATTTCGTGGAATTGAACTGCCCGGCGGTATCTTTTTCCCACAGGACTTGTTTTGACAGGTGATCGTTCTTGGCTGCCTTACCAAAACTCAGCAAATTCTCCAAGTAAGCCCGATAGCGATAGTTGGGCAGAGACGCGGTGACCAAGGTTTCGGCATCTTTTCCCAAGCGTAATTTGACGTCTTTGAACAACGAATGAAACAGATTGTTGACCGGTGCCACTTGACTATCCGCATCCAAGTCACTCCCATCATTCTTGGTCACCTTCAGGTCCACGTGCAGTGTCATGTTGGCCAGATCGATGAAATCGGTGGTGGCATTGGAAATATAAAATTCGATGGGTCCGTCGTGGTTCAGATCGGGCGTCATAGGATACTTTCTGATTTGGGTCACCTTGTGTATGGCCGTCTGCGTGTCGGGTACGCTGAACAAATTCTGCAATTCGTCCCGCGCACAGGGACAGGAATCATTGCGCATTACCTGCGTAGCCATGGTCGAAGATATCTGGTTTGCGTCGTTTGTGAGAGGTGACCTGTGTCTTCTTCTTCCTCTTCGGGCGATGTGAAGTGGACGGGTATCGCGGGGGTTCTTTTATAGGTTCCAGGTGTGCGACCACGTTCTTCAGTGTGTCGGACATTGTGTTTGACAACGCGGGGCGAAGCGTGTCCTGAGCGACTTTCTTCCAGTTCCATTTTTCCCGACCACTGATGGCGTCGAGTACGCTCTGTCCCACTTTGGGTAGCACTTGGGCTGCATTTTTTTTTCACGGCCGCTTTGCCGGCCGACCACAGTGTCTTTCCGACCGATTTAACGGCATTCAACAATCCAGACCATCGCCCGGCACCCCGTTGTCGCAGAATTCCTCCCTTGTACACCAATGGACTACCACCGAACCCTCGCTGCCTGAGCGTACCGCTTTTGTACACCCGAATCATCGTCGACGGCGAAAATGAAGTTGGAGTACCACTTTACCATCGATAAATGGCACGGCTTCGCCCATTCCATTCCTTATATAGACCCCAATGGAGTTTAGTAGATTGTACTGCAGAGGATAGTAATGAATACTGGAAGGACGATGATACAGTTTATCAAAGGGAATCACATCTATCAATGGTGCCGTCATGTCACCCACAATCTGGTTTTCGATAATGTCCGTGTATAGGTAAAACAGATCGTACTTTACTTGTAAGTGTGGGGGGTAGTCGGCGTAGAAATGTCGTAGACTTTGGCCATCCATACCGGTCAAAGCTATTGACTGCAGGGAAATCAACAAATCGCTTCCAGGCCACCCCAACATGGACACGACGGGGCCATGCAGGCGGAGTTCGATTTTCGGCAACACGTCAAAGTAGTAAAGCGCTTCCATGTGGTTGATCTGCAGGTACACTCTGTCTCTGGTGTGGTCTTTCTTGAAAGAAACGAAGGGACCTGTTTGCTCGGCCCCTTGCCGCATCATCTCTCGAGTTTCGTAATTTCTTTGCTGTTGCTTTTCGTGGTCGGTCATTTCCTTGTTGTTGGGATCTAAGCGGACGGGTTGATTGCCGAGGTGCTTGCGAATGGGGAACAGTTTCCACAAACCGTCTAGTTGAGTGTTCAGAACATCCATGATGTGCTCAACCGTCTCGTAGTCGTCGCTCTTGATGTGCGTTTCCATTTCGATCGATCCCTTGATCTCTTCGTCCTTTACACCATTGAAACAGTACGAGGGATCCACGTCTAGGCGATCCAGGCATATCTTTTGTTCGGGTTCCTCAATCGAATTTTCCCAGGGATGAAGGCGTAGGCCAATCGTGTTGTATAGGTAATCGACATTGTTCCATTTTTTGGGTAAGCTGGCCACGGCCAGACCCACTTCCCATTCCCGATGATCGAGACGGAGTGGGGGGTCCGATACGTTCGATACGTGGACATAGTGTTGTCGGGATACCACTTACTGGAACTGTCACTAGGGAGCGTGACGTAAAAGGGTAGTTCGTTGTTCATTGTGTTTGGTTTTCAAGGTCGGAGAAGGTAACAGGTAACCCAAGGTACTGGAGAGTAAGGCTGTCCACAATGTAGTCTGTGATCCGTCGGGTTTCAAGGCCAATTGGGACAAAGAAACTCCAGCCACGACGTACACTAATATCACTTGACAGAAAAAGACGATTTCCGCTTGTGGTACGCGTTTTCCCAACAGCGACCAATGGTGGGATGTCGTCTGCGATGTGGTGGACGTGGTTTCGTCTTGCATGTTGACTGACACCGGCGTTTCTCGCTCCTATTTATACGTTTTGTGTACTGCTCCTATTTATACGTTTTGGAGACTGGTCTTATCGATCCACGAATTAAAACTCGTCGGATAGCCCAACCATTTCACCAATACTTTGTCTTTTTTTCTTTCGAGGACTCTTTCGATGGGAAAGATCTCATCATCGTTGACTTGGACCGCTTGCAATTCTTCGGGATAGAAGGTGCCTTGTATGGGTTCACCTCTTTCGTCCAAAAGTTTGTAACCGGGACCAACGGTGGGTGTCACGTTGAACGTTTCTAGAGTCCAGTTCGGCCAGTAACCTTTGTCGAAGGCACCATGTTTCGGTAAAGCCAAACGTACGGTCGTACCGAGATCCATTGTTTTTTCTTTTTCGGGGGACGTGGTGGTGGTGTTGTCAACATCCATTCGTGTTCGGGGCGAACGTCTTTAGGTGCCATACCGATGGTCCGATGTCGTCTAGCATTGTAAGCCCGAACCAGTTCGTCTAGCACGTCGATGTACCGTTGTGTTTGTCGATGAGTAAAGTATCGCCACATGCGCCCTTTCAGTGTCCGTTGAAATCGTTCCACCACACTGGCCTTGGTTTCGACGTTGTGTGTCACGAAAAAATGAATTTTTTTCTTCTTCAGGTACGCCTGCATTTTTCGATTGAGGAATTCGGTACCTTTGTCCGTTTGAAGTCGTAAGGGTTGTCGACTTTGAAAGATTCGACGAAAGGCGTCCACCAAACTGTTTCCCGTCTTGTTTTTGAGGGGCAACACCCAAGCGTACTTTGAAAACACGTCGATGACACACAGCAAATATCTGTATCCCCCATTCTGTTTGGCCAAGGCGGACATATCACTCAAGTCGGCTTGCCACTGATGATCTATGCCGGCCACCACTGTGGGCGTCCGAGAAAATTTCTTTTTCAGTGGTTTGTGCAAGGTGTACGCCCTTTGTTGTTTCAACCATGTCTTGACTTTGTCTAAGGACACGCCAGTAGCTTTGTGGAGACCCAGGGCTCCACCGAAAGCGGTCGGGTGTTTCGGATCGTAATAGACTTTCTTCAGCTTTCGTTCCATGTTTCAGCAGATTGTCATGGGAACAGGCTATTTATAGTTTTTGCAGAGGGATCCATCTGGCTCTCCTGGTAGGTGTACTCGCAGATCTGACTTGTCCAGTAGGCGTGCTAGGGGTATCCGTACTGGAGATTTTCTTCTTTCGCGGGGGTCGCGGCGGAGTCCGTGTCGGTGGCGTGGACAACACGTTCCACCTTTCTTGATTCCCGATGGCTTCGCGCGGTACGTTCGTGGCTTTCAAACTTTGCATCACCCCAAACCATCCCAAGGGAGCCTGGGTATTCTTTCGCCGACGAACCAAGTCGTTCACGATGTCAATGGCATTGGTGTTGGGTACGCGCACTCCATTCCGAAGCAATTCCAAGTCCTCGTTCCACGACCAAGGTGTCTTTTCTTTCATGTGTTTCAACAAAAGGCGAGCCCGAGGTTGATAGACACGGGGGACCGACTCCAGGATGGGTGCCTCCGAAGTTTCTTCTTTTTGCTCGGGTATGTTCTCCTCCGACAAGGGAATGGTCTGTTTTCTTTTCTTTTGCATCGTTTGATAACGGTGTAACAACTGTCCGTACCGTTGCATTTTATTTTCGTCGCTAAGAGTTGGATCGTTTAGCACGTGTTGGATGTCTTGGTGAACATTCTCGACGGCTTGCTGCAGTGGATCTCGATCGTACGCGGGTTCGACCTGTCTGACTTCGATGGGTTTGACGTCGGTGGGTCCGTCGAAGGGTACCAGTTTCATTTTCTTGGCGAATTTCATCTTTCGGGAATGACCGGAACAACCGGGTGAAGAATCCCCCTTTTTGTTGTTTCAGAAGTCGTCGACGTGTCTTCCAAGGTGTTTTGGACGTGCCCAAACGCCGTAACAAGAGGGCGTCTTTTTTCAAGCGTTTGATTTCTTTCTCCGTCACAGGAACGTTACCGCGAATCAGGTTTCCAATACACTCGCACACACCGTCGACGATGGGTTGGGTCTCGAGCAAAAGAGGGCGGTCTTTGGGTACAGTGTTCAATAGATACCGCAGTGTCTCCATGACTGAGCTCGAGGCCGTTCTCCGGTTCCCTTTTTATACCTTTCTGTCCAATCGGTTATCCCCCAAATAGTTTAGATAACTCGGCAGCCATAGCGTTCGCTTTATCCTGCCTTCTAAGGAAGGGATGTTTACCACCCTGTTGTCCTCCCAATAGTTTAGATACCAAGGGAGCCAAAGCCGGGAGAGCCATAGCGAGCAATGCTCCAAACGCACCACCCTGTTGGTTGAGAAGTCGCCTTTTGACGTCGGGTGATGTTCGTGGATTACTCATTTTACGAAGCAATGCTCGATGTTGGTCCGTCTGCTCGGTGATCAATCCCTTTCCACGCTGAGCGGTCCGTCGAACGAATTTATTTCGTTGCTTGTTTCTTTCCTCTTGCAGTCTTTCCTTCCATCGCACCAAGATTCGAATCAACACACCCCCGAAAAATCCACGTCCTCCGGGTTTCATGATCAGGGATAGTTTTTCGGTCGTTGGCATGTTTTTCTCCGTCAGTTGGGTCAACACCTGTCGATTTCGTTCCACCCATTTCTTGTGCTGGGCATGCAGTGGTTGGATGTTACCATTCAGCAAATGATTGGCCGCCAGTTTGAACCATTGCAGCAAACCAACACGTGCCCTGCCCGTATTCTTGGCCAACTGTCCATAAGCCATATCGGGAGTCAGATGTTGTAACTTGCGAATGAAGGCCTTCAGTCCTTTCATAGAATTCTTCTTTTCTCTCCTCGGTCTTCGATTGATCGGAGAGACGGGTCGAGGTGGGGAAGGTGGTGACGTGAGGCGTGGTGGTGTGACCGGAAAGGGAGACAAGGGACTCGCGGGTGGCGTTAACGAGGGCAACAATTGTGTTCTAGGTGCCCTCATTTTCGGGCGAGTCGGCCTTCGCACCGTGGGATCGCGAAGATCCGGTGCCAACGTCGGGAACATTGCTCTGGGAAGACCTGGGGGTGGATGTTTCCTCTGTGTATTCTTCGTGCGAGCCATCGTGACAAGAGTCAATTCGAGGTACAGGTCCCCCTTTTATACTTTTTGGACGTAGACGATAGAAGGTTGCTCTTCGGGTAAAATGTTGGATCTCAATCGCAGAATCTCGAGTGTGTCGGGCTTCAAATCAATGAGTAAGTAACTGCGAGGGGTACTCGTCGCATCTTCATAAGCTTCTTGCATATACTTGGAGCGGGAGGGGTACATCTGACGGGCCAACACACCAATTTGCGATTTGTCTCGGGGATTTTTGAACAAAACCAAGTAATGGGCATTCAGGCTGATGGTACGCTGTTGCTTGTCAAACAAGTTTTGCACGATGTAAATGACACTCGTGTCGTGGTGATGACTCTTTTTCGTGAACCACTTTTGCAATATCTCCGTGTCTTCTCCCATCAAATCATCCACGACTAAGACTTGTGGACCTTTGACTTGATCCATTACATCGTCAATATCTGTCAAGCCTTTAACGTAGGTGTAAGGAAACCGACTGTAACTCTCTTGCCATTCCCCGTAGGCCCACACGACGCGTTGGGGAGGGACGTCGAACAGGGACGCTTGAAGGAATTTCTGTACAAAGACCGTCTTTCCAACACCCGTTGGACCACTGACCAACATGGTAAAGGGATGTTTGAACGTCACATCCATCTTGCACTGTTTACCCCCATTCCCTTTTCCCCTGCCTTTTATACCTTCTCGCCACAGAACAACAGACATGGAGTGAAATAAGAACAATGTTTATGTGACAATAAAAACATACAATACAAAAAGCATGGCATACAATACAAAAGAAATAGAAAAAAAGAACGTTAGTTTGGACTGTTTCTCTTCAGGATCTGTTCTGTCATCCACGTTGCGTTTCTCAGGACGCGAGGAATCCAATAGACTTGTCCCATAAGCTTCTGCATCATATCATGTGGGTGCCAGTCTTCCACCTCGGCAAGCGTGACGACGACGGGTACCCATTCGCTCATATCGAAAGAGGGAGGGTACGACAAAACTTCACTCATATCTCTCGGACCTGCACATTGGATGAGTGCGCGGGCCAAACTCTCCACGTCCTTCTCCGCCAGCCAGAGACATTGGGCAATCGGCTTTACGGCTTCGTTGTTCGGGACTTCACTGGTAACCGGAAGACTAGCGGGTGGAATCGACATCTTCGTCGGTCGCTTTCGTTTTTTCCTGGTATCGCCTGAAGAGTTCGAACGATTCTCCACACCAGTACCAGTATCGTTGACTACGGGCGTTTTCTCTTGGTGTATAAATGTTGTTGTCGAACATGCGATTGGTAACGGCTTCAAACTTGTCTTCGGTTTGGATTTCTTCTTGGCATTCGAAGAGACCGTGACCGAGCTGTCCACAGTTGAGGCACTTGTGGTTATCGTCGGTAGGTCTCTTGACTCCGTAACACTTTCTTTTGGTGGTGGTTTGTCTTTCTTCGTCGTTCTTCGCCTTTTGGACTTCGGTTCGTTTGCCACACTGAGGTGCCCAGTGGCCTGTTTCTCCACAGAGGAAACAATTTCCGTAGGACCCATAAGCTGGTCTGTCTTGTCTTGGCTGTGGTGTTCTTTGTTGGGTTCCGTAAGAATCATAAGATGTTCTGTCTTGTCTTGTTTGCTGTTGTTGGAAACGTGCTGGACAGTCTCTATACCAGTGGCCGACGTCGTTGCAGAAGTAACAAGCTTGACTCGCCATCGAGAAAGAATGAAAATTCAATCGGCCACTTCACGTCTTATACTCATTTGGTCGTGACGTCACACTCTCTTTTGATTCGTTCTTTCTATTTCTTCTGGTAGTGCAATCGGTATTGCGCAATGACTCTCGTTTTGGTTGGTTCGTTGTTTAGTCTATGATTTCCAGGCTGTCAACATACGTTTGCAATTCTTCCCATGCGATGACGGCTCCACTCACGTGACAGGCTTCCAAAAACGTCATCAGGTCGGCTCGATTACCGTATTTTTGTCGCCAGTGGTTGAGCATGTTAAAGATTTGATTCTGTGTATCGTTAGGGTAATTCATCCTGATTTGACCGATCCGCGCTTCAGTGATTCCCAGATGTCTGGCAATAGATTCCCAACCTTCTCCTAGTTTACCGGACATGACATTGATATCCATTTGATCCAGAGACCATCGTTTCTTTTTCTTCGGCAAGTCGTCCATCCATAATCGTATGGGATCCACTCCATCTTTGCGTTTGATCATAGGTGTCTTAAAGCCAGGAACGATCTCCCAGTACTTTCTCAAGGTTTGTATGACGTCTTCCTGCCATCGTTGTTCGGTTTCCCACTTCTTAACTTGACCCTGTGGATCATCCACCATGCTGCCTAACAGACTACCAATGTCTTTTGATTTCGGCTCGTCCGCCCAGAGGTAGTGACTGTAATCGTCCACTGGATGTGAGGCTTGACCCGTCATGGAAGAGACGCCTAGTCCCAAACACGAGTGGTATCTCTGACTGGGATGGTTGTACTCGCAACCGATACACTCCTCGTGCTGACTTTTTTCTATGATGGGTAGGTAGCATTGGTCGACACGAAAGTTTAGCCATCGTAGTCTTAGCTTTTCGACAAAATCTGCATGCTTTGGTATTGGCTCGTCCTCTTCTCCGTTCGTTCGCCATGTTCCCGAGACCCGAAAGTCAGTATCCGTAGGGGTAAGTATTGTTTGGCTGGCCATCGTCATTGAATTGAACGAAACGTTTGTCATACACGATTTTATATTTCTTATTCTCGGGGCGTGTCCATAGACGGCGGTCACGTGATCTGAATATCTTGAACGGATTGGCTATGACCAGAGGTTCGTTTTGATTGACGTGCCGTACGTTCTCCTTCATGGTGACGTAATTTAATTGTTGGGAGGCACGATAATTCAGTGTGAATCCCCTGACTTTACACACGGTTTTTCCATCGCTCTGGCGGTATGCGTAATTCTTTGGCCCTCCGCTTACAAATTCTCGAATGGTGACATCTTCGGGTAACTCGTTCTTCCACTGACCCAAACTCGAACCTTCCGGGGGATTCCATGACGTGGCGTGGTATTGGTAGATGACGCTATCGGTGTCAAAATAACATACCCTTTCTCCCAACTTTTCCAAGACGGAATAGAGTTTCAAACGGGCCTGGGCAGTGACAAAAGCGGCGATAACCACGTTGGTGATGGGACAGGGTGCGACGTGTTCTTCTTTCTTCAGCGTTTCCATTAATACCATGTTATCGTTGACTAACTGCACATCTCGCACGGTCTGGGTCACGTCCAACATTTTTTCAAAGTAGACACTGGGTTCCGTGACGTACTCTGTTTTGGGAAAGTTGTCTCTCTGTCCGAATTTACCCCATGCTGTGTTCAATTGTAACTTGCTAAACGCCCGCATCCCTTTGTTGGGTTTTATCGACGCGGGATCCAGACGAATACCTTCCGTGTCGTACACGTCGTTGACGAAGCGGGTCTTGTCTTCTTCGGTGTGGCAGGTGTCGGGATAACCGCTACTTTCCATTTTCTTCTTGAGGTAGTGGTTAATGTACCCCGTAAACAGGCCGCCCGTTTTGGCCTCGGGATCGTAAGTGCTGAATTCTTTCCAGTGCCAGACTTCGTAGACTTTTAGTACTCGGTATCCTAGGGTCACCGCTTTCTTCAGTTCCAGGGTGACAAAGGTGCCCACCCAGGCTCGCTGATCGTCGGTGTGCTCACAAGGTTGGTATTCGGCAATCTCCCCTTGTTGCATGTTTTCGTCGACGCAGCTTCGACACAGGGCAAACACCAATTTCTGTTTGCGCCGAAACGGGAGCACTGGGTGGTACAGGCCACGGGGCGGCAAGACGGAACACTGGATCAATCCTTCGTACTGCTGCCACTGGTCTTGATCGGGTTGTGTGACGATCGTGGGTTCCTTGATGGGAAAGGTACCGTACTTGCAGATGTAAGGGTACAGGGACACCACGTCGATGTAGCGCATGTCTTCCACCGACTCGTTCACCAACAGTTGGATGGCATTGGTTCTCCCGCCGAAGAAAGCGTTGCGGGGCATCAGAGGTTCGGGAGCGGGCCATTGCTGATCTTCCAAGCCTTGTAAAAATTCGTTCATTTCGGGATCGTGGCGTCGTTCTTCCTCCATCTCACACTCCCACATGACGCGGATGGTCTGCATACCGTACTGTTCCTGGAGTCGACGGTGACGCTCTTGGGTCTTCTGGTACAAGTCCCTCATACTGCGAGATGGATCGTAGGGATGTTTATGCTGAAGGTCTTGGACGGGACCCGGATAACATTTGGGACAACCGTGAAAGGCACACCCGTGAAACTCGTACACCGTACCTGTGGTCGTGTCCATACCATCTAAACTATAAGGGCCAACTCAGCATTCACTACCGTTGCGGGCGTGTCGAATGTTGGGTAGTGGCGTCTGGTTTCGGAAAGCTGCCATGGTCTGTTGATGTTGTTCCCATTCCAACCATCGAAGGGCTTTGTTGGACTGTTGTCGAGGCTGGAAGCGGTGCCAGTCCTTACCAGGTTTCGGCTCTTGCATCAGGGCTCGAGGAATGACGACGAGGGTGTCTTTTTTGAGGTAGTGCGTGCGTAACACGCGACTGCAGGCAGAGGCCAGGGTCAACCTTTTTTCGAAGGGATCGATTCCCGTGTCCATGAGAAATATCTCGCGAAACACACCACAGCATCGACGGAGGACATCGACGTCACTTTTACAGTAGGCGAGAATTTCCTGACGAAAATCAAAGACGTCGTGACTGTGTTGTTGGTACCACTCGTGAAACTTTTCTCGTTCCGATACACTCATGCCATCCGGATCGTAATCGGTGTCGGGAGGATAGGCGCCCACGTATTCTTCGTTCTCCGGTTTGTTAAAGTGGTGAGGGAAGTAACCTTTCTTGAGTTCTTGCAGGCCAAAGGTCTTGGGCATGTCCCGTAAAGCCATCGGTAGAAAGTTGAGGGAATCGATGAATTTTACCGTACCGACAGTGATCGTCATCGCTTTACCACCATTCATAATCACTTCGGGTTGCGCCACGGAATGTTTGTGCAGCGTCTGTAAAATCAGCAGTCCGTCGTAACCTTTAAAGTTGTGAGCCACGGCAATCACGGGACTCGATTCGTGACTGTCATGTTTCCGACCATCTACCACCGTACCGTGAGCAGCGAGTTGTAAAAACCATTTTCCCACATCGTCCAGCGTGTCTTGGCCTTTAAACACAATTTCTCTTTGGTGATTCCAGTACATGTCACAGTGCTCGCAGGGATCTTGATTGTCGATACAAAAGTGACAACAGGTTTGCAGGACACATAGGTTGGGAATGTGTTCACCGGTATCTTGCTGGCATTCAAAGTCAAAGAAGACGAAACGGGTCAGCGTTGATTTCTGTAGTTTGTCGATTTGGGTCTTCCTGTCTTTATTCATGTCGATGGGTGATTTCAGTGGTTGGATGTAACAAAACTGCTTTTCGGCCGTGTGCCACTCTCGGCAGATGGAACATTCGTATTCTCCGCATTGGTGTTCTTCCAAATTACGCTTGGCCTTGATGACGTCCCACTCTTTTTGACACTTTTTGCATTTCTTCCATCGATGACATATACTGCACTTGGCTCTGGAACGGGTGGCGAGATGATTGTCGAAACACTGGCGGCTCACAAAGACACGATGACAACGGTATCACGTCTTTGTGTTGGGATCAGGTGGACAGGGTGGACCCACTGTCTTACATCCTTGACACATCACGTGACATGAATGTTCTTTGCCATGATCGTATCCCACTTGGCAGGTCTCACAAAAATACGACCTTTCCACAAAAGCGGGCATGGAGGCAATGACGTCATAATGTCTGTCGTGTAAATACAGGTTGAGATGTTTTGGGGTCCCGGTGACGTGTTTTGTTCCCCGATAAATCACCTTCCCAAAGATAGCCCGAGAGAAAACGTTGAGTTGGTATCCTTGCTCTCCTAAATACTTGGCGTACAGTTCCCAGGTTTCCATCCCCGTGCATGCTTGCCTGGCTCCACCGACGGCATCGATAAGGGCTTCGGTTTTCTTCGTCTGCCACGAGTGGGGTCCTGCCCTCCTCTGTAGTCTGTCCCGTTCTCTTTCCCATTCAGGCGTGTCTTGTTTGTTGGCATAATGACGGGCGACGACAATAGCTCGCTGAAAACAGAGTTCGTCGGCATTCTTTATGGTGACGAGGCATCTTTTTTTCTTCAAATATTCTTCGAAATTAGCGCAGTGTCTTTTCTTCGTGTTTGTTCCACCGCTACCTCGACCATCGGGAGGGGACACGTGACAGATACTCATGGACATGCGTTGATCTAATCTAAATTCTTCGTTACTCTGTAACACGGCAGCCACTTTCTGTAACACGTCTTCGGCTTTTAACAAACGATACTCACGAAAGGGTAACCAGATTGGTGTTTTGAGTCCTGGGTGACTGATGGCAATTCTAACATAGTCACTTTCTCTGGCGGCCAAGGTTTGACGAATTTCCTCAATGATGGCCCCAAAGGTGTTGTGTAGTCGTTGTGGCACATCTGTGGCTGGAACGTGGGACCAATCTTCAAGAAAATCTATTTCCACACACAGTGATTCGGTTCTAAATAATCGGCTGTATCGTCTATCCACGGGTCGTAATGTAAAACTCATCTTGCTTTGCGCTGATGGTCTGTGAAAACCTATCGCGCCCCGTCCTTTTTATTACACTACGTGATGACGTCATATCTATGTCATTACCACTGTACAATACTTAGCGTCAGCATAAAATGTTACATAGTGTTGTGCAATACTTGAATCCACATCTTTAAGCACGAAGCTATGATTGCATAACACTTCCCACATGTTGTGCAATACTTGTATGTGACGTCACATGATTCCCCCATTCTCAAATGAATTCGTCCTTATGGTTATAAAGCGGCACACATTTCGTCTCTCATTGTCAGAATGGATGCTCCGGTCGTACGCATCGAATACAACCGCAATGCGGATACTCTCATGTATCTCAGGGGTCACACGCTTGCCGTGATTACCCCTGACGAGATCTTTGTCTTACCTGACGAGGTATTAAAAACACCTCCCAGGAAAAGACCTCCTCCCGAATTAGTGGAGGCCATTAGACGCAACCGACATAAAGTGCGTCGTACCCTCACATTCTAGTGCTTTTATTCGAGTGAGGACAACGGCCCTTTTCAGGGCCCCAAATTTAAATGTATAAAAGAGTTTTTCCCCCGCCCTCTCTTCCCCCTTCTTCTTCTTCTTCTTCTTCTTCTTCTTCTTCTTCTTCTTCTTCTTCTTCTTCTTCTTCTTCTTCTTCTTCTTCTTCTCTCTCTCTCTCTCTCTCTCTCTCTCTCTCTTTTCCCGCGCGCGCGCGCCCCTCTTTGTCGGTCACGCACCTGAATAACCACACCTGTCAGGTCAAAACGAACTAGGTCGTACAAGGTCACGGCGAACTAGGTCACGGCGAACTAGGTCACTCGACCAGGTCACGATGTATTAGGTCACACCGAACTAGGTCACCGCGAACTAGGACAAGGGGTCACTCAGTGCAGGGGTCATCAAGTGCGAGCGTCCGTATACAAGCGGTCATACTACTTAGATTTGGAATTAGTAATGTGATAAAAGATTTTTTGCAGGGAACACGCCGCAGGCGGGTTTTTATAGGCCTAACTGGATTATAAAGCTTCAAAATTCTGGGAAATAGATTCTCACAACTTCTCTTTCTTCTGACTTTTGGGAAATAGATTCTAACAACTTCTCTTTCTATCCGAAGAAAGAGCTGTTACATATTGGCGAATAACGAACAACGAGCCAGTTTGTTGTTCGGTATTGGCGAATAACGAACAGCGAGCTGGTTTGTTGTTCGGTATTCACCGTATATGGAATTATTAATATAATAAAGGTACTTTTGTAAGGAACAAGCCACAGGCGGGTTTTAAAGAGCTTAAATAGACAATAAAACTTCAAACTTCTGGGAAATAGATTCTAACAACTTCTCTTTCCATCCGAAGAAAGAGCTTTTACACATTGGCGAATAACGAACAACGAGTCAGTTTGTTGTTCGGTATTGGCGAATAACGAACAACGAGCTGGTTTGTTGTTCGGTATTCACCGTATATGGAATTAGTAATATGATAAAGGTACTTTTGTAGGGAACACGCCACAGGCGGGTTTTATAAGCTTAAATAAACACTAAAACTTCAAACTTCTGGGAAATAGATTCTAACAACTTCTCTTTCTATCCAAAGAAAGAACTGTTACATATTGGCGAATAACGAACAACGAGCTGGTTTGTTGTTCGGTATTCACCGTATATGAAATAAGTAATATAATAAAGGTACTTTTGTAGGGAACACGCCACAGGCGGGTTTTAATGAGCTTAAATAGACAATAAAACTTCAGGCTTCTGGGAAATAGATTTTAACAACTTCTCTTTCTATCCGAAGAAAGAGCTGTTACATATTGGCGAATACCGAACAACGAGCCAGTTTGTTGTACAACGAGCTGGTTTGTTGTTCGGTATTCACCGTATATGGAATAAGTAAAATATAATAAAGGTACTTTTGTAGGGAACACGCCACAGGCGGGTTTTAATGAGCTTAAATAGACAATAAAACTTAAAACGTCTGGGAAATACATTTTAACAACTTCTCTTTCTATCCGAAGAAAGATCTGTTACATATTGGCGAATAACGAACAACGAGCCAGTTTGTTGTTCGGTATTCGCGAATAACGAACAACGAGCTGGTTTGTTGTTCGGTATTCACCGTATATGGAATTATTAATATAATAAAGGTACTATTGTAAGGAACATGCCACAGGCGGGTTTTCATGAGCTTAAATAGACGATAAAACTTCAAACTTCTGGGAAATAGATTCTAACAACTTCTCTTTCTATCCGAAGAAAGAGCTGTTACACATTGGCGAATAACGAACAACGAGCCAGTTTGTTGTTCGGTATTCGCGAATAACAAACAACGAGCTGGTTTGTTGTTCGGTATTCACCGTATATGGAATTATTAATATAATAAAGGTACTTTTGTAAAGAACAAGCCGCAGGCGGGTTTTTATGAGCTTAAATAGACGATAAAACTTCAAACTTCTGGGAAATAGATTCTAACAACTTCTCTTTCTATCCGAAAAAAGAGCTGTTACACATTGGCGAATAACGAACAACGAGCCAGTTTTTTGTTCGGTATTGGCGAATAACGAACAACGAGCTGGTTTGTTGTTCGGTATTCACCGTATATGGAATTAGTAATATGATAAAGGTACTTTTGTAGGGAACACGCCACACGCGGGTTTTAGGAGCTTAAATAAACACTAAAACTTCAAACTTCTGGGAAATAAATTCCAACAACTTCTCTTTCTATCCAAAGAAAGAGATGTTACATATTGGCGAATAACGAACAACAAACCAGCTCGTTGTTCGTTATTCGCCAATACCGAACAACAAACTGGCTCGTTGTTCGTTATTCGCCAATGTGTAACAGCTCTTTCTTCGGATAGAAAGAGAAATTGTTAGAATCTATTTCCCAGAAGTTTGAAGTTTTATCGCCTGTTTAAGCTCATGAAAACCCGCCTGTGGCGTGTTCCTTACAAAAGTACCTTTATTATATTAATAATTCCATATACGGTGAATACCGAACAACAAACCAACTCGTTGTTCGTTATTCGCGAATACCGAACAACAAACAGATCTTTCTTCGGATAGAAAGAGAAGTTGTTAAAATGTATTTCCCAGTTTTAAGTTTTATTGTCTATTTAAGCTCATTAAAACCCGCCTGTGGCGTGTTTCCTACAAAAGTACCTTTATTATATTACTTATTCCATATACGGTGAATACCGAACAACAAACCAGCTCGTTGTTCGGTATTCGCGAATACCGAACAACAAACTGGCTCGTTGTTCGGTATTCGCCGATATGTAACAGCTCTTTCTTCGGATAGAAAGAGAAGTTGTTAAAATCTATTTCCCAGAAGCCTGAAGTTTAAGTGTTTATTTAAGCTCATAAAACCCGCCTGTGGCGTGTTCCCTACAAAAGTACCTTTATTATATTACTTATTCCATATACGGTGAATACCGAACAACAAACCAGCTCGTTGTTCGTTATTCGCCAATACCGAACAACAAACTGGCTCGTTGTTCGTTATTCGCCAATATGTAACAGATCTTTCTTCGGATAGAAAGAGAAGTTGTTAAAATGTATTTCCCAGAAGTATTAAGTTTTATTGTCTATTTAAGCTCATTAAAACCCGCCTGTGGCGTGTTCCCTACAAAAGTACCTTTATTATATTACTTATTTCATATACGGTGAATACCGAACAACAAACCAGCTCGTTGTTCGTTATTCGCCAATACCGAACAACAAACTGGCTCGTTGTTCGGTATTCGCCAATATGTAACAGCTCTTTCTTCGGATAGAAAGAGAAGTTGTTAAAATCTATTTCCCAGAAGCCTGAAGTTTTATTGTCTATTTAAGCTCATTAAAACCCGCCTGTGGCGTGTTCCCTACAAAAGTACCTTTATTATATTACTTATTCCATATACGGTGAATACCGAACAACAAACCAGCTCGTTGTTCGTTATTCGCCAATACCGAACAACAAATTGGCTCGTTGTTCGTTATTCGCCAATATGTAACAGCTCTTTCTTTGGATAGAAAGAGAAATTGTTAGAATCTATTTCCCAGAAGTTTGAAGTTTTAGTGTTTATTTAAGCTCATTAAAACCCGCCTGTGGCGTGTTCCCTACAAAAGTACCTTTATTATATTACTAATTCCATATACGGTGAATACCGAACAACAAACCAGCTCGTTGTTCGTTATTCGCCAATACCGAACAACAAACTGGCTCGTTGTTCGTTATTCGCCAATATGTAACAGATCTTTCTTCGGATAGAAAGAGAAGTTGTTAAAATGTATTTCCCAGAAGTTTTAAGTTTTATTGTCTATTTAAGCTCATTAAAAACCGCCTGTGGCGTGTTCCCTACAAAACTACCTTTATTATATTACTTATTCCATATAAGGTGAATACCGAACAACAAACCAGCTCGTTGTTCGGTATTCGCCAATACCGAACAACAAACTGGCTCGTTGTTCGGTATTCGCCAATATGTAACAGCTCTTTCTTCGGATAGAAAGAGAAGTTGTTAAAATCTATTTCCCAGAAGCCTGAAGTTTTATTGTCTATTTAAGCTCATTAAAACCCGCCTGTGGCGTGTTCCCTACAAAAGTACCTTTATTATATTACTTATTCCATATACGGCGAATAACGAACAGCGAGCTGGTTTGTTTTTATGGCGGGTTTTTATGAGCTTAAATAGACGATAAAACTTCAAACTTCTGGGAAATAGATTCTAACAACTTCTCTTTCTATCCGAAAAAAGAGCTGTTACATATTGGTGAATAACGAACAACGAGCCAGTTTGTTGTTCGGTATTGGCGAATAACGAACAACGATCTGGTTTGTTGTTCGGTATTCACCGTACATGGAATTAGTAATATAATAAAGGTACTTTTGTAGGGAACACGTCACAGGCGGCTTTTTATGAGCTTAAATAGACAATAAAACTTCAAACTTATGGGAAATAGATTCTAACAACTTCTCTTTCAATCCGAAGAAAGAGCTGTTACATATTGGCGAATAACGAACAACGAGCCAGTTTGTTGTTCGGTATTGGCGAATAACGAACAACGAGCTGGTTGGTTGTTCGGTATTCACAGTGTATGGAATTGGTAATATAATAAATGTACTTTTGTCGGGAATACGCTGCAGGTGGGTTTTTATGAGCCTAAATGGATTATAACACTTCGAACTCTTAGGAAATAGATTCTAACAATTTCTCTGTCTATCCGAAGAAAGAGCAGTTTCACATTGGCGAATAACGAACAAAAGTTACTTTATTAGATTACTAATTCCATATCTGGTGAATACCGAACAACAAACCAGCTCGTTGTTCGGTATTCGCGAATACCGAACAACGAACAACAAGCTAGCTTCACGCCGCTTGTGTTGAGCTATTTGGTCCACCTACAACCGGTCTAAATTTCAAATCAGTTATCAATCAATCCGTGCCGAACTGTTTTAAAACGTGCACAAATATTACATTTTTTAATTTTCTCACCGAAATACTTATTGTTTAATAAAAATAATTATAAAGATCCATGGACCGACTTATCTCCTGGTCCCACGTAAAGGTTATAGAATAACTATTTTGACATGTCAGCGATGCCACAGTGTCTCTGCGTCTATATATTATTGGCCTACTTACTCTACCTTTTTTTATTAATAATACTCTATGACATAGGACAGTAAGGTAAGATTTCAATTTATAAATTAATTAGTCATTTTACTATAGAATACACATTCGGGGCATAATTTGAAGTATCAAATATTATAGCCTACAGGAGTACGGGATCGCTGACAATGACATGTCACTTTTCATTCCATAATTTTCCAAAACAAATTAACAAATAAATAGATGAATAAAAATACAACATTTTCTGCAGGCTGTTTTTAGTTTCTCTTCCCTTTTCAGTTCTATATATTTCTAAAAATAATTAACAAATAAATAAATATCAGGTGGTATGGGCGCTATGGGTAAATAGAAATACAACATTTTACGTAGACTATTAATTTTTCTTCACTTTCCATTCCCAAATTTCCTGAAATAAAATAATTAACAAATAAATAAAATACCGGTACATATTTATTATAGAATACACATTCGGGACATAATTTAAAGTATCTAATATTATACTGGAAATTAAATTGAAAGTGAAAGTAGAGTACAGGATCGCTGACAATGGCATGCCACTTTTCATTCCATAATTTTCTAAAACAAATAAAAAAATAAAAATACAGTATTTTCTGCAGGCTGTCTTTAGTTTCTCTTCCCTTTTCAGTTCATATTTCTAAAAATTATTAACAAATAGATATATACCGGGCGGTAAATAGAAATACAACATTTTACGTAGGTTATTAATTTTCTTCACTTTCCATTCCCAAATTTCCTGAAATAAAATAATTAACAAATAAATAAAAATAACAGTACATATAATTGTTTTCTGTTCACTTTTATTGTTTGAATTTTTGAAAAAAAACCCATTCATTTCTCTACACTCTTTATTAATTGGTTCCATAAATTTATAAAACAAATTTACTATATAGGAATACATATTGTGGACATTGCACTAATTTACAAGATCAATGTTTTAATAAAAATAAAAAGAGAAGGTAAAGTAAGTAGACGTAGGTAGAGTCAGTAGAGACACTGCGGTCAAGATTGCTGACATGTCAAAATAAATTATTCTAAAACCATTTACGTGGAAAGAGGGGCCCGGGGATGTCGGCCCATGGATCTTTATTATTATTTCTATTAAACAATAAATATTTGGGTGAGAAAATTTAAAAAATGTAATATTTGTACACGTTTTAAAACAGTTCGACACGGATTGATTGATGCGATAACATAGTGAACATCCGGGTATTTACGTTCATACTCCCCAGAACTAACATGTCGGGCGTCGCTTCATTCCGGCACAAACCTTTAACGTTGTAGTCATGGGGGTCACGTGATTAGTGCGGACTCTAGTTTCTATATATAACTCTATGATTAGGAGATAGCTCTGTGTCCAAATGGTTTAAATTTATAAGTAGGTACACTTAAATGTAAAGGATATTCATTCTGCGATCTGATAGTTCTTTGTGTTTTGTAATTTGTTAGCAGGCTACATAGATAAATAGGTGCTGTTCCAAAATACCCCTGTTTGCAGAAACATAAAATCTTATCCTCGCTTTTATTTCAGATACAAAATTTCTTTGAAGAACATTTCATATTTTAGAAAAGATTATTATTTATTATTTCACAAAATGCTTCATAAAAAAAACTTATTTTTTATACGCGCACATGTTTCATTGTCTCTGTTCGATTGGTTTAAAGCATTAATTTGGGCATGGGAAGACAATCCCAATATGATCAGCATTCCGCAACCCTCCGTTTCAGAGTTAACCAATGATGGTGAGCAATATATGAGAAGCAGAGCTTTCAAATCTGTTTCTAATATTTCAAAGTTTTGTTTAGAATATAAAGATTGATAGCAAGTACATGTACTTAACTAGCAAATCATTTTTTCAGGTCAACTATTTAAAAAAAAACTTGGCTGGAATTATTAATGGCTGACTGCTATTTAGCTGAGGTAAGTTGATTTATATTATTACTTAGAGAAGGAGATCTACATTTAAAGTTTGAACTATTGTGTTTTACTAAATTTTACTTTGTTAAAGTTTAATGTCCTACTGTTTTGCTCTGGCTGATCTAATGAAGACAGGCATGTGCCATACAGAGCAATGGCATGAGAAAAAATTTGCCAGTACTTTAATTTTGAATTCCAACTGTTAATGTTAATGGGTGCACATCAATGTGTCCACTGGGTCGAGACTTTCCTAGCCACTTGACACAAACTAGATCATCTTGGGACTAATATGGTTCAATTTTATTTAGTAGCTATAGGGGTCTTTAGCAAGCATGGAAACCATGCTACTTGACTGAGTGACTGACCTTATGATCCAACAAGAGCATGTTAACCATTCCCATCTGTGAGTGTTAATACCAATAGTGTGGGGACTGATTCTGATGGTGGGACGGCTGATATTCGTAATGTGAGAGCTGATATTGAAGTTCCAATACTGAGCTAATGTATTGTCCCCCCACCCCTAGGTGCTATTAAAATGGGCCTGTCTGTCTTGAGACTTTGGAACACAATTACTTTGGTTCTAATTGATGAAACTCGGAGTAAAGATTCATTATATCAATGATTAACTAAGTTTGATGTTGAAAAATTTCTGCTTAGATTAAGTAACAATAAGCAATTTGAATTTCAAGACTTCGGAATAACATCTTGATTAACATTACATTTTCCGCTAAAGCTAAACAGAGCAAAGCAATATCATTGGTAGATGCTTTCAGACAAGATAACGTCAAATCTAACTGATGAAGAGTTTGGAAAAAAAAAGCTTAGTGTATAGTTGTTCTCCTTATACTTCAAAACCTTGACTGAATTTGAACATGAGCATTTTATGCTTTGAGTAAGCATAGATAATCAGTTTGATTGCTCGATACTTTTCAAAAAGATAAATGTGCAATTAATTAATATTTTTCATCTGTTTATTTTCATATTGCGTTGGTGGACATAAGCCTGACTGTTAGCTTGTTTAATATTTTTTTGCGTAACCCTCGTCCTGATTTAGAGCTTTGATTTTATATTTTCAGAGCCAGTAAGCAAAAGGAAAAAAAATGTTTCTGCTCTTAGTGATCCTGAATCTAAAGATGGTTAGTTGTCATTTTCTTTGAAGTACATTACACATTTTAGGTTAGATGTTTAATCAACTTATTTATCGTGCAGTTATCTTTTATAAAATAATAAGTAGTGGTGTAGTTCCATAGTGTTGAGCACCATGGCATGTCTTAAATTGGCAGACTGGCAGCCTTTCACCTATTCGCATGGAGTTACTTAATAAAGACACAAATACATGTATTATCAAATCATGGACATCATATTAGAAAATCTTGTTTATTTGTCAATTTTGTATGGGGTCATGTAGCAGTCATGTGTAATATTTTGAAAGCACTACAAACACATTGTATGCAAGTATTTATTGTAAGCGCCTTAGTGGCTGGCTGTGTTTTGTTGAGCTCTGTGTTTTATGTGTTTTTCATGTGGATTAACTGATGTGTTAACTATGATTTTTGGCTTGGAACTTCTTAAAGGCATTGCAGACAGGAATACCTAAAAACCTTTTCAAATTTTTTATTACTTTTGGAACGATATGCATTTAAGATATTGATAATATTCTATGGATTTATGCAGTGTGGTATGGTTGCCACTAATTGGCTTAATCCCAACAGTGATGTCACACCTGTACAAACCATCTTCAGTGATCCATTACTAAACCTTCGCTGGTTTAGGAAGAGAGGTGTTAGAGCAGGTAAACAATGGGACAGAAAAATTAAGACAGTAAAATTATCTCATAGTAGGGAAGATCAACAACATAACATTAGAGGTGTTAATGCGAATAACTTGACTGCAATTAAAACAGGGCAGTGTGAAGTTAGCTCGATTTTCGTTTTTCGTTTTTCAATATTGGTGAATATCGAAAAACGAGCTACTCGTTTTTCGATATTGGCGAATAACGAAAAACAACTAGCTCGTTATTCGATATTGGCGAATGTTGAAAAACGAGCTACTTGTTTTTCGACATTCAAACTTGAATCTCAAAAAAGTAGATTTGATGGAGGTATTTCAGTAAAATGTCTCCAAAACACATTTTATTAAATACGTTTTCTAAAACGAAATAAAGATATCATAATTCAGGATGCCTGAGCAGTGGATTCATATAAAAACTGCTCTTTCTCCTTGTTTTTTGATATTGGCGAATCTCGAAAAACGAGCTTCTCGTTTTTCGATATTCAAACTTGAATATTAAAAAAAGCAGATTTGAAGGATGTATATCTACAGAATGTCTCCAAAACAAATTTTATTAAATCAATGATCTAAAACGAACTAAAGATATCATAATTGAGGATGCCTGAGCAGTGGATTCACATAAAAACTTTTCTTTCTCGTTGTTTTTCTCGTTTATATTGGCGAATCTCGAAAAACGAGCCACTCGTTTTTCGATATTCGAACTTGAATGTCAAAAAACAGATTTGATGGGTGTTTATCTACAGAATGTCTCCATGACACATTTGATTAAATTAGTGATCTAAAACGTACTAAAGGCATCATAATTGAGGATGCCTGAGCAGTGCATTCACATAAAAACTGCTCTTTCTCCTTGTTTTTTGATATTGGCGAATCTCGAAAAACGAGCCACTCGTTTTTCGATATTCAAACTTGAATATCAAAAAAGCAGATTTGATGGATGTTTATATACAGAATGTCTAAATTGACACATTTTATTAAATAAGTGATCTAAAACGAACTAAATACATCATAATTGGGGATGCCCGAGCAGTGGATTCACATAAAAACTACTCTTTCTCCTTGTTATGTGATATTGGCGAATCTCGAAAAACGAGCTACTCGTTATTAGATATTCAAACTTGAATATTAAAAAAGCAGATTTGAAGGATGTATATCTACAGAATTTCTCCAAAACACATTTTTTTAAATAAATGATCTAAAATGAACTACAAATATCATAATTGAGGATGCCTGAGCAGTGGATTCACATAAAAACTTTTTTTCTCGTTGTTTTTTTTTGATATTGGCGAATCTCGAAAAACGAGCCACTCGTTTTTCGATATTCAAACTTGAATATCAAAAAAGCAGATTTGAAGGATGTATATCTACAGAATTTCTCCAAAACACATGTTATTAAATCAATGATCTAAAACGAACTAAAACTATCATAATTGAGGATGCCTGAACAGTGGATTCACATAAAAACTTTTCTTTCTCTTTGTTTTTTGATATTGGCGAATCTCGAAAAACGAGCTACTCGTTATTCGATACTCAAACTTGAATATTAAAAAAGCAGATTTGAAGGATGTATATCTACAGAATTTCTCCAAAACACATTTTATTAAATCAATGATCTAAAACGAACTAAAAATATCATAATTGAGGATGCCTGAGCAGTGGATTCACATAAAAACTTTTCTTTCTCGTTGTTTTTTGATATTGGCAAATCTCGAAAAACGAGCCACTCGTTTTTCGATATTCAAACTTGAATATCAAAAAAGCAGATTTGATGGATATCTATCTACAAAATGTCTCTATGACACATTTGATTAAATGTGTGATCTAAAACGAACTAAAGATATCATAATTCAGGATGCCTGAGCAGTGGATTCATATAAAAACTGCTCTTTCTCCAAAACACATTTTATTAAATCAATGATCTAAAACGAACTAAAAATATCATGATTGAGGATGCCTGAGCAGTGGATTCACATAAAAACTTTTCTTTCTCGTTGTTTTTTGATATTGGCAAATCTCGAAAAACGAGCCACTCGTTTTTCGATATTCAAACTTGAATATCAAAAAAGCAGATTTGATGGATATCTATCTACAAAATGTCTCTACGACACATTTGATTAAATGTGTGATCTAAAACGAACTAAAGATATCATAATTCAGGATGCCTGAGCAGTGGATTCATATAAAAACTGCTCTTTCTCCTTGTTTTTTGACATTGGCGAATCTCGAAAAAGGGGCCATTCGTTTTTCGATATTCATACTTGAATATCAAAAAAAGCAGATTTGATGGATGTTTATATACAGAATGTCTAAATTGAAAAATTTTATTAAATGAGTGATCTAAAACGAACTAAATACATCATAATTGGGGATGCCCGAGCAGCGGATTCACATAAAAACTGCTCTTTTTCCTTGTTTTTTGATATTGGTGAATCTCGAAAAACGAGCTATTCGTTATTCGATATTCAAACTTGAATATTAAAAAAGAAGATTTGAAGGGTGTATATCTACAGAATTTCTCCAAAACACATTTTAGTAAATCAATGATCTAAAACGAACTAAAGATATCATAATTGAGGATGCCTGAGCAGTGGATTCATATAAACTGCTCTTTCTCCTTGTTTTTTGATATTGGCGAATCTCGAAAAACGAGCCACTTGTTTTTCGATATTCAAACTTGAATATCAAAAAAGCAGATTTGATGGATGTTTATCTACAGAATGTCTAAATTGACACATTTTATTAAATGAGTGATCTAAAACGAACTAAATACATCATAATTGGGGATGCCCGAGCAGTGGATTCACATAAAAACTGCTCTTTCTCCTTTTTATTTGATATTGGCGAATCTCGAAAAACGAGCTACTCGTTATTCGATATTCAAACTTGAATATTAAAAAAGCAGATTTGATGGATGTTTATATACAGAATGTCTAAATTGATACATTTTATTAAATGAGTGATCTAAAACGAACTAAATACATCATAATTGGGGATGCCCGAGCAGTGGATTCACATAAAAACTGCTCTTTCTCCTTGTTTTTTGATATTGGCGAATCTCGAAAAACGAGCCACTCGTTTTTCGATATTCAAACTTGAATATCAAAAAAGCAGATTTGATGGATGTTTATATACAGAATGTCTAAATTGATACATTTTATTAAATGAGTGATCTAAAACGAACTAAATACATCATAATTGGGAATAACCGAGCAGTGGATTCACATAAAAACTGCTCTTTCTCCTTGTTTTTTGATATTGGCGAATCTCGAAAAACGAGCCACTCGTTTTTCGATATTCAAACTTGAATATCAAAAAAGCAGATTTGATGGATGTTTATATACAGAATGTCTAAATTGACACATTTTATTAAATAAGTGATCTAAAACGAACTAAATACATCATAATTTGGGATGCCCGAGCAGTGGATTCACATAAAAACTGCTCTTTCTCCTTGTTATTTGATATTGGCGAATCTCGAAAAACGAGCTACTCGTTATTCGATATTCAAACTTGAATATTAAAAAAAGCAGATTTGAAGAATGTATATCTACAGAATTTCTCCAAAACACATTTTATTAAATGAATGATCTAAAACGAACTACAAATATCATAATTGAGGATGCCTGAGCAGTGGATTCACATAAAAACTGCTCTTTCACCTTGTTTTTTGATATTGGCGAATCTCGAAAAACGAGCTACTTGTTATTCGATATTCAAACTTGAATAACAAAAAAACAGATTTGATGGATGTTTACATACAGAATGTCTAAACTGACACATTTTATTAAATAAGTGATCTCAAACGAACTAAATACATCATAATTGGGGATGCCCGAGCAGTGGATTCACATAAAAACTGCTCTTTCTCCTTGTTTTTTGATATTGGTGAATCTCGAAAAACGAGCTACTCGTTGTTCGATATTCAAACTTGAATATTAAAAAGAGGATTTGAAGAATGTATATCTACAGAATTTCTCCAAAACACATTTTATTAAATCAATGATCTAAAACGAACTAAAGATATCATAATTGAGGATGCCTGAGCAGTGGATTCATATAAAAACTGCTCTTTCTCCTTGTTTTTTAATATTGGCGAATCTCGAAAAACGAGCCACTTGTTTTTCGATATTCAAACTTGAATATCAAAAAAGCAGATTTGATGGATGTTTACCTAAAGAATGTCTAAATTGACACATTTTATTAAATGAGTGATCTAAAACGAACTAAATACATCATAATTGGGGATGCCCGAGCAGTGGATTCACATAAAAAACTGCTCTTTCACCTTGTTTTTTGATATTGGCGAATCTCGAAAAACGAGCTACTCGTTATTCGATATTCAAACTTGAATATCAAAGAGGCAGATTTGATGGATGTTTATATACAGAATGTCTAAATTGATACATTTTATTAAATGAGTGATCTAAAACGAACTAAATACATCATAATTGGGAATAACCGAGCAGTGGATTCACATAAAAACTGCTCTTTCTCCTTGTTTTTTGATATTGGCGAATCTCAAAAAACGAGCTACTCGTTATTCGATATTCAAACTTGAATAACAAAAAAGCAGATTTGATGGATGTTTATATACAGAATGTCTAAATTGACACATTTTATTAAATGAGTGATCTCAAACGAACTAAATACATCATAATTGGGGATGCCCGAGCAGTGGATTCACATAAAAACTGCTCTTTCTCCTTGTTTTTTGATATTGGCGAATCTCGAAAAACGAGCTACTCGTTATTCGATATTCAAACTTGAATATTAAAAAAGAAGATTTGAAGGATGTATATCTACAGAATTTCTCCAAAACACATTTTATTAAATGAATGATCTAAAACGAACTACAAATATCATAATTGAGGATGCCTGAGCAGTGGATTCACATAAAAACTGCTCTTTCACCTTGTTTTTTGATATTGGCGAATCTCGAAAAACGAGCTACTTGTTATTCGATATTCAAACTTGAATAACAAAAAAGCAGATTTGATGGATGTTTATATACAGAATGTCTAAACTGACACATTTTATTAAATAAGTGATCTCAAACGAACTAAATACATCATAATTGGGGATGCCCGAGCAGTGGATTCACATAAAAACTGCTCTTTCTCCTTGTTTTTTGATATTGGTGAATCTCGAAAAACGAGCTACTCGTTATTCGATATTCAAACTTGAATATTAAAAAAGAAGATTTGAAGGATGTATATCTACAGAATTTCTCCAAAACACATTTTATTAAATCAATGATCTAAAACGAACTAAAGATATCATAATTGAGGATGCCTGAGCAGTGGATTCATATAAAAACTGCTCTTTCTCCTTGTTTTTTAATATTGGCGAATCTCGAAAAACGAGCCACTTGTTTTTCGATATTCAAACTTGAATATCAAAAAAGCAGATTTGATGGATGTTTACCTAAAGAATGTCTAAATTGACACATTTTATTAAATGAGTGATCTAAAACGAACTAAATACATCATAATTGGGGATGCCCGAGCAGTGGATTCACATAAAAACTGCTCTTTCACCTTGTTTTTTGATATTGGCGAATCTCGAAAAACGAGCTACTCGTTATTCGATATTCAAACTTGAATATCAAAAAAGCAGATTTGATTGATGTTTATATACAGAATGTCTAAATTGACACATTTTATTAAATAAGTGATCTAAAACGAACTAAATACATCATAATTTGGGATGCCCGAGCAGTGGATTCACATAAAAACTGCTCTTTCTCCTTGTTATTTGATATTGGCGAATCTCGAAAAACGAGCTACTCGTTATTCGATATTCAAACTTGAATATTAAAAAAAGCAGATTTGAAGAATGTATATCTACAGAATTTCTCCAAAACACATTTTATTAAATGAATGATCTAAAACGAACTACAAATATCATAATTGAGGATGCCTGAGCAGTGGATTCACATAAAAACTGCTCTTTCACCTTGTTTTTTGATATTGGCGAATCTCGAAAAACGAGCTATCAAACTTGAATATCAAAAAAGCAGATTTGATGGATGTTTATATACAGAATGTCTAAATTGATACATTTTATTAAATGAGTGATCTAAAACGTACTAAATACATCATAATTGGGAATAACCGAGCAGTGGATTCACATAAAAACTGCTCTTTCTCCTTGTTTTTTAATATTGGCGAATCTCGAAAAACGAGCCACTCGACTCGTTTTTCGATATTCAAACTTGAATATCAAAAAAGCAGATTTGATGGATGTATATCTACAGAATTTCTCCAAAACACATTTTATTAAATCAATGATCTAAAACGAACTACAAATATCATAATTGAGGATGCCTGAGCAGTGGATTCACATAAAAACTTTTTTCTCGTTGTTTTTTTGATATTGGCGAATCTCGAAAAACGAGCCACTCGTTTTTCGATATTCATACTTGAATATCAAAAAAGCAGATTTGATGGATGTTTATATACAGAATGTCTAAATTGACACATCTTATTAAATGAGTGATTTAAAACGAACTAAATACATCATAATTGGGGATGCCCGAGCAGTGGATTCACATAAAAACTGCTCTTTCTCCTTGTTTTTTGATATTGGTCAATCTCGAAAAACGAGCTACTCGTTATTCGATATTAAAACTTGAATATTAAAAAAGAAGATTTGAAGGATGTATATCTACAGAATTTCTCCAAAACACATTTTATTAAATCAATGATCTAAAACGAACTAAAGATATCATAATTGAGGATGCCTGAGCAGTGGATTCATATAAAAACTGCTCTTTCTCCTTGTTTTTTGATATTGGCGAATCTCGAAAAACGAGCCACTTGTTTTTCGATATTCAAACTTGAATATCAAAAAAGCAGATTTGATGGATGTTTATCTACAGAATGTCTAAATTGACACATTTTATTAAATGAGTGATCTAAAGCGAACTAAATACATCATAATTGGGGATGCCCGAGCAGTGGATTCACATAAAAACTGCTCTTTCACCTTGTTTTTTGATATTGGCGAATCTCGAAAAACGAGCTACTCGTTATTCGATATTCAAACTTGAATATCAAAAAAGCAGATTTGATGGATGTTTATCTACAGAATGTCTCCGTGACACTTTTGATTAAATTAGTGATCTATAACGTACTAAAGGCATCGTAATTGAGGATGCCGGAGCAGTGAATTCACATAAAAACTGTTCTTTCTTCTTGTTTTTTTGATTTTGGCGAATATTAAAAAATATGGAGAAAGATCAGTTTTTCGTGAATCCACTGCTCGGGCATCCCCAGTTATGGTATTTTAGTACGTTTTAGATCACTGATTTAAAAAAATGTGTTTTGGAGAAATTCTGTAGCTATACATTCATCAAATCTATCAAATCTGCTTTTTTGATATTCAAATTTGAGATTCGCCAATATCAAAATACAGCGAGAAAGAACAGTTTTTATGTGAATCCACTGCTCAGACACCCTTATTAACGACATCTTTAGTTTGTTTTAAAAACGTATTTAATAATAAAGTGCTTTGGGGACATTCTATAGTAATACATCCATCAAGTCTGCTTTTTTGAGATTCAAGCTTGAATATCGAAAAACGAGTAGCTCGTTTTTCGAGATTCGCCAATATCAAAAAACAAAGAGAATGGGCATTTTTTATGTGTATCTACGGCTCAGGCATCCACATTTTTGATATCTATTTCATTTTAGATCACCGATTTAATCAGATGTGTTTTGGAGACTTTCTTTAGCTACACATCCATCAAATCTACTTTTTTGAGATTCAAATTTGAATGTCGAAAAACAAGTAGCTCGTTTTTCAACATTCGCCAATATCGAATAACGAGCTAGTTGTTTTTCGTTATTCGCCAATATCGAAAAACGAGTAGTTCGTTTTTCGATATTCACCAATATTGAAAAACGAAAAACGAAAATCGAGCTAACTTCACACTGCACAAATACTCTCAGTCAAAAGATCTGAATTTTTGCCATCTAAACTGTCGATCAGCCAGGAACAAACCACATCAGCTGTACAGTTATATTCCGGGTCAAGAACTAGACATTTTTTGTGTGACTGAAACCTGGTTAAAATCAACAGACTCGATCGTTCTAAATAATCTTATTCCGAACAATTACAATATAGTACAGGAAAATCGCGAAAACAGAACAGGTGGAGGTGTTGCCATCATATGTAAGCAATCAATAGGAGTTAAGCATGTCAAATCGTCAAAGTTTAGGACTTTTGAACACATCTGTGTGTCTGCATCGTGCAAAAACACAACCATACTTATTGTATGTCTCTACAGACCTCCTTCTTCTGGGAAAACTGATTTTTTGAATGAGTTCAGTGATCTTCTCCATGAAGTTAACAGCAGCAAAGATATTTTCATATGCGGTGATTTCAACATTCACCTTAACAAATCTGATGACCCGATTACAGAACAGTTCAATGACGTGTTAAAATCATTTGGACTTAAACAGCATGTTTCTGACCCCACTCACAAGAGTGGCCACATCCTTGATCTAATAATAACCAGAGAAGATTATGAAAAGTTAAGCAGTCTTAGTGTCACAAATCATTTAATATCTGATCACTACAGCATTCAGGGAACACTAACAATAGAGAAACCACCAAACCCCACTAAAACTATCATAAACCGAAACCTGAAGAAAATTGATATTACCGAATTCAAGAAAGACATCATCAATTACGGACTCTTAGAAAAAGTATTAAAGACAGAAGATGTAATGATAAAACTAAACTCTACAATGATACTCTTACCGTCATTCTTGATAAACATGCACCTTTACGCACCAAGACCGTTACAATTAGACCCAACACACAGTGGTTTACTGAAGATGTCAGGTCAATGAAGAAGCTTGAACGGAAAGCTGAGCAGGTATGGAGGACTACCAAGATACATCGCCAATTGTATGTTAAAGCGAAATTTCAAACAACCAGATGTATTAGGGAAGCTAAACAAACTTATATCCTTAACAAATTGCAAGACGCATCCACTAATCCTAAACAGATTTACCAGATTATCAACAGTTTAACTAAACCTAAATCCAGCAACATCTTACCAGATACAAATAACCCCAAAGTACTTGCTGACAATTTCTCCGAATTTTTCCAGAACAAAGTTGAAAAGATAATGCAAAATTTTGACTCTAACAACACTACGGATTTAACTCCATTTGCTGGTAAGCCATTAAATCAATTCTCAACTGTCATTACCGAACAGATTGCAAAACTTATCTCGTCGTCAGCCCCAAAGTCATGCAGTTTAGATCCAATACCGACGAACATTACTAAGTCATGTATATCTGAACTTGCCCCGGTCATAACAGACATTGTGAACAGCTGCATTGAAATGGGTATAGTTCCAGATCAAATGAAACTAGCATTAGTAAATCCGCTTCTAAAGAAACCATCATTAGATCCAGATGAACTTAAAAACTATAGATCAGTGTCAAATCTCTCATTCATATCCAAAATTATGGAAAAGGTTGTTGCCGAACAAATGATCTGTCATCTACGTTGCAACAATTTGATAGAGCCTTACCAATCTGCCTACAAGTCCAAACACAGTACTGAGACAGCTTTAATGAGAGTACAAAATGATATCCTTAAGGAAATGGACGCCAATAAAACTGTATTTCTTGTTTTACTGGATCTTAGTGCAGCATTCGACACTCTTGAGCATCAAAGTGTATTAAGGCGACTTTCAGCAGAATTCGGCATCACAGAAACAGCTCTATCGTGGTTTACATCTTACCTATGTGGACGCTTCCAAACTGTGGTAGTTAACGGACATAGCTCGAAACCAGGTGCCACGAAGTATGGGGTACCACAAGGCTCGGTCTTAGGTCCTCTGCTATTCACGACCTACACATCATCTCTTGGTACTATCATACGCCGCAATAACCAAAAGTATCAGCTGTATGCTGATGACACTCAGCTCTACATAGGCTTTGAGCATTCCAATGAACAAGACGAGATTGGTAAACTGGAAAAGTGTTTGTCGGAAATTCGTTACTGGATGAAGGCTAATAAGCTGAAGCTTAATGATGACAAGACTGAATTACTTAAAATTGGAAGTAAATACCATGTCAGCAAAACAAAAAGCAATTCTTTGAAAATTGGTGACACTGTAGTTGAAGCGAACACTAAGTCTGTGCGAAATTTAGGCGTGCATTTCAATTCTCTGTGCGATATGTCTGATAACATTACGTCTGTGTGCAAGTCTGTCAACTTTCATCTTCACAACGTCGGTAAAATACGCAATTTTATTGACCAGCCAACAGCAAAGATGCTAGTTAACTCCCTTGTAACATCCAGAATTGTCTACTGCAACTCACTCCTATACAATTCTCCCAAATATCAAATTGGCCGGTTGCAGAAACTACAAAATAAAGCTGCCAGGATAGTTACTAGGTCGAAGACATCTGAGAATATAAGTCCAATTTTGAAAGAACTTCACTGGCTCCCAATCAAGTACAGAATCGAATTCAAGATTTTATCCATGACCTATGCAACTCTAAACTGTGAATTTGTCCCAGAATACCTTAAAGATCTCCTGACTCCATATACTCCATCCAGAACTCTGCGCTCATCTTCAAGTAATCTGCTCGTTAAACCAAAAAATAAGACAATTGCCGGAACAAGAACATTCAGCTATGCTGCTCCTGAATTATGGAATGGTTTAAATGAATCCATGAAAAATGCATCATCAATAACCACATTTCGGAAAAACCTTAAAACCGTCCTTTTCCAGAGAGCTTTCAAGTGTTGATATTTTGAGTGTCTTACATGTGCTGTAATCGCTTGTCTCTGTTTGTAAAATGTTCTATGTTTATTTTATTATTTTGATTTTCCGTTTTTACAAATTGTGTTTGTAAAGCGCCACTGAGCAATACTTGTGTTGGGTACTCGGCGCTATATAAATGATAAAATTATTGAATTATATTAAGTAGGTAAATCTGTCAGTCTAATGTTATAAAATCTTTTTTTTTTGTGCATGTTTTGAATAGTGATGTCAAGCTAAAAATCGGGAGAAAGAGATGGTCCACAAGGAAGTGAAATGAAATGAAATGGGGTTTAACATCCTACTGTTCTGCACCTAACCTGTGCTAACAAAGACAGGGCCACCAAGGAAGTCGATTTATTTAGGAAACATTTCCATACCTACATCATCAAAGAAAAGCGAATGGCCCCTGAAGTAATTATTGAGAAAAATCTACCCTTTTTTCCGATTAGGACTTTGGCAATGCTGAGAACAAGAATGCATAATATAATATATTGAGTGGAAAGCTCCAATTATTTTAAGCTCATTTAAACAAGCATTATGAAAGACATTTGTTAACATGATAAGACCATAATCAGGTCTTTATGCCATCAGATGGGTCAGACTTTAAGTAGATTAGAACGATTTGGCCATTTCATGATTTAATGTAAAGATAGTCAAACAACAGTTACGTTGGTTACTATCAGGGCACACATATTTTCAAAGGGCTAATATCTTCGTCAGAGTAAAGAAATTTGAATGAAACGTTCGATATATTCATTTTGCATTATCTGTTTTTATACGCCCACATTTTCATGTGGGTGTATTATGCTGTTGCCCCTGTCCGTCTGGACGTCAGAATTTTTATCCGATTTTGATGAAACTTAAAATATAGGTCTATCTCCCACAGATGCCAGTTCCTTGCTATATCGGCATGTATCGGACCATAACTTAATGAATTATGGTCCCTGGTTGTACAAAAAGTCATGTTTTTAGATTGTGGTCCCTTTAGAGGTCACAATTATTATCTTTAAATATATAATTAATGGATATACTTCATCTATTTATTTGGGGATCTCTGCAGGGGGGACATAAGCCTCACTGTTGGCTTGTTTCATTTGAGAAAGGTCTACACAGAGTTGTCTGTGTTTTTAATATTTTTAATTTCAGTTCCAATGTGTTATCGGAAATACTGGATTTTAAGTCCCTGGCGTGGAAAGAACAAGCCCTTAAACTTAAAAAACAGTCACTGTCGTGGTTGGAATAAGCCTGTAATCTTTTTCCTGCTGTTATCAGACATTGTTACTTAAAAGATATGAAAAGAAAAACAAGATTTGTGAAAAACTTTCTCAAAAATGAAAAAAATCAACAGTGATGTTTATATGTTACCGGTTGATATCCCAAAATAAATAGATGAAACATATCAATCAATTCGTTTGAAGTTTCATCTTTTTTTCAAACTCCTTTACTGTACTTGGTCTATCTTTCCAAGCAGAAAATATATCACCATTCCACCATAATGACATTGGCATGCATGATAAGATTCCTTGGCTGTTTGAATTTGATATAAAAGTAGGCCGTAGCGCCGGTGCCTGGGCAAAATTTCCCTCATAGCACACTGTATGACGTATGCCTGTCTTCATAAACCAAGTGTAGGAGCAGAACTACGGTGGCTGATTTAGGACACGCAATACAATATTTTTATCTCGAGTCGAGCGCTAAGTCGGGCGCTCGAGATAGTTACGTCGAGCGCTCGAGATAGTTAAGTCAGCGTTCGAGATAATTAAGTCGAGCGCTCGAGATAATACAGCCGAACACGTCTCTACCGATGTTTTAAGCTATATGATTTGTGCATTATATTATTCAATTTTAAAATTGTAGAATAAAGATTCATTTGTTTATTTTTACAGCCCATCCAAAGCTCATCCAAAGCTGCAGTTACGGAGCGGATACCCCTCCCCCCACACACACACACACACACCCACACTCCACCCCATGCGCATCACCTCCACTAGATATTTCCCGTTATATTTACCCCCTTTCAAAGTGAGGAGTATACAGCATGTTATTATACGAATTAATAATTGTATATATCGATGCTACAAAGTTTTGCTATGAGAGTCTGACATTTCCCCTTATCTAGAACAGGGTGGAGGGCTTGACAAGGACAGTTGTCTAGTCGTTCGGATCGGACAAAAAACCGAGGTCCCGCGTAAACATTGTATCATTTCCAACTGTAAGTGGTCTTATTGAATGTTGTCAATAACGTTTCAATTTATAATCCTTAATTAATTAGATTCCCTTTAGGTACAAACAAATGTAGATCTCTGGTATGTCAGCATTAAGAATGTATTGTTGTGTACATGTACATATTGACTTGTCTCTTTTCTTATCTTATGTCCACGTTGCACAATATATATACCAGTTACGTTCAGATGCATTGACAACATTCAATAAGACCATTTACAGTTGGAAATGATACAATGTTTACACACACTGATAAAGCCAATGCCCTTAATAATTACTTTATCCAACAAACTGAACTGTCAAGTACTAATAAGACTCTTCCACCCCTCAATTTCCACAATTGAGTATAGTTTTTACTCAAGAAATCCCATTGCTAAATTACTTAATTGTGGTGCCGCCTTGGTACCCATCGCTATACAAGGAATCTGTTTGTAATTTGTTTCGCCAAATGTAAAAGTGTTGTTAGTCAGGATGATACGTATGTCTTTGAGGATAACGTTTTTTGAAATTCTCTCATGACTGCATTCGGATCATTTGGCGCTTTTATCACTCCAATCAACGAGAACTCCAAATTGAATTTATTGGCATTGTTGAAAAGAAGCCCCAGCAAGAAATCATGACCATCTTGCATTTATTGGACATATTGGTTAAACTAGAACCGGGACGAATCTTTGATTATGATATGGATCAGACACACCTAAAGCGCAAGAAGAGCTACCTCAGAAACCTATATTAAATATTTTATATTTTTGCCTCCATTTTGAATTTGGCACTCTAGCGCATTCCACCCAAGCTTAATCGCTTTAGCAGGTTTGTTTTAATACAGAAACTAGGTTCAAAGCATATCACTGACAGAGGCGAGATAAATAGAAATGGCAAAGCATAAAACCCAAAAAACTTTCACCGGTTACCATCTGATGAGAAGTTTAAAAAACTTAAACTAACAAGAGCTAATTTGCAGATTTATTTAATGTTTAATTACTGAAAGTCTGAGATCACACACTCTTCCGTTTGCAAAGGTTGGCAACTGTTCCATAATGGACAGTGTGGCTCAATGAGATACGCGAACCCAGCATTAATTGACTTTCTTCTTCATTTCAGTGATAGTGAAGTGATGAAGATTCCGCGTTGGTTAAATTAAAATCAAAATCAGTTGACTACAGAGTATATCAGATGATAAATATCGGTGAGTATTAATGCTGGTTGCCATCTATCGACACAAATGCATCAAAATTGAAGAGATAGACCCCGAAACTATTTTCCAGGCCAACTAAATGGCTGGGTGGATTTTCGATTACAATATTTCGATTCAGGGACCCTTAAACATACGAATAGACACATATTACAAAATTTTTATATTTTCCCGGCACATCTGACCACCATTTTGAATTTGGCCCTCTAGCAGCTTCCACCAGCATTTTAGAGAGAGGCACCCAAGCTTAATCGCTTCAGCAGGGTTTTTTCATATAGAAACCACCTTCAAAACAAGTTCCCCGCAAATTGGTGACGGATTTTAGGTCTCGTACCCAACTAGATTAACGTTAGAAATATCACCAATAACACATATATAATTATTTTTGTCTAAATTCCGACTATTTATCAATTGTTAGAATGTGCACAAACTGGTATTGTTATTTAATCAAAAAGTATTTAAAGCGACAAAAATTGGTAAGAAAACCGTCATAAAATTTACGTTAGATTTACGTCATTTTCTGACGTAAAAGTAACGTAAATTTAACAGTAAAATTTTACCATTATTGGACGCTAACCAAAATCTAACCATAATGACGTAAACGTAACGTAAATCTAACCATCGATGTTAACTGGGCATGAGTATGATGTCTTGTCCATATATATGTTTTTATATAAAATTTTGTGCCGTGCAGTCCCCCTACACTTAGTAATACAGTATTTCGTAATATAAGACATCCTGTATACACTATGAGTGAAGTGTTCACGGAAACTACTAAAGTCATGACCCATTCGTACATATAGTAGCCATTACGATACCAGTTACGTTCATATGCATCTGAACGTAACTGGTATCGTATATATACTAGATTGGCTTAGAAATGTCCCTTATGTCCACCTATAAAACACTTACAATAATATAAGCACTGATAGAACCCGTGTGATAATAATATGCACTGATAAAACACTTGTGACAATATTATATGCACTGATAAAACCAGTGTGACAGTCAGATAGAACTCTTCAATCTGTTTTACAGAGTTGTTACGAAAGCCTTCTTATAATTATGTATAAGATGACTGACCTTATAAGTTTAAATATGCCTTCTACATGTTATGTCACATCACAAATCGTCGATCAGTGGCTCGACTGTGTACATAAGACGCCATAGCGCAAACTGATCCGAGTAGAATGATGCCTTTTACTCATTTTATATACCTACTTATACTAAAAAGGGATTTAAGAATGTCCTGATAACATTCTACAATTAACGCACTGATAAAACTGACGGCTTTAAAATAAACACTTTACTATTTATGCTACTGCAACCATATACATTTTAGTTTGGAAGTTTAATTATATATACCCTATACCGCCCAAGGACATTAAAAATTAACCTGGTATATTAAATTGACGCATATATCGTTCACTCAACACAAACTAGGGACTAACATATGGTTCATTTTTATTTCAATAATTCGCTTGCGCGTAGGGATCTTTAGCAGTGGCAGGAAACCATGGAACCCTGAGAAAACCCACAAGTTTGGACAGGCGACCCTTCTCCTTGGCACGTACAACCTGAGAATCGAAACCACGCCATGGAACCCTGAGGAAACCCACGAGTTTGGACAGGCGACCCTACTCCTTGGCACGTACAACCTGGGAATCGAAACCACGCCAGTTGACTAATGACATACCTAATGATACAGCGTACATGCTAACCGTTCGACCATCCAACCCCCTCAATGCATACAAGAGCTTAATATGAAAGTATAGTATGAACATAAACCAAACTTATCTATACTAAAATAAGATTTAAGAATGTCCTGATAAAATTCTACAATATACGCACTGATAAAACTGACGGCTTTAAAATAAACACCTTGCTATTTATGCTAGTGCAACCATATTCATTTTAGTTTGGAAGTTTAATAATATATACCCTATACCGCCCAAGGACATTAAAAATTAACCTGGTATATTAATTTGACGCATATATCGTCCACTCAACACAAACTAGAGACTAACATATGGTTCATTTTTATTTCAATAATTCGCTTGCGCGTAGGGATCTTTAGCAGTGGCAGGAAACCATGGAACCTTGAGAAAACCCACTGACCGTTCGACCATCCAACCCCCTCAATGCACACAAGAGCTTAATATGAAAGTATAGTATGGACATAAACCAAACTGAACTATTTAAGAACCTACATGTGAAATTTTCTGCAATAAACGTATTTCATTTTGTGTTATTTTAAGATCTATTGAGACAGCGCAAGTGGGTTTTTAATCCGTTATTTTAAAAAAAATAATACCCCTTGGAACAGGCGTACACGTCTTTTGAAGACAGTTAGTTTTTAAAAGGTTACACATTAGAATGTATCAACCGTCTGGCATTACTCGTATTGTCAGGGTATACTTATAGTAGTTGAACAAATTCTGCCGAATGTAGCTGTTACGTTTCAATTAAACTATTGGTTTGTTTATAGTGTTAGAGCAAATTTATGAGCAAAATCTAAAATGTATCGAATGGAACTGCCACGTTTCAATAATTAAACTACTGGTATATCTTAACGTTACACAGCGTCCGGATTTCCATATACTTTAATAATATGCACAGTGATCTAATCATCTAGTTATGTTAATTGGACTATATACGACATCAAATATGGCGAATTTAAAAATATTATCACTGACAAAAATACTGAAATCGCCGGCAACTTCATTCTGAACTACAAAATATAAGGGTAATATCTGTTCTGTCATCTAATATCGTAAAGAGTATTTCATAGTATTATCGAATTACACTCAAATCATGTCACCATATGGCAAGTTTTATAAATAATATATGCAATTATGCCTTGGCTGGCTTTTTATTTCTAGTCATTTAGCATTCTAACAGTGCCACAAGATATAAATATCTTACATTAAAAATATATATATTTTTTTTTAAATAAAAAACAGTAATATGTTTATACAATTTACCCAGCTTTCACTCGGATCAGTACTTCGGTTTCACTGACTGTTGGTTCTGGATTCTGCAATACCTTTAACATTTTGATTCCGCCGAATCCTGTCAATACCAAACTCTTCATTTCCTTGACCTGGGCAGGCGTTTCAGATTCAACAGCTTTGCCATCGTGTTCGGTAGTATCAGGAGCTGCAGGCGCAGCTGATTCAGACATATTAGAATTGGCTGGTGTTGGAAAACGAAGCTTACTCAGCAAGTCTAGGACTAGGGGTCGTAAAGCCTATCGTTTATCCAAGGTCAATAAAAATATTAATTATGCTGATTTCACGACGGCAAACCGATAGTTCTCGACAGTGTGGGTTGTGGCAAATATCGACTAGATGTCTTTGCTGTATTTCACACGCTTATCGTATACAGGCAATTCTATAGCATTATATGCATGGACCGCGTCTTCAATCGGAACAAACGTTGATGTAAACACGTTTGATTTTCTCTGCATTGTCGAATAGCTAGTGCGTAAACAAAGTGACCATTATTGATTTCCCGACTTTGTTGTATACGACATATATGTTACAATGTCGATAATCAATCTGTATTAATTGAAAACTATAGAAATTAAATGAAATGAAATGGGGTTTAATGTCCCGCTGTTATTCTCTGAACTGTTCTAGTGATGGCGGGCATACGCCATACAGTGAGCTACGAGGGATATTTTGCCCGGACAGCGGCAGTACGGTCTACTCTTAAATAGAATTCCAACTGTCAAGGGATCTTTTAGGCACACGCCAATGTATACACAGGACTTAGAATTTCCTCCCACGCGAACGACTAGACGACTGTCCTTGTCATTCCCCCCACATCCTGCATCATTGGCAAATAGGAACCACGCCGGAAAATATGGATGAACTCCCTCGACCAATGCTGGGATCGAAGACCCGACCTCTAGGTTCACGAGCCAGCGTTTTACCCACATTGGGATTTGTGTAAGAGATAAAACCGGATAATTAACAATCTGAGTTATAATCTGTGGTTATTTTAAACTGTAGGGTGTTAATTAGCGACTGTCGGAACATCACGAATCATTCATTCTCGACAATATGATGTATTTCATGACAAATTTCACTTCACACTTTGCTGCAGATCTTTAAACCAATTAATATCAAAATATACCCATAAATTTTATTCACTTCATCCAACTGTTTATTAATTTAATGAATTACTGCCTACTAATATTACATATATTCAACTTTAAATTACGTAAATATGTATATGAAGCCTTCAAACTTCGCAATTCAATACTTGCTATCGGAGCCGTTACTTTTATATAATTTTACGTTTATGAATAAGGGGGGTTGGGTGTCCGAATGGTTAGCGTGTGCGCTGTATCATACGGCCTGTCATGGAGTAAACTGGCGTGGTTTCGAATCCCCTGTTGTACATGGCAAGGAGTAGGGTCGCCTGTCCAACCTCTTGGGTTTTCTCCGGGTATTACGGTTTCCTCCTACTGGTAAAGACCCCTACGCGCGGTCGAATTATTAGAATAAAATTAAACCATATGTTAGTCCCGAAATGACCTAGTTTGTGTTGAATGGACGTTAAACCCCATTACTCTATGTGTTGTGTTACCTTGGTGGCTGATTGGTATTATGTCGTCACGTCGCCCTTCTTACGCCGACAAGCTGACATTTTATCCCGACAACACGGCATCATTTTAACTCGACAATAGGACATTTTCTCTCGACACCATGAGGTATTTTCGCCTTAAAATGTTGTGATGTCGGGTTGTCGGCCATGTTCCTCGCAATATACAGTATATGGTAATGTACACTGATCCTGTTTTGGTCAAGAAAGTTCTCGGGACTTTGCAGTGTGGTTTCTCCATGTCGGTAGTGCAGAACGAAAGCCTCGCCAAGAACAGTGTCTAGTTGTGTAATTGGGTCAAAAACACAAGCTCCTGTGTACACACTGGCCATTCACAGTTGAAATTCCATGAAGAAATGTCACTGTCCATAGACAGTTTCTGTCATAGCACTCTGCTATAAGGATGACATCGATGCGGCTTAATGAACCACAATTATTAACTTTATTTCCTCCGCTAAATTAAATTCTAAAACATCTTTTTGTATGAATAGAAAAATAAATAAAACAGTTTGACGTGTTTGTAAGTAAAAATCAGTCGCGGTGCCAGCCGTCGGTGGTTGCAGGAGCCAAAGCGGCAAAGCCACGAGTTCCAACTAGGGGTTAGGCAGTCTGGCAGTATTTCAGGCAATGATCGTTGAGGTAAAGTGTGGTTGGATTCAGAGGTCAATTAGTACTCGTACTGATAACACCTAATGCACCAGAGCTCCAAAGCTATAGACTAAATTTATCCCTGATAAAGTAGCTAAGCTAAGACTCCAAAAGACTCTTCAATCGACTTCGAGATTCTACAAAGATTCTACAAAGTCCTAAGGTTGTCGTTCCTTTTTTTATTTTTCTTTACTTTATCCATTTATTTTTTTCTTTCTACGTAGTTTATTTGTTTAGGAATATTTACTTATTCCATCTATCTTTCGTTTGGCTAAATACAAGAGTTTTCCCTTTTCGTTTTGTCACTAGATTCGACTAGATATCCATATATTTATCTACTTTTTTTATTCTACCACTTTATTCACTTTTTAGATTTCAGTCTTGGTCGCTTATATTTTTACATTTTTTACTTTGTCAGTTTATTTCATCTAGTTTTTTATATATTCCTATTAGCTTTATTTTCTCTACAAGGGCCTCAGTTAGTTCTCTTTGTTAGGCAATCATTGTACAAGCGAACAGAGTTTATTGAACTAAACTCAGATCAAAGATATCATCAACGGTTTAATCACCATTGTTGAGATAAGGACTTGACAGCTGATCTGCTTTCTGGCTTATATAAACATTAAGAACCTATAGTTAATTAGCACAATCAAAACTAATTAACTTGCGGATCGGTGTGGAAAAGGTCATTAACGGATCACTAGTGAATTAAACAAACAATCATTGTTTAATATACATCACTCTACTTAAGAGTATCAATTAGAAAAAGTCAAATCAGCTTATTAGCTAAATTGACAACAGATTAGATCACCAATCAACACTGTTCAGTCCCTCCTTTTGTTTTCGGGTATACTTTCGGCAGCACAAGAACGATGGCGTCAGAGGCTAGTTCAACCATGACCATGGCCGACGCTTTTAAAAGCAGCCCTGCACCGAAGTTCTTCCCTGCAACAAAAAGGAGAGAGGAGCAGTCCCACGTCGTGCTGGTCAAACCCCTTGAAGGCAAGTCCTTCCAAGGGGCCAAACTGACGGCAGTGGGGAAAGAATTAAGGACTAAGTGGGGTATCAGCAACATACCCGACATCAAGATAACGGTGACTGGACATGTCAGACTTGCCCTAAAAAGTAAGAACGACATGGACAAGGCACTGGTCCAGGACGTCTTACTCGGTATGACCGTGACGGTAGCCGAACCGACCACCTTGTTAACAGACAAGGTGGTTGTTCATGGGATACCGGCCGATTATACTGGGGAAGAAATAATGGACGATCTGAAGGATAGGGAGTATGGCGTCATTGAGGTATATAGGTTTAGAGTGGCCGAAGGGAAGGACCAGGGAAGCGTTGCCCTGACCTTCAGGAAAGGTACAGCACCCGAGGCCATAAAAATTGTATATCTTAACAGGCGGACACATCCCTATGTCCAGAGGGTGCGACAGTGCGCCAAGTGCCAAAAACTGGGTCATACGGAAAAGTACTGCAAAGGAAAAACCGTATGCTCCCAGTGTGGGGGAGGACACGCGATGGCTGAATGTAAGGTGGGCAGTAAATATAACTGTTCAAATTGCAAGGGCAGCCACACGGCCAACTCCCCCCAGTGCCCAAGAATCCAAACAACGAAAGCAGCACTGCGCCTGCAGAGTAAAGAAAAACTCACCTTTAGGGAGGCAACACTACAACTGAAGAAAAAGGAGAGTGAAGCAAAAGTTGTCAGAAAGCCGGCGGTGGAGCCAAAACAAGCTCCAGCACCGACTATCTCGAAACCGGATGCCGAACCAACCCCTATAAGAAAAGAAAAGAAAGAGAAAAAGAAAGTCGCCAAACCTGAAGAAGCGAAGCAGAAGGCCCATGAAGCAAGTTTTACCCCAAAATTTAAATCGGAGAACAGCTTCATGGACTTCATGCAAGACCTGATTCAGATGGCAATCTCCAAGGAAGACCCCAAAACAAAACTAACAAGCATATTCAACAGACTGGGGAACTACTTCATAAACGCGGAAGAACTGGGAAACTTCATATCAGCATCAAAGACACCAAAAAGGTCAAGGGATGAGGTAGATGAAGAGGAGAAACTTGGTCCTCAGGTCAATCTCGCAATCCGAAGGAGGATCACTCGTGTGCGCCACTTTAGCGCTGGGGATATCCCCAGCAGCATACCGGTATTGGCTCCGGAGGCAAGCACAAGTGTGGCACCACCTATGGAAAGCGAGACACCCGTAGATCAATATATCCTAAGCATCGACTCGCACCTCTCCAGACAGTCATCATGGCAGGGCAGGTTAAAGTTCTACAACTTAATGTCAATGGACTGTCCTCCAGATGTGCTGAACTGAGAAAATACCTTAAACACCACCCAAAAGATGTGCTATGTTTCCAGGAGACGAAACTACTACCAACAAAGAACGACATCCACCTACCCGGTTACACTTGTCAGAGAAGGGACAGGCCGGGCAGCACGACTAATGGTGGCGGTCTTGCCATCTACGTCAGTGATAACATAAATTATACTTCTGTCTCATTTGACGTGGAGTGCCCTCTAGAAGCAATGGGCATAGCCATCACATTGAGCAATAAAACAAATTTGACAATAGTGAATGTCTATGCACCCCCAGGAGTCACAATAAAACCAGATGACTTCAAGTCACTTCTCGACGAACTTCCACGGGGCGAATCTGTGCTTTGCGGTGATTTCAACGCTAAGCACGCTCTGTGGGGATCACCGAGGAATGACTGCAGGGGGACTAGCCTATGCTCAACAATAGAAGGGAACGACCTATGCGTACTGAATGATGAGAACCCAACATTTGTTGGAGGAAATGCCCCACCTTCACACCTGGATCTTACATTCTGTACGCTTGGTCTGGCAAACCGCTGCGACTGGCAAGTACACGAAGACGAAACACTAGGCGCTGACCATCTGGTGATAGAATTCTGCATCCAAGCCGAAACAATCAAGGAAGCCTATAACGGAAGACCCAATTGGAAAATGAAAGAAGCCGATTGGGCCAACTTCCGTGTAGGCTGCCTCGGTTGGAAGGAAGAAGACATCATTGACACCAACATAGACGTGTACTCTGCCAACATCACGAGTGCTATCATAGGTGCAGCAAACGACTCGATTCCCAAGACGTCTGGTAAGAAACCAAGGACTAGAAAACCTTGGTGGTCCCCTGAATGTCAGAAGGCAGTTGACCAACGAAAGAAGGCACTCCGCCTCCGGAATCGCAACTACAACGAAGTCAACCACCAAAACTACCTGAAGTTGAAATATGCTGCAAGAGAGACCATCCAGAAGGCGCAAAGTGGGCACTGGATGACATTCTGTAATGCGTTGAATAAAAATACGCAAACAGGTGTCGGCTGGAAGAAACTAAACGCAATGAACGGAAAAAGCAGATCATTCAACATACCAAACCTTGAAAATGGAGATGAGTACGTTACAAACGGCAATGAAAAGGCAGACCTGTTAGCAAAAGCATTCGCAGACGCCAGCAGGGACGAAAACCAATCACCAGAGTTCCAAAAGAGAAATGAAATCTTCTACTCACAGCACCCCTCATTAGTAATTAAGCCTAATGAAGATGCTGAACCAATCAACCTGCCCTTCTCTGAGGAAGAGTTAAATAAAGCTCTTTCCCTCAAGAAGGACAGTGCGGCCGGTGAGGACGAAGTAAAGTACTCAATGCTGAAACATCTACCTGGGAGTGCCAAAACGATACTACTAAACTTCTTCAACACATCCTGGCTGACAGGAGAGGTACCTAAAGAATGGCGGAAAGCCAACGTCATCCCTCTACTGAAACCAGGAAAAGAGAGAACAAAGCCAGAATCCTATCGTCCAGTAAGCTTGACATCCACACTATGCAAAACCTTGGAGACAATAGTTAACACCCGACTACAATTCTATCTGGAGAGTAACCGACTAATCGACGAAAATCAAAGCGGGTTCAGGAAGGGACGATCAACAATGGACCACTTGGTGCGACTACAGCAAGTCATGTCTCAGGCTCTCCTTTCGGGGAACCTGTTGTGTGCCGTGTTCGTAGATCTAACCAAGGCCTTCGATTTAGTTTGGTTGGATGGGTTGCTCTTCAAGCTAGGACGTATCGGTATAACGGGCATAATGTTTCGGTGGATCAAAAGCTTTCTGAGTGATAGAAGAATACAGGTGAATGTTGGCAAATTCCTGAGTGCCGAGCAAACATTGGAAAATGGCACGCCTCAGGGGTCGGTCATCAGTCCCACTCTCTTCAACATAATGATCAACGACATACAGAAATCATCCTACCTCGACGCCAGAACTGAGTTAGCAAAATTTGCTGACGACAGCACAATATGGGGGAAAGGGAAGAGATTCTGCGAACTACAAACGAACATGCAGAAGGCCTTAAATAAGTTCATGGCATGGGCAAACGACTGGGGATTTAAGGTCTCAGAGAAGAAAACGGTCGGCATGCTTGTGAGCAGGGATAGTGGGATTAGCAGAATGACTCTGTGTATGAACGGGAAAACCATCGAATTCAAAGACCAAACCAAGTTCCTTGGCGTAATCTTTGATCGAAGGCTGACCTGGAAACCGCACATCGACTGGACTGTAGATAAATGCTCTAAAATCCTTAACTTAATGAGAAAAATAACGGGCAGCTCGTGGGGAGCCAACAGAGTAACACTAATGATGGTGTATCGTGCTCTTATACGCTCTGTATTAGACTACGACTCTTTGGCCTTCATGAATTGCACGCCAACACTCTTAAGCAAGCTTGATACAATCCAATACAAAGCTCTGTGTATTGCGACTGGTGTAGGGCTTGGGACTAAGAGAGAAGCATTACTACAGGAAGCCGGAGAGTTGCCCCTATCTCTAAGAAGAAAAGAACTAGCGACGAGATACTGGGCTAAGATCTCGCAATTAGGCGATAGATCACCAACCTTCGTCAGCCTAAAGAAGACAAGATATGTAAGGGATCCTAGAAAGAAAAGCTTCGGACAGGGCATCAGAGAAACAGTCAAGGAACTACGATTGGAGGAGCTCGTGATAAATGAACACGACCCACCAGTTGTCGCCCCTTGGACACTCCCGATACCTCGAGTGAATCTAGACCTACTACAAACAACCGATAAGAAAAACAACCCAATTGCTGCACGGGCAATATCCCTAACACACATGGAGGACAACTGGCCGTCTGATGACTGGGAACATGTTTACACGGACGGCTCACGCAATCCTGAAAGGGGCACCAGCTCGTTTGTAATATACCTGCCAAACGGGGAACAGGGAATAAGCAGGAAACTGCCCAATAACTGTTCGGTGTACACTGCAGAGATCGTGGCCATCCGTGACGCTATATCATGGATCTCCCATCAAAAGACGGGCAAGTTCGTCATTCCAAGCGACTCTCTGAGCAGTCTGATTTCAATCCAGAATGACAACTCGGACTCAAGACCAGAAGTCATACTGGAAATCAGACAGCTGTACCAGAGGGTCCTAGATAAGGGAAGTAAACTAGAGCTCGTGTGGATTCCATCACATGTGAACATTAGAGGAAACGAAGAGGCAGATCGACTCGCCAACGAAGGTCTCAAGGACACAGCACCATTCCGCACCATAGACTACAGCACTTCGGAAATCTACAGTATGGTCAGAAGACAGGCCAATTCAAACTGGGAATTAAAACTCGTTGAACTTGACACATACAGATTCCGACTGGATGACAAGATCTACACAAAGACAGCGTTCAATCACCCTAGAAGAGATATATGCAAACTTATATCGAAACTAAGGGTGAAAGAGCGGCTGCGAGACCACAAACACCAAGTCATCGTCTGTGAGTGCGGAGAAGAATGTACCACCAACCATGTCCTGGTAAACTGCGAAGTATACAAGGAGGAGAGAAGGGAATTAGTGGAACTGATGGAGGCCAACAACATACCACTCAACACTAAGAACCTACTCTTTCCGAGACCAGAGGTCAAGCTACAAACTTCGAACTTATCAACGATTTAATGAGCACAGTTGGATTAAGTAGAATAGTGAAGTAAGAGGGAGTCACGGTCAGACGGACTCGGTATCTAAACACTAAACTACATATGGGAGATTTACCAAACTAGCAGGATAGTGGAGTAAGGGAGGGTCACGATCAGACGGACTCGGCATCTAAACACTACCCCGCTATATATACATAATGGGATTGTGGAGTAAGGGGAAGTCACGATAAGACGGGCTTGGCACCTAAACACAAAATTCCAAACATAGTATACAGATCGGGTTAGTTGAGTATGGGGAGACCATGATAAGACGGGTCTGGCAACTAAAGACTATACCTAGAAAGAAGACATCTACCAATCCAAGATAATAAGTTTTTATTAGTAAATAAAGGGAAGACCTTCCCACTAAACCTAATCCATGGCTTATGGCCGAAAATGGAAAGATTACAAAATCATATTCTAACAACAGGTAGCAGCTTCGGCTCTCCTACTTCTAGTCTGCGATATCACATTAGTGGAAGCGGACGTTAAACATACCATTCCAGTTCCAGAGGTAAAGTGTCAAACTAACGGACAAATCCCACGCACGAACGCCAAAGTAGGGTATGGGAGACCTTCCCCAGAAAATTTTGAAAAATTGACTGTCGGAAATGCTATGGCGGGTGGGGCACCAGGCAGGGTAAGCTTACTCTTCCGGACACCTGTTACCATTGTTTGTCGTGTCTTTGTACACGTTGAACAGTCCATATGCTGATTACACTATTATGTCTATAACGTTTTTGAGGACTACTAATTTTGTCTAATGGTTTTGACTGTTCGTACTTGGTTTTATTTTATTTATATTTACAGTATTCAGCCAGGCGTGGATCTTCGAGATAAATAAATCTGACCACATACCGTCCGTCGCCTGATCACTAGTTTATCCGATCAGAGACGAACATGGCAAAGGAACGGACTTTCGAACCTCAACGAAGTACCCTTGTGAGCGCCATAGCAACGAGTCCTTGTTGGAGTTTTGGGGACCTCCCCCGAGAAAATTTTGAAAAATAGACTGTCGGAAATGCTGCCTGACAGTACTCAGGCACCGATCGTCGAGATAAATGAGCTGATCGGATGCCGGGAATGCCTCCAGGTAGCATTTCAGACACTGGTCGTCGAGATAAATAGAGCTGGCCAGATAAATCAGAGGGTGTCAATCGAACGGAGTGAGTGTAACAAGTGAATGCACATTCTCGTCGCGTTGAACCTATACCCCAAAACTTTGAGGATCGTAAAAAGTACTTCTCAAGTAGGTTTACAGCAGAATGGGCTTGGTAAAAAATCACTCATTGTGCAAGTCTATGACTGGGTGGGGATGTCAGTGGGATTTAAACACCGTAGAAGGTATTGATTACTAAAACGTAACACATTTTTGTTTTTATTTTCTAAAATTATGGTGGGAGGGGCAAACAGAGGCAGACCAAATTTATCCCCCCCCCCTGTCGCCGCCACAGGTAAAAATTAATCCCTTTTTGGTGTATATAGGTAATGAAATGAGTAAAAGGCAAAGCCCGTCTGTGTATAACAAGGCTGCGACTGATATGGCTTAGTTTTGAAAAGACAAAAGTTAAATTCTAAAAAAAAAATGGGCAAAAAATTTTGATTTTGCTGCAAACTTTTCAATTTTCAATTTTTATTTAATTTCTAACTTTAAGAAAAATATTTTAATGTCCAATTTTAATATTGACTTATTCAGTCTAGGAAAGCACAGAAGAATCGAACAGTATTGTAATTTCACTTAATTTTGTCTAAAAATCAGGAATATTCATGGGATCTATAAGTTTGTCAGGAAATTGAAAATTGGCAACACTGAGTTAATAATGTACAGCAGATATTTTATCCAGAATAAGCTTTTTTCTTCTTCTTTGAAACATTAAATTCTGCATTTCCGTCATGTAAGAAGCAATATCCCAGCCTTTCTAGACATTTTTTCATCCTTTTTAGTAATGTTTTGAGAGATTTAATTGTACCTGTGTTGACAATTAGATGATAGATAGTAAGTTCTCGTTTATGATGTCAATTTTGTCATAACCACTTTTTTTGACTTCATTTTTTCAGGAAATTGATGTAAAGGTCGAGACGTCTTGCTTCAGTACAAGGATTGCAATAACAATTTGTATGATGCCCCTGAGGTTTGAGATGTTGGAAACATTGAATAATTCCCAATTTTGTGAAAAATGTGTAGTCTGTAACCGGTTTGTTGGAGAAAATGTGATCATAGCCTAAATTTTGCATTTTTTTCATTCATCAAGGCCTATTTTCAACCATAATTCACCGATTTAGTTTATATGTACGTATGTTTGCCAGATTCCTTTGATAATGTTAGTTCTGAAACCAAAGATTAGATTGATTCAGTCAGTGACATGTTTAGAGGTGGGGATACATGTTTCTGTATAAATCTGTAATATTACAATCAATGCAACTGGTTGGTGATTTTCCTGTTTGCATATTGTCCAGGTTTTCTAAAATTATATTACTTTTTTCCTGTTTGCATATTGTGCGGGTTTTCTAAAATTGTAATACTTGCCAGTCTGGCAATCTAAAAAAGTGGAAAATTATTGTTTTTTTGTAAAAATACTGCATGTAAATTTTATACACTTTGCATGGCATGACGGTAAAAGATTATTGACATTTTGAGAATAATAATAAAAAATAAAAAAAAATGAAATGGCAAAATTTCAAAACTATTTTACAAATTTGTATGGGGAATTTTTGATTTTAGTCCAAATTTTATGATGTTCATTGTTTATTTTTTCTTTTCAAAATTAGTGGAAAATATTTTAATGTATAATTTTTACTATTTCTGCATCATAAATCATAAAGGTTACATGAGAAGAAAGTACAATAATTTCACTCAATTTTGCCATAAAATCATGATAAGTTGTCTCAATTTATTCTGATTACCCCCAATGTTGCTGTCAAATTTGGTAAAATGAATAAAAATGTCTTGCATGTCTTTATTTCCATTGTTAAATAACTTGGAAAGGATCCATGTGTATGTCATATAAAGTATCAATTTGTTTGTTAGAAATGTAAAAATTAAGAAATTTAGTCTAATTATGGACTGCTGAGGTATGTTAGAATTTTCAAAACATGAGTGAACATCATTTTGTTGCTGTGTTCTTCTGACTTTGTTGTATTTCCCTTCTCAAGAAAATAAAATCTATGCGTTTGCAGGTAAATTTCTCTGTCTTCATTTCATTTAGACTTTCTCAACATCCCCACCCACCCGTTTTCATGAATATGATATTTAAATATTCAGTTGAACATAACTGACTACAAATTATCAGTAATTGGATTTTGTAACCAGGCAATTTATTTTGCACAAACAATAATTACATATAAGATTTCATTGATTTCTAAGACTTTTTTATGGCCACACATGTAATCCTATGACAATTTTTCCAAATGAGTCCATGTAGATGTAAATCTATTATTTATGGTGTTCTTTTAATATGTAGCATTTACAAAGCAATGAAATATTAATTAATAGCCTTTTCATATGTGACAAAGAGATCTACATCAAATTAAACCGTACATATACATGTACATATAGACGTCTGCTGGTTTTAATCATTAATGATATTGACGTTTTCAACTCTATAAAACTTCTTCTAAGGCAAGGTCTTATTAAAACATCTAATGTATTCAATATGTTCTTTATGGGCTACACACGAATGGCCTCTGCTTGTTTTGATAAAAATCACAATCTCATTAAACATCTTATTTATTCAATATGTTCTTTATAAGCTACGCATGATCTGTGTTTTAACGCTCGGCAGAACTTTGTGACTTCAAAAGAAATATGCAGTGCAGTTACAGATACTATAATCTTATAAATAAACAATATCAAATATGATGATCACTCTTGTACCATGTTTCCTAATTGTCGCTTCCTTTATAAGACGGTGTTTACAGACAGTAAGTCAGACTTGGAATAGTACCCCTCTCGATTTATGTCTATTTCATGTTCTTAATAAAGGTCTTATCAATTATGCTGATCTCCTGTTATCCGCAGTGTTACAGATATCAGTAATGGATACCGTGACTGTGAACCTGGGAGTGAATCGCCATACCAGCGGGAAGTCCTTCACGGTGGTCATGGACCAATGATTACAGTAATGGTACCACTGACGCCCGGAAGCGACAATGGAGGAAATCTTTAGAAGAAGACGAAGTTTCCAGTCGTTTTTAGGTAAGTATATACATATTTGCTAGTAAACTGAAAATTGGAAAGCCAAAAAAGACCAAGGGATAATTTTAACAAATTTTAAAGGTTAGGAATTCGCTACATATAACGTTTTAAAAAGAATGTCAAACTAGTAAAATAATTAAGTGAAGGAAATAAGTGAAAACAGCGAAGTTTAAAATAATGGACGATCACAAGGCTATTATAATATGCCGCCATGACGTGGGCATGCGTCGTCACACGTTGGATGTGGGGTTTGGAGGGATTTCCAGATCTAGTCAGTGACTATAGATATAGAAATGCATAGTGCTACATAGTGGGTAATTTTCTATAAACGTAGGAATAAAATCAGAATCTTAAAATTGAAACGGTTAACTAAGCTAAAAGAAATATATGATGTCTCCGGTGTATAAAGCTAGATCGTGTTCATAATGTCTCTGATCTATAAAGCTAGATCGTATTAATGTAATGTAGTATAATGACCAAATAATGAATTGTATATGTCTCTAACCAGGAAGGGTTAAGGTCTGGACCTGTGTACAATTCGAGTTTAGGTCTGGGATAAAGGAAAATGCCCAGGGAAAATTAAAACTGAACGGCCCTTTGTAAATTCACGGGATAGCGTATTGGGTTTTAAAGGGACAATAACATTCTTGCTGGCTTGGTAGCTCCAGAAAATAAATAATACTCTTATTCTAAGTACTAGATGTTTAAGTGTCCTACCTGTTGTGTAAATTATCCATTACAACCTATTTTACTTGTCCAGGGGGTTCGAAAATATTTTAAAATCCAAGTCACATTTGAAAAGGTTTACGTTAGACTTTTCAAATCAATTGGTTGAATTTTTCCAATTTTTTAAAATAGGTGTTTTAAGATGAAATTTATATCATCATTTAATTGGAATATTCTAAAATAATACAATTTGTTGACCAGAACGAAGATTGGGACATATTATTCATTTACAACAAGAGTGTTATTGGGGCTTTAAATAAATGGTTTACATTGAAACAGAATGCATTGCAATATATAGCGAGTAGCTATTGCAATACAACTGTTTTTGGTTTATTCGCGTGGTTTTGTTAAAGAAGTATAGAAGAGAATAAGCTCAAAGTATGTATTAAAAGCAGAAAATATAACATGGTAAAATGGATAGTTTAAAGGTGGATTTGAATGTGCGATAAGCCGTCGAATAAATTTTGAATTACCTGATGTGTCATGAGCAGTGTATACGTAAAACCATACTAATGCATTGAAAACGTCAAGAACTTATTTGTAAATAATTGTTATTTGTTATATGTTAACGTCATGACTATAATAACTTAAGGGTTGTGTTTTTTTTTGGTTTTTTGTTATTACACCCAAGAATATAATATTGTCGGGTCTTGAAATAAATACTGATCACATTTGTTTCAAGATGACGTTTAGTTTGAATTCAGAAAGAAATGAATTGACGAACAAGTATAAAATGCTCATAGGGAGTATCTATATGGAAATTTAAAAAAAAAAAAAAACAGGCGTATCTGTCTAATTTGATCCCAGTGAGCTAGATAGCACGCGTGTTGCTACAAGCTCGGGATATACAAAAAGTTATATATAACACCAACGTTGAAAAGGGCTATAGTCTTAATTAAAGACAGGTACAGGCAAATTGCAGTACCAAAGTCTGGTTAGTGTAGACCATTTGTTCATGAGCTTCGACTTATTAATGAGATAAAACTGTCACTGCCAGAAAGTAAGGAAGAATACTTATGGGTTTCAATGTTGTTAATGACTCGAGGTGATAAGCGTAAGAATATGATTAACGCTATAAACCTCAGAATGCCTCGTTCGGCATTTTTGTCCAAACGTGGTAAAATTTTTGCCACGATTTTGCAACGTTGTAAAGGTGTTCCAAAGCGTGATTATTGGTTAAATTGCCTTGTTTTTGGAACGAGGTATTTTTTTACAAAGCGACCGGATAAGAATGCCTCGTTTACTGAACGTGTTTTTTTTTCAAGATAATTATTAGTGGTATATGTTATCAGTGAATTTGTGAAAATTAAGATTTATGGTATTTAATACAAAAATATATAAAACCAGTCCAAACTATTATATTATAATCAGAGAAATGTTCAAACAATGAAATAGACAAGAATAGAATATACACCATACCATAAATCATTATTGCATAATTAATATCCATATGTCTTCATAAGTAAACATTTTTATTAAATTTTAATGTATGAGGTGTGCTTTATTTTCTATTTAATTGACAATTGGTATGAGTCGACAAATTTATACCTGCAGGTTTATATAAATTTGCTTCGATAATATTTTGTGCAATATAATGGGGTTTCAACAGAAACAGTCAGTGCCATAGTCAGGTTTAAATAATAAATATAGTGGTTTATTTGTTGTGTTTGGTGGTTCTTCTTTGGCATATCTTACATCAGATGGGGGTTAAATTTTCGGAATCCTTGAAGGAATGCCTAAAAATCTATCGGATCAGAATTTTGATATCGGTCAACTGATGGTTAACGTTTTGAACTGAATATCATTGATGTAAGAATGATTTACGTCTAAACTGTGTCTGTGAAGTGTAATTAATGACAGTACACAGAAAATGTCTAAATTATAGGGACAGTCTAGTCCACGACAGATTTAGTTAAGATTTTTAGATGTTGATGTGTCTTATTATTGTTGCTTTTGTATCGTTGCAGCTAATGTATATTGGTATGTGTTCCATGCACCAGACAATATTGAAGTTATAATATCATAATTTAGAACTTGAACGATGAAGAATGTCGTTGCTGATGTGATGTTAATATGATGTTAGACTGAATATGCAGACCAGATCTATGTCCTGCTGTGACATATGTACTGAAATATTCTTATTGTCGTTAAATGAAGTTGTTCTAATGTTTGGAAACTTATTCAGCAAACCTACCGCAATTTCAGCAGCCGCAGTATGTCTAGTTAGCAGCAGTTACACTTTCATTTTAGCAAATTTATTTCCAGATTTCAATTGGGACCAGTCTACCGTTTGTTTGGAAATTTATTCCAAATTATAGAAGAAGTGTGTCTGTCGAGTCACGGTTTCGTCCAGAAATCGTTGCGTGAGTTTTCTTCAGATCAAAATAGTCCAAGCTTGTTCAGTCCAGATATCCGTAACACGGTATCTGAACGTATTTTTCTTGAGAACTCTCCTCGTGGTAGCTTGTTAAGTCCACCTTTATAAAGTCCAGGTGTTGTCAAAAACGTCTCAGGGTGTGTTACCAAGGAACAGTACTGGTGGAAGCTTGTCAAGTCAGTGCTTGTTAAGTCCAGGTATTGACGTAATTCCCGAGTGCGTGTTTCCGCCAAATTCTAGTTAAAATGTCAGGTTTGATGCTATGTGTCCTGTCATTCAACGAACAGTAAAGTTAATGATACTAATGTTGAAGTTTTTATTAACAAACTGAATATTAGAAACAAAGATAGAACTCTTCTGCTGATAATAACAGGAATTGACGTTAGGTCAAAATATAAAGAATGGTTGAGTCTTTATGAACAGTATATCTGTAAATTTGCGAACATTCGATAGTGAGGTCAAAAGGTTTCGGAATTATGTTCAAGAGTGGTTTCAGCTCCAAAGGGCTGACTCTCAAATAAAACCTGAAGACAGTGCCAGTAATCATGGAAATAGAAAATCTATAAAATCAAGTTCTCGGTATACTGACAAATTTTGTTAGTAACAAAGAATGTAAACCTTTTGAAACGGGCTCTTCAACCTTCTGATAAGAAATTAATTGTCAATCTTAGTAACTCAAATGGTACTCCAAATTTTGTAAATAATGAATTCTGTCAGCGTATGTTCCAAAAGTTAATCTTAATTATAATTTTAAACGTGATCTTATACAGTCTCTCAAGAGACCTCATATTGATATCAAAATATTTGGAAGCGATCCAATTGAGTATAATAGGTTTATGAGAGAATTGAGTACCAATGTTTTGATATTCTGTGACAATTTTGAAGACAGGCTTAATATTTCAGAAAATTGTACATATGGCCAGCCCCACCACAGAGATACCTTTTAATGCTGCACTCAAAGAATTGGATGAACGATATCGTGACACGGACATCTATCTTGAAAATCTAAAGTAATTAGTCAGTAAGTTGCCTTACTATCTTCAAGATCGGTGGAGAATGTGACTTTAAGGATGCTAATTGTATTCCCTCTTTTGAGGATTTAGTTAAGTTCATCCGTGAAGAATCTAAAAAATTATCAGATCGTATTTATGGTAAAGATGCCATGCAGGGAATTTGTTCCCCAATACAAGCCCCTCAGCTTCACAAACCACTACACTGTAGTCAAGCATCACAAAGGTAGAGATCAAGAATTTTCATATGTACCAAAATATGCCCCCCCCCCCCCGGGCTTAAAAAGGGTTATACTCATACATTCACGGTACCAGTTCAAACTAATTTTAAATGAAAGAATATTTCCCGCTGAGAACGGAATTGTCCATAACAGACGATTATATGTGACTGAGTACGGAATTTTCCATAACAGACGCTTGTGACGGCCCAAACTGACGCCTTAGTTCTGACTCGGCCTCGGGGCCTAAAAATGGTTATATTCATACAAACGAGGTGTCAGTTCAAACTAATTTTAAATGAAAGTATAGACCCCACTGAGTACAAAATTTGCACCCTCACGCTGTTTTTAATTTTTTAAAGGTGTTAAATACATAAATCTTCGTAAATCAATTTCCGCTGTGATGGTTCTGTTATAAATCGTCTCTTACGTTTTTTAAAACTGTATTTCATTGTTGTGTCAGGGTTGCATGTTCGTTGTATATTTGTGTACTATTTATATATTTGCATCGTCTGTATTATCACCCTAGGTAGAAGTGGACCGAGCGAGCGAACATATATGTATCATTTACTTGATAATGTCGAGAGTATCCTTGTGGAAATATCGCGTAGTACCTTGTACATTCTATATAGATGATTTTGGTCTAAACTGACACCCTAAATTTTACATCCCTTGACGAACAAGTATAAAATGCTCATAGGGAGTATCTATATGGAAATTTAAAAAAAAAAAAACAGGCGTATCTGTCTAATTTGATCCCAGTGAGCTAGATAGCACGCGTGTTGCTACAAGCTCGGGATATACAAAAAGTTATATATAACACCAACGTTGAAAAGGGCTATAGTCTTAATTAAAGACAGGTACAGGCAAATTGCAGTACCAAAGTCTGGTTAGTGTAGACCATTTGTTCATGAGTTTCGACTTATTAATGAGATAAAACTGTCACTGCCAGAAAGTAAGGAAGAATACTTATGGGTTTCAACGTTGTTAATGACTCGAGGTGATAAGCGTAAGAATATGATTAACGCTATAAACCTCAGAATGCCTCGTTCGGCATTTTTGTCCAAACGTGGTAAAATTTTTGCAACGTTGTAAAGGTGTTCCAAAGCGTGATTATTGGTTAAATTGCCTTGTTTTTGGAACGAGGTATTTTTTTACAAAGCGGCCGGATAAGAATGCCTCGTTTACTGAACGTGTTTTTTTTTTCAAGATAATTATTAGTGGTATATGTTATCAGTGAATTTGTGAAAATTAAGATTTATGGTATTTAATACAAAAATATATAAAACCAGTCCAAACTATTATATTATAATCAGAGAAATGTTCAAACAATGAAATAGACAAGAAAAGAATATACACCATACCATAAATCATTATTGCATAATTAATATCCATATGTCTTCATAAGTAAACATTTTTATTAAATTTTAATGTATGAGGTGTGCTTTATTTTCTATTTAATTGACAATTGGTATGAGTCGACAAATTTATACCTGCAGGTTTATATAACTTTGCTTCGATAATATTTTGTGCAATATAATGGGGTTTCAACAGAAACAGTCAGTGCCATAGTCAGGTTTAAATAATAAATATAGTGGTTTATTTGTTGTGTTTGGTGGTTCTTCTTTGGCATATCTTACATCAGATGGGGGTTAAATTTTCGGAATCCTTGAAGGAATGCCTAAAAATCTATCGGATCAGAATTTTGATATCGGTCAACTGATGGTTAACGTTTTGAACTGAATATCATTGATGTAAGAATGATTTACGTCTAAACTGTGTCTGTGAAGTGTAATTAATGACAGTACACAGAAAATGTCTAAATTATAGGGACAGTCTAGTCCACGACAGATTTAGTTAAGATTTTTAGATGTTGATGTGTCTTATTATTGTTGCTTTTGTATCGTTGCAGCTAATGTATATTGGTATGTGTTCCATGCACCAGACAATATTGAAGTTATAATATCATAATTTAGAACTTGAACGATGAAGAATGTCGTTGCTGATGTGATGTTAATATGATGTTAGACTGAATATGCAGACCAGATCTATGTCCTGCTGTGACATATGTACTGAAATATTCTTATTGTCGTTAAATGAAGTTGTTCTAATGTTTGGAAACTTATTCAGCAAACCTACCGCAATTTCAGCAGCCGCAGTATGTCTAGTTAGCAGCAGTTACACTTTCATTTTAGCAAATTTATTTCCAGATTTCAATTGGGACCAGTCTACCGTTTGTTTGAAAATTTATTCCAAATTATAGAAGAAGTGTGTCTGTCGAGTCACGGTTTCGTCCAGAAATCGTTGCGTGAGTTTTCTTCAGATCAAAATAGTCCAAGCTTGTTCAGTCCAGATATCCGTAACACGGTATCTGAACGTATTTTTCTTGAGAACTCTCCTCGTGGTAGCTTGTTAAGTCCACCTTTATAAAGTCCAGGTGTTGTCAAAAACGTCTCAGGGTGTGTTACCAAGGAACAGTACTGGTGGAAGCTTGTCAAGTCAGTGCTTGTTAAGTCCAGGTATTGACGTAATTCCCGAGTGCGTGTTTCCGCCAAATTCTAGTTAAAATGTCAGGTTTGATGCTATGTGTCCTGTCATTCAACGAACAGTAAAGTTAATGATACTAATGTTGAAGTTTTTATTAACAAACTGAATATTAGAAACAAAGATAGAACTCTTCTGCTGATAATAACAGGAATTGACGTTAGGTCAAAATATAAAGAATGGTTGAGTCTTTATGAACAGTATATCTGTAAATTTGCGAACATTCGATAGTGAGGTCAAAAGGTTTCGGAATTATGTTCAAGAGTGGTTTCAGCTCCAAAGGGCTGACTCTCAAATAAAACCTGAAGACAGTGCCAGTAATCATGGAAATAGAAAATCTATAAAATCAAGTTCTCGGTATACTGACAAATTTTGTTAGTAACAAAGAATGTAAACCTTTTGAAACGGGCTCTTCAACCTTCTGATAAGAAATTAATTGTCAATCTTAGTAACTCAAATGGTACTCCAAATTTTGTAAATAATGAATTCTGTCAGCGTATGTTCCAAAAGTTAATCTTAATTATAATTTTAAACGTGATCTTATACAGTCTCTCAAGAGACCTCATATTGATATCAAAATATTTGGAAGCGATCCAATTGAGTATAATAGGTTTATGAGAGAATTGAGTACCAATGTTTTGATATTCTGTGACAATTTTGAAGACAGGCTTAATATTTCAGAAAATTGTACATATGGCCAGCCCCACCACAGAGATACCTTTTAATGCTGCACTCAAAGAATTGGATGAACGATATCGTGACACGGACATCTATCTTGAAAATCTAAAGTAATTAGTCAGTAAGTTGCCTTACTATCTTCAAGATCGGTGGAGAATGTGACTTTAAGGATGCTAATTGTATTCCCTCTTTTGAGGATTTAGTTAAGTTCATCCGTGAAGAATCTAAAAAATTATCAGATCGTATTTATGGTAAAGATGCCATGCAGGGAATTTGTTCCCCAATACAAGCCCCTCAGCTTCACAAACCACTACACTGTAGTCAAGCATCACAAAGGTAGAGATCAAGAATTTTCATATAGATGTAAATAAGAAACCCATCTTATTAATGATTGTGATAAACTTAAGAAACTTTCTTATGATGAAATCTATAAATATATTGGTGATGAAGAACTTTGCTTTGGTTACCTTAAATCTAGACATAGCGGTTTCGATGTTGGTATAAATTAGATTGTTTTAAGTGTAATCTAAAACATCCAACCATATTGCGTAATGACACAAATGGAGGACAGGGCGGTTCTCATATGGAGGCTGGTCCTGTACAGCAGAGTAGACTATGCAATGCCCATAGTAGCGGTTAAAGTAAATTGTTGAAACTTAAGCTTTTAATGATCCTGAGAGCAGCGTGTGTTTTTGTACACATACTTTAATGCATGCCTTAGGTCTAAGTGGTAAACAAACTAGTATTAATATACAAACTATGAATAATTGTAATAGTATTCCTACTATTGTATTAAGTAATATCAAAGTTTACAGGTATGATATGTCAGATTCTATCAAAGAGTTGTTATATTATTGATCAAATTCCTGTGACAAAGAGTGATGTCCCTTTAGTTATAGACCGGCAACCCAGAGGGTCGAACCTAGACGAAGGAGGTACCAATATCTGACCATATAGGCATCTACATACTAACCTGGGATGCACAGAAGTAGGCATCTGCCGGGGCCCAGTCCACGGGTGTGACCCTGGTGACCCCTATAATGACGCCCAAAATGGGTTAAACTCATACATACGAGGTACCGGTCAAAATCACTTTTAAACGAAAGAATACACCCTACTGATTACGAAATTGGCCATAACAGACGATTTTGATCCCGGTGTGGCTCAGACTGACACCCCAAGGCCGAAAGGGGTGGGGTGGGGCAAAAATATGGTTTGCTCATACATTCGAGATACCAATTTAGAATGAAAGAGTACATCTCTCTGAGTACACAATTGCTCATAACAGAAGATTTCAGCCCTGGGACTTCCCAAAGTGGCACCCCACCACAGGGGCTTAAAAAGGGTCATATTTATTACATTCGAGTTACCAGTTGAAACGAATTTTAAATGAAAGAGTATATCCCACTATGTACGACATTACCCATAACAGACGATTAGACCCCTGGCATCACCTGGACTGACGCACGAAAGCCAAAAAGGGGTGGTTGGGGAGGGATCAAAATAGGGTATACTCATAGAATCTGTGGTACCGCTCAAAAACAATTTTAAACGAAAGAGTACAACTCACTGAGTATGAAATTGCTCATAACAGAAGATTTCAGATTGGGACTGCCCAAACTGACACCCAAAATATGCCCCCCCCCCCCCCGGGCTTAAAAAGGGTTATACTCATACATTCACGGTACCAGTTCAAACTAATTTTAAATGAAAGAATATTTCCCGCTGAGAACGGAATTGTCCATAACAGACGATTATATGTGACTGAGTACGGAATTTTCCATAACAGACGCTTGTGACGGCCCAAACTGACGCCTTAGTTCTGACTCGGCCTCGGGGCCTAAAAATGGTTATATTCATACAAACGAGGTGTCAGTTCAAACTAATTTTAAATGAAAGTATAGACCCCACTGAGTACAAAATGGCTCATAACAGATTTGCACCCTCACGCTGTTTTTAATTTTTTAAAGGTGTTAAATACATAAATCTTCGTAAATCAATTTCCGCTGTGATGGTTCTGTTATAAATCGTCTCTTACGTTTTTTAAAACTGTATTTCATTGTTGTGTCAGGGTTGCATGTTCGTTGTATATTTGTGTACTATTTATATATTTGCATCGTCTGTATTATCACCCTAGGTAGAAGTGGACCGAGCGAGCGAACATATATGTATCATTTACTTGATAATGTCGAGAGTATCCTTGTGGAAATATCACGTAGTACCTTGTACATTCTATATAGATGATTTTGGTCTAAACTGACACCCTAAATTTTACATCCCTAGGCTTGAAAATGTTATTCTAACAAATTTTTAATCCCCTTCACCCCATTCCTAGGTGGAAGTAGATGTAAAACCCAAGGAACGAACGAACATGTCTGCATCGTTTGCTTGATAACGACGAGAGTATCCTCGCCGAAACGTCGTTTAATACCTTGTATTAAGATGATTCTGGCTCTGGGATGGTTCTAACTGACATCTTAAATTTTGCCCCCTTGGTTTGAAAGAAAATATACTGACAAGTTCTGGCGCGCCCCCCCCCCACTTTAATTTGCCTTTAATGTGAATGTAAGTGCAAAGTACGAGGGCTGGCTGACAAGTTCTGTGCCATTCTTTGAAAGACATGTACAAAGTCGATGGTTCCATAAAATTTTATACAACGATGCCGCAAGGCCTGGATGCCCGCCAGGAAGAATTTTTTCAGCCCCCCTAAAAAGTATTTCACAAAGCTGAAATGGCGTCATCTTAACTAAGAAAATGATGGACGACTAGTTCTTTTATTCAGGTCTCATCCGTGGTTACAAATCTGGCCAAACATTATCAGGGTCTGTTTCAAAACGGCGCTGATTGTCACGTGACGTCAAGAATCTGATACGTTTCTAATCCACAGTCAAGAGCTTTGGCACACCTTTGTTATTCCTAACTCGTTGGCGATAATATTCCCAATCCTCTGACGAGCGATGCTCACAACACCGGCAAAACGTAAATTGTCGATCAGCCTTCACCATGGCATGCACCCGGGGAATATTTTCTTGAATGGTTGCTGTGAATGATCTTCCAGGGCACCGGTCATCGTCACGGTCATCTATGTCGCGCTTAAATTTTGCAGCCCCCTTATTTATTGAAGAAAAGGAAGGGGCATCATCGCCTTAAGTGTGGAGATCATCTCGACATGTAATTGTGTTCGGGTTAGCCCTTTCAATGACAGGTATTTGATAGCTGTCCTATAGCCAGTTTTGTCCATTTCTGGTGATTCCTGATGGGTTCACAAGATGGTCTGGTATGAAAACTACAGGTGCAGTTCTTATGTCTATGATTGTTTTGTTGGTGGCAAAAGCCTGTTTAATCTGGCCCCACAATACCATTTTGTCAGTTTGAACCATCATCTTTTATTCGTCATTTCGTTATCAGCGAGATGCACACTTTCATTTAAAATTAAATTGAACTGGTACCACGGATGTGTGAATATAACTTTTTCTAAATACCGGGGTCGATATTACAGTGTCAGCTTGGCCCCCAGGGCCGCAACCAACTATACTCAGCCAAATTAAAAACTTGACACTCGGGATTTTTAGGACTAGATTTTTTTAATATTTGGATTAAGGCAACTATTAATTAAGGATCTCAGAACATTAGTAAACACTACCCGAGAAGACGTCGCCACTGCTTAGCAAGAGCATGTTGAAGATCCTGCAACGTCAGTGGTGGATTCACTTGCTGACGAACACGTCGACTCAGTTCGTCCCAGATGTGTTCAAAAGGATTAAGGTCGGGGCTAAGCGACGGCCAATCCAGGACTTGGACACCGGCATTTCTTAAAAAAATTCTGGGTAGCAATTGCCGTATGGGGTCGAGCATTGTCTTGTTGAAACGTTAGTCCAGACCCATATGTCTCTGCGTACACGGAAGAAGAACAGGTTGCAAAATCTGATCCCTGTACTGGACAGGATTTAAGTTCCCCTGGACAACAACAAGGGGAGAACGTCCATGTGCACAAAATGAACCCCAAACTATGACGCTGTCACCATCGAATCGGTCAACTTCTCGGAAGAATACTTGAGCGTAACGTTCACCTCGTCTGCGGTACATTCGGACCTTGCCATCGGCAAATCTCAAAGTGAATCGAGATTCGTCACTAAAGAAAACCGAATTCCACTGTCTTTGAGTAAATCTTATGTGTCTCGTGGCCCACACAAGTCGGTTACGGCGATGAAGAGGTGTCAATATTGTTCGAAGACCAGCAGCCTGCAAGCGATTTCGAACAGTTTGTGCAATTACCCTTCCACCAGGTAAGCGTTTTTTACCGACCACCAGAGCCTGGTCTTATGACGTCATATGTGGATTGTGGGTTAGGATAAGGGTTAGGTTTGGCCCAGGGTTAGGGTTAGGGCTAGCCCTGTCTACATCTCGAGACTGTTACGAAATCTGCAGGCCACAGCCCTTATCCTAACCCTTACCCTAACCCACAATCCTCATATGACGTCATAAGACCTGGCTCCGGTGGACGGAAAAAAATGCTTACCCTTCCACCAAACATCTTTCTACTTATGGCGGTTGCAGTGACAAATCTGTTTCTAAGATGACGTCATTGTATTGCTTGATCCTCCTGGAGTGACGTCACACGTGGCGCTTCCACCCTTGGGCGGTCGGCAATAGTTCCAGTTTGAAGCACTCTCATTCTAAGATTAATTATTGCCTGGCGTGAACAATTAAAGGCTCTTGCAACAGTGACCACAGACTGACCAGCATAGAGCCTACCTATAGCACGTAGACGTTCTACATTCGAAAGGCGCGGCATTTTCTAACAAAGATGAAAATAACAATTTTAATTTGTTTTTCCAGTTCAAGTTCCGTGTGGGTGTTCAGTTTAAGCAAAATTGACCTCCCGAGTTTGTGTTTGCACGTGTTTTTCAGGTTTTTCATTGTGTTGGAATAAGTTATTTACAGGCTCATTTATTGTAGTAGGATTTTATTTCACTGCTATCATCATGTTATGTGTACGTTTAATATTATTGTGGTCTATTAATAGTCCTGACCTTGAACTTGCATCTTACAATGATCTTGACATGGTCTGCTATTTTAACCAATTAAAAATTAGTTTTTTTATAATGTGGTTCCAGGCTGTTTCCGTTTCCTGCTTTAACTTACATGTGCTTATTTCGATAGTCTGATTATCAATCTTATATATACCCACATAACAACATGACGTTACTTTTACGTAAAATTTACGTAAAAATAGTCAGTCGGTTTACCATCAGTTTGCTCATCTTCTTAATGAAAATGTAACGTCAGGAAATGATGCTAATTTAACGTAAAATTTACGTCATTTTTACGTTATATTTACTACATTTCCTGACCCAAATCTAACGTCAAGTTTACGTCATATTTTGACATAAATCTAACGTAAAGTATACGTAAAGTTTACGTTAGACCTACGTCAAAAAATGCCAAAAACTTTACGTTAGATTTGCGTCACAAAATGATGTAAAAATAAGGTAAAAATGACGTAAACTTTACGTTAGATTTACGTCATTTCATGACATTACATTATCGTTAAGAATATGAGCAAAATGATTGTAGTCTGACCAACCATTTTGACGTAAATCTGACGTAAATATAACCTTACCCAGTATACATGGATGGTTAGATTTACGTTACTTTTACGTCATTATGGTTAGATTATGGTTAGCGTTCAATAATGGTAAAATTTTACGTTTAAATTTACGTTACTTTTACATCATAATGGTTATGGTTACTTTTACGTCAGAAAATGACGTAAATCTAACGTAAACTTTATGACGGTTTTCTTACCAATTTTTGTCGCTTTAAATACTTCTTGATTAAGTACCCATATCAGTGTGTGCACAGTCTAACAATTGATAAATAGTCTGAATTCAGACAAAATAATTATACATGTGTTATTGGTGATAATTCTAACGTTAATCTAACATAAATTTTACGTCATGGATCTAACCGTTAGATTATGGTTAGTTTTCTGACATAAATCTAACGTTAATTTTCTAACGTTAATATAACGTTAGTTATCTAACGTTAATGTAACGTTAGTTTTATGTCATAATTTTAACATAAGTTTCTAATGTGAATGTAACATAAACCTAATACTTGTTCTCTATCGGAAATGAAATGCAATGAAATGGGGTTTAACGTCCTACTTTTCTGCACCTAACCTGGGCTAATTGAAGATGGGCATACGCCATACCCAGTAAACATGGATGGTTAGATTTACGTTACTTTTACGTCATTATGGTTAGATTATGGTTAGCGTCCAATAATGGTAAAATTTTACGTTTAAATTTACGTTACTTTTACGTCATAATGGTTATGGTTACTTTTACGTCAGAAAATGGCGTAAATCTAACGTAAACTTTATGACGGTTTTCTTACCAATTTTTGTCGCTTTAAATACTTCTTGATTAAGTACCCATATCAGTGTGTGCACAGTCTAACAATTGATAAATAGGCGGAATTCAGACAAAATAATTATACATGTGTTATTGGTGATAATTCTAACGTTAATCTAACATAAATTTTACATCATGTATCTAACCGTTAGATTATGGTTAGTTTTCTGACGTAAATCTAACGTTAATTTTCTAACGTAAATATAACGTTAGTTATCTAACGTTAATGTAAGGTTAGTTTTATGTCATAATTTTAACATAAGTTTCTAATGTGAATGCAACATAAACCTAATACTTGTTCTCTGTCGGACATGAAATGCAATGAAATGGGGTTTAACGTCCTACTTTTCTGCACCTAACCTGGTCTAATTGAAGATGGGCATACGCCATACAGTGTGCTATGAGGGAACTTTTTCTCAGACAGCGGCACTACAGCCTACTCTAATATCTAATTCCAACTGCCAAGGGATCTTTAACATGCACACCAATGTGTACATGGAACCTGGGTTTTTTGGCCCATCCAAATGACTAGGCTTAAATCTAACGTAAACTTTATGACGGTTTTCTTACCAGTTACTGTCGCTTTAAATACTTCATGATTAAGTACCCATATCAGTTTGTGCACAGTCTAACAATTGATAAATAGTCGGAATTCAGACAAAATAATTATATGTGTGTTATTGATGATAATTCTAACGTTAATCTAACATAAATTTTACGTCATGTTTCTAACTGTTAGATTATGGTTAGTTTTCTGACGTAAATCTAACGTTAATTTTCTAACGTTAACATAACGTTACTTATCTAACGTTAATGTAACGTTAGTTTTATGTCATAATTCTAACATAAGTTTCTAATGTGAATCTAACATAAACCTAACACTTGTTCTCTATCGGACATGAAATGCAATGAGATGGGGTTTAACGTCCTACTTTTCTGCACCTAACCTGGGCTAATTGAAGATGGGCATACGCCATACAGTGTGCTATGAGGGAACTTTTTCTCAGATAGCAGCACTACAGCCTACTCTAATATCTAATTCCAACTGCCATGGGATCTTTAACATGCACACCAATGTGTACATGGAACCAGAGTTTTATGGACCATCCGAATGACTAGACCATGTCAAACCTTCCCTTCCATTTCACTGACAAGGGGAACCAACGCCGGAAAATCGAGATGCAGGGATCGAACACCTGACTACCAAGTTAGCGAGCCAGCGCCTTACCCACATTGTCTAACAGAAAATAATGTCAGTTTTATAATGTTAGGATAGTAACAATTACGTAAACAAATGTCAGTTTAATATCAGGATAACAACGATTAAATAAATGTTAGTTTTTGATTGTTGGCTATCCAACCATAATCAAAAAAATCCATTTAAGTTAACCAAATTTACTAAATTTTAAGTGTTCTTTTAGGCAACTTTAACAAAATATGTTAATAATTGTATAATATTATGGATAAAACATTAAAAAGTGTGTGTGGCACCACCCCTAGGTGTTGAGCCATGCACCGAAATTGATAGTTGTTAATATCCTTACGGCATAAGGAATAAATATACCAAGTTCAAAAAAAAAAAACATGAAAAGTTGATGTGGCTCTGCCTCTGGGACTCAGACATGAAACAATTCTGATTATTTATCAATTGGTAAAATGTGCACACACTGGTATGGTTATTTAATCAAGAGGTACAATGGGGGATCATACCGAGATGCAACAAAAACTGTTACTAACTGGAAACTGTAGACTATTTATAGACAAAATATTAACAAAAAAGTGAAATGAAATGAAATAAGGTTTAACGTCCTACTGTTCTATTCGTAAACAGGGCTAATGAAGACGGGTCTACATCATATAGTGTGCTATGAGGGTTATTTTGCCCTGGCAGCGGCACTATTGCCTACTCTTAAATCTAATTCCAACTGCCAAGGGAACTTTTACGTGCACGCCAATGTGTACACAGGACCTCATGCAGTTTTTTGTCCCATTCGAACGACAAGGGGAAACCTCGTCAGGAAATCTGGATGAAATGAGGTTAACGTCCTACTGTTCTGCTCATAAACTAGGCTAATAAAGATGGGCCTATAGGGAAATTTTGCCCAGACAGCAGCGCTACAGCCTACTCGTATATCAAACTCCAACTGCTAAGGGATCTTTGACATGCCCGCCAATGTGTACACGGAACCTCAGTTTTTTTTTTTCGTTCATCCGAACGACTAGACAGTTGTCCTTGTCATGCCCTCCATTCTGCATCATTGACAAGGGGAAACCACCCCGGAAAATCTGGATGAACTTTCTCAGCCACGTGCAGAGATCGATCACCCGACCTCCAGGCTAACGAGACAGCGTCTTACCCACACATACAAAAAACTGGCTGTGGCACCATCAAAAAGGGAGCGAGAAAAAGAAAATGGGGTTTAATGTCCACTCAACATAAACTATGTCATTTCAGGACTAAGATAAGATTTTGTCAAATAGTGCTACATGTAAGGTAAAACAAAAATCCCCACAAATATTATACCAGTACGATATTATTCTTTTTGAACGATCTTCCAGCCCAAATGTTGTGGAGCAACATACACATATGCCAACCCTTTTTTATATTTTATAATAATCATGCTTAAAAAAACTAGAAAGTCAATGTTAAAAGTGAAAATATATTTATACATTTTGTATTTTCATTTTGTATGACCCAATAATATAAGGAGATGGGTTGATTAAAAGCTTTTAGCTTGTCTTTACATCTTCCCATATAATATAATAATATGTTCTTATAATGAATCTTATCTGATTAAAACATTAAATTTAATGATTTAAATTCTTGTAATTTGTACATGAAGGTGGCTGTTACCATGAGTCATGACGACCAGCCTCTTCGTTGGTTTGTTTATGTCAGATTTTTAAAATTTTACGCTTGTGTTTATTATTATATATAAGGTGTAAAACCAGACAAATATAAAGCTTATCAAATTTATTGTATATAGGGCCTCGTATAATAATATGGGTGAATTGGAATGTGCAATAAAATTCAACCGAAAACACATTTTACAAGACTTTCACTTCGAGTCAAGAACCAGTTCGAACCAGTTATTTCCGGAATCTATAGATCTAGTCGACATATATCGTCCCCGATAAAAGACATCTGAAAATTAAAATTTCTCTATTGGATTATTCTTATAATATTAAGTATAGCTAATATAAAATCTAGCAGAGCACACAGAAACAGATTACAGTCTATATTCCATTATCGAAAATACGTATAGACGGCTTCCGTATTGGGGGAATAATAAAAGCGAACGGAATTGTGGGTATAGCAAGATGGCGCCCAAAAGCAATAGAATGTCGGAGATTTTGGGCAAAATACTATTTATTTCACACAAAAATGAAATGGTGCCCTGATTTAAAGTTAGAAGAAGCATATAGGAAAGAAAGTGTTTTTTTTTTACATACAAACATCCGTCTAGATATAATTTGTAGAACTACAAATTCAGCAAATAATGGCTGTTGACAATTTTACTAAAAAAAGTCACAAGATTAGATGGCCTGTTATTTTCTTAATGTAAAACTTTGTAGCTGCACGATTTATACACAATCTAAACTACTTTAATCGAAAAAAATCCTGTTTCAAAATCACGGGAATCAAACATTTTTCACTTTAGGTATGGTATTATTCAACAGTGGTAATGACACAGAATACAATTGTAGTCTTAGTCTAAATATACAGCCTACTTCAATTTTAAAAAAAAAAACCCAACATAACCATTTCTATATATAGGCCTATAATATATAGCCATAACAACTGTCTTTACATACATGATGGCCCTTCACTCCCCTGAATGTACATCCATAATGACATCTGACGTCCACAAAACATGATGCAAAGCAAGCGTATTATGAAATAGTAAGGCAATGTAAGTGACACTAATTATTAAATTACTTGCATGCACGATTAGTGTGAATATTAAATATTGTGCTGTTAAACGTATTTTGTATGAGAAGTGTACATATCACAGTTGTATTTGTAATATACTCAATATATAAGGAGACGAATTAATATAAGCCTTTGGCTTGTTTTTGAATCCTTACCTTCAGAATTTTATATGTATACAACACCTATCTTATTTGAATAAAATATTGTTTAAATCATAATGACAGTGTAGACTGAATAATTCTCATGTATACTTTGAATAATATATGTTCTTTATTCAATCTCTAAGCAAAATCTTTTTTACAGATCCTAAATTTGAGCAGTATTGATGGCACTAATGTGAAAGAAGTTACAAAAAGATTTTTTGAAGGCTTTGTTTACGTAAATGGTAGCCAGGTGACACCAGCTTACTCCTTGTCATGTACAAATGTAGGATCAATGCCATACCACTGGACTCAATGACGGTGGACGTTATGATGAAAAGTGTTCTCATCCACCGTACTCTCACGATGACAAGAGAATCAAGGCTGTTTTCATATACATTTAATAAATGTAGATATGCTATTTGAAACAAAAAACTAACCGCAACTGGTTAACCAATTTATTCACATTTGATAACAAATTTCTATCAAAATATTTGTTGGACCACAGGAAGACTTGTTGATACATGTTTGAATTAATAATATTAAAGCTTTAAGTTCCATGCTTGGCAGTGAGTGCTAATAACGTTTACAAAACTTTGAGCAGGAATTTCAAGGCATTAACCTCCTGTGATATAATAACAAATGACAAGTGCGAAATAAAGTATTTATGTGGTCTTGGGTGAAAAAACAGTGTTGTGGCTAGCCAAATGAAATGAAACAAAATAGATTGTAATGACCTACTGTTTTGCTCTGAACTGGGCCAATGAAGACGGGCATACGCCATACAGTATGCTATCGGGGAAATTTTGCACTATGGCCTACTCATATCAAATTCCAACTGTCAAGGGTATGCCAATGTGTATACAAGGCCTCAGTTTTTCTGTACCATCTGAATGAATAGACAGCTGTCTTGTCACGCCCTCCTGCATCACTGACAAGAGGAAATAACGCTGGGAAATCTGGATGAACTTTCACTTCCAATGCAGGGATCTAGTACCGGACCCCCAGACAGAGGGCCTGACAAGGGAAGGTGTCTAGTCGTTTGGATGGTATGAATGACCGAGCGTCTGTGTACACATTGGTGTGCATGTAAAAGATCACTAGGCAGTTCGAATGCGATATAGGAGTAGGCCTTAGCCACTGTCAGGACAAAATTCCCTGATAGCACACTGTATAGAGTATGTCCCTTTTCATTAGCCATGGAATAGGACGTTAAACCCCAATTCATTTCATTTCATTCCATCAATGCCTTGAGCAAACGAGATTGAGGCTACATGTATAGGTTTTGGCCAAATATGGCCAATATCCCAGTTTCCCTTTCTTATATGCATACCCACACTTCCACAAGACATTTTTCAATTGACAGTGATGCAGGGCAGAGGACCTGACATGGAAAGGTGACTAGTCATAAGAATGGGACAAAAACCCAAGGTAATGTGTACACTTTGATGTGTGTGTGTGTGTGACGCATTTCTTGGCAGTTGGATGGAATTTAATATAAGAGTATGCCGTAGCCCTGCTGTCGAGACAAAATTTCCGTCATAGCACACTGGGTGGTATATGCTTGTCTTCATTCTTCATTTCTCAAACAGGTGTGAAATGAAGACGGGCATACGCTATACAGTGTGCTATGAGGGAAATTTTGTCTGGATGACAGGACTACTGCCTACTCTTATAATCTAATTCCAACTACCAAATGAAATGAAATGAAATGGGGTTTAACGTCATACTCTTTTGCACCTAACCTGGGCTAATGAAAGACGGGCATATGCCATACAGTGTACTATGAGGGAAATTTTACCCCGGCAGTGGCGCTACGGCCTACTCTTATACCAAATTCCAACTGCCAAGGGATCGTTTACATGCATTCTAATTTGTATTCGGGACTTCGTTTTTTTGTCCCATCCGAATGACTAGGCAGCTGTCCTTGTCAGGCCCTCCTTCTGCATCACTGACAAGGTGAAATCACGCCGGAAAATCTAGATGAACTCTCTCGGCCAATGCAGGGATCGAACACCCGACCTCCAGGGTAGCGAACCAGTGCCTTATGCACTTAGCCACCGTGATGCCCGGGATCTTTTACGCGCACATCAATGTGTACACAGGACCTTAGTTTTTTTGTCCCATCTGAATGACTAGACAGTTGTCCTTGTTAGGTCCTCAATCCTACTTCACTGAGAAGGGGAAACCACACTAGAAAATCTGGATTAACTTTCTCAGCCAATGCAGGGATATAGTGTCCAACTTCAAGACAGAGGGCCTGACAAGGAAAGCTGTCTAGTCGTTTGGATGGTATGAATGACCGAGCGTCTTTGTACACATTGGTGTGCATGTAAAAGATCACTAGGCAGTTCGAATGCGATATAGGAGTAGGCCTTAGCTGTCTAGTCGTTTGGATGGTATGAATGACCGTGCGTTTGTGAACACATTGATGTTTATGTAAAAGATCACCAGGCAGTTCGAATGCGATATAGAAGTAGGCCTTACCCACTGCCTGGACAAAATTCCCTGATGGCACACTGTATAGAGTATGTCGATTTTCATTTCATTTCATTCCATCAATGCCTTGAGCAAACAAGATGGAGGCTACACGTAAAGGTTTTGGCCAAATTTGGTCAATATCCTAGTTTTCCTTTCTGATATGCATATCCACACTTTCACAAGACTAATTTAGACCTTTTTCTTGAACATTTTCAAATGTCAGTGATGCAGGACAGAGGACCTGACATGGATAGGTGACTAGTCATACGAATGGGACAAAAAACCAAGGTACTGTGTACACTTTGATGTGTGTGTGTAAAACATTTCTTGGCAGTTTGATGGAATTTTATATAAGATATAAGAGTATGCCGTAGCCCTGCTGTCGAGAAAAATGTTTATAGTTATGGTTTGTGTATGGTCACCTGTTTGTATTCTTGTCAATTATCACCATTTTACGATGTATGATTACTGTTAACAATTGTATTTTTTAAATTTTTTAAAAATAAAATTTGGATATTATGTTGACTTTTTGTTGTAATTATATGAATTTGCAATTTCAAAAGGTTATTGGTTGACTGTTAACATTTCAAGGGTTATATTTCTACATACTCATTAAAGATTTACAAAAGAAAGTGATGTAAATTTTGAAATTAATGTTAGATATATAATGAAATGAAATGGGGTTTAAAGTCCTACTGTTCTGAAATCCTGATTCTCAGTCAATGCATGTACCAATCCCGGGTCTGCAGGTTAGTTGAGCCGACATTTTACTCTGAGGATTATGACCCTGATTTCCATAAAATGGTCGGTTACTTTTAATAATGTTAGATTAACGTCAAAAATTGAAGTTATATTTACGTCAGATTTACGTCAAAATGGTTGGTCAGACTACAATCATTTTGCTCATCTTCTTAACGATAATGTAATGTCATGAAATGACGTTAATCTAACGTAAAGTTTACGTCATTTTTACCTTATTTTTACATCATTTTCTGACGCAAATCTAACGTAAAATTTACGTCATTTTTTGACGTAGATCTAACGTAAACTTTACGTAAACTTTACGTTAGATTTATGTCAAAATATGCCGTAAACTTGACGTTAGATTTGCGTCAGGAAATGTCGTAAATATAACGTAAAAATGACGTAAATTTTACGTTAAATTAACATCATTTCCTGACGTTACATTTTCATTAAGAAGATGAGCAAACTGATGGTAAACTGACTGACCATTTTTACGTAAATTTTACGTAAAAGTAACGTCATGTTGTTATGTGGGTACAGTGTGCTATGAGGGAACTTTTTCTCAGACAGCGGCGCTACAGCCTACTCTTATATCGAATTCCAACTGCCAAGGGATCTTTAACATGCACACCAATGTGTACATGGGACCTGGGTTTTTTCGGCCCATCCGAATGTCTAGGCGTAAATCTAACGTAAACTTTATGATGGTTTTCTTACCAATTTTTGTCGCTTTAAATACTTCTTGATAAAGTACCCATATCAGTGTGTGCACAGTCTAACAATTGATAAATAGCCGGAATTCAGACAAAATAATTATATATGTCTTATTGGTGATAATTCTAACGTTAATCTAACATAAATTTTACGTCACGTTTCTAACCGTTAGATTATGGTTAGTTTTCTGACGTAAATCTAACGTTAATTTTCTAACGTTAACATAACGTTAGTTATCTAATGTTAATGTAACGTTAGTTTTATGTCATAATTCTAACATAAGTTTCTAATGTGAATCTAACATAAACCTAATACTTGTTCTTTATCGGACATGAAATGCAATGAAATGGGGTTTAACGTCCTACTTTTCTGCACCTAACCTGGGCTAATTGAAGATGGGCATACGCCATACAGTGTGCTATGTGGGAACTTTTTCTCAGACAGCAGCACTACAGCCTACTCTAATATCCAACTGCCAAGGGATCTTTAACATGCACACCAATGTGTACATGGGACCTGAGTTTTAGGATGATCCGAATGACTAGGCCCTGTCAGGCCTTCCCTTTCGTTTCACTGACAAGGGGAAACAACCCCGGAAAATCGAGATGCAGGGATCGAACACCTGACTACCAAGTTAGCGAACCAGGATACTAACAATTACGTAAACAAATTTCAGTTTAATATCAGAAGAACAACGATTAAATAAATGTTAGTTTTTGATTGTTGGCTATCCAACCATAATCAAAAAAATCCATTTAAGTTAACTGAAATTACTAAATTTTAAGCGTTCTTTTAGGCAACTTAAACAAAATCTGTTAATAATTGTAACCTGTATAATATTTAAGGATAAAACATTAAAAAGTGTGTGTGCCACCACCCATAGGTGTTGAGCCATGCACCGAAATTGATAGTTGTTAATATTCTTACGGCATAAGGAATAAATATACCAAGTTCAAGAAAAAAAAACACGAAAAAGTTGATGTGGCTCTGCCTCTGGGACTCAGACATGAAACAATTCTGATTATTTATCAATTGGTAGAATGTGCACACACTGGTATCGTTATTTAAACAAGAAGTACAATGGGGGATCATACCGAGATGCAACAAAAACTGTTACTAACTGGAACCTGTAGAATATTTATAGACAAAATATTAACAAAAAAGTGAAATGAAATGAAATAAGGTTTAACGTCCCACTGTTCTACTCGTAAACTGGGCTAATGAAGACGGGTCTACATCATATTGTGTGCTATGAGGGTTATTTTGCCCGGGCAACAGCACTATGGCCTTCTCTTAAATCTAATTCCAACTGCCAAGGGATCTTTTACGTGCACGCCAATGTGTACACAGGACCTCAGTTTTTTTTTTGTCCAATTCAAACGACAAGGGGAAACCTTGTCAGGAAATCTGGATGAAATGAGGTTAACGTCCTACTGTTCTGCTCATAAACTGGGCTAATAAAGATGGGCCTATAGGGAAATTTTGCCCAGACAGCGGCGATACGGCCTACTCTTATATCAAAGTCCAACTGCCAAGGGATCTTTGACGTGCCCGCCAATGTACACGGAACCTCAGTTTTTTCCGTTCATCCGAACGACTAGACAGTTGTTCTTGTCATGCCCTCCATGGTGCATGATTGACAAGGGGAAACCACCCCGAAAAATCTGGATGAACATCTCAGCCAATGCAGTGATCGAACACCCGACCTCCAGGCTAGCCAACGAGACAGCATCTTACCCACACAGACAAAAAACTGGCTGTGGCACCACCGAAAAGGGAGCGAGAGAAAAAAAAGGGGTTTAATGTCCACTCAACATAAACTAGGTCATTTCAGGACTGAAATAAGATTTTGTCAAATAGTGCTACATGTAATGTAAAACAAAATTCCCCACAAATATTATATACCAGTACATAATTATTCTTTTTGCACTGCGTGAAAGATCTTCCAGCCCAAATGTTGTGGAGCAACATACACGTATGCCAACCCTTTTTTTTATATTTTATAATAATCATCCTTAAAAAGCTAGAAAGTCAATGTTAAAAGTCAAAATTTATTTATGCATTTTGTATGACCCAATAATATACGAAGATGGTTTGATTAAAAGCTTTTAGCTTGTCTTTACATCTTCCCATATAATATAATAATATGTTCTTAGAATGAATCTTATCTGATTAAAACATTAAATTTAATGATTTAAATTCTTGTAATGTTCGTTGGTTTGTTTATATCAGATTTTTTAAATTTTACGCTTGTATTTATTATTATAGATAAGGTGTAAAACCCGACAAATATAAAGCTTATCAAATTTATTGTAAATAGGGCCCCGTATAATAATATGAGTGAATTGGAATGTGCTCAAATTCAACCGAAAACACATTTAACAAGACTTTCACTTCCGAGTCAAGAACCAGTCCGAACCAGTTATTTCCGGAATCTATATAGATCTAGTCGACATATATCGTCCCCGATAAAAGACATCTGAAAATTAAAATTTCTCTATTAGATTATTCTTATAATATTAAGTATAGCTAATATAAAATCTAGCAGAGCGCACAGAAACAGATTACATTCCATATTCCATTATCAAAAATACGTATAGACGGCTTCCGTGTTTGGGTATAATAAAAGCGAATCGAATTGTGGGTATAGTAAGATGGCGCCCAAAAGCTATAGTATATCGGAGATTTTGGACAAAATACTATTTTTTTCGCACAAAAAAGAAATGGTGCCCTGGTTTAAGGTTAGAAGAAGCATATTGGAAAGTAAGTGTCTTTTTTACATACAAACATCCGTCTAAATATAATTTGTAGAACTATAAATTCAGCAAATATTGGCCGTTTGCACAATCACCGTAAAATGCTAAAAAAACAACGGTAAAAAAAGTAACAAGATTAGATGGCCTGTTATTTTCTGAATGTAAAACTTTGTAGCTGCACGATTTATACACAATCTAAACTAATTTAATTGAAAAAAATCCTGTTTCGAAATCACGGGAATCAAACATTTTTCACTTTAGGTATTATTATTCAACAGTGGTAATGACACAGAATACAATTGTAGTCTTAGTCTATATATACAGCCTACTTCAATTTTTTAAAAAAAAAAAAACAACCCTGCATAACCATTTCTATATATAGGCCTATAGTATATAGCCATAACAACTGTCTTTCCATACATGATCATTCACTCCCCTGAATGTACAGAGTAAAGTTTTTTCTTCTACATTTTTACACCATTTTTGGCCCCACTCCTGTCAGATCTTAAACACGTAAATGAGCAGAAATATTGTCAGAGAGCTTCAGACTTTACTGATAACTCTCAAATTGACAGTGTTTCATTGCATTTCATCCATAATGACAGTGTAGACTGAATAATTCTCATGTATACTTTGAATATGTTCTTTATTCTATCTTTAACCAAAATCTTTTTTTTTACAGATCCTAAAATTGAGCAGTATTGATGGCACTAATTATGTGAAAGAAGTTACTAAAAGATTTTTTGAAGGCTTTGTTTACGTAAATGGTAGCCAGGTGACACCAGCTTAATCCTTGTCATGTAAAAATGTAGGATCAATGCCATACCACTGGACTCAATGACGGTGGACGTTATGATGAAAAGTGCTCTCATCCACTTTACTCTCACGATGACAAGGGAATCAAGGCTATTTTCATATACATTTAATAAATGTAGATATGCTATTTGAAACAAGAAAATTAACCGCAACTGGTTAACCAATTTATTCAGATTTGATAAAAAATTTCTATCAAAATATTTGTTGGACCACAGGAAGACTTGTTGATACATGTTTGAATTAATAATATTATAGCTTTAAATTCCATGCTTGGCAGCGAGTGCTAATAACGTTTACAAAACTTTGAGCAGAAATTTCAAGGCATAAATTAACCTCCTGTGATATAATAACAAATGACAAGTGCGAAATAAAGTATTTATGTGGTCTTGGGTGAAAAAAAACAGTGTTGTGGCTAGCCAAATGAAATGAAACAAAATAGAATGTAATGACGTACTGTTTTGCTCTGAACTGGGCTAAAGAAGATGGGCATACGCCATACATTAATGCTATCAGGGAAATTTTGCACTATGGCTTACTCATATCAAATTCCAACTGTCATGGGTATGCCATTGTGTATACAAGGCCTGAGTTGTTCTGTACCATCTGAATGAATAGACAGCTGTATTGTCAGACCCTCCAGCATCACTGACAAGAGGAAATAACGCTGGAAAATCTGGATGAACTTTCACTTCCAATGCAGGGATGTAGTGCCTGCCCCCCAGACAGAGGGCCTGACAAGGAAAGCTGTCTAGTCGTTTGCGATATAGGAGTAGGCCTAAGCCACTGCCTGGACAAAATTCCCTGATAGCACACTGTATAAAGTATGTCCCTTTTCATTAGCCATGGAATAGGACGTTAAACCCCAATTCATTTCATTTCATTCCATCAATCCCTTGAGCAAACGAGATAGAGGCTACATGTATAGGTTTTGGCCAAATATGGCCAATATCCCAGTTTTCCTTTCTGATATGCACATCCACACTTCCACAAGACTCATGTAGACCCTTTTCTTGAACATTTTCAATTGACAGTGATGCAGGACAGAGGACCTGACATGTATAGGTGACTAGTCATAAGAATGGGACAAAAACCCAAGGTAATGTGTTCACTTTGATATGTATGTGGGAAGCATTTCTTGTCAGTTGGATGGAATTTGATGTAAGAGTATGCCGTAGCCCTGCTGTCGAGACCAAATTTCTCTCATAGCACACTGGGTGGTATATGCCCGTCTTCATTCTTCATTTCTCAAACAGGTGTGAATTGAAATGATATGGGCTAATGAAGACGGGCATACGCTATACAGTGTGCTATGAGGGAAATTTTGTCTGGACGACAGGGCTACTGCCTACTCTTATAATAATCGAATTCCAACTACCAAATGAAATGAAATGGGGTTTAACATCATACTCTTTTGCACCTAACCTGGACTAATGGAAGACGGGCATACGCCGTACAGTGTACCATGAGGGAAATTTTACCCCGGCAGCGACGCTACGGCCTACTTTTATACCGAATTCCAACTGCCAAGGGATCGTTTACATGCACACTAATTTGTATTCAGGACCTCGTTTTTTGTCCCATCTGAACGACTAGGCAGCTGTCCTTGTCAGGCCCTCCTTCTGCATCACTCACAAGGGGAAATCACGCCGGAAAATCTAGATGAACTCTCTCGGCCAATGCAGGGATCAAACACCCTACCTCCAGGGTAGCGAACCAGCGCCTTATGCACTTAGCCACCGTGATGCCCGGGATCTTTTACGCGCACACCAATGTTTACACAGGACCTTAGTTTTTTTTTGTCCCATCTGAATGATTAGACAGTTGTCCTTGTTAGGCCCTCCGTCCTACATCACTGACAAGGGGAAACCACACTGGAAAATCTGGATTAACTTTTTCAGCCAATGCGGGGATCTAGTGTCCAACCTCAAGACAGAGGGCCTGACAAGGAAAGCAGTCTAGTCGTTTGGATGGTATGAATGACCGAGCGTCTGTGTACACATTGGTGTGCATGTAAAAGATCACTAGGCAGTTCGAATGTGATATAGGAGTAGGCCTTAGCTGTCTAGTAGTTTGGATGGTATGAATGACCATGCGTCTGTGAACACATTGGTGTGCATGTAAAAGATCACCAGGCAGTTCGAATGCGATATAGGAGTAGGCCTTAGCCACTGCCTGGACAAAATTCCCTGATGGCACACTGTATAGAGTATGTGGATTTTCATTAGCCACGTCGGAATAGGTCGTTAAACCCCATTTCATTTCATTTCATTTCATTCCATCAATGCCATGAGCAAACAAGATAGAGGCTACACGTAAAGGTTTTGGCCAAATTTGGTCAATATCCTAGTTTTCCTTTCTGATATGCATATCCACACTTTCACAAGACTAATTTAGACCTTTTTCTTGAACATTTTCAAATGTCAGTGATGCAGCACAGAGGACCTGACATGGATAGGTGACTAGTCATACGAATGGGACAAAAACCCAAAGTACTGTGTACACTTTGATGTGTGTGTGAAACATTTCTTGGCAGTTTGATGGAATTTTATATAAGATATAAGAGTATGCCGTAGCCCTGCTGTCGAGACAAATGTTTATAGTTATGGTTTTTGTATGGTCACATGTTTGTATTCTTGTCAATAATCACCATTTCACGATGTATGATTACTGTTAACAATTGTGTTTTTAAAAAAATATTTTAAAATAAAATTTAGATATGACGTGACTTTTTGTTGTAATTATATGAATTTGCGATTTCAAAAGGTTATTGGTTGATTGTTAACATTTCAAGGGTTAAATTTCTACATACTCATTAAAGATTTACAAAAGAAAGTGATGTAAATTTTAGAATTTAATGTTAGATATATAATGAAATAAAATGGGGTTTAAAGTCCTACTGCTCTGAAATCCTGATTCTCAGTCAATGCATGTACCAATCCCGGGTCTGCAGGTTAGTTAAGCCAACATTTTACTATGAGGATCATCACTGATTTCCATAAAATGGTCGGTTAGTTTTAATCATGTTAGATTAACGTCAAAAATTGAAGTTATATTTACGTCAGATTTACGTCAAAATGGTTGGTCAGACTACAATCATTTTGCTCATCTTCTTAACGATAATGTAATATCATGAAATGACGTTAATCTAACGTAAAGTTTACGTCATTTTTACCTTATTTTTACATCATTTTCTGACGCAAATCTAACGTAAAGTTTACGTCATTTTTTGACGTAGATCTAACGTAAACTTTACGTAAATTTTACGTTAGATTTATGTCAAAATATGACGTAAACTTGACGTTAGATTTGCGTCAGCAAATGTAGTAAATATAACGTAAAAATGACGCAAAGTTTACGTTAAATTAACATCATTTCTTGACGTTACATTTTCATTAAGAAGATGAGCAAACTGATGGTAAACTGACTGACCATTTTTACGTAAATTTTACGTAAAAGTAACGTCATGTTGTTATGTGGGTAATTTTTGACGTTAATCTAACATGATTAAAACTAACCGACCATTTTATGGAAATCAGGGCCATGATCCTCAGAGTAAAATTTTGGCTCAACTAACCTGCAGATCCGGGATTGGTACATGCATTGACCGAGAATCAGGATTTCAGAGCAGTAGGACTTTAAACCCCATTTCATTTCATTATATATCTAACATTAAATTTTGAAATTTGCATCACTTTCTTTTGTAAATCTTTAATGAGCATGTAGAAATATAGCCCTTGAAATGTTAACAGTCAACCAATAACCTTTTGCAAATTCATATAATTACAACAAAAAGTCAACATAATATCTAAATTTTATTTAAAATTTTTTTAAAAAATACAATTGTTAACAGTAATCATACATTCGTGAAATGGTGATATTGACAAGAATACAAACAGGGTGACCATACACAAACCATAACTATAAACATTTGTCTCGACGGCAGGGCTACGGCATACTCTTATATCTTATATAAAATTCCACCAAACTGCCAAGAAATGTTTCATACACACATCAAAGTGTACACAGTACCTTGGTTTTTGTCCCATTCGTATGACTAGTCACCTATCCATGTCAGGTCCTCTGTCCTGCATCACTGACATTTGAAAATGTTCAAGAAAAAGGTCTAAATTAGTCTTGTGAAAGTGTGGATATGCATATCAGAAAGGTTAAACTGGGATATTGACCAAATATGGCCAAAACCTTCACGTGTTGCCTCTATCTTGTTAGCTCAAGGCATTGATGAATTGAAATGAAATGGGGTTTAACGACCTATTCCGACGTGGCTAATGAAAATTGACATACTCTATACAGTGTGCCACCAGGGAATTTTGTCCAGGCGGTGGCTAAGGCCTACTCCTATGTCGCATTCGAACTGCCTGGTGATCTTTTACATGCACACCAATGTGTTAACAGACGCACGGTCATTTATACCATCCAAGCGTCTAGACAGCTAAGGCCTACTCCTGTATCGCATTCGAACTGCCTAGTGATCTTTTACATGCACACAAATGTGTATTTGGCCAAAACCTATACATGTAGCCTCGATCTCGTTTGCTCAAGGCATGGATGGAATGAAATGAAATGAATCGGGGTTTAACGTCCTATTCCGTGGCTAATGAAAAGGGACATACTCTATACAGTGTGCTATCAGGGAATTTTGTCCAGACAGTGGCTAAGGCATACACAATGTGTACACAGACGCTCGGTCATCCATACCATCCAAACGAATAGACAGCTTTCCTTGTCAGGCCCTCTGTCTTGAGGTTGGACACTAGATCCCTGCATTCCCTGAGAAAGTTAATCCAGATTTTCCAGTGTGGTTTCCCCTTGTCAGTGATGTAGGACGGAGGGCCTAACAAGGACAACTGTCTAGTCATTCAGATGGGACAAAAAAACTAAGGTCCTGTGTACACATTGGAGTGCGCGTAAAAGATCCCGGGGATCACGGTGGCTAAGTGCATAAGACGCTGGTTCGCTACCCTGGAGGTCGGGTGTTCGATCCATGCATTGGCCGAGAGAGTTCATCTAGATTTTCCGGCGTGATTTCCCCTTGTCAGTGATGAAGAAGGACAAGGACAGCTGCCTAGTCGTTCGGATGGGACGAAAAACCGAGGTCCCGAATACAAATTGGAGTGTATGAAAACGATCCCTTGGCAGTTGGAATTCGGTATACGAGTAGGCTGTAGCGCCGCTGCCGGGGTAAAATTTCCCTCATAGTACACTGTATGGCGTACCGTCTTCCATTAGCCCAAGTTAGGTGCAAAAGAGTATGACGTTAAACCCCATTTCATTGCATTTGGTATTTGGAATTCGATTATAAGAGTAGGCAGTAGCCCTGTCGTCCAGACAAAATTTCCCTCATAGCACACTGTATAGCGTATGCCCGTCTTCATTAGCCCATATCATTTCATTTCACACCTGTTTGAGAAATGAAGAATGAAGACGGGCATATACCACCCAGTGTGCTATGAGGGAAATTTTGTCTCGACAGCAGGGCTACGGCATACTCTTATATCTTATATCAAATTCCATCCAACTGACAAAAAATGCTGGGATATTGACCATATTTGGCCAAAACCTATACATGTAGCCCCAATCTCGTTTGCTCAAGGCGTTGATGGAATGAAATGAAATGAATCGGGGTTTAACGTCATATTCCGCGGCTAATGAAAAGGGACATAGTCTATACAGTGTGCTATCAGGGAATTTTGTCCAGACAGTGGCTAAGGCCTACTCCTATATCGCACTCGAACTGCCTAGTGATCTTTTACATGCACACCAATGTGTACACAGACGCTAGGTCATTCATACCATCCAAACGACTAGACAACTTTCCTTGCCAGGCCCTCTGTCTGGGGGTCGGGCAAACGATCCCTGCATTGGAAGTGAAAGTTCATCCAGATTTTCCAGCGTTATTTCCACTTGTCAGTGATGCAGGAGGGCCTGACAAGACAAATGTCTATTCATTCAGATGGTACAGAAAAACTGAGGTCATGTATACACATGGGCATACCCTTGACAGTTGGAATTTGATATGAGTAGGCCAAAGTGCAAAATTTCCCTTATAGAATACTGTAAGGCGTATGCCCGTCTTCTTTAGCCCAGTTCAGAGCAAAACAGTAGGTCATTACACTCTATTTTGTTTCATTTCATTTGGCTAGCCACAACACTGTTTTTTCACCAAAGACCACATAAATACTTTATTTCGCACTTGTCATTTGTTATTATATCACAGGAGGTTAATGCCTTGAAATTCCCGCTCAAAGTTTTGTAAACGTTATTAGCACTCGCTGCCAAGCATGGAACTTAAAGCTATAATATCATTAATTCAAACATGTATCAACAAGACTTCCTGTGGTCCAACAAATATTTTGATAGAAATTTTTTATCAAATGTGAATAAATTGGTTAACCAGTTGCGATTAGTTTTTTGTTTCAAATAGCATATCTACATTTATTAAATGTATATGAAAACAGCTTTGGTTCCCTTGTCATCGTGAGAGTAGGGTGGATGAGAGCACTTTTCATCATAACGTCCATCGTCATTGAGTTCAGTGGTATGGCATTGATCCTACATTTGTACATGACAAGGAGTAAGCTGGCGTCACCTGGCTACCATTTACGTAAACAAAGCTTCCAAAAAATCTTTTTGTAACTTCTTTCACATTAGTGCCATCAATATTGCTCAAATTTAAGATCTGTAATGAAAGATTTTGCTTAGAGATAGAATAAAGAACATATTCAAAGTATACATGAGAATTATTCAGTCTACACTGTCATTATAGATGAAATGCAATGAAACACTGTCATTTTGAGAGTTATCAGTAAAGTCTGAAGCTCGCAGATAATATTTCTGCTCATTTAGGTGTTTAAGATTAGACAGGAGTGAGGCCAAAAATGGTGTAAAAATGTAGAAGAAAAAACTTTACTCTGTACATTCAGGGGAGTGAAGGGCCATCATGTATGTAAAGACAGTTGTTATGGCTATATATTATAGGCCTATATATAGAAATGGTTATGCAGGTTTTTTTTTTTTATATAGACTAAGACTACAATTGTATTCTGTGTCATTACCACCGTTGAATAATACCTAAAGTGAAAAATGTTTGATTCCCGTGATTTTGAAATAGGATTTTTTTTTTCGATTAAAGTAGTTTAGATTGTGTACAAATCGTGCAGCTACAAAGTTTTACATTCAGAAAATAACAGGCCATCTAATCTTGTGACTTTTTTTTTACCGTTTTTGTTTTTTTTTAGCATTTTACGGTGATTGTGTAAAATTGTCAACGGCCATTATTTGTTGAATTTGTAGTTCTACAAATTATATTTAGACGGATGTTTGTATGTAAAAAAGACACTTACTTTCATATATACTTCTTCTAACTTTAAATCAGGGCACCATTTCTTTTTTGTGTGAAATAAATAGTGTTTTGTCCAAAATCTCCGATATTCCATCGCTTTTGGGCGCCATCTTGCTATACCCACAATTCACCGATATTATTATACGAGGCCCTATATACAATAAATTTGATAAGCTTTATATTTGTCGGGTTTTCCATTTGGACTGGAAGATCTTTCAGGCAGTGCAAAAAGAATAATTACGTACTGGTATATAATATTTGTGGGGATTTTTTGTTTTACCTTACATGTAGCACTATTTGACAAAATCTTATATTAGTCCTGAAATGACCTAGTTTATGTTGAGTGGGCATTAAACTCCATTTTTTTTTTCTCGCTCCCTTTTTGATGGTGCCACAGCCAGTTTTTTGTCTGTGTGGGTAAGACGCTGTATCGTTAGCCTGGAGGTCGGGTGTTCGATCCCTGCATTGGCTGAGAAAGTTCATCCAGATTTTCCGGGGTGGTTTCCCCTTGTCAATGATGCACAATAGAGGGCATGACAAGGACAACTGTCTAGTCGTTCAGATCAACGAAAAAAAACCCTGAGGTTCCGTGTACACATTGGCGGGAACGTCAAAGATCCCTTGGCAGCTGGAGTTTGATATAAGAGTAGGCCGTAGCGCCGCTGTCAGGGCGAAATTTCCCTATAGGCCCATCTTTATGAGGCCAGTCTATGAGCAGAACAGTAGGACGTTAACCTCATTTCATTTCATTTCATCCAGGTACTCTGACGAGGTATCCCCTTGTCGTTTGAATGGGACAAAAATAATGAGGTCCTGTGTACACATTGGCATGCACGTAAAAGATCTCTTGGCAGTTGGAATTAGATTTAAGAGAAGGCCATAGTGCCCGGGCAAAATAACCCTCATAGCACACTATAGGATGTAGACCCGTCTTCATTAGCCCAGTTTACGAGTAGAGCAGTAGGACGTTAAACCTTATTTCATTTCACTTTTTTTGTTAATATTTTGTCTATAAATAGTCTACATAGGTTCCAGTTAGTAACAGTTTTTGTTGCATCTCGGTATGATCCCCCATTGTACCTCTTGATTAAATAACCATACCAGTGTGTGCACATTTTACCAATTGATAAGTAATCAGAATTGTTTCATGTGTGAGTCCCAGAGGCAGGGCCACATCAACTTTTCGTGTTTTTTTTTGTTGTTTTTTTTAACTTTGTATATTTATTCCTTATGCCGTAAGGATATTAACAACTATCAATTTCGGTGCATGGCTCAACACCTAGGGGTGGTGCCACACCCACTTTTTACTGTTTTATCCATAAATATTATACAGGTTACAATTATTAACAGATTTTGTTCAAGTTGCCTAGAAGAACGCTTAAAAGTTAGTAAATTTGGTTAACTTAAATGGATTTTTTTATTATGGTTGGATAGCCAAAAACTAACATTTATTTAATCGTTGTTATCCTGATATTAAACTGACATTTGTTTACGTAATTGTTAGTATCCTAACATTATAAAACTGACATTCTTTTCCGTTAGACAATGTGGGTAAGGCGCTGGCTCGCTACCCTGGTAGTCAGGTGTTCGATCCCTGCATCTCGATTTTCCGGCGTTGTTTCCCCTTGTCAGTGAAGCGGAAGGGAAGGCCTGCCAGGGCCTAGTCATTCGGATGGTCCGAAAAACTCAGGTCCCATGTACACATTGGTGTGCATGTTAAAGATCCCTTGACAGTTGGAATTCGATATTAGAGTAGGCTGTAGTGCTGCTGTCTGAGAAAAAGTTCCCTCATAGCACACTGTATGGCGTATGCCCATCTTCAATTAGCCCAGGTTAGGTGCAGAAAAGTAGGACGTTAATCCCCATTTCATTGCATTTCATTTCCGATAGAAAACAAGTATTAGGTTTATGTTAGATTCACATTAGAAATTTATGTTAGAATTATGATATAAAACTAACGTCACATTAACATTATGTTAACGTTAGAAAATTAATTTAGATTTACGTCAGAAAACTAACCATAATCTAACGGTTAGAAACATGACGTAAAATTTTTGTTAGATTAACGTTAGAATTATCACCAATAACACATATATAATTATTTTGTCTGAATTCCGACTATTTATCAATTGTTAGACTGTGCACACACTGATATGGGTACTTAATCAAGAAGTATTTAAAGCGACAAAAATTGGTAAGAAAACCGTCATAAAGTTCACGTTAGATTTACGTCATTTTCTGACGTAAAAGTAACCATAACCATAGAAATATATAAATAGATTAGAATGAGGTACCGGCAGTTTTTAACCGGAAGCTAGGTGGCGCGCAAAGAAAGTAGGACGGAAGTGACAGTCTCGTCTGCTCTTCGCTGATCGTCGTCAGCTGTCTTTTCACCGACAACCAGTTTCATTCTCAGCGCCCGTTTTTGGTTTTTGTGTGTGAATTTAATAATGCCAGCTCATTGTTGCGTACCGATGTGTAATGGGAAAGGTGGTCATAAATTTCCACAAGACCCTGGATTCAGGCCGTAAAAAGAGGAGAAACTGACTGGACACCGTCTAAGTGGAGTATTGTTTGTCGATCGCATTTTGATTCTTCTGACTACATTTCCGAAACTAAGGAAAGTAAGTTGACAAAATACCTTTTTATATTTTGACTCTTTTAGATATTATCAGATTGAGAAATATTTTCAATTAGTTTGATCTAGTCGAAAGTTTTTAGGATTACAATTTCGGCGTTCGCGCCACGACAGTACGAGTAACAACAAATTTTATATTACTAATAACTATTTTAGGCCTATCATCAAAACAAGTGTCACGTCTCTCAGCCAAAGGACAGCGGCGGCTATCTACTCTTACTAGGCCTAAATAGGAAACAGATCATGTGTATGGTAAAATACCGTTGCAAAACTACAAGGCCTGGGAATGATTCTATTTAATCGAAATTTAGGCTATTATTATTAGCCTATTACATTATTAGGTCAATTCCTATTCGGATTTTTGGTAATTTGTTTTTGTTGTACTAGACTACCGTTAAGTCTACCGGAAAATAGGAAACAGATCATGTGTATGGTAAAATGCCGTTGCAAAAGTACAAGACTACAAGGCCTCAGAGTAGGAATGATTCTCATATTATTTAGCCTATTTATTAGGCCTGCCTTTGGATGCCTCTGGCTCTATTCGGATGATTTTTTTTTGGTACCGGTACTTTATTGTATTTTTTAATATTATTCCAGAGGATCAAATGGTGAATAGTATATTGAAGCCAGGAGTAATTCCACATTTATTTGCTTGGAAAAGAACAAGTTTGTCAGGTAGAAGGCGCAGAGAAAGAGCCCTACATAAACAACAAAGTATTAACAAAATGGAGGGACTGGAAAGCTTGTCAATTTCTGAAAATGTGGGAAATGAAGTTGAAATTGAAGACATTGAAGAGGACTTTATTCCTATCGAAGGTAGGTTTAACTTACAAAGTTTTGGATGTGATGACTAGCCTGGCCTGTAGGATTAAAAAAAATGAAGGGGAATTCTTACAAGAAAAAAAATGAAGAGAAATTCTTATCTGTTTTGTGAATTAAACTAGGATTTGTACATTAATTGTGGTACTGTTTTGAAAGACAGTTAAACTTATCGACCAGGGCGATAGAAATAGGATTTTACGATAGAAATGGGATTTTACGTTCACTCTTCACAATCTAGGTCATTTTGGGACTTACATATGGTTTACTTTTATTTCAATAATTTGATTGCACGTTGAGGTCTTTAGCCGTGGGAGGAAACCGAAGGACCCAGAGAAAACCCACAAGGTTGGACAGGCGCCCTACTTCTTGTCACGTACAACCAGGGATTTGAAACCACACCAGATGACTCAATGACAGGCTTTATGATAACCTTATCAAACCATTCGGCCGTCCAACCCCACCTAAAGACCCGGGACTGTACAAATTACAATGCATAATACCACTAGCCCATACCCCCTAATCTGATATTATGCTCGATAGTAATTATAAATTCTTTTGGATAATGTACCGTAATGTCAATTTCAGATATCACAATCTTTATGACCAGGAAAATACAAAATTTAAAAAAAAAATTATTTTCTTTTTTGTTTCAGTTAAAAGTGAACCTGATACTAAAGACTCTGCTACTCAAGTTGATATGTCAATGACAATGCGCTTCTGTGCCCGAAAATACATGTTGAATGCAGACAAATTTCTATATTATACTGGACTAGAAAGCTATGATGCATTTATGTGTTTGTTTTACTCCTTTGGGGCAGTAGTTGATGAACTTATTTATTTTTATGGGACAAAACCTAAGATGTCAACAGAGGACCAGTTTTTTCTGACTTTGGTTAAACTTAGACTTGGGAGGAGCAATTTTGAGTTGTCTGACACATTTGAAATATGCGAAAAAGAGCTTATGAACATTTTTATAACATGGATAAATTTCATGTATTTTCACTTCAAGGAAATTAACTGGTGGCCATCCAAAGACTTGGTTAAGTTTTACAGTCCTGCAGACTTTAAGTCTAAGTTTCCGACAACAAAGGTAATAATTGATGGTACGGAAATACCAATACAAAGGCCAAAACAACCCATTATTCAGCAGGGCACATTTTCCACATATAAAAACAGAAATACGGTTAAGGTTCTTGTAGGTATTACACCAGGTGGTCTTGTGAGTTATGTGTCCGATGCATTTGGTGGTGCAGCCAGTGATAGGCAGATATGCGAGAGAAGCTGTCTCGTGAATTTGTGTGAATCTGGTGACTCTGTCATGGCCGATAAGGGGTTCAATGTCCAAGATCTGTTCATACCATCAAATGTAGAAATTAACATTCCAGAATTTTTTAAGAAAAAGAACAGGATGTCTGGACAATCAGTAGCAAACGATCGTAAAATAGCAAGCAAACGAGTGCACGTTGAACGAATTATCGGACTAGCCAAGACATTTAAAATATTGAAAAAACCACTAAATAATACAGAATCAAATTTATCAGATGCAATTATTTCAGTTTGTTTTTATTTATGTAATTTTAGACCAGCCATTGTCAACAATGATGCCTAGGTTGACATTTGTTGCTCTTGTAACATTGGATTGAATAAAACATTTAACTCTGATATAGTTTTATTTATTAAATAAATATTTATTCAAAATGGCATTCTTAAAATGTAAATTGTAAAAACTGGATAGTCTATTCAGCATTTCCATAACAAACTCGTGATCAAAAGAGATGTCCATGATTTTTAAGTCTGTCAAACTAAAAACAATAAACTTGCACTGTCTCCTACCAGCACAAAACAACTGCCCTTGTATTTGGTAGTAATAGTTATGTGTTTTTTTTAGAGTTAACTTCCCATCAGTTAGCATCAGATATGGAACCGTCAGTTCAGAAATTAATTGATTTCGTGCTGAATACGGGCACTTAACCTCTACCAGAGTTTCGCCGTCAATGACTCTATCTGGTGAGGCAGCAAGCATAGGGTGTGTCTCACTAACAAAAAGTCCACAACTCTTAGTTGTTGTGTTTGTCAATGATTCAAAACTTTCCACTGCCACACTTTCATATTGCCTCCCATACATAGTTTGTTTAGTTTTAAGATTTACTGGCTGTAATAGACCCCTCAGTAGCATATCAATGTCTCTCTTTATAGTGACCTTGCATATATTTCCAAAATTAGAAGATGTAATTCGTTTACATCTTTCTACTGTCCACCTGTCACATGCACTTTGGGATTTGGTTTGCTGCTCAATTTCATAGATTTCAGCCTTTGAAATACAGGATACCTGAAATCACAGTAAATACAATAAATTATTATCAGAATGACATTTAACTTAATGATGTATTATGTAAGATTTAGATCTGGCTTAAAAAAAAAGAAATATTGGAAATTTATTTCAAATTACTTTTTTTCTGGGCAAAGTTATGACTGTTTGAAAATGCAGCGCAGGTCGTTTAATCGTAGAACTGGAACTCGACAACCAACTCTTAAGTCATGACTATGATTATTTATTTTAAATCTTGTGGTATAGAGTTGATTATAAGAGAGAGAGAGAGAAATTGAGTTTAATGTCCACTTGACACAAATTAGGTCACTTCGGGGACTAACAACATGGTTTAATTTTTTTTCAATAATTCGCTTGCGCGTAGGGTCTTTAGCAGTGGAAGGAACCAGGAAATCGAAGCCACAGAAGTTGACCCCCATAGTTGATTATGGGTTTGTAAGTTGTAATGTAAATAAATATCTTTAACTTTAAAGTCAATCGTTTTAGTTCTGACAAGATGTGTGCATTGATCGCAACAACCATACTGGTCATTTGTGTCTTGGCCTCTTTATAAAATTAATCATTTAATGGCAGAACTGTTCTAATGTACTTAAAATTGAAGTCATCCAATGGCATCGAGAGGTTATTAATTCACATAACATTTAAGGCCCAAAGAAAGACCACCAATATGCAGATTTAGATAATACATAATGCATGTTTTTGAGGAATAATAATCTAATTAATGTTACAGTCAAATCGTTTGCGATCTTGAAAAAAGTACTAGACAGTAAATTATCCAATAGCAAATAACTGTTTAAAACTAAAATAATACCTTTTCAGTCCTGAGAAAGTGATCCTCCATAGTCAGCTCCATGTAGGCATGGTCAGCTGCTAAAGCTCTAATATTAGCTGATTCATATAATTGTAGTACTGGCCATTTTGATTTTCCCTGAAACAGAAAAGGTTGTCATAGTACAGGATATCCAGTTATGACTTATTTTTTATAATAACATAAATCTGTCAAAAATAGTAAAATCGATCAAATATGAAAACCAACAAATTATATAAATAGCTCACCTGCCGGTTAAGTACCATGTTTCTCATGTTTTGTTCATTTTTTAAAGAATTTATCAAACGGCCTGGCCTAGGATCATAGATCGAAGGCCTTACATTCCCTCTGACTCCACTCAGGTTCTTGGTTCTCAATGGGCTACCTTTCATGGGCTTACTTCTGTGAAATCTTTGTAAAACCTGAAATGAATGCAAAATATCATTAATGAATTTCATATAAATTATAATCTTTATTCCATGTTTGAATGAATGTATCATATACAAAAAAATGTGTTTTACATCCAATGTCAATTTATCTGGACTCCCCACGAGCTTTCATCATTATCTCAGTTAATGGGTCTTCAGGTCTGTTTCCACCTAGGGCGATGTCACAGACCAGCATTTCCTTATGGTAGATGACGTCAGGGCATCCAATCATGATTAGGTATTAACTAGTCATTGTATAACACTATAATTAAAAGGCAATGTCAGTCAAACATCCATGCCTTACACCAAAGTAAGATCAGTATGGTTATTGAGAGTCAAATTAATCAATAATAATTAATTAGAGAGAGACAGAGAAATGGGGTTTAACTCCACTCAACACAAACTAGGTCATTCCGGGACTAACACATGATTCAATCTTATTTCAATAATTCGCTTGCGCGTAGGGGTCTTTAGCAGTGGGAGGAAACCCACGAAGTTGAGAAGGCGTCCCTATCTCCATGCCACACACGCTTACACCAGGGCTCGAAACCACAGCCGCAAGCCAGAGCTGACCAGCCAGCTAGAGGTCGAAGTGCGGCACTCTACACCACTAGGCCATCCCAACCCCCCAATAATTAATTAACATGACACACCATAATTAGAGATAATATTATTAATATATAAATATATACCTGTGTGCATGTTACTTCTGTTAAAATGCTCCCAGATGTGCAGTAATTCACAAGACCAAATAAAACACACCTAACATGTTTACAGTGAGCCGATGGCCCTTGTCCAACTGCACATTCACACTGGGTTTGCTGGATTACTGCATTTCTATCAATACTAATGTCCACTTTGTAACTTGTTGATTTCTTCATTTCTGCCCAAACATTTGAAGTTATATATGTTGTATCATTAATGGCTATACGAACATATCTGAGATACCTAAAATAGATACAAAAGTGTTGTAAAAATAAAGGATAAGTGGTAAATATTTGCTTTGCGGCTACTCTCACAGAGAGGGATGATATTGGGGCGAATTAATTACTAATACTATTAGTAGGCCTATTAGCTCTCAATATTTAACTTCTTTTGTTCTGCAAATTAAATTTCAAATCATTTTTTTTTTAAATTATTACCCAAAGGTAGATAAAAAAAAAAGAGAGTTTGATATCTGAATAAAAATTTTTTTTTCCCTATATTTAGTGTAGATGGGTACATAAGAAGCTTACTACACGAAGTTGTAAAAGTCACTATGTATAACTCTACCCAATAGTTACATGATGATTGTGCTGTCAACACCTTATGATGATGTGACACCTACGTTTAAAAGAAAGTTACCTCTGCGCATAAAGAAGTTCAATTTTTTCATTTAATTTTTGGTCACTTAATTGTAGAAAATCCAGTACTCTCTGTTCGGTCACATGAGGGAAGTTCTGTAAATGATCAGCATGGACATCTGTATAATCAGTCATTGCAGGTAGACACATATGGAATTCTGGAGCAGGTTCATTTTTACGTGAATTTCGGTCATCAAATATCAATCTAGAATTTATGAAAGACTAAAACTAAAATTTGATATAGTAATATCACAGAGTAAGAATGTGGTAATATAGTATCGCATAGACGGCTAGCAGCATATAATAATACAGTGCCGTGGCAGTTGTCTGCTGCCGTGCTGGGGAATAGCAAATTTGATGAAATTAGGTACCAGTATTTTTATTTATTATTGTGTCTTCATTTCCACCATATATTGTTTCATTACAATAACTTATTACTAATTATTACAGTCATTAATTGTATAAATTATAATCAGGATACACGGGAAACAATAACAATCAACGAATTACGTAAACAAATACAGGGCCTCCCGGCCATCATAGTTGATTAGTTCGCGTGTTTGTTTGTTTATATCTAGGCTTAGGACTAAGCCCGAGTGTGTAGCATTTATAAATCTAAAGATAACATCGGATTAATTATCACTTACCGTTCAACCAAATCTTTCTTTTTCCCGGCAACTTTCAATTTTCGTACGCGAAGAATTTCCTTAAGTTCTGATAACGTTTTATCGCAGTATGTGTTGTTTTCGAAGTCAGCCATTTTTTAGCGTCTGCTTGTCGCTACGGAGATGTCCTACTTTCTTACAGCGCCACCGGGCGGATTAGTTCTGCCGGTACCTCATTGCCACGGCCAATCAAATGCCGCTTTCGCGATATGCGCAGAGGTCAGCCATACTAGTACATTGATCATGCACAACAAAATGGCGTCGTTTGATGACGCGAAGGAAAACAAAACTTTTACGTTTTCAGTATCCATCAAAGGGACACAGTGTTTTGCCATTAACTGGACAAATAACCAAAACCCCACATCAAAATTAAATGGAATAACCTTCCACAGGTAAGAAATTCAATAGTGATTATGTTTTTAAAAGACAAAATGTCCATTCAAGCGTTCAGTACTTTTTGCAGTCCAGTCTCGTGACAGACGACAAGCAGTGTTGTCGTACACTGTATTTATCTTTAGTTGCCGGCCTATTATTAAGACACACTCACACTGCATGACTAGAACTGATTCATGTTGACCTAGCCCACCGCTTACTATTCGTAGCCTATTTTTAGACGTAAAACAACCTGAGAGTTAAACTTTTATAAAAATAAAAGTATTTATTTATTAGATAGGCCTACATTAAATACTCACTAGGCCTAGTCTTTAGTAGTACCGTAGTAATACTAGTAAAATAGACTACCATGGACCGTACTTGTAGTATGTACTAAAGTCCACTGGCACCCGTAGATCTAACTTAAACTAGGCCTAGTTAAAATTCACGATAGGATAGGCTTTCCTGGACTGACGACGAAGCTTCCTTTGTTTGTAATTTTACTGAGACTGAGGGAGTGATGACTGATTGATTGGCTGTTGTCAACGAACCTACTTTGTAAATTTATTCCAGACTTCCTTAAATTTTAAATGTTCAAAGATACTAATAATAATTAATATGTATTTTTCTTCAGTCCACCAATGTAACAGCCACTGTATTTACTTCTACTTCTATGAAGAATTTTCATTTGATGACCACAGGGATTTTTTAACCGATAAATTTCTAACATGATGGAAGGACAATGTGAATAATGCGTAAATAACCATCGTCACTGCTCAATTAATTCATTCATAAATCCTAATTTTAAAACAGTTTTCATTGTACGATAAGCAGGCTTTTATGTGATTGTCTGAATGACTTTGAAAATGAAATGCATATTTCTTGTAAAGAATTTGAATACATTTAAATCTCAACTGTAAATTAATTACATATTTCTTTGTTTTGAAAAAAAAATTCAATAAATATAGCCTATTAAATGAAATCATTGGATTATTGTGAAATATTTCTTTCTGACTGAATATTGGCCAATTGGAGAATGTACTTGGTATAGAGACTATCTATCTACTCATGAAATTATAAATTTTCCTCACTCAATGAAATGAGCCTGATATTTGTGTAAAAGTCAATTTCTATTACACATATTTACGCCTAGTCATTCTGATGGTCCGAAAAACCCAGGTCCTGTGTACACATTGGTGTGCATGTTAAAGATCCCTTGGCAGTTGGAATTCGATAGTAGAGTAGGCTGTAGTGCTACTGTCTGAGAAAACGTTCCCTCATAGCACACTGTATGGCGTATACCCATCTTCAATTAGCCCAGGTTAGGTGCAGAAAAGTAGGACGTTAAACCCCATTTCATTGCATTTCATTTCCGATAGAGAACAAGTATTAGGTTTATGTTACATTCACATTAGAAACTTATGTTAAAATTATGACATAAAACTAACGTTACATTATTGTTAGATAACTAATGTTATATTAACGTTAGAAAATTAACGTTAGATTTACGTCAGAAACTAACCATAATCTAACTGTTAGATACATGACGTAAAATTAATGTTAGATTAACGTTAGAATTATCACCAATAACACATATATAATTATTTTGTTTGAAATCCGACTATTTATCAATTGTTAGACTGTGCACATACTGATATGGGTACTTAATCAAGAAGTATTTAAAGCGACAGAAATTGGTAAGAAAACCGTCATAATGTTCACGTTAGATTTACGTTATTTTCTGACGTAAAAGTAACCATAACCTCCCGCTAGGGTCCCTTGCAGAGAAGCGACGCTGGATGTCGTTGGCCGACTTGCTCGAGAGGACGGGACGGGACACATGAGGGGAACGTTGGCTCAAGCGAAGCGCGGCTGCTCTGGCCGCCCCGCGCTTGATTACCGGCGAACGCCGACGCGGAGGCCTTCCCCTCGTGGTTCGCCTTGTTTATTTTTTGGGGGTTGATTTTATCGCAGTCGGAGGGGCGCCCGCTCGCTTCGCTGTGGCTGTCAGCTCGGGGGTGGAGTACGGCGGGGTAGCGCCTCTCCGGCCAACATTTTATAGTTTTTTTGTGGTTTTTTTGTGTTTTTTTTTTGTCTGGGTGCCTGTTCTCAGGCACGGTGGACGGGATGCTGTCGGTGCTGGCGAGCCACGGGTCCGGGCTGCCCATCTCGCAGAACTCGCCTCAGTGCAGTGCTGATCTCGGCGGACCGCCGCACTTGAAGAGGGAGGTGGTAGTAGCGCTTCTGGGTTCCCTCTGAATGTGACATCTGTGCCGCCAGATCGGCAGCCAGGGTCGGGTGCTGCTCGAGCATAGAGCACACGATGGACTTGCGTACGACCCGGCTGTTAAACTTTTTCCCCAGGAAATTGCCGTAGCGGCTATTAAGCAATGCACCCATCTCGGAAGGCGTGTAAGGCAAGGCGGACCTGAACTTGATGAACAGCCTGTCCTCACGACTGTGCCTGGCCTGGGCCAGACAACGCATGAACTGGAAATACCGCATGATCTCGTCGTAGAACTTCTCCTCGAGGGGGAATTTAGCCGGGCCGGCGTAACCGGTCTTGTGCTTGTAGACTGAAACCACCCTGATCAATTCGCCGTCGGCGCCCGTCGACGGCACGGCATCCAAAAACTCGCCTATGGCCATGTTACAGACGGCCAGACTGCGCTGACCCGTGTTGAGCAAGATCTGGGCGAAGAGGTAGGCCAGTACGGTGCGGTACCGGACGGCGGTGATCTGAAGCGTGGCATCGGTGTCGATCCGCCCGAGCAGGTCTCGGGCGGTGGTTGTCACGTCGCAGCTGTCAATGTGAGCGACGTCGGTGGCGGTAAGCAGGCTATCGCGCTGTTCCACTACGTGCCTGCGCTCACTAAACCTCTTACGCATAGATCGGCCCCAGCGGGAGATTTTGGTCAGCCACAAGTCGTAACTGGCGTCGACGACGCTCGACCGTTCTCGCAGAAATTCGATGAACAGCCTGAGCGAGGACAGGTACGATTTTACGGTACCAACGGCCGCCTCCGAGGCGAGCATGGGTATCAGCCAGAGGTCCCGCGTCGCTCTGTGCGAGCCGAAGTCGGCAACGGGGTCCCAGTCCTTGGTGATCGCCTGCCATATACGCCAGACCTGCTTGACATGCTGGACGACGGCATAGCCACGCCGAGTGATGCCTTCGGAGAAAGCCACCTCCTTCCGGAAATTGGCTAAGAGGCGCCTTGCGCTCGCAGTCAGGGGCGGCGCGGTGCAAGCCGGCTGGACGGGGGTAACAGGCTGGAGAGCCTCGGCCAAAGTCGACTTTTGCTCCTTGTGTAGCTGCAAGGCGCTTTGATAGCACGGGCAATTTCGTCCCGGATATTTGTGAAAATTTAACAAGTGAAGGTCCACTCGAGCCACGCGGGCCTGGCAGTTTTCTACGGGGCACTCGTATCTGGGCGAGTTGCACTTGTACGTACGTATGCTCTTGGCAACGGCATCCTGTCTGCACATGCCGTGCACTGCCCGATAGTGTCTCGCCAGTCGTACGACTGAAGCCTCACAGAGAGAGCACTGCCTACGCGGTCTCGTCATAGCGAGAGACTGATGGGGACAAGCCCGCTACCCGTGCCACGCGCCACGACAGCATCCCGTCAAATGTTCGAACAGTTGCTCTTTAACAAAATTAAGGGAGAGAATCTGGCCAGGGGAGAGAATAAGTAGGGCGACGCCGCTAAAATCGCAACCCAGCGACGCCGCTCGAAGTGCAAGGGCGCTTCGGGTGGGGAAACATACCCCCCGGCTGCCCCGCACCAAAAAAACGTTGACAGCGGCCGATTTCGGCTGAAAATTGAATGCAGGTCAACTCCCGTAATCTGATATGTTAATGAGAAGAGAGATTTTCGCCACTCGGTTACCCGTGTGCGATAATATATGATTACTTTTTAACGAAAATTTTTTTTTCATTCGCCTGGCGGCGGTAGGGCAAGCCCAAGGGTCCCTGTCTGAGAGAAACGACGGAAAGGCAGGGAATTTACAGCACAAGACAGGCAGATTTTCTCGTCTTTCATCGGGCGCGGATCTCAGCGGGGAGACTGGGAAAATGACACGCTGCAACTAGCTACGCTTTCGCAGGAGGAATTTTTTTTCTTTAGTGGCACTGAGCGCATACCACCCATACATCTATTGAACAGGATAAACTGGGCGCTAGACGGGGAGCAGCCGGAATTACTCGAAGCGGTGGAGCGTGGCTTTGGTGGTAGAGAGAGACGGGGAGGCAGTCGCCTTTCCTCTCGGTCTAGAACGGCAGTCCCGTCGAGGGATTTCTCCTGTCGGCCGGCCGCCGAGTACCCGTTTCGGAGTGAGAGACCACCGCGGCGAGAGAGGCGGCCATCGAGTACCCGTTTCGGAGGGAGAGACGACAGCGGCGAGAGAGGCGACCGGCCGGGGCTGAGAGACAGCAGCGGAGAGAGAGGCGGCGGCCGATGTGTGGTTTTGCGGTACTGTCAGTCGGCCGGCGGCCGAGTACCCGTTTCGGAGTGAGAGACAACCGCGGCGAGAGAGGCGGCCGGCCGGGGGCTGCCGCTCCTCGAGACGGCCGAGGCGCCCGCGAGTGAGTACCCGTTTCGGAGTGAGAGACGACAGCGGCGAGAGAGGCGACCGGCCGGGGCTGAGAGACAGCAGCGGCGAGAGAGGCGGCGGCCGATGTGTGGCTTTGCGGTCCTGTCTGTCGGCCGGCCGCCGAGTACCCGTTTCGGAGGTAGAGACGACAGCGGCGAGAGAGGCGACCGGCCGGGGCTGAGAGACAGCAGCGGCGAGAGAGGCGGCGGCCGATGTGTGGCTTTGCGGTCCTGTCTGTCGGCCGGCCGCCGAGTACCCGTTTCGAAAGGGAGAGACGACAGCGGCGAGAGAGGCGACCGGCCGGGGGCTGCGGCGCCTCGAGACGGCCGAGGCGCCCGCGAGTGAGTACCCGTTTCGGAGTGAGAGACGACAGCGGCGAGAGAGGCGGCCGGCCGGGGCTGAGAGACAGCAGCGGCGAGAGAGGCGGCGGCCGATGTGTGGCTTTGCGGGACTGTCAGTCGGCCGGCGGCCGAGTACCCGTTTCGGAGTGAGAGACAACCGCGGCGAGAGAGGCGGCCGGCCGGCCGGGGGCTGCCGCTCCTCGAGACGGCCGAGGCGCCCGCGAGTGAGTACCCGTTTCGGAGTGAGAGACGACAGCGGCGAGAGAGGCGACCGGCCGGGGCTGAGAGACAGCAGCGGCGAGAGAGGCGGCGGCCGATGTGTGGCTTTGCGGTCCTGTCTGTCGGCCGGCCGCCGAGTACCCGTTTCGGAGGGAGAGACGACAGCGGCGAGAGAGGCGACCGGCCGGGGCTGAGAGACAGCAGCGGCGAGAGAGGCGGCGGCCGATGTGTGGCTTTGCGGTCCTGTCTGTCGGCCGGCCGCCGAGTACCCGTTTCGAAAGGGAGAGACGACAGCGGCGAGAGAGGCGACCGGCCGGGGCTGAGAGACAGCAGCGGCGAGAGAGGCGGCGGCCGATGTGTGGCTTTGCGGTACTGTCAGTCGGCCGGCGGCCGAGTACCCGTTTCGGAGGGAGAGACGACAGCGGCGAGAGAGGCGACCGGCCGGGGCTGAGAGACAGCAGCGGCGAGAGAGGCGGCGGCCGATGTGTGGCTTTGCGGTCCTGTCTGTCGGCCGGCCGCCGAGTACCCGTTTCGAAAGGGAGAGACGACAGCGGCGAGAGAGGCGACCGGCCGGGGGCTGCGGCGCCTCGAGACGGCCGAGGCGCCCGCGAGTGAGTACCCGTTTCGGAGTGAGAGACGACAGCGGCGAGATAGGCGGCCGGCCGGGGCTGAGAGACAGCAGCGGCGAGAGAGGCGGCGGCCGATGTGTGGCTTTGCGGTACTGTCAGTCGGCCGGCGGCCGAGTACCCGTTTCGGAGTGAGAGACAACCGCGGCGAGAGAGGCGGCCGGCCGGCCGGGGGCTGCCGCTCCTCGAGACGGCCGAGGCGCCCGCGAGTGAGTACCCGTTTCGGAGTGAGAGACGACAGCGGCGAGAGAGGCGGCCGGCCGGGGCTGAGAGACAGCAGCGGCGAGAGAGGCGGCGGCCGATGTGTGGCTTTGCGGTCCTGTCTGTCGGCCGGCCGCCGAGTACCCGTTTCGGAGGGAGAGACGACAGCGGCGAGAGAGGCGACCGGCCGGGGCTGAGAGACAACAGCGGCGAGAGAGGCGACGGCCGATGTGTGGCTTTGCGGTCCTGTCTGTCGGCCGGCCGCCGAGTACCCGTTTGGAAAGGGAGAGACGACAGCGGCGAGAGAGGCGACCGGCCGGGGGCTGCGGCGCCTCGAGACGGCCGAGGCGCCCGCGAGTGAGTACCCGTTTCGGAGTGAGAGACGACAGCGGCGAGAGAGGCGGCCGGCCGGGGCTGAGAGACAGCAGCGGCGAGAGAGGCGGCGGCCGATGTGTGGCTTTGCGGTCCTGTCTGTCGGCGGCCGGCCGGGGCTGCCGATCCTCGAGACGGCCGATGCACCCGCGAGGGACTTCTCCTGTCAGCCGGTGAGAGACGACAGCGGCGAGAGAGGCCGAAGCAAACTGACGAGCTTTCTCCGCCCGACATTCAACCGCTCCTGGCGGGGCCATGCGCTGAAGGATCTCGACGAAAGTTGCTGGAACGAGGGTCCCTGGCCAGCAAGAACGCCAAGAGATGAATTTGGAAGGCCAGAAAAGCCTTGAAAAGCCAAAAAATTGTGTCGAAACCTACTTTTGCACAGTGGTATACCCTTCAGACGAGTGCGAAACACTAGTATAGGAGGTAGGTGAGAGAGACCGAACCCGGTACGGTGCATGTGTATACCTTTCGAACGAGTGCGTTTTCTCTTACATAGAGGGTGATGCTCAGCCAGTCCTTGGCGGGGCAGCGAACTTTGGCGGAGAATTGATCAGGCGAGTTTCTGCAGACGGGCGCTTCGCGGTGGAAGGTATGCCGGTCTCCTCTTGCGCGGTGCGTACACGGCGGCTGAGTGAAGGCTAGGGAGTGTGTGTTAGTGCAGCTCCCAGCTACCCTTCTCTTCAGCCTCGTCGCGCCACTCGCTCGGGGGGAAGGATGGCACCCGAAGCCGTTCACCCGCGCTGTTCTCTCGCGCCGCGCTCTTTCTTCGCCGGTAGTACCTCTCAGGCAACGAAGCGGTCAGAAGGCGGGGGAACGGTTAGCCCGATCTCTCGTCCAGTTACCGTACGCTTTCGAACGATCCAAGACCCGATGGAGACGGTGGAGCGAGACCAGCCGATAATCTCGGCACAGGGTCACAGCTCGTGTAGGTCGGCTGCGCAGAGATTTATTTCTCAGCCAGCCTGGCAGACCCGAAACGTTCCGGTGTACGCTTACACGGCGGGACAGACTGGCTCGTCCGATTTTTAAATCAGCGAGTCTCGACTACCATCCCTGCGGCTAATGCCGCGGGGAGATCCCGATTCGACGCACCCGCCTGAGCCCGTCTCCTGCGTGGCCCGTCGTCTCGGCTCATCTCGGTTCTTCCGTACGCCTAGCGAGGGAACTCTTCTCGTCGGCCGGCTCTCCCGCTGGCCGACAGGGACTTCCTTCCTCGAACCACCAGCAAACGAGGCAGGCGCGGGATTCAGAATTATGTTTTCCGCCCTGCCGACCCTCGCTCTCTCGCTCACCGGCGATTGGGCAGGCGTTTACTCGTAGTTCTCTTGGAGCTCGCGAAAGGCTATCTGGTTGATCCTGCCAGTGATCATATGCTTGTCTCAAAGCTTAAGCCATGCAAGTCTAAGTTCAGGCTCGTCCCTTTCCAGGAGCGAGTCGAAACTGCGAACGGCTCATTAGTCAGATACGGTTCCTTGGCGAAAAGCGGGTTGGTTTAATGGATAACTGTGGTAATTCTAGAGCTAATACATGCAACACACCGTGGTCCCCCCTCTCTTCGGAACAAGGGGGGGAAACGGCATTTATTCTCTGGACCAGACCGCCCTAGCCTGCGAAGCTACCGTGAAAAGTAGCGACGGGGCGAAGCGAGAGGTGTTGAAATCCGAATAACTGTGCCGATCGCGGGGTCTTTCCGGGCCCCCGACGACTTTGCCATGAAGTGTCTGGCCCATCAATTGGCGATGGTCGGCGACCTGCCTACCACGGTGGTGACGGGTAACGGGGAATCAGGGTTCGATTCCGGAGAGGGAGCCTGCGAAACGGCTACCACCTCCAAGGAGGGCAGCAGGCGCGCAACTTACCCAATCCCGACACGGGGAGATAGTGACGAAAAATAACGTGGCGGGGCCCTATCGTGGTCGCCGCGGGCGGAATGAGCGCAACTTAAAAAAGTGTGCGAGGAGCTATTGGAGGGCAAGCCTGGTGCCAGCAGCCGCGGTAATTCCAGCTCCAATAGCCTATATCGGAGTTGCTGCGGTTAAAAAGCTCGTCGTTGGATCTCGGAGACGGCACGATCGGGTGCGATACGCTGCGGACCCGATCGGAGAATTCTTGGCCGCTCCTAACTGGTGAGCGGGGCGAGGCGGACTTGACCGTCCTGCGTCGCTTTCTCTCCTTCCCGGGGGAGATCCCGCCACAATTTATGTCTACCTTGAAAAAATTAGAGTGCTAAAGGCAGGCTAACCCCGAGCCTGAATATTTCGTGCATGGAATAAGCGGGGAGGCTCTATTCCGGAGGGCGGTCCGGCCGACTTGTTTGACGTTGCCTCCCTGTCGGTCTCGCCGGAGAGCTAGGATTCGAGAGGAACGGTGGGGGGCGAGCGTACCGGGCGGGGAGAGGTGAAATTTTGTGATCCGCTCGAGACGACTCGAGGCGAAAGCGCTGGCCCCGGACGTCTTCCTTAATCCAGAACGAAGGTGGGTGGAGCAAAGACGATCAGATACCGTCGTAGTACCGACGGTAAACGCTGCCGACCGGGCCGCGGACGAGGAACGAGAACAGCGGTTATGGACCCGTTCGTGGCGGCTTCGGGCAACATGAGAGTTTACGGGTTCCGGGGGTAGTATGGTCGCAAGGCTGAAACTTGAAGGAATTGACGGAAGGGCACCACAAGGAGTGGAGCCTGCGGCTTAATTTGACTCAACACGGGGCAACTTACCCGGTCCGGACATCGTCAGGATTGACAGACGCTCGTGCAGTTCTTTCTCGATTCGATGGGTGGTGGTGCATGGCCGTTCGTGGCTGGTGAAGTGAAAAGTCTGGTTTATTCCGCTAACGGGCGAGGCCTCGCTCTTAATTAGTCGATTCGTGGTTCTCGGTTAGCCTCACCCCGCTTGCGGGGAGACACGGGGGAACATGGGGCGAGTCGTAGCCAACTTCTTAGGGGGATCCCAAGCAAGCTCAAGCTAGGTGAGAGAGATCAATAACAGGTCAGTGATGCCCTTAGATGTCCGGGGCCGCACGCGCGCTACACTGAAGACGAAAGCGCGAGTGCCTACGGTCGTAGTCAGGCCGGGAACCCGCCCCGAGAGGGGGTAGGTAGTCTCACCTACAGCGGGTTAACCGTGCCAATCGTCTTCGTGCTGGGGATCGGGGCTTGCAACTCAGCCCCGTGAACGAGGAATTCCGAGTAGGCGTCCGTCATCAGCTGGCGCCGATTAAGTCCCTGCCTTTTGTACACACCGCCCGTCGCTACCTCCGATAGAATGGCTCAGCGAGGCCGTTGGACTCGGGACTTGCATTTTGCAACGACCCAGGAAGGCGGTCGAGCTTAATCATTTAGAGGAAGTAAAAGTCGTAACAAGGTTTCCGTAGGTGAACCTGCGGAAGGATCATTACCGTACCCTGTCGTCTCCTCCTCGTCCTCGAGAGAGAGAGAGACAGGCTAGACGAGAACTCCCCCGAAACCCATCAACAGAGACGTTAGGAGGCACGTCCCGTGCTAACCAGTCAGCGGCGAGGAGTGTCGGGTCGCCCGACATGCCCTCGGCACGTCTTCTCTTCTATCGGTACGTGTTCACGACCCTTCTCGCGGCAGGCGCTCTGCCACGCAAGACGGGCACGTTCAAAGAGCCCCGGTCGCCAGCACCGGGCCGCCGTCCATCCGATTTTCACACGAAGAAAGAGACACTGTCAATGCGGACCGTCGTGTTCGGCGGCCCGCAGTTTATAGAGTACGGCCGTAGGCGTTGGATCACTCGGCTCGTGCGTCGATGAAGAGCGCGGCCTGACGCGTTAAGTGGTGTGAATTGCAGTGAAGATCATCGACGTCTCGAACGCACATGGCGGTCGCGGGCTCTCCCGCGGCCACGTTCGTCCGAGGGCCGGCAGGTAAAACTCCCCAAGACTGGGAGTCGCGGTCGCCGGCGCGGCCCCGTCTCCTCAAAGACAGACGGACGGAGGGGAGTGCCGGGACAGCACGGAAGGTATCACGGCGCCAAGCTCTCGCCTGGGACGAACCTTTGGCAGAACGAGCGGCGGCTGTCCTTCCGGGTACGTCCTCTCCGCCAATTCTTTCTATCACCGGCCTCGGATCGAGCGAGATTACCCGCTGAACTTAAGCATATCAGTAAGCGGAGGAAAAGAAACCAACCGGGATTCCCTCAGTAGCGGCGAGCGAAGCGGGAAGAGCCCATCGCCGAATCCCCCGTCGGTCAGCGGCGGTTCGGGAACTGTGGCGTAAGGGCCCGACTCGCCAGGTGTCTGACTGTCCGAGTAAGTCCCGCGGGACAGGTTTGCTCCCAGAGTGGGTGTGAGGCCTTTACCTCGGTCTGGGTCTTCTGCCTGGCGCAGTCGGTACCCGAGAGTCGAGTTGCTTGGGATCGCAGCTCAAAGTGGGTGGTAGGCTCCATCCAAGGCTAAATACTGGCACGAGTCCGATAGCGAACAAGTACCGTGAGGGAAAGTTGAAAAGAACTTTGAAGAGAGAGTTCAAGAGACCGTGAAAGCGCCTACGGGCAAACGGGTGGAACCGCCGGTGCGATCAGCGGGATCCAGCTCGCCGGGTAGTCGGCTCCTCGTGCGTTCGGGACCTGTTCTTCTCGGAGGACGGGCTCGGTCGACCGAGAGGGTTCGTCCCCGTCGGCGTATCTTCCGCTGTGTCGCGAGTCGCGACCGGCTCGGAGTGCTTCGTTTCGGCTGGAGTCAGGCAAGGGCCGCGTCTCTCGGGACGCTGAAACCCCCGTCTGCACTGGTCGGTTCTAGGGCGAACGTAGCTCCGGGCCGAGGAACGGCCCCGTCTTCGCTCCCGACCCAGTCCCCCAGCGCCGTCGCGGCCGCCTTGACTGCCTCTCGTAGGCTTAACAGTGCAAGTGCGGTCTCTCGGTCTACGTTGGCGGGGCGGCGGGCATTGGAGGGCGGTCTAGAGGGTCCGCGGCTGGCCGTGGCGGCACTCTTCCCGACCCGTCTTGAAACACGGACCAAGGAGTCTAACGTGAGCGCGAGTCACAGGGAAAAACACTCCCTTGGGCGCAGTGAAAGCGACGTGGTCCGATCCTCTCTCTGGCGAGCGAGGCGCAGGACCGGCCCGTCGGGGGTTGTTACGGCCTCGGTGGAGCGAGAGCGCTCGCGTTGGGACCCGAAAGATGGTGAACTAGGCCCGAGCGGGATGAAGCCGACAGAAATGTCGGTGGAGGTCCTAAGTGGTTCTGACGCGCAAATCGATCACGATACTTGGGTTTAGGGGCGAAAGACTAATCGAACCATCTAGTAGCTGGTTCCCTCCGAAGTTTCCCCCAGGATAGCTGGCGCTCGCCGCGACAGTTTCGTCCGGTAAAGCGAATGACTAGAGACATCCGTGCCGAAAGGGCGTGGAGCTATTATCAAACTTTGAACGGGCGACGAGGGGTGTCTTCCGCTCGATCTGGGAGGCTGGACCCCCGCAGAAATGTACGAGTGCCAAGTGGGCCACTTTTGGTAAGCAGAACTGGCGCTGTGGGATGAACCAAACGCCGGGTTAAGGCGCCCGATCGTCACGCTCAGCAGAACCCACAAAAGGCGTCCATCGGTAAAGACAGCAGGACGGTGACCATGGAAGCCGGTACCCGCCAAGGAGTGTGTAACAACTCACCTGCCGAATTGGTGGGCCCTGAAAATGGATGGCGCTATAGCGTGCAGCCTACACCCGGCCGTCTCGGCAAATTCTCTCCGGCCCGCCGCCGGGGGGGACAGACCGAAGCCGAGACGAGTAGGAGGGTCGCCGCGGTCAGCGCTGAAGCCTTAGACGCGAGTCTTGGTGTAGCGGCCGCGGGTGCCGATCTTGGTGGTAGTAGCAAATATTCGAGCGAGAACCTCGAAGGCCGAAGTGGAGAAGGGTTCCGCGTTGCTCCTTCGATCGGCCGCGGGTTAGTCGGTCCTAAGGCCTGGGAGAAATCCTACGGGAAGCCAGACATTTTTGGGCGGAGGGCTCTGGCACTGGGCCGAAAGGGAAACGGGTTAGTATTCCCGTACCCGAAGGTGGAGCACAAGCGGCGACGCAAGGAAGGTCGGATACGCCGTCGGGAGAGTCGAGAAGAGTTAACTTTTCTTTTTGAGGTGCGCTCGCTGACCCTGGAAGCGGTTCTGCCGGAGATAGGGAGCGAGAGCAATCAACTTTATCCGCAAAGCCGGCTCCAGCGGGGGCCTGTTCGGCTACGGCTCGACGGTCCTTGAAACTCCGACGGCTAATCTCAAAGACAACCTCTTTTACGCTCTTGCCTCGGGCCGTACCTTAATCCGCCGCAGGTCTCCAAGGTTCGCAGCCTCTGGCCGATAGAACAATGTAGGTAAGGGAAGTCGGCAAAATGGATCCGTAACTTCGGGAGAAGGATTGGCTCTGAGGGCCGGGCGGCCCGCTGCTAGCTCGGAAAGGGGAATCCTAGGGCGGGAGTCCGCCAGGTGGCATATTATGTTGGGCGCACCTGCACGACGACCGCTCTACCCCCGGATGGGCAGGTGGACGTGAGCGGCGCGGGGCTATCCCCGAACCCGCTCGCGGCACGGGCGCCGCGAACGACTCGATCAGAACTGGCACGGTCCGGGGGAATCCGACTGTTTAGTAAAAACATAGCGTCTCGAAGGCCGGAGATCGGTGTTGACGGGACGTGATTTCTGCCCAGTGCTCTGAATGTCACGGTGAAGAAATTTACGGAAGCGCGGGTAAACGGCGGGAGTAACTATGACTCTCTTAAGGTAGCCAAATGCCTCGTCATGTAATTAGTGACGCGCATGAATGGATTAACGAGATTCCCACTGTCCCTATCTACTATCTAGCGAAGCCACAGCCGGAGGAACGGGTCCGGGGCTGTCAGCGGGGAAAGAAGACCCTGTTGAGCCTGACTCGGACTGTGCCGCATTTTCGTGATTCCGCCCCATTGCTGGCGGACGGACCGGTCAAGCCGGCCGCGGGCCAAAATCTCGACCGGAAGTAATTATCGCACGCCGTCGCCACCGGTCTCGATCGAAAGCTAAGGCCCTTAGGGGCACGCCGAACACAGAACTTTCGTCGTGGGGCCCTTACGTCTCGAGAAATCAGCTTGCCCACCCCCCGTCCCCCGGACTTCCGTCCTCCCGCTTTCCCTCCGACGCGTCCCGCCCGGAAAACGACTCTTCGGATTTTCTCCAAATTTCGCAGGTGGGTTGATAGTATACCAAGGCTCATTCTGGCCAATTTTGGAGAGAATCGCACCACGGGTTTTTAACTGGGGCCCCGAAAACCGCCGAAAACACCCGTTTTTGGTCTTTTGCCGAGGCGTTCTGGCGCTGCTGTGGCCGACACGTTGATCGTAGTGGCCCATACATGCCCGGTGTCCATTAAGGTTCCCTTCGACAATGTTTGGCCCAGAATTGGTCTTTGTCCGTGCAACGATGCCTTGGCCAGAGGCAGGTATTTATGGAAAAAAACACCTTTGTGGGTATGTGATTGCCCTTGGCGTGCACTCGGCGCCGAATTTGCAGCGGTTGCCTTCTTCATAGCATGTCGTGCGACGGCTCGTTGAAATCACGCAATCTTCAGCTTTTCCACCGTACAACTCCTGATTAGCCCGAATTGATGAATTCGCAGATATTGTCATCGGAAATCGGCCGATCACCTCCGGGATGGGGCGGGAGACTGAGAGAAGCCGAGATCTGTCACTAATTCGTGCCACACCTGGCTTCTTTTGCGTTTCCGCTTGTAGAAATGTCCATGCCGTGGCTAAACTAAGGTGTGGAATAAGATGTTCCCGTTGAGCTCACCTTCGGCGAGCTCTGATCGCACAACCCCGCACAAAAAATCCGAGGGGCGCGGCTCCCTAGCTTGAAGAAGTTGTACACTGGTTACGCCGGCAGCAGGCAAAAATCGCGACCGGAAGTAGTTATCGCACTCCGTCTAAATTTCGCACGTGGGTCGATAGTATACCGAGGCTCATTCTGACCAATTTTGGAGAGAATCGCACCACGGGTTTTTAACTGGGGCCCCGAAAACCGCCGAAAACACCCGTTTTTGGCCTTTTGCCGAGGCGGAGGCGTTCTGGCGCTGCTGTGGCCGACACGTTGATCGTAGTGGCCCATACATGCCCGGTGTCCATTAAGGTTCCCTTCGACAATGTTTGGCCCAGAATTGGTCTTTGTCCGTGCAACGATGCCTTGGCCAGAGGCAGGCATTTATGGAAAAAAAAACACCTTTGTGGGTATGTGATTGCCCTTGGCGTGCACTCGGCGCCGAATTTGCAGCGGTTGCCTTCTTCATAGCATGTCGTGCGACGGCTCGTTGAAATCACGCGATCTTCAGCTTTTCGACCGTACAACTCCTTACTAGCCCGAATTGATGAATTCGCAGATATTGCCATCGGAAATCGGCCGATCACCTCCGGGATGGGGCGGGAGACTGAGAGAAGCCGAGATCTGTCACAAATTCGTGCCACACCTGGCTTCTTTTGCGTTTCCGCTTGTAGAAATGTCCATGCCGTGGCTAAACTAAGGTGTGGAATAAGATGTTCCCGTTGAGCTCACCTTCGGCGAGCTCTGATCGCACAACCCCGCACAAAAAATCCGAGGGGCGCGGCTCCCTAGCTTGAAGAAGTTGTACACTGGTTACGCCGGCAGCAGGCAAAAATCGCGACCGGAAGTAGTTATCGCACTCCGTCTAATTTTCGCACGTGGGTCGATAGTATACCGAGGCTCATTCTGACCAATTTTGGAGAGAATCGCACCACGGGATTTTAACTGGGGGCCCGAAAACCGCCGACAACACCCGTTTTTGGCCATTTACCGCGGCGTTCTGGCACTGCTGTGGCCGACACATTGATCGTAGTGGTCCATACATGCCCGGTGTCCATTAAGGTTCCCTGACAATGTTTGGCCCAGGATTGGTCTTTGTCCGTGCAACGATGCCTTGGCCAGAGGCACGTATATTAGAAAACAGCACCTTTGTTGGTATGTAATTGCCTTTAGCGTACACTCGGCACCGAATTTGCAGCGGTTGCTTTCTTCTTAGCCTGTCGTGCAACGGCTCGTTGAAATCACGAGGTCTTCGGCTTTTCGACCGTACAACTCCTGATTAGCCGGAATTGGTGAATTAGCAGATATTGCCATCGGGAATTGGCTGATCACCTCCTGGGTGGGGCGGGAGACTGAGAGAAGTCGAGATCTGTCACAAACTCGTGCCACACCTGGCTTCTTTTGCGTTTCCGCTTGTAGAAATGTCCATGCCGTGGCTAAACTAAGGTGTGGAATAAGATGTTCTCGTTGCGCTCACGTTCGGCGAGCTCTGATCGCACAACCCCGCACAAAAAATCCGAGGGGCTCGACTCCCTAGCTTGAAGAAGTTGTACACTGGTTACGCCGGCAGCAGGCAAAAATCGCGACCGGAAGTAGTTATCGCACTCCGTCTAAATTTCGCACGTGGGTCGATAGTATACCGAGGCTCATTCTGACCAATTTTGGAGAGAATCGCACCACGGGGTTTTAACTGGGGGCCCGAAAACCGCCGAAAACACCCGTTTTTGGCCATTTACCGCGGCGTTCTGGCACTGCTGTGGCCGACACATTGATCGTAGTGGTCCATACATGCCCGGTGTCCATTAAGGTCCCCTTCGACAATGTTTGGCCCAGAATTGGTCTTTGTCCGTGCAACGATCCCTTGGCCAGAGGCACGTATTTATGGAAACAAACACCTTTGTTGGTATGTAATTGCCCTTAGCGTGCACTCGGCGCCGAATTCGCAGCGGTTGCCTTCTTCTTAGCCTGTCGTGCGACGGCTCGATGAAATCACGCGATTTTCAGCTTTTCGACCGTACAACTCCTGATTAGCCGGAATTGCTGAATTCGCAGATATTGTCAGCGGGAATTGGCCGAACACCTGAGTTAGCCAGATAAATATTCCTCCTCACCCCTCATCATCCCCCAAAAAGGGGGGGTGCTGCGATTGTCACACAATTCGTCACATCGTACTGAAAATATTCTAATCGTGTGGCACCGGGCTTCTTTTCCATTTATGTTCGCCGCATGAAAACGCCCAGCTTGAAGAAGCTGTGCTCTGAAAACAGCGGTCTAAATGCTAGTTTATTTGACAATTGGCGCGCGAAACTTATCAACTGGGAGCCGAAAAACTGCCAAAAAGACAAGTTTTGTCGTTTACCGCTACGGTATGGCGCTGCTGTGTCCAAAACGTGGCGTGGAAATTCGCAACAAGCCCGGGAGATGCTAAATCGCCTTACGGTTCGCGTGGAAATTCGCAACAAGCCCGGGAGATGCTAAATCATCTTACGTTTCGAATCAAACCCATTAGAAATGTTATTGGTTTTCTGTAAGCAACGGAAATCTGCCTAAAAAGGCGTTTCCGTAGGTCTCGAGATATGTCCCTTGCAAGGGCTGTGAAGGCCACAAAACTCGGTCCAAGGAGTTTGCGTTCGCATTCTCGCCCAACCTCCTGAATAGCGCACTCAAACTTTTAAACTGGATGCCCAAAAACCACAGTAAACAGTTTTCGGCTTAGCGATTCGTTACTACGGATAGCATGTTCTGGTTACGGTCACCTTTCGAACGGTCACGAATGATAAATCCCTTCGGCGCAGCTCCCCATTGTATAATTCGCTAGACAGTGTTATTCTTTTGGTTGCCAGCGAACGGTTCCTAGCAATACAACTGCTGCAGAAATTGCTGTGGTTGCGATCTTCGTAGCTTCACGTGCAGCGCTTCTTTTAAATCACACGATCTTCAGCTTTCGGTCGGTTTAATTCCCAGTACACCAGAAAAAATCGATTAAGAGACATTACCAACAGAACTTGCTCAAACATAGGGCGGAAGACTGAGAGAAGCCAAGATCCATCACATGTTCGTGCCGGATCGAGCTTCTTTTGCGTTTCCGCCCCGAGTTTCAGTGAGTTTTAGAGCGCATTAATTTCGTGAACAACTTGCAACAATCTTTTGGTCTTTTAACGGTACGGTATGGCGCTACCGTTGCCAAAACGTTTTAGTTTATATTTGATTATTTGGGAGAATTGTATAAATCGCGAGACTGGAACCCATCAGCAGCTCGTAATGTCCCTTTTTTGCGCTCGGCGCCAAATTTGAAGTGGCTGCTGTGTTCCTAGGCGTTCTTCGTGGTCTGTCGTGCGAGGACTCTTTAAACACACACGATCTTCAGCTTTTCGACCCAAACATTCGCAGATATTACCAGGGGAACAGCGTGCGGGTTGAGCGGAAGACAGAGAGAAGCCAAGATCCGTCACATTCTCGTGCATAAGCAGGCTTCTTTCGCATTTCCGCTCCGAAAAATGTCTCCTGCAGAGACTGTGAAGGCCACAAAATTTGGCAGGTAGACCCAGGGAGTTAATAACGTATTATTGCCTAATTTCCTGAACATCGTATTGCTGAACACCGCTGAAAAAGCCATTTTTGTTTTACCGACACGGCATAGCGCTGCTGTGGCCAAAAGGTACTGTTGTTTGTCTCAACAAGTCCCGGAGATGCTAGATTATCTGAAGTTTCGCATCAGATGCATTAGAAATATTGTAGCGCCCAACGGTTGTATTCAGTATAAAATGGGCCCCTCTATCACAAAGACTCACAAGTGGAATATCGGCTACTGATTTGTAATCCAGGGAGGGGTTTTGCTAAGCTCGCCTGGGATCACAACTCTCTTCGGTTAGTAATGAGTAAGTGTCAGCTAAAAGTGACTATAAGGAATCCCTTCCCAAGTTCTTGACTGGGATCTCCAATAATTGCACTGTCACTTTGCACAATGTCTCCCCTTACTCCATAACACAAAAAAACAAAATAAATATTTATATCAAAATAAATATATATTATCTTCGGATCAACATCAAATTACATATATATCAGAGAAAGATATAACACAATAATGATAATGATGAAAATGAGATATATGCTAAAGCAAAATGTGACGAAAGACTAAGAAATGTGGGTGGATACGGATAAATCTGCCGTACAAACGGTAAGCTATGAAATAAAAACCGTCACACTATTATTACACGAATCAACTTGTTTCACACTACCCAGGCCTCCACAAAATGCGTCCCGCATTACCATACATGGAATTTTGAAAGAAATATAAGACATAAAATGATGAAAAATCTAGAAAACGATATACAAAAACAACACGTAGCAAATCCTAATAACAATAACAATTAAATATAAATATAAATCTTCTTCAACATCTCCATTTCCATCGTGTACCAAAAACTATCTAACCATTTTCTTCATTCATTCCATAACCATACCATAAATTATCTTCTTCACCATTCATTCCATAACCATACCATAAATTATCATCCATATTCTATAACCATAAAACATCGTCTCTATTTAACAGTCCTAAATTAACACTCGTCTTCTTCATCGTCACCATCGTTTTTGGCCTCCTCGTTCTCGGAGTTACATATATACGCACTGAATCATAAAAGAACAGAAAAGGGAACCTTCAGACATCCAATCACGTTCTAATACTGCTTAGTTATTCAAGTAAGCATTTGACAGCTTTCAACCGACACTACAAAAATGCGCTGTGCAACAGCTTATATACAATATAAAATCCCGTAAAATAGCGGGCAACGAGGACTCACGTAATACTTTGCAAATACGCCGTCACGTTCATTTGCGAGACTTACGTTTATTTATAAATAAATCGAAAGTAGAATAACATCAACATCGAAAGATGACTGGATAAATTAAGTACATGCATTTTAATTATGGATGGACAAATGAATATATACTTAAAGCAAAATGTGACGAAAGACTAGGGAATGTGGGTGGATAAATCTGCCGTACAAACGGTAAGCTATGAAATAAAAACCGTCACACTATTATTACTCGAATCAACTTGTTTTTGGGTTATCATATCTAGGGAGCCTCATGCATAGTTGTGCGGATGACTGAGAGAAGCCAAGATCCATCGCGGTCTCGTGCGGGACTGGTCGTCCCCTGCGTGTCCACACCGACGAAAAAAAAACCCTTAGTGTGCATTCCTCGGTCCAGCTTGTGGAAAATACGATGAAAAGAGGAAGCTATTTTATTCTTAGAAGCGTCTCGTTACCCGCGGAATATGTTCATTCCATTGGTATCCAGGCCATACCACGAGGAGGTAGCTTCTACATGGCCCGAAGAATATAACCCCCGGTGTTTTCGCACTAGTCACAATAACTTAATATTAGATAGTTTTTAATAAAGAGGACATGTGAGATAACACCAGATGTTGTATTCAAAAAAAAAAACAAACAAAAAAACAAAAAAAAAACCAAAACAAAATACGCACGACCCATTCTCGGTTCTATAGCCCTGACGCACCTGAAAAACAAACGAAAGTGAAAAATATAAAAGTAACAAATACAAAACAGATCCCTATAAGGCGTGGAAACACATTTCACTAAAATGGTACCCCTCTCAGTCCCAGGCTTCAGGTACTGTCCTCCATCTGAAAAAGAAAACGGAAGAAAAACTATTAGAGATACCAGTGCAGTCCGAATCCCAGTAAGACGTATATAGAAAAAGATTATTAACATAAAATACTCATAATTTAATTTATGTTGGATTAGGCGTGAAAGGTGGTTTACGTCAACACCCCACCCCCCGTAGACATTTTCCACTTCGTCGTGCTAAGTATTTTAATTGTTTAGTTTCCCAGAACACTCAAGGTCCGATCCCAATTAATCGCGTCATGGTGCCTGGGAAACTGTCCTGGTCGTTTATTTGTCGGGAGAGGCACGCTTTTAAAACTGCGATTCCCTGTCGTTATAACCGAAAAGCCAGAAAGTCGCGGATCCTGTCTTACCACAAACGCATCCGAAAAAGAAAAGCTATTAGAGATACCAGTGCAAAACGAATCCTTATAAGACAAATAGAAATGAATTATTTAGTCATGAAATACTCGTAATTTAATTTATGTTTGATTAGGTGTGCAGGTTGGTTTACGCCCCCCTCCCCCCACGTTTCCCAGAACACTCAAGGTCCGATCCCAAATAATCGCGTCATGGTGCCTGGGAAACGCAGCGCAGCTGTCCTGGTCGTTTATTTGTCGGGAGAGGCTATCCCGACTCCATGTAAGACGGGGTCATCCACTCCACACACGGGACAAGCGTTTAAAAATTCCGCCTGCGATTCCCTGTCGTTATAATCAAAAAGCAACTCCTCGCCAGGCAGAATCTCGCGGGTGCTTGTAAAAAATAAATGGGGACGTCCGTCGTTAAGCAAATCTACGACGTTTGCTCTCAAGTTCGCGCAGCAGGCGGAATGGTTGATGAGTCGCCCGAAACTACCGTCATCTTTTGTTGCGTCGCGCCAGTGTTTGGTGCTGTTATGATAGAACTGGAACATGTAACCCATTTCGGTGGTTCCAGAATTGTAGACTCGCTTGCCGTCAGAACCGGTCCGATAAATACCCCTGTAATCAATCACTACCTGGCCTTTGTCAATGGCTTTCATGGCAAAAAGGCCCCTGCCGCGCCCAGGTAGACGTCGTTTCATGATGACATGATCCCATGACTGTTTGGCATGCATCTCCCTCAATTGTTCGATATCCGTCAATTGCAAGGGCGTTTTGTCTTGTCCACGTTTAGATTTGAATTGGTTGTTCACGTATTGTAAAGCATAATACGCAATCCTAGGATACTGACTCCAGCCAGGGAACTTCCCCTGAATTAAGGCAACGGCGCGCTTAGCATCTGGTAATTTAATTCGAGGATAAGTGTCCACAAAAAGTCTACCGCGGACTTTGTGCTGCGCCTCGCGCCATTTGGATGTTAAATTTTTAACCGTTTTTTTCTTTTGCTCCTCATCAACTTTGCTGAAACAGTCCGTACCCTTGAAAAGTGTATCTGCCATTGCCTTGGTGGGTACGGAACCGTCGGGACCAACGGGATATGCCTCGAATAAGGCTCCGTGCAATATCTTGACTATGTCATCAAGCGACATCACATCTGACCCAAGCGACGATACCGAAGGGAATGAACATACCGACGACGGAGATGGAGCTGACGTATATTCGTCTGACACGGGGGAACTAGTTGCGCCCGAGAGGCCAACACCAGACGTACTAGCCCCTGAATCACAACGCGGGGATCGCCGCCAGCCATGACTCCAGATGTACTAGTCCCCGTGTTCTCAACACGTGAGTCCCCGCTAGTTATGACTCCAGCAGACGGGGGCGCTGAAATGCTGTTGATAACATTGTTCATTATTCGAGCGTTTTCAAATGCGGCCTGGGTCCTACCCTCAACGCGATAAAATGCTTCAGCGGTGGTCAATGAGTGACCCATCGCCTCTGACACTTTCAGGGATAGGTCATGGGAAAGGCCGTCCGCTTTGCTTTTTGACTGGACAGTGTGGCGGCATTTGGTCGTGGTGATGAGCGTTAAGCCGTATTTTAGTCGAAATTGCCTTATGTTATTTGACACGCTCGTGTATGGGGTTTGTGTGTTCCATTGACGGAAAAAATTGGGTGAGCATTCTGTCTTGGGGTCGTCCTTCTGACGAATCCTCTTCAAATAGAAGTCCATCAAGCGATACAAGTCCGTAGGGATCACAAACGTACCAGGGTTATTAGCACTGGTCTTGTGGTCGCCTATCAGTATCGTTACCATATCATCTCCTTCCATACTTTTCTTGGTGGTATGAAACTCCCTCACGGTGAGACCCTCAGTCACCGATACCCTTTGAACGCCAGCCATCAGAAGGCGGTTAAACAAATACCTCGTGATAAAAATGAAGTCACTTTGATTATCAATTCGACCACCACTGCGCGCCAATTTGTCCCTAATTGTGGTCAATTGGTCGTTAATTTCAACGTTTTTGATCAACTCTTCCCTCAACGCAGCAACGTCGTATTGCACCCCTTCAGTCTGATGTTGGATTTGCCGCTGCGTTTTTGCAACGGATATCCGGCTGTGGTTGTTTTTTACCATCACCGCCATGCTTTCGAGCAAAACCTTGGCGTGCTCCTTAAAATCCGGATCGGAAATGTGATAACTACAACTGGTAATTAAAAACGTCAAATAGATTTTAGCCGTTTGCAGCTCATTTTTCATGGCTGTGGCCTGCAGGCCGACGCCATTCCCCTTGCCGTCGAGGTCATGCGCGAGCCTATCAAAATAATTAAAGAAAGTGTCTTGGTGATACAGGCACTTCGGATCTGCTGTATTCGTGCCCATCTCGTGTTTCTTTTGAATGAAATGGAGTAATTTGGCAGCTTGATTTACCTTGTTTTTGGCGCTTCTTTGTTTTTTACTGGCCTTGCACCGCATTATATGACTGAAAAGGGAAAACAAGTGAGCGTCGCCCTTGCCCTTAACTGTGCTCCAGGCAATTTTCTCTGATAAACCAGCAGCCTTTCTTATCCCACGGATGAGACCAACACAAGTTGTACCTCTATAGGTATCGCCCTTAAGCAAATGCCTTGTCTGGGGATTATTCAATTCGTCTTCAGACTCGCTTTCAGACTCATCCTCGCTACTAGAGGACATAATCGGAAGAGTTTGTCTGCGGGTTCTTAATCGAGAGGATATCTCTGGACTACTGTCCGCATCGGGGAGAGTAGCTGGAACGTCTTCGTGGTCACTGGCTTCGGGAAAATCGGTCGGAGTTACCGCAATTTCGTCCGTTGCCACTTCACTCGCAGTCGGGGAATAATTTGAGTCCGTAACCTGTTCTGGCTCTACCAGTACCTCTGTCATTATCGGTGCGTCTAAGACACATCGGGGGCGCGGGGCTGTATCGTCTTGGTCTCTGACAGTTGCAACGGGCCAGCGACCGTCGATCACCACCTCAACACCGGTTGCCTCTATAATTTTTTGAACATTCGGGAAGCTTACCCAGCCATCATTAGCGGGTACAAGTTTCAGTATATCTGTCAAGCGAATCTTGGGGTTTATTGCGTACTGACGCTCAGAAATGTCGCGGGATATACGTAACGCTTCTTTCTTACTCTTATTGTGAACTTTTGTTAAATGTCTAGTGATGTACTCAGAAGAAATGAAACAGATAGGACATTGTTTAGCGTGTCTACCAGACATGGCGAAAAATGTCGGATCTGACTAAACCCTTAAAAATCTTAACCTATAATCAACTAAATTAACTAATTAATGTCACTTGATGCGTTGGACGATATGGGAGATAGGGAAGTCCTAGCACAAAAAATGAATATTTATTCTAATCTGTTTGAAATAAAATTCACCCGTATAATTCAAGTATATAAAATAAGAAGAAATAAAAAAACAAATAAGAAAAATTAACTTACGGTATTCAGTACGTCTATCCTATAACAAATCCAAAACACTACTACTACTACTACTTGGTGTTTAACGTCTGCTTCTAGAGATTCTAACGTACTTATATACCGACAGGAATGGAACGATTTGTGTAATGCCAACTAATTTTACAAGATTAATCTCAATCCTAAGCCGACTTCACACTATCCCCGACGGTCACCCGCTGGTGCGATTCAATTACAGGAATTGGGGGAAAAGATAATGTGTCCATTGAAATAAAATTTTAATTTTATGTTTCACAGCTACAATCCAAATATATGCAATTAATAATCGATAGTATCTATTCATTTGTATGTGTCATTAATTAATTAATCAGCTTATATTATCAACCATTATCATTCAATCAATTTTATTTCAATTTAAACACATACAGTACATTCTGAAAATGGAACCACGCGTCTGTGATATCTATAACAATAAAAACATCAAAATAGAGAGAAAAAACACGTTAATTATTATCCCTAATATCAACGCGAATGTTGTTTAAATACTCATCGTTCGTTCCTCGGGTTTTAAATCCACTTCAACCTAACTTGATATCGCAGATAAATGGGCGTTTCTAAAATTACGTGTTGATTTATGAAATATTAATGTATATGAACTACTAATGTATGCTTGAATATATCCAACCGATGCCCAATAATTTGTTTGAGATATTGTCCGAATGTGGGAATGATTGAAAATGAATATACATGTAATTGTAATTGCATATTTGGCAACTAATAGGCGACTTACTTTCAAGGGATTATTGGTGGTTGTAATTCCATACTTGGCAACTTGAGATATTTCCTGTTGGTCAAAACAAAGAAACATATGTTCTAGATATATCAATTCTGGCTTATAGGCGCGTTTAAGTGAATGGGTTAGCGGATGTAATGGTTTTTTTTTTCTATTCAAATGTTGCGTTTGACTAAGAATGCAATTAACATTTGTGGTTTATTCATTTATTTATATGTAAGAAAAATTGCACACTTTTCGTCTTATATGATAAAATCGAAACAGTATATCAAATATTATCTGTAGAACTTAAATTGTTATCGGTTAATTAATTGGTAGGAATATGATAAAATCGAAAGAATGTATAACATATACTGAAAGGAAATGACGTGAAATGGGGTTTAACGTCCTACTGTTCGACTCCGAACTGGGCTAATGAAGACGGGCATACATCATACAGTGTGCTATGAGGGAAATTTTTCCCGGACAGCTGCGCTACGGCCTACTCTTATATCCAATTCCAACTGTCAGGGGATATTTTACGTGCACGCCAATATGTACACGGGACCTCGGTTTTCGTCCCATCCTAACGACTAAGCAATTGTCCTTATCAGGCCCTCCGTCCTGTATTACTGACAGGAGGGAACCACGCAGGAAAATCTGGATAAACTTTCTCGGCAAATGTAAGGATCGAACACCCGACCTCCATGATAGCGAGACGGCGTCTTGCCCACTTATATAGCCACCGTGACCCCACCCCGTATAAAATAATATTTGACCGATCTTTTTATTTGTTTTATGTTTATATTATTATTCAAGAGAATTATAGAATTTCACTCCATATATGTATATACTGCATGGACTAAGGAGTTCATTGTTACCCAATAATTTGTTGAGATATTATCCGAATGTGGGAATGATTGAAAATGAATGTATCAATCTAAACAATTCTGGCTTAAAGGGGTTTTCTTTCTTTACTTACTTACTTACTTACTTCAAGGGATTAACTGTGGTTGTAAATCCATACTTAGCAACTTGAGATATTTCCTGTTGGTCAAAACAAAGAAACGTCTGTTCTAGATATATCAATTCTGGCTTATAGGGGCATGTCTTTGAAGGTCTTAACGGATTAACGGTGGGAGTGACTTCAATAAACCTAATATTTTGTTTGAAACATGTGTTATATACTGTAAATGTAATAAAATACAAATCTCTGATGAAAGCTCGCCGGCGTTATATACGGCTATTAAAGACAAAGTTTCTTGGGTTTTTCTCATTATATTGAAAAAATGAAGATCGGGATTTTAGGCTCGTCCCACGTGAAGAAATTGGAGAAGTTCTGCAAGGCAACAGCAACCGATTTATCTGATCATCAACTCTATTTTTATGGCAAGTCGGGGTATACAGCTGTAAGATATAGGCCATCGGACTTCGACGTATCGTCAAGAGTAGAAATCATTTTTGTGATTTTAGGGGGCAACGACATCCGTTCGAGGGTGAACCATCAAGAACTTGCCAAGAAATTATTGGACATCCTAGACGATATACAACGTCGCTACAAAGTTCCTGTAGTCTGGATAAACTGCTATCCACGCGCACGACCATTATACTGTGGCTGGAAAATGTACAGCAAACAGTCGGAACGCCTGAACAAGGAAATGAAAAAGCTGCTGACCGGATCCACACACCTATTTTACGGCCTGACCTGCTTTTATCAAGAGCGACGATTGAAAGATTATTTCGCGGAGAGTTTAATTGATGGGGTACATCTCAACGACCCGGAGAAGGCTAAGCTATGCACCTACATGACTTGGATTGTAGACATGGTTGGAGAGAGAGTATATTATGGCCGTATGCGGGAATGTCCTCCTAGAAGATCAAAAAAATTCGAGCGTTGTAGAGCTGCCCTTTGTCTATAGACGCCAACATTAAGGGTGTTACAAACAGTCCTTTTCGGGACTACCAAATCTGGAATGAAAAACATTCTCATATTCTATATTTTTTATAATGAGACATTAAATAACCGCTAAAATAATCAAATAAACACACTAAAATTAACTGGGTTTTAATCAATATTAATTTCCATATGTATAATTCATACAAAGAACGCGCAAACATATCAATAGTTCTATTACATGCTATGTTTATTGAAGGAACATGCGAAGCCATAATATAATATATGGTTAATTTCCAGAATCGGTTCGATATAATAAAATCGAAACAATATGTACAAAATTATCTACGAGAACTTATTTTTATATAATAATAATTTATTTTATTTCATTAAAGTGGAACAGATCAGTTGAATATTTACAGAGATTATAAAACAAAATACTGTACCAACATAGGTCTATGAGACACTGCAGATAAAATATTAAATAATATAAGGCAATAAATATACGTAAGACAGTTAATTACGTAATCATACGTATCTAAAATATCTATTCAAATCACAAAAATCTACACTATATCCAAAACTATAAGGCAATAAATAGAGATAAAACGAAGGTGTTATGCTATTCTAATAATAAAATCTATCCGATATGTTAAAAACCAATCATAAAAAATCTTAAAGTAAACATTTTGAGCCAATTACAGAATTCCAATCCATAAAGCGTTTTCCAGATGTTTCGTCTATTATTCAAGATTGATGATTTGATATTGGTTCATGTTGGTATACTCACTTGTTATCGTCTTATTACTTACCACCTACTGTTTGGAGATATATACTTCTTACCGCCCTTTAACTTACCAGCTACTGTTTGGTGATACCGTGTAAACTTGCGGGTTGGGTTACTTACCGATTCTTGTTTGTCTACACGTATTGTTTTCGTGCCGTTTCTTGATCAACCATGCTTATCAATATACTTATCTACATTGATCATACTAAACGTGTACTAATGGGTTTACATGAAGTGTTTTGATTGACATAACTTACCATTGATTAAAACAATATTTTTATTCAAGTACAAAAATTTTATTCACAACACTGATGTAATGGATTTGAAAACAGGCCGAAGCTTATATAATTCCTCTCCGTGTAAATTATACATTTCAATACAATTACTATTGATGTAACATAGATATTTTAACTTATCTTAATACTAATCGGTTGATAGTAAGTGCCTCTTGATAGGTGGTACTGTTTGTTCTGAATCATAACGTCTACTTGAAATTTAATATCAATGATTTTTATATGGAATTTAGCAATAATGTAACAGCAATTCCGAAAATATTTTCTTTCTCTTCCTCCCACAACCAGAGTTTCGCACAGCCCTTTCCGTACTTTGAACATCAGAAAATCATTTAGCTAAAACCACTACGTTCCTACTAAATTCCTTATTTTAACTGATTTATTTTATATCCAATACAACGTTTTGACTTATTAAATTAGAGTAAACCCATTTACCTTGTAGTTTTATACCAGTATTATTTATGATTACAATCTTATACAATATACTTTATTACATTCCCGGGGGAGGGGGTGAATATATATAAATTTCAGATCCCACAATCATGTAGTGAAGTTTTATAGTATTTATTGAGTAAATAGTGTCAGACAAACAATTGTCTAAGAGCATTCCAAGTAGGAATGGGATTTATTGAAATATATAAAAACTCGTCATATCTGGTTAAAAGATTAAAATCTTTATTTTTTAACTTTAATACAAGTTCTAATCTCAGGTCATCGTAACAAGGGCATTGAGATATAAAATGGAGCTTGCATAGTCTTTGCTCAAGGGGAGTTAGTGGTTTTGCATCGACCAGTCTCTATTGCGATTGAGTAAGAACCATTTCTCAGCTGACATATCAATTTCCTTTGATATCTGGGTATATTTAGGTCAGTGACATAAGCCTCACGCGACTATGGAGCTTGCATAGTCTTTGCTCAAGGGGAGTTAGTGGTTTTGCATCGACCAGTCTCTATTGCGATTGAGTAAGAACCATTTCTCAGCTGACATATCAATTTCCTTTGATATCTGGGTATATTTAGGTCAGTGACATAAGCCTCACGCGACAAGCGTGATATAAATTTATCGTATGTTCGCAGCTTGTTACCATTAACAATGTTACGTCATTGAAAACCTCTTATATCCACTCACTTTGCAACATTTAATTCATATTTTACACTAATATTATTTGTTCAAGACAATAATGTTAATATTAATAAATTTTACAAACTTGTAAACAATATTTATCCACCCCCTTTCTGTTTAGAACGACATAAAAATGAAAAATAAACTTAAATAGTAAGCGGTTGTTAAACAGAGCTGTCTAATGCATTCCAAAATCATATTCACTATGATAAAATTGAAACAGTATATATCATATTATCCGTAGAACTTAAATTGTTTCATTTTCATAATACTTAAGATACTTATTAAGCAGTTTCTATGCATGGATTAAAATCTCGGTCTATACGCCATTTTGTTACCAGCATCCGTTAATTAATCTGCACCAAAGAAGTTGTGATTTGACCCACTTTTACAGTTAATCCCATTAATCGGTAGGAATATAATAAAATCGAAAGAATGTTTAAGATAATATCTGACAGAACTTTTGTTATTCATTTTTATAGTCTCTTTATTAAGAATATAAAAATACACTGCTTGGGTTAAGGTGTTCAATAAAATTCGCAGTTTTGTTTACAGATGACTTGACCTATGTGTAACTAAAAATATCTACTTTGATTTTCAATGATAAGATCGAAACATAAGTACTAAACTTGTTTATTGGTCTCTTAACGCCCTAGATTTTGGACACCAGTCATCACCGCTTTTTTATTTTGTGCGCAGATCACGCTTGTTAATCTGTTACAAAGATGTTGTCATTTGACCCACTTTAGTTGGAGGTAGATCGCCATCTTTGATTTTAAGCGATCTCTGATTGATTTGATCGTTTTACATAATAGAGTTTAAATTAAGGACTCTTTCTGTGCGACCAATTTGCAAGTGCGACTTTCCGAAGAGATCACTTAACGAAGAACTCACTATATTTGTTCAGTTTTGCATATATCATTAGTTGCATAGTTTACAGAACTATTGCTGTTAAATTAACACGTTAATCGAACAAGACAGTAAATATCTATACAAAATAAGTACATATTTCTTCTCACAGTCTATGTGCGCTAAATTATAATTAATAATCTTCGATTAGTTCAGCTATCAATAAATTTACACTATGTTTGACGTTGAAGTTTAATTGTCCTTTTATTTGAATCATTGGACATTTTTTTTCCTGGTTTCTAGTTCTTTGGGCTCGTTTTTTTTTTAAATACAGTGTCAAAGGACTAAAGGGAGATAACTGTATTGAAGTCATGGAACAAGACCTCTGCAGTTTGCCTTTTCACTGTTACGAGATACGTGTATGTCTTGGATCTGTATTTCTATTGCACATAATTTAGCGCAAGCAGACTTTAAGAAGAAATTATGGCCTATAAAGTTAAATTACAGCAATTACCCCGAGCTGTTAGTGGGAGACAACTGCGTATAAGGGAGATCAGATGTCGGTTCAAACGGCTTCAGTTGGATTTTTCCCTGTTTTGGGCCTAAACGTGTAATATTTGAATATTGTCACATTTCTTCGTATATTTTGGCATTGGTCGCAGACGTATCTTTTAAAACTTATTTATATTAAATAAAAAATGTCTGAAAAAAGTAGACTACAAGGATAAATTACCGCAATTATTGAACTATGCTAGCGCCACCCAGACCGAGGAAAAGAATATTTTTCGTTGTCCAATGGCCGACCCGGGCACTGACCCCACCCAAGCCACGGGGCATGCCCCTGCCCTCCCCAAGGTCCACCCAACCTCACCCACGCACAAATTTAGGGCCTTTGGTACAATTTTGTTTTGTACGACATATCCAAAAGTGGGCGTGGCACATTAAAAAAATTTTTTTTAGTTTTCAGGCGCGACCTGTAGAATGGATACCGGATCACCCACGTGGATCACCCGTGGCCCCCACCCCCACCCGTGACATCTGGACACGACAAAGTTCGAATTACTGATTTTGAGTCAAAACTGCTGATCACATTTTCGATCAAACACGTTTTTACGGCCAGTAAAATGTCCAGGAGTCCACAGTTAGGGGGTCTCCACAAACATGCGTCACCCCTGGTCAAGTGGGAAGCGGCGATCACTCCCTCCACCCACCAATTATAATTCTTAACTAGTATCAAACAAATATATGCATAACTCTTAACAGAGGCGTTGTGAATGCTGATCTTGCATGAGGAAAAAGATCCTATCGATGAGTGTGCTCGGCTTTGTGAAACAATTATAGAGTTAATTTGTATTTGTTTGATACTAGTTAAGAATTATAATTGGTGGGTGGAGGGAGTCCCAAGATGAGAAATTGCTTAGAACCACTTAGTAAGTTGCGGAAAATTTTAATCAGTGAATGAACAGCTACACCAAGTTCGAACATTGTACCTCAATCAAAAACAGAGTTATTATGTTCCAAAGTATTGACCTATCAAATCACTTATCACCAATGAGCTTAAATCTCATCACCGAACTTTGTCAAGGTATTGATTTAATTAAACTATAAATCATTAAGTTACAGTTACATGTATCTCACTTAATAACAATAACATTCAATAATAAAATACAATATCTCACTTAATAACAATAACATTTAATAATAAAATACAATATCTCACTTAATAACTATAACATTCAATAATAAAATACAATAGTAATTATATTACACAATTCCTATTTTGTTTTGTAAAAGTATCGCTTCAAAACAGCATGCTGAAAATGTTCATAGTAAAATTTTGATAAGTGTCCAATCATATCTGTAATAAATTTATTATTTCTATAAATATTAATTATTTTGACATCTTTGTGGGTAAATATACAAAAATATGACTTATTTCTACCTGTGCATAAAAGCTGGCCTTGCACCTGGTAATAATATTGATGGCTTTCATTTAAATAAAAATTACCAGATTCATCAAAAGATAAATAGGGAACAGTGGTAGTTGTTATTACCATGTCCTTGGACTTAAAAGGACACTTCACTTCCAAAGTCGCATCTTCTTCCACCAATCTGTCAGGTGATGAGGCCAAAAATGGACACTCATTCCAAATAACATTACCACATGCTTTGACAGCTAGACTTGTTTCTTTTATAAAGGACTCGACTGCTATCTTCTCGTACTTCCTACCGTGCGTCAATGAAGCTGTTATTACTTTATGTGGGACAGTAAGACTGGCTGCATAGCTGTTTTTATCAGTCCTGTTTGTCAGTTTGCATATTCTGCCAAAATCAGACGAGTTTAATCGTATACACCGCATCTCAGACCACAATCTATCTGCTGGCTGTTTTTTGTTGCTTGTTCTATAGACATAATTTCGCTATCTGTTATTGATTTGTGTTTGATAATAGTTAGGAAATGCTCTTCAGGAGTTTCCTTTAAATAGTCCTGATCCAATGCTGCACCCTGTATATCTGCAGAAGAAAATAACTGAGCCAATGGTAATTTTGAAATGAAACCCTGGGTAGGCATCAGTGCCTCTGTTTGCCTCTGGACGAGGATCAAAGTTTTTTGGCTTCACACTGTTGTCTCTCTTTCCCCCTCTTAACTAAAGGTCACAAGTCTTCACAGGTGAACCTTGATGACGTTTGGTATGATGGAATGTTTGTAGTCTCTTAGGTTACAACTTTACCTTTAGTACAAAAAGTAAACAGAGCATACAACACAGCATTAACATGTTTGCAATGAGCTTCAGGGCCAATACCAGCTCCACAATCACAATCAATGACACTTGTCGATTAGGCCATGTGAATTTACAGCAATGTCAATATTGTATTTTACATGCTTTAGCATTTCAGCTATACACTGACTTTTAAAAAAGAATGCTACTGTTTCCTCTATGTTCTTGATGTATATGAGGAATTTTTCATTAACAAGATTAATGCTCTCTCTACTTAAACTCTTTTTCAGGGAACCCAGATAGTTTTCAATGTTGTCCATAGTTATTTCTGGTATGACACTTCCCTCATGTAAATCTTTATATAAGTGTTCTTTCGGTGTCACCATTTGATACTCAGACTGATTCACCACTTGGGATTTTCCAAAATTAAAATCCCTTTCATATGCTTCCAAACTGAAAATATATAAAAAAAAAAATGAAAGGTAAATAAAGCACTGATTCAAAAAGAACACACAAAATAGTTAAGAATAAACATATTTCCAGTTTTCTTGGATTCTTGTGCAATTCTAGCTAATTACATGTATTATAAGGTTTCTAAGTATGATTAAAGTTAATGTAATAAACTGATATGGTATGTTAGTAACACTTTCCTTTCAAATTCAAATTTTCAGGCTTAAAAAAATCCCATACATTTAACAAAAGGACGCGTCTTGTAGAAATTAGGGTTAATTCGTGGAAAACTTGATATAAAAAGTAGCCTAATAAGACCTAAATTCTAAATACAAGTTTATCGTACATTTTTGATACGTTTATCGTACATTTTTGGAAAGTTTTCCGCCTACTAATGATTTTCAAAATATATAATTAAAGTAATCTCTTTGTTTTTAACAATAAAATGGTAGTATGTGGTGGTATTTGGCAGTATTATGTTAGTTTTGGGTAAATCGTCCTGCCGTCAAAAAGTAAACAAAATAAAGGTCTTCATACTAACCGGTCGATCAACTCCTGTTTACGGCCTGATAACTTGACGCCCCTTTTGCTTAATTCTTTTCGTAAATCACAGATGCGCAAAGAACCAAACTTCGAAGTCTCCCCAGTGAATTCCATTACAATCAAATTCAATTTAACCGTAAAAAAATGTAAAAGACGTCAGTGTGTGAAATACTTGAAATAGTGACTTCTGCTATGCAATGGGGTAAACAAAAGACACGTGGAACCAGGTTAGTTATTACCCCCCTCCTATTTATTACCCTCCTTTATCGCCAGCGAGGACGCTCATTGGGCCACAGCGTACTGTTTTGTATGAGTGATTTTACGCGACGGCTTTGTGTACTAAACGTCAAAACACCATACATTCGTGTTTATAATATCCTATTTATTTGAAATAATGGTACGTCACATCTGTATTATAAACATAGTTTCAAGACAATGCGTTAAGAATTGCGGCCTGTGGTTTTTAGGCGTCTAGAACTGGTGAAACTACTTAAGGCCGTACGTCGACTTTCTAGGCAGACGAGATACGTTTTCACCTGTATTTAAAGCAATCTTAAATTGAACTTGAAAAATCAACAATTAAAACACCGCAAATAGTATGCATTGGATAATGAGTGTTATGCTAAATTCATGATTTTCACCAAACGATGTCTTCGGTTGATGATCCTTTTTTGTACCCTAATTTCAAATGGCTATATCTCAACGACCTTCCAACCTCGAGTGGTAACACTTCCATAAATTATAACATACATCCAGAATAAAGATATATTTATTTGTTGAAAGTGAGATTAACTGATCGCTTACTTCAATTTCAATCGGATTAACGTAAATAGTCCAATCAATTTGAGGTTTGACAAATAGCAACAGTATTTCTGTTTGCTTCAAAAAGTTCCCGGACAACATATCAAACATTAAAATATAAACGAGGGAAAATTTTTTAAATGGCATAAATCCAAGATGACCACCCTCCGTCATATTTTCAGTCGCTGAAGGCTTATACGTTATATTTCGGGTCGAATTGATCAAATAAAACACACATTATCAGTGGCGGATCCAGGATTTTTTTGAGGGAGGTGACAACCCCATGTTTTGTCTCACCGACCGCGGTTTACGGAGCTAATTTCTGCCGCTAGTAACATAGATGCTGATTGTGTGTCTGATAAGATGCGCACCGTGTGCTATATGATATATATACGACCATGCGTGCATGTCCCGATGGAAGCTTTTAGGACCCGGGATTCCTTTACACTGGTGGGGAGGGGGTGCAAGAGCTACAACAAGTCTAAAATTAACTGGCCTGGATTCGGCTTTGAGGTTAAAAAAACAGAATTTCATTGACTGACTAAATCTTTAAATGGCATCGTAAGCGGAAATTAACCGTTACGTTCCGGAAGTTTTCCATAAAAGGCAGTGATGAGCGAGTCTAAATGATACAGCGTACGAAGCGAGACCGTTGTTGAGCGAGGCCGATATACGGCCTTCATATTATGTTTAGTTGTGGTTAAAATGAGAGTTTAGATGTTGGTATTATACGCGCTTTTGTCACTTTCGTTTACTGTAAAATTATGGAAATTGATTAACATCACAGCTAACATCACCTCAGTTGAATTGCAGCCCCATTGGATCACTGTTTCCCTTTTGTCTGCTTCGGGAGTCAGGTACGCCTACCAGTTACAGTACAAGAGTACACGCAGGCTAACAAGAAGTCGGCTATAATTACATTTGTAGCAATGCTGCCTCGTTGACTTGGTCCATTCCTTTCAAACATTAAAATCCTATTGTAGACTTTCTCTTCTTATCTATATATTAAAAGTCTTGATTTTGTAGTAAAAAATAAATGTAATACGAACCGAATAGAAATGAAATGGGGTTTAACGTCCTACACTTTTGCACCTAACCTGGGCTAATGGGAGACGGGCATACGCCATGCAGTGTGCGATGAGGGGAATTTTGCCTGGGCAGCGGAGCTACGGCCTACTCTTATATCGAATTCCAACTGCCAAGGGATCTTTTACGTGCACTCCAATCAGTACACGGGACCTCGGTTTTTGTCCCATCCGAACGACTAGGCAGCTGTCCTTGACAACAGGCCCTCCTTCTGCATCACTGACAAGGGAAAACCCGCCGGAAAATCGCGATGAACTTTCTCGGCCAATGCAGGGATCGAACACCCGACCTCTAGGCTAGTGAGCCAGCGCCTTGCCCACTTAGCCACCGTGATTCCCCGAATGACCGATCTCGATTATCAACGAACCGAATAGACTAGCGGTATTACATCCATTGAAAACGTTACTTGATAATCGAGATTATGTTGGTGGAGTTAACGCCTGATCAAACGATCGGTTATTCTCAGAGACAGTGAACATACAGTTGACTCCTATTTCTAGTCAAAAATTGCAAAGGTGATAACTTCGTTCAGAATAAAGTAATTTGACTGAAAGTTTCAATATATTCTTCAATACATTTTTGAACTGTCATAGCAAGAATGGCTAACTCTTTATAAAATTTCGCATAAGGTACCTTTAATAGTTCAATCCGTATTATAATTCCTTGGGCTTTTCGAATAGAAATCGTGGAACAAGCTTTAATTTGAAAGTTTCTACTTTAAATAACAAAATAACAACGTTGACATTTTTTCTGAGAATGTATGGGGTGCTATTAATTGAAGGATGGTCATTTTGCAACAATATTCTAACTTTCTGATTTTTGACTATATTTCTATTTTTTTTCGTTTTCTACACCTCATATAGATATTTCCAGGATGGCGCCTACTTTTGATGGAAAATGAGGCGATGTGCAAATTTTGATTAACGCGCATACCACGCGTGAGCAGTTCTGTCCAATAGCTGCAATTTTCAGCCGAGATAATTTTACGGGTGCAATCGATACACTATTCGACTCTGAGAGCATGGAAATAAGTGATTGTGTTACAAAAAGTGAAGAGTGGAAAACAGAAATCTTAATCTTATTATACCGAACAGTTTTTCTGCATTTTGGAGTGATATAATATCACGCGATTCTGGTACGGCCGACATTTTAACTAAACACAAATTTAGCATAACAGTTGGGTTAAAACAAATCATATAATTATGTGGAAAGGTTTCACCTTTATTTCGATGATAAATGGTTTATCATATTTTGAGCTATGTACAGCACAGTTTGGGATCAGTGTAATTGGAAATTAAGGGAGGTATAGGCCGATACCTCTTTTGTAGTCACAATCGCCATAAAACAGTCTATCTTTAATTATCAGTGTAGGGAATTCCGTGGGAGACGGTATAAAAAGCATCACTTTTAACAATTATTCACCAAGCACTTTTATTTAATATAAAAGATTTATTTTTTTTTTGTCGTAGTGCTCTTGTTTACAGTTTTTCACTTCAGGTATAATAAAATATCTGTATTTACGAAATAATTTCCATGTATAAGAAATATTATGGGTTTTGACTCTGTTATGAATTCAGTTACGTTTGTGTATTATACGTCTCATCTAACGGTTCATCGATATGATATCACATGGTCTTTTAGCAACATCTTTATGGGTTACAAATTTATCCACTCCTTCAATAACTTTATTTTAAACGCATTCAGCTACTTCAATAATTTTATTTTAGACGCAATCAGCTACTGTTATTAGTAAAAAAAAAACAACTAATAAACAGCCCAATCAGTTTCAAGATCGAATTTGTTCAAAATTGCAAAATCTGTTTCCTCATAATTCAAAATAGTACGCTTTAAACTTTTACCTAGTTGTATATTAAAGGCTAAATCTAGTTTCATTGAAGAGTGGTCACTTACGCTGCATTCTATTCAAGATCCCGGGTCGGCCAGAGCTGCGTTTTCTTGATTCCGACCGATTACTGGCGGTAGCATCGATCAAGCCAGCAGAGGGCCAAACTCATGACCGAAAGTAATTATCGCACACCGTTGCCACAGGTTTTGATCGAATGTCAAGGCACCCAGGAACCCATACGTCATGGAACCCATACGTCTCGATACACTGGCTTACCCACCACGCGTCCGCAGGTCTACCGCCGATCTTCCTAGCCTCGGACGCGTCCCACCAGGAAAACGTCTCTCCGTCGTGGGTTTTAACTAGGGGCCCGAAAACACGCTGATCGCAGTGTCGCATGCCGGAGGCACCTTTTTGTGTGTAACTGTTTGCCCTTATTGTACATCCGTGCCGAATTTGCAGTGGTTGCTTTCTTTTCGACCGTAGAATCCCCGATTCGCCGGAAGTAATGTATACGCAGATATTGCTAGCGCTACACCTCAGGAGTAAGAGAAGCCCAGGGCCTAGTTCATAGAAAATTCTTAAAGTAAGCACAGAGTTATGCTCCACTTTGACATACGCAAGAATATTTATAAAATACCTTCTCTAGAAAATTCTCAAGACCGTTCTTATGTAAGCACACGTCAAGTAAGAGTTTAAGCACATTGTGACAGGTAAACTGACAGGTCATAAATTTGTCGTCTGCTTCACGGCAAATGGTCGATTTAGATCATAGAGGTGTATATATTGACTAGAGTGTGGTCACGTGATCCCCACTGACGTTACGTTAACGCCGTGGGCCGACACCGGAGACCGGCCGCCATGTTTCAACCGGGAAAGAATGACGGAAGTGCCCGGAAGAACGCTATGTAAAAAAGGGAAATAGAATGAAGAAGGGTGGATAAGTCCATTAAAAAGCAGTTCAACAATATTCAACAATATCAACCGAAAAAAAATATGATTGAAAGGTCTTACCTTACAGTCCTAAAAACAAAATCGCTTTGGTCAACTGGGCATATTTTTTGGCCTTTATTATTAAGAGTAACTCTTATTATAAATTAATCATCATCATCATGAATACCGTCACCGTGGCACAGAACTACGAAATCATGTTTATTTTATTAATTGAGCTAAGTGAACGTCCTTGAATGTCCAGATATCTATAGAGTGCCCAGCAAAATTTTGAACATTGCTCCTCGCAGTTCTCATAAAACTTTATTTTGGATAGATCTAAATAATTTGTTGGACGATTTGAAATGAATGTTCTGCTTGATTGACAGAGATTTCTGACTATACGCGTCATCCAGGTGATAAATAAAGAAATAAAATAGATTTTAAAAATAATCTAGGACTTCTATCATTTACCAGTAGAGTAATATCTGATGCCGATGGGATTTTTTTTTTTTAAAAAAAAGGAAAATATAAAAACAGAATAAAGTAATTTGACTGAAAGTTTCAATATTCTTCAATACATTTTTGAACTGTCATAGCAAGAATGGCCAACTCTTTATAAAAACATTCGCATGAGGTATCTTTAATAGTTCAATCCGTATTATAATTCCTTGGGCTTTTCGAATAGAAATCGTGGAACAAGCTTTAATTTGAAAGTTTCTACTTTAAATAACAAAATAACAACGTTGACATTTTTTCTGAGAATGTATGGGGTACTATTAATTTAAGGATGGTCATTTTGCAACAATATTCTAACTTTCTGATTTTTGACTATATTTCTAATTTTTTTCGTTTTCTACACCTCAAATAGATATTTCCAGGATGGCGCCTACTTTTGATGGGAAAATGAGGCGATGTGCAAATTTTGATTAACGCGTGAGCAGTTATGTCCAATAGCTGCAATTTTCAGCCGAGATAATTTTACGGGTGCAATTGATACACTATTCGACTCTGAGAGCATGGAAATAAGTGATTTTGGATAGATCTAAATAATTTGTTGGACGATTTGAAATGAATGTTCTGCTTGATTGACAGAGATTTCTGACTATACGCGTCATCCAGGTGATAAATAAAGAAATAAAATAGATTTTAAAAATAATCTAGGACTTCTATCATTTACCAGTAGAATAATATCTGATGCCGATGGGATTTTTTTTTTTTAAAAAAAAGGAAAATATAAAAACAGGGCTGGCAAGGCCTTAGTAGGCCTATATCGTTTTCAATTTCCATGAACTGCAGTGTCTGATTTTTTTTTGCTTGAAAAATACGGCGGTATATTAAATTTTACCAAAAAAAAAAGACAAACCTCTTGATGAGATTTTCGTAGTAGCAGCAGCGATTAAAACAAATATTAGGCCTAATTATAATTCATTTTTTTTACAAAATTCGTTTGGGTAATGAAGTTTTCAAGACTTTCACTTATTTGTCCTTTATAACCTTTTTTTAAAAAAATAGTTCGGGGGTTTTAAGCGAGTTTTCTGAAGAAAAAAAAAGAAGCATAAACTGATATTGCAAGAAACTTACGCTTTATATTTATTCTGTACATCTGTGACCACAATGTCGTCCTAATTAATTAAATCCGAGGGAGTGAAACTAACAGATAACAAAGCAACTACTGGCCAGTGAGTGCATGTCTCTGACTAAACACTCCACTCCAATAAGCAGACTTACTCCCCGCGATATTTTTCGTACAAAGCCTCATGTGTGTATAATGTATAATTTGCGCAATTTTCTTATAATTAAATAAAACATTAATTTGGAGGTTCGCTTATCAGACGGGCCTTGTAATCATTACATAATGAAAGAATCAATACTAATAAATTAAGTGAATGGACCCGCCGGGTTTTTGGCCTCTCAAGCTTCGAGTGTTCGATCGAGGTCTGCTCGCCGTGTTTATTAAATTATTTTACACAATTATCATTATTATACTATATCTATGAATTCACTATTTCACTTATAACTTATCATACCTACTTATGAAATGATTGTCCACTCCCTTTTCGCCTGACATTGAATTTACCAAAACAATAACAACTGTCCGACATATTGGTATATGCCAACGCACGCTAAATCTTCCCGGTTGTAAAATGGCTGCCAACCTCCATAGTCGAAACGCGATCACGTGACCACCATACAATCTAGTCAATATATACACCGAAAACACCAAAAACCAACCGGAAAACACCACGTTATACTGAATACCGGAAAAACACTAAATACCGGAAAACACACTTAATACCGGAAAACACCCTAAATAGATAGCCAGGAGCCTTATCCTCTGTGTGCGTGGGTTAGGTTTAGGTTTAAGAATTTGGGGGAGAGGTTTCATCCTAGCTTATGTGGAGATTTTGCTTATATGGAGATTTAAAAAGCACTGACCTAGGATGATGAAAAATTAGTTCGTGATATTTCCAAGTTTTATTGCAAATACATATAACACATCAAATCTATACAAAGGTGATTTCGTTGTTTTATGGGGTTGTTGTCGTCTGTGGTCTTACTCGGATGGTGCATCTGGTATTATTGTTTCTGAAAATAAAAAGAATAAATTTGAGGCTCACGGGGGAGAGCCATATTCGTGTGTTTCCTACTGTGAATTGGATTTTTTAAAATTGTTTTTGTCCCATTATCACCGGGTTAGGGATAGGGATTCTTATATCTAGCTGATTTTATTTGCTAACGGTAAAGGCTTGGATTTTAGTGTAAAGGTGAAGACTGGTCTCATTTAATCAAATTTACTGTGTACTAACATGTCGTTTGGGTGGTTTTTTTTAGAATATGCTATTTGCAATTTTAAGTTTCTGTGTGAAGATTTTCGGGTGATTTTCCTGGAGATCAGTATAATGTTTTCCGATGCTGTTGCGCTGAATGGACTACAGAAGGTGCTATTGCTCTAGCCGTATGCATATTCAAACCTAGGGGGCTGTTGTTTTAAATTTGTCAATCCAGTATTTTTCTCTTGTTAGCCTAAACGTTTTAATTTCTTCTGATGTTTCAAAGTCGCTCTTGGTCTTTTCTATTGGCGTGACAATGAGATCAGAAATGTTGTGATTTGGTTGGTTAAAGTGAATTGACCCCGGGTTGTCTTATTTGGTGACCATGTGTGACCGGTGACCGTTAATTCATTCCCGAGTGTATTTTGTGTCTCTCCTACGTATTGTCTGTCACATTTTCTGCATGAAATTAGATAAAAATATGTTTGAACTACTGCATGAAAATTGGTTTAATATTAAGAATTGCGTGCCAGATGTTTTGTTGTGGAAATGGTCGGATATGTTTATAATTTTGCATGTTTGACATCTGGGATGGCTACGGGTTTTGGTTTTTACTGCTGGCTGCATGTTGTTCGTTCGTTTGGCGGTAAGTTCAACTAAAGTATTGTTTTTTATACGTCGGAGATAGTCTTTGGAGTATCCTATTTTTCTTAGTTTGCTAAATACCAGCGTACATTCCGACTCAAAGTCAGTCTTCTGGGTACATATTCTGTGGAAACGGAGACTCTGAGATTTTATGATGTCGGAGAACGTATGCTTTGGTGAAAGGAGCTTTTGAGCAGAAATCGATGTGTATCGGTTTCTTTGAAAAAAACTTTTTGGTTCCAGTTGGCCAGTGTTATTGGTGTTGCTATTTTTAAAAACGGTGGTGTCAAGAAAATCTATGCTGTTATGACTTACATTTGCTGTTAATTTGACAGATGGATGATGAGTGTTTAGAATGTTGAAAAACGCCCCAAATTCGTCTAGTGTATACGTCCAGACTATGAAAACGTCATCTAAAAAACGTCCACAGCAATCTGAATTGCACTACGCACCATTTGTGGGCAGTTAAAGGTACTAGCCACGCTTCCCTCTACGCTGAAACTACGCCCAAAGAACGACGAAATCGACACAAACTAAGATTACTATACAAAATTATAAATAACTTGACCCCTCCCTATCTTAAGAATCACATAAATCTAGAACCAACAAATACATATTCATTTCGAAACGAAGATAAAATTAGAGAATTTCGATGTCATACTGAAATATTTTCTAAATCATTTATACCATCCGGTATAAGAGAGTGGAATAAACTCAGTCTCCCTGCAAGAAATTCGAGAACTCTCAAAATATTCTCCGACCATCTCTCTAAATCACATATAATAATTCCATCTTTTTTACTACAATGGTCAGCGGAAACTCCAGATAATCCATAGTAAACTTAGACTACGATGTTCTGACCTACAGGGCCACAAATACCTCAGACATGTTGCTGACAGCCCTGCATGCCTCTGTGGTCACATTTTTGAAGATCCAGATCACTATCTCTTGCAATGCTCTTTACATTCAAATGCACGAAAGGCAAGCATAGACACATTACAATACGATCATAAAAACATTAACTGTCTCTTGTTCGGCTCCACAAACCACTGTACCGATGTAAACAACAACATTTTTAGTCAAGTCCTCAAGTTTTTTGACATGTCAAACAGATTTTAATCATTAGCAGTTTTAATTAACAATATTAGTTTTAAATTTACGTGATGATGTGACCATTAATATATACCGTACATTTCCATCCGTACAATCATATATGTATTTAAATATATTTATGTATGTGTTTGCCATTTTAACTGTGTATATACACCCATCTTGTTCCCTTGTTTTAATATTATGTATGTATACTATTTAGGGAGAGGGGTTTTACATAGGCTAAGCCTGTTCCCCGAATCCCATTCAGACATCCTGAATAAAATATTGTTTATTAAAAAAAAGACTTTAATGGGCAGAGTGGCAAAACTTCCATTTGTAGAGTGGTTCAGGCTAAAAATGTTTTATAACAAACAGACGCTATTTCGGGACAGTAAAGACATTATATGATAAGACTTACTATAAAAACTTCATTGATCAACAATGGAAGTCTGGCCAATTCTGATTTTTGAGGATATATAACCATTTGGACATATGTTATAAATGGCCCAAAATCTTCCCGGCTTCCATAATCAAAGGAGTTATCTCTTAGTGAGAATAAGAGCTATGTCCCTTGGTTGTACTAAAAAAAAGTAAGCTCCAAGCTACGCACGTCCCGGAAACGAAATAACTTTATCGCAGTCGGAAAATATCGTTTATTTCCTTACTGCGAAGTAACAGAATACACTCTATGAGACGAATACGTTTGACATATGTACGCATGCGCGGACGCTTAGTTGTTTTAACAGTCGACCTACGCCTATAAATGTCTTTATATTAACTGCGTTTATAATGCTACAGTAGAAATTAAAATACATGTTAAGCCGGAGATGAAAAGGTCGGCATTTGATATGAATTATTTCACGATTAGCCTTATACATATATTAAAATGAACAGTGCGTTTACTTATTTATACCCAGACACTGGCCTATTTATAACGGCATGTTATACAGAGGGAGCGAGGGAGAGAGAGGTCTATAAATCTAATACTGTAACACTTTAATGTTAATCTCAACGATAACTAAATATTATATTGTGCAGTATGATGTTTGTTATGAAAAATAAATTGCCGGGTAAAGTACGAGGAAAATATAATGACATGTAATACGGGGAGTGAGAGAGAGGGATAAACACCTCAATAAAACTATTAATTTAAGACTTTATTTTTTGTCCCTCAGATAAATAAATATATTGTACTGCATGATGTTTGTTATGAAAAAAGAACACATTGCTGGATAAGTGGCGTATGTGTCGAGCCAGCGATTATTGCGTATGTACCGAAAATAGTATAAGCGCTTGTCTGGAAAATTTTTTTGCACGTACGAGCACGCATGCGCGTGCGTGCATGAGCATGCACGTGACCTTGCACTGGATGACCCCTTGCACGTGTGGGGAGAAAGAGGGGCGCGCGCGCGGGAAAAGAGAGAGAGAGAGAAGGAAAGAAGAAGAAGAAGAAGAAGGCAGGCGGAGGGAAGAGGGAACAACTCTTTTGCATTGATTAAGTTGGCCCTGAAAAGGGCCGTTGGTCCACACAAAGTGAGGGTTAGCAGGACCACTTCGGCTGCTCCCATCGATTCGGTTTTTTGGTGCATTTGACTGCATGGTTCGACCGCCTATGACAGGTGTTGCCAATTTCGGTGCCACACCAAAAACAAACCAAGTAATCGGCATCGGGCCTTGGAACGAGATCTTGGAATTGGTTCGGAATGGGGTACCCGTACCCGACACCAATGCCATTGACATCGTGAACGATTTGGTTCGTCGGCGAAAGAATACCCAGGCTCCCGTGGGATGGTTTGGCGTGATGCAAAGTTTAAAGGCCACGAACCCATCGGAAATCAAGAACGATGGAACGTGTTGTCCACACCACCGACACGGACTCGGCCGCGACGCCCGAGAAAGAAGAAAATCTCCAGTACGGATACTCCTAGTATACCTACCAGAAGATGGCTGTCCTTGCAAAAACTATAAATAGCCTGTTCATAGGGACACTTGCTGAAACATGGAACGAAAGCTGAAGAAAGTGTATTACGACCCGAACCACCCGGCCGCTTTCGGTGGCGCTCTGGGTCTTCACAAAGCTACTGGCGAGTCCTTGGACAAAGTCAAGTCAAGGCATGGTTTAAACAACAAAGGGCGTATACCTTGTGTAGCCGGAGCTTTATCTCGGGGGATTTCGGGTTGATGAGAACAGAAAACAGCTCTGGTTTTAACAGTTTATTAACAATACACAAAACCAAAAAGGAGAACCAAAAAACCAAAAACCAAAAACAACCAAAATCACTGGAAATATAAATACAAACAGATTACAAACATGCAAACAAAGCGGACGGAACATAATCAAGATAGAAATAAATATACAAAAGAAATATAAAACATGATTTGAACTAAATACATTTACATTTATAGATATATATATGAACATTTAAAATAATAGAAGAGAAAAGCAGAAAAACTAAACATACCCTGTGAAAGGTGTCTTAAATATATTATTACCAGTATTGAAGAATTATATTACAGAAGCTAAAATGAAACAAACACCACAATAAATACAAACCAATGGAAAAATGGCGGGAAAACTAAAGATATGAAATTATATATAAATTAGGGAAACTCCTATTACAAGAATTCTTTATTTCAAGAACTTAGAACCAAACTTTACTAAATATATTTACTAATAAATTAAACTTATAAAATTACTAAAAACAAGAAATATAAAATACCTGAAGCTCAAGATAATATACAAGAGGGTCTTGTCATTAGTCATGTCAAGAGGAAAAGTGCAGCTTGAAACAAGGTGCAAGCCAGGTAAACTCATTAAAACAACTCACTAAACACAATACAACACACACACACACTGGACACTAGATCTTGGCTAGATTCCAAGACACCAAGCTGACATAAGATACAACACCATATATTACATAAACTTTATTTACATATAAACAACAAAACATTTACAAATTCCACCCTACTACACTATCCCACCACCCCGAAAAGTGGCGTCCCGACACTTACTAACAACAACCCCTTTAAAATAAAATACACATACTATCAATACCAGTCAAAATCCAAAAATCAAAATCTAAGGACGATCCAAATCAAACTATATTCACAATCCAAAATCTAAGTCCATAAACAGTCCAAATCCAACTATATTCATAATCTAACTCAAAATCCATGAACGGTCCAAATCTAATAAATATAAACAACTTTATTTAATCCAAGTTCCAAAAATAGATATTCTAACCGGATATAAGCGACCGAAAAGCTAAACTGAAAGCATGGTAGTATAATCTCAAAATTTACAAGTATACTAAAGTAAAAACATTAATCAATACAAACGGAAATTATATAAAAATGTTATGTTATAAAAGCCAGGTATCAGATGTCATCCATTTGGGTGGTTTACGTTGACGTTTTGGTGGGGAATTAGAATGGCACGATTCGTGTTCAAGTAATGAAACTGAAAGTGGACTATTGTTATCAGGAGAACTACGAGGCGAATTTACAGATAAATCTATTATAGAATCACCGGGCTCATTATCAGAAAATAGCATTAAATTATCATCATCTTCTTTATCATTACAAGTACTATTATTTTCATCATCGTCGAACTGAATCAAATCGTCATTATCAGAGAACTTTGTAGAATCTACACTAACCGGAACAAGGGGAATTGTACTATCCATGTCCAAAATTTACAAGTATACTAAAGTAAAAACATTAATCAATACAAACGGAAATTATATAAAAATGTTATGTTATAAAAGCCAGGTATCAGATGTCATCCATTTGGGTGGTTTACGTTGACGTTTTGGTGGGGAATTAGAATGGCACGATTCGTGTTCAAGTAATGAAACTGAAAGTGGACTATTGTTATCAGGAGAACTACGAGGCGAATTTACAGATAAATCTATTATAGAATCACCGGGCTCATTATCAGAAAATAGCATTAAATTATCATCATCTTCTTTATCATTACAAGTACTATTATTTTCATCATCGTCGAACTGAATCAAATCGTCATTATCAGAGAACTTTGTAGAATCTACACTAACCGGAACAAGGGGAATTGTACTATCCATGTCGCAAAGAACATCCTGAATTATTGATTTCTCTGAAACAGGAGACGAAACGTTGGAATGTGGAGAAAAACTCGTAAGTTTTAAACGTGGCTTAGTAACCGGAACTGACGGAACAAATGAGCGTGGTTTTGGAATGGAAAGCACAGAGGTAAGTGAAGGGGTTGAAATATGTGGACTGGGTGTAGAAATTGGTTGAGCGACTGAAGAAATTGGAAGTAATAGATTTCGGTGTAGAGTGCGTCTTTCTGAACTGTTATTCCTCTGAACGGTAAAAACTGGAACACTGATATTCGGTTGTGCAATGATGACATAATAGTCTTTCTCCCATTTATCTGCTAACTTATTTTTACCTCTAATTTGAACATTTCTAACTAAAACAATATCTCCAACATTTAAAACTGCACCGCGTACCTTTGAATCATAATTTAATTTTTGCTGAACTTGTGCTTAATTAATATTATCAATTGCAAGTGATTTAACTGTATTTAATTTATGTTGTAGATCTTTAGCAAATTGAGAATAAGAATTTTGTGAAGGCTGAGATGAAATTGCATTGCCGAGAATTATATCTGCTGGTACCCTACCAAACATCAAGAAAAATGGTGAAAATGAAGTTGAATCATGTTTAGTAGAATTATAAATAAAAACTAAATATTGTACACAATCTTTCCAATTCTTCTTCTGTTCTTCTGATAATGTACCAAGCATATTTAAAAGCGTGCGATTAAAGCGCTCACATAGACCATTTCCCATGGGGTGATATGGAGTGGTGCGTGACTTCTGAATACCCAGAATAGAACACATGTTCTGAAGCTGTCTCGGATTAATAAATAAAACATTGAATAAAGTTTCTGACTATATTTTTGTTCTGAGTATACATACTAAAAACTATAGACTGAAAACATAGCGGTACAAAACGGTCGTCATGGCTGACTGGAGTAAAAAACAAGAGCAAGTAACTCTGGCCTCCCAATCAGGAGTAAGACCAGTGAAGTTAACTATTAATCCTTCACAACATTCTCCCCTTCCTGATATGATTAAATGTCATATCACTTTTTGTATACTAATGAAATACAGAATTAAACGGAGTAACACAATTAAACTTTGAAAATAAGGCTGATCACTGTAAAATGTAATGACTAATTTACTGTTCTGCTCACTGGTTACTGTTCATTAATCGGTGATTGCCTTATCTTTATACTCTAAAGGACACAATTTCGAAATTGACCGTGTGAATACTTTTTGTCCAACTTGAACTTTAGCAACTCTCACATGGCCGTCTGGTCCTGGAAAAACTTCAACAATTCTTCCTAGCGGCCACTGTGCACGAGGAGTGTCTGCCGAAAGCACTAACACGACATCATTTATAGCAAAATCTCTTTGAGTATTGAACCACTTTTTCCTTGGATTAAGTTGAAGCAACCATTCCTTGAACCAACGATGCCAAAAATGACGTACCAATTCTTGGACCCTCCGCCATCTTTTACGTGGATTAAAATCCGTACTATCAACGGATTCTGGAGCGAATTCTCCTCCTAGCTGACCTGTGAGGAAGTGGTTTGGCGTTAATGGGACATCATCTTGTGGATTTGAAGACTGATAAGTAAGGGGTCTAGAGTTAATGAGAGACTCGGCCCCTGTCATGGCTGATAATAGTTCTTCATCTGTGACATCTGAGTTTCCTAAAATAGCATATATCGCTTTCTTTGCTGACTTTATCATTGACTCGAAAGCTCCACCAAAATGAGGAGAGATTGGGGGATTAAAGGTCCATTTAACTCCCTTGTTAGCTGTAGATGCTATCATTGTATCAATGTTTAGTTGCTGGACTAGCTCACGCAGTTCTCGTTCCGCTCCTACGAAATTTGATCCGTTGTCGGAAATAACCTCCTTAGGTAAACCTCTCCTGTTAACCATTCTATAAAATGCGTTTAAGAAGGAGTCTGTATCTAAACTGTAAGCTAGTTCTAAATGCACAGCTCTAGTATCGAGACATGTGAATAAGGCTAGATACCGTTTCTGTCTGCGTCTACCTTTACCCTGAATAGTGATAAATGGTCCGGCATAGTCTACACCTATTTTAGCAAAGGCACGAATCGGCATCTGTAGACGAATCTTAGGTAGTGGCGCCATAATCTGTGTGGCAGCTTTAGCTTTTCTACGTCGACACCCTGCGCACTCTGATTCCCAGGCTCTAATTTCTTCTCGACCTGCAATAAGCCAAAAGCGCGTTGAAAGGGCCGACAACGTTTGATTTGTACCTATGGAATGATTTCCCTGTTCGTGGTAATATCTTACAATAAGTTTTGTGATCCAATTCTTCCTGGGTAAAATGATGGGATATCTGATATTGCACGACAGATATTCTGCATGTTGTAGACGTCCATCTAATCTCATTAAACCATCTGTATCAATTCTAGGCTTCAATGCCAGTAGTTTACTGTGCTTCGGTAACTCTTTACTGTTGCTTAGAGCTCTGTATTCATCTGGAAATGTATCCCTCTGAGCTTTCTGAATCAATTTAACTTCTACATCGCTAATCTCTTCGGGCAATAACTCTCCAGAATTCCTTTTACTTGAAGGTAATCGACAGTTATCTATGAATCTGCATACCCAAGCGTAAACACGCTTCAGCCTGGTCCAACTAGAAAACCGGTCTGGTTTAAGTCTAAAACTTGGGTCGATATTTTCTGCAAACATTGAGTATGTAACTATAGTCTCGGATAATGCTCCAAGAGCAGATTTACGTACTTCGAATTCAGCAGACAAACTTCTTTCAACTTTGTTTTCTGGCCACTCTGTTTCTGACTTATCCAAGTAAGTAGGCCCATGCCACCAAAGATGACTATTTCTCAGGTCTGTGACGGATTGTCCTCTAGATACTAAGTCGGCAGGATTTTCCTTGGTGGGAACATAACGCCATTGGTCTGGGTTCGTATATGTCTGAATTTCTCCTACTCTGTTACCAATGAATGGCTTAAATATTCTACCACGCCCTCTTATCCACCATAAGACGTTAAGGCTATCTGACCAAAATACAATAAGATGAACTGATATGTCTAATACCGAAGCTACTGATATGGCTAATCTTAATCCTAATAGAGCTGCCATTAGTTCTAATCTAGGTATACTGATCGTAGTTAAAGGGGCGACTCTTGACTTAGCAGCAATTATCCGACAAGAAACAAGTCCGCTGCCATAAACATATCTGATGTAGAGTACAGCACCATATGCTTCTTGTGAGGCATCCGCAAACATGTGTAAGCTAACAGAAACTACTGACTCTTCTTGACCAAGACGTAGACATCTAGAGACTTTGATGATAGAGATGTCCTTTAATTCAAGAAACCACTTTTTGGCTTTAATGCTCAGATGTTCTGGTAGTTGATCATCCCAATCTAAACCTGCTGTCCATGTTTCTTGTAACATGATTTTTGCACGAATAACAAAGGGTGCCAGGAAACCTGTCGGATCAAAAAGAGTTGCTATTTTACTAAGAAAGTTTCTTTTCGTAATTTCAAAATCATCAGGAGGTGGACAGGATTTAAAGCTGAAAGTATCTTCATCTGGGATCCATAAAATTCCCAAAGTTTTTATAGACGGAAGATAACCCTCATCAAGGTCTACACTCTCAGAGCGATCTTCTATCGGAATTTCCTGCAATACTTCTTTAGAGTTTGACAACCATTTTCTGGCATGCATACCTGCGGCTTCCCATACTTTTGAAAGTTCTCTGTATAATCGTATACCACTGTTACTATCTGGAACAGAATCCATGCTGTCATCCATATAGGTTGATTTTAAAATTGTTTCTGCAGCCATAGGGTAAGCGTCTGCCAGTTTCTCTGCGTTTTTCTGCGTAACGTATTGCGCTAAAAAAGGTGAAGAGTTAACACCAAATACTATTCTGTTGAACTCATACTGTGAGGGTTCTTTGTTTTGATCCATAAATCTCCATAAGAAGCGATGATACTTCCTGTCTTCAGGTGCTATTTTTATTCGTAAGTACATCTCCGCTATGTCACAAACCAAGGCGACTGGGTGGCGCCTAAACCTCAGTAAAACATCAAACAGCTCATTTTGAAGTTTCGGACCCTGATAAATTGTGTCATTTAAAGATATTCCATCCTGCTTAGCGGCAGCATCAAAAACAATGCGCACCTTAGTCGTAGCTTTATCCGGCCGAACTACTGCAAAGTGTGGTAAAAACCAGGCATCAGTATTATCTTCTTCTCTTGAAACCTGTCTGATATAACCACTATCTAAGTAATGTCGGATAACATCTGAATACAAGTTGGCAACGTTCGGATCTCGAAGAAGACGTTTTTCAGTACTTAACAAACGACGAAGTGCCATTTTATAATTATAAGGTAAGTCATGACATGAGATATCTTCTCTCCATGGAATAGCTACTTGATAAATATTTTCGTTGTTCTTTACTGATTTCTCAACTTTCTTCAAAGCAATCCTGTCTTCTGTTTTCATATAGGGTGTTGTCGCTGTTACTTCTCCGACTTCCCAGAATTTACGCAATGTTGTGTCCAGATCCTGTTGAAAAGGTACTAAGCTATCTCTCATGAAGTACGTAGCGATGAAGTTTGAACGACTGCCATCCTGAGGGCGACTTGTGACTCCCGTACACGTCCAACCTAACGGTGCCAATCGTGCTATTGGTTCTCCAGGCTTACCACGAATATCTCGAAGTGAATAATGGAGTTCGGCATAATCAAGACCAATTATAATGTCTACACATGAACTATTAGCAGGTGGAAGAAAGCGAATGCCTTTAAGGTGTTCAAATTTACTTGCCCGAATATTCCAGTTGACGACTGGCATATTTCCAGTTACTCGTTCTGTGGTGAAAGCTGTAATCCTCCAAGATAAGTTTGTACCTGGATTCATACTATGAAGCTCAAATTCTACAGGCATAGTTTCAAAAGTTTCTATTTTACCATTTAGAACATTAACGTTTATCGTTCTGATCTGTCCCTGTAATCCCAACTCAGCCGCTATATCTGAATTAAGATATGTTCTCATACTTCCATCGTCTAGCAAAGCGTTCGCGATTCTGCTTTGTCCATTGTGTGAGAGCCTAACGATAATAGTTCTTAATGCAATAAATTCTAATACCGAATTCCAATCCATAGATGAACTACATGTATGCGATCTGTGTTGCTCCCCTCCCGTAGCGAAATGTGGGGACGATGTCTGACTGTTTCGACTGAATGTTTCTGAAGGCTGTCTGTTTAAGGACTGATGACGATCAAAGTGTAATAGTCTATTATGGGTCAAGTGACAACCATTCAAACCACAAATCTGTAATTTACCACATGTGGAACGGCAGTGTGAAGTTGAATCGTTTTTCGTTATTCGTTATTCACCAATAACGAATAACGAATAACGAGGTAACTTGCCTCGTTATTGGCGAATAACGAGGCAAGTCACCTCGTTATTCTTTTTTCACCGCTTGAATAACAATCTGGTTTATTTACCGACTAACCGTCATTTAATCTTTTTCTACTGCTAGGGGATACTTTGCAATCTATAATTCCAATATGCAGCTAGCCATGACTAGAATGATGGATATTTCAGGATTTAATTCTAAACGATAGTTAGAAAACAACAGAATTATAGATTGCAAAGTATCCCTTAGCAGTAAAAACAGATTAGATGATGGTTAGTCGGTAAATAAACCAGATTGTTATTCAAGTGTTGAATAACGAACTTTATATTCGGGATTCCAATATGCAGCTAGCCATGACTAGAATGACGGATGACAAGTATCCCCCAGTAGTATAAAACACAGCAAAACGACCTCTAGACCATAAACAGTTCACATTGTTATTCAAGCAGCGAATAACGAGCTGTTTGTTATTCGTTTTTTTTTACCTCGTTATTCGGGATTCATATATAGGGTGTTCACGTATCTTTAATGAAGATATTTCAGAATTCAATTCTAAACCATCATTAGAAAACAACAGAATAATGGATTGCAAAGTATTCCCTAGCAGTAGAAACAGATTAAATGACGGTTAGTCGGTAAATAAACCCGACTGTTATTCAAGCGGCGAATAACGAATAACGAGGTGACTTGCCTCGTTATTCGCCAAAAACGAGGCAAGTCACCTCGTTTTTAGTTATTCAGCTTTATATTCGGGATTCCAATATTCGCCAATAACGAGGCAAGTCACCTCGTTATTCGTTATTCAACTTTATATTCGGGATTCCAATATGCAGCTAGCCATAACTAGAATGATGGATGACAAGTATCCCCCAGTAGTATAAAACACAGCAAAACGACCTCTAGACCATAAACAGTTCACATTGTTATTCAAGCAGCGAATAACGAGCTGTTTGTTATTCGTTTTTTTTTACCTCGTTATTCGGGATTCAGATACAGTGTGTTCACGTATCTTTAATGAGGATATTTCAGGATTTAATTCTAAACCATCATTAGAAAACAACAGAATAATGGATTGCAAAGTATCCCCTAGCAGTAAAAACAGATTAAATGACGGTTAGTCGGTAAATAAACCAGATTGTTATTCAAGCGTTGAATAACGAATAACGAGGTGACTTGCCTCGTTATTCGCCAATAACGACGCAAGTCACCTCGTTATTCGTTATTCAACTTTATATTCGGGATTCCAATATGCACCTAGCCATGATTAGAATGATGGATGACAAGTATCCCCCAGTAGTATAATACACATCAAAACGACCTCTAGACCATAAACAGTTCACATTGTTATTCAAGCAGCGAATAACGAGCTGATTGTTAATCGTTTTTTTTACCTCGTTATTCGGGATTCATATATAGGGTGTTCACGTATCTTTAATGAGGATATTTCAGGATTTAATTCTAAACCATCATTAGAAAACAACAGAATAATGGATTGCAAAGTATCCCTTAGCAGTAGAAACAGATTAAATGACGGTTAGTCGGTAAATAAACCAGATTGTTATTCAAACGGTGAATAACGAATGCGAATAACGAGGCAAGTCACCTCGTTATTCGTTATTCAACTTTATATTCGGGATTCCAATATGCAGCTAGCCATGACTAGAATGAGGTAAAAAAACGAATAACAATCAGCTCGTTATTCGCTGCTTGAATAACAATGTGAACTGTTTATGGTCTAGAGGTCGTTTTGCTGTGTTTTATACTACTGGGGGATACTTGTCATCCATCATTCTAGTCATGGCTAGCTGCATATTGGAATCCCGAATATAAAGTTGAATAACGAATAACGAGGTAACCTGCCTCGTTATTGGCGAATAACGAGGCAAGTCACCTCGTTATTCGTTATTCACCGCTTGAATAACTATCTGGTTTATTTACCGACTAACCGCCATTTAATCTGTTTCTACTGCTAAGGGATACTTTGCAATCCATTATTCTATTGTTTTCTAATGATGGTTTAGAATTAAATCCTGAAATATCCTCATTAAAGATACGTGAACACCCTGTATATGAATCCCAAATAACGAGGTAAAAAACGAATAACAAACAGCTCGTTATTCGCTGCTTGAATAACAATGTGGACTGTTTATGGTCTAGGGGTCGTGATTTCTACCTAAGCACCGGAAACAAAGTCTATGTTCTTTTGCTGCCATCCAACGCTGGTCATTATTCATGCTTTTAAACTGATCACACCTGTACACTACATGTGGTTTAAGGCAAATAACACATTTCACCTGTCTCTGATTACTGATACTTAAATCCGGATATTCTCGTCTTGTAAGTGACTGGTCAGAATAAGTGGCATGAGTCCTATGGCTAGAGTTGTTCCCCTTGTATTTATTTTCTGATGCGCCAATGACACCTCGAATAGTTTCAGATGCTACAGTCTGGAATTCCGCTTCCTGTATAATAAACCTATGTAAAGTTTCAACGTTTTCGATTTTTCCATTTTCGAAAACCCATCTCTGATACTGTGCTAAAAGTGACTCAGGCATCTTCGTCTGAAGCTTAGTGTAAAGCGAACCATTTCCCAATTCTTCAGCTCTGCCCATGTCTTTAATTTTAACTACTGCTATGTCGAGTATATCGGCAAAAAGATCTAAATCTTTAGCAACTCCCTGTCTAATTGGTTTGAATGAATCTATTTCTTCTAAGAAGATGTTTATCTGTCGTCGTTTTCCACCATATTTTCTGTCTAGGCGCTGTTTTGCTGCTGCATATGATGTGGCCGAATGACCCAAATTATCAACACACTTTAAGGCCTCTCCTGATAAATATTGCCTTAATTGTAAAAGTTTATATTCAGACGTTGCAGGAGCAGAATCGACACAAGCATGGAACGCAGCTTTCCAACTTTCATATGTCTTCTTATCACCAGAAAACATTGGTATAGATACTCTTTTCAGTTGTTTCCACATGTCATGACCCAAAGACATTGAAACAGGAGGTCCTGCGTCATCAGTGGGCACTATTTGACACATAGCAATAGATGACTGTTTTTCTGTAGATTGGTTTGGAGACAACAATGCTAAAGGTTGCTGCAAGGGTAGCACATCATTATTTTCTGGATGAATAGGCTTGGTAAACTGGTTTAGAGACGACGACAACGCTACAGGTTGCTGCAGGGGTGGTGCACCATTACTTTCTGGTGGGCTGTGTGTATTTTCATTGTCCGGGTGTATCGGGTCTGGTGACTGGTCTATAGTAGATTGTACAAAGCGATCAACATCTTCTTTACTGCGTGACTTTCCGCTAGTAGACATGGTATCTTTACATGATATTAAATAATCTTTTACTTCTTCATGTGCTGCGCTAAATTTCTCTTCTAATTCTTCCATTTCTCTACTAATTTTCTTCATGTTGTCTGTATCATTTTTCTTCGCATACTCATCTGCCAACAAACCCATGATTTCCACAGCTTCGTCTAATGCAGAATTAAGTATAAAACTCTCCTGTCGAATGTCTCGTTTACTCGGTGTATTTTCATTTTCGTCTGAATCTTGGGCGACTTCTATCAGCCATAACAAATTATTCCTAACTTTTGTAAAAGCGGTTTTTACTTTTACTTTCGTCTGTTTTAATGAATCTATTCTATTCTGTGTTTCATTGTGACTGCTGTTGCCTTGCTCTCGGTCTGTTTCTGTGTGATTATTATCATTTTGCAACTGCTGTTTGCCGTCTGCCATTTTTAGTATATCGAAAGTAGAAAATGTAAACAAAACGTCAAAAGGACAGGACTATTCTTTAAGAGTGAGCATCAATTCTGACTGTAAGAAACCACGCTCTGCTACCAATTTGTTCTGAAGCTGTCTCGGATTAATAAATAAAACATTGAATAAAGTTTCTGACTATATTTTTGTTCTGAGTATACATACTAAAAACTATAGACTGAAAACATAGCGGTACAAAACGGTCGTCATGGCTGACTGGAGTAAAAAACAAGAGCAAGTAACTCTGGCCTCCCAATCAGGAGTAAGACCAGTGAAGTTAACTATTAATCCTTCACAACAACACATTTCTTTGATTATATTACTTTCAAAATTGCGACCTTGATCAGAATGTAGTTGTGAAGGAATACCATAGAGCAGAAAGAAATGATGAATTAAGGCCTTAGCAGTAGTTTTAGCAGTTTGATTTTTAGTAGGTATGGCAACAGCGAATTTGGTGAAATGATCAGTAATTATAAGAATATTTTCAATATTACCTTTGGGTGGTTCAAGTGAAAGAAAATCCGTACATACAAGTTGAAGGGGCTCAGAGGGAGAAATATTTACCAGGGGTGCTCTAATAGTTAAATGCGGGGTTTTCCTATGAATGCAACGATCACAAGTACGAACATAATTTTCTACATACTTCGTCAAAAGAATCTTGATTTAACTAAATCTAATGTACGGTCTCGACCCATATGTCCCATTTCATCGTGTAATAAATTTAAAATCGTGGAATGAAGTGAAGTCGGTAAAATGATTTGAAGAAGTGTCTCAGAAGAATCTGGTGAGTTGAACTTTTTACATAATACACCATCTTTTAAAACTAAATTATCCCAATGACAAAAGATTTGAGCAGATTCTTTGTCAATATAATGTATAAAAATATCCGAGGGTTTACATCCGCATTTTACAAAATGAATAATGTTTTTAATTCCTAAAGAGTCATTCTGCGCCTTTGTAAGAAGAGAATTATCCAATAAATTTGTTGATTCCACAGGTACATCCAGAATTGGGCATGACAAACAATCAATAACATCCTGATTTAAAGAAATAGTCTCAATTTTACCCATATTAACCTGATGAGGATTTGTTATTGCAGAAACGACAGAATTGTCCATATTAAGTGGAAGCCTTGAAAGAGCATCAGCAGGAATATTCTTTGACCCAGATAAATATTCAATTGAAAAATCATACGCAGAAATATCAGCGAGCCATCTGTGTCCTGTAGCATCTAATTTAGCTGTTGAAAGTACATAAGTAAGTGGATTATTATCGGTTTTAACTGTAAATTTATTTCCATATAAATAATCATGAAATTTCCTTGTAATTGCCCACTTTAACTCCAAAAATTCAAGTTTATGTGCAGAATAATGTTTTTCACTTCTAGACAGACTGCGGGTAGCGTAAGCTATAACTCTGCGAATTCCATCTTGAACCTGATATAAAATAGCTCCAAGACCATGGGTACTAGCATCGGTTTCTAGTTGAAATGGTAAAGAAAAATCAGCATATGCCAAAACTGGAGATGAAGTTAAACACGAAATTAAATTATTAAAAGCTGACTGCTGCTCCTGACCCCAATAAAATGAATTTGAAAACTTGGATTTCTTCTTCTTACAGGTAGATTCTCCCTTTAAAAGATCTGTCAAAGGCTTGGCTATAACTGAATAATTTTTCACAAAACGGCGAAAATAATCACAAAATCCTAAGAAACTACGAACTTCAGAAGTATTAGAAGGAATTGGGCAATTAGAAAGAGATGAACTTTTTTTCTGGATCTGCTTGAACACCTTCTTCAGAAATTATATGACCTAAGTATTTCAATGAAGATTTTAAAAATTCACATTTTGGTGGCTTTAGTTTTAAATGATGTTCCCTAAGGCGTGAAAATACAGATTTTAAACGATGAATATGTTCCTCAAAAGTTTTTGAAAAAATTACAATATCGTCAATATATATTAAACAATGAAAACAACGCTGGAATGTACTAGGTGAGTTGGTCAAACCAAAAGGCATACAATTAAATTCCCAAAACCCCAAATTTCCTGTAGTGAAAGCTTTCTTCTCCTTATCTTCTTCTTTCATCTCAATTTGCCAATAACCACTTTTAAGATCTAATGATGAAAAATACTTAACGTTTCAAGAGTTTAACGTGTCAAGAGTTTCTTCAATACGAGGCAAAGCATATGAATCGCGAATAGTTTTAGAATTTAATTTTCTGTAATCAACACAGAAACGAAGTGATCCATCTTTTTTCCTAACTAAAACAACAGGTGAAGAAAAAGGGCTCATGGAAGGACGAATTACTTTAGCTTGGAGCATGTCATTTAAATGGTTTTTAACTTCCTCGAACATTGATGGCGGAATGCGTCTGTGTCTTTGTTTAAATGGTGTCTCATCTGTAAGTTTGATAGAATGTTGAACAATGTCTGTCTTTCCTAAATCAGTATCAGACATACTAAAAATATCTTTAAATTCTAGAAGTAAATCTTTGAGTTGTTGAATCTGGTCAGATGAACATTCGGAATGAATTGAATTAAAATTAAATAAATCATGCAAGGGATTTGACGAAATATTTCCTGAAGAAAAAGTAGGTGAATTATTGACAATATCAACTTGCTGAATTTGACATAAAACTGTATTTCCAGGTATAGTAATATGTTTATCTGATGAATTTGTTATGTTGATGTGAATCTTATTAGAATGATTTATAATTCCAGGTACAACATGTAAAGAACCAGGCAACTGACAATAATCAATAGCTAAAAACTGCTTTCCAGGAAGACGACTTTGTAAATTACAAGAACCAGCAACAGAAACTGAAGAATTTGCAGGAATAGTTTTAGAACTTGAACCACTTTTCAACAATTTGACACAATTGCTATCTTCTTCTCTTTTCCTCAAGCTAGAAAATGTTGAAATCCAAACATCAGAATCAGTCACAATATCTTGAAATCTAGATAAAATGTTTGTACCAATTAATAAAGGAACCCGTGAATTAAAAGAACAATTAGGAACAATTAAAATCAATGCTTGAAGTTCTTCAGAAGAATCAGGAATACAAACTGGGACCACCGAAATATATCCATAATACGAAATAGAAATACCACCTGCTCCACGAACATCCAATAAATCATCTAATGGAAAAATGTGAAAATCTGATAAATATTTACTATGAAAATCTTCTGAAAGTGTTGATACCATGGACCCTGTATCCAACAAAGAAGAACATCTAATACCATTTATTAAACATCTGTAATATTCGATGAACCAACTAAATCAGTTATAGAATCTGAGGCACTGGATTGATCTGGACTTACTGTTCGCCTCTTCGAGAAAGTCCGGTTACGTTTAAAGGACAACATAAATCTCCACGTCTGTGACCATACTGATTACAAGCATAACATCTTGGTGAATTGTTGAAATGTTTTAAAGTAGATAAATGTTGTGGTGGACGAAAGGCTGGATGAAATGGTGGTTGTGAAGGCAGAATAGGTGGGGGCATGGAAAAATGATTAATTGGAGGCCTCGGAAAGAACTTTGGCCGTGAACGAATTCTTTCCTGTTCAATATCACCTAACTTGGTTGTAACTTTATTGATCCGAGCAGATAATGTGGATATCTGTTGAAGAACTTTATTTTTGAAACCTGATGGAGAATTCGAAACAAAATCATTTGAAACATTTGCGATTGGATTTGAAGAAGGAACAGAACAAAAAACATTATCTTTAAAATATGGTGGACAAACTTTAAGCTCCTCTTCAGCTTTACGCACAGCCGTCATCAAAGTAGAAAAAGAAACTTTCGAATCTAAAATGTGTCTAGTGTTTAATTTAACAGAGTTATCGCTAAGACCATGCCAAAATTTTTCATTCAGAATTTTATTAGAAGAAGATTTAGTCAAAATACGAGCATGAATCAACTTTAACACAATATGTTTAATTCTACACGCCCAAGCAGAAATAGACTCTGTAGGTTGCTGACAAGAAGAATGAAACTGATTAAACAAAACTTCTGAAGAAACAATTTCACCAAACAATGGGTCTAAATGACTAAATAATTCATCAATATTTCGTGGATTAATTCCAACTAAGAACTCAACAGCGGTACCTCTAGCTGATCTGCGAATAGCATTAATAATAACCTGTGTTGAATATGATGCTTCTTCTCGTACCCCTAAAATTTCTAATCTCCACTGATTATACGATACGTCGCCCTTGTTACAATCTCCTGAAAAGGGAGATAATCTAGGTGTTGGGGGCTGAAAAGTTGACAATTGTGAAGGAGCTGTCTGAAATGTACTGGAATACGTTGGATTAGATTGCGAAGTTGATATATGTTGGCGAGACATGTGGTGCTGATGAGAACTTGAAGGTATTTTTGTCAGAACCTGTGTCGGTGAAGAAGTTAATCTATTCGAAACTGAATGTGTAATTGTAGATGGAGTAAATTGTGGCTGAGAAATTAGCCTAGGACAAAATGAATATGAAGCGGGTGTATACATTGGATCACTTGAAATACATGTTACCGGAGAAGAATGACTATATTCAAGTACATCATGAAATATTTCTTGTCTTTGTTCCAATGAAAGAGATGACATAATAATCTTAATTTCCTCCATAACCTCCCTTGTTTGATCAGGTAACTGCTGTGATTGAGCCATAATGAAATAATAAAAAATTACAATCCAAATTGACTTCATTAACTCAACTTAATATCGAAGACAAATCTTTACAACAAATTACTACAAATGGACCCCAAATTATAAAATGAAAATCAATCACTATCTATCACAAAAAAAAAAATAAACTTCCAAAATAAACAACTCAAATGTCAAAGACTCAAAGGATGTAAAGCAAAAAAAAAAAAAAAAAAAAAAAAAAATTCCGGAAGTTCTACAAAAACAAAGTCCAAAAAATAAATGGATCAAATAATTGATCAACAACTGAAATTACAGACAAGTACAAGTTACAGACAAACATGCAAGTTATGTTAGTGAACAGTGGAGTGGCAGTGTGTAAAAATGAAATAGTGGGTCAAGGTCACTGTCAGTCTGTGTGTCAATGTCAACTGCCTTGTCAATTATCCTAACTATAAAACTACCAAATCCTAATTTCAAACCAATAAGACAATAATGACTAGAATTTATAAAATACTATCACTATAACCATCAAAATTAAATCAAATTTCAGTTTAGGGTATCTGTATATATATATATATATATATATATATATATATATATATATATATATATATATATATATACTGGTATAGGGAAGATGTGGTGTCTATCTAAAATAATAATATGCACTTGAACTTGTAATAAAAATACTATGTACTAAAGAACAATTTTATTTATTTATACATCTTTATAAACATGTAACTATAATCTATAGCTGAAAATAATTATACTTTTACTTAATTACAATCTAGGCGTCCCCAGATATACATACACATTCACACACTCAAAATTATAATAATACAATATACATCAAGAGAAATAATAACTAAGCAAGTACTTGGTCAAGTAAAGAAAACGAAAATAACTTACAATTAAAGAATCCAAATTAAATATATACAGTCCGCTCGAAACACAAATAACACAACTGGGACCACAAAACGAATCACAACACACGGAGAGAAAACACTGAAACTGCTTGCAAATGTCCTCAATACACGTTGGGCGCCAATTTGTAGTCGGAGCTTTATCTCAGGGGATTTCGGGTTGATGACAACAGAAAACAGCCCTGGTTTTAACAGTTTATTAACAATACACAAAACCAAAAAGGAAAACCAAAAAACCAAAAACCCAAAACAACCATAAACACTGGAAATATAAAAACAAACAGATTACAAACATGCAAACAAAGCGGACGGAACATAATCAAGATAGAAATAAATATACAAAAGAAATATAAAACATGATTTGAACTAAATACATTTACATTTATAGATATATATGAACATTTAAAATAATAGAAGAGAAAAGCAGAAAAACTAAACATACCCTGGGAAAGGTGTCTTAATTATATTATTACCAGTATTGAAGAATTATATTACAGAAGCTAAAATAAAACAAACACCACAATACAATGGGAAAAGGGCGAAAATGGCGGGAAAACTAAAGATATGAAATTATATATGAATTAGGGAAACTCCTATTACATGAATTCTTTATTTCAACAACTTAGAACCAAACTTTACTAAATATATTTACTAATAAATTAAACTTATAAAATTACTAAAAACAAGAAATATAAAATACCTGAAGCTCAAGATAATATACTAGAGAGTCTGGTCATTAGTCATGTCAAGAGGAAAAGTGCAGCTTGAAACAAGGTGCAAGCCAGGTAAACTCATTAAAACAACTCACTAAACACAATACAACACACACACACACACTGGACACTACATCTTGGATAGATTCCAAGACACCAAGCTGACATAAGATACAACACCATATATTACATACACTTTTTTTTTACATATAAACAACAAAACATTTACAAATTCCACCCTACTACACTTGCACAGACCATTGAAAAAGAAATTCAAGAGGTCTCCTACGGTGGTGGCCGGCATAGATCATCAGTGGCAAGCCGACTTGAGCGATATGTCGGCCTTGGCCAAACAGAATGAGGGATACAGGTATTTGCTGTGCGTCATCGACGTGTTTTCCAAGTACGCTTGGGTGTTGCCCCTCAAAAACAAGACGGGGGACAGTTTGGTGGATGCCTTTCGTCAAATCGTTCAAAGTCGACAACCCTTGCGACTTCAAACGGACAAAGGTACCGAATTCCTCTATCGAAAAATGCAAGCGTACCTGAAGAAGAAAAAGATTCATTTTTTCGTTACACACAACGTCGAAACCAAAGCCAGTGTGGTCGAACGATTTCAACGGACCCTGAAAGAGCGCATGTGGCGATACTTTACTCATCGACAAACACAACGGTACATCGACGTACTAGACGACCTGGTTCGGGCTTACAATGCTAGACGACATCGGACCATCGGTATGGCGCCCAAAGACGTTCGCCCCGAACACGAGTGGATGTTGACAACACCTCCTCCACGTCCCCCGAAAAAGAAAAAATCAATGGACATTGGTACGACCGTACGTTTGGCTTTACCGAAACATGGTGCCCTCGACAAAGGTTATTGGCCCAACTGGACTCTGGAAACGTTCAATGTCGCACCCAACGTCGGTCCCGGTTACAAACTGTTGGACGAAAGATGCGAAACCATATAGGGCACCTTCTATCCCGAAGAATTGCAAGCGGTCCAAGTCAACGACGACGAGATCTTCCCCATCGAAAGAGTACTCGAAAGAAAAAAAGACAAAGTATTGGTGAAATGGTTGGGTTATCCGGCGAGTTTTAATTCGTGGACCAGTCTCCAAAACGTATAAATAGGAGCGAGAGACGCCGACATCAGTCAACATGCACGACGAAACCACGTCTACGTCCGTGAGTGCCCACAATTGATTGCTCTTGCGAAAACGTGTGCCACAAGCGGAAATCGTCTTTTTCTGTCAATTGATTTTAGTGTACGTCGTGGCGGGTGTTTCTTTGTCCCAACTGGCTTTCAAACCCGACGGATCGCAGACCACGTTGTGGGCGGCCCTGCTCTCCAGTACCTTGGGTTACCTGTTACCTTCTCCAACCTTGAAAACCAAACATAATGAAAAACGACCGGCCCTTTTACCTCACGCTCCCTAGTGACAGTTCCATGTCGTGGTATCCCGACAACAAAGTCTCCACGTATCATACACATCTGGAACCGCCACTTCTCGTCGATCATCGGGAATGGGAAGTGGGTCTGTCCATGATCACGTTACCTGACCAATGGCAAAACATCGATCAACGAGACAAAAACGATCGGCTTACGCATTCATCCATGGTCGCCCTCGAGCGACGAACCCGGAGTAAAGATATGCCGAGACCGTCACAGAATCGACCCGTCGAATTGTTTCAAGGTGTAAAGGCTGGTGAGATCAAGGGATCGATCGAAATGAAAACGCACATCAAGAGTGGCGACTACGAGTCGCTGAGGCATATCCTGACTGTCCTGAACACTAGACTGAATGATTTGTGGAACCTGCCTCCCATCTACAATCATTTGGTCAATAAACCCGTTCGTTTGGATCCCAATAACAAGGAAATGACCACGAGAAACAACAGCAGACCGAGTACGAAACTCGAGAGGTGATGCGCCAAGGGGCCGTATCAAGAGGTCCCTTCGTGTCTTTCAAGAGAGACAACACCAACGACAAAGTGTATCTGAAGATCAATCACGTGCAGACGCTTTTCTGGTTTGATGTGTTGCCGAAAATCGAACTTCTTCTGTGTGGATCCATCGTGTCCATGCTGGGGTGGACTGGAAACGTACTGTTGGTTGCCCTGCAGTCAATCGATATGACCGGTGAAGATGGCCAATGTCTACGGTATTTCTACGCCCAACACACCCCAAATCTTCAAATCCAGTACGATCTGTTTTACATCTACACGGACATTATCGAACCCCAGCCCGTGGGCGACTTGAAGCCTACCTTGTTGGACGTGATTCCCAGTCGACGATTGTATCACCGCCCCGCCAGGATTCACTACTTACCTCTGAAGTACAGTCGACTAAACTCCGTTGGTCTCTATATAAGGAACGGAATGGGGAAAGCCGTGCCATTTCTCGACGGTAAGGTGGTGACCAAACTTCAGTTTCGCCGCCGATGATGATTCGAGTGTACAAAGGTGGAGTGCTCAGACAGCGAGGGGCTGGCAATGGTCTGGTGGTGTACAAGGGAGGAATTCTGAGACAACAGGGTGCCGGTCGATGGTCGGGGTTATTGAATGCCGTCAAATCGATCGGGAAGACCTTGTGGTCGGCAGGTAAAGTTGCCGTGAAAAACAATGTGGCCCAAGTGTTACCCAAAGTGAGACAAAGCGTGCTCTGCTCGACGCCGTCAGTGGTCGTGATAAATGTAACTGGAAGAAAGTCACCCAGGACACGCTTCGCCCCGCGGTGTCAAACACGATGTCCGACACACTCAAAAACGTGGTCGCCCACCTGGAACCTATAAAAGACCCCTCGCGAACCCCGTCCACTTCACATCGTCCGAAGAGGAAGAAGAAGACACAGGTCACCTCTCACAAGCGACGTAAACTAGGTATCTTCGACCATGGCTACGCAGGTAATGCGCAATGATTCCTGTCCCTGCGCGCGAGACTAATTGCAGGATTTGTTCAGTGTACCCGACACGCAGACGGCCATAAACAAGGTGACCAAATCAGAAAGTATCCACTGACGCCCGACTTGAACCACGACGGACCCATCGAATTTTATATTTCCAATACTATCACCGATTTCATCGATCTGGCCAACATGACACTGCACGTGACCCTGAAGGTGACCAAGAACAACGGGGATGACCTGGATGCGGATAGTCAAGTCGCACCTATTAACAACTTCTTTCATTCGTTGTTTATAGACGTCAAATTACGCCTGGGAAAGGATGTCGAAACTTTGGTCACCACCTCTCTGCCCATCTATCCCTACCGGGCTTACTTGGAGAATTTGCTGAGTTTCGGTAAGGGAGCCAAGAACGATCACCTGTCGAAACAAGTCCTGTGGGAAAAAGACACCGCCGGGCAGTTCAATTCCACGACGACAACAGTCCCCGAATAACAAAGGATTGGAACAACGTCAGAAAACCATCGCTGCCAGTCGCACCTTTGAATTGTAGTCGCGTCTACACTTGGACATGTGTTTACAAGATCGGTATCTGCTGGACGGTGTGGACCTGCGGTTGAAATTGGAAAAGCAATCACCGAAATTTTTTCTGATGTACGACGAAGGCAACGATACAGAAGACTACAAAGTCGAGTTCACCAAAGCCTACCTGGATATCCCGTTCGTCACCATGGCTCCCAGTACCTACACACGGGTGGCCGCGCAACTTCAATCGTCCAACGCCAAGTATCCCCTGAAGCGCGTGGTGGTCCAAGAGATTAATCGTGGGTATGGTACGTAACACGGCCTACGACGGAAGAAAAAACATAAATCCCTTCCAATTCGAACACAATCAATTGCAAAACATCAAATTGACCAAGAACGGGGAAATTGTGGACGAATACGACGTCGATTTTCCCCAGCGACAAGCCATCGCAACTTACCTGGATTTGATGAAAAAAGTGGCCGTCCTAAACACCCGAGAAGACCTGGACCTCCCTTTCAACGACTGTATCAATGGGTACACTTTGTATTGTTTCGATTTGACCAACGACCACGGAGCCGACGGTAATTACTTTCATCCCAAAGCAGCGGGTAACCTGTCTTTGGAACTCAAGTTCGATGCGGCCCCGACCAATCACCTCAGTCTTGTTCTGTTTGCCGAATACGACAATGTCTTGGAAATCGACGCCAACCGACAAGTCATCACAGATTGGTGACAGATTGGTGAGGCTCTCTCCAATCGACAACTGACACGGGCTTTAGAAAAACACCTCTCCTCTAACATGTTCGGGGGGGGGGGACTCGTAATCATCTGGATATACTGCGCCCGACCTCGTACCCAAAAGCCTACGTCATCAACACGGATGACGAAGACCAACCCGGTAGACACTGGACCGTGTTTGTGTGCGAAAGACTAGATCACATTACCTCCTTCGATTCCTACGGGTGCCCCCCCCCCCCTCTGATGTTAAAGGAGAAGCCTTTCGACGTTTCTCGCAAGATCTACAACTCCACTACCAACCCCGATGGATTCAGGGACTCAAGAGTGTCGTCTGCGGCCATTATTGTTTGTATTATCTGTGTCATCGGTTTCACGTTCCCTCCCCGCACGCCCTTTCGGTGTTCGGGCACGTGTATCGTGTGAACGATATACTCGTCGAACAGTGGGCTAGAGATCATTTACCCTTCAGCAAATGCTTGAACCACTGCAACATGAACCACTGCAACAATCCAATACGTGCCCTGTCCGTATTCTTGACCATTTGCCCAAAAGCCATATCGGGAGTCAGATGTTGTAACTAGTGAATGAAGGATTTGAGTCCTTTCATTGAACTCTTTTTTTCTCTTCGTGGTCTGCGAAGGATCGGGGAGAGAGACCGAGCAGGGGAAGGCGGTGACGTGGGGCGTGGAGGTGTGACCAGTACGTGAGGCCTGGTGGTGGTGGTGTGGCCGGTAAGGGAGACATGGGACTCGTGGGTTTTGTCAACCAGGGAGGTGACCACTGTGTTCTGGGGGCCCTCATTCTCGGGCGAGTCTGACTTCGTACCGTGGGATCACGAAGGTCCAGTGCCAATGTCGGGAACGTCGCCCTGGGAAGGGTGGGAGGTGGGTGTTTCCTCTGCGTATTCTTCGTACGAGCCATCGTGACAAACAAGAGTCAATTCGAGGTACAGGTCCCCCTTTTATACTTTTTGAACGTAGACGATGGGTGGTTCCTCTTGTGGTAAAATGTTGGATCTCAGTCGCAAAGCTTCGGGTGTGTCGGGCTTCAAATCAACGAGTAAGTAACTGCGAGGGGTACTCATCGCATCTTCATAAGCTTCTTGCATATACTTGGAACGGGAAGGGTACATCTGACGGGCCAACACACCAATTTGCGAGACGTCACGGGGATTTTTGAACAAGACCAGGTAATGGGCATTCAGGCTGATGGTACGCTGTTGCTTGTCAAACAAGTTTTGCACACTGTAAATGACACTCGTGTCGTGGTGAAGACTCTTTTTCGTGAACCACTTAGCAATATCTCCGTGTCTTCTCCCATCAAATCGTCCACGACTAAGACTTGTGGACCCTTGACTTGACCCATCACGTCATCAATATCCGTCAAACCTTCGACATAAGTGTAGGGATAGCGATCGTAACTCTCTTGCCATTCACCATAAGCCCACGCGATGCGTTGGGGAGGGACGTCGAACAAGGACGCTTGAAGAAACTTCTGCACAAAGACCGTTTTCCCAACAACCGTTGGACCACTGACAAACATGGTAAAGGGATGTTTGAACGTCACATCCATCTTGCACTGTTTTCCCCCATTCCCTTTTCCCCTGCCTTTTATACCTTCGCGCCAGAACAACAGACATTAGAAAACAATTTATTTTACAAAAAATACTAAAAGAACATTCAATAGAACAAACATATCATACAAAGGAAAAGAGCATTCAATAGAACAAATATATCATACAAAGGAAAAGAAAAAATTAGTTATCGCGTTCTCTCTTCAGGATCTCTTGTCTCACCCAGGGTACATTTCTCAGGACGCGAGGAATCCAATACACATGTCCCAAAAGCTTCTGCAACGTGTCGTGTGGGTGCCAGTCTTCCTCTTCAGCAAACGTGACGACGACGGGTATCCATTCACTCATATCGAAACAAAAGGGATACGACAAGACTTCGGTCATATCTCTCGGATCCGGATATTGGAGGGGTGCTCGGGAAAAACCTTCTGCTTCCTTCTCTGCCAACAAGAGGACAGCTGGCTTCGGGATTTCACCATTCGAAGTTTCACCGTTTTCACTGGTAGTCGGGAGAATAGTAGGTGGAATGGAAAGCTTCGTCAACTGTTTTCTTTTTTTTATACGTCCACATTCATAATGTGAACGTATTATGCCGTCGCCCCTGTCTGTGTGTGTGTGTGTGTGTGTGTGTGTGTCTGTGGTTCGCCTACAGGGCGCAATTCTTCATGGATTTTCTTCAAACTTGGTATACTTATTCCTTATACCCCAAGGAAGATCGCTATTGTTTTTGGGGCATGCCCGACCCCCAGGGGCAGAGCCACGCCCATTTCTATTATTTGTTTGTTTGTCGTCTACAGGCCACATTTCTTAACTTATAATCTTGAAACTGTGCATACACATTCTTTTTACCCTAAGGAACATCCCTATCGTTTGGGGTGTATGCCCCACCCCCAGGGGCAGAGCCACGCCCATTTTCTTTTCGTGTGTCTTTGTGTCGCCTACAGGGCGCAATTCTTACTGGATTTTCTTCAAACTTGGTATACGTATTCCTCATACCCTAAGGAAGATCTCTATTGTTTTTGGTGCATGCCCGACCCCCAGGGACAGAGCCACGCCCATTTCTAGTATGTATTTGTTTGTCGTCTACAGGCCACATTTCTTAACTTATAATTTTGAAACTGAGCATACACATTCTTTGTACCCTAAGGAACATCCCTATCTCTATTGTTTTTGGTGCATGCCCGACCCCCAGGGACAGAGCCACGCCCATTTCTAGTATGTATTTGTTTGTCGTCTACAGGCCACATTTCTTAACTTATAATTTTGAAACTTAGCATACACATTCTTTGTACCCTAAGGAACATCCCTATCATTTGGGGTGCATGCCCAACCCCCTGGGGCAGAGCCACACCCATTTTCTTAACGTGTGTCTTTGTGTCGCCTACAGGCCACAATTCTTATTGGATTTTCTTTAAAACTTTGTATACTTACTCTTTATACTCTAAGGATGATCCCTATCGTTTGGGGTGCATGCCCAATTCCCCAGGGGCAGAGCCACGCCCATTTTCTTTTTGTGTGTCTCTGTGTCGCCTAGAAGCCGCAATTCTAACTGTATTTTCTTAAAACTTTGTATACTTACCCTAAGGATGATCCGTATTGTTTTTTGGTGCATGCCCGACCCCCAATGGCAGAGCCACGCCCATTGCTTGTATTTATTAGTTTGTCGTCTACAAGCCACATTTCTTAACGTATCATCTTGAAACTTTGAACGATTATTCTTTGTACCCTAAGGAACATTTCTATCATTTGGGGTGCATGCCCAACCCCCAGGGGCAGAGTCACGCCCATTTTCTTTTTGTGTGTCGCCTACAGGCCATAATTTTTAATCGGTCATCTTGAAACTTAAAATACTTATTCCTTATACCCTAAGGATGACCCCTTTTGTTTTGGGTGCATGCCCGACCCCCATGGGACAGCAACACCCATTTCGTGTATTTGTTTGTCTGTCGTCTACAGGCTGCATTTCTTAATGTATCATCTTGAAACTTTGAATACTTATTCTTTTTACCTTAGGAAGATCCCTATTGTTTTTGGTGCATGCCCAACCCCAAGGGACAGTGCCACGCCCATTTTTTTGTTTGTCTGTCTGTGTGTCACCTACAGCCCACAATTCTTAATCGATCGTCTTGAAAACTTTTTTTATACTTATTCCTTATACCCTAAGGCTGACCACTATTATTTTTGGTGCATGATGGACGCCCTGGGACAGAGCCACACCCAATGCTTTTGTGTCTTGTGTTCGCCTACAGGATGCAATTCTTAACAGATTCTTTTAAAACTTTACAAACCTATTCCTTATACCCTAAAGATGACCCCTGTAGTTTTTGGTGAATTCCTAACCCCCAGGGGCAGAGCCATGCCCATTTTTACTTCGTGTCTATGTGTTTTGTCTACAGGCCACGATTCTTAATGGATCGTCTTTAAACTTGGGATATGTATTCCATATAGCCTAAGGACGTCAACTGCATGCCCCGACTCACACAGGCAAGACACGACCAATTTTTGTGTTTGTCGTTTACAGGCCGCAATTCTGAATGAATCAGCTTGGTACTTGGTTTATGTATTCCTTATAGCCTGAGGGCGTCCACTATTGATTTTGATGAATGTCCCGACCCCCAGGGGCAGAGCCACGCCCACTTTTTGCCTTTAGTGTTAGGAAGGCACAATTCTGAATGGATTATCTTGGTATAGTTATTCCTTATACTCTAAGGACGGCAACTATTAATGTTGGTGCACCTCAACGCTAAACAAACCAAACGCCTAGCCTTCTTGACAAAGTACCATATCAATCAAAGCAGGAATGTGGACGTATATTGTAGCGTTAGCGTTATGTTCTTTGTATCGTCTGTAGAGCTCGAACGCTTCTCCGCACCAGTACCGGTATCGTTGACTGCGGGTGTTGTCTCTGGGCATGTCGATGTTGTTGTCGAACATATGACTGGCAACGGCTTCAAAGTTGTTTTCTGTTTAGATTTCTTCGTAGCACTCGAGCAGGCCGTTTCCGAGCTGTCCACAGTTGAGGCACAATTGTGATTTTCGTCGGTGGGTCTCTTGATTCCGTAACGCTTTCTTTTGACAGTTTCTTTTCTTTCTTCATCACTCTTCGCTTTTTGGGCTTCGGCTCGTTTTCCACATAAGGGTGCCCAGTGTCCTGGTTCTCCGCAAAGGTAACAACTTCCATAGGAACCATGGGCTGGTCTGTTTTGTCTTGGTTTTCGTTGCTGTTGTTGGGAACGAGCAGGGCAGTCTCTATACCAGTGTCCGACATTGTTACAGGAGAAACAAGCTTGACTAGCCATCGAGAGCAGAATGAAATTTCAATGTGACACTTCGCTTCTTATGGTCTTATCGTGACGTCACTCGCTTTTGATTGGTTCTTTCATTTCCTTCGTTTTGGTGGGTTCGCTGTTTAGTCTATGATTTCCAGGCTTTCCACGTACTTTTTCACTTCGTCCCAATCGAACAAGGCTTCCTCACGTGACAGGCTTCCAACAACGTCATCAGGTCGGCTCGATTACCGTGTTTTTGTCGCCAATGGTTGAACACGGTGAAGATTTGCATGCGCGCGTTGTTGGGATGATTCATCTTGGCTTGACTGATTCGCGCTTCTCTGATCCCCAGATGTCTGCCAATACATTCCCAGCCTTCTCCCATGTTGCCGGACATGACATTGATGTCCATTTGATCCAGAGACCATCGTTTCTTTTTCTTCGGCAATCCGTCCATCCACTGGCGTCTGGGGTCTTCTTTCTGTTCGACAAACTCGTCTTTGCGTTTGATCAACACCGTCTTAAAGCCCGGTACCACCGTCCAGAACTTTTTCAGGGCTTTGTCGACGTCTTCTCGCCATCGTTGTTCGTCCTCCCACGTCTTGACTTGATCCCGTGGATCGTCCATCATACTGCCTAGCACATTATCGATGTCTTGCAGTTTCGGCTCTTCCACCCAGAGGTAGTGATTGTAATCGTCCACGGGATGCGAGGGTTGACCCGTTATGGAAGAAACGCCTAGTCCAAGACACGAGTGGTATCTCTGACTGGGATGTTCGTACTTGTAGCCGATACACTCTTCGTGTTGCCTTTCTTCTTTAATGGGCAGGAAACATTTCAACACTCGAAAGTTGAGCCATCGTTGTCTAAGTTTCTCGATCATATCCGTATTTTCTGCCGGTTCGTCATCTTCTTTATTTGTTCGCCATCGTCCCGAGACCCGAAAGTCAGTATCCATAGGGGTAAGTATTGCTCGGTTGGCCATCGTCATTGAATTGAACAAACCGCTTGTCATACACGATTTTATATCGTTTGTTCTCGGGGCGTGTCCAAAGACTGCGGTCACGTGATCTGGTAATCTTGAACGGATTGGCTATGACCAGAGGCTCGTTTTGATTGACGTGCCATGCATTCTCCTTCATGATGGCGTAATTCAGCTGCTGGGGGTCACGATAATTCAAGGTGAATCCCCGGACTTTACATACAGTTTTACCATCGCTCTGGTGGTACGCTAACAAATTCTTGAATGGTGACATCTTTGGGCAACTCGTTCTTCCACTGACCCAAACTAGAAACTTCCGGAGGATTCCATGACGTGGGGTGGTATTGATAGATGACGCTATCGGTGTCAAAATGGCATACCCTTTCTCCCAACTTTTCCAAGACGGAATAGAGTTTCAAACGAGCCTGAGCAGTGACAAAGGCGGCAATAACCACGTTGGTAATGGGACAGGGTGCCACGTGTTCTTCTTTTTTCAGCGTTTCCATCATGACCATGTCATCGTTGACTAACTGCACATCTCGTACGGTTTGGGTCACGTCTAACATCTTTTTTCAAAATAGACGCTGGGCTCCGTGATGTACTCGGTCTTGGGAAAGTTGTCCCTCTGCCCGAATTTACCCCACGCTGTGCTCAATTGGAGCTTACTAAACGCCCACATTCCTTTGTTGGGTTTTATCGACGCGGGATCCAGACGAATACCTTCGGTGTCGTACACGTCATTGACGAAGCGGGCCTTGTCTTCTTCGGTGTGACAGGTGTCGCGATAACTGCTACTTTCCATCTTCTTCTTCAGGTAGTGGTTAATGTACCCAGTAAACGGACCGCCCGTTTTGGCCTCGGGATCGTAGGTGCTGAATTCTTTCCAGTGCCAGACGTCGTAGACTTTCAGGACTTGGTGTCCTAGGGCCACCGCTTTCTTCAGTTCCAGGGTGACAAACGTACCCACCCAGGTTCGCTGTTCGTCGGTGTGATGACAAGGTTGGTATTCGGCAATCTCCCCTTGTTGCATGTGCTCCTCGACGCAGCTTCGACACAGGGCAAACACCAATTACTGTTTGCGCCGAAACGGGAGCACTGGATGGAACAGGCCACGGGGCGGCAAGACAGAACGCTGGATCAACCCTTCGTACTCCTGCCACTGGTCTTGATCGGGCTGTGTGACCATCGTGGGTTCCTTGATGGGAAAGGTACTGTACTTGCAGATGTAAGGGTACAGGAACACCACGTCGATGTATCGCATGTCTTCCACCGACTCGTTCACCAACATTTGGATGGCATTGGTTCTCCCGCCGAAGAAAGCGGGCATCAGATGTTCGGGAGCTGGCCATTGCTGATCTTCAAAGCCTTGTAAAAATTCGTTCATCTCGGGATCGTGGCGTCGTTCTTCCTCCATCTCACACTCCCACATGACGCGGATGGTCTGCATACCGTACTGTTCCTGAAGTCGTCGGTGACGTTCTTGTGTCTTCTGGTACAAGTCCCTCATATTGCGAGATGGGTCGGAGGGATGTTTATGCTGAAAGTCTTGGACGGGACCCGGTGAACATTTGGGACAACCGTGAAAGGCACATCCGTGAAAGTCGTACACCGTACCTGTGGTCGTGTCCATACCATCTAAACTATAAGGGCCGACTCGGCATTCACTACCGTTACGGGTGTGTCGAATGTTGGGTAGTGGGGTCTGGTTTCGGAAAGCTGCCATGGTCTGTCGGTGTTGTTCCCATTCCAACCATCGAAGGGCTTTGTTGGACTGTTGTCTAGGCTGGAAGCGATGCCAGTCCTTACCAGGTTTCGGCTCTTGCATCAGGGCTCGAGGATTTGACGACGAGGTTGTCTTTCTTGAGGTAGTGCGTGTGTAACACGCGACTGCAGGCGGAGGCCAGGGTCAGGCTTTTTTCTTTTTTCGAAGGGATCGATTCCAGTGTCCATGAGAAATATCTCGCGAAACACGCCACAACATCGGGGTGCTCGTTATGTTTTGTTTGCCTTTTGGTTGTGGAGGGGGAGGGGCAGGGGGTAACGCGTACTTTAACTTTTGACGTAGTGTCAATATTAGGCAATAAACAACCCGTTATTGGTATTCAATAATTTACCACTCGTGAAACTTCTCTCGTTCCGATACACTCATGCCATCCGGATCGTAATCGGTGTCGGGAGGATAGGCGCCCACGTAATCTTCATTCTCCGGTCTGTTAAAGTGGTGAGGGAAATAACCTTTCTTGAGTTCTTGCAGGCCAAAGGTCTTGGGCATGTCCCGTAAAGCCATCGGTAGAAAGTTGAGGGAATCGATGAATTTTACCGTACCGACTGTGATCATCATTGCTTTACCACCATTCATAATCACTTCGGGTTGCGCCACGGAATGTTTGTGCAGCGTCTGTAAAATCAGCAGTCCGTCGTAACCTTTAAAGTTGTGAGCCACGGCAATCACGGGACTCGATTTGTGACTGTCATGTTTCCGACCATCTACCACCGTACCGTGAGCAGCGAGTTGCAAAAACCATTAATTTTCCCACATCGTCCAGCGTGTCTGGGCCTTTAAACACAATTTCTCCTTGGTGATTCCAGTACGTGTCGCAGAACTCGCAAGGATCTTGGTTGTCGATACAAAAGTGGCAGCAGGTTTGCAGCACACATAGGTTGGGAATGTGTTCACCGGTATCTTGCTGGCATTCAAAGTCAAAGAAGACGAAGCGGGTCAACGTTGATCTCTGTAGTTTATCGATTTGTGTCTTTCGGTTTCCATTCATGTCGATGGGTGATTTTACTCATGGACAAACGTTGATCTAGTCTAAGTTCTTCATTACTCCGTAATACGACAGCCACTTTCTGCAAAACGTCTTCGGCTTTCAACAAACGATGTTCACGGAAGGGTAACCAGATCGGTGTTTTGAGTCCTGGGTGACTGATGACGATTCTAACGTAATCTAACGTAATCTCTGGCGTCCAAGGTTCGGCGAATTTCCTCGATGATGGCCTCAAAAGTGTCGTGTAATTGTTGTGGCATGTGGCACATCATTGGCTGGAACGTGGGACCAATCTTCCAGGAAATCTATCTCCACACACAGTGATTCTGTTCGAAATAATCGACTGTATCGTCTATCCACGGGTCGTAACGTAAAACTCATCTTTCTTCGCTCGCTGATCGCTTAAAAATGTTCAAAACTCTAGCGTCGGGCCTTTTATCCCTGTATGTCGTGACGTCACCCATGAATGGACTCGCCCATGACGTCATACCTTTCAAACGGATTCGTCCGTGACGTCACCCATGAATGGACTCTTCCGTGACGTCATATCCTTCAAATTGACTCGTCCTTACGATAATAAAACGACACAACATCCGTCTCTCTATCAGAATGAGAATGGATGCCCCGGTCGTACGGATCGAAGACAACCGCAGCACGGATACTCTCATGTATCTCCGGGGTCATACGCTTGCCGTGATTACCCCTGACGATATCTTTGTCTTACCTGACGAGGTATTAAAAACACCTCCCAGGAAAACACCTCCTCCCGAATTAGTGGAGGCCATTAGACGCAACCGACATAAAGTGCGTCGTACCCTCACATTCTAGTGCTCGCATTCGAGTGAGGACAACGGCCCTTTTCAGGGCCAACTTAATCAATGCAAAAGAGTTGTTTCCCCTGCCCTCTTCTTCTTTGTCTTCTTCTTTTTCTTCTTCTCTCTCTCTCTCCCACTCTCTTTCCCCCCGCGCCCCTCTTTCTCTCCACACGTGCAAGGTCACGTGCAAGGGGTCACGCACGTGTAGGGGTCATGCACGTGCAGGAGTCATCCAGTGCAAGGTCACGTGCACGCCCATGCACCCACGCGCATGCGTGCACGCACGTGCAAAAATAATTGCCAGACAAGAGCTTATACTACTCCGAATTTAGAGCCAAATTGTGTAGTTTCGTCTGTATAAAGGGTGGTATTTTTCGCCGGCTTCAAGGTTTCCTAAACATGTTTTAAAGATACACCGACATGCTCACATGATATTCTTTGAAATGTAGATTTTGATGGAGTGTAATTAGATTTTAGTCCCGCGACAGCCAAACATCCGGTTATAACCACTGCTACGTTACCATTATTGGAAACGTTTAGATTTTTAAGTTCCATGACCAAATTATGGCATTCTGCTGTGTATCTTTGATTTTTTGACATCATACAAAATTTCTTCGTTCATCTAAAAAGGTTTGGACTTGCAACCATTCTTTTTACCTGCCAATTGTTTTTTATTTTCACTATTAGCCTTCATGCGAATCATTTCTTTTTTAGTCTTCCGAAGTTGATTTTTTTAAAAACGTGACGATTGTGCTTTTATGACAATCGCCGCAAATACTTTTTTTCTATCTATATCAGTTAAGGTCGCATCGGCAGATGTCCGAGTCTCTCTATTTATTAAATTAATTTCACTTGTGTCTGCCGATGGAGTCTCGTAAACTATCCCGGATAAAACTGGGGTATCAAGAAAATCGTAGTATGATTTCATACATTTAGCGGACTTAACCTTACTTTTACTCAGCTTCCTAGTCTTTGTCGTCAGTCTGACCCGGTCTGACCAATCTATTTTGAATGTATTTGTCACCAAAAGTCAGACAGTCGTCATATAAAGCAGTCATGATACACCGATGCTCCGAAGTTGTCGGGAATTTATTAACATGTGTCTAGCATAAGCCTTGTGATTTTTGTCATATGTAGTTTGTTACAGTTCCCAAATCATAGGGGCAATCCAATGCTGGATAGCAAATCATCCATGGACGATATCTTGCAGGGCTCAGTTTCGATCAAATCTAGAAAAAAATAAGACCGTCGATCAAAGCCTATGGCTACAGGACGGTTAGATAATATACTATGATTATAAAAATGATTTACATCATGTTACCGAAAAGTGTCTGGAAAATAAAGACTATAAATAAAAAGTTGGTTTCGGTTATTTTCCGGTCTCAAATAATTCTGCGTATTTAGAGCTAGCAAATATTTATTTCCTTACATAGGAGAGATCGCCGCGTAAGCCAAGATTGTAACCACTTAATAAAAGTAAATCTCGAAAGCTTGTTGTGAATTTATCTGGGCGATTTCACCGGCTTGAAAGTTAGAAATGAAACGAAGCTATTACAGCTAGCTCTGTATTTAAATCACCAAAATCGCCAAAATCAAATCAAGGAGGGAATTCGAAATTTTTGCTCACGTTCGCTATTAAATAAACACGTAAGTCGAAGCCAGTAATGAGTGTATTTTTTACTCAGCGTTATATACCAATACATGTTTGTGAAAATACCTCATGTGACGTATATTTGCTGCGACATCCTAAACCACGTGCGCGACGCTAACTTCTGCTCACTTCAGAAGATTTCTCCACGGGGCAATCACACAGATAAGCGGATCAGTTTTTATAAGGACAAATATTGTGTCTGTGAACCACTCTACCATTTGCCACTCCGCCATGAAGATGTTTGCGTAACTTGTGGCAAATCGTTTTCTCATCGCAATTCCTGAAGACTGGAGGTATACTTGGTTGTTGAATGTGAAGTCATTCCCCCTCAGACATATTATGTCGAGTAATTTGAGGATTTCTTCGTCTGGCCTAGATGCTTGTGAGTTCCAAAGAAAGGCTTTCCTAACTGCTTCAATATCTGTATTATTATTGATGTTCGTGTACATGCTCTGTACGTCTATGGATATTAAAATGGTCTCCTCAAGGACTCGTAACTGTTTGATTTCAGTAGGAAGCGTGTTGACATGCAAGGGGCAGTAAGAAATGGTCTATATATTGTAATACGTTGTATGATTCGCTGAGAGCATCATACGTCTCAATTCACCGGTCACAATGTGTTTAGACTCGTACTTGATTTGTGCTTATGTAAGAACGGTATTGAGAATTTTCTAGAGAATTATTACGTAAGCCAAAGTGAAGCATAACTTTGTTCTTACTTTAAGAATTTTCAAGGAACCGGGCCCTGGGCTTCTCTCTCTTAGTCTCCCGCCCAACCCCGGAGGCGCTGGCAATGTCTGCGAATATATTACTTCAGGGATTCTACGGTCGAAAAGGACGCTGTAAATTGGGCACGAATGTACACTAATGTTTTCGGCTGTTTTCGGGCCCCAAGTTAAAACTTGGGAAATTTGAAAAACAAAATTCGAAGAGACGTTTACCGGGTGGGACGCGTCGGACGCTAGGTAGGGCGGCGGTATACCTGCTGACACGGGGTGGGCAAGCTTGTGTCTCGAGACGCATGGGTCAAACGACGGAGAGATTTTTTCCGGTTGGGACGCGTCGGGGGCTAGGGAGGATTGCGGTGGACATGCGGACGCGGGGTGTGGGTCCCACGACGCATCTGCGGTGTTCTGCGTCCCCCTGAGGGCCTTAACTTTCGATCAAAACCTGTGGCAACGGTGTGCGATACTTACTTCCAGTCGCGAGTTTGGCCCGCTGCTGGCTTCATCGATCCTACCGCCAGTAATCGGTCGGAATCAAGAAAATGCAGCTCTGGCCGACCCGGACTCTTGAATGAAATGCAAACTTAAGTGACCACTGTCCTATACAACTAGATTTATCTTTTAATATACAACCAGGTAAAAGTTTAAAACGTACTATTTTAAATTATGAGGAAACAAGTTTTGCAATTTTGAACAAATTCTATCTTGAAACTGATTGGGATGTTTAATTTTTTTTACTAATAACAGTAAATTCTATCTTGAACCTGATTGGGATATTTATTTTTTTTAACTAATGACAGTAGCTGAATGGGTTTGAAATAAAATTATTGAAGGAGTTGATAAATTTGTAACCCATAAAGATGTTTCTATAAAACCACGTGATATCATATCGATGACTAGTTAGATGAGACGTATAATACACAAACGTAATAGAATTCATAACAGAACCAATACCCCCAATACCCATAATATTTCTGATACATGTAAATTATTTCGGCAATACAGATATTTTGTTTTATCTTAAGTAAAAAACTGTAAACAAGAGCACCACGACAATAAAAATTAAAGATAGACTGGCGATTGTGACTACAAAAATGTTACTGGCCTGTAACTCCCTTAATTTCCAATTACACTGACCCCGAACTGTAGTGTACATAGCTTAACATATAATAAACCAATTATCATCGAAATAAAGGCGCACCGTTGCCACATAATTATATGATTTGATTTAACCCAGCTGTTATGCGAAATTTGTGTTAAGTTAAAATGGCCGCCGTACCAGAATCACGTGATATTATATCACTCCAAAATGCAGAAAAACTGTTCGGTATAATAAGATTAAGATTTCTGTGTTCCACTCTTCACTTTTTGTAACACAATCACTTATTTCCATGCTCTCAGAGTCGAATAGTGTATCAATTGCACCCGTAAAATTATCTCGGCTGAAAATTGCAGCTATTGGACAGAACTGCTCACGCGTGGTATGCGCGTTAATCAAAATTTGCACATCGCCTCATTTTCCCATCAAAAGTTGTCGCCATCCTGGAAATATCTACATGAAGTGTAGAAAACGAAAAAAAAACCAGAAATATAGTCATGATCCCTGCCAATAATAATACGTACAGTGCAAAATCACAGTTGATATGTAGAAAAAATTATAAAGTTGGAATATTGTCGCAAAATAACCATCCTTCAAATAATAGCACCCCATACATGAATACATTCTTAGGAAAAAATGTCAACGTTGTTATTTTGTTATTAAAAGTATGAGTCTTCAAATCAAAGCTTGTTCCACGATTTCTATTCGAAAAGCCCAAGGAATTATAATACGGATTGAACTATTAAAGATACCTTATGGGAGATTTTTATGTTATAAACAGGCCTTTCAAGTTTCATCAACATCGGGTCAAAATTGTGACGTCTAGAGTGTCCACAAGCTAAAAACGCAATTTATCGTACAATCAGGGGTGATAATCCATGAAGTTACGTTCCGATACATGCAAATATCGAAAGGAACCGAGATCACGGGGATATAAATCTATAATTCAAGTTCCGTCGAAATCGGTTAAAAATTGTGACCTGTAGACTGCCCACAAACAAATTATAGACGGACGTCCAGATGGACGGACAAACAGGGGCGACGACAATATACGTCCACGTGTAAATGCGGGCGTATAAAGAGGATTGATTATTCGTCTGACTTCGTATTACTATCCATTTTGTTTTGGCTTTCAATTCAATTACTCCAAAATGGCGACCTTAAAAACAACATGCACGTGGTTACTTTGGTAATGTTCGCTATTTGGCGGAAACTATCGAGCAATTATCCAACCACTGTTGCCTTTTAATAGAAAAGCCCATTGAATTTAAGGGTTAATGGTTTTGTATATGACGGATATAAACCTATTCTCCCTCGGATTGATATGATAGAATACTTGGGCTTCGCCCATCTGTTCTCAATCATATCAACCTCGTGTAGATTAATGTCAATACTTAAAATATCGCATTTCTCGCAAACCACTAGAAATAATTTACAATGCATTTATCTTACCCTTATCTGAATACACTGACACACTTAATTCCAAACACCAAAAGGTCGTTCTTTACGACGATCTCAACGAAAGTAACAAGTTCACACGTATTTTAAAATAACTAAACGCTTTAAAGAAATAAGACGATAGTGATTAATAGTGTATAATGATGATGATGATTTATTTATTTATTTGTGAATGTACACATGTAAGATACATGTATACTTGTACATTTTAGTAATTGTATTGAAATGTATAATTGATGGAATTATATAAGCTTCGGTTCGTTTTCTAATCCATTCCAACATCGTTTAAAATAATCTTGTTGCACTAGAGATAACCAAAGAGCCCAACCTCTTTGATTTAGGCAAAAATAAAGTGTTGAGTCGGGTTTACCTATCCAATGTGTCGTTTCGATTAGTGACCTGACATTATTGTTTTGCTCTGTATAAGTCAATATAACCAACAATCTTTTTTTCAACACTGGCTTTATCTGCAGACAGACTATTATACCACAAAATACATCAACATAGAAAATAAAATTAAATCAACACTTTTATTTTGAACCGAAGTCAAAAGTGTATAGTCATTCTGGTGTAGTATGTTTTAATTCCGTGCTACCTGTAAGCTAATACACCAGTATTTACTATCAACTGATTGGACCCCATTAGCAATGGTGCTTACCATGTTGATATCTATATTATCTATGCTTAAATTGGGGAAGATTTTAATTTAATTTTAAAGCAATTCTTATTCAGCTTACACCGCCTTAATCCTACTGAAAACTTCTAAACCCCTTTGATCTGCAGGAGTAAACAATACGGTGGTGTAATGTTTGATTTTTGGCGTGGTAAACCAAATATGAAATTAAAATTAGTAAACCGACCCCCGCTAAACCCTTCGAAACAGCTCTAATAGTGATATTAAATATTGATCTAATATCGGAAATCACTAAATTAGATCATACTTTCAATGAAATGAATTTGGATCAAAGATTCAAATTCATAATGAATTGTGACTCGATTCAACAAAGACTTGGAAATTACTTGTTTAAGATGATGAACCGAAGGCAGTCTCTGAAAACTTTTGTGTAAACCTAACAAACAAAACAATGGAATATAATATACTCTACGTTGATGTTTGGGTTTTAATGAACTAAAAGAATTAAATGTTTTATGTAGCCGTGTCTCGTAGGTCAATTATGAGCGGAAATCATTCTAATTTGTTGATTTAATTTTGACTTTTACTTTTGATTTAATTTTAACTTTTGCTTTTGATTTAATTTTTACTTTTGATTTAATTTTGACTTTTGATTTAACGTTTGCTTTTGCTTTAACTTTTGCTTTCAATTTACTTTTAATTTTTACTTTGCTTTTCATTTTATTGAGGTTTTTAAAGAAATTTTGTTAAATCCTGAATGATAATGATAGGCCACCTTACATTTCCCAAAGCACCGACCAATGAAATTGATCAGCTCTGCTTAGCTTCAGTTCGAAATGTTAATCATTGAACTCGGTCAAGGAATTCACAAAATGAACATCTACATCAAGTATAAAGATTCTGCTTCAATTAAAAGCAGAGTTTTTATGTTCCAAAGTCTTGAACAATCAAAGTGGTTATCACTTCTTAGCCTAAGCAGAACATTATCACAATAGAACTTAGTCAAGGTAATGATACTATTAATCTATATTCTGAGTTTTGTCGGGCTCACTTCATTATAACCATAGATATCATGTCCCAAAGCATCAACCAATCAGATTGTTGTTCATCTCTGCTTACTGTAAGCAGAAAATGTTCATCACACAACTCCAATTCCGTAATGAACTCTACACCAAGTTCGAACATTTTGACTCAATTAGAAGGAGAGTTATTGTGTTCCAAAGTTTCGGTCAATCAAACTGCTTATCGCTCTGCTTAGCCTGAGGTCATTATCGAACTTAGTCAAGGTATTGATGTAATGAAACGATACACCAAGTTTCACCACTTTAACTTAACTAGAAGTAAAGTTATTGCGTCCCAAAGCATCAACCAATCAGACGGCTTATCTCTGGTTACCCTAAACAGAAAATGATCATCTTCATACTCCGTCAAGGCATTGACCTAAAAAACACATACACCAAGTTTGAACATTTTAACTCAATTAGAAGGAGAGTTATTGTGTTCCAAAGTCTTGTCCAATCAAATTGCTTATCGTTTTGCTTACGCTGAGCAGAAAATGCTCATTATCGAACATAATCAAGGTATTGGGGTAATGAAACTATACACTCAAGTTTCATCACTCTCACTTAATTTGAACTAAAGTTATCAACCAATCAAATCGCTTATCTCTGCTTACCCTAGACAGAAAATGCTTATCTTCATACTCCACCAAGGTACTTGTGGGGACTAAGGTACACATACAGAAGGCACTCGGTGATACTATTATACGCAATACGCAGGCAACGCAATTATGGCCAAAGGACCGAATCCAAAAGAGGAGACAGACTTCGAACGACTCTTCAAATTGGTTATTCTGGTACACAAAATACAACAGGTTCAGTGTTTATAAACTCTATTATTCTAACATCAAAATAAACCATTCAGTGTTGTAATACAGCGTTGACACAGCGATTGACTGAAAAGACATAGACTTTGTATAAGTAACATGCATACAAAATGTAGCTTCTTAAACATGACAAACCAAAGCCAAAGTGAAGGAGATTTCAATGTACAGGCTAACTTCAAAACTTGCTATTCCTATATGCAAAACATTGGCCTACATAATTGACAACAATAAATGACTAATGGGATCGCTAATCAGACATGTACAATACCTGGAATCGAGTGCGACCATACTGTTACCACGCAAAATGTGACAAATTTCAGACACTAGACAAATTGACAATAATATTCAAATTCCGTAACAATTTGAACATAAACGATGACAGGTCTGCTATGACCGATAAATGATATTCTAATACATTTAATTATGCAATAAAATAAATGATAAAACAATTTTCTACCCTGTTAGTATGCTCTCTGTACCATCTTCTACCCACAATGACAGACGATAACCCCAGCTGCATGAGATATTCCCAGCTTCCCTAGCGAGTAGCCTCAGGGTTAAGACCACAAAAAAAATCTGCATTATGCCTATACGGGATCAGACAACTGATTATTCTCAAAAATTAAGTTAAGACAAAACGAGACGCTTCTGGCGTCTACACACCAGTCCCCTAATTGTAGAGATAATAAAATCGGAACAATTACCAATCTCTCAAACTATGAACTAAATTCAAAAATGCACATCACATTTACAGTCTTATAATTTACACCATAATCACTGATATAAATTTGTTAAGTTGTGAATAAAGTGACTATAAAAGTTATCAATAATTATGTATCTGCTTCCAAGATTAACACAAGTTTATCCACTGGTATGTCGATTTCCGACGATTTGGTTTTTACGCGTACGATTCTGACTAATCCTTTATTGTCCGGCTTCACCTCCACAATGCGACCTAACAACCATGAATTTCTAGGAAGAGTATTGTCTACAACTAACACTAAATCTCCCACTTTAACGTTACGTTTTGGGTTAAATCATTTCTGTCTCTCTTGCAAAAGTGGTAAGTATTCTTTTTGCCACCGTCGCCAGAACACGTCAGATATGTACTGAATTTGTTTCCACTTACGACAAACGAAACAGTCCTTTTTATCGAAAACACCTGGTGGCAAATATTGTCCAGAAAATGACAATAATAACTGCGAGGGTGTCAATGCCTCCAAGTCTTTAGGGTCACTAGAAACATGAGTGATAGGGCGACGATTTATAATGTACTCAATCTCGCAAAACAGAGTTTGTAATGACTCATCATCAAGTTTAATTGATTGTTCCTACAGCAGCGAATACAGGATTTTTCTAACAGTTCTAATAATTCTATCCCATATGCCCCCGAAATGTGAATCAGTTGGAGGACTAAACTCAAATTTGATATTTTCCTGTAGCATGGTCTGGTGAATAACACTCTGGTTCCACGTATCAATCTCTGCTTTTAATTCACGTTGTGCTCCAATTAAATTAGTACCATTGTCACACCTTAAAACACTGACTCTACCTCTACGTGCCATACATCTTCTTATTGCGTTAATACAGCTGTCAGTGTCTAAAGTGTGACGACCTCCAAATGCACTGCGCGTGTGGCCAAACAGGTAAATACTACACCATACCACTTGTGATCAGTCCTGCCACGTTGCACGATAAACGGACCAAAAAAATCCATTCCTGTTCTTGTGAACGCTTTCTCACCGGCTATAAGACGATCGGGTGGTAGATTTGACATTTTCTGTTCACATACCTTTGACTGGTACCGCCGACAGATAACACAATTACGAACTAAACTTCTAACAGCTGAATTAGCAGACAGTATCCAATACTTCTGTATCAAATCTGATAACATTGAATTCCGACCTAAATGACCATTACTTTTATGGAATTGGTCCAAAAGCAATTTAGAAGCCTGTGTACATTTGGGTAGTATCACTGGGTGTTTCGCAGTGTAAGGAAGCTTAGCTCTATTGAGTCTTCCGCCAACTAATAGTAAACCATTTTCGATAATGGGATCGAGGCGACGAATGGGGCTGCTTTTTCTTCACAGCTGTACCATTTCGGATACTTTCAATTTCTTCTGAGAAATGTACATGTTGAACATGATTAATGATGATGTCCAGCTCTGCATCTTCAATGTCAGATACCTTTAATTTCAACATATTTAAATCTGTTCTTCTTCCTTTGTCTATTTCTCTGTTAATCTGATCCTGGTCAAGTTTATCTTCCTTAAGTTTCTTTCTCCTTCTGACCCAGACTTTGAATAAACAAATAAATTGTTTCCACCACGCTACTGCTTTCTTGACTTTAAACCAATTTGAATAATGATTGATCAGCTGATCCATTGCAGTTTCTGTCTTAACCATTGCACACTGAATTATCTTGACTTCCGGATCTTCTGCAGATAATTCAGCACAATCCTTAAGGAAATCCGATACTGGTCATTCTTTAGTAGTCTGCAGTAGAAACTCAGGACCGTTTAACCAAAATTGATATTCTTCACATTGTTAGCCCTATCTTCTACCGAAATTGCTTCAATTACTGTACGCCGATTGCTGACCCAGTTGGCTAGTTTAAAGCCGCATTTGGCTAATAATTCAGTCAAGTTGTTGTAAATAAATATCGCTTCCGCTTCTGTTGGAACCGACTTGAGTAGGTCATAGAAATTGCGTAAAATACAGTTTATAATTTCATCTGGGTACTCATGTTCGTGGTCCTCAGCGGTCTTCCTTAGGGCTGTATTGGCACAACTAGGAGAAGATACTGCTCCAAAAAGGTGCACCTTCATCCTATAGCTCTCAGCTGGTAGATCTGCGTTCCCTTCAGGACACCATAGAAATCTAAGGAAATCCATATCCGAAGGCGGTATACGAACTTGGTGGAACATCGCCTCCACGTCTCCCATGATTGCAACTTACTCTAATCTAAAACGTAGTAGAACACCCAACAAAGTGTTGGTTAAATCTGGAGCAGGTAGAAGTAGTTTATTGAGACTTATTCCCTGATAAACGCTACTGCAATCGAACACAATTCTAATTTTATCAGGTTTCTTGTACGTGCCGTGGTGGGGGACAAACCATACCCTACCATCTTGTCTATCTAAATCTTCTTTTGGTACTAAAGATGCATAGTCTTTGTCTAACATATTGTTCATAAACGTGATGTAATCTTCTCTGTATGTCTCACTTTTGAACATTTTTCTTTGTAAACTTCGCTCAGCAAGAGGTCGGTTGTTTGGTAACGTAACATCACACTTAAATGGCAAGGCTACTTGATAATGCTGATCAACAAAGGTAATTGAATTTTGAGTTTTCTCAATAAATAATTTATCCTGAAGTGAATACTCTCTCTTCTCATCAGCCAGGTGTTCAGGAAAAATCTAAATTAATAGATGATTTGACCATCTCTTTCAAACCATTCAAAGTTTCCAATTCTTCTACAGCCATAATATCTTTGCTTTATTCACCATATGCTTATCTCCCTTGGATCTTCTCTTCACACACCAGAATATCCATCCTAACCTTGTTCTAGTGGCATGAGGACTCCCAGGTGGCCCAGTGATGACTTCAAACGGTGAAGAGGCATCAGACACATTATTACCAATTAGAATACCAACATCCGCTTCTATTTTAGGCATCTTAATATTTCTAAGATGTGGCCAACATCTTATATCTTCTTCAGTTGGAATGTGTCTCTTCGGAATATGCGACTGGAACGACAACAGCATATTAGCGATCAAGACCAAGTATTTCTAGGTCAGTAATCATCTCTGTTACCATGATAAGGGGTACTCTCATTGTGAGGATAGTTAATGTCATCTTCTTCCCCTTTAAACCAAGTTCTTTTATCACCTGTTCAGTGATGATACTACTCCCAGTATCGTGGAAGGCGTATGTCTCCTTTCTGGCACTAGTTCTTCTATTTCTGGCTATGACAGGGACAATTACCAGCCCTCGCATGATCATTAGAGAAATCTTCCTCTACTAATTGCTGAGATGAGGGGTCCAACTGGTTTTGACAAGACGGCTCAACAAATTGACTTGACATCCGGACATCTTCATCTTCTTGAACTTTGACCTGATTGGACATCTGTCGATTTGGGGTACTGACTGTTGACTCTTGGCTCGGACTGATGACCGTAGAGGTACTGACTGTTGACTCTTGACTCGGACTGATGACCGTAGACTCTTGACTCGGACTGATGACCGTAGACTCTTGAATCGGATTGGGTCTCTATTCCTCTTGCACTCTTTTCTGACAAAGGCTACCAAATTACCAAATGTAAGACTTTGTTTTCTCTCTTTGTTCCATATACGACACTTCTCCATCTTTCTTGCAGCTGGTATGGCAGTTTTTGTACAAGACATTTCAGATTTTCTTTGTACTCTAAAATTTTCATTTCTTCCATGCTGTTAAGTGCATTCTTACATTCTGTAAGATGCAGTGAAAATTCCCCCAGAAGTTTTAAGTTGTCATTCTTCATGACGGGCCATTCCAAGACTTCATTGATGTAGGCGTGTGCTGTTATTTCTGGATTTGCGGCCAGTGTCAATCTTTGTTTGTGATATTGTGGTTTCTGGTTGTCAGACTTCTTGTGACCATGACTGTAACTGGAATAAGAAACCTCTGGTTTTAACACCTCTTTTCCAAAAGTTGGGTCTCTATTCTTCTTGCACTCTTTTCTGACAAAGGCTACCAAATTACCAAATGTAAGACTTTGTTTTCTCTCTTTGATTCCATATACGACACTTCTCCATCTTTCTTGCAGCTGGTATGGCAGTTTTTGTACAAGACGTTTCAGATTTTCTTTGTACTCTAAAATTTTCATTTCTTCCATGCTGTTAAGTGCATTCTTACATTCTGTAAGATGCAGTGAAAATTCCTCCAGAAGTTTTAAGTTGTCATTCTTCATGACGGGCCATTCCAAGGCTTCATTGATGTAGGCGTGTACTATTATTTCTGGATCTCCGGCCAGTGTCAATCTTTGTTTGTGATATTGTGGTTTCTGGTCGTCAGACTTCTTGTGACCATGACTGTAACTGGAATAAGAAGCCTCTGGTTTTAACACTTCTTTTCCAAACGTTGGGTCTCTATTCTTCTTGCACTCTTTTCTGACTACCAAATTACCAAATGTGAGACTTTGTTTTCTCTCTTTGATTCCATATACGACACTTCTCCATCTTTCTTGCAGCTGGTATGGCAGTTTTTGTACAAGACGTTTCAGATTTTCTTTGTACTCCAAAATTTTCATTTCTTCCATGCTGTTAAGTGCATTGCAGTGAAAATTCCTCCAGAAGTTTTAAGTTGTCATTCTTCATGACGGGCCATTCCAAGGCTTCATTGATGTAGGCGTGTGCTATTATTTCTGGATCTCCATATATTTTTCTTCCAATTCTTCTATGGCTCCTCGGAGTCCTACATCTGGATCAAGATTTCCATAACCACGTACAATTCTCTGTGGTTTAACCGAGGTGCATAGTTCTAAATAATTCAACTGTTCTTCTGAAGATTCTGTGTGGGGAACAACATTGGACTTGGACTGGCGCATAAACCTCTTATACTTCATTGGGTCTCCACTAAACTTCTCAATGTCGAATTGTGGTTTCTTCAGTTGCTTGACGATGGAAGCTATCAAGTCACCAGATGCAGATTCCGAAGCAGGTATTGCGGTACTCTGTGGCTCGATTCTAGGCGGCGTTGTTGTATTAGCAGTGACCAGTGGCGACCCAGTTGGAACAAAACTTCTGGCGGCAATATTCACGGAAGGGGGTTCCATCCTCTCAGGCAAACTTACGGGGGGAGGAGGAGTTTCCATTCTAGTTAAGGCTCTGGTTCGAGCCTCTGCCATCGCCAATTCTTCTTCTTGAGTCTGCAATCTGATTTTTTCAATTTTAATCTGTTCCATCCTTTTCAATGCTCTTAACTTAGACTTCCTTTCCTCTTCTGTAAGTAGTGAAGAGAAAACAGATTCCTCTTGAACTGAGGTGGAATCCCTTCGATCTGTGCGTTGATCGGTAAAGTATGTCTTGTTGATGACAGGTTGTGGTGATCGAGATGAGAGAGGGGCCTGCTGTGAAGAAGAGGCCTCTGGCCTTTGTGCTGTCTGTGATGCACTATCTTCAGGGTCAACGTATTCATTTGGTGCTGTCTGTGATGCACTATCATCAGAGTCAACATCTTCATTTTCAACATTTACTTTACTTCGAAGGTCATAACCTCCTGATGCCATTTTGATAAACTTCTGTGATGCTTCAAATACTTGTAGACTTTTAAGACAATTTATTTCTAAACTAGTGTTCTTCTAAAGTTCAAATCTATTATGAAAAATTCCAACACATAATAAAATTCTAAATGTCAATACACAGATTGTTATCGCCAAACTTCCAGCGGCTATACAAATTACTAATGTGTATATTGCTTACTTTCTTGATGTACAAGTGCAAACTGCAGCTTAACACGTCAATGACTCAATGTGGGAACTAAGGTACACATACAGAAGGCACTCCGTGATACTACTATACGCAATACGCAGGCAACGCATTTGTGACCAAAGGACCGAAACCAAAAGTGGGAGATAGACTTCGAACGACTCTTCAAATTAGTTATTCTGGTACACAAAATACAACAGGTTCAGTGTTAATAAACTTTACTATTCTAACATCAAAATAAACCATGCAGTGTTGTAATACAGTGTTGACACAGCGATTGACTGAACAGACATAGACTTTGTATATGTAACATGCATACAAAATGTAGCTTCTTAGACATGACAAACCAAAGACCAATTGTTACCTTAAACCAGTTTAAGGTAACAAGTATAGTTACTAAGTGCGACCATACTGTTACCATGCGAAATGTGACAAATTTCAGACACTAGACAAATTGACAATAATATTCAAATTCCGTAACAATTTGAGCATAAACGATGACAGGTCTGCTGTGACCGATAAATAATGTTCTAATACATATAATTATGCATAAAATAAATGATAAAACGATTTTCTACCGTGTTAGTATGCTCTCTGTACCAACTTCTACCCACAGTGATAGACGATAACCCCAGCTGCACGAGATATTCCCAGCTTCCCTAGCGAGTAGCCTCGGGGTTAAGACCACAACAGATATCTGCATTATGCCTATACGGGATCATACAACTGATTATTCTCAAAAAATTAACTTAAGACAAAACGAGACGCGTCTACAGTTAGTACTGACCTAATAAACACCAACACCAAGTTTGAACATTCTAGTTCAATTAGGAAGAGAGTTATTGTGTCCCAAAAAGTATGACGGACAAACGGACGGACGTACAGACAGACAGACGAACCCATTTTAATAGTCCCCTGCTTTCTTCGAAAGGCGGGGGACACTTATTATTATTATGAGAGAAAGATAAATGGGGTTAAAAGTCCACTCGACACAAACTACTAGGGCATTTCCGAACTAACGTATGATTTATTTCAATCATTCGCTTGCTCGTAGGGGTCTTTAGCAGTGCGAGGAAACCGGGGGACCCGGAGAAAAAACCACGAGGTGGGAAAGTCGACCCTACTCCTTGTCACGTACAACCGGGGTTTCGAAACCACGCCAGTTGATAGACTTTATGATACCGCACGCACGTGCTACACGTTCGGCGATCCACCCTCTTCCCCCCTGTTGATCGTTTATATAATATGGGTGTTAATTGATACTCTATAACCCCCAAGTTAGTTAGTTAAAAAAAGCTTCACATGACAATTTTATAGAGGATCAACTCTCTTAATGAGATTGAGAAGCGTGGTTCTTAAACAAATAGCATAGTTATAGGCCTAATTTTAACTCTAATTGTCCTCTCTACGGCTTTCTCCAAATTGTATGCTGTTAATATGGAAGTCTGGCATTGCTCTGGGCTGTTTGTTTAAGAGATTAGCTAGGTCAACCTCATTAGTTTGATACGTGCTTTAACATGAGTTTGATTCGTGCTTTTACATTTCACTTGTAGCGCTGGAAGGAGCAGAAGTCAAACCATGTCCTCTAGTTATTCGCAACGCCATTGTCTGGTCATATCATTAAAGTTGCTGTGATAGCCTACATTTTTTATATAAATTACGAGTTTGTGCTTTTACGCCCGGATAGCACAGTAATGACAAATTTTTGATCATAATTTTAGATCAAAACGAATATTGTTTTTTCCTGGTCCTTGTGGGTCTAAACATTTATGTATCTCTGGTTACCGTTAACAAACTATCGTTTTATGTTATTATCTGTTCAAGTTCTTGGTTTATATCCAACTTAGTATAAACTCGTGATAGTTGAGTCTTAGAGTCGGTCTTTCATCTTTGACATATCTGTATTTAACTTTAATAATTACGAAAGGACGTCAATCTAAAACTAACCATTTTCTACCAGACAACAATTAGGTTAATCAGATGGTCTACTCTTTTAGCAGAGAGAGAGAGAGAGAAATGGGGTTTAACGTCCACTCGACACAAACTAGGTCATTTTGGTCATATCATTAAAGTTGCTGTGATAGCCTACATTTTTTATATAAATTACGAGTTTGTGCTTTAACGCCCGGATAGCACAGTAATGACAAATTTTTGATCATAATTTTAGATCAAAACGAATATTGTTTTTTCCTGGTCCTTGTGGGTCTAAACATTTATGTATCTCCGGTTACCGTTAACAAACTATCGTTTTATGTTATTATCTGTTCAAGTTCTTGGTTTATATCCAGCTTAGTATAAACTCGTGATAGTTGAGTCTTAGATTCGGTCTTTCATTTTTGACATATCTGTATTTAACTTTAATAATTACGAAAGGACGTCAATCTAAAACTAACCATTTTCTACCAGACAACAATTAGGTTAATCAGATGGTCTGCTCTTTTAGCAGAGAGAGAGAGAGAGAGAGAGAGAAATGGGGTTTAACGGCAACTCGACACAAACTAGGTCATTTTGGGACTAACATAATATGGTTTCATTTTATTTCAATAATTCGTTTGCGCGTAGGGGTCTTTAGCAGTGGGAGGAAACCGGAGTGCCCGGAGGAAACCCACGAGGTTGAGAAGTCGCCCCTATCTCCATGCCACATACGCTCGAAACCACAGTCGCAAGCCAGAGGTGACCGGCCAGCTAGAGGTCGAAGCGCGGCACTCTAGACTACTAGGCCATCCCACCCATCCCGCTCTTTTAGCAGGCTGTAAACAACATACTCTACAAGCCAATCAAAAGCGGTAAACATTTCCCCTTTACCCTAAGAAACTACCAGACAACATAACATATTTAGTCCCGACATATCCCCTGTCTGGCAAAAATGATTAAGCCGGGCCAAATCCGGCATATCTTGGCCAGATGTAGCCCAGTCAGAGCCAAATCTGACTCTCATTAGCTAATGCACACGCCAGCTTTGTACGACCCACATCTGGATAACAGCTGGCAAAGATATGATATGTCACGGGTCGGCTAGAGATGGTACAGCTGACCCGTCCCGGGCTCAAATGTCCCACAAATGAAAATCATACCAACCTGAAATCATACGGTTACTCCCAGTCCTATCCCTTCGTTATACGTTAGTCAATAATACTTTCATCATTTTGACAAAGTAATGACACCTGACGTGAAGTGATGTATCGTTTATTAAAGACCAAGTAGCTCTTTATTCAGTTTTCTTAGTTCTTAATTCACTCTCTTTAATTCTTACATCCCACTTAAACCTCGTGGCAACCTTTGATAAAACTGTCCTGTTTATTTCCAATACAGGCACAAAAGTACCCGTGTATCAGATATAAACAGTAAGCTTTCCGACAAACATTCGTCTCCGTGATGGTCGGTCAACCAACGAAGAAATGGTCGGATGCAAGATAGATGGTTCTGTTTTAATGCCGAATACCGAATAACGGGGTGGCTCGTTATTGACGAATCCCGAATAACGAGCCAGCACGTTATTCAGGATTCAGGATTCAACAATAAAAGAGGGGAGCGCAGGACAGGACTACCCAGTGCACACCGACAAACCAGCCAGCAATCGCTTGACAAACAGTCGTATCCGTGTTGGTCGGTCACCCAACGAGGAAATGGTCGGATGCAAGATAGATGGTTCTGGTTTGATGGCGAATTACGAATAACGGGATTCGGGAGTCGACAACAAAACAGGTGAGTGCACGTTCATTTAGCCCTAGATTCGGAGGTATCAAGGAAATGGTCGCATGTAAGGTAGACCACTCTAATAACGAGCTGAATCCCAAATCCCGAACAACGTGCCAACTTCACGTTGCCCCATCGAAGTCCCGACAGCGATGTACGACTCTACTGGAGTTTAATGACCTGTGTGGTGAAACCGTGTTAGGTATGTCTGCTAAGGACGTTGATTAAAGTAGCATCGTGGAATGCTGTGATTTAGCCACGAAAATCGTTTCATTTTGTCTCAGCAAATTCCAGGTGAAAATCTGACCTTTTGAGAAAAAGACAAAAAAAAATAATACCATCTGAGCCCACTGATACAAAAGAATATTAATATAATTCACATCACAACTACCTCTGTACATGCACCAATTATACTTGTTTTTGTTTTTTAAAAAAACAAAAAATAAACAATATAGACATATTATAAGAGATGTCAAATAAGTATACATTTATTTAAAGAAAGAAATACAGTAATAAAAAAAATGAATGCAATTTTATATACTTCCTCGTACAGTATTCAACAACAACACTCGATGGCATGAGATTTCTCCGATATTAAATAGATTAAAACGGTTCAGGACACTTTGATTTAATCAAATATGGAGGATCGAGACTTAGCTTCGATCAACCAGTACAGTGGTTGATATTGTTGAACACGTCTGTCAAACCTTCAAAGGCCAATATCTTCGCTTGTAATAGAGTAATTTGAGTGAAATTTTCAAATTATTCATTTTACATTATCTACCTTTGAACTAATATATCAAGAATGGCTAGTTCTTTATCTAAATCTTATATAATATATCTTCAATGAAAAATGTATGTAATAATAACATCATTTATATAGTGGAGAATGGTTTCTAATCTGCTTTTCAGATTTTTATATCCACAGAATCGGGCCCGTCCCCAGCTCATATAATTGGGGTGGGGGGCTACGGAATTTTTTGGAGGGGCTGAGGATGTGGCCGACTAAGAATACTCCTAAGAAATCATCAATTTTTTTTTTTATTTTTTTTGGGGGGGGGGGGGCTAAGCTGCACAGAATACATGTATTTACACACAGATCAGGTCTTGTGTGCACAACACTGTACAAAATTAAAAGATATATACCAGTAAAGAAAAGTACATATAAGAGAAAAACAAACAGTAAACTAAATAAAATGGTTCCAGTAAAATGAATAAAAAATGAAATGGAGTTAAACGTCGTCCTACTGTTCTGCCATTATACATGTACTGGACTAATGAAGACGGCCATACGCTATACAGTGTACTATGAGGAAAATTTTGCCCGGGCACAGCACTATGGCCGAATTCCAACTGCCAAGGGATCTTTTTACGTGCACACCAATTTTACAGAGGACTTCGGTTTTTCGTCACATTCGAACGACTTGTTGCTGCAAATAATGGATGAAGGGTTCAGAAGAAATGAACTTTGTAACTGGGAAGCCCCTCTCCCATTCCGCCCTTCGAGACTACGTTTACACAACAACCGGTCTCAAGCACTGCATAGAGCAAAATTACTAGATTGTAGTCTAAAGAAGAATTCCGTTAAAAGAGATCATTTTGAAGAATTTATGAGAAAAGTAATAGCTTCTGGAGCAGCAGAAGTAGCCCCAGAAATAACAGAAAATGACAACAGGGAAAGGTGATACTTACCATTGTTCGGTGTTTATCACCCCAGGAAAAAGTACAAGATAAGGGGTGTCTTCGACTCTTCAGCTTTGTTTGATAACAAAGCTGATAACTTAAAGGGCCAGACCTTATAAATAGTCTCCAAGGTATACTGCTACGATTTAGAAGAGACCGTTGTGCAGTGATGGCAGATATACAACAGATGTTCTACTTATTTTATGTAGCACCAAAGCATCGTAATTATTTCAGATTCTTTTGGTACAGAGATAATGAATGTCAGGAGACATTGTAGAATATAGAATGTGTGTCCACGTTTTCGGCAACACCCCATCACCATCGGTGGCCATGTATGGTCTGCGGAAATGTGTAGAACTTTATAATGAAGATATAAGAAATTTCACAACAATTTCTATGTGGATGACGGTTTGTTATCTCAGTCCTCAGAAGATCACATTATTAACATCATTAAAGAAACTCACAATGCTCTTCGATTACATAAAATATGTTCCAACAACCTTTCCATATTAAACGCCTTTCCTTCATCAGACTTAAGCCCGAGTTTAATGTCCTATAAAATTAATACAGATGATTTACCAATGGAAAGAAGTTTGGGTATTGTATGGAAAACTGAAATGGATACGTTTGATTTTGATGTGCAGTTAGCAGATAAACCTTTTACTCGGAGAGGTGTACTTTCTGTAGTAAATAACATCTTCGACCCTCTGGGATTTATTGCTCCAATAACAGTAAAGGGTAAGATGTTATTTAGAGAATTTATGTCTGATGGATTAAATTGAGATGTTACTTTTCAAGATGAAGAATATACCAAATGGAAGGATTGGATAGATTCTGAAAGATTTCCATATTCCAAGATCCGCTATCCCAACTTCTCCAGAACCAATCACCAGTGGAGAATTACATGTATTTTCAGATGCTTCTGAAAAAAATTGCCGCTGTAGCTTATCTACAAGTTACATATAAAAATGGAACTTCGAGTCTAGGATTCCTTTACGGCAAAGCGAAGGTGGCCCCCACCTCAGGACATACTATTCCTAGATTGGAGCTTTGTGCAGCAGTCATGGCAGTGGACATGTTGGTGAAGCAATTAGATGTTAAGTTAGCTAATATCAAGTATTACACCGACAGCAGAGTAGTTTTGGGCTATATCCAGAATGAGAAGAGACGTTTCTACGTGTATGTTTCAAATCGCGTAGATCGTATCAGAAGGTCATCAAATCCTTCGCAATAGAACTATGTTCCTACAGAGTACAGACATTAATCGAGCAGACCAAGGAACAAGAACCATGCATGCTAGGAAGATTAATAATAGTCCATGGTTATTAAGACCCAGTGAGTTCCTCACAAACAATGACTCAAGATCTCTTGATTGTTTTGAGTTAGTAGACCCTAATGAAGATCCAGAAATTCGTCCTGATACATCTGTAACAGTTTTGAAGACAAGAATTAATGGTACTTCCACAAATTCAGATCAATTAGGAACAGATCGTTATAGCAAGTTTTCCTGCTGGAAAAGTCTAGTTCGCGTTGTATCTTTAATTAAAGCCAGGATTCGCAGAGTCAATAATTCAGTTGATATTCATGAAGACGCAGAGACGTTTATAGTAAAGTCTGTTCAATGTGAAGTATATGAAGAAGAGATCCACAACTTGAAACATAACAGACCCCTTCAAAGGACAAGCAAGATTTTGTTTTTGAATCCGTATTTAGATAAAGATGGTGTTCTTCGTGTTGGGGGACGTCTCAATAACATAGCGGAAACGTTCAGCGAGAAGAACCCAATTTTAATACCAGGACGTCATTACATCTCTACTAGTAAGAAACTTTCATGAAGATGTCAAGCATATGGGAACACACTTTACAGAAGGCGCAATAAGATCTGGAAGATTTTGGGTAACTGGTGTGAAGCGACTCATCAACTCCATTATACACAAATGCGTCATTTGCAAAAAACTCAGAGGAAATCTTCTGTCCCAGAAGATGGCTGATTTACCCGAGGACAGATTAAAAGCTGCTCCAGCATTCACAGATGTAGGCCTTGATGTCTTTGGACCTTGGAATGTGATAACCAGAAGAACTCGCGGTGGGCAGTCGAACTCAAAACGGTGGGTTATTATCTTCACATGTTTAGTGACCCGGGCTGTTCACTTCGAAATTATAGAAGAGATGTCATCTTCCGCATTTATAAATGCTCTACGTAGATTTGTAGCTATTAGGGGAAAAGTAAAAGTTCTTAGATCTGATAGAGGAACTAATTTTGTTTGATCAAGAGATGATCTGCAAATAGATGCCATAAAAGTAGTAGATACGCCAATGAAGCAGTGTTTATACAACATGGGCACTGTCTGGATATTTAATCCCTCCCCATTCTTTCCATAGGGGCGACGTGTGGGAACGATTTATTGAAGTCGTCAGGAAGATTATAGATTCGATAATTCTTAACAATTCCTGTAAAAACCTTACTCATGATGTGCTAGTAACACTTATGGCAGAAGCTAGCTCAATCATGAACTCAAGACCTCTTGTACAAGTATCCGTGGATCCAGATTCACCATTTGTGCTGTCACCATCAACTCTACCAATGAAAACAGATCAATCTGTTAAAATATTTGAGATTGATGAATTCAATTCCAAGCAACAATACAAGAGTCATTGGAAATTGGTGCAGCACTATGCGGATCAGTTTTGGAGAAGATGGCGGAAGGAATATTTATATACACTTCAACCAAGACAGAAATGGCAGATTACAGTTCCAAATCTGAAGATAGGAGATGTTGTGCTTTTAAAGGACAATAATGTTCGTAGAAACGAATGGCCGACCGGACGTGTTGTACAGTGTTATCCTAGTTCTGGCGGATGCATTCGGGAAGTTCAAATTCTTATCTCTAAAGATGGGAATTGTGTTAATGATACCAGACCAGTGAATGAACTGATATATTTACTACCAGATTAAGTAACTAAGAACTTTTCATCATGTTTAGATAATTATGTTTAGTGTCCCACTAATATCGAAGTAGTGATATATAATATCAGACGGGGAGTGTTATGTCACAGAACTATTATGACAATATGAACTGAACTCTATAAGACAACAAATTGTCGGTCTGTCTCCAAGACTAATTACCTCCCTTTTGTTTACTTTAAAACTTTTTATTTTCCGCTTCCGTTGTATCCAACAAGTTTGTATTGTACAGACTATGTGTAACCATAGTAGTGATATATAATATCAGACGGGGAGAGTTATGTCACAGAACTATTATGACAATATGAACTGAACTCTATAAGACAACAAATTGTCGGTCTGTCTCCAAGACTAATTACCTCCCTTTTGTTTACTTTAAAACTTTTTATTTTCCGCTTCCGTTGTATCCAACAAGTTTGTACTGTACAGACTATGAGTAACCATAGTCTTTTTACCATATCTTACATATCTATTTAAAGACATTTATAGGTAAAAAATGTGTTTTATTTGGTGTTTGGGGGTGGTTAGAAGACGGCAGAACAATTAGAGTGGGCCACTTTGAACCTCTTGGTGAACCATGGGCCAAAGTAATGTGTTGCCTGGATTACCTAGATTCCACTCTACAACGGCACGGGTCGCAACGCATGGCAAACATGTAGCCTCAATACAGGGATCATTTTAGTCGCCTTTAACGACACGCAGGACATACGAAGGGTATATTCTTATAACCCCTTACACCCCAGGGGGGGGGGGGTGTTTAAAGGGAGGACGCAGGGGAATGTGATGAATCTTAAATATAATTCCGTGTCATGCTATTTTGATTATGTCCTGCGGTTGTGAGCTATCTATAATTCTGTTTCATGGTTCGGGGGGGGGGGGGGGGCGTGGCTAAGTGGGCAAGACGCTGGCTCGCTGGCCTGGAGGTCGAGTGTTCGATCCCTGCATTGGCCGAGAAGGTTCATACAGATCTTCCGGCGTGGTTTCCCCTTGTCAGTGATGCACGACGGATGGCCTGACAAGGACAGCTGTCTAGTCGTTCGGATGGGATGACAAACCGAGGTCCTTTGTACACATTGGCGTCTACGTAAATGATCTCTTGGCAGTTGGAATTCGATATAAAAGTAGACCGTAGCGCCGCTGCCAGGTCGAAATTTCCCTCAGCACACTGTATGGCGTGTGCCCCTCTACATTAGCTGAGGTTAGGGGCAGAACAGTAGGACGTTAAACCCCATTTCATTCCATTTTCATTGTTGGGGGGGGGGCGAATAGTCAGCACGCGTGCACGCTGTATTATAAGGTCTGTCATTGAGTCAACTGGCGTGGTTGTTGATGACAAGGTGTAGGGTTGCTTGTCAAACCTCATGGGTATTCACCGAGTCTCCAGGTTTACTCCTATATACAAGTCCCGAAATGACCACCTTTGTGTCGAATGGACGTTAAACCCCATTTCTTTCTCTCAACACAACTTTGTATTACTTGTCTCAATACATGGAATACAATAAACTCTGAAATACTGGCATAGATATTATATTGTTTGTTCAATAATATGGATGTTGTAAATACCTACCTTACGTGCAGTTGGATATAATTTCATTTCTATAAATAGCTTTCTATTGGTCTGTAGGTAAACCCACCAGTATTAAACAGTTCTTTGATGGAGACAATATTGAAGATCAAATGTTGCAGAAGCAATGGAATATGATTCTGTACTTTGTATCTTTTGAAATTATTATTAATTAAAGGAGCTAAATCACTAACATTTGGGACCTAGAAATTGACAGAAGTGGGTCGCAACGCGTATAATACTGTAATATGAATGTATATAAACTGATTTACATTCAATGGTTTCCGTTTTTACTCCAATTTCAGTTATATTCCGCGAGATAAGCCAGCACTCTCAATCGAATTCAAATTTCTAGCGTCCGGTTATTCCAGTCTATATAAGCCGTTTGATTTGGTGTGATGTGTCTAGCCTCGTTCCCTGAGTCTCTTGCTAGAACTGGGGATGATACGCATTATGGTACACGATTCGTGTACCAATGGTAAATTTTTTATTTTGTCCTAAATATTGGATATCTACAGCCATCTTTTCCCGGTAAGATCACAGCATCAATGTTGATTTAAATAATTCGCGTTTTCAAAATTGAAGATTTTGGATGATATTGAGTTAGAGACTTAGCTACTTTAAGTTGTTATAGATCCGTGTTATAAAACAACCATCCCAAAGACAAAAAGCAGATCACGCCAGCACTTTACTATACTATTAAAAAAAAGTAGGGGATATTTGATTTTGGGGGCATAATACTAAAATATGCAAATGACTACGAAAAAAGTCAGTATAGAACCTAACGGAAGAAACATTTCCAGTTACATGTGACGCCCAAACGCACCAATAGCTATCGCATGGAATGCAGGTGATGCTTGGGATTATCATGGGGGTCCAACCCAAGATTTGCACGACTCTGACTTTGAATGTTACAGTCATTGTGGCATTGAATTCCAGGGTGGAAACATCAGTTTAATTGTTTTAGTGACCAGAAAACAAATTTTGATATGCGTCGGCTTACCCAAAATGAAAGGTTACGTGGCATTGGCAAGCCACAGATCGGCACAACACAGGCGGTTGTGGCGCGGACGATGAATGTTTCTCAGTCTGTCATAAGCAGGCTATGGTCCAGATACCGTGATACACAATCTGTACGGGACAGACCACGCTCAGGTCGACCTAGGGTGACAACTCAAGCCAAGGATCGATTTATCCGTACCTTGGCCTTGAGAAATCGTGTCATCACAGCAATTCAGATCAGCGCTCGTCTTCAAACAGACACTGGTGCGAGAGTGAGTGACCAGACGATTCGGAATCGACTGCATAGGGGTCACCTTCGCGCCCGACGTCCTCGCGTGATCCCTTGTTTGAGAGATCATCACATTCAGGCAAGACGTCATTGGTGTAGGGATCGTCAACACTTGGATAATCGACGCTGGAGCAATGTGATGTTTTCAGATGAGTCAAGGTTCACTGTTGATTTTTTGGACAGACGTAGGAGGGTGTGGCGTCGTCGAAACGAGCGCTTCCAAGACGTTAACGTCATCAGACATGATCGATTTGGGGTTGGTTCTGTTATGGTGTGGGGAGGCATCACTGTTGCTGGAAGAACGGCTTTACATGTTGTTGCAGGGCGTGTTACAGGCCAGTACTTCTCCCATCAAACCCCTTTGTTGGTATCGGAAAGTCGATGATGCATTTGTGGTCCTCAACCAAAACGACAACCCAGATACCCTACTCCAACATCTGAACGGTCGACAAACGAGGATAAAATTCACAATGGAAACAGAAACGGACGACACTCTCCCATTCCTTGATGTCTTAGTGACTAAATCTGATAACAAATTCTCCACAGCTGTTTATAGGAAACCAACTCACACTGATAAATATATTCACTATAATTCAAATCATTCACAGCAAATTAAGAAATCCATCATCACCACTCTAACCAGACGCACCACCAAGATATGTGATGAAGGAAGTTTAAGGAACGTCTTCATAAACAACAACAGTTAGCCCACCCAACTAGTTAATGACGTCATCACCACAACCACAGAGAACCAACACAACCCAAGAACGCCAAATACTGACCACTATGGAATCAGAATAACCATCGCGTTCCACGGCAAAATCTCCTACCAGATCAGAGGGTTGATGAAAAAAGAAGTGGGCATAGACGTGACCTTCTCTAGCGGCCGAACCATACAGAATTTACTGCAAGCCAATAGTAGATCAACACAAACCACCCCCCCCCCTCCCACAGCCAAAAGGATGCATTTACGAAATAACATGCTCATGGCTCATGCTTCCACCAATTCCTCAGCAATAGTAGAGCATATTATTAACAACGCAGATCATACAATCATGTGGGACCAAACCAGAACCCTTGCAGTACATCATCACCAGAAGAAAACCAGGAAACTTCTTGAGGCCATCAATATAAAACGGATCAAGCCCAAGTTAACCTGGGATGTCTGACTATTTATACCAAAGGCTTATGACCAACTATTACATTAATTCTAATACTTTATTTCTATTTCAGTGATTATCCGGTTTCCACAGTCTAATTATACAGCGCACATATCTTAACTTTCAGCGCTTATCTAATTTAACAGTAGGAGGATAATTTTTCACATTTATTGGTTTCAGTTTATTGGAAGTCTAATAATAGGTTCCTTTCATGATTTTCAGCTTTCAGAATTAACACAATTCAGTGATTATCCAATTCCACAGTCTAGTTATATATTTTACATATCTTGGTTTGCAGTGATTATCCAGTTTTACAGTTAGAATATAGTTCATATATAATGAATTTAATACGTGGGAATAATATATTAACGGTTTCTTTCTTCCAGATTTATACTGTAATAATGCGTTTTTATCTTTCAGGACTTGCAGCTTATTGGTTCCAATACTTTTGTTCTGTTTCAGTGCTTATCCAGTTTTTTGTGGGTTTTTACATAATCTAATCATACATTTTATAAATGTTTCTTTTCAGTACTTAACCCGTTTTACAATCCTCGATTTTCCGTTTATATCGATATATCAGGATATCTTTCATGATTATATATTTTAAATTTTATTTTTTTTATTAATTTCAAATTCTTACTTATTTTCTTTGCACATGCATCAACGACCACTCTTGTTTACTTACACATACACACTTCTCTTTATATTATTGTTTCTCTATAGCTCAGGTTAATTGATTTTCCATTAATATCTTTTTATAAATAATAGCTTTCACCTCCTTTTCTGTTGTGTAGGATTAGTCCTTAATGGCCCCCTAATCAAAGGTGTTAAACTTTAATTGTATTTGATTTTATCTTTGTTGCATATTCTGTATATATTTGCCTACACTATTCACAAATTTGTATCATGGCTTGATAAAGACGAGAGCATTGTCGTCGAAACGTCGTTTAGTATCAAACCCAGTAATTGTGTATCCATAAAATTGTACCTTGTGTTAACCATCCCAGTATTCCGGTGTCACGTAATAAACGGGGTGGACCTATTTTATACTTTTTATTGGGGTATCATAGATTTCGAAACAAAAAATGATCGCAATGCATTTTTGTCATTTCTCAATAGATTCATATTGTTCAGGTGTCTGTAGTTACAAGTACCTAAATAATATTTCGTTTCATATTATTCTCCGTTTCGTGTTTTATATAATACGAAACGATTACGTCACTCTTTATCTAGCCTGTGGCGGTAATGGTGTGACAGACACCTCGCTTAAAACAAATTAAGTTTAGCTTCAATATTTTAAGGTAACTAATGGAACTGAATAATGTCAGACGGTGAGAAAACAACCATTGAAAGTTTGACAGTCCAAGTTAAAGAGATTCTTACAAGGTTACAAAGTTTAGAAAGAAATCAAAAGGATTCTGCCGATGAACCAAAATTAAACAGTAATGACACTGACGATAGTCACAGTGCGTATGCCGAGAGCAGCTTAATTGTAAACAATCCAGTCAAACCCCTCGAATCAGAAATTGACTCTAATTCGGCTGGTTTAACAGCAGATTCAAGCGATCTCCAATCTTCCTATGCGGAAATAAAAAAGTCGGTTCAAAATGTGAAAATTCCAAAAGGTACATTTAATGTAGAACGTACGGGTATAAAGTGAGCTGAATTTCCTATATTAAATATTATTCAAAAGTGTGTAGGATATCTTGAAACAACGACAAAAGTGTTGTATGCTGTAAATAAGCAGGAAAATGTGACCAATGCGGTATTGCATGATTTGCTAGATATACAGAAAGCTGAATTACTTACAATGTACATAGCATAATCCGTAAATTCTTATTACGTCCAATAAGTCAAATGTAATTCAATTTTTTTACAAAATAACGAAGTAAGAAATGGAACTTTACCGTTTAGATTGCCCACATAAAGTAATAGATGTATCAATTTCAGAGGTATTATATTTCATTGTCTGGATGAGTGGAAGTTAATTTCACAAATAACCTTTTAGACTGACTGCGTCATTCCCTACATGTATTTTTAGCCTTTATTTATTATGGAATTGCAGAAATTAATAAACAATAATATACACCACCCACCGCCTACAGTGCAATTATTGTTCAACGACAAGATATTATCCATAAAGAAATAACCAGAATGAAAGATTACAAATCTAGCGTGTTTCAGCTGTTCGATGAAAATGTGCAATTTCCTCAGAATAATGTTCAGTTCTGTACTCTAAAATTCAAAAATAATGAATTGGCTATATGGGATCATCAAATGGGGTGTGGTACCAGGTGTTATATTTCTTATAGTTTTAAATGTTTCTTTTATGAGATCCAATTACCGCAACCATTGGATTGATAGTTAATATGTGTTTGCAATTCAGGTCAATTATCTTTAAATTTTGAATTTCTTATCAAACAAATACAAATACCGAAATAACAATAACTTCGTTTTCAACACAAGCAACTCGTCTTTCTGTATAAACGAAGATGGAATAAGCATGAATTAGTGATCACTGAACCCCCTCCACACACACACAAACAAATTTAATGGGACTAGAGCGGCTTGATTTGGGTGCAAAATAAAATTGCCAATTTTATGTGTTGGCATTCTGTTTTTTTTCAAAATGCAATACGTATAAAGCCATTGTTGAAATATAACCGATTGCCCACACAGTGAACCCTAAAGAAATTAAAACGTCTAACCAAACGGATATCCGCTTTTAAACTATATGCGATATATACTATTCCAAAAAGGTAGGGGATATTTAATTTTGGGGTCATAATACTAAAATATGCAAATGACGCACCAATAGCTACCGCATGGAATGCAGGTGATGCTTGGGATCATCATGGGGGTCCAACCCAAGATTTGCACGACTCTGACTTTGAGTGTTACAGTCATTGTGGCATTGAATTCCAGGGTGGAAACATCAGTTTAATTGTTTTAGTGACCAGAAAACAAATTTTGATATGCGTCGGCTTACCCAAAATGAAAGGTTACGTGCCCTTGGCATGCTACAGATCGGCACAACACAAGCGGTTGTGGCGCGGACGATGAATGTTTCTCAGTCTGTCATAAGCAAGCTATGGTCCAGATACCGTGATACACAATCTGTACAGGACAGACGACGCTCAGGTCGACCAAGGGCGACAACTCAAGCCCAGGCCCCAAGTTCACAAAGCATTCTCAAACTTAAGTTAAGAATTTTCTCAAATTTGTTCGCCTTATTGTAGCTAAAGTATAACCCTTTATAAAACGTTTGTTGTTTTAATGTATCAAATACCATCATAAGAAACTGTATGCATGGTTTTGTGTTTCTGGATCAAAGATATTTCTTATAAACAGTGATTGAAAGTTGAGTAATTTTTCAACTTAAGTCTGAGAATGCTTTGTGAACTTGGGGCCAGGATCGATTTATCCGTACCTTGGCCTTGAGAAATCGTGTCATCACAGCAAATCAGATCAGCGCTCGTCTTCAAACAGTTACTGGTCTGAGAGTAAGTGGCCAGACGATTCGGAATCGACTGTATAAGGGTCACCTTCGCGCCCGACGTCCTCGCGTGATCCTTTGTTTGAGAGATCATCACATTCAGGCAAGACGTCGTTGGTGATCGTCAACACTGAGATAATCGACGCTGGAGCGATGTGATGTTTTCAGATGAGTCAAGGTTCACTGTTGATTTTTTTGGACAGACGTAGGAGGGTGTGGCGTCGTCGAAACGAGCGCTTCCAAGAGGTTAACGTCATCAGACATGATCGATTTGGGGTGGTTCTGTTATGGTGTGGGGAGGCATCACTGTTGCTGGAAGAACGGCTTTACATGTTGTTGCAGGGCGTGTTACAGGCCAGTACTACCGGGACAACATCTTGGCAGTCCATGTTGTGCCGTTCGCACGACGTCGTGGCCGCCGTTTCATCTTCCAGGATGACAACGCAAGATGTCACAGGGCCAGGATCGTTACAGGTTACCCCCAACAACAGAACATCACCACATTACCCTGGCCAGCACTGAGTCCCGACCTCTCCCCCAATCGAGCATGTCTGGGACAGAGGTTACGTCAACGTCAACAACGTCCTGCCAATGCCCAAGAACTTGCTGCTGGGTTGCAACAGGAATGGGAAAATCTGGACCAAAATGACCATAGACGTCTCATTAGGAGTATGCCACGTCGGATCAATGCCTGTTGTGATGCTGTGGTAACTTTGCTGTTTGACCCCGGGTATCATTTTACCCTTATAATGGCCAGTCTGTGCCTTACTTAGTCTAACGATCATTTGGAATAAATCGATGAATGTGAACTTCATTTCATTTTGTCATTTGTTTCTTCGTCAGTTTCATTAGGTGACTTTAATAACACTTAAAAATCAAATATCCCTTACTTTTTTTGAATAGTATATGTTTAAAGCATAAATTATATCGCATATAGCTTTCTCATCTCGATTTAAATACAAAGGCCTTTAGTGACTCATTTAAATGAAGCGAGAGGGAGAGAGAAATGAGGGTTAACGTCCACTCGACACAAACTAGGTGATATCGGGACTAACATATGGTTTAATTTTATTTAAATTATTCGCTTGCGCGTAGGGCTCTTTAGCAGTGGGGGAAAACTCGAGTACCCTGAGAAAACCCACAAGGTTGGACAGGCGACCCTACTCCTTGTCACGTACAACCGGGGATTTGAAACCCCGCCAATTGACTCAATGACAGGCCGTGTGATACAGCGTGGGCACGCTTTTGTTTTTTCTTGAGGAGATTTTATTCAGGTACTAATACAACATAACTATATAGTACATCAGATTACATGTTAAAACATTCATTCATTCAAGTATATCAAATATACAGATGCACGCTTTATTACATTAGTTTTAATATTTGAAAATTGAAATTAAATATCGATACATATAGATCGATTATTTTCATAAGAAATAAATAATGATGGCAAAATAAACATTTTAAGAAAATTATATTCTCTTACATCATTAAATGAGCTCTTTAATACATTTTTAAATAGTTTTACAACGCCAATTGCTATACTAGTATGTACTATCAAGGGATTTCATTCTCTGCTTATACATAGGCTCGGAGTTGTTTATGGATTGTAACCCAATTAAAGAATATGTTTTGAGGTCTTCCTCAGTGATATTGGTAGATAATAAATCATTTAGCATTTCTTTCATAATCATTCTTGAATATAATAAATCTAGACAATCAAAAAACATATGTATTAAATCTTCAGTTTCTTCTTTACACACTGAGCAAATGTCATCTGATGTTTAATTTTATCTTAAATAGTTTTGATTTTGTCCAAATAATGTTGTGTACAACTTTATAATCTAACGCTATCATTTGCGGGTCTTTAAAACTTAAAAATGCATTTTTCCATACAATATTCCAATTTATATTTGTAACTATTTTCTCCCAAAATACAATACATTTTAGATCTACGAACAATTTTCTAATTAGACTGTTATAACAGAACTTATTTGTTAATTGACCTAGTTCAATTGTTTCGTTATCGATTGTAATTCTTTTCTTTTTGCTACAATAATCAGGAAACTCTGTATGAATGATATCTAATGTAGTATGATGTGGTAGGAAGTCAGGTTTTACATAATATATAATATCATACACCTTTACAATATTACATTGTTTAAATATATCAAACTTAGTCGATAGTAAGGTTTGATCATCCTTTGATATGAATGGATTGTTAAATAAGGGTTGACATATCATAGATATCTATTGGACAACTTATACAGTTATTTTATTCCAAGCACAAAGTAATCTTTGATAAGATACAGGTAAGTTCTTTAGAAAATACGTCATTGTCTCTTTCCAAACGGCGTTAAGTGTATTATCAAAATATTTAATTAACCATTTGACGCACAGTGCCTATCCGCCTATTGACTTATTTCCAATAATAGATTTATACTTATCTGTGGAGGTTTATTGTTCCAAAATATAGCTTTGCACGTGTTTTACAATGTCACTTTCAACGGTAGCCGGTATCGGTATAACGCTAGCTGTGTATCATAATTTAGATAACAGTAAACTGTTAGTGGCAAAGACCCTGGCTTGTCACTGATGTTACGTTTAAACCACGTATTTAAAATACAATTTATTTTATTAACTTTATCATCCCAGTTACGTTTTTCAAACATTAACTTGTACGGGCCTAAATAAACCCCAAGTATTTTAATACAATCTTCTTTAACAACAACAGAATTATTGAATTCATAGTTTTTGTTGACTTATTTCCCAATAGGTAATAACTCTGTTTTATGTACATTAATCTTAGCGCCGGACAATTTACAGTAAATGTCTGAAACTTCGAAAACGTTGTCTACCGAATCTTTATCTCCAAGCGTTAAATTGGTATCGTCGGCATGTTGATAAATGTCTCCTATCTCCTTTATCTTTAAAAATTAAAGTTATAATACCTTTCCGCATTGAGCGAGAAATTATGTTATTTTTGAACAAGTAATTAATAACATTTAAATAGATAGGTCCTAACAGATCCCAAAACTTTAAATAAAATTCATACGTGGGGCCATCTTGACCTGGACTTTTCCCTCTAGACATGGAGTTAAGTGACGTGGTTAGTTCGTTTAAAGTTATATTTTGGTCACAAATCTCCCGGTCCGATGGGGAAATAGTCTTGGTCAAAACGGTTTTAATAACCTTCAATGAATCATCATCTCCCATCAATATAGTCTTGGAATACAGTTTTGAATAAAAATTTAAACATTGGTAGACTACTGATCCAGTGTCTGAATAGGATGTACCATTTTCATCAATTATTTCTCTTATGCGGTTTTGATTTTGTCTCTGTTTCTCAAGGTTTGGGAAATAACTTGTGCTCCTGTCGCTTTCTGTTGCGTGTTTTGTTTTGGATCTCAATATAGCACCCGTGCATATATCATGTTCTAATATTTCTAATTCGTGTTCTAATTTTAGAACAGTATCTATACTCACATTGGATGTGAAGGCCAAATGGGAATATTCCCTTTCTAATTGATTTTGTATTCCATATAACTTTTTCATTTTGTCGTTTTTTTTACCTTGAAAGAAAACATATCGGCAAAGGATTTCATTTTATATTTCAAATTATCTCAGAACTGTAAAATGTCAGTGGCGTGTAAATTCTGGTCAATTTCAGTAGTATTTAACGATTTGGTATCATTACAAAAGTAAACATTGTCAAGATGTGTATTATTAAAAATATACAGGCCTTTACCGATTTCACACTAGACTATGATCTGATATTTTAGTACGCACAAAACAAGTGTGAATAATATTATACAGAATGCTATTGCGTGTTACCAAAACCTTGTCGATGCGGCTCATGCAGTATTTACCGTTAACCATTTGTCTGCGCGCGCACTGGGTTTTATCGGGATATTTATGGCGATAGATATGACATAGGTTATTCTCAAATATAAAATTCTTATCTAATTTCGAGCAGGCTAACCATTCGGCCATCCAACCGAAGACTACTTAGCAGCAACTCTAGTGGAACTGCTTTGATAATTTTTAAAAAAAATAGTTTATTTACAGATAATATAGATATACATTTAAAGTTAATATTATACACTGTGCAATATACACATGATAAATTATTTTGAAACAACTATTTAATAATAACATACACACGTAATAAATTAGATTGTTTCATAATCTTTAGTGTCTGGTTGGTCGATATCCCAAGAACATGTTTTGTCTATTTGACGAATAGTTTCTATTTCCGGATTTATTTGAATTTCTCGGATTTATATCATGTTTATCCTTATATGCAGACCATAAGCTTAATTGAGTTACTATCCTTACAATGGCGTATTGTTCAACGTTAAAACGGATTAAACAATATTAATTCCAGAAATGATCAGATTAATAACAAAACGTAACCCAAACTTCATTATTACTGCCAGATATATCATTTCCTGTCATTGGTATTACGCCGTAATCTGCTCTGATTAGACCGGATGTTAGTGGGAGGGTTTACAGGATATTTCTTTATGCTTGACTCAATAATAGGATTCTTCACCCCATGTTAAAGTTACCTAAATTGAGTTAATATTACTCCACTTCGCCAAACACCACTTCTTTGACTGGTGCATTTTGCGTCCGGCTTAATACAACAATTAATCTAACATTAGATCGACTGGCGGGTTTCATCAGTGCGCGGAATAATACCTTGCACCCGTACTGAGACCGAACATGCTTATACCTAACCTAGCCCAGTTTAGTTTCTACTGGCAATCATTTTCTATCGGGAAGTGTTGTGATAAAGTAAATTGATCATAATTCTTATAAATATATTATGTTTGATACTATTTGATATTATAACTTCGAGCCCAGCCTGTATGATATTCTCGATGGGGATGTTCTATATATCCCATGAATAAAGAATGTTATTTTCCGAATCGAGCGTTTCTTTGATATTTTTTGTGTATATAAATGGCCTTCCTGGATCCACTGATACGCTCCTTTATATGGAAGACCAGGCAGCTCTTTATTCAATGTTCTTAATTCTTGGTTCTCAATCCATAGTCCTCAATTCTTAGTTCTTCATTTGTTGTCGTATTTCGACATTTGTACACTATGATTAACATGTTTATCTTAAAACCAATATTGGTTTCACAATCAGGTAAAATGTATTTTTGTATTTTAATATAAATATAAAATGTATTTTATCAAGAAATAAGAATTAAAAGAACTGTGTACTAAGAACACTGAATAAAGAGCTGTTTTGTCTTTCATACCTTTAACACACCTTATTTATTTTATTGATTACTAGTTATATGTCATTTACATTTACTATGTCTTCGTGATGGTTTTACATACGTATTATTCAGTTACTTCTTTAACCGCAAGGTCCAATTTTGTCTGTTTGAAAAGCATGTATTATACATTACAAGATAACAAAATTACGTTCACTTATCCGAAACAATTCTGGCCCGCCATTCCCCATCACCCAGATTAATGTTCGAAATCTCCCAAATAAACTAGACCTTATCCTACCTGATTAGATATTTTAACTTCCTCAGAAACTTGGATTCCAAATTCATAGGATATTGATTTGTTAAAATTAAAAGATTGCCACTCACCCGTCTTATGCAATGGTAACTTATGTGTTGGCGTACGAGTTGCTAATCTACTTATTTTAAACAACGTAAAGACCTATAAGTCTGTGGTATTGAAGCCCACATAGGTAGAAATAACCAACCGACGTCACATACTTCATGATGAAAGTGTCGTTTTAGCTAGTGACTCAAATAAACCACGTATTATCTCTGGTGATTATAACAGGGCCACATGGACCGGTCTTGAAAAGGGGGCACAAGCTGATTTTTTAACATTTAACAATACAAATTCTACTCACAAAATACGAAAATAACCCCAACAAACTAGGCAATATTCAGTTTAATAACCCCATCAAATTAGGCAATATTCGGTTTAATCCTTTGGTCGTGTTGGTGGCTGAAATCTGCGACAGCACAAGCACAAAATACTGTATATTCTATGCAGCCCCTAGTGTATCTACGGCACAGGGTGCCACCGCATATACAATTTACCCATAATCGACTTTTGATCGAATTAATGCTCGATATATTCGGAGCAAGACATTGCGGCCCTCTCTCCCCAGGCAGTATTTGATAAAATTCTCAATATGTTAATGGATTTCAGACATTTTTTTTATGTTTTTAATGTGGAGGATGAATGATAAATTTTGATCAAATGTCAGCCCCAAAAATTGGTTACATCCATAACTGGAAGGCGGTCGCCTCCCAAGAAAAGTTCTGGATCTGGATGTAAACCACGTTTCTGGCAGAAATGCGTACAGAAAAACTAAATCCATTTTCGGTTGCCCATTAGCTGCAACTTACGTTCGATTATCTGCATGTCTGTAGAACCATTGCACACCTGAAAGTCATGTTTTTACCTGGTTTAATGTACGCTGGGATAGTATTAATTTTTATTGCAAAATGAGTTGCAGATAAAATACTTCCCTGTGGAACCCAAATTTCGCGAGAAAATGGATCAGAGAATATTTATTCCAGTCGTACGTTAAATGACCTATCTTCCAGGAAATTGTTTAGTGTTCCTTAGGGACCGAAATCCACATTGGAGGTCAGTAATGAGGTTGCGGACTCGAGGTACCAAAGAAGCTTTCCATTGATCTATCTCTCCATTGTTTTGCAAATGCGGGCAGTTAAAGCGACCCGATGATAGTTGGTAGAATTCGTATGATCTTTACCGGGTTTATGGGTGGCAATTATTGTGGCTTCATGCCACGAAGGGAGGGGGGGGGGTCCCATCAACCCAAATCCCTTTAAAAAGACCCAATGCCTTGAAAAAAGTATCATTGCAGGGCTTTTTTATAAGCAATATTTTTATTCAGATTTCTATCTGAAGAGGAATTGGGGAACATGCATTGCCCATATTAACCTCTCCTGTCAGATATAGATACATGTATTTACATAAAGAAACATACAATGTACTAGTGAAAATATAATTACGGTGAGTATATTATAGTTGTCCCTGGAATCGTCTGGTAATTTCAAAAAACGAGTGGACAGTTTTAAAAATATTGAATGAATTTTCTATTTTGTCAGTTCCGTACAAAAAGATTGTAGTGTTTCGATGACTATTAGACGAATTAATTATTGTATTATTTCGGGCATCTGAACATAGGGAGCAATAACAAATGTTCATTGTCTTCAAATTGTTGACCACATTTACAGGATGGGTGGTCAGAAATATAATTGCTGCAAGAATGTTTGATTTGGTTTACACGGGATCCAAACGAAAAAAAAAAATAGGTGGTATTGGATCTTGAGCCATGAGTTTCGAATTGAAAATGTTAAAGAGATATTGAATTTTTTGTGTTCGCACTTAATTTGGTTCCATTCTCTATTTGGCGATGATATGGACGAATTATAAAAGATATTTGTTTTATATTTATATTCTGGTGGGCCTTTTTTTTCGGAGATTATAATGTGGGCTTCTTGTCAAGGTTAAATCATGAAGGTAGGATGGGGAAAGGCCGTTTAAAATTTATAAATGAATTTAATTTTAAGTCTTCTTGGTCTCTCTTTTAGCGTAATAGTACCGGTTTCTTCATATAACAGTCTGTAGATGGTACCACTTACAGCATCTAAGTACATCCAGTTGTAGGTGCTCTAATTTGTTAGTTAGATGATCTATACGGTTGTCTCAGATGGCGTCACAATAATCAAAATGTGTTAGGATAAAAGAGGTATAAGATGGTTTGTAACGATTTCCGGTTAAATCTGTATCTAAGGGATCTTAAAAAATGACATATTCATAATTTATATTATTATTGTCATGTACATTATGTATTTATAACGCCATGACGTCATGTAATTGTATACTATCTCATTATTAAAAGCCTGACGATCCCCGTAGTGGGTGAAAGCGCTAGCTAAGATGAAATTATTATTATTTTCTTTCTAGAAACTTCATATTTCTATATACTTTTACCTGAGAGCAGAATCTTTTATTTATATATATATATATATACTATTCAAAAAAAGTAGGGGGATATTTGATTTTGGGGGCATAATACTAAAATATGCAAATGACTACGAAAAAAGTCACTATAGAACCTAACAGAAGAAACATTTCCAGTTACACGTGACGCCAAAACGCACCAATAGCTACCGCATGGAATTCAGGTGATGCTTGGGATCATCAAGGGGGTCGAACCCAAGATTTGCACGACTCTGACTTTGAATGTTACAGTCATTGTGGCATTGAATTCCAGGGTGGAAACATCAGTTTAATTGTTTTAGTGACCAGAAAACAAATTTTGATATGCGTCGGCTTACCCAAAATGAAAGGTTACGTGCCCATGGCATGCTACAGATCGGCACAACACAGGCGGTTGTGGCGGGGACGATGAATGTTTCTCAGTCTGTCATAAGCAGGCTATGGTCCAGATACCGTGATACACAATCTGTACAGGACAGACCACGCTCAGGTCGACCAAGGGCGACAACTCAAGCCCAGGATCGATTTACCCGTACCTTGGCCTTGAGAAATCGTGTCATCACAGCAAATCAGATCCACGCTCGTCTTCAAACAGACAATGGTGTGACGAGTGGCCAGACGATTCGGAATCGACTGCATGGGGGTCACCATCGCGCCCGACGTCCTCGCGTGAACCCTTGTTTGAGAGATCATCACATTCAGGCAAGGTGTCGTTGGTGTAGGGATCGTCAACACTGGGATAATCGACGCTGGAGCAATGTGATGTTTTCAGATGAGTCAAGGTTTACTGTTGATTTTTTGGACAGACGTAAGATGGTGTGGCGTCGTCGAAACGAGCGCTTCCAAGACGTTAACGTCATCAGACATGATTGATTTGGGGGGGGGGGTCTGTTATGGTGTGGTGAGGCATCACTGTTTGTTGCTGGAAGAACAGCTTTACATGTTGTTGCAGGGCGTGTTACAGGCCAGTACTACCGGGACAACATCTTGGCAGTCCATGGAGAATTTTTTACCTGGACGTAGTATCAATGGCTTAGTATCAATTGCTTCCTGATGAAAATATACTGAAACATGTAGAGGCAAATCGGTGTTATTTTTATATTTTATACTATGATATATATATATATATATATATATATATATATATATACTATTCAAAAAAAGTAGGGGATATTTGATTTTTAAGTGTTATTAAAGTCACCTAATGAAACTGACGAAGAAACAAATGATAAAATGAAATGAAGTTCACATTCATCGATTTATTCCAAATGATCGTTAGACTAAGTAAGGCACAGACTGACCATTATAAGGGTAAAATGATACCCGGGGTCAAACAGCAAAGTTACCACAGCATCACAACAAAGTCAGTAACGGGTAAATCCTCCTCTGTTTGCCAAACAAGCATTGATCCGACGTGGCATACTCCTAATGAGACGTCTAAGGTCATTTTAGTCCAGATTGTCCCATTCCTGTTGCAACGCAGCAGCAAGTTCTTGGACATTGGCAGGACGTTGTTGACGTTGACGTAACCTCTGTCCAAGCATGGCCCAGCTTGATGATAGTCTAACTTATTTGAAACTTTCAAGCCTATTTGTACCCATCGAGAAGATATAAGCCAATCACAATTTTAATTGAGTTGCTGAGCGGCTTAAATTAAAGTGATGAGTAGATTTAACTGATTAAGATAATAGTATTCAGAATGACAGCTTATTGTTTTGAATGGATTTGATCAAGAGATAAAGAGTGTAAGCAAGTGATTTCAGTTCTTGAGCGGATTATTAACTAGCGGCTTTAATTAAAGTAAAGAGTAGATTTAACCGATTGAGATAATAGAGTATTCAGAATCACAGCATATTGTTTTGATTGGATTTGATCAAGAGATAAAGATTGTAAACGAGTGGTTTGAATTTGAATTTTGAATTTCTACAGTGTTTGTATTGGTGATTGGTCGATTATTGGATTAGTTACCTTGGATGGATTTTGAATAATGGAGATAAAGCGGATTTATTGATGGGACAAATAGGCCTGTCTGCTAGGAGAATCAGTTAAGGCGAGGAAATATTAAGAATGAACATAAATATAGAAATTGGGTTTATATTTTTATGATGCTATTCTAGTTGATGGGTTCTTACTAAAGTTGTTGTTATTTATATTTATTGCTTCGGGAGACTATTTAATTGGAGCTTATAACATAAAACATAATATAAAATCAAGAAGAACATGCATCATAGGTTAACAAATATAACCCGAACCCGAATTACATCAGCCTGGCACGGGCGAGGGTTAGGTTTAAGAATTTGGGGGAGGGGTTAAATCACTACATAAGCACTGACCCAGGATGATGAAAATTTGGTTCTTGATATTTCCTAATTTTATTAAAAATACATTAGTTTAATTTACACAATTGGTTTCGCTGTTATTTGGTGTTGGTGGGGCTGATGGTCTTCCTTCGATTTTGATTGTGGTATTCTGGTTTCTGAAGAAGAAAGAAATAAATTTAAGGCTCTCGGGTGAGAGCCACATTAGTGTGTTTCCTACTTAGGATTGGGTTTTCCAAAAAATGAGAATTTTCAGTATCCCGGGGTTAGGGCCAGGGATTCTTATAACTAGTTGATAACTGAAGGTTAGGCTAGGATTTGATATATTATTTGCATTGGATGAGAGCACGGAATGGCCTTATTTAGTCTGATTTACTGTGCACTAGGATGTCGCTCAGATTTATATTTTTAGAATATTATGCAATTATAAGTTTCTGTGTGAAGATTTTTGGGTGATTTTCTTGGAGATCAGTATAGTGTTTTCTGATGATTTTGGACACACTAGCTGCTGTTGCGCTAAATGGGACTACAAAAGGGGCTATTGCACTAGCGGTATGAATATTCAAACCTAGAGGGGCCGTTGTTTTCAATTTTTCAATCCAGAATTTTTCTCTTGTTAACCTAAACGTTTTAATTTCTTCTGAAGTTTCAAAGTCACTCTTGGATTGCTCTATTGGCGGATCAATGAGCGCAGAAATGTCATGATTTGGTTGGTTACAATGAATTGAGACCGGTGTGTCTTTGTTGGGGACTATGTGTGATCGGTGACCGTTAATTCGTTCCCTAAGTGCATTTTGAGTGTCTCCTACATACTGTATGTCACATTGTTTACATGAAATTAGATAAATTATGTTTGAGCTACTGCATGAAAGTTGATCTAATATTGAGAATCGCGTGCCAGATGTTTTGTTAAGGAAGTGATTGGATATTATGTCTGTGATTTTGCATGTTTGACATCTTAGATGACCACAAGTTTTGGTTGTAACTGCTGATTGCATATTTTTTGTTTCTTTGGCGGCAAGTTCAGCTAGACTGTTGCTTTTTATACGTCGGGGATATCGTTTGGAGTATCTCCTTTCCCTTAGTTTGTTAAATACTAATGTACATGCTGACTCAAAGTCGGCCTTCTGAGTACATATTCTATGAAAACGGAGAATCTGAGATTTTATGATCCCAAAGAACGTATGTTTAGGGTGAAACGAGCTTTTGAACAATAATTGAGTTGTGTCGGTTTCTTTCCAGTTGGCCTGTGATTTTGGTGTTGCTACTTTTTAAAACGGTAGTATCAAGGTAATTTATGCTACTATGACTTACATTTGCGGTTAATTTGACAGAGGGATGATGATTGTTCAAGAAATTGAAAAATACCCCAAATCCGTCTAATGTCTATGTCCAGACTAGGAAAACGTCATCTAAAAAACGTCCAAAGGAATCTGGTTTTAATGGGCAGAGTGGCAGAACTTCCCTTTCCCACTCCGCCATAAGTTTTCCCCTAACTGCTTCAACTCCTGTGATATTATCGATTTTGGTGTACATGCTCTGTACGTCAATGGATATTAAAATGGTGTTTTCTGGTATTTGATTTTGTGAATGAAATCGTTAGTGTCCCTAAGGTAGGATGGGTGTTGGCATGCTTTGGGCAATAGGAAATATTGTGATATGTTGCATGATTCGCTGCCACAGTCTTATATTATTGGGCGCCCCTTGGGTAATTTGTTTCGTATAAACCATTCTGTCTCTGGATTTTTATGTATTTTTTGTAGCGTATAGAGATTTCGTTGTCGACAGTCAGATTTAGTGGATAGATAATCGTATTGTTTTGCTGTGATGTATTGCTTGTCTTGCAATTCATTTAGTGTAAGGTTAAGAATTATTTAACTGTTTTTCTGCCTCTGAGATATAGTCTGCGCGATTCATTATGACTCAACACGAGCCTTTGTCGCTTTTCTTAATTATTATGTTTTTGTCTTTTTTGGGGTGTTTAATGATGTTTTTGTTGCTCGGTTGAGATAAGGTTTCTTTGGTTTGTGTTCATTTCGTCGAAAGTTTTTGGATGGCTGGTGATAAAGACATTTTGGTGGTTTCCATGTGGATTTTTCTGTGAATAATTTTTTACCTCTGCCGGGTTTGTTCATAACTAAAGAAATAAGTCAAAGAAAAGGTTGGTTGGAAACGATCAGTTGCCTGGATGATGGGGTCCATGGGTGTTATTGTGAGGGTTGGGATGAATTTAAGGGCTTTGTCAAGGATGTTTATTTCTAGGTGGGGGGGGGGGGGGCTGAGAAGTCTGTCGTTCAAATTGACAACTGTCTGTCCTTAAGACGGCTTCTTATTCCTTTTCCCTAGTCCTAGCTTAAATTCATCATCCAGCAGTTGATGATCTCTCTGGCTTTGTCTGGGCTCCAGTGGATGGCGTCGTTATCTTTCAGTTCTACTTTGCCCTTGAAGGTTGGTAGCGTAGTACCGTGTGGTGAAGGTGCAGTGGGGGTCAATTGGTTGTAGACCGCGATGTTTTGGTAGGCGATTGGATGTTCTTGTCGGGGTCGGGAAGAAGTGGGGATCTGTGTGGTGAAGAGCTTGGTTGTTGGGAAAGCTGCTCTGGTCACCTTGAGTGTATCCTTGGTCCACTTTCCTCTCTGTTGTTGAGCCCGACATGTATCACTAATTCTTCTGTTGCAGGTCCCATGTAGTTCTGTAGGATCTGTTTAATGTGGCTAATCTTGGCTCCAGAATAGCTATGGATCTCCCAGTCCCCGAGGAAGGATGCAATCCTAGCCAGGTTAGAGGATCCAATAACCAGGGTATTTTCCTTGACTGGTGGTAGGTACCACAAATCCTTCTCATCTTTCCCTTTGTACCTGTGTGGTCTCTTTAGGGATAGGTTGAGTGAATGTCTACATCTGGTGGAAGATCTGGTGGTGATTCTAGGGTTAGGAATGATGGGCGATCTAGGGGACAGACAGTCGACAAGCGCGAGGAGGTAGGTGAGCCAGACACAACCCGGGGTGAACTGGTTGATCTAGCTGCACGCTTCGAGGGAGTGTTAGTGGATGTGCCTTCTCCATGGGAACGTTTTCTCTTGGTGGGTGTGTTTCGTTTTGGTGTGTCCTGGAGAAGGTTATGTGTAATGCGCATTGGTGATGGGGGAGGGTGGGTGACAGTTTTAGAGACCGTGGACAGGAGGCGGTGGAACTGTGTCTTCACACTATCCTGAAGTCACTTGTCGTAGGAATTCTTGGCCCATGCTAGGGCGTGGCTAGAGTACTCTAGTACAACATCTTTGGTAAAGTGATGTGACTTCAAGTACGCTAGTTTCTCCGCTAGCATGTATGGAAGGGTATCGCTGCCAATATTAAATGCTATGCTAAAATGTCTTTTCCGTTGATTATATGTAAAAAGTACAATGTACAAAGTCACTATACCGGTAATGATAAAGTCAAAATACCTCTAAAGCCAAAGTTAAATGTAAAACGACAAATGTAATGTGTCAAATGACAAATGTTTTAATGCACAATGCTGTTCTTAGAAATTTCTACATTTTACATTTCTCTCATTACAAATCACATTTGCGCTCTGCCACATCTCATTTGTCATTCACGCTTTCTTTTTATCAACTTGCGCATAGCATCTTCTTAAATATGCAAATATAGTATACCACGTGACTTATTCAAATAAATACGGAAAAGACCGACCTTTCTTTAAATAAAAATATGAATAATTGTTCCAAAGGAAAGATAACTCAGTTAACGCGCCATTAGTTGTTTTTCTTTTTAAATTATTTATATATGTTTGTGCTGGTAAAAGGAAAATATAACTTTTTGTTGAATCTAAAAATATGAGCATCCTGACCAATTTCCTCCCCGAATTAGTAAACATTTATTGATGTTTGTGAAAGGTTTAAAGTAGCTAAGTCTCTAACTCAATATCATCCAAAATCTTCAACATTGAAAACGCGAATTATTTGTTAATTTAAATCAAAAATGCTGTGATCTTACCGGAAAAAGATGGACTTCTGATATCCAATATTTAAGATACAATAAAAATTTTACCATTGGTACACGAATCGTGTACAATAAAGCGTTTCAAATCAAACGGCGTGAGTAGACTGGAATAACCAGACGCTAGAAATTTGCATTCGATTGAGACTACTGACTTATTTCGCTGAACATAACTGATATGAAATAACAGTAAAAACGGAAACCATTGAATTTAAATCAGTTTATATACATTCATGTTACATTATTATATGCGTTGCGACTCTTCAATTTCTAGGTCCCAAATCAAATGTTAGCGATTTAGCTGCTTTAAACTAATCGCAATTTTGAAAAATAATTAATAACACTTAACAGGAACAGGATAATGAAAGGACGGAGAAGCCAGGTAATTTTTTCATCCGTTGTGATTGTCATAATATAGACCTCGACAATATTTACTTATTAGGCCTATACATGTACATGTATTAATTTTTCACTTACCTGTGTTATGTATAATACGGTATCAATAATTATATTATAAATGTGAGAGAGAGAGAGAGAGAGAGAGAGAGAGAGAAATAGGGTTTAACGTCCACTCGACACAAACAAGCCAGAGGTGACCGGCAAGCTAGAGGTCGAAGCGCGGCACTCTAGACCACTAGGCCATCGCAACCCCCCATTATAAATGTATGAATATATATGATCTGTATGTCCATAGTGGCACAGCCGCAGTACTACATTTTGTCTTTGACCTCCTTCATTTTATATAATCTTACGAAAACAAACAATTAGAAAGTGGAATAATGATAAGAGATTCTACGCGCATGAAACCACTTGGGCTTACGGCTCGACCTGTATTGGCCGAGAAGGTTTCTCCTAGTACGGGACAAACAACTGAGGTCAACTTATTTGTTAGCTAAAGAACCCATGAATGGCATGAAGTCAACTGAAGAATGGCAGCACGTTAACTGGGAGAAATAATTCATATTCTTATTTCAAGAAAGATCGGACGTTTCCGTATATATGTTAATAAGTCACGTGGCATACTATATTTGGATATTTAAGAAGATGCTATGCGCAAGTTGATGAAAAGAAAGCGTGAATGACAAATGAGATGTTGCAGAGTGCAAATGTGATTTGTAATGAGAGAAATGTAAAATGTAGAAATGTCAAAGAACAGCATTCTGCATTAAAACATTTGTCATTTGACACATTACATTTGTCATTTTACATTTAACTTTGTCCTTAGAGGTATTTTGACTTTATCATTACCGGTATTGTGACTTTGTACATTGTACTTTTTACATATAATCAATGGAAAAGACATTTTAGCAGAGCATTTAATATTGGCAGCGATACCCTTCCATAAGCATGGCTCGGTAGTGTGATGACAAGGATGAGGCATTTCAAGTTCAGTGTCTCTATGGTAGTGGCTATGGTAGGTGTCTTCATGGCTGGCTTCACAAACTTGTTCAGATCTTGGATCTTCCAAGTGAAACTCCTGGGTCTCCATTATGGTCAAGAGGTGGAGGCATTGGAGGACCTGAAAGAAGGATTTCACGGCACCTGCATTCTCTTGGTTTGGTTGGCGCTGGTTTGGTTGTCGACTTGGTTGGTCAGCCCTGTTTACCTTTAGGCCAACTCTGCAGTTGAATAGGTCTTAATATTGAGACCTAAAACCACGTTTTGACACCATAGCGAACGAAATTTTAACACCTACATCTCACCCTCGGCCAACAGATACCCCCAATAATGGCTATTTTGATATGAAATAGACACAAAACTTACTGCTGAGAAATAAAAAACAGTATTCTTACCATTTCTGACACTTTCCATTCAAAACTTCAGGAAATAAGTGGTTGAGAAAATATTCATCTTCCATGCCTGTCGTCATATCAGGACTCCGACTAGTAATTATTCGCCCATTGACTTCAATGTTAAATGCCTGTAACATCACAGGCTGTAGTTTTTTCTCTGAACATTCCGTTGCTTCCAATCTTTTTAGGCACAATGGGGACCACATTTGGCAATCTCCTCATCATAAAGTTGTAGGGGGTTGACCGTTTACATTTTTTGCTACGGGGATTTGAAGTTGATTGGGGAGAAAAAAATAAGGGAAAAATTGTCTATTTATAACTCGCACTACATCCGTGAAATAAGGGGAAATAATTACTAGTCTTAGTCCTACATACCCCATATGTTGCTGCTATTTGAACAAATCTTTAGTAATCATGAAATAAGGGGAAATAATTACTTGTCTTAGTCCTACTGGCACTATTACATTTATGTCCCCTTTGTGTCTGTGGAACTTTATCCTAGAAATATGACAAATAAATGGTATAATTTCACATAATATACGGCTGAATGTACATATTTACGATTCTTGTGGAGGTTGCAGTGACAGATCTGTTTCTAAGATGACGTAATCGTATTGCTTGATCTTCCTGGATTGACGGGCGGTCGGTAATAGTTCCAGTTTGAAAATTCTCATTCTGAGATAAATTATTGTCTGGCGTGAACAATTAAAGGCTCTTGCAACAGTGACCACAGACCGACCAGCATAGAGCCTACCTATAGCACGTAGACGTTCTACATTTGAAAGGCGCGGCATTTTCTAACAAAGATGAAAGTAACAATTTTAATTTGTTTTTCCAGTTCGAGTTACGTGTGCGTGTTCAGTTAATTGTACTTATCCTCCAACCAAACCGTAAATGAACAGTATGTCCATCTGTAATTGCATAATATTGTTTTCCTCTGTGCTATTTCATCTACTCTAGAAACAAAACTGTTAGAACCATTCCTGTTATATTTATATGTATATACATGTATATTATTTAAGAAATAATGGTACCGGATTCTGAACAATAACTAGTTTGCAGTCAATTAATTGAGACCTGCAAAATCTACAGATATGTATCGATGAAATATACAAATCTCATCGATCACCCCACTTACATGTCATTACAAATTCATTCCTTCATCAAATCCAGCAAAACACTAACACCCACTTGTAACTGGAACACTGACACTAAACCACCATAAAATATCTACTCCCATTTTCCTAAAAAAAAAAGAAAAGGCAATTGAATGTATTAATAATTATTAAGTGTCAAACTGCAATCATAACAATAAACATAATGAAATTATCCACTCAACATACAGTATCACGGGCTTGAAATCCCTAAACACATTGTCACTGGTACATGTATAATCACTATGACTATATCTATGTCTTGTGACTTGGAATCCTGGGCTCATGTTGATACTTACAAACTACATGTTTGCACTCAAATAAAGATCGTCCTAAACCTAAAAAAGAAACATGGTAAATTCATAAACTCACCTATAACGGTATGTTTCTCTACACCCGCTAGAATATACTCTACCTGTACTAAGGCAACAACTTCCAATTCTCCACACACCGGCAAAAACAACAGTAAGTTCACTCAAGCATGCACGCCATCACGTGACTATTACGTCATACGCGATTATCCAGACGTTAAAAAACAACAACATAGTTAAGCTCTCCACATTGACCAAACCAAGCAAACAATCACCGTGCAACCGATTGTCTCCCAGTTTTGTAATTATTTGTGTACATACGTTAAATTAGTTATTTCTTTACCTCGCTCGTGTATATGTTACAGTCAATCTGTGTAATCAGTCATTTCGCGTAATGACTAAATGAATCTGTGATTTCACGAAGAGCCTGTGAGCACCAGACATTACACGAAATGACTAAAATTCCTACCCTTTTTTTTTTTACACATAATGCCTGATTGCAGATTTTGCAAATTAGGCAATATGTGTAGACCTATACACATAACATAAACTTTTAAAATAAAACATTTAATATTAGTTTTTAGTTTTATTTCGCTTTTCTGGGCCCTAGGTATGTAGAATGGTTGTTTTTATTGAATTGAACTTTTAAGTTTAAATCCTGCCCTTCCTATAACCTGTTTTTAGTTTCATGGAAGACCAATTGCCGTTTTAATAGATGAATGATGTCATTTCAATTTGAAGGAATCGCTATAACTAAAACTACTCACTGATTTAATTATTCGGCCTTTAGGGGACCACTGAAGCTTTGTAGGGTCTTTGTTCTAATGGTGTTTGTATTTAAGTGAAATCATGTTAAATCTTTATGCATTTATCAACATTTTTCACTGACAATATTAATTAAATTTTTATCTTCGTTAATGGTTTTAAGTATCTAACATTTCAAAATAAGTTATCCATTAATCATTGTGTTTTATTTTCAGGTAGAGTGTCATACTGAATGTTGTTATTAGCATTACCCTTATCACCCTTAATCACTTTCAATAATGACATTAAAGATACATTATGGGAGATTTTGACAAGTAGTTAGCCATTCTTGCTATAAAAGTTCAAAAATAGATGTTGAAACAAGAATATATTGAAAATTTCAGTCAAATAACTTTATCCTGAACAAAGTTGTTACCACTATAATTTTTTACTAGAAATGGTAGTTAAATTCATCGACACCCTTTTCCCACTATGGCCGATTGTTGATTGACAGGCGTTAACTCCACCTACATGGTCCCAATCATCAAGTAATGTTTAAACGGTATCTAGTGAAGCTTGTGTATAGCCTCGGTCATCACTGTCTTTTATGAATAATTTCCGGAAGTATGATGACGTCAACGTCACGGAGAAACCCCACCCACGACGCCATAGTGATTAAATCAGTCGACGAAATCCTGTTTTAATCCGAGCCCAATCCAAGCTATCCGTGGGTCTACAGAGTTCATTTTGGGCTTGTTGTTTAAATAAAGATCTAATTTATAATTTCTATGACATCTGAGGCTCAAAGGAAGACCGACAAAAGTCAGTTTTTGCTCTTCCATAATGTATGTTAGTTTCCTTCAAGGTAACTAGAAGGGTGTCTCTGGTTGGTCAGCATTAACCACGTATTGCTGTTTACAGGTTTATATTGTCTTGCTATATTTTATATATTTTGTCATTGCATGATAATGATTAGAGAAGCCTAGTCAAAACATCATTCAGTAATAAGCAATAATTGTATTCCATAGAATTGTGACCAGTATTTTCCAGTTCAATTACTAAATTCCATTGAAAAAATTTACTTGATATCATCATGGCAGAATCTTACGAAAAATCAGTTTAAAGCAGAGCTTTACAAGAAATATGAAGTTTGCAAGAAAATTTTAATTCCTTCGCAAACTACCAGCCAGGATCCGACGCCAACTCCCAGTCAGGTACTGTCACAAACTACCAGTCCGAAACCGACACTAACTTCCAGTCCGAAACCGACACTAACTACCAGTCAGGAACCGACACAAACTACATGTCTGGATTTTGACTTTGAATCTCCAGCTGGCCAAATTGAACAGGGGAATAGTCACTTCGATTTACCCAATGCACGTTTGCAAAACATCCTACGGGAAAGAAATGGTGCCAGGTGGGAGACAACGTAGCTGTACCTATCCCTCTAGTGGAAAAAGGTTGTGGTGATCCACGAAATATTCTGGGAATTATCTTCGACCGTGATAAGAATAACATGTACACCAAAGCAGTGATTCGGAAAGCGAAGTTTTCACGCAATCTGTTTGATTTGTGTCCCCAACAGTTACTTACTGAATCTGATGTAGACCATACAAAGATGGTAACATTTTGTCAGGCTGTACATAAAGAATCCAGCTGCAGTGAAGAGGGACATGTTCGGTGTAATTGTGCTGGTTCTAAGAGATATGGGACGAATAGATGCAAATGCTTCAAAATCAAACTCAAATGCCCCAGCCGTTGTCATAAGCCTGTTATGCATAAATAAGTGACTTGAGTGATGGACCAGTCCGGATTTTCTTTTAAAAAATATTGATTTGACAGTAAGATTTTAGTACTGAAATTAATATTTCGTTTCGAGGGAATTTATTTCATTTATTATGTATGATTTAACGTTGGATGTGAAGTCAATAAATGTTTTACAGTGATTTTTTGTGGTTTAACAGTACTTCAGCCATTTCGCGTAATGTCTGCCCATGATTTTTAGTCATTTCGTGTAATGTCTGGAATTTTCAGTCATTACACGTATTGCCTGTTGCTCACAGGCTCTTCGTGAAATGACTGATTCATTTAGTCATTACGCGAAATGACTGATTACACAAATTGACTGTAACATATATATGTTCAATTCGATAAACACTGCCTATTATATAGGCCGAAGCCTTCACAAAGCAACACATACTTAACTCGCTATTTCAACACTACTATCTCATTATACATATCGGTTAAACGAAACATAACTGCAAACCAAATTCTTACAATCCTTTTTATTATCGTCGTTGTGTGTCTAATACCATCACCCATTCGTACTATGTTATTACTCTCGGGCGATATCGAGCGAAACCCAGGCCCAAATAAACAAAATAGTAACCAACTATCAGTAGTGCATTTGAATGTAAGGAGCCTAAAAAATAAACTAGATTTGATAACTGCAGAATTAACTGACTTCGACATTATAACCCTAAGTGAAACATGGCTTGACAAAAACATCACATCTGAATCTATATTTTACCTAACTACTATCTGCACGTTGGGAAAGATAGAAATAATCATGGTGGTGGAGTAATTATCTATATTCGTAATTCCATAGCATTCAAGCGTAGACAGGGTTTAGAAAATGAAAATATTGAATCAATCTGGATAGAGATTAACTCTAACAATAACAAATTTTTACTCGGTAACTACTACAGACCCCCTTCTTCATCGTCTGCTATCACTCAACAGATTTGTAATTCTTTTCAACAAGCCATTATCGATCCTATTGACAAGTGCATAATTTTAGGTGATTTTAATATTGATTTGAATACAAACACAACCAGTTTCATTCGCGATGCTAGCAACCTATTAGACCTGACTCAATTAGTAAATAAACCAATTCATTACAGTAAAATTGGCAAACAAAATTCCCTACTAGATCTGATCTTAATTAGCTTAACCCTACGCTCAGTCGAATGTGATGTGCTAGATAATTTCTGTAGTGACCACTGCCCAGTTTTCTGTAGGCTTTCATTTATTGTTTCCAAACAAAAGTGCTTCAAAAGAATGGTATGGAATTACGAAAATATAAATCTTGATGGTATACGTACAGAAACGTTAAACACTAACTGGTATAATCTTGTCGATCGTTCTGATATCGATGCATCATGTGTTCCATTCACTAGTAAATTAATTGCAATAGCAAAAAACAATATACCAGTAGTATGACCGCTTGTATACGGACGCTCGCACTTGATGACCCCTGCACTGAGTGACCCCTTGTCCTAGTTCGCGGTGACCTAGTTCGGTGTGACCTAATACATCGTGACCTGGTCGAGTGACCTAGTTCGCCGTGACCTAGTTCGCGGTGACCTTGTACGACCTAGTTCGTTTTGACCTGACAGGTGTGGTTATTCAGGTGCGTGACCGACAAAGAGGGGCGCGCGGGAAAAGAGAGAGAGAGAGAGAGAGAGAGAGAGAGAGGAAGAAGGGGGTAGAGGGGGCGGGGGGAAAACTCTTTTATACATTTAAATTTGGGGCCCTGAAAAGGGCCGTTGGTCTTCATGTTACACTAACAGGAACATCTTGGATGATCTGACCACAGTGGTATGGGTCTCTTTGGGCATTTGACAAGATGTTTGTGTCGTCTATGACAGGTATTTCCAATTTCTATCCCACACCAAAAGCATATCAGGTAATCAGCATCCGATCGATTACCCCTAAACACATTGTAGTAACCCCCACAAGTCTGACAAAATCTGTAATCTTTTCGATCCATTTCGACTGTGACTTCTTTTGGCTTCGATGCTGCAATTTATGCCTCGGGACGAGTCTAATGTGCTGGGACGATACCATTTTACACCAATCAGAGGGCGAGACGTGAGTGAAAAAAACAACAGACACGTGATATGTTGCTGACAAAGCATTTTATTGAACTAAAGTTACACAGAATTGGATTATATGAAATGGTTACCATAAAACTACAAAAGAAATCTTAAAATTGGAGGAAATAAAAAACATGCATTAAAAAAAGCAAATTTACAAAGCAAAAAAACATCGGCATCGTTGTCCTTTCTTCTGTTCAGGTTGTAAATCGGGAACATGATCCCTAGTCCATTGTTCGACGAGTATATCGTTCACACGATACACATGACCGAAAACAGAAAGGGCACGAGGGGAAGGTACGTGAAATCGATGACACAAATAATACAAGCAATAATGTCCGCAAACGACACTGTCGAGTCCTTGAATCCATCGGGGTTGGTAGTGGAGTTGTAGATCTTGGACGAAACGTCGAAAGGCTTCTCCGTAGACATCAGGAGAATTGCCGTAGGAATCAAAGAAGGTAACGTGTTCTGGTTTTTCGCACACAAACACGGTCCAGTGTTTACCAGGTTGGTCTTCGTCGTCCGTGTTGATGACGTAGGCTTTGGGATACGAGGTTGGTCGCAGTGTATACAGGTGATTACGAGCCCACACGCCCCCAAATATGTTAGAGGGAAGATGTGTTTCTAATGCCCGTGTCAATTGTTCATTGGAGAGAGCTTCACCAATCGGTGATGACTTGTCGGTTAGCGTCGATTTCCAAGACATTGTCGTATTCGGCAAACAGAACAAGACTGAGGTGATTGGTCGGGGCCGCACCGAACTTGAGTTCCAAAGACAGGTTACCCGCTGCTTTGGGATGAAAGTAGTTACCGTCGGCACCGTGGTCGTTGGTCAAATCGAAACAATACAAAGTGTACCCATTGATATAGTCGTTGAAAGGGAGGTCCAGGTCTTCTCGGGTGTTTAAGACGGCCACTCTTTTCATCAAATCCAGATATGGTGCGATGGCTTGTCGCTGGGGAAAGTTGACGTCGTATTCGTCCACAATTTCCCCGTTCTTGGTCAGTTTGATGTTTTCCAATTGATTGTGTTCGAATTGGAAGGGATTTCTGTTTTTTCTTCCGTCGTAGGCCGTGTTACGTACCATACCCACGATTAATCTCTTGGGCAGGCTTTCGTTGACAAACAGATTGTCTAGGACGTGGCTAGTGCGATTGTCAGGAATCACCATGTCTCGGACCACCACACGCTTCAGAGGATATTTGGCGTTAGAGGATTGAAGTTGCTCGGCCACGCGTGTGTAGGTGCTGGGAGCCAGGGTGACGAATGGGATATCCAGGTAGGCTTTGGTGAACTCGACTTTGTAGTCTTCTGCATCGTTGCCTTCACCGTACATCAGAAAAAATTTCGGGGATTGCTTTTCCAATTTCAATCGCAGGTCCACACCGTCCAGGAGGTACCGATCCTGTAAGCACATGTCCAAGTGTAGACGCGACTGCAATTCAAAGGTGCGACTGGCAGCGATGGTTTTCTGGCGTTGTTCCAATCCTTTGTTAACCGGGGCCTGCCGTGCACCGTCCGCACCGGTGGCGACGGATTTCGTGGAATTGAACTGCCCGGCGGTATCTTTTTCCCACAGGACTTGTTTTGACAGGTGATCGTTCTTGGCTCCCTTACCAAAACTCAGCAAATTCTCCAAGTAAGCCCGGTAGGGCTAGTTGGGCAGAGACGCGGTGACCAAGGTTTCGGCATCTTTTCCCAAGCGTAATTTGACGTCTTTGAACAACGAATGAAACAGATTGTTGACCGGTGCCACTTGACTATCCGCATCCAAGTCACTCCCATCATTCTTGGTCACCTTCAGGGCCACGTGCAGTGTCATGTTGGCCAGATCGATGAAATCGGTGGTGGCATTGGAAATATAAAATTCGATGGGTCCGTCGTGGTTCAGATCGGGCGTCATAGGATACTTTCTGATTTGGGTCACCCTGTGTATGGCCGTCTGCGTGTCGGGTACGCTGAACAAATTCTGCAATTCGTCTCGCGCGCAGGGACAGGAATCATTGCGCATTACCTGCGTAGCCATGGTCGAAGATATCTGGTTTGCGTCGTTTGTGAGAGGTGACCTGTGTCTTCTTCTTCCTCTTCGGGCGATGTGAAGTGGACGGGTATCGCGGGGGTTCTTTTATAGGTTCCAGGTGGGCGACCACGTTCTTCAGTGTGTCGGACATTGTGTTTGACACTGCGGGGCGAAGCGTGTCCTGAGCGACTTTCTTCCAGTTCCATTTTTCCCGACCACTGATGGCGTCGAGCACGCTCTGTCCCAATTGGGTAGCACTTGGGCTGCATTTTTTTTCACGGCCGCTTTGCCGGCCGACCACAGTGTCTTTCCGACCGATTTAACGGCATTCAACAATCCCGACCATCGTCCGGCACCCCGTTGTCGCAGAATTCCTCCCTTGTACACCAATGGACTACCACCGGACCCTCGCTGCCTGAGCGTACCGCTTTTGTACACCCGAATCATCGTCGACGGCGAAAATGAAGTTGGAGTACCACCTTACCATCGATAAATGGCACGGCTTCGCCCATTCCATTCCTTATATAGACCCCAATGGAGTTTAGTAGATTGTACTGCAGGGGATAGTAATGAATACTGGAAGGACGATGATACAGTTGATCAAAGGGAATCACATCTATCAATGGTGCCGTCATGTCACCCACAATCTGGTTTTCGATAATGTCCGTGTACAGGTAAAACAGATCGTACTTTACTTGTAAGTGTGGGGGGTAGTCGGCGTAGAAATGTCGTAGACTTTGGCCATCCGTGCCGGTCAAAGCTATTGACTGCAGGGAAATCAACAAATCGCTTCCAGGCCACCCCAACATGGACACGACGGGGCCATGCAGGCGGAGTTCGATTTTCGGCAACACGTCAAAGTAGTAAAGCGCTTCCATGTGGTTGATCTGCAGGTACACTCTGTCTCTGGTGTGGTCTTTCTTGAAAGAAACGCAGGGACCTGTTTGCTCGGCCCCTTGCCGCATCATCTCTCGAGTTTTGTAATTTCTTTGCTGTTGCTTTTCGTGGTCGGTCATTTCCTTGTTGTTGGGATCTAAGCGGACGGGTTGATTGCCGAGGTGCTTGCGAATGGGAAACAGTTTCCACAAACCGTCTAGTTGAGTGTTCAGGACATCCATGATGTGCTCAACCGTCTCGTAGTCGTCGCTCTTGATGTGCGTTTCCATTTCGATCGATCCCTTGATCTCTTCGTCCTTTACACCCTTGAAACAGTACGAGGGATCCACGTCTAGGCATATCTTTTGTTCGGGTTCTTCAATCGAATTTTCCCAGGGATGAAGGCGTAGGCCAATCGTGTTGTATAGGTAATCGACATTGTTCCATTTTTTGGGTAAGCTGGCCACGGCCAGACCCACTTCCCATTCCCGATGATCGAGACGGAGTGGGGGGTCCAAGTGCGTTCGATACGTGGACATAGTGTTGTCGGGATACCACTTACTGGAACTGTCACTAGGGAGCGTGACGTAAAAGGGTAGTTCGTTGTTCATTGTGTTTGGTTTTCAAGGTCGGAGAAGGTAACAGGTAACCCAAGGTACTGGAGAGCAAGGCCGTCCACAATGTGGTCTGCGAACCGTCGGGTTTGAAAGCCAGTTGGGACAAAGAAACTCCCGCCACGACGTACACTAAAATCACTTGACAGAAAAAGACGATTTCCGCTTGTGGCACACGTTTTCCCAAGAGTGACCAATGGTGGGATGTCGTCTGCGATGTGGTGGACGTGGTTTCGTCTTGCATGTTGACTGACACCGGCGTTTCTCGCTCCTATTTATACGTTTTGTGTACTGCTCCTATTTATACGTTTTGGAGACTGGTCCTATCGATCCACGAGTTAAAACTCGCCGGATAGCCCAACCATTTCACCAATACTTTGTCTTTTTTTCTTTCGAGTACTCTTTCGATGGGAAAGATCTCATCATCGTTGACTTGGACCGCTTGCAATTCTTCGGGATAGAAGGTGCCTTGTATGGGTTCACCTCTTTCGTCCAAAAGTTTGTAACCAGGACCAACGTTGGGTGTCACGTTGAACGTTTCTAGAGTCCAGTTCGGCCAGTAACCTTTGTCGAAGGCACCATGTTTCGGTAAAGCCAAACGTACAGTCGTTCCGAGATCCATTGTTTTTTTCTTTTTCGGGGGACGTGGAGGTGTTGTCAACATCCATTCGTGTTCGGGGCGAACGTCTTTAGGTGCCATGCCGATGGTCCGATGTCGTCTAGCATTGTAAGCCCGAACCAGTTCGTCTAGCACGTCGATGTACCGTTGTGTTTGTCGATGAGTAAAGTATCGCCACATGCGCTCTTTCAGTGTCCGTTGAAATCGTTCCACCACATTGGCCTTGGTTTCGACGTTGTGTGTCACGAAAAAATGAATTTTTTTCTTCTTCAGGTACGCCTGCATTTTTCGATTGAGGAATTCGGTACCTTTGTCCGTTTGAAGTCGTAAGGGTTGTCGACTTTGAAAGATTCGACGAAAGGCGTCCACCAAACTGTTTCCCGTCTTGTTTTTGAGGGGCAACACCCAAGCGTACTTTGAAAACACGTCGATGACACACAGCAAATATCTGTATCCCCCATTCTGTTTGGCCAAGGCGGACATATCACTCAAGTCGGCTTGCCACTGATGATCTATGCCGGCCACCACTGTGGGCGTCCGAGAAAATTTCTTTTTCAGTGGTTTGTGCAAGGTGTACGCCCTTTGTTGTTTCAACCATGTCTTGACTTTGTCTAAGGACACGCCGGTAGCTTTGTGGAGACCCAGGGCTCCACCGAAAGCGGCCGGGTGTTTCGGATCGTAATAGACTTTCTTCAGCTTTCGTTCCATGTTTCAGCAGATTGTCATGGGAACAGGCTATTTATAGTTTTTGCAGAGGGATCCATCTGGCTCTCCTGGTAGGTGTACTCGCAGATCTGACTTGTCCAGTAGGCGTACTAGGGGTATCCGTACTGGAGATTTTCTTCTTTCGCGGGGGTCGCGGCGGAGTCCGTGTCGGTGGCGTGGACAACACGTTCCACCTTTCTTGATTCCCGATGGCTTCGCGCGGTACGTTCGTGGCTTTCAAACTTTGCATCACCCCAAACCATCCCAAGGGAGCCTGGGTATTCTTTCGCCGACGAACCAAGTCGTTCACGATGTCAATGGCATTGGTGTTGGGTACGCGCACTCCATTCCGAAGCAATTCCAAGTCCTCGTTCCACGACCAAGGTGTCTTTTCTTTCATGTGTTTCAACAAAAGGCGAGCCCGAGGTTGATAGACACGGGGGACCGACTCCAGGATGGGTGCCTCCGAAGTTTCTTCTTTTTGCTCGGGTATGTTCTCCTCCGACAAGGGAATGGTCTGTTTTCTTTTCTTTTGCATCGTTTGATAACGGTGTAACAACTGTCCGTACCGTTGCATTTTATTTTCGTCGGTAAGAGTTGGATCGTTTAGCACGTGTTGGATGTCTTGGTGAACATTCTCGACGGCTTGCTGCAGTGGATCTCGATCGTACGCGGGTTCGACCTGTCTGACTTCGATGGGTTTGACGTCGGTGGGTCCGTCGAAGGGTACCAGTTTCATTTTCTTGGCGAATTTCATCTTTCGGGAATGACCGGAACAACCGGGTGAAGAATCCCCCTTTTTGTTGTTTCAGAAGTCGTCGACGTGTCTTCCAAGGTGTTTTGGACGTGCCCAAACGCCGTAACAAGAGGGCGTCTTTTTTCAAGCGTTTGATTTCTTTCTCCGTCACAGGAACGTTACCGCGAATCAGGTTTCCAATACACTCGCACACACCGTCGACGATGGGTTGGGTCTCGAGCAAAAGAGGGCGGTCTTTGGGTACAGTGTTCAATAGATACCGCAGTGTCTCCATGACTGAGCTCGAGGCCGTTCTCCGGTTCCCTTTTTATACCTTTCTGTCCAATCGGTTATCCCCCAAATAGTTTAGATAACTCGGCAGCCATAGCGTTCGCTTTATCCTACCTTCTAAGGAAGGGATGTTTACCACCCTGTTGTCCTCCCAATAGTTTAGATACCAAGGGAGCCAAAGCCGGGAGAGCCATAGCGAGCAATGCTCCAAACGCACCACCCTGTTGGTTGAGAAGTCGCCTTTTGACGTCGGGTGATGTTCGTGGATTACTCATTTTACGAAGCAATGCTCGATGTTGGTCCGTCTGCTCGGTGATCAATCCCTTTCCACGCTGAGCGGTCCGTCGAACGAATTTATTTCGTTGCTTGTTTCTTTCCTCTTGCAGTCTTTCCTTCCATCGCACCAAGATTCGAATCAACACACCCCCGAAAAATCCACGTCCTCCGGGTTTCATGATCAGGGATAGTTTTTCGGTCGTTGGCATGTTTTTCTCCGTCAGTTGGGTCAACACCTGTCGATTTCGTTCCACCCATTTCTTGTGCTGGGCATGCAGTGGTTGGATGTTACCATTCAGCAAATGATTGGCCGCCAGTTTGAACCATTGCAGCAAACCAACACGTGCCCTGCCCGTATTCTTGGCCAACTGTCCATAAGCCATATCGGGAGTCAGATGTTGTAACTTGCGAATGAAGGCCTTCAGTCCTTTCATAGAATTCTTCTTTTCTCTCCTCGGTCTTCGATTGATCGGAGAGACGGGTCGAGGTGGGGAAGGTGGTGACGTGAGGCGTGGTGGTGTGACCGGAAAGGGAGACAAGGGACTCGCGGGTGGCGTTAACGAGGGCCACAATTGTGTTCTAGGTGCCCTCATTTTCGGGCGAGTCGGCCTTCGCACCGTGGGATCGCGAAGATCCGGTGCCAACGTCGGGAACATTGCTCTGGGAAGACCTGGGGGTGGATGTTTCCTCTGTGTATTCTTCGTGCGAGCCATCGTGACAAACAAGAGTCAATTCGAGGTACAGGTCCCCCTTTTATACTTTTTGGACGTAGACGATAGAAGGTTGCTCTTCGGGTAAAATGTTGGATCTCAATCGCAGAGTCTCGAGTGTGTCGGGCTTCAAATCAATGAGTAAGTAACTGCGAGGGGTACTCGTCGCATCTTCATAAGCTTCTTGCATATACTTGGAGCGGGAGGGGTACATCTGACGGGCCAACACACCAATTTGCGATTTGTCTCGGGGATTTTTGAACAAAACCAAGTAATGGGCATTCAGGCTGATGGTACGCTGTTGCTTGTCAAACAAGTTTTGCACGATGTAAATGACACTCGTGTCGTGGTGATGACTCTTTTTCGTGAACCACTTTTGCAATATCTCCGTGTCTTCTCCCATCAAATCATCCACGACTAAGACTTGTGGACCTTTGACTTGATCCATTACATCGTCAATATCTGTCAAGCCTTTAACGTAGGTGTAAGGAAACCGACTGTAACTCTCTTGCCATTCCCCGTAGGCCCACACGACGCGTTGGGGAGGGACGTCGAACAGGGACGCTTGAAGGAATTTCTGTACAAAGACCGTCTTTCCAACACCCGTTGGACCACTGACCAACATGGTAAAGGGATGTTTGAACGTCACATCCATCTTGCACTGTTTACCCCCATTCCCTTTTCCCCTGCCTTTTATACCTTCTCACCACAGAACAACAGACATGGAGTGAAATAAGAACAATGTTTATGTGACAATAAAAACATACAATACAAAAAGCATGGCATACAATACAAAAGAAATAGAAAAAAAGAACGTTAGTTTGGACTGTTTCTCTTCAGGATCTGTTCTGTCATCCATGTTGCGTTTCTCAGGACGCGAGGAATCCAATAGACTTGTCCCATAAGCTTCTGCATCATATCATGTGGGTGCCAGTCTTCCACCTCGGCAAGCGTGACGACGACGGGTACCCATTCGCTCATATCGAAAGAGGGAGGGTACGACAAAACTTCACTCATATCTCTCGGACCTGCACATTGGATGAGTGCGCGGGTCAAACTCTCCACGTCCTTCTCCGCCAGCCAGAGACATTGGGCAATCGGCTTTACGGCTTCGCTGTTCGGGACTTCACTGGTAACCGGAAGACTAGCGGGTGGAATCGACATCTTCGTCGGTCGCTTTCGTTTTTTCCTGGTATCGCCTGAAGAGTTCGAACGATTCTCCACACCAGTACCAGTATCGTTGACTACGGGCGTTTTCTCTTGGTGTATAAATGTTGTTGTCGAACATGCGATTGGTAACGGCTTCAAACTTGTCTTCGGTTTGGATTTCTTCTTGGCATTCGAAGAGACCGTGACCGAGCTGTCCACAGTTGAGGCACTTGTGGTTATCGTCGGTAGGTCTCTTGACTCCGTAACACTTTCTTTTGGTGGTGGTTTGTCTTTCTTCGTCGTTCTTCGCCTTTTGGACTTCGGTTCGTTTGCCACACTGAGGTGCCCAGTGGCCTGTTTCTCCACAGAGGAAACAATTTCCGTAGGACCCACAAGCTGGTCTGTCTTGTCTTGGCTGTGGTGTTCTTTGTTGGGTTCCGTAAGAATCATAAGATGTTCTGTCTTGTCTTGTTTGCTGTTGTTGGAAACGTGCTGGACAGTCTCTATACCAGTGGCCGACATCGTTGCAGAAGTAACAAGCTTGACTCGCCATCGAGAAAGAATGAAAATTCAATCGGCCACTTCACGTCTTATACTCATTTGGTCTTGACGTCACACTCTCTTTTGATTCGTTCTTTCTATTTCTTCTGGTGGTGCAATCGGTATTGCGCACTAACTCTCGTTTTGATTGGTTCGTTGTTTAGTCTATGATTTCCAGGCTGTCAACATACGTTTGCAATTCTTCCCATGCGATGACGGCTCCACTCACGTGACAGGCTTCCAACAACGTTATCAGGTCGGCTCGATTACCGTATTTTTGTCGCCAGTGGTTGAGCATGTTAAAGATTTGATTCTGTGTATCGTTAGGGTAATTCATCCTGACTTGACCGATCCGCGCTTCAGTGATTCCCAGATGTCTGGCAATAGATTCCCAACCTTCTCCTAGTTTACCGGACATGACATTGATATCCATTTGATCCAGAGACCATCGTTTCTTTTTCTTCGGCAAGTCGTCCATCCATAGTCGTATGGGATCCACTCCATCTTTGCGTTTGATCATAGGTGTCTTAAAGCCAGGAACGATCTACCAGTACTTTCTCAAGGTTTGTATGACGTCTTCCTGCCATCGTTGTTCGGTTTCCCACTTCTTAACTTGACCCTGTGGATCATCCACCATGCTGCCTAACAGACTACCAATGTCTTTTGATTTCGGCTCGTCCGCCCAGAGGTAGTGACTGTAATCGTCCACTAGATGTGAGGCTTGACCCGTTATGGAAGAGACGCCTAGTCCCAAACACGAGTGGTATCTCTGACTGGGATGGTTGTATTCGCAACCGATACACTCCTCGTGCTGACTTTTTTCTATGATGGGTAGGTAGCATTGGTCGACACGAAAGTTTAGCCATCGTAGTCTTAGCTTTTCGACAAAATCTACATACTTTGGTATTGGTTCGTCCTCTTCTCCGTTCGTTCGCCATGTTCCCGAGACCCGAAAGTCAGTATCCGTAGGGGTAAGTATTGTTTGGCTGGCCATCGTCATTGAATTGAACGAAACGTTTGTCATACACGATTTTATATTTCTTATTCTCGGGGCGTGTCCATAGACGGCGGTCACGTGATCTGAATATCTTGAACGGATTGGCTATGACCAGAGGTTCGTTTTGATTGACGTGCCGTACGTTCTCCTTCATGGTGACGTAATTTAATTGTTGGGAGGCACGATAATTCAGTGTGAATCCCCTGACTTTACACACGGTTTTTCCATCGCTCTGGCGGTATGCGTAATTCTTTGGCCCTCCGCTTACAAATTCTCGAATGGTGACATCTTCGGGTAACTCGTTCTTCCACTGACCCAAACTCGAACCTTCCGGGGGATTCCATGACGTGGCGTGGTATTGGTAGATGACGCTATCGGTGTCAAAATAACATACCCTTTCTCCCAACTTTTCCAAGACGGAATAGAGTTTCAAACCGGACTGGGCAGTGACAAAAGCGGCGATAACCACGTTGGTGATGGGACAGGGTGCAACGTGTTCTTCTTTCTTCAGCGTTTCCATTAATACCATGTTATCGTTGACTAACTGCACATCTCGCACGGTCTGGGTCACGTCCAACATTTTTTCAAAATAGACGCTGGGCTCCGTGACGTACTCTGTTTTGGGAAAGTTGTCTCTCTGTCCGAATTTACCCCATGCTGTGTTCAATTGTAACTTGCTAAACGCCCGCATCCCCTTGTTGGGTTTTATCGACGCGGGATCCAGACGAATACCTTCGGTGTCGTACACGTCGTTGACGAAGCGGGTCTTGTCTTCTTCGGTGTGGCAGGTGTCGGGATAACCGCTACTTTCCATTTTCTTCTTGAGGTAGTGGTTAATGTACCCCGTAAATAGACCTCCCGTTTTGGCCTCGGGATCGTAGGTGCTGAATTCTTTCCAGTGCCAGAGTTCGTAGACTTTTAGTACTCGGTATCCTAGGGTCACCGCTTTTTCAGTTCCAGGGTGACAAAGGTGCCCACCCAGGCTCGCTGATCGTCGGTGTGCTCACAAGGTTGGTATTCGGCAATCTCCCCTTGTTGCATGTGTTCGTCGACACAGCTTCGACACAGGGCAAACACCAATTTCTGTTTGCGCCGAAACGGGAGCACTGGGTGGTACAGGCCACGGGGCGGCAAGACGGAACACTGGATCAATCCTTCGTACTGCTGCCACTGGTCTTGATCGGGTTGTGTGACGATCGTGGGTTCCTTGATGGGAAAGGTACCGTACTTGCAGATGTAAGGGTACAGGGACACCACGTCAATGTAGCGCATGTCTTCCACCGACTCGTTCACCAACAGTTGGATGGCATTGGTTCTCCCGCCGAAGAAAGCGTTGCGGGGCATCAGAGGTTCGGGAGCGGGCCATTGCTGATCTTCCAAGCCTTGTAAAAATTCGTTCATCTCGGGATCGTGGCGTCGTTCTTCCTCCATCTCACACTCCCACATGACGCGGATGGTCTGCATACCGTACTGTTCCTGGAGTCGACGGTGACGCTCTTGGGTCTTCTGGTACAAGTCCCTCATACTGCGAGATGGATCGTAGGGATGTTTATGCTGAAGGTCTTGGACGGGACCCGGATAACATTTGGGACAACCGTGAAAGGCACACCCGTGAAACTCGTACACCGTACCTGTGGTCGTGTCCATACCATCTAAACTATAAGGGCCAACTCGGCATTCACTACCGTTGCGGGCGTGTCGAATGTTGGGTAGTGGCGTCTGGTTTCGGAAAGCTGCCATGGTCTGTTGATGTTGTTCCCATTCCAACCATCGAAGGGCTTTGTTGGACTGTTGTCGAGGCTGGAAGCGGTGCCAGTCCTTACCAGGTTTCGGCTCTTGCATCAGGGCTCGAGGAATGACGACGAGGGTGTCTTTTTTGAGGTAGTGCGTGCGTAACACGCGACTGCAGGCAGAGGCCAGGGTCAAGCTTTTTTCGAAGGGATCGATTCCCGTGTCCATGAGAAATATCTCGCGAAACACACCACAGCATCGGCGGAGGACATCGACGTCACTTTTACAGTAGGCGAGAATTTCCTGACGAAAATCAAAGACGTCGTGACTGTGTTGTTGGTACCACTCGTGAAACTTTTCTCGTTCCGATACACTCATACCATCCGGATCGTAATCGGTGTCGGGAGGATAGGCGCCCACGTATTCTTCGTTCTCCGGTTTGTTAAAGTGGTGAGGGAAGTAACCTTTCTTGAGTTCTTGCAGGCCAAAGGTCTTGGGCATGTCCCGTAAAGCCATCGGTAGAAAGTTGAGGGAATCGATGAATTTTACCGTACCGACAGTGATCGTCATCGCTTTACCACCATTCATAATCACTTCGGGTTGCGCCACGGAATGTTTGTGCAGCGTCTGTAAAATCAGCAGTCCGTCGTAACCTTTAAAGTTGTGAGCCACGGCAATCACGGGACTCGATTCGTGACTGTCATGTTTCCGACCATCTACCACCGTACCGTGAGCAGCGAGTTGTAAAAACCATTTTCCCACATCGTCCAGCGTGTCTTGGCCTTTAAACACAATTTCTCTTTGGTGATTCCAGTACATGTCACAGTGCTCGCAGGGATCTTGATTGTCGATACAAAAGTGACAACAGGTTTGCAGGACACATAGGTTGGGAATGTGTTCACCGGTATCTTGCTGGCATTCAAAGTCAAAGAAGACGAAACGGGTCAGCGTTGATTTCTGTAGTTTGTCGATTTGGGTCTTCCTGTCTTTATTCATGTCGATGGGTGATTTCAGTGGTTGGATGTAACAAAACTGCTTTTCGGCCGTGTGCCACTCTCGGCAGATGGAACATTCGTATTCTCCGCATCGGTGTTCTTCCAAATTACGCTTGGCCTTGATGACGTCCCACTCTTTTTGACACTTTTTGCATTTCTTCCATCGATAACATATACTGCACTTGGCTCTGGAACGGGTGTCGAGATGATTGTCGAAACACTGGCGGCTCACAAACACACGATGACAACGGTAACACGTCTTTGTGTTGGGATCAGGTGGACAGGGTGGACCCACTGTCTTACATCCTTGACACATCACGTGACATGAATGTTCTTTGCCATGATCGTATCCCACTTGGCAGGTCTCACAAAAATACGACCTTTCCACAAAAGCGGGCATGGAGGCAATGACGTCATAATGTCTGTCGTGTAAATACAGGTTGAGATGTTTTGGGGTCCCGGTGACGTGTTTTGTTCCCCGATAAATCGCCTTCCCAAAGATAGCCCGAGAGAAAACGTTGAGTTGGTATCCTTGCTCTCCTAAATACTTGGCGTACAGTTCCCAGGTTTCCATCCCCGTGCATGCTTGCCTGGCTCCACCGACGGCATTGATAAGGGCTTCGGTTTTCTTCGTCTGCCACGAGTGGGGTCCTGCCCTCCTCTGTAGTCTGTCCTGTTCTCTTTCCCATTCAGGCGTGTCTTGTTTGTTGGCATAATGACGGGCGACGACAATAGCTCGCTGAAAACAGAGTTCGTCGGCATTCTTTATGGTGACGAGGCATCTTTTTTTCTTCAAATATTCTTCGAAATTAGCGCAGTGTCTTTTCTTCGTGTTTGTTCCACCGCTACCTCGACCATCGGGAGGCGACACGTGACAGATACTCATGGACATGCGTTGATCTAATCTAAATTCTTCGTTACTCTGTAACACGGCAGCCACTTTCTGTAACACGTCTTCGGCTTTTAACAAACGATACTCACGAAAGGGTAACCAGATTGGTGTTTTGAGTCCTGGGTGACTGATGGCAATTCTAACATAGTCACTTTCTCTGGCGTCCAAGGTTTGACGAATTTCCTCAATGATGGCCCCAAAGGTGTTGTGTAGTCGTTGTGGCACATCTGTGGCTGGAACGTGGGACCAATCTTCAAGAAAATCTATTTCCACACACAGTGATTCGGTTCTAAATAATCGGCTGTATCGTCTATCCACGGGTCGTAATGTAAAACTCATCTTGCTTTGCGCTGATGGTCTGTGAAAACCTATCGCGCCCCGTCCTTTTTATTACACTACGTGATGACGTCATATCTATGTCATTACCACTGTACAATACTTAGCGTCAGCATAAAATGTTACATAGTGTTGTGCAATACTTGAATCCACATCTTTAAGCACGAAGCTATGATTGCATAACACTTCCCACATGTTGTGCAATACTTGTATGTGACGTCACATGATTCCCCCATTCTCAAATGAATTCGTCCTTATGGTTATAAAGCGGCACACATTTCGTCTCTCATTGTCAGAATGGATGCTCCGGTCGTACGCATCGAATACAACCGCAATGCGGATACTCTCATGTATCTCAGGGGTCACACGCTTGCCGTGATTACCCCTGACGAGATCTTTGTCTTACCTGACGAGGTATTAAAAACACCTCCCAGGAAAAGACCTCCTCCCGAATTAGTGGAGGCCATTAGACGCAACCGACATAAAGTGCGTCGTACCCTCACATTCTAGTGCTTTTATTCGAGTGAGGACAACGGCCCTTTTCAGGGCCCCAAATTTAAATGTATAAAAGAGTTTTTCCCCCGCCCTCTCTTCCCCCTTCTTCTTCTTCTTCTTCTTCTTCTTCTTCTTCTTCTTCTTCTCTCTCTCTCTCTCTCTCTCTCTCTCTCTCTCTCTCTCCGCGCGCGCGCCCCTCTTTGTCGGTCACGCACCTGAATAACCACACCTGTCAGGTCAAAACGAACTAGGTCGTACAAGGTCACCGCGAACTAGGTCACGGCGAACTAGGTCACTCGACCAGGTCACGATGTATTAGGTCACACCGAACTAGGTCACCGCGAACTAGGACAAGGGGTCACTCAGTGCAGGGGTCATCAAGTGCGAGCGTCCGTATACAAGCGGTCATACTACTATACCAAATGAACTTGTAACAATTAGGCAAAACGACAAAATGTGGATGAATAATAGCATTCGAAGAATGAAAAAGAAGAAAAACAGATTACATAAGAGAGCAGTAAAACGAAATTTAGAAACTGATTGGCAAACCTTTCGCAAAATAAGAAATGACTATATAAACTTGATAAGGAAATGTAAAACAGAATATTTTGAGAAAATTGATGCAAAAATTAATGATAGCGAACATTTTGGAACAAGAAAATGGTGGAATCTAATAAACGCGTATACCAAGACACGTGATGCATCTTCAAACGAGCCGCCTCAACTAATAGTTGAAAATGATACATTGTTTACGCCCACCGACAAAGCCAATGCCCTTAATAATTATTTCACACAGCAAACTGAACTACCAAGTACTAATAAATCTCTTCCACCCCTCAAAAATGAATGCTAATTGTCTAGATAAGATTATACCAACACCTAGAGAAATTAAAGACGTAATTAACAGTCTAGATACAAGTAAAGCCTCCGGGCCGGACGGAGTAAGTTCGACAATTTTAAAATTTATTGTAAATGAAATTAGTGATACCCTGTGCCGTCTCTTCCGTTTTTCACTTGAAACACACACTGTCCCAAACTTATGGAAATTTGCAAATGTTATGGCTATCTTCAAAAAAGGACACCCAAATGAATGCAGCAATTACAGACCCATCTCGCTCCTTAGTATTATTATAAAAATATTTGAGAAAATAATATATAAACACGTCTTTAATTTCTTCAAGGACAACTCTATACTAACAACGCTGCAAAGTGGTTTCCTGCCAGGTGATTCTACTATCTTCCAATTAATACATCTACATCTCTTTTTTTGTCAAGCCATCAATCGTAACAAATATACCAGGATCATCTTCTGTGACATAAGCAAGGCCTTTGACACAGTCTTTCATGCCGGACTCTGTCACAAGCTGGATGCTGCTGGAGTCAGAGGGGGGTTATTATTATGGTTCAAGAATTATTTAGACAATCGACACCAATGCATCGTAATACATGGAACCTCCTCGGACTCCAGGGGCATCCCCGCTGGTGTCCCACAGGGTAGCGTTCTGGGGCCACTATTATTTTTATTATATATTAACGATATTGTTGATGATATACAATCAAACATTAGACTATTTGCAGATGACACTTCTCTTTATTTAAAAATAGACGACCCAGAGGCATGCGCAGTTACCCTAAACACAGATCTACAAAAAATCAATGCATGGGCGGAAGCGTGGCTAGTGACTTTTAATCCCCTAAAGACAGAAACCCTAACCTTACAACTAAACGCAACATTGTGAAACCACCACTATTAACTGAACACAAACACCTTGGACTTATTTTTCAAACCAATTGTAAATGGAACAGTCACATTGATAGTATAATTAGTAAAGTGTCAAAATTAGTAAACTGCCTACGCTCCTTTAAATATCGCTTAAACAGAAAATCTGGGACGGGTGCACCGACTACTTATCTAATAATCTCGAATCCCTTCAGCTTGATGCACTACGCACTATATGTGGGGCAGTTAAAGGTACTAGTCACGCTTCCCTGTACGCGGAAACTGGGTTTATTCCACTCAAAGAACGACGAAATCGGCACAAATTAAAATTACTATACAAAATTATAAACAACCTAACCCCACCCTATCTCAAGAATCTCATAAATCTGGAACCAACAAATACATATTAATTTCGAAACGAAGATAAAATCAAAGAATTTCGATGTCGTACTGAATTATTTTCTAAATCATTTATCCCATCCAGTATAAAGGAGTGGAATAAACTCAGCCCCCCTGTGAGAAATTCAAGAACTCTTAAAATATTTTCAGATCATCTCTCCAAAGCAGACATAAAAATTCCATCTTTTTACTATAACGGTCAGCGGAAAGTCCAAATAATCCATAGTAAATTCAGACTCAGATGTTCTGATCTACAGGGTCACAAGTACCTCAGACATGTTACTGACAGTCCCGCATGCCTCTGTGGTCACTTCTTTGAAGATCCTGATCACTACCTTTTGCAATGCTCTTTACATTCAAATGCACGAAAGGAAACCATAGACAAATTACAATATAACCATAAAAACATAAACTGTCTCTTGTTCGGATCTACAAATTACAGTACTGGTGTAAACAACAATATTTTTAATCAAGTACACAAGTTTATTGAGATGTCAAACAGATTTTAACAGACATTAAAACTAGCTCTTAGCAGCTTCATTTTATAGTATTAATCTTAATTAACGTGATGATTTAACCCATAATATATTATACATTGCTATCTTTCCTATTATATATGTATTATTATAGGTATGTGTTTGCCATTTTAACTCTGTATATACACCCATTTTGTTCCTTTGTTTTAATATTATGTATGTATATTATCTAGGGAGAGGGGTTTTACATAGGCTAAGCCTGTTCCCAATCCCGTTCACACATTCTGAATAAAATATTGTTTATAAAAAAAAAAATATGCTCAAAAGTCACGTGATCCACGTGACTTTAGAATTTTATGAAATGCTTCTTACTAATTACTATCGTTAGAAACACTTTAAAATTTATTTGACTTACCAGAAAAAAAAAATGTTGAAATTCATCAGTGTCAAGTTTTTAATTTGGCTGAGTATAGATGAAATTTAAATCGAAAACACATCTACTTAACAAAGGCTAGGCCTATATCTGGGCCCACACTGTCAACGTATCTTTCTCAAATTCATAACAAATCTTCGAAAATTCATTCATCAAAAAATTATAACCAATATGTCATTCGGTTCGGAAAACCGACCATTTATGTCATTAAAAACACGTCAAATTATAGGCTACTAGGCGAACGGTTCTTTTCAGATGGGTAACACAATGGCGTCCATGTGTCAGTGACCACCATTAGCCAATCATAATCGGGACACCGGTTGGCCAGACTCTCTATATTTAAGGCTCTGCGTAAGAGCCCGTGGAGGACACACGCGCTACTGACCGATGTGTCGGGCTTTTGGTTTTGACCCCTCTGACTTTGTACCGTTGATTACAGATTAAACACCCATAAGTGTACAAATGTGTTGTTATTGATGTGTTCCCATGTGAATATTGTTCTTCACAATAAGAAGCAAAATAAATAAGATATGTTTACAGGATCATTTTATTATACGAAAAACTAAGTGATGCGTTTCCATGGCGCTCAGTATATACCTAACTCACAGAACACTATCTCATCATGTATTCTATGTACAAGTCGACATATCACTCAATAATAAACAGCAATTGTACAAAATGTCATTGAAAATAGACCTCGTACATCTGTCACATGATAAAATCTAAACCTTTTCAATTATATATCATGAACTTAAATACATAATGATTCACAAAATGATCATCGTTTGATGAATACGCAATAGTTTTTCTGTACATTATTTTACCCCAATCCATTAAACACTCCGATCTAGTTCACGTGGAAAGGATATTCGTTGATTTCTCTGTTAGGGCACCACACACCGAGCGTTGAAAAAAGTAAGTACGGTTTCTAAAATTGATGGGTGACTAGAATAGATATTTACATATAAATCCCAATACTTCAGATAACTGTAATTATATCTAACTTGCAGCACACTATCTCATCATGATTGTGTTCTATATGTACCAATCGACATATCACTCAATAATAAACAGTAATTGTACTAAATGACACCGAAACAATTTATATCTAACTCATAACACTGAATACAATTAAATGGTGTTGATGCGGAAATCATAATAAACCGAGATAATTATTTCGGACATGCCCGTTCTATTTAAGCATTTTTTTTTTGTGACGGTTGCTATGGTTGGGGGGGGGGGGGATTTTTACGCCTAAGATTTCATTCAAGAAGTTTGATTTCAGTTATCTTCTGAATTCAAAGTCTTATTGAAGCCCCGCAACCTTTGCATTCATGAACCAGTATACCTGTTTTAACTACTGATTGACTGTCAACTATTGATATCCTAAATACAAATTGACCACGGTAAATCTTGCGATTTAAGAAAGCGAATGGGTAACCGATACAAAAAAATGGTGTAAACCAGCAAAATATTCAAATTGAAACGAAAAAAGTTCAGCTGGTACTTTAAATTAGATCAAACAGTCTAAAACACAATAAAATGGCTAAACTGCTGAAATAACTTGTACCAAATCCAGTGGCATCTTTTGACTTAAATGAAATAAACATGATTAACATTAGATCACTGCTACTGCGTTTTATTTTTAGTTCAGAAAAAGACCGAATAAGATCGTGCCTTAAATTATAACCACCTTAAATATTATCTAAGACTTTCAATGATCTTGTATTCAGTATGTAAACTAAGTAAAACTAATATTATTTAAGGAATTAACTCTTGTGAATATCGCCTGTAACAAGACTATGGTGGTAAACTTTATTCACAGCACAACAGATATCTTCACGTTTTATTTATTGATTGTATTTTCAAATGCTGTGCTTTTTCCATATCTCAGTGATTTATCTACGATATCACTTTATTTTCTATTTAAACTTCTTTCTGAAATATCAGCATTCATTTGTCATTACCAACATACACAGAATGTTTTTAGACGTGTTAACCGGTCAAATACCATCGTAAAGTAGTCACCAATCATTTCACCGCCTCCCCTTCTTTGTTGGTATTTTAAACATATGGCTGACGTCGGTTTGAATAAGGTGGTTTAAACAATAATTTGGTATTTCAAGTACACCAAGATACTGGAGAGACATAACTTGTTCGTGGCAATCTTACAACGCACTTATGAGAAATCATGTAGCTGTCCAAATGATCTCACAGTCTACTACAATGAACTAACGGGAAAATTGCTGTATAAATTTACAGAAATCAACTGTAAAGCTTTATTACCAGTAATTAGACATAAAATAACGAGCAATTTACTGTAATCACCAAAATACCCGTAGCCTAAAGTGTACATGACCTAAATACGAACTGGAAAACCTTCAGTTTGAACGTAGTACACCATCTTATAACTACCGTACTCATTATCCCAGTTTGGGCAGAGCTGTAGGACTTTAAGAAAGAGAGAGAGAAATGGGTTTTAAAGTCCACTCAACACAAACTAGGTCATTTCGGGACTAACACATGGTTTAATTTTATTTCAATAATTCGCTTGCGCGTAGGGGTCTTTAGCAGTGGGGGGAAACCGTAGTGCCCGGAGGAAACCCACGAGGTTGAGACGGCGCCCCTATCTCCATGCCACATACGCTCACACCAGGGCTCGAAACCACAGCCACAAGCCAGAGGTGACCGGCCAGCTAGAGGTCGAAGCGCGGCACTCTAGACCACTAGGCCATCCCAACCCCCCTGTAGGACTTTAAACCCCTTTATTCGAAATGTCCCGCCAATGCGAATATAGTGATCATATTGGAATACCTTTGGTGGATCATATTTTATGTTGATATCTGAATTAAGGGTCCTCGCAAACATTTACAGGGAACTATATGATTTTCTCTCAAAATGTCACTTTTAAGGGGCGATCCACGGCTCGAATTAGTGGGTGACATGGGCGAAATAGTCGCCTGACCCATACCTGACTTCGCCCAAAAAAGGCAATGGGGCAAAACTGAAGTCGTACATTTATGCCAGGGCGAAGTCGTAACAAGCATTCTCAAAAACAATACAACAAGTGTTCGCAATTGTGAGCTTCGAACTTTTCGAAGGGAAAACGGAAAATTAAAGGTATTGTGAAAACCAAAACATGTATTAATATTTTTTTTTCGACTTTTTCTGTGTTGGCTGTGACAATGTTTGATAGATTCAAAGTTTACCATTGTATTTGATGTCAACAGGAAATACAATACTTTAAAATAAAGCGAAGGACTCGAATAATAAATTTCCGTTACAACCTCTAGCTGAGTCCAGAAATAACAGCCAATCAAAAGCCATTATGGTCAATATGGTGGCGGATACGATGTTTTACATGTATTTTTGTCTAGATAAAGACAAAATATTGATTTGGTTCTCTTTATTTATTAAAGAATAATAAACATATAACTGTGACTGAATGGGGGCGAAAGTTGTTCTATCAACATAGGGTAGGCCTACACTCAATAACGTCTGTGAGGAGTGAAAATTTCTGTCGAACTATGATAACTAGAGATATATACTCAAATGTAAAAGAATTCGTCAATTCACAATTGTTATCAAAATGAAAACAAATTTAACGAAATGCATTTAGAATGTGTTGATGAGTATAATGTCGTGTTGATATCAATACTGTATACAGCAATATTAGTCCCACTAATCTAAAGACATACGTATAACAATGTAAATGAGTATGTCACTATGTGTAGGGTGCCAAAAGAATGATTTCTTAATCACAGAGTGAGGTCCGTACGAAATAAGTATATGTTTGCAGCTAAAATATGTTTAAGTTATTTTAATAACTTAAAGCATGTTGTGTAATTGTCCCCCGCGTTTAAAATGGGTTCGTCCTTCTGTCTGTCTGTCTGTCCGTCACACTTTTTGGGACACAATAACTCTCTTCCTAATTGAGCTAGAATGTTCAAACTTGCTGTATGTGTTTATTAGGTCAATGCCTTGATGGAGTTCGAAGATGAGCATTTGCCGCTTAGGGTAAGCAGAGATAAGCAATTTGATTGGTTGATGCTTTGGGACACAATAACTTTAGTTCTAATTAAGTGAGAGTGATGAAACTTGGTGTATAGTTTCATTACAGTAATACCTTGACTAAGATCGATAATGAGCATTTTGTGCCCAGGGTAAGCAGAGCGATAAGCAATTTGATTTCCCGAGACTTTGGAACACAAAAACTCTCCTTCGAATTGAGTTAAAATGTTCAAAATTGGTGTGTATGCTCATTAGGTCAATGCCTTGATGGAGTTCGAAGATGAGCATTTTCTACTTTTTATGCCAATACAATGACTGCATTCTCATTCAGTAATGGATTCGACAGTAACAGTGCATAGAAACGATTGACTCGGACACGAGGGTCCTTTCCCTTGGCCAGAGGGGCCCTTTTGTCAAGCGTGGGGGCCCTTTTGTTTGCCTTTAGGGTCCCCCTAACTAGAGTACATTTTCATTTTTCTCGTCGGTTTTAGCATTTTTCTTTATAAAACACTTTTGGATGACAGTTTGTGTACAGTTTGATTAGTCGATATGTTTGAAAAAAATAAATGTGCGATTATTTAATATGTGTCATCTACTTATTTGGGAATTTCGGCGGGGGACATCAGCCTCACCGTTGGCTTGTTTGATAAAATTGGTGGCTTCGATGCTTAAAATTTGACCCCTCCTTCGAGTCTCACTTATTCCTAAGCTCTTTGGATTCAGCGAGTCGTATTGGTGACAAATATATTAGAACTGATTCAGAGGGTGGTCTAAAATAACCATGTAAAAACGGTAGAATCACTTTAAGGATGACACCGAGAGCGGTGACGCAGTGGCCAAAAAGATTAAAAAAAAAACGAGATTAAGGAGCTCAATGAGGCCATGTTTTGACACCCATTTGGGCTTGTACTGGGGAAGTGCATTGAATGTTGCATGGGCAGAGTCTATCGATTCTCACCTTTTTGTACTCCTATCTGTCCACATAATTATGATCAGGACCCCCAAACCACCACTCTTGATTAATACTTTTTGGGACATTGCCACCAAAAATATAAATCTTTCTGATAATTTTAAGGCCAAATGTCAACACCGCCTATTCTATGAGAGGGTATCGCTGCCAATATCAAATGCTCTGCTAAAAATGTCTTTTCCATTGATTATATGTAAAAAGTACAATGTACAAAGTCACAATACCGGTAATGATAAAGTCAAAATTCCTCTAAGGCCAAAGTTAAATGTAAATCGACAAATGTAATGTGTCAAATGACAAATGTTTTAATGCAGAATGCTGTTCTTTGACATTTCTACATTTCTCTCATTACAAATCACATTTGCGCTCTTGCCACATCTCATTTGTCATTCACGCTTTCTTTTCATCAACTTTCGCATAGCATCTTCTTAAATATAATATGCCAATATAGTATGCCACGTGACTTATTAACATAATAATATATACGGAAACGTGCGATCTTTCTTGAAATAAGAATATGAACTATTTCTCCCAGTTAACGTGCTGCATTCATCAGTTGACTTCATGCAATTCATGGGTTCTTATTTACCTAACAATTAAGTTGACCTCAGTTGTTTGTCCCGTACTAAGGGAAACCTTCTCTGCCAATACAGGTCGATCCATAAGCCCAAGTGGTTTCATGCACGCAGATTCTCTTATCATTATTCCACTTTCCTAAATATTTGTTTTCGTAAGATTATATAAAATGAAATAGGCCAAAGACAATATACATGGTCTGCAATTTTGAATAGATTTAGCCTTGTCCACGGGAATAACACACGTTTTTTTTTTTAAATTGATATTGATAAAAAAAAAATTGATTTCAATTTTAACGTTTATGTCAAATCTTTAAATTTTAAGTGGCTTCAGAAATTACCCCTTCCTTGTCGGTCAGCTACTCACCATTCTCGATGATGTTTGTGTTTTCATCAACTGAGCAGACACGACTCTGTCCCCGGCCACCGAAAAAACATTGTGATTTTTAGCCGCTCTTTTCAGCATTTCAGCTTCAAGTTTATTTTCTGTTCTCTCTTCTCCCATCCACACGCTTGCCCTTGCATCATATCAACGGAGAACCAGCTTACGTTGAAATGACGCGGCCTTCAAGAGAAAATCGTAAAAACTTTTTTTTTAAAATGAAGGCAAATCAGGATACCAGGCTAATGCAAGGCGAGCCAGCGACCAGTGTCCCAGTTGAAGTGATCGATCACAATAAAGCTCATCTCGAGCGCTATGGTATCACTGACCGCGTGGGCCTATTTTCCTCGTAGTGAACGGCCAACACAAAATATTTTATGGGCCCTATTTTTTCTTTGTCCCTAGGCAGCTGCCTACACTGCCTATGGGCTAATCCGCCCCTGACAAATAACCTGCGGTTAGTCGAACATTCTTCGATCTGTGTCGGTTTTCCATGCCCGCACTTATTTTGCAAAATGACGAGAATTTAAATTTTAGCATAGAGGTCTTATGTACATACAATTATGGCATGATGGAAATGATTAGTTTGGGGACGAACAGGTTGGGGCCACAAAAGTCTGTTTTACTCAGTTAAGAATTTAGTCAGATTTAGTGTACCTTAGCCGAAATATAACGATTATTTAGTAGATCAACTGAAAGACTGTCAAGAAATTATCCATCACAAATTTTTCCCCAATATTCAGATTCAGGCTAGTAACAGGCGGTCGAAATATGTGTCAATTCTCAGCTGGGTGAAAAAAAAGGAAAATAAGTAAGTAATGATTTGTAGCTCTGCCGGGCCAGTTGTCACCAGGACATGACTAACATCACGATACATATGACGCAATTTGCACGGAGTTTGAAGCTCAAATTCAACATGTCTAAAGATATAAGTGTGCCCGATTACCCTGTACCACGATACATATGACACAATTTGCACGGAGTTTGAAGCTCAAATTCAACATGTCTAAAGATATAAGTGGGCCCGATTACCCTGTATCAATTTCGTGCCAATCCTTGTTGAAATACCGTTAATAATTTTATAAATTTCACTGGTGCCGACATCCACTTGTGATGGTTTCTTGTTAACATAATTTTTGCTTTGTCTATGAATTTTAGAAATCGGAAACGCGACAGAAGGCCTTTTAGCGAAAGTAAAGATCTAAGCCCTATAATCGTGCCCAGTCCACGGGCTAACTGTTACTGAATGAGAATGCAGTCATTGTATTGGCATAAAAATCATCAATCAAGATGAACCTAACTTATCTTGTCCCAAAGTATCAACCAATCAAATTGCTTATCTCTGCCTACCCTAAAATGCTCATCGTCGAACTCCATCAAGGCATTGACCTAATAAGCATATACACCAAGTTTGAACATTTTAACTCAATTAGAAGGAGAGTTTTTGTAATCCAAAGTCTCGACCAATCAAATTGCGTATCGCTCTGTTTACCCTGAGCAGAAAATGCTCATTATCGAACTTAGTCAAGGTATTACTGTAATGAAACTATACACTAAGTTTCATCACTCTCACTTAATTAGAGCTAAAGTTATCGTGCCCCAAAGCATCAACCAATCAAATTGCTTATCTCTGCTTACCCTAAGCGGAAAATGCTCATCTTCTAAATCCATCAAGGCATTGACCTAATAAACATATACACCAAGTTTGAACATTTTAACTCAATTAGAAGGAGAGTTATTGTGTTCCAAAGTCTCGACCAATCAAATTGCGTATCGCTCTGCTTACCCTCAGCAGAAAATGCTCATTATCGAACTTAGTCAAGGTATTACTGTAATGAAACTATACACCAAGTTTCATCAATCTCACTTAATCAGAACTAAAGTTATCGTGTCCCAAAGTATCAACCAATCAAATTGCTTATCTCTGCTTACCCTAAGCGGAAAATGCTCATCTTCGAACTACATCAAGGCATTGACCTAATAAACAAATACACCAAGTTTGAACATTCTATGTTTGAACATACAGACAGACGAACCCATTTTAATACTCACCCAACTTTCTTCGAAAGGCGGGGGACAATAAATGAAATAAACTAATTGCGTCAGGCATACTAAAATGAATTACAAGATATATACATTTCATAAGTTGGTAATTTCAGATTATTCTATTCTGCGAAAAGTTACAATTTAAAATATATTTTGTTAACATTTGAAACCTGGATTATATCTCCTTATCTTAATTGATATTTCAGCTACAAACGGGCTAGTAAAACGGATGTAAAGTGCAGATGGATCAAAAATCCCAAGTCAATACCAAAAGCTGTACAAGATATGGAGACATTATTTCCTGTAAGAAAACCAAATTACAGGTAAATAATGAAATGAAATGGGGTTTAACGTCCTACTCTTCTGCACCTGACCTCGGCTAATGGAAGACGGCATACGCCATACAGTGTGCTATGAGTGAAATTTTGCCCGGGCAGCGGCGCCACGGCCTACTCTTATATCGAATTCCAACTGCTGAGGGATCTTTTACGTGCACGCTAATGTGTACACGGGATCTCGGTTTTTTGTCCCATCCGAACGACTAGGCAGCTGTCCTTGTCAGACCCTCCTTTTGCATCACTGACCGGGGGAAACAACGCCGGAAAATTGAGGGATCGAACACCCAACCTCCAGACTAGCGAGCCAGCGCCTTTCCCACCGAGGTAAATAAGAATAAAGCCAAGAGCATAATCGGATGCTTGAGATTTTAACCAGATGAGAACGAATTGGCCAGTTAATGATTTAATGTAAAAATCTGAGCCTCTGATAAAGCATTGCCATGATAATCGTAAACAGTCAATATACGCACCTTGTCAAAACTACAAGATATGAAAACTTAAGTCAGAATATTTGACAGAAATCTTGAATATATTCATTTTGCATTATCTATTTTTGACCTTTCATAGCAAGAACGAAGGGTTCTATATCCAACTACATGATATATTTTACATTAAAAACTTTATTTAACGCGGTGCCTTAAATAGAGAGGTTAATGACAGAGACCGAGAATTCATGTTTCTTGAATTAAATAAACTTGAAAGATTTTCTGGTGATTAAATTTTTATTCTTTTTTTTTTGTTTATGCTACAGTTATCATTTGTTAGATTGAATGCACTATGCTACAGTTATCATTTGTTAGATTGAATGCACATACTTAGTAGAAACATTTACATCAAAATGTTAGAAATAGTTAGTTTTTGGTCATTTTTGCAAAATAAGTTGCAGAGTTACAGGTCCGGAGTGATAAATTATTGTACATTTGTTGGCCAACTTATGTTTTAAAAATGTTATATTTGTAAAATTTTGTTGCAATTTGAATTTTAAAGATTTATAATAATAACCCCAAAACATCAGTGAATGAGCAAAGTGTTAAATAACCCTCAACTCGTTTTTACTGTACTTTCATCTGTAGCAATAAAATTTGCAGCTCAACAATGGTTGTTGTCACCAGAGCCAGCAAACAGTGGGCAATATATACAATCTATTGTAGATATGATCTTAAGCAAACAAATTAACGAATTAAGTGTAGCAGATACTCAGAGGTCATGGTTACGAAAAGCCCTTATCTTGTCACCAGACACTATTTCAAACCCTTTGTGGTCTGCTGCAAGAAAACACAGGATAACTTTGGTGCAGTACTAGGTGCAATAAAAAGAAATAGGTAAATAAGTGTTTTTCAAATTTAAAGTGATTTAAAATTTAAAGTGATTTAAAATTTAGGTAAATACTTATGAAATTATTACTTGCTTCACACATTATGTTCACATTTAAGGGTACACCATTTATGGACAATTGTCATTTGCAATAATTAGGCCGCAACCAGATTTTTTAAAGTAATTTATTTCAGTTTCACAGCTTCACTTCAAAAAAGGTTGCTGTCTGCGTATAATTTAGAAGCTATAAGGAGTGTTTCGTGGAGTATAAATCATGAAATAGAAGCCGTAAAAGCCTACAACAAAAAATTTGGAACTATTATTGAAGAAACAGGTATTGTAATTTTATACTTTGTGCAACAATGATTACTTATGTATTTCAATGGACATACATCACAAATCTGAGTATCCTCCCAAAAATTCCCACAATGCAATTTGCTTGAAATTTGTATTGAAGTTATTTGGAAGCTAAGCACTACTTTATGTATTTAAGGTATTTGGCTGCACGAGTCTGGTGTTCTTGGTGCATCACCAGACGGAGTTATAACCAAACAGAGATGTAGCAATTTACCAGATTTAGTAGAAATTAGGTGTCCATATAGAGATAGAGAAATGAAAGTATGTGAAGCTGCTTCAACATTTAAAGACTTCTGTCTTGGTAAGCTAGGATTTATTATCTTCAGTGACTGCATGGATGACTTACTTGCTGTGGGCGTATGTTTCGTTGCCTGGCAACCTAACTGTTAGGAAAGGTCACTGTCTTACCACGACCACGATTATTATCACCAAATCCAAGGCCAGTTTCATATCACACATAAAACACCATGCGATTTGGTCATCTGGACGTGCCAGGATCTTGAGTGCATAAGAGTAACTAGAGATATCAGTTGGTGTTCCAACCTAAATAAGTAGATTGAGTTTTATTTTGAAAGATTCATTCCAACATTACTAAATACGTAAAGATACATAATGGAAGATTACATAAAGTGCTGACAGTTTTTACCATAATAGTTAAACCAAGAAATAGCCATATATTAATTGTAAATAATTCAAGTTAAACATACATTATGTAAGAACTAAATCTGCCTATTCTTTAGGCCTGATGTGATCTAAATAACTAACTAGAAATTAACATATACAAACCATAATCAACTCTCAACTTTCATTCATGATTTAATCATAAAACGGATAATCAAGACAATGTTTTTTATTGTACCGACTTTAGTAATGATGTTTGAGGCTAGGCCGGAAATTTTCATGTGGACGTACTATGGTCAAAATTTTAATCTGATTTTAACAAAAGTTTAAATATAGGTCTTATTTCCCAAAAATCTTGGTTCCTGTCAATACTGGGATATTGGATCATTACAGTACAAACGGGTTGATGAAACACAATTATTGTGGTGTTTTTTGTTGAAAATTGCCACAATAAATAACTTGGTGTGACAGTCGCTGTCACGTGACATGGTAGGCCTTGGTGAAATTTTACATGCAAGATTAACAGTATTTATGTCATAAACAATCGATGTGAAAACGATTTACTGCCACGATGTTATGAATTTTCGTTAATAATACGGCCGCGTTAGGTCACGTTGTATAGTGAGAACATGCGATTACACATATTCTGCACGATATTATATAGTCGTATGCATGACAATTATGCATAAGACTACATATATTAAACAGTTTAGATATTTATGCTGTTTTCAAATTGTTTTGCATATACAGTAAAGTTTGCAGAAGGCACATTTCAAGCTTTTGGTGCGATTAGATAATTTCCGTTTTGTCGCCATCTTTGAAACATATCCTAAATTTTCTCGTACAGCAGACGAGTTTCGACTTTTCTGGGAAAATTATATTATTGCATCGGTTCAAATAGACTGATTGTAGTAAAAATGATAGGGGAAAGTATTTTGGGGCTCTGTGCATGGAATACCTAACGGCAGTTAAGACCGACTTAGGTGAAGGAAAAAACGTGCAATTAAATAAAATGGACCTAACATTTTGATCCGAGTTGGACAAAGATCCCACTTAGTCCAAATGATTTTATCTCAGTTTGCCGAAGATCTGACTTATACAAATCCGATTTATGTAAGGTTTACTTGTATTAAGACTTTACACTTAAGAATTATTCTCGAATCAAGGCAAAGGTAGACATTTTGATTATCAATATTTGCGCATATCGGATCGTAACTTCCTCAATTATGTCCCCTGGTTGTACAAAAAGTCGTGTTTTGGCTTGTGGTCCCTGTAGAGGTCACAATCATTATCTGATTTCCAAAACTGTTTAAATAGATCACCGTTATATTGGTTGAGTTCGAATTTTGGGAAAATCCTACCAAAACTGCCAGACAAAATGGCCGTCCCTCGTACGCAAATTATCCACATCATATCGGTTACTGCCCTAACTTACAGAGCTAAACCCCTTATTTAATATTTTTCATAATACTGGCATTAAAATGAAAAAAAAAAACAATTTAGAATTGAATTTTGGTCCCTTTCAATCGATACTGATGTTATCTTCCTGTGCAAATGGGGGTTGGGATGGCCTAGTGGTCTAGAGTGCCGCGCTTCGACCTCTAGCTGGCCGGTCACCTCTGGCTTGCGGCTGTGGTTTCGAGCCCTGGTGTGAGCGTATGTGGCATGGAGATAGGGGCGCCTTCTCAACCTCGTGGGTTTCCTCCGGGCACTCCGGTTTCCTCCCACTGCTAAAGACCTCTACGCGCAAGCGAATTATTGAAATAAAATTAAACCATATGTTAGTCCCGAAATGACCTAGTTTGAGTTGAGTGGACGTTAAACCCCATTTCTCTCTCTCTCTCTCTCTCTCCTGTGCAAATATATGGGATCCAAATATATGAAAGCCTTGCTCACAGCAGCTAACTAGACCGATAAGGGTTGTCATTGTCACATACTTCTGCTGATATCAATTGTTGTCTATAGAGCATGTTAATTTAATACAGATAGAGTGTTAACTTTAGTCGTAAGAGCGTTCACAAGGTTCAACAAAGTGAAGTATGACCGGAACTCCAGATTGACAAAAACAGTTGAAATGAAACAGGATTCTTCGCCACACTAATAAACAATGTAATGGACTAAAACAGTGTAAACCATGGTCGTTTTATAAGTAATGTTCATCTAATTCACCGAACATAATTGATTCAAAATTAAAAAAAATATCTTAGAATTTGAAAATAAATTACTAAAACTAGTATTGCTAATACTAATATGCTTACTTCAATGTGTGTTACTATTTAAATACAAGAAATTGTAGAAAAAGTCGACATTACAATGGGCAAACAGCAATCATATGGTAGTAAATTGACAGTAATAATGGATTAGAAGAACAAATAAATTCTAGCAACTAAATTGTACCATTTTTAAGTTGGCCATATTTAACTATATATATGAAATGAAGTAAACAGATTAGCACAAGCATTACTAGGTTAAGAGTTTGAATTATACTGTAAATTCCACACCATACATAATATCTTAGGGGTGATGATTTTCAGTGATCACAGGAGTAAATGTGAAAATCCTGGCATCTGACAATTTTAACCGTATTTACAATTTGAAATCTATAAATTAAATGTAATGATAAAATGCACTTATTGCGGATACTTTATAGATGATATTATTACGCACAACTTGAAAAACAAAAAATACGAATTCACTATGTTTAAAATAGAAAATCATCACTCCTACCCACATAACAACATGACGTTACTTTTACGTAAAAATGGTCAGTCAGTTTACCATCAGTTTGCTCATCTTCTTAATGAAAATGTAACGTCAGGAAATGATGTTAATTTAACGTAAAATTTACGTCATTTTTACGTTATATTTACGACATTTCCTGACGCAAATCTATCGTCAAGTTTACGTCATATTTTGACATAAATCTAACGTAAAGTTTACGTTAGATCTACGTCAAAAAATGACGTAAATTTTACGTTAGATTTGTGTCAGAAAATGATGTAAAAATAAGGTAAAAATGACGTAAACTTTACGTTAGATTAACGTCATTTCATGACATTACATTATCGTTAAGAAGATGAGCAAAATGATGTAGTCTGACCAACCATTTTGACGTAAATATAATTATTTCAATAATTCGCTTGCGCGTAGAGGTCTTTAGCAGTGGGAGGAAACCGGAGTGCCCGGAGGAAACCCACGAAGTTGAGAAGGCGCCCCTATCTCCATGCCACATACGCTCACACCAGGGCTCGAAACCACAGCCGCAAGCCAGAGGTGACCGGCCAGCTAGAGGTCGAAGCGCGGCACTCTAGACCACTAGGCCATCCCAACCCCCATTTGCACAGGAAGATAACATCAGTATCGATTGAAAGGGACCAAAATTCAATTCTAAATTATTTTTTTTTCATTTTAATGCCAGTATTATGAAAAATATTAAATAAGGGGTTTAGCTCTGTAAGTTAGGGCAGTAACCGATATGATGTGGATAATTTGCGTACGAGGGACGGCCATTTTGTCTGGCAGTTTTGGTAGGATTTTCCCAAAATTCGAACTCAACCAATATAACGGTGATCTATTTAAACAGTTTTGGAAATCAGATAATGATTGTGACCTCTACAGGGACCACAAGCCAAAACACGACTTTTTGTACAACCAGGGGACATAATTGAGGAAGTTACGATCCGATATGCGCAAATATTGATAATCAAAATGTCTACCTTTGCCTTGATTCGAGAATAATTCTTAAGTGTAAAGTCTTAATACAAGTAAACCTTACATAAATCGGATTTGTATAAGTCAGATCTTCGGCAAACTGAGATAAAATCATTTGGACTAAGTGGGATCTTTGTCCAACTCGGATCAAAATGTTAGGTCCATTTTATTTAATTGCACGTTTTTTCCTTCACCTAAGTCGGTCTTAACTGCCGTTAGGTATTCCATGCACAGAGCCCCAAAATACTTTCCCCTATCATTTTTACTACAATCAGTCTATTTGAACCGACGCAATAATATAATTTTCCCAGAAAAGTCGAAACTCGTCTGCTGTACGAGAAAATTTAGGATATGTTTCAAAGATGGCGACAAAACGGAAATTATCTAATCGCACCAAAAGCTTGAAATGTGCCTTCTGCAAACTTTACTGTATATGCAAAACAATTTGAAAACAGCATAAATATCTAAACTGTTTAATATATGTAGTCTTATGCATAATTGTCATGCATACGACTATATAATATCGTGCAGAATATGTGTAATCGCATGTTCTCACTATACAACGTGACCTAACGCGGCCGTATTATTAACGAAAATTCATAACATCGTGGCAGTAAATCGTTTTCACATCGATTGTTTACGACATAAATACTGTTAATCTTGCATGTAAAATTTCACCAAGGCCTACCATGTCACGTGACAGCGACTGTCACACCAAGTTATTTATTGTGGCAATTTTCAACAAAAAACACCACAATAATTGTGTTTCATCAACCCGTTTGTACTGTAATGATCCAATATCCCAGTATTGACAGGAACCAAGATTTTTGGGAAATAAGACCTATATTTAAACTTTTGTTAAAATCAGATTAAAATTTTGACCATAGTACGTCCACATGAAAATTTCCGGCCTAGCCTCAAACATCATTACTAAAGTCGGTACAATAAAAAAACATTGTCTTGATTATCCGTTTTATGATTAAATCATGAATGAAAGTTGAGAGTTGATTATGGTTTGTATATGTTAATTTCTAGTTAGTTATTTAGATCACATCAGGCCTAAAGAATAGGCAGATTTAGTTCTTACATAATGTATGTTTAACTTGAATTATTTACAATTAATATATGGCTATTTCTTGGTTTAACTATTATGGTAAAAACTGTCAGCACTTTATGTAATCTTCCATTATGTATCTTTACGTATTTAGTAATGTTGGAATGAATCTTTCAAAATAAAACTCAACCTACTTATTTAGGTTGGAACACCAACTGATATCTCTAGTTACTCTTATGCACTCAAGATCCTGGCACGTCCAGATGACCAACTCGCATGGTGTTTTATGTGTGATATGAAACTGGCCTTGGATTTGGTGATAATAATCGTGGTCGTGGTAAGACAGTGACCTTTCCTAACAGTTAGGTTGCCAGGCAACGAAACATACGCCCACAGCAAGTAAGTCATCCATGCAGTCACTGAAGATAATAAATCCTAGCTTACCAAGACAGAAGTCTTTAAATGTTGAAGCAGCTTCACATACTTTCATTTCTCTATCTCTATATGGACACCTAATTTCTACTAATTCTGGTAAATTGCTACCTCTCTGTTGGGTTATAACTCCGTCTGGTGATGCACCAAGAACACCAGACTCGTGCAGCCAAATACCTTAAATACATAAAGTAGTGCTTAGCTTCCAAATAACTTCAATACAAATTTCAAGCAAATTGCATTGTGGGAATTTTTGGGAGGATACTCAGATTTGTGATGTATGTCCATTGAAATACATAAGTAATCATTGTTGCACAAAGTATAAAATTACAATACCTGTTTCTTCAATAATAGTTCCAAATTTTTTGTTGTAGGCTTTTACGGCTTCTATTTCATGATTTATACTCCACGAAACACTCCTTGTAGCTTCTAAATTATACGCAGACAGCAACCTTTTTTGAAGTGAAGCTGTGAAACTGAAATAAATTACTTTAAAAAATCTGGTTGCGGCCTAATTATTGCAAATGACAATTGTCCATAAATGGTGTACCCTTAAATGTGAACATAATGTGTGAAGCAAGTAATAATTTCATAAGTATTTACCTAAATTTTAAATCACTTTAAATTTGAAAAACACTTATTTACCTATTTCTTTTTATTACACCTAGCACTGCACCAAAGTTTGAAGCAGTTATCCTGTGTTTTCTTGCAGCAGACCACAAAGGGTTTGAAATAGTGTCTGGTGACAAGATAAGGGCTTTTCGTAACCATGACCTCTGAGTATCTGCTACACTTAATTCGTTAATTTTTTTGCTTAAGATCATATCTACAATAGATTGTATATATTGCCCACTGTTTGCTGGCTCTGGTGACAACAACCATTGTTGAGCTGCAAATTTTATTGCTACAGATGAAAGTACAGTAAAAACGAGTTGAGGGTTATTTAACACTTTGCTCATTCACTGATGTTTTGGGGTTATTATTATAAATCTTTAAAATTCAAAGTGCAACAAAATCTTACAAATATAACATTTTTAAAACATAAGTTGGCCAACAAATGTACAATAATTTATCACTCCGAACCTGTAACTCTGCAACTTATTTTGCAAAAATGACCAAAAACTAACTATTTCTAACATTTTGATGTAAATGTTTCTACTAAGTATGTGCATTCAATCTAACAAATGATAACTGTAGCATAGTGCATTCAATCTAACAAATGATAACTGTAGCATAAACAAAAAAAAAAAGAATAAAAATTTAATCACCAGAAAATCTTTCAAGTTTATTTAATTCAAGAAACATGAATTCTCGGTCTCTGTCATTAACCTCTCTATTTAAGGCACCGCGTTAAATAAAGTTTTTAATGTAAAATATATCATGTTTCTAGCCTCTTTCCTCGAACTTGGTTTGAAACGCTTTATTGTACACGATTCGTGTACCAATGGTAAAATTTTTATTGTGTCTTAAATATTGGATATCAGAAGTCCATCTTTTTCCGGTAAGATCACAGCATTGTTGATTTAAATTGACAAAAAATTCGTGTTTTCAATGTTGAAGATTTTGGATGATATTGAGTTAGAGACTTAGCTACTTTAAACCTTTCACAAACATCAATAAATGTTTACTAATTCGGGGAGGAAATTGGTCAGGATGCTCATATTTTTAGATTCAACAAAAAGTTATATTTTCCTTTTACCAGCACAAACATATATAAATAATTTAAAAAGAAAAACAACTAATGGCGCGTTAACTGAGTTATCTTTCCTTTGGAACAATTATTCATATTTTTATTTAAAGAAAGATCGGTCTTTTCCGTATTTATGTTAATAAGTCACGTGGTATACTATATTTGCATATTTAAGAAGATGCTATGCGCAAGTTGATAAAAAGAAAGCGTGAATGACAAATGAGATGTGGCAGAACGCAAATGTGATTTGTAATGAAAATATGTAAAATGTAGAAATGTCTAAGAACAGCATTGTGCATTAAAACATTTGTCATTTGACACATTACATTTGTCGTTTTACATTTAACTTTGGCTTTAGAGGTATTTTGACTTTATCATTACCGGTATAGTGACTTTGTACATTGTACTTTTTACATATAATCAACGGAAAAGACATTTTAGCATAGCATTTAATATTGGCAGCGATACCCTTCCATAAAATACACACATATCTGCAGTTGGCCTAGATCAAACTTCAAAAGATAGTGTCTACTTTTGAGATTGCCTTAGGCTTATGTGACACTCAGAGTTTACTTTTTTACTGACTAATGACTGTGAACTGGTTTCTAGATGTAGGTCCAGTGACGGGATGTTCGCTAGAAACAAAGAGGTTTATTTCTATTTTCAATTGAGACCATTTTTTTCCTTTCTTATTATCCTACAGTTTTTTTTATTCCACATTTATCCCCCAGCTTTCTATCATTTCAGGTGCCAAGGCTAATGTTTCATTCATAGAGTGAATTGATTGACCTCAATACAAACTTTAAAAAGAAAAAAAGAAGCAAAACAGGTGAGATAAATGTGCATTTCATAGACTTTAAAAAGTACATCCAACCTGATTCCCACTTCTGCTGACTAACGGGCTGGAAATTTGGTGCTGCACAGGGTTTTCTTCTCCCCTTGACTCAGAGTTTACTTTTTTACTGACTACTGACTGTGAACTGGTTTCTAGATGTAGGTCCAGTGACGGGATGTTCGCTAGAAACAAAGAGGTTTATTTCTATTTCCAATTGAGACCATTTTTTTTTTTCCTTTCTTATTATCCCACAGTTTTTTATTCCACATTTATCCCCCAGCTTTCTATCATTTCAGGTGCCAATTCCAATGTTTCATTCATAGAGTGGATTGATTGCCCTCAACATAAGCTTTAAAAAGAAAAAAGAAGCAAAGCAGGTGAGATGCACATTAAATGTGCATTTCATACACTTTACAAAGTACATCCAACCTGATTCCCACTTCTGCTGACTAACGGGCTGGAAATTTGGTGCTGCACAGGGTTTTCTTCTCCCCTTGACATGTAACTGAATGACAGAATCGCACATTTTGACCATTTTCTGGATGTCAATTATCCATTTACCTGGATAGTATTCACCCCAGAATGCTCATTCACATCCAAATTTAACATTTCAGGTCTACATCTCAAAGCCCGATGACTTCCTGGACTGGCTTTAGTAGAATGATGATGCATATCAATTTCATCCCTGATCTCTAGGACATCGTGTAGTGAAAGTGGAAGGCAAATCGTAATCAGTTTGGGTTCCAGCCGAGGACCTCTGTAAACTTTGCTTTTTGGTGATGATTTCATTTCCGAGCTTGAAAAGGACACCCTTGTGTTTATCATGACCTCTTATATTGGAAGATAACATAAATGCCAATAAATGGCCTGTGTGTTGTCGGTTGTTCATACCTCTTTGCCAGGAAAGTTGTAGACACCATCACCATTGTAAATCATTTGACAGACCAGAGTGAACAGGGTGACCTATGATTGGTCAGCAGTGTATCCGATTCAATACTGCGGGGTGGGGATGAAAAAAACTGTTGTCGTGTTACAAAATCAGATTTTTTCCACAAACTTATCCTGCGGAAATACAGCTATATAGGTGATATTTTGATATTCATAGGCACTTCATGTTTCAACATCTTCGATTTGACCACAATTTGGCACTTGAAGCTATGTTAACAGAGAAAACTGTGTGTTTTTTGATGAAAGTGTCAAAAAAAAAAAGTCCAATATTTCATCATGATAACTGTTTTAAAGTATTTTCATGTTTGATTCACATTGAATTTATCTCATCTTTTTACAGAATGCATTTATGCTCAATAATAAAAATGTTCTGTGGAATTCAAAATGCATGTGCTTTCAAATTATAAGATTTCATATTGGGGGATGGGGTTGAAAACGCTGTTGTAGTGTTACAAAATCAGATTATTTCAACTTACTTATCCTATGGAAATACAGCTATATAGGAGACAGTTTAAAATTGATAGGCACTGCAGGTTTCAACATCTTAGGTTTAACCATAATTTGGCACTTGAAACTACGTTAACAGCTAAAAACTGTGTGTTTTTTGATGAAAATGTTAAAAAGTCTAATATTGCATCATGATTGCTGTTTTAAAGTATTTTCATGTTTGATTTACATTGAATTTGTCTCATCTTTTTACAGAATGCATTTATGTTCAATAATAAAAATGTTGTGTGGAATTCAAAATTCATGTCCTTTGAAATTTCTGTCTGAAATTCCGCAGTTTTCTGATGTATTATAGTGTTTGCAGAATGCAGCACTGCTCATCTGAAAATGCATGGATTTTCATAATCTTTGGTCAGGGAATGCATATATGTTTTTTTATTAGATTGCAAAAGATTTGTTCAAATAGCAACAACATGTGAGGTATATAGGACTAAGACTAGTAATTATTTCCCCCTATTTCACGAATGTAGTGCGAGTAATTAATAGACAATTTTTCCCTTATTTTTTTCTTCCCTCTTCCTGCATTTTTGAGTTGACTTTTTGGTCTAGAATTGGAGAAAAGGCATCAAATTTCCAATTTCATAGCAGTTTTGGGTAATACTGAGGATATTACAGCGGAGGGATAGGGGGTGTAAAATGTCTTTCTGTGGAGCAATCATTGTGTCGGAAGTGAGATTTTCACCCCAATCAACTTCAAATCCCGATTGCAAAAAATCTAAACCGTCAACCCCCTACATATTTATGTCAAATGTGGTCCCCATTGTGCCTAAAAAGATTGGAAGCAACGGAATGTTGAGAAAAAAATACAGCCTGTGATGTTACAGGCATTTAATATTGAAGTCAATGGGCAAATAATTACTAGTCTGAGTCCAGTAATTCACAGTTTAAATTTCAATATTAGATTCGTAAATGGCATTGAAAGAATAATCAAATGATAAAATCTTCCCTTTTATGACATATTTGCCAAATGTAACATGGCTCAATATACTGACCGTACAGTTAATTCAGGCTAACGCCCTCTATTTATTTAGTTACTCTGCCAATAATTTGCAATGAACACACGTTCCTCATTTTGAAATATACATGTACACGCAATAGTACAAGAACAGCACCCTTAAACACATGCTGGCTTGATCTTCAAGCATCCTAAAAATCATACTCCGCGCAGTGTTGCGTCTGATTAGAGGTAATCCAACTACACACTGCTATTATGAGTGGATATTGTTGTGTTAAATTTTGATTGATCAGTAGTCCGTCTACCAACCAATCATGAGCTGCCAATACTGGACCAAATATGTTTACATAACGTATACGTCATGATTCACGATTTTATTATGCCTAATTAACCCGTGCATAGCAGAATACTGCAGTAAAACTAATTGCGTGACAAACGAGGCTATCAAGTCGAATGAAATGTAAACAATACTGTTTGGAAACGAACATACTTTTACCGTTTTAATACCTTAAATCATTGTCCAAAGTTTTAGGGAAGACCCAGATGAAACGAAGGACTGTCATGTTACTGTACTTAAGTGATAGCTTTCATTGAACGGAAAGAATAGACACACTCCCGCATAAGTTCAAGAAACAGACGCTATTCCAGCAATGGTCAGAGAGGGATTTCTCGGGCCATTGCTTCAGGAATATGCCTAAAAATATACATTCAGTCGTATATGTGAAATTATACCATTTGTCATATTGCTAGGATAAAGAACAGCGGACACAAAGGGGACATAAATGTAATATCTTTCAGTAATTCAGTTTAAATTCAATATTAGATTCGTACATGAAATTTAAAGAATAATAAAATCTGCACTTTTATGACATATTTGCAAAATGGCTTAGTATACAGACTGTACAGTTAATTCGGGCGAACGTCCTCTATTTATTTAGTTATTCATTAACTTGTGCGTTATATAAGGTTGATTTCACTATTTGGATCCATGAAATTTCTGACCAACATCTAATCCTTTTTACCCTTTTAAGTTTCCAAAGTGATGTAATCATGCTATTCACAGCTTTGGTCCTTTTGAAGTTTTTCTTTTATCTTTAGATTTGTCGAACCAGGTTTTATATATAGAGCTAAACACTAATTCAATAGTATAGTAGATTTACTGAAAACCAAAGCTCCGATTTGTTTACAATCATCGGGTTTACTTTATTGTAAATGTTCATTGTGTCGACAGTGTCCGTCAAACAACTTTAAGATCTTAGAAATATTTTCAGACAATTATTATTGATCAGTGTGAATATATAGATTGCGTGACAAACTATTATTAACAATATAATTATCAATCCGTATGACTTTTATGATTGGGAGATTTTATTAACATTGTTCCTGGTTTTAAAATAATCAAGAACACATCACATTGCTGTTGCCTTTTATAGAATGTGGAAATACAACTTGGGGACAAAGGAGCGATACACCTCCATATCTGTCATTTGATAATAGAGCGAAACTTAATGTATGTCCACGGGATGTTTTACTATTTTAAATCGGAATGAGGAAGATACTATTCCTGGGGCTTAACGGGTGTCGTCTGGAAGAATACTGATTATACTTGCTTTAAATACATTGCAAAAACTATATCCAAGAACAGTTGGCAGGAGACATTGATTGATATGACAGTCTTGTCAGATATATAAACTATGTCAATGTGAACATTTATATTTACGTTGTATTTTATACGGGGATTTACATTCACGTTGACATCAGAAAGGTAAGCTGCGCCATCAATTTTTCTAACAAGTAACAAGTCGACAATTATGTTCAATATCTGTCCCACGTTTCTATTGGAATATAACAAAAGAAAACAACATGTATTTTTGTTCACCGTGGCACAATGCGGTGTTATATATTTTAAAGTGGCAAATTACTTTTAACTGAAAACAAAACTTAATTTTTGTATATTAGAAACTTCTTTTCGTTTTTATTTACTGAATTCTAACTGCTACCGTCACTACATGGTTTACAGGCTTGGGTACGATAAAATCAGAGGACTGTATTTTATCTGTATGGAGTACAAGTTCTTTCGTCAGATGTGCTGAATCAGTATATTATACTCAAAATGCAGAAATAATTCGCAACTACCACATGTAATTATGTTGTCGTATTTTTAATTATAAGAATGCCATTTATATAGCGCTAGTCCACACAAGAGTATGCTCATGGCGCTTATGATTCAGTTCTGTACAATAATTTAATGTTCAATACCAAGGTACCACTAAACATAACGTTTATATAAATATGTCTTCCATAAGGTTTTGAATGTCGATAAGGATGGTCATTTTTTGAGGTGGATATGAAGATTGTTCCAGTATACTGCAGCAGTGTATTTAAAAGATGGCGCACCAAAAGATTTCACGCTGTAATTCGGAATCGTTAGAAGAAGTTTATCATTTGGTAGAATGTTTATAGACGAGGAATGGAGATTGATATTGTTGTAGGTATGAAGGTGCATTTCCATTCACTGATTGGTATGTCGGACACAGCAATTTGAATCCAATCCGCTCATTTAAAGAAGTCAATGTGTTCACGTGGGTTCGTTTTACAAATTACTGGCGGCTTCATTTTGTATTCTTTGTAAACATTGGGATTATTCATGGGTTATACAAATTAGAATACTGTTGCAATAGTCAAGTCGGGAAATGAACATACAACGAACCAGTGTTGACGCAGCATCTTCGATGATCATATGACGTATTGGTCCGATATTCCAGAGATTGTAACTACAGCTTTTACACAGAAAACTGATATGTGATTCCATAGAAAGCTTATTGCCCATAATCAGACTAACTGATGTTTTAAAGTTCATAACTGATTGTTCAATATAGATGGTCGATTTCACATTTTTCCAGTCTGCGAGTTAGACTTACAACTGGGATTTCGGTCTTAAACATGTTGGTGTCCATCCAGGATTTCACATTTTTTGATATAGGCTGCTACATGGATTTGCATAAAAGAGGTGTGTGTAGAAGATTCAGTACATTAATGTCTTTAATCCGTTTTGCATGATTAAATAACCTGGATGATAAGGCAAAACATCATACTTTTCAGAATAGTTTTAAAATATCGACTCTTTTGATCTGTGATTTTGTAATATATTTGCTTGTTTGAATGCCACTTTCGGAATACTTCTAGAACAAACTTGAAGCTTATCAGCCCCTTTCTTATGCATAATATTTTGTATTGCATATCAATGTTTGGGTAGACGTTGACAGATAGGATACGGTAGTCGCTGATAGTAATTGTTCAAAGACATTTGAATAAACTAGCACGAAAACGTCACTTATCAAAATATTTTGGGCTGAATATATAAAACAATGATTTATCATTTAACTTCTTTTTAAATTATTAGAGAAATTGGCCACTGATACTGGAATTGTTCCATACATCATTTTAATAGAAACTTGTCTTAATTGAGCAGATTTTAGTATTATTGCTATTGCTTAATATACCGTACTATCGATCTTAAAGTGGAATACTGATATCAGAAGAAAAAAACTCAACTAAGTAGTTATCAGTGGAAGTAAACCAAATATAAATAGCAAGCACAATCGATCCTAACCCATTAATCCGGTGAATTAGGTAAAATTGAGGAATAACAATGGAAAGTATTACGGGTGTTCATGATAAGCGTAATAAAAACCTCCACATTGGTTGGACGAAATAACAGTAACAATAGCACACACGATATATGTAGCGCCACGAATCGTCTGTCGGACGTGGATAGCAGACAACGCCCCCCCCCCCCAAAATAAAAAAATAAAAACGTCGCAACATCCGGACATGGGTCTTATGGACCATGGGTTTCGAGTGAATCTGGAAATTGTATACAAAGATTTTTCTCAAAAGGGTGGACACTTTATTGAAATACGTATATATCTTTAGAATACATTGTAGAATTATGATCTAGGTATCTAAATGTATTGCTCTAAGGTCAACAAAGCTTGCAGATATACAAACTATAAGATATAATCAATTACATCAAACAGCACATTCAAAATGAATTAAAGCATATTTTGTAATTTCATCTCCAAATTTTTGTTTTTTCTGTTTAAAAGCATGTAAAGGTAAAAAAAACTTATGAAGAAAAATATATGTATTAAAAAAATAAATTTATGACTACTGCCTTCAAAATGGCCGCTTGCAGACGACACAACGGGGAAATAGGCTTGTAAAAAAAGGTATGTATCTGCTTGAATTGAATGTTAAACATTTGAAATTGTTGTCAAAAAGAAACAATACATCATACACATCCTGTTTGTATACCCAAGTAACAAAACAATCATTTGAATATAACTAAATTGGTCCCATAGTATCAATATGTCAGTGATGCAGGACGGAAGACCTGACAAGGACAGCTATCTAGTCGGTCGGATTGGATGGCACAAGTCTTGTAGGAATAAAATAAGTAATGCCACGATTCTGTGAGCATGCAGGAGAAAGAATGAAGAGCTAAAGGAGTCAAGTCCGGTGAAAACAAGGATATTCAGTTCTGAGTACCGCCAACAAGAACAAGCAAAGGACACATGCATCTTTTGTGACAACGTTGCTGGGTCTGCTTGTCTCCGCTGTGCTTTTACATTTGACGTTGATTTCAAAATAAGAAGGTGTGCTACAAAACTTTGTGACACACAACTACTAGCAAAGTTAGCTGCAGGAGACATGGTGGCTATTGATGTCCAGTATCATGCCAAATGCTTAGTAAAACTGTACAAACAAGCAAAACTCCCAGAAAGTGTTTTGCATGGCATATCTATTGCTGAACAAGTCTCGTATATATAAACCTACAACGAGTAAATGGAAGCCAGGCTTGTGTTCCGTATGAGAGATGTCAAGACCCACTGCATATCTAGACTACAGAAACTTGATGTGAATGGTGTTCAAGTTCATACCACCAGACGTAAGTACCAGATCTTGACTGCCATTCTAGGCCTGAGATCTATCTCATACTGAAGACAGAGAGGTTCTACGTGCTTATTACCGGGACATTGGAGCAGCTCTAAAGCAAGCATACACTGAAGATTTTGATTCTGAGGCACTGACTCTAGCAAAGGCATCTAAGATCATACGGCGTGATGTTTTTAAATTCAAGCAGGTTTCCAATGAACGAGAGAGCTGTTCATTTAACTCTTACTGCATTAATGAATATGATTCTTGGAGGAGGGGGGGGCAAATATCAAAGAACATTTTGTCCATGACAAGCCGAAGTCCTCTGCAAACCAAACTATCGGCACACTAGAAACAGATAGAGACACCTGTACCACATTGTACAAGATTCATTGAGAAATAAGGAAGATAGGACTGGATTATACTCTCCATGACATGGGTTTGTGCATTTCCGTGATCTTTGACGTTTCTCAGACATAGCCAACAAAATTTGTGCCATGTTTGACGAGGAAGGAGTGGTATGTCCCCAAGCCAGGCCAGGTTCCAGTGTTAGCCATGGATTAGCCATTCTTTGCTATTGCAAAAACGATTCAGTGGAACTTCCCTGTTACGCATGGAGAACATAAATAATGTGAAGTTAGCTCAATTTTCGGTTTTCGATAATCAAATTTGAATCTCAAAAAAGCAGATCTAATGGATGTAATTCTACAGAATGTCTCCAATGGGGATGTATGAGCATGTCTGAGCAGTGGATTAACGAAAAAACTGCTGTTTCGCCTTGTTTTTTTATATTGGCGAATCTCGAAAAACGAGCTACTCGTTTTTCGTTATTCAGGCTTGAATCTCAAAAATATACTTCATTTTAGAACACTTATTTAATCAATTGTATTTTGGAGAAATTCAGTAGATATACATGCATCAGAACTGCTATTTTGAGATTCAAGTTTGAAAATCGATAAACGAGATTCGCCAATATAAAGAAAAAACACAAAGATAAAGAGCAGTTTTTAGATGAATCCACTGCTCAGGCATCCCCATTTATGATATCTTTAGTTTGTTTTACAAAACGAATTTAAGGATTTAATCCCTTTTCCTTTACGTGTATTACAGGTGGGTCAGCATGGATAACAATGAAAATCCAGAGATTATTGGCTGAAATCAATCCTGAGTTTGATACCGGAAATTGGTATTCCCCACCGGAAGTCAATCAATGGGATCGGCATGATCACAAAACACGAGAATGGACTTCAGATCATGAAAATCCAAACATTATTTGTGGAGATAGACATGATCTCGTTCAGAGGGGTCCCTATTATTAAATGCCCCTCCCAGAGTGTTCAAGGGGTCGGAAAATTTGAACCCCAACAGTGTTGGATATATTGGCCCCTAATCAATCCAAAACAAAAAAAAATCAATTTTAGCAAACAAATCCCATGGGAGCTGTTTCTATTACATGTCACACGACACTACACGATACGACAGATGATGGTGGGGCTCTTGGTTTGATAGACGACCCAAATGCCCTAATGCGTTGGATGGCGACATGGCCCGAAATATCGAGGATGATAACAGAGTTTGAAGACAATACAAACAGCACCACCAATGATTCACCATGAACAAACTTATGCAGTTCAAACATCATTTGCGAAGGATGTGACAGCAATTATTGAGATTTTTTAAGGACCTGGGGAATCCATAAAAGGCAATGGCGATCTCCTCACAATTGACACAAAGCTAATAATGGACTCAAATGTACAGAAGACTGTGAGAAATAACTATAAACCGGACCAGACACAGTACACCCTTTTTGCGAAAACAAGTTTGTGGATCAAATAAAACAAGCCAGCAGTGAGGCTGATGTCCCCCGCAGAAATCCCGAAATAAAAAGAGGACACATATTATAGTAGAGTCAAATTGCAGAATAACCCTTAAAAAAATTGCAAGAAAACGTTTTATTGCATTTTCTTATAGTATTTGGTCTAGACAATAACATATCTAAAGTTTTATAAAATTGAGCTATCGCAAAGGGTCTAAATATGACGTCAAACAAACCCCCCTTTTCTGCTCATATTTTATCAAAGCCGTTGTTTGAGAAGGGCCAGTTGTAAGACAATGCTATTATAAAAGCAATATCTTAGTAATTGATCACTTTGTGAGTGTTGTGCAGCATTTCGAGTGACGTCATGGCGTTATAAGGGGTCGTTATGACGTCACGACGAAAATTGTTCCTTTCTGGTGTTTTTTTGCCATTTTATTTGAGGTTGTAGATGGATGGATTGGATAAATGATCGGTCTAGACCTATATTATCACCTAAAAAAGTCCAACTCCCAAATCCGTGCCAAAATGGGTCAACGTGGCCGAAATTAAAAATGGCCGCCTGTTTTGGCCGGTAAATTTAAGTTTCCACTCAATTATCATAATATGATCATTTCTATCAACCTACACGTTTTCTTTGTAAGTTATTCTATTTCCATAAATACTTTTGTGATAAGTGTTACTGCTGAAACAATATTAGGGGTTAATGTATGGAAGTTAATGATACTCTTACCTTAAAGCTTATACAATGACATTCATCGAGTAGCGGCGTATGGGTATGTCGACAGGGACACTTCCAGGTCATTGCGGAAACTGATCATGCCTATTGAAGCACGTTGCTAATTTAAGTCACAAACATATTCAAATGTTGATACACATATGGATTTAGTATCACCTGCCTATTTGTCACATGTGCAGTGACAACGGTCTTGAAATCTTGCAGACACAACGAAACTTCACACTTCATCATACCAAGCCCCTCCTTGGAGATTTGTGACACTATGGGGATGGATTGTGACTATCCTGGTCACTTATCATCTAGGACTCTCCTGGACTTCACCTCATGATAACTATTTCCAATGTTCAGAAGTCTAGAAGACTTATTACGTTAACTGTGTTTTTATGTCGTTAAAACATCCATGGTACAGGAAACTACACACATAGCTATGACATTAAATATAAGTTAAATATCAGTTCTCTGTCCCCAGCTTGATTCTCTTTACCCCACCATTTCGCAGGACACGTTTACTGACGCTACCCCTGAACATCATATGGCTCTCTAACGACCAACGGGGTGGTCTAATCCAAGTGGTGTCTAATCGATGTCCGAATAATTTTCTATGTTTCCCTGCCTCTTAGTCTAGGAGGCGACAATACTATATACCGGGAAAGAACCGGAAAACCCCACGATATACTGAATACCGGAAAACACTGGAAAAACACTAAATACCAGAAAACAGACTTAATACCGGAAAACACGCTAAATAGGTAGCCCAGAGCCTGATGCCCTGTGTGCGTTGGTTAGGGTTAGGTTTTTGCGTTGTGGGTTAGGGTTATGTTTAGTTTTGTGTGTGTTTTCCGGAGGACCAGACTCCGAGTTGCCTATTTAGTGTGTTTTCCGGTATTTAGTATAACATGTTGTTTTCCAGTTGTTTTCCGGTTGTTTTTAGGTATATAGTATAGCCCCTAGTATAAGAGAAACTGTGAATGTTCTTTATAAAGAGGTTACGTGCACGAGTCAGTATTCAGCCCAAGGCAGTTCCTTTATCGGATTGGTTAGCTGCACAGACGCTACCCTTGATTTCAATACGGTGTACTTATAGGGCACCTAGGAGGGCATATTCCTGAAGCAATGGCCCGAGAAATCCCTCTCTGACCATTGCTGGAATAGCGTCTGTTTCTTGAACTTATGCGGGAGTGTGTCTATTCTTTCCGTTCAATGAAAGCTATCACTTAAGTACAGCAACATGACAGTCCTTCGTTTCATCTGGGTCTTCCCTAAAACTTTGGACAGTGATTTAAGGTATTAAAACGGTAAAAGTATGTTCGTTTCCAAACAGTATTGTTTACATTTCATTCGACTTGATAGCCTCGTTTGTCACGCAATTAGTTTTACTGCAGTATTCTGCTATGCACGGGTTAATTAGGCATAATAAATCGTGAATCATGACGTATACGTTATGTAAACATATTTGGTCCAGTATTGGCAGCTCGTGATTGGTTGGTAGACGGACTACTGATCAATCAAAATTTAACACAACAATATCCACTCATAATAGCAGTGTGTAGTTGGATTACCTCTAATCAGACGCAACACTGCGCGGAGTATGCTAGGAGGGTAGCTAACCACGTTTCTAACGCATGGGATTACCATACTTGGATTATCAGACTATGATGTCGTTGCCTGATTTTATTAAACTTCTAGACATATTCTTGTTAGCCTAGTTCACTGGTACTAGCTAACAACAACAACAATATATTAAACAGAGCACCTTACAGAGCCAAGTCTCTAACTCAATATCATCCAAAATCATCAACACTGAAATCACGAATTGTTTGCCAATTTAAATCAACATTGATGCTTTGATCTTACAGGAAAAGGATGGGCTTCTGATATCCAATATTTGAGACAAAATAAACATTTTAGCATTGGTACACGAATCGTGTGCCATAATCCGTTTCAGCCCCAGTTCTATCACTAGACTAGAGGAACAGGGCTATACACATTGTACCAAATCAAACGTCGTATATAGACTGGAATAACCAGGCGCTAGAAATTTGCATTCGATTGAAAATGCTGGCTTATTTCGCCGAACATAACTGATTTGAAATTAGCGTAAAAACGGAAACCATTGAATGTAAATCAGTTTACATACATTCATATTACAGTATTCTATGCGTTGCGACCCACTTGTGTCAATTTTTAGGTCGTAAATGTGTGCGATTTAGCCCCTTTAAGTAACCTCTACGGTATATAGCCTCTATATTGTTACAGGTTGGCCTAGCTCCTACGGGTCTAATAGGGGAAATGAGGTTGTTTTGTGTCGCTCTCGTATTGGTCAAACATTTTGTGAAATTCATTCGTTGTGTGCTTCAATGAGTTTGACTCCACTGTCGATGTTGGTGATCGAAATCGGACATAGTAAGTTGAGAGAGGCCCCTTCCATTATGCCAGCTTCTGCAATGAGCATTAGTCGGTCTGACAGTCTAAATGGAATTTAGACGATGCTTGATGATTTATTTACAAACACGAGAAAGTGAGTTGAAAATGGAATCCGTTGCCTCCAAAACGTATATTTCCCCGCCAAAACTGGTCGCCATCTGGAATTATTTCCCAATATTGAGCAAAATGTGTATGGAAATAGATCCAGAAACATGATGATCAACTTTAAATATTCTACCTCAATTAAGAGCAGAGCTGTGATGATCCAAAGTCTCGACCAATCTCCCTGCTTACGCTCTAGCGATAATGTTCATTATCAAACTTAGTCAAGGTATTGATGTGATGAAACTATACACCAAGTTTCATCATTTCATACTTAATTAGAACTGAAGTTATCGTGCCCCAAAGCATCAACCAATCAAATTGCTTATCTGTGCATACCCTTAGCAGAAGTATTTCGTTTAAATGAATTAATATTTCGTTTAAACGAATTAATATTTCGTTTAAACGAATTAATATTTGAGGTTAGACAAGTGACAATAATTATTTCGTTTAAACGAATTAATTATTTCGTTTAAACGAATTAATTATTTCGTTATTACGAATTAATTATTTCGTTATAGCGAATTAATCATTTCGCTTAAACGAATTAATTATTGTCACTTGTTTAACCTCAAGGGTTCTTTCTGGGTCTACCTGCTAAATAGTATTACGTACAAGCGAATTAATGATATAAAAATGAACCATGTGTATATCCCGTATATCGATAACGATAGAGATCATGATTGTTTTTTTAACATTTCTTTTTTCAAATTCGGTGTTTGGAGCATTGGGGTTAGTCGATGTGTTAAATCGTAATTGATTAATCGAAATGATTAATTCGTTTAAACGAAATAATTAATTCATTTAAACGAAATAATTAATTCGTTAAAACGAGGTAGGGGGTGATAACCCTTTTGGTCGGGGATTTGGGCCAAATTTTTTCTGTGAGATGGGTTAGTACCCAGATACATCTGTGAGATGGGTTAGTACCCAGATACATCCCCACAAAATATTATATTGATTCAGTTGATACCCACCCGGAAAATTGGAAATATATTTTTTGATAGAAAAAAAGCAAAAAATAGGCGATTTTGGAACCAAATGCGGATGACAAAATTTTGGGCATTAGTAGGACCACTCTGGTTCGTCCTAAACACCGAGTTTAATAAAGTTTCTACTGCTAATTCTACCTTGGTACTGTTCTGATACCCAACTCTGTCTGAAAATTGAATTTAATGAAAACCAATGTTTGAGATGCTATATCTCGTTCTTTGCAGGGACTAGGACCAAAATTTAATGTTACCCACATCTAGCAACCTTCCCAGTAACAAAATAAAAAATAAAAATGACCAGAACGGGCATAATAAATACATGAGAAATAAATTAAAAACACCAAGAAATAGGATAAAATGTTCCATTTATAAATAGTATATGTTTGGACATCTTTACAAATTTAATATATTCCATTTAGTCAGTATCAAAGATGATTTAGACATGGGAGGAACAGAGTAAAATGAGATTTAGCGTCCATTGGACACAAACTAGGTCATTTTGGGACTAACATATGGTGATGCATATCTATGGACATCATATAACAAAGTTAATATATTCCATTCAGTCGTTAGCAAGGGTGAATTTGACATACGAGAGAGCAATGGGGTTTAAGATCCACTTGATGCAAACTAGGTCACTTTGGGACTAACATGTTACAGATTTACTTCAATAATCGCTCGAGCGAAAATAGAAAATCCACACAGTTGGACAAACAACACCACACTTGCATGCTGTGAGACTATTTGACTCAATGACTGACCTTATGATCTAAAGTCCATGTAGACCAGAGACAAGTTTCGTGCAATTTACACAGAATAATTCATTTTATTTGAATATGATATGGTAATGAAAGGTGAAATATGATACATGATTCAGAGTAAGCATATTTCAGCTCTTGGGTAAAAGATCACTACGCTGTCAATAGCATCTTCAGTACATTCTTGTGGCTGGAAATGTTTTGTGGAGAACCGGACAACCTGAAACACGATAATTCTTGAGTGACAGAGAACCACATCAGCTAAGTCCCTGACCATAAACAATTAGTCGTCCATGGGTTGAAGGCTTGAAATGTTTCCGAGGCATATACATGTTTGCTCTTTTAAGGACGAGGGGATTGTACATGATCCAGTGACATTAAGTCATAGTCACACGATTAGCAAGATGACTACACAACAAGCATAGGATTAGTGGGTTCACGTGCCCAGTTATTTTGGTCATACTAACTTATTCCCATCTGTATTTAGGAGCCGATCTTTGTATAGAAACATTAAGAAATTTTCATGGAGAGGCATTGAAGATTATGAGGCTATGATAATTCCATATTGAAATCCACGAAGGAGAAGAGGACATAGACTACATGTAAAACAGTATTACAAAATAAAACAGTACTCTTGGGTCCAAAAACTTGAAGAAAAGTCAGATAGCATTTACACTCGCACATAGAAAACTAAGTACGTAAGCACTTCTGCTCGAACGTAGACATGTAGGAGGTCGGCACATGCGGTCAACATTATGCTGGAGTGCCCTAAATCCTGCTGTGTTCAATACCAAACATTAAATGTCCCTACCTGAACACTTCTGAATGTTTTTTCTTTACATGAGCAGGTGTGCAAATTAATAGATCAAGTTTATTATAATCATTTCAGTCAATAAATCTGTACGATGATCTATTCCTGAATACTTGAATACTGATCTTAATAACAATGGTCTGATCCCTGCAAAATGATACACGACATATGAGTCTTCCCTTGGCTATCAAGCGAGCGTGAAAAATCCAGAGTTATGCGCCCTTGAGTACGAAGGTTTGATAAATCCGGCTCATCAAAAGTTGAGAAAAATGAGTTTTTAGACATACATAACAATGTCAAGTTAAACCAAATGTAAATATATTATGGGTGAGTTACTGGATGATATTCTGGTTGATGTAAACAAAGTGAAGGACACACAGGAAGATAAATATCCAACTTATTTTATCGACTGACCCAAGGCTCTACTGAAACAATATGGCGGACCAGGTAAACAAAGATAAACAAAACAAATTAGACAAGTTTCTAACTCAAATCCCAAGGCTCAGTGACAAAAAAGATATCAACAAACGGGAAGCTAACTTCAGTCCCGATAACACATCCCCATCGCTACAGCAGGCTGAAAAGCAAGCGCGTCTAACAATGCTAAATGACCCTCACAAGGTATGTTTGTCAAATCCAGACAGTCCTGTCTCCAGTCCACATAAAGACACAACTTGTGACCTAGTCAATACTGTGAGTACCGTGACAGCAACAACTCAAAAAGATGAAACAATATTTCAGCTATCTAATATTGTATGTGCTACATTAAAAAATCAAGAATTTATTGATTCTATTATACCACTAATAAGTGAAAAAGTCATGAACTTAATTACACCTCAATTGTTCCAGCTAGTGGATCAACACATGGAACCACATATTGAAACAATAGAGGCAAACCGAAAGAAAATCGAGCTTAAAAAGTATGAGCTGCAGCAACATAAAACAGAAATTGATTCATTAAAGACTAAATTACAAGAGGTAGAGTCAAGACTAGAGGAGCAAGAACGATATTCTCGCAGAACAAGTCTGAGATTTAACAACGTAAAGGTACCAGTTGACACAAACGGGTATATTGTTAAACCCGTGGATACTGATTCAATAATCCAAGAAATTTGTGACAAACAATTAGGCGTAAAGTTAGACATCCGGGATATAAGAAGGAGCCATCCAATTGGGAAACCTGTCGGTGACAAGATCTCAATAATAGTTAGGTTTATATCATACAGACAGAAACACATGATAGTCAATCAAAAACAGAATTTGAAGGACAACCCTGATAAAACTTTCATAACAGACAATCTAACAAGACACAGGTACAACCTCATGAAAAGATTAAATGGACTCATTCTGGACGTACGATGGATCAATTGTTGTAAAAAGATCGGAATCATGTTGGTGTCAGTTTCAATAGAACCATTTAGCAGTAACTGGTCGAATTATGAGTATACGGTGTTGATTTATGAGGGTTTTTTTTATTTATTATTATTATTTTGTTGGTGGTGAAGTCTTGAAAGAAGACACACGTTAGTATCACTTTATATAAAACTATTTATCACTAACTGGTCGAATCATGTGCATGTATATATACTATTCAAAAAAAGTAGGGGATATTTGATTTTGGGGGCATAATACTAAAATATGCAAATGACTACGAAAAAAGTCACTATAGAACCTAACAGAAGAAACATTTCCAGTTACATGTGACGCCCAAACGCACCAATAGCTACCGCATGGAATGCAGGTGATGCTTGGGATCATCATGGGGGTCCAACCCAAGATTTGCACGACTCTGACTTTGAATGTTACAGTCATTGTGGCATTGAATTCCAGGGTGGAAACACCAGTTTAATTGCGTCGGCTTACTCAAAATGAAAGGTTACGTGCTCTTGGCATGCTACAGATCGGCACAGCACAGGCGGTTGTGGCGCGGACGATGAATGTTATTCAGTCTGTCATAAGCAGGCTATGGTCCAGATACCGTGATACATAATCTTTACAGGACAGACCACGCTCAGGTCGACCAAGGGCGACAACTCAAGCCCAGGATCGATTTATCCGTACCTTGGCCTTGAGAAATCGTGTCATCACAGCAAATTAGATCAACGCTCGTCTTCAAACAGACACTGGTGTGAGAGCGAGTGGCCAGACGATTCGGAATCGACTGTATAGGGGTCACCTTCGCGCCCGACGTCCTCGCGTGATCCCTTGTTTGAGAGATCATCACATTCAGGCAAGACGTCGTTGGTGTAGGGATCGTCAACACTGGGATACTCGACGCTGGAGCAATGTGATGTTGTCAGATGAGTCAAGGTGTGGCGTCGTCGAAACGAGCGCTTCCAAGACGTTAACGTCATCAGACATGATCGAATTGAGGGTGGTTCTGTTATGGTGTGGGGAGGCATCACTGTTGCTGGAAGAACGGCTTTACATGTTGTTGCAGGGCGTGTTACAGGCCAGTACTACCGGGACAACATCTTGGCAGTCCATGTTGTGCCGTTCGCACGACGTCATGGCCGCCGTTTCATCTTCCAGGATGACAACGCAAGATGTCATAGGGACAGGATCGTTACAGGTTACCTCCAACAACAGAACATCACCACATTACCTTGGCCAGCACTGAGTCCCGACCTCTCCCCCATCGAGCATGTCTGGGACATGCTTGGACAGAGGTTACGTCAATAAGGTCCTGCCAATGTCCAAGAACTTGCTGCTGCGTTGCAACAGGAATGGGACAATCTGGACCAAAATGACCTTAGACGTCTCATTAGGAGTATGCCACGTCGGATCAATGCTTGTTTGGCAAACAGAGGAGGATTTACCCGTTACTGACTTTGTTGTGATGCTGTGGTAACTTTGCTGTTTGACCCCGGGTATCATTTTACCCTTATAATGGTCAGTCTGTGCCTTACTTAGTCTACCGATCATTTGGAATAAATCGATGAATGTGAACTTCATTTCATTTTGTCATTTGTTTCTTCCCCAGTTTCATTAGGTGACTTTAATAACACTTAAAAATCAAATATCCCCTACTTTTTTTGAATAGTATATGTTGTCGGTTTTTTTGTTTTGTTTTTTTATTATTTTGTATAAAAACTTATATTAATACTTAAGTTCGTTATCGGTCATATCAGTTAAACGCGACTTAAACATGCACGTGCTTCTCTTTATAAACATTTCAGCCATGTGACGTGATTGTGTGTTTTAACGTTATCAGTATTATCAGATCATTCGCTTCACGACCTATTGGTAATTATGAATACATTTGAAATTTAATTATGCTTTATCGTTTATTATGGTAGCTCAAAATAAATTGCATTTACAAATATCCCTCGCTGAACATATATATTGAGCTAAAATTCCTCCATTTGAAAAAAAAAACAAAACTGTAATAATATATTTTAATAAAATCGAATATCAAAATCTTAATGGTCATTGATAAATTGCTCCCTTAAGAATAGTATAGAATCTAGCAAGTAGTAACTTGGAATCAAAATACCTATAATGTTTTTCTCTTCTTTTGACGCCGTAAACCGTTAGACGGAAATGAAAAAAAACGTCATACAATGACGTTTTAAGCTTGTACATATTTTTTTGCCTTTTTTCTTTTTTATGTTTGTGTGATCGTCCAAAATTGTATGCCGTGGTATATGTATCTTATTTTTATGCCAGTGTGTATGAACAATCCAACTGCAGTGTCATTCTGAAGTTGAGGCTATTATTTGATAATGGTAGTAATGTGAAGTCTCTAGCAGTGACTATTACGAAAGGACTTAAATTATGTCAGGCCCAACATGCAATTATTCTGGGATTAATAGCTTTTTCATAATTGATAAAAATAAACCAATAGTAGACACTTTAGATAAAATCAATCAAAAAGACAATGCAAAATCAATAGAAACTTTCGACTTTTCTACTTTATATGCTACAACATGCAGACCTTAAAAAGAATTTGGATTGGTTCGTGGATAAGGCTTTTAATGGTGCTTTTGGAAAAGGCAGAAATCTGATTTCCATCTACTCACAAGATGCAAGATGGATCATAAAACGGCGCAATGCCAATACTGTAGTTTTCGATAAAGAAAAATTTCAAAATATTATACATTTTCTCATTGACAATGCCATATTTGAGGTTGGGGATCAGATAATACAACAAACTATTGGTTTACCAATGGGAACTGACCCCGCCCCATTTATGGCAAATGCACATTTATATAAATACGAATTCGACTTTCAAGACCATAAAAGAAAAACAGATTACAAGGTAGCAAAAAGTCTAAATTATACCTTCCGTTACATTGATGACATAACACCTATCAATGATAATGGTAATTTCAATAAATACAAAGATGAAATATATCCTCCTGAACTTATATTAAATAAAGAAAATTCTGGCACTATTAATGCATCTGTCCTTGACTTGGACATCAATATAATTAATAACAAATTTAATGTCGGTATATTCGATAAAACGGACAAATTTGGTTTTGAAGTAGTAAAATACCCGTCAGCTCATAGTAACATACCAGATACGACACTATACAATGTTTTCTATTCACAGGCATTACGATTTTTAAAAATATGCAACAATAAAGAACTATTTCTTTCCCGAATAAAAACTCTTAATTTTAAGTGCACGGCCAAAGGTGGTACACAATTACGCATTTTGAAAGAAATTTCAAAACTTCCATTTCTTCAACATAACAAGTTTTACATTTCTTATAATGATATTACTGACTACCTATTGGATAATGATTTTATATAAATTGCTTCTAGATGTCTAGTCCTATCTGGATTATCGCCCTTATTTTTAGGCCTTTATGGATACACTAATAACTTACGATTTCTTTAGCATTCCTGTTTTGCATTTCTTACGTGGGACATTATATAATAATTATACTATGGTTTGTACAATTACATGGTCTTTAAAACTAATAGTTTTTATTTTTTTACATTTTAACGTAATTTTATCTAGATTATCGCCCTTTTATCGGGAAATAGACCTTTCTCACGCTAAATTCGAAAACGAGGCTCGGTATACAAACCCGCCGCATCCGGATGCAGACGTCGTCAATGTAAACAATGGCACTTCACTGCTGTGTCCCGTTGTGTACAAGCGATTCTAGGTACGACATTGACAAGAAGCTGTCCTTTCACAATATACCGAAAGACGAAAAGCTACGGAGAGAATGGATTGTTAAAATAAGAAGAGATGAGAATGCATTGTTCAAAGTAAGTCATGCATTTTTAATTTCATGACCTACGATTACGAGAATTATCATCGAATGTCAACATGCATAAATCGCCGATCGTTGTACGCCCCGTCAAATAAATATTCCAAAATAAATATTTTATTATTTAGTTCTATAATATGTCTAATTTATTTATTGGCATTTTCAAAATGAAATTATCATCATCATTGTTATTATTAATGTAATGAAGGCCACCAGCTTGAGCTTGGGCTATATTTCATTGTTTGTTAAACTTTTACTTTTTTTGCCATTGATAACTCGGCATAATTATTTTTTAAGTAACAAGTACCCGGTACCGTATGTATAGGCCTTATATCTTTTCATTGCCTTATAGTATAGGCCTAATGTTTGTTACAAAAATGTCATACCTAATTATTTATTTATTTATTTTTTTTAGATTACAGAAGCTACCCACGTTTGCTGTCTACATTTTAATTCAAATGACTTTAAAAAGACACTCTCTGGAATGAGAAGACTAAAGAATGGTTCTGTTCCGTCGCTTTTTAATTGGACAACCTGTCATGAGGAAAGGCCTGCACCCAAGCAAAGATTACCATTTAATAATTCCAGGTATAGGAACCATACATAAATATTTTAGATTGTTAGTCGATTGCGTTCCCTTTAATTTTAATAATAGGCCTACATCTATGTATTTTTATGTAGTTGTTAAAAAACTACCCCCCACCCCTATTATATAGTTAGCTCACTAACCAAGTCTCTGGTCCCTCCCGGTTTGGTTCAATATTTTATGGGGTAGTTTCCTCTTGACAGTGTATATCTGTTCAGATGGAATGTAAAACTGCGGCCCATGTTCACATTGGCATGCACATAAAAGAATCCTTGGTAAAGAGCACTAAAAATAGGTTGTACCATCGTAAAACCGCTGTCCAACCCATCTGCACAGTGTACTGTAAGGCCATTTTTTATAAAGTAGAACGGAAAACCACATTTCATGTCATAATATAATCCTATTTTTATAATTTAATTCAGGAATGACATGGTGAAAGAATTTATACCACCACCATTTGAAGATCGTGATTATGCTGTTTCACCTTTAAGTTTAGAAGAAAAGTTTATTTCTCTTCAACAGCATAATAAATTTTTAGAAGATCGTGTTTTAAGTTTAAGTACCGGTAGTATGAAATTCGGAATCCAACGCTTTTGTATGAATGATGATATGGTTTTATTTTATACTGGTTTTCGTGATTATAATAATTTTTTATCTGTATTTAATGCTTTACAGCCAACTGCTGTAAACATGATTAGGTGGAGCCAAGTTCAGAAACAGCGCAATCAGTCATCACAATTTAATAGTACTGCTTTTCGTTCAGAAAGTCTTCTACTGATTGATCAATTTTTTATGTTTTTATGTCGAGTTCGGCAGGGTTTTTCTGAAAATGATTTAGCAGTGCGTTTTGATATTTCTATCAGCTCTGTAAGCAGATTTATTATGACCTGGTCAAATTATCTTTATGTAATGTTAGGCATATTACCAATATGGCCAGATAAAAGTACTATTAATAAATATATTCCAGAGTGTTTTAAGGTTTTATACCCTAATGTACGAGTAATTTTAGACTGTACTGAAATTAGAATTCAAACCCCAAGTTCCAAAGTTCGTAATTCTGAAATGTATTCTAATTACAAGAGTCATACAACAATGAAGGGCCTTTTAGGAATAACACCTAATGGTATGATTAGTTTTATAAGTTCTTTGTACACAGGCAGTATTTCAGATAAAGAAATAACTCGATTATCTGGGATTATTGATCTTTTAGATGTTGGGGACGATGTCATGGTTGATAAAGGTTTTTTAATTCAGGATTTGTTGACTCCTAAGGGAGCTAAGATTGTCATTCCACCTTTTTTAAGACAAATGGATCAATTCACAAAAGAACAAGTTAAGGAAACTCAGGAAATAGCTCGACTGAGAATACATGTAGAAAGGGCAATAAGGCGTTGTAAGGAGTACCATATTTTTGATTCTGTAATTCCTCTTACCATAGCGGGTTCAATAGACCAAATTTGGACTGTTTGTTGCTTATTAACAAATTTTCATGGAAAATTATTTTGAGATTAAGTAATAACAAGACATGTGATTGACTTAAACATTTGTATGTTTATTTGACGTAAAATATTAATAATTATGTATTATGCAAATAACAGTAATATAATGTCAACAATAACATTTATATGTTTATTATAAATAAAGTATGTTATTAATATTATAAGGATAATTTTACTGATGTAAAAAATATTCACCCGATCTATAACACAGACTTCAGACTTTACATTTCTAGGGAATACAATGAATAATTTGCATGTATAATATAATTATAATATAACAATGTTAATACATAATCATTTAAGTAGATATATGTTTTATAAATGAAATTAAAAGCAATTTAACTGTAAGTGTTATGAATTGCCTTTATTACTACAAGATTTCCTAAACCTCACTGTGTTTACTGGATCTCTTAACTAGCTTGTTACAATACTATTTAGTCCTAATGATATTATTAATATGTTTTTTCTAGTTAGCTGATATAAAAGTAGGCCATGGGTGGGGTGCACGTAAAAGAACCCTTGATAGTTTCATTTTGGTATAAGAGTAGGCCATAGTGCCGCTGTGAGGGCAAAATTTCACAGATAGCACAACGTACAGCATATGCCCATTTTTTTTTTTATCCCATCTGGATCTGAATTGTAGGATGTGAAACCTCATTTCATTTCATACTTAAAAATAAAAAAAATATGACCTAATGAATGATGATTTAGGTAGACCTTTTAATAAATTCAATTAATTATATGTCACTCTATTCACATCTAACAAATAAGAATCAATTTAGCTACATGTATAAATAATTCTAGTGAAGTAGTACATAAATGATGATGCATGTACTTTATTTGTAACAGCTTATAAATATGTTTTTAATCTAGTCATCATATTGTACAGCTTATAAATATGTTTTTAATCTAGTCATCATTAGGGGTGGGCGATATAACCGGTATACCGGTGTATTGCGATTCAAACTTGCCAATACATCATATCGTGATACACGTCCAAGAACCGGTTCAGTCAATACGATCGGCAACTTCCGTAATAATCATCGGAATATTCCGTGAGATTGTCAATTCTATTTAAAACTTGAGAATTTCCTTGACGCATTTTTGACGGCACGTGCCTGGCGGTAGCGAATCAACTCGCGGACCCTTTCTTTACTTGGCAACGGCATTAGCGAACCCAAGCGAGAAATCAATCAACTTATTTCTATTGTTTCTAATTCATAAATTAATGGTGATTGGGTAATAAAAGTAAAACCCGCGAAGGAAAGGAATGTTTAATTCGCTAATCATCCAATAAGAAATATATGTTTCAACACCGGATCTTTCAGTATTTACGTAATAGGTCAGAGGTGAAAATTCACACCGTGCCTTTCACTTTGGCGCTATTCCAATATTTTCACGCTGTCACTTACGGCTAATAATTATATGATATTGAGGGTGAAATAGAATCAGATTTTATAATTTACTGCCAGGCATATTGTGGAATATGATGATGTCGAAGAAATCAACTAATTTATTATTTTTTTGACGTTATGATGCAAAGAATATGCGTCAACTTGAGCCGAGATCAACCGTGTCGCCGCCATCTTGGATACGTTCGATCAAACAGATGATAACAAAACTTACGGCTAATAATTCTAGACTTTGGAAAGCTAAATTGAATCAAAACTTTTAGGATTTACCGGTAATACAAGCTGAATTAAGGAAAATTACACTGTCGAAGCTTTCAATGAAGCAAAGAAAACGACAATTGCCGTCATAAATCCAAAGAAAGGCAGAAATGTTAAATGCCGAAGGCGATGAAGTGACCGTTATTTGGGTGATGTTTCTTTTTAAAAGTTATATTTATATTTACTTTGAACACTGCTGCCAACACGAAGTACTATATTTCTGTTTTATTTTTAAAAAAAAAAATCGTAAGGGATACTTTTTCACGTTATTTTGCCAATATGATAGAGAAATGTCATAATTGGCTTTTCAATATAATTTATGGTAATATAAATGCTACTTTGTACAATTGAATTTTATATCATTGGGAAGAACACGACAATGTTTACATTTTTTTTTAGTTATTTTCAATTTTGTAGAGGGTATTAGGATTAACAATAATTCTCTAATTGGCTTTGGGAGATGGGCCCTGCTGATTTATTGAGCTTAGGGGTAGGGTAGCTAATCTTTTAATTGGCTCAGGGCGTTTAATGTTGAATATTGCATTATGCAATAAATGTAACGCAGAAGTGAGGTAAATAAAAACATGTGTTTTGTGGATATCTTGTTCTTGTAGTTGACTAGTTGTACAATAGAGGAATTGCATGTTCAAAGACCTTCACATGAGTTTCAGTGTTGCTATGAGATACATGTAAAGCAGTACTTTTGCAATAAATCTGGAGTTAACACTTTCACAATATATTGCAATATGTATTGCAATACGACAAATCGTATCGCAATATATTGCAATACGATTTTTTTGGCAATACCCACCCCTAGTCATCATATTGTACAGCTTATACATATGTTTTTAATCTAGTTACAAGTTATTTACTTATATATGTAAGATAATGCTCAAAATAAAACAAGTCCAATTTTTCTTTTATTTGATTCCACTTGTTTTGATTAAAATAAATTCTCTCCAAATGAAAGTCATCTTTACACATTACATAAAAATCACACCATAACAACCCAGTGCCATTTGACCTAGAACTTGATAATAATAATCATGTGTCTCTTTAAGTTTATATGACTGACCATGTAATTTTAAATATTTAACATCAGATATAGGTGGGACATTTTATTTCGAGTAGTCCATATTTTGGATTTGCAGTGATGTCATAAACTTTACGATCAGGTGAAGAACCAAGATGGGGACAGCTTGGGTTTATTACAAGTCCACAACCATACACATTATTTCCTGAAAGGGCAGCATATTTAGATGCTGCTTCACCCTCATGGTCAATGCCATACTGCATTGCAGCGGTGGTTATACTTTTTTTACTAGCTAAAGACTCTGCCAGTTTTAAAAAATCACTTTGCCTAGAAACTATACGCTTAAAAATAGAAGACGTTAAGCGGTTATACCTGAATTTGTGCCACATGCTGTTCGATGACTGGTCACGTGTAGATTTTTCAATATGTAATGAATCTGTTTCAGAAACAAAAAGCCCATCAAAAACATCTTGTTGGCTATGAGTTAATACAAAAGAAACACAAGAATTTAACTTAGGCAATTTAAAGGGGGGAAATTCAGTAACAATTGGATGGTTATTTAAAATATCCAATGTGTTTTCAGTGTCTAGTATAGGCTGTTGATAAGATAAAACACATCCTTTAGGTACTGGACCTAAACTACAATTAACCATATCCATGCATTCAATATTTGTATTTGTCAGAATTGCTCTAAACTGAGCGCCAGAGTTGACAGAATCTAAATTATGTGACAATAAATTAATAAACTGAAAACATGGTAATGGAGTTTCAACTGGATTATAAAAAGAAGATTTTACACCATCAAATCGATAACGTTTTGCTTGAGGTGATCCCTCAACTGATTTTGACAAAGAAATCTTTTGAAAATTAATGTCCTGTACTTTTTTTGGTGTAATACCATTTGTTCTTGCAGGAATATGCCAAGTTTGTTTTAGAGATGTCTTAGATTGAAGTATTGGCACAGTTTTATATCCACATTTGCAGTAATGATGTAAAAGATAAAGCAAACCTAAAATATGATTACAGTCCCCCTCCCCAGCTTTACATGAACATAAACATTCTGATATTTTTACACAGCTATCTATTATTGATAATTTTAAATTTAAAGAATGGGGTAGATCATTCTTTTTCATAGACTTGAAGCATTTCGCTCTAACACAACATCCATCAATTGCTGTACGAACTGAAATTAAACAAAATGTTAAAAATTTAAAATGCTTTAAGAGGAATTTGAAGCTAACATTTGTCTGTTTAATAATTATGATTTTCATTATTTCCATTCTATGCTTTCACTTCAAAATCTACAACAACACAAGAGACTATAATAATAGGCCTATTATAACAATAACAAATTAAAATTGGGCTGCACAGCCTATCTTATAGGGTATAGGAATACTCTAGCCTACGCCAAAAGATAAGGGGGGGGGGGGTATATTTGAAATTTGAATACGAACCAAATAGAATTTTTAAAAAACAATTCTCCCAATTAAAGGTTTATAGGCCACACGGGTCTTCTTTTCGGCAAAAAACACTCCTTTCAATAATACCGTGGAATCCGCTTGAGATGACCGTGACCTGTCAAACGACAGTTTTATTTATAGTAACGAGAAATTAATAGCGTCGAACGAAGGGAATTCCCCCTCTTTCCGTGTTTTTATCATGGTTGGGCATTAAACAATTGCTCACATTTGCCAAGAATATTATTATTAATGAAATAAACAATTAAAATAAATTACCTTCAACATCATGTACATACGACTCGGCAAAATTGCCGTAACCCTTGGTGTGAACGGCTTTTGGTATTCGGCTTTGATAGCCCACAGCTCTATATCTTTAGACTAAGGGTCCACTGTGGTAGGGAGGGGCCGCAACTGATCATGTTGTAGTCTTACGTGTTTCGGTTACCGAAATAATAATATTTAGACAAATAATAAAAGTAAAAGAAGACTTGTTTCTTGTTCATAAAAAAAGGGCGTCTGCTACAAAAAAGTAAACAAATATGATACGTCACGATTTCCTCGGCTATGTATACCGAGCCTCGTTTTCGATGTAAAATGGCCGACGCGTGAGAAAGTCCTATTGCACCTTCTAAACCACGACGTCATAACAACTATTACGGCAGATTCACGTCACACCACTCAGTCAGCAGACGGCTGTCCCCCTAGCTAGTCTTTTCCTTGGCTTTGCTTCTTTGTATTCAGTTGTGTTTTTGTTTCTGTGACGGTTGCAATGTTTGTCCTAAATGCATGTATATACTTCAATCCTTTTATTGATTTGTTTTTGAACTAGGCCTACTTCTGATACATTTAACTATGTGGTTACTTGTGTGTAGCGGAATTTATACAACAATATGCTTGCATTCGTAATTCTTGCAACATATAATAGATCATGACTCATGCTGACACTATATAATTATTTCTTTGGGTTGCATTCCCAATTGTTTTCAAATATGAGTGAAGTCTGTGTCACCACAGGCCCGGGACTGTACAGCGCAGTGGACGCTTACGGCTAGCCCCCGGATCCATTCACTCTCTTTGATTTGTTTTTGTTTGTGGTCTTTGAGTATGATGTCTTGTCCATATATTTGTTTTTGTGTAAAATTGTGTGTGGTGCAACCCTCCTGCACTTACTAATATACTAATAGAGTTGCAGTTGGATTGTTTTATCACAAAATAGGCATGACTAATTTCAGGAAAGTGAGCATTGTAGTTGTACGAAATAATTTCCTTTGTTGGTTAATAGTTTCTTTTATTGAGCTTAAAGTGAGGGTATTGTATAAGTGTAAACCAAACTTTATGCTATTTTCAATTTCGATTGTCCTAAAAAATTTATGGATGTTGTCAGGTGATATAGAACTAAACCCAGATCACGGACTCGAACCTGATAAAAGTTCAATATCAATTTTTCATGGCAATATCCGAGGCCTTAGAAATAAACTCAACAACATTATAAATTATGTTGAAGAATTTGATGTTGTGTTTTTTTACAGAAACACATTTAGACCTAAATATTACTAATAACGATATCCGCCTTGGCGGATTTGAAATTCCCGAACGAAAAGATAGAAATTCCGAAGGAAGTGGCATTATAATGTATTATAAAAACAACATAAACATATACAGAAGAAATGATTTGGAACATAATTTAGTTGAAAGTATGTGGTTCGAATTAAAAACAGAAATCCATTCTGTCTTGATAAACATAAATTATAGGTCAGAAAGGCAAGCTCATGTTTATTATTGGGATTATTTTGATCAAATGTTAAAAACTGCCTTGGGGGAAAATAATAATATTATATGCTTGGGTGATTTAAATACAAACTTTGCGGATAATCTGCCACATCAAGTGAGTGATGTTATTGTTCTAAATGGATTACAAAATACGATTAAGAAACCGACTCATTTTGATACGCGTACAGGTGCTACGTCCTTACTGGACCCAATTCTTATTACCGATTCCATAAAGGTTATCGATTCAGATACTATACCGATCGATAGAGTATTTAGCGATCTCGATGGTACTTATGTAACAATTAAATGTGGTTTCACTAACAGCAAGTGTTTTAAGCGCAATGTATGGGATTATAAACGGGCCGATTTTAACTTTATGAAACAAGATATTGAAAAACAAGACTGGACCGCATTAATTGTAAATGCGGATCATATCCACACGGCGTCTAGGAATTTTACCGAAACCTTTCTTGATATAGCGAAAAGGAATATTCCACAGAGGGAGGTAACCATTCGCAGCGACGACAAAGTCTGGTTTGACTCGGGGTTAAGAAGAGAGGTACGAATTCGGAATAGATTACGGAAACATTTTCTTAGAACAAAAAATCGGCTTTTAGAAATTAAATTTAAGCAAAACAACGTTTTTATTCAAATATCAATGATAATCTGGATGAAATGAAATTCACAAATGTCAAAGCATATTTTAAAACAATTAATTTGTTATTAAAAAAATAGCGCCCTTCAAATGACCTACCTCCTTTGAAAGATCCATTTAACAATTTAAACTAGAATATGACTCTAGTATGAAATCTGAAATACTGAATAATTACTTTAGCTCTATTACAAATTTAAGCGATTCGTGTGTAGATCTACCCCAATTCGAAGAAAGATGTGCAACTGAATTATCCCATATAACTGTAACCGAACTGGAAGTAGTTGATACCATTTCTACGTTAGATGCTAATAAAGCTGTGGGACCGGACATCATAAGTAATAAAATGTTGATTGCATCCACACATGAAGTTTCAAAACCACTTTGCATGCTCTTCAACAAATCTCTTGTCGATAAATGTTTTCCTTAGACTGGAAACTTGCCCATGTTATTCCTCTATTTAAAACTGGGGATAAATCGTTGCCAAGTAATTATAGACCTGTTTCTCTTCTATCATGTACGAGTAAACTATTTGAAAAGATAATATTTAAACATATCTTTAACTATTTGATTTCTAATAAGTTGCTCTATAAATTTCAGTCGGGATTTATACCTGGTTTTTCCACTACTCATCAACTTATCGAACTATACCATGAAATTTCATGTGCACTTGAAAAGAAACAAAAAGTTAGCATGACGTATGCTGATATTATTAAAGCATTTGATACGGCGTGGATAAAATGATTGCTATTAAAATTAGAAAGATATGAGATTAAAGGAAATTTACTGACTTGGCTTAATAGTTATTTGACAAATAGATTTTTAAAAAGTAATACTTAAAGAAGCATTATCCGACAATCGCGAGCTCAAAGCGGGTGTGCCCCAAGGGTCAGTATTAGGACCTCTACTTTTTCTTATATATATCAATGATATTGCCGATGGTACAGTAGGATTAGGCCGACTTTTCGCCGACGACACTTCTATTGGACATGTGGCCTCTAATTACAACACTTTGGAAAATATAATTAATTTAGATTTAAACTATTTAAATGAGTGGTCAAAAAAGTGGCTAGTTAAATTCAATCCTAACAAAACAGACATAATGGTTTTTAGTTTAACGAACGTGGAAAGTAATCTGGAATTTGATTTTGACGAAACGATACTAAAACCTGTCAATATACATAAACATTTAGGAATTATCTTCAGTAGCGATTGTAAATGGACTAACCATATTGATAAAATGATTGGCAAAGCCTTGAAACAGTTAAACGTGTTAAGGAAACTAAAATATAAATTAAAGAGAGAATACTTGGAAAAAATGTACTTAACATTTATCAGGCCAATATTAGATCTTCGGAAGTGTGGAACAATTGTGGAAAAGTCAATTCCGAGCGTTTAGAAAAGCTCCAAATTGAAGCAGCTCGAATTGTAACAGGCTTAACAAGTTATGCGAGTCTTGAATCCATTTATAAAGAGTCAGGGTAGGAAACTCTAAAAACCCGTAGGCTGGTCGGGAAATTATCACTATTCTATAAAATAGTAAATGAGCAGACACCTTAATATCTTACAGTCATTGTACCAGATATGGTATCACAAAATAACAATTATGATCTGCGCAACTCCCAAGATCTGAGTCAGAGTCTAATCAGATTGTCGGCATATCAAAATTCCTTTTTTCCATCCACTGTTAAATTGTGGAACTCTTTAGATTTACAATTGAGACAATTACCAACATTTTCGCTTTTTAAAAAGAAGCTAAGTGAGGTATATTATCAAAATGCAAAAGTTCCTACCTATTTTCATGTTGTGATCCATATTTAAATATTTTACACTGCTGGCTGCGTAATAAATGCAGTGCCTTAAATGGCGATTTATTTCATGTAAATTTAGTTGATAATCCAGCTTTCTCATGTGGATATGATATCGAAAACGCAAACCATTTTTTACTGTCTATAATATGCACGGAGACGCCATGATAACTGTATTGAAAATGTTACAATTAGATGATTCACTACTAAATGTTGATCTTTTGTTGTTTGGTAACGATTTACTAAACTACGAATCTAACATACATATTTTTTTTTACACGTTCAGAGATATATTAAAAATACTGGTCGTTTTTGTAAGTGACATACTTAAAGATAAATAATGCTCACTATTATCACTTTTATTATTAGTATTATTTTTGTTTTTGTGATAGTTACCGATAATTACTTTTTTAAAGATAGGTACTAGGCTCGTTGGACGATCACACACCGTTGTCACACATCGTTGTTATATTAGTGTCACGAATCTGAGACAAAACTCTAATGATATAATTTAAATACTCTCCATTCCGGAATTTTTCTATCTGAGAATATGAGTTCACTTACATGAAAATATAATGTATATGGTCAGAATGATTCGCGACACTATTAAATCATTTCCTTTCTTCATACTCATATATGCAAAAAAAGATTCGATTACAAATGTAGTGTTCGAATGCGATTCTTTGTTTATGTATATATTGGAGATGGCGTTCTAAGTTGTAAAACTTGTGCCTTATCCATTTGTTACTTAGAACAATAAAATTAAGCGAGCGTGTGTCACAAAAATATGATTTTAAACAATATCTATTTGACACGAGGCACATTCAAATACCGAAATATTAGAAGTAATGGAGATAGATGATCATGAATAGTCACTTGAAGATAATCGTTAGCCATTGCTGAAAAGGAACTGCTTTGGTTAAGTTGTGCCAATATGAAAGCTTGCCGTGCCAAGCCATGGATTTATGCTCTTCTGTGCTACTAATTATAGAATACAGATTCGAATAATCGTTGCCTGCTCCTGCAAAATTATACACCAGTTCCGCCCCGTTTCTACTATGTCACAAAAACTTCATGATTTTTAACCAAGATAGTATATTTGGCGCAAGGAACATTTAAGTAACAAAATATGTTAGTAATGTTGATAATCAACGGTCATTTGAACTCTTGAAAATAGTAGTCCGTCATCAGTGAAAAGACAAATTTCGTGGAAAAGACCGTTTTTACATATTTTCAAACTATTGCAGCACTCTAGTGGGTTGAGTTCCGGTCAGTTTTTTTCTTCTGACATTTACTTTGAGAAATGTCCTTCACAACCACACCAAGCAATTATATGTCAGGCCTGCAAAGAAGAGGCTACATACCTTTTAGGATGGCACAGGGTCCACAACCTTGATATATTATATTTTTAAATAATTTGCATATTAGCGACTGCCATTTTGTCCATCAATTTTGGTCCGATTTTCACGAAATTCTAACTCAACCATAATTACCATGAAATGGTGATATAATCAAACGTTTTTTTTAATCGGATAATAATTTTGACCTCCAGAGTGACCACAAGCTCAAAAGGGCGATTTTGCGGACAATCAAGGGCCATAATTCAGAAAGTTACTATCCGTTGGAGGTAAATATCGAAAGAAACCAAGATTCTTGGGTTATAAACATACATGTCAATTTTCATCAAAATCGGTTCAAAATTGTCACCTCTATAGGGTCCACAACCTTAATATAACATATTTTCACACTATTTGCGTACAAACAGCGGCCATTTTGTCCGTCAATTTTGGTCCGATTTTCACGAAATTCAAACTCAACCTTTATTACCATGTAACGGTGATATAATCAAACGTTTTTTGTTTTAAAATGGATAATAATGTTGACCTCCAGAGGGACCACAAGCTAAAAAGGGCGATTTTTCGGAAAATCAGGGGCCATAATTCAGGAAGTTATGATTCGAAGGACGCAAATGTCGAAAGGAACCAAGATCTTTGGGTTATAAACATACATGTCAAGTTTCATCAAAATCGGTTCAAAATTGTGACCTCTATAGAGTCCACAACCTTGATATAACATATTTTCACACTATTCGCGTACGAACGGCGGCAATTTTGTCCGTCAATTATGGTCCGATTTTGACGAAATTCGAACTCAACCTTCATTACCATGTAACGGTGATATAATCAAACCTTTTTTTTAAAATCGGATAATAATTTTGACCTCCAGAGAAACCACAAGCTAAAGGGGGCGATTTTTCGGACAATCAGGGGCCATAATTCACGAAGTTGCTATCCGTTGGGCGCAAATATCTAAAGAAACCAACATTCTTTGGTTATAAACATACATGTCAAGTTTCATCAACATCGGTTCACAAGTGTGACCTCTATAGGGTCCACAACCTTAATATAACATATTTTCACACTACTTGCGTACAAACGAAGGTCATTTTGTCCGTCAATTTTGGTCCAATTTCCACAAAATTCGAACCCAACCTTCATTACCATGTAACTGTGATATAATCAAACGGTTTTTTTATAATTGGATAATTATTTTGACCTCCAGAAGGACCACAAGCTAATAAGGGCGATTTTTCGGTAAATCAGGGGCCATAATTCAGGAAGTTACGATTCGATGGGCGCAAATATCGAAAGGAACCGAGATCTTTGGGTTATAAACATACACGTCAAGTTTAATGAAAATCGGTTCAAAAGTGTGACCTCTATAGGGTCCACAAACTTGATACAGCATATTTTCACACTATTCGCGTACAAACGGCGGCCGTTTTGTCCGTCAATTATGGTCCGATTTTCACGAAATTCCAACTCAACCTCCATTATCATATAACGGTGACATATATATAATCCAGCTTTTTTTCTTAAATCGGATAATAATTTTGACCTTCAGAGAAACCACAAGCTAAAAAGGGCGATTTTTCGGACAATCAGGGGCCATAATTCACGAAGTTTCTATTCGTTGGGCGCAAATATCAAAAGAAACTAAGATTCCTGGGTTATAAACATACATGCCAAGTTTCATCAAAATCGGTTCAAAATTGTGACCTCTATAGTGGCCCCTATAGAGGTCACAATTTTGAACCGATTTTGATGAAACTTGGCATGTATTTTTACATAATTTGCATATTAGCGGCTGCCATTTTGTCCATCAATTTTGGTCCGATTTTCACGAAATTCTAACTCAACCATAATTACCATGAAATGGTGATATAATCAAACGTTTTTTTTAATCGGATAATAATTTTGACCTCCAGAGTGACCACAAGCTCAAAAGGGCGATTTTGCGGACAATCAGGGGTCATAATTCAGAAAGTTATTATCCGTTAGAGGCAAATATCGAAAGAAACCAAGATTCTTGGGTTATAAACATACATGTCAATTTTCATCAAAATCGGTTCAAAATTGTCACCTCTATAGGGTCCACAACCTTAATATAACATATTTTCACACTATTTGCGTACAAACGGTGGCCATTTTGTCCGTCAATTTTGGTCAAATTTTCACAAAATTCGAACCCAACCTGCATTACCATGTAACTGTGATATAATCAAACGTTTTTTTTTTATAATTGGATAATTATTTTGACCTCCAGAGGGACCACAAGCTAAAAAGGGCGATTTTTCTGTAAATCAGGGGCCATAATTCAGGAAGTTACGATTCGGTGGGCGCAAATATCGAAAAGAACCAAGATCTTTGGGTTATAAACATACATGTCAAGTTCAATGAAAATCGGTTCAAAATTGTGACAAACTTGATACAGCATATTTTCACACTATTCGCGTACAAACGGCGGCCGTTTTGTACGTCAATTATGGTCCGATTTTCACGAAATTCGAACTCAACCTCCTTTATCATATAACGGTGACATAATCCAACCTTTTTTTTAAATCGGATAATAATTTTGACTTCCAGAGAAACCACAAGCTAAAAAGAGCGATTTTTCGGACAATCAGGGGCCATAATTCACGACGTTACTATTCGTTGGGCGCAAATATCAAAAGAAACAAAAGAAACTAAGATTCTTGGTTTATAAACATACATGTCAAGTTTCATCAAAATCGGTTCAAAATTGTGACCTCTATAGGGTTCACAACCTTAATATAACATATTTTCACACTATTTGCGTACAAACGGCGGTCATTTTGTCCGTCATTTTGTTTGTCAATTTTCATGAAATTCGAACCCAACCCTCATAACCATGTAACGGTGATATAATCAAACGTTTTTTTTTATAATTGGATAATAATTTTGACCCCCAGAGGGACCACAAACTTGATACAGCATATTTTCACACTATTCGCGTACACACGGTGGCCGTTTTCTCCGTCAATTATGGTCCGATTTTCACGAAATTCGAACTCAACCTCCATTATCATATAACGGTGACATAATCCAAATCTTTGTTTAAATCGGATAATAATCTTGACCTCCAGAGAAACCACAAGCTAAAGAGGTCGATTTTTCGGACAATCAGGGGCCATAATTCACGAAGTTAGTATCCGTTGGGCGCAAATATCAAAAGAAACTAAGATTCTTGGCTTCAAAACTGTGGCCTCTATAGGGTCCACAGCCTTAATGTGACATATTCTCACACTATTTGCGTACAAATGCCGGCCATTTTGTCCGTCATTGTTGGTCCGATTTTCACTAAATTCGGACCCAACCTGCATTGCCATGTAACGGTGATATAATCATCGGTTTTTTTAATTGGATAATAATTTTGACCCACATAGGGACCATAAGCTAAAAAGGGCGATTTTTCGTTAAATCAGGGGCCATAATTCAGGAAGTTACGATTTGATGGGAGCAAATATCGACAGGAACCAAGATCTTTGGGTAATAAACATACATGTCAAGTGTCATCAAAATCGATTCAAAATTGTGACCTCTGTAGCGTCCACAACCTACATATAACATATTTTCACACTATTCGCGTACAAACGGCGGCCATTTTGTCCGTCAATTTTGGTCCGATTTTCACGAAATTCGAACGCAAACATCATTACCATGTAACGGAGATATAAACAAAGTTTTTTTTTGTTTTGTTTTTTTTAAATCGGATAATAATTGTTTTTTTTAATCGGATAATAATTGTGAACTCCAGAGGGCCAACTAGGTAAAACACATGATTTTTAGTACAATCATGGGCTATAATTCAGGAGGTTATGGTCCAGTGTGCCCGAATATTGGCAGGAACTGAGATCTTTGGGTTATAAATTTACATTTCACATTTCTTCAAAATTGGATTAAAATTGTAACCTCTACAAGGTCCACAACCTTGATATATCATATTTTTACATTATTGGCATATTAGCGGCAGTCATTTTGTCAATCCAACGTGTTTTTAAATCGGATAATAATTTTGGCCTCCAGAGAAACCACAAGCTAAAAACGGCCGATTTTTCGGACAATCAGAGGGGCATAATTCAGGACGTTACTATCCGTTGGGCGGAAATATCGAAAGAAACCAAGAGGTTCAAAATTATGACCTCTATAGGGTCCACAACCTTAATATAACATATTTTCACACAATTTGCGTACAAACAGCGACCATTTTGTCCATCAATTTTGGTCCGATTTTCACGAAATTCGAACTCAACCTTCATTACCATGTAACGGTGATATAATCAAACGTTTTTGTTTTTTTAAATTGGATAATAATTTTGATCTCCAAGCTAAAAAGGGCGATTTTTAGGAAAATCAGGGGCCATAATTTACGATTCGATGGGCGAAAATATCGAAAGGAACCAAGATCTTTGGGCTATGAACATACATGTCAATTTTCATCAAAATCGGTTCAAAATTGTGACCTATATAGGGTCCACAACCTTGATATAACATATTTTCACACTATTCGCGTACAAACGGTGGCCATTTCGTCCGTCAATTTTGGTCCGATTTTCACGAAATTCGAACTCAACCTTCATTACCATGTTATGGTGATATAATCAAACGGTTTTTTAAATCGGATAATAATTTTGAACTCCAGAGAGACCACAACTTACTTAACAATATGATGTTAAGTTTACGTTAAGTTGACGTAAAATTGATCAGTCAGTTTACCATCATTTTGCGCATCGTTTTAACGATAATTTTACGTCAGGAAATGAGATTAATTTAACGTAAACTTTACATCATTTTTACGTTATATTTACGTCATTTTCTGACGTAAATCTAACGTTAAGTTTACGTCATTTTCTGACGTAAATCTAACGTAAATTTTGCGTAAACTTTACGTCACTTTTGTTAGATTTAAATCATAAAATGACGTAAATTTTACGTTAGATTTAAGTCAGAAAATTACGTAAATATGACATAAATATCACTTTAATTGTCGTTAAAAGCATAGAAATATATAAATAGACTAGAATGGCCACGGCCAATCAAATGCCGCTTTCACGACATGCGCAAAGGTCAGCCATACTAGTACATTGATCATGCACAACAAAATGGCGTCGTTTGATTACGCGAAGGAAAACAAAACTTTTACGCTTTCAGTATCCACCAAAGGGACTCAGTGTTTTGCCATTAACTGTACAAATAACCCAAACCCCACATCAAAATTAAATGGAATAACCTTCTACAGGTAAGAAATTCAATTGTGATTATATTTTTAAAAGACAAAATGTTCATTCAAGCGTTCAGCGACAGCGTGGACTTGCACTTTTTGCAGTCCCGTGACAGACAACCAACAGTGTTGTCGTACACTGTGTTTATCTTTAGTTGCCGGCCTATTATTATGTAACACTCACACTGCATGACTAGCACTGATTCATGTTGACCTAGCCCAGCCTATTTACTATTCGTAGTCAATTTTTAGACGTTAAACAACTTGAGAGTTATACTTTTATAAAAGTATTTATTTATTAGATAGGCCTACACTAACTACTCACTAGGTCTAGTCTTTAGTAGTACCGTAGTAATACTAGTAAAATACACTACCATAGACCGCACCCGTAGATCTACTAGGCCTAGTTCACACGATAGGATAGGCTTTCCTGTACTGACGAGGAAGCTTCCTTTGTTTGTAATTTCACTCATACTGAGGGAGTGATGACTGATTGATTGGCTGTTGTCAACGAACCTACTTTATAAATTTATTCCAGACTTCCTTAAATTTTAAATGTTCAAACATACTAATAATAATTAATATGTATTTTTTTTTCAGCCCACCAATATAGCAGCCACTGTATTTACGTCTACCTCTATGAAGAATTTTCACTTGATGACCACAGGGATTTTTAAACCGATAAATTTCTAACATGATGGAAGGACAATGTGAATAATGCTTAAATAACCCTAACCCTGCTCAATAAAATTAATTAATTCATAAATCTTAATTTTAAAAGTTTTCATTGAACGATAAGCAGGCTTTTTATGCGAGTGCCTGAATGACTTTGAAATGCATATTTCTTGTAAAGAATTTGAATACATTTAAATCTCAACTGTAAATTAATTACATATTTCTTTGTTTTGAAAAAAAGATAGGCTGGCACTGCCAGGCAGGATACGCCCACATTTTTGAGAGATGGATAGAGAACAAGCAATACCGAAAGTGATTTTTCCTACATCATTAAGTCCTGTATTTCATACTGTATTGGGAGCAGCCATTTTGTTGGTCAGTTCCAGTCTGATATTCATGAAATTCGAAGCCGACAATGATTATGGTTTGATGGTACACAACCTAGAAATGTTACTTTTCGTCAAAATCAGATAAGAATTGTGACCTGTAGGAGTCCACAACCATGATATACCATATTTTTACACTATTCGCGTACAAACGGTGACCATTTCGTCCTGCAATTTTGGTACGATTTTCACGAAATTCGAACTCAACCTTCCTTACGGTGCAACAGTAATATAATCAGAGTTTTTTTTAAAATCAGATAATAATTGTTCGAGAGATAGACAGAGAACAAGCAATACCGAAAGTGATTTTTCCTACAATAAAAGGCCATAATTCATTAAGTTGCAATTTGATATGCGCAAATATCGAAAAGAATAAAGATCTTTAGGTTATAAACAAGCATTTCAAGTTTCATCAAAATCGAATTAAAATTGTCACCTCTACAGGGTCCACAACTTTGACATACCATATTTTTACACTGTTCGCGTACAAACGGCGTCCATTTTTTCTGGCAATTATGGTCCAATTTTCTTGAAATTAAAACTCAACCTTCCGTAGGGTGTAACGGTGATAGAGTCAAACGTTTTTTCAAATCGGATAATAATTGTGACCTCCAGAGGGACCATAGGCGATTTTTCGGACAATCAGGGGCCATAATTCAGGAAGTTACGATCTGATATGCGCAAATATCGAAAGGAACCAAGATCTTTGGGTTATAACCATGCATTTCAAGTTTCATCAAAATCGAATTAAAATTGTGACCTCTACAGGGTCCACAACCATGATATACAATTTCTTAACAGTATTCGCGTACAAACGGCGGCCATTTTGTATGGCAATTTTGGTCCGATTTTCCCGAAATTCGAACTCAACCTTCCTTACGGTGTAACGGTAATATAATCAACCGTTTTATTAAATCGGATAATAATTGTTACCACCAGAGGTACCACAAGCTAAAATAAGGCGATTTTGCGTATAATCGGGGGCCATAATTCAGGAAGTTACGTTCCGATATGCGCAAATATCGAAAGGAACCAAGATCTTTGGGTTATAACTATGAATTTCAAGTTTCATCAAAATCGAATAAAAAATGTGACTTCTACAGGGTCCACAACCTTGATATACCATTTTTTAACAGTATTCGCGTACAAACGGCGGCCATTTTGTATGGCAATTTTGGTCCGATTTTCCCGAAATTCGAACTCAACCTTCCTTAGGGTGTAACGGTGATATAATCAAACGGTTTTTTAAATCGGATAATAATTGTGACCTCCAGAGGGACCACAAGCTAAAAAGGGTGATTTTTCGGACAATCAGGGGCCATAATTCAGGAAATTACATTCCGATAGGCGCAAATATCGAAAGGAACCAAGATCTTTGGGTTATAAACATGCATGTCAAGTTTCATCAAAATCGGTTCAAAATTGTGACCTCTATAGGGTCCACAAGCTAAAAACGTGATTTTTCGTACAATCAGGGGCCATAATCCATGAAGTTTTCATCCGATACATGCCAATATCGAAAGCAGCCGAGATCTGTTGGGGATAAACCTATATTTCAAGTTTCGTCAAAATCGGATAAGAATTGTGACCTGTAGAGGGTCCACAAACAAATTGTGGACGGACGGACGGACGTCCGGACGGACAGGGGCGACGACAATATACGTCCACATAAAAATGTGGGCGTATAAAAATTAAATAAATATATTAAATGAAATCATTGGATTATTGTGAAATATTTCTTTCTGACTGAATATTGGGAGAATGTAGCCTACTTGGTATAGAGACTATTTATCTACTCATGAAATTATAAATTTTCCTCTCAATGAAATGAACCTGATATTTGTGTAAACGTCAATTTCTATTACACATATAGCTCTCATGTGTACATGTATTCAGTAAATTGCAAAAATTTTCACTTTTGAATTGAATTTGACTTGCACCCCCCTTTATGATGGCATAAAACCATTTATTTTAACTTTTAACTTTTATACACAGATCACAATTTTCAAAATATTTTTGGGACACTAGAGTATATAAGGTATTTTCACATTTGGCCACATTTACCATGAAATATTAAATTCGAATTTTATAAATAGGTTACATAGCCCCTTTCAAATGACAAGATATATTGAGCTGAAATTCTCCGACAAGTTATGTGGGGTATTTCTTTAATTTGTCTATTACAATTTTCCTTTAATTGAAATAACATTTCTTTTTGCCTTTAAATGTATGTAAGACTTGCATGTGCGTACATGTAAATTGAACATTTTACAATGAAACACTATTGAATTTATGTGTACATGTATGTAGCTTTATGTGCCTATTAATTTTAAACATACACTAACAAATGTATGATATTACTATCATACTGGGCTACATAAATGCATTGATAAGTTAAATTTATCCAACCATTGGCAATGCAACTAAACATGTACACAGTGAATGAAAATGTCATACTTTACTTTTGCCATGTATCTGGTAAAGTTTCTCTTTGATCATGTAAATTACCAAATGTGTGAAACATTTCTCGCAATGTGTGAATGCAACTATGGTATATTTCTTAAGCAAATTTTCAAGGTCACAAAAACTTCACAGTTTCAACTATAATGTATAGGGGAGAGAGAGAAATGGGGTTTAATGTCCACTTGACACAAACTAGTTCATTTTGGGACTAACATATGGTTTAATTTTATTTCAATTAATTGCTCTCTTGTAGGGGTCTTTAGCAGTGGGGGAAACCGGAGTACATGGCGAAACATATGAGGCTAGACAGGCGACCTTAAATTAGCATAGTACAGTCTTTAGATTTTGTGGGCCTCTATTATATTGCAATGTAAATACACATATAAGCTTTATAATCCACAACTATTCATATTTCAGATTTATTATTTCCATTAAAAAACAAAATTAATTATTTCGTTCTGATTCGCGGACCAACAAATGTTCTGGGTAGTCTTTGAGAAATGACCTTGGTGCCAATCCAAACTTTGTCTTAATATCTAATTCACTCTCTATTTTAAAATATGCTTCTTGTCAAACATCGGTATGCTTGCAGCTTGCATAATATTTACAATGCTATCTGAAATGTAGAAAAATTGAAATGAAATAAAATTAAGAATATTTAACTGAACAGCAGCTCCACAGCCTACCCTTATTTCGAATGTCATTTGTTCATTTACGTGCATGCCAACAGACCCTTGATATTTCATCCCATCAGGATGACTAGACATTGTTCCTTTCTGGATGCGCCGTCCTGCACCACTGACAAAAGATGAAGCCAGGAAATTTTCTCGGTGAACACCGGATTTAAACTCAAAATTTCCTTGTTAGTAAGCGAAATGAAATAGTTTTACATCCGAATTTGGCTAATACAGTGTGCTATGAGCGACATTTTGCCTGGACATTCGCGCTACGGCCTAATCGAATTCCATCTGTCAAGGGATCTTTTACGTGCACGCCAATGTGTATACATGACCTCGGTTTATCGTCCCATCCGGGCGACTAGACAGCTGTCCTTTTCAGGCCCCCCCGTCCTGCATCAATGACAAGGGGAAAAATGTCGGAAAATCTGAATCAACATTTTCGGCCAATGCAGGGATCCAACACCCAACCTCCAGGCTAGCGACCCAGCGTCTTACCCACTTAGCCACCGTGTGACCCCTGTTAGTGAAGACTACCAGCTTACGCCAAACATTGTGCTATGAGGGAAACATTGTGCTATGAGGGAAATTTTGCTACAGCCTACTCTAATATAAAATTCTAACTGCCAAATCAATCTTTTACGTAAACGCCAATACTTTTTTTTTTTTTTTTTTTTATGGAATAACAGCTACTTAATTTATTTAGGCGACGTTTCGAAGAGTATTCTCTCAACGTTATCAAGCTAATACAGTAAAACAAGGATTAGGAGATCAATATATACAGAAAAACTATAACAACAGTTCATGAAACCATACAGGACAACAACAAGAGGCCATACACATTAAAAGAAACAGTCCAGACCTCAACCGCGACACAGGGATATTCCTGCCCAGTGCTTATGATGAACTTATTAAATAACTAGAATTGTGTATCTCCATCATTCCTACTTTTTATTAGTATTTATTAATTTTCTTTTTCTTAATATTATTACTATCAATTTTATCTGTTACATCTACCTTTTCAAATTAAACTATGAGAATTAATTGGTTTATTCTATTGTACATCCAATCACAAAGAGATCATAGTTATTACTAGTTAATTATCATTATCTAAACTCACTTGCTATATCATAACTGGAATTTTCAAATTAAACTATGAGAATTAATTAGTTTAGTCTATTGTACATCCAATCACAAAGACATCGTAGTTATTTTTTTTTTTTTTTTTTTTTTAATTTTATTGTTGAAATATCTACATGTACAAAACCAAGTTATATAATTTCATGTTTCCATATAATATTTTGGTGATAAAGTTCAGTAAACATTACATTTTCCGGTTTCAAATCTGAAAAGAAATGTTACTTTGTCATGCTTTAGTGGTAGATAATATACATTCAATATAAGCTGAAAAGAGAGTCAATCTACTAAACATCCACGTATTTAAGACCCAAGGAAAATTACTGTAATGTTCACATTAAAATACCAGACATTATATAAATTTGAGAAAATCTATCTCTAATACTCTCACATGAACTGTAGATAGGCACTATATTAAGTTAATATTTTCAGTTAAAGGACCCCATTTTTGTTGGAATTTTTCTATTTTGTTATTTTTCTGGCCAATAAACTTTTCAATTATGTAATATTCTTTAATATTTATTAAGAGAACTTTGAATGATGGTTTTGAATCATTTTTAGTACATCTATATAAATAATATTTTGTTATTAAAATAATATGATTCCATAAAGTGGATGCATTAGGGTTTCATAATAGAACGTTAGCTTTAGAGTAGTCCTCATCTTGCAATATTAGTAACCACTCTTTTAAATCCATCCACAGTTTTTGTTAGATAGAACAGGAGTAAAACAAATGTTCTAGTGTTTCTGGTACTTGTTCACAAAATGAACATAGATTATTTTCTGTTATTTTGATTTTGAACAAGAATGTTTTAGTGGTTAGAATTCTGTTTACCATTTTATATTGGAATTCTATAAGTTTAGTTTCGGTAGTGCATTTCCATGGAATCATAAAAATGTTCTTCCAAGTTTCATCATTAATCTCATGACCAATATCCATTTTCCATTTAACTTTCTTTTTTTTATTATATTCAATTTTTGATTCAAATAGCTTTAGAAAAATTGAGCAGCCCTTTTTAGCCTTCATTAAGGTCTCAAGAATTACAGGTTTTATTGGTCCTATCATTTTTGGTTCTGACCGTTCTGCTATCTTTTTCACCCATGATTTTGGTATTGCTGTCATTACCCTATGATAATCCAGAAATGTACCTTTAATTTTGTGAATGTCTTTCAATTCTTGATATTTATAAAACTTTCCGTCTGGGGATATCAAATCTGAAATCAAACTCACACCATTATTATGCCAATGTTGTATATGGTCAAGTTTAATATTGTAGTTATACCATAATGGTTGCTCACTAATTTCAGTATTATTGTCATCAAGTAAACCTTTCAGGAAATCATGGTATGCCAAAATGACGTCTTTCCAGAATGGGTTATCTGTCGATAATGCCAATTCTGTCATACATTTCGGGCCTACCTTAAGGATATTCCCGATACCTCCAAAATATTGGTCTGGGAATAGTGTCCATGAACTATTCTGTCTCCACCAGCGCCTTATCCAGCTTAGTTTGAGACATTTAGTAAATGTTTTTATTTTTGTCATTTTCAGACCACCTATATCATATGTTTGGGACATTTGATCTCTTTTAATCTTATCATTGCTTTTTCCCCAAATAAATTTGAACATTAATCTTTCAATTTCTTTAAAGTATTTATCTGTAGGATTGGGCAATGACATTAGCAAATGATTTAACTTTGGGATTACTAAAGTTTTTAGAACACATATTTTTCCTAAGATTGTAAGTGATCTCTGTCTCCATATATTGAGAAGTTTCTTTATTTCAATTATTTTGCTATCAATATTCATAACTGTTCTATCCTGTAGTTCAACACTGTATTTGATGCCTAGATAAGTAAAGGTATCAGTCCAATCTACTTCAATATCCTTACATATTTTTTCATTGGTTTTTGCTTTCTGACCTATCCACACTGCTTTTGTTTTTTCAATGTTCATTTTTAGTCCTGAAAGACTGAAAAAAGTTTCTAGGATTTTTAGTGCTGATCTTAAAGATCTTTCGGAGCCATCTAAAAGAAGAGCTGTATCGTCGGCATATTGTGAAAGTTTTAATTCTTTTCCGAATAAAATTATACCATGTACTGAGTTTTCGCTTCTTATAAGAATGCCTAGCACCTCTGCGCAGAGCAGAAAGAGATATGGCGATAGGGGGTCGCCTTGTCGACAGCCTCTTCCAAGATTAAAGCAGGCTGATAAATTTCCATCTTGTATTACACATTACACATGACTGGATATCATTATAAAAGACATTTATCCACTTCTTTATTGACTCACCAAAATTGAACAGTTTGGGGGTCTCTTGGATAAAATTCCATGATATCGAGTCAAACGCCTTTTCAAAATCAATCATTAAGAGCATTCCTGATTTGTTTTGGATTTGAGCCTCTAACATAGTATCAAATATCAACCTTGTATTTTCGCGTATAAATCGCCCTGAAATAAAGCCTTTTTGGTCCTCATGAATAATATGATCTAGAACTGATTTTAATCGGTTTGCTATACATGATGAGAAAAGCTTATAAGGGACGCTAAGTAAAGAAATCGGTCTCCAATTTTTAATATGGTTTCTTGCTTTTCCAGGTTTCGGTAGACATGTAATTATTCCCCTTTTCTGTGTTACAGAAAGACTGCCACTTTGGAGGGCATAGTTCCCTGCCCTTAACAGAAACTTTCCAATATCTTTCCAAAAATTTTTAAAAAATTCAATACTATATCCGTCTAAGCCAGGACTTGTATTATTTTTTGTTTGTTTTAGTGCTGTCAGGATTTCGTCTTGTGTAATCAAGACCTTCTTTTTCTAAGTCTGTTAGTTTTCTAAATGAGCAGTGATTCAAAAGTTCGGACAGATTTGTATTATCGTTAGTCATATTTTTATTTTCATACAAATTTTGATAGAAATTTTTTACTTCATTTAAGATTTTAGCCTGATCTTTGATTGTTTCTCCATCATTTCTTTCAAGTTCTAAAATACTTTTGTTAGTAAAATTTCGCTTTTCAAGATTTGCAAAATAGTTTGACGATTTTTCTCCTTTCTCATACCATTTTGCATTTGATCTTATCATAACACCTGTCATTTTCTCATTTCTGATACCAACTAATTTTGCATTAAGTATCTCAATTTCTTCGAATAATTTCTGGCTGTTTGGATTTTCTTCTATTAGACTTTTTGTTAAATTTATTTTTTCTTCAATTTCTTTTTCTTGTTTAACTCTATTTTTTTTCTTATAAGATGCGTAAGCAATAATTTTTGCTCTTAAGTGTAGTAGCAGCATCTCAAAAAACAATTGGTCATCGATTGTTAATTCTATTTTATCTTGGGAGTTTTTAACGTATTCTCTCTCATAGACTAACGCTGCATATTTTTGTTTTATTTCATATATCTCTGCTTTTATCATGTTAACGAATTTGAAATCATATAGCAAGGATGAGTTGAATTTCCAGTACCCCCTTCCGCGTTTGTTGGAAGATAGATTTACAGAAATACTTATTATTGAATGATCAGTGCGATAACCTGACTCTATCTTTGGATCAGAGATGACATTCATAAAATTTTCTGAAACAAGAAAAAAATCCAGTCTCGCTCTTTTTATTGGGTTGGATTTTGCCCATGTATAAATTCGTTTATTTTCATTGGAACATCTCCAGACATCAACCAGGTCTAATTCATCACAAAGTTTCAAGGCTTGTAATCTTGCTTTAGGATTGTTTACGTGTTTATAATTAAATGTGTCCTTTTCTGTGTTTAATGTTAAGTTCCAGTCACCACATATGATCATGTTTTCGCACTGAAAATTTTGTAACTTGCTTTGAATATTTTGGTAAAATTTTGGATTATCTTCGTTTGGACCATAAATATTAGCTAGAATAAAACGTTTTTGGCTTACTTCTATATCAATTATTATAAAATTTCCAGATATTGTATCTTTACAAATCTTGTTTAGTTTGTATTCAAAATTATTATTAAATAATATTGTCACCCCCCTTGCTGCAGTTGTGTAACCACATATAAGAGTTTTGAATCCCCATTCTGCTTCAACAATTGATTCTTTCTTATCATCAAAGTGTACATCTTGTAAACAGATGAATATTTGTATGTTTCTGTTTTAAGTATTGGAAGACATCTCGTCTTTTTTGCTTATCACCAAGGCCCCTACAGTTCATTGAGAGTATTTTTAGACTGCGATCCATTATCAAAGGACCACATTATTAGTTCCATTACAGTTTCATCAATTTGTCTAGTATATAAATTAAGCATATATGGTGAAACATGAACATTGTACAATAATTCTGTAAATATTTTCAACATTTTATAAATAAATAAAAAAATCGTCATAAACCTTTTGCAGTACGAGAACAAAAAGGTTTGGGTACGATGTAACCTTCCTTCCGGGCGTGCCTGAATCCAAATACTTTGAAGAAATCTCAAAGTCTTTTTATACTGCCTTCTTGAGAAAAACAAAATATATACTTGTTTTATATGCAACTTATCTGAAAATATTTACAGTTCCTCATACCTTTTACATTTTATGGGGTAGTTATCTCCCCCTGTTTTTCTACATCTAAGCTCAATAGAATACAACTTCAGGTGATCTACAAAATAAGCAGTGATTTTTAGTAACTTAAAGAATCACCATACACAATGGAGAGTTTTGAGAAAGTCCCCGATATTATTTTCACAGCTACTTGGCAGTGCGCTTCAACTAGACATTTTGATGGCCTTCTTGAGACTGATTTAAATGCTTGCAGAGTACCCTGTATCATGACCCTTATAAGGTCCATGCCTGTATTTACACCTTAGTGACCATTGGGATTTTACCGTAATTATCTAAATTTGGCCATGCTTATTTTTTTTTTATTTTTTTTTTTGGGGGGGGGCGAGTCTAGGCCCCTAGATTGTTGGATTTCCCAGTCTATAATTTTTACCAATTAGTCTAGTTTAGCATTTGATCATCATATACATGACTTATAATATTTAGAGAAGTTAATGGTAATTCACATATAAATGATAAGCACAGAAAATAAAACTGCTGTGTTCACTGCCATCAAGTTCTACTTTTTACTATTGTTGGTTATCAAGCGTAGAATAGTCATAGGGTGTACACATAACAGGGACTGTTTCAGAACAATGAAAGGGCAAATTTCAGAACAATGAAAGGGAGGATTTCATAATAATTCTCAACTATTGGTTGTCAAGTGTAGAAAAGTTCTAATGTATGCACAACACAGGGAATGTTTCAGAATGTTGAAACAATAAGGATCTAATTGTTTTGAGTGTCCCCCACTTGCTTAATCTCATGATCTTATACATACATGTATTAATTCAAGCATATAATCACTTACAGATCTAATTTTCTGTTATTACTTAACCAGCCCTGTTTAAGCTCCAATAACAATTCTCTGACTGTTAAATAAACTATTACCTTCTGTATTAATTTTCAAAACTTTGTGACTTTAGTTCTGCTGCATGTACAAAACAGAAAAGATAATATTTCATGCGTTTACATATTTAACAGATCCTGTAATGGTTAGCATGTTCTCGATCAATCTAGACCGATAAGCAAACCAACAACAAAAGTCCTACATGTCTTGTCTTTGCATACCTTCCAAATGTGTGCTTACTTGACCTCATTACTTTGAAGGGACAAGTGGAGAAAATAACTTACTTTGCTTTTTATATCTGAATACTTAAAGAGTACCATTACAAACTATTTTGCAATTTACTACAGGTACTTTTAGTTTACAATGTATGTCACTACAGTACAATACTTTTAAATATAGGGAGAGCCTACTGTACTTGTGGTATGGTCTAAAGGGAAGGCCTCATATTTCCAGACAGATAGGGGTTCCATTACAAAATCATATTTTGATCTGTGCAATTTATTAATCGTTAAGCTTCGGCAGTGGTTGAATTAATGTAACATTGGATAATATTAGAGTGGCCTGTACAGGGATCTACTACTTAATTAGGAGAAGCGAGTAAACATCTTAAAAAGGGATCACAAAATTTACTTTATACAACTTATTTGTCAGTTCACTACCCAAGTTTCACATAAGGAAGTGTATGGAAGTCTCATAATCTAGGTAGAAGAGTTTAAAGCTGTTTTATGTATCGTCCATCTATCTTCTTTTGTTTTCCTCGTTTCTAAAATCATCTGCGTTCCACTGTCTCTTATTCGTGTTTTTAAATAGTTTTCTTTTCGCAATTTATAGGCTATGGTGGCAAGTCTTGAACGCTCCTTTTTCATAACCACTGGCAAATCAGAAAGTATTCGGAAGCCACTTTGGAGTTTATAAGAATTTCCCATGATTAAGTCTCTGTCATGATAGTGGATGAATTTAACTAATATGGCTGGAGGGCCCCTTTTGTCATTTTCATAACTGCGAAGTCTGTGTAGGTTTGCCAACCTTACACTCAAAAGTATCTCTTCATCAAGTTCTAATTGTTCTGCGAAGAAGTTGTATACAACCTTAGAAATATCTTCGTTTTGTTTTTTTTTTCTACACCATATATTGATATGTTATATTTGCTATCGTGTTTTTCAAGCAATATTAGTTTTTCTTCAAGTTCTGCATTTTTTTAATTTACTTCTTCTAAAGCTTCATCTACTCTGTTTCTCTCAAATTCTAAGGACTTTTGTAATTCGTTGCTCATGTCTTTTACTTCTCTTACCTCCGATTTGAGACTTTCCACACTTGTTTCGATCCTTTGTATTCCGGTATCTAACTTTGTTTCGAGTGATTTTAAGTTGTCTTTAGTTACCAAAGTGTCCACTTTTTTCACAAGCGATTTTATCATATTTTCGACGGACCCCTCATCAGTCCCTGATACTGAATTCGCCCCTCCACTTCTGGTCTTACTATTCATCTTTACAAGTTGAAGGATATTGTCAACTCGATACCATAACAGGTTTTAAACCAAAGGCTTCCAATGTTAATGAAAAAAACAAGTCTGCGCCGGGCACGGACGGCGCACAAGTAGCACGTGCTTTTTTTTCCCCACTATGTTGTTTACTTTCCAACTCCGACCACTTCACAAATAGTACAGTAATTAAACGGATCTATAGTGACTAACCGAAGTTCTGTTACATATATACATAGTATATATAGTTTCTACAAAGAGATTTCTTCTTATTTGGCTGATGTTCTTAGAAAATTTGCAGAGCAGATTTCCTTGCCGCCATCTTGGGCCAGTTCGTAACCGGAAGTCCTAAACGCCAATACTTACACTGGACCTCAGTTTGGATGGGACGGAAAACTGAGGTCCAACGCCAATACTTACACTCAATTTTCCGTCCCATCCAAACGACTAGACAGCTATACTTGTCAGGCCCTCCGTCCTGCACCACTGACAAGGGTTAACCACAACAGAAAATGGCGAACTTTCTTGGCCAACCAGATCTAACCTGTGGCCTATCGGCTAGCAAGCCAGTATCTTACACACTTGGCCACAGTGGTTCCCCAATCACCCGATGGCACTGTAAAATAAATACAGGGAAAGGAATCATGTTAGTTAGAGGTATATGACAGTGTCATAATGTAATTACTGCTAAGGTAAGTGGTCAAGTGGGTTTTGCTAAGTATGGCTAACTTGTGTTAGAATTCTGACACAAATAGAACTGTATCTACCTTTAACAGAAAACCAAGTTCTATTTAATAAACATTATGGTATAACCCGTCACAATGGTTTTTCTCTTTTCATTCACCCCAGGAAGAAAATGTAATAAATATCAGACAAATGTGCTGCCAAATAATTTAAATACTCCACATATCGTGTGTCCTTATTTATTTTTTTGATAGTTTATCACTGTTTTTTTTTTTTAGAAATAGGTTGGCCTATACCATGATGACTAGTATTGTCTTAATTTCACAAACTGCTGTGAGATATCCTGCCCGACGTCATGAAATGCTAACCTTTTCCTCTATATCACAAGGCCTAGTATTTTTCTAAATTTAGTTTTCAAATCTTCATAAAATACTGTGAGTATTCTCCTGCATATTGTGGCTTTTTTGTTTTTGACACCTGCTCACGGTTTTCAGAAATAGGTACGCCTATTTCATGAGGCCTAGTGGGCCTATATAATTTTAACTTTACAAATCCTCACAAAATGCAGGGGGATATTTTGCCTGCTTATCAAGATTTTTGAGAGAGCTAGATATTTTTTTAAAATATTTATGGTAGGCCTATATCATTCGGCCAAATATTTAAACTTTACAAATCTTCACAAAATGCAAAATCTTCATGGGGCCTAGTATTATTTTATGTCTATAAATGCCGTGAGATAGGTCTGTCAAGTAAAACCATAAAATGCAAACAGGTACTAAATTATACTGAATATAGGCCTAAGTAAAATTAAATATTTTAATACCATATTCGTTATTTGACAAATTACCTACCTACACTAGTAGTACTACTTGAATCAGAACACCTTCCACGTTATGGCCATTTTTAGTCCATCCTCTCTGCGCTAAAAACTTGAAACTCCTCACCATCATATTATAATTCACCAATTTGCTGAAATAAAACACATACATGTAGTAACTAGTAACTTGTCGAAAAATTCAAGGGAGATCGCGATACGTGAGCGTACGTGTACTCGAGCTTTTTAGAATATTTTCTTCTTTTATTTTAAAACACAAGTAGGCTTACTATAATTTATTTTCCAAGTTTGCATTCCTCCATAGCTTTAAATTTGTTTATTTACTTTTAAATAGTATTAAATGACGTCAATTAAACTTCTATCCATCAATGTAAGAGGAATTCGAAATGCTTTAAAAAGAAAAAAGATATTTAAGTGGTTAAACGAACAATCATGTGCTATTAATTTCCTTCAAGAAACTCACAGCAGTGTATGCGATGAAACCGATTGGCAGAACGAATGGGCTGATCGCATATTGTTTTCACATAGTAGAACCAACTCAGCAGGGACAGCTATTTTTTTTAAAAAGTAACAATAACATAAATGTTATTAAAAACGAATCCGATGAAAAAGGTTATTTTAACATTTTAGTAATAAGTATCTATAATGATATCTTAGTTTTAGTCAATACATATAGCCCTATATCTGACAATGACCAGTACACTTATTATACAAGATTACTTAAATCTTTACAACAGCTATGTAGTGAACTTGACACTTTCTCAATGGTAATTGGCGGAGATTTTAATAATGTCCTAAATGTTCAACTTGATAGATATGGCGGCAATTATAAACCGAAAAGAAAAGGTCAAACTGCCATATTCAATATAATTAATTATTTTAACCTCTTAGATGTATTCAGAAATCTAAATCAAAATAATAAGCGTTTTACTTGGAAACAAAGGAAGCGTTTGATACAAAGTCGAATTGATTTTTGGCTGATATCGGAAAAACTTCAAGAGTGTATAAAATGATGTACAATAAAACCAACTTCCTTTACTGATTACTCATCAATTCATTTACATATCAAAATAAACAATTATCCACGCGGACCAAATCTATGGATATTTAACTCTTCGCTAACAAAAGACAAGACATATACTAAATTGATAAAATCATCAATACCGATATGGAAAAGTAAATATTTTGACAAACAAAATAAAAATGGTTTATGGGACTTCATTAAATTTAAGATAAAGGAATCTTCTATAGGATACTCCAAAAAGAAACAAAAACTTAAAAAAGCTGTAAAAAATAGTCTAATTGAAGAACTGGTCAAGATTGAATCCCGTATCAGTAAACAGGAACCTTGTGACAAGAAAATTTTTTAAAAACTTTATGATCAATATACTGAAGTTAAACAATCATAACATTTACATTGATGAGACGCAAGGAGCAATTATTAGATCTAAACAAAACTGGTATGAAAATGGTGAAAAAACACAAAATTATTTTTAAACTTAGAAAAAGATAGAAAATGTGCTACGACAATAAATAAGCTTAAAAAATCAGACGATTCTGCTATATTTGACCCCATTGAAATTTCGGATGAAATATTTCTATTTTATAAAAATTTATATGCGTCGAAAGATACGTCTTTTAAAAAGGAAAACAATTTTATAACAAATTTTAGACCCGTAGAAAGGCTAAATGAATACCAGAAGGATTTATTTAAATTTAAAGTTGACTATTTCGAACTTCGGAAGGCCTTAAACTCGATTAAAATAAATAAATCTCCAGGAAATGATAGTATCACAATTGAATTTTATCGACATTTTTGGCCAGATATTTATGTATTATTATTACACTTGTATAACTGTAGCTTTGAAGAAGAATCTTTATCCGTAACACAACGTCAATCAGTTATTAAACTCATTCCTAAAGGTAATAAAGATAGAACATGCTTAAATAACTGGAGACCCATTACGCTTATTAATGTCGATGTGAAGCTGATAAGCAAAGTTTTGTCTAATAGATTAAAACCATTTTTGAAACAATTAATACACCCAAATCAATCCGTGTTTATACCAGGTCGCCACATTCATGAAAATACCCGTATTATCTCCGACTGTTTCGATCTTGCGAAACAAAAAAGAATAATAGGCTTTCTTTTGGCTATAGATTTCCAAAAAGCCTCCGATAGCATAAACCATAATTTTTTAATACAAGCTTTATCGTCGTACGGTTTCGGACGTAACTTTATTAGATGGATAAAAACCCTTCACAAAAATATCACCTGTTGTGTAATAAACAATGGATTTACAACCCCTTATTTTCATGTAAAACGGGGTGTACGACAAGGCGATCCAATGTCATCCAATCTTTTTAATCTGATCATATAACTGTTGTTATACGCTATTAGAGACAATATAAATATAAATGGAATGAAATTTGGTCAAAAATCCATAAAAGTTGAAGCCTTTGCTGATGATATATCGGCATTATTGAAAGATTTTAGCTCTGCACGACATTTGCTTGAGATCTTGAGACTTTTCGGTTTAGTTTCGGGGCTTATAATTAACGTTAATAAAACAGAGGCAATAGATTTAAATAGCTGTGATATGAATTTAATGCAAAAATTAAAATCAACCGGTATAGTATTATGCGAAAAATTTATAAAAATCCTCGGGATCCATTTTTCAAAAGATACTCAAATTACTAGTGAATTAAACTTTAGAAATAAAATAAATGAAATAGAACAAATATTAAAAGTATGGGATAAACATAAATTATCTTTAATTGGAAAAATACAAATAATTAAAAAATTCTACATTCCAAGAATTCTTTACCCGGCAACTGTTAATCCAGTACCGGATTCTACTATTCAACAACTAAACTCAATTTTTTACAAATTTATATGGAACGGTCCTGACAGAATAAAGCGAGATATTCTTATACAAAAAAATAAAAATTGCGGATTAAAAATGATTGACTTAAAAGAACTCCTAATATGTAATAGCATTTTTTGGATTAAAAAAATATATCAGTCACCAATCCAAACATGGCTCATACCATATGAATTCATTATGGCTTAATATGGTGGAAATTTATTACCTGCATGCAACTTTCCGGATAAGTTAAATCTAAATATTCCTTTTTATAAAAACCTGTATGCCAACTGGTATACAATCTACACAACGCATATAAAAAACATTGCCCACACTGAAAATCAAATTATTTGGAATAATACAAATATAAAGATTAATAATAAAACTATATTTTTAAAATTTCTTTTTAACAATAATATTCGGTACGTTAGTGAATATTTTGATAAAATAAATAAGACCGAATAAAACTATATTTTTAAAATTTCTTTTTAACAATAATATTCGGTACGTTAGTGAATATTTTGATAAAATAAATAAGACCGATAATCAATATTTAGAAAAACATCAATTTATCTGAAAAGGAATAGAAAAGTGTATCTTGCAGTACGTACAGGAAGCGAGCGAGCTTGGAAGTGCGGTAGATACAAATTTTAATTGTACTAGAACTCCCTTGGAAGATATAAATACTAATTTTTTACAAAATATATAATACCCATTTTCACAACGTAAACTTAAAAAATATTTATGATAGCCGAATACAAGCAAAGTTCAGCAGGCCAAAAGCCATTAAAGATTGGGAACACATTCTAGATACCGAGTTAAGTGATTTAGCCGTAGAAAATATATTCAAAATAATAAACACTGTATGTCTTAGTACAAAACTGAGGAGTTTTGAATACAAATATCATTGTGATTATATTCACAAATGATAAATTATTCAAAATTAGAAGAGTTGATAACACACTCTGCATTTTCTGTGAATCTAATATAGAAAATGTAGAAAATCTCTTTGTCCTTTGCCCATTTTCACAAATAATATGGAATCATTTTCATACTACCCTAGATCGTGGTAATATAAAGATAAATATAAAAACACATATAATACACCTTGGTCTAACTAACAAATCAAATTATATAAGTAATACTGAATGGAATTTCATTAATCATGTAATTATTTTAATTAAATTCTATATATATCGGGCTAAACTACGAAACGAAATGCTCAATATTAATAAGTATGAAAGCTTTTTAGTAGAGCATGCTAAAATGGAGATTGAGATATCTCCAGAATTATACACAAATAAATGGAAATATCTTTTTAAGAATTAACAGATTGCCTCCATAACGATTCCCCATTGATGGATTTATGTACTTAGATCTGTGTATAGTAGGAACCCAGCGACTCACCATTTATATAGAACAATGTATTTTATCATTTAAGAAATAAATGTACTTAATATATGCTTGTAGAAATCTGACGCAAGTTTGCATTTTACCGGTACTTAGAATTATAACCCGTGGGAATAATTGTTTGAGCTTTATATAACAATCAAGACATTAAAATTTAAATTTCTCGAAGCACTAAATGTACAGGCGGAGGAATAATGTACTGGTAATGGGGTTTGTTTGTAAACAAGTCTAACTTAGACCGCTAGGCCTACCTATCGCCAAAAAAACTACTGTGAAACCAAGGCTTAGTTAGAGCCTACTATTTCGAGATTAATGTGAAATATCTTATTAGGATATGTTTAAATAATTGATTTACATACCTTGATAAACAAACTAAAATATCTGTTATTTTTCTTTTGTAAAACAAAAGTAATTGGTACCCCGCTTGGTACCGCTAAATTGGTCATTGATTCACATTCAATGCCTTACAAGGCATCGTATTTATCGCCATTGCTCAATTGCTGGGTGCATACTGCATGTCACCCCTAGAGTAGATTGCCAAAGAAATCGTCGCGAGACTTAGTGGCCTTATTATTATTGCTTGTCGATCATCGAGATTCCATAATTTCAAACAAAAAACCCCCAAAAATACTACAATTCATCGACCATTCATCCATCCTTCTTCAAGTGTCTTTAATTTGTAGATGAAAATAGGTTTATTTTGACATGGCATCTATAATCTATGTAGACCTAGCCTATGTTATGTACTGTTTCACCGTGGCTATATATATTAAAGACTGCCTCGCGAGTCATTCCATTAAATTAGAGAATGAAGATATTTAATTTTACAAACTGGTACTGCAAAACCCTGAATGTGTATTATGCCGCATTCTATGGACACAAATTCTCGCTAGAAAAATATTTTCGTTCCTTCAAATTGGGTCTAGGAAAAATTTTATCGGTGAATAGTTAATATAGTAATTAGCGTTTGCTGAAATGTTCCACGAAATATTTAATAGTTCTTCGATGATATTCGTCTTTGAAATCCGGATTATTTATTGATAGTAAATTTCATTGTGCGCTGGGTCACTGGACAAGATTCAAAGTTATTCGCCGCGTCACGTGATCGCTTTTCCCACAATCGACCAATCACGTTATTGCCTACATTCGCGTGTGTTGTTGGTAAACACAAAATAGCGTGCTCAACGAGGAGCACATTCCTGTTGTAGAATCTACACGAAATGGCGACAAAGGCCAAATATACTTTACAAAGACAAAATGGGACAAGTGTCGTGAGGTATATAGACTGGTTTCAACTGGCTGGAAATGGCCAGTCTATTTGTAGATACAAATGGATTGATAACGAAGGATATTATATTATTTATATTGAAGATAAAGTCAACAGTGGTGTTTGATTTCATCCAACGTGTTATAGATGTTTTATGGACAAAATGAGCCCCTCAAAATCAGTTAAACGATGCGAGAAAGAAACCCAAACTAGAAAGTGAGATGGCAACATCTACATCCAGTCCAACTAAATTTACAATTCACGATTCCATTCTTATAAAATATTTCGTACACGATTCCACTTTTTATAACGAAATAACTTATTCGTTTAAACGAAATAACTTATTCGTTTAAACGAAATATTAATTCGTTATAACGAAATAATTAATTCTAACGAAATATTATTAATTCGTTATAACGAAATATTATTAATTCGTTATAACGAAATATTATTAATTCGTTATAACATTTTAATATTTCGTTATAACGAAATATTACTAATTCGTTATAACATTTTAATATTTCGTTATAACGAATTAATATTTCGTTATAACGAATTAATATTTCGTCTAAACGAATCAATATTTCGTCTAAACGAATTAATATTTTGTTTAAACGAATCAATTATTTCGTTTAAACGAATTAATTATTTCGTTTAAACGAATCAATTATTTCGTTTAAATGAATTAATTATTTCGTTTAATCGAATTAATTATTTCGTTTAAACGAATTAATTATTTCGTTTAAACGAATTAATTATTTCGTTTCTCCAGGTCATCCAGTTTTATCCCACTGCTAAAGGCCCCTACGTGCAAGCAAATGATCTAGTTTGAGTCGAGTGGATGTTAAACCCAATTTCTCTCTAAAAGTAATTGTGACCAAACGTAAAAAAACTACACACTTTACATAATTATATAACAAAAAACACTACAAGTATCTATACTTTATTTAAAAGATAAATATATAATGTAAAATACAAACCAGGCATTTAAATTTTCACAGTTTATCCACAGCACCAAATTAGTGACAATTTAGGAAATAGCTCTGTGAGAAAAAGGTCTGTGTAGCACTTTGAAAATGTGGAAATATGGCTACAGTCTGTCGCATATTTGGAAGGAAAACTGTGACATTGACCAAATTCGATAAAAGAAAAACTATAGCCTCTATCGCCTTTGAGTAAGGTTTTCAAACTAATTTTGGAACGGAAATTTTGGTATCATACAGTGTGATATGGTGAAAATTTTGCAAAGGCAACGGCGCTACGGTCTGCTCCAAATGCCAAGGATTTTTTTACGTGCATGCCAATGTGTACACGGCACTTCGGTTTTTCATCCCATCTGAAGGGCTAGACAGCTCTCCTTATCAGTCCCTGCATAAGCCGGAAGATCTGGATGAACTTTCTCGGCCAATGCAGGGATCTACACCAGACCCCCAGGCTAGCGAGCCAGCATCTTACCCACTCAGCCACCGTGATACCCGAAATGAAAAAAAAAACACTATAGAGCAGTATTCACATGTTTTGCGGTAAGGGGTGGGGAGAGATATGTTTTTAATAAAGAAATAAACAAGCTAAGAAATGTCGACAAATACCTTCATCCATATATGTGGAGTACAAGACGAAGGCCCAATTTCAGCGAAAAGGGATATAGACTAATGCCACGATGAATATAGTAATCCTAAACGAGAAAGTTGCGAAAAGCTGAATATCGAAAAGATACGCCCACATTTTTCAAGAGATGGACAGAGAACACGCTAAAAATAACGCGGGCCATAATTGAGGAAGGTACGGTCAGATATCGAAAACAACCAAGATCTTTGAGGGTTATAAACATGCATTTCAAGTTTCATCAAAATCGGATCAAAATTGGGACCTCTAGAGGGTCCACAACCGTGATATATACAAAATGATAACACTATTTGTGTACCCGTGGTGGGGGCATTTTGTCTGGGGGTTTTACTACGATTTTCATGAATTTCGAACTCAACCATCAATACGGTGTGCAACAGTGGCATATTCAAACGGTTTATTTTAAATCAGATAATAATTGTGACCTCATGAGGGACCGCAAGTTAGAAGCGCGATATTTTCCTACGATATAATACCCCAGCATTGAAAATAAGGTATAAATTTAATTACACCAATATTACATTTGTGATAGAATTCGTTAGAAATCTTTGATATGATTGATCTATCACAAAAATTTGAAGAATTTGTAAGGGATTCAAAAGGTTACCGTTTAGTTGATGCATTAGATTTTCAACTCACTGATACAACTCAGTTTAAGCCAAAGGGATGTTATACATGTATAAGAGTGTGACAGGATATCTGCTTCAGGCAAACTATTCATAAACAAATGACTGTCACAAGATCAGACGGAAAATATTTTAGCCTTACTGCTTGTAAAGTAAAGCTTTTGGCCTAAATTCTGGTGTATTTTATGCTACCATAGATACATATAATATATTGGTTCGGTACATGATTAAAAAGTCTTTATTTTTTTTTACATCTGGACAGTTTCGTAGATGAGTGCTCTGATAAATGTGCTTTCGACCATGAAGATGGTTAATACTGTTATTGGCATGGTTTCAATCCCAAGTTGGTATGATAAGCAGTGATGTCACCTAGCTTCAATATATAAAGCTCTTATCAACCTTCTTATGTCTTCCTCGACATGACTGCCACCAATGATGCTCAAATTTTCGTTATATATATAGGATCTCTAAAAATAACAAAAAACAAAATAAAAGCAACTTTTATACTCCAAAATGAAATTAGGTTTAAGGAATTCCTTTCTCACATTCCAACTAATTTACGGTAAAATTACATGTGAAAGATTGATACTACAAGAGAAACAAATTTAGGAAAAGATTCCATTCCGTGCGCCATCCTGCATTCCCAGGATACCTAGCTTCCTGGTTCATGCCGCGTTGAGAAAAAATGCGTATAGATATAAAAGAATAAAAAAAAATGTAATAATGATTGTTTAATCAGTGTGGATAGCATACAGAAAACGACAAAAAACATAGACCACCTAATATTGAAATACGTTAATAGATGTGACAGTTGTGCTTTAAACGTTGTCGCATATCGACGGGATTTCCCTTTAAATTCTACACATTGAGCTGCCAGGTGTCACGTGACTAATAGTTCGCCATTTTTCGTGTCTGCAAACACGCGTGGTAGCCGAATAATTAAGATATAGCTGAAAATCAATAGTTTTGTTCGTCTCGTGACCTTAAACACTGTGTATACATTTAAAGTCAATCGGATATTAACTTTAACCGCTAGAGCGTTCACAAGATTTTTTGAAGAGATCAAGGGTAATAACTCTGGCAGTAATTATCGGATATCCCTGAAAATCCATAATATGCTTTTTCGTCTCATGGCCTTAAACACTGTGCATAAATTTAAAGTCAATCGGGTATTAACTTTAGCCTCTAGAGTGTCCACAGGAACTTGTGGACGACGGAGGGACGGACGGCCGGGGGCGACGGCAATATACGACCACATTTTCACGTGGGCGTATAATTAAAATATACGAAAATTATTATTATTATTATGGAGTTCGTTTGAGTGTCTTGTTATTCGAGTCTAAATAGTAAAGAAATGCAAATGGCGTCGTACGGATAAACTAGTCTTCCGGGAGAAGCTAAAGGTCGGTAAAATGAAAAGTTATTGATCGATTTGGCTAAAATTTGGTGTCTCAAGTCTCTACATCCCCGGGAACTGCTAGAGGTGTGATAAAAATGTGTGAAAATTTGTAAGTGGTTTTTCTTTGCGTATCAGGGACACCCAATTGAGTCAACTGTACTGCTACAATTTTTATAATATACTGAATTTTTTCTTCTTTTTTCTTTGATTTTTCAGTCGGTTCTTTTGAATGCGTTTTTTTTTCGGTTTTCGGTCCGAAATCTTGGAAAAAACGATAAATTAAAAAAAAAAAAAAATCAATTTCTCTGGCCCATGTGTCTAAACTCACAGTTCAGCCTCGAAATTTCGCAAAAAATAATGTTTTACGTAACAAATTTCGGCTTAAAGTTCCAATTTCATATTTTCTAAGAAAGTCAAAACATAATTATTTCTATGTCTTTTGCTCAAAAGGTTGTCAACTCACTATTATACGATCATGGGCAAAATTTTAGAGGTGTTAAAATGGGTGACACAAGCTGATTGAGGATATAGTAACTGAATTACCTCCCTTGTTTTCCCATTCCTCACCATGGACGGCCATCTTCAAACGTTTGAATTTGAAGTTAAAAATGATATTTTTGCCAATTTCTCAACTGGCAATAGTGAATTATAGGATTAATAGGATTATTCTTTAACAAGGTAGGACTGTTTATAGGTACAATCTATTTTAGGGCTTTATTTTAATAAATTTTAAAAATATAACTTAAAAATATGCTATTGGAACTTTAAGTGTGATGACGTTTATATTAATTTGCAAGTACTATATTTAAATCTACTGCACCGCTGCATTTTTTATAATATAATGATTTTTTTTTGATTTTTCAATGGGTTGCTTTTAAGGTTATCTTGGTTTTCAGTCCAAAATTTGGGAAAAAATCAATAGATTAAAATTATCGATTTTTCTGCCCCATGAGTCAAAACTTGCACTTCGCGGCATAGTTAGGGGAAGCTTTAATGACGTTGACCCGACATGACGTCATTTTTGTGAATCTAACTGGGGCCTTAATGCGTATATGTCTATACAGCTGGTAGAAACATCTAACGGTGCCCTTAATGCGTATATTTATATACAGCTGGTCTCCTTATTGTAGAAACATATATTCTTAGATCAATGAGCGATAAACAACATAATTTACGAGTTTCATTCATAAAACAGTAATGTTTTTCTTAACAAATTTGAGCTAAAGTGTGATGACGTGTATTTGTAAGTGCTTTTTCTTTGCATATCAGGGGCACCCAATTTAATCAACTGAATCAACTGTACAGCTGTAATTTTTAAACGGTGGCTGATTAAGGATACGCAAATTTGTTTTTATCTCGAGCGCTCGAGATACTTAGGCGAGAGCTCAAGATAATACAACCGAACACGTCTCTACCGATGTTTCAAGCTCTATTCAATGATAAACTTGCAGATTTAAGATTCATTTATTTATTTTTACAGGCCATCCAAAGCTTAGTATCTAGAGCGCTCGAAATATTTTTTTTTTTTTGCGTGTCTTAAATCAGCCATCGTATTTTTAAAATATACGGAATTTTTCAGTCGGTTCTTTTAAATGTTTTCTCGGGTTTTAACCCGAAATCTTGAACAAAAAATCTCGGTGGACAGTGTGATGTCGGTTCAAAAAGCACAAAAATATTGCTATATTTTGGAATAGTTTCTAGTTTTTAATACTATAAAAGACTGTCAAACGTGTTAATATGGACATTTTATGTTCAATTCTAAACGAGGAGTTGGGTGACCGAATGGTTTACACGTGCGTACAGTATCCTTAGGTCTGTCATTGAGTGAACTGGCGTGGTTTCGATTCCCTGGCTGTACGTGAAAAGAAGTAGGGTCGCTTGTCCATCGTCCGTGGTTTTCTCCCGCACATGTATAATAAGAACAATCGCGACGCTAGAGAAACGATCTCTTGGCAGTTGGAATTCGATATAAGAGTAGGTCGTAGCGCCGCAGCCCGGGTAAAATTTCCCTTATAGCACACTATACGGCGGTGTATGTCCGTCTTCATTAGCCTTGTTTAGGGGCAGAACAGTAGGATGTTAAACCCCACTGCATTTCATTTCTCTAGCCAAACCACATGCGTAGAACTGCTAATTGGACCGGGTCTTCGATAACGAAAATAAATTGAAAGTAGTCTATTTTCAGAAATTAGGCTTTGTCTGATAGCGACATATTTCTTTGTTCAAAGAGAGGGAGAAATGAAGTAAAATAGCGACATATTTCTTTGTTCAAAGAGAGGGAGAAAAGGAGTTTAACAACAACTCGACACAACCAGGTCATTTCGGGACTAACACGTGGTTCAATTTTATTTCAATAATTAGCTTGCGCTTAGGGGTCTTTAGCAGTGGGAAAAACCGGAGGCCGCGGAGGAAACCCACGAGATTGGAAGGCGTCCCTACTCCGCGACACGTACATCGAAACAACAACAGTTGACTCAATGACAAACCTTATGGTACAGCGCATACGTGCTATTCATAAGACCATCCAAACCCCCTTCTTTGCACAAACGAAAGAGTGTTTTACTTTTTCTAAATCATTTCGGAACTAACACGTGGTTCAATTTTATTTCAATAATTAGCTTGCGCGTAGGGGTCTTTAGCAGTGGGAGAAACCGGAGGCCGAGGAGAAAACCCACGAGATTTGAAGGCGTCCCTACTCCGCGACACGTAAATCGAAAAAACCAACAGTTGACTCAATGACAAACCTTATGGTACAGCGCATACGTGCTATTCATTAGACCATCCAAACCCCCTTCTTTGCTCAACGAAAGAGTGTTTTACCTTTTCTAAATCATGTTTTCAAGAATGTACCTGGGAATAAGTTCATACAGATTTTCCGGCGTTATTTCCCCTTGTCAGTGATGCAGGACCGAGGGCCTAACAAGTACAGCTGTGTAGTTGTTCAGATGTTACGACAAACCGAGCCCCCGTGTACACATTGGCGTGCACGTAAAATATCCCTTGATAGTTGGAATTCCATATAAGAGTAGGCCGTAGTGTCGCTGTCCGGGCAAAATTTCCCTCATAGCACACTGTATAGCATATACCCGTCTTCATCGGCCCAGTTTGGAGAAAAATAGTAGGTCGTTAAACTCCGTTTCATTTCATTTCATTTATTAAGTGAGGGGAGGTGGCGGGGATTTAAATCTTAAAAAAACGAACTCAATAAGAAATTCTCGATATTTGTTCATATACTACTGGAAAGTTTTTTTTGCTTGCTACAAAATGTAAATTTATATTTACATAACTTGCTAAAAGAAAAAAAAAATGACTGACACTAACAAATGAGGGGTAGGGGGTATTTAACGTCAAAATACCAGCCCTGACACGAAATACAAAATATCGGGTTACACACCATTAAGATATGACGGGCGGATGCGGTCACAATGGGCCATTTATATGACTTACTAATTCCATTTATATGACTTACTAATTCCATTTATAAAGCTTTATAATTAATTTCTTACTTAGGCACGTGTGGACGCTGAAACCCATCGAAATCGGTGACTGAATTGAATATTATTTTCATAGCTTGATAAATGATTTATAAAGTCTTGTAAATAATATGGTAGCTATATAAATCTATTTTCTAAGTTTTATAAATGAATTATCTAACGAACTAAATATTCGGGAAAGTTCGTACATCTGCCCGGGAATTCCCGAGGATGCTTCGGCCAGCCAATCACAGGTCGTCTTACTGAATGGCAAGCCCCTCCCACTCCCGTCCGCGGTTTTCAAGTTGTGTGCGTCGCTGTCATACATCATTTTATTCGTACATTTTTTCCTTTAATGGAATTCGGACGCACTAATCTTCCTGCAGAAGATGACCATGGTCAGGATGAGGGTATGTTGTCTTCATGTTTACAATAGCCGCCATGAAAGGTAGAACACCGCTATATGTAACGAGGGATTTCATTGGCCATTTGGCCGACTCAACGAAGGAAAACGGAGATTGCCGATTATTTTCTAAGTTATATAAATGGATTTATAAGACTTGATAAATAATTACGTAGTTTCATAATTATTTATCAAACTATGAAAATAATATTCAATTCAGTCACTCATTTCGATGGGTTTCAGCGTCCACATGTGCCTAAGTAAGAAATTAATTAGAAAGCTTTATAAATGGAATTAGTCAGTCATATAAATGGCCCATTGTGACCGCATCCGCCCGTCATATTAAGAAGGTCCAAATACATTTTAAAAATTGTAAAATATTTTCTGACATATAAATGATTTAGTAGAGATAAAGTCCTTTTTCATTGATCCAACGACATATGCCTACTTTCAATTTAGTAGTTAATGCTTGATCATATTAACCAATATATAGAAACATAACACGGTCGTGATTTCATTAAAGTCACGGCCATTATACGATTTTACTTGTTGTATGCTTGCTCGATCCTTCTTTATTGTATGTCAGGTTGATTTGTAATGTTCCGGTTCGATGAATTTCGAGAAATGTTTTTGAAGAAATGTTTTTTGAGAAATGTTTTTGGAGAAAAGTTTTTAGAGAAATTTTTGATGGATAAGCATCGACGAGACTTAATGAGTTCGGCATATTAATTTTTTTACTCCGACAAATTAAATTCTCAAACATTTTTTTGAAGTATAAGAAAACTAAATAAAGACGTTTGAAGTATTTGTAGTTAAAAAAGTATTTCCTATTTAGTGTAAATGGGTATAAGATGAGTAAAATACATCATTTTGCCCGAAGCTGTTAATTGTTATGTAAACAATGCACAAGCCGTTGAGCCAATGACTGACGCCACGTGAAGTCAATGCCCATGTTGTAGATAGTCATCTGTGACAGAGATAATTCGTAAGTAATTCTCTGTGAAACAGATTGATAATCTCTGTCAAGAGAATTAAACTGGGTAAAAAAGGGACTAGTTGAGAAAATTTTGAATCCGATGAAATTTTCAGATGAAATTCGGAATCCCCAATGCTTCCGAATTCCGGTCACACCCACCACACCCGGCCCAGAAAGTCTATTATACCAGCCCATTCCAGACTCCAGTGATGGCGTGGAGGTCCATTGAAGCCACCGGCCACATACAACATGATCATCATCGCTCAATGGCCGGTCCAATACCCCCCCCCCACACACACACACACACATATATAATGTTCAGCAGACGAATTGGACAAAAATTATTTTTTTCATTTTTTGCTCGACCGGCCCTTCGGAAGATCGCCCAACGACCCAATCCGCCCTGTTTCCCGGTTGTATGTGACAAGAAGTCGATCGCTTGTCCAACCTCGGTAGTTTTCTCCAGGTTCTCCGGTCTCCTCCCACGACTAAAAACCCCTATGCGCAAGCGACTTATTGAAATAAAACCCAACCATGTTAGTCCCCAAATGACCTAGTTTCTCTGGAACATAAACCCCGTTTCACCCTTTCTCTCTTTTATACTTAAACGTTTGTACCCCTATTATCTAGCAGGGCACCCGCGACACAGCCTACTCATATATCGAATTGCAACTGCCAATGTGTACAAAGGACCTCGGGTTTTTGTCCCTTCCGAACGACTAGACGACTGTGCTTATCAGGCCCTTCAAAAGTCAAAACTTGCACTTCGCGGCATAGTTAGAAGTAGCTTTAATGACGTTGGCCCGACATGACGTCATTTTTGTGAATCTAACGGGGGCCTTAATGGGTATATATCTATACAGCTGATAGAAACATCTAACGGTGGCCTTAATGCAAATATTTATATACAACTGGTTTCCTGACGGTAGAAACATATATTCCTTAGAACAATGAGCGATAAAGTACATGATTCACGAGTTTTATTATCAAAAAAATAATGTTTTTCTTAACAAATTTTAGGTAAATTGTGATGTCGTGTATGGGTATTTGTAAGTGCTTTTTCTTTGCGTATCAGGGTCACCCAATTTAATCAGCTGTACAGCTACAATTTTTTATAATATAGTCGGTTCTTTTGAATGTTTTCTTGGTTTGGGGTCCGAAATCTTGGAAAAAACGACAAATTAAGAAACAAAATCAATTTTTCTGGCCCATGTGTCTAAACTCGCAGTTCAGCCTCGAAATTTCGGAAAAAATAATGTTTTACGTAACAAATTTTGGCTCATAAGGGATGACGTTTATATAAATTTGTAAGTACTATATTTTGCGCATTAGGGAGACCCGTTTAAATCTACTGCACCGCTGCAATTTTTATAATATAATGATTTTTCAATGGGTTGCTTTTAAGGTTATCTTGGTTTTCAGCCCAAAATTTGGGAAAAAATCAATAGATTAAAATTATCGATTTTTCTGCCCCATGAGTCAAATTTTACACTTTGTGGCATAGTTAGAAGAAACTTTAATGACGTTGGCCCGACATGACGTCATTTTTGTGAATCTAACGGGTGCCTTAATGCGTATATATCTATGCAGCTGGTTGAAACATCTAACGGTGCCCTTAATGTGTATATTTATATACAGCTGGTCTCCTTATTGTAGAAACATATATTCTTAGATCAATGAGCGATAAAGAACATGATTTACGAGTTTCATTAATAAAACAGTAATGTTTTTCTTAACAATTTTGAGCTAAAGTTTGATGACGTGTATGGGTATTTGTAAGTGATTTTTTTCTTTGCGTATCGGGGTCACCTAACTTAAACAACTGTACTGCTACAATTTTTATAATATACTGATTTTTTTTATTTTTCAATGGGTTGCTGTTAAGGCTATCTCGGATTTCGGCCCTAAAGTTTTGAATTTATCTAGAAAAAGTTATCTAGAAGGACAACTCGTGTTAGTCATATTTGACGTCACTTCCCGTATATTTAAGAGTTTGTTACACGTCTCCTGCAGCAATGATCTCTGTGTTACAATTATATTTGGAATGTATTGAACCAGTTCTATCACATATGTAATAATGGCTGGCACCAATATTGTCCTTTAAAGAAGTTGCTTTCTTACTGCGACCTGAGCGTTTATACAGCATTGTCGCGGCTGGCTCGTCACGATTTCTCCGCGCTTATGGCGTTTCTATTGAGATCTATAAACTTGACAACGGTGGTCATCGCGAACCCGCGTCGTTCAACCACACGTCTTATCGACTTTCCACCACGTGATCACGGCGACAATATAAGCTGGTTAGATTTTTTTTTTTCGAAATTTCAAGATGACCTTTGAATCGTCCGTTTTCAAAGCAAGTCGTACATGAAAAGCATGGTCGCCAAAGGCGAGTAATGCAAGGTTGCTAACCGCGCCATGGTCGTATTAAGAACTCCATACACGTAGTGGAAATCTCATAACATCGCCATATGCTTAGAGGCAGTCCCATGAGGGCGTGGTGCAATCGCGCAACAGTGGTAGAATCATCGTAACATCACCATGACAACGCCATAAGCATTCAGAGCGCTTGGTGGGGTCACGACCGACGAGTGAACGTTGTGGTGAAGACGCCATGAAGGCACCGTTGCAAATGTTACAATTTTCGCAGCGTCTTTGCTACGTGTGTACTGCGAGTGTACTATGTTCATAGAGATGTTACCACGTTTATCTCGCGACCTTCGCGACCCACCACGTTCTCACAACTTTCCAGGTCATATGACAAGACCTTGGCGTTTGCTTTGAACATACTCAAAGCAAACGCCGTGACTCTGCGATCATTGACGACCATGGAGACCACAGCACGATATCTCGCGTTTCCTCCACGCTTATGGTGATCTTGGCACGCTCTGAAACCATTTTTTGTCGCTGCAGCAGCGCAGTAAGAACCTTTGCGACCCCATCACTCTCGCAGCTTTCCGGATCATACGTGCATGTTCAAAACAAACGTCGTGGCTCGGCGATCACTGGCGACCATGGAGACCACAGCACGATATATTTAGCGTTTCCACCGCGCTTTTACCACGCTTATGGCGATCTTGACTCGCTCTGAGACCATTTTTTGTCGCAGTAGAAGCGCAGTATGGACACAACCCCGGTCTGACGGGGGTATGACTAAACAATCATTGACGACCATGGAGACCACAGCGCGATATCTTGCGTTTCCACCCCGCTTTTACCACACTTATGACTATCTTGACGCGCTCTGCGGCCATTTCCTTTCCCGTAGCTGCGCAGTAAGGATGGCAACGCGGACTAACGGGGATATTTCGTAAGGCGATTGGCCGGTCGTCCCGCCGCGTGCGTCGAGAAATGACTAATTTCACTGAAATTTTATGAAAAAAAGAAAGATTTATGAATACTGTACTCTTATTAAATGCTAAATAAAAGTGTATTAAACTGGTTTATTGCTATTTTGATCTTTTTGTTAAATAGACTTAGTTATAGACTCATTTTTGTGAAAATCTCAATTTTGACCAGAATCAATATTTTCACGTGCTTCGTTTGTACCGTAATATTAGATTTTGCGCACCCCGACTCACAAAAATATAAAAATAAAGAATAAATAAAGTCGCCCTAATGCGTGTATTATATTATGCAAAAATATTCACAAAGTCGCCTTAATGCGTATATTATGCAATTATATACATATTAGGCTGTGATTTAGCCACGAAAATCGTTTCATTTTGTCCCAGCAAATTCCAGGCGAAAATCTGACGCTTTGCTGCACAAGTAAACAAGTAAGTCGTCACTGTAGTACACATTTCTATTGCGATGTTTTGTACAATCAGACCAACACTCGAATTACGCCTCGGACTATATTTGTCAAGTGTAGCCATAATGTGGTGAAGAAATCATATTCTAAGCCAATCAGAAACCATAAAAGCAATCAACGTCATTAGGTCAGAGGTCAATAGCCATAAATAGACCAGGGAATACCTTTTACGAGACGGAACACGTTGGCTTGTTTACATTTGTATGAGAGAATTTTTCTGCAAATATGCCTGAATTACGGGACAATAACATCAGATAAATGTTGTGCTGACACCGTGAACACGGCTAGCCCCTGATTTGCGGAAAAAGCGAAATTGTATCAATGAATGTGATATTTCCTGGAAAAAGTATTTTTTCCATTTTATTTCAATACAACAATATGCAAAAGAAATATAAATATAGTATACAGATGAAAACGTTTTTTGGCATGATTGAAATACTGGTTCGGTATAATAATTATATATAATGTTGAGAAAAAAAAAAAAAAAAAATAATACTATCTACATGAGCCCACTGATACAACAGAATATTAATAATGATTCACCTAACAACCCTGAACATGCAATTATACTTGTTTTTAAATAAAAAAAACAATAAAGACATATTATAAGAGATGTCAAATAAGTATACATTTATTTTATAGAAAGAAATACAGTACTAAAAAATAAGAAATGAATGCAATTTTATATACTTCCTCATACAGTATTCAACAACAACACTCGATGGCATGAGATTTCTCCCATATTAAATAGATTAAAATGATTCAGCGATACTTTGATTTAATCAAATATGGAGGACCGAGACTTAGCTTTGATCAAACAGTACAGTGGTTGAAATTGTTGAACATGTCTGTCAAACCTTTAAAGGATAATATCTTTGCTTGCAATAGAGTAATTTGAATGAAATTTTCAAATTATTCATTTTACATTATCTACTTTTGAACTATTATAGCAAGAATGGCTAGTTCTTTATCTAAATCTTATATAATGTATCTTTAATGAAAAATGTATATAATAACAACATCATTTATATAGTGTATTAATACTGGAGAATGGTTTATAATCTGCTTTTCAGATTTTTATATCCACAGAATCGGGCCCGTCGCCAGCTCATAAAATGGGGGGGGGGGGGTACAGAATTTTTTGGAGGGGCTGAGGATGTGGCCGGCTAAGAATACTCCTAAGAAATCATCAATTTTTTTTTTTTGGGGGGGGGGGGGCTAAACTGCACAGACTACATGTATTTACACACAGATCAGGTCTTGTGTCCGTATACACTGTACAAAATTAAAAGATATATGCCAGTAAAGAAAAGTACATATAAGTGAAAAACAAACAATTAACTAAATAAAATGGTTCCAGTAATATGAATAAGAAATGAAATGGAGTTAAACGACGTCCTACTGTTCTGCTCTTATACATGTACTGGACTAATGAAGACGGGCATACACTATACAGTGTACTACGAGGAAAATTTTGCCTGGGCACAGCATTATGGCCTACTCTTATATCGAATTCCAACTGCCTAGGGACCTTTTTACGTGCACACCAATGTTAAACAGGAATTCGGTTTTTCGTCACATTTGAACGACTAGACAGCAGTCCTCGTACCTTGTCAGCCCCTCTGCTTGCACCACTGACAAGGAGAAACCACGTCTGAATTGAATTGGAATAAAAAAGGAAAATAAAAACATATATGTCAACTTAAAATAGCTAAATATGATATGAACATTTATCGACATGTACAGTACATTTAAGTAAAACATGATTAAAATATTTAATGTAAAAACCACTTACAAAAATACATATGTATACAGGTTTAGGCCTACTCATAAAAATCACAATTTCATCAATATGATTTGACTGTCACTTTCATATTTGAACAATTTTCACAAATCCATACTAGAAAACTTTCACTTCTAAAAAATACATCTATCTGTAGCTCCTATATACATGTACTGGGTTAAGGAAGACGGGCGTGCGCTATACAGTTTATTATGAGGGAAATTTTGCCTGGGCACAGCACTATGGCCTACTCTTATATCGAATTCCAACTGCCAAGGGGTCTTTTTACATGCACACCAATGTCCAAACCGCTTACAAAAATACATATGTATGTATACAGGTGTAGGCCTATTCATAAAAAATCATGTAATTTCATCAATATCATTTGACTGTCACTTTCATATTCAAACAATTTTCACAAATCCATACTAGAAAGCTTTCACTTGTAACAAATACAACTATCTGTAGCCTAATGCAGCCTGATTTGCATCCACAGAGAAAATATTGTTTGGTTCTTGGTCTCTATAGTCAACCTAACCCTGTCATTTGTTACAGTAGAGTTTAACAAGAAGGGCATAAATTTCTGCAGATACAGTAAGGCAACTTTAAAGTAATGCACATGGTATTTCACCTCAATGGCGACACAGTCTTTTCCATAGTTGTCTTTTGTCTTGGTCTGAGTTGTCATACATTTAGGAATAAGAGAATATCTTCATCAACTTGCATTTGCAATAAAATTGGAAAATGTTAAGATATGATCCCCTTAACAAATTAACCAGACCTATTATTCTTTTTCTTATTTCGCTGGTAAAATATTAGCTGCTCTAAACATAGTTCTTTACATGTATGTGAGAAGTCTGTATTGTTAGAATGAGAGAGAGTTTTGTCTGCACATTCCTACAATTCTTTGTCCAACATATCAATATTTCCATCTAATTTGATCCACTGGTTAGCACATACCCTAAATTTTCCCCGGTTTCTCACAGTAAACGGTTTTACATCGGTGTTTTAAACAAAATCTACACGGAGTATACAGTTCTAGTTATTTTTCCGCTTTTTACTATCAAAACGTAAACAAACCGGTGACCTTTCACTCTACACGACCCGTTGACCTTTCGTCGTGTTCGTCTGATTGGCGAGCTTTGTCACGTGATCTATTAAAACCAAATCACCGCGAAATTCAAATACCATCGCACATTGATAAGAAGCCCATTTTTATTTTACGTTTGCTGTCAAACGTCAAAGAATTGATAAAAGAAAAGTTGTGTGGAAATACAAAGTAATACTAGAAGAATTAGATTATGTAGTTTGTTTTCCGCCTGAAAATCGTCGGGATGGAGCAACAGAAGCAGGCTTGCTAGAAATTTCACATCACGGCCTATATGTCCACTTAATGAGTATATTATGCAAAAATATACAAAAAGTCGCCTTAATGCGTACATTATGCAAAACTATACATCTTATAAAATGCTCAATGGAATATACTATTACCGTTAAACAGCCCGTGTACGTTTAAGAATGCAAAATAATTAAGTGGCGCTATGTAATTCAGTCACGGTGGAATCGAGTATATTCCAATAAGGGCTACCATGTAATTCCGTCAAGTTAGAGTCGAGTATATCGTATGGGTTTTGAAACTCGTTTGTATTCGTTGAACATGAGATTAACGGTAATACTTTAGCTATATTATCCACTTGAGCTAGAGATTAAAGATTACACAACAATGCCATGTAATACCCCGTTAGACCGGAGTGGTGACCCTACTGCGCTCTGAGACCTGGAAATACACAAGGTCGTCGGCAAGCGTGAGCACAACGCGGAAAATGTCCCAAAATTACAAACTTAAAAAAGTCGCGTTCTTACTGCGACCAGTGCGTTTATACAGCATTCTCCCGGCGGGCTCGTCACGACCTCTCCGCGCTTATGGCGTTTCTGTTGAGATCTATAAGCCTGGCAACGTCGGTCATCTCGAACTCAAGTCGCTCAACCACACGTGTTATCTGGACTACACGTGCGTTTCCACCACGTGATCACGGCCACTATATAAGCTGGTTAGATTTTTTTTCGAAATTTCATGACGACCTTTGAATCGCCCGTTTTCAAAGCAAGTCGTGCCTGAAAAGCATGGTCGCCATAGTCGAGTAATGCAAGCTTGGTAATCGCGCCATGGTCGTATTAAGAACTCCATACACGTAGTGGGAACCTCCTAACATCGCCATAATGCTTATTGGTAGCTCCATGAGGTCGTGATGCAATCGCGCAAAGGTGGTGGAAACGTCGTAACATCGCCCTGACAACGCCATAAGGACCCAAAACGATTGGTGGGGTCGCGGCCGACACGTGTGTGTTGTGGTGAAGACGCCATGAAGGCACCGTTGCAAATGTTACAATTTTTGCAGCGTCTTTGCCACGCGTGTACTGCGCGTGTACTACGTTCATAGAGATGTTACCACGCTTATCTCGCGACCTTCACGACCCCTCAGCTTTCCAGGTTATATGGCAGAACCTTGGCGTTTGTTTTGAACATACCCAAAGCAAACGCCGTGACTCAGCGATCACTGGCGACCATGGAGTCTACAGCAAGATATCTCCCGTTTCCACCACGCTTATGGTAATCTTGGCACGCTCTGAAACCATTTTTTTGTCGCCGTAGCAGCGCAGTAAGGACCTTTGCGACCCCATCACATTCTCGCAGTTTTCCAGATCATATGAGCATGTTCAAAAAAAACCGTCGTGACTCGGCGATCATTGGCGACCATGGAGACCACAGCACGATATCTAGCGTTTTCACCACGCTTTTACCACGCTTATGGCGATCTTGACTAGCTCTGAGACCATTTCGGTCGCTGTAGAAGCGCAAAAAGGACGCAGCCCTGGTCTGACGGGGGTATTATAGGCCCCCGTCAGACCGATGTGGCGTCCTTACGGCGCTGCTGTGACCGTACAGTGACCTGAAAATACATATGGTCGCCGGCAAACGTGTACACAATACGAGAAACGGTCCCAAAAAATATATAACTTGACAAAAGTCACGTTCTGCCAGCTTTGTAATTCGGATCGCACAACCTTGGTGTTTGTTTTGAACATGTTCAAAACAAACGCCGTGACTCAGCGATCACTGACAATCGTGGAGACCACAGCGCGATATCTGGCGTTTCCACCCCGCTTTTACCCCGTTTATGACTAGCTTCACGCGCTCTGAGACCATTTCCGTCGCCGTAGCAGCGCAGTAAGAACGTCAACACCCATGCGTGCGTTGAAAAATAACTAATTTCACTGAAATTTTAAGAAAAAAAGAAAGATTCGTGAATACAGTACTCTTATAAAATGCTAAATAAAAGTGTATTAAACTGGTTTATTGCTATTTTGATCTTTTTGATCAATAGACTCAGTTATAGACTCATTTTTGTGAAAATCTCAATTTCGACCAGAATCAATATTTTTACGTGCTTCGTCTGTACCTCGATAATTAGATTTTGTGCATCCCGACTCATGTTGCCGTGTCTGTCACAAAATATAAATAAAGTCGTATATAATGCAAAAATATACATAAAGTCGCCGTAATGCGTATACTATGCAAAAATATACATATGTCGCCTTAATGCGTACATTATGCAAAAAAGATACATATGGTCGCCTCAATGCGTATATTATGCAAACATATACATATGGTCGCCCCAAATGCGTATATTATGCAAAAATATACATATATCGCCTTTTAAGGCGCGTATATTATGCAAAAATATACATATGTCGCCTTAATGCGTATTCTATGCAAAAATATACATAAAGTCGCCTCAATGCCTGTGTAACAGTTACAAAATATTCAGGCGACCAAAATTTTTGTATATTTTTTAAAATAAAATTTCTATGAACCAAACTTCAGGATATTGAAAAACAAACGATACAGTACCCAAAAATGCATTTTCTGCTATAAAATATGGAAAACTGTAGATTATGCAAATTGTCTCCCTAAGGTGGAAAATATAATGTGGTCGCCCTAATGGTGAAATCAGATATTATATATATCCATAATTATTAGTACAACCGCAAAGCTGTACTACTTTGTTTCACGGTAAACGACGAAGAGAAAAAAGGGTATGCCGATACAAACTGATTTCAACACAGGTTTAATAACATTTTAAAGTACTTTTCGTCCGTCTTGGGACTACTCATAAATAATATATATACTGTTATTAATAACAATATACGTTGAAATTTATTTAAATATACAATGAAATATACATATTCATGTAATGAAATATATTTATTAAACACATGAGTTAAACTTTAACATTAAGTTGGGGATTGTAGTTCCATTTTCTGCGTTTTTAATTTGAGAACGATGGAGGTTCATTCGTCTACTTAATTGTAATTCTGTTTTCCCTATGTATCTACCCTTACAACCTGTACATATCATTAAATAGATTACATTATTTGATTTACAATTCATATTTTGTTTGACTGTAAATATTTGATGATTTGTGACAGTGATAGACGACCATTCGATAATATCATTACATGTTAAACATCGATTATCATTACATTTAGAAACTGTGGGTGTAGGAAATATGGAATCATATTTTGAAGATGTCAACATTGTTCGTAAACTATATGGTTGTTTAAGACTGGTAATTATTGTGGTTTGATTAATAATTTGGCTCATTTTTTTGGCCATTTTGAAGAATATGACAGTGTTTGTCATATATTAATTTACCCCTCTCTTGGAATGGGTTGAAAGTTGAAACTAACGCTATTTCCTTATTTGTTGAAACAATTTCGTGAATTTTCGGTTTTCTTAATTTTGTCTGATCAAGGGAGAGGGCTTTTTTGTTTGCATCCAAAATAAGTTTAATCTACTGTCGAAGTAGATAACCTTTCAATTGGTTTAGTCTGACGAGTTTAGTTTCTTGGTTCGATACGATTGTGCACACTCGTCTAGCTAGACTAAACGGGATTTTTAGTTTTGTATAGGGTGGATGACAAGATTTGAAATTTAGGTACTGGTGTGTATCTGTACTTTCAAAGAATAAATCGGTTTCTATTGTACCCCCTGCTGATAATTTGACAGTTACATCCAGGAAGTTTAAATAGTAGTAGTAACTCAAAATATTGTAAACGTCGGATGTGACGTCTTTCTATTGTTAACATTTTTGTTTATATAGTTACGCTATCATATTAAAAAGTCTGAAGAGGTTCGACGGAACGGAAAGCGCTAGCTTTAAATATGTAGTTTGTTTTCTTTTCAAATATCTTATTTATTTATATATCACCTGAGAGTTGTTTCCAGAATATTTTGTATATATTGAATACACAAAAATATATAAGTTTTTGAAAAAAGAACTACATTATTTGTCGATTACTAGTACTTTCGCTTATTTTATTAAGCTCTTCAGATAATCAAAATTTAGTTAATACAACAATGTCTATGACGTCATAACGTCATAGTAACACAGTAGAACAAAAATGGGACATAAATAGAATATCAAATCAGACAACAATAACTAGGCCTAGGAATTGTTTTAATTCTTGTAACCTTATGAGTTTTTTCTTTTCACATGATACGATTGTACAAATTCTCCTAGCAAGATTAAACGGAATGTTTCTTTTTGTTTGTGAAGGGTGACATGAATTGAAATCTAAATACTGGTGCGTGTCAGTAGTTTAATAATATAGATCCGTTGTAATATCCCCATTTTCAGATAATGTTATCGTTACATCTAAAAAGTTAATTGATTTAAAGTTTTTTTTCTATTATAACATGTAAACTTTCATTTAGTGAGTTAAGCATGAGATATACTTCATTTAATAAAACATTATCCTTAACAAATATGATAAAGCAATCATCTAAGAAACGTTTCCATGAATGTTCAATCTGTAATTTTAATTCCAAACCGAAACGTTCTCCAATATTAGTGTACCAAATTTCTTCAAGGTAGCCTAGTGTTAAAGTCGCGTATGTTGGGCCTATTTTTGTTCCCATAGTCACACCTTTAATTTGTTCGTAATAGTGTTTATCAAAATAAAAAAATATTATTGAAAATGACTATCGTGACTGCATTTATGATAAAAGTATTGGAGAAACGTGTGGATATTTCGGATTTGAATCTATCGAGCCAGAAATGTATAGATCTTATGCCCAGTTCAATTTCAATATTACCATACAAACTTTCAACATCAAACGTGACAAGTACGCTATTTGGTTCAGCTTTACTAGGTAAATTACAGAAGAAATCTATATCATCCCGTACGTAGCTCTTGGTGTGCTTACATAGAGGTTTGAGAATAATATCTATAAAATTACTTAAACGTTGTGTTGAGCTATTTGGTCCACCTACAACCGGTCTAAATTTCAAATAAGTGGAGTCTGGAATGGTAATCAGTTCCTGTCTGTCTTTGTTCCATTACTGCATTTCGAATTTCCTGGCTTTTATGAATCGTTGGTAATCCATAAAAATTCGCATGGTTAGGCTCAAATTTGGTCAAGTAAGCATATTCTTTTTCAGTTATTTCTCCTCTATGACTTTCGACAAATCTAATTACTATATTTTTCACTTTCTGTTCCTTATTTAAATTTGACAATTTATAGTAATTAGAATCCCCTAATAATTCTATGATTTTCTGTCTAAAGTACAGCTTGTTCATCAACACAATAGCACCCCCTTTACGGGCTTCTTTGATAATAATATTCTCATTATTTAAAAGTTTCTGTAAGCTACTTCTTTCTAGAGGTGATAGATTTGATTTGCAAGCCTTTGCCTGGATACCCTGATCTAATATTGTATGAATATAATTGTCAAGGTGAACATCTCTACCTGGATTTGGTGTGAAGGGTGATTTATTACGGATTAGACTTTCCGATCCTCTTTCCTGAATAATATTCCCTCATCTTGATCTGAATGAGGAAAGTCTGTAAAATATTCTGCCAATCGTAGTTTTCGACAAAAGCTGGATAATTCAGATTTTAGGAGTTCTTTGTTTTGTTTATGTGTTGGAGTGAATTTAAAGTCCGTAGACAATAATTTTATATCAGTTTTGAAAGTAATGTTGACGCTGTGTTAATGATTTTAGGATCTTTGTTTACACCCGCTTTTTCTGTTTCCACTTGTCTCTCTGCGGACTTTGGCTCATTCCTAAAAAATGATCATTTTCTGTCTTCACTATATTCCTATGATTTGGTTTCGACTGTCGGTTCCTTTGGACTACCTCTGAAAATGTCATCTTGATCTGAATGCGGAAAGACTGTAAAATATTCTGCCAATCGTAGTTTTCGACAAAAGCTGGATAATTCAGATTTTAGGAGTTCTTTGTTTTGTTTATGTGTTGGAGTGAATTTAAAGTCCGTAGACAATAATTTTATATCAGTTTTGAAAGTAATGTTGACGCTGTGTTAATGATTTTAGGATCTTTGTTTACACCCGCTTTTTCTGTTTCCACTTGTCTCTCTGCGGACTTTGGCTCATTCCTAAAAAATGATCATTTTCTGTCTTCACTATATTCCTATGATTTGGTTTCGATTGTCGGTTCCTTTGGACTACCTCTGAAAATGTCACATATGTCTCTCTCGGAGATCTTTGGTTTGTCTTGACATATTCGGGGGCTTGTGTTGTACGTTTCGATCGTTGCCCGTGCTTGTTTTGTTGTTGAGAATTTCCAGAAATAATTTCTCTTCGTGGGGATACTCTTTGGGCCCTGTCATTACTTTTGGCCCTTTCTCTAATTGCTTAGCCTTCGGTCGTATATTTGGCTTAAAAAAAACTTACGCCATACTTCGACTCGTATAAAGCCAACCAATTTCCCTTTTCTTCCCAAGCTTTTTTCTGATCTTTTTCATCCTCCTTACACTCGTCTTCCCACATTTGCCGTAGGGGGTGCCTTGATGTTGTCCTTCTGAGTTTCAGATATTAACTCTATCATATGTTTGTCAATATTTAAATAGCCAAGTTTATTGTTTTCTGAATAGACTTCCATTATTTCTATATGAGCGTGAAACTTTTGGAGACACAACCTTGTTCGGATCTTCTTAGATCTTTCGTTTTCCCCTTCTATTTCTTTATGGTTTAGTTGACCTTCTGTTTTACCAATGTATTTCCCTTTACAACCATAGCATACGATGAGATAAATTACATTTTTTGATTTGCATGTCAGGCTTTGTTTTACATGAAAATCATTGGATTCATTTATTTTAATGGAACTTCCTTCGACTATTATGACGTTGCGTCTACGTAATTCTTCATAAATAAACATGGTCTGATGATGTTCAGTACGAACAGAAAGCCCTAACCTTCAAATTAGTATGGTACAGCCGTTTTTATGTGTTTTGGGTGACACGAATTGAAGTCGAGATACTGTTTAAAGAAAGACTCCAAAATACTAATTTGACTGTTAGCAGTTTCTGTTCGTATCTTTCATCCCCACATTTGGATTGGGTGTGAAGGGTGATTTATTACGGACTAGACTTTCCGATCCACACACCGTTTAAGTAATTTTATAGATATTATTTTCCAACCTCTATGTAAGCACATCAAGAGCTACTTACGGGATGATATAGATTTCTTAAGTAATTTACCTAGTAAAGCTGAACCAAATAGCGTACTTGTCACGTTTGATGTTGAAAGCTTGTATAGTATTATTGAAATTGAACTGGGCATAAGATCTCTACATTTCGGGCTCGATAGATTCAAATCCGAAATACCCACACGTTTCTCCAGTACTTGTATCATAAATGCAGTCACGATAGTCATTTCCAATAACATTTTTGACAAGTACGCTATTTGGTTCAGCTTTACTAAATACAAAAATATAAACTAAATAAAGCTGCTCTCAGTATATATAGTATATAATATTTAAAAAAACACAATTTTTTAACTTTTAACGATTCATAAAAACTGATAAATTTATCACATCATGCCGAGTACTTTCGACCGTTGCGGTGTCTTAAGAGCGAATGATAATTGGAGTGACAATACGTCGTCATAGCGACGTCAAAAGTTACAAGGGATAGTAACTTTTTATACGCCCACATTTTCATGTGGACGTATATTGTCGTCGCCCCTGTTCGTCCGTCCGTCCGGACGTCCGCCCGTCCGTCCACAATTGTTTGTGAACAGTCTACAGGTCACAATTTTTATCCGATTTCGATGAAACTTAAAATATAGCTTTATCACCCTAAGATCTCGATTCCTTTCGATATTGACATGTATCGGACTGTAACTTAATGGGTTATGGCCCCTGATTGTACGAAAAATCACGTTTTTTAGCTTGTGAACAGTGTAGAGGTCACAATTTTGAACCGATTTGGATGAAACTTGAAATGCATGTTTATAACCTAACGATCTTGGTTCCTTTCGATATTTGCGCCAATCGGATCGTAACTTCCTGAATTATGGCCCCTGATTGTCCAAAAAATCACCCTTTTTAGCTTGTCGTCCCTCTGGAGCTCAAAATTGTTAACCGATTTAAAAAACCGCTTGATTATATCACCGTTCCATGGTTATGAAGGTTGAGTTTGAATTTCATGAAAATCGGACCAAAATTGACGGACAAAATGGCCGCCGTTTGTACGCGAATAGTGTGAAAATATGTTATATCAAGGTTGTGGACCTTATAGAGGTCACAATTTTGAACCAATTTTGATGAAACTTGACATGTATCTTTATAACCCAAAGATCTTGGTTCCTTTCGATATTTGCGCCCAACGGATCGTAACTTCCTGAATTATGGCCCCTGATTGTCCGAAAAATCACCCTTTTTAGCTTGTGGTCCCTCTGGAGGTCAAAATTGTTATCGGATTTAAAAAAAACCGTTTGATTATATCACCGCTCCATGGTTATGAGGTTGAGTTTGAATTTCGTGAAAATCAGACCAAAATTGACGGACAAAATGGCCGCCGTTTGTACGAGAATAGTATGAAAATATGTTATATCAAGGTTGTGGACCTTATAGAGGTCACAATTTTGAACCAATTTTGATGAAATCTGACATGTATGTTTATAACCCAAAGATCTTGGTTCCTTTCGATATTTGCACCCATCGGATCGTAACTTCCTGAATTATGGCCCCTCATGATTGTCCAAAAAATTGCCCTTTTTAGCTTGTGGTCCCTCTGGAGGTCAAAATTGTTATCGGATTTAAAAAAACGTTTGATTATATCACCGCTCCATGGTTATGAAGGTTGAGTTTGAATTTCGTGAAAATCGGATCAAAATTGACAGACAAAATGGCCGCCGTTTGTACGCGAATAGTATGAAAATATGTTATATCAAGGTTGTTGACCTTATAGAGGTCACAATTTTGAACCGATTTGGATGAAACTTGACATGTATGTTTATAACTAAAAGATCTTGGTTCCTTTCGATATTTGCGCCCATCGGATCGTAACTTCCTGAATTATGGCCCCTGATTGTCCAAAAAATCGCCCTTTTTAGCTTGTGGTCCCTCTGGAGGTCAAAATTATTATCCGATTTTAAAAAAACGTTTGACTATATCACCGTTACATGGTAATAAAGAGAGAGTTTGAAAATCGGACTAGAATTGACGGACAAAATGGCCGCCGTTTGTACACGAATAGTGTGAAAATATGTTATATCAAGGTTGTGGACCCTATAGAGGTTACAATTTTGAATCGATTTTGATGAAACTTGACATGTATGTTTATAACCCAAAGATCTTGGTTCCTTTCGATATTTGCGCCCATCGGGTCATTACTTCCTGAATTATATCCCCTGATTGTTCGAAAAATCACCCTTTTTAGCTTGTGGTCCCTTTGGAGGTCACAATTATTATCTGATTTTAAAAAAATCGTTTGATTATAAAAACCAAACAAATTCTAATGATTTTCTGATAATTCCTTAATATGTGACAACTCTTGTTGACTGCCCGGACGATTTGGCTGCTGTGTGGGCGTATGTTTCGTTGCCTGGCAACCTATTTTTTTTTTTTTAGCTTTTTACATTTAGCTTTGCATTGAACATTTTTATAAAACGGAGGACTCATGTCAAAATTGTTCATTTTATAAATGGGGGAAACTTTAAATTTTCCTTTCCCACATACATCAAAACAGGAACTGTACGGTTTTCCGGAATCTTAATGTTCGAGCGATGAAGGTTCATTCTCAGGCATAATTTTGGGGCTAGAAATCCGAATATAATTTGGGTTGTAAGTCGATACAAAAGTCACCATGTTCTTCTTCGATTTTTTTTTGTTTGGGAGTTCTCAATGTTGTTTGATCTTGCGATAATACTTTGGTTATTGCATCCTGTATGAGTTTTGATGGGTACTCCTGCTTTTTAAGATATACCTCAAGTTCCTCTAGCCTTTGTTTTTTCTATTCGGGGTTTGAAAACTAGGGTGCAAACTCTTCTTGCAAGGTTATATGGTATGTTTTCGTTCTTGTGAGAAGGATGGCACGACTTGAAATTCAAGTATTGGTGGGTGTCTGTACTTTTATAGTACATGTCCGTTTCGATTTCCCCGGATGGACGTAGGTGGATGGCAACATCTAAAAAGCTGAAATTATTCTTGCTTTTTATCATAGTGAATTTTAATGACGGATTTAGGGAATTAAGAATAGCATGGAGATCTTCTAGGTCGTTTTCTTCTCCATTATATATGGTAAAACAGTCATGGTCCAAATCGACCACCAATTGATTTGTAGAGTAGCGTCTCTAAATACTCAAGACTTAATGTGGCATAGGTTTGGGACAGTATGGATGGCGTCATTTTTAATGATAATCCCAACATCGTTGAGGGATAATGATACAAAACGAGTGTGACCAGACTTAAGTATTCGTCATTCGTCTTCCGTTCGAATGCAAGTGTTGATTTTGGCTGTATTTATATATAATCAAACCTTCAGGAAAATATTCAGAAGGTGGTAACTTGAAGAAAATCACATATTGGAAAGTAGCGTCAGGTGTTTCGAAAACAGCAAGTGTATCCAGGGGTGTAAATATGAGAGGGCGTATGTGAGGGGGTAGGGGCTATAAGCTACTATGTCTCCACAAAAGTAGAGTCTGTCTCAAAATTATGCATAATGGGATAAACAACGTCAAAATAGAAGGGAAAAATTCCAACTATTTAATGTATGAATGCATACGAATGATTGGGCTGATTGGATACCACAATGCGCGTCAGTTTATCAAAGATCAATTAGTAGAAACTATTTTGCGTTCAGTTATGAAATAGAAACGCCCCAATGCACTATTGACTCTAGCGTGTGAGTGCGACTTTACGGGCACGATCGACATTCACAAAATCGCCGATGAGTAGACGCTTGATGGAAATACGAAGACATAGTCGTATCTATGATGTAATTATTATCACTTTCATAGGTTGTCACAGATTCACAGAACTTCGAATCAGCTGAGAAACATTGACTTCGTAATGTGGTGATTGGTATTTATCCAACAGACCCCCCCCCCTCCCCATTAATTGTCAGGCATAATAACAACTCGGACATCGGGGAGGTTATGCTAATTACTTTCATGTTGTATTGATCTTGTTAATTTAACTTTCTAAACTTGTTTTGGATACTTTGCTATTTCAATAGTAATGCGTTAAACCCCATTCTCCATGTCCCAACATGTTGATGTTTCGTTTAAGATAGTGTGATGTGATCTGTACATTGAGAATTAAGTAGATCCCTCATTATAATCCCTTGGGTTATATCATTTGCAGATGTATTTCCGAATGAGGGGTTGGGAAGTGAGGCAAGGGGAGGATATCATTTACAAAAGGTTGTGTTATAACAATTTACAAAAAAAAAGACAAAACATGTATAGGTATTTTACAACAACAAGTAAAGATATCATTTACAAAAGGTTGTGTTATAACAATTTACAAAAAAAAAGACAAAACATGTATAGGTATTTTACAACAACAAGTAAAGATATTTTTACTTTGACGTTTAACGGGGCCTCGGGTGGCTAAGTGGGTAAGGCGCTGGCTCGCTAGACTGGAGGTCGGATGTTCGATCCTTGCAAATCTCGATTTTCCGGTTTGGTTACCCCTTGTCAGTGATGCGGAACGGAGCCCTGACAAGGACAGCAGTATAGTTGTTCGAATGGCACGAAAAACTGCGGTCCCGTGTACACATAGGCTAGAAATGGTTCCTCTTACTCTAGTCGCAGTAGTGGCTTTTCCTACAGAGTTCCTTTGCGTAAGTTTTTTTTTTAGTTAAATGACTACAAAAAGTTTACTGACCTACAGCTCTCTTAATTTACACATAAACTAACCCCAAACTGCACTGCAGACAGCTTAACATATAATAAATCAATTCCCATTGAAATAAAGATGAAGCCTTGCCGCATAATTATATGATTTGATGAAACCCAAATGCTACGCAAAATTTCAACTGGCCGATGTCATGACGGATTGCGTAATACGTCTTTACAACATGAACATCGCTACGAAAATGTAGAACGCATTACTATAAACAAAAACTGGTCGGTAACTGTTTCAGTGGTTCAGTCTTCACTATTTGTGATAGAATTACTTTTTCTAATACAAACTGTAATGATATGTGTTGACAATTATGCGTATGAACCTATTTCAACTTGCGTAAGGGTTCGTAGACTGTATCAATTGTAACCTTCAACACACAAGTATAAAAACTACACATTGGCGTGCACGTAAAAGATCCCTTAGTGCCGCTGCCTGGGCAAAATTTCTCCACAGCACTCTGTGTGGCGTATGGCCGTCTTTCATTAGCCCAGGTAAAGTGCAGAAGCGTAGGACGTTAAACCCCATTTCACGTCATTTGACGTTAAACCTCTAATTTACTTAATTATCGATCAGAGACTGCACCCAACCACATGAAAAATATCTGTTGACGAAAATAACGTACGAGGTTAGGATTGGAAATCTTATCCCCATTTTAAACCAGGCGTTCGCATGTAAGATACGCCCACATTTTGCACGAGATGGACAGAGGAATAAACCTTTTCACAAGGTAGATTTATATATAGTACAAATTCCTGACATCCCATGTACAGCTTGATTCATACCAAGTCGACATTTAAAAGCACGCCTATAATTTAATTAATTTATCATTAAATGTTATTTCGTCCGGTTTTAATTGTTGTTGACAAAAACTACATGAAGATTTAGCCACAACCACATCCGTTCTCTGTTGTTGTCAGACTGTGCTCAGTATAAATTAAGTACAGGAAACGGAAGTACGTTCTAATGTAACCTTACTGAATGTGCTCTAATTGCAGAAACGGAAAAGTCCATATCTGGCAGCCACCAACATTATTAAACGTTAATTAACCGATTGGTCTAATCTATTCATGTATAATGCCACCACGGCTCCAAGTATATCTTGCTTAAAAAAAACCCGCATTTAAAACTCTTAGAATAAAACATAAGGGAAAATAAAAATGTAATGTGTTAATCTTTTGAAAAATGATAAATCACTCTCCTAACTCTCATTTATTCGGAAAGCATTGTTTCGTCACATTTTTTTTATATATTGTAACACTTGTCAAAAAACATACATTAACCCATATTGTATAAATAAACGTACTAATTGTGACACTTGCACGAATTCCGCGCAATACGTTGTGGGAAAGCGCGCCATTTCGATGGAAACGGTTTGCGCCCTGTTCGCGCATTGTACACACATAAAGTTGTGTCTGTGGCTTGTAGTGGATTACCATGACACGCACATGGCACGAACATTGATGCGTGGCGAATTTCAAAATTCTATCCACACCTCTCACGCTCATTCTCGAAAACTTTGATCATTGACACGCCGAGGTACACGCCATCGTGGGAACGAACCCCGTGCAAGTGTCAGAGAGGCTTAACGCTGCTATCCCATGCCTTGGTCCCAAAATAAATAGTTGACACTCATGGATTACTGGGACAGACGGACAGAAAAAAAAACCTATTCAAACAGTCCCCAACTTTTCCCAACAGACCAGTGAAATCTACAAGGAATTTACAAGCAAACAGTTTTAAAAGATTTAAATTGATAAAGGTTCGGAACAATATATAAAATTGTTGTATTTGTTGTAACGTCTGTCTAACTGATGAATTGTAATGTGCACTCTAGAATTTTCTCGTTGGCTTGATTCAGACCGGAAAATTAACAGTTTACAAAAATGCACCGTTTTAGACGCCTTCTACATGGTTGTATCAAGTCAAAACAATGTGGTCTTTTCTGTGGTGCATCTCGTAATTAAGTCTCTAATGTTGGGCTTTTATTTTTTAGAATCCGTTTTCAGTTGCGATTATTCACTGATTCGTATAATATACATGTGCTAAAGCTGTACATTTCAATACAAATGTAGGACAGATAGAAGGAACGTTTTGGCAATAGCTGCCGTTTGTGCGCGAAACATTTTGGCCTTTTACCAAGTTTCGCTGAGTTTAATCAGTTCTTGTGAGAGGCCACATTCAGTCATAATTGAAGGTATTTGAACACTGGTGTTGGCGTGATATCTTACGATGGAATACTGCATCAATAATATCATGCTTTAATGTCAAGATCGGGCAATAAAATTCAGTTTATTCATGCCTCGCGCCTTTTACTTGTCATTCTAATAACTGCGCCAACTTTTTTTGATAAATGATTTAGATTACTAAAGAGAATCAACATTCTACATATAACTATGTTTATTCAATTCAATTATGTAATTTGCGTTAACTAGTGGCAGATATCCGTATTAATTAATCCAGTGAGACTTTCTGATGTGTCGAACTTTTTTTCTTTTGAATTTAGTGTTAGAGCTCTTTCATTCTCGTTAATAACATTTATGTAATGAATTGTTTGTCCAACCGTAATGCATTAGACAACATATTGTTACTTACCTTGCGCATTACTGAATCTCGGATTTAATCTAAAATATTCCTAAAGAGTAACACAAATAGTGTCTGTGCATGTATTCGGGTTTCTAAAAGAAAAGGCGTGGGTATTACCAGCTTGTGGACGATAGCCGTCGCCAGACAAAATGTTTGTCATTTATAAACACTAGCATCGGCTACTTTAAACTCATGATAAATAAGACATTTATAGCATTATCATATGTAGACTTATGACACCCAGTAGACATACTGGCTATTACCTGCTTGTGGATGATAGCCGTCATCTGACAAAATATCTGTCATTTATAGTATTATCATATGTAGACTTATGGAAAATCAGTAGACATAATTATAACTAGACCTGCATAGCAGCACTGAATCGGCTTTCAGGAATCAGACAGGAAGTACGTCATACAATAGCCGATTTATCCAGTTACTATAGTTGATTTGATTCATTGACACCCTCTATCAGATTTGTAAAAGTAATTTGCTTGCGAAAAGATCGGCCAAAATTGAAAAACGGTGCCAAAAGAAATCTTTATCGGCAACAAATAAACTGAGACTTTGCAACATGAAACATACAAACTTTGTTTTATAAGAACCCATAAAACGGTAAATAAAAAACTTAAAAAGTGATCCTGAGAAAATCGGTTATTTCTCGACAAGGGAATATGCTAGAAGCAATATTTTGACATCAATATATGATTGTACTGATCCAATCTGAATGATCATTAGAATTAAACATTATAACGTTAAACAAATAATAAATATAATTCACTTAAGGAAAATATTTGTTTTGAAGTCTAATAATAAGGTTTTTGCCAAAAAGACATTACCTCCGGTGATAATAAAAATCTTAAATTAGTTTATTGCAATCATAAGTGTCATAAGGTATCAAATGATGAAAATTTTATGAATATCGAATAAATTTTATAGAACAAAAACCTTGAAAGTGACTTATAGAAGATCGTCTATTTCTCTGTAACCGCACAAGTTAGAAACAATTGTGTGGTATCTATGTGATCGTATGGATTCATGCTATTCGTTGATTGGAATTAACAATATTTTAAGTAAAACTCATTTGAATGAAATACTTGTTTTATGGGTTACAAATACAGTTTTTGCCCAAATGACGTCATTTCCGGTCACAGTGAAAATGTAATTATGGATTATTGCTATGAGTTTATGAAAGTTACGAATAAATATTCCAAAATATGAAAACGGTGAATGGGTTGTAATAACTGAATTTTACACTTTTTTTTACATTTTATTCGAAATTGCCCGAAAATGAAATTGAAATTTAAAAATCTGAGCTTAATATTTTGTGCGCTTTTACAGGGCGCATACTTTTTGTTATATCAGATTTCGAATAAAAATAATATTTGCTGTCAAAAAGTGGTACTGAACTGTCAAAATTGTAGTTCTTATTAATATTACGCCACTTTCGGTGCGTGCAGAAAAATTTCACGGTATACAATTGAGACCACGGAGCATATGCACTTTGTTTTATACAAATCGAACAATAAATAATTAATCTAGGTACGAAAAACTAAATTAGCCAATGGTGGCTAACGCAAATTACGGAGACAAAATTCTTTATCACGCCTGCTGAAGTAGGGTGATACTTTAACCATGTGTAAGATGCCATCAAAAATATTCATAAATAAAAAAGTTTTTTTGTAAAAATTAAAAACAAAATCAAAATATCGGATATTTTTTCGACTACTTCCGGTGTTTTTTTTATCATTGTCGGGATAGCTTTAAAAAATTGTTTTGATACTTAACTTCTTGTACAAAAAGTTTCAGAAACATTCATTGAGTAGTTTTAGAAAAAAAGATAAATAAAAGAGCATTTTCAGTAATTTAATGATTTTTCAACTTTTTTCACAGATTGAGGACATTTTCGGACCACCTAAAATATTTCATCGTAGAAAAATCGTAGGCGTCGTTTTCGAGAAAAAGGCGTCTCAGAATGCTCCAAAACGGAAAATACTTGGTTGTCGGCGTGCCAGAATGTATTTACTAACAATCGAATTCGTATCATTTAGATGTAATAAGATAGTCCATTCATGAGACTATCCAACGACTTTTTAATTGTTTTGGTGTTCTAATATGTGACGGAGAATTTCAGTTTTTAGCAAGAGTGCCAATTTTGTTTATCATTTTGACGCGTTTTTGTCGTATACTTCCGGTATACGAATCATTGTCGAGTAGTTTTAACATCCGGTTTTGGAATATGAAAGGGAACAGGCTCTGTAATGATATACTGCACTATACGATCAGATAAAACCCTTCTGAGAAATCCTATGTTCAGAAATGTCAAAATATTGAAAATTAAAATTCAATAACTACATACATATTATACATCGTTAGAACCGTAATTAGGTCACTATCTGAATATATATCCTTTTTTGAAAATTTCTTAAAATAAAAAAAAGTAGAGTATTTTCCCAAATTTCACGATTTTTTCGACTTTTTTCGATTTTCAGTCTCCTTTTTATCCTATTCTATTTATTTGAAGGTCTTAGTGTATGGATCCATGCTAAAGAAAACTGGAATTGAATGGACTTCAGGATTCCAAAAATATAGGTCAAATTTGAAAATTGTCTCTAATATATATATATTTTTTTCATTTTCGATCGCGAGAAGTCAACGTCGAAGTTTTGAAATTGCAAAATCTAAGATTGCTATTATGTCGGAAAAGACCCGTGGATTCCAAAAATGTAATTTGTTTGAAAATAGATAAAGAATTGACGAAACTGTGGCCGATTTTCAATTTCAGGTCAGCGTACAAAGTTCGACCACTTCCGGTATGCACAGACGTTTCAAAAATAGTTTATCAAGTAGCTACCACATGGTTTCCCGAAAGATCAGATCGATATCTGTTTTCGTTCATGGACAAATAGGCTCCAGTGGTAAATAATAATAATAATAAATAATAATAATTTTAGTAAAAACAATAGTAGACGAATGTCTGAAAGCCTAATAATAGTGCACTTTTAACGCGCTAAACTCCATACACTAAGTTTATGCTCATAGCGCAGCGCTACTGAAAGTCTTGACGGCGTTATCATTTATGTGGTAAGATAGTTTTATGTCGCATAGTAAATAGTATTCTCTAAACAGGTATGTTTTTAATAAACTCCTGAAATTGCATAAGGTGGGCGCATCTTTAACTTTTTTTTGGTAGTTTATTCCAAAGCGTTGCTGAATTATACTTAAAAGATACATACTATGATTAAATAATATCAATATCCATCGTGTATTGGCATCATTATTAAGTGGTAAAAACGTATTCCCCCGTAATTACTTGTAGTGTAGTCATGGCCAATGAATTATACAACTACAAATACCAGTTGAATTGGGCCTTACATCGATCAAGTCACTTGATAACTTAAACTGCTTAACATTACCTGCAGTATGCGTGAAGCGAACAATAGTCAAAGTTTAGAGAAGCTAATGCTGTTGGAAAAGAAGAATGATTGACAGATTCTAAAATTATTATGAACATTTGAATGACGCGACTATTCAAAATTGCAAAAGGCAAGAAGAAGAAAAAAACCCAACATATTTAAACCATTGGTGATGATCCCGAACTAGTTCTAACCTGTATCCTTTCCGAAGAAGTTGTCATTATTGAACGATGTGCAGTCAAAGTTGTCGTCAGTTGTCAGGGTTTCTCGTAAAAAAATCAATGTTATGATTTTATCTGTGATTAGTTGACGTAAATCATGGTCGTTGATAATGCAAGTAGCATGCGAAATGCATTGAAGCGTGTTTAAACTGTTATTATCAATTAATTAGTGTATGAGTTGATCTGGCCGATTATTTCAGCTAAATAAGCCTATTTTAATCCTGTAAATGAATGGAAACCTCTGTAAGGATGATCTCGGTGGAAAGTAATACACGACATGAACAGAAAGACTTCTCGCTTATTGACAAGGATTCCTATCTAAAGCAAAGCTTATTTAAAAATCAGAGAGCGTTGAATAAAACCTGGTATGCACATACGAGTATCGTGCTAATTGAATGTACAACGTTTTGACTACCGATTAATCCACTGCCTTCAGTTCAAAGAATATACATGTACATGTACACTATAGCAGAGAACTTTGGGGTTATCTCTTGACTCTCATCGATACAAGTATGCGTCTATAGTTTCGATACAAACCCATCACAAACAACACACTATATATACATTACTCAGTAAACCTATTAAACTCGAATAATAATGAGCAAAAATAAAAATATATAAATAATAGTTAATAATAAGAACATTTGAAATTTTAGCACCGTACGTTTACTTCGTAATGCCGGAAAACAGACGAAACCCTATCCGACGACGTGATCAAAAGTATGCAAATATCTTATGAGTTTTCATATTTCACCGGAACAAAAACACGAATAAAAACGGCTGATGCATTGTGCATTATACCTCACGGAACACAAATGCCGTAATGGTAAATGTTACCAAGGAAAAGCTTGGCATAATTGTAAATGTTGCCAAGGCAAAGCTTGGCATGCTTCGTGACGCGAAGGAAGCGCGCGCGTGGTTAGTTTATATACCCTAAAGATAAATTTCAAATGTTCCTATTATTAATTAGAACAGGATTCTCTTTAGTTTTTATACTTTACACAAACGTGTATTGTGTTAAATCTTCTTTATTGTTACCAAGGAAAAGCTTGGCATGCTTCGTGACGCGAAGGCAGCGTGTGCATTGGGCTGGGAACATGAACGTGTTTGAGTCCCGTTATGACAGACCTGTTTATATACCCTAAAGATAAATTTCAAATGTTCCTATTTATTATAAATTAGAACAGGATTCTCTTTAGTTTTTTATATTTTACACAAACGTGTATTGTGTTAAATCTTACACAAAAGTGTATTGTGTTAATTCTTCTTTAGTGCAAAACCTTTTAACGTTGAGGGTCACAAAGAACAAAGGTAAATATAACTAGATATTAAAGCTTTCATATTCACAGTCACTTCTTATCACATGTCATGGGTCCTATAAATAATCCAAACAAAAAATAAATCATTTAAATCTGTCACAATCTATTGATATTAATGTGTTTTTTTCACTCGTAAACAACGCTGTCGGCACGAAAAACGTCAAGGGCAAAATTCGAATATTTGAAATAGTCAAATACCCAAAATTCGACCCGTATCCCGGCTATATTAATTTCAGACATAGGAGACGCATTGAACATACTATGCTCTATTGTGTTTGTTTACAAGTCCGTAAATGTCGATTTTTCACTATGTTTCATATTCACTTCAAAATGGCGACCATCAGTTGACCTAGGGTTTTTAGGCCTTCCGTCAAGAATTCAGAAAATATAACTCCCATGTTTGTAAGTGCAATATCGCAAAAGTTCTATTGATTTTTCACGTTTCAAGATCATGGCACTTTCGGTTCGGTCGACAAACTCCATATTTTGTGTAAGAATCAGTAATTACTTGTCTAGTATTGAAAAAAAAATTAGGTCATTCTGACCTATATTTCGATGATTTTTTTTGTTGAAAAATTTGATCTTTAATTTTACCAAGGGGGGATAATTTAGAAAATTTTTAAAATCATTTTTCAAGTCGCGTCAATAAAGTCTACTTACATGCTAAATTTCATGAAAATCGTACAATTATTAAAGAAGTTGTGGAATTGGTCATAAGTTCTGGTTCAAAATCACAGCGACGAATTTACGAAATTAGAAAATCTGAAACTGCAGATTTGAAGTTATTGTCTCAAGGTACTCAAAAAAAGAAGATTTAGTAAAATAGGTCAAACAGTCACAAAGTTTTTTTGTTTTTTTTTTGGGGGGGGGGGAGGTAGAAAGATGCCATGTTTGGATTCTGAGAAATCCGATTTGCAGAAAGTACACCCAAACAAGAAAAATAACTAGATCTGCTACTGCCCCATGCAGATATGAAAGCTTTCATATTCATCGTTACGTGTCATCGGTTATATCAAGTATCTTAAATAAAAGGGCAAGAAGAAAAAAAATATCAAAATTTGTAAAAAAAAGTCGCGAAGTTACAAGTCTAAATATAGTATGAAACATTGCACCCGGGCATAACAATAATCTGAAAACTAAAGGGAAATAACTGAAACTTGTATTGGTGTAATAGGAATGACTTCCCTTTCCAGAAGTTTCAGAAAAATGGACGAATTATAAAATGAAATGAAAATGGCGGGAAAGAACTAAAAATGTCAGGTTGGACAGGCGACCTTACCCCTTGTTACGTACAACCGGGGATAATCGACGCTGGGGCAATGTGATGTTTTCAGATGAGTCAAGGTTCACTGTTGATTTTTTGGACAGACGTAGGAGGGTGTGGCGTCGTCGAAACGAGACGTTAACATCATCAGAAAATCCGAAATTGCAGATTTGAAGTAAATGTCTTAGGATACTCAGAGAAACAAGAATTAGTAAAATAGGTCAAATAGTCACAAAGTTACAGCGTTGTAGGTCAGAGGCATTCGTTTGTAAAATTCGGTGATTTCGGATTCGTGAAACGTTTTGAAAATGTATTTATTAAAGGTTCGCACCCCATGTTTGTTGGGGGGAAGGTGTCAAAATTTCAGAAAGATCCCATGGATAGGTCATATAAATAATCCGAACAAGAAAAAAAAATCATTAAAATTGGTCACAATCTAGTGAAGTTAATGTGGTTTTTCACCAGTAAACAACTTTGTCGGCACGAAAAACATCAAAGGGAAAATTCGAATTGTTGTAATAGTCAAATACCAAAAATTCGATCCCTATCCCTGCTAGCCGGAAATGTATTAACTTCAGACATATGAGACGAATTGAACATACTACGCCCTATTGTGAATGTTTACAAGTCCGCAAATGTCGAATTTTCACTATGTTTCATATTCACTTCAAAAAGGCGACCATCAGTTGACCTAAATCAAAATTCTGCTCTGAACGCTTTTTAGGCTTTCCTTCAAGGATTCAGAAAATAACTCCTGTGTCTGTAAGTTCAATAGTCAAACACCAAAAGTGCAACCTGTATTCCGGTTATCTTGTAATGTATTAATATCAGACATAGGAGACGCATTGAACAAACTATATCCTATTGTGTTTGTTTACAAATCCGTAAATGTCGAGTTTTCATTATGTTTCATGTTCACTTAAAAATGGCGACCATCAGTTGACCTAAATCAAAATTCTGCTCTGAACGTGGTTTAGGCCTTCCTTCAAGGATTCAGAAAATATAACTCACATGTATGTAAGTACAATATCGCAAAAGAAGTTCTATTGATTTTTCAAGTTTCAAGATGGTGGCACTTCCGGATCGATCGACAAACTCAATATGATGTGTACGAATCAGTAATTACTTGTCTAGTATCTTTTAAAAAATTAGGTCAATCTGACCTATATTTCGACGATTTTTTGAAAACTTTGATCCTTAATTTCACCATTGGCAAGATCTACTAACATTCTAAATTTCACGAAAATTGCACAACTATTAAAGAAGTTTTCAAATTGGTAATAACTTCCGGTTCAAAATGACAGCGACGAATTTTCGAAATTGCAGATTTGATGCAAATGTTTCAAGATACTCAAAGTAAGAAGAATGAGTAAAATAGGTCAAACAATCACAAAGTTACAGAATTGTAGGTCAAATGTATTCGTTCGTAAAATTCGGTGATTTCGTATTCGTAAAACGTTTTGAAAATATATGTAATCAAGGTTCGCACTCCATTTTTTTTGTGGGGGGGGTAGGTCAAAGTTTCAGAAAGATTCTATGCTTAGATTCTACGAAATCCGATTTGCAGAAAATACACAAAAAAAATATAACTAAATCTGCTACTGTCCCATGCAGATATAAAAGCTTTCATATTTATCGTCACGTGTCATCGATTGTATCAAGTATCCTAAGTAAAAGGATAAGAAGAAAAAAATATCAAAATTGGTCAAAAACTCGCTACATTACAAGTCTAAATATAATATGAAACATTGCACCCAGGCATAACAATAATCTGAAAACTAAAGGGAAATAACTGAAACTTGTATTACTGTAATGAAAAAATGAAATGAAAATGGCGGGAAAGAACTAAAATTGGCAGGTTGGACAGGCGACCTTACTCCTTGTCACGTACAACCGGGCATTCGAAAATACGCTAGTCAACTCAATGACAGGCGCGCGTGCTAACCATTCAGCCACCCACCCCCCTTTGAAATCAGACACGTGCAATATGTCATATAGGAAGAATAACAAGTCGCTCACAACAAAATCGTAAATTTATTTAGCTTAGGTCAATAGGCGGGGCTACTGTCTTAGAGTATTTAATTGTTTTAAAGAGACACGTTAAGGGTTGTTCATAGTTAAATGAAAGTTTAATTTTAAATAAGACCAATAAAATTAGGATTTAATAATGCTAGACTAATATTAAAATAAAGTTTTAAATTAAGAATAATTAATTATTGGTCTAATGCAAAAAAATGTTTTGATTTGATGGATGAAATGTACGATGGGTGTCCACATTGATAGACAGGAGGTCAGGTGTTCGATCCCTGCTTAGGCCGAGAAAGTTCATCTCGATTTTCTGGCGAGCCCCCCCTCCCCTGTCAGTGAGGCAGAACGGAGTTGGAATGTGCAGATCGTAGCCACCCACACTGCATGTTTCGCTTAACAATGAAAGGGTGCCGTTTTCAATTTTCGACCCTTTTGTTCTTCTAGTCCTAATATTTTGTACTGTTGATCGATGGTTTCATATAAAAGACTTCCGATAAGACTCTTTGTAGAAGAAGTTCCCAAAAAATATTATGTTTACTTTACGAGAAAAAGACCTCTAAAAATGCTCCAAATCACAAAAATACGACTTTTTGGATTTTCGACCTCTTTCTTTTTCGACTACCCCAGCATTTTAAAAAAAAGAATACAACGATTTCACACAGCACGCTAGCTATTAGACTCTCGATTGACAAGAGTTTCATCGCTCTCCCTTCATTATATCCAAAGTTATCGTGCCCTAAAGAATCAACAAATCAGCTTGATTATCCCTGCTTACCCTAGGCAGAAAATGCGCATCTTTGAACTGAATCAAGGCATTGACCCAGTGAACATCTACACCAAGTTTGAACATTCTAGCTTCATTAGAAGGAAAGTTATTGTGTTGCAAAATCTCGGCCCTTCAAATTGCTTCTCTTTTTCATTTTCAATTCAAAATGGTGACTACCAGTTGACCTAAATTAAAATTCTACTCCCAAGATTTTTTTAGGTCTTCCTTCAAGGATTCAGAAAATATAACTCCCTGGTCTGTAAGTAAAAGAGCAAAAACGCATTTGAGACTTTTCACATTTCAAGATGGTGGCACTTCCGGTTCAATCGACAAACTTCATATTTTGTGTACGAATCAGTAATTACTTATTTAGTATCGGAAAAAAATCAGGTCATTCTGACCTATATTTCGTTAATTTTCTTGAAACATTTGACCCTTAATTTCTCCAAGGGGAGATAAGTTAGACAATTTCTAAAGTCAGTTTTCAAGTCGCATCATTAAGGTCTACGTACATATTAAATTTCATGAAAATCGTACAACTACTAAAGAAGTTGTCGAGTTGGTCTAAAATTCCGGTTCGAAATCACAGCGACGAATTTTCGAAATTCGAAAATCTGAAATTGCAGATTTGAAGTAAATGTCTCAAGGTACTCATAAAAAAATTAATTAAATAGGTCAAAAAGTCACAAAGTTACAGAATTGTAGGTCAAATGTATTCGGTCGTAAAATTCGGTGATTTCTGATTCATAAACCGTTTTGAAAATATATTTAATCAAGGTTCGCACCCCATTTTTGTCGGGGTAGGTCGAAGTTTCAGAAAGATCCTATGGTTAGATTTTGAGAAATATGATTTGCAGAAAATAATAACTAGATCATTTAATCGTTTTAAAGAGACACGTTAAGGGTTGTTCATAGTTAAATGAAAGTTTAATTTTAAATAAAACCAATAAAATTAGGATGTAATAATGCCAGACTAATATTAAATAAAGTTTTAAATTAAGAATAATTAATTATTGGTCTAATGCAATGAAATGCTTTGATTTGACGGATGAAAAGTACGATGGGTGTTCACACTATGTGGCTAAGGCGTTGGCCTGCTAGCCAGGAGGTCGGGTGTTCGATCCCTGCATTGGCCGAGAAAGTTCATCTCGATATTCTGGCGTGTCCCCCATCCGCCGTGTACACATTGGAGTGCACGTTAAAGATCCCTTAGCAGTTGGAATTCTATATTGTTGAATAATCTCTACACGATGACTAAATGTGCAGATTGTAGCCACCCACACTGCATGTTTTGCTTAACAATGAAAGGGTGCGGTTTTCAATTTTCGATCCTTTTATTCTACTACTCCTGATATTTTGGACTGTTGATCTATGGTTTCATATAAAAGACTACCGATAAGACTCTTTGTAGAAGAAGTTCCCCAAAAATATTATGTTGACTTTAAGAGAAAAGGACCTTTAAAAATGCTCCAAATCGTAAAAATACGACTTTTTGGATTTTCGATCTCTTTTTTCTGCTACCCCTGATATTTAAAAAAAATGATACAATGATTTCACACAATGGGCTAGCTATTAGACTCTAGATTGACAAGAGTTTCATCACCCTCCCTTCATTATAACCGAAGTTATTGTGCCCTAAAGAATCAACAAATCAGCATGCTTATCTCTGCTTACCCTAGGCAGAAAATGTTCATCTTTGCACTCAATGATGACATTGACCTAGTGAACGTCTACACCAAGATTGAACATTCTAGCTCAATTAGAAGGAGAGTTATTGTGTTTCAAAGTTTCGGCCCTTCAAATTGCTACTACTTTTCATATTCACTTCAAAATGGCAACCATCAGTTGACCTAAATCAAAATTCTGCTCCCTACGATTTTCGGGCCATCCTTCAAGGATTCAGAAAATATAACTCCCGTGTCTGTAAGTAAGATAGCAAAAAAGCCTTAGGGATTTTTCACGTTTCAAGATGGTGGCATTTCCGGTTTGATCGACAAACTCCATATTTTGTGTACGAATCAGTAATTCCTTGTCTAGTTTCGAAAAAAAAAATTAGGTCATTCTGACCTATATTTCGACGATTTTTTTGAAAATTTTGATCCTTAATTTCACCAAGGGGAGATAATTTAGAAAATTTCTAATTATATTTTCGAAGTCACGTTGGTAAGATCTACTTATATACTAAATTTCATGAAAATCGTACAACTATTAAAGAAGTTGTCAAATTGGTCTAAACTTCCGGTTCGAAATCACAGCGACGAATTTTCGAAATTCGAAAATGTGAAACTGCTGATGAAAATGACTTTTTTCAAGGTATTCAAAGAAAAAAGATTTAGTAAAATCGGTCAAAAAACAATAAAGTTACGACTATGCAATGTCCATTTTGTCGTTCGTAAATTTCGGTGATTTCGGATTCGTAAAACGTTTTGAAAATATATTTAGTCAACAGCTACCACCCATTTTTTTTTTTGGGGGGGGGGGTAGGTAAACGTTTCATAAAGATACTGTGGTTAGATTCTGAGAAATCCGATTTGTGGATAAAACACAAAAAAAAAATAAAAATAATCTTAACAGAAACAATAAGCTTTCATATGTAATATGAAAGCTTAATAATAACTTTAAGAGAAACAATAAGCTTTCATATGTAATATGAAAGCTTAACTAGATCTGCTACTGTCCCATGCAGATATGAAAGCTTTCATATTCACAGTCACTTCCTGTCACATGCCATGGGTCATATGAATAATCCGAACAAGGAAAGAAAAAACCTAAAAATCGTTCACAATCTAGTAAAGTTAATGTGATTTTTCACTCGTAAAGAATTTTGTCAGCACGAAAAACATCAAAGGCAAAAATCGAATTTTTGAAATATTCAAATACCGTATCCCGACTATCCTGAAATGTATTAATGTCAGACATAGGAGACGCATTGAACATACTATGCTCTATTGTGTTTGTTTACAAGTCCGTAAATGTCGATTTTCACTATGTTTCATATTCACTTCAAAATGGTGACTACCAGTTGACCTAAATCAAAATTCTACTTCGAACTTCATCAAGACATTGACCTAGTGAATGCCTATACCAAGTTTGAACTTTGTACCCCAATTAGAAGAAGAGTCATTGTGTTCCAGAGTCATCAAGGTATTGGCCTAATAAACACCCACACCAAGTCTAGCTGAATTAGAAAGCGAGTTATTGTGTCCCAAACTAGATCATTTCGGGACTAACATATAGTTCGATTTTATTTCAATATTTCGCTTGCGCGTAGAGGTCTTTGGCAGTGGAAGGAAACCGGAGGAAATGAAGAAAACCCACCATGATGGACAGGCGACCTTACTCCTTGTCAGGTACGACCGGAGATTCGAAAACACGCTAGCTGACTCGATGACAGGCTTTATGATACAGCGCGCGCGTGCTAACCATTCAGCCACCAAACTCCCCTTTGAAATCAGACACGTGCAATATGTCATATAAGAAGAATAACAAGTCGCTCACATACAAAATGGTAAATTAATGAGCTTAGGTCAAAAGGTTGACCTACTATTTTAGAGTATTTAATTGTTTTGTTAAGAGACACGTTAAGGGTTGTTCATAGTTAAATGAAAGTTTAATTTTAAATAAGACAAACGTCTACCAATAAAATGAGGATTTAATAATATTAAAATAATGTTTCAAATTAAGAATAATTAATTATTGGTCTAATGCAATGAAATGCTTTGATTTGACGGATGAAATGTACGATGGGTGTCCACACTATGTGGCGAAGGCGTTGACCTGCTAGCCAGGAGGTCGGGTGTTCGATCCCTGCATTGGCCGAGAAAGTTCATCTCGATTTTCTGGCGTGTCCTCCCACCGGCGTGTACACATTGGAGTGCACGTAAAAGATTCCTTAGCAGTTGGAATTCGATAATGTTGAATAAGCTCTATACGATGACTAAATGTGCAGATTGTAGCCACCCACACTGCATGTTTTGCTTAACAATGAAAGGGTGCCGTTTTCAATTTTCGATCCTTTTATTCTTCTACTCCTGATATTTTGGACTGTTGATCGATGGTTTCATATAAAAGACTACCGATAAGACTATTTGTACAAGAAGTTCCCCAAAAATATTATGTTCACTTTAAGAGAAAAGGACCTTTAAATATGCTCTAAATCATAAAAATACCACTTTTTGGATTTTCGATCTCTTTTTTCTGCTATCCCTGATATTTAAAAAAAATGATACAATGATTTCACACAACAGGCTAGCTATTAGACTCTCGATTGACAAGAATTTCACCACCCTCCCTTCATTATAACGGAAGTTATTGTGCCCTAAAGAATCAACAAATCAGCATGCTTATCTCTGCTTACCCTGGGCAGAAAATGCCCATCTTTACACTCAATCATGACATTGACCTAGTGAACGTCTACCCCAAGTTTAAACATTCTAGCTTAATTAGAAGGAGAGTTATTGTGTTCCAAAAACTCGGCCATTCAAATTGCTTCTATTTTTCATTATCAATTCAAAATGGTGACTCCCAGTTGACCTAAATGAAAATTCTACTCCCGACGTTTTTTAGGCCTTCCTCCAAGGATTCAGAAAATATAATTCCCGTGTCTGTAAGTAAAATAGCAAAATGGCGTTTGAGGTTTTTACATTTCAAGATGGTGGCACTTCCGGGTTGAGCTACAAACTCCATTTTTTTGTGTACGAATCAGTGGTCTCGGAACTAGTAACCAAAAAAAAATTCAAGATGATTTGGCCTATATTTCGTCGATTTTTTTGAAAATTTCGATCCTCAATTTCTCCAAGGGGAGATAATTTAGAAAATTTCTGAAGTCATCTTTCAAGTCGCATTATTAAGGTTTACTTACATATTAAATTTCATGAAAATCGTACAACTACTAAAGAAGGTGTCGAGTTGGTCTAAACTTCCGGTTCGATATCACAGCGACGAATTTTCGAAATTCGAAAATCCGAAATTGCAGATTTGAAGTAAATGTCTCAAGGTACTCATAGAAAAAAGAATTAATTAAATAGGTCAACTAGTCACAAAGTTACAGCATTGTAGGTCAAATGCATTCGTTCGTAAAATTCGGTGATTTCGGATTCGTAAAACGTTTTGAAAATATATTTAATCAAGGTTCGCATCCCATTTATGGGGGGGGGGGGTAGGTCAAAGTTTCAGAAAGATCCTATGGTTAGATTCTGAGAAATCCGATTTGCAGAAAATACACACAAAAAAATAATAATAATAATAATAACTTTAACAGAAACAATAAGCTTTCATATGTAACATGAAGGCTTAATAATAACTTTAACAGAAACAATAAGCTTTCATATGTAATATGAAAGCTTAATAATAACTTTAACAGAAACAATAAGCTTTCATATGTAATATGAAAGCTTAATAATAATAATTTTAGTAATCTCAATAGGCTTTCAGACGAAAGTCTGAAAGCCTAATAACTATATCTGCTACTGTCCCATGCAGATATGAAAGCTTTCATATTCACAGTCACTTCCCGTCACATGCCATGGGTCATATAAATAATCCGAACAAGAAAAAATAAATCATTAAAATCGGTCACAATCTAGCGAAATTAATGTGATTTTTCACTCGTAAACAACTTTGTCGGCACGAAAACCTCAAAGGCGAAATTTGAATTTTTGAAATATTCAAATACCAATATTTCGAGGCGTATCCCGGCAATCCTGAAATGTATTAAAAAATAGACATAGGAGACGCATTGAACATACTATGCCCTATTGTGTTTGTTTACAAGTCCGTAAATGTTGATTTTCACTATGTTTCATATTCAAATCAAAATGGCGACCATCAGCTGGCCTAAATCAAAATTCTGCTCTGAACGTTTTTTAGGTTTTCCTTCAAGGGTTCAGAAAATGTAACTCCCATGTCTGTAAGTGCAATATCGCAAAAGTTCTATTGTTTTTTTACGTTTCAAGATGGTGGCACGTCCGGTTCGATCGACAAACTCCATATTTTGTGTACGAATCAGTAATTACTTGTCTAGTATCGAAAAAAAAAAATTAGGTCATTCTGACCTTTATTTCGACGATTTTTTTTTGAAAAATTTGAATCTTAATTTCACCAAGGGGAGATAATTTAGAAAATTTTAAAAGTCATTTTTCGAGACGCATCAGTAATGTCTAGTTAAATACTAAATTTCATGAAAATCGTACAACTATTAAAGAAGTTGTCAAGTTGGTCTAAACTTTCGGTTCGAAAAACAGCGACGAATTTTCGAAATTTAAAAATGTGAAACTGCAGATGAAAATGATTTTTTTAATTTAATTAATTCTTTATTTTAACCCCGTGTAAAATATCATCAAAAAATATTCATAAATAAAAAAGTTTTTCGTAAATAAATTAATTTTTTTCAAAATATCGGACATTTTTTCGACTATTTCCGCTTTTACTATCGTTGTTGTGGTAGATTTACGAAGTTCTTTGGATACTTAACTTTCTGTACCAGAAGTGTCAGAAACATCCATTGAGTATTTTTGGAAAAAAGGATAAATTAAAAAGCGTTTCCAAAAATTTAACGATTTTTCAATTTTTTTTCAAAGTTTGAGGCCATTTTTGGACCACTTATTTTATTTTAATGCTTTTCATTTTGGATTCACTATATAGACAACCGATAGGACTTTGAGTAAGAAAAGTTTAAGAAAAATCTGCGGCGTCGTTTTCGAGAAAAGGGCGTCTCAGAATGTTAAAAAAATCGGAAAATACTAGATTTTTGGCATACAATAATTTAGTTCCTTACCAGCGAAATCGTATTAATTAGATACCATATGATGGTCCATTAATAGGGCTATACAGCGACACTTAAGTTCTTTTGGTCCGCTATTAGCTAAGGGAGAAATCAAGTTTTTTGCAAGTGCGGCAATGTCTTTAACCTTTTTTTCATTTTTTGAATACTTCCGATATGGTTATTATTGTCGGAATAGTTTTAATAGCCGGTTTGGACACTAAAATAGCCACATGGCTCAGTAATGATATATTACATTATCTGATCAGATAAAATGCCCCTGAGAAATCCTATGTTCAAAAGTGCCAAAAATGCAAAAAATTTAAAATATCGAAAATTAAATTTCAATAACTACATACATATTATACATCGTTAGAATCGTAATTAGGTCAGCTATCTGAATATACAACCTTTTTTGAAAATCTCTTAAAATGAAATAAAAGTAGAGCATTTTCCAAAATTTCACGATTTTTCGACTTTTTTGATTTTCAGTCAGTTATTTCACCTATTCCAGATATTTCAAAGTCGTAATGGAATGTTTCGTACGCAAGACTACCGCAAGGTCTCTCGATAGAGAAAGTTTCAAAAAAAAAACTGTGGCGCAGTTTTCCAGGTACAGGCATCTAAAAACGCTCCAAATCAGAAAATACTTGATTTTCAGTGTGCCATATTTTGCTTCCTGCTCATCATATCCGTACGAATTGGGTATCATTCCGTGGTCCAATCACCGCCCGACCAAATGATACCTTAATTTGTTTAATCCGTTGATATCGGACGGAGAAATCGTGTTTTTACCCAAAAAAACCAATTTTTCATGTTATCGCATATTATTTCGACTACTTCCGGTTTACGGATTGTTATCGAAATTGCTTTAAACGGTGGTTTGACCATATTACTTCATGTTCCAGGAATTTCAGAAATTAAAACGAAACTTAAGCTTACAAAATGTGAAGAAAATTCGAAAAAAATCGAAAAATAAAGGGCGATAACTCTGAATGAAACTTATATTACCGGAACCGGATTGCCTTCAGGTATCCAATAATGTAGGTCAAATTTGAAAATTTTGAAAAATAACAAAAAATGTGTCTTGAACAACATATTTTAACTAGATCTGCTACTGTCCCATGCAGATATGAAAGCTTTCATATTTATCGTCACGTGTCATTGATTGTATCAAGCATCCTAAATAAAAGGATAAGAAGAAAAAAAATATCAAAATTGGTCAAAAACTCAACAAGTTACAAGTCTAAATATAGTATGAAACATTGCACCCAGGCATAACAATAATCTGAAAACTAAAGGGAAATAACTGAAACTTGTATTACTGTAATGAGACAGGTGAGAAAATGAAATGAAAATGGCGGGGAAAAAAATTAAAAATGGTAGGTTGGACAGGCGACCTTACTCCTTTTCACGTACAACCGGGCATTCGAAAACACGCTAGTTAACTCAATGACAGGCGCGCGTGCTAACCATTCAGCCACCCAACCCCCCTTTGAAATCAGACACGTGCAATATGTCATATAGGAAGAATAATAAGTCGCTCACAACAAAATGGTAAATTAATGAGTTTAGGTCAAAAGGATGAGCTACTGTTTTAGAGTATTTAATTGTTTTAAAGAGACACGTTAAGGGTTGTTCATAGTTAAATGAAAGTTTAGTTTTAAATAAGACCAATAAAATTAGGATTTAATAATGCCAGACTAATATTAAAATAAAGTTTTAAATTAAGAATAATTAATTATTGGTCTAATGCAATGAAATGCTTTGATTTGACGGATGATATGTACGATGGGTGTCCACACTATGTAGCTAAGGCGTTCAGGTGTTCCATCCCTGCATTGACCGAGAAAATTCATCTCGATTTTCTGACGTCCTCCCCCCCTCCCGCCTTATACACATTGAGTGAACGTAAAAGATACCTTAGCTGTTGGAATTCGATACTGTTGAATAAGCTCTATACGATGACTAATTGTGCAGATTGTAGCCACCCACACTGCATGTTTTGCTTAACAATGAAAGGGGGCCGTTTTCAATTTTCGATCCTTTCATTCTTCTACTCCTAATATTTTGGACTGTTGGTCGATGGTTTCATATAAAAGACTAACGATAAGACTCTTTGTAGAAGAAGTTCCCCCAAAATAATATGTTGACTTTAAGAGAAAAGGACCGTTAAAAATGCCCCAAATCGTAAAAATACGACTTTTTGGATTTTCGATCTCTTTTTTTCTGCTGTCCCTGACATTTAAAAAAAATTATACAATGATTTCACACGACAGGCTAACTATTAGACCCTCTATTGACAAGAGTTTCACCACCCTCACTTCATTATAACCGAAGTTATCGTGCCCTAAAGAATCAACAAATCAGCATGCTTATCTCTGCTTACCCTAGGCATCCTTAAACTCAATCATGACATTGGCCTAGTGAACGTCTACACCAAGTTTGAACATTCTAGCTTAATTAGAAGGAGAGTTATTGTGTTCCAAAGTCTCGCCCCTTCAAATTACTACTACTTTTCATATTCACTTCAAAATGGCAACCATCAAAATTCTGCTCCGTGCGTTTTTTGGGACATCCTTCAAGGATTCAGAAAATATAAATTCCGTGTCTGTAAGTAAAATAGCAAAAAAGCCTTAGGGATTTTTCACGTTTCAAGATGGTGGCACTTCCGGTTCGATCGACAAACTCCATATTTTGTGTAGGAATCAGTAATTACTTGTCGAGTATCGAACAAATTTTGTAGGTCATTCTGACTTATAATTGGACGATTTTTTTTTAAAACTTTGATCCTTAATTTCACCAATGGAAGATGATTTAGAAAATTTCTCATTATATTTTTGAAGTCACGTCGGTATGATCTACTTATATACTAAATTTCATGAAAATCGTTCAACTATTAAAGAAGTTGTCAAATTGATCTAAACTTCCAGTTCGAAATCACAGCGACGAATTTTCGAAATTCGAAAATGTGAAACTGCAGATGAAAATGATTTTTTTCAAGGTATTCAAAGAAAAAAATTAGTAAAATCGGTCAAAAAATAACAAAGTTACGACTATGCAATGTCAGTTTTTTCGTTCGTAAAATTCGGTGATTTCGAATTCGCAAAACGTCTTCAAAATATACTTAATCAACAGCCACCACCCATTGTTTTGTTTTTTGGGGGGGGGGGGTAGATCAAAGTTTCTGAAACATCCTATGGTTAGATTCTGTGAAATCCAATTTGCAGGAAAAACACACACACAAAAAAATAACTAGATCTGCTACTGTGCGATGCAGTTATGAAAGCTTTCATATTCACAGTCACTTCATATCACATGTCCGAACAAGAAAAGATAAATCATTCAAATCGGTCATAATCTAGCGAAATAAATGTGATTTTTCACTCGCAAACAACTTTGTCGTCATGAAAAACATCAAAGGCGAAATTCGAATTCTTGAAAGATTCAAATACCGAAAATTCGACCCGTATCCCGGCTATCCTGAAATGTATTAAATTTTAGACATAGGAGACGCATTGAACATACTATGCCCTATTGTGTTAGTTTACAAGTCCGTAAATGTGGTTTTTTCTCGATGTTTCATATTCACTTCAAAATGGCGACCATCAGCTGACCTAAATCAAAATTCTGCTCTGAACGTTTTTTTAGGTTTTCCTTCAAGGATTCAGAAAATGTAACTCCCATTTCTGTAAGTGCAATATCGCAAAAGTTCTATTGTTTTTTTACGTTTCAAGATGGTGGCACTTCCGGTTCGATCGACAAACTACATGTTTTGTGTACGAATCAGTAATTACTTGTCTAGTATCGAATATAAAAATTAGGTCATTCTGACCCTTATTTCGACGATTTTTTCGAAAAATTTGATTCTTAATTTCACCAAGGGAAGATAATTTAGAAAATTTTAAAAGTCAGTAATTACTTGTCTAGTATCGAATATAAAAATTAGGTCATTCTGACCCTTATTTCGACGATTTTTTCGAAAAATTTGATTCTTAATTTCTTAAAGTCATTTTTTAAGTCGCATCAGTAATGTCTACTTACATACTAAATTTCATGAAAATCGTACAACTATTAAAGAAGTTGTCAAGTTGGTCTCAACTTTCGGTTCGAAAACACAGCGACGAATTTTCGAAATTTAAAAATGTTAAACTGCAGATGAAAATGATTTTTTTAATTTAATTAATTCTTTGTTTTAACCCCGTGTAAAATATCATCAAAAAATAGGTTGCCAGGCAACGAAACATACGCCCACACAGCAGCCAAATCGTCCGGGCAGTCAACAAGAGTTGTCACATATTAAGGAATTATCAGAAAATCATTAGAATTTGTTTGGTTTTTATAATCAAACCTGTTTTTTTTTTAAATCAGATAATAATTGTGACCTCCAGAGGCACAACAAGCTAAAAAGGGTGATTTTTCGTACAATCAGGGGACATAATTCAGGAAGTAATGACCCGATGGGCGCAAATATCGAAAGGGACCAAGATCTTTGGGTTATAAACATACATGTCAAGTTTCATCAAAATCGATTCAAAACTGTGACCTTTATAGGGTCCACAACCTTGATATAACATATTTTCACACTATTCGTGTACAAACGGCGGCCATTTTGTCCGTCAATTCTAGTCCGATTTTCACGTAATTCGAACTCTCTCTTCATTACCATGTAACGGTGATATAGTCAAACGTTTTTTTAAATCGGATAATAATTTTGGCCTCCAGAGGGACCAAAAGCGAACAAAAGCAATTTTTCGGACAATCAGGGGCCATAATTCAGGAAGTTACGATCCGATGGGCGCAAATATCGAAAGGAACCAAGATCTTTCGGTTATAAACATACATGTCAAGTTTCATCCAAATCGGTTCAAAATTGTGACCTCTATAAGGTCCACAACCTTGATATAACATATTTTCACACTATTCGCGTACAAATGGCGGCCATTTTGTCCGTCAATTTTGGTCCGATTTTCACGAAATTCGAACTCAACCTTCATAACCATGAAACGGTGATATAATCAAACGTTTTTTAAATCGGATAACAATTTTGACCTCCAGAGGGACCACAAGCTAAAAAGGGCGATTTTTCGGACAATCAGGGGCCATAATTCAGGAAGTTACGATCCGATATGCGCAAATATATAAAGGAACCAAGATCTTTGGGTTATAAACATGCATGTCAAGTTTCATCCAAATCGGTTCAAAATTGTGACCTCTACACTGTTCACAACCTTGATATAACATATTTTCACACTATTCGCGTACAAATGGCGGCCATTTTGTCCGTCAATTTTGGTCCGATTTTCACGAAATTCAAATTCAACCTTCATAACCATGGCACGGTGATATAATCAAACGTTTTTTTAAATCGGATAACAATTTTGACCTCCAGAGGGACCACAAGCTAAAATGGGCGATTTTTCGGACAATCAGGGGCCATAATTCAGGAAGTTACGATCTGATTGGCGCAAATATCGAAAGGAACCAAGATCTTTGGGTTATAAACATGCATGTCAAGTTTCATCCAAATCGGTTCAAAATTGTGACCTCTACACTGTTCACAACCTTGATATAACATATTTTCACACTATTCGCGTTCAAATGGCGGCCATTTTGTCCGTCAATTTTGGTCCGATTTTCACGAAATTCGAACTCAACCTTCATAACCATAGCACGGTGATATAATCAAACGGTTTTTTAAATCGGATAACAATTTTGATCTCCAGAGGGATCACAAGCTAAAATGGGCAATTTTTCGGACAATCAGGGGCCATAATTCAGGAAGTTACGATCCAATTGGCGCAATTATCGAAAGGAACCAAGATCTTTGGTTTATAAACATGCATTTCAAGTTTCATCCAAATCGGTTCAAAATTGTGACCTCTACACTGTTCACAAGCTAAAAAACGTCATTTTTCGTACAATCAGGGGCCATAACCCATGAAGTTACGGTCCGATACATGCCAATATCGAAAGGAACCGAGATCTTAGGGTGATAAACCTATATTTCAAGTTTCATTGAAATCGGATAAAAATTGTGACCTGTAGACTGTTCACAAACAATTGTGGACGGACGTACGGACGGACGGACGAACAGGGGCGACGACAATATACGTCCACATGAAAATGTGGGCGTATAAAAATATTCATAAATAAAAAAGTTTTTCGTAAATAAATTATTTTTTTTTCAAAATATCGGACATTTTTTCGACTATTTCCGCTTTTACGATCGTTGTTGTGATAGATTTACGAAGTTCTTTGGATACTTAACTTTCTGTACCAGAAGTGTCAGAAACATCCATTGAGTATTTTTGGAAAAAAAGATAAATTAAAAAGCGTTTCCAAAAATTTAACGATTTTTCAAATTTTTTTCAAAGTTTGAGGCCATTTTTGGACCACTTATTTTATTTTAATGCTTTTCATTTTGGATTCACTATATAGACAACCGATAGGACTTTGAGTAAGAAAAGTTTAAGAAAAATCTGCGGCGTCGTTTTCGAGAAAAGGGCGTCTCAGAATGTTGAAAAAATCGGAAAATACTAGATTTTTGGCATACAAAAATTTATTTCCTTACCATCGAAATCGTATTAATTAGATACCATATGATGGTCCATTAATGGGCTATCCAGCGACACTTTAGTTCTTTTGGTCCGCTATTACCTAAGGGAGAAATCAAGTTTTTCGCAAGTGCGACAATGTTTTTAACCTTTTTTTTCATTTTTTGAATTCTTCCAATATGGTTATTATTGTCGGAATAGTTTTAATAGCCGGTTTGGACACTAAAATAGCCACATGGCTCAGTAATGATATATTACATTATCTGATCAGATAAAATGCCCCTGAGAAATCCTATGTTCAAAAGTGCCAAAAATGCAAAAAATTTAAAATATCGAAAATTAAATTTCAATAACTACATACATATTATACATCGTTAGGATCGTAATTAGGTCAGCTATCTGAATATACAACCTTTTTTTGAAAATCTCTTAAAATGAAATAATAGTAGATCATTTTCCAAAATTTCACGATTTTTCGACTTTTTTTGATTTTCAGTCCGTTATTTCACCTATTCCAGATATTTCAAAGTCGTAATGGAATATTTCGTACGCAAGACTACCGCAGGGCCTCTCGATAGAGAAAGTTTCATAAAAAAACAGTGGCGCAGTTTTCCAGATACAGGCATCTAAAAACGCTCCAAATCAGAAAATACTAGATTTTCAGTGTGCCATATTTTGCTTCCTGCTCATCATATCCGTACGAATTGGGTATCATTCAGTGGTCCAATCACCGCCCGACCAAATGATACCTTAATTTGTTTAATCCGTTGATATCGGACGGAGAAATCGTGTTTTTACCCAAAACACCAATTTTTCATGTTATTTTCACAATATCGCATATTATTTCGACTACTTCCGGTTTACGGATTGTTGTCGAAATTGCTTTAAACGGTGGTTTGACCATATTACTTCATGTTCCAGGAATTTCAGAAACTAAAACGAAACTTAAGCTCACAAAATGTGAAGAAAATTCGAAAAAAATCGAAAAATAAAGGGCGATAACTCTGAATGAAACTTATATTACCGGAACCGGATTGCCTTCAGGTATCCAATAATGTAGGTCAAATTTGAAAATTTTGAAAAATAACAAAAAATGTGTCTTAAACAACATATTTTAACTAGATCTGCTACTGTCCCATGCAGATATGAAAGCTTTCATATTCATCGTCACGTGTCATTGATTGTAGCAAGCATCCTAAATAAAAGGATAAGAAGAAAAAAAATATCAAAATTGGTCAAAAAGTCAACAAGTTACAAGTCTAAATATAGTATGAAACATTGCACCCAGGCATAACAATAATCTGAAAACTAAAGGGAAAAAATAACTGAAACTTGTATTACTGTAATGAGACAGGTGAGAAAATGAAATGAAAATGGCGGGGAAAAAAATTAAAAATGGTAGGTTGGACAGGCGACCTTACTCCTTTTCACGTACAACCGGGCATTCGAAAACACGCTAGTTAACTCAATGACAAGCGCGCCTGCTAACCATTCAGTCACCCAACCCCCCTTTGAAATCAGACACGTGCAATATGTCATATAGGAAGAATAACAAGTCGCTCGCAACAAAATGGTAAATTAATGAGTTTAGGTCATTAAGCTACTGTTTTAGAGTATTTAACTGTTTTAAAGAGATACGTTAAGGGTTGTTCATAGTTAAATGAAAGTTTAATTTTAAATAAGACCAATAAAATTAGGATTTAATAATGCCAGACTAATATTAAAATAAAGTTTTAAATTAAGAATAATTAATTATTGGTCTAATGCAGTGAAATGCTTTGATTTGACGGATGATATGTACGATGGGTGTCCACAATATGTAGCTAAGGCGTTCGGGTGTTCCATCCCTGCATTGACCGAGAAAATTCATCTCGATTTTCTGACGTGCCCCCCCCCCCCGCCTTATACACATTGAGTGCACGTAAAGGATCCCTTAGCTGTTGGAATTCGATACTGTTGAATAAGCTCTATACGATGAATAATTGTGCAGATTGTAGCCACCCACACTGCATGTTTTGCTTAACAATGAAAGGGGTCCGTTTTCAATTTTCGATCCTTTCATTCTTCTACTCCTAATATTTTGGACTGTTGGTCGATGGTTTCATATAAAAGACTAACGATAAGACTCTTTGTAGAAGAAGTTCCCCCAAAATAATATGTTGACTTTAAGAGAAAAGGACCGTTAAAAATGCCCCAAATCGTAAAAATACGACTTTTTGGATTTTCGATCTCTTTTTTTCTGCTGTCCCTGATATTTAAAAAAAATTATACAATGATTTCACACAACAGGCTAGCTATTAGACCCTCTATTGACAAGAGTTTCACCACCCTCTCTTCATTATAACCGAAGTTATCGTGCCCTAAAGAATCAACAAATCAGCATGCTTATCTCTGCTTACCCTAGGCATCCTTAAAGTCAATCATGACATTGGCCTAGTGAACGTCTACACCAAGTTTGAACATTCTAGCTTAATTAGAAGGAGAGTTATTGTGCTCCAAAGTCTCGCCCCTTCAAATTGCTACTACTTTTCATATTCACTTCAAAATGGCAACCATCAAAATTCTGCTCCGTTCGGTTTTTGGGACATCCTTCAAGGATTCAGAAAATATAAATTCCGTGTCTGTAAGTAAAATAGCAAAAAAGCCTTAGGCATTTTTCACGTTTCAAGATGGTGGCACTTCCGGTTCGATCGACAAACTCCATATTTTGTGTAGGAATCAGTAATTACTTGTCGAGTATCAAACAAATTTTGTAGGTCATTCTGACTTATAATTGGACGATTTTTTTTTAAAACTTTGATCCTTAATTTCACCAAGGGAAGATAATTTAGAAAATTTCTCATTATATTTTTGAAGTCACGTCGGTATGATCTACTTATATACTAAATTTCATGAAAATCGTACAACTATTAAAGAAGTTGTCAAATTGGTCTAAACTTCCAGTTCGAAATCACAGCGACGAATTTTCGAAATTCGAAAATGTGAAACTGCAGATGAAAATGATTTTTTTCAAGGTATTCAAAGAAAAAAATTAGGAAAATCGGTCAAATAATAGCAAAATTACGACTATGCATTGTCAGTTTTTTCGTTCGTAAAATTCGGTGATTTCGAATTCGCAAAACGTCTTCAAAATATATTTAATCAACAGCCACCACCCATTTAGGTCAAAGTTTCTGAAACATCCTATGGTTAGATTCTGTGAAATCCAATTTGCAGGAAAAACACAAACAAACAAAATAATAACTAGATCTGCTACTGTGCGATGCAGTTATGAAAGCTTTCATATTCACAGTCACTTGATGTCACATGTCATGGGTCATATAAATAATCCGAACAAGAAAAGATAAATCATTAAAATCGGTCATAATCTAGGGAAATAAATGTGATTTTTCACTCGTAAACAACTTTGTCGTCATGAAAAACATCAAAGGCGAAATTCGAATTCTTGAAATATTCAAATACCGAAAATTCGACCCGTATCCCGGCTGTCCTGAAATGTATTAAATTTTAGACATAGGAGACGCATTGAACATACTATGCCCTATTGTGTTCGTTTACAAGTCTGTAAATGTCGATTTTTCACTATGTTTCATATTCACTTCAAAATGGCGACCATCAGCTGACCTAAATCAAAATTCTGCTCTGAACGTTTTTTAGGTTTTCCTTCAAGGATTCAGAAAATGTAACTCCCATTTTTGTAAGTGCAATATCGCAAAAGTTCTATCGTTTTTTCACGTTTCAAGATGGTGGCACTTCCGGTTCGATCGACAAACTACATGTTTTGTGTACGAATCAGTAATTACTTGTCTAGTATCGAATATAAAAAGTAGGTCATTCTGACCCTTATTTCGACGATTTTTTTCGAAAAATTTGATTCTTAATTCCACCAAGGGAAGATAATTTAGAAAATTTTAAAAGTCATTTTTTAAGTCGCATCAGTAATGTCTACTTACATACTGAATTTCATAAAAATCGTACAACTATTAAAGAAGTTGTCAAGTTGGTCTCAACTTCCGGTTCGAAATCACACCGACGAATTTTCGAATATTACAAAACTTTTAAAAATAAGCTCTCCCTGACCAGCTTAATCGTTCGCAATAAAATCGGCAAATTGTTGACTTTAAAGTGGAAAACATTAGAACAGGGCGAAATTTTCTGTTTTATCACTTTTACAGTACCTCTGATTACCAATCGATCATAACAAAACTTTAAAAATAAAAGAGAAAGAGAGAAATGCGGCTTAACGTCCATTCCACACAAACTAGGTCATTTCGGGGCTAACATATGTTTTTAAATTTTATTTAAAAACTTCCCTTGATCGTACGTGTCTTCAGGAGAGTGAGGAAACCGAAGGACACGGAGAAAACCCACGAAGTTGGACACCATACTCCATGTCACGTGCAACCTGGAAATCGAAATGACAGACGTTACGATACAACGCGCACATGCTAACCATTCAGCCATTCAGCCATCCTAAAATCGGCAAATTGTTGACTTATAGCGAGAAACATTTCAACCGGGCGAAATTTTCTTTTTTAACAGTTTAATTTGCACGGTACCTTTAATTATCAACCGAATATTACAAAACTTTTAAAAATAAGCTCCCCCTGACCAGCTTAATTGTTCGCAATAAACGTTTACCCCCTAAAATCGTCACTTTTACAGTACCAACCGATTATTACAAAACTTTAAAACTAAAAGAGAAGGAGAGAAATGCGGCTTAACCTCCATTCGACACAAACTAGGTCATTTCGGGACTAATATATGTTTTTTAAAAATTTTATTTAAAAACTTCCCTTGCGCGTACGGGTCTTTAGCCGTCGGAGGAAACCGAAGGACCCTCTAGGTTGAACACCATACACCATGTCACGTGCAACCTGGAAATCGAAACGACGCCGGTTGACTCAATGACAGACGCAATCTCGAAATTTTTGAAGAAATTTCTATGGTGAATCGGGGTAGCCATTTTCCCGGAAGGTGACATGTAATTCCTACTCGCGAAATTTCTCGTTTATTTGCGTCGTACGCCCCTGATTTTACGTGCCTGGATGACCGAATTACTTAAAAATATACCCACGCGTAGAAAAATAAATCTTTACAAAAAACATTCCGCCATTCATCCTCCCTAAAATCGGGAAATAGCTGACTTATAGCAAGAAACAATTCAACCGGCGAAATTTTCTGTTTTAACAGTTTAATTTGCACGGTACTTTAATTACCAACCGATTATTACAAAACTTTTGAAAATAAGCTCCAACTGACCAGCTTAATCGTATGCAATAAACGTTTGGCCTGAATTGAAAGTTCTGCACCGAGAATGTTCATCTCGATTTTCCGACGTGGTTCCCCCTTGTCAGTAAGGCAGAACGGAGGGCCTGACAAGGACAGCTGTCTAGTCGTTCGGATGGGACGAAAAACCAAGGCCCCGTGTACACATTGGAGTGCAAGTAAAATATCCCTAAGCAGTTGGAAATCGATACTGTTGAATAAGCTCTATACGATGACTAAATGTGCAGATTATAGTCACCCACGCTGCATGTTTCGCTTAACAATGAAAGAGTGCCGTTTTCAATTTTCGATCCTTTTATTCTTCTACTCCTGATATTTTGGACTTTTGATCGATGGTTTCATATAAAAGACAATCGGTAAGACTCTTTGCAGAAGAAGTTCCCAAAAAATATTATGTTGACTTTAAGAGAAAAGGACCTTTCAAAATGCTCCAAATCGTAAAAATTGTCGCTCTCACTTCATTATAACCAAAGTTATCGTGCCCCAAAGTATCAGCCAAGCAGATTGCTTATCTCTGCTTACAGTAAGCAGACAATGCTCATCTTCGCACTCCATCAAGGCATTGACCTAATAAACGCCTTCACCAAGATTGAACATTCTGCCCCAATTAGAAGGAGAGTTATTTTAGTTTCAAATTCTTGACCAATCAAATGCTCATCGCTCTGCGTATCCATGGCAGACAATGTTCATTGTCAAACGTATTCAAGGTATCGATGTAATGAAATTATACACTAAGTTTCATCTCTCTGACTTAATTAGAACTGAAGTGAAAGTTGTCGAAATCATCAACCAATCAAATTGCTTATCTCTGCTTACCCTAAACAGAAAATGCTCATTTTCGAACTCCAATCAGAGCAGACAATGCTCATTGTCGAACTTAGTCAAGGTTGTGATTTAATGAAACTATACACGAAGTTTCATCACTATCACTTAATCAGAACTAATGTTACTTTGTGCCGAATCATCAACCAATCAAAAGCACATCTCTGCTTACCCAACGCAGAGAATGCTGATATTCGAACTCCAGCAAGACCTAGTGAATACCTACACCAAGTTTGAACATTGTAACTCAATTAGAAGAAGAGTTATTGTGTTGCAAAGTCATCTCGTGATTGTCCTAATAAACACCTACACCAAGTGTAGCTCAATTAGAAAGAGAGTTGTTGTGTTCCAAACTAGATCACTTCGGGATTAACATATGGTTTGATTTTATTTCAATATTTCGCTTGCACGTAGAGGTCTTTAGCAGTGGAAGGTAACCAGAGGAAATGAAGAAAACCCACCAGGTTGGACAGGCGACCTTACTCCTTGTCACGTACAACCGCGGATTCGAAAACACGCTAGTTGACTCAATGACAGGCTTTGTGATACTGGTCCCGTGTGCACATTGGAGTGTACGTAAAATATCCCTTTTGGAATTCGATACTGTTGAATAAGCCCGAAATGTGCAGATTGTAGACACCCACACTGCATGTTTCGCTTAACAATGAGAGGGTGTCTTTTTCAATTTTCAATCCTGTTGTTCTTCTACTCCTGATATTTTGGACTGTTGATCGATGGTTTCATATAAAAAACTACCGATAAGAGTCTTTGTATGAAGAAGTTCCCCAAAAATATTATGTTGACTTTACGAGAAAAAGACCTCTTAAAATGCTCCAAATCGTAAAAATAGGACTTTTTGTATTTTCGATCTCCTTTTTTTCGGCTACCCTGGACATTTAAAAAAATGATACAATAATTTTACACAACAGGCTAACTATTAGACTCTCGATTGACAAGAATTTCATCGCCCTATCTTCATTACAACCCAAGTTACCGTGCCCTAAAGAATCAACAAATCAGCTTGCTTATCTCTGCTTACCCTGGACAGAAAATGCTCATCTTTGAACCCAATCAAGACATTGACCCAGTGAACGTCTACACCAAGTTTGAACATTCTAGCTCAATTAGAAGGAAAGTTATTGTGTTACAAATTCTCGGCCCTTCAAATTGCTACTATTTTTCATTTTCAATTCAAAATGGTGACTACCAGTTGACCTAAATCAAAATTCTGCTCTGAACATTTTTAGGCATTCCTACAAGGATTCAGAAAATCTAACTCCCATGTCTGTAAGCGCAATATCGCAAAAGCCTTAGGGACTTTTCACGTTTCAAGATGGTGGCACTTCTGGTTCGATCGAAAAACCTTATATTGTGTGTACTAATCAGTAATTACTTATCTAGTATCGAAGAAAAAAATTAGGTCATTCTGACCTATATTTCGATGATTTTTTTGAAAATTTTGATCCTTGATTTCATTAAGGGGAGATAATTTAGAAATTTTCTAATCATATTTTTGAAGTTGCATAGATTAGATCTACTTACATGCTAAATTTCATGAAAGTCGTACAAGTATTAAAGAAGTTGTCAAATTGGTCGTAACTCCCGGTTCGAAATCACAGCGACGAATTTTCGAAAATCTGAGACCGCAAATTTGAAGTAATTGTCTCAAGGTACTCAAAGAAAAACGATTTAGTAAACTAGGTCAAATAGTCACAAAGTTACAGCATTGTAGATCAAATGCATTCGTTCGTAAAATACGGTGATTTCGGATTCGTAAAAGGTTTTGAAAATATATTCAATCAACAGCCACCACCCATTTTTATGGGGATAGGTAAAAGTTTCAGAAAGATCCTATGGTTAGATTCTAAGAAATCCGATTTGTGAATAAAACACATAAAATTAGAAATATTATTTTTCTTTTAAAATTAATTTTAAACTTTGCACGATGTGACCCGCAAAGCGTACATTAACTTCAAAACAGACCCCAAAATAATAAATTCTTATGACATTATTTCATTCGGAAAGAAGGACGGAAAGTAAAAATTATCAAAAGAATATCAAGTGCTTCTACTTTTTGGTGACAGTGGGGTATTCTAATTAAAAGCCGTTGAACGAAAAAAGCATATGCTAAAAATACACCAAAGTGATAAACGACATGGTATCAAGGGAAGTTAAAATAGACGAAAACTGCCGACAAAAACCAGGCATTTGATTTTAACGTAGTCATTCAAATCTAATAGCTATTTAAAACTTTGCCATTAAAATGAAAAAAAATGGCCCCCCGTTAGTATTGAGGATTGGATGACAAATGCGAATCAGTTGAATAATACAACCCGAAGTTAATCTCAAGACAATGTCAAACAATACAGTAATTGTCAAAATATGGTTTGGGAGTAAAAAATGGAAATGCATGATATATTATAGATGAATATTACAACATTTAGTTTGGCAGGTAGACCCCGAATATCGCGAAAACTCCACACTTTTTACCACTCGGCAGCGTATTCTACGCAAAAACATACTATAGAAACAGTTGGAGCTGATTTTGTGCCCGTTTAATGGAGCCCCACCCCGCCACACTGAACCTCCATCCGAGAGAACTGGGTACTAAGGTTTTTGAAGAATGTTAAACAAATGCTTAATCCGTTTCTGTGGGAATAAAATGGTGCTTAAAGATGCATTATGCAAGCTTTAGGTGGAGACCTGGGCCCGGTTCCTAGAAAATTCTTAAAGTAAGCACAAAGTTATGCTTCACTTTTTCTTACGTAAGAATCTGAATAAAATACCGTCTCTACAAAATTCTCAAGACCATTCTTACGTAAGCACAAGTCGAGTACGAGTCTAGGCACATTGTGACTGGTAAAATGAGACTATGGTGCTCTCAAACGTCATAAAATCAGTTTTGGTATGCGAATTACATCATAAATTTGTCGTCTGCTTCCCGGCAAAAGTTCGATTTAGATGCATTTGACATGTCCCTTATACACATATGAAATGTGATACAAGACAAGCTAAAAGAATAAAATAAATAAAACTAAAAACGCAAGCAAAATTGCGGGAACATCTGATCTTAAAGTAGCCCGTATGTTTGTGTTGTTTACTAATAATTGGTAAATAAATAAAATGGTTTCAGGGCAGAAGCGAAATTTTGTATAGCATACATCTCGAGAATATGTTTCTAAAGGATTTTCTCTGCCTTTATGTCTCCTACATATCAAAAGATGTAGGAAATGCTGTGGAATAACTAACTGTCAGCCATCTTGTTTTAAGCAGAAACAGACTTATGGTTGGTAAGCAAGCCATATACCTTGCTTGAGACTTGTGTTTAGATAAGAACAAAGTTGCACTTAAGTTTTTTCTAGGATAACATAATATCGTACTTGTGCTTACACTGAAGTCTACTTAAAATCTAAGCACGAGGACGTTCTTAAAAATTTTCTAGGAACACAAAATGCGATAAGTTTACTTAAATGCAAAGTCTACTTGAAATCTAAGCACAAGAACGTGCTTAAGATTTTTCTAGGAATCGGGCCCTGGGCGTTCTTGCTATAATAGTTCACCCCCGGTCACGTATGAACAATGGAACTTTTCAGCTTAAATAAAAAAAACAACATCAATGTGGCCCTTGAAGAGCGGATTTACAAAACAAACTTGGGAATGTTGGATTTTGAACATGCAATGCAAATAGAATTCTCTGCATTGGCAATCTATTTTTGAAAATAATTTCATCGGCGTCGTCGTCTTGTTTTGGGCCTATTATTTCGTGTATGGTAACAAAATCCAGGATATAACCTTGATAATGCTCAAATGTTGACAATTCATCCGGGCTGAAATTCTTAAAATTTCTCTGAATGATAGAAACTATGGCCAGATTAATTAACGTTAATTTATTAAATGGAGTGAATGTCTAATCCATTTTAGATCTTGGCCATGACCTAGATAATGCTTAAAGGTTTATAATTGATCCAGACTGAAATTCTTCGAAAACCTTTTCTGAATGATAGAGACTATGGCCAGATTCATTAACGTTAATTTATTAAATGGAGCGAACATCTAATGCATAATGCATCTTTAAAGACACGTCGCCATCATAAATACTACGTTTCATATAGTATATCAACTGCAGAGAACAAAATAAACCAATTCTAGTGTTAAGATAATATATACATCTGTTAATAAAAATGAGGAGGGGAAGCATCAGGGTGTATAAAATCATAGTGCAATGGTTTCGATGCCTAGCGTGTAATTGACAAGCGTGTCGTTCTAATAACATTGCTGTGAAATACTTATATTAGAATTGCCATAATATCGATAAAGTGATGCTGATGGGAAATTATCGATAATTATGTGCGGTTATTGTAATTCTGTAACGGTATGACTTGCGCCAACCGAATGCCGAATATATATATATACAGTAGAACTTGCTCCGGCGTGCACTCCAAATCAGCGAACACTTGCTTCAACGAGCACCAAAAAATCCCCCCGAGCGATTTTTAAGTAATTTAACCTCCACTAAACACGCACCTGTTCAACGCGTGCAACGGGCACCACGATTAATTCCCTCCGTAAAAATTCTACTGTTTCAACGGTCACTCCTCTAACAAAACATCGCCCATTCAACGGCCATTGTTGAATGATAACATCTTGTCGTTCTTTCTTTGAAACAATCCCGCTAATCCCGTGAGTAGTAGTTAATTAACTGGACCCCCACTGATCAGGTAAAAACAAATGCAAAAATAACAATCAACCCGGGATTATCTGTTAATTAATCTTTTGTTTTATTAACACTTAACGGAACATTATTTGATACTGATTGAATAAAATGAAAGTACCGAGTTTTTTCCATTGCAACTTTGTTGTTAGACGTTTTAGCGCCCCCTATAATATTACATACAGAGTTACACCCCCTGTAAATCGGTGATAAAATCAGCGATGGAATTTTTGTTGATGTGCTTTTTTTGATAAAATAAAATTAATTCATCGATTTGCTTCACAAAAATGGATAAATATTATCGAATGCATCACAATGGTAGACAGTAGTATCGCAGGTTGGTACACAATGACAAGTTTACAGAAGTTATGTTCGAGATTTGAGTAAAGAATTTTCGTTCGGCGCAAGATTCAACGGCGCTCAAATTTATCGATGCAAGTATTGATGTTCGCTCCCAATGCACCCAAGCGTAATTAATTTATGTCAGCACAAAAAGCGCCGAGATTTTATTTAGTGGTCGCGTAATCGCTAAAATAGTTGGGGTGGGAAATTCTCAAATTCACGGCATTTTGAAACGCTTTTAGACGCTATAAGTATGATGAAAGTAAAAGAAATATTGGAGGCCAGAGACCCAGTATTACTAAACAAACACGTGTACGCGACTACTTTGAATTCACAACTAGATAAAAAGTACATGTATTGTTATTGTTATACTACATGAATAAAACAATATATGCAATCTATATCTTTATTTTTTGTGGGAGGGGTTGGGGCAATATTGGATACCTCTAGTCAAAGAGCACCTCCATTAAGCAAGCATTTTTGAATTTCCCTTGGGTGCTTGCTTAATACAAGTTCTACTGTATGGAGAGAAATGGGGTTTAACGTCCACTCGACACAAACTAGGTCATTTCGGGACTAACACATGGTTCATTTTTATTCGCTTGTGCGTAGGTGTCTTTAGCAGTGGGAGGAAACCGGAGTACCCGGAGGAAACCCACGAGGTTGAGAAGGCGCCCCTATCTCCATGCCACATACGCTCACACCAGGGATCGAAACCACAGCCCCAAGCCAGAGTTGACCGGCCAGCTAGAGGTCGAAGCGCGGCACTCTAGACCACTAGGCCATCCCAACCCCCCGAATGCCGAATATAAGACTGACATAATAGAAGCAAGCAGTAACCCTATGGTCATGGAAGACTCCGTGATCTTTATAATGAAGAATGTGGGAATTCCCCTGTTCTGCCCTTTACCTATTCATAAAAAAATGTTACGAATCCAGACAGCTACAAATTCTTACTCATATTTTGTAAAACCATTACTGTCTACATGCCAAAGCGCAAATTGGAATCGCATACTGTGGGCATTTTGCGTAACACCATATTATTTAAATTGATTACAAAATAAAATCAATGCACCACACAATGTCAATTTCTCAAATAACAAGCTGTATTTTCTTCAAACTAAATGTAATATATTATATTTGAATCCGACCAAAATCTGAACTTTTCTCTGTTAGATGGTATTCAAAGATATTAAGATAGCTGCTGTCTTTCAATCGTTATTCTGATATCTGTATACGTTTCTCGTGGGATTTCTGACAGTTTGAAATACCCAACGTGACTCGCCGTCTGAGGTTTAATTTGGTAATTAATATAAGATGTCATTTTCTTATTAACCGACATGTGATATAAATAACAATCGAATGACACATAAGAAATCACTGGGGTCTACCTGCCAAACTAAATTTTGTAATATTCATCTGTAATATATCGTGCGCTTCCATTTTTTACTCCCAAACCATATTTTGACATTTACTGTATTGTTTGACATTGTCTTGAGATTAACTTCGGTTTGTATTATTCGACTGATTCGCATTTGTCATCCAATCCTCAATACCAACGGGAGGCCGTTTTTTCCATTTTAATGGCAAATTTTTAAATAGCTATTAGATTTGAATGACTACTTTAAAAATCAAATGCCTGGTTTTTGTCGGCAGTTTTCGTCTATTTTAACTTCCCTTGATACCACGACGCTTATCACTTTGGTGTATTTTAAGCATATGCTTTTTTTTTCGTTCAACGGCTTTTAATTAGAATATACCCACTGTCACCAATAGTAGAAGCACTTGATATTCTTTTGATGATTTTTACCCTCCGTCCCTCTTTCCGAATGAAATAATGTCATAAAAATGTCAAGACAAGCAAAGTTTATTATTTTGGGGTCTGTTTTGAAGTTAATGTATGCTTTGCGGGTCACATCGCGCAAAGGTAAAATTAGATTTAAAAGACAAATAATATTTCTAATTTTAATTAATTATAGATTACATATTTATGGCTCAAGGCCTATTGTGTTTGTGTCCTCTTTAACACACAGTAAGTTGTGCATGTACTTATTTTGTTGTACTTATTTTTTTGTCCTTCCTAGACAGAGAGAGAGAAATGGGGTGTAACGTCCACTCGACACAAACAAGGTCATTTCGGGACTAACATGGTTTAATTTTATTTCAATAGTTCGCATGCGCGTAGGATCTTTAGCAGTGGGAGGAAACCGGAGTGCCCGGAGGAAACCCATGAGGTTGAGAAGGCACCCCTATCTCCATGTCACATACGCTCACACCAGGGATCGAAACGACAGCCGCAAGCCAGATGTGACCGGCCAGCTAGAGGTCGAAGTGCGGCATTCTAGACCACTGGGCCACTAGGCCACCACCCCCTTGTCCTTCTTAACCCACCTGTTAAGTTGTACTTATTTCCTTGCGAGAAAGTGTATTTTATCTTCTAGGCAAAAGCATTAAGTCTTTCGACTGGCACTCAGTTTTTTTGTCACAAACTGAATTATAACAAGAATTTGCTCAGCCCATGTACATTAATTAGATTTTCATTTATGGAACACCATTAATTGTTTCCAGTCTTTGAGGGACATAGTACCTTTCTGGAGTTCTATTTTTTCAAAACGTGTGCTGTCGGCAATACTATATACCGGATTTTCCCGGAGAACAACCGGAAAACACTATGTTATACTGAAAACCGTAAAACACCGGAAAAACACACTTGATACCGGAAAGAAAACACCCTAAATAGGTAACCCGGGGCCTGATCCTCTGTGTGTGTGGGTTAGGTTTAGCTTTTTTGTGTGTTTTCAGGAGGACCCGGCTACGAGTTGCCTAGTTAGGGTGTTTTCCGGTATTTAGTGTGTTTTCCTGTACTTAATGTTTTCCGGTGTTTTTTTGGTGTTTTCTGGTATATAGTATAGCCCTATGCTGTTACACAGGAATTTCCACATAACGTTTATCAACAATATTGGTTTTTGTGTAGCGGAAATCTAGAATTTTCCCTACTTGTGGAGCGGAAACTTGTGAACACTAAATTAGTTATTGTGAACAATAAATAACAATGAGTTACTTTTGGCGGAGCGGTTCCTTATCTCCCCAATTTAATTTTTCTACCAACCAAAAAATAGCCCTAGCTGTTGATGGTTGTGTCTTAAACAGACTAAGTCCGTATTTACCCAGTCAAATAGGTTTATTATTCGGTGTTTACATCGTTCTTTGACAAGGTTGGTTTTTTTCTTTATTTCATTTGGACAAATTGTATTCTTGAATACTATAGTATTGATTCTGGTCCAGGAGGACAAAACTTTTGGTTTTGTTCAAGATCTCCTCACGAGTCAAAGAGTTAATAATCGATATATCTGTCCACTTGCATACTTAAACAATATATAATATTATTTGTCTGGGGCAATAATTCCATTCCTTTATTAAGCTACACGTCCTTATCGACTGATGATGAGTAAGCGAGCAGATTGATTTATACAAGTCTGGCAAGTATGGTGGCTGATTGGTATATTATGTTGTGGTGTTGCCCTCATAAGGCGACAACCCCAAATCACGACATTTTAACGCGACACCACGACAACCTTTTAAACCAGACACTACGACACTACCACGATATTAAAAATGCCATCATGCCGCGTAAAAATGTCGGGTTAAAATATCGTGATGCCGGGTCGTCGTGATGCTGTTCTCGGGGATTTTGCTGCCTGGCTTCCCCCTGTCGGTAGTGCAGGACAAAGGGTCTAGCAAAGTATAGTGTCTAGTTGTGTAGATGGAACAAAATAACCAAAAAAACAAAAAAAAAACAAGCGCCTGTGCACATAAACTGATCCTTCACAGTTGAATTTCGATGAAGAAATGTCATGGTCCATTGAAACTTTCTGTCATAGCTCCCTGCCTTTCTTCAGTAGCTCGATTGGTGCAGAAAAGTAGGAAAATTGAATGAAATGAAAATGTGTTTAACGTCCTACTATTCTGTTCTGACTTACTTTTAGGGACGCTTTGCCTGAATAGCGTCACAATGGCCTACTCTTATATTGAATTCCAACTGCCAGGGGGTCTTTCACGCGCTCGCTAATGTGTACACGGAACCTCGGTTTTCGTGCCGTCTAAAAACCCATACGTTCTCCGTCTTGTGTAAATGTAAAGCGGAATCACGACGGGAAGTTTACGATAAGGTTTCTCGTCCAAAGCAGTGATCAAACACGAGGCCCCAACGTTAGCAAGCCAGCGTCTTACACACTGAGAAAAGTAGACCATTAATTGACCTGAAATGAAATGAAATGAAATGAAATGGGTTTTAACGTCCTACTCTTCTGCCCCTAACCTTGGCTAATGGAAGACGACATACGCCATACAGTGTGCTATGAGGGAAATTTTGCCCGGACAGCGGTGCTATGGCCTACTCTTATATCGACCTCCAACTGCCAAGGGATCTTTTACGTGCACACCAATGTGCACACGGGACCTCGGTTTTTCGTCCCATCTGAACGACCAGACAGCTGTCCTTGGCAATCCCTCTGTCGTTCTGCACCACTCACAAGGCGAAACCACGGCGGAATGAAATTTTAAAAGCTAACCAACAAGGTTTATCTGTTTCTATGCAAGTGGATCTCCGTAAGCTTATAACTAAAAACGTGCCAGTAACAGGTTATTTTCTACACAAAAGAGTCTGATCATCTCTCCATTTTATTATTATTCCTTTGTTAATGTTCAGAAAGTGCTAATGGTGAGATCGTCATTACAGGTCTATACTTCATCTATGCGGTTTCTTCGGGATACTTACAGTACACAGACATTTATTTAACGAATTCCATGTTTCTAACCTGGCGAAATTGAAGTTAAATAAAGATTCTGGCCTGCCAATTTCATGTAATATAAATGTCTAATAAACTATGACACAGAATTCAGGGTTTGACTTTCACTAAATTAGATTTTGCGACTATCCCTTTAGGTTTTTGACTCAAATGTCCTATTAATAATAGTTGATGCATGCGGATAAAGTCGACAGCGTAAATGTCTAGAAATCGAGAAAGACATAAAATTTCGATCATCTTTGATCACTGGTTTATTTTTACATCGATTGTAATGTTGTCATTCTATATCCACAGAAAGAATACGAGGAAACATGAAATTAGATGAACTGGAACAACTTATTCAAATATCAAAAGCTGTAATGCTGTTTGTCGTCTTATTTGCTTTATGAATTTTACTGACAGTTTTACGCAGTTTTTATGACGTATAGCTCAATGTACAAATGTAATTTGATCGATTTTACGTCATTTAACGTCATTCAGAGACGGCTACCACAGTACACTATATTACAAACCACGGTGTCCATTGTCTAGATATAACCGTTTCCCGCCATAATTCCTTCCAGTGGGTTAATAGGGTTCATATTCTGGAATAATACGAAAGAGAACTTAAAAAGCTCCCATGGAAGCGTCATGTTTGAGAAAACAGCAATCACAGATAACCCGTTTTATGAGCACAGTATAAAATCCAATTATTTTTGTAAATGGAGAAATTATGGTGTAAACAAGTTGTAATAATTTCGCAATAATAATCAATACATATCTTACGTAAAGTAATATATAGGCTTACATATAATCTATATTAACTGGGTTTCATCTAATTTCAAGCTATGGTATTTAGAAACAATAGTGCATAGACCGCCGTTGTATCTGATTCAATCCAGTTTCGAAATTTCCATACTGGGAAAAGTCCCATTTAGACAGCATGTGTCTAAAAAAGCGTTATTAATGCAGAAAGTAGTGAAATGCAAAAGAGTCATTGATTGGATTCTGTCAATTAGAAATCGTATCTAGTGCCATGGGCGTCGTTAACAGTCCCAACACGTAAACGATCGACATTAAAAGAAGAAAATCTAAAGAATTACAAAAATAAAGTAACCTCTTCTCCTTTGAAGCTTCTGTCTTCACGACAACTTGGGTAATCAGTGACCTATGCATGGTGATTGTGTCAGTAAGATTATATCTCAAAGACAATTAAAATGATTTTCTCAAACTTATATCTTATAACATGAAAGTTACGAAACAATCGCAGAAAAACTAACGAAAAAAATGAGGCTATGTTAGCTGTATATTACATGTCAACTGTACATTAACAGAAATGACATTTGAAATGTTATCGTTTCGGAAAATGGTAAATTTACTTTCAAATACTGGTCACGTCGGTTATTCCCCCATTGACAACATATCGAACTATGTGCAACATATTTACACTTCCGCTGTTCAGTCTAGTCAAATTTACTGTAATATGTCATTAAAAATTTCTGAATTGAAACACAAAACACTAATTATTATGCAAAAAACCCTCCTTTTACCTTTAATAGTTGAGCTTTAGGACAGCCTTTCTTGTGATACTGCGGTGTGTATTGATGTCTGAACCCACGCCTGGGGGTGGAATCTCATTTTATAAAGCAGGCAACAGCAATCTGACCCAACATGTATCAGGTGATCGTGCGACAGGAATAACCTGTCAAAGAGATACCAAAGGGGTTGGGGGTACGTATAATGAGGTATTCTCTACATCACCCGGGGGCCTCTAAAGGTGCGCCCCACTAGAACAATTGTTATTATGAATATAACAGAAGAAAAATACTTCAATTGAAATAATTTAAATGCAAAATTAACTTTCTAGCACGGGATAATATTAGTCTTAATAATTATTTTACATTTTCATCACTTTTAACTGACAAACAATAATTGTTACCTGTGCTTATAGAACATGACCTACATTTAACACAATATTTCTCTTAACTATTTTACATTTTTATCACAATAAACTGATAACCAGTAATCTAATTATTACAATATGATCATACCATAGTATTGCATCCCTTTAATCCTATAATATATTGCCATAAAACAGTTTTAGACCTAGAGTTAGGCTTATCTATTTAAACGCAAGGACATTGCTGGACCAACCTGGTCACCCCGCATTATGTGCTCTTGAGCCCAAGCTCGAAATTTACCAAGTCCTTCTGTCTTCGGTAGAAGCCCAGAAAATGGCGGAATTTTCCAATCACTCATACTCTAGAGATTCGTTTTTATTACAAATGATTACGGGGGTTGGGGTCTTATATTTATAAAGTCAGCAAAAGCAATCTGACATACAACATTTTATTTCATCCCCAATCTGGGCTACAAACTCCACCAAAGAACGCGGGAGAATCCCGCTTTACCAAAGCAACATGACACATGGCCAAACATGTATCAGTTAATCGTGAGATATTCTCTACAATATTCAAAACGCCTCAACTAAACGAAATTTAAAAACTACACTGAAAAAAAACTTGTGTTGAAACAACACAAACTTGTGTTGTTTTCAACACAAGTTGGGTGTTACTATTTAACAACACAAACTTGTGTTGAAACAACACAAACTTGTGTTAAATGCTGAAACAACACAAAACTTGTGTTAAAATTTGTCAAACAACACAAACTTGTGTTGAAACTTGTGTGAAAATCTACACAATACTTGTGTTGAAATTTCTGAAACTTGTGTTGAAATTTCTGAAACTTTTGTTGAAATTTCTGAAACTTGTGTTGCAATTTCTGAAACTTGTTTGGTTTCATATACAAAATTGTGTATAACCATCAACAAAAACGTGTGTTGTATTTCCCCCAATGTATATCCAGTATAGCAACCTTTCCCATGCAGCACCCCTCCTTTTGCTCTGTTTAACCTGCAAAGTTTGATAAATGAGGTAACAATAATTTTTTTTTGTTGAATTATTATTTATTCATAAAATGATATTTGGGATGTTAACAGAAAATAATATTAATAAAATTGTGTTAAATAATGACACCCCCCCCCCCCAATCACAAACTATAAAATAGCTATTTAAATTTTTCTTTACCCATCAACAAGTACTAAGCATATAAAGTCAGTATCCCTACCCCACACCCCATACCCCAAAAATATATAATTCAAATATATCTAAATTTAATAAGCTCTAATAAGATAAATTATTCACTAAATTGAATTACTTTCAAGAAGTGAAAAGTGTTATGAGTCATATTACAAGTGATTAGTGGGTAATCTAGAAATATCTAGCATACACAGAAATTTAACAAGAGAAAAATGCACTATTTTACATGAGTAATAAAATGGTGTAGAACTCTTTCCTCAATAGGAAAACAAACCCCAAACAAAATGATTATTTTGTTCATATAAGGAGCAAAGCATCAAGATTGCAGGATGGAAATATAAAAATATCAGAGACAATGGCAAATATTGAATAATATGTACAAAATATTTATATACAATTACAAATCATAAGCAATGGGAAGCCACAGTGAGTATATGGCATTGGCAGATAAATTTCATCTGGAGTTCCAAGCATAGTTCCTCCATGTCAGTAGTGTAGGACGTGTGAAGGGACAATATATAGTTGTTTGGATAGGACAAAAAACCTTGATCTAATGTACACATTGCCATGCATTTTAAAGATGGGTTGGAATGGGGTTAAGCGCCCACTTGACACAAACTGGGTCAAATGGATACAAGCCTGGATCAAAGCCACCTCCACTGTGTTCACTTTAAAGAACGATTAACTTATTTGACTCAATGACAGACCTCCTGATCTAATGTGTACGTGTTAACCATTCGACCCCCTGAGTTCCCTTTAATGAACCCTTGACAGTTGAAATATTTGATATAAGAGTAGACTGTAAGTCAGAATCACCCGAATAACACAGAAAAATGGGATATTAAACCTTATTTCGTTTCATAAGCAAGGAAAAGTCACCTTAATGTAGGTCAAGATTTTTTGTAATTCTGGGTATATCTGATCTACATTTGAGATAATGCCTATTAAATACTTTTATGATTTCCGACCAAATTCTAAGTGATTTATATGTCACTTTACTTTCTATATTATACATAAATTTCTAAAGAGGATTAAAATCTAATTGTGTTTTCGAAGAATATTTAAAAACATTAAAAACAAAAAATAAATAAATTGGGTCAAATGCATTCTTTTCCAGAATTATAAAATAAAGTAATGCTTGGTTTCTCTTGTTGTTACCATTCATTAAATTCTCCTCTGTGGGTACTTCATCCTAAAAAATAAAAATTGGCAATAAGAATACTTTCTATATGGTTCATAATGTTTAAATAAACAATTTATTTGGCCACATCAGGACTTAGTTTCTGTTTTGTTTCAACTTTGCGTAACACTCATTATGTCTTGTCCAGTGACAGGCCCAGGCAAAATATAATGCTCAAAAGAAATGGGTTAGAGTCAGAGAAAGAGAGAAATGGGGTTTCATATCCACTTGACACAAACTAGGTTATTTTGGGACCAACATACGGTTTAATTTCATTTCAAAAATTTGCTTGCGCTGAGGGGTCATTTGGAGTGAGAAAAACCGGAGGACCCGCAGCTTTATGATACAGCGCGCATGTCCTAACCATTCGGCCATCCAACCGGCAATTCACCCCCACCCCCTCAGAAGTCAAAAAAAGGTCTTGAGATTTTGGACTGAAATTTTGCACGGTACCGCATACTCTTGTATCAAATTCCAACTGCCAGAGGATCTTTTACATGCATGCCAATGTGTACACAGGACCATGTTTTTTTGTTCAATCTGAACAACTAGACGAATGTCCTTGTCAGGCCCTCCATCCTGAACTTTCTATGTCAACATTGGGAGCAATCTGACGAGAGAAGAAAGAAATGTGGTTTAACGTCCACTCAACACAAACTAGGTCATTTCGGGACTAACATATGGTTTTAATTTCATTTCAATAATTCGCATGCGCGTAGGGATCTTTAGCAGTGGGGAGAAACCGGGGTGCCCGGAGGAAACCCACGAGGTTGAGAAGGCGCCCCTATCTCCAAGCCACATACGCTCACACCTGGGCTCGAAACAACAGCCGCAAGCAAGAGGTGACCGGCCAGCTAGATGTCGAAGCGCGACACTCTAGACCACTAGGCCATCCCAACCCCCCCTATCATATTTGAAATAGACCATTCTGTTATGTGATTCACCGCTTGAATGTGACTAGGAATAAGGTTGCCTGACCAGCCTTGTGTGTTTTCTCGAGAAACGCTGGTTTCCTACGTGCAAGCAAATCTTTCAACTAAAATTGAACCATATTTTAGTCTCAAAATTACCTGGCGCCAGTAAGTTTTAAGGATTTATGCAACAAACACTAACAACTTCAAAGTTTATGCCGAATTAATATAAACACAACATACACAATGGTCAGTGCTCAGGAAAATGGCGGAAATGGAAGACCTGTCCTACTTGATTCTAGGATATATATCATGCATGGGCCTACTTGATTTGACCAATTTAATACTAGGACATGTATATCGCACAGTTCTGTTAAGTGAACTTAAAACCCGATTTCCCCTCTCTCTTGACTGGATATTACTACTGATAGTGATATTATTAAAGAAATATATTAAAAGAAAATGAAATTGTTAACAGTTTTTCTTTGTGGAGTAGGCCTATATGCTAACATCAATGACTGAAAAAAAAAACCCAAACGAAATTATAGAGAAACTTCAGACGGCAGGTGTTAGTTTCTGAATCAGTGCGTCTAATATATTACACATTGATTGATATAAAAATAAAAGGCTGATTTGTTTGGGTTTTTTTTCTTTTACACAGATAAGATTACATTTCAATTAAACTAGTACAAAAGTTAGTATCTAGCTATAGTCCATGCCTGACATACACATATTTCTCATTTTGCCCGAAACAAAGATGGCTGCCGGGCGAGTATAAAAATAAAATGAAGAGGGATTCTTACCTGCGGGTCCCAGTTGGGGTTGTTTTTTGCAATTACAAGTATTTGAACAACGGTTATAGCGCCGAATAATATTAATTAAGCACGTTTTCAGAAAAAAATTAAGACAAATTCGTTAGACTGCTGAATTACCGGGACGCTTTAGAAACAATCTAAAAATTTTCCTTGTCCGCCATCAAACACACACTCCCGGTTTAATTGTTCTGAGTCAGTCGCTAACACCCAGAAAAATATTCTACGAATAACGTACGTTGAATTACGCGGTTCTTGGTCTGACTTGTATGTTTACTATTCCAAAAAAGTAGGGGATATTTGATTTTTAAGTGTTATTAAAGTCACCTAATGAAACTGGCGAAGAAACAAATGACAAAATGAAATGAAGTTCACATTCATCGATTTAAACCAAATGATCGTTAGACTAAGTAAGGCACAGACTGACCATTATAGGGGTAAAATGATACCCGGGGTCAAACAGCAAAGTTACCACAGCATCACAACAAAGTCAGTAACGGGTAAATCCTCCTCTGTTTGTCAAACAAGCATTGATCCGACGTGCCATACTCCTAATGAGACGTCTAAGGTCATTTTGGTCCAGATTGTCCCATTCCTGTTGCAACACAGCAGCAAGTTCTTGGAGATTGGCAGGACGTTGTTGACGTTGACGTAACCTCTGTCCAAGCATGTCCCAGACATGCTCGATGGGGGAGGGGTCGGGACTCATCTGAAAACATCACATTGCTCCAGCGTCGATTATCCCAGTGTTGACGATCCCTACACCAACGACGTCTTGCCTGAATGTGATGATCTCTCAAACAAGGGATCACGCGAGGACGTCGGGCACGAAGGTGACCCCTATGCAGCCGATTCCGAATCGTGTGGCCACTCACTCTCACACCAGTGTCTGTTTGAAGACGAGCGCTGGCCTGATTTGCTGTGATGACACGATTTCTCAAGGCCAAGGTACGGATAAATCGATCCTGGGTTTGAGTTGTCGCCCTTGGTCGACCTGAGAGTGGTCTGTCCTGTACAGATTGTGTATCACGGTATCTGGGCCATAGCCTGCTTATGACAGACTGAGAAACATTCATCGTCCGCGCCACAACCGCCTGTGTTGTGCCGATCTGTAGCATGCCAAGGGCACGTAACCTTTCATTTTTGGGTAAGCCGACGCATATAAAAATTTGTTTTCTGGTCACTAAAACAATTAAACTGATGTTTCCTCCCTGGAATTCAATGCCACAATGACTGTAACATTCAAAGTCAGAGTCGTGCAAATCTTGGGTTGGACCCCCATGATGATCCCAAGTATCACCTGCATTCCATGCGGTAGCTATTGGTGCGTTTGGGCGTCACATGTAACTGGAAATGTTTCTTCTGTTAGGTTCTATAGTGACTTTTTTCGTAGTCATTTGCATATTTTAGTATTATGCCCCCAAAATCAAATATCCCCTACTTTTTTTGAATAGTATATTAGTAATATACATAGAAACAATAAATCGATGCTAAATTAAATATACGGGTTTTTTTGTTTGTTTTTTTTTTAAATTTTACAAACCTGCGGTCTTGTATTCTGTGTGACAATTATATTTTTAAAAATATCACTCTCGGTTGACACTAACTACGAAACGTGGCATCCAACAGTTAAATATCTAACTGAATGTCGCTGATAAAATATCAAATAGAGTATAGATAACTTGGAGAACCATTGAATCAATAAATCAATTATGAGATACATCTGGAAGATTAATTAAATTTGATTGGTTACTGTTTAGTTAACCAATATACTGTCCAATTTCGATTACATCAACCAATTACATTATTAAGAGTTTTACTCATTGTTTTCCAATGCACATTGAATCAATTTTGACAAACACAAGGGTGCTGAAAATCACATGTACACTATATATTCCCTTGATATATCAGTTTATTGGATCAATAAAAAAGACAATCAGACATTTCATCTTTACAGACAACTTAACACCAATTAACATTTAAGTCTGTCTGGCAATTGTTTGATTATTTATTGCTCACTCCCTTCCAGTGAAGAACAGCATGTAATTTTCGAGATTTGAATTGTGAACTCCCGAATTCTGAATCTTCAAATTCACAAGCATATCTTGAAAAGCGCACCGAATATAATCGTCTTACCAATCAAACAAAGGTAGAATATTTTAGGGCACGCATTGAAAATTCTGATCAACGTCAGCTTTTCTCTGAAATTGACAACCTGACTGGTGACAAGTCGGTTCGCAGTACACTTCCAGATTATACTGATCCCGTAGAACTTGCACAAAAGTTTGCAGACTTCTTCACAAACAAGATCGACACGCTACGCTCCAAATTTACAGACATTGCCGCAAACAATGAACATTCAAACCTTGGCCATGTTTTTCCCAGTTTCTCCAATGTGTCATCGAACTATGTTTTAGGTTTGTTGAAATCGACGAAACCTAAGTCATGCGAGCTGGACCCAACCCCAACACATCTGCTCAAGCTATGCTTGTCGAGCACTGTTCCATATATTACTAGGGTGATCGACGGGTGTATTTCCGTCCTCGGAAAAGTATGCAATTGTCAGACCACTCGTAAAGAACCCAGGACTTAATCCTAATGAACTAAAAAATTACCGACCTGTGTCCAATTTCTCGTTCCTTGGAAAACTTATAGAAAAGGTTGTTTTTAATCAAGTTGATAAGTATCTATCCGATAACTCTATGTACTGCAAATTCCAATCGGCATATCGCAAATTCCATTCAACTGAGACTGCGCTGATAAAGGTTTTTAATGACATTTTAATCTCATTGGACAATCATCAAGAAGTCGTTCTGGTAATGCTTGACCTTTCAGCAGCTTTTGACACGATAGACCATTCCATCATATTACAACGTTTGAATAGGCGCTTCGGATTCAGTTGTAAAGCCCTCTCTTGGTTTGAAACTTACTTAGTCGGTAGAAAACAATCAGTGAAAGTAGGCAGTACATCATCAGAAAAATCTCTATTGAAATGTGGCGTTCCGCAAGGCTGTGTGTTAGGTCCAGTTTTGTTCAGTCTGTACTGCACACCACTTGAGGACATTATAAATCAGCATGGTCTTGACTTTATGGTTTACGCCGATGACACTCAGATCTATTTTTCATTTAAAGCCGGTGATCTGTGCACTGATTCAATAGAAAAGTGTGTAGATGAAATCAGGGCATGGATGGCAGCAAACAGACTTGTACTTAACGACGACAAGACAGAGGTCATACATTTTTATTCTAAATTTCGTAATCAGTCTATTTTAAACACTGTTCGTATTGGTAGTGAATTTGTACATCCTGTTAATAGTGTTAGAAATCTTAGTTTTAATCTTGACAACGTATGCTCATTGTCATCACATATTACTTCTGTATGTAAATCTGCGAGTTTTGCTCTGTATCGAATTAGAAATATCTTAGATCGCACTATTACTGAAAAACTTGTCCATGCTTTTATCACTTCTCGTTTAGACTATTGTAACAGCTTACTTCTTAATGCACCTGACTATCTAATCAAGCGTATTCAATGTCTTCAGAACTCTGCTGCACGCCTCGTCTGTCGCACTAAGAAATCTTCACATATCACTCCCATTCTTTTCTCACTACACTGGTTACACGTCGCACAACGAATCCATTTTAAAGTACTTGTCATGGTTTTTAAAATCCTACAAGATCAAGCACCCTTGTATTTATATGATCTTATCTCATATCGTCAGTCAACTAGAACCACCAGATCTTCATCAGGAATTCAACTTTTCGAGCCAAGATACAAGCAGAAGTTTTATGGCAGGCGAGCTTTTTCTGTTGCCGCACCTCGTCTTTGGAACGCCACGCCCTTAAACCTCCGTAATGCACCATCAATTGAATCTTTTAAATCCTTACTAAAAACTCATCTTTTTAGCATAGCATATTATCAGTTTTAATTATTATATTTGAGTCATTTAAGCAATTTTAAAATTTGTTTTGTTCTTAAACTATTTTCTGAAGTTTTTCTTTTAATTGTGTATTTATTTTTAGCGTAAATGTTCATTATATACGTGCATCTTTTTATTCAGGATTCTCTGTGATAATTTTTATTGCTTTTGATATTTTATGTTTATGTTGTACCGCCTATTGAGATCTATGTTGATGTAATTGGCGTTAGATAATAAATATTATTATTATTATTATTTATTTGTCAATATAAATATGTAAGATATACATTCTAGTTAATTGTATTGAAATTTAAAATTTACATGTAGATGAATTTATATAAACACAATGTTACGATTCTAATATTGTTGAGTTATTGAAATTTGATTTTCGATATTTTTACATTTTTGAATATAGGATTTCTCGGGGGGGGGGGGGGATTTTACCTGTTTAGATCATGTAGTATATCATTATAGAGCTCCACTACCATGCAAGTTCCAAAACCGGATGTTAACACTATTCGACATGATTTTATTCTAAAAATAAAAGCATTGAAATAATATAGGTGGTCCACAAATGGCCTCAATCTTTGGAAAAAGTTGATAAATCGTTAAATGAATGTTTCTGACACTTCTGGTACAGGAACTCACGTATCTAAACAACTTGTTAAAGCTATCCCAACCATGATCCCAAAACCGGAAGAAGTCGAAAAAATATCGGATATTTAAAAAAAAAACAACAAAAAAACCTGTAAATAACTTAAAAAAAAAAACATGGTGATTTGGTAAAAAACGTAATTTCTAAGCCAGATTTCACCGAATGAAAACAAATAAAGTGTCGTTGGGTAGCGCGGATAATGTACTATAATATGAGATCAGAATGATACAAATTCGATGGTTAGGCAATAGATTACAGGACGCCAAAAATGTGATATTTTCCTTTTTGGAGCCTATTCAGACGCGTTTATATCGAAAACTACTTATATTTCTTTTCTTGACCATCTGTCACTCATTGTCCTATTTGTGTAAATCTAAATGTAAAAGCCTCGCAATGATTTGAGGGGATCGGAAAGCCGGTTCAACACTGCTATGCAGATCTAATTAGGCTTTCAGACGAGAGCCTATTGTGATTACTAAAATTAGTTAGTTTTCATATTTCAATTGACCTACACGGCTGTAACTTTGTGATTTTATGGTTCATTTTACTTAAAAAAAACTCAAAAATTTATTTGAATACCTTAAAACATTTACTTTAAATTTGCCATTCGAATTCGAATTTTACGTCATTGACATCCTATCCCGGAAGTAAAATCAATACGATAAGCTCTTGAATATTAGTACGATTTTCATGAAGTTTGTTATGTAAGTAGATCTGGTTGATCAAGTTTCAACGATGTCGTTAATTTTTTAAAAGTTATCTCCCCTTGGAGAAATTAAGGATCAAATTTAAAAGCAAATCGACAAACTATAGGTCAGATTGCCTTGGAAATGTTTTAAGAAATTTCTATCACGTCAAATGTTGATCGTTATCACTCAGGGCCATTTTAATATACTTTTTGTTTAAAAAAAAATTCATGCATTGTTGAGATATTTCTCGTTATAACTCAGTCAGTTTGTAGATAATTTGTTTATTAAAGGACACCATTCAATTCATTTGTAAAAAAAACAGTGCAGAACTTTCAATTCAGGGTCAAACGTTGATTGCCAACGATTAAGGTGGTCAGCGGGAGGTTTTTAGGTTTTGTAATAATCGGTTAGTAATCAAAGATACTGTGCAAATTAAACTCTTGAAACAGAAACTTGTCAGCAAATTATTTGCCGATTTTAGGGGTTGGGGTCGTGGATGGCTGAATAGTTATCACGTGCGCGTTGTATCATAAGGTCTGTCATAGAGTCAGCTGGCGTTCTTGCTATTTCCCGGTTATACGTCCAACCTCGTGGGGTTTCTCAATATGTGCCCCACATGGCAAATCAGTAACTTCCGAGCTAGTGTTTTTACATATAGTTGCACGAGAATAAAACTATAATTCTTATTATTAGTATCTCTCATTATATATATATACATTATTAAAAGCCTGACGATCCCCGTAGTGGGTGAAAGCGCTAGCTAAGATGAAATTATTAGTTTTTCCTTTCTAGAAACTTCATATTTCCATATACTTTTACCTGAGAGTAGAATCTTTTATTTATTCTAGGGTTGGCCCTACCTATGCTACTTTAACTTTAGGTTATCTTGAGGAAATATGGTATGAGAGGGTGACAACAACGTTTGGCAATGAAATCGGGGATTTAATTAAGACATCATGGAAACGGTTTTAGATGATTGTTCTGTGATACTCAGGGTATCCCAAGAAATCATCTCAGAGCTTCATAAAATGTTAAATAGTTTAGATGATAGCATACAGTTTACAATTGAGCAGAGTCAAACCACATTAAATTTTCTGGATGTGACAGTTAAGCTTCGCGCGAATGGCTCTGATGTGTATTATAAAAAACGATTCACATCAATATCTAAATTTTAACTCTTGTCACCCATCTCATACGAAACGAAACGTCCCTTATAACCTAGCTAGACGAATTTGTACAATTGTGTCCAATCAAGATGTCAAAGTTCATAGGCTACAGGAACTAAAAGGTTTCTTATTAAAACAAAACTATCCAGGTAAATTAATAGACGATGCTAACAAAAGAACATTGAGTCTGGATCAAAGCGTCTTAAGATTACCTAAAGCTCCTGTAAACTCTGATAAAAGGAACGTTGCTTTAGTTACTACATTCATTTCGTCCCAGGAAAATGGGAAATCTATCATTGAAAATTATATCCATATTCTTAAAAATAGCCAAACAATGCATAAAATATTGAGAAAAACGAATATAATCAACAGTCTTAAGCAACCTTCCAATCTAGCTAGGATTATAACATCTTCTAAATATGATTCAGTCGCTTCAATTCCATTAGTTTCGAAATGCGGTAGTTCAGGGTCTAAAACCTGTGACGTTATCATTGAGGGATCATCCATAAAAATTAATGATGATAATACATTTTATATCAAATAGGCGATGAATTGCCAATCGAACTATGTAATTTACCTTATAACGTGTCCGGGATGCAAGGGGAAGTATATAGGAAAGACTCATATGATGCTTAGGCTGAGAATGAACCTTCATCGACAGCACATACGTCAACCAAAATATAGGATGATCCCACTCAGTGAGCAAAAGAAAGCTATTTTATTGAGAAGTACCACCCAAAACTTAATTCTAAATAAGAGAATATATAAGTTATATGAAATAAAGATTGTGTGGGATTAAATATTTGTAGTCTGTAGACTAAGAACTAACTACCCTTGCCTGTATAATAATTTTATCATGTAACTATGACACCGTGACGTCATAGACTATTGTTAATTGAATTAGTGTTTAATAAAACGCCTGATGAGCCGCTATCGCGGTGAAAACGTTAGCATAAAAATGTAGTTTTATTTTGCCATCTTTACTTTCAATTATATATACTATTCAAAAAAAGTGGGGGTAATAGATTTGGGGGGTATAATACTAAAATATGCAAATGACTACGAAAAAAGTCAATATAGAACCTAACAGAAGAAACATTTCCAGTTACATGTGACGCCCAAACGCACCAATAGCTACCGCAAGGAATGCAGGTGATGCTTGGGATCATCATGGGGATCCAACCCAAGATTTGCACGACTTTGAATGTTACAGACATTGTGGCATTGAATTCCAGGGTGGAAACATCAGTTTAATTGTTTTAGTGACCAGAAAACAAATTTTGATATGCGTCGGCTTACCCAAAATGAAAGGTTACGTGCCCTTGGAATGCTACAGATCGGCACAACACAGGCGGTTGTGGCGCGGACGATGAATGTTTCTCAGTCTGTCATAAGCAGGCTATGGTCCAGATACCGTGACCACGCTCAGGTCAACCAAGGGCGACAACTCAAGCCCAGGATCGATTTATCCGTACCTTGGCCTTGAGAAATCGTGTCATCACAGCAAATCAGATCAGCGCTCGTCTTCAAACAGACACTGGTGTGAGAGTGAGTGGCCAGACGATTCGGAATCGACTGCATAGGGGTCACCTTCGCGCCCGACCTCCTCGCGTGATCCCTTGTTTGAGAGATCATCACATTCAGGCAAGACGTCGTTGGTGTAGGGATCGTCAACACTGGGATAATCGACGCTGGAGCAATGTGATGTTTTCAGATGAGTCAAGGTTCACTGCTGATTTTTTGGACAGACGTAGGAGGGTGTGGCGTCGTCGAAACGAGCGCTTCCGAGACATTAACGTCATCAGACATGATCGATTTGGGGGTGGTTCTGTTATGGTGTGGGGAGTCATCACTGTTGCTGGAAGAACGGCTTTACATGTTACAGGCCAATACTACCGGGACAACATCTTGGCAGTCCATGTTGTGCCGTTCGCACGACGTCATGGCCGCCGTTTCATCTTCCAGGATGACAACGCAAGATGTCACAGGGCCAGGATCGTTACAGGTTACCTCCAACAACAGAACACCACCACATTATCTTGGCCAGCACTGAGTCCCGACCTCTCCCCCGTCGAGCATGTCTGGGACATGCTTGGACAGAGGTTACGTCAACGTCAACAACGTCCTGCCAATGTCCAAGAACTTGCTGCTGCGTTGCAACAGGAATGGGACAATCTGGACCAAAATGACCTTAGACGTCTCATTAGGAGTATGCCACGTCGGATCAATGCTTGTTTGGCAAACAGAGGCGGATTTACCCATTACTGACTTTGTTGTGATGCTGTGGTAACTTTGCTGTTTGACCCCGGGTATCATTTTACCCTTATAATGGTCAGTCTGTGCCTTACTTAGTCTAACGATCATTTGGAATAAATCGATGAATGTGAACTTCATTTCATTTTGTCATTTGTTTCTTCGTCAGTTTCATTAGGTGACTTTAATAACACTTAAAAATCAAATATCCCCTACTTTGAATAGTATATTGCCAAAGAGCAGCTTTAATTAAAGTTACATTATGGGAGATAAGTTAAAGAGATGGCGGTTCTGACTATAATAGGTAAAAACTAGATAGTGTAAAGGTAATTTGCTGAAAATTTCAGCCAAATTGGTCCACTATTAGCCGAAAATCCAATTCACAGTTGAGACTGAGAACCAGCAGAAACAGTTACTATTTTTAGATGTTATGATAGATAGATCAACGGGGCAACTAACTACAACAGTGTACAGAAAACCTACCCACACAGATCAGTATATCAACTTTAACTCCAACCACCCTATTAAGACCAAAACAGGTATTATATCAACACTGACTAAAAGAGCCAAATCTGTATGTGACCCGGACAAACTGGATAAAGAAGTTGACCATCTCCGAGTAAGTTTTCAGCACCTGAATAATTACCCACCTAACTTAATTAGGAAAACAATAGACAAGGCCCTAGGGGATAAAGCTGTAAAACCAGTGAGAGAACAAGAACCGGTATCCATATTTATTCCATTTATTGGTAACCTAAGTTACAAAATAAAGAGGATCCTGGAAAAACTGAATGTTAAGGTAATCTTAACAAGTGGGATGAGATGACACTTAAAAACCTAACAAAAGCAGATGGGAGAATGGGGAACCAACGGCAAGATCCGAGACATGTTATTTATAAAATAGACTGCAGCTGTGATTCCTTTCACATAGGAGAAACTGTACGTCCAATATCGGTCCGTATCAATGAACACCATCTTGCCACTACTAATAAGAAAGGAGATAGGTCAGCTATAGCTCAGCACATTGTAGATAACCCGAATCATACTATAAAATGGAGGGAAAACAGATTCTAGCTAAAAACATTAAATCCAATAAACAGCTACACATCAGGGAAGCAATTGAAATCAGTAGACATAATCCGACGATTAATAGAGACACTGGCCTGTTTATATCCAATGCCTGGGATGATTTGATGGTATAAATTCTGTGTGTTTGGTAGAACTGCACGATATAACGGTAAACTTGTCGGTCATATTAACAATACTTGCTACTTTTATCAACTATGTGCTAAGTTATATATTAGAATATGGGAGTTACTTCATTTGAGGAGTGTACTTATTTATATTAACGTTCTCCTGTTGCGATTTTTTATCTAGCAATTATATATATTAGGTGTGATTATGAATATAGGTCTGATCAGAGATGGTATAATGACACCCTATTAAAGATCAACTTGAGACCTCTCATATTTTATTATTATTATATCTGAAATGCCTCCATAAAACGTTCCTGAAAGTTTTAACGAAATCCAATTACTCGTTCTCACGATATAGACGGAAAACTAAAATTCTCACCTGAAGCGATAAGCCGAGTGGAACCTCTCGTGACCTTTGACCGATTGACGTCACAAGTGTGAAAGACGTAAACAAGGGAATCCCGGAGACAATGGCGGACGCTGTTAACGGGACCAATATTAATGACAACAAAAGATCGTACAAGAGGTATATTGCTTATGGCTATGATAATGCAAACTCAATAACGTTTCACTCAATTAAATTTCGTTTGAAAATAAGTTATTTTAAAAAGATAGGCTAGTTTTGTGGCGACAAATCGAGACGAATGGACAGGATCTCCGAGGCGACACGTGTTTTGTTCGTCGAATTTTTTTTCTTTTTTTTTTGCATACGAGTACTAGACTACTACCTCTTTCAACCATTTAATTTTGGAAGCAACGGGACAATCGCCAGTCACACGTGTATTATCAAATGTTCTTACTGTGGATTTTATTTGTGATTCGGTCGTAGAAACCCAAGCAAGCCACCCGGGATGGTATAGGCCTACTGTACTACGTAGACAAGGTACAACTAACTACAAAAGTAGTACTGAGTCTGACTAACACAAGAGACTCAGCAACGAGAGAAAATATTAGGGTGAGTCAAATTCTTTTTATATTGATATCTCTCCTATTTCTTTTGTAGAAAAGATATTTATGTAATTATATTAGGCTCTTTTGGTTTAGTTTGGTATCCAGCCCCGGGATTATAGGTACAAGCAGTGAGTAATAATTGAAGAGACTTGTATTATAAAAAATGTTAAAAGAACAAAAATATATTTTCTTTTGCAGACCATTTTTAAATGCCAGTGAAGAGGAATAAAACTCCAGTCACCAGACACTATTGAAGACAATGTTATGACAGTGCTGATGAACATTCTGATTTTTCAGTATTCGAGGCCTTCATACAGATTCAGAAAGTAGGCCTATCCATAGTGATGATGCAAGGTACATAAAATACATAATTATAACCAGGGCTTTCGTGTGTGGTTTCCATCATCCATGTCAATGGTGCACTATGTAGGGCCTGTCTTGATTAGCCCAGGTTAGGTTCAGAAAAGTAGGACGTTAAACTCCATTTCAAGGTACAATGTCTAGGTACTGTGTACAAATTGGTGTGCATGTTAAAGATCCCTTGACACTTTGAGTTAAAAAATAAGAATACATGTAGGACATTGCGCCACTACCCGGGCAAAAGTTTCATAGTAGCTCTTTGCATGACATTTGGCTGTCTTCATTAGTCTGGATGGAGCAGGAAAATAGGGGGGAGAGAGAGAGAAATGGGATTTAACGTCCACTCGACACAAACTAGGTCATTTTGGGACTAACATATGGTTTCATTTTATTTCAATAATTCGCTTGCGCGTAGGGGTCTTTAGCAGTGGGAGGAAACCGGAGTGCTCGAAGGAAACCCACGAGGTTGAGAAGGCGCCCCTATCTCCATACCACATACGCTTCACGCCGGGGCTCAAAACCACAGCCGCAAGCCATAGGTGACCGGCCAGCTAGAGGTCGAAGCGCGGCACTCTAGACCACTAGGCCATCCCAACCCCCCCCCCCCCCAGGAAAATAGGACGTTAAACCCCATTTGATTTACAGTTTACGTACATTTCGATTTTCATTGCCAGTCATAGATTTATTTTATTCCCAGTGAAGGTCATAAATTATATTGTGGATTTTTGTGAGTCGTGACTTGACAATGATTCATTTTGTTCTCTTCTATAGCTAGATTAAACTTATAATATTTTAATGCATAACTGTCAAATTCATTTGCAGGAATAGTAGTGAAGAAAGAACATTTGCTGAGCCTCTGTTCAAAGTGCCACATTTGTGCCAGTCCATCATTTACATAAAAAAACATTTAGCTCAATATGGTACTAAGTAGTACTTGCATGTGGTTGATTGATGTAGTTATCATGTAGGAATCTCACAGAAAAATAATAAAAAAAATGTCTGAATACATATTGTTTTATTTCCACATAAATCCTACATGGCTTCTTCTTATACAAAGGCCTCTCTGATAAATTTTTACCATTGGTACAATGTCAGCAGTTTGTCTTCCCAACCAGCTCCATTAACTCCTGACAAACTGTTATAAAGCCATGTTCCATATTAATGTCTCCTGAAAATATAATTAATATACATATTATTATGTTTAATATCCACTGCACAAATTTAGGAATAATATACACCTATGCCAAATGGTAATGCAAACCCATAAGGATAGGCACGTTGAAGTGTGTGATCAAATGTATATCTACAAGATTTTGGTTGCTAATTTTTTTTTAGGAACCGAACAAGGTTGATAAGTGTGTAAGATGCTAGCTTGGACATAGCTAGTTAGATCCTGGTGTTTGCCGAAAAAGTTCACCATGTTTTTCCAGGGTGGTTTCCTCTTGTCAGTGATGCAGGATGGGACGAAAAACTGAGATTACACATTCACACGCACGTAAAACATCCACCGACGCAAAATTTCCCTCATAGCATACTGTATGGTGTAAGTCCGTCTTCATTAGCCCAGTCGGAGCAGAACAGTAGGAAGTTAAACCCCATTTCATTTCTTATTTGTTAGTACAATAATCACAATATTATATCCCTCTGGACATGTTACAACTGATGTTTACCCAAAATAATAGAAATCAGATTTTTTCCCAACCCAGCTACCACCTAATATAATTTGCCAAATTTTGACAATAATCATACAGGACTAAGCCTAAAAATAATTGACAATCGTATCCGATCTACAGAAATAAAATGAAATGGGGGTTTAATATCCTGCTGTTCTGCTCCAAACTGGGCTAATGGACAACTAGACAGCTATCCTTGTCAAGGCCTTCCATCCTGCATCACTGACAAGGGGGTACCACACCGGAAAATCTGAAATATAATTGTGTATTTGTGTGTTACATTAAACTAGGTATTTTATACATGTTTAATTGTCTTTTCTAAATCCTCTTATTGTGGGTCTTTCTTTAGGCCTGAAATCTTTTCTTATTAATTAAACATTAATTAACACATCCAGACCATAATCAACTCTCGATAGCATCGCTAGCCTCCGATCTTTGGTGGATTATTATCTGATTTACTGATTATTAAATTGATAATCAAGACAATGCTTTTTTCCATATCGATTACAGTTATGATGATCGAGGCTAGGCGAAAAATTGCAATTGCTTAATTTTCGGTTGATAATGTATCTTTGAGGGTCAACAACACAAATCAGGAAATTTTATGAATTTATAACCTAATATGGTACAATGTTAATTAAATAATTTTATTGGAAAAAATTTGATTCAATTTTAAAAATGTTATTATAAAAAAAAACATGACTTTTTCCCAATCTGGCTAACTCCAAAGATAATAATAAAAAATATTTTTTTTGACAATGTCAATAACAATTGATCTAAAAAAATATATAATATAATAATTGTGTGCTATGCATACAATTTAACAATTAGGCAGATAATAATAAAAAATATTTACTTTGACAATAATGTCAATAATAAGAATATAGGCCTAGGCCTAAGTAATAATTGATCTAAAAATATATAATATAATAATTGTGTGTTATGCATACAATTTAACAATTAGGCCTAGATAGGTTTACTTTATAATTTTCTTTTATGAATTTGAAAAGAAATCCTTTGTCTTAGATACTAGGCCTAGCTCTACTCACAGAATAGATCGATACTAACTTTAAACTAGTACTAACTAGCTGCCTACTAAATAATCTATTGAATGTGTCTATACTCCTGTTTGGTTAATGATTGTTTTAAAAAATCGATATCTAAGTCAAAAGAACGTTTGAATTTCAATTTGATACAAACACAATATTACTGATAAATAATTCAGGATGGTTAAAATATAAATTGTAATGTAGATAATATTTAATAATAAAACTGACCATTCATTGCCGTGGAATCCAGACGATCGTAGTTCCGTGGTTGTTCAAGCCGTTGATACGGTCGTCTTTGTCTGACTCATACCAGTCTGCATAAGGCTCAAATTGTTGTGGATTTACTCTACCGTCGTCCTCATTGACACCTCTTTCGGAATCCTCAAACGACGATTATTTATATGACAAATTTAACTCACCTAGAATTCCTTTTTAATTGATGCCCTATCCGAACGAACACATGTTGTCGCCATTTTGTTTACATTCGTCTCACACTTATGACGTCATAACACATTTCAGGGAATTACCGGAAGTTGACTCGCACGCTGATTGGATTTCACCAGGCAGGTGCAAAGGGGGTTTTCCAATCTAAATATATCGATAACGGAATGACCTATTTTCGTAATTTTTTTTTTATTTAGGGGTTTTAGAATTATTGCTATTTGTTTAAAGAAAAATATTCTGGTCTCAAGTTTATCTTTAAGTTTGACCTTTGATCTTGAGTACTGATTAACCTATGACTATCCCACTAAGAGTTAGTTATTATTATAATTACTTGGATTATGTTTTGTTTTTGTATGTACTTCTAATTATGTTTATTGCTTCTTCTGATTATTATTATTATTAATTGGTCTGATTATAAATGTTAAGACGAAGCCCTATTGAGTTTGGCCTTTGATCTTGAGTACTGATTAACTTGGGATCTCCTACTAAGTGCTAGTTATTATTATCACTTGGATTATATGTTGTTATTGTATGTACGTCTAATTATCTTTATGGCTTCGTCTGATTATTATTAGTAATTGGTCTGATTATAGATGTTATGATGAAACCCTACTGAGTGTGGCCCTTGATCTTGAGTACTGATTATTCGACTAAGAGGTAGTCATTATTATTGTTTGGATCATGTATTGTTATTGTATCTACTTCTATGTTTTTATGGTTTCTTTTGAGTATTATTAAATTGTTGCAAGCTAAAATTATGTATAAATAGGCTGACTAGATGGATATTTGTCATTAACTTGAAAACGTGACCTGTATGTGTTACGAAACGTCGTTATTAAATTATAGAGAAGTATATAGTTATATCCATATATACCTTGTGTTGTGTTTTATTATGAATAGAGAAAAAAGCGTTTGAAATATTCACATAGCCTCGGTCATCATTACTCAAATCATTAATATAAACAGCATAGTCTCGATTATCCATTTGATTGATTTAATTATCAACGGCCATTAAGCGGCATATAGGAATACAATCCGCCAACATCGAAGGCTAGCCGTGATTTTAAGAGTTTATTATGGTCTGGATATGTTAATTAATGTCTAATTGATTATTTAGATAACATCTCAGGCCTAAAGAAAGACCTGTAATAAGCAGATTTTGCTCTTGCATAAAGCTACTTTAACTATTCTACTATATATAAATATATATATAAACTTGAGGATGAGTTGGTAAACTATTTAATACGGATGGAAGTGATGCTGTTTGGTAATACCACAGCTGTTGTATGAAGCTTGGCATATCAATTGGCTGTTCATAACAATATTCAAAATCATTTTGACGAAGAGAAAAAGATGACGGGGAAAGATTGACTTGAATCTGTTTTAAAGCGACATCGTAAGTTGTCATAAAGAACGCCCGAAGCAACATCAACTACCCGGGCAAAAGGGTTGAGCAAAACTGCTGTAAATCCTTATGGACGAACATCAATTTGATGATGCTGAAACCTAACTTTCAACAGTACAATCCGGACCAAATTATTGCTAAGAAGGGACGAAAACAAGTGGGGTCACTTACGTCAGCCGAAAGAGGGGAACTCATCACAGCTGAAATTTGCGTGACTGCTACTGGTTCTTTGGTCCCCCCCCCCTATTAATTTTCTAATGAGTGCGAATGAAACCAGATCTGCTGGACTTGTGCCTCCTGGATATCTTGCACAGCAGCCAGGATGGATGAAGCTGGATATATTTACAAAAAGGTTCCGCCATTGCATTAAAGTTTCGAGCGCATCGAAAGATAACAAAGTTATCCCGATATTGGGCGGACATTCAACACACACACGGAATCTGGAGGTAATCCAGTTGGCTCGAGATAATTGTGTCACCCTGCTGTGTATACCACCTCACTACTCTCATCGAATACAATAACCGCTTGATGTTTCGTTCATGAAACCATTGTCCACATTTACACCCAAGCTGTGGAATCGTGGTTACGGAATAATCCACGTCGCACTGTTACGATTTAGGAAGTAGCCGTACTCTGTGGTCAAGCTTATTCAAAATCCACCACACCAATGAACGCGTCAAGCGGTTTCCGGAAATAGACATTTATCCCACCGACAGGGATATTTTTGAACCACTGTCACCCAGACAAACGCTAGAAAACACGCCTATCGTCAAATCACATGAGCCCATTGGTGCGACTCCCACATCTGTATTACCAGAAGATATTTCCAGTCCCCAAAGCTTCTAGCGATGAAAGCATTCCATAAAAAAAGAAAATCTAACGCTGGCAGTTGACAGGTGTTGGCTGCTAGTCCTTATTTAAATCAATTATTTAAATTATACGAAGCTAAGGTTAAGAAAGTGCAGAAAACGTCGACTGACGTAAAACAAAAGAAGGCTACTAAATAAATTTCCAGGGAGGGTAAATGCTCTAAAACATCTCTAGATGGTACTGAAAATAGAGATTGCCTTTATTGTAACGAAAGGTATGGCATGGACGATTTTGATGGATGGATCAAGTGCATGACATGTCAAAACTGGGCACATGATAGTCTCGGTCACCCAGAACCCCCTAGTCTTCAACGCACGTTCACAAGCGAGCTGTTTTGATAGATTCAGTACGTGGTAACTTACATGATTGGATAATCCAGACAATGACCTAATTTCCGTCAAATTTTGAGGAGCCATTCAGACTAATATTCGTAGAATATTTGTGTAAATGATACAGACTAGGCACATGACGAATTTGCAGGTGTTGACGATTTCAAAAATAACATAGCATGCGAATTCTGTCTATCATACTTTAAATGACCAACCCTTGAATCACTAATTTTAAAATAAAATAGCATGTACTCTAACAAATAATAGTTGATTTATATTTTGTATTCACGCGGTTCGGGAGTAGGACTTGACTAGCCCCCAGTCTATGCATAATGCAGGTTGCTGCATTTACTAATTACTGTGTATTATCAAATTAGCAACCGGGGATAGGCCCTCTATCAGTTATACAAAACCATCCGATGATATGAGTTCGACGAAATTATCGCTCGCTCACGACCCACTGCTCAAAAGATGCATTATTTGCGATCAGATGTTCCCTGATTAAAAAAAAGAACATTATAACAAATCGTATAGTATAGATAGCCTGGGACCTGGGGGAGGCGGCACCAACGGTCCATCTTTCTTTATTTCTGCAAAACCTCAAAAGTAATCACTAATTCGTAATGAAACCTTCGTAACTCGAAAAGTGCTCTTGATGCCTCGGTCCCCCACCCATTTACATAAAGTACATTTCGTTCGAGCAAAACAGTGAACGTTTGAAGTCAAGGGGCCCCTTTAACCTCACTTTCCCCTATGTAAGTAGATCATGCCTTCAGAAATTTTGTAACTTATCTCCCCCTTGGAGAAATTAAGGATCAAATTTATCCAAAAAATCGTCGAAATATAGGTCAGATCATCTGGAATTATTTTTCTGTAGGAAAGCCAATATAACGTACAATTTTAATTTCTGGCAAATGACGGACGCCATTTTGAATTGAAAATGAAAATTAGTACCAATTTGATTGGCCGTGACTTGGTAAACACAAACTCTCCTTCTAATTGAGCTAGAATGTTCAAATTTGGCGTAGGTGTTTATTATGTCAATGCCTTGATGGAATTCGAAGATGAGCATTTCTGCCAAGGGTATGCAGAGATAAGCAATGTGATTGGTTGATTGGACAAAATAAGTTTAGTTCTAAATAAGTGAGTGATGAAACTTGGTGTAGAGCTTTTTTACATCAATACCTTGTCTAAGGTTGAAATGAGCATTTTGTGCCCAGGGTAAGTAGGACAATAAACAATTTGATTGGTCGAGAGTTTGGAACCCGATAACCCTTCTTCTAATTGGGATGCAATGTTCAAACTTGGTGTAGGCGTTCACTAGGTCAATGCCTTGATGAGCATGTTCTGCCTAGGGTAAGCGTAGATAAGCAATCTGATTGGTTGATTCTTAAGGACACGATAACTTTGGTTATATACTATTAAAAAAAAGTAGGGGATATTTGATTTTGGGGGCATAATACTAAAATGACTACGAAAAAAGTCACTATAGAACCTAACAGAAGAAACATTCCCAGTTACATGTGACGCCCAAACGCACCAATAGCTACCGCACGGAATGCAGGTGATACTTTGGATCATCATGGGGGTCCAACCCAAGATTTGCACGACTCTGACTTTGAATGTTACAGTCATTGTGGCATTGAATTCCAGGGTGGAAACATCAGTTTAATTGTTTTAGTGACCAGAAAACAAATTTTGACATGCGTCGACTTACCCAAAACGAAAGGTTACGTGCCCTTGGCATGCTACAGATCGGCACAACACAGGCGGTTGTGGCGCGGACGATGAATGTTTCTCAGTCTGTCATAAGCAGGCTATGGCCCAGATACCGTGATACACAATCTGTACAGGACAGACCACGCTCAGGTCGACCAAGGGCCAGTACTACCGGGACAACATCTTGGCAGTCCATGTTGTGCCGTTTGTCAACCAATTGTCTAAATATAGACGCATGACGTCATGTAATAAAATATATTTGGCATAACCGGAAGTAATAAATATCGTGCAGTTCCACGCTGTCGTTAGTTTCTTGTCTCTCCACTAAATTTACTATTTTACCCTGTCTGCCCACAACGAGAATATTACATGGTGGCTGGAGTGATGATTACACAACAGTGTAACTTATATTAAAGAACTTACTGTCCGAACTACTCTACATGACAGGTAGACAACGTATATACAAATAGTGCTAGCCCACGAGTATCGGTGTGCAGACGGCCGAAACTGAGTCTATGATTACGTCAGCCGCTTATTCGACATTGTTTAGTTATTGACAATACCAATAATTACATGTTATATAGCTGTAAAATAGATGCTGATTTACTAACTTTATATTATTTACTGTGTGGATTGTCTTTGTAACCGTAACGAGTTATTAATAAAGTACCGGTAGCCACAGTAAGATATATTACGTCACTACTACTTCACGCAAATCATGACCGAGCTATTGTCAGCACCAACTCCTTCTATGAACTGGGAGGCAAGTAACTTGCCCGAGACATGGAAAAAATTCAAACATCTCGCCGAGCTAACATTTACAGGACCGCTCAAACAGAAAAGTGAGGAAGAGAAAATTAGCTATCTATTAATCTGGGTAGGAGAGAAAGGCAGAGATATATATAACACTTGGAACGATATTACTGAAGATAACAGTAAAAAACTTAAAACTTTTTTATGAACGGTTTCAGAGCTACGTCAATCCTAAAAGCAACACTGAATTTGCTAGATATAAGTTTCATAACAGAGTTCAAGAGTCTAACGACGCATTTGATGGATTTGTAACTGATCTGAAATTGCTTGTAAAGGACTGTAACTACGATAAGCCTGACGAAATGGTACGCGACAGAATTGTGTTTGGTATTAAATCACAAAAAGTCAGAGAAAAACTACTAAACCAAGGATCGGATTTAACTTTGGAGAAAACGATCGAAATTGCACATACTTGTGAATTATCCGAAAGTCAACTTCGCTCAATGTCTGGCCAGGAGCAACACAGTGTTCATCATGTTAATCGTACCTCAAGTCGGCCTAGAGGATCAACTAAGCAGATCAGCAACTGTTATTTCTGCAGACGCAGTCATAATAAGGGTCAATGTCCAGCATGGGGTCACACATGTGATAAATGTGGTCAAATAAATCACTGGAAAAATCAATGTGACATTGTTTCCCAATACTCCAAAACTAGAAGATCACGATCCCAAACACGACATGGTCGGTTCAGACCACGTGACCGCAGTCGTAAGAGTGGTGACCGTGACAAACATGTATGTTCCATACAACACGACCGTATTAGAGATAACGAAGAGTTCTACATCCAGACAGTACAAAATGAAATTAAAAATGGTCGTGACCAACTACAAGCTACTATTACAGTGAAGGATAATAGAGCTAAACTAATAGCACAAGTAGACACTGGGGCCGAAGCAAACATTCTACCTGTAAGATGCTTTAGACAACTGTATCCAGAACGCAACGTTTCTGACTGTACTGACATTATTCCTAAACCACTTGTTACTCTTTCAGCCTATAATGGAAGCACCATTAAGCAATATGGTATGTTAAATCTACAGTGTTCTTTAGACCAGGGAAACTGGCAAAATGTACAATTTTACATTTGCAACACTGATGGTCCCATTATATTAGGGCTGAATGACAGTTGTAAACTTCAACTTATAAATGTTAATGAGTCTCATGTTAAACATGTTACCGTGCCAGTGATTACCAGTGAAGCACCGGTTTCTTATATCAAAGACACTGAAAGTCTCAAAAGCATTTTTCCTGATAGATTTACTGGGCTTGGTAAATTTAAACAGAAGGCACACTTCCAACTTAAAAGTGATGCAGTTCCTGTGGTACACGCTCCACGACGTTGCCCTGTACATTTGAAGTCTGAAATCAACAAGGCCATAAGTGATATGGAGCAGAAGGGTATCATAGAGAAGATACCTGCCGGACAACCAACTGAGTGGTTGTCAAGTCTCGCATATTCCAGAAAGTCAAGTGGAAAACTTAGGGTATGTTAAGACCCCAGGGATTTGAACGAGAATATTAAAAGAACGCACCATAGAGCACCGACGGTAGAAGAAGTAACTTATAAACTTGACAATGCTAAGGTACTGAGTAAATTGGACGCCAAAGATGGATACTGGAGTATTGAACTTGATGACGAATCTAGTAAACTCACAGCATTTAATTCCCCAGCATCAAATCAGCGCTACAAATTTAAGCGATTGCCATTTGGTATTAGTGTCTCACAAGATTTGTTTCAAGAAGCTATGGATGAGGTGACAAGGGACCTTGACGGTGTTATATCAATAGCTGATGATATTTGTGTATACGGTACGGATGACGAAGAGCATGATAGGAATATGCACCAACTTATGAAGAGAGCTCGTCTTTATGGACTGGTTTTTAATCCGAGTAAATGTTTCATAAAAGTACCTGAGATAACATTCTTTGGTTCCGTATACAGTAAAGATGGTATCAAACCCGATCCAGCTCGTACTAGAGAGATTGAAAATCTCCCAGCCCGTCTAACAAGCAGAAAGTACAATCTTTTCTTGGAATGGTCCAATATTTATCTCCATTTATTCCTCATCTAAGTGAACTAACTTTACCATTGCGTGACCTTATTAAAGCTGATTCTTTATTTATATGGTCAACAGCACATCAGAAGGCATTTGATGTTTTGAAACGAACCATCTCAGAAGCTACTACTCTATGCTACTTTAATCCTACTTTTCAAACTAAGATTCAAGTTGATGCTAGCAAGAACGGTTTGGGTGCAGCCCTCATACAGATGGATCCAGCAAAACCCGATACTGAACGTGTTATAGCCTTTGCTTCTAAGAGTCTGTCTGATGTTGAATCACGTTACGCTTACATTGAGCGGGAATGTTTAGCCGTAGTTTTTGGTGTGGAGAAATTCCACAACTGTATATATGGTGCCAAAGTCATCATCGAAAGTGACCACAAGCCACTGGAAGCTATTCTGAAGAAAAACTTATCTCAGGCTCCGCCTAGGCTACAGAGGATGATGCTAAGACTACAGGCATATGATATCGATATACACTACAGAAAGGGATCTGAAATTTTACTAGCCGATTTCTTGTCCAGGTATCGACCCAACAGGGGTAAACACATCGAAATGGAAGAAACTATCCATTCTGTTCGGTGGAGTGCGGACAAACTAAACCATCTACGCAAAGCCACGTTGGACGACTCAACGTTATCAGTATTGCGCGAAATTGTGATTAATGGATGGCCAGAGAAATGTTCCGATTTGCCGAAATCAATTAAGCCTTTTTGGACTCTTAAGGATTATATAAGTATTGATGATGGTGTACTTATGAAAGGTCAACAGGTCATAATACCATATGTTTTACAAGCTGATATTTTAAAGCAACTACATGAGCACTGTCACCAAGGTATTGAGAAGACACAGATGCTTGCTAGAAAATGTGTTTATTGGCCGAACATAAACTCTGCTATTGATGATATGGTTGGTAAATGTGTAACTTGTAATACTTTTAGAAACAGCCAACCAAGCCAGCCTATGTTTGAACGTGACATACCATGTACTCCTTGGGAAATGTTAGGGACTGATCTGTTCGAATTCCAAGGGAACAAATATCTACTACTTTGTGACTATTTTAGCAAATTCTTCGTCGTACGGAAGTTGAACAGAGAAACTAGTACTTGCGTAATACAACATTTAAAACAAATATTCTCTGAACATGGAATCCCTGTAGAGCTATTCAGCGACAATGGTCCATGTTATTCTAGCTACGAATTCTCACAGTTTGTAAAGTGCTATGGATTTAAACACACTACATCGAGTCCACACTATCCTCAAAGTAATGGATTTACTGAAAGAATGGTTGGTGTTGTAAAACAAACATTGAAAAGATGTTCAGCCGCAGGGGAAGATCCACAACTAGCTTTACTGTTTCTTCGATCGACACCACTGTCAAGTCATCTTCCATCACCTGCTGAATTGCTGTACGAACGACCTATACGTTCACTACTACCATCATTTATAAAACAAAATGATAAACACGAGAAAACAAAGGAACTCCTAAAGCGAAGACAGGAAATTCAAAAGTACTACTTCGACAATGGCACTCGTGAATTAAAGCCACTGAATCCCGGAGATACAGTTATGCTACAATCACAAAATGATTTAAATTGGCTTCCTGCTACTATTGTTTCACCATCAAAAAAACCACGGTCGTATATTGTTCAAAGGACTGATGGATCTAGATGTCGACGAAATCGTAAGTTCCTACGTAAATTTCCAATGGAACCAACAGTAACTGTTAATGACGCTGAGCCAAACGAAACACAGGATACTGTACACGATAGCAGCGGTAAAGATAAACAAGTTTCAATTGCTGATAGGACAGGACGTTTTAGATTATGATCAAACCGAGCCAGCACAAGCAGCAGTTAATAAAACCAGCGGAAGGACAGTCAAGAAACCATCTCGACTTATTGAAGAAATGTGAACTATAACTTTAAAACTCTTATAAATAGTTAACACTCTAACTTTAAAATGTGTTACATTTTCTTTCTTCTGAAAGTTATTTAAATTTCTTAAGAAGGGGGATGTCAACCAATTGTCTAAATATAGACGCATGACGTCATGTAATAAAATATATTTGGTATAACCGGAAGTAAAAAATATCGTGCAGTTCCACGCTGTCGTTAGTTTCTTGTCTCTCCACTAAATTTACTATTTTACCCTGTCTGCCCACAACGAGAATATTACACCGTTCGCACGTCATGGCCGCCGTTTCATCTTCCAGGATGACAACGCAAGATGTCACAGGGCCAGGATCGTTACAGGTTACCTCCAACAACAGAACATCACCACATTACCTTGGCCAGCACTGAGTCCCGACCTCTCCCCCATCGAGCATGTCTGGGACATGCTTGGACAGAGGTTACGTCAACGTCAACAACGTCCTGCCAATGTCCAAGAACTTGCTGCTGCGTTGCAACAGGAATGGGACAATCTGGACCAAAATGACCTTAGACGTCTCATTAGGAGTATGCCACGTCGGATCAATGCTTGTTTCACAGAGGAGGATTTACATGTTACTGACTTTGTTGTGATGCTGTGGTAACTTTGCTGTTTGACCCCGGGTGTCATTTTACCCTTATAATGGTCAGTCTGTGTCTTACTTAGTCTAATGATCATTTGGAATAAATCGATGAATGTGAACTTTGTCATTTGTTTCTTCGTCAGTTTCATTAGGTGACTTTAATAACACTTAAAAATCAAATATATCCCCTACTTTTTTTGAATAGTATAATAAAGTGATGGCGATGAAACTCTTGATATAGATTCATTATATCCTTACCTTGACTTAGTTCGATGGTGAGTATTTTCTGTTCAGGTGAAGAAGCGACAAGCAATTTGATTGGTCAAGACTTTGAAACATACTTGATGCAGATGTTTATCAAAAAAATGCTCATCTTCGAACTCCATCAAGACACTGGCATGATAGACACCTACACCAAGTTTGAACATTCTAGCTCAATTGGAGAGTTTTTGTTTACCAAGTCACGGCCAATCAAATTGATACTAATTTTCATTTTCAATTCAAAATGGCATCCATCATTTGCCAGAAATCAAAATTCTACATTTTATTGGCTTTCCTAGACTGTTAGAAATTTATGTAAAATTGCAGTCGTACACGTAGTTTGTGTACCTTAATTGCCGGCATATGTCTACAATATAGTAGTTTTACCAAGTCTGACGTATTTTTACGGAGTTCCGGGTATGTTTACGGAGTTTCGTGTATGTTTACCGAGTTTCGTGTATGTTTACAAACATACATTCAAAATCAGTAAAAATACACTCTTACATATGTAATAATTACAAACTCAACTGGAAATAAATGAAAAGGCAAGCATGTAATTTTAAGTTTTTTCAACATTTTTTTGTAAATTTACTCTTAGGTTAGAAATATAAGTTAAAAACTAGATAATGTAAAGGGAGTATATTGAAAGTCTGTCAAATTGCTCCACGCTGAACCGAGATATTGACGGTTGAATGTAAGGCATAGCCCGGTGATCGTTACTAAAGTCGGTTGTCTATTTTTGAATTTAATCATCAATAAGTGTTTTGAGCCCTAGGTTGGACTCAAATCCGAGTGAAAATCCAGCACATAAGATGGCATCAAGAGTTGATTATGATCTTTTCATGGTAATAAATTCATAGTTTATATAACATATCAGGCCTAAAGAAAGACCTGCAATAGGAAGTTTAGCTCTTGCATAATATATGCTTAACTTATTGGTAGTAAATTTATTGTCTCAGATTTTACGTTTACTCACATTCTTTTATAAACTTTCAGGTTAGAAATATAAGTAAAATTACAGCAAATAAAGTATTTGTATTTACCATAAAATGTTCGGAATATTTACCAAAACGTTGTATATTTACCAAGTTTATTCGTTTTTCCAATAAACTTTCATGAGATCAAAGGCACATAAAATCCGGTAAAAAAATAGGTTGCCAGGCAACGAAACATACGCCCACACAGCAGCTAAATCGTCCGGGCAGTCAACAAGAGTTGTCGCATGTTAAGTAATTATCAGAAAATCATTAGAATTTATTTGGTTTGCCCCATGCTAACGTTTAGTATACGGAACATTTAATATTATGGATTTAACTGTTCAATTATCCATTTTCAAAGAAATTCAAACTCAGCCACCATTAATGTGTAACGGGGATATAGTCAAACGGTTTTTTAATTCGGAATAAAATTGTTAACCTCATACGGTCCACAAGGTAAAAAACGTGATTTTTCGTACAATCAGGGGTCGTAATTCAGGAAGTCATGGTCCAATGTGTCTGCAATCTTTGGGTTAAAAACATACATTTCAAATTTCATCAAAATCGGATTAAAATTGTGACCTCTATAGCGTCCACAACCTTGATATACCATATTTTTACACCATTCGCATACAAACGACGGCCATTTTGATTGTCTATTTTGGTCCGATTTTCACGAAATTCGAACTCAACCTCGATTACCTTGTAACGGTGATATAATCAAATGTTTGTTTTTTTTTAAAATCAGGTAATAATTGTGACCTCCAGTGGGACCACAGGCTAATAAAGGCGATTTTTCGTTCAATCGGGGCCATAATTCAGGAAGTTACGATGCGATATGCAATGAAACCAAGATCTTTAGGTTATAAACATCTATTTCAAGTTTTATCAACATCAAATCAAAATTATGACCTCTATAGGGTCCACAACCTTGATATAACATACTTTCACACTATTCGCGTACAAACAACGGCCATTTTGTCCGTCAATTTTGGTCCGATTTTCACGAAATTCGAACTCGACCTTCATTACCATGTAACGGTGATATAATCAAACGGTTTTTTAAATCAGATAATAATTTTGAAGTCAAGAGGGACCACAAGCTAAAAAGGGGGATTTTTCGGACAATAAGAGGCCATAATTTAGAAGTTACGATCCGATGTGTGCAAATATCGAAAGGAACCGCGATCTTTGGGTTATAAACATACATGTCAAGTTACATCAAAATCGGTTCAAAACTGTGACCTCGATAGGGTCCACAACCTTGATATAACATACTTTCACAGTATTCGTGTACAAACCGCGGCCATTTTGTCCGTTAATTTTGTTTAGATTTTCACGAAATTCAAATTCGATCTTTAGTAACATGTAACGGTGATATAATCAAACGTTGTTTTTTTTTTTAAAAAAATTGGATAATAATTTTGACCTCCAGAGGCACTATACAAGCTAAAAAGGGCGATTTTTCGGACAATCAGGGGCCATAATTCAGGAAGTTACGATCCGATGGTTGCAAATATCGACAGGAACCAGGATCATTGGTTTATAAACAAACATGTCAAGTTACATCAAAATCGGCTCAAAATGGTGACCTCAATAGGGTCCACAACCTTGATGTAACATATTTTCACACTGTTTTCGTACAAACGGCGGCCATTTTGTCCGTCAATAATTTTGACCTCCAGAGGGGACCACAAGCTAAAAAAAAGGGCGATTTTTCGGACAATCAGGGGACATAATTCAGGATGTTACGATCCGATGTGCGCAAATATCGACAGGAACCAAGATCTGTGTGTTATAAACATACATGTCAAGTTTCATCAAAATCGGTTCACAAGCTAAAAACAAGATATTTCGTACTATCAGGGGGCATAATCCACGAAGTTTCGGTCGGATACATGCCAATATCGAAAGCAGCTGAGATCGTATGGGGATGAACCTATATTTCAAGTTTCGTCAAAATCGGATAAGAATTGTCACCTGTAGAGCGTCCACAAATAAATTGTGGACCGGTCAGGGGCGACGACAATATACCTCCACATGAAAATGTGGGCATATAAAAATACATGCTTACCTATGTAGTATTTCAATATTGAACTGAAAATAGCAAAGCCAGGAGGTAATTTTATAGATTTACGTTTATTCACATTATTTTGTAAATTTAGTTATTGGTAAGGTAAATTACTGTCTTTTATCTTACTTTAGTATTGCATAACAAAAAAAACAAAAATTCCTAATAACTATCTTCTAATAGTATTCATTCTAATCTTTAAGTGGCATTTAGCGATCGGGAAAACACATTAACAGAACACAGTTTTTATGGGATACAATCACTAACCGCCACTGTCAGTAACTGTGGCGGTTACAGGCTGTCGGATGTAAGTTTGCGCTGCTATCTATTGCAAGCATTGAAACTGTTTTCGGGACGGTCCAGCTAACACTGGCCAATCGGTATAATTACCCGTCTAATTACCTAATTACCCGATTTTCTGTTGTCGAACATCAAACATGTTTGATATTTGGCAACTCGAAGCAACTATTGTTGCCCGTTGGCGCAGACGAGCGATTTTTTCTTTCAACGACCAGCGATTTTAGTGTTGCCTGAAAGTTGCCCGTCTGCGCCTGGCTTAAGTAATACTGTTGATGGAATATGGATAATAGCCTCGGCCTATATACATACATAGAAACACATGTAAGAAATATGAACAATTTCTTGAAATATGGATTGATAAATGTAAAATAAATGCTGTATTTAGGTGATAACCAGCCACTCCAATAAAAAGGCCACAATAAAGCACTATTTTACATGGGAATATTTCAGTATAATATAAAACATTTTCACAAACAGAGGTATCCTTGGAATTACATATTGTAAATATTTTGTGGAAGCAAGTTGTTTTAATTTTTACATCAATTTCCTGACAAAATGAGGTGGAAAAAAAGGAGTTATGACATAATTCATAGCATAAAAGGAGTATGAAAAGGCTATTAATTAATATTTTATTGCTCCGTAAGTGCCGCATTTTACAAGATCACTACAAATAATAGATTTACATTCAAAATGAATAAGAAGTATTTAAAACCAATCCTGTAAGCCAAACCAGGTTGTAACCGCCACTGTCAGTAACTGTGGCGATTACAGGCTGTCGGATGTAAGTTTGCGCTGCTATCTATTGCAAGCATTGAAACTGTTTTCGGGATAGTCCAGCTAACACTGGACAATCGGTATAATTACCCGTCTTGAATGAAGCCTGATACGAGATAATACAACCTATAACCGGAGAGGCAAAATATTTTTTTTTATACGTGTATGGACATTCTTACAATCTGATTAATGTACCATGAATAATAATACACCTTATAGCTCGTATAAATAAAGGAAATTAGATATACATCACATGCAATATACCAAACTTAACAAAATGTGATTGTCCATATTATGATTAATAAATTAGAATGAATACATTAACAGAACACAGTTTTTATGGGATACAATCACTAGTTTTATTCTAAAAGCACGACGTTTCGACAAGTATCCTCTTATCGTTATCAAGCACAAATGACAATTTAGTAAACTTGAGGTCAATATATATGAATTAAAATAACAATAATAGAAATAATATAAGGAGTAAAGGGTATTTAACAAAAACAACAAACATAACAGGGTAATTAGCCACAAATATAAGGAGTAAAGGATATTTAACATAAACAACAAACATAACAAGGTAATTAACCACAAATAAACACTAATACTGCATGAGTAGGGGTTATTAACAGTTGGAGGTCCGTTAAAGGGTGCTATGTATGAACAAGGAGTGAAGCCATTTCCATATATTGAGGCCCTTCAAAGGGTGACTGTAAAAACAAGGAGTGAGGCCATATCCATAAAGCTAAATTGAGTATGCATTATCTTAATATAACTACATGTATAACAATACACAATATAACTGAGAAAATAAGTAAAAGAGACAGGAATGTGGGGACAGGTTAGGGAGAATGTATATTACATTTAACTTATTGCTGGGGTGGGGGTGGGGATTTCATTATTACAATAAAAGTGCTTATATTATTATATTAAGTTGTGTTATGCATCTTAATAACGTCATGATATGCCCTGGAGATGTGAAGCCCTAAGTCCCTGTTAAGTTCAGGTGAATATCTTCTGATATTTATGGCCTCTAGGATCTGCCTGGTTTTCTTGTTATGTTGGTTGGCTGTTAGTATCTGGACCTCATTCCATTTAACTCTGTGTTGTGGGTGATCCTGGAGATGTTCGGCTATTGCTGAATTATTAGTGAGAGCTTTGGGCCTATGTTCCTTTATCCTTTTGTCAATGGGACGTTTCGTATGTCCAATGTATGAGACATTGCAGGGGCAAACCACTTGATAGACGACTCCTTTGGGTTGAGTGGGGAGAATTGCTTGCAGCTTGCCGTTGGTTTTCAAAATCTGTTTCAGGGTGGTAGGGACAGAAAATCTAGTATCAATGTAAGATGTGTAGGATAAAGCACGAGACTGAGGTTATGCTGGAGAAAGAAAGACTGAAGAAAACAACCCGAGAAAAAGAAAAACCGAGGCCGATAGGCCGAGGTTTTTCTTTTGAGGGTTTTTTCTGAAATCTTTCTTTCCCCAGCATAACCGAAGTCGAGGACTTTATCTTGCTTATAAACCGTTTATGCTTACTTGTAAAATGAAAATATAAGTAAAGTACGAGTATAATGTGGAAAATGAAAATACATATGTTCGGTTATACATGTACCAATATTTTATTGGTGTAAATAAATATGTTGGCGGTATAAATATATTTTTTGTTTTGTTTATGAAATGTAATAAACATTTTGTTAAGCGTAGAAGGGCAATAATATGTAACACCAATAATAAATCTAAATAGAATATTCCCTGTGTCAGATCGTCTGCAGTGACTGATGTTGAATATAGATCAAGAAACAAGTTGTTGATTGGTTCAAAGTTGCACGTGCAAATCACGGTCGACCTTTTCATTAGTTTGGCTGGCGTGCCGCGTGGACACTGTTCACGAGACTTTACCAAGTTGGCAAGTAGGAGTAGACAAACAGCATATATGTGAATAAACAGGTAATTTATTTTTTAATTTATCTATATACATGTATATAAAATATTGACTAGTTATACAAACATTAATTTATGTGAGCACAACCTGTATCATATCAAATGAAAGATAATCCAGTCGGGTCTACTCAGGGGCTGTGGTGACTTCAATCATAAGTTAGATTGTTGCCTATCGTGCTGGGGCCTATTTCACAAAATTTTAACTAAGATAAGATCTAAATTTTAGTTATTTGATTGGACAATATTAGATTGATTTTAGTTCTTAGCCAATCAAAATTGAAGTTCATGTATCTACTAAAAATTGGATTTTATCTTTAGTTAAAATTTCGTGAAACAGGGCCCTGGAGGACCCGGGCTCGAATCCAGGAGATCGTAGTATCGAAATCGTACTCTTCACAACGCCCGCCCCCTCCCCCCTGTTAATAGCTTTATTCTTATTTTGAAAGTATGTGTAATAGAATATTCAAATACTCGTATAATATACATGTAAATGTTTTTATTTCCATTTTTTATAGGTTATAAAAGTGAAGCCATTCGTATTTACAAATGGACCTCAAATATACAGATCAGATGTTTCTAATTATTTGTATGGGAAAGTAAAGAAACTAGCCGACCAACCGTTATCGGCCAAAATAATCGACTTGTCGGTCTAAATAAACGACCAATCACAAAGATGCATGTTCGACGACTCGCAGCAGAACGACTCATTCGACGACCGACTTCAAGTAAAACTTGACCAACCCCTGGAAGTCTAAAATGCAAGAAATACTATAACCTTCAATATAAATATGAAATAAAGCATATAATTTGTGTTGTTTATTTCCCCTTGTTGCAACTGGATTGTTTCGATTCCCCAGATGTACGCGACAGGACTTGGGATCGCCTGTCAAATCTCGTGGATTTTCTCCGGATTCCTCCAACGTCCTAAGACCCTACGCGCAATGGAATTATTGAAATAAAATTGAACGACGTGTAAGTCCCGAAATGACCTGGTTTGTGTCGATTGAGCGTTAAACCCTATCTCCCCCACACTGTAGGACAGAACAGCGCTAGTAAGAAGTTAAACCCTCGTTTAATTTCTAATTGAAAGTAGGGTACCTTTAATGTCATACACGGAAGTGTTATTTTGGCGAGCACGTCAACAGATTGTTAAAAACTCAAATTTTACCCGCTATATTGATCATGAGTATATCCCAGAATGCCCACAAGAAAAACCCTATTCCATGTTTTCTTATGGGGAAATAAAAACCTGCAGTGAAAGAATAACCCGGTACGGGTTAAAAGAAATACCTCAGAAGAATAACCCCAAATTCCCCTATATATATTCAGCCCCCGACTTTAAGATCGCAAGTTATTCCGAGCATAGAATTTACCCCAAAGATCAAAGAGATTTACCGTTACAGGTTTATAATTCTTAAGAAGATTGCTCACCCTGTATGTTAGCTTCCCATAAAATGGCAAGGTTATTCTGATGGGGGATTTTTCAGGTTTTTGATAATCTGTCCTGGTGGTCTTTATTGTTTCATTGATCTGCTTATTTACTAGTAAGGGGGGGGGATAATTATTGAGGTTACAAAACACGTATCGTAAATGGTCCAATTCTTCCTGCAGGAATTCGGGTTCACAAATGGTGATTGCTCTGCGCGCTAGGGTGGATATAAGGGCTCTTTTGATGTAATGAGGATGGCTTGAGTTGTAATTAATATATTGATCTGTATGGGTTGGTTTGCGGTATATGTTAGTTTTCATTTGATTATTAACTTTTATGACTTGTACATCAAGGAATGGTAGCGACTCTTCTTTTTCTGTTTCAACAGTAAATTTAATGCTAGGATGCTGTGTGTTTAGGTGTTCAAGGAGGGACATCGGTTTATCTTTTTCATCGAGCACTACAAACGTATCGTCTACCTTGCGAAGCCAAGGGATAGGGGTAATAGGAGAGGTTCTTAGCGCACAAATTTCAAATTCAGTCATGTAGATTTCAGAGATTAAGGGTGATAGGGGGCTGCCCATGGGTAAGCCGTTGACTTGCTTGTACATGTCATCCCCCCAGGTGAAAAATGTCGAATCAAGGCACATAGTAACTAACTCCAGGATACTGTCGGTTGATAACTTGGTTTCTAGGGGTACATCTAATTCATCTATTCGGGTACGCAGGACTTCAATGGCTTCTTGACGAGGGACGTTGGTAAACAGGTCAACAACATCGTACGAAACAATTCTTCCAATGCGGTTTAGGTCTCTAATTGTGTTTCAAAAACCACCAGAGTTTTTGATAAAGGATGTAAAGGAAGTTCCTAAAGGTGCAAGTAGTTTTGACATGTATTTAGCAACGTTGTAAAAAAAAACGTATCTCTTGAACATACTAACCTGGCTTTAATCGGGTTTTGTGAATCTTGATAGTGGCTCGAGCATAAGGAGGGCGTAGATGGTTTGGTTTCAACTGGTAACAAAGATCTTTGGTTAGTTGTTCGGAATCACACAATTCTTTAAGCTTGTCATTTAGTTGTTTTTCTAACGTTGTTGTTGGATTTTTCCTGATTTTTCTGTAGGTTGTGGTATCATTGAGCAGTCCCCACATTCCTTTCTCTTTTACTTATTTTCTCAGTTATATTGTGTATGCATACCCAATTTAGCTTTATGGATATGACCTCACTCCTTGTTTATACAGTCACCCTTTGAAGGGCCTCAAGATATGGACATGGCCTCACTCCTTGTTCATACATAGCACCCTTTAAAGGACCTCTAACTGTTAATAACCCCTACTCATGCAGTATTAGTGTTTATTTGTGGTTAATTACCTTGTTATGTTTGTTGTTTTTGTTAAATATCCTTTACTCCTTATATTATTTCTATTATTGTTATTTTAATCCATGTAAATGGTTTCTTATTAATTTCATATATATTGACCTCAAGTTTACTAACACCTACTCCTGCAGAAATCAAATTATTATTATTATCGTTTTTTTTTTTTTTTTTTTGTTTTTTTTTGTTTTAATTATTATTTTCCCTACAAATGTAGAAATGCCTTGACTGGTTAAATATATAATTTCAGGGTGTATATTTTTGCATAATATATTTGTTTTTGAAATCTATGATAGATTTATGTGTCTATCTTGTTTACTTATACAAGCCTGGAGTGGATTTCAGTGCTACTGCTGTAGTATTTATTATATATATATTTAAAAAAATAGTATACTTTAAGATAAGATAACTGATTCTATTCGTCGAATTTTGTTCTTCCTTAATGAAGTTTTCCTTTTTTATTTTTTACTAATGATATAACAATAACACGTACTATGCATATATCAATTTAATATATGAATATTATAATAGATTAATCTGTAATAAAAAAAGATAGTGTATATAGTATATACCTGACAATAGATAATGTATCGTTTATCATCAATTATATACTTAAATCATGATTGATTGTACATCCATGTAATTTCACATAATGTTGTATTGTAATAACAAATGGATTTGAAATAAAAAAATTATAAAATGTATTTATGAATATACTATGCTTTATTTGAACCTTATGCCTACTATTACTCTTACCGGACTCTATCCAATTTATTTTAATTCTACCTTTCATTCCATTCCATTTTTTTTTTTTCTTTCTTTGCCACCATTCCCCCCCCCTCCACTGAAGCCTTATCTCAGACGAAATAATCCCAGATTAGCTGTAAGACCAGATACTCTTTTTTTTCTTCTTTCTTTTCAGGTGCTGGATTCTTCCTTCAGGGAACCAACAAACAAAGGGAATGAACACAAAAAACGAAGATGAAACAGAACCACCATACCGGACAACAAAACCGAATGGAAGGAAGAATGGATCAGGCCTATCACTCACCGACAAGCCCCAAGGAAGAGTTGCACCGCCCTGCCATTCTACCGGACAGAACGACCAGACCGACAAAATGACCAAATATATATATATGTACATATCATGTCTCTGTATGTAAATGTTCTTGTCTGTTCGTAATTGTCCATTTTGTCTATATGTTCGTCCATGTTTATGTATGTCTTGCACTGTGCTCATCTGTCTGTGTCTGTGAACGTCTCAAATAGCACTTTTTTACTTTACACCAGTTAGTCAATGTTTCTGTACATATATATATATAAATATATTCAATTATCTATTTTCCACTAATCACTTTGTAAATATTCTCACCATACACAAATAACATGTTATTGTCTGCGATATCACCTCGGTGGAAGCGGACGTTAAATAAAGCTATTTCACACACACTAACACCTACTGCACCAGAGCTCCAAAGCTATAGACTAAATTTATCTTTGATAAAGTAGCCTAGCTAAGACTCCAAAAAAGACTTCTCAAATCCAGAAAGACTACTAGATACTACAAAGATCATCTAGTCCAAAATAGATTTAAGGTTGTCTTTATTTTTATTCTTATACCATCACAAGGTATAAGGTTTACTTTAAATTTTGCATTCTTCATCTATCTTATTTTATTTTACTTTATTTTCTTTAATTTAATTTATTTCCTTTTCCTTGCCTCATTCCTCAGTGCTTTATTGTTAGGATATTATTTTTACCTTATTTCTATACATTAGATATAATCTTTTTTTTTCTTAAATTCTTCTTCCATTTCATATTTTTCCACTCCTAATCTATTTTTTGTTACTTCTTCCCTTTACCCCTTTTCCAACTCAATTTACCACTTTCTTGTCTTTATTTATTTATTTCTTTCTTTTTTTTTCTCTATTTTGTATCTATTTAATCATTTTACTTTTCTTTCTTTCATCTACAAACAAAGAAGTTCAGCGTACAAGCCAATCAACTGATTGAACTCGTCACAAGCTTCTTAAAACAATAACAAGCTAATTTACTTTTATAGCTAATAAGCTTGATAACTGTTAAGTACACTCATACAAGCAATAGGAACCCATAGTTAATTAGTATTAATAACACTGATTGACTAGCGGCTCTTTGTGGACAGGGTTAACGACAGGTGTATCAGCCTACTTCATTAATTAACAATAGCAAGCTAGGTGCTATAGAAACCTGACAACTGCTCGTGAACCCTTACAAGCAATTAGAACCCATAGCTAATCAGCACTAAACACACTGATTGACTAGCGGTTCTTTGTGGGAAAGTACAACAGTACAGAAAAACCTTTTAAAAACTGTTCAATCATTCCTTTGTTTTAGACTTTTTTCTTTTCGATAGCAATAAGAACAATGGCGACAGAGGCTACTTCCCCCATGTCAATGGCAGAAGCCTTTAATAGCAACCCTGCGCCTAAGTTTTTTCCTGCTACAAAAAGGAAGGATGAGCAGAACCACGTCGTGCAAGTAAGGCCAATGGAAGGCAAATCTTTCCAAGGGTCCAAACTGACGGCAGTGGGAAAGGAACTACGGAGTAAGTGGGGTATCAGTAATATACCAGGATAACAGTGACTGGACATATCAGACTTGCCTTAAAAAGTAAGTCGGACATGGACAAAGCACTGGCCCAGGACAGCCTACTCGGTATGACCGTGGCGGTATCCGAACCAACCACCTTGTTAACAGACAAGGTGGTTGTTCATGGGATACCGACCGAATATACCGGGGAGGAAATAATGGACGACCTGAAAGATAGGGAGTATGACGCCACTGAGATATACAGATTTAAAGTGGCCGAGGGGAAGGATTAGGGAAGCGTTGCCCTGACCTTCAAGAAAGGTACAGCACCCGGGGTCATAAACATAGTGTATCTCAGAAGACGGACCCATCCCTATATACAGAGGGTACGACAGTGCACTAACTGTCAAAAATTGGGTCATACAGTAAAGTACTGTAAAGGAAAAGCCGTATGCGCCCAATGTGGGGGAGAACACTTGGTGGCTGAGTGTAGGGTGGGTAGCAAAATTAACTGCTCAAACTGCAAGGGCAGCCACGCAGCTAACTCCCCCCAATGCCCAAGAATTCAAGCTACAAAAGCAGCGCTACGTCTGCAAAGTAAAGAAAAACTCACCTTTAGGGAAGCGACCCAACAAGTAAAGAACAAGGAGAGGGAAGCAAAAGTAGTTAGAGAACCGGTGATGGAACCAAAACAAGCTCCAGTCCCGACTCTCTTGACGTCCGATGCAACCCCCACCCCTAAAGGTAAAGACAAGAACAAGAAAGAGAAGGAAATATCACCCAAACCTGTAGAAGTCAAACAGAAGACAAAATCATCCAAAAAGAAAGAAGAGGAACCGAAAACGAAGATTCATGAAGAACACTTCATTCTTAAATTTAAAACGGAAAGTGGCTTCATGAACTTCATGATCGAGTTCCTCAGGGTGGCCGTATCCAATGAGGACCAAATTACCAAGATGGCAAGTTTACTCGACAAAATAAGGACACACATGGTCAACGCCGATGTCCTGTGTCTCATGATTAATTCAATCAACACGGTAAAAAAAGATCAAGAGAAGAAGACGACGACAAAGAAACGACAAAAGGCGATCAAACGGCAAACCTCGCACTCCGTAGAAGGATATCTCATGTTCGTCACTACAGCACTGGTGATATGCCCAGTTGCTTGCCGGTTTCAACACCAAAGACAAACACTAATAAGGTACCTACTATGGAATGTGAAACGCCAATTGACCAATAAATAGCCAATACAGAGAGGCACCCACCGGACAGTCATCATGGCGGGCCAGGTAAAGGTTCTACAACTTAACGTTAAACGTCTGGCCCCGAGATCTGCTGAGCTGAGAAAATACATCACCCGCAACCCCAAAGATGTAATATGCCTCCAGGAGACCAAGCTACTACCAACTAAGAAAAACATCTACCTACCTGGATATACTTGTCAGAGAAGGGACAGACCGGGCAGCACGACACGTGGCGGCGGCCTTGCCATCTACGTCAGTGATAACTTAAATTATATTTCTGTTACGCTGGACGTAGCGGGCCCTCTAGAAGCAATGGGCATAGCCATCACATTGAGCAATAATACAAAATTGATAATAGTGAATGTCTATGCACCTCCTCAAGTCACGATAAAATCAGTAGACTTCCAGTCACTTCTCGACCAGCTTCCGCAGGGTGAATCTGTGTTCTGTGGGGGACGCAAAACACGCTTTGTGGGGGTCACCGAGGAATGACCGTCGGGGGACTAGCCTGTGCTCAATAATAGAAGGGAACGACCTATACGTACTGAACGACGAGAGCCCAACTTTTGTTGGAGGAAATGCACCACCTTCACACATGGATCTCACGCTCTGTACGCTTGGTATGGCAAACCGCTGCGACTGGCAAGTACACGAAGATAAAACACTTGGCAGTGACCACTTACTTATAGAACTATGCATCCAATGTGAAACAACCAGGGAAGTCTATAACGGGAAACCCAATTGGAAAATAAAAGAGGCTGATTGGGCTAACTTCCGTGTAAGCTGCCTTGAGTGGAAAGAGGATGACAACATCGATGCCAACATCGACGTGTACGCTGCCAACATCACAAGTGCTATTATAGGTGCCGCAGACGACTCCATTCCCAAGACTTCTGGAGGGAAACCAAGGATTAGAAAACCTTGGTGGTCACCAGAATGCCAGAAGGCGGTTAACGAAAGAAAGAAGGCACTACGCCTACGGAAACGCCACTACAATGAGGTCAACCACCAAAACTACCTGAAGTTGAAATACGCCGCAAGAGACACCATCCGGAAGGCACAAAGCGGACACTGGATGACTTTCTGTAATGCGTTGAATCAAAACACGCAAACAGGTGTCGTCTGGAAGAAGCTGAACGCCATAAACGGGAAGCGCAGATCATTCAACATACTAAACCTAAAGAATGGAGATGAGTACGCTACCAACGGCAATGAAAAGGCAGACCTACTTGCGAAAGCGTTCGCTGACGCAAGCAGGGACGAAAACCAATCACCAGAGTTCCTGAAGAGAAAGGAAATCTTTTACTCACAGCACCCTTCATTAGGTATGTTATTCGTCTTGGTGTATTTTGCGATCACTATTCATGGCGCTGATGCAAATTTTATTATTAACCAACATGATATGTAATATTAAATGTTACAGACGATAACTGCATGTTTCTATTAAAAATTGGTATATAAAGTTTATCCTGTACATATGAAATAATTCAATATTCATATAATATCTGTTTTGTATTGACAGATTTGATAGATAGAAAATTGGTGGCTAATTAGAATTAGAAGAGGAATTACGAGAAGAGAAAAAAGACGTTTTTTTTAATAGGAATGATAGAGAACTATGTATGCGGAAGATAGACACCGATAGGTGTAAAAGTCTGTACAATCATGCAGCAATTGACTGCACTGAAGAGTGTAAAGCCAGGGGTATGTGTGTGTTTAGTCTTCTACCAAACCATGTAAATTTCTGCTATTTCCATGTCCATGTATAGAACATATAGATACTAATTGACTATAAACATTACAATATGATGCTTGTCTGGTCGACAACAAGACACAATAAAAACATAAATAACCTGAAATGGACAATGAATGATGTTTTTGATGTATTTCAGGCTGCGGAAAATTGTGGGTAACGGATGGTCTTTGGAAACTGCAATTTGCCCATTGTATGTTTCACAAACAGGTAAGTGGCCATCGTTCTGTTTACTAGGACATAAATCGTTAGAAAAAAAAAATAATATAAATAATGAAAATAAAATTATGATTATTTTTTTTGAACATTGCCAATCAAATATATTCCAGAATACAGTAGATGGTGTACCACTAATTAATGTTCCGGATGTCTGCACGGAAGAGCCGGAACCTGGATCTGCATTTTGTCCTGATCATTTTAAATTAATGGAAAAATCTAAAATTCCGACATCCTTAAAAGGCTTTCTTAAATATGCAGGTGTAATCAGAGGTAGGCTTTACACAAATTTTTTAGACTAAGTCTCGGAGAGCACCTAATTACATGTTGTTGATATCAAAATCAATTTTTAAATTAGTAAGTTCCTGCTATATATTTCTGCAATTTATTATGCGTTGAAATAATTTATCTAATTATTCTTTAAGAATCAGCCGTTATCGACGAAGACATTGAAAATCAGCCACTCTCAGAGGATGCCCAATCAAAAATAAGTAGAGTATTTTGCAATCTAAAGACTACTCCTAATCAAGGTCAGTCTGTGATTGAAACACAAGGTAATTATCAGCTAATAATAATTCAACTGAATCAAAGCATAGAATATTGATAGTAACCATTAATACATATCAGTATTATCAAATTGATCTACTGTGAACCGCTTCAAATTTCCGCCTGCCTCGGCCATCATTACTAAGGCCAGTGAGATAAACAGCATAGTCTCAGTTATCAAGTTTTAAATTTAATTATCAATGAGCGTTAAGCAGCAGCATATAGGATTGCAATTCAGCCAACATTGAAGGCTTCCCTAGACATCGTGAGTCTATAATGGTCTGGATAATTAATAATTTAACATTTCAGGTCGAAAGAAAGAATTGTAATAGACAGATTTTGCTCTTGCATAATGTATGTTTAAATAACTTTAATTTGTCATTTAATTTTAGGTGGACTTGAATTTGTATCCGACCAGTCGAAGTCGATACCAGAAATTAGTTCGGCATGTGCCCCTGATGTCCAGAGAGATAATGCTTGCTCAAAGGATTTAGGTTTACCACACGGACATATAGAGGGTCTGAGAAGAAATTTTGAAGAAAAAAAATATTATTTTTAAGTCCAATATCTTGTGGAACTCTTGTGGTAAAAAACACCACAGGCCCATAACACTATCAAAATTATTCTAAGTCGAAAATCTCGTGGAATGTGGTACCACACAGGCATATAGAGGGTCTGAGAAGAAATTTTGGAAAAAAAAAAGATTTTTTTCTAAGTCCATAGAGGGTCTGAGAAGAAATTTTGAAGAAAAAAAAAATATTTTTAAGTCCAATATCTTGTGGAATTGTTGGAGTAAAAAACACCACAGACCCATAACACCATCAAAATTATTCTAAGTCGAAAATCTTGTGGAATGTGGTACCACACAGGCACATAGAGGGTCTGAGAAGAAATTTTGGAAAATTTTGAAGAAAAAAAAAATTATTTTTAAGTCCAATATCTTGTGGAACTCTTGTGGTAAAAAACACCACAGACCCATAACACTATCAAAATTATTCTACGTCGAAAATCTTGTGGAATGTGGTAACACACAGACATATAGAGGGTCTGAGAAGAAATATTGAAGAAAAAAAAAATATTATTTTTAAGTCCAATATCTTGTGGACCTCTTGTGGTAAAAAACACCACAGGCCCATAACACTATCAAAATTATTGTAAGTCGAAAATCTCGTGGAATGTGGTACCACACAGGCATATAGAGGGTCTGAGAAGAAATTTTGGAAAAAAAAAGATTTTTTTCTAAGTCCAATATCTTGTGGAACTCTTGTGGTAAAAAACACCACAGACCCATAACACTATCAAAATTATTCTAAGTCGAAAATCTTGTGGAATGTGGTACCACACAGACATATGGAGGGTCTGAGAAGAAATTTTGAAGAAAAAAATTTTATTTTTAAGTCCAATATCTTGTGGAACTCTTGTGGTAAAAAACACCACAGGCCCATAACACTATCAAAATTATTTTAAGTCGAAAATCTTGTGGAATGTGGTACCACATAGGCATATAGAGGGTCTGAGAAGAAATTTTGGAAAAAAAAATGATTTTTTTCTATGTCCAATATCTTGTGGAACTCTTGTGGTAAAAAACACCACAGGCCCATAACACTATCAAAATTATTCTAAGTCGAAAATCTTGTGGAATGTGGTACCACACAGGCATATAGAGGGTCTGAGAAGAAATTTTGAAGAAAAAAAAATATTTTTAAGTCCAATATCTTGTGGAACTCTTGTGATAAAAAACACCACAGACCCAAAACACTATCAACATTATTCTAAGTCGAAAATCTTGTGGCATGTGGTACCACACAGGCATATAGAGGGTCTGAGAAGAAATTTTTGAAAAAAAAAAGATTCTTTTCTAAGTCTAATATCTTGTGGAACTGTTGTGGTAAAAAACACCACAGACCCATAACACTATCAAAATTATTCTAAGTCGAAAATCCTGTGGAATGTGGTACCACACAGGCATATAGAGGGTCTGAGAAGAAATTTTGAAGAAAAAAAAAAATATTTTTAAGTCCAATATCTTGTGGAACTCTTGTGGTAAAAAACACCACAGGCCCATAACACTATCAAAATTATTCTAAGTCGAAAATCTTGTGGAATGTGGTACCACACAGGTATATAAGGGGTCTGAGAAGAAATTAATGATTTTTTTTTTGATTTTTTACTAAGTCTAATACCTTTGGATCTCAGGGGGTCTGAGATGAAATGTTTGAGAGCACACAATAGAATAAAATTTTGTAGAATATATTTTCCCCACATTTTACATTATTATTGTTCAAGCAAATTTTTCATGGTCCACTTTTCAAAACGCCCCCAAACCTTGCCATGTCTATACCACCAACCATATCCTGGTAGACTGCGAGGTATACAAGGAGAAGAGAAGGGAACTAGTGAGAATAATGGAGAACAACAACATACCGTTCAACACTAAGAACCTACTCTTCCCTAGACCAGATCTGAAACTGCAAATCTTTGAACAAATCCACGCCCTAATGGACACAGTTGGGCTAAGTAGAATAGTGAAGTAAGAGGGGGTCATGATTAGACGGGCCCGGCATCTAAACATTAAACTACATAGGGGATTTATACCAAACTGGCAGGATAGTGGAGTAAGGGAGGGTCAGGATCAGACGGACTCGGCATCTAAACACTATTCCGCCAAAAAAAAACCAGACACCAAACCTACAGAATAGGATAGTGGAGTAAGGGGAGGTCACGATAAGACGGGCCTGGCACTTAAACACAAATCCCACAGATGACATCTACCAAACTAAGCAGGATAGTGGAGTAAGGGGGAGTTTCGGTCAGACGTACTCGGCACCTAAACACTATTTCGTAAATAAAACTGATACCAAACCCATAGAGTGGGATAGTGGAGTAAGGGGAGGCCATGATAAGACGGGTCTGGCACCTAAACACTAACCCCAAACGATGACACCAACCAACCCAGAAGCAAACGAGATCATCTACCAAATGATATGTTTTTTAATAAATAAAGGGAAGAACTTCCCACTAAACCCAATCCATGGCTTAAAGCCAAATGGAAAGATTGCAAAATCATATTCTAAAAAACAGGAATCAGCTTCGGCTCTCCTAAGTCTTGTCTGCGATATCACTTATGTGGAAGCAGACGTTAAACACTAAGTAGTAGTAGTAGTAGTAGTACTAAATTGTCATTTGTGCTTGATAACGATAAGAGGATACTTGTCGAAACGTCGTGCTTTTAGAATAAAACTATAGTGATTATATCCCATAAAAACCGTGTTCTGTTAATGTATTCAATCTAATTTATTAATCATAATATGGACAATCACATTTTGTTAAGTTTGGTATATTGCATGTGATGTATATCTAATTTCCTTTATTTATACGAGCTATAACGTGTATTATTATTCATGGTACATTAATCAGATTGTAAGAATGTCCATACACGTATAAAAAAAATATTTTGCCTCTCCGGTTATAGGTTGTATTATCTCGTATCAGGCTTCATTCAAGACGGGTAATTATACCGATTGGCCAGTGTTAGCTGGACTGTCCCGAAAACAGTAATCGCCACAGTTACTGACAGTGGCGGTTACAACCTGGTTTGGCTGACAGGATTGGTTTTAAATACTTCTTATTCATTTTGAATGTAAATCTATTATTTGTAGTGATCTTGTAAAATGCGGCACTTACGGAGCAATAAAATATTAATTAATAGCCTTTTCATACTCCTTTTATGCTATGAATTATGTCATAACTCCTTTTTTTCCACCTCATTTTGTCAGGAAATTGATGTAAAAATTAAAACAACTTGCTTCCACAAAATATTTACAATATGTAATTCCAAGGATACCTCTGTTTGTGAAAATGTTTTATATTATACTGAAATATTCCCATGTAAAATAGTGCTTTATTGTGGCCTTTTTATTGGAGTGGCTGGTTATCACCTAAATACAGCATTTATTTTACATTTATCAATCCATATTTCAAGAAATTGTTCATATTTCTTACATGTGTTTCTATGTATGTATATAGGCCGAGGCTATTATCCATATTCCAGCAACAGTATTACTTAAGCCAGGCGCAGACGGGCATCTTTTTCGAGGAACTTTCAGGCAACAGTGAAATCGCTGGTCGTTGAAAAAAAAATCGCTCGTCTGCGCCAACGGGCGACAATAGTTGCTTCGAGTTGCCAAATATCAAACATGTTTGATGATCGACAACATAAAATCGGGTAATTAGACGGGTAATTATACCGATTGGCCAGTGTTAGCTGGACTGTCCCGAAAATAGTTTCAATGCTTGCAATAGATAGCAGCACAAACTTACATCCGACAGCCTGTAACCGCCACAGTTACTTACTGACAGTGGCGGTTACAACCTGGTTTGGCTTACAGGATTGGTTTTAAATACCTCTTATTCATTTTGAATGTAAATCTATTATTTGTAGTGATCTTGTAAAATGCGGCACTTACAGAGCAATACAATATTAATTAATTGCCTTTTCATACTCCTTTTATGCTATGAATTATGTCATAACTCTTTTTTTTCCACCTAATTTTGTCAGGAAATTGATGTAAAAATTAAAACAACTTGCTTCCACAAAATATTTACAATATGTAAATCCAAGGATACCTCTGATTGTTAAAATGTTTTATATTATACTGAAATATTCCCATGTAAAATAGTGCTTTATTGTGGCCTTTTTATTGGAGTGGCTGGTTATCACCTAAATACAGCATTTATTTTACATTTATCAATCCATATTTCAAGAAATGGTTCATATTTCTTACATGTGTTTCTATGTATGTATATAGGCCGGGGCCATTATCCATATTCCATCAACAATATTACTTAAGCCAGGCGGGGACGGGCAACTTTTTCGAGCATCTTTCAGGCAACAGTGAAATCGCTGGTCGTTGAAAGAAAAAATCGCTCGTCTGCGCCAACGGGCAACAATAGTTGCTTCGAGTTGCAAAATATCAAACATGTTTGATGTTCGACAACAGAAAATCGCGAAATTATTCATCTGTTGCTTCAAAACAAGCAACTGGTTAACTGTCTAATCAGCGAGCGTTCTACTGTCATGTGATACTTCAAAATGGCGGCGTCGGAACAGCTAACAACATTAACATGGTCCGTGGAGATGGATTTGTTTCTCCGTCTTCTTTTGCGCATCATTATCAAATAAATGCCCAAAGCTGTCGCGTATTGCTTTTGTTGTTGTATGTACGGCGCCATTTTGAATGATCACGTGATATCGGCATTCTGGATACATGCGGGAAAAATTGCTTCTCGTTGCCAGTCAGCGCACACGGGAGACCGCGAGTGGCCAATTGCTCGGAATTGCCAGTAGTTGCCCATTGCAGCAAAAAGGGACGGAAAGTTGACCGTCTGCGTCAAGCTTTACGTGGTCATAAGTTGGATTTGTTACCACAGAAACATTTTTAGGGGGGTGGGCTTACAAGTTTCATAATAGTTCCTTACAGTTATCTTCAATGCAACCAGCGCGTCTTCTCGTAGGTGCCTTTTACCCCAAACTATTTAAGAAATAGGGAAATGTTGGCATTTTGAGAAAAACAAAGAGTAAAAAATGGGCCACTTTGTAGAAAAAGGTAAAAGAAAGTCAATTTATGAAAAATATTCCAATATTTTGAATATTTTTGACGAGACTTGTTTGAAACACTTGAAACCTTTTTGCAGAACTCACATTTTGACAAAATTCACAAAGATTCTTCAATTGTAGAACCGAAGGCCCATGGACCTGAGCTGTAACCGGGTTTACAAATGGTTACCATTTCTTCTGTATTTATTTATTTTTTTGATTCTGTATTATAATTATTTTTGAAAAACTAAATGCGACGTTATAAAGAAAAGAATTTTAATGATATATGAACTTTTAAAATCATATAGGAGGCAGACCTTCATTAAATCGAGGCGGAAGGATAACAGAGATCAGATTGGCTACGGTTTTATCCACGACAACTAGTTACATGTTTTATTATCCTTCTTCAAGTTTGTGTATCTCAAAATTTTGGTGGTCAACCTCATACAAATTTAAGTGAAAAGTCATGGCCACATGTTCCTCTGTATGTAGTGAACAGCATTCAGCCCAACGAAAATTTGGGAAAAAAGTTGGAGGTGGGCAAAGAGTCGAGAATTAACATTGATGTCAATGGGGGAAATTAATGGTGGTCTGCCTCCTTTTGTTTCTTTGCGCTGTTGAGTCGTCTCCCTTGCTTTCGTTTCAATATTGCTGATATTGTATAAACTAACATGGTGATGACTGATCCATGACTGACCACTCGAAATATTGAGAGGGTTGTGCAGATTATAGCCAGGTCGTGGGCATCTAGACCGTGCAACATCGTTGGCAAAAGTGTGTAGACCTCGAAGGAGACCACATAGAAAAATAAATGGAAACCACCGACTTTGTAAAGGGAGAGAGAGAGAAATGGGGTTTAACGTCCACTTGTCACATACTAGGTCATTTCGGGACTAACATATGGTTTTATTTTATTTCAATAATTCGCTTGTGCGTCGGGGTCTTTAGCAGGAGGAGGAAACCGGTGTGCCCGGAGGAAACCCACATGCGCTCACACCAGGGATCGAAACCACAGCCACAGGTGACCAGTAAGCTAGGGGTCGAAGTGGCACTCTAGACCACTAGGCCACGCCCCCACCCCCACCTTTGTAGAGGTCTTTCATAGATATGCTTAGAACTTAACGGCCAGCAGTTGTGTGTATACGACCAGAACGTTAAAATTTGCAAAGAACTTTAACCACAGTAATATATCATGCATTCAATCGTAATTGCAATTTATTTTTCAAACAGCAAACTTAATTTCAAGTTAGTATTCTCCTAAATCATGCTTTGTAGTCTTATGACCCAAAATGTCCGGCCTAGCCCTAAATATAGAAGCTGGGAAATCTGTACAATTTGTCCCCGAGGAACTGCAATACAAGTAGTAATCCCCAAAACTTCAAATACTGGTTCAAGATTTTGTGAAATCTAATTAGGAAAATCCGACACATAACTGAAAATAATAGATACTATTAAATTTGCGCGAATTGGCCTAACACGACCAATTGAATGAGTACGAAAAAGCATTCCTTTTGTTTGGATGTGAATGGAAATGTTATCTCTAAATTTAGCATTAAGAGAACCATACGTTTTCATGTCACATCTAATATTTACTTTTTATGCCTCCAAATTGCTATAGATTTCTATGAATAGCCAATTCGACGAATACCGCCATCTTTGTCTGAGAATATAACTAATGTATCGTTTAGCTTCTGAGACGCTAACACCCTTAGAATCAGATGGAGAACTGTATATTTAAACCTCGTCGACACGTGCCGGCTTGCCATTTCTATTAAGAAAACGACGACAACAGTCTTTAAGCGACAGTTCATCTTGAAAATAATACATCATACTCATCTTTTTACACTTAAATATGGAATCTATATATATGCAATAGCACATATTTTTTTTACAATACGGTCATACATATTCTTTTATTAGATCAATAGCGTTTTCGTTCATGTGCAAGCGTTTTGATAATTAAATCTATAAAAGATATGATATGGTAAAGATTCAGAAAAATGGCAGCTCTCAGATAAATTGCAAAGCTTTCACCAGTTTGTTAGAATTTCCACTTGTCTTTTATGTGGGCTTGCCTAGCGTGTTGGTTAGCAAATATAATTGTTGTACTATCGATGCTATTAGGCGCAAACATCATTACTTTAACCAGCTTCCTTGTTTCTATTACCAATCTAGAGGCCTGGACCAAGCTGCTCACTTTTGCCCTTTGCTAGTAGTACCTGTACAGTACGCATTGATTGATTCTCTTCAATAGGCGATGTGTGCTCAACTCGCTTTATCATTTGTCTGTGTATTTCAGGCTACGCTGGTGTGAGCTTTGATCGCAGACGGCTAATCAAACAGCAAGCACAAGAGGAAGTGGCGAGTCCACCAAGGAATTTTTAACGGAAGGACAGTGGTTTTCTAAGTGACTCTTCAATATCAATTTTCAAGGACAATCTATGAAGTGTGCAGAGAAGATGAAGAAAGACGCCGGTACCAATATTGTAAGAAATAGTGGATAACATTTTAAAATTGTAATGGATTTAGATTTCAATGCTAAATTGTAAAATTGAAACAAGATCAATTCTGTATGACTAAAGTGGTGTGTTAATTATGAGATATAAACTGTGACGTCTGCGATATTATTCAGAAATATGTGAATTATATTAATTCGTTAAAAATATTGCGAAAGCTCTAGACAGTCGTCTACAACATGGTTTTATAATGTAAGTACATTTAAGATTGTTATCTAAATGACACGTGATGGTATTATTGACCCGGTTATTGGTTTGTGTTCATTAAATTCAATTTCAGTCACCATGAGTGTGTGTGTGGTTAAGGGGTAAAACAACAAGTATTTTTTTCATTAAATCTGGGACAATTCTCCTTGTTATACGAACTTATTTTGTTTATAGATAGAGTAAAAAGAAGTAATCTAAATGTATACATTGGAAAAGAACTAAAGAGAGAAAGGAAGTAGAAAGTAAAATGTCATTTATTGATACATACATGTAACATTTGATTCTTTTAACATCAAAACGTTAAAGGTGATGTTCTAATGGCGATGTCTGGAATATTAGCCGCGACTAGATGTGAACATTAGTTATATTAAAGATGATGGTTATGTGACGAAAGGGTTTTAAATGGGTACATCACGCTCATAGCCTGCGGTATAATTTGATCGGTTTGCCTTACACGCAAGCTATTATAAAAAAAAAATCATTGAGAATTCTTGCTGGATAAATAAAATACTTTAAACCTAGCCCACATTGATAAACACTTTAATATACGATGATGCGATGTTCAACTCGTGTTTACATTTAGTTGGGTTTTTTTTACAAAATGGAGAACTGCTATGAAAACCCCTCATTAATTATATATTAATTATTGGTGTTTTCGTTACATTTTATACGCTACTTTGTGTAAAAATATTATGTGGACCAATTTGATATTATTTCTAAAATGTTGGTATATCTCAAGGATCAACTATAGACAGATATGAAGCAAGCATCAACTATAAATATATGAAGTAACGGCGCTGCATGTCTATTGCTTTACATGTACGTGCGTGGGTAACCGATATATATAAATCAATAATCATGGTGCATTTTATGATAATTAATGATGTTAATATGTGTATATTATTTTGGTATTGTGTTTTCGCTGCCGTATTCACAAGGACCACCTCAAATATGGTGATTAACTACACCATATATAATTTATATCATGATTATAGAGATATGAACGCATCTTTAGAATTTAATGACGTTACTTTATCGCCTAACATTGACAGGTCGGATACGGGGTCGGACGTTATAGAACAGTTTTTAGAGCAAGTAGAACAATACAAGAAAAATAAAGGAAACTGTACACCCGGAACACATCATAATCTTGGTAAAGGTGTCAAAACACAATATGGACTTCATCGTTTCAAGAAGCAAGCCCTCATTGCTGTGAATAGAGCAAACTTTTTAACCAGAATATGGAAAAAGGCAGAACCGGAAGTGTTAAAATCGGAGTACTTGTTCTATACTCAAGTTCGATCTCTGCTAGAAAGTGATCAGGATATTTTTGCAGCGGGAAACTGTTACGATGCCTATGAGTTTAAGCCCGAATACTTCCTTTATTGTCCGTATGCTCATCGTATGGAAAACGGTGAAATAAACGTCAAGGATCTCTCCCAGGAGTATCATTATTTAGGCAATTCTTCGGAATGGTTTATTTCTGCTCGCATGATATCCAGTGATTTAAACAATTTCAACTATACCCTAGGTGAGTACACATAACAATATAATCTACTAAAAGTCGTTTTAAACAAACAAATAAAGAACCGAATTACATTTTCCCGAAAACTATATCTCTTAATACCATAACATACTTACGCATATAATAATCCATTTGCTAAAAAATAGACACCGTGACATAAGCTTTTCCCTTTTTATTCAAATTATTTTAAATTACACACTATACATTCACGTGGTAGTTTTTAGAATTAGGAAGGGTGTATGATGGGATCAACCCAGGTACTAAACAAGGTTAGAATTCACCATGTGCTAAAATAGAGAGATCACCTACGTGAAACATATTCTGTATTCTATCTATCAATTTATGATGGGATGAACCCAGGTATTAAACAAGGTTAGAATTCACTATGTGTTAAAATCGAGAGACCATCTACATGGAACTTATTCTGTATTCTGTCTTTCTATTTATAAATGAACAAGTTAATTTTTTTTCTCGAATACACTCAATGATACACTGCTGTATTATTAAAGAAGCGTTAAACTAAGTGATTGTTTACATTCAATAACACACTACTGAATTATTGAAAATGCATTATGTTAGAATTGATAATATAGTTCGAAAATGTTTTATTGAAATGAATGTATTAAAGATTTCAAATTTGTGCGAAGTGATGCATGATTGGAGATCTGACAAGGTAGTCTCAATTATCATGTACCGTTGCTACGATTATCCATTTTATCGTTAAATTATTAAATGTCGAAGATGTTCAAATCCCTTCAATATCTAATCCCTCCGACGGCCTATAGAGTTGAGTATGTGTTTGGCATGTGAATAAATGTATAAATAATAATTTAATTAGCATGTTACTATTAAACAATGACATATTATACCAGCAATATCTTACCAACGGCAATATATTACTATTATTATTAAGCATTGATATATTATTTTAAACTGTAATAATATATATATATATATATCCAAAATTTTAAGTACAGCTGCAATGCTGCACTACTTTGTTTCACGGTAAATGATAAGAAGATAAAAGGTATGCCGACACAAATTGATTTCAACATTGGTTTAATAATATTTTATATATATAGTATTGGTAAACAGTATATTATTTTAAACTGTAATAATATAATTATTACTTTTAAGCAGTAATACATATATATATGAATATTTTGTAAAAGAACAGCAATACTTAATTTTTGTAAGTAAAAGAACAGTAAATACATAATTATTATTATTGAACAGTAATATTATTTGTATTAAACAGTAATATTATTTGTATTAAACAGCAACAATTTTTGTTGCACGGTGTTAAAACATTATTATGGCCATCGATATAGTTATTGAATCTTACAAAAATATCCATTTCTCAAAAAAAAACATTACTCAAATAGTGCATTATTATAAAAGTTGCATTGTGGGGGGGGGGGGAATCAATAACCGGCATCATTTAAGAATATTGCAACTACCGGGGCTTAAACCAAAATAATATAAATATTAAACAATTTGTATGATCAAAAACAGATAAATGACGACAAATTATTTTGGCTTGGTTTTGGTTTTAAACATATTTTATTGCATCAGCAAAAAAAAAATCTTGATACAATTGGATTTGACAAAAGTTATTAAAACTTACAAACGTCCTTTCCATAGTCAGAAATTGTATTAATGTAATATATAGTGCAGCTTACTTAAGGAATTATGAGATGTAACAAATCGTCGCCTGAAAACCATATTGTTCTATCTCCCATTACCTCTGTTTTGAGAAAAATGAGATCAAATATTTGACGCTGTATATTTGTTTATATTATTGGCCGTCGGTTGTTTATTACTTTACATCACATGCATATGAATTATACCTGAGTTTGGAACATCAATTTTAGATGAAATAATGAGAAATAAAGCTAAAAAACGATTTTTTTGTTTGGAGATAAAACATTTTCCTAAATCTGAAATCGTTCAAACTGAAATCCAAAATGCTCTATGTCCATTATATATGCATATGAACACGCACGGAAACTGTAACTGGTAATTTTATCCAATTATGTGTGTTTAAGAAGGGGGGGGCTAATGTGTGCGCTATAGACCATAAGGTCTGTCATTAAGTCAAGTGACATGATTTCGAACCCAAACTTGACTAGTACGTGACAAAAAATAGGCTCGCCTACCCAACCTCGTGTGTTTTTAAGGCCCCACCCCCACTATGCCCCTCTAAGCACAGGGATATTATTGGAATAAAATGGTATCGCGTTTGCTCTGTCTCTCTCTCAGTTAAAGCCCCCCCCCTCTCATAGTTAGAGGCCATGAAAACCTCCTTGACCTGTTCAGATTTAAAATAATAATAACACATTAATTAAACTAAATGTTTACTAATATTGTAATATCTGACATTTAATACACAATATTTAAACAGAGATTGAAAAATTTCTTATCATTCATGCCTGGTTCTTTGAACTTGAACTGGCGGTAGATCAGTATCAATATCTGATTCAGTCTCAACAAAGAAAATTAAAATACAATACATATGATGTAGTCTATAGATTAGTATAGATGATACATGAACAATATAAAATCTTTAATAACATCTTATTCAGTCAATTTAGACATGAAGACTTTATCTTTTGGTGTCATGAACTTCAACATGGCTCTCAAATCTTTAATCTTATCATGGGTAAGTTCGATCTTCTTATTGATACTTTTAACCGCTGGCCACCTCTCCGGTGAAGACAGACGTCTCTTCATACTTTGCGAACGTATCGAGCAACTGTTTCCGGTGTGTCCATCTTCGAAGGATAATTTATATTCTATTTCAAATGTTGCATCTTTACGGTATGAAATCTGCTTAACTTTTGAAAATGGTACACTTTTAAAGTGTAAAAGCTTGGATGATTCTAGATAGTTCTTGAAATGACCCTCCCTCATTTGAATAATCGTAATTGGTTTTCTCATACAGGTTTTCAGACAATTCATCACCCCAAGAGGACTGAATGTTTCTTGTTGTGAAAGTCGTCGTTCAATACAGCTGTGAATACTATCTACTTCTTGGATAGCTGAATGTCCGGGTTCACAATATTTCTGATGAATGACATCTACCTGGTGCTTTTGCAAAAAGTCTTTAAGGGAAAATGCTATAGCTGAATTTCTATTTTGGGGAACGCAAGAATCTGACCAAAGCGTGATTGTTTTGGGATTGTATTCTTCCACGATTTTTTCGAGTATGACAATTAATGCACTGGCTATCTCATTTGAGCCTCTACCAGCCAATTTTTCATGCCATATAGCACAGTAAGCACTGGAGTTGGAAGAACAATGGGCTGTCAGATTATACACACTTAATTTTCTGCGGTAGAAGAAACTTGAAATATTTGCTCTAGGACATGATATTACATTCTCTAAGTCGAAGCAAACAACCATATCCGTTCCTTTTCTATCATTGTCTCTTTCAACTTTCGTAGCAAGTTTTTACTCAACATGTTTTCTATTCAATTCAATAAATTCTTCATCTAAAACGTTACACCTTCCTTTCATTCTAAATTCTTCGCATTTATCACATCTATCTTTTTTAGGTGAGAAAAAGCTGAGATTAAATTCTGTATTAAATATTTGTCTGTAAATATGCTCCTTAACGGACTCTTTACTATCTTGTTCACACCTTTCAAGATACAACCTGTACATCTTCGTGATACTGAGATCACTCTCAAGGTATTCTTTTGCAGTTGATTGTCTACAGTAGTGAGATTCTACTTTTGGGAATGATTGGATATGCTCGCGTACAAAATCTTTATTTTCTTGATTTATTCGATCCTTTGTTTTACTTCCTCTTTGATCACCACACATCGGTGTTGAAGAAGCGGTATCATTTTTGTTTTCAAAATAGTAGGAAATTCTCCGTTGGGATATATCAAGTGTTGACAAATAAAAGACCTTGCAAACTCTTATTTTAGAGTCCTCAATATAGAGATTGTAAATATAAGAAAATGTTCTCCTACTTTTATCCTTAGATTTAGATCTGTTTCTGGATTTAATTGCCCTGTCTATTGTTTTTGAGTAGAAATGGTTCTTTTCATTGTCATTTAAAGACCAAAATGAGGCAAAAATGTTTTGCCTATCTGAGTGTGATACCTTGGAACAACATTTAAATTTACAGCTCCCTAAGCAATCCTTTTTTGTTTTAACATTTCGTTTGGGAATAGCTTGACCTCTAGAACCTGTATAGGCTTGTCCAGCTTGCCTTTGACGTTTCCGTTCACATTTTTTCCACTTGTTTATATACCTTTTTCTTTTTCTTGATCTTATATTTTCTTCATCTTTATTTCGGTCTGTACTATTATTATCAATATCTTGTGATTTATCGCTATCAGAATTCTCTTCATCAACTTTAGGCACCCATTCATCAGAACTGTCAACGGCCGGGGAATTTGAAATTTCACCAGTAGATATGTCAGCTGGTGAACTCGAAACTGGAGATTCAACAGTTTGGAATATCTTTAAATCACTCTGTGTATTCGTTTTTGAAGGGTGTGGGCCTAGTTCTATGACTGGGTCAACCGCTTCAAAATCAGTTTCTGGTTCTTCGTCATCTTTTGTGATCATAGATAACACGTCATTAAAGTCGAAGAAAACTGACATTTTGAGTTTAATTTTCCTGAAATATAAATGAAATTAAATTGGGTTTAACGTTCAGATTGGAATGTAGATTAGTTGATATATAAGATGAAAGGATTGATAATTGTTCTATGTGTATTGCAACTCTTATTAATTATCTCTTCTATGCTTCACATCCATAGTGTTCTATCTCCATAAGTAAACAAATCCACCATTTTAACACAGATTTATAAAGTAAATTAAAGTATAAAGCATCAGTACGAATCCTTGGATCAAAAGGATTTGATAGACATGAAAAGTGTTAGAAACAACAAGTATTTTTTCGAGTATGACAATTAATGCACTGGCTATCTCATTTGAGCCTCTACCAGCCAATTTTTCATGCCATATAGCACAGTAAGCACTGGAGTTGGAAGAACAATGGGCTGTCAGATTATACACACTTAATTTTCTGCGGTAGAAGAAACTTGAAATATTTGCTCTAGGACATGATATTACATTCTCTAAGTCGAAGCAAACAACCATATCCGTTCCTTTTCTATCATTGTCTCTTTCAACTTTCGTAGCAAGTTTTTACTCAACATGTTTTCTATTCAATTCAATAAATTCTTCATCTAAAACGTTACACCTTCCTTTCATTCTAAATTCTTCGCATTTATCACATCTATCTTTTTTAGGTGAGAAAAAGCTGAGATTAAATTCTGTATTAAATATTTGTCTGTAAATATGCTCCTTAACGGACTCTTTACTATCTTGTTCACACCTTTCAAGATACAACCTGTACATCTTCGTGATACTGAGATCACTCTCAAGGTATTCTTTTGCAGTTGATTGTCTACAGTAGTGAGATTCTACTTTTGGGAATGATTGGATATGCTCGCGTACAAAATCTTTATTTTCTTGATTTATTCGATCCTTTGTTTTACTTCCTCTTTGATCACCACACATCGGTGTTGAAGAAGCGGTATCATTTTTGTTTTCAAAATAGTAGGAAATTCTCCGTTGGGATATATCAAGTGTTGACAAATAAAAGACCTTGCAAACTCTTATTTTAGAGTCCTCAATATAGAGATTGTAAATATAAGAAAATGTTCTCCTACTTTTATCCTTAGATTTAGATCTGTTTCTGGATTTAATTGCCCTGTCTATTGTTTTTGAGTAGAAATGGTTCTTTTCATTGTCATTTAAAGACCAAAATGAGGCAAAAATGTTTTGCCTATCTGAGTGTGATACCTTGGAACAACATTTAAATTTACAGCTCCCTAAGCAATCCTTTTTTGTTTTAACATTTCGTTTGGGAATAGCTTGACCTCTAGAACCTGTATAGGCTTGTCCAGCTTGCCTTTGACGTTTCCGTTCACATTTTTTCCACTTGTTTATATACCTTTTTCTTTTTCTTGATCTTATATTTTCTTCATCTTTATTTCGGTCTGTACTATTATTATCATTATCTTGTGATTTATCGCTATCAGAATTCTCTTCATCAACTTTAGGCACCCATTCATCAGAACTGTCAACGGCCGGGGAATTTGAAATTTCACCAGTAGATATGTCAGCTGGTGAACTCGAAACTGGAGATTCAACAGTTTGGAATATCTTTAAATCACTCTGTGTATTCGTTTTTGAAGGGTGTGGGCCTAGTTCTATGACTGGGTCAACCGCTTCAAAATCAGTTTCTGGTTCTTCGTCATCTTTTGTGATCATAGATAACACGTCATTAAAGTCGAAGAAAACTGACATTTTGAGTTTAATTTTCCTGAAATATAAATGAAATTAAATTGGGTTTAACGTTCAGATTGGAATGTAGATTAGTTGATATATAAGATGAAAGGATTGATAATTGTTCTATGTGTATTGCAACTCTTATTAATTATCTCTTCTATGCTTCACATCCATAGTGTTCTATCTCCATAAGTAAACAAATCCACCATTTTAACACAGATTTATAAAGTAAATTAAAGTATAAAGCATCAGTACGAATCCTTGGATCAAAAGGATTTGATAGACATGAAAAGTGTTAGAAACAACAAGTAGGTGTCAAGAAAAATCAAATATTGTTACCTGATATTTGTCTTTTCCCTCCAACAAAACTTCAATACCAAATTATACTATCTCCAAGTCACGTGACAAATCTGACATTCGTCATTGGTTTATCACATAGAACATTCTAGAATTCATTGAGGGCTACGAAAGTGGAGATAGTACGGTGATAATTGTTGAGAAATCACCTCTATTTTCATGTTTAAGGCTAGAAATTGCATACACAGATAGAATAGAGCCTAATTTGGCAGTAAAGGGCAATAACTCCAATTTTACCAAAAGTGGACATAGAACACTTTGGTTTTCAGGCGACGAAATATTGATCTAATGTACATGATAAATAACAGACAAATAAACAAAAAAAAACATAAATGAACAGGGTGCAAGTGGACACAGCTTACAAACAACATTTAAAACGTTTAGTTGCTTTTATATATGAACACACTTTTCCGAACAAAGAATTGTTTAGGTGGTTGGGTAAATTGCTGTCAACCCACAATAGTGTGTGCACATTAATCGAAGGGAATTGGGTCAGGGATTCAAATAATTTTGCTCTTTCACTATTAAATTGCTTACACTGTAAAAGAAAATGGTTTGCGTTTTCATTTGGATATCCACAATTACACTGAGGGTTATTAATCAATTTAATTTTATGGAGATCAGAATTTAGCGAACTACACTGGTGACGCATTCTAGTATGTATAATATTTTCTTTTCTGTTACCGGATTGAAAAAAACTGGGCGCTACATTGTCATTGTTGGTATTATTTAATTTAGATTTAAAGTGTTTAATATCAGGAATTGTTTTTATAGATTCGTGTAAGTTGTTCCAGTCTCTTATTGTTTTGGGTATAAATGACTTTTGGTTTTATGTGGATTTACAAAAAGGAACGGGAATATCAGCATTGTTACGTAGGCTATAATTGTGTTTTGACGTGTGTAGTAGCTCTGTTAATTTATCTGTAAGATAGTGTGGAGAATTGTTATAAATAATTTTGTGAAAGAGAGAGAGTCTTCTTATCCTGCGACGTTCTGACAAATTATCCAGGCCAGTTTCATAATATAAAGATTCTTTACTTGAGTATTTTGGGAGTCCTGTAATAATTCTAGCTGCCTCGAGTTGAATTTTTTCAAGTTTATCGCGATCAGATACATTACAACAATCCCACAATTCACACGCGTATTCCAGTACGTATCTTATGAAAGATTTGTAAATAATTTCTAGTGTTTTTCGCTTAAAGGTATACATGTATTTCAATTTTCTTAAAATATTTAAACGTTTAGATGCAGCTTTACAGATATTATCGACATGTTCGGACCATTTACAGTTATTTGATAGAGTAACGCCAAGGTGTTTGTGGTTAACTACAACATCTAATGATTCATTACCAAAATATAAAGTTGGGGCGTTCTCGGAGGTTTTGCTGAAATGCAATACTTTTGTTTTAGAAGGATTAAATTTTATCAACCAATCTTTGGACCACGACTTTAGTTTGGATAAGTCAGCGTTTAATGAATTTTCTATTTCATATACATTAGATTTAGCGCAACCAATCGCGGTGTCATCGGCAAATAATCTGGCTGTATTTTCGAAAGAATCTTGAATATCGTTTATGTATACAAGAAATAAAAACGGACCCAATACAGAGCCCCGTGGAACTCCAGAATTAAGTGATAGGGTCGACGAGTAAGCGTTATTTACAAAAACAGTTTGGTTTCTATCGCTTATATAACTGCTAAGCCAATGGAGAAAAGTACCATCCAAGCCGTAACTAAAAAGCTTTTTTAGTAAGTCATTGTGATTCACTCTATCAAATGCCTTAGAGACGTCACAAAAGATGAAACATGAACTTTCGCCATTTTCTAATGACTGCAATATGCTATCGTATAATTCAATAAGTTGGTGTACAGTCGAAAATTTAGGTCTAAAGCCAGATTGATAGGAATTTAGTAAATTATTAAAATGAAAATAATTGTAGATGTGTTTAAAAACTATTTTTTCAAGTAATTTGCTAATAGCACTTAATAACGATATAGGTCGATAATTAGTAACATCGGACTTGTCACCTTTTTTAAATAGGGGCATAACATTAGCTTGTTTCCATATCTTTGAGAATATTCCCTCGTGTAAGGATTTATTAAATAGTAGAGATAAGGGGATAGAGATACTCTTTGCTAGATGCTTTAAGAGGAGATTACTTATTCTATCAGGGCCGTTTGCTTTTCTGATATCAAGATCTAAAATTAAGTCAGTTATTTCAGAATTTTGAATCTCGGGCATTTTAAATATAGAGTTTGTTTTAGAACGAAATTCTAATGAGTCGCTTAGTGATTCATTATTGGATGCGGATATAAAAAAGGAATTTAGTAATTCGGCTTTTTCGCAGTCAGTTTATGCAACTTTACCATCTGTATTTGATATTAAAATCGGTATAACAGTTTTAACATTTTGACCTAATAAATTTGAGTACCAAAAATCACTAGACGTATTATTCGGTTCAGTGATAGTTGAAACAAGTTTATCATAATATTTAGATTTGAATTGTTTTTTTTTTAAATTGTTAACTTTATTTCTTTGTTTTTTGTACCGATTCAAATCCTTCAGTTTTTTTGTTTGAATAGAAATTCTTAGTAACCTATCACGTTTTCTAATCGCTTTTCGTATTTCGGAATTAAACCATGGTTTGTCAGAAGGTCGAATTGTCACGCGTTTTTTGGGGATGCATTCGTTGATAAACTGATTTAAAGTATCGTAAAATAATTCAGTTGCATCATCTAAATTGAGAAAATTAAATCGATTTATCCAGTCAAAATCATATATAAAATTGTTGAATTTATCATAATTCGCTTGCTTATAAATAGTTACTTCTCTTGTAAAACTTGCCGTAGTATTAACATTAACATCTATAACACAACTAACACCTTTATGATCAGAAATATGTTTATCAAAATCTATAGTTTCACTTACGCAAACGTTTAGGTCTTGTGGAGTTAAAATGACGTCTAATAAAGTAGATGTTGTGGACGTAACTCTTGTTGGCGTTAAAACAACATTTCTTAACGAGTTTGATAACAATAAATCATGTAACTTACTGTTTTTTGTAGTGATAAGATCGATGTTCAAATCACCTAAAATTATAACAGTGTCAGTAGTTTGGTACGCTGTATCAATTGATGTATCTAAACGAGACCAAAATTCATAGTTAGCATTCGGTGGTTTGTATGCTGTTGCTATTAAGATGATCCTATGTTTGAATTTGATTTCTACCCATTTGATTTCTGTGTCTTTATGTTCTAAATCGTTCCTTCTTTTGCAAAATAAAGTTTCGTTAATATAAACCAAAATACCACCACCGTTTGAATTTCTGTCCTTTCGAAAGGGACTGTGGAAACCAGTTCTTAATAAACACTCGTGACTTATTTTGTCGTCCAAATGTGTTTCAGTAAAACCACACACATAAAAATCGTCTGCTATTTCGAATATTTGGTCAAGTTTATTTCTTATACTTCGTGTGTTAAGATGGAATACCGATAGCGGATCTATATTTTCAATGTTGGGGCCGGGATTCAGTTCTATATCGCCGGATTTTAATAGAAGTGATTTGAGAATGTAAACATTATCAAATAGATAAGTAAACGAAGAATATAAGAAAATGTCTTTTGGGATACATATATAAAGCAATAATACTTTCGATGTATGAGACCCATCAAACCACTTTCTCACACAATCAGTCCTTTTGAAATAGCAAACAGTAGTATATAACTACTAATCAAAGGATTGTGAAAGTGGGTTGGCTGGGTCTCAGTCATATAATCATTAGTTGTTGTAGCAAGCATGTCCGTGTGTTCATTAGACAAAGAAAAAAGAAGAAGAAATACAAAATACACAAAAGCAGTGAAATATTTACAGTTAAAACAAAGGTATAATACATAAACATTGAATGATTCGGTCATAATTAAGTTATTATAATATTTATCGAACGATATTTAAAGTTGACAAATTGAACAAAAATGAAAATGGAAGTTTAAAGTGATAATACTTAGAGGGTGGTCAGATTAACAATCCGATATATAATTTTGATACGAGAAGTGAGTTCCCATAGTTGACAATTATTTAGATAACTGGCTGTCTTCAATCTATCTGTTAAAAGGAATAAATAACGAAATCAAAAGTTTAGACTGGGATGATAACCCAAATAGTAAATATTTGAATGAAACCTTTGAGTAGTTAATTTTACAAGCATTGTATTGTGGGCACAGTTTATACATTCGATGAAATTTATATCGTAATTAGTCGTGTAATAATATAAATGTAATACATGTAACTATATAATATAAACTAAATAGTGGCCTAAGCTTACATAACTCAGTAAAATTGGACTATAGGGAATCATCAAGTAACGTACGTGACATTACTTTACAGGGAGATTTCGACATTGTTTTTAAAAATCTAAGCAAACTTATAATTACATGTAGGATAATTGTGGCAATGGCGAATGCATGAAACAATTTGAGGTATTATCAAGTTGTCATCAACTTAAAGATACTTTATGGGTGATTAGGTAATAGTTGCAAACTAGATAATGTAAAGTAAATTTGCTGAAAATTTCAGTCAAATTGATCCACTCTGAACCTAGGATTTAGCGATTGAATCTTCGACCTAACCTCGATCATCGTTACGAAGGTCTGCACGACAAAGGGCATAGTATCAGTTATGCATTTCATGATTAAATCGTGAATGAAAACTAATTAGCTAATCAGATCCTAATCCAGTAAATAATGCAGGTTAGCGATGACATCGAAAGTTGATTATGGTCTGAGTAACTTTTAATTAATAATTTAGACAACATTTCAGGCCCAAAGCAAGACCTACAATAGCCAGATTTAGCTCTTGCATAATGTGTGTTTATATATATTTTAAATACATAAAATGTAAGTTTAGCTATTAAGAAAAACAGCAAAAATCAGTATATAATAAGGTATAGTGGTTTGGGAATCATACTGATTGGTTCAAAATTGTAAAGATACAGTCGGGCATCATTATTTCTTTTTATCTGGCTGTGGGATTGGGGCAAATCCGCCAAAATCTCGTAAGGATTGTTGTTTTAATGTTCCAACTCTATTATCGTCGTCTATACAATCGGAAGATGTGTTAATTGCAGAATGTGATAATGTAGCTTCGTTGTAATAAAACAAAGATTTATGAGCTTGTGAATTTTCTCCGGTTGTAGATGTATGAAAGTTATCCAAGTCCTGCTCACATGTTATGACAATATTTCTGTCGTCTGCTAGAGGTCGTATGTACACTCGACCATCATACGTCCAACAGTTTTTAATCAGCTTTGATTTAAACATATCACGACATCTTTTGTAAAGTGCAGCGCGTTTACGAGTGAGGGCTTCATTGATAAATATCTTGTGATTTTGGGTGAGGTTTCTCTGCTTTAAGTTGCGTTTAGAACCATATATCCTTGCTCTGTCTCCGTAGCTAATAAAGCGTACTATTATGTCACGTCCCGTGTCTTTGCGTTCGGCTCCAACCCTGTGAGTTCGGCCAATTTGACTTAGAGTAAAGCTTGGGCTATATTGTAGTAGACGCGGTTCATATAAATATTTACAGGCTTACCTGATCAGACATTTTGCAATCTTCAATAATTTGGTATACTGTTGGGAAAAATAGAGCAATCACTAGTGAAGCGTAAAAAACCGGATGTGTACAGGTGGCTGATAAGCAAAAAACTGGAAGTGAGATCGGCTAACCTTTCCAGGTCATAAGACTCCATGTCCGACATATTTATTTCACATATTGGAAACAAGTATGGCGGCTGGAGGCGTTAACTTTTTTTAATTATTTCGCCATTTTTGTAACCGGAGTTCAGCTTTAAGTGTAAGGTTGAACGAACTTGGCTGTTACAAAATCTACTCACAACAATCTCACACAGGTGAGTATATGTCAGCCGAGGAAAATATCTTCACTTTTAAACATCAAATATTTCAAAATCGGCTTTACATAAAGTTAGTCTAATTTCACAGAACACTCCGTCTTCATACTTAACTAAACTATGCAGTTTCTAGAACCATTATTTAAATTATATCAATCATGATTTGTTATAACTTGCTATGACCAGGTACACGTCTAGCTTCTGTCGGCCATGTTGCTTTTTCATTTTGGCTTGGATATACATAATGCAAAATACCACTTTCCTTTACTTTGGATTGTCTATTGAGTGAAGATTGAAAGAATGAGTTGTAAGATTTGCCGGACATTAACTAACATAACAAACACGGGATCTTACCGAACATAGGAATAATGGGCTGTCGTAGCAAAAGATAATCAGAGCACACGTTTGACATATTTCCTGTCCATTGACTATATTTCCAACATACAAAATAAGGGTTATCGGATTGCCATACTAAGGAACGATCAGATTAGATATTTATAAGCCGTTACCATACCGTAGGCTATGGAAGAAGATTGGAAGACCGGTCTGTCAGATTTTCGGTTCGCTAGTATGTCAAAAATGGCATCTTACCGAATTTCAGAAAAACGGACTATCGGAATAACTGCTAATCAAAATAAGTGGTTGACAGATTTACGGTTTGTTAACTGTCCATCAAACACAAGGAATAAGGGAACGTTTCACTGTCATACTAAGAAACTTTCAGATTAGATATCTATAGGCCCTTACCAGACCGTCTGAAAGAAGATTGGGAGAATGGTCTGTCAGATTTCCAGTTCGTCGACTAGTATATCTAGCACCGTATCTCACAGCATGCAAGACTGGTAGGGCTGACGTATTTCCTGACTATTAAGTGTCTATCAAACACAAGGAACATGGACTGTCCGACCTTCTATCTAACACAAGAACCAACGAATATCCGGTATTCTAAATTTAATAGACGATATTGCTGTTAAAACCGCCCTTTGAGCATGTGGTTGGACTTAGTCTGATCTCCCATTATTCCTTTCAAAGTTCATCGGGATTTTCCGCCGTGCTTCCCCCTTTTCAGAGGGCCAGGAGAAGGACAACGTATAGTCTTTCGGATGTGATGAAAAATCGCGTACCGTCAAACTGACGGACCGAACCGTTCTTCCAATTTTCCGTCCTAGTCTACAGTCTTGTGTCGGCATATAAATATCTAATATGATCGTTACTTAGTAAAACTATTCCGTGAGTATGATAAACGAGCATGGAATCTTTTTCTGTAAGATCCCGTGTTTGTTTTATATTCGTTAATGACACGCGAATCTGACAGTACGCCCTTCTCTCGGTATAACACTTTAATACACAGTCTGTTAGTTATCACCCTGGCATTCAAGGTAACGAAAGTTGATGTTTTGAACACTCCTGGGAATCCAGAGTAGGTATTTGGGCTTAGAATTGTTTGAAATCAATTTAATACGCCACCGGTTACTATATTTATATGTTGTTATCAAATATATAGGTCAATGTACATTTTTTAAACGTCAAACTTTACCAAAAAGCTTATCGTTTGGAAGTAATTGAAAATAATTGAAAATTGAATAAACAGGACAAAATAATGTAGCCCCATCTCAGCAGGACGTTATGTTATTTACTGTTGTGACACTTAAAAAAAAAAAACAATTTGACCCTTCTCCTTCGGTTAAATTCTGACATATTATAGTGATAATATGCAATCGTAATGATAACATATGACACAAAGCCAGGTTTGATTACCCGAAACATTCGAGGCCCTGTCAAGCCTATAGGTTAATCCGGCACGATGGCTTAAAAAAATATTACTCGCCTTCTTCCTTTAAAGAGAGAGACAGAGACAGAGTGAGAAAGAGAGATGGGGTATAACGTCTACTCGATACAAACTAGGTCATTTCAGGACTAACATGGTTTTGAATTTTATTTCAATACTTCGCTTGCGCGTATGGATCTTTAGCATTGGCGATACCCGGAGGAAACCCACGTTGTTGTAGAGTTCTAATAAAGATCAATTGTTGTCTAATTTACCTTTCTTTATAACGGATGTTAACGGTTGAAAGTTTAATTAAATAAAATATAGACAATAATCGGGTACGTTTCTCATATTATTAATCTTTGTTATTGCTCTGCTAGTCTCAACAATTACTAATAAAGCTAGAACTGCGATGTAGTAATGACGGATTTTACCGATAGCACGTTGCCCTTGAACTGACCTCATACCAATGGAAGCGGTAATAGGAACACTGCACACGTGTAATAAAATGGTTGCAGAATTAGCTAATAAATCCACCAATATTAGTTCCATTTATTGAACGAAAATCAACACAATGACATCACTTCCGTTATCAAAAAAAAATATATTTAATTGGATAACAGAAATAACTACTTCCATTGTCGTTTGCGTGACAGAAAATTGATAAAAATTTTAACAGAAATCAACAATTTATAGAACCTTGTTTTCTTCGGATAGAAAGAGAATTAGTTAAATTCTTTTTCCAAAGGCTTTGAAGTTTTAAAAACCAATTGGGCTTAAAAACCCACTCCCGGCGTATTCCTTACAAAAAATTTCTTTATTATATTACTAATTCCATATCCGGTGAATAACGAACAACAAACCAGCTCGTTGTTCGTTATTCGCGAATACCGAACAACAATCCAGCTCGTTGTTCGTTATTCGCGAATACCGAACAACAAACTGGCTCGTATAGAATTGTTTTTATACGCCCACATTTTCATGTGGACGTATATTGTCGTCGCCCCTGTTCGTCCGTCCGTCCACAATTGTTTGTGAACAGTCTACATGTCACAATTTTTATCCGATTTCAATGAAACTTAAAATATAGGTGTATCACCGTAAGATCTCGGTTCCTTTTGATATTGGCATGTATCGGACTGTCACTTCATGGGTTATGGCCCCTGATTGTACGAAAAATCATGTTTTTTAGCTTGTGAACAGTGTAGAGGTCACAATTTTGAACTGATTTGGATGAAACTTGAAATGCATGGTTATAACACAACGATCTTGGTTCCTTTCGATATTTGCGCCAATCGGGTCGTAACTTCCTGAATTATGGCCCCTGATTGTCCGAAAAATCGCCCTTTTCAGCTTGTGGTCCCTCTGGAGGTCAAAATTGTTATCCGATTTAAAAAAAAAAACCGTTTGATTATATCACCGTTTCATGGTTATGAAGATTGAGTTCGAATTTCGTGAAAATTGGACCTAAATTGAGAGACAAAATGGCCGCCGTTTTTACGCGAATAGTGTGAAAATATGTTATATCAAGGTTGTGGACCTTATAGAGGTCACAATTTTGAACCGATTTTGATGAAACTTGACATGTATGTTTATAACCCAAAAATCTTGGTTCCTTTCGATATTTGCGCCCATCGAATCATAACTTCGTGAATTACGTCCCCGGATTGTCCGAAAAATCGCTTTTGTTAGCTTTTGGTCCCTCTGCAGGTTAAAATTATTATCCGATTTAAAAAAAAAAACGTTTGACTATATCACCGTTACATGGTAGTGAAGAGAGAATTTGACTTTCGTGAAAATCGGACTAGAATTGACGGACAAAATGGCCGCCGTTTGTACACGAATAGTGTGAAAATATGTTATATCAAGGTTGTGGACCCTATACAGGTCTCAATTTTGAATCGATTTTGATGAAACTTGACATGTATGTTTATAACCCAAAGATCTTGGTCCCTTTCGATATTTGCGCCCATCGGATCATTACTTCCTGAATTATGTCCCCTGATTGTACGAAAAATCACCCTTTTTAGCTCGTGGTCCCTCTGGAGGTCACAATTATTATCTGATTTAAAAAAATGTTTGATTATATCATGGGTGAGTTTGAATTATGATTTTCTGATGATTACTTAAAATGCAACAACTCTTGTTGACTGCCCGGACGATTTGGCTGCTCTGTGGGCGTATGTTTCGTTGCCTGGCAACCTAATTTTTTTTACTGCCTAGACAGTCTACATTTTCTTATTTGCATCTTTGTGTATAGTATTATTTGGATTTGCTCTGTTTTTGGGATGGATGGAACATGTGCCCTAACTGGATTCAATACGCCTCGATTCTATTGAATACTAAAACGTTTCTTAATTGATTTTGAACTTTGAACATTTAGTTTTATACTTTCTATTTTTGTTTTATACATTTCACTTGTATAGTTGAATTTTACTTCAATATGCTTACATTCATATTTCTTGTAACATATAGCAGATCATGACTCGTGCTGGCATTACATAATGTTTTCTCTAGGTTATATTCCTGATTGTTTTCAAATTTGATTGAAGTCTGTGTCACTACAGGCCCGGTGTTGTACAGCGCAGTGGACGCTTATGGCTAGCCCCCGGGTCAATTCACTTTGTTTGAATTTATCGTTTGTTTATGTTTTCTGGGAATGATGTATAGTCCATATATTTAATTTTGTGTAAATTATATGTGGTGCAGTCCCCCTGCTCTTAATGTTAGACTAACGCACAGACATCCCCTGCCATCATCAATTGCCGAAAGTGGGTTGCTATCGTCCATGCATCTATTGCTCAGATTAGTACAATTAAATAGAATAATTCTGACGTAAAACGTTGCTCATACGAAACAACCAAAAATGGTAATGGTCCCGTCCTAATAAATGACACATCTATACTTTCTGTATAAAATGAGCGAGGTTAAATTTCCCTCCAGACATCATTCAGTGTGCCCAGGGGAACATCATACGCACAGCACCCTCGGCTTAGAGTCTAGTCAGAAGATACTATTTGGAGATCATAGAAAAGAAATCATCGGGCGTTTCTAGTCGTGGCGCTAGCTGCCTTGGCTTACATCGCAGGATACCGACAGCATGCGGGGTTCTTAGAACGTACTCTAAGCCCATGGTTCGAGAGACAATGTAGTGTTTCAGCCGAAATCGCCAAAATAAAAAATTAAATCAAAAAGTGCAATTGAAATTTTTTATCACGTTCGTTTTTAAATAGACACGCAAGTCGAAGCCCGTAATGAGTGTATTTTTTACTCGACTTTATATGACGATACATGTGTGTAAAATACATCGTATGATGTATATTTGCTGCGACATCCAAAATTACGTGCGCGGGACTGACGTTTGTTCACTTCAAAAAATTTCTCGACGGAGCAGCCAGGCAGATAAGTGGGTCAGTTTTTATAAGTGTCCCTGAACCACTCTACGTTAGGTCTGAGTTCCAGGCTTGTTAAACCCCAACTGTAGTTTCCTATAGGTAATCCTGTATTTAATATAGTTATAAAATAAAATTGATTATATTATACACAACGTCTAGGCCACAGTTAATTAATCTATTTAACGACATCTGTTTTTTTTTGTTTTTTTTTTTTTTGCTGTCGTTTAATTTACAATTTCATATTTTTAAGTTATATTTTTAAAATTGGTAAAAATATCATTTTCGACTTCAAATCGAAACGTTTGAAGACAGCTATTACAGGGGGGGGGGCTAGAAAAACAAGGGAGGTAATTGTTTTTTCCGGTGTGTGTGACTTTTAAGTGTGGGAAATAATGCCCATGATCGTATAATAGTGAATTGACAACCTACTGAGCAAAAGACATAGAAATAATTATGTTTTGACTTTCTTAGAAAATATGATATTCTCGCAGTAAAAGAAGAAGTTTTCTGGTGGATAAATTAGCCTTGGAAATGGTCGTTTTAAGGTAGGTACGTAGTAAACTGACCAGGGAACTCCAAAAAAGACAAAGATGTAAATTCAACTAAAATTTGAAAGGTTAGGGATTTGCTAAATATAACGCTAAAACAGGGTGTTAAACTTCTAAAATAATTAAATTAAGAAAATTTAAGCATTTAAGTAAATGAGAAAAAAAGTAAGATTTACGTTTAAAGATACCAGTAATTTCCATAACCGGTGGAAAAATCGTAAAATTGAGACGGAGACGGAAAAAATAAGGCAACGGTAACCGGTGTAAGTAGGAAGAAAGTTGGAAAATGGGGATTTTGTGCCGTTGACACAAAACTCCACGAAAATTGTTCCACTACTTAGATCGTAATTACATCTTTCAAGGGATTTAAGACTCCGGTTTTGTTTTTACATGGCGGTAATGTCATATTCTTGTGTATGTCTTTCTGTTGAACCGAGTATAAAGTTATAGCACAAACATGTGTAAATGGCGAGTAGGGTTTTGGATGGAGGGTAATTTAAATATAGAACTGATTGGTCTTTTTAAATTCGCGAGATAGCGAATGGGTCTTAAATGATAGGTTTTAAATGATAGTTCAAAGTGAAAGCGTGTCTTTCAATTTAGCGAGTAGCTAGTTCAAGGTAGCTTCAACTGCTTCCACAAATATGTGTTGTATTCTAAAACAAATGTGAGAAAGAGTTCAAAGGAAGTACATGAGGACCACATTACTCGCAAAACAAAAATCTACAAGATAAACCTGCGGAGAAGACAGAAAATAGACATTGCAAAAAATATACAAATGAATGGATCCGGGTGCCAGCCGTAAGCGTCCACAGCATATTCTCTTCAGACGGTAGTGTATTTAATTGTGAGCTCAGTGAGTAAAATAAGACGATTGGTGATGTACTTTTACACACAGTTGCAAATTTAAGACAGCATAGGAATTAAATTTTGACAACAAAGAGACAGACAATAATTAACAACGATCGAAAGGCATGCATCGACCTGTGTAATGTACTTCTAATAGCGAATAGAGCTCAGACATTTTGAACTATGCTGGTGTTTAGGTCAATCATCATTTTCTTAAGCAATAAAGGGGCGCATGAATACCGCCTTCTTCTTACTTGGCACAGGATTCATCAGTCTGATGTTCTTTTTTCAAATTCTAACTTAAGGCTCTTTTCATTATTAGTAACTGAGGAGGAAACTACAAATTTCTTTAGCAATAGTTGTTCAAATATGTTTGGTTTAGTTCAGCTCTGAACGTAGGTCTGTCTCATTACACTCGCCCCGAACGTTCAGGAACCGCGCTCTTGAATCGTTGTCGAAAATTTTTCCACCAAGTTTAGCTAAATTTCGTTTCAGCTTATATGGCCGAGTTTGTAAATTTGTACGTTACCCTTTCAATTAAGTCGGTCAAATCGGTTAGTAGACGGGGCGTACTTTTTCACAGCGTGTTGTGTCGCTCATACTGGTTCTAGCGAGGTAAGTAAAGTCTTATTTTGTCACTGATTTGTTCAGTTACATTGGTAAAGAGTTCACAGGGACTGACACACAACCGTTTACCAGCAAAATGTTGCCCAGTAAAATTGACTGGGAAGCCTTTTTCTACAAGGAAAAAAGTCCACAGTCCCTGAACGCACAGGGCGAGTGTAATGAGACCTACATACAGAGCTGAACTAAGTTTGGTTCTACTTTAATGCGTCGTAGTTACTTCCGGGTTTCTTAAACTCCTCAATCAAAAATAAAGCCCAAAAATATCACACTACAGGTTAACCATATAGACCAACCACGAACGAAAGTACCTGTATCAAACGAACCATTGTGGCCTCATAAATATAGAAACATGCCTCATAAAAATAGAAAAATTTTAGTTTTACATTTAGGGGCGAACACAACGATTTTGATTGGGGGGGGGGGTGTTTAGCCAAAATGTGACCGACTGATGCACTCCCCACCCCCAGTACAAGTCACGCAGTTAGGAGCGGAGCACCACAGGTAAGAGTTTTACTGGCGCCATGTGCAATAGCTGAGGATATTGGGTGGGGATGGGGACGGTTCCAAAACTAGGGCGCCTTCCACAACCTTAGCCCACAATGAATGTCAACAAAATACTGGCTATAACATTAAGCGTCCCGGTAGAACATAGATAATATTGTATAATTATATAGTTGTTCGTCGATCGTTGTCTCGTCGTAAAGCAATTTTTTTAAAGTTGACATAAAATTTATAAAGTCATATGATATGATGATTCTGCAGCTTGAGAAATTTTTTTAAAAATGAGTCAAAATCCTGGCATTAGAGGTCATTGCTGGGAGAAATTCTTGATTACGAGAGGACCAGAAATGTGAGTCAATGGGACAGAATCTCAAGATCTGCTCCTGCCAATTCCGACCGTTTTGTTGGCATTACATTTGTATAGCCTGACGCCCCAAGACCCACACGCCAGTATAACTGACTGGATAGTTCACTATAACCGTGAATATGATAGTGCTGAGACAGTACAAGATAACCGAGGAGTAGAGGAATCGTGTCAGAATAGAATCGAGGGCCGCAGGCGCGAAAGAATATCAGATATGTAACCGAGGTTTTTTAAATCTTTTGGACAGGGCTTGAAAATTTTAGTCAATGTCATGGCAAATGGAACCAAATTTTCGTTAACTAAAAGATAAGAAACGGTTCGAAATCTTGAGGCTTATTTCGCCTGTTTTGTGATTGTTTGTTTACCTAATTGCTTCATTTAGTCTGAGACCGACTGTGGTTAGTACTTTTTTTGAGACCCACTGTTTTTATGGGGTTTTTTTGCCAAGAGGAGAACAAATTTCATAGCACAACATACTCACAACAGAATAAGAGTGTCAAGCATTTTTCAAACATGACAAGCAGACATTGTTATTTTATACTACAGTATAGTTGGCAACGTGAAGTTAGCCCGTTGTTCGTTGTTCGGTATTCGCGAATAACGAACGAGCCAGTTTGTTGTTCGGTATTCGCGAATAACGAACAACGAGCTGGTTTGTTGTTCGGTATTCGCGAATAACGAACAACGAGCTGGTTTGTTGTTCGGTATTCACTAGATTTGTAATAAAAGATTGTTTGCAGGGAACACGCCACAGGCGGGTTTTTATAAGCCTAACTGGATTATAAAGCTTCAAAATTCTGGGAAATAGATTCTCACAACTTTTCTTTCTTCTGACTTCTGGGAAATAGATTCTAACAACTTCTCTTTCTATCCGAAGAAAGAGCTGTTACATATTGGCGAATAACGAACAACGAGCCAGTTTGTTGTTCGGTATTGGCGAATACCGAACAACGAGCTGGTTTGTTGTTCGGTATTCACCGTATATGGAATTAGTATATAATATAATAAAGGTACTTTTGTAGGGAACACGCCACAGGCGGGTTTTTATGAGCTTAAATAGACAATAAAATTTCAAACTTCTGGGGGGGGGATGGCCTAGTGGTCTAGAGTGCCGCGCTTCGACCTCTAGCTGGCCGGTCACCTCTGGCTTGCGGCTGTGGTTTCGAGCCCTGGTGTGAGCGTATGTGGCATGGAGATAGGGGCGCCTTCTCAACCTCGTGGGTTTCCTCTGTGCACTCCGGTTTCCTCCCACTGTTAAAGACCCCTAGCGCAAACGAATTATTGAAATAAAAAAAAATTGAACCATATGTTAGTCCCGAAATGACCTAGTTTGTGTGGACGTTAAACCCCATTTCTCTCTCTCTCTCTCTCAAACTTCTGGGAAATAGATTCTAACAAGTTCTCTTTCTATCCGAAGAAAGAGCAGTTTTATATTGGCGAATAATGAACAACGAGCCAGTTTGTTGTTCGGTATTGGCGAATAACGAACAACGAGCTGGTTTGTTGTTCGGTATTCACCAGGTATGGAATTAGTAATCCAATAAAGGTACTTTTGTAGGAAACACGCCGCAGACGAGTTTTTATGAGCCTAACTGGATAATAAAACTTCAAACTTCTGGGAAATAGATTCTAACAATTTCTCTTTCTATCCGAAGAAAGAGCTGTTACATATTGGCGAATAACGAACAACGAGCCAGTTTGTTGTTCGGTATTGGCGAATAACGAACAACGAGCTGGTTTGTTGTTCGGTATTCATCGTATATGGAATTATTAATATAATAAAGGTACTTTTGTAAGGAACAAGCCACAGGCGGGTTTTTATGAGCTTAAATAGACGATAAAGCATCAAACTTATGGGAAATAGATTCTAACAACTTCTCTTTCTATCCGAAGAAAGAGCTGTTACACATTGGCGAATAACGAACAACGAGCCAGTTTGTTGTTCGGTATTGGCGAATAACGAACAACGAGCTGGTTTGTTGTTCGGTATTCACCAGGTATGGAATTAGTAATCTAATAAAGGTACTTTTGTAGGAAACACGCCGCAGACGAGTTTTTATGAGCCTAACTGGATAATAAAACTTCAAACTTCTGGGAAATAGATTCTAACAATTTCTCTCTCTATCCGAAGAAAGAGCTGTTACATATTGGCGAATAACGAAAAACGAGCCGGTTTGTTGTTCGGTATTGGCGAATAAAGAACAACGAGCTGGTTTGTTGTTCGGTATTCACCGTATATGGAATTATTAATATAATAAAGGTACTTTTGTAAGGAACAAGCCACAGGCGGGTTTTTATGAGCTTAAATAGACGATAAAACTTCAAACTTATGGGAAATAGATTCTAAAAACTTCTCTTTCTATCCAAAGAAAGAGCTGTTACATATTGGCGAATAACGAACAACGAGCCAGTTTGTTGTTCGGTATTGGCGAATAACGAACAACGAGCTGGTTTGTTGTTCGGTATTCATCGTATATGGAATTAGTAATATAATAAGAGTACTTTTGTAGGGAACACGCCACAGGCGGGTTTTTATGAGCTTAAATAGACAATAAAACTTCAAACTTCTGGGAAATAGATTCTAACAACTTCTCTTTCTATCCGAAGAAAGAGCTGTTACATATTGGCGAATAACGAACAACGAGCCAGTTTGTTGTTCGGTATTGGCGAATAAAGAACAACGAGCTGGTTTGTTGTTCGGTATTCACCGTATATGGAATTATTAATATAATAAAGGTACTTTTGTAAGGAACAAGCCACAGGCGGGTTTTTATGAGCTTAAATAGACGATAAAACTTCAAACTTATGGGAAATAGATTCTAACAACTTCTCTTTCTATCCGAAGAAAGAGCTGTTACACATTGGCGAATAACGAACAGCGAGCCAGTTTGTTGTTCTGTATTGGCGAATAACGAACAACGAGCTGGTTTGTTGTTCGGTATTCATCGTATATGGAATTAGTAATATAATAAGAGTACTTTTGTAGGGAACACGCCACAGGCGGGTTTTTATGAGCTTAAATAGACAATAAACCTTCAAACTTCTGGGAAATAGATTCTAACAACTTCTCTTTCTATCCGAAGAAAGAGCTGTTACATATTGGCGAATAACGAACAACGAACCAGTTTGTTGTTCGGTATTCGCGAATAACGAACAACGAGCTGGTTTGTTGTTCGGTATTCACCATATATGGAATTATTAATATAATAAAGATACTTTTGTAAGGAACACGCCACAGGCGGGTTTTTATGAGCTTAAATAGACAATAAAACTTCAAACTTCTGGGAAATAGATTCTAACAACTTCTCTTTCTATCCGAAGAAAGAACTGTTACATATTGGCGAATAACGAACAACGAGCTGGTTTGTTGTTCGGTATTCACCAGATATGGAATTAGTAATCTAATAAAATAACTTTTGTAGGGAACACGCCGCATGCGTGTTTTTATGAGCTTAAATAGACAATAAAACTTCAGACTTCTGGGAAATAGATTCTAACAACTTCTCTTTCTATCCGAAGAAAGAGCTGTTACATATTGGCGAATAACGAACAACGAGCCAGTTTGTTGTTCGGTATTGGCGAATAACGAACAACGAGTTGGTTTGTTGTTCGGTATTCACCGTATATGGAATTAGTAATATAATAAAGGTACTTTTGTAGGGAACACGCCACAGGCGGGTTTTTATGAGCTTATATAGACAATTAAACTTCAAACTTCTGGGAAATAGATTCTAACAACTTCTCTTTCTATCCGAAGAAAGAGCTGTTACACATTGGCGAATAACGAACAACGAGCCAGTTTGTTGTTCGGTATTGGCGAATAACGAACAACGAGCTGGTTTGTTGTTCGGTATTTTTGCGAATAAGTAATATAATAAAGGTACTTTTGTAGGGAACACTCCACAGGCTGGTTTTAATGAACTTAAATAAACAATAAAACTTCAGGCTTCTGGGAAATAGATTTTAACAACTTCTCTTTCTATCCTTAGAAAGAGCTGTTACATATTGGCGAATACCGAACAATGAGCCAGTTTGTTGTTCGGTATTCGAAATACCGAGCAACGAGCTGGTTTGTTGTTCGGTATTCACCGTATATGGAATAAGTAATATAATAAAGGTACTTTTGTAGGGAACACGCCACAAGCGGGTTTTAATGAGCTTAAGTAGACAATAAAACTTAAAACTTCTGGGAAATACATTTTAACAACTTCTCTTTCTATCCGAAGAAAGATCTGTTACATATTGGCGAATACCGAACAACGAGCTGGTTTGTTGTTCGGTATTCACCGTATATGGAATTATTAATATAATAAAGGTACTTTTGTCAGGAACACGCCACAGGCGGGTTTTCATGAGCTTAAATAGACGATAAAACTTCAAACTTCTGGGAAATAGATTCTAACAACTTCTCTTTCTATCCGAAGAAAGAGCTGTTACACATTGGCGAATAACGAACAACGAGCCAGTTTGCTGTTCGGTATTGGCGAATAACGAACAGCGAGCTGGTTTGTTGTTCGGTATTCATCGTATATGGAATTAGTAATATAATAAAAGTACTTTTGTAGGGAACAAAAGTTTGTTGTTCGGTATTGGCGAATAACGAACAACGAGCTGGTTTGTTGTTCGGTATTCACCGTACATGGAATTAGTAATATAATAAAGGTACTTTTGTAGGGAACACGCCACAGGCGGCTTTTTATGAGCTTAAATAGACAATAAAACTGCAAACTTCTGGGAAATAGATTCTAACAACTTCTCTTTCAATCCGAAGAAAGAGCTGTTACATATTGGCGAATAACGAACAACGAGCCAGTTTGTTGTTGGGTATTGGCGAATAACGAACAACGAGCTGGTTTGTTGTTCGGTATTCACAGTGTATGGAATATAATAAAGGTACTTTTGTCGGGAATACGCCGCAGGTGGGTTTTTATGAGCCTAAATGGATTATAACACATCGAACTCTTAGGAAATAGATTCTAACAATTTCTCTGTCTAGCCGAAGAAAGGGCAGTTTCACATTGGCGAATAACGAACAAAAGTTACTTTATTAGATTACTAATTCCATATCTGGTGAATATCGAACAACAAACCAGCTCGTTGTTCGGTATTCGCGAATACCGAACAACAAACTGGCTCGTTGTTCGGTATTCGCGAATACCGAACAACGAACAACAAGCTAGCTTCACGCCGCTAGTATAGTTTTGTGTGACGTAGACGTATGTAACTTAGGCTCATGGATTCACTCAAATACATAGTATTTGGGATCTATTCTGGCATTGTATGTTTATCTTAATAAAGTCGCCGGTGCATAATTTTGAGACCGACTGCAGTGACCACACTTATTTTGAGACCAACTTTTTTATATCTCCCTGTGTGAAATTTTGTACAGAATAAGAGTAAAACACAACAATTTTTCAAACATGATAAGTTGACTAGGTTATTTTATAATAAAGTTGTGTGTGAGTAGCGTGACGTATGCATTGCAGGGGCGGATCCAGAGGGGCTGGGTCCTAACCCCACCCTGCTCAGCTACATAATGTAAATAATGCCCTGCATCAATGAAATTACATCACAAAGTGATCCTACATCGGTAAAAAATGATTTCTCTGTTTAAAAAGCTCAATTTGTATGTATTCCTATGTAATTTAGAGACGATGATGGCAGATTTCCGTAACAGAAACTTGAGAAACCTGGCAAACCCCCTCTTGCAAAAATTCCTGGATCCGTCCCTGCACTGAACACTTTTTTTGATACTGACTGGTCCTATTTTGCGACCGACTGTACTAATTTTGCAATAAGTTGATAAGTTGACAAGGTTTTTTTATACTAAAGTTTTGCGTTAGTAGCGTGACGTATGCAGTGAGCACTTACTTTGATACCGACTGCTCCTATTTTGCGACCGACTGCACTGATTTTGCGATAAGTTGACTAGGTTATTTTATACTAATGTTTTGCGTTAGTAGCGGTGACGTATGCAGTGACCACTTATTTTGATACCGACTGCTTCTCTTTTGCGACTGACTGCACTGATTTTTCGACCGACTATTTTCTCCCTGTTTACAGTGGTTGTTATCGATACCCCCCATCCCCATATTTACGACGCTTAGACAAATATACTAGTAGGCATGCTATATTCTTCGCACAAGCTGGTCCATTCGTCACATGCTTAATTATATTATAACAACAGTCTTTACATTAAAATGACACTTATTGTGTGCTTACTTTGCTATGCCTTTAACGTAATATTTATCTATACATATTTGTATCAAACCTTTGTTTTACAGACCAATTCCAAAACTGTGGAACTTTTTCAAACATTTCGGTAGTCGAGAATTTATATACATGTAATTTTACGACTGTTCTTATCTTGAAATACAGATCACAGACTGTCAAGTTGGTGTTGCTTTGAAACATTCATTAATAGCAACTCACTATGAAAATCTTAAGCTAAAAAAGGTAGACATTTTAAGGCGATAGGCAGCCACGAAGGGGTGGGGGCACCTCCGTTGGCCTATAAAGTGCCAATACACGAGAGGTAATAACAACAGATTCATCTGAGGATTAATCATTCTTGTGTGATAATAATGTATTAAAGTCCAAATAGACCAATCCTTGTGATTGAAGTGAAGCATGTATTTTAGGAAAAGGCAAGTGGTTCAAGCTTTAAAGTCAAAAGAGACTAATCCTTGTGGTTGAAGTGAAGCAAAGGAAACACGTTTAAGCATGAGGTATTCAAACCAATTTATGTGATGATTTTGCGTCAAGGAGCCTGAGACAATCAAATATTGAAAATAGGACAGCAATCGAGAACTATACAAGACACTTTAAAATCCAAAACAGGTTATCCAATATTAAATTACTTTACCGAACACTTACAATCGGGACTTACTAGTGTTGTAGATCAATATATGAAGCTAATCAATATACTTATCAGTTATCGTTTGTCAAATAAATCTCTAATTTACATTATTCGTTTTCTTATTTCTTAAATATTTTATATTATCGTTTTAGCTTGAAAGCACGAGAATAGTTTTATGAGATAACAAAGGCGGCATTGCATATGGTATCAGTCGTTCTCTTTTTGTACACCCAGGTCAAATCTGATTAAAATACAGATCTATATTTCGTTTCGTTTTTTTTTTATACTTTCGATGGCATCCACGACATGAAGATCTGATCAGTTGTATTGAGAGGTCGCGTCGCGACAGCGTTGACCTTTCTATGTCTTTTCCCACAGTTCCGTGCAAAGCACGCTAAGAAGTTGCTGTAACAGACCGTTTCATTACTTACATGTCTTTTCCCACAGTTCCGTGCAAAGCACGCTAAGAAGTTGCTGTAACAGACCGTTTCATTACTTACATCAACTAGAACGCCCTGTTATACTACAACCCTTCCAAGTCCTAGTAATGTGCAGACAAGTAGAGCGAAATATTGAACTATAAAAAACAAAATATTGAACTATAAAAAACAAAAAGAAATAGGATATGTGTTTTAATCAGATTGATCCAAGACGATAGTTTAAAGAGTTGCTTATGTGTTGTCTATTTAGTCCATGGCTCTACTTTCAACTGTTGCTAATGGTTGCGGTTTTTTCTTTGCAACCACTAAACCACGAAGACAAAGCATGCTAATCAAATATTAGGAAATTGTCTTTAGAGCCAGTGTAAAAGCAACGGATAATGAAAGCTTTGGGCCTTCAGTTTCATTCAAACGATCTGGATTCAAACTTAGAAGATACAATCTTGCAGAAACTACGACCAATTCATGAAAAAAAAAATGTCTGAACATGTTGTGGAAATTGCTCGTATAGATTGCCATGGTCGTGTATTACAGCTTATCAATTAATAAAAAGGTACTTTTTACATTTTAGTTTTACAATTTACATTTCTTCAAAATCCCATTGACACGGTGTTAAAATACAGAATACACTTTTCAAATACAGTATAATAGTTATTTTGCACATTACACTTCCCCATTTTGCACAAATGCATAATAGAACTTGGCATATTTGAATATATACCTTATATGGCATCTACGACGAAGCTCATTTGCGTAAGGAATTCGATATGAGTAGGCCCACTGCATGTCTTCTTTAGCCCGGTCGGAGCAGAACAATAGGACGTTATACACCAAGACAATTGGGAAGAAAAAACAAGTTGCCGTGTACACATTAGCGTGCACGTAAAAGACCCCATGGCAGTTGGAATTCCATATAAGAGTACTGTAGGCCGTATATAGCACAGATGTCCGGACAAATTTTCCCTCATAGCACACTTCATGGCGTATGCCCGCTTTGATTAGCACAGTCTGAGCAGAACAGTAAGACGCTAAACCCCATTTCATTTCATTGGTCGTTTTCCGAAGGTCTATAATTATTAGTACCAACCCCTTTTACTGACCTTTGGTCGCGAAAATTATTGATTTCTGCTCTAGTCGGGAATGTTTTTAAATATTCCCTACCCCCGTCATTTAATAGAGTTTCGTATTACCTGGCTTTGATCGTTTTTCTTTCCCGTTGTGAGTGATGCAGGACGGAGAGTTTGACAAGGGCAACTGTCTAATCGTTCGAATGGGAAGAAAAAAAGAGGTGCGGTGTACACATTAGCGTAAAAGAGGCCGTATATAGCGCAGCTGTCCGGACGAATTTTCCCTCGTACCACACTTCATGGCATGTGCCCGCTTTCATTAGCGCAGTCTGAGCAGAATAGTAGGAAGTTAAACCCCGTTTACTTTCATTGATCATTTTCCTAAGTCCTGTAATTAATAGTACCGCCCCCTTCTACTGACTTTTTATTATGCTGTATTTTGTTTTATTGAAATTTGTATTCTTTAACACCGTGCCATTGCTATTGTTGAACAATGGAAATTGCAAATTGTAAAACTAAATTACGTATTTTGAACTGCTAAATATAAATGTTTTGCACCGTAGACATTGAAATTATATTGGCAACGTTATCGTAGCCCCGTACACAATGTTTTTGCATTTAATACTGTGTTTGAATCAATAGCCTCCGTGTAAAATCAAACATTCCAAACTCATACAGTTTATATGCGGGTTAATGGCGCGCAGAAACCGATTTTGCTAAGTTACACGAACAGTTGTATATTATTTAAGAATATTTAGTATTAAGAAAATGTTAAGATTTAGTTACTTAGATCTTTTTTGCGGTGGTGGTGGTGAATCTTGAACATTGGGCCCTGTTTCACAAAAACTTAAGCTAAAATCACTAAAATAGATTTTAACTAAAATCAAAATGTAATTTTAAATTTTATGCGTTTCACGAAGATTGATTGTAACTTAAAATGCGATTTTAATAGATTTTAGTTAAAATCGCCTGCGCCCGCGCAGTTCACATTTCCGTTGCGGGTACTTACGGTGAAAACAAATACACTTCGAAACTGAAAACTATTGGCAGGTTGAATTAACGGTTGAAATATCAATGGGGAGAGTTTCATACGTTGAAGCAATGTTTGCACACGGTCGGACATTCGTAGAGAGGTGACATAAATGAGTGTACTGCATTATAGGCGATTCGAAAAGTATCGGTGGGTTGGCCTTGAACTTGGCATTTGATTCGTGACATGGGAATTTGATTTACTCGCAGGCTTCAATGGAAGTAATGTGTATCGATAAACTAAATCGCATGGATTTGTAGTTTTATGGAGAATTGTCACAAACATAATATGATATTATGACTCGAACGGCTAATCTAGGTTATTTAATTTTCGTCCCATTTTAAAAGTATTTATCAACTTTGAAATTAATACACCAAATAGCCAATGTTCCGATGCCTAGATTTGACATGTCATTCTCATAGATCCACCCTTTCAATGATACTTTGAAAATGATACTTACTCAATTAAATGATTTTTCCCCCAAAGATAGAATAGATTTGGCTCCTAAAATGTCAATTATTTTTGTTGTTTTATTAACGTAAAAATTCATTAAGAAATAATAATAAATTTATATTAAAATTTAATTTCAAATAGGCCTAGTCCTATAACATTTTTTCAATAAACACATTTGAGATTATTGATTTATCTCTTTGGTATTTACATATCATCATAACCCTCAAAAGTATGCGTAAATACTACAATAAGGTTTGCCTAGTATTATAGGCCTTTAGGTCTTCTAAAACCAAGAAATGGGCCATATTAAACCATTGTATACACGAAGATATTTTCTTTATAGATAAGAGGGCTCCTCTTTCCAAGACATTGGATATGAGTAAATGATTTTCTTTTAGTGTTTAGTTTACTGGGGTTTTGAGCGTTTTTTTTCCTTGGAGTTCTAATATGGAGCGCCATCCAAATGCTTAAATTGACTTACAATAAAATAAACGTGTGAAAAGGATTTGAATTAGAATTGTTTTTGTGAATGATGGTTGGAATATTAAAATTATGTGACCCGGGCCGTTCACGATATTATCATTATTCCAATTATATCTATATGTCGCAATATATATATGTAACAATGTAGCTCTAATCAATGTTTGTTAATGTGTTGATTTTAAGTTAAGACAAGGTGGCGGCTATCCTAAGTTAAAATTGATTTTAGTTAAAATTGTCCTTAAAATGGGTTTGTGAAACGCCACTATTTAAAGTTAAGATTAGATTTTAACCTAAAATATTATTTTAGCGGATTTTAACTAAAATGCTTAAAATCGTTTTGTGAAACTCATCTATCTTAAGTTAGGATGAGATTTTAGTTTAAGACGATTTTAAGGAGATTTAAGTTTTTGTGAAACAGGGCCCTGGTATCAGATTGTCGAAATAGATGTCCTATTCATCAATACGATTAGTTGTAGACTAAGTTACCACTTTTTGTTAAAGAAGTTAAATAGCTAGCTAGTAATATGTTGTATGTTGGATAATGATTCAATATAATAATATTAAAGTCATTTATATAGCGCCTATTCCATGCGTAGGCGTGCTCTAAGCGGTTCTAATGTAACTCTGGATACGCTTGTCAAAAAAGGTGGGTTTTTAACTTTTTTATTTGTAGACCATACAAAGAATTTTGATGTTTATGCCGAATTCAATCGGGAGCCAGTGTAGTGACTTTAGAACAGGTTTGGTGTGAGCAGACTTCGGAATTTTTGTAATTATCCGGGCAGCGGTGTTTTGTATTTTCTGAAGTCTGTTAATCTGGTACCTAGGTAGGCCATGAAGGACCGAGTTACAATAGTCAGTCGAGAGAGCACCATGTGTTGCATTAATTTTTACAGACTTCTGTTGTCAAAAGATAGCGGATATTGGCTATACTTCTCAGGTGAAAATAGCAGACTCGACACAAGTGATCCATATGGTTCTGAAGTGTTAATAATGAATCAATTATCACTCCTAGACCACGTTCAGACTGTGCAAAAGTAATACTGGTGTCTACAATTAAGATACTAGACTATGTTATAGATCTAAGCCTCTGTACAGATCCGACAATTAGTACCTCGGTCTTGTCATCATTAAGTTTCAGCTTGTTTGCGTTCATCCAGCATGTCGCAGTGTTCTTTAAGGACTTCGGGATTTCAGACGAAGCGAAAGAATCAAGCAACAGTGTGTCATCAGAGCAGGAATAGTGCTTAACACTATGTCCATTAATTAATGATACTGCCGAGACAGGTAGTGTAGAGTACAAATAGCACAGGTCCAAGTACACTACCCTGGGGAACACCTCAGTATAAAGTTATCTTGGTTGACTCTGTGTTATTGATTACTACTTTATGTACTGTCTGTAGTTGTCTAATCATCCCTGGATTATCGCCCTTATTTATTATGCCTATATATATACACTAATAGCCTATGATTTCTTCAACATTCTTGTTTTGCATTTCTTGCGTTGGTGTATTATATAATAATGATATTATGGTTTCTATAATTACATAACTTAATAATTCCGGTTGGTCGCAAAAACTAATAGTTTTTTTTTAGTTTTTAACGTTATTTTATCTGGATTATCGCCCTTTTTATAGGGAAACTTTGCACCTTCTAAGTCACGATGTCATTACTGCTATTATTTATGGCAAATTTACGTCACGCCATTCAGTCAGCAGGTGTCTACATTCCTTTGCTTCCTTATATTCAGTTGTGTTTGTTTCTGTGACGGATAAAATGTGTGCACTAAATGCATTCAATATATTGATGTAGTGCATTTAGTTTTGTGAACTACTTCTCTGGTACATTTAACGATGTGGTTACTTGTATAGTGAAATAAATACAATATGCTTGCATTCGTATTTCTTGCAACATATGACATATCATGACCCATGCTGACATTAAATAATTATTTCTTTGGGTTGTATTACGTTACGTATTGTTTTCAAATATGGGTGAAGTCTGTGTCACCACAGGCCCGGGACTGTACAGCGCAATGGACGCTTACGGCTAGCCCCTGGATCCATTCACTCTTTTTGAATTGTTTTGTTTGTGGTCTCTGAGTCCGATGTCTTGTCCGTATATTTGTTTTTGTAGAATTGTGTATTGTTTTGTTTGTGGTCTCTGAGTACGATGTCTGGTCCGTATATTTGTTTTTGTGTAGAATTGTGTATGGTGCAGTCCCCCTGCACTTACTATTAGCTATATATCCAAGTTTATGGGTTATACTCCCCAACTCAATGATTCTGGAAGCCCACTTAGTTTTCAAAATATAGAATACCGGGTACAATCGTCACCTGCATCGACCTCTTCTTCTCTGCTTGTTTGTTGTCAGTTTGTGATCGAATAAACCGTTCATGACGCCAAAATTGACGAAGCTCGCTGTATGCGACGGGGTTGTGTTTAACGTTTACATGTAGACCTTCGTGACAAGGATTAGGGTTGCCTGCCCAATATCGCGTGTTCTCTTCGGGTCCTTCGATAATGCTCGAGCAAATAATAAAAAAAGATGGAGATTCCAGGCCATTTATTTGTCAGTCTTCCTGTCTCTTGGTCGTGCAAAGTTTAATTCGACTTTTGCGTACACCATTAATTTTTTCATTAAAAGGTTCACTATTGGTCAACTAGAACATACGAATAACTTAAGAACGCGGAATCCCCTAGTCTCCCGGATAAGAACGACGTGCATGCGAACAGGGTAAAGCTATTTTAATTAATTATATTCATGCAGAATACAAGAATCGCCAACCTTGCAGGACATGATCAGAAAGTAAGGAGTTATTGTGGCTTTATTTATTACGTAATGTCTTTTTTTACGTAAATCTCTTGAGAGATGGGGTTTAACGTCTAGGTCATTTCGGGACTGACATGGTTTAATTGTAATTCAATAATTCGCTTGCGTGTATGGGATTAGCAGAGAGAGAGAGACAGTGAAAGAGATGGGGTTTAACGTCCACTCAACACAATCTTTACATTCAAGTAAATCAGTTTCTAAACAATTCAATTCGTACAAGGCAAATACGTTGAATCTCCACACGTTTTGATGTGTACACTTAAAGCTATTGTTCGATTACTTGGATTCTTAATTTGCTATCTATGAAGGTTCATTCGAAGGTTTAGTTTACCTTCTGTTTACCAATTTCCCTTTACAATCATAACATACAATGAGATCAATTACTTTTTTGATTGGCATGTAATGCTTTGTTTTACATGAAAATCATTGGATTCATATATTTTAATGGAGCTTCCGTCGCTTATCACTTTATCCTCATATTTGGAAACAATAGATATTTTTTGTATTTTCTGAATCAAATTTTTAAGAAGTGAGAATTTGTCTTAAGTTCGGGAATTGTTTTAGACTGTTGACGACAGGTTAAGCAGAGATAAGCAATTTGATTGGTTGATGCTTTGGGACACGATAACGTTAGTTCTCATTTAATGAGAGTGATTACGTCAATACCTTGACTAAGTTGGATAATGGGCATTTCCTGCTCAGGGTAAGCAGAGCGATAAGCAATTTGATTGACCGAAACATTGAAACACAATAACGTTCCTTCTAATTCGGTTAAAATGTTAAAACTTGGTGTATGTGGTTATTAGGTCAATGCGAGTAAGCAGAGCTAAGCAATTTGATTGGTTGATACTTTGGGACACGACAACTTTAGTTCTAATTAAGTGAGGGGGTGAAATTTGGTGTACCTTGACTGTAAGCAGAGATAAGCAATCTCATTGGTTGATGCTTTAGGGCTCCATAACTTTGGTTACTATATCATTGCCTTGACTAAGTTCGATAGTGAGAATTTTCTGCTTAGGCCCAGGAGCGATAATCAATGTGATTAGTTTGATTGACCGAAACACTGAAACACAATAACTTTCCGTCTAATTCGGTTAAAATGTTAAAACTTGGTGTATGTGGTTATTAGGTCAATGCGGGTAAGCAGAGCTAAGCAATTTGATTGGTTGATACTTTGGGACACGACAACTTTAGTTTTAATTAAGTGAGGGGGTGAAATTTGGTGTACCTTGACTATAGGCAGATATAAGCAATCTCATTGGTTGATGCTTTAGGGCACCATAACTTTGGTTACTATATCATTGCCTTGACTAAGTTCGATAGTGAGAATTTTCTGCTTAGGCCCAGGAGCGATAATCAATGTGATTAGTTTGATTGACCGAAACACTGAAACACAATAACTTTCCGTCTAATTCGGTTAAAATGTTAAAACTTGGTGTATGTGGTTATTAGGTCAATGCGGGTAAGCAGAGCTAAGCAATAATCAATGCGATTAGTCAAGACTTTTGGAACTTAACAACTCCGCTTTTATTTGAAGTAGAATGTTTAAACTTGATGTTATGCAATGGGACAAGATAATCTTGATTCTATCTGATAGAGAGTGCCGAAATTAGTGTATAGTTGGATTGCGCCATCCTTTTGCGATTAATTAGTTTGTGTCATCTATTTATTTAGGAATTTCGACGGGGGCCATCAGCCTCACTGTTGGCTTGTTAATAAGTGTGCTAAATGTGATCTAATTATGCCCATTCCCCGTTCTTGAGAAGGATTATGTGTTGTAACTAAAGTCAAAATTTGATTTTGTTTACCTTCAACTTTAGGTTTTGTTAAAACCTCCTGACTATTTTAAGGCTTGTTTAATACCATTTTCTTTTGAACCGCAAGGATAGTTTTTATTTCGAAGGAATGATATTAATTCATGTAATGTTATCACATGATACGATTGTACAAATTTTCCTAGCAAGACTAAACGGGATGTTTCATTTTGTATGTGAAGGGTAACATGAATTGAAATGTGAATACTGGTGAGTGTCAGTAGTTTATATTATAGATCCGTTATAATGTCACCATTTTCAGATAATATTATCGTTAAATCTAAAAAGTTAATTGATTTAAAGTGGTTTTATTTTCTCTTAAAAGATTTCAATTTTCATTTATTGAGTTAAGCATGAGATGTTATATATAACAAATATGATAAAGCAATCATCTAAGAATGTTCAATCTGTAACTTTAATTCTAAGTTGAAACCGTTGTGTTAATATAGAAAGCTGCTCTTTGGTAATATGTAATTGTAATTAAACTCGGCCAAATAAAACTGCATTTTTATGCTAACGTTTTCATCGCGATAGCGGCTATTCAGGCGCTATCAATTGAATTATTGTTTAATAAATGCCTTAAGAGCCGCTATCGCGGTGAAAACGTTGGGATAAAGATGTAGCTTTAATTTGCCATCTTTAATTTCATTTATACCACTACCCTTACTCACAATTGAGAACTCAAATTTAGGTTAACAAATTTGTCTGAGATAAATCGTTAAATTTAAGAATACAACTGAAAATGGAAGTTTTGATTCTCATTGTCCAGTTCAATAACAGATATAATATGTGGCTGGTATTCCAGAAATGTAACATTACGTGCGGAAAACAGATAAAACAATACTAGAAACACGAAACCCACAATGTAACACATTTATTTACATTAATATTATCTACACTAATATCACGTGCTATTAATTCCAAATATAAACTTTTGTGTTTCCCTTTTTATTCAGAAATCTAAAAAATGAATTCAGGTTAAATCGGACTAAACTGGCCACTTCATTGGCTAATGTAGAACCTTTCTTTAAAACAATTGGCATTTCCCGTGTCTCTAAAGTCAAATAGAAAGGTTTTGTTAAAGTATAAAGAGAGAGAGATTTCGGGACTAACATATGGTTCAATTTTATTTCAATAAATCGCTTGCACGTAGGGGTTTTCAACAGTGGGGCGAGACCAGAGGACCCGGAGGTTGAACAGGCGACCCTACTTCTTGTTACCACATAGGAGACACAAGCTTTTATTCACTGATATGCATCTTTTATTTCTGATCGGCTCCTTGTTTTGGGTACCAGTCAGGTTTCTGAGAAATATTTATACTTTTATTAGTATCTTATTACGTCACTATGGCCACTTGACAATTTCATTAGCTATTAATTTATTTTCTTAACTTTATAAGTAAAGATAATATGCATTATTGTAATAAACTTTAATCATTTCCATTATAATTTTGCACAATACATTTTGATACCTTCAGCACAATTATATATCATTTTTGTACAAAACACCATTGCTCGATGATAAATAGTAATTGTGTTCCAGAGAATTGAGTCCCGTGTTCGTACCAAATGAATTTATGTCGCAAGTCTTTAAATTTGATTGTAAACAAGTATTGCACTTCAATTGCCCTCCAATAATAATAATCTTTATTCAGTAGAAAAGGTCACAGACCCATAGTACAATACTGTTAGCTGTATATACAATAACTATCTGAATCCAGATGCCCGTGGAGGAGATGGTAATATATTTTGCCTTAGTAATAAAGCATGGTTTATGAACAAAGAGATGGACAATAGAAATGTTTTATCACTAGATGTACATATATCAATCATATTTCTGACATCATAATACTTTTCGTATCTTTTTGGAATAAACTTCGTTCTAACTTCATCCAGACATTAACAGACAAATAGAAAATGATATGAATCTTCATTTCCAACTTTGCATAGTGGACAACGTGGTGAGTCATTTAGGCGTCTTCTGTATAAGTTCACAGATAGTCGCAAGAGATGTAATCTAAGTCGGGTAATATTACGGCGACATGACACTTTCAATTGACGTGTTAGATATGCCTCTTGGCATAACTCAAACATGATGACATATATTAAACATGTAGGTTGAATCTACCACATTCTCCCAAAGCACCAGCATTTGATGCAGATTTGTGAATACCCAATATAAATTTACAATAATTTGTGTGTACTTTTTCTATGTCAACCCAATACTGATCACCCCAAACTTGGGATCCGTACAGTAAAATTGGTTTTATAATACTATCAAACATTTTAAACGAAACATCTAATGATGGATGACCAATCTTTGTTACTAGTGATTTTATAGGGATTAAGGCCTTTTCTGCCTTTAATGACAGATTTTGTAAACATTTGCTCCATTTTAACCTAGAGGAAAAAAGTAAGCCCAAGTAATTGTAGTACGTAACACATTCTACTTTATTACCGTCCAGGAACCATTTCTCATTCGTTCTCAAAGTGCCACCATTTCTGAACACGATAACCTTAGTTTTACTAATGTTTACTTTTAGATTAAATAGCACACAGAACGTTTCTAGTACCTTCATTTTCTTTTGCAAGTCACCTACGCTATCTGATATCAAGCAAAGATCATCAGCATATAACAGTGCTAGAATGTCTGACACTTCTTGTAATGTAAATATACCTCGCACATCAGCGTCATCTAGCATTTCAATTAGCTGATTTATTTAAAACCCAAACAGGAGAGAGCTTAAAACACAGTCCTGGCGAAATGCAAACGAAGTAGGGGGTGGGGGGGGGTATGCCATTTCCAATTTTAACACAGGATGATACAAAAGAGTACATACTTTTTAGGGTTTGGTACATATTCCCTTTAACCCCTTTCTGAGTTGTGACCTATTTATCGAGTCAAAGGCCTTTGAGAAGTCAACATATAAACAATAAAATCGACCTTTTTGTTTACTTAAATATTTTTGTGCCAATCCGTGTAACGTGAATACATGATCTACTGTTGAATAACCGGTTCGATAACCCGCCTGTGCTTCCGAATACTGCTCGTTCATTTCAGACCACTCTTTTAATCTTTCGTTTAACACAGACGAGTAAACTTTCCCAATGCAATCTAATAAGGATATACCTCTATCCTCTATAATTATTTGGGTCAGATTTCGAGTCTTTTGATAAAAGGGGACAATCAAAGCCCTTGACCAAGATTCGGGGAAGGTACCAGAGTTAAACACTTTGTTAAACAATTCAGTTAAAATAACAGCAAATATTTTAGGGCATGACTTTAAGAAATCAATACCAATGCCATCAGGCCTGGGTACTGTTCCAGGTTTAATTCTGTTAAGACAGTTTAATACCTCTGACTCTGATATTGGTTGATTAATAAAGTCATGTTCACAAGTTTCACTTAGTTCATTAAATTCAGCAACACTGTCACATATTGCAGAGTCATTACTGTCGCGTGGAGTGTCCACATTTAATAGGCCTTCAAAATAGCTTGCCCTCTCTAGGATTAATACCACTAGCAGTGTGTGACTTTGTTCTGAATTCTCTTAATACATGCCAAAAATGGTCTTTGTTGTCTATGTTAACTAACAGCTCATTATGAATATTTTGATCAAACGTTTTCTCCAATTTTCTCAATACATGCCACAAATGGTCTTTGTTTTCTATGTTATCTAACAGCTCATTATAAATATTTTGGTCAAACGTTTTCTCCAACAAGACAGTTGTGACTATTCATTCTGTTATTTTTGGTTTTTCATTTACTGATAGCTATTTTATTATCTGATCTTCATAACAAAAGAACGTGTTACGGTGTCATTATGACAACTTCATCTGCAATATCACGCTTAGATTTGCCTACTTCAAAGCCCGTTCAAGTTCTAAAAAACTTAAACTGGATTGTGGTTTATGTAGAATGTGTAAATAATGTCTATAATACTGTCCTTGTTCGTTCATAAAAAGTTCTTACTGCGTTTATTTCGCCTGTACCCCGTCCATAGTCAGATCATATCAAATTCAAATCTGGTTCGTCACTAGTTTTACTTTTGCACTTGAGCGTGCTCCTATTGCGTGTGCGATCCCGTTAAGGCTCACAGGCTATGAAACCCCAACGAGTCCTGGCCATTCCACAGTCTCGTTTAACGCTTCAAGATGTGCAGGTTAAATGATTTAAATACATGTATGGTACTACAGTTGCCGCCTGTGTTGCTGGTCCTCCTGTGCAAACTGACTCGATCGTTTTGCTAATTGATGCTCGACCACGTCACATTGTACCACGTTCCAATGTAGGATCGAAGTAAGGACATTCTCGTCTTAAGTACGCTGCCACTTCGGTCTACTTGCAGGATGAGTTCTAGAGCTCCTTCCTGTCCAAGCCAGCCATGAATTTTACAGATCGTAAACAGTTGTGATTATGTTTATTCCGTTCGCAAACAGTTTCCAGAACATAGTAAGAAGTAATTGGTGTGATGGGGGCTTAAATCAATCATGCGGTCACCGATAAGCTATTAATTTGGGTATCATGTTTCAATCATAAATCAACAAAATTTGTTGGGAAATGTTCCTGTGGAAATTTTCTTTAATGGTCTCAAGAATTCCTTAAAAATTATGTGCTCTCATTTTTTTTAACAATTCTTTCTGGAACATTCTTCAGTATTAAACGTTTCTTTTCGTCTTTAACCAATCTTAACTAGTAATCATCATTCAAAACAACCCAATTCCACTACATCGACAATTTAAGTTGAAAACACTGAGTATTGAGTATGCTTTTAGAAATTTCTTCTGTTTTCATATTGAATGCAATTAAGTGTGTTTATTTAGCCGTTGTGTGTATGAAAGATATCAAACTGATCAGAGCTGAATCACGAAATAATTCACAAATTATTCAATATGGTGGCACCCATGAAAGATAATTTCACAGAAGTGGTTTTGGTTGCGAAGACAAATTTCGGAGAATCTAACCTTGTTTTGAAAGATAAACAGATTGAAACTGTAAAGACAATGGTATAGACTGTATTGCAATATTACCCACTAGCACATATTATATATCGCTTTTACCACAGTGGTAGAAGTCAACATTTTGCTAACTTGACAATTGTTTACATAAACCACGAGATTTGGGTGCAAAAAGAACTAAGTAAGTCGATACGTCTCGCCCCAAAATGATCACGTGAGCGTTTTAAATTGATTTAATTTAGGCCAGTGATGTATTCTCTAAGTATGACGTAGAATACTAGCGGCGTGCAGTATGACATTTATGATCAGAGTGAAATGGCCGTTCTTTTGGGCTCAGGACCGTAATGGTATTCTGAACACTCCAGCTTTAAGGTCATTGTACCACGCACACGTCTCCTGCCTAAGAAGTGGGATCAATTGTTCTAGAAATATAAAACAACCGACAATGTTGCCTTTAACCCACAGTAAAAGATCCACCAATAATTTCCTGGAGTTTTTATAGGTTGATCATAAATTAGTGGAACTTTCAACACGAAGTCAAATACACCATAATTTTTTATATTTGTCCATGTTGTCTTCTTCATTTCCTGTGGTATTGTTATGGGAGGTAAAGAATAACAATATTAAATAAAGAAGACTGTAGCTAATTGTCATGTGCATATCACTCCTTCAGTGGCTCCAATCAGATATTCATTTTTTGTGATTTTCATGTGATTCTATTAACAAAGAATACATATTCATAAACAAAATTCCACTGTTAAAGAAGTTGTCAAATTCGTCATAACTTCCGGTTCCAAAGAACAGCGAAAATCTGACATTGCAGAAGAACGTGATTTTTTTTTTTACAAGCTATTCAAAGATGTATGTATTGTCAGTTTTGTCGTTCGTAAAATTCGGTGATTTCGGATTCGTAAAACGTTTTGAAAATATATTTAAACAACGTTCGCACCCCAGTTTTGCGTGGGGGGGGGTGGTATAGGTCAAAGTTTTAGAAAGATCCTATGGTTAGATTCTGATAAATCCGATTCGCAGAAAATACACACAAGAAAAAAATAACTAGATATTTAAGCATTCCTATTCACAGTCACTTCTTGTCACATGTCATGAGTGATATAAATAATCCGAACAAAAAAAAAAAATATTAAAATCGTTCACAATCTAGTGAAGTTAATGTGATTTTTCACTCGTAAACAACTTTGTAGATACGAAAACGTCAAAGGCAAAATTTAATTTTTTTTTAAATCGTCAAATACCATATATTCGACCCGTATCCCGGCTATGTATTTATTTTAGAAATAGAAGACGCATTGAACATACTATGGCCTATTGTGTATGTTTACAACCCCGTAAATGTCGATTTTTCACTATTTTTCATATTCACTTCAAAATGGCGGCCATCAGTTGACGTAAATCGAAATTCTGCTCTGAACGTTTTTAGGCATTCCTTCAAGGATTCAGAAAATGTAACTCCCATGTCTGTAAGTAAAATATCAAAAAAGCCCTGTGGATTTTTCACATTTGAAGATGGCGGCACTTCCAGATTGAGCTACAAACCCCATTTTTGTGTACGAATCAGTAGTCTCGTAGGCACTATACAAAAGAAATCAAGGTGATCTGACCTATATTTCGTCAATTATTTTTAAAACTTTGACCCTTCATTTCTCCAAGGGAAGATAAGTTCGAAAATTTTTAAAGTCATTGTTCAAGTCACACCATTAAGGTCTACTTACATACTAAATTTCATGAAAATCGTACAATTATTAAAGAAGTTGTCAGGTTGGTCTACTCCAAATATGCAATTTCGGATTTTCGAAAAATCGTCGCTGAGATTTCGAACCGGAAGTTTAGATCGTACTATTAACAAAGAAGTTGTCAACTTGGTCTAAGGTGATCTGACCTATATTTCGTCAATTATTTTTAAAACTTTGACCCTTCATTAAAGTCATTGTTCAAGTCACACCATTAAGGTCTACTTACATACTAAATTTCATGAAAATCGTACAATTATTAAAGAAGTTGTCAGGTTGGTCTACTCCAAATATGCAATTTCGGATTTTCGAAAAATCGTCGCTGAGATTTCGAACCGGAAGTTTAGATCGTACTATTAACAAAGAAGTTGTCAACTTGGTCTAAACTTCCCGTTCGAAATCTCAGCGACAAATTTTCGAAAATCCGAAATTGCTAATTTGAAGTAAATGTTTCGAGGTACCCAAACAAAGAGATCAAGGGTCATAACATTGGCACTCCCAGTGTTGGCAGAGAAAGTTCATTAGTGACAGTTACCAGTCCCTTGAATATTTATATAGAATTTAAAGAAACACAGTAAGCTTAATTATTCCTTAAACCTGTAGGCTATTTACGATGTACCGAGAGAAGAGTATTTAAAGGTAAGTGATTTATAAGACCCCACCTTAGTACAATTCATTTTCTTTTAAGGTCAGGCGATTCTTTTTACACAATGCCAAGCATACTTAAAATAATTCCTTTAATCTAGGTTCAATTTAATTTTTTCAGGCTTCAATAGGAAATGGAATTTCCCAAACTGCATCGGAGCACTGGATGGCAAACATATTGCTCTAGGAAAGCCATTTCACAGTGGTGCTACTTGTTATAATTACACAGGCTTCTGTAGCATTATATTGCTAACTTTAGTTGACGCGGAATACAAATTTATTTGTGTTGATATTGGGGCTAATGGCTGAGTAGGGGATGCCAGTTTATTTGCTAATTCACCCATTTCATCAGCTTTAGACAAGAACAATTTAAACCTCCCTCCTCTCAAAGTTCTACCAGGTAGAGAAACCCCAGTTGAAGATGATGCCTTTTCCTATGAGGGGACTTACTATTGAAAAAAGAATTTTTAATTATAGATTGAGCAGGGCACGTAGGATTTCAGAGAATGCTTTTGGTATAATTACACAGAGGTTTGGGGTTCTACAGAAACCAATGTTACTGCAACCTGGTAATGCAGAGTTGGTTGTTCAAGCAATTGTTTCACTCCACAACTTTTTGAGGGTAAAGGAATATACAAGCTACAACTTGAATAGTGATTTTGTCAACCAGGATATTCCCCCTGAATCACAACTTCGTTCCTTCGCACAGCAGGGGGGTGGGGGCAGAAATCAAGCAGATGCCAAAGTTATAGTAATTGAATAAATTTAATTGTGTATGTACATAAATAAATAATTTATAAATAAATAAATAATTTATAAGTATTTATGAATAAATAAATAATTTATAAGTATTTATGAATAAATAAGTAATTTATAAATAAATAATTACAATGCAAAGGATCCTTAAATTGGTCAGTTGTTCTTCGTCATATTAATCTAACATATTAAATAACAATGAACATTTATTTAATCTAGAAATTAATCAGTTCTTCATTTTTATATTGGTTTATTAAAGCTGTGTTAATCAGCGTATGGATGTCTAATTCCATTGTAGTACGTTTTCTGGGATTTGTAATAAGTTTCAATTTCTCACAAATGTAACTGCTGCTAAAAACTGAGTTTTCATGTTTGTTCTGTTTTTTCTCTGCCAATGTCTTTAAAAACATAGCAGTAGATGCTGCCAGATATCTGTATTTTTTTTTAAAAAAAAATTGGGAACACAGTGATGACTTTGATGTATAGATTTTATTGTCCTTTTCAGGAATAAATTCAGCTACTTGGTGTTGAGAGCACTGAAAGTGAAGCTGTAAAATATCTTCTTCTGGAGGAACAGAATTGTCATAGTCATCAGCTTCAGTTGACTTCTGAAAATATATTTTTAAAAAGACACATTAACCAATGAGACTTGGCTGCAGCACGAAATAACTACTCTCCACTTTTTAATAAGGCCACAATAGAAATGTCAACCAAATGACAACCCCGTCAACCATACAATTTGGACAACTATTTCAATACACTTAAACACATCAATAGGAAAATGTTAAAATTATTTAAAATAGCTTCGACATTAAATGATGATAGGCCTGTATTGTGCAATTACTTGTATCACCAACAAAATATACAGTAGTCTTTATCATTTGGTAGTTTTTAGTTCGGTGCAAAAATTTCATAAAGAATGAAGACATTGTACGCCAGGGGTCCTGCCTGTTGGTTTTTTTCTTCCTTCTCTTACTACACTTTACACACTGCTCAACCATTTTGAAATGAAAGTTATAAATAACGGGGCTTCCTGCTATCGCTATGAGTATATAAGCCATTTCATTATAGAAATTACAAAGAATCCATTCTGTATTTTAGAATGTAATATATAATTTGCTGGTCGAAAGTCAAGCCATTTAGTATCTATTTGATCACACGAAAATATAAAAACAACAACTTATCCTAAAGATTAATCAAAAAAGCAAGTGTCAAATTGTAGCGCAAACAGGACTTCGAAAAGAAAAGTCGAAGTGAAAGTGAAGCGTTTCGAGAGACATGAAACGGGATCTTTTATAATTCCACGGCATATTTGGTTATGTTGTGGTTATGTCTATAATATCCATATTTAGCACAGACGTGTCGAATACAGTCCCAAATACGACCAAACGTAATCAACATAAAGTCATGAACGGCTAAACTTCATTGTCACCAGACGATAACAAAACAAACTGAAAGTAAAGCGGAAATGTCACTGCGCATGCGCAGCACATGGTCACGTGTTATCCAGGCACTTCTGTATAATGCAAGCAGAACACAAGTCATCCAACATGGAGCGATATTGCCGATTGGAAGTTGTTTGAAAACGTATCACGTGGCTTGAAGCAGTTGCTGTGATCTAAGTTAGAGGTTATCTAGGGCTTTTCACACTAAATTAAGCAGTTTTATTCTCCAAAATCTATCTGGGATTATGCCCTATTGTGTTTGTTTACAGGGCCGTAAATGTCGATTTTTCACTATTTTTGATATTCACTTCGAAATGGCGACCATCAGTTGACCTCAATAAAAATACATATGAAAGCTTCACTAGATCTGCTACTGTCCCATTCAGATACATGTCGCAACAAAACCCTAGACTTGGCAGATTTAATTCTAGATGAGGGACTTGATGTCTTGTTTCTGACAGAAACCTGGTTAAAGGAATCTGGAGACAATGTTAAAATTTCTGAGCTAACACCCAAAGGTTGTGATATCCACCAAAAACCTAGACTAAATCGCACTGGTGGTGGCCTTGCTGTGATATTCAAAATTACTCTCAAACTTGAACTCTTTGATAACACTTCCTTGACCTATCGTGGTTTTGAATCAGCTCCTATAATACAACGGCTCATATTGTGTGTCTTTATCGGCCGCCTCTTTCAAAGAAAAACACTGTCTCTCTCACTGAGACACTTGGAGATTTTGACAACCTTTTCTGCAATCATAGGAAGGACAATAATGTATTTCTAGGGGATTTTAACATCCACTATGATGATGCATCCAATTCAGGAAACTTCTGCGGGTGTACAGTCTTGTGCAACACGTCACTACTCCTACACATAAACTAGATCGGGTTTTGGACCTTGTAATTTCACCTGAGACCTGTAGCTTAACCAGCGATGTAAAAGTGCGTGATATACACATATGTGACCACTTCCCTATTATAATGAAGTGGGACATGGCGGGGCCCAGAAATAGCTGCACGCAAAACGTATGTCATAATTTTAAGGCCATTGATAGATCTGTATTCATCCGTGATCTACAATCCTCAGACGTACTGAAAGAACCCCCAGAGGGTGTTGAAGAACTATGTGATCTTTACAACAAGACTCTGGCTGAGCTTTTGGATAAACATGCCCCAGCAGTCAAGAAAAAGGTCATTGTAAGACCAGGTTCAAAATGGTATAATGAAGAAAGCTAAGTTACAACGCAGGGTGGCAGAATGACAATGGCGCAAATCCAACCTGGAGGTTCACCCCACCATCTACAAATCAAATCGAAACAATGTCAGAAAAATCCTTAGAAATGCTAAAGCCTACTATTGTCTGGACAAAATATCTGCTATTGGTTATGACACGAAGAAATTTCACGGATTTATGCAATCAATATTAGGTGTTCAACAAGCGATTTTGAGTTAGCAAATAACTTTTCTAATTTCTTCATCTCTAAGATAGAAAACTTAAGAAGTCAGTTGGACAATCTTTCTGTTCAAACTCAGTCCTTATTTACAGACAAGAAAGAACGCGAACCACTGACTGAATTTCACCCATTTGCTCATGAAAAAATCCGAAAGTTTGTCTTGTCGTCAAAGAAAACAACATTTCCAACAACGTCCCGTTTCAAATCTCTCGTTTCTCTCAAAACTTTTAGAGAAAGCTGTCAACATCAGACTGCGTACATACATATCAAACAACAATCTTTGGGATAAATTTCAATCTGCTTATCGTTCTGGACATAGTACAGAAACTACCGTGTTGAGAGTTGTAAACGATCTGAGACGTTCAGTTGACGATTGATGTCTAGTACAGTCACTAGTGCTGTCAAGATTAGACTATTGTAAAAGTCTCTACAAATTACAGAAACTACAGAATACATCAGCCAGAATCATATCACGAACCAAAACATTATCTCAGATAACACCTATTCTAAAATCCTTACATTGGCTCTCAATTTCAGCTCGCATCAACTTTAAGGTTCTGTGCCTCACTTACCAGTGTCTACGAAATCTTGCACCCAGCTATTTATCAGAACTACTAACAGTATATCAACCAAATCGGTCCTTGCGATCTTACTTCCAGAATACGCTTGTCGTTCCACACTTAAAACTGAAACATTTTGGTGACAGAAGCTTTAGTATAGTTGCTCCTAAATTGTGGAATGGTTTGCCTTTGAAAATTCGAAACATTCACAACTAAAGACTCACTTATTTCGAGAATGCTATGCGAATTGGACTTTCTGTTCACTGTATATAACCATTGTCTCATTGCGCTTTGAGCATGCTTTTGGGTGGATTTGGCGCTCTACAAATGTATATTATTATTATTATTATTTATATGAAAGCTTTCATATTCATCGTCACGTGGCATGGATTATAACAATTATCTAAAAGAAAAATGTACAAGAAAAAAAAATTATCAAAATCGGTTTAAAAAAAATACAAAGTTACAATATAGTGAGAAACATTGCATCCGGTCAAAAAATAAAGGGAAACTAGAGGGAAATAACTGAGAATTGTGTTGCTGTAATCGGAATGACTTCCCACTCCAAAAGTTTCAGAAAAAGGAAATGAAAATGGTACGAACACATCGAAAAATTAAATGAGACAACGGAACAAATACTTTTTGAACCAGATTGACCCCAGTTGTTGCAATATTTACGTTAAATATGTAAATTTGGAAAACAAAAGACACAATTATCAAAATCGGTCAAAAACTCACAAAGTTACAAGTCCAACTAGACTTGCTTGCAAGGCTGAAGGCTTCACCTTACCCAAGGCAGCACAAAATGCCCACCACTCACCCCTTAAAACACACACACACACTTAAACAACTCAGATATTGACACTTTCTGTGCATGCGCATTACGATAGAATGAAAGTGAAAAATATAGTTGAACAATTTACAACATTATGAACTTGGATCGGTAGAATCCTACAGACGCCAGAAATCTAAATACGCAATCAAAAACTCAAAAATTCTTTAAAAAATTACAATTTCAGTACATTTTCAAATTTTCAGGAAAAAAGGAGAACGGTGTGGTATTGCAATTCGACCTTTATCGCATCCGCAATTTCTCCGGCTCTACAAAAATATAGCTTTTTCGAAAATCGGTTGGGAATTGACATTATCAGGACCTATTTTCATTTATGCACATTAAAGATTTACTTCACTTCCGGTCTGTTCAGAATTTTCGCTATAGTTCTGAGTAATTACTGCTTAGGAAAAATCATTAATCAGAACTCTATCTGCTTTAGTTTCAGAGATCTACACGAGAATAAAAAAAAACAAAACAGTTTGTACAGAGGGGTGCCTTCCTTATAAATAGCTTCAGTAAATAGCGTCATTTTCGCTGGTATCATATGATGACGTCATGTAGACAAAAACTTGGGATAATAATTTCAGGAGTAACTGTTATTGACTAAAATAAATTATTTTCACTCTACCCAGACAGCCACTCAGCTTTGGCCCAAGTATGGCCCACATCTGGCAGCCTCTAGGTAGATGTGGCCCATATCCAGCCAGATGTTGCCAGATGTGGGCCATATCTGGCTAATACTTTGCAACTATTGGCTCATTACTGGTGAATTTAAACTTATTTTTGTAACTGATATCTAAGAATATCTTGTCAGTTTGTTTAACAGTTTTAAATTTTTTGTTTCATATTCAAAACATTTCAAAAAATAATATTACGCGAGAAGTTTGCCATATCTGGGCCAGAGATGGCCCACATCCAAATGACCAAATGCCTCAAAATATCAACACAATAAATTTCAGCTCAGAATATGACATCTAGTTTCCAGTAGAATTTTCACTTGTTCTATATTAGTTTTATTACAAATAAATATTAAAGATAATATTTTTTGAATGTATTGTATACATAATATAAATGAAATCCTCTCACCCCACCCTCCCCCAAAAGCCAGTAAATGTAAATCTTTAAAGCAAAAATAATAAAATATTCTTTAAAGAAATCAATGAAATAAAGACAAAGTTTATTAAAACACAGTCTGGGTGTTGGGTATCATGCTACAAAGTAGCTAGATTTTAATTACTTTAGCAGATTCTGTACTCAGATTATACAATTTGTTGAAGCTAGCAGGTCAACCATGTTAATCTTTCAACAAAGCATAATGAACAGCCCATTTACTATCTTGAAATCTGTTTCATTGGCTAAATTTAAAATTGTAAAATTCAGTGTACAACAAATTAATAGAACTTAGTACTAACAAGAAACTGAAGACATTGCAGTGGTATGCAAACTGTGCATTATTTTCCCAGAACTTAGTTAAAGATAAAAAGATAAGTACATTTTATTACTTTCTCTGCAATAATATTAAATTAGAGAAGATTTATGTGATTTCATTATTTAAATAACTTCATTTAACTATTCTTTTGCCTTGGCAAATAAGAATTATTTGACTTAATACTTTGGTACTTGCATTGACAGACCCCTTGGTCATGCTTGATATAAAGAAGGAAAAACATGTACATTTTTTGCATTTATTGCAGGTGTGATAAATAACTTCACCACAAGGATGTAATGAAATATAATTTCAAAATGTTGTAAACAAAATGGCTGAATGGGGGAAGAACAAAAACAAGGGGAAGAAGAGGAGGAGATAGCTGCAGAAGGAAGAAGGGGAGAATGATATTGACATGGATAATTTGTATGCCTTAAGAACAGTGAATTCTTGTCAAAACAGTGAAATCTTGTCAAAACGTTGTGTGTGTATAGTAACTATCATCCATGGAACTGTGCTGTGTTATATGGATGAATAAATTTTATTATTTAAGATTTTGCTTTTGTTTTTAATGTATATGTTGTTTGTGCTGCATGCAAGATATCCTTAATTTCTACTATCATTTTGGGACTAACATATGGTTCAACCCTATTTCAACATAGGTCCCAGAGATAACTGAAGAAGTTGGACAGGCTACCCTACTCCTTGTCACATGCAAGCAGGGTTTCGCAACCAAGCCACTTGACTGGTGGACCGACCTTCTAATTTCACGAGCAAGTGTTAAACCACTTAGACCATGGCCATGCCTCTCAGTTTACAAAGAAGAAATAGGACAGGGAATAACGGGTTGCCCTCTTTGGCCCACATCTGGCATGGCATGAATTTCATCTGTGGGCCACATTTGGGCCAGTGATGGCCCAGACAATGGCCAATTGTGCCATCTCTGGCCCACACGTGGCATGCCATATCTTTGCCAAAGCCTGCCAGATCTGGGCCATGCAAGGCGAGCGTGTGCATTAGCGAATCTGGGCCAGATCTGGCTCTGATTGGGCCACGTCTGGCCCATGTCTGCCAGATCTGGCCCACATGTGGCATGCCATATCCGGCCCAATCATTTTGCCAGAGGCTGCCAGATGTGGGCCATACTTGGGCCAAAGCTGAGTGGCTGTCTGGGTAGAAGCAGCATTACCAGATATTTGTTACCAGTAAAACACCTTTAGTTCAAATACTGCCCCTTTCAAAAAAAGCTCTCTATATAATGCTTTATACGTAGGCAAAACGTTCAGATTATGACCAACTCGGACTGTTGTCAATGTCACACCAATGTGTACACGGGACTTTGGAATCACGTCCATATCAACTACTCAAATATGCAACTGGTTCAAAAATTGATTTAATATTCGATTTAATATCAACAATTTTCTGAGTTCGTGCACGTTAAAGATTTGACGTCAATAATAGAGTTATTACAAACAGATTCCATGCTCATACTACATCATGCCTTCTATCACAGGTACAATATTCGTACTTCTGCACGATACTACTGCAAGATACAACTGCATGTTTCGCTTAAAAATGAAAGGTGACGTTTTCAATTTTCGATCCCTTTGTTCTCATACTCCTGATATTTCTAACTGTTGCATAGTGGTTTCATAAATAAGACTACAGACCAGACTCTTTGTAAAACAACTTCCAAAATAAATATTACGTTGACTTTTCGAGAAAAAGACCTCTAAAATTGCCCCAAATCATAAAAATACGACGTTTTGGATATTCAATCTCGTTTTTGGACTACTCGTGACATTTAGAGAAATTGTTCAATGGTTTCACACAATACACCACCCATTAGACTCTCGACTGGGAAAGTTTTTGGAAAATCGTAGGCGGCGTTTCCGAGAAACATGCGTTTAAAATTGCTCGAAATCGTAAAAAACCTTACTTTTCAAAGTCCTATAACTTTTTCAATTTATGATAGAATTTTGTCGCCGTGGCTATCAAATGACGTTGTACTTTAACTACTCAGTAAACAGCCAAATGAAACTTCGCATTTTGCGCACAGGCACCCATTTTTCAGAATTTTGTCAAAGTTTGGATACTTTTCTTGACCACTTCCGGTGATTAGAGGATTTTCATCCATAGTCTAAGGACTGATGACGACTCTTGACTTCATATTCCTGAAGTTTCAGAAAAATCGTAGGCGCCGTTTTAAAGAAATAAGAACTCTGCGATTTGACCAAAATGCGTAAAAAATTGAAAAATCAAAGTACATATTTCATAACAAAACTTATATTGTTGGAATCGGAGTGATGTCAGCTATCCAAAAATATCAGTCATATTTTAAAATTCCCAAAAATAACAATTTTAGAAAATTTTGAAAATTTTCCATTTTTCACCAAAAAAATGAGAGCGACAAAGTTTCTAAACTCGATGTTTTTGAACAGCCATCTGCTCAGAAATGTCTCCAGCTATCCAAAATGTATATATCGGAAAAGTCGGATAAGAATTAAAAGAATTATGGCCGATTTTCAATTTGCGTGCACGTTAAAGATTTCACGCATTTCCGCTATGCGCACAAATTTGGTTTTACATTTAAGCACTGACCACCACCCAGTTTCTCGACAGAAAATCAAATTTCAGACCTCTATCTCTTATAGTTGCTGAGAAATAGGCAAAGTGGAAAAAAAATAATAAACTAGATCTGCTACTGTCCCATGCAGATATGAAAGCTTTCATAGTCACTGTCACTTCCTGTCACATGTCATGGGTCATATAAAAAATCCGAAGAAGAAAAAATAAATCATTAAAATCGGTCACAATCTAGCGAAATTAATGCGATTTTTCACTCGTAAACAACTTTGTCAGCACGAAAAACATCAAAAGCGAAATTCGAATTTTTGAAATATTCAAATACCAAAAATTCGACCCGTATCCCGTCTATCCTGAAATTGAAATGTATTAAATTTTAGACATAGGAGACGCATTGAACATACTATGCCCTGTTGTGTTTGCTTACAAGTCCGTAAATGTCGATTTTTCACTATGTTTCATATTCACTTCAAAATGGCGACCATCAGCTGACCTAAATCAAAATTCTGCTCTGAACGTTTTTTAGGTTTTCCTTCAAGGGTTCAGAAAATGTAACTCCCATGTCTGTAAGTGCAATATCGCAAAAGTTCTATTGTTTTTTCACGTTTCAAGATGGTCGCACTTCCGGTTCCATCGACAAACTCCATGGTTTGTGTATGAATCAGTAATTACTTGTCTAGTATCGAAAAAAAATTAGGTCATTCTGACCTTTATTTCGACGATTTTTTTGAAAAATTTGATTCTTAATTTCACCAATGGGAGATAATTTAGAAAATTTTTAAAGTCATTTTTCAAGTCGCATCAGCACTGTCTAAATTTCATGAAAATCGTACAACTATTAAAGAAGTTGTCAAGTTGGTCTCCACTTCCGGTTCGAAATCACAGCGACGAATTTTCGAATATTACAAAACTTTTAAAAAAAAAATCCCCCTGACCAGCTTAATCGTTCGCAATAAACGTTTGTACCTTAAAATTTGGCAAATTGCTGACTTTAAAGTGAGAAACATTACAACCGGGCGATATTTTCTGTGTTATCACCTTTACAGTACCATTGATTACCAACCGATTATTAAGAAAATTTAAAAATAAAACAGAAAGAGAGAAATGCGACTAAACGTCCATTCGATACAAACTAGGTCATTTCGGGACTAACATATGTTTTTTAATTTTATTTATAAACTTCCCTTGCGCTTACTGGTCTTCAGGAGTGGGAGGAAACCGAAGGACACGGAGAAAACCCACGAGGATGGACTCCATACTCCATGTCACGTGCAACCTGGAAATCGAAACGACGCCGGTTGACTCAATGACAGACGTTACGACATAGCGCGCGTATGTTAACCATTCAGTCATTCAGCCTCCCTAAAATCGGGAAATTGCTTACTTATTGCAAGCAACATTTCAACCGGGCGAAATTTTCTGTTTTAGCAGTTTAATTTGGACGGTACTTTAATTACCAACAGATTATTACAAAACTTTTGAAAATAAGCTCCAACTGACCAGCTTAATCGTATGCAATAAACGTTTGGCGTGAATTGAAAGTTCTGCACCGAGAAAGTTCATCTCGATTTTCCGGCGTGGTTCCCTCTTGTCAGTGAGGCAGAACGGAGGGCCTGACAAGGACAGCGGTCTAGTCGTTCGGATGGGACGCAAACCCAAGGTCCCGTGTACACGTTGAAGTGCACGTAAAATATCCCTAAGCAGTTGGAATTCGATACTGTTGAATAAGCTCTATACGATGAGTAAATGTGCAAATTGTAGTCACCCACGCTTAACAATGAAAGAGTGCAGTTTTCAATTTTCGATCCTTTTATTCTTCTACTCCTGATATTTTGGACTGTTGATCGATGGTTTCATATAAAAGACTATCGATAAGAGTCTTTGTAGAAGAAGTTCCAAAAAAATATTATGTTGATTTAAGAGAAAAGGACCTTTAAAAATGCTCAAAATCGTAAAAATACGACTTTTTGGATTTTCGATCTCTTTTTTTCTGCTATCTCTGACATTTAAAAAAAATGATACAATGATTTCACAGAACGGGCTATTAGACTCTCGATTGACAGGAGTTTCACCACCCTCTCTTCTTATTACCGAAGTTATCGTGCCCTAAATAATCAACAAATCAGCATATACCTCGTTCCAAAAACAGGGCAATTTAAAAAACTTCCTTTCGGAACTCCAGACAACGAGGCATTTTTACCTCGTTTGTACAGAAATGCCGAACGAGGCATTCTGAGGTTTATAGTGTTATTGTGTTTCAAAGTCTCGGCCCTTCAAATTGCTACTACTTTTCATATTCACTTCAAAATGGAATCCATCAGTAGACCTAAATCAAAATTCTGCTCCCAGCGATTTTTGGGCCAACCTTCAAGGATTCAGAAAATATTACTCCCGTGTCTGTAAGTAAAATAGCAAAAAAGCCTTAGGGATTTTTCACGTTTCAAGATGGTGGCACTTCCGGTTCGATCGACAAACTTCATATTTTGTGTAGGAATCAGTTATTACTTATCTAGTATCTGAAAAAAAAGGTCATTCTGACCTATATTTTGATGAATTTTTTGAAAATTTTGATCCTTAATTTCGTCACGGGGAGATAATTTTGAAAATTTCTAATTATATTTTGAAATCACATTGGTTTGGTCTACTTATATACTAAATTTCATGAAGATCGTACAACTATTAAAGAAGTTGTCAAATTGGTCTAAACAGCGACGAATTTTCGAAATTCAAAACTGCAGATGAAAATGATTTTTTTTCAAGGTATTCAAAGAAAAAAGAATTAGTAAGATCGGTCAAAAAATAACAAAGTTACGACTATGCATTGTCAGTTTTTTCGTTCGTCAAATTCGTATTCGTAAAACGTTTTGAAAATTATATTTAAACATCGTTCGCACCCCATTTTTGGGGGGTAGGTCAAAATTTCAGGAAGATCCTATGGATAGATTCTGAGAAATCCGATTTGCAGAAAACACACCAAATAATAATAATAACTTTAACAGAAACAATAAGCTTTCATATGTAATATGAAAGCTTAATAATGATCTTAGCAATAAAAATAGCCTTTCACCATTTGGTGAAAGCCTAAATAATCTGTAAACTAAAGGGAAGTGACTGAAACTTGTATAGCTGTAATCGAGCTATCAAAATTAGGAATATATTATATAATTATGGTTACTAATATGTTTGGTTATAAGTAGGTAATAGTGACAATTTCTTAAGCATGTTTTAAACAAAGGGTCATAGACTACAATATACAAGAATGGCACTCTGCAATAGAAAAAAACTGTTCAAAGCAAGATTTCTATACCGAAATTAAATAATTGCTAAATCCAGAAAAATATTAATCAACTATAATAAATAAACAACATAGAGAAAATGAATGAAATGGGGTTTAACATCCAACGTACGGCTCCTAAACTGGGCTAATGAAGACGGGCATACGCCATAAAGTGTGCAGTGAGGGAAATTTTACCCGGGTAGCGGCGTTACAGCCTACTCTTATATCGAATTCCAACTGACTGGGGATCTTTTAGGTGCAAACCAATGTGTACACGGGACCTCAGATTTTCGTCCCATCCGAACGACCGGACAGCTGTCCTTGTCAGCACCCCCCCCCCTGCCTTGCATCACTGACAATGCAGGAATCGAACGCGCAATCTCCAGGCTAGCAAACCTGCGTTTTACGCACTTAGCCATAACAACACAGAGTAGCTTTAAGTAGATTAAGACAAAGTAGCAAAAACCTTACAAAAGTGTCAGATAGAGCTATATCAATAGAAAGAAATGACACGACATGTAAATACTGTTTCAATGAGAGACATACAAGAACAATTGAAAATGAATTACATATTTTGGTTCACTGTCAACTATATGACAACCTGAGAACTATGAGCAATGTCAATAATTACTGCAAAAGTGAGAACCACGTTAAAGTTTACTTGCAAGGTACTAATTGTAATATAATCTGTAACATAATTAAGTTTATTTATAATGCTATGGAAAGAAAGAATAGAAAATTACCCGAGTAAACTAAAGTAATAAAATCAGGATGTAATATGAGATTATGACGAATCCGTGTAAATAGTGTTGGTTTGTTATCTTTGTAATTTTATGATCTTGTCTTGAGCGTACATGGTCTGAATACTTATTGAAAATGGCTTGTATAAAGTATCTCAAAAAGGAAAATGAATTACTAAAATCGGCAGAAGAGAGAGAAATGGGGTTTAACCCTCCACTCGATACAAATTAGGTCATTTCGGGACTAACACATGGTTGAATTTTTTCAATAATTCGCTTGCGGATAGGGGTTTAGGCGTGGGGGGAATACGGAGGACACACACGAGGTTGGACAAGCGATCATACTCTTTGTCACGTATAACCGGGAAATCGAAACCACGCCAGTTAACTCAACGACAAGCGTTACGATACAGCGGGCACCTGCTAACCATTCAGCCATCCAATCCCCCTACCAGCCGGTTTTGATAAAATTTTCAAAATAAGCAGCTAAGATCGCGATCAACATTTGACCTGACAGAAATTTCTAAGGTACCGGGTAGTACATAAAAAACAATCCAAGGAAATCTGACCTATATTTTGTCGATGGCAAAAAGATGGCACTGGACATCGACAAATGGTCATAAATGAAAATGGTCATAAATGAAACGTTTTCCATACGTATAAAGCATATAATAGAATGCAATATTCAAAGTGGCAATATTTGAACAACGTGTGTTTTACAAGGAAATCTGACCTATATTTTGTCGATGGCAAAAAGATGGCACTAGACATCGACAAATGGTCATAAATGAAAATGGTCATAAATGAAACGTTTTCCATATGTATAAAGCATATAATAGAATGCAGTGTTCAAAGTGGCAATATTTGAACAACGTGTGTTTTACTGTTAACCAAAATATGCAATTGATGCTTATAAAGTGAAAATAACTATCTTAGTAAATAACATTAAGCTGTAGAATTTCTGTGCGAGGTCCTTTGTCTACATGACCTCATCTCTTGATACCATTGAAAATAAAGCGCTCCGACGTTGCTATTTATGAGGAAGTCTCGCTTTCATAATTAATAATAAAAAAAACAGCGCAGGTTATTATGGTTTAGATTTTGGTAGTTATCTTAGACATTTGGTTCCTTTTTTGTCCCATTCCGGAAACTGTGTAGATCCTCAATTTCTGAAAGGGGAGATAAATTAGGAAATTTCTGATTATATCGTTGAAGCTAGATCAACAAGATCTACTTACTTTCCAAATTTTATGAAAATCGTACTAATATCCAAGAAGTTGTCATGTTTGATTTACTTTACTTCCGGAATAGGATGTAAATGACGTAATATTCGAATTTAAAAAATTTGAAATACCAGATTCAAAGTAAATGTTATAAGGTATTCAAAGAATAATAATAAGTAAAATAAAAAACAAAATCACAAAGTTACAGCTGTCAAGGTCGATTTTTTCATCAGTTAATTTCGGTGATTTGGATTCGCAATACGTTTCGAAAATATACTCTCCCAAAAAAGAAACGCAAAGTTACATTTCGTCGTCGGTATATCCCCGCTCTACCATCGCCTTGTTGCAACAAGAATCGCGACACGTCGCTGAACCAAACTGTTCTCCAGTGTTGCTGTGTCCATACCGTCAGTGCCTGATCCATTAAAGTTGGATTTCAAGGTGTTGGCGTATTTCAAAACAGAAGCTCTGCCTCGTTATTCGGTTTCACGTAGGCGTTTACCTACTGTCTGGTACGAGATTCTACGCCGTCTGGGAATTGCTACTGCAGTAGAGGTCGCTGTTGAAAACCATTTACGCCAATGACGTAACCGGAAGTGACGATCCAGGACAGGTGGGGTCACTCTTGTTTGGCCTGAGCTAGGGCGGTAACGTGTTGAACTTTGTTGTCGGTACCCATCCCAAAGGCGACAAATGGAACCAAGAGAAACATTCAGCAGCTTGGCTACATCTGTCTTGGATTCACCTGCTTGTAATCGTCCAATAGCGTTGTTGTGTTGGTCTTCGTTCAGATGTGGCATCATTTGGTTCGTTGAGTGTTTACATGTGCAACTGATTTGGAAACCGAGTACCCCGGGATTGTAAAGACCTTAGATCTAGGTTCCACGCGAAAAAGTCGCGAAGTTGTTAAATTCGTGGTTCTTGGTGCAATCAAGCGATAACAAATTTCGACAAAAAGGATGACCAGTCACAATTAGTGACCCTACCTTTAAAATCAATAATGAATTTCTTTTATCCTTACATAATGGCATTGAAAACAAGTAAGATTTACCGAAACACTGACCTCGTTCAAACAAAAAATTGATGAAACATGGGTTGTGCGTTTCTTTTTTTGAAGAGTATATATTGATTCCAAGGCCACCACCCATTCTTGGATGGAGGATAACCAGAAATGTATTGATTTCCTAAATTTGAGACGAAATCTCGAAACTGTGACCCAATTGATTATTTTCAAGCTGTTAATCGGAATTATTCACGCGAGTACAACTTTGTCGGGCATGGAAAACACCAAGGGCGAAATTCGAAATTTTGAAATTTACAAATACCAAAAATTAGACCATGAGCATTAATTTCAGAAATAGGAAACGAATTCAACAAACTATTCTGTTTATTTACATGCCCGTTAATGTCGATTTTTCACTATTTCTCATATTCAGTTATCTTAAATCAAAAATTTACTCTGAACTTTTCTTAGGCATTCCTTCAAGGGTTCAGAAAATATACAACTCCCGTGTCTGTAAGTAAAATATCAAAAAAGTCCTGTGGAATTTTCACATTTCCAGATGGTGGCACTTCCGGATTGAGGAAGCGAACTACGGTCTATTCTGTTTATTTACATGCCCGTTAATGTCGATTTTTCACTATTTCTCATATCAGTTATCTTAAACCAAAAATTTAATCTGAACTTTTCTGGGGCATTCCTTCAAGGGTTCAGAAAATATACAACTCCCGTGTCTGTAAGTAAAATATCAAAAAAGCCCTGTGGAATTTTCACATTTCCAGATGGTGGCACTTCCGGCTCGAGCTACAAACTCCAATTTTTGTGAATGAATCAGTAGTCTTCTAGCTAGTATAGAAAAATTCAAGGAGATCTGGCCTATATTTCATCGATTTTTGTGAAAAATTTGATCCTTAATTTCTCCAATGGGAGATAAGTTAGAAAGTTTCTAAAGACATTTTTCAAGTCGCATCGGTAAGATCTACTTACATTCCAAATTTCATAAAAAAAAAAGGTGCATCTATTAAAGAAGTTATCAAATTAGCCATAACTTCCGAAACGAAATCACAGCGACGAATTTTTGAAATTCGAAAATTTGAAATTGCAGGTGAAAATGGCTTTTGCCAAGGTTCTCAAAGAAAAAAGAATTAGTAAAATCAGACGTTTTGATAGATACAGAGTGGCGTCAGGTCTTGCCACACAGTCTAATAATCAACAAGTAAATATGCTAATATACAGCATTGGACCACAAGCAGAAGATATATTCCAAAGTTTTGTCTTTGACAATCAAGCCGACATTCAGATTATGCAATTGTGAAAATCGCATTCCAGAACCATTTCATCATCCTAGAAATGTCACATTTGAACAAGCCAAATTTAACCAAAGATGTTAACGTGAGGGAGAGTCTGTTGATTCTTTTATTACATCATTACATCCTCTCACTGAGCATTGTGAATTTGGTTTACTTCGTGGTCAACTTATTCGCGATCGGATGGCATAACTGATGTTAGTTTGTCAAAGAAACTACAGTTAAATCCAGCTCTAACATTACAAGCTGCAATTGATAATGTTAGACAACACGAAGCAGTTATTTCTCAAACAAACGAGCTTCGTCAAGAACCTGCAGAAGATTTATCTGGTATAAATGCTATTCGTCAATTTAAGAAGAATCCAGGTGGTCTAGAGAAACGACATTTCAAGAAACCTACCCAATCTTGTCAAGCTCAACAGCAGAAATTTCAAGCTGATAAGAAGACTTCCAGTTTCCATCGTTGCGACGGTTCGTCTCATAAACGTGATGATTGTCCAGCTCATCAAAGCACTTGTAGACAATGCCACAAAGTCGGACATTGGGACAACGTGTGTCATAGTAAGCGAGTTTTTCAAGTGTCGGACACTCCACAAGACATGCTCTTTATTGGTTTTGCCTCAAATTCTAATGATAACCCTTTCAAAGTTAAGCAAACTGCAGAATACTTATGTTGTTGATAATCTAAACTGTCCATTATTATGCAAACCTGCAATTTTAGATTTTAATTTGTTACAGTTGGCTGATTTAACTCAATCTACTGCGTATGTTGATAGTGTAAAATTGTAATCAGAAGTTACCTTATGTCCAGCAATATCCTAAACTGTTTAAAGGGTTGCGCACTCTTGAAGGTGAATATACCATTCGATTAAAGCCTAGGGCTAAACCTTATTCTGTTGTTACATCAAGAGTTGTCAAATTAGCACAATATGATAAACTCAAAAAAGAACTACTGCGTTTAGAACGTAGTGGGGTTATTTCTAATGTAGACCAGCCAACTGATTATTGTTTTCCTATAGTACCTGTAACTATATAAGCCTAATGGAGATTTAGAGTTTGTGTAGATTTTACTAAACGTAACGACAATGTTTTACCAGAACATTATATGCTTCCTACTGTAGATTCAACTTTAGGACAATTGGCAGATGCAAACATATTTTCTAAGTTGGACGAAAATTCTGGTTTCCCCAATCAAGATTATTTACAACTTTTATGACACCGTTTGAACGTTTTTGTTATAACAGGCTTCCTTTTGGAAATAACTCAGCAATTGAGTATTTTTATAAAGTTTTGTGCCAGATCTTAGATGGTACATCTGGTGTCTTATGTCATATGGGCGACATTTTAGTTTTTGGCTTCAATCAATCGTAACATGATCAACGTTTACGTGTCATATTTCAGAAATTATCAAATGCAGACATGACCTTAAATTTAGAAAAATGTCAGTTTTCCATGACTCGTTTAAAGTTTCTTAGACATATCATTTCTGATGCAGGAATTGGACCTTATCCTAAAACAATATCTGCAATTAAACATATGAAACCTCCATCAGATATTCATGGCGTAAGACGTATTTTGAGTATCGTTCACCAGTTCGGAAAATTTATTCCAAATCTTTCAGATTTAACTAAACCATTACGTACCCTGGCAGCCAAAAATGTGAATTTTGTTTGGTCATTAACATATTTGATAAATTGAAAGAAGCAATTTACAGCCCAAAAGTTTTAAAACACTGTGATCCAAACCATGAAACAATGGTCACGGCTGATTCTTCACAATTTAGATTGGGCGCAGCTCTTTTACAACGTGCTTCATTAACTTCAAGTTTGCAACCTGTTAGTTTTGCTTCTCGAACTTTAAAATCGACCGAACTCAACTATCCCCAAATTGAGAAGGAATCTGTAGCTGTAACATGGGCATGTGATAAATTTTCTGACTATCTTACTGGAATTAGATTTAGAATTGAAACTGATCATAAACCTTTGATTTCATTACTGGGGTCAAAATCAATTAACGAACTTCCTCCCATAATTCAACGATTTCGTTTGAGATTATTTCGATATAAGTATTCCATATTTCATACCCCTTGAAAAAGTTTAGTTATAGCTGATGCTTTATCTATAGCTCCATTATGTAGACCCAATGAAAAGGTTGATGATCAGTTAACGTTAGAGTGTGAATCAATGATTTCAGCAATCATAGAAACATTTCCTGCTAGAGAAAAATGATTGTAAGAACTACAACCTAATTGTAATGTATTTATAAAGGATAAAAAGATTCATGGTATTGTAATTAGGAAATGTACAAATTCTCCAAGATCATATATCATTGAAACTAATTTTGGTAAAATTAGGAGAAACCGAGGTTCTTTAATTCCATGTAATCCACCCATCGTTGAACCATATAATTCAGATATGCATGATGATGACGATTGTAAATCTTATACTGATAACCAAATGATTGATCATAATTTGTCATCACCTCCGTTCATTCCTAAACCTAAGAGACGTAACAATCCGATAAACATAAGAAAATCAAAACGTGTTCATAAACCTGTTAAACGCTTAGTAACTGTAATTTAAATATGTACATCATTATTTATGTTTTTCAAATTTTGTAAACTTTTATTTAAAACAAAAAGGGATGTTGTGTGAGCCTAGTTCTATATTTAGCAAACGCTCAATTGTACTGGTCACGTGATATTCTATTGTTTTATGCGCAACTGCTATGTACCATGCTTGCAGACGAATAAATATGTAGACACAAAATCTCTCGTTTCTACCAACACAACAATAGTAAGCAATTTAAATGTTGTTTGTAAGCTGTGTTCATTTTCACCTTATCTATCATTGTTTATTTTTTTATGGAGATGCTCGATTGTCAGTCCGGAACGTCACGAATTGGAGGAATCACAATCGAGTGCTTTAGCCCCAAAAGACTACTTTTCACTCGATTGTCACTTTTTGGCAATTTAATGCCGGAAACGTTCAATTGAGTATCCCCATTTGTATTTATTATGTATATTAGATCACTGTTTGTGACATCTCACAACTCTCCAAGTAAATTGCACTATTATGTTTATACAATTTCTAAATATGGAAAATACGTTTGTTTTTATATTGGAGAATATCGAAAAAGAGCTATTTGTTTTCCGATATTCAGGCTTGAATTTCAAAATGCAGATTTGATGAACGTATATCGCAGTGGATTCAGATAAAAACTGCACTTGCTCCTTGTTTTTGATATTGGAATTTAATTAATTTAAAAAAAAAATAAAGGAGAAAGAGCTTTTATTATGTGAATCCACTGCTCAGACATCCTCATTTATGGTATCTTTAGTTCGGTTTAGAACAATGATTTTTGGAAATATTCTGTAACTATGCATCCGTCAGATCTGCTTTTTTGAGATTCAATTCGTTTTTCGAGATTCGCCAATGTCAAAAAACAAGGAGAAAAGAGCTTTTTTTATGCGAATACACTGCCCAGACACCCCTTTTACGATATATTTAGTTCTGTTTAGACCACTAATTTAATCAAATGTGTTTTGAGACATTGTGTACATATACGTAATTAAAATCTGTATTTTTGAGATTCCAGCTTGAATATCATAAACCGAGTAGCTTGTTTTTGACATTCACCAATATAAAAAACAACAGTTAGACTCATGTCCCCCGCTGCAATCCCAAAATAAATAGATGACACATATTAATTAATCGCACATTTATTTTTTCAAAAGTATGGAACAATCAAACTATACACTCAATTTCATCACTCTCTATCAGATAGAATCAAGATTTGTCTTATCCCTAAGCATCGATCAATGAAATTGATAAACTCTGACACATATTAATTAATCGCACATTTATTTTTTTTTTCAAAAGTATGGAGCTATCAAACTATACACTCAATATCATCACTCTCTATCAAGTTTTCTTGTCCCAAAGCATCGATCAATCTAATTGATTAGCTCTACTTAGCTGCAGCTCGAAATGTTTATCATTGAACTTAGTCAAGGCATTCATCTAATGAACATTTACATCAAGTTTAATCATTTTAACTCTATGAAAAACAGAGTTGTTATGTACCAAAGTCTTGACTAATCAAATTGAGTTTCATCACCCTCACTTCATTATAACCAAAGTACTCGTGCCCCAAAGCATCAACCAATTGCTTATCTCTGCTTACCCAAAGCAGAAAATGTCCATCACCGAACTCCATCAAGGCATTCACGAAAGGAAAGCCTACACCAGGGTTGACATTCAAGCTCAGTTAGAAGGCGAGTTATTGTGTTTCAAAGCGTCGGCCTATAAAATTGCTTATGGCTCTGCTTAACGGGAGCAGTAAATGCTCATAATCAAACTTAGTCAAGGTAATGATATAATGAAACTATACACTACGTCTCATCACCATCACTTAATTAGAACTAAAGTTATTGTGTCCCAAAGCATCAACCAATCAAATTGCTTATCTCTGCGTACCTTAAGCAGAAAATGCTCATCTTTGATTTCCTTCAAGGCATTGATCTAATAAACACTTACATCTAGTTTGAACATTTTAACACAAGTATAAGGAGAGTTATTGTGTTCCAAAGTCTCGGCCGATCAAATTGTTTATCGCTCTGCTTACCCTGAGCAGAAAGAATGCTTATTATCGAAATTAGTCAAAGTATTGATGTAATGAAACCATACACTAAGTTCCATCACTCTCACTTAATTAGATCTAATATTATCTGTCCCAATGCATCAACCAATCAAATTGCTTATCTCTGCTTACCCTAAGCAGAAAATGCCTATTTTCAAACTCCACCAAGACATTGCCCTAATAAACACCCACACCAAGAGTTATTGTTTACCATAAAATAAAGTGTGACGGACAGACAGACAAGCTGGCATACGACTAGCCAATATCAAACAACAAGGAAAAAGGCAAGCTTTTATGTAAATCCACTGCTTAGGCATCTTCATTTACTATATATTAAGTTCCGTTTAGAACACTGATTTAATCAATTGTGTTTTGGAGACATTCTGTAGATATACATGATTAAATATTTTTGAGATTCGCCAATATCAAAAGAACAAGCAGAATTTTTTTTTATGAGAATCCACTGCTCAGACATTCTCATCCTCAAATGTGTTTGATCTGTATTTATTTTAGATTCAAGTCTGAATATCGAAATCGATTAGCTCGTTTTTCGAGATTCGCCAATATAAAAAAAAAAACAAGTAGAAATAGCAGTTTTTATGTGAATTCCCTGCTCAGCCATCTTCATTTATGATATCTTTTTGTTTTACAAATCTGATTTAATTAAATATGTTTTGGTATGGAAGACCAAACAGCTATTTTTTCAATGTTCTTAATTCTTAGTTCTTAATTCATAGCCCTTAATTATTATTTCTTCATTTGTTGTCGTATTTTGACAGTTGTACACTAAACTAACATTTCTATCGTAAAATCAACATTTGTTTCACAAATCGGACATTTGTCATCATATTTGTAAAATGTATTTTTGTTTTACTCAATTGTATCTTAATATAAAGATAAAATTTATTTTTGTAAATCAAAAAATAATCTACATTTACAATTCATCATAAGACATACAACGTAAATCGAATATCGAACAAAAAATTTCCAAATATAAATCTCCAAAAATATTTCCTGAAATTCAACAAACGGAAATCAACCAGGCATACCGTAAGTCACCATACAATAAAGAAGCATCGACCAAGCGTAAAATGACTTGAAATCACGTGTCATGTTTCTATATATGAAAGTAGACATATGTCGTTGGATCAAATTCAATATGGAACTTTTCTTAGGTTATTTTGATAAGTTGAATGTCCCTTCTAATAGCAGTGTAGAAGTCGAAGGAAAATATTAACGCAACTTATGCTTTTTCAAATCATTCATTTCTAAACAATCATACTAATATTGTTAAATCATCTAAAATAGATAATTATATTTGTCAAAATCCAACAAACGATGTTGATCATGCACAGTGTAGTATTAATATAAATGATTCATTCTCTGATAACTACATTCAGTCACCACACTGTCATCGGCAATTCGTGATGAGGTTAATGAAACAGGTGTCGATAATTTTCCAATCCACCTATCACTAAATGTAATGGATTCAAACTCAGTCATCTAAACATCAACAGATTTTACAGTAAATTTTATGATGTCAATTATTCTTATTGAATCTAATAACATTGACATTTTAAAAGTCAAAAGGGATAGATTTATAAATCTTCAAAAAAACAAAAACAAAAAAAACAAAAAAAAAAAACACTGTGACAACATTATTTCACGGCGCAAAAATTAAATTTTACTGTGATAAATAGAAAATAGTGAAAACCGACAAAAAGAGCCGTTTTAACTTTTTAATTCTCTTTTTGACCACATTGCTGAGGTGACTATTCTCCCGGATAATGGTAATGACACTGAACTCGCGAATGTAACTAGTTTTGTGGGGGTTATTTTCGTATTTTGGGGGTAGAATTTGTTTTTAAATGTTCAAAACACAGCTTGTGCCTTTCTTTTCAGGGTCGTTCCATGTGGCCCTGGACACCCGGATAGGCACGCCCTTCTACTTTCGATTTAATTGGTTACAACTTCGGGAATGTAATAGTGGAAAAAAAAGAGTTATTCGATATGGGCGAATAATCCATATTGGCGAATGTCGGAAAACGAGCTACTTGTTTTTCGATATTCGAACTTGAATCTCAAAAAAAACAGATTCGATGGATGTTTATCTTCAGAATGTCTCCAAAATATGGAATACGAAACAGCTTTTTATTCGGTGTTCTAAGTTCCTAATTCATAATCCTTAATTCTTACTTCTTCATTTGTTGTCGTATTTCGACATTTATACACTTAAATTAACATTTGTATCTTAAAATCAATATTTGTGACGGCTCACATCTAACTGAGTCGGAATACGCACGATCCAATAAAGACAAAATAAGTGAAAATATTGATTTTGATCGAAATTGAGATTTTCACAAAAATGAGTCTATAAATATATTATTTATCGACCTAAAAGATCAAAATGGCAATTAAACATTTTAAAATGCCCTTTTTTGGACGTTTTGTAAGAGTACCGTTTTTCTCTGCTTGCAATGGTACGATCAGTCAATCCTTCTGCGAAGTAAACAATTTCGGCTTGTTGCTATGCTGCCAACACGACTAGCTTGCTGATTGGCCCAGACAGCGCATGCAAAGCATTGTGGTTCCGTGGCCGCATCGTGGCTCAAGCGGTTGATAGAAATTAGATTTGGGCTTCTCTGATGATAGATTACTAAGATAAACTACTAAACTTTATAAACCAATCAACAACCTCAATCTTCCAACCACTAACACCAAGGAGCTAATTAATTAATGAGATTAACTGAAGTTGAACTCAAAGTTATAATATACAAACTACTCTCGTATTCATTGTTCTAATTTATAGCGCTATCATAGGAAATGTGAATATGCCGCATGTGTTGTGGATGTTTTGCTTTGAAAAAAGTGTATTTAAAAAAAGAAAATATTAATATCAAACGACAAAATAACGAATGGTTTAATGACCTGGTTGCTGTGTAATATTGTTTTAGCTATACTTGCTTTTTCTAACAACTGCAGATTTCAGTGTATTCAATTCATTTGCAACTAAATGAGATTTCTCACGACCACCCTTTCCATTCTCGAACGTTAAACAGTCACCCATGCCCGATGAATTAATCAATTAAATTCTCGTAATGCAATTTATATCCACTGTAAGTGTAATCTATACACCGGTACCGTCACCGTGCCATATTATACGAAAAAACTCCATAGTATATACAATGGCTATAATTAAGGTGTTCTTTGATCAGAAGGCCTAGTATCATGTATTTTAATTAGTAATATTGTGTGCTGCATTATAATACAATTTGTTATTTTGTTTTGTTAAATTTATGAGAGTTTTTAGCATACTGTTGTCTTGATACCCTACCATTGTTTCACTGGTATACCCTACCCTGTAAGGTGTGACCATAACTATTGAGTAACCATAAAATCATCGAATATGTAAAATGATAAATATTCGTCTAATCGACCCAAAGCTATTTTTTTCGCATTCAGCGCCCCCGAAAACCACTAAATGATATATTACACGCGTATCAAGTATAAGAACTCCAATAATTGGTTTGGTGGCCATGTTGAAAAACAAGATGAAGGATACAGTCGGGTCAACCCTGATGCTACAACGTTCGTGCCTGATTAACACATATAAAGTGACACTGCACCAAACGTTTACAAATATTGTCATTTTGTCGCCATTTTGTTAGAACAAAATGGTCGATATTATCGGATCAATTTTATCATTTTGGTCGCCATTATGAAAAACAGAATGGCGGATACTGTCGGGTTGGCTCTTATACTGCAATTTTTTGATGCAGTATCCCAAAAGCCCATTCAATGACATAAATAAACACATAACTTATGAAAACTCGAACATTTGTCATTTTGGCGTCCATTATGAAAAAAGAGATTGCGGAAATTGACGGATGAAATTTTTACTACAATTTTCGTCATCAGCACCCCGGAAAACCTCTAGAAAAACAATATGCAACTACAAAATAGCAAATAAATGGCTTGCGCTTGGTTTTTATGGTATTTTGTTTTGAAACATAATAATAATAATAATAATAATGTATATTTATAAAGCGCATATATCCATCCATAAATGCATGCTCAAGGCGCTAACATATGTACACTGTCAATAATTCACTATTCAACTGTCTTGGTCATTAATGGTCATACCAAATCTTTGACTCGATTTTTCTCAAAACTTACTTTGGTGAGTTGCATGGCTTCAAGCAGTCACAGCTCTGTCAATTTATGTCCGATTTGAACAACCTATACTTCAAATTAAAGGTAATGAATCGGAGAAAATGAAAATAACAATAACTCAATTTTCAAAATTTACTCATTAAGACTCAGTATACTATGGCCGGTCACATTTGTTTCACAAATCAGATTTGAAAAATGTATTTCAATATAAAACATGAGTAGAAATCAGCCTGGCATACAATAAGTCACCATACAATAATGGGAATCGAGTATAAGCACAGCACTGAACAGCAGTAAATATTTGCTAGGCCGCTACAGTCACTGACAATGTTTTGAACATTTTGTACACACCCATTTGCTGTATATTATTAACTCAGTGTTGCCAATTTTCCATTTTCTGTAGGAAAGCTATAGCTATTTCTAAACCTGACAAGCGTATAGACCCCAATAGATTAAAATAAGGGCATTTTTAGACATTTTGAGTCATTTGAGTAGGTATGAAAGCATTTTTACATCGAAATGGGAGAATCTGGAGATTTTCTGTGAATATTGATGATTTTTAGACACAATTAGGTGAAATTACAATGTTGTTCACTTTATCTGTGCTTTCTGAGACTGAATACGGCAAAATTGGACATTGAAATATTTTTCTTACTGTTAGAAATTAGATAAAAACTGAAATTTTTTTTCACTAACTTTGAAAAAAACAAAATTTAAATTATTTTATACATGACAAATTTCTGACAAATTAGTCATCATATTTTCAAAACTAAGGCATATCAGTCACAGCCTTGTATTACACAGACAGGCCATAGATCACTAATTATTTCCCCACTGACTTCAATGTTAACTCTCGTCTCTTAGACCGGTTGTAACTTTTTCCCAAATATTCGTTGGGTAAAACGCTTTCTGCCACAGATGGAGCAACATGTGGCAAACTCTTGCCCAAATGCATGTATGAGGTTCTTCATGAAAAACTTGAGATATACAAGTTGGAAGTAGAGAAAGCTAACCTTGCAATTTTCGGTCCTCCCTTTCAACGTAACCAACCTCACAGCTCTTGTATCCTTCCGCCTCAAAATCATGAATATTCAACAAACCTGACAGAAAATGTATTTTCAAACACTTTTCATCGATTCTACACCAAAAACTCACCAAAAATCGCCATGCAAAAGGGGGAAAAGGGAAAGGGACTAAAAATAACTTTCGCCCGTGACGGCCCATGAATATTTGGTGAGCTGTGTCCATATGGGGTACCCATTAAGTCGCGTCAATGATATTCTTGTCAGTGACTGTAGCGGCCTAGCAAATATTCACTGCTGATCAGTGCTGTGCTTATACTCGATTCCCATTATTGTATGGTGACTTATTGTATGCCAGGTTGATTTCTACTCATGTCTTATATTAAAATACATTTTTCAAATCTGATTTGTGCAACAAATATTGATTTTAAGATACAAATGTTAATTTAAGTGTATAAATGTCGACATACGACAACAAATGAAAGAGTAAGAATTAAGGACTATGAATTAGGAACTAAGAACACCGAATAAAAAGCTGTTTGGTCTTCTATATTTTGGAGACATTCTGAAGATGAACATCCATCAAATCTGTTTTTTTTGAGATTCAAGTTCGAATATCGAAAAACAAGTAGCTCGTTTTCCGACATTCGCCAATATGGATTATTCGCTCATATCGAATAACAATTAACTCATTTTTTTTTTCACTATTATATTCCTGAAGTTGCAATTCTAACCAATTGAATCGAAAGTAGAAGGGCGTGCCTATCCGGGTGTCCAGAGCCACATGGAACGGCCCTTAAAAGAAAGGCACAAGCTGTGTTTTGAACATTTAAAAAACTAATTCTACCCCCAAAATACGAAAATAACCCCACAAAACTAGTTACTATTCAAATTACCCTTAAGCCATGTGTCTTGTTGGAATCTGTGACAGCACAGGTGTAAAATATTATAAATTCTAAGCCATCCCTAGTGTAGCTACAATCAATCATGCTATTTGGGCCTCACTCCTACATCCGCATCTGATGAGCTACAGAAGCAAGTTGAGCGGGTGTTATGTTCTCAATTTAGTGTCCTTAACCCAGCGATACAACCCTGGATCCAGTTCCGGTGGATTACGAATTTCCAATGAACACCACACAATAGCATGGCGGTGACATCTTTTTTTTCCCACTTTCACTACAAATTCATCTTTGATGCAAGACTACATAGTTTTAAGTGTGGATGATGATGATATATTTCATGTTTTGGATGCCTATACTCCGCAGCGTGTTTCAGGCATCGATTTGCAAGAGCGCTGTCCATAACAAGCTGGCAAGAATCGTGTTACATTGGAATCGCCAATCAAAGCATGAACAACCGTTGACATTGACCAAACTACGGAGAAACACATGCCAATTATCATTGAAATCCTGCCAGCTCACACTCTTACTCAATATAAGACGGTTACATGGAACAGTTTTGGAAGTGGTTAGAGCTTGGTTGTATTCTCTGTCACTCGTTGGAGTATTATAATCGGTGTTTACACGGACCACTGTATTTATTTCAGAATGTTATTGGCAGAGTTCTAGCAAATCGATGCCTGAAAGACGCTGGTGAGTATGGGCATCCAAAATTGGAAATGTATCATCATCATCCCCACCCAAACCACGTAGTCTTGTTCAATGAGTGATGCAGATTCTGAAAGAAGACACTATAGGCTACTAAAATCCATCATTAAAAAACTTTGTAAACAATTTCCAGTTTCACTCGAAATACTGGGATTGGCGGCCGTATTATATACAAGAATTAATAATATTGGTAAAAACTGGAATAACTTCGTCTAGACAGTCCTTAAGAAGGGGAAACAGAACAGGATCTAATGAACAAGATTTATGAGCATACGATTTAATAAGCTTTTAAACAAAAGATTCACTAGCCAAGCTAAATTTTGTTAAATAACAGAATTTTCTAACTTAACCAAGGGCAAGAACGTTAAAGTCAATAGTTTTATTTAATTCATAAAGTTCACTTCATGTTTTCTGTATTTTTATTTGAAAGAAATTTGAGAATACATTCGCGAGTTCAGTGGCATTATCATTATCCGGGAGAATAGTCCACTCAGCGATATGGTCAAAAAGTGAATTAAAAACTTTATACGGCTCTTTTTGTGTGTTTTCACCATTTTCTATTTATCACAGTGAAATTTAATTTTCGCGCCGTCAAATAATGTTGTCATAGTGGTTTTTTTGTTGGTTTTTTTTTTTTTTTTTTTTTTTTGTGAAGATTTATAAATCTATCACTTTTGAATTTTAAAATGTCAATGTTATTAGATTCAATAAGAATACAACAATTGACTTCATAAAATTTACTGTAAAATCTGCTGATGTTTAGATGACCGAGTTTGAATCCATTACCTTTAGTGATAGATGGATCGACACCTGCTTCATTAACCTCATCACGAATTGCCGATGACAGTGTGGTGACTGAATGTAGTTATCAGAGAATGAATCTTTTATATTAATACTACACTGTGCATGATCAACATCGTTAGTTGGATTTTGAAAAATATAATTATCTATTTTAGACGATGTAACAATATTAGTATGATTGTTTAGAAATGAATGATTTGAAAAAGCATAAGTTGCCTTAATATTTTCATTCGATTTCTACACTGTTATTAGGAGCGACATCCAACTTATCAAAATAACCTAAAAGAAAAGTTCCATATTGAATTTTATCGTACAGATAAAAGATCCTGTGCTGGAAGATGTTACAATACTACTTGTTCGGCATTAAAATCGAAACTGTAACCAAGAAATCCGACTCCTACAGCATTTTTAAGGAAACTGAACAGTTACAGCACAAACATACCTTCGACAATTCACGTGTTATCTACAAGAATCTGTCAAATGCTCCAAAGACAAGACCCTTGGTAGGTGCCAGCTCATCCAAATAAAGAAGCCCAACTGCTAATATGAGAATCATCTGTTATAATATAGACCTACGATGGATTGTTATGAATACATTGTAGTCACATTTGCGACCAGCTACATAGTTGGGTCATGTATGCATATTTAGTTCTTTTCTTTGAAGGAATAGGAGGGGGTATATAATATAAACTCAAAATCCAACCATATCAAAATATCTACTTTTTTTTAAAATACTAACTTTTCGCATCCTCGTGGGTGGGACCCGAGATACACGCAACTACTCTTCTATAATACTCAAATAGTTCGAAGGTACAATAAGCACACCAAACAAGCATATCTAATAACTCATGGTACTCACTGACGAATGGGTGTGAATTGTGTACGGATCTGAAATGGGGTTTAACGCTCTTGTCTCGCCACCAGTACTGTGACATCTCCATGTTCTTTTCTTCCAAGTGCCAAGGAATCCATTATGTGTAAATGTGGACATTGGGGTCCGTTTTTTGTACTACACGAAGGAATAGGCACTGACACATAAAAGGGGAAAATACTCTGGACTATTCCGAGACACACTCTCGGCCAACACTAAGACCTTACTTCAGAATTCTGGGAAATAGATTCTCACAATTTCTCTTTCCATCCGAATGTTCGTTATTTGCCAATATGAAACAGCTCTTTCTTCGGATAGAAAGAGAGTTAGTTAAAAAAAAAATTCCAAAGACTTTGAAGTTATAAAACCCCACCTGTGGCGTATTCCCTTATTATATTACTAATTCCATATACGGTGAATACCGAACAACAAACCACCTCGTTGTTCGTTATTCGCCAATATGTTACAGCTCTTTCTTCTGACAGAAAGAGAAGTTGTTAGAATCTATTTTCCAGAAGTCTGAAGTTTTATAATACAATTAAGCTTATAAAAGCCCACCTGCGGCGTATCCACTACAAAAGTTCTTTCACTATACTAATTCCATATCTGGTGAATAACAAACAACAAACCAGCTCGATGTTCGGTATTCGCGAATACCGAACAACAAACTGGCTCGTTGTTCGGTATTCGCCAATATGTAACAACTCTTTCTTCGGATAGAAAGAGAAGTTGTTAGAAGCTATTTTCCAGAAGTTTTAAGTTTTATTATCCAGTTAGGCTCATAAAAATCCGCCTGCGGCATGTTCCCTACAAAAGTTCTTTTATTAGATTACTAATTCCATATCTGGTGAATACCGAACAACAACCCAGCTCGTTGTTCGTTATTCGCCAATATGAAAAAGTTCTTTCTTTGGATAGAAAGAGAGTTAGTTAAATTCTTTTTCCAAAGACTTTGAAGTCTTAAAACCCAATTTGGCTTAAAAACCCACCCCCGGCGTATTCCCTACAAATGTTTCTTTATTATATTACTACTTCCATGTCTGGTGAATACCGAACAACAAACCAGTTCGTTGTTCGTTATTCGCAAATACCGAACAACAAACTGGCTCGTTGTTCGTTATTCGCCAATATGAAACTGCTCTTTCTTCGGATAGACAGAGAAGTTGTCAGAATCTATTTCCCAGAGTTTGAAGTGTTATAATCCATTTAGGCTCATATAAACACACCCGAGGCGTATTCCCTACAAAAGTATCTTTATTATATTACTAATTCCATATACGGTGAATACCAAACAACCAACCAGCTCGTTGTTCGTTATTCGCCAATATGTAACAGCTCTTTCTTCGGATAGAAAGGGAATTTGTTAGAATCTATTTCCCAGAAGTTTGAAGTTTTATAATACAGTTAGGCTCATAAAAACCCACCTGCGGCGTATTCACTAGAAAAGTTCTTTCATTATATTACTAATTCCATATCTGGTCAATAACGAACAACAAACCAGCTCGCTGTTCGGTATTCGCCCATATGAAACAGCTCTTTCTTTGGATAGAAAGAGAGTTAGTTAAATTCGCCAATATGTAACAGCTCTTTCTTCGGATAGAAAGGGAATTTGTTAGAATCTATTTCCCAGAAGTTTGAAGTTTTATAATACAGTTAGGCTCATAAAAACCCACCTGCGGCGTATTCACTAGAAAAGTTCTTTCATTATATTACTAATTCCATACCTGGTGAATACCGAACAACAATCCAGCTCGTTGTTCGTTATTCGCGAATATCGAACAACAAACTGGCTCTTTGTTCGGTATTCGCGAATACCTAACAACGAACAACAAGCTAGTTTCACGCAGCTAACTAACGATCGGGCGTTTATGTGTGCTCTTGGTTATTTTACATGTGGAACAAGTGTGCAAAGTCGTAACAAGATTGATGTTGAAAAATTAATTCGTATCTTAGACGACTCAACGCCCTTAAACCATTTTTACAAACCGTGTAACATTTGAAATGTTTGTTAAAAATGTAATCAATATTAGCGTGCATAAAGAACATTAATTTCTTCACCGGATGTACACAATTAATTAAAAATTCGTCTATAATAGTTTTAGTAATTGCTTTGGCTTCAATAGTTAGATAGTCTCTATGTTTTAGTAACAAATAAAAATCACATTATTTTAACCTCAGTAAAAATATGTGTAACGTGGAGTTTTGAATTACAGGGAGTGTGGAATTTTGTTCACAATAAAGAAGACATTTTAGGACAAAACTACAATATAAGAATATGGAAACTTGGCAACTAGATATAAGAATAAGAAATATCCACAGGACCCATTTTGGGACACGATAACTTTAGTTCTAATTAAGTGAGAGTGATGAAACTTTCATTACAGTAATACCTTGACTAAGTTCGATAATGAGAATTTTCTGCGCAGGGTAAGCAGAGCGATACACAATTTGATTGGTCGAGACTTTGGAACACAATAACTCTCCTTCTAATAGAGTTAAAATGTTCAAACTTGGTGTATATGCTTATTAGGTCAATGCCTTGATTGAGTTCGAAAATGAATATTTTTCACTAAGGGTAAGCAGAGATAAGCAATTTGATTGGTTGATGCTTTGGGACACGATAACTTTAGTTCTAATTAAGTGAGAGTGACGAAACTTGGTGTATTGTTTCATTACAGTAATACCTTGACCAACTTTGATAATGAGCATTTTCTGCTCGGGGTAAGCAGAGCGATACGTAATTTGATTGGTCGGGACTTTGGAACACAATAATTCTCCTTCTAATTGAGTTAAGATGTTCAAACTTGGTGTATATGCTTATTAGGTCAATGCCTTTACGGAGTTCGAAGATGAGCATTTTCCGCTTAGGGTAAGCAGAGAGAAGCAATTTGATTGGTTGATGCTTTGGGACACAATAACTTTAGTTCTAATTAAGTGAGAGTGATGAAACTTGGTGTATAGTTTCATTACAGTAATACCTTGACCAACTTTGATAATGAGCATTTTCTGCTCAGGGTAAGCAGAGCGATACGCAATTTGATTGGTCGGGACTTTGGGACACAATAATTCTCCTTCTAATTGAGTTAAAATGTTCAAACTTGGTGTATATGCTTATTAGGTCAATGCCTTTATGGAGTTCGAAGATGAGCATTTTCCGCTTACGGTAGGCAGAGATAAGCAGCAATTTGATTGGTTGAAGCTTTGGGATACGATAACTTAGGTTCATCTTGATTGACGATTTTTATGCCAATCGGTGACTGTATTCTCATTCAGTAATGGATTCGACAGTAACAGTGTATAGAAACGATTGACTCAGACACGAGGGCCCTTTCCCTTGTCCAGAGGGGCCCTTTTGTCAAGCGTGGGGCTCTTTTGTCTGCCTTTAGGGTCCCCCTAACTAGGATACATTTTCAATTTTCTTGTCGGTTTTAGCATTTTTCCTTATAAAACACTTTTGGATGACACTTCGTGTACAGTTTGATTGCTCGATACGTTTGAAAAAAAAAAATAAATGTGCGATTAATTAATATGTGTCATCTATTTATTTTGGGATTTCAGCGGGGGACATCAGCCTCACTGTTGGCTTGTTATATATATTGTAATCTTAATTAAGTAGATTTTTTCTTTATTTAAGTTTATCTTTTGAAATCCAACATATAAAATTATCCCATATTTGTTTTTCTTAGTTTCAGAAAAATAAATTATAGTTACAAGATCATTTTCTTATTTTCCTTAAAATTGGAAATCGATTTTTTTTTTACAGTGTAACAGTTCTGAACCTTTTCAGAGTGGAAATAAAGCATTGCAATTTGTTGATCTATCAGTCTTGAACCTTGATTGATTTATGTGGAAATAATGCATTGCATTTTGTTAATCTCATTTGTTATTTTGATTAATGATGTTCCGAGGTCTATATGGTTGAGGTTTTATTTCAAAATTATTCGCGAAAGTCGATTCTTTCCAAAATTTTTTAGAATCATTCTTGAATCAAGGTTTCGTCACCAGAACACGCGATTGGTTGAGTGTCAAAACTGGCTGTCTAACCTTTTCAATGAAGAAAGACTGCCTATATCATCGTATAAAACAAAGTAACTAGAAGACGCCTTAAATACCAATTTGTTTTGGTTCAAAAACAAAATCTTTAATGTATATATATTGACAATTATGGTTTTGAACTACGTCTGTCTCCATTATCCCGGTTGCTGCAAAAATAATGTGAGACGCTAAACCCCATTTTATCTCTTTAACCATTCAAGATTTACAATACCCAATAGAATAAATTTTGTAATGTTTTCCCTGGCAATGAATCGTAGTGACATGTTCATTAGTACTAAGAGAATGTATTTGATAATTTCGTATCTATTATATTTTATGTAGAACTACCATTTGATTACCGTTAAATATATAAAACTATGATTGTGTGACAAAACTTGACTTCTCTTCTCGTATTGTCAGATTGTCATATAGATTGATTGGCTGTTTAGACAAACAAGTTTCTTTTAAGATTTATTGATGTTCTTGTCTTGTACGCCGAGGAAAACACAGATAATTATCACAACACTTGTTTAATAATGGCAGTTTGCAGTTGACCTAATTTTATAAATTCCCTGACTTCCTTACTATTGACGATGCATGATTAGTATGGAATCTGAATGTTATTAAAGATGCATTCTCAATAAACCACTCACATTGTAGATATAGCAAATTTGGTATAGATCGAAAGCAGAGACACCAAATCTTACCCGATAAACACACACGGGGCACCCACGGGGCACCCACGGGGCAAATCTATTACGGTATCACAAACTGACATGTCCGATTGTTATCTGTTAGAGTGACGTAGGGAACGTGTGGTTTCGAATGGCTAACGGTGTTGGGGATAATCCGAGCAATTTACCAACGCTTCGTTTTAATCCAATATATCATCAAACACACCGTGGAAAAGAATCTTAAAGAAAGATATCAAAAATATCATTTTCAACTTCTAATTCAAACGTTTTAAGATCGCCATTGCATGGAAGGGAATGGAAAGACAAGGGAGGTAATCCAAGTAATTGTGTTATTATTTTCTGTGCAGGGATTTTTAGGCCTGTGAAATATTGCTCATGATCGCATAATAGTGAGTTGACAACCCTTTGAGCAAAAGGCATAGAAATAATTATGTTTTGACTTTCTTGGAAAATATGAAATTTCCGCTTTCATATGGACTTTGTCCGCCACCTTAACAATATGTCACGGTTTTTCGTTACTGTAGATCCTGTGTGTCTTAGTATTGGGTAAAATACGCGAAATCTTATGTAATAATGAATAGTCCTAATTTGTGACTCTCCACCACAAAACCAATCACATGTCTCAATTTCTAAAAACTGAGATTTAATGCTTATCTTAGAGGGGGCCGAAACTGCTTTCTGTTGATATAAAAATATGCAAATCACAAAATAATAGCTGAATTATGGCCATCTAAAGTTTCCATAGTCGACGTACTGCCAAATACAAAATAATGAGAAATTTGCATTTTAAAAGAGCCAAAATAAAACCCATAGCAACACATATAACTATTGCATACATCAAAATGAAATAATGTGTGGTGTACCAACCTGTACAAAAAATTATCAACATATTCCTTTAGTAACATATAATTGGGATGTTTTCTGAAATTTACCTAAAATCCACATTTCTTCGGATTGGCTGTGTTATGGTCATGGCTACAAAGGCCAGGTTCCACATCTTAAATACGATTTTTGCCACAAAAGATCATTTTTCACAACTTAATTTGTTTTGCTTTTTAAGTGATAATATTTCTCGGGTCACCCAAATAAAACTATTTTTGCCCGTTACCATTGTAATCGTCTTATATATAATTAATTTTATATCACATTCGAAGGGGAAAACCAAACCAAACCCCTTTATTAGAGTAAAAATATTACCACATGGCTTATTTTCACATAATCTTATACAGTGATATTGAATTTAACAATAACATCATTTTTTTTTTTTTAAAGTTTCTAAAATATTTTAGAGTCACGTTTTATTGTAGTTATGTTTACGAAAACCAAGTCCCATGTTAACAAAAGTTTGACTCTTTAAAATTAGCTTTACATATGAAGACAAATTATCTTGGGTTTGTGTTTGATATCTAAGAACTATAAAGTACTGCTTTTGGCCTGTTACCATGGCAACATCTTCTAAAAAAAAAGAATTTTAATAATATTCCAAAGTGAAAAACGAACGCAACCACCTCTATTTGATTGAAGTCCTGATTAAATAACAACGCATGAATTCCACCTGATTATAATTTTCTACAATGATCATAATGATTTATTTTTCTTCAACAAATTTCCAATAATATATGTATTTTATCATCGTTTCTGCGCCAGAGTTCAAGGCATGTTTACTATTGTTTACCATAACCATGTCAAAATTGTCATTAGGCGTCAACAACTTTAGACATCTTCTGTGCCAGTGTCACAATGTTCTCTTTGGCGGGCTTTGCCCCCGTGTGCTCACAACACTTTATTTATTTTTATTTTTTTCTGAAGTTCTATTCGGATAATCTCCCTTATCATTGTTAATGGCCCTGCTTGATTTATCCATACCGGCTGATCAGAGTTCGGCAGTTTCTCCGACATAGTTACTTGATTTAACCGGAAGTCGACAAAAGTTCGACCGCAGCGTACGCCGAATATTCTGCGTTGTCGGCAGCGGCGATCACTGGCGCAAGATGATGAACACGTCAAAGAGATAAAACTCACGTTAGTAAGTAATGCCATTAAACACGAATATTAAAGCGTAAAATTAACCAAATGCTTTGAATTGAATTAAGGTTTCGTAAAACCATATGTCATTTATTTATTTTTTTTTCGGTAATACTGCAAATAATAATTTTCTGTTTATTTTGCGGTCACTTACTTATAGTCATGCTTTCACGAATACTGTTTTATACGCCCACATTAAAATGTTATCGTATATTGTCGTCGCCCCCGTCCGTCCGTCCATCCGTCTGTCCGGCGTCCTCAATTTCTTGTGGACGCTCTAAAGGCCAAAGTTAGTATCCGATTGACTTTAAATTTATACAAAGTGTTTAAGGTCAAAAGCCGAAGACGTCTATTGATTGTCAGCGATTTTCGATAATAACTGCCAACGTTGTGGCTCTTGTTCACTTTGAAAAATCTTGTGGACGGTCAGGGGCCAAATTTATCATCCGATTGACTTCAGATTGAGGTCCTGAGACAAACAAGTTTATTGATTTTCAATGAATTTTGATAACTGAACAGGTAAATCCACGATATTAAATGTTTCGTATACTAAATGTTAGCATGGGGTAGAACTTTATTAAAACCACATTAATTCTGTTAATTACTTAATGAATTGTTACTCTGAATCACATTTTAGTATATTATAAATGTTTCATTACCTAAAAAAGTAAAAATATGCGACAACCCTGACTGCCGGGACGATTTAGCTGTTGTGGGTGTATGTTTCGTTGCATGGCAACCTATCTTTATTAAAACATGTTATGTGACCGGTTTAATATTATAATATTATCCGACGCCAACTTTTTCATTAGTCGGGTCACTTGATTTGCTCTGATATGGTAACCTGACCAGCGTATGCCTTGTACAAACCAGATCGCCCACCAGCCCCAATTTTGTGACAACCTAATATCTAACCCCTGGCATCCACTGGCACATTATCACCACCAAGAAACTCAACACAGTACATCTATTGCATCCTTCTCTTAAATCATTGTTCGTCTTTTTCATTTTGGGTGAAGTCTGTATCATTACTTGCCCTTGACTATACAACGACCTCGAAGTTCCCCTGAAAACAAAATTATCCACAGACAGCATCATAGAATTGACCACCATGTGCCTTGATTCCACATACTTTACCTGGGGAGATGACCTTTACAAGCAAGTCAGAGGCTTACCGATGGGCAGCCCCCTTTCACCTTTAATTTCGGAAATTTTTATGACTCAATGTGAAGAACGTGCCCTTAGTACTTCACCCGTTACTCCTATTACATGGCTGCTCAAGGTTGATGACACCTCTGTGGGTCTGGATGAAAATGACGAACCAATGTCTCTTTTAGATCACCTCAATAAACAGCACCCCAGTATCAAATTCACCATTGAGACCGAGAAAGATGACACTCTACCATTTTTAGATGTACAAGTTGTTAAGGTAAATAATCAATTAAAAACCAAAATATATCGAAAACCTACCCACACTGATCAATACATTAATTTCAACTCTAGCCATCCCCACCACATCAAAAAAGCTCTGAAGAGCCATTAGCATTTGTGAACCTGAATACCTGCAGGGAGAATTGGAACATCTACGCCATGTATTTTGCAACTTAAACCATTACCCTCCATCACTAGCCAATAAGAAAATTAATGAAACAACTAAAAACATCAATAGAAATCAACAAAAAACACCAAAAGAGATGATTAGAGTAACTTTGCCATTTCACGGCAACCTAACATATCAAGTGAGTAATTTACTTAAGAAGTACAACATCGACACTACATTTTCTGTTCCTACAACCTTGAAACAGATACTTAAAGCTAATGGCAAACAAAACCAATCCTACCTATTCAGCCTAAAGGAGTTGTATACAAACTGAATTGTTCGTGTGACTTTTCATATATTGGTGGAACTAAACGTCAACTTGATAAGCGAATATCAGAACACCGGTCCAAAACTGCCACCAACAACTCGGCTATAGCTGAGCACCTACAGAACCACCCGCAGCACAAAGTCGATTGGAATGGGGTACAGATATTAACAACCAACCAACTGAATAAAAAACGAGGAAAATCCTAGAAGCGATTAACATTAGGCGCTATTCACCCCAACTAAACAGGGACGCAGGGCTGCATATTTCAAGGGCATACGATCAGGTCATCCGAATGAACAATACAGCTTAAGTTACAACCCATTAATTACAAACTTTAATTGTTTAGTTAGTCTGAGAGAAGTGGCAGTGTGTACTTGCTTTCCTATTATTATTATGTATCTATAAGTCAAAATGGCCCCCCCTTTTTATTACAATATGTTTCCAACCTATGGCCTTTTCTTACTGTCCAATTTATTACGCTATCAACTTCAATTGTCACTTCTTTCCTTTTTGAGTTTTCACTCTTAATTTTTCATTGTCATAACCACTTGCTCATCTACCATACACATTATCACCCATCTTGTTTATTTAGCCATCTGTCAATGGACTATGCAATGCTTATATTAATTTATTAAAGGTGTTATCCATAACTTAGTAAATGGTTTCATCAAATTACCCCATTAATACAATATAGTAACATCCAACGGCTCCCCTTTGATGGTCTTCATAATTAGCTAAATGTTTTGATTGTTTAATTAACTACCCCTCTTTATGTTGTGTTGAATTTGTTTAATCCTGTATCTTTATTGTTATTGTTATTTAAGCTTATTATATGGTTTCACCATGTCCACTCTTATATATTCATCTGAAGTTTATGAAATGTCATTGTGCTTGATAACGATAAGAGGATACTTGTCGAAACGTCGTGCTTTTAGAATGAACCAGTGATTGTTTCCCATAAAAATTGTGTTCTATTAACTTGACTATACAGACCAGTAGATGCTTACGACTGGCCGTTGGAGCCATTCTCTTGATTTGGTATTTGTTTATGACTGGCAATGTCTGCCTTATTGGTTTTGTTTGTATGTAGTGTGGTCTCCTGTGCTTACTATTAAAGTTTTAAAAAAAAATCTCTGTTGGAAATGTCAGATTCATTTCGAACATAACTAAGCTGTTGGTATCTCGCCAAATCTCCAAGAACACCTTATGATCCATGTCATGTCACCGCGAAATATTCTAAAAAAAATCAACACCTGATCTAAAATGTATAAATAAATAAGCACGTATTAATCTACTATTTATATAATGTTCAAAAAAGTAAGTGAAAAATATTTAATGGCCTAATAATAGTAATTTCTTTGCGATGCTACGTGGCGATTCTAAAAACGCTGTGAAAAATTCGGATGTCAAACTACTATTTGTCAGACACCTGATCCGTATATACGTCCACGTCGCTCGGCACCGAATGCATGTCATATTACTATTGACCTGGCACTGGGTGTGCATATCAAATTGATTCGTTCGACATCACAGCCTCATCATACTAATAGCATGTGTACCTGTGACGGGTGACAATTACTCATGCAGTTACGTAAAAACTTTTAAAATTGTCATTTCAGACTGAACTAGGGGGGGGGGGGGTGTTGTTAAATCGAAAATTTTCGACCTGCTACACGAGGACTTATTCAATTTATGTGGTATGATGTACTCGTCATGTGTGAAAAAAATTGGGGGGATCAGTCACCTCTAACCCCCCTGTACATACCCCCTGAAGGTTCCTACCCCTATTTTCAACCCCAAATAGCAGTTTTTGGCATAAATATGTCAAATGTGTTTTGTATTTTGTCTTTTTAAAAGTTTTTAATAATGCTGAGTCTGATTATTGACTTTATAATAATTTTCGATAATCCAAAATGTCGGAAATTCAAAATGGCGGCTAAAATTGCCTCCATTTTGCTGAAGCTCTTTGCTTATTTCATATATACTTGTAATATTTCTTTTTAGAGGTTTTCGTTGCTTCAAATTCTAAATCGGATCTTAGAAAGTAGTTTTGACCGTCCAATATGGCCGACATTCAAGATGATGATACAAACATGGCCGCCAGTGTCAACAAATTCTTTGTTCATTCGAATATATGGCTTGTAATATGTCTTTTTATAGGTATTCATTGCTGCAAAATCTGAATGGGACCTTGAAAAATAGTTTTGACCATCCAATATGGCAGAAATGCAAAATGGTGGATACAAACATGGCTGCCATTTTGTACAATCTCATACATAATCGGGTGACAACTTGAAAAAAAACCATCAAATACTAATATGATCTCCATGTAATGGTAATGTTTCTATGTTTGCGTCTCTAACTGTGTCTATCACGTAATTAGATAAACTAGATGTACACATATACACTACAGCTGTCTCATCCCATGTACGATTTCCGCTTTGGCACAACATTTGTGTACTTGATGGTCATCACGAATATGATGTACCTACTAGACCGACTAGAGCTAGTAAAGATCATCGAAATAAGGACTGCTGAATCTATTCTATCAGAAATTTTACAAGAATATTTTACACGTCTATTTAAAATATTTTGTGAGGATGAAGATTTTAGAAAGCGTTTTAGAAAGAAGTAGTGTATGGTGATCAAAAACGAATGGGAATTCCTACAAGATCAGCGCAATCAGGAAAACAGTTTTACAAACGTTTCGTCCACAAACAATGGGCGAAGACAATGGAAAGACGACATCATGATATGCAGTCCTTTGAGAAAATGAGAGCTAAAATAGAAGCAAAAAATGTACGCTCATCATGACCAAAAGTCTATTGCTTACTTGAACTGTTTTTTGCTTCAATTTTAGCTGTCATTTGACTCAAATGACTGCATATCGTAATGTTGTCTGTCCGAAACTGTTTCGCTGATTGTGCTGATCTTGTAGAAATTTCCATTCGGTTTCAATCACCTTGACACCAAAATATATCAAATAGACGTGTAAAATGTTCTTGTAAAATTTCTGATAGAATAAATTCGGCAGAGCCCTTATTTCGCTGATCTTGTTTAGCTCAAGTCGGTATAAGTAAGTACATCATATTCTCGATGACCATCAATTTGGTTGGTAATATTCGACTTAAAAAGCCTGCAGTTTCCATTTATTATTTTCTGTCTGAAGGTCTTTCCTTGCTGAAGATTAAGTTGGCATTTTTGAAAAGCTGCACATGTTGGAGGGTTCACATAGGATGACATCACTAGTACACTACGATAACAAAATCTGGAAGTACACAAATGTTGTGCCAATGTGCGAATCGTGCATGGGACGAGACAACTGCAGTGCATACGTGTACATCTAGTTTAAATCCAACTATGTGATAGACACAGTTAGAGACATAAACATACAGACATTACCATTACATGGAGATCATATTAGTATTTTAAGCACTAAATTTGCGGGGTTTTTCAAGTTGTCACCTGATTATGTATGGGGTTGTTCAAAATGGCGACCATGTTTGTATCCACCATCTTGAATATCCGCCATATTGGATGGCCGAAATTATATTTCGAGATCCGATTCAGACTTTGCAGCAATGAAAACCTACAAAAAGACATATTACAAGCCATAGATTAGAAATAAACAAAGATCTCAAGAAAAATGGGGTTCTTTTTGGTCGCCATTTTGAATTTCCGCCATTTATAAATTCAATAATCAGACTCAGTATCATTAAAAACATATAAAAAAACAACATACAAACCACCTTTGACGCCAAAAACCGCTATTACGCCAAAAACCGCTGTTTGGGGGTGCAAATTGGGATAGGAACCTTCAGGGGTTATGTACAGGGGGGTTAGAGGTGTCCGAATCCAAAAATTATTTTTGTTGAATAATCAGTATAGTAGGCCCCATGTTTCTAAGGGGTCCTCGATCGAAACTGAACATTGACTGAAGTAAGTTCACCCCCCCCCCCCCCCCTGCTCAGCTACATAAAAAAAATAATGCCTTGCCCCAATGAAATTACATCACAAAGTGATCCTACATCAGTATAAAACGATTTCTCTGTTTAAAAAGCTCAATTTGTATGTATGCCTATGTAATTTAGAGACGATGATGGCAGATTTCCCTATAGTAGGCCCCATGTTTCTAAGGGGTCCTCGATCGAAACTGAACATTGACTGAAGTAAGTTCAACTCCCCCCCCCCCTGCTCAGCTACATAAAAAAAATAATGCCTTGCCCCAATGAAATTACATCACAAAGTGATCCTACATCAGTATAAAACGATTTCTCTGTTTAAAAAGCTCAATTTGTATGTATGCCTATGTAATTTAGAGACGATGACGGCAGATTTCCCTAACCGAAAGCTGGCAAACCCCCTCCTTCCTAAAATTCATGGATCCGCACCTGGAAGGCCTATACAGATGTCTGGAATATTTCTGCTATTGTCAATATCACACTAGTGACTAGATGTCGCCCTGCTGCTGTACAAAATATAGGTCTAGTAAAAATAACTGTCACTGTGACTTTTGTAACTGTATTAATTACATATTATCAAAAACAAAGAGAAATAAGAAAAAAAGTCATAGACAAATGGCATAAGAAGTACTTAGGAAAATGTATTAACTCACCCGAATTCCGAAATTTTTGCCATTCCCTGGTGTAAAAATCTAATAATATAGGCCTAAATAATTATCCAAAAATAAAAACTTCATTCAATTGTTTGACATCGTCAGCAAATAAGTCGCTTTTTGTGGGCCTAATTCACCCTCAAAAGAATCACTATTTCCATTGCTACTTCGGGTATCAGAACGAATATCGTATTTCAAACGATCCCGGAGATATTCATTGATTAAATAGGCAACATGTTGACATTTCTTCGATTTTTCTTCGATAGCTTGACGTCTATAGGAAATCGGGAAAGGGAGTTACTTAAGCATGCGCAATGCCCAGTCCACCAATCAAATGCGAGGATTTTCACCGTGGTTAGCCACTCGGCTAATCTCGACAGATTCCGTAAACTACATCTAGTCTCGGATCTATGACAGCAAGTGATATGTACCTACGCCCATACATTTGCGATGCGGCTACCGGTTTACTTTAACAGGAAAACTTGACGCTATTACACAAATTGGGAACCTATTCGGCTAGCGATCTATTCGACCGATCGAGCTGCAACCTGTTCGTTGGAAACTTGTTTAGAGTAAAGACAACAGTCTCTATTTATCAACCAATAAAATCCAACGTTATGTCCATCAAATGAAAGTAGAATATATTATTTTTTATCCATTCCTTCAGCTCAGAATAGAAGTGTAATTTCGTCATTATCTTACAGCTGGATCGGTCGAATAGGTCGCTAGCCAAATAGGTCGCCAACTTGTGTTTGGAATGGGCGCAGCCATGTTTCATCCGGGACCTTTAAAGTAGTTCCAATATGGCGGAATTCATCATACGGCCGAGTTGAGATTGTCCGAAATCTTCCGAGGTTTGCCGAGTGCGTGGTTAGCAACAAGCAAATTTGTATCTTTTCCACGGGTTAATTAAGATTGCTTTGATTGGTGCAAAAAGTCTCTGAGCTCAAACATGGCGGAGTTAACTCGGCAAGCGAGAAAATATGGGCGCGAAAGTAGGCGGATTTTATGTAATTAGCAATAAAATTTTTTATGCATTTTTTAAATTATATTTTCGCAAAAACGGTCGATTTAATGAAAAATAGATATATCATTTGATGTTTTTCAAAAAGAGAGTTATATCGCGGGAAATATACTTCAAATACGATGCCGATATCTGGCTGTTGCCACCCTACTAAACAAACCAATAATAACCCAATTCTACCAAATACTCATCAAATATGATCAAATAACAAGGTAATTTAATTCTCGGATGTCGATCGCGACACACCATGGATTGAGGGGGCCCGGCGCATCGGAGGGCCCCGTCACTAGGTCACCGGTCGTTGGAGTCCTCGGTCCGACCATGCTCGAGGCGCACAACTGTGATTTTTGTGTGTGGGGTGGGGGCAGGCCCCACGGTGCCTCGTAGTTAATCCGACGTTGAGTATGACGATATACCATAATTTATTCCCAAAATGACCCATCTCTCTCTCACTGCTTGTCAACGATTAACGAAATGGCACATGTTTCTCAGTCCATCAAAACTAGCATTTGCGGCCTAATACCAGAGTAGAGCATTACACATGTGTACTAAACATGTGCATTGTAATAAACATGTGCAATTTCGATAATTTTAAAATAAAACATCGTCTATTATATGCAATAACTTAATCGTTCACATGAAAAAAAAATAAATAGAAACATATTCATATGTGGGAAGAAACTTGAGACCACGTCTAAGACCGTATCTGTTCAATTATGTGTTAATGATATCGCCGCCACGTCGTCACATGTGGTCAATACCGTAGAATAATTAGAATGTGTTCAATAGTGACAATTTTGGAATAATCGAATTTTCCTTGTAATTATTATATGATTTACTGCTAATGGACGATATTAGATTGATATTTTATAATATTGGGTAGTATTTCGTATTATTTGTTATATATGTAGGTAGGCAAATGGAAAAGCCAGACATCGGTAATCACATATGAAGTACATTTCCCACTATTTATCACACCGTATTTGAGAAAAAAATCAAGTAATATCCTCATTTGGAACCATTTTGTTGTAGTATTCTATATTAACATTATTTTAATTTTAAGAATAAAACCAAGTAATATGCTCATTTGGAATCATTATGTTGTAGTATTGGGTAAGTGTTGTGATATTATAGTGGTATTGGGTAGTCTTGGGTAAATCGCCCCGCCGGCGAGTTGGTGTCGAGGGATAGTTCATTCTATTCTAACATTATTTTGATTTTAAGAAAAATAATCATAATTACCTTGTGTACATTTTCAGTATGATAGAAATTTAAAATTGGTTGAAGATTCTCAATGACTAATGAAAAAGTCGTTTAGTTTAAAATTGATAACCATTAACATTATTTGAAAATAATGCACAGTAAAGGACATATTTTGGTGTAAAAAAAAAATATTCTGTTTACTCGAAATGGGATAATTTGTATTCTAACATTATAAATCTTTATTTATTCGGAATAAAAGGTTGATCTTACGGAGCATGTTGTTTATGCAACAATGAACAATTAAACGATTTCCCACCGTTTCTCTATGTTAAATAAATAATGTGACATCGAATCAATCTCTTGAAAAGTGTAATTGCACCTTTTACCATCGTTTCTTTTGACAGGAAAATAGATTTTTGAAGCAAGGCATTAGTTAGACATGTTATACAAAGACATGGCAGAAATAAAAACATAGTAAGAATAAGAGGAACATGAAAACTATAAAATACTAATTGATTAGATTATTCTAATTTATTGATTAGTTTATTGCAATTCATTGATTTCTTTTTTTCTCTTTCCTGTGTATCGATCCGGATTTTTAAAAATATTTCTTGTATTATATTTCGACATGTTGGTTATTTAAAGGTCTCCTTCTTATATTTGTTGGTATTAATTTCTGTTTTCATTTGTGTGAATTATAATGAATATAAAAGTGGTTCAATAAGGATATCAGTGTCTTATAAAGACATGCTGGCTAAACGATACATTTGAATTTATGCCTGAGTAAAATCAATAATTTAATTGCGATTCACGAATTCTAGAGGACTTGGAAAAACCCACGAGGCTGTACAGGCGATTGTCTCGTACAACCTTGAAATCGAAGCTACGCCAGTTGACCCCACGGCAGACCTTATCACAAGGCGCGCACGTCCTAACCATCAGCCCCCACCCCCCTTTGTAACTGTACAGTCAGATAAATAATCAACATAATAGCCTCGCTAAGTTTTTGCAATAGAGTTGACCACTTTCTAAAACATTACTGCTTTATGTCTTAAAGTGTTTCGTTATCTAACTAACGTGCTTTTAACGTCAAGTAAAGTTTCGTGGTAAAATTCAGAAAAACACCAGTCAAAAAGCAATTAAAGATGGCCGACAGTAGAAATCTAGACGCCTTTCCGGAATGCAAATATACTGGGGTTTGGACGTTTTAAAAGTTTTAAATGGGATTGTTGTTTAAATATATTCGATGTCGTATTTGACAAGCTAACAAGGGGCGTCTGAAATACCGACACTATCATCACATTACAATTCTCCATAAGGCTCTATACAATTCGACAAGCATGTTAAACGAATGATTGGATAATGTGCAACACGCACGAAGGGGATTCCAGCGACTCCGAAGGTGGGGATATCTTGACTTGTCTTAAAACAGAAAACTGTCAAATACCATTACCCCATTTTATCGCAGCAACAGCATGATAACTTATAGGTTTGTCTTTTTAACGTTTCACCAATACGAGTCCTCAGATCTTATGTGTTTTATATTATTAGTCGTACACTTCCATATCCTAGTCTGACTGTGTGATAATGGCATTTATATTGTTTTAATCGATTGGAGGTGATGTTCGTCTTACAATTGATTACATTATCAAAATTTTAGCAGTTGTAGGAGCGTAGATCGAACCCATTTCCTTTTCACACTTTAATACTGAAAGACTAAAATAAAGTATTTATTTGGTGCACTTAGTAACGAGTATATTATTAATTGTATATTTGCATGTATATACCACGGAAGCGTAATATTTTTTTTTATTATTCTATTTTCAATTTTTCAAGATACTAACTTGAATTTTCAAGTTAGTAACTTGAATTTTCAAAATACTTTCAAGTTAGTAACTTGAATTTTCAAGATACTAACATGAATTTTCAAGTTACTAACTTGAATTTTCAAGTTACTAACTTGAATTTTCAAGTCATTAACTTGAATTTTCTTGAATATCTTGAAAAATTGAAAATAGAATAATAAAAATAATAATAATAGGCCGTAAGCGAAAACTTGAACATCCTTCATCAACGTCCGATAGAAGAATTTCAAACTTATTTTTATTTATTTATTTTTTTGTTTTGTTTTTGTATTTCACCATCAAAATACTCACGAACTGACTATATAATAGTTAAAAAAATAGATAACGTAAATGGAATATTGTGAAAAATTGAGTCAATTTGCTTCCTTTGAACCGAGATAATTAGCGTTTGATATTAGGCCCAGCCTCGATCATCATCACTAAAGAAAGATTCAGCTCTTAGTCCTCACATAATGTATAGAATAGATATTCCTTCTTTTTTTTTGGCGGAAAAAAATATATGGCTAATAAATTAAAATGAAAAATAGGTTGCCAGGCAACGAAACATACGCCCACACAGCAGCTAAATCGTCCGGGCAGTCAACAAGAGTTATCGCATATTAAGTAATTATCAGAAAATCATTAGAATTTGTTTGGTTTTTATAAAGTTCTGCTCCATGCTAATGTAAAGTATACGAATCATTTAATATTATGGAATAAGCTGTCACCTCCACTGGATACGAAACATTTAATATTATAGCGACTTTTCGTACAATCAGGGGCCATAATTCAGGAAGTGACGATCAGATATGTCCAAATATCGAAAGGAACCAAGATCTTTATGCTATAAACATGTATTTCAAGTTTCATCAAAATCAGTTCAAAATTGTGACCTATATAGGGTCCACAACCTTGATATAACATATTTTCACACTATTCGTGTACAAACAGCGGCCATTTTGTCCGTCAATTTTGGTCCAATTTTCACGAAATTCCACATCATCTTTTATAACAATGTAACGGTGATATAATCAAACGTTTTTTAAATCTGATAATAATTTTGACTTACAGAGGGGCCACAAGCTAAAAAAAGGCAATTTTTCGGTCAATCACGGGACATATTTCAGGAAGTTACGATCAGATGGGCGCAAATATAGAAAGGACCCAAGATCTTTGGGTTATAAACATACATGTAAAGTTTCATCAAAATCGGTTCAAAATTGTGACCTCTATAGCTTGATATAACATTTTTTCACACTATTCGAGTACAAACGGCGGCCATTTTGTCTGTCAATTTTGGTCCGATTTTCACGAAATTCGATCTCCACCTCTATTACCATGTAGCGGTGGTATAATCAAACGTTTTTTTTTAAATCGGATAACAATTTTGACCTCCAGAGGGACCACAAGCTAAAAAGGGTGATATTTTGGACAATCAGGAGCCATAATTCAGGAAGTTACGATCCGATGGGCGCAAATATTGAAAGAAACCAAGACCTTTGGGTTATAAACATACATGTCAAGTTTCATGAAAATCGGTTCAAAATTGTGACCTCTATAGGGTCCACAACCTTGACATAACATTTTTTCACACTATTCGCGTACAAACGGCGGCCATTTTGTCTGTCAATTTTGGTCCGATTTTCACGAAATTCGAACTCAACCCCCAAAACTATGTAACGGTGATATAATCAAACGTTTTTTTGAATCGGATAACAATTTTGACCTCCACAGGGAACACAAGCTAAAAAGTGTGATTTTTCAGACAATCAGGGGCCATAATTCAGGAAGTTACGATCCGATATGCGCAAATATCGAAAAAAGAACCAAGATCTTTCGGTTATAAACATATATTTCAAGTTTCATCAAAATCAGTTCAAAATTGTGACCTCTATAGGGTCCACAACCTTGATATAACATTTTTTCACACTATTCGCGTACAAACGGCGGCCATTTTGTCTGTCAATTTTGGTCCGATTTTCACGAAATTCGAACTCAACCCCCATAACTACGTAACGGTGATATAATCAAACGTTTATTTGAATCGGGTAGCAATTTTGACCTCCACAGGGAACACAAGCTAAAAAGTGTGATTTTTCGGACAATCAGGGGCCATAATTCAGGAAGTTACGATCCGATATGCGCAAATATCGAAAGGAACCAAGATCTTTCGGTTATAAACATGCATTTCAAGTTTCATGAAAATCGGTTCAAAATTGTGACCTCTATAGGGTCCACAACCTTGATATAACATATTTTCACACTATTTGCGTACAAACGGCGGCCATTTTGTCTGTCAATTTTGGTCCGATTTTCACGAAATTCGAACTCAACCCCCATAACTATGTAACGGTGATATAATCAAACGGTTTTTTGAATCGGATTACAATTTTGACCTCCACAGGGAACACAAGCTAAAAAGGGTGATTTTTCGGACAATCAGGGGCCATAATTCAGGAAGTTACGATCCGATATGCGCAAATATCGAAAGGAACCAAGATCGTTTGGTTATAAACATGCATTTCAAGTTTCATCGAAATCGGATCAAAATTGTGACCTCTACACTGTTCACAAGCTAAAAACGTGATTTTTCGTACAATCAGGGGCCATAACCCATGAAGTTACAGTCCGATACATGCCAATATCGAAAGGAACCGAGATCTTAGGGTGATAAATCTATATTTTAAGTTTCATTGAAATCGGATAAAAATTGTGACCTGTAGACTGTTCACAAACAATTGTGGACGGACGGACAGGGGCGACGACAATATACGTCCACATAAAAATGTGGGCGTATAAAAATTGGCGGAAGAACAATTGAATCCAGAGTGAGCACTGCACACGATGCTATAAATACAATTTGAGTGAAATAAAAAAGGACGGACATTATCGTTTTTGTATATCACCAAGTGTTAATTTGATAGGATGCTGTGGTCACGCCTGTTCGATCATCGGTCTGATTGGTCCGTTTGTCCACTTTCCTTGATAAATATAAATTTAATGTTGTTGTTGTTCTTCATGTAAAATGTCTTAATTGTAATTTTTATTATCTTAGCACACGCGCAGGGGTCTTTTCTGTGGAAGGAAACCGGAGTAAACTCACTAGGTGAAGAAGGGGTACCTTTCTCCAAGCCATATACGCTCACGTAAGGGATCGAAAGCACAACCGCAAGCCAGAGGTGACCGGTGAAGTGTATTAAAATTTATATTTGTCTGCGAGTAAATTACGTCGGTCCCGTGACTTTTACAAAATGTCGAATGACTGAAAACGAAAAGTTGTTGTGGTAGCTGCTATTCATTTGCTTCCAAAACAAGGACTTTCTGACCAAAGAATCACAAATTCGTCTAGTTCATCTCGATTTTCCGGCGTGATTTCCCCTTCTCAGTGATGCAGAAGGAGGGCCTGACAAGGACAGTTGCCTAGTCGTTCGGATGGGACGAAAAACCGAGGTCCCGTGTACACATTGGAGTGCACGTACAAGATCCCTTGGCAGTTGGAATTCGATATAAGAGTAGGCCGTAGCGCCGCTGCCCGGGCAAAACTTCCCTCATAGCACACTGTATGGCGTTTGCCCGTCTTCCATTAGCCCAGGTTAGGTGTAAAAGAGTAGGACGTTAAACCCCATTTCATTTCATTTCTTTCGTCAGACTCCATGTTTCGGCAGTGGAGGCAGCCATTATCAGATCATGTGAAATATATAACATACTAGATACGGGCGATCGAGGAGGATCGTCAACGGGACGATATTTTTTCGAGCAATTGTAAAAATCGATGCGATCGGGCCGCACTAGGTATTATCAAATGATTGCAGTTGTTGGACGGAGTGAGGTCTATACAAGCCCATATCTTAACCACTTTTTATGTTTTAGTTTGTTCACGCATAACAACTTGTAAATAACAAGTGTGCAGATACAGCAGCAATTTCAGTGCACATCTTTTAAACTGCAAAGCATATTACATATAAAACTTTCCCGAAGGATAATCTATGAACGATGTGCTGATGGAATCAAGCGGAGATTGACTTTAAAACTATATAGACCCTTTGTCTAATAACACCGCATCTTCATTAGTCTCTTCTTGCGTGTGTCAATGTTTATTTATTTTATTCTGTGTACAACGAAGAATACGCATTCTATGTAAAATTAAACATTTGAAAAGAAAAAATCGTTGGGTTCCCATCGCCACTTGCTTAGGTTTGTTTTAGGGGCGGTGGGGCTGTAAATATACTATTTACATGCCATTGTTGGAACAATTGTTAACATCTCTAGAGAGCTGCTGTTTCATGTCAGCACTAATCACCCTCTGTTTTTCCATTGTAATATATATTTTAAAGGAAACGAAATGGAAAGATCTCTGTTATGAATCAGAATTAACCACTATAACAACTGTTATATTTATGAGGCTTATAGATTGATTAGCTGACTTAAAACATGATACATTGCTACACCCCCCACCCACCCTGTGTGACGTGTGATACAGTGTTAATTCTTCTGTTTGATTCCGTTTTAACGTGTTTGAGCACAATATTATATAATTGCCTCGATATAGATTGTATGGTTTTTCTCGTTCATAATGATTTTAACCCGGGTTTTGATTGAACCTCGGCATTTTGAAACCGCATTTAATCCCCGAACATTGACATCTTATCTCGATATTCTAAACTGGGCAATATATTTAAAACAACCTCTGAAGACCGAATAAATACCCGTAATATTTCTAAAACTATGCTGCTGCACTATTGTTGTGAACAAACAACATTCGGATATATTTGACAACATGTCCTTTTTTTTTCAAATTTAACAACAAACTCACCCCTACTACAATGAATGAAGTAGGGTTCAGCTTTTTCTATACGTAAATCTTTTTAAGAGTAATATCCTTCACAGTGTCGTTTCATCCAAATAAGGAACTACTAGATATCAATATCTAGTTGTTAATTACAATCTCACATATTTTGTCAAGACCGCCATCAAGATAATTCAGATGCTGGATTTTTTAATTGATAATATCTTTGTTGAATTTGGAGGGGAAATATATCAGCAAGTGGTAGGTATCCCCATGGGCACCAACTGTGCACCTTTGCTTGCTGATTTATTTCTCTATTCATACGAAGCCGATTACACACAGGCACTCGTGAAAACTAATAAACGATTAGTCAGACATTTTAATTTCACTTATCGATGTATCGATGATGTTATATCACTGAATAATCCAAAATTTAGTGATTACGCAGAATTCATATATCCTGATGAGCTCGAAATTAAAAAAAACTAATGACAGTGACAATCACGCTTCCTACTTGGATCTGCGTCTCGATTTTGACAATTTCCATAAACTTAGTGTTAAATTGTACGATAAACGTGATGACTTTGACTTTCCAATCGTTAACTTTCCATTTATTAGCAGTAACATTCCAACATCGCCAGCTTATGGGGTGTTTGTGTCTCAGGTTATCCGTTACGCGAGAGCTTGTTCCTTTTATTCTGATTTTTTAAGTAGATCGAAGCATTTGTCATCTAGGCTTCAACTACAAGGATACTTGCGCACTAAACTCATTAAAACCTTTTAAAAGTTTTATGGCCGTCATATTGACTTGATTGGCAAATATAACATATCTCTCTCGACTATTATTCAAGATATATTTAATTGACCTCTCTATTTATGTCTGTCTACTACATCTTTAACACTGTTCACCATGTTTATTTTACATACCGATAGTCCATTGGCCAATCATGCTATTGTATTTAAATTTCGTCTAATAGTTTGGATGCAGTTATGGCCGGTGTAGCGCCAGGCAAGGTAAGCTTACTCTTCTAGACACCTGTTACCACTGTTTGTCGTGTATTTTGTACACGGTGAACAGTCCATTTGCTGATTACACTATTTTGCCTCGACCGTTTTTAGGACTTCGAATTTTGACTAATGGTTTGGATTGTTCGTACTTGGTTTTATTTTAATCGTAGCTTTCTGTGTATACCAATTCCCAGGGCACCTTTTATACACACTACCTATTCAAACATGGGGCCCCGGTAATTTTTTTGTGTCACATTCGGACACTCAGCAGGTATCACTGCTGACAAGCGAGAACCAGCCTTGACAATTATAATTTACGGTTTAGATTTGTTTAATCACAAACACAGTTCAAACCAACGAGAAAAGTAAAAATTATTCTGCTCGAGTTCACGTGGTACTTGTTCATCCCACATATTTTTTTTGTATTATCTTAGTTTAGGAACGGGTTTATTTGTTACAAACTTCCTTTATAAAACGGAAGTTGCAAATTGTTGAAGTCGTTCTTAATAATAATGAACTCTAATGAAGGAGTATGTTTCATATAGCAATCAGGACTTTCATCATTTCTACACAGGGTATGGATATAAAAAAGCTGTCCTTTATTCTCTTTATCAGAGGTATATATAATTGACAAGGGTGAAATATGTGCGATTACATGGCCACAGTGGTGACAGGTGGTAAATAAGTGATATGATGATAAGCAGTCGCTGAAACTACCATTCCAGATCTGAATATACACTTCTTCTCTTGTTGTTCTATTAACTTTCCTATATTTATTTCATTGCCAGGGATAGTGATTAAATATAAACTGTTCTTATCATCTTAAATGATTCCCCAATAAACAAAAAAAGAAATTAAAAAAAATGGATAGTGGTTCCTTGTAAGAACATGGTGTTCAAACCGAACACCAGCTACTGCTGCGGTATTGATCGCCAAGAAACAGATCTGACCAATTTATTACCACTGATAACGATAAAATCTTGAATTTTCGGCCGACGAAATTACATTTTCCAGCCATAAGGCTAATGTCTGAGAATGATGAAGGGGGGGGGGGGGTCAGCAGAATATCGGCGGTAATTACAGACTATTCACAGACGTGTCGTTTAAGATTTAATACCGAACGCTTCATGGTTGACTTGACCGATTATTTCAAGTTTCATCTGTAGATTTATGACTTTGTGTAGACAATTTTTCTGCCAGATAACCCACTAGACTACACACTCTTTTTGAAACTCTTTCAATGATCGATTGATCTTTTAAATATTTATTTCTTCATTGATAATAACAAGCAGCTGCTTTAGTTTCTCTCCACTGTTCAAAACAATAACTTCATTCATTCGGGTTAAGCTGCATGTGTCAGTATAACTGAAATGCAGAATCAATGGAATGGTAAAATCAAAAAGCACAGACGTGTGCTTTTGAATTATAGCTTTTGTTGTGGTAACCTTGCGAATTATATGGAACAACACAAACATGGTCACAAAATAGATGATTACAAGTAAAACAAAATGTAGTAGGAAATGTGTAACAAAAAGTCTTCTTATCATATTAAAGTATTATTTGGTATCAATCATATAACCAGTGACGTGAAGAAACTGCATGATGCAGTAGCTGTCTTCGGTATAACATCCAGTGCTAAACGCCCTCATATAAGTAGGCTACTAAAAATCACACAATTTGACCTACACGTTAATCTTCTGGCTACTTTCACCAAATTAAGGTCCTCTAAACGCTTTTGTGTGGGCCTATAAAATAGTCATTTAGTTCGCATGAATGATGTAACAAAATAACCATAATAATCATTGCCCTTAGAAGCCGAATCAATAAATTGCACTGTTTTAAATTGTTATGTCTGACTCGGCGTGGTTTACATCAATAGGAAACCAGATTTTACTCCACAATTTAAAAATCAAATTATTGTCTGCAAAGAGAAAATAGTCTTAGTTTATCTTTATTGAGATTAAATAGAAAACGGGGTGGTTATCTACCATATTTCTCCATAAATGAAATCACAACAGATTAAACATCTCGCGTGTTCATTTAATTTTAGTAGTGTTATATCGATGGAAAATCACATAGAGAAAGAAATAACGTTGCAAAAACATCTCAAAAGAATTATGTCATTCCTGGACTAACAATTGGTGTCTTATATTTCAAAAAATGACATCTCCGTTGGGCTCTTTATGAGGGCAAATTGATCAAACAACAAAACCATGAGCATATGCTGCGACTGTGACTATCAGCTTTATCAATATAAAGGCTACTAATGTAAGGTGCTGACGTATTGATTTAAATACAAACTATGTATTATGAATGTGAAGTATGGTTTAATGCTATACACAAACGTAAGATGTATATATATAAAGCATGTATTTTGTATTTTCAAAAGTATGTGTGTAATGCTATGGATACATAACATGTTCTATGAACGTAAAATATGTGTATTAGGTTGTAAATTATTATACATTTGTGTACATGATGCTATACAAGTAAAGATGTAATGACATGAATAAAAATTATGCGTGTAATGTTAAATTAATAATGTGTGTAATGCTATGGATGTATAGCCTGTGTGAAAAGTGTGTTTTAATATGTAAACAGTAATATGATGTGATGCTGATAATGCAAAAATGGTATTTGATACGTTTTAATGGCGAATTATTGAAATAAAATTGAACCATATGTTAGTCTCGAAATGACCTAGTTTGTGTCGAGTGGACGGTAAACCTCATTTCCCCTTCTCTCTTCCTAATTACACGACGTTTCTTTGGTAAGTTGAACGAGATACCCCAGATTGAAAATAAAATGTTAATGATATTATAATATGTTTTAATATACGGTAAGTGTAACATTTCAGATAAATTATATGTGTATGATATGGTCAGGATTATAATTGGTATAAACAAGCGTAAGTAGATCATTAATTATATTAACATAATGAAGGAATAAGATTATTTTGCTTATGTGTATTCTGCGTGCTAAGAGTTCTACAACGTGTTTAAATTGCTAAAAAATTATAAAAAAAACACAAAAAGAAAAAACAAAACAAAAAACCCCCCAAAAAACACACAGACACAAAAAGAAAAACGATAGACAGAAATCCCTAATTTCGAAAGAAAATTTTTCATACAACTAATTGTTATTTTATTAAAGATGGGTTCACAGGAACGTATTTATCGGGTGGTTATTGCCTATTAAAGTATGGCAATTTTGGTATATGGAAAGTAGAGATATCCAATCATGGAACGTATACTGGACAAAAATATAAGGGTTCCCCTAATCAACTGCCCGACGATTAGGGCTATCTCCACGCGTGACGTCGAAGACTGCACGAGTACATTGAGTACTTTGTGTTTCTGAGATAAAATCACGAAAAAAGACGCGGGCAGTGGATAATCGGAGAATTTAATTAGGATTCGATATTTGTAATAAATAGTCAGCGATTACAGACAACATCGTCTTACGTATGCAATGAATTCTCACCCGTCTCCACCCGCCGTTGCCATAGGGACGGAGAGGGGTACAGGGGTGGATCCAGGAATTTTTGCAGGAGGGGGTTTGCCAGGTTTCGGTTACGGAAATCCGGCCTTATCGTCTCTAAATTACATAGACATACATACAAATTGAGCTTTTTAAACAGAGAAATCGTTTTTATACTGATGTAGGATCACTTTGTGATGTAATTTCATTGATGTAAGGCATTATTTTTTATGTAGCTGAGCAGGAGCGGGGTTTGGACCCCTCTGGATTCGGCCCTGGGGTAATCCCCTGACGCAAACATGGCCTCTTTTGATCGATTTTTATAGCAGGGTACACTTGGCAATTACAGTGTTTTGAGAAGGATTTGAAGCAAAATTATGATAAATTAGTTAGTTTGAATATGTTTTAGTCCTAATATATCACCAAATCACCCAGTTTGTACCCGGGAATGCAACTTTAAATTCATATTGAAGATATTTTCGACAATATCCCACATGAGTGAAAAATTAACGGCAACATATTTTAACTGTTGTTTCAAAGTAAACATCATTGCCCAGTCTAATAGTAAATTAATTTAAGCAATAAATCCCTGATACCTTGATTCCCCAGAGACAAGTCGTACGCAATTAGCATCAAAATCATTATTTCATATCATTTAGACATGACGAGTTTTTAATCACTAAGAGATACAGACTTTTCGATATTAAATGTAATTTATTAGTTTGCACAGTATATATATATTTATCAAGGATGATAATTTATATCAATGTTGACTTTTTGCCGTGTCCTCACTTAAAATCGACTCATTTTTATCTCAAGACATGATTTATGTCTTGTTATTCGAAAGGGGATATCTGTAGTAAGTAGTTATAATTTTGATTTTCATCATTCATGAATCATCTAATTGTGACAGATTCCCTGTTCCGTATTAATGTGTAGTTCTATCGTCTGACATCGACTAAACCCATAATCGATTGCCATTCATTTATAAGTAAAGGAAAGCGTCGAAAGAGAAATTAACAGGATACAGGAAAGGGTTTTATGAAATGGAATGACGCCATGCCAATTCGTTGATTCACACTGATTGACAGCAGATTGTAGAAATAGTAATAGCATTAGCGCATTTAAAGTAACAGTAATCACGGGAAGCAATATAAAAATATGTATTCTTCTGTTCTAGACAACAGGTTCGTGTGAAATATATTTTAAAATTTTTACAAAATGACGTTAGCTGTAGCCTAGTACATCCAGTTAAGTTTTGTATTTGGAATTGTAATAGTTTAAAAATGGGTTAGTCTCGTTCATTCAGAATCTCACAGTCTTCAAAATACGGAGGTCTAGGTCAAATTTCAACATTTTGCGAAAGTTACCGGATAATCAGTCACATGAAAACAAACTCCTTGTTACGAACGGGCAATAGAACGTTTTCAGTTAAGTAAAGAGTTGCGCTTTTCCCAAAAATAAATCCCGTAATTCATGCATATTATAAACAAATATGAGTGTTTTTGTTTTACTATATTTCGTATATAGCATTTCCACATGAAACTGTATATATGTTCGGTTTTACTATTTATAGTATTTAATCTTATTTTTATGTTGATGATTATATTATTGTTTATTATTTTCTGTATTCCCGGGAAAGAACTTATATAGGCTTTGCCTGTTGTTCAATCCTTTTCAAATGAATAAAATATTGTTTAAACTAAATATGAGTGTTGGATATTGACATGCAATTTAAATAGATTCTTCTGAAACGCCAATTCTTAAATTAATTTCAAGGGCGTCGACATCTTGTTTTAGTGTTAGTTACCTCCCTTAGATTTTGTTTATGATAATGTAAAAAAAAAAAACGATTGAACAACCTAGTTATTCTCAAATGTTGATCCAGGCTAATATTTGCATTATATATGTCTGAATGATAATCACTAAAAATAGGTATATGTTTGTCCAACGGCACTCGAATATCTGAGGTTATATTCTTTCCTCTTATGTTTAATGAAAGGCTTTTAAAGGCTCCTAGTCCTAAGATTAATTTGATTACTTTGCAGTCATCTGATAGTGTAAATATAAATTCAAGCATTAAATATAAATACGCCAAGCTAAATAAAAGATTTTATTAAAAGGTGTCCATACGACTTCTGCAATAGTTTCATACGATCTAACAAAGACATACAATTAGGATCGGAAGATTCTTCGTCCTAAACCAGAATAGTGAGAAAACCATGTATGTTTCTTGTATGTAAAGAAGATAATTGATATTATATGCAATTTATTTGATAAATTAAACGAGACTTACCCGTGAAGTGAAGTTTGATTACAATTTTATCCGGTCATCTTCTTCGTGAGGGATTAAAGGAGATTAGCATAGGGTCACGTGATCATCGGTGTTCAAAGAAAATGCATTATATGCCAACAGCACACAAAAACCATATATTCCACAAGAGCAGGGAGAGAACATCTCAAGACAAGGGAAGGGCCTTTAATCCCTCCTGAAGAAGATGACCGGATAAAATTGTAATCAAACTTCACCTTACAAGTAAGTCTCGTTTAATTTATCAATTTTATCCTGTCATCCTCCAGTCGGAATAAAAGGAGATTTCAAAGATTGGCATAAATGCAGAATACAAGAATACGACAAGAGATCCAATTCAAAAACAAATAACAAAGTGTTAATAGTCTGCAATTCAGAACACAATCTGCTGTGACAATACATAACTCTTTTCCGAAGAGTACAATAGCAACTGTAATTAAAAACTCTTAATAAAACAAAGTATACTACAACGTACTGTTGCCAAACACAAGGCATTTTCCTAAGCCTAAACACGACGAAAGTAAAACATAATTTAACTGTTTAGGTCATTATTTGGCACATTATAAAAACGTTGAAAAGTTCCAGAATTAGTCCAGCCTGCAGTTTTCATAATTGAAGTCAAAGGTAACATACGAGCTGCAGCACTTGTTGGACCAGCTCTAGTATTGGGTGTACTATAAATGTCCACATCAATGCCTGCCTTACTCAAAGCTGTTTTGATCCATATTGATATTGTAGATTTAGAAGCTGGTAAATATGGTTTTACAGTTGTCAAAAACAGTTCCATGTTTTCTTTATCACACCGGAAAATTTCTGTCCTGTTTAGATATTCCTTCATGGTTCGCACAACACATAAATTTTGATTATCAAAAACTGGTAAAGCCATTACAGGTTGTATCTTATATGGCTTGGATTGTTTAATGATAGAATTTATAGGGATTATAATCCTGTTAGTCTCAAAAATCATATCACAGGTATTAATCACATGAAGAGACTGGCATCTTTGCGCAGATACAATGTTTCAGCTCTCCACGATTCACAAATGTTTTGAGCTTCGATCGAAATTCTTTGCTGTGACAGTCCCTTCCGGACAAAAGACATGCTAACAGTGACATCTTCTTCCAGAGTGCATGACGAGCTGACTCTTTGTTAGGCAAGCACAGAGTTGTAGACTTCAACTTGATTTTTCTTGGACGGTCTATTAGCATCATAGTTAGATTGGTGAACCAAGCGTGAGTGGACCATATCGGCACAATAAGTACTGCTTGCTGGACTTGATCTGACTCAAACGTTTCAACACTTTTGGAATACAGCTAAAAGGAGGAAAACAATATGGTAAAGTAAAGTTATCCCAAGGGATGGAAAAGGCATCAATTGCAAACGCCTGGGGGGTCTGGCTTCCAGGCTACATACTTGTTAATCTGCTTTTTAAGCCGAGATGCAAACATTTCAATGTCTGAATGTTCAAAAATATCTGATAACTCATTGAAAAGGCCTTTATTCAGTGCCCATTCAGGTTTATCATCAAAGTCCCTAGATTTGCGGTCTGCGGAGTGATTGGAAACTCCAGGAATATGGGATGCTGAGAGGGTAATGTTATGCTCTATACACCGAAGAGAAATATCCCTGGCTATGGAATTACAAAGAGGGGATTTACTACCACCTTTACTGTTAACATAAGCCACTGCTGTGGTGTTATCCATTTCAATCCGTATATGTTCATTATGTGCATCAACGCATAAAGCCTGCAAGCCAAACAAAGCTGCTTTCAACTCTAAATATTTAATGTGATGTTAACTTTCGACTTCAAAGTCCCTTAAAACAGCCACCCCATCCCAAGAGGGAAGCGACTCTACAAGCGGTCTAGAGCTTGCTTCAAGATTAGCACACCACCATAGTAAGTCTTGGCATTCCTGCTCAAACAAACTCATAGTTTGTTCATAATCACCATCAGCAATCTTTAGAGCATTAATTTTTTCTATTTCTAAAAGTCTGTAATATATTTCTCCATTTGCAATAGCTGGTAAACTAGGTGCCATTAGACCAATCACTATAGCTACCATTCTGATTTTAGGTTTTGTATATTCTAATAAATTCTGACATGAACAGATCAAATTCTTTGATTTTTCAAATGGTAATCTAACAACCATATCAACTGAGTCTAGATGAAAGCCCGGGTGCTTTTAAGATTGTTGCGGTTCAAAATTTGATTTGTCTTTGTGGATTGAAAATCCTCAAGATGACAGAAGCTTGACAGTGATGCAAACATTATTTAAACATTGTTGATATGTGTTACCCATAAGAAAAACATCATCAATATAACCAGAGGACACTACCCCCGACTGTCTCAAATGTGCAAAAACTGGCTTCATAATTTTTGTAAAGATTCGAGGCCCACTGGACAATCCATTAAGGAGTGCATTAAATTGGTACAACTTCCCTTCCCATTCAAACCTCAGAAACTGTCTATGAAATTTATTGATAGGGACAGAATAGTAAGCATCCTGCAAGTCAAGCAAGGACATATAACAAGAAGGTACAATAAGATCAAATACAGTTCGAACCGTATCCGTCTTGAATTGGCGATAAATTATAAATTTATTAAGTTCCTTTAGATTTAAAATCATTCGAAATGATCCGTCCTTTTTTAAACGCAAAAACAATAGTTGATAGGAATTCCCCACCAACATGTTCACATTGTTCGATGACCTTTTTATGTGAAAGCTTAATAATTTCAGAGGAAATGAATTCTCTCTCAGTGTTATGAAAAGTATGCTGTGTTGGGGGATATTTTTGAAAAGGAAGGGAAGAAAATTCAATATTAATTCCCGAAAAGGTACAGAGCTTCCAAACATCAACAAAATTACCAATCTGTCCTGATATGAAGGTAATACTCCCTGCTAAGCCAGGGAAAAGATCAAAGGGTATAAAAGTATTATTATCAAAATGACAAAATGCATTAATGTTAACTTCTGTCAAATTTGATTTGGTTAGACATACCTCGTCATTACCTTTATTAATGGAAATCAAATTTGGTAAATTATTTGTTACTGTTTGTTGTTGTTGGTCTTGCTGTGCACACTGGGACTGAAATTGCGTCCAAACTTTCTTTTGAAGGGTTGTTTCTGGCGATTCTCTAAAAAAAAAACGTTGCCCACTGTTAGATTCCATTGCCAGGTTTCTGTTGAAGGGTTTTCTACCACCGCTATATGGTGAGAATCGATTACAGTTAGAGTGACGATCTCTGTAACCATAGTTTCTGTTGTTAGCTTTCTGACTAACACGGTTAGTCTCGAAAATATCTTTCAGTTTTTGAGACAGATCACTGCCGAACAAGAGGGTGCCGTTATCACCCTTTAAAGTGCAAAGAGATCGATAGTTTTGGTGAACGTCGCCTTTCATCCATATTCTCTTACGCCCAATGATATCGGCATTAGCCGAAGCTAGAAGGGCCATGGAATCTGTCAAAAGCCGGAAACCATGTTTGACTACTACACCATCGCCACCTACGGCCTTCTTCATGAGCAGTTCACTCAACCTGGCCAACGGAATAAGGCCAGATATTATCATGTTTTGGATTCGTTGCAGTTTCAAATCGTTAGATATAGTTTCGCTGCTCAAAAACTCCCAGACAGGGGGATTGACTTTTGTTACCTCCAAAAATTCACAATTACCAGGTCTTTTATATTTGTTTAATAATTCATTGACTTTATCTTCCGAGGGGTCAAATTTCACATTGTTGTCTGAGACCTTAGCAAGACCATCGTCTATACTGGCACTATATTGGTCATCTTTATTGTATTGAGACATAATGTCAACAAATCCTTCTGGCAATTTTGAAGACTTATCTATGATAACAAGTGTACTACTAGTGGATGATGTAGTGGGGTGAATGCTGACATCAGTGCCCCCTCCTTTTTGTTTGCCATCAAACAAGTTGTTCAAATTATTCAGTTCTTTCGTCCCATCATCATCATCCACGACCATATCTTGGTAATGGTCAAACTCATCACAAGAAACCATATACTCATTATCACAGGTACATGGGGACAGGAACTTATTACTATGGCACACGGCACACCAGACCTATAATAATACAGTCTATGTGATTTTTCAAAACTTTTGAGTTTCATTTTTTTTCTTAACATATTTAAAATTTTTAATCTTATTTTATCCATATTTGATGCTAAATGATATAATATTTACTATCAAACATGTAATTCATATTTTTCTTTTAAAAAACAAAACAAAAAAAACCCCTTCTGATGTATTTGTAAAAGAGAAAGGTAAGACACTTTTCTGTTGACGTTTCTTTTCAGTGAGGTACCTCTGTCGGTATTTACTTCAAAATAGTGAATAAAATTGGGTTAAAATACAAATCAACCACCCAGTTCCTTTCCATATCCATTTCTTTCGATAAAAACAAACGTTTCAAATTTTAAAAAATGTAAAGTCAATTTATTTGCCATAAATCACTCGAGATTTTTTACATTTTATCGACATGGATAAAATAAGATTAAAAATTTAAAAAATGTTCAGAAAAAAACAGAAACTCAAAAAATTTGAAAAATCACATAGACTCTATTATAGGTCAGGTTTTCCATAGTCTAATAAGGGCGTTCCTGTGCCCCTGTATCTGAGCTCATTATCACAGAAATAATTTAAAAATTTCCTGTTGTCATAGCAGTAACGGCTCCGGTAAATAAGTTCTGTGGGTTTTCACTTTCGTCAGAGCATTCTGAATGTTGGGTTGATGTAGTATTTCGAGTGCTCACATTCGGGTGTTCGCCGTTGAGACGAAGTTGGAAGGCCATCATTGACCTTGACATTGGACTGGCTACAGGACTGTGTGTTGAATCAAGAAGAGACTGTCGTTTCAATTGACTCTCCGAACCCGCTGCCGCCTTTGGCGTTCGGGATTTTCCGGTACGTTTGTTGGTAATTGCACGCCCTGAAATGGCACTGGGATGCTTATCCCGACTGTTATCAGTCACGTTTACATCACTGTTCGCGGAAACATTAGCCGCAATTTTATTAGAATTTACAAACACGCCGCCACAGTAAACAAAGTTGGTTTCGAGCGATACCGTAAACGAACAAGTACGAAACTGCGTTAGTTGTGACAGAAACACAGAACGACAAGTAATATGACGTACTTAGTCGAGATAAGGCGCTGAATAACGCCGAAATACATTAAAATAGGAAAGAATTTTCCCTGGGTCTGCATAGACTTGCAACACGTTTCGTGACCAACGAGCTACTGGTAATCACGTGACCCTATGCTAATCTCCTTTTATTCCGACTGAAGGATAACGGGATAAAATTAAACTCTTTTAAGATCAACCATTAAGGGAACAGTTGGGTTTCTTTAAAAAAAGAAAGAATATTTTCATTTTTGTTGCGTTTACAAATCGTTCAATTAATAAGTTAAATCTGTATTTATACACCCATCATGAAATGTGGTAGCATATTGACAGTGTCTACATTTATCATCAGCAGCTTTAAAAGTTATGTATTTGTTTCCCTTTGGTGCGCATACATGTAAACGAAATGTGCCAAAGGGTTATGATTTAATTCGAGATATCGAGAGAGAAATTGGTGTGGAGGGGGAATTTAAATTCAACACAATTTAGGCTATTTTGCGTCTAACATATATGGTTCAGTTTTATGGGGGGTAATATACGAGGACCAGCGGGTAATCAAACCCAAACCTGTTGATATAATGCCAAACATGATCATGTAAAGCGCAGGTTTTGGGCCCACCTCAAATTTTAGCCGAAGATATACAGAATCAGAACTATATTGCATGCAACGTGAATATCCTACACTATGTATCAATCTCTTGAATTAAAGGATTTTGATTAAACAGTTTAATTTTATTTATCATAATACTCTAACCTAAATAAAATATGACATTTTCCCACTTGACCTTTCTTGAAGAGTGGGAAGTAAAAACGGTTATTGGTTAATCCTCTTACAAGGCAAGACGTTGGTGACATTTCTTGTTAAGATCTTAGCACTGGTACTCATCATTGTGCTGACATTCAACTAATCCCTTTAATGCCATGACATCGGACACATACAGACAACTATGGCGGAATACACATTTGAATGATTTCATAATCTGCACTTGTATAATTTCCACATAGATTTTCTTGAGAGAACATCCGATGCTAATATTGACTGTCAAGATTTTACCCCATCCGCCAATACGTCATATTAATCACATAATGCGCTCAAATAACATGAAACACACCCACTGATAGTAATTGCATTTTTTGATAATGCAGTATAAGGTAAAAGTACATGTAATAAGAAGATTGTTAAGTTTAACACTGTGAAAGAATATTTTAGCAAAAGTACAGAACTAATTGAACCCGTGTTAATTTATTAGAAACAGTGAGTAACTAAGTATTGCACGTATATTTTGGGGGGAAACTAAGGAGCGTACAGAAATTAGCCCAACCGTTGTTAATTTACCAGATATTCACTTCCGAAAAAGTAACTAAATACAAATGGTCACTCATTGACCATCCGTAGATATTCATGTGACTATCGGTGTCTTAACACAATCTCTGAACAATTATAATTATTAAGTCAATTTTGTCGACTTGGAAGCACCACTCGCCAATAGAAATTATTTATGTAACTACAGGATGATATAAAAAGATATGGTCGTTGCCATATGCATCCAGAAAGATTGACTTAATCAGCCAGGGTTGTTGTTTTCGACTACATTTCTGAAAATGCGGTTATGACATATGGTTCTTTGCAGGAGCCCGGGAATTCATATTGTATTAATTGAAAGGTGGAAATGTAGTTTTGCACGTGGTTGAAAATAATTTGGCTTGAAATATCAGTGTTGTCTGTAGAATTGTGTAACAAACATCAATCAGAAAGATAATAATAGTTCATTCATGTAACTGTCTGTTATATTGATATACTTAGAGACAAAGAGTTTTGTATCATTTGGGGGAGATCCAATCAGACATATTTATACAGTTAACTTTGGATTATAGAAACTCTTTACCATCATAGATATAAATTTCCCTTTTCATAAGCCAATCAGAATTACAGCAAACCTCGTTAGCTATGCCACTTCCACTGTATATTGAAAGTGGCATAGTGTATACCAGAAACTTTAAATGTCAGAATTAAGTATCGATGGGGTTAATCAGATGCTATTTTAATTCAGCGATTACCTTCTTTGTTTATCGAATTTACGAGGATTGAGGTTTATTAATTTTTGCTTAAATCAACTTAATAGTTTACAATTTAGTCAGGTGATTAACAATCAAAATTTCGTGTTACTTGTCTTTACTACATTAGTATCAGAAAGACTTGTTATTGAACTCTTGTTCTGCTTGAAATGAGGGGTCGGCCAATCAAATTGTCTGTCGAATCGAGGGTTTGACCTTTTTGCGCGGAATTGTGGGTAGGCATTATCAGCGATAGAAATCAAAACAAGGCAATGACTGAGGTTACAGGGTCAAATGTCGCGTGCTTGTCGCTGAATGTGACCTCTCGCTATAACTTGTTAGATCTGCATGTAGTGTAGGCCATCGAAATTATAAACGAAACGAAATATAGATCTGAATTTCAATTAGATTGGTGTTTTAAGAATTGGTGACCTGTTTTGGTCATCGCTCATCCATTAACTTTTGAAGGAACTTATTAGTCACAGTCGATATACAACGTTATAACAAATAAGTGCGATGTTGACGTATTTCAAATATTGGGAAAATGGAGATGAAGTTAATATACTAAATGGATACTTTGTTGTAGAAGTAAAGTCTAGCTAGTATTGTTCATTCTATTAGTATGTGAAAACTGATTAACAGCAACATTCCCATGAAAGAAAAAGCTCCTTTCTCGACTCATCTCGTGCTATTATTTGATAAACATTCTATTATAATAACTTGTTCCAAGAGAATTAATTAGATGTAAGAGATTATAACACATAGCACCCAGTGACTTGGTATGTAAGGGACATTAATGAAATTACCGTCCCTTGCTCTACCCACTTAATAACACACCATGTGTACATAAACTGACCATCTGAAATTTGAATACACATACATTACTAATACTTTTAAACAGATAATATAATTATGAGCACCATTATTCTAATATCGGGAATAACAAAATACAACCCGAGAGATAATCACAGTTCACCTTCTCCTCAATGAAGCCATTCGAAAGAGACCCTCTTCCACATTAATGTTGTAGGACGTCCGGGATGCAAGTGTGTTCCCAGAATTCTCGGACAACGTCGCCGTCTCCACCACCTCGACCATCGAACACTGCACGCCTATGGATTCAACCTTTATTGGAGCTCGAGGAGTGAGTAAAGAGCACTGCACCCATATCGATTATGATGCTTTCTCTACGACAAACAGCTCTACAACTGGATCTAACGCATTATTATCAATTGTCAAACAGTTTCTTTTACATGTATTTAAACTGTCTTTGGGATTACAGTAAAACATTGATTTACAATAAGCAATAGTAGTAGGGGCGCTTGTATGGCAACGCGCGTGCGTGCATGTGCGTACATGCGCGTGCACGTGAACTTTCACTGGATGACCCCTGGCACGTGCATGACCTTGCACGTGTGATTTCACGTGCTTGACCCCCTGCACGTGCGTAACCTTGCACGTGGGATTGCACGTACGGAGAGGGGCGCGCGTGGGAAAAGAGAGAGAGAAGAAGGAGAAGGCAGGGGAAGGGGAAACAACTCTTTTACATTGATTAAGTTGGCCCTGAAAAGGGCCGTTGGTTGGCCCTGAAATGGGCCGTTGTCCTCACTAGAATGTGAGGGTACGACGCACTTTATGTCGGTTGCGTCTAATGGCCTCCACTAATTCAGGAGGAGGTCTTTTCCTGGGAGGTGTTTTTAAATACCTCGTCAGGTAAGACAAAGATATCGTCACGGGTAATCACGGCAAGCGTATGACCCCTGAGATACATGAGAGTATCCATGCTGCGGTCGTCTTCGATGCGTACGACCGGAGCATCCATTCTCATACTGAGAGATGGGTGTTGTGTCGTTTTATGATCGTAAGGACGAGTCCATTCATGGAGTGACGTCACAGATAACGTTGTGCATCGTAGGTTGAACGTTGGGGGCTAAATATAGACGTGACGCAACGTTATGCGTACGTTGGGGGCTAAATATAGACGCGATGTAACGTTATACAGCGCATGTGCAACGTTATACAGCGGAGGGTGTACGATATCGAACGTTTGATGACGTCACACGACATACAGGGGATAAAAGGCCGGGAGGCGAGAGTTTCTATCACTCTCAAGCGAACACCGAACGAAGGAAGATGAGTTTTACATTACGACCCGTGGATAGAAGATACAGCCGACTATTTCGAACCGAATCACTGTGTGTGGAGATAGATTTTCTGGAAGATTTTTCCCACGTTCCAGCCAACGATGTACCACAACAACTACACGACACCTTTGAGGCCATCATCGAGGAAATTCGCCGAACCTTGCACGCCAGAGTAAGTGACTATGTTAGAATTGCCATCAGTCACCCAGGACTCAAAACACCGATCTGGTTACCCTTCCGTGAACATCGTTTGTTAAAAGCCAAAGACGTTTTGCAGAAAGTGGCAGCCGTATTACAGAGTAACGAATAATTTAGATTAGATCAACGTATGTCCATGAGTATCTGTCACGTGTCCCCTCCCGATGGTCGAGGTAGCGGTGGAACAAACATGAAGAAGAGACACAGTGCTAATTTCGAAGAGATGTCTCGTCACCATAAAGAATGTCGACGACTTATGTATTCAGCGAGCTATTGTCGTCGCTCGTCACTTTGCCAGCAAACAAGACACACCTGAATGGATAAGGGAGAAGAAGATATTAACCAACAACTCGTGGCAGACGAAGAAAACGGAAGCCCTTATTAATGCCGTCGGTGGAGCCAGACAAGCCTGCACGGGTGTGGAAACCTGGGAATTGTACGCCAAGTATTTGAGAGAGCAAGGTTATCAGCTCAATGTTTTCTCTCGGGCCATCTTTGGGAAGGCGATTTATCGGGGAACAAAACACGTCACAGACACACCAAAACATCTCAACCTGTATTTACACGACAGGCATTATGAGGTCATTACCTCCATGCCCGCATTTGTGGAGAACCCGTATTTTTGCGAGACCTGTCAGGTAGGATACGATCGAGCAGAGAAACATTCATGTCACGTCATGTGTCAAGGATGTAAGACAGTGGGTCCACCCTGTCCACCTGATCCCAACACAAAGACGTGTTACCGATGTCATCGTGTGTTTGTGAGCTGTCAGTGTTTCGACAATCATCTCGCCACCCGTTCCAGAGCCAAGTGAAGTATATGTTATCGGTGGAAGAAATGTGAGAAATGTCAAAAAAAGTGGGACGTCATCAAGGCCAAGCGTAATTTGGAAAAGCATCGAGGCGGAGAATACGAGTGTTCCATCTGCCGAGAGTGGCACACGGACGAGAAACAGTTTTGCTACATTCAACCACTTAAATCACCCAGCGACATGAACGGAGACCGAAAGATACAAATCGATAAACTACAGAAATCAACGTTGACCCGTTTCGTCGTCTTTGACTTTGAATGCCAGCAAGATACCGGTGAGCACATTCCAACCTTATGTGTCCTGCAAACCTGCTGTCACCTTTCTATCGACAACCAAGATCCCTGCGAGCACTGTGACACGTATTGGGATCACCAACGAGAAATTGTGTTTAAAGGCCCAGACACGCTGGACGATGTAGGGAAATGGGTTTTTTATAACTCGCTGCTCACTGTACGGTGGTAAATGGTCGGAAACATGACAATCACGAATCGAGTCCCGTGATTGCCGTGGCTCACAACTTTAAAGGTTACGACGGACTGCTGATTTTTACAGACGCTGCACAAACATTCCGTGGCGCAACCCAAAGTGATTATGAATGGTGGTAAAGCGATGACGATCACTGTCGGGACAGTAAAATTCATCGATTCCCTCAACTTTTTTACCGATGGCTTTACGGGACATGCCCAAGACCTTTGGCCTGCAAGAACTCAAGAAAGGTTATTTCCCTCACCACTTTAACAGACCGGAGAATGAAGATTACGTGGGCGCCTATCCTCCCGACACCGATTACGATCCGGATGGCATGAGTGTATCGGAACGAGAAAAATTTCACAAGTGGTACGAACAACACAGTCACAATGTCTTTGATTTCCGCCAAGAAATTCTCGCTTACTGTAAGATTGACGTCGATGTCCTCCGTCGATGCTGTGGTGTGTTTCGAGAGATATTTCTCATGGACACAGGAATCGATCCCTTCGAAAAAAGCTTGACCCTGGCCTCTGCCTGCAGTCGCGTGTTACGCACGCACTACCTACAGAAAGACACCCTCGTCGTCATTCCTCGAGCCCTGATGCAAGAGCCGAAACCTGGTAAGGACTGGCACCGCTTCCAGCCTCGACAACAGCCCAACAAAGCCCTTCGATGGTTGGAATGGGAACAACATCGACAGACCATGGCAACTTTCCGAAACCAGACCCCACTACCCAACATTCGACACGCCCGTAACGGTAGTGAATGCCGAGTTGGCCCTTATAGTTTAGATGGCATAGACAAGACCACGGGTACGGTGTACGAGTTTCACGGGTGTGCTTTTCACGGTTGTCCAAAATGTTATCCGGGTCCCGTCCAAGACATTCAGCATAAACATCCCTACGATCCATCTCGCAGTATGAGGGACTTGTACTAGAAGACACAAGAGCGTCACCGTCGACTCCAGGAGCAGTACGGTATGAAGACCATCCGCGTCATGTGGGAGTGTGAGCTAGAGGAAGAACGACGCCGTGATCCCGAGATGGACGAATTTTTACGAGGCTTGGAAGATCAGCAATGGCCAGCTCCCGAACCTCTGATGCCCCGCAACGCTTTCTTCGGCGGGAGAACCAATGCCATCCAACTGTTGGTGAACGAGTCGGTCGAAGACATGCGCTACATCGACGTGGTCTCCCTGTATCCTTACATCTGCAAGTGCAGTACCTTTCCCATCAAGGAACCCACGATCGTCACACAGCCCGATCAAGACCAGTGGCAACAGTACGAAGGGTTGATCCAGTGTTCCGTCTTGCCGCCCCGTGGCCTGTTCCACCCGGTGCTCCCGTTTCGACGCAAACATAAATTGGTGTTTGCCCTGTGTCGAAGCTGCGTCGACGAACACATGCAACAAGGGGAGATTGCCGAATACCAACGTCGTGAGCACACCGACGAACAGCAAGCCTGGGTGGGTACGTTTGTCACCCTGGAACTGAAGAAAGCGGTGGCCCTAGGATACCAAGTACTAAAGGTTTACAGCACTTACGATCCCGAGACCAAAACGGGCGGTCTGTTTACTGGGTATATTAATCACTACCTAAAGAAAAAGATGGAAAGTAGCGGTTATCCCGACACCTGTCACACCGAAGAAGACAAGACCTGCTTCGTCAATGACGTGTACGACACCGAAGGTATTCGTCTGGATACCCGTCGTCGAACGGTGAAATCCCGAAGCCGGCTGTCCTCTTGTTGGCAGAGAAGGAAGCAGAAAGTTTTTCCCGAGCACTCATCCAATATGCGGGTCCGAGAGATATGACCGAAGTCTTGTCGTATCCCCCTTGTTTCGATATGAGTGAATGGATACCCGTCGTCGTCACGTTTGCTGAAGTGGAAGACTGGCACCCACACGACACGATGCAGAAGCTTTTGGGACATGTGTATTGGATTCCTCGCGTCCTGAGAAATGTACCCTGGGTGAGACAAGAGATCCTGAAGAGAGAACGCGATAACTAATTTTTTCTTTTCCTTTGTATGATATGTTTGTTCTACTGAATGTCATTTTTGTATTTTTTGTAAAATAAATTGTGTTCTAATTTCATTCGATGTCTGTTGTTCTGGCGCGAAGGTATAAAAGGCAGGGGAAAAGGGAATGGGGGAAACAGTGCAAGATGGATGTGACGTTCAAACATCCCTTTACCATGTTTGTCAGTGGTCCAACGGGTGTTGGAAAGACGGTCTTTGTGCAGAAGTTTCTTCAAGCATCCCTGTTCGACGTCCGTCCCCAACGTATCGTGTGGGCTTATGGCGAATGGCAAGAGAGCTACGATCGCTTTCCCTACACTTAAGGTTTGACGGATATTGACGACGTGATGGGTCAAGTCAAGGGTCCACAAGTCTTAGTCGTGGACGATTTGATGGGAGAAGACGCGGAGATATTGCAAAAATGGTTCACGAAAAAGAGTCATCACCACGACACAAATGTCATTTACATTGTGCAAAACTTGTTTGACAAGCAACAGCGTACCATCAGTCTGAATGCCAATTACCTGGTCATGTTCAAAAATCCCCGTGACGCCTCTCAAATTGGTGTGTTGGCCCGTCAGATGTACCCTTCCCGTTCCAAGTATATGCATGCAAGAAGCTTATGAAGATGCGACGAGTACCCCTCGCAGTTACTTACTCGTTGATTTGAAGCCCGACACACCCGAAGTTTTGCGACTGAGATCCAATATTTTACCCCAAGAGGAACCACCCATCGTCTACGTCCAAAAAGTATAAAAGGGGGACCTGTACTTCGAATTGACTCTTGTTTGTCACGATGGCTCGTACGAAGAATACGCAGAGGAAACACCCACCTCCAACCCTTCCCAGAGCGACGTTCCCGACGTTGGCACCGGACCTTCGTGATCCCACGGTACGAAGTCAGACTCGCCCGAGAATGAGGGCCCCCAGAACACAGTAGTCACCTCCCTCGTTGATACCACCCACGAGTCCCATGTCTCCCTTACCAGCCACACCACCACCACGCATCACCTTACCGGTCACACCTCCACGTCCCACGTCACCACCTTCCCCTGCTCGGTCTCTCTCCCCGGTCTTTCGCAGACCACGGAGAGAAAAGAAGAGTTCAACGAAAGGACTCAAGTCCTCCATTCGCTCGTACGAAGAATACGCAGAGGAGACACCCACCTCCAACCCTTCCCAGAGCGACGTTCCCGACGTTGGCACCGGACCTTCGTGATCCCACGGTACGAAGTCAGACTCGCCCGAGAATGAGGGTCCCCAGAACACAGTGGTCACCTCCCTCGTTGACACCACCCACGAGTCCCATCTCTCTCTTACCGGCCACACCACCACCACGCCTCACCTTACCGGTCACACCTCCACGTCCCATGTCCTCACATTCCCCTGCTCGGTCTCTCTCCCCGATCTTTCGCAGACCACGGAAGGAAAGACTGCAAGAAGAAAGAAACAAGAAACGAAATCAATTCGTTCGACGGACCGCACAGCGCGGAAGGGGACTGAGTACCGAAGAATTGAACAAACATCGAGCGTTGCTTCGCAAACTGAGTAATGTTCCACCCGACGTCAAACGGCGACATAACAGCTTCCAGGGAGAGGGAAATTGACTTTAACGTCCACTCGACACAAACTAGGTCATTTCGGGACTAACATAAATATGATATTCATAATAACACAACTTTATGGATTTACTACTTCTTGGTTTATTACATGCAACGTTTCAATACTCTTACAGGTATCTTTATCAAGCAAATTGCAAAGTTGTGTTATTATGAATATTATAGCTCTACTTCTAAATGTCATTCAAGGAACTTAACATAAATATGGTTTAATTTTATTTCAATAATTCGATTGCGCGTAGGGGTCTTTAGCAGTGGGAGAAGAAAGACCCAGAGAAAACCCACGAAGAAGGACAAGCGACCGTACCCCTTGTCACGTACAACCGGGGATTTGAAACCACGCCAATTGTCTCATTGACAGACTTTATGATACTGCTTACTACAGCTTATTAAAGCGGACATAGCATTTGACCGCTGTTGTAAAGTAGCTTGTACAAGGTCACGTGTACAAGGCGACATCGCAGCTTCCAGGGAGAGAGAGAGAGAGAAGTTGACTTTAACGCCCACTTGACACAAACAAGGTCATTTCGCGACTAACATAAATATGGTTTAATATTATTTCAATAATTCGATTGCGCGTAGGGGTCTTTAGCAGTGGGAGAAGGAGGACCCAGAGAAAACCCACGAAGAAGGACAAGCGACCCTACACCTTGTCACGTACAACCGGGGATTTGAAACCACGCCAATTGACTCATTGACAGACTTTATGATACAGCTTACAACAGCTTATTAAAGCGGGCATACCATTTGACCGCTGTTGTAAAGTAGCTTGTATATGTTTCATTAGGTTGATCGTTAAATAATGTATATATGTTCATCTATAGATTATTACACATTAACCTCAAAATACTAGATTATTATTTTTATGTATTGTCTTTCACTCATTATTATTCGAATCCATACAGTAGAATTGCCAACCAATATTTAAGCTTTCATATTACATATTACATATGAAAGCTTATTGTTTCTGTTAAGATTATTATTATTATTTTTGTGTGTGTATTTAGCAGTGGGAGAAGGAGGACCCAGAGAAAACCCACGAAGAAGGAAAGCGACCGTACCCCTTGTCACGTACAACCGGGGATTTGAAACCACGCCAATTGTCTCATTGACAGACATTATGATACTGCTTACTACAGCTTATTAAAGCGGACATAGCATTTGACCGCTGTTGTAAAGTAGCTTGTACAAGGTCACGTGTACAAGGCGACATCACAGCTTCCAGGGAGAGAGAGAGAGAAATTGACTTTAACGCCCACTCGACACAAACTAGGTCATTTCGCGACCAACATAAATATGGTTTAATTTTATTTCAATAATTCGATTGCGCGTAGGGGTATTTAGCAGTGGGAGAAGGAGGACCCAGAGAAAACCCACGAAGAAGAATAAGCGACCCTACACTTTGTCACGTACAACCGGGGATTTGAAACCACGCCAATTGACTCATTGACAGACTTTATGATACAGCTCACACCAGCTTATTAAAGCGGGCATACCATTTGACCGCTGTTGTAAAGTAGCTTGTATATGTTTCATTAGGTTGATCGTTAAATAATGTATATATGTTCATCTATAGATTATTATACATTAACCTCAAAATACTAGATTATTATTTTTATGTATTGTCTTTCATTCATTATTATTCGAATCCATACAGTAGAATTGCCAACCAATATTTAAGCTTTCATATTACATATTACATATGAAAGCTTATTGTTTCTGTTAAGATTATTATTTTTTTTTGTGTGTGTGTATTTAGCAGTGGGAGAAGGAGGACCCAGAGAAAACCCACGAAGAAGGAAAGCGACCGTACCCCTTGTCACGTACAACCAGGGATTTGAAACCACGTCAATTGTCTCATTGACAGACTTTATGATACTGCTTACTACAGCTTATTAAAGCGGACATAGCATTTGACCGCCGTTGTAAAGTAGCTTGTACAAGGTCACGTGTACAAGGCGACATCACAGCTTCCAGGGAGAGAGAGAGAGAAATTGACTTTAACGCCCACTCGACACAAACTAGGTCATTTCGCGACCAACATAAATATGGTTTAATTTTATTTCAATAATTCGATTGCGCGTAGGGGTATTTAGCAGTGGGAGAAGGAGGACCCAGAGAAAACCCACGAAGAAGAATAAGCGACCCTACACTTTGTCACGTACAACCGGGGATTTGAAACCACGCCAATTGACTCATTGACAGACTTTATGATACAGCTCACACCAGCTTATTAAAGCGGGCATACCATTTGACCGCTGTTGTAAAGTAGCTTGTATATGTTTCATTAGGTTGATCGTTAAATAATGTATATATGTTCATCTATAGATTATTACACATTAACCTCAAAATACTAGATTATTATTTTTATGTATTGTCTTTCACTCATTATTATTCGAATCCATACAGTAGAATTGCCAACCAATATTTAAGCTTTCATATTACATATTACATATGAAAGCTTATTGTTTCTGTTAAGATTATTATTATTATTTTTGTGTGTGTATTTAGCAGTGGGAGAAGGAGGACCCAGAGAAAACCCACGAAGAAGGAAAGCGACCGTACCCCTTGTCACGTACAACCGGGGATTTGAAACCACGCCAATTGTCTCATTGACAGACTTTATGATACTGCTTACTACAGCTTATTAAAGCGGACATAGCATTTGACCGCTGTTGTAAAGTAGCTTGTACAAGGTCACGTGTACAAGGCGACATCACAGCTTCCAGGGAGAGAGAGAGAGAAATTGACTTTAACGCCCACTCGACACAAACTAGGTCATTTCGCGACCAACATAAATATGGTTTAATTTTATTTCAATAATTCGATTGCGCGTAGGGGTATTTAGCAGTGGGAGAAGGAGGACCCAGAGAAAACCCACGAAGAAGAATAAGCGACCCTACACTTTGTCACGTACAACCGGGGATTTGAAACCACGCCAATTGACTCATTGACAGACTTTATGATACAGCTCACACCAGCTTATTAAAGCGGGCATACCATTTGACCGCTGTTGTAAAGTAGCTTGTATATGTTTCATTAGGTTGATCGTTAAATAATGTATATATGTTCATCTATAGATTATTACACATTAACCTCAAAATACTAGATTATTATTTTTATGTATTGTCTTTCACTCATTATTATTCGAATCCATACAGTAGAATTGCCAACCAATATTTAAGCTTTCATATTACATATTACATATGAAAGCTTATTGTTTCTGTTAAGATTATTATTATTTTTTTTGTGTGTGTATTTAGCAGTGGGAGAAGGAGGACCCAGAGAAAACCCACGAAGAAGGAAAGCGACCGTACCCCTTGTCACGTACAACCGGGGATTTGAAACCACGTCAATTGTCTCATTGACAGACTTTATGATACTGCTTACTACAGCTTATTAAAGCGGACATAGCATTTGACCGCTGTTGTAAAGTAGCTTGTACAAGGTCACGTGTACAAGGCGACATCACAGCTTCCAGGGAGAGAGAGAGAGAAATTGGCTTTAACGCCCACTCGACACAAACTAGGTCATTTCGCGACCAACATAAATATGGTTTAATTTTATTTCAATAATTCGATTGCGCGTAGGGGTATTTAGCAGTGGGAGAAGGAGGACCCAGAGAAAACCCACGAAGAAGAATAAGCGACCCTACACTTTGTCACGTACAACCGGGGATTTGAAACCACGCCAATTGACTCATTGACAGACTTTATGATACAGCTCACACCAGCTTATTAAAGCGGGCATACCATTTGACCGCTGTTGTAAAGTAGCTTGTATATGTTTCATTAGGTTGATCGTTAAATAATGTATATATGTTCATCTATAGATTATTACACATTAACCTCAAAATACTAGATTATTATTTTTATGTATTGTCTTTCACTCATTATTATTCGAATCCATACAGTAGAATTGCCAACCAATATTTAAGCTTTCATATTACATATTACATATGAAAGCTTATTGTTTCTGTTAAGATTATTATTATTTTTTTTGTGTGTGTATTTAGCAGTGGGAGAAGGAGGACCCAGAGAAAACCCACGAAGAAGGAAAGCGACCGTACCCCTTGTCACGTACAACCGGGGATTTGAAACCACGTCAATTGTCTCATTGACAGACTTTATGATACTGCTTACTACAGCTTATTAAAGCGGACATAGCATTTGACCGCTGTTGTAAAGTAGCTTGTACAAGGTCACGTGTACAAGGCGACATCACAGCTTCCAGGGAGAGAGAGAGAGAAATTGGCTTTAACGCCCACTCGACACAAACTAGGTCATTTCGCGACCGACATAAATATGGTTTAATTTTATTTCAATAATTCGATTGCGCGTAGGGGTATTTAGCAGTGGGAGAAGGAGGACCCAGAGAAAACCCACGAAGAAGAATAAGCGACCCTACACTTTGTCACGTACAACCGGGGATTTGAAACCACGCCAATTGACTCATTGACAGACTTTATGATACAGCTCACACCAGCTTATTAAAGCGGGCATACCATTTGACCGCTGTTGTAAAGTAGCTTGTATATGTTTCATTAGGTTGATCGTTAAATAATGTATATATGTTCTTCTATAGATTATTACACATTAACCCCAAAATACTAGATTATTATTTTTATGTATTGTCTTTCATTCATTATTATTCTAATCCATACAGTAGCATTGCCAACCAAAAAGAAAAAAAAATGGTTTGTGAAAGTTGTTTAAATATATTTTCAAAACGTTTTACGAATTCGAAATCACCGAATTTTACGAACGAAAAAAAACTAACAATGCATAGTCGTAACTTTGTTATTTATTGACCTATTTTACTAATTCTTTTTTCTTTGAGTACCTTGTAAAAACATTTTCGAAAATTCGTCGCTGTGATTTCGAACCGGAAGTTTAAACCAACTTGACAACTTCTTAAATAGTTGCACGATTATCATGAAATTTAGTAAGTAAGTAGTTCCTACCGATGCAATTTCAAAAATATGATCACAAACTTTCTAAATTATCTCCCCTTGATGAAATTAAGGATCAACATTTTCAAAAAAATCAACAAAACATAGGTCAGAGTGACCTATTTTTTTTTTCGATACTAGACAAGTAATTCCCGATTCGCATACAAAATATGGAGTTTGACGACCAAACCGGAAGTGTCACCATCTCGAAACGTGAAAAATCAATAGAACCTTTGCGATATTGTACTTACAGACATGGGAGTTATATTTTCTGAATCTTTGAAGGAAGGCCTAAAAAAACGTTCGGAGCAGAATTTTGATTTAGGTCAACTGATGGTCGCCATTTTGAAGTGAATATGAAAAGGGGTAGCAATTTGAAGGGCCGATAATTTGGAACACAATAACTCTCCTTCTAATTGAGCTAGAATGTTCAATCTTGGTGTAGACGTTCACTAGGTCAATGTCATGATTGATGTTAAAGATGAGCATTTTCTGCTTATGGTAAGCAGATATAAGCAAGCTGATTTGTGGATTCTTTAGGGCACGATAACTTTGGTTATAATGAAGACAGGGCGATGAAACTCTTGTCAATCGAGAGTCTAACAGCTAGCCTGTTGAATGAAATCATTGTAGCATTTTCTTTTTTTTTCAAATGTCCGCGGTAACCGAAAAAAAGAGATCGAAAATCCAAAAAGTCGTATTTCAACCTGCCATTTTTAGTTCTTTCCCGCGAGTTTTGATATTGCTATTTAGGATACTTGATATACTCGTGACGATGAATATGAAAGCTTTTATATCTGCATGGGACAGTAGCAGATTTAGTTATATTTTTACTGTTTTGCTACCATTATTTAATCAACAAAATTGATATTATTTTTACCTTGTGTACCCCTTCACTTCTTATCTCGATATCCATTAGACTCATATGACGATGAATATGAAAGCATGGGACATTAGCAGGTATGCTTATCATTTTTACTGTTTTGTTACCATTATTTAATCAACGAAATTGATATTATTTTTACCTTGTGTGCCCCTTCACTTCTTTTCTCGATATCTCCTTTAACTACATGACATAGCATTCAAACCTATAGAAAAGGCAAATGCACTCTTGACTTTTTTTTAGTTCTTTAAGTCATACGACTCAGATAAAATGTAATAATAAATAAATACAATAAATAAACTAGACCTAAATGCAGGAATGACGGGTTTCACTGTTGCCACGTTACTTTCGGTGACACGTTGCCCTTGAACATATGTCACTCCCGATACCAATGAAACCATTAAACAGATTTCCACATAAGCATTGCAAACATCAAATAAAATGGACGAAGAATCAACCAAATCCAGCAATATCAATTCATTTTATATATATGTTACTTGTAAGTGATCCTGGCAAAATTTCATTACTTCCGGTGATAATGAAAATGTTCAATTAGTTTTATGAAATCAGAAATGGCATAAGGCATCATATGGCGAAGATTGTATGTAAATCGAATAAGAATTGCCACTTTTATAGACCAAAAATCTTGAAAAGGTGACTTGTAGAAAATCGTCTATTTCTCGGCAACCGCACATGATAAAAAGTATTTTTTTGGTATCTATATGATCGTATGGGTTCAATCTATTTGTTGAGTGGAATCAAATATCATAATTTTAAATATATTACAAATGAGACTCATTTGAAAAAAATATCTGTTTTGGAGGCTAAAAATACAGTTTTTGCCAAAATGACATTACTTCCGGTAAAACTGAAAATGTTAATTTAGTTCTATGAAATCATAAATGATATAAGATATCATATGGTGAACATTTTATTAAAATCGAATAATAACTGACACTTTTATAGACCGAAAACCTTGAAAAGTGACTTAAGGAAAATCGCCCATTTCTCTGCAACCGTACAAGTTCGAAACCATTTTGTGGTATCTGCATGATCGTATGAGTTCATTCTATTTGATCAATAGAATCAAATATCATAATTTGAAAAAATAACAAGTACGACTCATTTGAATAAAATATTGTTTTTGAGGGCTAAAATTTAACTTTTGAGCTAATGACGTCATTTCCGATGGCAGCGTAAGAGGTAAAATGGTTTGACATAGTCCACTTTGGCATTAGGCATCCAATGGCGAAAGAAAATTGAAAATCGAATAATTATTGATTCTTTTACAGCCAAAATTACGTGAAAAGTGACTCATGCAAAATTGCCTATTCTCGGCAACTGCGCATATTACAAATTAATTTACACATACATTCTCTTCGTATGGGTTGTTACTACGAGTTTATGAATGTTACGAAAATATATTTTTTAATATGATGACGCTGGATGGGTTGTAAATAGCTTATTTTGACACCTTTTTTCGCCCTTTAATCCAAATTGCCTGAAAACGAAATCGAAATTAAAAAAACTGAGCCCGATGTATTGTGCGCCGTTATATGCCACATCTTTTCAGTCATATAAGATTTGAAAAAAAATAATATTTGCTTTCAAAAAGATGTACCGAACTGTCAAAATTGTAGTTTTTGCTTAATTAAAGTCACTTCCGGTGCCGACAGGAAACTTCATCGCAAACAAAAAAAATGTCATTTTGGGCCAAATCGGGTAATAAATAATTTATCTATAACCGATCAACTAAATTAGCCAATAGCGGCCACGGAAAAATATCGGGACAAAAAATGTTAACATTTTTGCCCAAATCAGGCGACCCTTTAACCGTGGGTAAAAGGCCATCAAAAATATTCATTAATAAAAAAGTTTTTTGTCAAAATTTAAATTTCCAAACTTTGGCGCTTACTATTTCCGAAGATTCGTTGAAATTCAAAATTCTAAAGAACCGTGGCCATGTGCCTTGTCTCTGGCTGTGCCAAAATCTATCAAACGTTACAATCCAACAATTGTTGTTAATATTACGGCATTATTTAAAAAAACCGACAACTTCGGTGATTTTGGACATTTCGCATTGTCGCAGAACGCTTGAAATAGCTTTAATCTCTAAGTCACAACCACTTTCCCAGTAAAACCGAAAAAATGGATCAATCCGACAAGTAGTTTCTGAGATATGATCAAAATGGGGAAAAAATAATATGAAGAAGAATAATAATCCGAACTAAAACAATAGTGTTTCACACAAGCTACGCAGTGTGAAACCCTAATAAATATAATATACAAATATATTATACAGTTATTGTTTAGTACTGTCAATGAGAAATATCTACAATATATACAACTGGTAGTAGTTTTTTTCTTTGATGTCCATAGCAGTTATATCTAATAACAAAATCTCATGACGTCATCAGATGTTGATATATCCGGTTCATATCAACCGCAGATGACGTCATCCAAGGTCGATATATTCGGCTCATATCAACCGCTGATAATGTAGATGATCGAAATAATACAAAGAACACAGAAATAAAATTTCATTCTTTTGACAATAAAAAAAGTCATGGTACAGTTTGTAGCATTCAGTAACGAAATAGACGGTGAACTTATCGGCATATTTAAATCGGTTATCCATACTCCATGTCAAAGATATCTTTCAGAATTTTCTTTCCGCCCACATTATTTCTCCACACACTGAAAGATTTGAAAGTATTTATCGTTCAAAAGTTCCTTTGTAAAGTGTTTTTGAATACAGTCCACTTAAACCAGTCGGTCAAACCCTTCTCTGAACATACCTAAATTTCAATCACGGTTCATTGCCAGAAATATCGGAAAAGATTGCCTTTTGATCCAAATTTTCTTCAGGCTTTGGATAGATCCTCATCATATTTGCATCCACATCTATTCCATCGTCAATATGATGACTAAAAAGGATTGATTATTCGTCTGACTTCGTTAAATTATCCATTTTGTTCTTGCATGCTTTCAATTCAATTTGCCAAACACAATTTGTAAACAAACACACGCGCAATATTACATCGGTAATTCTCGCTATTTGGCGGAAACTACCGAGCAATTATCCAATCACTGTTGCCTTTTTCAGAAGAGTCCATTAAATTTAAGGGTGAACGTTGTATATGTCAGATATAAACCTACTCTCCCTCGGATTGATATGATAGAGAACCCTTGGGCTTCGCCCGCGTGTTCTCTTATCATATCAACCTTGGGTATTTAATATCCTATACATAAATTTAGTTTGTGGTCGGAAAGTGAAGGATATAAATAAAATTGAACTTAATTTAAACTGTGTAATTGACTACACACGACACTTATAAACCTAAACAAATCATATTATGATATAATTCTATTTTTATAGCGAACAGACATATTCATTACGTTTTTTATGGGTAAGAGAAAGATATAAACAAAGATTATCCCGTTCTTTGATATTTTGTAACGATAATAATGAAAACATTTAAAGAGATTTGGATTAACAAAATAGCATGATTTTATATATTTTTCCTATAATCATTTAAATATGGACATATAATATAAGATGGTATTCATCTTCTATTTCATTCAAATTACATAATCTACAAATTCTCTTTTCACGCTCTATTTTCTCAACAAAAAAAAACAGTTTCTATACACAAATCGTGGGAAAATAAACGTATTCTACATATTATTCTTTGATAGTTATAGTTTACAGGTTTTCTCAAAAAATATTGAAGATCAAAATGAGAAATATGTTGATATATACTATTCAAAAAAAGTAGGGGATATTTGATTTTGGGGGCATAATACTAAAATATGCAAATGGCTACGAAAAAAGTCACTATAGAACCTAACAGAAGAAACATTTCCAGTTACATGTGACGCCCAAACGCACCAATAGCTACCGCATGGAATGCAGTTGATGCTTGGGGTCATCATGGGGGTCCAACCCAAGATTTGCACGACTCTGACTTTGAATGTTACAGTCATTGTGGCATTGAATTCCAGGGTGGAAACATCAGTTTAATTGTTTTAGTGACCAGAAAACAAATTTTGATATGCGTCGGCTTACCCAAAATGAAAGGTAACGTGCCCTTAGCATGCTACAGATCGGCACAACACAGGCGGTTGTGGCGCGGACGATGAATGTTTCTCAGTCTGTCATAAGCAGGCTATGGTCCAGATACCGTGATACACAATCTGTACAGGACAGACCACGCTCAGGTCGACCAAGGGCGACAACTCAAGCCCAGGATCGATTTATCCGTACCTTGGCCTTGAGAAATCGTGTCATCACAGCAAATCAGATCAGCGCTCGTCTTCAAACAGACACTGGTGTGAGAGTGAGTGGCCAGACGATTCGGAATCGACTGCATAGGGGTCACCTTCGCGCCCGACGTCCTCGCGTGATCCCTTGTTTGAGAGATCATCACATTCAGGCAAGACGTCGTTGGTGTAGGGATCGTCAACACTGGGACAATCGACGCTGGAGCAATGTGGTGTTTTCAGATGAGTCAAGGTTCACTGTTGATTTTTTGGACAGACGTAGGAGGGTGTGACGTCGTCGAAACGAGCGCTTCCAAGACGTTAACGTCATCAGACATGATCGATTTGGGGGTGGTTCTGTTATGGTGTGGGGAGGCATCACTGTTGCTGGAAGAACGGCTTTACATGTTGTTGCAGGGCGTGTTACAGGCCAGTACTACCGGGACAACATTTTGGCAGTCCATGTTGTGCCGTTCGCACGATGTCATGGCCGCTGTTTCATCTTCCAGGATGACAACTCAAGATGTCACAGGGCCAGGATCGTTACAGGTTACCTCCAACAACAGAACATCACCACATTACCTTGGCCAGCACTGAGTCCCGACCTCTCCCCCAACGAGCATGTCTGGGACATGCTTGGACAGAGGTTACGTCAACGTCAACAACGTCCTGCCAATGTCCAAGAACTTGCTGCTGCGTTGCAACAGGAATGGGACAGTCTGGACCAAAATGACCTTAGACGTCTCATTAGGAGTATGCCACGTCGGATCAATGCTTGTTTGGCAAACAGAGGAGGATTTAACCGTTACTGACTTTGTTGTGATGCTGTGGTAACTTTGCTGTTTGACCCCGGGTATCATTTTACCCTTATAATGGTCAGTCTGTGCCTTACTTAGTCTAACGATCATTTGGAATAAATCGATGAATGTGAACTTCATTTCATTTTGTCATCTGTTTCTTCGTCAGTTTCATTCGGTGACTTTAATAACACTTAAAAATCAAATATCACCTACTTATATAATGCCTTAAGCTGACTGACAAATATATTCGGCACACTCTTGTTTAAAAATGTCTAAAATTCTATTTCTAATAATAGGAAGATCGGATTTATTATAATAAACGCTCTCAAATATACCCCAATCCAATTATAATAAACGCTCTCAAATATACCCCAATCCAATCACGTATAATTCGCTTTTTACATTGGTCAACCATACATCATTCTTCTTTACCATTTCATTTGAACACGGCTTTAATAGTAAGTGCAGGTTGACTGCACTGCACGAAAAACAAAAACCTATAAGATTAACCTGCGGAAAATATCAAATCAAGTGAATGGATCCGGGGGCCAGCCGTAAGCGTCACTAAAAATGATTTGAAAAAAAGATGTAACAGAAATAATGCGACCGATCTTTATAATGGTCGTCTCTTCAATGGCGATAGTCTGCCAGTTGACGTCAGATGTTAAAACGTCAAACAATTTAAACAATAAGGGCGATAATCCGGATAGAATCTCGGAAAACGCCAAAATAATAAGTGTAGCGAGCAAACAGGAGCAAAGCCCGACAACGAGAACATTCTACAATACAAAGGGCTAAAACTCTACTCTAATTCTAATAGTAACAATTTATTTTTAAAATAATTTTTAAAAATATCTAAAAATGTGTACTTTTCTTTGGATATACAATGGATATTGATGTAGTTCATAATAGACCACGCTATTGTTAGTGGACTGTTTTACGCCCAATAACCTTTTACAGAAGTTTAAACGTACTTTTTCTATGTCATACGCTTTATTAAAACCCCTGATGACACTTTTACCAACATTCCACGATAATATTTTCAGATCCCTCTCGGGCTTGTCCTAAGTGGTTTTGGTGGGAGAAGATTCTAATGAAGTTGATAAATATCCCGCATGCCCCTTCGAAGCTTGCCGACGGCCATCGTCTTATCATGGACGACCAAGAATTGGATTATTAGAGACCTGCTTTCTCCTGGTCTGGTGCTTATTCGTCTTACCAGTTTCTCCGTCAATTAGTTTATCGTTCAGAAACAGCTTATCTCTGACCAGTCTGACCTTTTCACCTCTGTGTCTTAAGCCTTTCATGATTGGGTACAACTTTTCATTTTCGATGGAAACTGGAAATTGTTTATTTATGCGATATGATGACCCCTTTAAGTGATATGCGACATTCTTAACCGCCTCAAGATCTTTAAAGAATAGGAATTTCGCTACTATCAATACCTATTTTGCTGTGCAATCCAAATTTAATTAATAATCTTAATCACCCACTGCCATTAATTAACCGAAATATCAACAGTACAACTAATACATGCATGCTAAATCATCTGGCCATAACCAGATTATCGGCAAATCATTAAAATCTACATATCCAAAGAAATGTCTAAGCTGTTTAATCATTCCCTTAGGTGTACTACCTTCCCTTTGATTTGTAAACATGTTAATGCCATTGCCCTATATAAAAAAAAGAAATAGGGATATATGTTCCAACTATCGCCCAATATCATTACTCTTGTTAATAAGCAAAATCCTTTAACGTTGTATTTTTTCCAAGTGTTTTATGAAAGGGGACTCTGCTACCTATCAACTTCTAGACTTAAATGATTTTTATTGTAATTCAGTCGATAAGGGTTTTTATTCGAGAACGGTGTTCTGTGACATCAGCAAAGCATTGGATAGGGTTTGACATGCTGGACTCTGGCTTAAGCTTGTTGCTGTCGGGGCCCGAGGCACACAGTCATCAATTGTCACTTCCGGTGTTCCACAGGGCTCTTTTCTCGGACCACTTCTATTTGTATTCCATATTAATGACATCATTGAAAATATCAATTCAAATATCAAAATGTTTGTTGATGACACGTCTCTCTACTTAGTGATAAAAGATCATTCGGAAAGTGCGAAAATAATGAATTGAGATATCGAGAAAATCAACGTCTGGTCCTAAAAATGGCTGATTTCCTTCAACTCCTTAAAAACAGAATCACAAACACTATCTATCAAACCACCACTTTTTATGGACACTGTTAAAATAAATGACGTGCAAAACCACAAGCACTTGGGTCTTTTCTGTAAAGGGAACCAGCCACCGTTTACTCTATCTGAGACTAGGGTGCAGTAGTCTAAACTTTCATAAATTTACAAGACATATTTCAAATACTCCCGAATGTTTATGTGTTAATACAATAGAAGATCCTTATGATTATCTCCTATATCTAAACTTTATCTCCGACACAGCAAAACCTTAAAATGCCCCTCTTTGGATCGGAAACATTAACATACGAAGCAAACGTGTCAATATTTAACCAGGTGCATAATTTTATTGAAAAAAAACCCCGAAAGATTTCAATTTTAAAAAATAGCGGATTTCTATTATTACAAATTTTGTTTATATGTAATATTTATGTGTAATGTGTACATTTACATAATAATTATAATTTCCATAATATTTCAATTATTAGGCTTTCATATTTCATATAAAAGCTTGGCTTATTGTTTCTGTTAAGATTATTATCAAGCTTTCATATTTCAATATGAAAGCTTATTGTTTCTGTTAAGATTATTAATTTGTGTGTGTGTGTGTGTGTGTTTACTGCAAATCGGATTTCTCAGAATCTAACCATAGTATCTTTCTAAAACTTTGACCTACAAAAAAAAAATGGGTGGTGAGTGTTGTTGACATATATTTTCAAAACGTTTAAAGCATTCGAAATCACTGAATTTCACGAACAAAAAACCCCCCAAAAAAAAAAAAAAAAACAACAAACAATGCATAGTCGTAACTTTTTTATTGACCTATTTTACTATTATTTTACTTTGAGTACCTTGTAAAAAATCATTGACCAATTTGACAACTTCTTTAATAGTTGTACGATTTTCATGAAATTTAGTATGCAAGTAGATCTTACTAATGCGACTTAAAAAATATAATTAGAAATTTTCTAAATTATCTTCCCTGGACGAAATTAACGATCAAAATTTTCAAAAAAAATCAACGTAATATAGGTCAGAATGACCTAAAAAAAAATGTTTTCGATACTAATTACTGATTCGTACACAAAATATGGAGTTTGTCGATCGAACCAGACGTGCAACCATCTTGAAAGGTGAACATCAATAAAGCGTTTGCGATCTTGTAGTTACAGACATAGGAGTTATATTTTCTGAATCCTTGAAGGATACGGGTCGAAATTTGGGCATTTGACTATTTCAAAAATTCGAATTTTGCCTTTGACGTTTTTCGTGCCGACCGACAAAGTTGTTTACGAGTGAAAACTCACATTAACTTTATTAAATTGTGGCCGATTTTAGTGATTTTTCTTTCTTGTTCGGATTATTTATATGACCCATGACATGTGACAGGAAGTGACTGTGAATATGAAAGCTTTTTTCTATACTAGCTACGAGACTACTGATTAGCCCACACAAAAATTGCAGTTTGTAGCCACTATCTTGAAATGTGAAAAATCCGCAGGGCTTTTTTTTATTTTTTACTTAAAGACATGGGAGTTATATTTTCTGAATCCTTGATGGAATGCCCAAAAAAAACGTCCACGACAGAATTTTGATTTAGGTCAACTGATGGTCGCCATTTTGAAGTGAATATGAAAAATGATGAAAAATCGACATTTACGGTCTTCTAAACAAACACAATAGGGCATAGTATCTTCAATGCGTCTTCTATTTCTGAAATTAATACATTTCAGGATAGCCGGGATACGGGTCGAACTTTTGACATTTGACTATTTCAAAATTCGAATTTTGTCTTTGACGTTTTTCGTGCCCACAAAGTTGTTTACGTGTGAAAAATCATATTAACTTCACTAGATTGTGACCGATTTTAAAGCTTTATTTTCTTGTTCGGGTTATTTAAATGACCCATGACATGTGACAGGAAGTGAGTGTGAATATGAAACCTTTAATATCTGCTTAGAAGATCTAGTTACAAGTTATGTTTACATGTAATATTTTGTGGCGTATAAAATATTACTTGTAAACATAATTTGTAATAATTGGAATCCGCTATTTATAAGTAGTTAAAGATAACTACTCTTCTATATATAATTTCCTTTTTATCTATTCCCTTCCCCTCTTTGGTTTTCAATTTATTGTAATATTATGTAATTTATTTGTAACCAGGAGAGGAGTTTATGCAGGCTTAGAAATTTTGTCTCGTGATAATATTCCGGGTGCTTCCTCACTGACTTGTGACTTTTAACAGTTGAGTTTACATTGGTTTGTCTCTTTGTGATGGGGAAACGGGCCCTTAGCCCCACTGCTCTTATGGTTTGATTTCTTAACTGGGAACCTCGACCTCTTAGCTGGCGATCTCGATCGCTTAGCCGGTAAACATAATCTCTTAGCTGGTGGCCTTGATCTCTTAACCGGTGATCTCGGTATCTTCGCTGGTGATCTCTCAACGGGTGTCATTTCTGGTTGACTTTAGCAACATCTTTATTCATTAGACTAATAGATCCCTTGTCTTCCCAATTTCATTGATTCTATATGTAGACACCAATATCAAATAATACAGGTGTACATGTTCAGTATATGAGAAAATAAAACATGGATAAGATAAATACAAATAGGTAACTGATTGGTGTACTTGATAACGACAAGAAGATACTTTTTGAAACGTCGTGCTATATGTGTATAAACCAGTGATTGTTGTTTCCATATAAATCGTGTTGGTTTTTTTTCTCTAGGTAACTGAATGGCAGCAACGTAACAAACATAATTCTGCAAATAATTGAAACGTCGTGAGTGCCGGTTGGTACGGGAGCGAAAACCTAGGATAGTCGTCGTCGGTTAATACAGTTATCGAAGAGTTCCTGGTCCGATTCCTGTAACGACACGGCAGTGTGTTAATCTTCTTCTGGATCTAAAATAATTCCTCTCCCATCTATATGTACCACTTGTCGTCGGCCTGATAAGTTATGTCAGATATTTTCTTCGTGAGACGGTACGGACCACTCCAATGTTTCTGTAACTAGTTACAGAAACTAGGGATACCTTTCTTATTCACAGGGGAAAATACATATTCATTTAACGACTCTCGGCCCCGATTTTCATCGTACTAATTTTTCTTCTTAATTGCCCGTTTAGGTAATGTCTCGTAAACAAATGCGCCTCTGGCATCTTTTGGCGAAGAGCTCGGCTCTAATACCGGATTTCTTTCTAGATTTCATCAAGTGGTAAACCGAACTGGAGGTTGAAAGGTGTATTTAATTCTCGTCCAAGCATTCGGTAATTCTGAGCACTGTTTGTAGAATGATGTACAGTAGAACGATGAGCAAACATCATATATGGCAATACATCGTACCAGTTATCCCGTCTCTCGACTTCAGAGTTATGTTTATTCATTCCACTTGACGATTCCATTGAAGGCAGTAGGTGTCATAAAAGTCTAAACGTCGCCTGGAAAAGTTCACTCTCGAACTGTCTCCCTTGAACCGAATGAAGTTGACGGGGGATTCCAAACCTCAGGAAGAAGCTCTCCGCCAAAACCTTGGCAACCGTTATTGTTTCCATGTTTGGCATCGGGTAGGCATACTTCATAGAATAATCTGGCACGAACAACATATATCAATTTCCTTGCGTGGTAGCAGGCTCAACTCTTCCAACGATGTCAACAGATATCTCTCCCATTAGTGCTCCTGCAGTGTATACTTCCAAAGCAACAGCTTTTCGCTTCCTGCGTTTATTTCAGTTTTATTCGGTTTATCGTATTCGTTATACCCAAGCGAGCGCTCGTTGGGGGTCACGCGAAAGCGCAATCATTTCACTCTTGGCGGTTAAGTAAAGGACACCACCTCGAACATGAATTTGGTTCCATTTTGACAAAAGTTTCTCCGACTTTGTGGTCTCTGTTGATACTGTTTACTCTTCTAGTTTAAGATCGTCTTCCTTCCACCCGATAACTAGTATCTTCAACTTCTATCACTTTCAATGCTTCTAATGGTTTTGCTGATCCATGAGTCTGTCCACATCGAACACAGGGTTTCCTCGATAGTGCTTCAGTGTTTGTGAACAATATTAAAATCGTAAACAGCAAGCACCTCAAGCCATCTAGCGGGTTGTCCCTAGGGAGTTCTTGAAGTGCAACGGTTCTTATCTCAAATTGTCTTCGATACAAATACGGCTTGAAATATTTTAGGAAATGTACTACAGTTCCCTTCTTGTTACACGGTATTTCCGCTTTGCCGCGACTCTTTCTATTCCGTAGATAATATGGGCTAGCACGAATCCAATGCCACATAGAACAACGAGTCAGTTTGTTGTTCGGTATTTGCGAATAACGAACAACCAACTGGCTCGTTGTTCGTTATTCGCCAATACGAAACTGCTCTTTCTTCGGATAGAAAGAACAGTTGTTAGAATCTATTTCCCAAGAGTTTGAAGTGTTATAATCGATTCAGGCTCATAAAATCACACAAAACACACCTGCGTCGTATTACCTACAAACGTATCTTTATTATATTACCAATTCCATATACGTTGAATACCGAACAACAAACCAGCTCGTTGTTCGTTATTCGCCAATACCGAACAACAAACTGGCTCGTTGTTCGTTATTCGCCAATATGAGCTGGTTTGTTGTTCGGTATGTACCGTATATGGAATTAGTAATATAACAAAGGTACTTTTGCAGGGATTACGCCGCAGATGGGTTTTTTATGAGCCTCAGTGAATTATAACACTTCAAACTCTTCGGAAATAGATTCTAACAACTTCTCTTTCTATCCGAAGAAAGAGCAGTTTCATATTGGCGAATAACGAACAACGAGCTGATTTGTTATTCGTTATTCACCAGATAGTAATATAATAGTAATATAATAAAGGATTTTTTGTAGAATATACGCCGGGAGTGGGTTTTTAAGCTCGATTAGGTTATTAAACTTCAAAGTCTTGGGAAAAAGAATTTAACCAACTCTCTTTCTATCCGAAGAATGAGCTGTTTCATATGGGCGAATACCGAACAACGGGCCAGTCTGTTGGTTTGTTGATCGGTATTCACCAGATATGGAATTAGTAATATAATAAAGAAACATTTGTAGGGAATACGCCGGGAGTAGGTTTTTAAGTCCAATTGGGTTTTAAAACGTCAAAGTCTTTGGAAAAAGAATTTAACCAACTCCTTTTCTATCAGAAGAAAGAGCTGTTTCATATTGGCTAATAACAAACAACGAGCCAGTTTGTTGTTCGGTATTCGCAAATAACGAACAACAAACTGGTTTGTTGTTCGGTATTCGCGAATATCGAACAACGAGCTGGTTCGTTGTTCGGTAGCCACCAGCTATGGAATTAGTTTTGGGGGGGGGGGAATACGCCACAGGTGGCTTTTTATGAGCCAGTTTGTTGTTCGGTATTCGCGAATAACGAACAATGATCTGGTTTGTTGTTCGTTTTTCACCAGATATTTAATTACTAATATAATAAAGAAACGTTTGTAGGGAATATGCCGGGAGTGGGTTTTTAAGCCCAAATGGGTTATAAAACTTCAGAAGAAAAAGAATTTAACTAGCTCTCTTTCTATCCGAAAAAAGAGCTGTTTCATATGGGAGAATACCGAACAACGAGCCAGTTTGTTGTTCGGTATTCACCAGATATTTAATTAGTAATATAGTAAAAATAACTTTTGTAGTGAATACGCCGCAGTTGGCTTTTTATGAGCCTAACTGTATTATAAAACTTCAAACTTCTGGGAAATAGATTCTAACAACTTCTCTTTCTATCCGACGAGCTGGTTTGTTGTTCGCGAGACATTAAGGGGGAATGATCAACCAGATTATGCTGTCAAATTGGCTGCTTTAGATCTTCCCCAATCACACTTTTTAATTCCTTATAAAGATTTTATATCTTCAATAAATCATTTCATATATGGCCGTTGGCAAAGGTCTTGGGATCTTGCAGACACAAATTAACTTCACATCAAGCCTCTCTTGGGAGACTGGCCAAGCTCATATCGCACGAGCAGGAGAGAAGAAGTTGTCTTGTGTCCCTCTCGCGTAGGTCATACTTTTTTAACACATATTTTCATCTTGAAGCGAGAGGCTCAACCAGAAGGTGAACACTGTCATCTGCCTTTGACAATGAAGCACATTTTGATTGGTGTAAGCATCTCAAAAATTCAAGACCACAACATTACCGTTGCCCATCACTACATCAATTGTTTGCCCATTGTAAAGCGCTAGATTTTTATCGAAAATTTTAATTGTATATATTTGATTTTTACTTTCATGTTTTAAATAAATATACATAAAGTTGAAATTTATTTGTATACGCCCACATTTTCATGTGGACGTATATTGTCGTCGCGTCCGGACGTCCGTCCGTCCGTCCACAATTTTTGGACTCACTACAGGTCACAATTCTTATCCGATTTTGACGAAAATTGAAATATAGGTTTATCCCCATAATATCTCGGCTGCTTTCAATATTGGCATCTATCGGATCGAAACTTCGTGGATCACGTTTTCAGCTTGTGGACCTTATAGAGGTCACAATTTTGAACCGATTTTGATGTATATTCATAACCCAAAGATCTTGGCTCCTTTCGATATTTTTGTTCATCGGATCGTAACTTCCTGAATTATGGCCCCTGATTGTCCGAAAAATCGCCCTTTTTAGCTTGTGGTCCCCCTGGAGGTCAAAATTATTATCTGATTTGATAAGTTGCATGGTAATGAAGGTCGAGTTCGAAATTCGGGAAAATCGGACCAAAATTGACAGACAAAATGGCCGCCGTTTGTACGAGAATAGTGTAAAAATATGTTATATCAAGGTTGTGGACTTTCTACAAGTCACGATTCTTATCCGATTTTGACAAAACTTGAAAGATCCGGCTGCTTTCGATATTGGCAAGTATTGGATCGAAACTTCATGGATTATGGCCCCTGATTATACGAAAAAGCATGTTTTTAGCTTGTGGACCCATAGAGGTGTATGTATTGACTAGAGTGTATTGTGGTCACGTGATCCCCATTGACGTAACGTTAACGCCGTGGGCCGACACTTAAGACCGGCCGCCATGTTTCAACCGGGAAAGAATGACGAAAGTGTGTAACATAATCAGATAATGACTGTGGATTGAACTTCTTTATTATAACAGTACAAGAACTAACATTACAAATACATCTATAAGTCTAACAACCAATACAGCACACCGGAACATAACATTAGTTTGTCGTCATAATGACCAGCGTCCAATTCACGTCTGCTTCCATTTTCACATGCCTTCGTTCTGTCTTGTAGAGCAGTCTCCGGTCTGCGGCCTCTCGATAATCTTGTCTTCCATCGTCTCTGTTAAGCTTCTAACTTGAGATCATTTATAAGGCCAAGGTGTTATCCACAACCTTATTAGTATTTCACAGTCATTCACAAGTTATAATACATATATACTAGAAGCCTTCATTAAACGGACAATCGTATAAAATATTATCTAATAATACGAGAAGATAGTGACTAATTAACTAACTCAAATAATGCATGTGTAACACATATATATATATATATATACTAATTGTACGGCAGCTATAAACCACAGCTGCTTAATGTTGTGTTACAAGTGCCCGGATGAGCGCTATGTAACCAAAGGGAAATAGAATGACGAAGGGTGGATAAGTCCATTAAAAAGCAGTCCTAATTCAACAATATCAACCCCAAAAAATGATGATTGAAAGGTCTTACCTTACAGTCCTAAAAACAAAATCGCTTTGGTCCACTTGCATATTTTTTGGCCTTTATTATTAAGAGTAACTCTTATCATAATATCATCATCATGTACGCAGAACTACGAAATCATGTTTATTTTATTAATTGAGCTAAGTGAACGTCCTCGAATGTCCAGATATCTATAGAATGTTCAGCAACATTTTGAACATTGCTCCTCGCAGTTCACATAAAACTTTATTTTGGATAGATCTAAATAATTTGTTGGACGATTTGAAATGAATGTTCTGCTTGATTGACACAGATTTCTGACTATACTATATTATAATAGCGTCATCCAGGTGATAAATAAAGAAATAAAATAGATTTTAAAAATAATCTATCATTTACCAGTAGAATAATATCTAATGCCGATGGGATTTTTTTTTTTTTTTTTTTTTTTTTAAAGGAAAATATAAACGGGGCTAGCAAGGCCTAAGTGGGCGTATATCGTTTTCAATTTCCATGAACTGGTGTCTGATTTTTCTTTGCTTGAAAATGGCGATATATTAAATTTTCCCAAAAAAATATGGTTCGGACTTTTAAGCGGGTTTTTGAAGAAGAAAAAATAGTTTTCCAGGCAACGAAACATACGCCCACACAGCAGCTAAATCGTCCGGGCAGTCAACAAGAGTTGTCGCATATTAAGTAATTATCAGAAACTCATTAGAATTTGTTTGGTATTTATAAAGTTCTGTCCCATGCTAAGGTTAAGTATACGAATCATTTAATATTGTGGAATTAGCTGTCACCTGCACTGGATAAGAAACATTTAATATTATGGCGATTTTTCGTACAACCAGGGGCCATAATTCAGAAAGTTACGATCAGATATGTCCAAATATCGATAGAAACCAAGATCTTTGAGTTATGAACATGCATTTCAAGTTTGACCAAAATCGTATTAAAATTGTGACCTCTACAGGGTCCACAACCTTGATATACCATATCATTTTGTTCGGCAATATTGGTCCGATGCTCACGAAATTCAAACTGAAAATTCATTACAGTGTAACGGTGATATAATCAAATAATAAAGGCGATTTTCCGTATAATCAGAGACCACAATTCAGGAAGTTACGATCCGGTATGCGCAAATATCGCAAAGAACCAAGATCTTTAGGTTATAAAAATGTATTTCAAGTTTCATCAAAATCGAATTAAAATTGTGACCTCTATAGGGTCCACAACCTTGATATACCATATTTTTACACCATTCGCGTACAAACGGCGGTCATTTTGTTTGTCAATTTTGGCCCAATTTTCATGAAATTCAAACTCAACCTAGATTACTCTGTAACGGTGATATAATCAAACGTTTTTTTTTAAAATCAGGTAATAATTGTTATCTCCAGAGGAACCACAAGGTGATAAAGGCGATTTTTCGTACAATCAGGGGCCATAATTCAGGAAGTTACGATCCGATATGCGCAAATATCGAAAGTGAACAAGATTTTTATGTTATAAACATGTATTTGAAATTTCATTAACATCGGTTCAAAATTGTTACCTCTATAGGGTCCACAACCTATACTATTCAAAAACAGTAGGGGATATTTGATTTTTAAGTGTTATTAAAGTCACCTAATGAAACTAAAGAAGAAACAAATGACAAAATGAAATGAAGTTCACATTCATCGATTTATTCCAAATGATCGTTAAAGGCACAGACTGACCATTATAAGGGTAAAATGATACCCGGGGTCAAACAGCAAAGTTACCACAGCATCACAACAAATCAGTAACGGGTAAATCCTCCTCTGTTTGCCAAACAAGCATTGATCCGACGTGGCATACTCCAAATGAGACGTCTAAGGTCATTTTGGTCCAGATTGTCCCATTCCTGTTGCAACGCAGCAACAAGTTCTTGGACATTGGCAGGACGTTGTTGACGTTGACGTAACCTCTGTCCAAGCATATCCCAGATATGCTCGATGGGGGAGAGGTCGGGACTCAGTGCTGGCCAAGGTAATGTGGTGATGTTCTGTTGTTGGAGGTAACCTGTAACGATCCTGGCCCTGTGACATCTTGCGTTGTCATCCTGGAAGATGAAACGGCGGCCATAACGTCGTGCGAACGGCACACCATGGACTGCCAAGATGTTGTCTCGGTAGTACTGGCCTGCAACACGCCCTGCAACAACATGTAAAGCCGCTCTTCCAGCAACAGTGATGCCTTCCCACACCATAACAGAACCACCCCCAAATCGATCATGTCTGATGACGTTAACGTCTTGGAAGCGCTCGTTTCGACGACGCCACACCCTCCTACGTCTGTCCAAAAAATCAACAGTGAACCTTGACTCATCTGAAAACATCACATTACTCCAGCGTCAATTATCCCAGTGTTGACGATCCCTACACCAACGACGTCTTGCCTGAATGTGATGATCTCTCAAACAAGGGATCACGCGAGGACGTCGGGCGCGAAGGTGACCCCTATGCAGTCGATGCCGAATCGTCTGGCCACTCACTCTCACACCAGTGTCTGTTTGAAGACGAGCGCTGATCTGATTTGCTGTGATGACACGATTTCTCAAGGCCAAGGTACGGATAAATCGATCCTGGGCTTGAGTTGTCGCTCTTGGTCGACCTGAGCGTGGTCTGTCCTGTACAAATTGTGTATCACGGTATCTGGACCATAGCCTGCTTATGACAGACTGAGAAACATTCATCGTCCGCGCCACAGCCGCCTGTGTTGTGCCGATCTGTAGCATGCCAAGGGCACGTAACCTTTCATTTTGGGTAAGCCGACGCATATCAAAATTTGTTTTCAGGTCACTAAAACAATTAAACTGATGTCTCCACCCTGGAATTCAATGCCACAATGACTGTAACATTCAAAGTCAGAGTCGTGCAAATCTTGGGTTGGACCCCCGTGATGATCCCAAGCATCACCTGCATTCCATGCGGTAGCTATTGGTGCGTTTGGGGGTCACATGTAACTGGAAATGTTTCTTCTCTTAGGTTCTATAGTGACTTTTTTCGTAGTCATTTGCATATTTTAGTCTTATGCCCCCAAAATCAAATATCCCCTACTTTTTTGGAATAGTATAGATATAACATATTTTCACACTATTCGCGTGCAAACGGCGGACATTTTGTCTATCAATTTTGGTCCAATTTTCACGAAATTCAACATCCTCTTTTATTACTATGTAACGGTGATCTAATCAAACGTGTTTTTTTTTTTAAAATCGGATAATAATTTTGACATCCAGAGGGTCCACAAGCTAAAACAAAAGGAATTTTTCGGCCAATCAAGGGACATAATTCAGGAAGTTAGGATCAGATGGGCGCAAATATAGAAAGGACCCAAGATCTTTGGGTTATCAATATACATGTTTCATCGAAATCGGTTCAACATTGTGACCTCTATAGGGTCCACAACCTTGATATAACATATTTTCACACTATTCGCGTAAAAACGGCGGCCATTTTGTCTGTCAATTTTGGTCCGATTTTCATGAAATTCGAACTCAACCTCCATAACCATGTAACGGTGATATAATCAAACAGTTTTTTTTTTAAATCGGATAACAATTTTGACCTCCAGAGGGACCACATTTTTCGGACAATCAGGGGCCATAATTCAGGAAGTTGCGATCCGCAAATATCGAAAGGAACCAAGATCTTTGGGTTATAAACATGCATTTCAAGTTTTCATCCAAATCGGTTCAAAATTGTGACCTCTACACTGTTCACAAGCTAAAAACGTGATTTTTCGTACAACCAGGGGCCATAACCCATGAAGTTACAGTCCGATACATGCCAATATCTAAAGGAATCAAGATCTTAGGGTGATAAACGTATATTTTAGGTTTCATTGAAATCGGATAAAAATTGTGACCTGTAGACTGTTCACAAACAATTGTGGACGGACGGACGGACGGACAGGGGCGACGATATATACAATATATACACCTCCATATGTGGACCCTGTGTGTGAAATAGCTTTATTTAACGTCCGCTTCCACCGAGGTGATATCGCAGACAAGTGTGGACCCTATAGAGGTCACAATTTTAAATCAATTTTGATGAAACTTGACATGTATGTTCCTCGGGATATTTGAACCCATCGGGCGTAAATTCCTGAATTATGACCCCTGTTTGTGCGAAAATTCGCCCTTTTTAGCTTGTGCTTCCTCTGGAGGTCAAAATTATTATCCGATTAAAAAAAAACGTTTGATTATATCACCGTTACATGGTAATGAAGGTTGAGTTCATGAACATCGGACCAAATTTGCTGAACAAAATGGCCGCCACTTTTACGCGAGGGGGGTTGGGTGGCCTAGTGGTCTAGATTGCCGCTCTTCGACCTCTAGCTGGCCAGTCACATCTGGCTTGCGGCTGTGGTTTCGAGCCCTGGTGTGAGCGTATGTGGCATGGAGATAGGGGCGCCTTCTCAACCTCGTGGGTTTCCTCCGGGCACTCCGGTTTCCTCCCACTGCCAAAGACCCTTACGCGCAAGCGAATTATTGAAAATAAAATTAAACCATATGTTAGTCCCGAAATGACCTAGTTGTGTTGAGTGGACGTTATACCCCATTTCTCTCTCTCTCTCTCTTTTACGCGAATAGTGTGAAAATATGTTATATCACGGTTGTGGATCTTTGTAGAGGTCACAATTTTAATCCGATTTTGATGAAATTTGAAATGAAGTTTATATCCCAAAGATCGCGTTTCCTTTCGATATTCTGGCACATTGGGCCATAACTTCCTGAATTTTGGTCCCTAATTGTAAGATAAATCATGTTTTTTGCCTTGTGGACCCTATTTAGGTCACAATTTGATTCCGAATTATAAAAAACTATATCCCCGTTTGACATTAATGATGGTTGAATTGGAATTTCTTGAAAATCGATAATTGAACAGCTAAATCCATAACATTAAATGTTTCGTATACTAAACGTTAGCATGAGGCAGAACTTTATAAAAACCAAACAAATTCTAATGATTTTCTGATAACTTAATTTACGACAACTATTGTTGACTGCCCGGATGATTTGGCTGCTGTGTGGGTGTATGTTTCGTTGCCTGGCAACCTATTTATAATTGATACTTACTGTGATATTTGTTTTATTTATGTATATGTATAGATAATGTTGTGATTATTTGTCTAGTTTGTCTCCGAGAAATCTCACAGTATGTTTGGCGCAGTATAGCCCGGTTGGGGCTGAAGTGCCATAAAACAACATTTCATTCATTATATTTTGTAATTAGTATAAGTGAATAACTTGGTTGGAATTCATTTATGTATATGGGTTTAAGAAACCGTCATAGATATAGCGAATCTTAGAAACCCTTAATCTAAATTTATGTGATACCTTTTCAAGGAATACAAACAATCACTCCTCTTTTATAAGTAATGCTAGTTTGGCGTGACATCGTTTTTGTTTAGCTTCATTTATTATCTGTTTTTGTAATATGAAAATATACCATTACATACGATATTTTAGAAACCTTCAAATTAGTCGCTTTTATCGGGTTGCACAATGGTGACACGTCATGTAATTGTATGGTCAGGTACAAAACTCGGAAATCTCGGAAAATATTTTCCGAATTGTCTCCTCTCCGAGTTTTATGAATTGACTCGATTGAAAACACAAAACTCAGAAAACTCGGAAAAAATTGTCCGACTTTTCGTTTCAAAATATTTTCCGAGTTTTCTATTCAAACAAACAAGTCGGACAATTTTTTCTGACCTATCCGAATTTGGTGTGTTCAATTGTGTCAAAACATAAAACTCGGAAAGAGAACAAGTTGGAAAATTATCTAAAATATTATTTTATTTTAAATTGGCGAAAGTAGTTGTAGTAATACATCTATTTAATAAGTTGGACATAATCTGTAACTTTTCAGTAATATTTTCACCAAAATAATGCAATATGGCAGTTATAATTAAATTGTATCAATATAGACAACTTGAAATTTAATACGCACTTGCTTGTGAGGATCTACAGTAATGCGAAAGATTCCGTGATGTTAAGGAAAAGATTATTGATAAATTTACGTGGCAGTGAGATTAGTAGAAAAGTCTGCATGTTTTATGTGATAAAACTGTGTTATACAGCGATAAACACTTAGAAATAGTATTTCATCGGCCAATCCAGTATTTATTACCAACAAAAAAAAAATTGACACACCTTGTAGCATAAAGAATGGGTGTGTATATTATTATGATTTTCCGAAGAGTCAAAGCTATGCAGGTTACGGATATTCCAGAAAGGTAGGACGTCAAACGTTTATATTCGCCAATAAAAGTTCTATAAACTGATTGCGTGTCAAACGTCTGATATTTTCAGTGGCAAAAATGTACAAAGAGGCGGACACGTGATAATAAGAATAATATCACATGGCTTAGCTGATCTCATCACGGTTACTACTATTTTTGCACCAAGCGATTAATTGATTCTTAATGAGCAACGGAATCGCTAACCACTCCCTGGAATGAATGCTGGCAAAAAAAGCGCTGGAGGGTCTCCAGAGAGTGAGTGAATACTTGGGGTTTTAGGAGGAATATGCTTAAAAAAAGAATGCACAATGCAGGGGTGTGAAGTTTCAAAATATCTCCTAGATGGAGGGTGGTGCAAGATCGGCTCATTACATTAATACCATGACTAACTTCGTTAATGAGCATTTTCTGCTCAGGCTAAACGGAGCAATAAGCAATTTGCTTGGCCTAGACTTTGGAACACAATACATCTCTTTCTAATGGAGCTAGAATGTTTATAAGCAATTTGATTGGTTGATGCTTTGGGACACGATAACTTTAGTTTTAATTAAGTGAGAGTGATGACAATAGATGAATAGCTTTATTTCATCAATACCTTTACTAAGTTTGATAATGAGCATTTTATGGTCAGGATAAGCAGGGCGATAAGGAATTTGATTGGCCGAGACTTTGTAACACAATAACTTTCATTCTAATTAGCAAGAATCTTCATAATTGTCGTAGATGTTTATAAGGTGAATGTCAGGGTAAGCAGAGATAAGGAATTTGATTGATTGATGTTTTGGGACGCGATAACTAAAGTTGATTAGTCGAGACTTTGGAAAACAATAACTCTCCTTCTAATTGACGTAAAATGTTCACACTTTTTGTAGGCATTCATAACGTGAATGCGTTGATGGAGTTCGGAGATACACGTTGTCTGCTTACGGTAACTTGAGTTATAATTAAGTGAGAGTGAAGGTACCCGAGTATTATGTTCATCATAAAATTACCTTGACAAAGCTCCATGATGAGAATTTTCTGCTTAGCCTACGGAGCGATAATCAATTTGAGGGGTCAATACTTTGGAACATAACTCTGCTTTTAATTGTGGAAGCATGGTTAAACAACTTTATGTAGATGTCCATTCGGTGAAGGTCTTTACTGATTTTAATGGTTGAAATTTCAAGTTAAAGCTAAGTAGAGCTAAACATTTCTTTGCTCGGTGCTTTGGGACAAGATAACTTTGATTCTATTTGATGGAAAGTGATGGAACTCAGTGGTGGGACTTGACTGCTTGATGCTGTTGTAAAAATAACGTGCCATTAATTGATGTGTCATCTATTTATTTTGGAATTTCGGTGGGAAACATCAGCCTCACTGTTTACCTTCTACTTTGTCGTTCTTCTGGGCTTTCCTTATACAAATAATGTGTAAGAAGAGTAAAGGCTGGTTTTGATTAAGAATTAATTCTACCGATTTTATTTATAGTAATGTCAAATAGATGTGATTGGGTGATTATAGTTAACTTCTATTAATATTCTATAGAAGTACCGTACACGCAATTTAATTTATTCAATAAAATTTCACCACTTTCCTAGAACACTTAGTATGGATACGATCACGTCGTTTATTATACTGCAACGTTTCATATACAGTCAACAATATCATTAATTGATGAGATGTATAGACAGGTGACAAAGATTACTTCACAGTTTGATAAGAATATAGAAGTTGTTTAGTTAATATAATAACGTAAATACTTTAGGTTAACCTTTAGTCAACAACACTTCCATCTTTTTGACAAAGTCAGTAACACATGACGTAAAGATATGTCTGGTCGAAACATTTCCCTTTTTATCCCGGTAAGAATTTTGCCAATTTACTTTTTTTTTTTATTAAAGTTAGAGCTTATTTTTCAAGTTTTGTAAAAATCGGTTGCTAATCACAAGTACTGTGCAAATTAAACTGGTAAAACAGAAAATTTTGCCTGGTTGAAATGTTTCTCGCTATAAGTCGGCAATTTAAGGGGGTGGCTGAATAGTTAGCACGTGCGCGCTGTATTATAAAGGCTGCCATTGAGTCGATTAAGGTCGTTTCTATTTCCCGGTTTAACGTGACAAGGAGTACGGTCGCCTGTCCAGCCTCGTGGGTTTTCTCTGGGTCCTCCGGTTTCCTCACACAGATAAATACCCCTACGCGCAAGCGAGTTATTGAAATAAAATCCAACCATGTGTTAGTTTCGAAATGACCTAATTTGTGTCAAGTGGAGTTAAAGCCATACTTCCATCCCTTGTCGATTGTAGTAATTCTTTTTCCATTTTAAATTCCTTATATAACCCATGACTTGTGTCAGGAGGTGGTTGTTAATGTGTAAAAACTGGAAATTTTACCCGGTTTCAATGTTTAGTACAGTTATACTTTAGTCAAGAGCAGTTTCCTTCTTTTTGACAAAGTCCGTAAAATTTGACGTGAAGTGATCTCCGGTTGAATCATTTGTTACCCGTACAGATTTTAGTTGATTTTGCTTTTATTAAATTCATATTTTAAAAAATCAAACTACAGAAATTCGGGTCAAACATTGATCGCAAACGATTAAGCTGGTCAGTATGAGCTTTAAGTTTTGTAAAAAAAAAATATAAATGATTCATATTTTATTGGTGTAGATACATGTATTTATAGTTTTACGTTCGAATGCGATCTAGGCTGCTTAGACTTGTCAACCAAATTTTTAATTGGATTAAAATTTTAATAACCTTAAATTAAAAGAGATTCATGATAAATGATTTTTAGTTCACAAAAGCCGAACAAAAAGAAACGGAAATAACCATTAGATATATATAGGCTTGCGTGAATTTTGAATGAAATGTCTAAATTAATTTTTTTGTAGACCTATGAAATTCATATTTGTGGAAATGGCATTTTAATTTTAGATTTCACCCATTTACATGAAGGGTCTATTTTCAGCTGTTATATTTAATGATTTAAAATGCATACCTATATGTTAGCACTATTGACCATTACGACGTGGGTTTTTTTATGACGTCATTTAGGTATAGGTATGCATTTAAAAAAAATCCTATCATTAAATATAACAAGTGGATGAAATAATCTAAAATTAAAATGTCATTTGCATAAATATTAATTTTATAGGCCTACAAAAAATTAATTTAGACATTTCATGCAATGGTTATATGATCTTCTTGAATATTGGTACATAAGGAATGTAAGTAGATCTGTGTTATCCAACTTCAATGATGTAATTCAATGATGTAATTCGACATTTTAAAGTTATCTCCCTTTTAAAAAAATATGGTTCAAAGTTTAAAAAAATATAGGCGAAATATAGGTCAGATCACCTTCATTTTTTCTCTGTACTAGCTACGAGACTACTGATTCGTACACAAAAAATAAAGTTTGTAGCTTATCCGGAAGTGCCAACATCTTGAAATGTTAAATATTAACAAGGCTTTTTTGATATTTTACTTACAGACACGGAAGTTATATTTTCTGAATACCTGGGGGAATACCTAAACAACATTCAGAGTAGAATTTTGATTTCGGTCAACTGTTGAATAGAATATGAAAAACAGTGAAAAGTCCACTTTACCGGACGTGAAAATAAATACAATAGCCCGTAGTACGTTCAATGCGTCTTCTTTATCTCAAATTAACACATTTTAGGATACCAGGAATACGGGACGAATTTTCCGTGCCGACAAAGTTGTTTTCGAGTGAAAAATTTCGATTAACAGTTTGAAAATAATCAAATAGCTTGCAGTTTCGTGATTTCGTCTCATAATTAAGAAATCAATACATTTCTGGTTGGCCTCCTTCCAAGAATGGGCGTTGGCTTTAGAATCAATAGATATAGGTTTGATTGCCTTGAATTTTTTTCTGTACTAGCTAAGACATTACTGATGCGAACACAAAATATGAAGTTTTCAATATTTGCCTGCCTTTTTTAGTTCTTTCCTGCTCTCATTCGTACCATTTTTTAACCCGCTTTATCCATCTTTCTGGAACAGAAAGATATTCCGATTACAAGTTTCAGTTATTTCCCTTTAGTTTAAAGATTATATTTTTGCCCGGGTGCAATGTTTCTCATTATTATTAGTTTTTCAGATTATTTCTTTGCCGGAATGCGACGTTTCTCATTATTTTTGTTTTAGTGTATTTTCTGCCAATCGGATTTCTCAGAATCTAACCATAGGACCTTTTTGAATCTTTAACCTCCTCCCCGCACCCTAAAAAATGGGGCGCGATCGTTGTTTAAATATATTTGACATTATCCTGCCAAACGACAAAAATATGATCTGATCTGTATGAAATTGTCTTGCAAATGCAAGCAATAACATACAAAAGAATATTCAACAAACCTTGTCGACGTCACGGATGATTTAACTGTATGCTTCCTGCAAATCAGATTCCTCAGAATTTAACCACAGTATGTTTCTGAAGAGATGCCTAAAAAACGTTCAGAGCACAATTTTGATGGTCGCCATTTTGAAGTGATTATGATAAATAAGGAAAAATCGACATTTACGGTCTTCTAAACAATCACAATAGGGCATAATATCTTCAGTGCGTCTCCTATTTCATTTCTGAAATTCATACATTTCGGGATACGGGTCGAACTTTAGGTATTTGACTATTTCAAAAATTCGAATTTTGCCTTTGACGTTTTTCGTGCCGACAGAGTTGTTTACGAGTGAAAAATCACATTAACTTTACTAGATTATATTACCGATTTTAATGCTTTTTTTTCTTGTTTGGATTATTTATACGACCCATGACAGATGGGGCTGTAAAAGTGAACGTTTTAATATCTGCTTAGCAGATCTATTTTTGGGTTGGTTTTTTTTTTTTTGGTGTATTTTCTGCAAATTTGATTCCTCATAATCTAACCGTAGGATCTTTCTTTGGGTGCGAACCTTGATTAAATATATTTTCAAAACGTTTTGCAAATACGAAATCACCGAATTTTACGAATGAAGAAATTGACCTATATACCCATAACTATGTTACTAACTTTTTTTTCTTTGCGTACCTTGAAACATTTACTTCAAATCTGCAATTTCGGATTTTCGAAAATTCGTTGCTGTGATTTCAAACTGGAAGTTTAAACCCACTTGACAACTTCTTTAATAGTTGCACGATTTTCATGAAATTTAGTATGTAAGTAGATCTTACCAATGCAACTTCAACGATATCATTAGAAATTTTCTAATTTATCTATGTTACTAACTCCTTTTTCTTTTGAGTTCTTTAAAATCTGCAATTTCGGATTTTCGAAAATTCGTTGCTGTGTTTTCGAACTGGAAGTTTAGACCAAATTGACAACTTCTTTAATAGTTGTACGATTTTCATGAAATTTAGCATGTAAGTAGATCTTACCAATTCAACTTCAACGATATGATTAGAAATTTTCTAATTCATCTCCCTTTGGTGAAATTAAGGGTGTCAGTTTCCAAAAAAATCGACGAAATATAGGTCAGCTCACCTTGATTTTTTTTTCTACACTAGCTACGAGACAACTGATTCGTACACAAAAAATGGAGTTTGTAGCGCACTCAGGAAGTGCCGCAATCATGAAACGTGGAAAACCAATAGGGCTGTTGCGATATTTTACTTATAGACACGGGAGTTATATTTTCTGAATCCTTGAAGGAAGGCCTAAAAAACGTTCAGAGCAGAATTTTGATTTACGTCAACTGATAGTCGCCAACTTGAAGTGAATAGGATAAATAGTCAAAAATCGATATTTACGGGAAAGCATGGATACGGGTCGAAATTTTGGTATTTGAATATTTCAAAAATTCAAATTTTGCCTTTGACGTCTCCTATTTCGGAAATTAATACATTTCAACTGATGTCGACATTTTGAAGTGAATATGAAAAATACTGAAATTTCGACATATACGGGTTTGTAGCCAGCACAATAGGCCATAGTATGTCCAAGTTTCAATTTTTTTTATTTACATAGCTGTAAGTCATAGACTTTTAGCTTTTAAACACAGTACAGCAATGGTAACACATAAAATAGAAAAATTCATAACATGAGATTAAATAGAAGTAACAGCTCACAGGGTGAGTAATGATTTCCGAAATTTGAAGGCTTCGAAGACATATTTACATAATTTAACTTGAAGATTTCCATTATTTGCAGACATTAATTCATTAAATTTATAAACAGTAGGGTGAAGTGAATAAAATTTAGGGATATATTTTGTTCTTATGTATTTTAAAGATTTACAACACAGTGTAAAGTGAAATTCATCTTCTACAGATTCATGGCATAATTCACATATTCTATTTTGTGCTAATATTTTAAAATATCGACCTTTCTCAATAAATAAGTCATGTGAAGTACACCTGAGTTTGCAAAGGGGTATGCGATACTTTGGTATACAATAATTTAAATAGCTTTCAAAACAAAAATCATTTTTAAATAATATTTCTAAAATTAATACACTTCGGGATAGCCGGGATACGGGTCGAATTTGGTATTTGAATATTTCTAAAATTAAAATATCGTCTTCATTTTATTCTGATTTTTTAAAGTATATCGAGGCATTATTTGTCATCTAGGCTTCAACTACAAGGATTCTCGTGCACAAACTCATTAAAACATTTAAAAAGTTTTATAGCCGTCATATTGTCGGCCATTATTCGAGATATATTTAACTGATTCGGATATTATCTCCCTAATTATGTCTGTCTACTACACTATAAACCTCAGAATGCCTCGTTCGGCATTTCTGTCCAAACGAGGTAAAACAATGCCTCGTTTTTCTGGAGTTCCGAAACGAGGTTTTTTAAATTGCCCTGTGTTTAGAACGAGGTATTTTGTTCAGAACGAGGCTTGGTAAAAATGCCTTTTTTCGAGATAGTTATTGGCGGTATTTGCTATCAGCAAATTTGTAAAAATTAAAATTTATGTCATTTAATACGAAAATAAAACAAGTCGAAACTATGAAATTATAATCAGAGAATTAGACAAGACAAGAATACACACCATACCATAAATTATTTTCGCATTATTAATATCCATATGTCTTCATAATTAAACGTTTTAATCAAATTTTAATGTACAAGGTGTGCTTTATTTCCCCATTTAATTGACAATTGGTATAAGCCAACACATGCATCGCTGCGCGTTTATGTAATTTTGCTCCAGTAATATTTTGTGTAATGTTATTGGGTGTCAACAGAAACAGTCAATGCTATAGTCAAGTAATTTTTTTTTACAATAAATATAAATAATAAACTGGCGTATTGGAAATAATAAATGAAATTATATGCTTTTTTGATTAATAAGAATGGATTATTTAATAATAATAATAATCATGATATTTTTATCGCGCAACTATTCAATCCACTAGGGAATGCACTAAAATGCTCTCACTTTGGAGTGTTAATGATAGTAACTAAATAACCAAGTTTTTACTTTGGATTTAAAAACCGACAGAGATTCACATTGTCGGATATTTTCTGGAAGTGTATTCCAAACAATTGATGCACTGTATCGAAAAGTTCTAGATCCAAAAGATTTAAATTTATAGGCAGGTACATCTAATAATAGTTTCCCTTCTGATCTTAATGATCGTTTAGGTTGATACAGTGATACTAGATTTTGAAGGTAACCTGGCGCGGATTTATTTATCGATTGATATGTTAACGGTTTTGTAATCTTTGGAGTTTTGAAATCTGTTCGTTCGTAATACCAGTTAGTACTGAATTACAATACATGTAGTCTATTCTGGACAGGACGAAAGATCGAGCTAAGGTTGCAGCAGCATCTTCAGTTATTAGATGACGAATGGACCCTATCCTTCGGAGATGGAAATGACATATTTTACAAATGTTGTTCACATGGTTTTCAAAGCTGAGACGAGAATCGACAAGAATTCCAAGATTTCTCACAGATTTAGACATGAATTTCGGTGTTTCCAATGCTGATCTTTCGAATGTCATATTTCTTAAGTCTGCTGGCAGGACCCACCAGAAGAAACTCAGTCTTTTCATCGTTGAGTTTAAGCATATTGGATGACATCCATTTTATGACATTTTCAAGACACCCTTCCAGATTCTTAATGACGGCATTTTGATCGATCGGAAGTGGCTTGAAGCTGTCAAGGAGCTGATAATCATCGGCATAGAAATGATACAGCAGGTTGTCATCATGAATAAGTTTGCCTAACGGCTTAGTATACATTGTGAAGATTATCGGGCCCAAGACAGATCCTTGAGGAACACCACATACGAGTTGTTGATGACTTGATGAGGAGTTGTTAACCTCAACATACTGAAATCGTCCAGTGAGATAGGATGGAAACCATTTTAGAATGTTTCCAGTTAGTCCATAATCTGATGAAAGTCGTTTCAGTAGGTAGCCGTGGTCAGTAGTATCAAAAGGTGCTGATAAATCCAACAGGACCAGCACTCCGATCTTTCCTTCATCAACAGATGATTTTATGGCACCAAGAACACATAGTAGTTCTGTCTCAGTGCTGTGACCAGAGCGATAAGCGGACTGGAACTCCTCAAGAAGTTGAAATTTTTCTAAATGACTAAGAAGTTGCTGCTTGACAACCTCCTCCAGAATTTTAGACAGAAAGGTGAGATTTGATACTGTCGATAATTTTTCAGTAGTTGCGGGTCAAGTGTCGACTTTTTTATAAGTGGTTTGACTACTGCAGTTTTAAAACATACCGGTACTATTCCAGACTTAAACTCGTATTTGTTGTATTTAGACCAGAGAAACACTAATTTGTTGTCTGCGATATCATTTAGGTGTAGGTGTAAAACTATTGCAGACACATAGCTACCTTGTCACCTGTAACTGATTGGGCCAATAAATCAATCAAGGTAGCTGATGTTGCTTTACACCTACATCTATGGCGTGTATTCTTGTCTTGTCTATTTCTCTGGTTATAATATCATAGTTTGGACTGGTTTTATTTCGTATTAAATAACATAAATTTTAATTTTTACAAATTCGCTGATAGGAAATACTGCTAATAACTATCTTGAAAAAAACACGTTTGATTAATTTATTGGCCCCAATAAATTGTCACAACACCACAGTTGTTTCTTAAAACCTATAACTGATTGGGCCAATAAATCAATCAAGGTAGCTGATGTTGCTTTACACCTACATCTATGGCGTGTATTCTTGTCTTGTCTATTTCTCTGATTATAATATCATAGTTTGGACTGGGTTTATTTTCGTATTAAATAACATAAATTTAATTTTTACAAATTCGCTGATAGGAAATTCTGCTAATAACTATCTTGAAAAAACCACGTTTAGTAAACGAGGCATTTTTACCAAGCCTCGTTCTGAACCAAATATCTCGTTCCAAAAACAGGGCAATTTAAAAAAACCTCGTTTTGGAACTCCAGACAACGAAGCATTTTTTTTTTTTTTTTTGCCTCGTTAGGACAGAAATGCCGAAGGAGGCAATCTGCGGTTTATAGTGGTACATCGTTAACACTGTTCATCATGTTCATTTTACATACTATAGTCCATTGGCCAATCATGCTATTTTATTGAGATTTCGTCGAATAGTTTAGCTGCAGGTGTGGCAACAGGCAGGATAAGCTAACTCTTCCGAACACCTGTTACTACTGTTTGTCGGGTATTTTGTACACGGTGAACAGTCCATTTGCTGATTACACTATTTTGCCTCAATGTTTGACTTCGAAGTTTGACTAATGGTTTGGATTGTTCGTACTTGGTTTTATTTTATTTCTACCACTGGGTGGGCTACTCTGCAGGTGGATATTTTTTGCCGCCTAGGTAATCTGAAACCCAGTAGCTTTATAGTTACATGTTAAGTACCAATAACCAAAATATACGGCTGGGAGGCAGTTTCAGGGTTAAAAAAAATGCTACGATACCCCCAAGGGCACGGAACCTATCGGTGATACATCCCAAGATACTAGTAATGGTATGGGATATATTCTTCATTTAGGTGCCTGTAATGTAAAAAAATTCCTCGGTTACTTCAGTAATCTGAACCCAATAGTGTTCTGTCAAGCTAACTGATATTTTGCATTTTTCACCACATAATATAATTGCTATATTTCTAAATGTCTGTCTAATAATTGTAAAACCTGTCCTATTTCGAATAGTAATATTTTATTTACAAGTTCTTTAACTAAGAACACATATTTTACACGTGGGTTTGAGAAATTAAATTGTAAAACCTCCAATGTTATCTACGGTATAGAATGTACACTCCGTGAGCTCGTTTTTGTTGGCGAAACTAAAGGACCTTTACATTTACGCACTGAGGGCCATCGTCACTACATTAATAAGGGTAGTAACCAAATTCTTTATACTCATTTTAACCACCCCGACCACTCTATACTATCAATGATAGTGTCTATATTAGAGAAAAAATACGAACAGCCCTACTTTGAGTACTCCATTTCGTAGCAGCCGAGAGGAATATTGGATACGTACATTCGGTACTGCCACCCCTTTTGCCGGTGCAATGACAATGTAGCTAGTATTGGACATTTGCCTAGCCCTGCAAGTAGCAATGTTAATGCCATTACATTATTCCCAAAGTTTCGTCGTCGAAAACGCAGTCATGGACATCGTCGCTACACACCACCCAAACTAAACACTATTTCACTTGATGCCCTTTTGGATATTATCAAAGAACCACTAGGGCCACACCATATCCATACTAAATTATATACTATTCGACTTACTATTTTGAAATTACTTAAATCTGAATGTTTCGATTCAAATTGTACTGATCCTGCATCCACCGAATACAGGGTTGTATCTATTGTTCTTGACATTGCCCACCGTCGTTTGGACGTTACGACTGAGCCCGATGTATCTAACACCAACAGTTCATTCTAAAACTGAAATTTGCTAATAAAGGCATTGATGCTATCGGGTTAAGCCAAATATTACACCATAAGCATGTCACAGCACACATCCCTCCGTACTTCAAAACTGTTACTGTTCCTAGGATTTCTTATACTTATACTAAACCCATTGCTTCCAAGATATTTAATTACAGAAACGCATTATCTGACATCAATGCAAAAGACATACATGATAACCCTCCGCCCTGTTCTTGCTCTACGTCGTCCTTTCTTTACCAGCCAGCTGGGCATCCGGTCACTGGTGATTTGAACATAGCCCAGAATAATAAGTTACCCAAATACCGGGAACAGCAACCATTTTGATGAGATCAAAATTCCAAACTTATTATGGAGGCCGTACAGGACTACGCTAGATCATGGGCCAAGCGGGAAGATGTTATCATCGATACCCTCTCCGATTGGACTAAGTCTATCAGTCCTTTTCTAAAACGAAGAGCTTACATGCAACGTTTGTTATTTGACACAAGGCCTAAATCTATTTTCAATGAGGTTAGCATTGTTGAAAATATCAACGCCTTACGTCACAAGTATGTCATTGTTCCAACCGACAAAGCGTCCAATGATACTATTATGACTGTCTGTTCAAAGAACTTGGTTTTAGGGAATCAATCCACAGTGCAACGTATAAACGTACTACACTTAGTAAGGATGGAATTATATCAATCACCGTTCTGTACTAACTTCATTTGGTACTCCATGTGGAGATACCTCTTCAGATCTGCCCTTGTTATATTGGATAGCTAAACTACATAAAAATCCCTACAAGCAACGTTTTATAACAGGTTCATCCCGTTGTTCTACAAAACCAATTTCAAAAGTATTGACATCTATACTAACAGCAATTGAAGAAGGTATTCAAAAATACTGTGACAAAATATTATCTCGTAGTGGTATTAATCAGATGTGGATATTAAAAAATTCCAAAGAATTACTTAATGATTTACAATCTTGCTTCAGTTTCATCTATACAAACGTTTGACTTTTCGACTTTGTACACGAAAATTAAATTGTAAATTAAAAGCTCGGTTAAAAGACATTATTCATAGAATAACGTAGAATTCATATATCCTGATGAGCTCGAAATTAAAAACACTACTGACAGTGACAATCACCCACCCGATCGTTAACTTTCCATTTATCAGTAGTAACATTCAAGTATCACCAGCTTATGGAGTGTTTGTATCTCAGCTAATCCGTTACGTGAGAGCGTGTTCCTTTTATTCTGATTTTTTAAAAGTAAATCGGGTCATTTGTCATCTAGGCTTCAACTACAAGGATACTTGCGCAGTAAACTCATTATGCGCAAAAGGAACCAGGATCCTTGAGATATAAACATGCATTTCAAGTTTTCTTAATTCAGGAAGTTACGATCCGATATGCGCAAAAGGAACCACGATCTTTGAGATATAAACAGGCATTTCAAGTTTCATCAAACTCATTATGCGCAAAAGGAACCAGGATCCTTGAGATATAAACATGCATTTCAAGTTTTCTTAATTCAGGAAGTTACGATCCGATATGCGCAAAAGGAACCACGATCTTTGAGATATAAACAGGCATTTCAAGTTTCATCAAAATCGGTTCAAAATTCTGACCTCTACAGTATTCACAAGCTTAAAACGTGAGTTTTCTTAAAATCAGGGGGCCTAATCCATTGAGTTGCAGTCCGATACATGCCAATATCGAAAGCAAGATCTTGGGGTGATAAACCTATATTTCAAATTTCATTGAAATCGGATAAAATTGTGACCTGTAGACTGTTCACAAACAATTGTGGACGGACGTCCGGACAGGGGCGACGACAATATACGTCCACATGAAAATGTGGGCGTATAAAAAGTTTTATGGCCGTCATATTAACTTGATTGGTAAATATAACATGTCTCTCTCGGCCATTATTCAAGATATTTTTAATTGATTCGTATATTATGTCCCTAATTATATCTGTCTATTACATCATTAACCATGTTCATTTTTTTTACTATATATAGTCCATTGGCCAATCATGCTATTTTATTGAGATTTCGTCTAATAGTTTGGATGCTGATAATACGGGTGTAGCGCCAGGCAAGGTAAGCTTACTCTTCCGGGCACCTGTACCACTGTTTGTTGTGTATTTTGTACACAGTGAACAGTCCATTTGCTGATTGCACTATTTTGCCTCAACCGTTTTTAGGACTTCGAAATGTGACTAATGGTTTGGATTGTTCGTGCTTGGTTTTATTTTATTTTATTTACTTTGACTTTTTTCGTGCCGACAAAATTGTTAACGAGTGAAATTAGTTTGAAGAATGCGTCTCCTGTTTCCAAAATGAATACATTTCTAGATTTCTGGGATCAATTTCGAATTATTGGTTTGTCACAATTTCGAATTTTGCCTTTGACGGGTTTCGAGCCGACAATGTTGTTTACGGGTGAAAATTCGCCTTAACTTTACTAGATTTTGACCGTTTTTAGTTTTTAGTTAATTTATATGACCTATGATATGTGACAGGAAGTGAATATGAATATGAAAGCTTCAATATCTGCTTTGCAGATCTTATTATTATTTTTTTGGGTAGTTTCTGCAAATAGAATTTATCGGAATCTAACCATAAGATCTTTCCGAAACTCCCTCAAAAATGGGATGCGAACGTTGATTAAATATATTTTAAAAACGTTTTACGAATCCCAAATCACCGAATTTTACAAACGAAGAAATTGATCTATCTACCGATATATCTGTGAATATGTGACATATATTCCTGTTTTCGTTCTTTCAGTACTTTGAAATATTTCGAAAATTACGTCAATTCGTACGATTTTCATGAAATTTGGAATGTGTAGATATGATATACCCAACTTGAATGATTTTTTTTTCTAAACAATATTTTTTTCATGAAATCGGAATTTGGATTGGGGAACAGGCCATGCCTATGTGTAACCCCTCTCTCTGCTTTAGATACATCTACACATTAACTGCATTGATAAGATTGACATAATAGATAGCATAGACACCACATAATCCTCAGGGCCGGACGAAATTAACACGCGAATTTTAAAATATATCTCCAAAGAAACCCGTCTTCCGCTATGTCAACATTTTAAGCTATCATAAGATCTACATATTGTACGAAAAATGTGGAAATTTGCAAACACTATCGCTATATTCAAAAAAGGCTCTTCAAACGATAATAGTCAATAAGTATAATAGTCAAAATTTTTGAAAAAATCATTTATTAACATGTATTTAACTTCCTTAGAGTTAACTCCATACTAACACCTGCCGAGGGTGGTTTTCGTCCTGATGGTTCTACCATATTCAAACTTACGGAACCTAACATACTTTTTCTGTCGAGTCATTGACCAGAATCAATACACTGGAATAGTCTACTGTGATATCAGCAAGGCTTTTAACAGGGTTTGGCACGCCGGACTCATCACAAGCTGGATGTTGTGGGGATTCGAGGAGAACAACTACTCTGGTGTGTAGATTATTTAACAAATAGATAACAATGTGTAACCATAAATGGCTCATCCTCGGACCCCAGAAGCACCTCAGAGGCTGTACCCCAGGGATCTGTACGAGGGCCGCATTTATTTTTAATATATTATCATGACATTGTAAATAATATAAATTCAAACATCAGATAATTTGCTGACAATACCTCTTTATACTTAAAAATTGAAGACCCAGGGGCAAGCGCCCACTACCATTAATGATGACTTAAATCGAATCAAAAATTGGACTGAGGCATGGCTAGTTACTTTTAACCCTTAAAACAAGTAAATTGCCTTCGTTCTCTTAAATATCTATTAAATAGAAAATCTTTAAACATAATATACTCTTCTTTTATCCCTACACACTTTGATTATGCCGATAATATCAGGGATGGGTGCATCGCCATTGAAGAGACGACCATTGTAAAGATCGGTCGCATTATTTCTGTTACCTCTTTTTTTTTCAAATCATTTTTAGTGAAGCCTGTACCATAACAGGCCCGGGACTGTACAGCGCAGTGAACGCTTACGGCTGGCCCCAGGATCCATTCACTTGATTTGATAATTTCCGCAGGTTAATCTTATAGGTTTTTGTTTTTCGTGTAGTGCGGTCCCCCGGCACTTACTATTAGCTAACAAACTACAATCTCTTCAACTAGATGCACTACGCACTATCCAATCTGTGGAGAAATTAGAGGTACTAGCCACTGTCGACCTAAATTAAAATGAATGTATAAAATTATTAACAGCCTCGCGCCATCGTACCCCTCTTACTTATTAGAACTTTCCTCTAATCCTGATAATCATTCTCTTAGGAACAAAGATAAACTAAAGGAAATCAGATACAGAACCGAAATTTTCTCCAAGACTTTCATTCTTTCAAGTATACGAGAATGTAAGAAACTCACACCTTGAAATTTGAAATTCTCGATCCCTTGCTATCTTTGGAAATTCACTAAACAAATTTGAAACCACCGTGCCACCATATTACTATCTAGGGAAAAGAACATTACAAATACATGTAATCCACTGTAACCTTACATTATGTTTCTGAAATCTGCAAGGCCATAAATTTCCCAAACACGTCGATGATATGCCTACTTGCCTTTCTGTTCACAACTTCGAAGATCCCGAACACTACTTAGTCGTACATTCAGATGCAAGAAAACGGACAATCTATAACCCCCAACACAACCATAAAGCAATGAGTTGTCTGTTGTATAGGCTAATAAAAATTAGTCCTGAGATAAACACACTTATTTTCCAACAATTAATTCCTTTACCAAAAAGATTTAAATCTCCACAAAACAACACTTACGTAATTTCCAGCCCCCCCCCCCCCCAACACACACACATCGCACACTCGTCCAAGCAATCAGTGCCTTGCTTACTGAGTCACCGCGGATGCTACCAAATTGAACCAATAATATTGTTGCTTTTTCTATTACTATTTCTATAAAAGATATTGTAATCTGTACTAAAATCCCTTATTACATGTTCAAGATTATACTTGTCTTTCACCCTATATCAGCTAATTTGATAGGTGTCAATTGGCATATGGTTCCCACGGCATTAACCAGCTAATCTGTCAGCAAAAATGCAAATAATGTACAAAAATTCCAAATATAACTATTGTACCCCGCTTTAGTTGAAGGAGGCAAGTCGCTAACTCAATATCATTTACTTTCTTCAACATTGCAAACACGACTTATTGGTCAATTGAAATCAACATTGGTTCGTTATCTTCTTACCGTGCAAAGGCGGACTTCTGATATTCAATATTTAAGACACGATTAAATTTTAAAATTGGCACACGAATCGCGTGCGAGAATGCATACAAATGACATTTATAATGAAGCGACCCGATAAACGAGGCAAAATATATCCGACGAGAGAATACCATCGGCGCAGACTTGAATAACCAGACGCCAAAGACTACTAATTAAATGATTAGAAATTAAAGTAAAAATACATTCACAAATTGTATTACACTTAACATGTGCTTGATTCTCGGGTATTTAAAAAAATCGACTGTGTTGGCTAATCGAGATTTTTTTGTTATATGTACTACAATTTTCTTGAGGTACTGCCTACATTAAGATGTTTTCTATTAGTCGTGACAGGATTCCCTTTGCCATTGGTACAGGTGAAAAGAGCAGCCTTTAGTCATTCGGAAAACCGAAGTCCCATTGGCGTTCATGTCAATTAATACTTTACAATAGGTTTTAAATGAATAATTGGACCATACCAATCATATGCACACAAAATAATGACGTAGTTCTATACATTATCTGTTACATAACTACTCGGAAAAGTAGCAGCCAAAACTAAATTCATTTCGATCATTTCAGATTTGGGATGGATTTCATAGGGCGACAACCCGACATCGTGACATTTTAACCAACCACGAAAACCCGACATTATGACATTTTTACGTGACATTACAATTTCAGAGATAAAATCATCAGAACAATCACAATATATATAGTGAAAAGAAGTTAATGGTCAAACTTTTTTTTCTACCAGGTAATTGTCTATTATATGTAAAATTATTGGCGGAAATCGTGTCACAATTGGTTCACGATATTCTGACGACAAAACCTGTGTACAAGGTATATGTGATTTTCTAACAAAACGATTTTGACAGTCTCCTTAGAAAGCATAAACAGCTCAAAACAAGGCACCACAAAACTGTTTGCTTCACCCAAACGCAGTAGGGTACGACTTTTTGGGGTTGATTATTATGCCATTGCATGTGCACTATGTATTTTCCACAAATAGTTTTGACATAAAAAAAAAATCTCCCACGACCGTGCTGCTCTCAGTTGAAATTTCTACATGGTCAGACGTCAACTGAGTGAACTTGACAGAGAAAGAGCTATTGCGTGGCTTCAACGGGGTTTTACACAGAGGAATGTGGCACAGATAATCGGTTGTAATTGGGAGACTATGGCAGCGTTTCCAGGCAACCAATTCAATTCACGGTCTGGTAGGCCAAGATCAACGTGGCAACGTCAAGACCGGCAGGCCATTCAAATGGCCTTACGTCAGCGCGATTTCTGAGAGGTGAAATGCAAGTGGTGTTCAGGTATCGGACTAGACCATAAGAAATCGTCTGCGAGCCCACAACATTCGACCTCGTCGACAAGCGGTTCCACCACCCTTTCTTCAACGTCATAGTACAGCATGTCGTGACTGGTGCACACGTGCTAGAGACTGGAGAAGGCGACAATGAGGCGGGTACTGTTTACTGATGATTTCGAGTCTATAGGCGGCAAGGAGAAAGATTTGCTGATGTTAATGTCAGACAACGACATCGCTTTGGAGGTGGTACGGTGATGGTGTGGGCTGGAATTTCGTCACATCATTCGTCCTCTTTTCGTCGTCCAAGGAAATTTGATGGGTATCAGGTACAGAGACGAATTTGACAGCCTTTTGCCATCCTATGTCTTCGTCAAATTGGAGCAGGTTTTGTTCGTCAAGATGACAATGCTAGACCGCAGAGAGCACTAGTCGTTAATGATTTTCTCACCCAAAATGGTATTGAACGAATGGATTGGCCTACATACTCCCCTGACTTGGGCAGCCGTGTGAGAGACAATCTTCTTTTGAGTAGTTTATTTTACCAACTTAATATTGCGAATGCAGCATCTTTAGTGCTATCGACCCCTATACGCTTTCATATATTGTTGGGTTAAAATGTCGTGATGTTGAGTTGTTGCATATTTAATAATAGATCGTATAAAACGGCTGACATTTAAAGATTTATCCCTTTTTTTCTTGATTTGGTTCCATTGCATTTGATAGTGTCCCAACCCAAAACATTTTAATCAAGGATTATTCTCGCTGGTTTCTATACCAATCTAGAATGTAATTTATTTTCAGTGTGAAAAAATAACTTCTTTCCAAGAAGAAGCATCAATACTCTAAAAGGTCAGACATTTTCCTTTTAAAAACCCATAGACCCATGCTGTGAACGACAATAATTTTTTTTAAATGGCAATAGAAGAATATTTGTAATCGATTGTTTCAATAAGAACTATGAAAAGACCTATAATTGCACTTATTACGTCATTTTATGGGGATAATAACGTCATAAATATACTCTTTAATTGTCTCATTTTCCGGAGCAAAAAGCAATCTGATTATCGAGTATATTAATAGAATACACTGAAATAACCAACTCTACACATGACTTTGTGTCTCTACCCAATTGGAGCCGTATGATCAATCTGAAATCTGTTGAAAGTGCGATGGACCCCTGAGAGGAAAGTTGTCATTGATGGATGGTATTATATTCACGGCATTAGGGTGAGGCGAAACCCCCATTAAAGTATTGTACGAGTGGTCGTTTTTCACGCGCTGTTAGATATTATTTGGGGGGGGGGGGATCGAGGTGTATTAACTTCGTCTAGAAAACATATCCAAGCAATCATGTCGTTGAATTCATTTGTAAATTGTTTGATGAACGGCAATGCAATCAAATATGTAGCGTATCGTGATTCGCTCAGATGAATTCTGCTAAGTAAAGAAAATTTAATTTTTGATTTTAGTAAATTTGATCTGTAAATGTGAAGGAATGTGAAACAGCTGTTCGTAGATCTTTACAATGAAACTTATATAAAACCCTCAATAGCCATATGTAAATTTAAAACCGAGACTTTCCAGTTCGTAGTTTGGGACCTACCCTAGTTTAAAGCGAACATTTTCATAACTTGCATGAAAGATGTTTTTTTTTATGCAACTTTTATACTTTGAATTACATTTAAAATCTTTACCTATGACTACTGACATACAATATTGTAATACCAACCTGGTGGTTTTCAATTTTTATTTAGTAACAAATAGTAAGAAAGTAGTAATATTTGTTTCAAAGTTTGAACAAATGGATTTAATTTGAACGTCAGTTTTTTGTTATTTTCATATCTGGTAATTCTTTCTAGTACTCTTGTATGTAGTTTTCTGTTACATTCAAAACAACAAAGCTTTCCAAAGTAGATACTTGCACTACAATACAAATTCAAATCTTGGTATTTGATTTTGGCCCAAAAAAAACTAAATGTCCTTTAATTTTTATTGACTTAAAGAAATGCTGTTACAACTTGGTTACAAATCATTTCTTAAGTTCTAATTATGACTTAGTACACTCCATAAGGGGGTATGGTTGGGATTGTGGTATAAGTTGTTGGGTTCTGATTTAATTTTCGTCTTTGTGCGGTACAAGTAAAGCAAAAGATAAGTAATTAAATCTATTTTATACTTGCAGGAACAGAACAGTGGAGATATAATGATACAACCCCTGGACCATTTGTAAATGATAGTACTATAGTGGTTGGCTATGAACATGGTCATTGGTCACTGCCTTACTTTGACTGTGGTGGGGGCGATATCTGGATGATGACGTATACGGTGCCTTTTTTCGGATTTTCAAATGGTACTTTCAAATTTAAGTAAGTTGTTAATATATCTTAAGCCCTACATCTAATGATTTCAATATCTAATAGCGGTTTCTTCTTCTTCTTCCAATAATTTACCGGGTTCTGTGTTGAACATATCCACACATGGTTAAATGATTCATTGGGCATGATGAGATGTTGCGTCTCAGAAAGGTAGTGGGTTTTTTTCTCGCAACGATGGTGATGGGACTGTTAAATGACAGTTTCTGATCGATAGTGACTCCAAGGTATTTAGCACTGTCTGTCCATGTATAGAATTTGAGCCCTCAGTGATATTACGCTTGTTGGCGACTCGTATTGCCTCACATTTCCCTGGGTTAAAATCATTCCCCTTTCTTTCCCTTACTGCTGTAGGGAGCCAAGGTCTGTCTGGAGCTGTTTCACGTCTTCATCTTTGCTGATAGTGCGATACACCAGGCAGTCATCTGCAAACAGTCTCGTTGTCGAGTTAATCCTGTTTGGCAAATCGTTGATATTGACAAGAAACAAATGACCGTACCTTGAAGAAATCCAGATGAGATGACTCTCGCCGGCTATCACCATTTGCGATCTATATTATTATTATTACAGCATATTTATAGTGCACCTTTTCATATATCATGTTCAGGGTCACTTTACGAAGTGACATTGTAATCATAAATAAACAAAACGATTGTATATAGAGTCCGTTAAGTCTGATTAAATAAATGTGTTTTAAGCTGTTTTTTTAAATGGTAGATTATTCCCATAGGCGCACGGGTTCGATGAAAGTTAGGGGGTGGGGGCCCGAAATGCCCGAAAAAAAATCGGGTTTACATGTATCGGCGCCGGTCTTCCTCAACAGGCGAAGAAGCAGATCCTACCTTGTATACCCACCCCCCTCCCGCGAAAGAAAATTTTGGAATATTTACGGCTTCAAGCACGTTTTCATGCTTTTTCAAGCAGTGAACAAAACAAAGGTGGTTTAGCCTAATAATTATATAGGTGGTTGGCTGACTCGGAATTCCATTCAATCCTTTTTGAAATTTTAACTGCCGCAAAGTAATTCCAAACAACCAATCAATCATCGCTGGGTTCGGGGGTCTTACCCTCCCGGAAATATATTTGAATATTTAACCACCGCAAATGCGTTTTCTGCCCTTTAGCCCTTGTAAGCAACTTCAAATGTATCCAATAGTTTTGTAGCCGCAACCCCACTTTGAATTCCAACCATCCAATCACACTGTTGCAGTTGCATCCACAAGTAATAATCGATGTCCGAAAATGTCGCACAAAGTAGAGTGGCCCCAGACAAAATGTTTTAATCCATAGCCAACCCAGTACGAATTCGTGGTTATCAATTAAAAGAAAAGTAAAATTAGTGTTGTATTAGGGCTCGATGGCGCCGGTTTTTCTTCGCGAAGCGAAGAAACGGAACTGACCTTCTATGGACGCGCAAACGCGTTTTCCTGCCTATCCAGCCCGAAAAAATTTCGGGTTTACAGACAGTGGCGCCGGTTTTCTTCGAGAAGCGAAGAAGCGGAACTGACCTTCTATGGACGCGCAAACTCGTTTTCCTGCCTATCCAGCCCGTAAAATTTGGGCACTCTCTTTAGCCAAGTACATGAACTAATTTTTTTTCGCAATTTATCCGTGTGCCTGAAAAGTCAGCTTGCCCGAAAGTTAAGGGGCAGCTGCACCCCTGCTCCATAAAACAGGTGCTTGATAACTAAAAGAGCGCTTGACATAAGATGCTAGTTGAACAGTCCAGTCCGGTGGGATGTTACCCTGATTGATCGATGCCTCGAAAATCGTTATGAGTGCTGGTGTAATTGTTTCCGCCATGCTCTTAAGGAAACGTGTCGAGATTGCAGTTGAAGTACTTCTTGGAAAGCTTTTGTCAATTCGGAAATCATTTGATCATGTGATAATCGTAATAACCTCAGAATCATAAAGACTGTCTAGTATAATATCAGACTCACTGCTTATATAGAAAATTCTACTATCTTGATATAGATAACGCTAATGACCACTAATATCGTATTAAACACGATAATATATTCTTTTTGTGTCAACACTATTTATTATAGGTTTTATTGATTGATTTATACAAACCTGGCGGGTAAATGAGTAGTTTTTATTTATATCCAGGCCTTCTAGGGTTTTTTTTAAAAATATATTTTTGAATACTAATTTGAGAGCATTAGAGTCTCGTCTCACATAGGTCATTTCTAATAACTTCCAGTAATCTAAAGACCTACAAATACCATCGCTTTTGCCCGACCTACATGTGTGTGTATGGGTGTGGCCTAATAAAACAGGATACTACATTGATGGCCAAAGATTAAAGCGAGAATTTCATATTTTTAATTTCTATATTTAAAATAAAGCCCTAAAATCGATCGTATCTGTAAACAGTCCTACCTTGTTAAAGACTGATCCTAGTAATTCTATAATTCACTATTGCCATTTGAGAAATTTAAAAAAAAATATCATTTTCAACTTCAAATTCAAACCTTTGAAGATAGCTATCCACATGGAGGATAGAAAACACGGGAGGTAATTGTGTTATTGTTTCCGGTGTGAATGATTTTTAAGTGTGAGAATGTTATATATGATCGTATTATAATAACATCATATTTAGTAACAGACATAGTACCAATTATGTTTTGAACTCTCCAAAAACTATGAAATTCTCACTTGAAATGATTAAGATGAAAATGTGCATATGAAATAAAATAAAAACCAAGTACCATTAGACATTCTAGGCAAAATAGTGTAATCAGCAAATGGGCTGTTCATCGTGTAGAAGATACACAACAAACAGTGGTAACAGGCTGTCTGGCGCCACACCCGCTATAGCTGCATCCAAACTATTAGTCGAAAGCTCGGTAAAATAGCGTTATTGACCAATGGACTATCGGTATACAAAATGCTCGTGATGAACAGTGTTAACGATGTAATAGACATAATCAGACAGATAGTAAATAGGATACGCGTCAATTAAATATATCTAGAATTATAGCTGAGAGAGACATGTTATATTTACCAATTAAGTCAATATGACGGCCATAAAACTTTTTAAGGGATTTTATAAGTTTAGTGCGCAAGTATCCTTGTAGTTGAAGCTTAGTTGACAAATGTCTCGATCTACTTAAAAAATCAGAATAAAAAGAACTATATCTGCTACTGTCCCATGCAATATGAAAGCTTTCATATTCATCGTCCCGTGTCATTGATTGTATCAAGTATCCTAAATAAAAGGATAAGAAGAAAAAATTATTAAAATTGGTCAAAAACTCGCGAAGTTACAAGTCTAAATATAGTATGAAACATTGCACCCAGGCATAACAATAATCTGAAAACTAAAGGGAAATAACTGAAACTTGTATTACTGTAATGAGACGGATGAGAAAATGGTATGAAAATGGCGGGGAAAAAAATTAAAAATGGCAGGTTGGACAGGCGACCTTACTCCTTGTCACGTACAACCGAGCATTCGAAAACACGCTAGTTAACTCAATGACAGGCGCGCGTGCTAACCGTTCAGCCATCCAACCCCCCTTTGAAATCAGACACGTGCAATATGTCATATAGGAAGAATAAGAAGTCGCTCACAACAAAATGGTAAATTAATGAGTTTAGGTCAAAAGGTTGAGCTACTGTTTTAGAGTACTTAATAGTTTTAAAGAGACACGTTAAGGGTTGTTCATAGTTAAATGAAAGTTTAATTTTAAATAAGACCAATAAAATTAGGATTTAATAATGCCAGACTAATATTTCCAATATGATTGGTTATAAGTAGGAAATCGTGACGACTTCTTAAGCATGTTTTAAACAAAGGATCATGTTTGTTTAAACAAGAATGGCACTCTGCAATAAAAAAAAAACTGGCCAAAGCAAGATTTCTATCCAGAAATTAAATAATTGCTAGAACCAGAAAATATTTATCCACTATAATAAATAAGCAACATAGAGAAAATGAAATGAAATTGAATGGGGTTTAACGTCCGACTGTTCTGCTCCTAAAATGGGCTAATGAAGACGGGCATATGCCATAAAGTGTGCAATGAGGGAAATTTTACCCGGGCAGCGGCGGTTACGGCCTAGAACGGTTGGACAGGCGACCATACTCCTTGTCACGTACAACCAAGAAATCGAAACAACGCCAGTTGACTCAATGACAGACGTTATGATACAGAGCGCACGTGCTAACCATTCAGCCACGCAACCTCCCTAAAATCGGCAAATTGCTGACCTACAGCGAGAAACATTTCAACCGGGCCAAATTTTCTATTTTAACAGTTTAATTTGCACGGTACCTTTAGTTATCAACCGAATATTACAAAACTTTTAAAAATAAGCTCCCCCTGACCAGCTTAAGCGTTCGCAATAAACGTTTGCCCCTTAAAATCGGCAAATTGCTGACTTTAAAGTGAGAAACATTACAACCGGGCGAAATTTTCTGTTTTATCACTTTTACAGTACCTTTGATTACCAACCGATTATTACAAAACTTTAAAAATAAAAGAGAAATGCGGCCTAACGTCCATTCGACACAAACTAGGTCATTTCGGGACTAACATATGTTTCTAAATTTTATTTACCCCCCCCCCCTTGCGCGTACTGGTCTTTAGCCGTTGTGAGGAAACCGAAGAACACGGAGAAAACCCACGAGGTTGACATCATACTCCATGTCACGTGCAACCTGGAGATCGAAACGACGCCCGTTGACTCAATGACAGACGTTTCGATACAGTGCGCACATGCTAAACATTCAGCCATTCAGCCTCCCTGAATTCAGAAAATTGCTGACTTATAGCAAGAAACATTCCAACCGGGCGAAATTTTCTGTTTTAACAGTTTAATGTGCACGGTACTTTAATTACCAACCGATTATTACAAAACTTTTGAAAATAAGCTCCAACTGACCAGCTTAATCGTATGCAATAAACGTTTTCGCCTGAATTGAAAGTTCTGCACGGAGAAAGTTCATCTCGATTTCCCGGCGTGGTTCCCCTTGTCAGTGAGGCAGAACGGAGGGCCTGACAAGCGCAGCTGTCTAGTCATTCGGATGGGACGAAAAACCAAGGTCCCTAAGCAGTTGGAATTCGATACTGTTGAATAAGCTCTATACGATGACTAAATGTGTAGATTGTAGTCACCCACACTGCATGTTTCGCTTAACAATGAAAGGGTGTCGTTTTCAATGTTCGATCCTTTTGTTCTTCTACTCCTGATATGTTGGACTGTTGATCGATGGTTTCATATAAAAGACTACCAATAAGACTCTTTGTAGAAGAAGTTCCCAAAAAATATTATGTTGACTTTACGAGAAAGACCTCTAAACATGCTCCAAATTGTAAAAATACGACTTTTTGGATTTTCAATCTCTTTTTTTCGGCTATCCCTGATATTTAGAAAAAATAATACAATGATTTCACACAACAGGCTAGCTATTAGACTCTCTATTGACAAAAGTTTCACCGCCCTCCCTTCATTATAACCGAAGTTATCGTGCCTTAAAGAATCAACAAATTAGCATGCTTATCTCTGCTTACCCTAAGCAGAAAATGCTCATCTTTAAACTCAATCATAACATTGACCTAGTGAACGTCTACACCAAGTTTGAACATTCTAGTTTAATTAGAAGGAGAGTAATTGTGTTCCAAAGTCCCGACCCTTCAAATTGCTTTTATTTTTCATTTTCAATTCAAAATAGTGACCATCACGTGACCGAAATCAAAATTCTATTCGCGACATTTTTTTAGGCCTTCCTACAAGGATTCAGAAAATATAACTCCCGAGTCTGTAAGTAAAATAGCAAAAAGCCTTATTGATTTTTCACTTTTGAATATGGCGGCACTTCCGGTTCAATCGACAAACTCCATATTTTGTGTACAAATCAGTAATTACTTATCTAGTATCCAAAAAAAAATTTTGATCCTTAATTTCGTCAAGGGGAGATAATTTAGAAAATTTCTAATTATATTTTTGAAGTCACATCGGCAAGATCTACTTACATACTAAATTTCATGAAAATCGTACAACTATTAAAAAAGTTGTCAAATTGGTCTAAACTTCCGGTTCGAAATCACAGCGACGAATTTTTGAAATTCGAAAATGTGAAACTGCAGATGAAAATGATTTTTTTAAAGGTATTCAAAGAAAAAAGAATTAGTAAAATCGGTCAAAAAATAAAGTTACGACTATGCATTGTCATTTTTTTCGTTCGTAAAATTCGGTGATTTCGGATTCGTAAAACGTTTCGAAAATATATTTAATCAAAGTTCGCACCCCATTTTTGGTGGGGTAGGTCAAAATTTCAGAAAGATCCTATGGATAGATTCTGAGAAATCCGATTTGCAGAAAACACACACAAAAAAATAATAATAACTTTAACAGAAACAATAAGCTTTCGTATGTAATATGAAAGCTTAACAAGCTCTCGCGTAACGAATTAGCTAAGACACAAACACTCCATAAGCTGGTGATACAGGAATGTTACTACTAATAAATGGAAAGTTAACAATCGGAAAGTCAAAATCATCACGTTTATCATACAATTTAACACCCAGTCTATGGCAATTGTCAAAATCGAAACGCAGATACAAGTAGGGAGCGTAATTGTCAGTGTCAGTAGTATTTTTTTAATTTCAAGCTCATCAGGATATATGAATTCTACATAATCACTAAATTTAGGATTATTCAATGATAGAACATCATCGATATACCGAGAAGTAATCGTTTATTTGTTTTAGCTAGTGCCTGTATGTACTCTGCTTCATAGGAATAGAGAAATAAATCTGCAAGCAAAGGTGCACAGTTGGTGTCCATGGGGATACCAACCACTTGATAATATATTTCCCCTCCAAATTCAATAAAGATGTTATCAATTTAAAAAATCCAACATCTGAATTATCTTCTTGGCGGTGAATTTATTTTTGGAATCATTATGGTACTTAACGAAATATGAAGAATTGTAATTAACAACTAACTATTGATAAATGGCAGTACCCGATTTAGATGAAAAGACACTGTAAATAATGTCTTTCAAACGGGCTTTGAATTTATTATGGGGAATTTTAGTGTACACAGTAGAAAATTCAAAAGTTTGAATAGATGAGACCGAAGCAAGGGATCTAGATTGCAAACCATTAAGTAATTCTTTGGAATTTTTTAATATCCATATTTGATTTATACCACTACGAGAGTATATACATCCAGACTGTGTGATGGAGTATATGTTAGAAAAGCGAATGTCTGATATTTTATTTGTGTTTATGTGGTGAAGAAAATAAACGTGATTCGAGGCCGGATACCAGTCCAAGTCTCAGTAACACCTGGTACACATCCCCAAAATGGAAAGCTGAGAATAAAACACCTAAGAGTAAATAAAATAACAATAAATAACGGTTTTGTGTAGGAACTGACAGTCTCGTTATGAAATGGGGAGGGGGTGCGGAATTTTTTTTTCTGTGGTAAATTTTACGTTTTCAATGCTATTAATCTTTCTTCAATAAGCGGCTGTATTTACAGAGTACTCTATGTATTACCATATCATGTTTCCGTCTGTTTACTGTGACCCACCAATTGTCTATATCAATTGTATTCTGGCTTGTCTTGACATCAAAATTAACAGACCGGGGTCACAGAGGTTTTGTTTTACTACTTGCTGAAAATGGTATAAAATGTAGTCGACTGCTTAGGAAACGAACTACATGTAAGTGTGTGTGTGTGTATACTAGACAATGCTTGAGGTATTTTCTAATAAACAACCCGTCTGGTCTCTTTGTATACTCCAATTGCTGGTATATGAGCTAATCAATACCCAGAGAAATAGAATAATCTCTTGTACAAATGAAGCCTTTCCCAGACTATCATCTCTAACAAATTTCTTTAGCATATTACTGGCCCAGCGGCTATGTCCTTTACCTAAACACTACACGGACACTGATTAACTTGTAAATTTACATAATGGTGAAATAGATGGAACTGGTGGTGGTTACTTTCTATTAATGTCAGGATAGAAAACAACCATTACTAATGTGTTAAATATATCTACAGTATATTTAAGAGTCAGAGCTCCAACCTTCAACTCCTGACTAGACTTCAATAATCATTATCCATTTATATCATAACTTAAGCTCCCCGTAAGGTATCTATGTGCTGTGCCAGCTGGATTAAGGTTAACTGCTTTTACACAACTACACTTAAAATGTCCTGCCAACTGTGACCTTTTGCTGACCAGGAACACATTTACCTCCTACCTATTTTATGACTCGTTTGGCTAATTATCTAAGTATCTCGCATGACTAGACGACTTTTTCAAGAGTATAGTGCGACAATTCCGGAAGTTAAGAGTAATTAATGGACGGAAACGAATATTGTGATTTTTATTTCTTGGTAATATATAACAAAATTTTGAAAGGATCAACGTGTCATTATTATAAGAAGACGGAATTCCCTTATATTTTATGTCAGTTTAACGAAACCCCTTGACAAAATGAACAAATATGGTCTGAATCGCTTTCTACAGTGAAGTTCTATTTTTAAATAATGATTTTAACTGTAATGATCGCCCATACAAATTATTCATGAGTGGCTGCAATGATCTAAAATAATGCCCTTAAAAATCTGTTTTTGACCTATCGTATTTGAAAAATGTGCAAAGAAACTGGTCTGGGCCCTGTTTCACGAAATCTTAACAAAAGATAAAATCAAAATTTTAGCAGATACTTCAATTTTGATTGGCTGAGAACTAAAATCAATCTAATATTGTCGAATCAAATAACTAAAATTCAGATCTTATCTTAGTTAAAATTTTGTGAAATAGGCCCCAGAAAAGTAAATATGGCAGATAATCGGCAAGTATGTCACGGATGGACGCATTTGTGTTTGGTGCCCCAGCATTTCAGTTTACGCACACATGAATTGTTTTAGGCCGTTGAATTTGGTCGCCATGGAATTTTGGACCCTGTGCGAGACGTGATGGGCGAACATACATACTGCGAATTTGGGGCCAAATATCTTCTATATAAATACAATCTAACCGCGTGAATGTTTTATGTCATTGGATCTGCTCTGGTGCCTAAATTCGTCCGGAGCCCTTTTTTCCAAAATCGCCCAGGGTCCAAATGCAATGACATAAAACATTCCAGGTGTCACGCTGCTTAATTTGATACCACATATGTGGGTGTGGTTTGCAGCTACGAGGGGTGGGGAACATACCTACACACTTTGATATTATTGTCCCCGCCTTTCGAAGGGGACTATTAAAATGTGTTCGTCCGTCTGTCTGTCTGTCCGTCACACTCTGTGGGACACAATAACTCTGCTCCTAATTGATCTAGAATGTTCAAACTTAATGTAGGTGTTTATTAGGTCGATACCGTGATGGAGATCGAAGATGATCATTTTCTGATTAGGGTAAGCGGAGATTAGCAATTTGATTGGTCGGTGCATTGGGACACAGTAACTTAAGTTCTAATTAAGAATAGTTTCATTACATCAATACTTTGATGGAGTTCGAAGATGAGCATTTCTGCTTAGTTTAAGCACGAGCGATAAGCAATTTGATTGGCCGAAACTTTGGAACACAATAACTCCCCTTCTAATTGAATTAAAATGTTCAAACTTGGTGTAGGTGATACCTTGATCGAGTTCAAAGATGAACAATTCCTGCCTAGGGTAAACGAAGAGAAGCAATTGGATTGGTTGATGCTTTGGGACACGATAACTTTAGTTCTAATTAAGTGAGAGTGGCGAAACTTGGTGTATAGTTTCATTACATCAATACCTTGACTAAATTCAATAATGAGCATTTGCTGCTCAGGTTACGCAGAGCGATAAGCAATTTGTTTGGCCGAAACTTTGGAACACAATAACTCGCCTTCTAATTGAGTTAAAATCAATACCTTGCCTAAGTTTGATAAGGAACATTTCCTGCTCAGGGTAAGCATAGCGATAAGAAATTTGATTGGCCGAAACTTCTGTACACAATAACTGAGAATTTTCTGCTTAGACTAAGGAGCGATAAACAATTTGATTGATCAAGACTTTGATTGAGGTAGAATGTTTAAACTTGATGTACATGTTGATTAGGTATATGTCGTAGATGTTGATTAGGTATATGTCGTGACTGAGTTCAATGATTAACATTTTAAGCTGAAGCTAAGTAGAGCTAATCAATTTCATTGGTCGGTGCTTTGGGACAAAATAATTTTGATTCTATCTGATAGAGAGTGAAGACATTTTAGTGTATAGTTTAATTGCTCCATACTTTAGAAAAAATATAGATGTGCCATTAATTAATATGTGTCATCTATTTATTTTGGGATTTCGGCGGGGGACATCAGCCTCGCTGTTGGCTTGTTTATATAGATATGGCTGCAATTATAAAACATAACCTACACAAATGTTTATTTAATTTCTGTTTGCATTTTGTGCGAAAACCTCCAAACTCCATATATGGAGGGTCTTCGCTTGAGATGGGGTCATCACTCATGCAAGTCAACAGGTTTAGTTGGGGTTATTATCTGACAGAGACACGAAGGGCTATGAAACTTAGAGCGAAATGTGAAAACAAACGGTGTATACAATGTAAGAATGGTGACAGAAAATTAATTTAGTTCAAAAAGAAAGCAAGCACGGAAAAGATTTGATAACATCTACATGACCTAGCTGAAAATACATTATTTTATCAATACAATTTATACCGTGAGAGACTAATTTATGTTAAGCAAATAATTGGCAAATATTAAATTAAAGATAGACTTTAAAAGCCCAGACACATCTCATACCGTATATATAAAGGTCCGTTTGGTTTAAACATATTTTATTACCACAATGTAAAAGGATCGGACAAAAGTTACATAAACTTACAAAAACATCCTTTCCTTCATAAGTACATGAAATTATTCAAGATAACAAGAGGTGCAGAAAAAAAAAGAATTGAGACGGTGCTGGGGGATAAACCTCAAGATTGACGAAGATGATTATAAGAAAGCTATCTGAGATTTATTCCAGTAAGTGCAAAGATCTTGAAAATTGAACCCCATTTACAACTATCTTACAGGGAAAAAAAATATCGAAAGGTTGCAAGGGCTGTTGGTATGGGGTTATTTCAAGCTTAAAGTTACTTAGGATATCAGGACCACTCTTATGCGACTGGCGAATATTCATAAACTCTATGGTATTGGAAGTACACATTTGAAATGTTGACCCAAATCTTTACTGTTTATTTCTAAAATGAAAAAAAAGTAATAATTAGATAACACTGTCAAATCTTTTTGTATCTTTAAGATATTTATGTATGTTTTTAATGGGTCGATTATTTTGAGAATTACTTAAGTTGGCATCACCCCATAATAATGTACTAATATTTATGTTAATATTATCTGGCGTGTTGTTTACCAAGTCGTGGCGCTGTGTCTTGTAATTTGGACATTCCAGGAAATAATGCTGTGCGTTTTCAATTGTATGGCCACATTCGCAATTTTGATTTTCGACCAGGTTAACTCGGTGATTTAAAAGTATTTATTCAGAATTCTTATATACAACGATGGAGGGAATAATATGAATAAATTGGATACAGTAACAGGCAACTAAATGCTTATATAAAACTGCTTCCAGAATAGTATGTATTGAATATAAATTTTAAATGATCAGCTGGCAGTGTAATAAAATAAAAATTATTATCTAGATTAGGGTTTTATAGTTAAAGGTGGAAAGAAGAAAGTGTGTTGAGTAAAAAAAAATAAGGAAAATCGAATAAAATAAGAGAAAGAAATAATTGTAGCGAAGGATAGGGACATTAATGTAATGGGGGGGGGGGTGAATAGAGATTTGAATTAGAAAGTAGTTTGGGACGCAACGCCAGAAAACCCAAAATGCCAAACACGCACCAAAAGCTTGTTAGAATACTTTTATTTTAGCAGTTTCAATGTTATTGATTACACATTTCTCGCGTGACCCTGGGTTACCTATGGATTGCGCAAAGGAGATTTAGAGGTGATCAAACTAGTAATAACCATTTTCGCATATACAAGTTGTAATGGTGATTTGCAGAGCGGAAGCACATTCATTTCCGAGATTTGAAGCGTTTGGTTAGAGCTATATATTGGTGAACTACTGAAAGTACAGACACATTTTTAATTTTAGGAAGATTGTCAATCCCAAACAAAAGTGAATTAATATTCTTGTAACTCGGTATAGATCCGATTTCAGTGTACTGCAGTTATGGCGTAGTTTTGTATGAATTATCACATACTTACGTTCCCCTGTACATAGGACGTCCGAAATAGCTTTTGTATTTGGTTTTGGTTTAATATTACGTTTAAAAATTGACTTATTTCTAGATGTTTTAGTTGCTGTGTTCAGACGGTTCCAGGCTTTGATGGTAGAGGGGAAGAAGGGTTTAGGAATGTTGCGGTTCTAGCAAGTGGTGGTTTGAGGGTTTCGTAGGGTGTATGTAGTATTAGGCGGTTTATAATTGTTTAAGATTTCAGATAAGTACGCAGGACATTCGTTCTGGTAAATTTCGTATAAAGTTGTGAGTTTCCTTTCATGACTCCTTTCGACCAAGCTTTCCCATCCTGTTTCCAGATATAGCGATTGTTTGCTTGCATATTTCGGTAAACCGAACCGGTAACAATGCGGGCGGCTTCTAATTGTTTTTTTTCTAGTTTTGCGCAGTCAGAGTCATTACACCCATCCCAAACTTGGCAACAGTATTCAAGATTTGATCTTATATATGTTATATAGATAATGTCCAGTGAGTTTTTATTATACGTCCACATTCATAATGTGAACGTATTATGCCGTCGCCCCTGTATGTGTGTGTGTCTGTGGTTCGCCTTGAGGGCGCAATTCTTCATGGATTTTCTTCAAACTTGGTATACTTATTTCTTATACCCCAAGGATGATCCCTATTGTTTTTGGTGCATGCCCGATCCCCAGGGGCAGAGCCACGCCCATTTCTAGTATTTGTTTGTTTGTCGTCTACAGGCCACATTTCTTAACTTATAATCTTGAAACTTTGCATACACATTCTTTGTACCCTAAGGAACATCCCTATCGTTTGGGGTGTATGCCCCGCCCCCAGGGACAGAGCCACGCCCATTTTCTTTTCGTGAGTCTTTGTGTCGCCTACAGGGCGCAATTCTTACTGGATTTTCTTCAAACTTGGTATACGTATTCCTTATACCCTAAGGAAGATCTCTATTGTTTTTGGTGCATGCCCGACCTCCAGGAACAGAGCCACGCCCATTTCTAGTATGTATTTGTTTGTCGTCTACAGGTCACATTTCTTAACTTATAATTTTGAAACTTAGCATACACATTTTTTGTACCCTAAGGAACATCCCTATCATTTGGGGTGCATGCCCAACCCCCTGGGTCAGAGCCACACCCATTTTCTTTTCGTGTGTCTTTGTGTCGGCCGCAATTCTTATTGGATTTTCTTTAAAACTTTGTATACTTACTCTTTATACTCTAAGGATGATCCATATAGTTTGGGGTGCATGCCCAACCCCCAGGGGCAGAGCCACGCCTATTTTCTTTTTGTGTGTCTCTGTGTCGCCTAGAAGCCGTAATTCTAACTGGATTTTCTTAAAACTTTGTATACTTACCCTAAGGATGTTCCGTATTGTTTTTTGGTGCATGCCCGACCCCCAATGGCAGAACCACGCCCATTCCTTGTATTTATTTGTTTGTCGTCTACAAGCCACATTTCTTAACGTATCATCTTGAAACTTTGAATGATTATTCTTTGTACCCTAAGGAACATTTCTATAATTTGGGGTGCATGCCCAACACCCAGGGGCAGAGTCACGCTCATTTTTTTTTTGTCTGTCTGTGTGTCACCTACAGCCCACAATTCTTAATCGATCGTCTTGAAAACTTTTTTTATACTTATTCCTTATACCCTAAGGCTGACCACTATTATTTTTGGTGCATGACGGACCCCCTGGGACAGAGCCACGCCCAATGCTTTTGTGTCTTGTGTTCGCCTACAGGATGCAATTCTTAACAGATCCTTTTAAAACTTTACAAACCTATTCCTTATACCCTAAAGATGACCCCTATTGTTTTTGGTGATTTCCTAAACCCCAGGGGCAGAGCCATGCCAATTTTTACTTCGTGTCTATGTGTGTTGTCTACAGGCCACGATTCTTAATGGATCGTCTTTAAACTTGGGATATGTATTTCATATAGCCTAAGACGTCAACTGCATGTCCCGACTCACACAGGCAAGACACAACCAATTTTTGTGTTTGTCGTTTACAGGCCGCAATTCTGAATGAATCAGCTTGGTACTTGGCTTATGTATTCCTTATAGCCTGAGGGCGTCCACTATTGATTTTGATGAATGTCCCGACCCCCAGGGGCAGAGCCACGCCCACTTTTTGCCTTTAGCGTTAGGAAGGCACAATTTTGAATGGATTATCTTGGTATAGTTATTCCTTATACTCTAAGGACGGCAACTATTAATGTTGGTGCACGACCCCCAACGCTAAACAAACCAAACGCCTAGAATTCTTGACAAAGTACCAAAGCAGGAATGTGGACGTATATTGTAGCGTTAGCGTTATGTTTTAATGAATATTTCAGTTTTCGTAGAATACCAAGTTGTTTGGATACCGAAGAACATATAGCGCCATTGTGTTTTGACCACCTAAAGTCGCTTGATAGTGTAACACCGAGGTGTTTAAGTGTGGGGACTATTTCTAATTCTATGTCACCGAGTTTTAAGTTAGGTATGGTGATTAAATGAAAATAACAGGACCTTTGTTTTAATAGGGTTAACATTAATTAACCATTTTTGAGACCAAATATTTAGGGTATTTAGATCATGGTTTAGAGATAATTCTATATCATTAATCGTTTTTCCGTTGCAGCCTAAAGCTGTGTCATCAGCAAATAAGCGTGCTATGTTTGTCAAGACCTGGGGAATTCCTGACATTAGAGTTGTTTCGTGTGATCTAACATCTCTGATGGTTACGGCCTGTTTCCTATTACTGATATAGCTTGATAGCCACTTGAGACACGGGTCGTCAATACCGTAGTTTTTTAGTTTATGTATCAAGCCTCTGTGATATACTTTGAGATATCAAAGAAAACGTAGCAGGACAATCTGTGGTCCTCGAACGCGGTGACGACATCGTGATATATTTCAAGAAGTTGATGAACAATTGAGTGTTGTGGTCTGAATCCAGTTTGCAAACCGTATAGGAGGTTTTTGGACTGAAAGAAATTGTAGAGATGTTTGAATATTATACGTTCGAGAAGTTTACTAACAGTGCTTAAAAGAGAAATTGGTCTGTAGTTTGACGGGACCCATGGGTCGCCCTTTTTGAAGATTGGGATTACATTTGCTATCTTCCATTGGGCAGGAAATATTCCCTCAATAATGGACTTGTTAAAAAGAATTAATAGTATGTTTAAGTAAGATGTGGCTAATTCTGTCAGGACCACTGGCCTTTCTGGCACTAAGACATTTCATTATATCCATTAATTCAGGCTCAGCAATAATTGGTAGAGAAAATGAACAAAGGGTTCTAGGATTAAAAGTCGGAAGGTCATCATCGGTTGTATTATTGGCAACAGACCCAAAGAAATTGTTTAGCGTTTGTGCTTTTTCAAAGTTTGAGTGGGCAAGGCTTCCGTCGTCTTTCTGTAGTGGAGGAATGTTTGAAAATTTGTTTCTTTTCAACAGCTTGTTCATACATTTCCAGTAATTTTCTTTTGGTTTGGATATATTATTGACGTTATCTAGAATTTTCTCATTATGATTTGCTTTCAGAATTTTTTTGAAATTATTAACTTTGTTTCGTTGATTTTTATATTTTTTAATGTCATTTGGATGTTGGGATTGTTTGGCTTTTTTCCGCAATCTTTCTCGGATTCGGATATCTCTTCTTATATCTGAATTAAACCACGGTTTATCGTTTGGCCTTATGATAACTTCCCTTTTGGGAATTGTGTTGCCTATAAATTCATTTATTTTGCCGTAAAATAATGTACATGCATCTTCGGTGCTTAAATGTTCAAGTTCGGCTTTCCAGTCAACGTTTTGTAAAAGCCTATTGAGCTCATTAAAATTGCCATGCTTGTAAGAAAATATTTCTCTATTGAAGACTTGGTGTTGTTCGATTTTAATATCTATTTCACAACCTATTCCTTTATGATCTGAGATATATGAATCAACATCAAATTTCGGTAAAAACAACATTGATATCCCTCGAGACTAGAATAAGACCTAAAAGAAACGAACAAGAAGGTGTAATTCTAGTGGGCTCCTTAATGACACTTGTTAGACTATTCGTTAAAAGCAAATCATAAAGCGTACCTGAGCGGTTTCGTAGAACATCAACATTAAAATCTCCAAGAAGTACAATTCTATTCGTGGTATTGTATGCGGCGTCTATAGAGATATCAAGTTGCTGCCAGAACTCTTTTGGTGAATTTGGTGGCCTGTACACACATGAAATGAGTAGAGGACCTGTTTGGAGAGTAATTTCAACCCAGATACATTCTGCATTGCCGACTTCGAGATCATGTCGTCGTTTATATATCAATAGTTCAGATACATAAACAGTACTCCACCTCCAAAGTAGTTCCTGTCCCTACGAATTGGTGGGTGAAATCCAGGCCAGTAAATGGTCTCATTACTTACAGATTGTCAAGATGGGTTTCAGAAAAAATGATGATGTGGAAGTCATTAGTCAGGTTTTGCACCTCACTTAGTTTGTTTCTGATACTGCGAGTATTAAGATGGAAGATAGAAAGGTTGTGGAAATCTGATGAGTGAGTTTGTTAAGCAAAAGTCTATTATTAATTAGAGTTCTGTACATACGTGTGATTTAAAATATATATATATATATCTTTTAAGGTATATAAAGTATCCGTTACTGGTAGTGAAATGACCGCGCCCATCATACCAATGCGTTTCGTTGAATGTTGTGATCTGGGTCAATGATATAACAAATAGAATATACTCAAAGAAAATGTGCGAAAGTGAATTAAAATAAAAAATATATAAAGTCATACAGATAATTGAAATAGGAAAATTCGCTTTAAACACCCTTTTTCTGGGAATTGTAATAGAATAAATAGATTCGTGTAATGTTGTAGAGACAGTCCGGATTCTTACGTTTCAGGACAGCGTTGTAAATTGACCGAAAATCATTTAATTTGGAATAACTTAGAATGACTAATTCTTTAATATAGCTATATTTATCTATTAGGATTGAATTTACTTAAATACCGGCTGGTTATTTCTTCTGTCCGATTCGGTGAATGGCAACAGACTGTCCCTTTGAATTCATTAATAAAATAGTTTTCTGAGCATTTTAACTATATAAATCATTGAGGTCGAATAAAGTTTGTTTCGAAATAACGTTTTCCATGCGAATATTACTATGGGGGTAGGTCGTAACTATTTTTCTGAACAGTTAATTTGAAATAAGGGCTATTGTGAGACATGAAGTGTGACGTTTCTAACTGACATTTAAGCTTATAGGTTTTGCGCTGTCGATTGAGTCGTAAAACTTCAAAATGGATAGAGTAAAACGGTTTCCCATTATAAAACAAAAAGAAGATTGAATAACGTTAATAAAATATAATCTTCGTAAATTGTCGATTTTATATTTAAAGGAGAAAAGTCGGTAATTATGATTTCTAGGTATTTATTTCGAGAAGGCTTGAGTACAAGAAAGCGAATTGATCAGTTTGTCTTGACGGCTAAATACGTTCCGGATATAAATCCAGTAATCTAATTGTCCCTTTCAAATTGTTATCCTGTAATTTACAGTAATGGATTTTTTTCTATCTTACTGTGTAAAGTGTCGAGCTGAAAAGTGTTACAATTTAGTTGTGTGCATCACTGTATGTAGGCTTATTATTAATGTAGTACATCGCATGAGGGGAGTTAACTCTGTTATAATAAATATGTTGAACTGTCATGGCTTCTTTCTTAAACATGGTGACTGAATTTGGGAACCAACCTAATTTAAACTTTTATGTGAAAACATCCTGCCGTTAACCTACAATGTTTAATCATCCACCTGAAAATGAACCTGCCATTGATCGTGTTGTCTTACAGGCTGTTGTAGCTGCAGCAACGTCTGCCCTGAATTTAACTGTCAATATTGGCAATAGTCCAGCTGAAAACAATGAGGCCCGTCAACAAAGACAAATCACGTCTGTGAAAGCCCCTGGTTATCTTGATGTGTCTATGAATGCAAGCTCTGATGATTTCAAACTGTGGGTACAACAATGGGAAAATTATGAAGTCGCTACTATGGTAATCGCCCTTCTGAAAAGCCGCATATTTTGTCCTACATAGGCTCGAATGCCTTGAATGTTCATAAAACTCTTACATTTGAAAATGAAAATTACACCATTGAAAATATTACAAAACAATTTAGAACTTACATTCATGGTCAAATTAACGAAAACTTGAGAGATATATGTTTAATTCCACAACTCAGAAACAAGGTCAATCTTTCAATAATTTCCTGACGACAATAACGACCCTGTCTAAGGCCTGTGATATTTGTGACTGCTTATATGCCCCCCCCCCCTTCGTGATCGCATTGTTCTATGCATAACAAATAACGCTGTTCGCACGAAAGTACTAAATGAGAAAAAACTATCTCTCGATGTAGCTATTGAAATATGTCGTGCATCTGAAGTAACTAATGCCCAAATGGAGTCCATTAATGAATCTGAAATACACTCTGTCAATGACCAGAGAGGAAGGCATAGTTCCATGAATAGCTCAAGTGCTAGATCACGCCAACGCTCCTACCGTCACCAAGGTTAACATACTCAATCTAAGTTTAGATTTTTGATCAGACCACCAATGAAAAAAGAATGTAATTTTTGTGGATATAAACATGTTCTGGTTAAATCGAGATGTCCTGCATGGGGTAAAACTTGTTCTGTAGTGAAAAGAATCATTTTCGATCAAAATGTCCCAAAACCCAAGTAACTAAATGTGAAGAATTTCCTGTTGATGACAATCCCGATGATAAGGTGACGACATATACGCCCACAAGAAAGTTAGTAATAATCCTGTAAAATTCCAAATTGATTAGAGCATACGGCTAGAACTCAACTGAAACCTACTAAGAAACGAGTAATTATGTGGAATAAATCTGAAATTATTCCAGAAAGAGCCTGTAGCCTACCTCTCTACAATCCTGAAACTAGTAAGACTGACATGATATATTTTGAGTGGTAGACAAACCATTTATACCTATCTGTCAATTATAATTTCCAACATATTCATACTGTCAACAGTAAGTCTGATTAACAGAAATTAACTGAAGTTTATTCCGATGTATTTAGTGATGAACTGGGACGATTTCTAGGATTAGTTCATCTGGATGTTGATATAACGGTTAAACTCCATATTGGCGCCATCATACGTTCACCGGTTTCCCTTGTAGAGAAAATAGACACTGAGCTACAGAGACTTATTATACTTCAAATCATTACTCATAACCAACGGATTGGTTAAATAATATTGTAACTGCTGTGAAGAATAATGGTGATATTAGATTATACCTGGACCCCTAACCATTAAATAAAGCGTTAAAACGTGAAAGATGTCAATTGCCTACCTTAAAAAACAGTCTACCTGAACTAACTCTCTAAAGCCCGGATATTTGCATCCGTTGATTTGAAAACAGCTTACTGGCATTGTGTGTTATGGCCGGAAAATCTCGTTACAGATTTCTACGCTTACCCTATGGGGCAAGTGTTTCTAGTGAAGTATTCCATCGCAAACTTGAAGGACTGAAACAAACTTATTCTATTCCTGATGATATCATGATGTTTGGTATTGGTGATAATCTGGAATCGGCAAGACACAATATTTACGAAGTGATGTCAAATCTTTGAGAAAGATGCAGAAATGTTGGAATAAGACTAAATTTGGACAAACTCAAGATGAATCCTGACTGAATTCCTTTTATGGGCCAATTCTGCTAAAATTAATGCTGTTGTGAAAATGCCTACCCCCGTGAATCTGATTTAAGTATAACAAAATGATCCTGTAGACATATATTTTTTTTTTTTGCTTCTTATTATGAACAATATTCAAATGGGAACACATCAATAACAACACATTTGTACACTTATGGATGTTTAATCTGTAATCAACAGTACAAAGTCAGAGGGGTCAAAACCAAAAGTACGACAAAGATAGTTAATTGTGCTGCACCACGTATAAGAGCCAGTGGAGGACACGCGCTACTGACAATTAACCATCTTTGTCGTACATTTGGTGGTGCGTTTTCTATGGCGATCAGTATACTTAAGGCCGACTTGTAAATGTAAGTGTATTTGGATCGAAATTCACACTAAAAACAATAAATTTTTATTAGGTACATTTTATAGGTCTCCCAGTAGTTCTTCTCAGGTAAATTATTCTATTTTAAATTATATTAGTTTGGCTTTATTACATGATATAACGAAATGTTTTATCATGGGAGATTTTAATATCGACTTTTGTCTGGAAAAAGATTTCTATATTCACGAAGTTATCAACATTTTCAATTTGAAACAATTAATTGACTCGCCAACCAGATATAACGTACGCGGCAGAAATTCATTACTTGATTTAATTCGAACTAGTTGCCCGAATTTTGTTAAAACAACCGATTGTTTAGATAATTTTTGTAGCAATCACTCCCCTGTGTACTGTCAACTTTCATTTCACTCTCAGCCGAAACACAGCTATAACCGACCAATATGGAACTATGCAAAAATGGACATAGAAGTACTGAGACAAAATGTAACAAATACCGACTTGACCGTAATAAATGCAAGCGACACTTGAATTGAACGATACTAATCACTCTCTGCCTTGTCCTAGTCACAATGAGAATTTAATTCATGAACTAACATTACACCCACAGGAAGTTTAAGATATGCTTAGTCGTATTGGTGTATCAAAGTCGTCTGGTCCCGATAATATTAGTGGTAAATTACTTAAGTCAGTTGCTGAAGAAATTTCTATTCCACTATGTTTTCTTTTTAATCTTTCACTCAATACCCGATCTTTTCCCCAAACTTGGAAACATGCAAATGTTTTGGCTCTCAACAAGAAAGGCAGTGAATCAGATTGTTCTAACTATCGACCGGTCTCATTGTTAAGGTTGGTATCTAAAATTTTTGAAAAATGCATACACAAGCATATATTTAACTTCCTGCAAAACAACTCACTACTAACAAAGTTCCAAAGTGGTTTCATGAACGGAGACTCTACTATAAAACAACTTACAGACATAAACCATTTTCTTTTCCAAAGCGATTGATGACGGCCATTATGTGAGAATTGTGTTCTGCGACATCAGCAAGGCTTTCGACAGGGTCTGGCATGCCGGTCTCTGTCGAAAGCTGGAGGCTGTTGGTATTAAAGGTGGCTTATTGGAGTGGCTTCAAAACTATTTAACTGATAGAACACAGTGTGTTGTCGTCGATAATGCCTCCTCTGGTACCTCAGTTGTCACGGCTGGCGTTCCGCAGGGCTCGGTTCTCGGTCCCTTACTTTTTTTAATCTACATAAATGATATTGTTGAAAAATTGCAGTCAAATATAAAATTATTCGCGGATGATTAATCTTTATATATGCTGATTAAAGATCCTGCAGAAGGTGCCCAAATTTTAAATTCAGATATTGAGAGAATATGCACATCGGCTAGTTTCCTTTAATCCTGATAAAACTGAAACATTAACAATCTCAACCAAACCTAAGGACGACTCGATTCCTCTTTGCATGAATACGGTTAAAATAAATGAAGTATCTCAACACAAACATTTGGGGCTTATTTTTCAAAACAATCTTAAATGGAACATACATATATAAAGTCTTTGTAATAAAGTGTCAAAATTTATCAACTGCTTAAGATCACTCAAGTACCGACTAGGAAGGAATTCACTCCAAACAATATATACTTCCTATATTTTACTATACTTTGACTATGCTGACATTATTTGGGATGGATGCACGGATTATTTAGCTAACCAGTTAGAACAATTACAATTAGATGCCTTACGCACAATATGTGGCGCCGTGAAGGAAACTAGTCATGATTTACTATATGAAGAATTCGGTATTTTGCCTCTAAAGCAACGTCGCGAAAGACACAAGTTGATATTTTTTTATATAAAATAATAAACCGTTTAACTCCTGATTACCTTTATGATAATCTAAACAAAAAACAAAGTAATTACGCATTACCAAATAATAAAAACCTACCATATTATTCTTGTAAAACTAACCTATTTTATAATTGTTTCTTTCCATACAACTATGGAACAATCTAGATCCTTCTATTCGCAATTATATACGTTATTCTCTTTTAAACAAAAACTCTCAAAAGATGATCACTTGGTACTTCCATATTACAATATTGGAAAAAGAAAAGTTCAAATCATCCATTCAAGACTTCGTTTATCAAACAGTGAACTTAATGGACATGCATTTTTAAGACACATAACCGACTCTCCAACCCGCCGATGTGGACATAATTTTGAAGATCCTTATCATTTTCTGTTGATATGTCCCTTATATTCAGATGCACGAAATACAACTATAAAGACATTACCAACTGAATATGTCAACACAAAATTTCTATCGTATGGCTCAACGGATATTACACTTGAACAAAATAAATTAATATTTTCTGAGGTGCAAAACTTTGTAGAATTACCTTTACCAGATCATGTTTATATATTTACAATCCCAGGCCTTAAACCAAAATTAGTTATTATGTATAACAAATAACCTTATTAGCTGAAAAATATTAATGTATACTTTCATAATTTTATTAATTAATAACACAATATGAATATGAAATTTTTTGACTATATACATATATTTAAGTAAACTAATTGTAATTATATTGTTTTGTTGTTGGAGGGAGAGTGGTGATATGGGCCTAGCCTGTTCCCCAATCCTATTCTTATTGAATAAAATATAGTTTTAAAAAAAATGTATTGTCTGACTATCGCCCTATTGAAACTATTCTCAAGAAACCTTTACATGCTGCTCCTAAACGTCTACAAACCATGATGTTACGTCTTCAAAAATACGATGTTAACGTTACTTACCTACAAGGGAAGGAGATTATGGGGGTGTTTTTCACAAAATTGAGTCAAAACAGTCAACACAATATTTTGTCACATTTAATGATCTGATGGTAATAGATTTTACACAGAATATGTGAAATAGAGTTAGGTGTGGAGGCAGGGACGTTTTAAGGTTTATCATGGCGGAGGCTATACTATTTTGAGGGCCTTTTTCGGGGTTGAGGGGGGGAGGGGCGAAGGTCAAGAAATTTTGCAAAATAGAAATCATTTTGGTGCATTCTGACATTTCCTCCAGGCCCTTCGAAGTCCGTTTAATCTGGGACTGGGGCCCAATTCGATACTCGTCTGAAGCCTGAATGCGAAACAAATCACATGTACGCACAAGGAACTCAATCAAATAATAATGAATGGAATATGGTGGAGTGGGCCTATTGTACAAGCAGCACGCGTAATCCTGGAAATCTATAAAGCAAAGAAATGATCGCACACACACTAGGCTGCCTAGCCATCTCTTTCCCGAACAGCTTATTAGTAGGTTTTCAGAAAAGGAGATTTCTTGATTGATGATTTTCATGCAATTGCAATGACTGCACTCTCATTCAGCAGTGGATTGACTCGGACTCCGGGGGCCCTTTCCATTGGCCAGAGGGGCCCTTTTGTCAGACGTGGGACCCTTTGTCTGCCTTTAGGGCCTTCCCTAACTAAGGTGCATTTTCATTTTTCTCATAGGTTTTAGCATTTTTCTCCCGTTAAATTTTTTTCAACTTCTTTGATTTTTTTTGCGAGTAGGCTGGCGCCTCCAGCGCCTCGACTATAAAACGCCTCTGTGTGAGAGGCACACGCTATTGTCTTTCTACAACCAATATATAATTTACTTTGGTGGAAAAACAGTCTTAAATGTCCCTACCGATATATATGGAGAGAGAAAAGTCATCTTTTCAACATTTAATGTGACATTCAAGTCGACAAATATTTAAATGGTTTAAAACATATAGCACAAAGCTTTAATATCTAACACACAATATGTCTAGTTTAACCAAAGGTAAAATTTGAAATTCAGTGTCTTTACCGTATAACCATTTGTTAAGGGAGATAATTCACTTGGTCTTTAGATATAGAGGTCTTTTTTTGAACTACAAAGTGCCAGTATGTTTCGAGTGTCCTAGCATAAAGCTTTAGCCAGAAGATGTGATGAAACAACAACGTGAATATTGAAGTTCTAAAAGCTGAATGTCGCACTTTTGGCTTGTCTTTTCCGACATTACAATAATTGTCAAAGTTTGTCATTAATAAGCATGGATTATTGAGAATATACAGCAAATACACCACTAAACCCATGACATCTAAGCACTAAACCATGTCTTTACCGCCATAACATTGTTTCTTTACCGTATACAGATTGGCATTACGGTAAAGACTTGTCTTTGAAGACTGACCGATTTAAGTGAAGTTTAGAGGTATTGTTGATGTTATTTGTGGCTAATGACAGATATAATAACTATAAGACTTTACTGTATGAATTAGTTACCGATATTAATCATGTAATTGCAACACGTATGCATTCATAGAGCCCCCATGCTATATTGTCTTGAATAAAAGAAGTTGGTGACAAAGTATATCGGCAATTATCAAACCTAGACCCCCCCCCCTGCAAAAAATCCGGGATCCGCGCCTGATCGGGACTGTCAGTAGTGGGACTACGCTATATGGGCTCATTTAGATCCAGTATTAAAAATTATGAAACGAAACCAATCTGAATATAATCGGCTTTAACATAAAAAAAATATATCAATAAATGAAAAGTAATAGTGGAAATAGAACAAAATCAAACTACAGTATTTAAACATACATTATGCATCAACTAAATGTACCTGCTGCGGGTTTTTCTTCGGTCGGTTTTATCATCGTTCAGCTTTAAAAAAAATTGGTTGACATCCATTGTCGGATTTCATTGATACAGGATTCTAAAATATGCTTAGTTAAAACAAAGCCATCTTTAACAATTGGTTTGAATGAGATATACAACTGCGTATCATCTGCATACAGATGATACTGGATATTATACATACATTATGCATCAACTAAATGTACCTGCTGCGGGTCTTTCTTCGGTCGGTTTTATCATCGTTCAGCTTTAAAAAAATTGACATCCATTGTCGGATTTCATTGATACAGGATTCTAAAATATGCTTAGTTAAAACAAAGCCATCTTTAACAATTGGTTTGAATGAGATATACAACTGCGTATCATCTGCATACAGATGATACTGGATATTATACTTTTTAATTATTTTACCCAAGGGTGAGGTATACAGGCTGAATAAAATTGGGCCCAAAACATAGCCCTGTGGGACACCGTTTAAAAGGCCAACATCTTCATATGATTTGCCACTGACAACAATAGATTGTTTTCTATCAGTTAAATAGGATCTGAGTAGGTTGATGGCAGAGCCAGGTATACCTAAATCAGATATTAAACGAGAAATAAGGATGCTATGGTCAACGATATCAAAGGCGGCCGACAGGTCTAACAATATAAGGAGAACACAATTATGATTGTCTAGTGAATTTAGAATGTCATTTTGAACTCGAACAAGAGCAGTCTCTGTGCTGTGATGCTTGCGATATGCACTTTGAAATACTCCAAGAAGGCTATTGTTAGAAATGTAAGTTTTTAATTGATTAGCTATGCATTTCTTGAGGATTTTAGAGATAAAGCTGAGATTGGAAACTGATCGGTAGTTCTTGTAATGGTTCGGGTCAAGAGTTGTTTTTGAAAATTGCAGTTTTGAAAACATCTGGAAAACTAGCACGTTCGATTGAACAGTTGATCAAGTGAGTTACTGAAGGAAGTATGCAGTCGAGGCAGGTAGATAAGGGATCAAGGATGCAAGACTTTGAATTTGATGAACAGATTAACTTTTTAATTTCATGATCTACAACAGGTGAAAAAGCCTCTAGATTGCAGTTAACGTTAGACTGGACGGTTTTAGTTGTAGTGCTGCCTGATAAAGCTGACTTATTTTGGAATTTTGGAAGAAAGGAAGTTAGCAAATCTATTAGGTAAATCAGTTACATCATCAGTTGGAAGTTTTATGACACCATCATTGTGATCGAGTAGCGCGTTAACAACTTTATAAAGTTCTTTCTGCTTATTTTCACTGTATTCTATTTTATCTCAATAGAAATATCTTTTTGCTGATTCACTTTTTCTAACCTCTACGAGTTTTGCTTTTTTGAATATTTGTCGATGAACATGTAGACCAGATTTTCCCCATGCCCGCTCTGCCTTGTTTCGTTCGATCTTTGAGAGATGGACATCCTCATTATACCATTCAGTTCCAGCACGAACCGTAACTGATTTGGTTTGTAATGGGAGAACAGTATCTATAATGTTTTGGAGAACAGTGTTATAATGGAGAACTTGTTCGTTAATTTCATTTATTTCACATATTTTGGATAATCGTATCTTTGTATAAAGTTTTGAATCTTCTAAAACATATATATCTACGAATGGGCAAAGGTTTTCTGATTTCGAGATCAAAGGTTACGCAATAATGGTCTGATATCAGCTTATCCGAGACGTTGATATTTCATTCTCTCTTGTGATGACTAGGTCTAGAATATGGCCCCGAATATGGATAGGATCAACAACATGTTGGCGTAGAGAATACAGCTGTAGCAGATTACTAAAGCGGTTCGCAGAAACGTTTTAGGGTCGTCAACGTGGCAGTTAAAGTCGCCAACAATTAACAATTCTGGACCGGATGAGGCAAGATTATCTAATAAAGACGCAAACTCATCAAGAAAACATGGAAACTTTTCTCGTTTGATGCTCGATATAGAACAATAATTCTGATTTCCTTAGTCTGAGTACTAAAAATACAATCAATATTCGAACGATTGGAAGCAAATGATGTTTGAGGGCAACATTTAATGACGATTTAAATACAAAGGCAACACCTCATCCACGCGAGGATCTTGAAACATGCTGTACAGACAGGTGCGGATCCAGGAATTTTTGCAGGAGGGGGTTTGCCAGGTTTCTGTTACGGAAATCTGCCATCATCGTCTCTAAATTTTTGCAGGAGGGGGTTTGCCAGGTTTCTGTTACGGAAATCCGCCACCATCGTCTCTAAATTACATAGGCATACATACAAATTGAGCTTTTTAAACAGAGAAATCATTTTTATACTGATGTAGGATCACTTTGTGATGTAATTACATTGATGCAAGGCATTAATTTTTTTTATGTAGCTGAGCAAGTGGGGGACCCCCACCCCACCCCGCTGGATCCGCGCCTGATAGAATAGCCGTTTGGTAAAAGAGCGGAAATCGTTGTAGAATCACCATCAGAACTAAGCCACGTCTCAGTGATCGCACATGTATCGAAATCGTTTTCATCTATGTAATCATTTATGGGGGTAGTTTTATTTCTCACTGAGCGGGCGTTGATAAGACATACCTGTAGATTTGTATTTGGTCGAATGACCTGAGTGTGCTGCTTAGGTAGATTTGCTAAATTATCAATATTAATTTGTTGCTCATAAGTTTTATACTGACTTTGAGGTCTATCACTAATTCTAACTTTAATTTTCTTCCGAAGATTTTTTCCAGCAGAACAGCCCCGTCTTGTAGTTTTCCGTTTCACAATGTGCTTAGTTATGTTTTCCAAATATTTCAGATCTTTTGATAAAATATTAGTATTTTGTTTTGAAATCAGTTGACCTTTAGTGAAAGTATAAGTCTCAGGGAAAGACGTTGAGGTGTTATCACTGCTGCCTGTCAGCAATATACAATACAAGTTGGACAAACCTGTAAGCAACACACACAAAAAATGAGCGTGGCTCTGTCCCTGGGGGTTGGGCATGCACCCCAAATGATAGGGATGTTCCGTTGGATACAAAGAATATGTATGCAAAGTTTCAAGGTTATAATTGAAGAAATGTGGCCTGTAGACGACAAACAAACAAATACTAGAAATGGACGTGGCTCTGTCCCTGGGGGTCGAGCATGATACAACGAATGAGTATTCAAAGTTTCAAGATGATACGTTAAGACATGTGGCTTGTAGACGACCAACAAATTAATACAAGGAATGGGCGTGGCTCTGCCCCTGGGGTACGGAATTCAACCAAAAACAATATGGGTCATCCTTAGGGTGCAAATAGTAAGTATACAAAGTTTTCAGAAAATCCAGTAAGAATTGCCCCCTGTAGGCAACAAACGGGTAAACAAAAAGAAAATGGGCGTGGCTCTGCCCCTGGGAGTTGAGCATGCACCCCAACGATAGGGATCATCATTAGGGTCTAAAGAGTAAATATACAAGGTTTGAAGAAAATTCAGTAAGAATTACGCCCTGTAGGCGACACAAAGACATGTGAAAAGAAAATGGGCGGTACTCTGTCACTGGGGGTTGGGCATGCACCCCAAACGATAGGGATGTTCCTTTGGATACAAAGAATATGTATGCAAAGTTTCAGGGTTATAATTGAAGAAATGTGGTCTGTAGACGACAAACAAACAAATACTAGAAATGGGCGTGGCTCTGTCCCTGGGGGTGGGGCATGCCCCCAAAACAATAGGGATCTTAGGGTATAAGGAATAAATATACAAAGTTTGAAGAAAATCCATGAAGAATTGCGCCCTGTAGGCGACCCAGAGACACGCATACATACAGACACACACACACACCCAGACAGGGGCAACAGCATCATACGTTCACATTATGAATGTGGACGTATAAAATTGCAATTTGTAAGCCAGTATGTCCTCCTGGTTGCCTTTACCATAGCTGTGAAACGTTTATGTCCCATTTGTTAAACCCTGCTATAACATATAACACCTATTTATGTTAATTTTACCACATTTATTTTAAATTAGGGGGTACTTACCGGGAAATGAGATTAAATGGAACGAGGATTAAAGTCCTAGTTTTCTGTACCAACCGGGATAATCAAGATGGACAAACACTTTGCAGTGTGCTATGAGGACTATTTTGCCCGGACAGCGGCGCAACAACATACTCTTATTACCAATTCTGTCAAGTATTCTTTTATATGCAAGCCGACATGTACATAGAACCTCTGCATTTCGCCATACCCGAAAGAATTAACTCCATTCCTTACCAGGGACCCTGTCCTGCACCAATAACAAGGGACAATCATGCTAAAAGATCAGAAGGGAAGGAACTTTCTCTGCCAGCGCTGGAAAGAAATCCGAGATCCCCTGGTTAGTGAGCACGCGCTTTAATCACCGAGTCACAGCTGATTTTCGCCGACCATGAGGTCTGATGCTCGATCTTGGTGTTTAAATATCAACTTCACCAGAATTATCTAATGCCCTCCACCCCTTGTCTGTAGCACAGAATAGATGACCTGAACGGAACAGAGTCTAGTAATTCAGATAATCAAGCCCATGTGTGCACGTAAAACAAGAACCTGTGGCAGTTGGAATTTGATGAAGAGTAAATGTGTGAGGCGTGCCCGCCTTTATTAGCCTGATCGGTTAAGAATCTATCTGAATCTGCCAGTTGTAATTTATTCCATGCAGTCAATATGTTCTCGACTGTCTTTACCGCAATGTGGATTACGGTAAAGAGTAATTAGGATTTATGTAAAGTAGATTTATTCATTGACATGTTGGCTTCTTGCATCTCAAAATTGAGATACAACATCTACATTGAACAGACCTTCATTTAAAACCAAGGAAACTAAATCATTTAAAAACAATTTTCGCATTTTGTCTTTACCGTAATTTCATCTTTTTGTGAAAAATGCCCACATCGCTGACACCCTGTCTCGTGCATACTTACCTGATACCTCAGATCAGTTTCAAGATAAATTACTTACCTATATCTGAAAAGCGTCTTGACTGCATCCGAACTGAAACAGCTAAAGACGGGACATTACAAATATTGAAGGAAACTGTCCTAAAAGGGTGGCCAGATGAGAAAGGTCGTGTGAATACATAAGTGACTACTTACTTTCAATGCCGTGATGAAATCACTCTCCATGATGGTTTGTTATTTAAAGGTGTCGTACAATGACTCCACCCATTTCATATGGGTATTACTTCCTGACTACGTCTAGCGAGAGCCTCTGTATACTGGCCGTGTAAAAACAGTGACATTAAAGACATGATATCTGCCTGCGATATCTGTCATCAATATGGACGTGGTCAACAAAAGGAAACAATTATGTCACGATCTTCCATTTATTTTCTATCGATGAAAATAATTACCTAGTCGTTGTGGATAACTTCTCCAACTTTATTGGAGTAGATAAGCTGAATGACACAACAAGTTGAAATCTCTTTTTGCTCGGTAGGGTATTCCTGAGATTGCGATAAGCGACAACGGACCTCAGTATACATCTATGAATTTTACAGAGTTTGCAGAAACATGAGATTTGGAGCATATTAGCAGCAGTCCTGGTCATGCAAAAAGTAAAGGGAGAGCTGAATCAGCTGTTAAAACAGTTAAATTGTTCCTAGAAAAAGCTGTAGATGTCAAGTCTGATCCTTATTCGGCATTACTTGATTTTAGAAATACTCCAGATCAAGCTACGCATCTCAGTAGCTATTAAATCGTCGATCGAGGACATTACTCCCAACTAAGACATCCCTCCTACAACTGATCCCTATTCTGTTCAGGAAAAATTGAGAGATAAACAAACCAGATCAGAATTCTACGATAACAAAGAAGCCAAAGATCTATCTGTTCTACAAGAATGAGACATGGTAAGGATTAAACCGTTTGTCAGCAAGAATAAGAAATACGAACAAGGGACCGTGTTTCGTCGGTTGGATGGACTAGGCCTGCAGCCAATATTTCTAGCTAGCTTAGAAACACAACTCCGCTAAACAGTCTTCCCTAAAAGAAAACATATACATTTTTGGAAAGCTGATGACGCCAGGAACACAAAATCCGGGAGTTCCAAGCAAAATGTTTGCAATTTATTGATTTAGGGCCAGATGAAATTCGACAAAATTGTCAAATAAATGCTATTTTTGTACTAACCATTCTCAAGTTGACATAAAATTAAATAGTAGCTTAAACACCTCATGCGTTCATCCTTGGCAATGAAGAGTATATTGGGTAGATTTTGATGTAAATAAAAATGCTCCAGACACAAATGTCATGGGTGAATAAAGAATTCTGGAAATCAATTAACGGCGAAAAAGAGTTATCTCCCTTTCTGTCAAATTGATAGACTATTAGGTGTATGTGACTGGTTTTGTATGACGCACACGACCAGTGTTGGGCACACAAGCCTAATAATTATTTTGTTTCTTGGATCTCAGGGGCCTTTCAGGGTTGGTTGTTGGATGTTTGCTCAGAAATTATTGCTTGTATGGAACATGCTAGAGTCGATTTGTAGCATATCCTAGCCAGGGGATATGTTACACAGTAGTTGAATGATATGCTTTTGAAATAATGGAGATCGGTAGCACTTTATAACGCAGTGAACCACGTGATTTTTTTCCCACTAAGATAAACATTCTAAACCCACATATCTGTTCCCTTTCAATTAGCCACTACAGTATTTTTACAACTGTACATGTAAAAAAACACAACACAATTTATATGTAAAACAAACACTGGTTTATACACATATAACACGACGTTTCGACAAGTATTCTCTTATCGTTGTCAAGTACAAATAATAAATTAGTAATATAAAAAGGTAATATTTATAGTGATATAAGAGGAAGCCATAAGACCTATGTTATTACAATACATAGTGTAATCGACAAGGATTAACAAATAACAAAGTGTGAGGAAAAACATGAGGCTAATTAACCAATTATTGATACAAATTGGTGAAACCCTTTGACCTAAGGATATACATTTTCACCCCTTGTTTGTTTAGCATGATAACAACTTCACAAGCCGACCAATAGAGAAGAACATGTGAGGTTAATTCAATTATTAATTATGGATAGATGACCGGATGATCATTAAGTGAAAATTTATTTATCAAGTTATTAAACACATAAAGAATGCAAACTGAGGTGAACATATTTCAAAGAAAAGTAGTTAAGGTGTAACAGAAATAAAAAGTCAAATTAAGAGAAATGGGATATAAATTAAGACAAATTGGAATATAAATTAAGGCAAATTAAAATATAAATTAAGACAAATTAAAAATACAATTTAAGACAAATTAAAATATAATAAATTAAATTGAAATATGAAGTTACAAAATTTATATGTTGTGAAATTAATAAATAATTATTATCATTTCTCCATCTTTATAAGTTCATCGCAAGCCTTTGGGATGCATAAACCTGTATCTCTGTTCAGTTCTGGGCTCTTACACCTTAATTACTTTTCTTTGAAATATTTTCACCTCAGTGTGAGCGGAAACGGTCTAGAGACAGATCGTCTTCGCAAGGCACCTGCAAATGTTCCAAGGAAATAAAAAACAAGTTAACTTCTCTGTGTTTCATCCCTTGTGGAAGCGAATGTGCAACACTTTAACCAATGACTGTGCCAAATCAACAAATGGTGTAAAAGACTTTGCTGGCTAGCTTCATAACAATTTTATAGTGATCGCAGTAGCCCTTCTGATTCCATTTACAACAAAAACAACACCACAATAATTAAACACTGTAGGATAGTGTATGATGAATATAATTAATATTTATTAGTAATAATTATAAATTTAGTAAGTAACATTAACATTGGGGCTACCTGCTTTGTGGGTCTGAGCCTGGGTTAATACATCATTCTTCCTATACTATTAAAAAAAAGTAGGGGATATTTGATTTTGGGGGCATAATACTAAAATATGCAAATGACTACGAAAAAAGTCACTATAGAACCTAATATAAGAAACATTTCCAGTTACATGTGACGCCCAAACGCACCAATAGCTACCGCATGGAATGCAGGTGAGGCTTGGGATCATCATGGGGGTCCAACCCAAGATTTGCACGACTCTGACTTTGAATGTTACAGTCATTGTGGCATTGAATTCCAGGGTGGAAACATCAGTTTAATTGTTTTAGTGACCAGAAAACAAATTTTGATATGCGTCGGCTTACCCAAAATGAAAGGTTACGTGCCCTTGGCATGCTACAGATCGGCACAACACAGGCGGTTGTGGCGCGGATGATGAATGTTTCTCAGTCTGTCATAAGCAGGCTATGGTCCAGATACCGTGATACACAATCTGTACAGGACAGACCACGCTCAGGTCGACCAAGGCCGACAACTCAAGCCCAGGATCGATTTATCCGTACCTTGGCCCTGAGAAATCGGGTCATCACAGCAAATCAGATCAGCGCTCGTCTTCAAACAGACACTGGTGCGAGAGTGAGTGGCCAGACGATTCGGAATCGACTGCATAGGGGTCACCTTCGCGCCCGACGTCCTCGCGTGATCCCTTGTTTGAGAGATCATCACATTCAGGCAAGACGTCGTTGGTGTAGGGATCGTCAACACTGGGATAATCGACGCTGGAGCAATGTGATGTTTTCAGATGAGTCAAGGTTCACTGTTGATTTTTTTGACAGACGTAGGAGGGTGTGGCGTCGTCCGAAACGAGCGCTTCCAAGACGTTAACGTCATCAGACATGATCGATTTGGGGGTGGTTCTGTTATGGTGTGGGAGGCCAGTACTACCGGGACAACATCTTGGCAGTCCATGTTGTGCCGTTCGCACGACGTCATGGCCGCCGTTTCATCTTCCAGGATGACAACGCAAGATGTCACAGGGCCAGGATCGTTACAGGTTATCTTCAACAACAGAACATAACCACATTACCTTGGCCAGCACTGAGTCCCGACCTCTCCCCATTCGAGGACAGAGGTTACGTCAACGTCAACAACGCTCTGCCAATGTCTAAGAACTTGCTGCTGCGTTGCAACAAGAATGGGACAATCTGGACCAAAATGACCTTAGACGTCTCATTAGGAGTATGCCACGTCGGATCAATGCTTGTTTGGCAAACATGGGAGGATTTAACCGTTACTGACTTTGTTGTGATGCCGTGGTAACTTTGCTGTTTGACCCCGGGTATCATTTTACCCTTATAATGGTCAGTCTGTGCCTTACTTAGTCTAACGATCATTTGGAATAAATCGATGAATGTGAACTTCATTTCATTTTGTCATGTGTTTCTTCGTCAGTTTCATTAGGTGACTTTAATATCAAATATCCCCTACATTTTGTGAATAGTATATTTTCTCCAACAGTGACAAATCTGTCACGTTGTTACATATAATACACACAGCAGGCAGCACCGATTTACTCTTTCTTTTTGATTCTGGAGCGGCTGAAGTGACGGTATGTATTCTGATTTTTGATCGTAATTTCTTTGGAGAGCTAGGTCCCAGATCGTCTACACTCTCGCTACTCCCTGGTTGGCTTGTAGTCGGGGATTTTAATTTTTCTTTCTCTATACGATTACGGACAGACACAATTCGAAATTTGTCTGTAAAACGCCTGTAGCATGTTGGGTGAAATCCAGTATCTTTTGGCGCGTCGTTAAATTCCTTATTGATTAATCACTCAGCTATCCATTTCCCTCGCCATCAAGTTTTAATCATTCATGGGCACATTCACGGAATTTATCCCTTTCTTAATCCTTCGTAATGAACAATACAGCGTAAATTTGATGAAATATCAGTCTTCTTCTTCTTCTACTTGGTGTTTAACGTCTGCTTCCACATAAGTGATATCGCAGACAAGACTTAGGAGAGCCGAAGCTGATTCCTGTTTTTTAGAATATGATTTTGCAATCTTTCCATTTGGCTTTAAGCCATGGATTGGGTTTAGTGGGAAATTCTTCCCTTTATTTAATAAAAACCATATCATTTGGTAGGTGATCTCGTCTGCTTCTTGATTGGTAGATGTCATCGTTTGGGGTAAGTGTTTAGTTGCCAGGCCCGTCTTATCGTGGCCTCCCCTTACTACACTATCCCACTCTATGGATTTGGTATCGTTTTTATTTACAGAATAGTGTTTAGGTGCCGAGTTTGTCTGACCGAAACTCCCCCTTACTCCACTATCCTGCTTAGTTTGGTAGATATCATCTTTGTAGGATCTGTGTTTAGGTGCCAGGCCCGTCTTATCGTGACCTCCCCTTACTCCACTATCCTATTCTGTAGGTTCGGTGTCTGTTTTTGGCGGAATAGTGTTTAGATGCCGAGTCCGTCTGATCGTGACCCTCCCTTACTCCACTAAACGAGGATTAAAGTCCTAGTTTTCTGTACCAACCGGGATAATCAAGATGGACAAACACTTTGCAGTGTGCTATGAGGACTATTTTGCCCGGACAGCGGCGCAACAACATACTCTTATTACCAATTCTGTCAAGTATTCTTTTATATGCAAGCCGACATGTACATAGAACCTCTGCATTTCGCCATACCCGAAAGAATTAACTCCATTCCTTACCAGGGACCCTGTCCTGCACCAATAACAAGGGACAATCATGCTAAAAGATCAGAAGGGAAGGAACTTTCTCTGCCAGCGCTGGAAAGAAATCCGAGATCCCCTGGTTAGTGAGCACGCGCTTTAATCACCGAGTCACAGCTGATTTTCGCCGACCATGAGGTCTGATGCTCGATCTTGGTGTTTAAATATCAACTTCACCAGAATTATCTAATGCCCTCCACCCCTTGTCTGTAGCACAGAATAGATGACCTGAACGGAACAGAGTCTAGTAATTCAGATAATCAAGCCCATGTGTGCACGTAAAACAAGAACCTGTGGCAGTTGGAATTTGATGAAGAGTAAATGTGTGAGGCGTGCCCGCCTTTATTAGCCTGATCGGTTAAGAATCTATCTGAATCTGCCAGTTGTAATTTATTCCATGCAGTCAATATGTTCTCGACTGTCTTTACCGCAATGTGGATTACGGTAAAGAGTAATTAGGATTTATGTAAAGTGGATTTATTCATTGACATGTTGGCTTCTTGCATCTCAAAATTGAGATACAACATCTACATTGAACAGACCTTCATTTAAAACCAAGGAAACTAAATCATTTAAAAACAATTTTCGCATTTTGTCTTTACCGTAATTTCATCTTTTTGTGAAAAATGCCCACATCGCTGACACCCTGTCTCGTGCATACTTACCTGATACCTCAGATCAGTTTCAAGATAAATTACTTACCTATATCTGAAAAGCGTCTTGACTGCATCCGAACTGAAACAGCTAAAGACGGGACATTACAAATATTGAAGGAAACTGTCCTAAAAGGGTGGCCAGATGAGAAAGGTCGTGTGAATACATAAGTGACTACTTACTTTCAATGCCGTGATGAAATCACTCTCCATGATGGTTTGTTATTTAAAGGTGTCGTACAATGACTCCACCCATTTCATATGGGTATTACTTCCTGACTACGTCTAGCGAGAGCCTCTGTATACTGGCCGTGTAAAAACAGTGACATTAAAGACATGATATCTGCCTGCGATATCTGTCATCAATATGGACGTGGTCAACAAAAGGAAACAATTATGTCACGATCTTCCATTTATTTTCTATCGATGAAAATAATTACCTAGTCGTTGTGGATAACTTCTCCAACTTTATTGGAGTAGATAAGCTGAATGACACAACAAGTTGAAATCTCTTTTTGCTCGGTAGGGTATTCCTGAGATTGCGATAAGCGACAACGGACCTCAGTATACATCTATGAATTTTACAGAGTTTGCAGAAACATGAGATTTTGAGCATATTAGCAGCAGTCCTGGTCATGCAAAAAGTAAAGGGAGGGCTGAATCAGCTGTTAAAACAGTTAAATTGTTCCTAGAAAAAGCTGTAGATGTCAAGTCTGATCCTTATTCGGCATTACTTGATTTTAGAAATACTCCAGATCAAGCTACGCATCTCAGTAGCTATTAAATCGTCGATCGAGGACATTACTCCCAACTAAGACATCCCTCCTACAACTGATCCCTATTCTGTTCAGGAAAAATTGAGAGATAAACAAACCAGATCAGAATTCTACGATAACAAAGAAGCCAAAGATCTATCTGTTCTACAAGAATGAGACATGGTAAGGATTAAACCGTTTGTCAGCAAGAATAAGAAATACGAACAAGGGACTGTGTTTCGTCGGTTGGATGGACTAGGCCTGCAGCCAATATTTCTAGCTAGCTTAGAAACACAACTCCGCTAAACAGTCTTCCCTAAAAGAAAACATATACATTTTTGGAAAGCTGATGACGCCAGGAACACAAAATCCGGGAGTTCCAAGCAAAATGTTTGCAATTTATTGATTTAGGGCCAGATGAAATTCGACAAAATTGTCAAATAAATGCTATTTTTGTACTAACCATTCTCAAGTTGACATAAAATTAAATAGTAGCTTAAACACCTCATGCGTTCATCCTTGGCAATGAAGAGTATATTGGATAGATTTTGATGTAAATAAAAATGCTCCAGACACAAATGTCATGGGTGAATAAAGAATTCTGGAAATCAATTAACGGCGAAAAAGAGTTATCTCCCTTTCTGTCAAATTGATAGACTATTAGGTGTATGTGACTGGTTTTGTATGACGCACACGACCAGTGTTGGGCACACAAGCCTAATAATTATTTTGTTTCTTGGATCACAGGGGCCTTTCAGGGTTGGTTGTTGGATGTTTGCTCAGAAATGATTGCTTGTATGGAACATGCTAGAGTCGATTTGTAGCATATCCTAGCCAGGGGATATGTTACACAGTAGTTGAATGATATGCTTTTGAAATAATGGAGATCGGTAGCTCTTTATAACGCATTGAACCACGTGATTATTTTCCCACTAAGATAAACATTCTAAACCCACATATCTGTTCCCTTTCAATTAGCCACTACAGTATTTTTACAACTGTACATGTAAAAAAACACAACACAATTTATATGTAAAACAAACACTGGTTTATACACATATAACACGACGTTTCGACAAGTATTCTCTTATCGTTGTCAAGTACAAATAATAAATTAGTAATATAAAAAGGTAATATTTATAGTGATATAAGAGGAAGCCATAAGACCTATGTTATTACAATACATAGTGTAATCGACAAGGATTAACAAATAACAAAGTGTGAGGAAAAACATGAGGCTAATTAACCAATTATTGATACAAATTGGTGAAACCCTTTGACCTAAGGATATACATTTTCACCCCTTGTTTGTTTAGCATGATAACAACTTCACAAGCCGACCAATAGAGAAGAACATGTGAGGTTAATTCAATTATTAATTATGGATAGATGACCGGATGATCATTAAGTGAAAATTTATTTATCAAGTTAATAAACACATAAAGAATGCAAACTGAGGTGAACATATTTCAAAGAAAAGTAGTTTAGGTGTAACAGAAATAAAAAGTCAAATTAAGAGAAATGGGATATAAATTAAGACAAATTGGAATATAAATTAAGGCAAATTAAAATATAAATTAAGACAAATTAAAAATACAATTTAAGACAAATTAAAATATAATAAATTAAATTGAAATATGAAGTTACAAAATTTATATGTTGTGAAATTAATAAATAATTATTATCATTTCTCCATCTTTATAAGTTCATCGCAAGCCTTTGGGATGTATAAACCTGTATCTCTGTTCAGTTCTGGGCTCTTACACCTTAATTACTTTTCTTTGAAATATTTTCACCTCAGTGTGAGCGGAAACGGTCTAGAGACAGATCGTCCTTGCAAGGCACCTGCAAATGTTCCAAGGAAATAAAAAACAAGTTAACTTCTCTGTGTTTCATCCCTTGTGGAAGCGAATGTGCAACACTTTAACCAATGACTGTGCCAAATCAACAAATGGTGTAAAAGACTTTGCTGGCTAGCTTCATAACAATTTTATAGTGATCGCAGTAGCCCTTCTGATTCCATTTACAACAAAAACAACACCACAATAATTAAACACTGTAGGATAGTGTATGATGAATATAATTAATATTTATCAGTAATAATTATAAATTTAGTAAGTAACATTAACATTGGGGCTACCTGCTTTGTGGGTCTGAGCCTGGGTTAATACATCATTCTTCCTATACTATTAAAAAAAAGTAGGGGATATTTGATTTTGGGGGCATAATACTAAAATATGCAAATGACTACGAAAAAAGTCACTATAGAACCTAATATAAGAAACATTTCCAGTTACATGTGACGCCCAAACGCACCAATAGCTACCGCATGGAATGCAGGTGAGGCTTGGGATCATCATGGGGGTCCAACCCAAGATTTGCACGACTCTGACTTTGAATGTTACAATCATTGTGGCATTGAATTCCAGGGTGGAAACATCAGTTTAATTGTTTTAGTGACCAGAAAACAAATTTTGATATGCGTCGGCTTACCCAAAATGAAAGGTTACGTGCCCTTGGCATGCTACAGATCGGCACAACACAGGCGGTTGTGGCGCGGATGATGAATGTTTCTCAGTCTGTCATAAGCAGGCTATGGTCCAGATTCCGTGATACACAATCTGTACAGGACAGACCACGCTCAGGTCGACCAAGGGCGACAACTCAAGCCCAGGATCGATTTATCCGTACCTTGGTCCTGAGAAATCGTGTCATCACAGCAAATCAGTTCAGCGCTCGTCTTCAAACAGACACTGGTGTGAGAGTGAGTGGCCAGACGATTCGGAATCGACTGCATAGGGGTCACCTTCGCGCCCGACGTCCTCGCGTGATCCCTTGTTTGAGAGATCATCACATTCAGGCAAGACGTATCGTCAACACTGGGATAATCGACGCTGGAGCAATGTGATGTTTTCAGATGAGTCAAGGTTCACTGTTGATTTTTTTGACAGACGTAGGAGGGTGTGGCGTCGTCCGAAACGAGCGCTTCCAAGACGTTAACGTCATCAGACATGATCGATTTGGGGGTGGTTCTGTTATGGTGTGGGAGGCCAGTACTACCGGGACAACATCTTGGCAGTCCATGTTGTGCCGTTCGCACGACGTCATGGCCGCCGTTTCATCTTCCAGGATGACAACACAAGATGTCACAGGGCCAGGATCGTTACAGGTTATCTTCAACAACAGAACATAACCACATTACCTTGGCCAGCACTGAGTCCCGACCTCTCCCCATTCAAGGACAGAGGTTACGTCAACGTCAACAACGCTCTGCCAATGTCTAAGAACTTGCTGCTGCGTTGCAACAAGAATGGGACAATCTGGACCAAAATGACCTTAGACGTCTCATTAGGAGTATGCCACGTCGGATCAATGCTTGTTTGGCAAACATGGGAGGATTTAACCGTTACTGACTTTGTTGTGATGCCGTGGTAACTTTGCTGTTTGACCCCGGGTATCATTTTACCCTTATAATTGTCAGTCTGTGCCTTACTTAGTCTAACGATCATTTGGAATAAATCGATGAATGTGAACTTCATTTCATTTTGTCATTTGTTTCTTCGTCAGTTTCATTAGGTGACTTTAATATCAAATATCCCCTACATTTTGTGAATAGTATATTTTCTCCAACAGTGACAAATCTGTCACGTTGTTACATATAATACACACAGCAGGCAGCACCGATTTACTCTTTCTTTTTGATTCTGGAGCGGCTGAAGTGACGGTATGTATTCTGATTTTTGATCGTAATTTCTTTGGAGAGCTAGGTACCAGATCGTCTACACTCTCGCTACTCCCTGGTTGGCTTGTAGTCGGGGATTTTAATTTTTCTTTCTCTATACGATTACGGACAGACACAATTCGAAATTTGTCTGTAAAACGCCTGTAGCATGTTGGGTGAAATCCAGTATCTTTTGGCGCGTCGTTAAATTCCTTATTGATTAATCACTCAGCTATCCATTTCCCTCGCCATCAAGTTTTAATCATTCATGGGCACATTCACGGAATTTATCCCTTTCTTAATCCTTCGTAATGAACAATACAGCGTAAATTTGATGAAATATCAGTCTTCTTCTTCTTCTACTTGGTGTTTAACGTCTGCTTCCACATAAGTGATATCGCAGACAAGACTTAGGAGAGCCGAAGCTGATTCCTGTTTTTTAGAATATGATTTTGCAATCTTTCCATTTGGCTTTAAGCCATGGATTGGGTTTAGTGGGAAATTCTTCCCTTTATTTAATAAAAACCATATCATTTGGTAGGTGATCTCGTCTGCTTCTTGATTGGTAGATGTCATCGTTTGGGGTAAGTGTTTAGTTGCCAGGCCCGTCTGTCCGTGGCCTCCCCTTACTACACTATCCCACTCTATGGATTTGGTATCGTTTTTATTTACAGAATAGTGTTTAGGTGCCGAGTTTGTCTGACCGAAACTCCCCCTTACTCCACTATCCTGCTTAGTTTGGTAGATATCATCTTTGTAGGATCTGTGTTTAGGTGCCAGGCCCGTCTTATCGTGACCTCCCCTTACTCCACTATCCTATTCTGTAGGTTTGGTGTCTGTTTTTGGCGGAATAGTGTTTAGATGCCGAGTCCGTCTGATCGTGACCCTCCCTTACTCCACTATCCTGTCAGTTTAGTCTAACTCCCGTATGTAGTTTAGTGTTTAGATGCCGGGCCCGTCTAATCATGACCCCCTCTTACTTCAATATTCTACTTAGTCCAACTTTGTCCATTAGGGCATGGATTTGTTCGAAGATTTGTAGTTTCAGATCTCGTCTAGGAAAGAGTAGGTTCTTAGTGCTGAATGGTATGTTGTTGGTCTCCATTTTTCTCACTAGCTCCCTTCTCTCCTCATTGTATACCTCGCAGTCTAGCAGGACATGGTTGGTGGTACATTCTTCTCCGCACTGACAGACGATGACTTGGTGTTTGTGGTCTCGCTCTTTCACCCTTAGTTTCGATATAAATCTGCATATATCTCTTCTAGGGTGATTGATTGCTTTCTTCGTGTAGATCTTGTCATCCAGCCGGAATCTGTATGTGTCAAGTTCAACGAGTTTTAATTCCCAGATTGAATTGACCTGTCTTTTAACGATACTGTAGATTTCCGTATTGCTGTAGTCTATGGTGCGGAGTGGCGCTGTAACCTTGAGACCTTCGTTTGCGAGTCGATCTGCCTCCTCGTTTCCTCTAATGTTGACATGTGATGGAATCCACACGAGCTCTACTTTGCTTCCCTTCTCTAAGACCCTCTGATACAGCTGCCTGATTTCCAAAATGACTTCTGGTCTTGAGTCCGAGTTGTCAGTTTGGATTGAAATCAGACTGCTCAGCGAGTCGCTTGGAATGACGAACTTACTAGTCTTTTGATGAGAAATCCATGATATAGCGTCACGAATGGCCACAAGCTCTGCAGTGTACACCGAACAGTTATTGGGCAGTTTCCTGCTTATTCCCTGTTCCCCGTTTGGCAGGTATATTCCAAACGAGCTGGTGCCCCTTTCAGGGTTGCGTGAGCCATCCGTGTACACATGGTCCCAGTGGTCGGACGGCCAGTTGTCTTCCAGGTGTGCTAGCGAGAGTGTTCAAATATCAGTCGATTCACGTTCTTTCATGGGCGCAGCCATTACATTTGTGTTGTTGTTTACAACTTTCAAGGTTGGGTCAGCAGTTCACAATACGAGCTTCTGATTGGCCCATGGTGACCATTCACCAGTTTTTCTCCCTACGCTTTATAACAGCGCGAGTCAAATAAATCCCGTACGAATAAATTTATACCACCCTTAAATTGCGCTGCCGAAGCTTGGAACACTAGTAAATTTTCTTTAAAACATGATCATCTACTTTATAATGGTCGCAGATTATTTTATGGTGGACCGTGTAGTGGAATTGCAAGCTACAAATTTTGGCTGCTGGCCTAGACGTTTGCAAGAAGTTGAAACAAATGGAACTGTTTTTCGACGAAATAGGAGGCATCTGCGGAAACTAACGAATCTTCACATAGATCTGACACTAGCTCACCTATGGCAAATGAGAAATCGCTAGCTAGTGAACAGACTTTTGTAAGACCATTCATAAGTAGACCAAGACTGAGACATGGTAAGGATTAAACCGTTTGTCAGCAAGAATAAGAAATACGAACAAGGGACTGTTTCGTCGAGAGATGGACGTTCGCAAGAAGTTGAAACAAATGGAACTGTTTTTCGACGAAATGGGAGGTATCTGCGCAAAACTAACGAAACTCCACATAGAACTGATACTAGCTCACCTATCGCAAATGAGAAATCGCTAGCTAGTGAACAAACTTCTGTAAAACCATTCATAAGTAGACCAGGTTCAATAAAACAACATCTAAATCAGCTGAAAAGACAACTACCATCCTTAGCCCTATCAAGCATGATACACCCAAGTCATGTTTAAAGCTGAACTCCGGTTACAAAAATACTGAAATAATGTAATAAAAAAAAAGTTAACGCCCGCAAGCCGCCATACTTGTTTCCAATTTGTGAAATAAGTATGGCGGACATGGAGGCTTATGACCTGGAAAGGTTAGCCGATCTCACTTCCAGTTTGTTTCTCGTCAGCTAGCTATAGACATCCGGCTTTATTCTCTTCACACGGTTCACTGATTGCTGTATTTCCCCCCAACAGTATACCAAATTATTGAAGATTGCAAAATGTCTGATCAGGTAGGCCTGTAAATAATTATATGAACTGCGTCTACTACAATATAGCCTAAGCTTTACTCCAAAACAAAAGATGCAACCAGATATCTTACCCAACCTGTTTTTCAACCAAAACAAATCACCTATACAAACTATTAGTATTGCCTTCTTCGTGTGTTCATGTTGAATAGTGTTTATGAAAACGACCAAGGGACATAACTACATGTTTGGGACGGCTCTCATTGGGGAGTGTTTGACAGTGCTAAATTTATTGATGTTATGGTTTTTTTCTCCATTTTACCAAAGTGTAAGAAATTGATATTGTAGTAGACGCAGTTCATATAATTATTTACAGTCTTACCTGATCAGACATGTTCAATCTTCAATAATTTGGTATACTGTTGGGGGAAAATACAGCAATCAGTGAACCGTGTGAAGAGAATAAGGCCGGATGTGTATAGCTAGCTGACAAGAAACAAACTGGAAGTGAGATCGGCTAACCTTTCCAGGTCATAAGCCTCCATGTCCGCCATACTTATTTCACAAGTTGGAAACAAGTATGGCGGCTTGCGGGCGTTAACTTTTTTTTTATTACATTATTTCGGTATTTTTGTAACCGGAGTTCAGCTTTAAAGGGACCTCATCAAGCTCAACCTAAGCATATAACATTCCCCGAGCTCGTCTCAATCCAAGAGGAACTGTAAAAACCCCTCATAGATTTACTTATCCTTGAATTTGTTTTATGTTCCTAAAATAGTAACTGTTGAATATTACCATCTTAATTCCATATTAAAAAGGTTTATTCATTATAAGAAATACAGCGTGCATAACAACAAGCATGTCTGCTACAGAGGTCACGTGACAATAAGACAACTCTTGAGGTATTGCCTATGGAGTTGAGTGAGACTACAACTGACGGTGACATTATTATAGAGTCTAAATACACTACACTCCTTCTTCCTTATTTGTAAACATGATAAATGTTAATAAACTGATTCGTATATATATAGTCTTATGTTTCTGAACTAAACTATCAATGCTATGTCTTTAGCAACATGAGTAATTCACATGCAACGTAACAACTATTTAACACAAATGCCTTGTTTGCACTTTAAATCGAAAACATAATTAGTGTTTGTCCGAAATTACAAATTCAGTCTATCAGGTGGCCATCATCTAACACGATAATATATGATTTAGGCGCTGTCCTTTCTGTGACAGTTCCTGGCCACCATGTCTCCTTCTTCCTTAAATCTTTGACTAGAACAGGATCTCCTGGATTATATTCTCTAAAGGAAGTCTCTTATCATGATGTAATTTCTGATCGCTTTGTTTATTTAGAACATGTTCTTCCAAATTAGGTTTTACGAGCGATAATCTTGTCCTTAATTCACGTCCTAAAAACAGTTTGGAAGGAGTACATCCTGTAGTGGCGTGTGGTGTGGAACGATATGCGAGTAGGAATGCGTCAATAACTTGTTGTAAGATCCGGCCACTAGATTTACTAGCAGTAAGTCCACGCTTGAACGACTGAACCAGGCGTTCTGCTGCACCATTACTAGCTGAATGATATGGCGCGACTCTTACGTGTTTGACACTGTTTTTCTTTAAGAATGTTTCAAACTCCTCACTTACAAATTGGGGTCCGTTATCACTCACAATTTGATACGGTATGCCATATTTACTGAATAAGTCTCGTATTGCAGTAATCGTTGCGGTCGAAGTTGTACTTTCATATGAATCACTTCTGGCCATTTAGAATATGAGTCAACAATGATTAGAAAATTTTGTCCATTTTTCTCAGCGTAATCGATGTGAACTCTGTACCAAGGTGCACTAGGCCATATCCAGGGCATTAACGGAGCAACTGATGGAGAGTTGCGTGTTTGTTGACAGCTTGAGCACTGACGAACTAAAGTTTCTATCTCTTGAGTGATGTTGGGCCACCATACATAACTTCGTACCAACTCCTTCATACGAACTATACCTGGATGAGATGAGTGTAGTTCGTTTAGAAGATCTTGTTGATATTTCTCGGGAACAACTACTCATATTCCCCATAAAATACAATCTTGCTCCACCGTCAATTCATGCTTCCATTGAAAATAAGGTTTCAAACGTTCATCTTGAACCTCTATCGGCCATCCATTCCGAATAAAATCTAAAACTCGAGAGGTAACCTTATCAATGCGTGTAGCATACTTGATCTCTTTACTTGTCACTGGGAAACTATCGAGAATCTTTTCTCCTGTATTGAAGACAGTCTCTTCGAGATCACATGACTTACTGGTACAAGGTAACGGTAACCTTGATAAAGCGTCTGCAAAGACATTATCCTTTGACGAAATATAATGGAGTTCGTAATCAAAAGCGGATAACTGTATTGCCCACCGTTGTAAACGTTGTGCTGCAAGAGTTGGGATTGCAGTCTTTGGTCCTAGGATACGTTGAAGTGCTTTATGATCTGATAGAATCCGGAAGGAACGACCATACAAATATGTTCGGAATCTTTTTAATCCAAAGATAATCGATAAAGCCTCTTTATCCAACTGGGCGTAACCCTTTTCATGTTTGTTCAAACTACGTGATGCATATGCGATAGGTCGCTGTTTACCATGTCCATCCGTATGAAATATAACGGCACCTAATCCGCAAGGCGATGCATCTGTTGCAAGCGTTAACGGTAATGTTGCATCGTAATGAGCTAAAAGTTTCTCTGAGCTAATAAGTTCCTTAATCTCGTTAAAGGCATGTTCACGCTTCTGTGACCATTTTCATGGTTTATTGCCTAACAGTTCATTTAAAGGATACATCTTTGATGATAAGTTAGCTAGAAACTGTGCATGAAAATTCACCATACCCAACCATGAGCGAAGCTCTGTGACGTTGGTTGGTGTTGGAGCCTTACGTATAGCCTTCACCTTATCTTCCGTAGGTTGATTACCCTGCTCAGATAGTCTACGTCCCATATATACAACACTTTCTCTCATGAAGCCACATTTTTCAGCCTTAACTCGTAAATTATACTTGCTGAATCGTTTAGATACATTTTCCAAATTACGCAAATGTTCATTGTCGTCCTTCCCGGTAACTAGAACATCATCCATAATTGCGCACGTACCATCAAGTCCTGATATCACTTGTTCGATAAATCGTTGCCATATGGCTGGACTAGACGAAATTCCATAAGGAAGACGTGTATATCTAAACAACCCTTTTATTGTATTCACCGTAACAAGTTCCTGCGACTTCTCGTCAAGTCGCATCTGTTGGTAAGCACACTTTAAGTCTATTTTGCTGAACTTCTTTCCGCCAGCCAATTTACTAAATACCTCTTCTGGTGTTGGTATAGGAAATTGGTCAGTGTGTATAGCTTGATTTACGGAAACCTTATAATCTCCGCATAGTCTCACGGTTCCATCAGTTTTCAGTACGTTGACGAGAGGCGTATCCCATTCACTGTAATCTACAGGAAATATGATACCCTCTTCCTGCATACGTATAAGCTCTCTCTCAACTGTCGAGCGTAAAGCGAAAGGTACCGACCGGAAGACTGGAATAGCGTCAGGCTTTAAATGCGATGTTGCTTCTACACCATTTACGTAGCTTTGACCAGGTTTAAAAATATCACTATACCTGTCCTTTAATTCTGATAACTTTTCTCTGACTCCAAATTGCCCTTCTCCAAGAAGTAATTTTGGCCAATCAAATCGTATATCTCGTAACCAGTTTCTGCCAATCAGTGGGGGCGCGGAATTATCAGCGTCTACAATAATTAATGGTAGTCGAGCCCTTTGATTTTCGTATTCTACGTCTACGTGAATTTGACCTAAAACTTTTAATTTAGCACCGTTGTAGGCATGTAGAACTCTATCAACCTCTTCAATTGGTATATGACGTAAAAGTTGTCTGTAGTCGTCTTTACCCATGATGGCTACAGAAGCTCCGTATCCAGTTCCATAGAAATAGGTGAACCAGATAACGTAACTGGAACTTTAATTGGACCATGATACTGCTTACTCGACAGTGTGACTTTAAGAATTGAACCAATAAAATCATTAGAATCATTGTCGTCTGTACCGGTATCAACGTTGTTCACTTTAGAAGAGAACTGATGCTGTTATTGTAATATTTCTTCTTCTTATTCCTACCACTAGGTTTCTTCTGTGACGGAGGTGATCGTTGTTTACATTCCGAACGTAGGTGTCCCCTTTGTTTACATTTGTAACATGTAGCGTTAGCGTATTTGCAGTCATTCGTGCTGTGGTTTGACATGCCACATCGTTCACAACGTCTGCGATAAGAAGGTCGATGATAGGGTGGCTGTACCTTATGAACCCTTTCTCCCTCAGCCAAAAAATCTTTCACGTTCTGAGAGGCTGTCTCATCTGCGAGAGCGATGTCCAAAGCCCTTGAAAAAGTACAATTATTTTCTTGTGTCAAGAGTTTCTTCTGGGTGCTTTCGTTACTAATTCCAGCAATAAATGTGTCTCTCAAATTCTGGTCCAAGTTGTCAGCCCCTGTAAATTCACAACTCATAGCCCCTTGTCGTAAACTGGAAGCAAATTCGGTAACAGTCTGTGCGTGTGTCTGTCTCAACCGGCGTAATTTATTCCGTTCGGCTACCACCAGTGTTTTTGACTTGTAGTGTTTCTTGAGAAGCTCTGCTATCTCATCGTAAGAAAGCTCATCAGGCGGTTGGGGAAATGCCAAATCTGTCAGAGTCTTGAAGACTTTTGCACCAATGCTGCTTAGTAAAATCGCTTTACGTTTCGTCCTGTTGTCTCGTCAGCGGGTACAAACGCTTCGAAAACTCTGTGTTGAGACATCTTCGTGCTTCAATTAATTCATCCTCGTCGCCAATTGTTGAATATTACCATCTTAATTCCATATTAAAAAGGTTTATTCATTATAAGAAATACAGCGTGCATAACAACAAGCATGTCTGCTACAGAGGTCACGTGACAATAAGACAACTCTTGAGGTATTGTCTATGGAGTTGGAGTGAGACTACAACTGACTGTGACATTATTATAGTCTAAATACACTACAGTAACACTCTAGTATTATTGACATTTTAGTTAATTCATTTTCTTCCTTACAGAAAGAAGGATGTTACAATATCAGTATTTAGATATTGTTCTGAGTATTATTTAGTTGTAGTGTGCATCACTGTATACAGGCCTATTATTAATGTATTGCATCACATCAAGGGAGTTAATCCTGTTTTAAACCCCGTTTTAATAAATATGTCGAAGTGTCATGGCTTCTTTCTTAAAGAAAAAGAACAGACTCCGCAATTGGTCCTGTTGAGGAAGCGAGGATGTTAATGTTATCTTTTGAAATGGACCAGGTGTCAGTAATTATTTCTGATGTCATTTTACTAAATAGGATTAGCTGCTTGAGTTCCGACAAGCGTATTAGGTTGTTCATACAAGTCACAAATCTTGCGAAAAATAAATTCTCAATCAAAGGTAACTCAGGGACGTCTTTGTCAATGGTCGAACTTATCCTTTATCATTCATTGTAACATGCTTCAGGGTAAACCCCACGTTTTGATTGGTCAATTAGACACTGTCTATTGGACAATAACACCCTTCTGTTTTAGTAATGTCTTTTAAAGTCCTAAAAAAGCATTTTACAATGTCGATAAACACTTCCTGTTTCGCATTTAGAGGGGTGTTATTGTCCAATATCAAAAAGAGACAAGATCTTTGGGTTATAAACATGCATTTCAAGTTTCACCAACATCAGATTAAAATTGGGACTTCTACACGGTCCACAACCTTGAAATACCATATTTGTTTTATAGTATTCGTGTACAAGCGGCAGCCCATTTGTCTGTCAGTTTTGGTCCGATTTTCACGACATTCGAACTCAACATTCATTACATTGTAACGGGGATATAATCAACATTTTTTTTTAATCGGGTAATAATTTTGTCTTCCAGAGGGACCACAATCTAATAAAGGCGATTTTTTGTGCAATCATAGGCCATAATTCAGGAAGTTATGATCCGAAATGCGCAAATATCGAAAGGAACCAAGATCTTTAGGTTATAAACATGTATTTCAAGTTTCATCAACATTGATTTAAAATTGTGACCTCTACAGGTTCCACAATCTTGACATACTATATTTTTACACTTTTTGGGTACTAGCGGCGACCATTTTGTCCACCCATTTTGCTCTGATTTTCACCAAAATAGATCTCACCCATCACTACAGTGTAACGTTGATATAATCAAACGTTTTGGGTTTCTTTTAAATCAGATAATAATTGTGACCTCCAGAGGGACCACAAGCTAAAAAGGGTGATTTTTCGTACAATCAGGGGCCATAATTCAGGAAGTTACGATCCGATTGGCGCAAATATCGAAAAGAACCAAGATCTTTAGGTTATAAACGGGCATTTCCAGTTTCATCAAAATCGGTTTAAAATTGTGACTTCTACTCTGTTCACAATCTAAAAACGTGATTATTCGTACAATCAGGGGCCATAACCCATGAAGTTACAGTCAGATACATGCCAATATCGAAAGGAACCGAGATCAAACGTTGTTTGTCAATAAACAAGTCACTGTTATTTCATAAATATTTCTTTGTGTGTTACGAAAATCAACTTCAAAATCTGCCACTAGACGCACTATGTAGTAGATGTAAAGGTACGAGCCACGATTATATCTATATAAGAAGACCGATTGCATTCCTTTAACTGAACGCCGTCGGGGACCTAAACTCTCTCTTATCTATAAAATTCTCAATAACTCTAAACCTAATTTTCCTTCTTTACGTTTTCTTGAATATCTTCCAAAAATAAGAACGACTTCAATGAATATCGTTGCAGAGTGAAACTATTCTCCGATGCATTATTATAATACCATCCTTCAAATGAATGGAACCGGTGATACCACTGAAATAAACGTCATGCATCTCAAGTCTTTACATGATTTATCTAAACTTCCTAAAAAGTACTTTTCCTTTCTAGAAATAACGCACTTTTACACAGTAAACTACAACTTTCGTGCAGCAACTTTGAGTTGTCATCCTTGATGTCACAAGACAACTGTTAGTTGTGACATGACTTAAAGACTTCAATACGTACCGAATATAATGCAAATATTATAGTAGGGAGATTGTATGAGCCACGATATATGTACCACGAATTGACAATGTAAACACATAATCGTTTGCTGGGCCGCAACTAGTAGATTTGGGGAGGGGGGGGCACATTGCCCTGCAGCTCTCTGTCATGGTAAACGCACTATGACTCCCATTACGTACATCTGCAGGGCAAGGGTGGGCAAAACTACAGAGAAAAGTATACGGTACTGTACTGAACTATAAAACAAAGAGTCTGCTCCTATTCTTCCCTGACATTATGGAACACACTTCATATAATACAAATTGTAGTTCAAGCTGAAGAATTGAAAAAAAATATTAAACAACGTATTCAAACATGTCTATGATAATATGTAAATTCATATGTACATGTTTTCTGATATGGCCTACACTTTATTCAAACATGGCTATAATAATATGTAATTTCATATTTGTATATGTTTTTCTGATATGGCCTACACTTTACTTGAATTGTATGCCATTGTAAAACCAGCGAAACTGTGCAGCTATACTAGCTGGAATATGTGCGCTTTACAAATGTATTAATTTTTATTTATATATTATGTATATACTTTTCTTTATTATTATCATATTATTATATGGAAAGACATTTTGCCTATTCCTCTAGGATTCATCTAAATTGAACAAATCAAATAACAGTTCCAGCTAGTCACAAAAAAGGAAAATATTCCATTACACAGAGCTCGTTGGATAGAAAAACTATTGCCCCAGTCAGGCCAAACTCTAGTTTTCGCTTAAATCTGAACTCCGATTACAAAACTACAGAAATGATCAAATAAAAAAAATTACTGCCAAACATACTTGTTTTCAATTTGCAGAAGAAGTATGGCCGCTGTACGGTGTACGAAAACAGAGGCAGGCCACGCCCACATCCAGTATACACTTTGGCCACCACACTGTCCACATCCGGCTAGCAATATTTCAACTACCAATTACCAGCTACTGACTGGGCGGTTTTTCTCTATAAATTGACTGAAAATATTATTGCTACACAATTATTATGTCTCATCAGGTACATATTATTTTACTAATTAGAAGAAATAAGTAAAGTCCGGTGTACCTTTGCTCTAAAAATGAAAGAAAACTACTCTATGTTGTTGACATAACATCTAACATCTTGACATAACCACCTATGTCCCTTGATCGTCATAAATAACAACAAGATGAAAAATATTTTGAAGTGAAGACATACTTCTTCGATGGAGAAAACAGTTGTTTTATTTCTGCTTTGGATATATTTTGGAACGATAATACTGAACTTTATAATACTAGAAATCATTTGGTGTTTCTAACATGTTGTGCAAAACCTTTCAAGAAATAAGAATAAACATGGTTGGATGATGTCGGTAGATTTGTTGTTTGTTTGGGGTAAGACAATTTTTCCCATACTTTTAGAGCAAAAATATACCGTAGGTTACTTATTTCGTACAATTAGTAAAATAATATGTACCTGATCAGAAATAATAATTGTGTAGCAATAATATTTTCAGTAAACTAGTAGGGAAAAAACCGCTCACTCAGTAGGTAATTGGTAGTTGAAATATTGCTAGTCGGATGTGGACAGTGTGGTTGACACAGTGTATACTGGATGTGGGCGTGGCCTGCCTCTGTTTTCGTACACCGTACATACTTGTTCTGCAAATTGAAAACTAGTATGGCGATTATGTATGGCAGTATTTTTTTTTATTCAATTATTTCTATCTTGAGAGCCTTCGCTATACACGCTCATCACCAGACACAATAATTGACCAATAAAACATATATCTGGAACTTGTGAGGACAAATTCTATAATTTAATGGTTGAATTTATTTTCAATCTGTATAGAATATATCCAAGATAATAGAGGGATAACTGTCCAGATTTCTAACAAACATCTTCCAAATAGTGCCATTACATACATTATCCTACTAGTCCATTCTTAACGGTACCTATTTTAATTTAATTTTTTTTATCCATAATGTAAGTACTGATTATATACAGACAAATTGTCATTCAATCGATTTCGTATAACATAACGAATAACAAGCGCCCCCTTTCTCACATTTTTTAGGAAGTGAAGAAAACTGATGCTAACTGGTCGTATCTAAGTGTCCCAAAGAGGGATTTTGCATACGTCATATTTTGTACGTCAGTTCTTCCCATGGCTACTGTTTGTTTCGCAAAGCATTCAAATTTGATGTATTTTCCTAAAGCGATGACGTAGATTTTTTCTTTTAACTTTATCGTTTTACTGCCATTAATATGAAATAGGTGTATTTTATGGGGGTTAGGGGGAAGTTTTATATCATACTGGAAAAGTACATTAGTGAGAATGAGGGAGGAATGGTTCCAACGCAAATAAAACATCTTTACAAAAAATTGACACGCGAGGTTATTAATTACTATGGCGCTGACTAATACTGTAAATCTTGTGCTAACGGGATATCGTACTCTCATCAGACATGTCGATAAGAAACTAAATTTTCTTGATTAGCTGACAGTTTGTGAATCGCCATCCATCATCTCAATATCTAGTAGTCGATATTCTGTAAACTTCACTACTAGAGTATAGCATCGCTTTCCTCTACGTCTTATTTTAGATCGTTACACGACCAGGGTGTCACGCAGCCATATTCCAAATTTACTGATCTTTTTACTACTTTTTCGATTTCAAGCCTCACAATGTTTGAAGATCTAACACTACCAATAAGATTCATCAATGAGTTATTGAACATGAAGTCTCTGAAAAGTGAAACCTGACCTTCTTTTACATTTCTGTACACATATTGGAATTCTTGTTAATTGGCTGATTGGTATACGTACTAAATGTTAATGATTATGCAATTCCATCAAAAAAATAAAGCATTATTGCCTTTAAATATGTTTCATGGGTAAATACAACTCCCAGTTAATATATATATATATAAACTAAATTAAAGAAAGACACCAAAATACTAATTTGGCGGTTAGTGTTTTCTGTTCGTACTGAACATCATCAGACCATTTTTATTTATGAAATGAAATGAAATGGGGTTTAATGTCCTACTCTTTTGCACCTTACCTGGGCTAATGGAAGACGGGCATACGCCATACAGTGTGCTATGAAGGAAATTTTGCTCGGGAAGCGGCGCTACGGCCTACTCATATATCGAATTCCAACTGCCAAGGGATCTTATACGTGCACTCCAATGTGTACACGGGACCTCGGTTTTTCGCCCCATCCAAACGACTAGGCAGCTTGTCAGGCCTTCCTTCTGCATCACTGACAAGGGGAAATCACGCCGGAAAATCAAGATGAACTTTCTCGGCCAATGTAGTGATCGAACACCCGACCTCCAGGCTAGCGAACCAGCGCCTTATCCACTTCGCCACCGTGACCTGACCCCCGTTTTATTTATGAAGAATTACGTAGAACAATAGACGCAACGTCATGACGTTACTATAAATATATCAAATACAACATAATAATTAATATCATCTACACATTTTTACATTTAGTAAATAATCACTAAAAAGAGAATTATTTCATCTCTTGCCATAATATCCGTTTATTTAATTCTGGTTTGTACTTCCTGATGAAATAATTTTCTTTACATTCAAGTAAATCATTATTTAAAAAATTCAATTTGTACATTGAATTTTCCACCTCCACACGTTTAGATCTGTACACTTAAAGGTATTGTTCGATTACTAGGAATCTTAATTTGCGATCTACATGTATGAAGGTTCATTCGACGGTTTAGTTGACCTTCTTTTTTACCAATGTATTTCCCTTTACAACCATAGCATACGATGAGATAAATTGCATTTTTTGATTTGCATGTCATACTTTGGGTTCATTTATTTTAATGGAGCTTCCCCCGACTATCATTTTGCAAGTTAAACATCTTTCATCCCCACATTTGAAAACAACATATTTTTTAGTTTCCGAATCAAATTTTGAGGAATTGAGAATTCATTTCAAGTTCGGGGTTGTTTTAGACTGTTGATCACATTTGTTTTGTACATAATATATTTAAGTTTTTCACTTTTAAATAACTGTGGTAAATGTGATCTAATTATGTCCGTACCCGTTCTTGAGAAGGATTATGTGTTGTAAATAAAGTCAAAATTTCATTTTGTTTACCTAAAACTTTAGGTTTTCTTAAAATTTGCTGATTTATTTGTAATGCTTGTTTAATACCATTTTCTATTAAACCGAGAGGATAGTTTTTATTTCGAAGGAATTGTTTTAATTCTTGTAACCTTATGAGTTTTTTTTTTTCTTTTCACATGATATGATTGTACAAATTCTCCTGGCAAGATTAAACGGGGTGTTTCTTTTTGTATGTGAAGGGTAACATGAATTGAAATCTAAATACTGGTGCGTGGCAGTAGTTTTATTACATAGATCCGTTATAATGTCCTTATTTTCAGATTATGTTATCGTTGCATGTAAAAAGTTAATTGATTTCAAGTGGGTTTTTTTCTATTATAAAATTTAAACTTTCATTTAGTGAGTTAAGCATGAGATATAATTCATTTAATAAAACATTACCCTTAAACAATATGATAAAGCAATCATCTAAGAAACGTGTCCATGAATGTTCAATCTGTAATTTTAATTCCAAACCGAAACGTTCTCAAATATTAGCGTACCAAATTTCTTCAAGGTAGCCTAGTGTTGGGCCTATTTTGTTTCCATAGCAACACCTTTAATTAGTTCGTAATAGTGTTTATCAAAATAAAAAAAAAATGTTATTGGAAATGTATCGTGACTGCATTTATGATAAAAGTATTGGAGAAACGTGTGGGTATTTCGGATTGGAATCTGTCGAGCTAGAAATGTATAGATATTATGATCAGTTCAATTTCAATATTAATATACAAGCTTTCAACATCAAACGTGACAAGTACGCTATTTGGTTCAGCTTTACTAGGTAAATTACATAAGAAATCTATATAATCTCGTATGTAGCTCTTGGTGTGCTTACATAGAGGTTTGAGAAAAATATCTATAAAATTACTTAAACGATGTGTTGAGCTATTTGGTCAACCTACAACCGGTCTAAATTTCAAATCAGTAGGGTCTGGAATGGTAATCACTTCCTGTCTTTGTCCCATTACTGCATTTCGAATTTCCTGGCTTTTATGAATCTTTGGTAATCCATAAAAATTCGCATGGTTAGACTCAAATTTGGTCAAGTAAGCATATTCTTTTTCTGTTATTTCCCCTCTATGACGTTCTATAAATCTAATTACTATATTTTTCACTTCCTGTTCCTTATTTAAATTTGACAATTTCTAGTAATTAGAATCCCCTAATAATTCTATGATTTTCTGTCTTTTGTACAGATTGTTCATCAACACAATATCACCCCACTTTATCGGCTTCTTTGATATTAATATTCTCATTAATAGTAAGTTTCTGTAAGCTACTTCTTTCTAGAGGTGATAGATTTGATTTGCAAGCCTTTGCCTAGATACCCTGAACTAATATTGTATGAATATAATTGTCAAGGTGAGCATCTCTACCTGGATTGGATGTGAACTGTGATTTATGACGGACTGGAATTTCCGATCCACTTTCCTGAATAATATTCCCATCTTCATCTTGATCTGAATATGGAATGTCCGTAAAATATTCTGCCAATCGTAGTTTTCGACAAAAGCTGGATAATTCTGATTTTAGAAGTTCTTTGTTTTGTTTAGGTGTGAAATTAAAGCCCCTGGACAATAATTGTATAATCAGTTTCTGAAAGTAATGTTGACGCTGTGTTAATGACTTTAGGATCTTTGTTTACCTCCGCTTAGATATTATTTTTTGCCCCCCCCCCCCTTTCGAAGAAAGTTGGGGGACTATTAAAATGGGTTCGTCCGTCTGTCTGTCTGTCTGTCTGTCCGTCTGTCTGTCTGTCTGTCCGTCTGTCCGTCACACTTTTTGGGACACAATAACTCTCTCCCTAATTGAGCTAGAATGTTCAAACTTGGTGTATGTGTTTATTAGGCCAATGCCTTGATGGAGTTTGTAGATGAGCATTTTCCGCTTAGGGTAAGCAGAGATAAGCAATTTGATTGGTTGATGCTTTGGGACACGATGACTTTAGTTCTAATTAAGTGAGATTGATGAAACTTGGTGTATAGTTTCATTACAGTAATACCTTGACTTAGTTCGATAATGAGCATTTTCTGCCCAGGGTAAGCAGAGCGATACGCAATTTGATTGGTCGAGACTTTGGAACACAATAACTCTACATGTACTTCTAATTGAGTTGAAATGTTCAAACTTGGTGTATATGCGTGTTAGGTCAATGCCTTGATGGAGTTCGAAGATGAGCATTTTCTGCTTAGGGTAAGCAGAGATAAACAATTTGATTGGTTGATGCTTTGGGACACGATAACTTTAGTTCTAATTAAGTGAGAGTGATGAAACTTGGTGTATAGTTTCATTACAGTAATACCTTGACTAAGATCGATAATGAGCATTTTCTGCTTGAGCATTTTCTGCTCAAGGTAAGCAGAGCGATAAGCAATTTGATTTGCCGAGACATTGGAACACAATAAGTCTCCTTCGAATTGAGTTAAAATGTTCAAAATTGGTGTGTATGCTTATTAGGTCAATGCCTTGATGGAGTTCGAAGATGAGCATTTTCTTCTTAGGGTAGGCAGATTTAAGCAATTTGATTGGGTGATACTTTAGGACAAGATAACTTAGGTTCATCTTTATTGATGATTTTTATGCCAATACAATGACTGCATTCTCATTCAGTAATGGATTCGACAGTAACAGTGTATAGAAACGATTGACTCGGACACGAGGGCCCTTTCCCTTGGCCAGAGGTTCTCTTTTGTCAAGCGTGGGGCCCTTTTTGTCTGCCTTTAGGGTCCCCCTAACTAGGGTACATTTTCATTTTTCTCATCGGTTTTAGCATTTTTCTTTATAAAACACTTTTGGATGACACTTCGTGTACAGTTTGATTGCTCGATACGTTTGAAAAAAATAAATGTGCGATTAATTAATATGTGTCATTTATTTATTTTGGGATTTCGGCGGGGACATCAGCCTCACTGTTGGCTTGTTTAACTATAAACGATTCATAAAAAATGATAAATTTATCCCATTCCGCCAAATACTTTCGACCGTTGCGGTGTCTAAAGGGCGAATAATAATGGAAGCGACAATAAGTCGTCATACCGGCGACAAAAGTTACAACCCAGCTAACAAAATTTAGTTTTCCGAACGTTTTCAAAACATTATTTTTCCGTTATTTAACGTTCCCTGTGAATGTATTTAACGTTCTCTGTGAATGTATTTAACGTTCCCTGTTAATGTTTGTGGCACGTGACCCAGGAAAGTTTTGTTGTCGTAACTTTGACGTTTTTACAAACGTTACAGGATACGTTTTGAAAACATTAATGTTAAAGTTTTGAGAGCATTAATGTTAACGTTTTGGAAACATTAGTTATTCTGTTATTTCACGTTAGTTTTGAATGTTCATTTGACCCAAGCCAGGAAAGCTTTGTTGTCGTAAGGCAAACGTTATTTACAAACGTTACAGGATTACCTTAGTTTTGAATGTTCATCGGACGTAAGCCATGAAAGTTACCAGTAACGGCTATAGCATATGGTAAAATTCACCCCTTAACGTTCCGGATAACGTCAATAGGATGGGGTAAATTCCCCTCCTTAAACGTTCCTGATAACGTCTATTTCATGTTTTAAATTCTACTAACCTAAACTTTATAAATAACCTCTGGAGAATGTATTAAATTCCTCCCCTGTAAGGTTTTATATAACATCTATAGCATGTGTTTTATTTCCCTCCTTTAACGTTACAGATAACGTCTATTGCAGGTGTTACAATCCTCTCAGTAAACGTTGCCTATAATGTCTACAGCATACATGACACCCCCCTCCGTTAACGTTCTCGATAACGTCAATATCAGGGGCTCAACTCTCCCCCTGGAACGTTCTCTATAACGTCTATATCATATGATAAATCCCCACCCTAAAACGTTACTGGATAACGTCTATAGCAGGTTTTTAATTCTCCCCCTTGAACGTTCTCTTTAACGTCTATAGCATGTGCTTCATTCCTCCCCTAAACGTTCCCTATAACGTGAAATTTAAGCATAACCTGTAATATCATTTCTTCAAAGGTCAGCTTAATTCTATCATCAAAAATATGAAGATTAACCTTTTAATAAGTAATAGTAACAATAAATTAAAAAGTATAAATTAGTATCACAGAAATCATACATCAATATCACAGAAACGGTAAACAACCCTACAGTAATCAGAATCACAGAATCAGTATATAATCATATAGTATCACAGAATCAGTATAGATTTATAATGATGCTATATCGGTATTATAATGATATAGTATCAGTAGTATCACATAATCAGTATATTATCATACAGTATCAGTATATAATCATAAAATATCACAGAATCAGTATATATATAATCATACAGTATATCATCATAAGGTATCACAGAATCAGTATAATCATTATCATACATTATATAATCATAAAGTATCACAAAATCAGTATATTATCATACTGTATCAGTATATAATCACAAAGTATCACAGAATCAGTATATTATCAGATGGTATTACTACTATTACAGAATCAGTATATTATCATAGTATCTCTCAAATCACTATCTTATCATACAGTACCACAGTATAAGTGTATTTTCATATTTTATCACATAATTTTATCACAGAATCTGTATACACTGAAAAAAAAACTTGTGTTGAAACAAAACAAACTTGCGTTGTTTTCAACACAAGTTGGGTGTTACTATTTAACAACACCAACTTGTGTTGAAACAACACAAACTTGTGTTAAATGTCGAAACAACACAAGACTTGTGTTAAAATTGATCGAATAACACAAACTTGTGTTCAAACTTATGTGAAAATCTACACAATACTTGTGTTAAATTTACTAAAACTTGTGTTGGAATTTCGGAAACTTGTGTTGAAATTTCGGAAACTTGTGTTGAAATTTCTGAAACTTGTGTTGAAATTTCTGAAACTTCTGTTGAAATTTATGAAACTGGTGTTGAAATTTTTGAAACTTGTGTTGTTTCATACAAACTTGTGTATAACCAGACCCTCCTTTTATTCTGTTTTAACTGTAATGTTTGATAAATGACATGACAACAATTTTGTTCATAGAAATATTTTTATTCATAAAATTATTATATTATTTATTCATAAAACTATTATTTATTTATAAAATTATTATGTATTCATAAAATTACTATTTATTCATAAAATTATTATTTATTCATAAAATTATTATATTATTTATTCATAAAACTATTATTTATTCATAAAATTATTATTTATTCATAAAATTATTATTTATTCATAAAATTATTATTTATTCATAACATTATTATTTATTCATAAAATTATTTTTTATTCATAAAATTATTTTTTATTCATAAAATTATTTTTTATTCATAAAATTATTTTTTATTCATAAAATTATTTTTTATTTTTTATTCATAAAATTATTTTTTATTCATAAAATTATTTTTTATTCATAAAATTATTTTTTATTCATAAAATTATTTTTTATTCATAAAATTATTATTTATTCATAAAATTATATGAACAATTAAATTAATGCCAAATCAAAACTAGACAGACATTTTGATGGATAATAAAAACAAAGAAAACAAAGTTAATTAAAATGCTAATAAAATTTTTGAAACTTGTGTTGTTTCATACAAACTTGTGTATAACCAGACCCTCCTTTTATTCTGTTTTAACTGTAATGTTTGATAAATGACATGACAACAATTTTGTTCATAGAAATATTTTTATTCATAAAATTATTATATTATTTATTCATAAAACTATTATTTATTTATAAAATTATTATGTATTCATAAAATTACTATTTATTCATAAAATTATTATTTATTCATAAAATTATTATTTATTCATAAAATTATTATTTATTCATAAAATTATTATATTATTTATTCATAAAACTATTATTTATTCATAAAATTATTATTTATTCATAAAATTATTATTAATTCATAAAATTATTATTTATTCATAACATTATTATTTATTCATAACATTATTATTTATTCATAAAATTATTTTTTATTCATAAAATTATTTTTTATTCATAAAATTATTTTTTATTCATAAAATTATTTTTTATTCATAAAATTATTTTTTATTCATAAAATTATTTTTTATTCATAAAATTATATGAACAATTAAATTAATGCCAAATCAAAACTAGACAGACATTTTGATGGATAATAAAAACAAAGAAAACAAAGTTAATTCCAATGCTAATAAAATTTATCCCCCCCCCCCCACCAAGGTTTTTTTTTAAAGTTACCTTCTTAAAAAAGAAATAAGAATTTAAACGCTGTGTACACATTATTCCTACTCCATGCCCCCTAAAATAGGATTTACATACATTGTGTATCTACAGTCAAAACAAGCATTAAAGACATAAATTATGCACACAAACTGAAAAACTACTTACAAATGAAATATAAGAGGCATGTACAAAATATTTCTATACAAGTTATCAGCAAGGAGGAGCCATGATGGTTCTTTTTGGACCCCGCTGTTGGTCTACATAACAAAGAAAAGTAGGGAGATAGAGAAATGGTGTTTGAACGTCCACTTGACACAAACTAGGTCATTTCGGGACTAACATACGGTTTAATTTTATTTCAATAATTCGCTTGCGCATATGGGTCTTTAGCAGTGGAAGGAAACCGGGGTACCCGGAGAAAACCCACGAGGTTGGACAGGCGACCCCACTCCTTGCCACGTACAACCGGGAATTCGAAACCACGCCAGAATGGCAGGCCGTATGATACAGTGTGCGCACACTATGCATTCGACCACCCCCCCCCCAAAGAAAAGTAGGATGTTAAACCCCTTTTCAACTTTTAAAGAGAGGGGGAGAGAGGGAGAGAGAGAGAGAGAGAGAGAGAGAGAGAGAGAGAGAGAGAGAGAGTGGGGTTTAAGGTCCACTCGACACCTAGCTATTTCAGGACTAACATATGGTTCAACTATATTTCAATAATTAGCTTGCGAGTAGGGGTCTTTAGCAGTGAGTAGTGAGAGGAAACCGGACGACCCGGAGAAAACTGACACGATCCTACTCATTATCAAAAAATAAAGATGGCGCCCATGTGGTTGCACATGTGAATGTGCTCTCACATTTTGTTAATTTGTGTCTAAGTTCTTGGATTTGCATTCTTAAATTTTGGATCTGTGTATACCTTCAAGTTTCAAGATCAGCATAGGGATAAAATTGTCCCTCAAAATCTGTGTTTTGAAGTAGAATTTGAAACCAAACAACTTGTGATCTTGATTTAGTTGAAGCCTTGAATTCCTTTGATTTTCACTCAGAGGATTGATTAGATCTCGATTTAGTTGAAGAATTGAATTACTTTGACTTTCACTCAGAGGATTAATTAGATTTAAAGCTGATTAATGTGTTTTGGTGTTAACATGTTCTTGTTGTATCATGGTGTGATCATGATGATCACCTACTCACAAGCACTTACAACAATCATCAACTATAAGAACACTATCTCACAATGATTTTGTATGTCTTAAAGAAATTGGTATTCTTAAAAAATTTAGAGGGAATCGTTCTGACGCTCAGAAGCAAAATAAATCTTACTCTCAGGCTCGTCCAGGGTCTTTGAAAATATGTCTTTGGAATGTTCAGTCTGTTAGAAACAAAACCCTTGAAACATTTGATTGAATAACCGATTGTGAATTTGATGTCTTCTTAATAACTGAAACGTGGTTGTCTCAGAGTGGTGACGAAGCCAGGTGTGCTGAAATGACACCACCGGGTTTTATGTGTGTTCACGTTCCACGAATAACTGGTAGGGGAGGGGGGTATAGCTGTTATTTTCAAGGAACACTTGCGGCTTCAAACACCAAAAACGTACACATCTTTTGAACATTTATCATTTACTATAAAATCTGCATCAAAAAACCTAAAGATAATCTGTATCTACAGACCACCCCCTTCAAAAAAAAAACAAGTCTACCGATTCAGACTTCGTAACTGATTTCAATAATCTCAGTGAAGATCTTGATTGCAATGATAACATCCTAATTGCTGGAGATTTTAACGTGCATTTTGATTCTTCTAATAACAAAATTACAAAACGTATCTGCGAGCTTCTGGATATTCACGGCTTGGTGCAGACCATTACTCAACCGACACATAGTTCAGGGCACACCTTAGACTGGGTTGCTTGCCGTAATCATGAACTTATTCATAATGCGGATGTCATTGACAAGCTAATGTCTGGTCATTTTGTTATATCCTTTAATTTTAATTTCTCAAATACTTCACGTAAAAACTGGAAAATATGCTATAAGAACTTCAAATCCATCAATATTGAAGAATTTAATATCGATCTTCTAAACAGCACTCTCTATTCACACAATGTTCTAATGATGTTGACCATATGGTACTTGACCTCCTTGATAAACATGCACCCATCCAAACCAAAACCATCAACCATTTAAAGAAAACACCATGGTATGATGCGTCTGTAAATGATGCTAAGCGAACACGCCGAGCAGCTGAAAGGAAGTGGCGTAAAGCAGGGTTAGTGGTACATAAACAAATTTACACAGAGTCTCGAAAACATTTTATGAAATGTGTTATAAATGCCAAATCACAGTATTTCAACGAAGAAATATCATCATGCTCACGAAATCCGAAATTATTGTTCTCAACGCTAAACTATTTACTCGGAAAAGAAAAGAGTGTCATCCTTCCAGAAGGAGACGATAGTATTAAATTCTTGATACAATTTTACCCATTATTACTAACATCATAAATACGAGTTTGCAGTCTCGAATAGTACCGGTATGTTTTAAAACTGCAGTAGTCAATTCACAACTACTGAAAAATTATCGACCAGTATCAAATTTGACCTTTCTGTCCTGTCTAAAATTCTGGAGAAGGTTGTCAAGCAGCAACTTCTTAGTCATTTAGAAAAATTTCAACTTCTTGAGGAGTTCCAGTCCGCTTATCGCTCTGGCCACAGCACTGAGACAGCACTACTATGTGTTCTTGATGCCATAAAATCATCTGTTGATGAAGGAAAGCTCGGAGTCCTGGTCCTGTTGGATTTATCAGCAGCTTTCGATACTATTGACCACGGCTACCCAATGAATCGACTTTCATCAGACTATGGACTAACTGGAAACATTCTAAAATGGTTTTCATCCTATCTCACTGAACGATTTCAGTATGTTGAAGTTAACAAATTCTCATCAAGTCATCAACAACTCTTATGTGGTGTTCCCCAAGGATCTGTCTTGGGACCGATAATTTTCACAATGTATACTAAGCCGTTAGGCAAACTTATTCATGATGACAATCTGCTGTATCAGTATCATTTTTATGCGGATGATTCTCAGCTCCTTGACAGTTTCAAGCCACTTCCGATCGATCAAAATGCCGTCATTAAGAATCTGGAAGGGTGTTTTGAAAATGTCAAAAAATGGATGTCATCCAATATGTTTAAACTCAACGAGGAAAAGACTGAGTTTCTTCTAGTGGGTCCTACCAGCAGACTTAAGAAATGTGACATTCGAAAGATCAGCATTGGAAACACCGAAATTCCTATGTCTAAATCTGTGAGAAATCTTGGAATTCTTGTCGATTCTCGTCTCAGCTTTGAAAACCATGTGAACAACATTTGTAAAATGTGACATTTCCATCTCCGAATGATAGGGTCCATTCGTCATCTTATAACTGAAGATGCTGCTGCAACCTTAGCTCGATCCTTCGTCCTGTCCAGAATAGGTTATTGTAATTCAGTACTAACTGGTATTACGAACAAACAGATTTCAAAACTCCAAAGATTACAAAACCGTGCTGCTTACATTGTCACAAAAACTAAATCAAGATCACACATCACCCAAGTCCTGAACAAATTACATTGGCTCCGTGTTCGAGAAAGGATCAACTTTAAAGTCTTATCGTTAACATATCAATCGATAAATAAATCCGCGCCAGGTTACCTTCAAAATCTGGTATCACTGTACCAACCTAAACGATCATTAAGATCAGAAGGAAAACTATTATTAGATGTACCTGCCTATAAATTTAAATCTTTGGGATCTAGAACTTTTCGATACAGTGCATCAATTGTTTGGAATACACTTCCAGAAAATATCCGACAATGTGAATCTCTGTCGGTTTTTAAATCCAAAGTGAAAACTTGGTTATTTAGTCACTATCATTAACACTCCAAAGTGAGAACATTTTCTAGCGCCTAGTGCATTCCCTGGTGGATTGAATAGTCGCGCGATAAAAATATCATTATTATTATGATACAGCACCTTATGATACAGCATGCACGTCCTACCCCCCCCCTCCTTCATTTAATAAGCAAGGAAAAGTCACCTTAATGTACCCGAGTGCCCTATATAATACTTCATGATTGACGACCAAATCTGAGTGATTTAAAAGTTACTTTACATTCTATATTTTACACAAATTTCTGGAGAGAATTACAATAAAATTATTTTTTTCAAAGGATATTTAACATTAAATACTAAAATAAAATATTTAAGTAACAGATCAAATGCAACAGATAACCTATTAGCTTTTATAATCACTACATTCCTTTTCAAAATTATAAAACAAATTGATGGCTTAATATTCAAAAGGTATGGTTGAGTTCTCTTTTTGCTGGAATCATACATCAAATGCTCTCCAGTCTGAAAAAAAATATTATACATTATTATAGTAGGCAATAAATATGGTTTAGAATGTTTAAATAAACAACTCATTTTGCAACATGTAGGGTCTCTATTTTGTTTCAACTTTGCATAATACTTATTGTGCCCTTTTTAGTTACAGACCTAGGCAGATGATGAAGCCTCAATGGGTAAGAAGCCTGAACAAAACTCTTGAAAAAATGACAATTTAAATGAGTTTATTGTCTTACTATTTTGCTACTAAACTCGGCTAATGAAGATGAGCATACGCCATACAGTGTGCTATGTGGGAAATTTTGCCGTGCATGCCAATGTGTACACGGGACCTCGGTTTTTTGTCCTATCCGAACGTCTAGACAGCTGTCCTTGTCAGACCCTCCGTCTTGAATCACTGACGAGGCGAAACCACACTGGAAAATCTGGATGAATTTTCTCGTCCAGGCTAGAGAGTCAGAGTCTTACCCACCTCTAGCCACATGATCCCCTGCTCCACTAGGACAAGTGTGAATACAGTATTGTATACAGTAATATGATATGATATTATTTATATTTTACAAATTCGTGCATTTGAAGGCTTTATAATATACTATTCAAAAAAAAGTAGGGGATATTTGATTTGGGGGGCATAATACTAAAATATGCAAATGACTACGAAAAAAGTCACTATAGAACCTAACAGAAGAAACATTTCCAGTTACATGTGACGCCCAAACGCACCAATAGCTACCGCATGGAATGCAGGTGATGCTTCCCCAAGATTTGCACGACTTGAATGTTACAGTCATTGTGGCATTGAATTCCAGGGTGGAAACATCAGTTTAATTGTTTTAGTGACCAGAAAACAAATTTTGATATGCGTCGGCTTACCCAAAATCAAAGGTTACGTGCCCTTGGCATGCTACAGATCGACACAACACAGGTGGTTGTGGTTCGGACGATGAATGTTTCTCAGTCTGTCATAAGCAGGCTATGGTCCAGATACCGTGATACACAATCTGTACAGGACAGACCACGCTCAGGTCGACCAAGGGCGACAACTCAAGCCCATGATCGATTTATCCGTACCTCGGCCTTGAGAAATCGTGTCATCACAGCAAATCAGATCAGCGCTCGTCTTCAAACAGAAACTGGTGTGAGAGTGAGTGGCCAGACGATTCGGAATCGACTGCATAGGGGTCACCTTCGCGCCCGACATCCTCGCCTGATTCCTTCTTTGAGAGATCATCACATTCAGGCAAGACGTCGGTGTAGGGATCGTCAACATTGGGATAATCGACGCTGAAGCAATGTGATGTTTTCAGATGAGTCAAGGTTCACTGTTGATTTTTTGGACAGACGTAGGAGGGTGTGGCGTCGTCGAAACGAACGCTTCCAAGACGTTAACGTCATCAGACATGATCGATTTGGGGGTGGTTCTGTTATTATTTATTATTATTATTACCATAGATTTATATAGCGCTCTTTTCATAAAATGTTTAAGGGCGCTTTACAATAAAATGATTAATAGCATAAAATACATAAATATAATGTTTAAAAGTATATCGAACATAAATTAAGAAACATTCAACTAAAGGTAAGCATAAGCCTAAAAGAAGTCTAAATAAATATGATATATAAATATAAAACAAGATACAAAACGATTATTTAAAAGCAATATTAAATAAATACGTCTTTAAGCGAGTTTTAAAAATAGATAATGAAGTGCTGCTTCTGATAAAATAGGGGATCTTATTCCACAACTTAGGAGAAGCCACTGCGAAAGCCTTTTCTCCGTATGACACCATATTGGCACTTTTTTCGACTAAAAGATATAAATCCGCTGCGGACCGTAAGTTTCTACATGGGATATAAAAGCGTAAAAGACTAGAGAGATAAATTATGTATACATTTAAAAGTTAAAAGTAAAATCTTTTACTGAATTCTGAAATTAAAAAGAATAGGAGTAATGTGATCGCTAAAAGAGGCTCCTGTTATCATTCTAGCAGCACAATTCTGAACTTTTTGAAATTTAGTAATGTGTTTTAAAGGCAAACCATATAAGAGCGAATTAAAATTATGAAGACGAGAAATGACAAGGCAACTGATTAGTGTTCTAGTAGCATCTGTGGTTATATATTTCCTGATTTTACTAATATTACGAAGATTTAGATAACCTAATTTGCAAATATTATTGACATGATTTTCCAAAGACATATTAGAATCAAATATTGCACCTATATTTCTAACTGTATGTACAGAATTGATTGAACTACTATCAACATTGATAGATAGATTATTACAAATAGGTAAATTAGTTTTTGAACCGATAACTATGAATTCAGTTTTTTCGTCATTGAGTTTTAAAAAGTTATCTGTCATCCAGGATTTAATTTCTAAAATACATTTCTCTAACTTCAACTTCGTTGTATCAATGTCATTATTTACAGGTTTAAATGAAATATAAAGTTGGGTATCATCCGCATATAAGTGGAATGATAGACCATATTTTCTGACGATAACACCCAGTGGTTTAGTGTATAAACTAAATAGCAGAGGGCCGAGGACGGAACCTTGGGGAACACCATATGTCAGGGATCTTTGTGACGATGCTATGCCATTCACAGAAACACTCTGTTTCCTATCAGTGATGTAAGATTCTAACAGTTTCAATGCATTGCCGGTTATGCCAAATTCCAGATCCAATCGTTTGAGTAGAATATTGTGGTCAACAGTATCGAATGCAGCTGGGAGGTCGAGAAGAATCAGAAGAACAAATTCACGATTGTCTAGACACAGATTTATATCATTGTGAACACGCACAAGTGCCGTTTCTGTGCTGTGAAACTGTCTGTACGCACTTTGAAATTCCTCCATTAAGTTATTGTCGCTGACATACGATGTTAACTGTGCAGCAATAACCCGCTCCAATGTTTTCGACAAGAAGCTGGGGTTCGATACTGGCCGATAGTTTTTGTTGACATTCCTGTCCAGATTCGGCTTTTTAATTAATGGAAAAACAACTGCTGCTTTAAATATATTTGGAAATGTATTTTCGTCAATAGCAGAACTAATAATGCTAGTTATAACTGGTAAAAAGTCGTCCAAACATGTCTTAAGAAATGTGGTTGGTACAGGATCCAGCAAACAGGATTTGGATGCCGACCTTAATATAACTTTTGACACTTCTTCATTTGAATACTGGCGAAAGCTACTGAATAATGATTTTGATGAACGAGTGGTTACTGTTGTATTGCTTTGGCTTTCTAAATGCTGGCGAATCTTCTGAATCTTATCACTGAAGTGGTGAGAAAAACGTTCGGATAACTGTTCTACTGAATCAGTGTTCGGAAGTGTAGTTCTACCATGAGAAGGACTCAACAAAGAGTTTGTGATTTTCCAAATATCTCGTTGTTTATTGTGACTAGAATCGATCTTGTCAGAATAGAATTTTTTCTTAGCATCTTGAATCATGTGGTTTAATTTGACTTTAAGGCTTTTGAACATATCCTTGTGGACAGTTAGATTTGATTCGCGCCATACATGCTCAGCTTTATTACGGAGACGTTTGATATCTAAAATATCACTGTTAAACCATTCACAATTTGGTCGAATTTTAAACGTTTTCGTTTTTTCAGGAGCTAGTTCATTTAATATATTGGTTAAGATGGAGTTGTATTGTTCAACTTTTTATCAACAGAATCCAGGAACAGAATATCAGAAAAGTCACTATTAGAGAGTGCACCGAGGAAAACATCTTTATTTAGATCCCTGAGTTTTCTATAAGTGATTGTTTTGGTGAGATATGCAGGTTTAGAGATTTGCAAGTTGAAAATAACAGTAATGGTGTGGGGAGGCATCACTGTTGCTGGAAGAACGGCTTTACATGTTGTTGCAGGGCGTGTTACAGGCCAGTACTACCGGGACAACATCTTGGCAGTCAATGTTGTGCCGTTCGCACGACCTCATGGCTGTCGTTTAATCTTCCAGGATGACAACGCAAGATGTCACAGGGCCAGGATCGTTACAGGTTACCTCCAAAAACAGAACATCACCACATTACCTTGGCCAGCACTGAGTCCCGACCTGTCTGGGACATGCTTGGACAGGGGTTACGTCAACGTCAACAACGTCCTGCCAATGTCCAAGAACTTGCTGCTGCGTTGCAACAGGAATGGGACAATCTGGACCAAAATGACCTTAGACGTCTCATTAGGAGTATGCCACGTCGGATCAATGCTTGTTTGGCAAACAGAGGAGGATTTACCCGTTACTGACTTTGTTGTGATGCTGTGGTAACTTTGCTGTTTGACCCCGGGTATCATTTTACCCTTATAATGGTCAGTCTGTGCCTTACTTAGTCTAACGATCATTTGGAATAAATCGATGAATGTGAACTTCAATTCATTTTGTCATTTGTTTCTTCGTCAGTTTCATTGGGTGACTTTAATAACACTTAAAAATCAAATATCCCCTACTTTTTTTGAATAGTATATACTAGAATTGAATAGTTACCCACCAAGAACAAGCTGCTCTATCATCATTTATTCAGCCATTTCTTCTTCCATTATTTTCTTTTTAAATTTCTGTTCTTGTATGATCTTTTTCTCTGTGATTTTCATATGCATCCATTACTGAAACTGAAAAAATAAATACATGACATGTAATTAACTATAAAAGATACTTTACCACAAACTGTGTGAGGGATCACGTGGCTAAGATGCTGGCTCGCTAGCCTGGAGGTCGGGTGTTTGATCCCTGCATTGGCCGAGAAAGTTCATCCACTAATGCAGGAAGGATGGCCTGGCAAGGACAGTTGTCTAGTCGTTTAGATGGGAAGGATAACTGAGTTCCTTTGGCAGTTGAAATTCAATATAAGAGTAGGCCTTAGAGCCGCTTCCTGGGCAAAATTTCACTCATAGCACACTGTATGGCATATGCCTGTCTTCATTAGGCCACGTTAGGAGCAGAACAGTAGGACGTTGTACCCGGTTTCATTTCATTTCACAAACTCTGTGATATGAAATTGAAACTAATGTATCCCTGTGCTGGCGGAGTTTCTCACTCAAATCTTCAACGCATCACTGTCTTCGGGAATTTTCCCTGATAGTTTCAAGGAAGCGGTTGTTAAACCTTTATTGAAAAGTCAGGTTTAGATGTGTCCATTCTGAAAAATTTCCGTCCTCTTTCTAACCTTTCTGTTATGTCGAAATATCTGGAAAAAATCGTTGTGACTCAAATTACCAAGTACCTAAGTGAAAACGATTTGTAAATGAAGTATCAGTCAGCATACATAGAGCTTACCACAGTACCGAGACCGCACTTCTGCGGGTGCAGAATGATGTACTTTGTGCATTGAACGATCGGAAGGACGTAGTTCTTGTGATGCTTGATTTGGCAGCTGCGTTTGATATGCTTGATCATACGGTTTTACTGCATATTCTTCAAGAACGTTTTGAATTTACTGGTACTGTGTTGAATTGGTTCTAGTCGTATTTATCAATTCGTCATTTTCGAGTTTCCATTGATTCCTTGTCAGCTTCCCGCGAGTTCGACCTAGAGCCCTCTCTCTCTCTCTGTTGCATAAGTGCCATATAAATACTTAATGCGGGATTGTGTCTTCACATACACTAATAATTGTAGGACATTGGTAAAAAAAAAAGAAAACGAAAGAAGAAAATATAAATTATAAAGATTAAATGAAATTCAAATTGTTGTTACTAGTTTTTCTTCTATATGGAGTACTTGGTAAATTCTCAATAATGGCTTAAAAACTGGTAGGTGGAAAGAGTCACACCACAGCATTGACTGAAAAATAAAATGAAACTAAAGAGAAACTTCCAAAGACTCATTCTAAATTCTATCATTTTTATTGACTGAATCAGTGTAATAATTACACAGAGGTTGGACGGATTGTGTGTGGAAAATATCTGCTTATTTGATTAGAGAGGGTCTTTTTTTAAAACATAAATTAGATTACATTTCAACAAACACAACAGTGTAAAAAGTTATTTTCTAGTCCGTGCCCGGGTTTATGTCTACTCTCTTGCGAAAACATGAAACAAGAATCGAGCAAGATGGCCGCTAATCCAAATACCAATCCAACCGCCCTAGGAAGCCTATTATTTTAAAACAGATTCTTACCTACTGGCTCAACTCAAGCCGTTTCTTGTTTAATGTGATTCTGTAACATCGTGGCGCCGAACAACTGATGTTCGTTAAGCAAGATATCGGAAAAATGAGACAGATTCAACAATATCATGCCGAAATATTTTTTTCACTGTGCCCGCCATTGTAAATGACAAATTACCACCGCCGCGCATGCGCGAATCTCCGTCCTAATTCCCGAAGAGTAATCTGCGCGCGCGAAGTGAATTACTGCGCTGATAATCCGCTTAATCTTAATCGGTATTCACCATGGATCACTGCCTTAGTATTATTAGTCATTTTTATGAATTTTGCGACGGTCAGTTTTTTGCTATAAGTACGAACAAGGCGATACGGAAAGAAAAGTATGACCGTATATAATTCCGGGGAAATGGTTGGATTTTTTAAAGGAAACGAAATACTAATATATACAAAGAAACAATATCGATGCTATGGAAATAAATACATGCTATTTGTTTTTTTATAAATATTTACAAACCTGCAGTCTTGTATTCTCCATGGTGAACTTTATATCACTGCTCAAAAATCATTTCAGCACGCTGTTAATGGTAAATGTTTGTGTGTGAAATCGCTTTATTTACCGTCCGCTTCCACCAAGGTGATATCGCAGACAAAATGTAGCTTAGATTACGTTGATTTTATTAACAAATAACATTACAAAAGAGTTTTATCCATTTTTTGTCAACGCGTTTGGAGTCAATTGTTAAAATCACACCGGAATGCTCACCAGGTGTGTTAGGTATTCCTTTAATCTACCAGTTTATTGGACCAATAAAAAAAAATCAACAACTTTATTGTAACTACAGACATCTAAACACCAATTAACAGTCAAGTCTGTCTGGCTATATTGTCTGTGTAAAAAAAAATTCCTTTTTTATAACTTGTGGACCCCAAAATTAAGACTTTGTATGGAGTTTAATTTTTAAAATTAAAAACACAAAATATTTATTGACGATAGTATACACATTATTTGTGTTAATTTATGACAAAAACACAAGATTTTATAAATCAACACAAGTTTGTGTTACAGCATTAAAAAGAACACAAGTTTGTGTTGATGCAATGCAAAACAACACAAGTTTGTGTAGAATAATTTTAACGCAAGTATTTGTGTTGTGACCCAACACAAGGGGGGTTGGGATGGCCTAGTGGTCTAGAGTGCCGCGCTGCGACCTCTAGCTGGCCGGTCACCTCTGGCTTGCGGCTGTGGTTTCGAGCCCTGGTGTGAGCGTATGTGGCATGGAGATAGGGGCGCCTTCTCAACCTCATGGGTTTCCTCCGGGCACTCCGGTTTCCTCCCACTGCTAAAGACCCCTACGCGCAAGCGAATTATTGAAATGAAATTGAGCCATATGTTAGTCCCGAAATGACCTAGTTTGTGTTGAGTGGACGTTAAACCCCATTTCTCTCTCTCTCTCTACCCAACACAAGTTTTTTTCAGTGTATAATCATACAGTATCACAGTAATCAGAGCCACAGAATCAATATATAATCATATAGTATCACAGAATCAATAATCATAGTATCACAGAATCAGTATATAATCATGCAGAATCACAAAATCTGTGTATACAATCATATTATACTATTCAAAAAAAGTAGGGGATATTTGAATTTTAAGTGTTATTAAAGTCACCTAATGAAACTGACGAAGAAACAAATGACAAAATGAAATAAAGTTCACATTCATCGATTTATTCCAAATGATCGTTAGACTAAGTAAGGCACAGACTAGCCATTATAAGGGTAAAATGATACCCGGGGTCAAACAACAAAGCTACCACAGCATCACAACAAAGTCAGTAACGGGTAAATCCTCCTCTGTTTGCCAAACAAGGATTGATCCGACGTGGCATACTCCTAATGAGACGTCTACGGTCATTTTGGTCCAGATTGTCCCATTCCTGTCGCAACGCAGCAGCAAGTTCTTTGACATTGGCAGGACGTTGTTGACGTTGACGTAACCTCTGTCCAAGCATGTCCTAGACATGCTCGATGGGGGAGAGGTCAGGACTCAGTGCTGGCCAAGGTAATGTGGTGATGTTCTGTTGTTGGAGGTAACCTGTAACGATCCTGGCCCTGTGACATCTTGCGTTGTCATCCTAGTAGATGAAACCGCGGCCATGACGTCGTGCGAACGGCACAACATGGACTGCCAAGATGTTGTCCCGGTAGTACTGGCCTGTGACACGCCCTGCAACAACATGTAAAGCCGTTCTTCCTGCAACAGTGATGCCTCCACACATCATAACAGAACCGCCCCCAAATCGATCATGTCTGATGAGGTTAACGTCTTTGAAGCGCTCGTTTTGACGACGCCACACCCTCCTACGTCTGTCCAAAAAATCAACAGTGAACCTTGACTCATCTGAAAACATCATATTGCTCCAGCGTCGATTATCCCAGTGTTGACGATCCCTACACCAACGACGTCTTGTCTGAATGTGATGATCTCTCAAACAAGGGATCACGCGAGGACGTCGGGCGCGAAGGTTACCCCTATGGTCTGTCCTGTACAGATTGTGTAGCACGGTATCTGGACCATAGCCTGCTTATGACAGACTGAGAAACTTTTATCGTCCGCGCCACAACCGCCTGTGTTGTGCCGATCTGTAGCATACCAAGGGCACGTAACCTTTCATTTTGGGTAAGCCGACGCATATCAAAATTTGTTTACTGGTCACTAAAACAATTAAACTGATGTTTCCACCCTGGAATTCAATGCCACAATGACTGTAACATTCAAAGTCAGAGTCGTGCAAATCTTGGGTTGGACCCCCATGATGATACCAAGCATCACCTGCATTCCATGCGGTAGCTATTGGTGCGTTTGGGCATCACATGTAACTGGAAATGTTTCTTCTGTTGGGTTCTATAGTGACTTTTTTCGTAGTCATTTGCATATTTTAGTATTATGCCCCCAAAATCAAATATCCCCTACTTTTTTTTGAATATTATATATCACATAATCAAAACCACAATAACAGCATATTATCACACAGTACAGGATCAGTATAAATATTGTCATACTACATACAGTATCACAGAATCAACATATAATCATGCAGTATCAAAGAATCGATATATAATTACATGTATGACTCATCACTATCATTTGTATCTTGTAAGGTAACTCTTCTGTAATAATAAAACAAAATGAGACAAGTTAGCTTTGGCATGAAATGTCAATACAAATATCCAGTAAAGTAATGAGTGGACGACAGCGCATAATATGGTTGTGCTTATTTTGACATTAAACCCCATTTCATTTAATGTCATTTCCAAACTACCTTCCAAATATCTAAACTATTTCGATATGCTTACAACCGGTGTCTCAACTGGCACTGCTTTGAAGAAAGTATTTGTAACACATGCAAGTATAGACAACAGTGGGCAAATTTTGAAATCTACATTTATAATAATAGTTTTTGAAATATTTATACTTAAATAAAGCTTTGCATTATATTGTAAATTCAACACATAGACATTATTTAATCACAATGTTAACAAAATGTGGGTTTTCTCTGGGTACTCCGGTTTCCTCCCACTGCTAAAGACCCCTGCCGCTAGCAAATTATAAAAAAATGAGACCATATGTCTCAACAGGTTAAAATTTTCATTATTTACAAAACAAGACAATACATGTTTTGCTCAACTTCTACTAAAGCTATATGTTTCAATGGCAATTGTCACAAGTTAAAACTTTCGATTCCACCAATTTTTTCAAAGTTATAAAGGGCAATAACCTGGGCAGTAATTATTGGAAATCATTGAACTCAATAGAATTCTTCACCATGTGATCATAAACGGTGTGTAAAATAAATATAAATTTAATTAGATTATGATTTTGTTGACAGGCCTTCTTAGTCTAGGTGTTGTGGTAGAAATACAAAAATCACTCAAAAGAAAAACTTCTCATTAGCAAAATGCACTACTACTATAACAAATAGGTTGATGTTTGTACAAGCTTAAGCTTGGCGTGTATGCTCTGGAATACAAAATTGTAAAAAGAACAAGCGGTTGCCATGCCAACACCGAATTCCCCACAGCTGTAATTCCAAAATAAATAGATGACATTTATTTATTTCAAAGTACTGAGTCATCAAACTATAGATTAAGTTTTATCAATCTCTATCTGACATAATCAAAGTTATCATGTCCCAAAGCATCAACCAATGAAATTGCTTAGCTCCTAATGAACTTCCAGATCAATTTTAAACATTATACCTCAAATAAAAGCGCATCTGTTTTGTTCCGACGTCTTGGCCAATCAAATTGCTTGTTGCTTCTTAACCAATTTTAAACATTCTACCTGAAATGAAAGCGCATTTTTTTATGTTCCGACGTCTTTACCAATCGCATTGCTTGATTGTCCTTAGCCTTAGCAGAAAATTCTCATCATCGAACTAAGTCAAGGTAATAATATACTCAGCCAAATTAAAAACTTGAGATTGATGAATTTCAACAATATTTTTTTCTGTTAAGTCAAATAAATGTTAAAGTGTTTCTAACTATAAGTAGTAAGAAACCTTTAATTTCCGTATATTTAGTACACTAGTTCAAGATGTGCCGTCATTAATAAATGACATCTGATATGCAGATTCAACGACACCTTTTTTCATTTAGTGCTGGTCTTGTTATACTATACACGGGGCTATAAAACTTTCGTCTTTTCGGCTACAAATTGAATTTTAACATGAAATTCTGTGAAACATTATGTAGCACAGTTATAGCTACCCAAATTGAAAGTCCAACTATACAAAATTAAATCTGAATTCATGCTTAATAAACCCTATATAACGCACAATAACTTGGAGATATCCCTCTGTGATGTTAGGTGAAACTTATTAAAGGGTTTATTATTGTTGTTCCGAATGTGTAACCTAAATTCTTATATGAAGGTATATCTCTGTATATTTCGTAAACTAGTTCAAGTTGAGGTGATGTGATAAATAAACCTATACACCCCACCTCATCATGAGCTTTCGTTAACACTCCATGATTACAATCAGTTGTATTACACTGATCGTATTTAACCTCAGCTTTTAGTACTAGATTTATTAGTATAACACTTTTGAGTTTTCGACTACTTGCTGTGTAAAAGTATCAATCATTGAAAGTTTTACTACATTAAACTAAATCTTGACACTTTCATAAACCTTATATTACCTATGTATAAAATAATGATCTTTTCTCTCTCTCTCTCTCTCTCTCTCTCTCTCTCTCTCTCTCTCTCTCTCTGGGTGACATAGAGCGCTTGGTATAATGCAAATAATATATTCGCCCACATAGTAAATAAATGTCGCGCACCTATGCTTTTTCATATTTAACATGTCACTTGCATGAAGATAACACGTAACGAGAACGTATTTAACGTTCAATATCAAATGTAGCTGTACATATTTTGAAATTATGTTAGGTTTTCCAGCTCTCTGTATATACCATGTAAATATGTTTGGTTTTCTAGTTCTTTGTTTAAATTGTATACTTATTATCACAGCCAAGTCCCCTTTCCCATATCGGACCCCACGCGACGCCCAGAAAAACACGCATCAATCTCTGACTTTTATTTTAATACCTCCCCTTTGCTTCGCAACAGCTATTAACAGATTTCTGCAAACCCCATGTAATGATAGTTTTTAAGATGTGCTGTCGTCCGCAAAGGGTAGGTAAACGTATTACTACACAACATATATACACATTTCCTTCATAACAGTTTTAACTTTATGCCAAGTTTAATTCTTATTAAGCTTTCATATGTATTACATATGAAAGCTTATTGTTTCTGTTAAAGTTATTATTAAGCTTTCATATTTCATATGAAAGCTTATTGTTTTTGTTAAAGTTATTAAGATTTTATATGAAAGCTTATTGTTTTTGTCAAAGTTATTAAGCTTTCATATTTCATATGAAAGCTTATTGTTTCTGTTAAGATTATTATTAAGCTTACATATTACATATGGAAGCTTATTGTTTCTGTTAAAGTTATTATTAAGCTTATTGTTTTTGTTAAAGTTATTAAGCTTTCATATTACATATGAAAGCTTATTGTTTCTGTTAAAGTTATTACTAAAATTATTATTAAGCTTTCATATTACATATGAAAGCTTATTGTTTCTGTTAAAGTTATTGTGATTACTAAAATTATTATTTATTAGGCTTTCAGACTTTCGTCACCGGAAGTGACATCATTTGGTCAAAAACTGCATTTTAAACTTTTTAAATCAATGTTTTATTCAACCAAGAATAACTTAATATGTATTAATAATTTTAACTTTTGGTTTAAATTCACATATAAACAAAACTCATATGGTCATATAGATATCATAAAATTGTTTCTAACTTGTTCGGTTGCCGAGTAATAGGCGGTTTTCTACAGGTCACTTTTGATTTGAAGGTTTCGCGGCCATAAAAGTGTCAATTATTATTCGATTTTCATAAACGTTACACCGTGTTATACCTAATGCCATTTGGGATTTCATACAAGTAATTTAAGATTTTCATTATCACCGGAAGTAACGTCATTTTGGCAAAAACTGTATTTTTAGCCTTCAAAACAGATATTTTATTCAAATGTGTCTGTTTTGAAATTTTTTTCAAATTAAGGTATTTGATGCTAATCAACAAATAGAATGAACCCATACGATCATACAGATACCACAAAATGGTTTGTTACTTGAACTGTTGCAGAGAAATAGCAGATTTTCTACAAGTCACTTTTCAAGTTTTTTGGTCTTTAAAAGTGGCAATTATTATTCGATCTACATAAAATTTTCACTATATGATATCGTATGCCATTTCTGATTTCATAAGACTAATTGAACATTTTCATTAACACCGAAAGTAATTTAATTATTTAATTTTGTCAAGATCATTTACAAGTAACAAATGTATAAAATGACTTGATATTGCTGGATTGATTGGTTGATTCTACGTCCATTTTATTTGTGTGCAATGTTAATTTGGAAACCGGTTTAGTAGTTTCGTTGGTACCGGAAGTGACATATGTTCAAGTGTAACTTGGCACCGAAAGTGACATGTTTAAGAGTAACTTGGCACCAGTGAAACCCGTCATTCCTGCATGCAGGTCTAGTTATTATTTATTATTAAGCTTTCATATTTCATATGAAAGCTTATTGTTTCTGTTAAGATTATTATTAAGCTTTCATATTACATATGAAAGCTTATTGTTTCTGTTAAGATTATTATTATTTTTTTTTTGTGTATTTTCTGCAAATCGGATTTCTCAGAATCTAACCATGGGATCTTTCTAAAACCTTGACCTACCCCCCCAAAAATGGTGTGCGAACGTTGTTTAAATATATTTTCAAAACGTTTTACGAATCCGAAATCACCGAATTTTACGAACGAAAAAACTGACAATGCATAGTCGTAACTTTGTTATTTTTTGACCGATTTTACTAATTCTTTATCTTTGAATACCTTGAAAAAAATCATTTTCATCTGCAGTTTCACATTTTCGAATTTCGAAAATTCGTCGCTGTGATTTCGAACCGGAAGTTTAGACCAATTTGACAACTTCTTTAATAGTTGTACGATTTTCATGAAATTTAGTATACAAGTAGATCTTACCGATGTGACTTCAAAAATATAATTAGAAATTTTCTAAATTATCTCCCCTTGGTGAAATTAAGGATCAAAGTTTTCAAAAAAATCGTCGAAATATAGGTCAGAATGACCTAATTTTTTTTTTCGATACTAGACAAGGAATTAATGATTCGTACACAAAATATGGAGTTTGTCGATCGAACCGGAAGTGCCACCATCTTTAAACGTGAAAAATCAAAAAGGCTTTTTTGCTATTTTACTTACAGACTCGGGAGTTATATTTTCGGAATCCTTGAAGGAATGCCTAAAAATCTATCGGATCAGAATTTTGATTTCGGTCATGTGATGGTCACAATTTTGAATTGAAAATGAAAAATAGAAGCAATTTGAAAGGCCCGGACTTCGGAACACAATAACTCTCCTTCTAATTGAGCTAGAATGTTCAAACTTGGTGTAGACGTTCACTAGGTCACTATCTTGATTGAGTTCAAAGATGAGCATTTTCTGCTTAGGGTAAGCAGAGATAAGCATGCTGATTTGTTGATTCTTTAGGGCACGATAACTTCGGTTATAATGAAGGGAGGGCGGTGAAATTTTTGTCAATAGAGAGTCTAATAGGTAGCCTTTTGTGTGAAATGATTGTATCATTTTTTTTAAATATCAGGGATAGCCGAAAAAAAGAGATTGAAAATCCAAAAAGTCGTATTTTTACAATTTGGAGCATGTTTAGAGGTTTTTCTCGTTAAGTCAACATACTATTTTTTTGGAACTTCTTCTACAAAGAGTCTTATTGGAAGTCTTTTATATGAATCCATCGATCAACAGTCCAACATATCAGGAGTAGAAGAACAAAAGGATCGAACATTGAAAACGGCACCCTTTCATTGTTGAGCGAAACATGAAGTGTGGGTGACTACAATCTACGCATTTAGTCATCGTATAGAGCTTATTCAACAGTATCGAATTCCAACTGCTTAGGGATATTTTACGTGCACTCCAATGTGTAAACGGGACCTTGGTTTTTCGTACCATCCGAAGGACTAGCTAGACAGCTGTGCTTGCCTGGCCCTCCGTTCTGCCTTACTGACAAGGGAACCACGCCGGGAAATCGAGATGAACTTTCTCTGTGCAGAACTTTCAATTCAGGCAAAACATTTATTGCATACGATTAAGCTGGTCAGTTGGAGCTTATTTTCAAAAGTTTTGTAATAATCGGTTGGTAATTAAAGTACCGTGCACATTAAACTGTTAAAACAGAAAATTTCGCCCGGTTGAAATGTTTCTTGCTATAAGTCAGCAATTTTCCGAATTCAGGGAGGCTGGATGGCTGAATGGTTAGCATGTGCTCGCTGTATTGTCATTGAGTCAACGGGCGTCGTTTCGATCTCCAGGTTGCTCGTGACATGGTGTATGATGTCCAACCTCGTGGGTTTTCTCCGTGTTCTTCGGTTTCCTCCCAACGGCTAAAGACCAGTACGTGCAAGGGGAGTTTTTAAATAAAATTAAAAAACATGTTAGTCCCGAAATGACCTAGTTTGTGTCGAATGGACGTTAGGCCGCATTTCTCTCTTTCTCTTTTTAAAGTTTTGTAATAATCGGTTGGTAATCAAAGGTACTGTAAAAGTGATAAAACAGAAAATTTGGCCCGGTTGTAATGTTTCTCACTTTAAATTCAGCAATTTGTCGATTTTAAGGGGCAAACGTTTATTGCGAACGATTAAGCTGGTCAGGGGGAGCTTATTTTTAAAAGTTTCGTAATATTCGGTTGATAACTAAAGGTACCGTGCAAATTAAACTGTTAAAATAGAAAATTTGGCCCGGTTGAAATGTTTCTCGCTGTAGGTCAGCAATTTGCCGATTTTAGGGAGGTTGCGTGGCTGAATGGTTAGCACGTGCGCTCTGTATCATAACGTCTGTCATTGAGTCAACTGTCCTTGTTTCGATTTCTTGGTTGTACGTGATAAGGAGTATGGTCGCCTTACCAACCTCGTAGGCCGTAACGGCGCTGCCCGGGTAAAATTTCCCTCATTGCACACTTTATGGCGTATGCCCGTCTTCATTAGCCCATTGTAGGAGCAGAACAGTAGGACGTTAAACCCCATTCAATTTCATTTCATTTTCTCTATGTTGCTTATTTATTATAGTGGATAAATATTTTTCTGGTTCTAGCAATTATTTAATTTCTGCATAGAAATCTCTGGCCAGTTTTTTTTTATTGCAGAGTGCCATTCTTGTATATTGCAGTCTATGACCCTTTGTTTGAAACATGCTTAAGAAGTTGTCACGATTTCCTACTTATAACCAAACATATTGGAAACCATAATTATATAACATATCTCTAATTTTGGAAGCCCGATTACAGCTATACAAGTTTAGGTTATTTCCCTTTACTTTAAAGATTATTTTTTTGCCCGGGTGCAATGTTTCTCACTACATTTAAATTTGTAACTTTGTGAGTTTTTGAACGATTTTGATATTATGTCTTTATAATTTTCCAAATCTACATATTTAACGTACATATTCAAACAGTTGAGTTCAACCTGATTCAAAAAGTTTTAGTTTTGTTCAAAGTTATCTCATTCATCGTATCAGTTATTTCCCTTTAGTTTTCAGATTACTCAATGTTTCATACTATATTTAGACTTGTAACTTCGCGAGTTTTTGACCAATTTTGATAGTTTGTTATTCTTATCCTTTTATTTGAGATACTTGATATAATCGATGACACGTGACGATGAATATGAAAGCTTTCATATCTGCATGGGACAGTAGCAGATCTAGTTATTTTTTTTTGTGTTTTTCCTGCAAATCGGATTTCACAGAATTTAACCATAGGATGTTTCTGAAACTTTGACCTACCCCCCCAAAAACGGGTAGTGGCTGTTGATTAAATATATTTTGGAAACGTTTTGCGAATTCGAAATCACCGAATTTTACGAACGAAAAAACTGACAATGCATAGTCGTAACTTTGCTATTTTTTGACCGATTTTACTAATTCTTTTTTCTTTGAATACCTTGAAAAAAATCAATTTCATCTGCAGTTTCACATTTTCGAATTTCGAAAATTCGTCGCTGTGATTTTGAACCCGAAGTTTAGACCAATTTGACAACTTCTTTAATAGTTGTACGATTTTCATGAAATTTAGTATATAAGTAGATCTTACCCATGTGACTTCAAAAATATAATTAGAAATTTTCTAAATTATCTCCCCTTGGTGAAATTGAGGATCAAAGTTTTAAAAAAAATCGTCGAAATATAGGTCAGAATGACCTAAAAAAAAATTTCGATACTCGACAAGTAATTACTGATTCCTACACAAAATATGGAGTTTGTCGATCGAACCGGAAGTGCCGCCATCTTGAAACATGAAAAATCCCTAAGGCTTTTTTGCTATTTCACTTACAGACACGGGAGTTATATTTTCTAAATCCTTGAAGGATGGCCCAAAAATCGCTGGGAGCAGAATTTAGATTTAGGTCAACTGATGGTTGCCATTTTGAAGTGAATATGAAAAGTAGTAGCAATTTGAAGGGCCGAGAATTTGAAACACAATAACTCTCCTTCTAATTGAGCTAGAATGTTCAATCTTGGTGTAGACGTTCACCAGGTCAATGTCATGATTGAGTGCAAAGATGAGCATTTTCTTCCTAGGGTAAGCAGAGATAAGCAGGCTGATTTGTTGATTCTTTAGGGCACAATAACTTCGGTTATAATGAAGGGAGGGTGGTGAAACTCATGTCAATTGAGAGTCTAATAGCTAGCCTGTTGTGTGAAATCATTGTATCATTTTTTTTAAATATCAGGAGTAGCAGAAAAAGAGATCGAAAATCCAAAAAGTCGTATTTTTACGATTTGGAGCATTTTTAAAGGTCCTTTTCTCTTAAAGTCAACATAATATTTTTGGGGAACTTCTTCTACAAAGAGTCTTATCGGTAGTCTTTTATATGAAACCATCGATCAACAGTCCAAAATATCAGGAGTAGAAGAATAAAAGGATCGAAAATTGAAAACGGCACCCTTTCATTGTTAAGCAAAACATGCAGTGTGGGTGGCTACAATCTGCACATTTATTCATCGTATAGAGCTTTTTTAACAATATCGAATTCCAACTGCTAAGAGATCTTTTACGTGCACTCCAATGTGTACACGGCGGGTGGGGGACACGCCAGAAAATCGAGATGAACTTTCTCGGCCAATGCAGGGATCGAACACCCGACTTCCTGGTTAGCAGGCCAACGCCTTAGCCACATAGTGTGGACACCCACTGTACATTTCATCCGTCAAATCAAATCATTTCATTGCATTAGACCAATAATTAATTATTCTTAATTTAAAACTTTATTTGAATATTAGTCTGGCATTATTAAATCCTAATTTTATTGGTCTTTTTTAAAATTAAACTTTCATTTAACTATGAACGTCCCTTAACGTGTCTCTTTAAAACAATTAAATACTCTAAAACAAAAAACAAAAAAAAATCAATAAGCGGGTCAATTCAGGTAAGTATAACTACGGGTTCTGTCCACCCCCTATTGTCTACGGCCATACCACGTTTAAAACACCAGTTCTCGTCCGATCACTGAAGTTAAGCAACGTCGGGCCCGGTTAGTACTTGGATGGGTGACCGCCTGGGAACACCGGGTGCGGCAGCGCCTTTTTGATCTGATTCTTCGTGAAAAAATCAATTTTCCGCCAATCAGACCACAGCGCGCACTCTTTTGCACCACTCCAGCCCTTCGCTCGGCCCGTCTCCCCAGGGAAAAAGAAACAAAAAGAATTTGTGTAAGCACAAGTATGGGTTCTGTTCACCTTCTCTCGTCTACGGCCACACCACGTTGAAAACATCAGTTCTCGTCCGATCACTGAAGTTAAGCAACGTTGGGCCCGGTCAGTACCTGGATGGGTGACCGCCTGGGAACACCGGGTGCTGTGGACGCTTTTTTAAAACCGACAGAAACCCCCCAAAAAATCAATAAGTGGGTCAATTCAGGTAAGTATAACTACGGGTTCTATTAACCTTCTCTCGTCTACGGACACACCACGTTGAAAACACCAGTTCTCGCCCGATCACTGAAGTTAAGCAACGTCGGGCCTGGTCAGTACTTGGATGGGTGACCGCCTGGGAACACCGGATGCTGTAGACGCCTTTTTAAAACCGACAACCCCCCCCCCCAAACAAAAAAAAAATCAATAAGCGGGTCAATTCAGGTAAGTATAACTACGGGTTCTGTGCACCTTCTCTCGTCTACGGCCACACCACGTTGAAAACACCAGTTCCCGTCCGATCACTGAAATTAAGCAACGTCGGACCCGGTCAGTACTTGGATGGGTGACCTCCTGGGAACACCATTTGCTGTAGACGCCTTTTTAAAACCGACCCCCCCCCCCAAAAAAAAAAAAAAATCAATAAGCGGGTCAATTAAAGTAAGTATAACTACGGGTTCTGTCCACCTTCTCTCGTCTACGGCCATACCACGTTGAAAACACCAGTTCTCGTCAGATCACTGAAGTTAAGCAACGTCGGGCCCGGTTAGTACTTGGATGGGTGACCGCCTGGTAACACCGTGTGCTGTAAACGCCTTTTTGCCCTAAACTCATTTACCATTTTGTTGTGAGCGACTTGTTATTCTTCCTATATGACATATTGCACGTGTCTGATTTCAAAGGGGGGGGGGGCTGAATGGTTAGCACGCGCGCCTGTGATTGAGTTAACTAGCGTGTTTTCGAATGCCCGGTTGTACGTGACAAGGAGTAAGGTCGCCTGTCCAACCTGCCATTTTTAATTTTTTTCCGGCAAATTTCATTTTCTCATCTTTCTCATTACAGTAATACAAGTTTCGGTTATTTCCCTTTAGTTTTCAGATTATTGTTATGCCTGGGTGCAATGTTTCATACTATATTTAGACTTGTAATTTTGCGAGTTTTTGACCAATTTTGATAATTTTTTCTTCTTATCGTTTTATTTAGGATACTTGATACAATCGATGACACGTGACGATGAATATGAAAGCTTTCATATCTGCATGGGACAGTAGCAGATCTAGTTATTATTTTTTTTTTCGCCGGAGCCTATTTCTCAGTGCCTGTAACAGATACCGATCTGGGGCCTAATTCTCTATTGGAAAACCATGTGTTGGCTACTTGATAAACTATTTTTGAAACTTCTGCGCAGACCGGAAGTGGTCGAATTTTGTGCTGTGTCAAAAAATTAAAAAACGGCCGTAGATTCGTCAATTCTGTACCTATTTTCATACAAATGACATTTTCGGAAACCCTGAGTCTTTTCTCGGACGATAGCAGTTGAAAATTTCGATATTTCGAAACTTCATCGCTGACTTCTTGCGATCGAAAAATGAAAAATATGGTTTGAGAGACAATTTTTGTTATTTTTCAAAATTTTCAAATTTGAGCTACATTTTTGGATACCTGAAAACCATCCGATTCCAGAAATATAAGTTTCATTCCGAGTTATCGCCCTTTATTTTTCGATTTTTTTCGAATTTTCTACCCATTTTATGAGCTCGGGTTTCGTTTTATGACAGAATTAACGTTTCTGAAACTTCTGAGGCATGAAGCCAAATGACCATTGCAAGGAATACAGCAATTTCAACAATAATGTGTACACCGGAAGTGGTCGAAATAATGTCCGATATTTTGAAAAAAATGCATAAAAATGGGTATTTTGGGGGAAAACGCGATTTCTCCGTCCGATATCAATGGATTAGACAAATTAGGGTACCATTAGATTGCACTAGGATTGTGCTATCGTATGATACCCAATTCGTACGGATACGATGAGCAGGCAGCAAAATATGGCACGCTGAAAATCAAGTATTTTCTGATTTGGAGCGTTTTTGGATGCCTGTATCTCGAAAACTGTAGTCTTGTGTACGAGACATCCCATTACGACTTTGAAATATCTGGAATAGGTGAAATAACGGACTGAAAATCAAAAAAAGTCGAAAAATCGTGAAATTTTGGAAAATGCTCTACTATTTTTTTTATTTTAAGAGATTTGCAAAAAGAGGTTGTATATTCAGAAAGGTGACCTAATTACGATTCTAACGATATATAATATGCATGTAGTTATTGAAATTTAATTTTCGATATTTTGAATTTTTTGCGTTTTTGGATTTTTTGAACATAGGATTTCTCAGGGCCATTTTATCTGATCAGATAATGTAATATATCATGACAGAGCCCTGTGGCTATTTTAGTGCCCAAACCGGCTATTAAAACTATTCCGACAATAATAACCATACCGGAAGTATTCAAATAATGAAAAAAAAAGGATAAAAAGACTGTCGCACTTGCGAAAAACTTGATTTCTCCCTAAGGTAATAGCGGACCAAAAGAACTAAAGTGTCGCTATATAGCCCTATTAATGGACCATCATATGGTATCTAAATAATACGATTTCGATGGTAAGGAAATAAATTATTGTATGCCAAAAATCTAGTATTTTCCGATTTTTTAACATTCTGAGACGCCCTTTTCTCGAAAACGACGTCACAGATTTTTCTTAAATTTTTCTTACTCAAAGTCCTATCGGTTGTCTATATAGTGAATCCAAAATGAAAAGCGTTGAAATAATATAAGTGGTCCAAAAATGGCCTCAAACTTTGAAAAAAATTAAAAAAAATCGTTAAATTTTTGGAAACGCTCTTTAATTTAACTTTTTTTCCCAAACTATTCAATGGATGTTTCTGAAACTTCTGGTACGTAAAGTTAAGTATCCAAAGAACTTCGTAAAGCTATCACAACAACGATGGTAAAACCGGAAGAAGTCGAAAAAATGTCCGATATTTTGAAAAAAAATTATTCCTTTACGAAAACCTTTTTTTATTTATGAATACTTTTTGATGATATTTTACACAGGAATTATTGATATAAAATTAAACCATGCTTGTCCCAAAATGACATAGTTTGTGTCTATTCGACGTTAAACCCCATTTCTCTCTTCTCGGTAGTGCCGGTTAATTTGAGATATATCTTGTCTCCCGTTAAGTTTTTTTACCTTTTTTAATTTCAGTTTATGGGTTCCAAGTTTATTATTTATTGCCTGGTGTGTATAAAACAATTCTCAATTGCGAATTCTCAACTTATTTGTTACCTATAATGATTTCTTTTGGCACCGGGAGTGAAGTAATTTTGCCAGATTATACAATTTTGACCGGTGTATTCGCAAGCAAATATTACTAAAAAATCTGATAGAGGGTGTCACTGAATCATAACAACTACAGTATCGTTTGGTAGCTCGATGGATCGGCTATTGTATGACGCACTTCCTGCCTGATTACTGAAAGCCGGTTCAGCACTGCAGGTCTGCAGGTCTAGTTATTCTTATTGTTATTATTCAGATTCCAATTTGAATAGATCTCAGCAACTACGTGTCGCATCGTTACGATTTCTTCGGTTTTACTAGGAAAGTGGGTGTGACTTAGAGGATAAAGCTATTTTGAACGTTCTGCGACAATGCGAAATGTCCGAAATCACCAAATTATCGTTTTTGAAAATATTGCAGTAATTTTAACAATAATCATTGAATTTTAACTTTCAATACATTTTGGCATAGCCGGAGACAGGGCACATAGATACGCTACTTTCGATTTTTGATTTTCGGTAAATCTTCGAAGATATTAGGCGCCAAATTTTGAAAATTTAAAATTTTACAAAAAAACTGTTTTATTTATGAATATCTTTTAGTTGTATTGTGCACAGAATTAAAGAGTCATCTGACTAGTGCAAAAATGTTAAAAAATTTTGTCTCAGTAATTTACCTTGGCCGCCATTGGCTAATTTAGTTTTTCAGTCCTAGATTAATTTTTTATTGTTCGATTGGTATAAAACAAAGTTCATATGCTTCGTTGTATCAATTGTCATTTTTTTTATTACCGAAAGTGTTATCTGTCGGCACCGGAAGTGGCATAATTTTACCAAAAACTACAATTTTGACAGTTATTTTCCTTCTTCGAAAACAAATATTATTTTTTGTAAAAATTATTTGACTCAAAGAGTGTGCCCTTTCAAGGCGCAAAAAATGTAGGAAGCAGTTTTTTTAATTTCGATTTCATTTTCGAGCAAATTCGATTAAGAGGCTAAAAATGGTGTAAAATTGGCCTATTTACAACCTATTCAGGCTTTTCAGATTTTAAAATATTTCTTCGTAACTGGATTTTTATAAAAGTGACATCATTTTGATTAAAATAGCACGTAGTGTCATATCAAGTTGATTACAATTTAAAATTGACACCGGAAGTGGCATCATTTGGTCAAAAAATGCATTTTAAACTTTTTAAATCAATGTTTTATTCAACCAAGAATAACTCAATATGTATTAATAATTTTAACTTTTGGTTTAAATTCACATATAAACAAAACTCATATGGTCATATAGATATCATAAAATGGTTTCTAACTTGTTCGGTTGCCGAGAAATAGACGGTTTTCTACAGGTCACTTTTGAAGGTTTCGGGGCCATAAAAGGGCCAATTATTATTCGATTTTCATAAACGTCACACCATGTTATACCTAATGCCATTTGGGATTTCGTACAAGTAATTTAAGATTTTCATTATCACCGGAAGTAACGTCATTTTGGCAAAAACTGTATTTTTAGCCTCCAAAACAGATATTTTATTCAAATGAGTCTGTTTTGAAATCTTTTTCAAATTATGGTATTTGATGCCAATCAACAAATAGAATGAACCCATACGATCATACAGATACCACAAAATGGTTTCTAACTTAAAAGTGGCAATTATTATTCGATTTACATAAAATTTTCACTATTTGATTTCGTATGCCATTTCTGATTTTTATAAGACTAATTGAACATTTGCATTAACACCGGGAGTAATTTAATTTTGTCAAGATCATTTACAAGTAACAAATGTATAAAATGAATTGATATTGCTGGATTTTGTTGATTCTGCGTCCATTTTATTTGTGTGCAATGTTAATTTGGAAACCTGTTTAGTGGTTTCGCTGGTACCGGAAGTGACATATGTTCAAGGGTAACTTGGCACCGGAAGTGACATGTTTAAGGGTGACGTGGCACCAGTGAAACCCGTCATTCCTGCATGCAGGTCTAGTTGTTTCTGTTATTTTTTTTTTTTTTTTTTTGTATTTTCTGCAAATCGGATTTCTCAGAATCTAACCATGGGATCTTTCTGAAACCTGTCATTCCTGCATGCAGGTCTAGTTGTTTCTGTTATTTTTTTTTTTTTTTTTTTGTATTTTCTGCAAATCGGATTTCTCAGAATCTAACCATGGGATCTTTCTGAAACCTAGACCTATCCCCGCAAAAAAGGGGTGCGAACGTTGTTTAAATATATTTTCAAAACGTTTTACGAATTCGAAATCACCGAATTTTACGAACGAAAAAACTGACAATGCATAGTCGTAACTTTGTTATTTTTTGACCGATTTTACTAATTCTTTTTTCTTTGAATACCTTGAAAAAAATCATTTTCATCTGCAGTTTCACATTTTCGAATTTCGAAAATTCGTCGCTGTGATTTCGAACCGGAAGTTTAGACCAATTTGACAATTTCTTTAATAGTTGTACGATTTTCGTGAAATTTAGTATATAAGTAGATCTTACCGATTCAGAAATATAATTAGAAATTTTCTAAATTATCTCCCCTTGTTGATATTAAGGATCAAAGTTTTCAAAAAAATCGTCGAAATATAGGTCAGAATAACCTAAAAAAAATTTCGGTACTAGACAAGTAATTACTGATTCGTACACAAAATATGGAGTTTGTCGATCGAACCGGAAGTTCCACCATCTTTAAACGTGAAAAATCAATAAGGCTTTTTTACTATTTTACTTACAGACTTGGAAGTTATATTTTCTGAATCCTTGAAGGATGGCCTAAAAAACTGTAGGAAGTGGAATTTTGATTTAGGTCAATTGATAGTCGCCATTTTGAATTGAAAATGAAAAATAGAAGCAATTTGAAGGGCCGGGAATTTGGAACTCAATAACTCTCCTTCTAATTAAGCTAGAATGTCCAAACTTGGGGTGTAGTCGTTCACTAGGTCAATGTCATGATTGAGTTTAAAGATGAGCATTTTCTGCTTAGGGTAAGCAGAGATAAGCATGCTGATTTGTTGATTCTTTAGGGCACGATAACTTCGGTTATAATGAAGAGAGGGTGGTGAAACTCCTGCCAATCGAGAGTCTAATAGCTAGCCCGTTGTATGAAATCATTGTATCATTTTTTTTAAATATCAGGGGTGGCAGAAAAAAGAGATCGAAAATCCAAGAAGTCGTATTTTTACGTTTTGGAGAATGATTAAAAGTCCTTTTCTCTTAAAGTCAACATAATATTTTGGGGGAACTTCTTCTACAAAGAGTCTTATCGGTAGTCTTTTATATGAAACCATTGATCAACAGTCCAAAATATCAGGAGTAAAAGAATAAAAGGATCGAAAATTGAAAACGGCACCCCCTTCATTGTTAAGCAAAACATGCATTGTGGGTGGCTACAATCTGCACATTTAGTCATCGTATAGAGCTTATTCAACAGTATCGAATTCCAACTGCTAAGGGATCTTTTACGTACACTCTATTATGTACACGGCGGGTGGGGGGCACGTCAGAAAATCGAGATGAACTTTCTCGGCCAATGCAGAGATCGAACACCCGACCTCCTAGCTAGCAGGCCAACGCCTTAGCTACATAGTGTGGACACCCATCGTACATTTCATCCGTCAAATCAAAGCATTTCATTGCATTAGACCAATAATTAATTATTCTTAATTTAAAACTTTATTTTAATATTAGTCTGGCATTATTAAATCCTAATTTTATTGGTCTTATTTAAAATTAAACTTTCATTTAACTATGAACAACCCTTAACGTGTCTCTTTAAAACAATTAAATACTCTAAAACAGTAGACGTAAGCTCATTAATTTACCATTTGGTTGTGAGCGACTTGTTATTCTTCCTATATGACATATTGCACGTGTCTGATTTCAAAGTGGGGTTGGGTGGCTGAATGGTTAGCACGCGCGCCTGTCATTGAGTTAACTAGCGTGTTTTCGAATGCCCGGTTATACGTGACATGGAGTAAGGTCGCCTGTTCAACCTACCATTTTTAATTTTTTTCCCGCCATTTTCATTTCATTTTCTCATCCGTCTCATTACAGTAATATAAGTTTCAGTTATTTCCCTTTAGCTTTCAGATTATTGTTATGGCTGGGTGCAATGTTTCATACTATATTTAGCCCTGTAACTTCGCGAGTTTTGATAATTTTTTCTTCTTATCCTTTTATTTAGGATACTTGATACAATCAATGACACGTGACGATGAATATGAAAGCTTTCATATCTACATGGGACAGTAGCAGATCTAGTTATTATTATTATTATTTTTTTTTTCCGCGGGAGCCTATTTCTCCATGATCGAAAACAGATATCGATCTGGAACAAACTTTTCTATTGGGAAAACATGTGGTGGCTAGTGCATAAACTATTTTTCAAACTTCTGCGCATACCGGAAGTGGTCGAACTTTGTAGGTTGTCCGGATATTGAAAATCGGCCATAATATCGTCAATTCTTTACCCATTTTTAAACAAATAACATTTTCGAAAATCCTGAATCTTTTGCAAGATAATGGCTATCTCGTTCGAAAATTGATAAGACGTTATTTATGAGACAATTTTTGTTATTTTTCAAAATTTACAAATTTGACCTACATTTTTGATTTCTGGGGTCTGAGCGATTCCAGTAATATAAGTTTCATTCAGACTTATCGCCCTTTATTTTTCGAATTTTTTCAAATTTTCTGCCCATTTTATGCGCCGTATATTTTTTGGAAAGGATAAAACGATATTTCTGAAACCCTAGAAACATAAAGCCATATGGCCCGTCAGGTGCATAGAGCAATTTCAACAACGATCCGTAAACCGGAAGTAGTCAAAATAATGTCTGATATTTTGAAAAAACTCCAAAAATGGGTGCTTTTGGGAAAAACGTGATTTCTTCGTCCGATATCAACCGATCAAATGGATTAAGGTATCGTTGGTTTACATTGGAATTGGAGCATCGTATGATTCCCAATTCATACAGATACCATAACCCGGAAGTAAAATATAGCACGCTGAAAATCAGGTATTTTCTGATTTGGAGCGTTTTTAGACGCATTTATCTCGAAAACTGCTCCAACGATTTATCTTAAAATTTCTCTATCGAGAGTCCCTTTGGCGGTCTTTAGCATGAAGCCATTCATTAAAACCTTCAGATAATTGGAATAGGACCAAAAACGGACTGAAAATCGAAAAAAGTCCAAAAATCATGAAATTTTGGAAAATGCTCTACTTTTTATTTTTTATTTTAAGAGATTTTCAAAAAAAAAGATATATATTTAAAAAGCTGACCGAATTACGATTCTAATGATGTATAATATGTATGCAGTTATTGAAATTTAATTTTCAATATTTTGACATTTTGACATTAGTGTAGTATATCATTAGAGAGCCCTGTTCCCATGCAAACTAAAAAAAACTGGGTGTGAAAACCACTCGACAAGGATTCGTATACCGGAAGTAGTTTAAAAAAACGACGAAAAATGTAAAAAAAAAAAAAAAAAATGGAGCTCTTGCCAAAAGTTCGAATTCTCCGTCACATATTAGCGGACCAAAACAATTAAGTGTCGTTGGATAGTTCCATTAATAGACGATCGTATAACATCTAAATAACACGAATTTGATTCTTAAGAAATAAATTATGGTACGCCGAAAACTAAGTATTTTTCGTTTTGGAGCATTCTGAGACGCCTTTTTCTCGAAAACGACGACTACGATTTTTCTTAAACATTTTTTTCACAGAGTCCTATCGGTGGCCTAGCGTGTACATCTAATAACAAAAGCGTTGCAATATTATAGGTGGTCCAAAAATGACCTCAATCTTTGAAAAAAGTTGAAAAATCATTAAATTATTGAAAATGCTCTTTTATTTATCCTTTTTTCGAAAATTACTCAATGAATGTTTCTGTTATTTCTGGTACAGGAAGTTAAGTATCTAATCAACTTGTTAAAGCTATTCCGACAATGATCGAAAAACCGGAAGTAAGACGCCTACGATTTTCCTAAAATATTTTTTACTAAGAGTACCATCGATGGTCTAAAGTGTGCATGCAAAATTAAAAGCATTGAAATATTATAGGTGGTCCGAAAATGGTCTCAATCTGTGAAAAAAAGTATTGAATTATTGAAAATGCTCTTTTATTTATCCCTTTTTCGAAAATTACTCAATGAATGTTTCTGATAATTCTGGTACAGGAAGTTAAGTATCTAATCAACTTGTTAAAGCTATTCCGACAATTATCGAAAAACCGGAAGTAGTCGAAAAAATCTCCGATATTTTGAATTTGTTTTACACTTTTACAGAAAACTGTTTTATTTATGATTATCTTTTGATGGTAGTTTACACATAGTTAAAGTATCACCCTACTTGAGCAGAAGTGAGAAAGAATTTTGTCTCAGTAATTTTCTTTAGTCGCCATTGGCTAATTTATTTTTTCGTACATAGATTAATTATTTATTGTTCGATTTGTATAAAACAAAGTGCATATGCTCCGTGGTCTCAATTGTAATTTTTCTTGTTACCATGAAATTTGTCTGCACGCAACGGAAGTGGCGTAATATTAACAAAAACTACAATTTTGACAGTTAAGTACCACTTTTTGAAAGCAAATATTATTTTTTTCGAAATCGGATATAGCAAAAAGGATGCGCGCTGTAAAGGGGCACAAATCGTTAGCTCAGATTTCTTAATTTCAATTTCATTTTCGGGCCATTTCGAATAAATGTAAAAAAAAGTGTAACAATCAGTTATTTACAACCCATTCAACGTCTTCATATTTTGCACTATTTATTCGTAACTTTCATAAACTCGTAGTAATAATCCAGACGAGGAGAATGTATGCAAAAAATAGGTCGTAATATGAGCAATTGCCGAGAAATATGCAATTTTGCATGCATCACCTTTCACGTTATTTTGCCTATAAAATAATAAATTATTATCTGATTTTCAATCATTTTTTTTCATTCGATGCCTCATGCCAATTTGGACTAGGTTAAGCCAATTTTACAGTTTCACTGTGACCGGAAATGACGGCATTTTGGCAAAAACTGTATTTTTAACCTAAAAAACAAATATTTTATTCAAATGAGTCTTGTTTATAATATTTTCAAAATTATGATATTTGAATCTCATCACCGAATAGCCTGAACCCATACGATCATATAGATACCACAAAAAAGTTTCTAACTTGTACGGTTACCGAGAACTAGACGATTTTCTACAAGTCACTTTTCCAGCTTTTTGGTCTATAAAAGTGTCAATTATTATTCAATTTTCATACAATTTTCACCATGTGATGCCTTATGCCATTTATGATTGCAATGATCTGATTTAACATTTCCATTATCACCGGAAGTAATGTCATATTTGCAAAAACCGTATTTTTAGAATTCAAAACAAAGTGAGTTATATTTATTATTTGTTTAACGTTATAACGTTTGATTCTAATGGCCATTTAGATTGGATCAATATAATCATACTGATATCAAAAAATTGCTTCTAGCATATTCCCTTGTCGAGAAATAACCAATTTTCTAAGGATTACTTTTTAAGTTTTTTACCTATTTAATTTCAGTTTATGGGTTCTAAGTTTATTATTTATTGCCTGATATGTATAAAACAATTCTCAATTGCGAATTCTCAACTTATTTGTTACCGATAATTATTTCTTTTGGCACGGGAAGTGAAGTAATTTTGCCAGATTTTACAATTTTGACCGGTGTATTTGCAAGCAAATATTACTTTTACAAATCTGATAGAGGGTGTCACTAAATCATAACAAATACAGCATCGTTTGGTAGCTCGATGGATCGGCTATTGTATGACGCACTTCCTGCCTGATTCCTGAAAGCCGATTCAGCACTGCAGGTCTGCAGGTCTAGTTATTATTTTTATACGCCCACATTTTCATGTGGACGTATATTGTCGTCGCCCCTGTTCGTCCGTCCGTCCGTCCGTCCGTCCGTCCGTTCACAATTGTTTGTGAACAGTCTACAGGTCACAATTTTTATCCGATTTCAATGAAACTTAAAACATAGGTTTATCACCCTAAGATCTCGGTTCCTTTCGATATTGGCATGTATCGGACTGTATCTTCATGGGTTATGGCCCCTGATTGTACGAAAAATCACGTTTTTTAGCTTGTGAACAGTTTAGAGGTCACAATTTTGAACCGATTTGGACGAAACTTGAAATGCATGTTTATAACGCAAAGACCTTGGTTCCTTTCGATATTTGCGCCAATCGGATCGTAACTTCCTGAATTATGGCCCCTGATTGTCCGAAAAATCGCCCTTTTTAGCTTGTGGTCCCTCTGGACGTCAAAATTGTTATCCGATTTAAAAAAACGTTTGATTATATCACCGTTCCATGGTTATGAAGGTTGGGTTCGAATTTCGTGAAAATCGGACCAAAATTGACGGACAAAATGGCCGCCATTTGTACACGAATAGTGTGAAAATATGTTAAATCAAGGTTGTGAACAGTGTAGAGGACACAATTTTGAACCGATTTGGATGAAACTTGAAATGCATGTTTATAACCCAAAGATCTGGGTTCCTTTCGATATTTGCGCCAATCGGATCGTAACTTCCTGAATTATGGCCCCTGATTGTCCGAAAAATTGCCCTTTTTAGATTGTGGTCCCTCTGGAGGTCAAAATTGTTATCCGATTTAAAAAACCGTTTGATTATATCATTGTTCCATGGTTATGAAGGTCGAGTTCGAATTTCGTGAAAATCGGACCAAAATTGACGGACAAAATGGCCGCCATTTGTACGCGAATAGTGTGCAAATATGTTATATCAAGGTTGTGAACAGTGTAGAGGACACAATTTTGAACCGATTTGGATGAAACTTGAAATGCATGTTTATAACCCAAAGATCTTGATTCCTTTCGATATTTGCGCCAATTGGATCGTAACTTCCTGAATTATGGCCCCTGATTGTCCAAAAAAATGCCCTTTTTAGCTTGTGGTCCCTCTGGAGGTCAAAATTGTTATCCGATTTAAAAAAAAACGTTTGATTATATCACCGTTCCATGGTTATGAAGGTTGAGTATGAATTGTGTGAAAATCGGACCAAAATTGACGGACAAAACGGCCGCCGTTTGTACGCGAATATTGTGAAAATATGTTATATAAAGGTTGTGGACCTTATAGAGGTCACAATTTTTAACCGATTTTGATGAAACTTGACATGTATGTTTATAACCCAAAGATCGTGGTTCCTTTAGAAAACCGGACTAGAATTGACGGACAAAATGGCCGCCGTTTGTACACGAATAGTGTGAAAATATGTTATATCAAGGTTGTGGACCCTATAGAGGTCACAATTTTGAATCGATTTTGATGAAACTTGACAGGTATGTTTTAAACCCAAAGATCTTGGTTCCTTTCGATATTTGCGCCCTTCGGGTCATTACTTCCTGAATTATGTCCCCTGATTGTACGAAAAATCACCCTTTTTAGCTTGTGGTGCCTCTGGAGGTCACAATTATTATATGATTTAAAAAAAAACGTTTGATTAAAAAAACCAAAAAAATTCTAATGATTTTCTGATAATTCCTTAATATGCGACAATTCTTGTTGACTGCCCGGACGATTTGGCTGCTGTGTGGGCGTATGTTTCGGTGCCTGGCAACCTATTTTTTTTTTCGCCGGAGCCTATTTCTCAGTGCCTGTAACAGATACCGATCTGGGACCTAATTCTCTATTAGGAAACCATGTGTTGGCTACTTGATAAACTATTCTTGAAACTACTGTGCGGGACCGGAAGTGGTCGAATTTTGTGCTGTGTCAAAAAATTAAAAAACGGACGTAGATTCGTCAATTCTGTACCTATTTTCATACAAATGACATTTTCGGAAACCCTGAGTCTTTTCTCGGACGATAGCAGTTGAAAATTTCGATATTTCGAAACTTCATCGCTGACCTCTTGCGATCAAAAAATGAAAAATGTTGTTTGAGAGACAATTTTTGTTATTTTTCAAAATTTTCAAATTTGACCTACATTTTTTGATACCTTAAAACCATCTGATTCCAGAAATATATGTTTCATTCCGAATTATCGCCCTTTATTTTTCGATTTTTTTTCGAATTTTCTACCCATTTTGTGAGCTCGGGTTTCGTTTTATGGCAGAATTGACGTTTCTGAAACTTCTGAGGCATGAAGCCAAATGACCATTGCAAGGAATACAGCAATTTCAACAATAATCTGTACACCGGAAGTGGTCGAAATAATGTCCGATATTTTGAAAAAAATGCATAAAAATGGGTATTTTGGGGGAAAACGCGATTTCTCCGTCCGATATCAATGGATTAGACAAATTAGGGTACCATTGGATTGCACTAGGATTGTGCTATCGTATGATACCCAATTCATACGGATACGATGAGCAGGCAGCAAAATATGGCACGCTGAAAATCAAGTATTTTCTGATTTGGAGCGTTTTTGGATGCCTGTAGCTCGAAAACTTAACCGCAACTTTTTTTTAAAATTTTTTCTATCGAAGGTCCTTTCGGAGTTATTTTGCATGAAACCATCCAGTAAGACTTTGAAATATCTGGAATAGGTGAAATAACGGACTGAAAAGTAGAAAAAAGTCGAGAAATCGTGAAATTTTGGAAAATGCTCTGCTATTTTTTTATTTGAAGAGATTTTCAAAAAAAATATTGCATATTCAGATAGCTGACCTAATTACGATTCTAACGTTGTATAATATGTAGTAGTTTTTGAAATTTAATTTTCGATATTTTATTTTTTTTTTGTGCATTTTTGGCACTTTTGAACATAGGATTTCTCAGGGGGATTTTATCTGATCGGATAATGTAATATATCATTACAGAGCCCTGTGGCTATTGCCGGTTTGGCTTTCAAAACTATTTAGACAATAATAACCATACCGGAAGTATTCAAAAAATGGAAAAAAAATGGTTAAAAACATTGTCGCACTTGCGGAAAACTTGATTTCTCCCTTAGGTAATAGCGGACCAAAAGAACTAAAGTGTCGCTGGATAGCCCTATTAATGGACCATCATTATGGTATCTAAATAATACGATTTCGATGGTAAGGAAATAAATTATTGTATGCCACAAATCTAGTATTTTCCGATTTTTTAACATTCTGAGACGCCCTTTTCTCGAAAACGACGCCACAGATTTTTCTTAAACTTTTCTTACTCAAAGTCCTATCGATTGTCTATATTATAGTGAATCCAAAATGAAAAGCGTTGAAATAATATAAGTGGTCCAAAAATGGCCTCAAACTTTGAAAAAAATTGAAAAATCGTTCAATTTTTGGAAACGCTCTTTAATTTATCTTTTTTTCCAAAACTACTCAATGAATGTTTCTGACACTTCTGGTACGTACAGTTAAGTATCCAAAGAACTTCGCAAAGCTATCACAACAACGATTGTAAAACTGGAAGTAGTCGAAAAAATGTCCAATATTTTGAAAAATATTCTTTTGCGAAAACCTTTTTTATTAATGAATACTTTTTGATGATATTTTACACATGAATTATTGATATAAAATTAAACCATGCTAGTACCGAAATGACATAGTTTGTGTCTATTCGACGTTAAACCCCATTTCTCTTATCTCGGTAGTGCCGGTTAATTTGAGATATATTTTGTCTCCCGTTAAGTGTTTTACCTTTTTTAATTTCAGTTAATGGATTCCAAGTTTATTATTTATTGCCTGGTGTGTATAAAACAATTCTCAATTGCGAATTCTCAACTTATTTGTTACCGATAATGATTTCTTTTGGCACCGGGAGTGAAGTAATTTTGCCAGATTTTACAATTTTGACCAGTGTATTCGCAAGCAAATAATACTTAAAAATCTGATAGAGGGTGTCACTGAATCATAACAACTACAGTATCGTTTGGTAGCTCGATGGATCGGCTATTGTATGACGCACTTCCTGCCTGATTCCTGAAAGCCGGCTCAGCACTGCAGGTCTGCAGGTCTAGTTAGGCTTTCAGACGAAAGTCTGAAAGCCCATTGTGATTACTAAAATTATTAAGCTTTCATATCACATATGAAAGCTTATTGTTTTTGTTAAGATTATTATTAAGCTTTCATATTACATATGAAAGCTTATTGTTTCTGTTAAAGTTATTAAGCTTTCATATTACATATGAAAGCTTATTGTTTTTGTTAAGATTATTATTAAGCTTTCATATTACATATGAAAGCTTATTGTTTTTGTTAAGATTATTATTATTATTATTATTTTTTTGTGTGTCATTTCTACAAATCGGATTTCTCAGAATCTAACCATGGGATCTTTCTGAAACTTTGACCTACCCCCCCCCCCTCCAAAACTGGGTGGCAGGTTTTGATTAAATATATTTTGTCTTTTGTTTTTGTTAAGATTATTATTGTCATTTCTGCAGATCGGATTTCTCAGAATCTAACCATGGGATCTTTCTGAAACTTTGACCTACCCCCCCCCCCAAAAAAAAAAAAACTGGGTGGCATTTTTTGATTAAATATATTTTCAAAACGTTTTACGAATTCGAAATCACCGAATTTTACGAACGAGTGAATTTGACCTGCATTACTGTAACTCTGTGACTATTTGACCTATTTTACTAATTCTTTTTTCTTTGAGTACCTTGACAAAAATCATTTTCAACTGCAGTTTCAGATTTTCGAATTTCGAAAATTCGTCGCTGTGATTTCGAACCGGAAGTTGAGACCAACTTGACAACTTCTTTAATAGTTGTACGATTTTCATGAAATTTAGTATGTGAGTAGATCTTGCCCATGTGACTTCAAAAATATAAATAGAAATTTTCTAAACTATCTCCCCTTGGTGAAATTAAGGATCAAAGTTTTCAAAAAAATCGAAGAAATATATATTTGTATGGAATTTAGTATGTAAGTAGATCTTACCGATGCAACTTTAAAGATGTCCTTAGAAATTTTCTAAATTATCTCTCCTTGGTGAAATTAGGGATCAAAGTTTTAAAAAAAATCGAAGAAATATAGGTCAGAATGACCTGATTTTTTTTTTTTGATACTAGATAAGTAAATACTGATTCGTACACAACTCTCCTTCTAATTGAGCTAGAATGTTCAACCTTGGTGTAGACGTTAACCATGTCACTGTCTTGATTGAGTTCAAAGATGAGCATTTTCTGCCTAGGGTAAGCAGAGATAAGCAAGCTGATTTGTTGATTCTTTAGGGCACGATAACTTTGGTTATAATGAAGGGAGGGCGATGAAACTCTTGTCAATCGAGAGTCTAATAGCTAACCTGTTGTGTGAAATCATTGTATCATTTTTTCTGTAGCCGAAAAAAAGAGATTGAAAATCCAAAGAGTCGTATTTTTTACAATTTGGAGCATGTTTAAAGGTCTTTCTCGTAAAGTCAACATGTGTTTCCTGCAAATCTGATTTCTCAGAATCTAACCATAGGATGTTTCTGAAACTTTGACCTACCCACCCAAAAATGGGTGGTGAGTGTTGATTAAATATATTTTCAAAACGTTTAAAGCATTCGAAATCACCGAATTTGACCTGCGTTACTGTAACTCTGTGACTATTAGACCTATTTTACTAATTCTTTTTTCTTTGAGTACCCTGACAAAAATCCTTTTCAACTGCAGTTTCAGATTTTCGAATTTCGAAAATTCGTCGCTGTGATTTCGAACCGGACGTTGAGACCAACTTGACAACTTCTTTAATAGTTGTACGATTTTCATGAAATTTAGTATGTAAGTAGATCTTACCGATGCAACTTTAAAGATGTCCTTAGAAATTTTCTAAATTATCTCCCCTTGGTGAAATTAGGGATCAAAGTTTTCAAAAAAAATCGAAGAAATATAGGTCAGAATGACCTGATTTTTTTTTGGATACTAGATAAGTAAATATTGATTCGTACACAAAATATTGAGTTTGTGGATCGAACCGGAAGTGCCGCCATCTTGAAACGTGAAAAATCACAAAGGCTTTTGCGATATTTTACTTACAGACCTGGGAGTTACATTTTCGGAATCCTTGAAAGAATGCCTAAAAATCTATCGGATCAGAATTTTGATTTCGGTCACGTGATGGTCACCATTTCGAACTGAATATGAGAAAAGGTGAAAAATCGACATTAACGAGCACGTGAATGAAAGCAATAGGCCGTAGTTTGGAGAATATGTCTCCTATTTCCAAAATGAATACATTTCTGGATAGCCGGGATCAGGGTCGAAATATTGTTATTTGAAAATGTCACATTTTCGAATTTTGTCTCTGATGTTTTTCGTGCCGATAAAGTTATTTACGATTGAAAAATCATAAAAACTTCGCTATATTTTTACCGATTTTAATGATTTTTTTTTGTTGATGAGATTATTTACATGACCCATGACATGTGACAGGAAGTGACTGTTAATATGAAAGCTTTAATATCTGCTTTGCAGATCTAGTTGTTATTATTATTTTTTTTTATATATATACTTTCTGCAAATCGGATTTCTCAGAATCTAACCATGGGATCTTTCTGAAACTTTGACCTACCCCCCCCCCCCCAAAACTGGGTGGCAGTTTTTGATTGAATATATTTTCAAAACGTTTTACGAATTCGAAATCACCGAATTTTACGAACAAGTGAATTTGACCTGCATTATTGTAACTCTGTGACTATTTGACCTATTTTACTAATTTTTTTTTTCTTTGAGTACCTTGACAAAAATCATTTTCAGCTGCACTTTCAGATTTTCGAATTTCGAAAATTCGTTGCTGTGATTTCGAACCGGAAGTTGAGACCAACTAGACAACTTCTTTAATAGTTCTACGATTTTCATGAAATTTAGTATGTAAGTAGATCTTACCCATGTGACTTCAAAAATATAAATAGAAATTTTCTAAATTATCTCCCCTTGATTAAATTAAGGATCAAAATTTTCAAAAAAATCGAAGAAATATAGGTCAGAATGACCTGATGTTTTTTTTTGATACTAGATAAGTAAATACTGATTCGTACACAAAATATTGAGTTTGTGGATTGAACTGGAAGTGCCGCCATCTTGAAACGTGAAAAATCACAAAGGCTTTTTTGCTATTTTACTTACAGACACGGGAGTTATATTTTCTGAATCCTTCAAGGATGGCCTAAAAAAACGTTCGGAGTAGAATTTTGATTTAGGTCAATTGATGGTCGCCATTTTGAAGTGAATATGAAAAATAGAGGCAATGTGAAGGGCCTAGAATTTGGAACACAATAACTCTCCTTCTAATTGAGCTAGAATGTTCAAACTTGGTGTAGACGTTCACTAGGTCACTGTCTTGATTGAGTTCAAAGATGAGCATTTTCTGCCTAGGGTAAGCAGAGATAAGCAAGCTGATTTGTTGATTCTTTAGGGCACGATAACTTTGGTTATAATGAAGGGACGGCGATGAAACTCTTGTCAATCGAGAGTCTAATAGCTAACCTGTTGTGTGAAATCATTGTATCATTTTTTCTTAAATGTCCGGGGTAGCCGAGAAAAAGAGATTGACAACCCAAAACGTCGTATTTTTACAATTTGGAGCATGTTTAAAGGTCTTTCTCGTAAAGTCAATATGCGCAGACCGGAAGTGGTCGAATTTCGTGCTGTGTCAAAAAAAATAAAAGACGGCCGTAGATTCGTCAATTCTGTACCTATTTTCATACAAATGACATTTTCGGAAACCTTGACTCTTTTCTCGGACGATAGCAGTTGAAAATTTCGATATTTCGAAACTTCATCGCTGACTTCTTGCGATCGAAAAATGAAAAATGTTGTTTGAGAGACAATTTTTGTTATTTTTTAAAATTTTAAAATTTGACCTACATTTTTGGATACCTGAGGGCAATCCGGTTCCAGTAATATAAGTTTCATTCCGAGTTATCGCCCTTCATTTTCGATTTTTTTCGAATTTTCTTCACATTTTGTGAGCTTAAGTTTCGTTTTACGGTCGGATCAACGTTTCTCAAATTCCTGGAACGTGAAGCAATATTGTCAAACCACCGTTTAAAGCAATTTCAACAACAATCCTTAAACCGGAAGTAGTCGAAATAATATGCGATATTTTGAAAAAAACGTGAAAAATTTGTGTCTTGGGTAAAAACACGATTTCTCCGTCCGATATCAACGGATTAAACAAATTAAGGTATCATTTGGTCGGGCGGTGATTGGACCACTGACACCTGTATCTCGAAAACTTAACCGCAACTTTTTTTTAAAATTTTGTCTATCGAAAGTCCTTTCGGAGGTATTTTGCATGAAGCCATTCAATAAGACTTTTGAAATATCTGGAATAGGTGAAATAACGGACTGAAAATCGAAAAAAAGTCGAAAAATCGTGAAATTTTGGAAAATGCTCTGCTATTTTTTTTATGTTAAGAGAATTTCAAAAAAAGATTGTATATTCAGATAGCTGACCTTATTACGATTCTAACGGTGTATAATATGTATGTAGTTATTGAAATTTAATTTTCGATATTTTAAATTTTTTCCATTTTTGGCACTTTTGAACATAGGATTTCTCAGGGGCATTATATCTGATCAGATAATGTAATATATCATTACAGAGCCCTCTGGGTATTTTAGTGCCAAAACCGGCTATTAAAACTATTCCGACAATAATAACCATACCGGAAGTATTCAAAAAATGTAAAGAAAAAGGTTAAAAACATTGGCGCACTTGCGAAAAACTTGATTTCTCCCTTAGGTAATAGCGAACCAAAGGAACCAAAGTGTCGTTGGATAGCCCTATTAATGGACCATCATATGGTATCTAAATAATACGATTTCGATGGTAAGGAAATAAATTATTGTATGCCAAAATCTAGTATTTTCCGATTTTTTAACATTCTGAGACGCCCTTTTTCTCGAAAACGACGCCTACGATTTTTCTTAAACTTTTCTTACTCAAAGTCCTATCGGTTGTCTATATAGTGAATCCAAAATGAAAAGAATTGAAATAATATAGGTGGTCCAAAAATGGCCCCAAATTGAAAAATCGTTAAATTTTTGGAAACGCTCTTTAATTAAGCTTTCATATTACATATGAAAGCTTATTGTTTCTGTTAAAGTTATAAGGCTTTCAGACTTTCGTCTGAAAGCCTATTGTGATTACTAAAATTATTAGGGTTTCACACTGCGTAGCTTGTGTGAAACACTATTGTTTTTGTTAAAATTATTATTCTTATTATTAGGCTTTCAGACTTTCGTCTGAAAGCCTATTGTGTTTACTAAAATTATTATTTTTTTTATTAAGCTTTCATATTACATATGAAAGCTTATTGTTTCTGTTAAGATTATTATTATTAAGCTTTCATATGTATTACATATGAAAGCTTATTGTTTCTGTTAAAGTTATTATTAAGCTTTCATATTACATATGAAAGCTTATTGTTTCTGTTAAGATTATTATTATTTTTTTTTTGTGTTTTTCCTGCAAATCGGATTTCACAGAATCTATCCATAGGATGTTTATGAAACTCTGACCTACCCCCCCAAAAATGGGTGGTGGCTGTTGATTAAATATATTTTCAAAACGTTTTGCGAATTCGAAATCACCGAATTTTACGAACGAACAAACTGACAATGCATAGTCGTAACTTTGCTATTTTTTGACCGATTTTACGAATTCTTTTTTCTTTGAATACCTTGAAAAAAATCATTTTCATCTGCAGTTTCACATTTTCGAATTTCGAAAATTCGTCGCTGTGATTTCGAACCGGAAGTTTAGACCAATTTGACAACTTCTTTAATAGTTGTACGATTTTCATGAAATTTAGCATATAAGTAGATCTTACCAATGTGACTTCAAAAATATAATGAGAAATTTTCTAAATTACCTCCCCTTGGTGAAATTAAGGATCAAAGTTTTAAAAAAAATCGTCGAAATATAGGTCAGAATGACCTGAAATTTTTTTTCGATACTCGACAAGTAATTACTGATTCCTACACAAAATATGGAGTTTGTCGATCGAACCGGAAGTGCCACCATCTTGAAACATGAAAAATCCCTAAGGCTTTTTTGCTATTTTACTTACAGACACGGGAGTTATATTTTCCGAATCCTTGAAGGATGGCCCAAAAAACGCAGGGAGCAGAATTTTGATTTAGGTCAATTGATGGTTGCCATTTTGAAGTGAATATGAAAAGTAGTAACAATTTGAAGGGCCGAGACTTTGAAACACAATAACTCTCCTTCTAATTGAGCTAGAATGTTCGATCTTGGTGTAGACGTTCACTAGGTCAATGTCATCATTGAGTTGAAAGTTAAGCATTTTCTGCCTAGGGTAAGCAGAGATAAGCATGCTGATTTGTTGATTCTTTAGGGCACAATAACTTCGGTTATAATGAAGGGAGGGTGGTGAAACTCTTGTCAATCGAGAGTCTAATAGCTAGCCTGTTGTGTGAAATCATTGTATCATTTTTTTTAAATATCAGGGATAGCCGAAAAAAAGAGATTGAAAATTCAAAAAGTCGTATTTTTACAATTTGGAGCATGTTTAGAGGTCTTTCTCGTAAAGTCAACATAATATTTTTTGGAAACTTCTTCTACAAAGAATCTTATCGGTAGTTTTTTATATGAAACCATCGATCAACAGTCCAAAATATCAGGAGTAGAAGAATAAAAGGATCGAAAATTGAAAACGGCACCCTTTCATTGTTAAGCAAAACATGCAGTGTGGGTGGCTACAATCTGCACATTTAGTCATCGTATAGAGCTTATTCAACAATATCGAATTCCAACTGCTAAGGGATCTTTTACGTGCACTCCAATGTGTACACGGTGGGTGGGGGGACACGCCAGAAAATCGAGATGAACTTTCTCGGCCAATGCAGGGACGAACACCCGACCTCCTGGCTAGCAGGCCAACGCCTTAGCCACATAGTGTGGACACCCATCGTACATTTCATCCGTCAAATCAAATCATTTCATTGCATTAGACCAATAATTAATTATTCTTAATTTAAAACTTTATTTTAATATTAGTCTGGCATTATTAAATCTCTTTTTAAAACAATTAAATACAAAAAACAAAAAAAAAATCAATAAGCGGGTCAATTCAGGTAAGTATAACTAGGGGTTCTGTCCCCCTTCTCTCGTCTACGGCCATACCACGTTGAAAACACCAGTTCTCGCCCGATCACTGAAGTTAAACAACGTCGGGCCCGGTAAGTACTTGGATGGGTGACCGCTTGGGAACACCGGGTGCTATAGACACCTTTTTGCACTGATTCTTCGTGAAAAATCAATTTTCCGCCAATCAGACCACACCGCGCACTCTTTTGCACCACTCCATCTCTCCGCTCGGCCCGTCTCCCCAGGGAAAAAGACACAAAAAGAATTTGAGTAAGCACAAGCATGGGTTCTGTCCACCTTCTCTCGTCTACGGCCACGCCACGTTGAAAACACCAGTTCTCGTCCGATCACTGAAGTTAAGCAACGTCGGGCCCGGTCAGTACTTGGATGGGTGACCGCCTGGGAACACCGGGTGCTGTAGACGCCTTTTTAAGACCGACACCCCCCCCCCCCAAAAAAAAAAAAAATCAATAAGCGGGTCAATTCAGGTAAGTATAATTACGGGTTCTCTCCACCTTCTCTCGTCTACGGCCACACCACGTTGAAACCACCAGTTCTCGTCCGATCACTGAAGTTAAACAACGTCGGGCCCGGTCAGTACTTGGATGGGTGACCGCCTGGGAACACCGGGTGCTGTAGACGCCTTTTTAAAACCGACCCCCCCCCCAAAAAAAAAAAGATCAATAAGCAGGTCAATTCAGGAAAAGTATAACTACGGGTTCTGTCCACCTTCTCTCGTCTACTGCCACACCACGTTGAAAACACCAGTTCTCGTCAGATCACTGAAGTTAAGCAACGTCGGCACCGGTTATTACTTGGATGGGTGACCACCTGGGAACACCGGGTGCTGTAGACGCCTTTTTAAAACCGACAACCCCCCCCCCAAAAAAAAAATCAATAATTGGGTCAATTCAGGTAAGTATAACTACGGGTTCTGTCCACCTTCTCTCGTCTACGGCCATACCACGTTGAAAACACCAGTTCTCGTCCGATCACTGAAGTTAAGCAATGTCGGGCCCGGTCAGTACTTGGATGGGTGACCGCCTGGGAACACCGGGTGCTGTAGACGCCTTTTTAAAACCGACAAAAAGCAAAAAAAAAATCAATAAGCGGGTCAATTCAGGTAAGTATAACTACGGGTTCTGTCCACCTTCTCTCGTCTACGGCCACACCACGTTGAAAACACCAGTTCTCGTCCGATCACTGAAGTTAAGCAACGTCGGGCCCGGTTAGTACTTGGATGGATGACCGCCTGGGAACACCGGATGCTGAAGACGCCTTTTTGCCCTGATTCTTCTTGAAAAAATCAATTTTCCGCCAATCAGGCCACAGCGCGCACTCTTTTGCACCACTCCAGCTCTCCGCTCGGCCCGTCTCCCCAGGAAAAAAAAGACACAAAAAGAATTTGAGTAAGCACAAGTATGGGTTCTGTCCTCCTTCTCTCGTCTACGGCCACACCACGTTGAAAACACCATTTCTCGTCCGATCACTGAAGTTAAGCCACGTCGGGCCCGGTCAGTACTTGGATGGGTGACTGCCTGGGAACACCGGGTGCTGTAGACGCCTTTTAAAAACCGACAACCCCCCCTCCCCCCAAAAAAAATCAATAAGCGGGTCAATTCAAGTAAGTATAACTACGGGTTCTGTCCACCTTCTCTCGTCTACGGCCATACCATGTTGAAATCACCAGTTCTCGTCCGATCACTGAAGTTAAGCAACGTCGGGCCCGGTTAGTATTTGGATGGGTGACCGCCTGGGAACACCGGGTGCTGTAGACGCCTTTTTGCCCTAAACTCATTAATTTACCATTTTGTTGTGAGCGGCTTGTTATTCTTCCTATATGACATATTGCACGTTTCTGATTTCAAAGGGGGTTGGGTGGCTGAATGGTTAGCACCGTCGCCTGTCATTGAGTTAACTAGCGTGTTTTCGAATGCCCGGTTGTACGTGACAATTAGTAAGGTCGCCTGTCCAACCTGCCATTTTTAATTTTTTTCCGGCAATTTTCATTTCATTTTCGCATCCGTCTCATTACAGTAATACAAGTTTCAGTTATTTCCCTTTAGTTTTCAGATTATTGTTATGCCTGGGTGCAATGTTTCATACTATATTTAGACTTGTAACTTCGCGAGTTTTTGACCAATTTTGATAATTTTTTCTTCTTATCCTTTTATTTAGGAGACTTGATACAATCAATGACACGTGACGATGAATATGAAAGCTTTCATATCTGCATGGGACAGTAGCAGATCTAGTTATTATTTTTTTTTTTTTGTGTTTTTCCTGCAAATCGGATTTCACAGAATCTATCCATAGGATGTTTCTGAAACTTTGACCTACCCCCCCCCCCCCAAAAAAAAATGGGTGTTGGCTGTTGATTAAATATATTTTCAAAACGTTTTGCGAATTCGAAATCACCGAATTTTACGAACGAAAAAACTGACAATGCATAGTCGTAACTTGGCTATTTTTTGACCGATTTCACTAATTCTTTTTTCTTTGAATACCTTTTAAAAAATCATTTTCATCTGCAGTTTCACATTTTCGAATTTCGAAAATTCGTCGCTGTGATTTCGAACCGGAAGTTTAGACCAATTTGACAACTTCTTTAATAAATGTACGATCTTCATGAAATTTAGTATATAAGTAGATCCTAGCGATGTGATTTCAAAAATATAATTAGAAATTTTCAAAATTATCTCCCCTTGACGAAATTAAGGATCAAAATTTTCAAAAAAAATCATCGAAATATAGGTCAGAATGATCTGAAACTTTTTTCCGATACTCGACAAGTAATTACTGATTCCTACAGAAAATATGGAGTTTGTCGATCTAACCGGAAATGCCACCATCTTGAAACATGAGAATTCCCTAAGGCTTTTTTGCTATCTTACTTACAGACACGGGAGTTATATTTTCTGAATCCTTGAAGGATGGCCCAAAAATCGCAGGGAGCAGAATTTTGATTTAGGTCAACTGATGGTTGCCATTTTGAAGTGAATATGAAAAGTAGTAGCAATTTGAAGGGCCGAGACTTTGAAACACAATAACCCTCCTTCTAATTGAGCTAGAATGTTCAATCTTGGTGTAGACGTTCACGAGGTCAATGTCATGATTGAGTGCAAAGATGAGCATTTTCTGCCTAGGGTAAGCAGAGATAAGCATGCTGATTTGTTGATTCTTTACGGCACAATAACTTCGGTTATAATGAAGGGAGGGTGATGAAACTCTTGTCAATCGAGAGCCTAATAGCTAGCCTGTTGTGTGAAATCATTGTATCATTTTTTTTAAATATCAGGGGTAGCAGAAAAAAGAGATCTAAAATCCAAAAAGTCGTATTTTTACGATTTGGAGCATTTTAAAAGGTCCTTTTCTCTAAAGTCAACATAATATTTTGGGAAACTTCTTCTACAAAGAGTCTTATTGGTAGTCTTTTATATGAAACCATCGATCAACAGTCCAAAATATCAGGAGTAGTAGAATAAGTGTGGACACCCATTGTACATTTCATCCGTCAAATCATATCATTTCATTGCATTAGACCAATAATTAATTATTCTTAATTTAAAACTTTATTTTAAAATTAGTCTGGCATTATTAAATCTCTTTAAAACAATTAAATACAAAAAACAAAACAAAAATCAATAAGCAGGTCAATTCAGGTAAGTATAACTACGGGTTCTGTCTACCTTCTCTCGTCTGCGGCCATACCACATTGAAAACACCAGTTCTCGTCCGATCACTGAAGTTAAGCAACGTCGGGCCCGGTTAGTACTTGGATGGGTGACCGCCTGGGAACACCGGGTCCTGTAGACGCCTTTTTGCCCTGATTCTTCGTGAAAAAAATCACTTTTCCGCCAATCAGACCACAGCGCTTACTCTTTTGCACCACTCCAGCTATCCGCTCGGCCCGTCCTCCCAGGGAAAAAGACACAAAAAGAATTTGAGTAAGCACAAGTATGGGTTCTGTCCACCTTCTCTCGTCTACGTTGAAAACACCAGTACTCGTCCGATCACTGAAGTTAAGCAACGTCGGGCCCGGTCAGTACTTGGATGGGTGACCGCCTGGGAACACCGGGTGCTGTAGACGCCTTTTTAAAACCGACAACCCCCCCAAAAAAATCAATAAGCGGGTCAATTCAGGTAAGTATAACTACGGGTTCTGTCCACCTTCTCTCGTCTACGGCCACACCACGTTGAAACCACCAGTTCTCGTCCGATCACTGAAGTTAAACAGCGTCGGGCCCGGTCAGTACTTGGATGGGTTACCGCCTTGGAACACCGGGTGGTGTAGACGCCTTTTTAAAACCGCCCCCCCCCCGCCCCGAAAAAAAAAGATCAATAAGCAGGTCAATTTAGGAAAAGTATAACTACGGGTTCTGTCCACCTTCTCTCGTCTACGGCCACACCACGTTGAAATCACCAGTTCTCGTCAGATCACTGAAGTTAAGCAACGTCGGGACCAGTTAGTACTTGGATGGGTGACCGCCTGGGAACACCGGGTGCTGTAGACGCCTTTTTAAAACCGACACCCCCCCCCCCAAAAAAAATAAAATAAAAATCAATAAGCGGGTCAATTCAGGTAAGTATAACTACGGGTTCTGTCCACCTTCTCTCGTCTACGGCCATACCACGTTGAAAACACCAGTTCTCGTCCGATCACTGAAGTTAAGCAACGCCGAGCCAGGTCAGTACTTGGATGGGTGACCGCCTGGCAACACCGGGTGCTGTAGACGCCTTTTTGAAACCGACAAAAAACAAAAAAAAAATCAATAAGCGGGTCAATTCAGGTAAGTATAACTATGGGTTCTGTCCACCTTCTCTCGTCTACGGCCACACCACGTTGAAAACACCAGTTCTCATCCGATCACTGAAGTTAAGCAACGTCGGGCCCGGTCAGTACTTGGATGGGTGACGGCCGGGGAACACCGGGTGCTGTAGAGGCCTTTTTAAAACCGACAAAAAAAAAATCAAAAAAATCAATAAGCGGGTCAATTCAGGTAAGTATAACTACGGGTTCTGTCCACCTTCTCTCGTCTACGGCCATACCACGTCGAAAACACCAGTTCTCGTCCGATCCCTGAAGTTAAGCAACGTCGGACCCGGTTAGTACTTGGATGGGTGACCGCCTGGGAACACCGGGTGCTGTAGACGTCTTTTTAAAACCGACAAAAAACAACAAAAAAAAAATCAATAAGCGGGCCAATTCAGGTAAGTATAACTACGGGTTCTGTCCACCTTCTCTCGTCTACGGCCACATCACGTTGAAAACACCAGTTCGCGTCCGATCACTGAAGTTAAGCAACGTCGCGCCCGGTCAGTACTTGGATGGGTGACCGCCTGGGAACACCGGGTGCTGTAGAGGCCTTTTTAAAACCGACAAAAAACAAAAATAAATCAATAAGCGGGTCAATTCAGGTAAGTATAACTACGGGTTCTGTCCACCTTCTCTCGTCTACGACCATACCACGTTGAAAACACCAGTTCTCGTCCGATCACTGAAGTTAAGCAACGTCGGGCCCGGTTAGTACTTGGATGGGTGACCGCCTGGGAACACCGGGTGCTGTAGACGCCTCTTTGCCCTGATTCTTCGTGAAAAAATCAATTTTCCGCCAATCAGGCCACAGCGCGCACTCTTTTGCACCACTCCAGCTCTCCGATCGGCCCGTCTCCTCAAAGAAAAAGACACAAAAAGAATTTGAGTAAGCACAAGTATGGGTTCTGTCCACATTCTCTCTTCTACGGCCAAACCACGTTGAAAACACCAGTTCTCGTCCGATCACTGAAGTTAAGCAACGTTGGGCCCGGTCAGTACTTGGATGGGTGAGCGCCTGGGAACACCGGGTGCTGTAGATGCCTTTTTAAAACCGACAAAAACCTCCCAAAAAATCAATAAGCGGGTCAATTCAGGTAAGTATAACTACGGGTTCTGTCCACCTTCTCTCGTCTAAGGCCACACCACGTTGAAAACACCAGTTCTCGTCCGATCACTGAAGTTAAGCAACGTCGGGCCCGGTTAGTACTTGGATGGGTGACCGCCTGGGAACACCGGGTGCTGTAGACGCCTTTTTAAAACCGACAAAATCGGCCCCAAAAATCCTTAAGCGGGTCAATTCAGGTAAGTATAACTACGGGTTCTGTCCACCCCTCTCGTCTACGGCCATACCACGTTGAAAACACCAGTTCTCGTCCGATCACTGAAGTTAAGCAACGTCGGGCACAGTTAGTATTTGGATGGATGAAAACCGGGTGCTGTAGACGTCTTTTTTGCCCTAAACTCATTAATTTACCATTTTGTTGTGAGCGTCTTGTTATTCTTCCTATATGACATATTGTACATTTCTGATTTCAAACGGGGGTTGGGCGGCTGAATGGTTAGCACGCGCGCCTGTACGTGACAAGGAGTAAGGTCGCCTGTCCAACCTGCCATTTTTAATTTTTTTCCGGCAATTTTCATTTCATTTTCTCATCCGTCTCATTACAGCAATACAAATTTCGGTTATTTCCCTTTAGTTTTCAGATTATTGTTATGCCTGGGTGCAATGTTTCATACTATATTTAGACTTGTAATTTTGCGAGTTTTTGACCAATTTTGATAATTTTTTCCTCTTATCCTTTTATTTAGGATACTTGATACAATCAATGACACGTGACGATGAATATGAAAGCTTTCATATCTGCATGGGACAGTAGCAGATACAGTTATTTTTTTTGTGTTTTATCCACAAATCGGATTCCTCAGAATCTCCCCATAGGATCGTTCTGAAACTTTTACCTATCCCCCCAAAAATGGGTGGTGGCTGTTGATTAAATATATTTTCAAAACGTTCTACGTATCCGAAATCACCGAATTTTACGAACGAATGCATTTGACCTACAATGCTGTAACTTTGTGACTATTTGACCTATTTTACTAAATCTTTTTTCTTTGAGTACCTTGAGACAATTACTTTAAATCTGCAGTTTCAGGTTTTCGAATTTCGAAAATTCGTTGCTGTGATTTCGAACCGGAAGTTTAGACCAATTTGACAACTTCTTTAATAGTTGTACGATTTTCATGAAACTTAGCATGTAAGTATATCTTGCTGATGCGACTTCAAAAATATGATTAGAATTTTTTAAAATTATCTCCCCTTGATGAAATTAAGGATCAAAATTTTCAAAAAAATCATCGAAATATAGGTCAGAATGACCTAATTTTTTTTTTTGGTACTAGACAAGTAATTACTGATTTGTACACAAAATATGAAGTTTGTAGATCCAACTGGAAGTGCCACCATCTTGTAACGTGAAAAATCCCTAAGGCTTTTTTGCTATTTTACTTACAGACTCGGGAGTCATATTTTCGGAATCATTGAAGGAATGCCTAAAAATCCATCGGATCAGAATTTTGATTTCGGTCACGTGATGGTCACCATTTTGAATTGAAAATGAAAAAGAGAAGCAATTTGAAGGGCCGGGAATTTGGAACACAATAACTCTCCTTCTAATTAAGCTAGAATGTTTAAACTTGGTGTAGACGTTCACTAGGTCAATGTCATGATTGAGTTCAAAGATGAGCATTTTCTGCCTAGGGTAAGCAGAGATAAGCATGCTGATTTGTTGATTCTTTAGGGCACGATAACTTCGGTTATAATGAAGGGAGGGCGGTGAAACTCTTGTCAATAGAGAGTCTAATAGCTAGCCTAATGTGTGAAATCATTGTATCATTTTTTTTTAAATATCAGAGATAACCGAAAAAAAGAGATTGAAAATCCAAAAAGTCGTATTTTTACAATTTGGAGCATGTTTAGAGGTCTTTCTCGTAAAGTCAACATACTATTTTTTGGGAACTTCTTCTACAAAGAGTCTTATTGGTAGTCTTTTATGTGAAACCATCGATCAACAGTCCAACATATCAGGAGTAGAAGAACAAAATGATCGAACATTGAAAACGGCACCCTTTCATTGTTAAGCGAAACATGCAGTGTGGGTGACTACAATCTACGCATTTAGTCATCGTATAGAGCTTATTCAACAGTATCGAATTCCAACTGCTTAGGAATATTTTACGTGTACTCCAATGTGTACACGGGACCTTGGTTTTTCGTCCCATCCGAAAGACTAGACAGCTGTGCTTGTCAGGCCCTCCGTTCTGCCTCACTGACAAGGGGAACCACGCCGGGAAATCGAGATGAACTTTTTCCATGCAGAACTTTCAATTCAGGCAAAACGTTTATTGCATACGATTAAGCTGGTCAGTTGGAGCTTTTTTCAAAAGTTTTGTAATAATCGGTTGGTAATTAAAGTACCGTGCACATTAAACTGTTAAAACAGAAAATTTCGCCCGGTTGAAATGTTTCTTGCTATAAGTCAGCAATTTTCCGAATTCAGGGAGGCTGAATGGCTGAATGGTTAGCATGTGCGCGCTGTATCGTAACGTCTGTCATTGAGTCAACGGGCGTCGTTTCGATCTCCATGTTGTACGTGACATGGTGTATGATGTCCAACCTCCTGGTTTTTCTCCGTGTTCTTCGGTTTCCAACCAACGGCTAAAGACCAGTACGCGCAATGTGAGTTTTTAATTAAAATTAAAAACATATGTTAGCCCCGAAATGACCTAGTTTGTGTCGAATGGACGTTAGGCCGCATTTCTCTCTTTCTCTTTTTAAAGTTTTGTAATAATCGGTTGGTAATCAAAGGTACTGTAAAAGTGATAAAACAGAAAAATTGGCCCGGTTGTAATGTTTCTTACTTTAAAGTCAGCAATTTGTCGATTTTAAGGGTCAAACGTTTATTGCGAACAATTAAGCTGGTCGGGGGGAGCTTATTTTTAAAAGTTTTGTAATATTCGGTTGATAAATAAAGGTACTGTACAAATTAAACTGTTAAAATAGAAAATTTGACCCGGTTGAAATGTTTCTCGCTGTAGGTCAGCAATTTGCCGATTTTAGTGAGGTTGCGTGGCTGAATGGATAGCACGTGCGCTCTGTATCATAACGTCTGTCTTTGAGTCAACTGGCGTTGTTTCGATTTCTTGGTTGTACGTGACAAGGAGTATGGTCGCCTGTCCAACCTCGTAGGCCGTAACGCCGCTGCCCGGGTAAAATTTCCCTCATTGCACACTTTATGGCATATGCCCGTCTTCATTAGCCCATTTTAGGAGCAGAACAGTAGGACGTTAAACCCCATTCAATTTCATTTCATTTTCTCTATGTTACTTTTTTATTATAGTGGATAAATATTTTTCTGGTTCTAGCAATTATTTAATTTCTGCATAGAAATTTTGTTTGGCCATTTTTTTTTATTGCAGAGTGCCATTCTTGTATAATTCAGTCTATGATCCTTTGTTTAAAACATGCTTAAGAAGTCGTCACGATTTCCTACTTATAACCAAACATATTGGAAATATTAAACTTTCATTTAACTATGAACAACCCTTAACGTGTCTCTTTAAAACTATTAAATACACTAAAACAGTAGCTCACTCAACCTTTTGACCTAAACTCATTAATTTACCATTTTCTTGTGAGCGACTTCTTATTCTTCCTATATGACATATTGCACGTGTCTGATTTCAAAGGGGGGTTGGGTGGCTGAATGGTTAGCACGCGCGCCTGTCATTGAGTTAACTAGCGTGTTTTCGAATGCGCGGTTGTACGTGACAAGGAGTAAGGTCGCCTGTCCAACCTGCCATTTTTAATTTTTTTTCCCGCCATTTTCATTTCATTTTCTTATCCGTCTCATTACAGTAATACAAGTTTCAGTTATTTCCCTTTAGTTTTCAGATTATTGTTATGCCTGGGTACAATGTTTCATACTTCATTTAGAGTTGTAACTTCGCGAGTTTTTGACCAATTTTGATAATTTTTTCTTCTTATCCTTTTATTTAGGATACTTGATACAATCAATGACACGTGACGATGAATATGAAAGCTTTCATATCTGCATGGGACAGTAGCAGATCTAGTTATTTTTTTTTTGTGTGTCATTTCTGCAAATCGGATTTCTCAGAATCTAACCATGGGATCTTTCTGAAACTTTGACGTAGCCCCCCAAAACTGGGTGGCAGTTTTTGTTTAAAAATATTTTCAAAACGTTTTACGAATTCGAAATCACCGAAATTTACGAACGAGTGAATTTGACCTGCATTGCTGTAACTCTGTGACTATTTGACCTATTTTACTAATTCTTTTTTCTTTGAGTACCTTGACAAAAGTCATTGTCAACTGCAGTTTCAGATTTTCGAATTTCGAAAATTCGTCGCTGTGATTTTGAACCGGAAGTTGAGACCAACTTGACAACTTCTTTAATAGTTCTACGATTTTCATGAAATTTAGTATGTAAGTAGATCGTACCCACAAATATAAATAGAAATTTTCTAAATTATCTCCCCTTGGTTAAATTAAGGATCAAATTTTTCAAAAAAATCGAAGAAATATAGGTCAGAATGACCTGATATTTTTTTTTTTGGATACTAGATAAGTAATAACCTATTTATACACAAAATATGAAGTTTGTTGATCGAACCGGAAGTGCCACCATCTTGAAACGTGAAAAATCCCTAAGGCTTTTTTGCTATTTTACTTACAGACACGGGAGTTATATTTTCTGAATCCTTGAAAGATGGCCTAAAAATTGTTCAGAGCAGAATTTTGATTTAGGTCAATTGATGGTTGCCATTTTGAAGTGAATATGAAAAGTAGTAGCAATTTGAAGGGCCGAAACTTTGAAACACAATAACTCTCCTTCTAATTGAGCTAGAATGTTCAATCTTGGTGTAGACGTTCACTATGTCAATGTCATGATTGAGTTCAAAGATGAGCATTTTCTGCGTAGGGTAAGCAGAGATAAGCATGCTGATTTGTTGATTTTTTAGGGCAAGATAACTTCGGTTATAATGAAGGGAGGGCGGTGAAACTCTTGTTAATCGAGAGTGTAATAGCTGGCCTGTTGTGTGAAATCGTTGTATCTTTTTTTTCAAATATCAGGGATAGCAGAAAAAAAGAGATCGAAAATCCAAAAAGTCGTATGTTTACGATTTGGAGCATCTTTAAAGGTTCTTTTCTCTTAAAGTCAACATAATACTTTTTGAGAACTTCTTCTACAAAGAGTCTTATCGGTAGTCTTTTATATCAAAACTTCGATCAACAGTCCAAAATATCTGGAGTAGAAGAATAAAAGGATTGAACATTGAAAACGGCACCCTTTCATTGTTAAGCGAAACATGCAGTGTGGGTGACTACAATCTGCACATTTAGTCATCGTATAGAGCTTATTCAACAGTATCGAATTCCAACTACTTAGGGATATTTTACGTGCACTCCAATGTGTACACGCGACCTTGGTTTTTCGTCCCATCCGAACGACTAGACAGCTGTCCTTGTCAGGCCCTCCGTTCTGCTCACTGACAAGGGGGAACCACGCCGGAAAATCGAGATGAACTTTCTCGTTGCAGAACTTTCAATTCAGGCCAAACGTTTATTGCATACGATTAAGTGGTCAGTTGGGGCTTATTTTCAAAAGTTTTGTAATAATCAGTTGGTAATTAAAATACCATGCGAATTAAACTGTTAAAACAGAAAATTTCGCCCGGTTAAAATGTTTCTTGCTATAAGTCAGCACTTTCCAGATTTTAAGGAGGCTGAATGGTTAGCATACGCGCGCTGTATCGTAACGTCTGTCATTGAGTCAACCGGCGTCGTTTCGATTTCCAAGTTGCACGTGACATGGAATATGGTGTCCAACCTCGTGGGTTTTCTCCGTGTCCTTCGGTTTCCTCCCACGGCTAAAGACCCGTACGCGCAAGGGAAGTTTATAAATAAAATTAAAAAACACATGTTAGTCCCGAAATGACCTAGTTTGTGTCGAATGGACGTTGAGCCGCATTTCTCTCTTTCTCTTTTATTTTTAAAGTTTTGTAATAATCGGTTGGTAATCAAAGGTACTGTAAAAGTGATAAAACAGAAAATTTCGCCCGGTTGTAATGTTTCTCACTTTGAAGTCGGCAATTTGCCGATTTTAAGGGGAAAACGTTTATTGCGAACGATTTAGCTGGTCAGGCGGAGCTTATTTTTAAAAGTTTTGTAATATTCGGTTGATAACTAAAGGTACCGTGCAAATTAAACTAATAAAATAGAAGATTTCGCCCGGTTGAAATGTTTCTATCTGTAGGTCAGCAATTTGCCGATTTTAGGGAGGTTGCGTGACTGAATGGTTAGCACGTGCGCTGTGTATCATAACGTCTGTCATTGAGTCAACTGGCGTTGTTTCGATTTCTTGGTTGTACGTGACAAGGAGTATGGTCGCCTGTCCAACCTCGTAGGCCGTAACGCCGCTGCCCGGGTAAAATTTCCCTCATTGCACACTTTATGGCGTATGCCCGTCTTCATTAGCCCATTTTAGGAGTAGGACGTTAAACCCCATTCAATTCGATTTCATTTTCTCTATGTTGCTTATTTATTATAGTGGATAAATGTTTTTCTGGTTCTATTAATTATTTCATTTCTGCATAGAAATCTTGCTTTGACCAGTTTTTTTTTATTGCAAAGTGCCATTCTTGTATATTGCAGTCTATGACCATTTGTTTAAAACATGCTTAAGAAGTTGTCACGATTTCCTACTTATAACCAAACATATTGGTAACCATAATTATATAACATATCTCTAATTTTGGAAGCCCGATTACAGCTATACAAGTTTAGGTTATTTCCCTTTAGTTTAAAGGTTATTTTTTTGCCCGGGTGCAATGTTTCTCACTACATTTAAATTTGTAACTTTGTGAGTTTTGACCGATTTTGGTAATTATGTCTTTATAATTTTCCAAATTTACATATTCAACGTAAATATTCAAACAATTGGGATCAACCTGATTCAAATTTTTTTAGTTTTGTTCAAAGTTATCTCATTTAATTTTTCGATGTTTTCTTACCATTTTCATTTCATTTTTCTGAAAGTTTTGAAGTGGGAAGTCATCCCGATTACAGCAACACAAGTATCAGTTATTTCCCTTTAGTTTTCAGATTATGCAATGTTTCATACTATATTTAGACTTGTAACGTCGCGAGTTTTTGACCAATTTTAATAGTTTATTATTCTTATCCTTTCATTTGAGATACTTGATATAATCGATGACACGTGACGATGAATATAAAAGCTTTCATATCTGCATGGGACAGTAGCAGATCTAGTTATTATTCTTTTCTGCCGGAGCCTATTTCTCTATGATCGAAAAGATATACCGATCTGCGGTTCATCTTTCTATCGGGAAACCATGTAGTGGTTACTCAATAAAGCAATTTTTGAACTTCTGCGCAGACCGGAAGTGGCCGAATTTTGAACGTTGATAAAAAATTAAAAAATCGGCCGTGGTTTCGTCAATTCTCTACCTATAATCAAACAAATCACATTTTTGGAAAGCCTGAGACTTTTCCGAGACAATAGCAATCTAACATTTTGCGATTTCGAAACTTCGTCGCTGACTTCTATCGTTCGAAAATTCAAAATACTTCGCCTACGAAACAATTTTTGTTATTTTTCAAAATTTGGAAATTTGATCCAGATTTTTGGATACCTGACGTCAATTCGATTCCAGTAATATAAGTTTCATTCAGAGTTATCGCCCTTTATTTTTCGAATTTTCTTCCCATTTTGTGAGCTGTGGTGTCGTTTTACAGCCAAAATGATGTTTCTGAAACTTATGGAACATGAAGTTATAGTCCAATACCAACTGATAAAGCAGTTTCGACACGGATCTTTAAACCGGAAGTGGTCGAAATAATGTGAATATTTTGAAAAATATGCAAAAAATGGATGTTTTCGTGGAAAACGTGATTTCTCCGCCCGGTATCAATGGATTAAAGAAATTAGGGTACCATTCGACTGCACTAGGATTGTACTATCGTATGATACCCAATCCATACGGATACTATGATCAGGCAGCAAAATATGGCACGCTGAAAATCAAGTAATTTCTGATTTTTAGCATTTTTGGACGCCTGTATCTCAAAAACTTAACCGCAACTTTTTTTAAAATTTTGTCTATCGAGAGTCCTTTCGGAGGTATTTTGCATGAGATTTTCAAAAAAAAATTGTTTATTCAGATAGCTGACCTAATTACGATTCTAACGATGTATAATATGTATGTAGTTATTGAAATTTGATTTTCGATAATTTATTTTTTTTGCATTTTTGGCACTTTTGAACATATGATTTCTCAGGGGGATTTTATCTGATCGGATAATGTAATGTATCATTACAGAGCCCTGTGGCTATTGTAGTGCCCAAACTGGCTATTAAAACTATTCCGACAATAATAACCATATCGGAAGTATTCAAAAAATGAAAGAAAAATGGTTTAAAACATTGTCGCACTTGCGAAAAACTTGATTTCTCCTTTAGGTAATAGCGGACCAAAAGAATTAAAGTGTCGCTGGATAGCTCTATTAATGGACCAACATATGGTATCTAAATAATACGATTTCGATGGTAAGGAAATAAATTATTGTATGCCAAAAATCTAGTATTTTCCGATTTTTTAACATTCTGAGACGCCCTTTTCTCGAAAACGACGCCACAGATTTTTCTTAAATTTTTCTTACTCAAAGTCCTATAGGTTGTCTATATAGTGAATCCTAAATGAAAAGCGTTGAAATAATATAAGTGGTCCAAAAATGGCCCCAAACTTTGAAAAAAATTGAAAAATCGTTAAATTTTTGGAAACACTCTTTAATTTATCTTTTTTTCCAAAACTACTTAATGGATGTTTCTGATACTTCTGGTACGTAAAGTTAAGTATCCAAAGAACTTCGTAAAGCTATCACAACAACGATCGTAAAACCGGAAGAAGTCGTAAAAATGTCCGATATTTTGAAAAAAAAAAAATTTTTTACGAAAACATTTTTTATTTATGGATATTTTTTGATGATATTTTACACAGGAATTATTGATATAAAATTAAACCATGCTAGTCCCGAAATGACATAGTTTGTGTCTAGTCGACGTTAAACCCCATTTCTCTCATCTCGGTAGTGCCGGTTAATTTGAGATATAGTTTGTCTCCCTTTAAGTTTTTTTTTTACCTTTTTAATTTCAGTTATTGGTTCCAAGTTTATTATTTATTGCCTGTGATTATAAAACAATTCTCAATTGCGAATTCTCAACTTATTTGTTACCGATAATGATTTCTTTTGGCACCGGAAGTGAAGTAATTTTGCCAGATTTTACAATTTTGACCGGTGTATTCGCAAGCAAATATTAGTTACAAATCTGATAGAGGATGTCACTGAATCATAACAACTACAGTATCGTTTGGTAGCTCGATGGATCGGCTATTGTATGACGCACTTCCTGTCTGATTCCTGAAAGCCGATTCAGCACTGCAGGTCTGCAGGTCTAGTTATTATTATCATTATTCAGATTCCAATTTGAATAGATCTCAGCAACTACGTGTCGTATCGTTACGATTTCTTCGGTTTTACTGGAAAAGTGGGTGTGACTTAGAGGATAAAGCTATTTTGAACGTTCTGCGACAATGCGAAATATCCGAAATCACCGAAGTTATCGTTTTTGAAAATATTGCAGTAATTTTAACAATAATCATTGGATTTAAACTTTCGATACATTTTGGCATAGCCTGAGATAGGGCACATAGCTACGGTACTTTCGATTTTTGATTTTCGGCAAATCTTCGAAGATATTAGGCGCCAAATTTCGAAAATTTAAAATTTCACAAAAAACTTTTTTATTTATGAATATTTTTAGTCGTATTGTGCACAGAATTAAAGAGTCATCTGACTAGTGCAAAAATGTTAAAAAATTTTGTCTCAGTAATTTTCCTTGGCCGCCATTGGCTAATTCAGTTTTTCAGTCCTAGATTAATTTTTTATTGTTCGATTTGTATAAAACAAAATTCATATGCTTCGTTGTATCAATTGTCATTTTTTTATTACCGAAAGTGTTATCTATCGGCACCGGAAGTGGCATAATTTTACCAAAAACTACAATTTTGACAGTTATTTTCCTTCTTCGAAAACAAATATTATTTTTCGGAAAAATTATTTGACTCAAAGAGTGTGCCCTTTCAAGGCGCAAAAAATGTAGGAAGCAGTTTTTTTAATTTCGATTTCATTTTCGAGCAAATTCGATTAAGAGGCTAAAAATGGTGTAAAATTGACCTATTTACAACCTATTCAGGCTTTTCAGATTTTAAAATATTTCTTTGTAACTTTTATAAACTTGTAGCTATAATCCATACAAAGAAAATTTATGTTAAAATTAGTTTGTAATATAAGCAGTTACCAAGAAATGGGCAGTTCTGTACAAGTCACTGTTTTCGTTATTTTGCCTGTAAAATAGTCAATTATTATTGGATTTTTATAAAAGTGACATCATTTGATTCATAAAGCATGTAGCGTCATATCAAGTTGATTACAATTTAAAATTGACACCGCAAGTGACGTCATTTGGTCAAAAACTGCATTTTAAACTTTTTAAATCAATATTTTATTCAACCAAGAATAACTTAACTTTTGGTTTAAATTCACATATAAACACAACTCATATGGTCATATAGATATCTTAAAATTGTTTATAACTTGTTCGGTCGCCGAGAAATAGACGGTTTTCTATAAGTCACTTTTGAAGGTTTCGAGGCCATAAAAGTGTCAATTATTATTCGATGTTCATAAACGTTACACCATGTTATACCTAATGCCATTTGGGATTTCATACAAGTAATTTAAGATTTTCATTATCACCGGAAGTAACGTCATTTTGGCAAAAACTGTATTTTTAGCCTTCAAAACAGATATTTTATACAAATGAGTCTGTTTTGCAATCTTTTTCAAATTTTTAGCCTTCAAAACAGATATTTTATACAAATGAGTCTGTTTTGCAATCTTTTTCAAATAGAATGATCCCATACGATCATACAGATACCACAAAATGGTTTCTAACTTGTACGGTTTCCGAGAAATAACCGATTTTCTACAAGTCACTTTTCAAGTTTTTTGGTCTTTAAAAGTGGCAATTATTATTCGATTTACATAAAATTTTCACTATATGATATCGTATGCCATTTCTGATTTCATAACACTAATTGAACATTTTCATTAACACCGGAAGTAATTTAATTTTGTCAAGATCATTTACAAGTAACAAATGTATAAAATGACTTGATATTATTGGATTGATTGGTTGATTCTGCGTCCATTTTATTTGTGTGCAATGTTAATCTGGAAACCTGTTTGGTAGTTTCGTTGGTACCGGAAGTGACATATGTTCAAGGGTAACTTGGCACCTGAAGTGACATGTTTAAGAGTAACTTGGCACCAGTGAAACCCGTCATTCCTGCATGCAGGTCTAGTTATTATTTACTATTATTATTTTATTTTTCGGGGGAGCCTATTTCTCAGTGCCTGTAACAGATACCGATCTGGGACCTAATTCTCTATCGGGAAACCATGTGTTGGCTACTTGATAAACTATTTTTGAAACTTCTGCGTAGACCTGGTCGAATTTCGTGTTGTGTCAAAAAATTAAAAAACGGCCGTAGATTCGTCAATTCTGTACCTATTTTCATACAAATGACATTTTCGGAAACCTCGAATCTTTTCTCGGACGATAGCAGTTGAAAATTTCGATATTTCGAAACTTCATCGCTGACTTTTTGCGATCGAAAAATGAAAAATGTTGTTTGAGAGACAATTTTTGTTATTTTTCAAAATTTTCAAATTTGACCTACATTTTTGGATACCTGAAGGCAATCCAGTTCCAGTAATATAAGTTTCATTCCGAGTTATCGCCCTTTATTTTTCGATTTTTTTCGAATTTTCTTCACATTTTGTGAGCTTAAGTTTCGTTTTACAGCCGGATCAACGTTTTTCAAATTCCTGGAACATGAAGCAATATTGTCAAACCACCGTTTAAAGCAATTTCAACAACAATCCGTAAACCGGAAGTAGTCGAAATAATATGCGATATTTTGAAAAAAACGTGAAAAATTTGTGTCTTGGGTAAAAACACGATTTCTCCGTCCGATATCAACGGATTAAACAAATTAAGGTATCATTTGGTCGGGCGGTGATTGGACCACTGAATGATACCCAATTCGTACGGATACGATGGGCAGGAAGCAACATATGGCACGCTGAAAATCAAGTATTTTCTGATTTGGAGCGTATTTGGACGCCTGTATCTCGAAAACTTAACTGCAACTTTTTTTTAAAATTTTTTCTATCGAGAGTCCTTTCGGAGGTATTTTGCATGAAGCCATTCAATAAGACTTTGAAATATCTGGAATAGGTGAAATAACGGACTGAAAATCGAAAAAAGTCGAAAAATCGTGAAATTTTGGAAAATGCTCTGCTATTTTTTTATGTTAAGAGATTTTCAAAAAAAAAGATTGTATATTCAGATAGCTGGCCTAATTACGATTCTAACGTTGTATAATATGTATGTAGTTATTGAAATTTAATTTTCGATATTTTAATTTTTTGGCATTTTTGGCACTTTTGAACATAGGATTTCTCAGGGGCATTTTATCTGATCAGATAATGTAATATATCGTTACAGAGCCCTGTGGCTATTTTAGTGCCTCCACCGGCTATTAAAACTATTCCGACAATTATAAACATACTGGAAGTATTCAAAAAATGTAAAAAAAAAAAAGGTTAAAAACATTGGCGCACTCGCGAAAAAATTGATTTCTCCCTTAGGTAATAGCGGACCAAAAGAACTAAAGTGTCGCTGGATAGCCCTATTAATGGACCATCATATGGTATCTAAATAATACGATTTCGATGGTAAGGAAATAAATTATTGTATGCCAAAAATCTAGTATTTTTCGATTTTTTAACATTCTGAGACGCCCTTTACTCGAAAGCGACGCCTACGAATTTTCTTAAACTTTTCTTACTCAACGTCCTATCGGTTGTTTATATAGTGAATCCTAAATGAAAAGCATTGAAATAATATAGGTGGTCCAAAAATGGCCTCAAACTTTGAAAAAAATTGAAAAATCGTTAAATTTTTGGAAACGCTCTTTAATTTATCTTTTTTTCCAAAACTACTCAATGGATGTTTCTGACACTTCTGGTACGTAAAGTTAAGTATCCAAAGAACTTCGTAAAGCTATCACAACAACGATCGTAAAACCGGAAGAAGTCGTAAAAATGTCCGATATTTTGAAAAAAAATAATTTTTTTACGAAAACATTTTTTATTTATGGATATTTTTTGATGATATTTTACACGGGGATTATTGATATAAAATTAAACCATGCTAGTCCCGAAATGACATAGTTTGTGTCTAGTCGACGTTAAACCCCATTTCTCTCATCTCGGTAGTGCCGGTTAATTTGAGATATATTTTGTCTCCCTTTAAGTTTTTTACCTTTTTAATTTCAGTTTATGGGTTCTAAGTTTATTATTTATTGGCTGATGTGTATAAAACAATTCTCAATTGCGAATTCTCAACTTATTTGTTACCGATAATGATTTCTTTTGGCACCGGAAGTGAAGTAATTTTGCCAGATTTTACAATTTTGACCAGTGTATTCGCAAGCAAATATTACTTACAAATCTGATAGAGGGTGTCACTGAATCATAACTACAGTATCGTTTGGTAGCTCGATGGATCGGCTATTGTATAACGCACTTCCTGTCTGATTCCTGAAAGCCGATTCAGCACTGCAGGTCTGCAGGTCTAGTTATTATTATTTTTTGTGTGTGTGTGTTTTTCTGCAAATCGGATATCTATCCATAGGATCTTTCTGAAATTTTGACCTACCCCCCCCCCCAACATGGGGTTCGAACGTTGTTTAAATATATTTTCTAAACGTTTTACGAATCCGAAATTACCGAATTTTACGAACGAAAAAACTGACAGTGCATAGTCGTAACTTCGTTGACCGATCTTACTAATTCTTTTTTCTTTGAATACCTTGAAAAAAATCATTTTCATCTGCAGTTTCACATTTTGGAATGTCGAAAATTCGTCGCTGTGATTTCGAACCGGAAGTTAAAACCAATTTGACAACTTCTTTAATAAATGTACGATCTTCATGAAATTTAGTATATAAGTAGATCCTAGCGATGTGATTTCAAAAATATAATTAGAAATTTTCAAAATTATCTCCCCTTGACGAAATTAAGGATCAAAATTTTCAAAAAAATCATCGAAATATAGGTCAGAATGACCTGATTTTTTTGGGATACTAGATAAGTAATTACTGATTTGTACACAAAATATCCATAGGATCTTTCTGAAATTTTGACCTACCCCCCCCCCCCCCAACATGGGGTTCGAACGTTGTTTAAATATATTTTCTAAACGTTTTACGAATCCGAAATCACCGAATTTTACGAACGAAAAAACTGACAGTGCATAGTCGTAACTTTGTTGACCGATCTTACTAATTCTTTTTTCTTTGAATACCTTGAAAAAAATCATTTTCATCTGCAGTTTCACATTTTCGAATTTCGAAAATTCGTCGCTGTGATTTCGAACCGGAAGTTTAAACCAATTTGACAACTTCTTTAATAAATGTACGATCTTCATGAAATTTAGTATATAAGTAGATCCTAGCGATGTGATTTCAAAAATATAATTAGAAATTTTCAAAATTATCTCCCCTTGACGAAATTAAGGATCAAAATTTTCAAAAAAATCATCGAAATATAGGTCAGAATGACCTGATTTTTTTGGGATACTAGATACGTAATTACTGATTTGTACACAAAATATGAAGTTTGTCGATCGAACCGGAAGTGCCACCATCTTGAAACGTGGAAAATCCCTAAGGCTTTTTTGCTATTTTAGTTACAGAGTTATATTTTCTGAATCCTTGAAGGTTGGCCCAAAAATCGCTGGGAGCAGAATTTTGATTTAGGTCTACTGATGGATTCCATTTTGAAGTGAATATGAAAAGTAGTAGCAATTTGAAGGGCCGAGAGTTTGAAACACAATAACTCTCCTTCTAATTAAGCTAGAATGTTCAAACTCGGTGTAGACGTTCACTAGGACAATGTCATGATTGAGTTTAAAGATGAGCATTATCTGCTTAGGGTAAGCAGAGATAAATATGCTGATTTGTTGATTCTTTAGGGCACGATAACTTCGGTTATAATGAAGAGAGGGTGGTGAAACTCCTGCCAATCGAGAGTCTAATAGCTAGCCCGTTGTGCGAAATCATTGTATCATTGTTTTTAAATGTCAGGTATAGAAAAAAGAGATCGAAAATCCAAAAAGTCGTATTTTTACGATTTTGAGCATTTTTAAAGGTCCTTTTCTCTTCAATCAACATAATATTTTTGGGGAACTTCTTCTACTAAGAGTCTTATCGATAGTCTTTTATATGAAACCATCGATCAACAGTCTAAAATATCAGGAGTAGAAGAATAAAAGGATCGAAAATTGAAAACTGCAACCTGTCATTGTTAAGCGAAACATGCAGCGTGGGTGACTACAATTTGCACATTATTCATCGTATAGAGCTTATTCAACAGTATCGAATTCCAAATACTTAGGGATATTTTACGTGCACTTCAATGTGTACACGGGACCTTGGTTTTTCGTCCCATCCGAACGACTAGACAGCTGTCCTTGTCAGGCCCTCCGTTCTGCCTCACTGACAAGAGGGAACCACGCCGGAAAATCGAGATGATCTTTCTCGGTGCAGAACTTTCAATTCACGCCAAACGTTTATTGCATACGATTAAGCTGGTCAGTTGGAGCTTATTTTCAAAAGTTTTGTAATAATCGGTTGGTAATTAAAGTACCGTGCAAATTAAACTGCTAAAACAGAAAATTTGGCCCGGTTCAAATGTTGCTTGCTATAAGTCAGCAATTTCCCGATTTTAGGGAGGCTGAATGACTGAATGGTTAGCAAACGCGCGCTGTGTCGTAACGTCTGTCATTGAGTCAACCGGCGTCGTTTCGATTTCCATGTTGCACGTGACATGGAGTATGGTGTCCAACCTCGTGGGTTTTCTACGTGTCCTTCGGTTTCCTCCCACTCCTGAATACCGGTACGCGTAAGGGAAGTTTATAAATAAAATTAAAAAACATCTATTAGTCCGGAAATGACCTAGTTTGTGTCGAATGGACGTTAAGCCGCATTTCTTTCCTGTTTTATTTTTAAAGTTTTGTAATAATCGGTTGGTAATCCATGGTACTGGTACTGTAAAAGTGATAAAACAGAAAATGTCGCCCGGTTGTAATGTTTCTCACTTTAAAGTCAGCAATTTTGCCGATTTTAAGGGGCAAACGTTTATTGCGAACGATTAATCTGGCCAAGGGGAGATTATTTTTAAAAGTTTTGTAATATTCGGTGCAAATTAAACTGTTAAAATAGAAAATTTGTTGAAATGTTTCTCGCTGTTGGTCCGCAATTTGCTAAATTTAGGGAGGTTACGTGGCTGAATGGTTAGCACCTGCGCTCTGTATCGTAACGTCTGTCATTGAGTCAACTGGCGTTGTTTCGATTGAAATGCCCGGTTGAAATGTTTCTTGCTATAAGTCAGCAATTTCCCGATTTTAGGGAGGCTGAATGGCTGAATGGTTAGCATGTGCGCGCTGTATCGTAACGTCTGTCATTGAGTCAACCGGGGTCATTTCGATTTCCAGGTTCCATGTGACATGGAGTATGGTGTCCAACCTCGTGGGTTTTCTCTGTGTCCTTCGGTTTCCTCCCACTCCTAAAGACCCGTACGTGCAAGGGAAGTCTTAAAACAAAATTAAAACATATATGTGAACCCCAAAATGTCCTAGTTTGTTTGGAATGGACGTTAACCCGCATTTCTCTCTTTCTCTTTTATTTTTAAAGTTTTGTTATAATCGGTTGGTAATCAGAGGTACTGTAAAAGTGACAAAACAGGAAATTTCGCCCTGTTGTCAAGTTTCTCAATTTAAAGTCAGCAATTTGCCGATTTTAGGGGGAAACGTTTATTGCGAACGATTATGCTGGTAAGGGGGAGCTTATTTTTAAAAGTTTTGTAATATTCGGTTGATAATTTCGCCCGGTTGAAATGTTTGTCGCTGTAGGTCAGCAATTTGCCAAATTTAGGGAGGTTACGTGGCTGAATGGTAAGGAACCTGCGCTCTGTATCGTAACGTCTGTCATTCAGTCAACTGGCGTTGTTTCGATTGAAATGCCCGGTTGAAATGTTTCTTGCTATAAGTCAGCAATTTCCCGATTTTAGGGAGGCTGAATGGCTGAATGGTTAGCATGTGCGCGCTGTATCGTAACGTATGTCATTGAGTCAACTGGGGTCATTTCGATTTCCAGGTTCCATGTGACATGGAGTATGGTGTCCAACCTCGTGGGTTTTCTCTGTGTCCTTCGGTTTCCTCCCACTCCTAAAGACCCGTACGTGCAAGGGAAGTCTTAAAACAAAATTAAAACATATATGTGAACCCCGAAATGTCCTAGTTTGTGTGGAATGGACGTTAACCCGCATTTCTCTCTTTCTCTTTTATTTTTAAAGTTTTGTTATAATCGGTTGGTAATCAGAGGTACTGTAAAAGTGATAAAACAGGAACTTTCGCCCTGTTGTCAAGTTTCTCAATTTAAAGTCAGCAATGTGCCGATTTTAGGGAGAAACGTTTATTGCGAACGATTATGCTGGTAAGGGGAAGCTTATTTTTAAAAGTTTTGTAATATTCGGTTGATAATTTCGCCCGGTTGAAATGTTTGTCGCTGTAGGTCAGCAATTCGCCAAATTTAGGGAGGTTACGTGGCTGAATGGTAAGGAACCTGCGCTCTGTATCGTAACGTCTGTCATTCAGTCAACTGGCGTTGTTTCGATTGAAATGCCCGGTTGAAATGTTTCTTGCTATAAGTCAGCAATTTTCCGATTTTAGGGAGGCTGAATGGTTAGAATGTGCGCGCTGTATCGTAACGTCTGTCATTGAGTCAACCGGCGTCGTTTCGATTTCCAGGTTGCACGTGACATGGAGTATGGTGTCCAACCGCGTGGGTTTTCCCCGTGTCCTTCGGTTACCTCCCACGGCTAAAGACCCGTACGCGCAAGGGAAATTTTTCAATAAAATTAAAAGACATATGTTAGTCCCGAAATGACCTCGTTTTTGTCGAATGGACGTTAAGCCGCATTTCTCTCTTTCTGTTTTATTTTTAAAGTTTCGTAATAATCGGTTGGTAATCAATGGTACTGTAAGAGTGATAAAACAGAAAATTTCGCCCGATTTTAAGGGGCAAACGTTTATTGCGAACGATTAAGCTGGTCAGTGGGAGCTTATTTTTAAAAGTTTTGTAATATTCGAAAATTCGTCGCTGTGATTTCGAACCCGAAGTTGAGACCAAATTGACAACTTCTTTAATAGTTGTACGATTTTCATGAAATTTAGTATGTAACTAGACATTACTGATGCGACGTGAAAAATGACTTTTAAAATTTTCTAAATTATCTCCCCTTGGTGAAATTAAGAATCAAATTTTTCAAAAAAATCGTCGAAATAAAGGTCAGAATGACCTAATTTTGTTTTTCGATACTAGACAAGTAATTACTTATTCGTACACAAAACATGGAGTTTGTCGATCAAACCGGTAGTGACACCATCTTGAAACTTGAAAAAACAATAGAACTTTTGCGATATTGCACTTACAGACATGGGAGTTACGTTTTCTGAACCCTTGAAGGAAAACCTAAAAAAACGTTCAGAGCAGAAACACAATAGGGCATAGTATGTTCAAGGCATCTCCTATGTCTAAAATTTAATACATTTCAATTTCAGGGTAGACGGGATACGGGTGGTTTTGTTATTTGAATATTTCAAAAATTCGAATTTCGCTTTTGATGTTTTTCGTGCCGACAAAGTTTTTTGCGAGTGAAAAATCACATTAATTTCGATAGATTGTGACCGATTTTAATGATTTATTTTTTCTTCTTTGGATTATTTATATGACCCATGACATGTGACAGGAAGTGACAGTGAATATGAAAGCTTTCATATCTGCATGGGACAGTAGCAGATCTAGTTATTAAGCTTTCAGACTTTCGTCTGAAAGACTATTGTTTTTACTAAAATTATTATTATTTATTAGGGTTTCACACTGCGTAGCTTGTGTGAAACACTATTGTATTTGTTAAAATTACTATTAGGGTTTCACACTGCGTAGCTTGTGTGAAACACTATTGTTTTTGTTGCAATTATTATTTCATTATTATTAGGGTTTCACACTGCGTTTAAACACTATTGTTTTTGTTAAAATTATTATTCTTATTATTATTAAGCTTTCATATTACATATGAAAGCTTATTGTTTCTGTTAAGATTATTATTATTTTTTTTTGTGTATTTTCTGCAAATCGGATTTCTCAGAATCTAACCATGGGATCTTTCTGAAACTTTGACCTACCCCCCCCAAAAAAAATGGGGTGCGAACGTTGTTTAAATATATTTTCAAAACGTTTTACGAATCCGAAATCACCGAATTTTACGAACGAAAAAACTGACAATGCATAGTCGTAACTTTGTTATTTTTTGACCGATTTTACTAATTCTTTTTTCTTTGAATACCTTGAAAAAAATCATTTTCATCTGCAGTTTCACATTTTCGAATTTTGAAAATTCGTCGCCGTGATTTCGAACCGGAAGTTTAGACCAATTTGACAACTTCTTTAATAGTTGTACGATTTTCATGAACTTTAGTATATAAATAGATCTTACCGATGTCACTTAAAAAATATAATTAGAAATTTTCTAAATTATCTCCCCTTGACGAAATTAAGGATCAAATTTTTCAAAAAAAATCAAAGAAATATAGGTCAGAATGACCTAATTTCTTTCTTTGATACTAGAGAAGTAAGTACTGATTCGTACACAAAATATGGAGTTTGTCGATCGAACCGGAAGTGCCACCATCGTTAAAAGTGAAAAATCAAAAAGGCTTTTTTGCTATTTTACTTACAGACTCGGGAATTATATTTTCGGAATCCTTGAAGGAATGCCTAAATATCTGTCGGATCAGAATTTCGATTTCGGTCACGTGATGGTCACCATTTTGAATTGAAAATGAAAAATAGAAGCAATTTAAAGGGTCGGGACTTTGGAACACAATTACTCTCCTTCTAATTAAGCTAGAATGTTCAAACATAGTGTAGACGTTCACTAGGTCAATGTTATGATTGAGTTCAAAGATGAGCATTTTCTGCTTCAGGTAAGCAGAGATAAGCATGCTGATTTGTTGATTCTTTAGGGCACGATAACTTCGGTTATAATGAAGGGAGGGCGGTGAAACTTTTGTCAATAGAGAGTCTAATAGCTAGCCTGTTGTGTGATATCATTGTATCATTTTTTTTAAATATCAGGCATAGCCGAAAAAAATAGATTGAAAATCCAAAAAGTCGTATTTTTACAATTTGGAGCATATTTAGAGAGGTCTTTCTCGTAAAGTCAACATAATATTTTTTGGGAACTTCTTCTACAAAGAGTCTTATTGGTAGTCTTTTATATGAAACCATCGATCAACAGTTCAACATATCAGGAGTAGAAGAACAAAAGGATCGAACATTGAAAACGGCACCCTTTCATTGTTAAGCGAAACATGCAGTGTGGGTGACTACAATCTACACATTTAGTCATCCTATAGAGCTTATTCAACAGTATCGAATTCCAACTGCTTAGGGATATTTTACGTGCACTCCAATGTGTACACGGGACCTTGGTTTTTCGTCCCATCCGAACGACTAGACAGCTGTGCTTGTCAGGCCCTCCGTTCTGCCTCACTGACAAGGGGAACCACGCCGGGAAATCGAGATGAACTTTCTCCGTGCAGAACTTTCAATTCAGGCAAAACGTTTATTGCATACGATTAAGCTGGTCATTTGGAGCTTATTTTCAAAAGTTTTGTAATAATCGGTTGGTAATTAAAATACAGTGCACATTAAACTGTGAAAACAGAAAATTTCGCCCGGTTGAAATGTTTCTTGCTATAAGTCAGCAATTTTCCGAATTCAGGGAGGCTGAATGACTGAATGGTTAGTATGTGCGCGCTGTATCGTATTGAGTCAACGGGCGTCGTTTCAATCTCCAGGTTGCACGTGACATGGTGTATGATGTCCTTCCTCGTGGGTTTTCTCCGTGTTCTTCGGTTTCCTCCCAACGGCTAAAGACCGGTACGCGCAAGGGGAGTTTTTAAATAAAATTAAAAACATATGTTAGTCCGGAAATGACCTAGTTTGTGTCGAATGGACGTTAGGCCGCATTTCTCTCTTCTCTTTCTCTTTTATTTTTAAAGTTTTTTTATAATCGGTTGGTAATCAAAGGTACTGTAAAAGTGATAAAACAGAAAATTTCGCCCGGTTGTAATGTTTCTCACTTTAAAGTCAGCAATTTGTCGATTTTAAGGGGCAAACGTTTATTGCGAACGATTAAGCTGGTCAGGGGGAGCTTATTTTTAAAAGTTTTGTAATATTCGGTTGATAACTAAAGGTACCGTGCAAATTAAACTGTTAAAATAGAAAATTTGGCCCGGTTGAAATGTTTCTCGCTGTAGGTCAGCAATTTGCCGATTTTAGGGAGGTTGCGTGGCTGAATGGTTAGCACGTGCGCTCTGTATCATAACGTCTGTCATTGAGTCAACTGGCGTTGTTTCGATTTCTTGGTTGTACGTGACAAGGAGTATGGTCGCCTGTCCAATCTCGTAGGCCGTAACGCCGCTGCCCGGGTAAAATTTCCCTCATTGCACACTTTGTGGCATATGCCCGTCTTCATTAGCCCATTGTAGGAGCAGAACAGTAGGACGTTAAACACCATTCAATTTCATTTCATTTTCTCTATGTTGCTTATTTATTATAGTGGATAAATATTTTTCTGGTTCTAGCAATTATTTAATTTCTGCATAGAAATCTTGCTTTGGCCAGTTTTTTTATTGCAGAGTGCCATACTTGTATATTGCAGTCTATGACCCTTTGTTTAAAACATGCTTAAGAAGTCGTCACGATTTCCTACTTATAACCGAACATATTGGAAACCATAATTATATAACATATCTTGGAAGCCCGATTACAGCTATGCAAGTTTCAGTTATTTCCCTTTAGTTTAAAGATTATTTTTTTGCCCGGGTGCAGTGTTTCTCACTACATTTAAATTTGTAACTTTGTGAGTTTTTGACCGATTTTGATATTATGTCTTTATAATTTTCCAAATCTACATATTTAACATACATATTCAAACAGTTGAGTTCAACCTGTTTTAGTTTTGTTCAAAGTTATCTCATTTAATTTTTCGATGTTTTCTTACCATTTTCATTTCATTTTTCTGAAAGTTTTGAAGTGGGAAGTCATCCCGATTACAGCAACACAAGTATCAGTTATTTCCCTTTACTCAATGTTTCATACTATATTTAGACTTGTAACTTCGCGAGTTTTAGACCAATTTTAATAGTTTGTTATTTTTATCCTTTTATTTGAGATACATGATATAATCGATGACACGTGACGATGAATATGAAAGCTTTCATATCTGCATGGGACAGTAGCAGATCTAGTTATTAGGGTTTCACACTGCGTAGCTTGTGTGAAACACTATTGTTTTTGTTAAAATTATTATTCTTATTATTATTATTATTATTCAGATTCCAATTTGAATAGATCTCAGCTACTACGTGTCGCATCGTTACCATTTCTTCGGTTTTACTGGGAAAGTGGGTGTGACTTAGAGGATAAAGCTTTTTTTGAACGTTCTGCGACAATGCGAAATGTCCGAAATCACCGAAGTTATCGTTTTTGAAAATATTGCAGTTATTTTAACAATAATCATTGGATTTTAACTTTCGATACATTTTGGCATAGCCTGAGACAGGGCACATAGCTACGCTACTTTCGATTTTTGATTTTCGGCAAATCTTCGAAGATATTAGGCGCCAAATTTCGAAAATTTAAAATTTTACAAAAAACTTTTTTATTTATGAATATTTTTTAGTCGTATTGTGCACAGACTTAAAGAGTCATCTGACTAGTGCAAAAATGTTAAAAAAATTTGTCTCAGTAATTTTCCTTGGCCGCCATTGGCTAATTCAGTTTTTCAATCCTAGATTAATTTTTTATTGTTCGATTTGTATAAAACAAAATTCATATGCTTCGTTGTATCAATTGTCATTTTTTTTATTACCAAAAGTGTTATCTGTCGGCACCGGAAGTGGCATAATTTTACCAAAAACTACAATTTTGACAGTTATTTTCCTATTTCGAAAACAAATATTATTTTTTGGAAAAATTATTTGACTCAAAGAGTGTGCCCTTTCAAGGCGCAAAAAAATGTAGGAAGCAGTTTTTTTAATTTTGATTTCACTTTCGAGCAAATTCGATTAAGAGGCTAAAAATGGTGTAAAATTTACCTATTTACAACCTATTCAGGCTTTTCAGATTTTAAAATATTTCTTCGTAACTTTTATAAACTTGTAGCTATAATCCATACGAAGAAAATGTATGTTAAAATTCGTTTGTAATATAAGCAGTTACCGAGAAATGGGCAGTTCTGTACAAGTCACTGTTTTCGTTATTTTGCCTGTAAAATAGTCAATTATTATTGGATTTTTATAAAAGTGACATCATTTGATTCAAAAAGCATGTAGCGTCATATCAAGTTGATTACAATTTAAAATTGACACCGGAAGTGACATCATTTGGTCAAAAACTGCATTTTAAATTTTTTAAATCAATGTTTTATTCAACCAAGAATAACTTAATATGTATTAATAATTTTAACTTTTGGTTTAAATTCACATATAAACAAAACTCATATGGTCATATAGATATCATAAAATTGTTTCTAACTTGTTCGGTTGCCGAGAAATAGACGGTTTTCTACAGGTCACTTTTGAAGGTTTCGGGGCCATAAAAGTGTCAATTATTATTCGATTTTCATAAACGTTACACCATGTTATACTAATGCCATTTGGGATTTCATACAAGTAATTTAAGATTTTCATTATCACCGGAAGTAACGTCATTTTGGCAAAAACTGTATTTTTAGCCTTCAAAACAGATATTTTATTCAAATGAGTCTGTTTTGAAATCTTTTTCAAATTATGGTATTTGATGCCAATCAACAAATAGAATGAACCCACATGATCATACAGATACCACAAAATGGTTTCTAACTTGTACGGTTGCAGAGAAATAGCCGATTTTCTACAAGTCACTTTTCAAGTTTTTTGGTCTTTAAAAGTGGCAATTATTATTCGATTTACATAAAATTTTCACTATATGATATCGTATGCCATTTCTGATTTCATAAGACTAACTGAAGATTTTCATTAACACAGGAAGTAATTTAATTTTGTCAAGATCATTTACAAGTAACAAATGTATAAAATGACGTGATATTGCTGGATTGATTGGTTGATTCTGCGTCCATTTTATTTGTGTGCAATGTTAATTTGGAAACCTGTTTAGTGGTTTCGTTGGTACCGGAAGTGACATATGTTCAAGGGTAACTTGGCACCGGATGTGACATGTTTAAGAGTAACTTGGCACCAGTGAAACCCGTCATTCCTGCATGCAGGTCTAGTTATTAAGCTTTCATATTACATATGAAAGCTTATTGTTTCTGTTAAAGTTATTATTATTATTATTATTTTTTTTTTTGTATTTTCTGCAAATCGGATTTCTCAGAATCTAACCATAGGATCTTTCTGAAACTTTGACCTACCCCCCATAAATGGGGTGCGAACCTTGATTAAATATATTTTCAAAACGTTTTACGAATCAGAAATCACCGAATTTTACGAACGAATGCATTTGACCTACAATACTGTAACTTTGTGACTATTTGACCTATTTAATTAATTCTTTTTTCTATGAATACCTTGAGACATTTACTTCAAATCTGCAATTTCGGATTTTCGAACATTCGTCGCTGTGATATCGAACCGGAAGTTCAGACCAACTTGACAACTTCTTTAGTAGTTGTACGATTTTCATGAAATTTGATATGTACGTAAACCTTAATGGTGCGACTTGAAAAATGACTTTAGAAATTTTCTAAATTATCTCCCCTTGGAGAAATTAAGGATCGAAATTTTCAAAAAAATCGACGAAATATAGGTCAAATCATCTTGAATTTTTTTGGGGTTACTAGCTACGAGACCACTGATTCATACACAAAAAATGGAGTTTGTAGTTCAACCAGGAAGTGCCACCATCTTGAAATGTAAAAACCTCAAACGCCATTTTGCTATTTTACTTACAGACACGGGAATTATATTTTCTGAATCCTTGGAGGAAGGCCTAAAAAAGGTCGGGAGTAGAATTTTCATTTAGGTCAACTGGGAGTCACCATTTTGAATTGAAAATGAAAAATAGAAGCAATTTGAAGGGTCGGGACTTTGGAACACAATTACTCTCCTTCTAATTAAGCTAGAATGTTCAAACTTGGTGTAGACGTTCACTAGGTCAATGTTATGATTGAGTTTAAAGATCAGCATTTTCTGCTTAGGGTAAGCAGAGATAAGCATGCTAATTTGTTGATTCTTTAGGGCACGATAACTTCGGTTATAATGAAGGGAGGGCGGTGAAACTTTTGTCAATAGAGAGTCTAATAGCTAGCCTGTTGTGTGAAATCTTTGTATTATTTTTTCTAAATATCAGGGATAGCCGAAAAAAAGAGATTGAAAATCCAAAATGTCGTATTTTTACAATTTGGAGCATGTTTAGAGGTCTTTCTCGTAAAGTCAACATAATATTTTTTGGGAACTTCTTCTACAAAGAGTCTTATTGGTAGTCTTTTATATGAAACCACCGATCAACAGTCCAACATATCAGGAGTAGAAGAACAAAAGGATCGAACATTGAAAACGGCACCCTTTCATTGTTAAGCGAAACATGCAGTGTGGGTGACTACAATCTACACATTTAGTCATCGTATAGAGCTTATTCAACAGTATCGAATTCCAACTGCTTAGGGATTTTTTTACGTGCACTCCAATGTGTACACGGGACCTTGGTTTTTCGTCCCATCCGAATGACTAGACAGCTGTGCTTGTCAGGCCCTCCGTTCTGCCTCACTGACAAGGGGAACCACGCCGGGAAATCGAGATGAACTTTCTCCGTGCAGAACTTTCAATTCAGGCGAAAACGTTTATTGCATAGGATTAAGCTGGTCAGTTGGAGCTTATTTTCAAAAGTTTTGTAATAATCGGTTGGTAATTAAAGTACCGTGCACATTAAACTGTTAAAACAGAAAATTTCGCCCGGTTGAAATGTTTCTTGCTATAAGTCAGCATTTTTCTGAATTCGGAGAGGCTGAATGGTTAGCATGTGCGCACTGTATCGTAACGTCTGTCATTGAGTCAACGGGCGTCGTTTCGATCTCCAGGTTGGACGTGACATGAAGTATGATGTCCAACCTCGTGGGTTTTCTCCGTGTCCTTCGGTTTCCTCCCAACGGCTAAAGACCTGTACGCGCAAGGGGAGTTTTTAAATAAAATTAAAAAACATATGTTAGTCCCGAAATGACCTAGTTTGTGTCGAATGGACATTAGGCCGCATTTCTCTCTTTCACTTTTATTTTCAAAGTTTTGTAATAATCGGTTGGTAATCAAAGGTACTGTAAAAGTGATAAAACAGAAAATTTCGCCCGGTTGTAATGTTTCTCACTTTAAAGTCAGCAATTTGCCGATTTTAAGGGGCAAACGTTTATTGCGAACGCTTAAGCTGGTCAGGGGGAGCTTATTTTTAAAAGTTTTGTAATATTCGGTTGATAACTAAAGGTACCGTGCAAATTAAACTGTTACAATAGAAAATTTGGCCCGGTTGAAATGTTTCTCGCTGTGTAGGTCAGCAATTTGCCGATTTTAGGGAGGTTGCGTGGCTGAATGGTTAGCACGTGCGCTCTGTATTATAACGTCTGTCATTGAGTCAACTGGCGTTGTTTCGATTTCTTGGTTGTACGTGACAAGGAGTATGGTCGCCTGTCCAACCTCGTAGGCCGTAACCGCCGCTGTCCGGGTAAAATTTCCCTCATTGCACACTTTATGGCATATGCCCGTCTTCATTAGCCCATTTTAGGAGCAGAACAGTCGGACGTTAAACCCCATTCAATTTCATTTCATTTTCTCTATGTTGCTTATTTATTATAGTGGATAAATATTTTTCTGGTTCTAGCAATTATTTAATTTCTGCATAGAAATCTTGCTTTGGCCAGTTTTTTTTATTGCAGAGTGCCATTCTTGTTTAAACAAACATGATCCTTTTTTTAAAACACGCTTAAGAAGTCGTCACGATTTCCTACTTATAACCAAACATATTGGAAATATTAGTCTGGCATTATTAAATCCTAATTTTATTGGTCTTATTTAAAATTAAACTTTCATTTAACTATGAACAACCCTTAACGTGTCTCTTTAAAACTATTAAGTACTCAACAGTAGCTCAACCTTTGACCTAAACTCATTAATTTACCATTTCGTTGTGAGCGACTTCTTATTCTTCCTATATGACATATTGCACGTGTCTGATTTCAAAGGGGGGTTGGGTGCCTGAATGGTTAGCACGCGCGCCTGTCATTGAGTTAACTAGCGTGTTTTCGAATGCCCGGTTGTACGTGACAAGGAGTAAGGTCGCCTGTCCAACCTGCCATTTTTAATTTTTTTTCCCGCCATTTTCATTTCATTTTCTCATCCGTCTCATTACAGTAATACAAGTTTCAGTTTTCCCTTTAGTTTTCAGATTATTGTTATGCCTGGGTGCAATGTTTCATACTATATTTAGACTTGTAACTTCGCGAGTTTTTGACCAATTTTAATAATTTTTTCTTCTTATCCTTTTATTTAGGATACTTGATACAATCAATGACACGTGACGATGAATATGAAAGCTTTCATATCTGCATGGGACAGTAGCAGATCTAGTTATTATTATTATTATTCAGATTCCAATTTGAATAGATCTCAGCAACTACGTGTCGCATCGTTACGATTTCTTCGGTTTTACTGGGAAAGTTGGTGTGACTTAGAGGATAAAGCTATTTTGAACGTTCTGCGACTATGCGAAATGTCCGAAATCACCGAAGTTACCGTTTTTAAAAATATTGCAGTAATTTTAACAATAATCACTGGATTTTAACTTTCGATACATTTTGGCATAGCCTGAGACAGGGCACATAGCAAAGCTACTTTCGATTTTTGATTTTCGGCAAATCTTCGAAGATATTAGGCGCCAAATTTTGAAAATTTAAAATTTTACAAAAAACTTTTTTATTTATGAATATTTTTTAGTAATGTTGTGCACAGAATTAAAGAGTCATCTGACTAGCGCAAAAAAGTTCAAAAATTTTGTTTCAGTAATTTTCCTTGGCCGCCATTGGCTAATTCAGTTTTTCAGTCCTAGATTATTTTTTTATTGTTTGATTTGTATAAAACAAAGTTCATATGCTTCGTTGTCTCAATTGTCATTTTTTTTGTTACCGATAATGTTATCTGTCGGCACCGGAGGTGGCATAATTTTACGAAAAACTACAATTTTGACAGTTATTTTCCTATTTCGAAAACAAATATTATTTTTTTGAAAAATTATATGACTTGACTCAAAGAGTGTGTCCTTTCAAAGTGCAAAAAATGTTGGAAGCAGTTTTTTTAATTTCTATTTCATTTTCTAGCAAATTGGATTAAGAGGTGAAAAAAGGCGTAAAATTGACCTATTTACAACCCATTCAGGCTTTTCAGATTTTAAAATATTTTTACATAACTCTTATAGACTTGTAGCTATAATCAATACGAAGAGAATGTATGTGAAAATTAGTTTGTAATATAAGCAGTTGCCAAGAAATGGACAGTTCTGCATAAGTCACTGTTTTCTTTATTTTGCGCGTAATAAAGTCAATTATTATTGGATTTTTATAAAAGTGACATCATTTGATTCAAAAAGCATGTAGCGTCATATCAAGTTGATTACAATTTAAAATTGACACCGGAAGTGACGCCATTTTGTCAAAAACTGCATTTTAAACTTTTTAAATCAATGATTTATTCAAACAAGAATTACTTAATATGTATTAATAATTTTAACTTTTGGTTTAAATTCACATATAAACACAACTCATGTGGTCATATAGATATCATAAAATTGTTTCTAACTTGTTCGGTTGCCGAGAAATAGACAGTTTTCTACAGGTCACTTTTGAAGGATTTGGGGCCATAAAAGTGTCAATTATTATTCGATTTTCATAAATGTTACACCATGTTATACCTAATGCCATTTGGGATTTCATACAAGTAATTTAAGATTTTCATTATCACCGGAAGTAACGTCATTTTGGCAAAAACTGTATTTTTTGCCTTCAAAACAGATATTTTATTCAAATGAGTCTGTTTTGAAATCTTTTTCAAATTATGGTATTTGATGTCAATCAACAAATAGAATGAAGCCATACGATCATACAGATACCACAAAATGGTTTCTAACTTGTACGGTTGCCGAGAAATAGCCGATTTTCTACAAGTCACTTTTCAAGTTTTTTGGTCTTTAAAAGTGGCAATTATTATTCGATTTACATAAAATTTTCACTATATGATATCGTATGACATTTCTGATTTCATAAGACTAATTGAACATTTTCATAACAACGGGAGTAATCTAATTTTGTCAAGATCATTTACAAGTAACAAATGTATAAATTGATATTGCTGTCCATTTTATTTGTGTGCAATGTTAATTTGGAAACCTGTTTAGTGGTTTCGTTGGTACCAGAAGTGACATATGTTCAAGGGTAACTTGGCACCGGAAGTGGCGTGTTTAAGGGTAACGTGGCACCAGTGAAACCCGTCATTCCTGCATGCAGGTCTAGTTATTATTAGGGTTTCACACTGCGTATCTTGTGTGAAACACTATTGTTTTTGTTAAAATTATTCTTATTATTATTCTTCTTATTATTATTATTTTTTTTTTCCAATTTGCTTATATCTCGGCAACTTCTTGTCGGATCGATACAATGTCTTCAGTTTTACTGGGAAAGTGGGTGTGACTTAGAGATTAAAGCTATTCCCGGCATTTTGCGACATTGCGAAATGTCCGAAATCACCGAAAATGTCGTTTTTTAAAATATTGCCGTAATATTAACAATAATCATTGGATTTTAGCACATGATGCATTTTGACATAGCCAGAAACAGAAGACATAGCTATGTTACTTTTGATTTTTGATTTTCGACGAATCTTGGAAGATATTAGACGCCCAATTTGAAAATTTAAATTTTTACAAAAATTTTTTTTATTGATTAATTTTTTTATATGACATTTTAACCAAGGTTAAACAGTCATCTGATTTGAACAAAAATGTCAACATTTTTTGTTTCCGTAATTTTCCTTGGCCGCCATTGCCTAATTCAGTTTTTCAGTCCTACATTATTTATTTATTGTTCGATTTGTATAAAACCATGTCCATATGTTCCCTGGTTAAAAATGCCATTTTTTTGTTACCGGTAAAGTTTCCTGTAGGCACCGGAAGTGGCGTAAATTCAGCAAAAACTACAATATTGACAGTTCGGTACAACTTTTTGAAAGTAAATATTATTTTTTTCAAATCTTATATGACTGAAAAGATGTGCCATGTAAAGGCGCACAAAACATCGGGCTCAGTTTTTTTAATTTCGATTTCGTTTTCTGGCAATTTGGATTAAAGGGTGAAAAAAGGTGTCAATATAAGCTATTTACAACCCATCCAGCGCCATCATATTAAAAAATATATCTTCGTAACACTCAGAAACTCGTAGTCATAACCCATACGAAGAGAATGTATGTGAAAATTAATTTGTAATATGCGCAGTTGCCGAGAAATAGGCAATTTTGCATGAGACACTTTTCACGTAATTTTGGCTGTAAAAGAATCAATAATTATTCGATTTTCAATTTTCTTTCGCCATTGAATGCCTAATGCCATAGTGGACTATGTCAAACCATTTTACCTCTTGCGCTGTCGCCGGAAATGACGTCATTTACACAAAACTTAAATTTTAGCCCTCAAAAACAATATTTTATTCAAATGAGTCGTACTTGTTATTTGTTTCAAATTATGATATTTGATTCTATTGATCAAATAGAATGAACCCATACGATCACACTTGTACGGTTGCAGAGAAATGGGCGATTTTCCTTAAGTCACTTTTCAAGGTTTTTGGTCTATAAAAGTGTCAGTTATTATTCGATTTTAATAAAATTTTCACCATATGATATCTTATATTCTTTATGATTTCATAGAACTAATTTAACATTTTCAGTATTTCCGGAAGTAATGTCATTTTGGCAAAAACTGTATTTTTAGCCTCCAAAACAGATATTTTTTTCAAATGAGTCTGATTTGTAATATATTTAAAATTATGATATTTGATTCCAATCAACAAATAGATGGAGCCCATACGATCATATAGATACCAAAAAAATAGTTTTTATCATGTGCGGTTGCCGAGAAATAGACGATTTTCTACAAGTCACTTTTCAAGGTTTTTGGTCTATAAAAGTGGCAATTCTTATTCGATTTACATACAATCTTCGCCATATGATGCCTTATGCCATTTCTGATTTCATAAAACTAATTGAACATTTTCATTATCACCGGAAGTAATGAAATTTTGCAAGGATCACTTACAAGTAACATATATATGTATAAAATGAATTGATATTGCTGGATTTGGTTGATTCTTCGTCCATTTTATTTGATGTTTGCAATGCTTATGTGGAAACCTGTTCAATGGTTTCATTGGTATCGGAAGTGACATATGTTCAAGGGCAACGTGGCACCGAAACTAACGTGGCACCAGTGAAACCCGTCATTCCTGCATGCAGGTCTAGTTCTTATTATTATTATTTTTTTTTTCCAATTTGCTTATATCTCAGGAACTACTTGTCGGATCGATGCAATGTCTTGGGTTTTACTGCGAAAGTGGGTGTGAGTTAGAGATTAAAGCTATTTCCGGCATTCCGCGACAATGCGAAATGTCCGAAATCACCGAAGTTGTCGTTTTTGAAATATTGGAGTAATATTAACAACAATTGTTGGATTTTATCGTTTGATAGTTTTTGACATAGCCAGAGACATGGCACAAAGCTACAGGTCTTTAGATTTTTAAATTTCGCCGAATCTTCGGAAAAATAAAGTGCCAAATTTTGACAAAAAACTTTTTTATTAATTAATATTTTAATGACCTTTTACCAAGGGTTAAAGGGTCGTCTGATTTAGGCAAAAATGTGAACATTTTTTTTCTGGATAATTTTCCTTGGTCGCTATTGGCTAATCGGTTCTATATAAATTATTTATTGTCCGATTTGTATAAAACAAAGTTTATATGGTCCATGTCCAAAATGTCATATTTTTTGTTACCGGCAAAGTTTCCCGTCGACACCGTAAGTGACGTAAATTTAGCAAAAACTACAATTTTAACAGTTCGGTACCACTTTTTGAAAGCAAAAATTATTTTTTTCAAATTTAATATGACTGAAAAGATGTGCCATATAAAGGCGGACAAAACATCGCGCTCAGTTTTTTTAATTTCGATTTCGTTTTCGGGCAATTTGGATTAAAGGGTGAAAAAAGGTGTCAAAATAAGCTATTTACAACCCATCCAGCGTCTTCATATTAACAAATGTATCTTCGTAACATTCATAATCTCGTAGCAATAACCCATACGAAGAGAATGTATGTGAAAATTAATTTGTAATATGCGCAGTTGCCGAGAAAAAGTCAATTTTGCATGAGTCACTTTTCACGTTATTTTGGCTGTAAAAGAATCAATTATTATGTGATTTTCAATTTTCTTTCACCATTGGATGCCTAATGCCACAGTGGATAAGGTCAAACCATTCTGCCTCATACGCTGCCACCGGAAATGACGTCATTTGCTCAAAACTTAATTTTTAGCATTAAAAAACAATATTTTATTCAAATGGGTCTTACTTGTTATTTTTTTCAAATTATGATATTTGATTCTATTCATCAAATAGAATGAACCCATATGATCATACAGATATCTCAAAACGGTTTCTAACTTGAACAGTTGCAGAGAAATGGGCGATTTTCCACAAGTCACTTTTCGAGGATTTTAGTCTATAAAAGTGTCGGTTATTATTCGATTTTCATAAAATTTTCACCATATGATATCTTACGTCATTTATGATTTCATAGAACTAATTTAACATTTTCATTATCAACGGAAGTAATTATATTTTGGGAAAAAACTGTATTTTTAGCCTTCAAAACAGATATTTTTTTTCAAATGAGTCTGATTTGTAATATATTTAAAATTATGATATTTAGTTCGCATCAACTAATAGAATGAACCCATGCGATCATTCAGATTCCACAAAATGGTTTCTCACTTGTATGGTTTTCAAGGTTTGGGGTCTATAAAAGTGGCAATTCTTATTCGATTTACAAAAAAAAATTGCACCATGTGATTATTATTTCTGATTTTATGAAACTAATTTAATATTTTCATTATCGCTGGATGTCCTGTGATATGGTCAGGATCACTTACATGTAACACATGTATAAAATGGATTGGTTCCTGTGGTAATTAGCACATGTAACTTCCTGAATTATATATGATTGTATGAAAAATCACTTTTAGTTTAGCTTGTTCACTATCCATCGCTTGCAAATTGTGTTTGTTAATTTGTTGGAAAGATTTATAAAAAAAACTCAGAACCATTTGTGGGTTATGATATAGTATCTTAATTTTATTTATTACCCGTCGGCGTCAGTGATTATGTACATGTCGTGTATCCCTTAGTACGTTTTTCACATTTGGCCAAAATGGGGAAAAGAATGAAAGAAGGGATAATATATACGTTTCATGTATTAATCAATGCAGACTTTTGAAGGGGCAGATTCACGTGTTTGTCTTTATTCAAATGGTGAGCGTAGTTTGTTGATGCCGAGTCCACAATATTATGGACACGGTGCGCTTTGGTCGTGCGCATCGATCTCCCAAGCAGAGTTGTCTTCGCTTGCCGTTCACACCTTGTCTAAATTGTCATTTTTTTTGTTACCAATAGTTTCCTCTGTCGGCACCGGAAATGGCATAATTTTAAAGGCGCAAAAAAGTGTGAGCTCAGTTTTTTTAATTTCGATTTCATTTTCGAGCAAATTCGATTAAGAGTTGAAAAAAGGTGTAAAATTGACCTATTTACAACCCATTCAGGCTTTTTGGATTTTAAAATATTTCTACGTAACTTTTATAAACTTGTAGCTTTAATCCATACGCAGAAAATGTATGTTAAAATTAGTTTCTAATATAAGCAATTGACGAGAAATGGACAGTTTTGCATAAGTCACTGTTTTCGTAATTTTGCCTGTAAAATAGTCAATTATTAATGGATATTCACAAAAGTGACATCATTTGATTCAAAAAGCAAGTGTGCGTCATATCATGTTGATTACTATTTAAAATTGACACCGTAAGTGACGTTATTTAGTCAAAAACTCAACTTTTAACTTTTAAAATTGATATTTTTTTCAACCAAGAATTATGTCATATGTAATAATAAAATTAACTTTTGTTTTAAATTCACATATGAACAAAACTCATACAGTCATACAGATGTCATAAAATTGTTTCTAACTTGTTCGGTTGCCGAGATATAGGCGGTTTTCTACAAGTCACTTTTGAAGGTTTTTGGCCCATAAAAGTGTCAATTATTATTCGATTTTCATAAATTTTCACCCTTTGAAGCCTAATGTCATAGACGATGTTATAAAACTAATTTAACGTTTTCATTATCACCGGAAGTAACGTCATTTTGGCAAAAACTGTATTTTAAGCCTTCAAAACCGATATTTTATTCAAATGAGTCTGATTTGTAATGTATATACAATTATGATATTTGATTCCAATCAACAAATAGATTAAACCCATACGGTCATATAAATATCAAAAAATGGTTTCTAACTTGTACGGTTGCCGAGAAATAGACGATTTTCTACACGTCACTTTTCAAGGTTTTTGGTCTATAAAAGTGGCAATTATTATTCGATTTACATAAAATTTTCACCATGTGATGCCTTATGCCATTTCTGATTTCATAAAACTAATGGAACATTTTCATTATCAACGGAAGTACTGTAATTCTATCAGGATCAATCAGATGTTACAAATGTATAAAATGAATTGATATTGCTGGATTTTTGTTGATTCTGTTTCCCTTTTATTTGATGTGTGCAATGTTTATGTGGAAATCTGTTCATCGGCGCCATTGGTTCAAGGGTAACATGGGAGCGAAAGTGACGTAAGTTTAAAGTTAACGTGGCACCAGTGAAACCCGTCATTCCTGCATGCAGGTCTAGTTATTATTATTCTTTACTACCGGAGTCCATGATCGAAAACAGATATCGATCTGAAACCAAATTTTCTATTGGGAAACCATATGGTGGCTACTTGATAAACTATTTTTGAAACGTCTGCGCATACCGGAAGTGGTCGAACTTTGTACACTGGTCTGAAATTAAAAATCGGCCATAGTTTCGTCAATTCTTTATCCATTTTCAAACAAATTACATTTTTGGAATCCCTGAATCTTTTCCGAGACAATAACAATCTCACATTTTTCAATTTCGAACATTCGTTACTGACATTTATCGTTCGAAAATTGAAAATATGTTGTTTACGAGACATTTTTTGTTATTTTTCAAAATTTTCAAATTTGACCTACATTTTTGGATTCCTGAAGTCCATCCGATTCCAGTAATATAAGTTTCATTCAGAGTTATCTCCCTTTATTTTTCGATTTTTTTTCGAATTTTCAACCCATTTTCAAACCCTTATGTTTTTTGGAAAGGATAAATCGATATTTCTGAAACCTCTGGAACATAAAGCCATATAGTCAGACAGTTGGATAAAGCAATTTCAGGAACGATCCGTAAACCGGAAGTAGTGGGTGCTTTGGGGAAAAACGTGATTATTTCGTCCGATATCAACGGATTGAAGAGATTATGATTTCGTTGGGTTGCTAGGGATTTGAAGTATCGTATGGTACCATTGGATAAAGATACGATGACCCGGAAGTAAAATATGGCACGCTGAAAATCAAGTATTTTTTAATTTGGAGCGTTTTGGGACGCCTTTATCTCGAAAACTGCTCTAGCGATTTTTCTTAAACTTTATCTATCGATGGTCCTTCCGGTAGTCTTTAGCATGGATCCATCCGTTAAGACCTTCAAATATTTGGAATAGGACAAAAAAGGGACTGAAAATCGAAAAAAGTCGAAAAATCGTGAAATTTGGGGAAATGCTCTACTATTTTTTTATTTGAAGAGATTTAAAAAAAAAAAGGATATAAATTCAGATAGCTGACCTAATTACGGTTCTAACGATGTATAATATGTATGTAGTTATTGAAATTTAATTTTCAATATTTTGACATTTTTACATTTCTAACACTTTTGAACATAGGATTTCTCAGAAGTGTTTTATTTAATCGTATAGTGTAGTATATCATTACAGAGCCCTGTTCCCATGCAAACTCCAAAACTGGATGTGAAAACTATACCGGAAGTAGTTCAAAAAACGACGAAAAATGTAAAAAAGATAAAAAAAATTGGAGCTCTTGCCAAAAGTTCGAATTCTCCGTGACATATTAGCGGACCAGAATAATTGAAGTGTCGTTGGATAGTTCCATTAATAGACGATCGTATAACACGCCTTTTTCTCGAAAACGACGACTACCATTTTTCTTAAACATTTTTTACTCAGAGTCCTATCGGTGGCCTAGCGTGTGCATCTAATAATAAAAGCGTTGCAATATTATAGGTAGTTCAAAAATGACCTCAAACTTTGAAAAATGTTGAAAAATCATTAAATTATTGAAAATGATCTTTTATGTATCTTTCTTTCGAAAATTAATCAATGAATGTTTCTGATATTTCTGGTAAAGGAAGTTAAGTATCTAGTCAACTTGTTAATGCTATTCCGACAATGATTGAAAAACCGGAAGTAGTCGAAAAAATCTCCGATATTATTATTTTTTTTTTTTCAAATTTTTACAGAAAACTTTTTTATTTAAGAATATTTTTTGATGGTAGTTTACACAGAGTTAACGTATCACCCTACTTGAGCAGAAGTGAGAAAGAATTTTGTCTCAGTAATTTTCTTTAGTCGCCATTGGCTAATTTAGTTTTTCGTACCTAGATTAATTATTTATTGTTCGATTTGTATAAAAGAAAGTGCATATGCTCCGTGGTCTCAATTGTAATTTTTTTTCTTACCGTGAAATTTTTCTGCACGCAACGGGAGTGGCGTAATATTAACAAAAACTACAATTTTGACAGTTCAATACCACTTTTTGAAAGCAAATATTATTTTTTTCGAAATCTGATATAGGTATGCGCGCTGTAAAGGGGCACAAATCCTTAGCTCCGATTTTATAATTTCAATTTCATTTTCGGGCAATTTCGAATAAATGCAAAAAAAATTTTAACAATCAGTTATTTACAACCCATTCAACGTCTTCATATTTTGAACTATTTATCATAACTTTCATAAACTCGTAGTAATAAACCAGACAAGGTGAATGTATGCAAAAAACAGTTCATAAAATGAGCAATTGCCGAGGAATATGCAGTTTTTCATGCATCACTTTTTACGTTATTTTGCCTATAAAAGAGTAAACTATTATCCGATTTTCAATATATTTTTTTCATTCGGTGCCTAATGCCAATTTGGACTAGGTTAAGCCAATTTTACTGTTTCACTGTGACCGGAAATTACGTCATTTTGGCAAAAACTGTATTTTTAACCTAAAAAACAAATATTTTATTCAAATGAGTCTTTTCTATAATATTTTTAAAATTATGATATTTGAATCCCATCAACGAATAGCATGAACCCATACGACCATACAGATACCACAAACAAGTTTCTAACTTGTACGGTTGTCGAGAAATAGACGAGTTTCTACAAGTCACTTTTCAAGCTTTTTGGTCTATAAAAGAGTCAATTATTATTCAATTTTCATACAATTTTCACCATGTGATGCCTTATGCCATTTATGATTGCAATGATCTGATTTAACATTTCCATTATCACCGGAAGTAATGTCATATTTGCAAAAACCGTATAAAACAAAGTTTGTATGTTTCATGTTGCAAATTCTCAACTTATTTGCTGCCGATAATGATTTCTTTTGGCACCGGATGTGACGTAATTTTGCCAGATTTTACAATTTTGGCCGATCTTTTCAGGAGTTTTCAGGGGTTCTAAAGACTTAAATCGTAGTAAAAAATTGATCAGACGATATCAAACATTTATTTGCTATTTTGTCAATTGATATTTTTTTATTTGGAATTGCAAGGGTGCTGAAGACGAAAATCGTTGTAAATGCACTCTTTTCGTAACGAAAAATCCACAACATCATAGTGTTATACTGAAGAACAATCTATACATTAGTAGTAATTTGTATATTATAACTTTGGTAGGATTAACTGAAGTTAATTTCATCAATTAATTAGCACTTTAGTGCCAACAGTGGACAGGAGATTAAGATTATTGTTGATTAGGTAATCATCAAAGCAGCCGCCACAATTGTACGTATTTTCAGTTAACACGTGGTACTGAGATTCTGCGTGTACGTAACGTTATCAAAATATGAGTTCCTATAGATAGCGGCCAATTTAATAGTCAAATAAAGCTTACGTTCACTTTCGTGCATTTTGGCTTTGATGTAATTAAGCAATGGCAGGTTCGAGAATTGTCGCAATTCGGCTCGTTGGTCGCTCTCATTTTTTCGACCCATGGTGATAAGAACATTTTAAACAATGATATCCAATACGTATTCCTTATTTTACATGCCGTATGAAGAAGGGACAGTTAACAGAATTCAGCCATCGATAAAATTCCCTTCAAAAAGAAAATTATTGGCCATTTTTATTTCCATTTAAGAGTGTATCCGCGAGAAGACCATGCAAAAATCGCAAAAAGTGCTAAGATGGGGGGTCGGAAGTTTTTGATCAAACTTATGGTATGACATCCCCTAAGAAGTGACATGCTGAAGTGGTTTCAACCTAATGTCGCTATAAAGGACTCTCCGGGAAATATTCATTTTATGGGTAAAATCTTGGTTTTCACATCTATATTTATCACCCTTTTTAAGCATAGACTGCATTCTATGGTGCACTAACAACCTTCTAATTTTGACCCTGTCTGATAAATCGGGTTGTCAACTACCACTCCAGCACAAATTTGAAAAAAAAATCCTTCCATACTATTTTTTGTGGACTTGTTTTAGGGTACCATATTCACATTATCCCAATAGTACAGCAAAAGATACACTGTAACTTTTTCTTTCATAGTCGCAAGTGGAATTTCTTTGGATGGTTTTGAAGTGCTAAGCACATAGTATCGATAGGTGTAAAAAAATGACCGGAATGCAACATACTTTAAATATACAGCTTATTGAAAAATGCTAAAAATAAGCTTTTGTGATACATTTTTTTGCTAATTTGATTAGAGAAATAACAATTTTGGCTTTTATACCCTTTCATCATATCCATAGCCCTCATTGTACCGTGTGGTACTGTATATAAGTGTGTATTTGTATTTATTGTATATTTGGTATTGTCGTATTGTCCCTTTAACATATTTGTTGTATTGTCTCGTTAAAGTTTCATTGTCCAACAGGTTACCGAAAATGGCTACAAATTATAGAGCTAGTTTTCAGTATTCCTTTTGGGACATATCTACTGATTTCACAATACAGAAATGTTGAAGTTTTAATTTTAACAGCAAGGCAGCTTTGCATCGAAATGGGCGACATTGAATCAACGCTAAACGGTGTAGTATGGTAGCTACAGCCCTCGAGCGTAGTCAGTTACACCTTCATGGCCAGATTTAGAATAAGAGAGACCATGGGCGATCACCCTGAACTGGTCCCGCGACATGGACCTTGGAGTCCTGGGACAAGCGATTCGGTGATGGGATCTGTTGGGGAAAGTCATGCAGTTGGTGGTTCGAATCTCACTTACTGTCTGAGTTATGACGCTTGATCACTTTGAAAAATCTTGTGAACACTCTAGAGGCTAAAGTTAATATCCGATTGACTTTAAATGTATACACAGGGTTTACGGTCATAAGACGAAAATGCCTATTGATTTTCAGCAATCTCCGACAATTACTACCAGAGTTATGACCCTTGAGCACTTTGGAAAATCTTGTTGTCTCTTAGGGGCTAAAGTTAATATCCCATTGACTTTAAATTTATGCACAGTGTTTAAAGTCATGCGACGGAGAAGCCTATTGATTTTCAGCGATATCCGATAATTACTGCCAGGGTTGTGACCATTGATCACTTTGAAAAGTCTTGTGAACGCTCTAGAGGCTAAAGTTAATATCCGATTGCCTTTAAATGTAGAACTACACAGAGTTTATGGTCATGGGTCGAAGAAGCCTATTGATTTTCAGCAATAATTACGGTCAGAATTATGACCCTTGATTACTTCGTAAAATCTTGTTGACACTTTCGAGGCAAAAGTTAATATCCCATTGACTTTAAATTTATACACAGTGTTTAAGGTCATGAGACGAAGAAACTCAAGTTAATATCTGATTTCAATTTATACTCAGTATTTGGGGTCATGAGACGAAGAGACCCATTGATTTTCAGCGATATTTGATAATTACTGCCAGAGTTATGTTCCTTGACATGTGTTGCAAACGTTTTCCTTATTGACAAAAGAAAAAGTATGCGATGCCGACAGCCCTTGTTGGCTGCTCAGACGAGTTTTGCTGTTGTAGGCGTGTGTCTTGTTGTCTGGCAACCTAGCTTGTTTGGATTATTTCATTTAAAATAATGTCTATTTGAGATTAATGGATATGTTTAAGATCATTTCATTGAGGACATTGATATTCCGATGGAAGCTCGTGGACAACTGCGGCAACCATTTCCCATCAGCGCCAGATGAACAATGAACGATTACAGGCCATTTAAAGTATTTTTTTCTGTGACATTTTTATAAATCAGATACTAATGTATTTTAGGGCTGGTAGTAAACACGATAAGAATGAAAAGGAAAAAAAATGTTAGTTTTTTTTTCTACTACAGTTAATTTACACCAAAATAAGGAAATTACAGGTTAATTTCATGGGTTATTGTTTCCTTTACCTAGTTTTTGTCAAGTCGATTACTTCACACCGAATTCTTGTATTTTTTACTTTTTTATATGTTTAAAATTTTGTTAGTGATATTGGATAAGCTTAAAGTATCAAATGTTGGGAGGTTGTTTGTTCACGTGAGCATATTTTTTTTAAACCCACGCCATGATAGAAGTAGCTACAGAGCGTCACACTTTGGGTGACGAAAAATGGGGAATTTAAAAAGGCTTTGATATCCAGTCCGTATACAGCCCATGTTCGCCAGAATCGTCTGAAATTAATTTTATGGTAACAGCACTAGGTCATCTACAAACTGTGTGCGTTTGGTCTTTTTGCCACGTATAGTAAAGGTGTGATTACTTTGCAAAGTTGGTATTTGAGAAAAGACAGATTTTGGCAATTTCACCATATGAAAATGTTTTTTCACTTTTCTCAGCCAGGAATTGAAAGATTTATCTGATATTGTACATATATGTGTTTTGGGACTATCCCAACTTATAAACCAAATTTGGTCAAAATCTGTGATTGAAACTTAGCACCTTCTGCATGGTTTTCTCGCGGACACACTCTTAAGGCCTATAAATTATTTTTTAAAGATGGTATGAGATATTATTCGCAGTAAATAATGAGTTGTCGACGGCTTTATCATTGACCCGTGACAGTTGATTAATATTACTCAACGACACACCACTTGCCGATTAATTTGCATAATCAGCTACATGGTTTTGATTAACACTCAACGGTAATCTATATACGATCAGAATTAATTTTTTTCTGTCACTTATCAGAGTGAATCTCATGCAGGTAACCCAAAACATAATTGCCTAAACCAAATATTTATCGCCCGCTCAGCCATCCTCGTAACCATAATGCTTTGCACGCGATGTCTGGGCCAATCAGCAAACGAGTTGTGTAGACAGCATGGCCACATGGTGTTTGGTTATATTTTCTAGGGGTTTTAAAACTCGAGCTTGTCCGTTCAAAATCAATTCAGCGATAATATTTTGATAATATTTGATATCTGGAGATTCTCCGTTTTACAACGATGCCAATTATTATGCAAGAGGAATGACATGTCGTTCCATAGCGAGCGAAGGAACATAATTAATTTCGCCGAGAATTTTAAGAAAAGGACAGATTTAAGAATACGGTACTGTTACAAAACGTTGAAATAAAGGTGTTCTAAAATCTTTTATTGCTATTTTGACCTTTTGTGTCGATAGATAGTATATTTATACTAGACTCATTTTTGAGAAAATCTCATCAATATTTTCACTTATTTTGCAATCCGACTCAGGATGGCGTGTTCAATCACAAATATTACGGCACGCTGAAGATCTAGTATTTTCCTTTCTAGGCTTTTATATGATATCAGAATACAAATTCGATGGTTAGGCAATAGATTATGAGATGCCGAAAATGTAGTATTTCCTTCTTTTTTTTTTGAGCCCATTCAGACTCGTTTATCTCGAAAACTACTACTATTTCTCTTCATAAACTTCTGTTACCCCGAGTCCTATCGGTCGTTTAGAGTATAAAGGTACATTTAAAAGCATGGCAATGATATGAAGGACGCTGAAAGCCGATTCAGCACTGCTATGTAGCTATAAGTCAGCAATTTCCCGATTTTAGGGAGGATGAATGGCTGAATGGTTAGCATGTGCGCGATGTATCGTAACGTCTGTCATTGAGTCAGCCGGCGTCGTTTCGATTTCCAGGTTGCAAGTGACATGGAGTATAAACTGTTAAAACAGAAAATTTCGCCCGGTTGAATTGTTTCTTCCTATAAGTCAGCAATTTCCCGATTTCAGGGAGGCTGAATGGCTGAATGGTTAGCATACGCGCTGTATCGTAACGTCTGTCATTGAGTCAACCGGCGTCGTTTCGATTTCCAGGCTGCACGTGACATCTAGTATGGTGTCCAACCTCATGTGTTTTCTCTGTGTCCTTCCTTTTCCTCCAACGGCTAAAGAACCGTACGCGCAAGGGAAGTTTTTAAATAAAATTAAAAAACATATGTTAGCCCCGAAATGACCTAGTTTGTGTCGAATGGGCGTTAAGCCGCATTTCTCCCTTTCTCTTCTATTTTTAAAGTTTTGTAATAATCGGTTGGTAATCAAAGGTACTGTAAAAGTGATAAAACAGAAAATTTCCCCCGGTTCTAATGTTTCTCACTTTAAAGTCAGCAATTTGCCGATTTTAGAGGGCAAACGTTTATTGCGAACAATTGAGCTGGTCAGGGGGAGCTTATTTTTAAAACTTTTGTAATATTCGGTTGATAATTAAAGGTACCGTGCAAATTAAACTGTTAAAATAGAAAATTTCGCCCGGTTGAAATGTTTCTCGCTGTAGGTCAGCAATTTGCCAAATTTAGGGAGATTACGTGACTGAATGGTTAGCACCTGCGCTCTGTATCGTAACGTCTGTCATTGAGTCAACTGGCGTTGTTTCGATGGAAATGCCCGGTTGAAATGTTTCTTGCTATAAGTCAGCAATTTGCCGATTTTAGTAATAAAAAATTGATAAAACATAAAATTTCGCACGGTTGTAATGTTTCTCACTTTAAAGTCAGCAATTTGCCGATTTTAAAGGGCAAACGTTTATTGCGAACGATTAAGCTGGTCAGGGGGAGCTTTTTTTTTAAAGTTTTGTAATATTCGAAAATTCGTCACTGTGATTTCGAACCGGAAGTTGAGACCAACTTGACAACTTGTTTAATAGTTGTACGATTTTCATGAAATTTAGTATGTAAGTAGTAGACATTACTGATGCGACTTGAAAAATGATTTTAAAATTTTCTGAATTATCTTCCCTTGGTGAAATTAAGAATCAAATTTTTCGAAAAAATCGTCGAAATAAAGGTCAGAATGACCTAATTTTTATATTCGGTACAAGACAAGTAGTTACTGATTCGTACACAAAACATTGAGTTTGTCGATCGAATCGGAAGTGCCACCATCTTGAAACGTGAAAAAACAATAGAACTTTTGCGACATTACACTTACAGACATGGGAGTTACATTTTCTGAATCCTTGAAGGAAAACCTAAAAAACGTTCAGAGTAGAATTTTGATTAAGGTCACCTGATGGTCGCCATTTTGAAGTGAATATGAAACATAGTGAAAAATCGACATTTAGGGACTTGTAAACCAACACAATAGGGCATAGTATGTTCAATGCGTCTCCTATGTCTAAAATTTAATACATTTCAGGATAGCCGGGATACGTGTCGAATTTTCGGTATTTGAATATTTCAAAAATTCGAATTTCGCCTGTGATGTTTTTCATGCCGACAAAGTTGTTTACGAGTGAAAAATCACATTAATTTGGCTACATTGTGACCGATTTTAATGATTTATTTTTTCTTGTTCGGATTATTTATATGACCCACGACATGTGACATGAAGTGACTGAATATGAAAGCAGATATAGTTAAGCTTTCATATTACATATGAAAGCTTATTGTTTCTGTTAAAGTTATTAAGCTTTCATATTACATATGAAAGCTTATTGTTTCTGTTAAAGTTATTATTAGGCTTTCAGACTTTCGTCTGAAAGCCTATTGTGATTACTAAAATTATTATTATTTATTATTATTTTTTTGTTTTTCGGGGGAGCCTATTTCTCAGTGTCTGTAACAGATACAGATCTGGGACATAATTTTCTATCAGAAAACCATATGGTGGCCACCTGATCGACTGTATTTGAAATGTCTGTGCAGACCGGAAGTGGCCGAATTTCGTGCGGTGCGAAAAAATTAAAAAACGGCCTTAGATTCGTCAATTCTGTACCTATGTTCATACAAATTACATTTTCGGAAACCTTGAGTCTTTTCTCGGACGATAGCAGTTGAAAATTTTGCAATTTCGAAACTTCGCCACTGACTTCTAGTTGTTTAAGACACATTTTTTGTTGTTTTTCAAAATTTTCAAATTTGACCTACATTTTTGGATACCTGAAGGCAATCCGGTTCCAATAATATAAGTTTCGTTCAGAGTTATCGCCCTTTATTTTTCGATTTTTTTCGAATTTTCTCCACATTTTGTAAGCTTAAGTTTCGTTTTACGGCGGGATCGACGTTACTGAAATTCGTGGAACATAAAGCTATATGATCAAACCACCGTTTAAAGCAATTTCAACAACAATCCGTAAACCGGAAGTAGTCGAAATAATATTCGATATTTTGAAAAAAAAACGTGAAAAATGGGTGTTTTAGGTAAACACACGATTTCTCCGTCCGATATCAACGGATTAAACAAATTAAGGTATCATTTGGTCGGGCGGTGATTGGACCACTGAATGATACCCAATTCGTATGGATACGATTAGCAGGAAGCAAAATGTGGCACGCTGAAAATCAAGTATTTTCTGATTTGGAGCATTTTTAGATGCCTGTATCCCGAAAACTGCGCCACAGTTTTTTTTTTATGAAACTTTCTCTATCGAGAGACCTTGTGGTAGTCTTGTGTACGAAACATCTCATTACGACTTTGAAATATTTGGAATAGGTGAAATAACGGACTGAAAATCAAAAAAAGTCGAAAAATCGTTAAATTTTGGAAAATGCTCTACTATTTTTTTTATTTTAAGAGATTTTCAAAAAAGGTTGTATATTCACACAGCTGACCTAATTACGATTCTAACGATATATAATATGCATGTAGTTATTGAAATTTAATTTTCGATTTTTTAAATTTTTTCCATTTTTGGCACTTTTGAACATAGGATTTCTCAGGGGCATTTTATCTGATCAGATAATGTAATATATCATTACAGAGCACTGTGGCTATTTTAGTGCCCAAACCGGCTGTTAAAACTATTCCGACAATAATAACCATACCGGAAGTATTCAAAAAATGAAAAAATGGTTAAAAACATTGTCGCACTTGCGAAAAACTTGATTTCTCCTTTAGGTAATAACGGACCAAAAGAACCAAAGTGTCACTGGATAGCCCTATTAATGGGTCATCATATGGTATCTAAATAATACGATTTCGATGGTAAGGAAATAAATTATTGTATGCCAAAAATCTAGTAACTTTTCTTACACAAAGTTCTATCGGTTGTGTATATAGTGAATCCAAAATGAAAAGCCTTGAAATAATATAAGTGGTCCAAAAATGGCCTCAAACTTTGAAAAAAATTGAAAAATCGTTAAATTTTTGGAAACGCTCTTTAATTTATCTTTTTTTCCAAAACTACTCAATGGATGTTTCTGACTCTTCTGGTACGTACAGTTAAGTATCCAAAGAACTTCACAAAGCTATCACAACAACGATCATAAAACCGGAAGTAGTCGAAAAAATGTCCGATATTTTGAAAAAAAATTTATTCTTTTACGAAAACCTTTTTTATTTATAAATATTTTTTAATGATATTTTACACAGGAATTATTGATATAAAATTAAATCATGCTAGTCAAGAAATGACATAGTTTGTGTCCAGTCGACGTTAAACCCCATTTCTCTCATCTCGGTAGTGCCGGTTAATTTGAGTTATATTTTGTCTCCCTTTAAGTTTTTTACCTTTTTAATTTCAGTTTATGGGTTCCAAGTTTATTATTTATTGCCTGGTGTGTATAAAACAATTCTCAATTGCGAATTCTCAACTTATTTGTTACCGATAATGATTTCTTTTGGCATCGGAAGTGAAGTAATTTTGCCAGATTTTAAAATTTTGACCGGTGTATTCGCAAGCAACTATTACTTACAAATCTGATAGAGGGTGTCACTGAATCATAACAACTACAGTATCGTTTGGTAGCTCGATGGATCGGCTATTGTATGACGCACTTTCTGTCTGATTCCTGAAAGCCGATTCAGCACTGCAGGTCTGCAGGTCTAGTTATTATTATTTTTTGTGCGTGTTTTCTGCAAATCGGATTTCTCAGAATCTATCAATAGGATCTTTCTGAAATTTTGACCTACCCCCCAAAAAATTGGATGCGAACGTTGTTTAAATATATTTTCAAAACGTTTTACAAATCCGAAATCATCGAATTTTACGAACGAAAAAATTGACAATGCATAGTCGTAACTTTGTTATTTTTTGACCGATCTTGCTAATTCTTTTTTCTTTGAATACCTTGAAAAAAATCATTTTCAACTGCTGTTTCACATTTTTGAATTTCGAAAATTCGTCGCTGTGATTTCGAACCGGAAGTTTAGACCAATTTAATAGTTGTACGATCTTCATGAAATTTAGTATATAAGTAGATCCTACACGTGTGATTTGAAATATATAATTAGAAATTTTCTAAAATATCTCAAAATTTTCAAAAAAATCATCGAAATATAGGTCAGGATGACCTGATTTTTTTTTGTTATACTAGATAAGTAATTACTGATTTGTACACAAAATATGAAGTTTGTCGATCGAACCGGAAGTGCCACCATCTTGAAACGTGAAAAATCCCTAAGGCGTTTTTGCTATTTTACTTACAAACACGGGAGTTATATTTTCTGAATCCTTGAAGGTTGGCCCAAAAATCACTGGGAGCAGAATTGTGATTTAGGTCTACTGGTGGATTCCATTTTGAAGTGAATATGAAAGTAGTAGCAATTTGAAGGGACGAGACTTTGAAATACAATAACTCTCCTTCTAATTGATTTAGTGCAAAGATAGACATTTTCTGCTTAGGGTAAGCAGAGATAAGCATGCTGATTTGTTGATTCTTTAGGGCACGATAACTTCAGTTATAATGAAGGGAGGGCGGTGAAACTTTTGTCAATCGAGAGTCTAATAGCTAGCCTGTTATGTGCAATAATTGTATCTTTTTTTTAAATGTCCGGGGTAGCCGCAAAAAAAGAGATTGAAAATCCAAAAAGTCGTATTTTTACGATTTGTAGCATTTTTAGGTATCCTTTTCTATAAAATATACGTGATTTTTTTTTTGGAACTTCGTCTACAAAGAGTCTTGTCAGTAGTCTTTTATATGAAACCATCGATAATCAGTCCAGCATATCAGGAGTAAAAGAACAAAAAGATCGAACATTGATAATGGCACACTTTCATTGTTAAGCGTAACATGCAGTGTGGGTGACTACAATCTACACATTTAGACAGCGTATAGAGCTTATTCAACAGTATCGAATTCCAACTGCTTAGGGATATTTTACGTGCACTCCAATGTGTACACGGGACCTTGGTTTTTTGTCCAATCCGAACGACTAGACAGCTGTCCTTGTCAAGCCCTCCGTTCTGCCTTACTGACAAGGGGGAACCACGCCGGAAAATCGAGATGAACTTTCTCGGTGCAGAACTTTTAATTCAGGCCAAACATTTACTGCATACGATTAAGCTGGTGAGTTGGAGCTTATTTTCAAAAGTTTTGTAATAATCGGTTGGTAATTAATGTACCGTGCAAATCAAACGGTTAAAACATAAAATTTCGCCCTGTTGAAATGTTTCTTGCTATAAGTCAGCAATTTCTCGATTTTAGGGAAGCTGAATGGTTAGCATGTGCGCGCTGTATCGTAACGTCCGTCATTGAGTCAACCGGCGTCGTTTCGATTTCCAGGTGGCACGTGACATGGAGTATAGTGTCCAACCTCGTGGGTTTTCTCCGTGTCCTTGGGTATCCTCCCAACGGCTAAAGACCAGTTTTTGAATAAAATTAAAAGACATATGTTAGTCCCGAAATGACCTCGTTTGTGTCGAATGGACGCTAAGCCGCATTTCTCTCTGTCTCTTTTATTTTTAAAGTTTTGTAATAATCGGTTGGTAATCAATGGTACTGTAAATGTGATAAAACAGAAAATTTCGCCCGGTTGTAATGTTTCTCACTTTAAAGTCAGCAATTTGCTGATTTTAAGGGGCAAACGTCTATTGCGAACGATTAAGCCGGTCAGGAGGAGTTTATTTTTAAAAGTTTTGTAATATTCGAAAATTCGTCGCTGTGATCTCGAACCGGAAGTTGAGACCAACTTGACAACGTCTTTAATAGTTGTACAATTATCATGAAATTTAGTATGTAAGTAGACATTACTGATGTGACTTGAAAGATGACTTTTAAAATTTTCTAAATTATCTTCCCTTGGTGAAATTAAGAATCAAATTTTTCAAAAAAATCGTCGAAATAAAGGTCAGAATGACCTTACTTTTTTTTCGATACTAGACAGGTAATTACTAATTCGTACACAAAACGTGGAGTTTGTTGATCGACCAGGAAGTGCCACCCTCTTGAAACGTAAAAACAATAGAACTTTTGCGATATTGCACTTACAGACATTGGAGTTATATTTTCTTAATCCATGAAGGAAAACCTAAAAAACGTTCGGAGCATAATTTTCATTTAGGTCAGCTGATGTTCGCCATTTTGAAGTGAATACGAAACATAGTGAAAAATCGACATTTACGGACTTGTAAAAAAACACAATAGGGCATAGTATGTTCAATGCGTCTCCTATGTCTAAAATTCAATACATTTCAGGATAGCCGGGATACGGGTCGAAATTTTGGTATTTGAATATTTCAAAAATTAAAATTTCGCCTTTGATGTTTTTCGTGCCGACAAAGTTCTTTACGAGTGAAAAATAACATTAATTTCGATAGAATGTGACCGATTTTAATGATTTATTATTTCTTGTTCGGATTATTTATATGACCCATAACATGTGACAGGAAGTGACTGTGAATATGAAAGCTTTCATATCTGCATGGGAAAGTGGCAGATCTAGTTATTATTATATTTTTTTTGTGTGTGTGTTTTCTGCAAATCGGATTTCTCAGAATCTATCCATAGGATCTTTTTGAAATTTTGACCTACACCCCCCCCCCCCAAAAAAAAATGGGGTGCGAACGTTGTTTAAATATATTTTCAAACGTTTTACGAATCCGAAATCACCGAATTGTACGAACGAAAAAACTGACAATGCATAGTCGTAACTTTGTTATTTTTTGACCGATCTTACTAATTCTTTTTTCTTTGAATACCTTGAAAAAAATCATTTTCATCTGCAGTTTCACATTTTTGAATTTCGTAAATTCGTCGCTGTGATTTCGAACCGGAAGTTTCGACCAATTTGACAACTTCTTTAATAGTTGTACGATCTTCATGAAATTTAGTATATAAGTAGATCCTATCAATGTGATTACAAAAAATAATTTTTTTCTAAATTATCTCCCCTTGACGAAATTAAGGATCAAAATTTTCAAAAAAATCATCGAAATATAGGTCAGAATGTCCTTATTTTTTTTTTTACTAGATAAGTAATTACCGATTTGTACACAAAATATGAAGTTTGTCGATCGAACCGGAAGTGCCACCATCTTGAAACGTGAAAAATCCCTAAGGCTTTTATGCTATTTTACTTACAGACAAGGGAGTTATATTTTCTGAATCCTTGAATGTTGGCCCAAAAATCGCTGGGAGCAGAATTTTGATTTAGGTCTACTGATGGATTCCATTTTGAAGTGAATATGAAAAGTAGTAGCAATTTGAAGGGCCGAGACTTTGAAACACAATAACTCTCCTTCTAATTGAACTAGAATGTTCCATCTTGATGTAGACGTTCACTGGGTCAGTGTCATGATTGAGTTTAAAGATGAGCATTTTCTGCTTAGGATAAGCAGAGATAAGTATGCTGATTTGTTGATTCTTTAGGGCACGATAACTTCGGTTATAATGAAGAGAGGATAGTGAAACTCCTGTCAATCGAGAGTCTACTAGCTAGTCTGTTGTGTGAAATCATTGTATCATTTTTTTTAAATTTCAGGGATAGCAGAAAAAAAGAGATCGAAATCCAAAAAGTCGTATTTTTACGATTTTGAGCATTTTTAAAGGTCCTTTTCTCTTCAATCAACATAATATTTTTGGGGAACTTCTTCTACTAAGAGTCTTATCGATAGTCTTTTATATGAAACCATCGATCAACAGTCTAAAATATCAGGAGTAAAAGAATAAAAGGATCGAAAATTGAAAACTGCACCCTTTCATTGTTAAGCGAAACATGCAGCGTGGGTGACTACAATTTGCATAGAACTTATAGAGCTTATTCAACAGTATCGAATTCCAACTGCTTAGGGATACTTTACGTGCACTTCAATGTGTACACGGGACCTTGGTTTTCCGTCCCATCCGAACGACTAGACAGCTGTCCTTGTGAGGTCCTCCGTTCTGCCTCACTGACAAGAGGGAACCACGCCGGAAAATCGAGATGAACTTTCTCGATGCAAAACTTTCAATTCAGGCCAAACATTTACTGCATACGATTAAGCTGGTGAGTTTGAGCTTATTTTCAAAAGTTTTGTAATATTCGGTTGATAATTAAAGTACCGTGCAAATCAAACTGTTAAAACAGAAAATTTCGCCCGGTTGAAATGTTTCTTGCTATAAGTCAGCAATTTCCCGATTTTAGGGAAGCTGAATGGCTGAATGGTTAGCATACGCGTGCTTTATCTTAGCGTCTGTCATTGAGTCAACCGGTGTCGTTTCGATTTCCAGGTTGCACGTGACATGGAGTATGGTGTCCAACATCGTGGGTTTTCTCCGTGTCCTTCGGTTTCCTCCCACGGCTAAAGACCCGTACGCGCAAGGGAAGTTTTTAAATAAAATTAAAAAACATATGTTAGTTCCGAAATGACATAGTTTGGGTCGAATGGACGTTAAGCCACATTTCTCTCTTTCTCTTTTATTTTTAAAGTTTTGTAATAATCGGTACTGTAAAAGTGATTAAACAGAAAATTTCGCCGGTTGTAATGTTTCTCACTTTAAAGTCAGCAATTTACCGATTTTAAGGGGCAAACGTTTATTGCGAACGATTAAGCTGGTCAGGGGAAGCTTATTTTTAAAAGTTTTGTAATATTCGAAAATTCGTCACTGTGATTTCGAACCGGAAGTTGAGACCAACTTGACAACTTCATTAATAGTTGTACGATTTTCATGAAATTTAGTATGTAAGTAGACATTACTGATGCGACTTGAAAGATGACTTTTAAAATTTTCTAAATTATCTTCCCTTGGTGAAATTAAGAATCAAATTTTTCAAAAAAAATCGTCGAAATAAAGGTCAGAATGACCTATTTTTTTTTTCGATACTAGACAGGTAATTACTAATTCGTACACAAAACGTGGAGTTTGTTGATCGACCCGGAAGTGCCACCATCTTGAAACCTGAAAAAACAATAGAACTTTTGCGATATTGCACTTACAGACATGGGAGTTACATTTTCTGAATCTTTGAAGGAAAACCTAAAAAACTTTCAGAGCAGAATTTTGATTTATGTCAGCTGATGGTCGCCATTTTGAAGTGAATATGAAACATAGTGACAAATCGACATTTACGGACTTGTAAACCAACACAATAGGGCATAGTATGTTCAATGCGTCTCCTATGTCTAAAATTTAATACATTTCAATTTCAGGATAGACGGGATGCGGGTCGAATGCCCTAAATCTTTTGGATAGGTTGACACATTTCTAAGAAGATAGCAGTTCACAAACGTCAAATTTAGAAACTTTGTCGCATTCATTTTTTTGGGTGAAAATTGGAAAATTTTCAAAAATTTCCAAAATTTTTATTTTTTGGAATTTTGAATTATGACTTATTTTTCGGGTAGCTGACATCAATCCGATTCCAACAATAAAAGTTTTATTCTGAAATGTTAAATTTGACTTTTCACTTTTTTTCGCATTTTGGTCAAATCGTAGAGTTCTTATTTTTTTAAAACGGCGCCTACGATTTTTCTGAAACTTACAGAATATGAAGTCGAAGGTTCAAGCCAGTCCATGAGCTATAAATAAAAATCCCCTAATCACCGGAAGTTGTCAAGAAAGGTATCCAAAGTTTGACAAAATTCAGAAAAATGGGTGCCTGTGCGCCAAATAAGAAGTATCGATTGGTTGCTTACCGAATATTTAAGGTATTATATAGTTTAATAGCCACGTGAATGATCTACAAGATGGTACTATAGCGACAAGTTTCTATCAAAAAATAAAAAAGTTATCTGAGTTTGAAAAGTAAGGTTTTTTTACGATTTTGAGCAATTTTAAACGCATTTTTCTCGAAAACGACGCTTACGATTTTTTTAAAATTTTCTCAGTCGAGTGTCTAATGGGTGGTGTATTGGGTGAAACCGTTGTACAATTTCTCTAAATGTCACGAGTAGTCGAAAAACGAGATTAAAAATCCAAAACGTCGTATTTTAGAGGTCTTTTTCTCGAAAAGTCAACGTAATTTTTTTTTTTGGAACTTCTTCTACAGAGAGTTTTATCGGTAGTCTTAGGTACGAAACCATTGCGCGACAGTTAGAAATATCAGGAGTATGAGAACAAACGGATCGAAAATTGAAAACGTCATCTTTCATTGTTAAGCGAAACAGGCAATAAGAGTTGATACAATCTGTACGTATTACCAACGTTTAGAGCATATTCAAAATTCCTCCTTTCTCTCACAGTGACAATATTTGAGCTAAAATTATTTCAACTTTGAGTGTTTACTTACATTCAAAATATGGGTTTAGTGGCCCTGTAACTGAAATAATTGATTTCTGTGTGTAATAATTCTGTGTCTTTGAATTAATATTGTTTCTTCTTTGTCAAAATTACCTCATAACCGTAATCATCTCGACACAAATCGACGGCTCGCCCTGTTTATAAGGAAATCCAATTTTCAATAGGTTGCATTTGTATCTTGCAGTAGTATCGTGCAGAAGTACGAATATTGCACCTGTGATAGAAAGCATGATGTAGTTTGAGCATGGACCTCTAATTAATGATAAATTTGTATATATTAGTGACGTCAAATCTTTAACGTGCACGAAATCCGAAAATTGTCGATATTTCATTGAATATTCAATTAATTTTTGAACCAGTTACATATTTGAGTAGCTGACAAGAACGCGATTCCAAAGTTCCGTGTAACACATTGGTGTGACATCGACAAAAGTCCGAATTGGTTATAAATGGAACGTTTTGCATACGTATAAAGCATATATAGAGAGCTTTTTTTTAAAAAAAAATGGCAATATTTGAACTAAGGGTGTTTGAATGTTAACCAATATCTGGTACTGGTGCTTCTAGAATAAAAATAATTCATTTTAGTAATTAACAGTTACTCCTGAAATTATTACCCCACTTTTTTTGTCTACATGACGTCATCATTTGATACCAGCGAAAATGACGCTATTTACTGAAGCTATTTATAAGGAAGGCACCCCTCTTTCTAAATGTCGAAAAGTATGATTCTTGGTTTTGGTTATTATCTGACACGATCTTTTTTTTTTTGTCCCATTCGGAAAACTGTTTTTTTTTTATTCTCGCGTAGATTTCTGAAACTAAAACAGATAGAGTTCTGAATAATGATTTTTCCTGTGTTTTAAACAGTATGTACTTAGAGTTCTGAACAGACCGGATGTGAAGTAAATCTTTAACGTGCATAAATGAAAATAGGTCCTGATAATGTCAATTCCCAACCGATTTTCGAAAAAGTTATATTTTTGCATAGCCGGGGATATTACCGTTCCGATAAAGGTCGAATTGCAAAACCACACCGTTCTCTTTTTTCCTGGTAGGCCGCATTCTATGGACACAAATTCTCGCTAGAAAAATATTTTCGTTCCTTCAAATTGTGTCTAGGAAAAATTTTATCGGTGAATAGTTAATATAGTAATTAGGGTTTGCTGAAATGTTCCACAAAATATTTAATAGTTCTTCGATGATATTCGTCTTTGAAATCCGGATTATTTATTGATAGTAAATTTCATTGTGCGCTGGGTCACTGGACAAGATTCAAAGTTATTCGCCGCGTCACGTGATCGCTTTTCCCCCACAATCGACCAATCACGTTATTGCCTACATTCGCGTGGGTTGTTGGTAAACACAAAATAGCCTGCTCAACGAGGAGCACATTCCAGTTGTAGAATCTACACGAAATGGCGACAAAGGCCAAATATACTTTACAAAGACAAAATGGGACAAGTGTCGTGAGGTATATAGACTGGTTTCAACTGGCTGGAAATGGCCAGTCTATTTGTCGATACAAATGGATTGATAACGAAGGATATTATATTATTTATATTGAAGATAAAGTCGACAGTGGTGTTTGATTTCACCGAACGTGTTATAGATGTTTTATGGACAAAATTAACCACCTCAAAATCAGTTAAACGATGCGAGAAAGAAACCCAAACTGGAGAGTGAGAAGCCAGCATCTACATCCAGTCCAACCAAATTTACAACTGCCACTGCATTGTACTACTGGGATGTAGTCATAATAATGTACCAAACATGATTTACCTTTGATAAAAATAACAACTGACTATTAGTATATTAATCATTAACAACATAAACGATTAAACGCGGTTTCAACTAATCATCCTTAAGTTCACGATTCCATTCTTATATAATATTTCGTACATGATTCCACTTTTTATAACGAAATAACTTATTCGTTTAAACGAAATAACTTATTCGAACTTATTCGTTTAAACGAAATAACTTATTCGTTTAAACGAAATAACTTATTCGTTTAAACGAAATATTAATTCGTTATAACGAAATAATTAATTCTAACGAAATATTATTAATTCGTTATAACGAAATACTATTAATTCGTTATAACGAAATATTATTAATTCGTTATAACGAAATATTATTAGTTCGTTATAACGAAATATTATTAATTCGTTATAACGAAATATTATTTATTCGTTATAACGAAATATTATTTATTCGTTATAACGAAATATTATAACGAAAAATTATTAATTCGTTATAAGGAAATATTATTAATTCGTTATAACGAAATAATATTTATTCGTTATAACGAAATATTATTAATGCGTTATAAGGAAATGTTATTAATTCGTTATAACGAAATATTATAACGATATATTATTAATTCGTTATAACGAAATATTATTAATTCGTTATAACATTTTAACATTTTGTTATAACGAAATATTATTAATTCGTTATAACATTTAATATTTCCTCTAAACGAATTAATATTTTGTTTAAATATATTTTGAATCAACATGGATTAATTCGATTCATCAAAATGATTTAATTATTCGTTTAAACGAATTAATCATTTTGATGAATCGAATTAATCCATGTTGATTCAAAATATATTTCAATGGCTCTCTTACACCATTTCCCTACCTGAATGGGACTTTTATTTGGTTCACTGGATCTCTGTTAGGACCGACCGCGAGCACTTTGCAATGTAAATCGCGAACATGGCTTTGTTTACAAATGCTATGACCTGCCACTTGACCCCATAACTTTTGACCGCGATCCCTCAAGCGCGACCCGTGATTAGTCAAATTTGAAATACCTGCGCAGCATCCAACTCACATATACGCAAATATGGCTCCGCACTATAAAGAAATAGGTCATAGATTACTGTCCAATTTTGAGCTTAAACTATTAAATTAACAAAATATATTGGAGAACTTTGTTGACATGTTGATTGTACGATTATTAATAGTCCGATTTCTAGACCCGTTTAACGGGAGCGAAGGTGACAGGTTTTTCGACCCGACAATGCGGGCTATGGAAATTTGTAATGTACTAAAATTGTAAATTTTGGGAATTTTTGAGTTTTTGTTTGCGTATTTAGATTTAAGGCGTATGTAGAATTCCACCGATCCAAGTTCATGATGTTGTAAATTGTTCAACTATATTTTTCACTTTCCTTCTATCGTAATGCGCATGCACAGAAAATGTCAATATCTGAGTTTCTGAAGTGTGTGTGTGTGTGTGTGTGTGTGTGTGTGTTTTAAGGGGTGAGTGGTGGGCATTTTGTGCTGCCTTGGCTAAGGTGAAAGCCTTCAGCCTTGCAAGCAAGTCTAGTATTTGATTATTATCACCCATAGCCCACACAATGCACGGAATTGAAACTATATCTAAATCGTTTGAATTGTATTGAAAAGAAACAATAGAACTAGTGTACTTGCTTACGGGCAAACGTTGGTTTCAAGAATGTGGAGCCTGCCTAAAACACATTTAATGGCTAGGACATAACCTGTTTAGATGTGCTGAACTAAAAAAAGGGAAATAAGAGTGGTTACAACGACAACCACGGGAGATGTTACAGGAAACGCCGGTAGCTCTCGTATTCATATTGGTTTGTTTAGTGACCACTCATCAGATATAAACACCACGAAGGACCATTTTAGGCAACCGCTGCCGTTCAATTCATACCGAACCCTCCTGATATTTTGGAAATCATTTATGATGATTCCTCTCCCTACACTATTTTTCAAACGGCCAATACTCCGCCCAGAATTAAGTAATTTGAATGATTTTTCAACATATCCCCTTTGCATTATCGATTTTTAATAATTATAGCTACTTACATATGAAGTCTTTAACCTTTTCCACAATAGAAATAAACACCAATCTAAATAAAGTAAATTATATATATTTGCAGGGGTACGAGTGGGATAGATATCGATTTAGAGAAAGTTGACATTAATCAGTGTCACGTACCTCCAGGTTCTAAAGACGATAATGTTTTTGCTGGTTCAGCTAGATGTAAACATGAAACTACAAAGGTATACGTTATTCATTATATTAATGGAAAAATGTGCAGCTTGTCAACCTCGACGGACTGTTTACAAACCTTTCCAGTGAATTATGATATGTCACTAAACAATGTGAAAGCTTCACATTTCAGATCTCTGAACATTTGTTCCGCTATATTAGCAGTACGAACAGCTGCATGAATGGAAATTAAAATTTGAAACCCATGACTATTGCTTGCATTTACTACAATTGCAATTATATATGTGCTGTTTCATTCTGTTACAAGATCACAACAAATTTAATCTTGAATGCAAATTGTGATATAAGTATTAATTATTGATGTGAAAAAACTCATGCAAACCGTGAATGGAAAGAAAGTATTTTTCTGCGCACCAGTTTCCACACATACGAATTAATAGCTAACAGAGGTTACGGTGGTTAAATGGGTAAAGGGGTTTAATCCCTTGCATTTGCCGATAAAGTTCATCCAGATTTAGCGACGTGGTTCTCCTTTGTCACTGAGGTCATGTGTACACATTAAGGTGCACGTAAAAGATCCCTAGACATTTTGAATTTGATATAAGAATAGGTCGTAGTGCTGCTGTCCTGACAAAATTCGCCTCGTAGTACACTGTATGGCGGAACGGTAGAACGTTAAGATCCATATCATTTCATTTCAACAGCTAAGACTTTATTTTTTGATTATAAATTTTCAGAAATTAAAGTTTTTTTTAGGTTGCTTTTTAAGTCACCGAAAAAAAAAATCTTATATTATTGTATTAATTTTTATCCGCCTTCAGAATACAATCCAGGCTTCTGATTAGTTATTGTGTGAATAAGCTCAACTGTAAACGAATCAAATACATATCTCCAACTCCTGCACTTGTCTTTAAAAAAGTGAACACGTTGTTAAGCTTATTTTACATAGTAGTTTGAAAACTATATCACTTTCGATGAATTTTAGCACTCCTTTCATCCGGGCGAAGAACGGGTTACTTATATTTCGTGATCAGGTGCTCAATCCACAAAATGAGCCCACAGTGGCGACACCAAACGACTTCATAATGATGGTTGCCGGCTAGAAATCTCACATTTTAAATTGGTTCGATGTTCATGCGAAACATGTTAAGCGTCAATGAAGAATGCACGTTTCGTCTTAAGACTAGAACTAAGATGGAACAGACTTACAATTTACACTAAGCAAGTAAAGAAATTGGATTATATATTGTCTTAATTTAGAAATTACACGACGTTTTGTTGAAAGCCAAATACTGGCACCACTATTTGTACGATGAAAATGAAACGTTATTGTTTGGTTCAACGTTTTCACCGGAGGACAATGCACTTCTGGTTAATTTATGAGTGTTAAGCCGCCAAAAATACGACAATCGCCTGCTTTAACATATTATCAGACTACATCATGATGCATGTTAATACTGTCACCGCATGACACCTTACCAAGGGAGCAGATCCCTAATTTCATGGAATAAAGCGGACGCGTTGTATGTTGCCCTAATGCAAGATTATTTCTAGAGGAATTACAAATCTTATATTTTGGACTCTCTGGTATCATTTTCCATTTTCATGTCGTAGGAGAGTAATTAAGAATGCGTTCGCGAGACAACCATGCAAAATTGAAAAAAAGCGGCACAAGCGATATCGGGCGATTTTGGTCAAACTTTGTGGAATTGGTCATTGGGTACCCCGCATACCCCACATGAAATTTGGGGATCACCAACCTTTTAGTTAGAGAGAACCAGCTATGACCAGTTTATACTGAAAAAAACGTTATTTTTTTATGATTTATGGCCTAAATTCAAATAATTCTCATAAATTGCCTGATTATATTTTATTATTTCTCATTATTTTTCATGAAAGGTATTGTCAACTACTCTCATAAAAAAATGACCAATAAATTTTTCCGACATAGTTTGGACCATGAGAAATTCATGTAGATAGGTAGTTTTTGCTCTAAGGTGATACATATGAACTTTATGGTGCTATATCTCCACCACTGCGGGGCTGAGGATAAATCCATTAATAATGGAGGTTGAGGTCAACTAATACTAATATTTGGTTTTGAAAAAATCACTAGCACAGATCTCTTTAATACTGAATTCGACGATCGAAATTAAGGAAAATTACTAATTTTCTGACATTATTTCACTAATAAAATCGGTCTTTGCCTGTGTTTTTAGGTTTGAATTATGCAAGATTATTTCTAGAAGAATTACAAATCTTATATTTTGGACTCTCTGGTATCATTTTCCATTTTCATGTCGTAGGAGAGTAATTTAAAAGCCCCTATTTCATCAGAGGATGAAATTGTTACTTTAAAAAAGTATTCATTCCGTTTATGGCAGCTTAAAATATTGATTCTAATACATGCCGTCAATTGTTACTTTAAAAAAGTATGCATTCCATTTATGGCAACTAAAAATATTGGTTCTAATACATGCCCTCAGTTTGTATAAATTATAATATTGCTGCATTAAACAATATATTTATAATCTTCAAATGACATTTAGCGACTGACTATAATATAACACAACACAATGGATAACAATAACTATATTAAATGCGCACGAGGTTTCGACGAGAATTCACTGTTCATTATCAAGCATACGAATTATAAATGAGGAAAACAAATTTGTGACAGTGTTGACTAAAGGTACATTGAACAACATTTTTTCTTGTGACAGTGTTAAATATAGGTACATTGAACAGCAATAAGAGGTATAATAAGTTAACAATCATGAAACCCTAGCTTATCAACGTAAGTGTACTAAGCTTAAGTTATGATAGCACATAGTATAGTAACGGCAGCGGATAAAGGATTAAAGAGGAATTAATCCAGCACGATCGGAATGAAAGACAAGATAGAGAGAGAGAGAGAGGGAGACAGAGAGAGAAATGGGGTTTAACGTCCACTCGACACAAACTAGGTCATTTCGGGACTAAGAAAAACACCGTCTATTTAAAATAGCGCAAGAACTACGAGAACTACGAAACAAACCAGAATATTTGATGAAAGTCCGAAACCCGTGCAATACCAATAATAGAAACACCAAGACTGAAGACCTAAAACCGTGATTAGTTTAAGTGGTAAATCAATCTACTGTCCCGTGACTTACAGTTTGTCCCATGTCGCAAACCAAACTTTGACATATACATTCTTCGTCAGTTAGCATCTGGTGACAATATTGATTATTTACGGAACCAAATCACCCACTTACCTTCCAAGAACCAACAACCTAAGTAACAAGGACAACATGTCCCAAATGAACTAAATACAGATCGGTCTACTACTATAGTTCCCTCTGAATAAAGCAAAGCTACAGTCATCCTGAACACTCCGGGGTACAAAACTATGGTACCCAACCTTCTAAACGACACCAACGCGTACAGGTGGATCCGCAAGGATCCCACAAAAACACATTTGAAGAAACACGAAGAACTCCATAAAAATTGAAAGAGAGAGAGTGAGAGAAATGGGGTTTAACGTCCACTCAACACGAAATAGGTCATTTCGGGACTAACATATGGTTTAATTTTATTTCAATAATTCGCTTGCGCGTAGGGGTCTTTACCAGTGCCCGGGGGAAACCCACGAGGTTGAGAAGGCGCCCCTATCTCCATGCGACATACGCTCACACCAGGGCTCGAAACCACAGCCGCAAGCCAGAGGTGACCGAAGCGCAGCACCCTAGACCACTAGGCTATCCCCCACCCCCTTAAAAATTGAAAGAGCAAAACCGAATTAAAACTGGTGTATATCACCAGTTGAGACCTAACCACCCTATGAAAGCTCGTCTACTAATATATATGTTCTAAAGATTCGGTATATCATGATATCGCAAAACACTTGTTAACTACTGCCACCATTAAGGAAATCATCTTCTTCGATTATCGAAGATTCAAGCGATCTGTGTCAAAACCTGAAAAACATCCAAAAACTAGGCTATATGCTATCCTATCATGTAGTTGATTTATTCACTAGTGTATCACGGAAAGAAGCCTTAGAAACGCCTGGACTCTCCAATTCACCCCACCCTCACAACTGAAACCATCATACCTCTCAATGAAGAATGTATTAATTCCACATATTTTATATGGGGAGACGACTGCTGCCAACAGTTATATGGTATACCCACGGACAGTTCATTATCCCCCTTAATAAGTGAAATCTTCATGTCAGTTTTCGAAAAACAACATTAGAATCCTCCCTTATGAAACTTATGTGTTGGTGCAGAAAAGTGGACCCTGCAGCCCTTCTACAACACCTCAACAGCCAACATCAAAGAACCCAATTTACGATGGAAACAGAAGAAAAGCACAGCCTCACATTTCTGGATATAAACATCACTAAAGACTGTGGTAATCTAAAGACATCCGTGTTCCTGAAACCGACACACACCGACCAATACATTCATTTCTAATCGAAACAACCTACCAGTAACAAAATATCTACGATTTCCACTATAACTGGACGTGGAATTACATGTAGTATCCTGTCACGACGAAAACTTACCAGCAGAAATCCAACATCATAAAACTGTTTTACCACCACGGATACATTAACAACTTGTTACCAGATAAAGTATAGAGTTGTGAACGATCTATGGGCATAAGTTATCATCTCATCTGTATGAAATTTATATCCATTTTTGAGATCAGTGAAACGAAAAAGCTCATGAAATTTCAAGCACTTTGTTGAACCTTGTGAACGCACTATTGACATGTTATCGTCCTACCTGTATGTGTGTATGTTTCGTTAGCTGGCTTGGCGCCTGCCGTAGGAGCTGACGTGCCATAAAACCACATTTGATTTCATTTGCTTTTATATTTTGATCTGTCTGACAACCATTCATGGGAAAATAATCGTGTTTAGGGCAAGGAAGAACCATGATAATTATATTAGGTTATATTGATGAGCGTTACAATTGAATGTTATTATATTATATTTGATTAAATTCACGTGCGATTATTTGTACACTGGTCCATCGAGACAGAAATAAGATGGTTAACAAATAAGGCAGTATAGATCACTGATCTACCTAGTCGGATAATAAATACCACAGCCACCAATTTATAGTGTGTCGTGTCTAGACTTAAGAACAAGGCCCATTACATGCTAGTTGTCTAATCACATAATCAAATTAACGCCTGTTTTCTGATTTCCGATATGAGAGACTGAAAATCAATCGCATAAGATGTCGCCAACTTCGTTGGTAGTATAGGGGGTGTTACGGACCTGGGAAAATGTGAAAGGTACACGAAACCACGTGTGTGTATAACAGTCACAGATCGTCATCGAACGATAATCATATTTGGTTAAACTGCCGTACCGGTACTTTTCATGTCCCAATAGTAATTGGACGTCGTGCCTAATCAATGTTTGAATTGTACCAGCATAAATATATTGAATTGCTTGCAGAAATCGAGTCCCTATTTCCGAGTTAATGGCTTCGAATTGTGATCGTCAATGCATTTGCGTGTTTGTTTACATCCGCCATTAAGGTAATCTCACGCTCATGTTCTAATCGCTGTGATTGGTCATGATTCACGCGGTCAATGTTCCAGTCGCTCTGATTGGTTAATAGATTAGGCCTTGAGGGCGTCTACTTTTGACACTTCGGTCGCCATCAGTATAGAGTTTGACATTGCTCTCCTTAACGACATCTCCCCAACAAAGAGAATGAAATCATTTATGTTTAGTTACTTAATACTCATGGGAAAATAATTAGACTCGGTGCTAATCATGGGACTAGGACTCATGGCCCAAGAAAGGAGTAAACTAGCATTTTTGATGTAATTCCATTTCTCCGGGGATTTCTCGTTTAGCCATGTTGGGATTTACTTTTAGCCAACTTTGGTCAGGATGAAATTTTATTTCAGATTTATCATATCAAATTCACAAATAAATGAATTGTTTGCTTAGTGACGGTCGTAGTACTATTGTTTGATCTTGGGTATATTTTTACCCTCGAGAACTTTACTCCAATAGGTCTGTAGAGCTTTATTAATACTAAAATAAAGTGATGTTCTTGTGCACGTGAAATAAACCTGAAGTGCTGAAGTGAATCTGAATTATCATATTTGGGTAAAATCCCCACTTTCATCAATTTTTGGGGTAAAATCCCCATTATCCCAACTTTCATCATTTTTGGGGAAAAATCCCCACTTTCATCATTTTTTGGGTAAAATACCCATTATCATCATTTTTGTGGTAAAATCCCCATTATCATCAATTGGTGGGTAAATTCCCACTTTTATCATAGTTGGGTAAAATCCCATATTTTTTTTATCATTTTGGGGGTAAAATCCCCATTATCCCAACTTCTATCATTTTTGGGGAAAACCCCACTTTCATCATTTTTGGGGAAAAATCCCAACTTTCATAATTTTTGGGGTAAAATCTCAATAATCATCAATTGGTGGGTAAATCCCCACTTTTATCATAGTTGGGTAAAATCCCATATTTTTTATCATAGTTGGGTAAAATCGCAATTTTATTTATCATTTTTGGGGTAAAATCCTCATTGTCATCAATTGGTGGGTAAATCCCCGCCTTTGTCATTTTTTGGAAAAATTCCCCGCCTTTGTCAAGTTTCGGGGAAAATCACGACTTTAGCACTTTTGGGTGAAAACAATAGGAATGCAATCTTGCGAAGGGTGGAAAAGTTCAGAGTCATAGTTTAACACATATAGTATTTAGTGTTGTCTCATATTAACTAAATATTATTGGTCCATTAGGCCTATTTCCAATTTCAATATTTTATAATTTATGCAATTTGTTGCCTCATTTGTTCATTATTTATTGTTAGGCTTAAAATAAATTAATTGTTTTTATATATGTATTAAAATTTATTAACTTTTACCTTTTGTTTGTCTTTTGGTTTAGCACTAGACTGGGGTGAACCCTATTTTATTTACGTTCTTCGCCAAGGGAATCGAGGAACCGTAACAGGGGTACTTTCTCCTCGTGGCACTTTCTCTTCGGGGCAGTTTCGCCAGTTTCGTCCTGTGGCTGTTTCGCCAGTTTCGTCATACGGCACTTTCTCACTGCGACACTTTGACAGCTGTGACACTACAGACGATTTACAAATGAGCATGTGACAACTACGTAATTTGAATGATTGGTAGCTGTAATCGGATGTACTTGTACTTGCAGAGAAGGTAAAAATGGAGTATTGGCAACAACTGCTTGGGTGTTGAGATCGCTGTGCCAACGTCATTGTTCGTTCTTATAGACTGCGTGAATACACACCAGCTTGCGATGGGCCATGTTCTGTTGTTGATCCAATTCTTTTCGATGTAGCATACTATTGTTTGTAGTCGACCCGGTGCGCTCTCTTTTAATTTGTTGAATGTCGGTTGAATATGTTCTAACGGTAGGAATGGTAGTGACATAAGTTTGCGTAGGAATTTGTAGGTGCTCCACTTAGAATTATAGGACAAACCGGACAAGTGAACCTGCGGGGAAAGTTTCTGTAGAGTTTTCCATAAGCCTTTTTCAAAGTCAGCCACAAACATCTGGACTGATGGGTGTGGCAGGATTTTTAGGATAGAACGGTGAACTGCAACATAGTCTTTCTTGCGGCGGCGTGACATGACAGCAAACAGGAGTGGCACTTGTTATGTTTCTACTCTAGAAATCGGACTATTAATAATCGTACAATCAACATGTCAACAAAGTTCTCCAATATATTTTGTTAATTTAATAGTTTAAGCTCAAAATTGGACAGAAATCTATGACCTATTTCTTTATAGTGCGGAGCCATATTTGCGTATATGTGAGTTGGATGCTGCGCAGGTATTTCAAATTTGACTAATCACGGGTCGCGCTTGAGGGGTCGCGGTCAAAAGTTATGGGGTCAAGTGGCAGGTCATAGCATTTGTAAACAAAGCCATGTGCACGATTTACATTGCAAATTGCTCGCGGTCGGTCCCAACAGAGATCCAGTGAACCAAATAAAAGTCCCATCCAGGTAGGGAAATGGTGCCATTGAAATAGATTTTGAATCAACATGGATTAATTCGATTCATCAAAATGATTAATTCGATTCATCAAAATGATTAATTCTAATTCGTTTAAACGAATAATTAATTCGTTTAAACGAATAATTAATTCGTTTAAACGAATAATTAATTTGTTTAAACAAAATAATTAATTCGTTTAAAAGAAATAATTAATTCGTTTAAACGAAATAATTAATTCGTTTAAACGAAATAATTAATTCGTTTAAACGAAATAATTTATTCGTTTAAACGAAATAATTGATTCGTTTAAACAAAATATTAATTCGTTTAGACGAAATATTAAAATGTTATAACGAATTAGTAATATTTCGTTATAACAAAATATTAAAATGTTATAACGAATTAATAATATTTCGTTATAACGAATTAATAATATTTCGTTATAACGAATTAATAATATTTCGTTATAACGAATTAATGATATATCGTTATAATATTTCGTTATAACGAATTAATAACATTTCCTTATAACGCATTAATAATATTTCGTTATAACGAATAAATATTATTTCGTTATAACGAATTAATAATATTTCCTTATAACGAATTAATAATTTTTCGTTATAATATTTCGTTATAACGAGGGTTGATATTTTGCAGGAAGGGGAATAGAATCTGATGACTGGAACTCTGGATCTGCTGGCTGAAACTCTCGATCTATATAAGAGAATTGATATTTTGCAGGAGGGGGAATAGAATCTGATGACTGGAACTCTGGATCAGCTGACTGGAACTCAGGAACTAATGACTGGAGCTCTGGAACTGATGGCTGGTTTGGAAGGGGTTCTAGATCTGGAAGGGGTCTTAAATTTACATATCTGGAGCATAACCAGTCGATTTCGGCATTGATTTTTACTGCTTTCCTATATACATCTCTCGGGATACCGGTGTTGTACTTTCGGTGCTGCCATGTGGTGCATATGTCACACTGCAACGTCTCTTGCCTTAGTCTTACGACTGTTTCGCATTGAATGCAATATGCAGACATTGTTTAACAAATGAAGAATAGAAATACTGAATGCTTGCTGTATCAATGAAGCATACTAAAAGTATGCTAAATCATGTCTGTGTGAAGGTTTATATAATCGTTTTTGAGTACCGTAGCTTAGGAAGCCACATGATACAACCGTTTGTGCAGCCGAACGCATACAACTGTTTGTGCCGCCTGAATCTTTGAAGTTAACAATCGCCGATTAATTATTGACAATAATGACAACTCAGAGTCAATAATCAAAACTCACCAAGCAGAATGGACTCAATAATCAACAGTAGATTAAATAGTTTTCAATCTCTATTTAACCGATTTAACAATCGCCAATCAATTATTGTCAAGAATCACAACTCACGCGCTTAATAGGTTCAGTAATCAACACCAGATTATAAACAACAAAGGCAAATCGCAGTGTTTGTTTTTGTTTGCCAGCTTATATTTTAAATTTCTTTCAACATATTTAAAACAGTACAAAGCAATTTGGGGTTTTAATTCCGGTTCAGCAGCAATTTTTAGCAGCCATCTTTGTTTAATAAAGTTCGCGTTGCAGCCATTTTTTTTAATAAAATTCTCGTAGTGGTTGGATATTATTAAGTCATCGTGTTTCAACTTTATTTCAACATGTAGGAAAAGGTACGAATCATGTTTCACCTTTATTTCAACTACACGTAGGAAAAGGTACCATCATTCAATCATCTTTCAACTTTATTTCAACAACACGTAGGAAAAGGTACGAATCAATCTGGGGTACGAAACGAGGTACGAAAGAACTAAGTACGAAACAGCCGGCACCCTACTTGTTCATTTGGGTTCGCGAAAAGATTTATTTGTACCACGCATGGGACCCACTTTGACGTCACACCATCCAATAGAAAAAAAGGCGGATACATTTTGTAATGTAGCATTGCTTCATTGCATTGATCGACAGGTACACATCATGAGTACTGTTGATTTGAACCGCAACTGTATTGGAAATGATTATTCGCTGTAAACTGTGTGCTTTCTTAGTAGAAAATATGGTGACACACTAACGGGTTACCGCTATCCTACACCGATTGGGGTCATGTTTTTCGAGGAGCAATGGCAAAAGTTTTTTGGGGTTTTTTTTCCAAATTTTTTTATTTACTTAAAAATTTACATGTTTACAAGCATGTGTCACGTACATTTAATTCATATTATAAAAATGAAAAATATTTACATCAATATTTAATTATTTTCAAGCATGTATTACGTACATTCCCTGGCATTCGTAAATTTTGGTGGTGTGAGGAGGAATGTATGTCCACGCCTACGCAAAAAGGGCGTTCATTTAAATTTGACCCAATGGGATATTGTGAAAGCAAGTATCAAAGATTTGCGTGAAAGCAATTTAGTACCATAGATCATACCCGGGACACGATTGGTGTACCAAAAGGACCAGCCTCGGTATAACGCCTCCAACAATTTCGATAACCAATGAAATGTGTGACTGTATATAGATAAATATCGGAGAATTGTTAGTATTGTAAAAGCGCGTTTCTCGTGTATTTTCTGGAATCTCGTTGTAGATTAATTGAAGACAGGACTTTTGTTGGTTGTTAATAATTCGATATATTCTTTAGTAAACAATACTTAATAGCAGATAATTAATATAACAATTATTAGAACAATTATTGGCTAAATGCTTAACAGTACATAAGCTCCAATATGGATATGGGAAATGACATAAATTTATGTCTCTAAATATCCAAATACAGGTTTGTTTTTAGGCATGCGATCTAAGCTGATCTCCCAAGACACGCTGTAGCAAGCTCTGCCCTAATTCTTTCGTTCGTTCGTTCGTTTGTGGGGTTTAACGTCCACTTCCACCTTAGGTGATATCGTAGACAAAATGTTTCCTAGGAAACTAGCCTGCGCCAGCCACGCATAGAGGGCTGGGTTGGCTTTGATTAAGACATAGTGTCTTTGCGGGGCAGCAGCCAAGATAGGTCTTATCCGTGCAGAGGCTCCGGGTATCAGAAAAGGAACTATGGCATGTGGACGCAGTCTGGTCCATTATGTCATGCATGCTGGGTTGGTTGTGGGTGTTTGGAGTAGCGTTAGTGCCGGGTGGGTCCTGAGGCCTACCGCGTGTCAATATTTTTTTTGGAGACAAGGTTGTCTCCTAATTGTCAACCAGCAGTGGTTAAGTTTGAGATTTTTGGTGGCATAATTCTGCCATGTGAAAACATTGCCTAAGTCATTGTGTATCTTCGACGTAAGTCAAAAACTGCCTAAGTCAAAGTACACTTATTGCCTAAGTCACACATTGACTTAGGCAGTTTCAAAATTTTCCCCTCAAACATAATATCTTACAATTTTTGTGTAAATTCCGTCAAGAAGTCAATGAAGTTGGTGGTCATACACATTTTAAGCCAAAAATGTGACTTAGGCAGTTGTTGCTTTAGCTTGACGAAATAAGGGCGCATTTTCAATATTACAAACCCGTCGATGGCTGCGTACTCTATATCGTAGATGTCTCGCCTATATAAAATAATTCGCAAGCCTGACACATCAAGACATAATATATTAGATTTTTTGTGTCACAATTCATATTGTCGTTGACGCTTAACGTAAATTTGCGAAAATTATATTGGTTATTTGGCGTTATATGGTCGCAACACTTACATCGAAGATCCAGGCATTTAGATACATAAAACCGGTCCTTGTGATAGATGAATTGAATTCTGCTCTGGTTAGGAGGCGTTTCAGATTAGGTGTCTGTCTTTGTGATTTGATGAATTGAACATTATCAAATTTCGCTCTAAGGTTGTCGTTTGATGCCAGGAGTGACCTGCTCTCGTACATTGTTTTAAAGAAGTTGGGATGTTGGGGGTTATGAGTAGCGACAAAGGTAATGGTATTATCCGAATTGTCTTTTACTTTAGTAGCCCTCCGTGTTTGGATATCAGTTGCCAAAGCCCTTTTTATCCCAACTTTATTACCTCGAGGGGGTAATACTGTTTCAATCAATTTATTTTTAGCTCACCTAACCTGACAACCCGGAGGTCTTCATCTATCACAATTTTGCATATTTTTCTAGCTAAAGAAAAGGGTATATTACTTTTGGTATGGCGTGGGTGACATGATTTATACGAAAGATAATTTTTGGTATCTGTTTCTTTAGAATACATATCCGTTATAAGGAGTTCTCCCCTTCGCGGGCGGTTGGGATGGCCTTGTGGTCTAGAGTGCCGCGCTTCGACCTCTAGCTGGCCGGTCACCCCTGGCTTGTGGCTGTGGTTTCCAGCCCTGATGTGAGCGTGTGTGGCATGGAGATAGGGGTGCCTTCTCAACCTAGTGGGTTTCCTCCGGGCAATCCGCGATTTGTTAGTGTTACGTGACTTGCCGTTCCAGCGAAATGGAAGTTGGGTGGTCTAGTGGTGCGTGTGAAACTATGAGGTCTGTCATTGGGTCAAGCGGCGTTGTTTCGGTTGACTGCATGTACGTGACAAGAAGTATGGCTGCTTGTACATCCTCGTGGGTCTTCAGTTTCATCCCATTGCTAAATACCCCTACGCGAAAGCGGATTACATGTGTTAGTCCCGAAATGACCTAGTTTGTGTTTCTGTTCCAAGATTACCGACTCAAACCCACCGCAAATTGATAAAGTTTTTTTGGGGGGTGTTTTTTTTTTACATCTTTTATTTTCAAATTTGGTGTTTTGAGCATTTGGGTGTACACTGGACTTCGTTTGTTCGTCCGGTCCGAACTTGACAGCTGTCCTTGTCAGGCCCTCCGTCCTGCACCACTGACAAAAACCAGATGAACTTTCTTGACAGCTCTCCTTGTCAAGCCCTCTGTCCTGCATCACTGATAAAAACCAGATGAACTTTTTCCGCTAACACCGAGAACGTACCAGCGACCCCTAAAGCTTGTGAAACCAATTCCCTAAAATATATGTTAAAAACTATAGGGTTCACAGGGTTTTCGTAAGGGGGATAATGTTTGGGAACTAGGTCTCTGGGGGAGTAGGTAGCGGAAACGATAGGATCCGTTTTCTCATTAACCCCAATGCTTCACACCAATATATGAAGAAAACAAAACTTATTTGAAGTGTATCCTCACAATAGGGGAGGAGAAACCCGGGCCATCTATTTATGTCACCAATGCTTCATAGACTCAATATGCATCACATTATCCCCATTACGAAAACCTATGAAATAATTATATGAGAGTGGAATCATGCACGAAAAAAATATATAAGAGTGGAATCGTGCACTTAAGGGGCTTCGTAAGAAAACACTGATGAATTCGGCATTTTGGTGTTTAATAGACTCCTTGGTTATCTTGGATTTATGGACTTTTGGAAGACCATAAAACTGACTGGTTTTATACTCGAATTTTCGGAGATAATCCTGTTCGGTGTCCGTCAGTTCGTTTTTGTGATCTTGAATTAAGCCATTTATTAATCCCATTGCTCCTTTTTTTTATCATGGTTCGAATCTATGGTTGTATACACCTGTTTGTCTTCGAGTATTTTAAGGACGTTTCTCTCATAATACTCCACATCCATGATGATGTTATTCTGCGTCACATCCTTACCCCGTCTGGGGTTAAGGTGACTTTTGTTCCTCACGATATCCTCTGGTGCAGTATTTTCCCGATCACCGAAAAATTCCTTTAATCGTAATTTCCTACAGAAGGCGTTGATATCACTCTCTAATATTAGCTTTAGGCATAGGTGTGAATTTTAGTCCCTTCTGTAGGAGGTTTATCTCGTAATGATTTGGAACTACGGATGATACATTTATGATTTTCGGGTGTACTGGTTCCGGGAATTGAATATTGTTTGGACGTTCCTCGAGTGACGCTGGACTTTCTTCTTGTATTTGGGAGTTGGTGACTGGGATGGTGGTCGGTGTGGTTGTGATTGGCCTCTCTGAAAAAACTGTCCTTTGGCTGGAGAGGTTTGTTCGGTCCTCCGTTGTGTGTTATACCGTTGGTTGTTATTGGGCACGCTTGTCACATTTCTCCCAGTTTGACTGTGCGCTTTCTGATTTTTATCGCCATTGCTTCGTTGTGCCCTTGAGTGCCCCCCCCCCCCAGCTTGGTTGCGCGCATTCGGGTTTTCATTGTCAATATTTTGTGTCCCGGGTTTCGTCCTGGGTTTTTGCTTCTTATTCCAGACTGTTTGCCATATGTCTCGGGATGGTGCTGTGTCGGACGAACTGGATTTCTCAGTATCTTGACAATTGTTCCCCTCTGTATGGATTCGCTCTATTTCTGCAGCACGCGTCGGCAAATTGGTAAGAAATTCTTTCTTCTATTTCCATATCGCGTGCGACTTATTTTCTTCAGTAGAAATTTCTAATGTCCACATGTTTTTCAGAAGGTCCACTACTTCTTTTTCGTGGTGTCCTTCGAGGAGTGTCAATAGTTCGTTCTCTAGTTTGTTGATGATTTCTGTTTCTTTCGCAGAAAATTCAAACAAGGCATCTATCTCATTTTGCATTTTGAGAATGTCAACTTCGTTTCTCCATTTGGTTTGGTTTTCTGACTCGTTTAATCTTGGTTTTTCCTTTAGTTTACGAGGAATGAAAGGGATATCCAATTCTAAAAACTCTTGGTATATTTCAGCCTTTTCTTTATTTTGTAGCATTTTAATAGAATGCTGTTTTTGTAACATTCTTGCATTTGTTCCACTCCTTTATAATTGTTGCTTTGAACGTTTTCTCGCATTCTTCATTTTGGCGGCTGAGAATGAAAGAAGAGAGCGTACTTACAGATTCCTTTATGTGGTTAGTCTACTTGCACGAATTCTCGTCCATCTTTTTCATCAACATCTTCGGATTACTGGGGATGATCTCCAATTGTCCTGACAGTTTTTCCAGTAGGGTAACCACAGGATCGTAGTTAGGGGGTGTTGCTCCTAATCTTGGAAGGTAATCACGGGATTGATTTAAGAAAATTTAGACACTATCGCCAATCGTTACTTATTGGCTATTAAGTCGAGGAACGTATTTTTTAATAAAATGATTTTCCATTAATTTCTTTTTCGTGGTGTCATCGACTTTCATTTTATAAAAAGGGAAAATTTGAAATTTTATTTGTAGGTGTTTCGCACATTTAAAGTTATGTCTATTTACAAGTAAGGGCGCATTTTCAATATTACAATCCCGTCGATGGTTGCGTACTCTATCCGGTAGATGAGTAGATGTCTTGCCTATATAAAATAATTCACAAGCCCGACACCAAGACATATATGAGATTTTTTTGTATCACAATTCATATTGTCGTTGACGCTACACATAAGTTGCGAAAATTATATTGGTTATTTGGCCGCAACATTTACATCGAAGATCCAGGCATGCAGATATATAAAAACCGGTCCTTGTGATAGATGAATTGAATTTTGCTCTGGTTAGGAGGTGTTTCAGATTAGGTGGCTGACAATATATATATTATATATATATATATATATATATATATATATATATATATATATATATATATATATATATAAGATGTTTGAAAAGAAAACATATGTAGTCTGTTTTCCTTTCAAACATCTTATTTATTTATATATCACCTGAGAGTTGTTTTCAGAACTTTTTTTGTATATATATATATATATATATATATATATATATAATTGATATGTGCATAGACAATTACCTGGTAGAATAAAGTTTGACCCTTAACTTCTTTTGAGTAGTATATAATTAATATCTAGACTAATGTCAATATTTTTAAAATTCGGCAATATAATCTCATGATCTACATTGTAGTAGAAGGATGACAGATTATTAAACAACAAATCGTACAAATAAAAAAAAAAGTAAATCCAGCAAAGGTCAGAGAGGTATTTCTCGGGTCATTGGTTCGAAAATATGCTATTGTAATTTCTTTCGGATAAACAGCATTTTATTTGTTGAAAAAACGGGAATTGAACAGTTGATTTCAGCCGCCACTTTGACGAATAATAATAATATGTGCAGGGTGTGAGATGATTTAATGATCCATCCCTGGAAGATTATTCCCCTGTCTAGGCGTATTCATTGAGAACGATCCGTATCCAAATAATTTTAATTTCCACCTTGAGCAACACAAATGATGGAGATGTGTTCGGCCGGTGGTTACGGGTGGGGGGGGGATACGGTTAGATGAGTATATTTGAGCTACGCCATCCACACACTGATGAGTCAAAGAGAACAAGATGGATTTACGTCTTGATTCAAATTTGTCATGATTTAACGATCTATGGAAGATCATTCCACAGTTTAAGTGCATTCACTGAGAAAGATCCGTATCCGAATGATATTAACTTACATCTTGAGCAACATAACTGATGGAGGTGTGTTCGGTCGGGGGTTACGTGAAGGAACTTGTATTTGCATAAGATTAGATCAGTATATTTGAGCGAAGCCGTTCACACAGGGATACGTCAAAGACAGACTTTTGAAGATAATTCACTCCTTTATTGGCAGCCAATGGAATGATTATAGAACATGAGTAATGTGAGAGTATTTTTATGATCTTTTAACAATTCGAGCTGCTGTATTTTGTACAAGTTGTTTTTTTTTAATATAAATATTGGCACTAGATATTTCTACTATCAAGCTGTTACAGTAGTCAATTCTTGTGAATACCAAAAAACATACAAGTGTAGCAACTGCTTCCTGGCTAATTAGGTGTCTTATATGGCCAATGTTCGAGGACTGTAGACAACATTTTCGACAAATTTCACTAACGTGACTGTCCATGCTTAATCTGGACCCTAAGAGGATACCTAAGTTCTTCACAGTGCCTCATTTTTCAATCCTTAACGGCATACAGCTTGCATTCTTTCAACAAGTACGCGAGTTTAATTAACCTCAATCAATGTAAAACAATCAAAATTTAAAATGCCAATTCGCATAGTAATTAATACGTTGATTACTAGCATTTTCTTACACGTTAACAGCATATTGCTTGCATTTTTTGATTACTAGGATTATCTGGTCATTTTTGTTTTTTAAAACCATTTTCTTACACGTTAACAGCATACTGATTGTAATATTTCTTAACTGGGCAAAAAAAAAACCAAAAAAAAAAACCCATGGCATATTTAAGTAAGTTTATAGCATTTTCTTAGAATATCGGTCAAAAGTTCACTCACTGCATCGAAAAACATCTGATAAAACATCTGTTAAATTAATAATGTAATATTAACCTTGTTTTAAAAGAACTAACCACATTCGAGTACGTTGGGGTTTAACTGATCAAATTAATATAAAACAATCAATATACATTGTACTAAGTAACATATTAATTAATACGATAATGACTGATCATGGGCTAAGAGGGGAGATGTTATCTCTGATACTCTCCCTGATTGGACTAAGTTTATTAGTCGTTTACTAAAACTAAGAACATACATGCAACGTTTGTCAGTTGACACAAGGCCTAAGTCTATTTTCAATGATGTTGGCATCGTTGAAAATCTCAAAGCATTGCATGACAAGTATGTCATTGTTTCGGCTGACAAATCGTCGAATAACTTTGTGTTTATATGTAAACGAAATTATTATGACTGTCTCTTCAAAGAACTTAATTTCGGGAAATCAATCGACAGTGCTACGTATAAACGATCTACTCTTAGCATGGATGAAATTATATCCAATTACAAATCTGTACTCACTTCATTTGGTACTCCATGCGGCGATACCTATACAGATTTGCCCTTGTATATTGGATACTTAAACTACATAAAAATCCCTACAAACAAGGTTCTATAGCAGGTTCGTCCCGATGTTCCACAAAACCACTTTCAAAAGTATTTACATCTATACTAACTGCAGTTAAAGAGGGTATTCAAAAAAAACTGTGACAAAATATACTCTCGTAGTGGTATAAATCAATTGTGGATATTAAAAAATTCCTAAGAATTACTTGATGGTTTGCTATCTAGATCCCTTCCTTCGGTCTCATCTATTAAACTTTTTGACTTTTCTACGGTACGGTACACTAAAATTCCCCATAGTAAATTAAAAGCTCGGTTGAAAGACATTATTCACAGTGTCTTTTCGTCTAAATCCGGAACTGCTAGATATCAATATTTAGTTGTTAATTACAATTCTTCATATTTCGTTACAAAACTACAGAAATAATTGAATAAAAAAAAATACGGCCATACATAATCCCCATACTTGTTGTCAATTTGCAGAACAAGTATGGCCGCTGTACGGTGTACGGAAACAGAGGCAGGCCACGCCCACATCCAGTATACACTGAGTCAACCACACTGTCCACATCCGGCTAGCAATATTTCAACTACCAATTACTTACTGACTGAGCGGTTTTTCTCTATAAGTTTACTGAAAATATTATTGCTACACAATTATTATGTCTGATCAGGTACATATTGAATTTGGAGGGGAAATATATCAGCAAGTGGTTGGTATCCCCATGGGCACCAACTGTGCATCTCTGCTTGCTGATTTATTTCTGTATTCCTATCAAGCCGAGTACACACAGGCACTCGTTAAAACAAACGATTAGTCAGATATTTTAATTTTAGTTATCGGTATATCGATGATGTTCTATTACTGAATAATCCTAAATTTAGTGATTATGTAGAATTCATTATCCGTATGAGCTTGAAATTTAAAATACTACTGACAGTGACAATTACGCTTCCTACTTGGATCTGCGTCTCGATTTTGACAATTGCCATAGAATGAGTGATAAATTGTATGATAAACGTAATGACTTTGACTTTCCGATCGTAACTTTCCATTTATTAGTAGTAACATTCCTGCACCACCAACGTGTGGAATGTTTGAGTCTCAGCTAATTCGTTACGCGAGAGCTTCTTCTTTTTATTCTGATTTTTTCACTAGATCGAGACATTTGTCAACTAAGCTTCAACTACAAGGATACTTGCGCACTAAACTTATAATATACTTTAAAAAGTTTGGTAAAATATAACATGTCTCTCTCAGCTATTATTCTAGATATATTTAATTGACGCGTATCCTATTTACTATCGCTCTCATTATGTCTGCTATATCGTTAACACTGTTCATCACGTGCATTTTGCATACCGATAGTCCATTGGCCAATCACGCTATTTTACTGACATTTTGCCTAGTAGTTTGGATGCAGTTATGGCGGGTGTGGCGCGCCAGGCAGTGTAGGCTTACTCTTCCGGACACCTATTACCACTGTCTGTTGTGTATTGTGTACACGATAAACAGTCCATTTGCTGATTACACTATTTTGCCTATAACATTTTTTAGGACTTCGAATTTTGTCTAATAGTTTGGATTGTTCGTACTTGCCATTTCTCAAACTTTTAAAACATACAGCTTGTAATTAAACTCAATTATTATGAAACATTTAAAAGACTAATAAACAAATTTACTTAATACTACAAATGACTACAGTTATTTGATTGGTTAAATCTGGGAAAATTCAAGTTTAAAATATTAATCTACTGTAGTCCCTATTAGCAGGTATGGACAATAAACCTCATTTCATTTCTCTTATTTAAAAACGTATTTCGGTCGTGAAATTAAAAAAAAAAAATCAAATTGAAATAATTTCACCAAATTAAATTTTGCATTTGTCATAAAAGCATGAAATTTTCCATAAATTATTCTCTTATGATGAATTCCAGATATGGAGCCATTGCATAAAAGCACCCAGTTGAGGCCATAATCGAAAAACATATTTTCCTCCAAATCACAGCAACAAATACGACACAGTATGGCCTCTATACCCATGTTTTGAGGGCCGATAATGCCAATGGTGCCAGTTGGAACTACCCTGCCAATCTTTGATATATCATCCCATGTGTAAGTGGACTTGATGTGCACTTTACTCTGTAGGACTGCCATCCCCAAAAACAACCATCGATGTTCCAAATATCTGTAACCATAAACTTTCACCTTTAAATATGATTGCTCTGGATGCTTCCTTCTATAACATACATTCTACCTGGCAAGACCAAAAACACAAACAGAGCAGTGACAAGATATACTATTCAAAAAAAGTAGGGGATATTTGATTTTGGGGGCATAATACGAAAATATGCAAATGACTACGAAAAAAGTCACTATAGAACCTAACAGAAGAAACATTTCCAGTTACATGTGACGCCCAAACGCACCAATAGCTACCGCATGGAATGCAGGTGATGCTTGGGATCATCATTGGGGTCCAGCCCAAGATTTGCACGACTCTTACTTTGAATGTTACAGTCATTGTGGCATTGAATTCCAGGGTGGAAACATAAGTTTAATTGTTTTAGTGACCAGAAAACAAATTTTGATATGCGTCGGCTTACCCAAAATGAAAGGTTACGTGCCCTTGGCATGCTACAGATCGGCACAACACAGGCGGTTGTGGCGCGGACGATGAATGTTTCTCAGTCTGTCATAAGCAGGCTATGGTCCAGATACCGTGATACACAATCTGTACAGGACAGACCACGCTCAGGTCGACCAAGGGCGACAACTCAAGCCCAGGATCGATTTATCCGTATCTTGGCCTTGAGAAATCGTGCCATCACAGCAAATCAGATCAGCGCTCGTCTTCAAACAGAAACTGGTGTGAGAGTGAGTGGCCAGACGATTCGGAATCGACTGCATAGGGGTCACCTTCGCGCCCGACGTCCTCGCGTGATCCCTTGTTTGAGAGATCATCACATTCAGGCAAGACGTCGTTGGTGTAGGGATCGTCAACACTGGGATAATCGACGCTGGAGCAATGTGATGTTTTCAGATGAGTCAAGGTTCACTGTTGATTTTTTGGACAGATGTAGGAGGGTGTGGCGTCGTCGAAACGAGCGCTTCCAAGACGTTAACGTCATCAGACATGATCGATTAGGGGGTGGTTCTGTTATGGTGTGGGGAGGCATCACTGATGCTGGAAGAACGACTTTGCATGTTGTTGCAGGGCGTGTTACAGACCAGTACTACCGGGACAACAGCTTTGCAGCCCATGTTGTGCCGTTCGCACGACGTCATGGCCGGCGTTTCATCTTCCAGGATGACAACGCAAGATGCCACAGGGCCAGGATCGTTACAGGTTACCTCCAACAACAGAACATCACCACATTACCTTGGCCAGCACTGAGTCCCGACCTCTCCCCAATCGAGCATGTCTGGGACATGCTTGGACAGAGGTTACGTCAACGTCAACAACGTCCTGCCAATGTCCAAGAACGTGCTGCTGCGTTGCAACAGGAATGAGACAATCTGGACCAAAATGACCTTAGACGTCTCATTAGGAGTATGCCACGTCGGATCAATGCTTGTTTGGCAAACAGAGGAGGGTTTACCCGTTACTGACTTTGTTGTGATGCTGTGGTAACTTTGCTGTTTGACCCCGGGTATCATAATGGTCAGTCTGTGCCTTACTTAGTCTAACGATCATTTGGAATAAATCGATGAATGTGAACTTCATTTCATTTTGTCATTTGTTTCTTCGTCAGTTTCATTAGGTGACTTTAATAACGCTTAAAAATCAAATATCCCCTACTTTTTTTGAATAGTATATATATGTCATGATACAGAGATTGCTCCTACATTCAGACGAAGACATAGCGCCAATGTTGAAGCACAAACTTCCCGAACCACAGAACAAAATTGAAAATTTGTACCCCAGGTCAATTACCGGATATGAGTGATTATGAAGATGGTTGTGATTTACTGTTAGCGTATTTAAACGGGGCATCAGATTCACATAGAAAAAAACATATAAGAGCATCGAACTATGATGAAGTAGCAAACCAAAGCAGCAAACATTGTGGAGGGGCAAATGCTTCAGATAGACTGCCATTCGTAGGTTCCAAAGGCATAGATGGCGTTGGTATATGGCATGATCCTCAATGAACCAGACATCAAAAGCTTGGGCGATGGTATATATAACAGTCGTCTGTATACTCTAGTCTATTAGTTTTAAGTATCTTGCCAACAAATTTTGAAAAGGTCACTCAGTTCGATATTGTTAAGACCCCCGTTTACTATGTTCAACATAGCTTACGTATCTCTGGTGTTTCTGCCTTTATATAAGGTACTGAAATGCAAAAGAAAATATTATTAACAGTCTTCCATAATTGTACGCATATCGACGCTAAGCAAATCAGAACAAAACAGAGATAGCTTACATATAACTAGTGTTTCTACCTTTATATAAAGTAGTGAAATGTAATCCTTATAAGACATATATAAATAGATTTTACTAAAAAAAGACACTCATATGGATGTTGATAAATTCAGAAGTAGTATATCCATATAAGTGTGTTTATTTTTTGTAGTGAAATGCAAAATAATATTATATTAATAGGCTTCCATAAATGTACACATATTGACGCTAAGCAAATCGGAACAAAAGAAGAGATGAGTCGTATATCAACTAAATATAATCTTAACCATTGTCGTGTGAGATATGTACATATGTTCATGTTTTTATCAATAGTTTTTCAGTGTTTGCTAAAAAGATCTCTTCATCAAACATCATTGTCCAGTCAATGATTTTACCCCCAACAAATTTCAAAAGTTTACCAAATTTTGTGCACCGGAAAGTAGTAAAATTTAAGATGGCCGACATTTGCCTAATCAATGTACAAGAAAACCCTAAACCGTTGGTTTATGGTCCTTTATAAATGTATGAACATATAAATCCACGCCTTTGGGGGTCCTTCTTTCATTTGAAGATAGAGCTAGTAGTGTTACTGGTCCTTTATGAGGGGGGGGGGATTAGTTAAATCTAAGATTGCCTCGATTCGAAAAATTAATGTTCAAGAAAATCTTAAATGTTTGTTTTGGTTATATGAGCATATAAATTAATGTTTCGGGGTCCTTCTTTCATTTGAAAATATTTCCAATGGTGTTGACTGGTGAAATCCAAGAGGGCTGACATTTGCCTAACGAGTGTGCACAAAATATTCAAATGGCTGGCTTTCAGACTCTATCAGTGTATAATGGACATAAATTAATGTTTTTAAGGTCATTCTCTAATATGAGGGCATACCCAGTGGTGTTGACTGGTCCCTTATACCGTTGTAGTTGCCCCCTCCCCCATCCACCCAATCTGCGACCGACCCAAATTTACGAAAATGCTTTACCCTGCACTGCGTCGTCATAGTATAGTACTTTTAGAATTTAAAGTAAGGTCATAAATGGAATGCGATTTTTTTCACGTTGTAGAATTATGGGGGGGGGGGGCATGAGACCAAGTAATAGCCCCGTTAGACAAGACCCAGTCCCAAAAAATTAAAAGCTCGATTATTACACGCTGCTATTTTAATTATTTTTGCGCCTACGGCGCTCTATGCCATTGCCATATTTTTTTACGCTTACAGAGCTCGATTTCATAATGTACACCCCTCTCTATATTGTCTTATCATTATCATATTCAATTCACGATGGATACAGTGAATCACTCAGTTAGTATTACCACTAGTGAGCGGGTCATGGGGCGACAGACTTTATAGGTGTTCTGTCAACTCTCACAAAATATATGGAATTAGCAAGCAAGCCTCAGGATTCTGCCCCAACTCTTATCCCGTCATTCACAAGAATTTACTGAAATAGCAAGGAATTGGCTGAGTCCAAAATAATTTAAAGCTATCTTATAAGGGTTATACTATATACCGGAAAACAACTGGGTAACAACCGGAAAACACTAAATACAGGAAAACACGCTAAATACCGGAAAACATCCTAAATCAGCAACTCGGAGCCTGGTCCTCCGAAAAACCCACTAAAAAATAATCCATTTAGAATTGTGGCTTTCGGGCGTTAAAGGCAAAAGTGGGCGTGGCTCTGCCCCTGTGGGTCGGGATATATACACCAAAATCAATACTTGACGCCCCAGGCTGTAAGGAATGCATATGCCAAGTACCAAGGTACACAAATAAAAGCAAATATCAGAGTATATTAAATAATTGAAAATAAAAATCACAATTTTATGTACACAGATATTTAAAAATAAAAACACAAGGTGAATTATATATTTACAATAAAAACTGACGATAAGAATTTGTCTCTTTTAAAAAGTCTAGTAGTTTGCAGTATAGACCGGACTGGGCAAATAATTGACTTAATGATTGGCAACGGTAATAATTAGATCGGGTGTCCTTAAGAAACTTGCACTTAATCCGAATGTGTGTTTAACTGTCAAAGAAACATGACAGTGTTGACATTCTGTCTGAACAGAAATAGATTTAGTAGATGATTTGACTGAGCTTGCGAATGTTTTCCCTTGTGGTGCAATGGGAAACGATGCAGTGAGCTCTTCCTGTTTCTACCGCTCAGACATAATCTGTTGAGTTTTCTTCTCTTTCTGAAACATTGGAAACTCGCGGGAATAAGCTAAATGCTTTCCCTTACAATTTACGCAACAAAACTCGGTCTGACAGGGAGCTCTCTCATGGTCATCACAACGAGCGCAGGTGTCCATACCTCTCCAGACAGTTTTGCTGTGTCCAAACGTTTGGCATTCATAGCAGCGAAAAGGAGTAGAATTATAAGTATTATCAATACAAGCATCAACATGAATATTCAAATAACCTGCCTTGAGAGTCTTTGGTATTTCGTAAGTTTTTTGATAGCCTTTGGCTCACCGGCCAAACCAGCGATGTCCTTGGTTATTAAAAATGGAGAAACTTAAGAAAGGTCGGTCGAGGGACTCTCAATGAAGAGAACCCCCGGTCATGCCGATTGATCATGGTGGGCCTCTTTGACCGCCCGTCTGGGTAAGAGAGAGAGAGAAATGGGGTTTAACGTCCACTCAACACAAACTAGGTCATTTTGGGACTAGCCTGTCTAGGTGAACCAGGAGTCAAAGTAATGTGTTGCAGAGAAAGGGCTCAGGGATTCCACTCTCTCACTGACACGGGTCGCAACGCACGGCAAACACGCTGTCGCATTACAGGGATCCTTTCAGTCGCCTCTTACGGCACGCTGGACATAGAAATCTATGGAATCGAGTAGCACTAAAATAAATACATTTGGGTGATAATTATTGTGGCATGGCATTTAAAATATCTATATCAAGAAGTACAAAACTGCAAATCGTTTGTTTTTTTGGTCGACGTTTGTAAACTATACTTGTAGTCTATTAGAACTATGGCTGAACCTGGAAATTATATACAATGTTTTAATGATTGATTTTAGCAGCCTAGAGTATCTTCGTTCAGAATTTGCCGGCTGAACCTCGACTACCCTGGAGCATTTTGAGAAATTCAAGATAGCGTTCAAGACACCTGTCACGCCAAATAATCCCCTATAGCCCCCGTAGTAATTATTCTACGATGATAATTTTGATGTCTAACCGTATGTTTCTGAAGCCAAGGAATACACTGGAATCATTTATTATGTTGTGGGGTGATGGCAGTGTGAAGTTGAATCGTTTTTCGTTTTTCGTTATTCGTTATTCACCAATAACGAATAACGAATAACGAGGTAACTTGCCTCGTTATTGGCGAATAACGAGGCAAGTCACCTCGTTATTCGTTATTCGTTATTCAACTTTATATTCGGCATTCCAATATGCATCTAGCCATGACTAGAATGATGGACGACAAGTATCCCCCAGTAGTATAAAACACAGCAAAATGACATCTAGACCATAAACAGTCCACTTTGTTATTCAAGCAGCGAAAAACGAGCTGTTTGTTATTCTTTTTTTTACCTCGTTATTCGGGATTCAGATGCAAGGTGTTCAGGTATCTTTAATGAGTATATTTCAGGATTTAATTCTAAACCATCATTAGAAAACAACAGAATAATGGATTGCAAAGTACATGTATCCCTTAGCAGTAGAAACAGATTAAATGACGGTTAGACGGTAAATAAACCAGATTGTTATTCAAGCGGTGAATAACGAATAACGAGGTGACTTGCCTCGTTATTCGCCAATAACGAGGCAAGTTACCTCGTTATTCGTTATTCAACTTTATATTCGGGATTCCAATATGCAGCTAGCCATGACTAGAATGATGGATGACAAGTAGCCATGACTAGAATGATGGATGACAAGTATCTCCCAGTAGTATAAAACACAGCAAAACGACCTCTAGACTATAAACAGTTCACATTGTTATTCAAGCAGCGAATAACGAGCTGTTTGTTATTCGTTTTTTTACCTCGTTATTCGGGATTTATATACAGGGTGTTCGCGTATCTTTAATGATGGCTAGCTGCATATTGGAATCCCGAATATAAAGTTGAATAACGAATAACGAGGTAACTTGTCTCGTTATTGGCGAATAACGAGGCAAGTCACCTCGTTATTCGTTATTCACCGCTTGAATAACAATCTGGTTTTTTACCGACTAACCGTCATTTAATCTGTTTCTACTGCTAAGGGATACTTTGCAATCCATTATTCTGTTGTTTTCTAATGATGGTTTAGAATTAAATCCTGAAATATCCTCATTAAAGATACGTGATCACCCTGTATATGAATCCCGAATAACGAGGTAAAAAAACGAATAACAAACAGCTCGTTATTCGCTGCTTGAATAATAATGTGGACTGTTTGTGGTCTAGAGGTCGTTTTGATGTGTTTTATACTACTGGGGGATACTTGTCATCCATCATTCTAGTCATGGCTAGCGGCATATTGGAATCCCGAATATAAAGTTGAATAACGAATAACGACGTGACTTGCCTCGTTATTGGCGAATAACGAGGCAAGTCACCTCGTTATTCGTTATTCACCGCTTGAATAACAATCTGGTTTATTTACCGACTAACCGTCATTTAATCTGTTTCTACTGCTAGGGGATACTTTGGAATCCATTATTCTGTTGTTTTCTATTGATCGTTTAGAATTAAATCATGAAATATCTTCATTAAAGATACGTGAACACCCTATATGTGAATCCCGAATAACGAGGTGAAAAAACGAATAACAAACAGGTCGTTATTCGCTGCTTGAATAACAAAGTTGACTGTTTATGGTCTAGATGTCGTTTTGCTGTGTTTTATACTACCGGGGGATACTTGTCGTCCATCATTCTAGTCATGACTAGCTGCATATTGGAATGCCGAATATAAAGTTGAATGACGAATAACGAGGTGACTTGCCTCGTTATTCGCCAATAACGAGGCAAGTTACCTCGTTATTCGTTATTCGTTATTGGTGAATAACGAATAACGAAAAACGAAAAACGATTCAACTTCACACTGCCTGGGGTGATTAGATGATAGTAAAATCAAACACACCAGACAATATGACCCTATAACTCGTTAGCGGCGATTATTTCACCGAACCACCGAACCAAACTAAATCTAGATGCAAACTATATATTTCGGGACATAGGTGCGTATGAGTGATAGGATAACATCACATACATACCTATCAGGAGCTCCAGGGTAACATGGGTCGACCCTGAAAAGGGAGGCACAAGCTGTTTGTTGAACATTTACAAAAAACAAATTCAACGAGTAAAATAGGAACACAACCCCCACAAAACTACGCAATATCCAGTTTAATCCCTTTGTCGTGTTTTTTGATTCAACCTGTGACTGCACAAGCGCAAAATATTGTATATTCTAAGCTAGTGTAGCTACACGCACGCGTCCCACTTGAGCTGTCACCCTTGCATCCACGTCTGATGAGCCACATGGCAGACTCCGGAGCAAGTTGGACGGTTGTAATGTTCTCAATTGGGTATACTTCTCTCAGCAATACTGTTCCAGATCAAGTTTCGATGGATTCCGATCTTCCAGTGAACGCCACACAATGGCTTGGTGATGAGCTCATTTTACCTTTTACTTTCTCTGCAAATTTATCATTCGTTGTAGCTAGACTACATGGTATAGGTAGGGAGAATATCGATACATGTCCAGTTTAGATGTAAATAACACCCCGATAAGAGACCGGGGTTATGTGACTTTATAAATAAGTGAATAGAATTATGGAAAGGGTGACCATGCCCTTGGACTGCTACTTCTAAGATATTCAGCATTTCGTTGATCACGTGATGAATAAATTAAGTCACGTGTTAAGTGTAATCGCTGTCAGTTGTCCCCAGTAGCTGACATCATCGACATAAGCACACTTGCGACTGACTGTCCCCACCCGTTAAAATGTATGTTATGTGTATATTTTAGCCCACTGAAGCAAGACTATGATAAAATACGTATAGATTTAAAGGTAAAAGTTGTATATAATATAGTGCCATTGAAGGATTAAGCTAGTTTCCTAATGTGTATCACCCAAACGTTTATTGTGAAAATATCTGACGCAAGTTGCATGGCGACTGGTTCCATCGCGTTAGTCCCTCAAACACCACCGTAAACATTGATCTTTAACAGGGCTTTCTCTAATAAATATATTACATGATCGATTTCTATATTAAACCTGCTATCTCTGTCACAAAATTGGACCTTTGGTTCTTTTGGGGCGGATTGACGGTCATGTACTTATATAGTTCCCATTAACAAAAACACAATATGATTTAAATATCTTATAACTACAATATATCAATACAATTATAACATATATATATATATATATTTATGTAATTATTCTCTAATAGTTCATTTCACGGATTCCCAGCACACGTCGAATCACATAATTTCTACATTGATGAGATGACGGTAAACGTGCACACAGCAGACATATTAAATATTTGAATCTCCGCAGCACAATTAAGATGATAAGGTTGATGAATTATTCATGTAGATCTTTTCATTATTTTCAACACCATAAAATAACTGGAACAGTAACGATCCCAGCAACAATATCGGTAACACTTACCGTAGCACATTAACATGATCAGAAACAGAATCAGGACATAATCATGTCACAATCAAAATCAGAATCAGGTCACCTATAAAACATAACACAATGTTTAACAAATAATCAAAATATTTCAACATTTTTACGATTATTAACATTACAAAAATCAAACAATACTTACAAGCATCTGTACTAATTATTACTCATAAATCACACAGATAACCATTATAACGACACGCAGTCTAAACCAACGACACACAGTCTAACAGCCATTTAGTTGAAATACAATTTATAGGAATGATTCATGAATGAATGATGATTAATGGACACTTGTGATTCTCCCAAAATCCAGCATTAGAGTAACAATATAAATTCATATCTTCCACTACGTAAACTACAGTTTCACTCACAACCAATCAAACCATGACAACAAAACAGGCAGTGCACATGCATTCAATGCAATCATACCTGCAATCAGACAAGTGAATAACTCTATCTTGGCAAATATTAACTATCACACATCTTACAAATAAACAATAAAATCAAAGGTTTATAAATCGACTTTATTACCACAATCTGAAACCATGTTCACCAGTTGTCATAAACTGTAATAAACAACAATAACATATATACTATATTTATTAATGTATAAATAATCTGCACCAACATTTTCTTTTCCTTTTATTGCTCGTATCTTGAATCTGAAAGGTTGTAAAGCAAGCGCCCATTTCATAATTCTGTTATTACTTACTTTATTGATATAAACAAGAGGTTCGTGATCAGTTTCAACAATAAATTCTGTTCCATATAAATATTCCTGAAATTTATTTATACCCCATATTAATGCCATGCATTCTCGTTTTATAACTGAATACCTTGTAATGTAATAATATGAACAAAATATGGAACACAATACTATTTTTCATTGCCTCATCCTCATATTGATGACGAACATGTGTTCCATAGTTCTTTTGTTTATCAGGCGAAAATTTTAAATTATCGAAACAGTTTTCGACAAGGCATATTATGGGTATTAACCAAGATGGACACGCCAGTCTAACTGACTGTGCGTCATACAATTTGTTACACAGTAAATAGCTCAGCGTCTTCTAGATGATTAAAACTTCGTGTAGTTAGTTGACTGTGTTCGGTGATGTGAATTTTCGTCTGAAACTAAACAAGCAATTTCGTCGACCAAGACTTTGAGATACAATAACTCTTTCTCTAGTTGGAGTAAAATGTTCAAAATTGATGTAGGTGTTTGTTTTGTGAATGTCTGGATTAAGTTCGATGATGAGCATCTTCTACTTGCGTTATACGAGTATAACCTATATGATTTCTAGATGCTTTATACAAAAAGATAAATGTGCAAGTGTCTTCTATATATACTCAAATCCATTAAAAACGCAATGTCCAATTCGTTAAAATATTTAGGTAAACGTTTTCGTGGGCTTTCCTATCTTATTGTACCTTGGTGAAACTTGTGGTGGGTCTCTTTTTGTGGAGTTGTTGGTTTGATATCAGTTCTCGGTAATGACCTTTGTTCGTACAAACGCAGCACTTGTCTTTTTTGACGGTTTAAGAAGTGCCATGTCATACGTTTTGCACGTGTATTCCATGCAATCCGACCCCTTAAATACACCATTCATCACTTCGGAAAAGAAAACAGGAACAGAGCTATTGGCATGCTGATCAGAGGCTTTCACGGGTAGCCGTCGTCAGACACTTTAATGGTCATCCACATTTCCCAGCGCTTGGAAGATCGCCATATCTGGGCAATAGGTTCCTGGGGAAAGGTGGCGTCATGGTTTGGGCCGCTATCAACGGCACCTTCCGGACCCAATCTGTGGAGGTTCTAGGTAATTTCAACGCTCATCATTATGTTGACGCCATCCTTCGTCCGGTTTTGCTTCCATTGATGGCTCAACATGTCGACAGATGGTTTCCCAGCATGGCACTGATCAATCACCATGTCCGGGTAATGGATTGGCCCGCTATGTCTCCCGTCATGAACCCTTTCGAACACCTTTGGGGTGAATTTGGACGACCCGTACAAACTCAAACAGTGCCACCACTAACTTTTACAACAGAGTTGGCACAGGTTTATCCAAAATCATTGACAAACAATCCCAGCAGCGTGTAGTGAGACATCTGTGAATGTCCATGCCAAGGCTACTTCAGACATGCTCAGGGTGGACATACCCGATTTTGACTTCAGCTGACCCCTCCTTTTTTCATGGTTCTCTGCCGTTTCGGTTTTGTGCATTTGTAGTGAATTCTGTCATGAAATTATCCACAGATGCTTGTTATCTCGAATTTTTCAATTATTAAGTACATTTGTAAAAAGTTGTTGCAGAAAATAAATTTGGCATTGCGTTTTTATACGCCCACATTTTTATGTGGACGTATATTGTCGTCGCCCCTGTCCGTCCGTCCACAATTGTTTGTGAACAGTCTACAGGTCACAATTTGTATCCGATTTCAATGAAACTTAAAATATAGGTGTATCACCCTAAGATCTCGGTTCCTTTCGATATTGGCATGTATCGGACTGTAACTTCGTGGGTTATGGCCCCTGATTGTACGAAAAATCACGTTTTTAGCTTGTGAACAATGTAGAGGTCACAATTTTGATCCGATTTCGGTGAAACTTGAAATGCATGTTTATAACCAAAAGATCTTGGTTCCTTTCGATATTTGCGCATATCGGATCGTAACTTCCTGAATTATGGCCCCTGATTGTCCAAAAAATCACTCTTTTTAGCTTGTGGTCCCTCTGGAGGTCAAAATTGTTATCCGATTTAAAAAAAAACGTTTGATTAAACCAACGTTACATGGTAATGGAGGTTGAGTTCGAATTTCGTGAAAATCGGACCAAAATTGACAGACAAAATGGCCGCCGTTTGTACGCGAATAGTGTGAAAAAATGTTATATCAAGCTATAGAGGTCACAATTTTGAACCGATTTTGATGAAACTTGACATGTATGTTTATAACCCAAAGATCTTGGGCCCTTTCTATATTTGCGCCCATCTGATCGTAACTTCCTGAATTATGTCCCGTGATTGACCGAAAAATTGCCTTTTTTAGCTTGTGACCCCTCTGTAGGTCAAAATTATTATCCGATTTTAAAAAAATGTTTGATTATATCACCGTTACATTGTTATAAAAGATGATGTTGAATTTCGTGAAAATTGGACCAAAATTGACGAACAAAATGGCCGCTGTTTAGTGTGAAAATATGTTATATCAAGGTTGTGGACCCTATAGAGGTCACATTTTTGAACCGATTTTGATGAAACTTGAAATACATGTTTATAACATAAAGATCTTGGTTCCTTTCGATATTTGCGCATATTGGATCGTAACTTCCTGAATTATGGCCCCTGATTGTACTAAAAATCGCCTTTATCACCGTGTGGTCCCTCTGGAGGTAACATTTATTACGTGATTTAAAAAAACGTTTGATATAATAACACCGTTACAGGGTAATCTAGGTTGAGTTTGAATTTCATGAAAATCGGACCAAAATTGACAAAATGACCGCCGTTTGTACGCGAATGGTGTAAAAAATATGGTATATCAAGGTTGTGAACCCTATAATTCGTTTTTGATGAAACTTGAAATACATTTTTATAACCTAAAGATCTTGGTTCCTTGCGATATTAGCGCATATCGGATTGTAATTTCCTGAATTATGGCCTCTGATTATACGGAAAATTGCCTTTATTATCTTGTGATCGGCCTGGAGTTCAAAAACATTTCATTATATCACCGTTACACTGTAATGAATTTTCAGTTTTAATTTTGTGAACATCGGACCAAAATTGATGAACAAAATGGCCGCCATTTTTACACGAATAGTGTAAAAATATGGTATATCAAGGTTGTGTACCCTGTAGAGGTCACAATTTTAATTGGTCAAACAGAAAGAGCTTGGTTCCGGTCGATATTTGGACATATCTGATCGTAACTTCCAGAATTATGGCCCCTGATTATACGAAAAGTCGCCATAATATTAAATGTTTCGTATCCAGTGGAGGTGACAGCTTATTCCATAATATTAAATGATTCGTATACTTTACATTAGCATGGAGCAGAACTTTATAAAAAACAAATAAATTCTAATGATTTTCTGATAATTACTTAATATGCGACAACTCTTGTTGACTGCCCGGCCGATTAGCTGCTGTGTGGGCGTATGTTTCGTTGCCTGGCAACCTATTTTTAATGACTTTGAGTGTATATGGGTGACACCATCCTCGCCGTTGTCGTTATTTTTACCCATTTTTTTCTTTAGTTGACCGACAAAAGGAAAATATATATATGTCGTTGTGTTAACTTGTGTTAAATTATGTATTTTTTATAAGTAACAATTTTGGGCTGATGGGAAAAAACGGTTTCCTAATGTAGGCTAATTTGTGAAGCATTAAAAAACATGTGGTAGTGTATCAACAAGAACATGGCCAAACACTTTGAAATATACTGATGTGTTTATTTTTATCTACGATTGGATGTCTTTAGTTGTATCTGATTAACTTAATTTCTTTCATAATGCATTAACATCTTAAACATGAGTTAATTTTATACCATTAGGACTAATTGAACATGTTTTAGTGCAGATATTGTCAGTAATGTTAATTAAGCAGTCTTTTAAACAAGATTGGTACGGTCATTCATGTGCGATTTACAAAGGTTCTCTCTACTACGTCGCGTATATTGATTGGCTGTTATACACGACATTTATTTACCCCGCCTTCGTACACGTCAAACTTATCCCCTTTTAAAATGGCAAAGCGAGCTTTTAACGCTTCGATGTAAAAGGGGTTATTTGTACCCGTGTCAGGTAGGATTATATACTGAAATGTATGGATTTGGGATTTTGTCAGAAGGGACTACATATATATGCAGTAGTACCATCTCTTGTCTCCAGAAAAGCAGATGAGGTTTCTTATCTTGTGATAGTAGAGGGTGGTACATAATGGTTGTAATAACCACCAAATTCATTCTATGGGCTAAATATAGTTATTTTATTTTTGTTTCAGTGTGAAAGTATACCAGGTCTAGGATTTAGAAGAGGGTCGTATAAATGTGTTTGTAAGGCTGGGTATTATTTTCCTGACCTGCTTGCAACTGAGAAATACTTTAAGGGAACGGAAGTCGAAGCTGAATTTGCCAAGAAAAGAAAGGTACCTATATTATATTTTATAACCTTGTGCCACCCTGAAAAAAACGCGCGCTTTCATCCGCATGACCTTGCATATGTCAAATTTCATCGAATGGTACGAGTTTTGCGTTGATCTAATGACTTATAAATGTTCATGAAAGAGTTATTCTTCAAAAGCCTCATTTTAAATAACTATAGGTTGGAATTTTTTGATGATGTTTGTTTTGTGTGTGTTGGGCGTAAGGTTTTATTGGCAGAGCAGACCCGGTGGCATGATTTGACTTGGTGCCTGGTTTAGCTCAGTTTTATATAGGCCAACGTAACACATTTATTTGGTTCTCTGTGCTCTTATCGTTCAACTTATTTTATAGCACTGGGAATTGATTTATCATGTTTTTTCATTGTTTGTAATATTTTATACTCTTTGTTCCTATTCTTGTATCGCGTCCATGGCCTGTATCGTTTTACAATTTCGGCTTATTCTTGAGAACCGCCAGCTGAACTACTGCTAAGAATATTAGATGACTCAAAAGGGAAAGTTTCACAATTATCTTCTAAATCTGGTAGGTATGTTGCGTCGGTGGCGCGTATTCGGATTCTTGTAATGGAGTTCATCTGTCCCCTTCGGACATTACTTTACTATCACTGATTTATGTTTTGAAGGAACGTTTGTGAATAGGTAGCATAACACTACCCACTAGCGCTCTTTATGTGCACACTTGTCTTTGTTACATACAACATTGTTAGAGTATAAATCTCAGTTGTTGCATTTCCTTTTATAATTTTATTTAGCTGTTGTTTATTGGTCTATAGCGAGACATTAAACATACATTATGGAAGAGCAAAAACTGACTTTTGTCGGTCTTCCTTTGAGCCTCAGATGTCGCAGAAATTATAAATTAGATCTTTATTTAAACCACAAGCCCAAAATGAACACTGTAGACCCACGGATGGCTTGTATTGGGCTCGGATTAAAACAGGATTTCGTCGACTGATTTAATCACTATGGCGTTCTCCGTGACGTTGACGTCATCATACTTCCAGGAATTATTCATAAAAGACAGTGATGACCGAGGTTATACACAATCTTCACTAGATACCGTTTAAACATTACTTGATGATCCAGACTATGTAGGTGGAGTTAACGCCTGTCAATCAACAATCGGCCATAGTGGGAAAAGGGTGTCGATGAATTTAACTACCATTTCTAGTAACAAATTATAGTGGTAACAACTTTGTTCAGGATAAAGTTATTTCACTGAAATTTTCAATATATTCTTGTTTCAACATCTATTTTTGAACTTTTATAGCAAGAATGGCTAACTCCTTGTCAAAATCTCCCATAATGTATCTTTAAGTAATATATTGATATTGCACGAGGCATTACCCGAGTGTTGTTTCACTATATTACGCACAATGTCTTTAGCTTAACACTATTAAACAACTAAAAAAGACACTATCCCGCACGTTCTTTTCAATGAAATACATCACGCTAGTCTAATTTGTTATCTAGTACATTGTTGGAAATAATAGTACGCCAACATCAAAAGATGACATCACATCTGTATTTTAAGTCTACTTAGTGTATACTGTAATGTATATTATGTTTGTCTCAAGGTACAACCCATTTTACATGCAAGGTAGCATTTTCGTACATAAAAGAATCCAAAACATTTTGTTACAATGCCGTGGGTGAGCTTGTCTCGTTCAAATTCTGTTACAATATCGCAGGTGTATTTGACTGGTTCATTTGGATTTTGAATCCAATCCTAAATCCCGTTAAAAGAAACTGAAATGAAATGAAATGGGGTTTAACGTCCTACTGTTCTGTGTCTAATCGTTAAAAGTAACGTATGTTATCTATTGAACTATGTATGAATGAAACTTGAGTTTAACGTTATACAACAATTTACAATCAAAACGTCATTAGTGAAATATCACACGGAAATGCCTCTATCAAATTACATAAAGTTGGAATAATTACACAATTACAGTTTCAGTAAAGTTTGTTTAGAGTTACACAATAAGTTGTATTGATATAATACAATCTTAAGAAAAGCTCCTCCAATTACCAACTAAGCCACCCTGGCCCCCTCCGTAGAACTCAGTACAGATTAAACGTCAGTTTTCCAACTTAATCAACTGTACATTTAAGATAATGCAAATGATTTTTCTTTAAACTAATGATTCTGCGGCGGTGATTAGGTAAGATACGGACATTTAATTGTGTTTTCTCTTATATCTGGATTGATTAAGTAAGATCACGTCTTGACTTCACGTGCATGGCAGAAAAAAACTACCTAAACTTCCAGGTTAAATTTGTTCATTAAAACCTATGCTTTGATGACTTACCTTGCAAATGTTCATTTCGTGGCAAATCTACAAATTCACAAAGCCTCTAACTCTAGACTTTACATACAAGCGCTCAACCAAACAGCTATCAATTCTGCGTAGTTTATTGCGCAAGTGGCAGGATTGAATAGTGGAAATGCATTGTCCATTTCCCCCCAGTTTCATGTCAGCAACTAGTTATGTTTTTCAATAAAATTACTTGTTACACCAAACCGCCGTTCTCTAGTATATCGACAAATCCACAAAGCTTCTAACTCTTGTTTTCTATATACAAGCTATCTATTCTGCGTAGTTTTTTTGTGCAAGCGACAGTATTGATTAGCGGATATGCTGTGACCATTTTTCATGTCAGCATCCAGCTAATTTCAATAAAATACTTACACACCAAACCCCTGATTAGCGGAAATGCATTGTCCATTTCTCCAAAGTTTCATGTTAGCAACGAGTTATTTTTTTCAATAAAATTACTTGTTACATCAAACCCTCGTTCTCTAATATATCGACAAATTCACAAAGCCTCTAACTCTTGCTTTTATATACAAGCTCTCAACCAAAAAGCTATCTATTCTGCGTAGTTTTTTGCGCAAGCGACAGTATTGATTAGCGGAAATGCTGTGACTATTTTTCTCGACAGTTTCATGTCAGCAACGAGCTATTTTAGATAACATAATTTCAATAAAATACTTATACACCAAACCCCTGATCTCTAATATATCCACAAATTCACAAAACTGTAGCTTTTATATACAAACACTCAACCAAACAGCTTTCAATTCTGCGTAGTTTATTGCGCGAGTGACATAATTGATTAGCGGAAATGCTTTGTCCATTTCTCCACAGTTTCATGTCAGCAACGAGTTATTTTAGAAAACATAATTTCAATAAAATACTTTTTACATCAATTCCCAGATCTCTAATATAAAGACATGATAAGTAGCTTTTTGTCTGTAACGTGAACGGATGCTGGGAAGGAAGTTTTTTCTGTGGTGGATGTAAGGGTATGAGTTAACGAGTTGTAGTTCATGTTCCATTATAATTATTAATATAACAAAGAGAATAGATTGATTTACATTAGATGTTTTAAACTTCTAATTACAAAACATTAACTCTCATTTACTTATACTGTTGTCACTATCGACCAAATTATAAGGCATTAATTAAAGATTTCAATATTTGTACTAAAAGCTTTTGGTAAAACTACTTAAGTTATAAGGCTATGAATGTTTATATTCTGGACCGGTCAACGAACTACATAATCATGGCTATTGGAAACTTGCCTATTTGTTTGAAATCATCACCGGGTGAACAAAACCCAGTGTACAATTAAATATCAAGACGAATAAAAAGGTTATCTCTTGAAAAGTCAATTTTCTAATTCATAATGTACTAGGCATATCATTTGGCAATGCATTATTATTTGCAGGGGTCATTGATTTTATTTGAAGTTTTCCATCAAGTTTACGGAGTACCCGGAGAAAACCCACGAGGTTGGACAGGCGACCCTACTCCTTGCCACGTACAACCGGGAATTCGAAACCGCACCAGTTGACTCAATGGCAGGCCGTATAATACAGCGTGCGCACGCTAACCATTCGGTCATCCAACCCCCCACGTAGATTCGATGTCCGTCATATACACTGCGTAAAATTGTCGTATGTTCAACAATTTAGCATATTTCCAAGATGGTGGAACGTTTTCTAAACATATTATTATCATTTATTTACTTGATCATTTTCTGACTCCAATTCGGGTAGGTATTCTATTAGCTTGTAGCACATTCCTGAAAGATGGTACCGCATCCGACATGACCACTGAGCTAATATTGATTTTCCTGGAAACGAAAAGCCTATTCCTGTTGGGCCTACGCCACGCGCACACCATGCTCCCGCCACGACCACACCAAACACTTACTACGCCTAGCGCGCTCAAATTAAGGTCTTCCTACGCTTTGGCTACGTGCAAATAGTTCCGACCATGATCGCGCAGTTAGCATTCAGACCGGGATACGTTCTCACCACAATCCCGTGAAGAGCCTATCAGCGGTAAGACGCTCTCACCACGTCAATAGAGGTTGTGTGCTATGCTCTATTACAACCCTTATTTTAATAAAAAAATCCCTAAACGTAATAATTGTAATAACATTTGTTATATCAAACCCTATTGTAATAAATGTATAAAATTTTACTTAACACCTATTGTAATATCAACCCCTGTTGCAACAATAAATTCGACATCTGAATTTAAAGTTCTATGGATTTTGATAACCATTTGAATATCAATATATAGACGTAAATGGTATGCGTTTATGTTGCTTAGAATATTATGAAACTTCACAACCGAAAACATGATTAAATGCCGTTAATTACTTTGGAGAAATTATTAAAATAGAATATCAACCCCTATTGTAATCAATGATATTTAAATAAACGTTAAGTAAGATCTTTGAGAATTATGTCGTCTAAGGATTTTGAACATCTTTTCCATGTGCATATCAGCTAAAATTCCTTCTGACAGCATTTATTTTAAAAATCCTGCTCTAAACTTAGACATATTTTATCATCAGTAATTCATATAATATATGGATTTAATATAACACGAACCAGTATTCACATTTGATATTTCGAAAAACTTCTGAGACCATAAACGTTCATGGTTTCTATCTTTATTGAGATCACTAATAGTAAGTTAGGAATTGGGGGCATTTTTACGCGATGATTTTAAACGTGTACCTCTCATCACTGATTCTGATATTAAAGAAACAATTACTTGACTTAGTTTCAAAGAGTCACTTTTGGATTTAATTTTCTGTACTTTGTGTATCTTGCTCTGGTTTATTTTCTTTTTACGTTTCTCTTTTGGAACAGTTGTTAAATTATTCCCTGTTGCTGACCCTGAAGGCACACCTGATACTTTATTCAAATCCGAACTATCCTCAAAATCACAATCAAAAACATCGTCACCATATGCTACATCATCCCCCATTGCTACCTCACAATGAACATCAGCAGAAATTACATTTAAGTCACTAGATATTACAGCATTAATGTCAGCAATATTATCCGAATCTGAAAGAACCGCTTCTTTAACTACATGGGCTTTTTGCAAACCGTTATCACAACAAGAAATGAAATCAAATCAAATGGGGTTTAACGTCCTACTCTTTTGCACCTAACCTGGGCTAATGGAAGACGGGCATACGCCATGCAGTGTGCAATGGGGGAAATTTTACCCGGGCAGCGGCGCTACGACCTACTCTTATATCGAATTCCAACTGCCAAGAGATCTTTTACGTACACTCCAATGCGTACACGGGACCTCGGTTTTTCGTCCCAGCCGAACAACTAGGCAGCTGTCCTAGTCAGGACCTCCTTCTGCATCACCGACAAGGGGAAATCACGCCGGAAAATCGAGATGAACGTTCTCGGCCAATCCAGGGATCGAACACCCGACCTCCAAGCTAGCAATCGAGCGCCCTACCCACTTAGCCACCATGACACCCCCACCCCCCTAATCACAACATGATCGCTCAAAGCACGCGCTATGGTAATGATTGATGTGTCAACAATGGCCTTCGATTCACCCAAAACAACATTTCCTGGTTGATCATTGCTCCTACAACTCTCAAAAATAGAAGCATCTCTTGATTTCAACCAATCACATTTCCAATCATACTCATGACAGTGTTGACAAAACAAAGATGTACAAGATTTCTTACCATGACCCTGTTGCTTGCACTTGTAACATCTAAAATCTGGACAATCAGCAATCATGTGACCAAGATGAAGACAAGAGAAGCAAATCTTCCTTTGGTCATTGTGTCGAGCAGAATATGACGTACCATCAAAAACGGTCGCATGGGGTAAACTGGCGACTTGCTGAGGAAAGTTCACTTCTTGCCATTCACATAAATGTTTTTCCTAGTAATAGGACCCACGGGATTCACTCCCCATAATTTAAGTTTTGCAAATATTTCGCTGTCTAATATATATACTGCAATGTTCATGAAGGACACCACCTTTATTCTTGAGTCTATGAATTTACAAAGCATTCCTCCGGCTTCAGTTTCCAAACCATTTCCAGTCAAGGTTTCAGCAAGCCCACGATTAGGAGTCCCTACATGGGACACACTCAAGCACACAATCAGATCCAAGTGAATCTTCTACTATTTCAATTACTTCTTAACATCATTCACAAACACTTTAACAGTATTTCTTTTCACACGCATGGAAGAGTCAATAAGGTCAGAAGTCATGACCGAGGTGCTTGACTCCGACATTTAGAAAGTTCACAAATGGCTGTGAAAACAGTCGGGGCAAAAACGCCCCTGAGGCCTACCTGTGGCACTCTATATAGAAAATCCTATGTCCAAACTGACACTAACCCCTTGGTATTTTTAAATCTCCAACCATAAGTGTGGAAACCTAAAAATTACCTCGATTAACAAGGATTTGTGGAGACAGATATGCAATACATCTTTCCCCCATAAAGAGTCAACCGGAAGTCCCCCTTAGACGTTAATTAAAATATCCTGACCAAAATCAACTCTCGGTGTGGACGCTACCCTGTCATATATGTTGGATTATGATCCGATTTGATGCATAACTTTCCTTCAAGATTTAATGATTAAATGGATAATCGAGACTATGATTTTAGTCGTACCCACATCTGTAGTGATAACCGAGGCTAGACGGAACTTTCAACCGCTTAATTCCCGGTTCATAGTGGATAAATTGCATTTACATTATCTAGCTTTTAACTATTATAGTGAGAACTGCCAACTCGTTATCTAATCTCCCATAATGTATCTATAATAATTGCCCCGTGAATTTCAAAATAAAGCCGGGATTTTCGCAAATTAATTATGTTACGAAGAAGCGCGATTACAATATTCTAAACAGTTTTTACACAACGGAAAGTATCTGTCGATATTTGTTGAACATTTTTGGCATCAATCGATGAATGAATTCATAAAAATAAAATATACACTAATTAACTTTATGTATTCCATGTCAGAATGTCCAGGTTAAATGATAACTGCATTAAGTTCATGTAGAAATATTAAAGATATTTAAGGTCAAAATCTAAAGCCCGTTCAAAGAAAACCATCGCCCCCAACTCTCTAATCAAATAATTAAAACAGGATAGGAAGAAAATAACGAACAACGGGCGTATTTATTGGTGTAAACGCCCAGATGCATCACTGGGCCCGAGAGTAGTAGCTTATTCATACACAAAATTTGAATTGTTAAAGAGTCACACACCGCTGCGATAGACTCGCCCTGCTGCCAACCCTTGTAGGATATCATATACCCCGATAAGTGACGTAATAAGCTTCCACTTTTGTACTACTCGATGTCAAAGTTTGTGAGGAGTTTCGCAAGAGGTAAAATTTTTCTTCGTTGCAAAAGACCCGAAAACGCAGAATTAAACCATGCGTTAGTCCCGAATTAACCTAGTCTATGTCGAGTGGGCGTTAAACTATCTCTCTCTCTCTCTCTCTCTCTCTCTCTCTCTCTCTCGGGATGTTGTGTTAGTCGTATAGTGAAGTTCGACGTCAATTAACAATTAAGGAGTGTTGTGGGTAGAGTGTTATATGTAGGGTGCGTGTGTGTGTGTGTGAGTGTTTGGGTGGGTGTGTGAGGGTGTGTGTGTGTGTGTGGGGGTGATATTTAATTATTATTATAATAACATTATCACTGATCACTAGTAATGTCGTGTACCATATTGTTTAGAACCAATAGTTGAGGATTTAGTTCTAAAAGATCATTAGACAACAATAGAATAATGGATTGCAAAATATCCCTTAGCAGTAGAAAACATATTAAATGACGTATAGTCGGTAAATAAACCAGATTGGTTTTTCACGCGGCGAATAACGAATAACGATAACGAGAAATGGACTGTTTGTAATTCGTTATTTACCTCGTTATTCGGGATTCACATACAATGTATCTTTAATGAAGATATTTCAGGATTGAATTCTAAACGATCATTAGACGTATATCCGGAAAACAAACAAAACAACATCCAGATCAACGGTCTGGATATAAGAGTCAGTGACAGGCAGAAAGAATTTGAAGAGAAGGTTAGTACTTTATTTAAAGACAAACGGAAGATAAGAGAAGATATAAAGGTAGATAAAGCTTTTCCAAATAAAGATAGATCGTGTATGATAGTCAAACTTGATCATCTCCGCGGCCATGGCTCTTAGTGATCCAGCCATCTATATATCAAGTGATTATTCGTATAAGGTCAGACAAACCAGAAAGAAACTTATAAAGCATATGATCAAGGCTCATGACAATGGACATAACTCAAAATTGAAATTTGATAAACTTTTGATCGACCGAAAAATTTATTCCTTAGATGAACTGGAAAACGGTGACTATGATTAATGTTTTGGTCGGACCTGTCATGCACGTGCATTCAACTGCAACCTAAATACCGATGATGGTTTACACAGGAAACCATGTGATGTTGTTTGTTTATGCTGTGTATGTTGGAATGTAAACGGTCTAAAACAAAAATTATCTGATATAGATTTTATAAATTATTTGAAAACATTCGATGTGATTGGTTTGATAGAAACATGGTGCTCTGCTGATATTAACATTGGTCTTTATTTTCCGAATTATGTGTCATATTTTTGTACCAGAGGTAACGGTAAAATTCGAAGTGGTATTATTGTACTCATTAAATCAAAGTTTTGTGACGGGGTGAAACGTCTATATGATCATATTCAAGAATCTGTGTTTCTGCGGTTCAGGAGTGATTACTTCGGCTGGGATTAGAATATTATCTTCTGTTCCCAATACATACCACCAGAAGGTTCTAAAATCCATGAAGGTAATTGTGGAATCGAAACTCTAGAGGATAATTTAATAAACATTTTAACATATTACCCGGAATGTGACCTACTTATTTCAGGTGACTTAAATACCAGAACTGGAAATGGAACTGTTAGACGACTCAACAAAATTTCTAGAAAATTTAGATGGAGCTACGTGTATCGCAGATGACTTTCCTCTTCCTAGATACTCCAAAGACAGTAAAACGAACAATTTTGGATTAAAGTTATTGACATTATGTGCAACTCTCAATGTACACATAGTTAATGGAAGACTAGATTCTGATAGAATTGGCGAGTTGACTTGCATAAAACACAATGGTGCCAGCGTTGTAGACTATTTAATTGTTTCCAATTGCATTTTCAATTTAATTACAAATTTGTATGTTCAACAAAGAACTGAGTCAGATCATCTTCCCTTAGAGTTCACTATTGTTTGCAATATTCGTTAGCACTGCACACAACACTGTTAACACTGTTAACACCTATAATTATGCGAAGCTTATTTGGAATCCTGATAAAGTTCCTTTATATAAGAACAATGTAATTGAAAATATTGAAACATTTAGCAAAGAATTCCATGAACAACTACAGGTAAATAGTGAAACTGCGCTCTCACACCTATGTTGCTACATCAAGCATTGTGCTAAGCACATGATATCTAAAACTGTTATGTAAACTATCAATTCAATGACCCAATTAATGATTTGGAGGTCAAGAAAGTTATAAATAAGATGAAATCGGGCAAATCCCCTGGCCCTAATGGAATTGGCATATCATTCTGATTTGTTCATTCCTTTTCTAACGGCTTTATAAAGTGTCATTTTTGATGACGGCCAATTCCCGACTGCTCTGATCTCTCCACTATATAAGAAGGGTTCACACCTTGAATGCAAAAACTATCGAGGAATCTCGCTTCTTGACTGCGTTGGGAAGGTTTACACGTCAATTCTAAATGCAAGTCTCGCATCATGGGCTGACCAACATAGTAAACTATGTGAGTCGCAAGCGGGGTATTGTCCTGGATATTCTACTATAGACCATGCATTCACCCTTAGTGGCCTTGTCCAAAAGTACTTGTCTAGGTCAAAAGGTCGATTTTACTGTTTGCATGTCGATTTCTCAGTCGCTTTTGACTCGATCAATCGAACCAAATTACTTTCGCTCCTGATAGAGAAGGGTGTCCATGGAAAAGTGTACACTGCCTTAAAGAGTTTATACTCTTCTACAGTATCTAGTATTAAATTAGGGACAAAGCAGACAGAGAGTTTCGAAAGTTTCAATGGTGTAAGACAAGGGTGCATCCTCAGTCCCCTGTGTTTCTGCTTCTATATAAACCAACTTGTTGATGCTATGTTAAATGGTGAAAATATTACAGGCATATTTACCATACAGGAGGCCGAGGATATACTACTTCTCTTATGCGCTAATGACTTGTCTATAGTAGCTGATTCTGTGGGTGGGCTGCAGAGGAAAATCGGTGTATTAGAAAAATTCTGTGATAACTTTGTTTAAGAAGTAAATTTGTCTAAGACGAAAATCATCGTTTTCCGCAATTGGGGCCCACTCGGAAAGAACGAACAATGGTACTTTAAGAACACGCGTATTTCAACTGAATCCTACTACAATTATCTTGGTATTATATTCTCATCCAGATTGTGTTGGTCAAAATGTGTATATACTCTTTCTGTCAAAGCTTATAAAGCTCTTATCTGTATTAAGAGTCTCATTAGAAAAGCTGACTACCTTCCTTTAAATATCTGCTTCAAAATATTTGACTCAATAATAAAACCTACACTTCTATATGGCTCCCAACTTTGGGGCTTTGAAGTAAGAAAGTATATCGAAAGGGTGCAGTCAAACTTTTGTAAATTTTTACTTGGTGTACACAGAAGCTCGTCAACAGTAGGAACTCTAGGTGAGTGTGGTCGCCATAAATTATCCATTGATTATATGTCAAATTGTGCCAAGTACTGGTGTAAACTTGTCCTTATGTCAAAATGTAGACAACCTAGGCAAGTATATTTAATGCTAAAGCAATTAGATTCGGTTGGTCTCGTGTAAACTGGGCAACTAAAGTCAGGGTTCTATTTTACTCTTTTGGTTTTGGTTTCGTTTGGAATTCAAATGATATCGGCAATACTTCTCTCTTTATCAGAGAATTTAAGCTTAGACTGACTGATATTGATCTACAAGAATGGTCAGATGTATTATCAAATTCAAATAGTCTGCAATATTACAAAAACTTTAAAACGAATATTTGTCAAGAGCAATATTTATCCCTATATTTGGAGAAAAATGTATAACGATTTTTTATGCTTGTAAGATTAAATCAACTACCCACAAATGCGAATTTGTTCAAACAAAAACGGAGCTCATCCCCCATATGTCGTTTGTGTAACCTTCTAGATGAGGATATTGTACATATTTTATATGTTTGTGAGCAGTTAAGAGATTTGAAAGCTCAATATATTCCCAGAAATTATTTGCACAGCCGAAATAATCTACACAACTTCTCAAATTTATGTCACTGTTTTAATGCCAAGGACATTATATCTATTGGCTACTTTGGATCTATGTTCCATTATTCTTTTAGCAATTTTTTCGTTTCGTTTCTCCAATATAAGAGGCATCACAGAAGCAAACCACTTGATATACGACTCCTTTGGGTTGAATCGAGACAATTGGTTGCAGCTTACCATTGGTTTTGAGTATTTGTTTGTGGGTGGTGGGGACGGAGAATGTGGTATCGATGTTCGCTTTCTTTAGTAGATTGCTCACTTTGTATGTTAGATTGCCATAAAAGGGCAAGGTTATTCTGATAGGGGATTTTTCGGGTTTTTGACGCTCTGTCCTGTTGGTTTTCATCCTTTCATTAATCTGCTTATTCACTAGTAAGGGGGGATAATTATTCGGGTTATAAAACATATGGCGTAAATGGTCCAGTTCTTCCTGCAGGAATTCGGGTTCACAAATGGTAATTGCTCTGCGTGCTAGGGTGGATATAAGGGCTCTTTTGATATAATGTGGATGACTCGAGTTATAATTAATATATTGATCTGTGTGGGTGGGTTTGCGGTATATTTTAGTTTTCAGTTGATTATTCACTTTTTTAACTTGTACATCTAAGAACGGTGGTGTCTCATCTTTTTCTGTTTCGAAAGTAAATTTAATTGTGGGGTGCTGTTTGTTCAGGTTTTCTAGTATTGACATTGGGTCAGCATTTACATCAAGGACTACAAATGTATCATCAACTTTGTGAAGCCAATGGATTGGAGTAATTGGAGAGTGTCTTAGCGCACACTTTTCAAATTCTGTCATGTAAATTTCAGAGATTAAGTGTGATAGGGAACTTCCCATAGGCAAGCAATTGACTTGCCTGTATATGTCGTCACCCCATGTGAAGAATGTAGAATCTATACACATACTAACCAATTCCAAGATGCTGTGGGTTGATAATTTAGTTTCTAGTGATGCTTCTAATTCATTTATTCGGGGACGGAGGAATTCAATGGCTTCTTGACGGGGAACGTTGGTAAATAGGGCAACAACATCGTACGAAACAATTCTTCCAGGGCGGTTTAGGTATCTAATTGTGTTACGAAAACCACCAGAGTCTTTGATAAAGGATACAGAGACAGTTGCTAAAGTTGCAAGTAGCTTCGACATGTATTTGGCAACATTGTAAAAAAAAACTTAATCTCTTGAGCAAACTGATAATCTGGCCTTAATCGTGTTTTTGTGAGTTTTGATAGTGGCTCGGGCGTAAGGTGGACGTGGATGGTTAGGTTTCAACTGGTAGGAAAGATTTTTAGTCAGTTGTTGCGAATCACATAGTTCTTTAAGCTTGTCATTTAGTTGTTTCTCTAATGTTTTTGTTTCTTTTTTCTGATTCTTTTGTAGGTATTGGCATCATTAAGCAGTTGGTTTACCGTTGAATTGTAATTGTATTCGTTAGTGTTCATGATGACAGTAGATTTTCCTTTGTCAGCTGATATTATCGTTATAGACTTGTCGCTTTTTTTTAGATCATTTAGCTTTAGTCTCACGCTTGGAAATGTTGTTGGAGTTCTTTTTTTGGTGGATTTAATTATTAGATTGGCTATATTGATCTCAAGTTTACTAAACGTCATTGTGCTTGATAACGACAAGAGGATACTTGTCGAAACCTCGTACTTTTCGAATAAAAACTAGTGATTGTAACCCATAAAAACTGTGTTCTGTTAGAATTGTACATATTGGTGATTTTAATGTTGAAGTCACCCAGGAGTCCACTAGAATTACACCTTCTTGTTCGTCTTTTTTTTAGATCTTATTCTAGTCTCGACGGATATCAATGTTGTTTTTATCGCAACTTTTGATGTTGATTCATATATCTCAGATCATATATTTTCTTACAAGCATGGCAATTTTTTGACAAAACGTTGAATGGACAGTTGAACTTGAACATTTAAGCATTGAAGATGCGTGCACATTATTTTATGACAAAATAAGTGAATTTACAGGCAACACAATTCCAAAAAGTTATCATAAGGCCAAACGATACACCGTGGTTTTATTCAGATATAACAAGATATACTATTCAAAAAAAGTAGGGGATATTTGATTTTTAAGTGTTATTAAAGTCACCTAATGAAACTGACGAAGAAACAAATGACAAAACGAAATGAAGTTCACATTCATCAATTTATTCCAAATGATCGTTAGACTAAGTAAGGCACGGACTGACCATTATGATACCCGGGGTCAAACAGCAAAGTTACCACAGCATCACAACAAAGTCAGTAACGGGTAAATCCTCCTCTGTTTGCCAAACAAGCATTGATCCGACGTGGCATGCTCCTAATGAGACGTACCACAGCATCACAACAAAGTCAGTAACGGGTAAATCCTCCTATGTTTGCCAAACAAGCATTGATCCGACGTGGCATACTCCTAATGAGACGTCTAAGGTCATTTTGGTCCAGATTGTCCCATTCCTGTTGCAACGCACCAGCAAGTTCTTGGACATTGGCAGGACGTTGTTGACGTTGACGTAACCTCTGTCCAAGCATGTCCCAGACATGCTCGATGGGGGAGAGGTCGGGACTCAGTGCTGGCCAAGGTAATGTGGTGATGTTCTGTTGTTGGAGGTAACCTGTAACGATCCTGGCCCTGTGACATCTTGCGTTGTCATCCTTGAAGATGAAACGGCGGCCATGACGTCGTGCGAACGGCACAACATGGACTACCAAGATGTTGTCCCGGTAGTACTGGCCTGTAACACGCCCTGCAACAACACGTAAAGCTGTTCTTCCAGCAACAGTGATGCCTCCCCACACCATAACAGAACCACCCCCAAATCGATCATGTCTGATGACGTTAACGTATTGGAAGCGCTCGTTTCGACTCCACACCCTCCTACGTCTGTCCAAAAAATCAACAGTGAACCTTGACTCATCTGAAAACATCACATTGCTCCAGCGTCGATTATCCCAGTGTTGACGATCCCTACACCAACGACGTCTTGCCTGAATGTGATGATCTCTCAATCAGGGGATCACGCGAGGACGTCGGGCGCGAAGGTGACCCCTATGCAGTCGATTCCGAATCGTCTGGCCACTCACTCTCACACCAGTGTCTGTTTGAAGACGAGCGCTGATCTGATTTGCTGTGATGACACGATTTCTCCAGGCCAAGGTACGGATAAATCGATCCTGGGCTTGAGTTGTCGCCCTTGGTCGACCTGAGCGTGGTCTGTCCGGTACAGATTGTGTATCACGGTATCTGGACCATAGCCTGTTTATGACAGACTGAGAAACATTCATCGTCCGCGCCACAACCGCCTGTGTTGTGCCGATCTGTAGCATGCCAAGGGCACGTAACCTTTCATTTTGGGTAAGCCGACGCATATCAAAATTTGTTTTCTGGTCACTAAAACAATTAAACTTATGTTTCCACCCTGGAATTCAATGCCACAATGACTGTAACATTCAAAGTAAGAGTCGTGCAAATCTTGGGCTGGACCCCCATGATGATCCCAAGCATCACCTGCATTCCATGCGGTAGCTATTGGTGCGTTTGGGCGTCACATGTAACTGGAAATGTTTCTTCTGTTAGCTTCTACAGTGACATTTTTCGTAGTCATTTGCATATTTTAGCATTATGCCCCCACAATCAAATATCCCCTACTTTTTTTGAATAGTATATATCCGAATCCGTGAAAGATTGCGGAAAAAAGCCAAAAATTCCAAACATCCAAATGACATTGAAAATTAGATAAATCAACGAAACAAAGTTAACAATTTCTGAAAGCAAAATATAATGAGAAAATTCTAGATAACGTCAATAACATATCTAAACCAAAAGAAAATTACTGGAAGTGTATGAACCAGTTGTTTAAAATAAACAAATTTTCAAATATTCCTCCACTACAAAAGACGACGGAAGATTTGCCCACTCAAACTTTGAAAAAGCAAAAACGCTAAACCATTTTTTGGGGTCTGTTGCCAATAATATAACCGAAGATGACCTTCCGACTTTAATCCTAGAACCCTTGGTTCATTTTCTCTACCAATTATTGCTGAACTAATGGATATAATGAAATGTCTTAGTCCCAGAAAGGCCAGTGTTCCTGACAGGGTTAGTCACATCTTACCTAAACATACTATTAATTCAATATGTATTCCGCTGACCATTCTTTTTAACAAGTCCATTACTGAGGGAATATTTCCTGTTCAATGGAAGATATCAAATGTAATCCCAATTTTCAAAAAGGGCGACGCATGGGCGCCGTCAAACTACAGACCCATTTCTCTTTTAAGCACTGTTAGTAAACTTCTCGAACGTATACTATTCAAACATCCCTACAATTTCTTTGAGATCAAAAACCTCCTAAACGGCTTGCAAACTGGATTCAGACCACAACACTCAACTGTTCATCAACTTCTTGAAATATACCTCGATATCGTCACTGCGTTCGAGGACCACAGATTGTCCTGCTACGTTTTTTTTTGACATCTCAAAAGCATTTGATCGAGTATATCACATAGGCTTGATACATAAACTAAAAAACTACGGTATTGACGACCCGTCTCTCAAGAGGCTATCAAGCTATATCAATAACAGGAAACAGGCGGTAACCATCAGAGGTGTTAGATCAAACGTCAGGGATCTCTAATGTCAGGAATTCCTCAGGGATCTGTTTTGGGACCTTTCCTCTTCTTAATCTATATAAATGACATCCAAGATACATTGACAATCATAGCACGGTTATTTGCTGATGACTCAGCTTTAGGATGCAATGGAAAAACGGTTCATGATATAGAATTATCTCTATGCCATGATTTAAATACCCTAAGTAATTGGTCTCAAAAGGGTTAATAAATTTTAACCCCATTAAAACAAAAGTCCTGTTATTTTCATTTAATCCCCAAACGCATCTACCAAATTTAAAACTCGGTGACATAGAATTAGAAATAGTCCCCACACATAAACACCTCGGTGTTACACAATCAAGTGACTTTAGGTGGTCAATACACATTGACACTATATGTTCTCCGGTATCCAAACAACTTTGTATTCTACGAAAACTGAAATATTCCTTAAATAAAAACTCACTTGACATTATCTATAAAACATATACAAGACCAAATCTTGAATACTCTTGCCAAGTTTGGGATGGGTGTAATGACTATGACTGCGCCAAACAAAAAAAAAATCAATTAGAAGCTGTCCGCATTGTCACCGGCTTACCTAAATATGCAAGCAAACAATCGCTATATCTGGAAACAGGGTGGGAAAGCCTGGTCGAAAGGAGACATCAAAGGAAACGCACAACTATATACGAAATTTACAATAACGAATGTCCTACATACTTATCTGAAATCTTAAACAATTATAAACCGCCTAATACTACATACACCCTACGAAATCCTAAAAACCTCAAACCACCACTTGCTAGAACCACAACATTTAAAAAATCCCTCTTCCCCTCTACCACCAAAGCCTGGAATCGTCTGAACACTACAACTAAAACATCTAGAAATAAGTCAATTAGCATTGAACCCAAAACCAATACAAAAGCTATTTCGGACTTCCTATGTACAGGGGAACGTAAATATGTGACAATCCCTACAAAACTACGTCAATAACTGCGGTACACTGAAATCGGATCTATACCGAGGTAACCTGGTCGAATATCAAAGCTGCCAATGCGGCCATGCCATTGAAAATGCACAGCATTATTTCCTGGACTGTCCAAATTACAAGACACAGTGCCCCGATTTCGTAAACAACATGCCAGATCATATTAGCATCAATATTAGTACACTATTATGGGGTGATGATAACTTAAGTAATTCTCAAAATAATCGACTCATTAAAAACATACGTAAAAATCTTAAAGATACAAAAAGATTTGACAATGTTATCTAACTATTAATTTTCTTTATATTCGAAATAAACCGTAAAGATTTATGTACTTCGAATACCAAAGAGTTTAGTAAGATGTAAATGGAAATTCGCCAGTGGCATAAGAGTGGTCCTTATCTTAAGATACTATTTGGAATTACACCTTTAGGCTTGAAATAACCTCGTACCAACAGCTCTTGCAACCTTTCGATATTTCGTTCTATAAGATAGTTCCAAATGGGGTTAAATTTTCAAGATCTTTGCACTCACTGGAATAGTTCTCAGATAACTTTCTTATAATCATCTTAGTCAATCATGAGACTTATTCCCCAGCACCGTCTGAATTCTCTTTTATTTTGCACCTATTGTTGTCTTGAATAATTTCATGTACTTATGAAGGAAATGATGAGTTTGTAAGTTTATGTAACTTTTGTCTGATCCTTTTACATTGTGGTAATAAAATATGTTTAAACCAAAGATACATTATATGTGAATCTCGAATTTTCTAAAGCAGAAGCCCGATACTAAACGCTCTGACGCCAGTTCTACACACTATGCATCTTGCAGTGATACCTTATATGTGAATCCCGAATAACGATTTGAAAAACGAATAACAAACAGTTCGTTATTCGTTACTCACCGCTTGAATAACAATCTCGATGATTTTACGACTATACGTCATTTAATATGTTTCTACTGCTAGGGGATACTTTGCAATCCATTTTCTTTTATTGTTCTCTAATGACCGTTTAGAGTGAAATCCTGAAATATCTTTATTAAAGATACATGAACACCTTATATTTGATTCCCGATTAACGGGTTGAAAAACGAATAACAAACAGCTCGATATTCCCTGTTTGAATAAAACTTATGTGGACTAGTTTTGGTTGACAAAGTCGTTTTGACGTGATTCATTCTACTGGGGGTGGGGGGTACTTGTCATCCACCATTCTAGTTATGGCTAGCTGCATATTGGAACCCCGAATATAAAGTTGAACAACGAATAACAAACAACGAGGTGACTTGTCTCGTTATTCGCCAATAACGAGGCAATTCACCTCGTTATTCGTTATTCGTTATTGGTGCACAACAAATAATGAAAAACGATTTAACTTCAATCTGATTAAAACACAGATCCAATTTCATTTCGTTTTTTTATAGTTCAAAATTTCGTTTTTACTTGTCTTTACTACTCTTGGATCTTGAAGACTTGTTATTTAAGTCGTGTTCTGCCTGAAATGAGGGGTCAGCCAATCAAGTGGTCTGTCGAATCGACCGTTTGACCTTTTCATGCGTGGAACTGTGGGTAAATATTACCAGCAGATAGAAATCAAAACAAAACAAAAGTAGATTTTAAAAAGAATGGCGGTCGCTAATTGGTTAATCGAATGACTGACGTTATCGGGTCAAATGTCCCGTGCTTGATACCTGACGTCATAGAACGTGAGCTCCCACTATAACTTGTTAGGTCTACATGAGTGGGAGAACGCTAGATCGGAGACGGTCCTACGCATTTTATGGCGTCACATGTGGATTGTGGGTTAGGGTAAGGGTTAGGCGTGGCCCAGGGTTAGGGTTAGGGCCAGCCCTGTTTACATCTCGAGACTTTGACGAAATCTACGGGTCCTAGCCCTTACCCTAACCCTAACCCACAATCTATATATGATGTCATATGTCTTAAAATGCGTAGGACCGTCTCCGATCTAGCGTTCTCCGCATCAGTGTAGGCCATCGAAAGTATAAAAAAACGAAACGAAATATAGATCTATATTTTAATTAGAATGGTTTTAACTTCACACTGTCGGTAAATTCATGACCTAATGTTTAGTATATATAGAAAGTGGTTCAGAATTATACATTTGTCATTAAAGGAGCTAAATCGTTATTCTTTGGCATCTAGAAATGGACACAAATTGGCCCATATAATAATGTAATATGAATGTATATAAACTGATTTACTTTCAATCGTTTGTGTTTTACTGTACTTTCTATAGGTTATGCTCTGCGAAGAGTCCAAATTAATTGTCAGTTTTGGGAGGCTATACTATATACCGGAAATGACCAAAATACACCGGAAAACAACCGGGAAACACCGGAAATATACCAGAAAACACCATGTTATACTAAAACCCGGAAAACACCGGAAAAACACAAAATACAGGAAAAGACACTGAATACGGGAATGCACACTAAATAGAAAACTCGGAGCCTGGTCCTCTGGAAAACACACAAAAAACTGAACCTAATCCTAAACCTAACCCACAACGGAAAAACCTAATCCTAACCCCCACAAACAAAGGACCAGGCTCTGGGTTACCTATATAGGATGTTTTCCGGTATTAAGTGTGTTTTCCAGTATTTAGAGTTTTTCCGGTGTTTTTCGGTATTCAGTATAACATGGTGTTTTCCAGTAGTTTACCGATGTTTTCCTGTTGTTTTTCGGTGTTTTTTGTTTATTTTACGGTGTTTTCCGGTTTATAGTAGTGCCGATGTTGGCCTCTGGTTATTACCGTCGACATCGGTAGTATTTTCCTGTCGAATAGGTTAAGCCTCATTCACCGAGTCGCTTCACTGGTAGTATTTTCCTGTGATTTAGTAACAAAACACTTCCTTAATGGCTACTGCCTAGTTACTAACAATTTAAACTGATAAGAAACATTATGTATATTAAATGACGACTTTGATCTGTTAATGTCGTATATTTTCAGTTATAAATGTTATTTGAGGCTAATTATCAACTTCACTGCGTTACAACTTATTAATCAATTATGGCGTCCAATCCATTACTCAAAAACCATTAGGCTACGTGGGAGCTCTGCTAAATGTTTGACGGGTGTAGGACTTACTTTGAGAAGCTTCCGCCATAGGTTGTAGAAAGATTAAGGTTACCTAATAATTTTAAGTAAAAGTAAACACAATCTAAAAAATAATCAATGGAATACACAGAGAGAGAGAGAGAGAGAGAGAGAGAGAGAGAGAGCGAGAGAGGAGAGAGGAGAGAGAGAGGGGTTAATGTCCACTCCACAAAAACTAGGTAATTTCGGGACTAACATATGTTTTTTTTTTAAATTTTATTTCAATAATTCGCTTGCTCGTCTGAGTCTTTCGCAGTGGGAGCAAACCGGAGAGCCCAGAGAAAACCCATGAGGCTGAACAGGCGACCCTACTCCTTGCCACATTCGAAACCACGCTAGTTGATTCAATGACAGGCTTTATGATACAGCGCGCACGTGCTAACCATTCGGCCTTCCAACGCGCCAAATGGAATACAACATCAAGTAATATGCAGCTGTATCATAGAAAGCTCTCAAGCGAACAAAGTGTTTCATAAAGAAAATGATAGGGGAATAGATACACAATTGTCTAAAATATTCATTAACCAATTTATATCTATTGTATCTTTTTACAGGGTGAACTAAACGTCTTTGATTCATCTTTTAACTGTCTAAAGTGTGCCCCTGGTTGCGACGTATGTGAAGATTATAGTCCCTGTGTTTTAAATCTTGATTGGATACAACGAAGTATTCTATTGGCTGTCTCGGGTCTAATGATGTGTTTCATCGTAGCTTTGTTATGGTTTACTGTGCACTATAGAGATGTAAAGGTAGGTCTGTGTTTCGTTTTTAAACTGGATCTCCGGGTCTAAAGACCTCATCAAATGAACCGTATCGCCGTCCTAATTCAGAATGAATTAAATGGAATGGAACGAATTGAAATACTGTGACACAGAATAACTAAGATTTGTGCTATTAAATAAACTAGAACTCTGACGTTAGAACTCTGACGTTAGTGTCATGGTAAATGGCGATTGGTAACATCATGCATATTTCACAATTATCTATAAATAAGAATTAAAACACAGAGGTACTATATGGATGTAAAACGCAGATAGTGTGGCAATAATCTTCACGTTAACTGAATGATTTTAGATAAGTACTTGATAATATTCTACGATAATTATATCATAACGTGGAGAGTTTTATCAGATAATTAAAATTATAACTACAAATAGGGAAACATTTAGAAATTGAAATTGTTATTAATGTACGAAGATGCATGGGCAATATTAAAATATTTACCAATGGAAAATGTTGTTAACATACGTGAATGGGAAATATTTAAACATCTGCATTAGTGCTGATGGACTATTTCTTTGAAATCTCCAATTCAAAATATTAAAATAGACCTTATAATAATGGTATTTTTATTAAAGTAATACTAAATTTACTTGAATGGACTGTCAATCAGTTCTAATCTTCTGTGAGCATCCCGACTACAACTTCATATTAAAACGGAAGCATTCACATTGTCTTGACAGCATAACTGTAAGGCTGATATACTTTGTAGTAGATATCACAAGGGATTTCCCAAACCTGCAAATATCACCTAAAAATCCATTTTAAGCAAAAGATTAAGCTCTATGTTCAGTGTAATGAAATGAAATGGGGGTTTAATGTCTAACTTTTCCGCACCAACTGGATTCAGTATACCAACACCTTGACTAAGATAACTTTGATTCTAACTTTGGCAGAGTGGTGAAACTTGGTGTAGAGTTGCACTACCCGGTATTTTCTGCTTAGATTATGTATAAATAAATGGGTTGGTTGCTCGATTCTGTTCAAAAAGATAAATGTGCAATCGTTTAGCATGTGTCATCTGTTTATTATGGGATTGCGTCGGGGATATCTAGTCTCTCATGAGTAAATATACATCTAGTTGCTGCCTTACCAAATGCACCATTGAAGGCTTGATCAAATCACCAATCCAAATTATCTTTGAGATCGGAATGTGGAAGCTTCTATTGATTTATTATTGATTTCTTTGAAACTTAATGTAAATGTTTGTAACCCAAAGATCTTCGTCTCTTTCTATATTCATATATATCGGACGGTTACTTCATAGTTTATGGCCTCTGATTGTACGACAATCGTGTTTTAGCTTGTGAACCCTCTAAAGGTCACAATATGTAACCGATTTAAAATACCGCTCAAAAATTTATCATCGTTTCACCATAAGGGCGGTTGAGATCGGATGTCCTGTAAATCGGACCGAATCTGCACGACAAAATGACCGCTCCCTGTGTAAACACGTGTAAACGTGTGTAAAACCAAAGTTGTGTACCCTCTGGAGGTTACAGTTGTTGTCCGATTTTGATGAAACTTAAAATATATGTTTATGCCGGATTTATCCCGGTTCCTTATGATATTTCGATCCCTGCATTGGCCAAGAAAGTTCATCTCGATTTTCCGGCGTGATTTCCCCTTGTCAGTGATGCAGAAGGAGGGCCTGACAAGGACATCTGCCTAGTCGTTCGAGTGGGACGAAAATACGAGGTCCCGTGTACACATTGGTGTGCACGTAAAAGATCCCTTGACAGTTGGAATTCGATATAAGAGTAGGCCATAGCGCCGCTGCCCGGGAAAATTTCCCTCATAACACACTGCATGGCGTATACCCGTCTTCCATTAGCCCAGGTTAGGTGCAAAAGAGTAGGACGTTAAACCCCATTTCATTTCCTTATGATATTCGCGCATATTGGACCGTTACTTTCTGGGATATGGTCCCTGGTTCTAAGAAAATTCCCGCTTTTAGATTGTGGAACCCCCACACGTCAAATATATCACCGTTACACCATAATGACGTTTGAATTCGAATTGCACGTATCGGCCCATAACTTCCTAGTTTATTGTTCATGATTTTTCTAGCTTGTTCTCTGTCCATATCTTGTAAAATGTGAGTTGGGCATAATTTAAGACCACTCTGTCCACCTTCCCGGATCTCCAAATACACTCAGTCTGTGACGATTATGTTCTATTTGCTTCGTTTTTGTTGTTGCTATAAGCATTTTTCTACCTTTTCTTCTATTTCGTTTAACGTTAGTCCGTACCGGTACCGTTCTCTTTAAAACCACCGTACTTTGCATCTATTTTAACATTATCTTGAAAGTATATTGATTTTGTAAAATACATCATTTTGAAAATATTTTGAAATATTTTTACATGTAATATCAATACAGTTGTGTCTACAATTTTAGTATAACGATTTCATCGGTGTCACTAGCAAAATGTAAGCAATATTTGGTTAAGTGTCAGTCAACCTAACAAGCGATTCAATTGTGACCGTAATAGCGAACAAAGGGTTAGGCTATGTTGACATGCTATTGATCCTACATGATATCGCGAATATGGTTGTTTAAATATAAAATATCTGAAGGATAAATTTGTTACAATATGAAAAAACGCAAAGTGTAATATTTTCTAATTAGTTAATGATGTTAATGGTGGGACTGAATATAATGTTTGACGTGTAGCATTTAATGTAATGTCATGACTGGCATCACAACCACTTATGGTACATTACCAGACGCTATTAAGCCTATACACATGGTACATGTTGGTTGATTACTGTAATTTTACTTGTAGAATGAATATACATCATAGATTCCACCGTGTTTATTATGGCCATTGTTTTATATATCATTACCGACCTTCAAACAAAACGGGTATATTACCATGTGACAACTGCTATACATCATCTATAATTCAAAACACAGATTAGCTTGTAATTTGGAATGCTCGTGTTAAAACCTGAAACACTTCTATTAAAAACTAAAATAACCTGATAAAACCTCAAACACATAAGCGCCTGTTGGTATTACATATTTTTTGGGCATCGATATTTCAATTGATTGGCAATCAGGTCATACAGGTCATTTGTACGTCATTAAAGAACTACACCACGGGAGACACTAGCGGTGGTGAACGATGGGGATCGTTTAACACAAATGACGATATTCGAATTACATTAGCTATAACCAATAAACCGAGAATATCTGTATACAAGTAACAGTATTATGTTATATAGCTATATCAGTCTACCAATTATACCAGCTATATAGTTTTAAGTAATGTCAATCTTGGTGTTTTTACGAGCTATATTTTCTTATGATTCATCCTTTCGAACATAAAAATGCATTATACTTTTTTCAAAACTCTAATTTTTCATCGTTATAATGTTAACTTTATATTGTCAAAATATTATATTTTATGTGTTATATTGTTTCTTATATTGTTTCGACGACTTGTACATTGAAATAAATCAATGTCATTCTCAAATTGAATAAATACAGAAAGGGTGGCATATACATGTTGTGCAATACGCATGTGCACAGATTACAGAAAGGTGATGCATGGATAAAATAAGAGTGAGTTTTCATAGTTTCTGTAATTTGGTAGATAGTGTAAATCATGGAGTCTTTATGTCCATGTTATGGATTGTTGAGTATGGATTTAGTATCACCCGGTGTATGGCGGACGGAGTGTTCATGATCATGTTATGGATTATCGAGTTAAAATTACCTATTAATAATTCACTATTATTACCCAACGTTTATAGACCAACAGAAACATCAATATATTTTCTTTACGTGTCTGTGTTTAAGAGACGGAGAGATACTATGACACTAATTGTACAAACTGTTTAATATTTGGGCTGTGAAATCGCCAACATAAATTCTGACTAAATACGGAGAATCGATATATAGCCAAGTCGGATTACTCTAGCAATATTGATACGTTTTCTACTGAAAAGTTCGTAAACTTAAGAAGCTGCATTGAAAGGGTGTGTCATTCAGAGGATTTATTCCACGAACGACAAAATTAATTTGAAAGCAAAAATCAATTGGTTTATGAACCACTCACGATTATGTTTATGACTTAATTCTTACCACCCTTTAAATTTACTTGTGTCTTGGAAGTTTAATGTTTTGGCAACAACTCTCTATATTAGCTAAACATACACCGGCTATTCACGTATGCAACGAATCGTTTTTAAGATCATTGCACTAGATATTTTATTTGCAGATATTATTTATGCGGCTGTAAAGAATATAATTTGTTAATATGATAGAATTGGTAATAAAAATAAAACATTGCGATAAAATATAAAACCAGTAGAAGATTACTAAGATTGTATTTACAAGTGATTTATTTTATCTTATTTCTATCGTATTTCTAGCCGAAAAAGAATTTTCCCTGTCGTAAACCCTTCAGTTTGGTCGGGTTTTTTTTTAATATGCCCAGGCTTAAATGGAATGAAATGAGAGTGGTTTCAAACGAAAGCAGGATATATTTTCTATTATTACGAGTTCAGTGTTGATGTGCATTTTATCAATTGGTAGTTTTCCCATGTAATTCTTATATTTATTGCTATTGCACAAAATTGTTCATACTTACAACCTAATGTCTACATTGTCATTAAACCACTACTTACCAGAAAAGACAATTGATTTTACTTATTTCATTACATCAATACCTTGCCTAAGTTCAGTGGTGAGCATTTTCTGCGAAGACTAAGTATACTGAAAAAAACTTGAAAGAGCTCAAACGTATTTTCAACACAAGTTATTAGGTGTCTCTATTTAACAACAATTGATCAAACAACACAACATCTCTCTTTCTAATTCGATACCCCGTGGGGTATAGAAGGTGATAGAATATACCCTTCGTATGTTCTGCGTGTGTAAAAGGCGTCTAAAAGGGCCCCTGTAATCTGGCAATGTGATTGCCGTGCGTTGCAACCTGTGTTGGTGAGAGTGGAACCCTGGTAATTGAGTAGGGATTTGGCCTGCCGGCTCTAAATATAGAACTACGGAGCGCTTATCCGGAAAACGAAATACAAATGCGATAGCTACGGCTACCGGTTACACTACTCACGACTCCGAAAATCGATCGTCCTTTGGTGGAAATATTAAACATGATGAAACATTTAAACATTTTAAAACACTGATAACGGGAATAAACTTATAAAGTTCGAAATATCAAATCATTAAAACACAGTTCAAGTCACTTTTACTCCAACACGCGACATACTGTCTAGATTTTCTGTTGCCACACGCGATGTTCCCGCGAAATCAGTTCACACTACTTGATCATCAGTAACAATTTTCAGTAAAATCACAGTTCAACGAATTAACACGTTGATTTCTTCCGGCGAAATATATATTCACCACAACACAAATATAATTAAGGTATACCATCAACACGCTTTTATATCACAATGAACCATGATCAGTTCAGAGAGAGAGAGAGAAATGGGGTTTAACGTCCACTCAACACAAACTAGGTCATTTCGGGACTAACATATTGTTTAATTTTATTTCAATAATTCGCTTTCGCGTAGGGGTCTTTAGCAGTGGGAGGAAACCGGAGTGCCCGGAGGAAACCCACGAGGTTGAGAAGGCGCCCCTATCTCCATGCCACATACGCTCACACCAGGGCTCGAAACCACAGCCGCAAGCCAGAGGTGACCGGTCAGCTAGAGGTCGAAGCGCGGCACTCTAGTCCACCAGGCCATCCCAACCCCCTATGATCAGTTCAACACAATAGTCGTCGATTAAATTCTCAAACATTACTTAAAGTTCACTTCGCGTTATCGCGTAATCTCTTTTCTTCTAAGTTCTCCAAAGGCGGTGGAGGAGCTTTATCTGTAGCGTTGGTCTGAAACCCTTCAGTTTTCCATTACCATCCAAAATCTGCAACTTCCTGTCCCCATCTAGGTATAAGTCGGTAAAGGCGTTCTTTTCCACCACCCTCTAATGTTTTGTGTATGGATTCTTTAATCGTAAATCCCAATGGCTCATTTGTATTAGACATAGCAATAGGCCATACGGACGGGGGAGGCGTTGATACACTGGAAGTTTTAGGCCTTGCACCAGGTGAATTATTCTCCCTGTGACTCAAAGGTATCGTAGACGGTTTCTTTGGACTTAAGGAAACTGCAACAGGTTCTTTAGATCTAAAAGACATATCAACAGGTATTTCAAGATCAACAGTCTTCTCTTGATTCGACAAAGGTGATTCGGGCTGCTGAGAAATTTGACAAACAAAACGTTTGGTAGCCTCCCAATCCACAACACTAGCTGGACTAGAACCAACAAAATTACTTGTTACCGTTGCTACCGGAACAGTCTTTTGTGCAGATTTAGAAGTATGGCCTTTAAATTTAGCAACTTCATCCATAGCTAGTTTAGGATAAATATCGCCTGAATTGTCGTTCTTCCGAAAATGTGTAGCTAGATGCCTTCTCCAGAAATATTTTGAGCGAAACCTCCCTTTACAATCAGCAAAATTGCATTAATAATTGTAAGACAAAACGTCTGGCGATAATTTGGACGGTTGGCTAATCGGTGGATGACTCCCAGTTTCTACACGGTGAGATATAAGATGTGTTTTACCAACGTCACCACCATCAACTACAAAAGAATTTACATTCCTGGACAAAGTAGTCGCTGCATTATTATACTGCTGACTTGTTAGGCTTTCCTTACAAGATTTAAACATATTATCAATCAAAGAACTACGAACCAAATCATCCTTTTCGGGACCTGATTCAGGGATAACCCTAACAATATTCCGTACAAGGGCAACAATAGTTACCTTTCTAAATGTAACCAATTCCTTACTTTGGTTACAAACTCTAAGGGGAAGCGAACCATCCCTCGCTGGTTTAACTTAGGTACATCCAATTAAAAGATAATCCGCAGGGGGATTTCTTAAAGACAATCCCTACCTGGATTGGTACCCTTCGTAATATCAACTTTAGCAGTGATCACTTGCTCATGCCCTGGTAATAATGTTGTGTCTTCTACAATTTTAACACGGCATACACCAATTCCACCCTTAGACTGACATTGGATTATCTGACCACTGACATAAATCTCGGACAAAGGATCATTAATATTAACATTTTCCTCTTTTGTAAAATCTAGATCAAGAATAGCCCTTGTTGGCATGGTCACAACTGCAGAGGGTAAAAATAAAACTTTTATCACTAACTTTAATCTTAAGAGATGCTCGACCCTTGACCTGCAAGGGCGAACCATCCGCTTGTAACAACTTAAAATTAATCGGACGCAACTCAAGTTTATCTTCAAATGAATCATAAAAATCTTCTGAAATCATCGACAGGCTAGCACCTGTATCAACTAAGAATTCTGTGCCCAGCCCCTCTACTTTGCCTTGAACAAAAATACCGGAACTGGAAGGGTTCACAACACCAACAGTTCTGTCTAAGTTAGAATGATGTGGCCTTGAACGTGCTGCCATTAGAACTGATACAGCAGGTTATCTCCCTGATTAATGTGCTGAAATGGTATCCTTCCATCTCGCCAAGAACCAGCAAGGGGACCCTTGCGAAACTAGGGACACATCGTAGAATAATGCCCTAACTCTAGACAATTAAAGCATGTTACTTCAGACAGGTCTCTTCGCTTCATATCTGAAATCTTATTTTCTGAATCTCGTAACTTCTCCTTCACTTCTTTCAATTCTTCTTTCAGACTTGCTATTATTTTATGCAGTTCAGAACTCTCAGATTCTGCCTTCTTTCCAGCCTTGGCTTTTACATTAGCTACATGAGTTGTGCCTACATCGGGATCTGAATGTTTAATGGCTTCTAACTCCATAACATGGTGTAGTGCGGCATTCAAATCTTGAGGACGTGCTTGACTAACAAGCATTCTGATCTGGCTATCTCCAAAATACTGGATAAAATGGTCTTTAGCCATCTCTTCTTTAGTTATTTCACTGCTTCTGGCATAAGCAGAATACACCAGGCGGTGGACAGCTTGAGCAAACTGTACCTTGTGCATCTCCGCTAACTCTGGGGGATCAAATTTCTGCTTTAAAGATTCTACCAAACAGGGGTAATTAAGAACATCAGTTGGTTTCAACGTACCAAATACATCACTTGCCTTACCTTTGACAGTCTGCCTGTCTTGCCCTTCTGCTAAATTCTGGAGAACAGCGACTGGAATTACTGGCTAAGGTTGAATACCTAATATCGCTCTGTCTTTGAGCATCTACTGGCGTAGACGTCCTTGTTCTAACAGGATTCGTATCCCTGTAATAATCTGCAGCTCTCTCCAAACCTGAAGTAGTCGAACTAAAACGAACACTGGATTGCCTTTGATTCTGACATTGAACAGAAGATATGCTCATGTTAGAAAATAAAGATGGCGAATTAACAGGAACTGTCGATCTCTGACTCGTGAATGATGGAGGAACAGCATCAACCCTTGTTTGGGATAACATCCGCTCGGGCGTTGTAATGTCGCTGTTATACGAATCTGTAAGTTCTGCAATAGCAGCCTCCAACTCTTCAAGACTCAAATTTTCAAATCTATTCACGGGGTGGTGGGGTTACACTTATATTTAAATCAACTATTAAGTCTACCAAACCAAAACCAACTAAATTCAAGAGCTTTGAATGTTTGGACTCTTTTGTAACTATAAAACAGAAAACCATACAGATAATAATCATATACCGTCCACCTGAAAAATCTGTCGATTTATTCTTCAATGAATTTAAGTCAAAGCAACACAATTTAACGATATATTGCAACCCACATTCGATAAGCTTTATCCAGTCGTACTTCAGCATATTAGAATTCGTCCAAAGTACGAATGGTTCAACGACGAAACACTACAAGCGAAGTGATCATGGCGGAATTCCAAGCTCCAAATCCATCGGGAACTATATCTGCTAGAGAAGCTCAATTTCAGTAGATGTGTTGTTGGTGCTAAGAAATCTTATAATTCAGATAGAATTGACAATAGTGACAACAAATTCAAATAGCTTTTTCGTATCTCCAATGCATTATCTGATTACAACTATGGTGTGACTTTACTTCCCGAGTCTAACACTGATCAACAGCTCGCTGATAAATTTCCCTCCTATTTTCTTAATAAAATATCCACCATTAGAACTAATCTTGCCCTGAATTCAGAAGGCAGGGTATCTTGCGATACAAATCCGACAGTTCTACCACCCTCATTAAGTTCATTTAGCACGGTCAGTGAACCTGAATTGTCAAAAATTATCACTTCATGTTCATCAAAATCATGCTCACTTGACCAAATTCCTACTCAGTTTTTGAAAGACTGTCTTCCATCATTAATTTGTGTCATCATAAATATTATAAATGCTTCAATCCGTGAAGACACCTTTAAGTCCGCTATAATATTTACACTCATCAAAAAGAAATCACTGGATCCAGAAATCGAGAAAAACTATCGACCTGTTTCAATGTTGAGTTTCATATACAAACTTCTTGAACGTGTCATTTCTAAACAGCTGACATCTCATGTTAGAGAAAATAATCTATTCGAGCCATTCCAAAGTGCATATAGGAAGTTTCACAGCACCGAAACAGCATTAGTGAGAGTCCACAATGATATCCTTACAGCATTAGATAATCAAAACTGCATTCTTCTGATCCTATTAGACCCATCTGCTGCTTTTGATACAGTAGATCATCAAATTCTTATTAATCGTCTGGAAACAGACTTTGAAATCACTGATGACGCTCTGAAAATAATCCAGTCTTATATCACCAATAGGACACAACGAGTTGTTGTTGGTCAGGAATCATCGACTGAATCTCAGCTGTGCTTGGGCCGATATTGTTCAGTTTATATACATCAAACATGGACTTGAATATCACCTCTATGCTGATGACACACAGTTATATATTTCGTTTAACCCTTGAAATCCTGACAATCTCAATATATCTAAAATCATCATTGAACAGTGTATTGACAGCATCAAAGTTTGGATGTCACAAAATTTCCTTAAATTGAATGACAAAACTGAATATTTAGTAATAGGCTCAAAATTCAAACTTTCTAAACTGGATGGCGATTTATCAGTTCGTGTAGGAGAGTCTACTGTATCTCAATCTAAGTCGGCTAGAAACATTGGAGCTATTTTTGACTCACACACTATAAACTCCAGAATGCCCCGTTCGGCATTTCTGTCCAAACGAGGTAAAATAAATGCCTCGTTGTCTGCAGTTCTAAAACCAGTTTTTTTTTTTAAATTGCCCTGTTTTTGGAACGAGGTATTTTGTTCAGAACGAGGCTTGTTAAAAATGCCTAGTTTAATAAACGTGGTTTTTTTTTCAAGATAGTTATTAGCGGTATTTGCTATCGGCGAATTTGTAAAAATTAAAATTGATGTTATTTGATACGAAAATAAACCAGTCCAAACTATGATATTATAATCAGAGAAATACACAAGACAAGAATATGCGCCATAGGTGGAGGTGTAAAACTATTGAAGACATACAACTACATTGATTAATTTATTGCCCAATCAGGTATAGGTGTTAAGTAACAACTGAGGTGTTGTGAAAGTCTGCGATATCACTTATGTGGAAGCGGACGTTAAACCACCAGCTTAGGTAAGTAAGTAAGTTGTGAAAGCTAAATTGGGGTTGGAAATCAATCAAGGTAGCTGTGTGTTTTAAACCTCCACCTAACTGTTATCGCAGACAACAAATTAGTGTTTATCTGATCTAAATACAACAAATAATCCATTAAATTTCATCTCATATTTCCAATACGCCAGTTTATTTTTTATATTTATTGACTGTTTCTGTTAAAACCCCATAACATTGCACAAAATATTATTGGAGCAAAGTTATATAAACGCACAGCGATAAATTTGTTGGCTTCATACCAATTGTCAATTGAATGGGGAAAAAAGCACACCTCATACATTGAAATTTAATTAAAACGTTTTATTATGAAGACAGATGGGTATTAATAATGCGAAAATAATTTATGGTATGGCGTGTATAATTATAATATCATGGTTTGGACTGGTTTTATTTTCGTATTAAATAACATAAATTATATTTTTTACAAATTCGCTGATAGCAAATACCGCTAATAACTATCTTGAAAAAAAAAACACGTTTAGTAAACGAGGTATTTTACCCAGCCTTGTTCTGAACAAAAAAACTCGTCCCCAAAACAGGACAATTTAAAAAAATACTCGTTTTGGAACTGCAGACAACTAGGCACTTATTTTACCTCGTTTGGACAGAAATGCCAAACGAGTCATTCTGGGGTTTATAGTGAAATATGAATATGGAATGCCAAATAAATAACATTTGTAAAACAGGGTACTTTCACCAGAGAAACATTGGTAAAATCAAGAAATATATACCAATAGATGCTACTAAGTCACTAATTCAAGCCTTAGTTATTTCAAGACTGGACAATTTCAACTCACTGCTTTCTGGTGTTCCCAAAAAATCACTCGATAAACTTCAACAACTCCAAAACTCTACTGCCCGTCTTATAACTGGATCTTCAAAATTTAATCTTATAACACCAATTTTATTTACGAGGACGGTGTTCTGTGACATCAGTAAAGCTTTTGACAGAGTCTGGCATGCCGGACTTTGTCATAAGCTGGACTCTGTAGGCATCAGAGGGGGCTACTAAACTGGTTTAAAAACTATCTATGCAATCGAAAACAGAGTGTTTTACTTAGTGGTGCTTCTTCTGATGCCTCCATTGTTCCTGCTTGTGTTCCACAGGGCTCCGTTCTCGGTCCTCTTTTATTCCCTGTTTACATAAATGATATAGTTCATGAACTTGATTCAAACGTTAAATTATTTGCAGACGATACCACATTATATTTACTTATTGAAGATCCAATTAAAAGTGCAGAAGTCTTAAATCTAGATATCGAGAGAATAAATTTTTGGGCAGACAAATGGCTAGTTACTTTCAACCCCTCAAAAACTGAAACACTCACCACTTCTACACGAATGCCTTCTCAATCACCGCCCCTATTTTTGAATAACATTGAAATTAAAGAAGTTTTAGAACATAAACATTTAGGCTTTTTTTCCAAAATAATACGAAATTTGATGTCCACATTAATAATATTTGTAAAAAAGTTAGTAAACTAGTAAACTGTTTAAGATCTCTGAAATATCGACTAAACAGAAAATCCCTTTATACAATAGATAGTTCTTTTATTTTACCTCATTTCGATTATGCAGATGTTATATGGGACGGTTGCACAGAACACCTAACTAATAGACTTGAGCAACTACAATTAGATGCACTGCGCACTATTTGTGGCGGCGTGAGAGGAACTAGCCATTCCTTATTATATCAAGAAACTGGAATTGTCCCTTATAAAGAACGACGGAAAAGACATAAGTTGTTTTTATTTTATAAAATTGTTAAAAATCTAACACCTGAATACCTATCTAACTTATGCATTACCAAACCCCAATATTATTCTTTTAGACATACCAATATCCCAGAATTCTTTTGCCGCACTACCTTATTTTACAATTCGTTCTTTCCATCTGCTACTAGATTATGGAATTCCCTTGACTCTACTGTCCAGTCCTCAGAATCACTAGCAAAATTTAAATTACATTTTACTAAATCAGATATCAATGTTCCTATTTATTTTAATTATGTCAAACGTAAAAATCAAATAATTCATTCCAAATTCAGACTTTCTTGTAGCGACTTAAATTCTCATCTTTTTTACGTCATCTCTCTGATTCCCCAGCTTGCATTTGTGGTCATCAAGTTGAAGACGTTTATCACTTCCTTCTTGTTTGCTCCTTACATTCAAATGTCAGAAATAATACCATATTATGTCTACCACCATTATATCGAAATATTAATATCCTTTTATATGGAAATTCCGATTTTTCACTAAAAGAAAATACTAAAATTTTTTCAGCTGTTCATGATTTTATTGAAAAATCGAAGCGTTTCAGCCATTGAGTAACTATACTTTTCATCTTAATTTTTTTTCTTAAAAAATGTTAATATATTGGCCAAAATTTTTTATTTTATATGAAATGTATGTAATTGTATATTTGTATATATGTTATAGTTTAACTATTATTTCTCATAATTCTTAATGTATATACTTTTCTTTGTAACGGAGAGGGGTGATATAGGCTCTGTCCTGTTCCCCAATCCTATTCACTAGTTTGAATAAAATATTGTTTAAACAAAAAAAAAAAAAAAAAAATCGGAGCACTTTGTGAAAGGTGCGCTATAGAAATACACTAAAATAATAATAAAAAAAATAATGTTGAAAATTGATGACATCCAAACAGCAAAAAACGTAACTCCAAATATCAACCTCTTCCAAATTCTTCACAAATCTATCCCACTTTAGTGTTACCCACACTAAACGACACTAATAAAAGCAGGAACTTAAAAAGGTTTTAATTAAGATAAGAAACATATATGATGGTTGGGGAAAGCAAGGTAGAATTCAGGTATCCGGAATTACGTGACTTCGGGACGATTTGTGGTCGTCTCTTACTATGTAATATTAATACTCACTAACAAAACACTGCTAAAAACACTTTCTACTACTAGACGTAAAGACTAAATAAATAAAACACTGTGTTCAAACGCCGTTATTATCGCTATCTAAAACACTTCCTTGAGCCAGGATAATATATCCAGTCTACAAGACATAAAGGCTAATGCATGGAGTACTACTACTACTACTTAGTGTTTAAAGCTGAACTCCGGTTACAAAAATGCCGAAATAATTAAATAAAAAAAAGTTAACGCCTCCAGCCGCCATACTTGTTTCCAATATGTGAAATAAATATGGCGGACATGGAGGCTTATGACCTGGAAGGAGAACGCTAGATCGGAGACGGTCCTACGCAAATTGTGACGTCATACGTGAATTGTTGGTTAGGGTAAGGGTTAGGCTTGATCATGGGTTAGGGTTAGGGCTAGCCCTTTTTATATCTCGGGACTTTGACCAAATCTACCGGTCCTAGCCCTTACCCTAACCCACAATCTATATATGACGTCATATGTGCTAAAATACGTAGGACCGTCGCCGATCTAGCGTTCTCCGACCTGGAAAGGTTAGCCGATCTCACTTCCTGTTTGTTGCTTATCAGCCACCTGTACACATCCGGTTTTACGCTTCACTAGTGATTGCTCTATTTTTCCCAACAGTATACCAAATATTGAAGATTGCAAAATGTCTGATCAGGTAAGCCTGTAAATAATTATATGAACCGCGTCTACTACAATATAGCCTAAGCTTTACTCTAAGGTTAGCCGATCTCACCTCCAGTTTGTTGCTTATCAGCCACCTGTACACATCCGGTTTTACGCTTCACTAGTGATTGCTCTATTTTTCCCAACAGTATACCAAATTATTGAACTTTTTTGGTGATTTACATTGTGTAAGATATTCACAAGAAGACGTGGAAAAAATAATAATAATATGAAGAAGACAGTAGTTTGTGTTGCTGATTTGTTTTGCTTGGAAATTTCACGTCGAGGTAAGTCATCTTTTGTTTTAGAGTAAAGCTTAGGCTATATTGTAGTAGACGCGGTTCATATAATTATTTACAGGCTTACCTGATCAGACATTTTGCAATCTTCAATATTTGGTATACTGTTGGGAAAAATAGAGCAATCACTAGTGAAGCGTAAAACCGGATGTGTAAAGGTGGCTGATAAGCAACAAACAGGAAGTGAGATCGGCTAACCTTTCCAGGTCGGAGAACGCTAGATCGGCGACGGTCCTACGTATTTTAGCACATATGACGTCATATATAGATTGTGGGTTAGGGTAAGGGCTAGGACCGGTAGATTTGGTCAAAGTCCCGAGATATAAACAGGGCTAGCCCTAACCCTAACCCATGATCAAGCCTAACCCTTACCCTAACCAACAATTCACGTATGACGTCACAATTTGCGTAGGACCGTCTCCGATCTAGCGTTCTCCTTCCAGGTCATAAGCCTCCATGTCCGCCATATTTATTTCACATATTGGAAACAAGTATGGCGGCTGGAGGCGTTAACTTTTTTTTTATTTAATTATTTCGGCATTTTTGTAACCGGAGTTCAGCTTTAAACACTAAGTAGTAGTAGTAGTACTCCATGCATTAGCCTTTATGTCTTGTAGACTGGATATATTATCCTGGCTCAAGGAAGTGTTTTAGATAGCGATAATAACGGCGTTTGAACACAGTGTTTTATTTATTTAGTCTTTACGTCTAGTAGTAGAAAGTGTTTTTAGCAGTGTTTTGTTAGTGAGTATTAATATTACATAGTAAGAGACGACCACAAATCGTCCCGAAGTCACGTAATTCCGGATACCTGAATTCTACCTTGCTTTCCCCAACCATCATATATGTTTCTTATCTTAATTAAAACCTTTTTAAGTTCCTGCTTTTATTAGTGTCGTTTAGTGTGGGTAACACTAAAGTGGGATAGATTTGTGAAGAATTTGGAAGAGGTTGATATTTGGAGTTACGTTTTTTGCTGTTTGGATGTCATCAATTTTCAACATTATTTTTTTTATTATTATTTTAGTGTATTTCTATAGCGCACCTTTCACAAAGTGCTCCGATTTTTTTTTTTTTTTTTTGTTTAAACAATATTTTATTCAAACTAGTGAATAGGATTGGGGAACAGGACAGAGCCTATATCACCCCTCTCCGTTACAAAGAAAAGTATATACATTAAGAATTATGAGAAATAATAGTTAAACTATAACATATATACAAATATACAATTACATACATTTCATATAAAATAAAAAATTTTGGCCAATATATTAACATTTTTTAAGAAAAAAAATTAAGATGAAAAGTATAGTTACTCATTAATTGTCTATGCAGGTATATATATATTACAGTCAATCTGTGTAATCAGTCATTTCGCGTAATGACTAAATGAATCAGTCATTTCACGAAGAGCCTGTGAGCACCAGACAATACGTGTAATGACTGAAGATTCCAGACATTACACGAAATGACTACAATTCCTACCCTTTTTTTACACATAATGCCTGATTGCAGATTTTGCAAATTAGGCAATATGTGTAGACCTAAACACATAACATAAACTTTTAAAATGAAACATTATATTAGCTTTTAGTTTTATTTCGCTTTTCTGGGCATTAGGTAATGTAGAATGGTTGTTTTTATTGAATTGAACTTTTAAGTTTAAATCCTGCCCTTCCTATAACCTGTTTTTAGTTTCATGGAAGACCAATTGCCGTTTTAATAGATGAATGATGTCATTTCAATTTGAAAGAATCAATATAACTAAAACTACTCACTGATTTAATTATCCGGCCTTTAGGGAACCACTGAAGCTTTGTAGGGTCTTTGTTCTAATGGTGTTTGTATTTAAGTGAAATCATGTTAAATCTTTATGCATTTATCAACATTTTTCACTGACAATATTAATTAAATTTTTATCTTCGTTAAGGGTTTTAAGTATCTAAAATACCTGATAAAATCGTTGTCAACATTTCAAAATAAGTTAGCCATTAAACATTGTGTTTTATTTTCAGGTAGAGTGTCATAGTGAATGTAGTTATTAGCATTACCCTTATCACCCTTAATCACTTTCAATAATTACATTAAAGATACATTATGGGAGATTTTGACAAGGAGTTAGCCATTCTTGCTATAAAAGTTCAAAAATAGATGTTGAAACAAGAATATATTGAAAATTTCAGTCAAATAACTTTATCCTGAACAAAGTTGTTACCACTTTAATTTTTTACTAGAAATGGTAGTTAAATTCATCGACACCCTTTTCCCACTATGGCCGATTGTTGATTGACAGGCGTTAACTCCACCTACATAGTCTCAATCATCAAGTAATGTTTAAACAGTATCTAGTGAAGCTTGTGTATAGCCTCGGTCATCACTGTCTTTTATGAATAATTTCCGGAAGTATGATGACGTCAACGTCACAGAGAAACCCCACCCACGACGCCATAGTGATTAAATCAGTCGACGAAATCCTGTTTTAATCCGAGCCCAATCCAAGCCATCCGTGCCATCCGTGGGTCTACAGAGTTCATTTTGGGCTTGTTGTTTAAATAAAGATCTAATTTATAATTTCTATGACATCTGAGGCTCAAAGGAAGACCGACAAAAGTCAGTTTTTGCTCTTCCATAATGTATGTTAGTTTCCTTCAAGGTAATAAGAAGGGTGTCTCTGGTTGGTCAGCATTAACCACGTATTGCTGTTTACAGGTTTATATTGTCTTGCTATATTTTATATATTTTGTCATTGCTTGATAATGATAAGAGAAGCCTAGTCAAAACATCATTCAGTAATAAGCAATAATTGTATTCCATAGAATTGTGACCAGTATTTTCCAGTTAAATTACTAAATTCCATTGAAAAAATTTACTTGATATCATCATGGCAGAATCTTACGAAAAATCAGTTTAAAGCAGAGCTTTACAAGAAATATGAAGTTTGCAAGAAAATTTTAATTCCTTCGCAAACTACCAGCCAGGATCCGACGCCAACTCCCAGTCAGGTACTGTCACAAACTACCAGTCCGAAACCGACACTAACTACCAGTCCGAAACCGACACTAACTACCAGTCAGGAACCGTCACAAACTACCAGTCAGGAAATGTCACAAACTACCAGTCAGGAACCGACACAAACTACCAGTCTGGATTTTGACTTCGAATTACAGCTGGCCAAATTGAACAGGGGAATAGTCCCTTCGATTTACCCAATGCACGTTTGCAAAACATCCTACGGGAAAGAAATGGTGCCAGGTGGGAGACAACGTAGCTGTACCTATCCCTCTAATGGAAAGAGGTTGTGGTGATCCACGAAATATTCTGGGAATTATCTTCGACTGTGATAAGAATAACATGTACACCATTTGTGTCAAAGCAGTGATTCGGAAAGCGAAGTTTTCACGCAATCAGTTTTCACGCAATCAGTCAAATCATCCTGGTATTCTAACGGTAAAGTGCGAGCACAGGGCCACAACGACAAAATCTGTAGAGTTGAACTATTTCCTGACTTAGAAGAACAACTTATACTTAGATTAGGTGACCAGTAGCGTGGGCTAATTATACACTGAAAAAAAACTTGTGTTGGATCGCAACACAAGTACTTGTGTTAAAACTAATCTACACAAGTTTGTGTTGTTTTGCATTGCATTTACACAAACTTGTGTAGATTTGTAAAGATCTTGTGTGTTTTCATATCAGTAACACAAGTATTGTGTAGGCATACCGTCAACCAAAGAATTTTTTCTTTTGGTTTTTGTTTTTTTGTTGTTTTTTTTTTTGTTTACAAAGTCAGAATTCGGGAGTTCACAAGTTTAAGAAAAGTAATAAAATAAAAAGTTTAATTCAAATCCCGAAAATTACATGGGGTTCTTCACTGGAAGAGTGTGCGCACTCATTAATCAGACAATTGTCGGGCAGACTTGAATGTTAATTGGTGTTAAGTTGTCTATAAAGATGAAATGTCTGGTTGTCTTTTTTTATTGATCCAATAAACTGATAAATCAAAGGAATATATAGTGTACATGTGATTTTCAGCACACTTGTGTTTGTCAAAATTGATTCAATGTGCATTGGAAAACAATGAGTAAAACTCTTAGTAATGTAATTGGTTGGTGTAATCGAAATTATACAGTATATTGGTTAACTAAACAGTAACCAATCAAATTTAATTAATCTTCCAGATTTGTCTCATAATTGATTTATTGATACAATGGTTCTCCAAGTTATCTATACTCTATTTGATATTTTATCAGCGACATTCAGTTAGACATTTAACTGTAGGACGCCATGTTTCGTAGTAGTGTCAACCGAGAGTGATATTTTGAAAAATATAATTGTCACACAGTATACAGGACCGCAGGTTTGTAAAATTTAAAAAAAAAATAAAACCGTGTATTTAATTTAGCATCGATTTATTGTTTATATGTATATTACTAATAATTAAAAACAAACAAGTCAGACCAAGACTTGTTCTAGAACCTCGTAATCTTCAACGTACGTTATTCGTAGAATATTTTTCTGGATGTTAGAGACTAACTCAGAACAATTAAACCGGAAGTGTGTATTTGATAATGGCGGACAAGAAAATTTTTTTGATTGTTTCTAAAGCCTCCCGGACCCGGTAATTCAGCAGTCTAACGAATTTGTCTTAATTTTTCTGAAAACGTGCTTTATTAATATTATTCGGCGCTACATCGTTGTTCAAATACTTGTACTTGCAAAAAACAACACCAACTGGGACCAGCAGGTAAGAATTTCTCTTCATTTTATAACTCGCCAGGCAGCCATCTTTGTTTGCAAAATGAGAAATACGTGTATATCAGGCATGGACTATACTGTAGCTAGTTACTAACTTTTGTACTAGTTTAATTGGAATTTAATCTTAATTTAAACACATTTTATTGTTCTAAGTAACAAGTGGATAAGGCACAAGTTTTACAACTCAGAACGCCATCTCCAAAATGTAATCTTATCTGTGTAAAAGAAAAAACAACCAAACAAACCTTTTATTTTTATATTAATCAATGCAACGTACTGATTCAGAAACTAACACCTGCCGTCTGAAGTTTCTCTATAATTTCTTCTTTTTATTTCAGTCATTGATGTTAGCATAGGCCTACTCCACAAAGAAAAACTGGTAAGTATTTCATTTTCTTTTAATATATTCTTTTTAATAATATCACTATCAGTAGTAATATCCAGTCAAGAGAGAGGGGAAATCAGGTTTTAATTTCACTTAACAGAACTGTGCGATAAACATGTCCTTGTATTAAATTGGTGGAATCAAGTAGGCCCATGCATGATATATATCCTAGAATCAAGTAGGACTGTTGTTACATTTCCGCTATTTTCCTGAGCACTGACCATTGTGTATGTTGTGTTTATATTAATTCGACATAAACTTTGGAGTTGTTGTTAGTGTTTGTTGCATAACAGAATGGTCTGTTTCAAATATGATATTTGCATAAGTATAAACGTAAATCGGCAGTGCTGGACACACTAGCAGAAGGATTCTGCTGAATCAATCAGCGCTAAATTCATGTAGTGTGTACACTGACATTCGCCCAAATCAAACAGGTTTGATATATTTGGCTGAACTATATTTGATTGGTGTGCTCGCTTTGTTGAAGCATTCGTCTGGTTTTAGAATTCATTAGCCAATAAGCACACATTCATATCAAGAAGTCACATGAATTTTTTGAAGACAAATGTTAAATCATGTGACCTAAAAGCTAATGTAACTGTCAACTGAGTGGTGAATCTGAGGAGGGAGGAAAAGAGAGAAATGGGGTTTAACGTCCACTCAACACAAACTAGGTCTTTTTGGGACTAACATATGGTTTAATTTTATTTCAATAATTCGCTTGCACGTAGGGGCCTTTAGCAGTGGGAGGAAACCAGAGTGCCCGGAGGAAACCCAAAAGGTTGAGAAGGCGCCCCTATCTCCATGCCACATGTGCTCACACCAGGGCTCGAAACCACAGCCGCAAGCCAGAGGTGAGCGGCCAGCTAGAGGTCGAAGCGCGACACTCTAGACAACTAGGCCTGGAGTATCCACTATCGTCTAATTACTGTGACAGTCCAGTCAAATGACAAACAAGGGTTATTAAAATAGATTTTCACGGCTTATGTAAAATCTTCAGGATTCAAATGGTTTTGGATACCGTAGATATTTTAGTTTCAATTTCATATCACACAGTTTGTATATGGTAAGATATCGTAAACAGTTAATTACATGTCACATATTCATATTTTTCAGTTTCCATATTAGATGCCATAGCAAATAAAACATCATATAATAAAATAAGAAAAAAAAAACAAATATGGGAGAAGAAAGAGCTGAAAGAATGGGGTTTTTGGAGGGTGAGTGTTCAATTCTAATAGAAAAGATTGTTGATATGGTAATTTGAAATCTCACCATTAAATGTGTTTGGCACAATGTAGCCCGGTTGGAACGGAGGTGACATTAGCCTCCATTTCAGTTTATCATTTTGAAATATAAAATTCAATTTAGTATAGTAAAAGTATACACACACATGTATGTGCACATATGACTGTCTCATTTGTGGAAGGTTGAGGTGGGTAAGACGCTGCAGGTTTGCTCCCAATGTTGACATAGAAAATTCAGGATGGAGGGCCTGACAAGGACATTCGTCTAGTTGTTCAGATTGAACAACAAAACATGGTCCTGTGTTCACATTGGCATGCATGTAAAAGATCCTCTGGCAATTGTAATTTGATACAAGAGTATGCCTTAGGGTCGCGGTACCGTGCAAAATTTCAGTCCAAAAGGCCAAAGGCCTTTTTGTGACTTCTAAGGGGGTGGCCCGGGGGTGAATTGCCGGTTGGATGGCCGGATGGTTAGGACATGCGCGCTGTATCATAAAGCTGCGGGTCCTCCAGTTGCTCTCACTCCTAATGACCCCTCAGCGCAAGCAAATTATTGAAATAAAATTAAACTGTATGTTGGTCCCAAAATGACCTAGTTTGTGTCAAGTGGATGTTAAACCAAATTTCTATCTTTCTCTGACTCTAACCCATTTCATTTGAGCATTATATTCTGTCTGGGCCTGTAACTTGACAAGACAAAAGGAGTGTTACACAAAGTTGAAACAAAATAGAAACTAAGTCTGAATGTGGCAAAATAAATTGTTTATTTAAACATTATGAACCATATAGAAAGTATTCTTATTTCCCACTTTTTATTTTTTAGGCTGAAGCACCCTCGGAGGAGAATTTAATGAATGATAAAAAGAAGAGAAACCAAGCATCAATTTATTTTATAATTCTGGAAAAGAATGCATTTGACCCAATTTTAAATATTTATTTTTTGTTTTTAATGTTAATTATTCTTCGAAAACACAGTTGGATTTTAATCCTCTTATTAATTTCTGTATAATATAATATATAAATCACGTAAAATTTGGTCGGAAATCATAAAAGTATTTAATAGGCATTATCTAGAAACCAAATGTAGATCAGATATACCCAGAATTACAAAAAACCTTGACCTACATTATGGTGACTTTTCCTTGTTTATGAAACGAAATAAGGTTTAATATCCTAATATCCCACTTTTCTGTGTTATTAGGGTGATTTTGCCTTACAGTCTACTCTTATATCTAATATTTCAACTGTCAAGGCTTCATTAAAGGGAACTCAGGGGGTCGAATGGTTAACAGGCACACATTGGATCAGGAGGTCTGGCAATGAGTCAAATATGTCAATTGTCAAGGATACTTTAAAGTGAACACAGTCAAAGTGGCTTTGATTCAGGCTTGTACCCAGTTTGTGTCAAGTGGACGCTTAGCCTCATTTCTATCTCTTCTTTAAAATACACGGCAATGTGTACATTAGATCGAGGTTTTTTGTCCTATCCAAACAACTATATATTGTCCCTTCCCATGTCCTGCACTACTGACATGGAGGAACTATGCTTGGAACTCCAGTTGAAATTTCTCGGCCAACACCTTATACTCACCGTGGCTTCCCATTGCTTATGATTTGTAATTGTATATAAATATTTTGTACATATTATTCAATATTTGCCATTGTCTCTCATATTTTTATATTTTAATCCTGCAGTCTTGATGCTTTGCTCCTTATATGTACAAAATATTCATTTTGTTCGGGGTTTTTTTCCTAATGAGGAAAGAGTTCTACACCATTTTATTACTACTGTAAAATAGGTCATTTTTCTTTTGTTAATTTTCTGTGTATGCTAGTTATTTCTAGATTACTCAATAATCACATGTAATTCGACTTATAACACTTTTCACTGTTTGAAAGTAATTCAAATAAGTGGATAATGTATCTTATTAGTGCTTGGTATATATCTTATTAATTTAAATATATTTGAATTATATATTTTGGGGGTATGGGGTAGGGATACTGTCTTTATATGCTAGTTCTTGTTGATGCTTTGCTCCGTATATGTACAAAATATTCATTTTGTTTGGTTTTTTTTCCTAATAAGGAAAGAGTTCTACATCATTTTATTACTACTGTAAAATAGGTCATTTTTCTTTTGTTAATTTTCTGCGTATGCTAGTTATTTCTAGATTACTCAATAATCACATGTAATTCGACTTATAACACTTTTCACTGTTTGAAAGTAATTCAAATTAGTGGATAATTTATCTTATTAGTGCTTGGTATATATCTTATTAAATTTAAATATATTTGAATTATATATTTTGGGGGTATGGGGTAGGGATACTGTCTTTATATGCTTAGTATTTGTTGATGAGTAAAGAAAAATTTAAATAGCTATTTTATAGTTTGTGATTTGAGGGTGGGGGGGTTATTTAACACAATTTTATTAATATTATTTTTCTGTTAACATTCCAAATATCATTTTATGAATAAATAATAATTTAACAAAAAAAAAAATATTGTTACCTCATTTATCAAACTTTGCAGGTTAAACAGAGCAAAAGGGGGGATGCTGCATGGGAAAAGTTGCTATATTGGATATAAAGTGAGGGAAATACAACACAAGTTTTTGTTGATGGTTATACACAAGTTTGTATATGAAACCACACAAGTTTCAGAAATTTCAACACAAGTTTCAGATATTTCAACACAAGTTTCAGATATTTCAACACAAGTTTCAACACAAGTTTCAAAAATTTCAACACAAGTTTCAGAAATTTCAACACAAGTTTCAGAACTTTCAACACAAGTCTTGTGTAGATTTTCACACAAGTTTCAACACAAGTTTGTGTTGTTTGACAAATTTTAACACAAGTCTTGTGTTGTTTCAGCATTTAACACAAGTTTGTGTTGTTTCAACACAAGTTTGTGTTGTTAAATAGTAACACCCAACTTGTGTTGAAAACAACACAAGTTTGTGTTGTTTCAACACAAGTTTTTTTTCAGTGTAAGTAAACTACAGTTAGATTTCCGACTTACTGACGGGTACGTGAGTTATCAGTCAATGAGCGGTATAATCGACAAGTGAAATGTACTCGGGCGTATACGCTCTACCATACAAACTTACCTTTCCTAGATCTTATTTTTTATACTGTTAATACATAAAGGCACATACTATTGAAGTTAGCAGGGTGACATACACCTATTTATCTATTATTTTACTAGCATCTGATCCAACAGATACATATGTATCTATGTGCGTATAGGTATGCGCGCATATACATGAAATTATATATGTAATACCTCGTAATCGTATGTGCTATACCCAGCTTTAAATTATACAACCCCACATGAAATTATATGTGTAATACTTGGTAATCGTATGTGTTATACCTAGCTTTAAATTATATAACCCCACACGTCCCCTTAGTTTTATCTTCAAACTTTTATCACATCTCGGCCAACACCTTATACTCACCGTGGCTTCCCATTGCTTATGATTTGTAATTGTATATAAATATTTTGTACATATTATTCAATATTTGCCATTGTCTCTCATATTTTTATATTTTAATCCTGCAGTCTTGATGCTTTGCTCCTTATATGTACAAAATATTCATTTTGTTCGGGTTTTTTTTCCTAATGAGGAAAGAGTTCTACACCATTTTATTACTACTGTAAAATAGGTCATTTTTCTTTTGTTAATTTTCTGTGTATGCTAGTTATTTCTAGATTACTCAATAATCACATGTAATTCGACTTATAACACTTTTCACTGTTTGAAAGTAATTCAAATAAGTGGATAATGTATCTTATTAGTGCTTGGTATATATCTTATTAATTTAAATATATTTGAATTATATATTTTGGGGGTATGGGGTAGGGATACTGTCTTTATATGCTAGTTCTTGTTGATGCTTTGCTCCGTATATGTACAAAATATTCATTTTGTTTGGTTTTTTTTCCTAATAAGGAAAGAGTTCTACACCATTTTATTACTACTGTAAAATAGGTCATTTTTCTTTTGTTAATTTTCTGTGTATGCTAGTTATTTCTAGATTACTCAATAATCACATGTAATTCGACTTATAACACTTTTCACTGTTTGAAAGTAATTCAAATTAGTGGATAATTTATCTTATTAGTGCTTGGTATATATCTTATTAAATTTAAATATATTTGAATTATATATTTTGGGGGTATGGGGTAGGGATACTGTCTTTATATGCTTAGTATTTGTTGATGAGTAAAGAAAAATTTAAATAGCTATTTTATAGTTTGTGATTTGAGGGTGGGGGGGTTATTTAACACAATTTTATTAATATTATTTTTCTGTTAACATTCCAAATATCATTTTATGAATAAATAATAATTTAACAAAAAAAAAAATATTGTTACCTCATTTATCAAACTTTGCAGGTTAAACAGAGCAAAAGGGGGGATGCTGCATGGGAAAAGTTGCTATATTGGATATAAAGTGAGGGAAATACAACACAAGTTTTTGTTGATGGTTATACACAAGTTTGTATATGAAACCACACAAGTTTCAGAAATTTCAACACAAGTTTCAGATATTTCAACACAAGTTTCAGATATTTCAACACAAGTTTCAACACAAGTTTCAAAAATTTCAACACAAGTTTCAGAAATTTCAACACAAGTTTCAGAACTTTCAACACAAGTCTTGTGTAGATTTTCACACAAGTTTCAACACAAGTTTGTGTTGTTTGACAAATTTTAACACAAGTCTTGTGTTGTTTCAGCATTTAACACAAGTTTGTGTTGTTTCAACACAAGTTTGTGTTGTTAAATAGTAACACCCAACTTGTGTTGAAAACAACACAAGTTTGTGTTGTTTCAACACAAGTTTTCTTTCAGTGTAAGTAAACTACAGTTAGATTTCCGACTTACTGACGGGTACGTGAGTTATCAGTCAATGAGCGGTATAATCGACAAGTGAAATATACTCGGGCGTATACGCTCTACCATACAAACTTACCTTTCCTAGATCTTATTTTTTATACTGTTAATACATAAAGGCACATACTATTGAAGTTAGCAGGGTGACATACACCTATTTATCTATTATTTTACTAGCATCTGATCCAACAGATACATATGTATCTATGTGCGTATAGGTATGCGCGCATATACATGAAATTATATATGTAATACCTCGTAATCGTATGTGCTATACCCAGCTTTAAATTATACAACCCCACATGAAATTATATGTGTAATACTTGGTAATCGTATGTGTTATACCTAGCTTTAAATTATATAACCCCACACGTCCCCTTAGTTTTATCTTCAAACTTTTATCACATGGTAAAGCCCCCACCCACCCACCGCTCCGTGTTAACCATGACATCTTATATTACCGTCTGTTCCAGCAGGTTAAAGGTCTGGAGACACTCAATTTTTGTATGTAGAAATTCGTTGACAAAATTAAATTTGTTATTCTGAGAAACCCCGTGTAAACGGTTTCTTGTCTGTTACTAGGTATACCTGAGAGGTATCTTCTGGAATTGCTATCACCTTTCGTAATCTATCGACCACCATCCCCTTCCTTATTGACAATTACCTAATTTTAACATCCAAATCAATGATAAATAAATCATTAATTAAATCATGATGATAAATTGCATTGATTATAGACCTTGATAAAATTAGATGGGTTATAATATATATTTTTTTTTTTTTTTTTTTTTTGATAGCTCTCCCAAATAGAAGATCTACTTCTATTGATATATGAACATGCACTATTATCTTATTACCTTCACTGTTTATAGATGGCTCCCTATTACTACGCAGTACCACAATATTTGTCCAACATAACGGTAATTATATATCTGTCTACCTAAAGTTATCCAGAACCTTATCAACCAACCGTGACGGGCACTTGCTAACGTATCGTCCAGCCTGTAGATATGGATATGGTGACGTGATTCTCGACAAACCCCCTTACTCAACTTCTGAGGTGCATATCCATGTAAGCATTGAGTAGTTGTCCGAGAAAGACATGTCGTTAGTTCACACATTACTAAAAGTACTCCCTTTGTTTGACCTTAATATAACAATACGCTGCTAAATCCGAGGACCCTCCTTTAAAATGTGTCAAACATTATACTTTGTAAATATTATAGTTGATTACTTGTATATTATTTCTCTATATTCAATTGTGTTTTGTATTCCTGCACATTTATATCACCAGTCTGTCATCAGTCTAGAAGATCAGTTTTGTCATGTTAGTTCTATCTCAATAACAGCTGGCAGTTCGCTAAATTCTTGCGGTGTACATGTTACATTAAATCCTATAACAATATGCCATTGATGGCATCTTTAAATCGTGATACACTGCAAAATAAGCAGTCAACTCTGGGCGTTTATTATAATGAATTCACATCTCGTCTCGTTGATTTTTGTTTTAGTCATCCGTATCTTCCGATTGAATTAGTTTTACTAAGTAACGACGTTCACCCAAATCCAGGTCCACCTAACCTTTCCGTCCTCCACCTAAATACAAGAAGCATTAGAAACAAAATTGATGAAATTTCCTTGGAATTAATAAAGTTCGATATTTTGACCTTTTCGGAAACATGGCTAGATGACTCGGTTGATCTCAGTAATGTCAGAATCGATAGTTATCACCCGCCGGTCCTACTAAACCGTGAGGATTGTAGGGGTGGCGGTATAGCAGTTTACGTCAAAGAATACCTGTACTTCAAACCAAGACATGACCTCACAATTAAAGGTTTGGAAGCTCTGTGGGTTGAAGTTCGGTATGCAAAAGATAAATTTCTGATAGGAACTTTTTATCGCCCACCGTCTGTTAGCGCTTCCTATTGGAATTTAATCGAAGATAGTTTTAATTTCACTAAGGATTTCGCTGACTACAACACCATCATTTTAGGCGATTTTAATGTCGACTTTTTGACGAAAACTCGATCTAAGATCCACGACTTCATCGATAATTTAGATTTTAAACAAGTGATTAATTCCCCTACGCGTATCCAGCGCGACTCTAAAACTCTACTTGATCTCGCTATTGTAAGCTGTCCTGATTTTGTAAAAGATATTGAAATTCTTGATTGTAGCTTAAGTGATCATTGTCCAATCGTCCTTTATCTTAATACGTCCAAACCGAAAGTCCATAGTTACCAACGAACTATCTGGAAATACCAAAATCTAGATGTAGATGGCCTTAATAAATTTATCCTTAATCGTGACTGGGAAGAACTCTTTTCAAACAAACAGGATCTTGAATCTCTTGCTGCAAATTTCTCAGAGGTAATCATTAATGGAATAAAAACATTCGTGCCCCATAAAACCGTAACTATCCGTCCAAAAGACCAAAAATGGTTTAACAGCCGTTTGAGAAAATTACTAAGACAGAAAAACAGAATTCACAAGAAAGCAAAATTATCAAATATTCCTGAACAATGGCGTAAGTTTCGAATTATCAGAAATAAAGTAACATCAGAAATTAGAAAAAGCAAGAAGGCGTATATAGATAAAATTGATTCAGAAGTTAACTCAAATTGTTTCAACGAATCTAAATGGTGGTCTCTTATAAAGGATATTTCATTTAAACGTGGAAATTCATCTACAAAAATCCCTCCTTTATCTCACGGAGACAAAATATATTTTGATAATTATGACAAAGCGGAAGCTCTAAATGATTTTTTTGTTTCCCAGTGCTCAGTAAGCGACGATTGTGAAACTCTACCAACAATTGCTTTTCTTGAAACTTCTATTCCAAACCTAAATGTCAATGTTACCCAAATCGAGAATATCTTACTATCCTTGAAAACAAAGAAAGCATGTGGTCCAGATAATATCAGCAACTTAATCTTAAAAACTATTGCAAAATCCTTAAGTTTTCCATTCAAACGTTTGATAGATATCTTAGTAACGTCTGCAGTTTTCCCAAATTGCTGGAGGATAGCAAACGTTGTTCCTATCTATCTACAAGAAAGGAGATGCACACCACTGCTCAAATTATCGCACAATCTCATTGTTGTCTTCTCTTAGTAAGGTCTTCGAGAAATTAATTTATAATCATATTTACAATTTTATTCTTTCAATTAAATTACTTAGTCCATTTCAATGTGGCTTTCAACTTGGAAATAGCGCCATATATCAACTAATCGATATGTATGACTTTATTGGACAGGTCTTAGATACCGGTGATGAGGTAAAGGCAATATTTTTTGACATAAGTAAAGCTTTTGATAGGGTATGGCACGACGGACTAATACATAAATTAAACGCTTCTGGAATCCGCAACGAAACATTGGAACTTTTGAAAAGTTATCTGTCACATCGCTTCCAAAGAGTTAGTATAGCTGGTAGCTCGTCAAGTCCTAGACAAATTTTATCCGGTGTTCCACAAGGCTCAATAATAGGTCCCTTGCTTTTTTTAATCTTTATTAATGATATATCTGAAGATCTCGAATCAAACGTGAGATTATTTGCAGACGATACGTCTCTCTTTCTTGTTATCAATAATCCTCATCAAACACGCGATATTTTAAATAGAGACATTGAACGTATCTATCAGTGGTCCGTAAAATGGAAAGTTGCTTTTAATCCTCTGAAAACTACTAGCTTGACCTTCTCAAGAAAAATATCCCCCTCTGATTTTAGTCTTGATTTTAATAATGTAACCATAAGTGATAGTAGCAACCACAAGCACCTTGGTGTTGTTTTCAACTCAAAGGGAAATTGGGAGTCACATATTAATTATCTAACTTCAAAAACAAGTAAGCTGATATGCTGTCTGAGATTTTTAAAATACCGCTTAAATCGCAAAACTTTGGAAACCGTTTACAAATCGTTCATTTTACCTATTTTTGATTATGCTGATGTTTTGTGGGATAACTGTACAATCGAACAAGCAAATAAATTAGAAAAACTACACCAAGATGCCTTAAGAACCATAACTTGTCTTCCAAGGGGGACCTCCCACGAAATTCTTTACTCTGAAACTGGATTTTGTCCTTTGAAGTATCGCCGAACCCAACATAAATTGATTACTTTTTATAAAATAATCCATAATGATGCTCCAGAATTTCTTTCAAACAAGATACCCTTACAGGGATCAGCTAACAAGTCCTACCATCTGCGAAACTCAAGATATCTTAAAAACTTTAGGTGTAGAACTAATCATTACCAAAGCTCATTTTTTCCGTCTTCAATCTCACTCTGGAACACCCTTGAAACTGATATTTTAAATACGGAGTCTATATCACATTTTAAATCAAAGATCAAATCATTATATTCACCTACTTCTAATGACATATTTTACTTCGGTGACAGATCTTTCGAAATAATTCAATGCAAACTGAGACATTATAAAAGTGACCTAAACCACCACAAAGTCTTGATGCACATATCAAATAATCCTGTGTGTCTGTGGTAAATCAGTTGAAAACTGTGACCATTACCTTTTTCAATGTACATTATATACCGACCCACGATCTAAAACATTGGATACACTTGATCCAAAATATCAAAACAGTACAGTACTGCTCTTTGGAGTCGAAAATGTTCCCCCAGACATAAATCATTCAATATTCAACACCTTACGAATCTTCATAACTCAAACTAAGCGATTCAAATTGTGAGTGCCGCCTTACGTAATCCTCGTCCAGAATAAAACCATAGTAGAATGCTTACTGCCTACTTTCCTCGACACTGATGACTACCCCCGCACCATCTTTTTGTATTTTTTGTTTTTCTTTGTTTACGTATATGTGTGCGTATTCTAAATATCTTTCATATCCGCTTCATCATTTATACATCTTATTCAGGAAGCGATATATATAAGCATCTTCGTGCTTGTTTTCGTATCCTATATACTGTAATTCATCTATATCAATTGTAAATATTGCAAATAAATATTGTTTAAACCAAATTCCATTGAAAAAATTTACTTGATATCATCATGGCAGAATCTTACGAAAAATCAGTTTAAAGCAGAGCTTTACAAGAAATATGAAGTTTGCAAGAAAATTTTAATTCCTTCGCAAACTACCAGCCAGGATCCGACGCCAACTCCCAGTCAGGTACTGTCACAAACTACCAGTCCGAAACCGACACTAACTACCAGTCCGAAACCGACACTAACTACCAGTCAGGAACCGTCACAAACTACCAGTCAGGAAATGTCACAAACTACCAGTCAGGAACCGACACAAACTACCAGTCTGGATTTTGACTTCGAATTACAGCTGGCCAAATTGAACAGGGGAATAGTCCCTTCGATTTACCCAATGCACGTTTGCAAAACATCCTACGGGAAAGAAATGGTGCCAGGTGAGAGACAACGTAGCTGTACCTATCCCTCTAGTGGAAAGAGGTTGTGGTGATCCACGAAATATTCTGGGAATTATCTTCGACTGTGATAAGAATAACATGTACACCATTTGTGTCATAGCAGTGATTCGGAAAGCGAAGTTTTCACGCAATCAGTTTGATTTGTGTCCCCAACAGTTACTTACTGAATCTGATGTAGACCATACAAAGATGATAACACTTTGTCAGGCTGTACATAAAGAATCCAGCTGCGGTGGACAGGGACATGTTCGGTGTAATTGTGCTGGTTCTAAGAGATATGGGACGAATAGATGCAAATGCTTCAAAATCAAACTCAAATGCCCCAGCCGTTGTCATGTTATGCATAAATAAGTGACTTGAGTGATGGACCAGTCCGGATTTCCTTAAAAAAATATTGATTTGACAGTAAGATTTTAGTACTGAAATTAATATTTCGTTTCGAGGGAATTTATTTCATTTATTATGTATGATTTAACGTTGGATGTGAAGTCAATAAATGTTTTGCAGTGATTTTTTGTGGTTTGACAGTACTTCAGCCATTTCGCGTAATGTCTGCCCATGATTTTTAGTCATTTCGTGTAATGTCTGGAATTTTCAGTCATTACACGTATTGCCTGGTGCTCACAGGCTCTTCGTGAAATGACTGATTCATTTAGTCATTACGCGAAATGACTGATTACACAAATTGACTGTAACATATATATTTATAAAATTATTGACGGAATTCGTGTCAAAATTGGTTCACGATATCCTGACGACAAAACCCGTGTACAAGGCATATGTCAATTTTAAACAAAGCGATTTGACAGTCTCCTTAGAAACCATAAACTTTTTGCATCGCCCAAACGCAGTAGGGTACGACGTTTTGGAGTTGATTATGTCCTTGCACGTGCACTATGCATTTTCCATGAACAGTTTTGACATAAAAAAAACTTCTATGACCGAGCTGCTCCCAGTTCAAATTTCAACATGGTAAGACGTCAGCTGAGTGAACTTGACAGAGGAAGAGCCATTGCGTGACTTCGATAGGGTTTTACACAGAAAAATGTGGCACAGAGAATCGTTTGTAGCCATAGTGTGATTGGGAGACTATGGCAGAGTTTCCAGGCAACCAGTTCAATTCTGAATCGCCCACGGTCTGGTAGGCCAAGATCAACGCCGCAACGTCAAGGTCGTATGTTATTCAAATGGCCTTACGCCAGCGCGTTGTTACAGTGAGATGTCTGAGAGATGAACTGCGAAATGCAAGTGGTGTTCAGGTATCGGACCAGACCATAAGAAATCGTCTGCGAGCCCACAACATTCGATCGCGACGACAAGCGGTTCGACCACCTCTTCTTCAAAGTCATAGGGCAGCACGTCGTGGAGCACACGTCATACAGACTGGAGACGGCGACAATGGGGGTGGGTACTCTTCGCTGATGAATCCTGATTCGCAATACAGTTCAATGATGGCAGACTTCGCGTCTATAGGCGGCAAGGAGAAAGATTTGCTGATGTTAACGTCAGACAACGCAATCGCTTTGGAGGTGGTACGGTAATGGTGTGGGCTGAAATTTCTACGTCTGACTGACAGCATGCCTCGTCGATGTGTCTGTCACCTGCTTATGAGCGTGTGGTGGTTTCACTCGTTATTAACAATGTTATCGAATTTGAGACAGTTTTGTTGGACCTCATTATGCTCAAAATGGCGAATTTTCATCAGATCCTCAGAATAGTTGTGTATAAAAAGTGCATATGTTTTGCATAACAGACTCAACATTTAGACATATTGAACTCATTCTGACCCAAACTGAGCTTAAAACTTTTGATTTACATGTTCTCTGTGTCTAATAAATTGCCAAACAAAAATGATTGGTTGACCCTTAACTTCGTTTGAGTAGTATATATATATAATATATATATATTGTTGATAAAACGACATAATGAGAAAGATACGAAATGAGAAAGACAAAAAATCCAGCACACGAGATTTTTATTTAAATTTTCGGATGACACAGCATCCTTCGTCAGAATCTCGTAACAAATAGTCACAAATATATATATAAACTCTTCAAAAAAAGAAACGCACAACCCATTTTTCACCGTTTTGTTATTTGAATCAGGTCTTTGTTTCGGACAATATTACTTGTTTTTGATGTCATTATGTAAGGATAAAAGAAATTCATTATTGATGTTAAAGGTAGGGTCACTAATTGTGACTGGTCATCCTTTTTGTCGAAATTTTTTATCGCTTAATTGCACCAAGAAACATAAATTTAACAACTTCGCGAGCTTTTCGCATGGTCTTTAAAATCCCGGGGTTCTCGGATTCCAAATCAGTTGCACATGTAAACACTCAAAGACCCAAGTGATGCCACATCCGAACGAAGATCAACTCAACAACGCTATTGGTGGATTACAAGCAGGTGACTCCAAGACAGATGTAGCCAGACTGCTGAATGTTTCCTTTAGTTCCAATTCTCGCCTTTAGGATAGGTACTGACAGCGAAGTTCAACACGTGAACGCCCTTGCTCAGGCCAAACAAGTGTGGTCCCACTTGTCCTGGATCGTCACTTCCGGTTACGTCATTGACGTAAATGGTTTTCAACATTGACCTCTACTTCAGCAGCAATTCCCGGACGGCGTAGAATCTCGTACCAGACAGTAGGCAAACGCCTACGTGAAAACGAATAACGAGGCAGACGTCCCCGTTAGAGCTTCTGTTTTGAAATACGCCAACACCATGAAATCCAACTTTAATGGGTTCAGGCACTGAGGGTATGATCACAGCAACACTGGAGAGTAGTTTGGTTCAGCGACGTGTCGCCGTTCTTGTTGCAACAAGGCGATAGTAGAGACGATATACTGACGACGAAATGTAACGTTGCGTTTCTTTTTTGGGAGAGTATATATATATATATTCTTGGAATAATAGATTTCCGTGACAATGGATTATAAATAATATTAGGTAACATACAACACAAAGTTTAAAGTAATATAATACGTAACATGACATTCATCTACATAGTCTTCCTGGTATAATTTGACAATGGTCAGTTCAAGAATAATGAGACGATAAAAACGATTATACACCGATCAGGTAATCTGACTATAATAAAACTTAAACTTTCATTAATGTATGTCTTCCTGATATAATTAGACAATAGAACCATACAGAAGTGAGAAGGTCAATATTAAATGTCAATAGATCAATTATGTTATTTAGCGGTAAACTCATTTATATCTTCCTTATTCTCTAATAAACCGATTATTAAGAAAAAGAGGTATACAGGGTTTTAAATCCCCTTGAATTGTGTCGAAGTAAAAAGTGTAAAAAAAAACAAACAAAACAAACCATATATTAAGATTTAATTTAAGAATTATTAGAATATTAACACGACGGGAAAGGGGCATTTAAATCTGGTTTGAACCGGTCAATAAAGTATGCTTCCATTATTCCTTCTCTTGATAGTATTGTCAATATAATTGACCTTATAAAAAGGAAAAATACTAAATTTAATATTTAAATTCTTAGCACAAGCATTTAAATGTTTAGAGACTTTCAAAACAGGATTAATTTATAAACTTTGTTGTTGCCTATGAACTCGTATACGTGCGCGTAATTCAGTCCCGCGCTCCCCTATGTAAATCTTCATACAATTATTGCAAATAAGAACCTAAATTAAATTTGTCTTACTACAAAACATGTTATGACTAATTCTAAACGTATAATTAGTATTAGAAAAAGTGAATTTAGTATTGGTAATCATATGTTGGCAACATTTAATATATATATTATGTTTGTTGTTATTATTATTATTGTAAAGCGCGTTGAGATTTTATGCTGTGATGTAATGCACTATATAAGAATAAATTATTATTATTGATATTATAAGTATCACGATAGCTTTGATTGTAATTGAGTGGGGGTAAAACATGATGTAAGGTTTCATTTCATCAATACCATGACCAAATTCGACCCGTGAGACTTGCTGCTTAAGCTTAGTATACATAAGCCGTTATATCGATGCTTTTCAGAAAGACAATATAATTAATTAAAGCGCCTTTTGCAGAGGTATTAATTGAAGGAACCAAAATTTATCCATGCAAATTTTGGGACAGTACAAATTAAACCATTGTTAGTTCACAGTGTCATTACCAAAATGAAAAAGTTAGTTACGCTAATCTACTACTTAGAGTTTCAAATTGTTACACATTTCTCTTACATTTCAAGGAACGAAACATATGAAAAGATCTTCACATAGGCTAAACAAACATTTCTTTAAAACTTGTGAAGCGTTTTTATGGTGGTATTCTTATATTACAGGTATTAAAAGCAGCAAGTCCTGTGTTGTTGAGAATTATTCTACTGGGGGCATTTTTCTTGTACTGTCCAGTAAGTATATCTGTAATGACTTTAGTGCTTCTTTCTCTTTGCTGATTACTTATTATATGGCTAATCTATTGTTCCCCTGTGAAATCTGTAGGTTTTATCGGATTTTGTCCAAGCCACAGCATTTTATTTCCTAATTTTTCGTTAAGCAATGCTTACTACCTTTGGACAATTTAGCATTTGCTCCATAGAGTTTTGGGTGCCTAATTAAATTACTTTGCCATATCTTAATCCTAAGTTATTTAAAAAAAACCCACCGAACTTTAAGAACGAAGTAATTGACCTAAATATCTGTAAAATAGTGGTTTTTTGACCGATTTTACTATGTCTTTCTTCTGTGGTGCCCTGCAAAAAATTCATTAACATTTGCAGTTTGGGATTTTCGCCGAATTTTTATTGACAAAAACAGCTGACCTACATAGCTGTAACTTTGTGACTATTTGACCTATTTTACTTATTCTTTTTTTCTTTGAGTACAATAATTTGAAAATGACGTTATTTATACCTCACACCGAAAGTAAAATCCAGCTTGACCACTTCTTAACATTTTCATGAAACCTGGCATGTAAGTAAGCCTCGCCGCGCAAACTTCAACTATGCCGTTAGAAATTTTCTGACTAATTACCCCTTCGAGAAATTAAAGATCAAAGTTTAAAAAAAAGGTCGAAAACATAATAGCTAAGATTTGCCTTCAAAAATGTATTTCTGTTCCAGGTAAGACCTGTCGATTGAACCGGAAGTGCCACCATCTTGAAACGTGAAAAATCCCTAGGGTTTTTTGCAACATTTTACTTAGACGTGGGGGTTACATTTTCTGAATCCTTGAAGAAGTACCTAAAAATCTATGAGATCAAACTTTTGATTACAGTCAACTGATGGTAATCATTTTGAACTGAATATGAGAAAACGTGAAAAATCCGCGTTAATGGACATAAAAATGAACAAAAGAACATGAATACATTTCTGAATAGCCGGGACCACGGTAGAAATTTTGGTATTTGCAAATAACACATTTTCGAATTTCGCCTTTGATGTTTTTCGTGCCGATAAAGTTCTTTACGAGTGAAAAAGTCGCACTGACGACTTACAAATATTCGGAATAGGCAGTCGTTATAAAAATAATACATTTCTGGTTAGCCTCCTTCCGAGAATGGGTAGTGGCTTTCTAATCAACATATTTTCAAAACGTTGTACGAATCCGGATTTCACCGAATTTTTACTGACAAAAACAGATGACCTACATTGGAGTAAGTTTGTGACTATTTTAATAATTCTTTTTCCTTTGAGTGCGTTAAAGCATTTACATTAAATCTGCTATTTCCGATTTTCAAATTTCATCCTGGTAGAAGTAAAATCCAACTTGACAACTTCTTAAATAAAAAAGTACAGAAGTGTACACAGAATATGAACTCTTTCTTCCGACTGAACAGGAGTTGCCACCACCTTGAAACGTGAAAAATCCTTAGAGGTTTTTAAATATTTTTCTTTCGCACATGGGAGTTACATTTTCTGAATCCTTGAAGAAATGCCTAGAAATCAATGAGATCATAATTTTGATTTCGGTCAACTGATAGTCACCATGTCAACTTGACAACTTATTAAATACTATCACGATTTTAATGAAACCTGGCATGTAAGTAGACCTCGCCACCTCAGTTTCAACGTTGTCGTTACAAATCTTCTGACTTATCTCCCCTTCGAGAAATTAAGAATCAAATTTTTAAAAAAAATCCGAAAAAAATATGTCAGATTGCCTTCAAAATCTTATTTCTGTACTAAAACACTGTTGATGCGTAGGCATATCCCTAAGACATTTACGAAATTTTACTTACAGAAATTGGAGTTGCATTTTATGAATCCTTGAAGGAATGCAAAAAGTTATCGGGGCAGAATTTTGATTTTCATATCATATCAACAGTTAATGACGTCAACTCAGGTCGATATCAACCGCTGATGAAGTAGATGATCGAAATAATACAAAGGACACGGAAATAATTTTTCATTCTTTTGACAAAATAGGTTGCCAGGCAACGAAACATACGCCCACACAGCAGCAAAATCGTCCGGGCAGTCAACAAGAGTTGTCGCATATTAAGGAATTATCAGAAAACCATTAGAATTTGTTTGTTTTTTATAATCAAACGTTTTTTTTAAATCAGGTAATAATTGTGACCTCCAGAGGGACCACAAGCTAATAAAGGCGATTATTTACACAATCAGGGGCCATAATTCAGGAAGGTACGATCCGATATGCCCAAATATCCAATGGAACCAAGATCTTTAGTTTATAAACACGTATTTCAAGTTTCATCAAAATCGAATTAAAATTGTGACCTCTATAGGGTCCATAACCTTAATAAATCATATTTTCAAACTGTTCGGGTACAAACTACGGCCATTTTGTCTGCCAATTTTGGTCCGATTTTCACGAAATTCAACCTCATTCTTCATTACCATGTAACGGTGATATAATCAAACGGTTTTCAAAATCGGATAATAATTTTGACATCCAAAGGGACCACGTGCTAAAAAGGGAGATTTTTCGGACAATCAGGGCCATAGTTCGGGAGGATATGATCCGATGGGTGCAAATATTGAAAGGAACCAAGATCTTTGGATTATAAACATACATGTCAAGTTTCATCAAAATCATATTAAAATTGTGACCACAACCTTGATATAACATATTTTCACACTATTCGCGTACAAACGGTGGCCATTTTGTCCGTCAATTTTGGTCCAATTTTCACGAAATATGAACTCACCCTTCATTACCATACAACAGTGATATAATCCAATGGTTTTCGAAATCGGATAATAATTTTGACCTCCAGAGGGACCACAAGCTAAAAGGGGCGATTTTTCGGACAACCAGGGGCCATAATTCAGGAAGTTACAATCTGATGGGCGCAAATATCGAAAGGAACCAAGATCTTTGGGTTATGAACATACATGTCAAGTAACATCAAAATCGGTTCAAAATTGTGATCTCTATAGGGTCCACAACCTTGATATAACATATTTTCACACTATTTGCGTACAAACGGCGGCCATGTTGTCTATCAATTTATGTCCGATTTTCACAAAATTCGAACCCAACCTTCATTACCATGTAACGGTGATATATTCAAACGTTTTTTTGAAAACAGATAATAATTTTGACCTCCAGAGGGACCACAAGCTAAAATGGCGATTTTTCGGACAATCGGGGGACATGATTCAGAAAGTTACGATCAGATGGACGCAAATATCGAAAGGAACCAAGATCTTTGGGTTATAAACATACATGTCAAGTTACATCAAAATCGATTACAAATTGTGACCTCTATAGGGTCCACAACCTTGATATAACATATTTTCACACTATTAGCGTACAAACGGCGGCCATTTTGTCCGTCAATTTTCGTCCGATTTTCAGGAAATTTGAACCCAACCTTCATTACAATGCAGCAGTGATATAATCAAACTGTTTTTTTAAATCGGATAATAATTTTGACCTCCAGAGGGACCACAAGCTAAAAAAAAAACGATTTTTCGGACAATACTTAATACTAAAATCGGTAATCCATACTCTATGTCTATGATATCTTTCATAATTTGCTTTCCGCCCCAAGAGTGTCTTTGTACAGTATTTTTAGGGGTACAGTCAATTTAAAACAGTCGGTCAAATCACTCTCTGAACATACTAAAAACCTTCAATATTGCGTTTTTATCCAATTTTTTCAGCCTTTGGATAGATCCTCATCGATATGTGCATTCACGTCTATTCTATCGTTAATATGTTGGATAAAAAGAACTGATTATTCGTCTGACTTCGTATTACTATCCATTTTGTTTTTGTTTTCAATTCATTTACTACAAAATGGCGACGTATAAACAAAAAACATACTCGTACATTCAAGTAATTTCTTTAGTCCGGTCGCCAAATCCAATTTTTTGAGTAAACCTGGAAAAAATTATATACAAAGTTATTTTATGGTTGATTTTAGTACCCTAGGGTGTCCTCTTTGAGAATCTGTCGGGTAAACTTCCGTCACCCTTGAGCGTTTTGAGAAATTAAAGATGGCGCCCAAGACGGCCACAACATCAAATAATCTCCTATAGCTCAATAGTATTTATTCTAGGATGATAATTTTGGTGTCTAACCGTATGTTTCTGGGGTCAAGGAATATACTGAAATCATTTATTATGTTGTGGGGTCATTAGATGGTAGTCAAATCAAACATGTCAGACAATATGGCCCTTTAACTCGTTAGCAGCAGTTTGGGCGATTATTTTACCGAACCAAACTATATTTAGAGATATACAACTACACAATAAAAGATATAGAATCAAAAATTCTTTACTAATAGTTTCATGTGCGATGCGATTAGAGATAAACTGTATATTTCTGGACACATTCAGAGACAAACTATATATTAAAGGGCCATATTGTCTTGGCCCTAGAAACATACGTTTAGACACCAAAATTATCATCCTAGAATAAATACTATATGAGATATAAGGGATTCTTTGATGTGGCGGCCGTCTTGGACGCCATCTTTAATTAATCAAAACGCACAAGGGTGACAAGGGTACACCCGGCAGATTCTGAACGAGGACACCCTAGGCTACCAAAATCAATCATAAGAATAACCTTGTATATAATTTTCAGGTTCAGTCATAGTTCTGTTGGACTACTTCGTTAATTTTCGCTTTTTTGGCGGAAACTATCGAGAAATTATCATTCTTGCCTTTTACTAGAATAGCCCATTCGATTTTAGGATGAAATGGTGTTGTTTGGTTATGTCGGATAAAAACCTGCTCTCCCTCAGATTGATTTGATAGAGAACACTTGGGCTTCACCGGCGTGTTCTCTATAATACCAAACCCGGGTAGGTTAATATTCAATACATAGCACATTATATAGAAACACAATTATAGAGTATAACGCGAGACACCCAGCGTAGCTTATATCCAACACTTAATGCAAGATTCTTGTGAATCGAACATTGTAGACAGGACTGTCAATCACAGACCGGAATTTTAGTTAATTAAAGTGCGAATGGCATCAGAGATTAAAGGCGATCTTCAGATAAATGATGAAACTGAGAAGATAGTTAGATTAAAAAGGAATAAAGTTTCCAGTAACCTGCAGCTAATTTATTTATCTAGGACTGTCATTGTATACCATTTTTGTATCGAAGCTATATTTGTAACTAGCTTAGGGTTTCACTTATCTTCAATTAAAACTTCTACAAAGTCCTTAGTCTGATGCGAGATCGGACAGCATACTGTTGACTTCTAAGTTATCTGTTAACCTATTTTGATCTTAACAAGAAAACGAGCGTAGAACACGTAAGCCTGTTGACACAGATATAAGGTAAAACTTGTTCAGATTTATATGTTGGCATGTCTCCTAGGCCACACGGGTCTTATGGAAGCCTGCGTTATGTTGGTTTTATTCATGTTAACTTGTGCATGAAAAAACTAAAATATGCTAAATGGCCTCCAGATTGTGTCTAACACATCTGTTGTCTTTAACTGCAATATTCAAGGTAAATTTAATACCTTACGCTTTTCAATATTCCGAAAACATCATTCTCGTTTGTTATCATCACCATGATCTGATGTTATTACATTCAAAGCTGCGAGATTAAAGTGTATCTACCTCTTAAATCAGATTTAAAGCCATAAATTTACAAAAGTGACATGCCTTTATTGTATCTCAATATATTACATAAATTTGCATGACCTTTACGCAAACATAATACATCTCTTCTCAAATTATTTTGACCATTCTATACTCAATATCTAAAATTGTATATCAGATATTATAACCGACGGCTGCAAGGCTGGAAACGCCCACATTTTCTAAGAGATGGATAGAGAACTTTGATATACCATATTTTTTACACTATTTTCGTACAAGCGACAGCCATTTTGTCCAGCAGATTTGATCCGAATTTCACGAAATGTTATCTCAACCATCATCGGGGTGTAACGGTGATATATTTACCAGTTTATTTTTTTTTAAATCGGGTAAAAATTGGGACCTATAGAAGAACCACAAGCTAAAAACGGGATTTTCGTACAATCAAGGGCAATATTTCAGGAAGTTACAATCTTATATACGTGAATATCAAGAGGAACCAGGATCTTTGGGCTATAAACATATATTATAAGTTTCAACAAAATTAGATCAACATTGTGACCTCTACAGGGTTAACAACCTTTATATACCACATTTGTTATACCTTTCGCGTACAAGCGACGGCCATTTTGTCCGGCAGTTTTAGTCCGTTTTTCAAGAAATTCAAACTAAACCTTCCTTGTGGTGAAATAGTGATATAATCAATCGATTTTTAAAATCCAATAATATTTGCGACCTCCAGAGGGACCACAAGCTAAAAAGACGATTGTTCGTACTATCGGGGCCATAATTCAGGAAATTACTATACGATGTGCGCCAATATCGGGCGGAGTCAAGATCTTTGGGTTATTAACATGCCTTTTAAGTTTCCTCAAAATCCGATTAAAATTGTGACCTCTACAGGGTTCACAACCTTTTTATACCATATTTTACATTATTCGAACTCAATCTTCATTACCGTGTAACGGTGATATAATCAAACATATTTTTAAAAAAACTCTAAAGGGACCACAAGCTTAAAAAAGTTCGATTTTTCCTATATTCAGGGCCTATTTCAGGAAGTTACAATCCGATATTTGCAAATATCGCAAGGAACCAAGATCTTTTGGTTATTAACATACATTTCATGTTTGATTGAAATCGGATCAAAATTGTGACCTCTAGAGTGTCCATAAGCTGAAAAGCCATAATCCCTACAGTTACTGTCCGATACATTTCAATATCGAACGGAACTGAGATGTTAGGGAAATAAACATATATTTCAAGTTTCGTTGAAATCGGTTAAAAGTGTGACCCGAAGAGTGCCCACACGAAAATGTGGGCGTATCAAAAATGTAGATCATCTGTAGGATCTACTTACATACTAAATTTCATGAAAATCTTACAACTATGAAAGAAGTTGTCAAGTTTGTCTAAGCTTCCAGTGTTCGAAATCACAGCGATAAACTTTCAAAATTCGAAAATCTGAAACTGCGGATGAAAAAACAAGGTATTCAAAGAAAAAAGAATTAGTAAAATAGGTTAATAAATAACAAACTTACGACTATGCATTTTCCTTTTTGTCGTTCGTAAAATTCGGTGATTTCGGATTCGTAAAACTTTTTAAAATATATTTAAACTTTGTCGCACCCCATTTTAGGTCAAAATTTCAGAAAGATCCTATTGTTAGATTCTGATAAATCCGATTTGCAGAAAATACACAAAAATAAAATAATAACTAGATCTGCTACTGTCCCATGCAGATATGAAAGCTTTCATATTCATCGTCACGTGGCATGGATTATATCAAGTATCTTAAAAGAAAAATGTATAAGAAAAAATAATTATCAAAATGGGTAAAAGTTACAAGTCTAAATGTGGTAAGAGAAACATTGCACCCTGGCAAAAAAAAAATAATCTGAAAACTAAAGGGAAATAACTGAAACTTATATAGCTGTAATCGGGCTATCAAAATTAGGGAAATATTATATAATTATGGTTACAAATATGTTGGTTGTAAGTAAGAAATAGTGACAACTTGTTAAGCATATTTTAAACAAAGTGTCATAGACTGCACAAGAATGGCACTCTGCAATAAAAAAAAAAATTGTTCAAAGTAAGATTTCTATGCAGAAATCAAATGATTGCTTGAACCAGAAAAATATTTATCCACTATAATAAATAAACAACATAGAGAAAATGAAATGAAATGAAATGGGGTTTATTTAACGTCCTACTGTTCTGCTCCTAAACTGGGCTAATCAAGACGGGTATATGAAAAAGGAAATGAAAATGGCAGGAACACATCGAAAAATTAAATGAGGTAACGGAACTAATACTTTTTGAATCAAATTGACCTAAACTGTTTGAATATTTATGTTAAATATGTAAATTTGGAAAATAAAAGAAAAAAATTATCAAAATCGGTCAAAAACTCACCAAGTTACAAGTCTAAATATGGTAAGAAACATTGCACCCGGAAAAAAAAATAATCTGTAAACTAAATGGAAATAACTGAAACTTATATAGCTGTAATCGGGCTATCAAAATTAGGGAAATATTATATAATTATGGTTACAAATATGTTGGTTGTAAGTAAGAAATAGTGACAACTTGTTAAGCATATTTTAAACAAAGTGTCATAGACTGCACAAGAATGGCACTCTGCAATAAAAAAAAAAAATTGTTCAAAGTAAGATTTCTATGCAGAAATCAAATGATTGCTTGAACCAGAAAAATATTTATCCACTATAATAAATAAACAACATAGAGAAAATGAAATGGGGTTTATTTAACGTCCTACTGTTCTGCTCCTAAACTGGGCTAATCAAGACGGGTATATGAGGAAATTATACCCGGACAGTGGCGTTACGGCCTACTCTTATATCGAATTCCAACTGACAGGGGATCTTTTACGCGCAAACCATTGTGTACACGGGAACTCGGTTTTTCGTACCATCCGGACGACTCGACAGCTGCCCTTGTCAGATGCTAATTGACTCAATGACAGACGTTACAATACAGCGCGCACGTGCTAACCATTCAGCCATCCAACCTACCAACCTATTTTGATAAAACTTTCATTCATTTGACTTCATAGAAATTTCTAAGGTAGTACATAAAAAAAGTCCAAGGAAATCTGACCTATATTTGGCAAACAATGGCACTGGACATCGACAATAGTCCGAAATGGTCATAATTGAAACGTTTTCTATACGCATATAATAGAATACAATTCTCAAAGTGGTAATATTTGAACAACGGGTGTTTTACTGTTAACCAAAACATGCGATTGATGCTTTTAAAGTGAAAATAACTTATTTTAATAAATAACATTTAGCCGTGGAATTTCTGTGCGCGGTCCTTTGTCTACATGACGTTATCTTTTGATACCAATGAAAATAAAACGCTCCGACGTGGATTTTTATAAGCAAGTCTCGCTTTCCTGATTTAAAAGAAAAAAAAAACAACGCAGCTTACTATTGTTTAGTTTTTGGTGGTTATCTTAGACATATGATTCCTTTTTTGTCCAATTTTGGGAACTGTTTTTATGTCCTTTTTTCCATCTCGTGTAGGTCCTCAATTTCTGCAAGAGGGGATAAATTAGAAAATTTATAATGATAGCATCGAAGCTAGATCAACAAGATCTACTTGCATTCTAAATTTCATGTACACCGTACTAATATTCAAGAAGTTGTCATGTTGGTTTTACTACCGGGATAGGATATCAATGAGGTAATATTCGAATTTTTAAAAAAAAAATCCGAAATAGCAGATTTAAAGTAAAAAAAAAAATAGCACTGGACATCGACAATAGTCCGAACTGGCCATAATTGAACAGTTTTTCTATACTTATAAAGCGTAATAATAGAATGCAATTTTCAAAGTGGCAATATTTGAAAAATAGATGTTTTGCTGTTGACCAAAATATGTGATTGATGTTTTTAAAGTCAAAATAACTTATTTTAGTAAATAACATTTCTTGGGAGGAAGCTAAGCAGAAATGTATTGATGTTCCCAAATTTGAGATAAAATCGCGAAATTGCGACCTATTTGACTATTTTCAAGCTGTTAATCGGAACTATTCACGCGAAAACAACTTTGTCGGCATGGAACACATCGAAGGCGAAATTCGAAATTTTGAAATTTTCAAATACCAAACATTCGACCATGAGCCAGACTTTCACCAAATGTATTAATTTCATAAATAGGAAACGGATTGGATTGAACAAAATACAGTTTATTCTGTTTATTTACATGCCCGTTAATATCGATTTTCACTATTTCTTATATTCAATTCAAAATGGCGATTATCAGTTGCCCTAAATCAAAATTCTACTCTAAACGTTTTTTAGGGATTCAGAAAATATAACTCCCGTGTCTGTTAGTAAAATATCAAAAAAGCCCTGTGGATTTTTTACATTTCAAGATGGTTGCACTCCCGGATTGAGCTACAAACTATAGTCTCGTAGCTAGTACAGAAAAAAACAAAACTATATTTTGATCTGAGCTATATTTCGTCGATTCTTTTTTTGTTGAAAACAAAGATCCTTTATTTCTCCAAGGGGAGATATTTAGATAGATTCTTAAGGCATTTTTAGTCGCATCGATAAGAGCTACTCCCATTACAAATTTCATAAAAAAAAATCGTGTATCTATTAAAGAAGTTGTCAAATTTTTCATAACTTCCGGAACGAAATCACAGCGACGAATTTTTTGTTCGTAAAATTCGGTGATTTCGAATTCGTAAAACGTTTTGAAAATAAATTTAATCAACAGCCACCACCCATTTTTAGGGGGGTGGGCCAAAGTTTCTGAAACATTCTATGGTTAGATTCTGTGAAGCACAAAAAAAATTAATAATAATCTTAACAGAAACAATAAGCTTTCATATGAAATAATAACCAGACCTGCAAGCAGCACTGAGCAGCCTTTCATAGTATTCGTATGAGAGAGAGAGAAAGAAATGGGGTTTAACGTCCACTCGACACAGACCAGGTCATTTTGGGACTAACATATGGTTTCATTTTATTTCAATTATTCACTTGCGCGTAGGGGTCTTTAGCAGTGGGAGGAAAGCGGAGTGCCTAGAGGAAACCCACGGCGTTGAGAAGGCGCCCCTATCTCCATGTCACATACGCTCACACCAGGGCTCGAAACCACAGCTACAAGCCAGACTTGACCGGCCAGCTTGAGGTCGAAGCGCGGCACTCTAGACCACTAGGCCATCCCAACCCCCAGTATTCGTATGAATTGGGTATCATACGATAGTCCATTTCTCGTGCCATCCAATGGTACCTTAATTTCTTTAATCCATAGATATCGGACGGACAAATCTTGTTTTCCCCCCAAAACATCCATTTTTTGACATTTTTGCCAAATATTGCACATTATTTCGACCACTTCCGCTTTAAGGATCCTGGTCGAAATTGCTTTATCAGTTGGAATTGGACTACAACTTCATGTTCTATAAGTTTCAGAAATTCAGCCGTAAAACGAAACACCAGCTCACAAAATGGGAAGAAAATTCGAAAAAAATCGAAAAATAATGGCCGATAACTCTGAATGAAACTTATGTTACTGGAATCGTATTGACTTCAGGTAACCACAAATGTAGGTCATATTTTAATATTTTGAAAAAATGACAAAAATTGTCTTTTAAACCGCATTTTTCATTTTTCGAACGATAGAAGTCAACGACAAAGTTTGTGATTTTTTAAAAAATAGGTAAAGAATTGACGAAACTACGGCTGATTTTTTATTTATTATCACCGTTCAAAAATCGGCCACATTCGGTCTGCACAGAAGTTTCAAAATTGCTTTATTAAGTAACCACCACATGGTTTCCAGACAGAAAAATGAACTGCAGATCCATATCTCTTTCCGATCATAGAGAAATAGGCTCCCGCGGTAAATAATAATAACTAAATCTGCTAAGCAGATATTAAAGCTTTCATATCCACAGTTACTTCCTGTCACATGTCATGGGTCATATAAATAATCCGAACAAGAACAAATAAATCATTAAAATCAATTTTTCACTAGTTTTCTTATTCACTTCAAAATGAACGTTTTTTAGACATCCCTACGAGTATTCAGAAAATATAACTCTCATGTCTGTAAGTGCAATATCGCAAAAACCTTAGGGACTTTTCACGTTTCAAGATGGTGGCACTTCCTTTTCGATTGACAAACTCCATATTTTGTGTACGAATCAGTAATTACTTGTCTGGTATCGAAAAAAATGGGACATTGTGACCTATATTTCGATGATTTTTTTTGAATATTTTGACCCTTAATTTCATTAAGCGAAGATAATTTAGAAAATTTGTAATCATATTTTTGAAGTCACATCGGTATGATCTACTTACATGCAAAATTTCATGAAATCCGTACAACTATTAAAAAAGTTGTCAAATTGGTCATATCTTCCGGTGCGACATGACAGCGACGAATTATCGAAATTCGAAAATCTGAAACCGCAGATTTGAAGTAATTGTCTCAAGATACCCAAAGAAATTATTTTAGAAAAATAGGTCAATAAATAACAAAGTTACGACTACGTATTGTTAAATTTTTCGATCGTAAATTTCGGTGATTACGAATGCTTTAAACGTTTTGAAAATATATTTTAACAATACTCACCACCCACTGTTAGGGGGGGGGGGGATGGGCAAAGTTTCAGAAAGATGCTATAGTTAGATTATGAGAAATCCGATTTGCTGGAAACACACACACACACAAAAATAATAAAATAACTAGATCTGCATAGCAGATATCAAATCTGTCATATAAACTGCAAAAGGGCTATTTGAATCTATTGAAACAATGCGTTTAATGCCATTTATTCTACAAATTACATTTACCTTATGAACAAGATGGGGAAAAATACAGAACAAAAATTTAGGACAGTATATTATACTATTCACAAAAAGTAGGGGATATTTGATTCTTAAGTGTTATTAAAGTCACCTAATGAAACTGACGAAGAAACAAATGACAAAATGAAATGAGGTTCACATTCATCGATTTATTCCAAATGATCGTTAGACTAAGTAAGGCACAGACTGACCATTATAAGGGTAAAATGATACCCGGGGTCAAACAGCAAAGTTACCACAGCATCACAACAAAGTCAGTAACGGGTAAATCCTCCTCTGTTTGCCAAACAAGCATTGATCCGACGTGACATACTCCTAATGAGACGTCTAAGGTCATTTTGGTCCAGATTGTCCCATTCCTGTTGCAACGCAGCAGCAAGTTCTTGGACATTGGCAGGACGTTGTTGACGTTGACGTAACCTCTGCCCAAGCATGTCCCAGACATGCTCGATGGGGAAGATGTCGGGACTCAGTGCTGGCCAAGGTAATGTGGTGATGTTCTGTTGTTGGGGGTAACCTGTAACGATCCTGGCCCTGTGACATCTTGCGTTGTCATCCTGGAAGATGAAACGGCGGCCATGACGTCGTGCGAACGGCACAACATGGACTGCCAAGATGTTGTCCCGGTAGTACTGGCCTGTAACACGCCCTGCAACAACATGTAAAGCCGTTCTTCCAGCAACAGTGATGCCTCCCCACACCATAACAGAACCACCCTCAAATCGATCATGTCTGATGACGTTAACGTCTTGGAAGCGCTCGTTTCGACGACGCCACACCCTCCTACGTCTGTCCAAAAAATCAACAGTGAACCTTGACTCATCTGAAAACATCACATTGCTCCAGCGTCGATTATCCCAGTGTTGACGATCCCTACACCAACGACGTCTTGCCTGAATGTGATGATCTCTCAAACAAGGGATCACGAGAGGACGTCGGGCGCGAAGGTGACCCCTATGCAGTCGATTCCGAACGAATCGTCTGGCCACTCACTCCCACACCAGTGTCTGTTTGAAGACGAGCGCTGATCTGATTTGCTGTGTTGACACGATTTCTCAAGGCCAAGGTACGGATAAATCGATCCTGGGCTTGAGTTGTCGCCCTTGGTCGACCTGAGCGTGGTCTGTCCTGTACAGATTGTGTATCACGGTATCTGGACCATAGCCTGCTTATGACAGACTGAGAAACATTCATCGTCCGCGCCACAACCGCCCGTGTTGTGCCGATCTGTAGCATGCCAAGGGCACGTAACCTTTCATTTTGGGTAAGCCGACGCATATCAAAAAAGTTGTTTTCTGGTCACTTAAACAATTAAACTGATGTTTCCACCCTGGAATTCAATGCCACAATGACTGTAACATTCAAAGTCAGAGTCATGCAAATCTTGGGTTGGATCCCCATGATGATCCCAAGCATCACCTGCATTCCATGTGGTAGCTATTGGTGCGTTTGGGCGTCACATGTAACTGGAAATGTTTCTTCTGTTAGGTTCTATAGTGACTTTTTTCGTAGTCATTTGCATATTTTAGTATTATGCCCCCAAAATCAAATATCCCCTACTTTTTTTGAATAGTATATATATTGGTGCGTTTGGGCGTCACGTGTAACTGGAAATGTTTCTTCTGTTAGGTTCTATAGTGACACTAATTTTGAAAGTGGTCAAGGGTCATAACACTATAAACCTCCGAATGCCTCGTTCGGCATTTCTGTCCAAACGAGGTAAAATAAATGCCTCGTTGTCTGCAGTTCAAAAACAGTTTGTTTTTTTTTAAATTGCCCTGTTTTTTTTCAATCTAATTAAAATATAGATCTATATTTCGTTTCGTTTTTCATACTTTCGATGGCCTACACTCATGTTCTATGACGTCAGGTATCAAGCACGAGACATTTGACCCGATAACGTCAGTCATTCGATTAACCAATTAGCGACCGGAAAACGCTAGATCAGAGACGGCCCCACGCATTTCTTTACCTTGATATAAGCGGCCCGTGCATTACTTTGTTTGACCAAATGTTTGGTTTGATTTTACCCGCGACTATCAATCAGATCAGACGATAAATCAAATTGAAAAGTAAAATCAAATCTAGAAAAAAAATATCGTAATTAAATGGAAGTTAAAATAAAATAAAAAATGAAATATAAAATTAAACTTTAATATTACCCCATAATGCGTTGCGGGTTAATGGCAGAAATGAACAAAGGAACGTCATATCAAAATTGAAATTAAATGGAAGTTAAAATCAAAATAAAATGAAAAATAAAACCAAAATTTACTATTACCAAATAATGTGTTGCGGTTGGCAGAAATGAACTAATTGAACTATGACCTGTTTTGACACGCTTTACCTTCGATATAGGCCTAATTGTCTGATATCCATGAAAATCGTGTCTAATCAATTAGATTTTATTAAATTAATCAATGGAATCTTAGCTGTAACGAAGACCCGTATTATTTAATGCTCCACGTAGGCCTATCATTCTTTATTTATAAATAATGATAAAAAAATAATAATAAAATAAATAAAAAAAATTTGTTGAACTTGAAAATGTAATAAAATTAAAATCATAGTTAGAGAGAAAATACAAGTTACAAAATAAAATAACATGCAAAAGTCAAGAGCAAAATCAAATCAAAATAAATTTCATATTAAAAATGGAATTAAATGAAAATTCAATTAATATTAAAAATGGAGATTCTTTGTGGTCTATCGAATTGTGATGGGTATGAAGATTCTTTGTGATCTATCGAATAGTGCTGGGTAGGCTATTGTCACTGCAGTCACGAAACGATACGATTTATATCACGTACGATTCTTAATCAGGTCAATATTTATCATGGAAACAAAAGGACAAATGAATAATTGATATTTTTAGCTCTGCTGAGTTGGCAAATCGAGATTATTCTTGTTGAATCCAAACCAAAGGTAATATATACTTAACGGACAATCCCATGAGCTCCATTTAACGTTTTGCTAGTTCCGTTTCAATAGGAGATATATATAGATCTAATCATTAAATTACCTTAATATGCTACTAGGGTTGGTTTGTAATTAATCCGATGTTTAAGCACCTGTTCCATATATTCTGGGGAGGGTCTATGGTGTTTAAGCACTTGTGCCATATATTCTGGGGCGGATCTATTATGAATCCACCGAGAGAGAGAGAGAGAGAGAGAGATGGGGTTCAACGTCCACTCGACACAAAGTAGGTCATAAGGGTCTCACTAAGTTAGGATCAAAGTTGCCAAGCATCAAAGTCTCAACCAATCATATGTTTTGAGATTCATTAAAATAAAATATAAGTCGTGACGTCTATAGGATAAACCTACTAAAAACACGAAGTTATGGGGCAATTTGTGCGAATATCAAAAGCAAAAAAGATCTTTGCGATATATGTACCAATCATATTTTAAATTTCATCAGATTAAACACGATTTTTCGTACAATCTGACTCCATAATACATTAAGTTAAACATACATTATGCAAGAGCTAAAAATAGCTAAATCTGCCTTTAATTAGACATTAATGAACTTATCCAGACCATAATCAACTCTGGATGGGATTGCTAGCCTGCCTGCGATGTTTATTGGATTATGTTCCGATTTCCTGTCCGACTTCCATTCATAATTAAATAAAAAAATGGATAATCGAGCTATGTTTTTTTATCATACCGACTTAAGTAATTTTTAACTATTATAGTGATAATTCCCAGCTCTTTATCTAATCTCCCATAATTTATCTTTAAGGATCAAAATGCGCGAATATCAAAAGGAACCAAGATCTTTGCGATATAAACATATATACCGAAACATGTAACAGTTTCATCAAAATCGGAGCTCTAGGTGGTCAACAATCTAAAAATGCGATTTGTTGTGCAATCAGGGGCCATAATCCAGGAAGTTACGGTCCAATATGTGCAAACATCGAAAGGAACAAATGTGCTGAATCATCTTCATCCACTTTTGGATCATCTATTAGGTAGGTACCGGAGCGGCCCCTTTTACTGACTGCGCAGCCCCTGGAAATTTTTGAAAAATGAACCCCAAATATGCGATTTGGTGGAATATCTGATAATAATCTCTATGAAATAATAATTTACACCATTAACCTGTGAAACTATCATATCGTCATATTATTAATTAACGTATTATCATTGTATCGTCAAGAGTCAAGAGAATTTAACTGGGTAAAAAAAGGTACTAGTTCAGAAAATTTTGACCATTTGATCTATGAATCCGATGAAATTTTCCCATGAAATTCGGAATCCCCAATGATTCCGAATTCCGGCCTACACCAACCACACACGGCCCAGAAAGTCTATTATACCAGCCCATTCCAGCCTCCAGTGGTGTTGTGGACGTCCGTTAAAGCCACCGGCCACATACAACATGATCATCATCGCTCTATGGCCCGTCCAATACCTCCCCCACCCATATAATGTTCAGCAAAAAAAGGGTTTTTAAAGACGAATTGGACAAAAAAAAAATTTTCATTGTTTGTTCAAACGGCCCTTAGTAAGATTTTCAGACCGGCCATTCGGGCGATCGCCCGACGGCCTAATCCGCCCCCACTATTGTCTACTGTGGTCCATTGTATCGAAATACACAGTAAGTAGCAGTTCTGTGGGTTCCAAACTTCATTTAGGTACCAGTCCTGGCTCCATATCATGTTGGATGGCTGAGATATCGTCAAATATGTCCAGGTCAATTGTTTTACAATGGCACACATTATGGCATCTCTGTAGACTTCGACACATAGAATTACAAGCATATTTGCAGTATATTTTTTTAACAAATCTATCAGTCAAGTAAAATAAGTATAAGTACCCATGTCAACAATGATCAAGTTTATGATCCTATAATTGGCAGCCCAAGTCAATGTTGCTATTTATGGATTTGTTCTCGATATATCAATTATAGCATCTACATTCAAATCGTCATCATCATCATCATCATCATCATCATCATCATCCTCTAATTTCCCACAAAACTGTTTAAAAGCAGCATAACCTCTTTTCATTGGCAGATCTGCTGTTAAATTACTTGTTCTGTAGGCCTGTTTTACAAGTTTCTGCCAGTCAGTAGAGTCGATACTTGATATATATGTTCTATGAATAAATTAAAAGATCTTTCCAAACATGTAATAATGTATTTTAAACATACTAATTAATCCATAAGCATATAGGTACCAAAATGAAGAGTTTGTAAACTTTTAGAATATATTTAATTTATATAATTACCCCTTATGTTGTTAGTAAAGCAATTCATCACTGAGAAACAGAATTGAATTTCATGGCAATTAACAGTTAGATATTTAAGCAACGGATTCTTATCTGATTTAGCCTCTATCCGTTACTGGCTGATCCTATGGACAACTAATATAAAAATAAGACCACGCACCACCCCTATCTCGGTACTAAGGCTATTTTGTATTCCTTGTCGTGTCCTTATTTCATTAAGTTATAAATAGTATAGTAGTTGCACAATATACATTATCAATTACCTTCTCTTTCTTGGGATAAATCTTCTACACCCTTTGAGGTGAAAGTTATTTTCTGTTTGTCAGCTTTTATGCCAACCCTTCCAACTCCTTTCTTTTTGGGTTTGGTTAATGGTAGGTTTTGGATGGTTGTTTTTTTCTTGATGTCAACAGGTTTGGCCAATATTGAAGTTTTTGAATGAGACTTGGTTTTCTTTTCTTTAGGCTTCGATAATCCAATGTAGGTCATCTCGTTATCATCTAGAATAAAATCGTCTGTCTGGGGTAATGATGTTGTGCGACATTCTAAAGAACTTTATAAAGCAGTGTTAAGTTATGAAGGACATTGATATCTTTGCAAGTATGCAAATAATTCATTATCTGGTTGCAGATATCATATGTAGTGGAACGAGCCTTTTTCAAACTTGATAGTGTCGGTACAGGCAAATTTGATACAAGTCTTATGTCTTCGTCTTTATCACTGTCAATATTATAAACCTGTTCAACCAAGCCAATACTAGGGTTAGATAAATATGAACTTTTTTCCATGACTTGTGGTTTATATAGGTTTTAGAGGTAGGAAAGAATGAAAAACAACATTTCAGAACCGAATCCGTCAGACTTTTTAACACAGGATGACTTTTGACACTGGAAAATTCGATTTTAATCAATATGGTATCAAAAGTCATCCTATGTCAAAAATTCCGACGGAATCTGATCTGAAATGTTGTTTTTCATTCTTTCCTACCTCTAAAACCTATATATAGAGGTATTTGATGGTATGTTTATGATATATTTGATTAAAAACGTGAATTTTGGCAGCGGCGTGAAGCTAGCTTGTTGTTCGCTGTAACAACGAGCCAGTTGGTTGTTCGGTATTGGCGAATAACGAACAGCGAGCTGGTTTATTGTTCGTTATTCACCAGATATGGAATTAGCAATATAATAAAGAAATATTTATAAGGAATATGCCGGAAGTGGGTTTTTAAGTCCAAATGGGTTTTAAAACTTCAAAGTCTTTGGAAAAAGAATTTAACTAACTCTCTTTCTATCCGAAGAAAGAGCTGTTTCATATGGGCAAATACCAGCTCGTTGTTCGGTATTCGTGAATACCGAACAACAAACCAGCTCGTTGTTCGTTATTCGCCAATACCGAACAACAAACTGGCTCGTTATTCGTTATTCGCCAATCTATTTCCCAGAAGTTTGAAGTTTTATTGTCTATTTAGGCTCATAAAAACCCACCTGTGGCATGTTACCTACAAAAGTACCTTTATTATATTACTAATTCCATGTACGGTGAATACCGAACAACAAACCAGTTCGTTGTTCGTTATTCGCCAATACCGAACAACAAACTGGCTCGTTGTTCGTTATTCGCCAATATGTAACAGCTCTTTCTTCGGATAGAAAGAGATGTTGTTAGAATCTATTTCCCATAAGTTTGAAGTTTTATTATCCAGTTAGGCTCATAAAAACCCGCCTGTGGCGTGTTCCCTACAAAAGTTATTTTATTAGATTACTAATTCCATATCTGGTGAATACCGAACAACAAAACAGCTCGTTGTTCGTTATTCGCAAATACCGAACAACAAACTGGCTCGTTGTTCGTTATTCGCCAATATGTAACAGCTTTTTCTTCGGATAGCAAGAGAAGTTGTTAGAATCTATTTCCCAGAAGTTTGAAGTTTTATTCTCTATTTAGGCTCATAAAAACCCACCTGTGGCATGTTCCCTACAAAAGTACCTTTATTATATTACTAATTCCATGTACGGTGAATACCGAACAACAAACCAGCTCGTTGTTCGGTATTCTTACTTCTTGTATGTTTCTGGCAAAAATCTGTCAATAATGATCGACAGCAGATTACAGAGTGATTAAGCTTTTCTCATTTGAAGATACTCGTACTTTAGACATAAGTTTTGATGCTCAATACCACTATTCGTATTTATGCTGACATTAAAGCGTTCTTGACGAAATGCTTTGACCCATCTCTACAAATACAAAATTATTTAATTAAAGTAAGCAAGCATTTTACCTCTACGGTATATGGAATTATATGACTGTAACATAATAATATATATATTATTATGTTACAGTCATATAATTCCATATATAAAAATGTGAGCGTATAAAAATTTGTTACACACATATCATAGTTTTTCCCTTTGTAAATAGGCATGTTCGCATCATTCCAAATCAAGTACTAGACAATATACATTTAGTCTTTCTAAAGCACTCTCATAGCCCTGTTCAGTTAATGCGGATGCAACATCACGAAGGAAGGGAAGAACATCTTTCTTCACAGCAGACATTCCGTTATGACCTGCACTTAACCATCTCTCCCAAGCTTGTTCACGATGGAAATAGCATAAGTATACAAACGAATCTGAAATTAAATAATGTTATTCTAAAGCCTAGCTGCTTTGATTTACAAAGAGGACATATTGTGACGGAAAGGGTTAAATTATGTGACGTCATTTTACTGCCAGTCTATATACATTACCTATGATTTTTGTATAGATATATGTTTTTTGGTGATTGTGCCTACTTTTAGTGTGACGTGCCGATATTTATAAGCAAAGTGTTTGAAAATGTTCGGCATGTTAACCCATTTCTTCGGAAAATAGGTAAAATATTTCTTTATCCGAGGCACACGTTATCGATAGCACATTTTTACATTTTATTGATACCTAATTTTATATATTGTATCAGTAATTAGTTATATGTATAGTTTTAGGTGAAGTGCGGGTTCGTTAATTTGTTGATCTTTTGTTTAATGTTGCATTGGGCCACTAAGATTAATAATAGTCATTTTGCATAATGCAATGTAATGCGCTTGCAGTCACTTTGTCTACGATATCACCCCAGGTGGAAGTGGACGTTAAACCCCAAGAACGAACGAACGAACTGCAGCCAGTTGTCTACGATATCACCCTGGATGGAAGTGGACATTAAACCACAGAAACGAATGAATGAACTGCAGCCATTGGATTTGTTTCCCTAATATTCTCCTATGGTTTATGTTTATATGAGAATACGATTTTTGAAGTAAGTGTTTATTAAAGGTGATTTTTTTTTTTTTTTTTTTTTTTAGCTATTTTAATGTTCTTTGTCAGAGACGTCTACAAAACGTCCCGATTCCACACCTGTTACCCAACTGCGGTAAACATCTCCAACCGTATATTACGAAATAAATATTTTGTTTGATTGTGTTTTGTGAAACTTCTTAGTGCGCGGGCAACACTATACATGAATCATTGTTTAATCTTAAAGGGACAATAACATTCTTGCTGGCTTGGTAGCTCCAGAAAATAAATAATACCCTTATTCTAAATACTAGATGTTTAAATGTCCTACCTGTTGTGTAAATTATCCATTACAACCTATTTTACTTGTCCAGAGGGTTCGAAAATATTTTAAAATCCAAGTCACATTTGAAAAGGTTTACGTTAGACTTTTCAAATCAATTGGTTGAATTTTTCCAATTTTTTGAATTAGGTGTGTTAAGATGAAATTTATATCATCATTTAATTGGAATATTCTAAAATAATACGATTTGTTGACCAGAATGAAGTTTGAGACATATTTTTCAGTTACAACAAGAGTGTTATTGGGGCTTTAATATATTTGATGCATATGTATAATCTGTGTGTATCAAAAGGGAAATATAACATTTAATTTTTGTCTATCTTACGTGCAAGGCTACTTGCATAATTACATTTACATAAATAAATAAAGCAAAGTGGGGGGGGGGGGTAATTTCAGAACAGAAGATTGTGGAATGATGAATTTCGAAAAGGGAGGTAACAATTTTTGGCCGTTTGAACTTTTCAGTCATGCCCGCCTTATCTGCTCGTGTCATGCAAGCAAGCAAGTCACAAATCAATTTGATAACTGCTAAATAATTGTATTTCTATACCTGGAAAAACCGTTTCTAAAGAGTTTATTTCTTCCGCAGCGTAATCACACATAAAATATGTAGGTTTCCAGTTTGGGTTCCATTTTTGGATTACTTCGAATGTTTCTTGTATTGAGACGGAATCTTCTGTTTCCAAAACAAAAGAAGCTACTGTTATGTAGTTAACATTAGTTGGAACGCAGAGAAAATAGAGCGGAAGTGTATATTTAGTGGTTCTATATGTGGCATCGAGTAAACATATCTCCCCACCATAAAGTTCTAACAGTCTCTTTTGCCAGTTGGTCTGATGTATGTAGAGAAATTTTTTTAGACTTTCATAATCAGCCTTTATAAAGTTGTCACCAACAATAATATCCTCATCTGGACAATCAGACAAGTCATTCATATTAAGCACTAAAAAAAAAATATAATTATGGCATGCAGTTTTTTCCCCAAACATCACATACTTGTATCTGTTTATATCTGTGACTTTCAACTGTAATTTTAACATTGGGTGGGCACATAGACGTGTCCATGGTTTTTCCTTATGAATATTCATTCATACACAAAGATTTTCCATACATTTTCAGACAAAGTTAAGATTTGAGGTGCACTGTGCGGATGTTAACAAGATGCTACGGCATTATATTAGTTCCGTCGAATTTAATAAAGTGGTCGTGAGCTGCAATAATAATTATTTTAAATCTAATTACAATAGCTATATTTTCTTACAATCACTTCTATTTTCTTCAGTATCTTGCTTAATACGCAAAAAGAAAGAATCCTCCGTGTTTTCCATGTCTCCACCCTGTCTAAAAGCATTACCTTAAAGTAAAAAAAGAATTGGCCTGTTAATATCTGCCAGTGATAGGGAGTATGTTTCACTGTCGAACCTTTCCTCTCTATAACACCCTACGCGCAATTGAGTTATTGAAATTTAATTGAACCACGTTAGTCCCAAAATGACCATCTCTCTCACTGCGCATTTCATTGCAATGAACTATATACATTTCGGAAAAGCTTACAGATTATAGATTATTTAATATTCGTAGGCCTCATTGCTGCTGCAACCTCTCAAAATACCAGAATGCAGTAACCAGTTCTTATGAAATGAGACTTAATCTTGAAGTTTATCTTCGTCAGACAATGTTTCCTAACCAACCCTTACCTGCTAAGACCAACAAGAGGTACTGGCCGGCATTGGTTGACATTAGGAACGACATGGCACTTGCCGTTTTGAAACAGAGGCATATTAATGTGGACATTGCCTACTGCAATTTCTAATCAGTTATTTTCGGTAAAGTGGTAAATTGCTGTTGGCAGTGTTTGCAATTCTCATTGCTCTGAGAATATCGGTACCAACCTGGTCCACATTAATATGCCTCTGTTTCAAAACGGCAAGTGCCATGTCGTTCCTAATGTCAACCAATGCCGGCCAGTACCTCTTGTTGGTCTTAGCAGGTAAGGGTTGGTTAGGAAACATTGTCTGACGAAGATAAACTTCAAGATTAAGTCTCATTTCATAAGAACTGGTTACTGCATTCTGGTATTTTGAGAGGTTGCAGCAGCAATGAGGCCTACGAATATTAAATAATAAAACAGCCCATAGTAATTTATGTATCCACATATTACTATAGGTTATGGTCAATATTTTAAATTTGGTTAAAAAAAATATGTACATAATGTCGTCATCAGTTTTTATTGAATAAACCAAATCAATATTGATAGAAATATTAATGTCATTGTAGTTTTACGTCTCCTTTTACATGGTTTCGATGATCACACTCATCAGGCAAAATATTAGGAATTGGTGTTGCATTTTTATTTCTTAGTTGTTCTTTAATCTCTGTACAAATGTTTACCTGCCGTCCGTTAAACTACTCTACACAAACAACAGCTTTTCTCCCACTCACCAGTAAAAACACAACGGCACGCTGTACCCACTCGTGCATGTAAACCATCACGTGACTGCTCACAATTATCCAGACACAAAAACAACCAAATTATCGCTTAGCTCTCTCTCCACCGGCCAAACCAAGTGAACAATCACCGTCCATCCGATTGTCTCGCAAACTTGTAAATACTTGTGTACATATGTTGAATTGGTTTCACTCTTTCCCCCTTCATGTATATATGTTCAAATTGACAAACACTACTTACTATATAGGCATAAGACTTCAGAAAGCACCAATTCATTTATGATTTTTTACAGTTTTAATTCTCCATTTCTCATCTTGGCTAAGCTAAAGATAATTGTAAGATACCAAGACTTCCCAGAAATATACATAATCTCGTTCAATATCAAGGTCAACAGTCAGATATTTTCGCACGCCTGTTTACATAGCTGCACAATCCTTCATATTGGCGCATTATGTCTGTTACCACTACTTATTCGTTCTCATTTACTACTCTCGGGCAATATCGAACCCAACCCAGGCCCAAATACACAAAACAACAACCGACTCTCAGTAGTGCATTTGAATGTAAGAAGCCTAAAAAATAAACTTGATTTGATAATTGCTGAACTAACTAGCCATGATATAATAACATTAAGTGAGACTTGGCTTGACAAAAACATCACATCTGAATCTATAGCTTTATCTAATTACTATTTGCCCGTCAGGAAAGATAGAAATAATCGTGGTGGCGGGGTGATAATATATATTCGTAATTCCATATCATTCAAACGTAGACATGATTTAGAAAATTTTAATATTGAATCAATCTGGATAGAGATCAACTCTAATAATAAAAAGTTTTTACTTGGTAACTACTACAGACCCCCCTCTTCATCATCCAATCTCAATCAAATGATTTTTAATTCTTTTCAACAAGCTATAACCGATCCTATTGATCCTAAGTGCATAATTTTAGGAGATTTTAACATTGACTTGAATACTAAAACAACCAGCTTCATTCACGATGCAATTAACATATTAGACCTGACTCAATTGATAAAAAAATCAACCCATTTTAGCAAAACCTGTACACAAAATTCCTTACTAGACCTGATTTTAATAAGTTCAACATTACGCTCAGATGAATGTGATGTGCTAGACAATTTCTGCAGCGACCATTGCCCAGTATTTTGTAAGCTTTCATTTACTGTTCCTAAACAAAAATGCTTCAAGCGATTGATATGGAATTACGAAAACACAAACCTTGATGGTATACGTATAGAAACAATAAACACTAACTGGTACAATCTTGTTGATCTTTCTGATATCGATGCATCCTGTGTCCAATTTACTAACAAATTGATCACTATAGCAAAAAATAATATACCAAACAAACTAGTAACTATTAGGCAAAACGATAAACTTTGGATGAATAACAGCATTAGAAGAATGAAAAAGAAAAAAAATAGATTACATAAGAGAGCAGTAAAAAGAAATTTGGAAACTGATTGGCAAAATTTTTGTAAAATAAGAAATGACTACGTAAACCTAATAAGGAAATGTAAAAAAGAATATTTTGAGAATATTGACACAAAAATTAATGATAAAGGAAACTTGGCATTAAAAAAATGGTGGAATCTAATTAACGCATACACCAAGACACAGGCTGCATCTTCAAACGAACCTCCACCACTTACAGTTGGAAATGATACAATGTTTACACCCACTGATAAAGCCAATGCCCTTAATAATTTCTTTATCCAACAAACTGAACTGTCAAGTACCAATAAGACTCTCCCCCCCCCTCCAAATGAATACTAATAGCCTAAACTCGATTGTACCAACCCCTGGAGAAGTTAAGGACATAATAAATAGCCTAGATACATCAAAAGCTTCAGGCCCAGACGAAATTAGTTCTAAAATCCTAAAATATATCGTTAATGAGATTAGTAATCCCTTATGTCAACTTTTCCTTTTTTCTCTAGATACACACACTATTCCAAAGATATGGAAATTTGCAAATGTCATCGCTATTTTCAAAAAAGGACATCCAACCGACTGCAGCAATTACAGACCCATTTCCCTCCTAAGTATTATTATAAAAATATTTGAGAAAATAATATATAAACACGTCTTTAACTTCTTCAAGGACAATTCAATACTAACAGCACTCCAAAGTGGCTTTCTTCCGGGTGACTCAACTATCTACCAACTAATAGATCTAAATCACTTCTTTTGTCAAGCCACCGATCATAACAAACATACTAGGATCGTCTTTTGTGACATCAGCAAGGCTTTTGGCAGAGTCTGGCACGCTGGGCTCTGTCATAAGCTGGAGGCTGCTGCGGTCAGAGGAGGTCTGCTTTCATGGTTCAAGAATTATCTTGAAAATCGACAACAATGTGTTATCATAAACGGAATATCCTCTGACCCCAGGGGTATCCCCGCTGGTGTCCCACAGGGAAGCGTACTGGGACCATTATTATTTTTATTATATATAAACGACATTGTCAATAATATAAAATCGAACATTCGACTTTTTGCTGATGATACATCTCTGTACCTAAAAATAGATGACCCAGGGGCATGCGCACTTACATTAAACAAAGATCTTGAAACAATAAATACATGGGCGGAAACATGGCTAGTGACCTTTAACCCCCTCAAGACAGAAACTTTAACCTTCTCCACAAAACGCAATGTCGTGAAACCACCACTTTAATGAACTCAATAGGAATAAAGAAAGTAACAGAACATAAACACCTTGGACTTATCTTTCAAAGCAACTGCAAATGGGACAGTCACATCGATAGTATAAATAGTAAAGTATCAAAATTAGTAAACAGCCTTCGCTCCTTGAAATATCGTCTAAATAGAAATTCGCTACATACCCTATATTCTTCCTTTATTCTACCGCACTTTGATTATGCCGATGTTATCTGGGACGGATGCATTGACTACTTATGTAATAACTTTGAATACTTACAGCTTGACGCACTATTTGCGGGCCAGTTAAGGGTACTAGCCATGCCTCCCTCTACACAGAAACTGGGTTTATTCCACTCAAAGAAAGACGAAACCGACATAAATTAAAACTACTATACAAAATCATCAATAACCTAACCCCTGCTTATCTTAAGAATCTCATAAATCTAGAACCCCCAAACAAATATTCCCTTCGTAATGAAGACAATTTAAAAGAAATTTGATGTCGTACTGAAATCTTTTCTAAATCGTTCATCCCATCAAGTATAAGAGAGTGGAATAAACTCAGTACCGATGCAAGGAATTCTAGATCTCTGAAAATTTTCTCCGACCATCTATCCCAAACTGATATCAAAGTTCCTTCGTTTTATTATAATGGCCATCGGAAATCTCAAATAATTCACTGTAAATTACGACTTCGATGCTCTGACCTGCAGGGTCATAAATTTCTTCGACACATTGCCGACAGTCCCGCATGCCTCTGCGGTCACATATTTGAAGATCCTGATCATTACCTTCTGCGATGTTCCTTACATTCAAATGCACGGACAGAAACCATTGACAAATTACAATATGATTTTAAAAATATAAACTGTCTTTTATTCGGTTCCAAAACCTACAGTCTAGAAATTAATACTAACATTTTTAACCAGGTCCATAAGTTCATTAACATGTCAAACAGATTCTAAACTCAATTCGATCAAGTAATATTTTAATGTGTAATCTTGGCTAGTCTATCTAATTTTGTTTTTTATCAAATAATCCTCACTTTGCTTGCATATGTATACTTATTAATTACTATATATACTGTACATTTTCACCCATTTTATTATATTTATATAATATGTATGTGTTTGCCATTTTAACTATGTATATACACCCATTTTTCATTAATAATATGTATACAAATTACTTAGGGAGAGGGGTTTTACATAGGCTAAGCTTGTTCCCCAATCCCATTCAGACAACCTGAATAAAATATTGCTTAAAAAAAAATCTCTGTACTTATGGCCATCTTTTCTCTTGTTTTACAATCTTCTTTAACCTGAAAATGTATTATTTTATAGTTGAATAAAAGCAACTCAGACCTTTCTTTTAAATTAATTATGGCAATAGGCGGAATTTACGGTACAGTATGTGCCAAAATCGAAACCATCTTTACATGCGTTACAATATGATATTTCGACAAACATTTCCTAGTCAAATAAGAATTTAATAGAGTACAGTGGTACTCTTAAGGGGACATAACTTGCAAGTGATATTAGAAATTCGTGATTTTTGGCAGTGGCGGGTATTCCAAAAATTAAAAATTCATGCTATTTGGCGAAAGTGATCATTCCATAATTAAGTGTGCGGTTAAGTATTTACATTGTCAAGTATAATGTAAGTCAGCTAAGTGGAAGAATTAAGTATTTTTACTTAACTTTTAGAAAACTTTTGAATGGGGACCCAGGTCTTTAACTTTACATTCTAGTATTACTTATACTATATTAAATGCTCAATTTTAATTGAAGATATGGTAATCAGTTAGCTTACTTATACATAACGACTTACTCAATTGTTCATTTTATGACATGATTAACTTGCACATATGGAGAAAAGACAACTTGTATATAAATAAACAACTTACCTTGTATACCTACCACATAACCGACATCGCCTGATCATTTTTTATGCAAACATGTTGCATAAAGTAAACTGTACAAGAAAGGACTACTTTAACTGTATGTTGTAACTTGCATACCTACCATATTTCCATTATCAATTGGTAAGTATTTATAAATATAAAATACCCCCACCCCCACACCTTAATAAAAAAAGCTTACGAACACTTGATGAAATATGAAATCTCTATTTTTCCTGTATACCTACCGTATTACCTTTGACAATTGATCTGTTTTGTAAGACTAGCTACTTGGCTATATGGTAAAGGTAAGCGGGAATATGTATTGATAAATTACCATGTTCTTGTATACTTACCATATTATTATCTATTCAAATTCGTCATCTGTCCGAGAGAAAAAAAAAGGGCAAAACAAAAATGTTTCTTGAATGTGGAGTATCTCCTGAGGGCGCTATCATCTTTCGTGTTATTTCGACCATCAACTTATTGATTTGAAAACACACATCTTCCATTCCGAACATATTCGAGGCATACTTCTAAAACCTATGTGCACTGGATTGTGGTCTGATGATGATCCTCGATAGTCCCTGTGAAAGGAGATTACCTCCCTTTTGCGCCACTTTCCGTATTTACCCCGGAGACACAGGAGAGAAATGTGGTTTAACGTCCACTCGACACAAACTAGGTTATTTCAGGACTAACAGATGGTTTATTTTTATTTCAATAATTCGCTTGCGCGTAGTGGTCTTTAGCAGTGGGAATAAACCGGAGTACCCGGAGGAAACCTACGCCACATGCCACATACGCCCACACCAGGAATCGAAACAGCCGCAAGCCAGGGGTGACCGGCCACCTAGAGGTCGAGGCGCGGCACTCTAGACCACTATTTAATGTTCCTAATCTGTCATCCATATGGCAAGTTAATATGATCCTAATTATCCGTTTCGATTATTATTAGTCTACGATGACTATCAAAATGGGTGTGACCCATGTGGTGACACCGTTATATCTTCATGCGAGGATAATATTGTCCTGTGTTATGTCATTTTCTTTTGTATATTATTATTTACTTATATATATATTATAAGAAGGGATCAACCCATGACCCTGCTAACTATAGGGGAATATCATTGACTGACAGTATAAGTAAAATTTATTGTGCTATATTAAACAATAGACTTCAAAAATGGTCAGAAGTGAATAATTTATACAAAGAGGCTCAAGCGGGATATAGGAAAGGATATTCAACAGTCGATCACATTTTTACGTTGCAAGGATTAGTTCAGAAGTATTTGTCAAAACCGAGAGGCAGAATTTATTCACTTTTTGTTGATTTTTCTCGGGCATTTGACAGTATCAATAGGGAGAAACTGTTAACACTCATGCTACAAAAAGGGGTAAATGTAAAGATGTTTATGACCGTGAAAAGTATGTATTCAAAAGTGCCCTCATGTGTGAAACTAGGCTAAAAAATTACTCCGTTTTTCGACGGCTTGTCTGGTGTTAGACAAGGGTGTAAAATCAGTCCTCTACTTTTTTGTTATTATGTTGATCAGCTAGTTCAAATAATGGAAGATAGTGATGTCCAAGGAATATTCACAAACCAAGATGCACAAGATATTATAATGCTACTGTATGCAGATGACTTGAGTATCCTGTCAGACTCTGTTGGTGACTTACAGAGAAAAATAAACATTCTCCAAAGATTTTGCAATAATTTTAATTTATCAGTCAATTTATCAAAAACGAAAGTGATAGTGTTCAGAAATGGTGGTTTTATACGCAAAAATGAAGTGTTTTATTATGACAATGTTAAGATCAAATGTGTTTCATACTACAGCTACTTGGGTTTATTAGTTTCTTCTCGAATGTGCTGGAGTAAAGCTTTGAATAACCTGTCCTTGAAAGCAGAGAAAGCACTTATCCCTAATAATTGTTTAATTAATAAATCGGGTATAATTTCTCCAAATAAGGCTTTTAAAATCTTTGATTCTATTGTAAGGCCAATATTGCTATATGGTTCACAGGTGTGGGGCTACGAATATAGAAGAGATATTGAACGTGTGCATATAGGCTTTTGAAAGTTTCTTCTTGGCGTTCACAAAACTAGCACAACAGTAGGTGTCTTGGGGGAGTGTGGGAGAGCTGAGTTATCTGTACATTATTTACTAAACTGCATTAAATTCTGGATTAAACTTATTTCAATGTCCGATACTAGATACCCAAAACAGGTGTACATAATGCTTAAGCGACTTGACAGTATTGGTAGAACAACATGGTGTACAAAAATAAAACTCTTATTGTGTTCGTTAGGCTTTGGTTATGCTTGGTCAGCCCAAAACATTGGTAATAGACAGAATCTTATCAGTCTACTGAAAACACGTCTTACGGATATAAAGATCCAAAATTGGTCAGCTAAGCTAAACGATAGTAGCAGTTTAAATGAATATAAATGTTTCAAACTAAATCTTTGTCTAGAAGAATATCTAACATTAGAGATGAATTTAAATGTTAAAAGGAATATTACAAAACTAAGGTTGAATCGTTTTCCATTAGCCACAACTTTGTTCAATAGGAAGATGAAAGATAATCCCTTGTGTCCATTATGTAAGATAAGCGACGAAGATAATATTCATTTTTTATGTGTGTGTATAAAATTGAGTCATATTAGATGTAAATATATACCAGTAAAATTTGTTAATACTGTGAACAATAATAGATATATGTTTCATAAGTTATGTACAACTAAAAATACATCTCTTTTAATTTCAATTTCACATTTTATTAATGTCGCTTTAAATTATAGATCAAAAAACATTTAGATATTTATATGTTTTTCGTATTTATTAAATCACTGCTGTACATAATTATATATTTAAAATTTTGTAACTATGGGTCCTAGACCTACTTACTGGAATAAACAATTTATTATTTATTTATTTATGTATTATTTTCTTATCCAATATATTACTAATGCACTTTTAATCGTCAATACCGGGGATCTTAACAAATGTTGCACCGCCAAAGTGGATATCATAGCCCAATTATTACCCTTAACCGCGAAGATGGTAGAGGTGGTGTTGAAGCTGTGTATGTCAAAAATTAGATATAGAAAAGATTTGTTTTTGATTGGTACGTTTATCGTCAACCTTCTGCAAACGCCCCCTACTGGGACTGAATTGAAGAAAGTTTTGATTACACTACGGAGTTTTTTCATGATTTTAATATTGTCATATGATTTTAACAATACAGAAAATCTCGGCTTCACGATCTTATAAAATCCATAGATTACAGACAATTAATTAAGGACCCAACTAGAATTTAACCCGATTCCAAAAGTCTCATTGATTTTGCGATTGTCAGTTGTCTCGATTTTTATTAAAGTTGTTAATGTTCTTGACCACAGTCCCATCGTTCTCTTTTTCAATACATCGCAGCTTAAATGAAATTCGTACCATAGAACTATCTGGAAATATCAGATTTGGATGTAGATAACATAAACATATAATTGGGCTCCCAATCCCGTATATGCCGCATTCTCGGGTCGAAAAACCTGTCACCTTCGCTCCCGTTAAACGGGTCTAGAAAATCGGACTATTAATAATCGTGCAATCAACATGTCAACAAAGTTCTCCAATATATTTTGTTAATTTAATAGTTTAAGCTATTGGCCAGAAATTCATGACCTATTTCTTTATAATGCGGAGCCATATTTGCGTATATGTGAGTTGGATGCTGCGCAGGTATTTCAAATTTGACCAATCACGGGTCGCGCTTGAGGGGTCGCGGTCAAAAGTTATGGGGTCAAGTGCCAGGTCATAGCATTTGTAAACAAAGCCATGTGCACGATTTACCTTGCAAATTGCTCGCGGTCGGTCCAAACAGAGATCCAGTGAATCAAATAAAAGTCCCATCCGTGTAGGGAAGTGGTGTAAGAGAGCCATGGAAATATATTTTGAATCGACGTGGATTAATTCGATTCATCAAAATGATTAATTGGTTTAAACGAAATAATTAATTCGTTTAAACGAAATAATTGATTCGTTTAAACGAAATATTAATAACGAATTAATAATATTTCTTTATAACGATATAATAATATTTCTTTATAACGATATAATAATATTTCGTTATAACGATATAATAATATTTGGTTATAATGAATTAATAATATTTCGTTATAATATTTCGTTTAAACGAAATACTATTTCATTGTTACGAAACAATATTCCGTTATAACGAATTAATAATATTTCGTTAAAACGAATTAATAATATTTCGTTATATCGAATTAATAATATTTCGTTTTAACGAAGTAATAATATTTCGTTATAACGAATATTTCGTTATAACGAATTAATAATATTTCGTTATAACGAATTATTTATTTCGTTATAACGAATTAATAATATTTCGTTATAACGAATTATTTATTTCTTTTAAACGAATTAATATTTCTTTTAAACGAATAAGTTATTTCGTTTTAAAGAATTAATTATTTCGTTATAAAAAGTGAAATCAAACACCACTGGTTATAATGAATTAATAATATTTCGTTATAATATTTCGTTTAAACGAAATACTATTTCATTGTTACGAAACAATATTCCGTTATAACGAATTAATAATATTTCGTTGTATCGAATTAATAATATTTCGTTTTAACGAAGTAATAATATTTCGTTATAACGAATTATTTATTTCGTTATAACGAATTATTTATTTCGTTATAACGAATTAATCATATTTCGTTATAACGAATTATTTATTTCGTTATAACGAATTAATATTTCTTTTAAACGAATAAGTTATTTCGTTTTAACGAATTAATTATTTCGTTATAAAAAGTGAAATCAAACACCACTGTCGACTTTATGATATCCTTCGTTATCAATCCATTTGTATCGAAAAATAGACTGGCCATTTCCATCCAATTGAAACCAGTCTATATACCTCACGACACTTGTCCCATTTTGTCTTTGTAAAGACATATCGTGTAGATTCTACAACTGGAATGTGCTCCTGGTTGAGGACGCTATTTTGTGTTTACCAACACACGCGAATGTAGACAATAACGTGATTGGTCGATTGTGGGAAAAGCGATCACGTGACGCGGCGAATAGCTTTGAATCTTGTCCAGTGACCCAGCGCACAATGAAATTTACTATCAATAAATAATCCGGATTTCAAAGACGAATATCATCGAAGAACTATTAAATATTTTGTGGAACATTTCAGCAAATGCTAATTACTATATTAACTATTCACCGATAAATTTTTTTCTAGACCCAATTTGAAGGAACGAAAATATTTTTCTAGCGAGAATTTGCGTCCATAGAATGCGGCTTAGTATGAAGAGATTGCACGTTGAACGCAACATAATTTCATAACGTATCATTAGAAAGTTCCTGACGGCTTTCCCAATTTCTTATCAACTAAGAAACCCCATAGAGTATCAGTAAATCAGTGGCACCATCTTCGAAACAGCAACTCTTTTAAAAACGTGCAATATAGTAATTGTAAAACTAATCTTTACGAAAAATAATTTTTTCCTTCATCAATTAAATTATGGAATATTCTAGATACTGATATATCTGATTCCCACTCCTTGTGGCTTTTATAGCACAAAATTCGGTTACAGTTTTTAAGCCCTTATAAGCCCATTTTTTAGTTTATTGTAAACTTCGAAATTGCGAGAGTGATCTAAATTTGAACAGATTTCTAATGCACGTGAGTAAACACCCTCGTGTGTAGCTGTGGTGAATTTGCGTTGAAAATTGCGATCATTGTCGACTATTCAACGTTCAAAGATCAGTAACTATCGATACCCAGGACACTATTTTTAGTAATTCAAAGCCATTTTGTAAATTGAAGGTACATGTATGTAGAGTTAACACATCGGTTTAAAGGGTTAGTCTCTGTCACTTCATTACCGTACTCGTCCCACTTAAATCTATGAAAATCAAAATTTGACCTTTATTTTGAAACTTGGAACTAAGGATATTAAGTTGGATGTAATTAAAATACCCGATGTCAATATCATACCCCATTCCATGGATAACATAGGAATTTTTCCAATGTTGAAACTGCTAATTTTAAAACTATTCACCCACGTTTATTGATGATTCACCACTCACTTTCATTTTTTGTCTTTATTGTTATAGTTCTTCGTGTATATTGAAATTATTAATGGTGTTGAAAAGATGTAACAAAAACAAAAACAGGATTTTTTTTTGTTTTTTTTGGGGGGGGGCTTCAAATCATAACACAAAATTGCTTGTTACTACCATGAAAACTGGGAATTTAATAATGTGTCGAATTTTGATAGATGCTGGACACGATTTCTTTTTGGTATCTTGATGCATCTTCTTTCTTTTTTTTATAGCTATGGTCTTCTTCCTGAAAAACAAAATTCACAATTTATTCTAAACTGTTCAAGATAATCCATGATCAGTAAAATATCGAAAATTCACACTGACTAAGATAATAACACATCTTAGATACCTGACCAGTAAGACTATTCGTTATAGCTTTAACTTCTGTTATAAAGGGCAAAATGTAAGACAGGCCTACTGGCCTTATTTTCAACCCTTAGTTAGTTCGTAGACCAATTATTCGATTTATCTTTGTAAAATAATAGTAGAGAGGTTCCGCAACCAGTACGAAGTACGAACTACGTACTACGAACACAGATTCGTACTTCGTATTTCGTTTTTGACAGATTTCCGTTTCCGCCAAAATAACGAAGTCCGAAGTACGATTTTTAGTTCCACAGGTTTGTTAAATAAAAAGTATTAAATCAAATCAAATTTTAGTCCCCAATAAGCTCATTGTATTGTGTTTCTTATCGCCGACTGCCGAAAAAAACAAATTTCACAGAGCGAAAATTTGCCCTAAATCAAACCACTAACCGACCACTTTGACGCTGATAAACCTCCTACTGAATTGTAAATGTTCAATCTTACTATAAAATGGCAATAAATACAAATTTCATCCAAAAATCAACGAGAAAATCACGATACCGTACTTCGTTTTTTAACCACGAACTTTTCTCGATTTCTTCGTAGAAAATTGACGAACCGAAGGCCGCTTATGTCAATGACATCACACAAAGTGATGACGTCAGCACATAAACACTTCGTAGTTCGTAGTTCGTAGTGGTTGCGGAACCTCTCCAATATTAAGGAAAACGATCTCTTACACTCAAACGTTCGTTTTCTTTTTTCTTTTGGTTTCTGATCACGATCAGTCCCTTGATGACACTCTAAGATCTTCCTAGCCACTATGATGAACGGAATGCCATCAGAGGGAATTTGTGGAGAGGCATTTTCTTGAGTGTCACGGATTCTGACGACGCGTGTCAGCAAATCTAATTAAAAGAAAAATTACAAGCTTGTAAAAATAATGTTTATGATTTTGGTAAAAAAAAAAAAAAAAAAAAAAAAATCTTAATGCAAGAATAGTGCTCAACCATTCATGGTCGACACATAGCACAGTTTACGCCTAGGCCTATATAATTTTAGATCTTTCCTTTATTTCTTTGTGCTAAAATATAACACGTTAAACAAGGTAGGCCTATTGATTTAAATTTAAAGTGCGTTAGTTACCTATTTCCTTCGCTTCTTTACATATATATTTTGAAGCCGTTAGATATTCGTGCTTATTTATGATCTGTTCGATTTCTTCAACAGTTTCTACAAGAAAAGTTTAACCTGAAACTGAATCATCATCAGGAAGTCTGAAAATAGACATAGAATTTGTATTTGTATTATAAAGTGTGCTTTAAATTGATCTGTTCTTCCTACTGTGATAGTGGGATTAATATTATTAATAAATTAGGGGGGGGGGCACATGAAACTCACACTAGTGTCATTAGCATTAGGCAGGCGCTACCAATACCGTGGACCATGGACTAGTTAAATTTTCGCCATGAATTAAATCGGTTATTAGGCTAGGCCTATACGCCGGCAATATCCCACGGACAACGCCCTACATTGGTTATTATTATAACCTAGTCTATAAATATAAACAAAACAGCCTTAACAAAAGAAGGCCTAAAATGGCTGCCGTGGCTGGTCGTGTTAGAACTTTGAAGTTCGTTAGCTGCGAGAATATATAAAATCTAAAGCGTTGGGATAATGAGTGAGACATTGATATGGTCGATTTAACAAAGAAATTAGATTATTCAGCGATAACAGCACACCTCCTTCTTTTAGGCTCCGACATTTTATCATTACTGATCGACTGAATCTGATCTGATTGAATTTCGCGTGTAAAATCAAACCAGACACTCGCTCAAACAAAGTATTCCGAATGCATGGGTCGCTTATATCAAGGTAAAGAAATGCGTAGGATCGTCTCCGATCTAGCGTTCTCCTTAGCGACCGCCATGCTTTTTAAAATCTACTTTTGTTTTGTTTTGATTTCTATCCGCTGGTGTTAGTATACACTTCAGTATATACGTCATTGGCTGGTAATCTATACAGGGCTTTGTAATATATGCCCACAGTTCCACGCATGAAAAGGTCAAACGGTCGATTCGACAGACCATATGATTGGCTGACCCCTCATTTCAGGCAGAACACGAGTTAAATAACAAGTCCTCCAGATCCAAGAGTAGTAAAGACAAGTAAAAACCAAATTAAAATTTATGTTATTTAATACAAAAGTAAAACCAGTCTAAACTATGATATTATAATCAACGAAATAGACAAGACAAGAATACACTCATACCATAAATTATTTTCGCATTATTAATACCCAACGTTTTAATTAAATTTTAAGGTATGAGGTGTGCTTTATTTCCCATTTAATTGAAAATTGGCAGGGGCATTTTAAGGTTAATCATGGCGTAGGCTATACTATTTTGAGGGCCCTCTTTTGTCGGGGTACGGGTGTGGTTTTGATTGTTGATTTTCATGCCAGTGCAATGACTGCATTCTCAATCAGTAGTGGATTCGACAGTAACAGTGCAAAGAAAACGATTGACTCAGAATCGGGGGCCCTTTCCATTGGCCAGAGGGGCCCTTTTGTCAGACGAGGGGCTCTTTTGTCTGCCGTTAAGGCCCTCCCTAACTAGGATACATTTCATTTTTCTCATCAGTTTTAGAATCTTTCTCCCGTTTTATTTGTTCAACTTCTTTGATTTTTTTTTCGCAAGGAGGCTGGCGCCTTCAGCTCCTCAGCTACAAAACGCCTTTGACAATTGGTATAAAGCCGACAAATTTATCGCTGTGCGTTTATATAACTCCAAAAATATTTTGTGTAATGTTACGGGGTTTCAACAGAAACAGTCAATGCTATGGTCAAGTTATTTTTTTATAATAAATATAAAAGATAGGCTGGCACTGCCAGGCAGGATACGCCCACATTTTCGAGAGATGGACAGAGAACAAGCAATACCGAAAGTGATTTTTCCTACATCTTTAAGTCCTGTATTTCATACTGTATTGGGAGCAGCCATTTAGTTGGTCAGTTCCAGTCTGATATTAATGAAATTCGAAACCGACAATGATTATGGTGTGACGGTACACAACCTAGAAATGTGACTTTTCATCAAAATCGGATAAGAATTGTGACCTGTAGAGAGTCCACAACCATGATATACCATATTTTTACACTATTCGCGTACAAACGGCGACCATTTCGTCCGGCAATTTTGGTACGATTTTCACGAAATTAGAACTCAACCTTCCTCATCAAAATCGAACTAAAATTGTGACCTATACAGGGTCCACAACCATGATATATCATTTTTTATACGTCCACATTCATAATGTGAACGTATTATGCCGTCGCCCCTGTCTGTGTGTGTGTGTGTGTGTGTGTGTATGTATGTATGTGTGTGTGTGTGTGTGTCTGTGGTTCGCCTACAGGGCGCAATTCTTCATGGATTTTCTTCAAACTTGGTATACTTATTCCTTATACCCCAAGGAAGATCCCTATTGTTTTTGGGGCATGCCCGACCCCCAGGGGCCGAGCCACGCCCATTTCTAGTATTTGTTTGTTTGTCGTCTACAGGCCACATTTCTTAACTTATAATCTTGAAACTTTGCATACACATTCTTTGTACCCTAAGGAACATCCCTATCGTTTGGGGTGTATGCCCCACCCCCAGGGGCAGAGCCACGCCCATTTTCTTTTCGTGTGTCTTTGTGTCGCCTACTGGGCGCAATTCTTACTGGATTTTCTTCAAACTTGGTATACGTATTCCTTATACCCTAAGGAAGATCTCTATTGTTTTTGGTGCATGCCCGATCCCCAGGGACAGAGCCACGCCCATTTCTAGTATGTATTTGTTTGTCGTCTACAGGCCACATTTCTTAACTTATAATTTTGAAACTTAGCATACACATTCTTTGTACCCTAAGGAACATCCCTATCATTTGGGGTGCATGCCCAACCCCCTGGGGCAGAGCCACACCCATATTCTTATCGTGTGTCTTTGTGTCGCCTACAGGCCACAATTCTTATTGGATTTTCTTTAAAACTTTGTATACTTACTCTTTATACTCTAAGGATGATCCCTATCGTTTGGGGTGCATGCCCAACCCCCCAGGGGCAGAGCCACGCCCATTTTCTTTTTGTGTGTCTCTGTGTCGCCTAGAAGCCGCAACTGTATTTTTTTTAAAACTTTGTATACTTACCCTAAGGATGATCCGTATGGTTTTTTGGTGCATGCCCGACCCCCAATGGCAGAGCCACGCCCATTCCTTGTATTTATTTGTTTGTCGTCTACAAGCCACATTTCTTAACGTATTATCTTGAAACTTTGAATGATTATTCTTTGTACCCTAAGGAACATTTCTATCATTTGGGGTGCATGCCCAACCCCCAGGGACAGAGTCACGCCCATTTTCTTTTTGTGTGTCGCCTACAGGCCATAATTCTTAATCGGTCATCTTGAAACTTAAAATACTTATTCCTTATACCCTAAGGATGACCCCTTTTGTTTTGGGTGCATGCCCGACCCCCATGGGACAGCAACACCCATTTCGTGTATTTGTTTGTCTGTCGTCTACAGGCTGCATTTCTTAATGTATCATCTTGAAACTTTGAAAACTTATTCTTTTTACCTTAAGGAAGATGGTGCATGCCCAACCCCAAGGGACAGTGCCACGCCCATTTTTTTTTGTCTGTCTGTGTGTCACCTACAGCCCACAATTCTTAATCGATCGTCTTGAAAACTTTTTTTTATACTTATTCTTTATACCATAAGGCTGACCACTATTATTTTTGGTGCATGACGGACCCCCTGGGACAGAGCCACGCCCAATGCTTTTGTGTCTTGTGTTCGCCTACAGGATGCAATTCTTAACAGATCCTTTTAAAACTTTACAAACCTATTCCTTATACCCTAAAGATGACCCCTATTGTTTTTGGTGATTTCCTAACCCTCAGGGGCATAGCCATGCCCATTTTTACATCGTGTCTATGTGTGTTGTCTACAGGCCACGATTCTTAATGGATCGTCTTTAAACTTGGGATATGTATTCCATATAGCCTAAGGACGTCAACTGCATGTCCCGACTCACACAGGCAAGACACGACCAATTTTTGTGTTTGTCGTTTACAGGCCGCAATTCTGAATGAATCAGCTTGGTACTTGGTTTATGTATTCCTTATAGCCTGAGGGCGTCCACTATTGATTTTGATGAATGTCCCGACCCCCAGGGGCAGAGCCACGCCCACTGTTTGCCTTTAGTGTTAGGAAGGCACAATTCTGAATGGATTATCTTGGTATAGCTATTCCTTATACTCTAAGGACGGCAACTATTAATGTTGGTGCACGACCCTCAACGCTAAACAAACCAAACGCCTAGCCTTCTTGACAAAGTACCATATCAATCAAAGCAGGAATGTGGACGTATATTGTAGCGTTAGCGTTATGTTTTAACAGTATTTGCGTACAAATGGCGGCCATTTTGTCTGTCAATTTTGGTCCGATTTTCCCGAAATTCAAACTCTACCTTCCTTACAGTGTAACGGTGATACAATCAAACGTGTTTTTAAATTGGATAATAATTGTGACCTCCAGAGGGACCACAAGCTAAAGAAAGGGGGATTTTGTGTATAACCAGGGGCCATAATTCAGGAAGTTACGATCCGATATGCGCAAATATCGAAAAGAACCAAGATCTTTGGGTTATAACCATGAATTTCAAGTTTCATCAAAATCGAATTAAAATTGTGACCTTTACAGGGTCCTCAACCTTGATATACCATTTTTTAACAGTATTCGCGTACAAACGGTGGCCATTTTGTATGGCAATTTTGGTCTGATTTTCCCGAAATTCGAACTCAACCTTCCTTACGGTGTAACGGTAATATAATCAAACGTTTTTTTAAATCGGATAATAATTGTGACCTCCAAGCTAAAAAAAAAGGCGATTTTGCGTATAATCAGGGGCCATAATTCAGGAAGTTACGATCCGATATGCGCAAATATCGAAAGGAAGCAAGATCTTTGGGTTATAACCTTGAATTTCAAGTTTCATCAAAATCGAATCAAAATTGTGACCTCCACAGGGTCCACAACCTTGATATACCATTTTTTAACAGTATTCGCGTACAAACGGCGGCCATTTTGTATGGCAATTTTCGTCCGATTTTCCCGAAATTCGAACTCAACCTTCCTTAGGGTGTAACGATGATATAATCAAACGTTTTTTTTAAATCGAATAATAATTGTGACCTCCAAGCTAAAAAAAAGGCGATTTTGCGTATAATCAGGGGCCATAATTCAGGAAGTTACGATCCGATATGCGCAAATATCGAAAGGAAGCAAGATCTTTGGGTTATAACCATGAATTTCAAGTTTCATCAAAATCGAATCAAAATTGTGACCTCCACAGGGTCCACAACCTTGATATACCATTTTTTAACAGTATTCGCGTACAAACGGCGGCCATTTTGTATGGCAATTTTCGTCCGATTTTCCCGAAATTCGAACTCAACCCTCCTTAGGGTGTAACGGTGATATAATCAAACGGTTTTTTAAATCGAATAATAATTGTGACCTCCAGAGGGACCACAAGCTAAAAAGGGTGATTTTTCGGACAATCAGGGGCCATAATTCAGGAAATTACATTCCGATAGCCGCAAATATCGAAAGGAACCAAGATCTTTGGGTTACAAACATGCATGTCAAGTTTCATCAAAATCGGTTCAAAATTGTGACCTCTATAGGGTCCACAAGCTAAAAACGTGATTTTTCGTACAATCAGGGGCCATAATCCATGAAGTTTTGATCCGATACATGCCAATATCGAAAGGAACCGAGATCTTTTGGGGATAAACCTATATTTCAAATTTCGTCAAAATCTGATAAAAATTGTGACCTGTAGAGAGTCCACAAACAAATTGTGGACGGACGGACAGGGGCGACGACATAATACGTCCACATGAAAATGTGGGCGTATAAAAATAAATTGGCGTATTGGAAATGTGAGATGAAATTTAATGCTTTTTTTTATGTATAAGAATGGATTTTTTGTTGTATTTAGATCAGATAAAGACTAATTTGTTGCCTGTCAAACACACAGCTACTTTGATTAATTGACAACCCCATTTTAGCTTTCACAACACCTCGGTTGTTACTTAACACCTATACCTGATTGGGCAATATGGCGTGTATTCTTGTCTTGTCTATTTCTTTGATTATTATGTCATAGTTTGGACTGGTTTATGTTCGCATTAAATAACATAAATTTTAATTTTTACAAATTCGCTGATAGCAAATACCGCTCATAACTATCTTGATAAAAAAAAAAACACGTTTAGTAAACGAGGCATTTTTACCTAGCCTCGTTCTGAACAAAATATCTCTTTCCAAAAACAGGGCAATTTTTTTAAAAAAAAAAAAAACAACAAAAAAACTCGTTTTGGAACTGCAGACAACGAGGCATTTTTTTTTACCTCGTTCGGACAGAAATTCCGAACGAGGAATTCTGAGGTTTAAAGCGTAAGTTAGAAAATTTATAAAGTCATTTTTCAAGTCGCATCAGCAAGATCTACTTACATACTATATTCCATGAAAATCGTGAAAATATTTAAGAAGCTGTCAAGTTGGTCTCAACTTCCGATTCAAAATGACATCGACGAATTTTCGAAATTCGAAAATCTGAAAGTAAAATACCCAAAAAACCCTGTAAGTTTTTCACATTTCAAGATAGTGGCAGTTCCGGTTCGATCGACAAACCTAATTGTGTGTACTAATCCCTAATTACTAAACAAATATTTAAATAAATTCAAGGCAAACTGAGATTAGTTAGAAAATTTCTAAAGACATTTTTCAAGTCGCATCAGATCTACCAAAATACCAAAAAAAAACCTGTAAGTTTTTCACATTTCAAGATAGTGGCAGTTCCGGTTCGATCGACAAACCTAATTGTGTGTACTAATCCCTAATTACTAAACAAATATTAAAAAATTCAAGGCAAACTGAGATAAGTTAGAAAATTTCTAAAGACATTTTTCAAGTCGCATCAGATCTACTGACATACTAAATTTCATAAAAATCGAGAAAATATTAAAGAAGTTGTCAAGTTGGTCTCAAATTACGATTCAAAATCACATCGACGAATATTTTTTCAAGGTACTCAAAGAAAAAAGAATTAGTAAAATCGGTCAAAAAATCTCACAGTTACGACTATTCATCGTTATAGTTTTCGTTCGTAAAATTTGGTGATTTCGAATTCGTAAAACGTTTTGAAAATATATTTAATCAACTGCCATCACCCATTTGGGGGGGGGGGGGGTAGGTCAAAGTTTCAGAAAGATCCTATGGTTAGATTCGGAGATACCGATTTGTGAGTAAAGCATATGAAAGCTTAATAATCTAGCTTAATAAAAAAAATAAAAACTGGATCTGCTAAGCAGATATTAAAGCTTTCATATTCACAGTCACTTCCTGTCACATGTCATATAAATAAACCGAACAAGAAAAAAAAATTTCACTCGTAAACAACTTTGTCGGCACGAAATAATGTCAGAGACGAAATTCTAATTTTTGAAATATTCGAATACCGAAAATTCGACCACGAGCCAGGCTATCCTGAAATGTAGACATAGGAGACATATTGAACATACTATGACCAATTGTGTTTGTTTACAAGCCCATAAATGTCGATTTTTCACTATTTGCCACACAAAAAAAATTGAAGGTGATCTGACCTATATTTCGTTTATTTTTTTCAAAACGTTAACCCCCAATTTCACTAAGAGGAGATAATTCATGTCATATCTAATGGTATCGTTGAAGTTGGGTACATGATATCTACATATATTATTGAAGATGGCGCCCATGTGGCTGCATATGTGAAAATGCTCTCACATTTTGTTAATTTGTGTCTAATTTTTTGGATGTGCATTCTTAAATTTTGGATCTGCGTCAGCAAAGTGATCTGTTTTTCTATTTTTTTTTTGTTTTGAAGTGGAATTTGAAACCTAACAATCTTGATTTAGTCGAAGACTTGAATTCCCTTGGTTTTCATTCAGAGGATTAATTAGATCTCGATTTAGTTGAAGATTTGAATACCCTTGATTTCCACTCAGAGGATTAATTAGATGTCAAGCTGAGTAATGTATTTTGGTGTTTACCTATTCTCATTGTATCATGGGTTGATAATCACGATCACCTGCTCACAAACACAACTCATGGATTTGCAACAACCATCAACTATAAGAACACTATCTCACAACGATTTTGTATGTCTTAAAGAAATTGATATTCTTAAAAAATTTAGAGGGAAGCGTTCTGGCGCTCATAAGCAAAATCAGTCTTACTCACGGACTCTTCCAGCTTCTTTGAAAATAGGTCTGCGGAATGCTCAGTCTGTTAGAAACAAAACTCGTGACATATCTAATTGCATAACCGAATGTGAATTTAATGTCTTTTTAATAACGGAAACATGGTTGTACCATAATGGTGACGAAGCCAGGTGCGCTGAAATGACACCACCGGGTGTTACATGTGCTCACGCTCCCCGAATAACTGGTAGAGGAGGGGGTATAGCTGTTATTTTCAAGGAAAACTTACTCATCTTTTGAACATCTATCACTTACCGTAACATCTGCATCAAAAACCCTAAAGTTTATCTGTATCTACAGACCACCCCTTCAAGAAAAAATCAAGTCTACCGATTCAGACTTTGTAAACGATTTCAATAATCTCTGTAAAGATCTTGATTGCAATGACAACATCCTAATTGCTAGAGATTTTAACGTGCATTTTGATTTTCTAAATAACAAACTTACAAAACGTCTTTGTGAGCATGGTATGATCCTTCTGTAAATGATGCTAAGCGATTACGCCGAAGAGCTGAACGGAAGTGGCGTAAATCAGGGTTAGTGGTACATAAACAAATTTACCTAGAGTCTCGAACACGTTTTATGAAATGTGTTAAAAATGCTAAATCACAGTATTTCAACGAAGAAATACCATCATGCTCAGGAAATCCGAATTATTGTTCTCCACGCTAAACTATTTACTGGGAAAAGAAAAGAGTGTCGTACTTCCAGAGGGAGGTGATAGTATTGTTGTTCAAAATTTCAGTGATTATTATATTGATAAAATCGTTAAGATCTGGCATGGTCTTGGCTCTATCAATACATGTGATGACAGCAGGTCAGTAGGTCCATCAATTCAATTTGACTCATATAGTCCAGTTTCACCTGAGGAGATAAGGAAGCTAATCTGACAATCCAAACAAACATCTTGCTCTTTGGATGTCATACCGAAACATTTCCTGCTTAAGATTCTTGATGCAAATTCGAGTTTGCAGTCTGGAACAGTATGTTATAAAACTGCAGTAGTCAAACCACTTATAAAAAGTCGACTCTTGACCCACAATTACTGAAAAACTATCGACCAGTATCATATCTGAGCTTTCTGTATAAAATCCTTTAGAAGGTTGTCAAGCAGCAACTTCTTAGTCATTTAGAAAAGTTTCAACTTTTTTTTATAAACAATATTTTATTGAATATTAGGATTTGGAAACAGGCAAAGCCTATATAATCACTCTCCCCAAAATTTTAACATGTAAAGTAATAAAACAAAGAAAATATGTACACTATTTACAATATTATACATAAATAAAGCTATGCTAAATCAATCAGTCAATTGCACATGCATTTAAAGTGGGCTAATAATATTGGTATTTAAATAATAACAACAATGATTATATATACATACACATATACACATACATATGTACACACATATATATGAAAAGTTAAATATAACTACTCTTATGTATTGAATGCACAAAAATATCAATGTTTTTGAATACACAAAAACATAAAATAAGCTAAAGTGTTAGTAATCGACAAATAATGTAGTTCTTTTTTCAACGACGTTTATATCCCTGTGTACACACTATATATAACTACATTTTTATGCTAACGTTTTCGCCGGGATAGCGATTCATCAGGCGTTTTATCAAACAATAATCCAATATACATACATACGCACACATGTATACATATAAATAATACTAAACAGTCATTGTGGCATTGAATTCCAGGGTGGAAACATCAGTTTAATTGTTTTAGTGACCAGAAAAAAAATTCTGATATGCGTCGGCTTACCCAAAATGAAAGGTTACGTGCCCTTGGCATGCTACAGATCGGCACAACGCAAGCGGTTGTGGCGCGGACGATGAATGTTTCTCAGTCTGTCATAAGCAGGCTATGGTCCAGATACCGTGATACACAATCTGTACAGGACAGACCACGCCCAGGTCGACCAAGGGCGACAACTCAAGCCCAGGATCGATTTATCCGTACCGTGGCCTTGAGAAATCGTGTCATCACAGCAAATCAGATCAGCGCTCGTCTTCAAACAGACACTGGTGTGAGAGTGAGTGGCCAGACGATTCGGAATCGACTGCTTAGGGGTCACCTTCGCGCCCGACGTCCTCGCGTGATCCCTTGTTTGAGAGATCATCACATTCAGGCAAGACGTCGTTGGTGTAGGGATCGTCAACACTGGGATAATCGACGCTGGAGCAATGTGATGTTTTCAGATGAGTCAAGGTTCACTGTTGATTTTTTTGACAGACGTAGGGGTGTGTGGCGTCGTCGAAACGAGCGCTTCCAAGACGTTAACGTCATCAGACATGATCGATTTGGGGGTGGTTCTGTTATGGTGTGGGGAGGCATCACTGTTGCTGGAAGAACGGCTTTACATGTTGTTGCAGGGCGTGTTACAGGCCAGTACTACCGGGACAACATCTTGGCAGTCCATGTTGTGTCGTTCGCACGACGTCATGGCCGCCGTTTCATCTTCCAGGATGACAACGCAAGATGTCACAGGGCCAGGATCGTTACAGGTTACCTCCAACAACAGAACATCACCACATTACCCTGGCCAGCACTGATCCCGACCTCTACCCCATCGAGCATATCTGGGACATGCTTGGACAGCGGCTACGTCAACGTCAACAACGTCCTGCCAATGTCCAAGAACTTGCTGCTGCGTTGCAACAGGAATGGGACAATCTGGACCAAAATGACCTTAGACGTCTCATTAGCAGTATGCCACGTCGGATCAATGCTTGTTTGGCAAACAGGGGAGGATTTACCCGTTACTGACTTTGTTGTGATGCTGTGGTAACTTTGCTGTTTGACCCCGGGTATCATTTTACCCCTATAATGGTCAGTCTGTGCCTTACTTAGTCTAGCGATCATTTGGAATAAATCGATGAATGTGAACTTCATTTCATTTTGTCATTTGTTTCTTCGTCAGTTTCATTAGGTGACTTAACACTTAAAAATCAAATATCCCCTACTTTTTTTTTGAATAGTATATTATGTAATGGTAACTGTTTTCAAACTGATATCCACAATTACAAGAAGGATTTTGATGAATATGTCTTAGAAATTTGTGAACGTTTAAATCGCTCATATTAAGGCGGAGTTTGCAATGAATTATTTGATGTTTTCTAGAGCCATGATCAAAATAGTTTGGGGGTAAAGTATCAGATTTAGAGAGATATGCTTTGAAAGAACTAAGGGGTGATAAATGTTTCACCGTATCAGGTAGAGAATTCCAGTCTGACTGCAGAGGGAAAGAACGAGTTATAGAAGAGAGAAGTTCGGCAGTAGAATTCAGGGATATTGTTATTACGAAGATTATATGAAATAGATCTAGATGGAATAAGAGCAGAGAGATAGTCTGGGGTTAAATTATTTAAAAATTTGTACATCAAAATTAACTTATGTCGCCTGCGTCTCTCACGAAGGGTAAAGAAACCTGTTTCTCTATAAAGATCGGAAAGGCTGGTTCCTTTTACAGCCCCGCAGATAGCGCGGAGTGCGTCAAGCTGCATGTGTTCAAGCTGATTGGACATTTATGTATGCAACCGTCCCATATAACATCTCCATAATCAAAATGTGGTAATATGAAAGAGGTATAGATCGTTTTGAGAGATTTTCTGTTTAACCGGTATTTCAATGAACGAAGATAGTTAACGAGTTTATACACTTTTTGACTGATTGAATTTACATGCGAATTCCATTTGCCGTTAGACTGGAAGAAAAGACCAAGGTGTTTATGTTCGTTTACTTCTTTAATTTGCACCGACCCCATAAAAGGTGAGGTAAATTGTGCTGTGTTTTAACTGAAATCGTGAGAGTTTCTGTTTTGAGGGGGTTAAAAGATACCAGGCATTTCTTCGGCCGTTCATTTATTCTCTCAATATCTGAATTTAAAACACGCGCGCATTCGGTTTGATCTTCGATTGATATATAAAGTGAAGTATCGTCGGCAAATAGTTTTATATTTGATTCTATGTTATCGATAATATCATTTATATATATTAAAAAGAATAAAGGTCTGAGAACAGAGCCATGTGGATCACCAGCAGTTACTTCCCTGGGGTCAGAGGAGACACTACCCAGTACCACCATTATTGCCTGTTGTATAAATAACTTCTAAACCAGTGAAGTAGGTCACACTGACACCAGAGGCCTCAAGCGTCTGACATAGCCCAGCGTGCCAGGCCCTGTCAAAAGCTTTACTGATGTCACAGAACCGTTCTCGTGTGACTGCCTTTATCAATTTCTGAAAGAAAGAAGTGGTTCATATCAATGAGTTGATAGATAGTTGAATCTCCACGCATAAAGACTCTTTGAAACTTTGTTAGTAATGCGTTATCCCGAAAGAAGTTAAAGACGTGCTTATAAACACATTTTTCCAAAGATTTTTGATAAAATACATAGCAATGAAATGGGTCGATAATTACAACATTCAGATTTATTTCCTTTTTTTATGAAGCGCGGAAACGTTTGCAACTTTCCATATTGAGGGGAATGTAAGGCTTTTGAGAGATAGATTTAAAATATGACAGAGTGGATTGGAAATCGGGGCTGAAATTGTTTTTAACAGTTTAACACTAATTTTATCAGGTCCTGTAGCCTTGGAAGTATCAACACAATCGAGCACGTCTTTAACTTCTTTGGGAGATAAAACAATGTTAGTAATCGAGTGTTGTGCACGTGTCAATGAAGGGAGTGTGTGATTTTTATCATCTAGTGTTGCCTGACGAACAAAATAATCATTAAGGCAATTTGCTTTGTCTTGTGGGGTAAAATGTGTGGTGTTATTGTCGCTTAACGGAGGAATAGAATCATCGGTGTGTGAATCCTTATCTTTCACAAATGAGTTGACCAATTTCCACCATGATTTAATACCAAAATTATTACCAGTGTTTGCCAAATTGTCCAGCTTTTCAAAGTGCTGGGGTTTTTTGCATTGCCGAATTAAGAAGATATAGTCATTCCGTGTTTTGCGAAAATCTGCCCAGTGGGTTGCCAAATCTGACTTTCTTATGAAGTTTATTTTTTAATCTGCTGAGTTGTTCATCCAGGGCTTGTCTCTAGGTCTTATTGTAACTACTTTATTTGGAATATTTGTTTTTGCTATACTCGTCAAATTATTTGTGAATTTGATACATGATTCATCCACATCACTATCTGCAAAAAGAGTGACTGCCAATCAGTATTAACAGTGTCTGTGATAAGGCCGAATAAATCGTTGTTGTTATAGTCCCAGATAACTCTTTTAAAGCAGTGAGTTTTGGAGCTGTTGAATGAAAGTTGACAGTACACAGGGCAATGGTCACTACAAAAACATGACAAAATACCATAATTCTTGACATATGTGGGTGAATTTGTTAGAATCAGGTCTAAAAGTGTACTGCAGCCAGACTCGTTATATCTAGTAGGAAAGTAATGAATTGATTCTAATTATAAAAATTTATGGCTTCATGAATAAATTAGTTAGTTTGGGTCAATATATCAACATTAAAATCTCCCAAGATAAAGCATTTCTAAACATCATCAAATAGGGCAAGGTTAAAAGATTTTAAAAGTAGATTATTTACAGATATTTTAAAGATGGGAGGTCTATAGAAACTACCAGATAAAAATTGTTCGTTTGATGTTGCAATATCGAGCAATATACACTCTGTACAATCAACTTCTAAATCTCAGCGTCTTTTAAACGACAGAGATTTCCGGACATACACAGCAACCCCACCACCACTATTAGTTGTACGATCTTTCCTAACAGGTGTATGATATAATGGAATGGAAATTGAACTATCTAAGATGTTACTAGTGAGCCAGGTTTCAGATATTGAGAGAATGTCATAATCATCTAATTCTAATGAGATGAGATCTACCTTGTGTCGCAAACTCCTTACATTCAGATGAACGAAAGATAAATTAACTTTGGTAGGACAAGGGTTTGACTCAATGTCACCTGGCAGAACAAGAAGCAACAAAATTACAGTTTGGGGGATCGTAAATTTCAAAGAGGTAGTCGGTAAATATGAGACAAAAGGACAGTTAGATGTAGGGCGGTAGATTGATGGACGATCCAATGGTGAAAGGTATGACGGGCGGAATAACAAGCCCGGATAATGACAATAGCTGTGTTGTAACTTATATAGTATGGCAATAACAAGTATAATAAAACAAAACATATTTACAAACTATTTCACGTGCACATTTTACCTTCAATTTCAGGAGTGAGTAAACGATTTGGATTATGTGTAAAACGGTATTAATAATTAGATTACAAAGTCACTATTATTACCTATGTTGATGTAAAAAGACAAGGTAAATGTAAATTTATAACAAATAATATAACATCATATACTATTCAAAAACAGTAGGGGATATTTGATTTTTAAGTGTTATTAAAGTCACCTAATGAAACTGACGAAGAAACAAATGACAAAATGAAATGAAGTTCACATTCATCGATTTATTCCAAATGATCGTTAGACTAAGTAAGGCACAGACTGACCATTATAAGGGTAAAATGATACCCGGGGTCAAATAGCAAAGTTACCACAGCATCACAACAAAGTCGGTAACGGGTAAATCCTCCCCTGTTTGCCAAACAAGCATTGATCCGACGTGGCATACTCCTAATCAGACGTCTAAGGTCATTTTGGTCCAGATCGTCCCATTCCTGTTGCAACGCAGCAGCAAGTTCTTGGACATTGGCAGGACGTTGTTGACGTTGACGTAGCCTCTGTCCAAGCATGTCCCAGACATGCTCGATGGGGGAGAGGTCGGGACTCAGTGCTGGCCAAGGTAATGTGGTGATGTTCTGTTGTTGGGGGTAACCTGTAACGATCCTGGCCCTGTGACATCTTGCGTTGTCATCCTGGAAGATGAAACGGCGGCCATGACGTCGTGCGAACGGCACAACATGGACTGCCAAGATGTTGTACCGATAGTACTGGCCTGTAACACGCCCTGCAACAACATGTAAAGCCGTTCTTCCAGCAACAGTGATGCCTCCCCACACCATAACAGAACCACCCCCAAATCGATCATGTCTGATGACGTTAACGTCTTGGAAGCGCTCGTTTCGACGACGCCACACCCTCCTACGTCTGTCCAAAAAATCAACAGTGAACCTCGACTCATCTGAAAACATCACATTGCTCCAGCGTCGATTATCCCAGTGTTGACGATCCCTACACCAACGACGTCTTGCCTGAATGTGATGATCTCTCAAACAAGGGATCACGCGAGGACGTCGGGCGCGAAGGTAACCCCTATGCAGGCGATTCCGAATCGTCTGGCCACTCACTCTCACACCAGTGTCTGTTTGAAGACGAGCGCTGATCTGATTTGCTGTGATGACACGATTTCTCAAGGCCAAGGTACGGATAAATCGATCCTGGGCTTGAGTTGTCGTCCTTGGTCGACCTGAGCGTGGTCTGTCCTGTACAGATTGTGTATCACGGTATCTGGACCATAGCCTGCTTATGACAGACTGAGAAACATTCATCGTACGTAACCTTTTATTTTGGGTAAGCCGACGCATATCAAAATTTGTTTTCTGGTCACTAAAACAATTAAACTGATGTTTCCACCCTGGAATTCAATGCCACAATGACTGTAACATTCAAATTCAGATTCGTGCAAATCTTGGGTTGGACCCCCATGATGATCCCAAGCATCACCTGCATTCCATGCGGTAGCTATTGGTGCGTTTGGGCGTCACATGTAACTGGAAATGTTTCTTCTGTTAGGTTCTATAGTGACTTTTTTCGTAGTCATTTGCATATTTTAGTATTATGCCCCCAAAATCAAATATCCCCTACTTTTTTTGAATAGTATATTTGTATATTGAAGTAAGAGTCTATGATGATATAGGGCAAGCTTGGGTATATTATGACAATTACTAAAAGATATCTATATTGATGTAGAGTCTGATATAGATATCAATTGATCAAACATATTTATATAAAGTCTATGTTGATATAGACTATATGGCATCAATTAATAGAACATAATTCCATATCGAAGTAAGAAACTTTGTTGATCTAAAACATATTCTATATTGATGTAGAGTCTATGTTGGTATAGATATACTAAAGGTAGGTATGACATGACACCAATTAATAAAACATATTTATATATTGGTATAAAGTCTATGTTGATATAGACTAAAGGTACGTTTGATTTGACATCAATTAATAAAACATATTTCCATACTGAAGTAAGAGTCTATGTTGATATAGACGAAAGGTGGGTATAATATGACATCAATTAATACAACATATTTCTATATTTAATAATAGTGAGTTCTTATAAAGCGCACAAATCCATTGAAGTTAATGCTCAAGGCGCTTTTATAGACTAAAGGTAAGAATAATTTGACATCAATTAATAAAACATATTTCTATGTGGATGTAAAGTCTTTGTTGATATAGACTAAAGGTGGGTATAATATGACATCAATTAATACAACATATTTATATATTGAAGTAAAAGTCTATGTTGATATAGACTAAAGGTAAGAATAATTTGACATCAATTATTAAAATATATTTCTATATTGATGTAGTCTTTGTTGATATAGACTAAAGGTAAGTTTGATATGACATTTATTGATAAAACATATTTCTATATTGATATAGAGTCTGTATTGATATAGACCAAAGGTAGGTATAATTTAACACCAATTAATAAAACATCTTTCTATATTGAAGTAAGAGTCTATGTTGATATAGACTAAAGGTAGGTACAATTTGACATCAATTAATAACACATATTTCTATATGGATGTAGAGTCTTTGTTGATATAGACTAAAGGTAAGTATGATATGACATGAATTGATAAAAGATATTTCTATATTGATATAGAGTCTATCTTGATATAGGCCAAAGGTAGGTATAATTTGACATCAATTAATAAAACATCTTTCTATATTGAAGTAAGAGTCTATGTTGATATAGACTAATGGTATATATTTTATCACATATTTCTACGTTGAAATGAGAATCCATGTTGTTATAACAAAAGTATGTATATTATGGCATTGTTAATAAATCATGTTTCATTGATGTAGACTCAATCTTCATGCATACTAAGGATCAAATAATAATAGATTTCTATATTGAACTAAAGCTGTGTTGACATATCAGTTTTCTATATTGTTCTAGAGTTTATGTTGATATAGACTAAATTTAGATACAATATAAATCAAATAATAAACATTAGATTGATGTGTTATAGTATGTAGACATTTATTAGGATCAAATATTAATCATCAGATTTTTGTATTAAAGTAAAGCCTATAATAATACATTGAATTGAATGAAATTAGTTATAAGATAGATATACATCAACATACTTTTTAAAGATGTTAAATTAACATATAATAATATTAAAAGTTCAGTTCAGAGGAAGAATCATGTTTAGTAGAACTTCTTGGGGTTGAGGTTATCGGACCAAAACCTACCAAGGACCGTTGTCTCTTGTTTATTAATGTATTTATGTCAACCAGTGGTTTAATCACAAGTCGTCCGTCCCTATCTAATTTTCAGCTTCCATCTGTTGATTTCCTGCATTATGATATTCTAATACCTGTATATTCTGTTTATGTCTAAATTCTTCAAGTTGATTTTCATTTGAGATGTGGGTGTTTCTATCATCAGCTAAAGATCTTATGTAAATCCCGCCATCATAAGTCCAACATTGCTTAATTTCTTTTCTTTTGAACAACTCTATAAAGAATGGCACTCTTTCTGGTTAGGGCTTCATTTACAAATACTCTGGTATTATGCTCTGACCTGCAGGGTCATAAATTTCTTCGACACATTGCCGACAGTCCCGCGTGCCTCTGCTGTCACATATTTGAAGATCCCGATCATTAACTTCTGGGATGTTCCTTACATTCAAATGCACGAACAGAAACCATTGACAAATTACAATATGATTTTAAAAATATAAACTGTCTTTTATTCGGCTCGAAAACCTACAGTCTAGAAATTAATACTAATATTTTTAACCAGGTCCATAAGTTTATTAATATGTCAAACAGATTCTAAACTCAATTCGATCAAGTAATATTTTAATGTATAATCTTGGCTAGTCATAAAAAGATAATGCAGTCGAGATAAAACACGTTCGCTAATGCAATGTAGAAGTTACTAAGACGAAGATGTAATGTAGATAGTGAAATGTAGAAGATGCCAAGACAGTTATGCTTTGTTCAATGTTCAATGTCGAGGGTGAAAAGACATTGCACGTATCATTTTAGGTATTGTGTGGATTGTTTTATGTAAAGTAACATTTGTATTTTGAATTAGCGGTATTATGACATAAGTAATAGAGGTATTTTGTATTGCGAAAGCAGTATTAGACATAAGTACATAACATCTAATTCTAAATACGATTGACCTCCATATGACAGCTAATAAGGCCGACAATATACAAGATTTTAAACAACTAAAACGCAACTGTACATACCAAAAAAGTGTACTGAGTTATGTGATGGACATATTAATGTACAATTACTACCAAAATTTTTTATGTAGACATGGACTTAGTAGGGTGCCATAGCATTAATCGACACAACATTTGGTAACTAGGCTAAGCGACAATTCATCACAGAAATAGTGGTTTGATTCCCAAAGTGGTTATGGAAGGGAGACAATCAGTCAACAACACCAAGAAAGTTTAAAATTTGAAAGCATAATTTATATGACGAAGACAGTTACTTTACATATATAAACGTATATAGAAATAAACGTAAATAAAAGAGTTCACAGTTGCGTTGTTTCATTCACTTACGAGTTCATTACAGAGTGTTCCACAGGTTTATGGAATGTTCACGGTTCATTGACTTGTCACTTGTCAGGGTTGACAATTTCACGATATACTTTCCATAGAGTTTATCACTGGATATCACATCATAACCCACTTGGCATGATTCACTAATGTTACACAATGTTCACTTATCACCTGTTCATAAATTCACTCACATAATTTTCACTTGTCGCCGTTCGTCACCATTTGTCGGTGAAAAAACGATATGAGACTGGCCCTACCAAGCCATGATGGCTGGATCACAACACGTGAAGCATGCAGCTTCGACTAATGCGCAGGCGTCCCGCCAATAGCCTCGACTGACTAGACGCTTGACAGACAAAATAAATGTAGACTACACGAGTTCGTTACAAGACATCAAATTCGTACCAAATAATAATGAAACTCAAACATAACATTCCGGCCCCTATCGAATTGTAATTGTCTACGTACAATACAATTAGATATATGTATACATCCAATAACTGAAATATAAACTTAATTAACACCACAGACTCTTATCTAAAGAGCAACTCAACAGGAAAGTTCTGAAATTAAGGAAATCATTAATTATCAAGTACATGTACATAAAGTATTCTTAATTAAGGCTGTCTTTAATACAGATTAAGAGTTCACAAAGTCACAATCCCTTTGAGGGTTTAAGATTCACAGTCCCACAGTTAATTCACGGTTTCCTTTAAATTTAAGGATTTAATTCACACAAAGTCTAAAGTTAAAGCACATATCATGTTCACTAGAGCAGTTTCTATAATTTACTCAATGGTTCACATATAATTAACTAGATAAATGTTCACAGTATTTTGACTATTTCACGTTTCACATAAGTCACAATTTAATTTAAGTCTTGCTCTAGAATAAGACACAATTTTGCAATTGGTCTCACTAAATATGTTGTTTTAGTTTTTAGTTTAACACTTCTCACAAGTCAATTTTTATCCTTATAAATTTCCACAACTCTTCCCATGGGCCATGAACCACGGGGTGCTGAGTCATCAACTATTAACACGATATCATCAACTCTTAAGCTTCGTTTCGGGTGTGTCCATTTCTGTCGGGTTTGAAGCGCAGGCAGATATTCCCTAGTCCATCTACGCCAGAATAAGTCGGCCAAGTATTGGACTTGACGCCAACGACGTCTTGAATACACATCCCTTTCACAAAATACTCCAATCGGAAAGTCAGAAGTAGGTTTGAGAAGTAACAACGAATTTGGGGTAATCACTTCTAAGTCATTTGAATCTTCTGACACCCGAGTCAGAGGCCTACTATTAATCACAGATTCGATTTCACAAAATAGTGTTCTTAATTGTTCTTCACTTTTATTAGTTTTAATAAATTGTTCACTCAGGATACATTGCATAATCTGTCTAATAGTTCGAATCTGCCTTTCCCAAATTCCACCGAAATGAGAGGCGGTGGGTGGATTGAAAATCCACTCAAAACTGTGATCACAAGCAAATCGGTTAAGTTTATGTTGATCTAAAGTTTTCAAGGCTTCTTTTAGTTCGTTATAGGTACCAACCAGATTGGTTCCATTATCAGAATATATCACCTTCACCGACCCTCTCCGCTCTATGAATCGCCTAAGGGCATCTATGCATGAACTAGTATCTAGTGATTCCGCAATCTCTATGTGGATCGCTCTAGAAGACAAACATGTGAACACGACACCGTATCTTTTCTTCACAGATCGACCAATCTTTACTTCCAGCGGTCCGAAGTAATCAATACCTACACATGTAAAAGCGGGTTCGTCTGGCCTTAAACGATTAGCTGGTAAGTCAGCCATCTTTTGAATGCCTTTGCGTTGATGTTGCCGCCTACAAATAACACATTTGTTCACAAAGTCCTTCACTAACACACCAGACTTAACAATCCAGTACTTTTGTCTTAAATGTGATAAAGTATGATTTCGTCCCTGATGTAACACACTGGCATGTGCATGCCTCACGATTAAGTTTGAAACATGACAGTTCTTGGGCAAGATCAATTGATGTTTAGCACTTTCAGGAATTTTAGCATTACGTAAGCGCCCACCTACACATAATAGTTCATTCTTCACAAATGGATCCAAATTTGAAATGTCACTACCAACATTTACTACTTTGTCTCTTTCACACGCTTCTAACTCACTGGGAAAATGTTCTCTTTGTACAAATTTGATTATCTCACTTTCAGCAGTTTCAATTTCAGTTGATTCTAAAATGCCTTTATGTTTTCCTTCGGGTATTTCACATTTCTTGCTTTTCAAATACAAAATGTTTTTCAATCTAAGCCACCAAGCGACACCTCTCTTTAAGCGATTATAGTTTGAATAATGTTCGAATAACTGATTGACACATTTTTGTGATTGTTCTGATAATTTTACAGCATAAACAGTTGTTTCCAAATCTGTATTATCTTCTAATTCTATACAGTTTTCCGGCCAATTACTTTTATCCTTCCAGAGAAAAGTTGGTCCTTTTAGCCACTTTGTGGAGGTTAGTTCTGCAGTGGTTAAACCTCTTGAGCAATAATCAGCACAGTTTAGTTCGGAGGGTATATACCGCCATTGACGAATCGATGAGCCACCACGAATTAATGCGATTCTGTTAGCAACATACACTTGGTAACGAGCTTTCTCATTACAAATGTATTTTAATACAGTTTGACTATCTGTCCAATAGTAAGTATCATTCACAGGCAAAGTCATTTCTCTATTCAACATGTTATTCTGTTTTACAGCTGAAGTGGCAGCAGCTAATTCAAGATTCACAATACTATGTGGTTTTATGGGTGCGACACGTGACCTTCCCATAAGGAATGAACAATGAATAAGGCCATCGCTATTTATTAAACGAATGTAAGTCACTGTGCCATATCTATCTTGGCTGGCATCCACTAGATGGTGTATTTGAATGTTCATCACATTACCAAAGTTCTGAGGTTTTATACACCTGTTTAGTTCTACATGTTGTAAGTTTGGGAGATCATTTAACCATTTAGACCATTCGAGTTCATACTTTGACGGAATTGGTTGATCCCAAGACAGTTTCTCGCGACACAGATTTTGAAGTATTATTCGGGCTTTCAACACGAATGGGGAACAAATACCATAGGGATCGTAAACAGAGCTCATTACGGATAAGATGTTTCGACGTGTGGCAGTTGACTTCATTTCTGATATACATAATTTTAATTTGTCCGTTTCGGTACACCATTGCACACCTAAGGCTCTCTTCACTGGTAGACTATCCTTAGTAAGATCTAAGTTCTTTACTTCATCCACTTTAGAGATATCTGGGATGGTGTCAAGGAGTTCTCTGCTGTTAGAGACCCACTTGGTTAAATTAAAACCACTTCTTTTCAAAAGATCACATGTTTCACGAACCAATTCAATGGCTTCACCTTCACCTTTCACTGATTTGAGGGAGTCATCCACGTAAAAGTCATTATTTATGGCTTCAATGACTTCAGATCTGTAATTATGAATGTTGTCACTTGCAGCTTTTCGTAGTGCATAGTTTGCACAACTTGGGGAACTTACAGCACCGAATAAATGTACACACATTCGGTATTCTGTTAATGGATTTGACAAGTCTTGACTAGGCCACCATAAGAATCTCATCATGTCATGATTATCTTTCTCCACACGAACTTGATAAAACATAGACTCTATGTCTGCTGTCATCGCGATGGGTTCTTGACGCCATCTTAGTAGCACTCCAATCATTCTGTTTGTGAGATCTGGTCCCTGCAACAGTTCGTCATTTAAAGATCTGTTATGATACGACAATGGGCAGTTGTACACGACACGTGTTTTGTCAGGTTTCTTTGGGTGTGACACGTTGTGATGTGGGATAAACCAGACACGCCCATCTTTACGATTTAATTCAGAGTCAGGTACTCTTTCTGCATACCCTTTGATTTCTAGATTTTCCATGAAGTCACAATATTGTTCACGTAACTGCGTATTGTTTATCAGTCTATTTCGTAGCTTTGAAGCAAATAGTTCTGCTTGTAGTTTATTATCTGGCATCACAGTCTTACTGTCTCTAAAGGGAAGTTGTGTTTGATAATGATTGTTCACAAATTTCACCGATTTGTCCATTATGTTGAGAAAACATTTATCTTCGATAGATAAAGATTTAGTGTCATCACGTAAGTTCTCACTGAACTCAAGATTAAAGTAACCACGCAATTGATCCTCTAATCTATTGTCTACTTCACAAAAGTTCACACAAATAGGCTTCATGTTTGTAAATTTACTGGGTATACCATAAAAGAGCCATCCAAGTGGGGACTTGATAGCGTAAGGTTCACCTATTCTACCGGTTCTTATTTCTAGCGGGGTTGTGGCTGCTGGCATGTTTACACCGATCATCAGCGTTACTCTTGGAATGCAAGGTCCTTCGAGTTGAGGTAACACAAGATCCTTAAAATGTTCATATTTTATCAAATCCTCCTGGGTTGGAGCATCCTTCATCGAAACTGGTAGTTCACTTTTGACGTGAGTTATTGGCAAGTCGATAAATTCTTCCTGATAAGCATTGCTCACTTGTAGTGCATCTGTTATGATTTCAGTATCTTCAGCCTTTTCTAAATTGAGAGTTTTCAATAAGACAGAAGTTTTCTTTGTGCGTACCTTTAATGCATTAAACATTTCAGACTCAATAAACACTGCTCCACATCCGTTATCCACGAATGCATATGTTCCAATAGATTGATTACTTGACTTCGGCTTAATTCGTACCGATACAATAGCCATTAATGGATTTGACCCAGTTGATAAACAACCGGAAGTTATTTTGGCTTTAGGTTCTGCAAAGTCTTCACGTCGTGACTGATCACGATATCCGGTTTCACGATTCACTGTTTCACGATTTGAAAATTCACGTCTTTCACGATAAGGGTTTTCACTATAGTTTCTATCACGATCTTTGTTGGAGTCATGTAGAATGGTGGGATGAGGACGTGGACACTTAGCACACTTAGCCCACTCTTTATTCGTACAGTTTGGTTTCACATGCCCAGGGTTCAGGCAAGAAAAACAGAGTCCCAGTTTTTTACAACTTTCAGATTTGTTTTCCGATGATAGAACACCAAATCGTCTACACTCGGTCAGAGGATGATGTGACCATTCACCGCAAAATAAACAAGGAGGTTTAGCAGCACGATTTTCTGTTCCACGAACATTATAGTCAACTTTCACTTGATTTGAATAGACTTTACGCTGTTGCAACGTAGATGAAGAAGCTTGAGGTTTATGTCGAGAGTTCTGAAATTGGTATCCTAAACCACTTATTCTAGGGTCATTTTCGTTACGAGAGATGCGTCCCACAAAGGTTTCAAAATCTTCCAATGTAGGCGACTTATGTTCTACTTCACGGAATCTTCCCACTTCCTTTATCCATTGTTGTTGAATTCCTGTTGGCAACTTGGAAGCTAAGATTTTCAGAAATTCAAAACCATCCATTGTTGACATTTCAGAGTTCCCTTGTTTAGCATTGACACAGTTTATCAAAAATAAGGAAAACTTCCTTAAATTTACTCGGTCACCAGATGAAATGTGGTTCCATTCCTCAGCTTTACGTTTGAAAGCAGCAGCTAGGATAGGCTCATTACCATAATCACGATGTAACAGCATTTTTGCTCGAAGGAATGCCTTTTGAGCTGGAATTATCATAGGGCACTGCTTAATTAGTTCATATGCCTCACCACGTGTGTATTTGATCAGTAGTTCAAGTTTCCGTGCATCATCACTAGTATTGTTTTCAACGACGTACTTAAAGTTTTGCATAAAAGTCATATAGTCAAGCACATTCGATCCATCAAATGGTTTAATCTCTTGAGAAGGAAGGGCTTGTTCCCTCTGATTGTCAATAAGCTTGTTCAAAATGTCAGCCATATTACAATTAGGTTCTTTAGACGAGTTGGGTTCACTTGATTCAATAGAGACAGGCAAATGTTCACTGGTTTGTGACAATGGGGTCACCGACCTTTCCTCTTGAGAATTGGAATGCACAGGTTGTGGTAATACTGTGACGTTCCTAGGCTGTGGGGCATTATTGGGTTTGAAAGTTATTTCAGGATCTGTTTGCGCTGCAATCATTTCGTTCACTTCGCGTGCAGCCTGTAGTTTGGCTGTGATAATTATCTCCTCTTGTCGTTGAGTGAGTTCAGTAGTCTTTCTTTGTAGAATTTGTTTTTCTTCTTCAATCGCATGACGCTCTCGCATTGCGGCAAGTTGTAGCTTTAATTCTATTTCCTTTTGTAGATTTCTAAGTCTCATCTTCGAAGCTGTTGTGGATGTTTTAGAAACGTTTGATACACTGTCCTCAGGACGTACTGCATAATTGTTTTCTTGGTTCACATTGTTTATATTATTGTATTCACCGGCCCCGTTTGGGACGTTTTGATCAGTTACAAGATTTTCGGTATCGTTCATTTGGTCACCTTCAGGTGCAGGATCATTGTCTGCCACTACATTATTATCATGATCGTTGTTCGAGGCCATGATTTCACATTCACAAAATTCACTGTTTAATGTTATAGCACGTCCACAGACGTTTTTTCACTTTTATGTAGACATGGACTTAGTAGGGTGCCATAGCATTAATCGACACAACATTTGGTAACTAGGCTAAGCGACAATTCATCACAGAAATAGTGGTTTGATTCCCAAAGTGGTTATGGAAGGGAGACAATCAGTCAACAGCACCAAGAAAGTTTAAAATTTGAAAGCATAATTTATATGACGAAGACAGTTACTTTACATATATAAACGTATATAGAAATAAACGTAAATAAAAGAGTTCACAGTTGCGTTGTTTCATTCACTTACGAGTTCATTACAGAGTGTTCCAAAGGTTTATGGAATGTTCACGGTTCATTGACTTGTCACTTGTCAGGGTTGACAATTTCACGATATACTTTCCATAGAGTTTATCACTGGATATCACATCATAACCCACTTGGCATGATTCACTAATGTTACACAATGTTCACGTATCACCTGTTCATAAATTCACTCACATAATTTTCACTTGTCGCCTTTCGTCACCATTTGTCGGTGAAAAAACGATATGAGACTGGCCCTACCAAGCCATGATGGCTGGATCACAACACGTGAAGCATGCAGCTTCGACTAATGCGCAGGCGTCCCGCCAATAGCCTCGACTGACTAGACGCTTGACAGGCAAAATAAATGTAGACTACACGAGTTCGTTACAAGACATCAAATTCGTACCAAATAATAATGAAACTCAAACATAACAATATGTTTATAACACAATACCTTTTTGACTTCACACCTTTCCGCAACACACGAATTTGGCTGCCATGCTTGATCCCAGACGAAAGACCACGATTTACAGGAGTAATCAACGAAGTACACATACAAATTCGAACTAAATACTTATAATCATAATTTGATTAACTTAATAATTACGAACGTATTTGATATTAACTCTAAGGAAAAGAATATACTAATAAACATATCTTTACTTCGGATATAAAATATAATTAATACATTATAGAATGTAAACAACTGATGCTCCCAATAGCTATCTCTAGGAAACCATACGGTCTATACTTGCATTCAGTCAATCGCAACACTTCGGCAATATGACAATTTTTACAGGCTTATTTAAAATTCTTTGACAGTTCACACACAATGGCGTCACGTTCAAGGACTTCACGACAGAATGAGCGAATTGATTCCCCTCCCGTGCATATTGTGTCCAGGAAATCATTTATGCTCGTTAATGATGAACTACTAGTGTCTGACTTCGATCGTTTATTACGATTCTGTGTAGACATTTTGATGTGTTGTTGAACGAGATCAAAGTCTATTAATAGTGTTCACCTATTTCACAATGTTTTATGTCTGTTTTAGTGATATTTGTGATATCTCAGTAGAGTAATTATGGATGTATCGTACCTTTCCATAATATAACATGATAAACATGCACCCATCCAAACCAAAACTATCAACTATTTAAAGAAAACACCATGGTATGATGCGTCTGTAAATGATGCTAAGCGAACACGCCGAGCAGCTGAAAGCAAGTGGCGTAAATCAGGGTTAGTGGTACATACACAAATTTACACAGAGTCCCAAAAACATTTTATGAAATGTGTTAAAAATGCCAAATCACAGTATTTCAACGAAGAAATATCATCATGCTCACGAAATCCGATTGTTCTCAACGCTAAACTATTTACTGAGAAAAGAGTGTCATCCTTCCAGAGGGAGATGATAGTATTGTTGCTCAGAATTTCAGTGATTATTTCATTGATAAAATCGATAAGATTCGTCATGGTCTTGGTTCTATCAACACACAAGGGTGTGATGACAGTAGGTTCGTAGTTCCATCAATTCAATTTGATTCCTTTAATCCAGTCTCAACTGAGGAGATAAGGAAGATAATATGTCAATCCAAACCAACATCTTGCTCTTTGGATGTCATACCGACACATTTCCTGCTTAAAATTTTTGATACAACTTTACCCATTATTTTTTTTTTTTTTTTTTTTTTTTTTTTTTTTTTTTTTTTTTCAAAATATATTTATTGGCTCAATTATACATCAAAACATTTTTATAAAGGTACATGGTAGATAATGTAGTATACATTGTACTGGGGTTGATCGAGGAATCAGAGTTACAACGCATCATTTACTTACTAAACATCATATTGCCATTTTGAACTCAAGTTAGGGTTTGCTGTTAGTTCGAGATCAATTTTGTTTCTTATGTATGCCATATAATGTTCGTTAGAGGGAATTTTTCCTATACATTTTAATTTGAAGATAAAATATTTTGTAAGAATAATTATATAATTGATAAAATCTAACTGGGATTTGTTTTCAAATTCGCCAATATCTTCATGTAAACTGTAGTATCCAAGATGAATAACAGAAGGTGATAGATTACTGTATATTCTATTTCTAATCAAGATGTCATTAAGAGTATTCCACAGACTTTGAGAATAAGGGCATTGAATAAACAGATGCTCGACAGTTTCCAGCGTGCTGTTACAGAAATCGCATAGACCTGAAGCCACTTTTCCAAATTTAAGTAATCGATTATTTGTGTATATTATTTTGTGTATATATTTGAACTGGAAATTTCGGACTTTTATATGTGTACAAATATTATGACTTAAATTAAATATGGATTTTATAGTTTTTTCATCTATTATTCTACCTAAATATTCTTCCCATTTTAATATAGCAGTTGGTTTAATAAACTTCGCATTAATTCTTTTTAAATAAATATCCTTTGGCTTTAAAGTGTCTGAGTGAACATTATAAAATAGATTCAAATTATTTAATATATCAGTATATATTCTTAGTTTATATTCATCTTTATTCGCACTCGAGATATCTATTATTTCGTTTCCAATCTTTAAATTGTGATCATTGCATAATTTACTTATCGCTAGTTTCAAACCTCTGAAAAGGAATTTTTCGTTGGACTTAAGTGCCGATGCTGGATAGTTAAGGAAATCTTGTATAAATATTAAATTTCTACTCAAGAAATGTAAGGTGTCACTGGTTGTTTTGTTTTTCAAATTCGTATTAATATACGCTATTTGATTTGTTATTGAGACTCTATCTCCGATCTTTGAATTGTATATAGTATACCAGTTTGTGAAAAGTTGTTCATAGAACTTAATACTAAATTTTGCATATTTAGGGTTATAATTACCTCCAGATAAAAGTAAAGGGTGAAGTGGTGAAATGCAGAATGAAAATATTTTAAACCATGGGCTAGTATTGTCTGTGAATATCTTATTAATCCAAAAGAATGATTTACATCTTAAATATTCATAAATGTCTATCATTTTTAAACCACCATGAGCTAAATCCTTGCAAATCACATCCCTTTTTATTTTATCTCGTCCCTCCCATAGAAAGTTGTATAATAGTGTGTTTAATTTATCGGCAACATAACCAGGAACATAAAGTGACTGTAGTTGATGTGATAGCGCAGGTAGACAAAATGTTTTTATTATAACTATTTTACCCATCAAAGTCAATTTTCGTAATTTCCATCTATTTAATGTGTTTTTTAATTCCTTAAGTTTATTTTCAAAGTTCAATTGATTACGGCTTTTTGTGTCGAATGAAAAATATATACCTAGGATTTTAATTGCAGAAGTACATAGCGTCAAACCTAATTTCTTTATTTTCTGTTCTAGGTCTGGGATTTTCGAGTTAAGATCGAATGCTTCAGTTTTTGAAAGGTTAACCGATAAACCTGAAATAAGTTTAAATTGATTTAAAACTTCTATTAAATGTCGTGCTGATTTATAGTCACGTAATAAACATGTGACATCATCTGCGAAAGCGATTATTTTTATTGTAGAATTACCAAATATGATACCTGAAATATTACTATCATCTCTAATATATGTACACAGAGTTTCGAGGATTAAATTGAACAAATTTGTGGACATCGGATCGCCCTGTCTTACGCCACACTCTATTGGGAAATAGTTGGTTGTGTATCCTTGATTTATAACTGCACATTTTATGTTTTTGTACAATGTTTTGATCCACCGAATGAACTTTCGTTTGAAACCTAAATAGCGCAATACTTCAAACATATACGAATGTGCTATGGAATCAAATGCTTTAGTAAAGTCGATAGCCAGAAGACACCCAGTAATTTTCCGTTGCTGAGCCAAACTGAAGCAATCATCTAAAGATCTTATATTTTCATAAATATGTCGCCCCGGTACGAAGGCGGTTTGACTTGGGTTGATAAGCTTTTCTAAAAAAGGTTTCAATCTCATACAGAGAACTTTACTGGCTATTTTAACGTCCACATTAATTAAAGTTATCGGTCGCCAATTACTTAGTTCGAATTTATTCTTATTGGGTTTAGGAATTAGTTTTATAATAGACTGACGCTGGCTTACCGAGAAGCATTCCTGTTCAAAACCCTCATTCAATGAGTCCAGAACAGCTGAACTTATTGAAGGCCAAAAGCACGAGTAAAATTCAGCAGTCAGCCCATCATTACCTGGCGAAGAGCCAATTTTAAAAGAGTCAACTGCACACTTGCACTCTTGTTCATCCAACTTATGTTCTAAACAATCTGCCTCGTAATCGTCAAGAAATGAACCTGAATTTGAGTTATTAATATATTTGGAAATCCCTTTATTATTAGTGGCTTTCTCAGAATACAGTTGTTTATAAAACCTCTCGATTTCTCTCATTACCTCAATAGGATTATCAATAATTTCATTATTGGAGACGTTAAACAATTTACTTAATGTAATAGCAGTCTGTTTCTGTTTTTCAAGATTTAGGAAAAATTTAGTATTCTTTTCACTTTCAACGTAGTACTTCACTTTAGCTCGTATTAAAGCGCCTTCACTTTCATCTTTGTACAAGGCTTCAAGTCTTTCCGTAACATGTTCAAACTCTGAGATGGCGCATTGATTACTTCCTTCGATGGTCGATTCTAGATGTTCGTATTCTTTTAGTAGGGATTGTTTCAGTGATTGTTTGACTTTTTGTTTTTGTTTACAGTATTTAATTGAACTTACTTTAATTTTATATTTCAAATAATCCCACAAACCTCGTTTGTCACAGTAATCAAAATATTCGTTTTTCCAATTTGGTATTGAATTTATTATTAAATTTTTGTAATTTTTATCGGAGACTAAAGAAGAGTTGAATATCCATAAGTTTGGACCGCGTTTAAAATCTGATATTTTCAAAACTAACTGTATTGCAGAATGATCACTAAGAAAGCATGGGATTATTTTCGTATCATGAATATTTTGTAAAGAATTTTCAGATGCTAACCAAAAATCTATTCTGCTGTGTATCGGAGGAGACTTTTTCTTCCAGGTAAACTGTTTGGTATTGGGGTATAACGTTCTGTATATGTCAACTAAGTTAAAATCGTTTATAATTTTTAAGATAATATCTTGTCCTTTCTTTTTCATTTGGTAATTACCACCTAATCGATCTAAATTTTTGTCAATAATGTTGTTAAAATCTCCTCCTAATATTATTATGGAATCACGGTTAACAGCGAAATCTTTAATTTTATCGTATAACTTATTATAATAAAATGCTTGATCCTTATCGCTAATGGGACTGTATGTATTAATTATTATAAAAGGTTTATTTTCAATTTCAATCTGTAAAATATTATAATATCCTATAGGATCACCTATATGTTTAATAAGATCTACATTTTTAAGTCCTTTGTGGAGAAGGATTGCGGTGCCGGCGGAATTACTTTTTCCATGAGCAAAGAGGATATCACCACCCCATTCGTCTTTCCATAACAGTTCGTCATTTAAAATACTATGAGTTTCCTGAAGTAAGATTATGTCAAATTTTTTATCCGACAGCCAAGTGTATAACTTTTTTCTTTTTGATTTCTCTCTGATTCCCCGAATATTTAGAGAAGCAATTTTATAACCATAGTTAGACATTTATATAATAAATAAATAGAAAAATTGTAATACTTTGTAAATAACCAGTACAATGTAGCATAAGACATAATTAGTACAGTATTTGGTTTGACTAATTGCTTTATAGGATATCAATATCATAACATGCAAGGTTGGAATCAATTTTAACATATTACAGCCAATAAAATATAAACAAATAATAAAAACAGTACAATGATTGATGATAATCATTTTTTGGATACTTTATAGTAAGGGGGTGTGACTCTGATATTCTTCCGACATCAATTTATTTGGAGCGTCTAACCTAGTGCTTGTGTATAGGTGTGTGTGTGTAGGGGGGAGGGGTAGTCAACGATTTGCATTATATAAACCTTGAACAACCATTTAGTATTTTAACATCATCAGTGGTGATGTAAGGCACAATAGGAGACATGATCAAACATAATGGTTCAAATTACTAAGATGAGGTTATATCACAATAAGTTACACCAATGGCCTTCCATACAACCGATTGGAAAAGTCTGTTTATTGCGGACAGTTTTCTTGTTACCAACACTGCCAGCAGCAATAAGTATTTCATCTGAGATTATTGTATATGTTGGACATTGTATAATGATAACACACATAATAAGTTAGAAATTGGAAAATTCGCAATTTAATATCGTGATTGTGTTTCAATATTAATCATGTTGATTAGTTCGATGCAGGTTTACTTTGTCAGTGATGTTGTCAAATAGATCAAAGCTAAGACGTTCATCTTGGTAGGTCTTCGCATGAACGGAGCCATTAAACACCCACGCACTGTCGATGCTGTTGTGGTTTTTCAGCCGATTTATCAGTTGAGTGTTTCGTTTTGTTATGTCCTCAAAGAGGAGGATACCTTTCACTTTAAATTTTTGTCTTTTCCTCATGAGGGCGATTTTGACATCAGACTGGAGTAGTTTAACAATGATTGGTCTGGGGTAGTCACTGTTATTAGAGGGTAGCCTATGGATGGCGACTATCTGTGTGTCATTTAATCGGACCCCAGCATATTCGAACGATATTTTTTTAAAATCGGCTCTCAGGTTCTCCCCATCTTTCTCAATAACTCCCAAAACTTTAATGTTTTTTTTCCTTGAGTATTGTTCATTTCTATTCCCAAGTTTTATTGAATCTTTGATACCATTTTCCATACGTTGTTGATTAGTAGCCAGTGAAAGCATTTCTGACTTGAGCTGATCTCTCTCTAACACCAATGCCTGCACCTTCTCTTTTTCTTCTGAAAGTGTTGTCTTTAATTCAGTGATCTCAACTGATATTTCGGCTTTGATTTCTTTACATATATCTGATCTGATGTTTTCCAGCGAAATCCGTAACGATTCATCAAGATTTGTCCGAGTCACAACAGATTTAAGTTGTTCTTGAATGGATGCTAAAAGATTATGTATTTGTGCCAAGTCTGTCCCAAATACTTCGTCCCCCGAGGAACTAGACACATGTACTCTCTTTACACTTGGTTTATTTGGGGCAGTTTGTTTACTCATGGCTGACTGACTTTATGTAGTTGTTACAGGTAATTAGTTGTTACAGGTAAGGTCAAAGTGACAGTGGACAAAGTATAGTTGTATGTTAGTTTATAAATAGACAATATGGCTTGATCTCACCCAGTGTTTCTTCTAAAGTCTTTATGTCTATATAGTGCCTTCAACAACCCAACGATTGGTTCACTAATTGTATATAAAGTTTCTCTACATCTATAACCACATATTCATATACTTTTAAGCGCTATTTTACTTTCCTAGGTGATATAACTTCAAAAAATATCAGAGCCCCACTGACTATCAGCTACCTGTTTTCAGCCATCTTCTTTACCCATTATTACTAACATCATAAATACGAGTTTGCAGTCTGGAATAGTACCGGTATGTTTTAAAACTGCAGTAGTCAAACCACTTATAAAAAAAAGTCGACACTTGACCCACATCTACTGAAAAAATATCGACCAGTATCAAATATGACCTTTCTGTCTAAAATTCTGGAGAAGGTTGTCAAGCAGCAACTTCTTAGTCATTTAGAAACATTTCAACTTCTTGAGGAGTTCCAGTCCGCTTATCGCTCTGAGACAGTGCTATTATGTGTTCTGGATGCCATAAAATCATCTGTTGATGAAGGAAAGATCGGAGTCCTGGCCCTGTTGGATTTATCGGCAGCTTTCGATACTAGGTGACCACGGCTACCTATTGAATCGACTTTCATAAGATTATGGACTAACTGGATCCATTCTAAAATGGTTTTCATCCTATCTCACTGGACGATTTCAGTATGTTGAAGTTAACAACTCCTCATCAAGTCATCAACAACTCTTATGTGGTGTTCCCCAAGGATCTGTCTTGGGCCCGATAATCTTCACAATGTATACTAAGCCGTTAGGCAAACTTATTCATGATGACAATCTGCTGTATCATTTTTACGCTGATGATTCTCAGCTCCTTGACAGCTTCAAGCCACTTCCAATCGATCAAAATGCCGTCATTAAGAATCTGGAAGGGTGTCTTGAAAATGTCAAAAAATGGATGTCATCCAATATGCTTAAACTCAACGATGAAAAGACTGAGTTTCTTCTGGTGGGTCCTGCCAGCAGACTTAAGAAATGTGGCATTCGAACGATCAGCATTGGAAACACCGAAATTCATATGTCTTAATCTGTGAGAAATCTTGGAATTCTTGACGATTCTCGTCCCAGCTTTGAAAACCATATGAACAACATTTGTAAAATATGTCATTTCCATCTCCGAAGGATAGGGTCCATTCGTCATCTAATAACTGAAGATGCTGCTGCAACCTTAGCTCGATCCTTCGTCCTGTTCAGAATAGACTATTGTAATTCAGTACTAACTGGTATTACGAACGAACAGATTTCAGAACTCCAAAGATTACAAAACCGTGCTGCTTACATTGTCACAAAAACTAAATCAAGATCACACATCACCCCAGTCTAGAACAAATTACATTGGCTCCGTGTTCGAGAAAGGATCAACTTATCGTTAACATATCAATCGATAAATAAATCCGCGCCAGGTTACCTTCAAAATCTAGTATCACTGTATCAACCTAAACGATCATTAAGATCAGAAGGGAAACTATTATTAGATGTACCTGCCTATAAATCGAAATCTTTTGGATCTAGAACTTTTCGATACAGTGCATCAATTGTTTGGAATACACTTCCAGAAAACATCCGACAATGTGAATCTCTGTCGGTTTTTAAATCCAAAGTGAAAACTTGGTTATTTAGTCACTATCATTAACAATCCAAAGTGAGAACATTTTCTAGCGCCTAGTGCATTCTCTAGTGGATTGAATAGTTGTGCGATAAAAATATCATTATTATTATTATTATTATTATTATATCGTCCTTATATAACATTAGACCCCACTTTATAATCTAAGAGTTATAGAAAATCCATAAAGTTCACTTAGATTTTTTTGTTGACAGATTTAGGCGCCCGTGTTGTTCCCGGGGAGCTCCAGTCTGCTTATCGTCCTGACCACAGCATTTTTGAAATCGGGGCCCCTATGAGCGAGGACGTGGCTATCTCTGGCAATAATGGTTGAATTATTATGATCTGAAGTTCATTCTCGTGATTTTTCATCGTGCGAACACCATTTATGATACTCTTAGAGCAGTTGGAAGTAGTTTTTATTGACTTCCGGTGGGGAATACCAACTTCCGATGTCAAACTCGTATTAATCTTTGGATTTTCATGATCTGAAGTTCGTTCTGGGTTTTTTCATCATGCCGACCCCATCTATGATACTCTGAAAGTAAATGAAAATAGTTTCCATTGACTTCCGTTTGGAAATACAATTTTCGGTGTCAAACTCGGATTGATTTCAGCTGATAATCTTGGGAATTTCATGATATGAAGTTCACTCTACGGTTTGTTCATCATGCGGACCCCATTTTTTGGTTCCAGTTTTGCGACTCTTGACCTCTCTGGGAATTTTCATTGAATTCCGGTGGGGAATCCCAATTTTTGGTGTCTAAGCGTTCCACTTTAAGTGGCTTTTGACGCATGGTAAAATGATTAATATGGTCACTTTTGGGTGACTAGAAAGTTAAGTCATGGGATTCAAGACACTTTGTCATTTGTAACGAGTAAACAAGTTTTATATCATAAACAAAAACAATCTTAACAGGCCAGAAGTTGCCAGAAATGAAACAAAAGATCCCATCTTGGAAATAAATAAATCAGTTATTCATCATCCCCGTCCTCCTGTACACCTCTAATTATATTGTTACGGCCCCTAACCAAACACGTGCAAAGATGTGCAAGGCAGGCCATTTTTGCTGCAACTGCATCGCCCCATGCAGCCTGTTATACAACCTCATTTTGTGAGTTCAATTACAGCAAGATGGACAGGCAGATTCGGCACAGGAACAGCTGCCAGCCACTTTCGTTAAATAGCAGTAAGCTTCAGGTATTTTGCTGGGTACACCTCTCACTCAAAGATTTTCTGAACTGAACAATTGCTATCTACGTTATGGTAGATTTAATGGAAAAGATGAATTCCATAACTACCTCAGTTGAGATGATACATTCTCCAAATTTCACGTATTCATGTATTCACTACCCCTTGTTTTTTTGTGATCCCCACAAGTTTACCTCTCCAGTCAGCACCAGTGAATTTGCGAATTTCAATCAGTCCAACGCAAAGTTTCAGAAAGATCGTATGGTGGTTAGATTCTGAGAAGTCCGATTATCAGAAACTACACAAACAAAAATAATAATAACTAGATCTGCTCAACAGATATTACAGCTTTCATGTTCGCGGTCACTTCATGTCACATGTCATGGGTCATATTAATAATCCGAACCAAAAAATCATTAAAATCGGTCGAAATCTAGTTAAGTTAATGTGATTTTTCACTTGTAAACAACTTTGTCGGCAAGAAAACGTCAGAGACAAATTTCGAATTTTTGAAATATTCAAATACCAAAAAAACTCTACCCGTATCCCGGCTGTCCTGAATATGTTAATTTCAGAAATAGGAGACGCATTGAAGATACTATGGCCTATTGTGTTTGTTTACAAGCCCGTAAATGTCGTTTTTTCACTATTTTTTAATATTCACTTCAAAATGGCGACCATCAGTTGACCTAAATAAAAATTCTGCGTTTTGTTAGGCATTACTTCAAGGATTCAGAAAATATAACTCCTGTGTCTGTAAGTGTAATATCGCAAAAGCCTTATCGATTTTTCGCGTTCCAGGATGGTTGCACTGCCGGTTTGATCAAAAACTTCATATTTTGTGTACGAATCAGTGATTACTTATCTAGTATCGAAAGATTTTTTAGGTCATTCTAAGCTATATTTTGTTGATTTTTTTTTTTAAACGTTGATCCTTAATTTCATTAAGGGAAGATAATTTAGAAAATTTCTAATCATATTTTTGAAGTCGCGTCGGTAAGATCTACTTACATACTAAATTTCATGAAAATCGTATAACTATTAAAGAAGTTGTCAAATTGGTCATATGGGATTAGAAATTGTTTGATTCCATGATAGCACCTATTCTATATTACGGATCAGAGCTATGGGGGCTTGAAGGAAGACCACAGATTGAATCTGTACAAAATAAATTTTGCAAATGGATGTTATATACCAGAGAAAAGACTACAAATTATATTATTAGAGGTGAATGTGGTAGATATGATTTGTATGTAAACTATATGTGCAGGCCTATCAAATATTTTCTTAAATTACAACTCATGGATGATAATACCAAAATTATGTTATAAAATGTTGTTTAAAGCTGAACTCCGGTTACAAAAATACCGAAATATTGTAACAAATGTTAACGCCACTCATCACCGAACGAATTGGAATTGAAGTCGTTATTTCAATGTAAAAGCGATAATCTTTGTGTATATATTTCAAAAGGTATGGAAATAAGAGAAGAATTATTATCAATATATCCTTTATTAATATAAAATTGTATATTTGTCTGTAATATGGGCTGTTTGATTTCTTCATTCGTGTTGATTAATTACGTGTTGTTGGTTTTTTTCTTTTATATTGTATATATTTTGTACCATTGGCTTTTGGCCACAAAGTACTTAAATAAAGATATTACTATTAATATTATTATTATTATTATTAATCAAAGCCACGAATTTTGAAAATTTGAAACTGCAGATGAAAAGGTACCCAAAGAAAAAAAAATAGTAAAATAGGTCAATAAATAACAAAGTTACGACTATGCATTGTCAGTTTTTCGTTCGTAAAATTCTGTGATTTCGAATCATTAAAAAGTTTCGAAAATATATTTAATCGACGTTCGCATCCCAAATTTTTTTTTTTTTTTTTTGGGGGGGGGGGAGTAAAAATTTCTTTTTTTTTTTTTTTAAACAATATTTATTCAGGTAACTGAAAGGATTGAGGAACAGGACAAGGCCTATGTCACCCCTCTCCAAAACGAAGTTATAACATATTTACATCGTAATAAATGTTACATTTATAAATGAGTAAAGTACAGTACAGTAAAGTACCCTATTATAAATTTTATGAATTAATAAATTAATAATATGTACATGTATTGCTACCCTGTTATTATAATAAATATTACATAAATTACGATTAATAATTAACAATGAGGCTTCAATTAATTAAAACGTTTCGAATATTCAATAAACCTATGCACCTGTTTAAAAATATTAATATTTTCAGCATCCGAGAGTTCATTATTTCCAAAGAGTAATGTTGATGTTGGAATGAGTTAGGCAATGAATCGTATTCTGTCTGATATCTGAATGTAAGGGGCAAACGAGAAGAAAGTGATAGACGTCTTCGAAATGATGTCCACAAGAACAAAAAGGCGAATCGGAGATATGGCGAAGAAAGAGATGTCCATTCAGGTCACTACATCCAAGTCTAATAATAATAATAATAATAATGTATATATGTGTAAAGCTCCAATTCATCCACAAATGCATCCACTATGTACTCTATGGTCACTATTAACACAAAAATCCTAATCCACCTCAACTAAAATGCGGTGGTAAATAGGTGAGTTTTTAATTTCGTTTTAAAAGATTCAAGTGATGGAGCTGTTTTAAGATAATGGGGTAAGGAATTCCACAAAAAGGTGCACTGTACTGGAATGTTCTTGAGCCGAAAGTTTGTAGATTGTACTTTGGAATGCGTAATAAGCACATATCTTGGGATCTTAAGTTACGGGATGGTACGTAATGATTTATTAGCTCTGATAGATATGCAGGACTGGAACCATGAAGACATCTATAAACAACACAAAGAAGTTTGTAGTCGATTCTTGAGTGAACTGGTAACCAGTGTAGTTCCTTCAGTATGGGTTTAATGTGAGATCGTCGGGATGATTGAATAACTATCTTGGCAGCATTGTTTTGGATAACTTGAAGTTTAGAGAGTAAACTTTGTTTTAGACCAATAAGGATACTATTGCAGTAGTCCAATCGTGAAAACACTAAAGATCGGACAAGTGTGTGAGTAGCATCTTTTGTTAACAGGTGTCTGATATTACTTATGGATTTCAAATGAAAATAGCAAATTTTGCATAGATTGGTTACATGAGCTTCCATTGTTAGGCTTGAGTCTAAAAATACACCGAGATTTTTAACCTTCTCTTGAGTTTTTATTTCAGAGTCGGCAATAATTAATGTTGATGAATCAAGTTTCTGAAGATTATGTCTTGTACCCACGATCATTACTTCCGTTTTGTCATCATTTAATTTAAGCATGCTTGCTGTCATCCAGGTTTTGATTTGCTGTGTGCATTTTTCTGTTTTAAGAAAGGTGGAAAATCATCTATGACTTGCGTATCATCAGCATACGAATGGTGCGAAAGATTGTGATTTTCAATTATAGATGCTAGTTGGCTGGTGTAGAGCACAAAGAGAATAGGACCGAGCACCGATCCCTGTGGGACACCACAGTTCAAGGAAGTTTTGTCCGACAGCTCATCACCGATTAGAACGGACTGGGTCCGATCTTTTAGACACGATCTAAACCAGTTTATGGGCATGTTTACAACCCCACAGCATTTGGATAGATTATCAAGAAGTCTCTGTTGATCTATAGTGTCAAATGCTGCCGACAGATCCAGCATTACTAGTGAGGCAATATTACCACTGTTAACAGCTCCACGCAAGTCGTTAACCACCCTGAGCAGGGCAGTTTCGGTACTGTGATTTTGGCGATAGGCAGATTGAAATTTATCAAGTAATGAATTTGTAGCCAAATGTTCCATTAACCCTATGCTTACAGCCTTCTCTAGAACCTTGGATAGAAAAGGAAGATTCGACACCGGGCGGAAATTCTTGAGCACATCCTGATCCAGGCTGTCATTTTTAAGAAGCGGAAAAACCACAGCTGATTTGAATTTTGCTGGAAATACACCAGTAGTTAAACTGTTATTTATCAACAGAGTGATGAAGGGTATGAGTTGATCCAGAAGTTGAAATATTAGAGGAGTAGGAATTGGATCTGTAAGACAAGTTGTAGGTTTAGATGACTTGATGATTTCTCTTATTTCCTTTTCACTGAAAGGCCTGAAACAGTCTAACTGCTGACCGCTGAAGAACTTGAATTCCGACTCATTATCTGTGTTATTTGTGGATGATTTAAGCCCATGACGAATTTTCTCTATCTTATCGACGAAGAAGCTATTAAATCTATTTGCAAGATTTATGTTAGAATCTGTATTTGGAAGTTTAGATTCTTTGGGGCAACCCAGAAGTGACTTTTAAAAAAATGGTGTATTTTCGAGGATCCTAGTAGCAGTTCTGAATGTATGTTTGACAATGCAATCGCTTAGCGTGCTGGATGGCTTTCAATGAGTTCAATTTCGACTCATGATAAATTTGACGATGAATTTCTAGATTTGCCTTACGCCATTTCCGTTCCGCTCGTCTACGTACACGTTTTGACAGTTGGACATCACCGTTATACCACGGTGCATTTCGTATGGTAATTGTTTTAGAGACAGCCGGTGCATGTTTATCAAGCAATTCAAGGAGAGTGTCATTGTAGAGGTCAATTTTTTCATCAACATCAGTCAACGGTTCCACCACAAGCTTAGATCTGCACAAATCATTTTTCAAAATGTCCCAGTTAATCACTTTAATATTCCTACAAATAATACTTCTTTGTGGATTACGAGGTTTACACAAATTTAAATTTACAGTAATTAGGAAGTGGTCGGATATTTGCCTATCTTCAACTTGTATATCTAGCACCAAAGAGGAATCACAAGGAGTAATTACCCAGTCCAAAGTATTTCCCGACTTGTGGGTTGCTTGGTCTACGTGTTGATTATATCCTATATGATCAAGCAGAGATAAAACCTTTTTTGAATCATGCTTGCTTAAATTATTGAGTTGAATATTAAAATCGCCAAGTATCAATGTATTTATTTTAGAATGTACAGACAACAGAGAAGAGAATTCTGTGTGGAAATCTGACGTAGAAAGTTTATTTCTAGAGGAAGGTGGTGGTCTATAAATACAGATGAGCGTAAAATATTTGGCTGTTGTGGTGATTCTCAAAGATAGTTGTTCAAATGTTTTGGCTTGGACTCTGTCCTTTGTGGTCTCAACTTTAATAGAACGTTTATGAATAACGGCTTTTCCGCCACCAGTTGTGTTGGATCTTGCAAGGTGGGTACATGTATAAGACAGAGGTGTCATGGCAGCAATATGAGATTCATCCACATATGGCCTAAGCCATGATTCTGTGATAACAAGAATATCTGGGTTAATTTCAATAATCAGATCAAAGATTTCTGTAGTCTTATTACGGCATGATTGTGTGTTCCAAAGTTCTACTTTGAAACATTTAGGTTAATAGGCAGATTTTAGTTTGTGAACATGCACATTTTCCTCATGTGTAATTTGTGTATTTACGGGGGTGTTATTTATCTTATGATTCTTTTTGGTTCCAGATGCACATCCACGTCTTGTGGGTTTGAACTTTTTTTATTATATAATCAGTAGATGTATTAAGAAATGTTTTCTGTTCAGGTAATAAAATATCAGTGTTATTTACTAAGAAGTTTATCTTTAGTTAGTGTGATTACACCTTGTTTAAAACTTGATAGTGTAGTGAATATAATCAGAATAAGACAACAGGCTAATGAACTCAGTTCAGTTTGTTTTAGAAAAGTCTGACTGTCATACTTCATTGAACACTATTGGTTTCAAAGGATACAAAAAGTGTATATTTCTCCACATCCACAGATTCACCACGACATTATACACAAATTCTAGCATAAATTGATCAGGACACTTGAATAAATAATTTAGAATGAATAATTTGAATAATAGGATGGAACGGGGTTGTCAAATTTACATAGTTGTTTTTTGAATGTAGATAGAGATTTTAATGTTTTGATAGATGAATCTAAAGTGTTCCAGAGTCTAGTTGCGGAAGGGAAAAAAGAGTTGTAGTATACCGTTGTCCTACAATGGAACTCGGGAACATTATCTACTCTTAATGAATATCTTTGTGGTTTCTTTTTTAAGTTGCTGGATAGGTATTCTGGAGTTTGATGGTTTATTATTTTTAAAAACATTGCTAGTTTGTGTCGTTTGCGCCGCTCTTTGAGAGTTATAGTACCCGTTTCTTTATAAATTAATGCATTGCTGGTTCCCTTCACAGCGCCACATATGGCACGCGGTGCGTCTAAGTGAAGTTTTTCTAGTTGGTTAGATAACTGATCAGTACACCCGTCCCAGATAATGTCTGCATAATCAAAATGAGGTAAGATAAACGAGGAGTAAATAGTGTGAAGAGATTTTCTATTTAGACGATATTTGAAGGATCTAAAGCAATTAATAAGTTTACTAACTTTTTTGCAAATACTGTTGATGTGGAAATCCCATTTAGAATTGTGTTGAAATAATAAACCTAAGTGTTTGTGCTCTTGTACTTCTTTTATTTTAATGTCGTTCATGAATAGTGGTGGTGAATCGAAAGGCCTGCGTGACGAAATTGTGAGTGATTCAGTTTTCGTGGGATTGAAGGTAACCAGCCACTTTGATGCCCATTCGTTAATTCTCTCAATATCTGAATTTAAAATTTCCGCGCCTTCTGTCGAATCTTCAATTAATAAATATAATGTCGTATCATCAGCAAATAATTTTACGTTGGATTGTAAATTTTCAATTATATCATTAATATAAAGTAAAAACAATAGAGGTCCGAGAACGGAGCCCTGCGGAACACCAGCAGGGATGGGGGAGGCGCCACTTATAATTACACACTGTTTTCTGTAACTTTTCATCCAATTAAGAAGTCCTCCTCGGATCCCTGCACTGTCTAGCTTGTGACAAAGTCCGGTATGCCAGACTCTATCAAAAGCTTTGCTGTTGTCACAGAACACCGTTCTCGTGTAGCTGCCGGAATCGATTGCTCTTGAAAAGAAATGATTAAGATCAATAAGTTGATAGATAGTTGAATCTCCTTTCATAAAACCACTTTGACACTTTGTTATTATTTTGTTATCTAAAAAGAAGTTAAAGATATGCTTGTATATACATTTTTCAAAAATTTTTGAAATTAAGCATAATAAGGATACGGGTCTATAATTTGAACATTCACTTTTGCTGTCTTTTTTGTGTAAGGCCAAAACATTTGCAAATTTCAATGGACTTGGATAGGTCTCGTTCTGAATTGACAAGTTAAATAAAGAGCAGAGAGGTAATGAGATTTCTTAGGCAACTGTTTTTAGTAATTTTCCACTGATATTATCAGGACCAGAACTTTTAGATACATCTATTGATAAAAGCATATCTTTAACTTCTTGTTGAGTTAATGTGATGTTAGTCAGTGTTGCTTCTGTGTTTTGTGTTGTGGGAAGAGGGTGCTTTGTGTCATTTAGTTGTGTTTGCTTTATAAAGTAGTTGTTAAGTGCATTTGCCCTTCCTTTTTGTGAGAATACTGTGTCATTGTCTACAGTGAGAGGTGGTATTTCGTCTTTTGATGAACCGTTGTCTTTTACAAATGAATTTATTAGTTTCCACCTGGTTTTAGAGCCAAAATTATTTTTATCGTTAATTTTATCATCCAAATTCGAGTAATATTGTTCTTTACAAGTTGTAATAAGGTTAATATATTCATTCCTGATTTTTCTATATTCTACCCAGTGGTCTGCCAAATCTGACTTTTTAGCTTTTTTATGAATTTTATTTTTTAGTTTACTCATTTTCCTGATTGTGTTATTCATCCACGGTTTGTCTCTTGGTCTAATGGTTACAAGTTTGTTTGGAATATTTTGTTTAGCAATTTTCATTAAAACATTTGTAAAACTACTGCATGATTCATCTAAAGACGATTGTATTAGTAATGTGTTCCAATCAGTTTTAAGAATTTCGTTTTTTAAAGAATCATAGTCAATTTTTGTATAATCCCAAATTAATCGTTTATAACATAATTTATGTTGACTGCGAAATAAAAGTTGGCAATACACCGGACAGTGATCACTGCAGAAGTTATCCAGACAACCTGAATTTTTAATAAAATCTGGAACGTTTGTTAATATTAAATCTAATAAAGTTTTAGCACCAGTTTCACTACACCTTGTGGGTTCGTTAATGAGTTGACTTAAATCAAACATATTAATGGCATCATGAATAAATGAGTTACTTTTGGAATACATGTCAATGTTAAAATCGCCTACTATGAAACATTTGTTAATATTATCGCACAGAGCTAATAGTAGGGGTCGAACTCCCAGATCCGTGACCAATTTCCGGGGAGGAAGGTTTGACGATTGATTCTGGTAGGGGGGACTGTTCTGAAGATTTGTGCAGTTCGCAACCTCTGGAAAGTGTGGGCAACTCTTAGGAGAGGCAAAAATCCAAGATGGCGGCCGAAATAGCTCAGGGACGTATAGTTGGGTGCTAATGTCATCAAACCGTCCTTGTAATATGTCATTTTTATAGTTTTCTGGGTCGCTGAATCTATTAAGATCACTCACAAGTCAATTTGATGCACCCATATCCCAATATGACGGAAATCTGGCGGAGATGGTGGAAAAAACGAAAAATAATGTTATATATTCTAGTAAGGCAAATATGGGCTTGTAATATATCGTTTTTAGGGTTTTCGTGGATGCTTAGTTCAATTTTGATGGTCTCGTGTCAATGAAATCTACATTAGATGTTAAATATGAAACAAATGTCAGAGCACAGAAGATACAAAGATACGGAAAACATCATTATATATGCAATACGTCATTCATATAGCACCTACTAATATCATAATTTCTATTCTTAGGCATATACGTTTCACGCAAATCTTTTCAAGACGACAGCCTTCAATCAGAGTCCGTGTCTAATGCACTGTCAGACTCAGATGTGTCACTAACAGAGGTATCATTATCTTCATCATCATTACCACCATCAATGTCTACCGACGATCTGAATTTAAATGGCAAGGCCGGGTTTATATACCCTACAGGAACACACACATTCCCTCTTTCAACTCCCATCCATGTTCGAGTGGACCAGCTACGTTACTGACATTGTAACTTAGCATGATATATGCTTGATAGTTCACTCTTTTTATGTGCTGTTCCAGACTATCTTCATCAGGTGGGATACGGCGTGTGCATTTGTTTTTCATCTTTAGCCATTTGCTAGCTCTACCACAAGCTACAGTTGTGATTATTTGTCATTATAGATACATCTCAGCACAAATTGTTCCATGGAGGCTACCGGGTTATCGGATAAAGTTAATGCGACATCTAAACCATCTAACAATGATGCATCTGCACTAAATGTTGACTTATGTAGAGTCTTCTTGGAATGGCCAAAAAATCACTACCGGTTATCGAGTGGAACTGAATGATACGTAGCGCTACATCACATGGCAGTAATCTTTGTGCATCAAAAGACTGCCCCTTTCTTCTAACTGCTAGAGACCCCGGCTTCATCTGAGAAACATAGCTTGATAAAACCAAAACATAGGTATATTCTGCGTCTAGAACTAACTACAAGTTCGTCGTTTCCAATCGATCTCAGTTGTGCATACAAAGTGGTCACATTCGAAAAGTTGGAACCTACAGTTGTCGGCTGTTAGATCATAACAGTTCTTTCGGATAGAGTAAATGAACTGAATACCTGGGTATGTTTTTACTAATTTATCGAACTCTTTTTGTAGAAACACTTATTGAAGGTGGTAGTGTGTACACCTGGTAGGATTATGCAGTGAAAATTTTCAATCTAGCTTTGAAATGACACCCAAACGCGAAAACGATCGTATTTGTGAATGACCCATACGATCTTCCGATCTCGACAAAATATTCTTAAAGCAATCTGCGTTCAGAACAGTACCAAGGTGGTACCAATAACATTTATATCAAGGCCGATAGTAAATTTCTGAACGCTCGAGAATTCTCCAATTTCCTTTCAAACGATGCTTATAAAGTGAGACTACAAGTGTTTCTACATAAAGAGTTAGATAAATTAGTAAAAACACACCCAGATATTCAAAAAAGACTCTATATAAGTCCACATTTAGTGCAGATGCATCATTGTTAGATGGTTTAGGTGTCGCATTAACTTTATCCGATAACCCTCCATGGAACTATTTGTGCTGAGATGTATCTATAATGACAAATAATCCACAACTGTAGCTTGTGGTAGAGCTAGCAAATGGCTAAAAGATGAAAAGCAATGCACACGCCGTATCCCACCTGATGAAGATAGTCTGGAACAACACATAAAAAGAGTGAACTATCAAGATATCATGCTAAGTTACAATGTCAGAAACGTAGCTGGTCCACTCGGACATGGATGGGAGTTTAAAGAGGGAATGTGTGTGTTCCTGTAGGGCAGATAAACCCGGCCTTGCCATTTACATGTAAATTCAGATCATCGGTTGACATTGATGGTGGTAATGATGATGAGGATAATGATACCTCTGTTAGTGACACATCTGAGTCTGAGAGTACATTAGACACCAACTCTTTTGAAGGCTGCCATCTTGAAAGATTTGTGTGAAACGTATATGCCTATGAATAGAAATTATGATATTAGTAGGTGCTATATGAATGGCGTATTGCGTATATAATGATGTTTTCCGTATCTTCTGTGCTCTGACATTTGTTTCATATTTAACATCTAATGTAGATTTCATTGACACGAGACCATCAAAACTGAACTAAGCATCCATGAAAACCCCGAAAACGATATATTACAAGCCCATATTTGCCTTACTAGAATATATAACATTATTTTTCGTTTTTTCCGCCATCTCCGCCAGATTTCTTCCGTATTGGGATATGGGTGCATCAAATTGACTTGTGAGTGATCTTAATAGATTCAGCGACCCAGAAAACTATAAAAATGACATATTACAAGGACGGTTTGATGACATTAGCACCCAACTATACGTCTCTGTGCTATTTCAGTCCGCCATCTTGGATTTTTGCTTCTCCTGAGAGTTGCCCACACTTTCCAGAGGTTGCAAACTGCACAAATCCTCAGAACAGTCCCCCCTACCAGAATCAATCGTCAAACCTTCCTCCCCGGAAATTGGTCACGGATCTGGGAGTTCGACCCCTACTATAAATGAAAAGATTCTAAAATTTTGTTATTATCAGCAGCAGAAGCTTTTGGAGGACGGTAAAAAGTGCCGAGAAGAAATTTAATGTTATTGGAACTGATTTTAAGCCAAAGGCACTCTGTATTGCCAACTTCTAAGCGTCTTTTATAAGAAAGAGAATTTTAATATAGACTGCAATACCGCCATCCTGTGTGTTACTTGTGCGATCTTTTCTTATAGGTGTATGGTATGATGAAATGGAGATTGAACTATAATATTACTATTTAACCACGTTTCAGATATCGAGAGAATATCATACCTATCCAGCTCAGACGCTATCAAATCTTTCTTATTACGAATGCTCCTTACATTCAGATGTATTAGTAATAAGTTATTGGGGGCTGGGCCAGGATGAAGTTCTACATCACCTGAAAGTATTAATAGAATATAAGTTAGGGCACTGGCTAAAGTATATGGTATAATATGACATGTCAATGGCATTAATACATAATATTCAAAATAGGTTACGGGCATTAATCCAAAATAATTATAATGAGGTCGGGGTTGTAGGGTACGTAATAAATCAAATACAATAACATATTTACAGTTACAAATGTTAATAATCAAGATATGCATAGAATGTACATCAGTATTAAACAGGTATAATGAGATATAAAATATAAGAATGAAAAGTATATACAAAAACACAAAAAATAAACAATGTAATATGCAAACCATCATTGTGGGTTGTGATTACAAGTTTTACCTCGCTAAAAGTTTTAGAGATATTTTGTAGCGGTACACTCCCAATCCCATGATATTATTTCATTTTCCATATAAATATTTTACCTTATAATGTCTTTCTTTGTTAAATTTAAAGGCCCAGTCTCGGGTTGCCTAAAATATTTGACTACCGCTAAAGTATACATATTGTGGTGTATTCACAGATATAGATCAAATTTTTGTTTTGTTTACGTTTCTGACTAATTATTTTTCTCGCTAATTGCGTAGTCATTGTTTAAAGTAGTTAGACGAATGTCCTGGCACATGCGACTATTGGCAGTTGGACACTGTAATACAGTATAGACATATAGTCTTTTTCCCAGGCACCTACAGTACCATTAGTTTAAGTTGTTAGTCAAATGGCCTGACACTCTATTTCAGTATAGACATGTAGTCGTGTGTTTCCAGGTACCCACAGTGTTGGGATATCTTTTTCCAGTATATGTCACTTTTTCATTTGCTTGTTTAGAAATGTATTGACACATATATTATGTGCCATTTACATGTATTTTAAAACGTAAAACATAGTTTAGGATAGTTGCATGGGGCTAAGAATGTGTAACATCCAAACCCGATCTGAGACTTACCCTTTAAGAAAAACATTTCGAGTATTTTATTCTCACATTTAATTGTTAGCAATTGTTCCCAAGACTAGTGTTTAGTATGTCAAACCAAACTACCAGTGTTTATCAGAACGTATCATCTTGCCTTATTATTCAAGTATACTCAAAACAACTTTAATACGACTATTAGATACCATCTTCAATAGAAAAAGCCATCGACTGCTATTGTAGATATATCAATGTTCTTATTTGTAAATTTGATAAATTAAAAGTTGTCATGTTAATATCATTAGAGCCAGACTGCACAAGTTTGTTTAACAAGTTGGTATGTGTATATTCGGTAAAGGCAGATTGACTAAACTGTGAAATTTGATGGCAATTTTAGAAGAGCTAATAGCGTATTAAATATTTAGCATAACATTAACTGTATAAATAAGTTTCTTATACCAATACAAATATGGCGTTGAGAACGGGGGGGGGGGGGGGTGGGGTACAATGTTTAGGGTCATGACCTATCACATCACAGCAGTAATAATATTAAGTTTACTGTTCAGGTAAAGAACTGTGTACCAGTATATCATGAGACAAAGTATTTATGTCATAAGTATACCTAAAAATTGGTTTTGCGATTAATTTTATACAATTATAAATTTACATTTTTATAATAAAGATCTTAAAATATCAGGTACCAGAATTATGTGTTACTGCTATGATGATTTTAGATACATTTTGATTAGGTTATATAGATGACCTGTAACATGTGTATACTAAGTAAAAGTTAACACGCTAAAAATCCAAGGCCGTCAAGGCCGGGGTGTTAAACCGCCCCGTTAAACCTGTTAACGAATACGACTATTGGACACTGTATTACAGTATACATGTAAACTTATCTAGTCGTGTGTTTCCAGGCACCTACAGGGCTGTGTTATCTTTTCCCAGTCTATGCTACATAAGAATATATAGTCGCTTTGTTTTTCTAATCACATTTAGCCTAGTGTTAGGGTATTTTTTCATTTGATTAAGAGCGTAACACATAGTATGGTATAGGTTCATTGGGTTAAGAATGTGTATCATCTAAACGCCACCTCGGACATTTCTTTAGGATTAACATTTCGAGCATTTAATTCTCGCATCTAATTTTTAGCATTGCTTTCAAGACAAGTGTTTAGTATATCAAACCAAATTAACCAATGTTTATCAGAACGTATCATCTTGCCGTATTAATCGACTATTCTCGAAACAACTTTAATACGGCTATTAGATACCATCTTCATTTGGAAAAGCTATCGATTGTTATTATAAATGCATCAATATAAATTTGAGAAACTAGAAATATTTTGCATTGTTTAAATTATTAGAGGTACACTGCCATAGCTTGCTTAATAGGTTGGTTTGTGTATATTAGGTAATTGAGGCAGGTTAACGAAACTGCGAAATTTGATAGCAATTCCAGAAGAGCTAATAGCGTATTTAATATTTTGCATACAATTAATTGTAACAACAACAAACAAACAAAAAATAAATTTTTTTTTAAAAAAATGTGGCGTTGGGAGGAAAGTGGGTGGGGTGGGGAAGGGGGCGTGGGGGGGGGGGAGGTTACACTGTTTAGGGTTATGACCTATCACATCACAACAGTAATAATATTATGTTTACTGTCCAAGTAGGGAACTGTGTACTCGTATATCATGAGACAATGTTTAGGGTTATGACCTATCACATCACAACAGTAATAATATTATGTTTACTGTCTATGGAAGGAACTGTGTACTTGTATATCATGAGACATATTATTTATATCATAATTATGCATCAACATTTGGGTTTTGTGATTAGTTTTATACAGTAATATATTTACATTTTTATAATAAGTATTGGTACAGATATCTTATATTAATATCAGGTACCAGAATTATTTATTACTGCTATGATGATTTTGGATACATTATGATTGAAATAATGGAGTAATTATTTAGTCATTACTGATTATACATGTAATTCAAGTTCAATGGCTGGTGGAGATCAAATAGTATTTGTTAATACCGTTTAGTTGGGAGTTATTACTCTTATTAGAGGTGGGTTATCGAATTTATTATATATTGTAATAGTGTTAGTTAGCATTTACATTAATAATTAAGGTAAGTTCAATTTAATGGAAGAGTTTTTAGGTGGGTAGGTCCTGTTGACACCATTAACTAGTAGATTTTATAGTTGCACATTTTGTTGTTCTAATGTCATTTTTCACGTCACATGTAGTAATAATGTAGGCCACAGTAGTTTTAGCTTATTACTTTACTGTTCTTCTATTTCGGGGTAGAGATCGATTTTGCAGATTTTGTCGTCATGCCCTTGTGCACGAATTTTACCGTTTGTAAACCATGAGGCTTTGACTAGTGGGTGTTTTTGTAGACTCTGTAGTAGTTTTACATTTTCCAACGTCATGTCTTCTGCAAATGAGATGCCAGTTTTGCTCAGTTTACGCCTGTTAGTTAAGACAATTTGCCTCTCATCACGACGGAGAAATCGAACTATGATTCCCCTTGGTTTGGAATTAGTACTAATACCTGGTTTTTGTGGAGCTCCAACTCTATGTGCTACCTCGATTGAGATGGGACACTCTATTTTCAGCTTGTTTTTAATAATGTCATTTATTATGTTTCCACAGTCTTCGTTAGCCGTTTCTGGAACGCCAAATACTCTTAAGTGGGATTTTCTTGTATATTGCTCAAGATTGTTTATTTTGTCGGCAAGGGATTGATATTCTATTTCTTTTTTCTTTAGATTGTTTTCAAGGGCCTCAAATCTTTCGTGAAAGTCATCTACATCCTGACCTATTTTATTCGGGGTGAGCTCGACTTCAGTTAGTCTTTCATTTTGTGCAGAGAATTTGTTTTCGATGTATGAAATCAGTCTATTTTCTATTCCCTCTATTCACTCCCTCTAATCACAAAACCCAAATGTTGATGCATAATTATGACCTATTTTATTCTGGGTGAGCTCGACTTCAGTTAGTCTTTCATTTTGTACAGAGAATTTGTTTTCGATGTATGAAATCAGTCTATTTTCTATTCCCTCTACCGCTGTGAACACAGCCTATTGAATAATAGAGCGAAATTGGTTACTATCAAATAAGGAATTATCAACTCTGCCTTTATTTATTTTAGAGTTTTCGTCTTTCTGGGATTCTTCGGGTGAAATCCTGGCTGCTTTATATCTGGTTTCAGCTGGGGATTCTTGACTCGATGTACTAGACATACTGTGACGATTGTTTTTTCCGAGGCTGTTTGTTCTAGTAGATAGTCTTGCTTTTGTCAAGCTGAGGTGTTGTGAGCTGCTATTCACTTTGACTTGTCCGTCGGCCAATATAGATATTTCACCTCTGATTTTAATGTCTTTTTCAATTTATTGTCAGATTACTTATTTATTTCCATTAGAACACTATTATTAATATTATAGGCTTTCGATATTCCATCTAATTTACTTGAAGCAGGGGTAATCCTATTTTCATTCTCTGTTGCTAACACCGCGTCTTATCACATCCGCCATATTGTCCCACTTCTATTCTGAGCTAAAGAAATGGATAAAAAATAATGTATTCTACTTTCATTTGATAGACATAACGTTGGATTTTATTGGTTGATAAATAGATGAGCTAAGGCTACTGTTGTCTTTATTCTAAATAGGTTTCCAACGAACAGGTTGCAGCTCGATCGGTCGAATAGGTCGCTAGTCAAAATTTCTGAAAGAAAAATAAATAAATAACAATACTAGATCTCATAGATATTGAAGCTTTTATATTCACAGTCCTTCCTACCACATGTCATAAGTCGTATAAATAATCCGAACAATCTAGTGAAGTTAAGGTCATTTTTGACTCTTTAATTCGAATTTTTGAAATAGTCAAATACCAAAAATTTGACCCCTATCCCGGCTATCCTGAAATGCATTAGTTACAGAAATAGGAGACGCACTGAACATACTATGCCCTATTGTGTTTGTTTACAAGCCCGTAAATGTCGATTTTTTACTATTTTTCATATCCATATTTTTCATATAACTCCTATGTCCGTAAGTGCAATATCGCAAAAGCCTTTGGGACTTTTCACGTTTCAAGATGGTGACACTTCCGGTTGCATCGACAAACTCCTTATTTTGTATACGAATCAGTAATTACTTGTGTAGTATCGAAAATTTTTTTATTTCATTCTGACCTATATTCTATTGATTTTTTGGAAGGAAACTTTGATCCCTAATTTCTCCAAGGGCAGATAATTTATCCCATATCTAATGGCATAGTTGAAATTGGGTACATGATAGCTACATACATTCCAAATTTCATGAAAATCGTACGGATATTAAAAAAAGTTAACAGGTCTGTTTTTCTCCTGGAAGGAAATTTCAATGGCCTAATTTTTGAAATTCAAAAATCGGAAATAGCAGATTTTCACGTTTCAAGATGGCGGCACTTCCGGTTCGACCGATAGACTTCATATTTTGTGTACGCATCAAGAATGCCTCAGCTAGTACACAAAATTTCAAGGTGATTTGACCTATATTTCGTCGATTGTTTTCAAAATTTTGATCCCTGATTTCTCCAAAGAGAGATAATTTATGACATATCTATTGGCATCGTTCAATTTGGGTACATGATATGTACATACATTCCAAATTTCATGAAGTAGGTCACATAGTCACAGAGTTATGGGTATGTAGGTCTATTTCTTTGTTCGTAAAATTTGGTGATTTCGGATTCGTCAAGTCGATACTGATCTTAATGAATAGAAGATAAAATGGAGTAATTATTATTAAATGTTTGACCTTTATTTTTATACCTCAAACATATGCATGTTTCACAAAATTGAATGTTCTGGATTTGTTTGTTTGGTTTTCAACAAAACAGGTTTCAACAGATGTTGAACTCTGTTAGGCCATTACAGTTGAACTCAAAATGTACCGAAGTTTCATGTTAACCGATCAGCGTGCATGTATATAATTATTTTTAATGCCCCTTTAAATGTAAACTAGATCAGAACAAGACAAGCATGGGTCTGTATTTACAACAACCGGGTGTATATATTACGGATTATTGATATGATAAGTATTTTCGGCATGAAAAGGAGTGAAATATTTTAAAGGAAGTTCACGTCATAAGGTTAATTTTTTTGTAAAAAAACAAATAGTTCGATTTCCTCTTTTATGTTGACAAATTAAACATCCATAAGTCTACAAATGTGTTGTTATTGATGTGCTCCCATTTGAATATTGTTCAGAATAAGAAGCAACATAAATAAGATATGTTTACAGGATCATTTTGTTATACGAAAAACTACGTGATGCGTTTTCTATGGCGCTCAGTATATTAAAGAAGTTGTCATATTGTTCATAACTTCCAGTTCGAAATCACAGCGACGAATTTTCGAAATTCGAAAATCTGAAACCGCAGAGTTAGTAAAATAGGTCAATAAATAACAAAGTTACGACTATGCATTGTTAGTAAGAAAAAAAGACAAATAATTTGACGATTTTTCAACATTTTTTCAAAGATTGGGGAGATTCTTATTTCAATGCTTTTATTTTTGGGTTCACACTCAAGGCCACCAATAGGACTCTCTGCAAAAAACAGTTTAAGAAAAATCGCTTAAGTCGTTTTCGAGAAAAAAGGGCATCTAAGAATGCTCCAAAACGGAAAATAATAGATTTTCGGCGTACCACAATTTATTTTCTAACAATCGAAATCGTATCATTTAGATGTCAAATGCTAGTCCATATATAGGGCTATTCAATGTCACTTTAGTTCTTTTGGTCCTCTAATATCTAACAGAGAGATCAAGCTTTTCGTATGGGGATTATTGTCGGTATATATTTAATAACCATTTTGTGAAATAAAAAAGTCGCAGGGCTCTGTAATGATATATTACATTATCTGAGTAGACAAAATGCCCCTGAGGAATCTTATGTTCAAAAGTGCCAAAAATGGAAAAATGTCAAAAACTCGAAAATTAAATTTCAATAAGTACATACACGTACATATCATACATCGTCAGAATAGTAATTAGGTCAGTTATCTGAATATATAAACTTTTTTTGAAAATCTCTTAAAATAATAGAGCATTTTCCAAAATTTCACGCTTTTTCGACATTTTTCGATTTTCGTTCCGTTATTTGACCTATTCCAGATATTTTAAAGTCTTAAATGGAATGTTTTGTACTCAAGATTACCCAAGGGACTCTCGATAGGGAAAGTTTCAGAAAAATCACTGTCATAGTTTTCGAGATACAGGTGGCCAAATACGCTCCAAATCAGAAAATACTTGATTTACAGTGTGTGCCATATTTTACTGCCCATCACTAGGGGTGTAACGATACACCGAACAATCGATGCATCGAGATAGTATGTATCGATTGTAAAAACAAACTAACGATAAAAATTGCGATAACAAGCAAACTATCGATACTTTCGATAGTTTGTAATAGCGAAAGTTAAATGGCTCAAATTCACTCGTATTTGTCGAATAATTACTCTGGATTTTAACAAAAAGCTTTGTTATCACTAAAATAGCTTTACATGATCTTAATGTCACATGGAAATCTTCGTCTACCATATTAGGCGTGGCTTACTACGAAATGTGTAAAATGGTTTATTATGGCGCGAAACCCTGAAAATGGTCACGTACGACAATAACAGACATGCTGAAAGCATGTGGCAGGAAAGTTGGCTATGCTTTTTTTACAAGTTACTAAACCAGCAATGTATTATTTATTTACATAATATAAAGAAAAAAAACAATGTACTTTATTATTTAGTTCACAATCAGAATGCGACATTACTGTGAACCAGAGATACCAGCGCAGGGAGGCTCTTCTATCTGCCCCAACCCTTTTGGCATACCTTTAGTAGACACATATTGTTTTTATTTTTATCTGTCGAGGTTTTTTTTGGGGGGGGGGGGGTTGTTGTGGTTTTTTTTTTGTTTTGTTTTTTTTTTTGTTTTGGGGGCTTTTTTTGTCGATATGATTATCGATATCCGTCTTAAAATATTACGAACTGATTACACGGCGGGGGATTATGAACTAGTGAATTGTAATGTATTGCCTGTACTGGATTTTTAATAAGCAGTTAAAGCAGTAGGGGTAAGTCAGAATGCGGGAATGTCTTACACAACCCAAGCGATACAACTTTTGGCCAGACGATTACCCGATTCAAGAATTTTGTAATTGTGACAACACTAAAAATCAGTATGGTTATTATCTTGGGAAAGTATTCCGAGCACCGATGATATAATCAGCAATATCACCATTTTGTTCTGCTTATACGAGAGTCCGTTATAAAAATACTTTGAAAACAAGAAATGTTTATTACAAAAATCGGGACCAAACTGTTGTGTCCGGATAAGCGATTGTCCGTTGTATGCGTATCCGTTATATGCAGAGTCTACTTGTATTATATTATGCTGGTATTGGACTATAACTTTATGTTCTATAAGTTTCAGAAACATCATCAATTTGGCCGTAAAACGAAACCCCAGGTCACAACATGGGAAGAAAATTCGAAAAAAAATCGAAAATTAAGGGCGATAACTCTGAATGAAACTTTATTTCTGGAATCGGATTGACTTCTGGTAACAAAAAATGTAGATCAATTTTGAAAATTTTGAAAAATAACAAAAATTGTCTCGAAGGTGACGTGATAGAAGTCAACGGCGAAGTTTCGAAATTGTAAAATGTGACATCGCTATTGTCTCGGAAAAAATGTGATTTGTATGAATATGGGTAAAGAATTGACGAAACCAAGGTCGATTTTTAACTTTATGTCACCATACAAAATTTGACGACTTCCGGTCTGCGCAGAAGTTTCAAAATTACTTTATTGAGTATCCAACACATGGTTTCCAGATAGAAAGCTGAACCACAGATTGGTAGCTCTTTTCGATCTAAGTAAAATAGGCTTCCGCGGTAAATAATAATAACAATAATAAAAATAATTTTAGCAATCTCAATAGGCTTTCCGATGAAAGCCCGAAACCTTAATAATAGTAATCTCATTGTATACAGGTGGGTTACCAGACAATGAAAATATACGCTAAAGTACAGCTTAGTTGTTAAGCTTTACATAACGATTGCTTCTAACTTAATGTTTTGACAATAATAGTTTTCCAGAAAGTTTTAAAAAGAAATTACATCTGCCAAGGGCAGTAATTTCAAAAGTAATAGATCTGCTGCCTTTGAATTTCATCCTTAATAATGAATTTCAAAAAGTTCACAATGAAAATCCCCCAATACCGTTGACCCAGTGAGTGATTAGAATCTTTTGATCATAATTTCAATGACTCGGCGATTAATTAATGCGATTTTGCACAATTCGATTCACCATAAAGCTTGTTCAAATTGTTATTCTTTTCAGTTAATTGTTGGGTTCTTTGAAGCTAGTGTTATAACATGTTGTATGAAATTTTGGTTCAGAGAAATTGGATTCTATATTTCTTATGGTGCATTATTACTAAAAACGTGGAGGTGAGTATATATCTATAACATGTAGTGGTTAATCAACATTTAGCTATTTTAGTTCTAATAACAGATTGCAGAAAGTATTGCTATTTTCGTCCCTCGCTGATATTTAAAGACCAAAATTCAAACCACCACGGTTATAATCAAGCCAATCAAAACTAGATTACCGGAATGAATAACCGAAACATAAGACAGAACGAAATGTTGCAGCAGATTTAATTAGATTGGATCGTAATATGTAAGAAGCTCCTCATTTCAAACAATGCCTCAACAGGTAACTACAAATAACAAGCCTTATATGACAATTCCAAAAGTTAAAAATGGAGTTCCAAAAGCGTTCAGTTGGTGTCATTGAAGATTATTTTTTATTGTGTTATGTTCATTAAATTTTGCCTCCTCTATTATGTATGGTTTTAATTGCAGAATTTCTGTAGTATTCCGAGTTCGTTCAGCTCAGCGAGTAAAAATATCTGATGGGGATTTAATAAAACGATTATTTTGTATGGTAGTAATAATAGCCGCTTATTTGTCAGCTAGAACAGTAGTTGGTATGCCTAGAGTTATACAAGGTAGGTAAATATAAGCAGATAATTCAGTATAGCGGCACGGTCGACCCTTATCCTCGTTGGGTGTCAAATTATTTTGTCCATAGGAAAAGACACGTTATGCATATAGTCTACACTGTTTAAATTATATGTATATTTACTGTTATAATTATAGTAAAATTGCCGTGCATGATTTGTCAAATCGCATGGTTTGTTAACTTACATTTAAAACGATGTAGATGCATATGAATACAAGTTTTATGTAAGATAATATCACATTTAATGAAGTGATACAACCGTATGCCAGTTTACATTATAGTGTGGTATGGCATGTCATCCCGTAGTATTTGTATGCTATAATTGATTTTTTTGTTGTTGTCTTGGGTTCATTAAAGACAAATCTATCCAGAAATGTCGGGGTTCAAATTTTTGAATTTACAGTTTAGTAATAGGCAAATAATGTACAAGTAAAAATATATTTACAATAAATGGTTATAGTTGTCCCTGTCCCTGGTGATTTCGAAAAACGAGTGAACAGTTTTAAAAATAATGAATGAGTTTTCTATGTTGTCAATTCCATAAAATAGGGTTGTAGCATTTCGGTGAATAGTAGATTGTATTATTTCGGGCATCTGAATATAAGGAGCAATTCAATAAAAAAAATGTCCAGTGTCTTCAAATTGATGACCACATCTGCAGGATGGGTTATCAGAAATATGGCGTAGAAATTTATGTCCGTTTAGATTGCTGCAAGAGAGAGACGCAGTTTAGAATGTATGATTTGGTTCCAAAAGAGAATGTTTTAGGTGGTATCGGATCTTGAGCCATGAGTTTCGAATTGTTGAATTTTTTGTCTCCGAACTTAATTTGTTCCATTCTCTTATTGACGATGGTATGAAAGAATTATAGAAGATATTTGTTTTGCATAATTTATATTCGGGTAGGCTTGTTTTTCGGAGATTATAGTTTGCGCTTTTAGTCAAGATTAAATCATGTAGATAGGATGGAGAAAGGCCGTTTATAATTTTATAAATGAATTTGAGTTTATGTCTTCTGCGTCTCTCTTTTAGCGTAGTAAAACCGATTTCTTTATATAACAGTCCATGGCTGCTACCCTTTACAGCACCACATATAGACCTAAGTGCATCCAGTTGTAGGTGCTCTAATTTGTTAGCTAGTTGGTATGTGCAGTTGTCCCAGATGACGTCGCAATAATCAAAATGGGGTAGGATAAAAGAGGTATAGATAGTTTGTAACGATTTCCGGTTAAGTCTGTATTCAAGGGATCTTAAACAATTGACAGATCTGCTGTTTTTTTCTATAACGTCATTAATGTGTTGGTTCCATTTACAATTTTGTTGAAATGTCAAGCCTTAATGTTTATGATGGGGGACATCCTTGATGGGAACGTTATTTGGAGTCAGGGTAGGTAAAATGGGATTTTGTTTGGTTGTCAGTGCTAGTGTGTCGGCCTTCAGTGGGTTGATGTTACCAGCCATTATTTATCCCACGCGTTAATTTTATTCAGGTCATTGTTTAGAATATTCGCGCATTCGGTAGGGTCATCAATTTTCAAGTATCATCAGCAAAGAGTCGAACATTTGATGAAATATCATTCACGACGTCATTGATATAAAAGAGAAAAAGGAGGGGACCGAGAATAGAGCCCTGTGGCACGCCCGAGGGAATGGTTTTTGTGGTGGAAAAGACACCCTGCAGCAACAACTGATTGTTGTCTTCCCTCTAAATAGTTGTGAAACCATTGAAGGATGTCTCCCCGTATCCCCGCAGCTTCAACCTTGTGACAGAGTCCAGCATGTGAGACCCTGTCTAAAGCTTTACTGATGTCACAGAACACTGCTCTCGTATAGAATCCCTGATCAATGGCTTGACAAAAGTTGTGTGCTATATCTGTAAGTTGGTAAACACATGAATCACCATGCAAAAAGCCACTCTGGAGGTTAGTTAGAACAGAATTCTCCCTTAGGAAGTTGAAAACATTTTTGTACATGCATTTTTCGAATATTTTAACTAGGATACCAAGTAGAGATATGGGTCTTTAATTTCCACAAATTTGTGAGTCACCTTTTTTTAATATGGCAGTTACATTGGCAAATTTCCAGATGTTCGGCGCTGTTTTCGTCGAAAGAGAGTAGTTAAATGATTTAGATAGAGGTTCAGAAATTTCGCTGGATATTAGTTTTCCACCGATGTTATCGGGACCATTGGCTTTCGAGGGATCAATAGTAGTAATTATGTCTTCAACTTCCTTCTGGTTGAGGGTAATAGTAGTTAATGAACTGGGTATTCTTTCTAATGCAGAAAGTTGTGCATTGTCGCTATCAATGTTAGATTGGCTAATAAAGAAATCGTTAAGGCAGTTGCATTTGTCAGAAGGTGTGTAATATGTGGTGTCGTTCACTGATAGAGACGGCAGTTCATTGCGAGTGACAGCACGTTTATTTTTCATAAATGAGTTGACAAGGCCCCACCAATTTTTACTTCCAAAATTATTGCAATTATTGATTTTGTTGTCGATTTTGTCAAAACGTTCCTTTTTACAATCTCTGATTAGGTTTATATATTCATTTCTAATAGTTCTGAACTTATGCCAATCTGATTCTAAATTTCTTTCAACTGCCTTTTTATGTATTTTATTTTTATTTTATTTTTCTACTCAATTATCGAATCGCATTATTCATCCATCGATGGCCATTTGGTCTAATAGGGACTGTTTTATTAGGAATGTTTTTTTTTTTTTTTGCTAGCCTTGTCAGCTCACTTGTGAAATTAACACAAGCTGTATTAATCGAATCTGTGTTAATTAGGCTTTCCCAGTCCGTGTCAGTAGCGTCCCGTCGCATTGCTCTGTATTAATATTGTTAAAGTGCCAAACAACTCGTCTGTGGCATGTTAATTTTGGATTCTGAAATGAAAGTCGACAGTATACAGGACAATGATCACTACAAAAATTGGTTTTAATATGGAGCATACCAATATGACCAGGGGTGTGCAAGGGGACGGGGATGATGCATCGTTGATGCCGTGAACTGAATATTTACTTCCAAGATAGGAATTTCGTTGTTTTTGTTCCTTGCAACTTTATTTGTTTAGTTTTTTATATAAAACTTTTTGCTTGTCACAAACGCCAGATTTGTCTTGAATCTCATGACAAAACATTCCAATGTCCCAAAAATGACTGCACGAAACTTTTACCATGCTTCAGATGCCACAAAAAGTGGTACTACGTGATAGATTTCTCTAAACTTAAATCGATGTGGAAATTGGTTTTCCAAGCGGAAGTCAATATAAACTGCCTCCATTCGCTTGAAGTGTGCCATAGACGGGGCTGATCTGATGAGACTTCAGATCATGAAAATCCAATGATTATTGGCTGATATCAATCTGAGTTTGACACCGGAAACTTACCACCGGAAGTCAATTGAAACTACTTCCATTTGACTTTAAGCGCATCATAGATGAGGTGGGCATGATGAAAAAAAGTACAGAATGATCTTCAGGTCATGAAAATCCAAAGATTGTTGACTGAAATCGACCCGGAAAGTCAATCAAAAATAATTCTAATCGCTTTAAGAGTATCATAGATGGGATCGGCATGATGAAAAAATACGAGAATGGACTTTAGATCACGGAAATCCAACCATTATTGGCGGACATAGCCATGTTCTCGTTCATAGAGGTCCCGATTTCAAAATTGCCCCTCCCATAGGGGTCAAGAGGTCGGAAAATTTGAACCCCAACATCAATTTTAGCAAACAAATCCTACGGGAGCTGTTTTTATGACATGTCATACCACACCATTATGTGAGCTGTATGTTTACAGAAATGCCGTTAGAAATATTATTTTTACAGAAACTTGCACAATTTATTGTCAAATAGTTGTCACGTCGATTATCCCCTGTCTGACCATATATCGATTTTTTGGCAAAATATTTACTATTCTTTCAGTCAGTTTAGTCCATTGTAGAGAAACAGATATTCAAAATCTGAAGGACAATACTAAATACCGGAAAACACCGAGAAAATACTGGGAAAAGTACCGGGCCTAACCGAAAACATCAAATACCGAACAACCCCTACCGGCTCGGCAATATTATATACCGACTACCGAGTAACACTGGAAAACTACCGGAAAAACACTGAATGCCGGAAAATACTCCAAATACCGGATAACACTCTAAATAGGTAACCCGTCGGGTCCTCTGTGTGGAGGGGATTAGGGTTGGGGTTGGGTTGGGTTAGGGTTAGGGTTTCCGGGTGTTTTCCAGAGAATCAGGTCCTCTGTGTGCGCTGGCTTAGATTTAAGAATTTGGGGGAGGGGTCAAATCTCCACATAAGCACTGACCTAGGATGTAGAAAATTTGGTTTGTGATTTTTACTAATTTAATTTAAAAAATACATGCAATACATCTGTTTAATTTACACAAGTGGTTTCGCTGTTTTTGGGTGTTGATGGCGCTGATGGTCTTCCTTCGATCTTAAAAAGGTAAAACTTTAAGGCTCTCGGTTGAGAGCCATATTGGAGTGTTTCCTACTAAGGATTGGGTTTTCTAAAAATGAGATTTTTCATTATCCCGGGGTTAGGGCTAGGGATTTTTATAACTAGTTGATCACTAAAGGTTAGGCTAGGATTCGATATATTTTTTGCTTTGGATTATGGTGAGAACTGGCGTTATTTTAGTCTAATTTACTTTGCACTAGGATGTTGTTCAGATTTTCAGTTTTAAAAAAGCAATTATAAGTTTCTGTGTGAAGATTTTCGGGTGATTTTCTTGGATATCAGTATGGGGTTTTCTGATGACTTTGAACGCACTTGTTGCGCTATTTTATTTTTAGAATATGCAATTATAAGTTTCTGCGTGAAAATTTCCTGGTGATTTTGGACGCACTTGTTGCTGTTGCGCTAAATAGGACTACAAACGGGGGTGTGAATATTCAAACCTAGGTGGAGCTGTTGTTTTCAATTTGTCAATCCAGAATTTTTCTCTGGTTAACCTTTTTTCTCTTGTTCTAATTTCTTCTGAAGTTTCAAATTTGCTCTTGGCGTGACAATGAAATCATAAATATAATGCTTTGGTTGGTTTAAGTGAATTGAGACCGGTTTGTCGCGTTTGGTGACTATGTCTGATCGGTGACCGTTAATTCTTTCCCTTAGTGAATTTGAGTCTCTCCTACGTATTAATTGTCATATTGTCTACATGAAATTAGATAAATTATGTTTGAACTTCATCATGAAAGTGGATCTAATATTGGGAATTGCGCGCCAGATGTTTTGTTTTGTTAAGGAAATGGTCGAATATGTTTAATATTTTGCATGTTTGACATCTTGGATGGCCACAAACTTTGGTTTTAACTGCTGATTGCATATTATTTGTTTCTTTGGCGGTAAGTTCAGCTAGAGTGTTGTTTTTTTATAAGTCGGAGATATCGTTTGGAGTATCACATTTCCCTTAGTTTGTTAAAAACTAATGTACATGCTGACTCAAAGTTGGTCTTCTGAGTACCTATTGTATGAAAACGGATAATCTGAGATTTTATGATGCCAGAGAACGTATCCTTTGGGTGAAAGGAGCTTTTGAACAATAATTGATGAGTGTTGGTTCCTTTAAAAAAAAATAATTTAGTTTCCAGTTGGCCTGTGATTTAGTATCAAGGAAACTTATGCTGCTATGACTTACATTTGCGCGTAATTTGGCAGAGAGATGATGATTGTTCCAGCTATTGAAAAACGCCCAAAATTCGTCCAGTGTGTACTTCCAGAATAGAAGTCTGGTTTTAATGTGCAGAGCGGCAGATCTTCTCTGTCCCACTCCGCCATGAAGAGATTTGCTTAACTCGGGGAAAATCGTTTTCACATCGTAATTTCGGATGATGTCGAGTAATTTGAGGATTTCTTCGTCCGGTGCTTGCGGGTCCCTAAGAAATGCCTTCCTAACTGCTTCAACTAATGTGGTAAAACACTATAGAGCCTTGCATAGTTTAGTTCTGGTTTACATTTATTGTTACGGTTCGTTCTCCTTTAAATACTATCGTGGTATGATTATTATTGTAAGACCGCTAGTTCATGGTTGATTGGACAGCAGTTATGTTGTCGAACCATGCGTGACCAAGAGAACTTAGAAAATTACATTTTTGACATAAATTCCATGGGCTCTGGGCTCAATAAATCCGAACAAGAGACACTCTCTGCTTTTATTACAGTTTTGAACCCTATTCTTCGGCGTCTGTGATTCAAAGTCGACTCCAAACGATAAGTGCTGTAGTCCAACATTCACGTCTTGTGTACTAGTCATCATTTTTTTGTGTCCGTCACAACCAGCTCAGGTGCAGTGGCAGACTACAGGAAGTTGGTGTCATAATTAAAACTGAACTACAGAAATAATTACCCCACAGAATAACAATACTACCAACACCAATCACCTTTTCCTTATTTCTTGAACAATTTTGCACAACAGCGTGTAAATACCAGATAATTTGTAGTATTATAAAGTCTAGTACTATCGTTCCAAACTATATCCAAAGCGGCATAAAACCATTGTTCTCTCCATCAAAGAAGTATGTTTCACTTCAAAATATTCTTCATCTTGCCGTTATTTATGAGGATCAAGGGACATAAGTGGTTATGTCCCTTGGTGTTATGTCAATAACAAAAAAAAATGGGTTGCAATGCCATGGTGTTCGTAGATTTGTAATTCTTTCGGGTAAGGCAGTTTCCCTTGTTTTTAGAGCAAAAGAAGTAGTTCGTGGTTGACTTATTTCGTCTAATTAGTAAACTAATATGTACCTGATCAGACATAATAATTGTGTAGCAATGATATTTTCATCAAACTGATAGTGTAAACACGTCCCACAGTCAGGAGGTAATTGGTAGTTGAAATGAACAGTGTGGCTGAAAAGAGACACACTAGATGTGGGCGTGGTCTGTCACTGATTTCGTACGCCGTAGGGTCGCCATACTTCTTCTACAAAATGAAAACAAGTATGGCGATTATGTACGGAGGTATTTTTTTTATTTAATTATTTCTGTAGTTTTGTAATCGGAGTTCAGCTTTAAGTGTCAACTTTAAAGTCACAAGTGGAGGAAATGTCGCAGTCTCGGTCTAATCATGAGCATAGATCAGGTCCCATATCAAATCCGTGACAGGGCCGGACATTCAGTTAAGGTAACTGTTTAAGTCAAGATGTTAACAGTGATGTGTCAATTAATAATGTAAATCCTACTGAGCCAGAAATTAACATTAACCCTATCAATTCACACCAAATATCTAGTGACCCGTCTGCTAGTCAATCAGGTGATCTACTCAAGGTTTTAAATGACTATTCATCAGTGTTTTGGAAAGGACAATAAGCCCTGTGAATGTGATATCCTGAGACACAAAATAGAAGTTACCCCAAGTCAGCATCCCATACAACAATGCGCATACAAGTCAGGTCGTAAGCAGAAGGATCTTTTAAAACGTATGGTAAATGCCAAGCTTGATCAGGGTATTATTGAAGAATCAACAAGTCCGTGTGCTGCTCCCTGTCTTTGATTTCGAAATGTAATAATCAATCCTATCGTTTCGTATGTGACTTTCGACACCCCAAAGACTACAGTGTTAGAATCACATCCCATACCAACCACGAAAGATGGTTTAAAAGTCTCGGTGCTGAAGACCCCGTCTACTTTTCCACATTGGATTTGCAGAGTGGCTTTTTTTATAAACAATATTTTAATCTCAGAAAAGGATTGAGGAACAGGCTAGGCCTATATTACCTCTCTCCTATATAACAGAAAATATATACAAAAAGACTATATAACCGAATCACGATAAAATCTAACTGAATAGTATAACAATAAAATAAACAAAAAATGGCTATGTACATATATATATCAATTTCAGGTTTGCCAAATACATATTTTGGACTATTGGATAAATATTCTAATTGAAATTTTTAATTGAATCTTCCGGAGATGTCTAAAAATCTATGAACATGTTGAAAAATCATATTTGAAATAGTAATATCATTAGTTCCATTTAATAATGTCTGTATTGAAATTAGGTTTTGGGGTAAGATAAAAATAGAAAGTTTACGTGCATCGGAATGTAGAGGACAGGTTAAAAGGTAATGATCGGCATCTTCGAAATCATGACCGAAAGCGCATACTGGGCTGTCTGAAATGTGCCTTAAGAACTTATGACCATTTAAGTCACTACAGGAAAGGCGAAGTCGACAATGTAAAATCTGATTTTTCCTTATTCCTGAATTAAAATATAATGGCTGCTCTTTGTCAGCTTGTTTCAATTTATTTTTAAAAATACTGATAGAGGGGGAGGATTTTACAAAGTCAGAAAGTCTGTTCCATTCCTTATTCGTAGATGGTATATATGATTTCGAAAATAAAGATGTTCTGCAAAAGTACTCTGATAAATTAGTTTTGTTTCGAAGGTTATAATGCTTATCCGATAGTAATAGTAATTCATGAAGTTATGGTGGTGTGAGGTGATTCATAATTTTGTAAAAGAGTATAAGTTTGCGACGCCTTCGCCTCTCCTGTAGTGTGATAAAACCCGTTTCCTGGTATAAAAGTCTATGGCTGGTCCCCCTAACAACACCACATATAGTCCTGAGTGCATCAAGTTGTAATTATTCTAGTTTATTAGTAAGTTCGTCGGTGCACCCATCCCATATGACATCACAATAGTCGAAATGCGGAAGAATATAGGATATGTACAATGTTTTCAAAGACTTTCTATTTAGTCTGTACTTCAGAGAGCGGAGAACGTCTACAAGCCTAGAAGTTTTCGTCAAGATATTGTGGATATGTCTATCAAATTTACAGTCATTTTGAAATGTCAACCCCAAATGTTTGTGCTCCAATACTTCCTTTATTGCAGTGTTGTCTAGTGAAAGTGTTGGCAATATAGGGTCCTTTTTAGTAGATACTGTCAGTGTTTCAGTTTTCAGTGGGTTGAAGGGGACCAGCCAAGTCTTTGCTCAAGTATTAATCTTATCTAGATCTTCATTTAAGACAGCTGCGCATGCAGTTGGGTCATGTATTCTCAAGTACAAGCTGGTATCATCTGCAAATAATCTAACATTAGAATTAAGGTTTTCAACAATCAACAATATCATTTATATATATAAGGAACAGGGGCGGTCCAAGGACAGAACCCTGTGGAATACCAGCAGGGACGGTCATGGGAGACGAAAAGGTACCACTTAAAATCACAGATTGGCTTCTATTGGTTAAATAACTTCTGAACCAGTTGAGTAGACCTCCTCTTATCCCCACCGCCCCAAGCTTATGGCAGAGTCCTTCGTGCCAGACCCTGTCAAAAGCCTTGCTGATATCACAGAACACTGCCCTGGTGTACTTGCCTTCATCAATGGCTTGACAAAAGAAATGTGTCAGATCAATTAGTTGATAAGTCGTAGATTCGCCGTGCAGAAAACCGCTTTGCAGATTAGTTATAACGGAGTGTTCCCGAAAGAAGTTAAAAACATGCTTATATACACATTTTTATACGCCCACATTTTTATGTGGACGTATATTGTCGTCGCCCCTGTCCGTCCGGACGTCCGTCCGTCCGTCCGTCCACAATTTGTTTGTGGACCCTCTACAGGTCACAATTCTTATCCGATTTTGACGAAACTTGAAATATAGGTTTATCCCCAAAAGATCTCGGCTACTTTCGATATTGGCATGTATCGGATGAAAACTTCATGGATTATGGCCCCTGATTGTACGAAAAATCACGTTTTTAGCTTGTGGACCCTGTAGAGGTCACAATTTTGAACCGATTTTGATGAAACTTGACATGCATGTTTATAACCCAAAGATCTTGGTTCCTTTCGATATTTGCGCCTATCGGAATGTAATTTCCTGAATTATGGCCCCTGATTGTCCGAAAAATCACCCTTTTTAGCTTGTGGTTCCTCTGGAGGTCACAATTATTATCCGATTTAAAAAACCGTTTGATTATATCACCGTTACATCCTAAGGGAGGTTGAGTTCGAATTTCGGGAAAATCGGACGAAAATTGCCATACAAAATGGCCGCCGTTTGTACGCGAATACTGTTAAAAAATGTTATATCAAGGTTGTGGACCCTGTAGAAGTCACATTTTTTATTCGATTTTGATGAAACTTGAAATTCATGGTTATAACCCAAAGATCGTGGTTCCTTACGATATTTGCGCATATCGGAACGTAACTTCCTGAATTATGGCCCCTGATTATACGCAAAATCGCCTTATTTTAGCTTGTGGTCCCTCTGGTGGTCACAATTATTATCCGATTTACTAAAACGGTTGATTATATTACCGTTACACCGTAAGGAAGGTTGGGTTCGAATTTCGGGGAAATCGGACCAAAATTGCCATACAAAATGGCCGCCGTTTGTACGCGAATACTGTTAAAAAATTGTATATCATGGTTGTGGACCCTGTAGAGGTCACAATTTTAATTTGATTTTGATGAAACTTGAAATGCATGGTTATAACCCAAAGATCTTGGTTCCTTTCGTTATTTGCGCATATCGGATCGTAACTTCCTGAATTATGGCCCCTGATTGTCCGAAAAATCGCCTATGGTCCCTCTGAAGGTCACAATTATTATCTAATTTGAAAAAAAACGTTTGACTCTATCAGCGTTACACCCTACGGAAGGTTGAGTTCGAATTTCGAGAAAATTGGACTCTAATTGCCAGAAAAAATGGCCGCCGTTTGTACGCGAACAGTGTAAAAATATGGTATGTCAAAGTTGTGGACTCTGTAGAGGTGACAATTTTAATTTTTTCGATTTTGATGAAACCTGAAATGCTTAGGAGATAAACACTTCCTGTTACGTATTTAGAGGGGGTTTATTGTCCATTTAACCATGCTTGAATCATTAGAACACGAGACGCGATAGCGTCGAGTTGTTCTAATGGATAATTCAAGCATGGTTAAATGGACAATAAACCCCCTCTAAATACGTAACAGGAACGTGTTTATCGATATTGTAGCTCAAATATTTAGGGATTTTCTTAGGAACTATTTAGGAAACATTTTTACACCTATTTCAAAATTACACCTATTACACCTATTTGCCCACGTGCTTGCGTTCATTTTTCAAAATATTCTCAACACAGATTTAGGCCGTCCTGGCTTTCCTTCAAATTTAAAATTCTGGATTCTCGAGTGTCTAGTAAATGAATTATGAAAGAAAATGTTATTCGGATATCGATATAATTTTTTTTTAACGTTTGAAGATTTTTTTTAAAAGAACGGGAAATTAGTCTTACTGTGTCATTTTAAGAGACGGGTGTTAGCGTGATAGAAATAATTCCGGCCTGCTATCCGAGACTAAAAGAGGGGTAACTCTTGGCAACAAAGGTTTCTTCGCTTCGTGAGTTTCATGTAAGTTTTCAGTCTTTATTATTTTATTTGCAGACTTTTATCACAACCCAGCAGCTTGTTCGTGTTCAAACAATTGCATATCGTACTTACATCTGCAAAAGTACCGTATAAAACTATGACAGTGTTGGCTAGCCTAAGATTTCAAGTGGTTGCTATGTATACTATTCTGACGTGTTGTCAACAAATGTCAATTTTGGCATGTTTAGATATTCAGCTGCTATTTTCGACCCCCTCATTGTATTTTTAAGCGGTTTCTTGTGACTAATGGCTTATTATTAGGTAGATCATGTTAGCCAGACTTTGATCAAACCGTGATTTAATAAAAAAAAATCCACCTGATTAAGTAAAAATTGATTGGTGAGTGAAGCTATATCCTACCAAAAAAGAAAATAAATTTGTCCATACTGTGACAGCCTAGTTACGAATATATTTAGATACCTGAAAACGGTTTTAATTAATATATCGACTGATTTTCTACTGTTTTATGTATTTCAGAAATGTGTTTTCATAAAAGATGATGTTTGAAAATGGTGTGATATTCATATGTGCAGAATTTCTTGAAGATATTTGCCAATAAAGATTTGAGTTGAGGAAGATCATGGAGCACAAAAATGAAAAAAAGTACACTGGAATATTTATACGCAGTAATTCGCCTTGATAATTCAGAGAGGGTTTATTGTCCATTCGACCACACTTTTCGACCAATCAGAATCGAGGAAATTTCTAATTTGTGCTACAATTGTTTATAACCTAAAGATCTTTATTCTTTTCGATATTTGCAAATATCAAATTGTAACTTAATGAATTTGATTGTAGGACAAATCACTTTCGGTATTGCTTGTTCTCTGTCTATCTCTCGAACAATTATTATCTGATTTAAAAAAAACTCTGATTATATTACTGTTGCACCGTAAGGAAGGTTGAGTTCGAATTTCGTGAAAATCGTACCAAAATTGCCGGACGAAATGGTCACCGTTTGTACGCGAATAGTGTAAAAATATGGTATATCATGGTTGTGGACTCTCTACAGGTCACAATTCTTATCTGATTTTGACGAAAAGTAACATTTCTAGGTTGTGTACCGTCACACCATAATCATTGTCGGCTTCGAATTTCATGAATATCAGACTGGAACTGACCAACAAAATGGCTGCGCCCAATACAGTATGAAATACAGGACTTAATGATGTAGGAAAAATCACTTTCGGTATTGCTTGTTCTCTATCCATCTCTAAAAAATGTGGGCGTATCCTGCCTGGCAGTGCCAGCCTATCTTTCAAATATTTTAGCGACTATACTCAGAAGGGAAACAGGTCTATAATTGCCACATTCCGCTGGGTCACCTTTTTTAAAAATAGCTATTAGCTCTATTTTCCAAATAGAGGGTACTGTTTTAGACGATAAAGACAAGTTAAATAAATTACAAAGTGGTACGGAAATTTCAAGAACGATCGACTTCAAAAGTTTTCCATTGATTTTATCTGGTCCAATAGCTTTAGAAACATCAATAGATAGAAGCATGTCTTTAACCTCCTGGGGTATTAGCTTAATATTGCACAGTGAAGATGGATTTTGCTTAAGAATTGAAAGATGTGCATTGGCTGTGTCGGGCTGTGATTGTTTTGGGTTTTTTGTTGTTTTTTTTTCTTTTAAATAATAATATCTTTATTCTCAAATAACCATTACAATAAACAGTGTAAAAATAGTGTAATCTAATTAATATGGCATATTAATAATAACATTAAGAATATATATACAATGTGTTAAGTTGATGGGGGAGTAACATAATAATAACATGAATATAATATACACTGTGTTAAGTTGAAAGGGAGTTTAATGTCTGTTGAATAATAAATATAGATTTACATAAGCTATTTAAAGTACTACATTTATAATAATTTTTTTACGTCAATTTTTTACAAGCACATATTAAGCACCTTTATATCTTAACAAATAAAATACCATTACTCTATATAAACGGTAAATCGCGGGGTTCCTAATATACACAGATCTAAGTACATGAATCCATCAATGGGAAATCGTTATGGAGGCAGTCTGTTAATTCTTAAAAAGATATTTCCATTTATTTAGGTATAAATCCGGAGATATCTCAATCTCCATTTTAGCATGTTCTAATAAGAAGCTTTCATACTTATTAATGTTGAGTAATTGGTTTCGTAGTTTAGCCCGATATATATAGAATTTAGTTAAAATAATTACATGATTAATGAAGATCCATTCAGTATTATTTATATAATTTGGTTTGTTACTTAGACCAAGATGTATTGTATGTGTTTTTATATTTATCTTTATATTACTGCGATCTAAAATAGTATGAAAATGATTCCATATTTTTTGTGAAAATGGGCAAAGAACAAAGAGATGTTCTACATTTTCTATATTAGATTCACAGAAAGTGCAGAGTGTGTTATCAGCTTTTCTAATTTTGAATAAGTTATCATTTGTGAATATAATCCTATGGAGATACTTGTATTCAAAACTCCTCACTTTTGTTCTAAGACATACAGTGTTTATTATTTCGAATATATTTTCTACGTCTAAATCGCTTAACTCTGTATCTAGAATGTTTTCCCATTCCTTTATGGCGTTTGGTCTGCTGAATTTTGCTTTTATCCGGCTATCATAAATATCTTTTGAGTCTACGTTGTGAAAATCGGTATTATATATTTTGTAAAAATTAGTACTTATATCTTCCAAAGGAGTTCTATTACAAATAATATGAGTATTTACCGCACTTTCAAATTCGCCCGCTTCCTGCACATATTGCAGGATACATTTTTCTATTCCTTTTAAGATAAATTGGTGTTTTTCTATATATTGATTATCGATCTTATTTATTTTATCAAAATATTCACTAACGTATCGAATCTTATTGTTAAAAAGAAACTTTAAAAATATACTTTTATTATTAATCTTTATATTTGTATTATTCCAAATAAGCTTTTTTTTATTGACGTAGCACATTTTCTTTCTTTTTCTAAGTTTAAGAAAAGTTTTGTGTTTTTTTCACCATTTTCATACCAGTCTTGTTTGGATCTAATAATTGCTCCTTGTGTCTCATCAATGTAAATGCTGTCTAATGATTGTTTAACCTCAGTATACTCATTATAAAGTTTTTCGGTAATTTTGTTATCACAAGGTTCCCGTTTACTGATAAGGGATTCAAGCTCGATCATTTTCTCAGTTAGACTATGTTTTACAGCTTTTTTAAGTTTTTGTTTCCTTTTGGAATAACCTATAGAAAATTCCTTTATCTTAAATGTTTTTATTTTGTTTATCAAAATATTTACTTCTCCATATCGGTATAGATGATTTTATCAATTTAGTATATGTCTTGTTTTTCGTTAACGAAAAGTTGAATATCCACATATTTGGTCCGCGAGGATAATTAGTTATTTTGATATGTAGATGAATTGATGAGTGATCAGTAAAGGAAGTTGGTTTTATTCTACATGATTTTATACAATCTTGAAGTTTCTCCGATATCAGCCAAAAATCAATTCGACTTTGTATCAATGGCTTCTGTTGTTTCCAAGTAAAACGCTTTTTATTTTGATTTAAATTTCGGAATATATCTAAAAGGTTAAAATAATTAATTATATTGAATATGGCAGTTTGGCCTTTTCTTTTCAGCTTATAATTGCCGCCATATCTATCAAGTTGAACACTTAAGACATTATTAAAATCTCCGCCAATTACCATTGAGAACGAGTCAAATTCGCCACATAGCTGCTGTAAAGATTTAAGTAATCTTGTATAATAAGTGAACTGGTCATTGTCAGAGTATTGACTAAAACTAAGATATCATTAAAGATATTTATTACTAAAATATTAAAATAACCTTTTTCATCGGATTGGTTTTTAATAACATTTATGTTGTTGTTACTTTTTAAAAGAATAACTGTCCCTGCTGAGTTAGTTCTACCGTGTGAGAACAATATGCGATCAGCCCATTCGCTCTGTCAATCGGTTTCATCGCATACACTGCTGTGAGTTTCTTGAAGGAAATTAATAGCACATGATTGTTCGTTTAACCAGTTAAATATCTTTTTTCTTTTTAAGCCATTTCGAATTCCTTTAACATTGATGGATAGAAGTTTAATTGACGTCATTTAATACTTGAAAAGTAAATAAAGAAATTTAAAGCTACGAAGGAGATAATAGATCTGTGTGTAGGAAAGCCCATTTTGATTATATAATTGTATGTAATAATAATAATAACTAGACCTGCATGCAGGAATGACGGGTTTCACTGGTGCCACGTTACCCTTTAACATGTCACTTCCGTTGCCACGTTACCTTTGAACATATGTCACTTCCGGTACCAAAGAAACCATTAAACAGGTTTCCCCATAAGCACTGCACACTTTAAATTAATTGGACGCAGAATCAACCAAATCCAGCAATATCAGTTCATTTTATACATTTGTTACTTGTAAGTGATCCTGACAAAAATACATTACTTCCGGTGATAATGAAAATGTTCAATTAGTTTTATGAAATCCGAACTGCCTTTTGATATCATATAGTGAAAATGTTATGTAAACAATAATTGCCACTTTTATAGACCAAAAACCTTGAAAAGTGACTTGTAGACAATCGCCTATTTCTCTGCAACCGCACAAGTTAGAAACCATTTTGTGGTATCTGTATGATCGTATGGGTTCAATCTATTTGTTGATTGGAATCAAATATCATAATTTTGAAAACATTACAAATCAGACTCATTTGAATAAAACATCTGTTTTGAAGGCTAAAAATTCAGTTTTTGCCAAAATGGCATCACTTCCGGTGATACCAAAAAATTTAAATTAGTTCTTTGAAATCGTAAATGGCATAAGACATCATATGGTGACAATTTTATGAAAATCGAATAATAACTGATTCTTTTAGAGCCAAAATAAAGTAAAAAGTGACTAGTGGAAAATCGTCCATTTCTTTGCAACCGTACAAGTTAGAAACCATTTTGTGGTATCTATATGATCGTATGGGTTCATTCTATTTGTTGATGGGAACCAAATTTCATAATTCTAAAAATATTACAAATAATACTCATTTGAATAAAAAATGTATTTTTAAGGCTAAAAATTCAGTTATTGCCTAAATGACGTCATTTCCGGTGAGAGTGAAAGTGTTAAAATGGTTTGGAATAGTCGACTGTGGCAATAGGCAACAGACAGTGAAAACAAATTGAAAATCGAATAATTATTGATTCTTTTACAGCCAAAATAACGTGACAAGTGACTCATGCAAAATTGCCCATTTCTCGGCAACTACTCATATTACAAACTAAATTTCACATACATTCTCTTAGTATGGATTATTGCTACAAGTTTATGAAAGTATCGAAGAAATATTTTAATATATGAAGACACTGGATGGGTTGTAAATAGCTTATTTTTACCCCTTTTTTTACCTTTTAATCGAAATGGCCCAAAAACAAAATCGAAATTAAAAAAACTGAGTCCGAGATTTTGTGCACCTTTACAGGGCGCATCTTTTGAGTAAGGTCAGATTTGTAGAAAATAGTATTTGCTTTCAAAAAGTGGTACCGAACTGTCAATATTGCAGTTTTTGCTGAATTTACGCCACTTCCGGTGCCTTCAGGAAACTTTACCGGTAACAAAAAAAATGACATTTTGAACCACGGAACATATGAACATTGTTTTATACAAATCGAACAATAAACAATTAATGTAGGACTGGAAAACTGAATTAGCCTATAGCGGCCAAGGAAAATTACGGAAACAAAAAATGTTGACATTTTTGATCAAATCAGATGACTCTTTAACCTTGGTTAAAATGTCATATAAAAATATTAATGAATAAAAAAGTTTTTTGTAAAAATTTAAATTTTCAAAATTTGGCGCCTAATATCTTCCAAGATTCGTCGAAAATCAAAAATCGAAAGTAACATGGCTATGTCCCCTGTTTCTGGCTATGTCAAAATGCATCATATGCTAAAATACAATGATTATTGTTAATATTTCGGCAATATTTCAAAAAACAACATTTTCGGTGATTTCGGACGTTTCGCAATGTCGCAGAATGTCGGGAATAGCTTTAATCTCTAAGTCACACCCACTTTCCCAGTAAAACTGAAGACATTGTATCGATCCGACAAGAAGTTGCTGAGATATAAGCAAATTGGAAAAAAAAAATAATAATAAGAAGAATAATAATAAGAATAATTTTAACAAAAACAATAGTGTTTCACACAAGCTACGCAGTGTGAAACCCTAATAATAATACATTATTTCTATGTGCGTTGAATTAATAGAAGTGCATTTATATCTAAGAAAATATAATAATATACTTTATACTTGCATATAAGTTCTAAATACACAAGTTTCATTTTCAGTTTAAGGAATCTAAGTGTGTTTAATACTGTTTAATACGTAATAAGAGATTAACATGTTATATGCGTCATGGGAAACCATCAGATGTCCACGTGGTGTGAGGTGGGGGGGGGGGAGCTCGTATATCAGACTTTATAACATTCTCAAAAAAAAGATATGATCTACAACCATAATAAGGGAAAGAACATTTCACAGATATCAGTACATAAACTAAATTTGTTACTGTCGCCTCGATTAGTAATAATTTTCGGCGGTTCATGATTGCTATATGGGGTGATAATCTTATAGACATGTTATAGGTACTTATCCGTCACTATAAAGGGGGGTTATTTATACATAATCATCTGTATTAAGCATAACATATATCAGTCGAAAACATTATATACAAACAAGTATGATGTGGCTATGAACAGTTGCAATTGTTTCGATGATACTAATACATAAAGTTTGTCTTGCAAATGAGTATTGTAAACAAACTTTGATTATTATACATACATGTATTTCACTCAGTGAGTAATAGTCGGTTAAGCATAGATATGAGCTAGGAATCAAATTGACAGATGCTGTTCATAAGGGTACGTTGGTAAATATACTTCTCTTTCAAGAACACCCTTTGCCACTTCTCGATCTAAGCGTGCGCATAACTAACCGGGGATTTTATGCATGAAGTTGATGTTAATCGTGTTAATGTTATTACATCATAAAACACAACAATAATTGAGGTCATGTTAAAGTACATTGAAAGAGTCCTACTCTTTCTAGAGCATCTTATACCACCTAATGTCTTAGACCAGCATATAACTAACAAAAACATTGTTGACATTTACCTATGAAAAGTTTATATTAATTGTACGGATGATATTATATTATATAAACATACATGTATAATAAACACAAGATTAGTTGATGACATTAACTTCAAGGATAAGTTTCAAGTTTCAAGTTTTTATTTACATAGCTGTAAGTCATAGACTTTTAGCTTTTAAACACAGTACAGCAATGGTAACACATAAAATAGAAAAATTCATAACATGAGATTATATAGAAGTAACAGCTCACAGGGTGAGTAATGATTTCCGAAATTTGAAGGCTTCGAAGACATATTTACATAATTTAACTTGAAGATTTCCATTATTTGTAGACATCAATTCATTAAATTTATAAACAGTAGGGTGGAGTGAATAAAATTTAGGGATAGATTTTGTTCTTATGTATTTTAAAGATTTACAACACAGTGTAAAGTGAAATTCATCTTCTACAGATTCATGGCATAATTCACATATTCTATTTTGTGCTAATATTTTAAAATATCGACCTTTCTCAATAAATAAGTCATGTGAAGTACACCTGAGTTTGCAAAGGGATATGCGATACTTTGGTATAAAATAATTTAAATAGCTTTCAAAACTAAAATCATTTTTAAATAGGTTATAGTACTTTAGTTTAGATAGGTTCCTACGGCTCTCATTCCAGGATTGTATATATTGATCACGTATGCGAAGCAATATAGGACCAGGTTTGTGTAAACAACACAAGTGGTTAGTCCAGATGTAAGATAAACCTAGATTGTCGAGTAATGATTTAACTTGATGAGCCCAATTATTCACATTTTTGCGTTTAGTTGAAAATCCGGAACAAAGGCACAAATCAGAATACACTTTATAAACAAGAGAATCGTGGTCTGTAATGACATGACACCAGTTTTTAATAATTTCTTGAAGGCGATGGACTTTGAAAGGGGGCCTACCCAGCTCACCATAAACGACTGGGGATGGTGTAGATTTACGAATAGCAAGAACTTTTTTACAGAATTGCAAATGTAATCTCTCAATATCTAGGGAACTATTAAAACCCCAAACTGCGGATGAATACGAGAGAATAGATTCTACATAACAATCAAATAGAAACAACTGCTGTCTGACGTTAACATTAACTTGGTCAAAAACATTATAGAGGCTATACAGGGCTTTTGATCCTGCTTTTGCCACTAATTCTTGATGAATTTCCCATTTGCCATCAGAGGAGAATGTGACTCCTAAATATTTGAAGGAGCGTACACATTCCACAACACTATCGTTATATACAAAGTTATAATTAGATAAATCATGCGTGTTACCCTTTTCAAATACGATGATTTTTGTCTTGTCGACATTTACAGTTAGGTTCCAAATAGAACAATATTCAGACAACTTATTGAGCTGATTCTGAAGACCATGCGGTGATTTGGATAATAATGTAGTGTCATCTGCATACATAAAACATGAAATGATTAAAGTCCCTATGATCACAGGGTCAGAAGAGTTAGCATTCATAAAGTCAGCAAAATCATTAAGAAAGAAGAGGAAAAGTAGTGGGGAGAGGTATCTCCCTGTTTAACACCACACCTCGAATAAAAATAAACTGAATGTTGACCATTACGAGTAACACATAGTTTAAAATTTTCATACATGGACTCAATAACTCGTATGACTTTTCCACTAACTCCAATTTTACTTAATTTATGGAATAACAAATTTCTGTCGATATTGTCAAAGGCCTTACTGTAGTCTATGAAGGCACAGTATAAACGCTCACCATTCAACAACGACTTAGACACAAGAGCGTGTAAAATAAATATGCAGTCAGTGGTACTTTTATTAGGCTGAAAACCAAATTGAAATACAGACAGAGTTTTGTTCTCCTTCGCCCATTCGTATAGTCGTCGCTGTAAAACAATCGAAAAAAGTTTTCCTAGAGTACATATCAATGTTATTCCACGGTAATTATTTGGGTCTTTAAGATCACCTTTTTTAGGGACGGGAACTATCACTCCCTCTGACCATGCGGATGGAAAGGAACCGGATTCAAAAATTATATTGAACAGTCGGCAAATTAATACATCCAAAATTACAGAATTAGATTTAATCAATTCTGGTATAATACCGTCCTTGCCAGCACATTTTCCAGCTTTGAGTACATTTATGGCCCCACTGATCTCTGGTACAGAGAAAGGCGCGTCAAGTTCGTCAACGCTTGTACAATTTTCGTAACAAAATGTAGCATTGGAAGTAACATTAGAAGATTTGAAAACATCAGAGAAATGAACATAAAAGTTTTGAAGAGGTATATAACTGGATTGACCAGAACCATGCACAGAACCTTTGTACGTAGTAACAGTTTTCCAGAATTGCTTGGGATTATTTTTTGCTGTTGAAAGTAACTCAAGACCACATTTAGTACGAAAATCTTCTTTAGCATATCGAATGACATTATTATAATTTGTTCTGGAGAGTACAAATTTAATTCTGTTTTTGGCATCCCGTGTGTTACTATAATTATTTCGATTTTTGATGAAGTCGTCCCTAGCGGTAGCACATTTTGAATTAAACCACTTACTACTAATTTGATTTTGAGGTTTTTTGGTTTGGGCACCAGTTTTTGTACGACCAATGACTGTGAAACTAACATCAAATAGACAAGTAGTAAAATTGTCAGCCGTGCGATTAACTCTTTCAGTAACACTTTCAGAGTTCGTGTTAAATTCATCAAGAATATGTATGAGTTGGTCAAAATTATCACATAGTATATTGTGTAAAAGTGTAGCACTTTCTGGTTCCCATTTTAGAGAACGGATACTGACGCAATTGACCGGTTGATCCAAACCATCACTTTTACCATTGACACAAATATCACAGTTTATAGATAATATTAAAGCGGCGTGATCTGAATAAACTTGGAAGCTATCAACTTCAAAACTTTGAATAAAGTCAAGACAGCTTTTATCACAAACAAAGTAGTCGATAACACTAGAACGTTAAAAATACTACAGGTAAATTTTCCCGGTTCAAGACTGCCATTTAGAATATATAGGTCTGTATTTCTACACAATTCAATCAATCTCCTCCCAAAACTGTTAATAATCGTGTCTTCTGATTTTCGTACAGTTTTTATATTATCAAAATCACAAAAATTGACTTTGAAAGTGTCAAAAGTAATATATTCGGCAAGGTTGGATATTCTACTATTAAAGTCGCCACACAAGATGAATTTTCCAGTTGAATTATATTTAACATAAAGGGATTGTATAGTATTGAAGAAATCGATGTCATATATATGATAAAATTTTGATCTTTCATGAGGTATATATATGCAACATATAAATAAGTCTACATTTAGTAATAAATCAGATAATTTACAAACAACAATTCCATAATCATGTTGCTCTATAATACTAAAGTTTGAATTCAAAGAAGTTTTACAAAACACAACAATACCACCTCCATTTTGACATTTTGATCGGATTATTAAGTGTTTGTCATAATTTGGTAAGGTACATCGCTTCACGTTTTTACCGGAATGAATGCAGAAAATTAAGCTAAATTTGCTTATATATTCAGAGAAATTTTGGTCATTTAGTTTACCCGACAAACCACCATTAATGTTCCAACATAAAATTGTAAGCTGACCTCCAAACCTGTCCTATCTGGGATTATATAATTCACCATTTATATACAATTTATCCTGAACCAAAGATACGCGATTATTTCTAGCTTTCTCCCGTTTAAACACTGGTAGTTATTCCTTCCGTTTTGCCACAACCTCCCTTGGAAATTGTTCCCCAACGCCGAAACCTGTATCTTTCAGTAAGTACCCACATTTACGTACCTCTTCTCTCTCTGGGAAATAATTAAATTTAGCGACAATCGGTCTGGAATCTTTGTCAGCAACCAATTCAATCGGCGCTATATCAGCGTTATTATCATCGGGGATGTTTTGCCTAGTGCTTCGCCTTTTTCCAAGCCTATGGACACGATCAAATTTAATTCTTGTTTCAGAATTGGGTATATCTAGTTTGGTTTTAATGAACTCGTGAAGTAAGGCTTGGCAATTTTCGTTTGGCGATTCCTTGATATTAGAAAATAAGAGATTGTCCCGCATCTCTCTACACTTCAGGTCAATGACATTTTGTTTTAGGTCACGATTATCAGACTCAATACTATTTAATTTTTCAATGAGAATTTTATTACTATCCTGCAACTTATCAATAGAGTTAGACTGAAATTGCAGTCCAGTTTCAATACTATTGAATTTGACCTCGACATCCTTGATTCGATTTGTATTAGTGGTTACTTCATTCCTCACTAAGGTAAGATCTTTAGCCATGTTTCCGATCTGTCGTTCAATAATATCCAGCTTACGTAACCGATTATTGATTTCAAAGAGTGCTTGACCTGTATTCAGGTATTCCGGATTAGCATTGGGTGGGTGATAATTAGAATCTCTTTTGGCAGTTGTCTGTGATTCAGCTCCAACCGATTTCGTAAAGTTGGGTGTGCTGGTTGTGTATAGGTAAGGTGGTTGACTAAGGTTTTCATCGTGATCATTTAATGTTTGCATGGCTTGAGCAAAAACAAACGAAGAGTTGACTAAACTTCTGTCATTTAAAACAGAATTACTGGAATTAAAAGATCCACTGGAACCCTTCCGTCGTTTGTTTTTCCTTTTATTCATTAATTACAGTAAACCACTTGGAAAAAGCAACATCCAAGCCAATAACTAAACAATCGCCAGTCAGTCAAGTGACACACAGGTGTAGACCTTAAGTAGGTCAAGGTGTGTAGTTATGTACAGGTGACTAGTAGTCAGCGAACAGTAGACTGAATGTTCGAAAAATTTGTCTTGTAAATTCTATAATAATTACAGTATAATAGTCTCTATAAAACAGCTCACCAAATTCCTTGTACTTAAAAGTCTGTCTGTAGCAAATATGATGTTGAAATTCACACAGAAACTACTCTTAATTTACAAAACATTATCAGAGCTACTTCATCGCGCTTGCACCAATTGCTATCAGTCGTAAAGACTCGTATAGGGTGGTTTATCTAGGGAGGATTGCCTATAGCTCTATGTGTCGGTGTTGATGTAAACGGTTTGGGTTAACTGGTAGCTGTTGACTGAAGCGTCCTTGTAAATTTTCATCCAAGAAGGGTCGTTAGTTAAGTGTAGCTTTATGCGGAATATCAGTTTCACGATTAGAAAGTTTATTAAGGTCTTCTTCAGATTTGATGAGGATTATCTCTTCATTTAGTAGCTTAACATATATTCTTCCGTCAAAAGTCCAACAGCTGTGATTGTTGGATAAAGAATTTGTTAAGAGTGTTTGCCTTTTCAAGGTCAGAAAACGCCGTGGCTCCATTGTTGACAATTGGGGGTAAGTCAGTGTTTGTGAATTGTTCACCTTTTACATATGAATTGACAAGGTGCCACCAATCTTTACTGCCAAATCTTTTTGGATCATTGATTTTATCGTCCAATTTTTGAAAATATTCTTTCTTACATTTCCTAATTAAGTCAATATATATGTTTCTAATTTGTCTGAAGTTTTGCTAATCCCGGTCAGAATTTGATTTTACAGCGCGCTTGTGAATTTTGTTTTTCTTTCTTGCAAGTTTTCTAATACTGTTATTCATCCAAAATTTATCACGTCAATCTCATTAAAATATAGATCTATATTTCGTTTCGTTTTTTATACTTTCGATGGCCTACACTCATGTAGATCTAACAAGTTATAGTGGGGGCTCACGTTCTATGACGCCAGGTATCATGCACGGGACATTTGACCCGATAACGTCAGTCATTCGATTAACCAATTAGCGACCGCCATGCTTTTTAAAATCTACTTTTGTTTTGTTTTGATTTCTATCCGCTGGTAATATCTACCCACAGTTCCACGCATGAAAAGGTCAAACGGTCGATTCGACAGACCATTTGATTGGCTGACCCCTCATTTCATGCAAAACACAAGTTAAATAACAAGTCTTCCAGACCCAAGAGTAGTAAAGACAAGTAAAAACGAAATTTTGAACTATAAAAAACGAAACGAAATTGGATCTGTGTTTTAATCAGATTGTTATCACGTGGTCTAATAATAACTTCATTATTTGAAATATTTTTCTTTGCAATCTTAGTCAGTTCACATGTAAAAGCAGCACAGGACAGCTCCGCGGAATCATCAACAATGGACTCCCAGTCATATGTCATAACGTCTTGTCAGTTTTATCATATAGCCAGATAGTACGTTTAAAGCATGAGCGCTTGGGGTGTTTGAAATTAAGTCGACAGTATACAGGGCAGTGGTCACTACAAAAGAACAGTTACATAAAATAAGATCAATTAATGTATTAGTGCCCTGTTTGTTGTAACCCGTCGGGTCAGAAATTAATTGATTTAGATCAAAAAGAGACATAGCATTATGAATAAAAGTATTACTTTTAGTTAATAAATCAAGGTTAAAATCACCAAAAATTAAAATGTTGTTAATATCGCTTGACGCTGCTGCACTAAAAGAATTGAATATATAGTTATCCACGTCAATTTTAGAATTAGGTGGTCTATAGAAAGTACCGATCAGAAATTTATTTTTATTAATGTTTGTTTCAATCCAAATCCCTTCTATACTGTCGACTTCTAAATCAGATCTACGTTTGAACATGAATTGTTTTTTAACATAAAGAGCTACTCCCCCACCCTGTCCGTCCTCCCTGTCCTTTCGTAAGATGCATTGAAAATTCGGGATAGACAGTGATTTAGAAGAAATGCTTTTGTCAAGCCACGATTCTGTAATGAAGATAAAATCATAATCAACTGCAAGTTCCACAGTAATAAGATCAACTTTGTTTCGGAGACTCCTGACATTAAGATGCACCATAGCAACAGTATCTGTTGGGCCTGGATTTTGTTCGACATCTCCGGAAAGAAGTATTAGTTTGAAATGTACATAAAATACTGTATATTATCCATCTGAAATAAAAAATATATGGTAGTTTTATCGAAATTACAATTTGAAGAAACATTTTGTCTATCGCGCCCAAAGTAATAATAAACATAGTAGGTAATAGTCTTAGCAAGCCCGAAAACAAATATTATACAAGTAGTAACAGTGAGATCGACTAACCTTCCCAGGTCATAAGCCTCCATGTCCGCCATATTTACTTCACATATTGGAAACAAGTATGGCGGCTGGAGGCGTTAACGTTTTTTTTATTCAATTATTTCGGTATTTTTGTAACCGGAGTTCAGCTTTAACGACAGAATACAATTCTATTTTACTTAATTTTAAAGTATTTGTAATATACGTATAACTTGTAATGTCAATTTTATCAAACCAAGAATAGGGTGTATTAAAATTTTGACAATTTCATGTTAGGTACAAGTAAGTTTAATATATTCAAATAATCTATAATCTATATATTTCCACTTAATAAGCATATTTGAAACAGAATAAGTACTCAGTATGGTAGTTTAAGGTAAGTTGTAATATTCTAGTAAATAACACAAAGTTCAGATATAATATAATATAATATAATATAATATAATATAATATAATATAATATAATATAATATAATATAATATAATATAATATAATATAATATAATATAATATACCTTGTGGTATTTTACGTTAAGTTCAAAATAGTGTTTAGTAGTCTATATATGTAGAGGTAGATTGTACATTTTAATGGAATAAGTACTCAGTATGATAATTTAAGGTAATTTGTAATAAACTAGTAACTAACTTAGAGTTCAGATATAATATAATATAGGGTAAATTGTAGTATTCTAGTAATTATCACAAAGTTCAGATATAATATAATTTGATATACTGTATGATATTTGAGGTTAAATTCAAATAGTATTTAGAGGTAAGTTATACAATTTTAATGATTATAACCGAGTTCAACAAACATAGTTGAGATATGGTTATTAGAGTAAAGTTTAACATAATATATTCCAAGGTAAGCTGTATATTTTCTTTCAATACAATATAAAATTGTTTAGAGGTAAGTTTTACAATTTTGTTTTATTATAACCAAGTTCAAATACATACATTTATATACATATACATCCAAAATTATTAGTACAACCGCAAAGCTGCATACATATACATATAGTTATAAGGACAATCTAGAATTACACATGAATTGCTGTAAATTCCAAGGTAAATTGTATACTTTCTTTCATAAAAACAAGGGTCAGTACAATATATAGCTATTTTAGTATAATTATTTGGAATGCTGTGATGTTTAAAGGTAAGTTGCATGAATTTAAACATCATATAGTCTGTGATATTTAAAGTTAAGCTATATACATTTAATCACTATAGAAAGCTTATTTAAACAAAGTACAATATGATAAACACGATTGTGACACTGTGTGATATTTCACTTATAGTTTGTATAAGTTTTATAGTTACAATCAAAGTTCTATATGATATAGGTCAAATTTGAACACTGTATGGTAAATAAAGGTATGGTGTATGATTTCAAACATTTGGAACAAAGTTCACTATGATGTAGACTTATTGCATGATATTTAATGGTAAATTGATTTAATATACTTCTTACAATTACAATTTTAAATATGCTATATAACTATTATGAATCACTATATGACATTCAAAGGTGTATGATTTCAAACATTTGGAACAAAGTTCACTATGATGTAGACTTATTGCATGATATTTAAGGGTAAATTGATTTAATATACTTCTTACAATTACAATTTTAAATATGCTATATAACTTTTATGAATCACTATATGACCTTCAAAGGTGTATGATTTCAAACATTTGGAACAAAGTTCACTATGATGTATACTTATTGCATGATATTTAAGGGTAAATTGTATTAATATACTTCTTACAATTATAATTTTAAATATGATATATATGAATCACTATATGACATTCAAAGACATGTTTAACAACTTGGATCATGCAGCCATAGTTCAATATGTAAACTTTTGAGTAAACTGTATGCTATTGATATATAACTATTATGAATCTCTATGTGACATTTAAAGACATGTTTAACAACTTTAATAATACAACCATAGTTCAATATGTAGAAATATTGTGTAAACTGTATGCTTTCTAAAGTAATTTGTATAAATTCATTCTTCAATGCAAGTTTTAATATGGTAGATTATTATAAAACACTGATATGTAAGGTAAGGTGTGTATATCTAATTATATAAACAAAGTTCAATATGGTATATACCTACACTAAAAAAAACTTGTGTTGTTTTCAACAAAGTTGGGTGTTACTATTTAACAACACAAACTTGTGTTAAATGTCGAAACAACACAAGACTTGTGTTAAAATTGATCAAACAACACAAACTTGTGTTGAAACTTGTGTGAAAATCTACACAATACTTGTGTTAAAATTTCTAAAACTTGTGTTGGAATTTCTGAAACTTGTGTTGGAATTTCTAAAACTTGTGTTGAAATTTTTGAAACTTGTGTTGAAATTTCTGAAACTTGTGTTGAAATTTCTGAAACTTGTGTTGTTTCATACAAACTTGTGTATAACCAACAACAGGCCCCTCCTTTTATTCTGTTTTAACTGTAATATTTGATAAATGACATGACAACAATTCTGTTCATAAAATTATTATTTATTCATAAATTATTATTTATTCATAAATTATTATTTATTCATAAATTATTATTTATTCATAAATTATTATTTATTCATAAATTATTATTTATTCATAAATTATTATTTATTCATAAAATTATTCATAAAAGTATTATTTATTCATAAAATTATTCATAAAAGTATTATTTATTCATAAAACAGAAATATAAATAAATAAAAAATAAACAAATCATAAAATAAGCATAGCTATTTAAATTGAAAAAAAAAACTCAAAACAAGCACTCAGACATTTGGAATACTAATAAACAAAGTTACTTCCAATGCTAATAAAATTGTGTTATATAATAACAATTTATTCCCTACCCCCACCAAAAGTTTTTTTTTTTTTTTTTTTTTTAAAGAAATGATAATTTAAACGCTATGTATAAAATATTCCTGCACCATGTCCCCTTAAAATAGGATTTACCTACATTGTATATCTAAATTAAATAACAATCAAAACAGGCATTAAAGACATAAATTATGCACAAAAACTGAAAAACTACTTACAAATGAAATATAAGAGGCATGTACAAAATATTTATATACAAGTCATAAGTAATGATGGTTCTTTTTGGATCCCGCTGTTGGCCTACATAACAAAGAAAAGTAGGGAGAGAGAGATAGGGTTTAGTGTCCACTCGACACAAACTACATCATTTTGGGACTAACATATGGTTTAATTCTATTTCAATAATTCGCTTGTGCGTAGGGGTCTTTAGCAGTGGGAGGAAACCGGAGGACCCGGAGAAAACCCACAGGATTGGACAAGCGACCCTACTCCTTGCCACGTACAACCGGGGATTCGAAACCACGCCAGATTGGCAGGCCAAGTGATACAGCGTACGCACGCTAACCATTGGGCCATCCCCTCCCACCCCACCCCACCCCCAAAGAAAAGTAGGATGTTAAACCCCTTTTCAGCTTTTAAAGAGAAAGAGAGAGAAATGGGGTTTAATGTCCACTCGACAGTTATTTCAGGACTAACATATAATTAGCTTGCAAGTAGGGGTCTTTAGTAGTGAGTAGCGAGAGGAAACCGGACGACCCTACTCACGCGACCCTACTCATTATCATGAACACAAGGGGAATCGAAACTACGTTAGTTGACTCAATGACAGACCTTATGATACAGCATACACTTCCTATCCCCCCTTCATTTAATAAGCAAGGGAAAGTCACCGTAATCTACTTGAGTGCTCTATATAATACTTTATGATTGACGACCAAATTCTGAGTGATTTAAAGGTCACTTTACAGTCTATATTTTACACAAATTTCTGGAGAGAATTACTGGTACAATATAATTGTTTTTGGAAAGGATATTTAACATTAAAAACAAAAATAAAATATTTGAATAACAGACCAAATGCCACAGATAACCTATTAGCTTTTATAATCACTACATTTTTTGTCAAAATTATAAAATAATTTGATGGCTTAATTTTCAAAAGATATATGGTCGACATCTCTTGTTGTTGGAACCATGCATCAAATGCTCTCCAGTCTGAAAAAAAATATTATACATTATTATAGCGGGCAATAAATATACTTTCTATGGTTCAGAATGTTTAAATAACTTTTGCCTCATGTGGGGTCTGGTCTCTATTTTGTTTCAACTTTGCATAATACTTATTGTGCCTTTTTAAGTTACATACCTAGGCTGATTATTATGCCTCAATGGGTAAGAAGCCAGAACAAAACTCTTGAAAAAATGACAATATAAATGAGTTTATTGTCTTACTGTTTTGCTCCTAAACTCTGTGAATGAAGACGGGCATACCCCATACAGTGTGCTAATAGGGAAATTTTGCCCTGCATGCCAATCTGGATGATTTTTTTCGGCCAATGCAGAGATCGAACACCAGATCTCCAGGCTAGAGAGTCATTGTCTTACCCACATGATCCCCAGCTCCACTAAGACAAGTGTGAATACAGTATTGTATACAGTAATATAATATGATATTAATTATATTTCACACATTCGTACATTTGAAGGCTTTATAATATTCATTATGAAAGGATGTAACATTGCATCAATCTTATAGTTTTGACGTAATATCAACAATCTTTTATACTAGAATTGAATAGTTACCCACCAAGAACAAAATGCTCTATCATCATTTACTCAGCTATTTCTTCTTCCATTTTTTAATTTCTTTTGTTGTATGATCTTTTTCTAGGTGATTTTCATATGCATCCATTATTGAAACTGAAAAAATAAATACATGACATGTAATTAACAATTAAAGATACTTTACCATATACAAACTGTGTGGGGGATCACTTGGCTAAGATGCTGGCTCGCTAGCCTGTAGGTCGGGTGTTCGATCCCTGCATTGACCGAGAAAGTTCATTCAGTGATGCAGGACGGCATGCCTGACAAGGACAGTTGTCTAGTCGTTCAGGTGGGAAGGAAAACTGAGGTCCCGTGTACACATTGGCGTACGAAAGAGACCCCTTGGCAGTTGGAATTCAATAAAAGAGTAGGCCTAAGAGTCACTTCCCGGGCAAAATTTCCTCACAGCACACTGTATGGCATATGCCCGTTTTCATTAGCCCGGGTTAGATGCAGAAGAGTAGGACGTTAAACCTGGTTTCATTTCATTTCACAAACCCTGTGATATGAAATTGAAATGAAATTGAAACTAATGTATCTATATGTATTAAAAGTTGTAATCTCGAGGGACTACCTAAGCTGTATAAAGCTATTTAAATAATCTTTGGTTGTCAATGTTTACGAAAAGAATGTTTTATTTATTTCTTTTTATATATGTACTATGTTATGTATATAAAAAAAAAATTGCTGATGAATTTATCAGAAATAGGGCCATTCAAAACAGTCTTCAGACGGAGTCCGAAAATTTGGCAAGTAAATCCGAAAAGTCATCATACCGAGTCCAACAGGTCGTCTGTGTTGAGTCCGAAATGACGCTGGACCAAAATGTTGTGCTATCGTCTGTCCAACTTCTTGAATTTTCTGTGGGTTCTATGGTTTCATCTTTTTGCTAAAAACCCAAACTCGCAAGCGAATTATTCATATTAAATTTTACCATACCTTAGTTAGTCCCAAAATGACCTAGAGAGTCAGTAAATAGATAGGGATCCATCCTACAACAATTCTAGGTTCATGCAGAATTAATATTGCACAATAAATCAATTTTGAATACATGTAGAATGAGGCAATAAAGGGTACCAGCCATAGACTGTTATATAAAGAAACCGGTTTTATTACGCTAAAAGAGAGACGCAGAAGACATAAACTCAAATTCATTTATAAAATTATAAACGGCCTTTCTCCATCCTATCTCCATGATTTAATCTTGACAAAAAGCGCACACTATAATCTCCGAAAAACAAGCCTACCCGAATATAAATGCAAAACAAATATCTTCTATAATTCTTTCATACCATCGTCAATAAGAGAATGGAACAAACTAAGTTCGAAGACAAAAAATTCAACATCTCTAAATATTTTCAATTCGAAACTCATGGCTCAAGATCCGTTACCCCCTAAAACATTCACTTTTGGAACCCGTCTAAACTGCGTCTCTCTTGCAGCAATCTAAACGGACATAAATTTTTACGCCATATTTCTGATAACCCATCCTGCAGATGTGGTCATCAATTTGAAGACACTGAACATTTTTTATTGAATTGCTCCTTATATTCAGATGCCCGAAATAATACAATAAATAATTTACCTACTATTCACCGAAATACTACAACCCTCTTGTATGGAATTGACAACATAGAAAACTCATTCATTATCTTTAAAACTGTTCACTCGTTTTTCGAAATTACCAGACGATTCCAGGGACAACTATAACCATATAACCATTCATTGTAAATATATTTTCACTTGTACATTATTTGCCTATTTGCTTATTACTAAACTGTAAATCCATTCCAGAGACAACTATAACACACTCACTGTAAAATATTTGCACTTGTACATTGTATGTTTCTTTATGTAAATACATGTATCTATATCTGACAGGGAGAAGGGTTTAATATAGGCTATGCCTGCTCCCCAATCCCTATTCAGATAGAAATCTGAATAAAAATATTGCTTATAAAAAAAAAAGAAAAAAAAAGAAGTCAGCTACTCGTTGTAGTTGGACTACTTGATTCGGCAAATACAAGTACATATAGGCCTTGTTTACATGTATGTCAATCCCCCCTCTCTCTCTGTTGCACATAAATACTTAATGTGGGATTGTGTCTTCACATACACTAATAATTGTAGGACATTGGTAAAAATAAAATAAGAAGAAGAAAATAAAAACTGTAAAAGTTAAATGAAATTCAAATTGTTACCTGTTTTTCTTCTATATGGTAAATTCTCAATAACTGCTTAGTTAAAGAGTCAAATAGCAGCACTGACTGAAAAATAAAATGAAAATAAAAAGAAACTTCCAAAGACTCATTCTAAATTCTATCATATCATTTTTATGGACTGAATCAGTGAACTAATTACACAGAGGATGGACGGATAGTGTGTGGAAAATGTCTGCTTATATGATTAGAGAGGGTCTTTTTTTAAAAACATAAATTAGATTAGGCCTACATTTCAACAAACACAAAAGTGTAAAAAGTTATTTTCTAGTCCGTCCCTGGGTTTATGTCTACTCTAGCCAAAATGTTTTTATATATATATATATATAAAAACATGGCCGTCAATCCAAATCCAATCCAACCGCCCTAGGTATTATTTTAAAACAGATTCTTACCTACTGGCTCAAGTCGAGCCGTTTCTGGTTTAATGTGATTCCGTAACATCGTGGCGCCGAACAACTAATGTTCATTAAGCAGAGTTCAGAAAAATGAGACAGATTCAACAATAGCATGCTGAAATATTTTTTCACTGTCCCCGCCATTGTAAACGAAAAATTATCACCGCGCATGCGCGAATCTCCGTCTGATCAGTAATCTACGCGCGCGGAGTGAATTACTGCGATGATAATCCGCTTAATCTTAATTGGTATTCACCATGGATCACTGCCTTAGTATTATTAGTCATTTTAATGAATTTCGCGGCGGTTAGTTTTTTGGTACAAGTACGCGCAAGGCGATACGGAAAGAAAATACTAATACACAAAGAAACAATATCGATGCTAAAGAAATAAATACATGACATTTATCATGCTGATATATATATATATAATAAAATATAGGTAAATACAACTCCCAGTTAATATATATATAAACTAAATTAAAGAAAGACACCAAAATACTAATTTGACGGTTAGCGCTTTCTGTTCGTACTAACCGTCAAATTAGTATTTTGGTGTCTTTCTTTAATTTAGTTTATATATATATATATATATATAAATATTTACAAACCTGCGGTCTTGTATTCTCTGTGGTGACCATTATATCACTGCCCAAAAATCATTTCAGCACGCTGTTAATGGTAAATCGCTTTATTTAACGTCCGCTTCCATCGAGGTGATATCGCAGACGAAATGTAGCCTAGAGTAGTTGTTTTTATTAACAAATTACATTAAGAAAGAGTTTTACCCATTGTCAACGCGTTTGGGGTCAATTGTTAAAATCACACCGGAATGCTCATCAGGCGTATTAGGTATTCCTTTGATCTACCAGTTTATTGGGCCAATAAAAAAATCAACAACTTTATTTTAACTACAGACATCTAAACACCAATTAACATTCAAGTCTGTCTGCCTATATTGTCTGTGTAAAAAACAATATACCTTTCTTATAACTTGTGGACCCCAAAATTAATACTTTGTATGGAGTTTAATTTTTAAAATTAAAAGCACAAAATATTTATTGACGATAGTATACACATTACTTGTGTTAATTTTATGACAAAAACGCGAGATTTTATAAATCAACACAAGTTTGTGTTAAAGCATTAAAAAGAACACAAGTTTGTGTTGATGCAATGCAAAACAACACAAGTTTGTGTTGATGCAATGCAAAACAACACAAGTTTGTGTAGATTAATTTTAACACAAGTACTTGTGTTGTGACCCAACACAAGTTTTTTTTCAGTGTATTCTGAAACATTGTATGGCATGTAAAGGCAAATTGTATAAATCTAATCAATTAGACAAAAGTTCAAATGAAATAAACCTATTTTGACAATGCATAAAAACAAGGTGAATAACTCTAATTATTGAAGCAGAGTTCAATATAACATAGAAACTATTTTAACAGTGTATAATATTTGAAGGTAAGTTGAGTAACTTAGTTCATTTAGACAAGTTCAATATGATGTAGAAACTAATATGAACACTGCATGATATAAAAAGGTAAGTTTTATAATTATGGAGGTAAGTTATTTGAAGGTACTATTTATGTGAAACAAAATTTCACTATACTGATAGTCATGAACATTATATGATAATGAAAGGGATATTGTATGATTTCAATCATTGGGGTTTATCGAACTAATACTGCATGATATTCAAAGATAAATTGTATGAGATAAATCATTTAAGACAACCAAGCTTTATAATTTCAATCATTTAAGAAGGGTTAAACGTGTTTAAGAGAGAAAGAGAGAGAGATAGAAGAGAGAGAGAAAAGAGACATAGAAAGAGTTTGACGTACACTCGACACAGACTGGGTCATTCCGGGGCTTAAATATGGTTTAATTTTTTTCTATTAATTCATTTGCTCGTAGGAGTCTTTAAAATTTCAATCAATTAAGCACCGTTTAGTGTGTGTGTGTGAGAGAGAGAGAGAGAGAGAGAGAGAGAGAGAGATTTATCGTACCCTCGACACAGACTAGGTCATTTCGGGACTAAAATATGGTTTAATTTTTTGTGTTAATTCGCTTGCTCGAAGTGATCTTTAGTAGTGGGAGGAAACCGGATGACCCGGAGAAAACCCGCGGGGTTCTACAGGCGACCCTACAATATGAGTATGAAACATTATGATCACCGTGTGATATTTAAATGTAACTGGTATAAGTTTGAAAAAAGTTTTTATCATGAGCGTATGATAATTAAAGGGATAAAGTGTGATTTCAATCATTTATATTTGATTACAATTATTGAAAGATTTTGGATTTTGTTGATTAGTTACTTCTATTTATGTTAAATACACCATTTAAATACCTATGTGTTCTCTTGTTGTTGAGTTCCATGTGGTAATAAATCTGTAGTTTCTCTTGGGTGTGTTTTTGTTGCTGACATATCACTGAAACCTAACATAGAATTTTGCCTCATTTCTGATAGTGGTGCCTGTGCTTCTTGGTTATTAATTATGTGTGTTGATGAATCGCCAATTTCTCTTTGTGTTGCTTTTGGTGTTGATGTCATTACTCCAAAACCCAGAATAGAACTTTGTTTCATTTGATGTCTAGGTAGATTTCTAGCAGCCGATGACCCAAGAGTATGGGTGTCGCCAGCACTTCTGGATTTTGGGTGGACTGTTTTATCTGTATGTATAAACTGCAGTAGGTCAATTTCACCAGTACCCCCAAAAATGAAATTCACAGACTTGGAGAACAATCGGAATAAAGTGTTTAGTAACGGTTGTGGCCTCCTCTAGCGTCTCGTACTGCCACACAACGTCTTCTCATGGATCCCAGAATATTAGTAAACACTACCCGAGGAAAACGTCGCCACTGCCCAGCAAGAGCATGTTGAACATTGACGTCATATATAGATAGACCGCTCACGCCTTATGATTGGCCAGGGCCGCCATGACACACAGTGCGAGATTTCCCTTCAGGGCAGAAGCCGCGAAAACCAATGTAAACAAACGGCAAACTGATGGTGAAAATCAATCAATTTTTGGTGGAATTTAAGGTCCTATCGACAAACCCAACACATTAATTTATTTAATTGAAACCGTAGCTTTATTTTTGTATAGATTTTGGGGAATTATAAAGCGTTAAACATTTATTTCATAGGGAAATACAGACCGATACAGTGATGATAGCGCTTGTAAATAGTATTTTTAGAATAAAATAAATCAATAATTTAATATTTAAAAATAAAATTCATTGCTTTCTTTAAAAGGCTATGTCCTGCGATTTACAAAAATGTTTAGTTTGCAATTTTAGAGTTAGTAGTTTTTGTTTAAATCAAAGTTTAAAACTGCCACGCCCATATTTTAATCTTGAAAATTTGGCACCCATATTTTATTCTATTTTTTTGTAATAGTAGTAATTGAGCGAGCCATTGGAACTTCTACAACAACTTTCATAAGTATATATGAAAAATTATAAACATGAAGATCATATTTTGTTACTTCATTATTTATATTTTTAAATACAGATGTTCTTGAAGAAAAAACTTGGAAGTTTTAGGGGCCAATTATGGAATTTAATTTTTTTTTTTTTGTCAAAATCATAATTTAGATGACTGCTGGAAATTGTGTCACAACTTTCTTAAGTGTATGAAATAATTAAAAATGCAAAGATCATATTTTTTTACTTCAATTTTTATATATTTTAAAAATTACACAAACTAGCCAGTATTGTGGTGGTGGGGGGATTTTGAAATTGCTACACCCATTTTTTTATGTTGGAAATTTTTGTTACCAATATTTTATTCTATTCTATAGCTACCTTCTTAAGCATATAAAATAATTAAAAACATGTAGGTCATTTTATTTACTTCATTATTAAAACTTTTATACTTAAACCAAATAGTTCATTTAAAAATTTCTCATTTGCCCCCTGACTCAGTTATACTTACACAAGAAATTTGGTATGATTTATCAAAATTTATAAAAAGAAATAATGAAAATGTATTTTAATATGAACAAACCAACAATGAGGCTGACGTCCCTAATAAAAAGAGTAATTAGTAGATGGCACACTTGACATTTTTTAATTGCTTATTTTCGCCATGTATCAAAGTTCAAACTGCTCATCATCGAACTTAATCAAGGTAATAATGAAATGAAATGGGGTTTAACGTCCTACTGTTCTGCTCCTAACCTGGGCTAATGAACACAGGCATACGCCATACAGTGTGCTATGAGGAAAAAATTGCCCGAGCAGCAGCGCTACGGCCTACTCTTATATCAAATTCCAACTGCCATGAGATTTTTTTTTACGTGTACGTACGTCTGTGTGTACATAGGACCTCTGTTTTTGCACCATCCGAACGACTAGATAGCTGCCCAGTAAACATGGATGGTTAGATTTACGTTACTTTTACGTCATTATGGTTAGATTATGGTTAGCGTACAATAATGGTAAAATTTTACGTTTAAATTTACGTTACTTTTACGTTATAATGGTTATGGTTACTTTTACATCAGAAAATGACGTAAATCTAACGTAAACTTTATGACCGTTTTCTTACCAATTTTTGTCGCTTTAAATACTTCTTGATTAAGTACCCATATCAGTGTGTGCACAGTCTAACAATTGATAAATAGTTGGAATTCAGACAAAATAATTATATATGTGTTATTGGTGATAATTCTAACGTTAATCTAACATAAATTTTACGTCATGTATCTAACCGTTAGATTATGGTTAGTTTTCTGACGTAAATGTAACGTTAATATAACGTTAGTTATCTAACGTTAATGTAACGTTAGTTTTATGTCATAATTCTAACATATGAGGGAACTTTTTCTCAGACAGCGGCGCGACAGCCTACTCTAATATCGAATTCCAACTGCCAAGGGATCTTTAACATGCACACCAATGTGTACATGGGACCTGGGTTTTTCGGACCATCCAAATGACTAGGCGTAAATCTAACATAAATTTTATGACGGTTTTCTTACCAATTTTTGTCGCTTTAAACACTTCTTGATTAAGTACCCATATCAGTGTGTGCACAGTCTAACAACTGATAAATCGTCGGAATTCAGACAAAATAATTATATATGTGTTATTGGTGATAATCCTAACGTTAATCTAACATAAATTTTACGTCATGTTTCTAACCGTTAGATTATGGTTAGTTTTCTGACGTAAATCTAACATTAATTTTCTAACGTTAACATAACGTTATTTATCTAACGTTAATGTAACGTTAGTTTTATGTCATAATTCTAACATAAGTTTCTAATGTGAATCTAACATAAACCTAATACTTGTTCTCTATCGGAAATGAAATGCAATGAAATGGGCTTTAACGTCCTACTTTTCTGCACCTAACCTGGGTTAATTGAAGATGGGCATACGCCATACAGTGTGCTATGAGGGAACTTTTTCTCAGACAGCAGCACTACAGGGTACTCTAATATCGAATTCCAACTGCCAAGGGATCTTTAACATGCACACCAATGTGTACATGGGACCTGAGTTTTTCGGACCATCCGAATGACTAGGCCACTTCACTGACAAGGTGAAACAACGCTGGAAAATCGAGATGCAGGGATCGAACACCAGACTACCAGGTTAGCGAGCCAGCGCCTTACCCACATTGTCTAACAGAAAAGAATGTCAGTTTTATAATGTTAGGATACTAACAATTACGTAAACAAATGTCAGTTTAATATCAGGATAACAACGATTACATAGATGTTAGTTTTTGATTGTTGGCTATCCAACCATAATCAAAAAAAATCCATTTAAGTTAACCAAATTTACTAAATTTTGAGCGTTCTTTTGGGCAACTTGAACAAAATCTGTTAATAATTGTAACCTGTATAATATTTATGGATAAAACATTAAAAAGTGGGTGTGGCACCACCCCTAGGTGTTGAGCCATGCACCGAAATTGATAGTTGTTAATATCGTTGATGTGGCTCTGCCTCTGGGACTCAGACATGAAACAATTCTGATTATTTATCAATTGGTAAAATGTGCACACACTGGTATGGTTATTTAGTTAAGAGGTACAATGGGGGATCATACCGAGATGCAACAAAAACTGTTACTAACTGGAACCTGTAGACTATTTATAGACAAAATATTAACAAAAACGTTAAATTGAATGAAACAAGGTTTAACGTCCTACTCGTAAACTGGGCTAATGAAGACGAGTCTACATCATATAGTGTGTGTGCTATGAGGGTTATTTTGCCCGGGCAGCGGCACTATGGCCTACACTTTAATCTAATTCCAACTGCCAAGGGATCTTTTACGTGCACGCCAATGTGTACACAGGACCTCAGGTTTTTTGTCCCATTCAAATGACAAGGGGAAACCTCGTCAGGAAATCTGGATGGAATGAAGTGAAAATGGGTTTTAGGTCCACTCGACTAACATATCGTTTAATTTTATTTCTATTATCCGCTTGCGCGTAGGGATCTTTAGCAGTGGGAGGAAACTGGAGGGCCCCGAGAAACCCCACAAGGCTGGACAGGCGACCTACTCCTTGACACATACAACCAGGGATTCTAGACCCAGCCAGTTCACTCAATGACAGGCTTTACGATACAGTGCGCGCACATGCTAACCATTGGGTCATCCAACCCCCCAGAGATAAGTGAACGTTGCGTGGCTGAATAGCATGGAGACGACCGTCTTTTATGCAAATAGGGTGATACTGGGCAGTCCTCTCACACAACCACCTGTTTTATTTCTGAATCTCGAATAACGTGCTGGTTAGTTATTCGGGATTCGCAAATAACAAATAACGAGCGAGCACGTTATACGGGATTCGCAACTAAAACAGAACGATGTACCTTGCACCCGACAATTTCCTCGGTGGGTGGCCGACTAGGGAGACAATGATTTGTCAAGCGAGTATGGTGCTGACTGGTTTGTTAGTGTGCGAGGCAGCCATCTCCAACAATCCTCTGTTTTATTGCCGAATAACATATGCTGGCTTGTTATTCGGGTTTCGCGAATAACGAGCCAGTACGTTATTCGGGATTCGCCACTAAACAGAATGACCATTTGTCAAGCGAGTATGGTGCTGACTGGTTTGTTAGTGTATGGGGCAGCCATCTCCAACAATCCTCTGTTTTATTGCCGAATAACATGCTGGCTCGTTATTCGGGTTTCGCAAATAACGAGCCAGTACGTTATTCGATATTCGCCATTAAACAGAATGATCTATCTTGCATCTCGACCATTTCCTCGTTGGGTGATCGACTTTCACGGAGACGACTGTTTGTTAAGCGAATAGGGTGCTGACTGGTTTGTTAGTGTGAACGAAGCATGCGCGACCCTGGGGGCTTACTAATTACAGCAAAAGTCTAACGAAAGCCATCAAGAACACGAAAAGAAATAGTACCGATAATAAATGTCAGTGCCGTGCTACGAGTCGTATCTCGGCATCCCGTGGAAATCGGCATTGGCCAGTGCCACACTACGAGTCGTAAGTCGGCATCCGGTAAGAATGGCCATTAGCCAGTGCCGCACTACGATTCGTATACTGGCATATGAGTTAATGCCGGAAATGGTCGGCACATGTGGCGCGCACTTCAAACTAGGGTCGGCAGCGAACGTGGTAATATCCACTCAACATAAACTAGGTCATTTAGATGTAAGGTAAAACAAAAATCTCCACAAATATTATATACCAGTACGTAATTTTTGCACTGCCTGAAAGATCTTCCAGCCCAAATGTAATAATCATCCTTAAAAAACTAGAAAGTCAATGTTAAAGTCAAAATATATGTGTATACATTTTGTATTTTCATTTTGTATGACCCAATATTATAAGGAGATGGGTTGATTAAAAGATTTTAGCTTGTCTTTACATCTTCCCATATAATATAATATTATGTTCTTAGAATGAATCTTATCTGATTAAAACATAAAATTTAATGATTTAAATTCTTGTGGCGGTTTATGAAAAAGGCCATGGCGCCCAGACTCGTTCGTTGGTTTGTTTATGTCAGATTTTTAAAAATTTTACGCTTGTATTTATTATTATATATAAGGTGTAAAACCCGACAAATATAAAGCTTATCAAATTTATTGTATATAGGGCCACGTATAATAATATGGGTGAATTGGAATGTACAATCAAATTCAACCGAAAACACATTTTACAAGACTTTCACTTTGAGTCAAGAACCATTTCGAACCAGTTATTTCCGGAATTTATAGATCTTGTCGACATATCGTCCCCGATAAAAGACATCTGAAAATTAAAACTTCTCTATTGGATTATTAGTATATTAAGTATAGCTAATATAAAATCTAGCAGGGCGCACAGAAACAGATTACATTCTATAGTTTCCATTATCAAAAAAAGATACGTATCGACGGCTTCCGTGTGGGGAATAATAAAAGCGAACGGAATTGTGGGTATAGCAATATGGCGTCCAAAAGCGATTGAATATCGGAGATTTTGGACAAAATACTATTTATTTCACACAAAAAAGAAATGGTGCCCTGATTTAAAGTTAGAAGAAGCATATAGGAAAGTAAGTGTCTTTATTACATACAAACATCCGTCTAAATATAATTTGTAGAACTACAAATTCGGCAAATAATGGCCGTTGACAATTTTACACAATCACCGTAAAAATGCTAAAAAAAAAATAACGGTAGAACAAAGTCACAAGATTAGATGGCCTGTTATTTTCTGAATGTAAAACCTTGTAGCTGCACGATTTATACACAATCTAAACTACTTTAATCGAAAAACATCCTGTTTCAAAATCACGGGAATCAAACATTTTTCACTTTGAATATGTTCTGTATTCTATCTCTAAGCAAAATCTTTTTTACAGATCCTAAATTTGCGCAATATTGATGGTACTAATGTGAAAGAAGTTACAAAAGGATTTTTTGAAGGCTTTGTTTACGTAAATGGTAGCCAGGTGACACCAGCTTACTCCTTGTCATGTACAAATGTAGGATCAATGCCATACCACTGGACTCAATAATGATGGACGTTATGATGAAAAGTGCTCTCATCCACCCTACTCTCACGATGACAAGGGAATCAAGGCTGTTTTCATATACGTTTAATAAATGTAGATATGCTATTTGGAACAAAAGACTAACCGCAACTGGTTAACCAATTTATTCACATTTGATAAAAAAAAATTCTATCAAAATATTTGTTGGACCACAGAAAGACTTGTTGATACATGTTTGAATTAATAATATTATAGCAGTTCCATGCTTGGCAGCGAGTGCTAATAACGTTTACAAAACTTTGAGCGGGAATTTCAAGGCATTAACCTCCTGTGATATACCGGTAATAAAAAATGACAAGTGCGAAATCAAGTATTTATGTGGTCTTGGGTGAAAAAACAGTGTTGTGGCTAGCCAAATGAAATGAAACAAAATAGAGTGTAATGACCTACTGTTTTGTTCTGAACTGGGCTAATGAAGACGGGCATATGCCATACATGCTATAAGGGAAATTTTGCACTATGGCCTACTCATATCAAATTCCAACTGTCAAGGGTAATCCAATGTGTATACATGGCCTCAGTTTTTCTTTACCATCTGAATGAATAGACAGCTGTCTTTTCAGGCCCTCCTGCATCACTGACAAGAGGAAATAACGCTGGAAAATCTGGATGAACTTTCACTTCCAATGCAGGGATCTAGTGCCCGGCCCCAAAACAAAGGGCGTGACAAGGAAAGCTGTCTAGTCGTTTGGATGGTATGAATGACCGAGCGTCTGGGTACACATTGATGTGCATGTAAAATATCACTACGCAGTTCGAATGCGATATAGGAGTAGGCCTTAGCCACTGCCTGGACAAAATTCCCTGATAGCACACTGTATAGAGTATGTCCCTTTTCATTAGCCACAGAATAGGACGTTAAACCCCAATTCATTTCATTTCACTCCATCAATGCCTTGAGCAAACGAGATAGAGGCTACATTGGTGTGCATGTAAAAGATCACCAGGCAGTTCGAATGCGATATAGGAGTAGGCCTTAGCCACTGCCTGGACAAAATTCCCTGATGGCACACTGTATAGAGTATGTCGATTTTCATTAGCCACGTTAAACCCCATTTCATTTCATTTCATTTCATTCCTTCAGTGCCTTGAGCAAACAAGATAGAGGGTACACGTAAAGGTTTTGGCCAAATTTGGTCAATATCCCAGTTTTCCTTTCTGATATACATAAACACTTCCACAAGACTAATGTAGACCCTTTTCTTGGACATTTTCAAATATCAGTGATGCAGGATAGAGGACCTGACATGGATAGGTGACTAGTCATACGGATGGGACAAAAACCAAGGTACTATGTACACTTTGATGTATGTGTGAAACATTTCTTGGCAGTTTGATGGAATTTTATAAAAGATATAAGAGTATGCCGTAGCCCTGCTGCCGAGACAAATGTTTATAGTTATGGTTTGTGTATGGTCACCCTGTTTGTATTCTTGTCAATTATCACTATTTCACGATGTATGATTACTGTTAACAATTGTATTTTTTAAAATTTGTTAAAATAAAATTTAGATATTATGTTGACTTTTTGTTGTAATTATATGAATTTGCGATTTCAAAAGGTTATTGGTTGACTGTTAACATTTCAAGGGTTATATTTCTACATACTCATTAAAGATTTACAAAAGAAAGAAAGTGATGTACATTTTGAATTTAATGTCAGATAGAGAGAGAGAGAGAGAGAGAAAATGGGGTTTAATGTCCACTCAACACAAACTAGGTCATTTCGGGACTAACATATGGTTTTCATTTTATTTCAATAATTTGCTTGCGCGTAGGGGTCTTTAGCAATGGGAGGAAACCGGAGTGCCCGAAGGAAACCCAAGAGGTTGAGAAGGCGCCCCTATCTCCATGCCACATGCGTTCACACCAGGGCTCGAAACTGCAGCCGCAAGTCAGAGGTGACCGGTCAGCTAGAGGTTGAAGCGCGGCACTCTAGTCCACTAGGCCATCCCAACCCCCCAATGTTAGATATATAATGAAATGAAATGGGGTTTAAAGTCCTACTGCTCTGAAATCCTGATTCTCAGTCAATGCATGTACCAATCCCGGGTCTGCAGGTTAGTTGAGCCAACATTTTACTTTGAGGATCATGACCCTGATTTCCATAAAATGGTCGGTTAGTTTAAATCATGTTAGATTAACTGATTAACGTCAAAAATTTAAGTTATATTTACGTCAGATTTACGTCCAAATGGTTGGTCAGACTACAATCATTTTGCTCATCTTCTTAACGATAATGTAATGTCATGAAATGACGTTAATCTAACGTAAAGTTTACGTCATTTTTACCTTATTTTTACATCATTTTCTGACGCAAATCTAACGTAAAGTTTTTGTCATTTTTTGACGTAGATCTAACGTAAACTTTACGTAAACGTTACGTTAGATTTATGTCAAAATATGACGTAAACTTGACGTTAGATTTCCGTCAGGAAATGTCGTAAATATAACGTAAAAATGACGTAAATTTTACGTTAAATTAACATCATTTCCTGACGTTACATTTTCGTTAAGAAGATGAGCAAACTCATGGTAAAAGTAACGTCACGTTGTTATGTGGGTGTCCTTGTCAGGCCATCCGTCCTGCACCACTGACAAGGATAAACCACGCCGGAAAATCTGGACGAACTATCTCTGCCAATGCAGGGATGAACACCCAACCTCCAGGCTAGCCAGCCAGTGTCTTACCCACTTAGCCACATGATCCCCCTTAGTCTAGGTATTGGTGTGATGATAATTTTTTCAATAATTCACTTGCACATATGGTTCATTTGCAGTGGGAGGAAACTGGACGACCCAGACAAAACCCTCAAGGTTTGATAGCCGACCCTACACCTTGTCATGTACAACCAAGGAATCAAAAACCACCCCAGTTCCCTCAATGACAGACCTTGTCTGATAAATTACCACACACTTATGATTTTTTTTGCCTCATTGACTTATCTTTTCAAAATAATATTCTTAAAATTGTAATCACATGATTTCTGAATGTACAGGTAAGCCTCTGTGGACGATTCTAACTTATGATTATTTTGCCTCATTTACTTTTAGTCAATGATTCAGGATGGTGGGCCTGACAAGGACAGCTGTCTAGTCATTTGGATGAGGGGACAAAAAACTGAGGTCCTGTGCACATGTTGGCATGCAAGTAAAAGATCCCTTCGGAATTCGATATAAGAGTAGGCTGTAGTGCTTCCCCCCCCCCCAAATTCAACGTCACGTTTCAAATTGGGTCCTGGAACCCACCATCTTGAAACAATTTCCACGTAATCTGGATGTCCGGTGGCTATTTTCATATATATGAATGAATATATAGACCTAGGTAAAGTTATTCATATCTTGCAATGTACTCATATCCTTTAAGTTAAGGCCTTCCAAATTGGGCCCAGCATTTTCTACAACTGGAACTGACCGGACGTATGTTTTATTCTCCATCTGAACGAGTAGACCACACTCAGACTGCCTTTGTTAGAACCTTATAGAACAATATTCATCACAAAAATATCAACAAATAAGAATCATATTCATAAAAATAATATCTTTATTCATTCTTGAACACTCTGTTATATGAGTTGCTGGTTTGCTTTCGGCGTTAGCCGAGAAAGTTCATCTGGATTTTCCGGCGTGGTTCACCTTGTCAGTGGTGCAGTAGGCCTACAGAGGGCTGAACTTGGACAATTTTCGAGTCATTTAGATGGGACGAAAAACCAAGGCCCAATGTACACATTGCTCAGCCCGGGCAGAACAGCAGAATGTTAAACTCCATTTCATTTCTCTTGTGAGTCGAAATGTTTGAATCTTTTAGTTAAATAACAGTAAAATATCATTTTCTGTATGATATAAAGTCTTCCTTTGAAAAACTTATGTTATTCATGGCTGGATGTAGCAGGAGACATTTCATCTTATGAGACCTACAAATACAAAGAAAGTAGTACAGGGTTTAAAGATGTATCATCACTTACATAAAGAATATCAAGCAGTCCGACAGGGGGTCATATTTCCAGGGCCTGTGTGTCTACCCGTTATTGTACCTAAATTTACATTTTGAAGAAAGCTAATTTAAATTTATCCTAAACCCTCTTTCTGATCAAATATATACAAATCGCTTTTATTGAAGTTTCAATGCATATCTTTATAAATAGCACTTTGAATTGACAAAATGCCTAGACCCTTTTTTGTTTATTAAAGTAGAAATTTTTATTAGGAATTGGTTTATAATCTTAATCGAATGTCAAACACTAGCGCCTGGTTAATCCAGTCTATATGGTATTTATTTGTGCGTGCTTTGCAAAAAAGAATATGCTTCACCGTCTAGCCTCGTTCTTCAAGTCCCTAGTTAAAAATGGACTGAAATGTATTATGGTACACGATTCGTCTACCAATGGTAAATTTTTTATTTTGTCTTTTAATTATATATTGCATATCAGAAGCCCATCTTTTCACAAACTAATCCCGCAGTGAATATTCGCTTGGCCGCTACAATCACTGAGAAGCATGACATCGACGAGGCTTAATGATCACGGCATATTAACTTTTTTACTCCGATAAATTAAATTCTCAAACATTTTTTTGAGGTAAAGAAAAATAAATAAAGACTTTTGAAGTATTTGTAGTTAAAAAAATATTTCCTATTTAGTGTAAATGGGTATTAATATGAGTAAAATGCATCACTTTGCCCGAAGCAGTAGTGTTAAGTAAAGATTGCACCAGCCGTTGAGCCAATGGTTCTCACCACGTGCAGTCAACGCACGTGTTGTGGACAGTCATCTGTTACAGAGATAATTAGTAAGTAATTCTCTGTAAAACAGATTGATCTTTTCATGGTAAGACCACAACATCAATGTTGATTTGAACTGACAAATAATTTGTGTTTTCAATGTTGAAGACTTTGGGTGATATTGAGTTAGAGGCCTAGCTACTTTAATGAAATTAATGAAAATGATTTAAAGTTTCTTTTTCATTTAATTAATTTGGGTCTATTAATATTACTATCATTAGCATCACATTGTTAGAAAATATGGTCTCAGCTTTCACTTGCATGCCGATGATACTCAATTATATATTTCATTTAAACCTAATTGTCCATCCTCTTTCAATTTATTAAAACTGCATCTTGAGAACTGTATTAGTGAAATTAGAAAATGGATGTCAAAGAACTTTCTAAAATTAAATGATGATAAAACTGAATATTTGTTATTAGGCTCAAGGCATCACTTTTATGCTTATGGGAGCTCAAGTAAATAATATTTGTAAATTGTGCTATTTTAATATTAGAAATATAGGTAAAATACGTAAATTTGTAACTGAAGAGGCCACCAAGTCAATTGTTAATTCTCTTGTCATTTCTCGATTGGATAACTTTAATTCACTTTTAGTTGGTTTGCCGTTAAAGCTTATAGATAAATTACAAAAAGTACAGAATACTGCTGCTAGACTTGTTACTTTAACTAAAAAATGTGACCACATAACTCCTGTTTTATACAATTTACACTGGTTGCCTGTTAAATATCGAATTGATTTTAAGATTTTGTTACTTACTTTTAAATGCTTAAATAATCTAGCTCCTGTTTACCTCTCAGGGCCCTGTTTCTCGAAATCTTAACTAAAGATAAAATCCTGATTTTAGCAGATACTCCAATCTTTATTGGCTAAGCCCTAAAATCAATCTAATATTATCCAATCAAGTTACTAAAATTTGGATTGTATCTTAGTTAAAATTTCGTGAAACAGGCTCCAGATCTTTTAGAACTTTATACACCCGGCCGAGCATTACGTACATCAGATAAACTACTTTTAAAGCCCAAGACTATTCAACTAGTCTTTTAGTTATCAAGCACCTGTTTTATGGAATAATCTACCATTTAGTTTAAGATGTTGTACATCTCTATATTCTTTTAAAAAAAACTTAAAACACATTTATTTAATCAGGCTTTTAACTGACTCTGTATGCAATCGTTAACATCTTGTTGTTTATTTATGATTACATTGTCACTCTGTAAAGTGCCCCTGAACATGTTATATGAAAGGGTGCACTATAAATATGCTGTATTAATAATAATAATAATAATAACTAACCTGCAAGCAGCACTGAACCGGCTTTCAGGAATCATACAGGAAGTTTATTATACCATAGCCGATCCATTGAGCTACCAAGCTATACTTTAATTGTTTTGCTTCAGTGACACCCTCTATCATATGTAAAAGTAATATTTGCTGGCGAAAAGACCGGTCAAAATTGTAAATTATGACAAAATTACGTCATTTCCGGTGCCGAAAGAAATTTTTATAGGTGAAAAATAAGTCGAAAATTCGCAACATACAAAATACAAACTTTGTTTTATACATATCGGGCAATAAATAATTAACTCATAACCCATCAACTGAAATTAAGAAGGTAAAAAACTTAAAAGTGACCCTGGGAAAATTGACTATTTTTCGACAAGGGAACATGCTAGAAGCCTTTTCTTGATATCAATATGTTGGTATATATTCAATCTTACTGCCCATTAGAACCAGACGTTATAAAGTTAAACGAATAATAAATATAAATCCCTTCAAAAAAATGTTTGTTTTGAAGGCTAAAAATACGTTTTTTGCAAAAATTACATTACTTCCGGTGATATTGAAAATGTTAATTTAGTTCATAGAATTCATAAATGGCATAAGGCATCAAATGGTAAAAAAATTATAAAAATCGAATAATAATTGACACTTTTATAGACCAAAAACCTTGAAAAGTGACTGATCGAAGATCGCCCATTTCTCTGTAACAGTACAAGTTAGAAACCATTTTGTGGTATCTCTATGGTCGTATGGCTTCATTCTATTCGTTGATGGGAATTGAATATCGTAATTTTAAAAATATTATAAGACAGACTCATTTAAATAAAATATTTCTTTTTTAGGTTAAAAATACAGTTTTTGCCTAAATGACGTCATTTCCAGTCACAGTGAAAATGTAAAATTGGCTTGACCTACTCTAAATTGGCATTAGGCATCAAATGGAAAAAAAATATTGCAAATCGAATAATAATTCACGTTTTTATGGGTAAAATAACGCGAAAAGTGATGCATGCAAAATTGCATATTTATCGGCAACTGCTCATATTACAAACTAATTTTAGCATACATTCTCTTCGTCTGGATTATTACTACGAGTTTATGAAAATTACAAATAAATATTTCAAAATATGAAGACGCTGAATGAATTGTAAACAACTGAATTTTACACTTTATTTTACATTTTATTCGAAATTGCCCGAAAATGAAATTGAAATTAAAAAATCTGAGTTAGGGATTTTGTGCACCTTTGCAGGGTCCATCCTTTTAGTTATATCAGTTTTGAAAAAAATTAATATTTGCTTCCAAAAAGTGGTACCGAACTGTCAAAATTGTAGTTTTTGTTACTATTACGTCACTTCCGTTGCCGACAGAAAAATTTCACCGTAACAAAAAAAAATTACAATGGGGACCACGGAGCATGTGAACTTTGTTTTATACAAATCGAACAATAAATAATTTTCTGGGTACGAAAAACTAAATTAGCCGATGGCGGCTAACGCAAATTACCGAGACAATTATTTTTCTCATTTCTGCTCAAATAGAATGATATTTTAACCCTGTGTAAAATATCATCAAAAAATATTCATAATAAAAAAGCTTTTCGTAAAAAAATTTTTTTTTTTCAAAATATCGGACATTTTTTCGACTACTTCCGGTTTTACGATCGTTGTCGTGATAGCTTTACGAAGTTCTTTGGATACTTAACTTTCTATACCAGAAGTGTCAGAAACATCCATTGAGTATTTTTGGAAAAAAATATAAATTAAAGAGCGTTTACAAAAATTTAACGATTTTTCAACTTTTTTAAAGTTTGATGCCATTTTTGGACCACCTATATTATTTCAATGCTTTTCATTTTGGATTCACTATATAGACAACCGATAGGACTTTGAGTAAGAACAGTTTCAGAAAAATCTGCGGCGTCGTTTTCGAGAAAAGGGGGTCTCAGAATGTTAAAAAATCGGAAAATACTAGATTTTTGGCATACAATAATTTATTTCCTTACCACCGAAATCGTATTATTTAGATACCATATGATGGTCTATTAATAGGGCTATCCAACGACATTTTAGTTCTTTTGGTCCGCTATTACCTAAGGGAGCAATCAAGTTTTTCGCAAGTGAGGCAATGTTTTTAACCTTTTTTTTATTTTTTGAATACTTCCGGTAGGGTTATTATTGTCGGAATAGTTTTAATAGCCGGTGTGGGCACTAAAATAGCCACGGGGCTCTGTAATGATATATTACATTATGTGATCAGATAAAATGCCCCTGAGAAATCCTGTGTTCAAAAGTGCCAAAAATGAAAAAAAATTAAAATATCGAAAATTAAATTTCAATAATTACATACATATTATACATCGTTAGAATCGTAATTAGGTCAGCTATACAACCTTTTTAAAAAAAAATCTCTTCTAATAAAAAAAATAGTAGAGCATTTTCAAAAATTTCACGATTTTTCGACTTTTTTCGATTTTCAGTCCGTTATTTCACCTATTCCAGATAATTCAAATGTTTATTGGATGGTTTCATGCAAATTAACTTCGAAAGGACTCTCGATAGAAAAAAATTTAAAAAAAAAATTGCGATTAAGTTTTCGAGATATAGGCGTCCAAAAACGCTCCAAATCAGAAAATACTTGATTTTCAGCGTGCCATATTTTGCTGCCTGATCATAGTATCCGTATGAATTGGGTATCATACGATAGTACAATCCTAGTGCAGTCCAATGGTACCCTAATTTCTTTAATCCATTGATATCGGGCGGAGAAATCGCGTTTTTCCCCAAAATATCCATTTTTTGAATTTGTTTCAAAATATTGCACATTATTTCAACCACTTCCGGTTAAAGGATTCTTGTCGAAATTGCTTTATCAGTTGGTACTGGACTATAACTTCATGTTCCGTAAGTTTCAGAAACACCATTTTGGCTGTAAAACGACACCACAGCTCACAAATGGGAAGAAAATTCGAAAAAAATCGAAAAATAAAGGGCGATAACTCTGAATGAAACTTATATTACTGGAATCGGATTGACGTCAGGTATCCAAAAATGTAGATCAAATTTGCAAATTTTGAAAAATAACAAAAATTATCTCGTAGGCGACGTGTTTTGAATTTTCGAACGATAGAAGTCAGCAACGAAGTTTCGAAATTGCGAAATGTGAGATTGCTATTGTCTTGGAAAAGTTTCAGGCTTTCCAAAAATGTGTTTTGTTTGAATATAGGACGACAATTGACGAAACCACGGCCGATTTTTTATTTTTTACCAACGTTCAAAATTCGACCACTTCCGGTCTGCGCAGAAGTTCAAAAATTGCTTTATTGAGTAGCCACCACATGGTTTCCCGATAGAAAGATGAACCGCAGATCGGTATCTCTTTTCGATCATAGAGAAATAGGCTCCGGCGGTAAATAATAATAATAAAAAAACTAGACCTGCATGCAGGAATGACGGGTTTCACTGGTGCCACGTTACCTTTGAACTTGTGCCACTTTCGGTGCCACGTTACCCTTGAACATATGTCATTTCCGGTACCAAAGAAACCAATAAACTGGTTTCCACATAAGCATTGCACACATCAAATAAAATGGACACAGAATCAACCGAACCCAGCAATATCAATTCATTTTATACATTTGTTGCGTGTAAGTGTACAGTACTTCCGGTGATAATGAAAATGTTCAATTACTTTTATGAAATCAGAAATGGCAAAAGGCATCACATGGTGAAAATTTTATGCAAATCGAATAATATATGTCACTTTTATAGACCCAAAACCATGAAAAGTGACGTGTAGAAAATCGGCTATTTCTCGGCAACCGTACAAGTTAGAAACGATTTTGTGGCATCTGTATGATCGTATTGGTCCATTCTATTTGTTGATTGGCATCAAATATCATAATTTTAAAAAACATTACAAATCAGACTTATTTGAATAAAATATCTTTTTTGAAGGCTAAAAAAACAGTTTTTGCCCAAACGACATTACTTCCGGTGACACTAGTTTTATAACATCCTCTATGACATTGGGCTTCAAAGGGTGAAAATCTTATGAAAATCGAATAATAATTGACACTTTTATGGGCCAAAAACCTACAAAAGTGACCTTTCGAAAATCGCCTATATCTCGCCAATCGAACAAGTTAGAAACAATTTTATGATATCTATATGACCGTATGAGTTTTGTTAGTATGTTAATTTAAACCAAAAGTTAATATTCTTATTACATATTAAATTCTTGGTTGAAAAAAATATCGATTTAAAAGTTAAAAATGCAGTTTTTGACCAAATGGTGTCACTTCCGGTGTCAATTTTAAATCATTATCAACTTGATATGACGCATACTTGCTTTTTGAATCAAATGATGCCACTTTTGTGAATATCCATTAATAATTGACTATTTTACAAGCAAAATTACGAAAACTGCCCTTTTCTCGGCAACTGCTTATATTACAAACTAATTTTCACATACATTCTCTTCGTATGGATTATAGCTACAAGTTTATAAAAGTTATGTAAAAATATTTTAAAATCTGAAAAGCCTGAATGGGTTGTAAATAGGTCAATTTTACGCCTTTTTTCACCTCTTAATCCAATTTGCTAGAAAATGAAATAGAAATTAAAAAACTGCTTCCGCCATTTTTTGCGCCTTGAAAGGACACACTCTTTGAGTGATATAATTTTTCAAAAAAATAATATTTGTTTTTGAAGATCGTAAATAACTGTCAAAATTGTAGTTTTTGGTAAAATTATGCCACTTCCGGTGCCGACAGATAACACTATTGGTAACAAAAAAAAATGACAATTGAGACAACGAAGCATATGAACTTTGTTTTATACAAATCGAACAATAACAAAATAATCTAGGACTGAAAAACTGAATTAGCAAATGGCGGCCAAGGAAAATTACTGAGACAAAAAAATTTAACATTTTTGCGCAAATCAGATGACTGTTTAATTCTGTGTACAACATGACTAAAAAATATTCATAAATAAAAAAGTTTTTTGTAAAATTTTAAATTTTCCAAATTTGGCGCCTAATACCTTCGAAGATTTGCCGAAAATCAAAAATCGAAAGTAGCGTAGCTATGTGCCATGTCTCCGGCAATACCAAAATGTATTGAAAATTAAAATCCCATGATTATTGTTGAAATTACTGCAATATTTTAAAAAACGTTAACTTCGGTGATTTCGGACATTTCGCATTGTCGCAGAACGTTCAAAATAGCTTTATCCTCTAAGTCACACCCACTTTCCCAGTAAAACCAAAGAAATCGTAACGATCCGACAAGCAGTTGCTGAGATCTACTCAAATCAAAAGAAGAATAATGATAATAAGAATAATAATTTTAACAAAAACAATAGTTTTTCACACACGCTTCGCAGTGTGAAACCCTAAAAATAATAATTTTAGTAATCTCAATAATAATAATCATATGATATTGGCCTAGATCTATTGTGTATTATACATGTATATATATTTTAGGTTCAGCCCCTTTTATATAAAGTAATCTTAATTATCCTATTTTAATACAAAAAAAAGTCATAATCGACAGGGTTTTTTTTCTTGCAAAACAAAAAATAAATTTGTAAAATAAATAAAATGGTATTGGAACACGACTGGCTCAGTGGCTGGGTAAATAAAAAAAAACAGTGATCGATAAATAATAATGCTGCTATGAATATATTATGTTGTAGGCCTTAGCGAGGTCACTTGAAATTAATTGTTCTTTATTTCTTAAATCTATCTTGTTTTGAATTGGTAATAAAATAAGTTTTATAACGCCACGGTAGGGCCCATGTCATGGCAATGTCACCGTTCCATTATCCAACTTACGGCAAGGCCTAACGATAAAATGCTTATTATACGAACGAAATATTTACTGAAAACTAATAATATCGATAAAAAAATTTACTTACGCGCTTTCAAATATTTATTTCGGTCACAGTTTGTCAGTTTTGCAGTGGTAGTTTTGATCATGGACCTTATAAGGTCCATGTTTTGATTTTCTATTATTCTAAAACTCAAAACACTGTCGTACAGATGGCAGCCATATTGGTTTCTTCCCTCAACGGAAGTCGCAGCGTCTCTACCACGCGATTCTGGAGAATAGGCGGTCTGTCTATATATGACGTCAATGATGTTGAAGGTCCTGCAGCGTCAGTGGTGGGTTCCAATCTCCCAAACAGAGTTGTCTTCCCTTGCAGTCCACACTAACCTCTGCTAACGGCTCAATTGACTACGCCACCAAGATTCTTGGTGTTGATGGACAATGCTTAATGATACGATTTAAAACAAATAAATGATAATATATTTCATACTATCACCATATTGAAATAGAAATGTGGTCACAATTGCAAAGTAACAATATATTTACAACTATTACACAGAACTCTTTCGCGTAAGATCACAGGTTAATCGGTCGGAAATAAGAACTGCGCATGTCGCCGTGCTAATTTTAGAATGAATACACGTGCGTCTGTTTGTTTGTACAACGCGATCGATAGGCCTAACACTCAATTTAGAAATGTCTGTGGCTAATTCAAATTAAAGAATTCTCGGTATATGTTTAAAATATGATCGAAAAATCATCAAGTGTTAATAGCGCCTAAAATTGACGAAAATTCATAATATCATGAAGTGTTTGTAACGCCAAGTACATTTCTCTTACAGACGCCATTTTTGATCATAGTAAATCACGTGATCGATGACCTCCGGGTCAAACCTATATAGTACGCGAGCCGACGGCAGAGTCGAATGCTTGATAGAGCGAGACTTGCGTGGAGAATGGGTGGGTTCACTTGCTGACGAACACGTCGCCCCAGTTCGTCCCAGATGTGTTAAGGTCGGGGCTAAGCGACGGCCAATCCAGGACTTTTCTTAAAAAATTCTGGGTAGCAATTTCCGTATGAGGTCAAGCATTGTCTTGTTGAAACGTTAGTCCAGGCCCATGTCTCTGCATAAACGGAAGAAGAACAGGTTGCAAAATCTGATCCCTGTACTGGACAACATTTAAGTTCCCTTGGACAACAACAAGAGGAGAACGTCCATGTGCACAAAAAGAACCCCAAACCATGACGCTGCCGCCACCAAATCGGTCAACTTCTTTGACGCATACTTGAGCGTAACGTTCATCTCGTCTGCGCTACACTCGGACTCTGCCACCGGCAAATCTAAAAGTGAATCGAGATTGTTCACTAAAGACAACCGAATTCCACTGTTTTTGAGTAAATCTTATGTGTCTTGTGGCCACACAAATCGGTTACGGCGATGAAGAGGTGTCAATATTGGTCCATTATAGGGCCTCCGAGCTCGAAAACCAGCAGCCTGCAAGCGATTTCGAACAGATTGTACAGTTACCCTTCCACCAAACATCTCTCTACTTGTGGAGGTTGCAGTGACAAATCTGTTTCTAAGATGACGTAATCGTATTGCTTGATCTTCCTGGAGTGACGTCAAACGTGGCGCTCCCGCCCGTGGGCGGTCGGCAATAGTTCCATTTTGAAGCACTCTCATTCTAAGATTAATTATTGCCTGGCGTGAACAATTAAAGGCTCTTGCAACAGTGACGACAGACTGACCAGCATAGAACCTACCTAGACGTTCTACACTTGAAAGGCGCGGCAGTTTCTAACAAAGATGAAAATAGCAATTTTAATTTGTTTTTCCAGTTCAAGTTACGTGTGCGTGTTCAGTTTAAGCAAACTTGCATCGATTGACCTCACGTGTTTTTTTTTTAGGTTTTTCAACTTTATATGCTCAAAAGGCTTCTTACTATCGTTAGAAACTTATTTGAAATACATGTACCAGAAAAATAAATTTGTTGAAATTCATCAGTGTCAAGTTTTTAATTTGGCTGAGTATATAATACGCGATCATGAGCAAAAAGGTTATATCCGGCTAGTTCCAACTACGGAATACCATGGGGATCATGTCTTGTTCATCCCTCATTTTTCAGTTGTTCGCCTTGCTAAAGAGACAACTAAAGTAAGAATTGTAATGGACGCTGCTGCCACATTTGATGGTAAATCACTTAATGATTGTATACACGCAGGTCCAAAATTGCTCAAAAGAGTTACTTGATGTTTTGATCAGATTTAGATGCAAGCCTGTTGCCATCGCTCCCGACATTAGTGAAATGTTTCTTCGAATCGAGATGAAACCTGAAGATAGGCGTTATCATAGATTTCTTTGGCGCGACTTAGACGCCACTCAACCCATAAAACAATATGAGTATCAATACTTCGGCAATACTTCATCTCCGTATTTATTTCAAGTAGTAATCCAGGAACACTGTAAATCAAAATTGTTGGAATTTCCATTGGGTGTTGAATCGGTACTTAATTCCAAGTACGTTGATGATTTGTTAGATAGTGTGGATTCCATTGATCTAGCCGAAACTCTCCGACGTGAAATTACAAAACTGTTGCGTCTAGGCGGCTTTCGCATTCGAAAATGGTCATCAAATGAGCTTGCTGTGTTATCTGACATACCCCAGGAAGATCGAGTGGGAAGTTTAGAAATTACGGACAAATCGGGATTGCCGACTTTAAACACGTTAGGTATTCTATGGATTGCGCAAACTGATTGCTTTACTTTCGATATAGATGAACCAAAATAATAATAATAATATAATAATAATGTATATTTATAAACCGCATATATCCATCCATAAATGCATGCTCAAAGCGCTAACATATGTACACTGTCAATAATTCACTATTCAACTGTCTTGGTCATTAATGGTCATATTCACGTTGAAATAAATACGTTTTTAATCTAATTTTAAACGAATCCATCGAAGGGGCTGATTTAACACTCAGTGGCAGGCGATTCCAGAGATTAGGAGCACTGATTTTGAATGACTTGTGTCCGAAAGTTTGAAGGTTACATTTAGGAACTACAAGCATTTTTTTGGTCTTGGGATCGTAGGTTTCGTTCAGGATTGTGCACCTGGATTAGTTCGGATAAATATTTTGGACTGGAACCGTTTAGACATCTATATACACAACATAGAATCTTGTAGTTGATACGTAAGTGAATAGGCAGCCAATGCAGGTCTTTCAGAAGAGGTGCAGTATGCGTTCGTTTTGAACAGCGGTGAATTATCCTGGCTGCTGTGTTTTGTATTACTTGCAGTTTTTTTTAGCGAGGTTTGATTTAGACCACTCAGAAGACTGTTGCAGTAGTCCAACCTGGAGAATACTAGGGACCGAACCAGTGTATGAGTCGAGTCTTTCGTTAATAGATGTCTGATGTTGCCAATGGTTTGTAGGTGAAAATAGCTTATCTTACATATATTGATTCCGATTTGACTAAACGTATCGTAGTGAGTAAGACCGCGAAACTCTTTGACCCGTTAAATCTCGTGGCTCCTTTTGCTGTGCGTGCCAAGATAGGTATACAGGAAACGTGGGTAAAAGGTCTTGACTGGGATGCTCCGTTGCCAAGAGACCTACAAAATTCATGGAATAAGTGGTTTAGTGAGCTACCACAACTTCGGGATGTGAACATTTCAAGATGTCTAATCAATAAGAATCTAAAAGTTGTTAGTAAAACAATTCACACCTTTGTCGATGCATCCGAAGTTTCATATGCCGCAGCAGTTTATTTGCGCTCCGAATATGAGACGCGACCTGGTAGTGTTAACCTTATTGCCGCAAAAACCAGAATAGCACCGCTTAAAGCACTATCGATACCGAAATTAGAGTTGTCCGGTGCGGCATTGGGTTTACGTCCAACACAGACTGTTTGTCAAGTATTAAACATTTGTACTTCGACAGTAACTTACTGGAGTGACAGCCACAAAGTATTGTTTTGGATTAAAGGTAAATCCCGGAAATATAAGCCATTTGTTTCTCATCGAATCGGTGAGATCCGCTCCTTGTTCGATCCATGCCAATGGCGTTATGTACCATCGAAATAGAATTCAAGCGATCTAGCCACGAGAGGTTTATCTGCCACTGTGTTAACCGAGTGTGACTTGTGGTGGCATGGACCGAATCTTCTTTGTCAAAACTCGGAATTCTGGCCTAATGCGTTCGCCCCGGAACCGTCACAGGAAGGACTTGGAGAAATTAGACCTAAACAGGTAACATCATTTGTAACGCAACGTGTTCAACGAGATTTTGGAAGATTAGCCCCGTCGCGTTATTCCAGTTGGCTCAAATTAACACGCGTAACAGCTTGGATATATCGTTTATTAAGAAACTGCCGTACTCTTGTACAACATCGGAACTGGAGTAATGGACTTTCTGTTCTAGAACAAGCACAATCTGATTTTTTGGATTTGTACCGCGCAGTGTGATGAATTTCGTGATGAACGAAAATCTTTGATTTTGAGTCAACCTGTAGACTGTCATTCGAATTTAGCTTCGTTAAACCCTATTGTCGATAACGATGGCATTATACACATTGACGGGCAGTCATTTTTCATACGATTCTCGATTCCCTGTGATTTTACCTAGGAACCATGGTGTAATACGTTTGATAGTGACCTCTTTTCATACAGAAGGAGGCCACGATTTAGGACTTTCGCATACGTTAAGTGACCTACGTCAAAAGTACTGGATAATTCGAGCAAGACAGGCAATTAAGACTGTTGAATTTGAAATTTCGACTTCGGACGGTCTGTGATTGATCAATCGTATAAATGTGTTCACTGTGATTGATCATCGGTCATCGGTAATAGTGGATGTTTTGGTATCGTCACATCCAGGAGGGGGATTATGGACGAAACGTGTTTGTGGACGAACTAGGTAGCCATTTTTGTTTGTGGTACGAACGGGTGACGGGTGATTTTTTTTTTATCTGCTTGCTTTTGATAATCCCATGAATTGTAATTACTTGAATAAAGTCAGATCATCCATCGCAGTCGTCGTTGTTGGTTGTTTTCTCGCTCAGACTGCCGATCGCATCGAATGTTTTTGTTCATCGCATTACAGGCCATGATATGGTGAGCAAATAGAATTTTTATGGGCCCTGCATTTTGCATCGTCACCAACCCCTGTACAGTTTCACCCGGTTAGTGGGCTGGGAGGGAAAGCAACAGTTTAAACAATATTTGATTCAACAAACTGGATCGTATTAAACAACAGGTAAGGGGCTAAGTGGGTGTAGGGGGCTAATCCCAGTTGGGTGGGGGCTGAGCCTGTTTACCTGAAAAATTTGTCACCCAAATTTTCTGAATGAATCAATCATTTACTAAAATGAATTTTCTACAAAGCTGCGTTCTCCATTCTCTGAAGATTGTGCCCGAAAAATGGACGGTTCAACGAATCTGGAAGGGTGTGTGGGTTAGATAGACTCTCTCAAAACAGTATTTTTACTAATATATATGTAAGCTTTTAATTCCGATTAGATTTGGGGCTTTTAAGCAATTCCTAACAAATATTTGAATTGAAACAAAGCAGCTATATGTAATCTTCTCACTGAAATAAATATATATGGCAAAACCTAGATAATACTGTAAGGGAGTGGCAATTGTAATGAAGAGAAAAAAAAATCAACCGTCATAATGAAGATGTACATACGCCCACCATACACTATGCTATAGGGGGATTTGGTCCAAAGAGCAACTTTACGGTCTACTCTTTATTTCTAATTTAGTGCACGTCAACGTGTGCACCAGAAGTCAGTTTTATATTCCATCCGAATAAAATAGAATGAACATGTAGTATTATTATGAGAAATTATGGGATTTCGGTAAAGGGGTGATGGTATAACGTGTGTTCTCTTAATGATTCCTTGATAATGTAACTCATCATTCCATTGGTTTATAGAAAGTCTCAAATTGTTTTAATATAATGGTCACCCGCTGTAGATACACTGTAAAAGTATAAATGGTTGATTTTTTGAAAGTGTCAAAGAACAATATTGGTGTCAGTCATATCACATATGTGATAAAACTGGTTAAACACTTTCCAAATATAGTTTTAACGCATTGATCATTATTGCCACGATAGATGAGTAATAAAGGTTTCGTGAATCGGAAGTGACGAACGCCAAAGGAAAACACGTGTAATCCCACTATATAACTGACTGAAGTGACGAGTGATAACAGATACATGGGCGAATTTCTGCGTACCTATAATTCACTCGAAGATCAAGAGTTGTTGTATGAGAGGATATCTGACAATTCATAAAAGGAATTGACTGCCACTAGATAAGAGAACACGAAAGTAAAACAGATTAAACGTCCATGCATTACCATGTTTTTATGGTAGGGGAGACCAGGTCACATTGAACATACGGGTACGTTGAACAACCTTTATTAATAATTTTAGACAATATTAGACAACCTAAGACTATACACAAGATTGAGATTACTTCTTAGACCAATTTTTCCGTCAATGAGCAGAGCCATATGCTGTCAATTGTTTTTTTATGCAATATATTTTTTTTCAAAACAGCGCTTAAAAGTGAAAATACACCACTTCCACTAAATCATTTTCCACACATGTTAACTGTTTAGCCTAGGACATTTTTGTACTTAAAATCAGTCCATATATGTCTAATCTACAATTTAAATTTTGATCATGAAACTGTGATGGGGCAGATTGAACTACTGTCAATGGCGTTCTTTGAACATGGTTCAATGTACAATGTACCGTAGTGCATTATAGACTATATATCATTTAATAATTTGTTAAGCCTAGGGAATTCTTGTATGTCTAATCAACAATCCAGATAAACAAGGGCTTAATCCATTTTGAATTTTTAAAAAAATATCTTTGAAAATAGACACAAAAGATTTAGAATATCAGTTGATCCAACTCTGTAGGCCTATCGTATAAGAGGAATTAAAACTTCATGGGGCAGTGTTCGAAACTTGGCTGTGCCATGCAGGGGCGCAATGGATCTTCCGGACTAGAGTCGCTCATCAGCAAATGAGAATGTCCGAATTAAGACAGAGTGTGTTAAAATTATATTTGGAATGTGTTTAGCCGGTTCTATCACATATGAGATAATGACGGACACCAATATTGTCCTTTAAGATAGTGAAAAAACGTCAATCAGGCAGGAGCCAATTGGTAGTTTGGACTAGGTAACTGGATGTGGGTACCTCGCTTGACACAGTACACTGGAAGTGGACGTGGCCTGACTGTGTGTTTGTCCGCCCAAAGTGATCGCCATGTCAGTTCAAGAAATTGAAAACAAATATGGCGGTTGTTTTGGGCGTTATTTTTTTTATATTTAATTATTTCTGTAGTTTTGTAATGGGAGTTCGCCTCTAAAGCTTCAATAATTTGGTATACTGTTGGGAAAAATAGAGCAATCAGTGAAACGTGTGTAGAGAATAGGCCGGATTTGTACACTGTGAGATCGGCCAACCTTTGCATGTCATAAGCCTCCATGTTCGCCATATTTATTCCACAAGTTCGAAACAAGTATGGCAGCTTGGGGGTGTTAACTTTTGTTTTATTAAATTATTTCGGTATTTTTATAACCGGAGTTCAGTTTTAATTATTATCTTATTGTATTATTTTACTGTAATGTCCTTTAGTCCTTTATATTGTAATCTTTCCTTTTTACTTGGTGTATATTGTTTATTCCTAAAGGGGGGGGGGGGGGGTAGTGGTCTAGAGTGCCGCGCTTCGACCTCTAGCTGGTCGGTCACCTCTGGCTTGCGGCTGTGGTTTCGAGCCCTGGCGTGAGCGTATGTGGCATGGAGATAGGGGCGTCTTCTCAACCTCGTGGGTTTCCTCTGGGCACTCCGGTTTCCTCCCACTGCTAAAGACCCCTACGCGCAAGCGAAATATTTAAATAAAATGAAACCAAATGTTACTCCTAAAATTACCTAGTTTATGCCGAGTTGACGTTAAACTACATTTCTCTTTATTCCTAAGAGACAAGTTTATTATCAATACCGATTTGTACATTGACAAAGCATTCTAGGTTTCATCCGTTTCCAGGACAGCTACTCTGCTTGTGGGGCGTGCTGTTCTTTTATATTATGTTTCATGTTTCCGGTAATAAATAGCCTCAAGGATAGTTCAAGTCTTTAGCTATATCGAAGATTTCCACTGTTACAATATGTTACACTCTGAAACTGTAGATGAACAAAAATATACAAGTTGTAAAGATGGACAAAGTAAATTATAATAGAATGTCCTTAATGAGCTAAGTTGATATTAAATGCCTGAGCTTTTTTTTATACCCTAAATACATGCATATGTTCCACATTATTTAAAGTTAAAAGGGGAATATATTTATTAAAATATAATTTTTATTTGTATATATACTGAGCGCCATAGAAAACGCATCAGTATATATACTAAGCCTATAATGCGCAGCAATATAAGTGGAACACAGATGTATTTTGGGATTTAAATTATGTGTTAATCACTCTATCGGTTGACTAACCGCAAAATTAGCACAAAATTTAATGTGTATACATGTATTTTTTGTCACATTTTTTTAAGGCTTATATCAGCCCTCTCCCCGACATGTACCTATTCATATAGTTTTAGGTTGCCAGACTACTTAATAATTTACTTAGTTTGCTTAATGTAGCCGTTCCTTGCCGATATACAAATCTAAGCCGATACTGATCATAATGAATAGAAGATAAAATGGAGTAATTATTATTAAATGTTTGACCTTTATTTTTATACCTCAAATATATGCATGTTTCACAAAATTGAATGTTCTGGGAGTAGTAGGGTCGCTTGTATGGCAAATCTTTTTTGGCACATGCGTTTACGCATGCGCGTGGGTGCATTGGCGCGTGTGCGTGACCTTGCACGTGCGGGACCTTTCATGTGCAGAGAGAGGGGCGCGGGAGAGAGAGAGAGATAAGAAGAAGGCGAAGAAGAAGAAGAAAACGACAAAGAAGAAGAAGAAGAAAACGACAAAGAAGAAGGCGAAGGAGAAGGAGGAAGAAGGGAGAGCAACTCTGGTCGGTCACCTCTGGCTTGCGGCTGTGGTTTCGAGCCCTGGCGTGAGCGTATGTGGCATGGAGATAGGGGCGCCTTCTCAACCTCGTGGGTTTCCTCCGGGCACTCCGGTTTCCTCCCACTGCTAAAGACCCCTACGCGCAAGCGAAATATTTAAATAAAATGAAACCAAATGTTAGTCCTAAAATTACCCAGTTTATGTCGAGTTGACGTTAAACTCCATTTCTCTTTATTCCTAAGAGACACGTTTATTATCAATACCGATTTGTACATTGACAAAGCATTCTAGGTTTCATCCGTTTCCAGGACAGCTACTCTGCTTGTGGGGCGTGCTGTTCTTTTATATTATGTTTCATGTTTCCGGTAATAAATAGTTCAAGTCTTTAGCTATATCGAAGATTTCCACTGTTACAATATGTTACACTCTGAAACTGTAGATGAACAAAAATATACAAGTTGTAAAGATGGACAAAGTAAATTATAATAGAATGTCCTTAATGAGCTAAGTTGATATTAAATGCCTGAGCTTTTTTTTATACCCTAAAAACATGCATATGTTCCACATTATTTAAAGTTAAAAGGGGAATATATTTATTAAAATATAATTTTTATTTGTATATATACTGAGCGCCATAGAAAACGCATCAGTATATATACTAAGCCTATAATGCACAGCAATATAAGTGGAACACAGATGTATTTTGGGATTTAAATTATGTGTTAATCACTCTATCGGTTGACTAACCGCAAAATTAGCACAAAATTTAATGTGTATACATGTATTTTTTGTCACATTTTTTAAGGCATATATCAGCCCTCTCCCCGACATGTACCTATTCATATAGTTTTAGGTTGCCAGACTACTTAATAATTTACTCAGTTTGCTTAATGTAGCCGTTCCTTGCCGATATACAAATCTAAGCCGATACTGATCATAATGAATAGAAGATAAAATGGAGTAATTATTATTAAATGTTTGACCTTTATTTTTATACCTCAAATATATGCATGTTTCACAAAATTGAATATTCTGGGAGTAGTAGGGTCGCTTGTATGGCAAATCTTTTTTGGCACGTGCGTGTACGCATGCGCGTGGGTGCATTGGCGCGTGTGCGTGACCTTGCACGTGCGTGACCTTTCATGTGCAGAGAGAGGGGCGCGGGAGAGAGAGAGAGATAAGAAGAAGGCGAAGAAGAAGAAGAAGAAAACGACAATGAAGAAGAAGAAGAAAACGACAAAGAAGAAGGCGAAGAGGAAGAAGGGAGAGCAACTCTTTTGCATTGATTTAGTTGGCCCTGAAAAGGGACGTTGATTGGCCCTGGAAAGGGCCGTTGTCCTCACTAGAATGTGAGGGTACGACGCACTTTATGTCGGTTGCGTCTAATGGCCTCCACTAATTCAGGACGAGGTCTTTTCCTGGGAGGTGTTTTTAATACCTCGTCAGGTATGACGAAGATATCGTCAGGGGTAATCACGGCAAGCGTATGACCTCTGAGATACATGAGAGTATCCATGCTGTGGTTGTCTTCGATACGCACGACTGGAGCAGCCATTCTGATACTGAGAGAGACGGGTGTTGTGTCGTAAGAGCGAACCCATTTGAGGGGTATGACGTCACAGACGAGTCCATTCATGGGTAACGTCACAGACGAGTCCATTTGAAAGGTATGACGTCACGGACGAGTCAATTCATGGGTGACGTCACGAAATACGGAATAAAAGAACGCGACGCCACAGTTTTTGACTATGCAATCGCCGAACGAGGCAAGATGAGTTTTTCATTACGATCCCCGGATTGAAGATACAGTGAGTTGTTTAGAACCGAATCACTGTGTGTGGAAATAGACTTTCTGGAATATTGGACTCACGTTCCAGCCAATGATGTACCACAACAACCACACAACACTTTTGAGGCCTTCATCGAGGAAATTCGTCAAACCTTAGCCGCCAAAGAAAGTGACTATGCTAGAATTGCCATCAGTCACCCGGGACTCAAAACACCGATCTGGTTACCGTTCCGTGAGTATGCTTGTTAAAAGCCGAAGATGTTTTACAGAAAGTGGCTGCCGTATTACATAGTAATGAAGAATTTCGACTGGATCAACGAATGTCCATGAGTATATGTCACGTGTCCCCTCCCGATGGCAGAGGTAGCGGTGGAACAAACATGAAGAAGAGACAGTGCTAATTTCGAAGAGTATTTAAAGAAAAACAGATGCCTCGTCACCATTAAGAATGCCGACGAACTATGTTTCCAGCGAGCCATTGTCATCGCTCGTCACTTTGCGAACAAACAGGACACACCTGAATGGGTAAGAGAGAAGACGAGATTAACCAACAACACAAGACCCCGAACATGGCAGACCAGAAAAACGGAAGCCCTTATCGATGCCGTCGCTGGAGCCAGACAAGCATGCACGGGTGTGGAAACCTGGGAACTGTACGCCGAGTATTTGGATGAGCAAGGATATCAGCTCAACGTTTTCTCACAAGCCATCTTTGGGAAGGCGATCTATCGGGGAACAAAATACGTCACCGGAACACCAAAACATCTGAACCTGTATTTACACGAGAGACATTACGACGTCATTACTTCCATGCCCGCCTTTGTGGAGAACTCAAATTTTTGTGAGACCTGTCAGGTGGGATACGATCGAGCCGAGAAACATTCGTGTTACGTCATGTGTCATGGATGTAAGACAGTGGGTCCACCCAGTCCACCCGATCCCAACACAAAGACGTGTTACCCATGTCATCGCGTGTTTGTGAGCCGCCAGTATTTTGACAACCACCTCGCCACCCGGTCCAGAGCCAAGTGCAGGGTATGTCATCGGTGGAAGAAATGCGAGAAGTGTCAGAAGGAGTTGGGCGTCATCAAGGCCAAGCGAAATTTAGAAGAACATCGATGCGGAGAATACGAGTGTTCCATCTACATTCAACCACTGAAATCACCCATCGACTTGAACGGAGACAGGAAGATACAAATCGACAAACTACAGAAAACAACGTTGACCCGTTTCGTCTTTCTTGACTTTGAATGCCAGCATACCGGTGAGCACATTCCCAACCTATGTGTCCTGCAAACCTGCTGTCACTTTTGCATCGACAATCAAGATCCCTGTGAGCAATGCGACATGTACTGTAATCACCAACGAGAAATTGTGTTTAAAGGTCAAGACACGCTGGACGATGTGGGAAAATGGTTTTTACAACTCGCTGCTCACGGTACGGTGGTAGATGGTCGGAAACATGACAGTCACGAATCGAGTCCTGTGATTGCCGTGGCTCACAACTTTAACGGTTACGACGGACTGCTGATTTTACAGACGCTGAACAAACATTCCGCGGTGCAACCCGAAGTTATTATGAATGGTGGTAAAGCAATGACGATCACTGTCGGTACGGTAAAATTCATCCATTCCCTCAACTTTCTATCGATGGTTTTACGGGACATGCCCAAGATCTTTGGCCTGCAAGAACTCAAGAAAAGTTATTTCCCACACCACTTTAACAGACAGGAGAATAAAGAATACGTGGGCGCCTATCCTCCCGACACCGATTACGATCCGGATGGCGTGAGTGTATCGGAACGAGAGAAATTTCACGAGTGGTACGAGCAGCACAATCACGACGTCTTTGATTTTCGGCAGGAAATTCTCTCCTACTGTAAGAGTGACATAGATGTCCTCCGCCGATATTGTGGCGTGTTTCACGAGATATTTCTCATGGACACGGGAATCGATCCCTTTGAAAGAGCTTGACCCTGGCCTCCGTGTTACGCAATACCTGAAGAAAGACACCCTCGTCGCCATTCCTCGAGCCCTGATGCAAGAGCCGAAACACGGTAAGGACTGGCATCGCTTCCAGCTTCGACAACAGTCCAACAAAGCACTTCGATGGTTGGAATGGGAACAACATCGACAGTCCATGGCAGCTTTCCGAAACCAGATCCCACTACCAAACATTCGACACGCCCGTAACGGTAGCGAATGCCGAGTTGGCCCGTATAGTTTAGATGACATGGACACGACGACGGGTACAGTATACGAATTTCACGGTTGTGCCTTTCACGGTTGTCCCAAGAGTTACCAGGGTCCCGTCCAAGACGTTCAACATAAAAATCCCTACGATCCATCTCGCAGTATGAGGGACTTGTACCAGAAGACACAAGAAAGTCATCGTCGACTTCAGGAGCAGTACGGTTTGCAGCCCATCCGCGTCATGTGGGGATGTGAGATGGAGGAAGAACGACGCCACGATCCCGAGATGGGCGAATTTTTACGAGGCTTGGAAGATCAGCAATGACCCGCTCCCGAACCTCTGATGCCCCGCAACGCTTTCTTCGGCGGGAGAACCAATGCCATCCAACTGTTGGTGAACGAGTCGGTCGAAGACATGCGTTACATCGACGTGGTGTCCCTGTACCCTTACATCTGCAAGTACGGTGCCTTTCCCATCAAGGAACCCACGGTCGTCACATAGCCCGATTAAGATCAGTAGCAGTATTGGATTCCTCGCGTCCTGAGAAATGTACCCTGGGTGAGACAAGAGATCCTGAAAAGAGAGAGTGATAACTAAAAGATTTTTCTTTTCCTTTGTAGGATATGTTTTGTTGTATTAAATGCTCTTTTTGTATTTTCTGTAAAATAAATTGTGTTCTAATTTCTCTCCATGTCCGTTGTTCTGACGCGAAAGTATAAAAGGCAGGGGAAAGGGGACTGGAGGAAACGGTGCAAGATGGATGTGACGTTGAAACATCCCTTTACCATGTTGATCAGTGGTCCAACGGGCGTTGGAAAGACGGTCTTTGTGCAGAAATTTCTTCAAGCGTCCCTGTTCGACGTCCCTTCCCAACGCATCGTGTGGGCTTATGGCGAATGGCAAGAGAGTTACGATCGTTTTCCCTACACTTATGTCAAATGCTTGACGGATATTGACGAGGTGATGGGTCAAGTCAAAGGTCCACAGGTCTTAGTCGTGGACGATTTGGTGGGTGAGGACACGGATATATTGCAAAAGTGGTCCAGTAAAAAGAGTCATCACCACGACACGAGTGTCATTTACATTGTGCAAAACTTGTTTGCATGTCATAAGCCTCCATGTTCGCCATATTTATTCCACAAGTTCGAAACAAGTATGGCAGCTTGGGGGTGTTAACTTTTGTTTTATTAAATTATTTCGGTATTTTTATAACCGGAGTTCAGGTTTAATTATTATCTTATTGTATTATTTTACTGTAATGTCCTTTAGTCCTTTATATTTTAATCTTTCCTTTTTACTTGGTGTATATTGTTTATTCCTAAAGGGGGGGGGGGTAGTGGTCTAGAGTGCCGCGCTTCGACCTCTAGCTGGTCGGTCACCTCTGGCTTGCGGCTGTGGTTTCGAGCCCTGGCGTGAGCGTATGTGGCATGGAGATAGGAGCGCCTTCTCAACCTCGTGGGTTTCCTCCGGGCACTCCGGTTTCCTCCCACTGCTAAAGACCCCTACGCGCAAGCGAAATATTTAAATAAAATGAAACCAAATGTTAGTCCTAAAATTACCCAGTTTATGTCGAGTTGACGTTAAACTCCATTTCTCTTTATTCCTAAGAGACAAGTTTATTATCAATACCGATTTGTACATTGACAAAGCATTCTAGGTTTCATCCGTTTCCAGGACAGCTACTCTGCTTGTGGGGCGTGCTGTTCTTTTATATTATGTTTCATGTTTCCGGTAATAAATAGCCTCAAGGATAGTTCAAGTCTTTAGCTATATCGAAGATTTCCACTGTTACAATATGTTACACTCTGAAACTGTAGATGAACAAAAATATACAAGTTGTAAAGATGGACAAAGTAAATTATAATAGAATGTCCTTAATGAGCTAAGTTGATATTAAATGCCTGAGCTTTTTTTATACCCTAAATACATGCATATGTTCCACATTATTTAAAGTTAAAAGGGGAATATATTTATTAAAATATAATTTTTATTTGTATATATACTGAGCGCCATAGAAAACGCATCAGTATATATACTAAGCCTATAATGCGCAGCAATATAAGTGGAACACAGATGTATTTTGGGATTTAAATTATGTGTTAATCACTCTATCGGTTGACTAACCGCAAAATTAGCACAAAATTTAATGTGTATACATGTATTTTTTGTCACATTTTTTAAGGCTTATATCAGCCCTCTCCCCGACATGTACCTATTCATATAGTTTTAGGTTGCCAGACTACTTAATAATTTACTTAGTTTGCTTAATGTAGCCGTTCCTTGCCGATATACAAATCTAAGCCGATACTGATCATAATGAATAGAAGATAAAATGGAGTAATTATTATTAAATGTTTGACCTTTATTTTTATACCTCAAATATATGCATGTTTCACAAAATTGAATGTTCTGGGAGTAGTAGGGTCGCTTGTATGGCAAATCTTTTTTGGCACGTGCGTGTACGCATGCGCGTGGGTGCATTGGCGCGTGTGCGTGACCTTGCACGTGCGTGACCTTTCATGTGCAGAGAGAGGGGCGCGGGAGAGAGAGAGAGATAAAAAGAAGGCGAAGAAGAAGAAGAAGAAAACGACAAAGAAGAAGAAGAAGAAAACGACAAAGAAGAAGGCGAAGAAGAAGAAGGAAGAAGGGGGAGCAACTCTTTTGCATTGATTTAGTTGGCCCTGAAAAGGGACGTTGATTGGCCCTGGAAAGGGCCGTTGTCCTCACTAGAATGTGAGGGTACGACGTCTAATGGCCTCCACTAATTCAGGACGAGGTCTTTTCCTGGGAGGTGTTTTTAATACCTCGTCAGGTATGACGAAGATATCGTCAGGGGTAATCACGGCAAGCGTATGACCTCTGAGATACATGAGAGTATCCATGCTGTGGTTGTCTTCGATACGCACGACCGGAGCAGCCATTCTGATACTGAGAGAGATGGGTGTTGTGTCGTAAATTCGTCAAACCTTAGCCGCCAAAGAAAGTGACTATGCTAGAATTGCTATCAGTCACCCAGGACTCAAAACACCGATCTGGTTACCGTTCCGTGAGTATGCTTGTTAAAAGCCGAAGATGTTTTACAGAAAGTGGCTGCCGTATTACATAGTAATGAAGAATTTCGACTGGATCAACGAACGTCCATGAGTATATGTCACGTGTCCCCTCCCGATGGCAGAGGTAGCGGTGGAACAAACATGAAGAAGAGACAGTGCTAATTTCGAAGAGTATTTAAAGAAAAACAGATGCCTCGTCACCATTAAGAATGCCGATGAACTATGTTTCCAGCGAGCCATTGTCATCGCTCGTCACTTTGCGAACAAACAGGACACACCTGAATGGGTAAGAGAGAAGAAGAGATTAACCAACACAAGACCCCGAACATGGCAGACCAGAAAAACGGAAGCCCTTATCGATGCCGTCGCTGGAGCCAGACAAGCATGCACGGGTGTGGAAACCTGGGAACTGTACGCCGAGTATTTTGATGAGCAAGGATATCAGCTCAACGTTTTCTCACAAGCCATCTTTGGGAAGGCGATCTATCGGGGAACAAAATACGTCACCGGAACACCAAAACATCTGAACCTGTATTTACACGAGAGACATTACGACGTCATTACTTCCATGCCCGCCTTTGTGGAGAACTCATATTTTTGTGAGACTTGTCAGGTGGGATACGATCGAGCCGAGAAACATTCGTGTTACGTCATGTGTCATGGATGTAAGACAGTGGGTCCACCCAGTCCACCCGATCCCAACACAAAGACGTGTTACCCATGTCATCGCGTGTTTGTGAGAAAAACAGATGCCTCGTCACCATTAAGAATGCCGACGAACTATGTTTCCAGCGAGCCATTGTCATCGCTCGTCACTTTGCGAACAAACAGGACACACCTGAATGGGTAAGAGAGAAGACGAGATTAACCAACAACACAAGACCCCGAACATGGCAGACCAGAAAAACGGAAGCCCTTATCGATGCCGTTGCTGAAGCCAGACAATCATGCACGGGTGTGGAAACCTGGGAACTGTACGCCGAGTATTTGGATGAGCAAGGATATCAGCTCAACGTTTTCTCACAAGCCATCTTTGGGAAGGCGATCTATCGGGGAACAAAATACGTCACCGGAACACCAAAACATCTGAACCTGTATTTACACGAGAGACATTACGACGTCATTACTTCCATGCCCGTCTTTGTGGAGAACTCAAATTTTTGTGAGACCTGTCAGGTGGGATACGATCGAGCCGAGAAACATTCGTGTTACGTCATGTGTCATGGATGTAAGACAGTGGGTCCACCCAGTCCACCCGATCCCAACACAAAGACGTGTTACCCATGTCATCGCGTGTTTGTGAGCCGCCAGTATTTTGACAACCACCTCGCCACCCGGTTCAGAGCCAAGTGCAGTGTATGTCATCGGTGGAAGAAATGCGAGAAGTGTCAGAAAGGGGTTGGGCGTCATCAAGGCCAAGCGAAATTTAGAAGAACATCGATGCGGAGAATACGAGTGTTCCATCTTGAATTTGGTGTTCCGCAAGGATCGGTGTTGGGACCGATCCTGTTTACTTTATATACTAGTCCACTTGAAGACATTTTCAGTAAACATGGTGTAAATTCTATGCTCTACGCTGACGATTCACAGCTCTATATTGTGTCCGAGAAACTACAAGATGATATTGGTTCTCTCGAAGCTTGTACTGATGAGATTCGCGACTGGATGAAGTCGCATCTGCTGATCCTGAACGAGGACAAGACCGAGCTGGTTCATTTTACCTCAGTCCTGAAACCAGATGCAGTGAAATTGGACAGTCTCAGAGTCGGCAGTTGTGATATCACTCCGTCGCAGTCTGTTAGAAATTTGGGTGTCATGTTTGACGATGACGGTCTAATGAAGTCGCAAGTGAATGCCATTTCCAAGTCTGCTTACTTTGCTTTATTTCGAATCAGTAAGATTAGGAACCTTCTCGACCGTGCTACGACTGAAAAACTAATTCACGCTTTTGTTTCATCGAAATTAGACTACTGTAATAGTTTGCTTGTTGGTCTTCCTCAGAATCAGTTGTCTAAATTACAGTCTGTCCAGAACGCTGCAGCGAAGTTGATCTCTAGATCAGGAAAGTACGATGAAGTTTCCCCAATTCTGTACGATTTACATTGGTTAAAAGTTGAATTCCGTATCAATTTCAAAATTATGTTATTCGTTTTTAAAATTCTAAGTGGTCATGCTCCGCATTATCTCAGTTCACTGATTGAGCGCTATGTTCCAAGAAATCGCAGTTTGCGATCTGGTGACTCGAACAATGTAACGCTTGTTAGAACGGATAAACACAAGAAGACGAAAGAAAATCCACGAACTACCATCAAGAGATACGGCTGGAGGGCTTTCTCTGTGGTTGCCCCGTTCTTGTGGAACGAGCTTCCACGCAGTGTGCGCCAATCACCAAATCTAGTGACTTTTAAATCCGGACTAAAAACATTTTATTTTAAAAAACAATTTTATTTATAGTCTAGTCAATCGTTTGTTTTAATTTGTTTCTTTTAAATGTGTAAACTGTCTTATTCATATTTGTACAGCGCTCTGAAACGAAGTGTAGATCGCTTTAATCAATAAATATTATTATTATCATTATCTACATTCAACCGCTGAAATCACCCATCGACTTGAACGGAGACAGGAAGATACAAATCGACAAACTACAGAAAACAACGTTGACCCGTTTCGTCTTTCTTGACTTTGAATGCCAGCATACCGGTGAGCACATTCCCAACCTATGTGTCCTGCAAACCTGCTGTCACTTTTGCATCGACAATCAAGATCCCTGTGAGCAATGCGACATGTACTGTAATCACCAACGAGAAATTGTGTTTAAAGGTCAAGACACGCTGGGCGATGTGGGAAAATGGTTTTTACAACTCGCTGCTCACGGTACGGTGGTAGATGGTCGGAAACATGACAGTCACGAATCGAGTCCTGTGATTGCCGTGGCTCACAACTTTAACGGTTACGACGGACTGCTGATTTTACAGAAGCTGCACAAACATTCCGCGGTGCAACCCGAAGTTATTATGAATGGTGGTAAAGCGATGACGATCACTGTTGGTACGGTAAAATTCATCCATTCCCTCAACTTTCTATCGATGGTTTTACGGGACATGCCCAAGATCTTTGGCCTGCAAGAACTCAAGAAAAGTTATTTCCCACACCACTTTAACAGACTGGAGAATAAAGAATACGTGGGCGCCTATCCTCCCGACACCGATTACGATCCGGATGGCGTGAGTGTATCGGAACGAGAGAAATTTCACGAGTGGTACGAGCAGCACAATCACGACGTCTTTGATTTTCGGCAGGAAATTCTCTCCTACTGTAAGAGTGACGTAGATGTCCTCCGCAGATATTGTGGCGTGTTTCGCGAGATATTTCTCATGGACACGGGAATCGATCCCTTTGAAAGAGCTTGACCCTGGCCTCCGTGTTACGCACGCAATACCTGAAGAAAGACACCCTCGTCGCCATTCCTCGAGCCCTGATGCAAGAGCCGAAACACGGTAAGGGCTGGCATCGCCTCCAGCTACGACAACAATCCAACAAAGCACTTCGAGAAATGTACCCTGGGTGAGACAAGAGATCCTGAAAAGAGAGAGTGATAACTAAAAGTTTTTCTTTTCCTTTGTATGATATGTTTTGTTGTATTAAATGCTCTTTTTGTATTTTTTGTAAAATAAATTGTGTTCTAATTTCTCTCCATGTCTGTTGTTCTGACGCGAAAGTATAAATAGGCAGGGGAAAGGGGGCTGGAGGAAACGGTGCAAGATGGATGTGACGTTGAAACATCCCTTTACTATGTTGATCAGTGGTCCAACGGGCGTTGGAAAGACGGTCTTTGTGCAGAAATTTCTTCAAGCGTCCCTGTTCGACGTCCCTTCCCAACTCATCGTGTGGGCTTATGGCGAATGGCAAGAGAGTTACGATCTCTTTCCCTACACTTATGTCAAATGCTTGACGGATATTGACGACGTGATGGGTCAAGTCAAAGGTCCACAGGTCTTAGTCGTGGACGATTTGGTGGGTGAGGACACGGAGATATTGCAAAAGTGGTTCACTAAAAAGAGTCATCACCACGACACGAGTGTCATTTACATTGTGCAAAACTTGTTTGACAAGCAACAGCGTACCATCAGCCTGAATGTCCATTAGCTGGTCTTGTTCAAAAATCCCCGTGATGCCTCGCAAATTGGTGTGTTGGCCCATCAGCAGTACCCCTCCCGTTCCAAGTGTATGCAAGAAGCTTATTAAGATGCGACGAGGAACCACCCATCGTCTACGTCCAAAAAGTATAAAAGGGGGACCTGTACCTCGGAATGAATCTTGTTTGCCACGATGGCTCGCACGAAGAATACGCAGAGGAAACACCCACTTCCAACCCTTCACAGGGCGACGTTCCCGTCCCTGGTATCGGACCTTCGTGATCCCACGGTACGAAGTAAGACTCGTCCTAGAATGAGGGCACCTAGAACACCGTGGTCACCTCCCTCGTTGACACCACCCACGAGGCCCATGTCTCCCTTACCGGCCACAACACCACCACGCCGTGTTTTACCGGTCACACCTCCACATCATCACCTTCCCCTTCTAGGTCTCTCTCGCCAATCTTTCGGAGACCACGAAGAGAAAAGAGGAGTTCTATGAAAGGACCTTCATTCGCAAGTTAAAACACCTGACTCCCGATATAGCTTATGGAGAGTTGGTCAAGAATACGGGCCGGACACGTATTGGATTGTTGCAGTGGTTCAAGTTGGCGGCCAACCATTTGCTGAAGGGTAACATTCAACCACTGCATTGGGAGGACAACAGGGTGGTAAACATCCCTTCCTTAGAAGGCGCGATAAAGCGAACGCTATGGCTGCCGAGCTATCTAAACTATTTGGTGGATAACCCAGGGAACAGAGAGGTATAAAAAGGGGACAGGATGACGACCCCGAGCCCAGTCATGGAGACACTGCGGTATCTATTGAACACTGCACCGAAAGACCGTCCCCTTTTACTCGAGACCCAACACATCGTCGACGATGTGTGTGAGTGTATAGGAAACCTGATTCGCGGCAACGTTCCTGTGACCGACAAAGAAGTCAAGCGCTTGAAAAAGGACGCCCTATTGTTACGACATTTGGGCACGTCTAAAACACCTTGGAAGACCCGTCGGCGACTTCTGAAGCAACAGAAAGGGGGTTTCTTCACCCGATTGTTTCGGTTCTTTCCAAAAGATGAAATTCGCCAAGAAAATGAAACTGGTAACCTTCGACGGACTGCCCGACGTCAAACCCGTCGAAGTCAGGAAAGTCGAACCCGCGTACGACCGAGATCCACTGCAGCAGGCTGTCGAGAATGTCCACCAAGACATGCAACACGTGCTAAACGTCCCCACCCTAACCGACGAAAATGAAATGCAACGGTACGGACATTTGTTACATCGTTATCAAACGATGCAAAGGAAACGAAAACAGATTGTTTCGGACATACCCGAACAAAAATAAGAAAATTCGGATGCACTTATCCTGGAGTCGGTCCCTCGACCGCATCAACGCCGAGCTCGTCTTTTGTTGAAACACGTGAAAGAGAAGACACCTTGGTCGTGGAACGAGAACTTGGAATTGACTGGGAATGGGGTACCGGTACCCGGCACCAATGCCATTGACATCGTGAACGATTTGGTTCGTCGGCGAAAGATTACCCAGGCTCCCGTGGGATGGTTTGGCGTGATGCAAAGTTTGAACGTACCGCGCGAAGCCATTGGGAATCAAGAACGATGGAACGTGTTGTCCACACCACCGGCTCTGCCGTGACGCTCGAGAAAAAAGAGAATCTCCAGTGCGGATACACCTAGTACACCTACCAGAAGTTTCAGATGGCACTCCTTGCAAAAACTAATCTCCAGTGCGGATACCCCTAGTACATCTACCAGAAACGCCAGATGGATCCATCTGCAAAAGCTATAAATAGCCTGTTCATAGGGACACATGCTGAAACATGGAACGAAAGCCGAAGAAAGTGTATTGCGACCCGAACCACCCAACCGCTTTTGGTGGCGCTCTGGGTCTTCACAAAGCTACCGGCGTGTCCTTGGACAAAGTCAAGGCATGGTTGAAACAACAAAGGGCGTACACCTTGCACAAACCATTGAAAAAGAAATTCTCGCTAGACGACCTGGTTCGGGCTTACAATGCTAGACGACATCGGACCATCGGAATGGCGCACAAAGACGTTCTACCCGACAACTCCTCTTCCATGTCCCCCGAAAAAGAAAAAATCAATGGACATCGGTACGACCGTACGTTTGGCTTTACCGAAACATGGTGCCTTCGACAAAGGTCACTGGCCCAACTGGACTCTGGAACCGCTCAACTTTGCACCCAACGGCCTTCCCGGTTACAAACTGTTGGGCGAAAGAAGTGAACCCATACAGGGTACCTTCTATCCCGAAGAATTGCAATCGGTCGAAGTCAACGAAAGAGTACTCGAAAGAAAAAAAGACAAAGTATTGGTGAAATGGTTGGGCTATCCGGCGAGTTTTAATTCGTGGATCGACAGGACCAGTCTCCAAAACGTATAAATAGGAGCGAGAGACGCCAACATCAGTCAACATGCAAGACGAAACCACGTCTACGTCCGTGAGTGTCCACAGCGGAAATCGTCTTTTTCTGTCAAGTGATTTTAGTGTACGTCGTGGTGGGTGTTTCTTTGTCCCAACTGGCTTTCAAACCAGACCGACCGCAGTCCACGTTGTGGACGGCCTTGCTCTCCAGTACTTTGGGTTACCTGTTAACTTCTCCAACCATGAAAACCAAACATAATGAAAAACCACCGGCTCTTTCACCTCACGCTCCCTAGTGACAGTTCCATCTCGTCGTATCCCGACAACAAAGTCTCCACGTATCATACACATCTGGAACCGCCACTTCTCGTCGATCATCGGGAATGGGACGTGGGTCTGTCCATGATCATGTCACCTGACCAATGGCAAAACATCGATTTCCGAGACAACACGCTCAGCTTACGCATTCATCCTTGGTGCCCGTCGAGCGACAAACCCGAAGTAAAGATATGCCGGGAATTCCACAGCGCCCACAAGATCGACCCGTCGCATTGTTTCAAAGGTGTAAAGGGTGGTGACATCAAGAGATCGATCGAAATGGAAATGTACATCAAGAGTGGCGACTAAGGGGTCGCTGAGGCATATCCTGGATGTCCTAAACAAGCATTTGGAGGTGTTGTGGTACCGCCTCCCATCTACAATCATTTGGCCAATAAACCCGTCCGATTGGATCCCAATAACAAGGAGATGACCGACCACGAGAAGAAAGAGCAGAGCGATTACGAAACTCGAGAGGTGATGTGCCAAGGGGCCGCACAAAAAGGTTCCTTCGTGTCTTTCAAGAAAGACGGCACCAACGACAAAGTGTATCTGAAGATCAATCAGGTGCAGATGCTTTTCTATTTTGACATGTTGCCGAAAATCGAACGTCGTCTGTGTGGTCGTGTCCATGTTGGAATGGACTGGAAACGAACTGTTGGTTGCCCTGCAGTCTATCGATATGACCGGAGACGATGGCCAAAGTCTACGCGAGAGGAATTGCAGGATTTGTTCAGTGTACCCGACACGCAGACGACCATAACAAGGTGACCAAAATCAGAAAGTATTCACTGACGGCCGACCTGAACCATGACGGACCCACCCATTTCATCGATCTGGCCAACATGATACTGCACGTGGCCCTGAAGGTAACCAAGAACAACGGGGATGTCCTGGATGCGGATAGTCAAGTCGCACCCATTAACAACTTGTTTCATTCGCTGTTCAAAGACGTCAAATTACGCCTGGGAAAAGATGCCGAAACTTTGGTCACCACCTCTCTGCACACCTATCCCTACCGGGCTTACTTGGAAAATTTGCTGAGTTTCGGTAAGGGAGCCAAGAACGATCACCTGTCGAAACAAGTCCTGTGGGAAAAAGACACCGTCGGGCAGTTCAATTCCACGAAATCCGTCGCCACCGCTGGGGATGGTGGACGACAGGCTCCGAATAACAAAGGATTGGAACAACGCCAGAAAACCATCGCTGCCAGTCGCACCTTTGAATTGCAGTCGCGTCTACACTTGCACATGTGTTTACAAGATCGGTATCTGCTGGACGGTGTGGGCCTGCGGTTGAAATTGGAAAAGCTATCCCCGAAATTTTTCTGATGTACGGCGAAGGCAACGATACAGAAGACTACGAAGTCGAGTTAACCAAAGCCTACCTGGATATCCCGTTCGTCACTTTGGCTCCTAGTACCTACACACGGGTGGCCGCGCAACTTCAATCGTCCGACGCCAAGTATCCCCTGAAGTGCGTGGTGGTCCGCGAAATGGTAATTCCCGACAATCGTGCCAGTCACGTGATAGACAATCTAATTGTCAACGAAAGCCTGCCCGAGAGATTAATCGTGGGTATGGTACGTAACACGGCCTACGGCGGAAGAAAAAACAGAAAACCCTTCCAATTCGAACACAATCAATTGCAAAACATCAAATTGACCAAGAACGTGAAAATTGTGGACGAATACGATGTCGACTTTCTCGAGCGACAAGCCATCGCACCTTACCTGGATTTGATGAAAAGAGTGGCCGTTTTAAACACCCGAGAAGACCTGGACCTCCCTTTCAACGACTATATCAATGGGTACACTTTGTATTGTTTCGATTTGACAATTACTTTCATCCCAAAGCACCGGATAACCTGTCTTTGGGCCTCAAGTTCGGTGCGACCCCGACCAATCACCTCAGTCTTGTTCTGTTTTCCGAATACAACAATGTCTTGGAAATTGACGCCAACCGACAAATCATCACTGATTGGTGAGGCGCTCTCCAATCGACAACTGACACGGGCTTTAGAAAAACATCTCCCCTGTAACGTGTTTGGGGGCGTGTGGGCTCGTAAACATCTGGATATACTGCGCCCGACCCCGTACCCCAAAGCCTATGTCATCAACACGGACGACGAAGACCGACCCGGCAGACACTGGACCGTGTTTGTGTGGGAAGGACCAGATCACATTACCTACTTCGATTCCTACGAGTGTCTACGGAGAAGCCTTTCGACGTTTCGTCCCAGATCTACAACTCCACTACCAACCCCGATGGATTCAGGGACTCGAGAGTGTCGTCTGCGGACATTATTGTTTGTATTACATGTGTCATCGGTATCACGTTCCCTCCCCGCACGCCCTTTCGGTGTTCGGGCACGTGTATCGTGTGAACGATATACTCGTCGAATAAAGGGCTATGTGCAAAGAGGGGTCATCTAGGTCACGCACGTGCTCTAGGTCATCCAGTGCAAGGTCACGTGCACGCACATACACCCACGCGCATGCGTGCACGCACGTGCAAAAACTTGTCATACAAGCGACCCTACTAGTCTGGGTTTGTTTGTTTTTCAACAAAACTGGTTTCAAGAGATGTAGAGGTCTGTTAGGCCATTACAGTTGAACTCAAAATGTACCGAAGTTTCATGTTAACCGATCAGCGTACACGTATATAATTATTTTTAATGCCTCTTTGAATGTAAACTAGGTCAAAACAAAACAAGCATGGAGCTGTATTTACAACAACCGGGTGTGGATATTACGGATTATTGATATGAGAAGTATTTTCGGCATGAAGAGGAGTGAAATATTTTAAAGGAAGTTCAGGTCATAAGGTTAAATTTAAAAAAAAACAAATAGTTCGACTTCTTCTTTTCTGTTGACAAATTGTTTCAGATTTATTTGACCATCACCAGAATTTAAAAGTTTACTAGGCTTGAACACGAAGTGAATAGGAGTGGGTAATATAAATTTCTAGACAGATATTACATTTTATTTGTTGGAACAGCTTTTCGCCTTTCCGTTGAATAATAAGAGGTAGCATTTCTGTTTTTAAAATGTTAAAAAAAAAAAAACATATTATTTTAAAGTTGTCGCAAAAATTTGGAAACCAATTTTTTTAGTAAAGTTTACAGGTTCTCCACCCTACGTTGTTTATTTTTTTCTAGTTATTAACCAGAATACCAAGAACACACAGAGAATTATCTTAATTGCCACGTAAGTGTTGGCCTTCCGCTCATTAATCGATTTGTCAAGATCCGAAGTGACGTGAAATACACACTATTTTCATCCTAACTTGGATAAGATATTGAAATTAAATTAACAAACGCATTTGTTAGTAAGAGTTTAATACTCCTTTATCACGTGCTCTCGTCTAGTTTGGGAAGTTAATACATCGTCCTCAATTTTAAGCACGGTGATAAAATTTCTGGCAATAAGACCTGTACATGACGATCTAAAATATTATCAATTTGATTATGTCTGTAAGATGCAAATTATCAATATTTTGTTTTATCATTTCATTTGCAGTGTCAAGGTCTTAAATTTAGATGTTATTTTTAGTTGAAAAGAATTATTGTCCAGATTATATTCTTTAAGTAAATTGTATGTTAATTTGAGTCTGGTTAAGCGGGTCTTGGAAGGTCGCCATTGTTGTAGCATGGCTGCGGCCATGGCACTGGTTTTCTCATCGTTTATTTCCATTGTGGGACATAAAATACGGTGAGCACACTAATTATTATGTAACTGTTGGGTACAGTAAACGCGGAAAGTGTTTATAGATTGTTATTAGTTGTCACATTCATAAATACTGGTTTTGGAAGAGTTTAGAATTGTCATATTGTAGCGTCTATTCGGCATGGTTGCTGAGTAAAGGCCCTCTCATAAAGTAGGATGTTTGCTTATAATATTGAGGCCTGTTTAGGCCTAAAATCTATTTTGTGGTTATTTCTTATATTCTTATACCCTTAGTATAATGTGTAGATAATTATGTATGTATGGTTGTACATTTTATCATGAAAACTTAAAGGTCGCATAAGACAGTTAGGTAGAAATTTGTAGCTTATGAAGGCTGTCTTTGTGTTTTCAGCCAATCACCATAGGAACACCATCACCACTATATCACCATATTATCATCATATATAACCTCTACACCACCATTAGTTACTCTAAGCACCATTGTTGGATGTCAGCACTGGTGGTTCTTTGCTTTTGTTGTAACAACCTTGTCATGAATAAATGATGTATGTGGAAGAAATAAAATGGTGCATTGCCGTTCATTGTTCATCTGTCTGATTTTGCTGTATTTATCATTGGCGTATTCGTTATTCAACATGGAAGTTGGAATTGGAAACCAGTGCAGTACTAATGGAGGTACGTCTGTGTTATCAAAAGAAGATTTTGGCAATGCCAAAGCTAAACTGAACTCAGTGTATAAATGTTTGAAGGACAACTGAAACTGCCAGGCTGATGGTGGCTAATAATGAAGACATTGTTGCAGTAAGGAAACAATATTGCGACTGGATGTGTTTGTATGAAGATTATACAAACGCTCATGAATACTATTGTTCTTTGCTGTCTGTAGACGAAAGAGCTACCTATTACGATGAATATTTTGATGAGCGTAAGATATACTTCGCTAACTTTAAATCTTCAATTCAAGAATGGTTTATGAAGGCTGAAGATGTAACTTCAAGTAAAGGATCGAGATCCAATAAGTCAAAATCAAGTTGTCATTCACCTCGATACAGTGCCATATCGTCTTTGAAGTTTAAAGAGGAACAGAATAAAGTCGAATTAGCAGCACAATTTGAGGCCTTGAAACAACAGAAAGAAATTAAGGCTGCAAAACTGAAAATTGAGGCTGCAAAACTGGATTTGGAGGCTGCAAAACTAGATTTGGAATTCCGTGATAAAGAACTGGCTTTAGTGAATAAAATGAATATTTCAAATGGTAAGGCCAAGTTGTTCGATGAATATAATAAGACTTGTAATAAATCCTGTGAGAATAACATTGATAGTCGTAAGTCTTCAAAGGTCAGTGTTAGTGATGAACATGTACCGATATGTGATGAACCCTCAAAGTCTGTTAACGTTGATGCTGATGAAAATACTACGGAAAAGCCAAACCTCAGATCTCCGACATTGCCAAACAATCAGCATATGAGTACCAGGCAAGATTTTCTTTGAGTTAGGAATTCTGGTACTCCTTCTATAGGTTACGACGATGTAACCATTCCTGAGCAAGCTTCTAGGTCTATGCCTAATGCTACACTTAACCCTCCAGATGCTCGCATACCTCATCAAAATCAATCCGAAGGGGCCTTGAACACTATGCTTCGTCAGATTAGAAAACCTAGCTCCAATATAAAGCCATTTAGTGGAAACGTACTTGAATATCAACGTTTTATTCGACAATTTAATTCAGCTGTTGTGGCGAACTGTGAGTCCATGGAAGAAAGGTTAAACTTTCTTGATCAGTTTACGACTGGAGATGCGAATAAAATTGTCCAAAATTATTGTTACTTGAATCCAGATCAAGATTATCCCTTGGTGTTAGAACAATTAGAAACTCGTTATGGTAATGCAGAGTTAATAGCTAATGCCTTTATAGAAAAGGCGCTTAATTGGCCTGTCATCAAATCCGACAACCCAAAGGCCCTTGATGAATTTTCCATGTTTTTGACAGAGTGTTTACATGCGGTTCAGAGTATTGAGGCACTAAACATACTAGAATATTCAGAAAATTTAAAGAGGATTCTTCAAAAGCTACCATACCATATTCATGATAAGTTTAGAAATGTTGTACAGTTGACACGTGATCAGGGAAATAGAGTGCACTTTGAACAGCTAGTTCGTCTTGTAAATTCTGAGGCAAGGAAAGTCAATGATCCCACCTTCGGTAAACAAGCCTTATCCGTCGACCGTTCTGTATCTGGTAACCCACCAGTACCACATAAGCCTTTTAAACCTAGAGGGTCTTTCGCGACTCAACTAACTGATAATTGGGTTAAACCTAGTTCTTCGTCAGACCGTAAACCCAATAATCCACCAAAGGAATTTGAGTCTGCCTTCAGCAAGCCATGTATATTTTGTAAACATCCATCACACCCTTTCTGTACCTGTAAAGAGTTCTCAACATTAAACTTTGAAGAGAAATCTGACTTTATAAAATCTGTAAGACTATGTTTCAGATGTCTGAAATCTGGTCATATGTATAAATTGTGCAGTGTCAAGACTAATTGTAATAAATGTGACGGTTCACATCATTCTATTATTCATACAAACAGTAGTGTAAATCCTAGTGGTGAAATGAACTCAAATAAGTTTAAACCTGTTGTTACCAGTGCTCTGATGGGTAAAGATATGGAGGCCGGCACCACAGATTGCACTATGGCAATCATTCCTGTTCAAGTTAAAATGCGTGGATGTTTCCAGTCTTTTAAAACATATGCCTTTCTAGACCCAGGCTCTAGTATTTCTTTCTGCACGCTTAATGTAATGAAGTGGCTTGGTTGTTCAGGTAGAAGAACAAAGTTGACTATAGATACCATGGGGTCGTCACACACTATGGTATCATATATTATTAAAGGTATGCAGATCGGTGACTTAACCTTAGAAACTGTGATTGATTTACCAGACATTTATACAAAGGATGTTATGCATGTGTCTCATGGACACATACCCACTTCAGATGATATTTGTAAATGGGCTCATCTTAAAGGAATTCACTTGCATGTTCTTGATGTGGAGATTGGTCTTACGATAGGCAATAACGTTCCAGATACATACTCACCACTGGAGATTAAAACTGGGCCCCCAGGAAGCCCCCATGGTGTCAGATCCGCACTTGGTTGGATCATATGGAACTTGGTCAGAGATTCGTCTAGATTGAGGCCTACTGTAAATAGGGCAGAAATTCAAGCTGTTCAAGACTTGGAGAATCTACGTCAAATGGTACAACAGACTGCTTCTTTAGATTTCCCTGAAAGATCGATTGATGATGTCAAAGAGAACTCCCAAGAGGACAACTCCTTTATTAAGAAAGTAAATAAAACCTTGAAGTTTGAAGATGGACACTACACAATTGGTCTGCCTTTTAGAAAAGATCAAGTTTTATTACCCAACAACAAATCACAAGCAGAATGTCGTCTTAACAGTTTATTTAATAAGATCAGGAGAAATCCCCTTTATCATCAGAATTATACTGAGTTTATGGATAAGGTCATAACCAACGGATATGCAGAACAAGTACCAGAAATACCAGGAGATGGAAATCTGTATTTTGAATCCATGTTATATTTCTTTGGTGTCATTGTTGTGTTTCTACAACATATCAACTTATATAAAACAGTTTGGTGGCTACCCCAGTTTCATTCTAATTATGTTCTTAAAGTTTACCTGATAGATCCAAATCTTGTGTCATTCTTGGCTATTCTGATGAGTAGAAGAGTTGTTGCTTGTTTTATGCAAGAGACATATGGATGGAAATATTCAGCCTTCCTATGTCCTAAGACGTGTAGTAAATGTGTATCCTGATAGAAATAGTCTAGTGCTTGTTGTGACTGTCAAAACAAAAACAAGCACTATGGGACGTCCAGTGAATAAGTTGTGTATGCTGTTAGAGTCCGATTTGTAATATCTGATTTCATGGTATCATACATGTATGTGACATTGTGGGACTGATGGATGGAAGAAACTGTGTAGGTCAACCTTTATGTTACATGGACTGTATTTTAATAAGAAACATGTGGCACTATTGGGACAACTGTTAATAAATTACTTGAGATGACAATCTGTGAAAGTTTTGATGAGGTGACTGTTATTTGAAAGCCTTATCAAAATGACTGTTATGAAAGTCTCCTTGGAAAACTGTAAAATCACCTTGTGTCAGTTTCATTAAAACATCTATAGATAGCTGTATGTTAGACTATCTGAACTATGTTTAATATAAGAAAGTATAAATATTACACGTTATTGTGTTTAGACATTTGAATTTCATTAAATTCAGCTTTAAGGTTGTTAGTCTACCTATATTGTTAGGTCTGTTAAAAACTGTTTTTGAAATTTAGATTAATTCTATGTTTTACCTATGATGTATATGTATTTTAAGAGTTTAATTTGTCAGTAATCGTTATTGACATTAAGTCCATTTAGTGTTAAGATTAGTTTAAGAGGATAATTTGCTCTTTGTTAGAGTGTTTATAATCGTTCCTTGACTATGCACGATTAGGAGGCCGATGTAAGATGCAAATTATCAATATTTTGTTTTATCATTTCATTTGCAGTGTCCAGGGCTTAAATTTAGATGTTATTTTTAGTTGAAAAGAATTGTTATCCAGATTATATTCTTTAAGTAAATTGTATGTTAATTTGAGTCTGGTTAAGCGGGTCTTGGAAGGTCGCCATTGTTGTAGCATGGCTGCGGCCATGGCACTGGTTTTCTCATCGTTTATTTCCATTGTGGGATGACATAAAATACGGTGAGCACACTAATTATTATGTAACTGTTGAGTATAGTAAACAAGAAAGTGTTTATAGATTGTTATTAGTTGTCACATTCATAAATACTGGTTTTGGAAGAGTTTAGAATTGTCATATTGTAGCGTCTATTCGGCATGGTCATAAAGTAGGATGTTTGCTTATAATATTGAGGCCTGTTTAGGCCTAAAACCTATATAACCTCTACACCACCATTAGTTACTCTAAGCACCATTGTTGGATGTCAGCACTGATGGTTCTTTGCTTTTGTTGTAACAAACTTGTCATGAATAAATGATGTATGTGGAAGTAATAAAATGGTGCATTGCCGTTCATTGTCAATCTGTCTGATTTTGCCGATTTAATGTCTCACTTGTGCCTCTTCAAACAAAAACATTTACCATTCGTCCCGATACGCAGGGGTTTAATGATTCTATTTTAGAAGCCAAAAGGGATCGTAATAAGGCCGAACATCTATGGCGCAAAACAAATCTACATGTCCATAAACAGATTTATAAATCTTTAAAAAACAATGTGAATGAATTAATTAAATTAAATTTTACTCTGATAAAATAGAAAATGGCGAAAACGGACTATTCTTCCGGATAATGATAATGATACTGAACTTGCGAATTTATTCTCTGATGCCTTTCAAATAAAAATACGAACTGAACTTGATGATTTAAATAAAACTATTGACTTTAACGCTCATGATTTTGATAAGTTAGAAAATTTTATCTTGGTTAGTTAATCTTTGGTTTTAAAGTTAATTAAAGATACATTATGGGAGATTTTGACAAGGAGTTAGCCAAATAGATGTTAAAACAAGAATATATTGAAAGTTTCAGTCAAATAGCTTTATCCTGAACAAAGTTGTTACCACTATAATTTTTTACTAGAAATGGTAGTTAAAATCATCGACACCCTTTTCCCACTATGGCCGATTGTCGATTGACAGGCGTTAACTCCACCTACATAGTCTCGATCATCAAGTAATGTTTAAACGGTAGCTAGTGAAGCTTGTGTATAGCCTCGGTCATCACTGTCTTTTATGAATAATTTCCGGAAGTATGATGACGTCAACGTCACGGAGAAACTCCACCCACGACGCCATAGTGATTAAATCAGTCGACGAAATCCTGTTTTAATCAGAGCCCAATCCAAGCCATCCGTGGGTCTACAGTGTTCATTTCGGGCTTGTTGTTTAAATAAAGATCTAATTTATAATTTCTATGACATCTGAGGCTCAAAGGAAGACCGACAAAAGTCAGTTTTTGCTCTCCCATAATGTATGTTTAAATCGTCTGCTCCTAAATATTGTTCATTAGATCCCATTCCGACTCCTGTTCTTAAGGACTGTCTAGACGAAATTATTCCAGTTTTCACTAATATTATTAATTCTTTTATATCATCCTCTACTGCTCCCAACATTTTTAAACACTGGATTCTAATATTTTTAAAATTACAGACCTGTCTCTAACTTCAGTTTTATATCTACATTATTGGAGAAATGTATTGCATCTCAGATAAAGGCCCATCTAAATGATAACTGTTTGTATGAACCATTTCAAAGTGCTTATAAACCATTTATTTCACAGTACCGAAACAGCCTTCACCCGGGTTTCAAATGATATTTTGATGGAAATTGATAATAGAAAATGTACATTTTTAATTTTATTGGATTTATCTTCTGCTTTCGACACAGTGGACCATTCCATTCTTTTACGTAGACTACAGTTTAAATTCGGTATTTGTGGCTCTGCATTAAAACTTTTAGATAGCTACCTTGTGGGTAGAAAACAGTGTATTTTAGTTAATTGTAAATCGTCATCTGGGGTTCCTCGGGGTTCTGTTCTTGGACCGATTTTATTTACCCTCTATACGTCACCATTATGTGATATTGTTAGAAAATATGACCTCAGCTTTCATTTGTATGCCGATGATACTCAATTATATATTTCATTTAAACCTAATTGTCCATCCTCTTTCAATTTATCAAAACTGCAACTTGAGAACTGTATTAGTGAAATTAGAAAATGGATGTCAAAGAACTTTCTAAAATTAAATGATGATAAAACCGAATATTTGTTATTAGGCTCAATGGCATCACTTAAGGAAATTTGCACAGGTAATTGTGATATATTTTCATCTGATTCTGTTCGTAATATTGGTGCAATCTTTAATAGTTTTATGCTTATGGGAACTAAAGTAAGTAATATTTGTACATTTTTTATTTTAATATTAAAATACCTAAATTTATAACTGAAGAAGCCACTAAGTCACTTGTTTATTCCATTGTCACTTCTCGATTAGATAACTTTAATTCACTTTTAGTTGGTTTACCGTTAAAGCTTATAGATAAATTACAAGAAGTACAGAATACTGCTGCTAGACTTGTTACTTTAACTAAAGAATGTGACCACATAACTCCTGTTTTATACAATTTACACTGGTTTAATATCGAATTGATTTTAAGATTTTTGTTACATACTTTTAAATGCTTAAATAATCTAGCTCTTGTTTACCTCTCATATCTTTTAGAACTTTATACACCCGGTCGAACATTACGTACACCAGATAAACTACTTTTAAAGTCAAAAACTATTCAACTAGTCTCTCATGGTCAGCGCTCTTTTAGTTATCAACACCTGTTTTATGGAATAATCTACCATTTAGTTTAAGATGTTGTACATCTCTATATCCTTTTAAAAAAAACAACTTAAAAAACATTTATTTAATCCGGCTTTTTACTGACTCTGTATGCCATCGTTAACATGTCCATAATCTTTTTGTTTATTTATGATTACATTGTCACTTTGTAAAGTGCCCCTGAACATGTTATATGAAAGGGTGCACTATAAATATGCTGTAATGATAATAATAAAGTGTTTTGTACTTGATGCGATAATATATAACGTGACCAGAAGTCGGATTGACGTTGCTGAGTTAGTTGTTAGGCAGATACTATTAGTGTGGAAAACACGTCTAGTTATTCAACGAGAAGCCACTATATAGCTTATAGTATTTTTTTTTTACCTTCAGGCAAAGATGTTAGAGGATTGAAAGCTTATCAGTGTTCTTCGGATTGGTGGGACCATTCGGCAGCTATAGGTATGTTTAGCAAAGGAAACTAGATATTATATACAAACTAAGGGTATAAGGAGGGTGGTGATTCAATCATCGGATGACTGGTTGATACCCCACTTGGCCCCTACGCTAGCATGCAAGTCGATGTTCATGTGAAAATGATATTAAGCCCTGTAACCTAGCGTAATATATATTGCCTCTTCTATTTCAAATATGCTACAAACATGCATTCTCTGGAAAACGCGCTATGTAGTCTATCGTAAATTATATTGTCTCTCCTATTCCAGCAACAATTATATTATACATGCCCTGGGGATCCCATTATGTAACCTATCGTAACATATACATGTATTGTCTCTTCTACTCCAGCTACAAACATATATATGATCTGGGGAACGTAATAATATGTATCTTATCGTAGCATATGCTCTGGAGAACGCACTATGTAGCAAATTGTAAATTATATTGTCTCTTCTACTCCATCTACAAAGATACTGAGCGCCATAGAAAACGCATTGTCGTATAACAAAATGAACCTGTAAACAAATCTTATTTAGTTTGCTTCTTATTGTGAACAATATTCAAATGGAAACACATCAATAACAACACATTTGTACACTTTTGGATGTTTAATCTTTAATCAACGGTACAAAGTCAGAGGGGTCAAAACCAAACGTACGCCGTTCTTGCAATGTTTCTGCCACTTGCGTGAACCATGCGTAAACACTGCAACTCAACGCAAACATTGCCGATTGTGCGTATCAATGCGACTCAGTGCATGAACAATACTTAACCTAAGCGTAAACTGTACAATGCACGAACAGAGCGCAAATACCACTTAACGCGAAATGCCACGAAATCGTGCAAGTGCTAGGGCGGCATAATATGTCTCCACTTCTCCAGCTACGACATACGTGCTCTGAATTACATGCTCTGTCTGGAGGTTTATGTTTCCTAACCCTCTCCCATTAACTCACCTTCTGTGACAATTAAGTGTGACTACACAGCGGAGATGGGGGGGGGGGATAACTGAATATATCTATTAATGATTGATATATATATATATATATATATATATATCTGAAGACGCCCATAGAAGCAGATAGCTAACTTATATTTAATGTATGTCAGAATGAAGTAAAGTTGAGTATATATTATATTTATTACAGCTGAGTTATTGTTGTTATTGTGGGGTGTAAGGCTATGTGTAGTTGTAAGGAAAGCACCATCCGAGTTTAATGAGAGTCGCTTTATAAGTTGGGCTATATACAACGAGTTTCTGCTCTCATTATTTTTAAATGTCAGCACGTGAGTAACATTATTGGTTTTATATTATGTTAATGAAATTGAAGGTATAAAAAGAAAAATATATGGCTATGATCTTAAAATGATCTTGTTGGGCTATAGAGATTATGGACGTTCCTATAAAACATAGCCGAGATCATTTCTCGGGGAACAAGGTTTGATGATGGTTTCTGATAGAAGGGATCCAAGTAAAGATATTTGTAGTTTGCTACCTCTGAAATCTACGGGCTAACTCCAGGAGAGCCAAAAATCCAAGATAACGACCAAAAATGGTTTGAAATTGACATTGACACTATTGGCGAAATAATTCGTGTAATATAGCGTAGTGTTGGTCCGCTGACTTATTTTGGACAGTTTCCGATTCATTTCACAAATGGTTCATCCAACATGGCGCCAAAATCCATAATGGCAACAGAAATTGGCTCGAGAAGTAATCTGTCAACACCAATAAACACACGCGTGTGCTATGTCGTTTCAAGGGTTGTTGGGGATGGGAAACACGAATATGTCATTTCCAAGCTAATTTGAAAGGAGATAGGATATTTTCGCAACTACCGACCAGCACGTGTAATGTGAACAACCATAAATTGTTCCAGACATCCATGAATCTTATCCTGCATATATTTCAGCTATCATAATACATAGCAAAATGCAATTTATAATAATGTATTCCACAGTATGACTCTCAAATCTCAGAAAACATGTGCAATTAGACTTAGTATTTTGAGTCATTTATCGGATTAGTGCACTCAGACTGAGAATATCGTTATTTTGTGAGAAATCGACTGAGAAGTTGTTCAAACACCTAGACATCGGGCATGCATCATATAGACAAAAACACTTCCTATTCACCAAAGAGGGGGGCGGGGGTAGCGCGTTGTGACGATTCCCTGGTTGTACGTGACAAGGGGTAGGGTGGCCTTTCAACCTCATAGGTTTCCCCCGCTTTCTTCCCAGTGATCCCTACCCAGACATCGGGCGTGCATCATATAGACAAAAACACTTCCTATTCACCAGAGGGTGGGGGTAGCGCGTTGTGACGATTTTCCGGTTGTACGTGACAAGGTGTAGGGTGGCCTGTCAAACTCATAGCTTTCTTCCCACGCTAAATCTCTCTCCATCCCATCTCTCCTCTTTTTACCCCCCCCCCCCTCACTCTATCTCTCGCTTTCGCTATTTCAAGAAAGCGATGGTGGATCGATAGTAAGCTCATTAGACATTTTCCATAAAACTATTACGATCTAGATTGTACATATTCTTGGTACACCAATAGCAATATACATAGGCGGGTAAATTGCGAAAAAATAGTTCATGTACTAGGCAAAATAGAGTCCCCAAAATCTAAAAATATGTTGCCAGGCAACGAAACATACGCCCACACAGCAGCTAAATCGTCCGTGCAGTCAACAAGAGTTATCGCATATTAAGTAATTATCAGAAAATCATTAGAATTTGTTTTAGCCATGCTAACGTTTAGTAAACGAAACATTTAATATTATTTCTAAAATTGGATAATAAAGTCAATTTTGCGTACAATCAGGGGCTATAATTGAGGAAGTTACAATCCGATATTATCCGTTGAATATCAAAAGGAACCAAGGTCATTGGGTTATAAACATGCATTTCAAGTTTATTCAACATCAGATTAAAATTGTGACCTCTACAGGGTCCACAACCTTGATATACCATAATTTTTTTTATAGTACTCGTGTACAAGCGGCGGCCATTTTGTCTGTCAGTTTTGGTCCGATTTTCACAAATTCGAACTCAACATTCATTACATTGTAACGGTGATATAATCAAACGTTGTTTTTTTTTAAATCGGGTAATAATTTTGACTTCCAGAGGGACCGCAATCTAATAAAGGCTATTTTTCGTATACAATCAGGGGCCATAATTCAGGAAGTTATGATCCGATATGCACAAATATCGAAAGGAACCAAGATCATTGGGTTATAAACATGTATTTTAAATTTCATCAAAATTGATTTAAAATTGTGACCTCTACAGGTTCCACAACCTATATACCATATTTTTACACCTTTCGGGTACAAGCGGCGGCCATTTTATCCCTCAATTTTGGTCTGATTTTCACAAAATTTGAACTCAACCTTCATTACCATGTAACAGTGATGTAATCATACGGTTTTTGAAATCGGGTAATAATTTTGGCCTCCAGAGGGGTCACAAGCTAAAAAAGGGCGATTTTTTCGGACAATCAGGGGCCATAATTCAGGAAGTTACGATCCGATGGGTGCAAATATCGAGAGGAACCAAGATCTTTGGGTTATAAACATGCATGTCAAGTTTCATCAAAATCGGTTCAACATTCTGACCACTATAGGGCCCACAACCTTGATATAACATATTTTCACACTATTCGCGTACAAACGGCGGCCAGTACCATGTAACGGTGACATAATCAAACATTTTTTTTTAAATCGGATAATAATTTTGACCTCCAGTGGGACCACAAGCTAAAAAGGGTGATTTTTCGTACAATCAGGGGCCATAATTCAGAAAGTTAGAAATCAATGGGCGCAAATATCGAAAGGAACCAATAATCAAACGCTTTTTTAAATCGGATAATAATTTTGACCTTCAGTGTGACCACAAGCTAAAACGGGCGATTTTTCAGACAATCAGGGGCTATAATTCAGGGTGCAAATATCGAAAGGAACCAAGATCTTTGGGTTATAAACATACATGTCAAGTTTCATCAAAATCGGTTCAAAATTGTGACCACTAACCTTGATATAACATATTTTCACACTATTCGCGTATAAACGGCGGCCATTTTGTCTGTCAATTATGGTCCGATTTTCACGAAATGTGATCTCAATCTTCATTACCATGTAACGGTGATACAATCAAACGTTTTCTTTAAATCGGATAATAATTTTGACCTCCAGAGGGCCCTAATTCAGGAAGTTACGATCCGATGGGTGCAAATATCGAAAGGAACCAAGTTCTTTTGGTTATAAACATACATGTCAAGTTTCATCAAAATCGGTTCAAAATTGTGACCTTAATATGGTCCACAAGCTAAAACTATGAGTTTTCGTACAATCAGGGGCCATAATCCATGAAGTTTCGATCCGATACATGCCAATATCGAAAGCAGTCGAGATCTTATGGGGATAAACCTATATTTGAAGTTTCGTCAGAATCGGATAAGGATTGTGACCTGTACAGAGTCCACAAACAAATGTGGACATCCGGACGGACAGGGGCGACGACAATATACGTCCACGTGAAAATGTTGGCGTATAATAAAACACTGATTTTAGGGACTGGAATAGCAGGAAAACGCGTTTGCGGCCGTCAAATATTCCAAAATTTTCTTGGAGGTCCATAGGCAATTAGGCATCAGTTCCGCTTCTTCGTTTCCCGAAGAAAACCGGCGCCGCTGTCTGTAAACCCGAAATTGTTTCGGGCATTTCTAGTTTTGCTTCCCTAAGCCCTGATATAACACTAATTTTACTTTTCTTTTAATTGAATACCACGAATTTGTACTGAGTTGACTATGGATTAAAACATTTTGTCTGGAGCCACTCTACTTTGTGCGACATTTTCCGCGCATCGATTATTACTTGTGAATGCAACTGCAACAGTGTGATTGGATTGTTGGAATTCAGAATGGGATTGCGGTTACAAAACCATTGGATACATTTGGAGTTGCTTATACTGGCTTAAAAAAAGCAGAAAACGCATTTGCGGTGGTTAAATATTCAAATATTTATTTTTCTGGGAGGGCAAGACCCCCAAACCCATCGACGATTGATTGGTTCTTTGGAATTCGTTTGCGACAGTTAACATTTCAAAATTTTCTCCAAAACGGTCCCGTCTTCGTGGACTGTAAACATTCGAGTCAGCCACATGTATCATTAGGCTATAATAAACCACTTTGAAGTTGTTTTGTTCACGGGCTGAAATAGCAGGAACACGTGTTTGCAGCCGTCAAATATTCCATAATTCTCTTTCGATGGGGGGGGGGCGTATTCAAGGTAAGCTCCGCTTCTTCGACTCTCGAGGAAGACCGGCCCCGCTCCATGTAAACTCGAAATTTTTTCGGGCATTTCGGGTTCTGCCCCCTAACTTGCATTGAACCCGTACGCCTATGGCAATATACACCTGTGATATGTTGTTTCAGGAGTTGTGAGGGGATTAGAAACATAAATGTAACATGCTTCAGGGTAAACCCTGCGTTTATATTGGTCAATTAGACACTGTATTGGACAATAACACCCTTCTGTTTTAGTAATGTCTTTTAAAATCCTAAAAAAGCATGTTACAATGTCGATAAACTTCCTGTTTCGCATTTAGAGGGGTGTTATTGTCCAATAGACATGTCCTGAGATTTTGCATTAGAACCTGATCTCAGGACATGTCTATTGGACAATAACACCCTCTAAATGCGAAACAGGAAGTCTTTATCTCCTAAATATGCCATTTCCAAACTGCCAGGACTAATTAGAAAGCAGATAGCATTAGTCCGGGTTATAATGGAGGGAAATTCTCGAGTGTTTTTTCTTGACCAATTTTGTTTTTTCGTGAACATGAATATATGAGGTAAACAGGCCATATCCTGAACCTCTTTCCGTTAGGGCGCATTTTCAAAATGGCCGCTAAAATCTCATATATATATAGTGACTAAATGGGTTAAGTAAGTAACAATGTTGCATGTTTGACCACCTTGTGCATTAATTTTTTTTAATGGTATTCCCTAACAAACTGCGATTGTTTTTCCAGACTCTTGAAGATGATAAAAAGTGAGAGCGCTCTTCAAAAAACGTAGATAGACTGTATATATCTTTTAATAAGCATTTATTAGGCCACGCAATGGTCACATTTTGCACTAATTGTGATTAGAGTTATTCACAGCGCATCTTCATTATAATGTACCAAATATTTTATCAAGATATGAAATAATGAGGGAGCTCTTCAAAATGGCTACAAAGAAGACCGGGAAAAGGATATGGGCCTGTGTAGGTTTCGAAAATATTATTGCAGCACATTTGACTTCTTTTTGCATAAGTTTTACATAAAGTTATTTGAAAATAATCTACCTGTGTGACAAATAATCTATATGAAGGTGAAAATTGTGGGTGTCCTTCCAAATGACCGCTAAAATCCGTTCTAAATTAATAATAATCTGTTCATTTATATGGTGCGAAATCCACAAATCGTGCTCATAGTGCATACTATATATATATTGCTTAATAAACGCCTGATGAGCCGCTATCGCAGTGAAAACGTTAGCATAAAATGAGGTTTTATTTTGCCATCTTTTAATTTCAATTTTATATATGTATATCCAAAGTTATTAGTACAACCACAAACCTGCACTACTTTGTTTCACGGTAAATGATTAAAAGATAAAAGGTATGCCGACACAAACTGATTTCAACACTGGTTTAATAACATTTTAACATTTATATATATACATATATATATATGGACATATGTGCACACAACTTTAATACAAAATTCCAAATATTCCCGTTTTACCAGCTCCTAAATGATTGCACAAAACAGAGAACAGTTAAAGAGGAATATTTCATTAATAAATTTAGACCTCTGCTAAACAAATAAATTAGCTTAATTGATCTCCTATTGATAAGTAGCTAACTGAATAGTGTGTTATGTACATATTATATTTGTTTATTCATTCATCACTATTCATTCATTTATCCATTCATTCATGCAATGTAATGTACCTCTATTGTGACGTCACGAGGGTAACCTTGCAACGTTATTAGTATCAATGGCTTCCTGATGAAAATATATTGAAACATGTAGAAGGAAATCGGTGTTATTTTTATATTTTATACTATGATATATGATACTGTACATTAGAACAACAACTCACTACAGCTATATATATATATGTATATATTCGAAATAAAGATGTTTTAGGAAATAAAACTTGGTTTTTTGTGAGTACTTTCCGCTTTATTAAGCTTCATCAGACAAATGTTGATGTGACGTAATAACGTCATGGTTACAACAATGAACTATAATGGCTATAATATGTATGATAGAATAATATGCATACCATTATGTATCATAAACAAAATTATTAATTAAAAATTTATAATTTACACAACTATAATGTTAATATAACAAAATCAACACCGTGAATTAAGCAATGGTTTGAATTTTTCAATAAAATATGATTCCTTTGCTTCTAATAGATCGTTGATTTTGCTGTTTAATTGATATAGCGGACACAAACATCGAGGTGTCGGCTCAGGGGTATCATCCTGTATAGCGGATTAAGAATATGTTGTCGATGGAGGTTCATTCTTAATCTAGGTACTCACAAAAAAACAAGTTTTTTTTCCTAAAACATCTTTATTTCGAATATCTACCACCTAAGAGTAGCTTTAAATATAACCTTATATAAGATGCTTGAAAAGAAAACAGACTACATATTTAAAGTTAGCGCTTTCAGTTCCGTCGGAACCTCTTCAGACTTTTTATAAATATGTTTTACAAATACGTTTACAATATGTTGAGTTACTACTGTTAATAACAATTTACGTTGAAATTCAGTTTAATATACAATGAAATATACATAACGGTTTTCCCTATGTATAAATTAAATGTATCAAATCAAGCGCTATTAGAAATAAAAGAAAGCGCGTTCATACGGAAATACAATCCCCAACTTAATGTTAAAGTTTAACTCATGTGTTTAATAAATATATTTCATTACATAAATATGTATATTTCATTGTATATTTAACTAAATTTCAACGTAAATTGTTATTAACAGTAGTAACTCAACATATTGTAAACGTCGGATGTGACGTCTTTCTATTGTTAACAGTTTTGTTTATTATTATAGTTACGCTATCATATTAAAAAGTCTGAAGAGGTTCCGACAGAACTGAAAGCGCTAGCTTTAAATATGTAGCTAAATATATATATATACTAAAAAAAAGTTCTGGAAACAACTCTCATGTGATATATAAATAAATAAGATGTTTGAAAAGAAAACAGACTACATATTTAAAGCTAGCGCTTTCGGTTCCGTCGGAACCTCTTCAGACTTTTTAATATGATAGCGTAACTATAATAGAGAGGTTTCGCAACTTTACACTTACATTTACATTTAGACGGTTAAACGTCATCAGTTTTTGTGACGTATGACGTGAAGCGCACGTCATAAAAGTGTGGCTGGCGGATATCAGCCTCCACAACTGTACGTTTACAACACTTAGCTAAACCTTGTTTATGATCCAGTCCATAATTTTTTTCTCTAAATTGTGGTTTTCACAAACTAAATCCACAGAAAAAGAAGACTTTGTCCTTCGTGTAGACAAAATAAGAAGAGGCTGGGACAAAACATGTGCGTGCTTTACCAATTTACCAATCTCATCTTCAACAACCAGAGGCCTTTCAAGATCGTGGACCAAGTTTGTGTCACCACCTACTAAGTGTAAATGTAAGTGTGAATTTAGCGAAACGTCATAATGTACAGTTACACATTCGCTTATCTAACTGCAAATGTAAGTGTAACTGTTAAGTTGCGAAACCTCTCTAATAATAAACAAAACTGTTAACAAAAGAAAGACGTCACATCCGACGTTTACAATATGTTGAGTTACTACTGTTAATAACAATTTACGTTGAAATTTAGTTAAATATACAATGAAATATACATATTTATGTAATGAAATATATTTATAAAATACATGAGTTAAACTTTAACATTAAGTTCGGGATTGTATTTCCGAATAAACGCGCTTTCTTTTATTTCTAATAGCGCTTGATTTGATACATTTAATTTATACATAGGGAAAACCGTGTATTTACCTCCGCCACAGAGATCTAGATGTTCGCTTAAAGGAATAGTTCTATTTTCTGCGTTTTTAATTTGAGAACGATAGAGGTTCATTCGTCTACTTAATTGTAATTCTGTTTTCCCTATGTATCTACCCTTACAACCTGTACATATCATCAAATAAATTACATTATTTGATTTACAATTCATATTTTGTTTGACTGTAAATATTTGATGATTTGTGACAGTGATAGACGACCCTTCGATAATATCATTACATGTTAAACATCGATTATCATTACATTTAGAAACTGTGTAGGAAATATGGAATCAAATTTTGAAGATGTCAACATTGTTCGTAAACTATGTGGTTGTTTAAGAAATACAATCCCGAACTTAATGTTAAAGTTTAACTCATGTATTTTATAAATATATTTCATTACATAAATATGTATATTTCTTTGTATATTTAACTAAATTTCAACGTAAATTGTTATTAACAGTAGTAACTCAACATATTGTAAACGTCGGATGTGACGTCTTTCTATTGTTAACAGTTTTGTTTATTATTATAGTTACGCTATCATATTAAAAAGTCTGAAGAGGTTCCGACGGAACTGAAAGCGCTAGCTTTAAATATGTAGTCTGTTTTCTTTTCAAACATCTTATTTATATATATATATATATATATATATATATATATATATATATATATATATATATATATATATCATCGGAAGAAGATAAATGTAAACGTCTGAAAACGTTTCTAGTAATATAACACTTGTGACAACATTTAATCCTGCTCAAGAAAGAGTGTTGTCCATTGTAGAAGGGCGGTTAGATATTTTAAAGAACAATAGTCGTAAATTAAAATACATCCTAAATAATTCAAAAAATATAAATAGTCTATAACAACCTCAAAATCTTAGAAGAATAAACATCATCAAAGTTTTATTTTGATATTTCGGTACCCCATGTATCAAAGTGTGGGGACCTGCGATGTATGACATGTTCCATTATATTAGAAGGACCATATGCACAAATTATTAAAGATGTTAAATTCTTTGTAAAACAAAATATGAATTGCAAATCTAACTATATGTAATTTACTTATTTTAATAAGTAAATTACATATTTAGATTTGCAATATGTAATGCTTGTAATGGCAAGTACATTGGAAAAACTACTGATCAGTTGAATTTACGAGTTAGCCAACATCGTTCGAATATAAAACTCGCAAGAAATAGATTTTGCCGGTGAGTGAACATTTGGATATTTGTGGTAAAAGTCAATTTAAGATTTTCCCAATGTGCAAGTGCAATATTAGCGTTAATGATCTCTTGGAAACAAAAGAGGGCAACTTTATCGCTAAAATAATCCAATTTTGAATCCTATGTGGTGATTATTTTAATTACGTTTGAGGATTAATTAATGTAATTAATGTAACAGCATAGTAACGCATTAAAATGGCCTGACGATTCGTTTGATAACGATGAAAGTACTAGCCAAAAATTTAATTTTTAGTGTTTTTTCTCTAATATTTGAATTTTATTTATATGTTTAACTGAGAGTTAGATCGTTTCATATATTGTTTTTCTTATTTCTAACACTCTCATGGCGGAGAAAGAACCAAAACCGAAGAAATCTAAAATGCCGTCTCAAACGGCGATTGAAGATTTAGCTGGGACGGTTGCTAATCTACAAGGAGAAGTTTAAATGTTACCGATACAGCTTGAAACTTCGATGGAGGCAACCAAACAATTATTGGATATGTGTTCCAAAGGCTATGAAAAAGAGGATGACACCAATAATGAGCTCTCACAATTACGCAATATAGTAACAAATCTATCTGCGAAAATAGAGGGAAAAGTTCATAAACCAATAGAATATTTACAAAAGAGGCAAGTCACGGTAGGTCCATCGACTCATGTTTTAACGGTAGAAGAAATCACCGAATATGGTAACCGTTGCAAACTAGACATGTATAAGCTATGGAATACACGAAGTAAGACAAGGCAAAGGTTGACAAGCGGCAATTTATGAGAAATGGTTAACGAGACGTGCCAATTGCGGAAGTTCGAGAGTACCTACGACAGATGTGGTGAAAATACGCATGACGATACCAATAATTTAAAAACGTGGGACACAAAAAAGGAGTGGTTAATGTCGTATAAAGAGATTCATGGTAGTAGCTTTTTCAAACAGGTAAACGACACGAAGAAAAGCTACGCCGAAGCTACAGCCATCATTAACCCTCAGGAAAAGAAACCTGCAAATAGCAACCAATTGCCAAACGTTCCAGGAAATTGGAGGCATGTTCCAACAAATAAGAAGAGGTACTTCTCACCCCAAAGACAACAAATCAATGCTCCAAGGCTAACGCGGGAAACTAACTCAGACCCTACAATAACCGGCCTGTAATTAAATACACTAACAGGAAATAGGCATGCAAACAAAATTACAAAAACAGCACCCGGGAAGTGAAAAATACAATTGCAAAAAATTATAATTATAATTTTTTAGAGATGCGCCATCAAACAAAGCGAGACCGATGGAAGAGGGGTCGAAAACAACAACAATTTTAGAAACCAAAATAATAAACATTTCAGACTATAACCTCACCGACAATGATATAAAATTGTTGTCAAAAGGGTTAAAGTTTACTGGTACTCCGAAAGAGAACAAAGAACTCATGCAATCGGAAATTTCGATTACGATTACCAGAATACTTTACGGAAAACGACGATAATGACCCTACACAACTTCATCGTACTGAGCCTGATAGTCTAGTGTGGAACAAATCAACGTTCACACCAAATACATGTAGGGACCCACACATGGATGAATACATACAAAATACTCAGAATCACAATATTCGGTCAAAAGTGGTTTAGTCTAGCATTACTTTCAAGGAAAGGAAAAGTATTAATAATTTAAGCAAAAATCCTAATATAATAATAAAACAAGCAAATAAGGGAGGGGCTATCGTTTTTATCAATAAATCCTTTTATCATACTAATATTTGTGAACTTTTTAATGATGAAGAACATTACAAACTTACCACCGACGTTATAGAACGAAAAGTTAAGAGAAAGGTAATAAATTTCACGATAGCAAATAAAGCTCTATTAACGACAAAAGAAACAAGTTACCTCACAAATTATGACCCCCAGCATGCAAATTTCTATGGTCTCCCCAAAGTGCATAAAAGTGCCTTTAGCCAGAAATCTGTATCTACGCAAAACAATGCGATAACCATTTTAGATCCCGCTGATTTAAAGTTTAGACTCTAGTGGGAGAGCGAGGGCTAATAATCGTACACAAAGATTAAGCAACTTTGTAGATATTATCCTCAACCTTTTTGTACATATGTGAAAAGCTTCTTACGAGATGACATAGACTTTTTGTGTAAACTACCAGAATCTGTAGACACTAACAGCATTTTAGTTAGTTTTGATGTTGAAAGTTTATACAGTAACATCGGACAAGATCTTGGATTAAAGGCTATAGATTACTGGATAGATAAGCTGGATACCGAATGCCCAATAAGATTTCCAAAGTCATTTGTTGTAGAAGCACTTACAATTGTTCTAGCACTTACAATTGTTCTGTCAAATAATATTTTTTTTATTTTGCTGGTCAATTTTATGAGCAAATTAAAGGGGTAGCTATGGGCACCAAAGTTGGTCCGACATATGCAACACTTACTCTTGGTTATTTGGAAGAACTATGGTATTCTGAAATTGGGCAGAATTTTGATTGTGAAACACAATTATTCATTGAAGCAGCATGGAAGAATTTTCTGGATGATTGTTTCATAATATTACCAAATAATCCAAATCTCTCTATTCAACTCCATTCTCTGCTTAATTCGACGAACAAAAGTTTAAAAATTTCACGATCGAAAAAAGCACAACTAATCTCAACTTTCTAGATGTGTCAGTAAGGCTTTTATCCTCTGGAGAAATAAGATCCGACTTATTTTATAAAACCACGGACACACATCAATATTTAGACTTTCGTTCATGTCACCCAGCGCACACCAAAAGGAATATTCCTTATAATCTTGCAAGACCGGTTCGTACAATAATATCATCGGGAGAAGATAAACCTAAACGTCTGAAAGAGCTGAGGAAATTCCTTACAAAACAGCATTATACTTTAAAATTGATAAATATTGGTATAGAAAACGCCTCTAAACTTAGCATTAGTGATCTAAGAAAACCCAAAATAAAAGAAAACGATTCTAATAATATAACACTTGTGACAACATTTAATCCTGCTCAAGAAAGAGGGTTGTCCATTGTAGAAGGGCGGTTAGATATTTTAAAGAACAATAGTCGTAAATTAAAATACATCCTAAATAATTCAAATATTGTAAATAGTCTAAAACAATCTCAAAATCTTAGAAGAATATTAACATCATCACAGTTTGATTTTGATATTTCGTTACCCCGTGTATCTAAGTGTGGGGACCTGCGATGTATGACATATTCCCATATATTAGAAGGAACATTAGCATAATGAATTGCAAATCTAAATATGTAATTTACTTATTAATATGTAATAGTTGGAATGGCAAGTACATTGGAAAAACTACTGATCAGTTGAATTTACGAGTTATTAACATCGTTCTTATATAAAACTCGCAAGGAATATAGTCTTGCCGGTGAGTGAACATTTGGATATTTGTGGTAAAGGACAATTTAAGATTTTCCCAAAGTACAAGCTCAATATTAGCGATACTGATCTCTTGGAAACAAAAAAAAGCAACTTTATCGTTTTAAGCCTGGCGCACACTACGCGACGACATAGGCGATTTCGGTCGCCGACGATGAAAAATCAAAAAATCGCCTAGTGTGCGCACTCAATCGCAAGCGTTTTTTCGTCGCCAGCGACTATCGCGGCGATGGTCGCCGATATCAGACTTGTTTGATATGAACGCTAAAGTGGTCGCTTCATCGGCGATCAATCGTAAAGTGTGCTCACCTCGGCGACGGGTTGGGCGACAGACAAGGAAACAAAATCACCTATATAACCAGTCATTTTGAGTTATTTGTCTCATGTGACATAAACACACAATATGGCTTTGCAAAACTTTAACGAGACAGTTTGGACAGACGAAAAAGAAAGCCTGCTGACTGATTTGTGGTAAATATCGATCTCTGTAGGCCTACCTTCCAATGTACATAACTCCATTCATACTTATTACCGTTCCCACCCCATTCCCTAAATGAGGATCTCACTCTTCCAGACACCTGTTACCACTGTTTGTCATGTATTTTGTAGGCTACACGATGAACAGTCCATTTTATAGGACTTAGAATTTTGACTAATAGTTTGGATTGTTCGTACTTGGTTTTATTTTATTGATCACATTCACTCTGCCTCCAATCATCCCGGTAGGCTTATCTACAAGGTATCATATCATAGTTTAACTTATCATAGTCTAGGCGTCAGATAATCTGCGGTTAATTAATCGAGTATGGCCTAGGTCTAGATTGAATCTCACGAAGGTTAGCTGCCCGGAGTTTACTCCCAATGAAGTTATAGTTTACTCTATTATCCCACTCTGATCAAAATGTAGCCAAGTAGGCTAGTTTGAATTCTAATATCATTCGCGGATGCCTAGTGTACCTACTAGTACTACCCTCGTTAATTTTATAGCGTAAAAGCCAAGCTGTCGTGTATTTCTGTCACAAAATGGTATTTACATTTGAAGATAAACCTTTTCTGTGTCAAAATTAAATCTTTATTATAGATAGAATTCTAATTAATTTCCAGTTTTTGAAATACAAAGGCGCATGAAATCTCTTCGTACACATCATCATGTACCAAAATAACATTAATATAAGTTTTTGACGTGCTGACGACGTAAATACTGCCATTCTGTGGTGTCACATGACGAATCACGTGATCTGTTATAGTTTGCGGGATCGCCGAAGTCGTCGTGTAGTGTGCTCACTCCACTTAAATTACGGCGATTTTTGTCACCAAACTCGTCGCTTCAGTTGTCGCGTAGTCTGCGCCAGGCTTTAGTATTTATATTGTACTTAGTCATTTTTCTCTGTTATGACGTAACTTTATTGTAATGTAACAGCATAGTAACGCATTCAAATGGCCTGACAATTCGTTTGCTAACGATGAAAGTACTAGCCAAAAATTTGATTTTTAGTGTTTTTTCTCTAATATTTCAATTTTATTTATTCTATTTCGATGCAAAATGCTGCTTCTAATTCGATGCAAAATTTTATAAACAACTAGTTGGCACTGCTGTGGGAACTAAATGCCCCCCCCCCCCGTGTTACGCAACATTAGTTCTTGGTTATTTAGAGTTTGAAATTGCGGACAAAATTGTGATAGCATTTGACCATGAAACATGAATATACTTTGAGGAACACTGGAAAAGATTCCTAGATATAGACCGGGAGCCCAGAGGGTCGAACCTAGACGAACGAGGTACCAATATCTGACCATATAGGCATCTACATACTGACCTGGGATGCACAGAAGTGGGCGTCTGCCGGGACCCAGTCCATGGGTGTGACCCTGGTGACCCCTATAATGACCCCAAAAATGGGTTAAACTCATACATTCGAGGTACCGGTCAAAACCAATTTTAAATGAAAGAATACACTCTACTGAGTACGAAAATGACCATAACAGACGATTTTGGCCCTGGGATGGCCCAAACTGACACCCCAAATATAGATCCCGAGGCCTTGAAAAAAAAATTATATTCATGCATTCGAGGTACGAGTTGAAACCAATTACAAATGAAAGAGTATATCCCACTGAGTACGAAATTACCCATAACAGACAATTAGACCCCTGGGGTGGCCCAGACTGACACCCCAAAGCCGAAGAGGGTGGGGTGGGGCAAACATAGGGTTTGCTCATACATTCGAGCTACCGGTTAAAACCAATTTAAAATGAAAGAATACATCTCACTGAGTACATAATTGTTCATAACAGAAGATTTCGGTCCTGGGACTTCCTAAAGTGGCACCCCATCCCAGGGGGCTTAAAAAAGGGTCATATTCATACATTCGAGTTACCAGCTGAAACTAATTTCAAGTGGAAGAGTATATCCCACTGAGTACAAAATTACCCATAACAGACGATTGGACCCTTGGGATGGCCCAGACCAACACACCAAAGCCGAAAGGGGGTGGTTGGGGAGGGGGGGCAGATAGGGTATACTCATAGAATCTGTGGTACCGCTCAAAACCAATTCTCTTGCTCATAACAGAAGACTTCAGCCCTGGGGCTGCCAAAACTGACACCCAAAACATGACCCCCTGAGTTTAAAAAAGGGTTATACTCATACATTCACGATACCAGTTCAAACTAATTCTAAATGAAAGAATATATCCCGCTGAGTACGGAATTGTCCATAACAGAAGATTACATGTGTCTTGGTACGGAATTGTCCATAACAGACGCTTGTGACCCTGAAACGGCCCAAACTGATGCCATAGTTATAACCATGGGGGCTTAAAAATGGATATATTCGTACAATCGAGGTACCAGTTGAAACTAATTTTAAATGAAAGTATAGACACCGCTGATTACCAAATGGCTCATAACAGATTTACACCCCCACATTGTTTTTAAATTATCTGTTATATATGGTCCAGATTAATTGGTTTCCCTTTAATAGTTTTAAATACATTTATCTTGATTCATCAATAGGTTGCCAGCCCAATGCCTTTTAATGCCTGAAAAAGTTTCCGCTGTGATGGTTCAGTTATAAATGGCCCCCTAATCGAAGGTCTTGCGTTTTTATTGTATTTCATTGTCGTGTTTGTGTTGCATGTTCTTTGTATATTTATGTACTATCTATATATTTGCATTGTCTGTGTTATCACCCTAGGTAGGAGTGGACGTGAAACCCCAGCGAACATATCTGTATCATTTGCTTGATAACGTCGAGAGTACCCTTGTGGAAACATCGTTTAGTACCTTGTACAGTTAGGGTAGGTTGATTTCGGAACTGGGAGTTTGGACTTGTCTCGATTGAAAGGTGCTAGCATACTGATCACATGGGACTAATTGGCTTTTTTCTCGTTGCTTTTGTGTTGCGAGGATACTCGTCTACTTTTATAAGCCTTTTGGGCCAGAAGAATTTTGTCAAATTCACTACTCTCTCTCGTTTTAGGCCACCATTGCGTCATGAAACTTACATTATTTATATTATATCGTGCAATGTATACTTACTCAATCGTATTTCTGTCATTTTGCCTCCACTGGTTTAATTTGAATCAATCAGGGGGTCGAATTTGGGGTCAAAAGGGCCATTTTTCATATTTTCAGGTATATTTCTGATAAATTCCTGAGAAATAATGTTAATGAAGGAGAAATCTGAATAACACACACTATTAAAATCATGCGGATGGAACGTCCCCCTCTCAGATCTATCATTCAACGACAAAAGAGGTGATGATAATCGTCTCTCAGGTCGTAGATGCTGTAGGATCTCAAAGGAGCACGTTGGATTTACATGATTTTGGTTGTGCGGATTTCTGACGCGTAACATTTTTCAGACATTTCTTTGAAAAACGATGGGCAAGAAACGGAAGTCAACAGTAACACGACAAGAGAGCGCCAAGAAGTTCTGTGGCCTGCCAACACCACTTGACAAAACTGAGCCACCTACTTTGCGCCAAGTGATACAATACAGCTACTTTGTGAAAAACAGTCAACCTGGCATTAAGAACTATGATATTTCAAAAATGATAGCAAAGGTACTAATTGAAATTTGGAGAAGTGTGAATCCAAGACTTCCCCTCTATGACGAATATTACATTGTAAAGAAGGTGGATAAATCATGCTTTAAGAAAGCGAAAGAAATAAACAGGAAATCATTGTCATCATTACATGAGCAAAATCTGGAAGAAAAACTAGATAGACTTTTCGACATTTCGAGCTGTATTTGTAAACTTCCCATTCGACCATGTGATGACAAGACGGTGAAATGCTCAAAGGTTAATTGCCAAGTGAAACATATTGTATGTACATGTCCTCCGAAGAAAAAAGTGCCCTTAGAAGAGCGAGAATATTTGAAAGACCAAGGCTCCAAAATCGGTGCGAAAGGTTCTTTTCAGTTGGGTTCCGTCGACAAAGAAGCTGTAAAAAGAGACCAAAGGGCCGCCGCTGAAGCTGCAAGACTTCAAATTCAGATTCGTAAACAACAAGAGTTGAATTCAGTAGCTTTTGCATCTACCTCTTCACAGAACATTCCTTGCAGTTCAGAAGAATCAGGCCGATCCTCTTGTGACGAAGAAGAATACATACCGGAGCGAACTCCATCTGGCGCTTACAGCTTTCTGAAAACTGCACGATATGCAATGGAACTTATACGGGCCGATCTTTCATCCAACGTTGGAGCAAGTCTTGCTAATGCCTTTCTGATGGACTTAAAGGCGGCTAATCTCCTGGTGCCTGATCTTAATGTTGAGCAGATTATTGTCGACAAATCGAAACTGGATAGAGAAAAGGCCAGGGTGAAACTAAAAAGTGAAACAAAGTACCAAGAGGGCATGGAAAAACTTATCTGTGTAGGGATAGACGGGAAAGTTGACAGAGATACCCTAATGTATACGGAAGTTCAGGACGAAGACGGTACAGTGAAACTGAGAAAAGATAGGGGAGCGGAACACCATCTGACCTTCACGAACGAGCCAGGAACTGAAAGTGGCACATATCTGACACACAGAGTAATTACACTGGCTGGTGCTACTGGTGATCTTCAAGGAGAAGAAGCAGCAAGCGTACTGGAAGAATTCGACAGCGTAGATACCTTGAAAGCTGTTTTGGTCGATAATACTAGTACTAACACCGGCTGGGAGAATGGTCTTGTCACTTGTCTGGAAAATAAAATAGGTAGGAAGTTACACACAATTGGATGTTCGCTCCACCAGAATGAACTTCCGTTTAGAGCTGTCTTCAAGCACCTAGATGGCAGCACCAAGAGTCCAGCTGCTTTCTCTGGCCCCTTGGGTAAACTCTGTGGAGAGGACTACCACCATTTACCGCAAGTCGATTTCGATAAACTGAGTGGCCCTCTAGACAATATGGATATTTCTAAGGAAACGCTGAATGATCTTAGCAGCGACCAAAGACTTCTTCTGGAATACGTGTGGGGAATTTCAAAGGGTGAAGTTAACCCTAAACATGCTGCTTGGAAAATTGGACCGTTGAATCATGCGAGATGGCTTACCTTGGCGATTAGACTGATGTGCTTGTGGACAAGAGGTGCCTACCCTCCTGACCTAAAAGACAAACTGCAGGTTGCTATAAAATACATAGTAGAAGTGTATGCAGTAAGTTGGTTCGAAATAAAAAAGGACTGCAGGTTTCATAGTCAGCAGCTATATCTATACAATGGGATTCAACGTATGAAACAACAATCAGAGGAAATACAGAGTGTTGTTTTTCACAACCTAAAATTCAACGCCTTCGCCCTTCTACCCGAGAATGTTCTCTACTCCATGGTCAAGTCAGATGAACTTGATATTCGTGAAACTGGAATAAAGAAAATCTTGTCAATCAGAAAAGGCAAGGCGGTGAAAAAAAGGTTGAAGAGAATCACAGCTATCAACACGGAGGCCACACATTGGTCGGAGCTAATTAAGCTATCGCAACCAGGCATATGTGAACCTGCTCTGACAGAACACTTATCCGATGAGCAGCTACAGGAATCACTTCTACATGGTGACAAACTTGAACTGATAGAACTGCCATCGCATTCACAAAGCGTTGAAAGGGCTGTGAAGCTGGTTTCTGAGGCTTCTGGGACGGTCTATGGATTGGACTCTCGTCACAAACATATTCAGGCCAAAGTACTAAGCCGTCGAATGAGACCATCATTTGTGTCAAAGGGCTATTATACTGAGAAATACGATGATCTTGGAATTTAGAACTTTTTGCAGTGATGAAGACTCCCCTGTAGGTCCCAACTTTTCGTTTTACGAGCAAATATAGCAATATGACTCTACAATACGAACATTTTAATATGTGTTCTACATATGTAACGTTTGCGATCATTTAATGAAACAACAGCAGTATTATTCTTCAAAAAATGCTTGAAAATTTGCTATATTTATAGTCGATTTTGCACGATTTTTGAAAATGATTTCCTCAAAAAGTGGTTATAACTATAGATGCCATCTCTTGCGTGAGTCATTACCGTACAATGACCTTACTATCTCGCCTAGTCCAAAGTTGTCATTTTGAAAAACACTGAAAATCGACCAACCCGACGATTTTGGTCTAAACTGACACTCTAAATTTTACATCCCTAGGCTTGAAAAAAGTTATTCTAACAAAAGCCGATGGTTCCATAAACTTTTCTACACTATTGCTAACGATGCTGCAAGGCCTGGATGCCGGCCAGGAAGAATTTTTTTTATTTCCCCCCCCCCCTCCTAAAATATTTCACATAGCTGAAATGGTTAGTCCTTTCAGTGGCAGGTATTTGATAGCTGCCTTATAGTCAGTTTTGTCCATTTCTGGTGATTCCTGATGGGTTAATCACAAGATGGTCTGGTATGAAAACAATATGAACACTACAGGTGCAGTTCTTATGTCCATGATTGTACTTGTACAAAAGTCTGCTTCAATCTGGCCTCACAATACCATTTTATGCATTTTGTCAGTTTGGAACATCATCTTTTATGGGTCATTTCGTTATCAGCAAGATGCACACTTTCATTTAAAATTAAATTGAACTGATACCTCGAATGTGTGAATATAAATTTTTTCTCGGGCCTCGAGGTCGATATTATGGTGTCAGCTTGGCCTGCTGGGCCGAAACCAACTGTTATGGACAATTTCGAACTCAGTGAGATGTACTCTTCCATTTAAAATTGGTTTGACTGGTACTTCGAATATATGAGTATAACCTATTTTTGACCCTTCGGCTCTGCGGTCCATATTTAGGGTGTCAATTTGGGCCGTCCAAGGGCCACAAGCGTCTGTTATGGGCAACTTCGTACCTAGTGAGATGTACTCTTTCATTTAGAGTTGGTTTTGACCGGTACCGCAAATTTATGGCCCCATTGTCAATTTGGGGCATGCCATGGGCCTAATCGTCTGTTATGGACAATTCCGTAATCAGCGGCATATACGCTTTCATTTAACATTAGTGTCTACTAATAACTCGAATGTATGAATATAACCCTTTTCTTAAGCTGCCCAGGGAGGATGAGGGTTCATATTTGGGGTGTCAGTTTGGGCAGTCCCAGGGCAAAAATCGTCTGTTATGAGCAATTTCGCACTCAGTGAGATGTACCCTTCCATTTAAAATTGGTCTTGACTGGTACCTCGAATGTATGAACAGATTCTATTTTTGCCCCACCCCAGTCCCTTCGGCTTTGTGGTGTCAGTCTGGGCCATCTCAGGGATCTAATCGTCTGTTATGGGTAATTTCGTACTCAGTGGGATATACTCTTCCATTTGTAATTGGTTTCAACTGGTACCTCGAATGTATGAATATAATTTTTTTTCAAACCCTCTGGGGTTCAAATTTGGGGTGTCAGTTTGGGCCATCTCAGGGCCAAAATCGTCTGTTATGGGCAATTTCCTACTCAGAAGAGTGTATTCTTTCATTTAAACTTGGTTTTGACCGGTACCTCGAATGTATGAGTTTAACCCATTTTTGGGGTCATTATTGGGGTCACCAGGGTCACACCCATGGACTGGGCCCCGGCAGACGCCCACTTCTGTGCATCCCAGGTTAGTGTGTAGATGCCTATATGGTCAGATATTGTACCTCGTTCGTCTAGGTTCGACCCTCTGGGCTCCTGGTCTAATATGATTGTTTTTTTTATTTGGCTCAAAAATCTAGATCAAGTATCAATATTCAGTGAAATTTTAAATAGCATTCACCCAAAAATACAATTTACCTAGAAACAAGTGATAAGAAAATAACATTTTTGGAAATTATGGTGCTAAAAACTGATGATAATAAAATAGAAACAGATTTTTTTTTTACAAAAGTACGGACACCAAACAATATTTATATTTTGACTCTTATCATCCGAGTCATACCAAAAATGCATTGCCTTACAATCTTACAAGGAGAATCCGCACACTCTTCTCAAATCCTTTAACTTTAGATCTCAGATTATCAGAATTACGAACCTTTCGACATGACCGTAAATACACATTAACGTTAATTAATGACGGCATAAAGCGGACGAAGGCATTTGATATTTTAAAACTTAGACCAGTGAGACCAAAAATAACAAAAGTGAAGTGCATACCATACATCTCCACGCACAATCCTCGAAATCCAAATATGATCAGTGTACTCCGAGATAACTTTGCTCTACTGAGACGTAGTGAACGAATGAACAAAATCCCGAGTGAAACAAAGATAGTCTCGAAGCTGAGTACATGGTAACAAAATGTGGAAGAGGAAGCTGTGGAACGTGCGATTACTTGATTGAAGGCAATTCTTTTAACTTTAATGATTGTCAATTTAAGATAAATAATAGTATTACATGTTCTGTCACATGTAGTATATTTAATAACATGCAATGGGTGTAATGAATTATACATTGGATCCATAAATGAATTACGGAAGCGTGTGACAGTACATAAACATCATATAAAAGAGGAAATATACCGCAAAATCCCATTAAGTGGGCATATCTCGGAGTGTGCTAAAAATAAATCGCCACATTTTCCCCTTTTATAAACTGTCTGATAATAATATCAGAAACTTTAGAGTTAAAGAAGAGTATTTTATAAACAAATTCAAATCTAAACTTTACCATTGATATTATTTCATTTTAATTTATATGAAAAGTTATTGTAATTATCTCTCCATATTAGAGAGGTTTCGCAACGTTACATTTGCATTTAGACGGTTAAACGTCATCAGTTTTTGTGACGTATAACGTGAAGCGCGCGTCACAAAAGTGTGTGTGTATTTAGTTCTATGGTTTGACGGATAGCAGCATTGACGTCATATAAAGATAGACCGCTCACGCCTTATGATTGGCCAGGGCCGCCATGACACACAGCGCGAGATTTCCCTTCAGGGCAGAAGCCGCGAAAACCAATGTAAACAAACAGCAAACTGATGGTGAAAGTCAATCAATTTTTGGTGGAATTTAGGGTCCTATCAACAAACCCAACACATTAATTTATTTAATTGAAACCGTAGCTTTATTTTTGTATAGTTTTTTGGGAATTATAAAGCGTTAAACACTTATTTCATAGGGAAATACAGACCGATACAGTGACGATAGCGCATGTAAAAAGTATTTTTAGAATAAAATAAATCAATAATTTAATATTGAAAAATAAAATTCATTGCTTTAAAAACTTGCGCTCTAAAAGGCTATGTCCTCCGATTTACAAAAATGTTTATTTTGAAATTTTAGAGTTAGTAGTTTTTGTTTAAATCAAATTTTAAAACTGCCACGCCCATATTTTAATCTTGAAAATTTGGCACCCATATTTTATTCTATTTTTTTGTAATAGTAGTAATTGAGAGAGCTATTGGAACTTCTACAACAACTTTCATAAGTATATGAAAAATTATAAACATGAAGATCATATTTTTTGCTTCATTATTTATATTTTTAAAAGGTATTTCAATACAGATGTTCTTGAAGAAAAAACTTGGAAGTTTTAGGGTCCAATTATGGAATTTAATTTTTTTTGTCAAAATCATAATTTAGATGACTGCTGGAAATTGTCACAACTTTCTTAAGTGTATGAAATAATTAAAAATGCAAAGATCATATTTTTTACTTCAATTTTAATATATTTTAAAAATTACACAAACTAGCCGGTATTGTGGTGGTGGGGTGAATTTGAAATTGCTACACCCATTTTTTTATGTTGGAAATTTTTGTAACCAATATTTTATTCTATTCTATAGCTACCTTCTAATATGAAATAATTAAAAACATGTAGGTCATTTTATTTACTTCATTATTAAAACTATTATACAGTACTTAAACTGTTCATTTAAAAATTTCTCATTTGCTCTTTGACTCAGTAATACTTAGACAAGAAATTTGGTATGATTTATCAAAATAGATAAAAAAGTAATAATGAAAATGTATTTTAATATGAACAAACCAACAATGAGGCTGACGTCCCTAATAAAAAGAGTAATTAGTAGATGGCACACTTTACATTTTTTAATTGCTTATTTTCGCCATGTATCAAAGTTTAAATTGCTCATCATCGAACTTAGTCAAGGTAATAATGAAATGAATTGGGGTTTAACGTCCTACTGTTCTGCTCCTAACCTGGCTAATGAACACAGGCATACACCATACAGTATGCTATGAGGGAAAATTTGCCCGGGCAGCAGCGCTACGGCCTACTCTCATATCAAATTCCAACTGCCAAGAGATTTTTTTACGTGTACGTACGTCTGTGTGTACATAGGACCTCTGTTTGTTGCATCATCCGAATGACTAGACAGCTGTCCTTGTCAGGCCATCCGTCCTGCACCACTGACAAGGGGAAACCACGCGGGAAAACCTGAACGAACTATCTCTGCCAATGCAGGGATCGAACACCCGACCTCCAGGCTAGCCAGCCAGTGTCTTACCCACTTAGCCACGTGATCCCCCTTAGTCTAGGTATTGGTGTGATGATAACTTTTTCAATAATTCACTTGCACATACGGTTCATTTGCAGTGGGAGGAAACCGGACGACCCGGACAAAACCCTCAAGGTTTGATAGCCGACCCTACACCTTGTCATGTACAACCAGGGAATCAAAAACCACCCCGGTTCACTCAATGACAGATCTTATGATACGAGGCACTTACACACATGGCCCCTGTATAATACTGGCAATACAAGTTTTATTGCTTGTCTGATAAATTACCACACACTTATGATTTTTTTGCCTCATTGACATATCTCTTCAAAATAAGAATATTCTTAAAATTGTAATCACATGATTTCTGAATGTACAAGTAAGCCTCTGTGGACGATTCTAACTTACGATTATTTTGCCTCATTTACTTTTAGTCAATGATGCAGGATGGAGGGCCTGAAAAGGACAGCTGTCTAGTCATTTGGATGGGACAAAAAACAGGTCCTGTGCACATGTTGGCATGCAAGTAAAAGATCCCTTAGCAGTTGGAATTCGATATAAGAGTAGGCTGTAGTGTCGCACACGCTAATCATTCCACCCCCACCCCCCCCCCCCCCCCCCCCCAATTCAACGTCACGTTTCAAATTGGGTCCTGGAACTCACCAACTTGAAACAATTTCCACATAATCTGGATGTCAGGTGGCTATTTTCATATATATGAATGAATACACAAAAATATAAAAGTTTTTGAAAAAAGAACTACATTATTTGTCGATTACTAGTACTTTTGCTTATTTTATTAAGCTCTTCAGATAATCAACATTTAGTTAATTCAACAAATAATGTAGTTCTTTTTTCAAAAACTTTTATATTTTTGTGTATTCAATACCTAAGAGTAGTTATCTTCAACTTTTCATATATGAATGAATATATAGACCTAGGTAAAGTTATTCATATCTTGCAATGTATTCATATCCTTTAAGTTAAGGCCTTCCAGATTGGGCCCTGCATTTTCTACAACTGGAACTGACTAGACGTATGTTTTATTCTCCATCTGAACGAGTAGACTACACTGTCTTTGTTAGAACGTTATAGAACAATATTCATCACAAAAATATCAACAAATAAGAATCATATTCATAAAAATAATTTCTTTATTCATTCTTGAACACTTTTTGTCTGTTATGAGTTGCTGGTTGGCCGAGAAAATTCATCTGGATTTTCCGGCGTGGTTCCCCTTGTCAGTGGTGCAGTAGGCCTACAGAGGGCTGAACTTGGACAATTTTCGAGTCATTTAGATGGGACGAAAAACCAAGGCCCAATGTACACACTGCACAGCCCGGGCAGAACAGCAGAATCTAGAACTCCATTTCGTTTCTCTTGTGAGTCGAAATGTTTGAATCTTTTAGTTAAATAACAGTAAAATATCATTTTTTGTGTGACATAAAGTCTTCTTTTGAAAAACTTGTTATGTTATTCATGGCTGGATGTAGCAGGAAACAATTCATCTTATGAGACCTACAAATACAAAGAAAGTAGTACAGGGTTTAAAGATGTATCATCACTTACATAAAAAATATCAAGCAGTCCGAGAGGAGGTCATATTTCCAGGGCCTGTGTGTCAACCCTTTATTGTACCTAAATTTACATTTTGAAGAAAGCTAATTTAAATTTATCCGAAACCCTCTTTCTGATCAAATATACAAATCGCTTTTATTGAAGTTATGATGCATATCTTTATAAATAGCACTTTGAATTAACAAAATGCCTAGACCCTTTTTTTTTTATTAAAGTAGAAATTTTTATTGGGAATTGGTTTATAATCTTAATCGAATGTCAAACACTAGCTTCTGGTTATTCTAGTCTACATGGTATTTTTTTGTGTGTGCTCTGCAAAAAAGAATATGCTTCACCCTCGTTCTTAAAGTCCCTAGTTAAAAATGGCCTGAAATGTATTATGGTACACGATTCGTATACCAATGGTAAATTTTTTATTTTGTCTTATAATATCAGAAGCCCATCTTTTCATGGTAAGATCACAACATCAATGTTGATTTGAACTGACAAATAATTTGTGTTTTCAATGTTGAAGACTTTGGATGATATTGAGTTAGAGACTTAGCTACTTTAATGAAGTTAATGAAAATGATGTAAAGTTTCTTTTTCATTTCATTAATTTGGGTCTATTAATATTACTATCATTATCATTCTATGGGCCTAGATCTATTGTGTATTATATATATATATTTTAGGTTCAGCCCCTTTTAAATAAAGTAATCTTAATTATCCTATTTTAAAGCCCCAATAACGCTCTTGTTGTAATTGAATAATATGTCCCAATCTTTATTCTGGTCAACAAATTGTATTATTTTACAATATTCAAATTAATTGATGATACAAATTTCATCTTAACACACGTAATTTAAAAAAATGGAAAAATTCAACTACATGATTTGAAAAGGTTAACATAAACCTTTTCAAATGTGACTTGGATTTTAAAATATTTTCTAACCCTCTGGACAAGTAAAAATATGATGTAATGGATAATTTACAAAACAGGTAGGACACATAAACATCCAGTACTTAGAATAAGACTACTACTTATTTTCTAGAGCTGCCAAGCCAGCAAGAGTGTTATTGTCCCTTTAATACAAAAAAAAGTTATAATCAACAGGGTTTTTTTTCTTGCAAAACAAAAATAAATTGGAAAATATTAAAATAATTAAAATGGTATTGGAACACGACTGCCTGGGTAAAAAAAGAAACAATGATTGATAAATAATAATGCTGCTAAAAATGAATATATATGTTGTAGGTCTAGCGAGGTCACTTAAAATTAATTGTTCTTTATTTCGTAAATTTATCTTGTTTTGAATTGGTAATAAAATAAGTTTTATAACGCCACGGTACGGCCCCTGTCAATGCACTGTCACCGTTCCAACTTACGACAAGGCCTAACGATAAAATGCTTATTATACGAACGAATATTTACTGATAACTAATAATATCGATAAAAAAATTTACTTACGCACTTTCAAATATTTATTTCGGGCACAGTTTGTCAGTTTTGCAGTGGTAGTTTTGGTTTTCTTTTATTCCAAAACTCAAAACACTGGCGTACAGATGGCAGCCATATTGGTTTCTTCCCTCAACGGAAGTCGCAGCGTCTCTCCCACGCGATTCTGGCGAATAGGCGGTCTATCTATATATGACGTCAATGGATAGCAGCTTCGACAGGGTAAACGTTTTTTTCCATTCACCGGAGCCTGGTCTTATGACGTCATATGTGGATTGTGGGTTAGGAAAGGGTTAGGCATGGCCCAGGGTTATGGTTAGGGCTAGCCCTGTCTACATCTCGAGACCGTGACGAAATCTGCAGGCCACAGCCCTTATCCTAACCTTTATTCTAAACCACAATCCACATATGACGTCATAAGACCAGGCTCCAGTGGATGGAAAAAAACGCTTACCCCTCGACAGCCTACTCTACTTTCACTTTAATTTCCAGTTTAATATTAGATACTTTAAAGCTGAACTCCGGTTACAAAAATACCGAAATGATTAAATAAAAAACGTTAACGCCCCCCAGCCTCCATACTTGTTTCCAAGTTGTGAAATAAATATGGCGGACATGGAGGCTTATGACGTGGAAAGGTAAGCCGTTCTCACTTCCTGTGTGTATGTTGTCAGCCAGCTATACACATCCGGTTTTATTCTTGCACTGATTGCTCTATTTTTTACCAACAGTTTACGAAATTAGTGAAGATTGCAAAATGTCTGATCAGGTAAGCCTGTAAATATTTATATGAACTACGTCTTCTACAATATAGCCTAATCTTTACTCTAAAACAAAAGATGCAACAACATTGACTTACCGCAAGCTTAAAATTTTCAACCATAACAAATCGCACAAACTATTGTCTTCTTTCATATCCATATCCTTACAGCGTTGATAGGCCATGTCTTCTTGTAAATATCTTACACATATATGTAAATCCCCCAAAAAGTTATCGCAGCAAATGTCCAACGTAATTATAACTAATATTATGCAATAAACAGATAGTTTAGATTAGATTTTCACATGTCAGCATGATGTCACCATCTTCAATTGTATTTGGCACACGAAAAAAAAAACATAACTACATTTTGGGGCGGCTCTCATTGGGGGAGTGTTTGATAGTTCTAAATTTATTGATGTTTTTTTTTTTGTTATACATAATTATTTTACTAATTAGAAGACGTTACAATCAAGTGATATAACCATTTTGCCGATCAGATTGGGCCTAATATTGGATTTTTTGTTTTGCTTGAGCTTTTACTTTTGTATAATTATTTGGTACATTTAGAGGGTGCCCGATGTTCCACAGTAGTAGGCCCAACGGTAGAGCTACATGTACCATTGATAGCTTTAGGCCTATCGATATCATAAGGCATTGGAGGGTCAGTGAGAAATTCATAGATATCAATTTCTTCCACCTTGGTAAAATAGAAAAAAAAAACCATAACATCAAAAAATTAGCACTGTCAAACACTCCCCCAATGAGAGCCGCCCCAAAATGTAGTTATGCCCCTTTTCGTGCGCCAAATACAATTGAAGATGGTGACATCATGCTGACATATGAAAATCTAATCAAAACTATCTGTTTATTGCATAGTATTAGTAATAATTGCAATGGACATTTGTTGCGATAAATTTTTGGGTGATTTACATATTATGTGTAAGATATTTACAAGAAGACGTGGCCTATCTACGCTGTAATGATATCGATATGGAAGAAGACAATAGTTTGTGTAGGGATTTGTTATGGTTGAAAATTTCAGGTTGCGGTAATTCATGTTGCTGCATCTTTTGTTTTAGAGTAAATACAATTGAAGATGGTGACATCATGCTGACATGTGAAAATCTAATCTAAACTATCTGTTTATTGCATAGTATTAGTTATAATTACGCTGGACATTTGCTGCGATAACTTTTTGGGTGATTTACATATATGTGTAAGATATTTACAAGAAGACATGGCCTATCAACGCTGTAAGGATATGGATATGAAAGAAGACAATAGTTTGTGGGATTTGTTATGGTTGAAAATTTTAAGCTTGCGGTAAGTCAATGTTGTTGCATCTTTTGTTTTAGAGTAAAGATTAGGCTATATTGTAGAAGGCGTAGTTCATATAAATATTTACAGGTTTACCTGATCAGACATTTTGCAATCTTCAATAATTTCGTAAACTGTTGGGAAAAAATAGAGCTATCAGTGTAAGAATAAAACCGGATGTGTACAGCTGGCCGACAACAAACAAACAGGAAGTGAGAAGGGCTTACCTTTCCACGTCATAAACCTCCATGTCCGCCATATTTATTTCACAACTTGGAAACAAGTATGGCGGCTGGGGGCGTTAACTTTTTTTTATTTAATTATTTCGGCATTTTTGTAACCGGATTTCAGCTTTAAAGTTAGCTTCACTTTTTGAGGCCTATGTCATAGAGTATTATTATTAGTATTAGTAAAACAGGTAAAGTAAGGGTTGTTGTCGAGATCGCTGATATGTCAAAATAAATTATTCTATAACCTTTACGTGGAAAGAGGGGCCCGGAGATAAGTCGGTCCATGGATCTTTATTATTATTTTTATCAAACAATAAATATTTGGGTGAGAAAATTTAAAAACGTAATATTTGTGCACGATTTAAAACAGTTCGACACCGATTGATTGATGCGATAGAACATAGTGAACATCCGGGTAATTTACGTTCATACTCCCCGGAACTAACATGGCGGCCGTCGCTTCATTCCGGCACAAACCTTTAACGTTGTAGTCATGGATGTCACGTGATCAGTGCGGACTCTAGTTTCTATATTATATATAACTCTATGGTCACCACCTACTATTACTAAGTGTTAATGGAACTGTGAATTTAGCGAAACGTCATAATGTACAGTTACACCTTCGCTTATCTTAATGTAAATGTAAGTGTAACAGTTAAGTTGCGAAACCTCTCTAATGACGCCACATAATGACGTAACGCCATTATCTATTATTGCCTTGAAAACCTAACGGCGAAACATGTAGGCATTTAAATAAAACTTCTTTAGTGGTACTTTCTACTTACTTTTTAAGAATGTATGATATCCTTTTACGGTAAGCACCCTTTTAACTTAAAGAAAGACACAAAAATACTAATTTGACGGTTAGCGCTTTTATTTATGAAGAATTGGAAAATTAAACGAACGTACCTTTAGGGAAGTGAAGTTTGATTGAAATTCTACGAGTCATGTAAGGAACGGAGGAATTATGTGAGATATGCGCATGCGTATCAGAATCATGATTTAAAACGACTGTGGATATTTGAGGAAAGATGGAACGGAGGTAAATTCAACGAGGTAGGTAATTAGAGGAGGGCACATAATTCCTCCGTTCCTTACATGACTCGTAGAATTTCAATCAAACTTCACTTCCCTAAAGTTAAGTTCGTTTAATTTTCCAATTCTACTTCGTCATGACGTCACTACAAAATCATGTGAGACTTTAAATTTAAAGCTCAAATATACACAGACCAAAATAAAACAACAAATAACCAATTGAAAATTTTTATTGTTATACATAATCAAAATTTCAAAAATTAATAAATGTATTCAAACAAAAATTAATGGTGAAAATTTTTGTTACAAACATCAAATGTATTTCTTAGTAATAGTAAACTAAACCAAACAATACATTTCAATATATAACTTGTTATACAAAGTGCAAACATATTTAAAACCCTTTTATGGACGAGAACTGGGTTGACAGTCCAACAAAGAATGAGAAAAACTTTCATCAAGTAACGTATTTCTAAGGTAAAACCTCTCAAAATTTCTATGTTCTGGCCAGCCTGCAGATTTCATTATAATGTTTAAAGGAATATGTCTACTATGAGCTGCAGATCAGGGTTCAATTTAGTCTAAACCCAATGAGTAGCAAATTTTTGTGACAGATTCACATTTTGGCTAATCAATTCAAAATTTGAATAGCATTTGCTCATATTTGAGGAGCAGTAAAACGAAGCCTACAAATATTTCCAATTCCGATTTCTCGGGGTATAAGTGGATACTTTTTTCCGCCAATGTCCGGCCTGCATTGTACACTCCCCTTCGACTTATGTATGGGTGAAGTTAATAAAAAAAATTGACATCTCCAAAAAAAATTGCAGTTACTAGTTACCGTCTATCCCCGATCGTCTAAATCAAAACTACATGTACTGTACAGTACTTTAAATTACACCATTCCAATCGAAATATTTGTAGGCGCGGCGTTGCTTGTTTATTTCTCTATTTAAAAACATCCTTCCCTCCGCCTTTAAAATATCAACCCGAGAATATGCCATCAGCATAACATTTTTGTCAGACATTCGTCAAAAACGGCACGTTTCACGCGTCTCGCGAGATGTCTACTTTTAGTTTTCAGTTAAGTTAGCCAATCATACAAGACTGTGACGTTTTATTCTATTTTTAGTAACATATTTTATAAACACGTGTGATTAAAAACAGAGTCTGCATTGTCTTCTAGTTATCGAATATATTTAAATAAAAACTGTTTCAAATTAATCACGACCACAACTTGGAATATTAAACAAGTGAAGTTAGTCGTGCATTTATAATTCTACTCCACATTCATCCAAAATATAATGAATCGCACTTCACAAGTTTGAAAACAATTTTTGGCTAATGAATAGAATAATTCTATGGCTTTTACCGCGATATGAGTCGCTTTTTGCGATGCGATACCGCTTAAATTGAACCCTGCTGCAGATGTTGAAGCCGATCTAGTACTATGTGCTTGAAAAACTGTGGTATCAATATTTGCTCTTGATAAGCCTTCTTTCACCCATTTACTAATGGTATCTTTACTCACTTTCTCGTGAGGATTCACTGAACTAATAAACAGTAGTGTTTTACCATTTCTAATGTTTTCTGTTTTTACCAAATAATCTTTTAGAGTATTGACAGGACAAATACTTTTGTCTACATTAAATTCATGTAATTCTATTGGGTCCAGATGCTGGCCTATCCTGCTCTGTTTTAATAATTCAGTTATGGTAATTACACACTTGTTTCCAATAAAAGTCATATATTTATATTAATAAGATAAATGTTTGGCATCGTTGAGCAGCCACTATGGCCAATAATGTTGATAACTTTACTGATAAGTCTTTAAGAGAAATTTGGTTCAAGGGAGGTAACTCTTTAATAAATGTTAAAAATTGAGAAACATCCCATGTTCTGTTGTATTTTGGTAAAGGAGGGTTTAAGTTAAAACACCCTTTCATAAACCGATTAACAAGTGGACGGCTACCAAAATTAGAATTTAAGTCTTTAAAAAAAATACACAGGATAGTGCAGATCTTGCACTATTGACAGAATTGTATCTGTATCCATCATCAGCCATTTCAACCAAAAAATTGATCCCATCCTCTAAAGTTGTTTTAAATAAATTAATCCCTTTGGATGTATAAAATGCTTTCCACTTCTCGAGATGTGATCTACATATTGCTGCTTAGTACTTGTTCTCCATGATAAATCAATGATGTTTGCGGCCTTTCTTGAAATTCCTCTTGCATCAAGGTGTTCCCTGACACGAGGCAAGCTATTAGTTTGAGCTTGGGTGAAAGAGTGTGTTTTGAGGCTGGATTTTGTGGAAGAATCAGTAATTTTTGCCGTCTGGTATTTAGAAGAACTGTATGCTGATTTAACATCCTTAATAATAGACTGAACCAAGCCTGTGTTGTCCATAATGGGGTTATTAATATGCCTGTTGCCCCCTCCTCCTCCACCTTCTTCAGCGCATTTGGTATAAGACTGGAAGGAGGAAAAGCATATATTTTAAAACCAACCCAATTTACAGTAAAGCTGTCAATAAATATGGCATTTGGATCTGTTGGTAAGAAATATACTGTCCTATTTGATAGTTTAATCTACTTGCAAAAAGGTCAATATTAGGTTCATAATTCAATTTTCCCTTTACAGCATTGAATAAAATTGGATTTAATTTCCATTCTGAACCAAGCCTTGTTTGCCTCGACTCAAAATCAGCAGTTATGCAGGATATGCCTGGAATATGTGCAGCAGTGAGCCAAACATCAAATTTTTGACACCAAAGCCAGATCTCTTTTGCCATATAATTGCAATCATTTGAATGACTTGTTCCCATGTGATTAAAACAAGTTAAGGCCGTGAAATTATCAATATACCGTTTTACATGTTTTCCAGTGACCTCTTTAGAGAACGATTTTAATGCCAAAAGCACTGAAAATGTCTCCAGATAATTAATGTGGTGCTCAGATTCTGCAGATGATCATGAACCACCCGAAGATACATCACCCAATTTTACACCCCATCCAATTTTTGAGGCATCTGTGTACATAATTAGTTCTGGAGACTTTCTGCTGGTGACATTAAAAGATTTGTCAATTGATGATATCCACCAATTAACCTCAGAGAGAGACTCTCATGGTCCTGTCGTAACAGCTACTACTCAATCCATTTTCTTTTTTTTAAAAAAAAAATAGTGGTCCATACATAACAGCTATCATGTTTGAGGTCAATAAACCAAGAACCCTTGCCACTTGTCTAATGACATCATTATTGGAATGATCCAGCAAATCAGTGCAAGCACTCTTAACTTTTCCCATTTTTTACCTTTGTAAGTGTAATTGTCATAATGGAATTAATAATAAATCTTAATATTTCAGTGCATTGGCTTGGATTAAACACAGATTTTTCTGGGTGGACAACAAATCCTAAATTATAGAATAATTGAGTTGTGTCCCTTACATTTTGCCTACATTCTTATAATGTTTGTCCTTGAAGGTAAACATCATCACAATAACCAGAACATATATATGACCTCTGGTACGAAGGTGGGATAAGACAGGTTTAACAATTTTTGTAAATTGTCTTGGACATGAAGCTAAGCCATTCGGGAAACATGTATACCTATAGTAATTATCATCCCATTTAAAACATAAATATGATTGCGATTCTTTAAGAATTGGCACAGATTAATAAGTATCTTTTAGGTTAATTGCGGCCATGTAACAATTAGGTCTTACTAATTTAAAGATCGTAGAAATGGTGTCCATTTTGAAATGTTTATACTCAATGTAATGTTTATTCAAGAATTTAAGGTTAAGTATGAGTCTACCCGCTTGATCTTTTTTCAGCCGAATGAAAATGGAGAAATGAATTTAATGTCCTCAATTGTAGTTTGTAAAGTAACTTTTTTATTCAAGAGTTTCTCTATTTCAGTATTAATCATTAGAGTTTCATCTTCATTAAAGTTAATTACAGGACACCTATTTCTGTGAGGTTCGTCTTCGAAATTTGATGGAACCCCAACTATCAAGTTTAATATTTCTGAGTCAGAAGTTATAAGCCTCCATTGATCTATATGATGCTTTAGCCCACCTGCCATGAAGCTATGTACTTGAAATCTTAAAATTTCATTTAAATTGACACAGAATGCCTCATATGTACCTGCCTGGTGATCTAGTTGGATGTTGAGCTTGAGGGCTTGTTCTTCCCCTGTCTTTTTTGGGCCAATAACCTTTCCTTCTGTTGGACCTGTGGTTCCGATATTTCTCGTAGGACGGGTTCTGGCGTTTGTCTAAAAAATGCCTCTTATTAGAATTGTAACCATGCCCATAGTTCTATTCTTGATTGAAGGTTGAAGTGGTCTTAATCTTATTCACTCCTCTTATTTCTTTAAGAGTTTTATTAAGATCATCCCCAAACAAGAAACTTGTAACTGGGATTTGAGCAGTGCCAATGATTTGAAACTCTTTGCTTAGAGACCCCTTTAACATTTCACGTGTTTTGATAGACAGGTCAAAAGATGCATGGCCTAAAAAAGATATAGCATCAGACGATTTTCTGATATTTTCTTCATCAATATTTTTGCTTTTTAACATAGTGTCTAATACTTCTATGTTTGTGATACAGGCCTTAGCTAGTGCATTTTGTGTGTTGGCCATCCTTATATCCTGTCTTTTTGTATAATTTGACAGTTTTTGTCATATTTCAGGGTTTATGGTTGGAACTATAAGTTTCTGACAATTTGTGGGTCTTAGAAGTGGTTCCATCCTGCTTTTGAGCTTTTCATCAGTGAGTTTATTAGCCAATCTTTTGTTTACTAAAGTGGCTATATTTCAGGTACCGAGAGGCCTAACCTCTCATCAGAGTCATATTCAGCCTCTAACTCGACCAATGTATCCAAAACCTCACTGTTGTCCCCTGGTTTTCATTTTCATTTGCTTTGGGCATAAGGATGGACATATCATCTACATCACTGACAACATCCACCGATTCGTTGTCCGAATGCCTGACCATGTTCAGTTTTGCACCAGACAAAGGACTGTCAAATTCCATGTCCATATTTTCAAGCTTACGCTTTGTAGTGGTACATGGTTTAGTACTGGGTTTACTAGAAGTAGAGCTGCCTGAAGTAGGACTTGATGGTCTTTTTGTCAGTTGTTGAAGACTTTGAGCCATCATCGTCATATTATCATTCACTGTTGTGATAAGGGGTAAAATTTCATCATCTTTTGTCGCGTTGTCAGTAGTGTTACACGCACTAGGTTGATTTTCGTGATAGATCTCTTCATACGCTGCTACTGCTACATCATTTTGGTTTAGGCTCGCCCGAGTCGGACGCCATCTTGAAACTTCAATCCACGTGGTGGGAAAAAAGAAAAAGGCCAAGTTTGACCTTAAAAGCCCCCAAAATCTAATTAAAGATTTGTAAAAAAGTTGCCGTGACTGAGTCAGCACACGATTGCAACGGAAATAAGAATGGTAGGTAGAGTCTTGCCCACCAAACTCTGTTTAGGCCTAATTTGCGGAAAACAAAAAAGTCGTCTTCCTGCTCTGAAATGCGAGTAATGATTCTGATACGCATATCTCACATGAATTTGTAGTGACGTCATGACGAAGTAGAATTACGTAATAGACGCAACGTCATTGCGTTACTATTTAAATATATATCAAATACAACATAGGTAAAGTTTTTTTTCCTTTTTTCCATCCACTGGCGCCTGGTCTTATGACGTCATATGTGGATTGTGGGTTAGGATAAGGGTTAGGCTTGGCCCAGGGTTAGGGTAGCCCTGTCTACATCTCGAGACTGTGACGAAATCTGCAGGCCACAGCCCTTATCCTAACCCTTATCCTAACCCACAATCCACATATTAATCAAGTTCTTGGATGACAACACTGGTATATACTTCTAATAATACTTTTATTCTGCTTCTTGCAATAGGTACAAACCTCGTAATGTAAACGACCGTATAACAAACTTATATGAAGGGAATCATGCTTAGCACGAGTGTGCTCCAGAAGCTCTCGTCTCGTCTCATGCCAAGGCGCCCATCATGGCCTTCGCTCAGTCCTGACCGAACCTTACTCCTAGCCCTGACTGGAACTCATTGACAATTCGTTTCTGTTCTGAGTTTATGAACGTATTCAAGACAAAGGAGCTCATTAGACAACCGGCTAATGTATCAAGCATCATATCAGGTTTAACATTCAGTATAGTTTATCAGACAAAGAAAGTTAGATAAGACATGCCAACAACAAGTTAGAGTTACACAATGACATAAGGAATGCTACCAAGATCTCCAGTCGGTTGTTGATAACAGGTTGATGTTACATCACTAACACGTATTTTAATATGGCAGGACGCTTCTATGACATATGTCATTGTGTTATAGTGTACAAGGGAAATACATTGAATTTTCCACCTCCACGCGTTTTGATGTGTGTACTTAAAGGTATTGTTCGATTACTAGGAACCTTAATTTGCGATCTATGAAGATTCATTCGAAGGTTTAGTTGACCTTTAGTTGAATTATTTCAATCACGTCAACACCCGTCTCTTTAAATGCCGCAGTTTAACTAATTTCCCGTTCTTTCAAAAAATCTTCGATATTGTATCGATATTCGAATAACATTTTCTTTCATAATTCATTTACTAGCCACTCGAGAATCCAGCATTTTAAATTTGAAGGAAAAGCCTAAATCTATATTGAGAATATTTTTAAAAAAATGAACGCAAAACGTGGGCAAATAACGGCTTTTTAAAATAGTTCCTAAGAAAATCCCTAAATATTTGAGCTACAATATCGATAAACACCTTCCTTACGTATTTATCGCGTCTCGTGTTCTAATGATTAAAGCATGGTTGTTAAATGGACAATAAACCTCTGTAGAAGGCCACTACAGTCTATAGTGACTTGTAGTAGCAATCGCGTTGCGTTGTCCCCCTAAGTCAAACACGCGTTCAGTTTGTGAATAGGTTTATTACATCAGTACGTTGCGTTAAATACAGGAATGAGCGGTACATCATTACTTTGCGTTGAAATACAGCTTTATACGTTATTCGTTTATAATGGCTCTTCCGCGGTAAAGTCTTTAAACACATGTTTACTGTTTCTTAGATTCGTAAACTTACTGGCTAGATAACGTTCACGTTCTGCACCAACCAATACCACTGGAAAATCTTGTATTTTAATATCTGGTACACGTTTTAAAAGAAGAGTTCGTAAACGAAGAATATGAGCAATAGCACGTTTGAATTTGAAATAATCGGAATAATATTCAATTAATCTTTGCAGGAGATCATTTTCGACGGCCATCGTTGCCAACGACTTAAGTTCAGTTTTGACCCCAGGATCACTTGAATCAAAATCAACAAGCACTGTTTGTTGTTGCCATGAGCCAACGTGGGTTCTCTGTGAAAGCGTTTGTGGAAATTGTCCTTGAAGAATCGTCGGCTGGATTAAGCGCTGAGCTAACATACTTCCGCTGGTTTGGTTCTGATGAGCTTCTTATTTCACTAACACGATTTGCGACGAAAATATGAAACCCTTTTGACTCGTTTCCTATATACTGCAGAACAGTTGTACTATCTGTCCAAAATATGACAGTTTCCGGAACCAAATCGAGTTCATTCTTTAACACGCGACTTAAATATACTGATATCGTGGCGGCTGATAGTTCAAGTCTCGGAATTGTCTTCGACTTCAATGTAGCTAATCTTGATTTGCCGATAAAGAAAGCACAGTGAATCTGATTGCGATCATTTGTAACACGTTGACAACATGTAAAGTTATAGGGCTCAAGAAACCCAAAGGATCGAACACGGAACCAATAACGGAAAGAATGCCCCTTCTTGTGAGAGGCCTGTCTTTAAAGTTACATTATGGGAGATTTTTATAAGGAGTTAGCCATTCTTGCTATAACAGTTCAAAAATAGATGATGAAACAAGAATAATTTGAAAATTTCAGTCAAATTACTTTATTCTGAACAAAGTTATTACCACTATAATATTTACTAGAAATGGCATCGACACAATTTTTCGATTATGTTCGACCGTTGATTGACAGGCGTTAACCCCACCTACATAGTCTCGATTATCAAGTAATGTTTACAATGACTGTGGTACTGTTAGCGTATTCGGTTTGAGACGGGACTGCAATTCAATTCGTATTACATTTATTATTTACTACAAATTAGAATTAAGACTTTTAATATATAGATAAGAAGAGACAGTCTGCGACAGGATTTTAAAGTTTGAAAGGAATGGACCAAATCAACCAGGCAGTATTGTAAATAAATTATAATAAATAGCCGACTTCTTGCGTTGCCTGCATGTACTCTTTTGTACTTCAGGCAGGCCAAAGTGACTCCCTAAGCAGACGAATAGAAAACAGTGATCCGATGGGCTTGCAATTCAACTGGGGTGATGTTAGCTGCGATGTTTATCAATTTCCATAATTTTACTGAAACGCAAGTGACAGAACCGCGTATAATAACGACAGTGTGTATTATAGGAAGGCAGCTAATTTCCGGAAGTATTATGACGTCTACGTCACGAAGAATCCCCGCCCACGACGCCATTATGATTAAATCAATCAACGAAATCCTGTTTAAATCCGAGCCCAATCCAAGCCATCCGTGGGTATACAGAGTTAATTTTTGCCTTGTTGTTTAAATAAAGATCTAATTTATAATTTCTATGACATCTGAAGCCCAAAGGAAGACCGACAAAAGTCAGTTTTTGCTCTCCAATAATGTATCTTTAAGAACGATACTGAAGTTAAAAGTGTCACTTTCGATACACCATCTCACACCAAGAGCGTGTTCAATTGAGGCTTTGGGGCCATTGATATTCAATGATTAGTGATCTTCCGTTCCGGAGTTATACTCTCCATTCTGTGAAAAACTTGTTTTAACGGATTTTCGCGTTTCAGTGTTCTGCGACAAGGATGACTCCTGTTAATTTTCAGCAATATAAGGTTTTCTGAGGCATAGATGTTGCGTGGGCGTATCTCCACACTTTGCGTAGTGGTGCCATAAGCAGAGGAACCGTATTTATTTTCGGCGGAACAATGAACCTTATTGATTTTCAGCGCTTCCTGACGTTTTGTTATGGCGTTATTCCTATTTTCCGTTAAACCTTGTGGACGCGGTTAAACTTAGAGTTTTTCAACATCTTTTTATTTAAAATCAGCTCCGAGACATTTGTGCCACAAAACAATAAAGTCTGTGTCTAGTTTTATTCTAAAACAAAATATGCTCTGAAATCCATGCAAAACATGACATTTTCAATTAAACGTCGCACACACATTAAATTGGAATAATTTAACAAGCATGTCTGTAATTCAATGCTTCACACATTAAAGCTAACGTGGTAGGGTTTTGCATTTCATATTTGGTGTGAAGTATTGGGGCTATAAGACGATGAAACCAATTAATTGAAATCATATTTCAATTTAGTGTAAATCATGGGTACCCTTAGTATTGTCCGTTTATTCATTCATTAGTTAGCAGTTTTCCTACGTAACAGTATTTTTTGTATCAAAGTTGGTGCGAAGTATTGGGCCAATGGTTGTTTCACAACGTGGAGACACTATCATAAAAGGTTTCATATTAACTCGAGATCTCGAGAAAATTTAAATAGGATTTCAATATCTCGAGAACATTAACTTGAATTCTCGAGAAAATTTACACAAGATGTCAATATCTCGGGATAATTATCAGGGGATTTCGAGAACATTAAATTGAGATCTCGAGAAAATTACCAAAATTACCAACTTTGATACAAAAAATAGTGTTTCAATTATTGAAAATGTCAATTTTTTCAGAGCATATTTTGTTTTAGAATAAAACTAGACACAGACTTTATTGTCTTGTGGCACAAATGGCTCGGAGCAAATTTCAAATAAAAAGATGTTGAAAAACTCTGGGTTTAACCGCGTCCAGTTAGTTTATTTTTCTTTTGTCTTGTGGTCACTATAATCTGTAATTTTAGGCCCGGATTTTTTTGGGGGTATTTTTTTTTTTTTTCAAAAATGGTTATTCACGTATAAAGGTCTATATTTGTGTCTCATATCTAGTGATTTTAGAAAAGTTCAAAGAAATACTATAGGCCTATAATGAGTTATTTTCTTTATCTGTCCTTGATATTAATAACAAAGGCGTTTTATAGTTGAGGCGGTGGAGGCGCCAGCCTCGTCGCGAAAAAAAAAATCAAAGAAGTTGAAGAAATAAAACTGAAGAAAAAAATGAAAATGTACCCTAGTAAGGAGGGCAATAAAGGCAGACAAAAGGGCCCACAGTCTGATAAAAGGGCCCCTCTGGCCAAAAGAAAGGGCCCCCGATATCGAGTCAATCGTATGCTATACTATACACTGTTACTGTCGAATCCACTACTGAATGAGAATGCAGTCATTGTATTGGCATGAAATTCATCAATCAAGAACCTCCCCTCGCGACAGAGGGCCCTCAAAATAGTACAGCCTCCGCCATGATAAACCTTAAAACGCCCCTGATTAATAAACACCTGTCATTGCATAGGCCTACTTATATTATAGGCCTATATCACATTCTCTTCTTTACTATATATAATGTTGTTTTTCAGTGGTAATTTCAGAGAACATAAATGTACAAATTTATTTGTAATAAAGTAAAAGACTACATTATATAACTTTAATCTATGGGGCTATATCCCAATATTTTATTCAGTATGTGAACAGTTTATGAAATAAAAAATAGTCAAAATTTATTTTTTCATCAATATACAGGCCTACATTATATACAATTTTCGTCTTTACATTTCTGTAATTTCACAGTTAATTTTAGAAGGGGGGGGGATAAATTTGATGTTAGTTATTTCTTTGTTTTTTGGAAAGAATAATCTGCAATTTAAAAAGCATATAGGCTATTCACATAATAAAAGAATTATAGGTCTATGTGTATGTGGCTAGCTTCTTTTATTACTTCTTTTTTCACTGATGTTTAAACAAACAAAAGGGGGAAAAAATTAAAATTAGCAAAATATAATCAATATACATGTACGGAAGCGTAATGGGGCCACACACTTTCTTTTATTATTCTATTTTCATTTTTTCAAGTTAGTAACTTGAATTTTCAAGATACTAACTTGAATTTTCAAGTTACTAACTTGAATTTTCAAGTTATTAACTTGAATTTTCAAGTTACTAACTTAAATTTTCAAGTTATCTAATTTGAATTTTCAAGATACTAACTTCAATTTTCAAGATACTAACTTCAATTTTCAAGATACTAACTTCAATTTTCAAGTTACTGTTACATTATAAAATAAGCGTTTTGCTTTAGGCAATGGACGGCACGGTTATAGACTGAGACACAAGGCAGATCATCTTAATCAATGTTAATGTGTTTAATATCTTTGCCTCGTTTATTCAACTCAATGCTATTAATAAACAGCTCTGTTATTGCTAATACATTTGTTAAGATTAAATCCACCAGTTTCACATATGCGCATTAAGTCATTCGAAAGTTGAGCGGCTTCTTGCTCCGTTTCACATGATTTCAATAAGTCGTCGACGTAAAAGTTACGTTTCATTGTATTCGTTACAGCAAATCCAAAATAATGTTATCATCTGCAGTTTTCTTAAGAGCGAAATTTGCCACACTTGGGGAAGAAACAGCCCCAAAAATATGGACAGTCATCTGATATTCCTCTGGTGGTTTCTCCGTATTTCCGGTGGGCCACCAAAGAAAGTGCAAGTAATCCTAGTTATCAGGTGAAACGTTTACCTGGAAGAGCAATTTCTGAACATCCGCCAAAAATGCAATAGGATGTTCGCGGAATCGAATAACACCAATCAATGAATTTGTTAGGTCCGGTCCCTGAAGGAGACAATCGTTTAATGATACGCTGTTCCATTTAGCACTGCAGTCATAAACAACTCTTTGTTTATCCGGTTTCCTGGGGTGATAAATACCGTGATGAGGTATGTACCATGCCTGGGTGGTTGACACGTTTAATTGTTCGGGCGATACTTTAACCGCATCACGTTGATCTAACAAATCATTAATGAAATTTATATATTCCTCTCTGAACTCCGGGTTACAGTCCATCTTACGTTTAAGAGAATTAAGGCGCTTCAGAGCATGTTCTCGATTATTTGAAATGTGCGTATAATTATCCTTAAATGGAAGCGGAATTTCATAGTGACCATTTTTAAACACTGTTTTGTTTTCAACTAATTCTATGAATTGTTTGTCCTATTGCGAATAACTAGGTTGATCACCGTTATAATTTTTAAAATCTGACTCAACGATTCGTTCAAATAACTTAGGAATCTCGGTTTCACGAACTGTGGTTTCTACAGACACTTGGCGTACATAAGAATTATTGCTGATGTCTTTTAAGAAAATGCGATTACAGTTTACAATTTTGATGAAACGTCAGGCTTAAATGGGCCTATTACAGTCCACCCAAACCGAGTTAAAACCGCATAAGGACCATTGTCATGACTAGATATTACTTTCAGAGGTTCTCTCGCCTGTGGACAATTAGTTCCTAGGAGCATCCCTACTTTAACGTTAGGCATATATTTATGTATGAATATATCACGAAGATATTCCCATTGTTGTACAATTTCCGGTCTAGGTATTCTCGATGTAGACATAGGAATTTCATCTATAGAATAAACAGGAGGAATATCAATTGTATTTGACCCAGATAAATCTGAAATTTGTAAATCTCATAGAAGAGTGCTTTTAGTTTTATTTTGTCCATTCATTGTTCCCAGCAAAATCTCAGTTTCTTCACCATTTACATTTAAATCATTCATTAATTCGTCAGATATAAAATAACTTCTCGATCCGTTATCTAAAACTAAATAAGTCAATATTTGAGCATTATTATCTTTACTAATGACATGAACAGGAATAACTGCCATCATAAGGTCAAAGTATGGTGGCTGTTAGTATGGAAGCGTATTTGGGTCACTACTTATTGAGATAATATCCAAACATATCGACTAAAAATATGTCAACTTTATGAGTTATATTACAAGAAATCGACTTAATAAAATTGACTTGACGCATTAAATTCACCCTATGCCGACATGAACTATGTCGATATGTTTACATCATGGCAATAGTCGATTTAACTCTAAATCGATATGTCAGGTTTTATTGCATAATGTATAGACTTAATAATATGGCCACAGGCCACTAATGTTTTCCCCATTAACTTTTATGTTAATTCTCGTCTCTTAGACCGGCTCTAACTTTTCCCAATTTTTTTTTTTTTTGGGGGGGGGGGGGGGGTAGAACGCTTTCTGCCACAGATAAAGCAAAATATGTGGCAAACTCTTGTCCAAAAGTATGTATGAAAAATTTGAGATAGACAAGCTGGAAGTAGAGACAAGTAAACATGAAATTTTCGGTCCTACGTTTCAACGTAACCAACCTCTCTTGTATCCTTCCGCCTCAAAATCGTGACTATTCACCAAAACCTGGCATAAAATGTATTTTCAAACGCTTTGCTTTGATTTTACACAAAAAAAGCAAAAAGAGGTAAAGGAAAGGGAGAGAAAGTCTAAAAATAACTATCGTCCTACGGCTTGGAAATATTTGGTTAGATGTGTAGTATATAGGGGTAAAACTTCAGGTATCACCAAAAGGCCTTTGTTATATGCTCTCCATATGTTCTGAAAACATACCGGTGAAAGAAAAAGAAAAAATCAAAGAATAATTGCAAAAATGATGACCCTTTAAGTTCACATGTTGCTTTATGTACATCTCAGGTCCATGGATCTTTTAAGCTAAAATCTTCCTTGTTAAAGGCAGTATTTGAGTTCTGTGAAAAAATGGAACAGGATATAAACATATTACACAGAAAACACCCATAATAACACTATTCAATAAGATATGCACGAATATCGACAGGACAAATTTCTTTGGGTTATGAAGACATACTTCAAGTTTCATCAAAATCGATTAAAATTGTGACTTTTAGATGGCCCACAACTTTGATATACTTAAAGTTTACCCTTATATACTACACAGCTCACCAAATATTTCTACTATGTTGTCATCTACGAATGTGAGGCGAAAGATATTTTTAGTTTTTTTCTCTCCGTTTCCCTTTTCCCTCTTTTGCATGGCTATTTTTGTTGCCTTTTGGGTGTAGAATCAAAGAAAGGGTTTGAAAATACATTTTCTGCCAGGTTATAGTAAATATACATGATTTTGAGGCGTGGGGATACAAGGGTTGAGAAGTTGGTTACGTTGAAATGTAGGGCCGAAAATTGCTTGTTTTCTTGTCTCTACTTCTAGCTTGTGTATCTTAGGTTTTTCATGGTGAACCTCAAACATGCTTGGGGGATCACGTGGCTAACTGGGTAAGGCACTGGCTCGCTAGTCTGGAGGTCGAGTGTTCGATTCCTGCATTGGCCGAGAAAGTTCATCTCGATTTTCCGACGTGGTTTCCCCCTGTAAGTGGTGCGGTACGGAGGGCCTAACAAGGACAGCTGTCTAGTCGTTCGTATGGGACGAAAAACCGAGGTCCCGTGCACATATTGGAGTGCAAATAAAAGATCCTTTGGCAGTTGGAATTCGATGTAAGAGTAGGCCGTAGCGCCGCTACCCGGGCAAAATTTCCCTCATAGTACACTGTACCGTATGGCGTATGCTCGTCTTCCATTAGCCTAGGTTATGTGCAGAAGAGTAAAACGTTAAACCCCATTTCATTTCACTTTATTTTCATACATGCTTTAGGGCATGAGTTTGCTACATGTTGTTTTATCTGTGGCAGAAGGCGTTCCACCCAACAAAAATTCGGGAAAAAGTTAGAGCCAGTCTAAGAGACAAGAATTAACATTAAAGTTAATGGGGAAATCATATAAGTGGTCTGTGGCCATATCATTATATCATGCAATAAAACATGAAATATCAATTTTGAGTCAAATCGACCATTGACATGATAAACATATCGACATAGTTCATGTCGACATAGGGTGAATTTAATGCGTCAAGTCAACTTTATTAAGTCGATTTCTTGTAATATAACTCATAAAGTTGACATATTTTTAGTCGATATGTTTGGATATTATCTCAATAAGTAGTGACCCAAATACGCTTCCATAGTGTTAGCGGCCATTCTACATCGTCGACTTGTCGGGTTGTGAAGGCGACAAGTCGCGGCACGACAAAGCGAAATAATTGCATTTCGTCGACTTGTCGCTTTGTCGCTTGTGAAGGCGACAAAGCGACAAGTCGACAAAATCAACCCGACAACGCGACAAACTAGCCCGACAATCGTCGCCCTCATTTTGTCGACTTGTCGGGTCAATTTTGTCGACTTGTCGCTTTGTCGCCTTCGACTTATTCACAACCCGACAAAGCGACAAGTCGCCGAAATGCAATTATTTCGCTTTGTCGACTTGTCGCTTTGTCGCCTTCACAACCCGACAAGTCGACAAGCCGCCGAAATGCAATTATTTCGCTTTGTCGACTTGTCGCTTTGTCGCCTTGGAAGTCAATCACTGCGCATGATCGAGCAGTCTTCGGTTAAGTATGGAAGCCTGATCTCGACGAGGCGAGGGTGCTTTTATTCAACATTTGGTTTAGTTTTGCTACACCTGACCATTACACAAATAGGATTGAAAAATTCATGTGGTTAAATTTACATTTAACGACCCATAAAATTATATGTTGATATGTATTTTATGCTTTCAAAATACCTATGGTAATTGAGAATAGAATATGCTAGCTTTGCTACATTAAAAAATATTTAAAATTTAAATCCTTTCTTCTTAGGATGTTTATAGGCAAGTCTCCTTTACAGAATGCACTAAAGCTTTTTCTTGGCCACATTCCAATTTCAAATCTCCTTGACAGTAACTGTATGACTGGCTCACTAACCAGAAGGGCTGCGTCCAGCATGGCTTCCCCAATGTCTAATGTACGGTGACGTGCAGGTAATGGAACCTTTGTCCGTTGGAATTGTTTCAAATAAGCGTAGGCCGTGGAGTTGGTGTCTGGGCAAACTTTCGTTAATAGCACACTGTATTGGTGTTGAAAAATAGTTTAAAATAATATGTTGGCAGAAAAGAGTACCCCGGCCGTATCGCCGCTGTCTTGACAGAATTTACCCCGTAATAGGCCTACACGGCATAACATATGCCTGTCTTCATTGATGCAGAAAAGTACATTGGTTGATAAACTAAGTCATAGTTTAAATAAACGTGGTCTGTCCCCAAAATGTTTGTTTTTGTTTATTAAAAGTATATAAGTTTTAACTATAAACAATATGATTTGTAATTAACAAAATAGTATATTAAGTAGGTAAGTAATTCTTTATTGCTGAAAGTTACTTATAGCAAATACAATGAATAAATTTGTAAATATGTAAAGGTGTTAATGATACAAATAGTACAAAATAAGTTAGAAAAGAATGAAAGTTCTAGGGAAGAATAGCGTCAAGAAAAGAATGACGTTTAATAAATTATAAATGTATATATTTTGCTAACGAGTTTAAAATAACTGGTGATGTGGAAGACATAATGTCTATAAATTTTTGGAGTGAAGGGTGATTTCTATAATAAAAAGGAATAAGCTGTTCTTTATATAATGGACAGTAAACTAAAAAATGATATTGCATAATTTACAAATTCTATCATTCTGTTAATTGTATCGTATGTGATAAGCTATGTGATACACATCTAAATTTGGATAGAGATACACAGTAATTATGATTTGAGATATTTGATAAATATTCTTTTTGTGATAAGGCAATGTTAAGAAGGTTATAATAATTTAGTTTTGAATAATTCAACCGATCTTCATTCCAATCCTGTGAATACTGATCGCTTATTCTATATTTAAGTTCATCATATACATGTACAGGTAAAACAACATATTGATCATCAAAAGCGTCCACGGGACGTCGGTTTTCGTCCCATCCGAACGACTAAAAACTGGCCTTATCAGGTCCACTCTCGTGCACCTTTAGATACTCACCATAAACAATATATTCACTTGAAATGAAATGGGGTTAAACGCCCTACTCTTCTGTACCTAACCAGGGCTAATGGAAGACGGGCATTATGCCATACAGTGTGCTATGAGCGAATTTTTGTCTGGAAAGGGCGCTACGACCTACTTTAATATCGAATTTCAACTGCCAATAGATCTTTTATGTGCACGCAAATGTGTACACGGGACGTCGGTTTTCGTCCCATCACTGACAAAGGGAAAACACGACGAAAAACATATATGATTTGAGTTGGGATATTAGTAGATTGATTATTATTATGTATTTGGGTAAACTGTGCTGTTGATGGTAATCAGTGAAGATGCGAAGGAATTCTAAATTACGATAGATATATTGAAAGCACACATTAACATACATATCAACATATAAAACTGACACTCCTCTGAAATATAGATTCTTAATTTTACGGGTCCTTAAATGCAAATCTAACCAAATGAATTTTTCAATCCTATCTATGTAATGGTCAGGTGTAGCAAAACAAAACCAAATGCTGAAAAAGCACCCTCGCCTCGTCGAGATTAGGCTTCCATACTTAACCGAAGACAGCTCGATCATGCGCAGTGATTGACTTCCAAGGCGACAAACCGACAAGTCGACAAAGAGGAATAATTGCATTTCGGCGGCTTGTCGGGTTGTGAAGGCGACAAAGCGACAAGTCGACAAAGCGAAATAATTGCATTTCGGCGACTTGTCGACTTGTCGCTTTGTCGGGTTGTGAATAAGTCGAAGGCGACAAAGCGACAAGTCGACAAAATTGACCCGACAAGTCGACAAAATGAGGGCGACGATTGTCGGGTTAGTTTGTCGCGTTGTCGGGTTGATTTTGTCGACTTGTCGCTTTGTCGCCTTCACAACCCGACAAAGCGACAAGTCGACGAAATGCAATTATTTCGCTTTGTCGTGCCGCGACTTGTCGCCTTCACAACCCGACAAGTCGACGATGTAGAATGGCCGCTAACAGCCACCATATCAAAGTCATCATTATGTGCATTTGTGAATTCCTTGAATGTATCAACACAACCGTTTTGAATATCGGGAACAAAGTTAGATCTTTATCGTTGCGTTGAAATACGTTTGGTGTCAGTAAATGTGCGGTAGACCATGGCATTTCTTCCAGCCATGTATGAACATATCTATCCGTAGGCTGCGCCATTTTTTCGCATTTACGTTTAATATTCAAAAACCAACGAAAAGGTTCACGAAAGTTTGAAACTAAAATGTAGAAGGCAACTACAGTATATAGTGACTTGCAGAAGCAATCCCGTTCCGTTGTCCCCCTAAGTCAAACACGCGTTCAGTTTGTGAATAGGTTTATTACATCGGTACGTTGAGTTACTAAAATACAGGAATGGGCGTTACATCATTACGTTGCGTTGAAATCATAGAGTTATAAATAGAAACTAGAGTCCGCACTGATCACGTGACAGCGTGCCGACATGGAGCCTTGTCCGCCATGTTAGTTCCGGGGAGTATGAACGTAAATACCCGAATGTTCACTATGTTATTGCATCAATCAATCGTTGTCGAACTGTTTTAAAACGTGAACAAATATTACATTTTTAAATTTTCTCACCCAAATACTTATTGTTTAATAAAAAATAATAATAAAGATCAATGGACCGACTTATCTCCGGGCCCCTCTTTCCACGTAAAGGTTATAGAATAATTTATTTTGACAATGACATGTCCGCGATCTCGACCGCAGTGTCTCTGTCTGACTGTACGCTACTAGGCCTATTTACTTTACCTTCGATTTCTGTTTTAATTTTTATTAAAACATTCATCTTTTGAATTAGTGCAATGTCCACAATATGAATTCTTACACAGTAAATTTGTTTTAAAAATTTATGGAACTAATTAATAAAGAGTGTAGAGAAATGAATCTTTTGGGTTTTTTTTTAATTTAAGCACTAAAAGTTAACAGAAAACAATAGCCCGCAGAATTATATGTACTGGTATTTTTATTTATTTGTTAATCATGGATCTTTATTATTATTTTTATCAAACAATAAGTATTTGTGTGAGAAAATTTAAAAATGTAATATTGTGCACGATTTAAAACAGTTCGACACGGATTGATTGATGCGATAACATAGTGAACATCCGGGTATTTACGTTCATACTCCCCGGAACTAACATGGCGGCCGTCGCTTCATTCCGGCACAAACCTTTAACGTTGTTGTCATGGGAGTCACGTGATGAGTGCGGACTCTAGTTTCTATATAATTCTATGGTTGAAATACAGCTTTATACGTTATTCGTTAATAATGTCATGTCATACGCTAATAATAATGCACTGGTTACACGTTAAGCTAAGCGAAAGTAAACAGTTCAACTATACTATTCAAAAAAAGTAGGGGATACTTGATTTTTAAGTGTTATTAAAGTCACCTAATGAAACTGACGAAGAAACAAATGACAAAATGAAATGAAGTTCACATTCATCGATTTATTCCAAATGATCGTTGGACTAAGTAAGGCACAGACTGACCATTATAAGGGTAAAATGATACCCGGGGTCAAACAGCAAAGTTACCACAGCATCACAACAAAGTCAGTAGCGGGTAAATCCTCCTCTGTTTTCCAAAAAAGCATTGATCCGACGTTGCATACTCCTAATGAGACGTCTAAGGTCATTTTGGTCCAGATTGTCCCATTCCTGTTGCAACGCAGCAGCAAGTTCTTGGACATTGGCAGGACGTTGTTGACGTTGACGTAACCTCTGTCCAAGCATGTCACAGACATGCTCGATGGGGGAGAGGTCGGGACTCAGTGCTGGCCAAGGTAATGTGGTGATGTTCTGTTGTTGGAGGTAACCTGTAACGATCCTGGCCCTGTGACATCTTGCGATGTCATCCTTGAAGATGAAACGGCGGCCATGACGTCGTGCGAATGGCACAACATGGACTGCCAAGATGGTATCCCGGTAGTACTGGCCTGTAACACGCCCTGCAACAACATGTAAAGCCGTTCTCCCAGCAACAGTGATGCCTCCCCACACCATAACAGAACCACCCCCAAATCGATCATGTCTGATGACGTTAACGTCTTGGAAGCGCTCGTTTCGACGACGCCACACCCTCCTACGTCTGTCCAAAAATTCAACAGTGAACCTTGACTCATCTGAAAACATCACATTGCTCCAGCGTCGATTATCCCAGTGTTGACGATCCCTACACCAACGACGTCTTGCCTGAATGTGATTATCTCTCAAACAAGGGATCACGCGAGGACGTCGGGCGCGAAGGTGACCCTTATGCAATCGATTTCGAATCGTCTGGCCTCTCACTCTCACACCAGTGTCTGTTTGAAGACGAGCGCCGATCTGATTTCCTGTGATGACACGATTCCTCAAGGCCAAGGTACGGATAAATCGATCCTGGGCTTGAGTTGTCGACCTGAGCGTGGTCTGTCCTGTACAGATTGCGTATCACGGTATCTGGACCATAGCCTGCTTATGACAGACTGAGAAACATTAATCGTCCGCGCCACAACCGCCTGTGTTGTGCCGATCTGTAGCATGCCAAGGGCACGTAACCTTTCATTTTGGGTAAGCCGACGCATATCAAAATTTGTTTTCTGGTCACTAAAACAATTAAACTGATGTTTCCACCCTGGTCGCGCATTGCATCTTGGGTCTCGTCTGTTAATGTCACTAAACATGACGGCGGCTAAAGAAAACGTTTCGCAGAAGATGAAACGGCGGCCATGACGTCGTGCGAATGGCACAACATGGACTGCCAAGATGGTATCCCGGTAGTACTGGCCTGTAACACGCCCTGCAACAACATGTAAAGCCGTTCTCCCAGCAACAGTGATGCCTCCCCACACCATAACAGAACCACCCCCAAATCGATCATGTCTGATGACGTTAACGTCTTGGAAGCGCTCGTTTCGACGACGCCACACCCTCCTACGTCTGTCCAAAAAATCAACAGTGAACCTTGACTCATCTGAAAACATCACATTGCTCCAGCGTCGATTATCCCAGTGTTGACGATCCCTACACCAACGACGTCTTGCCTGAATGTGATTATCTCTCAAACAAGGGATCACGCGAGGACGTCGGGCGCGAAGGTGACCCCTATGCAATCGATTTCGAATCGTCTGGCCTCTCACTCTCACACCAGTGTCTGTTTGAAGACGAGCGCCGATCTGATTTCCTGTGATGACACGATTTCTCAAGGCCAAGGTACGGATAAATCGATCCTGGGCTTGAGTTGTCGACCTGAGCGTGGTCTGTCCTGTACAGATTGCGTATCACGGTATCTGGACCATAGCCTGCTTATGACAGACTAAGAAACATTAATCGTCCGCGCCACAACCGCCTGTGTTGTGCCGATCTGTAGCATGCCAAGGGCACGTAACCTTTCATTTTGGGTAAGCCGACGCATATCAAAATTTGTTTTCTGGTCACTAAAACAATTAAACTGATGTTTCCACCCTGGTCGCGCATTGCATCTTGGGTCTCGTTTGTTAATGTCACTAAACATGACGGCGGCTAAAGAAAACGTTTCGCAGTAGAACAAATGAAAATGTAAACATCCGAGTGGTGGATATGGTACCCAGAGTAGGTCCTACACAGGGTGTTTTAATTTTAGGTACTACATGTATTAAGGGATTAAAATTCTTTAGATTTCCCGAAGAAAAAGAGCTCAGTCTATGTCGCGTCGTCTGCTATGAGTACGATACGAGTCATCGTCGAGTGCTAGGCCTAGCACCGAGTTTTACTATGTGGGCCTAGTGCTATAAATATATAATAAATACTGATCCATAATAACATAATAGTTTATAATAACAGCAATATATATATTATAAAAAATGTTATTTTGTAAGAGTACATATTATTTAGTGAAAGATGTTTTCATATTTGATTGGTTAATTGGCATTATATTGCATTTTTCCGGGGGGCCTATTCCAAGTTAAAGTTAAAGTAGGCAACTTGAACCAGTCTATAGGCCTACTGTCAGTAGCCTACCGAGTACTGCCCGAGAAGTAAATCTATGCTCCTAGTCTCATGATAAACTAGGAAATATCGGGATTAACAGGGTTAATTTTTATTTCAGTAATTCACTTACAGCAATACAGGTATGTAGGGGTCTTTTTTAGCAGTGAGGGGAAACTAGAGGACCCGGAGAAAACCCACGATGTTCGACAGACGACACTACCCTCTTGTCACGTACAAGCGGGGAATCGAAACCGCGCCACCTGACTCAATGACATGTCATAGGTCTAATAAAAGTATTAATAATATCAATAATCTGTTATTTTAATTATAGGCCTTTTTTAATACTTTCGCGTACGCAGGACAACAAGTACCGAAGTTGCGCTTCGATGTAACCAAACCCATTCCTAGCATTCTTTACCATCGCTTGATTGCTATCTAGTATTTTCGTAATTTTAGAATTACATGTCTAGTTGTGTTTTTTTTAAAAGTTCAAATTTTAAATAGTAAGCTTTACCCATTAAGTCTGCACAAGCTGCACATGTTCTTTTTACATTCCATAATATAAAAGGCCTATGCTACCATTTAAAGAAATTGAAAAAGAATCGTGTGTGAGGGAACTAACTATATTTTCTGAAGAATTGGATTCTGGCATATGATATAATGAACAAGCCTAATTTTTTCTAAGATTCTGTATCGAAATATGCGATCCCATATAGGCCTACAATTACTTGTGGTAAACAAAGTGTTAAGTTTTTGGTTTCTGTGATACACCTTTCCAAATTTCCTAACAAAAATACTGTTTTGCTTAATTATCAGTTGCAATAAACTTTAAATAAAACATTAAGCCTAATACTGTTATGCTATTCAAAATCACATTTTCCCTTTTAATAGTTTTAATGTAGGCCTTAATCCGACCACCTATAAATTCCATAATAGTACACTGTATAAATTAAATTTTCTATTATATCTAACAAAATTGTAAAATGTTCCTTTAAAAATATAATTAAACACTATTTATGGTGTACGTATATCCTCTCATTGTGTAAACAAACACCATCTAGGGTATCAATATCTTCTGAAAGTGTAATTCAACACTATTTAAGATATAGATATATCTCGTGAAAGTGCAATTCAACACTATTTTGGACTTTGGATTATCTTCTGAAAGCGTAATTCAACACTAATTAGGATGTAAGTTTATCTCCCGAAAGTGTAATTCAACACTATTTAGAATATAGCTATGCCTTTTTAAAGGGTAATAAACACCATGTAGGGTATAGCTATATCTTCTGAAAGTGTAAGTGGGTAATGTAAAGGATACACTTTATCTTCCACAGGATGTAATTGGATACTAAATAAGAGTAATAGAAACACAGCTCTGGGGTACAATATACACTTGTGTGGGTGGCAACTGAGCTGCCACTTGCTCTGGTGTATATAAACACTGTACTTGGTGCATGTGCATGCTTACAGTGTGTCCACTTTTTATAAACACTACTAAGGATCATTAAATCGAAATGAACAATACTTTATTAACAAATAACTGAAACATAATATGGATAAAAAGGTTTTTTTTTATGTACACACGTCTATGGCTGATAATTTCACTAAATATTTAATAAGGAATAAAGAGTAACACCACTGGACACTACCCTATAAGTATAACCTCAGATACCCCAAATCTTTTTTTTCATATCCATTATGAATGGTATGCAACCAGTTATGGGGCATATATGTTAGCAATAAAGGTCTGACATAAACAGTAATTGTGATAAAAAGCTGAGGGTACCCAATAATAGTGTCAATAAACATGTGTAGTAATAATGAAAAAACTCTTAATAAATCAAATTATCATTAATAATCAAATTAAAAGATTAATTGACATACATATTGCTTACCTTTTACTTATTTGTACAAGAAAACAGATTGGTTGCCAGACATCAAAACATGCTCACAACAACTATGTAGTCCGAGTATTCCACAAAGGTTGCCCCATATTAATTATTTTGTAGGTAAAAATGGGAGTCTTACAACAAATTAAAAACTATCAGGACTAACAACGAATGAAGTAATTATTAAAATCTGATTGGCTTCTAGTTCTTCATAAAGCTAACAATTACATGTATTATACAAAACATGAACTGGCAATCCGATGAAAACTTTCCCTGGTTTTAGTAAAACTTTGTAATTCAATAGACATAAGCACTGTGTATAAATTTCAAATCAAACCAAAAATAACAGCTATAAGGTCCACAGAATTTTAAAAATTGATCAAGGGCAATTACCCCAAAAGTAATTATTGACTTCTTGATCTGATGAACATAGACATTGTATAAATTTAAAGGCAAAGGCAATAACATTGGAAGTAATTATAGAATTGTTGAAATATGCTGCCTTGCTTAAATTTATAAGTTAACTTTAGCCTTTAGATGTCCACAAAATCTTTCAAATTGATCAAGGGTCATATCACCCATCTGTAATTATCAGAAATAGCCTTGAACATAAACACCATGTATAAATTTCTAGTCAATAAGATGATAATTTTAGCTTCTAATGGATGGTCAGGCGAAGGGTGATAACAATTATACAACCACATTTCAACAAACAAAACCCATAATATTACAATAATAGATCAAAGTAATTTACATAATGATTAATTCAAAAAATTCAATAGACATACTACTTCTCCACTTTTAGGTATTTCAGCAGGGAACTGCATCTAGTAAATTGTCAAGGCATGTTAGTATTTGCCCATCAATCATATAAAATATGCGGGTTACTTTCATCTATCCTACTGATGCTATGTGTGGCGTTAGAATTGATTTCCTCAAAATATCTTCCTTGGTTGCAATTACCTGAAATATACAAACATGAAATAATTAGAATTATTAGATACATTTAGCAAATCGTATTTGGGGAGAGGGGATTACCGTGTTATCATAGATAACATTGTGAGCACTGACAACAATGGAAGGGCATGTTGTTCACCACTAATATTATTAGGCCTACTTTAATTAAATCAGAAAATATTTATAACAACTTATTCATCCAGTATAATATATATTTGTAAGCAGACTAAGTAGGCCTATAGTAGAATTAACAAGCCAACAGTGAGGCTGATGTCCCCCGCCGAAATCCCCAAATAAATAGGTGACACATATTAATTAATCGCACATTTATTTTTTTCAAACGAATCAAGCAATCAAACTGTACACGAAGTGTCATCCAAAAGTGTTTTATAAAGAAAATGCTAAAACCGATGTGAAAAATGAAAATGTACCCTAGTTAGGGGGACCCTAAAGGCAGACAAAAGGGCTCCCATGCTTGACAAAAGGGCCCCTCTGGACAAGGGAAAGGGCCCTAGTGTCTGAGTTAATCGTTTCTATACACTGTTACTGTCGAATCCATTACTGAATGAGAATGCAGTCATTGTATTGGCATAAAAATCATGAATCAAGATGAACCTAAGTTATCTTGTCCCAAAGTATCAATCAATCAAATTGCTTATCTCCGCCTACCCTAAGCAGAAAATGCTCATCTTTGAACTCCATCACCTAATAAGCATACACACCAATTTTTAACATTTTAACTCAATGCTCATTATCGATCTTAGTCAAGGCATTACTGTAAAGAAACTATACACCAAGTTTCATCACTCTCACTTTATTAGAACTAAAGTTATCGTGTCCCAAAGCATCAACCAATCAAATTGCTTATCTCTGCTTACCCTAAGCGGAAAAAGCTCATCTTCGAACTCCATCAAGGCATTGACCTAATAAGCATATACACCAAGTTTGAACATTTTAGCTCAATTAGAAGGAGAGTTATCGTGTTCCAAAGTCTCGACCAATCAAATTGCGTATCGCTCTGCTTGCCCTGAGCAGAAAATGCTCATTTTCAAACTTAGTCAGGGTATTACTGTAATGAAACTATACACCAAGTTTCATCATTCTCACTTAATTAGAACTAAAGTTATCGTGTCTCAAACCATCAACCAATCAAATTGCTTATCTCTGCTTACCCTAAGCGGAAAATGCTCATATTCGATCTCCATCAAGGCATTGACCTAATAAGCATATACACCAAGTTTGAACATTTTAACTCAATTAGAAGGAGAGTTATTGTGTTCCAATGTCTCGACCAATCAAATTGCGTATCACTCTGCTTACCCTGAGCAAAAAATGCTCATTATCGAACTTAGTCAAGGTATTACTGTAATGAAACTATACACCAAGTTTCATCACTCTTACTTAATTAGAACTAAAGTTATCGTGTCCCAAAGCATCAACCAATCAAATTGTTTATCTCTGCTTACCCTAAGCGGAAAATGCTCATCTTCGAACTCCATCAAGGCATTGACCTAATAAGCATATACACCAAGTTTGAACATTCTAGCTCAATTAGGAAGAGAGTTACTGTATCCCAAATAGTGTGACGGACAGACAGACAGACGGACAGACAGACAGAAGGACAGACAGACAGGCGGACGGACCCATTTTAATAGTCCCCCAACTTTCTTCGAAAGGCGGGGAACAATTAACGATTACCCCTACCATGACACATGTCACCGTGTGTTATAAATAACATAATAATAAAGTAAGCTTAGTACTCTAGTAATGCAAATACAGTAAATTAATTGTACCGGTAGGCCAACTGTTATTCTAATCGGAGTTACCCATGCTGACTGTACAAAGGCTACCAATAAATCATTGTTCATAGAAGTGTTTCGAAGTAGACAAGATCAAGCTTTAATTACTGATCCTGATGATTTCGTCACGTGATTACTGGTGTGTTGCACTGAACACACGACTCTTACTAAGTCTTTATAGTCTTGACTTGCTGGATACCTCCTTTTCTATTAGAACCCTACCCGAATAATATCAGGCCTATATCAGCGTGAATACAAACTATGTCGAAACTTTGTTGATTCGTGACGCAACCCTAAACTGACTATAATAAATTAAATAAGACGATATATTCGAAGACAAGCTCGATGATACGAGTCATCGTCGAGTGCTAGGCCTAGCACCGAGTTTTACTATGTGGGCCTAGTGCTATAAATATATAATAAATACTGATCCATAATAACATAATAGGTTATAATAACAGCAATATATATATTATCAAAAATGTTATTTTGTAAGAGTACATATTATTTGGTGAAAGATGTTTTCATATTTGATTGGTTAATTGGCATTATATTGCATTTTTCCGGGGGACCTATTCCAAGTTAAAGTTAAAGTAGGCAACTTGAACCAGTCTATAGGCCTACTGTCAGTAGCCTACCGAGTACTGCCCGAGAAGTAGATCTATGCTCCTAGTCTCATGATAACCTAGGAAATATCGGGATTAACAGGGTTAATTTTTATATCAGTAATTCACTTACAGTATTACAGGTATGTAGGGGTCTTTTTTAGCAGTGAGGGGAAACTAGAGGACCCGGAGAAAACCCACGATGTTCGACAGACGACACTACCCCTTTGTCACGTACAATCGGGGAATCGAAACCGCGCCACCTGACTCAATGACATGTCATATGTCTAATAAAAGTATTAATAATATCAATAATCTGTTATTTTAATTATAGGCCTTTTTTAATACTTTCGCATACGCAGGACAACAAGTACCGAAGTTGCGCTTCGATGTAACCAAACCCATTCCTTGCATTCTTTACCATCGCTTGATTGCTATCTAGTATTTTCGTAATTTTAGAATTACATGTCTAGTTGTGTTTTTTTTTTTTTAAAGTTCAAATTTTAAATAGTAAGCTTTACCCATTAAGTCTGCACAAGCTGCACATGTTCTTTTTACATTCCATAATATAAAAGGCCTATGCTACCATTTAAAGAAATTGAAAAAGAATCGTGTGTGAGGGAACTAACTATATTTTCTGAAGAATTGGATTCTGGCATATGATATAATGAACAAGCCTAATTTTTTCTAAGATTCTGTATCGAAATATGCGATTCCATATAGGCCTACAATTACTTGTGGTAAACAAAGTGTTAAGTTTTTGGTATCTGTGATACACCTTTCCAAATTTCCTAACAAAAATACTGTTTTGCTCAATTATCAGTTGCAATAAACTTTAAATAAAACAGTAAGCCTAATACTGTTATGCTATTCAAAATCACATTTTCCCTTTTAATACTTTTAATGTAGGCCTTAATCCGACCACCTATAAATTCCATAATAGAACACTGTATAAATTAAATTTTCTATTTCTAAATAATTCCATTATAGTACACAGTATAAAATAAATTTTCTATTTCTAAATAACCAGTTGACAAAAATATCACAAAAATAAAAGTAACTCTGAACACAGATCAGACCTAATGTCATAGATATCTAGAGCACACTTCAGATTGATAATAATTTAATATATTCTTATGCAGTGGTGTAAAATGGACAATTTCGTGGTATTAGGGGGTATATATAAAGGCGGTCAAAACATTACATGACATCCAGAGCAATATGCAAAATATTCAATTTCAAGTTGTTTTTGGTTTTGTAAAAAGAGAAACTAATCAACTCAAAAATGTTTATTGAAAAATGTAATACTATTGAAAATAAAATATTTAATTATTTTTTTTTTTTCATTTTTTAAAAATGAAAGCCTACATTAACTAAAAGAACAGAAATCATAAAAGAACACAGGGAGCCAAAGGCATTTTATCTTGGAAAACAACCAACAGCTCAAATCTGTTTATTGGAAAATCTTATAGGCCTATTTAAAAAAATTCAATTTTAATATTCTTAAATTATTATTTAATATTTTAATGAACGCATACTTAATTAAGTAATACGCTCTAGAAGACAGAGGTATTTTTCTTTGGGAGAAAAAATAAATCATGTTGAGTAAAATAGGCCTTATCCAAAAATTAAAAAGGGCGTGGTTCTTTGACATTTTCAAATGGGCCATTTTAAGGTTTATTTCAAATCTAGGAATCGAAACCACAAGTATTTGGTGGATTAATTTTAAAGTTAATAAAAATAAAATAAAATCGACAATAGTTTACGGCCTTAAAAACCAATTCGTAAACCGCCACAATTGCTGTCTTTTACTTCATTACTTCATTTCATATTCATATGCATGTTTTAAAAATATTAATCATGTTTTATAAATTCCCGAAACACACACAGACACACCTAACATGATTGTATGTGATAATTCTCAGTAGTTTTTTTTACCGAAAATACTATAAACTTACGAAATTAAAGAGATTTAGTTCATCGATATAGGTATCGGAACGTTGAGCGTACTGTCAGTGTGTGTGTATTACATATGTGTATTACAAACGAATCCCATCATGCATTGCGCTTCGGGTTGTTTCTAATGCGAGTTTCCACTCTGGTTATTCTTACTCTGTGGATTATGCAACGTTTAATTTACAGACACCGATCAAATAACGATGCAATTAAGGACTTCTGCCATAACAACCCCCTCTAAATACGAAAGAGGAAGTGTTTATCTCTTAATTCAACTCTCAGGTTTATATACCAAAAATACTAAGATTTGGATGGAAACATCTATATATATCTGTATAAAAATAAAATTCAAATATAAGAGAAAAAACACTAAAAATTAAATTTTTGAGGAGTACTTTCATCGTTATCAAACGAATCGCCAGGCCATTTTAATGCGTTATAATGCTGTTACATTACAATAAAGTCATAACAGAGGACAATGACTGTGTGAAATATAAAAACTAAAACGAAATAAAATTAATCAAACTTCAAACGTAATTAAAATAATCAACCCTTAGCATTCGAAATTGGGTTATATTTAGCGATAAAGTTGTTTTCTTTTGTTTCCTAGAGATCATTATCACTAATATTGAGCTTCTACAATGGAAAAATCTTGTATTGACCTTTACCACAAATATCTAAATGTTCGCTCACCGGCAAGCGCAACTAGTCTCAACTTTCTAGATGTGTCAGTAAGGCTTTTATCCACTGGAGAAATAAGAACCACGGATACACATCAATATTTAGACTTTCGTCCATGTCACCCAGCATAGTCTTGCAAGACGGATTTGTACAATAATATCTTCGAAAGAAGATACATCTAAACGTCTGAAAGAGCTAAGAAATAACTTCTCTTGCCCGTTTAATAATTTTATCATGTAACTATGACATTGTGACGTCATAGACTATTGCTAATTGAATTATCCTTTAATAGTAAGTAGGCCTACAGAGGGAGTGCATCACACACAATTTACAAAAAAAAAATACATGGACAAAACATCATACTCAGAGACCACAAACAAACAATTCAGAAAGGGTGAATGGGTCCGGGCGACTAGCCGTAAGCATCCACTACGCTGTACAGTCCCGGAACTGTGATGACTCAGACTTCACTCACTTATATTTGAAAAAAATAGGGAATACAACCCAAAGAAATAATTGTATCATGCCAGCATGAGTCATGATCTGTCATAGCTGCAAGAAATACGAATGCAGGCATATTGTATTAATTCCGCTATACAAGTAAACACACCTGTGAAATGTATCAGAGAAATAGTCAAAAAAACTAAATTCACTAAATCATTAAAGAAAAATTTAGGCATACAAGGGAGTCGAAGTATATTGAATGCACTTGGGGCACATATTCCAACCGTCACAGAAACATACAAAACTGAATACCAGGAAGCAAAGGAATGTAGAGTGTCTGGAAAGATAACCGTCTGCTTACTTCAAATATGGCACTGTCCATCAGAAAATGTATAATATTTTGAAATTTTTCTTTATCAAAAACTACAGTGTTGGCATTTCGACGTTTTATAATCCATTTCGCATCTTGTGAGTCGATTGACATCAAGTTTCTGCCTTTTCCAAAAGCTCCATTAAAGGCTTTATCTACGAAGCAAACCAAATTATTTTTGCGGTCTGCATGCCGTAGTAGCGTACGTAGTATTTAAGGTAGAAAAATAGAACTTTTCTATTGATTTTGCATAATCTTTTTTAATGAATTTATCTAGATTATCTACTATGGGTTTGTTTTTATCAATTATGATAATATTACAAGAATTGAAACAATTCCTTCGAAATCAAAACTATCCTTGTGGTTTAATGCTTCTCAAAAACGTATGGATATAATTAAATCACATTTGCAACAGTTATTTGAAAGTGAAAATTTGAATATATTATTAACAGAAGAAATGTGATCAACAGTCTGAAACAACCTGAAATTTGAGACGAAATTGCACTTCCTCAAAATTTGATTCAGATAATAAAATACCCATTGTTTCCAAATGTGGGGATGTGGATGTTTAACTTGTAAAATGATAGTCGAAGGAAGCTCAGTTAAAATAAATGAATCCAATGATTTTCAGTGAAACAAAGCATGGCATGCAAATCAAAAAATTAATTTATTTCATTGTATGTTACAGTTGTAATAAAAGGAAATAAATTGGTAAAACAGAAGGTCAATTAAATCTTCGAATGAACCTTCATATATCGCAAATTATTAAGATTCAATGTAAAGTTGAATAATGCCATGACGTCATAATTTTTATGGCGTTATAAGTTGAAACCCAAACTGGCGCCTGGAAATGAGTTGTTGTAACTTTCACATACAAATCACAGCGCTTGGGATAACGTGGTGCAACATTACACTATAAACTATCCAAACGAGGAATAAAAAATAAAATAAACTGGGGAACTAGGAGAAGACCCCCTAGGCAGAAGCAAAAAGCTCTCTTTCGCCCCCCCCCCCTCTCTCTCTCTCGGTATTCACCAGATAAATAATTAGTAATATAATAAAGGAACTTTTGTAGGGAATACGCCGCAGGTGGGGGTTTATGAGCCTTAACTTGATTATAAAACTTCAAATTTCTGGGAAATAGATTCTAACAACTCCTCTTTCTAACCGAAGAAAGAGCTGTTACATATTGGCGAATAAGGAACACCGAGCTGGTTTGTTATTCGGTATTCGCGAATAATGAACAACTAGCTGGTTTGTTGTCGGTATTCACCGTATATGGAATTAGTAATATAATAAAGGTGCTTTGGTAGGGAATACGCCGCAGGTGGGTTTTTTACGCCGCAGGTACTTTTGTAGGGAATACACCGCGGGTTTTTATGAACCTCAATTGATTATAACACTTCAAACTCTTGGGAAATAGATTCTAACAACTTCTCTTTCTATCCGAAGAAAGAACTGTTTCATATTGGCGAATAACGAAAAACGAGCCAGTTTGTTGTTCGGTATTCACTGGTTTGTTGTTCGTTATTCACCAGATATGGAATTAGTAATATAAAAAAGAAACATATGTAAGGAATACGCCGGGAGTGGGTTTTTAAGCCCAATTGGGTTTTAAAACTTCAAAGTCTTTGGAAAAAGAATTTAAATAACTCTCTTTATATCCGAAGAAAGAACTATTTCATATTGGCGAACAACTAATTCCATATCTGTGTATGAGCCTAACTGGATAATAAAACTTCAAACTTCTGGAAAATAGCTTCTAACAACTTCTCTTTCTATCCGAAGAAAGAGCTGTTACATATTGGCGAATGACGAACAACGAGCTGGTTTGTTGTTCGGTATTCACCGTATATGGAATTAGTAATATAATAAAGGTACTTTTGTAGGGAATACGCCGCAGGTGGGGTTTTATGAGCCTAAATGGATTATAACTCTTCAAACTCTTGGGAAATACATTCTAACAACTGCTCTGTCTATCCGAAGAAAGAGCAGTTTCATATTGGCGAATAACGAACAACGACCCAGTTTGTTGTTCGGTATTGGCGAATAACGAACAACGAGCTGGTTTGTTGTTCGGTATTCACCGTATATGGAATTAGTAATATAATAAAGGTACTTTTGTAGGGAACACGCCGCAGGCGGGTTTTTATGAGCCTAAATGGATAATAAAACTTTAAACTTCTGGGAAATAGATTCTAACAACCCCTCTTTCTATCCGAAGAAAGAGCTGTTACATATTGGCGAATAACGAACAACGAGCCAGTTTGTTGTTCGGTATTCGCGAAAATCGAACAACGAGCTGGTTTGTTGTTCGGTATTCACCGTATATGGAATTAGTAATATAATAAAGTTACTTTTGTAGGGAACACGCCGCAGGCGGGTTTTTATGAGCCTAAATGGATAATAAAACTTCAAACTTCTGGGAAATAGATTCTAACAACTTCTCTTTCTATCCGAAGAAAGAGCTGTTACATATTGGCGAATAACGAACAACGAGCTGGTTTGTTGTTCGGTATTCACCAGATATGGAATTAGTAATGTAATAAAAGATCTTTTGTGGGGAATACGCCGCAAGTGGGGTTTTATGAGCCATAACTGGATTATAAAACTTCAAACTTCTGGCAAATAGATTCTAACAACTCCTCTTTCTATCCGAAGAAAGAGCTGTTACATATTGGCTAACAACTCCTCTTTCTATCCGACGAAAGAGCTGTTACATATTGGCGAATAACGAACAACAAGCTGGTTTGTTGTTCGGTATTCGCGAATAACGAACAACGAGCTGGTTTGTTGTTCGGTATTCACCAGATATGGAATTAGTACTGTAATAAAAGATCTTTTGCAGGTAGGTTTTTATGAGCCATAACTGGATTATAAAACTACAAACTTCTAGCAAATAGATTCTAACAACTCCTCTTTCTATCCGAAGAAAGAGCTGTTACATATTGGCGAATAACGAACAACGAGCTGGTTTGTTGTTCGCTATTGGCGAATACCGAACAACGAGCTGGTTTGATTTCGGTATTCACCGTATATGGAATTAGTAATATAATAAAGGTGCTTTGGTAGGGAATACGCCGCAGGTGGGTTTTTATGAGCCTAAATGGATTATAACACTTCAAACTCCTGGGAAATAGATTCTAACAACTTATCTGTCTATCCGAAGAAGGAGCAGTTTCATATTGGCGAATTTACGTTTAAAGACCACTAGGCAGAAGCGAATTATGAAAATAAAATTAAATCATACGTTATTCCCACTTGAATCAATGAAAGATCTTGTGATATCACGCGCACGGGTTTAACTACTAGTTCACCAACGCATGGTATAAGTTGTATATTGTATATATACCGGTACGTGATAATTGTTGTCCCCCATCCGTCTGTCTGTCTGTCTGTCTGTCTGTCCGTCACACTTTTTGGGACACAATAACTCTCTTCCTAATTGAGCTAGAATGTTCAAACTTGGTGTATGTGTTTATTACGTCAATGCCTTGATGGAGTTCGACGATAAGCATTTTCCGCTTTGGGTAAACAGAGATAAGCAATTTGATTGGTTGATGCTTCGGGACACGATAACTTTAGTTCTAATTAAGTGATATTGATGAAACTTGGTGTATAGTTTCATTACAGTAATACCTTGACTCTGTTCGATAATGAGCATTTTCTGCTCAGAGTAAGCAGAGGGATACGCAATTTGATTGGTCGAGACTTTGGAACACAATAACTCTCCTTCTAATTGAGTTAAAATGTTCAAACTTGGTGTATATAATCCTTATTAGGTCCATGCCTTGATGGAGTTCGAAGATGAGCATTTTCCGCTTAGGGTAAGCAGAGATAAGCACGCTGATTTGTTGATTCATTAGGCCTCGATAACTTTGGTTATAATGAAGGGAGGGCGATGAAACTCCTGTCAATCGAGAGTCTAATAGCTAATAGTCTAATAGCTAGCCTGTTTTTCAAATGTCCGGGGTAGCCGAGAAAAGGTAAATGTCTTGATGAAGTTCGAATATCAGCATTTACTGCGTTGGGTAAGCAGAGATGAGCAATTTGATTGTTTGATGATTCGACACACAATAACATTAGTTCTGATTAAGTGATAGTGATGAAACTTGATGTATAGTTTCATTAAATCACTACCTTGACTAAGTTCGACAATGAGCATTTTCTGCTCAGGATAAGCAGAGTGATACGCAAATTGATTGGTCGAGACATTGAAACACAATAACTCTTCTTTTAATTGAGTTAAAATGTTCATACTTGGTGTATATGATGCTTATTAGGTCAATGCCTTGATGGAGTTCGAAGATGAGCATTTTCCGCTTAGGGTAAGCAGAGATAAGCAATTTGATTGGTTGATGCTTTGGGACACGATAACTTTAGTTCTAATTAAGTGAGAGGGATGAAACTTGGTGTATAGTTTTATCACAGTGATACCTTGACTAAGTTTGATAATGAGCATTTTCTGCTCAGGGTAAGCAGAGCCATAAGCAATTTAATTTTCCGAGACTTTGGAAACACAATAACTCTCCTTCGAATTTTGTTAAAATGTTCAAAATTGGTGTGTATGCTTATTAGGTCAATGCCTTGATGGAGTTCGAAGATGGGCATTTTCTTCTAAGGGTAAGCAGAGATAAGCAATTTGATTGGTTGATGCTTTGGGACACGATAACTTTAGTTCTAATTAAGTGAGAGTGATGAAACTTGGTGTATAGTTTCATCACAGTGGCAGAGATAAGCAATGTGATTGGTTGAAACTTTGGGATCATCGTCGGGGTAGCTTTAACAAGTTGATTAGATACTTAACTTCCTGTACCAGAAATATCAGAAACATTCAGTGAGTAATTTTCGAAAAAAAGATAAATAAAAGAGCATTTTCAATAATTTAATGATTTTTCAAAGATTGAGGTCATTTTTAGACCACCTATAATATTGCAACGCTTTTATTATTAGATGCACACGCTAGGCCACCGATAGGACTCTGAGTAAAAAATGTTTAAGAAAAATCGTAGACATCGTTTTCGAGAAAAAGGTGTCTCAGAATGCTCCAAAACGGAAAATATTTGGTTTTCGGCGTACCATAATTTATTTACTAACAATCGAATTCGTATCATTTAGATGTCATAAGATAGTCCATTCACTGGACTATTCAACGACCTTTTAATTCTTTTGGTGTGCTAATATGTGACGGAGATTTTCACTTTTTAGCAGGAGCGCCAATTTTGTTTATCATTTTTACGCTTTTTTGCCGTTTTTTGAACTACTTACGATAGACGAATCATTGTCGAGTAGTTTTAACATACGGGTTTGGAGTTTGAAAGGGAACAGGACTTTATAATGATATTCTACACTATCCGATCAGATAAAACCCTTCTGAGAAATCCTATGTTCAAAAGAGTCAAAAATGCAAAAATTTCAAAATATTGAAAATTATATTTCAATAACTACATACATATTATACGTTGTTAGAATCGTAATTAGGTCAGCTATGTGAATTTATATCCTTTTTTTGAAAATCTCTTCAAATAAAAAAATAGTAGAGCATTTTCCAAAATTTCACGATTTTTCGACTTTTTTTCGATTTTCAATCCCTTTTTTGTCCTATTCCAATTATTTGAAGGTCTTAATGGATGGATCCATGCTAAAGACTACCGGAAGGACCATCGATAGATACGGTTTAAGAAAAATCGCTGAAGCAGTTTTCGAGATAAAGGCGTCCAAAAACGCTCCAAATTAGAAAATACTTGATTTTCAGCGTGCCATATTTTACTTCCGGGTCATCGTATCTTTATGAAATGCATACCATACGATACTTCAATTCCCAAAGATACCCTAATCTCTTTTATCCGTTGATATCGGACGAAATAATCACTTTTTTCCACAAAGCACCCATTTTTTTCCAAACATCAGATATTATTTCGACTACTTCCGGTTTACAGATCGTTGTTGAAATTGCTCTATCCAACTGTCTGACTATATGGCTTTATGTTCCAGAGGTTTCTGAAATATCGTTTTATCCTTTCCCAAAAATATAAGGGGCATAAAATAGGCAGAAAATTCGAAAAATAAAGGGCGATAACACTGAATGAAACTTATATTACCGGAATCGGATGGAATCCAGGAATCCAAAAATGCAGGACAAATTTGAAAATTTTGAAAAATAACAAAAAATGTCTCGTAAACAACATGTTTTCACTTTTCAGACGTTAAAAGTCATCGACGAATGTTCGAAATTGAAAAATGTGAGATAGCCATTGTGTTGGGAAAGATTCAGGAATTCCAAAAATGTAATTTGTATGAAAATGGATAATGAATTGACGAAACCATGGCCGATTTTCAATTTCAGACCAACGTACAAAGATCGACCACTTCCGGTATGCGCAGACGTTTCAAAAATAGTTTACAAAGTAGCCACCAGATGGTTTCCCAATAGAAAGTTTGGTTTCATATGGATATCTGTTTTCAATCATGGAGAAATAGGCTCTGGTAGTAAAGAATAATAATAATAAATAACTAGATCTGCAGATATGAAAGCTTTCATATTCATCGTCACGTGTCATTGATTGTATCAAGTATCCTAAATAAAAGGATAAGAAGAAAAAATTATCAATATTGGTCAAAAAACTCGCGAAGTTACAAGTCTAAATATAGTATGAAACATTGCACCCAGGCATAACTGAAAACTAAAGGGAAATAACTGAAACTGGTATTACTGTAATGAGACGGATAAGAAAATGAAATGAAAATGGCGGGAAAAAAAATCAAAAATGGCAGGTTGGACAGGCGACCTTACTCCTTGTCACGTACAACCGGGCATTCGAAAACACGCTAGTTAACTCAATGACAGGCGCGCGTGCTAACCATTCAGCCATCCAACTCCCCCTTGAAATCAGACACGTGCAATATGTCATATAGGAAGAATAACAAGTCAAAAGGTTGAGGTACTGTTTTAGAGTATTTAATTGTTTTAAAGAGACACGTTAAGGGTTGTTCATAGTTAAATGAAAGTTTAATTTTAAATAAGACCAATAAAATTAGGATTTAATAATGCCAGAATAATATTAAAACAAGCCAACAGTGAGGTTGATGTCCCCCGCCGAAATTCCAAAATAAATAGATGACACATATTAATTAATTGCACATTTATTTTTTTCAAACGTATCGAGCAATCAAACTGTACACGAAGTGTCATCCAAAAGTGTTTTATAAAGAAAAAATGCTAAAACCGACGAGAAAAATGAAAAATGTACCCTAGTTAAGGGGACCCTAAAGGCAGACAACGCTTGACAAAGGGTCCTCGTGTCCGAGTCAATCTATACACTGTTACTGTCGAATCCATTACTGAAGGAGAATGCGATCATTCTTTTGGCATAAAAATCACCAATCAAGATGAACCTAAGTTATCTTGTCCCAAAGTATCAGCCAATCAAATTGCTTATCTCTGCCTACCCTAAGAAGAAAATGCTCATCTTCGAACCACATCAAGGCATTGGCCTAATAAGAATACACGCCAATTTTGAACATTTTAACTCAATTCGAAGGAGAGTTATTGTGTTCCAAAGTCTCAGCAAATCAAATTGTTTATCGCTCTGCTTACCCTGAGCAGAAAATGCTCATTACCAATCTTAGTCAAGGTATTACTGTAATGACACTATACACCAAATTTCATCACTCTCACTTAATTAGAACTAAAGCTATCGTGTCACAAAGCATCAACCAATCAAATTGCTTATCTCTGCTTACCCTAAGCGGAATATGTTCATCTTCGAACTCCATCAAGGCATTGACCTAATAAGCATATACACCAAGATTGAACATTTTAACTCAATTAGAAGGAGAGTTATTGTGTTCCAAAGTCTCGACCAATCAAATTGCGTATCACTCTGCTTACCTTGAGCAGAAAATGCTCATTATCGAACTTAGTCAAGGTATTACTGTAATGAAACTATATACCAAGTTTCATCAATCTCACTTAATTAGAACTAAAGTTATCGTGTCCCAAAGCATCAACCAATCAAATTGCTTATCTCTGCTTACCCTAAGCGGAAATTACTCATCTTGGAACTCCATCAAGGCATTGACCTAATAAGCATATACACCAAATTGGAACATTTTAACTCAATTAGAAGGAGAGTTATTGAGTTCCAAAGTCTCGACCAATCAAATTGCGTATCGCTCAGCTTACCATGAGCAGAAAATGCTCATTATCGAACTTAGTCAAGGTATTACTGTAATGAAATTGTACACCAAGTTTCATCAATCTCACTTAATTAGAACTAAAGTTATCGTGTCCCAAAGCATCAACGAATCAAATTGCTTATCTCTGCTTACCCTAAGCGGAAAATGCTCATCTTCGAACTCCATCAAGGCATTGACCTAATAAACACATACACCAAGTTTGAACATTCTAGCTCAATTAGGAAGAGAGTTATTGTGTCCCAAATAGTGTGACGGACAGACAGACAGACAGACAGACGGACGAACCCATTTTAATAGTCCCCCAACTTTCTTCGAAAGGCGGGGGACAATAAAGTTTTAAATTAAGAATAATTAATTATTGGTCTAATGCAATGAAATGCTTTGATTTGACGGATGAAATGTACGAGCCAGGAGGTCGGGTGTTCGATCCCTGTATTGGCCGAGAAAGTTCATCTCGATTTTCTGGCGTGTCCCCCACCCACCGTGTACACGTTGGAGTGCACGTAAAAGATCCCTTAGCAGTTGGAATTCGATACTGTTGAATAAGCTATATAGGATGACTAAATGTGTAGATTGTAGCCACCCACCCTGCATGTTTTGCTTAACAATGAAAGGGTACCGTTTTCAATTTTCGATCCTTTTATTCTTCTACTCCTGATATTTTGGACTGTTGATCGATGGTTTCATATAAAAGACTACCGATAAGACTCTTTGTAGAAGAAGTTCCCCAAAACTAGTATGTTCACTTTAAGAGAAAATGACCTTTAAAAATGCTCCAAATCGTAAAAATACGACTTCTTGGATTTTCGATCTCTATTTTCTGCTACCCCTGATATTTAAAAAAAATGATACAATGATTTCACACAACAGGCTAGCTATTAGACTCTCGATTTGCAAGAGTTTCACCACCCTCCCTTCATTATAACCGAAGTTATTGTGCGCTAAAGAATCAACAAATCAGCATGCTTATCTCTGCTTAACCTTAGGCAGAAAATGCTCATCTTTGCAATCAATCATGGCATTGACCTAGTGAACGTCTACACCAAGATTGAACATTCTAGCTCAATTAGAAGGAGAGTTATTGTGTTTCAAAATCTCGGCCCTTCAAATTGCTACTACTTTTCATATTCACTTCAAAATGACAACCATCAGTTGACCTAAATCAAAATTTTGGGCCCTCCTTCAAGGATTCAGAAAATATAACTCCCGTGTCTGTAAGTAAAATAGCAAAAAAGCCATTGGGATTTTTCAATGTATAAGATGGTGGCACTTCCGGTTCGATCGATAAATTCCATATTTTGTGTACAAATCAGTAATTACTTGATCCTTAATTTCACCAAGGGGAGATAATTTAGAAAATTTCTCATTATATTTTTGAAGTCACATTGGTAAGATCTACTTATATACTAAATTTCATGAAAATCGTACAACTATTAAAGAAGTTGTCAAATTCGTCTAAACTTCCGGTTCGAAATCACAGCGACGAATTTTCGAAATTCGAAAATGTGAAACTGCAGATGAAAATGATTTTTTTCAGGGTATTCAAAGAAAAAAAAATTAGTAAAATCGGTCAAAAAATAGCAAAGTTACGACTATGCATTGTCAGTTTTTTCGTTCGTAAAATTCGGTGATTTTGAATTCGCAAAACGTTTTGAAAATATATTTAATCAACAGCCACCACCCATTTTTTTTGGGGGGGGGGGGTGGTAGGTCAAAGTTTCAGAAGCAATAACTTAATAATAATTTTAAGCTTAATAATAATAATCTTAACAGAAACAATAAGCTTTCATATTTCATATGAAAGCTTAATAATAATAACTTTAACAGAAACAATAAGCTTTCATATGTAATATGAAAGCTTAATAACTAGATCTGCTACTGTCCCATGCAGATATGAAAGCTTTCATATTCACAGTCACTTCCTGTCACATGTCATGGATCATATAAATAATCCGAACAAGAAATAATAAATCAATTTTTCACTCGTAAAGAACTTTGTCGGCACGAAAAACATAAAACGCGAAATTCAAATTTTTGAAATATTCAAATACCAAAAATTCGACCCGCCTCCTGGCTATCCTGAAATGTATTAAATTTTAGACATAGGAGACGCATTGAACATACAATGCCCTGTTGTGTTTGTTTACAAGTCCGTAAATGTCGATTTTTCACTATGTTTCGTATTCACTTCAAAATGGCGAACATCAGCTGACCTAAATGAAAATTCTGCTCCGAACGTGTTTTAGGTCTTCCCTCATGGATTCAGAAAATGTAACTCCCATGTCTGTAAGTGCAATATCGCAAAAGTTCTATTGTTTTTTCACGTTTCAAGATGGTGGCACTTCCGGTTCGATTGAGAAACTCCACGTTTTGTGAACGAATTAGTAATTACCTGTCTAGTATCGAAATTATTTTTTAGGTCATTCTGACATTTATTTCGACGATTTTTTTTAGCTCATTCTGACATTTATTTCGACGATTTTTTTTGAAAAATTTGATTGTTAATTTCACCAAGGGGAGATAATTTAGAAAATTTTAAAAGTCATTTTTCAAGTCGCATCAGTAATGTCTACTTACATACTAGATTTCATGAAAAGTGTAAACTATTAAAGAAGTTGTCAAGTTGGTCTCAACTTCCGGTTCGAAATCACAGCGACGAATTGTCGAATATTACAAAACTTTTAAAAATAAACTCTTCCTGACCGGCTTAATCGTTCGCAATAAACGTTTGCCCCTTAAAATCGGCAAATTACTGACTTTAAGCGAGAAACATTACAACCGGGAGAAATTTTCTGTTTTATCACATTTACAGTACCATTGATTACCAACCGATTATTACGAAATTTTAAAAATAAAACAGAAAGAGAGAAATGCGGCTTAGCGTCCATTCGACACAAACGAGGTCATTTCGGGACTAACGTATGTCTTTTAATTTTATTTAAAAACTTCCCTTGCGCGTATGGGTCTTTAGCCGTGGGAGGAAACCGAAGGACACGGAGAAAACCCACGAGGTTGGACACCATACACCATGTCAGGTGCAACCTGGAAATCGAAACGGCGCCGGTTGACTCAATGACAGACGTTACGATACAGCGCGCACATGCTAACCATTCAGCCATTCAGCTTCCCTAAAATCGGGAAATTGCTAACATTTCAACCGGGCATTTCAATCGAAACAACGCCAGTTGACTCAATGACAGACGTTACGATACAGAGCGTAGGAGCTAACCATTCAGCCACGCAACCTCCCTAAATTTGGCAAATTGCTGACCTACAGCGAGAAACATTTCAACCGGGCAAAATTTACTATTTTTACAGTTTAATTTGCCCGGTACCTTTAATTATCAACCGAATATTACAAATCTTTTAAAAATAAGCTCCCCTCTGACCTGCTTAATCGTTCGCACGAGGTTGGACACCATACTCCATGTCAGGTGCAACCTGGAAATCGAAACGGCGCCGGTTGACTCAATGACAGACGTTACGATACATCGCGCACATGCTAACCATTCAGCCATTCACCAAGGGGAGATAATTTAGAAAATTTCTCATTATATTTTTGAAGTCACATCGGTAAGATCTACTTACATGTATATACCAAATTTCATGACAATCGTACAACTATTAAAGAAGTTGTCAAATTTGTCTAAACTTCCGGTTCGAAATCACAGCGACGAATTTTCGAAATTCGAAAATGTGAAACTGCAGATGAAAATGATTTTTTTCAATGTATTCAAAGAAAAAAGAATTAGTAAAATCAGTCAAAAAATAGCAAAGTTACGACTATGCATTGTCAGTTTTTTCGTTCGTAAAATTCGGTGATTTCGGATTCGTAAAACGTTTTGAAAATATATTTATTTAAACAACGTTCGCACCCCGTCTTTTCCGGGGGGTGGGAGGGGTAGGTCAAAGTTTCAGAAAGATCCCATGGTTAGATTCTGAGAAATCCGATTTGCAGAAAACACACACAAAAAAAAAAAAATAATAACTAGATCTGCTACTGTCCAATGCAGATATGAAAGCTTTCCTATTCACTTTCACTTCCTGTAACATGTCATGGGTAATATAAATAATCCGAAGAAGAAAAAATAAATCATTAAAATCGGTCACAATAAATCGAAATTAATGTGATTTTTCACTCGTAAACAACTTTGTCAGCACATAAACATCAAAGGCGAAATTCGAATTTTTGAAATATTAAAATACAAAAATTTCGACCCGTATCCCGGCTATCCCGAAATGTATTAAATGTATTAAAATCGGTCACAATCTAGCGAAATTAATGTGATTTTTCAATCGTAAACAACTTTGTCGGCACGAAAAACATCAAAAGCGAAATTCGATTTTTTGAAATATTCAAATACCAAAAATTCGACCCGTATCCCGTCTATCCTGAAATTGAAATGTATTAAATTTAGACATAGGGGACGCATTGAACATACTTTGCCCTATTGTATTTGTTAACAAGTCCGTAAATGTCGATTTTTCACTATGTTTCATATTCACTTCAAAATGGCGACCATCAACTGACCTAAATCAAAATTCTGCTCTGAACGTTTGTTAGGTTTTCCTTCAAGGGTTCAGAAAATGTAACTCTCATGTCTGTAAGTGCAATATCGCAAAAGTTCTATTGTTTTTTCACGTTTCAAGATGGTGGCACTTCCGGTTCGATCGACAAACTCCATGTTTTGTGTACGAATCAGTAATTACTTGTCTAGTATCGAAAAAAAAATTAGGTCATTCTGACCTTTATTTCGACGATTTTTTTGAAAAATTTGATTCTTAATTTCACCAAGGGGAGATAATTTAGAAAATTTTAGAAGTCATTTTTCAAGTCGCATCAGTAATGTCTAGTTACATACTAAATTTCATGAAAATCGTACAACTATTAAAGAAGTTGTCAAGTTGGTCTCAACTTCCGGTTCGAAATCACAGCGACGAATTTTCGAATATTACATTACAAAACTGTTAAAAATAAGCTCCCCTTGACCAGCTTAATCGTTCGCAATAAATGTTTGCCAATTAAAATCAGCAAATTGCTGACTTTAAATAGTAAGTGCAGGAAGACTGCACCACACACAATTCTACACAAAAACAAATATACAGATAAGACATCATACTAAGAGACCACAAACAAAAACAAATCAAAAAGAGTGAATGGATCCGTGGGCTAGCCGTAAGCGTCCACTGCGCTGTACAGTCCCGGGCCTGTGGTGACACAGACTTCACTCATATTTGAAAACAAGTTGGGAGTAAAACCCAAGGAAACAGTTATATAATGTCAGCTGTTAAAAGGTGCAATTTCCCGATAAAAAAGGGCGATAATCCAGATGAAATAACGTTAAAAACTAAAAAACTATAAGTTTTTAAGACTATGTAAATGTACAAATCATAGCATAAATATCATAGAATAACCCACGTAAGAAACGCAAAACAAGAATGCTGAAGAAATCGTAGATTATAAGTATATTCACAAAGGCATAATAATAAGAGCGATAATCCAAACAGGACTAGACATTTATAGAAGATAACAATTTTTTTATATTGAATCATTATCCAATATGTAGTCAGTAATATATTTATAAGAAATGTCAAATCTATTATGTTGAAGAAATGGAAGTTTAGAAATTTCTTTAAAAATGCGTAATTGTGATCCGCCTTTGGCCGTGCACTTAAAATTAAGAGTTTTTATTCGTGAGAGAAACAGTTCCTTCTTGTTGCATATTTTTAAAAAGTGAGAAACATTACAACCGGGCGAAATTTTCTGTTTTATCACTTTTACAGTACCATTGATTACCAACCGATTATTACCAAATTTTAAAAATAAAACAGAAAGAGAGAAATGCGACTTAAAGTCCATTCGACACAAACGAGGTCATTTCGGGACTAACATATGTCTTTTAATTTTATTGAAAAACTTCCCTTGCGCGTACGGGTCTTTAGCCGTGGGAGGAAACCGAAGGACACGGAGAAAACCCACGAGGTTGGACACCATACTCCATGTCATGTCACGTAACCTCCCGAATTTGGCAAATTGCTGACCTGCAGCGACAAACATTTCAACCGGGCTAAATTTTCTATTTTAACAGTTTAATTTGCACGGTTCGAAACCGAATATTACAAAACTTTTAAAAATAAGCTCTAAACTTCCGGTTCGAAATCACAGCGACGAATTTTCGAAATTCAAAATGATTTTTTTCAAGGAATTGAAAGAAAAAAGAATTAGTAAAATCGGTCAAAAAATAACAAAGTTACGACTATGCAATTTCAGTTTTTTCGTTCCTAAAATTCGGTGATTTCGGATTCGTAAAAAGTTTTGAAAATATATTTAAACAACGTTCGCACCCCCTCTTTTTGGGGGGGTGAGGGTGGGGGTGGTGGGTAGATCAAAGTTTCAGAAAGATCCCATGGTTAGATTCTGAGAAATCCGATTTGCAGAAATACACAAAAAAAAGATACTAGACCTGCATGCAGGAATGCCGGGTTTCAATGGTACGACGTTAACCTTAAACATGTCACTTCCGGTGCCAAGTTACCCTTGAACATATGTCACTTCTGGTACCAACGAAACCACTAAACATTTTTCCAAATTAACATTGCACACAAATAAAATGGACGCAGAATCAACCAAATCCAGCAATATCAATTCATTTTATATATTTGTTACTTGTAAATGATCTTGACAAAATTAAATTACTCCCGGTGTTAATGAAAATGTTCAATTAATTAGTCTTATGAAATCAGATATGGCATAAGATATCATATAGTGAAAATTTTATGTAAATCGAATAATAATTGCCACTTTTAAACACCAAAAAACTTGAAAAGTGACTTGTAGAAATTCGGCTATTTCTCGGCAACCGTACAAGTTAGAAACCATTTTGTGGTATCTGTATGATCGTATGGCTTCATTCTATTTGTTGATTGACATCAAATACCATAATTTGAAAAAGATTTCAAAACAGTCTCATTTGAGTAAAATATCTGTTTTGAAGGCTAAAAATACAGTTTTTGCCAAAATGACGTTACTCCCGGTGATAATGAAAATCTTACATTACTTGTATGAAATCCCAAATGGCATTAGGTATAACATGGTGTAACGTTTATGAAAATCGAATAATAATTGACACTTTTATGGCCCCAAATCCTTCAAAAGTGACCTGTAGAATACCGTCTATTTCTCGGCAACCAAACAAGTTAGAAACAATTTTATTATATCTGTATGACCATATGAGTTGTGTTTATATGTGAATTTAAACCAAAAGTTAAAATTATTAATACATATTAAGTAATTCTTGGTTGAATAAATCATTGATTTAAAAAGTTTAAAATGCTTTTTGACAAAATGACGTCACTTCCGGTGTCAATTTTAAATTGTAATCAACTTGATATGACGCTACATGCTTTTTGAATCAAAGATGTCACTTTTATAAAAATCCAATAATAATTCACTTTATTACACGCAAAATAAAGAAAACAGTGACTGTCCATTTCTTGGCAACTGCTTATATTACAAACTAATTTTCACATACATTCTCTTCGTATTGATTATAGCTACAAGTCTATAAGAGTTATGTAACAATATTTTAAAATCTGAAAAGCCTGAATGGGTTGTAAATAGGTCAATTTTACGCCTTTTTCACCTCTTAATCCAATTTGCTAGAAAATGAAATAGAAATTAAAAAAACTGCTTCCGACATTTTTTGCGCCTTGAAAGGACACACTCTTTGAGTCACATAATTTTTCAAAAAAATAATATTTGTTTTCGAAGAAGGAAAATAACTGTCAAAATTGTAGTTTTTGGTAAAATTATGCCACTTCCGGTGCCGACAGATAACATTATCGGTAACAAAAGAAAATGACAATTGAGACAACGAAGCATATGAACTTTGTTTTATACAAATCGAACAATAACAAAATAATCTAGGACTGAAAAACTGAATAAGCCAATGGCAGCCAAGGAAAATTACTGAGACGAAAATTTTTAGCATTTTTGCGCAAGACAGATAACTCTTTAATTCTGTGTACAATACGACTAAAAAATATTCATTAATTAAAAAGTTTTTTGTAAAATTTTAAATTTTCAAAGTTTGGCGCCTAATATCTTCGAAGATTTACCGAAAATCAAAAATCGAAAGTAGCGTAGCTATGTGCCCTGTCTCCGGCTATGCCAAAATGTACCGAAAGTTAAAATCCCATGATTATTGTTAAAATTACTGCTATATTTTTAAAAACGATAACTTCGGGGATTTCGGACATTTCGCATAGTCGCAGAACGTTCAAAATAGCTTTATCCTCTAAGTCACACCCACTTTCCCAGTAAAACCGAAGAAATCGTAACGATGCGACAAGCAATTGCTGAGATCTATTCAAATTGGAAACTGAATAATAAAGAAGAAAAACAATAGTGTGTCACACAAGCTACGTAGTGTGAAACCCTAATAACTACATCTGCTACTGTCCCATGCAGATATGAAAGCTTCCATATTCATCGTCACGTGTCATCGATTGTATCAAGTATCCTAAATAAAAGGATAAGAAGAAACAATTATCAAAATTGGTCAAAAACTCGCGAAGTTACAAGTCTAAACATAGTATGAAAAATTGCACCCAGGCATAACAATAATCTGAAAACTAAAGGGAAATAATTGAAACTTGTATTACTGTAATGCGATGGATGAGAAAATGAAAATGGCGAGAAAGAACTAAAAATGGCAGGTTGGACAGGCGAACTTACTCCTTGTCGCGTGCAAGTTACACACTAGTTAACTCAATGACAGGCGCGCGTGCTAACCATTCAGCTCCCCCCCCCTCTCTTTGAAATCAGACACATGCAATATGTCATATAGGAAGAATAACAAGTTGCTCACAACAAAATCGTAAATTACTGAGTTTAGTTCAAAAGCTTGAGCTACTGGTTTAGAGTATTTTTTTGTTTTAAAGAGACACGGTAAGTGTTGTTCATAGTTAAATGAAAGTTTAATTTTAAATAAGCCCATTAAAATTAGGATTTAATAATGCCAGACTAATATTAAAATAAAGCTTTAAATTTAGAATAATTAATTATTGGTCTAATGCAATGAAATGCTTTGATTTGACGGATGAAATGTACGATGGGTGTCCAGACTATGTGGCTAAGGCGTTGGCCTGCTAGCCAGGAGGTCGGGTGTTCGATCCCTGCATTGGCCGCCGTGTACACATTGGAGTGCACGTAAAAGATCCCTTAGCAGTTGGAATTCGATACTGTTGAATAAGCTCTATAGGATGACTAAATGTGTAGATTGTAGCCACCCACACTGCATGTTTTGCTTAACAATGAAAGGGTGCCGTTTTCAATTTTCGATCCTTTTATTCTTCTACTCCTGATATTCTGGACTGTTGATCGATGGTTTCATATAAAAGACTACACATAAGACTCTTTGTAGAAGAAGTTCCCCAAAAATATTATGTTGACTTTAAGAGAAAAGGACCTTTAAAAATGCTCCAAATGGTAAAAATACGACTTTTGGGATTTTCGATCTCTTTTTTCTGTTACCCCTGATATTTAAAAAAAAAATGATACAATGATTTCACACAACAGGCTAGCTATTAGACTCTCGATTGACAAGAGTTTCGCCACCCTCCCTTCATTATAACCGGGCTAGATATTAGCTATTAGACTCTCGATTGACACCACCCTCTCTTCATTATAACCGAAGTTATCGTGCCCTAATGAATCAACAAATCAGCATGCTTATCTCTGCTTACCCGAAAATGCTCATCTTTGCACTCAATCATGACACTGACCTAGTGAACGTCTACACCAAGATTGAACATTCTAGCTCAATTAGAAGGAGAGTTATTGTGTTTCAAAATCTCGGCCCTTCAAATTGCTACTACTTTTCATATTCACTTCAAAATGGCAACCATCAGTTGACCTAAATCAAAAGTCTGCTCCCTGCGATTTTTGGGCCCTCCTTCAAGGATTCAGAAAATATAACTCCCGTGTCTGTAAGTAAGATAGCCAAAAAGCCTTAGGGATTTTTCATGTTTCAAGATGGTGGCACTTCCGGTTCGATCGACAAATTCCATATTTTGTGTACAAATCAGTAATTACTTGATCCTTAATTTCACCAAGGGGAGATAATTTAGAAAATTTCTCATTATATTTTTGAAGTCACATTGGTAAGATCTACTTATGTACTAAATTCCATGAAAATCACAGCGACGAATTTTCGAAATTCGAAAATGTGAAACTGCAGATGAAAATGATTTTTTCAGGGTATTCAAAGAAAAAAGAATTAGTAAAATCGGTCAAAAAATAGCAAAGTTACGACTATGCATTGTCAGTATTTTCGTTCGTAAAATTCGGTGATTTCGAATTCGCAAAATGTTTTTGAAAATATATTTAATCAACAGCCACCACCCATTTTTTTTTTTGGGGGGGGGGGGTAGGTCAAAGTTTCAGAAACATCCTATGGTTAGATTCTGTGAAATCCGATTTGCAGGAAAAACACCCCCCAAAAATAATAATAATGTTAACAGAAACAATAAGCTTTCAAATGAAATATGAAACCTTAATAATAACTTTAAGAGAAACAATAAGCTTTCATATGTAATATGAAAGCTTAATAATCTTAACAGAAACAATAAGCTTTCATATTTCATATGAAAGCTTAATAATAATAACTTTAACAGAAACAATAAGCTTTCATATGTAATATAAAAGCTTAATAACTAGATCTGCTACTGACCCATGCAGATATGGAAGCTTTCATATTCACAGTCACTTCCTGTCACATGTCATGGGTCATATAAATAATCCGAACAAGAAATAATAAATCATAAAAATCGGTCACAATCTAGCGAAATTAATGTGATTTTTCACTCGTAAAGAACCTTGTCGGCACGAAAAACATCAAAGGCAAAATTCGAATTTTTGAAATATTCAAATACCAAAAATTCGACCCGCCTCCTGGCTATCCTGAAATGTATTAAATTTTAGACTTAGGAGACGCATTGACCATACAATGCCCTGTTGTGTTTGTTTACAAGTCCGTAAATGTCGATTTTTCACTATGTTTCGTATTCACTTCAAAATGGCGAACCTCAGCTGACCTAAATGAAAATTCTGCTCCGATTTTTTTAGGTCTTCCTTCATGGATTCAGAAAATGTAACTCCCATGTCTGTAAGTGCAATATCGCAAAAGTTCTATTGTTTTTTCACGTTTCGAGATGGTGGCACTTCCGGTTCGATTGACAAACTCCACGTTTTGTGTACGAATTAGTAATTACCTGTCTAGTATCGAAAATTTCGTGTCGGCACGAAAAACATCAAAGGCAAAATTCGAATTTTTGAAATATTCAAATACCAAAAATTCGACCCGCCTCCTGGCTATCCTGAAATGTATTAAATTTTAGACATAGGAGACGCATTGATCATACAATGCCCTGTTGTGTTTGTTTACAAGTCCGTAAATGTCGATTTTTCACTATGTTTCGTATTCACTTCAAAATGGCGAACCTCAGCTGACCTAAATGAAAATTCTGCTCCGATTTTTTTAGGTCTTCCTTCATGGATTCAGAAAATGTAACTCCCATGTCTGTAAGTGCAATATCGCAAAAGTTCTAATATCGCAAAAACTTTTAAAAATAATCTCCTCTTGACCGGCTTAATCGTTCGCAATAAACGTTTGCCCCTTAAAATCGGCAAATTGCTGACTTTAAAGCGAGAAACATTACAACCGGGCGAAATTTTCTGTTTTATCACATATACAGTACCATTGATTATCAACCGATTATTACATACTTTAAAAATAAAAGAGCCAGAGAGAAATGCGGCTTAGCGTCCATTCGACACAAACGAGGTCATTTCGGGACTTACATATATCTTTTAATTTTATTTAAAATCTTCCCTTGCGCGTATGGGTCTTTAGCCGTGGGAGGAAACCGAAGGACACGGCGAAAAACCACGAGGTTGGACACCATACTCCATGTAAGGTGCAACCTGGAAATCGAAACGGCGCCGGTTGACTCAATGACAGACGTTACGATACAGGGCGCACATGCTAACCATTCAGCCATTCAGCTTCCCTAAAATCGGGAAATTGCTGACATATAGCAAGAAACATTTCAACCGGGCATTTCAATCGAAACAACGCCAGTTGACTCAATCACAGACGTTACGACACAGTTAGATATTAGCTATTAGACTCTCGATTGACACCACCCTCTCTTCATTATAACCGAAGTTATCGTGCCCTAATGAATCAACAAATCAGCATGCTTATCTCTGCTTACCCGAAAATGCTCATCTTTGCACTCAATCATGACACTGACCTAGTGAACGTCTACACCAAGATTGAACATTCTAGCTCAATTAGAAGGAGAGTTATTGTGTTTCAAAATCTCGGCCCTTCAAATTGCTACTACTTTTCATATTCACTTCAAAATGGCAACCATCAGTTGACCTAAATCAAAAGTCTGCTCCCTGCGATTTTTGGGCCCTCCTTCAAGGATTCAGAAAATATAACTCCCGTGTCTGTAAGTAAGATAGCCAAAAAGCCTTAGGGATTTTTCATGTTTCAAGATGGTGGCACTTCCGGTTCGATCGACAAATTCCATATTTTGTGTACAAATCAGTAATTACGTGATCCTTAATTTCACCAAGGGGAGATAATTTAGAAAATTTCTCATTATATTTTTGAAGTCACATTGGTAAGATCTACTTATGTACTAAATTCCATGAAAATCACAGCGACGAATTTTCGAAATTCGAAAATGTGAAACTGCAGATGAAAATGATTTTTTCAGGGTATTCAAAGAAAAAAGAATTAGTAAAATCGGTCAAAAAATAGCAAAGTTACGACTATGCATTGTCAGTATTTTCGTTCGTAAAATTCGGTGATTTCGAATTCGCAAAATGTTTTTGAAAATATATTTAATCAACAGCCACCACCCATTTTTTTTTTGGGGGGGGGGGGGGGGGGGGTAGGTCAAAGTTTCAGAAACATCCTATGGTTAGATTCTGTGAAATCCGATTTGCAGGAAAAACACCCCAAAAAAATTATAATAATGTTAACAGAAACAATAAGCTTTCAAATGAAATATGAAACCTTAATAATAACTTTAAGAGAAACAATAAGCTTTCATATGTAATATGAAAGCTTAATAATCTTAACAGAAACAATAAGCTTTCATATTTCATATGAAAGCTTAATAATAATAACTTTAACAGAAACAATAAGCTTTCATATGTAATATAAAAGCTTAATAACTAGATCTGCTACTGACCCATGCAGATATGAAAGCTTTCATATTCACAGTCACTTCCTGTCACATGTCATGGGTCATATAAATAATCCGAACAAGAAATAATAAATCATTAAAATCGGTCACAATCTAGCGAAATTAATGTGATTTTTCACTCGTAAAGAACCTTGTCGGCACGAAAAACATCAAAGGCAAAATTCGAATTTTTGAAATATTCAAATACCAAAAATTCGACCCGCCTCCTGGCTATCCTGAAATGTATTAAATTTTAGACATAGGAGACGCATTGACCATACAATGCCCTGTTGTGTTTGTTTACAACTCCGTAAATGTCGATTTTTCACTATGTTTCGTATTCACTTCAAAATGGCGAACCTCAGCTGACCTAAATGAAAATTCTGCTCCGATTTTTTTAGGTCTTCCTTCATGGATTCAGAAAATGTAACTCCCATGTCTGTAAGTGCAATATCGCAAAAGTTCTATTGTTTTTTCACGTTTCGAGATGGTGGCACTTCCGGTTCGATTGACAAACTCCACGTTTTGTGTACGAATTAGTAATTACCTGTCTAGTATCGAAAATTTCGTGTCGGCACGAAAAACATCAAAGGCAAAATTCGAATTTTTGAAATATTCAAATACCAAAAATTCGACCCGCCTCCTGGCTATCCTGAAATGTATTAAATTTTAGACATAGGAGACGCATTGATCATACAATGCCCTGTTGTGTTTGTTTACAAGTCCGTAAATGTCGATTTTTCACTATGTTTCGTATTCACTTCAAAATGGCGAACCTCAGCTGACCTAAATGAAAATTCTGCTCCGATTTTTTTAGGTCTTCTTTCATGGATTCAGAAAATGTAACTCCCATGTCTGTAAGTGCAATATCGCAAAAGTTCTATTGTTTTTTCACGTTTCGAGATGGTGGCATTTCCGGTTCGATTGACAAACTCCACGTTTTGTGTACGAATTAGTAATTACCTGTCTAGTATCGAAATTTTTTTTTAGGTCATTCTGACCTTTATTTCGACGATTTTTTTTTGAAAAATTTGATTGTTAATTTCACCAAGGGAAGATAATTTAGAAAATTTTAAAAGTCATTTTTCAAGTCGCATCAGTAATGTCTACTTACATACTAAATTTCATGAAAATTGTACAACTATTAAAGAAGTTGTCAAGTTGGTCTCAACTTCCGGTTCGAAATCACAGCGACGAATTTTCGAATATTACAAAACTTTTAAAAATAATCTCCTCTTGACCGGCTTAATCGTTCGCAATAAACGTTTGCCCGTTAAAATCGGCAAATTGCTGACTTTAAAGCGAGAAACATTACAACCGGGCGAAATTTTCTGTTTTATCACATATACAGTATCATTGATTACCAACCGATTATTACATACTTTAAAAATAAAAGAGCCAGAGAGAAATGCGGCTAAGCGTCCATTCGACACAAACGAGGTCATTTCGGGACTTACATATGTCTTTTAATTTTATTTAAAATCTTCCCTTGCGCGTATGGGTCTTTAGCCGTGGGAGGAAACCGAAGGACACGGCGAAAAACCACGAGGTTGGACACCATACTCCATGTAAGGTGCAACCTGGAAATCGAAACGGCGCCGGTTGACTCAATGACAGACGTTACGATACAGGGCGCACATGCTAACCATTCAGCCATTCAGCTTCCCTAAAATCGGGAAATTGCTGACATATAGCAAGAAACATTTCAAACGGGCATTTCAATCGAAACAACGCCAGTTGACTCAATCACAGACGTTACGACACAGAGCTTAGGTGCTAACCATTCAGCCACGCAACCTCCCTAAATTTGGCAAATTGCTGACCTACAGCGACAAACATTTCAACCGGGCGAAATTTTCTATTTTTACAGTTTAATTTGCACGGTACCTTTAATTATCAACCGAATATCACAAAACTTTCAAAAATAAGGTCTCTCTGACCAGCTTAATCGTTCGCAATAAACGTTTGCCCCTAAAATCGGCAAATTGCTGACTTTAAAGTGAGAAACATTACAACCGGGCGAATTTTCCTGTTTTATCACTTTTACAGTACCTCTGATAACCAACCGATTATTACAAAACTATAAAAATAAAAGAGAAAGAGAGAAATGCGGCTTAACGTCCATGCCACACACACTAGCTCATTTAAAAACTTCCCTTGCGCGTACGGGTCTTCAGGAGTGGGAGGAAACCGAAGGACACGGAGAAAATCCACGAGGTTGGACACCATACTCCATGTCAGGTGCAATCTGGAAATCGAAACGGCTCCGGTTGACTCAATGAAAGACGTTACGATACAGCGCGCACATGCTAACCATTCAGCTTCCCTAAAATCGGGAAATTGCTGACTTATAGCAAGAAACATTTCAACAGGGCGAAATTTTCTGTTTGAACAGTTTGATTTGCACGGTACTTTAATTACCAACCGATTATTATAAAACTTTTGAAAATAAGCTCCAACTCACCAGCTTAATCGTATGCAGTAAATGTTTGGTCTGAATTGAAAATTCTGCACCGATAAAGTTCATCTCGTTTTTCGTCGTGGTTCCCCCTTGTCAGTAAGGCAGAACGGAGGACAGCTGTCTAGTCGTTCGGATTGGACGAAAAACCAAGGTCCCGTCTACACATTGGAGTGCACATAAAATATCCCTAAGCAGATGGAATTTGATACTGTTGAATACGCTCTATACGATGTCTAAATGTGTAGATTGTAGTCACCCACACTGCATTTTACGCTTAACAATGAAAGGGTGCTGTTATCAATGTTCGGTCTTTTTGTTCTTTTACTCCTAATATGCTGGACTGTTGATCGATGGTTTCATATAAAAGACTACTGATAAAACTCTTTGTAGAAGAAGTTCCAAAAAAAATATCACGTTTACTTTAGAGAAAAAGACATCTAAAAATGCTCCAAATCGTAAAAATAGGACTTTTTGGATTTTCAATCTCTTTTTTGCGGCTACCCCGGACATTTAAAAAAATGATACAATTATTTCACATAACAGGCTAGCTATTATACTCTCGGTTGACAAGAGTTTCACCGCCCTCCCTTCATTATAACTGAAGTTATCGTGCCCTAAAGAATCAACAAATCAGCATGCTTATCTCTGCTTACCCTAAGCAGAAAATGCTCAGATTGAACATTCTAGCTCAATTAGAAGGAGAGTTATTGTATTTCAAATTCTTGGCCCTTCAAATTGCTACTACTTTCCATATTCACATCAAAATGGAATCCATCAGTAGACCTAAATCAAAATTCTGCTCCGAGCGATTTTTGGGCCAAACTTCAAGGATTCAGAAAATATAACTCCCGTGTCTGTAAGTCAAATAGCAAAAAAGCCTTAGGGATTTTTCACGTTTCAAGATGGTGGCACTTTCGGTTCGATCGACAAACTTCATATTTCGTGTACAAATCTGTAATTGCTTATCTAGTATCAAAAATAAAAATCAGGTCATTCTGACCTATATTTCGATGATTTTTTTTTTAAATTTTGATCCTTAATTTCGTCAAGGGGAGATAATTTTGAAAATTTCTAATTATATTTTTGAAATCACATCGGTAGGATCTACTTATATACTAAATGTCTTGAAGATCGTACAACTATTAAAGAAGTTGTCAAATTGGTCTAAACTTCCGGTTCGAAATCACAGCGACGAATTTTCGAAATTCAAAAATGTGAAACTGCAGATGAAAATGATTTTTTTTTCAAGGTATTCAAAGAAAAGAGAATTAGTAAGATCGGTCAAAAAATAACAAAGTTACGACTATGCATTGTCAGTTTTTTCCTTCGTAAAATTCGGTGATTTCGGATTCGTAAATCGTTTTGAAAATATATTTAAACAACGTCCGCACCCCATTTTTGGAGGGTAGGTCAAAATTTCAGAAAGATCCTATGGATAGATTCTGAGAAATCCGATTTGCAGAAAACACACACAAAAAAATAATAATAACTAGACCTGCAAGCAGCACTGAACCGGCTTTCAGGAATCATACAGGACGTTTATAATACCAACTTTGGTTGTCTTGCTTCAGTGACACCTTCTATCATTTGTAAAAGTAATATTTGCTGACCAAAAGATCCGTTAAAATTGTAAATTATGGTAATATTACCTCACTTCCGGTGCCTAAAGAAAATTTTTATAGGTGAAAATTCGCAACATACAAAATTCAAACTTCGATCTATACATATCGGACAATAAATAATTAACCTATAACCAATAATCTGAAATTAAGAAGGTAAAAAACATAAAAACTGACCCTGGGAAAATTGGCTATTTCTCGACAAGGGAATATGCTAGGAGCCTTTTCTTGGCATCAATATGATTTTATTGATTCGACCTTACTGCCCATTAGAATCAGACGCTATAAAGTTAAACGAATAACAAATATAAATCACTTCAAATAAATGTTTGTTTTGAAGGCTAAAAATACGTTTATTGCAAAAATGACATTACTTCCGGTGATATTGAAAATGTTAAATTAGTTCATAGGATTCATAAATGGCATAAGGCATCAAATGTTGCAAATTTTATGAAAATCGAATAATAATTGACACTTTTATAAACCAAAAACCTTGACAAGCCAACAGTGAGGCTGATGTCCCCCGCCGAAATCCCAAAATAAATAGATGACACATATTAATTAATCGCACATTTATTTTTTTCAAACGTTTCGAGCAATCAAACTGTACACGAAGTGTCATCCAAAAGTGTCATAAAAATCATCAATCAAGATGAACCTAAGTTATCTTGTCCCAAAGTATCAACCAATCAAATTGCTTATCTCTGCCTACCCTAAGAAGAAAATGCTCATCTTCGAACTCCATCAAGGCATTGACCTAATAAGCATACACACCAATTTTGAACATTTTAACTCAATTCGAAGGAGAGTTATTGTGTTCCAAAGTCTCGACCAATCAAGTTGCGTATCTCTCTGCTTACCTGAGCAGAAAACGCTCATTATCGAACATAGTCAAGGTATTACTGTAGTGAAACTATACACCAAGTTTCATCACTCTCACTTAATTAGAACTAAAGTTATCGTGTCCCATAACATCAGCCAATCAAATTGCTTATCTCTGCTTACCCTAAGCGGAAAATGCCCATCTTCGAACTCCATCAAGGCATTGACCTAATAAGCAAATACACCAAGTTTGAACATTTTAACTCAATTAGAAGAAGAGTTATTGTGTTCCAAAGTCTCGACCAATCAAATTGCGTATCATTCTGCTTACCCTGAGCAGAAAATGCTTATTATCGAACTTAGTCAAGGTATTACTGTAATGAAACTATACACCAAGTTTCATCAATCTCCCTTAATTGAAACTAAAGTTATCGTGTCCCAAAGCATCAACCAATCAAATTGCTTATCTATGCTTACCCTAAGCGGAAAATGCTCGTCTTCGAACTCCATCAAGTCATTGACCTAATAAACACATACAACAAGTTTGAACATTCTAGCTCAATTAGGAAGAGAGTTATTGTGTCCAAAACAGACGGACAGACGGACAGGCGGACAGACAGACAGACGAACCCATTTTAATAGTCTTATAGAAGATTGCCTATTTCTCTGTAACCGTAGAAGTTAGAAACCATTTTGCAGTGCTACCCACAAGCCGAAATTTTGGCTCCAATGGAGCTACAGTAAGATCTCTAATGCTGTCAACACCTTTAGCTACTGTCTCATTATTATAAAACACATGGCCATAGACCCAGTAAATCATATCTCTATAATGTATTGTATTTCAACATTTTTTGGTTGTGGGAGGAATGTGCTATGTATGTTGGCACACAATATCAAATTTCACACCAATGTTAATATTGTATAATATAAAGATATCCAATGTTCATATCATTTGATATCCAAGAAGACATTGTACTGCTCCTGTTCATTACATGTATGTTGATATTAAGACAATTGCCACTGAGAATGATAATGATTCCAAATTGTGGATAATTTTGGATGACTTTAATTTATCTTAAGAAAAATCAATTAGAAAATGATAGGGTTAAATTATTGAAGAAACGTAACATTAAACGAGAAGTACAAAAATACCATGAGGGAGGACATATCAAATTTGTTGGTGGTACTTTGGCTATTCTACTAAAATATATTTTTAATCATCCCGAGGACGTTGAAAATTGTTTTACCATTGGTAACAAAATAAGTCAAGATTTTGTTCTCTTCGACCCCGTCCAAAGTACTTTCACAAACTACACTATTATCATAAAATTGTATTTTTACTTAATATTTGTTAAGTTCATCTGAACATTTTGGTGAAAGACGTGCTCTATAAATGTATTAAACCAACATTGGCTAAGCAAGATACGCCTTTATTTTGCAAAAGATGGATAGAGAACATGCTATAAACAAACTCGGGGTCATAATCCAGATAAATATGGTCTGAAATGAGCATACCTGTATATTAAAAAGGGGTTGAGATCTTTGGGATATGAAGATATGTTTTAAGTTTCATCAAAATCTGATACTAATTGTGATGTCTAGATGTTTAACAACCTTCGTATGACATACATTTACACAATTTGCGTACAAAGGGTAGCTCTTTGTCGCTCAGTTTCATTTCGATTTTGTCGAAATTTTATTTCAACATTATTGTTGTGGAATGGTGATATATTTAAACGCTTTTAAAAGTCGGATAAAGAATTGTGACCTTCAACCCAAAAACATGATTTTTTCTACAATCAGGGGCAATAAGCCAGCCCAGGAAATTACGGTCTGATATGTTCAAATAATGAAAGAAACTGAGATATTTGGGACATAAACATGTATGTGACTTCTAGAAGGGCCATTTTAAGAATTTAAAAATATTTCAAATTGAATGATAATTCACAAAATAACGTGAAAAGTGATGCATGCAAAATTGCATATTCCTTGGCAACTGCTCATATTACAAACTAATTTTCGCATACATTCTCTTCGTCTGGATTATTGCTACAAGTTTAAGAAAATTACAAATAAATATTTCAAAATATGAAGACGCTGAATGAATTGTAAACAAGTGAATTTTACAGTTTATTTTACATTTTATTCGAAATTGCCCGATAATGAAATTGAAATTAAAATATCTGAGGTAAGGATATTGTGCACCTTTGCAGGGTGCATCCGTTTAGTTATATAGGTACCGAACTGTCAAAATTGTAGTTTTTGTTAATATTACATCACTTCCTTTGCCGACAGAAAAATTTCACCGTAACAAAAAAAATTACAATTGGGACCACGGAGCATATGGACTTTTATACAAATCGAACAATAAATAATTTTTCTGGGTACGAAAAACTAAATTACCCGATGGCGGCTAAAGCAAATTACCGAGACATTTTTTTTTCTCATTTCTGCTCAAGTACGATGATATTTTAACCCTGTGTAATGTATCATCAAAAAATATTCATAAATGAAAAAGGGTTTCGTAAAAAAAAAAAAAAAATCAGAATATCGGACATTTTTTCGACTACTTCCGGTTTTACGATCGTTGTCGTGATAGCTTTACGAAGTTCTTTGGATTCTTAACTTTCTGTACCAGAAGTGTGAGAAACATTCATTGAGTAGTTTTGGAAAAAAAGATAAATTAAAGAGCGTTTACAAAAATTTAACAATTTTTTTCATTTTTTTCAAACTTTGATGCCATTTTTGGACCACCTATATTATTTCAATGCTTTTCATCTTGGATTCCCTATATATAATCAACCGATAGGACTTTGAGTAAGAAAAGTTTCAAAAAAACCGTAGGCGTCGTTTTCGAGAAAAGGGCGTCTCAGAATGTTAAAAAATCGGAAAATACTAGATTTTTGGCATACAATAATTTATTTCCTTACCATTGAAATCGTATTATTTAGATACCATATGATGGTCCATTAATAGGGCTATCCAACAACACTTTAGTTCTTTTGGTCGTCTATTACCTAAGGGAGCAATCAAGTTTTTCGAAAGTGCGACAATGTTTTTAACCGTTTTTTTCATTTTTTGAATACTTCCGGTATGGTTATTATTGTCGGAATAGTTTTAATAGCCGGTTTGGGCACTAAAATAGCCACAGGGCCCTGTAATGATATATTACATTATCTGATCAGATAAAATGCCCCTGAGAAATCCTATGTTCAAAAGTGCCAAAAATGCAAAAAAATTAAAATATCGAAAAATAAATTTCAATAATTACATACATATTATACATCGTTAGAATCGTTATTAGGTCAGCTATTCTGAATATACAACGTTTTTTAAAAAATATCTTAAAATAAAAAAAAATAGTAGAGCATTTTCCAAAATTTCACGGTTTTTCGACTTTTTTCGATTTTCAGTCCCTTTTTTATCCTATTCCAGACATTTCAAAGTCTTATTGGATGGCTTTATGCAAAATACCTCCAAAAGGACTCTCAATAGAAAAAATTTAAAAAAAATTGTAGGTTAAGTTTTCGAAATAGATGCGTCCAAAAACGCTCCAAATCAGAAAATACTTGGATTTCAGCGTGCCATATATTGCTTCCTGCTAATTGTATCCATACGAATTGGGTATCATTCAGTGGTCCAATCACCGCATGACCAAATGATACCTTAATTTGTTTAATCCGTTGATATCGGACGGAGAAATCCTGTTTTTACCCAAAACACCAATTTTTCACGTTTTTTTATTTCAAAATATAGCATATTATTTCGACTACTTCCGGTTTGCAGATTGTTATTGAAATTGCTTTAAACGGTGGTTTGACCATATAGCTTTATGTTCCAGGAATTTCAGAAACGTCGATCCGGCCGGCCGTAAAAGGAAACTTAAGCTCACAAAATGTGAAGAAAATTCGAAAAAAATCGAAAAATAAAGGGTGATAACTTTGAAAGAAACTTATATTACTGGAACCGGATTGCCTTTAGGTATCCAAAAATGTAGGTCAAATTTGAAAATTTTGAAAAATAACAAAAAATGTGTCGTAAACAACATATTTTCATTATTCGAACGCTAGAAGTCAGCGGCGAAGTTTCGGAATTGCAAAATTTTCAACTGCTAAAAAAGTCTCAAGGTTTCCGAAAATGTAATTTGTATGAAAATAGGTAAAGAATTGACGAATCTACGTCCGTTTTTATACGCCCACATTTTCATGTGGACGTATATTGTCGTCGCCCCTGTTCGTCCGCCCGTCCACAATTGTTTGTGAACACTCTACAGGTCACAATTTTTATCCGATTTCAATGAAACTTAAAATATAGGTTTATCACCCTACGATCTCGGTTCCTTTCGATATTGGCATGTATCGGACGGTAACTTCATGGGTTATAACTTATAGCCACTGATTGTACGAAAAATCACGTTTTTTAGCTTGTGAACAGTGTAGAGGTCACAATTCTGAACCGATTTGGATGAAACTTGAAATGCATGTTTATAAACCAAAGATCTTGGTTCCTTTCGATATTTGCGCCAATTGGATCGTAACTTCCTGAATTATGTCCGAAAAATCGCCCTTTTTAGCTTGTGGTCCCTCTGGAGGTCAAAATTGTTATCCGATTTAAAAAGCCGTTTGATTATATCACCGTTCCATGGTTATGAAGGTTGAGTTCGAATTTCGTGAAAATCGGACCAAAATTGACGGACAAAATGGCCACCATTTGTACGCGAATAGTGTGAAAATATGTTATATCAAGGTTGTGGACCTTATAGAGGTCACAATTTTGAACCGATTTGGATGAAACGTGACATGTATGTTTATAACCGAAAGATCTTGGTTCCATTCGATATTTGCGCTCATCGGATCGTAACTTCCTGAATTATGACCCCTGATCGTCCGAAAAATTGCCCTTTTTAGCTTATGGTCCCTCTGGAGGTCAAAATTGTTATCCGATTTAAAACAAACGTTTGATTATATCACTGTTACATGGTTATGAAGGTTGAATTCGAATTTCGTGAAAATCGGACCAAAATTGACGGACAAAATGGCCGCCGTTTGTACGCGAATAGTGTGAAAATATGTTATATCAAGGTTGTGGACCTTATAGAGGTCACAATTTTGAACCAATTTTGATGAAACTTGACATGTATGTTTATAACCCAAAGATCTTGCGCCCATCGGATCGTAACTTCCTGAATTATGGCCCCTGATTGTCCAAAAAAATTGCCCTTTTTAGCTTGTGGTCCCTCTGGAGGTCAAAATTGTTATCCGATGTAAAAAAAACTTTGATTGTATCACCATTTCATGGTTATGAAGGTTGAGTTTAAATTTTGTGAAAATCGGACCAAAATTGACGGACAAAATGGCCGCCGTTTGTACGCGAATAGTGTGAAAATATGTTATATCAAGGTTGTGGACCTTATAGAGGTCACAATTTTGAACCAATTTTGATGAAACTTGACATGTATGTTTATAACCCAAAGATCTTGCGCCCATCGGATCGTAACTTCCTGAATTATGGCCCCTGATTGTCCAAAAAAATTGCCCTTTTTAGCTTGTGGTCCCTCTGGAGGTCAAAATTGTTATCCGATGTAAAAAAAACGTTTGATTGTATCACCATTTCATGGTTATGAAGGTTGAGTTAAAATTTTGTGAAAATCGGACCAAAATTGACGGACAAAATGGCCGCCGTTTGTACGCGAATAGTGTGAAAATATGTTATATAAAGGTTGTGGACCTTATAGAGGTCACAATTTTGAACCGATTTTGATGAAACTTGACATGTATGTTTTATACCCAAAGATCTTGGTTCCTTTCGATATTTGCGCCCATTGGATCATAACTTCCTGAATTATGTCCCCGGATTGTCCGAAAAATCGCTTTTGTTCGCTTTGGTCCTTCTTGAGGTCAAAATTATTATCCGATTTAAAAAAAACCTTTAACTATATCACCGTTACATGGTAATGAAGAGAGAGTTTGAATTACGTGAAAATCGGAATAGAATTGACGGACAAAATGGCCGCCATTTGTACACGAATAGTGTGAAAATATGTTATATCAAGGTTGTGGACCCTATAGAGGTCACAATTTTGAATCGATTTTGATGAAACTTGACTTGTATGTTTATAACCCAAAGATCTTGGTTCCTTTCGATATTTGCGCCCATCGGGTCATTACTTCCTGAATTATGTCCCCTGATTGTACGAAAAATCAACCTTTTTAGCTTGTTGTGCCTCTGGAGGTCACAATTATTATCTGATTTAAAAAAAAACGTTTGATTATAAAAACCAAACAAATTCTAATGATTTTCTGATAATTCCTTAATATGCGACAACTATTGTTGACTGCCCGGACGATTTGGCTGCTGTGTGGGCGTATGTTTCGTTGCCTGACAACCTATTTTTTAATTTTTTGGCAGTGCACAAAACTCGGCCACTTCCGGTCTGCGCAGAAGTTTCAAATACAGTCGAACAAGTGGCCACTATATGGTTTCCGGATAAAAAAATTATGTCCCAGATCTGTATCTGTTACAGACATTGAGAAATAGGCTCCCCCCAAAAAATAAAATAATAATAATAAACTAGACCTGCAGACCTGCAGTGGTGAATCGGCTTTCAGGAATCAGACAGGAAGTGCGTCATACAATAGGCGATCCATCGAGCTACCAAACGATACTGTAGTTGTTATGATTCAGTGACACCCTCTATCAGATTTGTAAAAGTAATATTTGCTTGCAAATACACCGGTCAAAATTGTAAAATCTGGCAAAATTACTTCACTTCCGGTGCCAAAAGAAATCATTATCGGTAACAAAAAAGTTGAGAATTCGCAATTGAGAATTGTTTTATACATATCAGGCAATAAATAATAAACTTAGAACCCATAAATTGAAATTAAAAAGGTAAAAAACTTAAAAAGTTATCCTTAGAAAATTGGTTATTTCTCGACAAGGGAATATGCTAGAAGCAATTTTTGGATATCAGTATGATTATATTGATCCAATCTAAATGGCCATTAGAATCAAACGTCATAACGTTAAACGAATATTAAATATAACTCACTTCAAAAAAATATTTGTTTAGAAGTCTAAAAATACGGTTTTTTGCAAATATGAAATTACTTCCGGTGATAAAGGAAATGTTAAATCAGATCATTGCAATCAGAAATGGCATAAGGCATCACATGGTGAAAATTGTATGAAAATTGAATAATAATTGACACTTTTATAGGCCAAAAAGCTTGAAAAGTGACTTGTAGAAAATCGTCTATTTCTCGACAACCGTACAAGTTAGCAACTTTTTTATGGTATCTGTATGATCGTATGGGTTCATGCTATTCGTTCATGGGATTCAAATATTATAATTTTAAAAAATATTATAAAAAGACTCATTTGAAAAAAATATTTGTTTTTTAGGTTAAAAATACAGTTTTTGCCAACATGACGTCATTTTCGGTAACAGTGAAACTGTAAAATTGGCTCAACCTAGTCCAAATTGGCATTAGGCATCGAATAAAAGAAAAAATTTGAAAATCGGATAATAATTTACTCTTTTATATGCAAAATAACTTGAAAAGTGATGCATGCAAAATTGCATATTTCTCGGCAACTGCTCACATTACAAACTATTTTTTGCATACATTCTCTTCGTCTGGATTATGGCTACGAGTTTATGAAAGTTACGAATAAATAGTTCAAAATATGAAGACGTTGAATGGGAATAACTGAATTTTACACCTTTTTTTACATTTTATTCGAAATTGCCGAAAATGAAATTGAAATTTAAGAATCTGAGCCAAACGTTTTATGCGCCTTTACATGGCGCATACTTTTCGTTATATCAGTTTTCGAAAAAAATAATATTTGCTGTCAAAAAGTGGTACTTTTAAGTTAAAACTGTCAAAATTGTAGTTTTTGTTAATATTACGCCACTTCAGTTGCGTGCAGAAAAATGTCACCGTAAGAAAAAAAAATACAAATGAGATCACGAGATGCACTTTGTTTTATACAAATCGAATAATAAATAATTAATCTAGGTACGAAAAACTAAATTAGCTAATGGCGGATAACGCAAAATACTAAGACAAAATTCTTTATCACTCCTGCTCAAGTAGGGTGATACTTTAACCCTGTTTAAAATACAATCAAAAAATATTCATAAATAAAAAAGTTTTCTGTAAAAATCTTAAAAAAAATAAAATATCGGAGCTTTTTTCGACAACTTCCGGTTTTTCGATCATTGTCGGGATAGCTTTAACAAATTGTTTTGATATTTAACTTCTTGTACAAAAAGTTTCAGAAACATTCACTGAGTAGTTTTTGAAAAAAAAAAGATAAATAAAATAGGATTTTCAGTAATTTAATGATTTTTCAACTTTTTTCACAGATTGAGGCCATTTTCGTGCCACCTATAATATTTCAATGCTTTTAATTTTGGATGCATACTCTAGAACATCGATGGGACTCTTAGTAAAAAATATTTTAGAAAAGTCGTAGGCGTCGTTTTCGAGAAAAAGGCGTCCCAGAATGCTCCAAAACGGAAAATACTTGGTTTTCGGCGTACCATAATTTATTTACTAACAATCGAATTCGTATCATTTAGATGTCATAAGATAGTCCATTCATGGGAATATTCAACAACGATTTAATTTTTTTGGTGTGCTAATATGTGACGGAGAATTTCAGTTTTTAGCAGGAGCGCCAATTTTGTTTATGATTTTTACGTTTTTTTGCCGTTTTAACATCCGGTTTTGGAGATTTAATGGGAACAGGGCTCTCTAATGATAAACTTCGCTATACGATAAGAAAAAATACTTCTGAGAAATCCTATTTTCAAAAGAAATAAAAATGTCAAAATGTCAAAATATTGAAAATAAAATTTCAATAACTGGATACATATTATACATCGTTAGAACCGTACTTGGGTCAGCTATCTGAATATATTACCTTTTTCTGAAAATCTCTTAAAATAAAAAAATAGAAGAGCATTTTCAAAAATTTCACGATTTTTCGACTTTTTTCGATTTTCAGTCCCTTTTTTGTCCTATTCGAATTATTCGAAGGTGTTATTGAATGGTTCCATGGTAAACACTATCGAAGAGAATGTTTAAGAAAAATCGTTGGAGCAAATCAGAAAATACTTGATTTTCAGCGTGCCATAATTTACTTCCGGGTCATCTTATCTGTATGAATAGGGAATCATACAATACTCCAATTCCCGTGCAACCAAACTATACCTTAATATCTTTAATCTGTTGATATCCGGCGAAGAAATCACGTTATTCCCAAAAGCACCCATTTTTTGCTTTTTTCTTCTAAATATTGCACATTATTTCGACCACTTCCGGTTTAAGGATTCTTGTCGAAATTGCTTTATCAGTTGGTAGTGGACTATAACTTCATGTTCCAGAAGTTTCAGAAACGTCAATTCAGTCGTAAAATGAAACCCGAGCTCACAAAATGGGAAGAAAATTCGAAAAAAATCGAAAAAATAAAGGGCAGTAACTCTGAATGTTTTTTTTATTAGTGGAATTGGATTGACTTCAGGAATCCAAAAATACAGATCATATTTGAAAATTTTGAAAATCAACAAAATTGGCTCTGAAATATTTTTTTTTCATTTTTCGATCTCAAAAAGTCAACGACGAAGTTTCGGAATTGCAAAATCTGAGATTGCTATTATCTCGGAACAGATTCAGGGTTTCAGAAAATGTCATTTGTTTGAAAATAGGTAAATAATTGACGAAATTGCGGCCGATTTTTAAATTCTTACTAACGTTCAAAATTCGGCCACTTCCGGTCTGCGCAGAAGTTTCAAAATAGCTTTATCTAGTAACCACCACATAGTTTGCCAATAGAAAAATGAACCGCAGGTCGGTTTCTCTTTTCGATCATGGAGAAATAGGCTCTCGCGGTAAATAATAATAATAATAAAAAAATAATAATTTTAGTAATCTCAATAGGATTTAATAATTTTAGTAATCACAATAGGCTTTCAGACAGAAACAATAAGCTTTCATAAGCTTAACTAGATCTGCTACTGTCCTATGCAGATATGAAAGCTTTCATATTCATCGTCACGTGTCATCGATTGTATCAAGTATCCTAAAAAAAGGATAAGAAGAAAAAAATTATCAAAATTGGTCAAAAACTCGCGAAGTTACAAGTCTAAATATAGTATGAAACATTGCACCCAGGCATAACAATAATCTGAAAACTAAAGGGAAATAACTGAAACTTGTATTACTGTAATGAGACGGATGAGAAAATGAAATTAAAATGGCGGGAAAGAACTAAAACTGGCAGGTTGGACAGGCGACCTTACTCCTTGTCACGTACAACCGGGCATTCGAAAACACGCTAGTTAACTCAATGACAGGCGCGCGTGCTAACCATTCAGCCACCCAACCCCCTTTGAAGTCAGACACGTGCAATATGTCATATAGGAAGAATAACAAGTCGCTCACAACAAAATGGTAAATTAATGAGTTTAGGTCAAAAGGTTCAGCTACTGTTTTAGAGTATTTAATTGTTTTAAAGAGACAAGTTAACGGTTGTTCCTAGTTAAATGAAAATTTAATTTTAAATAAGACCAATAAAATTAGGATTTTATTAAAATAATGCCAGATTAATATTAAAATAAAGTTTTAAATTAAGAATAATTAATTATTGGTCTAATGCAATGAAATGCTTTGATTTGACGGATGAAATGTACGATGGGTGTCCACACTATGTGGCTAACACGTTGGCCTGCTAGCCAGGAGGTCGGGTGTTCGATCCCTGCATTGGCCAAGAAAGTTCATCTCGATTTTCTGGCGTGTCCCCGCCCCCACCGTGTACACATTGGAGTGCACGTAAAACATCCCTAAGCAGTTGGAATTCGATACTGTTGAATAAACTCTATACGATGACTAAATGTGCAGATTGTACCACCGACACTGCATGTTTCGCTTAACAATGAAAGGGTGCCGTTTTCAATGTTCGATCCTTTTGTTCTTCTACTCCTGATATGTTGGACTGTTGATCGATGGTTTCATATAAAAGGCTACTGATAAGACTCTTTGTAGAAGAAGTTCCAAAAAATATCATGTTTACTTTAGAGAAAAAGACCTCTAAAAATGCTCCAAATCATAAAAATACGACTTTCTGGATTTTCGATCTCTTTTTTCGGCTACCCCGGACATTTGAAAAAAATGATACAATTATTTCACACAACAGGCTAGCTGTCGATTGACAAGAGTTTCCCCACCCTCCCTTCATTATTGTGCCCTAAAGGATCAACAAATCGGCATGCTTATCTCTGCTTACCCTAGGCAGAAAATGCTCATCTTTGCATTCAATCATGACATTGACCTAGTGAACGTCTACACCAAGTTTGAACATTCTAGCTTAATTAGAAGGAGGGTTATTGTGTTCCAAAGTCTCGCCCCTTCAAATTGCTACTACTTTTCATATTCACTTCAAAATGGCAACCATCAGTTGACCTAAATCAAAATTCTGCTCCGAGCGTTTTTTGGGCCATCCTTCAAGGATTCAGAAAATATAAATCCCGTGTCTGTAAGTAAAATAGTAAAAAAGCCTTAGGGATTGGTCACGTTTCAAGATGGTGGCACTCACGGTTCGATCGACAAACTTCATATTTTGTGTACAAGTCAGTAATTACTTATCTAGTATCAAAAAAAATCAGGTCATTCTGACCTATATTTCGATGATTTTTTGGAAAATTTTGATCCTTAATTTCGCCAAGGGGAGATAATTTAGAAAATTTCTAATTATATTTTTGAAGTCACATTGGTACGATCTACTTATATACTAAATTAAAGAAGTTGTCAAATTGGTCTAAACTTCCGGTTCGAAATCACAGCGACGAATTTTCGAAATTCGAAAATGTGAAATAGCAGATTTAAAGTAATTGTCTCAAGGTACTCAAAGAAAAAAAGATTTAGTAAAATTGGTCAAAAATAACAAAGTTACGACTATGCGTTGTCAGTTTTTTCGTTCGTAAAATTCGGTGATTTCGGATTCGTAAAACGTTTTGAAAATATATTTAAACAATACTCACCATCCATTTTTGGAGGGGTAGGTCAAAGTTTCAGAAAGTTACTTTGGTTAGATTCTGAGAAATCCGATTTGCAGGAAACACACACACAAAAAAAATAATAACTAGATCTGCTACTGTCCCATGCAGATATGAAAGCTTTCATATTCACTGTCACTTCCTGTCACATGTCATGGGTCATATAAATAATCCGAAGAATAAAACATAAATCATTAAAATCGGTCACAATCTAGCGAAATTAATGTGATTTTTCACTCGTAAACAACTTTGTCGGCACGAAAAACATCAAAAGCGAAATTCGAATTTTTGAAATATTCAAATACCAAAAATTCGACCCGTATCCCGTCTATCCTGAAATTGAATTGTATTAAATTTTAGACATAGGAGACGCATTGAACATACTATGCCCTATTGTGTTTGTTTACAAGTCCGTAGATGTCGATTTCTACTATGTTTCATATTCACTTCAAAATTGCGACCACCAGCTGACCTAAATCAAAATTCTGCTCTGAACGTTTTTTAGGTTTTCCTTCAAGGGTTCAGAAAATGTAACTCCCATGTCTGTAAGTGCAATATTGCAAAAGTTCTATTGTTTTTTCACGTTTCAAGATGGTGGCACTTCCGGTTCGATCGACAAACTCCGTGTTTTGTGTACGAATCAGTAATTACTTGTCTAGTATCGAAAAAAAAAATAGGTCATTCTGAGATTTACTTCGACGATTTTTTTGAAAAATTTGATTCTTAATTTCACCAAGGGGAGATAATTTAGAAAAATTTAAAAGTCATTTTTCAAGTCGCATCAGTAATGTCTAGTTACGTAATAAATTTCATGAAAATCGTACAACTATTAAAGAAGTTGTCAAGTTGGTCTCAACTTCCGGGTCGAAATCACAGCGACGAATTTTCGAATATTACAAAACTGTTAAAAAAAGGTCCCCCTGACCAGCTTTATCGTTCGCAATAAACGTTTGCCCCTTAAAATCGGCAAATTGCTGACTTTAAAGGGAGAAACATTACAACCGGGCGAAATTTTCTGTTTTATCATTTTTACAGTACCATTGATTACCAACCGATTATTTCAAAACTTTAAAAATAAAAGAGAAATAGAGAAATGCGGCTTAACGTTCATTCGACACAATGTACGTCATTTCATATGTTTTTTAATTTTATTTAAACACTTCCCTTGCGCGTACGGGTCTTTAGCCGTGGGAGGAAACCGAAGGAAAAGCAGGAAACCCACGAGGTTGGACACCATACTCCATGTCACGTGCAACCTGGAAATCGAAACGACGCCGGTTGACTCAATGAGAGACGTTACGATACAGCGCGCACATGCTAACTATTCAGCCATTCAGCATCCCTAGAATCGGAAAATTGCTGACTTATAGCAAGAAACATTTCAACCGGGCATTTCAATCGAAACAACGCCAGTTGACTCAATGACAGACGTTACGATACAGAGCGCAGGTGCTAACCATTCAGCCACGTAACCTCCCTAAATTTGGCAACTTGCTGACCTACATCGACAAACATTTCAACCGGGCGAAATTTTCTATTTTTACAGTTTAATTTGCACGATACCTTTAATTATCAACCGAATATTACAAAACTTTTAAAAATAAGCTCCCCCTGACCAGCTTAATTGTTCGCAATAAACGTTTGCCCCCCAAAATCGGCAAATTGCTGACTTTAAAGTGAGAAACTTTACAACCGGGCGAAATTTTCTCTGTTATCACTTTTACAGTACCTTTGATTACCAACCGATTATTTCAAAATTTTAAAAATAAAAGAGAAAGAGAGAAATGCGGCTTAACGTTCATTCGACACAAAGTACGTCATTTTGGGACTAACATATGTTTTTTAATTTTATTTAAAAACTTCCCTTGCGCGTACGGGTCTTTAGTCGTGGGAGGAAACCGAAGGACACGGAGAAAACCCACGAGGTTGGACACCATACTCCATGTCACGTGCAACTTGGAAATCGAAACGACGCCGGTTGACTCAATGACAGAAGTTACGATACAGCGCGCGTATGCTAACCATTCAGCCTCTTTAAAATCGGGAAATTGCCGACTTATAGCAAGAAACATTTCAACCGGACGAAATTGTTTTAACAGTTTAATTTGCACGGTTTAAAACTTCCCTAACGCGTACGGGTCTTTAGCCGTGGGAGGAAACTGAGGGACGCGGAGAAACCCCACGACGTTGGACACCATACTCCATGTCACGTACAACCTGGAAATCGAAACGACGCCGGTTGACTCAATGACAGACGTTACGATACAGCGCGCACATGCGAACCATTCAGCCTCCCTAAAATCGGGAAATTGCTGACTTAAAGCAAGAAACATTTCAACCGGGCGAAATTTTCTGTTTTAACAGTTTAATTTGCACCGAACATTATAAATATAATTACCAACCGATTATTACAAAACTTTTGAAAATAAGCTCCAAATGACCATCTTAATCGTATGCAATAAACGTTTGGCGTGAATTGAAAGTTCTGCACCGAGAAAGTTCATCTCGATTTTCCGGCGTGGTCCCCCCTTGTCAGTGAGGCAGAACGGAGGGCCTGACAAGGACAGTTTTCTAGTCGTTCGGTTGGGACGAAAAACCAAGTTCCCGTGTACACATTGGAGTGCACGTAAAATATCCCTAAGAAGTTGGAATTCGATACTGTTGAATAAGCTCTATACGATGACTATGCAAACCAGTATTAATTGACGAATGTGTTAAAATAAACGGTATTAATCTAAATCCATAACATAAATGATTACAATTTATCCCGTCTATCCTGAAATTGAAATGTATTAAATTTTAGTCGTAGGAGACGCATTGAACATACTATGCCCTATGGTGTTTGTAAAGTCCGTAAATGTCGATTTTTCACTATGTTTCATATTCACTTCAAAATGACGAACATCAGCTGACCTAAATCAAAATTCTGCTCTGAACGTTTTTTAGGTTTTCCTTCAAGGGTTCAGAAAATGTAACTCCCATGTCTGTAAGTGCAATATTGCAAAAGTTCTATTGTTTTTTCACGTTTAAAGATGATGGCACTTCCGGTCCGATCGACAAACTCCGTGTTTTGTGTACGAATCAGTAATTACTTGTCTAGTATCGAAAAAAAATAGGTTATTCTGACCTTTATTTCGACGATTTTTTTGAAAAATTTGATTCTTAATTTCACCAAGGGGAGATAATTTAGAAAATTTTAAAAGTCATTTTTCAAGTCGCATCAGTAATGTCTAGTTACATACTAAATTTCATGAAAATCGTAAAACTATTAAAGAAGTTGTCAAGTTGGTCTCAACTACCGGTTCGAAATAACAGCGACGAATTTTAGAATATTACAAAATTTTAAAAATAAGCTCCCCCTGACCAGCTTAATCGTTCGCAATAAACGTTTGCCCCTTAAAATCGGCAAATTGCTGACTTTAAAGTGAGAAACATTACAACCGGGCGAAATTTTCTGTTTTATCACTTTTACAGTACCATTGATTACCTACCGATTATTATGAATCTTTAAAAATAAAACAGAAAGAGAGAAATGCGGCTTAACGTCCATTCGACACAAACGAGGTCATTTCGGGACTAACATATGTCTTTTAATTTTATTAAAAAAAACTTCCCTTGCGCGTACGGGTCTTTAGCCGTGGGAGGAAACCGAAGGACACGGAGAAAACCCACGAGGTTGGAAACCATGTCATGTATAACATGGAAATCGAAACGACGCGGGTTGACTCAATGACAGACGTTACGATACAGCGCGCACATGCTAACTATTCAGCCATTCAGCCTCCCTAAAATCGGAAAATTGCTGACTTATAGCAAGAAATATTTCAACCGGGCATTTCAATCGAAACAACGCCAGTTGACTCAATGACAGACGTTACGATACAGAGCGCAGGTGCTAACCATCCATCCACGCAACCTCCCTAAATTTGGCAAATTGCTGACCTACAACGAGAAACATTTCAACCGGGCGAAATTTTCTATTTTAACAGTTTAATTTGCACGGTACCTTTAATTATCAACAGAATATTACAAAACTTTTAAAAATAAGCTCCCCCTGACCAGCTTAATCGTTCGCAATAAACGTTTGCCCCCTAAAATAGGCAAATTGCTGACTTTAAAGTGAGAAACATTACAACCGGGAGAAATTTTCTGTTTTATCACTTTTACAGTACCTCTGATTACCAACCGATTATAACAAAACTTTACAAATAAAACAGAAGGAGAGAAATGCGGCTTAACGTCCATTCGACACAAACTAGGTCATTTCGGGGCTAACATATGTTTTTAAATTTTATTTAAAAACTTCCCTTGCGCGTACTGGTCTTCGGGAGTGGGAGGAAACCGAAGGACACGCAGAAAACCCACGAGGTTGGACACCATACTCCATGTCACGTGCAAGCTGGAAATCGAAACGACGCCGGTTGACTCAATGATAGACGTTACGACACAGCGCGCGTATGCTAACCATTCAGTCATTCAGCCTTCCTAAAATCGGGAAACTATGCAATAAACGTTTGGCGTGAATTGAAAGTTCTGCACCGACAAAGTTCATCTCGATTTTCCGGCGTGGTTCCCTCTTGTCAGTGAGGCAGAACGAAGGGCCTGACAAGGACAGCTGTCTAGTCGTTTGGAGGGGACGAAAAAACAAGGTCCCGTGTACACATTGAAGTGCACGTAATATATGCCTATACAGTTGGAATTCGATACTGTTGAATAAGCTCTATACGATGACTAAATGTGCAAATTGTAGTCATCCGCTGCATGTTTCGCTTAACAATGAAGGGGTGCAGTTTTCAATTTTCTATCCTTTTATTCTTCTACTCCTGATATTTTGGACTGTTGATCGATGGTTTCATATAAAAGACTATCGATAAAACTCTTTGTAGAAGAAGTTCCCCAAAAATATTATGTTGATTTAAGAGAAAAGGACTTTTAAAAATGCTCAAAATCGTAAAAATACGACTTTTTGGATTTTCGATCTCTTTTTTTCTGCTATCCCTGGCATTTAAAAAAATGATACAATGATTTCACACAACGGGCTAGCTATTAGACTCTCGATTGACAGGAGTTTCACCACCCTCTCTTCATTATAACCGAAGTTATCGTGCCCTAAAGAATCAACAAATCAGCATATTTTTCTCTGCTTACCCTAAGCAGAAAATGCTCATCTTTAAACTCAATCATGACATTGACCGGTTGACTCAATGACAGACGTTACGATACAGCGCGCACATGCTAACCATTCAGCCTCCCTTAAATCGGGAAATTGCTGACTTATAGCAAGAAACATTTCAACATGGCGAAATTTTCTGTTTTAACAGTTTGATTTGCAAGGTACTTTAATTACCAAACGATTATTACAAAACTTTTGAAAATAAGCTCCAACTCACCAGCTTAATCGTATGCAGTAAATGTTTGGCCTGAATTAAAAGTTCTGCACCGAGAAAGTTCATCTCGATTTTCCGGCATGATTCCCCTTGTCAGTGAGGCAGAACGGAGGGCCCGACAAGGACAGCTGTCTAGTCGTTCGGATTGGACGAAAAACCAAGGTCCCGTGTACACATTGGAGTGCACGTAAAATATCCCTAAGCAGTTGGAATTCGATACTGTTGAATAAGCTCTATGACTGTAGTCACCCACACCACGTTTTTTAGCCATTCCTACAAGGATTCGTGTAATATGAAAGCTTAATAATAATCTTAACAGAAACAATAAACTTTCATATGAAATATGAAAGCTTAATAATAGAAATAATCATCTTAACAGAAACAAGAAGCTTTCATATGTAATATGAAAGCTTAATAATAATTTTAGTAAAAACAATAATCTTTCAGACGAAAGTCTGAAAGCCTAATAATAAATTTTTATTCGTACACTAAGTACAATAAATATGAAAAAAATAAAATAAATACATATAAATATATACAAGTTCTCAATTAACACAGAGTTGATTAATTATTTCATTTAAGTTTATGTATTCAGATGGTGAACAATCTCTTAAATCTATGTATTCTCGTATAGCATTTCCTATTCTCTTATCATTTTCCTTCCAGGAACTTTTATCGTGATAATGTTATGTTATAACGATATGATAAGTAATTGATATTGTTGCACATAATGGATTGACTAGCCAATAACGCAGTTGGTCCACATACATGAAGACATGAATTACTGCTATGTATAATAAATACTGTGATAAAACTTAACAAAACGTTTATGAAGCTGAGTTTCAATTGACAAATCATGGCATATTATATTCAATAAACTATTGTGGGTTCTTGGTGAAATGTTAAATACTTTCCTAACCTGTTTTCTCCGGGCTACATAAAAACACTGTAAAGACTTTTGTGAGAGATCCCATAGTTGGCTCCCATACAGGGGCATACAATAAGTTTTAAATAGTTTATATTTGACTCTACATGAAGAGAATGTAAAACCTCTTAATGTTACATTACTTTTAACAATAAAATTATTTATACATGTTCATGTTTTGACGAGCTATGAAGCAGATTTCCTAAATGTGACTCAATATATGGGAGAGAGTCCCCCCCCCCTTGTTTGACACCGTTAGTTACATTAAAGGAGTTGCTAACTGGCCCCATCTTACTTATATCCCCTGGTTGAGGTATACACAAAGTAGAAATCTTGAAAATAAAGGAGACAAACCTCTAGAGCGTAGCAGTTGGGAGAGTTTTACATAATTTACCTTATCAAAGGCTTTGCTAGCATATAGTAAACTAACATACACACTAGAGTTGCGACTATTGTAATCATTAATGGTTTCATTTAGTACAAAAGAGCAATGACTTATAGAGTGTTTCTCTTTAAAACCAAATTGTTGATCAGAATATTGAAGGTAAATTACGTGATTAAACTTATCTAATATAACTTTGTCAAATATTTTACCGAAAATACTGCTCAAGGTAATTCCACGATAGTTGCTGGAATCGTTGAGAGATCGTTTCCTGTTTTTTTTTAATTGAGACAATAGTTGAGAGGATGCGATTGCTAGGTGAAAAGCCGTGAAGGACAAGAGCTGTCAATAACAATGATACATGAATAAAATAAGAAAATGGAGCATAAATAATATGATCAGAATATTGACCACTACAGACGTCAGATTTCTTATGTTTTAGATATTTAACAGCTTTTGAAACTTCGGTTGCTGTGATATTATTATCACATTTACATTTACCACCATTACACACATGATTGATACTAAACTCAATATTTTCCTTTAAATTAATCATATCATTTTCATTGAACGATACACTGTTAAAAAGTTGCTTATATTTACAGCTAAATAATGAGGCTATATTATCGACTCCTATCTGCCCATCGGACACTTGTACATTGCTATTGATAAGATTTTCAGCCATTTTGTTCGAACGGTTTGATTCTCTTGTTTTCGAGCTAATCTAATGGAATAATGATACCTTGCCCGAGTCATTCTTCTGATGATGGCGATCATTCCTGATTGTGGACAATTATTCTCTTTCCACAGCCAGTGTCAGAACATGGTAGTATTCCTCATATTCTTGAACTGATCGTTCCATCCAGGAATAATAGCCTTCGAATTACATCTTTTTGTGTGCGGAATACAATTCTCGCCGGCATCAATAGTGATTCGGACAAGACTATCAAAATAGACCTCAAGTTGTGATCTATGTTCAGTACATTTAGAATTTTGACAGCATAGAGCATTGTATGGTATACTAATATTATCTAGTGATTGACCTATAACGTCTTGGTAATCTTGAATGTTTTTAGGCGTTGCTTTATTCCATCGAATACTAGGACGAAAAGGATTAGTAGCAGTCGTTTCATAATAGTCAGTTGGAAAATTCAGGCGTAAACCAATAACACTGTGATCTGATAGATTATCTACATCATGATTAGATTTATAGCTTATAATGTCACTAATTAAATTCTGAGATAGAAAAAAGTGATCTTATAGTCGATTTTTCACCGTTGATTTTACTTTCAAAAGAATATAACACATCGCTTGATATGTGGTTGATACCGCACTCCAAAGAGAGATATGTGGTGAATTCAGTTAGTCGTATCGTTTGGATGGACGAAAGGCGTTTTAAGTCTGTATTAAAATCACCTTCTATAATAACATGATCTGTTGGGTTTTGTTCTACGACTGTTTGAATCTCTTGTAACGTGTGATCGAATTCGATCAGATTAGAACTATCACAAGGCATGTAAACGTTACACATCAATATGTTTATAGTGTATCTCTACATTTTACGGTTATAGCGCATATTCGTTTCGACTGAAATGCTATTGGTAGTATGTAATGTTTACACAACTGGTCGTTCAGAGCGTGACAAAACCCTACTAGATGCGCCACGCTCTCGGCGCCAGGTGGGCGAGTTTTCATTTTTTATGAGGGGTGCCAAACTTTGGAATGAACTACCCAGAAACATTAGAGAGTGTACCCAACTGTCTCAGTTTAAATCTTCACTGAAGACTCGTCTGTTTAGTAACTAATATAAGGAGAATGCGCGTAACATTGTGTAAATATGACTGCACAGCGCTAACTATAGTTATAATATAGCGCTTTAAAAATGAAATTATAATAATAATAATAATATATCGATTTTTATTTTGTCCTAAGGTTAGAAATATAAGAAGGAGCTACACTATTGATTAACTTATAGAATAATTTCAGTTTGTGTCGTGGAGGTATTATCGTATGTTTAGGGGTTTTCGGCCGGATATCGATTACCTGGTCTGCTTCTGGTGTAAACATCTACTCAAATGCAAGAAGCGACTACAGTGGTCGGAGCATACAAAGTATTCCTCTCAAGGAACCCTCTTATTGAGAGGACTGCGGCCCTTTTCAGGGCCAACATATTCAATGCAAAAACATTTGCTTCCTCTTTCATTGATCTCCTTCGTCGGCTCTCTTCTCCTCCTTCTAGGTCATCCACGTGCAAGGCCTTGCACATGCAAGGTCACGGCGAAGTAGGTGGGGGGTCATCCAGTTCAAGTTTACGCGTGTGCAAACACGTGCAAGCTTAAATGTCACGCACATGTAATTGACTGTACAAGTGCCTATACTACTACAATCGTCAAAATGGTGACCGCAGGCGCAGGCAGGGCTATCAGTTAAATGTCTCAAAAACGTATCGCTGCAGTCTAATTCTCTGATCCTTGACGGGATAAATGAATTTGAAAAAAAAAATGTTTGTTCTACAAAAGTACTCTTAGAGATTTTTACAATTTCTTAGACGATATCACGATTATTTCCTTAAAATTAGGTCAGAAATATAAGAAGTAGCTAGACTATTGATTAATTTTAGTTTGTGTCGTTGTCGACGTTCACCTAACGGAACAAATCCTGTTGCTTTATATATGTATTTATATATGTTTATTATTCAGGATATTTTTGAAGGATCCATTCCCTACTAATCCGGATTTATTGTATTTAGTATTATTTATACATACTCAGCTCACCACTACCGTTACCTTAGCCTTTCTTTTCGGTAGTAAGGTATGTACAACATTTTATTTCATAGTTATTGTAAGCCTTTGTGCTCTGGTATTTTTTCGTAAAATTCTGAACACCTTTCAATGTAAATGTATGCTTAATAGTTTAAATCGTATTAAATTAGACTAAAATTTCCTTTCGTGCCATGCGAAATCGAGAGTTAATAATAATTGTTCTTTCTTCAAGCTCTGAAGTTGGAAGTATTGGAAGAACTTATGGCTGAACATTGAAATTGTATACACATTTTTTAAGAGTGATTTTAGTGGCCTGTGTCTGAATCTGTCGGGTGAACCTCGGTCACCCTTGAGTATTTATTCTAAGATGATAAATTTGGTGACTAACCGTACGTGTCTGGGGTCAAGGAATACACTGAAATCATTTAATATGTTGTGGGGTGATAAGATGATAGTATTTCAAACATGTCAGACATTATGGCCCTTTAACTCGTTAGCAGCGGTTGGGGCGATTATTTCACCGAACCAAACTATATCTAGACACAAACTATGTATTCCGGGACAAAGGAGCATAATATGATGGATAGGATAACAACACATACAACCCTATCAGGGACTCCAGGGCCACGCGGATTGGTCCTGAAAGGGGGGCACAAACTGTTTGTTGAACATTTGAAAAAAAAAATTCTAAGCGAAACAGGAACATAACGTCCACAAAACTAGGTAATATCCAGTTTAATCTTTTAGTCGCGTTTCTGGCTGTAACCTGTGACAGCACAAGCGCAAAATATGGTATATTCGAAGCCACCCCGAGTGCAGTTACAAGCATACTTACTTCATGAGCTGGAGCTCTTGCATCCACATCTGGTGAACCACATGGCAGACTCTAGAGCAAGTTTACCGGCTGTAATGTTTTCAATTTAGTGTCTTTCTCCCAGCAATACAGTTCCAGATCAAGTTCAGATGGATTCCGATTTTCAAGTCAAGAGAACGTTCGTTACCAATGCATCATTATTAATTGGAGCTAGACTAAATGGTTTAGGCGGAGATCATGCCAACACATTTCAAGTTTTGAATGCCCATACCACCCAGTGTGTTTTCGATTTGCAAGAACTCTGTCCATAACAAGCGTACAGTGGAATCAACAATCGAGGAAACACATGTCATTTATCATTGAAATCCTGGCCCTCTAGAGGTCACAATTTTTATCCTACTCGAGTGTATCCCTGAACTACATGCAAATGCAAGCAAATAAGTACAAATTGAATGGTGATTGGGTTCTGTTTTATTCTATAACTTCGAAATTAATTATAGGTTCTGCCATTTTTGTTTTACTAAATTGGTGGTCACCAAGTAATGACGTCATTACAATATAACGTCATTCTGGAATTGACGTCATTCCGGAAAAAGTAGTCCTTGCTCAAGCCGGTAAACGTTTTTTACCATACACCGGAGCCTGGTCTTATGACGTCATATGTGGATTGTGGGTTAGGATAAGGGTTAGGATTAGGGCTGTGGCCTGCAGATTTCGCCACAGGCTCGAGATGTAGACAGGGCTAGCCCTAACCCTAACCCTGGGCCAAGCCTAACATTTATCCTAACCCACAATCCACATATGACGTCATAAGACCAGGCTCCGGTGGATGGTAAAAAACGTTTACCGCTCAAGCCATTGAATACAACTATAGGTTATTCAATCGCCATTGAATACAACTATAGGTTATTCAATGACTGTATTCAATGGCTGTTTTCAATGGCTGTATTCAATGACATTTGCTTGTATTTGTATGTAGTTATAGAATAGATGTTAATATTCCAATGATCACAGTTCCCGATTGTACGAAAAATCACAATTTTAGTTTGTGGACCCCTCTAGAGGTCACAATTTTTATCCGATTTTAATTTTTTTTTCAAATTTGGGGAAAATTGAAACAAAAGTGCCCAACAACATGGCTACCCTTCTACGCAAATAGTGTAAAAGTATATAATACAAAGATTGTGGACCTTCTAGAGGTCACAACTTTTGTCCAATTTTGATTAAACGTAAAGATACATTATTAGAAATTAGATAAAACAATAAGGGGGGGGGGGCTGAGAACGTATAAAGAGCTCATCACCAAGCTATTGTGTGGCGTTCACTGGAAGGTCGGAATCAATCGGACCTTGATCTTGAAGAGTATTACGGGGGAAGGATACCAAATTGAGAAAATTACAACCGGCCACCTTGCTCCGGGGTCTGGCATGTGGCTCATCAGATGTGGATACAAGAGTACGTGTGGTTGTAGCTGCACTCGGGGTGGCTTAGAATATACAATATTTTGCGCTTGTGCTGCCACATGTTGCAGCCAGAAACATAGCTAAAAGATTAAACTGGATATTACCTAGTTTTTGGGAGGTTATGTTCCTGTTTTCCAATTTGTTTGTGTTAAATTTTCAACAATCAGCTTGTGTCTCCCATTTCAGGATCGACCTATGTGGGGTTGTATGTAGTTTTATCCTATCCCTCGTATGCTCCTATGTCCAGAAATATATAGTTTGTCTCCAGACATCGTTTTGTTCGGTGAAATAATCGCCCCCAACCGCCACTAGCGAGATAGAGGGCTATAATGTCTGACATGTTTGATTTCACTATCACCTAATCACCCCACAACATAATAACTGATTCCTTGACCCCAGAAACCTATAGTGGGGCTGATATGTGAAATGGGTGTGCACTTCCAGAAAGAAGCATGACAATTTGGCCTAAGTAAATTTTTGGGTATGCTGATTTCAAAAATGGAGAGAGCCACGACGTCACTCAAGCCGTTCCCGCCAAAAATTGAGAATTTCAAAATGGCCACCGTAAAACCCGTTCTGGCCCCTAAAATTTCTGTAAATGCCCCGATTTCAATGATGTTACTGATTTCAATAATGGCGGGAACCACGATGTCCCTCTAGCCGTTCCCGCCAAAAATTGAGAAATTCAAAATGGCCACCATAAAACTCGTCCTCATCGATAAAGTTTCTGTAAGTGCCCCGATTTCAATGATCTTGATGTCTATACCTATGATTTTAAGGTCAAGGGATCCATTAAATCACATACTAATACTCATGGTGTTCTCCTTCATAGTGTTTTCTAAACATAGTCATAATTCTAATCAAACGGGTGAATTAATGCATTATGTTCCATTTCAGTGGAAACTAGCTATTATTCATCAAACACAAACAGTCCACATTTGATTTCAATCACCATGCTATTTATGCACACGATAGTGTTATAAAAATATTCAATAAACGTCTAAACTTTCTTCATAAATCCGATATATTCGGTGAAAATACATTTCATAGGGCATCAGTATCATTCAATTTTTCAGAAAGAAGTGATGGTCACATAGTCAATCACCTACCGTGTCCAAAAGATTTAAACTTGCTCCTTGGGCAAAATGACCACCATAAAACTCGTCCTCGTCGATAAAGTTTCTGTAAGTGCCCCGATTTCAATGATCTTGATGTCTATACGATGTCTATACCTATGATTTTAAGGTCAAGGACCTTAAAAACATAGGTATAGACATCAAGATCATTGAAATCGGGGCACTTACAGAAACTTTATGGACAAGGATGTGTTTTATGGTGGCCAATTTGAATTTCTCAATTTTTGGCGGGGAACGGCTGGAGTGACGTCATGGTTCCCGCAATTTTTTAAATCAGCAAGATCATTGAAATCCGAGCACTTACAGAAATTTTATGGACGAGAACGTGATTTATGGTGGCCATTTTGAATTTCTCAATTTTTAGCGGGAACGGCTGGAGTGACGTCGTGGCTCCCGCCATTTATGAAATCAGCATACCCAAAACCCCCTTAGGCCAAATTTTCATGCTTCTTTCCGGAAGTGCACAACTCAGCCAAAAAATGTAACATATCAGCCCCACTACTACGGTTAGACACCAAAATTATTATCCTAGAATAAATATTACGGGAGCTATAGGGGATTAGTTGATGTAGTGCACGTATATGATGAATTTTCGGTAGGGTGAACAAAAAGTTCAAGGGGTAAACTATTTTTTTTTCTGAAACTAGACCACATCGACAATCAACATAAAAAAAATCAAAATCATGTATAGACCGCTTTTGAAATAATTAACAATTAACATTATTTATTAATTATTTTCTGTTCGATTTTTGTTTACTAAACACAAGAAAACAAACATAAAAAAGAAAAATTATAAAATGGGCCACTGACAGAAACCTTGATAGCTACGGGTCACCCGGTACCCAGTATCTGGACCTGGGGTCCGTTGTTCTAACCGATTTTCGAAAATGAGGTTCTGTAACTTCTTCTTGATAGCGACAATGTTACAATGCCCATTTCAAACGCAGTAAAGTAGCAGTGTATGTCTTTATCACTATCGCAACCCAAGATAATACAGTAAATGATTTTTTTTTTTCAAAACCGGCTCAAACTCGCTCCTAGGAGCTGCTTAGATGCATTTAATTTTCCGGGAAAGCTCAATAGGCTGCTAGCCTGCTGTAATAACCCAAAGTTTCCCGGAAAAAATGTAGATGATCAGTCAACCTAGAAAAGCAGATTGTGCAAGAATCGACAACTCAATCATCACCCTGACACCCTAAAAATGTTGGAACTCTTCAAATATTGTTGAACTCTGTGTTACAACATCGTACAGTGAAATGTCTCTACCAGCACTTACACATGAGTAAAATCGCTATAAAGTCAAGCAGCAGTGTTTCGGCACCAAATTGCAGGTTGAATACAAGCAATACATCAGCGCTTTCGAAACTGCGTACACAGAGTTAGGCATCCCCATTACCAGCAAAGTTCACACAGTGATTGAACACATAAGCCAATTATTGGAAGCACAGAAATTAAAAGTTTGACGTTCAACAAAGCCTACTTCCGCCCTCTGATCGAAGGCTATTGGACAGAGGGCTAGGATTCTGGAGCGAACAAGCTTCAGAATCTGTTCACTCAGACTTTAAAGCCTTATGGCAAAGTGGTGGCTACAAAAGGGATCTAAGACAACCTGAATATGCACAGAAACTATTGTCATGCATAGTCACCCATTGCTCTAGACATAGATAAGTAATGTGGGCCTGTTGTCACCTAATAACTTTATATAGTTTTTTGCACGTGCGTGCACGCATGCGCGTGCGTGCATGGGCGTACACGCAGGTGGGATACAATGCTACAGAGAATCATTCGTGAAACGCCATGTGTTGTGGATGTAAGACAATGGGTCCACCCTGCCCACCCGATCCCAACACAAAGACGTGTTACCGATGTCATCGTGTGTTTGTGAGCCGCCAGTGTTTCGACAATCACCTTGCCACCTGTTCCAGAGTCAAGTGCAGTGTATGTCATCGATGGAAGAAATGTGAGAAATGTCAAAAAGAGTGGGACGCCATCAAGGCCAAGCGAAATTTAGAAGAACATCGATGCGGTGAATACGAGTGTTCCATCTGCCGAGAATGGCACACGGCCGAGAAACAGTTTTGCTACATTCAACCACTGAAATCACCCATCGACATGAATGAAGACCGAAAAACCCAAATCGACAAACTACAGAAATCAACGTTGACCGGCTTCTTCGTCTTCTTTGACTTTGAATGCCAACAAGATACCGGTGAACACATTCCACACTTATGTGTCCTGCAAACCTGCTGTCACTTTTGCATCGACAACCAAGAACCCTGCGAGCACTGCGACATGTACTGGAATCACCAACGAGAAATTGTGTTTAAAGGTCAAGACACGCTGGAAGATGTAGGAAAATGGTTTTACAACTCGCTGCACACGGTACGGTGGTAGATGGTCGGAAACATGACAGTCACGGATCGAGTCCAGTGATTGCCGTGGCTCACAACTTTAAAGGTTACGACGGACTGCTGATTTTACAGACGCTGCACAAATATTCCTTGGCGCAACCCGAAGTGATTATGAATGGTGGTAAAGCAATGACCATCACTGTCGGTACGGTAAAATTCATCGATTCCCTCAACTTTCTACCGATGGCTTTACGGGACATGCCCAAGACCTTTGGCCTGCAAGAACTCAAGAAAGGCTATTTCCCTCACCACTTTAACAGACCGGAGAACGACGAATACGTGGGCGCCTATCCTCCCGACCCCGATTACGATCCGGATGGCATGAGTGTGACTGAACGACAGAAATTTCACGAGTGGAATGAACAACACCATCACGATGTCTTTGATTTTCGCCAGGAAATTCTGGCCTACTGTAAGCGTAACGTCGATGACCTCCGCCGATGTTGTGGTGTGTTTCGAGAGATATTCCTTATGAACACGGGAATCGATCCCTTCGATAAGAGTTTGACCCTGGCCCCCGCCTGCAGTCGCGTGTTACGCACGCACTACCTAAAGAAAGACACCCTCGTCGTCATTCCTTGAGCCCTGATGCAAGAGCCGAAACCTGGTAAGGACTGGCACCGCTTCCAGCCTCGACAACAGTCCAACAAAGCCCTTCGATGGTTGGAATGGGAACAACATCGACAGACCATGGCAACTTTTCGAAACCAGACCCCTCTACCCAACATTCGACACGCCCGTAACGGTTGTGAATACCGAGTTGGCGCTTATAGTTTAGATGGCATGGACAAGACCACGGGTACGGTGTACGAATTTCACGGGTGTGCCTTTCACGGTTGTCCCAAATGTTACCCGGGTCCCGTCCAAGACGTTCAGCATAAACATCCCTACGATCCATCTCGCAGTAAGGGGGACTTGTACCAGAAGACACAAGAACGTCACCGTCGACTCCAGGAACAGTACGGTATGCAGACCACCCGCGTCATGTGGGAGTGTGAGATGGAGGAAGAACGACGCCACGATCCCGAGATGAACGAATTTTTACAAGGCTTGGAAGATGAGCAGTGGCCCGCTCCCGAACCTCTGATGCCCCGCAACGCTTTCTTCGGCGGGAGAACCAATGCCATTCAACTGTTGGTGGACGAGTCGGTCGAAGACATGCGCTACATCGAGGTGGTATCCCTGTACCCTTACATCTGCAAGTACGGTAGCTTTCCCATCAAGGAACCCACGATCGTCACACAGCCCGATCAAGACCAGTGGCAACAGTACGAAGGATTGATCCAGTGTTCCGTCTTGCCGCCCCGTGGCCTGTACCACCCGGTGCTCCTGTTTCGGCGCAAACAGAAATTGGTGTTTACCCTGTGTCGAAGCTGCGTCGACGAACACATGCAACAAGGGAAGATTGCTGCCGAATACCAACTTTGTGAGCACACCGATGAACAGCAAGCCTGGGTGGGTACGTTTGTCACCCTGAAAGTCAAGAAAGCGGTGGCCCTAGGATACCGAGTGCTGAAAGTTTACGAAGACTGGCGCTGGAAAGAATTCAGCGCTTACGATCCCGAGGCCAAAACGGGCAGTCTTTTCACGGGGTACATTAATCACTACCTAAAGAAGAAGATGGGAAGTAACGGTTATCCCGACACCTGCCACAGCGAAGAAGACAATACCCGCTTCGTCAACGACGTGTACGACACGGAAGGTATTCGTCTGGATCCCGCGTCGATAAAACCCAACAAAGGAATGCAGGCGTTTAGCAAGCTTCAATTGAACACAGCCATTTTTTAAATCAGCAAGATCATTGAAATCCGAGCACTTACAGAAATTTTATGGACGAGAACGTGATTTATGGTGGCCATTTTGAATTTCTCAATTTTTAGCGGGAACGGCTGGAGTGACGTCGTGGCTCCCGCCATTTATGAAATCAGCATACCCAAAACCCCCTTAGGCCAAATTTTCATGCTTCTTTCCGGAAGTGCACAACTCAGCCAAAAAATGTAACATATCAGCCCCACTACTACGGTTAGACACCAAAATTATCATCCTACAATAAATATTACGGGAGCTATAGGGGATTAGTTGATGTAGTGCACGTATATGGTGAATTTTCGGTAGGGTGAACAAAAAGTTCAAGGGGTAAACTATTTTTTTTTCTGAAACTAGACCACATCGACAATCAACATAAAAAAATCAAAATCATGTATAGACCGCTTTTGAAATAATTAACAATTAACATTATTTATTAATTATTTTCTGTTCGATTTTTGTTTACTAAACACAGGAAAACAAACATAAAAAATGAAAAATTATAAAATGGGCCACTGACAGAAACCTTGATCGCTACGGGTCACCCGGTACCCAGTATCTGGACCTGGGGTCCGTTGTTCGAACCGATTTTCGAAAATGAGGTTCTGTAACTTCTTCTTGATAGCGACAATGTTACAATGCCCATTTCAAACGCAGTAAAGTAGCAGTGTATGTCTTTATCACTATCGCAACCCAAGATACTACAGTAAATGATTTTTTTTTTTAAAACCGGTTCAAACTGGCTCCTAGGAGCTGCTTAGATGCATTTAATTTTCCGGGAAAGCTCAATAGGCTGCTAGCCTGCTGTAATAGCCCAAAGTTTCCCGGAAAAAATGTAGATGATCAGTCAACCTAGAAAAGCAGATTGTGCAAGAATCGACAACTCAATCATCACCCTGACACCCTAAAAATGTTGGAACTCTTCAAATATTGTTGAACTCTGTGTTACAACATCGTACAGTGAAATGTCTCTACCAGCACTTACACATGAGGAAAATCGCTATAAAGTCAAGCAGCGGTGTTTCGGCACCAAATTGCAGGTTGAATACAAGCAATACATCAGCGCTTTCGAAACTGCGTACACAGAGTTAGGCATCCACATTACCAGCAAAGTTCACGCAGTGATTGAACACATAAGCCAATTATTGGAAGCACAGAAATTAAAAGTTTGACGTTCAACAAAGCCTACTTCCGCCCTCTGATCGAAGGCTATTGGACAGAGGGCTAGGATTCTGGAGCGAACAAGCTTCAGAATCTCTTCACTCAGACTTTAAAGCCTTATGGCAAAGTGGTGGCTACAAAAGGGATCTAAGACAACCTGAATATGCACAGAAACTATTGTCATGCATAGTCACCCATTGCTCTAGACATAGATAAGTAATGTGGGCCTGTTGTCACCAAATAACTTTATATAGTTATGATTTTAAAGTGCTAGATTCTTACGTTTCAATTCGAACATGTCACCTGAACTCCCCAAACACCTATGTGGTATAATTATGTTATTCATGTCGACATTGCCATGTACTGGTATGTGTGTAGTAGTATGAGGGCCTGTCTGGCAAATTTTTTGCACGTGCGTGCACGCATGCGCGTGCGTGCATGTGCGTACACGCAGGTGGGATACAATGCTGCAGAGAATCATTCGTGAAACGCCATGTGTTATGGTTGTAAGACAATGGGTCCACCCTGTCCACCCGATCCCAACACAAAGACGTGTTACCGATGTCATCGTGTGTTTGTGAGCCGCCAGTGTTTCGACAATCACCTAGCCACCTGTTCCAGAGTCAAGTGCAGTGTATGTCATCGATGGAAGAAATGTGAGAAATGTCAAAAAGAGTGGGACGTCATCAAGGCCAAGCGAAATTTAGAAGAACATCGATGCGGTGAATACGAGTGTTCCATCTGCCGAGAATGGCACACGGCCGAGAAACAGTTTTGTTACATTCAACCACTGAAATCACCCATCGACATGAATGAAGACCGATAAACCCAAATCGACAAACTACAGAAATCAACGTTGACCCGCTTCGTCTTCTTTGACTTTGAATGCCAACAAGATACCGGTGAACACATTCCACACTTATGTGTCCTGCAAACCTGCTGTCACTTTTGCATCGACAACCAAGAACCCTGCGAGCACTGCGACATGTACTGGAATCACCAACGAGAAATTGTGTTTAAAGGTCAAGACACGCTGGGAGATGTAGGAAAATGGTTTTACAACTCGCTGCACACAGTACGGTGGTAGATGGTCGGAAACATGACAGTCACGGATCGAGTCCAGTGATTGCCGTGGCTCACAACTTTAAAGGTTACGACGGACTGCTGATTTTACAGACGCTGCACATACATTCCTTGGCGCAACCCGAAGTGATTATGAATGGTGGTAAAGCAATGACCATCACTGTCGGTACGGTAAAATTCATCGATTCCCTCAACTTTATACCGATGGCTTTACGGGACATACCCAAGACCTTTGGCCTGCAAGAACTCAAGAAAGGCTATTTCCCTCACCACTTTAACAGACCGGAGAACGACGAATACGTGGGCGCCTATCCTCCCGACACCGATTACGATCCGGATGGCATGAGTGTGACTGAACGAGAGAAATTCTGGCCTACTGTAAGCGTAACGTCGATGACCTCCGCCGATGTTGTGGTGTGTTTCGAGAGATATTCCTCATGAACACGGGAATCGATCCCTTCGATAAGAGTTTGACCCTGGCCTCCGCCTGCAGTCGCGTGTTACGCACGCACTACCTAAAGAAAGACACCCTCGTCGTCATTCCACGAGCCCTGATGCAAGAGCCGAGACCTGGTAAGGACTGGCACCGCTTCCAGCCTCGACAACAGTCCAACAAAGCCCTTCGATGGTTGGAATGGGAACAACATCGACAGACCATGGCAGCTTTTCGAAACCAGACCCCTCTACCCAACATTCGACACGCCCGTAACGGTTGTGAATACCGAGTTGGCCCTTATAGTTTAGATGGCATGGACAAGACCACGGGTACGGTGTACGAATTTCACGGGTGTGCCTTTCACGGTTGTCCCAAATGTTACCCGGGTCCCGTCCAAGACGTTCAGCATAAACATCCCTACGATCCATCTCGCAGTAAGGGGGGCTTGTACCAAAAGACACAAGAACGTCACCGTCGACTCCAGGAACAGTACGGTATGCAGACCACCCGCGTCATGTGGGAGTGTGAGATGGAGGAAGAACGACGCCACGATCCCGAGATGAACGAATTTTTACAAGGCTTGGAAGATGAGCAGTGACCCGCTCCCGAACCTCTGATGCCTCGCAACGCTTTCTTCGGCGGGAGAACCAATGCCATTCAACTGTTGGTGGACGAGTCGGTCGAAGACATGCGCTACATCGAGGTGGTGTCCCTGTACCCTTACATCTGCAAGTACGGTAGCTTTCCCATCAAGAAACCCACGATCGTCACACAGCCCGATCAAGACCAGTGGCAACAGTACGAAGGATTGATCCAGTGTTGCGTCTTGCCGCCCCGTGGCCTGTACCACCCGGTGCTCCCGTTTCGGCGCAAACAGAAATTGGTGTTTACCCTGTGTCGAAGCTGCGTCGACCAACACATGAAACAGGGGAAGATTGCTGCCGAATACCAATTTTGTGAGCACACCGATGAACAGCAAGCCTGGATGGGTACGTTTGTCACCCTGAAAGTCAAGAAAGCGATGGCCATAGGATACCGAGTGCTGAAAGTTTACGAAGACTGGCACAGGAAAGAATTCAGCACTTACGATCCCGAGGCCAAAACGGGCAGTCTTTTCACGGGGTACATTAATCACTGCCTAAAGAAGAAGATGGAAAGTAACGGTTATCCCGACACCTGCCACACCGAAGAAGACAAGTCCCGCTTCGTCAACGACGTGTTCGACACCGAAGGTATTCGTCTGGATCCCGCGTCGATAAAACCCAACAAAGGAATGCAGGCGTTTAGCAAGCTTCAATTGAACACAGCATGGGGCAAATTCGGACAGAGAGACAACTTTCCCAAGACCGAATACATCACGGAGCCCAGCGTCTACTTTGAAAAAATGTTGGACAGGACCCAGGCAGTGCGAGATGTACAGTTAGTGAACGATAACATGGTCTTGGTGGAAACGCTGAAGAAAGAAGAACACATGGCACCCTGTCCCATCACCAACGTGTTTATTGCCGCCTTTGTCACTGCCCAGGCTCGTTTGAAACTTTATTCCGTCTTGAAAAAGTTGGGAGAATGTGTATGCTATTTTGACACCGATAGCGTCATCTATCAGTACCACTCCACGTCATAGAATCCCCCGGAAGGTTCTAGTTTGGGTCAGTGGAAGAACGTGTTGCCCGAAGATGTCACCATTCGAGAATTTGTTAGCGGAGGGACAAAGAATTACGCATACCGCCAGAGTGATGGTAAATTTGTATGTAAAGTCCGTGGATTCACCTTGAATTATCGTGCCTCCCAGCAGCTGAATTACGCCATCATGAAGGAGAATGTACGGCACGTCAATCAAAACGAACCTATCCGTTCAAGATTACCAGATCACGTGACCGCCGTCTTTGGACACGCCCAAACAAAAGATATAAGATCGTGTATGACAAGCGGTTTGTTCAATTCAGTGACGATGGCCAACCGAGCAACACTTACCCCTATGGATACTGAGATTCGGGTCTCAGGACGATGGCGAACAAACAAAGAAGATGACGAACTGGCAGAAAATACGGATATGATCGAGTAACTTAGACGACGATGACTCAACTTTTGAGTGTTGAAATGTTTCCTGCCCATTATAGATGAAAGACAACACCAAGAGTGTATCTGTTGCAAGTCAGAGATACCACTCGTGTCTGGGACTAGGCGTTTCTTCCATAACGGGTCAACCCTCGCATCCCGTGGACGATTACAATCACTACCTCTTGGTGGACGAGCCGAAACTGCATGACATCGATAACGTGCTAGGCAGTGTGATGGACGATCCACGGGAGGACGAACAACGATGGCGAGAAGACGTCGACAAAGCCTTGAAAAAGTTCTGGACGGTGGTACCGGGGTTTAAGATCAAACGCAAAGACGAGTTTGTCGAACAGAAAGAAGACCCCATACGCCAGTGGATGGACGGCTTGCCGAAGAAAAGAAACGATGGTCACTGGATCAAATGGATATCAATGTCATGTCCGGAAACATGGGAGAAGGTTGGGAATGTGTTGGCAGACATCTGGGAATCAGAGAAGCGCGGATCAGTCAAGCCAAGATGAGTCATCCCAACAACGCGCGCATGCAAATCTTCACCGTGTTCAACCATTGGCGACAAAAAAAGGTAATCGAGCCGACCTGATGACGTTGTTGGAAGCCTGTCACGTGAGTGAAGCCTTGGTCGATTGGGACGAAGTGAAAAAGTACGTGGAAATTCTGAAAAGCATAGACTAAACAGCGAGCCAATCAAAACGAAGGAAAATAAAGAACCAATCAAAAGCGAGTGACGTCGCGACCAAGACTATAAGAAGCGAAGTGTCATACTGAAATTTCTTGTCTACGATATCACCTCAGGTGGAAGTGGACGTTAAACCCCACGAACGAACGAACAGAAATTTTACAGAGGTCAATTAGTACTCGTACTAATAACACCTATTGCACCAGAGCTCCAAAGCTATAGACTAAATTTATCCTTGATAATGTAGCTAAGCTAAGACTCCAGAAAAAGATTCTTCAATCGACTTTAAGATCCTACAAAGATTCTATAAAGTCCTAAGGTTGTCGCTTCTTTTTTCTTTTCTCACTTTATACCTGAATAAGGTATAAGTTCACTCCTTTTATTTTTTTATTTTCTTCTCTCTCCTTGTTTCGTGCTTTTATTTACTTTTACTTTTATTTTTTCCTTCCATATTTTTATTAGTTTTATCTATTTACTTTTTCCGTAGTTTATTTGTTTTAAGGACTATTTACTTATTCCATTTGTGTTTCGTTTGGCTAAATACAACAGTTTTCCCTTCTATCTGAATATTAGATTATTATTTTTTGTTTTGTCTCTTGATTCGACTAGGTATCCATATATTTATCTACCATTGGCGACAAAAAAAAAGGTAATCGAGCCGACCTGATGACGTTGTTGGAAGACTGTCACGTGGGTGAAGCCTTGATCGATTGGGACGAAGTGAAAAAGTACGTGGAAAGTCTGGAAATCATAGAGTAAACAGCGAACCAATCAAAAGGAAGGAAAATAAAGAACCAATCAAAAGCGAGTGACGTCACGACCAAGACTATAAGAAGCGAAGTGTAACACTGAAATTTCTTGTCTACGATATCACCTCAGGTGGAAGTGGACGTTAAAACCCCACGAACGAACGAACTGAAATTTCACAGAGGTCAATTAGTACTCGTACTGATAACACCTATTGCACCAGAGCTCCAAAGCTATAGACTAAAATTTATCCTTGATAAAGTAGCTAAGCTAGGACTCAAGAAAAAGATTCTTCAATCGACTTTAAGATCCTACAAAGATTCTACAAAATCCTAAGGTTGTCGCTTCTTATTTCTTTTCTCATCTTATACCTGAATAAGGTATAAGTTCACTCCTTTTATTTTCTTCTCCCTCCTTGTTCGTGCTTTTATTAACTTTTACTTTTATTTTTCCCTTCCAAATTGTACTAGTTTTATCTATTTACTTTTTCCGTAGTTTATTTGTTTTAAGGACTATTTACTTATTCCATTTGTGCTTCGTTTGGCTAAATACAACAGTTTTCCCTTCTATCTGAATATTAGATTATTATTTTTTGTTTTTTCTCTTGATTCGACTAGGTATCCATATATTTATCTACTTATTTTTTTTTTATTTTTCCATTTTTGTTCACTGCCTTTCACTACTCCTCGGCAGATTACCTTTAGTTCTTTTTCGACTTCAAACTTTGTAGTTGCCGGTCTTGGTCGCACATATTTTTACATTTTCGATTTACTTTAGGTTACTTTGTTAGTCTATTTTTTCTAGTTTTCATATATTCCACTCTTAGCTTTATTTTCCCTACAAGGACTTCAGTTAGTTCTCTTTGTTAGGCAATCATTGTACAAGCGAACAGAGTTCATTGAACTTAACTCAGATCAAAGGTATCATCAAGGGTTTAATCACCTTTGTTGAGATAACGATTTGACAGCTGATCTGCTTATTGGCTTATATAAACATTAAGAACTTATAGTTAATTAGCACAATCAAAACTAATTAACTTGCTGATCTGTGTGGAAAAGGTCACTAACGGATCACTAGTGAATTAAGTGCCAGTCCACGAGAAAACCATGCAGAAATCGGGAAGGTGAGGGGTCGACCGATTCCATTCATATTCATAGGGTTTGGTCATGCCCATGAGACTACTTGATAGCCAAAACCACCGAATTAAGTGCCAGTCCACGAGAAAACCATGCAGAAATCGGGAAGGTGAGGGGTCGACCGATTCCATTCATATTCATAGGGTTTGGTCATGCCCATGAGACTACTTGATAGCCAAAACCACCGATCTTAGAAATTGAACCTAGCTGAGAAACGACAAACAGGTGTTTTTTTGAGTTTTTTGCTCATTTTTTCGTGAATTTTAGGCAATGTTAGCTGCTGTTTTTCAGGTTGTAAATGAGTACTTATGAAACAAATTATGATTCGATATATTAGGCTAGGTAGAAATCTTTCAAATAAATAAAAAAAAATATATCTTTCCACTGAAGGGTGCCATTTGGTTTTTCCTGAAGGGTATAAATCCTTGATATTTTGTAAGGATTAGTATTCCCTCCCGAAAGAAAATTTTGTATATATTTGATATTTTGTGAGGATTAAGGATTGACTCACGCGGTCAATTTAGTATTTAATCTGCGATTGTATATTCTTACCTTGCTGCTTTACTTACAACAAGTTAAAAAAAATTGTTAAGAGTTAGACCAACATGTTTAAACTCCTCTACTGCTAGTACCAATTGTTGCTATTCGATATTCTGATATATACGTACACCTAATATAATATATTGCTACATTAAGCCATTTGAAAAAATAGGTTGCCAGGCAACGAAACATACGCCCACACAGCAGCTAAACCATCCGGGCATTCAATAAATTCAAAAAATTTACACTCAACCATCATTAATGTATAACGGGGATATAGTAAAAGTTTTTTTTAAAATTTGGAATAAAATTGTGACCTCCATGGGGTCCACAAGGTAATAAAACATGATTTTCGTATAATCAGGGGCCATAATTCAGGAAGTTATGGTCCAATGTGCCTGAATATCGAAAGGAACCGCATCTTTCGGTTATAAACTTAATTTCAAATTTCATCAAAATCAGATTAAAATTGTGACCTCTACAGGGTCCACAACCTTGATATATCATATTTTTACACTATTCGCGTATTAGCAGCAGCCATTATGTCGGACAGTTTTGGTACAATATTTTCGAAATTCGACCTCAACCTTCATTACAGTGAAACAGTGATATAATCAAACGTTTTTTTTTTAAAAGAAATCGGATAATAGTTGTGACCTCCAGAGAGACCACAAGCTATAAAGGCATTTTTTCTTACAATCAAAGGCCATATTTCAGAAAGTTACGATCCGATATGCGCAAATATGCAATGGAACCAAGATCTTTAGGTTATAAACATGTATTTTAAGTTTCATCAAAATCGGTTCAAAATTGTGACCTCTATAGGGTCCACAACCTTGATATAACATATTTCCACACTATTCGCATACAAATGGCGGCCAATTTGTCCGTGAATTTTGGTCCGATTTTCACGAAATTCAAACACATTCTTCATTACCATGTAACGGTGATATAATCAAACGTTTTTTTAAATCGGATAAAAATTTTGACTCCAGAGGGACCACAAGCTAAAAAAAGGCGATTTTCGGACAATCAGGGGATATAATTCAGGAAGTTACAATCCGATGAGCGCAAATATCGAAAGGAACCATGACCTTTGTGCTATAAACATACATGTCAAGTTTCACCAAAATCAGTTTAAAATTGTGACCTCTATAGGGTCCACAACCTTGATATAATATATTTTCACACTATTTGCGTACAGACGGCGGCCATTTTGTCTGTCAATTTTAGTCCGATCTTCATGAAATTTGAACTCAACCTCCATAACCATGTAACGGTGATATAATCGAACTCTGTTTTTAAATCGTATAACAATTTTGACCTTCAAAGGGACCATAAGCTAAAAAGGGAGATTTTTCGGACAATCAAGGGCCATAATTCAGAAAGTTACAATCCGACGGGCGCAAATATCGAAAGGAACCAAGATCTTTCATCCAAATCGGTTCAAAATGTGACCTCTACACTCCTCACAAACTAAAAACGTGATTTTTCGTACAATCAGGGGCCATAACCCATGAAGTTACAGTCATATATATTCCAATATCGAAAGGAACCGAGACCTTAGGGTGATAAACCTATGTTTTAAGTTTCATTGAAATCGGATAAAAATTGTGACCTGTAAACTGTTCACAAACAATTGTGGACGGACGAACACTGGCAACGACAATATACGTCCACATGAAAATGTGGGCGTATAAAAAAAAAGGGTTTCGTTTATTTTTGGGGCTTTTTGTGAAGATGATGATCATCGTACTTTAAGAGTGTAGGACTACTACTACTACTTACAAGTAGAGGTAAAGATAACATCGGTCCTGAAAATTGAAAGAAAAGAAAAAATCTTGCCCTTTTAGTCGTGCTGATCTGGAACTTTTTAGAGTAGAATTTATTTTAAATCTTGAGGATTTCGGCCTATATTTTACTATTCAATAACTACCGTGAGCTATGACAGTTCTCTCAACTGCAGCTTATAATGAGATCTGTACATATCAAGAGATTTAAGAGTGAAATATTGCGAATCTTAGCAAATTTTCACTTCCAGTTGCAGTAAGAGTTGTCATACAAACATTATGTTGCGAAAACATAGCCGCTGTGAAGGAGTCTGTATTATACTACATTTGTTTGAATATCAGTTTGATAATATTGGGGATAAAACTTCGTAAAATTGTCGAATTTATCCAATTTTCGTCAAAATTACTTACTATTTTTGAGAGTGTAGTTATAGACAATATTATCAATAAAACATGCTCAGTTTCTTTAGGATATACAGTGAAAACGCTGCATTTTAAAGTAGAAAACTGCGAAAAACCACATACGGTAGCCGCCATCTTGAAGGGCTGGATTATCCAGCCTGGATACCAGAACTGATAGTTTTGACCGAGCGGGTTCTACGGCAGGCTGAGCGGATTTGAAACGCTAGTCTGTCAATTGCCGATGGTATCGAGTCGTTTAGCATCCATATTTTGTCACTATATTGATTAGAACATATCAATATCAGATGATCCAATATCAAAATTGTCAAAACTTAGACAATGTTATCGCGAATGCGTATGAAGATATATGGAATTTTATTTTTTTTAATCGAGACCTGATCCCCAGTTACTAACAACCACAAAAAAATCATGGGACCCCGCGGCAGTGAAGATATCGGGGCATAAAGTAGGGGTACTTTATGGTGGTTGATTTATACCCTTCAGGAAAAACCAAATGGTACCCCTCAGTGGAAAGATAGATTTTTTTTCTTTCTTTTTTTTTTTTGAAACATTACTACCTAGCCTAATATATCGAATCATAATTTGTTTCATAAGTACTCATTTACAACCTGAAAAACAGCAGCTAACATTGCCTAAAATTGACGAAAAAATTAGAAAAAAGACCCCCAAAACATCCGTTTGCCATTTCTCAGCGAGGGTAAATTTCTGAGATCGGTGGTTTTGGCTATCAAGTAGTCTCATGGGCATGACCAAACCCTATGAATATGAATGGAATCGGCCGACCCCTCACCTTCCCGATTTTGCATGGTTTTCTCGTGTACACTTAAAGCAATCATTGTTTGATATAAATTACTCTACTTAAGAGTACCAATTAGAAAAAGCCAAATCAGCTTATTAGCTAAATTGACAACAGCTTAATCTCCAATCAACACTGTTCAGTCCCTCCTTTTGTTTTCGGGTATTTTTTCGACAGTACAAGAACGATGGCATCAGAGGCTAGTTTAACCATGACCATGGCTGACGCGTTCAAAAGCAGCCCTGCACCGAAGCTTTTCCCTGCAAGAGAGAGGAGCAGTCCCACGTCGTGCTGGTTAAGCCACTTAAAGGCAAGTCCTTCCAAGGGGCCAAACTGACGGCAGTGGGAAAGGAATTACGGACTAAGTTGGGTATCAGTAATATCAAGATAACGGTGACCGGACATGTCAGACTTGCCCTAAAAAGTAAGTCCGACATGGACAAAGCACTTGTCCAGGACATCTTACTCGGTATGACCGTGACTGTATCCGAACCGACCACCTTGTTAACAGTCACTTCTCGACCAGCTTCCGCAGGGCGAATCTGTGTTTTGCGGGGATTTCAATAGGGAACGACCTATGTGTACTGAACGGCGAGAGCCCTACTTTTGTTGGAGGAAATGCCCCACCTTCACACCTGGTATGGCAAACCGCTGCGACTGGCAAGTACACGAAGACGAAACACTTGGCAGTGACCACCTACTGATAGAATTCTGCATCCAATGTGAAACAACCAGGGAAGTCTATAACGGGAAACCCAATTGGAAAATAAAAGAGGCTGATTGGGATAACTTCCGTGTAAGCTGCCTTGAGTGGAAAGAGAATGACATCATCGATGCAAACATCGACGTGTACGCTGCCAACATCACAAGTGCTGTTATAGGTGCCGCAGACGACTCCATTCCCAAGACTTCTGGAGGGAAACCAAGGATTAGAAAGAAGGCACTACGCCTACGGAAACGCCACTACAATGAAGTCAACCACCAAAACTACCTGAAGTTGAAATACGTCGCAAGAGACACCATCCGGAAGGCACAAAACGGACACTGGATGACTTTCTGTAATGCGTTGAATCAAAACACGCAAACAGGTGTCGTCTGGAAGAAGATGAACGGGAAGCGCAGATCATTCAACATACCAAACCTAAAGAATGGAGATGAGTACGCTACCAACGGCAATGAAAAGGCAGACCTACTTGCGAAAGCGTTCGCTGGCGCAAGCAGGGACGAAAACCGATCACCAGAGTTCCTGAAGAGGAAGGAAATCTTTTACTCACAGCACCCTTCATTAGAAATTGAACCTAATGAAGGAGCTAAACCAATCAATCTACCCTTCTCTGAGGAGGAGCTAAATAAGGCTATTTCAAGAAGGATAGTACGGCTGGTGAGGACAAAGTAAAGTACTCAATGCTCAAACATCTGCCTAGAAATGCCAAAAGGATACTACTAAACTTTTTCAACACATCCTGGCTGGCAGGAGAGGTACCTAAAGTCAACGTCACCGCTCTTCCAAAACCAGGTAAAGAGAGAACAAAGGCAGAATCCTATCGACCAGTAAGCTTGACATCCACACTGTGCAAAACCTTGGAAACAATGGTTAACATCCGACTACAGTTCTATCTGGAGAGCAACCGACTGATAGACGAAAATCAAAGCGGGTTCAGGAAAGGGCGTTCAACAATGGACCACTTGGTGAGACTACAGCAAGTCATGTCGCAGGCACTCCTCTCTGGGAACCTGTTATGTGCTGTGTTCGTAGATTTAACTAAGGCTTTCGATTTAGTCTGGCTAGACGGGCTGCTCTTCAAGTTAGGACGTATTGGTATAACGGGCATAATGTTTCGGTGGATCAAAAGCTTTCTGAGCGATAGAAGGATACAGGTGAATGTTGGCAGATTCCTAAGTGTCGAGCAAACATTAGAAAATGGCACGCCTCAGGGGTCGGTTATCAGTCCCATACTCTTCAATATCATGATCAACGACATACAGAAATCCTCCTACCTCGACGCCAAAACTGAGTTAGCTAAATTTGCTGATGATAGTACCATATGGAGGACGGGGAGGCATTTTTGTGAACTACAAAAGAATATGCAAAAGTCCTTAGACAAATTCATGACAGGGGCAAACGAATTGTGATTCAAAGTCTCGGAGAAGAAAACGGTCGGCATGCTTGTAAGCAGGGATAGTGGGATAAGCAGAATGACTCTGTGTATGAACGGGAAAACCATCGAGTTCAAAGACCAAACCAACTTCCTTGGCGTTATCTTTGACCGAAGGCTGACCTGGAAACGGCACATCGACGAGAATGTAGATAGATGCACCAAAATCCTAAACTTAATGAGGAAAATAACGGGCGGCTCATGGGGGGCCAACAGAGTTACTCTAATGATGGTGTATCGTGCTCTAATACGATCTGTATTAGACTACGGCTCTCTGGCCCTCATGAACTGCGCGCCATTACTCTTAAGGAAGCTTGACACCATCCAATACAAAGCTCTGTGTATTGCGACTGGCGTAGGGCAAGGGACTAGGAGAGAGGCACTACTGCAGGAAGTCGGGGAGTTGCCCCTATCCCTAAGAAGAAAAGAACTAGCGACAAGGTACTGGGCTAAGATCTCGCAGCTGGGCGCAAGATCTGCAACATTTGTCAGTCTACAAAAAACAAGATATGTGAGAGATCCAAGAAAGAAAAGCTTTGGCCAAGGTATCAGAGAAACAATCAAGGAACTGCGACTGGGGGAGCTCGTGATAAATGAACACGACCCCCTAGTGATCGCCCCTTGGACGCTCCCTATACCGCCAGTCAATCTAGATCTATTACAGAAAACCGACAAGAAAAAACAACCCCACTGCTGCACGTGCTCTCTCGCTAGCACACCTGGAAGACAACTGGCCGTCCGATGACTGGGACCATGTGTACACGGATGGCTCACGCAACCCTGAAAGGGGCACCAGCTCGTTTGGAATATACCTGCCAAACGGGGAACAGGGAATAAGCAGGAAACTGCCCAATAACTGTTCGGTGTACACTGCAGAGCTTGTGGCCATTCGTGACGCTATATCATGGATTTCCCATCAAAAGACTAGTAAGTTCGTCATTCCAAGCGACTCGCTGAGCAGTCTGATCTCAATCCAAACTGACAACTCGGACTCAAGACCAGACGTCATTTTGGAAATCAGGCAGCTGTACCAGAGGGTCTTAGAGAAGGGAAGCAAAGTAGAGCTCGTATGGATTCCATCACATGTCAACATTAGAGGAAACGAGGAGGCAGATCGACTCGCAAACGAAGGTCTCAAGGATACAGCAACACTCCGCAACATAGACTACAGCACCACGGAATTCTACAGTATGGTTAAAAGACAGGTCAATTCAATCTGGGAATTAATACTCGTTGAACTTGACACATACAGATTTCGGCTGGATGACAAGATCTACACGAAGACAGCAATCAATCACCCTAGAAGTGATATATGCAGATTTATATCGAAACTAAGGGTGAAAGAGCGGCTGCGAGACCACAAACACCAAATCACCGTCTGTGAGTGCGGAGAAGAATGTACCACCAACCATGTCCTGGTAGACTGCGAGGTATACAAGGAGGAGAGAAGGGAACTAGTGAGAATAATGGAGACCAACAACATACCACTCAACAGTAAGAACCTACTCTTCCCTAGACCAGATCTGAAACTGCAAATCTTCGAACAAATCCACGCCCTAATGGACACAGTTGGACTAAGTAGAATAGTGAAGTAAGAGGGGGTCATGATTAGACGAGCCCGGCATCTAAACACAAAACTACATACGGGATTTATACCAAACTGGCAGGATAGTAGAGTAAGGGAGGGTCACGATCAGACGGACTCTGCATCTAAACACTATTCCGCCAAAAAAAACACCAAACCTACAGAATAGGATAATGGAGTAAGGGGAGGTCACGATAAGACGGGCCTGGCACTTAAACACAAATCCTACAAAGATGACATCTACCAAACTAAGCAGGATAGTGGAGAAAGGGGGAGTTTCGGTCAGACGTACTCGGCACCTAAACACTATTCTGTAAATAAAAATTTTACCAAACCCATAGAGTGGGATAGTGGAGTAAGGGGGGCGGGGGCACGATAAGTCGGGTCTGGCACCTAAACACTAACCCCAAACGACGACATCAACCAATCCTGAAGCAGACGAGATCATCTACCAATTGATATGTTTTTTATTAAATAAAGGGACGAATTTCCCACTAAACCTAATCCTTGGCTTAAAGCCAAATGGAAAGATTGCAAAATCATGTTCTAAAAAACGGGAATCAGCTTCGGCTCTCCTAAGTCTTGTCTGCGATATCACTTATGTAGAAGCAGACGTTAAACACCAAGTAGTAGTGGTACTGAAATTTCATTCTGCTCTCGATGGCGAGTCAAGCTTGTTTCTCCTGTAACAATGTCGGACACTGGTATAGAGACTGCCCTTCTCGTTCCCAACAACAACAGCAACGAAAACCAAGACCAGACAGACCAGCCTATGGTTCCTATGGAAGTTGTTACCTCTGCGTAGAACCAGGATACTGGGCACCCCAGTGTGGAAAACGAGTCGAAGCCCAAAAAGCGAAAAGTGATGAAGAAAGAAAAGAAACTGTCAAAAGAAAGTGTTACAGGTGCCTCAACTGTGGACAGCTCGGACAGGGCCTGCTCGAGTGCCAAGAAGAAATCCAAACAGAAAACAACTTTGAAGCCGTTGCCAGTCGCATGTTCGACAACAACATCGACATGCCCAGAGACAACACCCGCAGTCAGCGATACTGGTACTGGTGCGGAGAAGCGTTCGAGCTCTACAGACGATACAAAGAAAAAAAGAACACAGTCGACAAAGCTTATCATTCCACCTACTATTCTCCCGACTACCAGTGAAAACAGTGAAACTTCGAACGGTGAAATCCCGAAGCCGGATGTCCTCTTGTTGGCAGAGAATGAAGCAGAAAGTTTTTTTCCGAGCACTCATCCAATATGCGGGTCCGAAAGATATGCCCGAAGTCTTGTCGTATCCCCCTTGTTTCGATATGAGTGAATGGATACCCGTCTTCGTCACGTTTCCTGAAGTGGAAGACTGGCACCCAAACGACACGATGCAGAAGCTTTTGGGACATGTGTATTGGATTCCTCGCGTCCTGAGAAATGTAGCCTGGGTGAGACAAGAGATCCTGAAGAGAGAACTAACAGTTTTTTCTTATCCTTTGTATGATATGTTTGTTCTATTGGATGTTCTTTTTGTATTTTTTGTAAAATAAATTGTGTTCTAATTTCACTACATGTCTGTTGTTCTGGCGCGAATGTATAAAAGGCAAGGGAAAAGGGAAAGGGGGAAACGGTGCAAGATGAATGTGACGTTCAAAGACCCCTTTACCATGTTAGTCAGTGGTCCAACGGGTGTTGGGAAAACGGTCTTTGTGCAGAAGTTTCTTCATGCGTCCCTGTTCGACGTCCCTCCCCAACGCATCGTGTGGGCTTATGGCGAATGGCAATTGAGTTACGATCGCTTTCCCTACACTTATGCCAAAGGCTTGACGGATATTGACGACGTGATGGGTCAAGTCTAGGCTCCACAAGTCTTAGTCGTGAACGATTTGATGGGAGAAGACACGGGGATATTGCAAAAGTGGTTCGCGAAAATGAGTCATCACCACGACACGAGTGTCATTTACATTGTGCAAAACTTGTTTGACAAGCAACAGCGTACCATCAGTCTGAATGCCCATTATCTGGTCTTGTTCAAAAATCCCTGTAACGCCTCGCAAATTGGTGTGTTGGCCCGTCAGATGTACCCTTCCCGTTCCAAGTATATGCAAGAAGTTTATGAAGATGCGACGAGTACTCCTCGCAGTTACTTACTCGTTGATTTGAAGCCCGACACACCCGAAGCTTTGCGACTGAGATCCAACATTTTACCACAAAAGGAACCACCCATCGTCTACGTCCAAAAAGTATAAAAGGGGGACCTTTACCTCGAATTGACTCTTTTTTGTCACGATGGCTCGCACGAAGAATATGCAGAGGAAAGATCCTCACGTGACATTTTCGATGATGACGTAGTATAATGTATTCAACCATTCTTCATTAAGACATCGAGCTGGACAGACGTGTTCTTGTTTCATTAAAACGGTAATAGATTTTATTTTACTTAAAATACCTTGGTGGTATATTGATTTTGCCTTAGGTAGCCAATAGCCTAAGTGGCTTATTGATTTTGGCTTAGGTAGCCAATTGCCTTGTTGGCATATGATATTGATTTTGGCTTAGGTAGACAATAGCCTTGGTGGTATTCAGCTTTTACAAGTCCTGATGGAAGTAGGAAAGACTTGGTGGCGTTAAACTATTTGTGGCAAAATTAGTAAATTAGTCTTATTTGTGTGTGTATCGTTTTCATGCTTGATTGTGGATAAGTAGGTCAGCGCACGTGTTTGTATTGAATTCCGGTTTCGCCAGCCATGATCGGGGGTTTAAACAATTACGAGGCGTGATCACTTGGTCCGATTCTGTCGCATTTGTTGTGTTTAGATGATGGGTGTAATGATTTGTATGTTTCTAGATGGGATTTTTCTTACCACTGACCCGTGGGACACTGATGCCTTTAGTGGATTTCTTATTCACGTGGGTCAGGGGTGAGGGAGTTCTGTCTCCTTGTGTGATTTGATCTGGTTTAGTTCTAGTATTTTGATATGTTTTATAGAATGAAATTTATTATCACTCCAGGGAAAGTATCCGTGTTCATTTGTATCAGAATGGGAGAGAAGGTGTACCTGCGATCGTACTTTGATTTCAGTCCGAACTACACCAGAGTGTATTACACCGAGGACAGTACTCCCTCATCGCCTGACTTACACCTTACAGCTGAACAAGTGTTACTTAACAAATTTACTTCAGTTATTTAATTTTTCTGAATTTGTTTGAGATGGAATAAAGCATATTTTGATATTTTTGTTTTGAGTATTGGGAATAGAGGGTGATGATATGCTGACCTAATGTGTTTGAATGGGGGTCGTGAGATGGAATATTTTATCGCATTATTGGTCCCCACTACTTAATACTTCTGGAAGCTGGAGGAACTGGCATGCTGAGGATTGGTGTAGATCCTCACGTGACATTTCCGATGATGACGTAGTATAATGTATTCAACCATTCTTCATTAAGACAACGAGAGCGGTAGTCAGTTGAACTGGTGGACATGAGATATGCACACTGTCGTTTTTTTCCCCACCCAATCCCCCCCACGGCCTTTCACCGTGTTGATGCTCTTGCTTTTAGATTTATCGCATTATTGCTCCCCAATACTTAATACTTATGGAAGCTGGAGGAACTGACATGCTGAGGATTGGTGTACACCCACCTCCCACCCTTCCCAGGGCGACGTTCCCGACGCTGGCACCGGACCTTCGTGATACCACGGTACGAAGTCAGACTCGACCGAGAATGAGGGCCTCCAGAACACAGTGGTCACCCCCCTCGTTGACACCACCCACGAGTCCCATGTCTCCGTTAACGTCCACACCACCACCACGCCTCACCTTACCGGTCACACCTCCACGTCCCACGTCACCACCTTCCCCTGCTCGGTCTCTCTCCCCGATCTTTCGCAGGCCACGAAGAGAAAAGAAGAGTTCTATGAAAGGACTCAAGTCCTTCATTCGCAAGTTACAACATCTGACTCCCGATATGGCTTATGGGCAGTTGGTCAAGAACAAGGACCGGGCACGTATTGGATTATTGCAGTGGTTCAAGTTGGTGGCCAACCATTTGCTGAAGGGTAACATTCAGCCACTGCACGCTCAGCACAAGAAATGGGTGGAACGAAATCGACAAGTGCTGACCCAACCGACGGAAAGAAACATGCCGACGACCGAAAAACTCTCCCTGATCATGAAACCTGGGGGACGTGGATTTTTAGGGGGTGTGTTGATTCGTATCTTGCTGCGATGGAAGGAAAGACTGCAAGAGGAAAGAAACAAGAAACGAAACCAATTCGTCTGACGGACCGCACAGTGCGGAGGGAGACTGAGTACCGAAGAATTGAATAAACATCGAACGTTGCTTCGCAAACTGAGTAATCCACGAACATCACCTGACGTCAAACGGCGACTTGTCGATCAACAGGGTGGTGCCTTCGGTGCATTGCTGGTCATGGCTCTCCCAGCTTTGGCCCCCTTGGTATCTACACTATTGGGAGGATAACAGGGCGGTAAACATTCCTTCCTTAGAAGGCGCGATAAAGCGAACGCTATGGCTGCCGAGCTATCTAAACTATTTGGTGGATAACCCAGTAACCCAGGGAACAGAAAGGTATAAAAAGGGGACCGGAGAACGACCCCCGAGCTCAGTCATGGAGACACTGCGGTATCTATTGAACACTGCACCGAAAGACCGTCCCCTTTTACTCGAGACCCAACCCATCGTCGACGGTGTGTGTGAGTGTATCGGCAACGTTCCTGTGACCGACAAAGAAGTCAAGCGCTTGAAAAAAAATGCCCCCTTGTTACAACGTTTGGGCACGTCTAAAATACCTTGGAAGACCCGTCGGCGACTTCTGAAGCAACAGAAAGGGGGTTTCTTCACTCGGCTGTTTCGATCCTTTCCCAAAGATGAAGTTCGCCAAGAAAATGAAACTGGTATCCTTCGACGGACTCCCCGACGTCAAACCCGTCGAAGTCAGGCAAGTCGAACCCGCTTACGATCGAGATCCACTGCAGCAGGCCGTCGAGAATGTCCACCAAGACATACAACACGTGCTAAACGATCCCACCCTAACCGACGAAAATAAAATGCAACGTTACGGACAGTTGTTACATCGTAATCAAAAGATGCAAAGGAAACGAAAACAGGTTGTTCCCTTGTTGGACAAAAACATACCCGAACAAAAAGAAGAAGAAAATTCGGAGGCATCCATCGTGGAGTTGGTCCCTCGACCCTATCAACGCCGAGCTCACCTTTTGTTGAAACACATGAAAGAGAAGACACCTTGGTCTTGGAACGAGAACTTGGAATTGGTTCGGAATGCGGTACACGTACCCGACACCAATGCCATTGACATCGTGAACGATTTGGTTCTTCGGCAAAAGAATACCCAGACTCCCGTGGGATGGTTTGGTGTGATGAAAAGTTTGAAGGCCACGAACGTACCGCGCGAAGCCATTGGTAATCAAGAATGATGGACGCCCGAGAAAGAAGAAAATCTCCAGTACGGATACTCCGAGTATACCTACCAGAAGATGGCTCTCCTTGCAAAAACTATAAATAGCCTCTTCATAGGGCCACCTGCTGAAACATGGAACGACAGCTGAAGAAAGTGTATTACCCTTTCGGTGGCGCTCTGGGTCTTCACAAAGCCACGTGCGTGTCCTTGGACAAAGTCAAGGCATGGTTGATACAACAAAGGGCGTATACATTGTACAAACCATTGAAACAGAAATTCTCGCGGTCTCCCACGGTGGTGGCCGGCATAGATCATCAGTGCCAAGCCGACTTGAGCGATATGTCGGCCTTGGCCAAACAGAATGAGGGACACGTGTTTTCTAAGTACGCTTGGGTGTTGCCCCTCAAAAACAAGACGGGGAACAGTTTGGTGGATGCCTTTCGTCAAATCTTTCAAAGTCGACAACCCCTGCGACTTCAAACGGACAAAGGTACCGAATTCCTCAATCAAAAAATGCAAGCGTACCTGAAGAAAAAAAAGATTCATTTATTCGTGAAACACAACGTCGAAACCAAAGCCAGTGTGGTCGAACGATTTCAACGGACACTGAAAGAACGCATGTGGCGATACTTTACTCATCGACAAACACAACGGTACATCGACGTGCTGGACGACTTGGTTCGGGCTTACAATGCTAGACGACACCGGACCATCGGAATGGCGCCCAAAGACGTTCGCCCGAACACGAATGGATGTTGACAACACCTCCTCCACGTCCTCCGAAAAAGAAAAAATCAATGGACATTAGTACGACCGTGCGTTTGGCTTTACCGAAACATGGTGCCTTCGACAAAGGTTATTGGCCCAACTGGACTCTGGAAACGTTCAACGTCGCACCCAACGTCGGTCCCGGTTACAAACTGTTGGACGAAAGAGGCGAACCCATACAATGTACCCTCTATCCCGAAGAATAGCAAACGGAAGTCAACGACGACGAGATCTTTCCCGTCGAAAGAGTACTCGAAAGAAAAAAAGACAAAGTATTTGTGAAATGGTTGGGCTATCCGGCGAGTTTTAATTCGTGGATCGACAGGACCAGTCTCCAAAACGTATAAATAGGAGCGAGAAGCGCCGACATCAGTCAACATGCAAGATGAAACCACGTCTACGTCCGTGAGTACCCTCAATTGGTCACTCTTGGGAAAACGTGTGCCACAAGCGGATACACTTTGTATTATTTCGTTTTGACCAACGACCACGGAGCCGACGGAGTTCGGTGCGGCCCCGACCAATCACCTCAGTCTTGTTCTGTTTGCCGAATACGACAATGTCTTGGAAATCGACGCCAACCGACAAGTCATTACAGATTCGTGAGGCTCTCTCCAATCGCCAACTGACACGGACTTTGGAAAAACATCTCCCCTCTCATGTGTTCGTTGGCGTGTGGGCTCGTAATCATCTGGATATACTGCGCCCGACCTCGTACCCCAAAGCCTACGTCATCAACACGGACGACGAAGACCAACCCGGTAGACACTGGACCGTGTTTGTGTGAGAAGGACCAGATCACATTACCTTCTTCGATTCCTACGGGTGTCCCCCTGATGTCTACGAAGAAGCGTTTCGACGTTTCGTGCAAGATCTACAACTCCACTACCAACCCCGATGGATTCAGGGACTCGAGAGTGTCGTGTGCGGACATTATTGTTTGTATTATTTGTGTCATCGGTTTCACGTTCACGCCCCGCACGCCCTTTCTGTGTTCGGGCGCGTGTATCGTGTGAACGATATACTCGTCGAACAGTGGGCTAGGGATCATTTTCCCGACTTGCAAAAAGACCAGAAGAAGGGACAACGATGTCGATGCCTTTTTGCTCTATAAATATGTTTGCTTTGTGTTCCATGCCTTTGTGTTCAAGTTCAATTTTGTGTTGAATAAAATGCTTTGTAAATATGTTCAATAAAATGCTTTGTAAATTGGCAACACCGACCATAGGCGGTCAAAGCATTCAGTGAAATGCACAAAGAAGCCCAATCGGTGGGAGCAGCCGAAGTGCTCCTGTTAACCCCCACATTCTAGTGAGGACAACGGCCCAACTTAATCAATGCAAAAGAGTTGTTTCCCCTTTCCTCTTCTTCTTCTTCTCCCCCTCTTTCTCTCTTCCCGCGCGCCCCACTTTCTCTTTGTACGTGCAAGGGGTCTCCCACGTGCAAGGTCACGCACCGCACGTGCAGGGGGTCATCTAGGTCACGTACATGCAGGGGGTCACGCACGTGCAAGGGGTCACGTGTATGCCCATGCACGCACGGGCAAAAAAGGCCCTCATACTACTTGTGTGTATGTACTTGTTTATAATTTTCAAAAAAATTGTAATAAATAATGTTAATTGTTAATTATTTCAAAAGCGGTCTATACAGGATTTTGATTTTTTTTTATGTTGGTTGTCGATGTGGTCTAGTTTCAGAAAAAAAATAGTTTACCCCTTGAACTTTTTGATCACCCTACCGAAAATTCACCATATACGTGAGCGGCCGTTTTAGACGCCATCTTGAACTTTTCAAAATGCTCTAGGGTGACCAAGGCGACTAAAATCAATTATAAAACAAACTTTGTATACAATTTCCAGGTTCACGCGAAATATTGGGTTTGCGACCGGACTATAATTTTGAGAGATCGATACAGTTGAGCGAAATGAATTTATAAAAGTAAAACGTGTAATAGATTGTTAACTGGAAACAGTGTTTAGCTCTGAAAAATTAAAAATTAACTTAGTATTTCTCAACTGACGTGGCTTACAGATGGCAGAATATACACAACAATGTCTACTGCATTCAAATGTTATTTTCAGGCCTATCTTGTTTATAAATATCACGGTAAAGAACAACACAGTCATCAGCAATCGACAATGCTTAGTAGAGGTTCAAAATATACAATGGGCCAGAAACCAGTTAGTACTGTGAGTAATGCGGCATCTACTAACGGTTATGAAGATAAAATAGATGACCCGGAAGAATGTGAAAGTTTCCTTGAGAAGGATATACAGGTTATTATTTTATTTACAATACTATAGTAATATACTATTCAAAAAAAGTCGGGGATATTTGATTTTGGGGGCATAATACTAAAATATGCAAATGACTACGAAAAAAGTCACTATAGAACCTAACAGAAGAAACATTTCCAGTTACATGTGACGCCCAAACGCACTAATAGCTACCGCATGGAATGCAGGTGATGCTTGGGATCATCATGGGGGTCCAACCCAAGATTTGCACGACTCTGACTTTGAATGTTACAGTCATTGTGGCATTGAATTCCAGGGTGGAAACATCAGTTTAATTGTTTTAGTGACCAGAAAACAAATTTTGATATGCGTCGGCTTACCCAAAATGAAAGGTTACGTGCCCTTGGCATGCTACAGATCGGCACAACACAGGCGGTTGTGGTGCGGACGATGAATGTTTCTCAGTCTGTCATAAGCAGGCTATGGTTCAGATACCGTGATACACAATCTGTACAGGACAGACCACGCTTAGGTCGACCAAGGGCGACAACTCAAGCCCAGGATCGATTTATCCGTACCTTGGCCTTGAGAAATCGTGTCATCACAGCAAATCAGATCAGCGCTCGTCTTCAAACAGACACTGGTGTGAGAGTGAGTGGCCAGACGATTCAGAATCGACTGCATAGGGGTTACCTCGCGCCCGACGTCCTCGCGTGATCCCTTGTTTGAGAGATCATCACGTTCAGGTAAGACGTCGTTGGTGTAGGCATCGTCAACACTGGGATAATCGGGGCTGAAACAATGTGATGTTTTCGGATGAGTCAAGGTTCACTGTTGATTTTTTGGACAGACGTAGGAGGGTGTAGCGTCGTCGAAACGAGCGCTTCCAAGACGTTAACGTCATCAGAGTTGATCGATTTGGGTGGTTCTGTTATGGTGTGGGGAGGCATCACTGTTGCTGGAAGAACGGCTTTACATGTTGTTGCAGGGCGTGTTACAGGCCAGTACTACCGGGACAACATCTGACAGTCCATGTTGTGCCGTTCGCACGACGTCATGGCCGCCGTTTCATCTTCCAGGATGACAGCGCAAGATGTCAAAGGGCCAGGATCGTTACAGGTTACCTCCAACAACAGAACATCACCACATTACCTTGGCCAGTACTAAGTCCCGACATCTCCACCATCGAGCATGTGTGGGACATGCTTGGACAGAGGTTACGTCAACGTCAACAACGTCCTGCCAATGTCCAAAAACCTGCTGCCGCGTTGCAACAGGAATGGGACAATCTGGACCAAAATGACCTTAGACGTCTCATTAGGAGTATGCCACGTCGGATCAATGCTTGTTTGGCAAACAGAGGAGGATTTACCCGTTACTGACTTTTTTGTGATGCTGTGGTAACTTTGCTGTTTGACCCCGGCTATCATTTTACCCTTATAATGGTCAGTCTGTGCCTTACTTAGTCTAACGATCATTTGGAATAAATCGATGAATGTGAACTTCATTTCATTTTGTCATTTGTTTCTTCGTCAGTTTCATTAGGTGACTTTAATAACACTTAAAAATCAAATATCCCCTACTTTTTTGAATAGTATAGTAATGAAATGTCATACCTGTATTATAAATAAATAAATATATAATATAGTATCAATCCGTGTTTTAGTGTGGTGTTCCGAGTTCTGGAGTTTGATCTTAAAATAATTTGATAACGCAATATTGGGAACACAGTGCTTACTGATTTTTTTAAAACAAAACATGATGTGTAGTTATGACACAGCATTTCAACATGGTCACTTGATTGTCCGGAGAAAAACTGTTTGTTATGTTATGACTTTTTAAATGATTGCATAACGTACAGCGCTTGTTTCGCGGAACACTAGACACTAGAAGCAACACCCCAACCCAAACAGCAACGCCGAGGCCGTCATGTTAATATGCTGGTTCCGATGAAGCTTAAAGAATACAACAAGCCTAAATGCATGGATTTTCGAAAAAGAGTACAGTATCGCAAAGGGGGTGGGCACTTTGTTGTGGTGGCACTTTTAGTTTAGTATGTTGAGGCGTACTGTATTGCGTTTTTCTTGAAACATCAAGGCAAACACAAGGCACAGCTGAGTAGATATACATGTTTCAAATTAAATACCCCAAAACAATATAATTTTGTTAAGTCATTAATTATTGTGCTTGTCCGCAACAATATGTTGGCGCCCGCCCATCCACCTCAAACACGCCGCCGATTGTTTGGGAATTGAAAAGATCTAAGCTTTTGACGCTTTCTTTCTTTGTTATAGGAAGAATTTCGACGATTGTATACTCAATTGGAACTTCTTAAACAGAGAAATATGAAATTAGGAAATCGCCACCTTCAACATAAACTATCGGCAATGACCGAGGCAGCCCAGAAAGAGGACATGGTAGACTCTACACCATCTACGCCAAATCTAAACGGCAAACGAATTATAATAAACTTAGACGATTATAATGATTCTACTAATGTTTAGCAGTTGAATGGATTCTCTAGAAAACATGTCATTATTTTGTTTGGATAATAAACCAATTAAAGAAGATTCGAGAGTAAAACATTTAGATTATAAAAGCGGTAATATTTATTGATTATGGCTTTTCATACAGGGTAAAAAACAAATCTATATCCAATTTCTTCTACAGTGCCATTATGAAAAATGAATACCCGTCTCTTTTCACAAGTAGACAATAAGCAGCCAATAGAGTAACGCCAGTGAAGATAATGTTGGGTCTAACTCGTCTTAACATGAATAATCAAATCATTGACAGAAATAGTATATTCAAATGCTCGCCACAACAAACTAAAATGGATTGTTAATGTGTCTGAAACTACTGATAAAACACGTAAAATAAAATACACAGAATGTTATTAAAACGGGATTTATGACTTACTTTCATAATAACTTTTATTTAAAGCTATCTTATTTGCAACTTGATCGATCTGTTCATACTATTTAACGGCCATTTTATGCTGTTTGAAGATAAGAGAAGTAAATAAAGTAATAAAGTTGAAAGCGGTATTATATTACTATAGAGTGTCTATATATTACAAACGGAACTAGAATACCTTACACTTCTATCTGTTAGTCTTCTTTGATTGGCATTTAGTAATTGAACATATTAACACAAGGTAAAATTTTATGGATACACAATTACTGAGTTTAATACTAAGCGACGTTTCGACGAGGATGCTCTCGTTTTTATCAAGCAATGATACAAATTTGTGAATAGTGTAGGCAAATACATACAGAATATGCAACAAAGATAAAATCAAATAAATTAAAGTTTAACACCTTTGATTAGGGGGCCATTAAGGACTAATCCTACACAACAGAAAACTCATACGGGGATCAACAGGAGGCGAAAGCTCTTATTTATAAAAAGATCAGTGTATTAACACTATTAATGGAAAACCAATTAACCTGAGCTATAGAGAAACAATAATATAAAGAGAAGTGTGTATGTATAAGTAAACAAGAGTGGTCGTTGATGCATGAGCAAAGAAAATAAATAATAATTTGAAATTAAAAAATAAAAAAATATAAAATATATAATCATGAAAGATATCCTGATATATCGATATAAACTGAAAATCGAGGATTGTATATCAGAGGTGTTAAACTTTAATTTATTTGATTTTATCTTTGTTGCATATTCTGTATATATTTGCCTACACTATTCACAAATTTGTATCATTGCTTGATAAAGACGAGAGCATCCTCGTCGAAACGTCGCTTAGTATCAAACTCAGTAATTGTGTATCCATAAAATTGTACCTTGTGTTATCTGTTAGTCGTTTAACATTACTGTATAATAGATTTGTGTAAGCTATATATAAGCGTTTTAATTCAAATGTTCTATTGGTAATATTTTGTGTTAATTGGCGAGAGTAGAAAGTGGTTTATATCAACGTGAATGTATGTTTATATATTTGATGACTACACAATACTATACCATTACTGTTAATATTGACTTATAATAATGTAAATATATGATATATGTAAATACAAGTAACATTTGGTGTTTTTTTTTTCAACAATTTATTATATCGTAGCTTTGTCTTCTACCATATAATAGTAAGTGCATGAGGACCGCACTATACACAAACCAAAAATCAACAAGATAAACCTGCATACAAGACAGAACAAAGAAAATGCGAAAAATAAACAGATATCAAATCAAGTGAATGGATCCGGGGGCCAGTCGTAAGCGCCCACTATGCTGTATAGTCCCGGGCTTGTTATGGTACAGACTTCACTAAAAATGATTTTTAAATAAAAGAAATAACAGAAATAATGCAATCAGTCTTGAAAGTGGCCGTTTCTTCAATGGCGATAGTCTGCCAGTTGACGTCAGGTGTCAAACAATAATTCAACAATAAGGGCGATAATCCAGACAGAATCTCGGAAAACGCTAAAATGATAAGTGTAGTGAGCTAACAGGAGCACAGCCCGACAACGAGAACATTCTGCAGAACGAAGGGCTAAAACTCTACTCTAATAGTAAGTGCAGGAGGACCGCACTACACGCAAAGCAAAAATCAACAAGATAAACCTGCGTACAAGACAGAAGAAAGACAATGTAAAAAGATAAACAAATCTTTGCTGTCTGGATTATGATATGCCCATATGTCATTTCATTTCAAGTGGAGCAAAGTTATAAAGTGTAAAACATATGTTATACGTCTCTATCATTAATATTGACTGAGATGTGACCATTTCATCCGGGTTACTCTTTCGTAAGTTTTGAAACTACTGTTAAATGACTCATTTTTTATACGCCCACATTTTCACGTGGACGTATATTGTCTTCGCCCCTGTCCGTCCGTCCGTCCGTCCACAATTGTTTGTGAACAGTCTACAGGTCACAATTTTCATCTGATTTCAATGAAACTTAAAATATAGGTTTATCACCCTACGATCTCGGTTCCTTTCGATACTGGACAGTAACTTCGTGGGTTATGGCCCTGATTGTCCGAAAAATCACGTTTTTAGCTTGTGAACAGTGTAGAAGTCACAATTTTGAACCGATTTGGATGAAACTTGAAATGCAGGTTATGAAGGTTGAGTTCAAAATTCGTGAAAATCGGACCAAAAATTGACAGACAAAATGGCAGCCATTTGTACGCGAATAGTGTGAAAATATGTTATATCAAGGTTGTGGACCCTATAGAGGTCACAATTTTCAACCCATTTTGGTGAAACTTGACATGTATGTTTATAACCCAAAGATCTTGGTTCCTTTCGATATTTGCGCCCATCAGATCGTAACTTCCAGAATTATGGCCCCTGATTGTCCCAAAAATCGCCTTTTTAGCTTGTGGTACCTCTGGAGGTCAAAATTATTATCCGATTTAAAAAAAAAAAGTTTGATTATATCACCGTTACATGGTAGTGAAGAATGAGGTTGAATTTCGTGAAAATCGGGCCAAAATTGACGAACAAAATGGTCACCGTTTATACGCGAATAATGTGAAAATATGTTATATCAAGGTTGTGGACCCTATAGAGGTCACAATTTTGAACTGATTTTGATGAAACTTGAAATACATGTTTATAACCTAAAGATATTGGTTCCATTGCATATTGGCACATATCTCGTCGTAACTTCCTGAATCATGGCCCCTGATTGTACGAAAATCGCCCCATTTAGACTTAAAATAATGTTTGATTATATCACTGTTTCACCATAATGAAGGGTGAATTCAAATTTCGTAAAAATCGCACCAAAACTCCTGGACAAAATAGCTGCCGCTAATACGCGAATAGTGTATAAATATGATATATCAAGGTTGTGGACCCTGCAGAGGTCACAATTTTAATAAGATTTTGATGAAATTTGATATGTACGTTTATAACCCAAAGATCGCGGTTTCTTTCGATATTCGGGCATATTGGACCATAACTTCCTGAATTATGGCCCCTGATTGTACGAAAAATCATGGGTTTTTTTAAACTTGTGGACCCTATGGAGGTCACAATTTTATTCCGAATTAAAAAAACATTTGACTATATCCCCGTTACACATTAATGATGGTTGAGTGTGATTTTTTTGAAAATCCATAATTGAACAGCTAAATCCATAACATTATTTTGACTTATATGTCATGGAGAATGTTTACATTGTGTCGATCAGCTGTCAACTGTCAAAAATTCAAAATGGCCGCCCCCGATAGGCCTGTCGTTAGCAACCGTTATTGACAAATTGTTTTAACTCTGCAACTATTATTGTAAGCGCCTTAGTGGCTGTCTGTGCCTTGTTGTGCTCTGCGTTTTTGTGCCTGTGTTTTATTGTGGATTAATGGGGATTTCGACATACAAATATTATAATGCGCAGGCGTGATAAGCCGTTACTTTCGAATAACTGAATTGTAGATTATTTTCGAGCGGTTATATAAGTTGTTGATAAATTACGCGATAGATTTTAATTCTATTGTTGTGCATATGGATCATTTTAATGATAAGTAGTGTTTGCTGTCAAGAAGCATTTATTTGTCGCCTTTTCATTTTCATTCAAATTTAGGCCTACCGGTAATTTTAAAATTTTACGAAGCCTAGCTTGAAGTCATTATGTAGCGCCAGGAGGCAGCTGGGTATTTTGTTCTGCGTGTATTAAATAGTAACTCATAATTTGATTCATCAAAATGTTTTATAATAATTTTTATCTGTTGTGGCTAGTGAGCTATATGAATCAACTCAGCTATCATCAAACACAACTGAACTGTTACAACTATAACCTTCAAGCCATATCTCATCGTTTGAGTAATACCGGTAATAATAATAATAATAATATTAATAATAATAGAGGCGTGACGAGTGGAAAGCAGTGGGTGAAAAAGGTTAATGTGTTAAATCCATCTATTACTATTAGAAAGGATACAGTTAAAAGCCACATAACAGTGAACAGGGCTAATCTTGTTAATATTCCAATAATATCTGAGCAAATTGACCAAGGACCAGACAGCAAACAACTGTGTCTTAAGGCAAGGTCCGCCTTGAATGATTATATCTACAATAACATTGAAATTAATAAAGAAAACGGGGGAAATCAAGAACATTTAAAAGTTATCATAACCAACAGGCCGTATGAATCTTTGAACACTAATCCACGGAATATTAATATTAATCTTAACAATATCACCCAGCTTACCCCAAACTCTATCACAAATCACAAACAGGTCAAAAATTTTAGAACAGAACAGAAGATAAACAAGAATCTTATACAAGTTAGAAAGGCAGTCGAAAATGAAGCGTCGGTTTTAACAACTTCGTTTGGATTAATTAATGCCAGATCTGTAAAGAACAAAACAACAATTTTATCTGATTATATTGTTAAAAATTCGATCGATATTTTTGAAATAACTGAAACGTGGCTGAATAATGACTGCTTGGATTCATCGACAATCGCAGCTTTAGTACCTGATGGATATTCTATACAGCATGGCGACGTGAAGTTAGCCCGTTGTTCGTTGTTCGGTATTCGCGAATAACGAACAACGAGCCAGTTTGTTGTTCGGTATTCGCGAATAACGAACAACGAGCTGGTTTGTTGTTCGGTATTCGCGAATAACGAACAACGAGCTGGTTTGTTGTTCGGTATTCACTAGATTTGGAATTAGTAATGTAATAAAAGATTTTTTGCAGGGAACACGCCGCAGGCGGGTTTTTATAAGCCTAACTGGATTATAAAGCTTCAAAATTCTTGGAAACAGATTCTCACAACTTCTCTTTCTTCTGGCTTCTGGGAAATAGATTCTAACAACTTCTTTCTATCCGAAGAAAGAGCTGTTACATATTGGTGAATAACGAACAACGAGCCAGTTTGTTGTTCGGTATTCGCGAATAACTAACAACGAGCTGATTTGTTGTTCGGTATTGGCGAATACCGAACAACGAGCTGGTTTGTTGTTCGGTATTCACCGTATATGGAATAAGTAATATAATAAAGGTACTTTTGTAGGGAACACGCCACAGGCGGGTTTTAATGAGCTTAAATAGACAATAAAACTTCAGGCTTCTGGGAAATAGATTCTAACAACCTCTCTTTCTATCCGAAGAAAGAGCTGTTACATATTGGCGAATACCGAACAACGAGCCAGTTTGTTGTTCGGTATTCGCGAATACCGAACAACGAGCTGGTTTGTTGTTCGGTATTCACCGTATATGGAATTATTAATATAATAAAGGTACTTTTGTAAGGAACAAGCCACAGGCGGGTTTTTATGAGCTTAAATAGACGATAAAACTTCAAACTTCTGGGAAATACATTTTAACAACTTCTCTTTCTATCCGAAGAAAGAGCTGTTACATATTGGCGAATAACGAACAACGAGCCAGTTTGTTGTTCGGTATTGGCGAATAACGAACAACGAGCTGGTTTGTTGTTCGGTATTCGCGAATACCGAACAACGAGCTGGTTTGTTGTTCGGTATTCACCGTATATGGAATTAGTAATATAATAAAGGTACTTTTGTAGGGAACATGCCACAGGCGGGTTTTTATGAGCTTAAATAGACAATTAAACTTCAAACTTCTGGGAAATAGATTCTAACAACTTCTCTTTCTATCCGAAGAAAGAGCTGTTACATATTGGCGAATAACGAACAGCGAGCCAGTTTGTTGTTCGGTATTCGCGAATAACGAACAACGAGCTGGTTTGTTGTTCGGTATTCACGAATACCGAACAACGAGCTGGTTTGTTGTTCGGTATTCACCGTATATGGAATTAGTAACATAATAAAGGTACTTTTGTAGGGAACACGCCACAGGCGGGTTTCTATGAGCTTAAATAGACAATAAAACTTCAAACTTCTTGGAAATAGATTCTAACAACTTCTCTTTCTACCCAAAGAAAGAGCTGTTACATATTGGCGAATAACGAACAACGAGCCAGTTTGTCGTTCGTTATTGGCGAATAACGAACAACGAGCTGGTTTGTTGTTCGGTATTCACCGTATATGGAATAAGTAATATAATAAAGGTATTTTTGTAGGGAACACGCCACAGGCGGGTTTTAATGAGCTTAAATAGACAATAAAACTTCAGGCTTCAGGGAAATAGATTTTAACAACTTCTCTTTCTATCCGAAGAAAGAGCTGTTACATATTGGCGAATACCGAACAACGAGCCAGTTTGTTGTTCGGTATTCGCGAATACCGAACAACGAGCTGGTTCGTTGTTCGGTATTCACCGTATATGGAATAAGTAATATAATAAAGGTACTTTTGTAGGGAACACGCCACAGGCGGGTTTTAATGAGCTTAAATAGACAATAAAACTTCAGGCTTCTGGGAAATAGATTTTAACAACTTCTCTTTCTATCCGAAGAAAGAGCTGTTACATATTGGCGAATACCGAACAACGAGCCAGTTTGTTGTTCGGTATTCGCGAATACCGAACAACGAGCTGGTTTGTTGTTCGGTATTCACCGTATATGGAATAAGTAATATAATAAAGGTACGTTTGTAGGGAACACGCTACAGGCGGGTTTTAATGAGCTTAAATAGGCAATAAAACTTAAAACTTCTGGGAAATACATTTTAACAACTTCTCTTTCTATCCGAAGAAAGATCTGTTACATATTGGCGAATAACGAACAGCGAGCCAGTTTGTTGTTCGGTATTCGCGAATAACGAACAACGAGCTGGTTTGTTGTTCGGTATTCACGAATACCGAACAACGAGCTGGTTTGTTGTTCGGTATTCACCGTATATGGAATTATTAATATAATAAAGGTACTTTTGTAAGGAACACGCCACAGGCGGGTTTTTATGAGCTTAAATAGACGATAAAACTTCAAACTTCTGGGAAATAGATTCTAACAACTTCTCTTTCTATCCGAAGAAAGAGCTGTTACACATTGGCGAATAACGAACAACGAGCCAGTTTGTTGTTCGGTATTGGCGAATACCGAACAACGAGCTGGTTTGTTGTTCAGTATTCACCGTATATGGAATTAGTAATATAATAAAGCTACTTTTGTAGGGAACACGCCACAGGCGGGTTTTTATGAGCTTAAATAGACAATAAAACTTCAAACTTCTGGGAAATAGATTCTAACAACTTCTCTTTCTATTCGAAGAAAGAGCTGTTACATATTGGCGAATAACGAACAACGAGCCAGTTTGTTGTTCGGTATTCGCCGTATATGGAATAAGTAATATAATAAAGGTACTTTTGTAGGGAACACGCCACAGGCGGGTTTTAATGAGCTTAAATAGACAATAAAACTTCAGGCTTTTGGGAAATAGATTTTAACAACTTCTCTTTCTATCCGAAGAAAGAGCTGTTACATATTGGCGAATACCGAACAACGAGCCAGTTTGTTGTTCGGTATTCGCGAATACCGAACAACGAGCTGGTTTGTTGTTCGGTATTCACCGTATATGGAATAAGTAATATAATAAAGGTACTTTTGTAGGGAACACGCTACAGGCGAGTTTTAATGAGCTTAAATAGACAATAAAACTTAAAACTTCTGGGAAATACATTTTAACAACTTCTCTTTCTATCCGAAGAAAGATCTGTTACATATTGGCGAATAACGAACAACGGGCCAGTTTGTTGTTCGGTATTCGCGAATAACGAACAACGAGCTGGTTTGTTGTTCGGTATTCACGAATACCGAACAACGAGCTGGTTTGTTGTTCGGTATTCACCGTATATGGAATTATTAATATAATAAAGGTACTTTTGTAAGGAACACGCCACAGGCGGGTTTTTATGAGCTTAAATAGACGATAAAACTTCAAACTTCTGGCAAATAGATTCTAACAACTTCTCTTTCTATCCGAAGAAAGAGCTGTTACACATTGGCGAATAACGAACAACGAGCCAGTTTGTTGTTCGGTATTGGCGAATAACGAACAACGAGCTGGTTTGTTGTTCGGTATTCACCGTATATGGAATTAGTAATATAATAAAGGTACTTTTGTAGGGAACACGCCACAGGCGGGTTTTAATGAGCTTAAATAGACAATAAAACTTAAAACTTCTGGGAAATAGATTCTAACAACTTCTCTTTCTATCCAAAGAAAGAGCTGTTACATATTGGCGAATAACGAACAACGAGCCAGTTTGTTGTTCGGTATTCGCGAATACCGAACAACGAGCCAGTTTGTTGTTCGGTATTCGCGAATACCGAACAACGAGCTGGTTTGTTGTTCGGTATTCACCGTATATGGAATTAGTAATATAATAAAGGTACTTGTGCAGGGAACACGCCACAGGCGGGTTTCTATGAGCTTAAATAGACAATAAAACTTCAAACTTCTGGGAAATAGATTCTAACAACTTCTCTTTCTATCCAAAGAAAGAGCTGTTACATATTGGCGAATAACGAACAACGAGCCAGTTTGTTGTTCGGTATTCGCGAATACCGAACAACGAGCTGGTTTGTTGTTCGGTATTCACCGTATATGGAATAAGTAATATAATAAAGGTACTTTTGTAGGGAACACGCCACAGGCGGGTTTTAATGAGCTTAAATAGACAATAAAACTTCAGGCTTCTGGGGAATAGATTTTAACAACTTCTCTTTCTATCCGAAGAAAGAGCTGTTACATATTGCCGAATACCGAACAACGAGCCAGTTTGTTGTTCGGTATTCGCGAATACCGAACAACGAGCTGGTTTGTTGTTCGGTATTCACCGTATATGGAATAAGTAATATAATAAAGGTACTTTTGTAGGGAACACGCTACAGGCGGGTTTTAATGAGCTTAAATAGACAATAAAACTTAAAACTTCTGGGAAATACATTTTAACAACTTCTCTTTCTATCCGAAGAAAGATCTGTTACATATTGGCGAATAACGAACAACGAGCCAGTTTGTTGTTCGGTATTCGCGAATACCGAACAACGAGCTGGTTTGTTGTTCGGTATTCACCGTATATGGAATTATTAATATAATAAAGGTACTTTTGTAAGGAACACGCCACAGGCGGGTTTTTATGAGCTTAAAGCTCCAATAGCATTTTTTTAAGTTATATTTTTAAAATGTATTAAAATAAAGCCCAAAAATAGATTGAACCTATAAACAGTCCTACCTTGTTAAAGAATAATCCTATAAAACCTATAATTCACTATTGCCAGTTGAGAAATTGGCAAAAATATCATTTTCAACTTCAAATTCAAACGTTTGAAGATGTCCGTCCATGCAGAGGAATGGGAAAACAAGGGAGGTAATTGAGTAACTATTTCCTCAATCAGCATGTGTCACCCTTTGTAATGCCCCAAAAATTTTGCCCGTGATTGTATAATAGTGAGTTGACAACCTTTTGAGCAAAAGACATAGAAATAATTATGTTTTGACTTTCTTAGAAAATATGAAATTGGAACTTTAAATAGACGATAAAACTTCAAACTTCTGGGAAATAGATTCTAACAACTTCTCTTTCTATCCGAAGAAAGAGCTGTTACACATTGGCGAATAACGAACAACGAGCCAGTTTGTTGTTCGGTATTGGCGAATAACGAACAACGAGCTGGTTTGTTGTTCGGTATTCACCGTATATGGAATTAGTAATATAATAAAGGTACTTTTGTAGGGAACACGCTACAGGCGGGTTTTAATGAGCTTAAATAGACAATAAAACTTAAAACTTCTGGGAAATACATTTTAACAACTTCTCTTTCTATCCGAAAAAAGATCTGTTACATATTGGCGAATAACGAACAACGAGCCAGTTTGTTGTTCGGTATTCGCGAATAACGAACAACGAGCTGGTTTGTTGTTCGGTATTCACGAATACCGAACAACGAGCTGATTTGTTGTTCGGTATTCACCGTATATGGAATTATTAATATAATAAAGGTACTTTTGTAAGGAACACGCCACAGGCGGGTTTTTATGAGCTTAAATAGACGATAAAACTTCAAACTTCTGGGAAATAGATTCTAACAACTTCTCTTTCTATCCGAAGAAAGAGCTGTTACACATTGGCGAATAACGAACAACGAGCCAGTTTGTTGTTCGGTATTGGCGAATAACGAACAACGAGCTGGTTTGTTGTTCGGTATTCACCGTATATGGAATTAGTAATATAATAAAGGTACTTTTGTAGGGAACACGCCACAGGCGGGTTTCTATGAGCTTAAATAGACAATAAAACTTCAAACTTCTGGGAAATAGATTCTAACAACTTCTCTTTCTATCCAAAGAAAGAGCTGTTACATATTGGCGAATAACGAGCAACGAGCCAGTTTGTTGTTCGGTATTCGCGAATAACGAACAACGAGCTGGTTTGTTGTTCGGTATTCACGAATACCGAACATTGACCTGGTTTGTTGTTCGGTATTCGCCGTATATGGAATTATTAATATAATAAAGGTACTTTTGTAAGGAACACGCCACAGGCGGGTTTTAATGAGCTTAAATAGACACTAAAACTTCAGGCTTCTGGGAAATAGATTTTAACAACTTCTCTTTCTATCCGAAGAAAGAGCTGTTACATATTGGCGAATACCGAACAACGAGCCAGTTTGCCACTTATATGGAATAAGTAATATAATAAAGGTACTTTTGTAGGGAACACGCCACAGGCGAATTTTAATGAGCTTAAATAGATAATATGGAATAAGTAATATAATAAAGGTACTTTTGTAGGGAACACGCCACAGGCGAATTTTAATGAGCTTAAATAGACAATAAAACTTAAAACTTCTGGGAAATACATTTTAACAACTTCTCTTTCTATCCGAAGAAAGATCTGTTACATATTGGCGAATAACGAACAACGAGCTGGTTTGTTGTTCGGTATTCACCGTATATGGAATTATTAATATAATAAAGGTACTTTTGTAAGGAACACGCCACAGGCGGGTTTTCATGAACTTAAATAGACGATAAAACTTCAAACTTCTGGGAAATAGATTCTAACAACTTCTCTTTCTATCCGAAGAAAGAGCTGTTACACATTGGCGAATAACGAACAACGAGCCAGTTTGTTGTTCGGTATTGGCGAATAACGAACAACGAGCTGGTTTGTTGTTCGGTATTCATCGTATATGGAATTAGTAATATAATAAAAGTACTTTTGTAGGGAACATGCCACAGGCGGGGTTTCATGAGCTTAAATAGACAATAAAACTTCAAACTTCTGGGAAATAGATTCTAACAACTTCTCTTTCTATCCGAAGAAAGAGCTGTTACATATTGGCGAATAACGAACAACCAGCCAGTTTGTTTTTCGGTATTGGCGAATAACGAACAACGAGCTGGTTAAATAGACGATAAAACTTCAAACTTCTGGAAAATAGATTCTAACAACTTCTCTTTCTATCCGAAGAAAGATCTGTTACATATTGGCGAATAACGAACAACGAGCCAGTTTGTTGTTCGGTATTCGCGAATACCGAACAACGAGCTGGTTTGTTGTTCGGTATTCACCGTATATGGAATTATTAATATAATAAAGGTACTTTTGTAAGGAACACGCCACAGGCGGGTTTTTATGAGCTTAAAGCTCCAATAGCATTTTTTTAAGTTATATTTTTAAAATGTATTAAAATAAAGCCCAAAAATAGATTGAACCTATAAACAGTCCTACCTTGTTAAAGAATAATCCTATAAAACCTATAATTCACTATTGCCAGTTGAGAAATTGGCAAAAATATCATTTTCAACTTCAAATTCAAACGTTTGAAGATGTCCGTCCATGCAGAGGAATGGGAAAACAAGGGAGGTAATTGAGTAACTATTTCCTCAATCAGCATGTGTCACCCTTTGTAATGCCCCAAAAATTTTGCCCGTGATTGTATAATAGTGAGTTGACAACCTTTTGAGCAAAAGACATAGAAATAATTATGTTTTGACTTTCTTAGAAAATATGAAATTGGAACTTTAAATAGACGATAAAACTTCAAACTTCTGGGAAATAGATTCTAACAACTTCTCTTTCTATCCGAAGAAAGAGCTGTTACACATTGGCGAATAACGAACAACGAGCCAGTTTGTTGTTCGGTATTGGCGAATAACGAACAACGAGCTGGTTTGTTGTTCGGTATTCACCGTATATGGAATTAGTAATATAATAAAGGTACTTTTGTAGGGAACACGCTACAGGCGGGTTTTAATGAGCTTAAATAGACAATAAAACTTAAAACTTCTGGGAAATACATTTTAACAACTTCTCTTTCTATCCGAAAAAAGATCTGTTACATATTGGCGAATAACGAACAACGAGCCAGTTTGTTGTTCGGTATTCGCGAATAACGAACAACGAGCTGGTTTGTTGTTCGGTATTCACGAATACCGAACAACGAGCTGATTTGTTGTTCGGTATTCACCGTATATGGAATTATTAATATAATAAAGGTACTTTTGTAAGGAACACGCCACAGGCGGGTTTTTATGAGCTTAAATAGACGATAAAACTTCAAACTTCTGGGAAATAGATTCTAACAACTTCTCTTTCTATCCGAAGAAAGAGCTGTTACACATTGGCGAATAACGAACAACGAGCCAGTTTGTTGTTCGGTATTGGCGAATAACGAACAACGAGCTGGTTTGTTGTTCGGTATTCACCGTATATGGAATTAGTAATATAATAAAGGTAAAACGTGACCGGTATGTGTTACGAAACGTCGTTATTAAATTATAGAGAAGTAGTTATATCCATATATACCTTGTGTTGTGTTTTATTATGAATAGTAATCCGTGCTTCTAGATGTCATTTAAAGAATTGATTTCATGTCATGTCGAAAATCATATACATTTGTCAAAAAGATGGTGTACTTCTGATTTGAACAAATTGTTCTATAATTTCGATCTATCTACTTATAAACACAAAAGGCAGCGTGAATTTCAAAACCATATCTAACAATAGGTGTAGATTTTATTTACAGACATAACATATCCACAACAATATTTGGCGCCAAATTTAAAATTTTGCCGGCAGAAGAGATGGTGAATGGTGTTTTTTGCAGATGTTATTCTCATGTTGTATTGTTAATTAGCGTAACATAAACCCATTGCCGAGAAAAGGGATAAATGAACTTAATTTGTAACTAACTCGTCAGGAAATGCCAAATAATAATGAGATTAAATAAAACCAAGAAACTCTTCCATGCGTAGAAAAATAGAAATACTAGACGAAAATGGAGAAAGGCAAAATATGAGCCGATTTTCTCAGTTCACGATCCAGCAAAAGCAAACCCGATATACCACGGCGATCTCATATCTGTTAAATTTCAGGATATGTATCCAATAGGTGCATATATACATCTGATATGTACGTGAACAGACCAAACATTTGTCCACCATACAGGATTTTATACCTTGTTTTCAAAGTATTGGCATTTCATAACGAACAAACATTTTTGGGAAAACATTGCAGTTTTGAAACAAGCACATTCTGCAGATTAATTTGATATATAGTTTATGTAGTCACCAAAAACTTGCACCCTTTGCCATTTTATAGAGGCCGTACAGGTTTCGGCCCACGGCCTATATTATTCAAACGCTAACCGTGTACAGGAGCCTTCCATGAAATGATATTATTTTTTTCATTTTTTGCCGATTTGAATGTATTGATTATAATGCTTCTAAAATTGCCTGATCATCATGAAACAAAACCGCCTAAGAAACATTTGTGCGTAATACGACGGTTATTCTTTTTAAATTTAATAAAGAAATTTAGGCCTTTCTCTAATAAGCAATTAAGAAAATGGCTTCCTACATACAAGCTCACAACAGTCTAGACTAGGTGAATCCGGTTTTGCAGTACTAAGCCTGGTAATTTATTTGAATGGTATTTTGCAGAGGAAAGGGAGATAGCATCATACTGTTTGAATGGCATTTAGTAATTGAACACATTAAGAATAAACAAAAGTTCTATGGATAACAATTACAATTTCATTGTTAGATGCTTTGGGACAGGATAATCTTGATTCTATCTGATAGAGATTGATGAGAATTAGTGTATAGTTTGATTGTTCCATACTTCTGAAGAAAATAAATGCGAGATCAATTAATATGTGTCATCCATTTATTTTGGGATTTCGGCAAGGGAGATCAGCCTCATTGTTGGCTTGTTTTAAGTAAGACTAGCGTCTTCCAATAAAATTAGGATTTAATAATGCTAGACTAATATCCAAATAAATTTTTAAATTACGAATAATTAATTATTGGTCTGATGGCAATGACATGTTTTGATTTGACGGATGAAATGTACGATTGGCGTTCATTTCCGTCAAAATCGAACTCCATCATAATTATGTGTAGCGATGATATTTTTACACTAATGTTTAGTTTAAAGTTGTGACCTTGAGAGGTTCCACAAGCTAAGGACGCGATTTTTCGAACAATCAAAGGCCATAATTCAGGAAGTTACCACCTGATATGCGCGAATATCGACAGGAAACAAGATCTTTGTTTTCGGAATATGTATTTCAAGTTTCACAAAAATCGGATCAAAATTGTGACCTTTAGATGACCCATAACCTAGATAATACCACACTATTTGAGTACGGGAAGGGGGCATTTTGCAAATCAGTTTTGGTCCGATTTTCAAGAATTTTTATTTCAATCGACATTACGGTGTAACAGTGACATATTGGAATTCAATCGACCTTAGAGTGCAACGGTGTTAAATTTGAACTTTTTTTTCTTTTTTTTTTAAATCGGATAAATATTGTGACCTCTGGGGGGATCACAAGCTTAAAACACGATTTTTCGTACAATCAGGTGTCGAAATCCGGAAAGTTATGTCCATCACGTCATTGACCTAATGAACGCCTACACGAAGATTGGACATTCTGCCTCAATTAGAAGGAGGGTTATTGTTTTTCAGTTTCGACCAATCAAATTGCTTATCACTATGCTTATCCTCAGCAGAAAATGCTCATTGTCGAACTTAGTCAAGGTACTGATGTTATGAAACTGTACACTAAGTTTCATCACTCTCATTTAACAAGAACTGAAGTTAGAGTGTCCCAAATCATCAACCAATCAAATTGCTTATCTCTGTTTACCCTAAGCAGAAAATGCCCATCTTTGAACTCCACCAAAGCATTGACCTAATAAAGACATACACCAAGTTTGAACATTCTAGCTCAATAGGATGGAGAGTTATTGTGTTCCAAAGTTTCGGCCAATCAAATTGCTTATCGTTCTGCTTACCCTGGGCAGAAAATGCTCATTTGAACATGCTAGTTCAATTAGAAGAAGAGTTATTGTGTCCAAAGAGTGTGACGGACGGACATACAGACGGACGGACGGACGGACGAACCCATTTAATAGACCCACACTTTCTTCGAAAGACGTGGGACACAACTAACTCTAATATTAAACGTTCATAGACTGCCTCTATAACACGCTTAATAAATCATTTCAATATAAATCAGTCTAATATCAAATCATCACTTCAATCCAAATTCAATTTCCTTTTCACTGATTCATCTTATTCCAGCCCAATTAATATATTTCATTCCATGTTTTATTACTCCATTCATGTAATGCTTCTAGCATTCCTATATCATATTTCCATGTAAACACCTATACTTTGTATATCCGTTATAATTTATGTATTTATACCCATTCATCATACTTGTGTTGAATGTTTTATTATTTTCAGACCAGTTTAAAGTAAATGTGTATTTTGAGATGATTATCATATTGTTTGTCCTGTTAGTATATGGGTAATATAACCTAGATTAAATTATCATTTGTCTTTTTAAATTGGGAACTGTAGAGTGTCTACAAACAAAAAGTGAACGGACGGACAAACAAACGAAAAGGGACGACCACAATATACGTGCACATGAAAATACTTTAACTGTATATATATAGTATACTTTTCTATGTATCTTAATGATGTTAAAATAAGATTTTGATCTAGATATAAATAGCTTTTTTACTTAATAAGAACCCTGTCAGCGTTTATGGGGATAAACAGTTGAAATTCCTGTCATCACCAGAAGGGATATTGTATCAAATGACGGATTTCGGTTTGGAGTCGGAGACGGAGTCGAACGCATTGAGTCGGTGTCGGACGCATTGAGTTGGAGTCGGACAAGGAGACGGAGTCGGGGTCGTACGCATTAAGTCCGAGTCGGACACGGAGACGGAGTCGGAGACGGACCGACGGATGTAAACGGACTGACAGAGACGAACGGACGTGCTGAGACGGAGATGGGTGGAGACGGAGACGGATGGACGGACGGAGACGGATGGACGGAAACGGGCGGGCCAAGACGAACCGAGACAGACAGACAGACCCATTTCAATAGTCCTCCACAGAGACCGACAGGCCCATTTCAATAGTCCTCCACTCCACTAACTTGTACAATCTAAATATAGAGCAGTTTAATATGAGACTTCACACCATACCGCCTGTATCAGATAATTAGGCTACAAAGTTTAGTCTTTGACAAGTTGATGACAGGATTTCACATTCCACGAGGTCTACGGTGTATTCTGTTAAATTTCATGCCGATTAATGTAGATTTTTCACTATTTCTCATATTCAATTCAAAATGGTGACTATCAATTGACTTAAATCAAAATTCTACGCAGAACGTTTTTAGGCACTCCTTCCAGGATTCAGAAAATATAACCCCCGTGTCTGTAAGTAAAATATCAGAAAAGCCGTAGGGATTTTCACGTTTCAAGATGATGGCACTTCCGGTTCAATCGATAGACTTCATATTTTGTGTACGCATCAGGAATTCCTCGGCTAGTGCACAAAAAAAAAAATTCAATTGGCCTATATTTCGTCGATTTTTTTTTGAAAACTTTGATGTTAAATTTCTCAAAGGGGGGATAAGTTAGAAAGTTTCTAAAGGCATCTTTCAAGTCGCATATCTGTAATCTACTTACATTCAAAATTTCATGAGAATCGTGCAATTATTAAAGAAGTTGTCATATTGGTCATAACTTCCGAAACGAAATCACAGCGACGAATTTTCGAAATTCGAAAATCTGAAACTGCAGATGAAAATGATTTTTTACAAGGTACTCAGGGAAATTTTTTTAGTAAAATAGGTCAATAAAGAAAGACCTCTAAACATGCTCCAAATTGTAAAAATATGACTTTTTGGACTTTTTTTCGGCTACCCCGGACATTTAACAAACTGATACAATGATTTCATACAATAGGCAAGCTATTAGACTCTTGATTGACAAGAGTTTCACCGCCCTCCCTTAATTATAACCAAAGTTATCGTGCTCTAAAGAATCAACAAATCAGCTTGCTTATCTCTGCTTACCATAAGCAGAAAATGCTCATCTTTGAACGTCTACACCAAGTTTGAACATTCTAGCTCAATTAGAAGGAGAGTTATTGTGTTCCAAATTCTCGGCCCTTCAAATTGCTTCTTTTTTTCACTTTCACTTCAAAATGGCGACCATCAATTGACCTAAATCGAAATTCTGCTCTGAACGTTTTTTAGGTCATCCTTCAAGGATTCAGAAAATATAACTCCCGTGTCTGTAAGTAAATAGCAAAGAAGCCTTAGGGATTTTTCACGTTACAAGATGGTGGCACTTCCGGTTCGATCAACAGACTTCATATTTTGTGTACGCATCAGGAATTCCTCAGTTAATGCACACAAAAATATTCAAGGTGATTTGACCTATATTTCGTCAATTTTTTTTGAAAACTTTGATGTTAAATTTCTCAAAGGGGAGATAAGTTAGTGTCTTTCCCGGGAGGGGGTTGAAAATAGAAACGATGGTGTTTAGCTTGATACAGTTTATTTACAAATTCTCTTTCTCACGTTCACTGAAACAGGAACAAAAGATGGTTAACATATTTATAATAATAGCAATTTTTATAGTACCGGTATATCATATACTATTCAAAAAAGTAGGGGATATTTGATTTTTGGGGCATGATACTAAAATATGCAAATGACTACGACAAAAGTCACTATAGAACCTAACAGAAGAAACATTTCAAGTTACATGTGACGCACAAACGCACCAATAGCTACCGCATGGCATGCAGGTGATGCTTGGGATCATCATGGGGGTCCAACCCAAGATTTGCACGACTCTGACTTTGAATGTTACAGTCATTGTGGCATTGAATTCCAGGGTGGAAACATCAGTTTAATTGTTTTAGTGACCAGAAAACAAATTTTGATATGCGTCGGCTTACCCCAAATGAAAGGTTACGTGCCCTTGGCATGCTACAAATCGGCACAACACAGGCGGTTGTGGCGCGGACGATGAATGTTTCTCAGTCTGTCATAAGCAGGCTATGATCCAGATACCGTGATACACAATCTGTACAGGACAGACCAAGCTCAGGTCGACCAAGGGCGACAACTCAAGCCCAGGATCGATTTATCCGTACCTTGGCCTTGAGAAATCGTGTCATCACAGCAAATCAGATCAGCGCTCGTCTTCAAACAGACACTGGTGTGAGAGTGAGTGGCCAGACGATTCGGAATCAACTGCATAGGGGTCACCTTCGCGCCCGACGTCCTCGCGCGATCCCTTGTTTGAGAGATCATCACATTCAGGCAAGGCGTCATTGGTGTAGGGATCGTCAACACTGGGATAATCGACGATGGAGCAATGTGATGTTTTCAGATGAGTCAAGGTTCACTGTTGATTTTTTGGACAGACGTAGGATGGTGTGGCGTCGTCGAAACGAGCGCTTCCAAGACGTTAACGTCATCAGACATGATCGATTTGGGGGTGGTTGTGTTAGGGTGTGGGAGGCATCACCGTTGCTGGAAGAACGGCTTTACATGTTGTTGACGTAGGAGGGTGTGGCGTCGTCGAAACGAGCGCTTCCAAGACGTTAACGTCATAAGACATGATCGATTTGGGGGTGGTTCTGTTATGGTGTGGGGAGGCATCATTGTTGCTGGAAGAACGGCTTTACATGTTGTTGCAGGGCGTGTTATAGGCCAGTACTACCGGGACAACATCTTGGCAGTCCATGTTGTGCCGTTCGCACGACGTCATGGCCGCCGTTTCATCTTCCAGGATGACAACGCAAGATGTCACAGGGCCAGGATTGTTACAGGCTACCTCCAACAACAGAACATCACCACATTACCTTGGCCAGCACTGAGTCCCGACCTCTCCCCCATCGAGCATGTCTGGGGCATGCTTGGACAGAGGTTACGTCAACGTCAACAACGTCCTGCCAATGTCCAAGAACTTGCTGCTGCGTTGCAACAGGAATGGGACAATCTGGACCAAAATGACCTTAGACGTCTCATTAGGCGTATGCCACGTTGGATCAATGCTTGTTTGGCAAACAGAGGAGGATTTACCCGTTACTGACTTTGTTGTGATGCTGTGGTAACTTTGCTGTTTGGCCCCGGCTATCATTTTACCCTTATAATGGTCAGTCTGTGCCTTACTTAGTCTAACGATCATTTGGAATAAATCGATGAATGTGAACTTCATTTCATTTTGTCATTTGTTTCTTCGTCAGTTTCATTAGGTGACTTAATAACACTTAAAAAATCAAATATCCCCTACTTTTTTTGAATAGTATTTTATAGCAGGTATAATATATATATAGATTGTTGTTACATTCGTTTAGACTAATTAATATGAAAAATATAATTCCAATAGATTGACTACTTACGAGCTTTGGCGCCATTAAAAATGAGACTCCCGGGAAAGTTAGAAACAGAGTGGTAGCTAAGATATCGATCGTTAAAAAACCGTCAAGTTAAAACCTTGACTATAATTAAGTGTAAACAGACTCCAAGTTAAAAACTTGGCCCGATCGCTTCAGTGTTAACGCTCATGTGTGTGAAAAACACTCACGTTTCAGTGGTAACGCGTCTCACATGATATACTTATTAGTTGTTATGTAGACGTTATCAAACAGACACTTAAATGTAAAACAGACATAAAATACGAATAGATCTATAAACATAATAATACATATATGTTAAACACTGAGTATTAACATAAACCAATATATCTAACGAATGGGAAAAACACTCCCCCCACCCTGAGCCAACTTGCTCAGAATGTATGACATACGAAATAAACAATTAATCTATATAAAAAACACTATTTTGGAAAATTCAATTAAGCTAGAACTCCAAATTTAAACGTCTGAAGAAGATTAAATGACGAATTAGCAACCAAACATAAGAAAAACATAATACAAAAAGTGCTAGTAAATAATCTTGTCCATCAATCAACTCCTTCTAAAAGAACAAGTTTGTTAATAGGTCAAATAAATTCCGAAGACCTGGTTTTAACCCTTGGTGACCTTACTCTTCCTGCCTTCACCTCTTTTACTAATGCCATGGGTCAAAGTGATCGGGATAAAGACTCATCCAGCAGAAATACTAAGTCACCAATCCTTAAATCACGCGTGGTAGTTTGCCATTTATGACGAACTTGAAGAGATGGCAAATATAACTTTAACCAGTTTTTCCAAAATAAATCAGCTAAATGCTGAACATATTTCCAGCGTCGATGATAAAAATCATTGACAGAGGTGACTGCTAGAGGTTTACAGGAACCGCTATTAAGAAGCAAGATTTGGTTGGGAGTAAGAGCTTTAGGATCCGTGACATCATCACTTACTTTAGTAATTGGACGAGAATTCACAGTACTTTCAAACTAAAGAATCGTGAGAGAGACCCTTTGATAGTGACATTGAAGTGAACACACGACGAAAAACACCAATAAGGCTTTCCCAAGCTCCTCCGAAATTCGAAGCTTTTGGAGGATTAAAGACCCATTCAATATTTTCCAAACTGAAAAAAGATGATAACCTTTCGTTAACATTCCAACTATTCACTGCAGATCTAAGTTCATTATTAGCACCTATCAAATTCGAACCGTTATCTGAAATAATTTGGAAGGCTTGCCCCTACGAGATTTAAATCTAACGTAAGCATTAATCAGACTATTTGTGTCGAGAGAGTCAAGTACTTCAATGTGAACCGCTCTAGAAACTAAACATGGAAAAATACCGCCATAATTTTTTAAGTATTTCCTACCAAATTACGCATAAAATGGTCAGAAACAATCAATGCCTACTCTACTAAAGGGGGGTTCACATGGTGTAACCCTATCCAGGGGTAATGGGGACATAACCTGCGTTCCATCGGTTTGGCAAATAGTTTTCTACATCTGAAACATTTCACATGACGAATGAAAGATCTGCAACCGATAATCCGGTATTTTTCACGAATAATGGACATTAACCATTCTGTACCCACATGAAATTTCATATGATACCAGTTAACAATCAGTGTAGCTAAGACACCCTTTGGAATTATAGGTAAGGATGAATAAATAACCAGGAATACGACCACCGACAGTCAATACACCAGAAGGATTTAATTTGGGATTTAACCGTATAATATGTGACGACTTCTTTACAGATTTACCTTTCCCAAATGAGTCTACCACTGATTCGTAGGAAATGTTCTGAAAAGTTTTAATGGTCAAAATTTCAGCGTCTTGAAGACATGAAGCAGAAAGCTGACATGTGACTGGTCGCTTGAGAAGAAAATTTTTGGCTAGAGTAAGTCAAGCCACAGCTTTACACAGTCTTCGCCAATCGGAATAATATTGAGCTAATTTGACAACAGGATTTTCCGCAAGTGCGATAGTAGCATGAACACATAATTTCTTCAGTTCGGGATCGTCGAGATTCAACACCGATATCCTGGGATAATACTCCCTGGCCAATAACATCTATGAAGACTAAGAAAACTTGGACCAGAAAACCATTCTCGCGAGGAAGATAAATTAGATACACCACGAGTAAAAATATCTGCAGGATTTCCATCGCCATTAATGTGTCTCCATTGATGTGTATTAGTGAGTGACCTAACGGTACTGACAAGATTAGCAAAAAAAAAAGTTTTAAACCAATGTCAGAATTGATATATTGTAAAACAATATTACTATCAACCCAGAAAGTTGACTCGTTTAAAGAAAGCGTTAACTGATTTCTGAAGACCTCGTCAATCTTAACGGCTAAAACTGCGGCTTGTAATTCCAGTCTAGGAATAGTTATTGTCCTAATCGGGGTTATCCTACCTTTGGACAGAATTAATGCAGTGTGTATCAGTGTGCAACCAGTTCGTCCACTTAGCGCATATATTAGGGGAAACTTCTTCATCCCAAGATAAACTATTTTTAGTGGCATCTTGTAAGAGAATCCCGCCTCTAACGGTAAGCGGATTTATTAAACCTAAAGGATCATAAATGGATGCAACCATTTTCAACATGTTTCTAAATGTTAAAATTTCATTCTTCAAAGAGAAATTGCAGGAAAAATAAAAGATATCATCGTTGACGTTCCAGCGTATACCTAAAGTTTTAGTAATTGTATTTTCAAATATTTTGGATTCCTTAGCCCTATCGTCCATAGGTATCGCTTCATATGTACTCTCTTCGTTCGTAATAAACTTTGTGAGATTGAAACCGACTTTGGTCAATTGACGTTTAGAGCGCTCAATGGCTAGAGAAATTTCCTCAACGGTAGGAGTAGATCGAAGCATATCGTCGACATAAAAGGAATTCAAAATGGCGTCCTTAACGAGAGAGTCAACGAACGGATCATCGTGAACAGTACGACGTTAAGCGTACGTAGAACTCATGTGCACCATACACCTCCAAAAACATGACCTGTCATACGATACGTGGTGAATTGACCTAAAGTATCAAACCAGAGAAACCGTAAACAATCGCGCTGCTGAGGCGGAATGATGACTTGATAATACATGCACTCAACGTCGGCACAGACTGCGTAAGAGTGTTCGCGAAAACGGAGTAAAACGTGCATTAATTTATTGACAAGATCGGGTCTTTAATGACTCGCCTTCAAATTTAGCGGCACAGTCGTATACAACACGAACCTTGTTGGGTTTCTTATTTGTTATAACAGCTTGGTGAGGATGATGCCATGTAGGGCCGCTAGAAACTAAATTTGTAGGTTCAGCATAACCTGAATGCATCAACTTATTGATTTCTAGATCATACCTTTGATACGAGTTTTTCCTTGAAAGACTTTTCAATAAGTTATTCAAACGATGTTCAGCATTATATCTATTAGTTCTGAAAGGTATAGGAATCACATAATCACTGAATTCATTGTGAAAGGTCTCTTTGTCTCATAAATTTAAAACAAATTTATCGTCAACTGACAAACACGAATCGTTCAAGTCTTGCAGTTCTTCATTCCACAACAGAGCAAGACTACGCGGAGATTTTGAAGAAGTACTCGTACGATATGGGCCGTGAGTAGAAGTAATGAAGTTACTGATGGCCTTATGGGGTGTTACACTAGGAAGGTTTACTTACCCAGACACAGCCCAACCAAGTAAGTATTTACAAGCAAAGGGTTTCCCTTTTTTACCCGAAACAACATCCAAAGGTAACAAAGCTTCACTGTGATCTTAACCAATTAATACATCCACATTGACATCACCCCCAAGACATAAACCTAGAATATCTTGTAAATGTGGGTAAAGAGAAACATCAATTTTAACATTATTCACGGGAATGTGGTCAATGATAGCCAAATTAAACATCAGCAATGTGTCTCCATTAGATGGAGAAGAAAGTGATAGCCGTTTGACAACTTTCTTATCTTTCGTGCATACACCAGTAACAGTGTCTAAAGGAAACCTGGTCCCGATTCCTAGAAAATTCTTAAGCACGTTCTTGTGCTTAGATTTTAAGTAGACTTTGCAATTAAGTAAACTTACCTTATTTTGTGTTCCCAGAAAATTCTTAAGAACGTTCTTGTGCTTAGATTTTAAGTAGACTTCAGTGTAAGCACAAGCACTTTATTATGTGTTCCAAGAAAAAACCTTAAGAAATCCTTAAGAAATATATTCTCGACAAGAATGCTATCGAATATTTCGCTTCTACACTAAAATTTTTTTATTTATTTACAAATTGGTAAACAACACAAACGCAGGCAACTAAAATGGAGCTAAATCACTAATATTTGGGGCCAAGAAGTTGACACAAGTGGGTCGCAACGCATATAATACTCTAATATGAATGTATATACACTGATTTACATTCAATGGTTTCCGTTTTTACTCCAATTTCAAATCAGTTATGTGCGGTGAAATTTGCCGACAGTGTCAACCGAATGCAAATTTCTGCCGTCTAGTTATTCCAGTCTACATGCGCCGTTTGATTTTGTGCAATGTTTCTAACCTTGTTCCCCCGAGTCTCTCGCTAGAACTGGGCTGAAACGCATTATGGTACACGATTCGTGTACCAATGGTAAAATATTTATCTTGTCTTAAATATTGGATATCAGAAGCCCATCTTTTTCCGAAAAGATCACATCATCAATTTTTATTTAAACTGACAAATAATCCGTGTTTTCAATGTCGAAGATGCTGGAAGTTAAGTACAAGTCTAAGCACATTGTGACTGGTAAATTGAGAGTACGGTGCTCTCTAACGTCAAAAAAACATTTTTGGTATGCAAATTACACCGTAATTGTAAATTCGTCTGCGTCACAGAGTTTCTATATTTAGCTCTATGGTCTGCATGGAGTTATAAATAGACCAATGACATTAGCCTCCCGGAAAATAGTCGATTTAGATGTATTTTATTATTTAACAAATGAAATGAAATGAAATTTAGCGTCCTACTATTTTGCTACATACGTCATACAGTGTTCTATGAGGGAAATTTCGCCCTGGCAGCGGCACTACTCTATCGAATTCCAACTCCCAAGGAATCTTTTACGTGTACGCCAGTTTGTATACGAGACCTCGTTTTTTCGTCCCATCCGAATAACAAGACAGCTGTCCTCCGTCCTGCACCACTGACAAGGAGAAACCACGTCGGAAAATTTGGATGAACCTTCTCGGCCAATGCAGGGGTCGAACACCCGACCTCCAGGCTAGCGAACCAGCGTCTTACCCACTTAATCAAGTGATCCCCTGATACCTTTGACGTGTCTCCCATAGGCCCACATATATAAAATATACCACAGACTAAACAAAATAAAACAACCCAAAACGCAAGTACATGCAAACAAACCGAATAATTGTGAGAGCGACTGATCTTTAAGTAGCCCGCGTGTGTGTTGTTTACCAATTTGGAAATAAATGAATTGTGTTTAGGGTAGAAGCGAAATTTCTTATAGCATTCTTCTCGAGAATATGTTTCTAAGGGGTTTTCTGTCTTTTAATTGACTCTTAGGCACCAAAAGATGTTGCAAATATCGTCGAATAAATCCACGGTCAGCCATATTGTTTGAAGCAGAAATAGGCTTAAAGGTTGGTAAGCAAGCCCTATACCTTGCTTGAGATTTGTGCTTAGATTGACAATTTTAAGAACGAAGTTTTGCTTAAGCTTTTTCTTGGAACACATAATAACGTGCTTGTGCTTACACTGAAGTCTACTTAAAATCTAAGTACAAGAACGTTCATAAGAATTTTCTGTTAACACGAAATAAGATAAGTTTACTTATTTGCAAAGTCTACATGTAAGCGCAAGAACATGTTAAAGAATTTTTTATGAATCGGGCCAAGAAGGTGTTCGATCCCTGCATTGGCCGAGAAGGTTCATCCCCTTGTCAGTGATGCAGACAAAAAAATAAGGTCCCGTGTAAAAATTGGTGTGTACGTCAAAGATCCCCTGGCCGTTGTAATTCGATATAAGAGTAAGCCGTACCGCCGCTGCCCGAGCAAACTTTCCCTCATAGCACACTTTATGGCGTATGCCCGTCTTCATTAGCCCAGCTTAGGAGCAAAACAGTAGGAAGTTAAAACCTATTTCACTTCATGTCATTTGTCAAATACTTCTAAATCGACTATTTGAAGTTAATATCATTGATCTATTTATAACTCTATATGCAGACATTTACGTTGTAATTTGCATATCAAATTTGTTTTTGTGACGCTAAAGAGCATCTTAGTCTCAATTTACCAGTCACATTTTGCTTAGACTCGTACTTGGCTTGATCTTACGTAAGAACGGTCTGGAGAAGTTTCTATAGAGACGGTATTTCATAAAGTTTCTTACGTAAGCAAAAGTGAAGCATAACTTTGTGCTTACTTTTAAAAATTTTCTAGGAACCGGGCCCTGGCCTTTATAACATCAGGTTTGCCAGCAAAATAATTTAAAAAACGTTGCGTACAGAAACTGTCCGTTGCGCCAGAATCAACTAATGCATGAGTCTTATAGCTGCCGTTTACGATGACACGCACGAGTGGCAAGATAGACAAAATGTGGTTCAACAAATTAACAGAAACCGGCAAGTCTCGTGTGGATTCTTGATGAAGTAAATACGAATGCCTTTGTTTACATTTTGAACACTTATAATTACTCTTACAGGTATCAGCGTGACCTCCAAGACAAAGATGACAAAGGTTGTGCGCTTCAGCGAACGCTCGTCTAGAATCAACTGACAACCGTTTAAAAGTAGGACATTTCAACAACGTGTTCTTCTTGCAAGATGGACATGACACGGAAGTGGCTGAGCAATAAGACTTTTTATAGCTGGTACCGACAGGATCAGACTTAAACACATCTAATCCGTAGACAGGATCATTCAAATGTTTTGCTTCCATAAAAATGATGTCGACGAAGTCAGGGAAATAGGGATATTCATTTGTTTTAATAAATCAGCAGCAGGATTTCGCCATTTACCTTTAACAGATCGTATATAAATTCTGTTCAAGATATCTTTAAAACATGATTGGGAACTCCCCTATTAAGTTTATGTAACTGAAGAAGGGTGCTATAAGCTTCCTGAAGAGAATCAGATAATTCCATCAAATCACGTGCTGTTCTTACAGCTTTACCCATTCTTAGAGATGAAATGATCTCTTCAGAAATAACATGAGGATTGCCGCAACTTTATTCTAGAATATCAAGGGCTTCCGAATATCCTTCGTCTGAAGAAGACTTAGAGCAAGCAAAAATCAATTTGGCGGCTTTACCTGTACAGTATTGCTGAAGCAAGTTAAGTCTGGTTATAGGGTCATCAGTAAAATTTTCAACAGATTGTTAGAATTGATTGATAAACTTATAATATTTACTAGGTGAGCCATCAAATATTTGGAGTTCTACCTTTGGCAATTGTAACAATTTTATTAATAAAGTTAAATTACTATCTTAAGTAGCGGATTTATTAACAGAATGACTAACATGTGTGCTATCACTAGCTGACTGTTCAGCAATCATAGCCTTCGGCTTCGTAGACTCATCATGCTTAATTGAACGCGGTTCTGACTCTTTAAGTAACGAAAATGATTCTAAAAATGTGTTGCCTGATCTATGACAGAACAATACTTATTATGGATTTCTGATATATATGTATCAGATTCACTACACAATTCATTAAATTTATCAGGATCATCGATTTCTACTAGAGAATCTTCATAATGTTTACAAGCTATCATTAGCTCTCTATACAAATGTTTTAGCTTATCAAAACTTCCCTTTGTGTCTTCTGGACTACGTTATCTACAAATTTTCTTTCTCTCGTTCACTGAAACAGGAACAAAAGATGGTTAACATACTTATAATAATAGCATTTTTTATAGTACCGGTATATTATATTATAGCAGGTATATATATTATATATATTGTTGTTACATTCGTTTAGACTAATTAATATGAAAAATATAATTCAAATAGATTGACTACTTACAAGCTTTGGCACCATTAAAAATGAGACTCCCAGGAAAGTTAGAAACAGAGTGGTACCCATTGATATAGTCGTTTAAAGTGAGGCCCAGGTCTTCTCGGGTGTTTAAGACGGCCACTCTTTTCATCAAATCCAGGTAAGGTGCGATGGCTTGTCGCTGGGGAAAATCGACGTCGTATTCGTCCACAATTTCCCCGTTCTTGGTCATTTTGATGTTTTGCAATTGATTGTGTTCGAATTGGAATGGATTTCTGTTTTTTCTTCCGTCGTAGGCCGTGTTACGTACCATACCCACGATTAATCTCTTGGGCAGGCTTTCGTTGACATAACGATTGTCTAGGACGCGACTGGCACGATTGTCGGGAATGACCATGTCGCGGATCACCACGCGCTTCATGGGATACTTGGCGTTGGACGATTGAAGTTGCGCGGCCACCCCAGAGTGACGAACGGGATATCCAGATAGGCTTTGGTGAACACGACTTTGTAGTCTTCTGTATCGTTGCCCTCGCCGTACATCATAAAAAATTTCGGGGATTGCTTTTCCAATTTCAACCGCAGGTCCACACCGTCCAGCAGATACCGATCTTGTAAACACATGTCCAAGTGTAGACGCGACTGCAATTCAAAGGTGCGACTGGCAGCGATGGTTTTTCTGACGTTGTTCCAATCCTTTGTTATTCGGGGCCTGCTGTCGTCCACCGTCCCCGGTGGTGGCGACGGATTTCGTGGAATTAAACTGCCTAGCGGTGTCTTTTTCCCACAGGACTTGTTTCGACAGGTGATCGTTCTTGGCTCCCTTACCGAAACTCAGCAAATTCTCCAAGTAAGCCCGGTAGGGATAGGTGGGCAGAGAGGTGGTGACCAAAGTTTCGGCATCCTTTCCCAGGCGTAATTTGACGTCTTTAAACAACGAATGAAACAAGTTGTTAATGGGTGCGACTTAACTATCCGCATCCAGGTCATCCCCGTTGTTCTTGGTCACCTTCAGGGCCACGTGCAGTGTCATGTTGGTCAGATCGATGAAATCGGTGGTGGCATTGGAAATATAAAATTCGATGGGTCCGTCGTGGTTCAAGTCGGGCGTCAGTGGATATTTTCTGATTTTGGTCACCTTGTTTATGGCCGTCTGCGTGTCGGGTACACTGAACAAATTCTGCAATTCGTCTCGCGCGCAGGGACAGGAATCATTGCGCATTACCTGCGTAGCCATGGTCGAAGATATCTAGTTCACGTCGCTTGTGAGAGGTGACCTGTGTCTTCTTCTTCCTCTTCGGACGATGTGAAGTGGACGGGGTTCGTGAGGGGTCTTTTATAGGTTCCAGGTGGGTGACCACGTTCTTGAGTGTGTCCGACATCGTGTTTGACACCACGGGCCGAAGCGTGTTCTGGACGACTTTCTTCCAGTTCCATTTTTCACGACCACTGACGGCGTCGAGCACGCTTTGCCCCACTTTGGGTAACACTTGGGCCACATTCTTTTTCACGGCAGCTTTACCGGCCGACCACAAGGTCTTCCCGACCGATTTGACGGCATTCAATAACCCCGACCATCGACCGGCACCCTGTTGTCTCAGAATTCCTCCCTTGTACACCACCAGACCATTGCCAGCCCCTCGCTGACTGAGCTCTCCACCTTTGCACACTCGAATCATCATCGGCGGCGAAAATGAAGTTGGGTCACCACCTTACCGTCGAGAAATGGCACGGCTTTCCCCATTCCGTTCCTTATATAGAGACCAATGGAGCTTAGTCGACTGTACTTCAGAGGTAAGTAGTGAATCCTGTCGGGACGGTGATACAATCGTCAAATGGGAATCACGTCCAACAAGGTAGCCTTCACATCGCCCACGGTCTGGGGTTCGATAATGTCCGTGATCGTACTGGATTTGAAGATTTGGGGTGTGGTGGGCGTAGAAATACCGTAGAATGGACACGATGGGTCCACACAGACGAAGTTCGATTTTCGGCAACACGTCAAACCAAGAGTGACCAATTGTGGGCACTCGCGGACGTAGACGTGGTTTCGTCTTGCATGTTGAGTGATGTCGGCGTCTCTTGCTCCAATTTATACGTTTTGGAGATTGGTCCTGTCGATCCACGAATTAAAACTCGCCGGATAACCTAACTATTTTACCAATACTTTTGTCTTTTTTTCTTTCGAGTACTCTTTCGATGGGGAAGATCTCGTCGTCGTTGACTTGGACCGCTTGCAATTCTTCGGGATAGAAGGTGCCCTGTATGGGTTGGCCTCTTTCGTCCAGCAGTTTGTAACCGGGACCGACGTTGGGTGCGACGTTGGGTGCGACGTTGAACTTTTCCAGAGTCCAGTTGGGACAGTAACCTTTGTCGAAGGAACCATGTTTCGGTAAAGCCAAACGTACGGTCGTACCAATGTCCATTGATTTTTTTCTTTTTCGGGGGACGTGGAGGGGGTGTTGTCAACGTCCACTCGTGTTCGGGCCGAACATCTTCGGGCGCCATACCGATGGTCCGATGTCGTTTAGCATTGTAAGCCCGAACCAGGTCGTCTAGCATGTCGATGTACCGTTGTGTTTGTCGATGATTAAAGTATCGCCACATGCGCTCTTTCAAGGTCCGTTGGAATCGTTCGACCACACTGGCTTTGGTTTCGACGTTGTGTGTCACGAAAAAATGAATCTTTTTCTTCTTCAGGTACGCTTGCTTTTTTGATTGGGGAATTCGGTACCTTTGTCCGTTTGAAGTCGCAGGGGTTGTCGACTTTGAGAGATTTGACGAAAGGCATCCACCAAACTGTCCACCGTCTTGTTTTTGAGGGGCAACACCCAAGCGTACTTGGAAAACACGTCGATGACGCACAGCAAATACCTGTATCCCTCATTCTGTTTGGTCAAGGCCGACATATCGCTCAAGTCGGCTTGCCACTGATGATCTATGCCGGCCACCAGTGCTCACTCTGGGTTCCATTTTTTTTCCGCCAATTTTTCATTTTAATTTATCAGCCAGATATTTTTTCCGCCAAAATAAAATAACTATTAAAAAATTTTTTCGGAAATTTTATTTACATAAATACATACACTATATATCTTAAAATTTAAAAAAATTCTTCTCTGCTTTGCAGACTCACATTTTTTGAAGACTGATTCACATTGTTTTGTTAGCTGCATCATACCTTAACCAAGAATTTGAAAGTGAAAGATCTACCTTTTCCAAATGCACTTATTATTTTACGTTTTTCGAAATATTTCTCTGCGGTGGTCTTTTAGGGTATCATCATGTCAGTATCATCTGTAGTCTTCGTCCATTTTGGTGGTGGAATATTAAAAAAAATCTGACATTCTTCTGTCAGACGTTGAAGAAGGCTGTTCAATTTTTCGCTTACGACCCATGGCATATGATTTGACAGTCCCAAGTTTATATACGCATTTATAAACTGTGACAACATACCTGGCTTCATTTATTAACGATATCGTCAATTTCGGTTTGAAATAGATCAAACAGCAGTCATAATCCAATAATCCCGAACAAATCGAGTGAGTATTGTTTACAGTGTCCGCCATTTTGAATATATCGAAACCATCAACAAAGCAACCGATTCGTATTTGAAAACACACAATTAAATCTTTTGTCTCTTAATTAGTTTATTACTACTCTGACTGTAAATACTTATCAACACTAATTCCAGATTGATCAAGAGACAAAAGATAGGGCTATTATTGATACCTAATTGATTGTTGATTGACTCAACGAAGCGCGATCGACGGTACACTGTTTAGTATGTACGCGCGGAAATCAAAGCTTTGTGAGTTTGTGCCGATAATTTTTTTATTTCCAGGTAAAAAAAGAATCGCCATACAGGAAAAAAATATCGCCAAAAATTTCGCCAAATTGAATATTCTTTAGCCAAAATTATATTTAAATCGCAATTGGCGAATTTGGCGATCGACAGCGTGAGCGCTGCCGGCCACCACCGTGGGAGACCGCTTGAATTTCTTTTTCAATTGTTTGTGCTAGGTATATGCCTTTTGTTAACCATGCCTTGACTTTGTCCAAGGACACGCCGCTGGCTTTGTGAAGATCCAGAGCGCCACCGAAAGCGGCCGGGTGGTTCGGGTCGTAATACACTTTCTTCAGCTTTCGTTTCATGTTTCAGCAGGTGTCCCTATGAACAGGCTATTTATAGTTTTTGCAAGGAGAGTCATCTTCTGGTAGGTATACTAGGAGTATCCGTACTGGAGATTTTCTTCTTTCTCGGGCGTCGCGGCGGGGTCCGTGTCCGTGGTATGGACAATACGTTCCATCGTTCTTGATTCCCGATGGCTTCGCGCGGTACGTTCGTGGCCTTCAAACTTTGCATCACACCAAACCATACCACGGGAGCCTGGGTATTCTTTCGCCGACGAACCAAATCGTTCACGATGTCAATGGCATTCCGAACCAATTCCAAGTTCTCAATCCAAGACCAAGGCGTCTTCTCTTTCATGTGTTTCAACAAAAGGCGAGCTCGGTGTTGATAGGGTCGAGGGACCGACTCCAGGATGGGTGCCTCCGAATTTTCTTCTTCGGTGGGTTTGACGTCGGGGAGATCGTCGAGGGGTACCAGTTTCATTTTCTTGGCGAATTTCATCTTTGGGAAAGGACCGAAACAATCGGGTGAAGAAACCCCCTTTCCGTTGCTTCAGAAGTCGGTGTTTTAGACGTACCCAAACGCCGTAACAAGGGGGCGTCCTTTTTCAAGCGCTTGACTTCTTTGTCGGTCACAGGAACGTTGCCGCGAATCAGGTTTCCAATACACTCACATACACCGTCGACGATGGGTTGGGTCTCGAGTAAAAGAGGACGGTCTTTCGGTGCAGTGTTCAATAGATACCGCAGTGTCTCCATGACTGAGCTCGGGGTCGTTCTCCGGTCCCCTTTGTATACCTTACTGTTCCCTGGGTTATCCACCAAATAGTTTAGATAGCTCGGCAGCCATAGCGTTCGCTTTATCGTGCCTTCTAAGGAAGGGATGTTTACCACCCTGTTGTCCTCCCAATAGTTTAGATACCAAGGGGACCAAAGCTAGGAGGGCCATGACCAGCAATGCACCGATGTCACCACCTTGTTTATCGACAAGTCGTTGTTTGACGTCGAGTGGAAAATTACTCAGTTTGCGAAGCAATACGCGAGGTTTGTTCAATTCTTCGGTACTCAGTCCCCTTCCGCGCTGTGCGGTCCGTCGAACGAATTGATTTCGTTTCTTCTTTCTTTCCTCTTGCAGTTTTTCCTTCCTTCGCAGCAACATAACAATCAACACACCCCAAAAATCCACGTCCCCCAGGTTTCATGATCAGGGAGAGTTTTTCGGTCGTCGGCATGTTTCTCTCCGCCAGTTGGGTCAGCACTTGTCGATTTCGTTCCACCCATTTCTTGTGTTGAACGTGCAGTGGCTGAATGTTACCTTTCAGCAAATGGTACTCAGTCCCCTTCCGCGCTGTGTGGTCCGTCGAACGAATAGGTTTCGTTTCTTGTTTCTTTCCTCTTGCAGTATTTCCTTCCTTCGCAGCAAGATAAGAATCAACATAACCCCAAAAAATCCACGTCCCCCAGGTTTCATGATCAGGGAGAGTTTTTCGGTCGTCGGCATGTTTCTCTCCGCCTGGGTCAGCTCTTGTCGATTACGTTCCACCCATTTCTTGTGTTGAGGGTGCAGTGGCTGAATGTTATCTTTCAGCAAATGGTTGGCCGCCAACTTGAACCACTGCAACAATCCAATAAGTGCCCGGCCCGTGTTCTTGACCAACTGCCCATAAGCCATATCGGGAGTCAGATGTTATAACTTGCGAATGAAGGACTTGAGTCCTTTCATTGAACTCTTCTTTTCTCTTCGTGTTCTGCGAAAGATCGGGGAGAGAGACCGAGCAGGGGAAGGTGGTGACGTGGGACGTGGAGGTGTGACCGGTAAGGTGAGGCGTGGTGGTGGTGTGGCCGGTAAGGGAGACATGGGACTCGTGGGTGGTGTCAACGAGGGAGGAAGGGATCACGAAGGTCTGGTGCCAACGTCGGGAACGTCGCCCTGGGAAGGGTGGGAGGTGGTTGTTTCCTCTGCGTATTCTTCGTACGACCCATCGTGACAAACAAGAGTTAATTCGAGGTACAGGTCCCCCTTTTATACTTTTTGGACGTAGACGATGGGTGGTTCCTCTTGGGGTAAAATATTGGATCTCAGTCGCAAAGCTTCGGGTGTGTCGGGCTTCAAATCAACGAGTAAGTAGCTGCGAGGGGTACTCGTCGCATCTTCATAAGCTTCTTGCATATACTTGGAACGGGAAGGGTACATCTGACGGGCCAACACACCAATTTGCGAGGCGTCACGGGGATTTTTGAACAAGACCATGTAATGGGCATTCAGACTGATGGTACGCTGTTGCTTGTCAAACAAGTTTTGCACAATGTAAATGACACTCGTGTCGTGGTGATGACTCTTTTTCGTGAACCACTTTTGCAATATCTCCGTGTCTTCTCCCATCAAATCGTCCACGTCGTCAATATCCGTCAAACCTTTGACATAAGTGTAGGGAAAGCGATTGTAACTCTCTTGCCATTCGCCATAAGCCCACACGATGCGTTGGGATTGACGTCGAACAGGGACGCTTGAAGAAACTTCTGCACAAAGACACTGACTAACATGGTAAAGGGGTGTTTGAACGTCACATCCATCTTGCACTGTTTTCCCCTATTCCCTTTTCCCCTGCCTGTTATAGCTTCGCGCCAGAACAACAGACATGGAGTGAAATTAGAACACAATTTATTTTACAAAAAAATACAAAAAGAACATTCAATAGAACAAACATATCATACAAAGGAAAAGAGCATTCAATAGAACAAACATATCATACAAAGGAAAAGAAAAAATTAGTTATCGCGTTCTCTCTTCAGGATCTCTTGTCTCACCCAGGGTACATTTCTCAGGACGCGAGGAATCCAATACACATGTCCGAAAAGCTTCTGCATCGTGTCGTGTGGGTGCCAGTCTTCCACCTCAGCCAGCTAGAGGTCGAAGCGCGGCACTCTAGACCACTAGGCCATCCCAACCCCCCGGTGTGGCACTTCGCTTCTTATAGTCTTGGTCGTGACGTCACTCGCTTTTGATTGGTTCTTTCTTTTCCTTCGTTTTGATTGGTTCGTTGTTTAGTCTATGATTTCCAGGCTTTCCATATACTTTTTCACTTCGTCCCAATCAATCAAGGCTTCACTCACGTGAAAGGCTTCCAACAACGTCATCAGGTCGGCTCGATTACCGTGTTTTTGTCGCCAATGGTTGAACACGGTGAAGATTTGCATGCGCGCGTTGTTGGGATGACTTATCTTGGCTTGACTGATTCGCGCTTCTCTGATCCCCAGATGTCTGAGAATACATTCACAACCTTCTCTCATGTTGCCGGACATGACATTGATATCCATTTGATCCAGAGACCATCGTTTCTTTTTCTACGGCAAGCCATCCATCCACTGGCGTCTGTGGTCTTCTTTCTGTTCGACGATTTCGTCATTGCGTTTGATCAACACCGTCTTAAAGCCCGGTACCACCGTCCAGAACTTTTTCAAGGCTTTGTCGACGTCCTCTCGCCATCGTTGTTCGTCTTCCCACGTCTTGACTTGATCCCGTGGATCGTCCATCATACTGCCTAGCACGTTATCAATTTCTTGCAGTTTCGACTCGTCCACCCAGAGGTAGTGATTGTAATCGTACACGGGATGCGAGGGTTGACCCGTTATGGAAGAAACGCCTAGTCCCAGACACGAGTGATATCTCTGACTGGGATGTTCGTACTTGCAGTCGTCGCCTTTCTTATATAATGGGCAAGAAACAATTTAACACTCGAAAGCTGAGCCATCGTTGTCTAAGATTCTCGATCATATCCGTATTTTCTGTCGGTCCGTCATCTTCTTTCTTTGTTCGCCATCGTTCCGAGACCCGAAGGTCAGTATCCATAGGGGTAAGTGTTGCTCGTTTGGCCATCGTCATTGAATTAAACAAACCGCTTGTCATACACGATTTTATATCGTTTGTTCTCGGGGCGTGTCCAAAGACGGCGGTCACGTGATCTGGTAATCTTGAACGGATTGGCTATGATCAGAGGCTCGTTTTGATTGACGTGCCGTACATTCTCCTTCATGATGGCGTAATTCAGCTGCAGGGAGGCACGATAATTCAAGGTAAATGCCCGGACTTTACATACAGTTTTACCATCGCTCTGGCGGTACGCGTAATTCTTTGGCACTCCGCTAACAAATTCTCGAATGGTGACATTTTCGGGCAACTCGTTCTTCCACAGACCCAAACTAGAACCTTCCGGGGGATTCCATGACGTGGGGTGGTATTGATAGATGACGCTATCGCTATCTTGGGAAAGTCGTCTCTCTGTCCGAATGTACCCCATGCTGTGTTCAATTGGAGATTATTAAACGACCGCATGCTTTTGTTGGGTTTTATCGACGCGGGTTTCAGACGAATACCTTCCGTGTCGTACACGTCGTCGACGAAGCGGGCCTTGTCTTCTTCGGTGTGACAGGTGTCGGGATAACCGTTACTTTCCATCTTCTTCTTGAGGTAGTGGTTAATGTACCCAGTAAACAGACCACTCGTTTTGGCCTCGGGATCGTAAGTGCTGAATTCTTTCCAGTGCCAGACTTCGTAAACTTTCATTACTTGGTATCCTAGGGCCACCGCTTTCTTCAGTTCCAGGATGACAAACGTACCCACCCAGGCTCGCTGTTCGTCGGCGTGATCACAAGGTTGGTATTCGGCAATCTCCCCTTGTGGCATGTGTTCGTCGACACATCTTCGACACAGGGCAAACACCAATTTCTGTTTGCGCAGAAACGGGAGCACTGGATGGAACAGGCCACGGGGCGGCAAGACAGAACACTGGATCAACCCTTCGTACTCCTGCCACTGGTCTTGATCGGGCTGTGTGACGATCGTGGGTTCCTGGATGGGAAAGGTACCGTACTTGCAGATGTAAGGGTACAGGGACACCACGTCGATGTAGCGCATGTCTTCCACCGACTCGTTCACCAACAGTTGGATGGCATTGGTTCTCCCGCCGAAGAAAGCGTTGCGGGGCATCAGAGGTTCGGGAGCAGGCCATTGCTGATCTTCCAAGCCTTGTAAACATTCGTTCATCTCGGGATCGTGGCGTCGTTCTTCCTCCATCTCACACTCCCACATGACGCGGATGGTCTGCATACCGTACTGTTCCTGGAGTCGATGGTGACGTTCTTGTGTCTTCTGGTACAAGTCCCTCATACTGCGAGATGGATCGTAGGGATGTTTATGCTGAACGTCTTGGACGAGACCCGGGGAACATTTGGGACAACCGTGAAAGGCACACCCGTGAAACTCGTACACCGTACCTGTGGTCGTGTCCATACCATCTAAACTATAAGGACCAACTCGGCATTCACTACCGTTACGGGCGTGTCGAATGTTGGGTAGTGGGGTCTGGTTTCGGAAAGCTGCTATGGTCTGTCAGTGTTGTTCCCATTCCAACCATCGAAGGGCTTTGTTGGACTGTTGTGGAGGCTGGAAGCGGTGCCAGTCCTTACCAGGTTTCGGCTCTTGCATCAGGGCTCGGGGAATGACAAAGAGGGTGTCTTTTTTGAGATAGTGCGTGCGTAACACGCGACTGCACCCAGAGGCCAGGGTCAAGATTTTTTCGAAGGGGTCGATTCCCGTGTCCATGAGAAATATCTCGCGAAACACGCCACAACATTGGCGGAGGACATCGACGTCACTTTTACAGTTGGCCAGAATTTCCTGACGAAAATCAAAGACATCGTGGCTGTGTTGTTGGTACCACTCGTGAAACTTCTCTCGTTCCGATACACTCATGCCATCCGGATCGTAATCGGTGTCGGGAGGATAGGCGCCCACGTAATCTTCATTCTCCGGTCTGTTAAAGTGGTGAGGGAAATAACCTTTCTTGAGTTCTTGCAGGCCAAAGGTCTTGGGCATGTCCCGTAAAGCCATCGGTAAAAAGTTGAGGGAATCGATGAATTTTACCGTACCGACAGTGATCGTCATCGCTTTACCGCCATTCATAATCACTTCGGGTTGCGCCACGGAATGTTTGTGCAGCGTCTGTAAAGTTAGCAGTCCGTCGTTACCTTTACAGTTGCGAGCCACGGCAATCACGGGACTATCATGTTTCCGACCATCTACCACCGTACCGTGAGCAAAAACCATTTTCACACATCGTCCAGCGTGTATTGACCTTTAAACACAATTTCTCGTTGGTGATTCCAGTACGTGTCGCAGTGCTCGCAGGGATCTTGATTGTCGATACAAAAGTGACAGCAGGTTTGCAGGACACATAGGTTGGGAATGTGTTCACCGGTATCTTGCTGGCATTCAAAGTCAAAAAAGACGAAATGGGTCAACGTTGATTTCTGTAGTTTTTCAATTTGTATTTTTCGGTCTCCGTTCATGTCGATGAGTTATTTCAGCGGTTGGATGTAACAAAACTGTTTCTCGGCCGTGTGCCACTCTCGGCAGATGAAACACTCGTATTCTCAGCATCGATGTTCTTCCAAATTTCACTTGGCTTTGATGACGTCCCACTCATTTTGACATTTCTCGCATTTCTTCCATCGATGACATATACTGCACTTTGCTCTGTAACGGGTGGCGAAGTGGTTGTCGAAACACTAGCGGCTCATAAACACGCGATGACAACGGCAACATGTCTTTGTGTTGGGATCAGGTGGACAGGGTGGACCCACTGTCTTACATCCATGACACATGACGTGACACGAATGTCTCTCTGCTCGATTGTATCCCACCTGACAGGTCTCACAAAAATACGACCTTTCCACAAAAGCGGACATGGAGGTAATAACGTCGTAATGTCTGTCGTGTAAATACAGGTTGAGATGTTCTTCCAAATTTCACTTGGCTTTGATGACGTCCCACTCATTTTGACATTTCTCGCATTTCTTCCATCGATGACATATACTGCACTTGGCTCTGTAACGGGTGGCGAAGTGGTTGTCGAAACACTAGCGGCTCATAAACACGCGATGACAACGGCAACATGTCTTTGTGTTGGGATCAGGTGGACAGGGTGGACCCACTGTCTTACATCCATGACACATGACGTGACACGAATGTCTCTCTGCTCGATTGTATCCCACCTGACAGGTCTCACAAAAATACGACCTTTCCACAAAAGCGGGCATGGAGGTAATAACGTCGTAATGTCTGTCGTGTAAATACAGGTTGAGATGTTTTGGTGTGCCTTTGACGTGTTTTGTTCCACGATAGATCGCCTTCCCAAAGATGGCCCGAGAGAAAACGTTGAGCTGATATCCTTGTTCCCCCAAATACTTGGCGCACAATTCCCAGGTTTCCATCCCCGTGCAAGCTTGTCTGGCTCCACCGACGGCATCGATAAGGGCTTCCGTTTATCTGGTCTGCGATGTTTGGGGTCCTGTGTTATTGGTTAATCTCTTCTTCTCCCTTATCCATTTAGGCGTGTCTTGTTTGTTGGCATAATGACGGGCGACGACATTCGTTCGCTGAAAACACAGTTCGTCGGCATTCTTGATGGTGACCAAACATTGCTTTTTCTTTAAATATTCGTCGAAATTTGCGCAGTGTCTCTTCTTCGTGTTTGTACCGCTATATCTACCATCGGGAGGGGACACGTGACAAATACTCATGGACATGCGTTGATCTAGTCGAAATTCTTCGTTTATCTGTAATACGGCAGCCACTTTCTGTAACACGTCTTCGGCCTTTAACAAACGATGTTCACGGAAAGGTAACCAGATCGGTGTTTTGAGTCCTGGGTGACTGATGGCAATTCTAACATAGTTACTTTCGCTGGCGTCCAAGGTTTTGCGGATTTCCTCGATGATGGCCTCAAAGGTGTCGTGTATTTGTTATGGCACATCGTTGGCTGGAACGTGGGACCAATCTTCAAGAAAATCTATTTCCACACACAGTGATTCGGTTCTAAATAATCGGCTGTATCGTCTATCCACGGGTCGTAAAGAATAACTCATCTTGATTTGCTCGACGATCGCTTGAGAGTGATCGAAACTCTAACGTCGCGGCCTTTTATTCCCGTCACCATGAATGGACTCGTCCATGACGTCATATCCTTCCAGTGGATTCGTCTGTGACGTCACCCATGAATGGACTCGTCCGTGACGTCATATCCTTCAAATGGACTCGTCCTTACGGTTTTAAAACGGTACAACACCAATCACTCGATCAGTATGAGAATGGATGCTCTGGTCGTACGCATCGAAGACAACCGCAGCACGGATACTCTCATGTATCTCAGGGGTCACAAGCTTGCCGTGATTACCCCTGACGATATCTTTGTCTTACCTGACGAGGTATTAAAAACACCTCCCAGGAAAAGACCTCCTCCTGAATTAGTGGAGGCCATTTGACGCAACCGACAGTGCGTCGTACTCTCACATTCTAGTGCTCTCTCTCTCTCTCTCCCTCTCTCTCTCTCTCTCCCGCGCGCGCGCCCCTCTTTCTGGTCTTAACTTCCGAAACGAAATCACAGCGACGAATTTTCGAAATTCGAAAATCTGAAACCGCAGATGAAAATGATTTTTACAAGGTACTGAAAGAACAAAGAACTAGTAAAATAGGTCAATAATTAACAAAGTTACGACTATGCATTGTTAGTTTTTTTATTCGTAAAATTCGGAGATTTCGAATGCTTAAAACGTTTTGAAAATATATTTAAACAATACTCACCACCCATTTGGGGGGGGGGGTAGGTCAAAGTTTCAGAAAGATCCTATGATTAGATTCTGAGAAATCCGATTTGCAGGAAACACACACAAAAAAATAACTAGATCTGCTACTGTCCCATGCAGATATGAAAGCTTTCATATTCACCGTCACGTGTCATCGATTGTGAGAGAGAGAGAGAGAGAGAGAGAAATGGGGTTTAACGTCCACTCAACACAAACTAGGTCATTTCGGAACTAACATATGATTTTAATTTTATTTCAATAATTCGCTTGCGCGTAGGGGCCTTTAGCAGTGGGAGGAAACCGGAGTGCCCGAAGGAATCCCACAATGTTGAGAAGGCGCCCCTATCTCCATGCCACATACGCTCACACCGGGACCCGATTCCTAGAAAATTCTTAAAAGTAAGCACAAAGTTATGCTTCACTTTTGCTTACGTAAGAAACTTTATGAAATACCGTCTCTAGAAAATTCTCAAGACCGTTCTTACGTAAGAACAAGCCAAGTACGAGTCTAAGCACATTGTGACTGGTAAATTGAGGCTAAAATGCTCTCTAACGTCATAAAAACAATTTTGGTATCCTAATTACACCGTAAATTCGTCTGCATATAGAGTTATAAATAGATCAATGACATTAACTTCAAATATTCGATTTAGATGTATTTGACAAATGACATGAAATGAAATAGGGTTTAACGTCCTACTGTTTTGCTCCTAATCTGGGCTAATGAAGACGGGCATACGACATAAATTGCGCTATGGGGGAAATTGTCCCGGGTAGCGGCGCTACGGCCTACTCTTATATCGAATTACAACGGCCAAGGGATCTTTGACGTTACGGACCTTATTTTTTCGTACCATCCGAACGACTAGACAACTGTCCTTGCCAGGTCCCTGCATCACTGACAAGGGGATGAACCTTCTCGGCCAATGCAGGGATCGAACACTCTACCTCGGCCCGATTCTTAAAAAATTCATAAGCACGTTCTTGCGCTTACATGTAGATTTTAAGTAGACTTTGCAAATAAGTAAACTTTTCCTATTTTGTGTTAACAGAAAATTCTTAAGAACGTTCTTGTGCTTAGATTTTAAGTAGACTTCAGTGTAAGCACAAGCACGTTATTATGTGTTCCAAGAAAAACCTTAAGCACAACTTCGTTCTTAAAATTTTCAATCTAAGCACAAGTCCCAAAGCAAGCTATAGGTCTTGCTTACCAACCTTTAAGCCTGTTTCTGCATCAAACAATATGGTTGACCGTGGATTTATTCGACGGCATTTGCTACATCTTTTGATACCTAAAAGTCAATTGAAAGACAGAAAATCCTTTAGAAACATATTTTCGAGAAGAATGCTATAGAAAATTTCGCGTCTCCCCTAAACACAATTTATTTATTTCCAAATTGGTAAACAACACACACGCGGGCTACTAAAAGATCAGGCGCTCTCATAATTATTCAGTCTGTTTGCATGTACTTGCGTTTTGGGTTTGTGGGTGTTTTTTGTTTGTGGTACATTTTATATGTGTAGGCCTATGGGGGACACGTAAAAGGCATCAACTGATCACATGGCTAAGTGGGTAAGACGCTGGTTCGCTAGCCTTGAGGTCGGGTGTTCGATCCCTGCATTGACCGAGAAGGTTTATCCAAATTTTCCGAAATGGTTTCTCCTTGTCAGTGATGCAGGGCGGAGGACAGCTTTCTTGTCATTCGGATGGGACGAAAAAACGAGGTCCCGAGTACAAACTGACGTGCACGTAAAAGATCCCTTGATTGAATTCGATAGAGTAGGCCGTGGCGCCGCTGCCCGGGCAAAATTTCCTCATAGCACATTGTATCTGTATGACGTTTCCCTCATAGCACACTGTATGACGTATGTCCGTCTTTATTAGCCCAGTTTAGGAGCAAAACTGTAGGACGTTAAACCGTATTTCATTTCATTTCAATTATCAAATACATCTAAATCGACTATTTGCCGGGAAGTTAATGTCATTTTTCTATTTATAACTCTATGTAGACCATAAAGCTATATAGAGAAACTCTGTGATACAGACGAATTTACGGTGTAGATCGCATACCAAAAATATTCTTATGACGTTAGAGAGCATCGTACTCTCAATTTACCTGTCACAATTTGCTTAGACTCGTACTTAACTTGTGCTTACGTAAGAACGGTCTTGAGAATTTTCTAGAGACGGTATTTTATAAAGTTTCTTACACGTAAGCAAAAGTGAAGCATAACTTTGTGCTTACGTTAAAGAATTTTCTAGGAATCGGCTCTGGCTAGCGTCTTACCCACTTAACCACGTGATCCCCTGATGCCTTTGACATGTCCCCCATAGGTCTATAAGCTACCCCCCTCCCAACAAAAAACCCTAAGCACATGCAAACAGACGGAATGATTGAGAGAGCGCCCGATTTTAAAGAAGCTAAGTCCCTAACTCAATATCATCCAAGATCTTCCACATTGAAAACAGGAATTATTTGTCAGTTTAAATCAAAATTGATGATTTGATCTTAACGGAAAAAGATGGGCTTCTGATATGCAATATTTAAGACAAGATAAATATTTTACCATTGGTACACGAATCGTATACCATAATGCGTTTCAGCCCAGTTCTGCAAAGAGACTCGGGAAACGAGGCTAGAAATATTGCACCAAATCAAACGCCGCATGTAGACTGGAATAACTAGACGCTAAAACTAAAAATCTGCATTCGATTGACACTGTTGGCTTATTTCGCCGCACATAACTGATTTGAAATTGGAGTAAAAACGGAAACGATTTAATGTAAATCAGTTTATATACATTCATTTTAGAGTATTATATGCGTTGCGACCCACTTGTGTCAATTTCTAAGCCCCGAATGTTAGCGATTTAGCTCCTTTAAAGTGGCCCGCGTTTGTGTTGTTTACAAGTTGTAATTTAATCAAATGTTTTTAGTGTAGAAGCGAAATATTCTATAGCATTCTTGTCGAGAATATATTGCTTAAGGATTTTCTGTCTTCCAATTGTCTCTTAGGTATCAAAAAATGTGGTCAGCCATATTGTTGAAGTAGAAACAGGCTTAAGGTTGGTAAGCAAGCCCTATACCTTGCTTGGGACTTGTGCTTAGATTGACAATAGAACGAAGTTGTGCTTAAGTATTTTCTTGGAACACATAATAAAGTGCTTGTGCTTACACTGAAGTGTACTTAAAATCTAAGCACAAGAACGTTCTTAAGAATTTTCTAGGAACACAAACTAAGATAAGTTTACTTAATTGCAAAGTCTACTTTAAATCTAAGCACAAGAACGTGCTTAAGAATTTTCTAGGAATCGGGCCCAGGGCTCGAAACCACAGCCGCAAGCCAGAGGTGACTGGCCAGCTTGAGGTCGAAGCGCGGCACTCTAGTCCTCTAGGCCATCCCAAACCTCCCGTCATCGATTGTATCAAGTATCCTAAATAAAAGGATAAGAGGAAAAAATTATCAAAATTGGTCAAAAACTCGCAAAGTTACAAGTCTAAATATAGTATGAAACATTGCACACGGGCATAACAATAATCTGAAAACTAAATGGAAATAACTGAAACTTGTATTGCTGTAATGAGACGGATGAGAAAATGAAATGAAAATGGCAGGTTGGACAGGCGACATCACTCCTTGTCACGTACAACCGTGCATTCAAAAAACGCTAGTTAATTCAATGACATGCTTTATGATACAGCACGCACGTGCTAACCATTCAGCCACCCCACCCCCTCCTTTGAAATCAGACATGTGCAATATGTCATATAGGAAGAATAATAAGTCGCTCACATACACAATGGTAAATTAATGAGTTTAGGTCAAAACGTTTGAGAGTATTTAACTGTTTCAAAGAGACACGTTAAGGGTTGTTCAAAGTTAAATGAAAATTTAATTTTAAATAAGACCAATAAAATTAGGATTTAATAATGCCCGACTAATATTAAAATAAAGTTTTAAATTAAGAATAATTAATTATTGGTCTAATGCAATGAAATGTTTTGATTTGATGGATGAAATGTACGATGGGTGTACACACTAAGTGGCTAAGGCGTTGGCCTGCTAGCCAGGAGGTCAGGTGTTCGATCCCTGCATTGGCCGAGAAAGTTCATTTCGATTTTCTAGCGATTTGCCCCCCTCTCCCCTGTCAGTGAGGCAGAACGGAGGGCCTGACAAGGACAGCTGTCTAGTCGTTCGGATGGGATGAAAAACCAAGGTCCCTTGTACAAATTGGAGTGCACGTAAAAGATCCCTTAGCAGTTGGAATTCGATACTGTTGAATAAGCTAAATGTACAGATTGTAGCCATCCACATTGCATGTTTTGCTTAACAATGAAAGGGTGCCGTTTTCAATTTTCGGTCCTTTTAATCTTCTCCTCCTGATATTTTGGACTGTTGATCGATGGTTTAATATAAAAGGCTACCAATAAGAAACTTTGTAGAAGAAGTTACCAAAAAATATTATTTTGACTTTAAGAGAGAAGGACCTTTTAAAATGCTCCAAATCGTAAAAATGCCTGATACAATGATTTCACACAACAGGCTAGCTATTAGACTCTCGATTGACAAGCGTTTCATCGCCCTCCCTTTATTATAACCGAAGTTATCGTGCCCTAAAGAATCAACAAATCAACATGCTTATCTAGTGAACGTCTACATCAAGATTGGACATTCTAGCTCAATTAGAAGGAGATATATTGTGTTTCAAAGTCTCGGCCCTTCAAATTGCTACTACCTTTCATATTCACTTCAAAATGGCAACCATCTGTTGACCTAAATCAAAATTCTGCCCCGAGCGATGTTTAGGCCATCCTTCAGGGATTTAGAAGATATAACTCCCGTATCTCTAAGAAAAATAGCAAAAAAAGCCTTAGGGATTATTCAGGTTTCAAGACGGTGGCACTTCCAGTTCGATCGACAAACTCCATATTTTGTGTACGAATCAGTAATTACTTGTCTGGTATCGAACAAAATTAGGTCATGCTGACCTATATTTCGACGATTTTTTGGAAAACTTTGATCCTTAGTTTTACCAAGGTGAGATAATTTAGAAAATTTCCAAGGACACCATTGAAGTCGCATTGGCAAGATCTACTAACATTCTAAATTTCACGAAAATCGCACAACTATTAAAGAAGTTGTCAAATTGGCAATAACTTCCGGTTCAAAATGAGAGCCACGAATTTTCGAAATTCCAAAATCCGAAATTGCAGATTTGAAGTGAATGTTTTAAGATACTCAAAAAAAAAAGAATTAGTAACACAGGTCAAATAGTCACAAAGTTACAGCACTGTAGGTCAAATGTATTCGTTCGTAAAATTCGGTGATTTCGGATTCGTAAAACGTTTTGAAAATATATTTAATCATGGTTCGCACCCCATTTTGGGTTAGGTCAAAGTTTCAGAAAGAACCTATGGTTAGATTCTGAGAAATCCGATTTGCAGAAAATACACACAAAAAAAATAAATAACTAGATCAGATATTAAAGCTTTAATATTCACAGTAACTCCTGTCACATGCCATAGGTCATATATATAAATAATCCAAAAAATAAATCATTAAAATCGGTCACAATCTAGTGAAGTTAATGTGATTTTTCACTCGTAAACAACTTTGTCGGCACGAAAAACATCAAAGGCAAAATTCGAATTTTTGAAGTATTCAAATACCAAAAATTCGACCCGTATGCCAGCTATCCTGAAATGTATTCATTTCAGAAAAAGCAGACACATTGAACATTACTATGCACTATTGTGTCCGTAAATGTCGATTTTTCACTATGTTTCATAATCACTCCAAATTTCTAATCATATTTTTCAAGTCGCAGAGGTAAGATCTACTTACATAAAAAATTTCATGAAAATCGTACAATTATTAAAGAAGCTGTCAAATTGGTCATAACTTTCGGTTCGAAATCACAGCGATCAATTTTCGAAATTCGAAAATCTGAAACTGTAGATGAAAATGTTTTTTACGAGGTACTCAAAGAAAAAAGAATTAGTAAAATAGGTCAATAAATAACAGAGGTACGACTATGCATTGTTAGTTTTTTCGTTCGTAAAATTCGGTGATTTCAAATGCTTAAAACGTTTTGAAAATATGTTTAAACAATACTCACCACCCATTTTGGGGGGGTAGGTCAAAGTTTCAGAAAGATACTATGGTTAGATTCTGAGTAATCCGATTAGCAGGACACAAACACACAAAACAAATAATAACTAGATCCGCAAAGCAGATATTAAAGCTTTCATATTCACAGTCACTTTCTGTCACATGTCATAGGTCATGTAAATAATCTCATCAAGAAAAAAAAAATCATTAAAATCGGTCAAAATATAGCGAAGTTTTTTATGATTTTTCATTCGTAAACAACTTTATCGGCACGAAAAACATCAAAGACAAAATTCGAAAATGTGAATTTTCAAATAACAATACTTCGACCCTGATCCCGGCTATCCAGATATTTATTCATTTTGGAAATAGGAGACATATTCTCCAAACTACGGCCTATTGCTTTCATTTACCTGCTCGTTAATGTCGATTTTTCACCTTTTCTCATATTCAGTTCGAAATGGTGACCATCACGTGACTGAAATCAAAACTCTGATCCCATAGATTTTTAGGCATTCCTTCAAGGATTCCGAAAATGTAACTCCCATGTCTGTAAGAAAAATATCGCAAAAGACTTAATGATTTTTCACGTTTCAACATGGCGGCACTTCCGGTTCCAGTCACAAACTCAATATTTGGTGTACGAATCAGTATTTACGTATCTAGTACCCAAGTGAAAAATCAGGTCATTCTGATCTATATTTCTTCGATTTTTTTTTAAACTTTGATCCTTAATTTCACCAAGGGGAGATAATTTATAAATTTCTAAGGACATCTTTAAAGTTGCATCGGTAAGATCTACTTACATACTAAATTTCATGAAAATCGTAAACTATTAAATAAGTTGTCAAGTTGGTCTCAACTTCCGGTTCGAAATCACAGCGACGAATTTTCAAAATTCGAAAATCTGAAACTGCAGTTGAAAATGACTTTTGTCAAGGTACTTACAGAAAAAAAGAATTAGTAAAATAGGTTAAATAGTCACAGAGTTACAGTAATGCAGGTCAAATTCATTCGTTCGTAAAATTCGGTGATTTCGAATGCTTAAAACGTTTTGAAAATATATTTAATCAATACTCACCACCCATTTTAATTAAAAGTAATTAAAAGTTTCAGAAACATCCTATGGTTAGATTCTGAGAAATCCGATTAGCAGGAAAGAAAGACCTCTAAACATGCTCCAAATTGCAAAAATACGACTTTTTGGATTTTCAATCTCTTTTTTTTCGGCTACCCCGGACATTAAAAAAAAATGATACAATGATTTCACACAACAGGATAGCTATTAGACTCTCGATTGACAAGAGTTTCATCGCCCTCCTTTCGATATAACCAAAGTTATCGTGCCCTAAAGAATCAACAAATCAGCGGGCTTATCTCTGCTTACCCTATGCAGAAAATGCTCTTTGAACTCAATCAAGCTCAATTAGAAGGAGAGTTATTGTGTTTCAAATTCTCGGCCCTTCAAATTGCTTCTATTTTTCACTTTCACTTCAAAATGATGACCATCACGTGACCGAAATCAAAATTCTGATTCGATAGATTTTTAGGCATTCCTTCGAGGATTCCGAAAATGTAACTCCCATGTCTGTAAGTAAAATATCGCAAAAGTTTAAAGATGGCGGCACTTCCTGCTCGATCCACAAACTCAATATTTTGAACTCATTCTGACCTATATTTCTTTGATTTTTTTTTTGAAAAATTTGATCCTTAATTTACTCAAGGGGAGATAATTTAGAAAATTTCTAATTATATTTTTGAAGTCACATCGGTAAGATCTACTTATATACTAAATTTCATGAAAATATTAAAGAAGTTGTCAAATTGGTCATAACTTCCGTTTCGAAATCACAGCGACGAATTTTCGAAATTCGAAAATGTGAAACTGCAGATGAAAAAATGATTTTTTTCAAGGTATTCAAAGAAAAAAGAATAAGTAAAATCGGTCAAAAAATAACAAAGTTACGACTATACATTGTCATTTTTTTCGTTTGTAAAATTCGGTGATTTTTTCGTTCGTAAAATTCGGTGATTTCGGATTCGTAAAACGTTTTGAAAATATATTTTATCAATAGCCACCACCCATTTGGGGAGGGGGGATAGGTAAAAGTTTCAGAAAGATCGTATGGTTAGATTCTGAGAAATCCGATTTGTGGATAAAACACACAAAAAAAAAATAATAGGGATAATCTTAACAGAAACAATAATCTTTCATATGTTATATGAAAGCTTAAAAATAACTAGATCTGCTACTGTCCCATGCAGAAATGAAAGCTTTTATATTCATCGTCACGTGTCATTGATTGTATCAAGTATCCTAAATAAAAGGATAAGAAGAAAAAATTATCAAAATTGGTCGAAAACTCGAGAAGTTACAAGTCTAAATATAGAATGAAACATTGCACCCAGGCATAACAATAACATGAAAACTAAAAGGAAATAACTGTAACTTGTATTACTGTAATAAGACGGATGAGAAAATGAAATGAAAATGGCGGGAAAAAAAATAAAACGGTAGGTTGGACAGGCGACCTTACGCCTTGTCACGTACAACCTGGCATTCGAAAACACGCTAGTTAACTCAATGACAGGCGCGCGTGCTAACCATTCAGCCACCCAACCACCATTTGAAATCAGACACGTGCAATATGTCATATAGGAAGAATAACAAGTCGCTCACAACAAAATCGTAAATTAATGAGTTTAGGTCAAAACAGTTGAGCTACTGTTTTAGCGTATTTAACTTTTTTAAAGAGACACCTTAAGGGTTGTTCATAGTTAAATGAAAGTTTAATTTTAAATAAGACCAATAAAATTAGGATTTAATAATGACAGACTAATATTAAAATAAAGTTTTAAATCAAGAATAATTAATGATTGGTCTAATGCAATGAAATGCTTTGAATTGACGGATGAAGTGTACGATGGATGTCCACACTATGTAGCTAAGTGTTCGATCCCTGCATTGGCCGAGAAAGTTCATCTCGATTTTCTGACGTGCCCCCCCCCCCACCCGCCGTGTACACATTGGAGTGCACGTAATAAAGATCCCTTAGCAGTTGGAATTCGATACTGTTTTTTTTTTTGTTTTTTTGTGTAAACAATATTTTTTTTCAGAAATACATGAAAAGGGACCAGGGAACAGACAAAGCCTATATCACCCCTCTCCTCATACAAGGAATATAAAACATATAGTTATATATACAGATCGTCTATGTACATATTATACAATAGTGGTGAATTTCATATGGAGTTACACAATTAATATAAATACTATTTACAACAAATAAAAAGGAGGAAGTGCTATTTTATAACATGAATAAAAAGTTTCTATAAATAGAATCAGATATTGAAACGTCTGGTAACATCGAAGTATTCATGTACTATTTTAAAGATATTATTAGATGTAGCCTGGTTTTCTATGCCAAAAAGACGTGGTGTAATTGATTGCTGGTGTGATGGTAAAAGATGTATTGTAACTTTTCGTGCATCTGAGTACAGTGCGCACCAACAGAGAAAATGTTCAGAATCTTCAAATCGATGACCACAGATACTGTTGAATAAGCTCTATACGATGAATAAATGTGCAGATTGTAGCCACCCACACTGCATATTTCGCTTAACAATGAAAGGGTGCCGTTTTCAATTTTCGATCTTTTTATTCTTCTACTCCTGATATTTTGGACTGTTGATCGATGGTTTCATATAAAAGACTACCGATAAAACTCTTTGTAGAAGAAGTTCCCCAAAAATATTATGTTGACTTTAATAATGCTCCGAATCGTAAAAATACGACTTTCTGGATTTTCGATCTCTTTTTTCTGCAACCCCTGATATTTAAAAAAATGATACAATGATTCCACACAACAGGCTAGCTATTAGACTCTGGATTGACAAGAGTTTCACCACCCTCCCTTCATTATAACCAAAGATATTGTGCCCTAAAGAATCAACAAATCAGCATTCTTATCTCTGCTTAACCTATGCAGAAAATGCTCATCTTTGAACTCAATCATGACATTGACCTAGTGAACGTCTACACCAAGATTGAACATTCTACCTCAATTAGAAGGAGAGTTATTGTGTTTCAAAGTCTCGGCCCTTCAAATTGCTACTACTTTTCATATTCACTTCAAAATGGCACCCATCAATTGACCTAAATCAAAATTCTGCTCTGAACAATATTTAGACCATCTTTCAGGAATTCAGAAAATATAACTCCCGTGTCTTTGGTATTTTTCACGTTTCAAGATGGTGGCACTTCCGGTTCCATCGACAAACTTCATATTTTGTGTACAAATCAGTAATTACTTATCTAGTATACAAAAAAAAAATCAGGTCATTCTGACCTATATTTCGATGATTTTTTTGAAAATTTTGATCCTTAATTTCGTCAAGAGGAGATAATTTAGAAAATTTCTAATTACATTTTTGAAGTCACATCGGTAAGATCTACTTATATACTAAATTTCATGAAAATCGTACAACTATTAAAGAAGTTGTCAAATTGGTCTAAACTTCCGGTTTGAAATCACATCGACGAATTTTTTAAATTCAAAAATGTGAAACTGCAGATGAAAATGCTTTTTTTCAAGGTATTCAAAGAAAAAAGAATTAGTAAAATAGGTCAAAAAATAACAAAGTTACGACTATGCATTGTCATTTTTTTCGTTTGTAAAATTCGGTGATTTCGGATTCGTAAAACGTTTTGAAAATATATTTAAACAACGTTCGCACCCCAATTTTTTTTGGTGGGGGGGTAGGTCAAAATTTCAGAAAGATCCTATGGATAGATTCTGAGACATCCGATTTGCAATAAACACACACACAAAAAAAAATAATAACTAGATCTGCTACTGTCCCATGCAGATATGAAAGCTTTCATATTCACAGTCACTTCCTGTCACATGTCATGGGTCATATCATTAAAATCGGTCACAATCTAGCGAAATTAATGTGATTTTTCACTCGTAAACAGCTTTTTCGGCACGAAAAAATTAAAGGCGAAATTCGAATTTTTGAAATATACAAATACCAAAATTTCGACCCGTATCCCGGCTATCCCGAAATGTATTAAATTTTAGACAAAGGAGACGCATTGAACATACTATGCCCTATTGTGGTTGTTTACAAGTCCTTAAATGTCGATTATTCACTATGTTTCATATTCAATTCAAAATGGCGACCATCAGCTGATCCAAATCAAAATTCTGCTCTGAACGTTTTTTAGGTTTTCCTTCAAGGATTCAGAAAATGTAAGTCCCATGTCTGTAAGTGCAGTATCGCACGTTCTATTGCTTTTTCACGTTTCAAGATGGTGGCACTATATACATTTTTGAGAGCAATTATGTTACATGTATGAATACCTCTTAATTTAAGTATTTTTTTATTATTTGTATTAGTTGATTTACACTGAATAAACATTACATAACAAACAAACATGTGTAAGCTGTTTCCGAGGCTCAATGAGCAATGTTTTTATATCCCCCAAAGAAAATATGCAAATACTCTTTGTGATACACTTGAGACAAAATTAAAAGACTAATTTTTTATATAGTTTGTGTGGGGGGGGGGTCTTTTCTATTGGCGGCAGTGATTTTTTTATGGCTTGACTACAAATTATACGCAAACCTCATTAGCCAAAATAGAGCCGCCGTTTTGAATTACCTTTCAAAATGGGGGAGATGAATTCGTCTGACTGAATACGGACGCACCCTGTTCCATCTTACTGGATGTTTACGATTTACCTAACATTATTCCACAGGTTTTCAGTTCGAATTCCCTACTGCATAATTAATTCGGCAAAACATCAGAAGTTTCTTGGCCCATATTCAAATTTATATCAAATCCAGACAAGACTAAGCCAAGGTGATCCCGTAATAAATATAGTATTAGTAGGGCTATAGCCAGTTGTAGGTTTCCAGAAATGTCATATTATATCTCATCTGTCTGTGCGTAGGCTACTCATCTCCTGTGTAGGCCTAGTGTGTTACGTCCTACTCCTATGCTTCACAGACAGAAAATTAAAAAAAAAAACATGCTGACAATCAGCCTAAGTGCCAGGAACAATGAATATCTGACACTTCTTTAGGAAACACGTCTAAAAGTGAACTGAATGGGGTTTCTCATTCTTTCGCTGACTTCCAGAACACTTGGCCGACAAGTTGATGTTGATGGTTGATAGGACACAAGCCCAAAAAGTGTTAAATCAATGAAATAACCATCGTTATACAAACTAAAGCCCTGCTGTCTTAATTCTAAACTCACGCCAGACTTTTCTTTCAAATATTCAAAAGACAAATCAGCAAGAGGTCCAACAGAATGGCATATGATAGAATGTTTCGCTTTCGATACGAATATTAAAAAACCAACGCAGGTTTTGGTTTTTGGTAGTTATCTTAGACATATGATTCCTTTTTTTTTTTTTTGTCCCATTGGGGAAACTGTTTTTTTTAAATTCTTTTATCCAACTCAATTTCTGCAAGGGGAAATAAATTAGAACATTTGTAATGATACCAACAAGATCTACTTGCATTCCCAATATCATGAAAATCGAACTAATATTCAAGAAGTTACCATGTTTGTTTTACTTCCGGGATAAGATGTCAATAGCGTAATATTCGAATTTAAAAAATCGGAAATAGCAGATTTAAAGTAAATGTTATAAGTTTTTTTTTTAATCCTTTTATCCAACTCGTGTAGGTCCTCAATTTCTGCAAGGGGAGATAAGTTAGAAAATTTGTAATGATACCGGTGAAGTTAGATCAACAAGATCTACTTGCATTCCCAATATCATGAAAATCGAACTAATATTCAAGAAGTTGCCATGTTGGTTTTACTTCCGGGATAAGATGTCAATAACGTAATATTTGAATTTAAAAAAATCGGAAATAGCAAATTTAAAGTAAATGTTATAAGGTATTCAAAGAAAAATATTAAGTAAATAGATCACTAAATCACGAAGTTACAGCTGTCAAGCTCAATTTTTTCATCAGTTGTTTTCGGTGATTTTGGATTCGCAAAACGTTTTGAAAATATATTGATTCCAAGGCCACCACCGATTTTTGAAAGGAGGCTAACCAGAAATGTATTGATTTCCCAGATTTGAGACGAAATCGCGAAACTGCGATCTATTTGATTATTTTCAAGCTGTTAATCGGAGTTATTCACGCGAAAACAACTTTGTCGGCATGGAAAACATCAAAGTCGAAATTTGAAATTTTCAAATACCAAAAATTCGACAATGAGTCAGGCTATCCCCAAATGTATTAATTTCAAAGATAGGAAAGGAATTCAAGAAACTACGGTCTACTCTGGTAATTTACATGCCCGTTAATGTCCATTTTTCACTATTTCTGATATGCAATTCAATATGGTGACTATCCATTGACTTAAATCAAAATTCCACTGCCAACATTTTATAACCATCCCTTCAAGCATTCAGAAAATATAACCCCCGTGTCTGTATGTAAAATAGAAAAATGGCGTTTGAGGTTTTTACATTTCAAGATGGTGGCACTTCCGGATTGAGCTACAAACTCCATTTTTTGTGTACGAATCAGTGGTCTCGTAGCTAATACCTAAAAAAACCAAGATGATCTGACCTATATTTCGTCGATTTCTTTGAAAATTTCGATCCTAAATTTTTCCAAGGGCAGATAATTTAGAAAATTTTTAAAGTCATTTTTAAAGTCGCATCGGGAAGATCTACATATTTCATAACAATCGCGTATCTATTAAAGAAGTTGTCAAATTGGTCATGACTTCCGGAACGAAAATTTGAAATTGCAGGTGAAATTGGCTTTCGTCAAGGTTTTCAGAGAATTTTTTTTAATAAAACAGGTCTATCAATAACAAAGTTACGACTATGCATTGTTAATTTTTTCGTTCGTAAAATTCGGTGATTTCGAATTCGCAAAACGTTTTGAAAATATATTTAATCAACAGCCACCACCCATTTTTTTTTGGGGGGGGGGATAGGTCAAAGTTTCAGAAACATCCTATGGTTAGATTCTGTGAAATCCGATTTGCAGGAGAAACACACACAAAAAAAAATAATAATAATCTTAACAGAAACAATAAGCTTTCATATGAAATATGAAAGCTTAATAATAACTTAAACAGAAACAATAATCTTTCATATTACATATGAAAGCTTAATAACTAGATCTGCTACTGTCCCATGCAGATATGAAAGCTTTCGTATTCATCGTCACGTGTCATCGATTATATCAAGTATCTTAAATAAAAGGATAAGAATAACAAACTATCAAAATTGGTCAAAAACTCGCGAAGTTACAAGTCTAAATATAGTATGAAACATTGCATAACCTGAAAACTAAAGGGAAATAACTGATACTTGTGTTGCTGTAATCGGGATGACTTCCCACTTCAAAACTTTCAGAAAAATGAAATGAAAATGGTAAGAAAACATCGAAAAATTAAATGAGATAACTTTGAACAAAACTAAAACTTTTTGAATCAGGTTGAACTCAACTGTTTGAATATTTACGTTAAATATGTAAATTTAGAAAATTATAAAGACATAATTATCAAAATCGGTCAAAAAATCACAAAGTTGCAAATTTAAATGTAGTGAGAAACATTGTACCCGGGCCAAAAAATAATCTTTAAACTACATGTAAAGGGAAATAATTGAAACTTGTATAGTTGTAATCGGGCTTCCAAAATTAGAGATATGTTATATAATTACGGTTTCCAATATGTTTGGTTATAAGTAGGAAATCGTGACAACTTCTTAAGCATGTTTAAAAAAAGGGTCATTGACTGCAATATACAAGAATGGCACTCTGCAATAAAAAAAACTGGTCAAAGCAAGACGCCAGTTGACTAAATACAGACGTTATGATACAGAGCGCAAGTGCTAACCATTCAGCCACGCAACCTCCCTAAAATCGGCAAATTGCTCACCTACAGCGAGAAACATTTCAACCGGGCGAAATCTTCTATTTTAACAGTTTAATTTGCACGCTATCAACCGAATATTACAAAACTTTTAAAAATAAGCCCCCCCCCCCCCGATTAGCTGGGAAACATTCCAACCGGGCGAAATTTTCTGTTTATCACTTTTACAGTGCCTTTGATTACCAACCGATTATTACAAAACTTTAAAAATAAAAAAAGAAAAAGAGAAATGCGGCTTAACATCCATTCGACACAAACTAGGTCATTTCGAGACTAACGTATGTTTTTAAATTCTATTTAAAAACTTCCCTTGCGCGTACTGGTCTTTAGCCGTTGGGGGGGGGGGAAACCCAAGGACACAGAGAAAACCCACGAGGTTGGACACCATACTCCATGTCACGTGCCACCTGGAAATCGAAACGACGCCGGTTGACTCAATGACAGACGTTACGATACAGCGCGCACATGCTAACCATTCAGCCTCCCTAAAATCGGGAAATTGCTGACTTATAGCAAGAAACAATTCAACAGGGCGAATTTTTCTGTTTTAACAGTTTGATTTGCACGGTACTTTAATTATCAACCGATTATTACAAAACTTTTGAAAATAAGCTCCAACTCACTAGCTTAATCGTATGCAGTAAATGTTTGGTCTGAATTGAAAGTTCTGCACCAGAAAGTTCATCTCGATTTTCTGGCGTGGTTCCCCCTTGCCAGTGAGGCAGAACGGAGGGCCTGACAAGGGCAGTGAGGCAGAACGGAGGGCCTGACAAGGACAGCTCTCTAGTCGTTCGGATTGGGCGAAAAACCAAGGTCCCGTGTACACATTGGAGTGCACGTAAAATATCCCTAAGCAGTTGGAATTCGATACTGTTGAATAAGCTCTATACGATGACTAAATGTGTAGATTGTAGTCACCCACACTGCATGTTACGCTTAACAATGAAAGGTTGCCGTTATCAATGTTCGATCTTTTTGTTCTTCTACTCCTGATATGCTGGACTGTTGATCGATGGTTTCATATAAAAGACTACTGATAAGATTCTTTGTAGAAGAAGTTCAAAAAAAAAAATATCACGTTTACTTTAGAGAAAAAGACATCTAAAAATGCTCCAAATCGTAAAAATACGACTTTTTGGATTTTCGATCTTGTTTTTTTTTCAGCTACCCCGGACATTTGAAAAAAAAAATGATACAATTATTTCACATAACAGGCTAGCTATTAGACTCTCGATTGACAAGAGTTTCATCGCCCTCCCTTCATTATAACCAAAGTTAACGTGCACTAAAGAATCAACAAATGAGCTTTCTTATCTCTGCTTACCCTAGACAGAAAATGCTCATCTTGGAACTCAATCATGACATTGACCTAGTTAACGTCTACACCAAGACTGAACATTCTAGCTCAACTAGCAGGAGAGTTATTGTGTTCCAAAGTGTCGGCCCTTCAAATTGCTATTACTTTTCATATTCACTTCAAAATGGCGACCATCAGTTGACCTAAATCAAAATTCTACTCCAAACGTTTTTTAGTCATTCCTTCAAGGATTCAGAAAATATAACTCCCGTGTCTGTAAGTACTATATCGCAAAAGTTTTATTGTACTTTATGTTTCAAGATGGTGGCACTTCCGGTTCGATCCATAAACTCCATATTTTGTGTACAAATCAGTAATTACTTATCTAGTATCCAAAAAAAATCAGGTTACTCTGACCTATCTTTCGACGTTTTTTTTTTGAAAAATTTGACACCAAATTTCACAAAGGGGTGATAATTTAGAATATTTCTGAAGACATCATTGAGGTCGCATTGGCAAGTTCTACTTACATTCTAAATTTCATGAAAATCGCACAATTATTAAAGAAATTGTCAAGTTGGTCTCAACTTGAGAAGGGTCACCTAACCATCTATGTGTATCGCAAGTGACCTGTCATTAATCAATCAGGCTAAATTTGAACAGTGATTGGTCCATAGAGTAATTAAGAATGCTGATTTTCTTTGCTCACCGATGTTTTTGTTATAAAGTAGCCTCGTATCATTTGTTGATTGGTGTTTAAACAACATCTAAATATAAATCATTCGATGGATATACGTTTGTGATAAGATAAGGTTATAATGTCTAACATCATTTAACTGTTTTTATAAAGAATACAAGTATTTTACAATTAAATTGACAACCACTCACCAAACGGCACCAGTAACTCCACATTTGATCAAGTGTATTTGATATTCATTATTACGAATTGATCTGGACGGTGTAACAAAAAATGATAATTACCCTTCTAAATTAGAACCACAATACTGACGAAAATGTATCTCGAATCGTTTGGACTGCACACGATGGTAGATTATATTAAAGCCGCTGCCGTGAGAAAACAGAACGGCGGTACATAATGAAACAAATCTTAAAATGGATCTTGAATTAAAATGTATTACAAAACAAATTTTTCAGTAGTCAATTGTTTTATTTAATTAGGGGGTTAAGGAATCATTCAGGCGTTAATAAATACACACGCCGGATGTGTATAGGTAATTAAGCAATCGATCGTAAAAAGTTCACTGCATATCACTGTTGTGACTGTAGGTTGCCAATCAGGATTTGAATTGTTTACAAACGCATTCCACTCTTTCCGTACGATTTAATCCTTGGGAAATTTATGAAACGCCGGTACATTATTCCCCTTTCCCTTGCTATAATTTCCACAACTCTCTATAACACAACGGTAATATGGCATCTTGAAATACACTCGGCAATTATTCTTGTCACAAATATATAATCTATTACAACTAAAGACGAGAAAGGTCGGCTTTTGAAAATGCTTTGACTGATATAGTGATATGTAGCTTACATGTAATTAAGATACAGATGTGACGACATCCTTCGATGTTGGCGTACCATTATTTCAAATAATGTACGAGCAATGTGCCAAGCGTACGTTATTCACAATAGTTGTAATAATGTGCCCGAGTGACGTATTTCATTGAAATGCACGTGCTGGAAAGTGTCTGTATTTTAAGAGGTTTAATCGTCTCGTGCAAGACATTGCGTAATATATCGATATTGCCCTCGTGCTATCGTACTCGTACAATACCAATATATTAGAGGTGACGGTGTTCTCATTCTCGTGGGCCTCGACGCTAAAATGCGGTTAAGAAAAATTACGTCTGAGTTCCTTTGTTTGTAGGTGGCGCGCCGATTTGTAAACATAGCATTAGCACCAATATGCACCAAAAATGTATAAAAAAGGGCATGATAAATAGGCTAAGTTGTTTAAAATGGTGTGTGAAATTTATAGAAATTTAAAATTTGTAAAAAAAAAACACAGACAAACAAAAACGACAAGAAGAACCACAAACGGCCATTTTGAAAAATTTTGGTCATTTTTGCTATGCCAAGAAAAACATACGACATTTTCGTTTAACAACGCCTCATGTCCTTCAAACTTTGTACGTGTGTTCGGTACATGTTTGGTAAACACGTAACAGTAACAAGATTTATGTTTATTGACGTAGAATACTAGTAATATAAACTTGGAAAATACTTACGACTTCGGCGTCCTCAAGTCGTTTTCACGTCCGAGATTGACAACAGACGTGGAGTAAATCCACTAAAAAGGATGACGTAATGCACAGAACGACGTCACCTCGTTCTCGTTCTCGGGTCAAATCTTAACCTCCCTATTACTTAATGTCTTGCACTCGACCAATAAACCACACATAATTACGCGTTAATGATTACGGCAGTCAAATGTTTATTGGACCGACAAATACACACGTGTCAACTGGCTGTGTATATACAGTGATATATTGCACGCGGGCAGTGATATATTGTATAGATGATGTGTATACTATGTGTAGTGTCTGTGACGTCACCAGCCAATCAACCGGATTGAGGTTGTAATTGAAAATTTGAAAACCATTTAGGGCAGTCGGATACTAAAGCGTAAATATCTGATTTAATTTTAATCAGATTAGTTTGATCTTGCCGTAAAATGGATTTTGTAACTATTGAGAACCCGTACGTAAAAATTTTCTGAATCATTTGATGTGGTCTTTAAGCTCACAAAATGTGAAGAAAATTCGAAAAAATCGAAAAATAAAGGGCGATAACTCTGAATGAAGTTTATATTACTGGAACCGGATTGCCTTAAGGTATCCAAAAATGTAGGTCAAATTTGAAAATTTTGAAAAATAACAAAAAATGTGTCTTAAACAACATATTTTCATTTTTCGAACGCTAGAAGTCAGCGGCGAAGTTTTGAAATTGCAAAATTTTCAACTGCTATCGTCCGAGAAAAGACTCAAGGTTTCCGAAAATGTAATTTGTATGAAAATAGGTACAGAATTGACGAATCTACGGCCTTTTTGATTAATTTTTTGGCACCGCACGAAATTCGGCCACTTCCGGTCGGCGCAGAAGTTTCAAATACAGTCGATCAGGTGGCCACCATATGGTTTCCTGATAGAAAATATGTCCCAGATCTGTATCTGTTACAGACACTGAGAAATAGGCTCCCCCTAAAAATAAAATAATAATAATAAATAATAATAATAATTTTAGTAATCACAATAGGCTTTCAGACGATTTTAACAAAAACAATAGTGTTTCACACAAGCTTCGCAGTGTGAAACCCTAATAAGAATAATAATTTTAACACAAACAATAGTGTTTCACACAAGCTTCGCAGTGTGAAGCCCTAATAATAATTTTAGTAATCACAATAGGTTTTCAGACGAAAGTCTGAAAGCCTAAATAATAAAAATTTTAGTAAAAACAATAGTCTTTCAGACGAAAGTCTGAAAGCCTAATAATAATAATAATAATAATCTTTTTAAAAACAAAAAACAAGATTGAACATTCTAGCTCAATTAGAATGGTTTAATATAAAAGACTACCAATAAGAAACTTTGTAGAAGAAGTTACCAAAAAATATTATTTTGACTTTAAGAGAGAAGGACCTTTTAAAATGCTCCAAATCGTAAACATGCCTGATATTTCAAGAAATGATGCAATGATTTCACACAACAGGCTAGCTATTAGACTCTCGATTGACAAGCGTTTCATCGCCCTCCCTTTATTATAACCGAAGTTATCGTGCCCTAAAGAATCAACAAATCAGCATGCTTATCTAGTGAACCTCTACATCAAGATTGGACATTCTAGCTCAATTAGAAGGAGAGTTATTGTGTTCCAAATTCTCGGCCCTTCTAATTGCTACTACTTTTCATATTCACATCAAAATGGCGACCATCATTTGACCTCAATCAAAATTCTGCTCTGAATGTTTTTAGGCCTTCCTACAAGGATTCAGAAAATATAACTTCCATGTCTATAAGTACAATATCGCAAAAGTTCTATTGATTTTTCACGTTTCAAGATGGTGGCACTTCCGGTTCGATCGACAAACTCCATATTTTGTATGCGAATCAGTAATTACTTGTCTGGTATCGAAAAAAAAAAATAGGTCACTCTGACCTATATTTCGTTGTATTTTTTGATAATTTTGATCATATAATAAATCCGAACAAGAAAAAATAAATCCTTAAAATCGGTCACAATCTAATGAAGTTAATGTGATATTAATCGTAAACAACTTTGTCGGGAAGAAAAACATCAAAGGCAAAATTTGAATTTTTGTAATATTCAAATACCTAAATACCGTATCCCGGCTATCCTGAAATGTATTAATTTCAGATATAGGAATCACATTGAACAAAGTATGCCCTGCTGTGCTTGTTTAGAAGCCCGTAAATGCCGATTTTTCACTATGTTTCATATTCACTTCAAAATGGCGACCATCAGTTGACCTAAATCAAAATTCTGCTCTGAACGTTTTTTAGGCTTTCCATCAAGGATTCAGAAAATATAACTCCCATGTCTGTAAGTGCAATATCGCAAGAGTTCTATTCATTTTTCACGTTTCAAGATGGTAGCACTTCCGGTTCGATCGACAAACATCATATTTTGAGTACGAATCAGTAATTACTTATCTAGTATCGAAAAAAAAATCATGTCATTCTGACCTATATTTCGTCATTTTTTTTTTGAAAAGTTTGATCCTTAATTTCACCAAGGGGAGATAATTTAGAAAATTTCTAATCATATTTTTGAAGTCGCATCAGTACTTATATTAAATTTCGTGAGAATCACAGCGACGAATTTTCGAAAATCTGAAACCACAGATCTCAAGTAATTATCTCAAGGTACTCAAAGAAAAAAGAATTAGTAAAATAGGTCAAATAGTCACAAATTTACAGCAATGTAGGTCAAATACATTTGTTCGTAAAATGCGGTGATTTCAGATTCGAAAAACGGTTCAAAAATATATTTAATCAACAGCCACCTCCCATTTTAGGTAAAAGTTTCATAAAGATCCAATGGTTAGATTCTGAGAAATCCGATTTGTGGATAAAACACGAAAAAAAATATCAATAACCCTAACTTTCTCAGCCAATGCAAGGATCGAACACGCCACCTCCAGATTAGCGAGCCTGCGTCTTACCCACTTCATTTTAATAAAATGTGGTGACTTTTTATACCGGGTATTTAATAAAAATTAAATCGGTTAAAACGAATAGAGGGGATGAAGACATGTTCTTGTTGCAAAGCTATTGTTTATTTGAAAGGAGAAAGATAGATATCCACAGATCACTTCCTGTCATGCCATGTTCCCCGTCACGTGTCATCAATATTAAGCGTCTTTAAAAAAGAACAAGAAAATATTATGAAAAACGTTGCATTCAGACAAAAAAAGGGGAAATAACCGAAGCATGTATATAGCAAATACAGGAGGCAGATACCATTAATCTCCCCGTTGACCTCAATGTTAATTCTCGACTCTGCCCAACTCCAACTGCCCAACTCCAACTTTTTCCCAAATTTTCGTTAATGCTGATATTCGAACCCCATCAAGACATTGACCTAGTGAATGCCTACACCAAGTTTGAACATTGTACCCCAAGAAGAGTTATTGTGTTTCAAAGTCATCATGGTATTGGCCTAATAAACACCTACACCAAGTCTAACTCAATTAGAAAGAGACTTATTATGTCCCAAACTAGATCATTTCGGGACTAACATATGGTTTGATTTTATTTCAGTATTTCGCTTGCGCGAGGAGGTCTTAAGCAGTGGAAGGACATCGGAGGAAATGAAGAAAACCCACCAAGTTGGACATGCGACCTTACTCCTTGTCACCTACAACCGGGGATTCGAAAACACGCTAGTTGACTCAATGACGGGCTTTATGATACAGCGCGCGCGTTCTAACCATTCAGCCACGCAACCTCACTTTGAAATAAGACATTAGCGTATGTCATATAGGGAGAATAGAAGTCGCTCACATACAAAATGGTAAATTAATGAGTCAAAGGTTGGGCTACTGTTTTAGAGTATTTAATTGTTTTAAAGAGACACGTTAAGGGTTGTTCTTGGTTAAATGAAAGTTTAATTTTAAATAAGACGAACGTCTACCAATAAAATTAGGATTTAATAATGCCAGACAAATATTAAAATAAAGTTTTAAATTAATAATAATTAATTATTGGTCCGATGGCAATGAGGTGTTTTGTTTTAACGGATGAAATAAATGTACGATTGGTGTCCACACTAAATGGGTAAGGCGTTTCCGCGCCAGCCAGGATGTCGGGTGTTAGATCCCTGCATTGGCCGAAAAAGTTCATCTCGATTTTCCGGCGTGGTTTCCCCTTGTCAGTGAGGAAGAACGGAGGACCTGTAAATGATAACTTATCAGATTGTAGCCACCCACACTGCATGTTTCGCTTAACAATGAAAGGGTGCCGTTTTCAATTTTCGATCCTTTTGTTCTTCTATTCCTGATATTTTGGACTCTTAATCGATAATTTCATATAAAAGACTCTTTGTAGAAGAAGTTCCAAAAAAATATATTATGTTTACTTTACAAGAAAAAGATCTCTAAAAATGCTCCAAATCGTAAAAATACGACTTTTTGGATTTTCGATCTCTTTTTTTTCAGCAACAGGCTAGCTATTAGACTCTCGATTGACAAGCGTTTCATCACCCTACCTTCATTATAACCAAAGTTATCGTGCCCTAAAGAATCAAGAAATCAGCTTGCTTATCTCTACTTACCCTAGACAGAAAATGCTCATCTTTGAACTCAATCATGACACTGACCTAGTGAACGTCTACACCGTCCACACCAAGACTTAACATTGTAGCTCAATTAGAAGGAGAGTTAATGTGTTCCAAAGTCTTAACCCTTCAAATTGCTACTACTTTTCATATTCACTTCAAAATGGCGACCATCAGTTGACCTAAATCAAGTTCTGCTCCGAATGATTTTTAGCCCACCCTTTAAGGATTCAGAAAATGTAACTCCCATGTCTGTAAATACAATATCGCAAAAGTTCTATTGATTTTTCACGTATCAATTTGGTGGCACTTCCGGTTCGATCCACAAAATATGAAAATCAGGTCATTCTGACCTATATTTCGACGAGTTTTTTGAAAACTTTCACCCTTAATTCCACCAAGGGGAGATAATTTAGAACATTTTTGAGGACATCATTGAAGTCGCATTGGCAAGTTCTACTTACATTCTAAATTTCATGAAAATCGAACAAATATTAAAGAAATTTTCAAGTTGGTCCCAACTTCCGGTTCGAAATCACAGCGACGAAGTTTCGAAATTCGAAAATCCGAAATTGCAGATTTGAAGTAAATGTCTTAGGATACTCAAAGAAAAAAGATAGGTCAAATAGTCACAAAGTTACAACATTGTAAGTCAAATGCATTCGTTCGTAAAATTCGGTGATTTCGGATTAATAAAAAGTTTTGAAAATATATTTAATCAAGGTTCGCACCCCATTTTTTGGGGGTAGGTCAAAATTTCAGAAAGATCAAATGGATAGATTCTGAGAAATCCGATTTGCAGAAAACACACACACACAAAAAAAAATAATAACTAGTTCTGCTACTGTCCCATGCAGATATGAAAGCTTCCATATTCATCGTCACGATTATATCAGGATAAGAAGAAAAAGTTATCAAAATTGGTCAAAAACTCAGGGGAAAGAACTAAAAATGGCAGGTTGAAATACGACTTTTTGGATTTTCGATCACTTTTTTTGAAAAAAAATGATACAATGATTTCACTTGCTGTTAGACTCTCGATTGACAAGAGTTTCATCGCCATCCCTTCATTATAACCAAAGTTATCATGCCCTAAAGAATCAACAAATCAGCTTGCTTATATCTGCTTACCCTAAGCAGAAAATGACCATCTTTCTTTAACATCAATCATAACATTGACCTAGTGAACGTCTACACCAAGATTGAACATTTTAGCTCAATTAGAAGGAGAGTTATTGTGTTCCAAATTCTCGGCCCTTCAAATTGCTACCACTTTTCACATTCACTTCAAAATGGCGACCATCAGTTGACCTAAATCAAAATTCTGCTCCGAACGTTTTTAGGCCTTACTTCAAGGATTCAGAAAATATAACTCCCATGTCTGTAAGTACAATATCGCAAAAGTTCTATTGATATTTCACGTTTTAAGATGGTGACACTTCCGGTTCAATCGCCAAACACCATATTTTGCATGCGAATCGGTAATTACTTGTCTAGTGTCGAAAAACAAAATTAGATCACTCTGACCTATATTTCGTTGATTTTTTTTGAACATTTTGATCCTTAATTTCATCAAGGGGAGATAATTTAGAAAGTTTGTGATCATATTTTTGAAATTGCATTGGTAGGATCTACTTACTTACTAAATGTCATGAAAATCGTGCAACTATTAAAGAAGTTGTAAAGTTTGTCTAAACTTCCGGTTCGAAATCACAGCGACGAATTTTCGAAATTCGAAAATCTGAAACTGCAGAAGAAAATGTTTTTTTTTACAAGGTACCCAAAGAAAAAATAATTAGTGAAATAGGACAATAAATAATAAAGTTACGACTATGCATTGTTAGTTTTTTCGTTCGTAAAATTCGGTGATTATGAATTCGTAAAACGTTTTGAAAATATATCTAAACAACTTTCGCACCCCGTTTTTTTTGGGGGGGGGGGGGAGTAGGTCAAAATTTCAGAAATATCCTATGGTTAGATTCTGAGAAATCCGATTTGCAGAAAATACACAAAAAAATAATAATAATAATCTTAACAGAAACAATAAGCTTTCATATGTAATATGAAAGCTTAATAATAACTTTAACAGAAACAATAAGCTTTCATATGAAATATGAAAGCTTAATAACTTTAACAGAAACAGTAAGCTTTCATGTGAAATATGAGAGCTTAATAATAACTTTAACAGAAAAAATAAGCTTTCGTATGAAATATGAAAGCTTAATAACTTGAACAGAAACAATGAGCGATATACTGGTTTGTCATCAAGTGCCAATAACTCTTGCAGTAATTATCAGAAATCGCTGAAAATCAATAGTCTTCTTCGTCTCCTGACTTTTAGCACTGTATATTAACTTTAGTCTCTAGAGCGTCCACAAGATTTTTTGAAGTGATCTCCTGACCTTTAGCACTGTATATTAACTTTATCCTCTAGAGCGTGCACGAGCATTTGTGGACGACGGACGGACGGACAAGGGCAACGTCAACATACGACCACATTTCAATGTGGGCGTATAAAATGATAGTCAGAAAAGAGATCCTAACTGTACAACTTATTTACAGTGAACATTTGTAGATTTGTGAATGTTGTGTACAGCATTGTTCAAGATAAAAACGCTTGTCAAAATACGACAGTTTATATCTCTAGATGTTAGATGTATCCAATGTCTGTCACGTAGTCAGACAAATCCTTCAGACAATTTGGTCGAGTAAAACCAGTATCCTGATCAACTGGCTGCCCTATACTGAAATTAACAATGATAAATTATTCTTCCGGCAGAGTAAATGGTATGTGTGAAATTCCTGCCCCTTAAAACCCTAAGAAAGTTACCAAGTTTATTCTCCTCGCTCAATTTTGGCGGCTATCTTGTAATTCACCATTACCCGCTACATTTTTCACCCTGAAAATTATTTCAATGGATTCCTTGACCGCCCAAACCTGGGTAAAGACACCAAATTCAGCACTTTAGGACAAATCCAGATAGAGTTATATCGGGTATAATGTTACGGCGACCACCTTGGACGCCATCTTGAATTACACCTTTCTGCCACATATCTGGAATGTCTACCCAAGTGTAGGGGACATATGATTGCACACAGAACGCCCCTCGGCCCCAGGACTACTAGTTTTCCAGAAAAACTTTCCCCGCGGACCGGAGTTGAGCAAAATTTTTACATAATGAAACTGAAAACCATTTATAACTTCAAAAATATCAATTTTACGGCCTAAAATGTATTATCAACATATAGGAAAGGGATACCAAGGAATCCAGAAATGACGTCGAAAGTGACTTACGATGTCAGAATTCAAATGGCGGAACTATGGCGTCACTGTGATGTCAAAATTGAAAATAGCGGAGACGTGTTGTGATTGTCAATAAAGCAACAACAGCAAGCAAATAGACAAGAGGAATATTCTGTACACCATAAAATATTCATTCGGATCATCACCAATAAAGTCATCAAAACATTCTTCAGTTCTGATTTGTTCTACCCCTTACCAAATTCATCTTCTAAATCAATGCAGATTTGTTCGCTATTTAGACAACCCTCCCCGTGGCATCCTTCACACGCTTCAACACATTTCAAGCCATTCTGTGTACCAGAACATGACGAGCATTTGTTTTTCATGACTTACATTTATATACTATTCAAAAAAAGTAGGGGATATTTGATTTTTAAGTGTTATTAAAGTCACCTAATGAAACTGACGAAGAAACAAATGACAAAATGAAATGAAGTTCACATTCATCGATTTATTCAAAATGATCGTTAGACTATGTAAGGCACAGACTGACCATTATAAGGGTAAAATGATACCCGGGGTCAAACAGCAAAGTTACCACAGCATCAGAACAAAGTCAGTAACGGGAAAATCCTCCTGTTTGCCAAACAAGCATTGATCCGACGTGGCATACTCCTAATGAGACGTCTAAGGTCATTTTGGTCCAGATTGTCCCATTCCTGTTGCAACGCAGCAGCAAGTTCTTGGACATTGACGTAACCTCTGTCCAAGCATATCCCAGTCATGCTCGATGGGGGAGAGGTCGGGACTCGGTGCTGGCCAAGGTAATGTGGTGATGTTCTGTTGTTGGAGGTAACACGTAACGATCCTGGCCCTGTGACATCTTGCGTTGTCATCCTTGAAGATGTTGTCCCGGTAGTACTGGCCTGTAACACGCCCTGCAACAACATGTAAAGCCGTTCTTCCAGCAACAGTGATGCCTCCCACACCATAACAGAACCACCCCCAAATCGATCATGTCTGATGACGTTAACGTCTTGGAAGCGCTCGTTTCGACGACGCCACACCCTCCTACGTCTGTCCAAAAAATCAACAGTGAACCTTGACTCATCTGAAAACATCACATTGCTCCAGCGTCGATTATCCCAGTGTTGAAGATCCCTACACCAACGACGTCTTGCCTGAATGTGATGATCTCTCAAACAAGGGATCACGCGAGGACGTCGGGCGCGAAGGTGACCCCTATGCAGTCGATTCCGAATCGTCTGGCCACTCACTCTCACACCAGTGTCTGTTTGAAGACAAGCGCTGATCTGATTTGCTGTGATGACACGATTTCTCAAGGCCAAGGTACGGATAAATCGATCCTGGGCTTGAGTTGTCGCCCTTGGTCGGCCTGAGCGTGGTCTGTCCTGTACAGATTGTGTATCACGGTATCTGGACCATAGCCTGCTTATGACAGACTGGGAAACATTCATCGTCCGCGCCACAACCGCCTGTGTTGTGCCGATCTGTAGCATGCCAAGGGCACGTAACCTTTCATTTAGGGTAAGCCGACGCATATTAAAATTTGTTTTCTGGTAACTAAAACAATTAAACTGATGTTTCCACCCTGGAATTCAATGCCACAATGACTGTAACATTCAAAGTCAGAGTCGTGCAAATCTTGGGTTGGACCCCCATGATGATCCCAAGCATCACCTGCATTCCATGCGGTAGCTATTGGTGCGTTTGGGCGTCACATGTAACTGGAAATGTTTCTTCTGTTAGGTTCTATAGTGACTTTTTTCGTAGTCATTTGCATATTTTAGTATTATGCCCCCAAAATCAAATATCTCCTACTTTTTTTGAATAGTATATTTACACCGGATGAAATTCAGAACTTTGTCTGGTGCTGATGGAAGAACAGTCTTGATGAGAACGTATCTATTCCCTATCACTTATCACCCACTTTTCACAGGATCGACGCCATCGTCTGGTTCATCTCAAATTCTAACCTGATGGCAAATCATGATATTTGATAATGCTCCTCGTGTAGTTCCTATCCCTGAATTCTGTCTAGCCAAATTCTGTAAATAAGTGTTTTCAACCCGGTTCTGCCGAAGATGTTTCTATCAGTTTAGATGGTTATAATTTTTGTCAAGGTCCCCTTACAGATGGAAAATCTGTTCTTCTTTTGTTCGATAGTGGTTCATCTAAGACACTGATTTCGTCATCAGCTTTCTAATCTTCTGCGTACTTACCTGTAAATATTTCAGATAAGCCCTTGCAATATTGTATGGTTAATGCTTCTACCCCAATTTGTGTTTCTTCAATTAAGTTCCCTGTTGTTGTTCAAGGATTCAAACTTCCAGTTGAGGCTTGTATTGTACAAAATCTTGTAGGAATTGATATTATTCGAATAACTAATTGTGGCATAGATATTGTGGACAAAGAGTTTTCCACAGATGTCAATTTATTGGAGAAACAATTTGATCTTCAAATAGCATTCTTACACCCAGCCAACAGTCAGATTTCCATCGCTTCCTTCGGCAACACAGAGAAACCTTTAGTCTACAGGGTGAAATTGTTCATTGTAAAGATCTAGCGATCGACATCGATGTTAATGACAAAGCGCCTTTCTATATCCGACCATATCACACAACCGACAATGATAGGGTGCCCCAAGTGCCTACTGAAAAGTTGTACTAGACACGTTGAATATGCACGCTTTACTTGGTTCACTACTACTAATTTTCTGACAGTCTCGCACACTCGTTGAGTCTATAAATGTGACCACCGCTACAAAACCAGTCACATGTTTCAATTTTTAAAAACTGTGATTTAATGCTTATCTTAAAGGGGACTGAAATTGCTTCCTGTTAATATATAAAATATGCAAATCACAAAAAAAATTGGCTGAGTTATGGCCATCTGAAGTTTCCATAGACGTGGTGCTGCCAAATACAAAATAATGAAAAATTTGCATTTTAAAACAGCCAAAATAAATCCAATAGGAACACATATCTATAGCATACATCAAAATGAATTTTTGTGCATATAACAATGTGTTGTGTAGCAACATTTGTAAAAATTTTTATCAACATATTTCTTTGGTAACATTTTTTTTATTATTATTATTTTATTTTAATTTGGTTTTTTTTTTTGGGGGGGGGGGGCGCTGAAATTAACCTAAAATCCATATTTCTTCGAATTGGCTTTGTTATGGCTACAAATGCCTGGTTCCACATCTTAAATATGATTTTTGCCACAAAAAATCATTTTGCCCAACTTAATTTGCGTTGTTTTTTAAGTGATAATATTTCTAGGGTCCCCGAAATAAAATTATTTTTGCCCGTTACCATAGTAACAGTTTTACAAATAATTGGTTTTACATCAAATTCGAAGGGAAAAACCAAACCAAACCCCTCTTATTAGAGTAGAAATATTACCACATGGCCCATTTTCACACAATCTTATGCAGTGACATTGAATTAAACAATCACAATAACTACTCATTTTTTTTTAACTTTCTAAAATACCTGGAATCACATGTTTTATTTTAGTTATGTTCACGAAAACGTAGTCCCATATTAACAAAAGTTTGACACATTAAAATATTAGTTTTATACATCAAAACAGATTAGCTTAGATTTGTGTTTGATATCTAAAAACTATAAAGTACTGATTTTGGCTGGTTACCATGGCAACATTTAAAAAACACAATAAATTTTAATCATATTCAAACCCACTTTATTTGATTGAAGTCCTGGAACGACATATATGAATTTCACCTGATTATAATATTTCTTTTCTACAATGATTTACATAACTAGCAACAGAGTTACAGCATTTACGGTTCTTTTTTTTTCACAGCGTCCACAAAATACCCATTTTTTTATTATAATTTCGCAAAAACGTTCGAATTAATGAAAAATAGATGCTTTTTGTAAGCGTTTAGTGCTAAAAATTTTCTGTAGTTTTGACCCAAATAATGTATTTTGCCATGTATATAGAAATAGAGTCGTGGACAATGCGGCTGAGTTTGTGCTGGAGGGTAACAATAGCAACAGCCCGTGGAAATTCTAAACACACTAGTAACTATTACAGTTGTAAAAAATCTATTGTTGACGATTCTGAGTAGCAGTAATATTTATCGTTTTGCTTATTACGGCATCTTTAGAAATTACGTTCGTTTTATTTTTTAAATTGCTTTATCCGTCACATGACCGTTAGAAGCGATATATTTTGGTGCAAATAATATCTCTGAATAATTTGGGTTGGACAGGAACATGATACCAGCAGTATTTTCATTTTACTTTTACAAGGTTAGAAATACAATTGTTGAGACGCCCACCGTGTGTTATTTCTAAATTCGATTTCTTGTTCCAGCTTTCTGTCACGTTTCGTAAAAAAGTAGTCTGGATTATCCCGGCCCGTCAATCAGACGGAGAATGGTCGGTAGGCTGGTGAAGTGAGACTAGTTTCAAAACAAAGGCACGTAACCTATGTTTTACTCGAAAGTGTCTGGGTGTTATGGATGAAGCTCCGAACCATTTTTCAGTGTATTATTTATTATGGTTAAGCTTATTAAGTTCAACATGACCGTTTATTTAGTGACTATAAATGTGTGAAATAGATTTAAGACATGTTATATATATAAATATCGTGGTGTAATTGTTGAGCTATTTGGAGATATTTATATATGGTGGGGCACCCTAACAATGAGAAGCACATTATTGACAAAGATTTGCAAAAAATGGCTAAACTTGGTATTTTGTCGGAGGGACAGCAACCCTATACCTCACCGGTGCTTATTCTTCCTAAGAAAAATACCACTGAGAAGCGTGTTGTAGTAGATTTCCGCTATCTCAACCCTCATAAAAGATAGGTTGCCAGGCAACGAAACATACGCCCACAGCAGCTCAATCGTCCGGGCAGTCAACAAGGGTTGTCGCATATTTTAACTTTTTTTTGGTAATGAAACATTTGTAATACACTAAAATCTAATTGGTACAGACATCGTGTCAGAAGCATGGCAGTGGCCTCTCACTGTGATTCAATGTGCACAGGCAGACTCCCAGTGAGAGGCAGTAGCAAAACTTCGGTATTGATGTCGTTTGACTACCTGCTTGTATCAAGTAACGAAAACTAACTAGTACATTTGTTACGCCAGGTCAATGCTCACTCGAACTTGATCAACCCTAAAGTTATATCAAAAGCAAATGAAGGTGCCACGCCCACTTCTGTTTTATGGCGTATCTAGTACGTTTTTCTACTACGAATCTTATCAATATGATCGTTGGTGCGATATTGCTACTACCTCTCACTGGGAGTCTGCACATTGAATCACAGTGAGAGGCCACTGCCATGCTTCTGACACGATGTCTGTACCAATACCTCAGTTTATTGCAATTATCCAAGCAAAACTAGCAAATATGGCGACAAGACAGACAAAATGACTATTCAGACATACATTTGACACAATTTTGACTATAGTGGGACATTAGCACAATATGGCTATGCTGATTGGATGGGTTACCGCATATCGCAGGTACCCGGGAGAATATAGCAATGACACCGAATAAAATGTGAAAATGTGCTCTCCATCGCAGTCCTACTGATCTATGCCAAATTCATACTAAGAATAATCAAAATGTAAAACTGAACAGGGAGAACACGGGGCAAAAGAACAATTTGGATTCTATGGTAGTGTTGCTGTCCTATGACCTGACACATTAGACAAAAATCCAGCAATGAGAATGGTATTATTTTTTTTACAAGGAAAATAAAATGCAGCTAGAGAAAGGTACACTATTTACAATTTAGGGGCGGCAGCATTAAGGAACAAAAATAGATTGCCAGGCAACGAAACATACGCCCACACAGCAGCCAAATCGTCCGGGCAGTCAACAAGTGTTGTCGCATATTTAGGAATTATCAGAAAAGCATTAGAATTTGTTTGGTTTTTATAATTCAAACGTTTTTTTTTTAAATCAGATAACAATTGTGACCTCTAGAGGGACCACAAGCTAAAAAAGGTGATTTTTCGTACAATCAGGGTCCATAATTCAGGAAGTAATGACCCGATGGGCGCAAATATCGAAAGGAACCAAGATCTTTGGGTTATAAACATACATGTCAAGTTCCATCAAAATCGATTCAAAATTGTGACCTCTATAGGGTCCACAACCTTGATATAACATATTTTCACACTATTCGCGTACAAACGGCGGCCATTTTGTCCGTCAATTCTAGTCCGATATTCACGTAATTCAAACTCTCTCTTCATGACCATGTAACGGTCATATAGTCAAACGTTTTTTTTTAAATCGGATAATAATTTTGACCTCCAGAGGGACCAAATGCTAACAAAAACGATTTTTCGGACAATCCGGGGACATAATTCAGGAAGTTATGATCCAATGGGCGCAAATATCGAAAGGAACCAAGATCTTTGGGTTATAAACATACATGTCAAGTTTCATCAAAATCAATTCAAAATTGTGACCTCTATAAGGTCCACGACCTTTATATAACATATTTTCACACTATTCGCGTACAAACGGCGGCCATTTTGTCCGTCAATTTTGGTCTGTTTTTCACAAAATTCAAACTCAACCTTCATAACCATGGAATGGTGATATAATCAAACGGTTTTTTAAATCGGATAACAATTTTGACCTCCAGAGGGACCACAAGCTAAAAAGGGCGATTTTTTGGACAATCCGGGGACATAATTCAGGAAGTTACGATCCGATGGGTGCAAATATCGAAAGGAACCAAGATCTTTAAGTTATAAACATACATGTCAAGTTTCATCAAAAACGGTTCAAAATTGTGACCTCTATAAGGTCCACAACCTTGATATAACATATTTTCACACTATTCGCGAACAAACGGCGGCCATATTGTCCGTCAATTTTGGTCCGATTTTCACGAAATTCGAACTAAACCTTCATAACCATGGAAAGGTGATATAATCAAACGTTTTTTTTTAAATCGGATAACAATTTTTACCTCCAGAGGGACCACAAGCTAAAAAGGGCGATTTTTCGGACAATCAGGGGCCATAATTTAGGAAGTTACGATCCGATTGGCGCAAATATCGAAAGGAACCAAGATCTTTGAGTTATAAACATGCATTTCAAGTTTCATCCAAAATTGTGACCTCTACACTGTTCACAAGCTAAAAAACGTGATTTTTCGTACAATCAGGGGCCATAACCCATGAAGTTACAGTCCGATACATGCCAATATCGAAAGGAACCGAGATCTTAGGGTGATAAACCTATATTTTAAGTTTCATTGAAATCGGATAAAAATTTTGACCTGTAGACTGTTCACAAACAATTGTGGACGGACGAACAGGGGCGACGACAATATACGCCCACATGAAAATGTGGGCGTATAAAAATAGGTTTAGAGATCATACTATTGCATATTAAAAAGTGTCCATGACACAAGGTCATATCGGCCACGGAAAATGGTGGACACAAAAATTTTCAGAATCTTGTCAATATCATAGGATAAATGCAGTTTTTGCTTTTTCATTTAAAAGAATCGAATTTGCTGCCAGCTCAGATCCAAATTGTATCGATGAACTGGGCATATCGTTTTCGAGCAGTTAAACTTTTGAAACTCTAGCCAGAATGAGTTTCCATTCAGTATGAAGAACTGTATCAATGCCTTGAATCAACAAACCACCCGGTGACCCAAGATCTGCTCGTCATATTTTACACCCGCCATAGAAAACAGCAGAAACCATCTCTAATCGACTAGCCCGACATGGTGGAACAATTAACTCACGAACCGCCGATAGGTAAAAAGTCATCACGATTGCCTAAAATCTCAAATCAAGCGTTACACTGCCACTAATGCTTCCCCGAAGGTGATTAAAAAGTACCATAAAGGCGACTATGACAGCTTCAGAGAAAACGTGCAACATCATCGATGGAATTACAACCAAGACTCTTCTGTTGAAGAGATATGGTCAGAGCTGAAAGATGTTCTCAAGCCGGGCACCAAAAACAATATCCTAACAGTAAAACTTAACCAAAGGAAAAAAAACCCAACGAAATAGTGATCAGCCATGGATAATTAAAGACCTGGAAGTTCTTTTCAAAAAGAAATCCAATGCTACTCCATTGCCAGGCGTGAATGTACTGATGACACGAAAAACGCTTATGACCAGATGGTTTGGGAAGTAAATCGAGTGAAAGCCGAAGCAATCAAAAACTATGATAATATAGTTGCTGAACAAGCTAAGCCCAACCCAACCTATTCTACAAAGCAGTTAACAAGTGCACCAAAGTCAAAGAAAGTATTCCCATACTCTAAATCAAAACCCAAGATAGTAATGCAGTCACTGACTCAGAGAAAGCTGAGACCCTAAATTCATTCTTTAGTTACGTCTTCGTTGACGTCACAAGTGATTGACATCAAAAGTGACAAGTTACTTACAGAAGGCAGTGGTGTCCCTCAAGGTAGCATTATCGGTCCCATTCTATTCCTAATAATCATTAACGATGTACCTGCTCTAGCAGAAAATTTCATAATGTCATTCACCGACAACACACCACGCTTTGGTGATGCAAATTGTGACTCGACCCAACAAGACACCCAGAGTACAGAATGGTTTGTGAAATTCCGACCCGACAAATGTAAAGTGATGAGAATAGGTAAAGGTCACCACCAGTATGAATACACCATGCACAACGAATACACAATGTGGTGAAACTCACAACGGTGAAAGAAGAAAAGGATCTTGGTGTGTTAGTCGATGATCAACTTGAATTCCATTCTCGCATTCTTGAAACAACAATGAAGCCAAACCAAAAAGTGGGAATGATCAAAAGGGGGTTCAAGTATCTCGGAAAAACACTCACTAAACTCTTCCAATCCCTAGTCCGCCACGGTTTAGAGTACTGCCACTATAGTCCTTTCACGTGGATATGCTCTATGTAATCCACACTCCATGGATGGGCAAAAGGTCGAAAAAGCGCATTTTGACCCAAATTTGACGTTTTTAGAAATTTCGATTTTCTGAGGGAGAGGCTCTTGTATGGGTTGAGTCCAAACCTCACTGATCAGCAAGCGTCTTGTAGGCACTGATGGAGTGATGACACCGTTTTTATTACTCGGGAAATTCGAGAGATGGAATGAAGCACAAATAAACGGGCTGAAAAAGGAAAGCAACAGGGAAGAAATATATCATAAAGATCAGAGTTCATATTTTTAAGGACGCCACTGCTCATCACATATTGCGTTGCATCCAGTTTTATTTCTTATTTTGATAAAGCATGCTATGAACTTTGATAAAGCATGCTATGAGATACTATGACATACCTGCAAAGGCGGTGCTACAAGGATTTTTTGGATAGCTGTATTTTGCCTCTTACAAGATATACCATTTTCACTGAGCTCAGAAACCCCCATAATGCAACATTTGCTAAAAATGGTGCCCATGTTACAAAGTCGGAGACATGGCCTTTGCAATGAGAGCATGACAACTACCCTACATAACATACTTTATGAACAACGATATTTCAAATATTTGATATTTTCAATGAAAAAAATAGCTATTTTCGCATGAAAAACTACTGTTCCAGCTGTAGGCCCCAGGGTAGGTTTTGGGCCATGGGACTTCACCACATTTATAGCAATGCTTAGGTGGTCCAATAACCAAAGTATGGTTAAAAACTTTGAACTTACAACTTGGGCGTTTTTTCCAAATTTTGCATGATTTTCTCATGGATTCATTCTTAATATCATGGATTTAGCTGTTCAGTTATCAAAATTCATTGAAAATCAAAATACTTGGCAGTAATTATTTGAAATCTCTGAAAATCAATAGGCTCCTTCGTCTCATGACCTTAAACACTGTATGTAAATTTAAAGTCGATCAGATATTAACTTTGGCCTCTAGAGCTTCCACAGGATTTTTTCGAAGTGATCAAGGGCCATAGCTCACGCACTAATTATCGGAAATCGCTGAAAACCGATAGGCTTCTTCGTATAAATTTAAAGTCAATCGGATGTTAACTTTAGCCTCTAGAGCGTCCACAAGCAATTGTGGACGCCGGATGGACGGACGGACGGACGGGGGGGGGACGACGACAATATACGACTACATTATAAATGTGGGCGTATAAAAACGTATGAACCACCTATTCCCTTTTCTGTCTGAAACACTACGCATCATTGATAATTCTGGAACAACAGTATTAAGCGGTCTTGATTTAAAGTCAGCATTCTTTGCCTTGGCCTTGTCACAAAATGCTCGATAGTATACCCTGCATCTACACAATGTCAAATAGCCTATTCATAAAAGTAGATGATGAACAAGTATTTATAAGTTCTTGGGGTGTTTATTCCAATCAACTGTCACAACACAAAAATGATGTCCTTTCAGAGTGAGAACCTCAAGTCAACTCGAGTACGCTCTCACACATACATACAACCTTACATTAAAGGGACAACTCATATAGTATCATTACTATATGACACTATTACTAAGACGTGTATTGACTACACTAGAAATGGTCAACCTGTTACGGTAGCTGCCAATGACACGGATATTTTGGTCTTATTACGGCACCATGCTCACCGCGTTCATGTTCAGGTTAGAATTTGAGATGAACTAGACGATGGCGTCGATCCTGTGAATTGGGGTTGGCAAGTGATTGAGAATAGATACGTTCCCATCGCGACTGTTCTTCCACCAGCACCAGACAACGTTCTGAATTTCATCCGGTGTAAATGTAAATCGTTGAAAAACAAATGCTCGTCATGTTCTTGTACACAGAATGGTTTGAAATGTGTTGAAGCGTGTGGAGGATGCAAGGGGGAGGGGTTGTCTGAATAGCGAACAAATCAGCATTGATTTAGAAGATGAATTTGGTAAGGGGTAGAACAAATCAGAACTGAAGAATGTTTCGATGATTTTATTGATGATGATCCGAATGAATATTTATGGTGTACAGAATACTCCTCTTGTCTATTTGCTTGCTGTTGTTGCTTTATTCACAGTCACAACACGTCTCCGCCATTTTCAATTTTGACATCACAGTGAACCCATGGTTCCGCCATTTTTTATTCTGACGTCGTACGTCACTTGACGTCACTTTTGGATTCCTTGGTATCACTTTCCTATATGTTGATAATACATTTCTAGGCTGTAAAATTGATATACTATTCAAAAAAAGTAGGGGATATTTGATTTTGGGGGCAAAATACCAAAATATGCAAATGACTCCGAAAAAAGTCACTGTAGAACCTAACAGAAGAAACATTTCCAGTTACATGTGACGCCAAAACGCACCAATATCTACCGCATGGAATGCGGGTGATGCTTGGGATCATCATGGGGGTCCAACCCAAGATTTGCACGACTCTGACTTTGAATGTTACAGTCATTGTGGCATTGAATTCCAGGGTGGAAACATCAGTTTAATTGTTTTAGTTACCAGAAAACAAATTTTTGATATGCGTCGGCTTACCCTAAATGAAAGGTTACGTGCCCTTGGCATGCTACAGATCGGCACAACACAGGCGGTTGTGGCGCGGACGATGAATGTTTCTCAGTCTGTCATAAGCAGGCTATGGTCCAGATACCGTGATACACAATCTGTACAGGACAGACCACGCCCAGGTCGACCAAGGGCGACAACTCAAGCCCAGGATCGATTTATCCGTACCTTGGCCTTGAGAAATCGTGTCATCACAGCAAATCAGATCAGCGCTTGTCTTCAAACAGACACTGGTGTGAGAGTGAGTGGCCAGACGATTCGGAATCGACTGCATAGGGATCACCTTCGCGCCTGACGTCCTCGCGTGATCCCTTGTTTGAGAGATCATCACATTCAGGCAAGACGTCGTTGGTGTATGGATCGTCAACACTGGGATAATCGACGTTGGAGCAATGTGATGTTTTCAGATGAGTCAAGGTTCACTGTTGATTTTTTGGACAGACGTAGGAGGGTGTGGCGTCGTCGAAACGAGCGCTTCCAAGACGTTAACGTCATCAGACATGATCGATTTGGGGGTGGTTCTGTTATGGTGTGGGGAGGCATCACTGTTGCTGGAAGAACGACTTTACATGTTGTTGCAGGGCGTGTTACAGGCCAGTACTACCGGGACAACATCTTGGCAGTCCATGTTGTGCCGTTCGCACGACGTCATGGCCGCCGTTTCATCTTCCAGGATGACAACGCAAGATTTCGCAGGGCCAGGATCGTTACGTGTTACCTCCAACAACAGAACATCACCACATTACCTTGGCCAGCACCGAGTCCCGACCTATCCCCCATCGAGCATGACTGGGATATGCTTGGACCGAGGATACGTCAACGTCAACATCGTCCTGTCAATGTCCAAGAACTTGCTGCTGCGTTGCAACAGGAATGGGACAATCTCGACCAAAATGACCTTAGACGTCTCATTAGGAGTATGCCACGTCGGATCAATGCTTGTTTGGCAAACAGAGGAGGATTTACCCGTTACTGACTTTGGTGTGAGGCTGTGGTAACTTTGCTGTTTGACCCCGGGTATCATTTTACCCTTATAATGGTCAGTCTGTGCCTTACTTAGTCTAATTATCATTTTGAATAAATCGATGAATCTGAGCTTCATTTCATTTTGTCATTTGTTTCTTCGTCAGTTTCATTAGGTGACCTTAATAACACTTAAAAATCAAATATCCCCTACTTTTTTTGAATAGTATATTTCTGAATTTTCATTATGTTGACCGGGGGGGGGGGGGTGGCAAAATTTCAAAGTGCTGTAAAAAAAAATTGCTGATCTCCGATCGGCGGGGAAATTTTTTCTGGAACACTACGGACATAATAGTTGTGTCAGAAAATGAAGAAATCATTTGGATAGGAATTTCTTCCCACAAAGCTGGATTTGACACCATCTCCAACCAGCCTAAACTGGGATAATCAAGACCGCCATACGCCATACAGTGTGCACGCCAATGTGTAAACGGGACGTATAAAAACTGACTTTGAAACGTTTGAGTTAAGTTTCCTATAACACGAACTTGACCCAGTTATCTTTTCTGAAGAACGTCGTTTCTGCTTTCATGTCCAACATTGAACTTGATAATATAGCAAGTAAAATAGGTTGCCAGCCAAATCGTCCGGGCAGTCAACAAGAGTTGTCGCATATTAAGGAATTATCAGAAAATCATTAGAATTTGTTTGGTTTTTATAATCAAACGTTTTTTTTTTTTTTAAATCAGATAATAATTGTGACCTCCAGAGGCACAACAAACTAAAAAGGGTGATTTTTCGTATAATCAGGGGACATAATTCAGGAAGTAATGACCCGATGGGCGCAAATATCGAAAGGGACCAAGATCTTTGGGTTATAAACATACATGTCAAGTTTCATCAAAATCGATTCAAAATTGTGATCTTTATAGGGTCCACAACTTTGATATAACATTTTCACACTATTCGTGTACAAACGGCGGCCATTTTGTCCGTCAATTCATGTCCGATTTTCACGTAATTCAAACTCTCTCTTCATTACCATGTAACGGTGATATAGTCAAAAGTTTTTTTAAATCGGATAATAATTTTGACCTCCAGGGGGACCAAAAGCGAACAAAAGCGATTTTTCGGACAATCCGGGGACATAATTCAAGAAGTTATGATCCAATGGGCGCAAATATCGAAAGGAACCAAGATCTGTTTTTCATAAAATTCATACTCAACATTCATAACCATGAAATGGTGATATAATCAAACGTTTTTTTTTTTTTAAATCGGATAACAATTTTGACCTCCAGAGGGACCACAAGCTAAAAAGGGCGATTTTTTGGACAATCAGGGGCCATAATTCAGGAAGTTACGATCCGATGGGCGACAAAAACCGAAAGGAACCAAGATCTTTCGGTTATAAACATACATGTCAAGTTTCATCAAAATTGGTTCAAAATTGTGACCTCTATAAGGTCAACAACCTTGATATAACATATTTTCACACTATTCGCGTACAAATGGCGGCCATTTTGCCCGTCAATTTTGGTCCGATTTTCACGAAATTCGAACTCAACCTTCATAACCATGGCACGGTGATATAATCAAACGTTTTTTTTTTAAATCGGATAACAATTTTGACCTCCAGAGAGACCACAAGCTAAAAAGGGCGATTTTTCGGACAATCAGGGACATAATTCAGGAAGTTACGATCAAATTGGCGCAAATATCGAAAGGAACCAAGATCTTTGGTTTATAAACATGCATTTCAAGTTTCATCCAAATCGGTTCAAAATTGTGACCTCTACACTGTTCACAAGCTAAAAAAACGTGATTTTTCGTACAATCAGGGGCCATAACCCATGAAGTTACGGTCCGATACATGCCAATATCGAAAGGAACAGAGATCTTAGGGTGTTAAACCTATATTTTAAGTTTCATTGAAATCGGATAAAAATTGTGACCTGTAGACTGTTCACAAACAAATGTGGACGGACGGACGAACAGGGGCGACGACAATATACGTCCACATGAAAATGTGGACGCATAAAAAGGGACATGGTAAGCGTTGAGGACCGGAGGTCATCATGTGACATTACATGTTGAGCACATTCATTGACTTAGCACATAAGCGCAAAGGTCACCTCCAGCATTAACCTTGATAATACAGGGACGTTTGAACTCAAAGCTAAGGTTGGTTAGTGTTGACTACTGGAGGTCTCCACGACCTTTCATATTGATCGCAACGATTGATTTCCTTTCGGATATGGACCCTCTGTGTCATAACGTAGCACATATAAGCGCAAAGATCCCGAGATTAATGGAAAATTTTAAGTCAGGGTCAGCGTCAAGGTTAGCGCGATATTCACACGTAAAGACCAATCCAACTGGTCAACACCAAATGGCGCACCAAATTACACGAAAATTATTAATGTTTATAAACCGCGGTGTTAGACAACTAGCGAAATGTGTCGGAATACGCCTCGGATAATTTATCTCTCGTTACAAATTTAAGGTCGGTAAAATAAAAAGTTATTGATCGATTCCCTGAACATCCCCTGAAAAATTCTTTACGACAACCAGAGGTGCGAAAATGAAATAGCGCCGTATAAGCAATATCGTAGGAGTCAACAATAAAAAATATATATTGTATACTGGTAACTGTATTTTGCATTATATACTATTCAAAAAAAGTAGGGGATATTTGATTTTTAAGTGTTATTAAAGTCACCTAATGAAACTGACGAAGAAACAATGATCGTTAGACTAAGTAAGGCACAGACTGACCATTATAAGGGTAAAATGATACCCGGGGTCAAACAGCAAAGTTACCACAGCATCACAACAAAGTCAGTAACGGGTAAATCCTCTTCTGTTTGCCAAACAAGCATTGATCCGACGTGGCATACTCCTAATGAGACGTCTAAGGTCATTTTGGTCCAGATTGTCCCATTCCTGTTGCAACGCAGCAGCAAGTTCTTGGACATTGACGTAACCTCTGTCCAAGCATGTCCCAGACATGCTCGATGGGGGAGAGGTCGGGACTCAGTGCTGGACAAGGTGATGTGGTGATGTTCTGTTGTTGTAGGTAACCTGTAACGATCCTGGTCCTGTGACATCTTGCGTTGTCATCCTGGAAGATGAAACGGCGGCCATGACGTCGTGCGAACGGCACAACATGGACTGCCAAGATATTGTCCCGGTAGTACTGGCCTGAAACACGCCCTGCAACAACATGCAAAGCCGTTCTTCCAGCAACGGTGATGCCTCCCCACACCATAACAGACCCCCCACCCCCAAATCGATCATATCTGATGACGTTAACGTCTTGGAAGCCCTCGTTTCGACGACGCCACACCCTCCTACGTCTGTCCAAAAAATCAACAGTGAACCTTGACTCACCTGAAAACATCACATTGCTCCAGCGTCAATTATCCCATTGTTGACGATCCCTACACCAACGACGTCTTGAGTGAATGTGATGATCTCTCAAACAAGGCATCACGCGAGGACGTCGGGCGCGAAGGTGACCCCTATGCAGTCGATTCCGAATCGTCTGGCCACTCACTCTCACACCAGGGTCTGTTTGAAGACGGGCGCTGATCTGATTTGCTGTGATAAAACGATTTCTCAAGGCCCACGTTCGGATAAATCGATCCTGGGCTTGAGTTGTCGCCCTTGGTCGACCTAAGCGTGGTCTGTCCTGTACAGATTGTGTATCACGGTATCTGGACCATAGCCTGCTTATGACAGACTGAGAAACATTCATCGTCCGCGCCACAATCGCCCGTGTTGTGCCGATCTGTAGCACGCCAAGTGTACGTAACCTTTCATTTTGGGTAAGCCGACGCATATCAAAATTTGTTTTCTGGTAACTATAACAATTAAACTGATGTTTCCACCCTGGAATTCAATGCCGCAATGACTGTAACATTCAAAGTCAGAGTCGTGCAAATCTTGGGTTGGACCCCCATGATGATCCCAAGCATCACCTGCATTCCATGCGGTAGCTATTGGTGCGTTTGGGCGTCACATGTAACTGGAAATGTTTCTTCTGTTAGGTTCTATAGTGACTTTTTTCTTAGTCATTTGCATATTTTAGTATTATGACCCCAAAATCAAATATCCCCTACTTTTTTTGAATAGTATATAATAAACTAATAGTTTAAAATATCAGAAATATAAGATTTGAAAGTAACATCATATCTTATCATACATAATAAGTATTATAACAAACACAGAACATTATATAAGAATATATTTAAGGTATTCATGCAACTAATTGCTTATTTACATGGTATGCTGGCTAACTGTATTTTGCATTATATAATAAAACAATAGTTAATAATATCAGAAATATAAAATTTTACACGTAAAATCTTTTATATATAATTAGTCTATCTATATATTTTTAGCAACCATAACAAACACAGAAAATTATATAACATATTTAAGGTATTCGTGCCACAAACTTTTACGATAATCATAAACTTCGATAATGGGCACCTCATGTTCAGATGCACTTTACAATTATTTGAATATAAAACTGCTTATTGATAATCAATTATACACCAGCTAAGTAATAGCATATCAAAAGATGGGTTGCCGGGCAACGAAACATACGCCCACAACAGCTAAATCGTCCAGGCAGTCAACAAGAGTTGTCGCATATTCTTATTTTTTGGTAATGAAACATTTATAATACTCTGAAATCTGATTAAGATTAACAATTCATAAAGTAATTATCAGAAAATCATTAGAATTTTTTTTATTTTTTTATATAAAGTTCTGCCCCATGCTAACGTTTGGTATACGAAACATTTAAAATCATGGATCTAGCTGATCTGTTATCAAAATTCATCTCAAGACCTTGAACTCTGTGTATCAATCTGAAGTCAATTGGGTGATAAGTTTGGCCTCTAGAGCATTACAAAAGATTTTTCAAAGTGATCAAGGGTCATAACTCTGGCAGTAATTACCAGAATTCGCTGAAAATCAATAGGATTTTTCGTTTCATGACCTTAAACACTGTGTGTAAATCTAAAGTCAATCGGATATTAACTTTAGCCTCTAGAACGTTCACAAGATTTTTAAAAGTGATCAAGGGCAGTAATTATCGGAAATAGCTGAAAATCGATAGGCTTCTTCGTTGCATGACTTTAAACACTGTATGAATCTACGGTCAATCGGATATTAACTTCGGCCTCTAGAGGGATCACAAGATTTTTTGAAGTGATCAAGGGCCATAACTGACAATAATTATCGGAAATCGCCGCATGACCTTAAACACTGTGTATAAATTTAAACTCAATCGGATATTAGAGCGTCCACAAGAAGATTTTTTGAAGTGATCAAGGGCCATAACTTTGGCAATAATTATCGGAATTCGCTGAAAAACAATAGGTTTCTTCGTCTCATGACCTTTAACACTGTGTATAAATCTAGAGTCAATCGGATATTTCAATGTGGGCTTATAAGAATTCTACCCAATTAAAAGCAGAGTTTTAATGTTCCAGAGTTTTGACCAATCAAATTGTTTATCGCTCCTTAGCCTAAGCAAAAAATTCGCACCATCGAACTCAGTCAAGGTAATGATATAATGAATCTTTATTCTGAGTTGCATTGCTCACATTTCATTATAACCAAGTTATCGTGCCGTTAAAGCATTAATCAATCAGGTTGCTTATCTTTGCTTATCGTAAGCAGACAATGTCCATCAAGGCATTCACCTAAAGAAAACCTACACCAAGTGTGAACATTCTACCAAGATTAAAATAAGTGTTCCAAAGTCTCGACCAATCAAATTGCTTATCGACCTGCTTACCCTGAGTAGAACATGTTCATTAATCAGGGTACTCATGTAATGAAACTATACACCAAGTTTCATCACCCTAACTTAATAAGAGCTAAAGTTATCATGTCCCAAAGCATCAACCAACCAAATTGCTTACCTAACGTGGGGGACAAAAAAGAAGCGCCATAAACCAGGGAGTTACGGTCCGATATGTACGAATATCGAAAAGAACTGATATCTTTTGTATATAAACATATTTGAAGTTTCATCAAGATCGGATAAGAACTGACTTCTAAAGGGGTCTCAAGGGTCCACAATCTTGACATAACATACGTTTACACAATTTGCGTAACCTGGGCTAATGGAAGACGGGCATACGCAATACAGTGTGCTGTGAGGTAAATTTTGCCCGGGAAGCGGCGCTACGGCCCACTCTTATATCGAATTCCAACTGCCAAGGGGTCTATTAAATGCAGGCCAATGTGTGCACGGGCGAACGACTAGACAACTGTTCTTGCCAGCCCCCCCCCCCCACCCGTTTCGTATCACTGACAAGGGTACACCACGCCGGAAAATCTAGATGAATTTTCTCGGACGATGCAGGGATCGAACACCCATCCGACCCCTGGCTTGCTTACCTCTTAGAGAGGTCTACAAGCAAAAAACTGGATTTTTTGTACAAATCCGTCTTTTTCTACTATCAAGGGCAATAATCCTGGACGGACAGGTACAGTGACAAAAACGTCCACTTGAAATTGTGGGCGTATAAAAATCACTGAACATAGAGCTGTTGCAATCCAAAAGCAGTTATCTTTCATCGATGCACTAGTGAACAATGCGATCATCAGCTTATTTGCCACACAGTGACGCATTAAAGGGAAAAATAACATAAAATCAAGCCTATTTAAATTAATCAAACAAACCGTGACAGTTTACCTGAAAGGATGACTTGTGATTTTAAAGTTCCAATAGCATATTTTTAAAATGTATTAAAATAAAGCCCTAAAATAGATTGTACCAAAAACAGTCCTACCTTGTTAAAGAATAATCCTATAATTCACTATTACCAGTTGAGAAAATTGGCAAAAATATCATTTTCAACTTCAAATTCAAACGTTTGAAGATGGCCGTCCATGGAGAGCAATGGGAAAACAAGGGAGGCAATTGAGTTACTATTTCTTCAATCAGCCTGTGTCACCCATTTTAACGCCTGTAAAAGTTTGCCCATGATCGTATAATAGTGAGTTGACAACCCTTTGAGAAAAAGGCATAGAAATAATTATGTTTTGACTTAGAAAAGATAAAATTGGAGCTTTAAGAATCTATGTTTGGAGAAATCTAATCTTTAAGGCCCATCCATTCTCTCGACCAGTTTTTAGCAAAGGGGGATAGCTCAGGCGGATTTTGAATTATTAACTAGGATCGATGACACGAATACTTCAAGTCAAATATGAAAAGATCCATTAAAGATGGGTTGCCTGGCAACGCAACATAGTCAAATTGTCAAGGCAATCGACAAAGGATATTGCACATTCTTCTGTAGGTAATGGGGACATTTGCGAGACACATATATTAATTTCATACAGATCGAATGATAACTTATGTAGTTAAAGCGTTCACAAAGTTCAAAACAGGCTATGGCTGTAGAAGTGTTCAACAAAAATTGCTGATTTCAATAGCATTCTTTATTTCACTTGTCTAAATAATGCATACAAATATAATACAGATAGGATGTCAACTATGTTTGTCATTTAGAGGGTTGACAAGGGGCTCAGCTCAGCAAAGTGAAACATGGACCGTAATTCTAGAAGATATAAGCGAAAATTGTTGAAACAGAAAATAACTGTGGTCGTTCAAGCGTTCACCGAGTTCTACAAAGTGAAACATGCTATAATTAATTAACGGAAATTCATAAAATCTAACAGAATTCTTCGTTTTGCTTATCTAAATAGTGCATATAAATTTAACTGATAGGAAAAAAACTTTTTTGTCGTTGGACAAATTACAAAGGGTGCAACAAAATGAAACAAGCATCATAACTCTAGAACAGTGATTCTCAACCTTTTTTTGCCCACGACACACCATGGAATACATGAGAAAATAACGGCACACTCCGCCACATATATCAAAAATATTTGAATTTTACAAAGTAAAAACTTGGCAAATCGTAAACGGCATACAACCGTACACAGATTATTCATAAGACACATAGAATGACAAACAAACAAAACGAAACACGGCTTTGAACTAATTTTATTGCAGTGTTTCGAATTTCATTAGTCAAATAGTTGGCTTCCTTGGTGAGAAATTTTCATAGTTTGCCGTTCAAAATCTCGTAGCACACTTAAGACGATCTCACGACACACTTGGGTGCCGCGGCACACTGGTTGAGAATCACTGCTCTAGAATCTAGAAATAATTAATGGAAATTGCTGAAATTTAATAGGCTTCTTTATTTTACTAATCTAATACATATCAATTTAACACAGATAGGGTGATAAAGTGCATATATATATATATATTTAAGGGCTAGGGCAATAACTTTTTTGTCGTTGGATCGTTGACAAAAGGGTACAACAAAATGAAACAAGCATCATAACACTAGAAATGATTAATGGAAATTGCTGAAATTTAATAGGTTTCTTTGTTTTACTAATCTAATACATATCAACTTAACACAGATGGGTGATAAGTGAAACCTTCTTCGTTTCACTAATGTAAACATAATTTCAAAATGATCAGAAAATGAATGTAGTCTGTCGAGTGCAATCTGATTAAAACACAGAACCTATTTCGTTTCGTATTAGGTTCAAAATTTCGTTTTTCCTACACTAGGATCTGGAAGAGTTGTTACAATTGACATGTTCTAAATGGTTTGGGGTATTAGCCAATGAAACGGTCTGTTACAGCGAGCTTTAAGCGTGTTTTGAACGGAATTGTGGGTAATCCACTAGTAACATCAATGCCGATTGGTTAATCAAATGTCTGACGTCATAGGGTCAGAAGCCGCTCGTATGAACTCTGGCGATATGATATGCACAAATATGTCATTTACCACGATCTTTGAGTTAAACAGATATATTTCAACTTTCAGCATTATGGTGTAACGGTGATATATTCAAACGGTTTGTTGTTGAAGCGGATAAAAACGGTTACCTCCTGGGGAACCACAAAATAAAAACGCGATTTCTAGTACAATCAAGGGTCATAATGCAAGAATGTTGCGCGAATATTGAAGGAAACCAATATAGTTCGGTTATAAACATATATTTCCAGTTTCATCGAAATCGGATCAAAATTGTGACCTATAATTCCCGTTTACACATGGCCGGGATGAGCGTGTGGCTATAGGTACGATAAGAGGCCGCGATAAATTTTAAGAAATTAACCCGTTTACTTTACTCTAATAACCAGTCTCAGGAACGTGCAAAAGCACTCCAAATGTAGAACTCCCCACAAAAAAGTTAATTTCAGTCCCTGTACAAATTACCCAGATGAAAACAATTATAATGACTGAGTAGCCATTTTGACAGAACTGATGACAGACCGCTCCAGGCCCAACGCGTTTAAGTTTGGCCCGTTTACACTACAAAAGAAACAAAGGGTGCCATACCTGGAACCGTTCCTGGTACGCTTAAAATTTGTAATGTAAACGGGGTTATAGGAAGTTATGACCCGATGTGCGCGAATACCGAAAGGAACCGAGATCTTTGGTTAATAAACATCAAAATCGGATCAACATTGTGACGTCTAGGGGGATTACAACCTTGATATACCATATTTGTTTTTTTTAATGAAACTCGAACTCAACCATCATCACGGTGTATTTGTGATATAGGAAAGGATTTTTTTTTTTTTTTAAGCGGCCATAATTCAAGAAGTTACGATGTGATATGCGTAAATATCGAAAGGGCCAAGATCGTTAGGTTATAAACATTCATTGCAAGTTTCGTCAAAATCAGATCAAATTAGTGGCCTCTCGAGTATCCACAAGCTTAAAACGTGATTTTCCTTACAACCAGGAGGCATTACGGACCGATATTTACCAATATCGACATTAACCGAGGGTTTTGGGAGATAGCCCTGTATTTTAATACAATAGCATTTTTTTTAAGTTATATTTTTAAAATTTATTAAAATAAAGCCCCAAAATAGATTGAACCTATAAACAGTCCTACCTTGTTAAAGAATAATCCTATTAATCCTATAATTCACTATTGCCAGTTGAGAAATTGGCAAAAATATCATTTTCAACTTCAAATTCAAACGTTTGAAGATGGCCGTACATGGAGTAGAATGGGAAAACAAGGGAGGTTATTGAGTAACTATTTCCTCAATCAACCAGTGCCGCCCTTTCTAACCCCCCAAAATTTTTGTCCATGATCGTATAATAGTGAGTTGACAACCTTTTGAGCAAAAAACATAGAAATAATTATATTTTGACTTTCTTAGAAAAAGTGAAATTGGAACTTTAAGTTTCGTCAAAATCGAATAAAAATATCTTGCCAGGCAACGAAACACACGCCCACACAGCAGCCAAATCGTCCGGGCAGTCAATTTTAAGTAATCATCAGAAAATCATAATTCAAACTCACACATAACTACGGTGTAACTGTGATATAATCAAACGTTTTTTTAAATCAGATAATAATTGTGGCGTCCAGAGGGACCACAAGCTAAAAAGGGTGATTTTTCATACAATCAGGGGCTATAATTCAGGAAGTTACGATCCGATATGGGCAAATATGCAATGGAACCAAGATCATTAGGTTATAAACATGTATTCCGAGTTTCATCAAAATTAGTTCCAAATTGTGACCTCTATAGGGTCCACAACCTTGATATAACATATTTTCAAACCGTGATATAATCAAACGTGATATAATCAAACTTTTTTTAAATCGGATAATAATTTTGACCTCCAGGGGGACCACAAGCTAACAAAAGCGATTTTTCGGACAACCCGGGGACATAATTCAGGAAGTTATAATCCGATGGGCGCAAATATCGAAAGGAACCAAGATTTTTGGGTTATAAGCATACATGTCAAGTTTCATCAAAATCGGTTCAAAGTTGTGACCCGTATAAGGTCCACAACCTTGATATAACAGCCTTGATATTTTCACAGTATTTGCGTACAAACGGCGACCATTTTGTCCGTCAATTTTGGTCCGATTTTCTCGAACCTTCATAACCCTGGAACGGTGATATAATCAAACGGTTTTTTAAAGCTTAACTCCGGTTACAGAATACTGAAATAGTGTAATAAAAAAAAAGTTAACGCCCGCAAGCCGCCATACTTGTTTCCAATTTGTGAAATAAGTATGGCGGACATGGAGGCTTATGACCTGGAAAGGTTAGTTGATCTCACTTCCAGTTTGTTTCTCGTCAGCTAGCTATACACATCCGGCTTTATTCTCTTCACACGGTTCACTGATTGCTGTATCCCCCCCCCCCCAACAGTATACCAAATTATTGAAGATTGCAAAATGTCTGATCAGGTAGGCCTGTAAATAATTATATGAACTGCGTCTACTACAATATAGCCTAAGCTTTACTCTAAAACAAAAGATGCAACCAGATGTCTTACCCAACTTATTTTTCAACCAAAACAAATCACCTATACAAACTATTAGTATTGCCTTCTTCGTGTTCCATGTTGAATAGTGTTCATGAAAACGACCAATGGACATAACTACATGTTTGGGACGGCTCTCATTGGGGAGTGTTTGACAGTGCTAAATTTATTGATGTGATGTTTTTTTTCTCCATTTTACCAACGTGTAAGAAATTGATATTGTAGTAGACGCAGTTCATATAATTATTTACAGTCTTACCTGATCAGACATGTTCAATCTTCAATAATTTGGTATACTGTTGGGGAAAAAACAGCAATCAGTGAACCGTGTGAAGAGAATAAAGCCGGATGTGTATAGCTAGCTGACGAGAAACAAACTGGAAGTGAGATCGGCTAACCTTTCAAGGTCATAAGCCTCCATGTCCGCCATACTTATTTCACAAGTTGGAAACAAGTATGGCGGCTTGCGGGCGTTAACTTTTTTTTTATTACATTATTTCGGTATTTTTGTAACCGGAGTTCAGCTTTAAATCGGATGACAATTTTGACCTCCAGAGGGACCACAAGCAAAAAAGGCGATTTTTCGGACAATCAGGGCCATAATTCAGAAAGTTACGATCTGATGGGCGCAAATATCGAAAGGAACCAAGATCTTTGGGTTATAGACATGCATTTCAAGTTTCATCCAAATCGGTTCAAAATTGTGACCTCTACACTGTTCAAAATCTAAAAGATAGGTTGCCAGGCAACGAAACATACGCCCACAGCAGCTAAATCGTCCGGGCAGTCAACAAGGGTTGTCGCATATTTTTACTTTTTTCGGTAATGAAACATTTGTAATACACTAAAAACTGATTAAGAGTAACAACTCATTATGTAATTATCAGAAAATCATTAGAATTTGATTGCTTTTTATAAAGTTTTACCCCCCGCTAACAATTAGTATATACATGAAACATTTAATATCATGGATTTAGCTGTTCATTTATCTAAATTCATTGAAAATCAAAATACTTGTTCATTTCAACACCTTAAAGTGCCAATCCCGATAACCTTTTGGGGAATAAAACTGCTTAATTTTGTGTTAAAATCCATAACCTAAGGCCCACCTACTAACCCGATATTTGTGATACGCTTGTAAATAACTTAAACCTGACAGTCTTCATCTGGAAATGGATAAAACCAGACTTTTTTCTATAAAAATAATATGTAGGTGAAATTTACCTTTTGTTATCAAGTACAGGGCTTGTGTCATTCACTGTATAGACCTCTCAAGAAACATTAATCGATTATCAGGTCACCCAATTAAAAAATTGACCCGAAATCTTAAAAGGGTTACGTGTCCGGATAAGCAGTGTTGACGTTCACGTCCAAACGACTCAATATTTTGAGCTGAAATTTTGAGACAAGGTAAATACACCATGCCACTATATTTTGGTCCATAAATTTCATAAATACTCGGATTTTAATTTTTGAGACCCTGTTCTTATCGGGATTGTCCCTTTAAACTCTATATATCAATCTGAAGTCAATCGGATGATAACTTTGGCCTCTATAGCGTCACAAGAATTTTTGAAGTTATCAAGGGAGATAACTCTGGCAGTAATTATTTGAAATCACTGAAAATCAACAGGCTTCTTCGTCTCATGACCTTAAACACTGTGTATAAATCTAAAGTCAATCCGATATTAACTTTGGCCTCCAGAGCGTCCACAAGATTTTTTGAGGTGATCAAGGGCCATAACTCTGGCACTAATTATCGGAAATCGCCGAAAATCAATAGACGTCATTGTCTTATGACATTGAACGCTGTGTATAAATTTAAAGTCAATCGGATATTAACTTTGGCCTCTAGAGCGTCCACAAGATTTTTTGAAGTGATCAAGGGCCATAACTCTTGTAGTTATTATCGGAAATCGCTGAAAAACAATAGGCTTCTTCGTCTCATGACCTTAAACACTGTGTATAAATTTAAAGTCAATCGGATATTAACTTTAGCCTGTAGAGCGTCCACAAGCAATTGTGGACGCCGGACCGACGGACGGACGGGGGCGACGACAATATACGACCACATTTCAATGTGGGCGTATAAAAACGTGATTTTTCGTACAATCAGGGACCATAAACCATGTAGTTACAGTCCGATACATGCCAATATCGAAAGTAACCGAGATCTTAGGGTGATAAACCTATATTTTAAATTTCATTGAAATCGGATAGACTGTTCACAAACAATTGTGGACGGACGGACGGACGAACAGGGGCGACGACAATATACGTCCACATGAAAATGTGGGCGTATAAAAATTGTGACCTTCTAGAATGTCCGCAAATTGTGAACGGGCGTACAAGGGCGATGACAATATGCGTATAAGTCTACATGAAAATAAGGGTGTAAAACAAGGTAGAATCATCACTTTAATCTGGTACTTGTTAATATTGCCGCCATATTAATGCCAGCGTCTGCCAGACAGGATACGCCCACATTTTGCAAGAGATGGATAGAGAACAAGCTAAAAATAACAAGTCAACAGTGAGGCTGATGTCACAGGACGAAATCACCAAATAAATAGATGACACATTAATTAATCCCAAATTTTATCCAAATGGATATACCATGTTTTTTACACGAAATTGGAACTAACCCATCAGTAGGGTGATATACTAAAACTTTAAAACTAGATAAAAATTGTGTCCGATTTTTCATTCAACCAAGGGCCATAATTATGTTACGATCCGATATGCTAGAATATATCGAATGAAGCCAAGATTTTGAGGATATAAGCATGCATTCCGAGTTCCATCAAATTGTGACCTCTGAGAATCCACAACCTTATTTTACACTATTTGCGTACAAGGGTCGGCCATTTTTTCCGGTGGTTTAGGTCCGATTTTCACGAAATTCGAATTCAACTGTCATTAGGGTGTAATGGTGATAATACTAAAACCCGTTTTTTAATCTGACGAAGAACGTGAACTCTAGAGGGACAAGCCAAAAACGTGATTTTTTGTACATTCGATGACCTACCCTACATGAAGATCTGACCGGTTGTACTGGGACGTCACATGACTCACATCAGCGGTCACATTGATTAATCAATCTGGACGTTTCTAGGGGCATACCCACAATTCATATCAGAGCACGGCAAGAACTCGATGCAAAACACCATTTCATTGGCCAATCCTTCACATCAACTAGAACCCGTGTTTGTATATTAACTAGTCCAGATCCAAGAGAAGTGAAGACAAGTAAAATGAAATTTTGAACTATAAAAAAAAAAAAGAAACGTAAAAGGATCTGTGTTTAAATCAGATTAGGTATGACGAATCCAGACACGAAGTTTCATCAGTCTCAACAAATTAGAACCAGTCCAGGTTTTCCAAACAAACTGCTTATCTCTGCTTAAAACTTAATGAAAAATGCGCACGATCCAACACTGTCAGGGCATTAACTTAATATACACCTACCCCATGTTTGAAGATTCTACCTCAATTAGGAGAGCACATGTAATTATGTTCCAAAATCTTGATCAATCACATTGCTTATCTCAAGCAGAAAATTCTCAACATCGAACTTATTCAAGGCATTGATGTAATGAAATTACACAAAGTTTCAAGACTAACTCAATTAGAATCATAGCTATCTATCTTCGAAGTCTTGACCAATCAAATTTCTTACACCTCTGATTACTCAAGAGAAATTGCTCATCAAGACATTGAACTAATTAACAATCATACCAGATTTCATCATTCTAGCTCAATAAAGAGTTATTGTGTCGAACATTGTGATCATTTTAATAGTCCCCTGTTTTCTAGGAAGGGTTGACAATATTTCTAGATGCAGTTAATAGCATCTGAACAAAGACCTTGGTTTTAGCCTTAAAAGACTGTTTTATCAACAACTACACCATTGTCTAATTGTTTTTCTTCGGATAGGTTAGAATCTTCAGCAAAGTTGCTGATGTCTAACTTCTCTTTCTTAGCCTCAGGTCCATCCTCTAATTCATCAGCTTGACGTTTAATACTTTTAATAGATTCTTTTTCCTCTTCCACTTTATTTTCAGTATTGACAGCTCTATCTGCCATGTAATCTTGAACTATTACTTGTTCAGTTGAAGAATTTAAATCTGTGGATGCAGAGGGCCGTCTTCTGCTAGGTCGTAGTATGGATCCATCTTTGAAATCCTTCAATACTGAATTCTCTTCTATACATTTTTTCTTAGTAATGCTGGGTCTATATGCTTTATCCCCACTGTTAACTTCCTCGGGACTGTCACTATCAGTATCTATATACTCTATCTCTTCATGTGACCTTTTCATGCCTGAAATCTTCTTTGGGGAATTTTCATCATCAGAAATAATTTCAATAGTTTCCACTTTTTTTATGCTTACAATTTTCGATCTGATCAAACTGGCAATCTTCAAATCTGCTTCATGTAGAGAATTATGGACATTTACTCCTTTCAGAGCAGCTCTTCCTAGAATTTCAGACATCTTAATAACATTTACAGTGCACTTCTTAATGTGTTTATCACGAATATGTTTCACATGATAAGCTGGGTGGAAACCCTTTTCATTGCACAATTCACAGTTTCGCAAACCTCGCCCTGATTTAAGACAGGTATGCTTATCTAGTGAAATTCTATCTGCAACAACCATACCACATTTCATACAAGTATGGTGAACGCGCATACAATGTCTTGTCAAATCTACATTTCTAGAAAAGTGGAGATTACAAAGTACACACATGCTACCACGAGAGGTGTCTTGTTTCAAGGTTGGTACCTTGGGAGCATTTTGCCCCACTAAAGAATCAGCCTTGATCATAACACCATGCCCTGCTACCATATGACTTTCTACTCCCCTTTTACTACTGCAAATTAAGCCACAGAAGATGCATTTACATGCTGCAAGATAACTATTTAACTCTTTGTTGTGAACTATTCTCATGTGCATCAAAACATTTGGTACTTTATGGCCACAAACGATACATTTGGCAGCACTACTACTTGGGTTGTTCACTTTATGGACTTCTAAATGTTTTTGCAGACCTTGAGCTGTCCAGAAACGAGCGAAACAAGTGGCACAATATAGAGGAGCTTGAGTTCTGTCGAACACACCAACAGGTATTTCAATCCGATGAGCATAATAGAAATGAATCCTTAGGGCTTTACGATCTTTTACATAACCCCCACATATTTCACAAACTTCAAAACCTGAATTGTCTGCTGGGGTTTTAGTCTGTGACAAGAGCTGATTATTTTTATCAATTAAAGTATTGATCTTATTAGAAAGATTTGGTCGATTATTGACGGTAACAATTTGACTACCACCACCCACGTATTTAACAGAAGCCTGTTGTAATGCCCCTGTCCGTGGTTTGGGTGCTATGTTCAACTGTGGACGAGAATTAGTTAAAGGAGTTATCTGTGCGGGTAGTCTGGGTTTGATAGTTTCTTTTCTCTTATACAAAATATTCTCTAAACAAAAGTTGACTTCCATCCCTATGATGGAGTTTTGCGAGAGATTTGTTTTCAGATTAAAGTTTTTCAAACAACGGAATCTATGTTGCGTTAGTTTGCTTTTAGAATTGTTTTCGTAAGGACAAAGATTACAAGTCCAGAATGGTTGTTTATCTTCTAATCTTCCTCTCATATTATGCATGGCTTCCATATGATAAATAAAGGCTGCAGGTTGTCTAGTTGTATAATCAGGGCAAATTCCACATGTCAAGTCATTATCATTCCAGTGGGGATACTCTTGATGATTATACAACACATTAGCCGATTCAGTTCTAAAACCACAGCCACACTTTTTTTTCAAGTTTTGTTTTATTGGACCTACCAAGTCTTTTAGTTCTGCTTGAACATCTTTCAATTTATTTAAATCTTCTGATTCTTTGTCTGATAATTTTCCTGCTGCCTTTCTATAAGTCTGTATACGAACTAAGTCATTATATACAGTTTCTCTAACCAAGTCATTGCCAAGGTCAAACAGCAATTTCGCTAAAGGTCCTAGTTCACTGTCTGGTTGTAGCTGCTGAAACTTTGGACGATGATAAACACGATTAGTTATTTCCCATCGTATTAAGCTCATCATTTCTTTACTTGACTGTGGTGAAGCTACTGCAGATTTTTGATTCAATATGGTGGTTATTTGTGGTTTACTTATCGAACTATTAGTAAGCAATGATCTTGAATTTGATATTTGATGGATAGTATTTAATCTTTGTTTTAGATCAAGACTGTTGCTACATGTATATTGCTGACCAGTTAATGCCGGAACAACTGTAACATTTGGAGCCTTAACACTTTTCATTTGCTTAGAAGTTACTATATTAGTTGTACTATTGACCAAGGAGGAAGGTATATAGAGATTGACCAAAGGTAGCGTTTTGTTCTTTTGAGTAGTAGTGGGAAGCAATAACGGTAATTGTTGAACTTGAGGTAATGGAGGAAGAGGGGGTAGATTAATACTGACATTGCCAAGATTATGGGGATTAGTAACAGACTTCTCTTTAATGGGGTCATATATTTGCTTTGCTAAAGGCACGGTAGCATCAATCCTTTGAGAGTCAAAATTCACAGTTTTTTGTTTGGTATTTTGCTCCGATTGGAAAGCAGTTTCCTCACCACTGTCATCTGAATCATTCATTGTTATTATAAATTCGTCTCCATCTTCATCCATTACCTTCTCAATTGACTGAATCTTTTCTTTTTCTAGTTTTTGTGCAGTTTGCTCATTATTTTCAAGTAATTTATCTGGTACTGACTCTTTTTCTTCTAAATCAGATTGTATAGAATTATAAAATGTTGGTAACTTGACAAGAATTTGTTCTGTTTCTACAGATGAAGATAAGGCCTTGGACTGGTCAGTAGTTTTAACATCACCTACTCTAATCTTTAGACCACTTAAGGATATATCAGTAGTTAGCTTGTTTATTTCAACATTTTCATTGCAGTTTTCATGTTGAGACACTGACAAATTAACATCCACAGACAATGAATCTTGAGTATGTTTGTTATCACTAACAGAAGTGTCAAATGAATTGTGTTTTTCACTAGGCTTATAAGAATCATTGGAATCTGTAATAAGCTTATCTAGGTCAGAATCACATCTTTTAGATTCAATAGTTGGGTTAAAAGATTGTTTTTCACTTTTAGCCTCCATTTTCACACACGAATCACCATTACCATTCAGGGATACATGTTTAGGGGTTGTGTTTTCTTTGCTAGAATCATTACTATTTTCTAGTGTACACGTGTCTATTTTATCACAAGATGGTTTTCTATTTGAAGGATTCAACTCATCTATTACCATTTTATTTTCATTTTCCATTCTGTTGTATAAAACAAACTGAAAAGAGACAATATAAGAAATTGATTTTCCTGGTTCTGGTTGCCTGTAAGTTACTCTGATATTCCCTACAACAATCCCAAATAAAAAGAAACACATTGATTACCAACTATTATCTCAGTAAGGTGCTGGCTCACTAAGTAGGAGGTAACAGGCAAGGCAGACCTAAGAATGCAGCATTACCCAGCGAATGCAAATTATTGTATTGGGATATAAAGATATATTTAGTTTCATCAAAATCAGATAAAAATTGCGAACACTGGAGGATCCACAACCTTCGTATTACATACTTTTACACAGTTTGAGTACAAAGAGCAGCCATTTTGATGTGCACTTTCATTTTGATTTTCCTGAAATACGAATTCAACCTAAATTATGGTGGAATTATGATACATGCATAATCAAATGGTTTCTAAAATTGGACAAAAAATAGGTTGGCAGGCAACGAAACATATGCCCACTAGGGCTGTGTCGATACAGTTCATTTTCGATACCATACGTATTGGCGATACGGCAAACCGATATGCGATCATATCGCGATATGGTGACGTCATAAATTATGCCAAAAATAATCCCAAACTACATTCTGTTTCAAGACGTTGTTTGTGATGGGTAAGCATCGGGCCATCAGGCTTCTAAATCCATTTTAAAAAGAAAAGGGCGATTGAGGTCCCGTAGTATATGGGTTAATTATATGCATCCATTCCCTTTAAAACTAGACTTCAACAAAAATAATTCGAAGTAATTTTTTTATGTCATATTTTAATGTACGTGATCACCACAAAAATAACAACAGGTACACCTTTTGAATATTGTCAATATTTAATTCACATACCATGTTGAAATTACGTCAGTAATATTGCAGAATAATCAAACATAACGCTAACGCTACAATATACGTCCACATTCCTGCTTTGATTGATATGGTACTCTGTCAAGAAGGCTAGGCGTTTGGTTTGTTTAGCGTTGAGGGTCGTGCACCAACATTAATAGTTGCCGTCCTTAGAGTATAAGGAATAACTATACCAAGATAATCCATTCAGAATTGTGCCTTCCTAACACTAACGGCAAAAAGTGGGCGTGGCTCTGCCCCTGGGGGTCGGGACATTCATCAAAATCAATAGTGGACGCCCTCAGGCTATAAGGAATACATAAACCAAGTACCAAGCTGATTCATTCAGAATTGCAGCCTGTAAACGACAAACACAAAGATAGGTTGCCAAGCAACGAAACATACGCCCACAGCAGCTAAATCGTCCGGGCAGTCAACAAGGGTTGTCGCATATTTTTACTTTTTTTTGGTAATGAAACATTTGTAATACACTAAAATCTGAGTAACAACTCATTATGTAATTATCAGAAAATCATGAGAATTTGTTTGCTTTTTATAAAGTTTTGCCCCACGCTAACAATTAGTATAGGAAACATTTAATATCATGGATTTAGCTGTTCAGTTATCAAAATTCATTGAAAATCAAAATACTTGTTCGTTTCAACACCTTAAACTCTGTGTATCAATCTGAAGTCAATCGGATGATATGTTTGGCATCTACAGAGCAACAAGGTTTTATGAAGTGATCAAGGGAGATAACTCTGGAAGTAATTATTTGCAATTGATGAAAATCAGCAGGTTTCTTCCTCTCAGGACCTTAAACAGTGTGTGTAAATTTAAAGTCAATCGGATATTAACTTTGGCCTCTAGAGTGTCCACAGGATTTTTTGATGTGATCAAGGGCCATCACTCTGGCACTAATTATCGGAAATTGATGCAAATCAATAGGCTTCTTCATCTTATGACCTTAAACACTGTGTATAAATTTTAAGTCAATCGGATATTAACTTTGGCTTTTAGAGCGTCCACAAGATTTTTTGAAGTGATCAAGGGCCGTAACTCTGGCACTAATTATCGGAAATTGCTGAAAATCAATAAGCTTCTTCGTCTAATGACCTTAAACACTGTGTATAAATTTAAAGTCAATCGGATATTAACTTTGGCTCTTAGGGTGTTCACAAGATTTTTTGAAGTGATCAAGGGAGATAACTCTGGCACTAATTATCGAAAATCGCTGAAAATCAATAGGCTTCTTCATCTTATGACCTTAAACACTGTGTATAAATTTTAAGTCAATCGGATATTAACTTTGGCTTTTAGAGCGTCCACAAGATTTTTTGAAGTGATCAAGGGCCATAACTCTGGCACTAATTATCGGAAATTGCTGAAAATCAATAAGCTTCTTCGTCTAATGACCTTAAACACTGTGTATAAATTTAAAGTCAATCGGATATTAACTTTGGCTCTTAGGGTGTTCACAAGATTTTTTGAAGTGATCAAGGGCCATAACTCTGGCACTAATTATTGGAAATCGCTGAAAATCAATAGGCTTCTTCGTCTTATGACCTTAAACACTGTGTATAAATTTAAAGTCAATCGGATATTAACTTTGGCTTTTAGAGCGTCCACAAGATTTTTTGAAGTCGTCAAGGGCCATAACTCTGGTAGTTATTATCGGAAATCGCTGAAAAACAATAGGCTTCTTCGTCTCATGACCTTAAACACTGTGTATGAATTTAAAGTCAATCGGATATTAACTTTAGCCTCTAGAGCGTCCACAAGCAATTGTGGACGCCGGACCGACGGACGGACGGACGGGGGCGACGACAATATACGACCACATTTCAATGTGGGCGTATAAAAATTGGTCGTGTCTTGCCTGTGTGAGTCGGGACATGCAGTTGACGTCCTTAGGCTATATGGAATACATATCCCAAGTTTAAAGACGATCCATTAGGGTATAAGGAATAGGTTTGTAAAGTTTTAAAAGGATCTGTTAAGAATTGCATCCTGTAGGCGAACACAAGACACAAAAGCATTGGGCGTGGCTCTGTCCCAGGGGGTCCGTCATGCACCAAAAATAATAGTGGTCAGCCTTAGGGTATAAGGAATAAGTACAAAAAAAGTTTTCAAGACAATCGATTAAGAATTGTGGGCTGTAGGTGACACACAGACAGACAAAAAAAAAATGGGTGTGGCACTGTCCCTTAGGGTTGGGCATGCACCAAAAACAATAGGGATCTTCCTTAAGGTACCAAGAATAATTATTCAAAGTTTCAAGATTATACATTGAGAAATGCAGCCTGTAGACGACAGACAAACAAATACAAGAAATGGGTGTTGCTGTCCCACGGGGGTCGGGCATGCACCCGAAATAAAAGGGGTCATCCTTAGGGTATAAGGAATAAGTATTTTAAGTTTCAAGATGACCAATTAAGAATTGTGGCCTGTAGGCCACACACAAAAAGAAAGTGGGCGTGACTCTGCCCCTGGGGGTTGGGCATGCACCCAATGACAGAAATGTTCCTTAGGGTACAAAGAATAATCATTCAAAGTTTCAAGATGATACGTTAAGAAATGTGGCTTGTAGACGACAAACAAATAAATACAAGGAATGGGCGTGGCTCTGCCATTGGGGGTCGGGCATGCACCGAAAAACAATACGAATCATCCTTAGGGTAAGTATACAAAGTTTTAAGAAAATCCAGTTAGAATTGCGGCTTCTAGGCGACACAGAGCCACACAAAAAGAAAATGGGCGTGGCTCTGCCCCTGGGGGTTGGGTATGCACCCCAAACAATAGGGATCATCCTTAGAGTATAAAGAGTAAGTATACAAAGTTTTAAAGAAAATCCAATAAGAATTGCAGCCTGTAGGCGAAACAAAGACACACGATAAGAAAATGGGTGTGGCTCTGCCCCAGGGGGTTGGGCATGCACCCCAAATGATAGGGATGTTCCTTAGGGTACAAAGAATATGTATGCTAAGTTTCAAAATTATAAGTTAAGAAATGTGGCCTGTAGACGACAAACAAATACAAACTAAAAATGGGCGTGGTTCTGTCCCTGGGGGTCGGGCATGCACCAAAAACAATAGAGATCTTCCTTAGGGTATAAGGAATACGTATACCAAGTTTGAAGAAAATCCAGTAAGAATTGCGCCCTGTAGGCGACACAAAGACACACGAAAAGAAAATGGGAGTGGCTCTGCCCCTGGGGGTGGGGCATACACCCCAAACGATAGGGGTGTTCCTTAGGGTACAAAGAATATGTATGCAAAGTTTCAAGATTATAAGTTAAGAAATGTGGCCTGTAGACGACAAACAAACAAATTCTAGAAATGGGCGTGGCTCGGCCCCTGGGGGTCGGGCATGCCCCAAAAACAATAGGGATCTTCCTTGGGGTATAAGGAATAAGTATACCAAGTTTGAAGAAAATCCATGAAGAATTGCACCCTGTAGGCGAACCACAGACACACACACACACAGACAGGGGCGACGGCATAATACGTTCACATTATGAATGTGGACGTATAATAAAAATTACCGTCTTCGTTTATTCGATGAAACATTCGCGTTTCATTTTTCATAAGTCGATGATCTAAAATATTAGCATTTTTCTACTACTGTCAATATCAGAAAATACCGTAGCCAAAATAGCTGATACAGCACCATGGAATTTCTTCCTAACACAATTTGTAGCTTAAATCTATAACGTAACTAGTCACGTAACTTACAAAAGTTTTTTATTCATTCGCCATGGCAATGATGAGAGACACACGACACAATTGTCACGTGACAACCATACTTGAAATTGCTTTCAAAAATAAAAATTCCGTACGATTATGATATAGCCTTCAATAAAAACGACAAGATTTATTAAATTAAACTTTTGTCAGAATGTGTATAAAATAAAAAAAAGGTCATGGTAAGCGCAATTTAGAACTGGTTTATTGACCTAATTTGCAACCGATGTCACGTGTCATTGGAATTCAGCATTGGAGATGCCATCGGGAAAATATATTGTAAAATGATTGTTTCTCGGTGTATTCGGTGTTCTATCAGGGGATTATATTCAATGAAGATTTAAATTTACCTAACAACTGGTCAGTGAATCCATCAATGTATGATCCAGTTATTATAATATTTAGCGGTACATGGAATTCATACGGGGAGTTAAAGACGCTCGATTGACAAACCTTCATGCTAAGATCGTTTTCTTTCGCCATGTGGGTTTCAATTCATGGTCTTTCAGAATGAAGATTTTTTTCAACGATACGGCCATATTACATATCGATATAAATATCGCTGGAACGTATCGATACATATCGGTGTATCGATATATCGGCACAGCCCTAATGGCCACCAGAAGCTAAATCGTCCAAATCAACAAGAGTTGTCGCATATTAAGTAATTATCAAAAATCATTAGGATTTGTTTGGTTTTTATAAAGTTCTGCCACATGCTAACGTTTAGTAGTTGGAAAAGATGATTTTGAGATAATGATTATACATTTGATTTTATTATTTTTTTTAAGTAGATCTCATCATTCTTCTCACAAAACTTTAAAACCGGATGATTTTTTTTTTATTTTACTAAGGTTCAAAGCTGCGATTTTTGACTTGATGCGGAAGAAAGGTTTTTAAACACTTTGAACTGGTAATTTTTGGTGTTTTTTTGTGATGCCATTGTTCATTTCATATCGAAACAATTAAAGATAGGTTGCCAGGCAACGAAACATACACCCACAGCAGCTTAATCGTCCGGGCAGTCAACAAGGGTTGTCGCATATTTTTACTTTTTTCGGTAATGAAACATTTGTAATACACTAAAAACTGATTAAGAGTAACAACTCATTATGTAATTATCAGAAAATCATTAGAATTTGATTGCTTTTTATAAAGTGTTACCCCATGCTAACAATTAGTATATACATGAAACATTTAATATAATGGATTTAGCTGTTCAGTTATCAAAATTCATTGAAAATCAAAATACTTGTTCGTTTCAACACCTTAAACTCTGGATCAGGGTATCATTTTTGACGGGCGTTTGTGCGCTCGGGCCCGCCTGCGCCTGTAATCTTGAAAACACAAGCGCAGGTTATAGCTCTGGCAGTAATTATCTGATATCGCTGAAAATCAAAAGGCTTCTTCGTCTGATGACCTTAAACACTGTGTATAAATATCAAGTCAGATATTAACTGGCCTCTAGAGCATTCACAAGATTTTTTTTTAACTGATCAAAAGTTTTTAAATAAAATTAAAAGACATGTTAGTCCCGAAATGACCTCGTTTGTGTCGAATGGACGTTAAGCCGCATTTCTCTCTTTCTCTTTTAATTTTAAAGTTTTGTAATAATTGGTTGGTAAACAATGGTAATGTAAAGGAGATAAAACAGAAAATTTCGCCCGGTTGTAATATTTCACACTTTAAAGTCAGCAATTTGCCGATTTTAATGGGCAAACGTTTATTGCGAACGATTAAGCTGGTCAGGGGGAGCTTATTTTTAAAAGTTTTGTAGTATTCGAAAATTCGTCGCTGTGATTTCGAACCGGAAGTTGAGACTAACTTGACAACTTCTTAGTTGTACGATTTTCATGAAATTTAGTATATACCGGTAAGTAGACATTACTGATGTGACTTGAAAAAAGATAGGCTGGCACTGCCAGGCAGGATACGCCCACATTTTTGAGATATGGATAGAGAACAAGCAATACCGAAAGTGATTTTTCCTACATCATTAAGTCCTGTATTTCATACTGTATTGGGAGCAGCCATTTTGTTGGTCAGTTCCAGTCTGATATTCATGAAATTCGAAGCCGACAATGATTATGGTTTGACGGTACACAACCTATAAATGTTACTTTTCGTCAAAATCGGATAAGAATTGTGACCTGTAGAGAGTCCACAACCATGATATACCATATTTTTACACTATTCGTGTACAAACGGTGACCATTTCGTCCTGCAGTTTTGGTACGATTTTCACGAAATTCGAACTCAACCTTCCTTACGGTGCAACAGTTATTTAATCAGAGTTTTTTTTTAAATCAGATAATAATTGTTCGAGAGATAGACATAGAACAAGCAATACCGAAAGTGATTTTTCCTACAATCAAAGGCCATAATTCATTAAGTTACAATTTGATATGCGCAAATATCGAAAAGAATAAAGATCTTTAGGTTATAAATATAAACAAGCATTTCAGGTTTCATCAAAATCGAATTAAAATTGTCACCTCTACAGGGTCCACAACTTTGACATACCATATTTTTACACTGTTCGCGTACAAACGGCGGCCATTTTTTCTGGCAATTATGGTCCAATTTTCTCGAAATTCAAACTCAACCTTCCGAAGGGTGTAACAGTAATAGAGTCAAACGTTTTTTCAAATCGGATAATAATTGTGACCTCCAGAGGGACCATAGGCGATTTTTCGGACAATCACGGGCCATAATTCAGGAAGTTACGATCTGATATGCGCAAATATCGAAAGGAACCAAGATCTTTGGGTTATAACCATGCATTTCAAGTTTCATCAAAATCGAATTAAAATTGTGAACTCTACAGGGTCCACAACCATGATATACAATTTCTTAACAGTATTCGCGTACAAACGGCGGCCATTTTGTATGGCAAATTTGGTCCGATTTTCCCTCAACCTTCCTTACGGTGTAACGGTAATATAATCAACCGTTTTATTAAATCTGATAATAATTGTTACCACCAGAGGTACCACAAGCTAAAATAAGGCGATTTTGCGTATAATCAGGGGCCATAATTCAGGAAGTTACGTTCCGATATGCGCAAATATCGAAAGGAACCAAGATCTTTGGGTTATAACCATGAATTTCAAGTTTCATCAAAATCGAATAAAAAATGTGACTTCTACAGGGTCCACAACCTTGATATACCATTTTTTAACAGTATTCGCGTACAAACGGCAGCCATTTTGTATGGCAATTTTGGTCCGATTTTCCCGAAATTCGAACTCAACCTTCCTTAGGGTGAAACGGTGATATAATCAAATGGTTTTTTAAATCGGATAATAATTGTGATCTCCAGAGGGACCACAAGCTAAAAAGGGTGATTTTTCGGACAATCAGGGGCCATAATTCAGGAAATTACATTCCGATAGGCGCAAATATCGAAAGGAACCAAGATCTTTGGGTTATAAACATGCATGTCAAGTTTCATCAAAATCGGTTCAAAATTGTGACCTCTATAGGGTCCACAGGCTAAAAACGTGATTTTTCGTACAATCAGGGGCTATAATCCATGAAGTTTTCATCCGATACATGCCAATATCAAAAGCAGCCGAGATCTTTTGGGGATAAACCTATATTTCAAGTTTCGTCAAAATCGGATAAGAATTGTGACCTGTAGAGGGTCCACAAACAAATTGTGGACGGACGGACGGACGTCCAGACGAACAGGGGCGACGACAATATACGTCCACATAAAATGTGGGCGTATCATGACTTAAATTTTTCTAAATTATCTCCACTTGGTGAAATTAAGAATCAAATTTTTCAAAAAAATCGTCGAAATAAAGGTCAGAATGACCTATTTTTTTTTTTTAATTACTGATTCGTACACAAAACATGGAGTTTGTCTATCGAACCGGAAGTGCCATCATCTTGAAACGTGAAAAAACAATAGAACTTTTGCGATATTGCAAATACAGACAGGGGACTTACATTTTCTGAATCCATGAAGGAAAACCTAAAAAACGATCAGAACAGAATTTTGATTTAGGTCAGCTGATGGTCGCCATTTTGAAGTGAATATGAAACATAGTGAAAGATAGGTTGCCAGGCAACGAAACATACGCCCACAACAGCTAAGTCGTCCGGGCAGTCAACAAGGGTTGTGGCATATTGTTTCTTTTATCAGTAAGGAGAACATTTACTATTTACAACACATGATAATCTTATTACAAGTAATAGCCCATTAAATAATTATCAGAAATGATTAGAATAGTTTTGATGGTTTGTCTCAAGGCCTTTGTCCACAAGATATTTCAAAGTGATCAAGTGCCAGAAATTATCAGATATCACTGAAAATCAAATAGGATTCTTCGTCTCATGACCCTAAACACTGTGTACAAATTTAAAGTCAATCGGATATTAACTTTAGCCTTTAGAGCATTCACAGGGTTTTTCAAAGTGATCAAGGGTCATAACTCTGGCAGTAATTATCGGATATCGCTGAAAATAAATAGGCTATTTTGTATCATGACCGTAAATAGTGTGTATAAATTTAAAGTCAATCGACTATTAACTTTAGATTTTTCAAAGTGATCAAGGGTCATAACTCTGGCAGTAATTATCAGATATTGCTGAAAATCAATAGGCTTCTTTGTATCATGACCTTAAACACTGTGTATAAATTTAGATTCAATCGGATATTAACTTTAGGCTCTAGAGCGTTCACAAGATTTTTCACAGTGATCAAGGGTCATAACTCGGGCAGGAATTATCGGATATTGCTGAAAATCAACAGGTTTCTTCGTCTCATGACCTTAAACACGGTGTATAAATTTAAAGTCAATAAGATATTAACTATAGCCTCTAGACAGGGAATATAAGCGGTATCGCATCGCAGTTTGCTAAACAAAAACGACGCAAGTGCGAATCAAATATTAATTTGATTAGCAGAAAATGTTCAAATTCAAGGGAACCCGCGAATCAAATTTCTTGTCCCAAATCAAGCGTGAAAAATGTTTAACTTATATGATTTACCGTTTCACTGCGTACGGACATTTTAATCCTCTGCATGTCGGTCACTTAAAGTAGGTGGAAAAGGTGATTTTGAGATAATGATTATACATTTGATTTTATTAGTTTTTTTAAGTAGATCTCATCATTCTTCTCACAAAACTTTTTACAGATTCAAAATCGGATGAAAATTTTTTATTTTATTGAGGTTCAAAGCTGCGATTTTTGACTTTTCACGGAAGAAAGGTTTTTCAACACTCTGAACTGGTCATTTTTGGCGTTTTTTGTGATGCCATAGTTCATTTTATATCAAAACTATCAAAAATGTAGATGTATATTCATGAAATACAACTTAAAGCTAATGATGTTTCAATTTTCACATTTGTGTAACAATAACTCCGGTTTCCCCAGCAACTCCAAAATACGGAGGTTTTCTCAAAAACCCATTGTTTCAAAGTGATTTTGGTCAATTTTTTCATGAAAAATTGGTCTTATCCATGTTATATCTGAAATATTGAATCTGGTTGTAATGCATTTTAAAATCAGAAGCTATCAAATAAGATTAAAAGAAAAAAAAATCGTAAAAATATCTATATGCCTTTTCTCAAGAGCTGGATTTATGTTCATTTTTCACCAATTGTCCGCAGCACACATTTGTCATAGCAACCAAAATGGAAAAAATGCAATTTTTGACCATTTTCAACGCTATTTACCATAACCCAAAAGGTGATCACCACATTTAAAAATAAGCATTTTAAAATATTTAAAACCTAAGTAATGTCAAATGATATTGATTGTATAAGTTTGAGCAAAATATTAAGGAGTTTGAGTGGTTACCATAGCAACCACTATATATTTTTTAAAAAAAGCATCTTTTTCCGATAATTTATCTCATTAATATTAATTTTTATACGGTATTGAATATTTCAAAAATTCGATTTTTGCCTTTGATGTTTTTCGTGCTGACAAAATTCTTTACGAGTGAAAAATCACATTAACTTCACTAGATTGTGACCGATTTTAATGATTTTTTTTTCCTTGTTCGGATTATTCATATGACCCATTAGGTGGGTAAAGATAGCAATATGAGAGGGGGGACCTAGAACAAACTGCAACAGAAATCATTTCTTTGGGAACTGTTCCGGTGTGGTCTCTAGTACTCCCATAACAAAAGCGGCCATTATCGGTCTTGGGGAAATTTGAATAATTAACATAAATCCAAGATGGCCGCCAGGAGACCAGAAAATCGCCAAAATCTCCGAAACGGTTGACTTTAGCGCAAATAAATGTATTACCGACCTATAGGAAATCGATACTCGTGAGTTCAAAAATGCCGACATTTTTTTCCTCCGACCTTATTGTAACGTCGTAACGTCATTTTGACGGCATTACGTTGTTCTCGTGACGTCATTATCAAAATTTATTGTCACTGCGCTCGGAAAACTGCTCGAAACAACAACGAACCGCTCAGGCCCGGATCCAGGATTTTGCCGGGGGGGGGGGGGGGGGGCTTAGATTGGAGGGTAATACGTTGCAAATTTGAATTGCTAGGGCGGAGACAAAGCGAAAATCATGTTTATATCATCCATTAAAGAGCGGAAATGTGAACTACAATAGTAAGAAGGCAAACGAAAATGAAAATCAATTATGTCACTGGGACTGGGGGGGGGGGGGGGCAGGGGGCCGTCTGTATAATTTGTATAAAAGAACACATCTTCACACAAACTGAAACTATATATCATCGTTCATCTATAGTCTGAAGCCACGGTGGCTCAATTTGTTGCAGGAAGTGGCCAGAGAAAGTAATGCAAGTATAGTCTATACCTCCAGTTGAAGATGCTGCACAATAGTCAGGTCAAAATACAATTTAACCCTCAAAAGATTGCTACAAATGGTTTCTCAACTGATTCTGGTAGGCTTCACTTACGCAAGTAGGACCCTCGGGAAAGTGTTTTTTTATAAAGATGACACCCAAGCTGGCCACCGAAACCTTTTAATGATCATAACACTGTAACTATCAACACAAATTTGATGATCTTGGTGTCTACCCCTAGGTTTTTGGGAGCAGAGAACACATCAAGATCATTAAAAACGACGTTTGCCTTGAAAATAGTCCATTTCAACTGTTCGGGCGGGATGCAAAGGCTATCGATGCAGCAGCAGATGCAATGGACTCTACTACTGTATGTGACCCTTGCCAAGCTGAAAACTGTGACAAACCAAACAACACTCATGAGGTCGATACAGAGGAGGATGATACTTATAACTGAACGCTCTGAAACTTATCCTATGGACAAAGGTGTTTGTGTATTAAGTGATAGTAGACAGCTGAAGGTCGTGAATTCAAATTTCATAATGATTCATCAGCTTAGTGATAACCAAAGTTTTCTTAATGTTTTTCTTGTCCCCCCCCCCCCAACCTGGGTATAGACATCAAAATCATCAAATTTGAGTCAAGAGTTATGGACTATTGTCATTTGAAGGTGTTGGAGACAATATTTGACAGCATATTGACCAACATCATTTTTTTATGATCTTAATGTGTTCTTTCCTCCCACAAACCAAGGGATAGACACCACGATCATCAAAGTTTGGTTGATAGTTACAAGGTATGAATATTATGACGTTTCATTGGCCATTTAAAAAAAATAGGTTGCCAGGCAACGAAACATACGCCCACACAGCAGCCAAATAGTCCGGGCAGTCAACAAGAGTTGTCACATATTAAGGAATTATCAGAAAATCATTAGAATTTGTTTGGTTTTTATAATCAAACCTGTTTTTTTTTAAATCAGATAATAATTGTGACCTCCAGAGGCACAACAAGCTAAAAAGGGTGATTTTTTGTACAATCAGGGGACATAATTCACGAAGTAATGACCCGATGGGCGCAAATATCGAAAGGAACCAAGATATTTCGGTTATAAACATACATGTCAAGTTTCATCCAAATCGGTTCAAAATTGTGACCTCTATAAGGTCCACAACCTTGATATAACATATTTTCACACTATTCGCGTACAAATGGGGGCCATTTTGTCCGTCAATTTTGGTCCGATTTTCACGAAATTCGAACTCAACCTTCATAACCATGAAACAGTGATATAATCAAACTTTTTTTTAAATCGGATAACAATTTTGACCTCCAGAGGGACCACAAGCTAAAAAGGGCGATTTTTCGGACAATCAGGGGCCATAATTCAGGAAGTTACGATCCGATTGGCGCAAATATCGAAAGGAACCAAGATCTTTGGGTTATAAACATGCATGTCAAGTTTCATCCAAATCGGTTCAAAATTGTGACCTCTACACTGTTCACAACCTTGATATAACATATTTTCCCACTATTCGCGTACAAATGGCGGCCATTTTGTCCGTCAATTTTGGTCCGATTTTCACGAAATTCGAACTCAACCTTCATAACCATGGCACGGTGATATAATCAAACGGTTTTTGAAATCGGATAACAATTTTGACCTCCAGAGGGACCACAAGCTAAAATGGGCGATTTTTCGGACAATCAGGGGCCATAATTCAGGAAGTTACGATCTGATTGGCGCAAATATTGAAAGGAACCAAGATCTTTGGGTTATAAACATGCATGTCAAGTTTCATCCAAATCAGTTCAAAATTGTGACCTCTACACTGTTCACAACCTTGATATAACATATTTTCACACTATTCGCGTACAAATGGCGGCCATTTTGTCCGTCAATTTTGGTCCGATTTTCACGAAATTCGAACTCAACCTTCATAACCATGGCACGGTGATACAATCAAACGGTTTTTTAAATCGGATAACAATTTTGACCTCCAGAGGAACCACAAGCTAAAATGGGCGATTTTTCGGACAATCAGGGGCCATAATTCAGGAAGTTACGATCCAATTGGCTCAAATATCGAAAGGAACCAAGATCTTTGGTTTATAAACATGCATTTCAAGTTTCATCCAAATCGGTTCAAAATTGTGACCTCTACACTGTTCACAAACTAAAAAACGTCATTTTTCGTACAATCAGGGGCCATAACCCATGAAGTTACGGTCCGATACATGCCAATATCGAAAGGAACCGAGATCTTAGGGTGATAAACCTATATTTCAAGTTTCATTGAAATCGGATAAAAATTGTGACCTGTAGACTGTTCACAAACAATTGTGGACGGACGAACAGGGGCAACGACAATATACGTCCACATGAAAATGTGGGCGTATAAAAAGGGGTACCGGCGGTCCTACTTTGGTAAACTATTAGTACATTGTATGTTATAAAGTACACTAAACCCTACCAGAAGCAGTGGAGAAACCTTTCGTAGAAATACTTGGGGGTTGAGAGGGGAATTTCCATGTATCGACTTGATTACAATATCGCAGCTAACTAATGTGCCATCAGGTTCAAACCTGGACTAACGTTGTCACAGAACTAAATCTAGAACATTGGGATTGACAATTTTCGAGCAAAAAATACGTTGCGAAGAAGATGGACAGCCCTCGTGTGCCCGAATCACTGTTGGATGTGAAAAATGGATTGTATCTTATGCAAACTCCAAAACAGTGATAATTTATTCCTCTGAAGATGTGGGCGATATTTTCTATTTTGGGTCTCATAAATTGGCTTTGGAAACTTCAGATGTGTTCTGTTTCATTGACATTTCTATATAAATATATATAAAGATGCCGATTTTCTATATTTTTGTTTTCAGGTCACGGTGGCTAAGTGGATAAGGCGCTGGTTCGCTAGCCTGGAGATCGGGTGTTCGATCCCTGCATTGGCCGAGAAAGTTCATCTCGATTTACCGGCGTGATTTCTCCTTGTCAGTGATGCAGGAGGGCATGTCAAGGACAGCTGCCTAGTCGTTCGGATGGTACGAAAAACCGCGGTCCCGTGTACACATTGGTGTGCACGTAAAAGATCTCTTGGCAGTTCGAATTCGATATAAATAAGAGTAGGCCGTAGACAAAATAAACATTTTACCACTGGTACACGAATCGTGTACCATAATGCGTTTCAGTCCCAGTTCTAGCAAGAGACTCGAAGAAAGAGTCTAGAAACATTGCACCAAATCAAACGGCGTATGTAGACTGGAATAGTCAGACGATAGAAATTTGCATTCGATTGAGACAGTCGGCTTACTTCGCCGAACATAAACGGAAACCATTAAATGTAAATCAGTTTATATACATTGATACTACAGTATTATATGCGTTGCGACCTACTTGTGTCAATTTCTACTTCTAGGTCCCAAATTAATGTTAGCGATTTAGCTCCTTTAAATTGCACGCCAATGTGTACACGGAATCTCGGTTTTTTGTACCACCCGAAGGACTATACATTGTCCCTTGTCAGACCCTCTGCCTTGCACCACTGACAAGGGAGAACCACGCCGGTAAGTACCAATGAACTTTCTCGGCCAACGCAGGGATCAAACATTGAATCCCCAGGTAAGCAAGCTAACGTCTTACTCACTGAGCTACAGTGGCTCCAGCTATAGATGAACGATGATATTTAGTTTCAGTTTGGGGGAAGACGTGTTCTTTTTACAAATTATACAGCCGTTCGTGGTTTCCAACAGTTTTCCGAGCGCAGTTACAATTAAATTGGATAATGACGTCACAACGAGCAAGACGTAATGCCGTCAAAATGACGTTACGACGTTACAATAAGGTCGGAGGAAAAAATTGTCGGCATTTTTGAACTCGCGAGTATCGATTTCCTATAGGTCGGTAATACATTTATTTGCACTAAAGTCAACCGTTTTGGAGATATCGGCGATATTCTGGTCCACTGGCCGCCATCTTGGATTTATGTTAATTATGCAAATTTCCCCAACACCGATAATGGCCGCTTTTGTTATGGGAGTACTAGAGACCATACCGGAACAGTTCCCAAAGAAATGATTTCTGTTGCAATTTGTTCTAGGTGCATTTTTATCTTTACCCGCCTACATGACGTGTGACAGGAAGTGACTGTGAATATGAAAGCTTTCATATCTGCATGGGACAGTAGCAGATCTAGTTAAGCTTTCATATTTCATATGAAAGCTTATTGTTTCTGTTAAGATTATTATTATTTTTTTTTTTGTCTTTTTCCTGCAAATCGGATTTCACAGAATCTAAGCATAGGATGTTTCTGAAACTTTGACCTACCCCCCCAAAAATGGAGTTGATTAAATATATTTTGAAAACGTTTTGGGAATTCGAAATCACCGAATTTTACGAACGAAAAAACTGACAATGCAAAGTCGTAACTTTGCTATTTTTTGACCGATTTTACTAATTCTTTTTTCTTTGAATACCTTGAAAAAAATCATTTTCATCTGCAGTTTCACATTTTCGAATTTCGAAAATTCGTCGCTGTGATTTCGAACCCGAAGTTTAGACCAATTTGACAACTTTTTTAATAGTTGTATGATTTTCATGAAATTTAGTATATAAGTAGATCTTACACATGTGACTTCAAAAATATAATTAGAAATTTTCTAAATGATCTCCCCTTGGTGAAATTAAGGATCAAAGTTTTAAAAAAAATCGTCGAAATATAGGTCAGAATGACCTTAAAAAAAAATTCCGATACTCGACAAGTAATTACAGATTCCTACACAAAATATGGAGTTTGTCGATCGAACCGGAAGTGCCACCATCTTGAAACATGAAAAATCCCTAAGGCTTTTTTTGCTATTTCACTTACAGACACAGGAGTTATTTTTTCTAAATCCTTGAAGGATGGCCCAAAAATCGCTGGGAGCAGAATTTTGATTTAGGTCAACTGATGGTTGCCATTTTGAAGTGAATATGAAAAGTAGTAGCAATTTGAATGGCCGAGACTTTGAAACACAATAACTCTTCTAATTGAGCTAGAATGTTCAATCTTGGTGTAGACGTTCACTAGGTCAATGTCATGATTGAGTGCAAAGATGAGCATTTTCTGGGTAAGCAGAGATAAGCATGCCGATTTGTTGATTCTTTAGGGCACATTAACTTCGGTTATAATGAAGGGAGGGTGGTGAAACTCTTGTCAATCGAGAGTAATAGCTAGCCTGTTGTGTGAAATCATTGTATCATTTTTTTTAAATATCAGGGGTAGCAGAAAAAAGATTGAAAATCCAAAAAGTCGTATTTTTACGATTTGGAGCATTTTTAAAGGTCCTTTTCTCTTAAAGTCAACATAATATTTTTGGGGAACTTCTTCTACAAATAGTCTTATCGGTAGTCTTTTATATGAAACCATCGATCAACAGTCCAAAATATCAGGAGTAGAAGAATAAAAGGATCGAAAATTGAAAACGGCACCCTTTCATTGTTAAGCAAAACATGCAGTGTGGGTGGCTACAATCTGCACATTTAGTCATCGTATAGAGCTTTGTCAACAATATCGAATTCCAACTGCTAAGGGATCTTTTACGTGCACTCCAATGTGTACACAGCGGGTGGGGGGACACGCCAGAAAATCGAGATGAACTTTGTCGGCCAATGCAGGGATCGAACACCCGACCTCCTGGCTAGCAGGCCAACGCCTTCGCCACATAGCGTGGACACCCATTGTACATTTCATCCGTCAAATCAAATCATTTCATTGCATTAGACCAATAATTAATTATTCTTAATTTAAAACTTTATTTTAATATTAGTCTGGCATTATTAAATCCTAATTTTATTGGTCTTTTTTAAAATTAAACTTTCATTTAAATATGAACAACCCTTAACGTGTCTCTTTAAAACAATTAAATACTCTAAAACAAAAAAAAAAATCAATAAGCGGGTCAATTCAGGTAAGTATAACTACGGGTTCTGTCCACCTTCTCTCATCTACGGCCATACCACGTTGAAAACAGCAGTTCTCGTCCGATCACTGAAGTTAAGCAACGTCGGGCCCGGTTAGTACTTGGATGGGTGACCGCCTGGGAACACCGGGTCCTGTAGACGCCTTTTTGCCCTGATTCTTCGTGGAAAAATTAATTTTCTGTCAATCAGACCACACTGCGCACTCTTTTGCACCACTCCAGCTCTCCGCTCGGCCTGTCTCCCCAGGGAAAAAGACACAAAAAGAATTTGATTAAGCACAAGTATGGGTTCTGTCCACCTTCTCTCGTCTACGGCCACACCACGTTGAAAACACCAGTTCTCGTCCGATCACTGATGTTAAGCAACGTCGGGCCTGGTCAGTACTTGGATGGGTGACCGCCTGGGAACACCGGGTGCTGTAGACGCCTTTTTAAAACCAACCCCCCCCCCCACAAAAATCAATAAGCGGGTCAATTCAAGTACCGTAAGTATAACTACGGTTTCTGTCCACCTCCTCTCGTCTACGGCCAAACCACGTTGAAAACACCAGTCAGTACTTGAATGGGTGACTGCCTGGGAACACCGGGTGCTGTAGACGCCTTTTTAAAACCGCCCCCCCCCCCCCCAAAATATCAATAAGCGGGTCAATTCAGATAAGTATAACTACAAGTTCTGTCCACCTTCTCTCGTGTATAGCCACACCACGTTGAAAACACCAGTTCTCGTCCGATCACTGAAGTTAAGCAACGTCGGGCCCGGTTAATACTTGGATTGGTGACCGCCTGGGACATGGATGTCATTAGAAGCCGGCAACCTGCAAATTTCGCCGTTTACATTAGGTCAAATGCCAGCTACTTTTTAGCCCCAAATAAACGATCCATAATTTAATTTTAAAAAAATAATTTGCCTAATATCAATTTATACCAATTTAATTCCCAAACGCCAATAATACCTTGGGCACAATTATATGGAGCCGGCAAATCTTATAATACCGGTAAACCATAGTATACCGGATAATTAGAACTCTGTCTGTCTGTATTCATTTTTGATGTCGTGACAATCGAAACCGACTAAATGGCTGCCACGCGAGTTGTCTGCGCTTGCATTTCACGCGGGACTTGTGTGGAAAATGAACACGACAAAGCGAAAGCAGGGCAATTTAGACGGCTTTTTTTAAAGATAGGCTGGCACTGCCAGGCAGGATACGCCCACATTTTCGAGAGATGGATAGAGAACAAGCAATACCGAAAGTGATTTTTCCTACATCATTAAGTTAGAATTTGATGTGCAAATATCGAAATGAATTAAGATCTTTGGGTTATAAAGGTGCATTTCAGTAGGCTTCAAATTCGACTGGGGATCATGTTGCTAAGTGGGTAAGATGCTGGCCTCTATAGGGTCCACAACCTTGATATAACATATTTTCACACTAATCGCGTACAAACGGCGGCCATTTTGTCTGTCAAATTTGGTCCGATTTTCACAAAATTTGAACTCAATCTTTATTACCATGTAACGGTGATATAATCAAACGTTGTTTTAAATCGGATAATAATTTTGAACTCCCATAGGACCACAAGCTAAAGATAGGTTGCCAGGCAACGAAACATACGCCCACAGCAGCTAAATCGTCCGGGCAGTCAACAAGGGTTGTCGCATATTTTTACTTTTTTGGGGAATGAAACATTTGTTATACACTAAAATCTGATTAAGAGTAACAACTCATTTTGTAATTATCTGAAAATCATTAGAATTTGTTTGCTTTTTATAAAGTTTTGCCCCACGCTAACAATTAGTATAGGAAACATTTAACATCATGGATTTAGCTGTTCAGTTATCAAAATTCATTGAAAATCAAAATACTTGTTCGTTTCAACACCTTAAACTCTGTATATCAATCTGAAGTCAATCGGATGATAAGTTTGGCATCTATAGCGTCACAAGGTTTTTTGAAGTGATCAAGGGAGATAACTCTGGAAGTAATTATTTGAAATCGCTGAAAATCAGTAGGCTTCTTCGTCTCATGACCTTAAACACTGTGTATAAATTTGATGTCAATCGGACAGCATCCACAAGATTTTTTGAAGTGATCAAGGGCCATAACTCTGGCATTAATTATCGGAAATCCGTGAAAATCAATAGGCTTCTTATGACCTTAAACACTGTATAAATTTAAAGTCAATCGGATATTAACTTTAGCCTCTCGAGCATTCACAAGATTTTTCAAAGTGATCAAGAGTCATAACTCTAGCAGTAATTATCGGATATTGCTGAAAATCAATCGGCTTCTTCGTATTATGACCTTGAACACTGTGTTTAAATTTAAAGTCAATCCAATATTAACTTTAACCTCTAGAGCGTTCACAAGATTTTTCAAAGTGATCAAGGGTCATAACTCTGGCAGTAATTATCGGATATCGCTGAAAATCAATAGGCTTCTTCGTCTCATGACCTTAAACACTGTGTATAAATTTAAGGTCAATCGGATATTATCTTTAGCCTCTAGAGCGTTCACAAGATTTTTCCAAGTGATCAAGTGTCATAACTCTGGCAGTAATTTTCGGATATTGCTGAAAATCAATAGGCTTCTTCATCTCATGACCTTAAACACTGTGTATAAATTTAAGGTCAATCGGATATTAACTTTAGCCTCTAGAGCGTTCACAAGATTTTTCAAAGTGATCAAGGGTCATAACTCTGGCAGTAATTATCGGATATTGCTGATAATCAATAGGCTTCTTCGTCTCATGACCTTAAACACTGTGTATAAATTTAAAGTCAATCGGATATTAATCCTGGCCTCGAGTGCATTCACAAGAAATTGTGGACGATGGACGGACGGACGGACGGACCAACGGACGGACGGACGGACGGACCGACGGACGGACGGGGGCGACGGCAATATACGTCCACATTTCTATGTGGGCGTATAAAAAGGGTGATTTTTCTTACAATCAGGGGCCATAATTCAGGAAGTTACGATTCAATGGGTGCAAATATCGAAAGGAACCAAGATCTTCAGGTTATAAACATTCATGTCAAGTTTCATCAAAATCGGTTCAAAATTGTGACCTCTATAGGGTCCACAACATTGAAATAACATATTTTCACACTATTCGCATATAAAAGGTGGCCATTTTGTATGTCAATTTTGGTCCGATTTTCAGGAAATTCGAACTTAACCTTCAATACCATGTAACGGTAATATAATCAACCGGTTTTTTAAATTGGATAATAATTTTGACCTCCAGAGGGACCACAAGCTAAAAAGGGCGATTTTGCGGACAATCAGGGGCCATAATTCAGGAATTTACGATCCGATGGGCGCAAATATCGAAAGGAACCAAGATCTTGGGGTTATAAACATGCATGTCAATTTTCATCACAATCGGTTCAAAATTGTGACCTCTATAGGGTCCATAAGCTAAAAACGTGATATTTCGTACAATCAGGGGCCATAGTCCATGAAGTTTTCATCCGATACATGCCAATATCGAAAGCAGCCGAGATCTTATGGGGATAAACCTATATTTCATGTTTATGGTGTGACGGTACACAACCTAGAAATGTGACTTTTTTCATCAAAATCGGATAAGAATTGTGACCTGTAGAGAGTCCACAACCATGATATACCATATTTTTACACTATTCGCTTACAAACGGCGACCATTTCGTCCGGCAATTTTGGTACGATTTTCACGAAATTAGAACTCAACCTTTCTCATCAAAATCGAATTAAAATTGTGACCTATACAGGGTCCACAACCATGATATATCATTTTTTTAACAGTATTCGAGTACAAACGGCGGCCATTTTGTCTGTCAATTTTGGTCCGATTTTCCCAAAATTCATACTCAACCTTCCTTACGGTGAAACGGTGATATAATCAAACGTTTTTTTTAAATCGGATAATAATTGTGACCTCCAGAGGGACCACAAGCTAAAGAAAGGGGGATTTTGCGTATAACAAGGGGCCATAATTCAGGAAGTTACGATTGGATGTGCGCAAATATCGAAAAGAAGCAAGATCTTTGGGTTATAACAATGAATTTCAAGTTTCATCAAAATCGAATTAAAATTGTGACCTTTACAGGGTCCACAACCTTGATATACCATTTTTTAACAGTATTCGCGTACAAACGGCGGCCATTTTGTATGGCAATTTTTGTCTAATTTTCCCGAAATTCGAATTCAACCTTCCTTACAGTGTAATGGTAATATAATCAAACGCTTTTTTAAATCGGATAATAATTGTGACCTCCAAGCTAAAAAGATAGGCTGGCACTGCCAGGCAGGATACGCCCACATTTTCGAGAGATGGATAGAGAACAAGCAATACGGAAAGTGATTTTTCCTACATCATTAAGTCCTGTATTTCATACTGTATTGGGAGCAGCCATTTTGTTGGTCAGTTCCAGTCTGATATTCATGAAATTCGAAGTCGACAATGATTATGGTGACGGTACACAACCTAGAAATGTGACTTTTCGTCAAAATCGGATATGAATTGTGACCTGTACAGAGTCAACAACCATGATATACCATATCTTTACACTATTCGCGTACAAAAGGCGACCATTTCATCCGGCAATTTTGGTACCATTTTCACGAAATTCGAATAATTCAGGAAGTTACGATCCGATATGCGCAAATACCGAAAGGAACCAAGATCTTTGGGTTATAACCATGCATTTCAAGTTTCATCAAAATCGAATTAAAATTGTGACCTTTACAGGGTCCACAACCTTGATATACCATTTTTTAACAGTATTCGCATACAAACGGCGACCATTTTGTATGGCAATTTTTGTCTGATTTTCCCGAAATTCGAACTCAACCTTCCTTACGGTTTAACGGTAATATAATCAAACGTTTTTTTAAATCGAATAATAATTGTGACCTCCAAGCTAAAAAAAAAGGCGATTTTGCGTATAATCAGGGGCCATAATTCAGGAAGTTACGATCCGATATGCGCAAATATCGAAAGGAAGCAAGATCTTTGGGTTATAACCATGAATTTCAAGTTTCATCAAAATCGAATCAAAATTGTGACCTCCACAGGGTCCACAACCTTGATATACCATTTTTTAACAGTATTCGCGTACTAACGGCGGCCATTTTGTATGGTAATTTTCGTCCGATTTTCCCGAAATTCGAACTCAACCTTCCTTAGGGTGTAACGGTGATATAATCAAACGGTTTTTTAAATCGAATAATAATTGTGACCTCCAGAGGGACCACAAGCTAAAAAGGGTGAGTTTTCGGACAATCAGGGGTCATAATTCAGGAAATTACATTCCGTAAGCCGCAAATATCGAAAGGAACCAAGATCTTTGAGTTACAAACATGCATGTCAAGTTTCATCAAAATCGAATAATAATTGTGACCTCCAGAGGGACCACAAGCTAAAAAGGGTGAGTTTTCGGACAATCAGGGGCCATAATCCATGAAGTTTTGATCCGATACATGCCAATATCGAAAGGAGCCGAGATCTTTTGGGGATAAACCTATATTTCAAGTTTCGTCAAAATCGGATAAGAATTGTGACCTGTAGAGAGTCCACAAACAAATTGTGGACGGACGGACTGACGTCCGGACGGACGGACAGGGGCGACGACATAATACGTCCACATGAAAATGTGGGCGTATAAAAAGGACAGATTTAAGAATACGGTACTCTTACAAAACGTTCAAATAAAGGTGTTCTAAAATCTTTTATTGCTATTTTGATCTTTTGTGTCGATGGATAGTATATTTATAGACTCATTTTTGAGAAAATCTCATCAATATTTTTACTTATTCTGCAATCCAACTCAGGATGGCGTGTTCAATCACAAATATTACGGCACGCTGAAGATCTAGTATTTTCCTTTTTGGGCTTTTATATGATATCAGAATACAAATTCGATGGATAGGCAATAGATTATGAGATGCCCAAAATGTAGTATTTCCTTCTCTTTTTTTTTTTTTGGACCCCTTTCAGACTCGTTTTATCTCGAAAACTACTACTATTTCTCTTCATAAACTTCTGTTACCCCGAGTCCTATCGGTTTTTTAGAGTATAAAGGTAAATTTAAAAGCATGGCAATGATATGTAGGACCCTGAAAGCTGATTCAGCACTTCTATGCAGGTCTAGTTATTATTATTATTATTATTTACCACGGGAGCCTAGATCACCATGATCGAAAACATATTGATCTGGAATTAGATTTTCTGTCGGGAAACCATGTGGTGGCTACTTGATAAAATATTTTTGAAATTTCTGCGCATACCGGAAGTGACCGAACTTTGTATTTTGTCTAAAAATTGAAAATAGGCCATAGTTTCGTCAATTCTTTATCCATTTTTAAACAAATTACCTTTTTTGAATCCCTGAATCTTTTCTTAGACAATGGCTATCTCACATTTTTCGATTTCGAACCTTCGTCTGTGACTTTTAGCGTTCGAAAATTGAAAACATGTTGCTTACGAGACAATTTTTGTTATTTTTCAAAATTTTCAAATTTGACCTATATTTTTGGATACCTGACGGCCATGCGATTCCAGTAATATAAGTTTCATTCAGAGTTATCGCCCTTTATTTTTCGAATTTTCTCCCCATTTTGTGAGCTCGGGTTTCGTTTTATGGCAGAATTGACGTTTCTGAAACTTCTGGAACATGAAGTTATAGTCCAATACCAACGAATAAAGCAATTTCGACAAGAATCCTTAAACCAGAAGTGGTCAAAATAATGTGCAATATTTTGAAAAAAATGCAAAAGATAGGCTGGCACTGCCAGGCAGGATACGCCCACATTTTTGATAGATGGATAGAGAACAAGCAATACCGAAAGTGATTTTTCCTACATCATTAAGTCCTGTATTTCATACTGTATTGGGAGCAGCCATTTTGTTGGTCAGTTCCAGTCTGATATTCATGAAATTTGAAGCCGACAATGATTATGGTGTGACGATACACAACCTAGAAATGTTACTTTTCGTCAAAATCGGATAATAATTGTGACCTGCAGAGAGTCCACAACCATGATATACCATATTTTTACACTGGTCGCGTAAAAACGGTGACCATTTCGTCCGGCAACCTAGAAATGTTACTTTTCGTCAAAATCGGATAAGAATTGTGACCTGTAGAGAGTCCACAGCCATGATATACCATATTTTTACACTATTCGCGTACAAACGGTGACCATTTCGTCCGGCAATTTTGGTACGATTTTCACGAAATTCGAAACCTTCCTTACGGTGCAACAGTAATATAATCAGAGTTTTTTTTTAAATCAGATAATAATTGTTCGAGAGATAGACAGAGAACAAGCAATACCGAAAGTGATTTTGCCTACAATCAAAGGCCATGATTCATTAAGTTACAATTTGATGTGCGCAAATATCGAAAAGAATAATGATCTTTAGGTTATAAACAAGAATTTCAGGTTTCATCAAAAGCGAAAAAATTAAAATTGTCACCTCTACAGGGTCCACAACTTTGACATACCATATTTTTACACTGTTCGCGTACAAACGGCGGCCATTTTTTCTGGCAATAATAGTCCAATTTTCTCGAAATTCAAACTCAACCTTCCGTAGGGTGTAACGGTGATAGAGTCAAACGTTTTTTCAAATCAGATAATAATTGTGACCTCCAGAGGGACCATAGGCTATTATTCGGACAATCAGGGGCCATAATTCAAGTTACGATCCGATATGCGCAAATAACGAAAGGAACCAAGATCTTTGGGTTATAACCATGCACTTCAAGTTTCATCAAAATCACATTAAAATTGTGACCTCTACAGGGTCCACAACCATGATATACAATTTTTTAACAGTATTCGCGTACAAACGGCGGCCATTTTGTATGGCAATTTTGGTCCGATTTTCCCGAAATTCGAACTCAACCTTCCTTACGGTGTAACGGTAATATAATCAACCGTTTTAGTAAATCGGATAATAATTGTGACCACCAGAGGGACCACAAGCTAAAATAAGGCGATTTTGCATATAATCAGGGGCCATAATTCAGGAAGTTACGTTCCGATATGCGCAAATATCGAAAGGGACCAAGATCTTTGGGTTATAACCATGAATTTCAAGTTTCATCAAAATCGAATAAAAAATGTGACTTCTACAGGGTCCACAACCTTGATATACCATTTTTTAACCGTATTCGCGTACAAACGGCGGCCATTTTGTATGGCAATTTTCGTCCGATTTTCCCGAAATTCAAACTCTTACTCCCTTAGGGTGTAACGGTGATATAATCAAACGGTTTTTTAAATCGGATAATAATTGTGACCTCCAGAGGGACCACAAGCTAAAAAGGGTGATTTTTCAGACAATCAGGGGCCATAATTCAGGAAATTACACTCCGATAGGCGCAAATATCGAAAGGAACCAAGATCTTTGGGTTATTAACATGCATGTCAAGTTTCATCAAAATCAGTTCAAAATTGTGACCTCTATAGGGTCCACAAGCTAAAAACGTGATTTTTCGTATATCCATGAAGTTTTCATCCGATACATGCCAATATTGAAAGCAGCCAAGATCTTTTGGGGATAAACCTGTATTTCAAGTTTCGTCAAAATCGGATAAGAATTGTGACCTGTAGAGGGTCCACAAACAAATTGTGGACGGACGGATGTCCGGAAGGACAGGGGCGACGACAATATACGTCCACATAAAAATGTGAATACGAATGATAAAGTGAGAGGAATCCAAAACCATTTAAATAACATAAACATAGACAGGATCAAAGTCATAATAAACTTGATACAGTGACACCAGTAGTAGAAGTGGATAAAAACAAAGTCAAAAGTATCACAAAACCATCTTTTAAAGTATCTAACGTTTCGTAGGTAAAAATCTACTTCTTCAGAGAATATAAGTTACAAAAATGAGGCAGTTGAAATTCAAGGTTAGTCGTGGTAACAAGTGATGTCATAATGTAAATATGACGTCATAACATTGATGACATAATAATTATAAAGGGTGTAAAGTTAAAAAAAAAAAATTTAAAATTAATTTACCGGCATTTCATTTAAACCATAAGGCCATACAGTATTTAATCTGTGGATCCAAAGTGATTCAGCAATATTAAGTTTAGTTCTATCATTCTGAGGGATTTTATCGAGTACAGTGCAAACATAAGATTCGTGACCGAGTGTATTAAAATGTGGGGCAATGTGGGGGATTTTCCAATTTTTTTTAGTTTAATGTTACTTCTATGGCTGTTAAGTCTCGTGCTAAAAGGAGTGATAGTTTGGCCTACATATTGTTTTTTACAAAATTGACAAGTTATACAGTATATTACATAAGAACTGTGGCAATTTAAACAATTAGCTTTAATATAAAAAATTTTTTGGTCTATACTAGTAATATGATTGGTGGTTTCCATAGTTGCACATGCTTTGCATTTCGGTCTGTTGCAAGGTTTGCATCCTCTATAAAAATTATTATTAATTACAGGCACTTCTGTTTTTTTCAATCTGTTTACTTCTATCAACTGACCAATGCTCCTGCATTTTTTCTGTGAAATTACAATTTTAGAATTATCCAGTAGTTTAGACATACGGGCACTAGTCTCTAAAATTGAAGTGTCTTGAGCTAAGGTACGTAAATTAGGTTGACGGGTGTCATAGGTAGTTACCCAAGGTATAACTTTCTTAACATTAAAATCTTTAATAGTGTATTGTAGTAATTCATTTCTGCTTTTTTGATGGACTTTGTTAAATTCTTTTTTGATGACATTATTTTTATATCCGCATTGTTTAAGGTAGGTTTCAAATTTAGTTAAATGGTAGCTGGTCCATTCAGGTTTGATGTAAAATAAAGTGTAAAATTCAGTTGTTTGCAATTCATTCAGCGTCTTCATATTTTGAAATATTTATTTGTAATTTTCATAAACTCGTAGCAATAATCCAGACGAAGAGAATGCATGCGAAAAATAGTTTGTTATGTGAACAGTTGCCGAGAAATATGCAATTTTGCATGCATCACTTTTCACGTTATTTTGCCTATAAAAGAATGATTTATTATTCGATTTGCAATTTTTTTTTCCATTTGATGCTTTTTGCCATTTTGGACTAGGTCAAGCCAATTTTACATTTTCATTGTGACCAGAAATGACGTCATTTGGGCAAAAACTGTATTTTTAACCTAAAAGATAGGCTGGCACTGCCAGGCAGGATACGCCCACATTTTCGAGTGATGGACAGAGAACAAGCAATACCGAAAGTGATTTTTCCTACATCTTTAAGTCCTGTATTTCATACTGTATTGGGAGCAGCCATTTAGTTGGTCAGTTCCAGTCTGATATTAATGAAATTCGAAACTGACAATGATTATGGTGTGACGGTACACAACCTAGAAATGTGACTTTTCATCAAAATCGGATAAGAATTGTGACCTGTAGAGAGTCCACAACCATGATATACCATATTTTTACACTATTCGCGTACAAATGGCGACCATTTCGTCCGGCAATTTTGGTACGATTTTCACGAAATTAGAACTCAACCTTCCTCATCAAAATCGAATTACAATTGTGACCTATACAGGGTCCACAACCATGATATATCATTTTTTTAACAGTATTCGCGTACAAACGGCGGCCATTTTGTCCGTCAATTTTGGTCTGATTTTCCTGAAATTCAAACTCAACCTTCCTTACAGTGAAACAGTGATATAATCAAACGTTTTTTTAAATTGGATAATAATTGTGACCTCCAGAGGGACCACAAGCTAAAGAAAGGGGGATTTTGCCTATAACCAGGGGCCATAATTCAGGAAGTTACGATCCGATATGCGCAAATATCAAAACGAACCAAGATCTTTGGGTTATAACCATGAATTTCAAGTTTCATCAAAATCGTTACAGGGTCCACAACCTTGATATACCATTTTTAACAGTATTCGAGTACAAACGGCGGCCATTTTGTATGGCAATTTTGGTCTGATTTTCCCGAAATTCAAACTCAACCTTCCTTACGGTGTAACGGTAATATAATCAAAGGTTTTTTTAAATCGGATAATAATTGTGACCTCCAAGCTAAAAAAAGGCGATTTTGCGTATAATCAGGGGCCATAATTCAGGAAGTTACGATCCGATATGCGCAAATATCGAAAGGAAGCAAGATCTTTGGGTTATAACCATGAATTTCAAGTTTCATCAAAATCGAATCAAAATTGTGACCTCCACAGGGTCCACAACCATGATATACCATTTTTTTAACAGTATTCGCGTACAAACGGCGGCCATTTTGTATGGCAATTTTCGTCCGATTTTCCCGAAATTCGAACTCAACCTTCCTTAGGGTGTAACGGTGATATATTCAAACGGTTTTTTAAATCGAATAATAATTGTGACCTCCAAGCTAAAAAAAAGGCGATTTTGCGTATAATCAGGGGCCATAATTCAGGAAGTTACAATCCGATATGCACAAATATCGAAAGGAAGCAAGATCTTTGGGTTATAACCATGAATTTCAAGTTTCATCAAAATTGAATCAAAATTGTGACCTCCACAGGGTCCACAACCTTGATATACCATCTTTTAACAGTATTCGCGTACAAACGGCGGCCATTTTGTTATGGTAATTTTCGTCCGATTTTCCCGAAATTTGAACTCAACCTTCCTTAGGGTGTAACGGTGATATAATCAAACGGTTTTTTAAATCGAATAATAATTGTGACCTCCAGAGGGACCACAAGCTAAAAAGGGTGATTTTTTCGGACAATCAGGGGCCATAATTCAGGAAATTACATTCCGATAGCCGCAAATATCGAAAGGAACCAAGATCTTTGGGTTACAAACATGCATGTCAAGTTTCATCAAAATCGGTTCAAAATTGTGACCTCTATAGGGTCCACAAGCTAAAAACGTGATTTTTCGTACAATCAGGGGCCATAATCCATGAAGTTTTGATCCGATACATGCCAATATCGAAAGCAGCCGAGATCTTTTGGGGATAAACCTATATTTCAAGTTTCGTCAAAATCGGATAAGAATTGTGACCTGTAGAGAGTCCACAAACAAATTGTGGACGGACGGACGTCCGGACGGACAGGGGCGACGACATAATACGTCCACATGAAAATGTGGGCGTATAAAAACAAATATTTTATTCAAATGAGTCTGCCTTATAATATTTTTAGAATTATGATATTTGATTCCCATCAACGAATAGAATCAAGCCATACGACCATACAGATGCCACAAAATGGTTTCTAACTTGTACGGTTACAGAGAAATAGGCGATCTTCTATCAGTCACTTTTCAAGGTTTTTGGTCTATAAAAGTGTCAATTATTATTCGATTTTTATAATATTTTAACCATTTGATGCCTTATGCCATTTATGACTTCAATGAACTAAGTTAACATTTTCAATATCACCGGAAGTAATGTAATTTTTGCAAAAAACGTATTTTTAGCCTTCAAAACAAAACATTTTTTTGAAGGGATTTATATTTATTATTCAATTAACTTTATAACGTCTGATTCTAATGGGCAGTAAGATTGAATCAATACCATCATATCGATATCAAGAAAAGGCTTCTAGCATGTTCCCTTGTCGAATAATAGCCAATTTTCCCAGTTTATGGGTTATAGGTTAATTATTTATTGCCCGATATGTATAAAACAAAGTTTGTATTTTGTATGTTGCGAATTTTCGACTTATTTTTCACCTATATAAATTTCTTTCGGCACCTTAAGTGACGTAATTTGCGATCATTTACAATTTTGGCCCGTCTTTTCGCCAGCAAATATTACTTTTATATATGATAGAAGGTTTCACTGTAGCAAAACAACTCAAGTATACTTCGGTAGCTCAATGGATCAGCTATGGTATAATAAACTACCTGTATGATTCCTGAAAGCCGGTTCAGTGCTGCTTGCAGGTCTAGTTATTATTATTATTATTCTTTTGTTTTGAGTAGATCTCAGCAACTGCTTGTCGCATTGTTATGATTTCTTCGGTTTTACTGGGAAAGTGGGTGTGACTTAGAGGATAAAGCTATTTTGAACGTACTGTGACAATGCGAAATGTCCGAAATCACCGAAGTTATCGTTTTTAAAAATATTGCAGTAATTTCAATAATAATCATTGGATTTTATAATTTACAACCCATTCAGGCTTTTCAGATTTTAAAATATTTTGACATAACTTTTATAAACTTGTAGCTGTAATCCATACGAAGAAAATGTATGTGAAAATTAGTTTGTAATATAAGCAGTTGCCGAGAAAAGGGCAGTTTTGCTAAGTCACTGTTTTCGTAATTTTGCCTGTAAAATAGTCAATTATTAATGGATATTCACAAAAGTGACATAATTAGATTCAAAAAGCAAGTATGCATCATATCAAATTGATTATAATTTAAAATTGACACCGGAAGTGACACCATTTGGTCAAAAACTGCATTTTTAACTTTTAAAATCGATATTTTTTCAACATGTATTATTAATTTGGTTTAAGTTCACATACTAACAAAACTTTGGCAAAAACTGTATTTTTAGTCTTCAAAACAGATATTTTATTCATATGAGTCTGTTTTGAAATCTTTTACAAATTATGGTATTTGATGCCAATCAACAAATAGAATGAACCCATACGACCATACAGATGCCACAAAATCGTTTCTAACTTGTACGGTTGCCGAGAAACAAGTCACTTTTCAAGGTTTTGGGTCTATAAAAGTGGCATATATTATTCGATTTGCATAACATTTATGTGTAGGGGAAAGGGGGGTAATATGGGCATGAGGGTAATATGGGCCACAGCCCTGACAAGCTGGTTATATGACATTTCTTTAAAATGTTATTTACCAAGACCTTTACCATGGATGTCATTAGAAGCCGGCAACCGGCAAATTTCGCCGTTTACATTAGGTCAAATCCCGGCTACTTTTTAGCCCCAAATAAACGATCCATAATTTAATTTTAAAAAAATAATTTGCCTAATATCAATTTATACTAATTTAATTCCCAAACCCCAATAATACCTTGGGCACAATTATATGGAGCCGGCAAATCTTATAATAACGGTAAACCATAGTATACCCAATAATTAGGACTGTCCGTCTGTATTCATTTTTGATGTCGTGACAATCGAAACTGACAAAATGGCTGCCACGCGAGTTGTCTGCGCTTGCATTTCACGCGGGACTTGTGTGGAAAATGAACACGACAAAGCGAAAGCAGGGCAATTTAGACGGCTTTTTAAAAGATAGGTTGCCAGGCAACGAAACATACGCCCACAGCAGCTAAATCGTCCGGGCAGTCAACAAGGGTTGTCGCATATTTTTACTTTTTTTGGGTAATGAAACATTTGTAATACACTAAAATCTGAGTAACAACTCATTATGTAATTATCAGAAAATCATGATAATTTGTTTGCTTTTTATAAAGTTTTGCCCCACGCTAACAATTAGTATAGGAAACATTTAATATCATGGATTTAGCTGTTCAGTTATCAAAATTCATTAAAAATCAAAATACTTGTTCGTTTCATCACCTTAAACTCTGTGTATCAATCTGAAGTCAATCGGATGATAAGTTTGGCATCTACAGCGCAACAAGGTTTTATGAAGTGATCAAGGGAGATAACTCTGGAAGTAATTATTTGAAATTGATGAAAATCAGTAGGCTTCTTCCTCTCAGGACCTTAAACAGTGTGTGTAAATTTAAAGTCAATCGGATATTAACTTTGGCCTCTAGAGTGTCCACAGGATTGTTTGATGTGATCAAGGGCCATAACTCTGGCACTAATTATCGGAAATTGATGCAAATCAATAGGCTTCTTCTTCATCTTATGACCTTAAACACTGTGTATAAATTTAAAGTCAATCGGATATTAACTTTGGCTTTTAGAGCGTCCACAAGATTTTTTGAAGTAATCAAGGGAGATAACTCTGGCACTAATTATCGAAAATCGGTGAAAATCAATAGGCTTCTTCGTCTTATGACCTTAAACACTGTGTATAAATTTAAAGTCAATCGGATATTAACTTTGGCTTTTAGAGCGTCCACAAGATTTTTTGAAGTGATCAAGGGCCATAACTCTGGCACTAATTATCGGAAATTGCTGAAAATCAATAAGCTTCTTCGTCTAATGACCTTAAACACTGTGTATAAATTTAAAGTCAATCGGATATTAACTTTGGCTTTTAGGGTGTTCACAAGATTTTTTGAAGTGATCAAGGGCCATAACTATGGCACTAATTATTGGAAATCGCTGAAAATCAATAGGCTTCTTCGTCTTATGACCTTAAACACTTTGTATAAATTTAAAGTCAATCGGATATTAACTTTGGCTTTTAGAGCGTCCACAAGATTTTTTGAAGTGATCAAGGGCCATAACTCTGGCACTAATTATCGGAAATCTCTGAAAATCAATAGGCTTCTTCGTCTTATGACCTTAAACACTGTGTATAAATTTAAAGCCAATCGGATATTAACTTTGGCCTCTAGAGCGTCCACAAGATTTTTTGACGTCGTCAAGGGCCATAACTCTGGTAGTTATTATCGGAAATCGCTGAAAAACAATAGGCTTCTTCGTCTCATGACCTTAAACACTGTGTATAAATTTAAAGTCAATCGGATATTAACTTTAGCCTCTAGAGCGAACACAAGCAATTGTGGACGCCGGACCGACAGACCGACGGACGGACGGACGGGGGCGACGACAATATACGACCACATTTCAATGTGGGCGTATAAAAAGCAGAAAAATAATAATGGTTTGAAAAATATTATTTAGAAATAGCATGCGTTATACTATAGGCGTGAGTTATACTAAAGGCGTTATTGGCTACAAGAACTGCATGTACACATGTATATCTACCGTCACCGCGAGTACCCACACGGCGACACTACGTCGATGACCCAGCTACACGGCTACTCCACTAAACGTGCATTTTCTTGCCTTTATTGTTGAAAAGTGATATTGTTTCGTTATCTATTTTATGTGAAGCTTTTATTGTATAATATTTTGTTGGGTTTTTTTTTAAACTACGGCTTCGGCTTCAGTTTATAATTATGGTAAATATTTGTCCTTTTTATTTTAGTATTTTATTCAGTTTTTGTCATATCAGAAAATAATCTATTTAGGCCGTGATGTGAAATTTCTAGCAAGCTTGCTTCTGTTGCTCCATCCCGACGATTTTCAGGCGGAAAACAAACTACATAATCTAATTCTTCTAGTATTACTTTGTATTTCCACACAACTTTTCTTTTATCAATTCTTTGACGTTTGACAGAAAACGTAAAATAAATATGGGCTTACTTATCAATGTGCGATGGTATTTGAATTTTGCGGTGATTTGGTTTTAATAGATCACGTGACAAAGCTCACCAATCAGACGCACACGACGAAAGGTCAACGGGTCATGTAGAATGAAAGGTCACCGGTTCGTTTACGTTTTGAAAGTAAAAGATAGGTTGCCAGGCAACGAAACATACGCCCACAGCAGCTAAATCGTCCGGGCAGTCAACAAGGGTTGTCGCATATTTTTACTAATTTCGGTAATGAAGCATTTGTAATACACTAAAAACTGATTAAGAGTAACAACTCATTATGTAATTATCAGAAAATCATTAGAATTTGATTGCTTTTTATAAAGTTTTACCCCACGCTAACAATTAGTATATACATGAAACATTTAATATCATGGATTTAGCTGTTCAGTTATCTAAATTCATTGAAAATCAAAATACTGGTTCGTTTCAACACCTTAAACTCTATGTATCAATCTGAAGTCAATCGGATAGTAACTTTGGTCTCTATAGCGTCACAATAATTTTTGAAGTTATCAAGGGAGATAACTCTGGTAGTAATTATTTGAAATCATTGAAAATCAATAGGCTTCTTCGTCTCATGACCTTAAACACTGTGTATAAATCTAAAGTCAATCGGATATTAACTTTGGCCTCCAGAGCGTCCACAAGATTTTTTGAGGTGATCAAGGGCCATAACTCTGGCACTATCGGAAATCGCTGAAAATTAATAGGTGTCTTTGTCTTATGACCTTAAACACTGTGTATAAATTTAAAGTCAATCGGATATTAACTTTGGCCTCTAGAGCGTCCACAAGATTTTTTGAAGTGATCAAGGGCCATAACTCTGGCACTAATTATCGGAAATCGCTGAAAATCGATAGGCTTCTAGGTCTTATAACCTTAAACACTGTGTATCAATTTGAAGTCAATCGGATATTAACTTTGGCCTCTAGAGCGTCCACAAGATTTTTTGAAGTGATCAAGGGCCATAACTCTGGCACTAATTATCAGAAATCGCTGAAAATCAATAGGCTTCTTCGTCTTATGACCTTAAACACTGTGTGTAAATTTAAAGTCAATCGGATATTAACTTTGACCTTTAGAGCGTCCACAAGATTTTTTGAGGTTATCAAGGGCCATAACTCAGGCACTAATTATCGGAAATCGCTGAAAATCAATAGGCGTCTTCGACTTATGACCTTAAACACTGTGTATAAATTTAAAGTCAATCGGATATTAACTTTGGCCTCCAGAGCGTCCACAAGATTTTTTGAGGTGATCAAGGGCCATAACTCTGGCACTAACTATCTGAAATCGCTGAAAATTAATAGGCGTCTTTGTCTTATGACCTTAAACACTGTGTATAAATTTAAAGTCAATCGGATATTAATTTTGGCCTCTAGAGCGTCCACAAGATTTTTTGAAGTGATCAAGGGCCATAACTCTGGCACTAATTATCGGAAATAGCTGAAAATCAATAGGCTTCTTCGTCTTATGACCTTAAATACTGTGTATCAATTTGAAGTCAATCGGATATTAACTTTGGCCCCTAGAGCGTCCACAAGATTTTTTGAAGTGATCAAGGGCCATAACTCTGGTACTAATTATCGGAAATCGCTGAAAATCAATAGGCTTCTTCGTCTTATGACCTTAAACACTGTGTATAAATTTAAAGTCAATCGGATATTAACTTTGGCCTCTAGAGCGTCCACAAGATTTTTTGAAGTGATCAAGGGCCATAACTCTGGCACTAATTATCGGAAATCGCTGAAAAACAATAGGCTTCTTCGTCTCATGACCTTAAACACTGTGTATAAATTTAAAGTCAATCGGATATTAACTTTAGCCTGTAGAGCGTCCACAAGCAATTGTGGACGCCGGACGGACGGACGGACGGACGGACGGACGGACGGACGGGGGCGACGACAATATACGACCACATTTCAATGTGGGCGTATAAAAAGCGGAAGAATAACTAGAGCTGTATACTCCGTGTAGATTTTGTTTAAAACACCGATGTAAAACCGTTTACTATGAGAAACTGGGAAAAATTTAGTTATGCGCTAACCAGTAGATCAGATTAGATGGAAATATTGATATGTTGGACAAAGAATTGTAGGAATGTGCAGACAAAACTCTCTCTCATTCTAACAATACAGACTTCTCACATACATTACCAAAGTAAAAAAAAAACCAACAACTGTGTATGAATAAAGAACTATGTTTAGAGCAGCTAATATTTTACCAGCGAAATAAGAAAAAGAACAATAGGTCTGGTTAATTTGTTAAGGGGATCATATCTCAACATTTTCCAATTTTATTGCTAATGCAAGTTGATGAAGATATTCTCCTATTCCTAAATGTATGACAACTCAGACCAAGACAAAAGACCACTATGGTAAAGACTGCGTAACCATTGAGGTGAAATACCATGTGCATTACTTTAAAGTCGCCTTACTGTATCTGCAGAAATTTATGCCCTTCTTGTTAAACTCTACTGTAACAAATGACCGGGTTAGGTTAACTATAGAGATCAAGAACCAAACAATATTTTCTCTGTGGATGCAAATCAGGCTGCATTAGGCTACAGATAGTTGATGAAATTAAGTGATTTTTTATGAATAGGCCTACACCTGTATACATACATATGTAATTTTGGCAGTTGGAATTTGATATAAGAGTAGGCTATAGTGCTGTGCCCAGGCAAAATTTCCCTCATAATAAACTGTATAGCGCACGCCCGTCTTCCTTAACCCAGTACATGTTTATAGGAGCTACAGATAGATGTATTTTTTAGAAGTGAAAGTTTTAAATATTTTAAACATGTTTTACTTAAATGTACTGTACATGTCGACAGATGTTCATATCATATTTAGCTATTTTAAGTTGACATATATGTTTTTATTTTCCTTTTTTATTCCAATTCAATTCAGATGTGGTTTCCCCTTGTCAGTGGTGCAGGCAGCGGGGCTGACAAGGAACAAGGACTGCTGTCTAGTCGTTCAAATGTAACGAAAAACCGAATTCCTGTCTAACATTGGTGTGCACGTAAAAAGGTCTCTTGGCAGTTGGAATTCGATATAAGAGTAGGCCATAGTGCTGTGCCCAGGCAAAATTTTCCTCGTAGTACACTGTATAGCGTATGCCCGTCTTCATTAGTCCAGTACATGTATAAGAGCAGAACAGTAAGACGGCGTTTAACTCCATTTCATTTCTTATTCATATTACTGGAACCATTTTATTTAGTTAACTGTTTGTTTTTCTCTTATATGTACTTTTCTTTACTGGCATATATCTTTTAATTTTGTACAGTGTATACGGACACAAGACCTGATCTGTGTGTAAATACATGTAGTCTGTGCGGTTTAGCCCCCCCCCCCCAAAATTGATGATTTCTTAGGAGTATTCTTAGCCGGCCACATCCTCAGCCCTTCCAAAAAATTATGTACGCCCCCCCCCCCCCGCCTCAATTTTATGAGCTGGCGATGGGCCCCGATTCTGTGGATATAAAAATCTGAAAAGCAGATTAGAAACCATTCTCCGGTATTAATACACTATATAAAAATGATGTAGGGGTGATAATTTTCCGTTTCAGAAAATTGTAAATTCTGTTTTAAATGTTTTAAATTCCGTTATTTTCCGTTTCAAAGCTGACCATATTCCGTTTTTTTCTGGATAAAATGCTATTTCATAAATAAATGAATAAAACATCTCAAAATATAAAACTGGCCATTTTAAACTAATGATAACAAATTATGAATTGTGAATGACTTTTATTCTTAATTCAAATAATTGTCCATGACTAGCTGTTCTTCCATTTTAACACATTATATTTACTGGTAATAGTCAAACGGAACAAAAAGTTAATTTTGAAATTCACATCTTCCTTCCACATCACCATTGAAGAAGTAATGCCTGCCTAGCGAAGACGTCTTTTTTGTGCCGGTCACTCGCTGACTATTTTGTGTAGCTTGATGCTTTTTGGAATTAATGTGGTCTTTAATTTTATCAACGCGTCAGAAATCTACGCTGTGACAATTTTCATAAAAGTCTGCAGGGAATTGCCGTGCCCTTCATGTATTGACGGCAGAAAGGCTTATAACCCTGCGGGCGCGTTTCATTTTTTAAGCAGACAACGCATTATGATTTCGCTCAACTGCGTGTTGTAGTCGCGATGTATCCAGACAAGCTTCGTAGTTTCTACGGGAATAAAGGCTGGATGCACTAGACTTGTGATAATATCACGTGAGCCACGAACCCAGCAATAAAAGATAGGCTGGCACTGCCAGGCAGGATACGCCCACATTTTCGAGAGATGGACAGAGAACAAGCAATACCGAAAGTGATTTTTCCTACATCTTTACGTCCTGTATTTCATACTGTATTGGGAGCAGCCATTTAGTTGGTCAGTTCCAGTCTGATATTAATGAAACTCGAAACCGACAATGATTATCGTGTGACGGTACACAACCTAGAAATGTGACTTTTCATCAAAATCGGATAAGAATTGTGACCTGTAGCGAGTCCACAACCATGATATACCATATTTTTACACTATTCGCATACAAACGGCGACCATTTCGTCCGGCAATTTTGCTACGATTTTCACGAAATTAGAACTCAACCTTCCTCATCAAAATCGAATTAAAATTGTGACCTATACAGGGTCCACAACCATGATATCATTTTTTTAACAGTATTCGCGTACAAACGGCGGCCATTTTGTCTGTCAATTTTGGTCCGATTTTCCTGAAATTCAAACTCAACCTTCCTTACAGTGCAACGGTGATATAATCAAACGTTTTTTTAAATTGGATAATAATTGTGACCTCCAGAGGGACCACAAGCTAAAGAAAGGGGGATTTTGCGTATAACCAGGGGCCATAATTCCGGAAGTTACGATCCGATATGCGCAAATATTGAAAAGAACCAAGATCTTTGGGTTATAACCATGAATTTCAAGTTTCATCAAAATCGAATTAAAATTATGACCTTTACAGGGTCCACAACCTTGATATACCATTTTTTAACAGTATTCGCGTACAAACGGCAGCCATTTTGTATGACAATTTTGGTCTGATTTTCCCTAAATTCGAACTCAACCTTCCTTAGGGTGTAATGGTGATATAATCAAACGTTTTTTTAAATCGAATAATAATTGTGACCTCCAGAGGGACCACAAGCTAAAAAGGGTGATTTTTCGGACAATCAGGGGCCATAATTCAGGAAATTACATTCCGTAAATCGCAAATATTGAAAGTAACCAAGATCTTTGGGTTACAAACATGCATGTCAAGTTTCATCAAAATCGGTTCAAAATTGTGACCTCTATAGGGTCCACAAGCTAAAAACGTGATTTTTCGTACAATCAGGGGCCATAATCCATGAAGTTTTGATCCGATACATGCCAATATCGAAAGCAGCCGAGAACTTTTGGGGATAAACCTATATTTCAAGTTTCGTCAAAATCGGATAAGAATTGTGACCTGTAGAGAGTCCACAAACAAATTGTGGACGGACGTCCGGACGGACGGACGGACAGGGGCGACGACATAATACGTCCACATGAAAATGTGGGCGTATAAAAAGCATAGATAAATGAAACGATTTTAACTTTTATAAAATTACTATATAAAGAAATAAGAAAGAAATAGATATTATTGAATTCAACTAAACAATAATTGTATTATGAGGGATAAATGGATTCGGAAGACAGGTTTTCATCTCGAGTAAATTCATATTACAAAATGATGAAATGAAAGTAGCCTCTACTAAATACTTAAAGTAATAAAACCACGCGATATCGTTAATATTTTCGATTTTTTCATGAATAGAAAGTCGAAATACAGTACACTTCAGGGCTAAGTATGAAATTCCTCCGTGGTCCGACCTGGGCGGAATTGAAAAATCGCGGACTACAGGCTATTAATCCGCTCAGGTCCCGCTGTAAAATCTGCTCTAAATTTCCGCCGCGAATTTGAGTAAACCACCGACCACCGCGGATTTGTTAAACCACCGACTGCCGCGGAATTGTTAAACCACCGACCCCAGCGCGAAATTTAATTTTATGAAATTATTGTTACACGTATGCTTTACATTGTATTCGTACCATAATTCAGTGGTCCAATCCCGAAAACAGCATTATCGGCTTGCTTTTAAAACTTTGAAATAAAATATATGCATATATTATCGATGTATAATTTACAACATCGCATACTCGTTTGTTACATGTACGGCATATATAACAAACCTTACAAATAATCATATGGACGAACATTCGTAAAAAGTTATTATCCAGCTTTATTTAACGTCCGCTTGACTGCCCATTAATGACTTATACATTTACACATGTACGTTCACATGTAGTCTTTATTCTGTTACTATGTTTTTGTTTTGGATTTTTAAAACAACAATGTGCTACGAAGCCGTTTACCGTTTATGTATGTTGGCAAAGAATAAAGAAAAGTGAGTAATCTTATTGTTACAAAGCGGTGGTTTCAATCCGAAATGTGTTGAGCATGTTATTACAAGTGGTTCTAGAGCCTCTATTCAAATAATTAAAAAAAGTGAGCTCACTCATAGTTTTAAAGCCGTGGTTTCAATCCGCAACGCGTTGGCATGGTAATTGTAAGTGTTTATACTATTAAAGTATTGTTTTATTAGACTTAACTATAAATCACAAAGATAGGTTGCCAGGCAACGAAACATACGCCCACAGCAGCTAAATCGTCCGGGCAGTCAACAAGGGTTGTCGCATATTTTTAGTTTTTTTGGGAATGAAACATTTGTTATCCACTAAAATCTGATTAAGAGTAACAACTCATTTTGTAATTATCTGAAAATCATTAGAATTTGTTTGCTTTTTATAAAGTTTTGCCCCACGCTAACAATTAGTATAGGAAACATTTAACATCATGGATTTAGCTGTTCAGTTATCAAAATTCATTGAAAATCAAAATACTTATTCGTTTCAACACATTAAACTCTGTGTATCAATCTGAAGTCAATCGGATGATAAGTTTGGCATCTGTAGCGTCACAAGGTTTTTTGAAGTGATCAAGGGAGATAACTCTGGAAGTAATTATTTGAAATCGCTGAAAATCAGTAGGCTTCTTTGTCTCATGACCTTAAACAGTGTGTGTAAATTTAAAGTCAATCAGATATTAACTTTGGCCTCTAGAGCATCCACAAGAATTTTTGAAGTGATCAAGGGACACAACTCTGGCACTAATTATCAGAAATCGCTGAAAATCAATAGGCTTCTTCGTCTCATGACCTTAAACACTGTGTATAAATTTGATGTCAATCGGACATCATCTTTGTCCTCTAGAGCATCCACAAGATTTTTTGAAGTGATCAAGGGCCATAACTCTGGCATTAATTATCGGAAATCCGTGAAAATCAATAGGCTTCTTCGTCTTATGACCTTAAACACTGTGTATAAATTTAAAGTCAATCGGATATTAACTTTAGCCTCTCGAGCATTCACAAGATTTTTCAAAGTGATCAAGAGTCATAACTCTGGCAGTAATTATCGGATATTGCTGAAAATCAATAGGCTTCTTCGTATTATGACCTTGAACACTGTGTTTAAATTTAAAGTCAATCCAATATTAACTTTAGCCTCTAGAGCGTTCACAAGATTTTTCAAAGTGATCAAGGGTCATAACTCTGGCAGTAATTATCGGATATCGCTGAAAATCAATAGGCTTCTTCGTCTCATGACCTTAAACACTGTGTATAAATTTAAGGTCAATCGGATATTATCTTTAGCCTCTAGAGCGTTCACAAGATATTTCAAAGTGATCAAGGGTCATAACTCTGGCAGTAATTATCGGATATTGCTGAAAATCAATAGGCTTCTTCGTCTCATGACCTTAAACACTGTGTATAAATTTAAGGTCAATCGGATATTAACTTTAGCCTCTAGAGCGTTCACAAGATTTTTCAAAGTGATCAAGGGTCATAACTCTGGCAGTAATTATCGGATATTGCTGAAAATCAATAGGCTTCTTCGTCTCATGACCTTAAACACTGTGTATAAATTTAAAGTCAATCGGATATTAACCCTGGCCTCTAGTGCGTTCACAAGAAATTGTGGACGATGGACGGACGGACGGACGGACGGACAGACGGACGGACGGGGGCGACGGCAATATACGACCACATTTCCATGTGGGCGTATAAAAATGGAATATTGAAAACAGGCGAATATGGGTCAGTTCATCCCACGATCGTTTCACCCTATATCGATACATTACTTCATTAATATGTTCGCTATTTTTAAAACTTGAATCGTTCGACTATTTCAAACTCATTCAAATTAGGAAAATTTCAAAATTTACACACATAAATGCTGGCCTTACCTTGGGATAAAGTGTTGTACATTAAAATAGCCATTTCCATTCTGACAAATAAGTTACAAAATTCACACCTGAAGTAATATATTCTGATTTAATTCCCAAATGAATGAAATGCCTTCATCTCCTGTTTTTAAGCACACATCGCCAAAATTCACCGTCAACCTTACTGAACTCATGTACATTAAAACTATCAGTCGGAAAATACCGTGATGACATTTCATTTAGGCACCAAGGAGTCTGAGTCAATGCATACTGTCAATCAACTTTCTTTATCAGGCGAATTCACACGTGCCATCAAAAGGAATTGATAATTGACTAAAAAACAAACCCCTTTAACACACACATGGCTAAATTACGAACTGGCTACGATGAATAGCACCTCCCCACCTCCTACAATTTACATCACGAATTACCAGTAATTTGCATAAGATTCTATTAATTTTATTAACGATAACATAAAACTCGGGCTTTAAAAATTATGGATATTAAAATAAGAGATAATTTAATTATGAAATCAATACTTAATTCGCAGTTGACATATTCTGTCAATAGAATTATTCCTTTAAACGGTGGTAATTAGGGGAATGCTCACTAGCCCGCTGGTTCTATAATATATTAGGGTTCATTAGTTAGGGTTAGGGTTAGGGTTAATTGGTCCATCGATATCTGTTATTAGGGTTAGGCTTTATTGATACCCACATTTATAGTACACGTATTTCTTACAGCGACAGACTAGAGAGTAGAGCACCTGCGGACTAGTGAGGCCCTTTCAGTGTATTTTTAATTTGGCACAAAAATCATCCCTTAACTAATGCATGCTTTTGTTGTTAAGCATTTTCCTTTGTACTCTTTGGTGCGACAATTAAATCCTATAAATCTAAGTTCAGTCCGCACAAGATTCGATTCATATGGTCTGGTTGTTAGGTGTTTTATTTATTGAAAGCTTCATCGATATGTTCACTGGAAAAATGAAATTTAATATTTGTTTCTGTGATAATTATTGGAAAGAAACCGAACCGGATTATTATCTAGGATATTTATCGTCAACTGTATAAATACGGTAAGAGGTTTGTGTGTTGCATTTATAAGTTAAAGCATAAAATAATATATCTATGAAGCGACCATTTGAGACATGATACTTTTAAGCCATATACATATAGCGCTATCTGAAACGATTTGACATGTTGATCTGTATTGAAATGTGGGGAATAGGGACTCTGTATCTTAAAGTCAAATACGAAACTGAAATAAGTAATGAATCTTTCAGCTTCTATACATTACATGATATTTGATTCTCAGGACATAAAGTATTATTTGAACGTTGGGACGTTACCGAATTACCGTTAAATTAAATATCGGGGAGAAAATATACCTTCCAAGAATTAATGCTAATTTGTTTATTTCTAGGATTGTCATTAAATTCTTCTTCATATTTAAAATCGATAATAAATCAGTATATAAAAAATCGACAGCATATTTTAAGACGCCCACGTGCAAATCGCTAGATATTATGTTTATTGTCATCCATTTTCAGACAATGTTATCAGAATTCACGAAACATGGTTTCATTGTCTGCTTGTCGGATGAACTAATGACATAGAAAATTGATATGTGTATGCACTTTGTGGTGCGATTTACGAATTGAATACCGATGTACATGTACATTATAAATATAAATGAATCGAGCATAACAGATATTTTAGGATACGAATAAAATAATACTTTGGTACAATTTAGCTAATTTTCAAAAAACAATTTGAAAATAGTATTATGAATATATAAATTACAGGTTAACTAAAACAACTAATATACTAGTGATATTATTCCATTAACTATTAAATAACGCTGTGACAATATTGACTAAATTACTCAGACTATTTTGAATCACTATGGAACATAATCCTCCGCGAATTTTATGTTTCCACCGACAATTATCCGCCGCGAATTTCAAATTTTCGCGGACAATAATCCTCCGCGAATTTTATCCTTTCGCGGACTTTTTTCCCGCCCAGAACGTCGCAAATTAATCGGAGTGGACATGAGAAAAACACCGCGATTTTTGAGTGGAAAAAACACCCACAGGGAGGATTTTCATACTTAGCCCTGAAGTGTACTGTACATGGATAAATACAAAGTTTTGTTGAGATTTTATGTAATATCAGAAAAAATCGGCTTTTCCGTATTTTTCCGTGTGAGATTTCAAATTCCGTTTTGAGTGCCGAACTCCGCGATTTCCGCAATCGCGGAAAATCATCACCCCTAATGATGTTATTACATTTTTCATTAAAGATACATTATATAAGATTTAGATAAAGAACTAGCCATTCTTGCTATAATAGTTAGCCTTTGAAGGTTTGACAGACATGTTCAACAATTTCAACCACTGTACTGTTTGATCAAAGCTAAGTCTCGGTACTCCATATTTGATTAATTCAATGCATCGCTGAATCATTTTAATCTATTTAATATCGGAGAAATCTCATGCCATCGAGTGTTGTTGTTGAATACTGTATGAGGAAGTATATAAAATTTCTTATTTTTTAGTACTGTATTTCTTTCTATAAAATAAATGTATACTTATTTGACATCTCTTATAATATGTCTTTATTGGTATTTTTTTTAATAACAAGTATAATTGCATGTTCAGGGTTGTTAGGTGAATCATTATTAATATTCTGTTGTATCAGTGGGCTCAGATAGTATTATTTTTTTTGTTTTTTTTCTCAACTTTAAATATAATTATTATACCGAACCAGTATTTCAATCATGCCAAAAACGTTTTCATCTGTATATACTATATTTATATTTCTTTTGCATATATTGTTGTATTGAAATAAAATACTTTTTCCAGGAAATATCACATTCATTGATACAATTTCGCTTTTGACCATATTTTTTCCGCAAATCAGTGGCTAACCGTGTTCACGGTGTCAGCACAACAGTTATCTGATGTTATTGTCCCGTAATTCAGGCATATTTGCAGAAAAATTCTCTCCTACAAATGTAAACAAGCCAACGTGTTCCGTCTCGTAAAAGGTATTCCCTGGTCTATTTGTGGCTATTGACCCCTGACCTAATGACGTTGATTGCTTTTATGGTTTCTGATTGGCTTAGAATATGATTTCTTCACCACATTATGGCTACACTTGACAAATATAGTCCGAGGCGTAATTCGAGTGTTAGTCTGATTGTACAAAACATCGCAATAGAAATGTGTACTACAGTGACGACTTACTTGTTTACTTGTGCAGCAAAGCGTCAGATTTTCGCCTGGAATTTGCTGAGACAAAATGAAACGATTTTCGTGGCTAAATCACAGCCTAATTATTTATAATAGTATTAGTATGCTACATGTACATTATATTTCATATTGAATAATTTATTAAATGTATATGTTATTTATTTATATATGTATTTATTTATATGTTTATTTAATTAATAAATAAATTTTATTTTCCTTTGTGTCATTTTCCTTTGTCTGGCTGCTAAGCACAGAAGAAAACTTCCACAGGCAAGCCACATTTCTTCAACTATCAAAAATTAAAATCTTGTATTAATGAATTAAATCTTAATAGTGAATTTAATGACATTGTTGCAAGGGAATATGATGATGATGATGACGATTATAGAATAAAAACATAAAGTAATAACAAGCTTGTTTTATTTTGAATATATTGGTCATGAATTCACTGTTACTAACAAATATGGGATATGAAAACAAGCAAAAGCTTATTTTATTACAGTCATCTCCTTAGCATACAGGTATTTAACAAATTACAATATAAAGGTTCTGCATATACCACAAGTTTTATTTTAGGCCTAATTTTCTGAAATAAACCATTTAAGGCCTTCGTCCATAACGCAGTCGCAGCCGTTCGGGTTGCTCGCGGATTCAGGCCTGCGGCCCTAAACATTTTCTGCCATCCTACTTTTGCACAATTTTCTGTTTCTTGAAAAGTTAGTGACATCCCTGCCTTTACATTCTCTAAACTTGTGTTACACATCATATCAAGTTCATAGATACATTACACAAAAAAGCTCAGTATTTTAAAAATATTTTGCGTTAAAAGTTTTTTGCATCTGGAAGACCATCAGTCCATTTCATAACACATTAACCTTTTTTAAAAAATCTCTTCTGAGCATTAAAATAGATTTTTACTGTTAGGCTCTAGCCTTTATTTACCTTGAGAGAACTCTTGGTCTATCTTTATGAAATTTTGACTTATCCAATCGTTGTCACTTGGGGTAATATGGGACATGCAAATTGGGGTGATATGAGCAATGGTTCATATGCCATCCTAACCATTAAATATAAAATATCAACCAAATTTTTACAAATTTCTTATGAATGATTTGTAGAATAAATCATTTAAGCTAAAATTATTTTCAGCAATTCTATTTTATTTGTTTTAGAAGCATTATAATGACTATATGGGGAAGGGGGGGTAATATGAGACATTATTTTTTACTTTTGAATATCTTATAGGTGTAATGATTCGATAAACTAAACATATATCTTTCAATTGAAACTGTACTCCAAATATTCCATATTGTTCTGGAATCAGTGTTAGAAATCTGTAAAATGCTGTCGGTTCATATTACCCCATCCAAGTGGGGTAATATTGGCCATCACCCATTATTTTTAAAACCCTTTAGCAAAAAATTAGCAACTCACATTGTCCTTATATTTTATAAATTGAAAGATGAGTTCAGTAGCTTTAACTAGAAAGTTAATTTGTTTTAATATCACATTATACCAATAAAATATTCCACAACAAAAAAATATGTCCCGTATTACCCCTTCTTCCCCTAATGCTTATGTGGAAACATGTTTATTGGTTTCATTGGTACCGGAAGTGACATATGTTCAAGGGTAACGTGGACCCCGAAAGTGACACAATTTCAAAGGTAACGTGGCACCCAGAGGTCGCAGTCACGCAAAAATCCGCGTATTTCAAGCATTTTTTTCAAAATAAACACATTTACATTGATGGACGCTGCGTAATTTACACGCAGAAAATTTCCCGACGTGAGAATAAAACTTGATTTTTCTATGTCGTAGTTTGTACAATTTATGTGCTTCACGCTTCTTTTACACACTTCTACTGCACGTAGTCTCCGTAGATTTCCGCTTATTTCATTCATAAGTTCATGGCAGTCGAAGCCTTCTATACGTAGCTTTCCTGGGACACCCCTATTTTGCGGCATTGGAAGCAATAAAGCGCATGTCATACAAGACTTTGGATTGCCTAGGACACAGTATCCTGTTTACATTCAGCCAATCAAATGTTTGCTTTCATAGCGATAGCCTTCTCTTTACTTCCTGTCGAAGTGAAAGATGGAAATCGTTCCGTCGTCAACCATAGATCTACTGCCGATGCCGTTAACCTCCAGTCGTCATTAGATTAAATGCAGTAGGTGTAACGGTAATATAATCAACCGTTTTATTAAATCGGATAATAATTGTGACCACCAGCTAAAAGATAGGCTGGCACTGCCAGGCAGGATACGCCCACATTTTCGAGAGATGGATAGAGAACAAGCAATACCGAAAGTGATTTTTCCTACATCATTAAGTCCTGTATTTCATACTGTATTGGGAGCAGCCATTTAGTTGGTCAGTTCCAGTCTGATATTCATGAAATTCAAAGCCGACAATGATTATGGTGTGATGGTACACAACCTAGAAATGTGACTTTTCATCAAAATCGGTTAAGAATTGTGACCTGTAGAGAGTCCACAACCATGATATACATGTACCATATTCTTACACTATTCACGTACGAACGGTGACCATTTCGTCCGGCAATTTTGGTCCGATTTTCACGAAATTAGAACTCAACCTTCCTCATCAAAATCGAATTAAAATTGTGACCTATACAGGGTCCACAACCATGATATATCATTTTTTTAACAGTATTCGCATACAAACGGCAGCCATTTTGTCTGTCAATTTTGGTCCGATTTTCACGAAATTCAAACTCAACCTTCGCTATGGTGTAACGGTGACATAATCAAACGTTTTGTTTAAATCGGATAATAATTGTGACCTCCAGAGGGACCACAAGCTAAAGAAAGGGGGATTTTGCGTATAACCAGGGGCCATAATTCAGAAAGTTACGATCCTATATGCGCAAATATCGAAAAAAAAAAAGATCCTTGGGTTATAACCATGAATTTCAAGTTTCATCAAAATCGAATTAAAATTGTGACCTTTACAGGGTCCACAACCTTGATATACCATTTTTTAACAGTATTCGCGTACAAACGGCGGCCATTTTGTATGTCAATTTTGGTCTGATTTTCCCAAAATTCGAACTCAACCTTCCTTACGGTGTAACAGTAATATAATCAAACATTTTTTTTTTTATATCGGATAATAAATGTGACCTCCAAGCTAAAAAAAAAAGGCGATTTTGCGTATAATCAGGGGCCATAATTCAGGAAGTTACAATCCGATATGCGCAAATATTGAAGGGAACCAAGATCTTTGGGTTATAACCATGAATTTCAAGTTTCATCAAAATCGAATTAAAATTATGACCTCCACAGGGTCCACAACCTTGATATACATGTACCATTTTTTAACAGTACAAACGGCAGCCATTTTGTATGGCAATTTTGGTCCGATTTTCCCGAAATTCGAAATTCAACCTTCCTTAGGGTGTAACGGTGATATAATCAAACGGTTTTTTAAATCGAATAATAATTGTGACCTCCAGAGGGACCACAAGCTAAAAAGGGTGATTTTTCGGACAATCAGGGGCCATAATTCAGACAATTATATTCAGATAGCCGCAAATATCGAAAGGAACCAAGATCTTTGGGTTACAAACATGCATGTCAAGTTTCATCAAAATCGGTTCAAAATTGTGACCTCTATAGGGTCCACAAGCTAAAAAGATAAGCCGGCACTGCCAGGCAGGATACGCCCACATTTTTGAGAGATGGATAGAGAACAAGCAATACCGAAAGTGATTTTTCCTACATCATTAAGTCCTGTATTTCATACTGTATTGGGAGCAGCCATTTTGTTGGTCAGTTCCAGTCTGATATTCATGAAATTCGAAGCCGACAATGATTATGGTGTGACGGTACACAACCTCGAAATGTTACTTTTCGTCAAAATTGGATAAGAATTGTGACCTGTAGAGAGTGCACAACCATGATGTACCATATTTTTACACTATTCGCGTACAAACGGTGACCATTTCGTGTGGCAATTTTGGTACGATTTTCACAAAATTTGAACTCAACCTTCCTTACGGTGCAACATTAATATAATCAGAGTTTTTTTTTTTATAAATCAGATAATAATTGTTCGAGAGATAGACAGAGAACAAGCAATACCAAAAGTGATTTTTCCTACAATCAAAGGCCATAGTTCATTAAGTTACAATTTGATACGCGCAAATATCGAAAAGAATAAAGATCTTTAGGTTATAAACAAGCATTTCAGGTTTCATCAAAATAGAATTAAAAATTGTGACCTTTACAGGGTCCACAACTTTGATATACCATATTTTCACACTGTTCGCGTACAAACGGCGGCCATTTTTTCTGGCAATTATGGTCCAATTTTCTCGAAATTCAAACTCAACCTTCCGTAGGGTGTAACGGTGATAGAGTCAAACGTTTTTTTAAATCGGATAATAATTGTGACCTCCAGAGGGACCATAGGTGATTTTTCGGACAATCAGGGGCCATCTTTCAGGAAGTTACGATCCGATATGGGCAAATAACGAAAGGAACCAAGATCTTTGGGTTATAACCATGCATTTCAAGTTTCATCAAAATCAAATTAACATTGTGACCTCTACAGGGTCCACAACCTTGATATACAATTTTTTAACATTATTGGCGTACAAACGGCGGCCATTTTGTATGGCAATTTTGGTCCGATTTTCCTGAAATTTGAGCTCAACCTTCCTTACGGTGTAACGGTAATATTAAATCAGATAATAATTGTGACCACCAGAGGGACCACAAGCTAAAATAAGGCGATTTTGCGTATAATCAGGGGCCATAATTCAGGAAGTTACGTTCCGATATGCGCAAATATCGAAAGGAACCAAGATCTTTGGGTTATAACCATGAATTTCAAGTTTCATCAAAATCGATTTAAAAATGTGACTTTTACAAGGTCCACAAACCATGATATACAATTTTTTAACAGTATTCGCGTACAAACGGCGGCCATTTTGTATGGCAATTTTCATCCGATTTTCCCGAAATTCGAACTCAACCTTCCTTAGGGTGTAACGGTGATATAATCAAACGGTTTTTTAAATCGGATAATAATTGTGACCTCCAGAGGGACCACAAGCTAAAAAGGGTGATTTTTCGGACAATCAGGGGCCATAATTCAGGAAATTACATTCCGATAGGTGCAAATATCTAAAGGAACCAAGATCTTTGGGTTATAAATATGCATGTCAAGTTTCATCAAAATCGGTTCAAAATTGTGACATCTATAGGGTCCACAAGCTAAAAACGTGATTTTTCGTACAATCAGGGGCCATAATCCATGAAGTTTTCATCCGATACATGCCAATATCGAAAGGAACCGAGATCTTATGGGGATAAACCTATATTTCAAGTTTCGTCAAAATCCAATAAGAATTGTGACCTGTAGAGAGTCCACAAACAAATTGTGGACGGACGGACGTCCGGACGGACAGAGGCGACGACAATATACGTCCACATAAAAATGTGGGCGTATAAAAAGTAATTTTTCGTACAATCAGGGGCCATAATCCATGAAGTTTTGATCCGATACATGCCAATATCGAAAGCAGCCGAGATCTTTTGGGCATAAACCTATATATCAAGTTTCATCAAAATCGGATAAGAATTGTGACCTGTAGAGAGTCCACAAACACATGAATATGTGGGCGTATAAAAAAGGCGATTTTGCGTATAATCAGGGGTCATAATTCAGGAAGTTACGTTCCGATATGCGCAAATATCGAAAGGAACCAAGATCTTTGGGTTATTACCATGAATTTCAAGTTTCATCAAAATCGAATTAAAAATGTGACTTCTACAGGGTCCACAACCTTGATATACCATTTTTTAACACTATTCGCGAACAAATGGCGGCCATTTTGTATGGCAATTTTCGTCCGATTTTCCCGAAATTCGAACTCAACCTTCCTTAGGGTGTAACAGTGATATAATCAAACGTTTTTTTAAATCAGATAATAATTGTGACCTCTAGAGAGACCACAAGCTAAAAAGGGTGATTTTTCGGACAATCAGGGGCCATAATTCAGGAAATTACATTCCGATAGGCGCAAATATCGAAAGGAACCGAGATCTTTGGGTTATAAACATGCATGTCAAGTATCATCGAAATCGGTTCAAAATTGTAACCTCTATAGGGTCCACAAGCTAAAAACGTGATTTTTCGTACATTCAGGGGCCATAATCCATGAAGTTTTCATGCGATACATGCCAATATCGAAAGCAGCCGAGATCTTTTGGGGATAAACCTATATTTCAAGTTTCGTCAAAATCAGATAAGAATTGTGACCTGTAGAGGGTCCACAAACAAATTGTGGACGGACAGGGGCGACGACAATATACGTCCACATAAAAATGTGGGCGTATAAAAAGGATATTTAACGTCTACAATGTGCCTTCTCTTTTTCTGCTCCTTCATTGTGGAACGAAACTTTAAAGAATATTAAGGATCTGCCATCCATAGAGTCAAAAGAAACATTCAGAAGAAAAGAATAATAAATTAAGAATTCTTCGGTTTTAGAACGCGTTCAAATAACGATTACATTTAACGCATCCACAGTTCTTAGTTTTTAAACAGAAGAGACAGAAATAGTGTAACATTTAACAGTTATATTTTCGCCTGATTTTTATCAATGCACTTGACCCTAGCCAAAACATTTTAAATTGGCAGTTGACTTTATAAACGCAATATACGGAGAAATTGGCAGTTGACTTTATAAACGCAATAATAATAACAAGCCAACAGTGAGGCTGATGTCCCCCGCCGAAATCCCAAAATAAATAGAAGACACATATTAATTAATCGCACATTTATTTTTTTCAATGTATCGAGCAATCAAACTGTACACGAAGTGTCATCCAAAAGTGTTTTATAAAGTTATCTTGTCCCAAAGTATCAACCAATTAAATTGCTTATCTCTGCTTACCCTAAGCGGAAAATGCTCATCTTCGAACTCCATCAAGGCATTGACCTAATAAGCATATACACCAAGTTTGAACATTTTAGCTCAATTAGAAGGAGAGTTATTGTGTTCCAAAGTCTCGACCAATCAAATTGCGTATCGATCTGCTTACCCTGAGCAAAAAATGCTCATTATCGAACTTAGTCAAGGTATTACTGTAATGAAACTATACAGCAAGTTTCATCACTCTCACTTAATTAGAACTAAAGTTATCGTGTCCCAAAGCATCAACCAATCAAATTGCTTATCTCTGCTTACCCTAAGCGGAAAATGCTCATCTTCGAACTCCATCAAGGCATTGACCTAATAAGCATATACACCAAGTTTGAACATTTTAACTCAATTAGAAGGAGAGTTATTGTGTTCCAAAGTCTCGACCAATCAAATTGCTCTGCTTACCCTGAGCAGCCTCTATAGGGTCCACAAGCTAAAAACGTGATTTTTCGTACAATCAGGGGCCATAATCCATGAAGTTTTGATCCGATACATGCCAATATCGAAAGCAGCCGAGAACTTTTGGGGATAAACCTATATTTCAAGTTTCGTCAAAATCGGATAAGAATTGTGACCTGTAGAGAGTCCACAAGCAAATTGTGGACGGACGGACAGACGAACGTCCGGACGGACAGGGGCGACAACATAATACGTCCACATGAAAATGTGGGCGTATAAAAACGTGATTTTTCGTACAATCAGGGGCCATAACCCATGAAGTTACGGTCCGATACATGCCAATATCGAAAGGAACCGAGATCTTAGGGTGATAAACCTATATTTTAAGTTTCATTGAAATCGGATAAAAATTGTGACCTGTAGACTGTTCACAAACAATTGTGGACGGACGTCCGGACGGACGAACAGGGGCGACGACAATATACGTCCACATGAAAATGTGGGCGTATAAAAACGTTTGACTCTATCTCTATCACCGTTACACCCTACGGAAGGTTGAGTTTGAATTTGGAGAAAATCGGACCATAATTGCCAGAAAAAATGGCAGCCGTTTGTACGCGAACAGTGTAAAAGTATGGTATATCAAAGTTGTGGACCATGTAGAGGTCACAATTTTAATTCGATTTTGATGAAACCTGAAATGCTTGTTTATAACCTAAAGATCTTTATTCTTTTTGATATTTGCGCAAATTGTAACTTAATGAATTATGGCCTTTGATTGTAGGAAAAATCACTTTCGGTATTGCTTGTTCTCTGTCTATCTCTCGAACAATTATTATCTGATTTAAAAAAAAAAACTCTGATTATATTACTGTTGCAACGTAAGGAAGGTTGAGTTAGAATTTCGTGAAAATCGTACCAAAATTGTCGGACGAAATGGTCGCTGTTAGTACGCGAATAGTGTAAAAATATGGTATATCATGGTTGTGGACTCTCTACAGGTCACAATTCTTATCCGCTTTTGACGAAAAGTAACATTTCTAGGTCGTGTACCGTCACACCATAATCATTGTCGGCTTCGAATTTCATTAATATCAGACTGGAACTGACCAACAAAATGGCTGCTCCCAATACAGTATGAAATACAGGACTTAATGAGGAAAAATCACTTACGGTATTGCTTGTTCTCTATCCATCTCTCAAAAATGTGGGCGTATCCTGCCTGGCAGTGCCAGCCTATCTTTAATAATCATAATATATTTCCCATAATTATCACAGACAAATATAAAAAATACACATGCAAAACAGAGCACACGTCACATGTACAGTTATGATAGACCGATGCTCCGTTGTTGTCAGGAATTTATTAAAGGCGAATACTATTGTAATATTTTAATTTGATCATTTACTTAGTTCATTGTGTAACGCATTTCAGAATTAACAACTATTTCCTTCGATCAATGCTTAAATCAACACAATAATTAAAAAGATACTATGATTATGAAAATAATTTACACCAATTTACCGAAAAGTGTCTGGAAAATAAAGACTATTTATTTCTATACACGAAGAGATCTCCCCGTAAACGAAGGGTGTAACAACTAAATAAAAGTATATCCCAAAATGTTGTAATGAATTTCTCGGCGAAGTCATGTACTTGAAAGTTAGAAATGAAACGAAGCTATTACAGCTAGCTCTGTATCGAAATCACCCAAATCGCCAAAATCAAAAATTAAATCAAAGAGTGCAATTGAAATTTTTGCTCACGTTCGTTTTTAAATAAACATGCAAGTCGAAGCCGGTAATGAGTGAATTTTTTACTTGGCTTTATGTAACAATACATGTGTGTAAAATACCTCGTGTGACGTGTATTTGCTGCGACATCCAAAACCACGTGCGCGGAGCTGACTTTTGTTCACTTCAGATCATTTCTCGAAGGAGCAACCTGGCTGATAAGTGGGTCAGTTTTTATAAGTGTCCCTGAACCACTCTACCTATAATTTAGACCCTAAAGTTAAAGTTTGCGTAATTTTAAATTTTCTGCGCCGTTATTACAAACACTATAGAATAAACTTCTAGAGCTATATTTAAAGTGTTTTCATGGTTGTGTTGGTGAGTAAATAAACTTAATTTTGGTGAAATAATAATATCAGCCATATCCAATACCAGGCTAATTGATTACCGGTAAAATCGGCGTATTCATGACCAGTATATTATAGGGTTGGTTGATCGGTATATAAAGGTGCTAATTAGTACTTATCAGTGTGGATAGAAGCCTATACAAGAATTATCATTGATGATTTTGATTATGGGTGTTTGAGGTATTAAAATTGTTTTTTTTTATTATTGAGTTGTTGTTTAAATTATTTAAGCTTGAAATTGTAAATCCCGGCTTTGTTATTTTGTTTAATAATTATCATATAGGCTTCTATCCACACTGATGAGTACTAATTAGCACCTTTATACACCGACCACTTAAGATTAAATGTATCACAGTTATGAGAGAGAGAGAGAGAAATGGGGTTTAAAGCCCACTCAACACAACTAGGTCATTTCGGGACTAACATGTTAATTTTATTTCAATAACTCGCTTGCGCGTAGGGGTCTTTAGCAGTGGGAGGAAACCGGAGTGCCCGGAGGAAACCCACGAGGTTGAGAAAGCGCCCCCATCTCCATGCCACATACGCTCACACCAGGGCTCGAAACCACAGCCGCAAGCCAGAGGTGACTGGCCAGCTAGAGGCCGAAGCACGGCGCTCTAGATAACTAGGCCATCCCAACCCCCCTCACAGTTATGAACACAGTTCAGTTCTTTATTTACTTTGAGTATAAAACTCATCAGTAAGCTTTTATACATATGGGTCACTTTTTGGTATTGGGCACTAAAGTGTGACATTATTGCCAGAAAATAAACCTTCACTGATTTTTCTTAAATTTATCTGCATAGAAAGAAAAATATGTGACATTTTCATATTTTAGAATGAAAATATAGTGTAAGTTCTGAGAATTAAAAAAAATCAGATTTTATGCCTCAATGTTTAAGGGTTGCGCATGTTACACAGGACACAAATAGTGACTCAGGTTTTGTACAATTTTTGAAACTATACACCATTTTTCATGTCCTATATCAGAACTCAGTTCATCTTACCCAGAATATAACAACAGAATCCAGATTTTTTACGCTTTTAAGCCAAAAATATTTCAAAACAAAAAACTACAAACCTCGTTGCACATACAGTGTTTTCTCACATTTTACCATGGCCATAACATTTAATCTATATTTATCAATTCTAGTATTAAATAATAACTTTTATAATGGACTCCAATGTTACTGGTTTTAATTCCCATTTGTCTTTCTTGGTTTCAAGAAAATTAATTGGTTGCGTATGTTACATTTTTATGATGGACACCAAAATAGAAAAACACATATTACATTTCACGTTTTCTTTATTATAACAAAAACAAATCCAGAAAAACTGGTGCCAATAATGCATTAAACAAATTTAAATAACCGAAACCGGTTACAATTTTTATTTTCAGCAATTACAGGAGGATTTAGTTTTTTTGTTATGGACTAACCATTTCCCAACTTTGATCCTCCCTTAGACAGTTTGTAGATTTGATCTTAGACATTTTTCTGAAATAAAAAATATGAATATGATGAAAGACTTGAAAAATAATTAAATACCGAAAATTTGCCAAAAGAATATCACATAACTTTAAACAAGCAAGAAGTATTAAGATTTTATTTATTTTTACTGAGAAACAAAGATTGTCGCGTCCATGTAACATCGGTATGTAAGACTTCTGTCATTTCAATATTTTAATATTTTCGCAACATTACAAAGTCCCGTCAGTATTTAAAATTTAAGTAGATGCACGGAAATGGGGTCGTCTATGAACCCTTTCTACCAATTAAAATATAGAAGATTTACCGACGTTAAAAATAGAACACGAAAAAGTGATTTACCGACGTTACACGGAAGCAAAGCATTAAATGTGAAATACTGAAATATCGTTCGACGTACTTCACACGGCACTCGTACGGTGAACATACACAATGATTTTCAGTAACCAATTTAATTATCTTCCATCACATCGTCTGTTTTTTCATAACGTACATCGTTCTTTTAATTTATTAGGCATTTGTTAATGTATACTTACAATTCTTACCGATGTTACAGCTTTCACACCTCACGGGACACAACAAGACCAAAGATGAAACTAGACCTGCATGCAGGAATGACGGGTTTCACTGGTGCCACGTTAACTTTAAACTTATGTCACTTTCGCTCCCATGTTGCCCTTGCCTTGAACCAATAGCACCGATAAACAGATTTCCACATAAACATTGCACACATCAAATAAAAGGGAAACAGAATCAACAAAAATCCAGCCCTATCAATTCATTTTATACATTTGTAACATGTAATTGATCCTGATAAAATTACAGTACTTCCGGTGATAATGAAAATGTTCAATTAGTTTCATGAAATCAGAAATGGCATAAGATATCATATAGTGAAAATTTTATGTAAATCGAAAAATAATTGCCACTTTTATTGACCAAAAAACTTGGAAAGTGACTTGTAGAAAATCGGCTATTTCTCTGCAACCGTACAAGTTTTTGTGGTATCTGAATGATAGCACGGGTTCATTCTATTAGTTGATGTGAACTAAATATCATAATTTGAAATATATTACAAACCAGACTCATTTGAAAAAAATATCTCTTTTGAAGGCTAAAAATACAGTTTTTGCCAAAATATAATTACTTCCGGTGATACTGAAAATGTTAAATTAGGTCTATGAAATCATAAATGACGTAAGATATCATATGGTGAAAATTTTATGAAAATCGAATAATAACTGACACTTTTATAGACCAAAATCCTCGAAAAGTGACTTGTGGAAAATCGCCATTTCTCTGCAACCGTACAAGTTAGAAACCGTTTTGTGATATCTGTATGATCGCATGGGTTCATTCTATTTGATGAATAGAATCAAATATCATAATTTGAAAAAAATAACAAGTACGACCCATTTGAATAAAATATTGTTTTTTAATGCCAAAAATTAAGTTTTGAGCAAATGACGTCATTTCCGGTGGCAGCATATGAGGTAGAATGGTTTGACCTTGTCCACTATGACATTAGGCATCCAATGGTGAAAGAAAATTGAAAATCACATAATAATTGATTCTTATACAGCCAAAATAACGTGAAAAGTGACTCATGCAAAATTGACTTTTTCTCGGCAACTGCGCATATTACAAATTAATTTTCACATACATTCTCTTCGTATGGGTTATTGCTACGAGATTATGAATGTTACGAAGATATGTTTTTTAATATGAAGACGCTGAATGGGTTGTAAATAGCTTATTTTGACACCTTTTTTCACCCTTTAATCCAAATTGCCCGAAAACGAAATCGAAATTAAAAAAACTGAGCGCGATGTTTTGTGCGCCTTTATATGGCACATCTTTTCAGTCATATTATTAGATTTGAAAAAAATAATTTTTGCTTTCAAAAAGTGGTACCGAACTGTTAAAATTGTAGTTTTTGTTAAATTTAACTTACTTACGGTGCCGACAGGAAACTTTGCCGGTAACAAAAAAAATGACATTTTGGACCATGGAGCATATAAACTTTGTTTTATACAAATCGGACAATAAATAATTTATATAGAACCGATAAACTGAATTAGCCAATAGCGACCAAGGAAAATTATCCAGAAAAAAAATGTTCACATTTTTGCCCAAATCAGACGACCCTTCAACCCTTGGTAAAAGGTCATTAAAAAATATTCATTAATAAAAAAGTTTTTTGTCAAAATTTAAATTTTCAAAATTTGGCGCCTTATTTTTCCGAAGATTCGGCGAAATTTAAAACTTTAAAGACCCGTAGCTATGTGCCATGTCTCTGGCTATGTCAAAAACTATCAAACGACAAAATCCAACAATTGTTGTTAATATTACGGCAATATTTAAAAAAACGACAACTTCGGTGATTTCGGACATTTCGCATTGTCGCAGAATGCCGGAAATAGCTTTAATCTCTAAGTCACACCCACTTTAGCAGTAAAACTCAAGACATTGCATCGATCCGACAAGTAGTTCCTGAGATATAAGCAAATTGGAAAAAAAAAAATAATAATAAGAAGAAAAATAATAAGAAGAATTTTAACAAAAACAATAGTGTTTCACACAAGCTACGCAGTGTGAAACCCTAATAAATGCCGTCCGCCGTCATCACGTAATTCCAAGTAAACAAAACTACAGCCAATGTCGTAAATATCTATTTTTAGAAGCAAAGGACAGCCAACAGCGATGGATGGGTGATCGAAGGAAGTAAATGTTTTACCGACGTTACAAATGAAAATAGGACACGAATAAATGTAGCAATGAATGGCCTTTGTTTTTTTTATTACATTTTAATTTTGGCTTGTCATGCAAAGGTATATTCTTTAGAACGACCGAATTCAAGATTCTAAAATATCATTCGTAGGTTTATCGGGCCATTGCGGTTTCCATCACAAAAACAATTTTTTAATATTTTATGGACACGAAAGGTAACGTACGCAACCTCATAGTCAGATGAACGTAAAAAAAATTCAACAAACAGGGGAATGTCAAATACGGTTTTGAATGATGATTTGAACAATTATTTATTTCATTAAAAGCCAGCATGCTTCATTTCTTTGCCTGTAATACTAGCAATCATAGAATGAAAAGGTTCAGATTTCCATGTCACAATTTTGCGGTTTGAAAATAACGAATTTTGACAATTGTTGATAGATATTTTTTTTTTTTTAAATATTCACTGCACCAGTTTTATTTCCAATGTTACAGCAGGTATTGGTGCATGGATGGAAAGTAATGAAATATTTGAAATATCAAAATTTAAATTATAAATTGAATTTATATTAAAGCATTCAAAAAGTGCCCAATACCAAAAAGTGACCCATATAATTACATTATTTACACAATAAACAGTATGTACAATATACAAAGCAATTAAACAGAGAGTGGAAATTTAAATTATATATTATTATAATGTCAAAGTTAGTAATTAAAGTTAATTATACCAAACAACATTTAGGTTTTAATCAATTAGGCTTTCTACATTTTGTTTAATTACATTATTATTCTTTTTTTTTTTTTAAACAACTCTGATCGATGCTTATCGGCATAAGACAAATATTTGCCTAGTTTATACAAGTCTTTTATATAACTGGTACTAAGTAACTGGAAGAATTTAAAAATAGGTTGCCAGGCAACGAAACATACGCCCACAGAGCAGCCAAATCGTCCGGGCAGTCAACAAGAGTTGTCGCATATTAAGGAATTATCAGAAAATCATTAGAATTTGTTTTGTTTTTATAATCAAACTTTTTTTTTTAAATCAGATAATAATTGTGACCTCCAGAGGCACAACAAGCTAAAAAGGGTGATTTTTCATACAATCAGGGGACATAATTCAGGAAGTAATGACCTGATGGGCGCAAATATCGAAAGGAACCAAGATCTTTGGGTTATAAACATACATGTCAAGTTTCATCAAAATCGATTCAAAATTGTGACCTCTATAAGGTCCACAACCTTTATATAACATATTTTCACACTATTCGCGTACAAACGGCGGCCATTTTGTCTGTCAATTTTGGTCCGATTTTCACAAAATTCATACAAAACCTTCATAACCATGAAATGGTGATATAATCAAACGTTTTTTTTAAATCGGATAACAATTTTGACCTCCAGAGGGACCATAAACTAAAAAGGGCGATTTTTTTGGACAATCAAGGGGCCATAATTCAGGAAGTTACGATCCGATGGGCGCAAATATCGAAAGGAACCAAGATCTTTGGGTTATAAACATGCATGTCAAGCTTCATCAAAATTGGTTCAAAATTGTAACCTCTATAAGGTCCACAACCTTGATATAACATATTTTCACACTATTCGCGTACAAACGGCGGCCATTTTGTCCGTCAATTTTGGTCCGATTTTCACAAAATTCGAATTCAACCTTCATAACCATGTAACGGTGATATAATCAAACGTTTTTTTAAATCGGATAACAATTTTGACCTCCAGAGGGACCACAAGCTAAAAAGGGCGATTTTTCGGACAATCAGGGGCCATAATTCAGGAAGTTACGATTCAATTGGCGCAAATATCGAAAGGAACCAAGATCTTTGGTTTATAAACATGCATTTCAAGTTTCATCCAAATCGGTTCAAAATTGTGACCTCTACACTGTTCAAAATCAAAAGCTAAAAGATAGGCTGGCACTGCCAGGCAGGATACGCCCACATTTTCGAGAGATGGATAGAGAACAAACAATACGGAAAGTGATTTTTCCTACATCATTAAGTCCTGTATTTCATACTGTATTGGGAGCAGCCATTTTGTTGGTCAGTTCCAGTCTGATATTCATGAAATTCGATGTCGACAATGATTATGGTGTGAGGTACGTACAACCTAGAAATGTGACTTTTCGTCAAAATCGGATAAGAATTGTGACCTGTACAGAGTCAACAACCATGATATACCATATCTTTACACTATTCGCGTACAAACGGCGACCATTTCGTCCGGCAATTTTGGTACCATTTTCACGAAATTCGAATAATTCAGGAAGTTACGATCCGATATGCGCAAATACCGAAAGGAACCAAGATCTTTGGGTTATAACCATGCATTTCAAGTTTCATCAAAATCGAATTAAAATTGTGACCTTTACAGGGTCCACAACCTTGATATACCATTTTTTAACAGTATTCACGTACAAACGGTGGCCATTTTGTATGGCAATTTTGGTCTGATTTTCCCGAAATTCGAACTCAACCTTCCTTACGGTGTAACGGTAATATAATCAAACGTTTTTTTAAATCGGATAATAATTGTGACCTCCAAGCTAAAAAAAAAGGCGATTTTGCGTATAATCAGGAGCCATAATTCAGGAAGTTACGATCCGATATGCGCAAATATCGAAAAGAAGCAAGATCTTTGGGTTATAACCTTGAATTTCAAGTTTCATCACAATCGAATCAAAATTGTGACCTCCACAGGGTCCACAACCTTGATATACCATTTTTTAACAGTATTCGCGTACAAACGGCGGCCATTTTGTATGGCAATTTTCGTCCGATTTTCCCGAAATTCGAACTCAACCTTCCTTAGGGTGTAACGGTGATATAATCAAAGGTTTTTTTAAATCGAATAATAATTGTGACCTCCAAGCTAAAAAAAAGGCGATTTTGCGTATAATCAGGGGCCATAATTCAGGAAGTTACGATCCGATATGCGCAAATATCGAAAGGAAGCAAGATCTTTGGGTTATAACCATGAATTTCAAGTTTCATCAAAATCGAATCAAAATTGTGACCTCCACAGGGTCCACAACCTTGATATACCATTTTTTAACAGTATTCGCGTACTAACGGCGGCCATTTTGTATGGCAATTTTCGTTCGATTTTCCCGAAATTCGAACTCAACCTTCCTTAGGGTGTAACGGTGATATAATCAAACGGTTTTTTAAATCGAATAATAATTGTGACCTCCAGAGGGACCACAAGCTAAAAAGGGTGATTTTTCGGACAATCAGGGGCCATAATTCAGGAAATTACATTCCGATAGCCGCAAATATCGAAAGGAACCAAGATCTTTGGGTTACAAACATGCATGTCAAGTTTCATCAAAATTTGTTCAAAATTGTGACCTCTATAGGGTCCACAAGCTAAAAACGTGATTTTTCGTACAATCAGGGGCCATAATCCATGAAGTTTTCATCCGATACATGCCAATATCGAAAGGAACCGGGATCTTTTGGGGATAAACCTATATTTCAAGTTTCGTCAAAATCGGATAAGAATTGTGACCTGTAGAGAGTCCACAAACAAATTGTGGACGGACGGATGTCCGGACGGACAGGGGCGACGACATAATACGTCCACATGAAAATGTGGGCGTATAAAAACGTGATTTTTCGTACAATCAGGGGCCATAACCCATGAAGTTACGGTCCGATACATGCCAATATCGAAAGGAACCGAGATCTTAGGGTGATAAACCTATATTTTAAGTTTCATTGAAATCAGATAAAAATTGTGACCTGTAGACTGTTCACAAACAATTGTGGACGTCCGGACGGACGAACAGGGGCGACAACAATATACGTCCACATGAAAATGTGGGCGTATAAAAACATTAGGTTTGGTGCAATAATATGACTTAATAAACTTAATGCGTATATCCACAATGGACGAGCAAATTAGGACGTGGTGAAATTCATCTTCCGCTTCCTCAAGCTGACAAAACATACATAATCGTTGATCACGTGGCACTTTAGTATATCGGACGGTTTCTATAAATAATTTATGGGCTGATAAGCGTAGACAAGTTAAATGTTTTAATAATAAGGGCTTTATAGGCTTTAAAAGATATGGTTGGAATGTAAAATTTAATACAACATGTTGATAGTAGATTCCTTTAGGAGAATGGCATATATTGCTATAACACGACTGTTTAAAGATATCAAATATTCTCTGCTTAAAAGTGAACGCTGAATGTTTGTCAACATTTTGCCACATATACCCTAACCCAAGACCATCTAATTCATTTTTAAGGTTACAAATCCAGTTATTATTATTAAACATGTCAGTTAAATATGTTCACAGTATTGTATTGTATTGTAAATCTGTTCAACTATAAAACTAAAAGGAAAAATTTATGAACACAATACCCTGTTGTGTGTTTGGTGGTTCAACATAGTAAGTCACGAAATATTACAGAATCTAGCAAAATCGTCCCGGCTTCATACATGTAAGATCTAGCACTTAACGAGACTTTAGCCAAAAGGTTCCATTGCCCATGTGTAACTAAATGTTTTACTGAATACTATGTTTTATATGTAAATATTTAATATTGTCTTCGAATATGAAATATTTCAACTGTTGTTTGTATTATGACTATTTAAAATATATAATAAATACCTTGTTAATCCTTCTATTGTCTTGTCTTAATTGATTAATTAACACCCATAGACATTGGCACTGATGAGTAGGCCTACCTACTAGCACCTTTATATACCGACCAATCAACCCTATAATATACTGTTCATGAATACGCCAATTTTACCGGTAATGAATTAGCCTGGTATTGGATATGCCTGATATTATTATTTCACCAAAATTAAGTTTATTTACTCACCAACACAACCATGAAAACACTTTAAATATAGCTCTAGAAGTTTATTCTATAGTGTTTGTAATAACGGCGCAGAAAATTTAAAATTACGCTAGGATTCGAAATAATTACCTCTGTAGGTCTTTTGGTTTCTGAGATATGGAGTGGAGTTGAAAATTGAAGCAAAATGGCCTATTTTGCAAACAAACATGGGGTCTGCCAGTTCGCGTTACTAAACGGAAAGTAACTCAGCCAATTCTCAGATTCTGAGCAGATTTTGATGAACTTGGTGTTGTTACAATACTGTGATGTACAGCTTTCAGAAAATATCAAGCGTCTAGAGTAAAAAGTAATATTTGAAAATAGCTGCCAGTCGCTATACTCGGGCTATGCCTATTATTATATTTTGTTAATGTCAGCCTAATCAGTACAACCACAACGACAATTGTTGAAAGTCAACAAACAGCACATGTTATAGGGGCCGCCATATTTGTATGACACAAAACACTCATCATCATAATGCACTATCAAAGCTTGAACGCCTGTAGCGCGTGCTATCTCTCGACTAGTCGTGGTATGAGAACATTCATGATTCACAATATAAAATGCGGCTCCCTTGGCAAAACCTGCACATTACACCCTGAATAAAATTATAAATTCTCTAGCATCAATACTGGACTGATTGACCATACTACATTCTGCAGTCTGGTTAAGAAATTACCTTTAACGGTTAACATAAGTTATGGAGCGCCACAACAGTAATTTCAACACCACCAAAAGTCATTCGGTGTTTTGGTCTTCAACATCTTCATTCGAAAGAGTTCTCCTTTCCATCATGGCGACTTGCAGATCACGTGATATAAAATCTACGTCAGCTAGCATGCATAAATGAAAAGTGTGGGCCAATGATTTGTCTTTATTTTTATCGCGCCTGCGCACAGATCTCATTCGCGGAGAACAAATGAACTTGTAGACAAAAGGTCGACAGGAAGTTAAAATGACTAGCTTATGACGTCAGTAAAATTGTCCAATGGAAGTACAACGGCCAGTTAGTAAAAGCCTTGAAGTATTCAAAGTCACGTTTTCAAGACCATAACTTTTTCATAAAAAGGGAATGTTCAGAAGTTAAACGAAATTAATTGAAACTTCCCAAATTCGCCTGTTACATTTCGTACATTTCCAGTCTTACCTGTTATGGGAAACATAACATTTGCCTAGAGCTAGCCTTGAATTTGGCGTGGACGCTTTCTATAATCTCAAGTGACGTGCGTTGTGGTCATGCCATATGGTTGTGGTAACACAACTCGTTTCTTTTTCGATCATGCTTTTAGAGTAAAATATCTTAGGATTACGAAATTCAAAATTCGTGTATGATGCACAGGTTGTAGGAGAACTTAGGATTCACCCGAGCGGTTGGAAACGAATTTGCCATGTACGCTTTTTCGATCTCAACTCAAGTGACATGCGTTGTGGTTAATTAATTATATTATTATATAGGCCTAACGTACATAATAAATACATTATATATAGATAAACGAGGTTTACCGTCCACTCGACACTAACTAGATCATTTCGGGACTAAATCGGGACTGTATTTTATTTCAGTAATTCGTTTGCGCGTAGGGATCTTTAGCAGTGAGAGGCAGGCCCGTAGACAGCGGGTGGCAAGGGAGGACAATGCCCCTGCTGAAAAAATGTTTTGCCCCCCCCCCCCAAGAAAATTTTCCAACCATAACTCTAAAATACCTACCACCGGTACTGTAGACTGTAACGGATGTGCCCCCCCCCCCTAAAAACTTCACTGCCCCTCCGAAGCCAGCAAGCTGGCTACGAGCCTAGGGTGGGAGGAAACCGGAGGACCCGGAATAAACCCATAAATATGGACAAGCGACCCTACAGTCCTGGTCATGGGGAATTGAAACCACGCCAGTTGACTCAATGACAGGCCCTAATGCTACAGCGCGCATGTCCTAACCATGCCCCCCACCCCCGTGGTTAAATATAGACAACATTTTCCACCAAGACTGGCGTAAAATATCTTATTCGACCTGAGCGGTTAGGCAAAAAAATAAATCCGAAACGACTGATATATATTTGGACCATCGGCAATATCTTGAAAATGGTTATAGTCAGATTTGAGGAAATTCTCATGTTGGAAAATCCTAATTGCGAAGACGTCTCTTGCGAAAGAAGGCAGTACCTAGGCTACAGATCGATAAATATAGTGCACTTAATGAACAGTCTTTTCGAAAATGATTTAAAAAACGCAACGACCAACGCGGAAATAGTCACATACATGTCAGCAAAAAATGATTGCACGCATTTTATAAATGCTGAAAATCATGATGGAATTTTTGTGTCGAAAAGAAAGATTTTTATTCTTGAAAAGTCTGATAGAGTGTGCATTATGAATGACTATAAATCACTGTTAGATGCGTATATTGTTTTTTTTGTAGTTATCAGTAATATATCTACCAACAAATGTTAGCTGGATTTTCTTTGAATCACATTTACTGTTATACATTCAAATGACCTTAAGGTAACACCAGTAGCGGATCTAGAAGCTGTGAAAAGGGTGTTAGCGGTTCCAAATCTAGGGTGTCATCCATAATCCCACCGCGCAATCGGCATAGATCCCACCCCACACAAGGGCGTTTCCATTAACTGGGCAACTTTTGCTAAATTAAGCGTCGATCTCAGTTTGCTAGGCTATCGAAATTTATGGTTTAAATCACATTTACTGTTATACATTCAAAGGACCTTAACGTAACGCCAGTAGCGGATCTAGAAGCTCTGAATAGGGTGGAGAGGTTATAAGTCTAGGTTGCTATCCATAATCCCACCCAGTGGCGGAGCCAGCCGTCGGTGGTTGGAGGGGCAAAGTCCAAGATTAAGGGGGCAAAGACATGAGCTTCAATAAGGGGTAGGGGGGCTCCCCCGGAAAATGTTGAAAACAGGCTGCCGGAAATGCAGCGTGACAGTGTTCCAGGCAATGATCGTTGAGGTAAAGTGTCAAACGAATGGACTTGCGAACCTTGACGAATCCCACTCATGAGCGCTAAAGTAGGGAGTAACTATGGAGGGTATGGGGGCCTCTCCCAGAAAATTTTGAAAAATAGACTGTCGGAAATACTGTCTGACAGTATTCAGCCAGGCACCGATTGTCGAGATAAATAAGTCTGACCACATACCGTCCTTCGCCTTTTCACTAGTTTATCCGACCTTAGACCAAAATGGCAAACGAACGGACTTGCGACCCGCAACGAAGTACCCTTGTGGGCGCCAAAGTAGCGAGTTCTTCTGTGGGTTTGGGGGACCTCCCCAAGAAAGTTTTGAAAGAAAGACTGTTGGAAATACTACTACTACTTGGTGTTTAACGTCTGCTTCCACATAAGTGATATCGCAGACAAGACTTAGGAGAGCCGAAGCTGATTCCTGTTTTTTAGAATATGATTTTGCAATCTTTCCATTTGGCTTTAAGCCATGGATTGGGTTTAGTGGGAAGTTCTTCCCTTTATTTAATAAAAAACATATCATTTGGTAGATGATCTCGTTTGCTTCGCGATTGGTTGATGTCATCGTTTGGGGTTAGTGTTTAGGTGCCAGACCCGTCTTATCGTGGTCTCCCCTTATCCACTATCCCACTCTATGGGTTTGGTATCAGTTTTATTTACGGAATAGTGTTTAGGTGCCGAGTACGTCAGACCGAAACCCTCCCTTACGCCACTATCCTGCTTAGTTTGGTAGATGTCATCTTTGTGGGATTTGTGTTTAGGTGCCAGGCCCGTATTATCCTGACCTCCCCTTACTCCACTATCCTATTCTGTAGGTTTGGTGTCTGTTTTTTGGCGGAAGTGTTTAGATGCCGAGTCTGTCTGATCGTGACCCTCCCTTACTCCACCATCCTGCCAGTTTGGTATAAATCCCTTATGTAGTTTAGTGTTTAGATGCCGGGCTCGCCTAATCATGACCCCCTCTTACTTCACAATTCTACTTAGTCCAACTGTGTCCATTAGGGCGTGGATTTGTTCGAAGATTTGCAGTTTCAGATCTGGTCTAGGGAAGAGCAGGTTCTTAGTGTTGAATGGTATGTTGTTGGTCTCCATTATTCTCACTAGTTCCCTTCTCTCCCCCTTGTATACCTCGCAGTCTACCAGGACATGGTTGGTGTTACATTCTTCTCCGCACCCACAGACGATGACTTGGTGTTTGTGGTCTCGCAGCCGCTTGTGGTCTCGCAGCCGCTCTTTCACCCTTAGTTTCGATATAAATCGGCATATATCTCTTCTAGGGTGATTGATTGCTGTCTTCGTGTAAATTTTGTCATCCAGCCGGAATCTGTATGTGTCAAGTTCAACGAGTTTTAATTACCAGATTGAATTGACCTGTCTTTTAACCATACTGTAGATTTCCGTGGTGCTGTAGTCTATGGTGCGGAGTGGTGCTGTATCCTTGGGACCTTCGTTTGCGAGTCGATCTGCCTCCTCGTTTCCTCTAATGTTGACATGTGATGGAATCCACACGAGCTTTACTTTGCTTACTTCTCTAAGACCCTCTGGTACAGCAGCCTGATTTCCAAAATGACTTCTGGTCTTGAGTCCGAGTTATCAGTTTGGATTGAAATCAGACTGCTCAGCGAGTCGCTTGAAATGGCGAACTTACTAGTCTTTTGATGGGAAATCCATGATATAGCGTCACGAATGGCCACTAGCTCTGCAGTGTACACCGAACAGTTATTTGACAGTTTCCTGCTTATTCCCTGTTCCCCGTTTGGCAGGTATATTCCAAACGAGCTGGTGCCCCTTTCAGGGTTGCGTGAGCCATCCGTGTACACATGGTCCCAGTCATCGGACGGCCAGTTGTCTTCCAGGTGTTCTAGCGAGAAATCTCGTGCAGCAAGGGGCGATCGCTGGGGGGTCGTGTTCATTTATCACGAGCTCCCCCAGTCGCAGTTCCTTGATTGTTTCCCTGATACCTTGACCAAAGCTTTTCTTTCTTGGATCTCTCACATATCTTGTATTTTGTAGACTGTCAAAAGTTGGAGATCTTGCGCCCAGTTGCGATATCTTAGCCCAGTACCTTGTCGCTAGTTCTTTTCTTCTTAGGGATAGGGGCAACTCACCGACTTCCTGCAGTAGTGCCTCTCTCCTAGTCCCTTGCCCTACGCCAGTCGCAATACCCAGAGCTTTGTATTGGATGGTGTCAAGCTTCCTTAAGAGTAATGGCGCGCAGTTCATGAAGGCCAGAGAGCCGTAGTCTAATACAGATCGTATTAGAGCACGATACACCATCATTAGTGTAACTCTGTTGGCCCCCCATGTGCTGCCCGTTATTTTCCTCATTAAGTTTAGGATTTTGGTGCATCTATCTACAGTCTCGTCGATGTGTGGTTTCCAGGTCAGCCTTCGGTCAAAGATTACGCCAAGGAAGTTGGTTTGGTCTTTGAACTCGATGGTTTTCCCGTTATCCCACTATCCCTGCTTACAAGAATGCCGACCGTTTTCTTCTCCGAAACTGTAAATCCCCAGTCGTTTGCCCATGTCATGAATTTGTCTATGGCCTTTTGCATATTCCTTTGTAGTTCACAAAAATGCCTCCCTGTCCTCCATATGGTACTCTCATCAGCAAATTTAGCTAACTCAGTTTTGGCGTCGAGGTAGGAGGATTTCTGTATGTCGTTGATCATGATATTGAAGAGAGTGGGACTGATAACCGACCCCTGAGGCGTGCCATTTTCTAATGTTTGCTCGGCACTCAGGAATCTGCCAACATTCACCTGTATCCTTCTATCGCTCAGAAAGCTTTTGATCCACCGAAACATTATGCCCGTTATACCAATACGTCCTAACTTGAAGAGCAGCCCGTCTAGCCATACTAAATCGAAAGCCTTAGTTAAATCTACGAACACGGCACATAACAGGTTCCCAGAGAGGAGTGCCTGCGACATGACTTGCTGTAGTCTCACCAAGTGGTCCATTGTTGAACGCCCTTTCCTGAACCCGCTTTGCTCTCCAGATAGAACTGTAGTCGGATGTTAACCATTGTTTCCAAGGTTTTGCACAGTGTTGATGTCAAGCTTACTGGTCGATAAGACTCTGCCTTTGTTCTCTCTTTACCTGGTTTTGGAAGAGGGATGACGTTGGCTTTCCACCATTCTTTAGGTACCTCTCCTGCCAGCCAGGATGTGTTGAAGAAGTTTAGTAGTATCCTTTTTGGCATTTCTAGGCAGATGTTTGAGCATTGAGTACTTTACTTTGTCCTCACCAGCCGCACTATCCTTCTTTAGGGAAAGAACCTTATTTAGCTCCTCCCCAGAGAAGGGTAGATTGATTGGTTTAGCCCTTTCATTAGGTTCAATTTCTAATGAAGGGTGCTGTGAGTAAAAGATTTCCCTTCTCTTCAGGAACTCTGGTGATTGGTTTTCGTCCCTGCTTGCGTCAGTGAACGCTTTCGCAAGTAGTTCTGCCTTTTAATTGCCGTTGGTAGCGAACTCATCTCCATTCTTTAGGTTTGGTATGTTGAATGATCTGCGCTTCCCGTTCATGGCGTTCAGCTTCTTCCAGACGACACCTGTTTGCGTGTTTTGATTCAACGCATTACAGAAAGTCATCCAGTGTCCGCTTTGTGCCTACCGGATGGTGTCTCTTGCGGCGTATTTCAACTTCAGGTAGTTTTGGTGGTTGACTTCATTGTAGTGGCGTTTCCGTAGGCGTAGTGCCTTCTTTCTCTCGTTAACCGCCTTCTGACATTCTGGTGACCACCAAGGTTTTCTAATCCTTGGTTTCCCTCCAGAAGTCTTGGGAATGGAGTCGTCTGCGGCATCTATAATAGCACTTGTGATGTTGGCAGCGTACACGTCGATGTTGGCATCGATGATGTCATTCTCTTTCCACTCAAGGCAGTGAACACGGAAGTTAGCCCAATCAGCCTCTTTTATTTTCCAATTGGGGTTCCCGTTATAGACTTCCCTGGTTGTTTTACATTGGATGCAGAATTCTATCAGTAGGTGGTCACTACCAAATGTTTCATCTTCGTGTACTTGTCAGTCGCAGCGGTTTCCCATACCAAGCATACACAGCGTGAGATCCAGATGTGAAGGTGGGACATTTCCTCCAATAAAAGTAGGGCTCTCGTCGTTCAGTACGCATAGGTCGTTCCCTTCTATTATTGAGCACGGGCTAGTCCCCCGACAGTCATTCCTCGGTGACCGCCCACAGAGCGTGTTTTGCGTTGAAATCCCCACAGAACACAGATTCGCCCTGTGGAAGCTGGTCGACAAGTGACTGGAAGTCTACTAATTTTATCGTGACTTGAGGGGGTGCATAGACATTCACTATTGTCAATTTTGTATTATTGCTCAATGTGATGGCTATGCCCATTGCTTCTAGAGGGCCTGCTACGTTCAGCGTAACAGAAATATAATTTAAGTTATCACTGACGTAGATGGCAAGGCCGCCGCCACGTGTCGTGCTGCCCGATCTGTCCCTTCTCTGACAAGTATATTCGGGTAGGTAGATGTTGGAAATGCTGGCTGACAGAGATTTATAGAGGTGATCGGATGCCGTCTGTCGTCTGATCACTAGTCTTTCCGACCCCAGAGAGAAAAGTTTCAAATGAAACTCAACGAAGTTCCCAATAATTTGAAAAGTAGACTGCCCAAAATGCAGTCTGGCAGTATTTCAGGCATTGATAGTCGAGATAAATAGAGCGTAACAGAGATCGCCTGTCGCCAAATCACTAGTTTTTCCGACCAGAGAGGAAAGTGTTAAACGGTGGAAGGAGTGACTCAAAGTGAATGAATATTTTCGCCACTATATTTTGTGAAATTTTAGAGGGGTGTCAATCGAGCAGATTGACAGTTACTCACGGTAGTGTCGGATCGGATATGGCATCCATCTATACCCATTGTTTCATAAAGGAAGTACACTTACCTAAGATAATAATTTAGAGTCGGTCTATTGTTTCTCACTATTCAACCAGCACTAAAGGATTAAGTTTAACAATACGGGCAATTAAGCCCTAAAGCTGTGGCTATCTATGTCACGTGACAGCTCTCAGCGAATCATCTGTCGAGGATGAGCACAATGGTTGGCTGCCTTTAAATAGACATGCTAAGCGGGAATTCAACACATTCCAACTTAGCAGATTATAGACCTTCTCTTGTTTTATTTTCAAGGTAAGAACGTACTTTAGATCGTTATACACTAGTCCTCTTTAGATAAATGTATGTAAGTAATGTATCTCCTTCTATGCTTATATTATTTTATTTAATTCCACAAATACGCATGTGGATATATTTTATACTCGCCCTTTGTATATAAAGGCTAATTAGATCACTACCTATCGGTAAACTATTTAAGTCACATGTATTTATATCTTTCCACCTGTATTCGTATCGTTCTACGAATATTCGGCATAGTCAAGTTAAGGGTCCTTTAACAACTAATTACGTTGTCAAAACTATCGAGAGTCGAGATTGTATCTACACGTATTAAGATTTGTATATATATTATATCCACACATGTTCGTTCTGTTCTACGAATATGCTGCGTATTAACGTTAAAGGGCATTATTATCTAAATATGTTCATATTCAGCGTATTAGCGTTAAAGGTCATTATTATCCACTTTTAATGTATAATTACACGTTTCAAGATATAGATCCACTATAGTCGTGTCGCTCTAGGTTTCCCAATCACGTGACGTACCTATCGGGATTTCCGTGCCGTCACATATATCACGTGACATTTAGCTTTTCCACAGGTCGGGAATCCCTTGCCTCCAGTGACGTCACACCTCTTGTGCTCACAAAATCATCACGTGACCAACATGGCGCAGGAATCCCTTTCACCGATTGACGTCATACCTCGCGTGATCTGCACTGTTACCCATGACGTCACAAAGTCATCTACCTTTTGGGAAGGTAAACGTTTTTTTCCGTCCACCGGAGCCTGGTCTTATGACGTCATATGTGGATTGTGAGTTAGGATAAGGGTTAGGCTTGGCCCGGGGTTAGGGTTAGGGCTAGCCCTGTCTACATCTCGAGACTGTGACGAAATCTGCAGGCCACAGCCCTTACCCTAACCCTAACCCACAATCCACATATGACGTCATAAGACCAGGCTCCGGTGGACGGTAAAAAATGCTTACCTTTTGGGAACGCCTGGCGACGAGTGTCAATATCACGTGACATTATTGTCATGTGACACGCATTAATCCAAATAGTGCCTCTTGCAGTCAAGCGAGTATACTACACCCCCCCCCCATCTTTTCATATATATTATAAATACATATATATTGATTTTTTGTAAATTTGATTGTATATTTCACTTATGAGATATATGACACGTTCTGTCAAACACTGTAACCTATTCTTATAATCATGTTTTTGTTATATTAAACACATTCCAACTTAACAGAATATAGAGCTTCTCTTGTTTTATTTTCAAGCTTGCTCATCAGCAATAAAGTAACTCTTAAAATTGATGGAGTTAGACCGGAAGAAACCGTATGAAACGACACGGAGAGCAACCACAAGGAGCAACACTGGAAAATTATAAAGTAGTGACCCGCAGTGCTTCTTCTTCTGAAACTAATGCAAATACCAATTCCACACAAACAAGGTCCAGACATATCATGGAGGCACGTTTATACGGTGTGTCAGCCAAATTCTTTCATGGACTAAGTGCAGAAAACGCAAAGGAGTGGTTACAAGACTTCGATCTTTTCTGTTCTATGCAAAATATGTCAGCCGAAACACGGTTGTCGCTCTTTACATACAATTTACGAGACGGAGCTCGACGCTGGTTCGATAACCAAGAACCAGCAACAAAACTCTTACAAGATGAATTTATAAAAGCATATAAACCATGTGCACACACGAGTTTTAAAAACAAGCCACAACAAATAGGTGAAGATTGTGAAACTTATTTAAATAGACTCGAAACAAAATATCATCACAGTGCTATTGATGTAAATTCTATGATTGATATTGCGGTGGATGGATTGCTACCAAATTTACAGACCCATGTAATGTTGCAAAAGCCATCTTCTTGGGCCAAGCTTAAAAAAGGACTGTTTTTTAGTTGAGAGGGCTTTCAACGTTTCCCCAAATGTGTCTGTCGTTCAAAGGCAAGACAATCAAGAAACATTGGAACAATTGTTGCCCAAGTTAGTGGAGCGCCAAACAGAAATGATAACTAAAACGGTTATGGATGTCATAGAACAAAAGTTCCAGAGTATGATGTCTTTTCACCAACCAAGGACAACGCTGGAAGAACCAAGACCTGATGACAGCCACTCAACTCGAGATCAACCAGTAGACGCCAGACCTCCACAAACTTCTAGGCAGAGCAATTTCAGGCAAAATAGGACCGATGACAGAAACACAACCAATCCTAGATGTAAAATTTGTGGCGAGTACTGTTTTCCTAGTAAAGCCTGTGAAGGAAATCATAATTACTGTACCTTTTGCAATTATTTTGGACATATTTTAAAAAACTGCAACAATAAGAAATTTGGTCGTACCCCACGTAGCCACCACACTCCCTTTAATCCACAATAGGATAAGGCGCCTGTCCAGAAACAACGTTTGGGCAGGCATACTAACGAAAAACTAATTTCTCTTGTAGCACCAATCGCGTATAACCTCACGAATGTTATGATTAATAATGTTGAAATAATCAGCCTTTTAGATACCGGAGCACAAATTTGCTGCATCTCATTAAAATTGCTTCAAGCTATAGGTTTAAACAAAGGGACACTAGAAAAATCACATCTCGACAAGGCAACAGGAGTAGGAGGTGAAAAACATGCAATCTCAGGTGCAGTTACATTATCAGTGGGCATTGGGCGTAACTACAGACACAGGTTTCACGTCATGTTTTATCTGCACCACCCACTTATTTTAGGTATTGACTTCTTTAAGGAATATAAGTTAAAGTTAAATTTTGAAAATGACACCCTTGTCATTGCACAGCCATCTTCTTCTCAAAGCATCGTCAATTCCGCTTCTACAAGCTCTCCTTGTAGCCTATTCTCGTCGCCTTCTAATACTTGCACAATTACAACTTCCGATATTGACAGCTCTTCAAATTCAAATATGGAAAATAGCGCAAATTACACAGATTCTCGGACAAATGCACCGTCGAATCTGGAACGACACAATTTCTCAACCTACAATTAAAAGTCAAAAGCCAACAAATTCTTTAAGTCCCTCGTTAGGCTTAGCTAAAACCGTATCTTCGGTTACCATTCTTCCTCGAAGTGAAATGGAAATTCCAGTTCATATTTCCAAAGCACACAATGACACCTTGGTTCTATTGGAACCTGCGTCCCGTCTTTGTAACATGGAACTTGCTGGTGCTAAATGTCTTGTCAAAGTTATTTACGGCAGAGCTGTTTTTCGTCTTCTGAATGCAACCAATTCACCCATTCATTTGCCCAAGAATGAAGCCTTAGCTTGTGCTATTCGGGTTAACGAAGACGACGTTCACGAAGATATGGAACCGGTGGAACTCAGCCCCGAGTCCCCTACGGAACCAAATGAAATAAACTTTGACTTATCGGAGTCAGATCTGGACATGACCAAAAAGCAAGTCTTGCAGGAATTTCTAAAAAAAAAAATCGACACGTCTTCGCTGCAGACATAACCGAACTGGGAAAAACCAATGTCTATAAACACGTCATAGACACGGACAGCGCGCCTCCCGTCAGGATGCCATTTTATAGAGAGCCCCCAGATATTCGTGCGGAATGTTCTCGTCAAACTACCCAAATGCTGGAATCTGGCATTATTCGAAAAAGCCATTCTTCTTGGAGATCACCTGTGGTCATGGTCAAGAAAGCTAATGGCGAATACCAATTTGCGGTAGATTACCGGAAACTAAATAGCGTCACAAATAGGCCTTGGAAGATGTCATCGACTCAATCGGCCAGGCAAAAGCTAAAATGTTTACTGTTCTCGATTGCGCCAGTGGATTTTGGCAGATAGAGATGGAAGAACAGCCAAAACATAAATCGGCTTTCATTATCCCCGAGGGAGTGTTCGAATGGCAAAGAATGCCATTTGATCTCAAGAACGCTCCAATGAGTTTCCAGATGGTTATGTCTGATATCCTGCAGGAAATGAATAGGCATTACGTCTTGGTCTACGTAGACGATATTATAATTTTTTTTTCTGAGAATTTCGACCAGCACTTAGATCATTTGCGCCATGTCTGTAACAAGCTGTTAGAAGCAGGAATTACCTTAAAACCATCTAAGTGTAAATTCGCAGCCAAAAAAAGTGAAATATCTTGGTCATTTTTTCCTCACAGGGGATAGCGACCGACACCTCCAAGACAGAGGCCATCCAGACCATTCCCATCCCAAAGTCACAGCATGACATTCGTTCCTTTTTAGGATTGTGCAATTACTATCGGAAATTTGTTCGCAACTACGCTCGAATTGCGAATCCTTTAAACCAGCTTCTTCAAAAGGACATTGAATTCAAATGGTCCGACGAATGCCAGACTGCATTTGAAGAACTAAAACATAATTTAATTTCAGCCCCTATACTTGTCTATCCAGACATGAACAAACCTTTCATCCTGACAACCGATGCTTCTGGCTATGCCTTAGGTAGAGTGGTTCAGACTAAAAATGTTTTATAACAAACAGACACTATTTCGGGACAGTAAAGACATTATATGATAAGACTTACTATAAAAACTTCATTGATCAATAATAGAAGTCTGGCCACTTCTGATTTTTGAGGATATATAACCATTTGGACATATGTTATAAATGGCTCAAAATCTTCCCGGCTTCCATAATCAAAGGAGTTATCTCTTAGTGAGAATAAGAGCTATGTCCCTTGGTTGTACTAAAAAAAATATGCACCAAGCTACGCACGTCCAGGAAACGAAATAACTTTATCGCAGTCGGAAAATATCGTTTATTTCCATACTGCAAAATAACCGAATACACTCTATGAGACGATTGGATTTGACATATGTACGCATGCGCGAACGCTTAGTTGTTTTAACAGTAAACCCGCGCCTTCAAATGTCCTTCTGGATAAGTGGCGTATGCGCCGAGCCAGCGATTATTGCGTATGTACCGAATTTAGAGCCAAATTTTGTAGTTTCGTCTGTATAAAGGGTGGTATTTTTCGCCGACTTCAAGGTTTCCTAAACATGTGGACACCGACGCGCTCACGTGATATTCTTTGAACTGTAGATTTTGATGGAGTGTAATTAGATTTAGTCCCGCGAGAGCCAAACATGCGGTTATAACCACTGCTACGTTACCATTGGAAACGTTTAGATTTTTACGTTTCATGACCAAATTACAGCATTCTGCTGTTTATCTTTGATTTTTGACATCATACAAAATTCCTTCGTTCATCTAAAAAGGTTTGGACTTGCAACCATTCTTTTTACCTGCCAATTGTTTTTTATTTTCATTATTAGCCTTCATGCGAATCATTTCTTTTTTAGTCTTCGGAAGTTGATTTTTTTTTTTAAACTTGGCGATTGTACTTTTATGACAATCGCCGCAAATACTTTTTTCTATCTAAATCAGTTAAGGTCGCATCGGCAGATGTCCGAGTCTCTCTGTTTATTAAATTAATTTCACTTGTGTCTGCCGATGGAGTAACGTAAACTATCCCGGAAAAAATGGGGTGTCAAGAAAATCGTCGTATGATTTCATACATTTAGTGGACGTAACCTTACTTTTACTTAGCTTCCTAGTCTCTGTTGTCAGTCTGACCAGTCTATTTTGAATGTATTTGTCACCAAAAGTCACACAGTCGTCATGTAAAGCAGTCATGATAGACCGATGCTCCGAAGTTGTCGGGAATTTATTAACATTTGTCTAGCATAAAGCCTATTTGTGATTTTTGTCATAGGTAGTTTGTTACAGTTCCCAAATCATAGGGGTACTTGTTCAATCCAATGCTGGATAGCAAATCATTCGTGGACGATATCTTGCAGGGCTCAGTCTCAAATCTAGAAAAAAATAAGTCCGTCGATCAAAGCCTATGGCTACAGGATGGTTAGATAATATACTATGATTATAAAAATAATTTACACCATGTTACCGAAAAAGGTCTGGAAAATAAAGACTACAAATAAAAAGTTTGCTTCGGTTATTTTCCGGTCTCAAATAGTTCTGCGTATTTAGAGCTAGCAAATATTTATTTCCTAACCACAATAGATGCCAGCGTAAACCAAGAATGTAGCCACTTAATAAAAGTAAATCTCGAAAGGTTGTAGTGAATTTATCTGGGCGATTTCACCTACTTGAAAGTTAGAAATGAAACGAAGCTATTATAGCTAGCTCTGTATTTAAATCACCAAAATCGTCAAAATCAAAAATCAAATCAAGGAGTGAAATCGAAATTTTTGCTCACGATCGCTATTAAATAAACACGTAAGTCGAAGCCCGTAATGAGTTATTTTTTACTCGGCGTTATATACCAATACATGTTTGTGAAAATACCTGATGTGACGTATATTTGCTGTGACTTCCTAAACCACGTGCGCGGCGCTAACTTATGCTTACTTCAGAAGATTTCTCGACGGAGCAATCACACAGATAAGCGGGTCAGTTTTTATAAGGACAAATATTGTGTCTCTGAAACACTTGACCTAAGGCTTTATTCTTGGTCAGATAGGCGACGATGGGTTAGAAAGAGTAATTCATTATGGCAGTCGATCTCTTACTAAAAACGAGTAAAAGTTGGAGCGTGTCGGAACAGGAATGCCTTGCTGTAGTGGAGGGCATCAGAAATTTCAGTGTTTACCTGTCTAATTCATCAAAGTTCACTGTCATTACCGATCACAAGGCGCTCATATCAATCAAAAACATTAAGACAGCCGGTCGCTTAGGACGATGGTCATTAGAAATTCAGGCATATAATTTTGACATTGTTCACAGATCTGGCAAGAAGAACACCAACGCTGATGCCCTTTCGCGTCGAACTTACCCCGAAACCTCAAACTCGCCAGATGAGGTTCAGATTCCTGAAATTCAATAAGCCTCTGTCGACCCAAAACACATAACCGATGGTTTTGAAATACACATCACCTACAGAGATGAACCTAGTCCACCCTTTGTTGGACAAGTAGCAACCGCGCCAACGGACAATCTTCCAAAATCCGACATCGCTTCCAAGCAGCGAGAATGTCCCGATTTTAAAGACATTATTCGCTATCTAGAAACGGGGCTCATTCCCCCAGAGTTTTCGGAAGGGGAAGCTAAAGGTTTGGTGTTTAAGGCTGAACAATATGATCTTAAAGACCAAGTACTCTACCATTTATATCAGCCAAGACGTAGGAATCCAAAACCTGAAGAAACTCCAATTAGTCAGTTGACTTTACCAGGAATCTCCCGCACACAGGCACTGCACTTCTACCATGATTCTCTCGCAGGCGGCTGTCATAAGGGCCGAGAGGCGACACGAGCCGTCCTTATTCAAAAATATTATTGGCCTAGAATGTACCAAGGAATCAGCGATTACGTTGCTAAATGCCAAACCTGCCAACGTATAAAACCTGGGGCTTATTTCACAAAATTTTAACTAAGATAAGATCTGAATTTTAGTTATTTGATTGGACAATATTAAATTGATTTTAGTTCTTAGCCAATCAAAATTGAAGTATCAGCTAAAATTTGGATTTTATCTTTAGTTAAAATTTCGTGAAACAGGGCCTAGGTCAGCACCATAAAATACCCCTGACGCCCATGCCGGTAGAAGAGCCATTCTCGCGCCTCCACGTAGACTTCCTTTACCAGTAAGCCCCGAAGGTTACAAGAATATCCTATTGGTTGTTGATTCCTACACGGGTTGGTCAGAGTGCTTTCCCACTAAAACCCAAGAAGCTGGGGAAGTTGGAAGAATTCTCTATGATGAGGTGTTTACAAGGAATGGTTTTCCCAGAACACTTGTAAGCGATCGGGGCGCCTATTTTATGGCAAAACTCATTAATGCCGTGTTGGAGCTCTTTCAAGTCAAGCACGTTTTCACCAGCTCGTATCACCACGCCACCAATTCTAGTTGTGAACGGCGCAATGCTGATATCGAGAAATGCTTACGGGCTAACTGCAATGAAAGCCAAACCAATTGGCCTTCAATTTTATCTTCTATTATGATGAGCTTCAGATCGAGCGTTTCCCAAACCACTGGATTTTCTCCTTTTCAACTAGTTTTCGGTCGCCTGATGTTATGCCCATTTGATATAGATATGGTACCCAAAGAGTCTGTCGGTGAAAATGCACTTACCCATCTCCAACAACTCCAAACAAACCTCAAAATTGAGCAGTCTATTGCCAACGAAAATACAAAGCATAGACAGGAGCTTATTAATAAGAAATACCACGACAGGAAAGCCAAACAACCCACTTTCAAAGTAGGTGATAGGGTTTGGATGTCGAACGAACGGAAGCATAAGGGCCTTTCACCTAAATTGCTTCCTAAATATATAGGTCCATATTACATTGTTCTTGAGGGATGACAAAGAACATTCTTCTTACATCAATGCCGCTCGTCTTAAGCTATTTCAAAGTCAAGATGATCGTATTTTGAAGCTACCGGAAGATCGACCTTCTCAACAAATTAACTCACACGCTGATAAACACGATAAGCCACCGGATCACATAGATGCAAATGACGATGATGCTTATAACGTACCTACACAAGTTGATCCACCAACTGAGTCATTACCCGAGATTGTCAAAATATTAAGTTCTCGGAATCGAGATGGGAAAAAGGAATATCGGGTTAAGTTTAGAAACCAAAAAGATTCAGCTTGGACACCTGCGGATAAAATCGATGGCAAACTTATCCAGGAATTTCACACTAAAAAGACGTTGTCGGGTAGATCTAGAAAAAGACGAGTTCGGCCTCGGTATTTTACAAGAACGCACTAATCGTCCTTCACACTATTTCACGCCCTCCTTCGTTAGGGATAGTTAATGCCATGTTTCACAGAACCTCTTATCTGTATGTTGTAAATACGATGGATATGCGTTTTCTTAAAACTTAGGTCAACTGTCATCTATCGCATTTGCTTCTTCTCTTTCCAGAACCATTCAATCCGTGGCTTTTCTATATCACCTGTCTTCTTGTGATACCATTAATCTCAGCTGCGAATGTGGTCCAAAGAATTAACTACGGGGTCATGTTTAAGCCAGCTCAGGCTAAAACGGTCACCTTTGGTGTTGACCAGTGGATCCACACTTTCGAGATTCCATTACCAAGCGTTCCTGCTATTTCAAGCTTCGTTGATTGTCCACACAACAACCAAACGTGTTCCTTTCTTAAGCAAATACTTCACGAGGTTAACCGCATCAAGGTGCGAACAGCAGCTGATTTGAATGGCACCAACGAACACATAAAGAAACCGATCCAAGCGAGCAATTCTTGGATTCATAGGAGAAATTTCCAGAACCTTATTCGGTACAGCCAACACCGAGGACATTGATTTATTGTCACATCATATGAACGCCTTGGCACAACAGAATCAGAAGATAACCCATGAAGTCACTCAGCATGCTGAACATTTCTCTTCTTACATGTCAGTTGTTGATGACAGGATCACAAACGCCATCCGAGGAATCGAACAGAACCACAACGCAATTGTTTTTGCTACAAACAATATCGAAACTACTTACAAGAATGTTCAGGAAAAAAATGTCGCAATGTCACATTTGCTTGCTGATCAACTGCAGCAATCCAGTATGGTCGAAACGTATCTTGAGGACCTTAATTTAGGTATTCACTCCCTCTTGCACGGGAAATTATCGCCGTTGGTTATCTCCTCGGAAATCTTGAAACAGACATTGCATCATATTCAAAATGTACTCAAACAAAAATATCCACAATTCCGACTGCTTGAAACAAATAATTAATACTATTATTCGTCGTCCAACTTCTTCGTTTCCCGGAAGCACAATCCCATTTTTGTATCCTTAAAAGTGCCTGTAGTTAGTAAGACCCAACACCTGAGCCTATATGAAATCGTATCTGTGCCGGATCCTGTTAATGCCTCCTCCTCTCATGTTACGCAGCGTCTAGATTTGAATCAGTACTTTGCCATGATCATCAGCGGTACACCTCTTTCCAACAAAGTATTATCCAAAATTGTTTAGGTCTCGAAAATCTCTATTGTGAAAATAAGTTAGCGCTAGCTGCTGGTACTGTACCATCATGTGAGATGTCGCTCTTTTTAGACGACAAGTTTCAAATCAAGAAGTTATGCAACTTCAGATTCAAAAGTAATGCGTTACCAAGTACTGTCATGCAACTAACTAAAGCGCCAGTTATAGTATATAACACACCACTTATCGCATTAAATTGCAATGCAAAGCAAAAAATGATCCAGGGATGTATATTTTGTGTCATGTCTATACCCTGCAAATGTTCTATGTCTACACAACTGAGGTAAAACACAAATCACCTGAATCTGAAGCGCATGGTTAAAATGGCAAAACATGATTCGGTTATATTTAAGTCTCTTTCTGAATCGATGCTAAATAACGATATCCAAATTGAATCACCATTCGAGGATGCAAAAACCATTTTGATTTTTACTTCACTTGGCTCGTCGGTAGTATCCATGGTCGCATGTATCGTGATATTTTGCAAAATGCGCACTCTTGCGGCAGCACTTGTATTAGCTAAACAAATCAAAGCCTCATCCGAGCTACCATCATTTGATTATAAACTCCATGCGTCCTCTAATGTGAAAGCGATAGCTAACTCTTCTTTCTAATCATCCGATCATTTTGGGTTAGTCACGGTGCTTTTGTGTAGCACCATTGTATTTTATATACTCTACAAATTTTATACGCGACATCGGACGCACTTTAGACTGCTACTAGAAGTCACCTCAGGATATGATTGTGTTACCATTCCAATTATTAACTTGCACCTTTGTCCTTCCTACTACACCTTTACGCACCACACTTATATTTCGAACCCGAAGCTCACGTTTCCCCTCTTCCCTATTTGACACTCTGCTACCCTAACCTTCAGGTCATTAACAACATTACGACCGAATCACACCTTATCCCTATCTTTCTGGTCCGCTTATAAGCTACGCCGGATAATTAGACACAAATTTCAAGTCTACATTTTGGCAGCGCATCAAAATTACCTGTACGGCTTAAAGTTGCAACATAATGTTGAAAAACCGTACTTCAACGATCTATAAAAAAAGACCTTAGATTTTTATGTATATTATGTTTATTAGGGTTTCACACTGCGTAGCTTGTGTGAAACACTATTGTTTTTGTTAAAATTATTAGGGTTTCACACTGCGAAGCTTGTGTGAAACACTATTGTTTTTGTTAAAATTATTATTCTTATTATTACGGTTTCACACTGCGTAGCTTGTGTGAAACACTATTGTTTTTGTTAAAATTATAAAGCTTTCATATTACATATGAAAGCTTATTGTTTCTGTTAAGATTATTAAGCTTTCATATTACATATGAAAGCTTATTGTTTTTGTTAAGATTATTATTAAGCTTTCATATTACATATGAAAGCTTATTGTTTTATTAAGCTTTCATATTACATATGAAAGCTTATTGTTTTTGTTAAGATTATTAAGCTTTCATATTACATATGAAAGCTTATTGTTTTTGTTAAGATTATTAAGCTTTCATATTACATATGAAAGCTTATTGTTTCTGTTAAGATTATTATTATTTTTTTTTTGTGTATTTTCTGCAAATCGGATTTCTCAGAATCTAAAACTTTGACCTACCCCCCCAAAAATGGGGTGCGAACGTTGTTTAAATATATTTTCAAAACGTTTTACGAATCCGAAATCACCGAATTTTACGAACGAAAAAATTGACAATGCATAGTCGTAACTTTGTTATTTTTTGACCGATTTTACTAATTCTTTTTTCTTTGAATACCTTGAAAAAAATCATTTTCATCTGCAGTTTCACATTTTCGAATTTCGAAAATTCGTCGCTGTGATTTCGAACCGGAAGTTTAGACCAATTTGACAACTTCTTTAATAGTTGTACGATTTTCATGAAATTTAGTATACAAGTAGATCTTACCGATGTGACTTCAAAAATATAATTAGAAATTTTCTAAATTATCTCCCCTTGGTGAAATTAAGGATCAAAGTTTTCAAAAAAATCGTCGAAATATAGGTCAGAATGACCTAATTTTTTTTTTCGATACTAGACAAGGAATTGCTGATTCGTACACAAAATATGGAGTTTGTCGATCGAACCGGAAGTGCCACCATCTTTAAACGTGAAAAATCAAAAAGGCTTTTTTGCTATTTTACTTACAGACTCGGGAGTTATATTTTCGGAATCCTTGAAGGAATGCCTAAAAATCTATCGGATCAGAATTTTGATTTCGGTCATGTGATGGTCACAATTTTGAATTGAAAATGAAAAATAGAAGCAATTTGAAAGGCCCGGACTTCGGAACACAATAACTCTCCTTCTAATTAAGCTAGAATGTCCAAACTTGGTGTAGACGTTCACTAGGTCAATGTTATGATTGAGTTCAAAGATGAGCATTTTCTGCTTAGGGTGAGCAGAGATAAGCATGCTGATTTGTTGATTCTTTAGGGCACGATAACTTCGGTTATAATGAAGGGAGGGCGGTGAAACTTTTGTCAATAGAGAGTCTAATGGGTAGCCTGTTGTGTGAAATGATTGTATCATTTTTTTTTAAATATCAGGGATAGCCGAAAAAAAGAGATTGAAAATCCAAAAAGTCGTATTTTTACAATTTGGAGCATGTTTAGAGGTCTTTCTCGTAAAGTCAACATACTATTTTTTGGGAACTTCTTCTACAAAGAGTCTTATTGGTAGTCTTTTATATGAAACCATCGATCAACAGTCCAACATATCAGGAGTAGAAGAACAAAAGGATCGAACATTGAAAACGGCATCCTTTCATTGTTGAGCGAAACATGAAGTGTGGGTGACTACAATCTACGCATTTAGTCATCGTATAGAGCTTATTCAACAGTATCGAATTCCAACTGCTTAGGGATATTTTACATGCACTCCAATGTGTACACGGGACCTTGGTTTTTCGTCCCATCCGAAGGACTAGACAGCTGTGCTTGTCAGGCCCTCCGTTCTGCCTTACTGACAAGGGAACCACGCGGGGAAATCGAGATGAACTTTCTCTGTGCAGAACTTTCAATTCAGGCAAAACGTTTATTGCATACGATTAAGCTGGTCAGTTGGAGCTTATTTTCAAAAGTTTTGTAATAATCGGTTGGTAATTAAAGTACCGTGCACATTAAACTGTTAAAACAGAAAATTTCGCCCGGTTGAAATGTTTCTTGCTATAAGTCAGCAATTTTCCGAATTCAGAGAGGCTGGATGGCTGAATGGTTAGAATGTGCTCGCTGTATCGTAACCTTTGTCATTGAGTCAACGGGCGTCGTTTGGATCTCCAGGTTGCACGTGACATGGTGTATGATGTCCAACCTCGTGGGTTTTCTCCGTGTTCTTCGGTTTGCTCCCAACGGCTAAAGACCAGTACGTGCAAGGGGAGTTTTTAAATAAAATTAAAAAACATATGTTAGTCCCGAAATGACCTAGTTTGTGTCGAATGGACGTTAGGCCGCATTTCTCTCTTTCTCTTTTTAAAGTTTTGTAATAATCGGTTGGTAATCAAAGGTACTGTTAAAGTGATAAAACAGAAAATTTGGCCCGGTTGTAATGTTTCTCACTTTAAATTCAGCAATTTGTCGATTTTAAGGGGCAAACGTTTATTGCGAACGATTAAGCTGGTCAGGGGGAGCTTATTTTTAAAAGTTTTGTAATATTCGGTTGATAACTAAAGGTACCGTGCAAATTAAACTGTTAAAATAGAAAATTTGGCCCGGTTGAAATGTTTCTCGCTGTAGGTCAGCAATTTGCCGATTTTAGGGAGGTTGCGTGGCTGAATGGTTAGCACATGCGCTCTGTATCATAACGTCTGTCATTGAGTCAACTGGCCTTGTTTCGATTTCTTGGTTGTACGTGACAAGAGGTATGGTCGCCTTACCAACCTCGTAGGCCGTAACGCCGCTGCCCGGGTAAAATTTCCCTCATTGCACACTTTATGGCGTATGCCCGTCTTCATTAGCCCATTGTAGGAGCAGAACAGTAGGACGTTAAACCCCATTCAATTTCATTTCATTTTCTCTATGTTGCTTATTTATTATAGTGGATAAATATTTTTCTGGTTCTAGCAATTATTATACGCCCACATTTTCATGTGGACGTATTATGTCGTCACCCCTGTCCGTCCGGACGTCCGTCCGTCCACAATTTGATTGTGGACTCTCTACAGGTCACAATTCTTATCCGATTTTGACGAAACTTGAAATATAGGTTTATCCCCAAAAGATCTCGGTTCCTTTCGATATTGGCATGTATCGGATCAAAACTTCATGGATTATGGCCCCTGATTGTACGAAAAATCACGTTTTTAGCTTGTGGACCCTATAGAGGTCACAATTTTGAACCGATTTTGATGAAACTTGACATGCATGTTTGTAACCCAAAGATCTTGGTTCCTTTCGATATTTGCGGCTATCGGAATGTAATTTCCTGAATTATGGCCCCTGATTGTCCGAAAAATCACCCTTTTTAGCTTGTGGTCCCTCTGGAGGTCACAATTATTATTCGATTTAAAAAACCGTTTGATTATATCACCGTTACACCCTAAGGAAGGTTGAGTTCGAATTTCGGGAAAATCGGACGAAAATTGCCATACAAAATGGCCGCCGTTAGTACGCGAATACTGTTAAAAAATGGTATATCAAGGTTGTGGACCCTGTGGAGGTCACAATTTTGATTCGATTTTGATGAAACTTGAAATTCATGGTTATAACCCAAAGATCTTGCTTCCTTTCGATATTTGCGCATATCGGATCGTAACTTCCTAAATTATGGCCCCTGATTATACGCAAAATCGCCTTTTTTTTAGCTTGGAGGTCACAATTATTATTCGATTTAAAAAAACGTTTGATTATATCACCGTTACACCCTAAGGAAGGTTGAGTTCGAATTTCGGGAAAATCGGACGAAAATTGCCATACAAAATGGCCGCCGTTTGTACGCGAATACTGTTAAAAAATGGTATATCAAGGTTGTGGACCCTGTGGAGGTCACAATTTTGATTCGATTGTGATGAAACTTGAAATTCAAGATTATAACCCAAAGATCTTGCTTCTTTTCGATATTTGCGCCTATCGGATCGTAACTTCCTGAATTATGGCCCCTGATTATACGCAAAATCGCCTTTTTTTTTAGCTTGGAGGTCACAATTATTATCCGATTTAAAAAAACGTTTGATTATATTACCGTTACACCGTAAGGAAGGTTGAGTTCGAATTTCGGGAAAATCAGACCAAAATTGCCATACAAAATGGCCACCGTTTGTACGTGAATACTGTTAAAAAATGGTATATCAAGGTTGTGGACCCTGTAAAGGTCACAATTTTAATTCGATTTTGATGAAACTTGAAATGCATGGTTATAACCCAAAGATCTTGGTTCCTTTCGGTATTTGCGCATATCGGATCGTAACTTCCTGAATTATTCGAATTTCGTGAAAATGGTACCAAAATTGCCGGAAGAAATGGTCGCCGTTTGTACGCGAATAGTGTAAAGATATGGTATATCATGGTTGTTGACTCTGTACAGGTCACAATTCTTATCCGATTTTGACGAAAAGTCACATTTCTAGGTTGTGTACCGTCACACCATAATCATTGTCGACTTCGAATTTCATGAATATCAGACTGGAACTGACCAACAAAATGGCTGCTCCCAATACAGTATGAAATACAGGACTTAATGATGTAGGAAAAATCACTTTCCGTATTGTTTGTTCTCTATCCATCTCTCGAAAATGTGGGCGTATCCTTTAATTTCTGCATAGAAATCTCTGGCCAGTTTTTTTTTTATTGCAGAGTGCCATTCTTGTATATTGCAGTCTATGACCCTTTGTTTAAAACATGCTTAAGAAGTCGTCACGATTTCCTACTTATAACCAAACATATTGGAAACCATAATTATATAACATATCTTGGAAGCCCGATTACAGCTATACAAGTTTCAGTTATTTCCCTTTAGTTTAAAGATTATTTTTTTGCCCCGGTGCAATGTTTCTCACTACATTTAAATTTGTAACTTTGTGAGTTTTTGACCGATTTTGATATTATGTCTTTATAATTTTCCAAATCTACATATTTAACGTACATATTCAAACAGTTGAGTTCAACCTGATTCAAAAAGTATTAGTTTTGTTCAAAGTTATCTCATTTAATTTTTCGATGTTTTCTTACCATTTTCATTTCATTTTTCTGAAAAATTTGAAATCGGAAGTCATCCCGATTACAGCAACACAAGTATCAGTTATTTCCCTTTAGTTTTCAGATTACTCAATGTTTCATACTATATTTAGACTTGTAACTTCGCGAGTTTTTGACCAATTTTGATAGTTTGTTATTCTTATCCTTTTATTTGAGATACTTGATATAATCGATGACACGTGACGATGAATATGAAAGCTTTCATATCTGCATGCGACAGTAGCAGATCTAGTTATTATTATTATTTTTTTTTTGATGTCATTTCTGCAAATCGGATTTCTCAGAATCTAACCATGGGATCTTTCTGAAACTTTGACCAACCCCCCCAAAACTGGGTGGCAGTTTTTGATTAAATATATTTTCAAAACGTTTTACGAATTCGAAATCACAGAATTTTACGAACGAGTGAATTTGACCTGCATTACTGTAACTCTGTGACTATTTGACCTATTTTACTAATTCTTTTTTCTTTGAGTACCTTGACAAAAATCATTTTCAACTGCAGTTTCAGATTTTCGAATTTGGAAAATTCGTCGCTGTGATTTCGAACCGGAAGTTGAGACCAACTTGACAACTTCTTTAATAGTTCTACGATTTTCATGAAATTTAGTATGTAAGTAGATCTTACCCATGTGACTTCAAAAATATAAATAGAAATTTTCTAAATTATCTCCCCTTGGTGAAATTAAGGATCAGAGTTTTCAAAAAAATCGAAGAAATATAGGTCAGAATGACCTGATGTTTTTTTTGGATACTAGATAAGTAAATACTGATTCGTACCCAAAATATTGAGTTTGTGGATTGAACCGGAAGTGCCACCATCTTGAAACGTGAAAAATCACAAAGGCTTTTTTGCTATTTTACTTACAGAAACGGGAGTTATATTTTCTGAATCCTTCAAAGATGGCCTAAAAAACGTTCGGGGTAGAATTTTGATTTAGGTCAATTGATGGTCGCCATTTTGAAGTGAAAGTGAAAAATAGAAGCAATTTGAAGGGCTGAGAATTTGGAACACAATAACTCTCCTTCTAATTGCGCTAGAATGTTTAAACTTGGTGTAGAGGTTCACTAGGTCACTGTCTTGATTGAGTTCAAAGATGAGCATTTTCTGCCTAGGGTAAGCAGAGATAAGCAAGCTGATTTGTTGATTCTTTAGGGCACGATAACTTTGGTTAAAATGAAGGGAGGGCGATGAAACTCTTGTCAATCGAGAGTCTAATAGCTAGCCTGTTGTGTGAAATCATTGTATCATTTTTTCTTAAATGTCCGGGGTAGCCGAAAAAAAGAGATTGAAAATCCAGAGAGTTGTATTTTTTACAATTTGGAGCATGTTTAAAGGTCTTTCTCGTAAAGTCAACATGTGTTTCCTGCAAATCGGATTTCTCAGAATCTAACCATAGGATGTTTCTGAAACTTTGACCTACCCACCCAAAAATGGGTGGTGAGTATTGATTAAATATATTTTCAAAACGTTATAAGCATTCGAAATCACCGAATTTTACGAACGAGTGAATTTGACCTGCATTACTGTAACTCTGTGACTATTAGACCTATTTTGCTAATTCTTTTTTCTTTGATGCAGCTTTAAAGATGTCCTTAGAAATTTTCTAAATTATCTCCCCTTGGTGAAATTAGGGATCAAAGTTTTCAAAAAAAAATCGAAGAAATATAGGTCAGAATGACCTGATTTTTTGGGGGATACTAGATAAGTAATTACTGATTCGTACACAAAATATTGAGTTTGTGGATCGAACCGGAAGTGCCGCCATCTTGAAACGTGAAAAATCACAAAGGCTTTTGCGATGTTTTACTTACAGACCTGGGAGTTACATTTTCGGAATCCTTGAAGGAATGCCTAAAAATCTATCGGATCAGAATTTTGATTTCGGTCACGTGATGGTCACCATTTCGAACTGAATATGAGAAAAGGTGAAAAATCGACATTAACGAGCACGTGAATGAAAGCAATAGGCCGTAGTTTGGAGAATATGTCTCCTATTTCCAAAATGAATACATTTCTGGATAGCCGGGATCAGGGTCGAAATATTGTTATTTGAAAATGTCACATTTTCGAATTTTTTCTTTGATGTTTTTCGTGCCGATAAAGTTGTTTACGATTGAAAAATCATAAAAACTTCGCTATATTTTGGCCGATTTTAATGATTTTTTTTTTTTGTTGATGAGATTATATACATGACCCATGACATGTGACAGGAAGTGACTGTTAATATGAAAGCTTTAATATCTGCTTTGCAGATCTAGTTATTATTATTATTATTATTTTTTTTGTGTCATTTCTGCAAATCGGATTTCTCAGAATCTAACCATGGGATCTTTCTGAAACTTTGACCTACCCTCCCAAAACTGGGTGGCAGTTTTTGATTAAATATATTTTCAAAACGTTTTACGAATTCGAAATCACAGAATTTTACGAACGAGTGAATTTGACCTGCATTACTGTAACTTTGTGACTATTTGACTTATTTTACTAATTCTTTTTTCTTTGAGTACCTTGACAAAAATCATTTTCAACTGCAGTTTCAGATTTTCGAATTTCGAAAATTCATCGCTGTGATTTCGAACCGGAAGTTGAGACCAACTTGACAACTTCTTTAATATTTCCACGATTTTCATGAAATTTAGTATGTAAGTAGATCTTACCCACGTGACTTCAAAAATATAAATATAAATTTTCTAAATTATCTCCCCTTGGTGAAATTAAGGACCAAAGTTTTCAAAAAAATCGAAGAAATATAGGTCAGAATGACCTGATGTTTTTTTTGGATACTAGATAAGTAAATACTGATTCGTACCCAAAATATTGAGTTTGTGGATTGAACCGGAAGTGCCGCCATCTTGAAACGTGGAAAATCATAAAGGCTTTTTTGCTATTTTACTTACAGACACGGGAGTTATATTTTCTGAATCCTTCAAGGATGGCCTAAAAAACGTTCGGAGTAGAATTTTGATTTAGGTCAATTGATGGTCGCCATTTTGAAGTGAAAGTGAAAAATAGAAGCAATTTGAAGGGCTGAGAATTTGGAACACAATAACTCTCCTTCTAATTGAGCTAGAATGTTTAAACTTGGTGTAGACGTTCACTAGGTCATTGTCTTGATTGAGTTCAAAGATGAGCATTTTCTGCCAAGGGTAAGCAGAGATAAGCAAGCTGATTTGTAGATTCTGTAGGGCACGATAACTTTGGTTATAATGAAGGGAGGGCGATGAAACTCTTGTCAATCGAGAGTCTAATAGCTAGCCTGTTGTGTGAAATCATTGTATCATTTTTCCTTAAATGTCCGGGGTAGCCGAAAAAAAGGGATTGAAAATCCAAAGAGTCGTATTTTTTACAATTTGGAGCATGTTTAAAAGTCTTTCTCGTAAAGTCAACATGTGTTTCCTGCAAATCGGATTTCTCAGAATCTAACCATAGGATGTTTCTGAAACTTTGACCTACCCACCCAAAAATGGGTGGTGAGTATTGATTAAATATATTTTCAAAACGTTTAAAGCATTCGAAATCACCGAACGAGTGAATTTGACCTGCATTACGGCAACTCTGTGACTATTAGACCTATTTTACTAATTCTTTTTTCTTTTGAGTACCCTGACAAAAATCATTTTCAACTGCAGTTTCAGATTTTCGAATTTGGAAAATTCGTCGCTGTGATTTCGAACCGGAAGTTGAGACCAACTTGACAACTTGTACGATTTTCATGAAATTTAGTATGTAAGTAGATCTTACCGACGCAACTTTAAAGATGTCCTTAGAAATTTTCTATATTATCTCCCCTTGGTGAAATTAGGGATCAAAGTTTTAAAAAAAAATCGAAGAAATATAGGTCAGAATGACCTGATTTTTTTCTTTGATACTAGATAAGTAAATACTGATTCGTACACAAAATATTGAGTTTGTAGATCGAACCGGAAGTGCCGCCATCTTGAAACGTGATAAATCACAAAGGCTTTTGCGATATTTTACTTACAGACATGGGAGTTACATTTTCGGAATCCATGAAGGAATGCCTAATTTCTATCAGATCAGAATTTTGATTTCGGTCACGTGATGGTCACCATTTCGAACTGAATATGAGAAAAGGTGAAAAATCGACATTAACGAGCACGTGAATGAAAGCAATAGGCCGTAGTTTGGAGAATATGTCTCCTATTTCCAAAATGAATACATTTCTGGATAGCCGGGATCAGGGTCGAAATATTGTTATTTGAAAATTTCACATTTTCGAATTTTGTCTTTGATGTTTTTCGTGCCGATAAAGTTGTTTACGATTGAAAAATCATAAAAACTTCGCTATATTTTGGCCGATTTTAATGATTTTTTTTTTTTGTTGATGAGATTATTTACATGACCCATGACATGTGACAGGAAGTGACTGTTAATATGAAAGCTTTAATATCTGCTTTGCAGATCTAGTTATAAAGCTTTCATATTACATATGAAAGCTTATTGTTTCTGTTAAGATTATTATTATTAAGCTTTCATATTACATATGAAAGCTTATTGTTTCTGTTAAGATTATTATTATTATTTTTTTTTGTGTGTGTTTTCTGCAAATCGGATTTCTCAGAATCTATCCGTAGGATCTTTCTGAAACTTTGACCTACCCCCCCCCCCCCCCCCAAAAAAAAAAAATGGGGTGCGAACGTTGTTTAAATATATTTTCAAAACGTTGTACGAATCCGAAATCACCGAATTTTACGAACGAAAAAACTGACAATGCATAGTCGTAACTTTGTTATTTTTGTTGATCGAACCGGAAGTGCCACCATCTTGAAACGTGAAAAATCCCTAAGGCTTTTTTGCTATTTTACTTACAGACACGGGAGTTATGTTTTCTGAATCCTTGAAAGATGGTCTAAAAATTGTTCAGAGAAGAATTTTGATTTAGGTCAATTGATGGTTGCCATTTTGAAGTGAATATGAAAAGTAGTAGCAATTTGAAGGGCCGAAACTTTGAAACACAATAACTCTCCTTCTAATTGAGCTAGAATGTTCAATCTTGGTGTAGACGTTCACTATGTCAATGTCATGATTGAGTTCAAAGATGAGCATTTTCTGCCTAGGGTAAGCAGAAATAAGCATGCTGATTTGTTGATTCTTTAGGGCAAGATAACTTCAGTTATAATGAAGGGAGGGCGGTGAAACTCTTGTTAATCGAGAGTGTAATAGCTGGCCTGTTGTGTGAAATCGTTGTATCTTTTTTTTAAATATCAGGGATAGCTGAAAAAAAGAGATCGAAAATCCAAAAAGTCGTATGTTTACGATTTGGAGCATCTTTAAAGGTTCTTTTCTCTTAAAGTCAACATAATAATTTTTGGGAACTTCTTCTACAAAGAGTCTTATCGGTAGTCTTTTATATGAAAACTTCGATCAACAGTCCAAAATATCTGGAGTAGAAGAATAAAAGGATCGAACATTGAAAACGGCACCCTTTCATTGTTAAGCGAAACATATAGTGTGTGTGACTACAATCTGCACATTTAGTCATTGTATAGAGCTTATTCAACAGTATCGAATTCCAACTGCTTAGGGATATTTTACGTGCACTCCAATGTGTACACGCGACCTTGGTTTTTCGTCCCACCCGAACGACTAGACAGCTGTCCTTGTCAGGCCCTCCGTTCTGCCTCACTGACAAGGGGGGACCACGCCGGAAAATCGAGATGATCTTCCTCGTTGCAGAACTTTCAATTCAGGCCAAACGTTTATTGCATACGATTAAGCTGGTCAGTTGGAGCTTATTTTCAAAAGTTTTGTAATAATCGGTTGGTAATTAAAATACCGTGCGAATTAAACTGTTAAAACAGAAAATTTCGCCCGGTTAAAATGTTTCTTGCTATAAGTCAGCAATTTCCAGATTTTAGGGAGGCTGAATGGTTACCATACGCGCGCTGTATCGTAACGTCTGTCATTGAGTCAACCGGCGTCGTTTCGATTTCCAAGTTGCACGTGACATGGAGTATGGTGTCCAACCTCGTGGGTTTTCTCCGTGTCCTTCGGTTTCCTCCCACGGCTAAAGACCCGTACGCGCAAGGGAAGTTTATAAACACAATTAAAAAACATATGTTGGTCCCGAAATGACCTAGTTTGTGTCGAATGGACGTTGAGCCGCATTTCTCTCTTTCTCTTTTATTTTTAAAGTTTTGTAATAATCGGTTGGTAATCAAAGGTACTGTAAACAAAAAGTCGTATGTTTACGATTTGGAGCATCTTTAAAGGTTCTTTTCTCTTAAAGTCAACATAATACTTTTTGGGAACTTCTTCTACAAAGAGTCTTATCGGTAGTCTTTTATATGAAAACTTCGATCAACAGTCCAAAATATCTGGAGTAGAAGAATAAAAGGATCGAACATTGAAAACGGCACCCTTTCATTGTTAAGCGAAACATGCAGTGTGTGTGACTACAATCTGCACATTTAGTCATTGTATAGAGCTTATTCAACAGTATCGAATTCCAACTGCTTAGGGATATTTTACGTGCACTCCAATGTGTACACGCGACCTTGGTTTTTCGTCCCACCGAACGACTAGACAGCTGTCCTTGTCAGGCCCTCCGTTCTGCCTCACTGACAAGGGGGGACCACGCCGGAAAATCGAGATGATCTTCCTCGTTGCAGAACTTTCAATTCAGGCCAAACGTTTATTGCATACGATTAAGCTGGTCAGTTGGAGCTTATTTTCAAAAGTTTTGTAATAATCGGTTGGTAATTAAAATACCGTGCGAATTAAACTGTTAAAACAGAAAATTTCGCCCGGTTAAAATGTTTCTTGCTATAAGTCAGCAATTTCCAGATTTTAGGGAGGCTGAATGGTTAGCATACGCGCGCTGTATCGTAACGTCTGTCATTGAGTCAACCGGCATCGTTTCGATTTCCAAGTTGCACGTGACATGGAGTATGGTGTCCAACCTCGTGGGTTTTCTCCGTGTCCTTCAGTTTCCTCCCACGGCTAAAGACCCGTACGCGCAAGGGAAGTTTATAAATACAATTAAAAAACATATGTTGGTCCCGAAATGATCTAGTTTGTGTCGAATGGACGTTGGGCCGCATTTCTCTCTTTCTCTTTTATTTTTAAAGTTTTGTAATAATCGGTTGGTAATCAAAGGTACTGTAAACAAAAAGTCGTATGTTTACGATTTGGAGCATCTTTAAAGGTTCTTTTCTCTTAAAGTCAACATAATACTTTTTGGGAACTTCTTCTACAAAGAGTCTTATCGGTAGTCTTTTATATGAAAACTTCGATCAACAGTCCAAAATATCTGGAGTAGAAGAATAAAAGGATCGAACATTGAAAACGGCACCCTTTCATTGTTAAGCGAAACATGCAGTGTGTGTGACTACAATCTGCACATTTAGTCATTGTATAGAGCTTATTCAACAGTATCGAATTCCAACTGCTTATGGATATTTTACGTGCACTCCAATGTGTACACGCGACCTTGGTTTTTCGTCCCACCCGAACGACTAGACAGCTGTCCTTGTCAGGCCCTCCGTTCTGCCTCACTGACAAGGGGGGGACCACGCCGGAAAATCGAGATGATCTTCCTCGTTGCAGAACTTTCAATTCAGGCCAAACGTTTATTGCATACGATTAAGCTGGTCAGTTGGAGCTTATTTTCAAAAGTTTTGTAATAATCGGTTGGTAATTAAAATACCGTGCGAATTAAACTGTTAAAACATAAAATTTCGCCCGGTTATAATGTTTCTCAATTTAAAGTCAGCAATTTGCCGATTTTAGAGGGCAAATGTTTATTGCGAACAATTAAGCTGGTCAGGGGGAGCTTATTTTTAAGGGAGGCTGAATGGCTGAATGGTTAGCATGTGCACGCTGTATCGTAACGTCTGTCATTGAGTCAACGGGCGTCGTTTCGATTTCGAGATTGCACGTGACATGGAGTATGGTGTCCAACCTTGTGGGTTTTCTCCGTGCCATTCGGTTTCCTCCCAACAGCTAAAGACCAGTACGCGCAAGGGGAGTTTTTAAATAAAATTAAAAAACATATGTTAGTCACGAAATGACCTAGTTTGTGTCGAATGGACGTTAAGCCGCATTTCTCTCTTTTTTTTTATTTTTAAAGTTTTGTAATAATCGGTTGGTAATCAAAGATACTGTAAAAGTGATAAAACAGAAAAATTCACCCGGTTGTAATGTTTCTCACTTTAAAGTCAGCAATTTGCCGATTTAAAGGGGAAAACGTTTATTGCGAACGATTTAGCTGGTCAGGGGAGCTTATTTTTAAAAGTTTTGTAATATTCGGTTGATAACTAAAGGTACCGTTCAAATTAAACTAATAAAATAGAAGATTTCGCCCGGTTGAAATGTTTCTATCCGTAGGTCAGCAATTTGCAGATTTTAGGGAGGTTGCGTGACTGAATGGTTAGCACGTGCGCTCTGTATCATAACGTCTGTCATTGAGTCAACTGGCGTTGTTTCGATTTCTTTGTTGTACGTGACAAGGAGTATGGTCGCCCTTCCAACCTCGTAGGCCGTAACGCCGCTGCCCGGGTAAAATTTCCCTCATTGCACACTTTATGGCGTATGCCCGTCTTCATTAGCCCATTTTAGGAGCAAAACAGTAGGACGTTAAACAACCATTCAATTTGATTTCATTTTCTCTATGTTGCTTATTTATTATAGTGGATAAATGTTTTTCTGGTTCTATTAATTATTTCATTTCTGCATAGAAATCTTGCTTTGAACAGTTTTTTTTTATTGCAAAGTGCCATTCTTGTATATTGCAGTCTATGACCCTTTGTTTAAAACATGCTTAAGAAGTTGTCACGATTTCCTACTTATAACCAAACATATTGGAAACCATAATTATATAACATATCTCTAATTTTGGAAGCCCGATTACAGCTATACAAGTTTGGGTTATTTCACCTTAGTTTAAAGATTATTTTTTTGCCGAGGGTGCAATGTTTCTCACTACATTTAAATTTGTAACTTTGTGAGTTTTGACCGATTTTGATAATTATGTCTTTATAATTTTCCAAATTTACATATTTAACGTAAATATTCAAACAATTGGAATCAACTTGATTCAAAAGTTTTTATTTTTGTTCAAAGTTTTCTTATTTAATTTTTCGATGTTTTCTTACCATTTTCATTTCATTTTTCTGAAAGTTTTGAAGTGGGAAGTCATCCCGATTACAGCAACACAAGTATCAGTTATTTCCCTTTAGTTTTCAGATTATGCAATGTTTCATACTATATTTAGACTTGTAACTTCGCGAGTTTTTGACCAATTTTGATAGTTTGTTATTCTTATCCTTTTATTTGAGATACTTGATATAATCTATGACACGTGACGATGAATATGAAAGCTTTCATATCTGCATGGGACAGTAGCAGATCTAGTTATTTTTTTTTTGTGTGTTTTCTGCAAATCGGATTTCTCAGAATCTATCCGTAGGATCTTTCTGAAATTTTGACCTACCCCCAAAAAAATGGGGTGCGAACCTTGATTAAATATATTTTCAAAACGTTTTACGAATCCGAAATCACCGAAATTTACGAACGACGAAATGGACAAAGCATAGTCGTAACTTTGTTATTTTTTGACCGATTTTACTAATTCTTTTTTTTTTGATTACCTTGAAAAAAATCATTTTCATCTGCAGTTTCAAATTTTCGAATTTCGAAAATTCGTCGCTGTGATTTCGAACCGGAAGTTTAGACCAATTTGACAACTTCTTTAATAGTTGTACGATTGTCATGAAATTTAGTATATATGTAGACCTTACCGATGTGACTTCAAAAATATAATTAGAAATTTTCTAAATTATCTCCCCTTGACGAAATTAAAGATCAAAATTTTCAAAAAAATCATCGAAATATAGGTCAGAATGACCTGATTTTTTTTTTGGATACTAGACAAGTAATTACTGATTTGTACACAAAATATAAAGTTTGTTGATCGAACCGGAAGTGCCACCATCTTGAAACGTGAAAAATCCCTAAGGCTTTTTTGCTATTTTACTTACAGACACGGGAGTTATATTTTCTGAATCCTTGAAAGGTGGTCTAAAAATTGTTCAGAGAAGAATGTTGATTTAGGTCAATTGATGGTTGCCATTTTGAAGTGAATATGAAAAGTAGTAGCAATTTGAAGGGCCGAAACTTTGAAACACAATAACTCTCCTTCTAATTAAGCTAGAATGTTCAATCTTGGTGTAGACGTTCACTATGTCAATGTCATGATTGAGTTCAAAGATGAGCATTTTCTGCTTAGGGTAAGCAGAAATAAGCATGCTGATTTGTTGATTCTTTAGGGCAAGATAACTTCGGTTATAATGAAGGGAGGGCGGTGAAACTCTTGTTAATCGAGAGTGTAATAGCTGGCCTGTTGTGTGAAATCGTTGTATCTTTTTTTTAAATATCAGGGATAGCTGAAAAAGGGAGATCGAAAATCCAAAAAGTCGTATGTTTACGATTTGGAGCATCTTTAAAGGTTCTTTTCTCTTAAAGTCAACATAATACTTTTTGGGAACTTCTTCTACAAAGAGTCTTATCGGTAGTCTTTTATATGAAAACTTCGATCAACAGTCCAAAATATCTGGAGTAGAAGAATAAAAGGATCGAACATTGAAAACGACACCCTTTCATTGTTAAGCGAAACATGCAGTGTGTGTGACTACAATCTGCACATTTAGTCATTGTATAGAGCTTATTCAACAGTATCGAATTCCAACTGCTTAGGGATATTTTACGTGCACTCCAATGTGTACACGCGACCTTGGTTTTTCGTCCCACCCGAACGACTAGACAGCTGTCCTTGTCAGGCCCTCCGTTCTGCCTCACTGACAAGGGGGGACCACGCCGGAAAATCGAGATGATCTTCCTCGTTGCAGAACTTTCAATTCAGGCCAAACGTTTATTGCATACGATTAAGCTGGTCAGTGGAGCTTATTTTCAAAAGTTTTGTAATAATCGGTTGGTAATTAAAATACCGTGCGAATTAAACTGTTAAAACAGAAAATTTCGCCCGGTTAAAATGTTTCTTGCTATAAGTCAGCAATTTCCAGATTTTAGGGAGGCTGAATGGTTAGCATACGCGCGCTGTATCGTAACGTCTGTCATTGAGTCAACCGGCGTCGTTTCGATTTCCAAGTTGCACGTGACATGGAGTATGATGTCCAACCTCGTGGGTTTTCTCCGTGTCCTTCGGTTTCCTCCCACGGCTAAAGACCCGTACGCGCAAGGGAAGTTTATAAATACAATTAAATAACATATGTTGGTTCCGAAATGACCTAGTTTGTGTCGAATGGACGTTGAGCCGCATTTCTCTCTTTCTCTTTTATTTTTAAAGTTTTGTAATAATCGGTTGGTAATCAAAGGTACTGTAAACAAAAAGTCGTATGTTTACGATTTGGAGCATCTTTAAAGGTTCTTTTCTCTTAAAGTCAACATAATACTTTTTGGGAACTTCTTCTACAAAGAGTCTTATCGGTAGTCTTTTAAATGAAAACTTCGATCAACAGTTCAAAATATCTGGAGTAGAAGAATAAAAGGATCGAACATTGAAAACGGCACCCTTTCATTGTTAAGCGAAACATGCAGTGTGTGTGACTACAATCTGCACATTTAGTCATTGTATAGAGCTTATTCAACAGTATCGAATTCCAACTGCTTAGGGATATTTTACGTGCACTCCAATGTGTACACGCGACCTTGGTTTTTCGTCCCACCCGAACGACTAGACAGCTGTCCTTGTCAGGCCCTCCGTTCTGCCTCACTGACAAGGGGGGACCACGCCGGAAAATCGAGATGATCTTCCTCGTTGCAGAACTTTCAATTCAGGTCAAACGTTTATTGCATACGATTAAGCTGGTCAGTTGGAGCTTATTTTCAAAAGTTTTGTAATAATCGGTTGGTAATTAAAATACCGTGCGAATTAAACTGTTAAAACAGAAAATTTCGCCCGGTTAAAATGTTTCTTGCTATAAGTCAGCAATTTCCAGATTTTAGGGAGGCTGAATGGTTAGCATACGCGCGCTGTATCGTAACGTCTGTCATTGAGTCAACCGGCGTCGTTTCGATTTCCAAGTTGCACGTGACATGGAGTATGATGTCCAACCTCGTGGGTTTTTTCCGTGTCCTTCTGTTTCCTCCCACGGCTAAAGACCCGTACGCGCAAGGGAAGTTTATAAATACAATTAAAAAACATATGTTGGTTCCGAAATGACCTAGTTTGTGTCGAATGGACGTTGAGCCGCATTTCTCTCTTTCTCTTTTATTTTTAAAGTTTTGTAATAATCGGTTGGTAATCAAAGGTACTGTAAACAAAAAGTCGTATGTTTACGATTTGGAGCATCTTTAAAGGTTCTTTTCTCTTAAAGTCAACATAATACTTTTTGGGAACTTCTTCTACAAAGAGTCTTATCGGTAGTCTTTTATATGAAAACTTCGATCAACAGTCCAAAATATCTGGAGTAGAAGAATAAAAGGATCGAACATTGAAAACGGCACCCTTTCATTGTTAAGCGAAACATGCAGTGTGTGTGACTACAATCTGCACATTTAGTCATTGTATAGAGCTTATTCAACAGTATCGAATTCCAACTGCTTAGGGATATTTTACGTGCACTCCAATGTGTACACGCGACCTTGGTTTTTCGTCCCACCCGAACGACCAGACAGCTGTCCTTGTCAGGCCCTCCGTTCTGCCTCACTGACAAGGGGGGACCACGCCGGAAAATCGAGATGATCTTCCTCGTTGCAGAACTTTCAATTCAGGTCAAACGTTTATTGCATACGATTAAGCTGGTCAGTTGGAGCTTATTTTCAAAAGTTTTGTAATAATCGGTTGGTAATTAAAATACTGTGCGAATTAAACTGTTAAAACATAAAATTTCGCCCGGTTATAATGTTTCCTACTTTAAAGTCAGCAATTTGCCGATTTTAGAGGGCAAATGTTTATTGCGAACAATTAAGCTGGTCAGGGGTAGATTATTTTTAAGGGAGGCTGAATGGCTGAATGGTTAGCATGTGCACGCTGTATCGTAACGTCTGTCATTGAGTCAACGGGCGTCGTTTCGATTTCGAGATTGCACGTGACATGGAGTATGGTGTCCAACCTCGTGGGTTTTCTCCGTGCCATTCGGTTTCCTCCCAACAGCTAAAGACCAGTACGCGCAAGGGGAGTTTTTAAATAAAATTAAAAAACATATGTTAGTCCCGAAATGACCTAGTTTGTGTCGAATGGACGTTAAGCCGCATTTCTCTCTTTTTTTTTATTTTTAAAGTTTTGTAATAATCGGTTGGTAATCAAAGATACTGTAAAAGTGATAAAACAGAAAAATTCACCCGGTTGTAATGTTTCTCACTTTAAAGTCAGCAATTTGCCGATTTTAAGGGGAAAACGTTTATTGCGAACGATTTAGCTGGTCAAGGGGAGCTTATTTTTAAAAGTTTTGTAATATTCGGTTGATAACTAATGGTACCGTGCAAGTTAAACTAATAAAATAGAAGATTTCGCCCGGTTGAAATGTTTCTATCTGTAGGTCAGCAATTTGCAGATTTTAGGGAGGTTGCGTGACTGAATGGTTAGCACGTGCGCTCTGTATCATAACGTCTGTCATTGAGTCAACTGGCGTTGTTTCGATTTCTTGGTTGTACGTGACAAGGAGTATGGTCGCCTGTCCAACCTCGTAGGCCATAACGCCGCTGCCCGGGTAAAATTTCCCTCATTGCACACTTTATGGCATATGCCCGTCTTCATTAGCCCATTTTAGGAACAAAACAGTAGGACGTTAAACAACCATTCAATTTGATTTCATTTTCTCTATGTTGCTTATTTATTATAGTGGATAAATGTTTTTCTGGTTCTATTACTTATTTCATTTCTGCATAGAAATCTTGCTTTGAGCAGTTTTTTTTATTGCAAAGCGCCATTCTTGTATATTGCAGTCTATGGCCCTTTGTTTAAAACATGCTTAAGAAGTTGTCACGATTTCCTACTTATAACCAAACATATTGGAAACCATAATTATATAACATATCTCTAATTTTGGAAGCCTGATTACAGCTATACAAGTTTGGGTTATTTCCCTTTAGTTTAAAGATTATTTTTTTGCCGAGGGTGCAATGTTTCTCACTACATTTAAATTTGTAACTTTGTGAGTTTTGACCGATTTTGATAATTATGTCTTTATAATTTTCCAAATTTACATATTTAACGTAAATATTCAAACAATTGGAATCAACCTGATTCAAAAGTTTTTAGTTTTGTTCAAAGTTTTCTCATTTAATTTTTCGATGTTTTCTTACCATTTTCATTTCATTTTTCTGAAAGTTTTGAAGTGGGAAGTCATCCCGATTACAGCAACACAAGTATCAGTTATTTCCCTTTAGTTTTCAGATTATGCAATGTTTCATACTATATTTAGACTTGTAACTTCGCGAGTTTTTGACCAATTTTGATAGTTTGTTATTCTTATCCTTTTATTTGAGATACTTGATATAATCTATGACACGTGACGATGAATATGAAAGCTTTCATATCTGCATGGGACAGTAGCAGATCTAGTTATTATTATTATTTTTTTTTTGTGTCATTTCTGCAAATCGGATTTCTCAGAATCTAACCATGGGATCTTTCTGAAACTTTGACCTACCCTCCCAAAACTGGGTGGCAGTTTTTGATTAAATATATTTTCAAAACGTTTTACGAATTCGAAATCACAGAATTTTACGAACGAGTGAATTTGACCTGCATTACTGTAACTTTGTGACTATTTGACTTATTTGACTAATTCTTTTTTCTTTGAGTACCTTGACAAAAATCATTTCCAACTGCAGTTTCAGATTTTCGAATTTCGAAAATTCATCGCTGTGATTTCGAACCGGAAGTTGAGACCAACTTGACAGATCTAGTTAAGCTTTCATATTACATATGAAAGCTTATTGTTTTTGTTAAGATTATTAAGCTTTCATATTACATATGAAAGCTTATTGTTTCTGTTAAAGTTATTATTATTATTATTTTTTTTTTTGTGTGTTTTCTGCAAATCGGATTTCTCAGAATCTATCCATAGGATCTTTCTGAAATTTTGACCTACCCCCCCAAAAATGGGGTGCGAACCTTGATTAAATATATTTTCGAAACGTTTTACGAATCCGAAATCACCGAATTTTACGAACGAAAAAAATGACAATGCATAGTCGTAACTTTGTTATTTTTTGACCGATTTTACTAATTCTTTTTTCTTTGAATACCTTTAAAAAAACCATTTTCATCTGCAGTTTCACATTTTCGAATTTCGAAAATTCGTCGCTGTGATTTCGATCCGGAAGATTAGACCAATTTGACAACTTCTTTAATAGTTGTACGATTTTCATGAAATTTAGTATCTAAGTAGATCCTACCGATGTGACTTCAAAAATATAATTAGAAATTTTCTAAATCATCTCCCCTTGACGAAATTAAGGATCAAAATTTTCAAAAAAATCATCGAAATATAGGTCAGAATGACCTGATTTTTTTTTTGGATACTAGATAAGTAATTACTGATTTGTACACAAAATATGGAGTTTGTCGATCGAACCGGAAGTGCCGCCATATTTAAAAGTGAAAAATCAATAAGGCTTTTTTGCTATTTTACTTACAGACTCGGGAGTTATATTTTCTGAATCCTTGTAGGAAGGCCTAAAAAATGTCGCGAATAGAATTTTGATTTCGGTCACGTGATGGTCACCATTTTGAATTGAAAATGAAAAATAGAAGCAATTTGAAGGGTCGGGACTTTGGAACACAATTACTCTCCTTCTAATTAAGCTAGAATGTTCAAACTTGGTGTAGACGTTCACTAGGTCAATGTTATGATTGAGTTCAAAGATGAGCATTTTCTGCTTAGGGTAAGCAGAGATAAACAAGCTAATTTGTTGATTCTTTAGGGCACGATAACTTCGGTTATAATGAAGGGAGGGCGGTGAAACTTTTGTCAATAGAGAGTCTAATAGCTAGCCTGTTGTGTGAAATCATTGTATTATTTTTTCTAAATATCAGGGATAGCCGAAAAAAAGAGATTGAAAACCCAAAAAGTCGTATTTTTACAATTTGGAGCATGTTTAGAGGTCTTTCTCGTAAAGTCAACATAATATTTTTTGGGAACTTCTTGTACAAAGAGTCTTATTGGTAGTCTTTTATATGAAACCATCGATCAACAGTCCAACATATCAGGAGTAGAAGAACAAAAGGATCGAACATTGAAAACGGCACCCTTTCATTGTTAAGCGAAACATGCAGTGTGGGTGACTACAATCTACACATTTAGTCATCGTATAGAGCTTATTCAACAGTATCGAATTCCAACTGCTTAGGGATATTTTACGTGCACTCCAATGTGTACACGGAACCTTGGTTTTTCGTCCCATCCGAATGACTAGACAGCTGTGCTTGTCAGGCCCTCCGTTCTGCCTCACTGACAAGGGGAACCACGCCGGGAAATCGAGATGAACTTTCTCCGTGCAGAACTTTCAATTCAGGCGAAAACGTTTATTGCATACGATTAAGCTGGTCAGTTGGAGCTTATTTTCAAAAGTTTTGTAATAATCGGTTGGTAATTAAAGTACCGTGCACATTAAACTGTTAAAACAGAAAATTTCGCCCGGTTGAAATGTTTCTTGCTATAAGTCAGCAATTTTCTGAATTCAGGGAGGCTGAATGGCTGAATGGTTAGCATGTGCGCACTGTATCGTAACGTCTGTCATTGAGTCAACGGGCGTCGTTTCGATCTCCAGGTTGCACGTGACATGAAGTATGATGTCCAACCTTGTGGGTTTTCTCCGTGTTCTTCGGTTTCCTCCCAACGGCTAAAGACCTGTAAGCGCAGGGGGAGTTTTTAAATAAAATTAAAAAACATATGTTAGTCCCGAAATGACCTAGTTTGTGTCGAATGGACATTAGGCCGCATTTCTCTCTTTCTCTTTTATTTTTAAAGTTTTGTAATAATCGGTTGGTAATCAAAGGTACTGTAAAAGTGATAAAACAGAAAATAATCGGTTGGTAATCAAAGGTACTGTAAAAGTCATAAAACAGAAAATTTCGCCCGGTTGTAATGTTTCTCACTTTAAAGTCAGCAATTTCCCGATTTTAAGTGGCAAACGTTTATTGCGAACGCTTAAGCTGGTCAGGGGGGAGCTTATTTTTAAAAGTTTTGTAATATTCGGTTGATAACTAAAGGTACCGTGCAAATTAAACTGTTACAATAGAAAATTTGGCCCGGTTGAAATGTTTCTCGCTGTAGGTCAGCAATTTGCCGATTTTAGGGAGGTTGCGTGGCTGAATGGTTAGCACGTGCGCTCTGTATCATAACGTCTGTCATTGAGTCAACTGCCGTTGTTTCGATTTTTTGGTTGTACGTGACAAGGAGTATGGTTGCCTGTCCAACCTCGTAGGCCGTAACCGCCGCTGCCCGGGTAAAATTTCCCTCATTGCACACATTATGGCATATGCCCGTCTTCATTAGCCCATTTTAGGAGCAGAACAGTCGGACGTTAAACCCCATTCAATTTCATTTCATTTTCTCTATGTTGCTTATTTATTATAGTGGATAAATATTTTTCTGGTTCTAGCAATTATTTAATTTCTGCATAGAAATCTTGCTTTGGCCAGTTTTTTTTATTGCAGAGTGCCATTCTTGTTTAAACAAACATGATCCTTTGTTTAAAACATGCTTAAGAAGTCGTCACGATTTCCTACTTATAACCAAACATATTGGAAATATTAGTCTGGCATTATTAAATCCTAATTTTATTGGTCTTATTTAAAATTAAACTTTCATTTAACTATGAACAACCCTTAACGTGTCTCTTTAAAACTATTAAGTACTCTAAAACAGTAGCTCAACCTTTTGACCTAAACTCATTAATTTACCATTTTGTTGTGAGCGACTTCTTATTCTTCCTATATGACATATTGCACGTGTCTGATTTCAAAGGGGGGTTGAGTGGCTGAATGGTAAGCACGCGCGCCTGTCATTGAGTAAACTAGCGTGTTTTCGAATGCCCGGTTGTACGTGACAAGGAGTAAGGTCGCCTGTCCAACCTGCCATTTTTAATTTTTTTTTCCCGCCATTTTCATTTCATTTTCTCATCCGTCTCATTACAGTAATACAAGTTTGAGTTATTTCCCTTTAGTTTTCAGATTATTGTTATGCCTGGGTGCAATGTTTCATACTATATTTAGACTTGTAACTTCGCGAGTTTTTGACCAATTTTAATAATTTTTTCTTCGTATCCTTTTATTTAGGTTACTTGATACAATCAATGACACGTGACGATGAATATGAAAGCTTTCATATCTGCATGGGACAGTAGCAGATCTAGTTATTATTATTATTATTTTTTTTTGTGTGTCATTTCTGCAAATCGGATTTCTCAGAATCTAACCATGGGATCTTTCTGAAACTTTGACCTACCCCCCCAAAACTGGGTGGCAGTTTTTGATTAAATATATTTTCAAAACGTTTTACGAATTCGAAATCACAGAATTTTACGAACGAGTGAATTTGACCTGCATTACTGTAACTCTGTGACTATTTGACCTATTTTACTAATTCTTTTTTCTTTGAGTACCTTGACAAAAATCATTTTCAACTGCAGTTTCAGATTTTCGAATTTCGAAAATTCGTCGCTGTGATTTCGAACCGGAAGTTGAGACCAACTTGACAACTTCTTTAATAGTTGTACGATTTTCATGAAACTTAGTATGTAAGTAGATCTTACCCACGTGACTTCAAAAATATAAATAGAAATTTTCTAAATTATCTCCCCTTGGTGAAATTAAGGATCAAAGTTTTCAAAAAAATCGATGAAATATACGTCAGAATTACCTGATGTTTTTTTTGGATAATAGATAAGTAAATACTGATTCGTACACAAAATATTGAGTTTGTGGATTGAACCGGAAGTGCCGCCATCTTGAAACGTGAAAAATCACAAAGGCTTTTTTGCTATTTTACTTACAGACACGGGAGTTATATTTTCTGAATCCTTCAAGGATGGCCTAAAAAACGTTCGGAGTAGAATTTTGATTTAGGTCAATTGATGGTCGCCATTTTGAAGTGAAAGTGGAAAATAGAAGCAATTTGAAGGGCCGAGAATTTGGAACACAATAACAATCCTTCTAAATGAGCTAGAATGTTCAAACTTGGTGTAGACGTTCACTAGGTCACTGTCTTGATTGAGGTCAAAGATGAGCATTTTCTGCCTAGGGTAAGCAGAGATAAGCAAGCTGATTTGTTGATTCTTAAGGGCACGATAACTTTGGTTATAATGAAGGGAGGGCAATGAAACTCTTGTCAATCAAGAGTCTAATATCTAACCTGTTGTGTGAAATCATTGTATCATTTTTTCTTAAATGTCCGGGGTAGCCGAAAAAAAGAGATTGAAAATCCAAAGAGTCGTATTTTTACAATTTAGAGCATGTTTAAAGGTCTTTCTCGTAAAGTCAACATGTGTTTCCTGCAAATCGGATTTCTCAGAATCTTACCATAGACTGTTTCTGAAACTTTGACCTACACACCCAAAAATGGGTGGTGAGTATTGATTAAATACATTTTCAAAACGTTTAAAGCATTCGAAATCACCGAATTTTACGAACGAGTGAATTTGACCTGCATTACTGTAACTCTGTGACTATTTGACCTATTTTACTAATTCTTTTTTCTTTGGGTACCCTGACAAAAATCATTTTCAACTGCAGTTTCTGATTTTCGAATTTCGAAAATTCGTCGCTGTGATTTTGAACCGGAAGTTGAGACCAACTTGACAACTTCTTTAATAGTTGTACGATTTTCATGAAATTTAGTATGTAAGTAGATCATACCGATGTAACTTTAAAGATGTCCTTAGAAATTTTCTAAATTATCTCCCCTTGGAGAAATTAGGGATCAAAGTTTTCAAAAAAATTGAAGAAATATAGGTCAGAATGACCTGATTTTTTTTTTGGATACTAGATAGGTAAATACTGATTTGTACACAAAATATTGAGTTTGTGGATCGAACCGGAAGTGCCGCCATCTTGAAACGTGAAAAATCACAAAGGCTTTTGCGATATTTTACTTACAGACATGGGAGTTACATTTTCGGAATCCTTGAAGGAATGCCTAAAAATCTATCGGATCAGAATTTTGATTTCGGTCACGTGATGGTCACCATTTCGAACTGAATATGAGAAAAGGTGAAAAATCGACATTAACGAGCACGTGAATGAAAGCAATAGGCCGTAGTTTGGAGAATATGTCTCCTATTTCCAAAATGAATACATTTCTGGATAGCCGGGATCAGGGTCGAAATATTGTTATTTGAAAATGTCACATTTTCGAATTTTGTCTTTGATGTTTTTCGTGCCGATAAAGTTGTTTACGATTGAAAAATCATAAAAACTTCGCTATATTTTGACCGTTTTTAATGATTTTTTTTTTGTTGATGAGATTATTTACATGACCCATGACATGTGACAGGTAGTGACTGTTAATATGAAAGCTTTAATATCTGCTTTGCAGATCTAGTTATTATTATTATTATTATTATTTTTGTTTGTGTCATTTCTGCAAATCGGATTTCTCAGAATCTAACCATGGGATCTTTCTGAAACTTTGACCTACCACCCCAAAACTAGGTGGCAGTTTTTGATTAAATATATTTTCAAAACGTTTTACGAATTCGAAATCACAGAATTTTATGAACGAGTGAATTTGACCTGCATTACTGTAACTTTGTGACTATTTGACCTATTTTACTAATTCTTTTTTCTTTGAGTACCTTGACAAAAATCATTTTCAACTGCAGTTTCAGATTTTCGAATTTCGAAAATTCGTCGCTGTGATTTCGAACCGGAAGTTGAGACCAACTTGACAACTTCTTTAATATTTCTACGATTTTCATGAAATTTAGTATGTAAGTAGATCTTACCCACGTGACTTCAAAAATATAAATAGAAATTTTCTAAATTATCTCCCATTGGTGAAATTAAGGATCAAAGTTATCAAAAAAATCGAAGAAATATAGGTCAGAATGACCTGATGGTTTTTTTGGATACTAGATAAGTAAATACTGATTCGTACCCAAAATATTGAGTTTGTGGATTGAACCGGAAGTGCCGCCATCTTGAAACGTGAAAAATCACAAAGGCTTTTTTGCTATTTTACTTACAGACACGGGAGTTATATTTTCTGAATCCTTCAAGGATGGCCTAAAAAACGTTCGGAGTAGAATTTTGATTTAGGTCAATTGATGGTCGCCATTTTGAAGTGAAAGTGAAAAATAGAAGCAATTTGAAGGGCCGAGAATTTGGAACACAATAACTCTCCTTCTAATTGAGCTAGAATGTTCAAACTTGGTGTAGACGTTCACTAGGTCACTGTCTTGATTGAGTTTAAAGATGAGCATTTTCTGCTTAGGGTAAGCAGTGATAAGCAAGCTGATTTGTTGATTCTTTAGGGCACGATAACTTTGGTTATAATGAAGGGAGGGCGATGAAACTCTTGTCAATCGAAAGTCTAATAGCTAACCTGTTGTGTGAAATCATTGTATCATTTTTTCTTAAATGTCCTGGGTAGCCGAAAAAAAGAGATTGAAAATCCAAAAAGTCGTATTTTTACAATTTGGAGCATGTTTAAAAGTCTTTCTCGTAAAGTCAACATGTGTTTCCTGCAAATCGGATTTCTCAGAATCTAACCATAGGATGTTTCTGAAACTTTGACCTACCCACCCAAAAATAGGTGGTGAGTATTGATTGAATATATTTTCAAAACGTTTAAAGCATTCGAAATCACCGAATTTTACGAACGAGTGAATTTGACCTGCATTACGGCAACTCTGTGACTATTAGACCTATTTTACTAATTCTTTTTTCTTTTGAGTACCCTGACAAAAATCATTTTCAACTGCAGTTTCAGATTTTCGAATTTCGAAAATTCGTCGCTGTGATTTCGAACCGGAAGTTGAGACCAACTTGACAACTTCTTTAATAGTTGTACGATTTTCATGAAATTTAGTATGTAAGTAGATCTTACTGACGCAACTTTAAAGATGTCCTTAGAAATTTTCTATATTATCTCCCCTTGGTGAAATTAGGGATCAAATTTTTAAAAAAAAAATCGAAGAAATATAGGTCAGAATGACCTGATTTTTTTCTTTGATACTAGACAAGTAAATACTGATTCGTACACAAAATATTGAGTTTGTAGATCGAACCGGAAGTGCCGCCATCTTGAAACGTGATAAATCACAAAGGCTTTTGCGATATTTTACTTACAGACATGGGAGTTACATTTTCGGAATCCATGAAGGAATGCCTAATTTCTATCAGATCAGAATTTTGATTTCGGTCACGTGATGGTCACCATTTCGAACTGAATATGAGAAAAGGTGATAAATCGACATTAACGAGCACGTGAATGAAAGCAATAGGCCGTAGTTTGGAGAATATGTCTCCTATTTCCAAAATGAATACATTTCTGGATAGCCGGGATCAGGGTCGAAATATTGTTATTTGAAAATTTCACATTTTCGAATTTTGTCTTTGATGTTTTTCGTGCCGATAAAGTTGATTACGATTGAAAAATCATAAAAACTTCGCTATATTTTGACCGATTTTAATGATTTTTTGTTTGTTGATGAGATTATTTACATGACCCATGCCATGTGACAGGAAGTGACTGTTAATATGAAAGCTTTAATATCTGCTTTGCAGATCTACTTATTAAGCTTTCATATTACATTTATTGTTTTTGTTAAGATTATTATTAAGCTTTCATATTACATATGAAAGTTTATTGTTTTTGTTAAGATTATTAAGCTTTCATATTACATATGAAGTAACTCTGTGACTATTTGACCTATTTTGCTAATTCTTTTTTCTTTGAGTACCTTGACAAAAATCATTTTCAACTGCAGTTTCAGATTTTCGAATTTCGAAAATGCGTCGCTGTGATTTCGAACCGGAAGTTGAGACCAACTTGACAACTTCTTTAATAGTTCTACGATTTTCATGAAATTTAGCATGTAAGTAGATCTTACCCATGTGACTTCAAAAATATAAATATAAATTTTTCTAAATTATCTCCCCTTGGTGAAATTAAGGATCAAAGTTTTCAAAAAAATCGAAGAAATATAGGTCAGAATGACCTGATGTTTTTTTTTGGATTCCAAATAAGTAAATACTGATTCGTACCCAAGATATTGAGCTTGTGGATTGAACCGGAAGTGCCGCCATCTTGAAACGTGAAACATCACAAAGGCTTTTTTGCTATTTTACTTACAGACACGGGAGTTATATTTTCTGAATCCTTCAAGGATGGCCTAAAAAACGTTTGGAGTAGAATTTTGATTTAGGTCAATTGATGGTCGCCATTTTGAAGTGAAAGTGAAAAATAGAAGCAATTTGAAGGGCTGAGAATTTGGAACACAATAACTCTCCTTCTAATTGAGCTAGAATGCTCAAACTTGGTGTAGACGTTCACTACGTCACTGTCTTGACTGAGTTCAAAGCTGAGCATTTTCTGCCTAGGGTAAGCAGAGATAAGCAAGCTGATTTGTTGATTCTTTAGGGCACGATAACTTTGGTTATAATGAAGGGAGGGCGATGAAACTCTTGTCAATCGAGAGTCTAATAGCTAACCTGTTGTGTGAAATCATTGTATCATTTTTTCTTAAATGTCCGGGGTAGCCGAAAAAAAGAGATTGAAAATCCAAAGAGTCGTATTTTTTACAATTTGGAGCATGTTTAAAGGTCTTTATCGTAAAGTAAACATGTGTTTCCTGCAAATCGAATTTCTCAGAATCTAACCATAGGATGTTTCTGAAACTTTGACCTACCCACCCAAAAATGGGTGGTGAGTATTGATTAGATATATTTTCAAAACGTTTAAAGCATTCGAAATCACCGAATTGTACGAACGAGTGAATTTGACCTGCATTACTGTAACTCTGTGACTATTAGACCTATTTTACTAATTCTTTTTTCTTTGAGTACCCTGACAAAAATCATTTTCAACTGCAGTTTCAGATTTTCGAATTTCGAAAATTCGTCGCTGTGATTTCGAACCGGAAGTTGAGACCAACTTGACAACTTCTTTAATAGTTGTACGATTTTCATGAAATTTAGTATGTAAGTAGATCTTACCGATGCAACTTTAAAGATGCCCTTAGAAATTTTCTAGATTATCTCCCCTTGGTGAAATTAGGGATCAAAGTTTTCAAAAAAATCGAAGAAATATAGGTCAGAATGACCTGATTTTTTGGGGGGATACTAGATAAGTAAATACTGATTCGTACACAAAATATTGAGTTTGTAGATCGAACCGGAAGTGCCGCCATCTTGAAACGTGATAAATCACAAAGGCTTTTGCGATATTTTACTTACAGACATGGGAGTTACATTTTCGGAATCCTTGAAGGAATGCCTAATTTCTATCAGATCAGAATTTTGATTTTGGTCACGTGATGGTCACCATTTCGAACTGAATATGAGAAAAGGTGAAAAATCGACATTAACGAGCACGTGAATGAAAGCAATAGGCCGTAGTTTGGAGAATATGTCTCCTATTTCCAAAATGAATACATTTCTGGATAGCCGGGATCAGGGTCGAAATATTGTTATTTGAAAATGTCACATTTTCGAATTTTTTCTTTGATGTTTTTCGTGCCGATAAAGTTGTTTACGATTGAAAAATCATAAAAACTTCGCTATATTTTGGCCGATTTTAATGATTTTTTTTTTTTGTTGATGAGATTATATACATGACCCATGACATGTGACAGGAAGTGACTGTTAATATCGTGCCGATAAAGTTGTTTACGATTGAAAAATCATAAAAACTTCGCTATATTTTGACCGATTTTAATGATTTTTTGTTTGTTGATGAGATTATTTACATGACCCATGCCATGTGACAGGAAGTGACTGTTAATATGAAAGCTTTAATATCTGCTTTGCAGATCTAGTTAAGCTTTCATATTACATATGAAAGCTTATTGTTTCTGTTAAGATTATTATTATTTTTTTTTTTGTGTATTTTCTGCAAATCGGATTTCTCAGAATCTAACCATGGGATCTTTCTAAAACTTTGACCTACCCCCCCCCCCCAAAAAAAAAATGGGGTGCGAACGTTGTTTAAATATATTTTCAAAACGTTTTACGAATCCGAAATCACCGAATTTTACGAACGAAAAAACTGACAATGCATAGTCGTAACTTTGTTATTTTTTGACCGATTTTACTAATACTTTTTTCTTTGAATACCTTGAAAAAAATCATTTTCATCTGCAGTTTCACATTTTCGAATTTCGAAAATTCGTCGCTGTGATTTCGAACCGGAAGTTTAGACCAATTTGACAACTTCTTTAATAGTTGTACGATTTTCATGAAATTTAGTATACAAGTAGATCTTACCGATGTGACTTCAAAAATATAATTAGAAATTTTCTAAATTATCTCCCCTTGGTGAAATTAAGGATCAAAGTTTTCAAAAAAATCGTCGAAATATAGGTCAGAATGACCTAATTTTTTTTTTCGATACTAGACAAGGAATTACTGATTCGTACACAAAATATGGAGTTTGTCGATCGAACCGGAAGTGCCACCATCTTTAAACGTGAAAAATCAAAAAGGCTTTTTTGCTATTTTACTTACAGACTCGGGAGTTATTTTTTCGGAATCCTTGAAGGAATGCCTAAAAATCCATCGGATCAGAATTTTGATTTCGGTCATGTGATGGTTACAATTTTGAATTGAAAATGAAAAATAGAAGCAATTTGAAAGGGCCGGACTTCGGAACACAATAACCCTCCTTCTAATTAAGCTAGAATTTTCAAACTTGGTGTAGACGTTCACTAGGTCAATGTTATGATTGAGTTCAAAGATGAGCATTTTCTGCTTAGGGTAAGCAGAGGTAAGCATGCTGATTTGTTGATTCTTTAGGGCACGATAACTTCGGTTATAATCAAGGGAGCGCGGTGAAACTTTTGTCAATAGAGAGTCTAATAGGTAGCCTGTTGTGTGAAATGATTGTATCATTTTTTTTTTTTTTTTTAAATATCAGGGATAGCCGAAAAAAAGAGATTAAAAATCCAAAAAGTCGTATTTTTACAATTTGGAGCATGTTTAGAGGTCTTTCTCGTAAAGTCAACATATTATTTTTTGGGAACTTCTTCTACAAAGAGTCTTATTGGTAGTCTTTTATATGAAACCATCGATCAACAGTCCAACATATCAGGTGTCTGAAACTTTGACCTACCCCCCCAAAACTGGGTGGCAGTTTTTGATTAAATATATTTTCAAAACGTTTTACGAATTCGAAATCACCGAATTTTACGAACGAGTGAATTTGACCTGCATTACTGTAACTCTGTGACTATTTGACCTATTTTACTAATTGTTTTTTCTTTGAGTACCTTGACAAAAATCATTTTCAACTGCAGTTTCAGATTTTCGAATTTCGAAAATTCGTCGCTGTGATTTCGAACCGGAAGTTGAGACCAACTAGACAACTTCTTTAATAGTTCTATGATTTTCATGAAATTTAGTATGTAAGTAGATCTTACCCATGTGACTTCAAAAATATAAATAGAAATTTTCTAAATTATCTCCCCTTGGTGAAATTGAGGATCAAAATTTTCAAAAGGATGGCCTAAGAAACGTTTGGAGTAGAATTTTGATTTAGGTCAATTGATGGTCGCCATTTTGAAGTGAAATTGAAAAATAGAAGCAATTTGAAGGGTCGAGAATTTGGAACACAATAACTCTCCTTCTAATTGAGCTAGAATGTTCAAACTTGGTGTAGACGTTCACTAGGTCACTGTCTTGATTGAGTTCAAAGATGAGCATTTTCTGCTTAGGGTAAGCAGAGATAAGCAGGCTGATTTGTTGATTATTTAGGGCACGATAACTTTGGTTATAATGAAGGGAGGGCGATGAAACTCTTGTCAATCAATCGAGAGTCTAATAGCTAACCTGTTGTGTGAAATCATTGTATCATTTTTTCTTAAATGTCCTGGGTAGCCGAAAAAAAGAGATTGAAAATCCAAAAAGTTGTATTTTTACAATTTGGAGCATGTTTAAAGGTCTTTCTCGTAAAGTCAACATATGTTTCCTGCAAATCGGATTTCTCAGAATCTAACCATAGGATGTTTCTGAAACTTTGACCTACCCACCCAAAAATGGGTGGTGAGTATTGATTAAATATATTTTCAAACCTTTTCAGCATTCGAAATCACCGAATTTTACGAACGAGTGAATTTGACCTGCATTACTGTAACTCTGTGACTATTTGACCTATTTTACTAATTCTTTTTTCTTTGGGTACCCTGACAAAAATCATTTTCAACTGCAGTTTCAGATTTTCGAATTTCGAAAATTCGTCGCTGTGATTTTGAACCGGAAGTTGAGACCAACTTGACAACTTCTTTAATAGTTGTACGATTTTCATGAAATTTAGTATGTAAGTAGATCTTACCGATGCAACTTTAAAGATGTCCTTAGAAATTTTCTAAATTATCTCCCCTTGGAGAAATTAGGGATCAAAGTTTTCAAAAAAAAATCGAAGAAATATAGATCAGAATGACCTGATTTTTTTTTTTGGATACTAGATAAGTAAATACTGATTCGTACACAAAATATTGAGTTTGTGGATCGAACCGGAAGTGCCGCCATCTTGAAACGTGATAAATCACAAAGACTTTTGCGATATTTTACTTACAGACCTGGGAGTTACATTTTCGGAATCCTTGAAGGAATGCCTAAAAATCTATCGGATCAGAATTTTGATTTCGGTCACGTGATGGTCACCATTTTGAACTGAATATGAGAAAAGGTGAAAAATCGACATTAACGAGCACGTGAATGAAAGCAATAGGCCGTAGTTTGGAGAATATGTCTCCTATTTCCAAAATGAATACATTTCTTGATAGCCGGGATCAGGGTCGAAATATTGTTATTTGAAAATGTCACATTTTCGAATTTTGTCTTTGATGTTTTTCGTGCCGATAAAGTTGTTTACGATTGAAAAATGATAAAAACCTCGCTATATTTTGACCGATTTTAATGATTTTTTTTTTGTTGATGAGATTATTTACATGACCCATGACATGTGACTGGAAGTGACTGTTAATATGAAAGCTTTAATATCTGCTTTGCAGATCTAGTTATTATTATTATTATTATTTTTTTTTGTGTCATTTCTGCAAATCGGATTTCTCAGAATCTAACCATGGGATCTTTCTGAAACTTTGACCTACCCCCCCCCCCAAAAAAATAGGTGGCAGTTTTTGATTAAATATATTTTCAAAACGTTTTACGAATTCGAAATCACAGAATTTTATGAACGAGTGAATTTGACCTGCATTACTGTAACTTTGTGACTATTTGACCTATTTTACTAATTCTTTTTTCTTTGAGTACCTTGACAAAAATCATTTTCAACTGCAGTTTCAGATTTTCGAATTTCGAAAATTCGTCGCTGTGATTTCGAACCGGAAGTTGAGACCAACTTGACAACTTCTTTAATATTTCTACGATTTTCATGAAATTTAGTATGTAAGTAGATCTTACCCACGTGACTTCAAAAATATAAATAGAAATTTTCTAAATTATCTCCCATTGGTGAAATTAAGGATCAAAGTTATCAAAAAAATCGAAGAAATATAGGTCAGAATGACCTGATGGTTTTCTTGGATACTAGATAAGTAAATACTGATTCGTACCCAAAATATTGAGTTTGTGGATTGAACCGGAAGTGCCGCCATCTTGAAACGTGAAAAATCACAAAGGCTTTTTTGCTATTTTACTTACAGACACGGGAGTTATATTTTCTGAATCCTTCAAGGATGGCCTAAAAAACGTTCGGAGTAGAATTTTGATTTAGGTCAATTGATGGTCGCCATTTTGAAGTGAAAGTGAAAAATAGAAGCAATTTGAAGGGCCGAGAATTTGGAACACAATAACTCTCCTTCTAATTGAGCTAGAATGTTCAAACTTGGTGTAGACGTTCACTAGGTCACTGTCTTGATTGAGTTTAAAGATGAGCATTTTCTGCTTAGGGTAAGCAGTGATAAGCAAGCTGATTTGTTGATTCTTTAGGGCACGATAACTTTGGTTATAATGAAGGGAGGGCGATGAAACTCTTGTCAATCGAAAGTCTAATAGCTAACCTGTTGTGTGAAATCATTGTATCATTTTTTCTTAAATGTCCTGGGAAGCCGAAAAAAAGAGATTGAAAATCCAAAAAGTCGTATTTTTACAATTTGGAGCATGGTTAAAGATCTTTCTCGTAAAGTCAACATGTGTTTCCTGCAAATCGGATTTCTCAGAATCTAACCATAGGATGTTTCTGAAACTTTGACCTACCCCCCCCCCCCCAAAAAAAACTGGTGGTGAGTATTGATTAAATATATTTTCAAAACGTTATAAGCATTCGAAATCACCGAATTTTACGAACTAGTGAATTTTACCTGCATTACTGTAACTCTGTGACTATTTGACCTATTTTACTAATTCTTTTTTCTTTGAGTACCTTGACAAAAATCATTTTCAACTGCAGTTTCAGAATTTCGAATTTCGAAAATTCGTCGCTGTGATTTCGAACCGGAAGTTGAGACCAACTTGACAACTTTCTTAATAGTTGTACGATTTTCATGAAATTTAGTATGTAAGTAGATCTTACCGATGCAACTTTAAAGATGTCCTTAGAAATTTTCTAGATTATCTCCCCTTGGTGAAATTAGGGATCAAAGTTTTCAAAAAAATCGAAGAATTATAGGTCAGAATGACCTGATTTTTTGGGGATACTAGATAAGTAAATACTGATTCGTACACAAAATATTGAGTTTGTAGATCGAACCGGAAGTGCCGCCATCTTGAAACGTGATAAATCACAAAGGCTTTTGCGATATTTTACTTACAGACATGGGAGTTACATTTTCGGAATCCTTGAAGGAATGCCTAATTTCTATCAGATCAGAATTTTGATTTTGGTCACGTGATGGTCACTATTTCGAAGTGAATATGAGAAAAGGTGAAAAATCGACATTAACGTGCACGTGAATGAAAGCAATAGGCCGTAGTTTGGAGAATATGTCTCCTATTTCCAAAATGAATACATTTCTGGATAGCCGGGATCAGGGTCGAAATATTGTTATTTGGAAATGTCACATTTTCGAATTTTGTCTTTGATGTTTTTCGTGCCGATAAAGTTGTTTACGATTGAAAAATCATAAAAACTTCGCTATATTTTGACCGATTTTAATGATTTTTTGTTATGTTGATGAGATTATTTACATGACCCATGCCATGTGACAGGAAGTGACTGTTGATATGAAAGCTTTAATATCTGCTTTGCAGATCTAGTTATTATTATTTTTTTTTTGTGTCATTTCTGCAAATCGGATTTGTCAGAATCTAACCACGGGATCTGTCTGAAACTTTGACCTACCCCCCCCAAAACTGGGTGGCAGTTTTTGATTAAATATATTTTCAAAACGTTTTACGAATTCGAAATCACCGAATTTTACGAACGAGTGAATTTGACCTGCATTACTGTAACTCTGTGACTATTTGACCTATTTTACTAATTGTTTTTTCTTTGAGTACCTTGACAAAAATCATTTTCAACTGCAGTTTCAGATTTTCGAATTTCGAAAATTCGTCGCTGTGATTTCGAACCGGAAGTTGAGACCAACTAGACAACTTCTTTAATAGTTCTATGATTTTCATGAAATTTAGTATGTAAGTAGACCTTACCCATGTGACTTCAAAAATATAAATAGAAATTTTCTAAATTATCTCCCCTTGGTGAAATTGAGGATCAAAATTTTCAAAAAAATCGAAGAAATATAGGCCAGAATGACCTGATGTTTTTTTTTGGATACTAGATAAGTAAATACTGATTCGTACACAAAATATTGAGATTGTGGATTGAACCGGAAGTACCGCCTTCTTGAAACGTGAAAAATCACAAAGGCTTTTTTGCTATTTTACGTACAGACATGGGAGTTATATTTTCTGAGTCCTTCAAGGATGGCCTAAGAAACGTTTGGAGTAGAATTTTGATTTAGGTCAATTGATGGTCGCCATTTTGAAGTGAAATTGAAAAATAGAAGCAATTTGAAGGGTCGAGAATTTGGAACACAATAACTCTCCTTCTAATTGAGCTAGAATGTTCAAACTTGGTGTAGACGTTCACTAGGTCACTGTCTTGATTGAGTTCAAAGATGAGCATTTTCTGCTTAAGGTAAGCAGAGATAAGCAGGCTGATTTGTTGATTATTTAGGGCACGATAACTTTGGTTATAATGAAGGGAGGGCGATGAAACTCTTGTCAATTAATCGAGAGTCTAATAGCTAACCTGTTGTGTGAAATCATTGTATCATTTTTTCTTAAATGTCCTGGGTAGCCGAAAAAAAGAGATTGAAAATCCAAAAAGTTGTATTTTTACAATTTGGAGCATGTTTAAAGGTCTTTCTCGTAAAGTCAACATATGTTTCCTGCAAATCGGATTTCTCAGAATCTAACCATAGGATGTTTCTGAAACTTTGACCTACCCCTCCAAAAATTGGTGGTGAGTATTGATTAAAAATATTTTCAAACCTTTTCAGCATTCGAAATCACCGAATTTTACGAACGAGTGAATTTGACCTGCATTACTGTAACTCTGTGACTATTTGACCTATTTTACTAATTCTTTTTTCTTTGAGTACCCTGACAAAAATCATTTTCAACTGCAGTTTCAGATTTTCGAATTTCGAAAATTCGTTGCTGTGATTTCGAACCGGAAGTTGAGACCAACTTGACAACTTCTTTAATAGTTGTACGATTTTCATGAAATTTAGTATGTAAGTAGATCTTACCGATGCAACTTTAAAGATGTCCTTAGAAATTTTCTAGATTATCTCCCCTTGGTGAAATTAGGGATCAAAGTTTTCAAAAAAATCGAAGAAATATAGGTCAGAATGACCTGATTTTTTGGGGGGATACTAGATAAGTAAATACTGATTCGTACACAAAATATTGAGTTTGTAGATCGAACCGGAAGTGCCGCCATCTTGAAACGTGATAAATCACAAAGGCTTTTGCGATATTTTACTTACAGACATGGGAGTTACATTTTCGGAATCCTTGAAGGAATGCCTAATTTCTATCAGATCAGAATTTTGATTTTGGTCACGTGATGGTCACCATTTCGAACTGAATATGAGAAAAGGTGAAAAATCGACATTAACGAGCACGTGAATGAAAGCAATAGGCCGTAGTTTGGAGAATATGTCTCCTATTTCCAAAATGAATACATTTCTGGATAGCCGGGATCAGGGTCGAAATATTGTTATTTGAAAATATCACATTTTCGAATTTTTTCTTTGATGTTTTTCGTGCCGATAAAGTTGTTTACGATTGAAAAATCATAAAAACTTCGCTATATTTTGGCCGATTTTAATGATTTTTTTTTTTGTTGATGAGATTATATACATGACCCATGACATGTGACAGGAAGTGACTGTTAATATCGTGCCAATAAAGTTGTTTACGATTGAAAAATCATAAAAACTTCGCTATATTTTGACCGATTTTAATGATTTTTTGTTTGTTGATGAGATTATTTACATGACCCATGCCATGTGACAGGAAGTGACTGTTAATATGAAAGCTTTAATATCTGCTTTGCAGATCTAGTTAAGCTTTCATATTACATATGAAAGCTTATTGTTTCTGTTAAGATTATTATTATTTTTTTTTTGTGTATTTTCTGCAAATCGGATTTCTCAGAATCTAACCATGGGATCTTTCTAAAACTTTGACCTACCCCCCCCCCCAAAAAAAAAAATGGGGTGCGAACGTTGTTTAAATATATTTTCAAAACGTTTTACGAATCCGAAATCACCGAATTTTACGAACGAAAAAACTGACAATGCATAGTCGTAACTTTGTTATTTTTTGACCGATTTTACTAATTCTTTTTTCTTTGAATACCTTGAAAAAAATCATTTTCATCTGCAGTTTCACATTTTCGAATTTCGAAAATTCGTCGCTGTGATTTCGAACCGGAAGTTTAGACCAATTTGACAACTTCTTTAATAGTTGTACGATTTTCATGAAATTTAGTATACAAGTAGATCTTACCGATGTGACTTCAAAAATATAATTAGAAATTTTCTAAATTATCTCCCCTTGGTGAAATTAAGGATCAAAGTTTTCAAAAAAATCGTCGAAATATAGGTCAGAATGACCTAATTTTTTTTTTCGATACTAGACAAGGAATTACTGATTCGTACACAAAATATGGAGTTTGTCGATCGAACCGGAAGTGCCACCATCTTTAAACGTGAAAAATCAAAAAGGCTTTTTTGCTATTTTACTTACAGACTCGGGAATTATTTTTTCGGAATCCTTGAAGGAATGCCTAAAAATCCATCGGATCAGAATTTTGATTTCGGTCATGTGATGGTTACAATTTTGAATTGAAAATGAAAAATAGAAGCAATTTGAAAGGCCCGGACTTCGGAACACAATAACCCTCCTTCTAATTAAGCTAGAATTTTCAAACTTGGTGTAGACGTTCACTAGGTCAATGTTATGATTGAGTTCAAAGATGAGCATTTTCTGCTTAGGGTAAGCAGAGATAAGCATGCTGATTTGTTGATTCTTTAGGGCACGATAACTTCGGTTATAATCAAGGGAGCGCGGTGAAACTTTTGTCAATAGAGAGTCTAATAGGTAGCCTGTTGTGTGAAATGATTGTATCATTTTTTTTTAAATATCAGGGATAGCCGAAAAAAAGAGATTGAAAATCCAAAAAGTCGTATTTTTACAATTTGGAGCATGTTTAGAGGTCTTTCTCGTAAAGTCAACATACTATTTTTTGGGAACTTCTTCTACAAAGAGTCTTATTGGTAGTCTTTTATATGAAACCATCGATCAACAGTCCAACATATCAGGTGTAGAAGAACAAAAGGATCGAACATTGAAAACGGCACCCTTTCATTGTTGAGCGAAACATGAAGTGTGGGCGACTACAATCTACGCATTTAGTCATCGTATAGAGCTTATTCAACAGTATCGAATTCCAACTGCTTAGGGATATTTTACGTGCACTCCAATGTGTACACGGGACCTTGGTTTTTCGTCCCATCCGAAGGACTAGACAGCTGTGCTTGTCAGGCCCTCCGTTCTGCCTTACTGACAAGGGAACCACGCCGGGAAATCGAGATGAACTTTCTCTGTGCAGAACTTTCAATTCAGGCAAAACGTTTATTGCATACGATTAAGCTTGTCAGTTGGAGCTTATTTTCAAAAGTTTTGTAATAATCTGTTGGTAATTAAAGTACCGTGCACATTAAACTGTTAAAACAGAAAATTTCGCCCGGTTAAAATGTTTCATGCTATAAGTCAGCAATTTTCCGAATTCAGGGAGGCTGGATGGCTGAATGGTTAGCATGTGCTCGCTGTATTGTCATTGAGTCAACGGGCGTCGTTTCGATCTCCAGGTTGCACGTGACATGGTGTATGATGTCCAACCTCATGGGTTTTCTCCGTGTTCTTCGGTTTCCTCCCAACGGCTAAAGACCAGAAGACCAGTACGTGCAAGGGGAGTTTTTAAATAAGATTAAAAAACATGTTAGTCCCGAAATGACCTAGTTTGTGTCGAATGGACGTTAGGCCGCATTTTTCTCTTTCTCTTTTTAAAGTTTTGTAATAATCGGTTGGTAATCAAAGGTACTGTTAAAGTGATAAAACAGAAAATTTGGCCCGGTTGTAATGTTTCTCACTTTAAATTCAGCAATTTGTCGATTTTAAGGGGCAAACGTTTATTGCGAACGATTAAGCTGGTCAGGGGGAGCTTATTTTTAAAAGTTTCGTAATATTCGGTTGATAACTAAAGGTACCGTGCAAATTAAACTGTTAAAATAGAAAATTTGGCCCGGTTGAAATGTTTCTCGCTGTAGGTCAGCAATTTGCCGATTTTAGGGAGGTTGCGTGGCTGAATGGTTTGCACGTGCGCTCTGTATCATAACGTCTGTCATTGAGTCAACTGTCCTTGTTTCGATTTCTTGGTTGTACGTGATAAGGAGTATGGTCGCCTTACCAACCTCGTAGGCCGTAACGCCGCTGCCCGGGTAAAATTTCCCTCATTGCACACTTTATGGCGTATGCCCGTCTTCATTAGCCCATTGTAGGAGCAGAACAGTAGGACGTTAAACCCCATTCAATTTCATTTCATTTTCTCTATGTTGCTTATTTATTATAGTGGATAAATATTTTTCTGGTTCTAGCAATTATTTAATTTCTGCATAGAAATTTCTGGCCAGTTTTTTTTATTGCAGAGTGCCATTCTTGTATATTGCAGTCTATGACCCTTTGTTTGAAACATGCTTAAGAAGTTGTCACGATTTCCTACTTATAACCAAACATTTTGGAAACCATAATTATATAACATATCTCTAATTTTGGAAGCCCGATTACAGCTATACAAGTTTAGGTTATTTCCCTTTACTTTAAAGATTATTTTTTTGCCCGGGTGCAATGTTTCTCACTACATTTAAATTTGTAACTTTGTGAGTTTTTGAACGATTTTGATATTATGTCTTTATAATTTTCCAAATCTACATATTTAACGTACATATTCAAACAGTTGAGTTCAACCTGATTCAAAAAGTTTTAGTTTTGTTCAAAGTTATCTCATTTAATTTTTCGATGTTTTCTTACCATTTTCATTTCATTTTTCTGAAAGTTTTGAAGTCGGGAGTCATCCCGATTACAGCAACACAAGTATCAGTTATTTCCCTTTAGTTTTCAGATTACTCAATGTTTCATACTATATTTAGACTTGTAACTTCGCGAGTTTTTGACCAATTTTGATAGTTTGTTATTCTTATCCTTTTATTTGAGATACTTGATATAATCTATGACACGTGACGATGAATATGAAAGCTTTCATATCTGCATGGGACAGTAGCAGATCTAGTTAAGCTTTCATATGTATTACATATGAAAGCTTATTGTTTCTGTTAAGATTAATATTATTATTATTTTTTTTTTTTGTGTTTTATCCACAAATCGGATTTCTCAGAATCTAACCATAGGATCGTTCTGAAACTTTTACCTATCCCCCCAAAAATGTTTTCAAAACGTTTTACGTATCCGAAATCACCGAATTTTACGAACGAATGCATTTCACCTACAATGCTGTAACTTTGTGACTATTTGACCTATTTTACTAAATCTTTTTTCTTTGAGTACCTTGAGACAATTACTATAAATCTGCAGTTTCAGATTTTCGAATTTCGAAAATTCGTCGCTGTGATTTCGAACCGGAAGTTTAGACCAATTTGACAACTTCTTTAATAGTTGTACGATTTTCATGAAATTTAGTATCTAAGTAGATCTTACCGATGTGACTTCAAAAATATAATTAGAAATTTTCTAAATTATCTCCCCTTGACGAAATTAAGGATCAAAATTTTCAAAAAAATCGTCGAAATATAGGTCAGAATGACCTGATTTTTTTTTTTGGATACTAGATAAGTAATTACTGATTTGTACACAAAATATGGAGTTTGTCGATCGAACCGGAAGTGCCGCCATATTTAAAAGTGAAAAATCAATAAGGCTTTTTTGCTATTTTACTTACAGACTCGGGAGTTATATTTTCTGAATCCTTGATGGAAGGCCTAAAAAATGTCGCGAATAGAATTTTGATTTCGGTCACGTGATGGTCACCATTTTGAATTGAAAATGAAAAATAGAAGCAATTTGAAGGGTCGGGAATTGGAACACAATTACTCTCCTTCTAATTAAGCTAGAATGTTCAAACTTGGTGTAGACGTTCACTAGGTCAATGTTATGATTGAGTTTAAAAATGAGCATTTTCTGCTTAGGGTAAGCAGAGATAAGCATGCTAATTTGTTGATTCTTTAGGGCACGATAACTTCGGTTATAATGAAGGGAGGGCGGTGAAACTTTTGTCAATAGAGAGTCTAATAGCTAGCCTGTTGTGTGAAATCATTGTATTATTTTTTTCTAAATATCAGGGATAGCCGAAAAAAAGAGATTGAAAATCCAAATAGTCGTATTTTTACAATTTGGAGCATGTTTAGAGGTCTTTCTCGTAAAGTCAACATAATATTTTTTGGGAACTTCTTCTACAAAGAGTCTTATTGGTAGTCTTTTATATGAAACCATCGATCAACAGTCCAACATATCAGGAGTAGAAGAACAAAAGGATCGAACATTGAAAACGGCACCCTTTCATTGTTAAGCGAAACATGCAGTGTGGGTGACTACAATCTACACATTTAGTCATCGTATAGAGCTTATTCAACAGTATCGAATTCCAGCTGCTTAGGGAAATTTTTTACGTGCACTCCAATGTGTACACGAGACCTTGGTTTTTCGTCCCATCCGAATGACTAGACAGCTGTGCTTGTCAGGCCCTCCGTTCTGCCTCACTGACAAGGGGAACCACGCCGGGAAATCGAGATGAACTTTCTCCGTGCAGAACTTTCAATTCAGGCGAAAACGTTTATTGCATACGATTAAGCTGGTCGGTTGGAGCTTATTTTCAAAAGTTTTGTAATAATCGGTTGGTAATTAAAGTACCGTGCACATTAAACTGTTAAAACAGAAAATTTCGCCCGGTTGAAATGTTTCTTGCTATAAAGTCAGCAATTTTCTGAATTCAGGGAGGCTGAATGGCTGAATGGTTATCATGTGCGCACTGTATCGTAACATCTGTCATTGAGTCAACGGGCGTCGTTTCGATCTCCAGGTTGCACGTGACATGAAGTATGATGTCCAACCTCGTGGGTTTTCTCCGTGTCCTTCGGTTTCCTCCCAACGGCTAAAGACCTGTAAGCGGAAGGGGAGTTTTTAAATAAAATTAAAAACATATGTTAGTCCCGAAATGACCTAGTTTGTGTCGAATGGACATTAGGCCGCATTTCTCTCTTTCTCTTTTATTTTTAAAGTTTTGTAATAATCGGTTGGTAATCAAAGGTACTGTAAAAGTGATAAAACAGAAAATTTCGCCCGGTTGTAATGTTTCTCACTTTAAAGTCAGCAATTTGCCGATTTTAAGGGGCAAACGTTTATTGCGAACGCTTAAGCTGGTCAGGGGGAGCTTATTTTTAAAAGTTTTGTAATATTCGGTTGATAACTAAAGGTACCGTGCAAATTAAACTGTTACAATAGAAAATTTGGCCCGGTTGAAATGTTTCTCGCTGTAGGTCAGCAATTTGCCGATTTTAGGGAGGTTGCGTGGCTGAATGGTTAGCACGTGCGCTCTGTATCATAACGTCTGTCATTGAGTCAACTGGCGTTGTTTCGATTTCTTGGTTGTACGTGACAAGGAGTATGGTCGCCTGTCCAACCTCGTAGGCCGTAACCGCCGCTGCCCGGGTAAAATTTCCCTCATTGCACACTTTATGGCATATGCCCGTCTTCATTAGCCTATTTTAGGAGCAGAACAGTCGGACGTTAAACCTCATTCAATTTCATTTCATTTTCTCTATGTTGCTTATTTATTATAGTGGATAAATATTTTTCTGGTTCTAGCAATTATTTAATTTCTGCATAGAAATCTTGCTTTGGCCAGTTTTTTTATTGCAGAGTGCCATTCTTGTTTAAACAAACATGATCCTTTGTTTAAAACATGCTTAAGAAGTCGTCACGATTTCCTACTTATAACCAAACATATTGGAAATATTAGTCTGGCATTATTAAATCCTAATTTTATTGGTCTTATTTAAAATTAAACTTTCATTTAACTATGAACAACCCTTAACGTGTCTCTTTAAAACTATTAAGTACTCTAAAACAGTAGCTCAACCTTTTGACCTAAACTCATTAATTTACCATTTTGTTGTGAGCGACTTCTTATTCTTCCTATATGACATATTGCACGTGTCTGATTTCAAAGGGGGGTTGGGTGGCTGAATGGTTAGCACGCGCACCTGTCATTGAGTTAACTAGCGTGTTTTCGAATGCCCGGTTGTACGTGACAAGGAGTAAGGTCGCCTGTCCAACCTTTTCCCGCCATTTTCATTTCATTTTCTCATTACAGTAATACAAGTTTCAGTTATTTCCCTTTAGTTTTCAGATTATTGTTATGCCTGGGTGCAATGTTTCATACTATATTTAGACTTGTAACTTCGTGAGTTTTTGACCAATTTTAATAATTTTTTCTTCTTATCCTTTTATTTAGGATACTTGATACAATCAATGACACGTGACGATGAATATGAAAGCTTTCATATCTGCTTGGGACAGTAGCAGATCTAGTTATTAAGCTTTCATATTACATATGAAAGCTTATTGTTTCTGTTAAGATTATTATTATTTTTTTTTTGTGTATTTTCTGCAAATCGGATTTCTCAGAATCTAACCATGGGATCTTTCTAAAACTTTGACCTACCCCCCCAAAAATGGGGTGCGAACGTTGTTTAAATATATTTTCAAAACGTTTTACGAATCCGAAATCACCGAATTTTACGAACGAAAAAACTGACAATGCATAGTCGTAACTTTGTTATTTTTTGACCGATTTTACTAATTCTTTTTTCTTTGAATACCTTGAAAAAAATCATTTTCATCTGCAGTTTCACATTTTCGAAATTCGAAAATTCGTCGCTGTGATTTCGAACCGGAAGTTTAGACCAATTTGACAACTTCTTTAATAGTTGTACGATTTTCATGAAATTTAGTATACAAGTAGATCTTACCGACGTGACTTCAAAAATATAATTAGAAATTTTCTAAATTATCTCCCCTTGGTGAAATTAAGGATCAAAGTTTTCAAAAAAATGGTCGAAATATAGGTCAGAATGACCTAATTGTTTTTTTCGATACTAGACAAGGAATTACTGATTCGTACACAAAATATGGAGTTTGTCGATCGAACCGGAAGTGCCACCATTTTTGAACGTGAAAAATCAAAAAGGCTTTTTTGCTATTTTACTTAGAGACTCGGGAGATATATTTTCGGAATCCTTGAAGGAATGCCTAAAAATCTATCGGATCAGAATTTTGATTTCGGTCATGTGATGGTCACAATTTTGAATTGAAAATGAAAAATAGAAGCAATTTGAAAGGCCCGGACTTCGGAACACAATAACTCTCATTCTAATTAAGCTAGAATGTTCAAATTTGGTTTAGACGTTCACTAGGTCAATGTTATGATGGAGTTCAAAGATGAGCATTTTCTGCTTAGGGTAAGCAGAGATAAGCATGCTGATTTGTTGATTCTTTAGGGCACGATAACTACGGTTATAATGAAGGGAGGGCGGTGAAACTTTTGTCAATAGAGAGTCTAATAGGTAGCCTGTTTTGTGAAATGATTGTATCATTTTTTTTAAATATCAGGGATAGCCGAAAAAAAGAGATTGAAAATCCAAAAAGTCGTATTTTTACAATTTGGAGCATGTTTAGAGGTCTTTCTCGTAAAGTCAACATACTATTTTTTGGGAACTTCTTCTACAAAGAGTCTTATTGGTAGTCTTTTATATGAAACCATCGATCAACAGTCCAACATATCAGGAGTAGAAGAACAAAAGGATCGAACATTGAAAACGGCACCCTTTCATTGTTGAGCGAAACATGAAGTGTGGGTGACTACAATCTACGCATTTAGTCATCGTATAGAGCTTATTCAACAGTATCGAATTCCAACTGCTTAGGGATATTTTACGTGCACTCCAATGTGTACACGGGACCTTGGTTTTTCGTCCCATCCGAAGGACTAGACAGCTGTGCTTGTCAGGCCCTCCGTTCTGCCTTACTGACAAGGGAACCACGCCGGGAAATCGAGATGAACTTTCTCTGTGCAGAACTTTCAATTCAGGCAAAACGTTTATTGCATACGATTAAGCTGGTCAGTTGGAGCTTATTTTCAAAAGTTTTGTAATAATCGGTTGGTAATTAAAGTACCGTGCACATTAAACTGTTAAAACAGAAAATTTCGCCCGGTTGAAATGTTTCTTGCTATAAGTCAGCAATTTTCCGAATTCCGGGAGGCTGGATGGCTGAATGGTTAGCATGTGCTCGCTGTATCGTAACTTTTGTCATTGAGTCAACGGGCGTCGTTTCGATCTCCAGGTTGCACGTGACATGGTGTATGATGTCCAACCTCGTGGGTTTTCTCCGTGTTCTTCGGTTTCCTCCCAACGGCTAAAGACCAGTACGTGCAAGGGGAGTTTTTAAATAAAATTAAAAAACATATGTTAGTCCCGAAATGACCTAGTTTGTGTCGAATGGACGTTAGGCCGCATTTCTCTCTTTCTCTTTTTAAAGTTTTGTAATAATCGGTTGGTAATCAAAGGTACTGTTAAAGTGATAAAACAGAAAATTTGGCCCGGTTGTAATGTTTCTCACTTTAAATTCAGCAATTTGTCGATTTTAAGGGGCAAACGTTTATTGCGAACGATTAAGCTGGTCAGGGGGGGCTTATTTTTAAAAGTTTTGTAATATACGGTTGATAACTAAAGGTACCGTGCAAATTAAACTGTTAAAAAATAGAAAATTTGGCCCGGTTGAAATGTTTCTCGCTGTGGGTCAGCAATTTGCCGATTTTGGGGAGGTTGCGTGGCTGAATGGTTAGCACGTGCGCTCTGTATCATAACGTCTGTCATTGAGTCAACTGGCGTTGTTTCGATTTCTTGGTTGTACGTGACAAGGAGTATGGTCGCCTGTCCAACCTCGTAGGCTGTAACGCCGCTGCCCGGGTAAAATTTCCCTCATTGCACACTTTATGGCGTATGCCCGTCTTCATTAGCCCATTTTAGGAGCAGAACAGTAGGACGTTAAACCCCATTCAATTTCATTTCATTTTGTCTATGTTGCTTATTTATTATAGTGGATAAATATTTTTCTGGTTCTAGCAATTATTTAATTTCTGCATAGAAATCTTGCTTTGGCCAGCTTTTTTTTATTGCAGAGTGCCATTCTTGTATAATTCCGTCTATGATCCTTTGTTTAAAACATGCTTAAGAAGTCGTCACGATTTCCTAGTTATAACCAAACATATTGGAAATATTAGTCTGGCATTATTAAATCCTAATTTTATTGGTCTTATTTAAAATCAAACTTTCATTTAACTATGAACAACCCTTAACTATTAAATACTCTAAAACAGTAGCTCAACCTTTTGACCTAAACTCATTAATTTACCATTTTCTTGTGAGCGACTTCTTATTCTTCCTATATGACATATTGCACGTGTCTGATTTCAAAGGGGGGTTGGGTGGCTGAATGGTTAGCACGCGCGCCTGTCATTGAGTTAACTAGCGTGTTTTCGAATGCCCGGTTGTACGTGAGGTAAGGTCGCCTGTCCAACCTGCCATTTTTAATTTTTTTTTCCCGCCATTTTCATTTCATTTTCTCATCCGTCTCATTACAGTAATACAAGTTTCAGTTATTTCCCTTTAGTTTTCAGATTATTGTTATGCCTGGGTGCAATGTTTCATACTATATTTAGACTTGTAACTTCGCGAGTTTTTGACCAATTTTGATAATTTTTTCTTCTTATCCTTTTATTTAGGATACTTGATACAATCAATGACACGTGACGATGGATATGAAAGCTTTCATATCTGCATGGGACAGTAGCAGATCTAGTTATTTTTTTTTTTTGTGTATTTTCTGCAAATCGGATTTCTCAGAATCTAACCATGGGATCTTTATGAAACTTTGACCTACCCCCCCAAAAATGGGGTGCGAACGTTGTTTAAATATATTTTCAAAACGTTTTACGAATCCAAAATCACCGAATTTTACGAACGAAAAAACTGACAATGCATAGTCGTAACTTTGTTATTTTTTGACCGATTTTACTAATTCTTTTTTCTTTGAATACCTTGAAAAAAATCATTTTCATCTGCAGTTTCACATTTTCGAATTTTGAAAATTCGTCGCTGTGATTTCGAACCGGAAGTTTAGACCATTTTGACAACTTCTTTAATAGTTGTACGATTTTCATGAAATTTAGTGTATAAATAGATCTTACCGATGTGACTTCAAAAATATAATTAGAAATTTTCTAAATTATCTCCCCTTGACGAAATTAAGGATCAAATTTTTCAAAAAAATCAAAGAAATATAGGTCAGAATAACCTAATTTTTTTCTTGGATACTAGAGAATTTTTTCGATCTAACCGGAAGTGCCACCATCTTGAAAAGTGAAAAATCAAAAAGGCTTTTTTGCTATTTTACTTACAGACTCGGGAATTATATTTTCGGAATCCTTGAAGGCATGCCTAAATATCTGTCGGATCAGAATTTCGATTTCGGTCACGTGATGGTCACCATTTTGAATTGAAAATGAAAAATAGAAGCAATTTAAAGGGTCGGGACTTTGGAACACAATTACTCTCCTTCTAATTAAGCTAGAATGTTCAAACTTGGTGTAGACGTTCACTAGGTCAATGTTATGATTGAGTTCAAAGATGAGCATTTTCTGCCTAGGGTAAGCAGAGATAAGCATGCTGATTTGTTGATTCTTTAGGGCACGATAACTTCGGTTATAATAAAGGGAGGGCGGTGAAACTTTTGTCAATAGAGAGTCTAATAGCTAGCCTGTTGTGTGAAATCATTGTATCATTTTTTTTAAATATCAGGCATAGCCGAAAAAAAGATTGAAAATCGAAAAAGTCGTATTTTTACAATTTGGAGCATATTTAGAGAGGTCTTTCTCGTAAAGTCAACATAATATTTTTGGGGAACTTCTTCTACAAAGAGTCTTATTGGTAGTCTTTTATATGAAACCAGTTCAACATATCAGGAGTAGAAGAACAAAAGGATCGAACATTGAAAACGGCACCCTTTCATTGTTAAGCGAAACATGCAGTGGGGGTGACTACAATCTACGCATTTAGTCATCGTATAGAGCTTATTCAACAGTATCGAATTCCAACTGCTTAGGGATATTTTACGTGCCCTCCAATGTGTACACGGGACCTTGGTTTTTCGTCCCATCCGAAAGGCTAGACAGCTGTGCTGTGAAATCGAGATGAACTTTTTCCGTGCAGAACTTTCAATTCAGGCAAAACGTTTATTGCATACGATTAAGCTGGTCAGTTGGAGCTTATTTTCAAAAGTTTTGTAATAATCGGTTGGTAATTAAAGTACCGTGCACATTAAACTGTTAAAACAGAAAATTTCGCCCGGTTGAAATTTTTCTTGCTATAAGTCAGCAATTTTCCGAATTCAGGGAGGCTGAATGGCTGAATGGTTGGCATGTGCGCGCTGTATCGTAACGTCTGTCATTGAGTCAACGGGCGTCGTTTCGATCTCCACGTTGTACGTGACATGGTGTATGATGTCCAACCTCGTGGTTTTTCTCCGTGTTCTTCGGTTTCCACCCAACGGCTAAAGACCAGTACGCGCAATGGGAGTTTTTAAATAAAATTAAAAAACATATGTTAGCCCCAAAATGACCTAGTTTGTGTCGAATGGACGTTAGGCCGCATTTCTCTCTTTCTCTTTTTAAAGTTTTGTAATAATCGGTTGGTAATCAAAGGTACTGTAAAAGTGATAAAACAGAAAATTTGGCCCGGTTGTAATGTTTCTTACTTTAAAGTCAGCAATTTGTCGATTTTAAGGGTCAAACGTTTATTGTGAACGATTACGGTGGTCAGGGGGAGCTTATTTTTAAAAGTTTTGTAATATTCGGTTGATAAATAAAGGTACCGTGCAAATTAAACTGTTAAAATAGAAAATTTGGCCCGATTGAAATGTTTCTCGCTGTAGGTCAGCAATTTGCCGATTTTAGTGAGGTTGCGTGGCTGAATGGTTAGCACGTGCGCTCTGTATCATAACGTCTGTCATTGAGTCAACTGGCGTTGTTTCGATTTCTTGGTTGTACGTGACAAGGAGTATGGTCGCCTGTCCAACCTCGTAGGCCGTAACGCCGCTGCCCGGGTAAAATTTCCCTCATTGCAAACTTTATGGCATATGCCCGTCTTCATTAGCCCATTTTAGGAGCAGAACAGTAGGACGTTAAACCCCATTCAATTTCATTTCATTTTCTCTATGTTGCTTATTTATTATAGTGGATAAATATTTTTCTGGTTCTAGCAATTATTTAATTTCTGCATAGAAATCTTGCTTTGGCCAGTTTTTTTTTTATTGCAGAGTGCCATTCTTGTATAATTAAGTCTATGATCCTTTGTTTAAAACATGCTTAAGAAGTCGTCACGATTTCGTACTTATAACCAAACATATTGGAAATATTAGTCTGGCATTATTAAATCCTAATTTTATTGGTCTTATTTAAAATTAAACTTTCATTTAACTATGAACAACCCTTAACGTGTCTCTTTAAAACTATTCTAAAACAGTAGCTCAACCTTTTGACCTAAACTCATTAATTTACGATTTTGTTGTGAGCGACTTCTTATTCTTCCTATATGACATATTGCACGTGTCTGATTTCAAAGGGGGGTTGGGTGGCTGAATGGTTAGCACGTGCGCCTGTCATTGAGTAAACCAGCGTGTTTTCGAATGCCCGGTTGTACGTGACAAGGAGTAAGGTCGCCTGTCCAACCTGCCATTTTTAATTTTTTCCCGCCATTTTCATTTCATTTTCTCATCCGTCTCATTACAGTAATACAAGTTTCAGTTATTTCCCTTTAGTTTTCAGATTATCGTTATGCCTGGGTGCAATGTTTCATACTATATTTAGACTTGTAACTTCGCGAGTTTTTGACAAATTTTGATAATTTTTTCTTCTTATCCTTTTATTTAGGATACTTGATACAATCAATGACACGTGACGATGAATATGAAAGCTTTCATATCTGCATGGGACAGTAGCAGATCTAGTTATTTTTTTTTGTGTATTTTCTGCAAATCGGATTTCTCAGAATCTAACCATGGGATCTTTCTGAAACTTTGACCTACCCCCCCCCCCCAAAAAAAAAATGGGCTGCGAACGTTGTTTAAATATATTTTCAAAACGTTTTACGAATCCGAAATCACCGAATTTTACGAACGAAAAAACTGACAATGCATAGTCGTAACTTTGTTATTTTTTGACCGATTTTACTAATTCTTTTTTCTTTGAATACCCTGAAAAAAATCATTTTCATCTGCAGTTTCATATTTTCGAATTTCGAAAATTCGTCGCTGTGATTTCGAACCGGAAGTTTAGACCAATTTGACAACTTCTTTAATAGTTGTACGATTTTTATGAAATTTAGTATATAAGTAGATCTTACCGATGTGACTTCAAAAATATAATTAGAAATTTTCTAAATTATCTCCCCTTGACGAAATTAAGGATCAAATTTTTAAAAAAAAATCAAAGAAATATAGGTCAGAATGACCTAATTTTTTTCATGGATACTAGAGAAGTAAGTACTGATTCGTACACAAAATATGGAGTTTGTCGATCGAACCAGAAGTGCCACCATCTTTAAAAGTGAAAAATCAAAAAGGCTTTTTTGCTATTTTACTTACAGACTCGGGAATTATATTTTCGGAATCCTTGAAGGAATGCCTAAATATCTGTCGGATCAGAATTTCGATTTCGGTCACGTGATGGTCACCATTTTGAATTGAAAATGAAAAATAGAAGCAATTTAAAGGGTCGGGACTTTGGAACACAATTACTCTCCTTCTAATTAAGCTAGAATGTTCAAACTTGGTGTAGACGTTCACTAGGTCAATGTTATGATTGAGTTCAAAGATGAGCATTTTCTGCTTAGGGTAAGCAGAGATAAGCATGCTGATTTGTTTCGCTAGGGCACGATAACTTCGGTTATAATAAAGGGAGGGCGGTGAAACTTTTGTCAATAGAGAGTCTAATAGCTAGCCTGTTGTGTGAAATCATTGTATCATTTTTTTTAAACATCAGGCATAGCCGAAAAAAAGAGATTGAAAATCTAAAAAGTCGTATTTTTACAATTTGGAGCATGTTTAGAGAGGTCTTTCTCGTAAAGTCAACATAATATTTTTTGGGAACTTCTTCTACAAAGAGTCTTATTGGTAGTCTTTTATATGAAACCATCGATCAACAGCTCAACGTAACAGGAGTAGAAGAACAAAAGGATCGAACATTGAAAACGGCACCCTTTCATTGTTAAGCGAAACATGCAGTGTGGGTGACTACAATCTACGCATTTAGTCATCGTATAGAGCTTATTCAACAGTATCGAATTCCAACTGCTTAGGGATATTTTACGTGCACTCCAATGTGTACACGGGACCTTGGTTTTTCGTCCCATCCGAACGATTATACAGCTGTGCTTGTCAGGCCCTCCGTTCTGCCTCACTGACAAGGGGGACCACGCCGGGAAATCGAGATGAACTTTCTCCGTGCAGAACTTTCAATTCAGGCAAAACGTTTATTGCATACGATTAAGCTGGTCAGTTGGAGCTTATTTTCAAAAGTTTTGTAATAATCGGTTGGTAATTAAAGTACCGTGCACATTAAACTGTTAAAACAGAAAATTTCGCCCGGTTGAAATGTTTCTTGCTATAAGTCAGCAATTTTCCGAATTCAGGGAGGCTGAATGGCTGAATGGTTAGCATGTGCGCGCTGTATCGTAACGTCTGTCATTGAGTCAACGGGCGTCGTTTCGATCTCCAGGTTGCACGTGACATGGTGTATGATGTCCAACCTCTTGGGTTTTCTCCGTGTTCTTCGATTTCCTCCCAACGGCTGAAGACCAGTACGCGCAAGGGGAGTTTTTAAATAAAGTTTAAAAAAAAACATATGTTAGTCCCGAAATGACCTAGTTTGTGTCGAATGGACGTTAGGCCGCATTTCTCTCTTTCTCTTTTATTTTTAAAGTTTTGTAATAATCGGTTGGTAATCAAAGGTACTGTAAAAGTGATAAAACAGAAAATTTCGCCCGGTTGTAATGTTTCTCACTTTAAAGTCAGCAATTTGTCGATTTTAAGGGGCAAACGTTTATTGCGAACGATTACGGTGGTCAGGGGGAGCTTATTTTTAAAAGTTTTGTAATAATCGGTTGATAACTAAAGGTACCGTGCAAATTAAACTGTTAAAATAGAAAATTTGGCCCGGTTGAAATGTTTCTCGCTGTAGGTCAGCAATTTGCCCATTTTAGGGAGGTTGCGTGGCTGAATGGTTAGCACGTGCGCTCTGTATCATAACGTCTGTCATTGAGTCAACTGGTGTTGTGTCGATTTCTTGGTTGTGCGTGACAAGGAGTATGATCGCCTATCCAACCTCGTAGGCCGTAACGCCGCTGCCCGGGTAAAATTTCCCTCATTGCACACTTTATGGCGTATGCCCGTCTTCATTAGCCCATTGTAGGAGCAGAACAGTAGGACGTTAAACCCCATTCAATTTCATTTCATGTTGCTTATTTATTATAGTGGATAAATATTTTTTTGGTTCTAGCAATTATTTAATTTCTGCGTAGAAATCTTGCTTTGGCCATTTTTTTTATTGCAGAGTGCCATTCTTGTATATTGCAGTCTATGACCCTTTGTTTAAAATATGCTTAAAGTTGGGTTCCCGGATACAAACTGCGTGATTTGATGATATATTAGAATTAAAAACATATTCAAACTAATTATCTTATCATAATTTTGCTTCAAATCGTTCTCATAACATTTTTATTGACGAGAATAGCCTTCTATAAAAATCTATCGAAAGAGACCATGTTTGCGTCAGGCGATTACCCCTCGCCGTAACCAATGGCAACGGTGGCAGACGACAGGGGAGAATGCATTGCATACACAAGACGATGTTGTCTGTAAGCGCTGACTATTTACTACAAATATAGAATCCTAATTAAATTCTCGGATTATCCACTGCATGCGTCTTTTTCCGTAATTTTTACCCCAGAAATTGTTGTATGTCTAACTCTTCATAAAGTTTTTCAAAATGTACACAAATCACTCAAGTTCGCGTGCAGCCTTCAACGCCAAGCGTGCAGGTACCCTTATTCGTCGGGTTGACTATTAAGGGAACCCCTTACATTTTTGTCCTGTTTACGCTCCATGAGTGTTTTTCAGGGAATCCAGTATTTTTCTAGTAAGATTGGATATCTCTTCTTTCCATATATACCAAAATTGCCATACTTTTATAGGCAATGACCACCCGATAAATACTTATCTGGGAACCCAACTTTAAGAAGTCGTCACGATTTCCTTCTTATAACCGAACATATTGGAAACCATAATTATATAACATATCTTGGAAGCCCGATTACAGCTATACAAGTTTCAGTTATTTCCCTTTAGTTTAAAGATTATTTTTTTGCCCGGGTGCAATGTTTCTCACTACATTTAAATTTGTAACTTTGTGAGTTTTTGACCGATTTTGATATTATATCTTTATAATTTTCCAAATCTGCATATTTAACGTACATATTCAAACAGTTGAGTTCAACCTGATTCAAAAAGTTTTAGTTTTGTTCAAAGTTATCTCATTTAATTTTTCGATGTTTTCTTACCATTTTCATTTCATTTTTCTGAAAGTTTTGAAGTCGGGAGTCATCCCGATTACAGCAACACAAGTATCAGTTATTTCCCTTTAGTTTTCAGATTACTCAATGTTTCATACTATATTTAGACTTGTAACTTCGCGAGTTTTTGACCAATTTTGATAGTTTGATATTCTTATCCTCTTATTTGAGATACTTGATATAATCGATGACACGTGACGATGAATATGAAAGCTTTCATATCTGCATGGGACAGTAGCAGATCTAGTTAAGCTTTCATATTACATATGAAAGCTTATTGTTTCTGTTAAGATTATTAAGCTTTCATATTACATATGAAAGCTTATTGTTTCTGTTAAGATTATTATTATTTTTTTTTTGTGTTTTATCCACAAATCGGATTTCTCAGAATCTAACCACAGTATCTTTACCTACCCCCCCCCCCCAAAAAATGGGTGGTAGCTGTTGATTAAATATATTTTCAAAACGTTTTAGGAATCCGAAATCACCGAAATTTACGAACGACAAAATGGACATTGCATAGTCGTAACTTTATTGTTTTTTGACCGATTTTACTAAATCTTTTTTCTTTGAATACCTTGAAAAAAATCATTTTCATCAGCAGTTTCACATTTTCGAATTTCGAAAATTCGTCGCTGTGATTTCGAACCGGAAGTTTAGACCAATTTGACAACTTCTTTAATAGTTGTACGATTTTCATGAAATTTAGTATATAAGTAGATCTTACCAATGTGACTTCAAAAATATAATTAGAAATTTTCTAAATTATCTCCCCTTGGTGAAATTAAGGATCAAAATTTTCAAAAAAATCGTCGAAATATAGGTCAGAATGACCTAATTTTTTTTTTCGATACTAGACAAGGAATTACTGATTCGTACACAAAATATGGAGTTTGTCGATCAAACCGGAAATGCCACCATCTTGAAATGTGAAAAATCCCTAAGGCTTTTTTGCTATCTTACTTACAGACACGGGAGTTATATTTTCTGAATCCTTGAAGGATGGCCCGAAAATCGTAGGGAGCAGAATTTTGATTTAGGTCAACTGATGGTTGCCATTTTGAAGTGAATATGAAAAGTAGTAGCAATTTGAAGGGCCGAAACTTTGAAACACAATAACTCTCCTTCTAATTGAGCTAGAATGTTCAATCTTGGTGTAGACGTTCACTAGGTCAATGTCATGATTGAGTGCAAAGATGAACATTTTCTGCCTAGGGTAAGCAGAGATAAGCATGCTGATTTGTTGATTCTTTAGGGCACAATAACTTCGGTTATAATGAAGGGAGGGTGATGAAACTCTTGTCAATCTAGAGTCTAATAGCTAGCCCATTGTGTGAAATCATTGTATCATTTTTTTTAAATATCAGGGGTAGCAGAAAAAAGAGATCGAAAATCCAAAAAGTCGTATTTTTACGATTTGGAGCATTTTTAAAGGTCCTTTTCTCTTAAAGTCAACATAATATTTTTGGGGAACTTCTTCTACAAAGAGTCTTATCGGTAGTCTTTTATATGAAACCATAGATCAACAGTCCAAAATATCAGGAGTAGTAGAATAAAAGGATCGAAAATTGAAAACCGCACCCTTTCATTGTTAAGCAAAACATGCAGTGTGGGTGGCTACAATCTGCACATTTAGTCATCGTGTAGAGATTATTCAACAATATAGAATTCCAACTGCTAAGGGATCTTTTACGTGCACTCCAATGTGTACACGGCGGATGGGGGGACACGCCAGAATATTGAGATGAACTTTCTCGGCCAATGCAGGGATCGAACACCCGACCTCCTGGCTAGCAGGCCAACGCCTTAGCCACATAGTGTGAACACCCATCGTACATTTCATCCGTCAAATCAAAGCATTTCATTGCATTAGACCAATAATTAATTATTCTTAATTTAAAACTTTATTTAATATTAGTCTGGCATTATTAAATCCTAATTTTATTGGTCTTATTTAAAATTAAACTTTAATTTAACTATGAACAACCCTTAACGTGTCTCTTTAAAACAATTAAATACTCTAAAACAAAAAACAAAACAAAAAATCAATAAGCGGGTCAATTCAGGTAAGTATAACTACGGGTTCTGTCCAGCTTCTCTCGTCTACGGCCATACCACGTTGAAAACACCAGTTCTCGTCCGATCACTGAAGTTAAGCAACGTCGGGCCCGGTTAGTACTTGGATGGGTGACCGCCCGGGAACACCGGGTGCTGTAGACGCCTTTTTGCCCTGATTCTTCGTGAAAAAATCAATTTTCCGCCAATCAGACCACAGCGCGCACTGTTTTGCGCCACTCCAGCTCTGCGCTCGGCCCGTCTCCCCAGAGAATAAGACACAAAAAGAATTTGAGTAAGCACAAGTATGGGTTCTGTCCACCTTCTCTCGTCTACGGCCACACCACGTTGAAAACACCAGTTCTCGTCCGATCACTGAAGTTAAGAAACGTCGGGCCCGGTCAGTACTTGGATGGGTGACCGCCTGGGAACACCGGGTGCTGTAGACGCCTTTTTAAAACCGACCCCCCCCCAAAAAAAAAAAATCAATAAGCGGGTCAATTCAGGTAAGTATAACTACGGGTTCTGTACACGTTCTCTCGTCTACGGCCACACCACGTTGAAAACGCCAGTTCTCGTCCGATCACTGAAGTTAAGCAACGTCGGGCCCGGTCAGTACTTGGATGGGTGACCGCCTGGGAACACCGGGTGCTGTAGACGCCTTTTTAAAACCGACACCTCCCCCACCCCTCACAAAAAAAAAATCAATAAGCGGGTCAATTCAGGTAAGTATAACTACGGGTTCTGCCCACCTTCTCTCGGCTACGGCCACACCACGTTGAAAACACCAGTTCTTGTCCGATCACTGAAGTTAAGCAACGTCGGGCCCGGTTAGTACTTGGATGGGTGGCCGCCTGGGAACACCGGGTGCTATAGACGCCTTTTTAAAACCGACAAAAACCGCCCCAAAAATCAATAAGCGGGTCAATTCCGGTAAGTATAACTACGGGTTCTGTCCACCCCCTCTCGTCTACGGCCATACCACGTTGAAAACACCAGTTCTCGTCCGATCACTGAAGTTAAGCAACGTCGGGCCCGGTCAGTACTTGGATGGGTGACCGCCTGGGAACATCGGGTGCTGTAGGCGCCTTTTTAAAACCGACAAAAAACAAAAAAAAAATCAATAAGCGGGTCAATTCAGGTAAGTATATCTACGGGTTCTGTCCACCTTCTCTCGTCTACGGCCACACCACGTTGAAAACACCAGTTCTCGTCCGATCACTGAAGTTAAGCAACGTCGGGCCCGGTCAGTACTTGGATGGGTGACCGCCTGGGAACACCGGGTGCTGTGCTGTGCTTTTTAAAACCGACAAAACCCCCCCAAAAAATCAATAAGCGGGTCAATTCAAGTATGTATAACTACGGGTTCTGTCCACCTTCTCTCGTCTACGGTCATACCATGTTGAAAGCACCAGTTCTCGTCCGATCACTCAAGTTAAGCAACGTCGGGCCCGGTTAGTACTAGGATGGGTGACCGCCTGGGAACACCGGGTGCTGTAGACGCCTTTTTGCCCTAAACTCATTAATTTACCATTTTGTTGTGAGTGGCTTGTACGTGTCTGATTTCAAAGGGGGGTTGGGCGGCTGAATGGTTAGCACGCGCGTGTTTTCGAATGCTCGGTTGTACGTGACAAGGAGTAAAGTCGCCTGTCCAACCTGTCATTTTTAATTTTTTTCCGGCAATTTTCATTTCATTTTCTCATCCGTCTCATTACAGTAATACAAATTTCGGTTATTTCCCTTTAGTTTTCAGATTATTGTTATGCCTGGGTGCAATGTTTCATACTATATTTAGACTTGTAATTTTGCGAGTTTTTGACGAATTTTGATAATTTTTTCTTCTTATCCTTTTATTTAGGATACTTGATACAATCAATGACACGTGGCGATGAATATGAAAGCTTTCATATCTGCATGGGACAGTAGCAGATCTAGTTATTATTTTTTTTTTGTGTATTTTCTGCAAATCGGATTTCTCAGAATCTAACCATGGGATCTTTCTGAAACTTTGACCTACCCCCCCCCCCCAAAAAAAAAAATGGGGTGCGAACGTTGTTTAAATATATTTTCAAAACGTTGTACGAATCCGAAATCACCGAATTTTACGAACGAAAAAACTGACAATGCATAGTCGTAACTTTGTTATTTTTTGACCGATTTTACTAATTCTTTTTTCTTTGAATACCTTGAAAAAAATCATTTTCATCTGCAGTTTCACATTTTCGAATTTTGAAAATTCGTCGCTGTGATTTCGAACCGGAAGTTTAGAACAATTTGACAACTTCTTTAATAGTTGTACGATTTTCATGAAATTTAGTATATAAACAGATCTTACCGACGTGACTTCAAAAATATAATTAGAAATTTTCTAAATTATCTCCCCTTGACGAAATTAAGGATCAAATTTTTAAAAAAAATCAAAGAAATATAGGTCAGAATGACCTAATTTTTTTCTTGGATACTAGAGAAGTAAGTACTGATTCGTACACAAAATATGGAGTTTGTCGATCGAACCGGAAGTGCCACCATCTTTAAAAGTGAAAAATCAAAAAGGCTTTTTTGCTATTTTACTTACAGACTCGGGAATTATATTTTCGGAATCCTTGAAGGAATGCCTAAATATCTGTCGGATCAGAATTTCGATTTCGGTCACGTGATGGTCACCATTTTGAATTGAAAATAAAAAATAGAAGCAATTTAAAGGGTCGGGACTTTGGAACACAATTACTCTCCTTCTAATTAAGCTAGAATGTTCAAACTTGGTGTAGACGTTCACTAGGTCAATGTTATGATTGAGTTCAAAGATGAGCATTTTCTGCCTAGGGTAAGCAGAGACAAGCATGCTGATTTGTTTCGCTAGGGCACGATAACTTCGGTTATAATAAAGGGAGGGCGGTGAAACTTTTGTCAATAGAGAGACTAATAGCTAGCCTGTTGTGTGAAATCATTGTATCATTTTTTTTAAACATCAGGCATAGCCGAAAAAAAAGAGATTGAAAATCCAAAAAGTCGTATTTTTACAATTTGGAGCATGTTTAGAGAGGTCTTTCTCGTAAAGTCAACATAATATTTTTTGGGAACTTCTTCTACAAAGAGTCTTATTGGTAGTCTTTTATATGAAACCATCGATCAACAGTTCAACATATCAGGAGTAGAAGAACAAAAGGATCGAACATTGAAAACGGCACCCTTTCATTGTTAAGCGAAACATGCAGTGTGGGTGACTACAATCTACGCATTTAGTCATCGTATAGAGCTTATTCAACAGTATCGAATTCCAACTGCTTAGGGATATTTTACGTGCACTCCAATGTGTACACGGGATCTTGGTTTTCCGTCCCATCCGAATGACTACACAGCTGTGCTTGTCAGGCCCTCCGTTCTGCCTCACTGGCAAGGGGGACCACGCCGGGAAATCGATATGAACTTTCTCCGTGCAGAACTTTCAATTCAGGCAAAACGTTTATTGCATACGATTAAGCTGGTCAGTTGGAGCTTATTTTCAAAAGTTTTGTAATAATCGGTTGGTAATTAAAGTACCGTGCACATTAAACTGTTAAAACAGAAAATTTCGCCCGGTTGAAATGTTTCTTGCTATAAGTCAGCAATTTTCCGAATTCAGGGAGGCTGAATGGCTGAATGGTTAGCATGTGCGCGCTGTATCGTAACGTCTGTCATTGAGTCAACGGGCGTCGTTTCGATCTCCGGGTTGCACGTGACATGGTGTATGATGTCCAACCTCGTGGGTTTTCTCCGTGTTCTTCGATTTCCTCCCAACGACTAAAGACCAGTACGCTCAAGGGGAGTTTTTAAATAAAGTTAAAAAAAACATATGTTAGTCCCGACATGACCTAGTTTGTGTCGAATGGACGTTAGGCCGCATTTCTCTCTTTCTCTTTTATTTTTAAAGTTTTGTAATAATCGGTTGGTAATCAAAGGTACTGTAAAAGTGATAAAACAGAAAATTTCGCCCGGTTGTAATGTTTCTCACTTTAAAGTCAGCAATTTGTCGATTTTAAGGGGCAAACGTTTATTGCGAACGATTACGGTGGTCAGGGGGAGCTTATTTTTAAAAGTTTTGTAATAATCGGTTGATAGCTAAAGGTACCGTGCAAATTAAACTGTTAAAATAGAAAATTTGGCCCGGTTGAAATGTTTCTCGCTGTAGGTCAGCAATTTGCCCATTTTAGGGAGGTTGCGTGGCTGAATGGTTAGCACGTGTGCTCTGTATCATAACGTCTGTCATTGAGTCAACTGGTATTGTGTCGATTTCTTGGTTGTGCGTGACAAGGAGTATGATCGCCTATCCAACCTCGTAGGCCGTAACGCCGCTGCCCGGGTAAAATTTCCCTCATTGCACACTTTATGGCGTATGCCCGTCTTCATTAGCCCATTGTAGGAGCAGAACAGTAGGACGTTAAACCCCATTCAATTTCATTTCATTTTCTCTATGTTGCTTATTTATTATAGTGGATAAATATTTTTTTGGTTCTAGCAATTATTTAATTTCTGCGTAGAAATCTTGCTTTGGCCATTTTTTTTATTGCAGAGTGCCATTCTTGTATATTGCAGTCTATGACCCTTTGTTTAAAATATGCTTAAAGTTGGGTTCCCGGATACAAACTGGGTGATTTGATGATATATTAGAATTAAAAACATATTCAAACTAATTATCTTATCATAATTTTGCTTCAAATCGTTCTCATAACATTTTTATTGACGAGAATAGCCTGCTATAAAAATCTATCGAAAGAGACCATGTTTGCGTCAGGCGATTTCCCCTCGCCGTAACCAATGGCAACGGTGGCAGACGACAGGGGAGAATGCATTGCATACACAAGACGATGTTGTCTGTAAGCGCTGACTATTTACTACAAATATAGAATCCTAATTAAATTCTCGGATTATCCACTGCATGCGTCTTTTTCCGTGATTTTTACCCCAGAAATTGTTGTATGTCTAACCCTTCATAAAGTTTTTCAAAATGTACACAAATCACTCAAGTTCGCGTGCAGCCTTCAACGCCAAGCGTGCAGGTACCCTTATTCGTCGGGTTGACTATTAAGGGAACCCCTTACATTTTTGTCCTGTTTACGCTCCATGAGTGTTTTTCAGGGAATCCAGTATTTTTCTAGTAAGATTGGATATCTCTTCTTTCCATATATACCAAAATTGCCATACTTTTATAGGCAATGACCACCCGATAAATACTTATCTGGGAACCCAACTTTAAGAAGTCGTCACGATTTCCTTCTTATAACCGAACATATTGGAAACCATAATTATATAACATATCTCGGAAGCCCGATTACAGCTATACAAGTTTCAGTTATTTCCCTTTAGTTTAAAGATTATTTTTTTGCCCGGGTGCAATGTTTCTCACTACATTTAAATTTGTAACTTTGTGAGTTTTTGACCGATTTTGATATTATGTCTTTATAATTTTCCAAATCTGCATATTTAACGTACATATTCAAACAGTTGAGTTCAACCTGATTCAAAAAGTTTTAGTTTTGTTCAAAGTTATCTCATTTAATTTTTCGATGTTTTCTTACCATTTTCATTTCATTTTTCTGAAAGTTTTGAAGTCGGGAGTCATCCCGATTACAGCAACACAAGTATCAGTTATTTCCCTTTAGTTTTCAGATTACTCAATGTTTCATACTATATTTAGACTTGTAACTTCGCGAGTTTTTGACCAATTTTGATAGTTTGATATTCTTATCCTTTTATTTGAGATACTTGATATAATCGATGACACGTGACGATGAATATGAAAGCTTTCATATCTGCATGGGACAGTAGCAGATTTAGTTATTATTTTTTTTTTTTTGTGTATTTTCTGCAAATCGGATTTCTCAGAATCTAACCATGGGATCTTTCTAAAACTTTCAGATTACTCAATGTTTCATACTATATTTAGACTTGTAACTTCGCGAGTTTTTGACCAATTTTGATAGTTTGATATTCTTATCCTCTTATTTGAGATACTTGATATAATCGATGACACGTGACGATGAATATGAAAGCTTTCATATCTGCATGGGACAGTAGCAGATCTAGTTAAGCTTTCATATTACATATGAAAGCTTATTGTTTCTGTTAAGATTATTAAGCTTTCATATTACATATGAAAGCTTCTGTTAAGATTATTAAGCTTTCATATTACATATGAAAGCTTATTGTTTCTGTTAAGATTATTAAGCTTTCATATGTATTACATATGAAAGCTTATTGTTTCTGTTAAGATTAATATTATTAAGCTTTCATATTACATATGAAAGCTTATTGTTTCTGTTAAGATTATTAAGCTTTCATATTACATATGAAAGCTTATTGTTTCTGTTAAGATTATTAAGCTTTCATATGTATTACATATGAAAGCTTAATGTTTCTGTTAAGATTAATATTATTATTTTTTTTTTTTTTTTGTGTTTTATCCACAAATCGGATTTCTCAGAATCTAACCATAGGATCGTTCTGAAACTTTTACCTATCCCCGCAAAAATGGGTGGTGGCTGTTGATTAAATATATTTTCAAAACGTTTTACGTATCCGAAATCACCGAATTTTACGAACGAATGCATTTGACCTACAATGCTGTAACTTTGTGACTATTTGACCTATTTTACTAAATCTTTTTTCTTTGAGTACCTTGAGACAATTACTATAAATCTGCAGTTTCAGATTTTCGAATTTCGAAAATTCGTCGCTGTGATTTCGAACCGGAAGTTTAGACCAATTTGACAACTTCTTTAATAGTTGTACGATTTTCATGAAATTTAGTATCTAAGTAGATCTTACCGACGTGACTTCAAAAATATAATTAGAAATTTTCTAAATTATCTCCCCTTGACGAAATTAGGGATCGAAATTTTCAAAAAAATCGTCGAAATATAGGTCAGAATGACCTGATTTTTTTTTTTGGATACTAGATAAGTAATTACTGATTTGTACGCAAAATATGGAGTTTGTCGATCGAACCGGAAGTGCCGCCATATTTAAAAGTGAAAAATCAATAAGGCTTTTTTGCTATTTTACTTACAGACTCGGGAGTTATATTTTCTGAATCCTTGATGGAAGGCCTAAAAAATGTCGCGAATAGAATTTTGATTTCGGTCACGTGATGGTCACCATTTTGAATTGAAAATGAAAAATAGAAGCAATTTGAAGGGTATGGACTTTGGAACACAATTATTCTCCTTCTAATTAAGCTAGAATATTCAAACTTGGTGTAGACGTTCACTAGGTCAATGTTATGATTGAGTTTAAAGATGAGCATTTTCTGCTTAGGGTAAGCAGAGATAAGCATGCTGATTTGTTGATTCTTTAGGGCACGATAACTTCGGTTATAATGAAGCGAGGGCGGTGAAACTTTTGTCAATACAGAGTCTAATAGCTAGCCTGCTGTGTGAAATCATTGTATTATTTTTTCTAAATATCAGGGATAGCCGAAAAAAGAGATTGAAAATCCAAAAAGTCGTATTTTTACAATTTAGAGCATGTTTAGAGGTCTTTCTCGTAAAGTCAACATAATATTTTTAGGGAACTTCTTCTACAAAGAGTCTTATTGGTAGTCTTTTATATGAAACCAACGATCAACAGTCCAACATATCAGGAGTAGAAGAACAAAAGGATCGAACATTGAAAACGGCACCCTTTCATTGTTAAGCGAAACATGCAGTGTGGGTGACTACAATCTACACATTTAGTCATCGTATAGAGCTTATTCAACAGTATCGAATTCCAGCTGCTTAGGGATATTTTACGTGCACTCCAATGTGTACACGAGACCTTGGTTTTTCGTCCCATCCGAATGACTAGACAGCTGTGCTTGTCAGGCCCTTCGTTCTGCCTCACTGACAAGGGGAACCACGCCGGGAAATCGAGATGAACTTTCTCCGTGCAGAACTTTCAATTCAGGCGAAAACGTTTATTGCATACGATTAAGCTGGTCAGTTGGAGTTTATTTTCAAAAGTTTTGTAATAATCGGTTGGTAATTAAAGTACCGTGCACATTAAACTGTTAAAACAGAAAATTTCGCCCGGTTGAAATGTTTCTTGCTATAAGTCAGCAATTTTCTGAATTCAGGGAGGCTGAATGGCTGAATGGTTAGCATGTGCACACTGTATCGTAACGTCTGTCATTAAGTCAACGGGCGTCGTTTCGATCTCCAGGTTGCACGTGACATGAAGTCCAACCTCGTGGGTTTTCTCCGTGTCCTTCGGTTTCCTCCCAAAGGCTAAAGACCTGTAAGCTCAAGGGGAGTTTTTAAATAAAATTAAAAACATATGTTAGTCCCGAAATGACCTAGTTTGTGTCGAATGGACATTAGGCCGCATTTCTCTCTTTCTCTTTTATTTTTAAAGTTTTGTAATAATCGGTTGGTAATCAAAGGTACTGTAAAAGTGATAAAACAGAAAATTTCGCCCGGTTGTAATGTTTCTCACTTTAAAGTCAGCAATTTGCCGATTTTAAGGGGCAAACGTTTATTGCGAACGCTTAAGCTGGTCAGGGGGAGCTTATTTTTAAAAGTTTTGTAATATTCGGTTGATAACTAAAGGTACCGTGCAAATTAAACTGTTACAATAGAAAATTTGGCCCGGTTGAAATGTTTCTCGCTGTAGGTCAGCAATTTGCCGATTTTAGGGAGGTTGCGTGGTTGAATGGTTAGCACGTGCGCTCTGTATCATAACGTCTGTCATTGAGTCAACTGGCGTTGTTTCGATTTCTTGGTTGTACGTGACAAGGAGTATGGTCGCCTGTCCAACCTCGTAGGCCGTAACCGCCGCTGCCCGGGTAAAATGTCCCTCATTGCACACTTTATGGCATATGCCCGTCTTCATTAGCCCATTTTAGGAGCAGAACTGTCGGACGTTAAACCCCATTCAATTTCATTTCATTTTCTCTATGTTGCTTATTTATTATAGTGGATAAATATTTTTCTGGTTCTAGCAATTATTTAATTTCTGCATAGAAATCTTGCTTTGGCCATTTTTTTTATTGCAGAGTGCCATTCTTGTTTAAACAAACATGATCCTTTGTTTAAAACATGCTTAAGAAGTCGTCACGATTTCCTACTTATAACCAAACATATTGGAAATATTAGTCTGGCATTATTAAATCCTAATTTTATTGGTCTTATTTAAAATTAAACTTTCATTTAACTATGAACAACCCTTAACGTGTCTCTTTAAAACTATTAAGTACTCTAAAACAGTAGCTCAACCTTTTGACCTAAACTCATTAATTTACCATTTTGTTGTGAGCGACTTCTTATTCTTCCTATATGACATATTGCACGTGTCTGATTTCAAAGGGGGGTTGGGTGGCTGAATGGTTAGCACGCGCGCCTGTCATTGAGTTAACTAGCGTGTTTTCGAATGCCCGGTTGTACGTGACAAGGAGTAAGGTCGCCTGTCCAACCTGCCATTTTTATTTTTTTTCCCGCCATTTTCATTTCATTTTCTCATCCGTCTCATTACAGTAATACAAGTTTCAGTTATTTCCCTTTAGTTTTCAGATTATTGTTATGCCTGGGTGCAATGTTTCATACTATATTTAGACTTGTAACTTCGCGAGTTTTTGACCAATTTTAATAATTTTTTCTTCTTATCCTTTTATTTAGGATACTTGATACAATCAATGACACGTGACGATGAATATGAAAGCTTTCATATCTGCATGGGACAGTAGCAGATCTAGTTATTGTTATTTTTTTTTTTTTGTGTTTTATCCACAAATCGGATTTCTCAGAATCTAACCACAGTATCTTTATGAAACTTTTACCTACTCCCCCCCCAAAAATGGGTGGTAGCTGTTGATTAAATATATTTTCAAAACGTTTTACGAATCCGAAATCACCGAAATTTACGAACGACAAAATGGACAATGCAAAGTCGTAACCTTATTGTTTTTTGACCGATTTTACTAAATCTTTTTTCTTTGAATACCTTGAAAAAAATCATTTTCATCAGCAGTTTCACATTTTCGAATTTCGAAAATTCGTCGCTGTGATTTCGAACCGGAAGTTTAGACCAATTTGACAACTTCTTTAATAGTTGTGCGATTTTCATTCAATTTAGTATATAAGTAGATCCTACCGATGTGACTTCAAAAATATAATTAGAAATTTTCTAAATTATCTCCCCTTGGTGAAATTAAGGATCAAAGTTTTCAAAAAAATCGTCGAAATTTAGGTCAGAATGACCTAATTTTTTTTTTCGATACTAGACAAGGAATTACTGATTCGTACACAAAATATGGAGTTTGTCGATCGAACCGGAAGTGCCACCATCTTGAAACGTGAAAAATCAATAAGGCTTTTTTGCTATTTTACTTACAGACTCGGGAGTTATATTTTCTGAATCCTTGTAGGAAGGCCTAAAAAATGTCGCGAACAGAATTTTGATTTAGGTCAACCGGGAGTCACCATTTTGAATTGAAAATCAAAAATAGAAGCAATTTGAAGGGCCGAGACTTTTGAGCACAATAACTCTCATTCTAATTAAGCTAGAATGTTCTAACTTGGTGTAGACGTTCACTAGGTCAATGTTATGATGAAGTTCAAAGATGAGCATTTTCTGCTTAGGGTAAGCAGAGATAAGCATATTGATTTGTTGATTCTTTAGGGCACGATAACTTCGGTTATAATGAAGGGAGGGCGGTGAAACTTTTGTCAATAGAGAGTCTAATAGCTAGCCTGTTGTGTGAAATCATTGTATCATTTTTTTTAAATATCAGGGATAGCCGAAAAAAAGAGATTGAAAATCCAAAATGTGTACACGGGACCTCGGTTTTTCGTCCCATCCGAACGACTAGGCAGCTGTCCTTATCAGGCCCTCCTTCTGCATCACTGACAAGAGGAAACAACGCCGGAAAATCGAGATGAGCTTTCTCGGCCAATGCAAGGATCGAACACCCGACCTCCAGGCTAACGAGCCAGCGCCTTGCCCACTTAGCCACCGTGATTCCCATAAATAGCAATGAAACGATCAACGAATTTATAGCAGTAATAACACTTCAACAATTAACGAATTCGTAGCAGAAATAACGATGAAACAATTAACGAATTCGTAGCAGAAATAACAATGAAACGTTCAACGAAATCATAGCCGAAATAAGAGTGGAACAATGAACGAATTAATAGTAGACGAGTTCATAGTAGAAAAAACAGCGAAACAATGAACGAATCATAGCAGAAACCAGAAGGCTATCAATACACTGTGAAATTTGAAACCTAAATGGCCCGGCTAGGAACAATATCTACATGCCCGTAAAAGACTACTTAACAGTTGGAATTCGAAAGAAAAGACCGTAACGACGCTGTCCGATCAAACTTTAGTTAATTCAGTCGGCGCAAAAAGATAGGTCGTTAAAACCATTTCTGTTCAGTTCATTCCATTTCCTTAAATCTATGAAAGTTGTGTGAATTGGGAATCGCGTATTACTCAACAGTTTCAGGGGAGATAAGCCGTCTTTGAGATTGGAAATCAATTTTTGATATCGACTGTGTATGATTGCTACTAGATCGATTGTGATTCAGGTTCTAATCAGTTTGGATTGAAGAATCGGGGTGGTATATGTGTGTGTGATGGGGTGGGGGTGGTGGCACAAGACGCTATATCCCATTCGCAACCACACACCTAACAAATGCAGGGTATAGGTTGCGATCAGTTCTTTCAAGATTTTCATATATTTAAGCCACTTTATTACACGCCTCATCTGAAAATGTCTGTGTTAGTGTAGATAAATGTTGACCAAATAACATCTTTCACCATTTTGACTTTCAGTTACGGAACTAGCATAGGGGCGTTTTAAGGTTTATCATGGCGGAGGCTGTACTATTTTGAGGGCCCTCTGTCGCGAGGGGAGGTTCTTGATTGATGATTGTCACCCCAATGCAATGGCTGCATTCTCATTCAGTAGTGGATTCGACAGTAACAGTGTATAGAAAACGATTGAGTTGGACTCGGGGGCCCTTTCCCTTGGCACTAGGGACCCTTTTGTCATTCGTCGGACCCTTTTGTCTGTCTTTAGAGCCCTCCCTAACTAGGGCACATATTCATTTTTCGCATCGGTTTTAGCATTTTTCTCCCGTTTTATTTTTTCAACTGCTTTGATTTTTTTCGCGGGGAGGCTGGCGCCTCCAGCGCCTCAGCTATAAAACGCTTTTGAACTAACAGTACTATTGACATAATACCGTTTTTTCCAGTAATGGTAACTCACTCGTTTCTTCAAGAATCATTCGGCATTCCAGGTATGCTACATTCTATTCGCTGTCTTCCATAGGAGCGGTAAGATGAGACCTGTTTGTGGGAAAATCCCTAAACAATATGCGAGGGTGGAATAATCGTACATTACTTTAAGGTTTGCGTGAAGTAATTGACATATCGAAATTACAGTTATATGCACTGAATAACCATGACACGGAGAGAGAGAGGGAGAGAGAGAGAGAGAGAGAGAGAGAGAGAGAGAGAGAGAAATGGGTTTTAACGTCCACTCGACGCAAACTAGGTCATTTTGGGACTAACATATGGTTTAATTTTATTTCAATAATCTGCTTGCGCATATTAACAGTGGGAGGGAACCGCAGGTCCCGGGATAAACCCAGGAGATTGGACAGGCGAGATTGTAGGTTAGGGTTAGGGTAAGCGCTAAGGTTAGGTCTTGGGTTAGGATTAGGATTAGCGATATCCCTATTTACATCTCGTGACCTTTGACCAAACGTAATGAAAACAGGATGTGACGTATATATGCACATTGAGGTTATCAAGCTATAGACCGGACTAGTAGTAAGCTATAAACGGATAAATAACAAGAGTTTATATGTATATTACTTTATTAAATTTATATATATCTTAACTCCCTGATTTACGTATATACATTATGCATGAACAATAGAAACTATATACTAGTATTTATAAGTATTAAAGCTATGGTAATATTATGCTATCAAATAGCCGTATTGTCTTAATATTTGTTGTAACCGCAACCTTGATAGTTATTGTAAGAAGGATAACGGTTGTAGTTGTTGTATCCGTTACCGTATCCGTTGTTATTGTAGTTGTTATATCCCTTCCCATATTCGTTGTTATTGTGGCCATTGTTGTAACCGTTGTTGTAATTGTAGGGGCCGTTGTAACTATTGTATCCTTTATTATTGTATTGGTTGTACTTGTATAGTCCGTTGTTGTATCGGTTGTATGGCCCGTTGTTGTACCCGTTGTAGTTGTATGATTGTTTGTAAGTTCCAATCTTTCCATGTCCAACAAATCCGTTTCCAATTATACCGTGTCCGATACCGTTTCAACGATACCATGACCAATTCCGTGTCCAACAATACCGTGTCCGATACCGTTACAAACGATGTCATGGCCAATGCCGTTACCAATCTTTCCATGTCCAATAAGTCCGTGTCCGATTCCGTTTCCAATGATACCATGTCCGATACCGTTACCAACGATACCATGACCAATTCCGTTTCCAACAATACCGTGTCCGATACCGTTACCAATCTCTCCATGCCCAATGCCGTTACCAATCTCTCCATGTCCAATAAGTCCGTGTCCGATTCCGTTTCCAATGATATCATGTCCGATACCGTTACCAACGATACCATGACCAATTCCGTTTCTAACAATACCGTGTCCGATACCGTTACCAACAATACCATGACCAATTCCGTTACAAACAACACCGACTTTGCAAACAGCTACTATTCCGTGTCTGAGTCGGTTTCCTTGGATACCATGTCCAATACCATGGTTGAGTTCGTTGCCAATAGCTCCTACACTAACAAGACCATGTCCAACACCGGCATGTCCTCTTCCATATCCTTTACCAATTCCGTTTGCAAAGACACCAACACCATGTCCGAAACCGTGTCCGATTTTAGCATCGAAGTATTGGGAAGCAGCTACTGTCAAACAGACAGCGAAAGCGACGAAAGCCTGAAAAAGAAAAAAACAACATGTGTTTTACAGAAATAGCCGTAGATTTGATTCGATACTAAAAAAAAAAATCGCGAGGGTTTATTTATAACCAAAAACTTGACAATCAAGAAATTTTACTGTGCCGCCATTATTTAGTACATGATCGAGTTTTGGCGTTACCAGGCAAAATCACAAGTAATATTCAACTCTGGGTAATAATTTACACTTTTTATAATTTACCGTTCTGGCCCTATGAATATAAAACTGCCTTTAATACAATGTCAAGGGCGATAAGCAATAATACAACAGTGACGATGCAATACCATGTTCAACCCTCGGTAATTTCTACCAGTTTTAAATTTAAAGATGGACCTATGGGTATGCATGCCAAGTGCGATAAGCAATCATATAAAAATTTAGTATGTAATGAAACTTATTAGTGCTATACCAAATTAGATATCAGGTTTCTTGTCTAGAAAGTTCAAGTATATCCCATCTGGGTCACGATCCTTATCACTACATACCGCTAATTAGAAGTATTGAAGATTATTTAGTCAACAAGTTAAATTTACTTTCTGTAGATTGTTACAATGTTTTACTGTATTAGCCCAGTCTGTACAGAACAGAGGGCGAAAAAGCAAGTCCCATTTAAGATTTCAGGGACCGGATATGCTTATCTTAAAACTTCAAAGATTTGAAATCTTATACGGAGTAGGGCAAAAGTCCTACTTTATACACCGACCGGACCATTGAAGACAAACGGGTAGATTTTGCCCGGACATCTGTATCACGATATACTCTATCAAGGAATCTTTTACGTGCACGCCAATGTGCACACTGAACATTGCTTTTCGTCCCATCCTGACAATTAGACACTATTCCCTGTCAGACCGGGCAGACCTACTGTCCTGTACAGCTAACAAGGGCAGTCACGCCTGTACAATTGACTTTCTGGTCAAACCCCGGGAGAGAGCCCAAGACCTACTGGTTAGTTAATCAGTGTCTCTTATCACTGAGCCACCATGATCCCCATACATTAAAAACGCGGAGTTCGTAGATGAGCATATTATGCTTAGGGTAAGCAGAGATAAGCAATTAGATTGGTTTATGATTTTGGACACTTTCACTTCAGTCAGAGTGATGAAACTTGGTGTATAGTTTCATTACATCAATACCTTGAATACGTTCGACAATGAGCATTGTCTGCCCTGGATAAGCAGAGCGATGAGCAATTTGATTGGTCGAGAATTTGAAACAAAATAACTCTCCTTCTAATTGCGGCAGAATGTTCAATCTTCGTGAAGGCGTTCATTAGGTCAGTGCCATAAAGGAGTGCGATGATGAGCATTGTCTGCTTACAGTAAGCAGAGATAAGCAATCTGATTAGTTGATTCTTTGGGGCACGATAACTTTGGTTATAATGAAGTGAGAGTGACAAAATTCCAAATATAGATTCATTATGTCATTACCTTGACTAAGTTTGATGTTGAGAATTTTTGCGTAGATTTAGGAGCAATGAGCAATTTGACAGATCACATTGGAACATAACACCTCTGTTTCTAATTAAGGTAGAATTTGAACCGGTTGAATTGTTTCTCGTTATAACTCGGTGAGTTTTTGGCGGATTTCATTAATTCTTTTTCCTTTTTAAGATTCTTTATATAACTCTTGAGATGCGACAGAAACTGACCGTGAATATGAAAGCTTTAATATCTGCTTAGCAGATCTAGTTATTGTTATTTTTTTTTTGTGTTTTATCCACAAATCGGATTTCTCAGAATCTAACCACAGTATCTTTATGAAACTTTTACCTACCCCCCCAAAAATGGGTGGTAGCTGTTGATTAGATATATTTTCAAAACGTTTTACGAATCCGAAATCACCGAAATTTACGAACGACAAAATGGACAATGCATAGTCGTAACTTTATTGTTTTTTGACCGATTTTACTAAATCTTTTTTCTTTGAATACCTTGAAAAAAATCATTTTCATCAGCAGTTTCACATTTTCGAATTTCGAAAATTCGTCGCTGTGATTTCGAACCGGAAGTTTAGACCAATTTGACAACTTCTTTAATAGTTGTGCGATTTTCATTCAATTTAGTATATAAGTAGATCCTACCGATGTGACTTCAAAAATATAATTAGAAATTTTCTAAATTATCTCCCCTTGGTGAAATTAAGGATCAAATTTTTCAAAAAAATCGTCGAAATATAGGTCAGAATGGCCTAACTTTTTTTTTTCGATACTAGACAAGGAATTACTGATTCGTACACAAAATATGGAGTTTGTCGATCGAACCGGAAGTGCCACCATCTTGAAACGTGAAAAATCAATAAGGCTTTTTTGCTATTTTACTTACAGACTCGGGAGTTATATTTTCTGAATCCTTGTAGGAAGGCCTAAAAAATGTCGCGAACAGAATTTTGATTTAGGTCAACCGGGAGTCACCATTTTGAATTGAAAATCAAAAATAGAAGCAATTTGAAGGGCCGAGACTTTTGAGCACAATAACTCCCATTCTAATTAAGCTAGAATGTTCTAACTTGGTGTAGACGTTCACTAGGTCAATGTTATGATGAAGTTCAAAGATGAGTATTTTCTGCTTAGGGTAAGCAGAGATAAGCATATTGATTTGTTGATTCTTTAGGGCACGATAACTTCGGTTATAATGAAGGGAGGGCGGTGAAACTTTTGTCAATAGAGAGTCTAATAGCTAGCCTGTTGTGTGAAATCATTGTATCATTTTTTTTAAATATCAGGGATAGCCGAAAAAAAGAGATTGAAAATCCAAAAAGTCGTATTTTTACAACTTGGAGTATGTTTAGAGGTCTTTCTCGTAAAGTCAACATAATATTTGTTGGGAACTTCTTCTACAAAGAGTCTTATTGGTAGTCTTTTATATGAAACCATCGATCAACAGTCCAACATATCAGGAGTAGAAGAACAAAAGGATCGAACATTGAAAACGGCACCCTTTCATTGTTAAGCGAAACATGCAGTGTGGGTGACTACAATCTACACATTTAGTCATCGTATAGAGCTTATTCAACAGTATCGAATTCCAACTGCTTAGGGATATTTTACGTGCACTCCAATGTGTACACGGGACCGTGGTTTTCGTCCCATCCGAACTAGACAGCCGTTCTGCCTCACTGACAAGGGGGAACCACGCCGGGAAATCGAGATGAACTTTCTCCGTGCAGAACTTTCAATTCAAGCCAAACTTTTATTGCATACGATTACGCTGGTCAGTTGGAGCTTATTTTCAAAAGTTTTGTAATAATCGGTTGGTAATTAAAGTACCATGCACATTAAACTGTTAAAACAGAAAATTTCGCCCGGTTCAAATGTTTCTTGCTATAAGTCAGCAATTTTCCGAATTCAGGGAGGCTGAATGGCTGAATGGTTAGCATGTGCGCGCTGTATCGTAACGTCTGTCATTGAGTCAACGGGCGTCGTTTCGATCGCCAGGTTGCACGTGACATGGAATATGATGTCCAACCCCGTTTATTGCGAACGATTAAGCTGTTCAGGGGGAGCTTATTTTTAAAAGTTTTGTAATATTCGGTTGATAACTAAAGGTACCGTGCAAATTAAACTGTTAAAATAGAAAATTTGGCCCGGTTGAAATGTTTCTTTCTGTAGGTCAGCTAGAATGTTCAAACTTGATCGAGTTCACAGCAGAAATAACAGTGAAACGATCAACAAACTCATAGCAGAAATAACAGTGCAAAACTTAACGAATTCATAGCAGAAATGAAATGGGGTTTTACGTCCTACTCTTCTGCACCTGACCTGGGCTAATGGAAGACGGCCATACGCCACACAGTGTGCTATGAGGGAATTTTTGCCCGGGCAAGGGATCTTTTACGTGCACTCCAATGTGTACACGGGACCTCGGTTTTTCGTCCCATCCGAACGACTAGGCAGCTGTCCTTATCAGGCCCTCCTTCTGCATCACTGACAAGAGGAAACAACGCCGGAAAATCGAGATGAGCTTTCTCGGCCAATGCAAGGATCGAACACCCGACCTCCAGGCTAACGAGCCAGCGCCTTGCCCACTTAGCCACCGTGATTCCCATAAATAGCAATGAAACGATCAACGAATTTATAGCAGTAATAACACTTCAACAATTAACGAATTCGTAGCAGAAATAACGATGAAACAATTAACGAATTCGTAGCAGAAATAACAATGAAACGTTCAACGAAATCATAGCCGAAATAAGAGTGGAACAATGAACGAATTAATAGTAGACGAGTTCATAGTAGAAAAAACAGCGAAACAATGAACGAATCATAGCAGAAACCAGAAGGCTATCAATACACTGTGAAATTTGAAACCTAAATGGCCCGGCTAGGAACAATATCTACATGCCCGTAAAAGACTACTTAACAGTTGGAATTCGAAAGAAAAGACCGTAACGACGCTGTCCGATCAAACTTTAGTTAATTCAGTCGGCGCAAAAAGATAGGTCGTTAAAACCTCTTCTGTTCAGTTCATTCCATTTCCTTAAATCTATGAAAGTTGTGTGAATTGGGAATCGCGTATTACTCAACAGTTTCAGGCGAGATAAGCCGTCTTTGAGATTGGAAATCAATTTTTGATATCGACTGTGTATGATTGCTACTAGATCGATTGTGATTCAGGTTCTAATCAGTTTGGATTGAAGAATCGGGGTGGTATATGTGTGTGTGATGGGGTGGGGGTGGTGGCACAAGACGCTTTATCCCATTCGCAACCACACACCTAACAAATGCAGGGTATAGGTTGCGATCAGTTCTTTCAAGATTTTCATATATTTAAGCCACTTTATTACACGCCTCATCTGAAAATGTCTGTGTTAGTGTAGATAAATGTTGACCAAATAACATCTTTCACCATTTTGACTTTCAGTTACGGAACTAGCATAGGGGCGTTTTAAGGTTTATCATGGCGGAGGCTGTACTATTTTGAGGGCCCTCTGTCGCGAGGGGAGGTTCTTGATTGATGATTGTCACCCCAATGCAATGGCTTCATTCTCATTCAGTAGTGGATTCGACAGTAACAGTGTATAGAAAACGATTGAGTTGGACTCAGGGGCCCTTTCCCTTGGCACTAGGGACCCTTTTGTCATTCGTCGGACCCTTTTGTCTGTCTTTAGAGCCCTCCCTAACTAGGGCACATTTTCATTTTTCGCATCGGTTTTAGCATTTTTCTCCCGTTTTATTTTTTCAACTGCTTTGATTTTTTTCGCGGGGAGGCTGGCGCCTCCAGCGCCTCAGCTATAAAACGCTTTTGAACTAACAGTACTATTGACATAATACCGTTTTTTCCAGTAATGGTAACTCACTCGTTTCTTCAAGAATCATTCGACATTCAAGGTATGCTACATTCTATTCGCTGTCTTCCATAGGAGCGGTAAGATGAGACCTGTTTGTGGGAAAATCCCTCAACAATATGCGAGGGTGGAATAATCGTACATTACTTTAAGGTTTGCGTGAAGTAATTGACATATCGAAATTACAGTTATATGCACTGAATAACCATGACACGGAGAGAGAGAGAGAGAGAGAGAGAGAGGGAGAGAGAGAGAGAGAGAGAGAGAGAGAAATGGGGTTTAACGTCCACTCGACGCAAACTAGGTCATTTTGGGTTTAATTTTATTTCAATAATCTGCTTGCGCATATTAACAGTGGGAGGGAACCGCAGGTCCCGGGATAAACCCAGGAGATTGGACAGGCGAGATTGTAGGTTAGGGTTAGGGTAAGCGCTAAGGTTAGTTCTTGGGTTAGAATTAGGATTAGCGATATCCCTATTTACATCTCGTGACGTTTGACCAAACGTAATGAAGACAGGATGTGACGTATATATGCACATTGAGGTTATCAAGCTATAGACCGGACTAGTAGTAAGCTATAAACGGATAAATAACAAGAGTTTATATGTATATTATTTTATTAAATTTATATATATCTTAACTCCCTGATTTACGTATATACATTATGCATGAACAATAGAAACTATATACTAGTATTTATAAGTATTAAAGCTATGGTAATATTATGCTATCAAATAGCCGTATTGTCTTAATATTTGTTGTAACCGCAACCTTGATAGTTATTGTAAGAAGGATAACGGTTGTAGTTGTTGTATCCGTTACCGTATCCGTTGTTATTGTAGTTGTTATATCCCTTCCCATATTCGTTGTTATTGTGGCCATTGTTGTAACCGTTGTTGTAATTGTAGGGGCCGTTGTAACTATTGTATCCTTTATTATTGTATTGGTTGTACTTGTATAGTCCGTTGTTGTATCGGTTGTATGGCCCGTTGTTGTACCCGTTGTAGTTGTATGATTGTTTGTAAGTTCCAATCTTTCCATGTCCAACAAATCCGTTTCCAATTATACCGTGTCCGATACCGTTACCAACGATACCATGACCAATTCCGTGTCCAACAATACCGTGTCCGATACCGTTACCAACGATGTCATGCCCAATGCCGTTACCAATCTTTCCATGTCCAATAAGTCCGTGTCCGATTCCGTTTCCAATGATACCATGTCCGATACCGTTACCAACGATACCATGAACAATTCCGTTTCCAACAATACCGTGTCCGATACCGTTACCAATCTCTCCATGTCCAATAAGTCCGTGTCCGATTCCGTTTCCAATGATACCATGTCCGATACCGTTACCAACGATACCATGACCAATTCCGTTTCTAACAATACCGTGTCCGATACCGTTACCAACAATACCATGACCAATTCCGTTACCAATAACACCGACTTTGCAAACAGCTACTATTCCGTGTCTGAGTCGGTTTCCTTGGATACCATGTCCAATACCATGGTTGAGTTCGTTGCCAATAGCTCCTACACTAACAAGACCATGTCCAACACCGGCATGTCCTCTTCCATATCCTTTACCAATTCCGTTTGCAAAGACACCAACACCATGTCCGAAACCGTGTCCGATTTTAGCATCGAAGTATTGGGAAGCAGCTACTGTCAAACAGACAGCGAAAGCGACGAAAGCCTGAAAAAGAAAAAAAAAACATGTGTTTTACAGAAATAGCCGTAGATTTGATTCGATACTAAAAAAAAAATCGCGAGGGTTTATTTATAACCAAAAACTTGACAATCAAGAAATTTTACTGTGCCGCCATTATTTAGTACATGATCGAGTTTTGGCGTTACCAGGCAAAATCACAAGTAATATTCAACTCTGGGTAATAATTAAAATTTACACTTTTTATAATTTACCGTTCTGGCCCTATGAATATACAACTGCCTTTAATACAATGTCAAGGGCGATAAGCAATAATACAACAGTGACGATGCAATACCATGTTCAACCCTCGGTAATTTCTACCAGTTTTAAATTTAAAGATGGACCTATGGGTATGCATGCCAAGTGCGATAAGCAATCATATAAAAATTTAGTATGTAATGAAACTTATTAGTGCTATACCAAATTAGATATCAGGTTTCTTGTCTAGAAAGTTCAAGTATATCCCATCTGGGTCACGATCCTTGTCACTACATACCTTGTCACTACAGTCTGTACAGAACAGAGGGCGAAAAAGCAAGTCCCATTTAAGATTTCAGGGACCGGATATGCTTATCTTAAAACTTCAAAGATTTGAAATCTTATACGGAGTAGGGCAAAAGTCCTACTTTATACACCGACTGGACCATTGAAGACAAACAGGTAGATTTTGCCCGGACATCTGTATCACGATATACTCTATCAAGGAATCTTTTACGTGCACGCCAATGTGCACACTGAACATTGCTTTTCGTCCCATCCTGACAATTAGACACTATTCCCTGTCAGACCGGGCAGACCTACTGTCCTGTACAGCTAACAAGGGCAGTCAAGCCTGTACAATTGACTTTCTGGTCAAACCCCGGGAGAGAGCCCAAGACCTACTGGTTAGTTAATCAGTGTCTCTTATCACTGAGCCACCATGATCCCCATACATTAAAAACGCGGAGTTCGTAGATGAGCATATTATGCTTAGGGTAAGCAGAGATAAGCAATTAGATTGGTTGATGATTTTGGACACTTTCACTTCAGTCAGAGTGATGAAACTTGGTGTATAGTTTCATTACATCAATACCTTGAATACGTTCGACAATGAGCATTGTCTGCCCTGGATAAGCAGAGCGATGAGCAATTTGATTGGTCGAGAATTTGAAACAAAATAACTCTCCTTCTAATTGGGGCAGAATGTTCAATCTTCGTGAAGGCGTTCATTAGGTCAGTGCCATAAAGGAGTGCGAAGATGAGCATTGTCTGCTTACAGTAAGCAGAGATAAGCAATCTGATTGGTTGATTCTTTGGGGCACCATAACTTTGGTTATAATGAAGTGAGAGTGACAAAATTCCAAATATAGATTCATTATGTCATTACCTTGACTAAGTTTGATGTTGAGAATTTCTGCGTAGATTTAGGAGCAATAAGCAATTTGACAGATCACATTGGAACATAACACCTCTGTTTCTAATTAAGGTAGAATTTGAACCGGTTGAATTGTTTCTCGTTATAACTCGGTGAGTTTTTGGCGGATTTCATTAATTCTTTTTCCTTTTTAAGATTCTTTATATAACTCTTGAGATGCGACAGAAACTGACCGTGAATATGAAAGCTTTAATATCTGCTTAGCAGATCTAGTTAAGCTTTCATATTACATATGAAAGCTTATTGTTTCTGTTAAAGTTATTATTATTATTATTTTTTTTTTTGTGTGTTTTCTGCAAATCGGATTTCTCAGAATCTATCCATAGGATCTTTCTGAAATTTTGACCTACCCCCCCAAAAATGGGGTGCGAACCTTGATTAAATATATTTTCGAAACGTTTTACGAATCCGAAATCACCGAATTTTACGAACGAAAAAAATGACAATGCATAGTCGTAACTTTGTTATTTTTTGACCGATTTTACTAATTCTTTTTTCTTTGAATACCTTTAAAAAAACCATTTTCATCTGCAGTTTCACATTTTCGAATTTCGAAAATTCGTCGCTGTGATTTCGAACCGGAAGAATAGACCAATTTGACAACTTCTTTAATAGTTGTACGATTTTCATGAAATTTAGTATCTAAGTAGATCCTACCGATGTGACTTCAAAAATATAATTAGAAATTTTCTAAATTATCTCCCCTTGACGAAATTAAGGATCAAAATTTTCAAAAAAATCATCGAAATATAGGTCAGAATGACCTGATTTTTTTTTTGGATACTAGATAAGTAATTACTGATTTGTACACAAAATATGGAGTTTGTCGATCGAACCGGAAGTGCCGCCATATTTAAAAGTGAAAAATCAATAAGGCTTTTTTGCTATTTTACTTACAGACTCGGGAGTTATATTTTCTGAATCCTTGTAGGAAGGCCTAAAAAATGTCGCGAATAGAATTTTGATTTCGGTCACGTGATGGTCACCATTTTGAATTGAAAATGAAAAATAGAAGCAATTTGAAGGGTCGGGACTTTGGAACACAATTACTCTCCTTCTAATTAAGCTAGAATGTTCAAACTTGGTGTAGACGTTCACTAGGTCAATGTTATGATTGAGTTCAAAGATGAGCATTTTCTGCTTAGGGTAAGCAGAGATAAACAAGCTAATTTGTTGATTCTTTAGGGCACGATAACTTCGGTTATAATGAAGGGAGGGCGGTGAAACTTTTGTCAATAGAGAGTCTAATAGCTAGCCTGTTGTGTGAAATCATTGTATTATTTTTTCTAAATATCAGGGATAGCCGAAAAAAAGAGATTGAAAACCCAAAAAGTCGTATTTTTACAATTTGGAGCATGTTTAGAGGTCTTTCTCGTAAAGTCAACATAATATTTTTTGGGAACTTCTTGTACAAAGAGTCTTATTGGTAGTCTTTTATATGAAACCATCGATCAACAGTCCAACATATCAGGAGTAGAAGAACAAAAGGATCGAACATTGAAAACGGCACCCTTTCATTGTTAAGCGAAACATGCAGTGTGGGTGACTACAATCTACACATTTAGTCATCGTATAGAGCTTATTCAACAGTATCGAATTCCAACTGCTTAGGGATATTTTACGTGCACTCCAATGTGTACACGGGACCTTGGTTTTTCGTCCCATCCGAATGACTAGACAGCTGTGCTTGTCAGGCCCTCCGTTCTGCCTCACTGACAAGGGGAACCACGCCGGGAAATCGAGATGAACTTTCTCCGTGCAGAACTTTCAATTCAGGCGAAAACGTTTATTGCATACGATTAAGCTGGTCAGTTGGAGCTTATTTTCAAAAGTTTTGTAATAATCGGTTGGTAATTAAAGTACCGTGCACATTAAACTGTTAAAACAGAAAATTTCGCCCGGTTGAAATGTTTCTTGCTATAAGTCAGCAATTTTCTGAATTCAGGGAGGCTGAATGGCTGAATGGTTAGCATGTGCGCACTGTATCGTAACGTCTGTCATTGAGTCAACGGGCGTCGTTTCGATCTCCAGGTTGCACGTGACATGAAGTATGATGTCCAACCTTGTGGGTTTTCTCCGTGTTCTTCGGTTTCCTCCCAACGGCTAAAGACCTGTAAGCGCAGGGGGAGTTTTTAAATAAAATTAAAAAACATATGTTAGTCCCGAAATGACCTAGTTTGTGTCGAATGGACATTAGGCCGCATTTCTCTCTTTCTCTTTTATTTTTAAAGTTTTGTAATAATCGGTTGGTAATCAAAGGTACTGTAAAAGTGATAAAACAGAAAATAATCGGTTGGTAATCAAAGGTACTGTAAAAGTCATAAAACAGAAAATTTCGCCCGGTTGTAATGTTTCTCACTTTAAAGTCAGCAATTTCCCGATTTTAAGTGGCAAACGTTTATTGCGAACGCTTAAGCTGGTCAGGGGGGAGCTTATTTTTAAAAGTTTTGTAATATTCGGTTGATAACTAAAGGTACCGTGCAAATTAAACTGTTACAATAGAAAATTTGGCCCGGTTGAAATGTTTCTCGCTGTAGGTCAGCAATTTGCCGATTTTAGGGAGGTTGCGTGGCTGAATGGTTAGCACGTGCGCTCTGTATCATAACGTCTGTCATTGAGTCAACTGCCGTTGTTTCGATTTTTTGGTTGTACGTGACAAGGAGTATGGTTGCCTGTCCAACCTCGTAGGCCGTAACCGCCGCTGCCCGGGTAAAATTTCCCTCATTGCACACATTATGGCATATGCCCGTCTTCATTAGCCCATTTTAGGAGCAGAACAGTCGGACGTTAAACCCCATTCAATTTCATTTCATTTTCTCTATGTTGCTTATTTATTATAGTGGATAAATATTTTTCTGGTTCTAGCAATTATTTAATTTCTGCATAGAAATCTTGCTTTGGCCAGTTTTTTTTATTGCAGAGTGCCATTCTTGTTTAAACAAACATGATCCTTTGTTTAAAACATGCTTAAGAAGTCGTCACGATTTCCTACTTATAACCAAACATATTGGAAATATTAGTCTGGCATTATTAAATCCTAATTTTATTGGTCTTATTTAAAATTAAACTTTCATTTAACTATGAACAACCCTTAACGTGTCTCTTTAAAACTATTAAGTACTCTAAAACAGTAGCTCAACCTTTTGACCTAAACTCATTAATTTACCATTTTGTTGTGAGCGACTTCTTATTCTTCCTATATGACATATTGCACGTGTCTGATTTCAAAGGGGGGTTGAGTGGCTGAATGGTAAGCACGCGCGCCTGTCATTGAGTAAACTAGCGTGTTTTCGAATGCCTGGTTGTACGTGACAAGGAGTAAGGTCGCCATTTTTAATTTTTTTTTCCCGCCATTTTCATTTCATTTTCTCATCCGTCTCATTACAGTAATACAAGTTTCAGTTATTTCCCTTTAGTTTTCAGATTATTGTTATGCCTGGGTGCAATGTTTCATACTATATTTAGACTTGTAACTTCGCGAGTTTTTGACCAATTTTAATAATTTTTTCTTCGTATCCTTTTATTTAGGTTACTTGATACAATCAATGACACGTGACGATGAATATGAAAGCTTTCATATCTGCATGGGACAGTAGCAGATCTAGTTGTTATTTTTTTTTTGTGTTTTATCCACAAATCGGATTTCTCAGAATCTAACCACAGTATCTTTATGAAACTTTTACCTACCCCCCCAAAAATGGGTGGTAGCTGTTGATTAAATATATTTTCAAAACGTTTTACGAATCCGAAATCACCGAAATTTACGAACGACAAAATGGACAATGCATAGTCGTAACTTTATTGTTTTTTGACCGATTTTACTAAATCTTTTTTCTTTGAATACCTTGAAAAAAATCATTTTCATCAGCAGTTTCACATTTTCGAATTTCGAAAATTCGTCGCTGTGATTTCGAACCGGAAGTTTAGACCAATTTGACAACTTCTTTAATAGTTGTGCGATTTTCATTCAATTTAGTATATAAGTAGATCCTACCGATGTGACTTCAAAAATATAATTAGAAATTTTCTAAATTATCTCCCCTTGGTGAAATTAAGGATCAAAGTTTTCAAAAAAATCGTCGAAATATAGGTCAGAATGACCTAATTTTTTTTTTCGATACTAGACAAGGAATTACTGATTCGTACACAAAATATGGAGTTTGTCGATCCAACCGGAAGTGCCACCATCTTGAAACGTGAAAAATCAATAAGGCTTTTTTGCTATTTTACTTACAGACTCGGGAGTTATATTTTCTGAATCCTTGTAGGAAGGCCTAAAAAATGTCGCGAACAGAATTTTGATTTAGGTCAACCGGGAGTCACCATTTTGAATTGAAAATCAAAAATAGAAGCAATTTGAAGGGCCGAGACTTTTGAGCACAATAACTCTCATTCTAATTAAGCTAGAATGTTCTAACTTGGTGTAGACGTTCACTAGGTCAATGTTATGATGAAGTTCAAAGATGAGCATTTTCTGCTTAGGGTAAGCAGAGATAAGCATATTGATTTGTTGATTCTTTAGGGCACGATAACTTCGGTTATAATGAAGGGAGGGCGGTGAAACTTTTGTCAATAGAGAGTCTTATAGCTAGCTTGTTGTGTGAAATCATTGTATCATTTTTTTTAAATATCAGGGATAGCCGAAAAAAAGAGATTGAAAATCCAAAAAGTCGTATTTTTACAACTTGGAGTATGTTTAGAGGTCTTTCTCGTAAAGTCAACATAATATTTGTTGGGAACTTCTTCTACAAAGAGTCTTATTGGTAGTCTTTTATATGAAACCATCGATCAACAGTCCAACATATCAGGAGTAGAAGAACAAAAGGATCGAACATTGAAAACGGCACCCTTTCATTGTTAAGCGAAACATGCAGTGGGGGTGACTACAATCTACACATTTAGTCATCGTATAGAGCTTATTCAACAGTATCGAATTCCAACTGCTTAGGAATATTTTACGTGCACTCCAATGTGTACACGGGACCGTGGTTTTCGTCCCATCCGAACTAGACAGCCGTTCTGCCTCACTGACAAGGGAGAACCACGCCGGGAAATCGAGATGAACTTTCTCCGTGCAGAACTTTCAATTCAAGCCAAACTTTTATTGCATACGATTACGCTGGTCAGTTGGAGCTTATTTTCAAAAGTTTTGTAATAATCGGTTGGTAATTAAAGTACCATGCACATTAAACTGTTAAAACAGAAAATTTCGCCCGGTTCAAATGTTTCTTGCTATAAGTCAGCAATTTTCCGAATTCAGGGAGGCTGAATGGCTGAATGGTTAGCATGTGCGCGCTGTATCGTAACGTCTGTCATTGAGTCAACGGGCGTCGTTTCGATCCTTAGGTTGGACGTGACATGGAATATGATGTCCAACCCCGTTTATTGCGAACGATTAAGCTGTTCAGGGGGAGTTTATTTTTAAAAGTTTTGTAATATTCGGTTGATAACTAAAGGTACCGTGCAAATTAAACTGTTAAAATAGAAAATTTGGCCCGGTTGAAATGTTTCTCGCTGAAGGTCAGCTAGAATGTTTAAACTTGATCGAGTTCACAGCAGAAATAACAGTGAAACGATCAACGAACTCATAGCAGAAATAACAGTGCAAAACTTAACGAATTCATAGCAGAAATGAAATGGGGTTTTACGTCCTACTCTTCTGCACCTGACCTGGGCTAATGGAAGACGGCCATACGCCACACAGTGTGCTATGAGGGAATTTTTGCGTACACGGGACCTCGGTTTTTCGTCCCATCCGAACGACTAGGCAGCTGTCCTTATCAGGCCCTCCTTCTGCATCACTGACAAGAGGAAACAACGCCGGAAAATCGAGATGAGCTTTCTCGGCCAATGCAAGGATCGAACACCCGACCTCCAGGCTAACGAGCCAGCGCCTTGCCCACTTAGCCACCGTGATTCCCATAAATAGCAATGAAACGATCAACGAATTTATAGCAGTAATAACACTTCAACAATTAACGAATTCGTAGCAGAAATAACGATGAAACTATTAACGAATTCGTAGCAGAAATAACAATGAAACGTTCAACGAAATCATAGCCGAAATAAGAGTGGAACAATGAACGAATTAATAGTAGACGAGTTCATAGTAGAAAAAACAGCGAAACAATGAACGAATCATAGCAGAAACCAGAAGGCTATCAATACACTGTGAAATTTGAAACCCAAATGGCCCGGCTAGGAACAATATCTACATGCCCGTAAAAGACTACTTAACAGTTGGAATTCGAAAGAAAAGACCGTAACGACGCTGTCCGATCAAACTTTAGTTAATTCAGTCGGCGCAAAAAGATAGGTCGTTAAAACCATTTCTGTTCAGTTCATTCCATTTCCTTAAATCTATGAAAGTTGTGTGAATTGGGAATCGCGTATTACTCAACAGTTTCAGGCGAGATAAGCCGTCTTTGAGATTGGAAATCAATTTTTGATATCGACTGTGTATGATTGCTACTAGATCGATTGTGATTCAGGTTCTAATCAGTTTGGATTGAAGAATCGGGGTGGTATATGTGTGTGTGATGGGGTGGGGGTGGTGGCACAAGACGCTATATCCCATTCGCAATCACACACCTAACAAATGCAGGGTATAGGTTGCGATCAGTTCTTTCAAGATTTTCATATATTTAAGCCACTTTATTACACGCCTCATCTGAAAATGTCTGTGTTAGTGTAGATAAATGTTGACCAAATAACATCTTTCACCATTTTGACTTTCAGTTACAGAACTAGCATAGGGGCGTTTTAAGGTTTATCATGGCGGAGGCTGTACTATTTTGAGGGCCCTCTGTCGAGAGGGGAGGTTCTTGATTGATGATTGTCACCCCAATGCAATGGCTGCATTCTCATTCAGTAGTGGATTCGACAGTAACAGTGTATAGAAAACGATTGAGTTGGACCCGGGGGCCCTTTCCCTTGGCACTAGGGACCCTTTTGTCATTCGTCGGACCCTTTTGTCTGTCTTTAGAGCCCTCCCTAACTAGGGCACATTTTCATTTTTCGCATCGGTTTTAGCATTTTTCTCCCGTTTTATTTTTTCAACTGCTTTGATTTTTTTCGCGGGGAGGCTGGCGCCTCCAGCGCCTCAGCTATAAAACGCTTTTGAACTAACAGTACTATTGACATAATACCGTTTTTTCCAGTAATGGTAACTCACTCGTTTCTTCAAGAATCATTCGGCATTCCAGGTATGCTACATTCTATTCGCTGTCTTCCATAGGAGCGGTAAGATGAGACCTGTTTGTGGGAAAATCCCTAAACAATATGCGAGGGTGGAATAATCGTACATTACTTTAAGGTTTGCGTGAAGTAATTGACATATCGAAATTACAGTTATATGCACTGAATAACCATGACACGGAGAGAGAGAGAGAGAGAGAGAGAGAGAGAGAGAGAGAGAGAGAGAGAGAAATGGGGTTTAACGTCCACTCGACGCAAACTAGGTCATTTTGGGACTAACATATGGTTTAATTTTATTTCAATAATCTGCTTGCGCATATTAACAGTGGGAGCCGTATTGTCTTAATATTACTTTAAGGTTTGCGTGAAGTAATTGACATATCGAAATTACAGTTATATGCACTGAATAACCATGACACGGAGAGAGAGAGAGAGAGAGAGAGAGAGAGAGAGAGAGAGAGAGAGATGGGGTTTAACGTCCACTCGACGCAAACTAGGTCATTTTGGGACTAACATATGGTTTAATTTTATTTCAATAATCTGCTTGCGCATATTAACAGTGGGAGGGAACCGCAGGTCCCGGGATAAACCCAGGAGATTGGACAGGCGAGATTGTAGGTTAGGGTTAGGGTAAGCGCTAAGGTTAGGTCTTGGGTTAGGATTAGGATTAGCGATATCCCTATTTACATCTCGTGACCTTTGACCAAACGTAATGAAGACAGGATGTGACGTATATATGCACATTGAGGTTATCAAGCTATAGACCGGACTAGTAGTAAGCTATAAACGGATAAATAACAAGAGTTTATATGTATATTATTTTATTAAATTTATATATATCTTAACTCCCTGATTTACGTATATACATTATGCATGAACAATAGAAACTATATACTAGTATTTATAAGTATTAAAGCTATGGTAATATTATGCTATCAAATAGCCGTATTGTCTTAATATTTGTTGTAACCGCAACCTTGACAGTTATTGTAAGAAGGATAACGGTTGTAGTTGTTGTATCCGTTACCGTATCCGTTGTTATTGTAGTTGTTATATCCCTTCCCATATTCGTTGTTATTGTGGCCATTGTTGTAATTATAGGGGTCGTTGTAACTATTGTATCCTTTATTATTGTATTGGTTGTACTTGTATAGTCCGTTGTTGTATCGGTTGTATGGCCCGTTGTTGTACCCGTTGTAGTTGTATGATTGTTTGTAAGCTCCAATCTTTCCATGTCCAACAAATCCGTTTCCAATTATACCGTGTCCGATACCGTTACCAACGATACCATGACCAATTCCGTGTCCAACAATACCGTGTCCGATACCGTTACCAACGATGTCATGCCCAATGCCGTTACCAATCTTTCCATGTCCAATAAGTCCGTGTCCGATTCCGTTTCCAATGATACCATGTCCGATACCGTTACCAACGATACCATGACCAATTCCGTTTCTAACAATACCGTGTCCAATACCGTTACCAACAATACCATGACCAATTCCGTTACCAATAACACCGACTTTGCCAACAGCTACTATTCCGTGTCTGAGTCGGTTTCCTTGGATACCATGTCCAATACCATGGTTGAGTCCGTTGCCAATAGCTCCTACACTAACAAGACCATGTCCAACACCGGCATGTCCTCTTCCATATCCTTTACCAATTCCGTTTGCAAAGACACCAACACCATGTCCTAAACCGTGTCCGATTTTAGCATCGATGTATTGGGAAGCAGCTACTGTCAAACAGACAGCGAAAGCGACGAAAGCCTGAAAAAGAAAAAAAAAACATGTGTTTTACAGAAATAGCCGTAGATTTGATTCCATACTAAAAAAAAAATCGCGAGGGTTTATTTATAACCAAAAACTTGACAATTAAGAAATTTTACTGTGCCGCCATTATTTAGTACATGATCGAGTTTTGGCGTTACCAGGCAAAATCACAAGTAATGTTCAACTCTGGGTAATAATTTACACTTTTTATAATTTACCGTTCTGGCCCTATGAATATAAAACTGCCTTTAATACAATGTCAAGGGCGATAAGCAATAATACAACAGTGACGATGCAATACCATGTTCAACCCTCGGTAATTTCTACCAGTTTTAAATTTAAAGATGGACCTATGGGTATGCATGCCAAGTGCGATAAGCAATCATATAAAAATTTAGTATGTAATGAAACTTATTAGTGCTTTACCAAATTAGATATCAGGTTTCTTGTCTAGAAAGTTCAAGTATATCCCATCTGGGTCACGATCCATGTCACTACATACCGCTAATTAGAAGTATTGAAGATTATTTAGTCAACAAGTTAAATTTACTTTCTGTAGATTGTTACAATGTTTTACTGTATCAGCCCAGTCTGTACAGAACAGAGGGCGAAAAAGCAAGCCCCATTTAAGATTTCAGGGTCCGGGTATGCTTATCTTAAAACTTCAAAGATATGAAATCTTATACGGAGTAGGGCAAAAGTCCTACTTTATACACCGACTGGACCATTGAAGACAAACAGGTAGATTTTGCCCGGACATCTGTATCACGATATACTCTATCAAGGAATCTTTTAAGTGCACGCCAATGTGCACACTGAACATTGCTTTTCGTCCCATCCCGACAATTAGACACTATTCCCTGTCAGACCGGGCAGACCTACTGTCCTGTACAGCTAACAAGGGCAGTCAAGCCTGTACAATTGACTTTCTGGTCAAACCCCGGGAGAGAGCCCAGGACCTACTGGTTAGTTAATCAGTGTCTCTTATCACTGAGCCACCATGATCCCCATACATTAAAAACGCGGAGTTCGTAGATGAGCATATTAGGCTTAGGGTAAGCAGAGATAAGCAATTAGATTGGTTGATGATTTTGGACACTTTCACTTCAGTCAGAGTGATGAAACTTGGTGTATAGTTTCATTACATCAATACCTTGAATACGTTCGACAATGAGCATTGTCTGCCCCGGATAAGCAGAGCGATGAGCAATTTGATTGGTCGAGAATTTGAAACAAAATAACTCTCCTTCTAATTGGGGCAGAATGTTCAATCTTGGTGAAGGCGTTCATTAGGTCAGTGCCATAAAGGAGTGCGAAGATGAGCATTGTCTGCTTACAGTAAGCAGAGATAAGCAATCTGATTGGTTGATTCTTTGGGGCACGATAACTTTGGTTATAATGAAGTGAGAGTGACAAAATTCCAAATATAGATTCATTATGTCATTACCTTGACTAAGTTTGATGTTGAGAATTTCTGCGTAGATTTAGGAGCAATAAGCAATTTGACAGATCACATTGGAACATAACACCTCTGTTTCTAATTAAGGTAGAATTTGAACCGGTTGAATTGTTTCTCGTTATAACTCGGTGAGTTTTTTGGCGGATTTCATTAATTCTTTTTCCTTTTTAAGATTCTTTATATAACTCTTGAGATGCGACAGAAACTGACCGTGAATATGAAAGCTTTAATATCTGCTTAGCAGATCTAGTTAGGCTTTCACCATTTTTCAATGGTGAAAGACTATTGTTATTACTAAGATTATTCTTATTAAGCTTTCATATTACATATGAAAGCTTATTGTTTCTGTTAAGATTATTATTATTTTTTTTTTTTGTGTATTTTCTGCAAATCGGATTTCTCAGAATCTAACCATGGGATCTTTCTGAAACTTTGACCTACCCCCCCAAAAATGGGGTGCGAACGTTGTTTAAATATATTTTCAAAACGTTTTACGAATCCGAAATCACCGAATTTTACGAACGAAAAAACTGACAATGCATAGTCGTAACTTTGTTATTTTTTGACCGATTTTACTAATTCTTTTTTCTTTGAATACATTGAAAAAAATCGTTTTGATCTGCAGTTTCACATTTTCGAATTTCGAAAATTCGTCGCTGTGATTTCGAACCGGAAGTTTAGACCAATTTGACAACTTCTTTAATAGTTGTACGATTTTCATGAAATTTAGTATACAAGTAGATCTTACCGATGTGACTTCAAAAATATAATTAGAAATTTTCTAAATTATCTCCCCTTGGTGAAATTAAGGATCAAAATTTTCAAAAAAATCGTCGAAATATAGGTCAGAATGACCTAAAAATTTTTTTCGATACTCGACAAGTAATTACTGATTCCTACACAAAATATGGAGTTTGTCGATCGAACCGGAAGTGCCACCATCTTGAAACGTGAAAAAACAAATGAACTTTTGCGATATTGCACTTACAGACACGGGAGTTATATTTTCTGAATCCTTGAAGGATGGCCCAAAAATCGTAGGGAGCAGAATTTTGATTTCGGTCACGTGATGGTCACCATTTTGAATTGAAAATGAAAAGTAGTAGCAATTTGAAGGGCCGAGACTTTGAAACACAATAAATCTCCTTCTAATTGAGCTAGAATGTTCAAACTTGGTGTAGACGTTCACTAGGTCAATGTCATGATTGAGTTCAAAGATGAGCATCTTCTGTCTAGGGTAAGCAGAGATAGGCATGCTGATTTGTTGATTCTTTAGGGCACGATAACTTCGGTTATAATGAAGGGAGGGCTGTGAAACTTTTGTCAATAGAGAGTCCAATAGCTAGCCTGTTGTGTGAAATCATTGTATCATTTATTTTAAATATCAGGGATAGGCGAAAAAAAGAGATTGAAAATCCAAAAAGTCGTATTTTTACAATTTGGAGCATGTTTAGAGGTCTTTCTCGTAAAGTCAACTTAATATTTTTTGGGAACTTCTTCTACAAAGAGTCTTATTGGTAGTCTTTTATATAAAACCATCGATCAACAATCCAACATATCAGGTGTAGAAGAACAAAAGGATCGAACATTGAAAACGGCACCCTTTCATTGTTAAGCAAAACATGCAGTGTGGGTGGCTACAATCTGCACATTTAGTCATCGTATAGAGCTTATTCAACAGTATCGAATTCCAACTGCTAAGGGATCTTTTACGTGCACTCCAATGTGTACACGGCGGGTGGGGGGACACGCCAGAGAATCGAGATGAACTTTCTCGGACAATGCAGGGATCGAACACCCGACCTCCTGGCTAGCAGGCCAACGCCTTAGCCACATAGTGTGGACATCCATCGTACATTTCATCCGTCAAATCAAAGCATTTCATTGCATTAGACCAATAATTAATTATTCTTAATTGAAAACTTTATTTTAATATTAGTCTGGCATTATTAAATCCTAATTTTATTGGTCTTATTTAAAATTAAACTTTCATTTAAGTATGAACAACCCTTAACGTGTCTCTTTAAAACATAAAAAAAATACTCTAAAACAGTAGCTCAACCTTTTGACCTAAACTCATTAATTTACCATTTTTTGTGAGCCACTTGTTATTTTTCCTATGACATATTACACGTGTCTGATTTTAAAGGGGGGTTGGGTGGCTGAATGGTTAGCACGCGCGCCTGTCATTGAGTTAACTAGCGTGTTTTCGAATGCCCGGTTGTACGTGACAAGGAGTAAGGTCGCCTGTCCAACCGGTCATTTTTGATTTTTTTCCCGCCATTTTCATTTCATTTTCTCATCCGTCTCATTACAGTAATACAAGTTTGAGGTATTTCCCTTTAGTTTTCAGATTATTGTTATGCCTGGGTGCAATGTTTCATACTATATTTAGACTTGTAACTTCGCGAGTTTTTGACCAATTTTGATAATTTTTTCTTCTTATCCTTTTATTTAGGATACTTGATACAATCAATGACACATGACGATGAATATGAAAGCTTTCATATCTGCATGGGACAGTAGCAGATCTAGTTATTATTTTTTTTTTTATTGGGGGAAGCTAGATCTCAGAAACTATAAGAGATAGAGGTCTGAAGTTTGATTTTCCCTCGGGAAAATGGGTGGTGGTTACTCCTTAAAACTATTTCCAGATTTGTGCGCATAGCGGAAATGCGTGAAATCTTTAGCGTGCACAAAAATTGAAAATCGGCCATAATTCAGTTAATTCTCAACCGATTTTTCAGACATTTATATTTTTGAATAGCGGGAGACATTTCGGACTAGATAGGAGTTCAAAAACGTTGAATATAGAATCTTTGTCGCTCTCATTTTTTTGGTGAATACTGGAAAATTTTCAAAAAATTGCTAAAATGTTTATTTTTAGGAATTTAGAAATTCTAATTACACTTTTGGATAGCTGACGTCGATCCGATTCCAACAATATAAGTTGTGTTCTGAAATATTAACTTTGATTTTTCACTTTTTTTCGCATTTTGGTCAAAAACGGTAAGGCTTATTTTTTTAAAACCACTCCAACGATTTTCCTGAAACTTTGGTAAGATGAACAGAGATGTCTGAATTGTTCCTTAAACTATAAATGAAAATCCTCTAATCACCGGAAGTGGTCAAGAAAGGTATCCAAACTTTGACAAAATTCAGAAAAATGGGTGCCTGTGCGACAAATAAGATGTATCGATTGGTTGTTTACCGAGTAGTTAATGCATTATATCGTTCGATAGCCACGTGAATTACCTACAAGATGGTACTATAGCGACAAGTTTCTATCAAAAAATAAAAAAGTTATCTGAGTTTGAAAAGTAAGGTATTTTGCTATTTCGGTCAACTTTAGACGCGTATTTCTCGAAAACGCCGCCTACGATTTTTTTAAAACTTTCTCATTCGAGAGTCTTATAGGTGGTGTATTGTGTGAAACCATTGTACAATTTCTCTAAATGTCATGAGTAGTCGAAAAACGAGATTGAAAATCCAAAACGTCGTATTTTTACCATTTGGAGCATTTTTAGACGTCTTTTTCTCGAAAAGTCAACGTAATTTTTTTTTTTGAACTTCTTCTACAGAGAGTTTTATCGGTACTCTTAGGTATGAAACCATTGCGCAACAGTTAGAAATATCAGGAGTATGAGAACAAAGGGATCAAAAATTGAAAACGTCACCTTTCATTATTAAGCAAAACATGCAGTAAGAGTTGATACAATCTGTACGTATTAGCAACGTTTAGAGCATATTCAAAAGTCCCGTTTTCTCTCACAGTGACGATATTTGGGCAAAAAGTATTTCAACTTTGAGTCTTTACTTCTATTCAAAATAAGGGTATAGTGACCCTGTAGCAGAAATATTTGATTTATGTGTGTAATAATTAGTCTTTGAATTAATATTGTTTCTCCTTGGCCAAAATTACCTCATAGCCGTAATCATCTCGACACAAATCGACGGCTCGCGCTGTTTATAAGCAAATCCAATTTTTAAGAGGTTGCAGTTGTATCTTGCAGTAGTATCGTGCAGAAGTACGAATATTGCACCGGTCATAGAAAGTTTAATGTAGTTAGAGCATGGACTCTGTTTCTAATAAATATCGATATTTTATATGTGGGTGACGTCAAATCTTTAACGTGCACGAAATCCGAAAATTGGCGATATTTCATTGAATATAAAATCAATTTTTGAACAAGTTACATATTTGGGTAGCTGACATGAAAACGCGATTCCGAAGTCCCGTGTACACATTGGTGTGACATCGAAAAAAGTCCGAATTGGTCATAATTGGAACGTTTTGCATACGTATAAAGCATATATAGAGAGATTTTTTTTAAAAGTGGCAATATTTGAACTAAGGGTGTTTTAATAGTAACCAATATCTGTTACTGGTGCTTCTAGAGTGAAAATAATTCGTTTTGGTAAATAATAGTTACCTCTGAAATTAATATCGCAGGATTTTTGTCTCCATGACGTCGCCATTTGATACCAGTGAAAATAAACCTCTCTGTTGAAGCTATTTATAAGGAAGGAACTCTTCTACATAAATGCAGAAAAATTAATGTTGAATGTAGGATTCTGGGATTTGGATATTATTTGACACTTACGATACTTTTTTGTCTTAATCGGAAAACTCTTTTTTTTTATTCTCGTGTAGATCTCTGAATCTGAAACAGATGGAGTTTTGAATATTGATTTTGCCTATGTTTTAAACATTTAGTACTTAGAACTATTGCGAAGTTGTGAACCAGACCGTAAGTGATGTAAATCTTTAACGTGCACGAATGAAAATAGGTTTTAATTATGTCAATTCCCAACCGATTTTCGAAAAAATTATATTTTTGTACAGCCGGGAGTGATGTAAATCTTTAACGTGCATGAATGAAAATCGGTTCTAATTATGTCAATTCCCAACCGATTTTCGAAAAGATTATATTTTTGTACAGCCGGGGATTTTGCGGATGGGATAAAGGTCGAATTGAGATAACCATGTCGTTCTTAGTTGAGATAACCAGTTTGAGCATGGACTCTATCTGTAATAAATATTAAATTTTTATATGTTACATGTAGTGACGTCAAATCTTTAACGTGCACGAAATCAGAAAATTGTAGATATTTCATTGAATATTTAATCAATTTTTGAACCAGTTGCATATTTGAGTAGTTGATATGGACGTGATTCCAAAGTCCCGTGTACACATTGGTGTGACATTGACAAAAGTCCGAGTTGGTCATGATCGCAACGTTTTGCCTACGTATAAAGCATTATATAGAGAGCTTTTTTTTTTGAAAGAGGCAATATTTGAACTAAAGGTGTTTTACTGGTAACCAATATCTGGTAATGCTGCTTCTAGAGTGAAAATAATTCATTTTAGTTACTCCTGAAATTATTATCCCAGGTTTTTTGTCTACATGACGCCATCATATGATACCAGCGAAAATGACGCTATTTACCGAAACTATTTATAAGGAAGGCACCCCTCTGGACCAATGTTGAAAAGTTGATGTTGAAAGGTATGATTCTTGGTTTTGGTTATGATCTGACACGATCTTTTTTTTGTCCCATTCGAAAAACTTTTTTTTTTCATTCTCTTGTAGATCTCTGAAACTAAAGCAGATAGAGTTCTGAATAATGATTTTTCCTATGTTTTAAGCAGTAAGTACTTAGAAGTATTGCGAAAGTTCTGAACAGACCTGAAGTGAAGTAAATCTTTAACGTGCATAAACGAAAATAGGTCCTAATAATGTCAATTCCCAACCGATTTTCGACAAAGTTATATTTTTGTAGAGCCGGTGATATTGGGGATTTCAATACCACGCTGTTCTCCTTTTTTCCTAAAAATTTGAAAATGTACTGAAATTGTAAAATTTTTTTTTAGAATTTTTGAGTTTTTGATTACGTATTTAGATTTCTGACGTCTGTAGGATTCTACCGATACAAGTTCATAATGTTGTAAATTGTTCAACTATATTGTTCACTTTCCTTCTAACGTAATGCGCATGCAGAGAAAGTGTCAATATCTGAGTTGTTTAAGTGTGTGTGTGTGTGTTTTAAGGGGTGTGTGTGTTTTAAGGGGTGGGTGGTGGGCATTTTGTGCTGCATTGGGCAAGGTGAAAGCCTTCAGCCTTGCAAGCAAGTCTAGTTCTTATTATTATTATTCTTCTTTTGTTTTGAGTAGATCTCAGCAACTGCTTGTCGCATCGTTACGATTTCTTCGGTTTTACTGGGAAAGTGGGTGTGACTTAGAGGATAAAGCTATTTTGAACGTTCTGCGACAATGCGAAATGTCCGAAATCACCAAATTATCGTTTTTTAAAATATTGCAATAATTTTAACAATAATCATTGAATTTTAACTTTCGATACATTTTGGCATAGCCGGAGACAGGGCACATAGCTACACTACTTTCGATTTTTGATTTTCGGTAAATCTTCAAAAATATTAGGCGCCAAATTTTGAAAATTTAAAATTTTACAAAAAACTTTTTTATTTATGAATATTTTTTAGTCGTATTATGCACAGAATTAAAGGGTCATCTGACTAGTGCAAAAATGTTAAAGAATTTTGTCTCAGTAATTTACCTTGGCCGCCATTGGCTAATTCAGTTTTTAAGTCCTAGATTAATTTTTTATTGTTCGATTTGTATAAAACAAAGTTCATATGCTTCGTTGTCTCAATTGTCATTTTTTTTATTACCGGAAGTGATATCTGTCGGTACCGGAAGTGACATAATTTTACCAAAAACTACAATTTTGACAGTTAGGTACCATTTTTCGAAAACAAATATTATTTTTTGGAAAAATTATTTGACTCAAAGAGTGTGCCCTTTCAAGGCGCAAAAAATGTCGGAAGCAGTTTTTTTTAATTTCGATTTCATTTTCGAGCAAATTCGATTAAATGGCTAAAAATGGTGTAAAATTGACCTATTTACAACCTATTCAGGCTTTTCAGATTTTAAAATATTTCTTCGTAACTTTTATAAACTTGTAGCTATAATCCATACGAAGAAAATGTATGTTAAAATTAGTTTGTAATATAAGCAGTTCCCAAGAAATGGGCAGTTCTGTACAAGTCACTGTTTTCGTTATTTTGCCTGTAAAATAGTCAATTATTATTGGATTTTTATAAAAGTGACATCATTTGATTCAAAAAGCATGTAGCGTCATATCAAGTTGATTACAATTTAAAATTGACACCGGAAGTGACGTTATTTGGTAAAAAACTGCATTTTAAACTTTTTAAATCAATGTTTTATTCAACCATGAATAACTTAATATGTATTAATAATTTTAACTTTTGTTTTAAATTCACATATAAATACAACTCATATGGTCATATAGATATCATAAAATTGTTTCTAACTTGTTCGGTTGCCGAGAAATAGACGGTTTTCTACAGGTCACTTTGGAAGTTTTCGGGGCCATAAAAGTGTCAATTATTATTCGATTTTCATAAACGTTACACCATGTTATACCTAATGCCATTTGGGATTTCATACAAGTAATTTAAGATTTTCATTATCACCGGAAGTAACGTCATTTTGGCAAAAACTGTATTTTTAGCCTTCAAAACAGATATTTTATTCAAATGAGTCTGTTTTGAAATCTTTTTCAAATTATGGTATTTGATGCCAATCAACAAATAGAATGAACCCATACGATCATACAGATACCACAAAATGTTTTCTAACTTGTACGGTTGCAGAGAAATAGCCGATTTTCTACAAGTCACTTTTCAAGTTTTTTGGTCTTTAAAAGTGGCAATTATAATTCGATTTACATAAAATTGTCACTATATAATATCGTATGCCATTTCTGATTTCATAAGACTAATTGAACATTTTCATTAACACCGGAAGTAATTTAATTTTGTCAAGATCATTTACAAGTAACGAATGTATAAAATGACTTGATATTGCTGGATTGATTGGTTGATTCTACGTCCATTTTATTTGTGTGCAATGTTAATTTGGAAACCTGTTTAGTGGTTTCGTTGGTACCGGAAGTGACACATGTTCAAGTGTAACTTGGCACCGAAAGTTACATGTTTAAGAGTAACTTGGCACCAGTGAAACCCGTCATTCCTGCATGCAGGTCTAGTTATTCTTATTATTATTCCAATTCCACTTTGACTATATCTCAGCAACTACTTGTCGCATCGTTACGATTTCTTCGGTTTTACTGGGAAAGTGGGTGTGACTTAGAGGATAAAGCTATTTTGAACGTTCTGCGACAATGCGAAATGTCCGAAATACTCCGAAATCACCGAAGTTATCGTTTTTGAAAATATTGCAGTAATTTTAACAATAATCATTGGATTTTAACTTTCGATACATTTTGGCATAGTCGGAGACAGGGCACATAGCTACGCTACTTTCGATTTTTGATTTTCGGCATATCTTCGAAGATATTAGGCGCCAAATTTCGAAAATTTGAAATTTTACAAAAAACTTTTTTATTTATGAATATTTTTTAGTCGTGTTGTGCACAGAATTAAAGAGTCATCTGACTAGCGCAAAAATAGTAAAAAAAATTGTCTCAGTAATTTTCCTTGGCCGCCATTGGCTAATTCAGTTTTTCAGTCCCAGATTAATTTTTTATTGTTCGATTTGTATAAAACAAAGTTCATATGCTTCGTTGTCTCAATTGTCATTTTTTTTATTACCGAAAGTGTTATCTGTCGGCACCGGAAGTGGCATAATTTTACCAAAAACTACAATTTTGACAGTTATTTTCTTATATCGAAAACAAATATTATTTTTTGGAAAAATTATTTGACTCAAAGAGTGTGCCCTTTCAAGGCGCAAAAAATGTAGGAAGCAGTTTTTTTAATTTCGATTTCATTTTCGAGCAAATTCGATTAAGAGGCTAAAATGGTGTAAAATTGACCTATTTACAACCTATTCAGGCTTTTCAAATTTTAAAATATTTCTTTGTAACTTTTATAAACTTGTAGCTATCATCCATTTTTTTTTTTGTGTAAACAATATTTTATTTCAGAAATACATGAAAAGGGATCAGGGAACAGGCAAAGCCTATATCACCCCTCTCCTCATACAAGGAATATAAAACATATAGTAATATATACAGATCGTCTATGTACATATTATACAATAGTGGTGAATTTCATATGGAGTTACACAATTAATATAAATACTATTTACAACAAGTAAAGAGGAGGAAGTGCTATTTTATAACATGAATAAAAAGTTTCTATAAATAGAATCAGATATTGAAACGTCTGGTAACATCGAAGTATTCATGTACAATTTTAAAGATATTATTAGATGTAGCCTGGTTTTCTATGCCAAAAAGAAGTGGTGTAATTGATTGCTGGTGTGATGGTAAAAGATGTATTGTAATTTTTCGTGCATCTGAGTACAGTGGGCACCAACGGAGAAAATGTTCAGAATCTTCATATCGATGACCACAGCTGCAGGATGGATCCTCGGAGATATGTCGTAAGAATTTATGCCCGTTCAGGTCGCTACAATCCATACAAAGAGAATATGCGTGAAAATTAGTTTGTAATATAAGCAGTTGCCGAGAAATAGGCAATTTTGCATGAGTCACTTTTCACGTAATTTTGGCTGTAAAAGAATCAATTATTATTCGATTTTCAATTTTCTTTCGCCATTGGATGCCTAATGCCATAGTGGACTATTTGAAACCATTTTACCTCTTACGCCGCCACCGGAAATGACGTCATTTGCTCAAAACTTAAATTTTAGCCTTTAAAAACAATATTTTATTCAAATGAGTCGTACTTGTTATTTTTTCAAATTATGATATTTGATTCTATTGATCAAATAGATTGAACCCATACGATCATACAGATACCACAAAATGGTTTCTAACTTGTACGGTTGCAGAGAAATGGACAATTTTCCCTAAGTCACTTTTCAAGGTTTTTGGTCTATAAAAGTGTTAGTTATTATTCGATTTTCATAAAATTTTCACTATATGATATCTTATGTCATTGATGATTTCATAGAACTAATTTAACATTTTCAGTATCACCAGAAGTAATGTCATTTTGGCAAAAACTGTATTTTTAGCCTTCAAAACAGATATTTTTTTTTAAATGAGTCTGATTTGTAATATATTTCAAATTATGATATTTGATCCCAATCAACAAATCGATTGAACCCATACGATCATATAGATACCAAAAAATAGTTTTTATCATGTACGGTTGCCGAGAAATAGACGATTTTCTAGAAGTCACTTTTCAAGGTTTTTGGTCTATAAAAGTGGCAATTCTTATTCGATCTACATACTATTTTCGCCATATGATGCCTTATGCCATTTCTGATTTCATAAAACTAATTGAACATTTTCATTATCACCGGAAGTAATGAAATTTTTCCAGGATCACTTACAAGTAACATATATATATATATATATATATAAAATGAATTGATATTGCTGGATTTGGTTGATTCTTCGTCAATTTTATTTGATGTTTACAATGCTTATGTGGAAACCTGGTCGATGGTTTCATTGGTATCGGAAGTGACATATGTTCAAGGGTAACGTGGCACCGAAAGTGACGTGGCACCAATGAAACCCGTCATTCCTGCGTGCAGGTCTAGTTCTTATTATTATTATTAGGCTTTCAGACTTTCGTCTGAAAGCCTATTGAGATTACTAAAATTATTAGGCTTTCAGACTTTCGTCTGAAAGCCTATTGAGATTACTAAAATTATTATTATTATTATTATTATTAAGCTTTCATATTACATATGAAAGCTTATTGTTTCTGTTAAGATTATTAAGCTTTCATATTACATATGGAAGCTTATTGTTTCTGTTAAGATTATTAAGCTTTCATATTACATATGAAAGCTTATTGTTTCTGTTAAGATTATTATTATTTTTTTTTTGTGTATTTTCTGCAAATCGGATTTCTCAGAATCTAACCATGGGATCTTTCTAAAACCTTGACCTACCCCCCCAAAAATGGGGTGCGAACGTTGTTTAAATATATTTTCAAAACGTTTTACGAATCCGAAATCACCGAATTTTACGAACGAAAAAACTGACAATGCATAGTCGTAACTTTGTTATTTTTTGACCGATTTTACTAATTCTTTTTTCTTTGAATACCTTGAAAAAAATCATTTTCATCTGCAGTTTCACATTTTCGAATTTCGAAAATTCGTCGCTGTGATTTCGAACCGGAAGTTTAGACCAATTTGACAACTTCTTTAATAGTTGTACGATTTTCATGAAATTTAGTATACAAGTAGATCTTACCGATGTGACTTCAAAAATATAATTAGAAATTTTCTAAATTATCTCCCCTTGGTGAAATTAAGGATCAAAGTTTTCAAAAAAATCGTCGAAATATAGGTCAGAATGACCTAATTTTTTTTTTCGATACTAGACAAGGAATTAATGATTCGTACACAAAATATGGAGTTTGTCGATCGAACCGGAAGTGCCACCATCTTTAAACGTGAAAAATCAAAAAGGCTTTTTTGCTATTTTACTTACAGACTCGGGAGTTATATTTTCGGAATCCTTGAAGAAATGCCTAAAAATCTATCGGATCAGAATTTTGATTTCGGTCATGTGATGGTCACAATTTTGAATTGAAAATGAAAAATAGAAGCAATTTGAAAGGCCCGGACTTCGGAACACAATAACTCTCCTTCTAATTGAGCTAGAATGTTCAAACTTGGTGTAGACGTTCACTAGGTCACTATCTTGATTGAGTTCAAAGATGAGCATTTTCTGCTTAGGGTAAGCAGAGATAAGCATGCTGATTTGTTGATTCTTTAGGGCACGATAACTTCGGTTATAATGAAGGGAGGGCGGTGAAACTTTTGTCAATAGAGAGTCTAATAGGTAGCCTTTTGTGTGAAATGATTGTATCATTTTTTTTAAATATCAGGGATAGCGGAAAAAAAGAGATTGAAAATCCAAAAAGTCGTATTTTTAAAATTTGGAGCATGTTTAGAGGTTTTTCTCGTTAAGTCAACATACTATTTTTTTGGAACTTCTTCTACAAAGAGTCTTATTGGAAGTCTTTTATATGAATCCATCGATCAACAGTCCAACATATCAGGAGTAGAAGAACAAAAGGATCGAACATTGAAAACGGCACCCTTTCATTGTTGAGCGAAACATGAAGTGTGGGTGACTACAATCTACGCATTTAGTCATCGTATAGAGCTTATTCAACAGTATCGAATTCCAACTGCTTAGGGATATTTTACGTGCACTCCAATGTGTACACGGGACCTTGGTTTTTCGTACCATCCGAAGGACTAGCTAGACAGCTGTGCTTGTCTGGCCCTCCGTTCTGCCTTACTGACAAGGGAACCACGCCGGGAAATCGAGATGAACTTTCTCTGTGCAGAACTTTCAATTCAGGCAAAACATTTATTGCATACGATTAAGCTGGTCAGTTGGAGCTTTTTTTCAAAAGTTTTGTAATAATCGGTTGGTAATTAAAGTACCGTGCACATTAAACTGTTAAAACAGAAAATTTCGCCCGGTTGAAATGTTTCTTGCTATAAGTCAGCAATTTTCCGAATTCAGGGAGGCTGGATGGCTGAATGGTTAGCATGTGCTCGCTGTATTGTCATTGAGTCAACGGGCGTCGTTTCGATCTCCAGGTTGCACGTGACATGGTGTATGATGTCCAACCTCGTGGGTTTTCTCCGTGTTCTTCGGTTTCCTCCCAACGGCTAAAGACCAGTACGTGCAAGGGGAGTTTTTAAATAAAATTAAAAAACATGTTAGTCCCGAAATGACCTAGTTTGTGTCGAATGGACGTTAGGCCGCATTTCTCTCTTTCTCTTTTTAAAGTTTTGTAATAATCGGTTGGTAATCAAAGGTACTGTAAAAGTGATAAAACAGAAAATTTGGCCCGGTTGTAATGTTTCTCACTTTAAATTCAGCAATTTGTCGATTTTAAGGGGCAAACGTTTATTGCGAACGATTAAGCTGGTCAGGGGGAGCTTATTTTTAAAAGTTTCGTAATATTCGGTTGATAACTAAAGGTACCGTGCAAATTAAACTGTTAAAATAGAAAATTTGGCCCGGTTGAAATGTTTCTCGCTGTAGGTCAGCAATTTGCCGATTTTAGGGAGGTTGCGTGGCTGAATGGTTAGCACGTGCGCTCTGTATCATAACGTCTGTCATTGAGTCAACTGTCCTTGTTTCGATTTCTTGGTTGTACGTGATAAGGAGTATGGTCGCCTTACCAACCTCGTAGGCCGTAACGGCGCTGCCCGGGTAAAATTTCCCTCATTGCACACTTTATGGCGTATGCCCGTCTTCATTAGCCCATTGTAGGAGCAGAACAGTAGGACGTTAAACCCCATTCAATTTCATTTCACTTTCTCTATGTTGCTTATTTATTATAGTGGATAAATATTTTTCTGGTTCTAGCAATTATTTAATTTCTGCATAGAAATCTCTGGCCAGTTTTTTTTTATTGCAGAGTGCCATTCTTGTATATTGCAGTCTATGACCCTTTGTTTGAAACATGCTTAAGAAGTTGTCACGATTTCCTACTTATAACCAAACATATTGGAAACCATAATTATATAACATATCTCTAATTTTGGAAGCCCGATTACAGCTATACAAGTTTAGGTTATTTCCCTTTACTTTAAAGATTATTTTTTTGCCCGGGTGCAATGTTTCTCACTACATTTAAATTTGTAACTTTGTGAGTTTTTGAACGATTTTGATATTATGTCTTTATAATTTTCCAAATCTACATATTCAAACAGTTGAGTTCAACCTGATTCAAAAAGTTTTAGTTTTGTTAAAAGTTATCTCATTCATCCCGATTACAGCAACACACGTATCAGTTATTTCCCTTTAGTTTTCAGATTACTCAATGTTTCATACTATATTTAGACTTGTAACTTCGCGAGTTTTTGACCAATTTTGATAGTTTGTTATTCTTATCCTTTTATTTGAGATACTTGATATAATCGATGACACGTGACGATGAATATGAAAGCTTTCATATCTGCATGGGACAGTAGCAGATCTAGTTAAGCTTTCATATTACATATGAAAGCTTATTGTTTCTGTTAAGATTATTAAGCTTTCATATTACATATGAAAGCTTATTGTTTCTGTTAAGATTATTATTATTTTTTTTTTGTGTATTTTCTGCAAATCGGATTTCTCAGAATCTAACCATGGGATCTTTCTAAAACTTTGACCTACCCCCCCAAAAATGGGGTGCGAACGTTGTTTAAATATATTTTCAAAACGTTTTACGAATCCGAAATCACCGAATTTTACGAACGAAAAAATTGACAATGCATAGTCGTAACTTTGTTATTTTTTGACCGATTTTACTAATTCTTTTTTCTTTGAATACCTTGAAAAAAATCATTTTCATCTGCAGTTTCACATTTTCGAATTTCGAAAATTCGTTGCTGTGATTTCGAACCGGAAGTTTAGACCAATTTGACAACTTCTTTAATAGTTGTACGATTTTCATGAAATTTAGTATACAAGTAGATCTTACCGATGTGACTTCAAAAATATAATTAGAAATTTTCTAAATTATCTCCCCTTGGTGAAATTAAGGATCAAAGTTTTCAAAAAAATCGTCGAAATATAGGTCAGAATGACCTAATTTTTTTTTTCGATACTAGACAAGGAATTGCTGATTCGTACACAAAATATGGAGTTTGTCGATCGAACCGGAAGTGCCACCATCTTTAAACGTGAAAAATCAAAAAGGCTTTTTTGCTATTTTACTTACAGACTCGGGAGTTATATTTTCGGAATCCTTGAAGGAATGCCTAAAAATCTATCGGATCAGAATTTTGATTTCGGTCATGTGATGGTCACAATTTTGAATTGAAAATGAAAAATAGAAGCAATTTGAAAGGCCCGGACTTCGGAACACAATAACTCTCCTTCTAATTAAGCTAGAATGTTCAAACTTGGTGTAGACGTTCACTAGGTCAATGTTATGATTGAGTTCAAAGATGAGCATTTTCTGCTTAGGGTGAGCAGAGATAAGCATGCTGATTTGTTGATTCTTTAGGGCACGATAACTTCGGTTATAATGAAGGGAGGGCGGTGAAACTTTTGTCAATAGAGAGTCTAATGGGTAGCCTGTTGTGTGAAATGATTGTATCATTTTTTTTTAAATATCAGGGATAGCCGAAAAAAAGAGATTGAAAATCCAAAAAGTCGTATTTTTACAATTTGGAGCATGTTTAGAGGTCTTTCTCGTAAAGTCAACATACTATTTTTTGGGAACTTCTTCTACAAAGAGTCTTATTGGTAGTCTTTTATATGAAACCATCGATCAACAGTCCAACATATCAGGAGTAGAAGAACAAAAGGATCGAACATTGAAAACGGCATCCTTTCATTGTTGAGCGAAACATGAAGTGTGGGTGACTACAATCTACGCATTTAGTCATCGTATAGAGCTTATTCAACAGTATCGAATTCCAACTGCTTAGGGATATTTTACATGCACTCCAATGTGTACACGGGACCTTGGTTTTTCGTCCCATCCGAAGGACTAGACAGCTGTGCTTGTCAGGCCCTCCGTTCTGCCTTACTGACAAGGGAACCACGCCGGGAAATCGAGATGAACTTTCTCTGTGCAGAACTTTCAATTCAGGCAAAACGTTTATTGCATACGATTAAGCTGGTCAGTTGGAGCTTATTTTCAAAAGTTTTGTAATAATCGGTTGGTAATTAAAGTACCGTGCACATTAAACTGTTAAAACAGAAAATTTCGCCCGGTTGAAATGTTTCTTGCTATAAGTCAGCAATTTTCCGAATTCAGAGAGGCTGGATGGCTGAATGGTTAGCATGTGCTCGCTGTATCGTAACCTTTGTCATTGAGTCAACGGGCGTCGTTTGGATCTCCAGGTTGCACGTGACATGGTGTATGATGTCCAACCTCGTGGGTTTTCTCCGTGTTCTTCGGTTTCCTCCCAACGGCTAAAGACCAGTACGTGCAAGGGGAGTTTTTAAATAAAATTAAAAAACATATGTTAGTCCCGAAATGACCTAGTTTGTGTCGAATGGACGTTAGGCCGCATTTCTCTCTTTCTCTTTTTAAAGTTTTGTAATAATCGGTTGGTAATCAAAGGTACTGTTAAAGTGATAAAACAGAAAATTTGGCCCGGTTGTAATGTTTCTCACTTTAAATTCAGCAATTTGTCGATTTTAAGGGGCAAACGTTTATTGCGAACGATTAAGCTGGTCAGGGGGAGCTTATTTTTAAAAGTTTTGTAATATTCGGTTGATAACTAAAGGTACCGTGCAAATTAAACTGTTAAAATAGAAAATTTGGCCCGGTTGAAATGTTTCTCGCTGTAGGTCAGCAATTTGCCGATTTTAGGGAGGTTGCGTGGCTGAATGGTTAGCACATGCGCTCTGTATCATAACGTCTGTCATTGAGTCAACTGGCCTTGTTTCGATTTCTTGGTTGTACGTGACAAGGAGTATGGTCGCCTTACCAACCTCGTAGGCCGTAACGCCGCTGCCCGGGTAAAATTTCCCTCATTGCACACTTTATGGCGTATACCCGTCTTCATTAGCCCATTGTAGGAGCAGAACAGTAGGACGTTAAACCCCATTCAATTTCATTTCATTTTCTCTATGTTGCTTATTTATTATAGTGGATAAATATTTTTCTGGTTCTAGCAATTATTATACGCCCACATTTTCATGTGGACGTATTATGTCGTCGCCCCTGTCCGTCCGGACGTCCGTCCGTCCACAATTTGATTGTGGACTCTCTACAGGTCACAATTCTTATCCGATTTTGACGAAACTTGAAATATAGGTTTATCCCCAAAAGATCTCGGTTCCTTTCGATATTGGCATGTATCGGATCAAAACTTCATGGATTATGGCCCCTGATTGTACGAAAAATCACGTTTTTAGCTTGTGGACCCTATAGAGGTCACAATTTTGAACCGATTTTGATGAATCTTGACATGCATGTTTGTAACCCAAAGATCTTGGTTCCTTTCGATATTTGCGGCTATCGGAATGTAATTTCCTGAATTATGGCCCCTGATTGTCCGAAAAATCACCCTTTTTAGCTTGTGGTCCCTCTGGAGGTCACAATTATTATTCGATTTAAAAAACCGTTTGATTATATCACCGTTACACCCTAAGGAAGGTTGAGTTCGAATTTCGGGAAAATCGGACGAAAATTGCCATACAAAATGGCCGCCGTTAGTACGCGAATACTGTTAAAAAATGGTATATCAAGGTTGTGGACCCTGTGGAGGTCACAATTTTGATTCGATTTTGATGAAACTTGAAATTCATGGTTATAACCCAAAGATCTTGCTTCCTTTCGATATTTGCGCATATCGGATCGTAACTTCCTGAATTATGGCCCCTGATTATACGCAAAATCGCCTTTTTTTTAGCTTGGAGGTCACAATTATTATTCGATTTAAAAAAACGTTTGATGATATCACCGTTACACCCTAAGGAAGGTTGAGTTCGAATTTCGGGAAAATCGGACGAAAATTGCCATACAAAATGGCCGCCGTTTGTACGCGAATACTGTTAAAAAATGGTATATCAAGGTTGTGGACCCTGTGGAGGTCACAATTTTGATTCGATTGTGATGAAACTTGAAATTCAAGGTTATAACCCAAAGATCTTGCTTCTTTTCGATATTTGCGCATATCGGATCGTAACTTCCTGAATTATGGCCCCTGATTATACGCAAAATCGCCTTTTTTTTTAGCTTGGAGGTCACAATTATTATCCGATTTAAAAAAAACGTTTGATTATATTACCGTTACACCGTAAGGAAGGATGAGTTCGAATTTCGGGAAAATCAGACCAAAATTGCCATACAAAATGGCCACCGTTTGTACGTGAATACTGTTAAAAAATGGTATATCAAGGTTGTGGACCCTGTAAAGGTCACAATTTTAATTCGATTTTGATGAAACTTGAAATGCGTGGTTATAACCCAAAGATCTTGGTTCCTTTCGGTATTTGCGCATATCGGATCGTAACTTCCTGAATTATTCGAATTTCGTGAAAATGGTACCAAAATTGCCGGAAGAAATGGTCGCCGTTTGTACGCGAATAGTGTAAAGATATGGTATATCATGGTTGTTGACTCTGTACAGGTCACAATTCTTATCCGATTTTGACGAAAAGTCACATTTCTAGGTTGTGTACCGTCACACCATAATCATTGTCGACTTCGAATTTCATGAATATCAGACTGGAACTGACCAACAAAATGGCTGCTCCCAATACAGTATGAAATACAGGACTTAATGATGTAGGAAAAATCACTTTCCGTATTGTTTGTTCTCTATCCATCTCTCGAAAATGTGGGCGTATCCTGCCTGGCAGTGCCAGCCTATCTTTTAATTTCTGCATAGAAATCTCTGGCCAGTTTGTTTTTTTTTGCAGAGTGCCATTCTTGTATATTGCAGTCTATGACCCTTTGTTTAAAACATGCTTAAGAAGTCGTCACGATTTCCTACTTATAACCAAACATATTGGAAACCATAATTATATAACATATCTTGGAAGCCCGATTACAGCTATACAAGTTTCAGTTATTTCCCTTTAGTTTAAAGATTATTTTTTTGCCCCGGTGCAATGTTTCTCACTACATTTAAATTTGTAACTTTGTGAGTTTTTGACCGATTTTGATATTATGTCTTTATAATTTTCCAAATCTACATATTTAACGTACATATTCAAACAGTTGAGTTCAACCTGATTCAAAAAGTATTAGTTTTGTTCAAAGTTATCTCATTTAATTTTTCGATGTTTTCTTACCATTTTCATTTCATTTTTCTGAAAGTTTTGAAATCGGAAGTCATCCCGATTACAGCAACACAAGTATCAGTTATTTCCCTTTAGTTTTCAGATTACTCAATGTTTCATACTATATTTAGACTTGTAACTTCGCGAGTTTTTGACCAATTTTGATAGTTTGTTATTCTTATCCTTTTATTTGAGATACTTGATATAATCGATGGCACGTGACGATGAATATGAAAGCTTTCATATCTGCATGCGACAGTAGCAGATCTAGTTATTATTTTTTTTTTGTGTATTTTCTGCAAATCGGATTTCTCAGAATCTAACCATGGGATCTTTCTAAAACCTTGACCTACCCCCCCAAAATTGGGGTGCGAACGTTGTTTAAATATATTTTCAAAACGTTTTACGAATCCGAAATCACCGAATTTTACGAACGAAAAAATTGACAATGCATAGTCGTAACTTTGTTATTTTTTGACCGATTTTACTAATTCTTTTTTCTTTGAATACCTTGAAAAAAATCATTTTCATCTGCAGTTTCACATTTTCGAATTTCGAAAATTCGTCGCTGTGATTTCGAACCGGAAGTTTAGACCAATTTGACAACTTCTTTAATAGTTGTACGATTTTCATGAAATTTAGTATACAAGTAGATCTTACCGATGTGACTTCAAAAATATAATTAGAAATTTTCTAAATTATCTCCCCTTGGTGAAATTAAGGATCAAAGTTTTCAAAAAAATCGTCGAAATATAGGTCAGAATGACCTAAATTTTTTTTTCGATACTAGACAAGGAATTACTGATTCGTACACAAAATATGGAGTTTGTCGATCGAACCGGAAGTGCCACCATCTTTAAACGTGAAAACTCAAAAAGGCTTTTTTGCTATTTTACTTACAGACTCGGGAGTTATATTTTCGGAATCCTTGAAGGAATGCCTAAAAATCTATCGGATCAGAATTTTGATTTCGGTCATGTGATGGTCACAATTTTGAATTGAAAATGAAAAATAGAAAAAATTTGAAAGGCCCGGAATTCGGAACACAATGACTGTCCTTCTAATTGAGCTAGAATGTTCAAACTTGGTGTAGACGTTCACTAGGTCACTATCTTGATTGAGTTCAAAGATGAGCATTTTCTGCTTAGGGTAAGCAGAGATAAGCATGCTGATTTGTTGATTCTTTAGGGCACGATAACTTCGGTTATAATGAAGGGAGGGTGGTGAAACTTTTGTCAATAGAGAGTCTAATAGGTAGCCTGTTGTGTGAAATGATTGTATCATTTTTTTTAAATATCAGGGATAGCCGAAAAAAAGAGATTGAAAATCCAAAAAGTCGTATTTTTACAATTTGGAGCATGTTTAGAGGTTTTTCTCGTTAAGTCAACATACTATTTTTTTGGAACTTCTTCTACAAAGAGTCTTATTGGAAGTCTTTTATATGAATCCATCGATCAACAGTCCAACATATCAGGAGTAGAAGAACAAAAGGATCGAACATTAAAAACGGCACCCTTTCATTGTTGAGCGAAACATGAAGTGTGGGTGACTACAATCTACGCATTTAGTCATCGTATAGAGCTTATTCAACAGTATCGAATTCCAACTGCTTAGGGATATTTTACGTGCACTCCAATGTGTACACGGGACCTTGGTTTTTCGTACCATCCGAAGGACTAGCTAGACAGCTGTGCTTGTCTGGCCCTCCGTTCTGCCTTACTGACAAGGGAACCACGCCAGGAAATCGAGATGAACTTTCTCTGTGCAGAACTTTCAATTCAGGCAAAACATTTATTGCATACGATTAAGCTGGTCATTTGGAGCTTATTTTCAAAAGTTTTGTAATAATCGGTTGGTAATTAAAGTACCGTGCACATTAAACTGTTAAAACAGAAAATTTCGCCCGGTTGAAATGTTTCTTGCTATAAGTCAGCAATTTTCCGAATTCAGGGAGGCTGGATGGCTGAATGGTTAGCATGTGCTCGCTGTATTGTCATTGAGTCAACGGGCGTCGTTTGGATCTCCAGGTTGCACGTGACATGGTGTATGATGTCCAACCTCGTGGGTTTTCTCCGTGTTCTTCGGTTTCCTCCCAACGGCTAAAGACCAGTACGTGCAAGGGGAGTTTTTAAATAAAATTAAAAAACATATTAGTCCCGAAATGACCTAGTTTGTGTCGAATGGACGTTAGGCCGCATTTCTCTCTTTCTCTTTTTAAAGTTTTGTAATAATCGGTTGGTAATCAAAGGTACTGTAAAAGTGATAAAACAGAAAATTTGGCCCGGTTGTAATGTTTCTCACTTTAAATTCAGCAATTTGTCGATTTTAAGGGGCAAACGTTTATTGCGAACGATTAAGCTGGTCAGGGGGAGCTTATTTTTAAAAGTTTCGTAATATTCGGTTGATAACTAAAGGTACCGTGCAAATTAAACTGTTAAAATAGAAAATTTGGCCCGGTTGAAATGTTTCTCGCTGTAGGTCAGCAATTTGCCGATTTTAGGGAGGTTGCGTGGCTGAATGGTTAGCACGTGCGCTCTGTATCATAACGTCTGTCATTGAGTCAACTGTCCTTGTTTCGATTTCTTGGTTGTTCGTGATAAGGAGTATGGTCGCATTACCAACCTCGTAGGCCGTAACGGCGCTGCCCGGGTAAAATTTCCCTCATTGCACACTTTATGGCGTATGCCCGTCTTCATTAGCCCATTGTAGGAGCAGAACAGTAGGACGTTAAACCCCATTCAATTTCATTTCATTTTCTCTATGTTGCTTATTTATTATAGTGGATAAATATTTTTCTGGTTCTAGCAATTATTTAATTTCTGCATATAAATCTCTGGCCAGTTTTTTTTTATTGCAGAGTGCCATTCTTGTATATTGCAGTCTATGACCCTTTGTTTGAAACATGCTTAAGAAGTTGTCACGATTTCCTACTTATAACCAAACATATTGGAAACCATAATTATATAACATATCTCTAATTTTGGAAGCCCGATTACAGCTATACAAGTTTAGGTTATTTCCCTTTACTTTAAAGATTATTTTATTGCCCGGGTGCAATGTTTCTCACTACATTTAAATTTGTAACTTTGTGAGTTTTTGAACGATTTTGATATTATGTCTTTATAATTTTCCAAATCTACATATTTAACGTACATATTCAAACAGTTGAGTTCAACCTGATTCAAAAAGTTTTAGTTTTGTTCAAAGTTATCTCATTCATCCCGATTACAGCAACACACGTATCAGTTATTTCCCTTTAGTTTTCAGATTACTCAATGTTTCATACTATATTTAGACTTGTAACTTCGCGAGTTTTTGACCAATTTTGATAGTTTGTTATTCTTATCCTTTTATTTGAGATACTTGATATAATCGATGACACGTGACGATGAATATGAAAGCTTTCATATCTGCATGGGACAGTAGCAGATCTAGTTATTTTTTTTTTTTGTGTATTTTCTGCAAATCGGATTTCTCAGAATCTAACCATGGGATCTTTCTGAAACTTTGACCTACCCCCCCAAAAATGGGGTGCGAACGTTGTTTAAATATATTTTCAAAACGTTTTACGAATCCGAAATCACCGAATTTTACGAACGAAAAAACTGACAATGCATAGTCGTAACTTTGTTATTTTTTGACCGATTTTACTAATTCTTTTTTCTTCGAATACCTTGAAAAAAATCGTTTTCATCTGCAGTTTCACATTTTCGAATTTCGAAAATTCGTCGCTGTGATTTCGAACCGGAAGTTTAGACCAATTTGACAACTTCTTTAATAGTAGTACGATATTCATGAAATTTAGTATACAAGTAGATCTTACCGATGTGACTTCAAAAATATAATTAGAAATTTTCTAAATTATCTCCCCTTGGTGAAATTAAGGATCAAAATTTTCAAAAAAATCGTCGAAATATAGGTCAGAATGACCTAAAAAAAAATTTCGATACTCGACAAGTAATTACTGATTCCTACACAAAATATGGAGTTTGTCGATCGAACCGGAAGTGCCACCATCTTGAAACGTGAAAAAACAATGAACTTTTGCGATATTGCTCTTACAGACACGGGAGTTATATTTTCTGAATCCTTGAAGGATGGCCCAAAAATCGTAGGGAGCAGAATTTTGATTTCGGTCACGTGATGGTCACCATTTTGAATTGAAAATGAAAAGTAGTAGCAATTTGAAGGGCCGAGACTTTGAAACACAATAACTCTCCTTCTAATTGAGCTAGAATGTTCAAACTTGGTGTAGACGTTCACTAGGTCAATGTCATGATTGAGTTCAAAGATGAGCATTTTCTGCCTAGGGTAAGCAGAGATAGGCATGCTGATTTGTTGATTCTTTAGGGCACGATAACTTCTGTTATAATGAAGGGAGGGCTGTGAAACTTTTGTCAATAGAGAGTCCAATAGCTAGCCTGTTGTGTGAAATCATTGTATCATTTATTTTAAATATCAGGGATAGGCGAAAAAAAGAGATTGAAAATCCAAAAAGTCGTATTTTTACAATTTGGAGCATGTTTAGAGGTCTTTCTCGTAAAGTCAACTTAATATTTTTGGGGAACTTCTTCTACAAAGAGTCTTATTGGTAGTCTTTTATATAAAACCATCGATCAACAATCCAACATATCAGGAGTAGAAGAACAAAAGGATCGAACATTGAAAACGGCACCCTTTCATTGTTAAGCAAAACATGCAGTGTGGGTGGCTACAATCTGCACATTTAGTCATCGTATAGAGCTTATTCAACAGTATCGAATTCCAACTGCTAAGGGATCTTTTACGTGCACTCCAATGTGTACACGGCGGGTGGGGGGACACGCCAGAAAATCGAGATGAACTTTCTCGGACAATGCAGGGATCGAACACCCGACCTCCTGGCTAGCAGGCCAACGCCTTAGCCACATAGTGTGGACACCCATCGTACATTTCATCCGTCAAATCAAAGCATTTCATTGCATTAGACCAATAATTAATTATTCTTAATTGAAAACTTTATTTTAATATTAGTCTGGCATTATTAAATCCTAATTTTATTGGTCTTATTTAAAATTAAACTTTCATTTAAGTATGAACAACCCTTAACGTGTCTCTTTAAAACATAAAAAAATACTCTAAAACAGTAGCTCAACCTTTTGACCTAAACTCATTAACTTACCATTTTTTGTGAGCCACTTGTTATTTTTCCTATGACATATTACACGTGTCTGATTTTAAAGGGGGGTTGGGTGGCTGAATGGTTAGCACGCGCGCCTGTCATTGAGTTAACTAGCGTGTTTTCGAATGCCCGGTTGTACGTGACAAGGAGTAAGGTCGCCTGTCCAACCGGTCATTTTTAATTTTTTTTCCCGCCATTTTCATTTCATTTTCTCATCCGTCTCATTACAGTAATACAAGTTTGAGGTATTTCCCTTTAGTTTTCAGATTATTGTTATGCCTGGGTGCAATGTTTCATACTATATTTAGACTTGTAACTTCGCGAGTTTTTGACCAATTTTGATAATTTTTTCTTCTTATCCTTTTATTTAGGATACTTGATACAATCAATGACACATGACGATGAATATGAAAGCTTTCATATCTGCATGGGACAGTAGCAGATCTAGTTAAGCTTTCATATTACATATGAAAGCTTATTGTTTCTGTTAAAGTTATTATTATTAAGCTTTCATATTACATATGAAAGCTTATTGTTTCTGTTAAAGTTATTATTAAGCTTTCATATTACATATGAAAGCTTATTGTTTCTGTTAAAGTTATTATTATTATTATTTTTTTTTTTGTGTGTTTTCTGCAAATCGGATTTCTCAGAATCTATCCATAGGATCTTTCTGAAATTTTGACCTACCCCCCCAAAAAATGGGGTGCGAACCTTGATTAAATATATTTTCGAAACGTTTTACGAATCCGAAATCACCGAATTTTACGAACGAAAAAAATGACAATGCATAGTCGTAACTTTGTTATTTTTTGACCGATTTTACTAATTCTTTTTTCTTTGAATACCTTTAAAAAAAACATTTTCATCTGCAGTTTCACATTTTCGAATTTCGAAAATTCGTCGCTGTGATTTCGAACCGGAAGATTAGACCAATTTGACAACTTCTTTAATAGTTGTACGATTTTCATGAAATTTAGTATCTAAGTAGATCCTACCGATGTGACTTCAAAAATATAATTAGAAATTTTCTAAATTATCTCCCCTTGACGAAATTAAGGATCAAAATTTTCAAAAAAATCATCGAAATATAGGTCAGAATGACCTGATTTTTTTTTTGGATACTAGATAAGTAATTACTGATTTGTACACAAAATATGGAGTTTGTCGATCGAACCGGAAGTGCCGCCATATTTAAAAGTGAAAAATCAATAAGGCTTTTTTGCTATTTTACTTACAGACTCGGGAGTTATATTTTCTGAATCCTTGTAGGAAGGCCTAAAAAATGTCGCGAATAGAATTTTGATTTCGGTCACGTGATGGTCACCATTTTGAATTGAAAATGAAAAATAGAAGCAATTTGAAGGGTCGGGACTTTGGAACACAATTACTCTCCTTCTAATTAAGCTAGAATGTTCAAACTTGGTGTAGACGTTCACTAGGTCAATGTTATGATTGAGTTCAAAGATGAGCATTTTCTGCTTAGGGTAAGCAGAGATAAACAAGCTAATTTGTTGATTCTTTAGGGCACGATAACTTCGGTTATAATGAAGGGAGGGCGGTGAAACTTTTGTCAATAGAGAGTCTAATAGCTAGCCTGTTGTGTGAAATCATTGTATTATTTTTTCTAAATATCAGGGATAGCCGAAAAAAAGAGATTGAAAACCCAAAAAGTCGTATTTTTACAATTTGGAGCATGTTTAGAGGTCTTTCTCGTAAAGTCAACATAATATTTTTTGGGAACTTCTTGTACAAAGAGTCTTATTGGTAGTCTTTTATATGAAACCATCGATCAACAGTCCAACATATCAGGAGTAGAAGAACAAAAGGATCGAACATTGAAAACGGCACCCTTTCATTGTTAAGCGAAACATGCAGTGTGGGTGACTACAATCTACACATTTAGTCATCGTATAGAGCTTATTCAACAGTATCGAATTCCAACTGCTTAGGGATATTTTACGTGCACTCCAATGTGTACACGGGACCTTGGTTTTTCGTCCCATCCGAATGACTAGACAGCTGTGCTTGTCAGGCCCTCCGTTCTGCCTCACTGACAAGGGGAACCACGCCGGGAAATCGAGATGAACTTTCTCCGTGCAGAACTTTCAATTCAGGCGAAAACGTTTATTGCATACGATTAAGCTGGTCAGTTGGAGCTTATTTTCAAAAGTTTTGTAATAATCGGTTGGTAATTAAAGTACCGTGCACATTAAACTGTTAAAACAGAAAATTTCGCCCGGTTGAAATGTTTCTTGCTATAAGTCAGCAATTTTCTGAATTCAGGGAGGCTGAATGGCTGAATGGTTAGCATGTGCGCACTGTATCGTAACGTTTGTCATTGAGTCAACGGGCGTCGTTTCGATCTCCAGGTTGCACGTGACATGAAGTATGATGTCCAACCTTGTGGGTTTTCTCCGTGTTCTTCGGTTTCCTCCCAACGGCTAAAGACCTGTAAGCGCAGGGGGAGTTTTTAAATAAAATTAAAAAACATATGTTAGTCCCGAAATGACCTAGTTTGTGTCGAATGGACATTAGGCCGCATTTCTCTCTTTCTCTTTTATTTTTAAAGTTTTGTAATAATCGGTTGGTAATCAAAGGTACTGTAAAAGTGATAAAACAGAAAATAATCGGTTGGTAATCAAAGGTACTGTAAAAGTCATAAAACAGAAAATTTCGCCCGGTTGTAATGTTTCTCACTTTAAAGTCAGCAATTTCCCGATTTTAAGTGGCAAACGTTTATTGCGAACGCTTAAGCTGGTCAGGGGGGAGCTTATTTTTAAAAGTTTTGTAATATTCGGTTGATAACTAAAGGTACCGTGCAAATTAAACTGTTACAATAGAAAATTTGGCCCGGTTGAAATGTTTCTCGCTGTAGGTCAGCAATTTGCCGATTTTAGGGAGGTTGCGTGGCTGAATGGTTAGCACGTGCGCTCTGTATCATAACGTCTGTCATTGAGTCAACTGCCGTTGTTTCGATTTTTTGGTTGTACGTGACAAGGAGTATGGTTGCCTGTCCAACCTCGTAGGCCGTAACCGCCGCTGCCCGGGTAAAATTTCCCTCATTGCACACATTATGGCATATGCCCGTCTTCATTAGCCCATTTTAGGAGCAGAACAGTCGGACGTTAAACCCCATTCAATTTCATTTCATTTTCTCTATGTTGCTTATTTATTATAGTGGATAAATATTTTTCTGGTTCTAGCAATTATTTAATTTCTGCATAGAAATCTTGCTTTGGCCAGTTTTTTTTATTGCAGAGTGCCATTCCTTTGTTTAAAACATGCTTAAGAAGTCGTCACGATTTCCTACTTATAACCAAACATATTGGAAATATTAGTCTGGCATTATTAAATCCTAATTTTATTGGTCTTATTTAAAATTAAACTTTCATTTAACTATGAACAACCCTTAACGTGTCTCTTTAAAACTATTAAGTACTCTAAAACAGTAGCTCAACCTTTTGACCTAAACTCATTAATTTACCATTTTGTTGTGAGCGACTTCTTATTCTTCCTATATGACATATTGCACGTGTCTGATTTCAAAGGGGGGTTGAGTGGCTGAATGGTAAGCACGCGCGCCTGTCATTGAGTAAACTAGCGTGTTTTCGAATGCCCGGTTGTACGTGACAAGGAGTAAGGTCGCCTGTCCAACCTGCCATTTTTAATTTTTTTTTTCCCGCCATTTTCATTTCATTTTCTCATCCGTCTCATTACAGTAATACAAGTTTCAGTTATTTCCCTTTAGTTTTCAGATTATTGTTATGCCTGGGTGCAATGTTTCATACTATATTTAGACTTGTAACTTCGCGAGTTTTTGACCAATTTTAATAATTTTTTCTTCGTATCCTTTTATTTAGGTTACTTGATACAATCAATGACACGTGACGATGAATATGAAAGCTTTCATATCTGCATGGGACAGTAGCAGATCTAGTTATTAAGCTTTCATATTACATATGAAAGCTTATTGTTTCTGTTAAAGTTATTATTATTATTATTTTTTTTTTTGTGTGTTTTCTGCAAATCGGATTTCTCAGAATCTATCCATAGGATCTTTCTGAAATTTTGACCTACCCCCCCAAAAATGGGGTGCGAACCTTGATTAAATATATTTTCGAAACGTTTTACGAATCCGAAAACACCGAATTTTACGAACGAAAAAAATGACAATGCATAGTCGTAACTTTGTTATTTTTTGACCGATTTTACTAATTCTTTTTTCTTTGAATACCTTTAAAAAAAACATTTTCATCTGCAGTTTCACATTTTCGAATTTCGAAAATTCGTCGCTGTGATTTCGAACCGGAAGATTAGACCAATTTGACAACTTCTTTAATAGTTGTACGATTTTCATGAAATTTAGTATCTAAGTAGATCCTACCGATGTGACTTCAAAAATATAATTAGAAATTTTCTAAATTATCTCCCCTTGACGAAATTAAGGATCAAAATTTTCAAAAAAATCATCGAAATATAGGTCAGAATGACCTGATTTTTTTTTTGGATACTAGATAAGTAATTACTGATTTGTATACAAAATATGGAGTTTGTCGATCGAACCGGAAGTGCCGCCATATTTAAAAGTGAAAAATCAATAAGGCTTTTTTGCTATTTTACTTACAGACTCGGGAGTTATATTTTCTGAATCCTTGTAGGAAGGCCTAAAAAATGTCGCGAATAGAATTTTGATTTCGGTCACGTGATGGTCACCATTTTGAATTGAAAATGAAAAATAGAAGCAATTTGAAGGGTCGGGACTTTGGAACACAATTACTCTCCTTCTAATTAAGCTAGAATGTTCAAACTTGGTGTAGACGTTCACTAGGTCAATGTTATGATTGAGTTCAAAGATGAGCATTTTCTGCTTAGGGTAAGCAGAGATAAACAAGCTAATTTGTTGATTCTTTAGGGCACGATAACTTCGGTTATAATGAAGGGAGGGCGGTGAAACTTTTGTCAATAGAGAGTCTAATAGCTAGCCTGTTGTGTGAAATCATTGTATTATTTTTTTCTAAATATCAGGGATAGCCGAAAAAAAGAGATTGAAAACCCAAAAAGTCGTATTTTTACAATTTGGAGCATGTTTAGAGGTCTTTCTCGTAAAGTCAACATAATATTTTTTGGGAACTTCTTGTACAAAGAGTCTTATTGGTAGTCTTTTATGTGAAACCATCTATCAACAGTCCAACATATCAGGAGTAGAAGAACAAAAGGATCGAACATTGAAAACGGCACCCTTTCATTGTTAAGCGAAACATGCAGTGTGGGTGACTACAATCTACACATTTAGTCATCGTATAGAGCTTATTCAACAGTATCGAATTCCAACTGCTTAGGGATATTTTACGTGCACTCCAATGTGTACACGGGACCTTGGTTTTTCGTCCCATCCGAATGACTAGACAGCTGTGCTTGTCAGGCCCTCCGTTCTGCCTCACTGACAAGGGGAACCACGCCGGGAAATCGAGATGAACTTTCTCCGTGCAGAACTTTCAATTCAGGCGAAAACGTTTATTGCATACGATTAAGCTGGTCAGTTGGAGCTTATTTTCAAAAGTTTTGTAATAATCGGTTGGTAATTAAAGTACCGTGCACATTAAACTGTTAAAACAGAAAATTTCGCCCGGTTGAAATGTTTCTTGCTATAAGTCAGCAATTTTCTGAATTCAGGGAGGCTGAATGGCTGAATGGTTAGCATGTGCGCACTGTATCGTAACGTATGTCATTGAGTCAACGGGCGTCGTTTCGATCTCCAGGTTGCACGTGACATGAAGTATGATGTCCAACCTTGTGGGTTTTCTCCGTGTTCTTCGGTTTCCTCCCAACGGCTAAAGACCTGTAAGCGCAGGGGGAGTTTTTAAATAAAATTAAAAAACATATGTTAGTCCCGAAATGACCTAGTTTGTGTCGAATGGACATTAGGCCGCATTTCTCTCTTTCTCTTTTATTTTTAAAGTTTTGTAATAATCGGTTGGTAATCAAAGGTACTGTAAAAGTGATAAAACAGAAAATAATCGGTTGGTAATCAAAGGTACTGTAAAAGTGATAAAACAGAAAATTTCGCCCGGTTGTAATGTTTCTCACTTTAAAGTCAGCAATTTCCCGATTTTAAGTGGCAAACGTTTATTGCGAACGCTTAAGCTGGTCAGGGGGGAGCTTATTTTTAAAAGTTTTGTAATATTCGGTTGATAACTAAAGGTACCGTGCAAATTAAACTGTTACAATAGAAAATTTGGCCCGGTTGAAATGTTTCTCGCTGTAGGTCAGCAATTTGCCGATTTTAGGGAGGTTGCGTGGCTGAATGGTTAGCACGTGCGCTCTGTATCATAACGTCTGTCATTGAGTCAACTGCCGTTGTTTCGATTTTTTGGTTGTACGTGACAAGGAGTATGGTTGCCTGTCCAACCTCGTAGGCCGTAACCGCCGCTGCCCGGGTAAAATTTCCCTCATTGCACACATTATGGCATATGCCCGTCTTCATTAGCCCATTTTAGGAGCAGAACAGTCGGACGTTAAACCCCATTCAATTTCATTTCATTTTCTCTATGTTGCTTATTTATTATAGTGGATAAATATTTTTCTGGTTCTAGCAATTATTTAATTTCTGCATAGAAATCTTGCTTTGGCCAGTTTTTTTTATTGCAGAGTGCCATTCTTGTTTAAACAAACATGATCCTTTGTTTAAAACATGCTTAAGAAGTCGTCACGATTTCCTACTTATAACCAAACATATTGGAAATATTAGTCTGGCATTATTAAATCCTAATTTTATTGGTCTTATTTAAAATTAAACTTTCATTTAACTATGAACAACCCTTAACGTGTCTCTTTAAAACTATTAAGTACTCTAAAACAGTAGCTCAACCTTTTGACCTAAACTCATTAATTTACCATTTTGTTGTGAGCGACTTCTTATTCTTCCTATGTGACATATTGCACGTGTCTGATTTCAAAGGGGGGTTGAGTGGCTGAATGGTAAGCACGCGCGCCTGTCATTGAGTAAACTAGCGTGTTTTCGAATGCCCGGTTGTACGTGACAAGGAGTAAGGTCGCCTGTCCAACCTGCCATTTTTAATTTTTTTTTCCCGCCATTTTCATTTCATTTTCTCATCCGTCTCATTACAGTAATACAAGTTTCAGTTATTTCCCTTTAGTTTTCAGATTATTGTTATGCCTGGGTGCAATGTTTCATACTATATTTAGACTTGTAACTTCGCGAGTTTTTGACCAATTTTAATAATTTTTTCTTCGTATCCTTTTATTTAGGTTACTTGATACAATCAATGACACGTGACGATGAATATGAAAGCTTTCATATCTGCATGGGACAGTAGCAGATCTAGTTATTATTTTTTTTTTTGTGTGTTTTCTGCAAATCGGATTTCTCAGAATCTATCCATAGAATCTTTCTGAAATTTTGACCTACCCCCCCAAAAATGGGGTGCGAACCTTGATTAAATATATTTTCGAAACGTTTTACGAATCCGAAATCACCGAATTTTACGAACGAAAAAAATGACAATGCATAGTCGTAACTTTGTTATTTTTTGACCGATTTTACTAATTCTTTTTTCTTTGAATACCTTTAAAAAAACCATTTTCATCTGCAGTTTCACATTTTCGAATTTCGAAAATTCGTCGCTGTGATTTCGAACCGGAAGATTAGACCAATTTGACAACTTCTTTAATAGTTGTACGATTTTCATGAAATTTAGTATCTAAGTAGATCCTACCGATGTGACTTCAAAAATATAATTAGAAATTTTCTAAATTATCTCCCCTTGACGAAATTAAGGATCAAAATTTTCAAAAAAATCATCGAAATATAGGTCAGAATGACCTGATTTTTTTTTTGGATACTAGATAAGTAATTACTGATTTGTACACAAAATATGGAGTTTGTCGATCGAACCGGAAGTGCCGCCATATTTAAAAGTGAAAAATCAATAAGGCTTTTTTGCTATTTTACTTACAGACTCGGGAGTTATATTTTCTGAATCCTTGTAGGAAGGCCTAAAAAATGTCGCGAATAGAATTTTGATTTCGGTCACGTGATGGTCACCATTTTGAATTGAAAATGAAAAATAGAAGCAATTTGAAGGGTCGGGACTTTGGAACACAATTACTCTCCTTCTAATTAAGCTAGAATGTTCAAACTTGGTGTAGACGTTCACTAGGTCAATGTTATGATTGAGTTCAAAGATGAGCATTTTCTGCTTAGGGTAAGCAGAGATAAACAAGCTAATTTGTTGATTCTTTAGGGCACGATAACTTCGGTTATAATGAAGGGAGGGCGGTGAAACTTTTGTCAATAGAGAGTCTAATAGCTAGCCTGTTGTGTGAAATCATTGTATTATTTTTTCTAAATATCAGGGATAGCCGAAAAAAAGAGATTGAAAACCCAAAAAGTCGTATTTTTACAATTTGGAGCATGTTTAGAGGTCTTTCTCGTAAAGTCAACATAATATTTTTTGGGAACTTCTTGTACAAAGAGTCTTATTGGTAGTCTTTTATATGAAACCATCGATCAACAGTCCAACATATCAGGAGTAGAAGAACAAAAGGATCGAACATTGAAAACGGCACCCTTTCATTGTTAAGCGAAACATGCAGTGTGGGTGACTACAATCTACACATTTAGTCATCGTATAGAGCTTATTCAACAGTATCGAATTCCAACTGCTTAGGGATATTTTACGTGCACTCCAATGTGTACACGGGACCTTGGTTTTTCGTCCCATCCGAATGACTAGACAGCTGTGCTTGTCAGGCCCTCCGTTCTGCCTCACTGACAAGGGGAACCACGCCGGGAAATCGAGATGAACTTTCTCCGTGCAGAACTTTCAATTCAGGCGAAAACGTTTATTGCATACGATTAAGCTGGTCAGTTGGAGCTTATTTTCAAAAGTTTTGTAATAATCGGTTGGTAATTAAAGTACCGTGCACATTAAACTGTTAAAACAGAAAATTTCGCCCAGTTGAAATGTTTCTTGCTATAAGTCAGCAATTTTCTGAATTCAGGGAGGCTGAATGGCTGAATGGTTAGCATGTGCGCACTGTATCGTAACGTCTGTCATTGAGTCAACGGGCGTCGTTTCGATCTCCAGGTTGCACGTGACATGAAGTATGATGTCCAACCTTGTGGGTTTTCTCCGTGTTCTTCGGTTTCCTCCCAACGGCTAAAGACCTGTAAGCGCAGGGGGCGTTTTTAAATAAAATTAAAAAACATATGTTAGTCCCGAAATGACCTAGTTTGTGTCGAATGGACATTAGGCCGCATTTCTCTCTTTCTCTTTTATTTTTAAAGTTTTGTAATAATCGGTTGGTAATCAAAGGTACTGTAAAAGTGATAAAACAGAAAATAATCGGTTGGTAATCAAAGGTACTGTAAAAGTCATCAAACAGAAAATTTCGCCCGGTTGTAATGTTTCTCACTTTAAAGTCAGCAATTTCCCGATTTTAAGTGGCAAACGTTTATTGCGAACGCTTAAGCTGGTCAGGGGGGAGCTTATTTTTAAAAGTTTTGTAATATTCGGTTGATAACTAAAGGTACCGTGCAAATTAAACTGTTACAATAGAAAATTTGGCCCGGTTGAAATGTTTCTCGCTGTAGGTCAGCAATTTGCCGATTTTAGGGAGGTTGCGTGGCTGAATGGTTAGCACGTGCGCTCTGTATCATAACGTCTGTCATTGAGTCAACTGCCGTTGTTTCGATTTTTTGGTTGTACGTGACAAGGAGTATGGTTGCCTGTCCAACCTCGTAGGCCGTAACCGCCGCTGCCCGGGTAAAATTTCCCTCATTGCACACATTATGGCATATGCCCGTCTTCATTAGCCCATTTTAGGAGCAGAACAGTCGGACGTTAAACCCCATTCAATTTCATTTCATTTTCTCTATGTTGCTTATTTATTATAGTGGATAAATATTTTTCTGGTTCTAGCAATTATTTAATTTCTGCATAGAAATCTTGCTTTGGCCAGTTTTTTTTATTGCAGAGTGCCATTCTTGTTTAAACAAACATGATCCTTTGTTTAAAACATGCTTAAGAAGTCGTCACGATTTCCTACTTATAACCAAACATATTGGAAATATTAGTCTGGCATTATTAAATCCTAATTTTATTGGTCTTATTTAAAATTAAACTTTCATTTAACTATGAACAACCCTTAACGTGTCTCTTTAAAACTATTAAGTACTCTAAAACAGTAGCTCAACCTTTTGACCTAAACTCATTAATTTACCATTTTGTTGTGAGCGACTTCTTATTCTTCCTATATGACATATTGCACGTGTCTGATTTCAAAGGGGGGTTGAGAGGCTGAATGGTAAGCACGCGCGCCTGTCATTGAGTTAACTAGCGTGTTTTCGAATGCCCGGTTGTACGTGACAAGGAGTAAGGTCGCCTGTCCAACCTGCCATTTTTAATTTTTTTTTCCCGCCATTTTCATTTCATTTTCTCATCCGTCTCATTACAGTAATACATGTTTCAGTTATTTCCCTTTAGTTTTCAGATTATTGTTATGCCTGGGTGCAATGTTTCATACTATATTTAGACTTGTAACTTCGCGAGTTTTTGACCAATTTTAATAATTTTTTCTTCGTATCCTTTTATTTAGGTTACTTGATACAATCAATGACACGTGACGATGAATATGAAAGCTTTCATATCTGCATGGGACAGTAGCAGATCTAGTTAAGCTTTCATATTACATATGAAAGCTTATTGTTTCTGTTAAAGTTATTATTATTATTATTTTTTTTTTTGTGTGTTTTCTGCAAATCGGATTTCTCAGAATCTATCCATAGGATCTTTATGAAATTTTGACCTACCCCCCCAAAAATGGGGTGCGAACCTTGATTAAATATATTTTCGAAACGTTTTACGAATCCGAAATCACCGAATTTTACGAACGAAAAAAATGACAATGCATAGTCGTAACTTTGTTATTTTTTGACCGATTTTACTAATTCTTTTTTCTTTGAATACCTTTAAAAAAACCATTTTCATCTGCAGTTTCACATTTTCGAATTTCGAAAATTCGTCGCTGTGATTTCGAACCGGAAGATTAGACCAATTTGACAACTTCTTTAATAGTTGTACGATTTTCATGAAATTTAGTATCTAAGTAGATCCTACCGATGTGACTTCAAAAATATAATTAGAAATTTTCTAAATTATCTCCCCTTGACGAAATTAAGGATCAAAATTTTCAAAAAAATCATCGAAATATAGGTCAGAATGACCTGATTTTTTTTTTGGATACTAGATAAGTAATTACTGATTTGTACACAAAATATGGAGTTTGTCAATCGAACCGGAAGTGCCGCCATATTTAAAAGTGAAAAATCAATAAGGCTTTTTTGCTATTTTACTTACAGACTCGGGAGTTATATTTTCTGAATCCTTGTAGGAAGGCCTAAAAAATGTCGCGAATAGAATTTTGATTTCGGTCACGTGATGGTCACCATTTTGAATTGAAAATGAAAAATAGAAGCAATTTGAAGGGTCGGGACTTTGGAACACAATTACTCTCCTTCTAATTAAGCTAGAATGTTCAAACTTGGTGTAGACGTTCACTAGGTCAATGTTATGATTGAGTTCAAAGATGAGCATTTTCTGCTTAGGGTAAGCAGAGATAAACAAGCTAATTTGTTGATTCTTTAGGGCACGATAACTTCGGTTATAATGAAGGGAGGGCGGTGAAACTTTTGTCAATAGAGAGTCTAATAGCTAGCCTGTTGTGTGAAATCATTGTATTATTTTTTCTAAATATCAGGGATAGCCGAAAAAAAGAGATTGAAAAACCCAAAAAGTCGTATTTTTACAATTTGGAGCATGTTTAGAGGTCTTTCTCGTAAAGTCAACATAATATTTTTTGGGAACTTCTTGTACAAAGAGTCTTATTGGTAGTCTTTTATATGAAACCATCGATCAACAGTCCAACATATCAGGAGTAGAAGAACAAAAGGATCGAACATTGAAAACGGCACCCTTTCATTGTTAAGCGAAACATGCAGTGTGGGTGACTACAATCTACACATTTAGTCATCGTATAGAGCTTATTCAACAGTATCGAATTCCAACTGCTTAGGGATATTTTACGTGCACTCCAATGTATACACGGGACCTTGGTTTTTCGTCCCATCCGAATGACTAGACAGCTGTGCTTGTCAGGCCCTCCGTTCTGCCTCACTGACAAGGGGAACCACGCCGGGAAATCGAGATGAACTTTCTCCGTACAGAACTTTCAATTCAGGCGAAAACGTTTATTGCATACGATTAAGCTGGTCAGTTGGAGCTTATTTTCAAAAGTTTTGTAATAATCGGTTGGTAATTAAAGTACCGTGCACATTAAACTGTTAAAACAGAAAATTTCGCCCGGTTGAAATGTTTCTTGCTATAAGTCAGCAATTTTCTGAATTCAGGGAGGCTGAATGGCTGAATGGTTAGCATGTGCGCACTGTATCGTAACGTCTGTCATTGACTCAACGGGCGTCGTTTCGATCTCCAGGTTGCACGTGACATGAAGTATGATGTCCAACCTTGTGGGTTTTCTCCGTGTTCTTCGGTTTCCTCCCAACGGCTAAAGACCTGTAAGCGCAGGGGGAGTTTTTAAATAAAATTAAAAAACATATGTTAGTCCCGAAATGACCTAGTTTGTGTCGAATGGACATTAGGCCGCATTTCTCTCTTTCTCTTTTATTTTTAAAGTTTTGTAATAATCGGTTGGTAATCAAAGGTACTGTAAAAGTGATAAAACAGAAAATAATCGGTTGGTAATCAAAGGTACTGTAAAAGTCATAAAACAGAAAATTTCGCCCGGTTGTAATGTTTCTCACTTTAAAGTCAGCAATTTCCCGATTTTAAGTGGCAAACGTTTATTGCGAACGCTTAAGCTGGTCAGGGGGGAGCTTATTTTTAAAAGTTTTGTAATATTCGGTTGATAACTAAAGGTACCGTGCAAATTAAACTGTTACAATAGAAAATTTGGCCCGGTTGAAATGTTTCTCGCTGTAGGTCAGCAATTTGCCGATTTTAGGGAGATTGCGTGGCTGAATGGTTAGCACGTGCGCTCTGTATCATAACGTCTGTCATTGAGTCAACTGCCGTTGTTTCGATTTCCAACATATTGGAAATATTAGTCTGGCATTATTAAATCCTAATTTTATTGGTCTTATTTAAAATTAAACTTTCATTTAACTATGAACAACCCTTAACGTGTCTCTTTAAAACTATTAAGTACTCTAAAACAGTAGCTCAACCTTTTGACCTAAACTCATTAATTTACCATTTTGTTGTGAGCGACTTCTTATTCTTCCTATATGACATATTGCACGTGTCTGATTTCAAAGGGGGGGTTGAGTGGCTGAATGGTAAGCACGCGCGCCTGTCATTGAGTAAACTAGCGTGTTTTCGAATGCCCGGTTGTACGTGACAAGGAGTAAGGTCGCCTGTCCAACCTGCCATTTTTAATTTTTTTTTCCCGCCATTTTCATTTCATTTTCTCATCCGTCTCATTACAGTAATACAAGTTTCAGTTATTTCCCTTTAGTTTTCAGATTATTGTTATGCCTGGGTGCAATGTTTCATACTATATTTAGACTTGTAACTTCGCGAGTTTTTGACCAATTTTAATAATTTTTTCTTCGTATCCTTTTATTTAGGTTACTTGATACAATCAATGACACGTGACGATGAATATGAAAGCTTTCATATCTGCATGGGACAGTAGCAGATCTAGTTATTATTATTTTTTTTTGTGTGTGTTTTCTGCAAATCGGATTTCTCAGAATCTATCCATAGGATCTTTCTGAAATTTTGACCTACCCCCCCAAAAATGGGGTGCGAACCTTGATTAAATATATTTTCGAAACGTTTTACGAATCCGAAATCACCGAATTTTACGAACGAAAAAAATGACAATGCATAGTCGTAACTTTGTTATTTTTTGACCGATTTTACTAATTCTTTTTTCTTTGAATACCTTTAAAAAAACCATTTTCATCTGCAGTTTCACATTTTCGAATTTCGAAAATTCGTCGCTGTGATTTCGAACCGGAAGATTAGACCAATTTGACAACTTCTTTAATAGTTGTACGATTTTCATGAAATTTAGTATCTAAGTAGATCCTACCGATGTGACTTCAAAAATATAATTAGAAATTTTCTAAATTATCTCCCCTTGACGAAATTAAGGATCAAAATTTTCAAAAAAATCATCGAAATATAGGTCAGAATGACCTGATTTTTTTTTTGGATACTAGATAAGTAATTACTGATTTGTACACAAAATATGGAGTTTGTCGATCGAACCGGAAGTGCCGCCATATTTAAAAGTGAAAAATCAATAAGGCTTTTTTGCTATTTTACTTACAGACTCGGGAGTTATATTTTCTGAATCCTTGTAGGAAGGCCTAAAAAATGTCGCGAATAGAATTTTGATTTCGGTCACGTGATGGTCACCATTTTGAATTGAAAATGAAAAATAGAAGCAATTTGAAGGGTCGGGACTTTGGAACACAATTACTCTCCTTCTAATTAAGCTAGAATGTTCAAACTTGGTGTAGACGTTCACTAGGTCAATGTTATGATTGAGTTCAAAGATGAGCATTTTCTGCTTAGGGTAAGCAGAGATAAACAAGCTAATTTGTTGATTCTTTAGGGCACGATAACTTCGGTTATAATGAAGGGAGGGCGGTGAAACTTTTGTCAATAGAGAGTCTAATAGCTAGCCTGTTGTGTGAAATCATTGTATTATTTTTTCTAAATATCAGGGATAGCCGAAAAAAAGAGATTGAAAACCCAAAAAGTCGTATTTTTACAATTTGGAGCATGTTTAGAGGTCTTTCTCGTAAAGTCAACATAATATTTTTTGGGAACTTCTTGTACAAAGAGTCTTATTGGTAGTCTTTTATATGAAACCATCGATCAACAGTCCAACATATCAGGAGTAGAAGAACAAAAGGATCGAACATTGAAAACGGCACCCTTTCATTGTTAAGCGAAACATGCAGTGTGGGTGACTACAATCTACACATTTAGTCATCGTATAGAGCTTATTCAACAGTATCGAATTCCAACTGCTTAGGGATATTTTACGTGCACTCCAATGTGTACACGGGACCTTGGTTTTTCGTCCCATCCGAATGACTAGACAGCTGTGCTTGTCAGGCCCTCCGTTCTGCCTCACTGACAAGGGGAACCACGCCGGGAAATCGAGATGAACTTTCTCCGTGCAGAACTTTCAATTCAGGCGAAAACGTTTATTGCATACGATTAAGCTGGTCAGTTGGAGCTTATTTTCAAAAGTTTTGTAATAATCGGTTGGTAATTAAAGTACCGTGCACATTAAACTGTTAAAACAGAAAATTTCGCACGGTTGAAATGTTTCTTGCTATAAGTCAGCAATTTTCTGAATTCAGGGAGGCTGAATGGCTGAATGGTTAGCATGTGCGCACTGTATCGTAACGTCTGTCATTGAGTCAACGGGCGTCGTTTCGATCTCCAGGTTGCACGTGACATGAAGTATGATGTCCAACCTTGTGGGTTTTCTCCGTGTTCTTCGGTTTCCTCCCAACGGCTAAAGACCTGTAAGCGCAGGGGGAGTTTTTAAATAAAATTAAAAAACATATGTTAGTCCCGAAATGACCTAGTTTGTGTCGAATGGACATTAGGCCGCATTTCTCTCTTTCTCTTTTATTTTTAAAGTTTTGTAATAATCGGTTGGTAATCAAAGGTACTGTAAAAGTGATAAAACAGAAAATAATCGGTTGGTAATCAAAGGTACTGTAAAAGTCATAAAACAGAAAATTTCGCCCGGTTGTAATGTTTCTCACTTTAAAGTCAGCAATTTCCCGATTTTAAGTGGCAAACGTTTATTGCGAACGCTTAAGCTGGTCAGGGGGGAGCTTATTTTTAAAAGTTTTGTAATATTCGGTTGATAACTAAAGGTACCGTGCAAATTAAACTGTTACAATAGAAAATTTGGCCCGGTTGAAATGTTTCTCGCTGTAGGTCAGCAATTTGCCGATTTTAGGGAGGTTGCGTGGCTGAATGGTTAGCACGTGCGCTCTGTATCATAACGTCTGTCATTGAGTCAACTGCCGTTGTTTCGATTTTTTGGTTGTACGTGACAAGGAGTATGGTTGCCTGTCCAACCTCGTAGGCCGTAACCGCCGCTGCCCGGGTAAAATTTCCCTCATTGCGCACATTATGGCATATGCCCGTCTTCATTAGCCCATTTTAGGAGCAGAACAGTCGGACGTTAAACCCCATTCAATTTCATTTCATTTTCTCTATGTTGCTTATTTATTATAGTGGATAAATATTTTTCTGGTTCTAGCAATTATTTAATTTCTGCATAGAAATCTTGCTTTGGCCAGTTTTTTTTATTGCAGAGTGCCATTCTTGTTTAAACAAACATGATCCTTTGTTTAAAACATGCTTAAGAAGTCGTCACGATTTCCTACTTATAACCAAACATATTGGAAATATTAGTCTGGCATTATTAAATCCTAATTTTATTGGTCTTATTTAAAATTAAACTTTCATTTAACTATGAACAACCCTTAACGTGTCTCTTTAAAACTATTAAGTACTCTAAAACAGTAGCTCAACCTTTTGACCTAAACTCATTAATTTACCATTTTGTTGTGAGCGACTTCTTATTCTTCCTATATGACATATTGCACGTGTCTGATTTCAAAGGGGGGTTGAGTGGCTGAATGGTAAGCACGCGCGCCTGTCATTGAGTAAACTAGCGTGTTTTCGAATGCCCGGTTGTACGTGACAAGGAGTAAGGTCGCCTGTCCAACCTGCCATTTTTAATTTTTTTTTCCCGCCATTTTCATTTCATTTTCCCATCCGTCTCATTACAGTAATACAAGTTTCAGTTATTTCCCTTTAGTTTTCAGATTATTGTTATGCCTGGGTGCAATGTTTCATACTATATTTAGACTTGTAACTTCGCGAGTTTTTGACCAATTTTAATAATTTTTTCTTCGTATCCTTTTATTTAGGTTACTTGATACAATCAATGACACGTGACGATGAATATGAAAGCTTTCATATCTGCATGGGACAGTAGCATATCTAGTTATTGTTATTTTTTTTTTGTGTTTTATCCACAAATCGGATTTCTCAGAATCTAACCACAGTATCTTCATGAAACTTTTACCTACCCCCCCAAAAATGGGTGGTAGCTGTTGATTAAATATATTTTCAAAACGTTTTACGAATCCGAAATCACCGAAATTTACGAACGACAAAATGGACAATGCATAGTCGTAACTTTATTGTTTTTTGACCGATTTTACTAAATCTTTTTTCTTTGAATACCTTGAAAAAAATCATTTTCATCAGCAGTTTCACATTTTCGAATTTCGAAAATTCGTCGCTGTGATTTCGAACCGGAAGTTTAGACCAATTTGACAACTTCTTTAATAGTTGTGCGATTTTCATTCAATTTAGTATATAAGTAGATCCTACCGATGTGACTTCAAAAATATAATTATAAATTTTCTAAATTATCTCCCCTTGGTGAAATTAAGGATCAAAGTTTTCAAAAAAATCGTCGAAATATAGGTCAGAATGACCTAATTTTTTTTTTCGATACTAGACAAGGAATTACTGATTCGTACACAAAATATGGAGTTTGTCGATCGAACCGGAAGTGCCACCATCTTGAAACGTGAAAAATCAATAAGGCTTTTTTGCTATTTTACTTACAGACTCGGGGGTTATATTTTCTGAATCCTTGTAGGAAGGCCTAAAAAAATGTCGCGAACAGAATTTTGATTTAGGTCAACCGGGAGTCACCATTTTGAATTGAAAATCAAAAATAGAAGCAATTTGAAGGGCCGAGACTTTTGAGCACAATAACTCTCATTCTAATTAAGCTAGAATGTTCTTACTTGGTGTAGACGTTCACTAGGTCAATGTTATGATGAAGTTCAAAGATGAGCATTTTCTGCTTAGGGTAAGCAGAGATAAGCATATTGATTTGTTGATTCTTTAGGGCACGATAACTTCGGTTATAATGAAGGGAGGGCGGTGAAACTTTTGTCAATAGAGAGTCTTATAGCTAGCCTGTTGTGTGAAATCATTGTATCATTTTTTTTTAAATATCAGGGATAGCCGAAAAAAGGAGATTGAAAATCCAAAAAGTCGTATTTTTACAACTTGGAGTATGTTTAGAGGTCTTTCTCGTAAAGTCAACATAATATTTGTTGGGAACTTCTTCTACAAAGAGTCTTATTGGTAGTCTTTTATATGAAACCATCGATCAACAGTCCAACATATCAGGAGTAGAAGAACAAAAGGATCGAACATTGAAAACGGCACCCTTTCATTGTTAAGCGAAACATGCAGTGTGGGTGACTACAATCTACACATTTAGTCATCGTATAGAGCTTATTCAACAGTATCGAATTCCAACTGCTTAGGGATATTTTACGTGCACTCCAATGTGTACACGGGACCGTGGTTTTCGTCCCATCCGAACTAGACAGCCGTTCTGCCTCACTGACAAGGGGGAACCACGCCGGGAAATCGAGATGAACTTTCTCCGTGCAGAACTTTCAATTCAAGCCAAACTTTTATTGCATACGATTACGCTGGTCAGTTGGAGCTTATTTTCAAAAGTTTTGTAATAATCGGTTGGTAATTGAAGTACCATGCACATTAAACTGTTAAAACAGAAAATTTCGCCCGGTTCAAATGTTTCTTGCTATAAGTCAGCAATTTTCCGAATTCAGGGAGGCTGAATGGTTAGCATGTGCGCGCTGTATCGTAACGTCTGTCATTGAGTCAACGGGCGTCGTTTCGATCGCCAGGTTGCACGTGACATGGAATATGATGTCCAACCCCGTTTATTGCGAACGATTAAGCTGTTCAGGGGGAGCTTATTTTTAAAAGTTTTGTAATATTCGGTTGATAACTAAAGGTACCGTGCAAATTAAACTGTTAAAATAGAAAATTTGGCCCGGTTGAAATGTTTCTCGCTGTAGGTCAGCTAGAATGTTCAAACTTGATCGAGTTCACAGCAGAAATAACAGTGAAACGATCAACGAACTCATAGCAGAAATAACTTAACGAATTCATAGCAGAAATGAAATGGGGTTTTACGTCCTACTCTTCTGCACCTGACCTGGGCTAATGGAAGACGGCCATACGCCACACAGTGTGCTATGAGGGAATTTTTGCCCGGGCAAGGGATCTTTTACGTGCACTCCAATGTGTACACGGGACCTCGGTTTTTCGTCCCATCCGAACGACTAGGCAGCTGTCCTTATCAGGCCCTCCTTCTGCATCACTGACAAGAGGAAACCACGCCGGAAAATCGAGATGAGCTTTCTCGGCCAATGCAAGGATCGAACACCCGACCTCCATTCTAACGAGCCAGCGCCTTGCCCACTTAGCCACCGTGATTCCCATAAATAGTAGTAGTAATAGTAGACGAGTTCATAGTAGAAAAAACAGCGAAACAATGAACGAATCATAGCAGAAACCAGAAGGCTATCAATACACTGTGAAATTTGAAACCTAAATGGCCCGGCTAGGAACAATATCTACATGCCCGTAAAAGACTACTTAACAGTTGGAATTCGAAAGAAAAGACCGTAACGACGCTGTCCGATCAAACTTTAGTTAATTCAGTCGGTGCAAAAAGATAGGTCGTTAAAACCATTTCTGTTCAGTTCATTCCATTTCCTTAAATCTATGAAAGTTGTGTGAATTGGGAATCGCGTATTACTCAACAGTTTCAGGGGAGATAAGCCGTCTTTGAGATTGGAAATCAATTTTTGATATCGACTGTGTATGATTGCTACTAGATCGATTGTGATTCAGGTTCTAATCAGTTTGGATTGAAGAATCGGGGTGGTATATGTGTGTGTGATGGGGTGGGGGTGGTGTCACAAGACGCTATATCCCATTCGCAACCACTTTTTCAACTGCTTTGATTTTTTTCGCGGGGAGGCTGGCGCCTCCAGCGCCTCAGCTATAAAACGCTTTTGAACTAACAGTACTATTGACATAATACCGTTTTTTCCAGTAATGGTAACTCACTCGTTTCTTCAAGAATCATTCGGCATTCCAGGTATGCTACATTCTATTCGCTGTCTTCCATAGGAGCGGTAAGATGAGACCTGTTTGTGGGAAAATCCCTAAACAATATGCGAGGGTGGAATAATCGTACATTACTTTAAGGTTTGCGTGAAGTAATTGACATATCGAAATTACAGTTATATGCACTGAATAACCATGACACGGAGAGAGAGAGAGAGAGAGAGAGAGAGAGAGAGAGAGAGAGAGAGAGAAATGGGGTTTAACGTCCACTCGACGCAAACTAGGTCATTTTGGGACTAACATATGGTTTAATTTTATTTCAATAATCTGCTTGCGCATATTAACAGTGGGAGGAAACCGCAGGTCCCGGGATAAACCCAGGAGATTGGACAGGCGAGATTGTAGGTTAGGGTTAGGGTAAGCGCTAAGGTTAGGTCTTGGGTTAGGATTAGCGATATCCCTATTTACATCTCGTGACCTTTGACCAAACGTTATGAAGACAGGATGTGACGTATATATGCACATTGAGGTTATCAAGCTATAGACCGGACTAGTAGTAAGCTATAAACGGATAAATAACAAGAGTTTATATGTATATTATTTTATTAAATTTATATATATCTTAACTCCCTGATTTACGTATATACATTATGCATGAACAATAGAAACTATATACTAGTATTTATAAGTATTAAAGCTATGGTAATATTATGCTATCAAATAGCCGTATTGTCTTAATATTTGTTGTAACCGCAACCTTGATAGTTATTGTAAGAAGGATAACGGTTGTAGTTGTTGTATCCGTTACCGTATCCGTTGTTATTGTAGTTGTTATATCCCTTCCCATATTCGTTGTTATTGTGGCCATTGTTGTAACCGTTGTTGTAATTGTAGGGGCCGTTGTAACTATTGTATCCTTTATTATTGTATTGGTTGTACTTGTATAGTCCGTTGTTGTATCGTTACCAACGATACCATGACCAATTCCGTGTCCAACAATACCGTGTCCGATACCGTTACCAACGATGTCATGCCCAATGCCGTTACCAATCTTTCCATGTCCAATAAGTCCGTGTCCGATTCCGTTTCCAATGATACCATGTCCGATACCGTTACCAACGATACCATGACCAATTCCGTTTCCAACAATACCGTGTCCGATACCGTTATCAACGATGCCATGCCCAATGCCGTTACCAATCTCTCCATGTCCAATAAGTCCGTGTCCGATTCCGTTTCCAATGATACCATGTCCGATACTGTTACCAACGATACCATGGCCAATTCCGTTTCTAACAATACCGTGTCCAATACCGTTACCGATACCGTTACCAACAATACCATGACCAATTCCGTTACCAATAACACCGACTTTGCCAACAGCTACTATTCCGTGTCTGCGTCGGTTTCCTTGGATACCATGTCCAATACCATGGTTGAGTCCGTTGCCAATAGCTCCTACACCAACAAGACCATGTCCAACACCGGCATGTCCTCTTCCATATCCTTTACCAATTCCGTTTGCAAAGACACCAACACCATGTCCGAAACCGTGTCCGATTTTGGGAAGCAGCTACTGTCAAACAGACAGCGAAAGCGACGAAAGCCTGAAAAAGAAAAAAAAAACATGTGTTTTACAGAAATAGCCGTAGATTTGATTCCATACTAAAAAAAAAATCGCGAGGGTTTATTTATAACCAAAAACTTGACAATCAAGAAATTTTACTGTGCCGCCATTATTTAGTACATGATCGAGTTTTGGCGTTACCAGGCAAAATCACAAGTAATGTTCAACTCTGGGTAATAATTTACACTTTTTATAATTTACCGTTCTGGCCCTATGAATATAAAACTGCCTTTAATACAATGTCAAGGGCGATAAGCAATAATACAACAGTGACGATGCAATACCATGTTCAACCCTCGGTAATTTCTACCAGTTTTAAATTTAAAGATGGACCTATGGGTATGCATGCCAAGTGCGATAAGCAATCATATAAAAATTTAGTATGTAATGAAACTTATTAGTGCTATACCAAATTAGATATCAGGTTTCTTGTCTAGAAAGTTCAAGTATATCCCATCTGGGTCACGATCCTTGTCACTACATACCGCTAATTAGAAGTATTGAAGATTATTTAGTCAACAAGTTAAATTTACTCTCTGTAGAGTGTTACAATGTTTTACTGTATTATTCCAGTCTGTACAGAACAGAGGGCGAAAAAGCAAGTCCCATTTAGGATTTCAGGGACCGGATATGCTTATCTTAAAACTTCAAAGATTTGAAATCTTATACGGAGTAGGGCAAAAGTCCTACTTTATACACCGACTGGACCATTGAAAACAAACAGGTAGATTTTGCCCGGACATCTGTATCACGATATACTCTATCAAAGAATCTTTTACGTGCACGCCAATGTGCACACTGAACATTGCTTTTCGTCCCATCCTGACAATTAGACACTATTCCCTGTCAGACCGGGCAGACCTACTGTCCTGTACAGCTAACAAGGGCAGTCAAGCCTGTACAATTGACTTTCTGGTCAAACCCCGGGAGAGAGCCCAAGACCTACTGGTTAGTTAATCAGTGTCTCTTATCACTGAGCCACCATGATCCCCATACATTAAAAACGCGGAGTTCGTAGATGAGCATATTATGCTTAGGGTAAGCAGAGATAAGCAATTAGATTGGTTGATGATTTTGGACACTTTCACTTCAGTCAGAGTGATGAAACTTGGTGTATAGTTTCATTACATCAATATCTTGAATACGTTCGACAATGAGCATTGTCTGCCCTGGATAAGCAGAGCGATGAGCAATTTGATTGGTCGAGAATTTGAAACAAAATAACTCTCCTTCTAATTGGGGCAGAATGTTCAATCTTGGTGAAGGCGTTCATTAGGTCAGTGCCATAAAGGAGTGCGAAGATGAGCATTGTCTGCTTACAGTAAGCAGAGATAAGCAATCTGATTGGTTGATTCTTTGGGGCACGATAACTTTGGTTATAATGAAGTGAGAGTGACAAAATTCCAAATATAGATTCATTATGTCATTACCTTGACTAAGTTTGATGTTGAGAATTTCTGCGTAGATTTAGGAGCAATAAGCAATTTGACACATCACATTGGAACATAACACCCCTGTTTCTAATTAAGGTAGAATTTGAACCGGTTGAATTGTTTCTCGTTATAACTCGGTGAGTTTTTGGCGGATTTCATTAATTCTTTTTCCTTTTTAAGATTCTTTATATAACTCTTGAGATGCGACAGAAACTGACCGTGAATATGAAAGCTTTAATATCTGCTTAGCAGATCTAGTTATTATTTTTTTTTTTGTGTGTTTTCTGCAAATCGGATTTCTCAGAATCTATCCATAGGATCTTTCTGAAATTTTGACCTACCCCCCCAAAAATGGGGTGCGAACCTTGATTAAATATATTTTCGAAACGTTTTACGAATCCGAAATCACCGAATTTTACGAACGAAAAAAATGACAATGCATAGTCGTAACTTTGTTATTTTTTGACCGATTTTACTAATTCTTTTTTCTTTGAATACCTTTAAAAAAACCATTTTCATCTGCAGTTTCACATTTTCGAATTTCGAAAATTCGTCGCTGTGATTTCGAACCTGAAGATTAGACCAATTTGACAACTTCTTTAATAGTTGTACGATTTTCATGAAATTTAGTATCTAAGTAGATCCTACCGATGTGACTTCAAAAATATAATTAGAAATTTTCTAAATTATCTCCCCTTGACGAAATTAAGGATCAAAATTTTCAAAAAAATCATCGAAACATAGGTCAGAATGACCTGATTTTTTTTTTGGATACTAGATAAGTAATTACTGATTTGTACACAAAATATGGAGTTTGTCGATCGAACCGGAAGTGCCGCCATATTTAAAAGTGAAAAATCAATAAGGCTTTTTTGCTATTTTACTTACAGACTCGGGAGTTATATTTTCTGAATCCTTGTAGGAAGGCCTAAAAAATGTCGCGAATAGAATTTTGATTTCGGTCACGTGATGGTCACCATTTTGAATTGAAAATGAAAAATAGAAGCAATTTGAAGGGTCGGGACTTTGGAACACAATTACTCTCCTTCTAATTAAGCTAGAATGTTCAAACTTGGTGTAGACGTTCACTAGGTCAATGTTATGATTGAGTTCAAAGATGAGCATTTTCTGCTTAGGGTAAGCAGAGATAAACAAGCTAATTTGTTGATTCTTTAGGGCACGATAACTTCGGTTATAATGAAGGGAGGGCGGTGAAACTTTTGTCAATAGAGAGTCTAATAGCTAGCCTGTTGTGTGAAATCATTGTATTATTTTTTCTAAATATCAGGGATAGCCGAAAAAAAGAGATTGAAAACCCAAAAAGTCGTATTTTTACAATTTGGAGCATGTTTAGAGGTCTTTCTCGTAAAGTCAACATAATATTTTTTGGGAACTTCTTGTACAAAGAGTCTTATTGGTAGTCTTTTATATGAAACCATCGATCAACAGTCCAACATATCAGGAGTAGAAGAACAAAAGGATCGAACATTGAAAACGGCACCCTTTCATTGTTAAGCGAAACATGCAGTGTGGGTGACTACAATCTACACATTTAGTCATCGTATAGAGCTTATTCAACAGTATCGAATTCCAACTGCTTAGGGATATTTTACGTGCACTCCAATGTGTACACGGGACCTTGGTTTTTCGTCCCATCCGAATGACTAGACAGCTGTGCTTGTCAGGCCCTCCGTTCTGCCTCACTGACAAGGGGAACCACGCCGGGAAATCGAGATGAACTTTCTCCGTGCAGAACTTTCAATTCAGGCGAAAACGTTTATTGCATACGATTAAGCTGGTCAGTTGGAGCTTATTTTCAAAAGTTTTGTAATAATCGGTTGGTAATTAAAGTACCGTGCACATTAAACTGTTAAAACAGAAAATTTCGCCCGGTTGAAATGTTTCTTGCTATAAGTCAGCAATTTTCTGAATTCAGGGAGGCTGAATGGCTGAATGGTTAGCATGTGCGCACTGTATCGTAACGTCTGTCATTGAGTCAACGGGCGTCGTTTCGATCTCCAGGTTGCACGTGACATGAAGTATGATGTCCAACCTTGTGGGTTTTCTCCGTGTTCTTCGGTTTCCTCCCAACGGCTAAAGACCTGTAAGCGCAGGGGGAGTTTTTAAATAAAATTAAAAAACATATGTTAGTCCCGAAATGACCTAGTTTGTGTCGAATGGACATTAGGCCGCATTTCTCTCTTTCTCTTTTATTTTTAAAGTTTTGTAATAATCGGTTGGTAATCAAAGGTACTGTAAAAGTGATAAAACAGAAAATAATCGGTTGGTAATCAAAGGTACTGTAAAAGTCATAAAACAGAAAATTTCGCCCGGTTGTAATGTTTCTCACTTTAAAGTCAGCAATTTCCCGATTTTAAGTGGCAAACGTTTATTGCGAACGCTTAAGCTGGTCAGGGGGGAGCTTATTTTTAAAAGTTTTGTAATATTCGGTTGATAACTAAAGGTACCGTGGAAATTAAACTGTTACAATAGAAAATTTGGCCCGGTTGAAATGTTTCTCGCTGTAGGTCAGCAATTTGCCGATTTTAGGGAGGTTGCGTGGCTGAATGGTTAGCACGTGCGCTCTGTATCATAACGTCTGTCATTGAGTCAACTGCCGTTGTTTCGATTTTTTGGTTGTACGTGACAAGGAGTATGGTTGCCTGTCCAACCTCGTAGGCCGTAACCGCCGCTGCCCGGGTAAAATTTCCCTCATTGCACACATTATGGCATATGCCCGTCTTCATTAGCCCATTTTAGGAGCAGAACAGTCGGACGTTAAACCCCATTCAATTTCATTTCATTTTCTCTATGTTGCTTATTTATTATAGTGGATAAATATTTTTCTGGTTCTAGCAATTATTTAATTTCTGCATAGAAATCTTGCTTTGGCCAGTTTTTTTTATTGCAGAGTGCCATTCTTGTTTAAACAAACATGATCCTTTGTTTAAAACATGCTTAAGAAGTCGTCACGATTTCCTACTTATAACCAAACATATTGGAAATATTAGTCTGGCATTATTAAATCCTAATTTTATTGGTCTTATTTAAAATTAAACTTTCATTTAACTATGAACAACCCTTAACGTGTCTCTTTAAAACTATTAAGTACTCTAAAACAGTAGCTCAACCTTTTGACCTAAACTCATTAATTTACCATTTTGTTGTGAGCGACTTCTTATTCTTCCTATATGACATATTGCACGTGTCTGATTTCAAAGGGGGTTGAGTGGCTGAATGGTAAGCACGCGCGCCTGTCATTGAGTAAACTAGCGTGTTTTCGAATGCCCGGTTGTACGTGACAAGGAGTAAGGTCGCCTGTCCAACCTGCCATTTTTAATTTTTTTTTCCCGCCATTTTCATTTCATTTTCTCATCCGTCTCATTACAGTAATACAAGTTTCAGTTATTTCCCTTTAGTTTTCAGATTATTGTTATGCCTGGGTGCAATGTTTCATACTATATTTAGACTTGTAACTTCGCGAGTTTTTGACCAATTTTAATAATTTTTTCTTCGTATCCTTTTATTTAGGTTACTTGATACAATCAATGACACGTGACGATGAATATGAAAGCTTTCATATCTGCATGGGACAGTAGCAGATCTAGTTATTAAGCTTTCATATTACATATGTATCATAACGTCTGTCATTGAGTCAACTGCCGTTGTTTCGATTTTTTGGTTGTACGTGACAAGGAGTATGGTTGCCTGTCCAACCTCGTAGGCCGTAACCGCCGCTGCCCGGGTAAAATTTCCCTCATTGCACACATTATGGCATATGCCCGTCTTCATTAGCCCATTTTAGGAGCAGAACAGTCGGACGTTAAACCCCATTCAATTTCATTTCATTTTCTCTATGTTGCTTATTTATTATAGTGGATAAATATTTTTCTGGTTCTAGCAATTATTTAATTTCTGCATAGAAATCTTGCTTTGGCCAGTTTTTTTTATTGCAGAGTGCCATTCTTGTTTAAACAAACATGATCCTTTGTTTAAAACATGCTTAAGAAGTCGTCACGATTTCCTACTTATAACCAAACATATTGGAAATATTAGTCTGGCATTATTAAATCCTAATTTTATTGGTCTTATTTAAAATTAAACTTTCATTTAACTATGAACAACCCTTAACGTGTCTCTTTAAAACTATTAAGTACTCTAAAACAGTAGCTCAACCTTTTGACCTAAACTCATTAATTTACCATTTTGTTGTGAGCGACTTCTTATTCTTCCTATATGACATATTGCACGTGTCTGATTTCAAAGGGGGGTTGAGTGGCTGAATGGTAAGCACGCGCGCCTGTCATTGAGTAAACTAGCGTGTTTTCGAATGCCCGGTTGTACGTGACAAGGAGTAAGGTCGCCTGTCCAACCTGCCATTTTTAATTTTTTTTTCCCGCCATTTTCATTTCATTTTCTCATCCGTCTCATTACAGTAATACAAGTTTCAGTTATTTCCCTTTAGTTTTCAGATTATTGTTATGCCTGGGTGCAATGTTTCATACTATATTTAGACTTGTAACTTCGCGAGTTTTTGACCAATTTTAATAATTTTTTCTTCGTATCCTTTTATTTAGGTTACTTGATACAATCAATGACACGTGACGATGAATATGAAAGCTTTCATATCTGCATGGGACAGTAGCAGATCTAGTTATTAAGCTTTCATATTACATATGAAAGCTTATTGTTTCTGTTAAAGTTATTATTAAGCTTTCATATGTATTACATATGAAAGCTTATTGTTTCTGTTAAAGTTATTATTATTATTATTTTTTTTTTTGTGTGTTTTCTGCAAATCGGATTTCTCAGAATCTATCCATAGGATCTTTCTGAAATTTTGACCTACCCCCCCAAAAATGGGGTGCGAACCTTGATTAAATATATTTTCAAAACGTTTTACGAATCCGAAATCACCGAATTTTACGAACGAAAAAAATGACAATGCATAGTCGTAACTTTGTTATTTTTTGACCGATTTTACTAATTCTTTTTTCTTTGAATACCTTGAAAAAGATCATTTTCATCTGCAGTTTCACATTTTCGAATTTCGAAAATTCGTCGCTGTGATTTCGAACCGGAAGTTTAGACCAATTTGACAACTTCTTTAATAGTTGTACGATTTTCATGAAATTTAGTATATAAGTAGATCTTACCGATGTGACTTCAAAAATATAATTAGAAATTTTCTAAATTATCTCCCCTTGACGAAATTAAGGATCAAAATTTTCAAAAAAATCATCGAAATATAGGTCAGAATGACCTGATTTTTTTTTTGGATACTAGATAAGTAATTACTGATTTGTACACAAAATATGGAGTTTGTCGATCGAACCGGAAGTGCCACCATCTTTAAAAGTGAAAAATCAATAAGGCTTTTTTGCTATTTTACTTACAGACTCAGGAGTTATATTTTCTGAATCCTTATAGGAAGGCCTAAAAAATGTCGCGAATAGAATTTTGATTTAGGTCAACCGTTAGTCACCATTTTGAATTGAAAATGAAAAATAGAAGCAATTTGAAGGGCCGAGACTTTGGAGCACAATAACTCTCATTCTAATTAAGCTAGAATGTTCAAACTTGTTGTAGACGTTCACTAGGTCAATGTTATGATGGAGTTCAAAGATGAGCATTTTCTGTTTAGGGTAAGCAGAGATAAGCATGTTGATTTGTTGATTTTTAGGGCACGATAACTTCGGTTATAATGAAGGGAGGACGGTGAAACTTTTGTCAATAGAGAGTCTAATAGCTAGCCTGTTGTATGAAATCATTGTATCATTTTTTTTAAATATCAGGGATAGCCGAAAAAAAAGAGATTGAAAATCCAAAAAGTCGTATTTTTACAATTTGGAGCATGTTTAGAGGTCTTTCTCGTAAAGTCAACATAATATTTTTTGGGAACTTCTTCTACAAAGAGTCTTATCGATAGTCTTTTATATGAAACCATCGATCAACAGTCCAAAATATCAGGAGTAGAAGAACAAAAGGATCGAAAATTGAAAACGGCAACTTTTACTGTTCAGCGAAACATGCAGCGCGGGTGACTACAATCTGCACATTTAGTCATCGTATAGAGCTTGTTCAACAGTATCGAATTCCAACTGCTAAGGAATCTTTTACGTGCACTCCAATGTGTACACGGTACCTTGGTTTTTCGTCCCATTCGAACGACAAGACAGTTGTCCTTGTCAGGCCCTTCGTTCTGTCTCACTAGCCAGCCTGCGCCTTACCAACTTAGGTGGTGATATTTTATACCGAATATCTAATATTAATAAGAATTGAACCGGTTAGAACTGTCGTTCGGCTAAGTTAAATCAACGAATAGTAGAGATGAAGACGTGTTTTGTTGCAAAGCTATTGTATATTTGAAAGGAGAAAGATGGATATCCACAGATCACTTCCTGCCATGCCATGTTCACCGTCACGTGTCACCGATAATATTAAGCGTCTTTTAAAAAAGAACAAATAAATATGATTATTTCTATACCACTTTGAATGGCACGCACAAAACACAATTACACGGTCTGTAATACAAGAAAAATTACATAATGTCAGTTCCGAATGGCAATGCACGGAAATGACAAATAACGGCGTGGAACTGTATATCAAGTGAAATCGCTGCTAGACGCCTAGATCGACTGAGTTAACTTCACAGAAAAGGATCAAGGGTTACCCCAGTCTCCGCCCTAGATCTTTTAGGCTACCGTGAAGCTTTGATCTGGAATTTGAATTTTTTTCTCCTTTTGTCATAAACCGCGGGGCACTCTGGGCCGGGCCTGGCCCCTCCGGCCCATGCCTAAGCTTGGCCCTGTTTTAGATTATACTTCAAAAGTGTCCTAAAATTAGAGGAAAAAGTGGATTCTCCAAAATAAAAGCTACACATGTATATATGTTTCATTTAAACAGTTTGTGGTGTATATAATTATATACAATAAGATACTTTGCACTTTAGGTTTATATGTAAAACTTTGCAAATGCTTGGCCCATACCTCAATCTTTTTTTGTGGTGAATGTAATGTATATGTAAATCTATACATTAATTGATGAGACTGCCCCACAAAAGAGAACGGCAGTATCTGCAAAATATAATAGTCATTTTGAGAAAATCGACTTTAATGTTTGTCACTTTCCTGTACTCATAGTTTTGTATAAAATAATGTGATTTCTTCAACGTAAGGAAATATTTTGGTTCTCTTTCGATATATCTTGTCGATTTTCGTATATTTCTTTGAGGGACTAAGATAATGCAGATACTGCTCATTTTATGGCTCGGGACCTTTTGCTGTGCCCATTGTAAAACCAAGGTACAGAGCAGCATCTACACATGCTCTCTAATTGTTTCTGTTATAAACAGACAGTTTACAAACTGCATATTTATGCATAAACATTGTTCTGGGCATTTCTCCATTCAGTAGAGTCCAAATCCTTGACATTATATACAGTTTTTTACCTTAGTTATTCCAGGTCACTTTACATTTTCTGCCAGCACCTTATCTTAAGGTACATACATGTCCCAAGGAGAACGGTAGTATCTACACTTACTGCTTTTCTCCTTAGTTATATAAGAGAAATTTGCATTTACTGCCAAAATTTCGCTCTGGGTTGTAATAAATGTATCAAGGAGAACGACAGTATCTACACTTACTGCTTTCATCCTTAGTTATACCAGGGCAATTTATATTTACTGCCCAAATCGACACTATAAATCTCTTTACCTAATTGAAATATAGCAATGGAATTTTTACATGTGATAGAGCTGATACTGCCGATCACAATGATAGCAAAAACGTATTTTGGCCAAAAGTGTAGATACTGCCTTCTTCCTTTGCGCGGCGGAATAGGGTTAATCCTGAGGTGTACTGCTATTGTTATAATAAATAAAATGAGGTTTTAGGTCCCACTTTTCTGTTCCAGTTTGGCTAATGATGTTCAAGTGTATATTTTGTAATCAAGGCATAATGAATAAAAAAACATTGTCAATATAAAAGACCCCCCACCAGCACAATCCCATGTACTACAAAAGCTTACAATTTTGTCACAAGTATATCACTAGTAGTATTTTCATTTTCTCTTTGGGGCATCTAATACCACTTCTCATTGACGTGTTAACACAGCTACTAGTTTTTGTATGTTGTGTAATCTTTATTCAGTATAAATCAGCTTATACACATAAAAAAAAATATTTGGATTGATGAAATTATTTTTTGACAGTTATTCTTACAGATATCATAATAGGAGGGTCTAGAACACAAGTGATCTAACTACTCACAGCTTTAGAAAGTTGTTTGAGCGCTGTGCTCTAGACCATCCAATCCCAACTTTAATATACATAATAATGTGTATTTTAATTTAAAATAAAACAATAATGATTTCTGTACAATAATATGAAAGCTTATTGTTTCTGTTAAAGTTATTAAGCTTTCATATTACATATGAAAGCTTATTGTTTCTGTTAAAGTTATTATTATTATTTTTTTTTTTTTGTGTGTTTTCTGCAAATCGGATTTCTCAGAATCTATCCATAGGATCTTTCTGAAATTTTGACCTACCCCCCCAAAAATGGGGTGCGAACCTTGATTAAATATATTTTCGAAACGTTTTACGAATCCGAAATCACCGAATTTTACGAACGAAAAAAATGACAATGCATAGTCGTAACTTTGTTATTTTTTGACCGATTTTACTAATTCTTTTTTCTTTGAATACCTTTAAAAAAATCATTTTCATCTGCAGTTTCACATTTTCGAATTTCGAAAATTCGTCGCTGTGATTTCGAACCGGAAGTTTAGACCAATTTGACAACTTCTTTAATAGTTGTACGATTTTCATGAAATTTAGTATCTAAGTAGATCTTACCGATGTGACTTCAAAAATATAATTAGAAATTTTCTAAATTATCTCCCCTTGACGAAATTAAGGATCAAAATTTTCAAAAAAATCATCGAAATATAGGTCACAATGACCTGATTTTTTTTTTGGATACTAGATAAGTAATTACTGATTTGTAAACAAAATATGGAGTTTGTCGATCGAACCGGAAGTGCCGCCATATTTAAAAGTGAAAAATCAATAAGGCTTTTTTGCTATTTTACTTACAGACTCGGGAGTTATATTTTCTGAATCCTTGTAGGAAGGCCTAAAAAATGTCGCGAATAGAATTTTGATTTCTGTCACGTGATGGTCACCATTTTGAATTGAAAATGAAAAATAGAAGCAATTTGAAGGGTCGGGACTTTGGAACACAATTACTCTCCTTCTAATTAAGCTAGAATGTTCAAACTTGGTGTAGACGTTCACTAGGTCAATGTTATGATTGAGTTTAAAGATCAGCATTTTCTGCTTAGGGTAAGCAGAGATAAGCATGCTAATTTGTTGATTCTTTAGGGCACGATAACTTCGGTTATAATGAAGGGAGGGCGGTGAAACTTTTGTCAATAGAGAGTCTAATAGCTAGCCTGTTGTGTGAAATCATTGTATTATTTTTTCTAAATATCAGGGATAGCCGAAAAAAAGAGATTGAAAATCCAAAAAGTCGTATTTTTACAATTTGGAGCATGTTTAGAGGTCTTTCTCGTTAAGTCAACATAATATTTTTTGGGAACATCTTCTACAAAGAGTCTTATTGGTAGTCTTTTATATGAAACCATCGATCAACAGTCCAACATATCAGGAGTAGAAGAACAAAAGGATCGAACATTGAAAACGGCACCCTTTCATTGTTAAGCGAAACATGCAGTGTGGGTGACTACAATCTACACATTTAGTCATCGTATAGGGCTTATTCAACAGTATCGAAATCCAACTGCTTAGGGATATTATACGTGCACTCCAATGTGTACACGGGACCTTGGTTTTTCGTCCCATCCGAATGACTAGACAGCTGTGCTTGTCAGGCCCTCCGTTCTGCCTCACTGACAAGGGTAACCACGCCGGGAAATCGAGATGAACTTTCTCCGCGCAGAACTTTCAATTCAGGCGAAAACGTTTATTGCATACGATTAAGCTGGTCAGTTGGAGCTTATTTTCAAAAGTTTTGTAATAATCGGTTGGTAATTAAAGTACCGTGCACATTAAACTGTTAAAACAGAAAATTTCGCCCGGTTGAAATGTTTCTTGCTCTAAGTCAGCAATTTTCTGAATTCAGGGAGGCTGAATGGCTGAATGGTTAGCATGTGCGCACTGTATCGTAACGTCTGTCATTGAGTCAACGGGCGTCGTTTCGATCTCCAGGTTGGACGTGACATGAAGTATGATGTCCAACCTCGTGGGTTTTCTCCGTGTCCTTCGGTTTCCTCCCAACGGCTAAAGACTTGTAAGCGCAAGGGGAGTTTTTAAATAAAATTAAAAAACATATGTTAGTCCCGAAATGACCTAGTTTGTGTCGAATGGACATTAGGCCGCATTTCTCTCTTTCTCTTTTATTTTTAAAGTTTTGTAATAATCGGTTGGTAATCAAAGGTACTGTAAAAGTGATAAAACAGAAAATTGCCCCCGGTTGTAATGTTTCTCACTTTAAAGTCAGCAATTTGCCGATTTCAAGGGGCAAACGTTTATTGCGAACGCTTAAGCTGGTCAGGGGGAGCTTATTTTTAAAAGTTTTGTAATATTCGGTTGATAACTAAAGGTACCGTGCAAATTAAACTGTTACAATAGAAAATTTGGCCCGGTTGAAATGTTTCTCGCTGTAGGTCATCAATTTGCCGATTTTAGGGAGGTTGCGTGGATGGTTAGCACGTGCGCTCTGTATCATAACGTCTGTCATTGAGTCAACTGGCGTTGTTTCGATTTCTTGGTTGTACGTGAAGGGGTATGGTCGCCTGTCCAACCTCGTAGGCCGTAACCGCCGCTGCCCGGGTAACATTTCCCTCATTGCACACTTTATGGCATATGCCCGTCTTCATTAGCCCATTTTAGGAGCAGAACAGTCGGACGTTAAACCCCATTCAATTTCATTTCATTTTCTCTATGTTGCTTATTTATTATAGTGGATAAATATTTTTCTGGTTCTAGCAATTATTTAATTTCTGCATAGAAATCTTGCTTTGGCCAGTTTTTTTTATTGCAGAGTGCCATTCTTGTTTAAACAAACATGATCCTTTGTTTAAAACATGCTTAAGAAGTCGTCACGATTTCCTACTTACATGTATAACCAAACATATTAGAAATATTAGTCTGGCATTATTAAATCCTAATTTTATTGGTCTTATTTAAAATTAAACTTTCATTTAACTATGAACAACCCTTAACGTGTCTCTTTAAAACTATTAAGTACTCTAAAACAGTAGCTCAACCTTTTGACCTAAACTCATTAATTTACCATTTTGTTGTGAGCGACTTCTTATTCTTCCTATATGACATATTGCACGTGTCTGATTTCAAAGAGGGTTGGGTGCCTGAATGGTTAGCACGCGCGCCTGTCATTGAGTTAACTAGCGTGTTTTCGAATGCCCGGTTGTACGTGACAAGGAGTAAGGTCGCCTGTCCAACCTGTCATTTTTAATTTTTTTTTCCCGCCATTTTCATTTCATTTTCTCATCCGTCTCATTACAGTAATACAAGTTTCAGTTATTTCCCTTTAGTTTTCAGATTATTGTTATGCCTGGGTGCAATGTTTCATACTATATTTAGACTTGTAACTTCGCGAGTTTTTGACCAATTTTAATAATTTTTTCTTCTTATCCTTTTATTTAGGATACTTGATACAATCAATGACACGTGACGATGAATATGAAAGCTTTCATATCTGCATGGGACAGTAGCAGATCTAGTTATTATTTTTTTTTTTTTTTGTGTGTTTTCTGCAAATCGGATTTCTCAGAATCTATCCATAGGATCTTTCTGAAATTTTGACCTACCCCCCCAAAAATGGGGTGCGAACCTTGATTAAATATATTTTCGAAACGTTTTACGAATCCGAAATCACCGAATTTTACGAACGAAAAAAATGACAATGCATAGTCGTAACTTTGTTATTTTTTGACCGATTTTACTAATTCTTTTTTCTTTGAATACCTTTAAAAAAACCATTTTCATCTGCAGTTTCACATTTTCGAATTTCGAAAATTCGTCGCTGTGATTTCGAACCGGAAGATTAGACCAATTTGACAACTTCTTTAATAGTTGTACGATTTTCATGAAATTTAGTATCTAAGTAGATCCTACCGATGTGACTTCAAAAATATAATTAGAAATTTTCTAAATTATCTCCCCTTGACGAAATTAAGGATCAAAATTTTCAAAAAAATCATCGAAATATAGGTCAGAATGACCTGATTTTTTTTTTGGATACTAGATAAGTAATTACTGATTTGTACACAAAATATGGAGTTTGTCGATCGAACCGGAAGTGCCGCCATATTTAAAAGTGAAAAATCAATAAGGCTTTTTTGCTATTTTACTTACAGACTCGGGAGTTATATTTTCTGAATCCTTGTAGGAAGGCCTAAAAAATGTCGCGAATAGAATTTTGATTTCGGTCACGTGATGGTCACCATTTTGAATTGAAAATGAAAAATAGAAGCAATTTGAAGGGTCGGGACTTTGGAACACAATTACTCTCCTTCTAATTAAGCTAGAATGTTCAAACTTGGTGTAGACGTTCACTAGGTCAATGTTATGATTGAGTTCAAAGATGAGCATTTTCTGCTTAGGGTAAGCAGAGATAAACAAGCTAATTTGTTGATTCTTTAGGGCACGATAACTTCGGTTATAATGAAGGGAGGGCGGTGAAACTTTTGTCAATAGAGAGTCTAATAGCTAGCCTGTTGTGTGAAATCATTGTATTATTTTTTCTAAATATCAGGGATAGCCGAAAAAAAGAGATTGAAAACCCAAAAAGTCGTATTTTTACAATTTGGAGCATGTTTAGAGGTCTTTCTCGTAAAGTCAACATAATATTTTTTGGGAACTTCTTGTACAAAGAGTCTTATTGGTAGTCTTTTATATGAAACCATCGATCAACAGTCCAACATATCAGGAGTAGAAGAACAAAAGGATCGAACATTGAAAACGGCACCCTTTCATTGTTAAGCGAAACATGCAGTGTGGGTGACTACAATCTACACATTTAGTCATCGTATAGAGCTTATTCAACAGTATCGAATTCCAACTGCTTAGGGATATTTTACGTGCACTCCAATGTGTACACGGGACCTTGGTTTTTCGTCCCATCCGAATGACTAGACAGCTGTGCTTGTCAGGCCCTCCGTTCTGCCTCACTGACAAGGGGAACCACGCCGGGAAATCGAGATGAACTTTCTCCGTGCAGAACTTTCAATTCAGGCGAAAACGTTTATTGCATACGATTAAGCTGGTCAGTTGGAGCTTATTTTCAAAAGTTTTGTAATAATCGGTTGGTAATTAAAGTACCATGCACATTAAACTGTTAAAACAGAAAATTTCGCCCGGTTGAAATGTTTCTTGCTATAAGTCAGCAATTTTCTGAATTCAGGGAGGCTGAATGGCTGAATGGTTAGCATGTGCGCACTGTATCGTAACGTCTGTCATTGAGTCAACGGGCGTCGTTTCGATCTCCAGGTTGCACGTGACATGAAGTATGATGTCCAACCTTGTGGGTTTTCTCCGTGTTCTTCGGTTTCCTCCCAACGGCTAAAGACCTGTAAGCGCAGGGGGAGTTTTTAAATAAAATTAAAAAACATATGTTAGTCCCGAAATGACCTAGTTTGTGTCGAATGGACATTAGGCCGCATTTCTCTCTTTCTCTTTTATTTTTAAAGTTTTGTAATAATCGGTTGGTAATCAAAGGTACTGTAAAAGTGATAAAACAGAAAATAATCGGTTGGTAATCAAAGGTACTGTAAAAGTCATAAAACAGAAAATTTCGCCCGGTTGTAATGTTTCTCACTTTAAAGTCAGCAATTTCCCGATTTTAAGTGGCAAACGTTTATTGCGAACGCTTAAGCTGGTCAGGGGGGAGCTTATTTTTAAAAGTTTTGTAATATTCGGTTCATAACTAAAGGTACCGTGCAAATTAAACTGTTACAATAGAAAATTTGGCCCGGTTGAAATGTTTCTCGCTGTAGGTCAGCAATTTGCCGATTTTAGGGAGGTTGCGTGGCTGAATGGTTAGCACGTGCGCTCTGTATCATAACGTCTGTCATTGAGTCAACTGCCGTTGTTTCGATTTTTTGGTTGTACGTGACAAGGAGTATGGTTGCCTGTCCAACCTCGTAGGCCGTAACCGCCGCTGCCCGGGTAAAATTTCCCTCATTGCACACATTATGGCATATGCCCGTCTTCATTAGCCCATTTTAGGAGCAGAACAGTCGGACGTTAAACCCCATTCAATTTCATTTCATTTTCTCTATGTTGCTTATTTATTATAGTGGATAAATATTTTTCTGGTTCTAGCAATTATTTAATTTCTGCATAGAAATCTTGCTTTGGCCAGTTTTTTTTATTGCAGAGTGCCATTCTTGTTTAAACAAACATGATCCTTTGTTTAAAACATGCTTAAGAAGTCGTCACGATTTCCTACTTATAACCAAACATATTGGAAATATTAGTCTGGCATTATTAAATCCTAATTTTATTGGTCTTATTTAAAATTAAACTTTCATTTAACTATGAACAACCCTTAACGTGTCTCTTTAAAACTATTAAGTACTCTAAAACAGTAGCTCAACCTTTTGACCTAAACTCATTAATTTACCATTTTGTTGTGAGCGACTTCTTATTCTTCCTATATGACATATTGCACGTGTCTGATTTCAAAGGGGGGTTGAGTGGCTGAATGGTAAGCACGCGCGCCTGTCATTGAGTAAACTAGCGTGTTTTCGAATGCCCGGTTGTACGTGACAAGGAGTAAGGTCGCCTGTCCAACCTGCCATTTTTAATTTTTTTTTCCCGCCATTTTCATTTCATTTTCTCATCCGTCTCATTACAGTAATACAAGTTTCAGTTATTTCCCTTTAGTTTTCAGATTATTGTTATGCCTGGGTGCAATGTTTCATACTATATTTAGACTTGTAACTTCGCGAGTTTTTGACCAATTTTAATAATTTTTTCTTCGTATCCTTTTATTTAGGTTACTTGATACAATCAATGACACGTGACGATGAATATGAAAGCTTTCATATCTGCATGGGACAGTAGCAGATCTAGTTGTTATTTTTTTTTTGTGTTTTATCCACAAATCGGATTTCTCAGAATCTAACCACAGTATCTTTATGAAACTTTTACCTACACTCCCAAAAATGGGTGGTAGCTGTTGATTAAATATATTTTCAAAACGTTTTACGAATCCAAAATCACCGAAATTTACGAACGACAAAATGGACAATGCATAGTCGTAACTTTATTGTTTTTTGACCGATTTTACTAAATCTTTTTTCTTTGAATACCTTGAAAAAAATCATTTTCATCAGCAGTTTCACATTTTCGAATTTCGAAAATTCGTCGCTGTGATTTCGAACCGGAAGTTTAGACCAATTTGACAACTTCTTTAATAGTTGTGCGATTTTCATTCAATTTAGTATATAAGTAGATCCTACCGATGTGACTTCAAAAATATAATTAGAAATTTTCTAAATTATCTCCCCTTGGTGAAATTAAGGATAAAAGTTTTCAAAAAAATCGTCGAAATATAGGTCAGAATGACCTAATTTTTTTTTCCGATACTAGACAAGGAATTACTGATTCGTACACAAAATATGGAGTTTGTCGATCGAACCGGAAGTGCCACCATCTTGAAACGTGAAAAATCAATAAGGCTTTTTTGCTATTTTACTTACAGACTCAGGAGTTATATTTTCTGAATCCTTGTAGGAAGGCCTAAAAAATGTCGCGAACAGAATTTTGATTTAGGTCAACCGGGAGTCACCATTTTGAATTGAAAATCAAAAATAGAAGCAATTTGAAGGGCCGAGACTTTTGAGCACAATAACTCTCATTCTAATTAAGCTAGAATGTTCTAACTTGGTGTAGACGTTCACTAGGTCAATGTTATGATGAAGTTCAAAGATGAGCATTTTCTGCTTAGGGTAAGCAGAGATAAGCATATTGATTTGTTGATTCTTTAGGGCACGATAACTTCGGTTATAATGAAGGGAGGGCGGTGAAACTTTTGTCAATAGAGAGTCTAATAGCTAGCCTGTTGTGTGAAATCATTGTATCATTTTTTTTAAATATCAGGGATAGCCGAAAAAAAGAGATTGAAAATCCAAAAAGTCGTATTTTTACAACTTGGAGTATGTTTAGAGGTCTTTCTCGTAAAGTCAACATAATATTTGTTGGGAACTTCTTCTACAAAGAGTCTTATTGGTAGTCTTTTATATGAAACCATCGATCAACAGTCCAACATATCAGGAGTAGAAGAACAAAAGGATCGAACATTGAAAACGGCACCCTTTCATTGTTAAGCGAAACATGCAGTGTGGGTGACTACAATCTACACATTTGGTCATCGTATAGAGCTTATTCAACAGTATCGAATTCCAACTGCTTAGGGATATTTTACGTGCACTCCAATGTGTACACGGGACCGTGGTTTTCGTCCCATCCGAACTATACAGCCGTTCTGCCTCACTGACAAGGGGGAACCACGCCGGGAAATCGAGATGAACTTTCTCCGTGCAGAACTTTCAATTCAAGCCAAACTTTTATTGCATACGATTACGCTGGTCAGTTGGAGCTTATTTTCAAAAGTTTTGTAATAATCGGTTGGTAATTAAAGTACCATGCACATTAAACTGTTAAAACAGAAAATTTCGCCCGGTTGAAATGTTTCTTGCTATAAGTCAGCAATTTTCCGAATTCAGGGAGGCTGAATGGTTAGCATGTGCGCGCTGTATCGTAACGTCTGTCATTGAGTCAACGGGCGTCGTTTCGATCGCCAGGTTGCACGTGACATGGAATATGATGTCCAACCCCGTTTATTGCGAACGATTAAGCTGTTCAGGGGGAGCTTCTTTTTAAAAGTTTTGTAATATTCGGTTGATAACTAAAGGTACCGTGCAAATTAAACTGTTAAAATAGAAAATTTGGCCCGGTTGAAATGTTTCTCGCTGTAGGTCAGCTAGAATGTTCAAACTTGATCGAGTTCCAGCAGAAATAACAGTGAAACGATCAACGAACTCATAGCAGAAATAACAGTGCAAAACTTAACGAATTCATAGCAGAAATGAAATGGGGTTTTACGTCCTACTCTTCTGCACCTGACCTGGGCTAATGGAAGACGGCCATACGCCACACAGTGTGCTATGAGGGAATTTTTGCCCGGGCAAGGGATCTTTTACGTGCACTCCAATGTGTACACGGGACCTCGGTTTTTCGTCCCATCCGAACGACTAGGCAGCTGTCCTTATCAGGCCCTCCTTCTGCATCACTGACAAGAGGAAACCACGCCGGAAAATCGAGATGAGCTTTCTCGGCCAATGCAAGGATCGAACACCCGACCTCCAGGCTAACGAGCCAGCGCCTTGCCCACTTAGCCACCGTGATTCCCATAAATAGCAATGAAACGATCAACGAATTTTTAGCAGTAATAACACTTCAACAATTAACGAATTCGTAGCAGAAATAACGATGAAACAATTAACGAATTCGTAGCAGAAATAACAATGAAACGTTCAACGAAATCATAGCCGAAATAAGAGTGGAACAATGAACGAATTAATAGTAGACGAGTTCATAGTAGAAAAAACAGCGAAACAATGAACGAATCATAGCAGAAACCAGAAGGCTATCAATACACTGTGAAATTTGAAACCTAAATGGCCCGGCTAGGAACAATATCTACATGCCCGTAAAAGACTACTTAACAGTTGGAATTCGAAAGAAAAGACCGTAACGACGCTGTCCGATCAAACTTTAGTTAATTCAGTCGGCGCAAAAAGATAGGTCGTTAAAACCATTTCTGTTCAGTTCATTCCATTTCCTTAAATCTATGAAAGTTGTGTGAATTGGGAATCGCGTATTACTCAACAGTTTCAGGGGAGATAAGCCGTCTTTGAGATTGGAAATCAATTTTTGATATCGACTGTGTATGATTGCTACTAGATCGATTGTGATTCAGGTTCTAATCAGTTTGGATTGAAGAATCGGGGTGGTATATGTGTGTGTGATGGGGTGGGGGTGGTGGCACAAGACGCTATATCCCATTCGCAACCACACACCTAACAAATGCAGGGTATAGGTTGCGATCAGTTCTTTCAAGATTTTCATATATTTAAACCACTTTATTACACGCCTCATCTGAAAATGTCTGTGTTAGTGTAGATAAATGTTGACCAAATAACATCTTTCACCATTTTGACTTTCAGTTACAGAACTAGCATAGGGGCGTTTTAAGGTTTATCATGGCGGAGGCTGTACTATTTTGAGGGCCCTCTGTCGCGAGGGGAGGTTCTTGATTAATGATTGTCACCCCAATGCAATGGCTGCATTCTCATTCAGTAGTGGATTCGACAGTAACAGTGTATAGAAAACGATTGAGTTGGACTCGGGGGCCCTTTCCCTTGGCACTAGGGACCCTTTTGTCATTCGTCGGACCCTTTTGTCTGTCTTTAGAGCCCTCCCTAACTAGGACACATTTTCATTTTTCGCATCGGTTTTAGCATTTTTCTCCCGTTTTATTTTTTCAACTGCTTTGATTTTTTTCGCGGGGAGGCTGGCGCCTCCAGCGCCTCAGCTATAAAACGCTTTTGAACTAACAGTACTATTGACATAATACCGTTTTTTCCAGTAATGGTAACTCACTCGTTTCTTCAAGAATCATTCGGCATTCCAGGTATGCTACATTCTATTCGCTGTCTTCCATAGGAGCGGTAAGATGAGACCTGTTTGTGGGAAAATCCCTAAACAATATGCGAGGGTGGAATAATCGTACATTACTTTAAGGTTTGCGTGAAGTAATTGACATATCGAAATTACAGTTATATGCACTGAATAACCATGACACGGAGAGAGGGAGAGAGAGAGAGAGAGAGAGAGATAGAGAGAGAGAGAGAGAGAGAGAAATGGGGTTTAACGTCCACTCGACGCAAACTAGGTCATTTTGGGACTAACATATGGTTTAATTTTATTTCAATAATCTGCTTGCGCATATTAACAGTGGGAGGAAACCGCAGGTCCCGGGATAAACTCAGGAGATTGGACAGGCGAGATTGTAGGTTAGGGTTAGGGTAAGCGCTAAGGTTAGGTCTTGGGTTAGGATTAGGATTAGCGATATCCCTTTTTACATCTCGTGACCTTTGACCAAACGTAATGAAGACAGGATGTGACGTATATATGCACATTGAGGTTATCAAGCTATAGACCGGACTAGTAGTAAGCTATAAACGGATAAATAACAAGAGTTTATATGTATATTATTTTATTAAATTTATATATATCTTAACTCCCTGATTTACGTATATACATTATGCATGAACAATAGAAACTATATACTAGTATTTATAAGTATTAAAGCTATGGTAATATTATGCTATCAAATAGCCGTATTGTCTTAATATTTGTTGTAACCGCAACCTTGATAGTTATTGTAAGAAGGATAACGGTTGTAGTTGTTGTATCCGTTACCGTATCCGTTCTTATTGTAGTTGTTATATCCCTTCCCATATTCGTTGTTATTGTGGCCATTGTTGTAACCGTTGTTGTAATTGTAGGGGCCGTTGTAACTATTGTATCCTTTATTATTGTATTGGTTGTACTTGTATAGTCCGTTGTTGTATCGGTTGTATGGCCCGTTGTTGTACCCGTTGTAGTTGTATGATTGTTTGTAAGCTCCAATGTTTCCATGTCCAACAAATCCGTTTCCAATTATACCGTGTCCGATACCGTTACCAACGATACCATGACCAATTCCGTGTCCAACAATACCGTGTCCGATACCGTTACCAACGATGTCATGCCCAATGCCGTTACCAATTTTTCCATGTCCAATAAGTCCGTGTCCGATTCCGTTTCCAATGATACCATGTCCGATACCGTTACCAACGATATCATGACCAATTCCGTTTCCAACAATACCGTGTCCGATACCGTTACCAACGATGCCATGCCCAATGCCGTTACCAATCTCTCCATGTCCAATAAGTCCGTGCCCGATTCCGTTTCCAATGATACCATGTCCGATACCGTTACCAACGATACCATGACCAATTCCGTTTCTAACAATACCGTGTCCGATACCGTTACCAACAATACCATGACCAATTCCGTTACCAATAACACCGACTTTGCCAACAGCTACTATTCCGTGTCTGAGTCGGTTTCCTTGGATACCATGTCCAATACCATGGTTGAGTCCGTTGCCAATAGCTCCTACACCAACAAGACCATGTCCAACACCGGCATGTCCTCTTCCATATCCTTTACCAATTCCGTTTGCAAAGACACCAACACCATGTCCGAAACCGTGTCCGATTTTAGCATCGATGTATTGGGAAGCAGCTACTGTCAAACAGACAGCGAAAGCGACGAAAGCCTGAAAAAGAAAAAAAAACATGTGTTTTACAGAAATAGCCGTAGATTTGATTCCATACGCGAGGGTTTATTTATAACCAAAAACTTGACAATCAAGAAATTTTACTGTGCCGCCATTATTTAGTACATGATCGAGTTTTGGCGTTACCAGGCAAAATCACAAGTAATGTTCAACTCTGGGTAATAATTTACACTTTTTATAATTTACCGTTCTGGCCCTATGAATATAAAACTGCCTTTAATACAATGTCAAGGGCGATAAGCAATAATGCAACAGTGACGATGCAATACCATATTCAACCCTCGATAATTTCTACCAGTTTTAAATTTAAAGATGGACCTATGGGTATGCATGCCAAGTGCGATAAGCAATCATATAAAAATTTAGTATGTAATGAAACTTATTAGTGCTATCAGGTTTCTTGTCTAGAAAGTTCAAGTATATCCCATCTGGGTCACGATCCTTGTCACTACATACCGCTAATTAGAAGTATTGAAGATTATTTAGTCAACAAGTTAAATTTACTCTCTGTAGATTGTTACAATGTTTTACTGTATTAGCCCAGTCTGTACAGAACAGAGGGCGAAAAAGCAAGTCCCATTTAAGATTTCAGGGACCGGGTATGCTTATCTTAAAACTTCAAAGATTTGAAATCTTATACGGAGTAGGGCAAAAGTCCTACTTTATACACCGACTGGACCATTGAAGACAAACAGGTAGATTTTGCCCGGACATCTGTATCACGATATACACTATCAAGGAATCTTTTACGTGCACGCCAATGTGCACACTGAACATTGCTTTTCGTCCCATCCTGACAATTAGACACTATTCCCTGTCAGACCGGGCAGACCTACTGTCCTGTACAGCTAACAAGGGCAGTCAAGCCTGTACAATTGACTTTCTGGTCAAACCCCGGGAGAGAGCCCAAGACCTGCTGGTTAGTTAATCAGTGTCTCTTATCACTGAGCCACCATGAGCCCATACACTAAAAACGCGGAGTTCGTAGATGAGCATATTATGCTTAGGGTAAGCAGAGATAAGCAATTAGATTGGTTGATGATTTTGGACACTTTCACTTCAGTCAGAGTGATGAAACTTGGTGTATAGTTTCATTACATCAATACCTTGAATACGTTCGACAATGAGCATTGTCTGCCCAGGATAAGCAGAGCGATGAGCAATTTGATTGGTCGAGAATTTGAAACAAAATAACTCTCCTTCTAATTGGGGCAGAATGTTCAATCTTGGTGAAGGCGTTCATTAGGTCAGTGCCATAAAGGAGTGCGAAGATGAGCATTGTCTGCTTACAGTAAGCAGAGATAAGCAATCTGATTGGTTGATTCTTTGGGGCACGATAACTTTGGTTATAATGAAGTGAGAGTGACAAAATTCCAAATATAGATTCATTATGTCATTACCTTGACTAAGTTTGATGTTGAGAATTTCTGCGTAGATTTAGGAGCAATAAGCAATTTGACAGATCACATTGGAACATAACACCTCTGTTTCTAATTAAGGTAGAATTTGAACCGGTTGAATTGTTTCTCGTTATAACTCGGTGAGTTTTTGGCGGATTTCATTAATTCTTTTTCCTTTTTTAAGATTCTTTATATAACTCTTGAGATGCGACAGAAACTGACCGTGAATATGAAAGCTTTAATATCTGCTTAGCAGATCTAGTTATTATTTTTTTTGTGTGTATTTTCTGCAAATCGGATTTCTCAGAATCTATCCGTGGGATCTTTCTGAAATTTTGACCTACCCCCTAAAAATGGGGTGCGAACCTTGATTAAATATATTTTCAAAACGTTTTACGAATCCGAAATCACCGAAATTTACGAACGACAAAATGGACAATGCATAGTCGTAACTTTGTTATTTTTTGACCGATTTTACTAATTCTTTTTTCTTTGAATACCTTTAAAAAAAACATTTTCATCTGCAGTTTCACATTTTCGAATTTCGAAAATTCGTCGCTGTGATTTCGAACCGGAAGTTTAGACCAATTTTACAACTTCTTTAATAGTTGTACGATTTTCATGAAATTTAGTATATAAGTAGATCTTACCGATGTGACTTCAAAAATATAATTAGAAATTTTCTAAATTATCTCCCCTTGACGAAATTAAAGATCAAAATTTTCAAAAAAATCATCGAAATATAGGTCAGAATGACCTGATTTTTTTTTTGGTTACTAGATAAGTAATTACTGATTTGTACACAAAATATGGAGTTTGTCGATCGAACCGGAAGTGCCGCCATATTTAAAAGTGAAAAATCAATATGGCTTTTTTGCTATTTTACTTACAGACTCGGGAGTTATATTTTCTGAATCCTTGTAGGAAGGCCTAAAAAATGTCGCGAATAGAATTTTTATTTCGGTCACCTGATGGTCACCATTTTGAATTGAAAATGAAAAATAGAAGCAATTTGAAGGGTCGGGACTTTGGAACACAATTACTCTCCTTCTAATTAAGCTAGAATGTTCAAACTTGGTGTAGACGTTCACTAGGTCAATGTTATGATTGGGTTTAAAGATGAGCATTTTCTGCTTAGGGCAAGCAGAGATAAGCATGCTAATTTGTTGATTCTTTAGGGCACGATAACTTCGGTTATAATGAAGGGAGGGCGGTGAAACTTTTGTCAATAGAGAGTCTAGTAGCTAGCCTGTTGTGTGAAATCATTGTATTATTTTTTCTAAATATCAGGGATAGCCGAAAAAAAAGAGATTGAAAATCCAAAAAGTCGTATTTTTACAATTTGGAGCATGTTTAGAGGTCTTTCTCGTAAAGTCAACATACTATTTTTGGGGAACTTCTTCTACAAAGAGTCTTATTGGTAGTCTTTTCCCTCCGTTCTGCCTCACTGAAAAGGGGAACCACGCCGGGAAATCGAGATGAACTTTCTCCGTGCAGAGCTTTCAATTCAGGCAAAACGTTTATTGCATACGATTAAGCTGGTCAGTTGGAGCTGATTTTCAAAAGTTTTGTAATAATCGGTTGGTAATTAAAGTACCGTGCACATTAAACTGTTAAAACAGAAAATTTCGCCCGGTTGAAATGTTTCTTGCTATAAGTCAGCAATTTTCCGAATTCAGGGAGGCTGAATGGCTGAATGGTTAGCATGTGCGCACTGTATCGTAACGTCTGTCATTTTGAGTCAATGGGCGTCGTTTCGATCTCCAGGTTGGACGTGACATGAAGTATGATGTCCAACCTCGTGGGTTTTCTCCGTGTCCTTCGGTTTCCTCCCAACGGCTAAAGACCTGTAAGCGCAAGGGGAGTTTTTAAATAAAATTAAAAAACATATGTTAGTCCCGAAATGACCTAGTTTGTGTCGTATGGACATTAGGCCGCATTTCTCTCTTTCTCTTTTATTTTTAAAGTTTTGTAATAATCGGTTGGTAATCAAAGGTACTGTAAAAGTGAGAAAACAGAAAATTTCGCCCGGTTGTAATGTTTCTCACTTTAAAGTCAGCAATTTGCCGATTTTAAGGGGCAAACGTTTATTGCGAACGATTAAGCTGGTCAGGGGGAGCTTATTTTTAAAAGTTTAGTAATATTCGGTTGATAACTAAAGGTACCGTGCAAATTAAACTGTTACAATAAAAAATTTGGCCCGGTTGAAATGTTTCTCGCTGTAGGTCAGCAATTTGCTGATTTTAGGGAGGTTGCGTGGCTGAATGGTTAGCACGTGCGCTCTGTATCATAACGTCTGTCATTGAGTCAACTGGCGTTGTTTCGATTTCTTGGTTGTACGTGACAAGGAGTATGGTCGCCTGTCCAACCTCGTAGGCCGTAACCGCCGCTGCCCGGGTAAAATTTCCCTCATTGCACACTTTATGGCATATGCCCCTCTTCATTAGCCCATTTTAGAAGCAGAACAGTCGGACGTTAAACCCCATTCAATTTCATTTCATTTTCTCTATGTTGCTTATTTATTATAGTGGATAAATATTTTTCTGGTTCTAGCAATTATTTAATTAGAAATCTTGCTTTGGCCAGTTTTTTTATTGCAGAGTGCCATTCTTGTTTAAACAAACATGATCCTTTGTTTAAAACATGCTTAAGAAGTCGTCACGATTTCCTACTTATAACCAAACATATTGAAAATATTAGTCTGGCATTATTAAATCCTAATTTTATTGGTCTTATTTAAAATTAAACTTTCATTTAACTATGAACAACCCTTAACGTGTCTCTTTAAAACTATTAAGTACTCTAAAACAGTAGCTCAACCTTTTGGCCTAAACACATTAATTTACCATTTTGTTGTGAGCGACTTCTTATTCTTCTTATATGACATATTGCACGTGTCTGATTTCAAAGGGGGGTTGGGTGCCTGAATGGTTAGCACGCGCGCCTGTCATTGAGTTAACTAGCGTGTTTTCGAATGCCCGGTTGTACGTGACAAGGAGTAAGGTCGACTGTCCAACCTGCCATTTTTAATTTTTTTTCCGCCTGTCATTGAGTTAACTAGCGTGTTTTCGAATGCCCGGTTGTACGTGACAAGGAGTAAGGTCGCCTGTCCAACCTGCCATTTTTAGTTCTATCTCGCCATTTTCATTTCATTTTCTCACCCGTCTCATTACAGTAATACAAGTTTCGGTTATATTTCTTTAGTTTTCAGATTATTGTTATGCCTGGGTGCAATGTTTCATATTATATTTAGACTTGTATCTTCGCGAATTTTTGACCAATTTTGATAATTTTTTCCTCTTATCCTTTTATTTAGGATACTTGATACAATCGATGACACATGACGTTGAATATGAAAGCTTTCATATCTGCATGGGACAGTAGCAGATCTAGGTTTTTTTGTGTGTTTTATCCACAAATCGGATTTCTCAGAATCTAACCACAGTATCTTTATGAAACTTTTACCTATCCCCCCAAAAATGGGTGGTAGCTGTTGATTAAATATATTTTCAAAACGTTTTACGAATCCGAAATCACCGAAATTTACGAACGACAAAATGGACAATGCATAGTTGTAACTTTATTGTTTTTTGACCGATTTTACTAAATCTTTTTTCCTTTGAATACCTTGAAAAAAATCATTTTCATCAGCAGTTTCACATTTTCGAATTTCGAAAATTCGTCGCTGTGATTTCGAACCGGAAGTTTAGACCAATTTGACAACTTCTTTAATAGTTGTGCGATTTTCATTCAATTTAGTATATAAGTAGATCCTACCGATGTGACTTCAAAAATATAATTAGAAATTTTCTAAATTATCTCCCCTTGGTGAAATTAAGGATCAAAGTTTTCAAAAAAATCGTCGAAATATAGACCAGAATGACCTAATTTTTTTTTTCGATACTAGACAAGGAATTACTGGTTCGTACACAAAATATGAAGTTTGTCGATCCTACCGGAAGTGCCACCATCTTGAAACGTGAAAAATCAATAAGGCTTTTTTGCTATTTTACTTACAGACTCGGGAGTTATATTTTCTGAATCCTTGTAGGAAGGCCTAAAAAATGTTGCGAATAGAATTTTGATTTAGGTCAACCGGGAGTCACCATTTTGAATTGAAAATGAAAAATAGAAGCAATTTGAATGGCCGAGACTTTGGAGCACAATAACTCTCATTCTAATTAAGCTAGAATGTTCAAACTTGGTGTAGACGTTCACTAGGTCAATTTTATGATGGAGTTCAAAGATGAGCATTTTCTGCTTAGGGTAAGCAGAGATAAGCATGTTGATTTGTTTATTCTTTAGGGCACGATAACTTCGGTTATAATGAAGGGAGGTCGGTGAAACTTTTGTCAATAGAGAGTCTAATAGCTAGCCTGTTGTGTGAAATCATTGTATCATTTTTTTTAAATATCAGGGATAGCCGAAAAAAAGAGATTGAAAATCCAAAAAGTCGTATTTTTACAATTTGGAGTATGTTTAGAGATCCTTCTCGTAAAGTCAACATAATATTTGTTGGGAAATTCTTCTACAAAGAGTCTTATTGGTAGTCTTTTATATGAAACCATCGATCAACAGTCCAACATATCAGGAGTAGAAGAACAAAAGGATCGAACATTGAAAACGGCACCCTTTCATTGTTAAGCGAAACATGCAGTGTGGGTGACTACAATCTACACATTTAGTCATCGTATAGAGCTTATTCAACAGTATCGAATTCCAACTGCTTAGGGATATTTTACGTGCACTCCAATGTGTACACGGGACCGTGGTTTTCGTCCCATCCGAACTAGACAGCTGTGCTTGTCAGGCCCTCCGTTCTGCCTCACTGACAAGGGGGAACCACGCCGGGAAATCGAGATGAACTTTCTCCGTGCAGAACTTTCAATTCAAACCAAACTTTTATTGCATACGATTAAGCTGGTCAGTTGGAGCTTATTTTCAAAAGTTTTGTAATAATCGGTTGGTAATTAAAGTACCATGCACATTAAACTTTTAAAACAGAAAATTTCGTCCGGTTGAAATGTTTCTTGCTATAAGTCAGCAATTTTCCGAATTCAGGGAGGCTGAATGGCTGAATGGTTAGCATTTGTGCGCTGTATCGTAACGTCTGTCATTGAGTCAACGGGCGTCGTTTCGATCTCCAGGTTGCACGTGACATGGAATATGATGTTCAACCCCGTTTATTGCGAACGATTAAGCTGTTCAGGGGGAGCTTATTTTTAAAAGTTTTGTAATATTCGGTTGATAACTAAAGGTACCGTGCAAATTAAACTGTTAAAATAGAAAATTTGGCCCGGCTGAAATGTTTCTCGCTGTAGGTCAGCTAGAATGTTCAAACTTGGTGTAGACGTTCACTAGGTCATTGTCTTGATCGAGTTCACAGCAGAAATAACAGTGAAACGATCAACGAACTCATAGCAGAAATAACAGTGCAAAACTTAACGAATTCATAGCATAAATAGCAGAAATGAAATGGGGTTTTACGTCCTACTCTTCTGCACCTGACCTAGGCTAATGGAAGACGGACATACGCCATACAGTGTGCTATGAGGGAATTTTTGCCCGGGCAGCGGCGCTACGGCCTACTCTTATATCGAATTCCAACTGCCAAGGGATCTTTTACGTGCACTCCAATGTGTACACGGGACCTCGGTTTTTCGTCCCATCCGAACGACTAGGCAGCTGTCCTTATCAGGCCCTCCTTCTGCATCACTGACAAGAGGAAACCAGGCCGGAAAATCGAGATGAGCTTTCTCGGCCAATGCAAGGATCGAACACCCGACCTCCAGGCTAACGAGCCAGCGCCTTGCCCACTTAGCCACCGTGATTCCCATAAATAGCAATGAAACGATCAACGAATTTATAGCAGTAATAACACTTCAACAATTAACGAATTCGTAGCAGAAATAACGGTGAAACAATTAACGAATTCGTAGCAGAAATAACAATGAAACGTTCAACGAAATCATAGCCGAAATAAGAGAGGAACAATCAACGAATTAATAGTAGACGAGTTCATAGTAGAAAAAACAGCGAAACAATGAACGAATCATAGCAGAAACCAGAAGGCTATCAATACACTGTGAATGTTGAAACCTAAATGGCCCGGCTAGGAACAATATCTACATGCCCGTAAAATACTACTTAACAGTTGGAATTCGAAAGAAAAGACCGTAACGACGCTGTCCGATCAAAATTTAGTTAATTCAGTCGGCGCAAAAAGATAGGTCGTTAAAACCATTTCTGTTCAGTTCATTCCATTTCCTTAAATCTATGAAAGTTGTGTGAATTACTCAACAGTTTCAGGGGAGATAAGCCGTCTTTGAGATTGGAAATCAATTTTTGATATCGACTGTGTATGATTGCTACTAGATCGATTGTGATTCAGGTTGTAATCAGTTTGGATTGAAGAATCGGGGTGGTATATTTGTGTGTGATGGGGTGGGGGTTGTGGCACAAGACGCTATATCCCATTCGCAACCACACACCTAAACAATATGCGAGGGTGGAATAATTGTACATTACTTTAAGGTTTGCGTGAAGTAATTGACATATCGAAATTACAGTTATATGCACTGAATAACCATGACACGGAAAGAGAGAGAGAGAGAGAGAGAGAGAGAGAGAGAGAGAGAAAAATGGGGTTTAACGTCCACTCAACGCAAACTAGGTCATTTTGGGACTAACATATGGTTTAATTTTATTTCAATAATCTGCTTGGGCATATTAACAGTGGGAGGAAACCGCAGGTCCCGGGGTAAACACAGGAGATTGGACAGGCGAGATTGTAGGTTAGGGTGTAAGCGCTAAGGTTAGGTCTTGGGTTAGGATTAGGATTAGCGATATCCCTATTTACATCTCGTGACCTTTGACCAAACGTAATGAAGACAGGATGTGACGTATATATACACATTGAGGTTATCAAGCTACAGACCGGACTAGTAGTAAGCTATAAACGGATAAATAACAAGAGTTTATATGTATATTATTTTATTAAATTTATATATATCTTAACTCCCTGATTTACGTATATACATTATGCATGAACAATAGAAACTATATACTAGTATTTATAAGTATTAAAGCTATGGTAATATTATGCTATCAAATAGCCGTATTGTCTTAATATTTGATGTAACCGCAACCTTGATAGTTATTGTAAGAAGGATAACGGTTGTAGTTGTTGTATCCGTTACCGTATCCGTTGTTATTGTAGTTGTTATATCCCTTCCCATATTCGTTGTTATTGTGGCCATTGTTGTAACCGTTGTTATAATTGTAGGGGCCGTTGTAACTATTGTATCCTTTATTATTGTATTGGTTGATTGGTTGTACTTGTATAGTCCGTTGTTGTATCGGTTGTATGGCCCGTTGTTGTACCCGTTGTAGTTGTATGATTGTTTGTAAGCTCCAATCTTTCCATGTCCAACAAGTCCGTTTCCAATTATACCGTGTCCGATACCGTTACCAACTATACCATGACCAATTCCGTGTCCAACAATACCGTGTCCGATACCGTTACCACCGATGTCATGCCCAATGCCGTTACCAATCTTTCCATGTCCAATAAGTCCGTGTCCGATTCCGTTTCCAATGATACCATGTCCGATACCGTTACCAACGATGCCATGACCAATTCCGTTTCCAACAATACCGTGTCCGATACCGTTACCAACAATACCATGACCAATTCCGTTACCAATAACACCGACTTTGCCAACAGCTACTATTCCGTGTCTGAGTCGGTTTCCTTGGATACCATGTCCAATACCATGGTTGAGTCCGTTGCCAATAGCTCCTACACCAACAAGACCATGTCCAACACCGGCATGTCCTCTTCCAAATCCTTTACCAATTCCGTTTCCAAAGACACCATGTCCGAAACCGTGTCCGATTTTCGCATCGATGTATTGGGAAGCAGCTACTGTCAAACAGACAGCGAAAGCGACGAAAGCCTGAAAAAGAAAAAAAAAAAACATGTGTTTTACAGAAATAGCCGTAGATTTGATTCCATACTAAAAAAAATCGCGAGGGTTTATTTATAACCAAAAACTTGACAATCAAGAAATTTTACTGTGCCGCCATTATTTAGTACATGATCGAGTTTTGGCGTTACCAGGCAAAATCACAAATAATGTTCAACTCTGGGTAATAATTTACACTTTTTATAATTTACTGTTCTGGCCCTATGAATATAAAACTGCCTTTAATACAATGTCAAGGGCGATAAGCAATAATACAACAGTGACGATGCAATACCATGTTCAACCCTCGGTAATTTCTACCAGTTTTAAATTTAAAGATGGACCTATGGGTATGAATGCGAAGTGCGATAAGCAATCATATAAAAATTTAGTATGTAATGAAACTTATTAGTGCTATACCAAATTAGATATCAGGTTTCTTGTCTAGAAAGTTCAAGTATATCCCATCTGGGTCACGATCCTTGTCACTACATACCGCTAATTGGAAGTATTGAAGATTATTTAGTCAACAAGTTAAATTTACTCTCTGTAGATTGTTACAATGTTTTACTGTATTAGCCCAGTCTGTACAGAACAGAGGGGCGAAAAAGCAAGTCCCATTTAAGATTTCAGGGACCGGGTATGCTTATCTTAAAACTTCAAAGATTTGAAATCTTATACGGAGTAGGGCAAAAGTCCTACTTTATACACCGACTGGACCATTGAAGACAAACAGATAGATTTTGCCCGGACATCTATATCACGATATACTCTATCAAGGAATCTTTTACGTGCACGCCAATTTGCACACTGAACATTGCTTTTCGTACCATCCTGACAATTAGACACTATTCCCTGTCAGATCGGGCAGACCTACTGTCCTGTACAGCTAACAAGGGCAGTCAAGCCTGTACAATTGACTTTCTGGTCAAACCCCGGGAGAGAGCCCAAGACCTACTGGTTAGTTAATCAGTGTCTCTTATCACTGAGCCACCATGATCCCCATACATTAAAACAGGAGTTCGTAGATGAGCATATTATGCTTAGGGTAACAGAGATAAGCAATTAGATTGGTTGATGATTTCGGACAGCTTCACTTCAGTCAGAGTGATGAAACTTGGTGTATAGTTTCATTACATCAATACCTTGAATACGTTCGGCAATGAGCATTGTCTGCCCTGGATAAGCAGAGCGATGAGCAATTTGATTGGTCGAGAATTTGAAACAAAATAACTCTCCTTCTAATTGGGGCAGAATGTTCAATCTTGGTGAAGGCGTTCATTAGGTCAGTGCCATGAAGGAGTGCGAAGATGAGCATTGTCTGCTTACAGTAAGCAGAGATAAGCAATCTGATTGGTTGATTGTTTGGGGCACGATAACTTTGGTTATAATGAAGTGAGAGTGACAAAATTCCAAATATAGATTCATTATGTTATTACCTTGACTAAGTTTGATGTTGAGAATTTCTGCGTAGATTTAGAAGCAATAAGCAATTTGACTGATCACATTGGAACATAACACCTCTGTTTTTAATTGAGGTAGAATTTAAACCGGTTGAATTGTTTCTCGTTATAACTCGGTGAGTTTGGGGTGGATTTCATTAATTCTTTTTCATTTTAAGATTCTTTATATAACTCTTGAGATGCGACAGAAACTGACCGTGAATATGAAAGCTTTAATATCTGCTTAGCAGATCTAGTTATTTATTTTTTTTTTATTCCACTTTACCTATTTCTCAGCAACTATAAGAGATAGAGGTCTGAAATTTGATTTTCTGTCGGAAAACTGGGTGGTGGTTAGTGCTTAAATGTAAAATCAAATTTGTGCGCATAGCGGAAACACGTCAAATCTTTAACGTGCACTCAAATTGAAAATCGGCCATAATTCTTCTAATTCTCATCCGACTTTTTTCCGATATTTACATTTTTGGATAGCTGAATACATTTCTGAGTAGATGGCAGTTCAAAAACATCGAGTTTAGAAACTTTGTCGCTCTCATTTTTTTTGGTGAAAAATGGAAAATTTTCAAAATTTTCTAAAATTGTTATTTTGGGGAATTTTGAAATATGACTTATATTTTTGGATAGCTGACATCAATCCGATTCCAGCAATATAAGTTATGTTCTGAAATGTTAACTTTGATTTTTCACTTTTTTACGCATTTTGGTCAAATCGTAGAGTTCTTATTTTTTTAAAACGGCGCCTACGATTTTTCTGAACCTTCAGGAATATGGGGTCAAGAGTCGTCTCCAGTCCTTAGACTATGGATGAAAATCCTCTAATCACCGGAAGTAGTCAAGAAAAGTATCCAAACTTTGACAAAATTCTGAAAAATGGGTGTTTGTGCCGAAAATGCGATGTTTCAATTGGCTGTTTACTGAGTAGTTAAAGTCCAGCGTTATTTGAAAGCCACGTAAAATATCTACAAAATGGTACCACAGCGACAAGATTCTATCATAAATTGAAAAAGTTATAAGACTTTGAAAAGTAAGGTTTATAACGATTTCGAGCAATTTTAAACGCATGTTTCTCGGAAACGCCGCCTACGATTTTTTTAAAACTTTCTCATTCGAGAGTCTAATGGGTGGCGTATTGTGTGAAACCATTGGACAATTTCTCTAAATGTCATGAGTAGTCGAAAAACGAGATTGAAAATCCAAAACGTCGTATTTTTACGATTTGGGGCTTTTTAGAGGTCTTTTTCTCGAAAAGTCAACGTAACATTTATTTTGGAAGTTGTTTTACAAAGAGTCTGGTCTGTACTCTTATTTATGAAGCCGCTATGCAACAGTTAGAAATATCAGGAGTATGAGAACAAAGGGATCGAAAATTGAAAACGTCACTTTTCATTGTTAAGCGAAACATGCAGTAAGAGTTGATACAATCTGTTCGTATTACCAACGTTTACAGAATATTCAAAAGTTCCTTTTTCTCTCATAGTGATGATATTTGGGCAAAAAGTATTTCAACTTTGAGTGTTTACTTCTATTCAAAATAAGGGTATAGTGACCCTGAAACAGAAATATTTGATTTATGTGTGTAATAATTAGTCTTTGAATTAATATTGTTTCTCTTTGGTCAAAATTATCTCATAACCGTAATCATCTCGACACAAATCGACGACTCGCACTGTTTATAAGCATGTCCAATTTTTAAGAGGTAGCAGTTTTATCTTGCAGTAGTATCGTGCAGAAGTACGAATATTGTACCTGTGATAGAAGGCATGATGTAGTATGAGCATGGAATCTGTTTGCAATAACTCTATTATTGACGTCAAATCTTTAACGTGCACGAACTCAGAAAATTGTTGATATTTCATCGAATATTAAATCAATTTTTGAACCAGTTGCATATTTGAGTAGTTGATATGGACGTGATTCCAAAGTCCCGTGTACACATTGATGTGACATTGACAACAGTCCGAGTTGGTCATAATCGGAACGTTTTGCCTAAGTATAAAGCATTATATAGAGAGCTTTTTTGAAAGAGGCAATATTTGAACTAAAGGTGTTTTACTGGTAACCAATATCTGGTAATGCTGCTTCTAGAGTGAAAATAATTTATTTTAGTTAATAACAGTTACTCCTGAAATTATTATCCCAGGTTTTTGTCTACATGACGTCATCATATGATACCAGCGAAAATGACGCTATTTACTGAAGCTATTTATAAGGAAGGCACCCATCTGTACAAATGTTGAAAAGTTGATGTTGAAATGTATGATTCTTGGTTTTGGTTATTATCTGACACGATCTTTTTTTTGTGTCCCATTTGGAAAACTGTTTTTTTTTATTCTCGTGTAGATGTCTGAAACTAAAGCAGATAGAGTTCTGAATAACGATTCTTCCTATGTTTTAAGCAGTAAGTACTTAGAACTTTTGCGAAAATTCTGAACAGACCGGAAGTGAAGTAAATCTTTAACGTGCATAAATGAAAATAGGTCCTAATAATGTCAATTCCCAATCGATTTTCGAAAAAGCTATATTTTTGTAGAGCCGGGGATATTGCGGATGACATAAAGGTCGAATTGCAATAGCAATAGTTGTTTAAGTGTGTGTGTGTGTGTGTGTGTGTGTGTGTGTGTGTGTGTGTTTTAAGGGGTGAGTGGTGGGCATTTTGTGCTGCCTTGGGTATGGTGAAAGCCTTCAGCCTTGCAAGCAAGTCTAGTTATTATTTTTTTTTTATTGGGGGAAGCTAGATCTCAGAAACTATAAGGGATAGAGGTCTGAAATTTGATTTTCACTTGGGAAACTGGGTGGTCGTTAGTGCGTAAATGTAAAACGAAATTTGTGCGCATACCGGAAATGCGTCAAATCTTTAGCGTGCACGCAAATTGAAAATCTGCCATAATTCTGCTAATTCTCAACCGATTTTTTTAAAATTTACATTTTTGGTTAGCTGGAGACATTTCCGAGAAGACAGCAGTTCAAATACGTAGAATTTGGAAACTTTGTCGCTTTCAATTTTTGGGTGAAAAATGGAAAATTTTCAAAATTTTCTAAAATTGTTATTTTTGGGAATTTAGAAATATAACTTATATTTTTGGATAGCTGACATCAATCCGATTCCAACAATATAAGTTTTGTTCTGAAATATTAACTTTGATTTTTCACTTTTTTACGCATTTTGGTCAAATCGTAGAGTTCTTATTTTTTTAAAACGACGCCTACGATTTTTCTGAAACTTCAGGAATATGAAGTCAGGAGTCGTCTCCAGTTCTTAGACTATGGATGAAAATGCTCTAATCACCGGAAGTGGTCAAGAAATGTATCCAAACTTTGACAAAATTCTGAAAAATGGGTGCCTGTGCGCAAAATGCGATGTTTCAATTGGCTGTTTACTGAGTAGCTAAAGTACAACGGTATTTGATAGCCACATAAAATATCTACAAGATGGTACCACAGCGACAAGTTTCTTTTTCAAACTTAAAAAGTTATAGGACTTTGAAAAGTAAGGTTTTTTACGATTTCGAGCAATTTTAAACGCATGTTTCTCGGAAAAGCCGTCTACGATTTTTTTAAAACTTTCTCATTCGAGAGTCTTATAGGTGGTGTGTTGTGTGAAACCATTGTACAATTTCTCTAAATGTCATGAGTAGTCGAAAAACGAGATTGAAAATCCAAAACGTCGTATTTTTACCATTTGGAGCATTTTTAGACGTCTTTTTCTCGAAAAGTCAACGTAATTTTTTTTTTGAACTTCTTCTACAGAGAGTTTTATCGGTAGTCTTAGGTATGAAACCATTGCGCAACAGTTGGAAATATCAGGAGTATGAGAACAAAAGGATCGAAAATTGAAAACGTCACCTTTCATTGTTAAGCGAAACATGCAGTAAGAGTTGATACAATCTGTACGTTTTACCAACGTTTAGAGCATATTCAAAATTCCCCATTTCTCTCACAGTGACGATATTTGAGCTAAAAGTATTTCAACTTTGAGTGTTGACTTATATTCAAAATATGGGTTTAGTGACCCTGTAACAGAAGTAATTGATTTCTGTGTGTAATAATTAGTCTTTGAATTAATATTGTTTCTTCTTTGTCAAAATTACCTCATAACCGTAATCATCTCGACACAAATCGACGGCTCGCGCTGTTTAAAAGGAAATCCAATTATCATTAGATTGCAGTTATATCTTGCAGTAGTATCGTGCAGAATTACGAATATTGCACCTGTTATAGAAAGCATGATGTAGTTTGAGATTGGGCCCTATCTCTAATTAAAAATAAAATTTTATATGTTGGTGACGTCAAATCTTTTACGTGCACGAAATCCGAAAATTGGCGATATTTCATTGAATATAAAATCAATTTTTGAACCAGTTACATATTTGAGTAGCTGACATGAAAACGCGATTCCGAAGTCCCGTGTACACATTGGTGTGACATCGACAAAAGTCCGATTTAGTCATAATTGGAACGTTTTGCATACGTATAAAGCATATATAGAGAGATTTTTTAAAAAGTGGCAATATTTGAACAAAGTGTGTTTTAATAGTAACCAATATTTGTTACTGGTGCTTCAAGAGGGAAAATAATTGGTTTTAGTAAATAATAGTTAACCCCTGAAATTAATATCGCAGGATTTTTGTCTCCATGACGTCATCATTTGGTACCAGTGTTAATAAACCTCTCTGTTGAAGCTATTTATAAGGAAGGCACTCCTCCGTAAAAATGCTGAAAAATTAATGTTGAATGCATGATTCTGGGTTTTGGTTATTATTTGACACTTACGATACTTTTTTGTCCCAATTGGAAAACTCGTTTTTTTTTATTCTCGTGTAGCTCTGAAACTAAAACAGATAGAGTTTTGAATATTGATTTTTCCCATGTTTTAAACATTTAGTACTTAGAACTATTGCGAAAGTTGTGAACCAGACCGGAAGTGATGTAAACCTTTAACGTGCACGAATGAAAATCGGTTCTAATTATGTCAATTCCCAACCGATTTTCGAAAAAATTATATTTTTGTACAGCCGGGGATATTGCGGATGGGATAAAGGTCGAATTGAGATAACCATGTCGTTCTCAGTTGAGATAACCAGTTTGAGCATGGACTCCATCTGTAATAAATATTAAATTTTTATATGTTACATGTAGTGACGTCAAATCTTTAATGTGCACGAAATCAGAAAATTGTAGATATTTCATCGAATATTAAGTCAATTTTTTAACCAGTTGCATATTTGATTAGTTGATATGGACGTGATTCCAAAGTCCCGTGTACACATTGGTGTGACATTGGCAACAGTCCGAGTTAAATTGGTCATAATCGGAACATTTTGCCTACGTATAAAGCATTATATAGAGAGCTTTTTTTTGAAAGAGGCAATATTTGAACTAAAGGTGTTTTACTGGTAACCAATATCTGGTAATGCTGCTCCTAGAATGAAAACAGGTGTCTCGCTTTCCATAGGTGGTGCCACACTCGTGTCTGCCTCCGGAGCCAATACTGGTATGCTGCTGGGGATATCTCCAGCGCTAAAGTGGCGTACACGAGTGATCCTCCTTCGGATTGCGAGATTGACCTGAGGACTAAGTTTCTCCTCTTCATCGTCCTCATCCCTTGACCTTTTTTGATGTTTTTGATGCTGTTATGAAGTTTCCCAGTTCTTCCGCGTTGACGAAGTAGTTCTCCAGTCTGTTGAATATACTTGTTAGCTTCGTTTTGGGGTCTTCTTTGGAAATTGCCATCTGAATCAGATCTTGCATGAAGTCCATGAAGCTGTTCTCTGATTTGAATTTTGGGGTAAAACTTGCTTCATGGGCCTTCTGCTTTTCTTCTTCAGGTTTGGCGACTGCCGTTTTCTCAAGATTTCTTCTTCTTGTCTTTTCCTTTTATAGGGGTTGGTTTGGCGTCAGATGTCGAGATAGTAGGTGCTGGGGCTTGTTTTCGTTCCACCACCGACTCTCTGACTACTTTTGCTTCACTCTCCTTGTTCTTTAATTGTTGCGTCGCCTCCCTAAAGGTGAGGTTTTCTTTGCTTTGTAGGCGCAGTGCTGCTTTCGTTGTCTGAATTCTTGGGCATTGGGCGGAGTTGGCTGTGTGGCTTCCCTTGCAGTTTGAGCAGTTAAATTTACTACCCACCCTACATTCAGCCACCGCGTGTCCTCCCCCACATTGGGAGCATACGGTTTTTCCCTTGAGGTACTTCACCGTATGTCCCAATTTTTGACACAGTATGACGTGCCATCACTGATCTATCAGTGCGTTGTTGTTGTTGTTCTTGGTGTTTAACGTCCGCTTCCACCGAAGGTGATATCTCAGACTAGTCTTATTTTTTTCCATTTTCATTATCTTAGCGCACGCGAAGGGGTCTTTGCTGTGGGAGGAAACCGGAGTGCCCGGAGGAAACCCGCGAGGTTGAGAAGGAGCCCCTATCTCCATGCCACATACGCTCACACCAGGACTCGAAACCACAGCCGCAAGCCAGAGGTGACCGGCCAGCTAGAGGTCGAAGCGCGGCACTCTAGACCACAAGGCCATCCAAACCCCCCTTATCAGTGCGTGCCATCTCCAGTCTATTTATACTGGCCGCTACAATCACTGATAAGCATGACATCGACGAGGCTTAATGAGTACGGCATATCAACTGTTTTACTCCGACAAATTAAATTCTCAAACATTTTTTTGAGGTAAAAGAAAAATAAATAAAGACGTTTGAAATATTTATAGTTAAAAAATATTTCCTATATAATAGTGTAAATAGTAAATGGGTATTAAAATGAGTAAAATGCATCATTTTGCCCGAAGCAGTTAGGTGTTAAGTAAACATTGCACGAGCCGTTGAGCCAATGACTAACGGCGCGTGCAGTGAACACACCTGTTGTGGACAGTCGTCTGTTACAGAGATAATTCGTAAGTAATTCTCTGTGAAACAGATTGCTCCTTGGGGCCACCATAGATGAAGGTCAAGGTCAAAAAACTTCCATACAACGTAACTTCCGCTGTACATATATATTTACCACTGACTGCAGAGACACATAACATAACAAAGTCTGCCTGACAACGGCGACTTACACTATCCTGGGCCTACAATCAACGAACAGTCAACTCAACGTACGAACGATTCAACACCTGTCTAAAGAAATGAGTGGTTATATTGAAGTCCACACTGAAAGAAATTCTTTTAGACTCAGTGGTAGACCTTGCGAAATTTCATCCTATGCTTTTGTTCCAAAAAACAGAAATGATCCTCCAGAAAGAACCTATTTCAATACTCCCCAGACTCAGGGTCAGAATATTGACGAAAGGGTACGTAAATTGTAGCAACTTGGTTTCTAAAGGTGTATCGAAAGTTATTTTTGTTGATGCAATCAAATATATGTATAAACTATAGGAGCTTTTATGCGTGACGTATTTCCGGTGTCTATTTTTAGCCTGGCCTTTTCACTGCCGTATCTTAACATGGCAATTGCGAAGGAAAATGGGTTTCCCGTCTGTATCTTTAATATAAAACGTATTCTTGAATTGCCACCCTTGTTGTAAGATATGTGTAGCATTTGTAATAAATTACCGATTTCAAATTATGTGTAAATTATTTTTTTTACGTTTTATTGACGATATACTGTGTTGTAGCAGACGATATCATGATGCTAAGCTCGCACGCGGTCTGCAGTTGACCGCTGTACGCAAAAGATTACAAAGATGCATTGATGTATGAAGCCGATTTATATGTTTTGTGTTAATTTTATTGCAAACAATTAATAGATAACATCTGTTTGGATGTAAAATGCCACGAAAACGAGCAAAAGAGTAAATAATAATTCTGCATAGAATGCACCGTGTCCAGTTATATATTTGCATTCAACACGTGTTCTCTGAACCAAATACTTAATTAGAAATTGATAAAATGGACACAAATATTAGGACCGAAAGGATTCACCGGTGTACCGCGATTTTTTCCATGAAAACGCTGAACGATATTTTTTTAAGAATATCGATAATCGCGATTTTTTTTTTCAATTTAAGGTTCACGATTAATTTCATACTATATTGCGATATTTGTTCAATAAATGAGACATGTAGGACCCTTAGAAATTACCTATCAGTTCAGTATGTACGTACACAAGGCTTAAGTCTTAGGAGTAATGAAGAAACCCTCGGTAGCTATAAATAGACTAGAAACAGCACGCGTCTTCTATAGGCCCGGGCATCCAGACTTCACAATCATTGCAAAACTGACCTACTAATCGCGTGCAAAATACGACTTGGAAACTGGACAAGACAGTGTTTTCCATTGGACAAAATACCGGAACCATGCGTTTTACACCAATGAAATCGCATTTTATTTAACAGTCATTTCTTCCTCGCGATGCTGGTGGCTTTTATTCGAATGAATGAAAAGCGTGTTGAAATTTTGGTTAACAGTCTCTCTTAGTCTTTCGACTATTATGTTCACGCCCAGTACTGGTGGTAGCAGTGTTACACTTGGTGAAGTTGAAATGGAAAAGCCACCCGCCTGTTCGATCGAAGCAAACCGATCCCATAGTGAATATTCGCTTGGCCGCTACAATCACTGATAAGCACGACATCGACGAGGCTTAATGATTACAGCATATGAACTTTTTTACTCCGACAAATTAAATTCTCCTTCTCAAACATTTTTTTGAGGTAAAAGAAAAATAATTAAAGACGTTTGAAGTAGGCTATTTGTAGTTAAAAATTATTTCCTATTTAGTGTAAATGGGTATTAAAATGAGTAAAATGCATCATTTTGCCCAAAGCAGTTAGGTGTTAAAGGGACAATAACATTCTTGCTGGCTTGGTAGCTCCAGAAAATAAATAATACCCTTATTCTAACTACTAGATGTTTAAATGTCCTACCCTTATTCTAACTACTAGATGTTTAAATGTCCTACCTGTTGTGTAAATTATCCATTACAACTTATTTTACTTGTCCAGCGGGTTCGAAAATATACTATTCAAAAAAAGTAGGGGATATTTGACTTTGGGGGCATAATACTAAAATATGCAAATGACTACGAAAAAAGTCACTATAGAACCTAACAGAAAAAACATATCCAGTTACATGTGACGCCCAAACGCACCAATAGCTACCGCATGGAATGCAGGCGATGCTTGGGATCATCATGGGGGTCCAACCCAAGATTTGCACGACTCCAGAAAATAAATAATACCCTTATTCTAACTACTAGATGTTTAAATGTCCTACCCTTATTCTAACTACTAGATGTTTAAATGTCCTACCTGTTGTGTAAATTATCCATTACAACTTATTTTACTTGTCCAGCGGGTTCGAAAATATACTATTCAAAAAAAGTAGGGGATATTTGACTTTGGGGGCATAATACTAAAATATGCAAATGACTACGAAAAAAGTCACTATAGAACCTAACAGAAAAAACATATCCAGTTACATGTGACGCCCAAACGCACCAATAGCTACCGCATGGAATGCAGGCGATGCTTGGGATCATCATGGGGGTCCAACCCAAGATTTGCACGACTCTGACTTTGAATGTTACAGTCATTGTGGCATTGAATTCCAGGGTGGAAACATCAGTTTAATTGTTTTAGTGACCAGAAAACAAATTTTGTCGGCTTACCCAAAATGAAAGGTTACGTGCCCTTGGCATGCTACAGATCGGCATAACACAGGCGGTTGTGGCGCGGACGATGAATGTTTCTCAGTCTGTCATAAGCAGGCTATGGTCCAGATACCGTGATACACAATCTGTACAGGACAGACCACGCTCAGGTCGACCAAGGGCGACAACTCAAGCCCAGGATCGATTTATCCGTACCTTGGCCTTGAGAAATCGTGTCATCACAGCAAATCAGATCAGCGCTCGTCTTCAAACAGACACTGGTGTGAGAGTGAGTGCCCAGACCATTCGGAATCGACTGCATAGGGGTCAAATTCGTACTCGACGTCCTCGCGTGATCCCTCGTTGGTATATGGAACGTCAAGAGTGGGATGATCGACGCTGGAGCAATGTGATGTTTTCAGATGAGTCAAGGTTCACTGTTGATTTTTTGGACAGACGTAGGCGTCGTCGAAACGAGCGCTTCCAAGACGTTAACGTCATCAGACATGATTGATTTGGGGGTGGTTCTGTTATGGTGTGGGGAGGCATCACTGTTGCTGGAAGAATGGCTTTACATGTTGTTGCAGGGCGTGTTACAGGCCAGTACTACCGGGACAACATCTTGGCAGTCCATGTTGTGCCGTTCGCACGACGTCATGGCCCATGGCCGCCGTTTCATCTTCCAGGATGACAACGCAAGATGTCACAGGGCCAGGATCGTTACAGGTTACCTCCAACAACAGAACATCACCACATTACCTTGGCCAGCACTGAGTCCCGACCTCTCCCCCATCGAGCATGTCTGGGACATGCTTGGACAGAGGTTACGTCAACGTCAACAACGTCCTGCCAATGTCCAAGAACTTGCTGCTGCGTTGCAACAGGAATGGGACAATCTTGACCAAAATGAACTTAGACATCTCATTAGGAGTATGCCACGTCGGATCAATGCTTGTTTGGCAAACAGAGGAGGATTTACCTGTTACTGACTTTGTTGTGAGGCTGTGGTAACTTTGCTGTTTGACCCCGGGTATCATTTTACCCTTATAATGGTTAGTCTGTGCCTTACTTAGTCTAACGATCATTTGGAATAAATGGAATGTGAACTTCATTTCATTTTGTCATTTGTTTCTTCGTCAGTTTCATTAGTTGACTTTAATAACACTTGAAAATCAAATATCCCTTACTTTTTTTGAATAGTATATTTCAAAATCCAAGTCACATTTGAAAAGGTTTACGTTAGACTTTTCAAATCAATTGGTTGAATTTTTCCAATTTTTTAGATAATGAATATTCTTAAATAATACGATTTGTTGACCAGAATGAAGATTGGGGCATATTTTTCAGTTACAACAAGAGTGTTTTTGGGGCTTTAAGTAAACATTGCACGAGCCGTTGAGTCAATGTCTGATGGCGTGTGCAGTCAACGCCCGTTTTGTGGACAGTCATCTGTAATTCTCTGTGAAACAGATTGCAATCGAAGGTGTGGGAGAATATTGGTTTTCCTGTTTCGTACTTCCTGTTTGAGTGTATCGCACAAAATGAAAAATGTGCCAAAAATATTGGTTAAAAGTTAAACATAAAATTTTAATTTATCTAATAATAAACAATATAAATTTTAATTTATCTAATAATAAACAATATAAATTTAAAACATTGTGTATCTTTTATACGCCCACATTTTCATGTGGATGTATATTGTCGTCGCCCCTGTTCGTCCGTCCGTCCGTCCGTAGGGATGTCCGTCCGTCCACAATTGTTTTGTGAACAGTCTACAGGTCACAATTTTTATCCGATTTCAATGAAACTTAAAATATAAGTTTATCACCCTAAGATCTCGGTTCCTTTCGATATTGGCATGTATCGGAGTGTAACTTCATGGTTTATGGCCCCTGATTGTACGAAAAATCATGTTTTTATACGCCCACATTTTTATGTGGACGTATATTGTCGTCGCCCCTGTCTGTCCGTCCACAATTTGTTTGTGGACTCTCTACAGGTCACAATTCTTATCCGATTTTGACGAAACTTGAAATATAGGTTTATCCCCAAAAGATCTTGGCTGCTTTCGATATTGGCATGTATCGGATGAAAACTTCATGGATTATGGCCCCTGATTGTACGAAAAATCACGTTTTTAGCTTGTGGACCCTATAGATGTCACAATTTTGAACCGATTTCGATGATACTTGACATGCATGTTTATAACCCAAAGATCTTGGTTCCTTTCGATATTTGCGCCTATCGGAATGTAATTTCCTGAATTATGGCCCCTCGTTGTCCGAAAAATCACCCTTTTTAGCTTGTGGTCCCTCTGGAAGTCACAATTATTATCCGATTTAAAAAACCGTTTGATTATATCACCGTTACACCCTAAGGAAGGTTGAGTTCGAATTTCGGGAAAATCGGATGAAAATTGCCATACAAAATGGCCGCCGTTTGTGGACCCTGTAAAAGTCACATTTTTTATTCGATTTTGACGAAACTTGAAATTCATGGTTATAACACAAAGATCTTGGTTCCTTTTGATATTTGCACATATCGGAACGTAACTTCCTGAATTATGGCCCCTGATTATACGCAAAATCGCCTTATTTTAGGTTGTGGTCTCTCTGGTGGTCACAATTATTATCCGATTTAATAGAACGGTTGATTATATTACCGTTCGAATTTCAAGAAAATTGGACCATAATTGCCAGAAAAAATGGCCGCCGTTTGTACGTAAACAGTTTAAAAATATGGTATGTCAAAGTTGTGGACCCTTTAGAGGTGACAATTTTAATTCGATTTTGATGAAACCTGAAATGCTTGTTTATAACCTAAAGATCTTTATTCTTTTCGATATTTGCGCATATCAAATTGTAACTTAATGAATTATGGCCTTTGATTGCAGGAAAAATCACTTTCGGTATTGCTTGTTCTCTGTCTATCTCTCGAACAATTATTATCTGATTTAAAAAAAAACTCTGATTATATTACTGTTGCACCGTAAGGAAGGTTGAGTTCGAATTTCGTGAAAATCGTACCAAAATTGCCGGACGAAATGGTCACCGTTTGTACGCGAATAGTGTAAAAATATGGTATATCATGGTTGTGGATTCTCTACAGGTCACAATTCTTATCCGATTTTGACGAAAAGTCACATTTCTAGGTTGTGTACCGTCACACCATAATCATTGTCGGCTTTGAATTTCATGAATATCAGACTGGAACTGACCAACAAAATGGCTGCTCCCAATACAGTATGAAATACAGGACTTAATGATGTAGGAAAAATCACTTTCGATATTGCTTGTTCTCTATCCATCTCTCAAAAATGTGGGCGTATCCTGCCTGGAAGTGCCAGCCTATCTTTTAGATTGTGAACAGTGTAGAGGTCACAATTTTGAACCGATTTGGATGAAACTTGAAATGCATGTTTACAACCCTAAGATCTTGGTTCTTTTCGATATTTGCGCCAATCGGATCATAACTTCCTGAATTATGGCCCCTGATTGTCCAAAAAATTGCCCTTTTTAGCTTGTGGTCCCTCTGGAGGTCAAAATTGTTATCCGATTTAAAAAAAACGTTTGATTATATCACCGTTCCATGGTTATTAAGGTTATGTTCGAATTTCGTGGAAATAGGACCAAAATTGACGGGCAAATTGGCCGCCGTTTGTACGCGAATAGTGTGAAAATATGTTATATCAAGGTTGTGGACCTTATAGAGGTCACAATTTTGAACCGATTTTGATGAAACTTGACATGTATCTTGGTTCCTTGCGATATTTGCGTCCATCCGATTGTAACTTCCTGAATTAGGGCCCCTGATTGTCCAAAAAATTGCCCTTTTTTAGCTTGTGGTCCCTCTGGAGGTCAAAATTGTTATCCGATTTAAAAAACCGTTTGATTATATCACCATTCCACGGTTATGAAGGTTGAGTTTGAATTTTGTGAAAATCGGACCAAAATTGACGGACAAAATGGCCGTCGTTTGTACGCGAATGGTGTGAAAATATGTTATATTAAGGTTGTGGACCTTATAGTGGTCACAATTTTGAACCGATTTTGATGAAACTTGACATGTGTGTTTATAACCCAAAGATCTTGGTTCCTTTCGATATTTGCGCCCATTGGATCATAACTTCCTGAATTATGTCACTGGATTGTCCGAAAAATCGCTTTTGTTAGCTTTTGGTCAAAATTATTATCCGATTTAAAAAAACGTTTGACTATATCACGGTTACATGGTAATGAAGAGAGAGCGTGAATTACGTGAAAATTGGACTAGAATTGACGGACAAAATGGACGCCGTTTGTACACGAATAGTGTGAAAATATGTTATATCAAGGTTGTGGACCCTACATGTATAGAGGTCACAATTTTGAATCGATTTTGATGAAACTTGACATGTGTGTTTATAACCCAAAGATCTTGGTTCCTTTCGATATTTGCGTCTCATTACTTCCTGAATTATGTCCCCTGATTGTACGAAAAATCACCCTTTTTAGCTTGTGGTCCCTCTGGAGCATACGATTACATCATGTGTACCTACTTCAAGAATACACATGATGGCAAATGGCCGCCATTTAAAATACTACGCCCGCCTCTTAGAGACGATAACTTAACTCGCTATAAATTGTAAAAAAATTTACTTCGGCTAGAATTAAAAAACACCTAAGATTAACATTTGCTAAAAATTTCTAAAAAACAACCTAAATTTATGGAAATGGGGCCAAATCAAATCAGGCAAATTACATCAAATAGTCCATGTTAAACGTATAGCAAAAATTTTAAACTAACGCGAGCACGCGCGTTTCTAGACAACGCCATAGCGGGTCATAGCAACCAGTGAGTATAAATTGGAAATCCCCAATGACGTAGATATTATAATTGGAAAGCCGAGTCTGTCTTACAATAAGTAGTACCGTCAGTAAACAAGATGGAAGCCATCTGCTATCGTGTTTGATCATGGAGTAGGCAAGCACAGGTGTGTCGTATGCCTCTGGAGGTCACAATTATTATCTGATTTAAAAAAAAACGTTTGATTATAAAAACCAAACAAATTCTAATGATTTTCTGATAATTCCTTAATGCGACAACTCTTGTGGGCGTATGTGTGGGCGTATGTTTCGTTGCCTGGCAACCTATTTTTGTTTATTTCAAGAAAACTTTAGTCTATTTCACATTAATGGCGTGTGTATCGTGATGCATCCGTATCGTTTAGAACCGTCTAAACGCGGGGAAATTTACAGTAGCTATTGGTTAACAGCACGCATAGACAATCTTATTTGCATATTGCATACTATTTATAGTATCATTAGCTGGAATTATTTTAAGTCGATAGCATCAATGCCTAACATAACCGTGTTTTGTGTAAGAGTATAGCATGCAGCACTATAGCAGACGATATATCAACTGTGCAAGTACTGTACAGTCGGCAGTTGAATGTAAATATGATCTAGACCAGATTTTAAAAAAAAATCTTTTGTGTTAATAGTCCTGTAATTAATAGATAAAATTTGTTTGGTCGTAAAATATGTAATGAATTTGAGACCAAATTCTAGTTCACACCATGAGCACGGTCCAGTCTTAACTTGTTTTCCTAAATTGCAACGTCCATTACAGGTCTGGTAAACTTGCCGTATCTTTTCTATCAAAGTTTTTGTAAATATCGGTATCTGGCATCTGTAAACTAAGCTCACTGTACGGCGGTATTTTCACCAAAAAACACACACTGGCCTATGGGTTACAGTCTACCAATAAGGCCAGGGTCTGCGCATGACCGAAAATGACGTCAAAATGGAAACCCGTAAAAGCTCCTATTGTTATTGTTAAAATTCTTCTTTTTATTATTATTAGGAGGGTTTCACACCATACAGGCATTCTCAAAAACAAATACATGTAGTGTAAATGATTTGTCAGACATTTTAATTTCACTTATGTAGAATTAATATATCCTGATGAGCTTAAAATTAAAAACACTACAGACTTTGACAATTACGTACGGTCCCTACTTGGATCTAATCTACGTCTCGATTTTTACAACTGCGGAGTGCAATAAACTCAAACTGAGTGTTAATACTGTTAAATTGTATGATAAACGTGATGACTTTGACTTTCCGATTGATAACTTTCCATTTAATAGCAGTAACATTTCAATATCACCAGCTTATGCCACGGAGTGTTTGTGTCTCAGCTAATTTGTTACGTGAGAGTTTGTTCTTTTTATTTTGAATTTTTAAGTATCGAGGCATTTGTCATCTAAGCTTCAACAACAAGGATACTTGCGCACTCAATTTTTAAAAAAAACTTGAAAAGGTTTTAGTGGCGTCATATTGACTTGATTGGTAAATGTAACATATCTCTTGTCTATTATTCTAGATATATTTAATTGACGCATACACCATCTCCCTGATTTAAGATTATGTCTACTACATCATTAACACTGTTCATCACATGCATTTTGGATACCGATAATCCATTGGCCAATCACGCTATTTTCCAAGATTTCGTCTAATACTTTGGATGCAGCTATGGCTGGTGTGGCTCCTGGTATAGGGTAAGCTTTCGGACACCTGTTTGTTATGACTGTTTGTCGTGTATTTTGTACACGGTGAACAGTGCATTTGCAGATTAAAATATTTTGCCTATATTGTTTCTTGATTAGATTATTAAGATCATATGAAAGCTTATTGTTTCTGTTAAGATTATTAAGCTTTCATTTAGGGCAACTGGTAGTGACCATTTCGAATTGAATATTTGTGAAATAGTTAAAAATCTATATTAACGGGCATGTAAAAAAACAGAACATACAGTAGTTTGTTGAACCGTCTCCTATTTCTGAAATTAATATATTTGGGGATAGTCTGACTCATGGTCCAATTTTGGGGTGTTTGAAAATATCAAAATTTAAGTTCGATGGTGAGAATTTTCTGCTTAGACTAAGGATCAACAAGCAATTTGATTGGTCAAGACTTTGGAACATACTTGATGTAGATATTTATTAGGTGAATGACGACTGAGTTCAATGATTAACATTTTAAGTCAAAGTTATAAAGCCAAGCAGAGCTAAGTAATTTCATTGGTCAATGCTTTGGGACAAGGTAGCCTTGATTCTACCTGACAGTGAGGGATGAAACTTAGTGTATAATTTGATTGCTTGATATGTTAGAAAAAAATAAATTCGCACGATTTACTCTCTGACTTCCCCGTCAACCTACTCACAAGCCAGAAACTGAAACTCATTTACTTTCAGAAAGATATCTATTGTTGTCAAAATTTTCTGCTACTATTATTATTATTAAGGATTTATATAGCGCCACTTCCACAGTACTGTGCTCCAGTGCGCTTTACAATGTAGGTATAAAAGCAAGTATAGAAATAAAATAAATAGAAAACATAGATATAAAAAGGATATACAGGTAAGGTACGGCATACAATAGAAAAGACAAGTACATTTAAAATACTTAGTATGTCATTATAAAAACACGTCACCTTATGAGTCTATCTCTTGTGTTTATTTAGTTATAAAAGTCAGCACTCCCGAATAAGGTCATATAGGTGAACTTGGGCCAATAAATAGAGAATCTCCTACAAGTGTTTTCTGATATCAAAAAATATCAACACAAGTTGATAAAGTAAAAAAAAAATCGAGGCTCTGCTGAGTTTTTTTACTTTATCAACGAGTGTAGATATTTTTTGATATCAAAAAACATGAGTTGAAGATTTTATCACCCAATCCTTTCTTACATGCACAAATAAATAAAGAAATATAATTCTTTCCTTATTTATAAAAACAAAAGTCACTCTTTACTTGAAATAAGTGGTTTCTTTAAAATAAAAGAAAGTAGTTCCTTTTTGATTGACCAATCAAATTCATGTAAAGCGATATCTCCTTGGAGATATCACAGTAGATTATGTAATTTATCACACAAGCGATATCTACTGTCAAATGTGCTATTGGGTGATAAATGTTATTATATAATTCCAGATTGGACAGGCTTGTGTGTTTCCTGCAAATCGGATTTCTCAGAATCTAACCCACTCTAAACCCGGCGTCCACTTTTAGAACACCAAATACGCTATTTTAGAACACTATTTTGAAACACTTTTTGAACACCCTGACGCGTCTTTTTTTCTACCAGAACACTATGTGTTTATTTTCAGAACAGTATGTGTTCAATTTTAAACGGTTTTCCCTCTGGGTTTTAGAACACATTTGACGCGGTGACAGGTTTTTCGACCCGAGACTGCGGCCTATATGGTGTTCAGTTATTAGACGAGGCGTCGAATTTCCCGAGATACGTATATAAATCAACATACGAATAATTTATCTATGGTGTTTTATTATAAGATAAAACTTGTAATTTCCCGCGTGCCGTTTATCAGATCAATTCATTTTGATTACGATTATTTACATACAAAGTACGAATAAAAATTTGAGTGTAAAAGAAATGCGCACACATAGATATTCACCATACCGTACTATATATTATCCATTAGCCTATAAAAATAGTATTCCACCATTGACAAATACGTCAAAAATCGGTAAATCACGATTATCCTATAAAAATAGTATTCCACCATTGACAAGTACGTCAAAAAATTGGTAAATCTCGTCCCGGGTAATTATACAATCATATACAACTGGTAGTAGTTTTTTTCTTTGATGTCCATAGCTGTTATATCTTATAACAACCTCTCGTGACGTCATCAGAGGTTGATATATTCGGTTCATATCAACCGCTGATGACGTCCTAAGAGGTTGATATTACATATCAACCGCTGATGACGTCATTACAGGTCGATATATTCGGCTTATATCAACCGCTCTTGATGTAGATGATTGAAATAATACAAAGAACACAGAAATAAAATTTTATTCTTTTGACAATAAAAAAAAAATTGTTTTGGTACAGTTTGTAGCATTCAGGACCTAAATAGACGGCGTACTTATCGGCTTATTTAAATCGGTTATCCACACTCCAGTCCATGTCTAAGATATCTTTCAGAATTTTCTTTCTGCCCAAATCATTTCTCCACACATCCCAAGACGTGAAAGTATTTATCACCCAAGAGTTCCTTTGTAAAGTATTTTTGGCTACGGCTACAATCCACTCAAAACAGTCGGTCAAATCTTTCTCTGAACATACCGAAAAGTAACCTCACGGTTCAGTCAGAATTATCGGAAAAGATTGCCTTTTGATCCAAATTTTCTTCAGTCTTTGTATAGATCCTCATCATAGTTGCATTCACATCTATTCTGTCGTCAATATGATGACTAAAAAGGATTGATTATTCGTCTGACTTCGTTTTACTATCCATTTTGTTTTAGCTTTCTTCAGTTCAATTACTACAAATTGGCGGCGTATAAACAAACACGTCACGTGCTGTCGAGCAATTAACCAATCACTGTTGCCTTTTTTTTAGAAGAGTCCATTAAATTTAAGGGTGAACGTTGTGTATGTCAGATATAAACCTACTCTCCCTCGGATTGATATGATAGAGAAGCAGCCCACGTGTTCTCTATCATATCAACCTCGGTAGGTTAATATCCTATACAGAACTCGGTAAATCACACAGGTAATGCATCTTCATTAAATCACAAATGAATTAACGTGTACATGTGGCCAGAAGTCAACCCCACAATGGCAGTGCGATAGACCCGCGAGAGAGTTAGACATGTACTGGCACCAAAAGAAGTCACCCATGAAATACGCTTCAATGATTAGTGTCTTGATGTTACGTAATCGCGGGAATTGGGTCAATGAAATGTTGACTTTAGTACAACGGTTTTTGTTACACCTAAATCAAACCATATTGCATTATATCAGAGGTACATTTATCACAAATAATGCAGGTAGAAATTATAAAACAAAAGCATTCCAGAAATCAAACAATTAATCCATACTGTAATAAAGGCGTGCGTATTCAAAAACATGGTTTCATATGGCACCCAGACATGTGATCACAGGTGGGAATTAATAAAACAATGGTATTCGTCCAATCAAATATTAATCTATATTGTAATAACTGACATTTATGACTTCTCTTTATATTTAAAATAACACCAATGACAGAAATTAAATGAATTTAAAACATCAAAGTATAAACGGCATCGAGTTCAAAGACCAAACCAATTTCCTTGGTGTAATCTTTGACCGAAGGCTGACCTGGAAACCGCACATCGACGAGACCGTAGATAGATGCACCAAAACCCTAAACTTAATGAGGAAAATAACGGGCAGCACATGGGGGGCCAATAGAGTAACACTAATGATGGTGTATCGTGCTCTAATACGATCTGTATTAGACTACGACTCTCTGGCCTTCATGAACTGCGCGCCATTACTCTTAAGGAAGCTTGACACCATCCAATACAAAGCTCTGTGTTTTGCGGCTGGTGTAGGGCAAGGGACTAGGAGAGAGGCACTACTGCAGGAAGTCGGGGAGTTGCCCCTATCCCCAAGAAGAAAAGAACTAGCGACAAGGTACTGGGCTAAGATCTCGCAACTGGGCACAAGATCTCCAACTTTTATCAATCTACAAAAAACAAGATATGTGAGAGATCCAAGAAAGAAAAGCTTTGGCCAAGGTATCAGGGAATAAGCAGGAAACTGCCCAATAACTGTTTGGTGTACACTGCAGAGCTTGTGGCATGACGCTATATCATGAATTTCCCATCAAAAGACTAGTAAGTTCGTCATTCCAAGCGACTCACTGAGCTGTCTGATTTCAATCCAAACTGACAACTCGGACTCAAGACCAGAAGTCATTTTGGAAATCAGGCAGCTGTACCAGAGGGTCTTAGAGAAGGGAAGCAAAGTAGAGCTTGTGTGGATTCCATCACATGTCAACATTAGAGGAAATGAGGAGGCAGATCGACTCGCAAACAAAGGTCTCAAGGATACAGCGCCACTCCGCACCATAGACTACAGCAATACGGAAATCTACAGTATGGTTAAAAGACAGGTCAATTCAATCTGAGAATTAAAACTCGTTGAACTTGACACGTACAGATTCCGACTGGATGACAAGATCTACACGAAGACAGCAATCAATCACCCTAGAAGAGATATATGCTGATTTATATCGAAACTAAGGGTGAAAGAGCGGCTGCGAGACCACAAACACCAAGTCATCGTCTGTCAGAAGAATGTACCACCAACCATGTCCTGGTAGACTGCGAGGTATACAATGAGGAGAGAAGGGAGCTAGTGAGAATAATGGAGACCAACAACATACCATTCAGCATTAAGAACCTACTCTTCCCTAGACCAGATTTGAAACTGCAAATCTTCGAACAAATCCATGCCCTAATGGACAAAGTTGGACTAAGTAGAATAGTGAAGTAAGAGGGGGTCATGATTAGATGGGCCTGGCATCTAAACACTAAACTACATACTGGAGTTACACCAAACTGGCAGGATAGTGGAGTAAGGGAGGGTCATGATCAGACGGACTCGGCATCTAAACACTATTCCGCCAAAAAACAGACACCAAACCTACAGAATAGGATAGTGGAGTAAGGGGAGGTCACGATAAGACGGGCCTGGCACCTAAACACAGATCCTACAAAGATGACATCTACCAAACTAAGCAGGATAGTGGAGAAAGGGGGAGTTTCGTTCAGACAAACTCGGCACCTAAACACTATTCTGTAAAAAAAAACAATACCAAATCCATAAAGTGGGATAGTGGAGTAAGGGGAGGCCACGATAAGACGGGCCTGGCATCTAAACACTTACCCCAAACGATGACATCAACCAATCCAGAAGCAGACGAGATCACCTACCAAATGATATGTTTTTATACGCCCACATTTTCATGTGGACGTATTATGTCGTCGCCCCTGTCCGTGCGGACGTCCGTCCGTCCACAATTTGTTTGTGGACTCTCTACAGGTCACAATTCTTATCCGATTTTGACAAAACTTGAAATATAGGTTTATCCCCAAATGATCTCGGCTGCTTTCGATATTGGCATGTATCGGATCAAAACTTCGTGGATTATGGCCCCTGATTGTACGAAAAATCACATTTTTAGCTTGTAGACCCTATAGAGGTCACAATTTTGAACCGATTTTGATGAAATTTGACATGCATGTTTTTAACCCAAAGATCTTTGTTCCTTATGATATTTGCAGCTATCGGAATGTAATTTCCTGAATTATGGCCCCTGATTGTCCGAAAAATCACCCTTTTTAGCTTGTGGTCCCTCTGGAGGTCACAATTATTATCTGATTTAAAAAAACGTTTGATTATATCACCGTTACACCCTAAGGAAGGTTGAGTTCGAATTTCGGGAAAATCGGACCAAAATTGACATACAAAATGGCTGCCATTTGTACGCGAATACTGTTAAAAAATGGTATATCAAGGTTATGGACCCTGTGGAGGTCACAATTTTAATTCGATTTGGATGAAACTTGAAATTCATGGTTATAACCCAAAGATCTTGGGTCCTTTCGTTATTTGCGCATATCGGATCGTAACTTCCTGAATTATGGCCCCTGATTATACGCAAAATCAACTTTTTTTTTTAGCTTGTGGTCCCTCTGGAGGTCACAATTATTATCCGATTTAAAAAAAACGTTTGATTATATTACTGTTACACCGTAAGGAAGGTTGAGTTCGAATTTCGGTAAAATCAAACCAAAATTGACATACAAAATGGCCGCCGTTTGTACGCGAATACTGTTAAAAAATGGTATATAAAGGTTGTGGACCCTGTAAAGGTCACAATTTTAATTCGATTTTGATGAAACTTGAAATTCATGGTTATAACCCAAAGATCTTGGTTCTTTTCGATATTTGCGCATATCGGATTGTTCTCTATCCATCTCTCGAAAATGTGGGCGTATCCTGCCTGGCTCTGCCAGCCTATCTTTTATTAAATAAAGGGAAGAATTTCCCACTAAACCCAATCCATGGCTTAAAGCCAAATGGAAAGATTGCAAAATCATATTCTAAAAAACAGGAATCAGCTTCGGCTATCCTAAGTCTTGTCTGCGATATCACTTATGTGGAAGCAGACGTTAAACACCAAGTAGAAGAAGAAGAAGAAACGGCATATTTGAACCCTGATACAAGGAGATCAACAAAGCTACTCGTATAGTGTAATTGATCTTACGCCGCGTTACACATAATGCGAAACCACTTACTCTTTTTATACGCCCACATTTTCATGTGGACGTATTATGTCGTCGCCCCTGTCCGTCCGGACGTCCGTCCGTCCACAATTTGTTTGTGGACTCTCCACAGGTCACAATTCTTATCCGATTTTGACGAAACTTGAAATATAGGTTTATCCCCAAAAGATCTCGGCTGCTTTCGATATTGGCATGTATCGGATCAAAACTTCATGGATTATGGCCCCTGATTGTACGAAAAATCACGTTTTTAGCTTGTGGACCCTATAGAGGTCACAATTTTGCACCGATTTTGATGAAACTTGACATGTATGTTTGTAACCCAAAGATCTTGGTTCCTTTCGATATTTGCGGCTATCGGAATGTAATTTCCTGAATTATGGCCCCTGATTGTCCGAAAAATCACCCTTTTTAGCTTGTGGTCCCTCTGGAGGTCACAATTATTATCCGATTTAAAAAACCGTTTGATTATATCACCGTTACACCCTAAGGAAGGTTGAGTTCGAATTTCGGGAAAATCGGACCAAAATTGACCGACAAAATGGCCGCCGTTTGTACGCGAATACTGTTAAAAAATGGTATATCAAGGTTGTGGACCCGGTGGAGGTCACAATTTTAATTCGATTTTGATGAAACTTGAAATTCATGGTTATAACAAAAGATCTTGGTTCCTTTCGATATTTGCGCATATCGGATCGTAACTTCCTGAATTATGGCCCCTGATTAAACGCAAAATCGCCTTTTTTTAGCTTGTGGTCCCTCTGGAGGTCACAATTATTATCGGATTTAAAAAAACGTTTGATTATATTACCGTTACACTGTAAGGAAGGTTGAGTTCGAATTTCGGGAAAATCGGACCAAAATTGCCATACAAAATGGCCGCCGTTTGTACGCGAATACTGTTAAAAAATGGTATTTCAAGGTTGTGGACCCTGTAAAGGTCACAATTTTAATTCCTGAATTATGGTCCCTGGTTATACGCAAAATCCCCCTTTCTTTAGCTTGTGGTCTATCCATCTCTCGAAAATGTGGGCGTATCCTGCCTGGCAGTGCCAGCCTATCTTTATAATAAGCAGTGCCTAGATGGTAATCTAAGATTTCTATCCTGCAGAGAAAAGGCGCAAGTGTCATTTCAGATATGAAATTCTATGTGGATCTTTTAAAATGAGACTTAAACGCTTACTTATTGTTAAATAAACAATAATGTATGGAATAAATAAGTTTTACACTTTGATTTTTGTTGATTACCGATCACGAACGAGATTAGTTCACGGCTGTATATTAGTATTTTTGAATTAGTGTTTTAATTTAAATTTTAGGTCAGTTCACCGATGTTTAGTAATAAAGTATATCGCATTGTTTAATTATTTCCCGAAATCGAATTGGCTACGATGATGTAATGACAAAAGGCGAATTGTATACATTGATAATTACATGAATATGAATCATTTAAAATATAACTCAATCTGTTAAAATATTAAGAATAATAGAAAGAGCGTCACGTGGAATTTCACTAAATTTACATGAATTACAATCCGAAGTCATTGTTTTAGTCACAGAAAAAAATGAGCAATGAAAGGGCACTAGCCCAGGACTAGTATGGCTAAATAGGTCACTAGCCCGTAGGTTATTTTTGGTAGTCCCGGGTGTCGGGCTAGTGGATTTTTACCAATCCATAACAATTAATTGAACTTTTATTACCCTTGTAAACTGAAATATAGATGTATAGGATATTAACCTACCCGAGGTTGATATGATAGAGAACACGCGGGCGCAGCCCAAGTGTTCTCTATCATATCAATCCGAGGGAGAGTAGGTTTATATCTGACATATACAATGTTCACCCTTAAATTTAATGGACTCTTCTAAAAAAAAAGGCAACAGTGATTGGTTACTTGCTCGACAGCACGTGACGTGTTTGTTTATACGCTGCCATTTTGTAGTAATTGAACGGAAGAAAGCTAAAACAAAATGGATAGTAAATCGAAGTCAGACGAATAATCAATCCTTTTTAGTCATCATATTGACGATAGAATAGATGTGAATGCAACTATGATGAGGATCTATACAAAGAGTGAAGAAAATTTGGATCAAAAGGCAATCTTTTCCGATAATTCTGACAATGAACCGTGACTGAAGGTTACTTTTCGGTATGTTCAGAGAAAGATTTGACCGACTGTTTTGAGTGGATTGTAGCCGTAGCCAAAAATACTTTACAAAGGAACTCTTGGGTGATAAATACTTTCACGTATTGGGATGTGTGGAGAAATGATTTGGGCAGAAAGAAAATTCTGAAAGATATCTTAGACATGGACTGGAGTGTGGATAACCAATTAAAATAAGCCGATAAGTACGCCGTCTATTTGTCAAAAGAATAAAATTTTATTTCTGTGTTCTTTGTATTATTTCGATCATCTACGTCAAGAGCGGTTGATATGAGCCGAATATATCGACCTGTAATGACGTCATCAGTGGTTGATATGAAATATCAACCTCTCAGGACGTCATCAGCGGTTGATATGAACCGAATATATCAACCTCTGATGACGTCACGAGAGGTTGTTATAAGATATAACTGCTATGGACATCAAAGAAAAAAACTACTACCAGTTGTATATAGATATATACATACCCTAACCCCAACCAAAACCATTTGCCATTAGGTATGGTTTTTCTCTTATTTTTTATTGAGTGGTACAAATATTTTCCAAGATTTAGCAGTTTTATATTATTATCACTTTGATTCGTGAGGTTTTTTTTTAAAATTTTTGATGAGATGGAAAAGACCCAAAATATTTTCTACGGATGAATATATAAGGGGGACATAAAGTGATAGTCATCTTCAACATTTGCATAATCTTTTATTTCTATCGATTTTATTATATCGCCCAGTTTCAGTGTTTAGTTGGAGAAGTCCAAAACGAAAATGACCTTAGAGTTTTATATTTAAGTGTTTAAATTTTTATTAACGTATGTAAATACAACCCAACTTTCACTTAGCTAATTAAATGAAGCAATGGCAAACAATGCGATTATTACATGAGATTTTTTTTATATATTTTGGTTTTGGAATTTTCATGCAATTGGGAATTACATTCACGCATGGTGTATTTATTATTACATGACGTTTCAGTCATTTCTTAAATATAGCCACGTCATCCCTTTTACAAAATATTTTTGTACTTGAATTTTAAGCTTTTTGACTTACAAATTCAAAATTCAAAAGACGATACGTATTCCAATTAAACCCCGTTCTGTTTCCAGTAATTATCACAGCCATAAATATTAATTGTCATTCTTTTATGCGTCTTCACTCCGAAGACGTTACCAAAGAAATATCAAACAAGATCTTATGAATTGCAACCTATCCCACAGATAAACAGATTATTAATAGTAACATTTGGATTATCGAGGCGACAGATTGTCTGGAGAACTATGCATCACAGGGTACAAAGACTCTTTGCCTCACAAAAAAGCATGCAATTGTTTGTTAAAGTGGCATGGTGCTATTTAAGGAATGGTGCATGTGCCGATATAAAATGGCTTGGAAGCGGGTGTAAAATAAATCATTTCACACATGCCCAATATAATAAAATAATCGTGCTAAGTACATACACCAATTGTATTGAATAAATATGTTTTACTTGTTTAGGGTGTTTTTAATTCACCCATCTTCAATCATAATAATATACATATTATAGAATAATAGTACAGTATAGCACAGCCGGAATACACTAAAGTACATACATAGATAAATTACACTATACAAGTAGCATTGTTGATCACCTTATGTATCAGTATTAAAATTACTAAATCCGTTAAAATCACAAATCCATTCAGTGTGCCGTTTTAAATTTATTTAATTTCTGTCATTGGTGTTATTTTAAATTTAAAGAGAAGTCACAAATGTCAGTTATTACAGTATAGATTTGATTGGACGAATACTATTGTTTTATTAATTCCCACCTGTGATTTCATGTCTGGGTGCCATATGAAACCATGTTTTTGAATACGCACACCTTTATTACAGTATGGATTAATTGTTTGATTGCTAGAATGCTTTTGTTTTATAACTTCTACCTGCATTATTTGTGATAAATATACCTCTGATATAATGCAATATGGTTTGATTTAGGTGTAACAAAAACCGTTGTACTAAAGTCAACATTTCATTGACCCAAATCCCGCGATTACTTAACATCAAGGCACTAATCATTGAAGCGTATTTCCTGGGTGACTTCTTTTGGCGCCAGTACATGTCTAACTCTGTCACGAGTCTATCGCACTGCCATTGTGGTGTTGACTTCTGGCCACATGTACACGTTAATTCATTTGTGATTTAATGAAGATGCATTACCAATGACTTAAAATCCAAACAGTTTATAGACTTGTTTATTTCCTGCAACTTACACCAACATATTAATGACCCGACTCATAGAAAAGGTCATACACTAGATTTGCTGATTACAAGACTCCACGAAAATTTAGTTGACTGCTTACAAGTGATTGACCATGCGATTTCAGACCATTATACTATATTTGCGAATTTATTATTGAAAAAGCCTGACCCCATCAAAGAAAAAATAACTTTCCGTAAAGTAAAAGATATCGACGTTAATCAATTTGAGAATGACATTGTTTCATTTAAATTAATTCCCAAGATACAGGAGGCTCATAATATTGAAACAAAAGTGCTTCTCTATAACTCAATTCTTAGTGATGTATTAAATCAACACTCCCCTTTGAAATCCAAAACACTAACTATTCGACCTAACAAAAAGTGGTTTACTGATGAAATATTAAACTCAAAGCAAGCCAAACGATCAGCAGAAAATAAATGGCGGAAAACTAAACTCGAAATTCATAGGCAAATATATAACCATCATAGAACTAATACGAATAAATTAATTAAACAGGCTAAAACTGTATTTATTAAAATCAAGATAGAACTAAATAAAATAATCCTAAGCAAATTTTCAAGATCATAGATAGTATTTCTAAACCAATGGGAAAAAAATTGATCCCCCCAGTAAAATGTGCTAAAACCCTGTCAGAGCAGTTCTCGTCGTTTTTCTGTGAAAAGGTTACTAAAATACGATCTGATTTGGAAGATTCAGTATCCACAGTCTCAAACTACAATGAACCATATATAGGCGCTTTACTGACAAGTTTTGAGCCGACAACAGTGTCTGAAGTGTCTAAAATTATTTCAAAATCTGCAAGTAAGTCATGTGATTTGGACCCAATACCCACATGGTTATTAAAACTTTGCTCATCTGCTCTCTGTCCTGTTGTTACACATATTGTGAATTGCTCACTAGAAGATGCGAATGTTTCTGCATCCCTTAAGAATGCTCTTGTCAGGCCCTTTCTAAAAAAGGCAACTCTTGATCCAGAGAACTTAACAAACTACCGCCCTGTCTCCAACCTGTCATTTCTTTCGAAAGTCATAGAGAAGGTGGTCGCTGCAAGGTTCAAGTCTCACATTGAAATCAACAAACTTGATGAACCATTTCAATCGGCTTACAAGAAATGTCACAGCACGGAAACTGCACTCGTACGAGTACACAATGACATTGTTAAAGGAATGGACAACAATGGCTGTGTGTTTCTGGTACTACTAGATCTCAGTGCAGCCTTCGACACAATTGACATTTCGATACTCTTGAACTGTATTAAACGTCGTTTTGGCATTGATGGATCTGCTCTATCTTGGTTTTCGTCTTATTTGGAAAGTCGCAAACAGATGGTAGTTATTAATGATTGCAAGTCTGACCCACAGACACTCAAATATGGCGTCCCGCAAGCCTCCGTCCTTGGACCCTTACTTTTTACGGCATACACTTCACCTCTAGGTGACATCATTCGGCAGCATGGAATAAGTTACCATTTATACGCTGATGACACTCAGCTCTACATTGCACTGAATGGTTCCAATGAAGAGCAAAATATTCTTAAACTTGAAAAATGTATCGCAGACATAAGATTGTGGATGAAACAAAATCTGTTAAAGTTGAATGATAATAAAACCGAAGTCATTCGTCTTTCAAAACGTAAAAGTAATATGAATATAAACTGATTCTGTGAAAATTGGAGACTTAAGTGTTGGACCGACACATAGTGTCCGCAACCTTGGGGTCATGTTTGACTCATCATTAAATATGCAGTCTCATATTTTGTCAGTATGTAAAGCCTGTAATTTTAACCTATATAAGATCGGTAGAATTTGATCATACCTGAACGTTGAAACCTGTAAAATGTTAGTAAATTCTCTGATAACCTCACGTTTAGATTATTGTAACTCTCTGTTAGTTGCCCTTCCTGCTACAACACTATACCCCTTATAACTTATACAAAATAAAGCTGCAAGAATTGTGTCATTAACCCGATCACGTTACCCTATAACCCCTGTTTTGAAGCAGCTTCACTGGCTCCCTATTCCCTATACGATTGATTTCAAAGTTCTCTGTCTCACTTATTTATCTTTTAATTGTCCAGGATCACCAGTCTATCTTCATAATATTTTATCAAAGTACGAACCCTCACGCCAACTACGTTCAGTAAACCAACACCTCCTCAACATTCCAAAATCCATGTCTCTTTTTAGTGAACGTTCTTTCTCAGTGGCAGCCCCTAAATGTTGGAATGATTTGTCTATCACAACAAAAAGTAGCCCAACTTTCAGTATTTTTAAAAAGAATCTTAAAACAGAATTATTTATTAAGGCTTTTAATTGAATATAAGTTTACTTAGCTCTGAACATGTTTTAGCCTTGTGAGAAAATATTTTTATAATTTTACCGAGATACTTTTACATGTCTTTTATATGATTCTGGCGCTATACAAGTTTAATAAATTATTATTATTATTATATTATTTACCGAGTTCTGATTGTATAATTACCCGGGACGAGATTTACCAATTTTTGACGTATTTGTCAATGGTGGAGTACTATTTTTATAGGATAATGGATAAAATATAATAGTACGGCCACGGTAAGGTGAATATCGTGATTTACCCATTTTTGACGTATTTGTCAATGGTGGAATACTATTTTTATAGTCTAATGGATAATATATAGTACGGTAAGGTGAATATCTATGTGTGCGCATTTTTTACACTCAAATTTTTATTCGTACTTCGTATGTAAATAATCGTAATCAAAATGAATGGATCGGATAAACGGCACGCAGGAAATTACAAGTTTTATCTTATAATAAAACACCATAGATAAATTATTTGTATGTTGATTTATATACGTATCTCGGGAAATTCGACGTATCTCGGGAAATTTGACGCCTCGTCTAATAACTGAACACCATATAGGCCGCATTCTCGGGTCGAAAAACCTGTCACCTTCGCTCCCGTTAAATGGGTCTAGAAATCGGACTATTAATAATCGTACAATCAACATGTCAACAAAGTTCTCCAATATATTTTGTTAATTTAATAGTTTAAGCTCAAAATTGGCCAGAAATCTATGACCTATTTCTTTATAGTGCATATTTGATGCGAGTTGGATGCTGCGCAGGTATTTCCAATTTGACCAATCACGGGTTGCGCTTGAGGGGTCGCGGTCAAAAGTTATGGGGTCAAGTGGCAGGTCATAGCATTTGTAAACAAAGCCATGTGCACGATTTACATTGCAAATTGCTCGCGGTCGGTCCTAACAGAGATCCAGTGAACGAAATAAAAGTCCCATCCGTGTAGGGAAGTGGTGTAAGAGAGCCATGGAAATATATTTTGAATCAACATGGATTAATTCGATTCATCAAAATGATTAATTCGTTTAAACGAATAATTAATTTGTTTAAACAAAATAATTAATTTGTTTAAACAAAATAATTAATTCGTTTAAAAGAAATAATTAATTCGTTTAAACGAAATAATTGATTCGTTTAAACAAAATATTAATTCGTTTAGACGAAATATTAAAATGTTATAACAAATTAATAATATTTCGTTATAACGAATTAATAATATATCGTTGAAATATTTCGTTATAACGAATTAATAACATTTCCTTATAACGCATTAATAATATTTCGTTATAACGAATAAATATTATTTCGTTATAACGAATTAATAATATTTCCTTATTACAAATTAATAATTTTTCGTTATAATATTTCGTTATAACGAGTAAATAATATTTCCTTATAACGAATTAATAATATTTCCTTATAACGAATTAATAATATTTCGTTATAACGAATTAATAATATTTCGTTATAACGAATTAATAATATTTCGTTATAAGGAATTAATAATATTTCGTTAGAATTAATTATTTCGTTATAACGAATTAATATTTCGTTTAAACGAATAAGTTATTTCGTTTAAATGAATAAGTTATTTCGTTATAAAAAGTGGAATCGTGTACGAAATATTATATAAGAATGGAATCGTGAACTCACTCTCTAGTTTGGGTTTCTTTCTCGCATCGTTTAACTGATTTTGAGGGGCTCATTTTGTCCATAAAACATCTATAACACGTTGGGTGAAATCAAACACCACTGTCGACTTTATCTTCAATATAAATAATATAATATCCTTCGTTATCAATCCATTTGTATCGACAAATAGACTGGCCATTTCCAGCCAGTTGAAACCAGTCTATATACCTCACGACACTTGTTCCATTTTGTCTTTGTAAAGTATATTTGGCCTTTGTCGCCATTTCGTGTAGATTCTACAACTGGAATGTGCTCCTCGTTGAGCACGCTATTTTGTGTTTACCAACAACACACGCGAATGTAGGCAATAACGTGATTGGTCGATTGTGGGAAAAGCGATCACGTGACGCGGCGATAACTTTGAATCTTGTCCAGTGACCCAGCGCACAATGAATTTTACTATCAATGAATAATCTGGATTTCAAAGACGAATATCATCGAAGAACTATTAAATATTTTGTGGAACATTTCAGCAAACGCTAATTACTATATTAACTATTCACCGATAAAATTTTTCCTAGACCCAATTTGAAGGAACAAAAATATTTTTCTAGCTAGAATTTGTGTCCATAGAATGCGGCCTAATAGTTAAGTGGACGGGAAGTCCATTTTTAAACCCATCTCGGGGAAACTCAACGGCTCGCCCAATAAATGATTGCCATAGATAAGTGCACGGATTGTCCATTTTTAAACGCATCTCGGAGAAACTAAACCCGTTGCTATTAATCTAAACCATGGTACTAATTAAACCATTTTTATACGCCCACATTGAAATGTGAATACGAATGATAAAGTGAGAGGAATCCAAAACCATTTAAATAACATAAACATAGACAGGATCAAAGTCATAATAAACTTGATACAGTGACACCAGTAGTAGGAGTGGATAAAAACAAAGTCAAAGAATGAAGCATCAAGGTTAGTCAGATTTGAAGAACATCAAAAATTTCTAACCAAATGTAGAAGCCACAAAATATTCCCGAAATGTCTAGAGATAAGTTTAAAACCTATTGTTGAAAATGACGCAGAATTATCAAAACTATGGACATCAAGTCTCAACCAAGCCTCCCAAAAACTTAACCACATCACTATTACATTTCTCAGTAGAAAGATAAAAGAAACTAGAAAAAACTATAAGAGTGCAATCACTGAATTAAAGAATGTTTTTCCCCTAAATAGTTTCATGGAAGAAATGAATAAAATTCAATCATCATGTGATAGACTACGATTATCTCTTCAACATACTCACCATAATAAACTAGGTAATCTACTTGCTAATAAGGGGGATTCATCTGCTACTAAAAAAGTTACAACAAGAAAAAAGAAGACCAGAAGATTTAAACACCATGATATAAAACTAGGTAAAACGAATAAGAAACTACTACTTGATGGAAAATTTGGCTATATTATCCATAACCTCAGCTCTAAGACCCTCACACACTCAGAATACAATCTACTTCAAAAAGGTCTTTCATTTTGTCCACTACCCCCTAAATTTGATCAAATCCAAGAAATTCAAAACCTTATATCTTTTCAACGCAGATTAAGACTTTCAGAATTTTTTCTTGACAAACCAGCAAAAGAAATTCTAAAATTTTTTTAACTTTACACCCTTTATAATTATTATGTCATCAATGTTATGACGTCATATTTACATTAAGACATAACTTGTTACCATGACTAACCTTGAATTTCAACTGCATCATTTTTGTAACTTATATTCTCTGAAGAAGTAGGTTCTTACCTACGAAACGTTAGATACTTTAAAAGATGGTTTTGTGATACCTTTGACTTTGTTTTTATCCACATTGAAATGTGGTCGTATATTGTTGTCGCCCCTGTCAGTCCGTCCGTCCGGCGTCCACAATTGCTTGTGGACGCTCTACAGACTAAAGTTAATATCCGATTGACTTTAAATTTATACACAGTGTTTAAGGTCATGAGACGAAGAATCCTATTGTTTTTCAGCGATTTCCGAAAATAACTAACAGATTTATGGCTCTTTATCACTTCAAAAAATCTTGTGGATGCTTTAAAGGCCAAAGTTAAAATCCGATTGACTTTAAATTTATACACAGTGTTTAAGGTCATGAGACGAAGAATCCTATTGATTTTCAGCGATTTCCGATAATTAGTGCCAGAGTTATGGCCCTTGATCACTTCAAAAAATCTTGTGGATGCTTTAAAGGCCAAAGTTAAAATCCGATTGACTTTAAATTTATACACAGTGTTTAAGGTCTTAAGACGAATAAGCCCATTGATTTTCAGCAATTTCCGATCATTAGTGCCAGAGTTATGGCCCTTGATCACTTCCAAAAAATCTTGTGGACGCTCTAGAGGCCAAAGTTAATATCCGATTGTCTTTAAATTTATACACAGTGTTTAAGGTCATGAGACGAAGAAGCCTATTGATTTTCAGCGATTTCTAATAATTAGTGCCAGAGTTGTGGCCCTTGATTACTTCAAAAAATCTTGTGGATGCTCTAGAGGCTGAAGTTAATATCCGATTGACTTTAAATTTATACACGTTGTTTAAGGTCACGAGACGAAAAAGCCTATTGATTTTCAGTGATTTCTGATAATTACTGCCAGAGTTATGGCCCTTGATCACATCAAAAAATCCTGTGGACGCTGTAGAGGCCAAAGTTAATACCCGATTGACTTTAAATATACACACACTGTTTACGGTCAAGAGACGAAGAAGCCTATTGATTTTCAGCGATTTTCGATAATTAGTGCCAGAGTTATGGCCCTTGATCACTTCAAAAAATCTTGTGGATGCTTTAAAGGCCAAAGTTAAAATCCGATTGACTTTAAATTTATACACAGTGTTTAAGGTCTTAAGACGAATAAGCCCATCGATTTTCAGCAATTTCCGATAATTAGTGCCAGAGTTATGGCCCTTGATCACTTCCAAAAAATCTTGTGGACGCTCTAGAGGCCAAAGTTAATATCCGATTGGCTTTAAATTTATACACAGTGTTTAAGGTCATGAGATGAAGAAGCCTATTGATTTTCAGCGATTTCTAATAATTAGTGCCAGAGTTGTGGCCCTTGATTACTTCAAAAAATCTTGTGGATGCTCTAGAAGCCAAAGTTAATATCCGATTGACTTTAAATTTATACACATTGTTTAAGGTCACGAGATGAAAAAGCCTATTGATTTTCAATGATTTCTGATAATTACTGCCAGAGTTATGGCCCTTGATCACATCAAAAAATCCTGTGGACGCTGTAGAGGCCAAAGTTAATACCCGATTGACTTTAAATACACACACACTGTTTACGGTCAAGAGACGAAGAAGCCTAAAATGACTAAATTCCTGTGGACGCTGTAGAGGCCAAAGTTAATACCCGATTGACTTTAAGTACACACACACTGTTTACGGTCATGAGACGAAGAAGCCTACTGATTTTGAGCGATTTCAAATAACTACTTCCAGAGTTGTCTCCCTTGATCACTTCAAAAAACCTTATGATGCTATCACTAGGGAACGGGTATCATTCAGATTTGATGAAAAAAGGTAAGAAACTGAGCTTACCATCTAGAATCTAATACACATATTCAGTTAATAGATTGCCATCCAGATAGTGTTAAATACCATCAAGATTCATCAAAAACCGCCCAGTTTGTGCTACCATTTAGTTTGACATCATTTGTCTAGTTTATGAAACTAAAGGGTTATAAACAGGATGACCAATATCAAAACTAAGCTAAATGGTCATAAACTATGGAGCGGAATTTCTCCCATAATTCTAAATCCTAACCTAGTAATGCGTATGCTAATATGCTTACTTCTATGCATGTAACTTCTTACTTACAAATGTTAAATTGGCTATTTAAACATGTAAAAATGCTAATTTACATTACTTATTTCTTAAATATTGCAGTTAGAATTTGTATTTTGTTCTCTTTCCATTATTAGTTTTAATTTATTGTAGTCTGTTTAGTTTAGTTAACATTTTGACATTTCACAAATGCTGCGCGGTAAAGCTGTCATAATTCTAAGCCTAATTTTGCTAACAGACAGCGCTGTTTACAATTGTATGGTGGCTCATTAGGAACACGTAAAAATGACCCGATAAATAAATGGGCTATTTTATCGTGCATTTTCACAAATAATGCACTATTGATTGTTTTGGCTTTTTTGTTTTCTGAAAGAATATTATAATGCAAGAACTCATTACTTCATGAATGAAAGTGAATAAATAATTATAAATCAGTCATGCTTAGTTTGGCTTATCTCTTCCCCTCAAAATTATGAAATGCTATGCACACACAAACAAAGTATTATGATATTATTGAAGTTACCTATATCGGGCTAGGCTTCCAAATCATCGGGAGTCGCGGTGCCTCGGTGAGTAAGTCACTGGCTCGGTAACCAGGAGATCTCGGGTTTCCGGCTCGCTTTCCACCTGTTAGTGCCTGACAAGGAACTATGTCTTCATGGGACGAAAACCCAATTACGTACACCAGGAGTAGGCCATAGCGCCCCTGTCTGTACAAAACCCGTAGAAATTTCACACTTCATGACGTTTCCCCGTCTTCATTAGCATAGTCAGTGCATAATAGCAGGGTGTTAAACTTTATTTCATTTCTAAATCACCGGTTGTGTGTCTGGAGGTAGGGGTTTTGGGGATTGGGCCATTATTATGCACGAATTTAAAAATGGTATAGTTCTACATTGTTTACACCCTCTCAAATTTCTATATTATGCACCCGTTGAGAGGTTCCGGGGTAATTGCCACCGCCCCTCTCCTCTTATATCTTAATGTTTCCAAATGAAATGGAGTTTAACATGATACTGTTCTGCTCCGAACTGAGCTAATACGCCATACAGTGTGCTATGAGGGAAATTTTGCTCGCACAGCGGCACTACAGCCTACTCTTATATTGAATTTCAACTGTCAAGGGATTTTATACGTACACTAGACAGCTATTCTTGCCAACCATCCCCCCCCCCCCCCCTGGAGGTCGAGTGTTCGATCCCTGCATTGGCCGAGAAAGTTCATTCAGATTTTCCCGAATGCCCCCCCCCCTAATCAGTGATGCAGGACCGGGGGGGGGGGGCACGGTGGCTGAGTAAGTAGTAGGACGCTGGCTCGCTAGCCTGGAGGTCGAGTGTTCGATCCCTGCATTGGCCGAGAAAGTTCATTCAGATTTTCCGGAATGCCCCCCCCCCCCCTAATCAGTGATGCAGGACGGGGGGGGGGATGAAGACATAGGTGGAAAGCGAGCCGGAAACCAGAGATCTCCTGGTTACCGAGCCAGTGACTTACTCACCGAGGCACCGCGACTCCCGATGATTTGGAAGCCTAGCCCGATGTAGGTAACTTCAATAATATCATAAATACTTTGTTTGTGTGCGTATAGCATTTCATAATTTTGAGGGGAAGAGATAAGCCAAACTAAGCATGACCGATTTATAACAATTTATTCACTTTCATTCATGAAGTAATGAGTTCTTGCTATATATTATTCTTTTAGAAAACAAAAAAGCCCAAACAATCGATAGTGCATTATTTGTGAAAATGCACGATAAAATAGCCCATTTATTTATCAGGTCATTTTTACGTGTTCCTAATGAGCCACCATACAATTGTAAACAGCGCCGTCTGTTAGCAAAATTAGGCTTAGAATTATGACAGCTTTACCGCACAACATTTGTGAAATGTCAAAATGTTAACGAAACTAAACAGACTACAATAAATTAAAACTAATAATGGAAAGAGAACAAAATACAAATTCTAACTGCAATATTTAAGAAATAAGTAATGTAAATTAGCATTTTTATACGCCCACATTGAAATGTGGTCGTATATTGTCGTCGCCCCCGTCCGTCCGTCCGTCGGTCCGTCGGTCCGTCCGTCGGTCCGGCGTCCACAATTGCTTGTGGACGCTCTACAGGCTAAAGTTAATATTCGATTGACTTTAAATTTATACACAGTGTTTAAGGTCATGAGACGAAGAAGCCTATTGTTTTTCAGCGATTTCCGATAATAACTACCAGAGTTATGGCCCTTGATCACTTCAAAAAATCTTGTGGACGCTCTAGAGGCCAAACTTAATATCCGATTGACTTTAAATTTATACACAGCGTTTAAGGTCATAAGACAATGACGCCTATTGATTTTCGGCGATTTCCGATAATTAGTGCCAGAGTTATGGCCCTTGATCTCTTTAAAAAATCTTGTGGACGCTCTAAAGGTCAAAGTTAATATCCGATTGACTTTAAATTTATACACAGTGTTTAAGGTCATAAGACGAAGAAGCCTATTGATTTTCAGCGATTTCCGATAATTAGTGCCAGAGTTATGGCCCTTGATCACTTCAAAAAATCTTGTGGACGCTCTAGAGGCCAAAGTTAATATCCGATTGACTTTAAATTTATACACAGTGTTTAAGGTCATAAGACGAAGACGCCTATTGATTTTCAGCGATTTCCGATAATTAGTGCCAGAGTTATGGCCCTTGATCACCTCAAAAAATCTTGTGGACGCTCTAGAGGCCAAAGTTAATATCCGATTGACTTTAGATTTATACACAGTGTTTAAGGTCATGAGACGAAGAAGCCTATCGATTTTCGGCGATTTCCGATAATTAATGCCAGAGTTATTGCCCTTGATCTCTTTAAAAAATCATGTGGACGCTCTAAAGGTCAAAGTTAATATCCGATTGACTTTAAATTTATACACAGTGTTTAAGGTCATAAGACAAAGAAGCCTATTGATTTTCAGCGATTTCCGATAATTAGTGCCAGAGTTATGGCCCTTGATCACTTCAAAAAATCTTGTGGACGCTCTAGAGGCCAAAGTTAATATCCGATTGACTTCAAATTTATACACAGTGTTTAAAGTCATAAAACAAAGCCGCCTATTGATTTACAGCGATTTCCATTAATTAGTGCCAGAGTTATGGCCCTTGATCACCTCAAAAAATCTTGTGGACGCTCTGGAGGCCAAAGTTAATATCCGATTGACTTTAGATTTACACACAGTGTTTAAGTTCATGAGAAGAAGAATCCTTTTGATTTTCTGCGATTTCAAATAATTACTGTCAGAGTTATCTCCCTTGATAACTTCAAAAATTCTTGTGACGCTATAGAGGCCAAAGTTACCATCCGATTGACTTCAGATTGATACATAGAGTTTAAGGTGTTGAAACGAACAAGTATTTTGATTTTCAATGAATTTAGATAACTGAACAGCTAAATCCATGATATTAAATGTTTCATGTATATACTAATTGTTAGCGTGGGGTAAAACTTTATAAAAAGCAATCAAATTCTAATGATTTTCTAATAATTACATAATGAGTTGTTACTCTTAATCAGTTTTTAGTGTATTACAAATGTTTCATTACCGAAAAAAGTAAAAATATGCAACAACCCTTGTTGACTGCCCGGACGATTTAGCTGCTGTGGGCGTATGTTTCGTTGCCTGGCAACCTATCTTTACATGTTTAAATAACCAATTTAACATTTGTAAGTAAGAAGTAACATGCATAGAAGTAAGCATATTAGCATACGCATTACCAGGTTAGGATTTAGAATTATGGGGGAAATTCCGCTCCATAATAAACTAGATGATGGATGTCAAAACTAAATGGTATTTCTTAAACTAAATGGTAGCACAAACTGGGCGGTTTTTGATTAATCTTGATGGTATTTAACACTTTCTGGATGGCAAGCTCAGTTTCTTACCTTTTTTCATCAAATCTGAATGATACCCGGTCCCTAGTGTATAGAGTCCAAACTTATCATTTGATTGACTTCAGATTGATACACAGATACAAGGTGTTGAAACGAACAAGTATTTTGATTTTCAATGAATTTTGATAACTGAACTGCTAAATCCATGATATTAAATGTTTCCTATACTAATTGTTAGTGTGGGGCAAAACTTTTATAAAAAGCAAACAAATTCTAATGATTTTCAGATAATTACATAATGAGTTGTTACTCTTAATCAGATTTTAGTGTATTACAAATGTTTCATTACCAAACAAAGTAAAAATATGCGACAACCAATGTTGACTGCCCGGACGATTTAGCTCCTGTGGGCCTATGTTTCGTTGCCTGGCAACCGATCTTTGTTATTTTCAACGAGTTTTATCATTTATTACTAAAACATATTTTATTGCAAAAATATTCTTTACAAAGGGATAAGAACAATTTATAACAAATTATGAATCTTCTCCCAAAATATCAATCAAACTTTTATATAAAATAGTATGGCGAATTGATTTTTAATTTAACTAACATAAACATATATACATCTATTTACAAACTTCCTTGTAAAATATAATATTAATTAATGCATACAAATACATTAACTTATTGGTACATTATTATAGTAATTGTTTTTATACGGCCACATTGAAATGTGGTCGTATATTGTCGTCGCCCCCGTCCGTCCGGCGGTCCGGCGTCCACAATTGCTTGTGGACGCTCTAGAGGCTAAAGTTAATATCTGATTGACTTTAAATTTATACACAGTGTTTAAGGTCATGAGACGAAGAGGCCTATTGTTTTTCAGCGATTTCCGATAATAACTACCAGAGTTATGGCCCTTGATCACTTCAAAAAATCTTGTGGACGCTCTAGAGGCCAAAGTTAATATCCGATTGACTTTAAATTTATACACAGTGTTTAAGGTCATGCGATGAAGAATCCTATTGATTTTCAGCGATTTCTAATAATTAGTGCCAGAGTTGTGGCCCTTGATTAATTACTGCCAGAGTTATGGCCCTTGATCACATCAAAAAATCCTGTGGGCGCTCTAGAGGCCAAAGTTAATACCCGATTGACTTTAAATACACACACACTGTTTAGGGTCACGAGGCGAAGAAAACTTTTGATTTTAAGCGATTTCAAATAATTACTTCCAGAGTTGTCTCCCTTGATCACTTCAAAAAAGCTTGTGATGCTATAGATGCCAAACTTATCATCCGATTGACTTCAGATTGATACACAGAGTTTAAGGTGTTGAAACGAACAAGTATTTTGATTTTCAATGAATTTTGATAACTGAACTGCTAAATCCATATTAAATGTTTCCTATACTAATTGTTATCGTGGGGCAAAACTTTTATAAAAAGCAAACAAATTCTAATGATTTTCAGATAATTACATAATGAGTTGTTACTCTTAATCAGATTTTAGTGTATTACAAATGTTTCATTACCAAAAAAAGTAAAAATATGCGACAACCCTTGTTTACTGCCCGGACGATTTAGCTGCTGTGGGCGTATGTTTCGTTGCCTGGCAACCTATCTTTAGTTATATATAAAACGTTTTGAGTCTTTGATATACCTTTGAATAAGTAAAACTAACATTCTATTTAATGTTTTTGATAGCAACGATGAACCGTTTGGAAATATTTCTTGTAATTTTTTTTTTTTTTTTTTGTAAGCAATATTTTTATTCAGATTTCTATCTGAATAGGGATTGGGGAACAGGCATAGCCTATATTAAACCCTTCTCAGTGAAAGGAATATTTCCAAGCCATGTCAGTTTACTGAAAAGGGAAAAGCATCGAGTACTATACTTCGGGCAATCAAAAAAATAATGATTCAAATTTTTGACAGATATGGCGTTACAACTACAGTATCGATTTTCAATTATATGTGAACGAAATAGGTCGAAATTTAAGCTACTACATCCACGTCGAATACGATTGTGGTATATACATAATGGCCTAGAACCAATACTTCTGAATTTTGGTGGCTTTGTTTTAGGTTTTAGAATTTTTTATACGCCCACATTTTCATGTGGACGTATTATGTCGTCGCCCCTGTCCGTCCGGACGTCCGTCCGTCCACAATTTGTTTGTGGACTCTCTACAGGTCACAATTCTTATCCGATTTTGACGAAATTTGAAATATAGGTTTATCCCCAAAAGATCTCGGTTCCTTTCGATATTGGCATGTATCGGATCAAAACTTCATGGATTATGGCCCCTGATTGTACGAAAAATCACGTTTTTAGCTTGTGGACCCTATAGAGGTCACAATTTTGAACCGATTTTGATGAAACTTGACATGCATGTTTGTAACCCAAAGATCTTGGTTCCTTTCGATATTTGCGGTTATCGGAATGTAATTTCCTGAATTATGGCCCCTGATTGTCCGAAAAATCACCCTTTTTAGCTTGTGGTCCCTCTGGAGGTCACAATTATTATTCGATTTAAAAAACCGTTCGATTATATCACCGTTACACCCTAAGGAAGGTTGAGTTCGAATTTCGGGAAAATCGGACGAAAATTGCCATACAAAATGGCCGCTGTTTGTACGCGAATACTGTTAAAAAATGGTATATCAAGGTTGTGGACCCTGTGGAGGTCACAATTTTGATTCGATTTTGATGAAACTTGAAATTCATGGTTATAACCCAAAGATCTCGCTTCCTTTCGATATTTGCGCATATCGGATCGTAACTTCCTGAATTATGGCCCCTGATTTTACGCAAAATCGCCTTTTTTTTAGCTTGGAGGTCACAATTATTATTCGATTTAAAAAAACGTTTGATTATATCATCGTTACACCCTAAGCAAGGTTGAGTTCTAATTTTCGGGAAAATCGGACGAAAATTGCCATACAAAATGGCCGCCGTTAGTACGCGAATACTGTTAAAAAATGGTATATCAAGGTTGTGGACCCTGTGGAGGTCACAATTTTGATTCGATTTTGATGAAACTTGAAATTCAAGGTTATAACCCAAAGATCTTGCTTCCTTTCGATATTTGCGCATATCGGATCGTAACTTCCTGAATTATGGCCCCTGATTATACGCAAAATCGCCTTTTTTTTAGCTTGGAGGTCATAATTATTATCCGATTTAAAAAAACGTTTGATTATATTACCGTTACACCGTAAGGAAGGTTGAGTACGAATTTCGGGAAAATCAGACCAAAATTGCCATACAAAATGGCCACCGTTTGTACGCGAATACTGTTAAAAAATGGTATATCAAGGTTGTGGACCCTGTAAAGGTCACAATTTTAATTCGATTTTGATGAAACTTGAAATTCATGGTTATAACCCAAAGATCTTGGTTCTTTTCGATATTTGCGCATATCGGATCGTAACTTCCTGAATTATGGCCCCTGGTTATACGCAAAATCCCCCTTTCTTTAGCTTGTGGTCCCTCTGGAGGTCACAATTATTATCCAATTTAAAAACACGTTTGATTATATCACCGTTACACTGTAAGGAAGGTTGAGTTTGAATTTCGGGAAAATCGGACCAAAATTGACAGACAAAATGGCCGCCATTTGTACGCAAATACTGTTAAAAAAATGATATATCATGGTTGTGGACCCTGTATAGGTCACAATTTTAATTCGATTTTGATGAGGAAGGTTGAGTTCTAATTTCGTGAAAATCGTACCAAAATTGCCGGACGAAATGGTCGCCGTTTGTACGCGAATAGTGTAAAAATATGGTATATCATGGTTGTGGACTCTCTACAGGTCACAATTCTTATCCGATTTTGATGAAAAGTCACATTTCTAGGTTGTGTACCGTCACACCATAATCATTGTCGGTTTCGAATTTCATTAATATCAGACTGGAACTGACCAACTAAATGGCTGCTCCCAATACAGTATGAAATACAGGACTTAAAGATGTAGGAAAAATCACTTTCGGTATTGCTTGTTCTCTGTCCATCTCTCGAAAATGTGGGCGTATCCTGCCTGGCAGTGCCAGCCTATCTTTTAAATTCTTTAACGTTTGTAATGTCTTTTAAATCTTTTGATAAATTATTGTATTCATGAATAGTTTTCGGAAAGAATGATTTTCGTCTGATACTAACACGACAACGGGGTTCCCGAATATTGGAGTTTCGTAAATTGTAAGGTGCTTTGGATTCGTTTACAAAATGTATAATATTAGTAAAATACACGGGACAGATTCCATGGATAATTTTGTGTAACTGATACAAACGTCTAAGCTTTCTTCTTTCACTCAATTTTGACCATGCAGTTTCAAAATATAAAGATTGTCTGGAGGCGTAAATTGTATTTCCTGTAACAACCCGAGCTGCTTTCATCTGAAAAATTTCTAATTTATCTGAATTATAACTACTACAGTTATCCCAAACTTCACAACAGTATTCAATTATAGGCAAAATAAAACATTTATAGAGTTTATTAAGTGAATCTTGAGAAATTACAAATTTTAATATGCGAAGTTGATTAAGTTTGAATGAAGCTACTTTAAGTATAAAGTCAACATGATAATTCCATTTCCCATTATTCTGAAGAAACATCCCTAGGTGCTTATGGATCGATGTATCTAATATATATGTGTTATCATATTTGATATTAAGCGGATAATTAATTTTTTGGTAACTGAAAATCATTAGTTTTGTCTTTTCTGGATTAAAAGTCAGTAACCATTTTTTAGACCATTGTAATAATTTGGATAAATTAAAGTTTAATTCAGATTCAATCTTTTCAAAACATTTTGAAGAAGACGACAAAGACGTGTCGTCAGCAAATAAACGTGTGATTCCTAATAAACCATCAGAAATATCGTTTATGTAAATTAGAAATAATAAGGGTCCGAGAACTGACCCTTGTGGGACCCCAGAATTTGTATGCCCAATATCAGATGATATGCTGTCTATCAGTACCATCTGATCACGATTTGCAAGCTAAGATGAAATGAGATAATGTAATTTACCAGTGATACCGTAATTAGATAATTTATGTAACAGGCCCCTGTGAGACACTTTGTCAAAGGCTTTCGATATATCACAAAATATGAAAGCTAAAGTTTTTTTCTTATCAAGTGAATTGCATATATGGCCGTACATTTCAAGCAGTTGGTGCACGGTTGAAACTCATGGGAGAAATCCAGATTGATATTTATTAATCAAATTGTTATTTAAAAAGTAGGTCAATAAGTGTTGATAAACTATACGTTCAAATAATTTAGAAACACTATTTAGAAAGGATATTGGTCGATAGTTTTGAGTATAACATCGTTCATCTTTTTTATGTAGTGGGATAACATGAGCTAACTTCCATTTGCTTGAAAATATTCCATGGCTTAAAATCCTATTGAATGTTAAATATAAGGGATAACATATAGTTGAATAAATAGAAACTAGTATTTTATTATTTAAATTACCTGGTCCACTAGATTTTGACGTATTAATTTCTTTTAATTTTTGTTTTATAGTATTCAAAGATATATCAATAGGTTTATAGTCATTTTCATATCTTTGAGAAAATTCGGGTAAAGTATTCATGTCTGTTATAGTGGATATAGATGCAAAATATTCGTTGAATAAATTAGCTTTTGATTTCTGGTCATAAATTAAAGACGAGTGCTCTTTACAGTAAAGTGGTAGATCGTGCGCATATAAAATAGGTTGGAGCAAATTATTTTCATTTAACAGATCGGCATTCAGATCACCTAATAAAATAACTTTATTTGAAATATCAAGTGCTTTTTCGATTGACTGGTCTAATAAAGACCAGTAATTAGTCGGTGATTTTTCAGATCTACATGTACAACAGAGTAAAATTTGTAAATTTATTTTTATCCAAATAACATCAGCATCAAATTCAAGTTCCGTCAGTCGGGTACATGTCATATCGCTTCGAACGTACATGTATATCAAAACACCCCCAGTTTCTATCTTTTCTGTAAGGTGAGTCATACTCAGATAGTTCTAATTTGGTACTATCAACACGTGAATCAAGGTGAGTTTCAGTAAAGCACAAAATTTGGAAGTTAGTTAAACTGTCTGAAATGTATTCAAGTTCTTGTCTGATTGAACGCGAGTTTAGGTGAACTATTGAGAAATTACTTAAATCGCAATTTGGACCTGGATTTGGGTGAATACCACAAACAACTAACAGTAATATTAAGGATTGCTTTACACGTAAACTACACCTATAAACACACTGATTAATAAAAAGTTTAGTTAAACAGCACTGATACAGAAAACACCTTTTACGACTTAAAAATAAGATAATTTTCATTAAAAATATACATATTATGAATGCATTCCAAATTTGATACTTTCTTGTTAAAATGTAATATGAATTAAGCATATGTTTTACAGCTATACTCTTATCAAGGATAAGTTCATTATTTGATAAATTAAACGATTTCCTTAATATGTAACAAATGTGAACATGTTTAGATATTATATACAAATTATATACATTTGCAAGGTAGAGATATGCAAACACCATGTTATTGATATGTATGAAACCAAGATTAACAATTGAGATATCACCAGTTAATTAAAAAATAGAGATCTTGACTATGTAAATACTGTCTACCAGGTGATATAACTGTACATTTTGAAAGTAGAAATACAATCTACTGTAAATAATATTAGCATAACTATAAAGGAATAATTAAAACGGATTCGAGATATAGTACATTTTTGTTAAAGGAATATATAAGATTGTTGTAAGAACTATTCTTGTGGCATCATTGGCGTGCTAGATTTTGAGCTTAATGGAGTAAGGTAATACGTTATATCCTGGGATCTAGGAGTCCTGATAGTAGTGGTTGACCCGTGTTCCATCGTACCACTTGTTTCAGTTCTTGGATTAGTTTGAATTTCTGGTTGATACACTTCTGCGGTTTTGACATTAGTTATATCACTGCGAAGTAGGTCATCGATGCAAGTGTGGTGGTCAACTTTTACTATTTTTTCATTAAGGAGTTTAGCATAAATTTTACCCTCTATGGACCAAGTATTCAGAACTGATGGATGCTTAGATATTCTAGAGAGTAACTGGGAATTGAGTGGTGTCAGATCTTCACTAATGGAAATACCACTTCCTTTTAATTTTCGACGATTTTTAATTACAAATATTTTATATTTTCTATTGAGAAATTTTACTATGATAGATGTATTCTGGTTAAGTTTAAAGGTGCCTATTCGATGGGCTATATCAATTTGATCTTCCGTCATGCTAACACCTATTGACAAAAATACTTTTAAAGCTTCCTGAATTGACTCAGAATAATTTTCGTTCATTTTGTCTGGAATTCCAAAAATTCGAACACTTGATTGCATTGTCCACTGTTCTAAATTATTTACCTTACTACAAGCTACGGAGGCAATCCTTTCAGCAGCTAGAATTTTGAGTTTTCACTTGAGTTTCGACTATCGCCTTCAGTTTCTTGTTTTCTTCCCTTATTTCGTTCAAATCCTTTTCAAGTTGATTAACCCTTTCACTGATTATTTTCATTACATCAAGTTTTACATTTTCTATCTTCACTTCGATTGTAGACTGTATCATTTTCAACTGGGCCATAAGTTCTTCATTTGAAACCGATGTAGCCATTTTAGATGGTATCTCCTTGGAGTGTCTTTCTAAAGATTTTTGTTTCTTCCCGACTGGTTTATTTGGGTTGACACATTCAAGTAATGAGTTGACCAATTGCTTGATCTTGAACTCTTTTTACGTTTGGTGTGTTTTCCCATAAGGACCAGTCAACCATGAAAAAATTTTGATGCAATAAAACACAGATGTTTTTAAATAAAATCAATGGTTTATATCATGCAAAATTTGATATCTTCAATTAACGAACATAATCACCACATATTGATGTAATTTTAGGAGTTAGTTGAGTCTTGGTTTCATAACATAAGTTTGTTATTTAGGAGCTCACAGTCACACGTCTTACTCTTGTCGCCATCCTGGAGTTATCATTTATTGAACGATGTTTTGAAATTACATGGTATGAATAGAAACTATCGCTAAAACTACCATTTTAGACCATACCATACTTGTAGTGTTTCAGCGTAAAATGTTCTAATATGAACACATTCAGACGCGTCGGGCGTCCTTTGGATTTACAGTGTAGGATCTTTCTGAAACTTTGACCTACCCTCCCCAAAATCGGTGGTGGCTTTTGGTTAAATATATTTTCAAAACGTTTTACGAATTCGAAATCACTGAATTTTACAAACGAATGCATTTGACCTACAATGTTGTAACTTTGTGACTGTTAGACCTATTTTGCTAATTCTTTCTTCTTTGAGTACCTTGAAACATTTACTTCAAATCTGCTATTTCAGATTTTCGAATTTCGAAAATTCGTCGCTGTGTTTTCAAACCGGAAGTTGAGACCAACTTGACAAATTCTTTAATCGTTGTACGATTTTTTTGATGAAATTTAGTATGTTAGTGGATCTTACCAATGTGACTTCAAAGATATCATTAGAAATTTTCTAACATATCTCCCCTTTGAGAAATTAAGGGTCAAAGTTTTCCAAAAAATCGACAAAATATAGGTCAGATCACCTTAATTTTTTATAGGTACACATTCATAATGTGGACGTATTATGCCGTCGCTCCTGTGTGTGTGTGTATGGGTGTATGTATGTGTGTCGCCTACAGGACGCAATTCTTACTGGATTTTCTTCAAACTTTGTATACTTATACCGTAAGCATGATCCCTATTGTTTTTGGTGCATGCCCGACCCCCAGGGACTGAGCCAAGCCCATTTCTTGTATTTTAGTGCCCAAACCGGCTATTAAAACTATTCCGACAATAATAACCACACCGGAAGTATTCAAAAAATGAAAAAAAAAGTTAAAAACATTGTCGCACTTGTAAAAAACTTGATTTCTCCCTTAGATAATAGCGGACCAAAAGAACTAAAGTGTCGCTGGATAGCCCTATTAATGGACTATCATATGGTATCTAAATAATACGATTTCCATGGTAAGGAAATAAATTATTGTATGCCAAAAATCTAGTATTTTTCGATTTTTTAACATTCCGAGACGCCCTTTTCTCGAAAACGACGCCTACGATTTTTCTTAAACTGTTCTTACTCAAAGTCCTATCGGTTGTCTATATAGTGAATCCAAAATGAAAAGCATTGAAATAATATAGGTGGTCCAAAAATGCAAAAATGGCCTTAAACTTTGAAAAAAATTGAAAATTTGTTAAATTTTTGGAAACGCTCTTTAATTTATCTTTTTTTCCAAAACTACTCAATGGATGTTTCTGACACTTCTGGTACAGAAAGTTAAGTTTCCAAAGCTATCACGACAATGATCGTAAAACCGGAAGTAATCGAAAAAATGGCCGATATTTTGAAAAAAATTAATATTTTTACGAAAACCTTTTTTGTTTATGAATATTTTTTGATGATATTTATATTTTACACAGGGTTAAAATATCATCCTAGAAATGAGAAAAAGAATTGTCTCTGTAATTTGCGTTAATTTAGTTTTTCGTACCCAGAAAAATTATTTATTGTTCGATTTGTATAAAACAAAGTTCATAATCATATGCTCCGTGGTCCCAATTGTATTTTTTTTTTTGTTACAGTGAAATTTTTTTGCCGGTTAGGGAAGTGACGTAATATTAACAAAAATTACAATTTTGACAGTTCGGTACCACTTTTTGAAAGCAAATATTTTTTTTTTTCAAAACTGATATAACTAAAAGGATGCACCCTGCAAAGGTGCACAAAATCTTTAGCTCATATTTTTTAATTTTAATTTCATTTTCGGGCAATTTCGAATAAAATGTAAAATAAAGTGTAAAATTCAGTTATTTACAATTCATTCAGCGTCTTCTTATTTTGAAATATTTATTTGTAATTTTCATAAACTCATAGTAATAATCCAGACGAAGAGAATGTATGCGAAAATTAGTTTGTAATATGAGCAGTTGCCGAGAAATATGCAATTTTGCATGCATCACTTTTTACGTTATTTTGCCTATAAAGGAGGGAATTATTATTCGATTTGAAATATTTTTTTTTCCATTTGATGCTTAATGCCAATTTGGACTAGGTCAAGCTAATTTTACATTTTCGATTTGCCAATTTTACATTATTCGAGTTGCAATAATTTTTTTCCATTTGATGCCTAATGTCAATTTGGACTAGGTCAAGCCAATTTTACATTTTCACTGTGACTGGAAATAACGTCATTTGGGCAAAAACTGTTTTTTTAACCTAAAAAACAAATATTTTATTCAAATGAGTCTGCCTTATAATATTTATAAAATTATGATATTTGATTCCCATCAACGAATAGAATAAAACCATACAACCATACAGATACCGCAAAATGGTTTCTAACTTGTACGGTTACAGAGAAATAGGCGATCTTCTATAAGTCACTTTTCAAGGTTTTTGGTTAATAAAAGTGTCAATTATTATTCGATTTTCATAAAATTTGAACCATTTGATGCCTTATGCCATTTATGAATCCTATCAACTAAATTTAACGTTTTCAATATCACCGGAAGTAATGTCATTTTTGCAAAAAACGTATTTATAGTTTTGAAAACGAACATTTTTTTGAAGTGATTTATGTTTATTATTCCTTTATCTTTATAATGTTTATTCTAAGGGTCAGTTAGATTGAATCAATAAAATCATATTGATGCCAAGAAAAGGCTTCTAGGTCGAGAAATAGACAATTTTCCCAGGGTCACTTTTTAAGTTTTTTACCTTCTTAATTTCAGATTATGTGTTATAGGTAATTGTTTATTTCCCGACATGTATAAAACAAAGTTTGTACTTTTGATGTTGCTAATTTTCGGCTTATTTTTGACCTATAAATTTGGGGGGGGGGGGCACGGGAAGTGACGTAATTTTGCCATAATTTACAATTTTGACCGGTCTATTCGCCAGCAAATATTACTTTTACAAAAGAGAGAGGAGTTTCGTCAATTCTTTATCCATTTTTAAACAAATTACATTTTTGGAATCCCTGAATCTTTTCTGAGACAATGGCTATCTCACATTTTTTAATTTCGAACATTCGTCTATGACTTTTATCCTTCGAAAATTGAAAATATGTTGACTACGAGACAATTTTTGTTATTTTTCAAAATTTTCAAATTTTACCTACATTTTTGGATACCTGAAGTCCATCCAGTAATATAAGTTTCTTTCAGAGTTATCGCTCTTTATTTTTCGAATTTTCTTCCCATTTTGTGAGCTCGGGTTTCGTTTTATGGCCGAATTGACGTTTCTGCAAAAAATGGATATTTTGGGGAAAAACGCGATTTCTCCGCCCGATATCAATGGATTAAAGAAATTAGGGTACCATTGAACTGCACTAGGATTGTACTATCATATGATTCCCAATTCATACGAATACTGTGATCAGACAGCAAAACATGGCACGCTGAAAATCAAGTATTTTCTGATTTTTAGCATTTTTGGACGCCTGTATCTCAAAAACTTAACCGCAACTTTTTTAAAAAAAATTTCTATCGAGAGTCCTTTCGGAGGTATTTTGCATGAAACCATCCAATAAGTCTTTGAAATATCTGGAATAGGTGAAATAACGGACTGAAAATCGAAAAAAGTCGAAAAATCCTGAAATTTTGGAAAATGCTTCTGCTATTTTTATACGCCCACATTTTCATGTGGACGTATTATGTCGTCGCCCCTGTCCGTCCGGACGTCCGTCCGTCCGTCCGTCCACAATTTGTTTGTGGACTCTCTACAGGTCACAATTCTTATCCGATTTTGACGAAACTTGAAATATAGATTTATCCCCAAAAGATCTAGTTTCCTTTCGATATTGGCATGTATCGGATCAAAACTTCATGGATTATGGCCCCTGATTGTACCAAAAATCACGTTTTTAGCTTGTGGACCCTATAGAGGTCACAATTTTGAACCGATTTTGATGAAACTTGACATGCATGTTTGTAACCCAAAGATCTTGGTTCCTTTCGATATTTGCGGCTATCGAAATGTAATTTCCTGAATTATGGCCCCTGATTGTCCGAAAAATCACCCTTTTTAGCTTGTGGTCCCTCTGGAGGTCACAATTATTATTCGATTTAAAAAACCGTTTGATTATATCACCGTTACACCCTAAGCAAGGTTGAGTTCGAATTTCGGGAAAATCGGACGAAAATTGCCATACAAAATGGCCGCCGTTTGTACGCGAATACTGTTAAAAAATGGTATATCAAGGTTGTGGACCCTGTGGAGGTCACAATTTTGATTCAATTTTGATGAAACTTGAAATTCATGGTTATAACCCAAAGATCTTGCTTCCTTTCGATATTTGCGCATATCAGATCGTAACTTCCTGAATTATGGCCCCTGATTATACGCAAAATCGCCTTTTTTTTTAGCTTGGAGGTCACAATTATTATTCGATTTAAAAAACCGTTTGATTATATCACCGTTACACCCTAAGCAAGGTTGAGTTCGAATTTCGGGAAAATCGGACGAAAATTGCCATACAAAATGGCCGCCGTTTGTACGCGAATACTGTTAAAAAATGGTATATCAAGGTTGTGGACCCTGTGGAGGTCACAATTTTGATTCAATTTTCATGAAACTTGAAATTCATGGTTATAACCCAAAGATCTTGCTTCCTTTCGATATTTGCGCATATCAGATCGTAACTTCCTGAATTATGGCCCCTGATTATACGCAAAATCGCCTTTTTTTTTAGCTTGGAGGTCACAATTATTATTCGATTTAAAAAACCGTTTGATTATATCACCGTTACACCCTAAGGAAGGTTGAGTTCGAATTTCGGGAAAATCAGACGAAAATTGCCATACAAAATGGCCGCCGTTTGTACGCGAATACTGTTTAAAAATGGTATATCAAGGTTGTGGACCCTGTGGAGGTCACAATTTTGATTCGATTTTGATGAAACTTGAAATTCATGGTTATAACCCAAAGATCTTGCTTTCTTTCGATATTTGCTCATATCGGATCGTAACTTCCTGAATTATGGCCCCTGATTATACGCAAAATCGCCTTTTTTTTTAGCTTGGAGGTCACAATTATTATTCGATTTAAAAAAACGTTTGATTATATCACCGTTACACCCTAAGGGAGGTTGAGTTCGAATTTCGGGAAAATCGGATGAAAATTGCCATACAAAATGGCCGTCGTTTGTACGCGAATACTGTTAAAAAATGGTATATCAAGGTTGTGGACCCTGTGGAAGTCACAATTTTGATTCGATTTTGATGAAACTTGAAATTCATGGTTATATCCCAAAGATCTTGCTTCCTTTCCATATTTGCGCATATCGGATGGTAACTTCCTGAACTATGGCCCCTGATTATACGCAAAATCGCCCTTTTTATACGCCCACATTTTCATGTGGACGTATATTGTCGTCGCCCCTGTCCGTCCGGACGTCCGTCCGTCCGTCCACAATTGTTTGTGAACAGTCTACAGGTCACAATTTTTATCCGATTTCAATGAAACTTAAAATATAGGTTTATCACCCTAAGATCTCGGTTCCTTTCGATATTGGCATGTATCGGACCGTAACTTCATGGGTTATGACCCCTGATTGTACGAAAAATCACGTTTTTTAGCTTGTGAACAGTGTAGAGGTCACAATTTGGAACCGATTTGGATGAAACTTGAAATGCGTGTTTATAAACCAAAGATCTTGGTTCCTTTCGATATTTGCGCCAATTGAATCGTAACTTCCTGAATTGTGGCCCCTGATTGTCCGAAAAATCGCCCTTTTTAGCTTGTGGTCCCTCTGGAGGTCAAAATTGTTATCCGATTTAAAAAAACGTTTGATTATATCACCGTTCCATGGTTATGAAGGTTGGATTCGAATTTCGTGAAAATCGGACCAAAATTGACGGACAAAATGGCCGCCGTTTGTACGCGAATAGTGTGAAAATATGTTATATCAAGGTTGTGGACCTTATAGAGGTCACAATTTTGAACCAATTTTGATGAAACTTGACATGTATGTTTATAACCCAAAGATCTTGGTTCCTTTCGATATATGCACTCATCGGATCGTAACTTCCTGAATTATGGCCCCTGATTGTCCAAAAAATCGCCCTTTTTAGCTTGTGGTCCCTCTGGTGGTCAAAATTGTTATCCGATTAAAAAAACCGTTTGATTATATCACCATTTCATGGTTATGAAGGTTGAGTATGAATTTTGTCAAAATCGGACCAAAATTGACGAACAAAATGGCCGCAGTTTGTACGCGAATAGTGTGAAAATATGTTATATAAAGGTTGTGGACCTTATAGAGGTCACAATTTTGAACCAATTTTGATGAAACTTGACATGCATGTTTATAACCCAAAGATCTTGGTTCCTTTCGATATTTGCGCCCATCGGATAGTAACTTCCTGAATTATGGCCCCTGATTGTCCCCAAAAATCGCCCTTTTTAGTTTGTGGTCCCTCTGGAGGTCAAAATTGTTATCCGATTTAAAAAACCGTTTGATTATATCACCATTTCATGGTTATGAAGGTTGAGTATGAATTTTGTCAAAATCGGACCAAAATTGACGAACAAAATGGCCGCAGTTTGTACGCGAATAGTGTGAAAATATGTTATATAAAGGTTGTGGACCTTATAGAGGTCACAATTTTGAATCGATTTTGATGAAACTTGACAGGTATGTTCATAACCCAAAGATCTTGGTTCCTTTCGATATTTGCACCCATCGGGTCATTACTTCCTGAATTATGTCCCCTGATTGTAGGAAAAATCACCCTTTTTAGCTTGTTGTGCCTCTGGAGGTCACAATTATTATCTGATTTAAAAAAAAACCGTTTGATTATAAAAACCAAACAAATTCTAATGATTTTCTGATAATTCCTTAATATGCGACAAGTCTTGTTGACTGCCCGGACGATTTGGCTGCTGTGTGGGCGTATGTTTCGTTGCCTGGCAACCTATTTTTATTTTAGCTTGGAGGTCACAATTATTATCCGATTTAAAAAAACGTTTGATCATATTACCGTTACTCCGTAAGGAAGGTTGAGTTCGAATTTCAAGAAAATCAGACCAAAATTGCCATACAAAATGGCCGCCGTTTGTACGCGAATACTGTTAAAAAATGGTATATCAAGGTTGTGGACCCTGTAAAGGTCACAATTTTAATTCGATTCGATATCATGGTTGTGGACTCTCTACATGTCACAATTCTTATCCGATTTTGATGAAAAGTCACATTTCTAGGTTGTGTACCGTCACACCATAATCATTGTCGGTTTCGAATTTCATTAATATCAGACTGGAACTGACCAACTAAATGGCTGATCCCAATACAGTATGAAATACAGGACTTAAAGATGTAGGAAAAATCACTTTCGGTATTGCTTGTTCTCTGTCCATCTCTCGAAAATGTGGGCGTATCGTGCCTGGCAGTGCCAGCTTATCTTTCTATCGGGAAACATGTAGTGGTTACTAGATAAAGCTATTTTGAAACTTCTGCGCAGACCGGAAGTGGCCGAATTTTGAACGTTAGTAAGAAATTAAAAATAGGCCGTAATTTCGTTAATTATTTACCTATTTTCAAACAAATGACATTTCCTGAAACCCTAAATATTTTCCGAGATAATAGCAATCTCAGATTTTGCCCTTTATTTTTCGATTTTTTTCTAATTTTCTTGCCATTTTGTGAGCTCGTGTTTCATTTTACGGCTGAATTGACGTTTCTGAAACTCCTGGAACATGAAGTTATAGTCCAATACCAACTGATAAAGCAGTTTTGACGAGAATCCTTAAACTGGAAGTGGTGGAAATAATGTGCACTATTTAGAAAAAAACGCAAAAAATGGGTGCCTTTGGGAAAACGCGATTTCTTCGCCTCAACGGATTAAAGGTATTAAGGTATAGTTGGGTTGCACGAGAATTGGAGTATCGTATGATACCCAATTCATACAGATACGACGACCCGGAAGTAAATTATGGCACGCTGAAAATCAAGTATTTCCTGATTTGGAGTATTTTTGGACGCCTGTATCTCGAAAACTGCTCCAACGATTTTTCTTAAACATTCTCTATTGATAGTCCCTTGATAGTCTTTAGCGTGGAACCATCCAATAATACCTTCGAATAATTCGAATAGGACAAAAAAGGGACTGAAAATCGAAAAAAGTCGAAAAATCGTGAAATTTTTGAAAATGCTCTTCTATTTTTTTTATTTTAAGAGATTTTCAAAAAAAGAAAATATATTCAGATAGGTGTCACAATTACGGTTCTGACGATGTATGATATGTATGTGGTTATTGAAATTTGATTTTCAATATTTTGACATTTTTATCTCTTTTGAAAATAGGATCTCTCAGAAGTATTCTATCTGGTCGTATAGTGTAGTATATCAATAGAGAGCCCCGTTCCCATTCAAACTCCAAGAAAATGGAGCTCTTGCGAAAAATTCGGATTCTCCGTCACATATCAGCGGACCAAAACAATTAAAGTGCCGTTGGATAGCTCAATTAATGGACCATTCATTATATGTCATCTAAATGATACGATTTTGATGAATAGAAAAAAAATGATGGTACGCCGAAAATCAAGTATTTTCCGTATTGGACCATTTTGAGACGCCCCTTTCTCTAAAACAACGCCTACGATTTTTCGTAAACTTTTTTTACTCAGAGTCCTATCGGTGCCCTAGAGTGTGCATCAAACAATAAAGGCATTGCAATAATATATGGTGTCCAAAAATGACCTCAATCCTTGAAAAAAGTTTTAAAAATCGTTAAATTATTGAAAATGCTCTTTTATTTATCTTTTTTCGAAATGTACTCAATGAATGTTTCTGACATTTCTGGTACAGGAAGTTAAGTATCTAAACAACTTGGTAAAGCTACCCTAACAATGATAAAAAAAAAACGGAAGTAGTCGAAAAAATATCCGATTGACTCCTACGATTGACGTCTACTTCTTTTACTCAGAGTAGTCAGAGTCATATCGGTGGTCTAGAGTGTGCATCCAAAGGGAAAAGCATTGCAATAATGTAGGTATTCTAAAAATGGCTTCAATCTTTGAAAAAAAGTGAAAAATGGTAAAATTATTGAAAATGCTTTTTTATTTATTTTTTTTTTCGAAAAATACTCCATGAATGTTTCTGACACTTATGGTACAGGAAGTTAAGTATCTAAACAACATGTTAAAGCTATCCCGACGATGATCCCAAAACTGAAATAGTCGAAAAAATATTCCATATTTTGAAAAAAAAGTACAAAAATGCCCATCTTGCGAAAATAAGAGATTACTATGCCAGATTTCACCGAATCAAAAAACAAACAATATGTTACACATAGCTTTGCCCAATTTTATTTCAGAGAAAGCCAATTTAAAAAGAAATTGTATCACAAAGAATGGAGATATCATAAATAAGTTAATTCGATTTTTTTGTGGGATAAGATAGAAAAAGCATTTAAGATTAGAGGTTACAGATTCTGTAATACAAAACTACAAGTAAGGTGGAATTAATAAGTAGAACGGAACTGTTCTGCAAATTTTTAAAGCGACGCCAATCATTAGATTTTACAGAGTTCGTGTTGCCAGACTGCTCTTTGGAATTTCATGCCGGTTAATGCAGATTTTTCGCTATTTCTCATATTCAATTCAAAATGGTGACTATCAATTGATTTAAATTCAAATTCTACGCAGAATGTTTTTTTTAGGCACTCCTTCAAAAATAACCCCCCGTGTCTGTAAGTACAATATCAAAAAAGCCTTAGGGATTTTCACGTTTCAAGATGATGGCACTTCCGGTTCAATCGATGGACTTCATATTTTGTGTACGCATCAGGAATTCCCCAGTTAGTGCACAATAAAAAATTAAAGGTGATTTGACCTATATTTCTTCGATTTTTTTTTTGAAAACTTTGATGTTAAATTTCTCAAAGGGGAGATAAGTTAGAAAGTTTCAAAAGACATCTTTCAAGTCGCATCGGTATATTCTACTTACATTCAAAATTTCATGAGAATCGTGCAATTATTAAAGAAGTTGTCATATTGGTCTTAAAGCCCCAATAACACTCTTATTGTAACTAAATAATATGTCCCAATCTTCATTCTGGTCAACAAATTGTATTATTTTACAATATTTCAATTAATTGATGATATAAATTTCATCTTAACGCACCTAATTTAAAGATAGGTTGCCAGGCAACGAAACATACGCCCACAGCAGCTAAATCGTCCGGGCAGTCAACAAGGGTTGTCGCATATTTGAAACAACTCATTATGTAATTATCTGAAAATCATTAGAATTTGTTTGCTTTTTATAAGGTTTTGCCCCACGCTAACAATTAGTATAGGAAACATTTAACATCATGGATTTAGCTGTTCAGTTATCAAAATTCATTGAAAATCAAAATGCTTGTTCGTTTCAACACCTTAAACTCTGTATCAATCTGAAGTCAATCGGATGATAAGTTTGGCATCTGTAGCGTCACAAGGTTTTTTGAAGTGATCAAGGGAGATAACTCTGGAAGTAATTATTTGAAATCACTGAAAATCAGTGTGTGTAAATTTAAAGTCAATGAGATATTAACTTTGGCCTCTAGAGCGTCAACAGCATTTTTTGATGTGATCAAGGGCCATAACTCTGGCAATAATTATCAGAGATCGCTGAAAATCGATAGGCTTCTTCATCTTATGACCTTAAACACTGTGTATAAATTTAAAGCCAATCGGACATAAACTTTGGCCTCTAGAGCGTCCACAAGATTTTTTGAAGTGATCAAGGGCCATAACTCTGGTAGTTATTATCAGAAATCGCTGAAAAACAATAGGCTTCTTCGTCACATGACCTTAAACACTGTGTGTAAATATAAAGTCAATCGGATATTAACTTTAGCCTCTAGAGCGTCCACAAGCAATTGTGGACGCCGGCCGGACGGACGGATGGACGGACGGGGTTGACAATATACAACCACATTTCAATGTGGGCGTATAAAAATGATTTGAAAAGTCTAACGTAAACCTTTTCAAATGTGACTTTGATTTAAAATAGGTTGTAATGGATAATTTACACAACATGTAGGACACTTAAACATCTAGTAGTTAGAATAAGGCTATTATTTATTTTCCGGGGCTGCCAAGCCAGCAAGAGTGTTATTGTCCCTTTAACGAAATCACAGCGACGAATTTTCGAAATTCGAAAATCTGAAGCTGCAGATGAAAACGATTTTTTTACAATGTACTAAAAGAAAAAAGAATTAGTAAAATAGGTCAATAAATAACAAAGTTACGACTATCCATTGTTAGTTTTTTCGTTCGTAAAATTCGGTGCTTAAAACGTTTTGAGAATATATTTAAACAATACTCACCGCCCATTTTTGGGGTAGTAGGTCAAAGTTTCAGAAAAATCCTATGGGTTAGGTTCTGAGAAATCCGATTTGCAGGAAACACACATACACAAAAAAAATAATAATAATCTTAACAGAAACAATAAGCTTTCATATGTACATGTAATATGAAAGCTTAATAATCTTAACAGAAACAATAAGCTTTCATATGAAATAAGAAAGCTTAATTAATGACTTTATTTAAGAAGGGTTGAAGATTAGGCTATAATAGCCTTTCTAACAACTTGCCCTTCATAGAAAATATAATATAAAAGATATAGCTAATAAAATTAAAACAACAAACCACAATAATTTACAATAAATGTAAGACAAAACATGAATAAACTAGTTATTCGATTTCTTTTTATTATTATAGCACATGTCTTTTTCGCTGAAAATCAAATAAAATCTGCTAAATACATTGCATGCTTATATACAGTGCTCACTCTGGGTTCCATTTTTTTCCGCCAATTTTTCATTTTAATTTATCAGCCAGATATTTTTTCCGCCAAAATAAAATAACTATTAAAAAAATTTTTCGGGAATTTTATTTACATAAATACATACAATATGTATATCTGAAAATTTACAAAATTCTTCTCTGCTTTGCAGACTCCCATTTTTTGAAGACTGATTCACATGTTGAATAAAACATTGTTTTGTTAGCTGCATCATACCTTAACCAAGAATTTGAAAATTTCCATTCATCCCTGAAAGATATACCTTTTCCAAATGCACTTTTTATTTTACGTTTTTCGAAATTTTTCTCTGCGGTGGTCTTTTGGGGTATCAGTTCAATATCTAGGGCTGTAATATCGTCATGTCATTATCATCATGTCAGTATCATCTGTAGTCTTCGGGCATTTTGGTGGTGGAATATTAAAAAAAAAATCTGACATTCTTCTGTCAGACGTTGAAGAAGGCTGTTCAATTTTTCGCTTACGACCCATGGCATATGATTTGATAATACATGGGTTTCGATAGTCCCTACTACTACTACTTAGTGTTTAACGTCTGCTTCCACATAAGTGATATCGCAGACAAGACTTAGGAGAGCCGAAGCTGATTCCTGTTTTTAGAATATGATTTTGCAATCTTTCCATTTGGCTTTAAGCCATGGATTGGGTTTAGTGGGAAGTTCTTCCCTTTATTTATTAAAAAACATATCATTTGGTAGATGATCTCGTTTGCTTCTGGGTTGGTTGGTGTCATCGTTTGGGGTTAGTGTTTAGGTGCCAGACCCGTCTTATCGTGGCCTCCCCTTACTCCACTATCCCACTCTATGGGTTTGGTATCAGTTTTATTTACGAAATAGTGTTTACGTGCCGAGTACGTCTGACCGAAACTCCCCCTTACTCCACTATCCTGCTTAGTTTGGTAGATGTCATCTGTGGGATTTCTGTTTAGGTGCCAGGCCCGTCTTATCGTGACCTTCCCTTACTCCACTATCCTATTCTGTAGGTTTAGTGTCTGGTTTTTTTTGGGCGGAATAGTGTTTAGATGCCGAGTCAGTCTGATCGTGACCCTCCCTTACTCCACTATCCTGCCAGTTTGGTATGAATCCCCTATGTAGTTTAGTGTTTAGATGCCGGGCCCGTCTAATCATGACCCCCTCTTACTTCACTATTCTACTTAGTCCAACTGTGTCCATTAGGGCGTGGATTTGTTCAAAGATTTGCAGTTTCAGATCTGGTCTAGGGAAGAGTAGGTTCTTAGTGTTGAATGGTATGTTGTTGTTCTCCATTATTCTCAATAGTTCCCTTCTCTCCTCCTTGTATACCTCGCAGTCTACCAGGACATGGTTGGTGGTACCCTTAGTTTCGATATAAATCTGCATATATCTCTTCTAGGGTGATTGATTGCTGTCTTCGTGTAGATCTTGTCATCCAGCCGGAATCTGTATGTGTCAAGTTCAGCGAGTTGTAATTCCCAGATTGAATTGACCTGTCTTTTAACCATACTGTAGATTTCCGTGGTGCTGTAGTCTATGGTGCGGAGTGGTGCTGTATCCTTGAGACCTTCGTTTGCGAGTCGATCTGCCTCCTCGTTTCCTCTAATGTTGACATGTGATGGAATCCACACGAGCTCTACTTTGCTCCCCTTCTCTAAGACCCTCTGGTACAGCTGCCTGATTTCCAAAATGACTTCTGGTCTTGAGTCCGAGTTGTCAGTTTGGATTGAAATCAGACTGTTCAGGGAGTCGCTTGGAATGACGAACTTACTAGTCTTTTGGTGGGAAATCCATGATATAGCGTCACGAATGGCCACAAGCTCTGCAGTGTACACCGAACAGTTATTGGGCAGTTTCCTGCTTATTCCCTGTTCCCCGTTTGTCAGGTATATTCCAAACGAGCTGGTGCCCCTTTCAGGGTTGCGTGAGCCATCCGTGTACACATGGTCCCAGTCATCAGACGGACAGTTGTCCTCCAGGTGTTCTAGCGAGAAAGCTCGTGCAGCAGTGGGGTTGTTTTTCTTGTCGGTTTTCTGTAACAGATCTAGATTGACCGGCGGTATAGGGAGCGTCCACGGGGCGATCGCTGGGGGGTCGTGTTCATTTATCACGAGCTCCCCCAGTCGCAGTTCCTTGATTGTTTCTCTGATACCTTGGCCAAAGCTTTTCTTTCTTAGATCTCTCACATATCTGAAACAAAGAAAGTGTCATTGGATAACCCGAACAATGGACGGTATTTAGACAGTCAAATGGTAAATATTCGCTGATCAGGCAAAATATTACGGGACACTGAAGATCTAGTATTTTTCTTTTCTTTTAGGACTTTTATGTGATATCAGAATGATACAAATTCGATGGTTAGGCAATAGATTATGAGATCCCGAAAATGTAGTATTTTCTTCCTTTTTTTTTTTTTTTTTTTTTTTTTTTTTTGAGCCTATTGAGACTCGTTTATCTCGAAAACTACTACTATTTCTCTTCTTAAACTTCTGTTACCCCGGGTCCTATAGGTCGTTTAGAGTATAAGTGTACATTTAAAAGCATGGCAATGATATAAAGGACCCTGAAAGCCGATTCAGCACTGCTATGCAGGTCTAGTTATTATTATTATTATTCTTTTGTTTTGAGTAGATCTCAGCAACTGCTTGTCGCGTCGTTACGATTTCTTCGGTTTTACTGGGAAAAGTGGGTGTGACTTAGAGGATAAAGCTGTTTTGAACGTTCTGCGACTATGCGAAATGTCCGAAATCACCGAAGTTATCGTTTTTAAAAATAGTGCAGTAATTTTAACAATAATCATTGGATTTTAACTTTCGATACATTTTGGCATAGCCGGAGACAGGGCACATAGGTACGCTACTTTCGATTTTTGATTTTTGGCAAATCTTCGAAGATATTAAGCGCCAAATTTCGAAAATTTAAAATTTTATAAAAAACTTTTTATTTATGAATATTTTTTAGTCGTGTTGTGCACAGAAGTGAAGAGTTATCTGACTGGCGCAAAAATGTTAAAAAATTTTGTCTCAGTAATTTTCCTTGGCCGCCATTGGCTAATTCAGTTTTTCAGTCCTAGATTAATTTTTTATTGTTCGATTTGTATAAAACAAAGTTCATATGCTTTGTTGTCTAAATTATCATTTTATACGCCCACATTTTCATGTGGACTTATATTGTCGTCGCCCCTGTACGTCCGTCCACAATTGTTTGTGAACAGTCTACAGGTCACAATTTTTATCCGATTTCAATGAAACTTAAAATATAGGAAGATGCCTGCATGTAGAAACAAGCTCATTTCTGGTTTGCAAATATTAAAGCATTTCTCCCATATGCATAAGTTGCATCTATTTGTGGAGTGGCTGTACGGTTTGGAATTCTTTAAAATATATATCAGGCAAACGTATGTTCAGTAATAAATTGGCATTTGATGTCCTGACTATAACTACGTTTTGGATAGAAAGAGGACATCATATTCATTTTCAAAAATGAGTTCATTAATGTTTTATTTTTGGCTGATTGCTAATTCCATTATTCAAAAGTGAAATTTGTTTAATAAGACTGTCACCAAAGTGAAGTGAGTTAGTTTTAGACTGAGTAACTGATTTTTTTTTCTTCTACCACCTCTCTTTCCACGCTTGGGTGTTTTGTCTATGTTTAGACCTAGTTTTTTGGTCAAATTTAAAACTTAATTACCCAGACGGCGGTGTTGTCCATCAATCCACTCACTAGACACATAATAAAGAATAACAAACGTGCACAAAAAATGCATAATTTAATGTCAAACACTTCCAAACGTATCCTGGGTACATGCACAATTTGTAAAACTTCCTGGTAATAAACTGATTGAGAAAAATGTCAGATCTCACACACAGACACTGTGCTATCGCTAAGGCACAAAATTTAAACCACAAAGTGTTCTACACCAAATAAAATTTCACATTTCTGATTTCATAAAATGTCACGTTTATGATTTTATAAGATGTCACAATTCTGATTTCATGAAATGTCAAACTTCGTTATATCGTACTAGGTTAAAGTGCAACTTTGTGAAATATTTCCAAGATATGATATTTACAACTAAAGGCTGTTGTCTGACCAAGCCACTGCATTTTTTGACTTGATAATTTAATTTGTGTGAAATTTTTATTACGTTCTCGAACTTGTGGCACAAAGTTGAAAGGCTTTTAAGATTTTTCTTTTTAAGAGAAGGATCAACTGCGAACTAGTTTGATTAGGACTCCCAAACCCATCAGCTTCACCTAGCCCAAGTACTATTTTGACACTTTTTTTATGTTTAATTCTGATCAGATCAAAAGACCAGGATCCGCCACATATGACAGACTGTTTAAATACCCAGAGGGTTATAATAACAAATTACATCGTGATGACAGAGAACATGCCAAGTCGCAAGGATTACATGTAAATCATGAAGTAAGTTTATATGTTGTATCCTTATGCTACTAGTTACCATATTTTTTAAAATGTCCACATTTCTCTGTGGATGTATATTGTGGACACTCTACAGGTCACAGTTGTTATACTCCCACATTGAAATGTGGCCGTATATTAGCGTTGCCCCCATCCCTCCGTTCGGTCTCTACAATTGTTTGTGAACGCTCTAGATGCTAAAGTTAATATCTGATTGACTTAAAATTCATACAGTTTTGAAGGTCATGAGACGAAGGGTCCTATTGATTTTCAACGTTTTCCGATAATTAGTGCCCTTGACTCCTTTAAAATATCTTGTAGATGTAGAGTGGTTCAGAGACACAGATATTTGTCCTTATAAAAACTGATCAAGCAATGGTTTGCCCCGCACACATGATTTCGGATGTCGCGGCAAATATACGTGGCACGAGGTATTTTACAAACATTAATTTATTGGTATATAAAGCTGAGTAAAAAATACACTTGCGTGCTTATTTAATAGCAAACGTGATAAAAAATGTCGATTGCACTCTTTGATTTAACTTTTGATTTAACTTTTGATTTGGGCGATTTCGGTACAGAGCTAGCTTTAATAGCTTCGTTTCATTTCTAAATTTCAAAACTACGAGAGCGACAAGATAAACTCATTACAACATTTTGGGATTTACTATTATTTAGTGGTTACATTATTCGTTTACGGGGCGCTCTCTTTATGTTAGGAAATGAATATTTGCCAGCTCTAAGCTCTAAATAGGCGGAACTATTTGAGACCGGAAAATAACCGAAACAAAAATTTATAAATTTATTTGAAGCCTTTATTCAGGAGACACTTTTCGACAAGTTGGTGTAAATTATTTTCATAATCATAGTATCTTATTTAATGAATGTGTAGACTTAAGCCTTGATCGACGGACTAAGTTGGTTGTTTTTCTGTATCTGATACTGAGCCCTGCAAGATGGCGTTCACCAATGATTTGCTATCCAGCTTTGGATTGGACAGGTATCCCTATGATTTGAGAACTGTAACCAAACTCCCCACTATACCTGCCCGTCCTCTATGGAGCATCGTTCTATCATAACTGTTTTACATTATGACTGTGTGGCGTATGCTCCGTTTTGTATATGTATTTTTATACGCCCACATTTTCATGCCCTACCGTCCGACCACAATTGTTTGTGGACTCTCTACAGGTTACAATTCTTTTCCCATTTTGACGAAACTTGAAATATAGGTTTATCCCCATAAGATCTCGACTGGTTTCGATATTCGCATGTATCGGATCGGAACTTCATGGTTTATGGTCCCTGATTTTAAACCGATTTTGATGAAACTTGACATGCATGTTTATAACCCAAAGATCTTGGTTCCTTCGATATTTCCTGAATTATGGCCCCTGGTTGTCCGAAACATCGCCCTTTTTAGCTTGTGGTCCCTCTGGAGGTCACAATTATTATCCGATTTAAAAACCGTTTGATTATATCACCGTTACACCGTTATGAAGGTTGGGTTTGAATTTCGTGAAAATCGGACCAAAATTGCAGGACACGTTTGATTATATCACCGTTACACCATAATGAAGGTTGAGTTTGAAAGTCATGAAAATGGGACCAAAACTGCTGGACAAAATGGCCGCCGTTTGTATGGGAATGTGAAAAAAAATATGGTATAGCAAGGTTGTAGACCCTGTAGAGGTCACAATTTTAATCTTATTTTGATGAAGCTTTAAATGTATGTTTATAACCCGAAGTTCTTATTTCATTTTGATATTTGCGCTTATCGGATCTTAAAGCGATAATTTCATATTTTCAGAGAAAGTCAAAACATAATTATTTCTATGGTTTTTGCTCAATAGGTTGTCAACTCTACTATTATACGGTCATAGGCATTATTTCCCACTCTTATAACTCATTAACAGAGGAAATGATAACACAATTTCTACCCTTGTTTTCCTATTGCCCCCATGCAATAGCTATCTTCAAACGTTTGAATTTGAAGTTGAAAATTACATTTTTGCCAATTTCTCAACCGAAAATAGTTAATTATAGGATTAATAGTAGGGGTGTGTGGTAATAGTCGATTGCTTCGGTACGGTGTTTAAAACATGTGGAGAGGTATAAAAAATAGGTTGCCAGGCAACGAAACATACGCCCACACAGCAGCCAAATCGTCCGGGCAGTCAACAAGAATTGTCGCATATTAAGGAATTATCAGAAAATCATTAGAATTTGTTTGGTTTTTTTAATCAAACGGTTTTTTTTTAAATCATATAATAATTGTGACCTCCAGAGGCACCACAAGCTAAAAAGGGTGATTTTTCGTACAATCAGGGGACATAATTCAGGAAGTAATGACCCGATGGGCGCAAATATCGAAAGGAACCAAGATCTTTGGGTTTAAAACATACCTGTCAAGTTTCATCAAAATCGATTCAAAATTGTGACCTCTATAGGGTCCACAACCTTGATATAACATATTTTCACACTATTCGTGTACAAACGGCGGCCATTTTGTCCGTCAATTCTAGTCCGGTTTTCACGTAATTCAAACTCTCTCTTCATTACCATGTAACGGTGATATAGTCAAACGTTTTTTTAAATCGGATAATAATTTTGACCTCCTGAGGGACCAAAAGCGAACAAAAGCGATTTTTCTGACAATCCGGGGACATAATTCAGGAAGTTATGATCCAATGGGCGCAAATATCTAAAGGAACCACGATCTTTGGGTTATAAACATACATGTCAAGTTTCATCAAAATCGGTTCAAAATTGTGACCTCTATAAGGTCCACAACCTTTATATAACATATTTTCACAATATTCGCGTACAAACGGCGGCCGTTTTGTCCGTCAATTTTGGTCCGATTTTCACACAATTCATACTCAACCTTCATAACCATGGAACGGTTATATAATCAAACGTTTTTTTAAATCGGATAACAATTTTGACCTCCAGAGGGACCACAAGCTAAAAAGGGCATTTTTTCGGACAATCAGGGGCCATAATTCAGGAAGTTAAGATCCAATTGGCGCAAATATCGAAAGGAATCAAGATCTCTGGGTTATAAACATGCATTTCAAGTTTCATCCAAATCGGTTCAAAATTGTGTCCTCTACACTGTTCACAACCTTGATATAACATATTTGCACACTATTCGCGTACAAATGGCGGCCATTTTGTCCGTCAATTTTGGTCCGATTTTCACGAAATTCAAACTCGACCTTCATAACCATGAAACAATGATATAATCAAACGGTTTTTTTTAAATCGGATAACAATTTTGACCTCCAGGGGGACCACAAGCTAAAAAGGGCAATTTTTCGGACAATCAGGGCCATAATTCAGGAAGTTACGATCCGATTGGCGCAAATATCGAAAGGAACCAAGATCTTTGGGTTATAAACATGCATTTCAAGTTTCATCCAAATCGGTTCAAAATTGTGTCCTCTACACTGTTCACAACCTTGATTTAACATATTTTCACACTATTCGCGTACAAATGGCGGCCATTTTGTCCGTCAATTTTGGTCCGATTTTCACGAAATTCGAACTCAACCTTCATAACCATGGAACGGTGATATAATCAAACGGTTTTTTAAATCGGATAACAATTTTGACCTCCAGAGGGACCACAAGCTAAAAAGGGCGATTTTTCGGACAATCAGGGGCCATAATTCAGGAAGTTACGATCCGATTGGCGCAAATATCGAAAGGAACCAAGGTCTTTGGGTTATAAACATGCATTTCAAGTTTCGTCCAAATCGGTTCAAAATTGTGACCTCTAAACTGTTCACAAGCTAAAAAACGTGATTTTTCGTACAATCTGGGGCCATAACCCATGAAGTTACAGTCCGATACATGCCAATATCGAAAGGAACCGAGATCTTAGGGTGATAAACCTATGTTTTAAGTTTCATTGAAATCGGATAAAAATTGTGACCTGTAGACTGTTCACAAACAATTGTGAACGGACGGACGTCCGGACGGACGGACGGACGAACAGGGGCGACGACAATATACGTCCACATGAAAATGTGGGCGTATAAAAATTAATAATATAAAAAACATTTAGACCTTCGACACTTCTAACCCCCATGTACATACCCCCTGAATATGGGTGCCCTTCAATGAGCCAAAATATCAGTTTTTCTGCCATTTCACCACTAACAGGTTTTTTAGAATGCCTTTAACGGGTTTATATGTAGGTTTTCGTAGTCTGTGAGTCTCAATAGGAAGGGGGTTGGGATGGCCTAGTGGTCTAGAGTGCCGCGCTTCGACCTCTAGCTGGCCGGTCACCTCTGGCTTGTGGCTGTGGTTTCCAGCCCTGGTATGTGGCATGGAGATAGGGGCGCCTTCTCAACCTCGTGGGTTTCCTCCGGGCACTCCGGTTTCCTCCCACTGCTAAAGACCCCTACGCGCAAGCAAATTATTAAAAAATAAAATTAAACCATATGTTAGTCCCGAAATGACATAGTTTGTGTTGAGTGGACGTTAAACCCCATTTCTCTCTCTCTCTCTCTCTCTCTCTCTCTCTCTCTCTCTCTCTCTCTCTCTCAATAGGAAATTGACAATGGCCCGCAACAATCCGATATGGCGGCAATCCAATATGACGACCAAAATGGCACTGCAAATATCTATTTTGTGCTTTTTGACCAAACATGGTGTGTAATATGTCGACTACTATGCTTTTGAGATCGTAGAATCCGAATTTGTGGTGATTGCAATTAAAGAAGGAACCACTAACAACATATTTATCATGTGGTGAAATATTCATCAATCCGAATACGGTTACATAGTATCATTATTTTGGCAAAGTTAAGCTATCTCGGACTGAATTCAAATCACTCATCATTACATCTACCTTACAGCTAAGATTGCTTAGGTGGACCTTCAAATTGGCCCCATAAACAGATGCTGGCAACTTGTTATGGTCCTTTAATAAGCAAAAAATATCACTTTGTTCAGGTACTGATAAGACTGACTTCGAACATATCTTACTTCGATATAGTCAAATGATTATTTCGCATTTTGTAAAGCAATACGATTGCTATTTCATCGCGAAGTATGAAATTCCTGCTTTAATGAAAGTCTGGTATGACAAACAGAGAAGCCTTTGTAGCAAGGAAATAGCAATCTTATTACTTGACTAAATGCGGATAAATCATTTCAGTCCGAGATAGCTTCACTTTGCCAAAATAATGATACTATGTAACCGTATTCGAATTGATGAATATTTCACTACATAGTAAATATGTTGTAAGTGGTTCCTTGTTTCTTTAAAAGCACCATGATTCTACGACTTCGAAAACATAGTAGTCGACATATTACAACACCATGTTTGGCCGTAAAGCACAAAATACATATTTGCGGCGTCATTTTGGCCGCCATATTGGATTGTTGCGGATCATTTTCAATGTCATATTCTGATAGAAAGACCACAAAAAACATATATTTGAATCTAACAAACTTGTTAGTAGTGAAATAGCAGAAAAACTGATATTTTGGCTAATTTGAGGTACCCCATTTTTAGGGGTTCGGCGGTCAATTTTTTTTTCATAATATGGATTTTGATACTCCTCCACATATTTGAAGCACTGTACGGCTTGACTTCCAGAATATTTGTTAAATAACACACACCCCTATTAATAGGATTATTCTTTAGCAAGGTATGACTGTTTTTAGATACCATCTATTATTAGGCTTTATTTTAATAAATTTTAAAAATATGAAATTGCAGCTTTAACGTCCATAATTATGGCCCCTGAGTAACCTCAAAATCGTTTATTTTAGCTTGTGGTCCCTCTGGAGGTCTCAATTATTATCCGATTTTAAAAAAAAAACGTTTGATTATATCACCGTAACTAGTGAGGTGAAGATAAATTTTGATTTTAATTATTATGAAAATGATTGTGTTGATCATTTTGTTCTCATTTACTTGAACATGTCAACGAAAACAATATTGAAATCAGTTAAGTAGTTTTCGATTCGCAGCAAAACTAGTCGGTCATTTTTATACGCCCACATTTTCATGTGGACGTATTATGTCGTCGCCCCTGTCCGTCCGGACGTCCCTCCGTCCACAATTTGTTTGTGGACTCTCTACAGGTCACAATTCTTATCCGATTTTGACGAAACTTGAAATATAGGTTTATTCCCAAAAGATCTCGGTTCCTTTCGATATTGGCATGTATCGGATCAAAACTTCATGGATTATGGCCCCTGATTGTACGAAAAATCACGTTTTTAGCTTGTGGACCCTATAGAGGTCACAATTTTGAACCGATTTTGATGAAACTTGACATGCATGTTTGTAACCCAAAGATCTTGGTTCCTTTCGATATTTGCGGCTATCGGAATGTAATTTCCTGAATTATGGCCCCTGATTGTCCGAAAAATCACCCTTTTTAGCTTTTGGTCCCTCTGGAGGTCACAATTATTATCCGATTTAAAAAACCGTTTGATTATATCACCGTTACACCCTAAGGAAGGTTGAGTTCGAATTTCGGGAAAATCGGACGAAAATTGCCATACAAAATGGCCGCCGTTTGTACGCGAATACTGTTAAAAAATGGTATATCAAGGTTGTGGACCCTGTGGAGGTCACAATTTTGATTCAATTTTGATGAAACTTGAAATTCATGGTTATAACCCAAAGATCTTGCTTCCTTTCGATATTTGCGCATATCGGATCGTGACTTCCTGAATTATGGCCCCTGATTATACGTAAAATCGCCTTTTTTTTTTTAGCTTGGAGGTCACAATTATTATTTGATTTAAAAAACCGTTTGATTATATCACCGTTACACCCTAAGGAAGGTTGAGTTCGAATTTCGTGAAAATCGGACCAAAATTGCCATACAAAATGGCCGCCGTTTGTACGCGCAAAAAATGGTATATCAAGGTTGTGGAACCTGTGGAGGTCACAATTTTGATTCGATTTTGATGAAACTTGAAATTCATGGTTATAACCCAAAGATCTTGCTTCCTTTCGATATTTGCGCATATCGGATCGTAACTTCCTGAATTATGGCCCCTGATTATACGCAAAATCGCCTTTTTTTTAGCTTGGAGGTCACAATTATTATCCGATTTAAAAAAACGTTTGATTATATTACCGTTACACCGTAAGGAAGGTTGAGTTCGAATTTCGGGAAAATCAGACCAAAATTGCCATACAAAATGGCCACCGTTTGTACGTGAATACTGTTAAAAAATGGTATATCAAGGTTGTGGACCCTGTAAAGGTCACAATTTTAATTTGATTTTGATGAAACTTGAAATTCATGGTTATAACCCAAAGATCTTGGTTCTTTTCGATATTTGCGAATATCGGAGCGTACTTTCCTGAATTATGGCCCCTGGTTATACGCAAAATCACCCTTTCTTTAGCTTGTGGTCCCTCTGGAGGTCACAATTATTATCCAATTTAAAAAAACGTTTGATTATATCATCGTTACACTGTAAGGAAGGTTGAGTTTGAATTTCGGGAAAATCGGACCAAAATTGACAGACAAAATGGCCGCCGTTTGTACGCGAATACTGTTAAAAAAATGATATATCATGGTTGTGGACCCTGTATAGGTCACAATTTTAATTAGATTTTGATGAGGAAGGTTGAGTTCTAATTTCGTGAAAATTGCCGGACGAAATGGTCGCCGTTTGTACGCGAATAGTGTAAAAATATGGTATATCATGGTTGTGGACTCTCTACAGGTCACAATTCTTATCCGATTTTGATGAAAAGTCACATTTCTAGGTTGTGTACCGTCACACCATAATCATTGTCGGTTTCGAATTTCATTAATATCAGACTGGAACTGACCAACTAAATGGCTGCTCCCAATACAGTATGAAATACAGGACTTAAAGATGTAGGAAAAATTACTTTCGGTATTGCTTGTTCTCTGTCCATCTCTCGAAAATGTGGGCGTATCCTGCCTGGCAGTGCCAGCCTATCTTTTCAACATTTTGGAAATATGTCCTGTCCATGCACAGTCAATAGTAAAGTAAAGGGAGAATTACCACGGTAACAGTACTTTTTCAATGCAATATTAAACAACTTTTAATGCATTTTTACACATAACTTTCTTATTATTGATATGATCACCCAAAAATTTGAAACATTTGTCGCGCAAGTATCCATGACGATAATGAATATAAATTAAGTTAAAATATGTGCATACATAATGAGGTAATTTGCATAAATTATGCGTACTGGTCTTATTTTTTTCAATGTTTCTATAAAGATAGACATTTGTCATCAAATCGGTGGAGAAATGAGTGTGAGGGTGAATTTTAACTAATACAATATAAAATAATATAAGCTTATATGCAAATTAGCTTACCTAATTTGCATATTCTATTTAATATCTTGCAATATCAGAATTGTATATTGTTCATTCTTTTATTCATTTAAAAAAAAAAAACCCAAAAAAAACCTATCAGGCCACCGCTACTTAGAAGTACATCAATTTTCAAACACATGGATTAAAATCATGAATATTTTTTCAATATGCTAATTTGAATATTTTATGCTAATTTGTGGTAAAATTTGTGGTTTGCCTTCTTTATGCCTTGCACATATATATAACATTGTTAACCTATTGAAGAAAATTCAAATACTAAAAACAAGGTGTTCGAGCTATGTAAAAAATTATTTTCAATTTGTTGATTGCCTAATTTATGGATACTATTCTGGCTTGGGCCTATCTAATAAAATTGTGTCTTGTCCATGTGTTAATATTGTGGGCAATAAAACTTAAAACATGCGACATGTAATCGTTCAAGTAGAAAATGAACCAAGAATGTTTTACAATCAACTATATATTGTTTGTTAGCCATTTTCTAACATTTCTTACAAGTTGAAACCATTCTATATACTTAAATATCGCTAAATTATTGTTACAGATAAATACCAAAATTTGTAACGAAGACATTAAATTCCAAAGAGCAGTCTGGCAACACGAACTCTGTAAAATTTAATGATTGGCGTCGCTTTAAAAATTTGCAGAACAGTTCCGTTCTACTTATTAATTCCACCTTACTTGTAGTTCTGTATTACAGAATCTGTAACCTCTAATCTTTAATACTTTTTCGATCTTATTGTCCCCCGTCCGCCTGTCTGTCTGTCCGTCTGTCCGTCACACTTTTGGGACACAATAACTCTCTTCCTAATTGAGCTAGAATGTTCAAACTTGGTGTATGTGTTTATTAGGTCAATGCTTTGATGGAGTTCGAAGATGAGCATTTTCCGCTTAGGGTAAGCAGAGACAAGCGATTTGATTGGTTGATGCTTTGGGACACGATAACTTTAGTTCTAATTAAGTGAGAGTGATGAAACTTGGTGTATAGTTTCATTACAGTAATACCTTGACTGAGTTCGATAATGAGCATTGTCTGCTCAGGGTAAGCAGAGCGATACGCAATTTGATTGGTCGAGACTTTGGAACACAATAACTCCCCTTCTAATTGAGTTAAAATGTTCAAACTTAGTGTATAGCTTATTAGGTCAATGCCTTGATGGAGTTTGAAGATGGGCATTTTCCGCTAAGGGTAAGCAGAGATAAGCAATTTGATTGGTTGATGCTTTGGGACACGATAGCTTTAGTTCTAATTTAGTGAGAGTGATGAAACTTGGTGTATAGTTTCATTACAGTAATACTTTGACTAAGTTCAATAATGAGCATTTTCTGCTCAGAGAAAGCAGAGCGATACGCAATTTGATTGGCCGAGACTTTGGAACACAATAACTCTCCTTCTAATTGAGTTAAAATGTTCAAACTTGGTGTATATGCTTAGGTCAATGCCTTGATGGAGTTCGAAGATGAGCATTTTCCGCTTAGGGTAAGCAGGGATAAGCAATTTGATTGGTTGATGCTTTGGGACACGATAACTTTAGTTCTAATTAAGTGAGAGTGATGAAACTTGGTGTATAGTTTCATTACAGTAATACCTTGACTAAGATCGATAATGAGCATTTTCTGCCCAGGGTAAGCAGAGCGATAAGCAATTTGATTAGCCGAGACTTTGGAACACAATAACTCTCCTTCGAATTGAGTTAAAATGTTCAAAATTGGTGTGTATGCTTATTAGGTCAATGCCTTGATGGACTTCGAAGATGAGCATTTTCTTCTTAGGGTAGGCAGAGATCAGCAATTTCATCTTAGGTTCATCTTGATTGATGATTTTTATGCCAATACAATGACTGCATTCTCATTCAGTAATGGATTCGACAGTAACAGTGTATCGAAACGATTGACTCGGACACGAGGGCCCTTTCCCTTGGCCAGAGGAGCCCTTTTGTCAAGCGTGGGGGGCCTTTGGTCTGCCTTTAGGGTCCCCCTAACTAGGGTACATTTCCATTTTTCTCGTCGGTTTTAGCATTTTTCTTTATAAAACACTTTGGATGACATTTCGTGTCCAGTTTGATTGCTCGATACTTGAAAAAAATAAATGTGCGATTAATTAATATGTGTCATCTATTTATTTTGGGATTTCGGCGGGGCACATCAGCCTCACTGTTGGCTTGTCTCAAATAGTAGATGCCACAAAAAAAATCGAATTAACTTATTTATGATATCTTCATTCTTTATGATACAATTTCTTTTTAAATTGGCTTTCTCTGAAATAAAATTGGGCAAAGTTATGCGTAACATATAAGGATATAAGCATGCAATGTATTTAGTAGATTTTATTTGATTTTCAGCGAAAAAGACATGTGCTATAATAATAAAAAGAAATCGAATAACTAGTTTATTCATGTTTTGTCTTACGAAATAGACATATTGTAAATTATTGTGGTTTATTGTTTTAATTTGATTAGCTATATCTTTTATATTATATTTTCTATGAAGGGCAAGTTGTTAGAAAGGCTATTATAGCCTAATCTTCAACCCTTCTTAAATAAAAAAAAAGTCATTATTAATTAAGCTTTCTTATTTCATATGAAAGCTTATTGTTTCTGTTAAGATTATTAAGCTTTCATATTACATATGAAAGCTTATTGTTTCTGTTAAGGTTATTATTATTATTTTTTTGTGTGTGTTTTCTGCAAATCGGATTTCTCAGAATCTATCCATAGGATCTTTCTGAAATTTTGACCTACCCCCCCCCCTCCAAAATGGGGTGCGAACGTTGTTTAAATATATTTTCAAAACGTTTTACGAATCCGAAATCACCGAAATTTACGAACGAAAAAACTGACAATGCTTAGTCGTAACTTTGTTATTTTTTGACCGATCTTACTAATTCTTTTTTCTTTGAATACCTTGAAAAAAATCATTTTCATCTGCAGTTTCACATTTTTGAATTTCGAAAATTCGTCGCTGTGATTTCGAACCGGAAGTTTAAACCAATTTGACAACTTCTTTAATAGTTGTACGATGAAATTTAGCATATAAGTAGATCATAGCGATGTGATTTCAAAAATATAATTAGAAATTTTCAAAATTATCTCCCCTTGACGAAATTAAGGATCAAAATTTTCAAAAAAATGATCGAAATATAGGTCAGAATGACCTTATTTTTTTTTTTGGATACTAGATAAGTAATTACTGATTTGTATGCAAAATATGAAGTTTGTCGATCGAACCGGAAGTGCCACCATCTTGAAACGTGAAAAATCCCTAAGGCTTTTTTGTTATTTTACTTACAGACACGGGAGTTATATTTTCTGAATCCTTGAAGGTTGGCCCAAAAATCTCTGGGAGCAGAATTTTGATTTAGGTCTACTGATGGATTCCATTTTGAAGTGAATATGAAAAGTAGTAGCAATTTGAAGGGCCGAGAATTTGAAACACAATAACTCTCCTTCTAATTAAGCTAGAATGTTCAAACTTGGTGTAGACGTTCACTGGGTCAATGTCATGATTGAGTTTAAAGATGAGCATTTTCTGCTTAGGGTAAGCAGAGATAAATATGCTGATTTGTTGATTCTTTAGGGCACGATAACTTCGGTTATAATGAAGAGAGGGTGGTGAAACTCCTGTCAATCGAGAGTTAATAGCTAGCCCGTTGTGTGAAATCATTATATCGTTGTTTTTAAATGTCAGGGATAGCAGAAAAAAAGAGATCGAAAATCCAAAAAGGCGTATTTTTACGATTTTGAGCATTTTTAAAGGTCCTTTTCTCTTCAATCAACATAATATTTTTGGGGAACTTCTTCTACAAAGAGTCTTATCGATAGTCTTTTATATGAAATCATCGATCAACAGTCCAAAATATCAGGAGTAGAAGAATAAAAGGATCGAAAATTGAAAACTGCAACCTGTCATTGTTATGCACATTATTCGTCGTATAGAGCTTATTCAACAGTATCGAATTCCAACTGCTTAGGGATATTTTACGTGCACTTCAATGTGTCCACGGGACCTTGGTTTTTCGTCCCATCTGAACGACTAGACAACTGTCCTTGTCAGGCCCTCCGTTCTGCCTCACTGACAAGAGGGAACCACGTCGGAAAATCGAGATGAACTTTCTCGGTGCAAACTTTCAATTCACGCCAAACGCTTATTGCATACGATTAAGTTGGTCAGTTGGAGCTTATTTTCAAAAGTTTTGTAATAATCGGTTGGTAATTAAAGTACTGTGCAAATTAAACTGTTAAAACAGAAAATTTCGCTCGGTTGAAATGTTTCTTGCTGTAAGTCAGCAATTTCCCAATTTTAGGGAGGCTGAATGGTTAGCATGTGCGCACTGTATCGTAACGTCTGTCATTGAGTCAACGGTCGTCGTTTCGATCTCCAGGTTGCACGTGACATGAAGTATGATGTCCAACGTCGTGGGGTTTCTCCGTGTCCTTCGGTTTCCTCCCACGGCTAAAGACCTGTACGCGCAAGGGAAGTTTTAAACTGTGCAAATTGAACTGTTAAAACAAAAATATTCGCCCGGTTGAAATGTGTCTTGCTATAAGTCAGCAATTTCCCGGTTTTAGGGAGGCTGAATGGTTCGCATACGCGCGCTGTATCGTAACGTCTGTTTTGCGTTTCTTACGTGGGTTATTATATGATATTTATGCTATGGTTTGTACAATTACATGGTCTCAAAAACTTATAGTTTTTAACGTTATTTCATCTAGATTATCGCCCTTTTTTTATCGGGAAATTGCACCATCTAGCGACGACGTCATAACAACTATAACTACAGATTCACGTCACGCCATTCAGTTAGCAGACGACAGTCTCCCTAGACGGTCTTACACTCCTTTGCTTATGTATTCAGTTTTGTTCTTGTTTCTGTGACGGTTGTAACGTGTTTCCAAATGCATTCAACATACTTCAATCCTCTTCTTTATTGATTTAATGCATCTAGTTTTTTTTAGAACTAGGCCTACTTCTTGGATACATTTAACGATGTGGTTACTTGTATAAGTTGGAATTTATACAACAATATGCTTGCATTCGTATTTCTTGCAACATATAGCAGATCATGACTCATACTGACATTATATAATTATTTCCTTGGGTTTTTTACTCCCAACTTGTTTTTCAAATATGAGTGAAGTCTGTGTCACCACAGGCCCGGGACTGTACAGCGCAGTGGACGCTTACGGCTAGCCCCCGGATCCATTCACTCTTTTTTGATTTGTTGTTGTTTGTGGTCTCTTAGCATTATGTCTTATCTGTATATTTGTTTTTGTGTAGAATTGTGTGTGGTGCAGTCCCCCTGCACTTACTATTGAGTCAACCGGCGTCGTTTCGATTTCCAGGTTGCACGTGACATGGAGTATTGTGTCCAACCTCTGGGGTTTTCTCCGTGTCCTTTGGTTTCCTCCCACGGCTAAAGACCCGTACGCGCAAGGGAAGTTTTTAAATAAAATAAAAAAAACATATGTTAGTCCCGAAATGACCTCGTTTGTGTCGAATGGATGTTAAGCCGCATTTCTCACTTTCTCTTTTATTTTTAAAGTTTTGTAATAATCGGTTGGTAATCAAAGGTACTGTAAAAGTGATAAAACAGAAATTTCGCCTGGTTGTAATGTTTCTCACTTTAAAGTCATTGTATAGAGTTTTGTAATAATCGGCTGGTAATCAAAGGTACTGTAAAAGTGATAAGACAGAAAATTTCGCCCGGTTGTAATGATTCTCACTTTAAAGTCATTGTATAGAGCGTATTCAACTGTATCGAATTCCAACTGCAAATGGATCTGTTATGTGCACTCCAATGTTTACACGACGGGAGGGGGGACACGCCAGAAAATCGAGATGAACTTTCTCGACCAATGCAGGGATCGACCACCCGACCTTCTGGCTAGCAGGCCAACGACTTAGCCACATAGTCTGGACACCCATCGTACATTTCATCCGTCAAATCAAAGCATTTCATTGCATTAGACCAGGGGGGGGGGGGGCCTAGTGGACTAGAGTGCCGCCCTTCGATCACTAGCTGACCGGTCCCCTCTGGCTTGCGGCTGTGGTTTCGAACCCAGGTCTGAGCGTATGTGGCATGGAGATAGGGGCGCCTTCTCAACCTCGAGGGTTTCGTCCGGGAACTCCGGTTTCCTCCCACTGCTAAAGACCCCTACGCGCATGCGAATTATTGAAATAAAATTAAAATATATGTTAGTCCCGAAATGACCTAGTTTGTGTTGAGTGGACGTTAAACCCTATTTCTCTCTCTCTCTCTCTCTCTCTCTCTCTCGCATTAGACCAATAATTAATTATTCTTAATTTAAAACTTTATTTTAATATTAGTCTGGCATTATTAATTCCTAATTTTATTGGTCTTATTTAAAATTAAACTTTCATTTAACTATGAACAACCCATAACGTGTCTCTTTAAAACAAATAAATACTCTAAAACAGTAGCTCAACCTTTTGACCTAAACTCATTAATTTACGATTTTGTTGTGAGCGACTTGTTATTCTCCCTATATGAAATATTGCACGTGTCTGATTTCAAACGGGGGAGGGGGAGGGTTGGCTAAATTTACCACGCGCGCCTGTCATTGAGTTAACTAGCGTGTTTTCGAATGCCCGGCTGTACGTGACAAGGTGTAAGGTCGCCTGTCCAACCTGCCATTTTTAGTTCTTTCCCGCCATTTTCATTTCATTTTCTCGTCCGTCTCATTACAGGAATACAAGTTTCGGTTATTTCCCTTTAGTTTTCAGATTATTGTTATGCCTGGGTGCAATGTTTCATACTATATTTAGACTTGTAACTTCGCGAGTTTTTGACCAATTTTGATAATTTTTTCTTCTTATCCTTTTATTTAGGATACTTGATACAATGGATGACACATGACGTTGAATATGAAAGCTTTCATATCTGCATGGGACAGTAGCAGATCTAGTTATTATTTTTTTTTTTGTGTATGTGTGTTAACTGCAAATCGGATTTCTCAGAACCTAACCATAGGATTTTTCTGAAACTTTGACCTACTGCCCCAAAAATGGGCGGTGAGTATTGTTTAAATATATTCTCAAAACGTTTTAAGCATTCGAAATCACCGAATTTTACGAACGAAAAATGTAACAATGGATTGTCGTAACTTTGTTATTTATTGACCTATTTTACTAATTCTTTTTTCTTTTAGTACATTGTAAAAAATCGTTTTCATCTGCAGTTTCATATTTTCGAATTTCGAAAATTCGTCGCCGTGATTTCGTTAAAGGGACAATAACACTCTTGCTGGCTTGGCAGCCCCGGAAAATAAATAATAGCCTTATTCTAATTTCGAAAATTCGTCGCTGTGATTTCGTTAAAGGGACAATAAGACTCCCTTCCAAAAATCTTGTGGATGCTCTAAAGAGCAAAGTTAATATCCGATTGACTTTATACACATTGTTTAAGGTCATAAGACGAAGAAGCCTATTGATTTTCAGCGATTTCCGATAATTAGTGCCAGAGTTATGGCCCTTGATCACTTCCAAAAATCTTGCGGACGCTCGAAAGGCCAAAGTTAATATCCGATTGACTTTAAATTCATACACAGTGTTTAAGGTCATAAGACAAAGAAGTCTATTGACTTTCAGCGATTTCCGATAATTAGTGCCAGAGTTATGACCCTTGATCACTTCAAAAAATCTTGTGGATGCTCTAGAGGCCAAAGTTGATATCCGATTGACTTTAAATTTATACACAGTGTTTAAGGTCATGAGACGAAGAAGCCTATTTCAGCGATCTCTGATAATTATTGCCAGAGTTGAGGCCCTTGATCACATCAAAAAATGCTGTTGACGCTCTAGAGGCTTAAGTTAATATCTGATTGACTTTAAATTTACACGCACTTTTTAAGGTCATGAGACGAAGAAGCCTACTGATTTTCAGTGATTTCAAATAATTACTTCAAGAGTTATCTCCCTTGAACACTTCAAAAAACCTTGTGACGCTACAGATGCCAAACTTATCATCCGATTGACTTCAGATTGATACAGAGTTTAAGGTGTTGAAACGAACAAGCATTTTGATTTGCAATGAATTTTGATAACTGAACAGCTAAATCCATGATGTTAAATGTTTCCTATACTAATTGTTAGCGTGGGGCAAAACCTTATAAAAAGCAAACAAATTCTAATGATTTTCAGATAATTACATAATGAGTTGTTTCAAATATGCGACAACCCTTGTTGACTGCCCGGACGATTTAGCTGCTGTGGGCGTATGTTTCGTTGCCTGGCAACCTATCTTTAAATTAGGTGCGTTAAGATGAAATTGATATCATCAATTAATTGGAATATTGTAAAATAATACGATTTGTTGACCAGAATGAAGATTGGGACATATTATTTAGTTACAACAAGAGTGTTATTGGGGCTTTAAGACCAATATGACAACTTCTTTAATAATTGCACTATTCTCATGAAATTTTGAATGTAAGTAGATTATACCGATGCGACTTGAAAGATGTCTTTAGAATCTTTCTAACTTATCTCCCCTTTGAGAAATTTAACATCAAAGTTTTCAAAAAACAAAATCGAAGAAATATAGGTCAAATCACCGTTAATTTTTTATTGTGCACTAACTGGGGAATTCCTGATGCGTACACAAAATATGAAGTCCATCGATTGAACCGGAAGTTGCCATCATCTTGAAACGTGAAAATCCCTAAGGCTTTTTTGATATTGTACTTACAGACACGGGGGGTTATTTTTGAAGGCGTGCCTAAAAAACATTCTGCGTAGAATTTTGATTTAAATCAATTGATAGTCACCATTTTGAATTGAATATGAGAAATAGCGAAAAATCTGCATTAACCGGCATGTAATTAACAGAATACACACCGTAGCCCTCGTGGTATATGAAATCTTGTCATCAACTTGTCAAAGACTAAACTTTGTAGCCTAATTATCTGATACATATGGTATGGTGTAAACTATTTCTGCTCTATATTTAGATTGTACAGGTTTACTGTATATATATATATTTTTCTAAACAATATTTATTCAAAGAAACTGATTGGGGAACAGGCAGAAGCCGATAGACCCTCTATTGGAGGACTATTGAAATGGGTCTGTCTCTGTGGAGGACTATTGAAATGGGTCTGTCTCTGTTCGTCTCCGTCCGCCCGTTTCCGTCCGTCCGTCCATCTCCGTCTCCGTCCATCTCCGTCTCCGTCCATCTCTGTCTCCGTCCGTCCATCTCCGTCTTCATCCCTCTCCGTTTCCGCCCGTCAGTCCTTCTCCGTGTCCGACTCAGTCCGTCCGTCTCCCTCCATCTCCCTCCGTCCGTCCGTCTATATCCGTCCGTCATCCGTCTACATTTTCACGAAAATGACCGCCCCTCGTACATTTCATGCGTCAAATCAAAACATGTCATTGCCATCAGACCAATAATTAATTATTCTTAATTTAAAACTTTATTTTAATATTAATCTAGCATTGCCATCAGACCAATAATTAATTATTCTTAATTTAAAACTTTATTTTAATATTAATCTAGCATTATTAAATCATGATTTTGTTGGTAGACGTTAATATCATTTAAAATTAAACTTTCATTTAACTATGAACAACCCTTAACGTGTCTCTTTAAAACAATCAAATACTCTAAAAACACAGTAGCTCAACCATTTGACCTAAGCTCATTAATCTACCATTTTGTATATCAGCTAAAACAAAAACACCAACATGAAACATTCTGCAAATCGGATTTCTTAAAATCTAACCATATGATCTTTCTGAAACTTTGGCCTACATCCCCCATCCAAAACAAAACCCTAAACAATCTGGGATGCGAACGTTGATTAAATATATTTTCAAAACGTTTTAAGAATCCGAAATCACCGAATTGTACGAACGAGTGCATTTGACCTACAATGCTGTAACTTTATGACTATTTGGCCTATTTTACTAATTATTTTTTCTTTGAGCACCATGAGACATTAACTTCGAATCTGCAATTTTCGAATTTCGAAAATTCGTCCCTGTGATTTCGAACCGGAAGTTGAGACCAACTTGACAACTTCTTTAATAGTTGTACGATTTTCATGAAATTTAGTATGTAAGTAGATCTTACCGATGCAACTTTAAAGATGTCCTTAGAAATTTTTTAAATTATCTCCCCTTGGTGAAATTTTGGATCAAAGTTTTAAAAAAATCGAAGAAATATAGGTCAGAATGAACTGATTTTTTATTTGGATACTAGATAAGTAAATACTGATTCGTACACAAAATATTGAGTTTGTGACTTAAACCGGAAGTGCCGCCATCGTAAATGTAAATGAAAGCAATAGGCCGTAGTTTGGAGAATATGTCTCCTATTTCCAAAATGAATACATTTCTGGATAGCCGGGTTTCAGGGTCGAAATATTGTTATTTGAAAATGTCACATTTTCGAATTTTGTCTTTGATGTTTTTCGTGCCGATAAAGTTGTTAACGAGTGAAAAATCATAAAAAGTTCGCTATATTTTGACCGATTTGAATGATTTTTTTTTTCTTGATAAGATTATTTACATGACCTATGACATGTCACAAGAAGTGACTGTGAATATGACAGCTTAAATATATGCTTTGCAGATCTAGTTTCTATTATTATTAAGCTTTCATATTATACATATGAAAGCTTATTGTTTCTGTTAACATTATTCCTATTATTATTTTTTTTTGCGTGTGTGTGTGTTTTATCCACAAATCGGATTTCTCAGAATCTAACCATAGGATCTTTCTGAAACTTTTACCTATCCCCCCACCCCCCACCCCCAAAAATGGGTAGTGGCTGTTGATTAAATATATTTTCAAAACGTTTTACGAATCCGAAATCACCGAATTTTACGAACGAAAAAACTGACAATGCATAGTCGTAACTTTGGCCCTAAAATCGCAGGGATCAGAATTTTGATTTAGGTCAACTGATGGTTACCATTTTGAAGTGAATATGAAAAGTAGTAGCACACTATATGACTATATGATGTAGGCCCGTCTTCATTTTTATACGCCCACATTTTTATGTGGACGTATATTGTCGTCGCCCCTGTCCGTCCGTCCGTCCGTCCACATTTTTTTTGTGAACAGTCTACAGGTCACAATTTTTATCCGATTTCAATGAAACTTAAAATATAGGTTTATCACCATAAGATCTCGGTTCCTTTCGATATTGGCATGTATCGGACTGTAACTTCATGGGTTATGGCCCCTGATTGTACGAAAAATCACGTTTTTTAGCTTGTGAACAGCGTAGAGGTCACAATTTTGAACCGATTTGGATGAAACTTGACATGTATGTTTATAACCCAAAGATCTTGGTTCCTTTCGATATTTGCGCCCATCGGATCGTAACTTCCTGAATTATGTCCCCTGATTGTCCGAAAAATCGCCCTTTTTAACTTGTGGTCCCTCTGGAGGTCACAATTGTTATCCGATTTAAAAAACCGTTTGATTATATCACCGTTGCATGGTTATGAAGGTTGAGTTCGAATTTCGTGAAAATCGGACTAAAATTGACGGACAAAATGGCCGCCGTTTGTACGCGAATAGTGTGAAAATATGTTATATCAAGGTTGTGGACCTTATAGAGGTCACAATTTTGAACCGATTTTGATGAAACTTGACATGTATGTTTATAACCCAAAGATCTTGGTTCCTTTCGATATTTGCGCCCATCGGATCGTAACTTCCTGAATTATGGCCCCTGATTGTCTGAAAAATTGCCCTTTTTAGCTTGTGGTCCCTCTGGAGTTCAAAATTGTTATCGGATTTAAAAAAACGTTTGATTATATCACCGTTCCATGGTTATGAAGGTTGAGTTCGAATTTCGTGAAAATCGGACCAAAATTGACGGACAAAATGGCCGCCGTTTGTAAGCGAATAGTGTGAAAATATGTTATATCAATGTTGTGGACCTTATAGAGGTCACAGTTTTGAACCAATTTTGATGAAACTTGACATGTATGTTTATAACCCAAAGATCTTGGTTCCTTTCGATATTTGCGCCCATCGGATCGTAACTTCCTGAATTATGGCCCCTGATTGTCCGAAAAATTGCCCTTTTTAGCTTGTGGTCCCTCTGGAGGTCAAAATTGTTATCGGATTTAAAAAAACGTTTGATTACATCACCGTTCCATGGTTATGAAGGTTGAGTTCGAATTTCGTGAAAATCGGACCAAAATTGACGGACAAAATGGCCGCCGTTTGTAAGCGAATAGTGTGAAAATATGTTATATCAATGTTGTGGACCTTATAGAGGTCACAGTTTTGAACCAATTTTGATGAAACTTGACATGTATGTTTATAACCCAAAGATCTTGGTTCCTTTCGATATTTGTGCCCATCGGATCGTAACTTCCTCAATTATGGCCCCTGATTGTCCAAAAAATCGCCCTTTTTAGCTTGTGGTCCCTCTGGAGGTCAAAAATGTTATCCGATTTAAAAAAAACGTTTGATTATATCACGATTACATGGTTATGAAGGTTGAGTTTGAATTTGGGAAAATCGGACCAAAATTGACGGACAAAATGCACGCCGTTTGTATGCGAATAGTGTGAAAATATGTTATATAATGGTTGTGGAGGTCACAATTATTATCTGATTTAAAAAAAAAAACGTTTGATTATAAAAACCAAACAAATTCTAATGATTTTCTGATAATTCCTTAATATGCGACAACTCTTGTTGACTGCCCGGACGATTTGGCTGCTGTGTGGGCGTATGTTTCGTTGCCTGGCAACCTATTTTTGTGTATGTGTGTTAACTGCAAATCGGATTTCTCAGAACCTAACCATAGGATTTTTTCTGAAACTTTGACCTACTGCCCCAAAAATGGGCGGTGAGTATTGTTTAAATATATTCTCGAAACGTTTTAAGCATTCGAAATCACCGAATTTTACGAACGAAAAATGTAACAATGGATAGTCGTAACTTTGTTATTTATTGACCTATTTTACTAATTCTTTTTTCTTTTAGTACATTGTAAAAAATCGTTTTCATCTGCAGTTTCAGATTTTCGAATTTCGAAAATTCGTCGCTGTGATTTCGTTAAAGGGACAATAACACTCTTGCTGGCTTGGCAGCCCCGGAAAATAAATAATAGCCTTATTCTAATTTCGAAAATTCGTCGCTGTGATTTCGTTAAAGGGACAATAACACTCTGGCAGCCCCAGAAAATAAATAATAGCCTTATTCTAACTACTAGATGTTTAAGTGTCCTACCTGTTGTGTAAATTATCCATTACAACCTATTTTACTTGTCCAGAGGGTTCGAAAATATTTTAAATCAAAGTCACATTTGAAAAGGTTTACGTTAGACTTTTCAAATCATTTTTATACGCCCACATTGAAATGTGGTTGTATATTGTCAACCCCGCCCGTCCATCCGTCCGTCCGGCCGGCGTCCACAATTGCTTGTGGACGCTCTGGAGGCTAAAGTTAATATCCAATTGACTTTATATTTATACACAGTGTTTAAGGTCATAAGACGAAGAAGCCTATTGATTTTCAGCGATTTCCGATATTTAGTGCCAGAGTTATGGCCCTTGATCACTTCAAAAAATCTTGTGGACACTCTAAAGAGCAAAGTTAATATCCCATTGACTTTATACACATTGTTTAAGGTCATAAGACGAAGAAGCCTATTGATTGACTTTAAATTTATATACAGTGTTTAAGGTCATAAGATGAAGATTCCTATTGATTTTCAGCGATTTCCGACTATTAGTGCCAGAGTTATGGCCCTTGATCACTTCCAAAAAATCTTGTGAACGATCTTAAAGCCAAACTTAATATCCGATTGACTTTAAATTTATACACAGTGTTTAAGGTCATAAGATGAAGATGCCTATTGGTTTTCAGCGATTTCCGACTATTAGTGCCAGAGTTATGGCCCTTGATCACTTCCAAAAAATCTTGTGAACGATCTAGAGGCCAAAGTTGATATCCGATTGACTTTAAATTTATACACAGTGTTTAAGGTCATGAGACGAAGAAGCCTATTTCAGCGATCTCTGATAATTATTGCCAGAGTTGAGGCCCTTGATCACATCAAAAAATGCTGTTGACGCTCTAGAGGCTTAAGTTAATATCTGATTGACTTTAAATTTACACACACTTTTTAAGGTCATGAGACGAAGAAGCCTACTGATTTTCAGTGATTTCAAATAATTACTTCCAGAGTTATCTCCCTTGATCACTTCAAAAAACCTTGTGACGCTACAGATGCCAAACTTATCATCCGATTGACTTCAGATTGATACAGAGTTTAAGGTGTTGAAACGAACAAGCATTTTGATTTTCAATGAATTTTGATAACTGAACAGCTAAATCCATGATGTTAAATGTTTCCTATACTAATTGTTAGCGTGGGGCAAAACCTTATAAAAAGCAAACAAATTCTAATGATTTTCAGATAATTACATAATGAGTTGTTTCAAATATGCGACAACCCTTGTTGACTGCCCGGACGATTTAGCTGCTGTGGGCGTATGTTTCGTTGCCTGGCAACCTATCTTTAAATTAGGTGCGTTAAGATGAAATTTATATCATCAATTAATTGGAATATTGTAAAATAATACAATTTGTTGCCTAAAAAACATTCTGCGTAGAATTTTGATTTAAATCAATTGATAGTCACCATTTTGAATTGAATATGAGAAATAGCGAAAAATCTGCATTAACCGGCATGTAATTAAACAGAATACACACCGTAGACCTCGTGGTATATGAAATCTTGTCATCAACTTGTCAAAGACTAAACTTTGTCGCCTAATTATCTGATACATATGGTATGGTGTAAACTATTACTGCTCTATATTTAGATTGTACAGGTTTACTGTATATATATATTTTTTTCTAAACAATATTTATTCAAAGAAACTGGATTGGGGAACAGGCAGAAGCCGATAGACCCTCTAGTGGAGGACTATTGAAATGGGTCTCTCTCTGTGGAGGACTTTTGAAATGGGTCTGTCTCTGTTCGTCTCCGTCCGCCCGTTTCCGTCCGTCCGTCCATCTCTGTCTCCGTCCATCTCCGTCTCCGTCCATCTCTGTCTCCGTATGTCCATCTCCGTCTTCATCCCTCTCCGTTTCCGCCCGTCAGTCCTTCTCCGTGTCCGACTCAGTCCGTCCGTCTCCCTCCATCTCCCTCCGTCCGTCCGTCTATATCCGTCCGTCTCCGTCATCCGTCTACATTTTCACGAAAATGACCGCCCCTCGTACATTTCATGCGTCAAATCAAAACATGTCATTGCCATCAGACCAATAATTAATTATTCTTAATTTAAAACTTTATTTTAATATTAATCTAGCATTGCCATCAGACCAATAATTAATTATTCTTAATTTAAAACTTTATTTTAATATTAATCTAGCATTATTAAATCATGATTTTGTTGGTAGACGTTAATATCATTTAAAATTAAACTTTCATTTAACTATGAACAACCCTTAACGTGTCTCTTTAAAACAATCAAATACTCTAAAAACAGTAGCTCAACCATTTGACCTAAGCTCATTAATCTACCATTTTGTATATCAGCTAAAACAAAAACACCAACATGAAACATTCTGCAAATCGGATTTCTTAAAATCTAACCATATGATCTTTCTGAAACTTTGGCCTACATCCCCCATCCAAAACAAAACCCTAAACAATCTGGGATGCGAACGTTGATTAAATATATTTTCAAAACGTTTTAAGAATCCGAAATCACCGAATTTTACGAACGAGTGCATTTGACCTACAATGCTGTAACTTTATGACTATTTGGCCTATTTTACTAATTATTTTTTCTTTGAGCACCATGAGACATTAACTTCGAATCTGCAATTTTCGAATTTCGAAAATTCGTCCCTGTGATTTCGAACCGGAAGTTGAGACCAACTTGACAAATTCTTTAATAGTTGTACGATTTTCATGAAATTTAGTATGTAAGTAGATCTTACCGATGCAACTTTAAAAATGTCCTTATAAATTTTTTAAATTATCTCCCCTTGGTGAAATTTTGGATCAAAGTTTTAAAAAAATCGAAGAAATATAGGTCAGAATGAACTGATTTTTTATTTGGATACTAGATAAGTAAATACTGATTCGTACACAAAATATTGAGTTTGTGACTTAAACCGGAAGTGCCGCCATCGTAAATGTAAATGAAAGCAATAGGCCGTAGTTTGGAGAATATGTCTCCTATTTCCAAAATGAATCCATTTCTGGATAGCCGGGTTTCAGGGTCGAAATATTGTTATTTGAAAATGTCACATTTTCGAATTTTGTCTTTGATGTTTTTCGTGCCGATAAAGTTGTTTACGAGTGAAAAATCATAAAAAGTTCGCTATATTTTGACCGATTTTAATGATTTTTTTTTCTTGATAAGATTATTTACATGACCTATGACATGTGACAAGAAGTGACTGTGAATATGACAGCTTAAATATATGCTTTGCAGATCTAGTTTCTATTATTATTATTAAGCTTTCATATTATACATATGAAAGCTTATTGTTTCTGTTAAGATTATTCCTATTATTATTTTTTATACGCCCACATTGAAATGTGGTCGTATATTGTCGTCGCCCCTGTCCGTCCGTCCGTCCGTCCGTCCGTCCGTCCGTCGGTCCGTCGGTCCGGCGTCCACAATTGCTTGTGGACGCTCTAGAGGCTGAAGTTAATATCCGATTGACTTTAAATTTATACACAGTGTTTGAGGTCATGAGACGAAGAAGCCTATTGTTTTTCAGCGATTTCCGATAATAACTACCAGAGTTATGGCCCTTGATCATTTCAAAAAATCTTGTGGACACTCTAGAGGCCAAAGTTAATATTCGATTGGCTTTAAATTTATACACAGTGTTTAAGGTCATAAGACGAAGAAGCCTATCGATTTTCAGCGATTTCCGATAATTAGTGCCAGAGTTATGGCCCTTGATCACTTCAAAAAATCTTGTGGACGCTCTAAAAGCCAAAGTTAATATCCGATTGACCTTAAATTTATACACAGTGTTTAAGGTCATAAGACGAAGAAGCCTATTGATTTTCAGCGATTTCCGATAATTAGTGCTAGAGTTATGGCCCTTGATCTCTTCAAAAAATCTTGTGGACGCTCTAAAAGCCAAAGTTAATATCCGATTGTCTTTAAATTTATACACAGTGTTTAAGGTCATAAGACGAAGAAGCCTATTGATTTTCAGCGATTTCCGATAATTAGTGCTAGAGTTATGGCCCTTGATCTCTTCAAAAAATCTTGTGGACGCTCTAAAAGCCAAAGTTAATATCCGATTGTCTTTAAATTTATACACAGTGTTTAAGGTCATAAGACGAAGAAGCCTATTGATTTTCAGCGATTTCCGATAATTAGTGCCAGAGTTATGGCCCTTGATCACTTCAAAAAATCTTGTGAACGATCTAGAGGCCAAAGTTAATATCCGATTGACTTAAAATTCATACACAGTGTTTAAGTTCATAAGACGAAGAAGCCTATTGATTTTCAGCGATTTCCGATAATTAGTGCCAGAGTTATGGCCTTTGATCACTTCAAAAAATCTTGTGGATGCTCTAGAGGCCAAAGTTCAAATAATTACTTCCAGAGTTATCTCCCTTGATCACTTCAAAAAACCTTGTGACGCTACAGATGCCAAACTTATCATCCGATTGACTTCAGATTGATTGAGTTTAAGGTGTTGAAACGAACAAGTATTTTGATTTTCAATGAATTTTGATAACTGAACAGCTAAATCCATGATGTTAAATGTTTCCTATACTAATTGATAGCGTGGGGCAAAACTTTATAAAAAGCAAACAAATTCTAATGATTTTCAGATAATTACATATTGAGTTGTTTCATTACCAAAAAAAGTAAAAATATGCGACAACCCTTGTTGACTGCCCGGACGATTTAGCTGCTGTGGGCGTATGTTTCGTTGCCTGGCAACCTATCTTTTTGTGTGTGTGTGTGTGTTTTATCCACAAATCGGATTTCTCAGAATCTAACCATAGGATCTTTCTGAAACTTTTACCTATCCCCCCCCCCCCAAAAAAAAAAATGGGTAGTGGCTGTTGATTAAATATATTTTCAAAACGTTTTACGAATCCGAAATCACCGAATTTTACGAACGAAAAAACTGACAATGCATAGTCGTAACTTTGGCCCTAAAATCGCAGGGATCAGAATTTTGATTTAGGTCAACTGATGGTTACCATTTTGAAGTGAATATGAAAAGTAGTAGCACACTATATGACTATATGATGTAGGCCCGTCTTCATTAGCCCAGTTTATGAGCAGAACGTTAAACCTCATTTCATTTCATCAACTTTTTTGTTAATATTAAGTCTATAAATAGAAATGAAATGAAATGGGATTTAATGCCCTACTCTTCTGCACCCAACCTGGGCTAATGGAAGACAGGCTTATGCCATACAGTGTGCTATGAAGGAAAATTTGCCCGGGCAGCGGCGCTATGGCCTACTCTTATACCGAATTCCAACTGCCAAGGGATTTTTGACGTGCACGCCAATGTGTACACAGGACTTCGGTTTTCGTAAACAGGCCTGCATCACTCCGTCCTGCATCTAAATGAACTTTCTCGGCCGACGCAGGGATCGAGCACCCGACATCTAGGCTAGCGAGCCAGCATCTTACCCACTCAGTCACCGTGATCCCCGAAATGAAAAAAAAACTATATGGCAGTATTCATATGTTTTGCAATAAGGTGGGGGGGGGGGAAACCCCTCGTCTATAAATAGCCTATATGTTTCAGTTAGTAACAGTTTTTGTTTCATCTCGGTATGATCTACCATAGGGTTGTACCTATTTATTTTGTTTCATGTCTGAGTCCCAGGAGCAGAGCCACGCTAACTTTTTGTGTTTTTTTTTCAACAGGCTGCAATTCTGAATGGATCATTTTGGAACTTGGTATATTTATGCCTTATACAGTAAGGATATTATCAATTTCGGTGCATGGCTCGACCCCTGGGGGTGGTGCCACACCCACTTTTTAGTTAATATTATACAGGTTACAGATTTTGTTCAAGTTTAGAATTTGGTACATGTCGTTTAATTGTTAGTATCCTGACATTTTAAAACTGACATTTGTTTTACGTCACACAACAAATATTAGATTTATGTTATATTCACGTTAGAAAACTAATCCTAAATTAACGGTTAAAATTATGACATAAAACTAACGTTACATTAACGTTAGACATCTAACGTTATATTACTGTTAGAAAATCAACGTTAGATTTACGTCAGAAAACTAACCACAAACTAACGGTTAGAAACCTGACGTAAAATTTATGTTAGATTAACGTTAGAATTATCACCAAGAATTCATATAATTATTTTGTCTGAATTCCGACTATTTATAAATTGTTAAAATGTGCACACACTGGTATGGTTATTTAATCAAGAAGAATTTAATGCGAAAAAATTGGTAAGAAAACCGTCATAAAATTTACATTAGATTTACGTCATTTACGTGGATCCCGAGTGATAGCTCTAAGCTTTGTAGCTGTCATTTTCTGCGTCCGCCAAATCCATCATCCAGACAAAAAAATAATAAACATGTAGTACCAACAGTGTTTGTATATAGAAAAAACCCAACACCAAGGTCTTCTACCAAATCTACTTCAAGAGATCAACCACCAGTCTTGAACTTGAAAACGAAAAGAACTCAAGATACCGTCAACAAGGTAGGCTAATATTAGTAATAATATAATATAATAATAAAAATATGACATAGGCCTAGACACTCATCGAAAGTCAAGGCTACACATGGATATTCCTTATTACGTGAACTACAACTGCTCAACCAGCTACTGTAAATTAGCATTAAAACCTACGAATAACCAGTAGGCCTACTAGTCCTGTTACATTCATTACTCCTATTTAATAAAGCCACAAGACAAGGTGTTGAGATAATATTGTCATATTTAAGATATTACCCAGTACCATAATAATACCCGGTACAACACACAATTGACTGTATTATTATTTAGGCCTTCTACTAGTACTACTAACTAGTACCAGTACTAGACTAGTTAGTGTATGGACAGTCGATACTAAATAGTAAATAGCCTAGGCCTAGCCAAGATTGCCTTCAGTTGTTTACAATTCACATTCATAATTAGACCTATTCAACAACTTTTGATTCCTAACAATTGGCCCAAACTATCACCATGCAGGGTTTAATTTAAAATTGTGCAATGGAGGTGGGAGTCATTGTGTTCATAATTTTAAAGAGGCACTAGCCTGTCACTCCTTTGAAAAAAAAACCCCAATGAACTTAGTTTTGAATTATTGAATATAGAGACTCACCTAGGCCTATTTATTGAAAATTGAACGAATGACCTATGGTACAGGTAGGTATTAATCTAGTAAATTTGTTATTTTTAGAAAAGCGAGGAAAACAATTCTGTGGTAGAAATTTTGGAAGGCGAGGATTTACCCCAAGAAAATGATAGAATAAAAAAACAGTTATCTGTAAGTAAAATATGTTTTCTTTTTCAAAATGTACTGATATTGAATTATTACTAATGTACTTGTTTGAATAAAATCAATATAGATCTACTGCTGTCACATAATTTTACCATGAATAGTGCTGCACATATACAAACACCCATAACTCATAACATAAACCTGGGGACAAGACATTAGTGTCCATTGCACTGAACAGTCCTGCAGTCATAGGCCTACATTCTTCACTCAAAATGAAACTCAGCACAAGTGAAAATATATAAAATTTTTCCGATTGGTTACAGGTTTCAATCAAATGTTCTTTTTTTACAGTTTTAACTGATGTGTTCTTTTTTTTCATTTCAATTTCAGTCAACACAACATGATCACGATTATTTTAGTACAACGAGAACAGGTAGACTGGCCGAGGCCATTGATGATTTGTCAAGTCAACATCCAGAATTTTCTACATTTTTACAAGACTACGATACAGCAATTCAGAAAGCTACCGCATTTGATGAATACAACAAGAAAGTGCAAATATTGACTTTATATAATGTAAAAGATGATGACAATTTATTTCGATATTTTACTGGTTTTTCTACTTATTCAGTGTTTTTAGCCTTATATAATTATTTAGAAGACAAAGTTAAAGATATGAAATATGATAAAGGAAGTAAAACCTACGAATATAATTTTTTTAGTAATCGGTATATTTCCAAGCCAGGCAAGAAAAGAGCTTTAACTTTGCAAGATGAATTTTTTATTACATTAGTCAGATTGAAATTAGGCTTGCCTTCAAAAGATTGTTCAAAGCGATTTGGTATTTCTGATTCTTCATTTTCATCTATATTTAGAACTTGGACAACCCTGTTATCAATAGAACTTACAAATTTATGTGAATTACCTTCAATTGAATCTGTTGTTCAAACTAAAGCTTCCTGTTTTAAAGATTTTAATAATATTGCAATTATTATAGATTGTACAGAGTTGTTTAGTGAGACTCCTTCTTCATTAACTGCTCATAAGCAATATCATTCTAATTATAAGCATCACAGTACAGTGAAATTTATGGTTGGTATCAGTCCAGCAGGAGCGGTAACATATGTGTCTCAAATGTATGGTGGTAGGGTTTCCGACAAATTTATTACTAATGATTCTGAAAGTTTATTATCTTATCTCGATCCAGGGACAAGCATTATGGCAGACCGAGGCTTTACAATCTGCGATGATTTACCTGCTGGTGTTCAGTTAATTATTCCCTCTTTTAAACCCAAAGACAAGGCCCAATTTTCAAAAGATGAAGTGCTCAGAAGTAAAAAAATATCAGAGGCTCGTGTTCATATAGAAAGGGCAATAAGGCGCATTAAACAGTTTCTCTTGCTAGAGAATGAGGTCAAGTTGGCCCTGATAGGAAATTACGAAAATATTTTTCGTACTTGTGCTTATCTTGTAAATTTTCAAGATCCTTTTCTCAAAGTATAAGCTTAATTAAAACAAATTGAAGACATTTTTGAAGTTGTGAAGAAATAAACTTCTCTTAATAACAGTAATAAGTAATGACACTTATAATATTAAAAATATTACATAATGTTGTAAATTTAATAATTAAGTCACTATTTACAATTAAATGAAAACCTTCGGTCATTACAGTTTCTTTATATATTTTGTTAAAAAACATGTACAAATTCAGTAATTAAGCCACTATTTACAATTCAAGGGGACCCCTTTGGCCATTACAGTTTTTTCATATATTTTATTGACTATCAATTTCATTTAAATGAAAATCCAAACTATTGAATGATTTGTTTATTGAAATAGAATAGGATATAAAAACCACTGCTGGAGTTCTGGAGAATTTCTAAATTGACATTAATTTTCTTATAATTGTATTTGTATAAAATAATTTAGCCTTATACACATCATTGCATTTCATTAGACATTAATTTGGGTACAATTATAGTTGTGTAAAAAGATTTAGCCTTATCATATACATCATTCCAAAAATCTTTATCAAATGACATTGTATTACTTATAATTCCATTACTGGACCAAACAACAAAGTCAGCTTTATGTATTTTAGTTATAGCCATTTGACTTTGTATTTGTGTATAATATGTATGTGAAGGAATTAGATGAGCTTGTCCATTCTCGTCAGGTTTTAAGTAATTAATAGAATTTATAAAATCTGAAGTTTGCTTGTTTTCAGTTGTTTTTGGACATTTAATTTCAACTATTATTTTATCCTTACAACAGGAACATGAAAAAATTCTGTCAACACTGGTTGCAAACCAACCCTCATTTGAAAATATTAACCCTTTCTCTATTAGATTACAGCCAATGTGCGTTTTCTGTTTTTCTTTTAGATAATCTGAAGCCGCATCTTTTTCATGTATAAGCCCATATGCAGTATTTATATTTCCTTTAAATTTACTATTGCCCATTATATCTTCTATAAGCCAGTCATTGTTTCCATGATCAAGTAATGTTTTGCCTGATTTTACTCTTGTGTAAATATTGTGTATTTTGCTGGATGCGATGGCACATTTTCGATAATGAAATCAGTTTTTATTTTCACTTTGTTTTCTTGTTAAGGATTCAATTGCACTTATCTCTGAATTAGTATCGCAAAATGATGTCATAAAGTCATGAATATTTGTATTTTCCCCTTGCTAGCAAGATATTTAGATTTTTCTAATATGGATTTTGGGGGTAATAATTCAGTGTATATATCGGTAATAAAAGATGGTACTAATTCAACTGCATCATACATGTAGTTATATATATCCTTAAGATCTGAGGGTCCAAATGTTTGCAAGAATTTATTATTTACGGGTCTCCACTTATTGAGATCTACAGATTTTAACCATGGTAAATTTGGACGACATAAATTAAGTTCATGGAAAAGCTGTTGTGCCTTTTCAAATTTTACTCCAGCCTTTAGAGGATTAACTGGATTAAAGATGCTACTTTTCAAATTTTTTTTTTTAACCACCTTAAGAGGTCCTCTTTTGATAATAGGAACATCTTTAAGGGGTTTCACTTGAATATTTTTTGACTTTGGTGCAGACCATGAACATAAAATAGATGTGCACGAAATGTCAGGCAATTCTGTTAAACCTTTACTAACAATATCTTCTAGGCCAAATAGTAAGCCAGCAACATGAGAGCATGCCTCAATCAATCCTGCGACACATGAACAATGACCACCAAGAGGTTTACCACTAGATTTATCTAAAACAATGCATGTGTCATATACAGTTCCAGATGTATCCCAAGATGGGTTACTTTTGCAGCGTAAAGCACAGTATGAATAACTATCTGCAAGATTGTTAAACCGAACAGAATGTATATGTCCTGAGGCCCAAAGTTCGTAACTGCGTAAAGCTTTATATCGCTTAAGTGTTTCTGATGTGAATTCTTCGAAGTTTGAAGAACATGTTTTAATGTCATGAGCATTAAACAAATATTCTACAATCTGTGAAAGTGGCAAATATTTAAGATTTTGGGTCCAGCCCTTAACCGAATTTTTAATCTCACAAATATGTTGATGAAGCACACTAGTAGATTGATTGAATTTATAAATTGAAGACAGCTGTGGCAAATGATGGGTTCTTTTACCAATAAGTATATTCCTATGATCGGCGAATCCCGAAAATACGACGGCTGATCAGGACATATAAAATACCAATTTAATATTTCGAATTTTCACCCAGCTCATTTTTATTTTTTACCAAAAGAATGTCGGTTGTTTAGGGGGACCATAATACTAGCCGAATCGACACAAGGCCAGTTAGACGAATCCAAAGCCGTATATAGATACAGGGCTTTGGACGAATCATAAAAATGACATAATCATGTGGTAAACCTACCGATCGTAACATTTTATGGTGATCTGTTCCGACATGACAAAATTAGATATAATTATGTTAAAATTGTGGAAAAGTATATTATTTAAAGTTGCAGCATCAATTGATAATAAATAATTTGAAAAGGGGAAAGTTCAGTTTGTTTGTGTTGAAATTTGTCGCAGACGTCAAGTTGTCAAGCGAAGCCATTAGGCCTAATTGTAAACAATGTAAACCCCCCTCAACTAGGGCCCCAAGTGGTAGAGTTACCTCCCTTCAACAATGACGAAAAGGTGAATTGACGCTAACCATAATGACGTAAAAGTAACGTAAATCTGACCATCCATTTTTACTGGGTGGTGTTACTCTTGTTTTGTCCTTTTGATTTCTTTCGTTTGTGGCCACTCTTTCTGTTTCCTTTGGTATTCATATGACCTGTACTCTTCCTTTTAACTTTTGATTAACAAATGTCTGCTATAAGAGTCTTTATCCATAAGATTACACTATATTCAATCAAGTTTCACAGACAAATATTTTGCGTCCATACTTGTTCACACATGCGCTCCTGCTATAGTTATCCATACAATATTACACGTTTAAAATAAATACATATCAATATACATGTAACATATCATAAAATAAAAAAAGTTTTAGTATATGACGTACATGCGGTCCTGTAAAAAAACATTTGGGTATAATATAGTCAAAATTTCACAAATCACTCGAATATTGCGTCACTATTGAACAAATTCTAATTATTACAAATGTGTAATGCTCCACTCGAACATACATTTCACCTTACTTAAGAATTAATTCATTTCGTCTTGAAATAACCGTTTATCCAAATTTACGGGTATAGCCAAATAACGTACAGGAACTTCGAACCGTTTATCTATGATAGATCTATTTAACTCTACTAAATTAAGTCTAGGAAGGCTTTTCTTTTTGGCTTATAGAATTATGATTTGGCTAAAGATTTTAAGAGGACGGAGGGCCTGACAAGGACAGCTGTCTAGTTTCGGATGAGACGAAAAACCGAGGTCCCATGTACATATTGGCATGCACGTAAAAGATCCTAGACAGTTCAAATTCGATATGAGGGTAGGCCGTAGTGGCACTGTCCGGTCAAAAAAAAAATCCCTCATAGCACATTGTATGGCGTATGCCCGTCTTCATAAGCCCAGTTCGGAGAAAAACAGTAGGACGTTAAACCCTATTTCATTTCATTTCATTTAACAGTCTTGGGCGGTCACTAGTATTTGGTAGTATTGGGTTATTATTTAATTGTTTTTGTTGGTATATGGAGGCAAATGAAACAGCCCGGCATCAGTCCAGCATTTGAAGTACATTACCCGTGATATAACTCTCTATTTTGGAAAAAAAAAATCAAATAATCAGTCTATTTTGCATCATTATCTTCCAGTATTGGGTAGTCTGTGGTGATATTGAGGTGGTATTGGGTAATTGACCCACCTTAATTACAACCCCTGTGAACTTCACGGACGACATAGCCGTTGTGAGCGTATGGTTTATCTGACAACCTATCTTTATATTTTGTAGGAAAAAGACAAGGCTGTGCCAAGTTTATCATCAACAGAATATGGGCATCGTTTAAATCATCATTTGGAGAAGCGAGACAGAAAACATGTTAGAATAGGCCATGTCCAATCAGAATTTTATAGAAGAAACATGATACCATAAGTTAATGATATTAACAATAATACAAGGCCCGACCAATGAAGTATTTCTGTGATATAAAGTGAATTTGTACAATGCATAATTGATATAACATCATATTCGTTTTTTGGTTTAAATATTTCATTGTCCTCCACCTTTCGAAGAAAGCAGGGGACTATTTAAATGGGTCTGTCCGTCTGTCTGTTTAAGTGTTTATTAGGAAATGCTTTGATGGAGTTCGAAGATGATCATTTTCTACCAAGAGTAAACATAGATATTTAATTTGATTGGTTATTGCTCTGGGATGCAATAACTTTAGTTTTAATTAAATGGGAGTGATGAAATTTGGTGTATAGTTTCATTACATCAATCTTAACTAAGTTCGATAATGAGCATTTTCCGCTGAGTGTAAGCAGAGCGATAAGCAATTTGTTTAGTCGAAACTTTGGAACACCATAACTCTCCTTCGAATTGAAGTAGAATATTCAAACTTGCGTTTTGAATTTTGGATTCTGGCGCATCCTTACAGACAAGGTGCAGGTGACTTAATAATTAGTAAATTGTCGGGCGACAGTGTCGGGTAGATCCGATGAAATTTTCGGATGAAATTCCGAATCCCCATTGCAGGATTCCGAATTCTGGCCCACGTCCAGCACACCCGACCCAGCACACCCGATCGCCCGACGGCCCAATCCGCCCCTGGATAGTAGTGATAGTATATGAATACATTGACCAAGTTCGATGATAAGGATTTTCTGCTTATGGTTTAGGCTAAGTAATGATAAGCAATTTGAATGGTCAAGACTTTGGAACTCAGAAATTCTGCTTATAATTGAGAAATAAATGTTCATTGGGCGAATGTCTTAACTGAATTCAATGATTAATATTTCCCAATTAAACTAAGCAGAGCAAAGCAATTCTTTGATCGAAGCTTTGGGACAAGATAAGTTCGCTTCTAACTGATGAAAAGTGATGAAACTAAAGTGTATACATGTAATTTCACTCACCACCGAGTACTTCCAAAACCGAGATAAATGTGTAATTCATTAATATAGGTCATTTGGTTTGGGAGAGATTTTGGCGGGGGACATCAGGCCACTGTTGGCTTGTTTCGATTTATATGCACATTTGTCACACACGTTTATGTCATTACTGCTGTTCGTCGGTCCGTTGAATTTATTAAAATCAGATTTATAGACGCCAACATTTCATTGTGAGTGTAGTTGGTCTCCTGTTGGTATGTCTGTCAACAACTGGCTTGAGAAAGCGACAGGGGATATACTGTAGTTTTTACCAAATTTGGTTCAAATGTGGTGTGAAGAGGATAAACTCTGCGATATTCAGTGTTCCACAACTTTGTTCCAGAGTTGTGTCCCTTTCTCCAACAACCTTGTGATTAGGATGAAGCTGTATGTTTTTTAAACAGAACTTTTTAAAATTTGGTTTAAAGCAATGTGGTCATGAGAGGTTGAACTACTTCCGGCTAAAGATTTTATACGTTCACATTAATAATGTGGAGTTATATTGTCGTCGCCCCTGCCTGTGTGTGTCTGTGGATTGATTGCCTACGGTACATTTCTCAATTGTATTTCAATAATTCGTGGAAGGATAGCGGAGAAAATGAATGAGGATGGACGGGTCACTCTTCTTTTTGTCTCCTACAACAGGGGAATCGAGGGTTGTCTTCAAAATTTGCGTACTTATTCCTTATACCCAAATGATAATCCCTATTGTTTTTGGTGCATGCCGACCCTCAAGGGCAGAGTCACGCCCGATTTTTGTATTAGTCTTCAGGTCGCATTTCCTAACGGATCTTCTTGAAACTGTGCCTGAGAGTGTACGTGGCTTTGCATACTTGTTCCTTATACCCAAATGATAATCCCTATTGTTTTTGGTGCATGCCGACCGACCCTCAAGGGCAGAGTCACGCCCAATTTTTGTATTTGTCTTCAGGCCGTTCCTAACGGATCTTCTTGAAACTGTGTAAAGATGCATGTCCAACCCCCAAGGGTAGAGCCATGCCAAATTTTCACTTAGTATGTCTGTTTGTCGCCTACAGACCGCAATTCTTAAACAGATCGTCTGGAAAACTTTCTATACTTTATACCCTAAGGATACCCTTTATTATTATTTGGAATTGGCTAATGACCTAGACTGTTGCGCTTCGACCTCAAGCTGGTCGGTCACCTCTTGCTTGCAGATGTGGTTTCGACCGACCCTCAAGGGCAGAGTCACGCCCAATTTTTATACGCCCACATTTTCATGTGGACGTATTATGTCGTCGCCCCTGTCCGTCCGGACGTCCGTCCGTCCGTCCACAATTTGTTTGTGGACTCTCTACAGGTCACAATTCTTATCCGATTTTGACGAAACTTGAAATATAGGTTTATCCCCAAAAGATCTCGGCTGCTTTCGATATTGGCATGTATCGGATCAAAACTTCATGGATTATGGCCCCTGATTGTACGAAAAATCACGTTTTTAGTTTGTGGACCCTATAGAGGTCACAATTTTGAACCGATTTTGATGAAACTTGACATGCATGTTTGTAACCCAAAGATCTTGGTTCCTTTCGATATTTGCGGCTATCGGAATGTAATTTCCTGAATTATGGCCCCTGATTGTCCGAAAAATCACCCTTTTTAGCTTGTGGTCCCTCTGGAGGTCACAATTATTATTCGATTTAAAAAACCGTTTGATTATATCACCGTTACACCCTAAGGAAGGTTGAGTTCGAATTTCGGGAAAATCGGACGAAAATTGCCATACAAAATGGCCGCCGTTTGTACGCGAATACTGTTAAAAAATGGTATATCCAGGTTGTGGACCCTGTGGAGGTCACAATTTTGATTCGATTTTGATGAAACTTGAAATTCGTGGTTATAACCCAAAGATCTTGCTTCCTTTCGATATTTGCGCATATCGGATCGTAACTTCCTGAATTATGGCCCCTGATTATACGCAAAATCGCCTTTTTTTAGCTTGGAGGTCACAATTATTATTCGATTTAAAAAAACGTTTGATTATATTACCGTCACATCCTAAGGAAGGTTGAGTTCGAATTTCGGGAAAATCGGACGAAAATTGCCATACAAAATGGCCGCCGTTTGTACGCGAATACTGTTAAAAAATGGTATATCAAGGTTGTGGACCCTGTGGAGGTCACAATTTTGATTCGATTTTGATGAAATTTGAAATTCATGGTTATAACCCAAAGATCTTGCTTCCTTTCGATATTTGCGCATATCGGATCGTAACTTCCTGAATTATGGCCCCTGATTATACGCAAAATCGCCTTTTTTTTTAGCTTGGAGGTCACAATTATTATCCGATTTAAAAAAACGTTTGATTATATTACCGTTACACCGTAAGGAAGGTTGAGTTCGAATTTCGGGAAAATCAGACCAAAATTGCCATACAAAATGGCCGCCGTTTGTACGCGAATACTGTTAAAAAATGGTATGGTTGTGGACCCTGTAAAGGTCACAATTTTAATTCGATTTTGATGAAACTTGAAATTCATCGTTATATCCCAAAGATCTTGGTTCTTTTCAATATTTGCGCATATCGGATCGTAACTTCCTGAATTATGGCCCCTGGTTATACGCAAAATCCCCCTTTCTTTAGCTTGTGGTCCCTCTCGAGGTCACAATTATTATCCAATTTAAAAAACCGTTTGATTATATCACCGTTACACTGTAAGGAAGGTTGCGTTTGAATTTCGGGAAAATCGGACCAAAATTGACAGGCAAAATGGCCGCCGTTTGTACGCGAATACTGTTAAAAAAATGATATATCATGGTTGTGGACCCTGTATAGGTCACAATTTTAATTAGATTTTGATGAGGAAGGTTGAGTTCTAATTTTGTGAAAATCGTACCATAATTGCCGGACGAAATGGTCGCCGTTTGTACGCGAATAGTGTAAAAATATGGTATATCATGGTTGTGGACTCACTACAGGTCACAATTCTTATCCGATTTTGATGAAAAGTCACATTTCTAGGTTGTGTACCGTCACACCATAATCATTGTCGGTTTCGAGTTTCATTAATATCAGACTGGAACTTACCAACTAAATGGCTGCTCCCAATACAGTATGAAATACAGGACTTAAAGATGTAGGAAAAATCACTTTCGGTATTGCTTGTTCTCTGTCCATCTCTCGAAAATGTGGGCGTATCCTGCCTGGCAGTGCCAGCCTATCTTTGTATTTGTCTTCAGGCCGTTCCTAACGGATCTTCTTGAAACTGTGTAAAGATGCATGCCCAACCCCAAAGAGTAGAGCCATGCCAAATTTTCACTTAGTATGTCTGTTTGTCGCCTAAAGACCGCAATTCTTAAACAGATCGTCTGGAAAACTTTCTATACTTTATACCCTAAGGATACCCTTTATTATTATTTGGAATTGGCTAATGACCTAGACTGTTGCGCTTCGACCTCAAGCTGGTCACCTCTTGCTTGCAGATGTGGTTTCGACCGACCCTCAAGGGCAGAGTCACGCCCAATTTTTGTATTTGTCTTCAGGCCGTTCCTAACGGATCTTCTTGAAACTGTGTAAAGATGCATGCCCAACCCCAAAGAGTAGAGCCATGCCAAATTTTCACTTAGTATGTCTGTTTGTCGCCTACAGACCGCAATTCTTAAACAGATCGTCTTGAAAACTTTCTATACTTTATACCCTAAGGATACCCTCTATTATTATTTTGAATTGGCTAATGACCTAGACTGTTGCGCTTCGACCTCAAGCTGGTCGGTCACCTCTTGCTTGCAGATGTGGCTTCGATCCCTGGTGTGACAGAGAGTGTACGTGGCTTGCAGATAGGGGTGTCTTCTCAACCTCGTGGGTTTACTCTGGGCACACCTGTTTCCTCCCACAGGAAAGACTTATGAGCGTGTTCTAAAATAATAAAAATGAATATATGACGACTTGTTTGCGATGTCACCTTTGCTGGAAGAAAAACAACAACAATCCACAAGGTCTGACCCACGCCCAATTTTTGTATTAATCGTCGAGAGGCTACAATTCTGAATGGATCACCTCTCCCGTAATCTGGAAAAACCTAGCAAGTCAAATTTTGGTGAAAATTGAGTTAGACCCATATTTGGACTTAATACACATGTATATAATAATAGAGTTTTTTTTTCTCCTTCACCGAAGGAGGTTCTAATTATCTTCATCTAAAAAGACAAAATAAAATTGGTTATATATTCAGTAGCTTAACAAAACAGTTTTCCTTTGTTTACTTAAAACTACATTCAACAGTGTTACTAGGTTTTTCCAGATTACGGGAGATCTTATACCGTAAAGATGGCGATTATTTATTTTGGCGCATGCCCCGACCCCCAGGAATGTAGATGTATATTGCAGCGGTACTGAGGCTATTATTGAATTTGCTTGGAAAGTATTGTGTTCCGTGACCTTGCTTTCCTGAGTTACGTCGCCTTTGCCAAAGATCATTTGGTGTGAAGCATTAGAGTGTTGAACGGATGAATCCTATCGACTTTCCGTTCCAGTGTTTCACCCCCTTTTTATGGCGTCCAAACTTACTTGATTATGTTAAAGAATCCTGTTTAATTTCAACAATTTCCGTTAATTACGACTCCTGTTCAATTTGCAGATTATTGTAAAAAAAAAAAAAACCTCAAATGACAAAAGTTGTCATTCGAACTGTATGAAATTTATATGGATTATATTTATATGACAACATGTTTATAATGTCAGTATAAGATATAATAATGGCTATTAAGACCTCTTTATCCTGGAAATCAGTGACTAGATTTGTTCGCATTAAACGCTTCAGGCTGATTGGACTTGCGTGTGTGTGAAATAGCTTTATTTAACGTCCGCTTCCACCGAGGTGATATCGCAGACTTGCGTGTCGGGCTCTTATAATTTATACTCTGTTACAATGTTATTAAACTGTTTATTACCAACTCCTTTGAAATGTGGTTGTATATTGTCGTCACCCCCATCCGTCCAGCGCCCACAAAGTTAATATCTGACCAATATCTGCCTTTAATTTTATACACAATGTTCAAGGTCATGATACAAAGAATCCTATTCCTATTGATAATTAATGCAAATTTCTATCGTCTGACTATTCCAGTCTACATACGCCGTTTGATTTGGTGCAATGTTTCTAGACTCTTTCTTCGAGTCTCTTGCTAGAACTGGGACTGAAACGCATTATGGTGCACGATTCGTGTACCAGTAGTGGTAAAATGTTTATTTTGTCTACGGCCTACTCTTATTTATATCGAATTCGAACTGCCAAGAGATCTTTTACGTGCACACCAATGTGTACATGGGACCGCGGTTTTTCGTACCATCCGAACGACTAGGCAGCTGTCCTTGTCATGCCCTCCTGCATCACTGACAAGGATAAATCACGCCGGTAAATCGAGATGAACTTTCTCGGCCAATGCAGGGATCGAACACCCGATCTCCAGGCTAGCGAACCAGCGCCTTATCCACTTAGCCACCGTGACCTGAAAACAAAAATATAGAAAATCGGCATCTTATTATTTATATAGAAATGTCAATGAAACAGAACACATCTGAAGTTTCCAAAGCCAATTTATGAGACCCAAAATAGAAAATATCGCCCACATCTTCAGAGGAATAAATTATAACTGTTTTGGAGTTTGCATAAGATACAATCCATTTTTCACATCCAACAGTGATTCGGGCACACGAGGGCTGTCCATCTTCTTCGCAACGTATTTTTTGCTGGAAAATTGTCAATCCCAATGTTCTAGATTTAGTTCTGTGACAACGTTAGTCCAGGTTTGAACCTGATGGCACATTAGTTAGCTGCGATATTGTAATCAAGTCGATACATGGAAATTCCCCCCTCAACCCCCAAGTATTTCTACGAAAGGTTTCTCCACTGCTTCTGGTAGGGTTTAGTGTACTTTATAACATACAATGTACTAATAGTTTACCAAAGTAGGACCGCCGGAACCCCTTTTTTTTAAATGGCCAACGAAACGTCATAATATTCATATCAACCAAACTTTGATGATCGTGGTGTCTATCCCTTGGTTTGTGGGAGGAAAGAACACATTAAGATCATAAAAAAATGATGTTGGTCAATATGCTGTCAAATATTGTCTCCAACACCTCCAAATGACAATAGTCCATAACTCTTGACTCAAATTTGATGATTTTGATGTCTATACCCAGGTTGGGGGGGGGGGACAAGAAAAACATTAAGAAAACTTTGGTTATCACTAAGCTGTTGAATCATTATGAAATTTGAATTCACGACCTTCAGCTGTCTACTATCACTTAATACACAAACACCTTTGTCCATAGGATAAGTTTCAGAGCGTTCAGTTATAAGTATCATCCTCCTCTGTATCGACCTCATGAGTGTTGTTTGGTTTGTCACAGTTTTCAGCTTGGCAAGGGTCACATACAGTAGTAGAGTCCATTGCATCTGCTGCTGCATCGATAGCCTTTGCATCCCGCCCGAACAGTTGAAATGGACTATTTTCAAGGCAAACGTCGTTTTTAATGATCTTGATGTGTTCTCTGCTCCCAAAAACCTAGGGGTAGACACCAAGATCATCAAATTTGTGTTGATAGTTACAGTGTTATGATCATTAAAAGGTTTCGGTGGCCAGCTTGGGTGTCATCTTTATAAAAAAACACTTTCCCGAGGGTCCTACTTGCGTAAGTGAAGCCTACCAGAATCAGTTGAGAAACCATTTGTAGCAATCTTTTGAGGGTTAAATTGTATTTTGACCTGACTATTGTGCAGCATCTTCAACTGGAGGTATAGACTATACTTGCATTACTTTCTCTGGCCACTTCCTGCAACAAATTGAGCCACCGTGGCTTCAGACTATAGATGAACGATGATATATAGTTTCAGTTTGTGTGAAGATGTGTTCTTTTATACAAATTATACAGACGGCCCCCTGCCCCCCCCCCCCCAGTCCCAGTGACATAGTTGATTTTCATTTTCGTTTGCCTTCTTTCTATTGTAGTTCACATTTCCGCTCTTTAATGGATGATATAAACATGATTTTCGCTTTGTCTCCGCCCTAGCAATTCAAATTTGCAACGTATTACCCTCCAATCTAAGCCCCCCCCCCCCCCCGGCAAAATCCTGGATCCGGGCCTGAGCGGTTCGTTGTTGTTTCGAGCAGTTTTCCGAGCGCAGTGACAATAAAATTTGATAATGACGTCACGAGAACAACGTAATGCCGTCAAAATGACGTTACGACGTTACAATAAGGTCGGAGGAAAAAAATGTCGGCATTTTTGAACTCACGAGTATCGATTTCCTATAGGTCGGTAATACATTTATTTGCGCTAAAGTCAACCGTTTCGGAGATTTTGGCGATTTTCTGGTCTCCTGGCGGCCATCTTGGATTTATGTTAATTATTCAAATTTCCCCAAGACCGATAATGGCCGCTTTTGTTATGGGAGTACTAGAGACCACACCGGAACAGTTCCCAAAGAAATGATTTCTGTTGCAGTTTGTTCTAGGTCCCCCCCTCTCATATTGCTATCTTTACCCACCTAATGCCAGAGTTATGACCCTTGATATCTTTTTAAATTCTTGTGGTCGTTCTAGACGCTGAAGTTAATATTCAATTGACTTTAAATTGAGATTTGTTTCCCGTTGACAGTGATGCAGGACGGGGGCTGACAAGGACCACCCTCTTTTTATCGGATGGGAAGAAAAACCGAGGTCCCATGTGTATACTGGCGTCTCGGGCAAAATTTCCTTATAGCACACTGCATGCATAGCATATAGCCAACTTCATTAGCCCAGTTTAGCAGCAGAACAGTAGGACGTTAATCTTCATTTCATTTAATTTAAATACAGATACAGTGATTGGGGTCATGAGATGACGAAATCTTTTGATTTTCACCGATTTCCGTTAACTACTGCTAGAGTTATGGCCCGTGATCACATTGAAACATCTTGTGGATGCACTAGAGGCTAAAGTTAATATCCGATTGACTTTAAATTGATACACAGTGTTTAAGGTCACGAGATGAAGAAGCCCATTGGTTTTCATCGATTTCAGCTAATTACTGCAAGAGTTATAGCCCTAGGTCTCTTTGTGGATGGTTTAAAGATCTTAGTTATCATCTGATTAAATATATATTTATACATCGTGTTTACGCGTATATATAATTGTTTCGATTGACTTTAGATTGATACACAGTTTAGAGCCTTGAGACAAACAAGTATAGTGATTTACAATGATTTTTATACGCCCACATTGAAATGTGGTCGTATATTGTCGTCGCCCCCGACCGTCCGTCGGTCCGTCGGTCCGTCGGTCCGGCGTCCACAATTGCTCGTGGACGCTCTACAGGCTAAAGTTAATATCCGATTGACTTTAAATTTATACACAGTGTTTAAGGTCATGAGACGAAGAAGCCTATTTTCAGCGATTTCCGATAATTAGTGCCAGAGTTATGGCCCTTGATCACTTCAAAAAATCTCGTGGACGCTCTAGAGGCCAAAGTTAATATCCGATTTTCTTCAAATTTATACACAGTGTTTAAGGTCATAAGACGAAGAAGCCTATTGATTTTCAGCGATTTCCGATAATTAGTGCCAAAGTTATGGCCCTTGATCACCTCAAAAAATCTTGTGGACGCTGTAAAGGTCAAAGTTAATATCCGATTGACTTTAAATTTATGCACAGTGTTTAAGGTCATAAGACGAAGAAGCCTATTGATTTTCAGCGATTTCCGATAATTAGTGCCAGAGTTATGGCCCTTGATCACTTCAAAAAACTTGTGGACGCTCTAGAGGCCAAAGTTAATATCCGATTGACTTCAAATTTATACACAGTGTTTAAGGTCATAAGACGAAGAAGCCTATTGATTTTCAGCGATTTCCGATAATTAGTGCCAGAGTTATGGCCCTTGATCACCTGAAAAATCTTGTGGACGCTCTGGAGGCCAAAGTCAATATCCGATTGACTTTAGATTTATACACAGTGTTTAAGGTCATGAGACGAAGAAGCCTATTGATTTTCAGCGATTTCAAATAATTACTGCCAGAGTTATCTCCCTTGATAACTTCAAAAATTCTTGTGACGCTATAGACGCCAAAGTTTACTATCCGATTGACTTCAGATTGATACATAGAGTTTAAGGTGTTGAAACGAACAAGTATTTTGATTTTCAATGAATTTAGATAACTGAACAGCTAAATCCATGATATTAAATGTTTCATGTATATAGTAATTGTTAGCGTGGGGTAAAACTTTATAAAAAGCAATCAAATTCTAATGATTTTCTGATAATTACATAATGAGTTGTTACTCTTAATCAGTTTTTAGTGTATTACAAATGTTTCATTACCGAAATTAGTAAAAATATGCAACAACCCTTGTTGACTGCCCGGACGATTTAGCTGCTGTGGGCGTATGTTTCGTTGCCTGGCAACCTATCTTTGATAACTTTAAAAGTTAAATCCATGATTTTCTGATAATTAATTACTGAGTTGTTACTCTTAATAGGTGTCCCAGCTTGCGTTGAAAGAAAGTCGTTTTTTCCCGATTTGTAACCTTTCTTCAACTTAACGTCACACAGTCGCTATTTCATCATTTGTAATAATTTAAAAATATTTTGGAAGCAGATAAATTGTTCTCTTGTTTGATATAAATTTTATATATGTGTTCCTTATATTAATTTCAAACACGTCAATTAAAAAACGTCAATTTCGCGTGTTTTGACGTTACGCTAAAAAATTTTGTCACCTTTTTAAAAGAGGGTACCCAACTTCATGTGCTCGGCGGAGGTTTCTGTTTTTAATAAAAAAAATTTTCATTTTAATATCATTAGAAAGATAATTGAACGATCTTTCGATCGGCGGGGGATGCTTTGTTGGCATTTCGAAATACCATGCCTTTTTTTTAAGTTGAAGGATTCAATTCACGTAATCTTTTTTTGTGGCAATTTGCCAGGATAGCACCCCCCGCCGATCGAAAGTTCGTTTTATTGTCGTTTCAATGCTATTAAAATCAACACAATCGAAGCATTTTTAGAACCTCCGCCGAGCATGTGAAAATTGTATACAATGAGCAATTTTGTCCAAAATAAATCGCGTAGTTTTTGCCTTGTTATGACGTCATTTCAACACCAAAACTAAAATGTATTCCAAGTTCCTAAGACTCATATTCGCGGTAAATTACGTCAAAAGGCAAATCCGATGTTAATTTATGAAGTAAGCGTTATGTTATATGTATAAAAGACTTGCCTGGAAATAAATAACATAGTTAAAATCCATTTTATACGCCCACATTTTCATGTGGACGTATATTGTCATCGCCCCTGTTCGTCCGGTAGCACGTCATTTCGGTCCCGCGTCATTTCGGACTCAACACAAACGTCGTTTCGGACTCAGTCAATGAAACTTAAAACATAGATTTATTCCCCTAAGATCTCGGTTCCTTTCGATATTGGCATGTATCTGACTGTAACTTCATGGGTTATGGCCCCTGATTGTACGAAAAATCACGTTTTTTAGCTTGTGAACAGTGTAGAGGTCACAATTTTGAACCGATTTGGATGAAACTTGAAATGCATGTTTATAACCCAAAGATCTTGGTTCCTTTCAATATTTGCGCCAATGGGATCGTAACTTCCTGAATTATGGCCACTGATTGTCCGAAAAACCGCCCTTTTTAGCTTGTGGTCCCTCTTGAGGTCAAAATTGTTATCCGATTTAAAAAACCGTTTGATTATATCACCGTTCCATGGTTATGAAGGTTGAGTTCGAATTTCGTGAAAATCGGACCAAAATTGACGGACAAAAGGGCCGCCATTTGTACGCGAATAGTGTGAAAATATATTATATCAAGGTTGTGAACAGTGTAGAGGTCACAATTTTGAACCGATGTGGATGAAACTTGAAATGCATGTTTATAACCCAAATATTTTGGTTCCTTTCAATATTTGCGCCAATCGGATCGTAACTTCCTGAATTATGGCCACTGATTGTCCGAAAAATCGCCCTTTTTAGCTGGTGGTCCCTCTTGAGGTCAAAATTGTTATCCGATTTAAAAAAAACCGTTTGATTATACCGGTACATGGTCATGAAGGTTGAGTTCTAATTTCGTGAAAATCGGACCAGAATTGACGGACAAATGGCCGCCATTTGTACGCGAATAGTGTGAAAATATGTTATATCAAGGTTGTGGACCTTATAGAGGTCACAATTCTGAACCGATTTTGATGAAACTTGACATGTATGTTTATAACCCAAAGATCTTGGTTCCTTTCGATATTTGCGCCAATCGGATCGTAACTTCCTGGATTATGGCCCCTGATTGTCCGAAAAATCGCCCTTTTTAGCTTGTGATCCCTCTGGAGGTCAAAATTGTTATCCGATTTAAAAAAAAACGTTTGATTATATCACCGTTCCATGGTTATGAAGGTTGAGTTCGAATTTCGTGAAAATCGGACCAAAATTGACGGACAAAATGGCCGCCATTTGTACGCGAATAGTGTGAAAATATGTTATATCAAGGTTGTGAACAGTGTAGAGGTCACAATTTTGAACCGATGTGGATGAAACTTGAAATGCATGTTTATAACCCAAAGATCTTGGTTCCTTTCAATATTTGCGCCAATGGGATCGTAACTTCCTGAATTATGGCCACTGATTGTCCGAAAAACCGCCCTTTTTAGCTTGTGGTCCCTCTTGAGGTCAAAATTGTTATCCGATTTAAAAAACCGTTTGATTATATCACCGTTCCATGGTTATGAAGGTTGAGTTCGAATTTCGTGAAAATCGGACCAAAATTGACGGACAAAATGGCCACCATTTGTACGCGAATAGTGTGAAAATATATTATATCAAGGTTGTGAACAGTGTAGAGGTCACAATTTTGAACCGATGTGGATGAAACTTGAAATGCATGTTTATAACCCAAATATTTTGGTTCCTTTCAATATTTGCGCCAATCGGATCGTAACTTCCTGAATTATGGCCACTGATTGTCCGAAAAATCGCCCTTTTTAGCTGGTGGTCCCTCTTGAGGTCAAAATTGTTATCCGATTTAAAAAACCGTTTGATTATACCGGTACATGGTCATGAAGGTTGAGTTCTAATTTCGTGAAAATCGGACCAGAATTGACGGACAAATGGCCGCCATTTGTACGCGAATAGTGTGAAAATATGTTATATCAAGGTTGTGGACCTTATAGAGGTCACAATTCTGAACCGATTTTGATGAAACTTGACATGTATGTTTATAACCCAAAGATCTTGGTTCCTTTCGATATTTGCGCCCATCGGATCGTAACTTCCTGATTTATGGCCCCTGATTGTCCGAAAAATTGCCCTTTTTAGCTTGTGGTCCCTCTGGAGGTCAAAATTGTTATCCGATTTAAAAAAAAAAAAACGTTTGATTATATCACCTTTCCGTGGTTATGAAGGTTGAGTTCGAATTTCGTGAAAATTGGACCAAAATTGACGGACAAAATGGCCGTCGTTTGTACGCGAATAGTGTGAAAATATGTTATATCAAGGTTGTGGACCTTATAGACGTCACATTTTTTAACCAATTTTGATGAAACTTGACATGTATGTTTATAACCCAAAGATCTTGGTTCCTTTCGATATTTGCGCCCATCGGATCGTAACTTCCTGAATTATGGCCAAAATTTTTAGCTTGTGGTGCCTCTGGAGGTCACAATTATTATCTGATTTAAAAAAAAAAACGTTTGATTATAAAAACCAAACAAATTCTAATGATTTTCTGATAATTTCTCATTTATGGCAAGGTTTGGGGGCATTTGTGTGGTTTTTCACCACAACAATTCCACAAGATATTGGACTTCGAAAAAAAAAATTTCTCCAAAATTATTTCTCAGACCCTCTTTATGCCTGTGTGGTACCACATTCCACAAGATTTTCGACTTAGAATAATTTTGATAGTGTTTTGGGTCTGTGGTATTTTTTACCACAAGAGTGCCACAAGATATTGGACTTTTTCCAAAAAAATTTCTCAGACACTCTATATGCCTGTGTGGTACCACATTCCACAAGATTTTCGACAAGATATTATTTTATTGGACTGGTGTCCACGAGATATGGAACTAGATTAAAATCAATTTTTTTTTCAAAAATTTCTTCTCCGACACCCTATATGCCCGTTTGGTATCACATTCCATTTTCGACTTCATAGAGTGTTTTGGGTTAGTGGTGTTTTTATCACAAGATTTTCACAAGATATTAGACTTCCAAAAAACATATTTTTTTCTAACATTTTCTTAGAACCCCTTTATGCCTGTGTTGTACCACATTCCACAAGATTTTCGCCCTATATGCCTGTGTGGTACCACATTCCACAGGCTTTTCGACTGTCGACAATAATTTATAATGATACTATAATGCTAACAATAATAATAAAAACTTTAGTTTTTGGTGGAGCATATTTATTGTCCCCCTACTAGCAACTACTCTGTAACAATATTTATACATATGTACAAAGTGCATATATACTCTCCCAAAAAAGAAACGCAAATTTATATTTCGTCGTCAGTATATCCTTGCTCTGCTATCGCCTTGTTGCAACAAGAACAACGACACGTTGCTGAACCAAACTGCCATCCAGTGTTGCTGTGGCCATACCCTCAGTGCCTGAACCCATTAAAGTTGGATTTCATGGTGTCGGCGTATTTCAAAACAGAAGCTCTTACGGGGACGCCTGCCTCGTTATTCGGTTTCACGTAGGCGTTTGCCTACTGTCTGGTACGAGATTCAACGCCGTCCGGGAATTGCTGCTGTAGTAGAGGTCACTGTTGAAAACCATTTACGCCAATGACGTAACCGGAAGTGACGATCCAGGATAGGTGGGGCCACTCTTGTTGGCCTGGGCTAGGGCGTGCACGTGTTGAACTCCGCTGTCGGTACCTATCCCAAAGGCTAGAAATGGAACTAAGGGAAACATTCAGCAGCCTGGCTACAACTGTTTTTGGATTCACCTGCTTGTAATCAACGAATAGCGTTGTTGCGTTGGTCTTCGTCCAGATGTTGCATCATTTGGTTCTTTGAGTGTTTACATGCTCAACTGATTTGGAAACCGAGAACCCCGGGATTTTAAAGACCTTAGATTTAGGTTCCATGCAAAAAGCTCGCGAAGCTGTTAAATTCATGTTTCTTGGTGCAATCAAGCTATAAAAAAATTCAACAAAAAGGATGACCAGTCACAATTAGTGACCCTACCTTTAAAATCAATAATGAATTTCTTTTATCCTTACATAATGGCATTAAAAACAAGTAAGATTTGCCGAAACAAAGACCTCGGTCAAATAAAAAAATGATGAAAAATGGGTAGTGCGTTTCTTTTTTTGAAGAGTATATATAATCATGTAGCATAAGTTTTTTTAAGGAGAAATATCAAATGAACAAATTGTGATATTGTGGGTAAGACAGAGCAGTTCTTTGGTAGATGCTTGTGTTTTTTTTCTTAATATTTATTGGAAGTGGGGTTATATATATATACACCCCTAATAGTCAATAGGCAACAATTGGCAATTAGCCTCATTTATTTATTAATGTTCTTTAATCTATCTAATGATAATCTTCCATTCATTGTTCCCATTTGGTTACAAGGAATAAACAATTAACAAGGAATATATTGCTTATAATGTGGGCGTTGAATTCGAAAGATGACGTGCCCTAATTTTAGTAAACTAAACTTTAAAAAAAAAAAAAAACATATATACATTATTTACATTTAAAATGGCTATCTAGGTTGACTTGCAGTGACGTCTCTTGGGCAATAAGGGACGTCTTCCTTTTCGATAACACTGTGTCACATATTGATTTCTTCTTTTTACCAGCCTATGTAAGTAAAAAAGGTGGTGAGTTTTGGACATTGCGCACACAATCTTCTTAAATCTGCTTAACCAGGAGAAAGTTTGTTCTGCTGCCATTGTATTTTTATCGGGGTACATTTCATTAAATCGATCAGGGTGTAGCACTGATTGGCATTCTGGGTTTTTGTGGTTTGCTATATGTAGACAGTCTATTATTTTATTAATTTTTTTCCACATTTTATCAAACGGTTTAGGGAGTGGCAGTTTGCAGTTCGCTGCTCTCAGTTTTTTTAAATTACACATGTTGTCATAAGCTAGAAACAACCCACCCCACATTGCTTTTGGTATATTGCGGACCGTTAGGTACAACCAAGACAGTATGAATATAAACACTTGCCCCATAGATTCAGACCTGAAAAATCAAAGAAAGGTATATTAGACATTCATCTCAAAATAGTTTATATCCGTTTCAGGATTACACTGCGATATGGCATTTATTTAAGATAATGGGATATGATTAAATCTGATAGACCACATATGTACTTGTCGAGCTAAAGACAGCATGAAAATGAAAATCACTATTGCAACGCAATAATCTAAAAAATATATTTAAAAAATTTAAGTGAAACATACCGATATAGGGGGGTCCACATATCTATGTGACCACCGCCCCGAATGACAAACTGGTGCCCACGCGATAATTTTCGTAGAACACGCCTTTCACCTAAATCCTTTGAGCAAGCATTATCTCTTTGGACATCAGGGGCACATGCCGAACTAATTACTGGTATGGACTTCGACTGGTCGGATACAAATTCAAGTCCACCTAAAATTAAATGACAAATTAAAGTTATTTAAAAACATACATTATGCAAGAGCAAAATCTGTTTATTACAATTCTTTCTTTCGGCCTGAAATGTTAACTAAATTATTAATTATCCAGACCATTATAGACTCACGATGTCTAGGCAAGCCTCCAATGTTGGCCGAATTGCAATCCTATATGCTGCTGCTTAACGCTCATTGATAATTAAATTTCAAACTTGATAACTGAGACTGTTTATCTCACTGACTTTAGTAATGATGGTCGAGGCAGGCGTCCGTCCACAATTGTTTGTGAACAGTCTACAGGTCACAATTTTTATCCGATTTCAATGAAACTTAAAATATAGGTTTATCACCCTAAGATCTCGGTTCTTTTCGATATTGGCATGTATCGGACCGTAACTTCATGGGTTATGGCCCCTGATTGTACGAAAAATCACGTTTTTTTTAGCTTGTGAACAGTGTAGAGGTCACAATTTTGAACCGATTTGGATGAAACTTGAAATGCATGTTTATAAACCAAAGATTTTGGTTCCTTTCGATATTTGCGCCAATTGGATCGTAACTTCCTGAATTATGACCCCTGATTGTCCGAAAAATCGCCCTTTTTAGCTTGTGGTCCCTCTGGAGGTCAAAATTGTTATCCGATTTTAAAAAAAAACGTTTAATTATATCACCGTTCCATGGTTATGAAGGTTGAGTTCGAATTTCGTGAAAATCGGACCAAAATTGACGGACAAAATGGCCGCCATTTGTACGCGAATAGTGTGAAAATATGTTATATCAAGGTTGTGAACAGTGTAGAGGTCACAATTTTGAACCGATTTGGATGAAACTTGAAAAGCATGTTTATAACCCAAAGATCTTGGTTCCTTTCGATATTTGCGCCAATCGGATCGTAACTTCCAGAATTATGGCCCCTGATTGTCCGAAAAATCGCCCTTTTTAGCTTGTGGTCCCTCTGGAGGTCAAAATTGTTATCCGATTTAAAACAACGTTTGATTATATCACAGTTCCATGGTTATGAAGGTTGAGTTCGAATTTCGTGAAAATCGGACCAAAATTGGCGGACAAAATGGCCGCCATTTGTACGCGAATAGTGTGAAAATATGTTATATCAAGGTTGTGGACCTTATAATGGTCACAATTTTGAACCAATTTTGATGAAACTTGACATGTATGTTTATAACCCAAAGATCTTGGTTCCTTTTGATATTTGCGCCCATCGGATTGTAACTTCCTGAATTATGGCCCCTGATTGTCCAAAAAATCGCCCTTTTTAGCTTGTGGTCCCTCTGGAGGTCAAAATTGTTATCCGATTTAAAAAAAACATTTGATTGTATCACCGTTCCATGGTTATGAAGGTTGAATTCGAATTTCGTGAAAATCGGACCAAAATTGACGGACAAAATGGCCGCCGTTTGTACGCGAATAGTGTGAAAATATGTTATATCAAGGTTGTGGACCTTATAGAGGTCACAATTTTGAACCAATTTTGATGAAACTTGACATTACATGTTAATACCCCAAAGATCTTGGTTCCTTTCGATATTTGCACCAATCAGATCGTAACTTCCTGAATTATGGCCCCTGATTGTCCAAAAAAATCGCCCTTTTTAGCTTGTGGTCCCTCTGGAGGTCAAAATTGTGTGAAAATATGTTATATCAAGGTTGTGTGAAAATATGTTATATCAAGGTTGTGGACCTTATAAAGGTCACAATTTTGAACCGATTTTGATGAAACTTGACATGTATGTTTATAACCCAAAGATCTTGGTTCCTTTCGATATTTGCGCCCATTGAGTCATTACTTCCTGAATTATGTCCCCTGATTGTACGAAAAATCACCCTTTTTAGCTTGTTGTGCCTCTGGAGGTCACAATTATTATCTGATTTTAAAAAAAATACGTTTGATTATAAAAACCAAACAAATTCTAATGATTTTCTGATAATTTCTTAATATGCGACAACTCTTGTTGACTGCCCAGACGATTTGGCTGCTGTGTGGGCGTATGTTTCGTTGCCTGGCAACCTATTTTTAACTATTATAGTGAAAACTGTCAACTCTTTATCTTATTTCCCATAAGGTTTCTTTAATTAAATTCCGCGACGAAAAGGCCCATCTAGGAAGAGTGGGAATATGGCGCTTTACTGATATGTATTAATGGTTACTATCAATATTCTATGCTTTGATTCAGTTGAACTATTATTAGCTGATAATTACCTTGTGTTTCAATCACAGACTGGCCTTGATTAGGAGCAGTCTTTAGATTGCAAAATACTCTACTTATTTTTGATTGGGCATCCTCTGAGAGTGGCTGATTTTCAATATCTTCGTCGATAACGGCTGATTCTTAAAGAATAATTAGATAAATTATTTCAACGTATAATAAATTGCAGAAATATATAGCAGGAACTTACTAATTTAAACATTGATTTCGATATCAACAACATGTAATTAGGTGTTCTCCGAGACTTAGTCTAAAAAATTTGTGTAAAGCCTACCTCTGATTATACCTGCATATTTAAGAAAGCCTTTTAAGGATGTCGGAATTTTAGATTTTTCCATTAATTTAAAATGATCAGGACAAAATGCAGATCCAGGTTCCGGCTCTTCCGTGCAGACATCCGGAAAATTAATTAGTGGCACACCATCTACTGTATTCTGGAATATATTTGATTGGCAGTGTTTAAAAAAAATATAATCATAATTTTATTTTCATTATTTTTATTATTTTTTTTTCTAACGATTTATGTCCTCGTAGTAAACAGAACTATGACCACTTACCTGTTTGTGAAACATACAATGGGCAAATTGCAGTTTCCAAAGACCATCCGTTACCCACAGTTTTCCGCAGCCTGAAATACATCAAAAACATCATTCATTGTCCATTTCAGGTTATTTATGTTTTTATTGTGTCTTCTTGTCGACCAGACAAGCATTATATTGTAATGTTTATAGTCAATTAGTATCTATATGTCCTATACATTGACATGGAAATAGCAGAAATTTACATGGTTTGGTAGAAGACTAAACACACACATACCCCTGGCTTTACACTCTTCAGTGCAGTCAATTGCAGCATGATTGTACAGACTTTTACACCTATCGGTCTCTATCTTCCGCATACATAGTTCTCTATCATTCCTATTAAAAAAAGCAACGTCTTTTTTCTCTTCTCGTAATTCCTCTTCTAATTCTCCCCGCCAAAAACAATTAGCCACCAATTTTCTATCTATCAAATCTGTCAATACAAAACAGATATTATTTGAATATTGAATTATTTCATATGTACAGGATAAACTTTATATACCAATTTTTAATATTACATATCATGTTGGTTAATAATAAAATTTGCATCAGCGCCATGAATAGCAATCGCAAAATACACCAAGACGAATAACATACCTTGGGAACCGTTCAGTATACCAAAGCCATCACTTAATGATTCGGCAAAGCCTTCAAATGACACCCAACAGTGTTGACTGAAATAGGAATTGAAAATACAAGAATTGAATATAGACCATTATGGTCAAGCATGAGGTAATGTATTTAACTTGAGTGGATAGATTTAATAAAAGGTTCTAGTATATATAATTTCGTCATAGCTTACCGCCTTCAGACAATACGGAATCGGTCATTACTAAGAGTTGAGAGTTGTACATTCAGATCTTGCAGTATCGTGAAACAAAGTAGTGGCGCTTTACCGTTGTGCAAATTACATATAGAAGAAAGCCATATATGGCTACAAATTTCGTTTAAAATATGGCTGACCAGTAATTTAGCAATGTAAACCAAACCTACTTACGCTAAAGCCCACTGAAGATTGAAAACATTTCGATCAACTAAATATTCGTCTGAGGCCTCTATAAAATCTCTCCTGTCATCGTACAACTTAAAGCCATTGGTTTTATCTCCAAACATATTCACATTATAATTTGTCCTGCACAATTTACACCGAAGGCAACATTTCTGCTTTACACTTATACCAGTGAAGGATAGGTAGCGTATTTGGGACAGCTTGTGATGTACTTCTAGTTTTTTCCTCTCACCATATCTGTCTTTACATCCCATTAAACACACAGCTGTTGGAGGGCTCACAACGCACAGGTCTTCTGATGGAGTTTCTATTGTTGCACCATACTCATCTTTAAGAAGGCTAAATAACCTAGGAAGGGCTTCATCTTGCACCTGACAGTGACTTTCACATATGTCTGAAAACAACTTACTTGGTAATATTTTAGGAACCTTTGTCATAGTTCTTAAAATCCTATCGACATCTCTGCTACCATACTTTAGGTACAAATAACACATCAAATGTGACCGTCTGTTCACCAGATCATCTACTTCAACTTCCTCTAACATCTCTTCAATTTTCTGGAACTAAAATACGAATTGAGAGTATTATAATGGTTAGTTTGATTTTAAAATACAACTTAATCTGTGGTGTATATACTAGTTTGTAGTATCATTTACCAAAGCAATAGGGAGGGAGGGAGAGAGAGAGAGAGAGGTTTAAAGTCCATTAGACAGAAACTAGGTCATTTCGGGACTAGCATATGGTTTAATTTCACTTCAGCAGTGGACACATTAGCCGAATCATTCGGGCGAATGGTTCGGCCGAATCAATCGGCGCCGAATTTTATTCGGCCGAATGGGTGGACACACTAGCCGAATGCTTCGCCCGATTCACCAGTCGATTACGTCACCTTTCACGTCACATGATTAAAACATGGCGGCGTCAATGTCTTCAAACAATCACGTGACTTCTCGATATGAGTGACGATTGGCTAATGAATTCTACATTCGGCCGAATGCTTCGGCGAAGCGGACACACCAGCCGAATATGATTCGGCCGAATATATCAAACTTGTTTGATTCGGGCGAATCAATCGGCCGAATAGAAATTCGGCCGAATAACAGTGGACACACTAGGCGAATTTCGACGCCGATTGATTCGGCCGAACGATTCGGCCGAATCATTCGGCTAGTGTGTCCACCGCTTTCAATAATTCACTTGCACGTAGGGGGGTTTAGCAGTGGGAGGGAACCGGAGGACCCGTGGAAAGGCGACCCTACTCCCTGCAACGTACAACCGGGAATTCGAAACCACGCCAGTTGACTCAATAGCAGACCTTATGATAGAGCGCGCGCAAGTAATAGATGAGTTTATATTACCCAGACATCACAATTATCAATATGAATGAAAACACCTTACTGTCACGTCAACGTCAGCAGTAATCTCTGATATTCGATTTCGTTTCTTCGGTGGCATATCTTGTCTTTATATCTGTAATAATTAACAATCAAAATAGATATTTCAAAACTTTGCAACTTATTGTAATCATATAAAGTAAGATATGGATTATCGAAAAATGATGGTCCCGGAGCAAATTAAGTTGTTTTAAACCATCGTATTCATATCTAACATCTATAATAAAACTTATAAATACACCAGTTTCACAAAATATCATGAGACTAAATTTTAAGGAGAACTTACCTCCTTTTTAGTTCTACCGTATTCCTTTTAGGATCAATCGCGATCAGTACACAACTTCGTATTAAAATTTTAGTGAACTTAATTTAATTATACTTTTTTTCCATAAGTAGGGAATAACATGATTTTCAAAACTAAACTTGAAAAGACTAAATAAAATATCAATGCAATGATTATTTTTAAGGGCTTCAGCAGGGAGACTATCAATGCCTGTGGCTTTACCACATTTTGCTCTGTTGACTGCGGAGATTACCTCATCCCGTCGAATTGGTGCGTTTAGATCACTGCAGTCTATACCATATTGTGACACAGTATTATTATTGGAAACAGATAATGCATTTTGAATAAATGTTAAATGGTTTTCATCAAATAACATTTTTACAGTTATATAATGATTCATAGTCGATTTTCCATTTCTCTAAAATATTTAATTTATCACGAATAACGCTTTCATCTGTAACACATCCCCATGGAATCAAGCCTTGTCTATCATTTGATATACCTATTTTACCAATCACCTTCCAGAAGTCACGTGAGTCGATGTTTTTACACTTATCTAACAACTTTTGTTGTTCACTTAGATGGTATGATCTGTTTAAATGTCTTAACAATGTATCGAATGACTTTCTTTCTGTAATAAAAGTTTGTTTCAAGCACTTCTTCAAACCAGGCACTTTACATTTTAACCATGCTTTTTCGCTACACACGACGATATCCCATTGGCGTTGCAAGTCGTCACACCAATAGGGTTTGTATCTCGACTTTGACTTATTATTCTTGGATTTATATGACTTTTTCTGACCTGCAACTTTATCTAGTTCCTGGTGTATAAACGCGACAAAATCCTCGTAAGCACAAGTAACATTTTTATCTATTTCAAGTTTGTGTTCAATATTTCTAATTGTATCCTCGACTTTAAGTTGAATTTCACTGTTTGAAAGAAATCCACCAGTTATCTTTTCTTGTTTATATCGTTTTAGAACAGAGCTTGTGCGACTATCATGTTCCAGTAGATCCTCATGTAAAGTATTTGTTGGAGCGTAAATATTCCATGTTAAAATCGAATGGTCTGGTATAACGTCGGGCATATTTTTTCCATACACCAGATTAGACATCTTAATCGTTTTAAAGTTTTCGTAATTACACAAAGATTCGTGAGACGTGATGACATAATCAACAACTGACTTCACATTTTTAACATACGTGAAGTTTTGTTCACCAAGGCGTCCATTTAGAATACAGAGATTACTGTTGACTAGGAAATCTATGAGAAGTCCTCCATACGAGTTCTCCGTGTAATCGACCACCTCCCGTTCTGATATGTTGTCAACCCCTTGGATGAAATCACACTCAGACCCAATCCGCGAATTCAGGTCTCCACAAATACATAATAAACCTTCATTTTGATAAATATAGAGTTTTTCTAAAAGGGTATCATAGAATTGTTCACCATCAATGATTCTTCCCGAACCAGCAGGGGGAAGGTAACACACACATAATATAATTTTAAAACTGGGCTCTGCAATAGAGGTGAACCTAAACCAGATTATATCGTCTGTTTTGTTGTCTAAAATATCAATATCATATTGTAATAAAAACGAATTTTTAATAAAGGCACCAACACCACCAGATCCACGTTTCGCTCTTTTGTCAATAACGCGTCTATTGTTACCGAACCATTTAAATCCATCCACATGAAGTTCATTATGTCTTTGGAATGTCTCGCAAACCCCAAATATATCACAGTCGACATTTCTTTAAACATCCTCCCTAAATCCTTTATTATTCTGTTGTCGGTTTGACCAACCACCCACGTTCCAAAATCCTAGCCGCACCGAATCCTATTCTTTTTTTAAAACTAGCAGTTTGCCATGAAATTGGAATTTCTGTTCAGAACCCAGGCCATGAATAAGGGTCTGCATATTTGAACGATAGTACAATTCTTTTCGAGACAAAGCATTGTTAAAATACACATTTTTGTGAACTGTTTCCCAGTGTAGCAATAATCAAACCTGGGCTTTTATCATCGCGTGATTTTTTCCTTTCGGCTTTGACAACATGGATATCTGTTAGTTTTAAACTATCACGTATAACTTTGTTCACTGCTTCACGTGTAATCTCAGGATTATCAGATTCGTCCGACGTTGTAAGCACATTTTTAACAACAACATTACATTCTAAATGTGGCTCATGGTCTGAACTGCTTACGGGTTTAGACATTTTTTTTCAATTTCGTATTTTTGATTGACTGACTGTTCTCTAATTGTTTTACTTTCTCTGTAATATTGTATATTTGTTCATTAAAGTCTTTTCTGATTCCCTCTGTTTCAGCTTTCAGTGTCTCTGTTAATTTTCTGGTAAATCTAGATTCCATCTCTTTCAGTTGACACCCAAACGATTTTTTGTCCCCCGCCCTTTCGAAGAAAGTTGGGGGACTATTAAAATGGGTTCGTCCGTCCGTCTGTCTGTCTGTCTGTCTGCCCTTCTGTCTGTCCGTCTGTCTGTCCGTCACACTTTTTGGGACACAATAACTCTCTTCCTAATTGAGTTAGAATGTTCAAACTTGGTGTATGTGTTTATTAGGTCAATGCCTTGATGGAGTTCGAAGATGAGCATTTTTCGCTTAGGGTAAGCAGAGATAAGCAATTTGATTGGTTGATGCTTTGGGACACGATAACTTTAGTTCTAATTAAGTGAGATTGATGAAACTTGGTGTATAGTTTCATTATAGTAATACCTTGACTAAGTTCGATAATGAGCATTTTCTGCTCAGGGTAAGCAGAGCTATACGCAATTTGATTGGTCGAGAATTTGGAACACAATAACTCTTCTTCTAATTGAGTTAAAATGTTTAAACTTGGTGTATATTCTTATTAGGTCAATGCCTTGATGGAGTTCGAAGATGAGCATTTTCCGCTTAGGGTAAGCAGAGATAAGCAATTTGATTGGTTGATGCTTTGGGACACGATAACATTAGTTCTAATTAAGTGAGAGTGATGAAACTTGGTGTATAGTTTCATTATAGTGATACCTTGACTAAGTTCGATAATGAGCATTTTCTGCTCAGGGTAAGCAGAGCGATACGCAATTTGATTGGTCGAGACTTTGGAACACAATAACCCTCCTTCTAATTTAGTTAAAATGTTCAAACTTAGTGTATATGCTTATTAGGTCAATGCCTTGATGGAGTTCGAAGATGAGCATTTTCCGCTGAGGGTAAGCAGAGATAAGCAATTTGATTGGTTGATGCTTTGGGACACGAAAACTTTAGTTCTAATTAAGTGAGAGTGATGAAACTTGGTGTATAGTTTCATTACAGTAATACCTTGACTAAGTTCGATAATGAGCATTTTCTGCTCAGGGTAAGCAGAGCGATACGCCATTTGATTGGTCGAGGCTTTGGAACACAATAACTCTCCTTCTAATTTAGTTAAAATGTTCAAACTTGGTGTATATGCTTATTACGTCAATGCCTTGATGGAGTTCGAAGATGAGCATTTTCCACTTAGGGTAGGCAGAGATTAGCAATTTGATTGGTTGATGCTTTGAGATACGATAACTTTAGTTCTAATTAAGTGAGAGTGATGAAACTTGGTGTATAGTTTCATTACAGTAATACCTTGACTATGATCGATAATGAGCATTTTCTGCTCAGGGTAAGCAGAGCGATAAGCAATTTGATTTGCTTTGGAACACAATAACTCTCCTTCGAATTGAGTTAAAATGTTCAAAATTGGTGTGTATGCTTCTTAGGTCAATGCCTTGATGGAGTTCGAAGATGAGCATTTTCTTTTTACGGTAGGCTGAGATAAGCAATTTTTGGATGACACTTCGTGTTCAGTTTGATTGGTCGATACGTTTGAAAAAAATAAATGTGCGATTAATTAATATGTGTCATCTATTTATTTTGGGATTTCGGCGGGGGACATCAGCCTCACTGTTGGCTTGTTCAAACTGTGGATAGCTGTGAGAATTTCCAGGTTTGTAATACTGTTATCGGTTAACATTTTATCTTCACTGTTATAAATTAAAGATGAACTTGAGACTAGAATATTATTCTTTAAATCAATAGGAATAATGCTAAAACTCCTAAATAAAATAAAATTACGAAAATCGGCCATTCCGTTATCGTTATATTTAGATTGGAAAACCCCCTTTGCACCTGCCTGGTGAAATCCAATCAGCGTACGAGTCAACTTCCGGTAATTCCCTGAAATATGCTATGACGTCATAAGTGTGAGACGAATGTAAACAAAATGGCGACAACATGTGTTCGTTCGGATAGGGCATCAATTTAAAAGGAGTTCTAGGCGAGTTAAATTTGTCATATAAATAATCTTCGTTTGGGGATTCCGAAAGAGGTGTCAATGAGGACGAAGGCAGAGTTAATCCACATCAATTTGAGCCTTATGCAGACTGGTATGATTCGGACAAAGACGACCGTAGTTATTTTCATAACTGTCTTTCTGGGATCCGTCTGCTCCCACACAGTTATTATTCCTTCCTAAAGGCAACTAGTATGAAACTAACGCTTTTTCACATCTAGGTTCTAAGGCTATTTTAGAATCCTTACCGTCTATTTTTCACGGAGATTCCTCTTTGATCACCAAAAGGAATCATTTCCTGTCACATCTGACACAAATTTATAATAATCCAACACTATTTTCATGTAGAATTGTGCTCTAGAAAAAAGTACACAACTTTCATTCAAATCCGGGCGCCATTTTTAACTGACGTCTGCGCAGACCGGTTCATAGCCGCTCTCAGCCAGTATTCCAAATTTAGGAATGGAATTTTTACCGTAAACGAAAATTCGTGCTGTAAACCAATTAACAACTGACGAAACTTGCTATCTGATACCACTAAAGTTTTTTTATTCAACATACATGTACAATAATTACATAAAATCTATAAAATTGAACAAAAATATTATATTGACCTTTATAAGATATTCAAAATCTCCTAGGTAATATCAGATAATTAAATGATGTCAAGTAAAATAAAAAAAATGTACCCCATCCATTCAACACAGATGAAGAATTATTACATAAAACTCATCAAACAGAAAAACACATTATCAAAAAATGTATCTCAAATATTCAATAAATAAATAAACAAAAAACAAAAAAAAAACCCACAAATTTTAAAAATACAGTAAATGGTGATAAAGATGTATTTTATCACTCTAAGTAACAAAAAATGGCATATGTTATCAACCAAACTTACAGTGTTAGCTTCAAAGTGTGCATGAAGTAATTTTATTAAAATTTTCAACATTTTCCCTTTTCATTATCTATTTAGTAACTATTATAGCAAGAAATGTCAGCTCATTATTTAAATCTTACATAATACATGATTAATTTATTACAGATAATACCTATGTATAGCTTTTTAATTTATTTTGTTAGTTTTTCTATTTATTTTCATTTTTTGCATAAATTATTTAAATGTACATACAGTTTGAATCAATAAACTTATATATAGCATCATTAGTGTTGTACAGAATATCTGGCATGGCAAATTATATCTTCAAAAGCAATTTCTACATTATCATTTCATTCCTAAATTGTGGTACATTTTTATTTTACCTGATAAATATCATTTTATTACCTTGTATTACTTTATTAAGTTTATAAAAAAAAAAACATTTCCAATAGGCCTACTTTTACATTCCTCTCTTATTTATTTACTGTATTTTTAAAATTTGTGTTTTTTTTTTTTGTTTTTTGTTTATTTATTTATTGAATATTTGAGATACATTTTTTGATAAAATGTGTTTTTCTGTTTGATAGGTTTTATGTAATAATTCTTCATCTGTGTTGAATGGATGGGGTACATTTTTTTTATTTTACTTGACATCATTTAATTATCTGATATTACCTAGGAGATTTTGAATATCTTATAAAGGTCAATATAATATTTTTGTTCAATTTTATAGATTTTATGTAATTATTGTACATGTATGTTGAATAAAAAAAAACTTTAGTGGTATCAGATAGCAAGTTTAGTCAGTTGTTAATTGGTTTACAGCACGAATTTTCGTTTACGGTAAAAATTCCATAACTAAATTTAGAATACTAGCTGAGAGCGGCTATGAACCGGTCTGCGCAGACGTCAGTTAAAAATGGCGCCCGGATTTGAATGAAAGTTGTGTACTTTTTTCTAGAGCAAAATTCTACATGAAAATAGTGTTGGATTATTAGAAATTTGTGTCAGATGTGACAGGAAATGATTCCTTTTGGTGATCAAAGAGGAATCTCCGTGAAAAATAGACGGTAAGGATTCTAAAATAGCCTTAGAACCTAGATGTGAAAAAGCGTTAGTTTCATACTAGTTGCCTTTAGGAAGGAATAATAACTGTGTGGGAGCAGACGGGTCCCAGAAAGTCAGTTATGAAAATAACTAAGACGACCGTATCAACGGCTTGAACAACCACGGAACTACGATCGTCTGGATTCCACAGAGTAAGAATAATTTTTACTCTGTGTGGATTCCACGGCAATGAATGGTTAGTTTTATTATTATCTACATTACAATTTATATTTTAACCATCCTGAATTATCTGTCAGTAATATTGTGTTTGTATCAAATTGAAATTCAAACGTTCTTTTGACTTAGATATCGATTTTTTAAAACAATCATTAACCAAACACGAATACATATATTATTTAGTAGGCCGCTAGTACTAGTAATAGTATCGATCTATTCTGTGAGTAGAGCTAGGCCTAGTAAATGGTATCTAAGACAAAGGATTTCTTTTCAAATTCATAAAAGAAAATTATAAAATACACCTATCTAGGCCTAATTGTTAAATTGTATGCATAACACACAATTATTATATTATATATCTTTAGATCAGTTATTACTTAGGCCTAGTTGTGTTTTTGTTTCTGTGGCGGTTGCAATGTTTGTCCTAAATGCATTTATATACTTCAATCCTTTTATTGATTTGGTTTTGAACTAGGCCTACTTCTGATATATTTAACTATGTGGTTACTTGTGTAGCGGAATTTATACAACAATATGCTTGCATTCGTAATTCTTGCAACATATAATAGATCATGACTCATGCTGACACTATATAATTATTTCTTTGGGTTGCATTCCCAGTTGTTTTCAAATATGAGTGAAGTCTGTGTCACCACAGGCCCGGGACTGTACAGCGCAGTGGACGCTTACGGCTAGCCCCCGGATCCATTCACTCTCTTTGATTTGTTTATGTTTGTGGTCTTTGAGTATGATGTCTTGTCCATATATTTGTTTTTGTGTAAAATTGTGTGTGGTGCAACCCTCCTGCACTTACTATTAGGCCTAGGCCTATATTCTTATTATTGACATTATTGTCAAAGTAAATATTTTTTATTATTATCTGCCTAATTGTTAAATTGTATGCATAACACACAATTATTATATTATATATTTTTAGATCAATTGTTACTTAGGCCTAGGCCTATATTCTTCTTATTTGACATTATTGTCAAAATAAATATTTTTTTATTATCTTTGGAGTTAGCCAGATTGGGAAAAAAGTCACATTTTTTTTTTATAATAACATTTTTAAAATTGAATCACATTTTTTTTCCAATAAAATTATTTAATTAAGATTGTACCACATTAGGTTATAAATTCATAAAATTTCCTGATTTGTGTTGTTGACGCTCTAAACATAATTAATATTAAAGATACATTATCAACCGAAAATTAAGCAATTGCAATTTCCGCCTAGCCTCGATCATCATAACTGAAATCGATATGGAAAAAAGCATAGTCTTGATTATCAATTTAATAATCAGTAAATCGGATAATAATCCACCAAAGATCACAGGCTAGCGATGCTATCGAGAGTTGATTATGGTCTGGATGTGTTAAATAATGTTTAATTAATAAGAAAAGATTTCAGGCCTAAAGAAAGACCCACAATAAGCAGATTTAGAAAAGACAATTAAACAATGTATAAAATACCTAGTTTAATGAATAAATTGTGTAACACACAAATACACAATTATATTTCAGATTTTCCGGTGTGGTACCCCCTTGTCAGTGATGCAGGACGGAAGGCCTTGACAAGGATAGCTGTCTAGTTGTCCATTAGCCCAGTTTGGAGCAGAACAGTAGGATATTAAATCCCCATTCCATTTTATTTCTGTAGATCGGATACGATTGTCAATTATTTTTAGGCTTAGTCCTGTATGATTATTGTCAAAATTCGGCAAATTATATTAGGTGGTAGCTGGGTTGGGAAAAAATCTGATTTCTATTATTTTGGGTAAACATCAAATGTAACATGTCCAGAGGGATATAATATTGTGATTATTGTACTAACAAATAAGAAATGGAATGGGGTTTAACTTCCTACTGTTCTGCTCCGACTGGGCTAATGAAGACGGACTTACACCATACAGTGTGCTATGAGGGAAATTATGCCTTGACAACGGCGCTACTGCCTTCTTGTATATCGATTTCAAACTGCCATAGGATCTTTTACGTGCGTGTGAATTGTAATCTCAGTTTTTCGTCCCATCCTGCATCACTGACAAGAGGAAACCGCCCCGGAAAAACCTGGTGAACTTTTTCGGCAAACACCAGGATCTAACTAGCTATGTCCATGCTAGCAAGCTAGCATCTTACACACTTATCAACCTCCTTCGGTTCCTAAAAAAATAAATTAGCAACGAAAATTTTGGAGATAGGCATTTGATCACACACTTCAACGTGCCTATCCTTATGGGTTTGCATTACCATTTGCCATAGGTGTATGTTATTCCTAAATTTGTGCAGTGGATATTAAACATAATAATATGTATATTAATTATATTTTCAGGAGACTTTAATATGGAACATGGCTTAATAACAGTTTGTCAGGAGTTATTGGGACTGGTTGGGAAGACAAAATGCTGACATTGTACCAGTAGTAAAAATTTATCAGAGAGGCCTTTGTAGAAGAAAAAGCCATGTAGGATTTATGTGGAAATAAAACAATATGTATTCAGACAATTTTTTTATTATTTTTCTTTTGGCATTCCTACATGATAATTACATCAATCAACCACATGCAAGTACTACTTAGTACCATATTGAGCTAAATGTTTTTTTATGTCAATGATGGGCTGGCACAAATGTGGCACTTTGAACAGAGGCTCAGCAAATGTTCTTTCTTCACTACTATTCCTGCAAATGAATTTAACAGTTATGCATTAAAATATTATAAGTTTAATCTAGCTATAGAAGAGAACAAAATGAATCATTGTCAAGTCACGACTCGCAAAAATCCACAATATAATTTATGACCTTCACTGGGAATGAAATAAATCTATGACTGGCAATGAAAATCGAAATGTACGTAAACTGTAAATCAAATGGGGTTTAACGTCCTATTTTCCTAGGGGGGTGGGATGGCCTAGTGGTCTAGAGTGCCGCGCTTCAACCTCTTGCTGGCCGGTCACCTCTGGCTTGCGGCTGTGGTTTCGAGCTCTGGTGTGAGCGTATGTGGCATGGAGATAGGGGCGCCTTCTCAACCTCGTGGGTTTCCTCCGGGCACTCCGGTTTCCTCCCACTGCTAAAGACCCCTACGCGCAAGCGAATTATTGAAATAAAATGAAACCATATGTTAGTCCCAAAATGAATTAGTTTGTGTCGAGTAGACGTTAAACCCCAATTTCTCTCTCTCTCCCCCCCTATTTTCCTACTCCATCCAGACTAATGAAGACAGCCAAATGTCATGCAAAGAGCTTATATGAAACTTGCCCGGGTAGTGGCGCAATGACCTACATGTATTCTTATTTTTTAACTCAAACTGTCAAGGGATCTTTAACATGCACACCAATTTGTACGCAGTACCTAGACATTGTATCTTGAAATGGGGTTTAACGTCCTACTTTTCTGCACCTAACCTGGGCTAATCAAGACGGGCCCTACATCGTGCACCATCCATGGATGATGGAAACCACACAGGAAAACCCTGGTTATAATCATGTATTTTATCTACCTTGCATCATCACTATGGATAGGCCTACTTTCTGAACCTTATGAAGGCCTCGAATACTGAAAAATCAAAATGTTCATCAGCACTGTCATAACATTGTCTTCAATAGTGTCTGGTGATGGAGGCATGGACTGGAGTTTTATTCCTCTTCACTGGCATTTAAAAATGGTCTGCAAAAGACAATATTTTTTTTTTCTTTTAACATTTTTTATCATGTAAGTCTCTTCAATTATTACTCACTGCTTGTACCTATAATCCTGGGGCTGGATACCAAACTAAACCAAAAGAGCCTAATATAATTACATAAATATCTTTTCTACAAAAGAAATAGGAGAGATATCAATATAAAAAGAATTTAACTCGCCCTAATATTTTCTTTCGTTGCTGAGTCTCTTGTCTTAGTCAGACTCAGTATTACTTTTGTAGTTATACCTTGTCTACGTAGTATGCCTATACCATCTCGGGTGGCTTGCTTGGGTTTCTACGACCGAATCACAAATAAAATCCACAGTAAGAACATTTGATAATACACGTGTGACTGGCGATTGTCCCGTTGCTTCCCAAATTAAATGGTTGAAAGGGTTAGTAGTCTGTCTAGTACTCGTATGTAAAAAAAAAAAAAAAATGCGACGAACAAAACACGTATCGCCTCGGAGATCCTGCCCATTCGTCTCGATTTGTCGCCACAAAACTAGCCTATCGTTTTAAAATAACTTATTTTCAAACGGAATTTAATTGAGTGAGACGTTATTGAGTTTGCATTATTATAGCCATAAGCCATGCACCTCTTGTACGATCTTTTGTTGTCATTAATATTGGTCCCGTCAACAGCGTCCGCCATTGTCTCCGGGATTCCCTTGTTTACGTCTTTCACACTTGTGACGTCAATCGGTCAAAGGTCACGAGAGGTTCCACTCGGCTTATCGCTTCAGGTGAGAATTTTAGTTTTCCGTCTATATCGTGAGAACGAGTTATTGGATTTCGTTAAAACTTTCAGGAACGTTTTATGGAGGCATTTCAGATATAATAATAATAAAATATGAGAGGTCTCAAGTTCATCTTTAAATCATGAAAGTCTTCAGAAACACTTTTTTTCGACTTTTTAGCAGCTGGGGGTCGGTAGGGATCTCTTGAACCTTTAGCCTCCGGTCGTGTTAAGGGGGTTAGGGGGGGGGGGCGCTCCCAGGTATACGCACGAGTTACAAAACTTAAGACTTGCCTTTCCATGATGATCTAGGGGTCAAATATGTGTTGCAAACCTCAAACCTTTTGGACTCAATATTTTGATTAAACCTCACTGGGCTCCCGGACGATTTGATTTGACGGATGAAATGTACGATGGGTGTCCACTATGTGGCTAAGTCTTTGGCCTGCTAGCCAGGAGGTCGGGTGTGTTCATCTCGATTTTCTGGCGTGTCCCCCCCCCCACCGTGTACACATTGGAGTGCATGTAAAAGATCCCTTTGCAGTTGGAATTCGATACTGTTGAATATGCTCTATACAATGACTAAATGTGCAGATTATAGCCACCCACACTGCATGTTTTGCTTAACAGTGAAAGGGTGCCGTTTTCAATTTTCGTTCCTTTTATTCTTCTACTCCTGATATATTGGACTGTTGGTCGATGGTTTCATATAAAAGACTACCGATAAGACTCTTTGTAGAAGAAATTCCCCAAGAATATTACATGTATGTTGACTTTAAGAGAAAAGGACCTTTAAAAATGTTCCAAATCGTAAAAATAAGACTTTTTGGGTTTTCGATCTCTTTTTTTTTCTGCTATCCCCGATATTAAAAAAAAATTATAAAATGATTTCACACAACGGGCTAGCTATTAGACTCTCGATTGACAGGAGTTTCACCACCCTCCCTTCATTATAACCGAAGTTATCGTGCCCTAAAGAATCAACAAAACAGCATGCTTATCTCTGCTTACCCTAAGCAGAAAATGCTCATCTTTGCACTCAATCACGACATTGACCTACCGAAGGTCTACACCAAGATTGAACATTCTAGCTCAATTAGAAGGAGAGTTATTGTGTTTCAAAGTTTCGGCCCTTCAAATTGCGACTACTTTTCATATTCACTTCAAAATGGTAACCATCAGTTGACCTAAATCAAAATTCTGCTCCCTGCGATTTTAGGGCCAACGTTACGACTATGCATTGTCAGTTTTTTCGTTCGTAAAATTCGGTGATTTCGGATTCGTAAAACGTTTTGAAAATATATTTAATCAAGGTTCGCACCCCATTTTTTTTTGGGGGGGGGGGAGGTCAAAATTTCAGAAAGATGCTATGGATAGATTCTGAGAAATCCGATTTGCAGAAAACACACACAAAAAAAATTTAACTAGATCTGCTATTGTCCCATGCAGATATGAAAGCTTTCATATTCACAGTCACTTCATGTCACATGTCATGGGTCATATAAATTATCCGAACAAGAAAAAATAAATCATTAAAATCGGTCACAATCTAGCGAAATTAATGTGATTTTTCACTCGTAAACAACTTTGTCGTCACGAAAAACATAAAAGGCGAAATTCGAATTTTTGAAATATTCAAATACCGAAAATTCGACCCGTATCCCGGCTATCCTGAAATGTATTAAATTTTAGACATAGGAGACGCATTGAACATACTATGCCCTATTGAGTTGGTTTACAAGTCCATAAATGTCGATTTTTCACTATGTTCCATGTTCACTTCAAAATGGCGACCATCAGCTAACCTAAATCAAAATTCTGCTCTGAACTTTTTTTTAGGTTTTCCTTCAAGGATTCAGAAAATGTAACTCCCATGTCTGTAAGTGCAATATCGCAAAAGTTCTATTGTTTTTCGGGGGGTTGGCATGGCCTAGTGGTCAAGAGTGCCGCGCTTCGACCTATAGCTGGCCGGTCACCTCTGGCTTGCGGCTGTGGTTTCGAGCCCTGGTGTGAGCGTATGTGGCATGGAGATAGGGGCGCCTTCTCAACCTCATGGGTTTCCTCCGGGCACTCCGGTTCCTCCCACTGCTAAAAACCCCTACGCGCAAGCGAATTATTGAAATAAAATTAAACCATATCTTAGTCCCGAAATGACCTAGTATGTGTTGAGTGGACGTTAAACCCGATTTCTCTCTCTCTCTATTGTTTTTTGCACGTTTCAAGATGGTGGCACTTCCGGTTCGATCGACAAATCAGTAATTACTTAGGTCATTCTGATCTTTATTTCGACGATTTTTTCAAAAAATTTGATTCTTAATTTCACCAAGGGAAGATAATTTAGAAAATGTTAAAAGTCATTTTTCAAGTCGCATCAGTAATGTCTACTTACATACTAAATTTCATGAAAATCGTACAACAATTAAAGAAGTTGTCAAGTTGGTCTCAACTTCCGGTTCGAAATCACGGCGACGAATTTTCGAATATTACCAAACTTTTAAAAATTATCTCCCCCTGACCAGCTTAATCGTTCGCAATAAACGTTTGCCCCTTAAAATTGGCAAATTAATGACTTTAAAGTGAAAAACATTACAACCGGGCGAAATTTTCTGTTTTATCAATTTTTCAGTACTAAAATCGAGAAATTGCTGTCTTATAGCAAGAAACATTTCAACCGGGCATTTCAATCGAAACAACGCCAGTTGACTCAATGATAGACGTTACGATACAGAGCGCAGGTGCTAACCATTCAGCCACGTAATCCCCCAAAATTTGGCAAATTGCTGACCTACAGCGAGAAACATTTCAACCGGGCCAAATTTTCTATCTTAACAGTTTAATTTTCACGGTACCTTTAAAACTTTTTAAAATAAGCTCCCCCTGACCAACTTAATCGTTCGCAATAAATGTTTGCCCCCTAAAATCGGCAAACTGCTGACTTTAAAGTGAGAAACATTACAACCGGGCGAAGTTTCCTGTTTTATCACTATTACAGTACCTCTGATTACCAACCGATTATAACAAAACTTTAAAAATAAAAGAGAAAGAGAGAAATGCGGCTTAACGTCCATTCCACACAAACTAGGTCATTTCGGGGTTAACATATGTTTTTAAATTTTATTTAAAAACTTCCCTTGTGCGTACGGGTCTTCAGGAGTGGGAGGAAACCGAAGGACACGGAGAAAACCCACGAGGTTGAACACCATACTCCATGTCGCGTGCAACCTGGAAATCGAAACGACGCCGGTTGACTCAGTGACAGACGTTACGATACAGCCATTCAGCCTCCCTAAAATCGGGAAATTGCTGACTTATAGTAAGAAACATTTCAACCGCCAGTGAGGCAGAACGGAGGCCCTGACAAGGACAAATGTCTAGTCGTTCGGATGGGACGAAAAACCAAGGACGCGTGTACACTTTGGAGTGCACGTAAAATATCCCTAAGCAGTTGGAATTCGATACTTTCGAATAAGCTCTATACGATGACTAAATGTGCAGATTGTAGTCACCCACACGGCATGTTTTGCTTAACTATGAAAGGGTGCCGTTTTCATTGTTCGATCCTTTTATTCTTCTACTCCTGATATTTTGGACTGTTGATCGAAGGTTTCATATAAAATACTACCGATAAGACTCTTTGTAGAAGAAGTTCCTCAAAAATATTATGTTGACTTTAAGAGAAAAGAACCTTTAAAGAAGCTCCAAATCGTAAAAATACGACTTTTTTGGATTTTCGATCTCTTTTTTTTTCTGCTATCCCTGATATATAAAAAAAATGAAACAACGATTTCACACAACAGGATATCTATTAGACTCTCGATTAACAAGAGTTTCACCGCCCTCCTTTCATTATAACCGAAGTTATCTTGCCCTAAAGAATCAACAAATCAGCATGCTTTTCTCTGCTTATCCTAGGCAGAAAATGCTCATCTTTGAACTCAATCATAACATTGACCTAGTGAATGTCTACACCAAGATTGAACATTCTAGCTCAATTAGAAGGAGAGTTATTGTGTTTCAAATTATCGGCCCTTCAAATTGCTACTACTTTTCATATTCACTTCAAAATGGCAACCATCAATTGACCTAAATCAAAATTCTGCTCTGAACAATTTTTAGGTCATCTTTCAAGGATTCAGAAAATATAACTCCCGTGTCTGTAAGTAAAATAGCAAAAAAGCCTTAGGGATTTTTCACGTTTCAAGATGATGGCACTTTCTGTTCGATCGACAAACTCCATATTTTGTGTACAAATCAGTAATTACTTATCTAGTATCAAAAACAAAAGGTCATTCTGACCTATATTACGATGATTTTTTAGAAAATTTCTAGTTATGTTTTTGAAGTCACATTGGTAATATCTACTTATATACTAAATTTCATGAAAATCGTACAACTATTAAAGAAGTTGTCAAATTGGACTAAACTTCCGGTTCGAAATCAAAGCGACGAATTTTCGAAATTCGAAAATGTGAAACTGCAGATGAAAATGATTTTTTTTCAAGGAATAAAAAAGAAAAAAGAATTAGTAAAATCGGTCAAAAAATAACAAAGTTACGACTATGCATTGTCAGTTTTTTCCTTCGTAAAATTCGGTGATTTCTTATTCGTAAAACGTTTTGAAAATATATTTAATCAAGGCTCGCACCCCATTTTTTTTTTGGGGGGGGGGGGTAGGTCAAAATATCAGACAGATCCTATGGATAGATTCTGAGAAATCCGATTTGCAGAAAACACACAAAAAAATAATAATAACTAGATCTGCTACTGCCCCATGCAGATATGAAAGATTTCATATTCATCGTCAGGTGTCATTGATTGTATCAAATATCCTAAATAACAGGTTAAGAAGAAAAAATTATCAAAATTGGTCAAAAACTAGCGAAGTTACAAGTCTAAATATAGTATGAAACATTGCACCCAGGCATAACAATAATCTGAAAACTAAAGGGAAATGACTGAAACTTGTATTACTGTAATGCGACGGATGAGAAAATTAAATGAAAATGACGGGAAAAAATTTAAAAATGGCGGGTTGGGAAGGCGACCTTACTCCTTGTCACGTACAACCGGGCATTCGAAAACACGCTAGTTAACTCAATGACAGGCGAAAAAATCGAAAAATAAAGGGCGATAACTCAGAATGAAACTTATATTACTGGAATTGGATGGACTTCAGGTATCCAAAAATGTAGTTCAAATTTGAAAATTTTGGAAAATAACAAAAATTGTCTCTTAGGCGACGTGTTTTCCATTTTCGAACGACAAAAGTCAGCGACGAAGTTTCGAAATCGCAAAATGTGAGATTGCTATTATCTTGGAAAAGTCTCAAGGTTTCCAAAAATGTAATTTGTTTGAATATAGGTAAAGAATTGACGAAACCACGGCCGTTTTTTAATTTCTTACCAACGTTCCAAATTCGGCAACTTCCGGTCTGCGCAGAAATCTAAAAATTACTTTGTGTAACCAACACATGGTTTCCCTACAGAAAAATGAACCGCAAATTGGTATTTTTGTTCGATCATAGAGAAATAGGCTCCGGTAAAGAATAATAATAAAAAAAGCTAGATCTGCTACTGTCTCATGCAGATATGAAAGCTTTCATATTCATCGTCACGTGTCATTGATTGTATCAAGTATCCTAAATAAAAGGATAAGAAGAACAAATTATCAAAATTGGTCAAAAACTCGGGAAGTTACAAGTCTAAATATAATATGAAACATTGCACCCAGGCATAACAATAATCTGAAAACTAAAGGGAAATAACTGAAACTTGTATTACTGTAATGAGACGGATGAGAAAATGAAATGAAAATGGCGGGAAAAAAATTAAAAATGGTAGGATGGACAGGCGACCTTACTCCTTGTCATGTACAACCGGGCATTCGAAAACACGCTAGTTAACTCAATGGCAGGCGCGCGTGCTAACCATTCAGCCACCTAACCCCCCTTTGAAATCAGACACGTGCAATATGTCATATAGGGGGAATAACAAGTCGCTCACAACAAAATCGTAAATTAATGAGTTTAGGTCAAAAGGTTGAGCTACTGTTTTATAGTATTTATTTGTTTTAAAGAGACACGTTATGGGTTGTTCATAGTTAAATGAAAGTTTAATTTTAAATAAGACCAATAAAATTAAGATTTAATCATGCCAGACTAATATTTAAATAAAGTTGTAAATTAAGAATAATTAATTATTGGTCTAATGCAATGAAATGCTTTGATTTGACGGATGAAATGTACGATGGGTGTCCACACTATGTAGCTAAGGCGTTGGCCTGCTAGCCAATAGGTCGGGTGTTCGATCCCTGCATTGGCCGAGAAAGTTCATCTCGATTTTCTGACTTGCCCCCCACCCGCCGTGTACACATTGGAGTGCACGTAAAAGATCCCTTAGCAGTTGTGTCGCAGATATATGCGGTGCCTAAGTAAATTTAGACTCGCTGCTTCGGGTGTTCGGGTTAGGGTGAGGAGAAAGAATAACTCAATATGGTTTTAAAAGTTTATATAAATATCACATATCACATAGCTATAAAATTACAAGTAACATCCCGCGAACGCGGTTATTTCTTTTTGATGAATCACCAGTATGACATCACATGAACGACATAATCAGGTGCAAAACAACATGCCCTGAAATAACAAAAATACATTCTATACTAAACTAATTCAAGTCTGTACAATTCAGATCATGTCGCAGTAAACTCAATGATTGACTTCCATTTTGGATGAAGTATATAAATTGTTTCATAAAATCATAATATAGAATCATTCAATCTACACACTTGATTTCACACAACCAAGTCACATACCAAAATATTCATGTTAAAGTTAAATGTAATGTAAGTGTCTTACCAGTTTGTGGAAATGAGCTGTATAAATCAGAAACAATGAACCAGTCATCCAACCTGAAAATGAAGAGTGAGAAACGATATTGATTCATATCTTTTAATAAAATGCGCCACCCAAATAACCAATCAGAATACAAGAAATCATATCACCTGATAAACAACCTCAAAGTGAAATGTTCACCAAAACCTTCCAGAACAAAAGTAACTCCTCAATATTTTAAACTAAGGACACAAAGAACAAATTCCACCAAACATAAAAATCAACTCCTAGTTCCTACAAAACTAAGACCAAAACTTCAAAAGTATAACTACAATAGCAAATTATATACACCACAACCCATAACATCTTTTTTTACTTTTTTAACTATGTAAAATAAAACTCGAAATCCCATTAATTAAATAACAAGATCAAACAACCAAACGGACAAACTGAAAAGTAGAAAATTATACCCCGCTACAGTTGGAATTCGATACCGTTGAATAAGCTGTATACGATGACTAAATGTGCAGATTGTAGCCACACACACTGCATGTTTTGCTTAACAATGAAAGGGTGCCGTTTTCGATTTTCGATCCTTTTATTCTTCTACTCCTGATATTTTGGACTGTTGATCGATGGTTTCATATAAAAGACTACCGATAAGACTCTTTGTAGAAGTTCCCCAAAAATATTATGTTGATTTAAGAGAAAAGGAACTTTAAAAATGCTCAAAATCGTAAAAATACGACTTTTTGAATTTTCGATCTCTTTTTTTATGCTATCCCTGACATTTAAAAAAAATGATACAATGATTTCACACAACGGGCTAGGTATTAGACTCTCGATTGACAGGAGTTTCACCACCCTCTCTTCATTATAACCCAAGTTATCGTGCCCTAAAGAATCAACAAATCAGCATATTTATCTCTGCTTACCCTAAGCAGAAGATGCTCATCTTTAAACTCAATCATGACATTGACCTAGTGAACGTCTACACTATTACTATTAGTATTACATTTTAGGCCCACATAAATGATCAAATTTACCGATAATTCGATGCTAAATGGATAATTCATGGTAGAAATAAGCACACATTCTACAATTAAATAATTATCATCATCAAGTTTACGTTTGTTCGGGTGTAAAATAATAAATTAGTAAACAAAACTCACTCATCTAATCTAATCAGGATCTCTCGTAAGTCGTTGACAAATTCTTCGTCGGACGAATCTAGGTCACATGTTTGCTCATTTGAATTAATCGGCATCGCTCACATATTCAAGATCACACGTGTTTAATTATTGGAAAACTTAACAAAACTTCTATTCTTAATTTTCGGTTTAATAATTTCTCTTTTAGACGTAATAAACCACCTTTTACGGCTATAGGTACACGAAATAATAGGACTTCTGCTAAATATAAAAAACACGACGTCATTTGTTTACGCTCACAGAGTTACCCATCTTTGTTAGACTCTAGACTCGTATAACACGACTTCTATATTGAATAATCGCCCGTTCTTAGTCTCATTTTATGGGGAATTTTCGTACCTTTCGAGTGATATAAATGATATTTGTTTACTGTGAATATTTTTTCGGATAAGACGTGATGAATTTACCGATCGCCGGCGATCGATTTTAACAGAGGAGGAGTTCTTAGGGTTAAGAGAAAAGGACCTTTAAAAATGCTCCAAATCGTAAAAAATACGACTTTTTGGATTTTCGATCTCTTTTTTCTGCTATCCCCGATATTTAAAAATAATGATACAATGATTTCACACAACAGGGTAGCTATTAGACTTTCGATTGACAAGAGTTTCACCACCCTCCCTTCATTATAACCGAAGTTATCGTGCCCTAAAGAATCAACAAATCAGTATGCTTATCTCTGCTTACCCTAGGCAGAAAATGCTCTCTTGGAACTCAATCGTAACATTGACCTATTGAACGTCTACACCAAGTTTGAACATTCTAGCTTAATTAGAAGGAGAGTAATTGTGTTCCAAAGTCCCGACCCTTCAAATTGCTTATATTTTTCATTTTCAATTCAAAATGGTGACATCACGTGACCGAAATCAAAATTCGGATTCGACAGATTTTTAGGCATTCCTTCAAGGATTCCGAAAATATACCCCCCGAGTCTGTAAGTAAAATAGCAAAAAAGCCTTATTGATTTTTCACTTTTAAAGATGGTGGCACTTCCGGTTCCATCGACATATTTTGTGTATAAATCAGTAATTACTTATCTAGTATCCAAAAAAAAAATCAGGTCATTCTGACCTATATTTCGATGATTTTTTTGAAAATTTTGATCCCTAATTTCGTCAAGGGGAGATAATTTAGAAAATTTCTAATTATATTTTTGAAGTCACATCGGTAAGATCTACTTATATACTAAATTTCATGAAAATCGCACAACTATTAAAGAAGTTGTCAAATTGGTCTAAACTTCCGGTTCGAAATCACAGCGACGAATTTTCGAAATTCGAAAATGTGAAACTGCAGATAAAAATGATTTTTTTCAAGGTATTCAAAGAAAAAAGAATTAGTAAAATCGGTCAAAAAATAACAAAGTTACGACTATGCATTGTCATTTTTTTCGTTCGTAAAATTCGGTGATTTCGGATTCGTAAAACGTTTTGAAAATATATTCAATCAAGGTTCGCACCCCATTTTTTTTTTGGGGGGGGGGGGGTAGGTCAAAATTTCAGAAAGATCCTATGGATAGATTCTGAGAAATCCGATTTGCAGAAAACACACACAAAAAAAAAAATAATAATAACAACTTTAACAGAAATAATAAGCTTTCATATGTAATACATATGAAAGCTTAATAATCTTAACAGAAACAATAAGCTTTCATATGTAATATGAAAGCTTAATAATAATCTTAGTAATAACAATTGTCTTTCACCATTTTCAATCGTGAAAGCCTAACTAGACTTGCTTGCAAGGCTGAAGGCTTTCACCTTACCCAAGGCAGCACAAAATGCCCACCACTCAACCCTTAAAACACACACACACTTAAACAACTCAGACATTGACACTTTCTGTGCATGCGCATTACGATGGAAGGAAAGTGAAAAATATAGTTGAACAATTTACAACATTATGAACTTGGATCGGTAGAATCCTACAGACTCCAGAAATCTAAATACGCAATCAAAAACGCAAAAATTCTAAAAGAAAAAATTACAATTTTAGTACATTTTCAAATCTTCAGGAAAAAAAGAGAACTACGTGGTATTGCAATTCGACCTATATCGCATCCGCAATATCCCCGGCTCTACAAAAATATAACTTTTTCGAAAATCGGTTGGGAATTGAGATTATTAGGACCTATTTTCATTTATGCACGTTAAAGATTTACTTCACTTCAGTTCTGTTCAGAACTTTCGCAATACTTCTAAGTACTTACTGTTTAAAACATAGAAAAAAAATCATTATTCAGAACTCTATCTGCTTTAGTTTCAGAGATCTACACGAGAATGAAAAAAAAACAGTTTTTCGAATGGGACAAAAAAAAAGATCGTGTCAGATCATAACCAACACCAAGAATCATACCTTTCAACATCAACTTTTCAACATTTGTCCAGAGGGGTGCCTTCCTTATAAATAGTTTCGGTAAATAGCGTCATTTTCACTGGTATCATATGATGGCGTCATGTAGACAAAAAACCTGGGATAATAATTTCAGGAGTAACTGTTATTGACTAAAATGAATTATTTTCACTCTAGAAGCAGCATTACCAGATATTGGTTACCAGTAAAACACCTTTAGTTCAAATATTGCCTCTTTCAAAAAAAGCTCTCTATATAATGCTTAATACGTAGGCAAAACGTTGCGATTATGACCAACTCGGACTTTTGTCAATGTCACACCAATGTGTACACGGGACTTTGGAATCACGTCCATATCAACTACTCAAATATGCAACTGGTTCAAAAATTGATTAAATATTCAATGAAATATCTACAATTTTCTGATTTCGTGCACGTTAAAGATTTGACGTCACTACATGTAATATATAAAAATTTAATATTTATTACAGATAGAGTCCATGCTCAAACTGGTTATCTCAACTTAGAACGACATGGTTATCTCAATTCGACCTTTATCCCATCCGCAATATCCCCGGCTGTACAAAAATATAATTTTTTCGAAAATCGTTTGGGAATTGACATAATTAGAACCGATTTTCATTCGTGCACGTTAAAGATTTACATCACTTCCGGTCTGGTTCACAACTTTCGCAATAGTTCTAAGTACTAAATGTTTAAAACATAGGAAAAATCAATATTCAAAACTCTATCTGTTTTAGTTTCAGAGATCTACACGAGAATAAAAAAAAAACGAGTTTTCCGATTGGGACAAAAAAGTATCGTAAGTGTCAAATAATAACCAAAAACCCAGAATCATACATTCAACATTAATTTTTCAGCATTAATTTATGTTGAGGAGTGCCTTCCTTATAAATAGCTTCAAGAGAGAGGTTTATTTTCACTGGTATCAAATGATGACGTCATGGAGACAAAAATCCTGCGATATTAATTTCAGGGGTTAACTATTATTTACTAAAACGAATTATGTTCACTCTAGAAGCACCAGTAACAGATATTGGTAACTATTAAAACACCCTTAGTTCAAATATTGCCAGTTTTAAAAAAATCTCTCTCTATATGCTTTATACGTATGCAAAACGTTCCAATTATGACCAATTCGGACTTTTGTCGATGTCAAACCAATGTGTACACGGGACTTCGGAATCGCGTTTTCATGTCAGCTACTCAAATATGTAACTGGTTCAAAAGTTGATTTTATATTCAATGAAATATCGGCAATTTTCTGATTTCGTGCACGTTAAAGATTTGACGTCACCAACATATAAAACTTCGATATTTATTAGTAACAGAGTCCATGCTCTAACTACATTACACTTTCTATGACCGATGCAATATTCGTACTTCTGCACGATACTACTGCAAGATACAACTACAACCTCTTAAAAATTGGATTTGCTTATAAACAGCGCGAGCCGTCGATTTGTGTCGAGATGATTACGAATATGAGGTAATTTTGGCCAAGGAGAAACAATATTAATTCAAAGACTAATTATTACAAACATAAATCAAATATTTCTGCTACAGGGTCACTATACCCTTATTTTGAATAGAAGTAAAGACTCAAAATTGATATACTTTTTGGCCAAATATCGTCACTGTGAGAGAAAAAGGGACTTTTGAATATGCTCTAAACGTTGCTAATACGTACAGATTGTATCAACTCTTACTGCATGTTTCGCTTAACAATGAAAGGTGACGTTTTCAATTTTCGATCCCTTTGTTCTCATACTCCTGATATTTCTAACTGTTGCGCAATGGTTTCATACCTAAGACTACCGACAAAACTCTCTGTAGAAGAAGTTGAAAAAAAAAATTACGTTGACTTTTTGAGAAAACGACGTCTAAATATGCTCAAAATGGTAAAATTACGACGTTTTGGATTTTCAATCTCGTTTTTCGAATACTCATGACATTTAGAGAAATTGTACAATGGTTTCACACAATACACCACCTATAAGACTCTCGAATGAGAAAGTTTCAAAAAAATCGTAGGCGGCGTTTTCGAGAAATACGCGTCTAAAGTTGATCGAAATAGCAAAATACCTTACTTTTCAAACTCAGATAACTTTTTTATTTTTTGATAGAAACTTCTCGCTATAGTACCATCTTGTAGATAATTCACGTGGCTATCAAACGATATAATACTTTAACTACTCGGTAAACAACCAATCGATACATCTTATTTGGCGCACAGGCACCCATTTTTCTGAATTTTGTCAAACTTTGGATACCTTTCTTGACCACTTCCGGTGATTAGAGGATTTTCATTTATAGTTTAAGGAACAATTCAGACATCTGTTCATCTTCTCAAAGTTTTAGAAAAATCGTAGGCGCGGTTTTAAAAAAATAAGCCTTATCGTTTTTGACCAAAATGCAAAAAAAAGTGAAAAATCAAAGTTAATATTTCAGAACAAAACTTATAATGTTGGAATCGGATTGACAACAGCTATCCAAAAATATAATTAGAATTTCAAAATTCAAAAAAACAAAAATTTTAGCAAATTTTTGAAAATTTTCCAATATTCACCAAAAAAATGAGAGCGACATTTTTCAACTACTATCTACTCGGCAATGTCTCCCGCTATCCAAAAATATAAATATCTGAAAAATCGATTGAGAATTAACAGAATTACGGCCGATTTTCAATTTTCGTGCACGCTAAAGATTTCACGCATTTCCGCTATGCGCACAAATCTCGAAATAGTTTTAAGGAGTAACCACCACCCATTTTCCCGTAAGAAAATCAAACTTCAGACCTCTATCTCTTATAGTTTCTGAGATCTAGCTTCCCCCAATTAAAAAAAATAATAATCTTAGTAATAACAATAGCCTTTCGCCATTTTCAATGGTGAAAGCCTAATAAGAATAATTTTAGTAATAACAATAGTCTTTCACCATTTTCAATGGTGAAAGCCTAATAATAACTTGACCTGCTTGCAGGACTGAAGGCTTTCACCTTACCCAAGGCAGCACAAAATGCCTACCACTCACCCCTTAAAACACACACACACACACACTTAAACAACTCAGATATTGACACTTTCTGTGCATGCGCATTACGATAGAAGGAAAGTGAAAAATATAGTTGAACAATTTACAACATTATGATCTTGGATCGGTAGAATCCTACAGACGCCGGAAATCTAAATGCGCTATCAAAAACTCAAAAATTCCAAAAAATTCCAATTTCAGTACATTTTCAAATTTTCAGGAAAAAAAGAGAATGGCGTGGTTTTGCAATTTATCGCATCCGCAATATCCCCGGCTCTACAAAAATATAACTTTTTCGAAAATCGGTTGGAAATTGCCATTATTAGGACCTATTTTCATTTATGCACGTTAAAGATTTACTTCACTTCCGGTCTGTTCAGAACTTTCAGGAGTAACTGTTATTGATTAAGATGAATTATTTTCACTCTAGAAGCAGCATTACCAGATATTGGTTACCAGTAAAACACCTTTAGTTCAAATATTGCCTCTTTCAAAAAAAGCTCTCTATATAATGCTTTTTACGTAGGCAAAACGTTGCGATTATGACCAACTCGGACTTTTGTCAATGTCACACCAATGTGTACACGGGACTTTGGAATCACGTCCATATCAACTACTCAAATATGCAACTGGTTCAAAAATTGATTAAATATTCAATGAAATATCTACAATTTTCTGATTTCGTGCACGTTAAAGATTTGACGTCACTACATATAACATATAAAAATTTAATATTTATTACAGATAGAGTCCATGCTCAAACTGGTTATCGCAACTGAGAACGACATGGTTATTCCAATTCGACCTTTATCCCATCCGCAATATCCCCGGCTGTAAAAAAATATAATTTTCGAAAATCGGTTGGGAATTGACATAATTAGAACCGATTTTCATTCGTGCACGTTAAAGATTTACATCACTTCCGGTCTGCTTCACAACTTTCGCAATAGTTCTAAGTACTAAATGTTTAAAACATGGGAAAAATCAATATTCAAAACTCTATCTGTTTTAGTTTCAGAGATTTACACGAGAATAAAAAAAACCCGAGTTTTCCGATTGGGACAAAAAAGTATCGTAAGTGTCAAATAATAACCAAAACCCAGAATCATACATTCAACATTGTTGTTCTTGGTGTTTAACGTCCGCTTCCACCGAAGGTGATATCGCAGACAAGTCTTATTTTTGATTTTCATTATCTTAGCGCACGCGTCTTTGATGTGGGAGGAAACCGGAGGAAACCCACGAGGTTGAGAAGGAGCCCCCCTATCTCCATGCCACATACGCTCACACCAGGGCTCGAAACCACAGCCGCAAGCCGGAGGTGACCGGCCAGCTAGAGGTCGAAGCGCGGCACTTCAGACCACTAGGCCATCCCAACCCCCAGCATTTATATAGAGGCGTGCCTTCCTTATAAATAGCTTCAACAGAGAGGTTTATTTTCACTGGTATCAAATGATTACGTCATGGAGACAAAAATCCTGCGATATTAATTTCAGGGGTAACTATTATTTACTAAAACGAATTATGTTCACTCTAGAAACACCAGTAACAGATATTGGTAACTATTAAAACACCCTTAGTTCAAATATTGCCACTTTTAAAAAAAGCTCTCTATATATGGTTTATACGTATGCAAAACGTTCCAATTATGACCAATTCGATGTCACACCAATGTGTACACGGGACTTCGGAATCGCGTTTTCATGTCAGCTACTCAAATATGTAACTGGTTCAAAAATTGATTTTATATTCAATGAAATATCGCCAATTTTCTGATTTCGTGCACGTTAAAGATTTTACGTCACCAACATATAAAATTTCGATATTTATTAGAAACAGAGTCCATGCTCTAACTACATTACACTTTCTATAACCGGTGCAATATTCGTACTTCTGCACGATACTACTGCAAGTTACAACTGCAACCTCTCAAAATTTGATTTGCTTATAAACAGCGCGAGCCGTCGATTTGTGTCGAGATGATTACGGCTATGAGGTAATTTGGGCCAAGGAGAAGCAATGTTAATTCAAAGACTAATTATTACACACATAAATTAAATATTTCTGCTACAGGGTCACTATACCCTTATTTTGAATAGAAGTAAACACTCAAAGTTGAAATACTTTTTGCCCAAATATCGTCACTGTGAGAGAAAAGGGGACTTTTGAATATGCTCTAAACGTTGCTAATACGTACATATTGTATCAACTCTTACTGCATGTTTCGCTTAACAATGAAAGGTGACGTTTTCAATTTTCGATCCCTTTGTTCTCATACTCCTGATATTTCTAACTGTTGCGCAATGGTTTCATACCTAAGACTACCGATAAAACTCTCTGTAGAAGAAGTTCAAAAAAAAAAAAATTACGTTGACTTTTCGAGAAAAAGACGTATAAAAATGCTCCAAATGGTAAAAATACGACGTTTTGGATTTTCAATCTCGTTTTTCGACTACTCATGACATTTAGAGAAATTGTACAATGGTTTCACACAATACACCACCTATAAGACTCTCGAATGAGAAAGTTTTAAAAAAATCGTAGGCGGCGTTTTCGAGAAATACGCGTCTAAAGTTGATCGAAATAGCAAAATACCTTACTTTTCAAACTCAGATAACTTTTTTTATTTTTTGATAGAAACTTGTCGCTATGGTACCATCTTGTAGATAATTCACGTGGCTATCAAACGATATAATACTTTAACTACTCGGTAAACAACCAATCGATACATCTTATTTGGCGCACAGGCACCCATTTTTCAGAATTTTGTCAAAGTTTGGATACATTTCTTGACCACTTCCGGTAATTTGAGGATTTTCATCTATAGTCTAAGGACTGGAGACGACTGTTGACATCATATGCCTGAAGTTTCAGAAAATCGTAGGCGCCGTTTTAAAAAAACAAGAACTCTACGATTTGACCAAAATGCGTAAAAAAGTGAAAAATCAAAGTTAACATTTCAGAACAAAACTTATATTGTTGGAATCGGATTGATGTCAGCTATCCAAAAATATAAGTCATGTTTGAAAATTCCCCAAAATAACAATTTTTGAAAATTTTGAAAATTTTCCATTTTCACCAAAAAAATGAGAGCGACAAAATTTCTAAACTCGATGTTTTTGAACTGCCATCTACTCAGAAATGTTTTCAGCTATCCCAAAATGTAAATATCGGAAAAGTCGGATGAGAATTAGAAGAATTATGGCCGATTTTCAATTTGAGTGCACGTTAAAGATTTGACGCATTTCCGCTATGCGCACAAATTTGATTTTACATTTAAGCACTAACCACCACCCAGTTTCCCGACAGAAAATCAAATTTCAGACCTCTATCTCTTATAGTTTCTGAGAAATAGGCAAAGTGGAAAAAAAAAGAATAATAACTAGATCTGCTACTGTCCCATGCAGATATGAAAGCTTTCATATTCATCGTCACGTGTCATCGATTATATCAAGTATCTCAAATAAAAGGATAAGAATAACAAACTATCAAAATTGGTCAAAAACTCGCGAAGTTACAAGTCTAAATATAGTATGAAACATTGAGTAATCTGAAAACTAAAGGGAAATAACTGATACGTGTGTTGCTGTAATCGGGATGAATGAGATAACTTTGAACAAAACTAAAACTTTTTGAATCAGGTTGAACTCAACTGTTTGAATATGTACGTTAAATATGTAGATTTGGAAAATTATAAAGACATAATATCAAAATCGTCCAAAAACTCACAAAGTTACAAATTTAAATGTAGTGAGAAACATTGCACCCGGGCAAAAAAATAATCTTTAAAGTAAAGGGAAATAACCTAAACTTGTATAGCTTCCAAAATTAGAGATATGTTATATAATTATGGTTTCCAATATGTTTGGTTATAAGTAGGAAATCGTGACTGCATAGACTGCAATATACAAGAATGGCACTCTGCAATAAAAAAAACTGGCCAGAGATTTCTATGCAGAAATTAAATAATTGCTAGAACCAGAAAAATATTTATCCACTATAATAAATAAGCAACATAGAGAAAATGAAATGAAATTGAATGGGGTTTAACGTCCTACTGTTCTGCTCCTACAATGGGCTAATGAAGACGGGCATACGCCATAAAGTGTGCAATGAGGGAAATTTTACCCGGGCAGCGCCGTTACGGCCTACGAGGTTGGTAAGGCGACCATACTCCTTATCACGTACAACCAAGAAATCGAAACAAGGACAGTTGGCTCAATGACAGACGTTATGATACAGAGCGCACGTGCTAACCATTCAGCCACGCAACCTCCCTAAAATCGGCAAATTGCTGACCTACAGCGAGAAACATTTCAACCGGGCCAAATTTTCTATTTTAACAGTTTAATTTGCACGGTACCTTTAGTTATCAACCGAATATTACGAAACTTTTAAAAATAAGCTCCCCCTGACCAGCTTAATCGTTCGCAATAAACGTTTGCCCCTTAAAATCGACAAATTGCTGAATTTAAAGTGAGAAACATTACAACCGGGCCAAATTTTCTGTTTTATCACTTTTACAGTACCTTTGATTACCAACCGATTATTACAAAACTTTAAAAAGAGAAAGAGAGAAATGCGGCCTAACGTCCATTCGACACAAACTAGGTCATTTCGGGACTAACATGTTTTTTAATTTTATTTAAAAACTCCCCTTGCACGTACTGGTCTTTAGCCGTTGGGAGGAAACCGAAGAACACGGAGAAAACCCACGAGGTTGGACATCATACACCATGTCACGTGCAACCTGGAGATCGAAACGACGCCCGTTGACTCAATGACAATACAGCGAGCACATGCTAACCATTCAGCCATCCAGCCTCCCTGAATTCGGAAAATTGCTGACTTATAGCAAGAAACATTTCAACCGGGCGAAATTTTCTGTTTTAACAGTTTAATGTGCACGGTACTTTAATTACCAACCGATTATTACAAAACTTTTGAAAATAAGCTCCAACTGACCAGCTTAATCGTATGCAATAAATGTTTTGCCTGAATTGAAAGTTCTGCACAGAGAAAGTTCATCTCGATTTCCCGGCGTGGTTCCCTTGTCAGTAAGGCAGAACGGAGGGCCAGACAAGCACAGCTGTCTAGCTAGTCCTTCGGATGGTACGAAAAACCAAGGTCCCGTGTACACATTGGAGTGCACGTAAAATATCCCTAAGCAGTTGGAATTCGATACTGTTGAATAAGCTCTATACGATGACTAAATGCGTAGATTGTAGTCACCCACACTTCATGTTTCGCTCAACAATGAAAGGGTGCCGTTTTCAATGTTCGATCCTTTTGTTCTTCTACTCCTGATATGTTGGACTGTTGATCGATGGATTCATATAAAAGACTTCCAATAAGACTCTTTGTAGAAGAAGTTCCAAAAAAATAGTATGTTGACTTAACGAGAAAAACCTCTAAACATGCTCCAAATTGTAAAAATACGACTTTTTGGATTTTCAATCTCTTTTTTTCGGCTATCCCTGATATTTAAAAAAAATGATACAATCATTTCACACAACAGGCTACCTATTAGACTCTCTATTGACAAAAGTTTCACCGCCCTCCCTTCATTATAACCGAAGTTATCGTGCCCTAAAGAATCAACAAATCAGCATGCTTATCTCTGCTTACCCTAAGCAGAAAATGCTCATCTTTGAACTCAATCAAGATAGTGACCTAGTGAACGTCTACACCAAGTTTGAACATTCTAGCTCAATTAGAAGGAGAGTTATTGTGTTCCGAAGTCCGGGCCTTTCAAATTGCTTCTATTTTTCATTTTCAATTCAAAATTGTGAAGATCACATGACCGAAATCAAAATTCTGATCCGATAGATTTTTAGGCATTCCTTCAAGGATTCCGAAAATATAACTCCCGAGTCTGTAAGTAAAATAGCAAAAAAGCCTTTTTGATTTTTCACGTTTAAAGATGGTGGCACTTCCGGTTCGATCGACAAACTCCATATTTTGTGTACGAATCATTAATTCCTTGTCTAGTATCGAAAAAAAAAATTAGGTCATTCTGACCTATATTTCGACGATTTTTTTGAAAACTTTGATCCTTAATTTCACCAAGGGGAGATAATTTAGAAAATTTCTAATTATATTTTTGAAGTCACATCGGTAAGATCTACTTGTATACTAAATTTCATGAAAATCGTACAACTATTAAAGAAGTTGTCAAATTGGTCTAAACTTCCGGTTCGAAATCACAGCGACGAATTTTCGAAATTCGAAAATGTGAAACTGCAGATGAAAATGATTTTTTTCAAGGTATTCAAAGAAAAAAGAATTAGTAAAATCGGTCAAAAAATAACAAAGTTACGACTATGCATTGTCAGTTTTTTCGTTCGTAAAATTCGGTGATTTCGGATTCGTAAAACGTTTTGAAAATATATTTAAACAACGTTCGCACCCCATTTTTGGGGGGGTAGGTCAAGGTTTTAGAAAGATCCCATGGTTAGATTCTGAGAAATCCGATTTGCAGAAAATACACAAAAAAAAAATAATAATAATCTTAACAGAAACAATAAGCTTTCATATGTAATATGAAAGCTTAACTAGATCTGCTACTGTCCCATGCAGATATGAAAGCTTTCATATTCATCGTCACGTGTCATCGATTATATCAAGTATCTCAAATAAAAGGATAAGAATAACAAACTATCAAAATTGGTCAAAAACTCGCGAAGTTACAAGTCTAAATATAGTATGAAACATTGAGTAATCTGAAAACTAAAGGGAAATAACTGATACTTGTGTTGCTGTAATCGGGATGACTTCCGATTTCAAGACTTTCAGAAAAATGAAATGAAAATGGTAAGAAAACATCGAAAAATTAAATGAGATAACTTTGAACAAAACTAAAACTTTTTGAATCAGGTTGAACTCAACTGTTTGAATATGTACGTTAAATATGTAGATTTGGAAAATTATAAAGACATAATATCAAAATCGGTCAAAAACTCACAAAGTTACAAATTTAAATGTAGTGAGAAACATTGCACCCGGGCAAAAAAATAATCTTTAAACTAAAGGGAAATAACTGAAACTTGTATAGCTGTAATCGGGCTTCCAAGATATGTTATATAATTATGGTTTCCAATATGTTTGGTTATAAGTAGGAAATCGTGACGACTTCTTAAGCATGTTTTAAACAAAGGGTCATAGACTGCAATATACAAGAATGGCACTCTGCAATAAAAAAAACTGGCCAGAGATTTCTATGCAGAAATTAAATAATTGCTAGAACCAGAAAAATATTTATCCACTATAATAGATAAGCAACATAGAGAAAATGAAATGAAATTTAACGTCCTACTGTTCTGCTCCTACAATGGGCTAATGAAGACGGGCATACGCCATAAAGTGTGCAATGAGGGAAAATTTACCCGGGCAGCGGCGTTACGGCCTACGAGGTTGGTAAGGCGACCATACTCCTTGTCACGTACAACCAAGAAATCGAAACAAGGCCAGTTGACTCAATGACAGACGTTATGATACAGAGCGCACGTGCTAACCATTCAGCCACGCAACCTCCCTAAAATCGGCAAATTGCTGACCTACAGCGAGAAACATTTCAACCGGGCCAAATTTTCTATTTTAACAGTTTAATTTGCACGGTACCTTTAGTTATCAACTGAATATTACAAAACTTTTAAAAATAAGCTCCCCCTGACCAGCTTAATCGTTCGCAATAAACGTTTGCCCCTTAAAATCGACAAATTGCTGAATTTAAAGTGAGAAACATTACAACCGGGCCAAATTTTCTGTTTTATCACTTTAACAGTACCTTTGATTACCAACCGATTATTACAAAACTTTAAAAAGAGAAAGAGAGAAATGCGGCCTAACGTCCATTCGACACAAACTAGGTCATTTCGGGACTAACATATGTTTTTTAATTTTATTTAAAAACTCCCCTTGCACGTACTGGTCTTTAGCCGTTGGGAGGAAACCGAAGAACACGGAGAAAACCCACGAGGTTGGACATCATACACCATGTCACGTGCAACCTGGAGATCGAAACGACACCCGTTGACTCAATGACAAAGGTTACGATACAGCGAGCACATGCTAACCATTCAGCCATCCAGCCTCTCTGAATTCGGAAAATTGCTGACTTATAGCAAGAAACATTTCAACCGGGCGAAATTTTCTGTTTTAACAGTTTAATGTGCACGGTACTTTAATTACCAACCGATTATTACAAAACTTTTGAAAATAAGCTCCAACTGACCAGCTTAATCGTGTGCAATAAACGTTTTGCCTGAATTGAAAGTTCTGCACAGAGAAAGTTCATCTCGATTTCCCGGCGTGGTTCCCTTGTCAGTAAGGCAGAACGGAGGGCCTGACAAGCACAGCTGTCTAGTCCTTCGGATGGGACGAAAAACCAAGGTCCCGTGTACACATTGGAGTGCACGTAAAATATCCCTAAGCAGTTGGAATTCGATACTGTTGAATAAGCTCTATACGATGACTAAATGCATAGATTGTAGTCACCCACACTTCATGTTTCGCTCAACAATGAAAGGATGCCGTTTTCAATGTTCGATCCTTTTGTTCTTCTACTCCTGATATGTTGGACTGTTGATCGATGGTTTCATATAAAAGACTACCAATAAGACTCTTTGTAGAAGAAGTTCCCAAAAAATAGTATGTTGACTTTACGAGAAAGACCTCTAAACATGCTTCAAATTGTAAAAATACGACTTTTTGGATTTTCAATCTCTTTTTTTCGGCTATCCCTGATATTTAAAAAAAATGATACAATCATTTCACACAACAGGCTACCCATTAGACTCTCTATTGACAAAAGTTTCACCGCCCTCCCTTCATTATAACCGAAGTTATCGTGCCCTAAAGAATCAACAAATCAGCATGCTTATCTCTGCTTACCCTAAGCAGAAAATGCTCATCTTTGAACTCAATCATACCATTGACCTAGTGAACGTCTACACCAAGTTTGAACATTCTAGCTTAATTAGAAGGAGAGTTATTGTGTTCCGAAGTCCGGGCCTTTCAAATTGCTTCTATTTTTCATTTTCAATTCAAAATTGTGACCATCACATGACCGAAATCAAAATTCTGATCCGATAGATTTTTAGGCATTCCTTCAAGGATTCCGAAAATATAACTCCCGAGTCTGTAAGTAAAATAGCAAAAAAGCCTTTTTGATTTTTCACGTTTAAAGATGGTGGCACTTCCGGTTCGATCGACAAACTCCATATTTTGTGTACGAATCAGTAATTCCTTGTCTAGTATCGAAAAAAAAATTAGGTCATTCTGACCTATATTTCGACGATTTTTTTGAAAACTTTGATCCTTAATTTCACCAAGGGGAGATAATTTAGAAAATTTCAAAATTATATTTTTGAAGTCACATCGGTAAGATCTACTTGTATACTAAATTTCATGAAAATCGTACAACTCTTAAAGAAGTTGTCAAATTGGTCTAAACTTCCGGTTCGAAATCACAGCAACGAATTTTCGAAATTCGAAAATGTGAAACTGCAGATGAAAATGATTTTTTTCAAGGTATTTAAAGAAAAAGGAATTAGTAAAATCGGTCAAAAAATAACAAAGTTACGACTATGCATTGTCAGTTTTTTCGTTCGTAAAATTCGGTGATTTCGGATTCGTAAAACGTTTTGAAAATATATTTAAACAACGTTCGCACCCCATTTTTTGGGGGGTAGGTCAAAGTTTTAGAAAGATCCCATGGTTAGATTCTGAGAAATCCGATTTGCAGAAAATACACAAAAAAAAAATAATAATAATCTTAACAGAAACAATAAGCTTTCATATGTAATATGAAAGCTTAATAAACTAGATCTGCTACTGTCCCATGCAGATATGAAAGCTTTCATATTCATCGTCACGTGTCATTGATTGTATCAAGTATCCTAAATAAAAGGATAAGAAGAAAAAATTATCAAAATTGGTCAAAAACTCTCGAAGTTACAAGTCTAAATATAGTATGAAACATTGCACCCAGGCATAACAATAATCTGAAAACTAAAGGGAAATAACTGAAACTTGTATTACTGTAATGAGACGGATGAGAAAATGAAATGAAAATGGCGGGAAAAACAAATTAAAAATGGCAGGTTGGACAGGCGACCTTACTCCTTGTCACGTACAACCGGGAATTTGAAAACACGATAGTTAACTCAATGACAGGCGCGCGTGCTAACCATTCAGCCACCCAACCCCCCTTTGAAATCAGACACGTGCAATATGTCATATAGGAAGAATAAGAAGTCGCTCACAAGAAAATGTTAAATTAATGAGTTTAGGTCAAAAGGTTGAGCTACTGTTTTAGAGTATTTAATAGTTTTAAAGAGACACGTTAAGGGTTGTTCATAGTTAAATGAAAGTTTAATTTTAAATAAGACCAATAAAATTAGGATTTAATAATGCCAGACTAATATTTCCAATATGTTTGGTTATAGGTAGGAAATCGTGACGACTTCTTAAGCATGTTTTAAACAAAGGATCATAGACTGAATTATACAAGAATGGCACTCTGCAATAAAAAAACTGGCCAAAGCAAGATTTCTATGCAGAAATTAAATAATTGCTAGAACCAGAAAAATATTTATCCACTATAATAAATAAGCAACATAGAGAAAATGAAATGAAATTGAATGGGGTTTAACGTCCTACTGTTCTGCTCCTAAAATGGGCTAATGAAGACGGTCATATGCCATAAAGTGTACAATGAGGGAAATTTTACCTGGGCAGCGGCGTTACGGCCTACGAAGTTGGACAGGCGAACATACTCCTTGTCACGTACAACCAAGAAATCGAAACAACGCCAGTTGACTCAAAGACAGACGTTATTCAGCCACGCAACCTCCCTAAAATCGGCAAATTGCTGACCTGCAGCGAGAAACAGTTCAACCGGGCCAAATTTTCTATTTTAACAGTTTAATTTGCACGGTACCTTTAGTTATCAACCGAATATTACAAAACTTTTAAAAATAAGCTCCCCTTGACCATCTTAATCGTTCGCAATAAACGTTTGCCCCTTAAAATCGGCAAATTGCTGACTTTAAAGTGAGAAACATTACAACCGGGCGAAATTTTCTGTTTTATCACTTTTACAGTACCTTTGATTACCAACCGTTTATTACAAAACTTTAAAAATAAAAGAGAAAGAGAGAAATGCGGCCTAATGTCCATTAGACACAAACTAGGTCATTTCGTGACTAACATATGTTTTTTAATTTTATTTAAAAACTCCCCTTGCGCTTACTGGTCTTTAGCCGTTGGGAGGAAACCGAAGGACACGGAGAAAACCCACGAGGTTGGACATCATACTCCATGTCACGTGCAACCTGGAGATCGAAACGACGCCCGTTGACTCAATGACAGACGTTACGATACAGCGCGCACATGCTAACAATTCAGCCATTCAGCCTCCCTGAATTCGGAAAATTGCTGACTTATAGCAAGAAACATTTCAACCGGGCGAAATTTTCTGTTTTAACAGTTTAATGTGCACGGTACTTTAATTACCAACCGATTATTACTAAACTTTTGAAAATATGCTCCAACTGACCAGCTTAATCGTATGCAATAAACGTTTGGCCTGAATTGAAAGTTCTGCACGGAAAAAGTTCATCTTGATTTCCCGGCGTGGTTCCCCGTTGTCATTGAGGCAGAACGGAGGGCCTGACAAGCACAGCTGTCTAGTCGTTCGGATGGGACGAAAAAAAAATATCCTTAAGCAGTTGGAATTCGATACTGTTGAATAAGCTGTATACGATAACTAAATATCCCTGATATTTAAAATAAATGATACAATGATTTCACACAACAGGCTAGCTATTGGACTCTCTATTGACAAAAGTTTCACAGCCCTCCCTTCATTATAACCGAAGTTATCGTGCCCTAAAGAATCAACAAATCAGCATGCCTATCTCTGCTTACCCTAGACAGAAAATGCTCATCTTTGAATTGAACTCAATCATGACATTGACCTAGTGAACGTCTACACCAAGTTTGAACATTCTAGCTCAATTAGAAGGAGAGTTATTGTGTTTCAAAGTCTCGGCCCTTCAAGTTGCTAATACTTTTCATATTCACTTCATAATGGCAACCATCAGTGGACCTAAATCAAAATTCTGCTCCCAGCGATTTTTGGGCCATCCTTCAAGGATTCAGAAAATATAACTCCCGTGTCTGTAAGTAAGATAGCAAAAAAGCCTTAGGGAATTCTCATGTTTCAAGATGGTGGCATTTCCGGTTAGATCGACAAACTCCATATTTTGTGTAGGAATCAGTAATTACTTGTCGAGTATCGAAAAAAAATTTCAGATCATTCTGACCTATATTTCGACGATTTTTTTGAAAACTTTGATCCTTAATTTCACCAAGGGGAGATAATTTAGAAAATTTCTCATTATATTTTTGAAGTCACATTGGTAAGATCTACTTATATTCTAAATTTCATGAAAATCGTACAACTATTAAAGAAGTTGTCAAATTGGTCTAAACTTCCGGTTCGAAATCACAGCAACGAATTTTCGAAAATGTGAAACTGCAGATGAAAATGATTTTTTAAAAGGTATTCAAAGAAAAAAGAATTAGTAAAATCGGTCAAAAAATAACAAAGTTACGACTATGCATTGTCAGTTTTTACGTTCGTAAAATTCGGTGATTTCGGATTCGTAAAACGTTTTGAAAATATATTTAAACAACGTTCGCACCCCATTTTTTTTTGGGGGGGGGGGTAGGTCAAAGTTTCAGAAAGATCCCATGGTTAGATTCTGAGAAATCCGATTTGCAGAAAATACACAAAAAAAAAAAATAACTAGATCTGCTACTGTCCCATGCAGATATGAAAGCTTTCATATTCATCGTCACGTGTCATCGATTATATCAAGTATCTCAAATAAAAGGATAAGAATAACAAACTATCAAAATTGGTCAAAAACTCGCGAAGTTACAAGTCTAAATATAGTATGAAACATTGAGTAATCTGAAAACTAAAGGGAAATAACTGATACGTGTGTTGCTGTAATCGGGATGAATGAGATAACTTTGAACAAAACTAAAACTTTTTGAATCAGGTTGAACTCAACTGTTTGAATATGTACGTTAAATATGTAGATTTGGAAAATTATAAAGACATAATATCAAAATCGTTCAAAAACTCACAAAGTTACAAATTTAAATGTAGTGAGAAACATTGCACCCGGGCAAAAAAATAATCTTTAAAGTAAAGGGAAATAACCTAAACTTGTATAGCTGTAATCGGGCTTCCAAAATTAGAGATATGTTATATAATTATGGTTTCCAATATGTTTGGTTATAAGTAGGAAATCGTGACAACTTCTTAAGCATGTTTCAAACAAAGGGTCATAGACTGCAATATACAAGAATGGCACTCTGCAATAAAAAAAACTGGCCAGAGATTTCTATGCAGAAATTAAATAATTGCTAGAACCAGAAAAATATTTATCCACTATAATAAATAAGCAACATAGAGAAAATGAAATGAAATTGAATGGGGTTTAACGTCCTACTGTTCTGCTCCTACAATGGGCTAATGAAGACGGGCATACGCCATAAAGTGTGCAATGAGGGAAATTTTACCCGGGCAGCGCCGTTACGGCCTACGAGGTTGGTAAGGCGACCATACTCCTTATCACGTACAACCAAGAAATCGAAACAAGGACAGTTGACTCAATGACAGACGTTATGATACAGAGCGCACGTGCTAACCATTCAGCCACGCAACCTCCCTAAAATCGGCAAATTGCTGACCTACAGCGAGAAACATTTCAACCGGGCCAAATTTTCTATTTTAACAGTTTAATTTGCACGATACCTTTAGTTATCAACCGAATATTACGAAACTTTAAAAATAAGCTCCCCCTGACCAGCTTAATCGTTCGCAATAAACGTTTGCCCCTTAAAATCGACAAATTGCTGAATTTAAAGTGAGAAACATTACAACCGGGCCAAATTTTCTGTTTTATCACTTTTACAGTACCTTTGATTACCAACCGATTATTACAAAACTTTAAAAAGAGAAAGAGAGAAATGCGGCCTAACGTCCATTCGACACAAACTAGGTCATTTCGGGACTAACATGTTTTTTAATTTTATTTAAAAACTCCCCTTGCACGTACTGGTCTTTAGCCGTTGGGAGGAAACCGAAGAACACGGAGAAAACCCACGAGGTTGGACATCATACACCATGTCACGTGCAACCTGGAGATCGAAACGACGCCCGTTGACTCAATGACAATACAGCGAGCACATGCTAACCATTCAGCCATCCAGCCTCCCTGAATTCGGAAAATTGCTGACTTATAGCAAGAAACATTTCAACCGGGCGAAATTTTCTGTTTTAACAGTTTAATGTGCACGGTACTTTAATTACCAACCGATTATTACAAAACTTTTGAAAATAAGCTCCAACTGACCAGCTTAATCGTATGCAATAAATGTTTTGCCTGAATTGAAAGTTCTGCACAGAGAAAGTTCATCTCGATTTCCCGGCGTGGTTCCCTTGTCAGTAAGGCAGAACGGAGGGCCAGACAAGCACAGCTGTCTAGCTAGTCCTTCGGATGGTACGAAAAACCAAGGTCCCGTGTACACATTGGAGTGCACGTAAAATATCCCTAAGCAGTTGGAATTCGATACTGTTGAATAAGCTCTATACGATGACTAAATGCGTAGATTGTAGTCACCCACACTTCATGTTTCGCTCAACAATGAAAGGGTGCCGTTTTCAATGTTCGATCCTTTTGTTCTTCTACTCCTGATATGTTGGACTATTGATCGATGGATTCATATAAAAGACTTCCCATAAGACTCTTTGTAGAAGAAGTTCCAAAAAAATAGTATGTTGACTTAACGAGAAAAACCTCTAAACATGCTCCAAATTGTAAAAATACGACTTTTTGGATTTTCAATCTCTTTTTTTCGGCTATCCCTGATATTTAAACAAAATGATACAATCATTTCACACAACAGGCTACCTATTAGACTCTCTATTGACAAAAGTTTCACCGCCCTCCCTTCATTATAACCGAAGTTATCGTGCCCTAAAGAATCAACAAATCAGCATGCTTATCTCTGCTTACCCTATGCAGAAAATGCTCATCTTTGAACTCAATCAAGATAGTGACCTAGTGAACGTCTACACCAAGTTTGAACATTCTAGCTCAATTAGAAGGAGAGTTATTGTGTTCCGAAGTCCGGGCCTTTCAAATTGCTTCTATTTTTCATTTTCAATTCAAAATTGTGACCATCACATGACCAAAATCAAAATTCTGATCCGATAGATTTTTAGGCATTCCTTCAAGGATTCCGAAAATATAACTCCCGAGTCTGTAAGTAAAATAGCAAAAAAGCCTTTTTGATTTTTCACGTTTAAAGATGGTGGCACTTCCGGTTCGATCGACAAACTCCATATTTTGTGTACGAATCATTAATTCCTTGTCTAGTATCGAAAAAAAAAATTAGGTCATTCTGACCTATATTTCGACGATTTTTTTGAAAACTTTGATCCTTAATTTCACCAAGGGGAGATAATTTAGAAAAGTTTCTAATTATATTTTTGAAGTCACATCGGTAAGATCTACTTGTATACTAAATTTCATGAAAATCGTACAACTATTAAAGAAGTTGTCAAATTGGTCTAAACTTCCGGTTCGAAATCACAGCGACGAATTTTCGAAATTCGAAAATGTGAAACTGCAGATGAAAATGATTTTTTTCAAGGTATTCAAAGAAAAAAAGAATTAGTAAAATCGGTCAAAAAATAACAAAGTTACGACTATGCATTGTCAGTTTTTTCGTTCGTAAAATTCGGTGATTTCGGATTCGTAAAACGTTTTGAAAATATATTTAATCAAGGTTCGCACCCCATTTATGGGGGGGTAGGTCAAAGTTTCAGAAAGATCCCATGGTTAGATTCTGAGAAATCCGATTTGCAGAAATGACACAAAAAAAAAAATAATAATAACTAGATCTGCTACTGTCCCATGCAGATATGAAAGCTTTCATATTCATCGTCACGTGTCATTGATTGTATCAAGTAACCTAAATAAAAGGATACGAAGAAAAAATTATTAAAATTGGTCAAAAACTCGCGAAGTTACAAGTCTAAATATAGTATGAAACATTGCACCCAGGCATAACAATAATCTGAAAACTAAAGGGAAATAACTGAAACTTGTATTACTGTAATGAGACGGATGAGAAAATGAAATGAAAATGGCGGGAAAAAAAAATTAAAAATGGCAGGTTGGACAGGCGACCTTACTCCTTGTCACGTACAACCGGGCATTCGAAAACACGCTAGTTTACTCAATGACAGGCGCGCGTGCTTACCATTCAGCCACTCAACCCCCCTTTGAAATCAGACACGTGCAATATGTCATATAGGAAGAATAAGAAGTCGCTCACAACAAAATGGTAAATTAATGAGTTTAGGTCAAAAGGTTGAGCTACTGTTTTAGAGTACTTAATAGTTTTAAAGAGACACGTTAAGGGTTGTTCATAGTTAAATGAAAGTTTAATTTTAAATAAGACCAATAAAATTAGGATTTAATAATGCCAGACTAATATTTCCAATATGTTTGGTTATAAGTAGGAAATCGTGACGACTTCTTAAGCATGTTTTAAACAAAGGATCATGTTTGTTTAAACAAGAATGGCACTCTGCAATAAAAAAAACTGGCCAAAGCAAGATTTCTATGCAGAAATTAAATAATTGCTAGAACCAGAAAAATATTTATCCACTATAATAAATAAGCAACATAGAGAAAATGAAATGAAATTGAATGGGGTTTAACGTCCGACTGTTCTGCTCCTAAAATGGGCTAATGAAGACGGGCATATGCCATAATGTGTGCAATGAGGGAAATTTTACCCGGGCAGCGGCGGTTACGGCCTACGAGGTTGGACAGGCAACCATACTCCTTGTCACGTACAACCAAAAAATCGAAACAACGGCAGTTGACTCAATGACAGACGTTATGATACAGAGCGCACGTGCTAACCATTCAGCCACGCAACCTCCCTAAAATCGGCAAATTGCTGACCTACAGCGAGAAACATTTCAACCGGGCCAAATTTTCTATTGTAACAGTTTAATTTGCACGGTACCTTTAGTTATCAACCGAATATTACAAAACTTTTAAAAATAAGCTCCCCCCTGACCAGCTTAAGCGTTCGCAATAAACGTTTGCCACTTAAAATCGGGAAATTGCTGACTTTAAAGTGAGAAACATTACAACCGGGCGAAATTTTCTGTTTTATGACTTTTACAGTACCTTTGATTACCAACCGATTATTTTCTGTTTTATCACTTTTACAGTACCTTTGATTACCAACCGATTATTACAAAACTTTAAAAATAAAAGAGAAAGAGAGAAATGCGGCCTAATGTCCATTCGACACAAACTAGGTCATTTCGGGACTAACATATGTTTTTTAATTTTATTTAAAAACTCCCCCTGCGCTTACAGGTCTTTAGCCGTTGGGAGGAAACCGAAGAACACGGAGAAAACCCACAAGGTTGGACATCATACTTCATGTCACGTGCAACCTGGAGATCGAAACGACGCCCGTTGACTCAATGACAGACGTTACGATACAGTGCGCACATGCTAACCATTCAGCCATTCAGCCTCCCTGAATTCAGAAAATTGCTGACTTATAGCAAGAAACATTTCAACCGGGCGAAATTTTCTGTTTTAACAGTTTAATGTGCACGGTACTTTAATTACCAACCGATTATTACAAAACTTTTGAAAATAAGCTCCAACTGACCAGCTTAATCGTATGCAATAAACGTTTTCGCCTGAATTGAAAGTTCTGCACGGAGAAAGTTCATCTCGATTTCCCGGCGTGGTTCCCCTTGTCAGTGAGGCAGAACGGAGGGCCTGACAAGCACAGCTGTCTAGTCATTCGGATGGGACGAAAAACCAAGGTCCCGTGTACACATTGGAGTGCACGTAAAATATCCCTAAGCAGTTGGAATTCGATACTGTTGAATAAGCTCTATACGATGACTAAATGTGTAGATTGTAGTCACCCACACTGCATGTTTCGCTTAACAATGAAAGGGTGCCGTTTTCAATGTTCGATCCTTTTGTTCTTCTACTCCTGATATGTTGGACTGTTGATCGATGGTTTCATATAAAAGACTACCAATAAGACTCTTTGTACAAGAAGTTCCCAAAAAATATTATGTTGACTTTACGAGAAAGACCTCTAAACATGCTCCAAATTGTAAAAATACGACTTTTTGGGTTTTCAATCTCTTTTTTTCGGCTATCCCTGATATTTAGAAAAAATAATACAATGATTTCACACAACAGGCTAGCTATTAGACTCTCTATTGACAAAAGTTTCACCGCCCTCCCTTCATTATAACCGAAGTTATCGTGCCCTAAAGAATCAACAAATTAGCTTGTTTATCTCTGCTTACCCTAAGCAGAAAATGCTCATCTTTGAACTCAATCATAACATTGACCTAGTGAACGTCTACACCAAGTTTGAACATTCTAGCTTAATTAGAAAGAGAGTAATTGTGTTCCAAAGTCCCGACCCTTCAAATTGCTTCTATTTTTCATTTTCAATTCAAAATGGTGACCATCACGTGACCGAAATCAAAATTCTATTCGCGACATTTTTTAGGCCTTCCTACAAGGATTCAGAAAATATAACTCCCGAGTCTGTAAGTAAAATAGCAAAAAAGCCTTATTGATTTTTCACTTTTAAATATGGCGGCACTTCCGGTTCGATCGACAAACTCCATATTTTGTGTACAAATCAGTAATTACTTATCTAGTATCCAAAAAAAAAATCAGGTCATTCTGACCTATATTTCGATGATTTTTTTGAAAATTTTGATCCTTAATTTCGTCAAGGGGAGATAATTTAGAAAATTTCTAATTATATTTTTGAAGTCACATCGGTAGGATCTACTTAGATACTAAATTTCATGAAAATCGTACAACTATTAAAGAAGTTGTCAAATTGGTCTAATCTTCCGGTTCGAAATCACAGCGACGAATTTTCGAAATTCGAAAATGTGAAACTGCAGATGAAAATGGTTTTTTTAAAGGTATTCAAAGAAAAAAGAATTAGTAAAATCGGTCAAAAAATAACAAAGTTACGACTATGCATTGTCATTTTTTTCGTTCGTAAAATTCGGTGATTTCGGATTCGTAAAACGTTTCGAAAATATATTTAATCAAGGTTCGCACCCCATTTTTGGGGGGGTAGGTCAAAATTTCAGAAAGATCCTATGGATAGATTCTGAGAAATCCGATTTGCAGAAAACACACAAAAAAAAAAATAATAATAATAATAACTTTAACAGAAACAATAAGCTTTCATATGTAATATGAAAGCTTAATAATCTTAACAGAAACAATAAGCTTTCATATGTAATATGAAAGCTTAATAAGAATAATAATTTTAACAAAAACAATAGTGTTTCACACAAGCTTCGCAGTGTGAAACCCTAATAACTAGACCTGCATGCAGGAATGACGGGTTTCACTGGTGCCAAGTTACTCTTAAACATGTCACTTTCGGTGCCAAGTTACACTTGAACATATGTCACTTCCGGTACCAACGAAACCACTAAACAGGTTTCCAAATTAACATTGCACACAAATAAAATGGACGTAGAATCAACCAATCAATCCAGCAATATCAAGTCATTTTATACATTTGTTACTTGTAAATGATCTTGACAAAATCAAATTACTTCCGGTGTTAATGAAACTGTTCAATTAGTCTTATGAAATCAGAAATGGCATACGATATCATATAGTGACAATTTTATGTAAATCGAATAATAATTGCCACTTTTAAAGACCAAAAAACTTGAAAAGTGACTTGTAGAAAATCTGCTATTTCTCTGCAACCGTACAAGTTAGAAACCATTTTGTGGTATCTGTATGATCGTATGGGTTCATTCTATTTGTTGATTGTTATCAAATACCATAATTTGAAAAAGATTTCAAAACAGACTCATTTGAATAAAATATCTGTTTTGAAGGCTAAAAATTCAGTTTTTGCCAAAATGACGTTACTTCCGGTGATAATGAAAATCTTAAATTACTTGTATTAAATCACAAATGGCATTAGGTATAACATGGTGTAACGTTTATGAATATCGAATAATAATTGACACTTTTATGGTCCCGAAACCTTCAAAAGTGACCTGTAGCAAACCGTCTATTTCTCGGCAACCGAACGAGTTAGAAACAATTTTATGATATCTATATGACCCTATGAGTTGTATTTATATGTGAATTTAAACCAAAAGTTAAAATTATTAATACATATTAAGTTATTCATGGTTGAATAAAACATTGATTTAAAAAGTTTAAAATGCATTTTTTGACCAAATGATGTCACTTCCGGTGTCAATTTTAAATTGTAATCAACTTGATATGACGCTACGTGCTTTTTGAATCAAATGATATCACTTTTATAAAAATCCAATCATAATTGACTATTTTACAGGCAAAATAACGAAAACAGTGACTTGTACAGAACTGCCCATTTCTTGGTAACTGCTTATAGTACAAACGAATTTTAACATACATTTTCTTCGTATGGATTATAGCTACAAGTTTATAAAAGTTACGAAGAAATATTTTAAAATCTGAAAAGCCTGAATAGGTTGTAAATAGGCCAATTTTACACAATTTTTAGCCTCTTAATCGAATTTGCTCGAAAATGAAATCGAAATTAAAAAAACTGCTTCCTACATTTTTTGCGCCTTGAAAGGGCACACTCTTTGAGTCAAATAATTTTTCCAAAAAATAATATTTGTTTTCGAAGAAGGAAAATAACTGTCAAAATTGTAGTTTTTGGCAAAATTATGCCACTTCCGGTGCCGACAGATAAAACTTTTGGTAATAAAAAAAATGACAATTGATACAACGAAGCATATGAACTTTGTTTTATACAAATCGAACAATAAAAAATTAATCTAGGACTTAAAAACTGAATTAGCCAATGGCTGCCAAGGTAAATTACTGAGATAAAATTCTTTAACATTTTTGCACTAGTCAGATGACCCTTTAATTCTGTGCATAATACGACTAAAAAATATTCATAAATAAAAAAGTTTTTTGTAAAATTTTAAATTTTCAAAATTTGGCGCCTAATATCTTTGAAGATTTACCGAAAATCAAAAATCGAAAGTAGTGTAGCTATGTGCCCTGTCTCCGGCTATGCCAAAATGTATCGAAAGTTATAATTCAATGATTATTGTTAAAATTACTGCAATATTTTAAAAAAACGATAATTTGGTGATTTCGGACATTTCGCATTGTCGCAGAACGTTCAAAATAGCTTTATCCTCTAAGTCACACCCACTTTCCCAGTAAAACCGAAGAAATCGTAACGATGCGACAAGCAGTTGCTGAGATCTACTCAAAACAAAAGAAGAATAATAATAATAACTAGACCTGCAAGCAGCACTGAACCGGCTTTCAGGAATCATACAGGAAGTTTATTATACCCTAGCCGATCCATTGAGCTACCAAACTTTAATTGTTTTACTTCAGTGACACCCTCTATCATATGTAAAAGTAATATTTGCTGGCGAAAAGACCGGTCAAAATTGTAAATTATGGCAAAATTACGTCACTTCCGGTGTTGAAAGAAATTTTTATAGGTGAAAAGTAAGTCGAAAATTCGCAACATACAAAATACAAACTTTGTTTTATACATATCGGGCAATAAATAATTAACCTATAACCAATAAACTGAAATTAAGAAGGTAAAAAACTTAAAAGTGACCCTGGGACAATTGACTATTTTTCGACAAGGGAACATGCTAGAAGCCTTTTCTTGATATCAATATGATGGTATTGATTCAATCTTACTGCCCATTAGAGTCAGACATTATAAAGTTAAACGAATAATAAACATAAATCACTTCAAAAAAATGTTTGTTTTGAAGGCCAAAAATACGTTTTTTGAAAAAATTACATTACTTCCGGTGACATTGAAAGTGTTAATGTAGTTCATAGAAGTCATAAATGGCATAAGGCATCAAATGGTAAAAAAAATATAAAAATCGAATAATAATTGACACTTTTATAGACCAAAAACCTTGAAAAGTGACTTATCGAAGATCGCCTATTTCTCTGTAACCGTACATGTTAGAAACCATTTTGTGGTATCTCTATGGTCGTATGGCTTCATTCTATTCGTTGATGGGAATCAAATATCATAATTTTAAAATTATTATAAGGCAGACTCATTTGAATAAAATATTTGTTTTTTAGGTTTAAAATACAGTTTTTGACCAAATGACGTCATTTCCGTTCACAGTGAAATTGTAAAATTGGCTTGACCTAGTCCAAATTGACATTAAGCATCAAATGGAAAAAATATTGCAAATCGAATAATAATTCACTCTTTTATAGGCAAAATAACGTGAAAAGTGATGCATGCAAAATTGCATATTCCTCGCCAACTGCTCATATTACAAACTAATTTTTGCATACAATCTCTTCTTCTGGATTATTGCTACGAGTTTATTAAAATTACAAATAAATATTTCAAAATATGAAGACGCTGAATGAATTGTAAACAACTGAATTTTACACTTTATTTTACATTTTATTCGAAATTACCCGAAAATGAAATTGAAATTAAAAAAACTGAGCTAAGGATATTGTGCACCTTTGCAGGGTGCATAATTTTAGTTATATCAGTTTTGAAAAAAAAAATAATATTTGCTTTCAAAAAGTAGTAAGTACCGAACTGTCAAAATTATAGTTTTTGTTAATATTACGCCACTTCCGTTGCCGACAGAAAAATTTCACCATAACAAAAAAAATTACAATTGGGACCACGGAGCATATGAACTTTGTTTTATACAAATCGAACAATAAATAATTTTTCTGGGTACGAAAAACTAAATTAGCCGTTGGCGGCTAACGCAAATAACCGAGACAATTTTCTTTCCCATTTCTGCTCAAGTAGGATGATATTTTAACCCTGTGTAAAATACCATCAAAAAATATTCATAAATAAAAAAGGTTTTCGTAAAAAAAATATTTTTTTTTCAAAATATCGGACATTTTTTCGACTACTTCCGGTTTTACGATCGTTGTTGTGATAGCTTTACGAAGTTCTTTGCATACTTAACATTCTGTACCAGAAGTGTCAGAAACATCCATTGAGTAGTTTTGGAAAAAAAGATAAATTAAAGAGCGTTTACAAAAATTTAACGATTTTTCAATTTTTTTCAAAGTTTGATGTCATTTTTGGACCACCTATATTATTTCAATGCTTTTCATTTTGGATTCACTATATAGACAACCGATAGGACTATGAGTAAGAAAAGTTTCAGAAAAATCGTAGGCGTCGTTTTCGAGAAAAGGGCGTCTCAGAATGTTAAAAAATCGGAAAATACTAGATTTTTGGCATACAATAATTTATTTCCTTACCATCGAAATCGTATTATTTAGATACCATATGACGGTCCATTAATAGGGCTATCTAACGACACTTTAGTTCTTTTGGTCCGCTATTAGCTAAGTGAGCAATCAAGTTTTTCGCAAGTGCGACAATATTTTTAAACTTTTTTTTCATTTTTTGAATACTTCCGGTATGGTTATTATTGTCGGAATAGTTTTAATAGCCGGTTTGGGCGCTAAAATAGCCACAGAGCTCTGTAATGATATATTACATTATCTGATCAGATAAAATGCCCCTGAGAAATCCTATGTTCAAAAGTGCCAAAAATGCAAAAAATTTAAAATATCGAAAATTAAATTTCAATAATTACATACATATTAAACATCGTTAGAATCGTAATTAGGTCAGCTATCTGAAGATACAACCTTTTTTTAAAAATCTCTTTAAATAAAAAAATAGTAGAGCATTTTTCAAAATTTCACGATTTTTCGACTTTTTTCGATTTTCAGTCCCTTTTTTATTCTATTCCAGACATTTCAAAGTCTTATTGGTTGGCTTCATGCAAAGTACCTCCAAAAGGACTCTCAATAGAAAAAATTAAAAAAAAATTGTAGGTTACGTTTTCGAGATACAGTCGTCCAAAAATGCTAAAAATCAGAAAATTCTTGATTTTCAGCGTGCCATATTTTGCTTCCTGATCATAGTATCCGTATGAATTGGGTATCATACGATAGTACAATCCTAGTGCAGTCCAATGGTACCATAATTTCTTTAATCCATTGATATTGGGCGGAGAAATCGCATTTTTCCCCAAAATATCCGTTTTTTGCATTTTTTTCAAAATATTGCACATTATTTCGACCACTTCCGGTTGAAGGATTCTTGTCGAAATTGCTTTATAAGTTGGTATTGGACTATAACTTCATGTTCCAGAAGTTTCAGAAACGTCAATTCTGCCATAAAACGAAACCCGAGCTCACAAAATGGGAAGAAAATTCGAAAAAAATCGAAAAATAAAGGGCGATAACTCTGAATGAAACTTATATTACTGGAATCGGATGGACTTCAGGTATCCAAAAATGTAGGTCAAATTTGAAAATTTTGAAAAATAACAAAAATTGTCTCGTAAACAACATGTTTTCAATTTTCGAACAATAAAAGTAATAGACGAATGTTCGAAATTGAAAAATGTGAAATAGCCATTGTCTCAGAAAATATTCAGGGATTCCGAAAATGTAATTTGCTTGAAAATGGATAAAGAATTGACGAAACTATGGCCGATTTTCAATTTTCAGACAACGTACAAAGTTCGGTCACTTCCGGTATGCGCAGAAACTTCAAAAATATTTTATCAAGTAGCCACCACATGGTTTCCCGATAGAAAATCTAATTCCAGATCGATATCTGTTTCCATCATGGAGATCTAGGCTCCCGCGGTAAATAATAATAATAATAACTAGACCTGCAAGCAGCACTGAACCGGCTTTCAGGAATCATACAGGAAGTTTATTATACCATAGCCGATCCATTGAGCTACCGAACTATACTTTAGATGTTTTGCTACAGTGAAACCTTCTATCATATATAAAAGTAATATGTGCTGGCGAAAAGACGGGCCAAAATTGCAAATTATCGCAAAATTACGTCACTTCCGGTGCCGAAAGAAATTTTTATAGGGGAAAAATAAGTCGAAAATTCGTAACATACAAAATACAAACTTTGTTTTATACGTATCGGGCAATAAATAACTAACCTGTAACCCATCAACTGAAATTAAGAAGGTAAAAAAATTAAAAGTGACCCTGGGAAAATTGGCTATTATTCGACAAGGGAACATGCTAGAAGCCTTTTCTTGATATCGATATGATGGTATTGATTCAATCTTACTGCCCATTAGAGTCAGACGTTATAAAGTTGATTGAATAATAAATATAAATCCCTTCAAAAAAATGTTTTGTTTTGAAGGCTAAAAATACGTTTTTTGCAAAAATTACATTACTTCCGGTGATATTGAAAATGTTAACTTAGTTCATCGAAGTCATAAATGGCATAAGGCATCAAATGGTAAAAATATTATAAAAATCGAATAATAATTGACACTTTTATAGACCAAAAACCTTGAAAAGTGACTTATAGAAGATCGCCTATTTCTCTGTAACCGTACACGTTAGAAACAATTTTGTGGCATCTGTATGGTCGTATGGCTTGATTCTATTCGTTGATGGGAATCAAATATCATAATTCTAAAAATATTATAAGGCAGACTCATTTGAATAAAATATTTGTTTTTTAGGTTAAAAATACAGTTTTTGCCCAAATGACGTTATTTCTGGTCACAATGAAAATGTAAAATTGGCTTGACCTAGTCCAAAATGGCATTAAGCATCAAATGGGGAAAAAAATTGCAAATCGAATAATAATTCATTCTTTTATAAGCAAAATAACGTGAAAAGTGATGCATGCAAAATTGCATATTTCTCAGCAACTGTTCACATTACAAACTAATTTTCGCATGCATTCTCTTCGTCTGGATTATTGCTACGAGTTTATGAAAATTACAAATAAATATTTCAAAATATGAAGAGCTGAATGAATTGCAAACAACTGAATTTTACACTTTATTTTACATTTTATTCGAAATTGCCCGAAAATGAAATTGAAATTAAAAAGTCTGAGCTAAGGATATTGTGCACCTTTGCAGGGTGCATCATTTTAGTTATATCAGTTTTGAAAAAAAATAATATATGCTTTCAAAAAGTGGTACCGAACTGTCAAAATTGTAGTTTTTATTAATATTACGTCATTTCCGTTGCCGACAGAAAAATTTCACCGTAACAAAAAAAAATTACAATTGGGACCACGGAGCTTATGAACTTTGTTTTATATAAATTGAACAATAAATAATTTTTCTGGGTACGAAAAACGAAATTAGCCGATGGCGGCTAATGCAAATTACCGAGACAATTTTTTTTCTCATTTTTGCTCAAGTAGGATGATATTTTAACCCAGTGTAAAATATCGTCAAAAAATATTCATAAATAAAAAAGGTTTTCGTAAAAAAAATATTTTTTTTCAAAATATCGGACATTTTTTCGACTACTTCCGGTTTTACGATTGTTGTCGTGATAGCTTTACGAAGTTCTTTGGATACTTAACTTTCTGTACCAGAAGTGTCAGAAACATCTATTGAGTAGTTTTGGAAGAAAAGATAAAATAAAGAGCGTTTACAAAAATTTAACGATTTTTGAATTTTGTTCAAAGTTTGATGCTATTTTTGGACCACCTATATTATTTCAATGCTTTTCATTTTGGATTCACTATATAGACAATCGATAGGACTTTGAGTAAGAAAAGTTTGAGAAAAATCGTAGGCGTTGTTTTCGAGAAAAGGGCGTCTCAGAATGTTAAAAAATCGGAAAATACTGGATATTTGGCATACAATGATTTATTTCCTTGCCATCGAAATCGTATTATTTACATACCGTATGATGGTCCATTAATAGGCTATCCAACGACACTTTAGTTCTTTTGGTCTCCGCTATTACCTAAGGGAGAAATCAAGTTTTTCGCAAGTGCGACAATGTTTTTAACCTTTTTTTTTATTTTTTGAATACTTCCGGTATGGTTATTATTGTCGGAATAGTTTAAATAGCCGGTTTGGGTACTAAAATAGTCATAGGACTCTGTAATGATATATTACATTTTCTGATCAGATAAAATGCCACTGAGAAATCCTATGTCCAAAAGTGAGAAAAATGCAAAAAATTTAAAATATCGAAAATTAACTTTCAATAACTACATACATATTATACATCGTTAGAATCGTAATTAGGTCAGCTATCTGAAAATACAACCTTTTTTCGAAAATCTCTTAAAATAAAAAAATAGTAGAGCATTTTCCAAAATGTCACGATTTTTCGACTTTTTTCGATTTTCAGTCCGTATTTCACCTATTCCAGATATTTCAAAGTCGTAATGGAATGTTTCGTACTTCAGACTACCACAAGGTCTCTCGATAGAGAAAGTTTCATAAAAATCGCTGGAGTAGTTTTCGAGATACAGGCGTCCAAAAATGCTAAAAATCAGAAAATACTTGATTTTCAGCGTGCCATATTTTGCTGCCTGTTCATAGTATCCGTATAAATTTGGTATCATACGATAGTGCAATCCCAGTGCAGTCCAATGGTACCCTAATTTCTTTAATCCATTTATATCGGGCGGAGAAATCGCGTTTTTCCCAAAAATATCCATTTTTTGCATTTTTTTCAAAATATTGCACATTATTTCGACCACTTCCGGTTTAAGGATTATTGTCGAAATTGCTTTATTTGTTGGTATTGGACTATAACTTCATGTTCCAGAAGTTTCAGAAACGTCAATTCTGCCATAAAACGAAACCCGAGCTCACAAAATGGGAAGAAAATTTGAAAAAAATCGAAAAATAAAGGGCGATAACTCTGAATAAAACTTATATCACTGGAATCGGATGGACTTCAGGTATCCAAAAATGTAGGTCAAACTTGAAAATTTTGAAAAATAACAAAAATTGTCTCGTAAGCAACATGTTTTCAATTTTCGAACGCTAAAAGTCATAGACGAATGTTCGAAATCGAAAAATGTGAGATAGCCATTGTCTAAGAAAAGATTCGCAAAATTACGTCACTTCCGGTGCCGAAAGAAATTTTTATAGGGGAAAAATAAGTCGAAAATTCGTAACATACAAAATACAAACTTTGTTTTATACGTATCGGGCAATAAATAACTAACCTGTAACCCATCAACTGAAATTAAGAAGGTAAAAAAATTAAAAGTGACCCTGGGAAAATTGGCTATTATTCGACAAGGGAACATGCTAGAAGCCTTTTCTTGATATCGATATGATGGTATTGATTCAATCTTACTGCCCATTAGAGTCAGACGTTATAAAGTTGATTGAATAATAAATATAAATCCCTTCAAAAAAATGTTTTGTTTTGAAGGCTAAAAATACGTTTTTTGCAAAAATTACATTACTTCCGGTGATATTGAAAATGTTAACTTAGTTCATCGAAGTCATAAATGGCATAAGGCATCAAATGGTAAAAATATTATAAAAATCGAATAATAATTGACACTTTTATAGACCAAAAACCTTGAAAAGTGACTTATAGAAGATCGCCTATTTCTCTGTAACCGTACACGTTAGAAACAATTTTGTGGCATCTGTATGGTCGTATGGCTTGATTCTATTCGTTGATGGGAATCAAATATCATAATTCTAAAAATATTATAAGGCAGACTCATTTGAATAAAATATTTGTTTTTTAGGTTAAAAATACAGTTTTTGCCCAAATGACGTTATTTCTGGTCACAATGAAAATGTAAAATTGGCTTGACCTAGTCCAAAATGGCATTAAGCATCAAATGGGGAAAAAAATTGCAAATCGAATAATAATTCATTCTTTTATAAGCAAAATAACGTGAAAAGTGATGCATGCAAAATTGCATATTTCTCGGCAACTGTTCACATTACAAACTAATTTTCGCATGCATTCTCTTCGTCTGGATTATTGCTACGAGTTTATGAAAATTACAAATAAATATTTCAAAATATGAAGAGCTGAATGAATTGCAAACAACTGAATTTTACACTTTATTTTACATTTTATTCGAAATTGCCCGAAAATGAAATTGAAATTAAAAAGTCTGAGCTAAGGATATTGTGCACCTTTGCAGGGTGCATCATTTTAGTTATATCAGTTTTGAAAAAAAATAATATATGCTTTCAAAAAGTGGTACCGAACTGTCAAAATTGTAGTTTTTATTAATATTACGTCATTTCCGTTGCCGACAGAAAAATTTCACCGTAACAAAAAAAAATTACAATTGGGACCACGGAGCTTATGAACTTTGTTTTATATAAATTGAACAATAAATAATTTTTCTGGGTACGAAAAACGAAATTAGCCGATGGCGGCTAATGCAAATTACCGAGACAATTTTTTTTCTCATTTTTGCTCAAGTAGGATGATATTTTAACCCAGTGTAAAATATCGTCAAAAAATATTCATAAATAAAAAAGGTTTTCGTAAAAAAAATATTTTTTTTCAAAATATCGGACATTTTTTCGACTACTTCCGGTTTTACGATTGTTGTCGTGATAGCTTTACGAAGTTCTTTGGATACTTAACTTTCTGTACCAGAAGTGTCAGAAACATCTATTGAGTAGTTTTGGAAGAAAAGATAAAATAAAGAGCGTTTACAAAAATTTAACGATTTTTGAATTTTGTTCAAAGTTTGATGCTATTTTTGGACCACCTATATTATTTCAATGCTTTTCATTTTGGATTCACTATATAGACAATCGATAGGACTTTGAGTAAGAAAAGTTTGAGAAAAATCGTAGGCGTTGTTTTCGAGAAAAGGGCGTCTCAGAATGTTAAAAAATCGGAAAATACTGGATATTTGGCATACAATGATTTATTTCCTTGCCATCGAAATCGTATTATTTACATACCGTATGATGGTCCATTAATAGGCTATCCAACGACACTTTAGTTCTTTTGGTCTCCGCTATTACCTAAGGGAGAAATCAAGTTTTTCGCAAGTGCGACAATGTTTTTAACCTTTTTTTTTATTTTTTGAATACTTCCGGTATGGTTATTATTGTCGGAATAGTTTAAATAGCCGGTTTGGGTACTAAAATAGTCATAGGACTCTGTAATGATATATTACATTTTCTGATCAGATAAAATGCCACTGAGAAATCCTATGTCCAAAAGTGAGAAAAATGCAAAAAATTTAAAATATCGAAAATTAACTTTCAATAACTACATACATATTATACATCGTTAGAATCGTAATTAGGTCAGCTATCTGAAAATACAACCTTTTTTCGAAAATCTCTTAAAATAAAAAAATAGTAGAGCATTTTCCAAAATGTCACGATTTTTCGACTTTTTTCGATTTTCAGTCCGTATTTCACCTATTCCAGATATTTCAAAGTCGTAATGGAATGTTTCGTACTTCAGACTACCACAAGGTCTCTCGATAGAGAAAGTTTCATAAAAATCGCTGGAGTAGTTTTCGAGATACAGGCGTCCAAAAATGCTAAAAATCAGAAAATACTTGATTTTCAGCGTGCCATATTTTGCTGCCTGTTCATAGTATCCGTATAAATTTGGTATCATACGATAGTGCAATCCCAGTGCAGTCCAATGGTACCCTAATTTCTTTAATCCATTTATATCGGGCGGAGAAATCGCGTTTTTCCCAAAAATATCCATTTTTTGCATTTTTTTCAAAATATTGCACATTATTTCGACCACTTCCGGTTTAAGGATTATTGTCGAAATTGCTTTATTTGTTGGTATTGGACTATAACTTCATGTTCCAGAAGTTTCAGAAACGTCAATTCTGCCATAAAACGAAACCCGAGCTCACAAAATGGGAAGAAAATTTGAAAAAAATCGAAAAATAAAGGGCGATAACTCTGAATAAAACTTATATCACTGGAATCGGATGGACTTCAGGTATCCAAAAATGTAGGTCAAACTTGAAAATTTTGAAAAATAACAAAAATTGTCTCGTAAGCAACATGTTTTCAATTTTCGAACGCTAAAAGTCATAGACGAATGTTCGAAATCGAAAAATGTGAGATAGCCATTGTCTAAGAAAAGATTCAGGGATTCCAAAAAGGTAATTTGTTTGAAAATGGATAAACAGTTGACGAAACTATGGCCTATTTTCAATTTTTAGACAAAATACAAAGTTCGGTCACTTCCGGTATGCGCAGAAATTTCAAAAATAGTTTATCAAGTAGCCACCACATGGTTTCCCGAGAGAAAATCTAATTCCAGATCGATATCTGTTTTCGATCATGGTGATCTAGGCTCCCGCGGTAAATAATAATAATAATAATAACTAGACCTGCAAGCAGCACTGAACCGGCTTTCAGGAATCATACAGGAAGTTTCTTATACCATAGCCGATCCATTGAGCTACCAAACTATACTTTAGTTGTTTTGCTTCAGTGACACCCTCTATCATATGTAAAAGTAATATTTGCTGGCGAAAAGACCGGTCAAAATTGTAAATTATGGCAAAATTACGTCACTTCCGGTACCGAAAGATATTTTTATAGGTGAAAAATAAGTCGAAAATTCGCAACACACAAAATACAAACTTTGTTTTATACATATTGGGCAATAAATAATTACCCTATAACCCATAAACTGAAAAGTGACCCTGGGAAAATTGGCTATTATTCGACAAGGGAACATGCTAGAAGGCTTTTTTTGATATCAATATGATGGTATTGATTCAATCTTACTGCCCATTAGAGTCAGACGTTATCAAGTTAAACGAATAATAAATATAAATCCCTTCAAAAAAATGTTTGTTTTGAAGGCTAAAAATACGTTTTTTGCAAAAATTACATTACTTCCGGTGATATTGAAAATGTTAACTTAGTTCATAGAAGCCATAAATGGCATAAGGCATCTAATGGTAAAAAAATTATAAAAATCAAATAATAATTGAGACTTTTATAGACCAAAAACCTTGAAAAGTGACTTATAGAAGATCGCCTATTTCTCTGTAACCATACAAGTTAGAAACCATTTTGTGGTATCTGTATGGTCGTATGGCTTCATTCTATTCGTTGATGGGGATCAAATATCATAATTTTAAAAATATTATAAGGCACACTCATTTGAATAAAATATTTTTTTTTTTGGTTAAAAATACAGTTTTTGCCCAAATGACGTCATTTCCGGTCACAGTGAAAATGTAAAATTGACTTGACCTAGTCCAAATTGGCATTAGGCATCAAATGGAAAAAAAATATTGCAAATCGAATGATAATTCACTCTTTTATAGGCAAAATAACGTGAAAAGTGATGCATGCAAAATTGCATATTTCTCGGCAACTGCTCATATTACAAACTAATTTTCGCATACATTCTCTTCGTCTGGATTATTGCTACGAGTTTATGAAAATTACAAATAAATATTTCAAAATATGAAGACGCTGAATGAATTGTAAATAACTGAATTTTACACTTTATTTTACATTTTATTCGAAATTGCCCGAAAATGAAATTGAAATTAAAAAATCTGAGCTAAGGATTTTGTGCATCTTTGCAGGGTGCATCGTTTTAGTTATATCAGTTTTGAAAAAAAAAATATTTGCTTTCAAAAAGTGGTACCGAACTGTCAAAATTGTAGTTTTTGTTAATATTACGTCACTTTCGTTGCCGACAGAAAAAGTTTACCGTAGCAAAAAAAATTACAATTGGGACCACGGAGCATATGAACTTTGTTTTATACAAATCGAACAATAAATAATTTTTCTGGGTACGAAAAACTAAATTAGCCGATGGCGGCTAACGCAAATTACCCTGACAATTTTTTTTCTCATTTCTGCTCAAGTACGATGATATTTTAACCCTGTGTAAAATACCATCAAAATATATTCATAAATAAAAAAGCTATTCGTAAAAAAAATATTTTTTTTCAAAATATCGGACATTTGTTCGACTACTTCCGGTTTTACGATCATTGTCGCGATAGCTTTACGAAGTTCTTTCGATACTTAACTTTCTGTACCAGAAGTGTCAGAAACATCCATTGAGTAGTTTTGGAAAAAAAGATAAATTAAAGAGCGTTTACAAAAATTTAATGATTTTTCAATTTTTTTCAAAGTTTGATGCCATTTTTGGACCACCTATATTATTTCAATGCTTTTCATTTTGGATTCACTATATAGACAGCCGATAGGACTTTGAGTAAGAAAAGTTTAAGAAAAATCTGCGGCGTCGTTTTCGAGAAAAGGGCGTCTCAGAATGTTAAAAAATCGGAAAATACTAGATTTTTGGCATACAATAATTTATTTCCCTACCATCGAAATCGTATTATTTAGATACCATATGATGGTCCATTAATAGGGCTTTCCAACGACCCTTTAGTTCTTTTGGTCCGCTATTACCTAAGGGAGAAATCAAGTTTTTCGCAAGTGCGACAATGTTTTTAACCTTTTTTTTTCATTTTTTGAATACTTCCGGTATGGTTATTATTTTCGGAATAGTTTTAATAGCCGGTTTGGGCACTAAAATAGCCACAGGGCTCTGTAATGATATATTGCATTATCTGATCAGATAAAATGCCACTGAGAAATCCTATGTTGAAAAGTGCCAAATATGCAAAAAATTTAAAATATCGAAAATTAAATTTCAATAACTACATACATATTATAGATCGTTAGAATCGTAATTAGGTCAGCTATCTGAATATACAATCTTTTTTTGAAAATCTCTCAAAATAAAAAAATAGTAGAGCATTTTCCAAAATTTCACGATTTTTCGACTTTTTTCGATTTTCAGTCCGTTATTTCACCTATTCCAGATATTTCAAAGTCGTAATGGAATGTTTCGTACACAAGACTACCACAAGGTCTCTTCATACAGAAAGTTTCATAAAAATCGCTGGGGTAGTTTTCGAGATACAGGCGTCCGAAAATGCTAAAAATCAGAAAATACTTGATTTTCAGCGTGCCATATTTTGCTGCCTGTTCATAGTATCCGTATGAATTTGGTATCATACGATAGTACAATCATAGTGCAGTCCAGTGGTTCCCTAATTTCTTTAATCCATTTATATCGGGCGGAGAAATCGCGTTTTCCCCCAAAATATCCATTTTTTTCATTTTTTTCAAAATATTGCACATTATTTCGACCACTTCCGGTTTAAGGATTTTTGTCGAAATTGCTTTATTCGTTGGTATTGGACTATAACTTCATGTTCCAGAAGTTTCAGAAACGTCAATTCTGCCATAAAACGAAACCCGAGCTCACAAAATGGGAAGAAAATTCGAAAAAAATCGAAAAATAAAGGGCGATAACTCTGAATGAAACTTATATTGCTGGAATCGCATGAACTTCAGGTATCCAAAAATGTAGGTCAAATTTGAAAATTTTGAAAAATAACAAAAATTGTCTCGTAAACAACATGTTTTCAATTTTCGAACGCTAAAAGTCATAGACGAATGTTCGAAATCGAAAAATGTGAGATAGCCACTGTCTAAGAAAAGATTCAGGAATTCCAAAAAGGTAATTTGTTTGAAAATGGATAAAGAATTGACAAAACTATGGCCAATTTTCAATTTTTAGACAAAATACAAAGTTCGGTCACTTCCGGTATGCGCAGAAATTTCAAAAATATTTTATCAAGTAGCCACCACATGGTTTCCCGATAGAAATTCTAATTCCAGATCGATATCAGTTTTCGATCATAGAGATCTACGCTCCCGCGGTAAATAATAATAATAATAACTAGACCTGCAAGCAGCACTGAACCGGCTTTCAGGAATCATACAGGAAGTTTATTATACCATAGCCGATCCATTGAGCTACCAAAGTATACTTTAGTTGTTTTGCTTCAGTGACACCCTCTATCATATGTAAAAGTAATATTTGCTGGCGAAAAGACAGGTCAAAATTGTAAATTATGGCAAAATTACGTCACTTCCGGTACCGAAAGAAATTTTTATAGGTGAAAAATAAGTCGAAAATTCGCAACACACAAAATACAAACTTTGTTTTATACATATCGGGCAATAAATAATTAACCTATAACCCATAAACTGAAATTAAGAAGGTAAAAAACTTAAAAGTGACCCTGGGAAAATTGGTTATTATTCGACAAGGGAACATGCTAGAAGCCTTTTCTTGATATCAATATGATGGTATTGATTCAATCTTACTGCCCATTAGAGCCAGACGTTATAAAGTTAAACGAATAATGAATATAAATCACTTCAAAAAAATGTTTGTTTTGAAGGCTAAAAATACGTTTTTTGCAAAAATTACATTACTTCCGGTGATATTGAAAATGTTAACTTGGTTCATAGAAGTCATAAATGGCATAAGGCATCAAATGGTAAAAAAATTATAAAAATCGAATAATAATTGACACTTTTATAGACCAAAAACCTTGAAAAGTGACTTATAGAAGATCGCCTATTTCTCTGTAACCGTACAAGTTAGAAACCATTTTGTGGTATCTGTGTGGTCGTATGGCTTCATTCTATTCGTTGATGGGAATAAAATATCATAATTTTAAAAATATTATAAGGGAGACTGATTTGAATAAAATATTAGTTTTTTAGGTTAAAAATACAGTTTTTGCCCAAATGACGTCATTTCCGGTCACAGTGAAAATGTAAAATTGGCTTGACCTAGTCCAAATTGGCATTAGACATCAAATGGAAAAAAAATATTGCAAATCGAATAATAATTCACTCTTGTATAGGCAAAATAACGTGAAAAGTGATGCATGCAAAATTGCATATTTCTCGACAACTGCTCATATTACAAACTAATTTTCGCATACATTCTCTTCGTCTGGATTATTGCTACGAGTTTATGAAAATTACAAATAAATATTTAAAAATATGAAGACGCTGAATGAATTGTAAATAGCTGAATTTTACACTTTATTTTACATTTTATTCGAAATTGCCCGAAAATGAAATTGAAATTTAAAAATATGAGCTAAGGATTTTGTGCACCTTCGCAGGGTGCATCCTTTTAGTTATATCAGTTTTGAAAAAAAATAATATTTTCTTTCAAAAAGTGGTACCGAACTGTCAAAATTGTAGTTTTTGTTAATATTACGTCACTTCCGTTGGCGACAGAAAAATTTCACCGTAACATAAAAAATAACAATTGGGACCACGGATCATATGAACTTTGTTTTATACAAATCGAACAATAAATAATTTTTCTGGGTACGAAAAACTAAATTCGCCGATGGCGGCTAACGCAAATTACCCAGACAATTTTTTTTCTCATTTCTGCTCAAGTACGATGATATTTTAACCCAGTGTAAAATATCACCAAAAAATATTCATAAATAAAAAAGATTTTCGTAAAAAAAATAATTTTTTTCAAAATATCGGACGTTTTTTCGACTACTTCCAGTTTTACGATCGTTGTTGTGATAGCTTTACGAAGTTCTTTGGATACTTAACTTTCTGTACCAGAAGTGTCAGAAACATCCATTGAGCAGTTTTGGAAAAAAAGATAAATAAAAGAGCGTTTACAAAAATTTAACGATTTTTCAATTTTTTTCAAAGTTTGATGCCATTTTTGGACCACCTATATTATTTCAATGCTTTTCATTTTGGATTCACTATATAGACAACCGATGGGACTTTGAGTTAGAAAAGTTTAAGAAAAATCTGCGGCGTCGTTTTCGAGAAAAGGGCGTCTCAGAATGTTAAAAAATCGGAAAATACTAGATTTTTGGCATACAATAATTTATTTCCTTACCATCGATATCGTATTATTTAGATACCATATGATGGTCCATTAATAGGGCTATCCAACGACACTTTAGTTCTTTTGGTCCGCTATTACCTAAGGGAGAAATCAAGTTTTTCGCAAGTGCGACAATGTTTTTAACCTTTTTTTTCATTTTTTGAATACTTCCGCTATGGTTATTATTGTCGGTATAGTTTTAATAACCGGTTTGGGCACTAAAATAGCCACAGTGCTCTGTAATGATATATTACATTATCTGATCAGATAAAATGCCCCTGAGAAATCCTAGGTTCAAAAGTGCCAAAAATGCAAAAAATTTAAAATATCGAAAATTAAATTTCAATAACTACATACATATTATACATCGTTAGAATCGTAATTAGGTCAGCTATCTGAATATACAATCGTTTTTTGGAAATCTTTGAAAATAAAAAAATAGCAGAGCATTTTCCAAAATTTCACGATTTTTCGACTTTTTTCGATTTTCAGTCCGTTATTTCACCTATTCCAGATATTTCAAAGTCTTATTGGATGGCTTCATGCAAAGTACCTCCGAAAGGTCTCTCGATAGAAAAAATTACAAAAAAAGTTGCGGTTAAGTTTTCGAGATACAGGCGTCCAAAAACGCTCCAAATCAGAAAATACTTGATTTTCAGCGTGCCATATTTTGCTGCCTGCTCATCGTATCCGTACGAGTTGGGTATCATACGATAGCACAATCCTAGTGCAGTCCAATGGTACCCTAATTTCTTTAATCCATTGATATCGGGCGGAGAATTCGCGTTTTTCCCCAAAATATCCATTTTTTGCATTTTTTTCAAAATATTGCACATTATTTCGACCACTTCCGGTTTAAGGATTCTTGTCGAAATTGCTTTATACGTTGGTATTGGACTATAACTTCATGTTCTAGAAGTTTCAGAAACGTCAATTCTACCATAAAACGAAACCCGAGCTGACAAAATGGGAAGAAAATTCGAAAAAAATCGAAAAATAAAGGGCGATAACTCTGAATGAAACTTATATTACTGGAATCGGATGGACTTCAGGTATCCAAAAATGTAGGTCAAATTTGAAAATTTTGAAAAATGACAAAAATGGTCTCGTAAACAACATGTTTTCAATTTTCGAACGATAAAAGTCATAGACGAATGTTCGAAATTGAAAAATGTGAGATAGCCATTGTCTCAGAAAAGATTCAGGGATTCCAAAAATGTAATTTGTTTGAAAATGGATAACGAATTGACGAAACTATGGCCGATTTTCAATTTTTAGACAACGTGCAAAGTTCGGTCACTTCCGGTATGCGCAGAAATTTCAAAAATATTTTATCAAGTAGCCACCACATGGTTTTCCAATAGAAAATCTAATTCCAGATCGATATCTGTTTTCGATCATGGAGATCTAGGCCCCCGCGGTAAATAATAATAATAATAATAACTAGACCTGCAAGCAGCACTGAACCGGCTTTCAGGAATCATACAGGAAGTTTCTTATACCATAGCCGATCCATTGAGCTACCAAACTATACTTTAGTTGTTTTGCTTCAGTGACACCCTCTATCATATGTAAAAGTAATATTTGCTGGCGAAAAGACCGGTCAAAATTGTAAATTATGGCAAAATTACGTCACTTCCGGTACCGAAAGAAATTTTTATAGCTGAAAAATAAGTCGAAAATTCGCAACACGCAAAATACAAACTTTGTTTTATACATATTGGGCAATAAATAATTACCCTATAACCCATAAACTGAAATTAAGAAGGTAAAAAACTTAAAAGTGACCCTGGGAAAACTGGCTATTATTCGACAAGGGAACATGCTAGAAGGCTTTTTTTGATATCAATATGATGGTATTGATTCAATCTTACTGCCCATTAGAGTCAGACGTTATCAAGTTAAACGAATAATAAATATAAATCCCTTCAAAAAAATGTTTGTTTTGAAGGCTAAAAATACGTTTTTTGCAAAAATTACATTACTTCCGGTGATATTGAAAATGTTAACTTAGTTCATAGAAGCCATAAATGGCATAAGGCATCAAATGGTAAAAAAATGATAAAAATCGAATAATAATTGACACTTTTATAGACCAAAAACCTTGAAAAGTGACTTATAGAAGATCGCCTATTTCTCTGTAACCGTACAAGTTAGAAACCATTTTGTGGTATCCGTATGGTCGTATGGCTTCATTCTATTCGTTGATGGGAATCAAATATCATAATTTTAAAAATATTATAAGGCCGACTCATTTGAATAAAATATTTGTTTTTTAAGTTAAAAATACAGTTTTTGCCCAAATGACGCCATTTCCGGTCACAGTGAAAATGTAAAATTGGCTTGACCTAGTCCAAATTGGCATTAAGCATCAAATGGAAAAAAAATATTGCAAATCGAATAATAATTCACTCTTTTATAGGCAAAATAACGTGAAAAGTGATGCATGCAAAATTGCATATTTCTCGGCAACTGCTCATATTACATACTAATTTGCGCATACATTCTCTTCGTCTGGATTATTGCTACGAGTTTATGAAAATTACAAATAAATATTTCAAAATATGAAGACACTGAATGAATTGTAAATAACTGAATTTTACACTTTATTTTACATTTTATTCGAAATTGCCCGAAAATGAAATTGAAATTAAAAAATCTGAGCTAAGGATTTTGTGCACCTTTGCAGTGTGCATCCTTTTAGTTATATCAGTTTTGAAAAAAAATAATATTTGCTTTCAAAAAATGGTACCGAACTGTCAAAATTGTAGTTTTTGTTAATATTACGTCACTTCCGTTGCCGACAGAAAAATTTCACCGTAACTAAAAAAAATTACAATTGGGACCACGGAGCATATGAACTTTGTTTTATACAAATCGAACAATAAAAATTTTTTCTGGGTACGAAAAACTAAATTAGCCGATGGCGGCTAACGCAAATTACCGAGACAATTTTTTTTCTAATTTCTGCTCAAGTAGGATGATATTTTTAACCCTGTGTAAAATATCATCAAAAAATATTCATAAATAAAAAAGGTTTTCGTAAAAAAATTAATTTTTTTCAAAATATCGGACATTTTTTCGACCACTTCTGGTTTTACGATCGTTGTCGTGATAGCTTTACGAAGTTCTTTGGATAATTAACTTTCTATACCAGAAGTGTCAGAAACATCCATTGAGTAGTTTTGGAAAAAAAGATAAATTAAAGAGCGTTTCCAAAAATTTAACGATTTTTCAATTTTTTTCAAAGTTTGAGGCCATTTTTGGACCATTTATATTATTTCAATGCTTTTCATTTTGGATTCACTATATAGACAACCGATAGGACTTTGAGTAAGAAAAGTTTAAGAAAAATCTGCGGCGTCGTTTTCGAGAAAAGGGCGTCCCAGAATGTTAAAAAATCGGAAAATACTAGATTTTTGGCATACAATAATTTATTTCCTTACCATCGAAATCGTATTATTTAGATACCATATGAAGGTCCATTAATAGGGCTATCCAGCGACACTTTAGTTCTTTTGGTCCGCTATTACCTAAGGGAGAAATCAAGTTTCTCGCAAGTGCGACAATGTTTTTAACCTTTTTTTTCATTTTTTGAATACTTCCGGTGTGGTTATTATTGACGGAATAGTTTTAATAGCCGGTTTGGACTTTAAAATAGCCACGGGGCTCTGTAATGATATATTACATTATCTGATCAGATAAAATGCCTCTGAGAAATCCTATGTTCAAAAGTGCCAAAAATGCAAAAAATTTAAAATATCGAAAATTAAATTTCAATAACTACATACATATTATACATCGTTAGAATCGTAATTAGGTCAGCTATCTGAATATACAACCTTTTTTTGAAAATCTCTTAAAATAAAAAAATAGTAGAGCATTTTCCAAAATTTCACGATTTTTCGACTTTTTTTGATTTTCAGTCCCTTTTTTATCGTATTCCAGACATTTCAAAGTCTTAATGGATGGCATAATTCACAAGACTATCAAATGGACTCTCGATAGAGAAAGTTAAAAAAAAAGTTGCGGTTAAGTTTTCGAGATACAGGCGTCCAAAAACGCTCCAAATCAGAAAATACTTGATTTTCAGCGTGCCATATTTTGCTTCCTGCTCGTCGTATCTGTACGAATTGAGTATCATACGATAACAAAATACTAGTGCAGTCCAATGGTACCCTAATTTGTTTAATCCATTGATATCGGACGGAGAAATCGCGTTTTTCCCCCAAATACCCATGTTTTGCATTTTTTTCAAAATATCGGACATTATTTCGACCACTTCCGGTGTACAGATTATTGTTGAAATTGCTTTATTCCTTGCAATGGTCATTTTGCTTCATGCCTCAGAAGTTTCAGAAACGTCAATTCGGCCATAAAACGAAACCCGAGCTCACAAAATGGGTAGAAAATTCGAAAAAAATCGAAAAATAAAGGGCGATAACTCTGAATAAAACTTATATTACTGGAATCGGATGGACTTCAGGTATCCAAAAATGTAGGTCAAATTTCAAAATTTTGAAAAATAACAAAAATTGTCTCTCAAACAACATTTTTCATTTTTCGATCGCAAGAAGTCAGCGATGAAGTTTCGAAATATCGAAATTTTCAACTGCTATCGTCCGAGAAAAGACTCAGGGTTTCCGAAAATGTCATTTGTATGAAAATAGGTAGAGAATTGACGAATCTACGGCCGTTTTTTAATTTTTTGACACCGCACGAAATTCGACCACTTCCGGTCTGCGCAGAAGTTTCAAATATAGTTTATCAAGTAGCCAACACATGGTTTCCCGATAGAGAATTAGGTCCCAGATCGGTATCTGTTACAGGCACTGAGAAATAGGCTCCGGCGAAAAAAAAAATAATAATAATAAATAATAATTTTAGTAATCACAATAGGCTTTCAGACGAAAGTCTGAAAGCCTAATAATAATAATAATTTTAGTAATCTCAATAGGCTTTCAGACGAAAGTCTGAAAGCCTAACTAGATCTGCTACTGTCCCATGCAGATATGAAAGCTTTCATATTCATCGTCACGTGTCATAGATTATATCAAGTATCTCAAATAAAAGGATAAGAATAACAAACTATCAAAATTGGTCAAAAACTCGCGAAGTTACAAGTCTAAATATAGTATGAAACATTGCATAATCTGAAAACTAAAGGGAAATAACTGATACTTGTGTTGCTGTAATCGGGATGACTTCCCACTTCAAAACTTTCAGAAAAATGAAATGAAAATGGTAAGAAAACATCGAAAAATTAAATGAGAAAACTTTGAACAAAACTAAAAACTTTTGAATCAGGTTGATTCCAATTGTTTGAATATTTACGTTAAATATGTAAATTTGAAAAATTATAAAGACATAATTATCAAAATCGGTCAAAACTCACAAAGTTACAAATTTAAATGTAGTGAGAAACATTGCACCCTCGGCAAAAAAATAATCTTTAAACTAAAGGGAAATAACCCAAACTTGTATAGCTGTAATCGGGCTTCCAAAATTAGAGATATGTTATATAATTATGGTTTCCAATATGTTTGGTTATAAGTAGGAAATCGTGACAACTTCTTAAGCATGTTTTAAACAAAGGGTCATAGACTGCAATATACAAGAATGGCGCTTTGCAATAAAAAAAAACTGCTCAAAGCAAGATTTCTATGCAGAAATGAAATAAGTAATAGAACCAGAAAAACATTTATCCACTATAATAAATAAGCAACATAGAGAAAATGAAATCAAATTGAATGGTTGTTTAACGTCCTACTGTTTTGTTCCTAAAATGGGCTAATGAAGACGGGCATACGCCATAAAGTGTGCAATGAGGGAAATTTTACCCGGGCAGCGGCGTTATGGCCTACAAGGTTGGACAGGCGACCATACTCCTTGTCACGTACAACCAAGAAATCGAAACAACGCCAGTTGACTCAATGACAGACGTTATGATACAGAGCGCACGTGCTAACCATTCAGTCACGCAACCTCCCTAAAATCTGCAAATTGCTGACCTACAGATAGAAACATTTCAACCGGGCGAAATCTTCTATTTTATTAGTTTAACTTGCACGGTACCTTTAGTTATCAACCGAATATTACAAAACTTTTAAAAATAAGCTCCCCCTGACCAGCTAAATCGTTCGCAATAAACGTTTTCCCCTTAAAATCGGCAAATTGCTGACTTTAAAGTGAGAAACATTACAACCGGGTGAATTTTTCTGTTTTATCACTTTTACAGTATCTTTGATTACCATCCGATTATTACAAAACTTTAAAAATAAAAAAAAAAGAGAGAAATGCGGCTTAACGTCCATTCGACACAAACTAGGTCATTTCGGGACTAACATATGTTTTTTAATTTTATTTAAAAACTCCCCTTGCGCGTACTGGTCTTTAGCTGTTGGGAGGAAACCGAATGGCACGGAGAAAACCCACGAGGTTGGACACCATACTCCATGTCACGTGCAATCTCGAAATCGAAACGACGCCCGTTGACTCAATGACAGACGTTACGATACAGCGTGCACATGCTAACCATTCAGCCATTCAGCCTCCCTTAAAAATAAGCTCCCCCTGACCAGCTTAATTGTTCGCAATAAACATTAGCCCTCTAAAATCGGCAAATTGCTGACTTTAAAGTGGGAAACATTATAACCGGGCGAAATTTTATGTTTTAACAGTTTAATTCGCACAGTATTTTAATTACCAACCGATTATTACAAAACTTTTGAAAATAAGCTCCAACTGACCAGCTTAATCGTATGCAATAAACGTTTGACCTGAATTGAAAGTTCTGCAACGAGGAAGATCATCTCGATTTTCCGGCGTAGTCCCCCCTTGTCAGTGAGGCAGAACGGAGGGCCTGACAAGGACAGCTGTCTAGTCGTTCGCGTGGGACGAAAAACCAAGGTCGCGTGTACACATTGGAGTGCACGTAAAATATCCCTAAGCAGTTGGAATTCGATACTGTTGAATAAGCTCTATACAATGACTAAATGTGCAGATTGTAGTCACACACACTGCATGTTTCGCTTAACAATGAAAGGGTGCCGTTTTCAATGTTCGATCCTTTTATTCTTCTACTCCAGATATTTTGGACTGTTGATCGAAGTTTTCATTTAAAAGACTACCGATAAGACTCTTTGTAGAAGAAGTTCCCAAAAAGTATTATGTTGACTTTAAGAGAAAAGAACCTTTAAAGATGCTCCAAATCGTAAACATACGACTTTTTGTTTACAGTACCTTTGATTACCAACCGATTATTACAAAACTTTAAAAATAAAAGAGAAAGAGAGAAATGCGGCTCAACGTCCATTCGACACAAACTAGGTCATTTCGGGACAGACATATGTTTTTTAATTGTATTTATAAACTAGCCTTGCGCGTACGGGTCTTTAGCCGTGGGAGGAAACCGAAGGACACGGAGAAAACCCACGAGGTTGGACATCATACTCCATGTCACGTGCAACTTGGAAATCGAAACGACGCCGGTTGACTCAATGACAGACGTTACGATACAGCGCGCGTATGCTAACCATTCAGCCTCCCTAAAATCTGGAAATTGCTGACTTATAGCAAGAAACATTTTAACCGGGCGAAATTTTCTGTTTTAACAGTTTAATTCACACGGTATTTTAATTACCAACCGATTATTACAAAACTTTTGAAAATAAGCTCCAACTGACCAGCTTAATCGTATGCAATAAACGTTTGGCCTGAATTGAAAGTTCTGCAACGAGGAAGATCATCTCGATTTTCCGGCGTGGTCCCCCCTTGTCAGTGAGGCAGAACGGAGGGCCTGACAAGGACAGCTGTCTAGTCGTTCGGGTGGGACGAAAAACCAAGGTCGCGTGTACACATTGGAGTGCACGTAAAATATCCCTAAGCAGTTGGAATTCGATACTGTTGAATAAGCTCTATACAATGACTAAATGTGCAGATTGTAGTCACACACACTGCATGTTTCGCTTAACAATGAAAGGGTGCCGTTTTCAATGATCGATCCTTTTATTCTTCTACTCCAGATATTTTGGACTGTTGATCGAAGTTTTCATATAAAAGACTACCGATAAGACTCTTTGTAGAAGAAGTTCCCAAAAAGTATTATGTTGACTTTAAGAGAAAAGAACCTTTAAAGATGCTCCAAATCGTAAACATACGACTTTTTGGATTTTCGATCTCCTTTTTTCAGCTATCCCTGATATTTAAAAAAAAGATACAACGATTTCACACAACAGGCCAGCTATTACACTCTCGATTAACAAGAGTTTCACCGCCCTCCCTTCATTATAACCGAAGTTATCTTGCCCTAAAGAATCAACAAATCAGCATGCTTATTTCTGCTTACCCTAGGCAGAAAATGCTCATCTTTGAACTCAATCATGACATTGACATAGTGAACGTTTACACCAAGATTGAACATTCTAGCTTAATTAGAAGGAGAGTTATTGTGTTTCAAAGTTTCGGCCCTTCAAATTGCTACTACTTTTCATATTCACTTCAAAATGGCAACCATCAATTGACCTAAATCAAAATTCTTCTCTGAACAATTTTTAGACCATCTTTCAAGGATTCAGAAAATATAACTCCCGTGTCTGTAAGTAAAATAGCAAAAAAGCCTTAGGGATTTTTCACGTTTCAAGATGGTGGCACTTCCGGTTCGATCAACAAACTTTATATTTTGTGTACAAATCAGTAATTACTTGTCTAGTATCCAAAAAAAAAATCAGGTCATTCTGACCTATATTTCGATGATTTTTTTGAAAATTTTGATCTTTAATTTCGTCAAGGGGAGATAATTTAGAAAATTTCTAATTATATTTTTGAAGTCACATCGGTAAGGTCTACATATATACTAAATTTCATGACAATCGTACAACTATTAAAGAAGTTGTCAAATTGGTCTAAACTTCCGGTTCGAAATCACAGCTTTTTTTAACAGTTTAATTCACACGGTATTTTAATTACCAACCGATTATTACAAAACTTTTGAAAATAAGCTCCAACTGACCAGCTTAATCGTATGCAATAAACGTTTGGCCTGAATTGAAAGTTCTGCAACGAGGAAGATCATCTCGATTTTCCGGCGTGGTCCCCCCTTGTCAGTGAGGCAGAACGGAGGGCCTGACAAGGACAGCTGTCTAGTCGTTCGGGTGGGACGAAAAACCAAGGTCGCGTGTACACATTGGAGTGCACGTAAAATATCCCTAAGCAGTTGGAATTCGATACTGTTGAATAAGCTCTATACAATGACTAAATGTGCAGATTGTAGTCACACACACTGCATGTTTCGCTTAACAATGAAAGGGTGCTGTTTTCATTGTTCGATCCTTTTATTCTTCTACTCCTGACATGTTGGACTGTTGATCGATGGTTTCATATAAAAGACTACCAATAAGACTCTTTGTAGAAGAAGTTCCGAAAAAATAGTATGTTGACTTTACGAGAAAGAGCTCTAAACATGCTCCAAATTGTAAAAATACGACTTTTTGGATTTTCAATCTCTTTTTTTCGGCTATCCCTGATATTTAAAAAAAATGATACAATGATTTCATACAACAGGCTAGCTATTAGACTCTCTATTGACAAAAGTTTCACCGCCCTTCCTTCATTATAACCGAAGTTATCGTGACCTAAAGAATCAACAAATCAGCATGCTTATCTCTGCTTACCCTAAGCAGAAAATGCTCATCTTTGAACTCAATCATAACATTGACCTAGTGAACGTCTACAACAAGTTTGAACATTCTAGCTTAATTAGAATGAGAGTTATTGTGCTCCAAAGTCTCAGCCCTTCAAATTTCTACTACTTTTCATATTCACTTCAAAATGGCAACCATCAGTTGACCTAAATCAAAATTCTGCTCCCTGCGATTTTTGGGCCATCCTTCAAGGATTCAGAAAATATAATTCTCGTGTCTGTAAGTAAAATAGCAAAAAAGCCTTAGGGATTTTTCACTTTTCAAGATGGTGGCACTTCCAGATTGAGCTACAAACTCCATTTTTTGTGTACTAATCAGTGGTCTCGTAGGTAATATCTAAAAAAAAATTCAAGATGATCTGACCTATATTTCGTCGATTTTTTTGAAAATTTCGATCCCCAATTTCTCCAAGGGGAGATAATTTAGAAAATTTTAAAAGTCATTTTTAAACTCGCATCGGTAAGATCTACTTACATTCCCAATTTCATAAAAATCGTGTATCTATTAAAGAAGTTGTCAAATTGGTCATGACTTCCGGAACGAAATCACAGCGACGAATTTTCGAAATTCGAAAATTTGAAATTGCAGGTGAAATTGGTTTTCGTCGAGGTTTTCAAAGAATTTTTTTTTAGTAAAATAGGTCTATCAATAACAAAGTTACGACTATGCATTGTTAATTTTTTCGTTCGTAAAATTCGGTGATTTCGAATTCGCAACGTTTCGAAAATATATTTAATGAACAGCCACCACCCATTTTTGGGGGGGTAGGTCAAAGTTTCAGAAACATCCTATGGTTAGATTCTGTGAAATCCGATTTGCAGGAGAAACACAAAAAAAAAAAATAATAATAATCTTAACAGAAACAATAAGCTTTCATATGAAATATGAAAGCTTAATAATCTTAACAGAAACAATAAGCTTTCATATGAAATATGAAAGCTTAATAATCTTAACAGAAACAATAATCTTTCATATGAAATATGAAAGCTTAATAACTTTAACAGAAACAATAAGCTTTCATATGTAATATGAAAGCTTAATAATCTTAACAGAAACAATAAGCTTTCATATGTAATATGAAAGCTTAACTAGATCTACTAAGCAGATATTAAAGCTTTCATATTCACGGTCAGTTTCTGTCGCATCTCATGAGTTATATAAAGAATCTTAAAAAGGAAAAAGAATTAATGAAATCCGCCAAAAACTCACCGATTTATAACGAGAAACAATTCAACCGGTTCAAATTCTACCTTACTTAAAAACAGAGGTGTTATGTTCCAATGTGATCAGTCAAATTGCTTATTGCTCCTAAATCTACGCAGAAATTCTCAACATCAAACTTAGTCAAGGTAATGACATAATGAATCTATATTTGGAATTTTGTCACTGTCACTTCATTATAACCAAAGTTATCGTGCCCCAAAGAATCAACCAATCAGATTGCTTATCTCTGCTTACTGTAAGCAGACAATGCTCATCTTCGCACTCCTTCATGGCACTGACCTAATCAATGCCTTCACCAAAATTAAACATTCTGCCCCAATTAGAAGGAGAGTTATTTTGTTTCAAATTCTCGACCAATCAAATTGCTCATCGCTCTGCTTATCCAGGGCAGACAATGCTCATTGTCGAACGTATTCAAGGTATTGATGTAATGAAACTATACACCAAGTTTCATCACTCTGACTGAAGTGAAAGTGTCCGAAACCATCAACCAATCTAATTGCTTATCACTGCTTACCCTAAGCATAAAATGCTCATCTACGAACTCCATGTTTTTAATGTATGGGGATCACGGTGGCTCAGTGATAAGAGACACTGATTAACTAACCAGTAGGTCTTGGGCTCTCTCCCGGGGTTTGACCAGAAAGTCAATTGTACAGGCTTGACTACCCTTGTTAGCTGTACAGGACAGTAGGTCTGAACGGTCTGAAAGGGAATAGTGTCTAATTGTCAGGATGGGACGAAAAGCAATGTTCTGTGTACACATTGGCGTGCACGTAAAAGATTCCTTGATAGAGTATATCGTAATATAGATATCCGGGCAAAATCTATCTGTTTGTCTTCAATGGTCCAGTCGGTGTATAAAGTAGGACTTTTGCCCTACTCCGTATAAGATTTCAAATCTTTGAAGTTTAAAGATAAGCATACCCGGTCCCTGAAATCTTAAATGGGACTTGCTTTTTCGCCCCTCTGTTCTGTACAGACTGGGCTAATACAGTAAAACATTGTAACAATCTACAGAGAGTAAATTTAACTTGTTGACTAAATAATCTTCAATACTTCCAATTAGCGGTATGTAGTGACAAGGATCGTGACCCAGATGGGAAATACTTGAACTTTCTAGACAAGAAACCTGATATCTAATTAGGTATAGCACTAATAAGTTTCATTACATACTAAATTTTTATATGATTGCTTGTCGCACTTGGCATTCATACCCATAGGTCCATCTTTAAATTTAAAACTGGTAGAAATCGAGGGTTGAACATGGTATTGCATCGTCACTGTTGTATTATTGCTTATCGCCCTTGACATTGTATTAAAGGCAGTTTTATATTCATAGGGCCAGAACGGTAAATTATAAAAAGTGTAAATTATTACCCAGAGTTGAACAGTATTTGTGATTTTGCCTGGTAACGCCAAAACTCGATCATGTACTAAATAATGGCGGCACAGTAAAATTTCTTGATTGTCAAGTTTTTGGTTATAAATAAACCCTCGCGATTTTTTTTTTAGTATGGAATCAAATCTACGGCTATTTCTGTAAAACACATGTTTTTTTTTTTTCTTTTTCAGGCTTTCGTCGCTTTCGCTGTCTGTTTGACAGTAGCTGCTTCCCAATACATCTATGCTAAAATCGGACACGGTTTCGGACATGGTGTTGGTGTCTTTGGAAACGGAAATGGTAAAGGATATGGAAGAGGACATGCCGGTGTTGGACATGGTCTTGTTGGTGTAGGAGCTATTGGCAACGGACTCAACCATGGTATTGGACATGGTATCCAAGGAAACCGACTCAGACACCGAATAGTAGCTGTTGGCAAAGTCGGTGTTATTGGTAACGGAATTGGTCATGGTATTGTTGGTAACGGTATCGGACACGGTATTGTTGGAAACGGAATTGGTCATGGTCTTGTTGGTGTAGGAGCTATTGGCAACGGACTCAACCATGGTATTGGACATGGTATCCAAGGAAACCGACTCAGACACCGAATAGTAGGCAAAGTCGGTGTTATTGGTAACGGAATTGGTCATGGTATTGTTGGTAACGGTATCGGACACGGTATTGTTGGAAACGGAATTGGTCATGGTATCGTTGGTAACGGTATCGGACATGGTATCATTGGAAACGGAATCGGACACGGACTTATTGGACATGGAAAGATTGGTAACGGCATTGGGCATGGCATCGTTGGTAACGGTATCGGACACGGTGTTGTTGGAAACGGAATTGGTCATGGTATCGTTGGTAACGGTATCGGACATGGTATCATTGGAAACGGAATCGGACACGGACTTATTGGACATGGAAAGATTGGTAACGGCATTAGGCATGACATCGTTTGTAACGGTATCGGACACGGTATTGTTGGACACGGTATTGGTCATGGTATCGTTGGTAACGGTATCGGACACGGTATAATTGGAAACGGACTTGTTGGACATGGAAAGATTGGAGCTTACAAACAATCATACAACTACAACGGGTACAACAACGGCCCATACAACCGATACAACAACGGACTATAGAAGTACAACCAATACAATAATAAAGGATACAATAGTTACAACGGCCCCTACAATTACAACAACAGTTACAACAATGGTCACAATAACAACGAATATGGGAAGGGATATAACAACTACAATATCAACGGATACAACAACTACAACCGTTATCCTTCATACAATAACTATCAAGGTTGCGGTAACAACAAATATTAAGACAGTACGGCCATTTGATAGCATAATATTACCATAGCTTTAATACTTATAAATACTAGTATATAGTTTCTATTGTTCATGCATAATGTATATACGTAAATCAGGGAGTTAAGATATATATAAATTTAATAAAATAATAAACATATAAACTCTTGTTATTTATCCGTTTATAGCTTACTACTAGTCCGGTCTATAGCTTGATAACCTCAATGTGCATATATACGATACGTCACATCCTGTCTTCATTACGTTTGGTCAAAGGTCACGAGATGTAAATAGGGATATTGCTAATCCTAATCCTAACCCAAGACCTAACCTTAGCGCTTACCCTAACCCTAACCTACAATCTCGCCTGTCCAATCTCCTGGGTTTACCCCGGGACCTGCGGTTTCCTCCCACTGTTAATATGCGCAAGCAGATTATTGAAATAAAATTAAACCATATGTTAGTCCCAAAATGACCTAGTTTGCGTCGAGTGGACGTTAAACCCCATCTCTCTCTCTCTCTCTCTCTCTCTCGCTCTCTCTCCGTGTCATGGTTATTCAGTGCATATAACGGTAATTTCGATATGTCAATTACTTCACGCAAACCTTAAAGTAATGTACAATTATTCCACCCTCGCATATTGTTTAGGGATTTCCCCACAAACAGGTCTCATCTTACCGCTCCCATGGAAGACAGCGAATAGAATGTAGCATACCTGGAATGCCGAATGATTCTTGAAGAAACGAGTGAGTTACCATTACTGGAAAAAACGGTATTATGTCAATAGTACTGCTAGTTCAAAAGCGTTTTATAGCTGAGGCGCTGGAGGCGGCAGCCTCCCCGCGAAAAAAATCAAAGCAGTTGAAAAAATAAAACGGGAGAAAAATGCTAAAACCGATGCGAAAAATGAAAATGTACCCCAGTTAGGGAGGGCTCTAAAGACAGACAAAAGGGTCCCACGAATGACAAAAGGGTCCCTAGGGCCAAGGGAAAGGGACCCCGAGGCCAACTCAATCGTTTTCTATACACTGTTACTGTCGAATCCACTACTGAATGAGAATGCAGCCATTGCATTGGGATGACAATCATCAATCAAGAACCTCCCCTCGCGACAGAGGGCACTCAAAATAGTACAGCCTCCGCCATGATAAACCTTAAACCGACCCTATTCTAGTTCTGTAACTGAAAGTCAAAATGGTGAAAGATGTTATTTGGTCAACATTTATCTACACTAACACAGACATTTTCAGATGAGGCGTGTAATAAAGTGGCTTAAATATATGAAAAAATTGAAAGAACTGATCGCAACGTATACCCTGCATTTGTTAGGTGTGTGGTTGCGAATGGGATATAGCGTCTTGTGCCACCACCCCCACCCCATCACACACACATATACCACCCCGATTCTTCAATCCAAACTGATTAGAACCTGAGTAGGCCGTAGCGAGCGCCGCTGCCCGGGCAAAAATTCCCTCATAGCACACTGTATGGCGTATGCCCGTCTTCCATTAGCCCTGGTCAGGTGCAGAAGAGTAGGACGTAAAACCCCATTTCATTTCTGCTATTTATGCTATGAATTCGTTAAGTTTTGCACTGTTATTTCTGCTATGAGTTCGTTGATCGTTTCACTGTTATTTCTGCTGTGAACTCGATCAAGACAATGACCTAGTGAACGTCTACAGTTTGAACATTCTAGCTGACCTACAGCGGGCCAAATTTTCTATTTTAACAGTTTAATTTGCACGGTACCTTTAGTTATCAACCGAATATTACAAAACTTTTAAAAATAAGCTCCCCCTGAACAGCTTAATCGTTCGCAATAAACGGGGTTGGACAATTTTAACAGTTTAATTTGCACGGTACCTTTAGTTATCAACCGAATATTACAAAACTTTTAAAAATAAGCTCCCCCTGAACAGCTTAATCGTTCGCAATAAACGGGGTTGGACATCATATTCCATGTCACGTGCAACCTGGAGATCGAAACGACGCCCGTTTACTCAATGACAGACGTTACGATACAGCGCGCACATGCTAACCATTCAGCCATTCAGCCTCCCTGGATTCGGAAAATTGCTGACTTATAGCAAGAAACATTTCAACCGGGCGAAATTTTCTGTTTTAACAGTTTAATGGGCATGGTACTTTAATTACCAACCGATTATTACAAAACTTTTGAAAATAAGCTCCAACTGACCAGCTTAATCGTATGCAATAAAAGTTTGGCTTGAATTGAAAGTTCTGCACGGAGAAAGTTCATCTCAATTTCCAGGCGTGGTTCCCCCTTGTCAGTGAGGCAGAACGGAGGGCCTGACAAGCACAGCTGTCTAGTTCGGATGGGACGAAAACCACAGTCCCGTGTACACATTGGAGTGCACGTAAGATATCCCTAAGCAGTTGGAATTCGATACTGTTGAATAAGCTCTATACGATGACTAAATGTGTAGATTGTAGTCACCCACACTGCATGTTTCGCTTAACAATGAAAGGGTGCCGTTTTCAATGTTCGATCCTTTTGTTCTTCTACTCCTGATATGTTGGACTGTTGATCAATGGTTTCATATAAAAGACTACCAATAAGGCTCTTTGTAGAAGAATTTCCCAACAAATATTATGTTGACTTTACGAGAAAGACCTCTAAACATACTCCAAATTGTAAAAATACGACTTTTTGGATTTTCAATCTCTTTTTTTTCGGCTATCCCTGATATTTAAAAAAAATGATACAATGATTTCACACAACAGGCTAGCTATTAGACTCTCTATTGACAAAAGTTTCACCGCCCTCCCTTCATTATAACCGAAGTTATCGTGCCCTAAAGAATCAACAAATCAACATGCTTATCTCTGCTTATCCTAAGCAGAAAATGCTCATCTTTGAACTCCATCATAACATTGACCTACTGAACGTCTACACCAAGTTTGAACATTCTAGCTTAATTAGAATGAGAGTTATTGTGCTCCAAAGTCTCGGCCCTTGAAATTGCTTCTATTTTTCATTTTCAATTCAAAATGGTGACTCCCGGTTGACCTAAATCAAAATTCTATTCGCGACATTTTTTAGGCCTTCCTACAAGGATTCAGAAAATATAACTCCCGAGTCTGTAAGTAAAATAGCAAAAAAGCCCTATTGATTTTTCACGTTTCAAGATGGTGGCACTTCCGGTTCGATCGACAAACTCCATATTTTGTGTACGAATCAGTAATTCCTTGTCTAGTATCGAAAAAAAAATTAGGTCATTCTGACCTATATTTGGACGATTTTTTTGAAAACTTTGATCCTTAATTTCACCAAGGGGAGATAATTTCGAAAATTTCTAATTATATTTTTGAAGTCACATCGGTAGGATCTACTTATATACTAAATTTCATGAAAATCGTACAACTATTAAAGAAGTTGTCAAATTGGTCTAAACTTCCGGTACGAAATCACAGCGACGAATTTTCGAAATTCGAAAATCCGAAACTGCAGATTTATAGCAATTGTGTCAAGGTACTCAAAGAAAAAAGATTTAGTAAAATAGGTCGAATAGTCACAAAGTTACAGCATTGTAGGTCGAATGCATTCGTTCGTAAAATTCGGTGATTTCGGATACGTAAAACTTTTTGAAAATATATTTAAACAACAGCCACCACCCATTTTTGGGGGGATAGGTAAAAGTTTCAGAACGATACTATGGTTAGATTCTGAGAAATCCGATTTGTGGATAAAACACACAAAAAAAAAAAAACTAGATCTGCTACTGTCCCATGCAGATATGAAAGCTTTCATATTCATCGTCACGTGTCATTGATTGTATCAAGTATCCTAAATAAAAGGATTAGAAGAAAAAATTATCAAAATTGGTCAAAAACTCGCGAAGTTACAAGTCTAAATATAGTATGAAACATTGCACCCAGGCATAACAATAATCTGAAAACTAAAGGGAAATAACTGAAACTTGTATAACTGTAATGAGACGGATGAGAAAATGAAATGAAAATGGCGGGAAAAAAAAATTAAAAATGGCAGGTTGGACAGGCGACCTTACTCCTTGTCACGTACAACCGGGCATTCGAAAACACGCTAGTTAACTCAATGACAGGCGTGCGTGCTAACCCCCCTTTGAAATCAGACACGTGCAATATGTCATATAGGAAGAATAAGAAGTCGCTCACAAGAAAATGGTAAATTAATGAGTTTAGGTCAAAAGGTTGAGTTACTGTCTTAGAGTACTTAATAGTTTTAAAGAGACACGTTAAGGGTTGTTCATAGTTAAATGAAAGTTTAATTTTAAATAAGACCAATAAAATTAGGATTTAATAATGCCAGACTAATATTTCCAATATGTTTGGTTATAAGTAGGAAATCGTGACGACTTCTTAAGCATGTTTTAAACAAAGGATCATGTTTGTTTAAACAAGAATGGCACTCTGCAATAAAAAAAACTGGCCAAAGCAAGATTTCTATGCAGAAATTAAATAATTGCTAGAACCAGAAAAATATTTATCCACTATAATAAATAAGCAACATAGAGAAAATGAAATGAAATTGAATGGGGTTTAACGTTCGACTGTTCTGCTTCTAAAATGGGCTAATGAAGACGGGCATATGCCATAAAGTGTGCAATGAGGGAAATTTTACCCGGGCAGCGGCGGTTACGGCCTACGAGGTTGGACAGGCGACCATACTCCTTGTCACGTACAACCAAGAAATCGAAACAACGCCAGTTGACTCAATGACAGACGTTATGATACAGAGCGCACATGCTAACCATTCAGCCACGCAACCTCCCTAAAATCGGCAAATTGCTGACCTACAGCGAGAAACATTTCAACCGGGCCAAATTTTCTATTGTAACAGTTTAATTTGCACGGTACCTTTAGTTATCAACCGAATATTACAAAACTTTTAAAAATAAGCTCCCCCTGACCAGCTTAAGCGTTCGCAATAAACGTTTGCCCCTTAAAATCGGCAAATTGCTGACTTTAAAGTGAGAAACATTACAACCGGGCGAAATTTTCTGTTTTATCACTTTTACAGTACCTTTGATTACCAACCGATTATTACAAAACTTAAAAGAGAAAGAGAGAAATGCGGCCTAATGCCCATTCGACACAAACTAGGTCATTTCAGGACTAACATATGTTTTTTAATTTTATTTAAAAACTCCCCTTGCGCTTACAGGTCTTTAGCCGTTGGGAGGAAACCGAAGGACACGGAGAAAACCCACGAGGTTGGACATCATACTTCATGTCACGTGCAACCTGGAGATCGAAACGACGCCCGTTGACTCAATGACAAACGTTACGATACAGCGAGCACATGCTAACCATTCAGCCATCCAGCCTCCCTGAATTCGGAAAATTGCCGATTATTACAAAACTTTAAAAATAAAAGAGAAAGAGAGAAATGCGGCCTAATGTCCATTCGACAAAACTAGGTCATTTCAGGACTAACATATGTTTTTTAATTTTATTTAAAAACTCCCCTTGCGCTTACAGGTCTTTAGCCTTTGGGAGGAAACCGAAGGACACGGAGAAAACCCACGAGGTTGGACATCATACTTCATGTCACGTGCAACCTGGAGATCGAAACGACGCCCGTTGACTCAATGACAAACGTTACGATACAGCGAGCACATGCTAACCATTCAGCCATCCAGCCTCCTTGAATTCGGAAAATTGCCGATTATTACAAAACTTTAAAAATAAAAGAGAAAGAGAGAAATGCGGCCTAATGTCCATTCGACACAAACTAGGTCATTTCAGGACTAACATATGTTTTTTAATTTTATTTAAAAACTCCCCTTGCGCTTACAGGTCTTTAGCCGTTGGGAGGAAACCGAAGGACACGGAGAAAACCCACGAGGTTGGACATCATACTTCATGTCACGTGCAACCTGGAGATCGAAACGACGCCCGTTGACTCAATGACAGACGTTACGATACAGCGCGTACTTGCTAACCATTCAGCCATTCAGCCTCCCTGAATTCAGAAAATTGCTGACTTATAGCAAGAAACATTTCAACCGGGCGAAATTTTCTGTTTTAACAGTTTAATGTGCACGGTACTTTAATTACCAACCGATTATTACAAAACTTTTGAAAATATGCTCCAACTGACCAGCTTAATCGTATACAATAAACGTTTTCGCCTGAATTGAAAGTTCTTCACGGAGAAAGTTCATGTCGATTTCCCGGCGTGGTTCCCCTTGTCAGTGAGGCAGAACGGAGGGCCTGACAAGCACAGCTGTCTAATCATTCGGATGGGACGAAAAACCAAGGTCCCGTGTACACATTGGAGTGCACGTAAAATATCCCTAAGCAGTTGGAATTCGATACTGTTGAATAAGCTCTATACGATGACTAAATGTGTAGATTGTAGTCACCCACACTGCATGTTTCGCTTAACAATGAAAGGGTGCCGTTTTCAATGTTCGATCCTTTTGTTCTTCTACTCCTGATATGTTGGACTGTTGATCGATGGTTTCATATAAAAGACTACCAATAAGACTCTTTGTAGAAGAAGTTCCCAAAAAATATTATGTTGACTTTACGAGAAAGACCTCTAAACATGCTCCAAATTGTGAAAATACGACTTTTTGGATTTTCAATCTCTTTTTTTTCGGCTATCCCTGATATTTAGAAAAAATAATACAATGATTTCACACAACATGCCAGCTATTAGACTCTCTATTGACAAAAGTTTCACCGCCCTCCCTTCATTATAACCGAAGTTATCGTGCCCTAAAGAATCAACAAATTAGCATGCTTATCTCTGCTTACCCTAAGCAGAAAATGCTCATCTTTAACCTCAATCATAACATTGACCTAGTGAACGTCTACACCAAGTTTGAACATTCTAGCTTAATTAGAAGGAGAGTAATTGTGTTCCAAATTCCCGACCCTTCAAATTGCTTCTATTTTTCATTTTCAATTCAAAATGGTGACCATCACGTGACCGAAATCAAAATTCTATTCGCGACATTTTTTAGGCCTTCCTACAAGGATTCAGAAAATATAACTCCCGAGTCTGTAAGTAAAATAGCAAAAAAGCCTTATTGATTTTTCACTTTTAAATATGGCGGCACTTCCGGTTCGATCGACAAACTCCATATTTTGTGTACAAATCAGTAATTACTGATCTAGTATCCAAAAAAAAAATCAGGTCATTCTGACCTATATTTCGATGATTTTTTTGAAAATTTTGATCCTTAATTTCGTCAAGGGGAGATAATTTAGAAAATTTCTAATTACATTTTTGATGTCACATCGGTAAGATCTACTTAGATACTAAATTTCATGAAAATCGTACAACTATTAAAGAAGTTGTCAAATTGGTCTAAACTTCCGGTTCGAAATCACAGCGACGAATTTTCGAAATTCGAAAATGTGAAACTGCAGATGAAAATGATTTTTTTAAAGGTATTCAAGGAAAAAAGAATTAGTAAAATCGGTCAAAAAATAACAAAGTTACGACTATGCATTGTCATTTTTTTCGTTCGTAAAATTCGGTGATTTCGGATTCGTAAAACGTTTCGAAAATATATTTAATCAAGGTTCGCACCCCATTTTTGGGGGGGTAGGTCAAAATTTCAAAAAGATCCCATGGATAGATTCTGAGAAATCCGATTTGCAGAAAACACACACACAAAAAAAAAAATAACTAGATCTGCTACTGTCCCATGCAGATATGAAAGCTTTCATATTCATCGTCACGTGTCATTGATTGTATCAAGTAACCTAAATAAAAGGATACGAAGAAAAAATTATTAAAATTGGTCAAAAACTCGCGAAGTTACAAGTCTAAATATAGTATGAAACATTGCACCCAGGCATAACAATAATCTGAAAACTAAAGGGAAATAACTGAAACTTGTATTACTGTAATGAGACGGATGAGAAAATGAAATGAAAATGGCGGGAAAAAAAAATTAAAAATGGCAGGTTGGACAGGCGACCTTACTCCTTGTCACGTACAACCGGGCATTCGAAAACACGCTAGTTTACTCAATGACAGGCGCGCGTGCTTACCATTCAGCCACTCAACCCCCCTTTGAAATCAGACACGTGCAATATGTCATATAGGAAGAATAAGAAGTCGCTCACAACAAAATGGTAAATTAATGAGTTTAGGTCAAAAGGTTGAGCTACTGTTTTAGAGTACTTAATAGTTTTAAAGAGACACGTTAAGGGTTGTTCATAGTTAAATGAAAGTTTAATTTTAAATAAGACCAATAAAATTAGGATTTAATAATGCCAGACTAATATTTCCAATATGTTTGGTTATAAGTAGGAAATCGTGACGACTTCTTAAGCATGTTTTAAACAAAGGATCATGTTTGTTTAAACAAGAATGGCACTCTGCAATAAAAAAAACTGGCCAAAGCAAGATTTCTATGCAGAAATTAAATAATTGCTAGAACCAGAAAAATATTTATCCACTATAATAAATAAGCAACATAGAGAAAATGAAATGAAATTGAATGGGGTTTAACGTCCGACTGTTCTGCTCCTAAAATGGGCTAATGAAGACGGGCATATGCCATAATGTGTGCAATGAGGGAAATTTTACCCGGGCAGCGGCGGTTACGGCCTACGAGGTTGGACAGGCAACCATACTCCTTGTCACGTACAACCAAAAAATCGAAACAACGGCAGTTGACTCAATGACAGACGTTATGATACAGAGCGCACGTGCTAACCATTCAGCCACGCAACCTCCCTAAAATCGGCAAATTGCTGACCTACAGCGAGATACATTTCAACCGGGCCAAATTTTCTATTGTAACAGTTTAATTTGCACGGTACCTTTAGTTATCAACCGAATATTACAAAACTTTTAAAAATAAGCTCCCCCCTGACCAGCTTAAGCGTTCGCAATAAACGTTTGCCACTTAAAATCGGGAAATTGCTGACTTTAAAGTGAGAAACATTACAACCGGGCGAAATTTTCTGTTTGATGACTTTTACAGTACCTTTGATTACCAACCGATTATTTTCTGTTTTATCACTTTTACAGTACCTTTGATTACCAACCGATTATTACAAAACTTTAAAAATAAAAGAGAAAGAGAGAAATGCGGCCTAATGTCCATTCGACACAAACTAGGTCATTTCGGGACTAACATATGTTTTTTAATTTTATTTAAAAACTCCCCCTGCGCTTACAGGTCTTTAGCCGTTGGGAGGAAACCGAAGAACACGGAGAAAACCCACAAGGTTGGACATCATACTTCATGTCACGTGCAACCTGGAGATCGAAACGACGCCCGTTGACTCAATGACAGACGTTACGATACAGTGCGCACATGCTAACCATTCAGCCATTCAGCCTCCCTGAATTCAGAAAATTGCTGACTTATAGCAAGAAACATTTCAACCGGGCGAAATTTTCTGTTTTAACAGTTTAATGTGCACGGTACTTTAATTACCAACCGATTATTACAAAACTTTTGAAAATAAGCTCCAACTGACCAGCTTAATCGTATGCAATAAACGTTTTCGCCTGAATTGAAAGTTCTGCACGGAGAAAGTTCATCTCGATTTCCCGGCGTGGTTCCCCTTGTCAGTGAGGCAGAACGGAGGGCCTGACAAGCACAGCTGTCTAGTCATTCGGATGGGACGAAAAACCAAGGTCCCGTGTACACATTGGAGTGCACGTAAAATATCCCTAAGCAGTTGGAATTCGATACTGTTGAATAAGCTCTATACGATGACTAAATGTGTAGATTGTAGTCACCCACACTGCATGTTTCGCTTAACAATGAAAGGGTGCCGTTTTCAATGTTCGACCCTTTTGTTCTTCTACTCCTGATATGTTGGACTGTTGATCGATGGTTTCATATAAAAGACTACCAATAAGACTCTTTGTACAAGAAGTTCCCAAAAAATATTATGTTGACTTTACGAGAAAGACCTCTAAACATGCTCCAAATTGTAAAAATACGACTTTTTGGGTTTTCAATCTCTTTTTTTCGGCTATCCCTGATATTTAGAAAAAATAATACAATGATTTCACACAACAGGCTAGCTATTAGACTCTCTATTGACAAAAGTTTCACCGCCCTCCCTTCATTATAACCGAAGTTATCGTGCCCTAAAGAATCAACAAATTAGCTTGTTTATCTCTGCTTACCCTAAGCAGAAAATGCTCATCTTTGAACTCAATCATAACATTGACCTAGTGAACGTCTACACCAAGTTTGAACATTCTAGCTTAATTAGAAGGAGAGTAATTGTGTTCCAAAGTCCCGACCCTTCAAATTGCTTCTATTTTTCATTTTCAATTCAAAATGGTGACCATCACGTGACCGAAATCAAAATTCTATTCGCGACATTTTTTAGGCCTTCCTACAAGGATTCAGAAAATATAACTCCCGAGTCTGTAAGTAAAATAGCAAAAAAGCCTTATTGATTTTTCACTTTTAAATATGGCGGCACTTCCGGTTCGATCGACAAACTCCATATTTTGTGTACAAATCAGTAATTACTTATCTAGTATCCAAAAAAAAAATCAGGTCATTCTGACCTATATTTCGATGATTTTTTTGAAAATTTTGATCCTTAATTTCGTCAAGGGGAGATAATTTAGAAAATTTCTAATTATATTTTTGAAGTCACATCGGTAGGATCTACTTAGATACTAAATTTCATGAAAATCGTACAACTATTAAAGAAGTTGTCAAATTGGTCTAATCTTCCGGTTCGAAATCACAGCGACGAATTTTCGAAATTCGAAAATGTGAAACTGCAGATGAAAATGTTTTTTTTAAAGGTATTCAAAGAAAAAAGAATTAGTAAAATAGGTCAAAAAATAACAAAGTTACGACTATGCATTGTCATTTTTTTCGTTCGTAAAATTCGGTGATTTCGGATTCGTAAAACGTTTCGAAAATATATTTAATCAAGGTTCGCACCCCATTTTTGGGGGGGTAGGTCAAAATTTCAGAAAGATCCTATGGATAGATTCTGAGAAATCCGATTTGCAGAAAACACACACAAAAAAAAATAATAATAATAATAACTTTAACAGAAACAATAAGCTTTCATATGTAATATGAAAGCTTAATAATAATAATTTTAGTAATCTCAATAGGCTTTCAGACGAAAGTCTGAAAGCCTAATAACTAGACCTGCAAGCAGCACGGAACCGGCTTTCAGGAATCATACAGGAAGTTTATTATAGCATAGCCGATCCATTGAGCTACCAAACTTTAATTGTTTTACTTCAGTGACACCGTCTATCATATGTAAAAGTAATATGTGCTGGCGAAAAGACCGGTCAAAATTGTAAATTATGGCAAAATTACGTCACTTCCGGTGTTGAAAGAAATTTTTATAGGTGAAAAGTAAGTCGAAAATTCGCAACATACAAAATACAAACTTTGTTTTATACATATCGGGCAATAAATAATTAACCTATAACCAATAAACTGAAATTAAGAAGGTCAAAAAATTAAAAGTGACCCTGGGACAATTGGCTATTTTTCGACAAGGGAACATGCTAGAAGCCTTTTCTTGATATCAATATGATGGTATTGATTCAATCTTACTGCCCATTAGAGTCAGACATTATAAAGTTAAACGAATAATAAACATAAATCACTTCAAAAAAATGTTTGTTTTGAAGGCCAAAAATACGTTTTTTGAAAAAATTACATTACTTCCGGTGACATTGAAAGTGTTAATTTAGTTCATAGAAGTCATAAATGGCACAAGGCATCAAATGGTAAAATATAAAAATCGAATAATAATTGACACTTTTATAGACCAAAAACCTTGAAAAGTGACTTATAGAAGATCGCCTATTTCTCTGTAACCGTACAAGTTAGAAACCATTTTGTGGTATCTGTATGGTCGTATGGCTTCATTCTATTCGTTGATGGGAATCAAATATCATAATTTTAAAATTATTATAAGGCAGACTCATTTGAATAAAATATTTGTTTTTTAGGTTTAAAATACAGTTTTTGCCCAAATGACGTCATTTCCGGTCACAGTGAAATTGTAAAATTGGCTTGACCTAGTCCAAATTGACATTAAGCATCAAATGGAAAAAAATATTGCAAATCGAATAATAATTCACTCTTTTATAGGCAAAATAACGTGAAAAGTGATGCATGTAAAATTGCATATTCCTCGGCAACTGCTCATATTACAAACTAATTTTTGCATACAATCTCTTCTTCTGGATTATTGCTACGAGTTTATTAAAATTACAAATAAATATTTCAAAATATGAAGACGCTGAATGAATTGTAAACAACTGAATTTTACACTTTATTTTACATTTTATTCGAAATTGCCCGAAAATGAAATTGAAATTAAAAAATCTGAGCTAAGGATATTGTGCACCTTTGCAGGGTGCATAATTTTAGTTATATCAGTTTTGAAAAAAAGTAATATTTGCTTTAAAAAAGTAGTACCGAACTGTCAAAATTATAGTTTTTGTTAATATTACGCCACTTCCGTTGCCGACAGAAAAATTTCACCATAACAAAAAAAATTACAATTGGGACCACGGAGCATATGAACTTTGTTTTATACAAATCGAACAATAAATAATATTTCTGGGTACGAAAAACTAAATTAGCCGTTGGCGGCTAACGCAAATAACTGAGACAATTTTCTTTCCCATTTCTGCTCAAGTAGGATGATATTTTAACCCTGTGTAAAATACCATCAAAAAATATTCATAAATAAAAAAGGTTTTCGTAAAAAAAATATTTTTTTTTCAAAATATCGGACATTTTTTCGACTACTTCCGGTTTTACGATCGTTGTTGTGATAGCTTTACGAAGTTCTTTGGATACTTAACTTTCTGTACCAGAAGTGTCAGAAACATCCATTGAGTAGTTTTGGAAAAAAAGATAAATTAAAGAGCGTTTACAAAAATTTAACGATTTTTCAATTTTTTTCAAAGTTTGATGTCATTTTTGGACCACCCATATTATTTCAATGCTTTTCATTTTGGATTCACTATATAGACAACCGATAGGACTATGAGTAAGAAAAGTTTCAGAAAAATCGTAGGCGTCGTTTTCGAGAAAAGGGCGTCTCAGAATATTAAAAAATCGGAAAATACTAGATTTTTGGCATACAATAATTTATTTCCTTACCATCAAAATCGTATTTTTTAGATACCATATGATGGTCCATTAATAGGGCTATCTAACGACACTTTAGTTCTTTTGATCCGCTATTACCTAAGTGAGCAATCAAGTTTTTCGCAAGTGCGACAATATTTTTAAACTTTTTTTCCATTTTTTGAATACTTCCGGTATGGTTATTATTGTCGGAATAATTTTAATAGCCGGTTTGGGCGCTAAAATAGCCACAGGGCTCTGTAATGATATATTACATTATCTGATCAGATAAAATGCCCCTGAGAAATCCTATGTTCAAAAGTGCCAAAAACGCCAAAAATTTAAAATATCAAAAATTAAATTTCAATAATTACATACATATTATACATCGTTAGAATCGTAATTAGGTCAGCTATCTGAATATACAACCTTTTTTTAAAAATCTCTTTAAATAGAAAAATAGTAGAGCATTTTTCAAAATTTCACGATTTTTCGACTTTTTTCGATTTTCAGTCCCTTTTTTATTCTATTCCAGACATTTCAAAGTCTTATTGGTTGGCTTCATGCAAAGTACCTCCAAAAGGACTCTCGATAGAAAAAATTAAAAAAAAAATTGTAGGTTAAGTTTTCGAGATACAGTCGTCCAAAAATGCTAAAAATCAGAAAATTCTTGATTTTCAGCGTGCCATATTTTGCTTCCTGATCATAGTATCCGTATGAATTGGGTATCATACGATAGTACAATCCTAGTGCAGTCCAATGGTACCATAATTTCTTTAATCCATTGACATCGTGCGGAGAAATCGCATTTTTCCCCAAAATATCCGTTTTTTGCATTTTTTTCAAAATATTGCACATTATTTCGACCACTTCCGGTTGAAGGATTCTTGTCGAAATTGCTTTATAAGTTGGTATTGGACTATAACTTCATGTTCCAGAAGTTTCAGAAACGTCAATTCTGCCATAAAACGAAACCCGAGCTCACAAAATGGGAAGAAAATTCGAAAAAAATCGAAAAATAAAGGGCGATAACTCTGAATGAAACTTATATTACTGGAATCGGATGGACTTCAGGTATCCAAAAATGTAGGTCAAATTTGAAAATTTTGAAAAATAACAAAAATTGTCTCGTAAACAACATGTTTTCAATTTTCGAACGATAAAAGTAATAGACGAATGTTCGAAATTGAAAAATGTGAGATAGCCATTGTCTCAGAAAAGATTCAGGGATTCCGAAAATGTAATTTGTTTGAAAATGGATAAAGAATTGACGAAACTATGGCCGATTTTCAATTTTCAGACAACGTACAAAGTTCGGTCACTTCCGGTATGCGCAGAAACTTCAAAAATATTTTATCAAGTAGCCACCACATGGTTTCCCGATAGAAAATCTAATTCCAGACCGATATCTGTTTCCATCATGGAGATCTAGGCTCCCGCGGTAAATAATAATAATAATAACTAGACCTGCAAGCAGCACTGAACCGGCTTTCAGGAATCATACAAGAAGTTTATTATACCATAGCCGATCCATTGAGCTACCAAACTATACTTTAGTTGTTTTGCTTCAGTGACACCCTCTATCATATCTAAAAGTAATATTTGCTGGCTAAAAGACCGATCAAAATTGTAAATTATGGCAAAAGTATGTCACTTCCGGTGCCGAAAGAAATTTTTATAGATGAAAAATAAGTCGAAAATTCGCAACATACAAAATACAAACTTTTTTTTATAAATATCGGACAATAAATAATTAACCTATAACCCATAAACTGAAATTAAGAAGGTAAAAAACTGAAAAGTGACCCTCGGAAAATTGGTTATTATTCGACAAGGGAACATGCTAGAAGATTTTTCTTGATATCAATATGATGGTATTGATTCAGTCTTACTGCCCATTAGAGTCAGACGTTATAAAGTTAAACGAATAATAAATATAAATCCCTTCAAAAAAATGTTTGTTTTAAAGGCTAAAAATACGTTTTTTGCAAAAATTACATTACTTCCGGTGATATTGAAAATTTTAACTTGGTTCATAGAAGTCATAAATAGCATAAGGCATGAAATGGTAAATAAATTGTAAAAATCGAATAATAATTGACAGTTTTACAGACCAAAAACCTTGAAAAGTGACTTATAGAAGATCGCCTATTTGTCTGTAACCGTACAAGTTAGAAACCATTTTGTGGTATCTGTATGGTCGTATGGCTTCATTTTATTCGTTGATGGGAATCAAATATCATAATTTTAAAAATATTATAAGGCAGACTCATTTGAATAAAATATTTATTTTTTAGGTTAAAAATACAGTTTTTGCCCAAATGACGTCATTTCCGGTCGCAGTGAAAATGTAAAATTGGCTTGACCTAGTCCAAATTGGCATTAGGCATCAAATGGAAAAAAAATATTGCAAATCGAATAATAATTAACTCTTTTATAGGCAAAATAACGTGAAAAGTGATGCATGCAAAATTGCATATTTCTCGGCAACTGCTCATATTACAAACTAATTTTCGCATACATTCTCTTCGTCTGGATTATTGCTACGAGTTTATGAAAATTACAAATAAATATTTCAAAATATGAAGACGCTGAATGAATTGTAAATAACTGAATTTTACACTTTATTTTACATTTTATTCGAAATTGCCCGAAAATGAAGTTGAAATTAAAAAATATGAGCTAAGGTTTTTGTGCACCTTTGCAGGGTGCATCCTTTTAGTCATATCAGTTTTGAAAAAAAATAATATTTGCTTTCAAAAAGTGGTACCGAACTGTCAAAATTGTAGTTTTTGTTAATATTACGTCACTTCCGTTGCCGACAGAAAAATTTCACCGTAACAAAAAAAATTACAATTGGGACCATGGTGCATATGAACTTTGTTTTATACAAATCGAACAATAAATAATTTTTCTGGGTACGAAAAACTAAATTAGCCGATGGTGGCTAACGCAAATTACCGAGACAATTTTTTTTCTCATTTCTGCTCAAGTACGATGATATTTTAACCCTGTGTAAAATATCATCAAAAAATATTCATAAATAAAAAAGGTTTTCGTAAAAAAATTAATTTTTTTCGAAATATCGGACATTTTTTCGACTACTTCCGGTTTTACGATCGTTGTTGTGATAGCTTTACGAAGTCCTTTGGATACTTAACTGTACGTACCAGAAGTGTCAGAAACATCCATTGAGTAGTTTTGGAAAAAAAGATAAATTAAAGAGCGTTTCAAAAAATTTAACGATTTTTCAATTTTTTTCAAAGTTTGAGGCCATTTTTCGACCACTTATATTATTTCAATGCTTTTCATTTTGGATTCCCTATATAGACAACTGACAGGACTTTGAGTAAGAAACGTTTAAGAAAAATCGTAGGCGTCGTTTTCGAGAAAAGGGCGTCTCAGAATGTTAAAAAATTGGAAAATACTAGATTTTTGGCATACAATAATTTATTTCCTTACCATCGAAATCGTATTATTTAGATACCATATGATGGTCCATTAATAGGGCTATCCAGCGACACTTTAGTTCTTTTGGTCCGCTATTACCTAAGGAAGAAATCAAGTTTTTCGCAAGTGCGACAATGTTTTTACTCTTTTTTTTCATTTTTTGAATACTTCCGGTATGGTTATTATTGTCGGAATAGTTCTAATAGCCGGTTTGGGCACTAAAATAGCCACAGGGCTCTGTAATGATATATTACATTATCTGATCAGATAAAATGCCCCTGAGAAATCCTATGTTCAAAAGTGCCAAAAATGCAAAAAAATTAAAATATAGAAAATTAAATTTTAATAATTACATACATATTATACATCGTTAGAATCGTAATTAGGTCAGCTATCTGAATATACAACCTTTTTTTAAAAATCTCTTAAAATAAAAAAATAGTAGAGCATTTTCCAAAATTTCACGATTTTTCGACTTTTTTCGATTTTCAGTCCCTTTTTTATCCTATTCCAGACATTTCAAAGTCCTATTGGATAGCTTCATGTCAAATACCCCCAAAGGACTCTCGATAGAAAAAATTTAAAAAATATTGCAGGTTAAGTTTTCGAGATACAGGCGTCCAAAAACGCTCCAAATCAGAAAATACTTGATTTTCAGCGTGCCATATTTTGCTGTCTGTTCATAGTATCCGTATGAATGGGGTATCATATGATAGTCCAACAATCGTGCCATCAAACGGTACCTTCATTCGTTTAATCCATTGATATCGGACAGAGAAATAGCGTTTTCCCCCAAAATATCCATTTTTTGCATTTTTTTCAAAATATTGAACATTATTTCGACCACTTCCGGTTTGAAGATCCGTGTCGAAATTGCTTTATCAGTTAGTATTGGACTATAACTTCATGTTCCATAAGTTTCATAAACGTCAATTCTACCATAAAACGAAACCCGAGCTCGCAAAATGGGAAGAAAATTCGAAAAAAATCGGAAAATAAAGGGCGATAATTCTGAATGAAACTTATATTACTGGAATCGGATGGACTTCAGGTATCCAAAAATGTAGGTCAAATTTGAAAATTTTGAAAAATAACAAAAATTGTCTCGTAAACAACATGTTTTCAATTTTCGAACGATAAAAGTCATAGACGAATGTTCGAAATTGAAAAATGTGAGATAGCCATTGTCTCAGAAAAGATTCAGGGATTCGAAAAATGTAATTTGTTTGAAAATGGATAAAGAATTGACGAAAATATGGCCGATTTTCAATTTTTAGAGAAAGTACAAAGTTCGGTCACTTCCGGTATGCGCAGAAATTTCAAAAATATTTTATCAAGTAGCCACCACATGGTTTCCCGATAGAAAAGCTAATTCCAGATCGATATCTGTTTTCGATCATGGAGATCTAGGCCCTCGCGGTAAATAATAATAATAATAATAATAATAATAATAATAATTTTAGTAATCTCAATAGGCTTTCAGACGAAAGTCTGAAAGCCTAATAACTAGACCTGCAAGCAGCACTGAACCGGCTTTCAGGAATCATACAGGAAGTTTATTATACCATAGCCGATCCATTGAGCTACCAAACTATACTTTAGTTGTTTTGCTTCAGTGACACCCTCTATCATATCTAAAAGTAATATTTGCTGGCTAAAAGACCGGTCAAAATTGTAAATTATGGCAAAAGTATGCCACTTCCGGTGCCGAAAGAAATTTTTATAGATGAAAAATAAGTCGAAAATTCGCAACATACAAAATACAAACTTTTTTTTATAAATATCGGACAATAAATAATTAACCTATAACCCATAAACTGAAATTAAGAAGGTAAAAAACTGAAAAGTGACCCTCGGAAAATTGGTTATTATTCGACAAGGGAACATGCTAGAAGATTTTTCTTGATATCAATATGATGGTATTGATTCAGTCTTACTGCCCATTAGAGTCAGACGTTATAAAGTTAAACGAATAATAAATATAAATCCCTTCAAAAAAATGTTTGTTTTAAAGGCTAAAAATACGTTTTTTGCAAAAATTACATTACTTCCGGTGATATTGAAAATTTTAACTTGGTTCATAGAAGTCATAAATAGCATAAGGCATGAAATGGTAAATAAATTGTAAAAATCGAATAATAATTGACAGTTTTACAGACCAAAAACCTTGAAAAGTGACTTATAGAAGATCGCCTATTTCTCTGTAACCGTACAAGTTAGAAACCATTTTGTGGTATCTGTATGGTCGTATGGCTTCATTTTATTCGTTGATGGGAATCAAATATCATAATTTTAAAAATATTATAAGGCAGACTCATTTGAATAAAATATTTATTTTTTAGGTTAAAAATACAGTTTTTGCCCAAATGACGTCATTTCCGGTCACAGTGAAAATGTAAAATTGGCTTGACCTAGTCCAAATTGGCATTAGGCATCAAATGGAAAAAAAATATTGCAAATCGAATAATAATTAACTCTTTTATAGGCAAAATAACGTGAAAAGTGATGCATGCAAAATTGCATATTTCTCGGCAACTGCTCATATTACAAACTAATTTTCGCATACATTCTCTTCGTCTGGATTATTGCTACGAGTTTATGAAAATTACAAATAAATATTTCAAAATATGAAGACGCTGAATGAATTGTAAATAACTGAATTTTACACTTTATTTTACATTTTATTCGAAATTGCCCGAAAATGAAGTTGAAATTAAAAAATATGAGCTAAGGTTTTTGTGCACCTTTGCAGGGTGCATCCTTTTAGTCATATCAGTTTTGAAAAAAAATAATATTTGCTTTCAAAAAGTGGTACCGAACTGTCAAAATTGTAGTTTTTGTTAATATTACGTCACTTCCGTTGCCGACAGAAAAATTTCACCGTAACAAAAAAAAATACAATTGGGACCATGGTGCATATGAACTTTGTTTTATACAAATCGAACAATAAATAATTTTTCTGGGTACGAAAAACTAAATTAGCCGATGGTGGCTAACGCAAATTACCGAGACAATTTTTTTTCTCATTTCTGCTCAAGTACGATGATATTTTAACCCTGTGTAAAATATCATCAAAAAATATTCATAAATAAAAAAGGTTTTCGTAAAAAAATTAATTTTTTTCGAAATATCGGACATTTTTTCGACTACTTCCGGTTTTACGATCGTTGTTGTGATAGCTTTACGAAGTCCTTTGGATACTTAACTGTACGTACCAGAAGTGTCAGAAACATCCATTGAGTAGTTTTGGAAAAAAAGATAAATTAAAGAGCGTTTCAAAAAATTTAACGATTTTTCAATTTTTTTCAAAGTTTGAGGCCATTTTTCGACCACTTATATTATTTCAATGCTTTTCATTTTGGATTCCCTATATAGACAACTGACAGGACTTTGAGTAAGAAACGTTTAAGAAAAATCGTAGGCGTCGTTTTCGAGAAAAGGGCGTCTCAGAATGTTAAAAAATTGGAAAATACTAGATTTTTGGCATACAATAATTTATTTCCTTACCATCGAAATCGTATTATTTAGATACCATATGATGGTCCATTAATAGGGCTATCCAGCGACACTTTAGTTCTTTTGGTCCGCTATTACCTAAGGGAGAAATCAAGTTTTTCGCAAGTGCGACAATGTTTTTACTCTTTTTTTTCATTTTTTGAATACTTCCGGTATGGTTATTATTGTCGGAATAGTTCTAATAGCCGGTTTGGGCACTAAAATAGCCACAGGGCTCTGTAATGATATATTACATTATCTGATCAGATAAAATGCCCCTGAGAAATCCTATGTTCAAAAGTGCCAAAAATGCAAAAAAATTAAAATATAGAAAATTAAATTTTAATAATTACATACATATTATACATCGTTAGAATCGTAATTAGGTCAGCTATCTGAATATACAACCTTTTTTTAAAAATCTCTTAAAATAAAAAAATAGTAGAGCATTTTCCAAAATTTCACGATTTTTCGACTTTTTTCGATTTTCAGTCCCTTTTTTATCCTATTCCAGACATTTCAAAGTCCTATTGGATGGCTTCATGTCAAATACCTCCCAAAGGACTCTCGATAGAAAAAATTTAAAAAATATTGCAGGTTAAGTTTTCGAGATACAGGCGTCCAAAAACGCTCCAAATCAGAAAATACTTGATTTTCAGCGTGCCATATTTTGCTGTCTGTTCATAGTATCCGTATGAATGGGGTATCATATGATAGTCCAACAATCGTGCCATCAAACGGTACCTTCATTCGTTTAATCCATTGATATCGGACAGAGAAATAGCGTTTTTCCCCAAAATATCCATTTTTTGCATTTTTTTCAAAATATTGAACATTATTTCGACCACTTCCGGTTTGAAGATCCGTGTCGAAATTGCTTTATCAGTTGGTATTGGACTATAACTTCATGTTCCAGAAGTTTCATAAACGTCAATTCTACCATAAAACGAAACCCGAGCTCGCAAAATGGGAAGAAAATTCGAAAAAAATCGGAAAATAAAGGGCGATAACTCTGAATGAAACTTATATTACTGGAATCGGATGGACTTCAGGTATCCAAAAATGTAGGTCAAATTTGAAAATTTTGAAAAATAACAAAAATTGTCTCGTAAACAACATGTTTTCAATTTTCGAACGATAAAAGTCATAGACGAATGTTCGAAATTGAAAAATGTGAGATAGCCATTGTCTCAGAAAAGATTCAGGGATTCCAAAAATGTAATTTGTTTGAAAATGGATAAAGAATTGACGAAACTATGGCCGATTTTCAATTTTTAGAGAAAGTACAAAGTTCGGTCACTTCCGGTATGCGCAGAAATTTCAAAAATATTTTATCAAGTAGCCACCACATGGTTTCCCGATAGAAAAGCTAATTCCAGATCGATATCTGTTTTCGATCATGGAGATCTAGGCCCTCGCGGTAAATAATAATAATAATAATAACTAGATCTGCTACTGTCCCATGCAGATATGAAAGCTTTCATATTCATCGTCACGTGTCATTGATTGTATCAAGTATCCTAAATAAAAGGATAAGAAGAAAAAATTATTAAAATTGGTCAAAAACTCGCGAAGTTACAAGTCTAAATATAGTATGAAACATTGCACCCAGGCATAACAATAATCTGAAAACTAAAGGGAAATAACTGAAACTTGTATTACTGTAATGAGACGAATGAGAAAATGAAATGAAAATGGCGGGAAAAAAAATTAAAAATGGCAGGTTGGACAGGCGACCTTACTCCTTGTCACGTACAACCGGGCATTCGAAAACACGCTAGTTAACTCAATGACAGGCGCGCGTGCTAACCATTCAGGCACCCAACCCCCTTTGAAATCAGACACGTGCAATATGTCATATTGGAAGAATAAGAAGTCGCTCACAACAAAATGGTAAATTAATGAGTTTAGGTCAAAAGGTTGAGCTACTGTTTTAGAGTACTTAATAGTTTTAAAGAGACACGTTAAGGGTTGTTCATAGTTAAATGAAAGTTTAATTTTAAATAAGACCAATAAAATTAGGATTTAATAATGCCAGACTAATATTTCCAATATGTTTGGTTATAAGTAGGAAATCGTGACGACTTCTTAAGCATGTTTTAAACAAAGGATCATGTTTGTTTAAACAAGAATGGCACTCTGCAATAAAAAAAACTGGCAAAAGCAAGATTTCTATGCAGAAATTAAATAATTGCTAGAACCAGAAAAATATTTATCCACTATAATAAATAAGCAACATAGAGAAAATGGAATGAAATTGAATGGGGTTTAACGTCCGACTGTTCTGCTCCTAAAATGGGCTAATGAAGACGGGCATATGCCATAAAGTGTGCAATGAGGGAAATGTTACCCGGGCAGCGGCGGTTACGGCCTACGAGGTTGGACAGGCGACCATACTCCTTCACGTACAACCAAGAAATCGAAACAACGCCAGTTGACTCAATGACAGACGTTATGATACAGAGCGCACGTGCTAACCATTCAGCCACGCAACCTCCCTAAAATCGGCAAATTGCTGACCTACAGCGAGAAACATTTCAACCGGGCCAAATTTTCTATTGTAACAGTTTAATTTGCACGGTACCTTTAGTTATCAACCGAATATTACAAAACTTTTAAAAATAAGCTCCCCCTGACCAGCTTAAGCGTTCACAATAAACGTTTGCCCCTTAAAATCGGTAAATTGCTGACTTTAAAGTGAGAAACATTACAACCGGGGGCAATTTTCTGTTTTATCACTTTTACAGTACCTTTGATTACCAACCGATTATTACAAAACTTTAAAAATAAAAGAGAAAGAGAGAAATGCGGCCTAATGTCCATTCGACACAAACTAGGTCATTTCGGGACTAACATATGTTTTTTAATTTTATTTAAAAACTCCCCTTGCGCTTACAAGTCTTTAGCCGTTGGGAGGAAACCGAAGGACACGGAGAAAACCCACGAGGTTGGACATCATACTTCATGTCACGTCCAACCTGGAGATCGAAACGACGCCCGTTGACTCAATGACAGACGTTACGATACAGTGCGCACATGCTAACCATTCAGCCATTCAGCCTCCCTGAATTCAGAAAATTGCTGACTTATAGCAAGAAACATTTCAACCGGGCGAAATTTTCTGTTTTAACAGTTTAATGTGCACGGTACTTTAATTACCAACCGATTATTACAAAACTTTTGAAAATAAGCTCCAACTGACCAGCTTAATCGTATGCAATAAACGTTTTCGCCTGAATTGAAAGTTCTGCGCGGAGAAAGTTCATCTCGATTTCCCGGCGTGGTTACCCTTGTCAGTGAGGCAGAACGGAGGGCCTGACAAGCACAGCTGTCTAGTCATTCGGATGGGACGAAAAACCAAGGTCCCGTGTACACATTGGAGTGCACGTAAAATATCCCTAAGCAGTTGGAATTCGATACTGTTGAATAAGCTCTATACGATGACTAAATGTGTAGATTGTAGTCACCCACAATGCATGTTTCGCTTAACAATGAAAGGGTGCCGTTTTCAATGTTCGATCCTTTTGTTCTTCTACTCCTGATATGTTGGACTGTTGATCGATGGTTTCATATAAAAGACTACCAATAAGACTCTTTGTACAAGAAGTTCCCAAAAAATATTATGTTGACTTTACGAGAAAGACCTCTAAACATGCTCCAAATTGTAAAAATACGACTTTTTGGGTTTTCAATCTCTTTTTTTCGGCTATCCCTGATATTTAGAAAAAATAATACAATGATTTCACACAACAGGCTAGCTATTAGACTCTCTATTGACAAAAGTTTCACCGCCCTCCCTTCATTATAACCGAAGTTATCGTGCCCTAAAGAATCAACAAATTAGCTTGTTTATCTCTGCTTACCCTAAGCAGAAAATGCTCATCTTTGAACTCAATCATAACATTGACCTAGTGAACGTCTACACCAAGTTTGAACATTCTAGCTTAATTAGAAGGAGAGTAATTGTGTTCCAAAGTCCCGACCCTTCAAATTGCTTCTATTTTTCATTTTCAATTCAAAATGGTGACCATCACGTGACCGAAATCAAAATTCTATTCGCGACATTTTTTAGGCCTTCCTACAAGGATTCAGAAAATATAACTCCCGAGTCTGTAAGTAAAATAGCAAAAAAGCCTTATTGATTTTTCACTTTTAAATATGGCGGCACTTCCGGTTCGATCGACAAACTCCATATTTTGTGTACAAATCAGTAATTACTTATCTAGTATCCAAAAAAAAAATCAGGTCATTCTGACCTATATTTCGATGATTTTTTTGAAAATTTTGATCCTTAATTTCGTCAAGGGGAGATAATTTAGAAAATTTCTAATTATATTTTTGAAGTCACATCGGTAGGATCTACTTAGATACTAAATTTCATGAAAATCGTACAACTATTAAAGAAGTTGTCAAATTGGTCTAATCTTCCGGTTCGAAATCACAGCGACGAATTTTCGAAATTCGAAAATGTGAAACTGCAGATGAAAATGGTTTTTTTTAAAGGTATTCAAAGAAAAAAGAATTAGTAAAATCGGTCAAAAAATAACAAAGTTACGACTATGCATTGTCATTTTTTTCGTTCGTAAAATTCGGTGATTTCGGATTCGTAAAACGTTTCGAAAATATATTTAATCAAGGTTCGCACCCCATTTTTGGGGGGGTAGGTCAAAATTTCAGAAAGATCCTATGGATAGATTCTGAGAAATCCGATTTGCAGAAAACACACAAAAAAAAAAATAATAATAACTAGATCTGCTACTGTCCCATGCAGATATGAAAGCTTTCATATTCATCGTCACGTGTCATTGATTGTATCAAGTAACCTAAATAAAAGGATACGAAGAAAAAATTATTAAAATTGGTCAAAAACTCGCGAAGTTACAAGTCTAAATATAGCATGAAACATTGCACCCAGGCATAACAATAATCTGAAAACTAAAGGGAAATAACTGAAACTTGTATTACTGTAATGAGACGGATGAGAAAATGAAATGAAAATGGCGGGAAAAAAAATTAAAAATGGCAGGTTGGACAGGCGACCTTACTCCTTGTCACGTACAACCGGGCATTCGAAAACACGGCCTACGAGGTTGGACAGGCAACCATACTCCTTGTCACGTACAACCAAAAAATCGAAACAACGGCAGTTGACTCAATGACAGACGTTATGATACAGAGCGCACGTGCTAACCATTCAGCCACGCAACCTCCCTAAAATCGGCAAATTGCTGACCTACAGCGAGAAACATTTCAACCGGGCCAAATTTTCTATTGTAACAGTTTAATTTGCACGGTACCTTTAGTTATCAACCGAATATTACAAAACTTTTAAAAATAAGCTCCCCCCTGACCAGCTTAAGCGTTCGCAATAAACGTTTGCCACTTAAAATCGGGAAATTGCTGACTTTAAAGTGAGAAACATTACAACCGGGCGAAATTTTCTGTTTTATGACTTTTACAGTACCTTTGATTACCAACCGATTATTTTCTGTTTTATCACTTTTACAGTACCTTTGATTACCAACCGATTATTACAAAACTTTAAAAATAAAAGAGAAAGAGAGAAATGCGGCCTAATGTCCATTCGACACAAACTAGGTCATTTCGGGACTAACATATGTTTTTTAATTTTATTTAAAAACTCCCCCTGCGCTTACAGGTCTTTAGCCGTTGGGAGGAAACCGAAGAACACGGAGAAAACCCACAAGGTTGGACATCATACTTCATGTCACGTGCAACCTGGAGATCGAAACGACGCCCGTTGACTCAATGACAGACGTTACGATACAGTGCGCACATGCTAACCATTCAGCCATTCAGCCTCCCTGAATTCAGAAAATTGCTGACTTATAGCAAGAAACATTTCAACCGGGCGAAATTTTCTGTTTTAACAGTTTAATGTGCACGGTACTTTAATTACCAACCGATTATTACAAAACTTTTGAAAATAAGCTCCAACTGACCAGCTTAATCGTATGCAATAAACGTTTTCGCCTGAATTGAAAGTTCTGCACGGAGAAAGTTCATCTCGATTTCCCGGCGTGGTTCCCCTTGTCAGTGAGGCAGAACGGAGGGCCTGACAAGCACAGCTGTCTAGTCATTCGGATGGGACGAAAAACCAAGGTCCCGTGTACACATTGGAGTGCACGTAAAATATCCCTAAGCAGTTGGAATTCGATACTGTTGAATAAGCTCTATACGATGACTAAATGTGTAGATTGTAGTCACCCACACTGCATGTTTCGCTTAACAATGAAAGGGTGCCGTTTTCAATGTTCGATCCTTTTGTTCTTCTACTCCTGATATGTTGGACTGTTGATCGATGGTTTCATATAAAAGACTACCAATAAGACTCTTTGTACAAGAAGTTCCCAAAAAATATTATGTTGACTTTACGAGAAAGACCTCTAAACATGCTCCAAATTGTAAAAATACGACTTTTTGGGTTTTCAATCTCTTTTTTTCGGCTATCCCTGATATTTAGAAAAAATAATACAATGATTTCACACAACAGGCTAGCTATTAGACTCTCTATTGACAAAAGTTTCACCGCCCTCCCTTCATTATAACCGAAGTTATCGTGCCCTAAAGAATCAACAAATTAGCTTGTTTATCTCTGCTTACCCTAAGCAGAAAATGCTCATCTTTGAACTCAATCATAACATTGACCTAGTGAACGTCTACACCAAGTTTGAACATTCTAGCTTAATTAGAAGGAGAGTAATTGTGTTCCAAAGTCCCGACCCTTCAAATTGCTTCTATTTTTCATTTTCAATTCAAAATGGTGACCATCACGTGACCGAAATCAAAATTCTATTCGCGACATTTTTTAGGCCTTCCTACAAGGATTCAGAAAATATAACTCCCGAGTCTGTAAGTAAAATAGCAAAAAAGCCTTATTGATTTTTCACTTTTAAATATGGCGGCACTTCCGGTTCGATCGACAAACTCCATATTTTGTGTACAAATCAGTAATTACTTATCTAGTATCCAAAAAAAAAATCAGGTCATTCTGACCTATATTTCGATGATTTTTTTGAAAATTTTGATCCTTAATTTCGTCAAGGGGAGATAATTTAGAAAATTTCTAATTATATTTTTGAAGTCACATCGGTAGGATCTACTTAGATACTAAATTTCATGAAAATCGTACAACTATTAAAGAAGTTGTCAAATTGGTCTAATCTTCCGGTTCGAAATCACAGCGACGAATTTTCGAAATTCGAAAATGTGAAACTGCAGATGAAAATGGTTTTTTTATAGGTATTCAAAGAAAAAAGAATTAGTAAAATCGGTCAAAAAATAACAAAGTTACGACTATGCATTGTCATTTTTTTCGTTCGTAAAATTCGGTGATTTCGGATTCGTAAAACGTTTCGAAAATATATTTAATCAAGGTTCGCACCCCATTTTTGGGGGGGTAGGTCAAAATTTCAGAAAGATCCTATGGATAGATTCTGAGAAATCCGATTTGCAGAAAACACACAAAAAAAAAAATAATAATAACTAGATCTGCTACTGTCCCATGCAGATATGAAAGCTTTCATATTCATCGTCACGTGTCATTGATTGTATCAAGTAACCTAAATAAAAGGATACGAAGAAAAAATTATTAAAATTGGTCAAAAACTCGCGAAGTTACAAGTCTAAATATAGTATGAAACATTGCACCCAGGCATAACAATAATCTGAAAACTAAAGGGAAATAACTGAAACTTGTATTACTGTAATGAGACGGATGAGAAAATGAAATGAAAATGGCGGGAAAAAAAATTAAAAATGGCAGGTTGGACAGGCGACCTTACTCCTTGTCACGTACAACCGGGCATTCGAAAACACGCTAGTTTACTCAATGACAGGCGCGCGTGCTTACCATTCAGCCACTCAACCCCCCTTTGAAATCAGACACGTGCAATATGTCATATAGGAAGAATAAGAAGTCGCTCACAACAAAATGGTAAATTAATGAGTTTAGGTCAAAAGGTTGAGCTACTGTTTTAGAGTACTTAATAGTTTTAAAGAGACACGTTAAGGGTTGTTCATAGATAAATGAAAGTTTAATTTTAAATAAGACCAATAAAATTAGGATTTAATAATGCCAGACTAATATTTCCAATATGTTTGGTTATAAGTAGGAAATCGTGACGACTTCTTAAGCATGTTTTAAACAAAGGATCATGTTTGTTTAAACAAGAATGGCACTCTGCAATAAAAAAAACTGGCCAAAGCAAGATTTCTATGCAGAAATTAAATAATTGCTAGAACCAGAAAAATATTTATCCACTATAATAAATAAGCAACATAGAGAAAATGAAATGAAATTGAATGGGGTTTAACGTCCGACTGTTCTGCTCCTAAAATGGGCTAATGAAGACGGGCATATGCCATAATGTGTGCAATGAGGGAAATTTTACCCGGGCAGCGGCGGTTACGGCCTACGAGGTTGGACAGGCAACCATACTCCTTGTCACGTACAACCAAAAAATCGAAACAACGGCAGTTGACTCAATGACAGACGTTATGATACAGAGCGCACGTGCTAACCATTCAGCCACGCAACCTCCCTAAAATCGGCAAATTGCTGACCTACAGCGAGAAACATTTCAACCGGGCCAAATTTTCTATTGTAACAGTTTAATTTGCACGGTACCTTTAGTTATCAACCGAATATTACAAAACTTTTAAAAATAAGCTCCCCCCTGACCAGCTTAAGCGTTCGCAATAAACGTTTGCCACTTAAAATCGGGAAATTGCTGACTTTAAAGTGAGAAACATTACAACCGGGCGAAATTTTCTGTTTTATGACTTTTACAGTACCTTTGATTACCAACCGATTATTTTCTGTTTTATCACTTTTACAGTACCTTTGATTACCAACCGATTATTACAAAACTTTAAAAATAAAAGAGAAAGAGAGAAATGCGGCCTAATGTCCATTCGACACAAACTAGGTCATTTCGGGACTAACATATGTTTTTTAATTTTATTTAAAAACTCCCCCTGCGCTTACAGGTCTTTAGCCGTTGGGAGGAAACCGAAGAACACGGAGAAAACCCACAAGGTTGGACATCATACTTCATGTCACGTGCAACCTGGAGATCGAAACGACGCCCGTTGACTCAATGACAGACGTTACGATACAGTGCGCACATGCTAACCATTCAGCCATTCAGCCTCCCTGAATTCAGAAAATTGCTGACTTATAGCAAGAAACATTTCAACCGGGCGAAATTTTCTGTTTTAACAGTTTAATGTGCACGGTACTTTAATTACCAACCGATTATTACAAAACTTTTGAAAATAAGCTCCAACTGACCAGCTTAATCGTATGCAATAAACGTTTTCGCCTGAATTGAAAGTTCTGCACGGAGAAAGTTCATCTCGATTTCCCGGCGTGGTTCCCCTTGTCAGTGAGGCAGAACGGAGGGCCTGACAAGCACAGCTGTCTAGTCATTCGGATGGGACGAAAAACCAAGGTCCCGTGTACACATTGGAGTGCACGTAAAATATCCCTAAGCAGTTGGAATTCGATACTGTTGAATAAGCTCTATACGACGACTAAATGTGTAGATTGTAGTCACCCACACTGCATGTTTCGCTTAACAATGAAAGGGTGCCGTTTTCAATGTTCGATCCTTTTGTTCTTCTACTCCTGATATGTTGGACTGTTGATCGATGGTTTCATATAAAAGACTACCAATAAGACTCTTTGTACAAGAAGTTCCCAAAAAATATTATGTTGACTTTACGAGAAAGACCTCTAAACATGCTCCAAATTGTAAAAATACGACTTTTTGGGTTTTCAATCTCTTTTTTTCGGCTATCCCTGATATTTAGAAAAAATAATACAATGATTTCACACAACAGGCTAGCTATTAGACTCTCTATTGACAAAAGTTTCACCGCCCTCCCTTCATTATAACCGAAGTTATCGTGCCCTAAAGAATCAACAAATTAGCTTGTTTATCTCTGCTTACCCTAAGCAGAAAATGCTCATCTTTGAACTCAATCATAACATTGACCTAGTGAACGTCTACACCAAGTTTGAACATTCTAGCTTAATTAGAAGGAGAGTAATTGTGTTCCAAAGTCCCGACCCTTCAAATTGCTTCTATTTTTCATTTTCAATTCAAAATGGTGACCATCACGTGACCGAAATCAAAATTCTATTCGCGACATTTTTTAGGCCTTTTTACAAGGATTCAGAAAATATAACTCCCGAGTCTGTAAGTAAAATAGCAAAAAAGCCTTATTGATTTTTCACTTTTAAATATGGCGGCACTTCCGGTTCGATCGACAAACTCCATATTTTGTGTACAAATCAGTAATTACTTATCTAGTATCCAAAAAAAAAATCAGGTCATTCTGACCTATATTTCGATGATTTTTTTGAAAATTTTGATCCTTAATTTCGTCAAGGGGAGATAATTTAGAAAATTTCTAATTATATTTTTGAAGTCACATCGGTAGGATCTACTTAGATACTAAATTTCATGAAAATCGTACAACTATTAAAGAAGTTGTCAAATTGGTCTAATCTTCCGGTTCGAAATCACAGCGACGAATTTTCGAAATTCGAAAATGTGAAACTGCAGATGAAAATGTTTTTTTTAAAGGTATTCAAAGAAAAAAGAATTAGTAAAATCGGTCAAAAAATAACAAAGTTACGACTATGCATTGTCATTTTTTTCGTTCGTAAAATTCGGTGATTTCGGATTCGTAAAACGTTTCGAAAATATATTTAATCAAGGTTCGCACCCCATTTTTGGGGGGGTAGGTCAAAATTTCAGAAAGATCCTATGGATAGATTCTGAGAAATCCGATTTGCAGAAAACACACAAAAAAAAAATAATAATAACTAGATCTGCTACTGTCCCATGCAGATATGAAAGCTTTCATATTCATCGTCACGTGTCATTGATTGTATCAAGTAACCTAAATAAAAGGATACGAAGAAAAAATTATTAAAATTGGTCAAAAACTCGCGAAGTTACAAGTCTAAATATAGTATGAAACATTGCACCCAGGCATAACAATAATCTGAAAACTAAAGGGAAATAACTGAAACTTGTATTACTGTAATGAGACGGATGAGAAAATGAAATGAAAATGGCGGGAAAAAAAAATTAAAAATGGCAGGTTGGACAGGCGACCTTACTCCTTGTCACGTACAACCGGGCATTCGAAAACACGCTAGTTTACTCAATGACAGGCGCGCGTGCTTACCATTCAGCCACTCAACCCCCCTTTGAAATCAGACACGTGCAATATGTCATATAGGAAGAATAAGAAGTCGCTCACAACAAAATGGTAAATTAATGAGTTTAGGTCAAAAGGTTGAGCTACTGTTTTAGAGTACTTAATAGTTTTAAAGAGACACGTTAAGGGTTGTTCATAGTTAAATGAAAGTTTAATTTTAAATAAGACCAATAAAATTAGGATTTAATAATGCCAGACTAATATTTCCAATATGTTTGGTTATAAGTAGGAAATCGTGACGACTTCTTAAGCATGTTTTAAACAAAGGATCATGTTTGTTTAAACAAGAATGGCACTCTGCAATAAAAAAAACTGGCCAAAGCAAGATTTCTATGCAGAAATTAAATAATTGCTAGAACCAGAAAAATATTTATCCACTATAATAAATAAGCAACATAGAGAAAATGAAATGAAATTGAATGGGGTTTAACGTCCGACTGTTCTGCTCCTAAAATGGGCTAATGAAGACGGGCATATGCCATAATGTGTGCAATGAGGGAAATTTTACCCGGGCAGCGGCGGTTACGGCCTACGAGGTTGGACAGGCAACCATACTCCTTGTCACGTACAACCAAAAAATCGAAACAACGGCAGTTGACTCAATGACAGACGTTATGATACAGAGCGCACGTGCTAACCATTCAGCCACGCAACCTCCCTAAAATCGGCAAATTGCTGACCTACAGCGAGAAACATTTCAACCGGGCCAAATTTTCTATTGTAACAGTTTAATTTGCACGGTACCTTTAGTTATCAACCGAATATTACAAAACTTTTAAAAATAAGCTCCCCCCTGACCAGCTTAAGCGTTCGCAATAAACGTTTGCCACTTAAAATCGGGAAATTGCTGACTTTAAAGTGAGAAACATTACAACCGGGCGAAATTTTCTGTTTTATGACTTTTACAGTACCTTTGATTACCAACCGATTATTTTCTGTTTTATCACTTTTACAGTACCTTTGATTACCAACCGATTATTACAAAACTTTAAAAATAAAAGAGAAAGAGAGAAATGCGGCCTAATGTCCATTCGACACAAACTAGGTCATTTCGGGACTAACATATGTTTTTTAATTTTATTTAAAAACTCCCCCTGCGCTTACAGGTCTTTAGCCGTTGGGAGGAAACCGAAGAACACGGAGAAAACCCACAAGGTTGGACATCATACTTCATGTCACGTGCAACCTGGAGATCGAAACGACGCCCGTTGACTCAATGACAGACGTTACGATACAGTGCGCACATGCTAACCATTCAGCCATTCAGCCTCCCTGAATTCAGAAAATTGCTGACTTTTAGCAAGAAACATTTCAACCGGGCGAAATTTTCTGTTTTAACAGTTTAATGTGCACGGTACTTTAATTACCAACCGATTATTACAAAACTTTTGAAAATAAGCTCCAACTGACCAGCTTAATCGTATGCAATAAACGTTTTCGCCTGAATTGAAAGTTCTGCACGGAGAAAGTTCATCTCGATTTCCCGGCGTGGTTCCCCTTGTCAGTGAGGCAGAACGGAGGGCCTGACAAGCACAGCTGTCTAGTCATTCGGATGGGACGAAAAACCAAGGTCCCGTGTACACATTGGAGTGCACGTAAAATATCCCTAAGCAGTTGGAATTCGATACTGTTGAATAAGCTCTATACGATGACTAAATGTGTAGATTGTAGTCACCCACACTGCATGTTTCGCTTAACAATGAAAGGGTGCCGTTTTCAATGTTCGATCCTTTTGTTCTTCTACTCCTGATATGTTGGACTGTTGATCGATGGTTTCATATAAAAGACTACCAATAAGACTCTTTGTACAAGAAGTTCCCAAAAAATATTATGTTGACTTTACGAGAAAGACCTCTAAACATGCTCCAAATTGTAAAAATACGACTTTTTGGGTTTTCAATCTCTTTTTTTCGGCTATCCCTGATATTTAGAAAAAATAATACAATGATTTCACACAACAGGCTAGCTATTAGACTCTCTATTGACAAAAGTTTCACCGCCCTCCCTTCATTATAACCGAAGTTATCGTGCCCTAAAGAATCAACAAATTAGCTTGTTTATCTCTGCTTACCCTAAGCAGAAAATGCTCATCTTTGAACTCAATCATAACATTGACCTAGTGAACGTCTACACCAAGTTTGAACATTCTAGCTTAATTAGAAGGAGAGTAATTGTGTTCCAAAGTCCCGACCCTTCAAATTGCTTCTATTTTTCATTTTCAATTCAAAATGGTGACCATCACGTGACCGAAATCAAAATTCTATTCGCGACATTTTTTAGGCCTTCCTACAAGGATTCAGAAAATATAACTCCCGAGTCTGTAAGTAAAATAGCAAAAAAGCCTTATTGATTTTTCACTTTTAAATATGGCGGCACTTCCGGTTCGATCGACAAACTCCATATTTTGTGTACAAATCAGTAATTACTTATCTAGTATCCAAAAAAAAAATCAGGTCATTCTGACCTATATTTCGATGATTTTTTTGAAAATTTTGATCCTTAATTTCGTCAAGGGGAGATAATTTAGAACATTTCTAATTATATTTTTGAAGTCACATCGGTAGGATCTACTTAGATACTAAATTTCATGAAAATCGTACAACTATTAAAGAAGTTGTCAAATTGGTCTAATCTTCCGGTTCGAAATCACAGCGACGAATTTTCGAAATTCGAAAATGTGAAACTGCAGATGAAAATGGTTTTTTTAAAGGTATTCAAAGAAAAAAGAATTAGTAAAATCGGTCAAAAAATAACAAAGTTACGACTATGCATTGTCATTTTTTTCGTTCGTAAAATTCGGTGATTTCGGATTCGTAAAACGTTTCGAAAATATATTTAATCAAGGTTCGCACCCCATTTTTGGGGGGGTAGGTCAAAATTTCAGAAAGATCCTATGGATAGATTCTGAGAAATCCGATTTGCAGAAAACACACAAAAAAAGAAATAATAATAATAATAACTTCAACAGAAACAATAAGCTTTCATATGTAATATGAAAGCTTAACTAGATCTGCTACTGTCCCATGCAGATATGAAAGCTTTCATATTCATGGTCACGTGTCATTGATTGTATCAAGTATCCTAAATAAAAGGATAAGAAGAAAAAATTATCAAAATTGGTCAAAAACTCGCGAAGTTACAAATCTAAATATAGTATGAAACATTGCACCCAGTCATAACAATAATCTGAAATCAGCCGTGGGAGGAAACCGAAGGACACGGAGAAAACCCACGAGGTTGGACACCATACTCCATGTCACGTGCAACCTGGAAATCGAAACGATGCCGGTTGACTCAATGACAGACGTTACGATACAGCGCGCACATGCTAACCATACAGCCATTCAGGCTCCCTAAAATCGATAAATTGCTGACTTATAGCAAGAAACATTTCAACCGGGCATTTCAATCGAAACAACGCCAGTTGACTCAATGACAGACGTTACGATACAGTGCGCAGGTGCTAACCATTTAGCCACGCAACCTCCCTAAATTTGGCAAATTGCTGACCTACAAGGAGAAACATTTCAACCGGGCGGAATTTTCTATTTTAACAGTTTAATTTGCACGGTACCTTTAATTATCAACCGAATATTACAAAACTTTTAAAAATAAGCCCCCCCCCCCTGACCAGCTTAATTGTTCGCAATAAACGTTTGCCCCCTAAAATGAGCAAATTGGTGACTTTAATGTCAGAAACATTACTACCGGGCGAAATTTTCTGTTTTATCACTTTTACAGTACAGTACAACCGATTATTACAAAACTTTAAAAATAAAAGAGAAAGAGATAAATGCGGCTTAACCTCCATTCGACACAAACTAACATATAGATGGGACGAAAAACCAAGGTCCGGTGTACACATTGGAGTGCACGTAAAATATCCCTAAGCAGTTGGAATTCGATACTGTTGAATAAGCTCTATACGATGACTATGCAAACCATTATTAATCGATGAAGGTGTTAAAATGTACACAATATAAACAGTATTAATCTAAATCAATAACATAAATGATTAAAAATATTTTTTTTTAGATAGTTTTAAAATAGAAAACAAATAATTATATCAAATCAAACCTATTCAATTTCAATTAATATGAGGACTGGCTGCAAAGTTCTAAGCCTATGTGTGCAAGACCTATATATTGTTGATGTTTCCTTTTATTTTTCTATATAGTTTCCATCAAAGCTCAATTTTTTCATCAGTTATTTACGGTGATTTTGGATTCGCAAAACGTTTTGAAAATATATTGATTCCAAGGCCACCACCCATTTTTGAAAGGAGGCTAACCAGAAAAGTAAAATAGATCACAAAATCACGAAGTAACACAGCTGTCAAGGTCAATTTTTTCATCAGTTGTTTTCGGTGATTTTGGATTCGCAAAACGTTTTGAAAATATATTGATTCCAAGGCCACCACCCATTTTTGAAAGGAGGCTAACCAGAAATGTATTGATTTCCCAGATTTGAGACAAAATCGCGAAACTGCGATCCATTTGATTATTTTCAAGCTGTTAATCGGAGTTATTCACGCGAAAACAACTTTGTCGGCACGGAAAACATCAAAGGCGAAATTTGAAATTTTGAAATTTGCAAATACCAAAAATTCGACAATGAGCTAGGCTATCCCCAAATGTATTAATTTCAAAGATAAGAAACGAATTCAACAAACTACGGTCTGTTCTGATAATTTACATGCCCGTTAATGTCCATTTTTCACTATTTCTGATATTCAATTCAATATGGTGACTATCCATTGACTTAAATCAAAATTCTACTGCCAACATTTTATAGCCATCCCTTCAAGGATTCAGAAAATATAACCCCCGTGTCTGTATGTAAAATAGCAAAATGGCGTTTGAGGTTTTTACATTTCAAGATGGTGGCACTTCCGGATTGAGCTACAAACTCCATTTTTTGTGTACTAATCAGTGGTCTCGTAGCTAGTACCTAAAAAAAAAATTCAAGATGATTTGACCTATATTTCGTCGATTTTTTTGAAAATTTCGATCCTCAATTTCTCCAAGGGGAGATAATTTAGAAAATTTCCAAAGTATTTTTTCAAGTCGCATCATTAAGGTTTACTTACATATTAAATTTCATGAAAATCGTAAAACTACTAAAGAAGTTGTCGAGTTGGTCTAAACTTCCGGTTCGAAATCACAGCGACGAATTTTCGAAATTCGAAAATCCGAAATTGCAGATTTGAAGTAAATGTCTCAAAGTACTCATAGAAAAAAGAATTAATTAAATAGGTCAAATAGTCACAAAGTTACAGCATTGTAGGTCAAAAGCATTCGTTCGTAAAATTCGGTGATTTTGGATTCGAAAAACGTTTTGAAAATATATTTAATCAAGGTTCGCACCCCATTTTTGGGGGGGTAGGTCAAAGTTTTAGAAAGATCCTATGGTTAGATTCTAAAAAATATCCCTAAGCAGTTGGAATTCGATACTGTTGAATAAGCTGTATACGATGACTAAATGTGTAGATTGTAGTCACCCACACTGCATGTGTCGCTTAACAATGAAAGGATGCCGTTTTCAATGTTCGATCCTTTTGTTCTTCTACTCCTGATATGTTGGATTGTTGATCGATGGTTTTATATGAAAGACTACCAATAAGACTCTTTGTAGAAGAAGTTCCCAAAAAATATTAAGTTGACTTTACGAGAAAGACCTCTAAACATGCTCCAAATTGTAAAAATACGACTTTTTGGATTTTCAATCTCTTTTTTTCGCCTATCCCTGATATTTAAAATAAATGATACAATGATTTCACACAACAGGCTAGCTATTGGACTCTCTATTGACAAAAGTTTCACAGCCCTCCCTTCATTATAACCGAAGTTATCGTGCCCTAAAGAATCAACAAATCAGCATGCCCATCTCTGCTTACCCTTGGCAGAAAATGCTCATCTTTGGACTCAATCATGACATTGTCCTAGTGAACGTCTACACCAAGTTTGAACATTCTAGCTCAATTAGAAGGAGAGTTATTGTGTTTCAAAGTCTCGGCCCTTCAAATTGCTACTACTTTTCATTTTCAATTCAAAATGGTGACCATCACGTGACCGAAATCAAAATTCTGCTCCCTATGATTTTTGGGCCATCCTTCAAGGATTCAGAAAATATAACTCCCGTGTCTGTAAGTAAAATAGCAAAAAAGCCTTAGGGATTTTTCATGTTTCAAGATGGTGGCACTTCCGGTTCGATCGACAAACTCCATATTTTGTGTAGGAATCAGTAATTACTTGTCGAGTATCGAAAATTTTTTTTAGGTCATTCTGACCTATATTTCGACGATTTTTTTGAAAACTTTGATCCTTAATTTCACCAAGGGGAGATAATTTAGAAAATTTCTAATTATATTTTTGAAGTCACATCGGTAAGATCTACTTGTATACTAAATTTCATGAAAATCGTACAACTATTAAAGAAGTTGTCAAATTGGTCTAAACTTCCGGTTCGAAATCACAGCGACGAATTTTCGAAATACGAAAATGTGAAACTGCAGATGAAAACGATTTTTTTCAAGGTATTCAAAGAAAAAAGAATTAGTAAAATCGGTCAAAAAATAACAAAGATACGACTATGCATTGTCAGTTTTTTCGTTCGTAAAATTCGGTGATTTCGGATTCGTAAAACGTTTTGAAAATACATTTAATCAAGGTTCGCACCCCATTTTTGGGGGGGTAGGTCAAAATTTCAGAAAGATCCTATGGATAGATTCTGAGAAATCCGATTTGCAGAAAACACACAAAAAAAAAAATAATAATAATAACTAGACCTGCAAGCAGCACTGAACCGGCTTTCAGGAATCATACAGGAAGTTCATTATACCATAGACGATCCATTGAGCTACCAAATTATACTTTAATTGTTTTGCTTCAGTGACACCTTCTATCATATGTAAAAGTAATATTTGCTGGCGAAAAGACCGGTCAAAATTGTAAATTATGGCAAAATTACGTCACTTCCGGTGCCGAAAGAAATTTTTATAGGTGAAAAATAAGTCGAAAATTCGCAACATACAAAATACAAACTTTGTTTTATACATATCGGGCAATAAATAATCAACCTATAACCCATAAACTGAAATTAAGAAGGTATAAAACTTAAAAGTGACCCTGGGAAAATTGGCTATTATTCGACAAGGGAACATGCTAGAAGCCTTTTCTTGATATCAATATGATGGTATTGATTCAATCTTACTGCCCATTAGAGTCAGACGTTATAAAGTTAAACGAATAATAAATATAAATCCCTTCAAATAGGCTAAAAATACGTTTTTTGCAAAAATTACATTACTTTCGGAGATATTGAAAATGTTAATTTAGTTCATAGAAGTCATAAATGGCATAAGGCATCAAATGGTAAAAAAATGATAAAAATCGAATAATAATTGACACTTTTATAGACCAAAAACCTTGAAAAGTGACTTATAAAAGATCGCCTATTTCTCTGTAACCGTACAAGTTAGAAACCATTTTGTGGTATCCGTATGGTCGTATGGCTTCATTCTATTCGTTGATGGGAATCAAATATCATAATTTTAAAAATATTATAAGGCAGACTCATTTGAATAAAATATTTTTTTTTTAAGTTAAAAATACAGTTTTTGCCCAAATGACGTCATTTCCGGTCACAGTGTAAATGTAAAATTGGCTTGACCTAGTCCAAATTGGCATTAAGCATCAAATGGAAAAAAAATATTGCAAATCGAATAATAATTCACTCTTTTATAGGCAAAATAACGTGAAAAGTGATGCATGTAAAATTGCATATTTCTCGGCAACTGCTCATATTACAAACTAATTTGCGCATACATTCTCTTCGTCTGGATTATTGCTACGAGTTTATGAAAATTACAAATAAATATTTCAAAATATGAAGACGCTGAATGAATTGTAAATAACTGAATTTTACACTTTATTTTACATTTTATTCGAAATTGCCCGAAAATGGAATTGAAATTAAAAAATCTGAGCTAAGGATTTTGTGCACCTTTGCAGGGTGCATCCTTTTAGTTATATCAGTTTTGAAAAAAAATAATATTTGCTTTTAAAAAGTGGTACTGAACAATCAAAATTGTAGTTTTTGTTAATATTACGTCACTTCCGTTGCCGACAGAAAAATTTCACCGTAACAAAAAAAAATTACAATTGGGACCACGGAGCGTATGAACTTTGTTTTATACAAATCGAATAATAAATAATTTTTCTGGGTACGAAAAACTAAATTAGCCGATGGCGGCTAACGCAAATTACCGAGACAATTTTTTTTCTCATTTCTGCTCAGGTAGGATGATATTTTTAACCCTGTGTAAAATGTCATCAAAACATATTCATAAATAAAAAAGGTTTTCGTAAAAAAAATATTTTTTTTCAAAATATCGGACATTTTTTCGACTACTTCCGGATTTACGATCGTTGTTGTGATAGCTTTACGAAGTTCTTTGGATAATTAACTTTCTGTACCAGAAGTGTCAGAAACATCCATTGAGTAGTTTTGGAAAAAAAGATAAATTAAAGAGCGTTTCCAAAAATTTAACGATTTTTCAATTTTTTTCAAAGTTTGAGGCCATTTTTGGACCATTTATATTATTTCAATGCATTTCATTTTGGGTTCACTATATAGACAACCGATAGGACTTTGAGTAAGAAAAGTTTGAGAAAAATCTGCGGCGTCGTTTTCGAGAAAAGGGCGTCCCAGAATGTTAAAAAATCGGAAAATAATATATTTTTGGCATACAATTATTTATTTCCTTACCATCGAAATCGTATTATTTAGATACCATATGATGGTCCATTAATAGGGCTATCCAGCGACACTTTAGTTCTTTTGGTCCGCTATTACCTAAGGGAGAAATCAAGTTCCTCGCAACTGCGACAATGGTTTTAACCTTTTTTTTTCATTTTTTGAATACTTCCGGTATGGTTATTATTGTCGGAATAGTTTTAATAGCCGGTTTGGGCACTAAAATAGCCACGGGGCTCTGTAATGATATATTACATTATCTGATCAGATAAAATGCTTCTGAGAAATCCTATGTTCAAAAGTGCCAAAAATGCAAAAAAATTAAAATATCGAAAATTAAATTTCAATAACTACATACATATTATACATCATTAGAATCGTAATTAGGTCAGCTATCTGAATATACAACCTTTTTTTGAAAATCTCTTAAAATAAAAAAATAGTAGAGCATTTTCCAAAATTTCACGATTTTTCGACTTTTTTCGATTTTCAGTCCGTTATTTCACCTATTCCACATATTTCAAAGTCTTACTGGATGGTTTCATGCAAAATAACTCCGAAAGGACTCTCGATAGAAAATTTTTTAAAAAAAGTTGCGGTTAAGTTTTCGAGATACAGGCGTCCAAAAACGCTCCAAATCAGAAAATACTTGATTTTCAGCGTGCCATATTTTGCTTCCTGCTCGTCGTATCCGTACAAATTGGGTATCATACGATAGCACAATACTAGTGCAGTCCAATGGTACCCTAATTTGTTTAATCCATTGATATCGGACGGAGAAGTCGCGTTTTTCCCCAAAATACCCATTTTTTGCATTTTTTTCAAAATATCGGACATTATTTCGATCACTTCCGGTGTACAGATTATTGTTGAAATTGCTTTATTCCTTGCAATGGTCATTTGGCTTCATGCCTCAGAAATTTCAGAAACGTCAATTCGGCCATAAAACGAAACCCGAGCTCGCAAAATGGGTAGAAAATTCGAAAAAAATCGAAAAATAAAGGGCGATAACTCTGAATGAAACTTATATTACTGGAATCGGATGGACTTCAGGTATCCAAAAATGTAGGTCAAATTTCAAAATTTTGAAAAATAACAAAAATTGTCTCTCAAACAACATTTTTCATTTTTCGATCGCAAGAAGTCAGCGATGAAGTTTCGAAATATCGAAATTTTCAACTGCTATCGTCCGAGAAAAGACTCAGGGTTTCCGAAAATGTCATTTGTATGAAAATAGGTACAGAATTGACGAATCTACGGCCGTTTTTTGATTTTTTGACACCGCACGAAATTCGACCACTTCCGGTCTGCGCAGAAGTTTCAAATATAGTTTATCAAGTAGCCAACACATGGTTTCCCGATAGAGAATTAGGTCCCAGATCGGTATCTGTTACAGACACTGAGAAATAGGCTCCGGCGAAAAAAAAAATAATAATAATAAATAATAATTTTAGTAATCACAATAGGCTTTCAGACGAAAGTCTGAAAGCCTAATAACTTTAACAGAAACAATAAGCTTTCATATGTAATACATATGAAAGCTTAATAATAACTTTAACAGAAACAATAAGCTTTCATATGTAATATGAAAGCTTAATAATAACTTTAACAGAAACAATAAGCTTTCATATGTAATATGAAAGCTTAATAATAATAATAATTTTAGTAATCTCAATAGGCTTTCAGACGAAAGTCTGAAAGCCTAACTAGACCTGCAAGCAGCACTGAACCGGTTTTCAGGAATCATACAGGAAGTTTATTATACCATAGCCGATCCATTGAGCTACCAAACTATACTTTAATTGTTTTGCTTCAGTGACACCCTCTATCATATGTAAAAGTAATATTTGCTAGCGAAAAGACCGGTCAAAATTGTAAATTATGGCAAAATTACGTCACTTCGGGTGCCGAAAGAAATTCTTATAGGTGAAAAATAAGTCGAAAATTCGCAACATACAAAATACAAACTTTGTTTTATACGTATCGGACAATAAATAACTAACCTGTAACCCATCAACTGAAATTAAGAAGGTAAAAAACTTAAAAGTGACCCTGGGAAAATTGGCTATTATTCAACAAGGGAACATGCTAGAAGCCTTTTCTTGATATCAATATGATGGTATTGATTCAATCTTACTGTCCATTAGACTCAGATGTTATAAAGTTAATTGAATAATAAATATAAATCCCTTCAAATAAATGTTTTGTTTTGAAGGCTAAAAATACGTTTTTTGCAAAAATTACATTACTTCCGGTGATATTGAAAATGTTAATTTAGTTCACAGAAGTCATAAATGGCATAAGGCATCAAATGGTAAAAAAATTATTAAAATCGTATAATAATTGACACTTTTATGGACGAAAAACCTTGAAAAGTGACTTATAGAAGATCGCCTATTTCTCTGTAACCATACAAGTTAGAAACCATTTTGTGGTATCTGTATGGTCGTATGGCTTCATTCTATTTGTTGATGGGAATCAAATATCATAATTTTAAAAATATTATAAGGCAGACTCATTTGAATAAAATATTTGTTTTTTTGGTTAAAAATACAGTTTTTGCCCAAATGACGTCATTTCCGGTCACAGTGAAAATGTAAAATTGACTTGACCTAGTCCAAATTGGCATTAGGCATCAAATGGAAAAAAAATATTGCAAATCGAATGATAATTCACTCTTTTATAGGCAAAATAACGTGAAAAGTGATGCATGCAAAATTGCATATTTCTCGGCAACTGCTCATATTACAAACTAATTTTCGCATACATTCTCTTCGTCTGGATTATTGCTACGAGTTGATGAAAATTACAAATAAATATTTCAAAATATGAAGACGCTGAATGAATTGTAAATAACTGAATTTTACACTTTATTTTACATTTTATTCGAAATTGCCCGAAAATGAAATTGAAATTAAAAAATCTGAGCTAAGGATTTTGTGCATCTTTGCAGGGTGCATCCTTTTAGTTATATCAGTTTTGAAAAAAAAAATATTTGCTTTCAAAAAGTGGTACCGAACTGTCAAAATTGTAGTTTTTGTTAATATTACGTCACTTTCGTTGCCGACAGAAAAATTTTACCGTAACAAAAAAAAATTACAATTGGGACCACGGAGCATATGAACTTTGTTTTATACAAATCGAACAATAAATAATTTTTCTGGGTACGAAAAACTAAATTAGCCGATGGCGGCTAACGCAAATTACCCTGACAATTTTTTTTCTCATTTCTGCTCAAGTACGATGATATTTTAACCCTGTGTAAAATACCATCAAAATATATTCATAAATAAAAAAGGTGTTCGTAAAAAAATTATTTTTTTTCAAAATATCGGACATTTGTTCGACTACTTCCGGTTTTACGATCATTGTCGCGATAGCTTTACGAAGTTCTTTCGATACTTAACTTTCTGTACCAGAAGTGTCAGAAACATCCATTGAGTAGTTTTGGAAAAAAAGATAAATTAAAGAGCGTTTACAAAAATTTAATGATTTTTCAATTTTTTTCAAAGTTTGATGCCATTTTTGGACCACCTATATTATTTCAATGCTTTTCATTTTGGATTCACTATATAGACAACCGATAGGACTTTGAGTAAGAAAAGTTTAAGAAAAATCTGCGGTGTCGTTTTCGAGAAAAGGGCGTCTCAGAATGTTAAAGAATCGGAAAATACTAGATTTTTGGCGTACAATAATTTATTTTCTTACCATCGATATCGTATTATTTAGATACCATGTGATGGTCCATTAATAGGGCTATCCACCGACACTTTAGTTCTTTTGGTACGCTATTACCTAAGGGAGAAATCAAGTTTTTCGCAAGTGCGACAATGTTTTTACTCTTTTTTTTTTCATTTTTTGAATACTTCCGGTATGGTTATTATTGTCGATATAGTTTTGATAACCGGTTTGGGCACTAAAATAGCCACAGGGCTCTGTAATGATATATTACATTATCTGATCAGATAAAATGCCCCTGAGAAATCCTAGGTTCAAAAGTGCCAAAAATGCAAAAAATTTAAAATATCGAAAATTAAATTTCAATAACTACATACATATTATACATCGTTAGAATCGTAATTAGGTCAGCTATCTGAATATACAATCTTTTTTTGAAAATCTCTTAAAATAAAAAAATAGCAGAGCATTTTCCAAAATTTCACGATTTTTCGACTTTTTTCGATTTTCAGTCCGTTATTTCACCTATTCCAGATATTTCAAAGTCTTATTGGGTGGCATAATTCACAAGACTATCGAATGGACTCTCGATAGAGAAAGTTAAAAAAAAAGTTGCGGTTAAGTTTTCGAGATACAGGCGTCCAAAAACGCTCCAAATCAGAAAATACTTGATTTTCAGCGTGCCATATTTTGCTGCCTGCTCATCGTATCCGTATGAATGGGGTATCATACGATAGCACAATCCTAGTGCAGTCCAATGGTACCCTAATTTCTTTAATCAGTTGATATCGGGTGGAGAAATCGCGTTTTTCCCCAAAATATCCATTTTTTGCATTTTTTTCAAAATATTGAACATTATTTCGACCACTTCCGGTTTAAAGATCTGTGTCGAAATTGCTTTATCAGTTGGTATTGGACTATAACTTCATGTTCCAGAAGTTTCAGAAACGTCAATTCTACCATAAAACGAAACCCGAGCTTGCAAAATGGGAAGAAAATTCGATAAAAATCGAAAAATAAAGGGCGATAACTCTGAATGAAACTTATATTACTGGAATCGGATGGACTTCAGGTATCCAAAAATGTAGGTCAAATTTGAAAATTTTGAAAAATGACAAAAATTGTCTCGTAAACAACATGTTTTCAATTTTCGAACGATAAAAGTCATAGACGAATGTTCGAAATTGAAAAATGTGAGATAGACATTGTCTCAGAAAAGATTCAGGGATTCCAAAAATGTAAGTTGTTTGAAAATGGATAAAGAATTGACGAAACTATAGCCGATTTTCAATTTTTAGACAACGTGCAAAGTTCGGTCACTTCCGGTATGCGCAGAAATTTCAAAAATATTTTATCAAGTAGCCACCACGTGGTTTCCCAATAGAAAATCTAATTTCAGATCGATATCTGTTTTCGATCATGGAGATCTAGGCCCCCGCGGTAAATAATAATAATAATAACTAGACCTGCAAGCAGCACTGAACCGGCTTTCAGGAATCATACAGGAAGTTCATTATACCATAGCCGATCCATTGAGCTACCAAAGTATACTTTAGTTGTTTTGCTTCAGTGACACCCTCTATCATATGTAAAAGTAATATTTGCTGGCGAAAAGACCGGTCAAAATTGTAAATTATGGCAAAATTACGTCACTTCCGGTGCCGAAAGAAATTTTTATAGGTGAAAAATAAGTCGAAAATTCGCAACATACAAAATACAAACTTTGTTTTATACATATCGGGCAATAAATAATCAACCTATAACCCATAAACTGAAATTAAGAAGGTATAAAATTTAAAAGTGACCCTGAGAAAATTGGCTATTATTCGACAAGGGAACATGCTAGAAGCCTTTTCTTGATATCAATATGATGGTATTGATTCAATCTTACTGCCCATTAGAGTCAGACGTTATAAAGTTAAACGAATAATAAATATAAATCCCTTCAATATAATGTTTGTTTTGATGGCTAAAAATACGTTTTTTGCAAAAATTACATTACTTCCGGAGATATTGAAAATGTTAATTTAGTTTATAGAAGTCATAAATGGCATAAGGCATCAAATGGTAAAAAAATTATAAAAATCGAATAATAATTGACACTTTTATAGACCAAAAACCTTGAAAAGTGACTTATAGAAGATCGCCTATTTCTCTGTAACCGTACAAGTTAGAAACCATTTTGTGGTATCCGTATGGTCGTATGGCTTTATTCTATTCGCTGGTGGGAATCAAATATCATGATTTTAAAAATATTATAAGGCAGACTCATTTGAATAAAATATTTGTTTTTTAGGTTAAAAATACAGTTTTTGCCCAAATGACGTCATTTCCGGTCACAGTGAAAATTTAAAATTGGCTTGACCTAGTCCAAATTGGCATTAGGCATCAAATGGCAAAAAATTATTGCAAATCGAATAATAATTCACTCTTTTATAGGCAAAATAACGTGAAAAGTGATGCATGCAAAATTGCATATTTCTCGGCAACTGCTCATATTACAAACTAATTTTCGCATACATTCTCTTCGTCTGGATTATTGCTACGAGTTTATGAAAATTACAAATAAATATTTCAAAATATGAAGACGCTGAATGAATTGTAAATAACTGAATTTTACACTTTATTTTACATTTTATTCGAAATTGCCCGAAAATGAAATTGAAATTAAAAAATATGAGCTAAGGATTTTGTGCACCTTTGCAGGGTGCATCCTTTTAGTTATATCAGTTTTGAAAAAAAAATAATATTTGCTTTCAAAAAGTGGTACCGAAGTGTCAAAATTGTAGTTTTTGTTAATATTACGTCACTTCCGTTGCCGACAGAAAAATTTCACCGTAACAAAAAAAATTGCAATTGTGACCACGGTGCATATGAACTTTGTTTTATACAAATCGAACAATAAATAATTTTTCTGGGTACGAAAAACTAAATTAGCCGATGGCGGCTAACGCAAATTACCGAGACAATTTTTTTTCTCATTTCTGCTCAAGTAGGATGATATTTTTAACCCTGTGTAAAATATCATCAAAAAATATTCATAAATAAAAAAGGTTTTCGTAAAAAAAATAATTTTTTTCAAAATATCGGACATTTTTTCGACTACTTCCGGTTTTACGATCGTTGTCATGATAGCTTTACGAAGTTCTCTGGATAATTAACTTTCTGTACCAGAAGTGTCAGAAACATCCATTGAGTAGTTTGGGAAAAAAAGATAAATTAAAGAGCGTTTCCAAAAATTTAACGATTTTTCAGTTTTTTTCAAAGTTTGAGGCCATTTTTCGACCACTTATATTATTTCAATGCTTTTCATTTTGGATTCACTATATAGACAACCGATAGGACTTTGAGTAAGAAAAGTTTAAGAAAAATCTGCGGCGTCGTTTTCGAGAAAAGGACGTCTCAGAATGTTAAAAAATCGGAAAATACTAGATTTTTGGCACACAATAATTTATTTCCTTACCATCGATAACGTATTATTTAGATACCATATGATGGTCCATTAATAGGGCTATCCAACGACACTTTAGTTCTTTTGGTCCGCTATTACCTAAGGGAAAAATCAAGTTTTTTGCAAGTGCAACAATGTTTTTAACCTTTTTTTTTACATTTCTTGAATACTTCCGGTATGGTTATTATTGTCGATATAGTTTTGATAACCGGTTTAGGCACTAAAATAGCCACAGGGCTCTGTAATGATATATTACATTATCTGATCAGATAAAATGCCCCTGAGAAATCCTAGGTTCAAAAGTGCCAAAAATGCAAAAAATTTAAAATATCAAAAATTAAATTTCAATAACTACATACATATTATACATCGTTAGAATCGTAATTAGGTCAGCGATCTGAATATACAATTTTTTTTTGAAAATCTCTTAAAATAGAAAAATAGCAGAGCATTTTCCAAAATTTCACGATTTTTCGACTTTTTTCGATTTTCAGTCCGTTATTTCACCTTTTCCAGATATTTCAAAGTCGTAATGGAATGTTTCGTACACAAGATTACTGCAAGGTCTCTCGATAGAGAAAGTTTCATAAAAAACTGTGGAGCAGTTTTCGAGATACAGGCATCTAAAAACGCTCCAAATCAGAAAATACTTGATTTTCAGCGATCCATATTTTGCTTCCTGCTGATCGTATCCGTACGAATTGGGTATCATTCAGTGGTCCAATTACCGCCCGACCAAATGATACCTTAATTTGTTTAATCCGTTGATATCGGACGGAAAAATCGTGTTTTTACCCAAAACACCAATTTTTCACGTTTTTTTCAAAATATCGCATAGTATTTCGACTACTTCCGGTTTACGGATTGTTGTTGAAATTGCTTTAAACGGTGGTTTGACCATATTACTTCATGTTCCAGGAATTTCAGAAACGTCGATCCGGCCGTAAAACGAAACTTAAGCTCACAAAATGTGAAGAAAATTCGAAAAAAATCGAAAAATAAAGGGCGATGACTCTGAATGAAACTTATATTACTGGAACCGAATTGCCTTCAGGTATCCAAAAATGTAGGTCAAATTTGAAAATTTTGATAAATAACAAAAAATGTGTCTTAAACAACATATTTTCATTTTTCGAATGCTAGAAGTCAGCGGCGAAGTTTCTAAATTGCAAAATTTTCAACTGCTATCGTCCGACAAAAGACTCAGGGTTTCCAAAAATGTAATTTGTATGAAAATAGGTACAGAATTGACGAATCTACGGCCGTTTTTTAATTTTTTGGCAACGCACAAAATTCGGCCACTTCCGGTCTGCGCAGAAGTTTCAAATACAGTGGAAGGGATGGCCGCTATATGGTTTCCTGATAGAAAATTACGTCCCAGATCTGTATCTGTTACAGACACTGAGAAATAGGCTCCCCCGAAAAATAAAATAATAATAATAAATAATAATAATTTTAGTAATCACAATAGGCTTTCAGACGAAAGTCTGAAAGCCTAACTAGATCTGCTACTGTCCCATGCAGATATGAAAGCTTTCATATTCATCGTCATGTGTCATTGATTGTATCAAGTATCCTAAATAAAAGGATAAGAAGAAAAAATTATCAAAATTGGTCAAAAACTCGCGAAGTTACAAGTCTAAATATAGTATGAAACATTGCACCCAGGCATAACAATAATCTGAAAACTAAAGGGAAATACCTCAAACTTGTATTACTGTAATGAGACGGATGAGAAAATGAAATGAAAATGGCGGGAAAAAAAATTAAAAATGACCGGTTGGACAGGCGACCTTACTCCTTGTCACGTACAACCGGGCATTCGAAAACACGCTAGTTAACTCAATGACAGGCGCGCGTGCTAACCATTCAGCCACCCAACCCCCCTTTAAAATCAGACACGTGTAATACGTCATAGGAAAAATAACAAGTGGCTCACAAAAAATGGTAAATTAATGAGTTTAGGTCAAAAGGTTGAGCTACTGTTTTAGAGTATTTTTTTATGTTTTAAAGAGACACGTTAAGGGTTGTTCATACTTAAATGAAAGTTTAATTTTAAATAAGACCAATAAAATTAGGATTTAATAATGCCAGACTAATATTAAAATAAAGTTTTCAATTAAGAATAATTAATTATTGGTCTAATGTAATGAAATGCTTTGATTTGACGGATGAAATGTACGATGGGTGTCCACACTATGTGGCTAAGGCGTTGGCCTGCTAGCCAGGAGGTCGGGTGTTCGATCCCTGCATTGTCCGAGAAAGTTCATCTCGATTTTCTGGCGTGTCCCCCCACCCGCCGTGTACACATTGGAGTGCACGTAAAAGATCCCTTAGCAGTTGGAATTCGATACTGTTGAATAAGCTCTATACGATGACTAAATGTGCAGATTGTAGCCACCCACACTGCATGTTTTGCTTAACAATGAAAGGGTGCCGTTTTCAATGTTCGATCCTTTTGTTCTTCTACTCCTGATATGTTGTATTGTTGATCGATGGTTTTATATAAAAGACTACCAATAAGACTCTTTGTAGAAGAAGTTCCCCAAAAATATTAAGTTGACTTTACGAGAAAGACCTCTAAACATGCTCCAAATTGTAAAAATACGACTTTTTGGATTTTCAATCTCTTTTTTTCGCCTATCCCTGATATTTAAAATAAATGATACAATGATTTCACACAACAGGCTAGCTATTGGACTCTCTATTGACAAAAGTTTCACAGCCCTCCCTTCATTATAACAGAAGTTATCGTGCCCTAAAGAATCAACAAATCAGCATGCCTATCTCTGCTTACCCTACGCAGAAAATGCTCATCTTTGAACTCAATCATGACATTGACATAGTGAACGTCTACACCAAGTTTGAACATTCTAGCTCAATTAGAAGGAGAGTTATTGTGTTTCAAAGTCTCGGCCCTTCAAATTGCTACTACTTTTCATTTTCAATTCAAAATGGTGACCATCACGTGACCGAAATCAAAATTCTGCTCCCTACGATTTTTGGGCCATCCTTCAAGGATTCAGAAAATATAACTGCCGTGTCTGTAAGAGCAATATCGCAAAAGTTCATTGTTTTTTCACGTTTCAAGATGGTGGCACTTCCGGTTCGATCGACAAACTCCATATTTTGTGTAGGAATCAGTAATTACTTGTCGAGTATCGAAAATTTTTTTTAGGTCATTCTGACCTATATTTCGACGATTTTTTTGAAAATTTTGATCCTTAATTTCACCAAGGGGAGATAATTTAGAAAATTTCTAATTATATTTTTGAAGTCACATCGGTAAGATCTACTTGTATACTAAATTTCATGAATATCGTACTACTATTAAAGAAGTTGTCAAATTGGTCTAAACTTCCGGTTCGAAATCACAGCGACGAATTTTCGAAATTCGAAAATGTGAAACTGCAGATGAAAACGATTTTTTTCAAGGTATTCGAAGAAAAAAGAATTAGTAAAATCGGTCAAAAAATAACAAAGTTACGACTATGCATTGTCAGTTTTTTCGTTCGTAAAATTCGGTGATTTCGGATTCGTAAAACGTTTTGAAAATATATTTAAACAACGTTCGCACCCCATTTTTGGGGGGGTAGGTCAAAGTTTCAGAAAGATCCCATGGTTAGATTCTGAGAAATCCGATTTGCAGAAAATACACAAAAAAAAAAAATAATAATAATCTTAACAGAAACAATAAGCTTTCATATGTAATATGAAAGCTTAATAATAATAATAATTTTAGTAATCTCAATAGGCTTTCAGACGAAAGTCTGAAAGCCTAATAATAATTTTAGTAATCTCAATAGGCTTTCAGACGAAAGTCTGAAAGCCTAATAATAATAATTTTAGTAATCTCAATAGGCTTTCAGACGAAAGTCTGAAAGCCTAATAATAATAATAATTTTAGTAATCTCAATAGGCTTTCAGACGAAAGTCTGAAAGCCTAATAATAATAATAATAATTTTAGTAATCTCAATAGGCTTTCAGACGAAAGTCTGAAAGCCTAATAATTTTAGTAATCTCAATAGGCTTTCAGACGAAAGTCTGAAAGCCTAATAATAATAATTTTAGTAATCTCAATAGGCTTTCAGACGAAAGTCTGAAAGCCTAATAATTTTAGTAATCTCAATAGGCTTTCAGACGAAAGTCTGAAAGCCTAATAATAATAATTTTAACAAAAACAATAGTGTTTCACACAAGCTTCGCAGTGTGAAACCCTAATAATTTTAACAAAAACAATAGTGTTTCACACAAGCTTCGCAGTGTGAAACCCTAATTAAAATCGGTCACAATCTAGCGAAATTAATGTGATTTGTCACTCGTAAAGAACTTTGTCGGAACGAAAAACATCAAAGGCGAAATTCGAATTTTTGAAATATTCAAATACCAAAAATTCGACCCGTATCCCGGCTATCCTGAAATATATTAAATTTGAGACATAGGAGACGCATTGAAAATACTATGCCCTATTGTGTTTGTTTACAAGTCCTTAAATGTCGATTTTTCACTATGTTTCACATTCACTTCAAAATGGCAACCATCAGCTGACCTAAATCAAAATTCTGCTCTGAACGTTTTTTAGGTTTTCCTTCGAGGATTCCGAAAATGTAACTCCCATGTCTGTAAGTGCAATATCGCAAAAGTTCTATATTTTTTTCACGTTTCAAGATGGTGGCACTTCCGGTTCGATCGACAAACTCCATGTTTTGTGTACGAATTAATTACCTGTCTAGTATTAAAAAAAAAAAACATAGGTCATTCTGACCTTTATTTCGACGATTTTTTGAAAAATTTGATTCTTAATTTCCCCAAGGGGAGATAATTTAGAAAATTTTAAAAGTAATTTTCAAGTCGCATCAGTAATGTCTACTTACATACTAAATTTCATGAAAATCGTACAACTATTAAAGAAGTTGTCAAGTTGGTCTCAACTTCCGGTTCGAAATCACAGCGACGAATTTTCGAATATTACAAAACTTTTAAAAATAAACTCCCCCTGACCAGCTTAATCGTTCGCAATAAACGTTTGCCCCTTAAAATCGGCAAATCGCTGACTTTAAAGTGAGAAACATTACAACCGGGCGCAATTTTCTGTTTTATCACTTTTGCAGTACCATTGATTACCAACCGATTATTACAAAACTTTAAAGATAAAAGAGAAAGAGGGAAATGCGGGTTAACGTCCATTCGACACAAACAAGGTCATTTCGGGACTAACATATGTCTTTTAATTTTATTTAAAAACTTCCCTTGCGCGTACGGGTCTTTAGCCGTGGGGGGAAACCGAAGGACACGGAGAAAACCCACGAGGTTGGACACCATACTCCATGTCACGTGCAGCCTTGAAATCGAAACGACGCCGGTTGACTCAATGACAGACGTTACGATACAGCACGCACATGCTAACCATTCAGCCTCCCTAAAATCGGGAAATTACTGACTTATAGCAAGAAACATTTCAACCGAGCACTTCAATCGAAACAGCGCCAGTTGATTCAATGACAGACGTTACGATACAGAGCGCAGGTGCTAACCATTCAGCCACGCAACCTCCCTAAATTTGGCAAATTGCGGACCTACAGCGAGAAACATTTCAACCGGGCGAAATGTTCTATTTTAACAGTTTAATTTGCACGGTACCTCTAATTATCAAAAACTCTCCCTCCTGACCAGCTTAATCGTTCGCAATAAACGTTTGCCCCCTAAAATCGGCAAATTGCTGACTTTAAAGTGAGAAACATTACAACCGGGCTAAATTTCCTGTTTTATCACTTTTACAGTACCTCTGGGTACCAACCGATTATTACAAAACTTTAAAAATAAAAGAGAAAGAGAGAAATGCGGCTTAACGTCCATTCCACACAAACTAGGTCATTTCGGGGCTAACATATGTTTTTAGATTTTATTTAAAAACTTCCCTTGCACGTACGGGTCTTCAGGAGTGGGAGGAAACCGAAGGACACGGAGAAAACCCAGGAGGTTGGACACCATGCTCCATGTCACGTGCAACCTGGAAATCGAAACGGCGCTGGTTGACTCAATGACAGACGTTACGATACAGCGCGCACATGTTAACTTTAAATACGACGATTTGTACCCGTTTCAGGTAGGCTGAAATGCTTAATTGTAGTTGGGTGTGGCGGAAATATTATAAATAACAATAATCAATCGTTGTTTTGATGAAAAATATTGTCAATTTTGTTTAATCGCAGCAGGAGTGAATCACGACGGGATGTGCTACGTTGGAGTCTATGGGCCAAAATCTTATCTCGAAACACGGAGGGTGGAGAGATAAGGTTCGTTATCTATGTGGATAGAAGCCTATACGATGATTATTATAGGCGATTTTGATGATTTGTGTTTGATGTATTAAAATTGTTTTGGTTTTTTTTTAATTATTGAGTAATCTTAAGGTTGAGATTGTAAATCCCGGCTTTGTTATTTTGATTGCATTGGAATTGGTTTGAAGTTTAAAATACAAAAAAACAAAGCCGGGATTTACAATCTCAAGCTTAAGATTAAATAATAAAAACAACAACTGAATAATAGAAAAAAAAAACAATTTTAATACATCAAAAACCAATCATTAATTTATAATTACAATCTCAAGCTTAAGATTAAATGTATCACATGTAAATCTGTTCAACTATAAAACTAAAAGAAAAGAACAAAATTTATGAACACAATACCCTGTTCAGTTATTTACGAACCTGTTTAATTTTTATTTTAATTAACATCTAGTTAAACACAATACTCAGTTCAAAGTTGACTACGAAACTATGGCTATTATCAATAGCATCAACTGAATACATTGTTTTTTAATGTGATAAATAAAGAAATATTAATAGTAACATCAAGTTAAACACAATACTCCGTTCAAAGTTGAATACGAAACTATGGCTATTATTAATCATATCAACTGAATACAATGTTTTATATGTAAATGTTGTCTTCGAATATGAAATATTTCAACTGTTGTTTGTGTAGTAGGGTGTAATAGCCCCTTTAAATATTTTAGTAGGGTATTATAGTCACTTTAACAAGTTCAGTCAGTTTCTATTGTCCGGTATATCCAGGTACATGTAGTCTTGCATTTCCAGTTGTTATAATTGCGTAGGTGTATAGTTTAAAGTTGCTATTTAAAGATGGTGAGTAGTGTTCCGTTACTTAGCTACTGTCCTAACATCCTGTTTCACCTTTAGTCACTTTTTCTTCTGTCATCATCTTGGATGCACCGATTTCACTAACTCAGGTAGGTTTATATTTGTTTAACTTGACTTGACATTACTAAATCTGACAATTCCTATTTAATTTAAATACTGTTTTATTCTGGCATAAATTATAAATAAGTAAATACAATAAAAATACATAAGTAATAATTTAAGTTAGATTCCAAACTGTATGTCTAATTTGGTGTTTGTTTTATCTTTTAGTGTTTCGCTATTTTCGTAATTTGTATATGGTTTTCCTGCTCTTCTAGTTCTTCCTTTTCCTTATATATTAAGAGCACCTTTCTCAGGGTACGTTTTTATATATTTCCTTATTATATGTATTACGTGTATGATGGTTCTGATTCTTTTATTATTACCTGTAATAGGCAATATATCTCTTATTAAATATCTAGTTATTAAAAGCTCTATATCTAATTCTAAGCTATACCCTTTTGTATATATATTTGCTAATTTAGTTTTATTATTATTTCAGTGCTCTTCTACTTATTCTTCTTTCTGTAAATAATTGCCTGTTTTGTTCCTGTGTGTTCCGTGTTTTGTAAATAAACTGTATAGCTGTGTTCCCGTCTTGTCTCTTTATGGTTAACTCACGACCTGGAAAAGTGGACATAGTCTGTCGTCCATGATCCTGCTACATTTGTATTATGACTATTTAAAATATATAATAAATAGCTTGTTAATTCTTCTATTGTCTTGTCTTAATTGATTAATTAACACCCATAGACATTGGTACTGATGAGTACTAATTAGCACCTTTATATACAGACCAATCAACCCTTATACTGGTCATCAATACGCCGATTTTACCGGTAATGAATTAGCCTGGTAATGAATACGCTACCATATCGAACGAAATTTTAACATCTACACCTCAAATTCACCCTCGGCCAACAAATACCCCCAATAATGACTATTTTGATATGAAATAGACACAAAATTTACTGCTGAGCAATAAAAAAACAGTATTCTTACCATTTCTGACACTTTTCATTCAAAACTTCAGGAAATAAGTGGCTGAGAAAATATTCATTTTCCAAGCTTGTTGACATATCCAGGACTCAGACTAGTAATTAGTTGCCCATTGACTTCAATGTTAAATGTCTGTAACATCACAGGCTGTAGCTTTTTTCTCAACATTCCGTCGCTTCCAATCTTTTTAGGCACAATGGGGACCACATTTGGCAATCTCCTCATCAGGAATTTGTAGGGGGTTGACCATTTAGATTTTTTACTACGGGGATTTGAAGTTTACTGGGGTGAAAATCTCATTTGCGACACAATGATTGCTCCACAGAAAGACACTTTACACCCCCTATCCCCCCGCTGTAATATCCTCAGTATTACCCCAAACTGCTGTGAAATTTGATGCCTTTTCTCCAATTCTAGACCAAAAAGTCAACCCAAATATGCAGGAGGAGGGGAGAAAAAAATAAGGGAAAAATTGTCTATTTATAACTCGCACAATGGGAAATAATTACTAGTCTTAGTCCATACAGCCGAGACTAGATGTAGTTTACGGAACCTGTCGAGATTTGCCGAGTGCAATATTCGTAGAATATTTGTTTGGATAGAGACTAGTCTTAGACGGAGGCAGACCACCATTAAATTTCACCATCTCGGTACCCAAATTGTAGTTCGTCTATTTATAGCAGTTCTCTCTCTGTCTCTTTTCTCCCCTTTTGCATGCCCATATTTGTTGATTTTTTTGGCCTAGAATGGACTAAGAGGGTTTGAATGAATATTTTCTGCCAGGGTTTGGTAAATATTCATAATATTGAGGCGGAAGGATAACGGCGTTATGAGGTTGGCTGCGGTGATATAGGACTCAGATCACCAAATATTCGTGGACGAAACAAGGGCGAAAGTTATTTTTAGTCCTTCTCTCCCTTTCCCTTTTCCCCCTTTTGCATGGCGATTTTTGTTGAATTTTTGGTGTAGAATCGAAAAAAAGGGTTTGAAAATACATTTTCTGCCAGGTTTTGGTGAATATTCATGATTTTGAGGCGGAAGGATACGAGAGTTGTGAGGTTGGTTACGTTGAAAGGGAGGGCCGAAAATTGCAAGGTTAGCTGTCTCTACTTCCAGCTTGTCTATCTCAAGTTTTTCACGAAGAACCTCATACACGCTTTTGGGCAAGAGTCTGCCACATGTTGCTCCATCTGTGGCAGAAAGTGTTTTTCCCAACGAATATTTGGGAAAAAGTTACAGTCGGTCTAAGAGACGAGAATTAACATTAAAGTCAATGGGGCAATAATTAGTGTTCTGTGGCCTATCTGTACGGCAACAACTAGATACATGTTTTGAGTATGCTTCTTCAAGTTCGTGTATCTCAAAACTTTGGTGGTCAACCTCATAAAAAATTTAGTGCAAAGACATGGCCATTTGTTCCTCTGTCTGTAGTGAAAATCATTGCGCCCAACGAAAATATGGGGAAAAGTTGGAGGTAGGCAAAGAGTCCAGAATTAACATTTGAGTCAATGGAGAAATTAATGGTGGTCTGCCTCCAGACCAGTTGTTCAAATTATTTCCCTTGCTATTTCCAAGGTGAAGGCTGACAGCTGTCAATCATTCTGCACTGGTGACTATGATGCCTGTCAGATTTTCGTGACTACGAAAGAGTGTTCACCAAATTATTGCAAGAATTTCAAGATCTAGTAGGCCTATCGAGTAAAGCTGTACCGGTGTACGTTCTACGTGTTATGAGAAATCGTGGAAAGTAAAAGGTGTGTAAAATCAAAAGCTATTGACCGATTCGTCTGAAATGTGTTGTTGTTTAAATAATACATCCCCTGTCACCCTTTGACCACGGTAATTACTAATAGTAATACGTATGTCAAACTTACCATGGACCCTCTGGCCTCTTTTAGCCTTCTATAGGGTAGGCCTGTGGTATTGAAAGTGCAGTATGATAGTGTCATTTATTTTGTTTAGTTTAAGAAATATTTTATAAACAATCAGGATGCAAAGATTCACTCAAATTAATCCCAAATTAATGGTAGGCCTTATCGATTGACCGGGACCATGGCTGATGATTGGGACCAGATTCGGTTCTATTTCAGAATCGCACCTCTACCAGTTCCCGGGTTCGTAGAGACTTGAAATTTTCAGGGGATGTTCCGCTGGGTTCGCGATGACCTCACACCAAATTTTAGCAAAATCGACCAATAACTTTTCATTTTACCGACCTTTAGCTTCTCCCGTGAGATATGTTTATCCGTACGACGCCATTTGCATTTCTTGACTATTTAGACTCGAATAACAAGACACTCAAACGAAAACCAACACTCAGCGCCCCGTGCCTAATGCTGCCGTTCATAATATTAATAATAATTTTCGTATATTTTAAGTATACGCCCACATGGAAATGTGGTCGTATATTGCCGTCGCCCCCGACCGGCCGCCCGTCCGTCCGTCCGTGTGTCGTCCACAATTTCTTGTGAACGCTCTAGAGGCTAAAGTTAATACCCGATTGACTTCAAATTTATGCACAGTGTTTATTAATGTTATGAGATAATTACTACCTGAGTTATTACCCTTGATCTCTTCGAAAAATCTTGTGAACGCTCTAGCGGCTAAAGTTAATATCCGATTGGCTTCAAATTTATACACAGTGTTTAAGGTCACGAGACGGAGGATCCTATGGATTTTCAGCTATATCCAATAATTACTGCCAGAGTTGTGGCCCTTGATCACTTTGAAAAACCTTGTGAACGCTCTAACGGCTAAAGTTAATTTCCGATTGACTTGAAATTTAAGCACACAGTTTTAGGTCACGAGATGAACACGCCTATCAATTTTCAGCGATATCCACTAATTACTGCCAGAGTTATGGCCCTTGATAACTTTGAAAAATCTTGTGAACGCTCTAACTCAAACGAACTCCAACACTCGGCGCCCCGTGCCTGATGCTGCCGTTCATAAAAGTAATAATAATTTTCGTATATTTTAATTATACGCCCACATGGAAATGTGGTCGTATATTGCCGTCGCCCCCGACCGTCCGTCCACCTATCGTCCACAATTTCTTGTGAACGCTCTAGAGGCTAAAGTTAATACCCGACTGACTTTAAATTTATGCACAGTGTTTAAGGTCATGAGACGAAAAAGCATATAATGGATTTTGAGGGATATCCGATAATTACTTCCAGAGTTATTACCCTTGATCTCTTCAAAAAATATTGTGAACGCTCTAGCGGCTAAAGTTAATATCCGATTGACTTGAAATTTAAGCACACAGTTTTAGGTCACGAGACGAACAAGCCTATTAATTTTCAGCGATATACACTAATTACTGCCAGAGTTATGGCCCTTGATCACTTTGAAAAACCTTGTGAACGCTCTAACGGCTGAAGTTATTAGCCGATTGACTTGAAATTTATGCACAGTGTTAAAGGTCACGAGACGAAGAAGCCTATGGATATCCGATAATTACTGCCTGGGTTATTACCCTTGATCTCTCAAAAAATTCTTGTGAGCCGTCTAGCAACTAAAGTTAATATCTGATTGACTTTAAATGTATACACAGTGTCTAAGGTCACGAGACGGAGGATCCTATGGATTTTCAGCGATATCCACTAATTACTGCCGGAGTTATGGCCCTTGATCACTTTGAAAAATCTTGTGAACTCTCTAACGGCTAAAGTTGATATCCGATTGACTTGAAATTTATGCACAATGTTAAAGGTCACGAGACGAAGACGCCTATGGATATCCGATAATTACTGCCTGGGTTATTACCCTTGATCTCTCAAAAAATTCTTGTGAACGCTCTAGCGACTAAAGTTAATATCTGATTGACTTTAAATGTATACACAGTGTCTAAGGTCACGAGACGGAGATGCCTATTGATTTTGAGCGATATCCACTAATTACTGCCTTACTGCCAGGGTTATGGCCCTTGATCACTTTGAAAAATCTTGTGAACGCTCTAACGGCTAAAGTTAATTTCCGATTGACTTGAAACTTAAGCACACAGTTTAAGGTCAGTTTTTCGACACTTGGCCTTTGGGTACGACCTTCACCCCATACAATATTTTAAAGGCCACAATCTTGACTTGGACCACCGACCCTGACCTTGGTCGTGTCACACATGGATCGGTCAGAAAACGGTCAAACGTTAAGGGCCTGTGTTTGAAGGGTGGTCTATGGGCCTTGTCAATATGAAAGGTCGTGGTGACCTTTGGTAATTAAGGTTAACCAGCCGTGACCTCCACTTTGACCTTGAACCCCAAATTCCCATCGAGCTCGGGGCCTTTACGTTTATGCTTGCCATGGCCATATTGCGCGTTGCATTATGAAGGTCGATGTTCTATGTGAAAGCAGAGACAATGCCCTTCAAAAAAGTAGCAGGGTCAAAGTCATGGGTCAAGGTCATGGTACAGAAAACTAAACTCAAACTTTTCAAAGTGAGTTTTTGGACACTTGACCTTGGGTACGACCTTCACTCCATACAATATATCAAAGGCCACAATCTTGACTTGGACCACATGCCTTGACCTTGGTCCTGTCACACACGACCCGGTCAGAAAACGATCAAACGCCGAGGGCCCGAGTTCGAAAAGAGGTCTTTGAGCCTTGTCAATATTAAAGGTCGTGGTGACCTCCGGTAATCAAGGCTAACCAACCGTGCCATCGACTTTGACCTTTAACCCAAAATTCCCATAGAGCCCAGGGCCTTTACGTTTATGCTTGTCATGGCATTAATTCTCGTTGTATTATGAAGGTCGATGGTTGAGGTTAAAGCAGAAACGATGCCCTTCAAAAGGGTAACTGGGTTAAAGTCGAGGGTCAAGGTCATGTTACAGAAAACTGAACTCAAACTTTTCAAAGTCAGGTTTTGGACACTTGAAATTGGAATACGACCTTCACCCCATACAATATTTAAAGGCCACAATCTTGACTTGGACCAACGACCTTGACTTTGGTCCTGTCACACACTGCTTGGCCAGAAAACGGTCAAACGTGGAGGGCCTGTGTTCGAAAGATCAATATGGAAGATCGTGGTGAAAAGTTTGAGTTCAGTTTTCTGTAACATGACCTTGACAGGGCTCGAAACGAAAGGTGCGCGAAAGCGCTCGCGTACCTACCATGCACCTAAAGTGAAACCCAGGTACATATTTTTAAACGCACCCGAATTTTATAAACAACGCTCCTCGTAGCGAAGGCTAACTCACGGTTCTCTTTTTAAAATATCACCCAACCTTTTAAATGAATTAACGCGAACGCTTTTGCTTTTAATAAAATTCTCGTAAATATAATCTATTTTTATTTAACGGCCTCAAACAAGGCTTGACACGCCGTCGGCCTCGGCGGCATGGCCTACGAATTTTACAATTTGGCCGCAGATTCGTGGCCGAATTTTAACTATCCACGGCCATGTATGGTCACCGATTTGTGTTGGGTATCAATAGTTATTTTGCTATCGATAATCGCAATCATTGTTTTTTAAGGCGAGTGATCGCTCTCGAGCGCCTACAGCTCACCTGAATGTCGACCCAGGGGAGTTTTTTTCCCTCCCCTTAAAATTGAAAATCACTCTCCTTTACAAATTCATTGAGGGTTTATTAACATTTATCTACCAATCACTCTCCTTAATATCAGATCACTCTCCTTAATTTCTAAATCACTCGCCTTAATTTCTAAAGCATTCATCTTATAGAAACTTGGAGAACCTTTTAGGGGAGCTATTCTTTCAATTTGTTGATTGAGGGGAGCTTTTTTTTTGGGGGAGGGGGGGGGGCTTTCCTCTGAAATACAAAAAACAACGACAGTAATCGGCATTGAAATGTATCGAAACAATCTTATTTTCACGGTCGTAACCAAGAATGGGTTACGTATTCAAAAGTCAAAACCATACGATGTTGCGATAGATGGTTTTTTGTTTGTCTAATTAATAATAAAACGTTTCATATTACGTATAAATTGTACTTGATTTTTAAAAAATGTAGCCTTGGTTCTGAATGACGAAATACGGTTGATAGGCCGATGTATGTAGAGGAACCAAAATAAAATGAGCACGAGTCGATTCAAAACATTGCGTACGTGAGAGCGACCAATACCAACATGGCGGCCAATACGTTGTCAATTCGCGTGCAAAAATTAAAGAAAATTTAATAGCCTAAATAATTTATCACAAAGTCGTAAATTGTTTATTATTATTAAAATAATGTAGCCTTGATTCCGAATAAGAAATACAAACGTTTTTGTCATCTATCAGTCATTTATAATGAGCAGACGAATTCTGAAAGTTTAGGGGAAACTCCGGGTTATTTACACATCCGGGTATATCCAATTTAGCGAATTCCATGATATGGCGATTATTGCTTCTAATGAAAGTATTGTTTAAATGAGGGGGGAATTTATTTCAATATTGTTTGGGGGAAAGCTACATTGAGATTGAGACTTTGAAGTAAATATAAAGTGACCGATGTAGGCTATTGTATTATTATACGAAGGATTAAGTCACAGAAAACATCGAGTCGACTCTTCACTCTCCTAGAATATCTGAGGTGAGGTTTTTAGGAGAGCGATTTTCTGAATTTGTAATTTTAGGTGCAGCTTTTAGAGCTCTCCATGATTTTATTCCTTTCAAACCCTGCCTTGACGAACGACTTTCATATTGACAAGGCCCATAGACCACCCTTCAAACACAGGCCCTTAACGTTTGACCGTTTTCTGACCGAGCCGTGTGTGACACGACCAAGGGTCAGGGTCGGTGGTCCAAGTCAAGAATGTGGCCTTTAAAATATTGTATGGGGTGAAGGTCGTACCAAAAGACCAAGTGTCGAAAAACGACCTTAAACTGTGTGCATAAATTTCAAGTCAATCGGTTATTAACTTTAGCCGTTAGAGCGTTCACAAGATTTTTCAAAGTGACCAAGGGCCATAACTCTGTCAGTAATTATTGGATATAGCTGAAAATCAATAGGCATCTCCGTCTCGTGACCTTAGACACTGTGTATACATTTAAAGTCAATCAGATATTAACTTTAGTCGCTAGAGCGTTCACAAGAATTTTTTGAGAGATCAAGGGTAATAACCCAGGCAGTAATTATCGGATATCCATAGGCGTCTTCGTCTCGTGACCTTTAACATTGTGCATAAATTTCAAGTCAATCGGATATCAACTTTAGCCGTTAGAGAGTTCACAAGATTTTTCAAAGTGATCAAGGGCCATAACTCCGGCAGTAATTAGTGGATATCGCTGAAAATCCATAGGATCCTCCGTCTCGTGACCTTAGACACTGTGTATACATTTAAAGTCAATCAGATATTAACTTTAGTTGCTAGACGGCTCACAAGAATTTTTTGAGAGATCAAGGGTAATAACCCAGGCAGTAATTATCGGATATCCATAGGCTTCTTCGTCTCGTGACCTTTAACACTGTGCATAAATTTCAAGTCAATCGGCTAATAACTTCAGCCGTTAGAGCGTTCACAAGGTTTTTCAAAGTGATCAAGGGCCATAACTCTGGCAGTAATTAGTGTATATCGCTGAAAATTAATAGGCTTGTTCGTCTCGTGACCTAAAACTGTGTGCTTAAATTTCAAGTCAATCGGATATTAACTTTAGCCGCTAGAGCGTTCACAATATTTTTTGAAGAGATCAAGGGTAATAACTCTGGAAGTAATTATCGGATATCCCTCAAAATCCATTATATGCTTTTTCGTCTCATGACCTTAAACACTGTGCATAAATTTAAAGTCAGTCGGGTATTAACTTTAGCCTCTAGAGCGTTCACAAGAAATTGTGGACGATAGGTGGACGGACGGTCGGGGGCGACGGCAATATACGACCACATTTCCATGTGGGCGTATAATTAAAATATACGAAAATTATTATTACTTTTATGAACGGCAGCATCAGGCACGGGGCGCCGAGTGTTGGAGTTAGTTTGAGTGTCTTGTTATTCGAGTCTAAATTGTCAAGAAATGCAAATGGCGTCGTACCGATAAACGTATCTCCCTGGAGAAGCTAAAGGTCGGTAAAATGAAAAGTTATACATCGATTTTGCTAAAATTTGGTGTGAGGTTATCGCTAACACAGCGGAACATCCCCTGAAAATTTCAAGTCTCTACGACCCCGGGAACCGGTAGAGGTGCGATTCTGAAATAGAACCCCAGATTCTTGGTGGTTCATATTGAATTGAGGCCAGATTTTTAGCTGATTCGGACCTAGTTCCTTTAGGAACTGTCTTTGAGTGGACAATGTCCACTGACAGTTCCTATCCGACCTTAATATATAGCTGCAGTATGAAAATACCGTTCTTCCCCACATCTGTTCTAAGGCTAGTTACGGTATTTATCGGCTTTGGCCTCTAACCGTTACTGGTTTGATCTATAGGCAACTAATATGAAAATAAATCTTTTTCCCCATCTCAGTTCATAGGCTAATTTGGAATCATTACCTTCTATTTTGCACTGTGATTCTTCTTTGTTCACCATAGAGGCACCTGATACAAATTTATAACAATCCAACATTATTTTCATGTAGAATTTATCGATCCAAAAGCACAATTGCGTGCAGCCAATATTACAAATTTAGGAATGAATTTTGTTTGTGTTTTTGGATCGCAATATTCTACATGAAAATAATGTTAGATTGTATCGGGTGTGGCAAGAAATGATTCCTTTTGGCGAACAAAGAAGAATCACAGTGAAAAATAGAAGGTAAGGATTCCAAATTAGCCTATGAACTGAGATGGGGAAAAAGCCTTATTTTCATATTAGTATAATTAGTTGCCTGTAGATCAAACCAGTAACGGTTAGAGGCCAAAGCCGATAAATACCGTTACTATAGTAACTATTCTAAGGCTATTTTGAATCCTTACCTACTATTTTTCACCCTGATTCTACTTTATTCGCCAAAGGAATCATTTCCTGCCACAGGTGACACACATTTATAAAGATTCAACACTATCTTCATGTAGAATTCTGTGATTAAAAACATACACCAAATACGTTTAAACTGAAGAGCCATTACAAGTTCCGGACATGGGCAAACCACATGTTTATTTCATCACTAAATTCTACTTGAAATATAATTTTGTGTCAAAGTTAGTGAGAAATGATTCCTTTTGGTGGAAAATAAAGAATTGTGATGACAAATAGACGGTAAGGGTTCTAAAACAGCCCGAGAGGAGAGGTGGGGAATAGCAGTATTTTATTGAATTTTTATATTGCAGCTATATAAGGCCGGATAGGAACTGTCAGCGAATGAGATCATTCGCTCAAAGATAGTTCCAAAAGGAACTAATTCGGACCATGACAAGGCTCATTCGGACCATTATTTGAATGATGAGTTGAGTGGTTGAAATATGTTTGCATATATTTAATGTTATGACAAAAATGACAATAATTAAAATAGTGTTATTAGTGATTGTTTACTTCAATACCAATAAGCAAATCCCAGAATAGTTGCTTCACATTCTTGGCTGATTCAGACCAGATTCTTGGACCACGATATTTGAATGACAAGAGTATTGAAAATATGTTTGCATATATTATGACAAAGATACAGTAAATACTACCCAGTATTATCATATGGCGTATACCACCAGTATATTTACTGCATCGTATCTGTGGTAATTTGCAAGGAATAAAGTTAAAATAAAGAAAGACAATTGTTCTTTGAAATTGAATAATATTTCATTCATTTAATATCATTTTATTGGTGCGAAATCAAATAATTCTGAAAATGACCATATTATTATATAAGATGGCCACCAATCAGATTCTAAATGACTTTTTCCGTAAAATAACTATTTCAATCCCTCTCACTAACCACATCAAAATTTAAACTGTGATTAACAGCAATTTAATGTATGTATTTATTTAGGGGCTGCTACAAGACAAGGATCTCTATTCCTTTTGAATTCTGAAAATTGAAAAATTATCTAAAAAGTTATGATAAAATTAAGATGTCAGATTTTGATATTTTTGAACCAAAATTATACTGTAATTGTAATTAAAGAAGGGAAAACACGTAATTTTTCCCTGTCTTTTGTTCAAATTTGGTTCATAGTTTAAATCTAATATTGTGTGTCTAGATTTTGACCACTGCTATATTGGTAATGAAAATATGCTACCTAAGTAAAATTTTCTGAAAAATTAAATTTTTTTTAAATTAGAGATTCCATATACCGATGTGTAAAAAGGGCCGTGACTAGAGTCAGAAATATTGATTGCGGTGATCAGTTAATCAAAATAAATAACACACATTTTATAAACAAAGCACTGAACAAATGTTTTATTTTCCCATAAAATTGATATTGAAAGCATAACTAAGGTTCCTGAAATAAAATTAATTAAAAAATTCATATTCATGATTTCTGAAAAATCAAATTGCAAAAAGGGATAATGTAACCTGGATGATTGGCAGTCATAAAAAATACAAATTTATTTAACAAAACATCATCCGAAAGAGATGAGTAAGGGTTTACATGTCAAAAATGACTGAAATTGAAAAAGTTTTATTATCTTTATATGCTGACTTCAAAAATGATGTGTTGTACAGGGGAAAATTCAGGAAGTTTAGATCTGATATGCGCAAATATCGAAAGGAACATACAAGGGGCAGCCATTTTGTCTGTCACGAAATTTGAACTGAACCTTCATTACAGTGTAACGATGACATAGTCAGGCAGTTTTTGAAATAGGATAATAATTGTGACCTCCAGAGGGACAAAAGCTAAAAAGCTGATTTTTTGTACAATGAGGGACCATAATTCAGGAAGTTACGATCCGATATGCACAAATATCGAAAGGAACAAATATCTTTAGATTATAAACATGTATTTCAAGTTTCATCAAAATCGAATTAAAATGAGTTGATAATTGACATGACACAGATTTTGAACAAATCAAAAAAGTATTGAGATGACATGGGACAAGAATAGTTTTAACATATGTTCGAGACATTAGTACAAACTATAATTAGGTGCTCATCAACGAGGTTCAATCGTCTCAGAAATACGATAATTAACACAGATTGACCCAAAACACAGATTTTGAAAAAATTAAAAAAAATGTCATTCTTTAGTCCTTGATATGACCATGTATATAACATATTTTACTGTATATTAAGAAATATCGAAACAGATTTTGACTTTAATGTACCATGACCACTTTCACCAGCATACGTCTCCAGTAATGAGCTATATACCATACACCCCCAATCCTAGCTCATCCATATACATGTTCGAAATATTACATATTATGTATTACCTGGGAGCGTATTCGAACAAAGAATAGCCCCGAACACGTAGGGGATAGATAGATAGATACACAGTAACCTTCAGCAGACTTCCCTAAAGATGGATATCTATGATTCAAATAGAACGTCACCATCTTTCCAATTGTAAAAATACTTATTCCAGCAATTTTGACCTATTGGTTACAGGGTTATGGTCATTTGAATAATGGTGGCCAAACCCATTTTTTTAGCCGAAATCCCCCAAATTGGGTGGAATAACCCAAAAAACAGATTTTCAAAAAATCAAAAAAATATCATAAAGACATGGGACAAGAATGGCTTTCACATAATGTTGGAGACATTTGTACAAACTATAATTATCATTACACCAAGTGTCAGATTTTTTAGGTACTTATCTACCGAGTTTTTTCGGCTCAAAAATACGAGGCAAGTTTCCAAAATTTGTATCTGAAACCCTATTCGAGGGCAATTTTCCTGGAATCTAATGGACTGATTTTCAGTTATGTGTTTCTTATGTAGTACACCTTGGAGCACTACAAAACCAGACAATATACAATTACACCAATTTTTTGTCAGTTTTCATGGCCAAGTAGCATGCGAATTGCGAAACCCTACCAGTCTCCTGTAATTTGATTACAGATTCATAATCTACACAAAAAGTTCTTCGAGACTCCCCAATATCATCACTTGAAAGATAAAATCACGATATCTAAAACTCTAGTAAATTAGTAATACATACTTTGCTTCAAAAACTTATTGGTAACTCATGAAACTCAAATGCCCGTATCTCAGTCAATTTTCAGACCACACATTTTGCACAGTTTCTAGATTTTACATTGGAAATTTATCTAGCCCTGCATGTAGCAATGTTAATGTCATGATGTTATTCCCAAAGTTTGTGGTTGAAAACGCAGTCATGTACATCGTCGCTACACACCACCCCTAGCTCAGCACAATTTTACTTGATGCCCTGTTGGAAATTATCCAAGTAGACTGTCAGGTCAATATATGGAAAATTTCCCCTCCCCCCCTCCCAAAATTGCAACAAAAGGTTTTTCAACCGATTTTGGCAGGGTTTAGTGTACTTTATTACATACTAGAAGTTTACCAAAGTAGGACCCCCGGAAAAGTGTTTTTTCAAGATAGCGACAAAAATGGCCACCGAGACATCTTAAAATGATCATATATGTAAATATCAACTCAAATTTGATGATCTTGTTGTCTTTTCCTAGGTTTTGGTGGGCAAAGAATTCATTAAGATCATTAAAAATGATGTTGGCATAATATGTCAAACATGGCCTCCTACACCTTCAAATGACCGAAAGTCCATAATTATTGACTCAGATTTGATGATCTTGATGTCTATCTCCTTATAGACTGGCCATATAGATCTCGCTGAGGACTGGGGACAAAGGGCTTCCAATTGGTAATCTGTGTACTTGCTCATAAAACTCATCTCCCCAGGCAAAGTATGTGGAATCTATGCAGGATTTAGTGAGGTTGGTGATGTCTTCCGTACTGAGGTTGGTGGACACAAAATTAAAACATATAAAACTCTGGCAGCCCATATCTACCGATAGAGAAAACCTGCAAATTCATTGAGGCCATACACATTAAAAGAAACAGCCCAGACCTCAACCGCGACACAGGGATATTTCCTGCCCAGTGCTTATGATGAACTTATTAAATAACAAGAATTGTGTTTCTCCATCATTCCTACTTTTTATACGCCCCCTGAAATGTGGTCGTATATTGTTTTTCAGTGATTTCCAATAATAACTACCAGAGTTATGGCCCTTGATCACTTCAAAAAATCTTGTGGACGCTCTAGAGGCCAAAGTTAATATCCGATTGACTTGCCCGCGTACTTAGGAATAAGAACACAAAAATCACCCGCACAGTTTCTCAACACAAAATAAATTTTTAACCGAATAAGCAATCTCCGAATGTTTACAAGTTCATAATATGCTGGTTCAGGTCTATAGCCATCCATTATACACTGTTAGGGCTTTGGTATACCATTTATAATCATTTGCGAGGGGTGTCTGTTTTTATACGTCCACATTTTCATGTGGACGTATATTGTCGGTGCCCTCGTCCGTCCGTCTGTCAGTCCACAATTGTTTGTGAACAGTCTACAGGTCACAATTTTTATCCGATTTCAATGAAACTTGAAATGCATGTCTATAATTCAAAGGTCTTGGTTCCTTTCGATATTTGCGCATATCGGATCGTAACATCTTGAATTATGGGCCCCGATTGTACGAAAAATCGCCTTTTTATACACCCACATTGAAATGTGGTCGTATATAGTCGTGGCCCCCGTCTGTCCGTCTGTCGATCCAGCGTCCACAATTGCTTGTGGACGCTCTAGAGGCTAAAGTTATTATCCGATTGACTTTAAATTTATACACAGTGTTTAAGGTCATGAAACGAAGAAGCCTATTGTTTTTCATCGATTTCCGACAATAATTACCAGAGTTATGGCTAGGGCTGGGTATCGATAGTGATTTTTACTATCGATAATCGGCAATGAAATGTCGGTCGATAATCGATAGTATCGAAAACAAACTTATTTTCACGGTCGTCATCAAGACTGGATACAGTGTAAGTTCAAAGTTCAAAACCATACGAAGTTGCGAAAGATCGTTTGTTTCTGTCTAAAACCCAAAGTGCTTCCACACAGCACATTTAGCTTTGCCGGGAAAATCAACAAGCGTTTTGTCGTCCATGACAATGTGTGCTATTTATTGTACTTGGTACTCTATTACTGAGGCACACGTACAGAAATAGCGAACTGTACATACGAATTCTGAAGCTTGCAAAGGGAAATAACTCTAACTTTATTTACATATCCGATTTAGCAATATTCAACAATAATTTCTTCAAAACTAAAGTAAAGTTTCAATGGGAGTGAATTTATGAAAACAGATGTTCAATAAGCAGTCACAATTTTGTTATGTGTTACATTGATACTTGATAGTAATTAAAGTGAGCGGTGTATTATGATTAATTGAAAGAAAACATTGACATTTCAGACGCAAGAAAAATAGACGAAGAGCGATAATCGATAGTAACCCAACGCTATCGATAGTGCTTTTCTGGGCCGTCCAATCGATACTATCGATTTATATCGATATTTTATCCAGCCCTAGTTATGGCCCTCGATCACTTCAAAAAATCTTGTGGGCCCTCTAGATGCCAAAGTTAATATCCGATTGGCTTTAAATTTATACACAGTGTTTAAGGTCATGAGACGACGAATCCTATTGATTTTCAGCGATTTTCCGATAATTAGTGCCAGAGTTATGGTCCTTGATCACTTAAACAAATCTTGTGGACGCTCTAGAGGCCAAAGTTAATATCCGTTTGACTTCAAATTTATACACGGTGTTTAAGGTCATAAGACGAAGAAGTCTATCGATTTTCAGCAATTTCCGATAATTAGTACCAGAGTTATGGCCCTTGATCTCTGCAAAAAAAAGTTATGAGGCCTTAATCACTTCAAAAAAATCTTGTGGACGCTGTAGAGGCCAAAGTTAATATCCGATTGGCTTTAAATTTATGCACAGTGTTTAAGGTCATAAGACAGAAGCTTATTGATTTTCAACGATTTCAGATAATTAGTGCCAGAGTTATGGCCCTTGATGACTTAAAAAAATCCTTTGGACACTCTAAAGGCCAAAGTTAATATCCGATTGACTTTAAATTTATACACAGTGTTTCAGGTCATAAGACGAAGAATCCTATTGATTTTCAGCGATTTCCGATAATTAGTTCCAGAGTTATGGGCCTTAATCACTTCAAAAAAATCTTGTGGACGCTCTAGAGGCCAAAGTTAATATCCGATTGGCTTTAAATTTATGCACAGTGTTTAAGGTCATAAGACAGAAGCCTATTGATTTTCGGCGATTTCTGATAATTAGTGCCAGAGTTATGGCCCTTGATCGCTTCAAAAAATCCTGTGGACACTCTAGAGGCCAAAGTTAATATCCGATTGACTTTAAATTTATACACAGTTTTTAAGGTCATGAGACGAAGAAACCTATTGATTTTCAGCGATTTCTGATAATTAGTGCCAGAGTTGTAGTCCTTGATCATTTCAAAAAATCTTGTGGATGCTCTAGAGGCCAAACTTAATATGCGATTGAAACGAACAAATATTTTGATTTTCAATGAATTTTTATAACTGAACAGGTAAATCCATCATATACTATTCAAAAAAAGTAGGGGATATTTGATTTTTAAGTGTTATTAAAGTCACCTAATGAAACTTACGAAGAAACAAATGACAAAATGAAATGAAGTTCACATTCATCGATTTATTCCAAATGATTGTTAGACTAAGTAAAGCACAGACTGAACATTATAAGGGTAAAATGATACCCGGGGTCAAACAGTAAAGTTACCACAGCATCACAACAAAGTCAGTAACGGGTAAATCCTCCTCTGTTTGCCAAACAAGCATTGATCCGACGTGGCATACTCCTAATGAGACGTCTATGGTCATTTTGGTCCAGATTGTCCCATTCCTGTTGCAACGCAGCAGCAAGTTCTTGGACATTGGCAGGACGTTGTTGACGTTGACGTAACCTCTGTCCAAGCATGTCCCAGACATGCTCGATGGGGGAGAAGTCGGGACTCGGTGCTGGCCAAGGTAATGTTCTGTTGTTGGAGGTAACCTGTAACGATCCTGGCCCTGTGACATCTTGAGTTGTCATCCTGGAAGATGAAACGGCGGCCATGACGTCGTGCGAACGGCACAACATGAACTGCCAAGATGTTGTCCCGGTAGTACTGGCCTGTAACACGCCCTGCAACAACATGTAAAGCCATTCTTCCAGCAACAGTGATGCCTCCCCACACCATAACAGAACCACCCCCAAATCGATCATGTCTGATGACGTTAACGTCTTTGGAAGCGCTCGTTGCGACGACGCCACACCCTCCTACGGCTGTCCAAAAAATCAACAGTGAACCTTGACTCGTCTTAAAACATCACACTGCTCCAGCGTCGATTATCCCAGTGTTGACGATCCCTACACCAACGACGTCTTGCCTGAATGTGATGATCTCTCAAACAAGGGATCATGCGAGGACGTCGGGCGCGCAGGTGACCCCTATGAAGTCGATTCCGAATCGTCTGGACACTCACTCTCACACCGACGAGCGCTGATCTGATTTGCAGTGATGACACGATTTCTCAAAGCCAAGGTACGGCTAAATCGATCCTGGGCTTGAGTTGTCGCCCTTGGTCGACCTGAGCGTGGTCTGTCCTGTACAGATTGTGTATCACGGTATCTGGACCATAGCCTGCTTATGACAGACTGAGAAACATTCATCGTCCGCCCCACAACCGCCTGTGTTGTGCCGATCTGTAGCATACCAAGGGCACGTAACCTTTCATTTTGGGTAAGCCGACGCATATCAAAATTTGTTTTCTGGTCACTAAAACAATCAAACTGATGTTTCCACCCTGGAATTCAATGCCACAATGACTGTAACATTCGAAGTCAGAGTCCTGCAAATCTTGGGTTGGACCCCCATGATGATCCCAAGCATCACCTGCATTCCATGCGGTAGCTATTGGTGTGTTTGGGCGTCACATGTAACTGGAAAAGTTTCTTCTGTTAGGTTCTATAGTGACTTTTTTTCGTAGTCATTTGCATATTTTAGTATTATGCCCCCAAAATCAAATATCCCCTACTTTTTTTGAATAGTATATTATATGTTTCCTATACTAATTGTTAGTGTGGGGCAAAACTTTATAAAAAGCAAACAAATTCTAATGATTTTCTGATAATTACATAATGAGTTGTTACTCTTAATCAGATTTTAGTGTATTATAAATGTTTCATTACCGAAAAAAGTAAAAATATGCGACAACTCTTGTTGACTGCGCGGACGATTTAGCTGCTGTGGGCGTGTGTTTCGTTGCCTGGCAACCTATCTTTATTAGTATTTATTAATTTCTTTTTCCTAATATTATTATTATCAATTTTATCTGTTACATCTACCTTTTCAAATTAAACAATGAGAATTAGTTAGTTCAGTCTATTGTACATCTAATCACAAAGAGATCATAGTTATTACAAGTTAATTATTGTTTAAATCTAAACTCAACTTGCTATATCATAACTGTAATGTACTAGTATTAGGCCGCATTCTATGGACGCAAATTCTCGCTAGAAAAATATTTTCGTTCCTTCAAATTGGGTCTAGAAAAAAATTTATCGGTGAATAGTTAATATAGTAATTAGCATTTGCTGAAATGTTCCACAAAATATTTAATAGTTCTTCGATGATATTCGTCTTTAAAATCCGGATTATTTATTGATAGTAAATTTCATTGTGCGCTGGGTCACTGGACAAGATTCAAAGCTATTCGCCGCGTCATGTGATCGCTTTTCCCACAATCGACCAATCACGTTATTGTCTACATTCGCGTGTGTTGGTAAACACAAAATAGCGTGCTCAACCAGGAGCACATTCCAGTTGTAGAATCTACACGATATGTCTTTACAAAGACAAAATGGGACAAGTGTCGTGAGGTATATAGACTGGTTTCAATTGGATGGAAATGGCCAGTCTATTTTTCGATACAAATGGATTGATAACGAAGGATATCATAAAGTCGACAGTGGTGTTTGATTTCACTTTTTATAACGAAATAATTAATTCGTTAAAACGAAATAACTTATTCGTTTAAAAGAAATATTAATTCGTTATAACGAAATAAATAATTCGTTATAACGAAATATGATTAATTCGTTATAACGAAATAAATAATTCGTTATAACGAAATAAATAATTCGTTATAACGAAATATTATTACTTCGTTAAAACGAAATATTATTAATTCGATACAACGAAATATTATTAATTCGTTATAACGAAATATTATTAATTCGTTATAACGGAATATTGTTTCGTAACAATAATATAGTATTTCGTTTAAACGAAATATTATAACGAAATATTATTAATTCATTATAACCAGTGGTGTTTGATTTCACTTTTTATAACGAAATAATTAATTCGTTAAAACGAAATAACTTATTCGTTTAAAAGAAATATTAATTCGTTATAACGAAATAAATAATTCGTTATAACGAAATATTATTAATTTGTTATAACGAAATAAATAATTCGTTATAACGAAATATTATTAATTCGTTATAACGAAATATTCGTTATAACGAAATATTATTACTTCGTTAAAACGAAATATTATTAATTCGATATAACGAAATATTATTAATTCGTTTTAACGAAATATTATTAATTCGTTATAACGGAATATTGTTTCGTAACAATGAAATAGTATTTCGTTTAAACGAAATATTATAACGAAATATTATTAATTCATTATAACCAAATATTATTATATCGTTATAACGAAATATTATTATATCGTTATAAAGAAATATTATTATATCGTTATAAAGAAATATTATTAATTCGTTATTAATATTTCGTTTAAACGAATCAATTATTTCGTTTAAACGAATTAATTATTTCGTTTGAACGAATTAATCATTTTGATGAATCGAATTAATCCACGTCGATTCAAAATATATTTCCATGGCTCTCTTACACCACCTCCCTACACGGATGGGACTTTTATTTGATTCACTGGATCTCTGTTTGGACCGACCGCGAGCAATTTGCAAGGTAAATCGTGCACATGGCTTTGTTTACAAATGCTATGACCTGGCACTTGACCCCATAACTTTTGACCGCGACCCCTCAAGCGCGACCCGTGATTGGTCAAATTTGAAATACCTGCGCAGCATCCAACTCACATATACGCAAATATGGCTCCGCATTATAAAGAAATAGGTCATGAATTTCTGGCCAATAGCTTAAACTACTAAATTAACAAAATATTTTGGAGAACTTTGTTGACATGTTGATTGCACGATTATTAATAGTCCGATTTTCTAGACCCGTTTAACGGGAGCAAATGACAGGTTTTTCGACCCGAGAATGCGGCCTATATTGTATATAACATCAAAGTTGTTAATTGCTTAATCCACTCATGGCTACAATCTAGCTTAGTGTTAATTAGTTTGTTTTGAATAACTCCTTTGATCTTCTTCTTGTCCTGTATCGTTTCTTGAATTGTTATAGTTTTTATACGCCCACATTTTCATGTGGACGTATTATGTAGTCGCCCCTATCCGTCCGTCCACAATTTGTTTGTGGACTCTCTATTATCCGATTTTGATGTAACTTGAAATATAGGTTTATCCCCATAAGATCTCGGTTCCTTTCGATATTGGCATGTATCGGATCGGAACTTCATGGATTATGGCCCCTGATTGTACGAAATATCATGTTTTTATACGCCCACATTTTCATGTGGACGTATTATGTTGTCGTCCCTGTCCGTCCACAATTTGTTTGTGGACTCTATACAGGTCACAATTCCTATCCGATTTTGACGAAACTTGAAATATAGGTTTATCCCCATAAGATCTCGGTTCCTTTTGATATTGGCATGTATCGGATCGGAACTTCATGGATTATGACCCCTGATTGTGCGAAATATCATGTTTTTAGCTTGTGGACCGTATAGAGGTCACAATTTTGAACCGATTGTGATGAAACTTGACATGCATGTCTGTAACCCCAAAATCATGGTTCCTTTCGATATTTGCGCCCATCGGACCGTAACTTCCTGAATTATGACCCCTGATTGTCCGAAAAATCGCCCTTTTTAGCTTGTGGTCCCTATGGAGGTCAAAATTATTATCCGATTTAAAAAAAACGTTTGATTATATCACCGTTACATGATAATGAAGGTTGAGTTCAAATTTCGTGAAAATCGAAACAAAATTGACAAACAAAATGGCCGCCGTTTGTACGTGAATAGTGTGAAAATATGTTATATCAAGGTTGTGGACCCTATAGAGGTCACAATTTTGAACCGATTTTGATGAAACTTGACATGTTTATAACCCGAAGATCTTGGTTCCTTTCGATATTTGCGCTCACTGATTTGTAAATTCCTGAATTATGGACCCTGATTGTACGAAAAATCACCCTTTTTAGCTTGTGGTCCCACTGGAGGTCCAAATTATTATCCGATATTATAAACCTATAACGGTAAATCTCTTTGATCTTTGGGGTAAATTCTATGCTCGGAATAACTTGCGATCTTAAAGTCGGGGGCGGCTTTGAATATATATAGGGGAATTTGGGGTTATTCTTCTGAGGTTTTTCTTTCAACCCGTACCGGGTTATTCTTTCAGTGCAGGTTTTTATTTCCCCATAAGAAAACATGGAATAGGGTTTTTCTTGTGGGAACTCTGGGATATACTCATGATCAATATAGCGGGTAAAATTTGAGTTTTTAACAATCTGTTGACGACGTGCTTGCCAAAATAACACTTCCGTGTATGACATTAAAGGTACCCTACCTTTCAATTAGAAATTAAATGGGGGTTTAACGTCTTACTAGCGCCGCTGTTCTGTCCTACTGTGTGGGGTAGATGGGGTTTAACGCAAAGTCGACACAAACCAGGTCATTTCGGGACTAACACGTCGTTCAATTTTATTTCAATAATTTCCTTGCGCGTAGGGTCTTAGGACGTTGGAGGAATCCGGAGAAAACCCACGGGGTTTGACAGGCGATCCCAAGTCCTGTCACGTACATCTTGGGAATCGAAAGAATTCAGTTGCAACAAGGGGAAATAAACAACACAAATTATATGCTTTATTTCATATTTATATTGAAGGTTATAGTATTTCTTGCATTTTTGACTTCCATGGGTTGGTCAAGTTTCACTTGAAGTCAGTCGTCGAGTGAGGCGTTCTGCGGCGAGTCGTCGAATATGCATTTTTGTGGTTGGTCGTTTATTTAGGCCGACAAGTCGACTATTTTGGCCGATAACGGTTGGTCGGCTAGTTTCTTTACTTCCCCATACAAATAATTAGAAACATCGGATCTGTATATTTGACGTTCATTTGTAAATACGAATAGCTTCACTTTTATGACCTATTAGAAATAAACAAAAAAATTTACATGTATATTATACGAGTATTTGAATATACTATTATGCATTTTTGTGGTTGGTCGTTTATTTAGGCCGACAAGTCGACTATTTTGGGCGATAACGGTTGGTCGGCTAGTTTCTTTACTTCCCCATACAAATAATTAGAAACATCGGATCTGTATATTTGACGTTCATTTGTAAATACGAATAGCTTCACTTTTATGACCTATTAAAAATAGACAAAAAAATTTACATGTATATTATACGAGTATTTGAATATACTATTACATATACTTTCAAAATAAGAATAAAGCTATTAACAGGGGGGGGGGGGCGCTGTGAAGAGTACGATTTCGATACTACGATCTCCTGAATTCGAGCCCGGGTTCTCCAGCACGATAGGGAGAGAGAGGCAGAGAGAAAGAGAGAAATGGGGTTTAACGTCCACTCGACACAACTAGGTCATTTCCAGGGCTGGCCACGAATAAATTGATGGCGAGCAGATGACTGCTCTCGCAAATATAGGTTTGGGCGAGCAGGGCGAGCAATAAAAATTGCTCACGTAAAATGTTGCTTGCGTGAGCACACATTTTCTAAAATTGTTTCAATTTAAAATCAATTTGTTGCCTGGATACTTTTGTTAAATTAAATAATGAAAATGCTGTTTAAAGTTTGTTATTTATTAATTATTTTTTTTTCAATTCTTTATTTACATCATACATGTAGTACTATTACTATGAGTTGGCACTAGTATAACAAAACAACAAAATAAACGATTGAGCGCCAAAATTGCTATTCCTGGCACAGAGTTTGCAGTAAACATGTGTGACCATCGCTTTTCTGTTTTTGACAAGTCATAGGCCTACTCTTTTTTTTTTATAATCAATTTCCGTACGGATTTCTTCACCCCACGACATAAATGTGGATAGGTAGGGCAATCAGGTTTCCTTTAGCCAATTATTACACTTAGATTTAAAATTATACGACTGCACAATGGAATAAAAGTCGAAGTTCTGATAAAATAAGAAATACCGATAATTATAAGTTTGAAACGTGTTCATTTAGCGTGAAATGCCAAATCATCCGGATGTAAACATTCTTTACTTTAGACTCGATTATCACGCGTTTGTTACTGGTCTTCGTAGGAAAACCAGTCATGACAATCAGGTATAAAGTGTATTTTTAGTAACACGACTCATTAGCCAATCAAATTTAAGGACGAAATGCCGCGTGCAGCTTGTTGAATGTCAGTTTGACAGACGAATCTATGACGTTATTGACATTGTTGGATTAGTTTGGGCAATAAACTCGTCAATATTTTGATTATTTTTACAGGTTTTTCCTAAACATTTGCGCGAGCAACGAATAGCTCGCGTAAATCTACCTTTACGCGAGCACAGCGCGAGCGCGAGCAACTGCTCGCGTCTCGTGGCAAGCCCTGATTTCGGGACTAACATGTGGTTTCATTTTATTTCAAAAATTCGCTTGCGCGTAGGGGTCTTTAGCCGTGGGAGGAAACCAGAGGAAACCCACGAGGTTGAGATGCCACCCCTATCTCCATGCCACATACACTCACAGCAGGGCTCAAACCACAGCCGCAAGCCAGGGGTGACCGGCCAGCTAGACTTCGAAGAGCGGCGCTCTAGACCACTAGACCATCCCAACCCCCAGCACGATAGGCAACAATCTAACTTATGATTGAAGTCACCACAGCCCCTGAGTAAACCCGACTGGATTATCTTTCATATGATATGATACAGGTTGTGCTCACACAAATTAATGTTTGTATTACTAGTCAATATTTTATATACATGTATATAGATAAATTAAAAATAATTTACCTGTTTGTTCACATATCTGCTGTTTGTCTACTCCTACTTGTCAACTTGGTAGTCTCGTGAACAGTGTCCACGCCAGCCAAACTAATGAAAAGGTGACTGTGATTTGCACGTGCTACTTTGAACCAATCAAAAACTTGTTTCTTGATCTATATTCAACATCAGTCACTGCAGACGATATGACACAGGAAATATTCTATTTAGATTTATTATTGGTGTTATTATTGCCTTTCTACGCTTAATAAAATGTTTATTACATTTCATAAACAAAACAAAAAATATATTTATACCGCCAACATATTTATACCAATAAAATATTGGTGTTGAAGTATAACCGAACATATGTATTTTAATTTTCCACATTATACTCGTATTTTACTTATATTTTCATTTTACATGTAAACATAAACGGTTTATAAGCAAGATAAAGCCCTCGACTGCGGTTATGCTGGGGCAGAAAGACTTCAGAAAAAAACCCTCAAAAGAAAAACCTTGGCCTGTCGGCCTCGGTTTTTCTTTTTCTCGGGTTGTTTTCTTCAGTCTTTCTGCCCCAGCATAACCTCAGTCTCGTGCTTTATCCTACACTAAAAAAACGTTTGATTATATCACCAATACATGGTAAGGAAGGTTGAGGTAAAATTTCATGAAAATCGGACCAAAATTGACAGACAAAATGGCCGCCGTTTGTACGCAATTAGTGTGAAAATATGTTATATCAAGGTTGTGGACCCTATAAAGGTCACAATTTTGAACCGATTTTGATGAAACTTGACATCCATGTTTATAACCCAAAGATCTTGGTTCTTTTTGATATTTGCGCCCATTGGATCGTAACTTCCTGAATTATGGCCCCTGATTGTACAAAAATGACCTTTTTTTTAGCTTGTGGTCCCTCTGGTGTCAGAATTATTATCCCATTTAAAAAAACGTTTGATTATATCACCGTTACATCGTTATGAAGGTTGAGGTCGAATTTCGTGAAAATCGGACTTAAATTGACAGCTGTTCTTGTCGGGCCATCCATCCTTCATCACGAACAAGGGGAAACCATGCTAGAAAATCTAGATGAACTTTGTCACCCAATGCAGGGATCAAACACCCAACCTCAAGGCTACTGAGCCAGCATCTTACCCACTTAGCAACATGATCCCCAGTCGAATTTGAAGCCTACTGAAATGAATCTTTATAACCCAAAGATCTTAATTCATTTCAATATTTGCACATATCAAATTCTAACTTAATGATGTAGGAAAAATCACTTTCGGTATTGCTTGTTCTCTGTCCATCTCTCGAAAATGTGGGCGTATTCTGCCTGGCGGTGCCAGCCTATCCTTCTGTATATATTGATCTCATAATTCTTGTTTTACTGTATTAGCTTAACAACGTTGAGAATACTCTTCGAAACGTCGCCTAAATAAATTAAGTAGCTGTTATTCGATACCACGGATTACCAACCGATTATTACAAAACTTTAAAAAATAAAACAGAAGGAGATAAATGCGGCTTAACGTCCATTCGACACAAACTAGGTCATTTCGGGACTAATATATGTTTTTAAATTTTATTTATAAACTTCCCTTACACGTACTAGTATTCAGGAGTGGGAGGAAACCGAAGGACACAGAGAAAACCCACGAGGTTGGACACCATACTCCATGTCACGTGCAACCTGGAAATCGAAATGACGCCGGTTGACTCAATGACAGACGTTACGACAAAGCGCGCGTATGCTAACTATTCAGTCATTCAGCCTCCCTAAAATCGGGTATAGCAAGCAACATTTCAACCGGGCGAAATTTTCTGTTTTAGCAGTTCAATTTGTACAGTACTTTAATTACCAACCGATTATTACAAAACTTTTGAAAATAAGCTCCAACTGACCAGCTTAATCGTATGCAATAAACGTTTGGCGTGAATTGGAAGTTCTGCACCGAGATAGTTCATCTCGATTTTCCGGCGTGGTTCCCTCTTGTCAGTGAGGCAGAACGGAGGGCCTGGCAAGGACAGCTGTCTAGTCGTTCGGATGGGACGAAAAATCAAGGTCCCGTGTACACATTGAAGTGCACGTAAAATATCCCTAAGCAGTTGGAATTTGATACTGTTGAATAAGCTCTATACGATGAATAATGTGCAAATTGTAGTCACCCACGCTGCATGTTTCGCTTAACAATGACAGATTGCAGTTTTCAATTTTCGATCCTTTTATTCTTCTACTTCTGATATTTTGGACTGTTGATCGATGGTTTCATATAAAAGACTATCGATAAGACTCTTTGTAGAAGAAGTTCCCCAAAAATATTATGTTGATTGAAGAGAAAGAAAAGGACCTTTAAAAATGCTCAAAATCGTAAAAATACGACTTTTTGGATTTTCGATCTCTTCTTTCCTGCTATCCCTGACATTTAAAAACAATGATACAATGATTTCACACAACGGGCTAGCTATTAGACTCTCGATTGGCAGGAGTTTCACCACCCTCTCTTCATTATAACCGAAGTTATCGTGCCCTAAAGAATCAACAAATCAGCATATTTATCTCTGCGTACCCTATGCAGAAAATGCTCATCTTTAAACTCAATCATGACATTGACCTAGTGAACGTCTACACCAAGTTTGAACATTCTAGCTTAATTAGAAGGAGAGTTATTGTGTTTCAAATTCTTGGCCCTTCAAATTGCTACTACTTTTCATATTCACTTCAAAATGGAATCCATCAGTAGACCTAAATCAAAATTCTGCTCCCAGCGATTTTTGGGCCAACCTTCAAGGATTCAGAAAATATAACTCCCGTGGCTGTAAGTAAAATAGCAAAAAAGCCTTAGGGATTTTTCACGTTTCAAGATGGTGGCACTTCCGGTTCGATCGACAAACTTCATATTTTGTGTACAAATCAGTAATTACTTATCTAGTATCAAAAAAAAAAATCAGTTCATTCTGAGCTATATTTCGATGATTTTTTTGAAAGTTTTGATCCTTAATTTCGTCAAGGGGAGATAATTTTGAAAATTTCTAATTATATTTTTGAAATCACATCGCTAGGATCTCCTTATATACTAAATTTCATGAAAATCGTACAACTATTAAAGAATTTGTGAAATTGGTTTAAACTTCGAAATCACAGCAACGAATTTTCGAAATTCAAAAATGTGAAACTGCAGATGAAAATGATTTTTTTCAAGGTATTCAATTTACCTCTTGTGGGCTTTGTAGGTGATATATTCTGCGGGGGTTACTTCTTGATCTGGAGTTGAAATATCAATATTGTCGTGGGTGTCTTCTGTCGTTGATATGGCTATGTATGAATGATGTCTGTGGTCAGGTGAATTAGCCATAAATGTTGTGTGTGTAAACCTATTTCCTTTGAATGAATTCTTCAAGTCGTTGAAGGCTTGAAACTTTGTCTAAAACTGACAATGTTGATTAAATTTCTCGTATTGTGTCGCTATGAATAGGGGTGTGTGTTATTTAACAAATATTCTGGAAGTCAAAGCCGTACGGTGCTTAAAATATCTGGAGGAGTATCAAAATCCATAATACGAATACATACCCCCTGGTACCTCAAATTAGTCAAAAAATCAATTTTTCTGCTATTTCACTACTAACAAGTTTGTTTAGAATACCTTTCACAGATTCAAATATGTGTTTTTGCGGTCTTTGTATCAGAATATGACATTGAAAATGATCCCCAACAATCCAATATGTCGGCAATCCAATATCGCGGCCAAAATATGTATTTTGTGCTTTACGACCAAACATGGTGTTGTAATATGTCGACTACTATGTTTTCGAGGTCGTAGAATCGGAATTTGTGGTGCTTTTAAAAAAACAAGGAACTACTTACAACATATTTACTATGTAGTGAAATATTCGTCAATTCGAATACGTTTACACAGTATCATTATTTTGGCAAAGTGAAGCTATCTCGGACTGAATTCAAATCACTCATCATTACGTCGGCTTTATAGCTAAGATTGCTTATGTAGTCCTTCAAATGCTGGCAACTTTTTGTGGTCCATTAATAAACAGAAAATGTCACTTTGTTTAAGTACTAACAAGGCTGCACCTCAAGCATATCTAAAGCGGGGCTTATGTCGACTTTGCAACCCAAAGCAACTAGTTGCAGTCAGTTGCAAGAGTGCTTATGTCGTTCATATCAGCAACCGAGGACAAATGGGAGCAACTGAATTCGGAGCGCTTATGTCGACTCGGAACTGATAGCGATCACACTTAACACGTGACTGTTAATTTATTCATCACGTGATCAACAAAATGGCAAATAACTTAAAAGAAGCAACATAAAGGCATGGTCGGTCTTACTACAATTCTATTAGTACATTATTGTCGACATCATCAACATTTGAAAAGTGGGTGTCTTCGTACGGTTCCATTTGCCTCTTTATAAAGTCACAAAACACATGTCTCTTATCACGTGATGTTATTTCCATGGAAACGAGTTGACGTCAGTAGCAAGAATGCTCATGTCGACTGCAACTAGTTGCCGCTAGTTGCAACGAGTTGCAGAAAGTTGAACATGTGCAACTGACTGCAACTGATTGCAACTGACTGCAACTAGTTGTAAGAGGCGCTCTGTTGCTCTCAGTTGCCGAAACGCCAGTTGCTTTCAGTTGCAAGGTCGATATAAGCTCTGTTGCTTTCTGTTGCTCTCAGTTGCCGAAACGCCAGTTGCTTTCAGTTGCAAGGTCGATATAAGCCTACTTTACTTTGATATAATCAAATGATTTATCTGCATTTAGTCAAGTAATAAGATTGCTATTTCCTTGCTACAAACGCTTCTGTTTGTCGTACAAGACTTTCATTACAGCAGGAATTTCATACTTCGCGATAATACTATATTATCGGAATGCACCAGAAGATTGTGATTCATTCAAGTCCTGTGATTTGGCTTTCATCTGTTGCTGCAAGAGTTTATTTCTATTCCACATTTTCATTACAGCAGGAATTTCATACGTAGCGATATTATTATATCCTTGGAAGATTGGGATTCAATCAAGTCCTGGGAATTGACTTTCACTTGCACAGTGGATGCTCATTTCAAATTTTTAGCGCCCCTTTGCTTGAGCTCATAGTTTATGAAACCCACTGCCTATTCCAAATCTAGATGGTGTATTAGAGCATCTTCTAGAATTTCTGAATCCATTCCTGACAGAGTAATATCGGATTCTAAGAGCCCGCATTTAGCTTTATTTCTCAAGAACGTTTCGATCAAACAAAGTACAGTCAAGATATTCAAGGTACCAGCTCAGGGGGGATCAAGGTCCTCGCTACTTAAACTATACTATTCAAAAAAAGTAGGGGATATTTGATTTTGGGGGCATAATACTAAAATATGCAAATGACTACGAAAAAAGTCACTATAAAACCTAACAGAAGAAACATTTCCAGTTACATGTGATGCCCAAACGCACCAATAGCTACCGCATGGAATGCAGGTGATGCTTGGGATCATCATGAGGGTCCAACCCAAGATTTGCAGGACTCTGACTTTGAATGTTACAGTCATTGTGGCATTGAATTCCAGGGTGGAAACATCGGTTTAATTGTTTTAGTGACCAGAAAACAAATTTTGATATGCGTCGGCTTACCCAAAATGTAAGGTTATGTGCCCTTGGCATGCAACAGATAGGCACAACACAGGCGGTTGTGGCACGGACGATGAATGTTTCTCAGTCGATGTCATAAGCAGGCTATGGTCCAGATATCGTGATACACAATCTGTACAGGACAGACCACGCTCAGGTCGACCAAGGGCGACAACTCAAGCCCAGGATCGATTTATCCGTACCTTGGCCTTGAGAAATCGTGTCATCACAGCAAATCAGATCAGCGCTCGTCTTCAGACACTGGTGTGAGAGTGAGTGGCCAGACGATTCGGAATCGACTGCATATGGGTCACCTTTGCGCCCGACGTCCTCGCGTGATCCCTTGATTGAGAGATCATCACATTCAGGCAAGACGTCGTTGGTGTAGGGATCGTCAACACTGGGATAATCGACGCTGGAGCAATGTGATGTTTTCAGATGAGTCATGGTTCACTGTTGATTTTTTGGACAGACGTAGGAGGGTGTGGCGTTGTCGAAACGAGCGCTTCCAAGACGTTAACGTCATCAGACATCATCAATTTGGGAGTGGTTCTGTTATGGTGTGGGGAGACATCACTGTTGCTGGAAGAACGGCTTTACATGTTGTTGCAGGGCGTGTTACAGGCCAGTACTACCGGGACAACATCTTGACAGTCCATGTTGTGCCATTTGCACGACGTCATGGCCGCCGTTTCATCTTCCAGGATGACAACGCAAGATGTCACAGGGCCAGGATCGTTACAGGTTACCTCCAACAACAGAACATCACCACATTACCTTGGCCAGCACTGAGTCCCGACCTCTCCCCCATCGAGCATGTCTGGGACATGCTTGGACAGAGGTTACGTCAACGTCAACAACGTCCTGCCAATGTCCAAGAACTTGCTGCTGCGTTGCAACAGGAATGGGAAAATCTGGACCAAAATGACCTTATACGTCTCATTAGGAGTATGCCACGTCAGATCAATGCTTGTTTGGCAAACAGAGGAGGATTTACCCGTTACTGACTTTGTTGTGATGCTGTGGTAACTTTGCTGTTTGACCCCGGGTATCATTTTACCCTTATAATGGTCAGTCTGTGCCTTACTTAGTCTAACGATCATTTGGAATAAATCGATGAATGTGAACTTCATTTCATTTTGTCATTTGTTTCTTCGTCAGTTTCATTAGGTGACTTTAATAACACTTAAAAATCAAATATCCCCTACTTTTTATACGCCCACATTGAAATGTGGTCGTATATTGTCGTCGCCCCCGTCCGTCCGTCGGTCCGGCGTCCACAATTGCTTGTGGACGCTCTAGAGGCTAAAGTTAATATCCGATTGACTTTAAATTTATACACAGTGTTTAAGGTCATGAGACGAAGAAGCCTATTGTTTTTCAGCGATTTCCGATAATAACTACCAGAGTTATGGCCCTTGACGACTTCAAAAAATCTTGTGGACGCTCTAGAGGCCAAAGTTAATATCCGATTGGCTTTAAATTTATACATAGTGTTTATGTTTGTTGTTTGGGATGGCCCAAAAATCGCAGGGAGCAGAATTTTGATTTAGGTCAACTGATGGTTGCCATTTTTAAGTGAATATGAAAAGTAGTAGCAATTTGAAGGGCCGAGACTTTGAAACACAATAACTCTCTTTCTAATTGAGCTAGAATGTTCAATCTTGGTGTAGACATTCACCAGGTCAATGTCATGATTGAGTGCAAAGATGAACATTTTCGGCTTAGGGTAAGCAGAGATAAGCATGCTGATTTGTTGATTCTTTAGGGCACAATAACTTCGGTTATAATGAAGGGAGGGTGATGAAACTCTTGTCAATCGAGAGTCTAATAGCTAGCCTGTTGTGTGAAATCATTGTATCATTTTTTTTTTAAATATCAAGGGTAGCAGAAAAAAGAGATCGAAAATCCAAAAAGTTGTATTTTTACGATTTGGAGCATGTTTAAAGGCCCTTTTCTCTAAAGTCAACATAATATTTTGGGGGAACTTCTTCTACAAAGAGTCTTATCGGTAGTCTTTTATATGAAACCATAGATCAACAGTCCAAAATATCAGGAGTAGCAGAATAAAAGGATCGAAAATTGAAAATCGCACCGTTTCATTGTTAAGCAAAACATGCAGTGTGGGTGGCTACAATCTGCACATTTAGTCATCGTATAGAGCTTATTCAACAATATAGAATTCCAACTGCTAAGGGATCTTTTACGTGCAATCCAATGTGTACACGGCGGATGCGTGGACACGCCAGAATATCGAGATGAACTTTCTCGGCCAATGCAGGGATCGAACACCCGACCTCCTGGCTAGCAGGCCAACGCCTTAGCCACATAGTGTGGACACCCATCGTACATTTCATCCGTCAAATCAAAGCATTTCATTGCATTAGACCAATAATTAATTATTCTTAATTTAAAACTTTATTTAATATTAGTCTGGCATTATTAAATCATAATTTTATTGGTCTTATTTAAAATTAAACTTTAATTTAACTATGAACAACCCTTAACGTGTCTCTTTAAAACAATTAAATACTCTAAAACAAAAAACAAAACAAAAAATCAATAAGCGGGTCAATTCAGGTAAGTATAACTACGGGTTCTGTCCACCTTCTCTCGTAAGTATAACTACGGGTTCTGTCCACGTTCTCTCGTCTACGGCCACACCACGTTGAAAACACCAGTTCTCAAACGATCACTGAAGTTAAGCAATGTCGGGCCCCAACAGTACTTGGATGGGTGACCGCCTGGGAACACCGGGTGCTGTAGACGCCTTTTTAAAACCGCCCCCCCCCCCCTAAAAAAAAAAATCAATAAGCGGGTCAATTCAGGTAAGTATAACTACGGGTTCTGTCCACCTTCTCTCGTCTACGGCCACACCACGTTGAAAACACCAGTTCTTGTCCGATCACTGAAGTTAAGCAACGTCGGGCCCGGTTAGTACTTGGATGGGTGACCGCCTGGGAACACCGGGTGCTATAGACGCCTTTTTAAAACCGACAAAAACCGCCCCAAAAATCAATAAGCGGGTCAATTCCGGTAAGTATAACTACGGGTTCTGTCCACCCCCTCTCGTCTACGGCCATACCACGTTGAAAACACCAGTTCTCGTCCGATCACTGAAGTTAAGCAACGTCTGGCCCGGTCTGTACTTGGATGGCTGACCGCCTGGGGAAAAAAATCAATAAGCGGGTCAATTCAGGTAAGTATAACTTCGGGTTCTGTCCACCTGCTCTCGTCTACGGCCACACCACGTTGAGAACACCAGTTCTCGTCCGATCACTGAAGTTAAGCAACATCGGGCCCGGTCAGTACTTGGATGGGTGACCGCCTGGGAACACCGGGTGCTGTAGACGCCTTTTTAAAACCGACAACCCCCCCCCCCAAAAAAAATCAATAAGCGGGTCAATTCAAGTATGTATAACTACGGGTTGTGATTTAAAAGTATTTATTCAGAATTCTTATATACAACGATGGAGGGAATAATATGAATAAATTGGATACAGTATCAAGCAACTAAATGCTTATATAAAAATGCTTCCAGAATAGTATGTATTGAATATAAATTTTAAATGATCAGCTGGCAGTGTAATAAAATAAAAATTATTATCTAGATTAGGGTTTCATAGTTAACGGTGGAAAGAAGAAAATGTGTTGAGTAAAAAAAAATAAGGAAAATCGAATAAAATAAGAGAAAGAAAAAATTGTAGCGAAGGATAGGGACATTGATGTAGGGGGGGGGGGTGAATAGAGATTTGAATTAGAAAGTAGTTTGGGACGCAACGCCAGAAAACCCAAAAAGCAAAACACGCACCAAAAGCTTGTAAGAATACTTTTATTTTAGCAGTTTCAATGTTATTGATTACACATTTCTCGCGTGACCCTGGGTTACCTATGGATTGTGCAAAGGAGATTAGGAGGTGATCAAACTAGTAATAACCATTTTTCGCATACACAAGTTGTAATGGTGATTTGCAGAGCGGAGGCACATTCATTTCCGAGATTTGAAGCGTTTGGTTAGAGCTATATATTGGTGAACTACTGAAAGTACAGACACATTTTTAATTTTAGGAAGATTGTCAATCCCAAACAAAAGTGAATTAATATTCTTGAAATGGTCATCCAATGTATCGATAGTGAGTCTGCGTTGGTCTATAAAAAGGCGACACTGAAAGAAATAATGTTCACTAGATTCACATCTGTTTCCGCATAAACAGGATGGATCGTCACATACATACATGAGGTATTTATGATGATTTAGATTGTTGATATTTCATTGAATTTTCAATTTAGTTTTGAACCAGTTACATATTTGAGTAGCTTACCTGAACTCGATTCCATAGTTCCGTGTAACATCGACAAAAGTCCGAATTGGTTATAAATGGAACGTTTTGCATACGTATAAAGCATATATAGAGATCTTTTTTTAAAACTGGCAATATTTGAACAAAGGGTGTTTGAATAGTAACCAATATCTGGTACTTGTGCTTCTATAATGAAAATAACTCATTTTAGTAATTAACAGTTACTCCTGAAATTAATATCCCAGGTTTTATGTCTACATGACGTCATCATTTGATACCAGTGAAAATGAAGCTTTCTGTTGAAGTCATTTATAAATAAAGTACCCCTCAATTTCGATGTTGAACAATTAATGTTGAAACGTGCGATTTGGGGTTTTGGTTATTACCTTGATACTTAAGGTATTTTTTTTTTGTCTCATTCGGAAAACTGTTTTTTTTTCTGTAGTCATTTAGATCTCTGAAACTAAAACAGATAGAGTTTTGAATATTGATTTTTCCTATGTTTTAAACATTTAGTACTTAGAACTATTGCGAAAGTTGTGGACCAGACCGGAAGTGATGTAAATCTTTAACGTGCACGAATGAAAATCGGTTCTAATTATGTCAATTCCCAACCGATTTTCGAAAAAGTTATATTTTTGTAGAGCCGGGGATATTGCGGATGCGATAAAGGTCGAATTGCAATACCACGCCGTTCTCCTTTTTTCCTAACAATTTGAAAATGTACTGAACTTGTAATTTTTTTTAGAATTTTTGAGTTTTTGATTGAGTATTTCGATTTCTGGCGTCTGTAGGATTCTACCAATCCATGTTCATAATTGTTCAACTTTCCTTCTATCGTAATGCGCATGCACAGAAAGTGTCATTTAAGCGTGTGTGTGTTTTAAGGGGTGAGTGGTAGGCAATTTTTGCTGCCTTGGGTAAGGTGAAAGCCTTCAGCCTTGCAAGCAAGTCTAGTTAAGCTTTCATATTTCATATGAAAGCTTATTGTTTCTGTTAAGATTATTATTATTTTTTTTTTTTGTGTTTCTCCTGCAAATCGGATTTCACAGAATCTAACCATAGGATGTTTCTGAAACTTTGACCTACCCCGCCAAAAATGGGTGGTGGCTGTTGATTAAATATATTTTCGAAACGTTTTGCGAATTCGAAATCACCGAATTTTACGAACGGAAAAATTAACAATGCATAGTCCTAACTTTGCTATTTTTTGACCGATTTTACTAATTCTTTTTTCTTTGAATACCTTGAAAAAAATCATTTTCATCTGCAGTTTCACATTTTCGAATTTCGAAAATTCGTCGCTGTGATTTCGAACCGGAAGTTTAGACCAATTTTACAACTTCTTTAATAGTTGTACGATTTTCATGAAATTGAGTATTTAAGTAGATCTTACCAATGTGACTTCAAAATTATAATGAGAAATTTTCTAAATTATCTCCCCTTGGTGAAATTAAGGATCAAAGTTTTAAAAAAAATCGTCGAAATATAGGTCAGAATGACCTGAAAATTTTTTTCGATACTCGACAAGTAATTACCGATTCCTACACAAAATATGGAGTTTGTCGATCAAACCGGAAATGCCACCATCTTGAAACATGAAAAATCCCTAAGGCTTTTTTGCTATCTTACTTACAGACACGGGAGTTATATTTTCTGAATCCTTGAAGGATGGCCCAAAAATCGCAGGGAGCAGAATTTTGATTTAGGTCAACTGATGGTTGCCATTTTTAAGTGAATATGAAAAGTAGTAGCAATTTGAAGGGCCGAGACTTTGAAACACAATAACTCTCTTTCTAATTGAGCTAGAATGTTCAATCTTGGTGTAGACATTCACCAGGTCAATGTCATGATTGAGTGCAAAGATGAACATTTTCGGCTTAGGGTAAGCAGAGATAAGCATGCTGATTTGTTGATTCTTTAGGGCACAATAACTTCGGTTATAATGAAGGGAGGGTGATGAAACTCTTGTCAATCGAGAGTCTAATAGCTAGCCTGTTGTGTGAAATCATTGTATCATTTTTTTTTTAAATATCAAGGGTAGCAGAAAAAAGAGATCGAAAATCCAAAAAGTTGTATTTTTACGATTTGGAGCATGTTTAAAGGCCCTTTTCTCTAAAGTCAACATAATATTTTGGGGGAACTTCTTCTACAAAGAGTCTTATCGGTAGTCTTTTATATGAAACCATAGATCAACAGTCCAAAATATCAGGAGTAGCAGAATAAAAGGATCGAAAATTGAAAATCGCACCGTTTCATTGTTAAGCAAAACATGCAGTGTGGGTGGCTACAATCTGCACATTTAGTCATCGTATAGAGCTTATTCAACAATATAGAATTCCAACTGCTAAGGGATCTTTTACGTGCAATCCAATGTGTACACGGCGGATGCGTGGACACGCCAGAATATCGAGATGAACTTTCTCGGCCAATGCAGGGATCGAACACCCGACCTCCTGGCTAGCAGGCCAACGCCTTAGCCACATAGTGTGGACACCCATCGTACATTTCATCCGTCAAATCAAAGCATTTCATTGCATTAGACCAATAATTAATTATTCTTAATTTAAAACTTTATTTAATATTAGTCTGGCATTATTAAATCATAATTTTATTGGTCTTATTTAAAATTAAACTTTAATTTAACTATGAACAACCCTTAACGTGTCTCTTTAAAACAATTAAATACTCTAAAACAAAAAACAAAACAAAAAATCAATAAGCGGGTCAATTCAGGTAAGTATAACTACGGGTTCTGTCCACCTTCTCTCGTAAGTATAACTACGGGTTCTGTCCACGTTCTCTCGTCTACGGCCACACCACGTTGAAAACACCAGTTCTCAAACGATCACTGAAGTTAAGCAATGTCGGGCCCCAACAGTACTTGGATGGGTGACCGCCTGGGAACACCGGGTGCTGTAGACGCCTTTTTAAAACCGCCCCCCCCCCCCTTAAAAAAAAAAATCAATAAGCGGGTCAATTCAGGTAAGTATAACTACGGGTTCTGTCCACCTTCTCTCGTCTACGGCCACACCACGTTGAAAACACCAGTTCTTGTCCGATCACTGAAGTTAAGCAACCTCGGGCCCGGTTAGTACTTGGATGGGTGACCGCCTGGGAACACCGGGTGCTATAGACGCCTTTTTAAAACCGACAAAAACCGCCCCAAAAATCAATAAGCGGGTCAATTCCGGTAAGTATAACTACGGGTTCTGTCCACCCCCTCTCGTCTACGGCCATACCACGTTGAAAACACCAGTTCTCGTCCGATCACTGAAGTTAAGCAACGTCTGGCCCGGTCTGTACTTGGATGGCTGACCGCCTGGGGAAAAAAATCAATAAGCGGGTCAATTCAGGTAAGTATAACTTCGGGTTCTGTCCACCTGCTCTCGTCTACGGCCACACCACGTTGAGAACACCAGTTCTCGTCCGATCACTGAAGTTAAGCAACATCGGGCCCGGTCAGTACTTGGATGGGTGACCGCCTGGGAACACCGGGTGCTGTAGACGCCTTTTTAAAACCGACAACCCCCCCCCCCCCAAAAAAATCAATAAGCGGGTCAATTCAAGTATGTATAACTACGGGTTGTGATTTAAAAGTATTTATTCAGAATTCTTATATACAACGATGGAGGGAATAATATGAATAAATTGGATACAGTATCAAGCAACTAAATGCTTATATAAAAATGCTTCCAGAATAGTATGTATTGAATATAAATTTTAAATGATCAGCTGGCAGTGTAATAAAATAAAAATTATTATCTAGATTAGGGTTTCATAGTTAACGGTGGAAAGAAGAAAATGTGTTGAGTAAAAAAAAATAAGGAAAATCGAATAAAATAAGAGAAAGAAAAAATTGTAGTGAAGGATAGGGACATTGATGTAGGGGGGGGGGGGTGAATAGAGATTTGAATTAGAAAGTAGTTTGGGACGCAACGCCAGAAAACCCAAAAAGCAAAACACGCACCAAAAGCTTGTAAGAATACTTTTATTTTAGCAGTTTCAATGTTATTGATTACACATTTCTCGCGTGACCCTGGGTTACCTATGGATTGTGCAAAGGAGATTAGGAGGTGATCAAACTAGTAATAACCATTTTTCGCATACACAAGTTGTAATGGTGATTTGCAGAGCGGAGGCACATTCATTTCCGAGATTTGAAGCGTTTGGTTAGAGCTATATATTGGTGAACTACTGAAAGTACAGACACATTTTTAATTTTAGGAAGATTGTCAATCCCAAACAAAAGTGAATTAATATTCTTGAAATGGTCATCCAATGTATCGATAGTGAGTCTGCGTTGGTCTATAAAAAGGCGACACTGAAAGAAATAATGTTCACTAGATTCACATCTGTTTCCGCATAAACAGGATGGATCGTCACATACATACATGAGGTATTTATGATGATTTAGGTCAGATTTAGAGTTGTGTAATTTAGAAAGAATAATTTGTAACGACCTGTCACCAAAATTGAAGAGATCATTGTATTTAGGTTTGCCATATGTTTTTCTAATTTGAAATTTGAATGAAGAGATTGAATTTGAAGCTTTGACGTTTTCATCAAGACGATTCCATTCTTGTACTGATGATGGGAAAAACGAGTTTTGATAAAGATTAGATTTACAGTTAATACTCATTAGATTATTGGAGTTTCTGAGTTGATATGGTTTACTGGACGCTATAGATTGGGGGACTAAATCGAATAGATACGAGGGTGTTTGAAGATTGATAATTTTGAAAAATAAAACCATTTTATGTTCGTAGCGTCTTTTTAAAAGAGAGGAGAATCCAGATTCATTATAAAGTAAATTATGAGAAGTACCACGAGGAAGGCCTGTAATAGTTCGAATAGCGTCTAAATGTAGCGATTCTAGTTGGTCACTTTTTTCTTTAGTACAGTTGTTCCAGACACAATCAGCAACTACGGGTTCTGTCCACGGGTTCGTCCGATCACTGAAGTTAAGCAACGTCGGGCCCGGGTAGTACTAGGATGGGTGAACGCCTGGGAACACCGGGTGCTGTAGACGCCTTTTTGCCCTAAACTCACTAATTTACCATTTTGTTGTGAGCGGCTTGTTATTCTTCCTATATGACATATTGCACGTGTCTGATTTCAAAGGGCGGCTGAATGGTTAGCACGCGCGCCTGTCATTGAGTTAACTTGTGTGTTTTCGAATGCCCGGTTGTATGTGACAAGGAGTAAGGTCGCCTGTCCAACCTGCCATTTTTAATTTTTTTCCGGCAATTTTCATTTCATTTTCTCATCCGTCTCATTACAGTAATACAAGTTTCGGTTATTTCCCTTTAGTTTTCAGATTATTGTTATGCCTGGGTGCAATGTTTCATACTATATTTAGACTTGTAATTTTGCGAGTTTTTGACCAATTTTGATAATTTTTTCTTCTTATCCTTTTATTTAGGATACTTGATACAATTAATGACACTGACGATGAATATGAAAGCTTTCATATCTGCATGGGACAGTAGCAGATCTAGTTTTTTTTTGTTTTTGTGTTTTTCCTGCAAATCGGATTTCTCAGAATCTAACCATAGGATGTTTCTGAAACTTTGACCTACCCCCCAAAAAATGGGTGGTGACTGTGTCGATTAAAGATATTTTCAAAACGTTTTGCGAATTCGAAATCACCGAATTTTACGAACGAAAAAACTGACAATGCATAGTCGTAACTTTGCTATTTTTTGACCGATTTTACTAATTCTTTTTTTTTTGAATAATCATTTTCATCTGCAGTTTCACATTTTCGAATTTCGAAAATTCGTCGCTGTGATTTCAAACCGGAAGTTTAGACCAATTTGACAACTTCTTTAATAGTTGTACGATTTTCATGAAATTTAGTATATAAGTAGATCTTACCGATGTGACTTCAAAAATATAATGAGAAATTTTCTAAATTATCTCCCCTTGGTGAAATTAAAGATCAAAGTTTAAAAAAAAATCGTCGAAATATAGGTCAGAATGACCTAATTTTTTTTTTCGATACTCGACAAGTAATTACTGATTCCTACACAAAATATGGAGTTTGTCGATCGAACCGGAAGTGCCACCACCTTGAAACATGAAAAATCCCTAAGGCTTTTTTGCTATTTTACTTACAGACACGGGATTTATATTTTCTGAATCCTTGAAGGTTGGCCCAAAAATCGCAGGGAGCAGAATTTTGATTTAGGTCAACTGATGGTTGCCATTTTGAAGTGAATATGAAAAGTAGTAGCAATTTGAAGGGCCGAGATTTTGAAACACAATAACTCTCCTTCTAATTGAGCTAGAATGTTCAACCTTGGTGTAGACGTTCACTAGGTCAATGTCATGATTGAGTTCAAAGATGAGCATTTTCTGCTTAGGATAAGCAGAGATAAGCATGCTGATTTGTTGATTCTTTAGGGCATGATAACTTCGATTATAATGAAGAGAGGGTGGTGAAACTCCTGTCAATCGAGAGTCTAATAGCTAGCCCGTTGTGTGAAATCATGGTATCATTTTTTTTAAATATCAGGGCTAGCAGAAAAAAGCGATCAAAAATCCAAAGATAGGTTGCCAGGCAACGAAACATACGCCCACAGCAGCTAAATCGTCCGAGCAGTCAACAAGGGTTGTCGCATATTTTTACTTTTTTCGGTAATGAAACATTTGTAATACACTAAAAACTGATTAAGAGTAACAACTCATTATGTAATTATCAGAAAATCATTAGAATTTGACTGCTTTTTATAAAGTTTTACCCCACGCTAACAATTAGTATATACAAGAAAAATTTAATATCATGGATTTAGCTGTTCAGTTATCTAAATTCATTGAAAATCAAAATACCTGTTCGTTTCAACACCTTGAACTCTATGTATCAATCTGAAGTCAATCGGATGGTAACTTTGGCCTCTATAGCGTCATAAGAATTTTTGAAGTTATCAAGGGAGATAACTCTGGCAGTAATTATTTGAAATCGCTGAAAATCAATAGGCTTCTTCGTCTCATGACCTTAAACACTGTGTATAAATCTAAAGTCAATCGGATATTAACTTTGGCCTCCAGGGCGTCCACAAGATTTTTTGAGGTGATCAAGGGCCATAACTCTGGCATTAATTATCGGAAATCGCTGAAAAGCAATAGGCGTCTTTGTCTTATGACCTTAAACACTGTGTATAAATTTGAAGTCAATCGGATATTAACTTTGGCCTCTAGAGCGTCCACAAGATTTTTTAAAGAGATCAAGGGTCATAACTCTGGCACTAATTATCGGAAATCGCCGAAAATCAATAGGTGTCATTGTCTTATGACCTTAAACGCTGTGTATAAATTTAAAGTCGATCGGATATTAACTTTGGCCTCTAGAGGGTCCACAAGATTTTTTGAGGTGATCAAGGGCCATAACTCTGGTAGTTATTATCGGAAATCGCTGAAAAACAATAGGCTTCTTCGTCTCATGACCTTAAACACTGTGTATAAATTTAAAGTAAATCGGATATTAACTTTAGAGCCTGTAGAGCGTTCACAAGCAATTGTGGACGCCGGACCGACGGACGGACGGACGGATGGGGGTGACGACAATATACGACCACATTTCAATAAAAAGTCGATTTTGAGCATTTTTAAAAGTCCTTTTCTCTTAAAGTCAACATAATATTTTTGGGGAACTTCCCATGTAGTCCTTCAAATGCTGGCAACTTTTTGTGGTCCATTAATAAACAGAAAATGTCACTTTGTTTAAGTACTAACAAGGCTGCACCTCAAGCATATCTAAAGCGGGGCTTATGTCGACTTTGCAACCCAAAGCAACTAGTTGCAGTCAGTTGCAAGAGTGCTTATGTCGTTCATATCAGCAACCGAGGACAAATGGGAGCAACTGAATTCGGAGCGCTTATGTCGACTCGGAACTGATAGCGATCACACTTAACACGTGACTGTTAATTTATTCATCACGTGATCAACAAAATGGCAAATAACTTAAAAGAAGCAACATAAAGGCATGGTCGGTCTTACTACAATTCTATTAGTACATTATTGTCGACATCATCAACATTTGAAAAGTGGGTGTCTTCGTACGGTTCCATTTGCCTCTTTATAAAGTCACAAAACACATGTCTCTTATCACGTGATGTTATTTCCATGGAAACGAGTTGACGTCAGTAGCAAGAATGCTCATGTCGACTGCAACTAGTTGCCGCTAGTTGCAACGAGTTGCAGAAAGTTGAACATGTGCAACTGACTGCAACTGATTGCAACTGACTGCAACTAGTTGTAAGAGGCGCTCTGTTGCTCTCAGTTGCCGAAACGCCAGTTGCTTTCAGTTGCAAGGTCGATATAAGCTCTGTTGCTTTCTGTTGCTCTCAGTTGCCGAAACGCCAGTTGCTTTCAGTTGCAAGGTCGATATAAGCCTACTTTACTTTGATATAATCAAATGATTTATCTGCATTTAGTCAAGTAATAAGATTGCTATTTCCTTGCTACAAACGCTTCTGTTTGTCGTACAAGACTTTCATTACAGCAGGAATTTCATACTTCGCGATAATACTATATTATCGGAATGCACCAGAAGATTGTGATTCATTCAAGTCCTGTGATTTGGCTTTCATCTGTTGCTGCAAGAGTTTATTTCTATTCCACATTTTCATTACAGCAGGAATTTCATACGTAGCGATATTATTATATCCTTGGAAGATTGGGATTCAATCAAGTCCTGGGAATTGACTTTCACTTGCACAGTGGATGCTCATTTCAAATTTTTAGCGCCCCTTTGCTTGAGCTCATAGTTTATGAAACCCACTGCCTATTCCAAATCTAGATGGTGTATTAGAGCATCTTCTAGAATTTCTGAATCCATTCCTGACAGAGTAATATCGGATTCTAAGAGCCCGCATTTAGCTTTATTTCTCAAGAACGTTTCGATCAAACAAAGTACAGTCAAGATATTCAAGGTACCAGCTCAGGGGGGATCAAGGTCCTCGCTACTTAAACTATACTATTCAAAAAAAGTAGGGGATATTTGATTTTGGGGGCATAATACTAAAATATGCAAATGACTACGAAAAAAGTCACTATAAAACCTAACAGAAGAAACATTTCCAGTTACATGTGATGCCCAAACGCACCAATAGCTACCGCATGGAATGCAGGTGATGCTTGGGATCATCATGGGGGTCCAACCCAAGATTTGCAGGACTCTGACTTTGAATGTTACAGTCATTGTGGCATTGAATTCCAGGGTGGAAACATCGGTTTAATTGTTTTAGTGACCAGAAAACAAATTTTGATATGCGTCGGCTTACCCAAAATGTAAGGTTATGTGCCCTTGGCATGCAACAGATAGGCACAACACAGGCGGTTGTGGCACGGACGATGAATGTTTCTCAGTCGATGTCATAAGCAGGCTATGGTCCAGATATCGTGATACACAATCTGTACAGGACAGACCACGCTCAGGTCGACCAAGGGCGACAACTCAAGCCCAGGATCGATTTATCCGTACCTTGGCCTTGAGAAATCGTGTCATCACAGCAAATCAGATCAGCGCTCGTCTTCAGACACTGGTGTGAGAGTGAGTGGCCAGACGATTCGGAATCGACTGCATATGGGTCACCTTTGCGCCCGACGTCCTCGCGTGATCCCTTGATTGAGAGATCATCACATTCAGGCAAGACGTCGTTGGTGTAGGGATCGTCAACACTGGGATAATCGACGCTGGAGCAATGTGATGTTTTCAGATGAGTCATGGTTCACTGTTGATTTTTTGGACAGACGTAGGAGGGTGTGGCGTTGTCGAAACGAGCGCTTCCAAGACGTTAACGTCATCAGACATCATCAATTTGGGAGTGGTTCTGTTATGGTGTGGGGAGACATCACTGTTGCTGGAAGAACGGCTTTACATGTTGTTGCAGGGCGTGTTACAGGCCAGTACTACCGGGACAACATCTTGACAGTCCATGTTGTGCCATTTGCACGACGTCATGGCCGCCGTTTCATCTTCCAGGATGACAACGCAAGATGTCACAGGGCCAGGATCGTTACAGGTTACCTCCAACAACAGAACATCACCACATTACCTTGGCCAGCACTGAGTCCCGACCTCTCCCCCATCGAGCATGTCTGGGACATGCTTGGACAGAGGTTACGTCAACGTCAACAACGTCCTGCCAATGTCCAAGAACTTGCTGCTGCGTTGCAACAGGAATGGGAAAATCTGGACCAAAATGACCTTATACGTCTCATTAGGAGTATGCCACGTCAGATCAATGCTTGTTTGGCAAACAGAGGAGGATTTACCCGTTACTGACTTTGTTGTGATGCTGTGGTAACTTTGCTGTTTGACCCCGGGTATCATTTTACCCTTATAATGGTCAGTCTGTGCCTTACTTAGTCTAACGATCATTTGGAATAAATCGATGAATGTGAACTTCATTTCATTTTGTCATTTGTTTCTTCGTCAGTTTCATTAGGTGACTTTAATAACACTTAAAAATCAAATATCCCCTACTTTTTATACGCCCACATTGAAATGTGGTCGTATATTGTCGTCGCCCGTCGGTCCGGCGTCCACAATTGCTTGTGGACGCTCTAGAGGCTAAAGTTAATATCCGATTGACTTTAAATTTATACACAGTGTTTAAGGTCATGAGACGAAGAAGCCTATTGTTTTTCAGCGATTTCCGATAATAACTACCAGAGTTATGGCCCTTGACGACTTCAAAAAATCTTGTGGACGCTCTAGAGGCCAAAGTTAATATCCGATTGGCTTTAAATTTATACATAGTGTTTATGGTCATAAGACGAAGAAGCCTAATGATTTTCAGCAATTTCCGATAATTAGTGCCAGAGTTATGGCCCTTGATCACTTCAAAAAATCTTGTGGACGCTCTAAAAGCCAAAGTTAATATCCGATTGACTTCAAATTTATACACAGTGTTTAAGGTCATAAGACGAAGAAGCCTATTGATTTTCAGCGATTTCCAATAATTAGTGCCAGAGTTATGGCCCTTGATCACCTCAAAAAATCTTGTGAACACCCTAAAAGCCAAAGTTAATATCCGATTGACTTTAAATTTATACACAGTGTTTAAGGTCATTAGACGAAGAAGCTTATTGATTTTCAGCAATTTCCGATAATTAGTGCCAGAGTTATGGCCCTTGACGACTTCAAAAAATCTTGTGGACGCTCTAGAGGCCAAAGTTAATATCCGATTGGCTTTAAATTTATACATAGTGTTTAAGGTCATAAGACGAAGAAGCCTATTGATTTTCAGCAATTTCCGATAATTAGTGCCAGAGTTATCTCCCTTGATCACTTCAAAAAATCTTGTGGACGCTCTAAAAGCCAAAGTTAATATCCGATTGACTTTAAATTTATACACAGTGTTTAAGGTCATAAGATGAAGAAGCCTATTGATTTGCATCAATTTCCGATAATTAGTGCCAGAGTTATGGCCCTTGATCACTTCATAAAACCTTGTTGCGCTGTAGATGCCAAACTTATCATCCGATTGACTTCAGATTGATACACAGAGTTTAAGGTGTTGAAACAAACAAGTATTTTGATTTTCAATGAATTTTGATAACTGAACAGCTAAATCCATGATATTAAATGTTTCCTATACTAATTGTTAGCGTGGGGCAAAACTTTATAAAAAGCAAACAAATTCTCATGATTTTCTGATAATTACGTAATGAGTTGTTACTTAGATTTTAGTGTATTACAAATGTTTCATTACCAAAAAAAAGTAATAATATGCGACAACCCTTGTTGACTGCCCGGACGATTTAGCTGCTGTGGGCGTATGTTTCGTTGCCTGGCAACCTATCTTTTTGAATAGTATAACTGTCGGTTTTCAACGCAAGAAGGGCGACATATTTGGATTTGGGTCTTGAAGGGGGAAGTCAGATATTGCAACAAGGCGCTAAATATTTGAAATGTGTATCCGCTGTGTATGTGAAAGCCAGATCCCAGGTCTTGATCCATTAACAATCTTCTGGTACATTCCGAGGATATAGTATTGTCGCTAAGTATGAAATTTCTGCTGTAATGAAAGCCTGGGACGAGAAACAGAAGCTTTTGTGGCGAGGAAATAGCAATCGTATTCCTTTACATTTGACTATATCGAAGTAAGATATGCTCGAGGTGCAGCCTTATCAGTACTTGAACAAAGTGATGTTTTTTGCTTATTAAAGGACCATAAAAAGTTGCCAGCATCTGTTTATGGGGCCAATTTGAAGGTCCACCTAAGCAATCTTAGCTGTAAAGTAGATGAGTGATTTGAATTCAGTCCGAGATAGCTTAACTTTGCCAAAATAATGATACTATGTAACCATATTCGAATTGATGAATATTTCACCACATGATAAATATGTTGTTAGTGGTTCCTTCTTTGGTTGCAATCGCCACAAATTCGGATTCTACGGCCTCAAATACATAGTAGTCGACATATTACAACACTATGTTTGGTCGAAGAGCACAAAATACATATTTGCGGCGCCATTTTGGTCGCCATATTGGATTGCTACCATATCGGATTGTTGCGGGCGATTGTCAATGTCATAATGAGACTCACAGACTAGGAAAACCTACATATAAACCCGTCAAAGGTATTCTAAACAAACTTGTTAGTGGTGAAATGGCAGAAAAACTGATATTTTGGCTAATTGAAGGGCACCCTTATTCAGGGGGTATGTACATTGGGGTTTCGTGTGAAAGGTTGAAAAAATTTTTATATTATTAATTTTTATACCCCTACACATGTTTTTAACACCGTACCGAAGGAATCGACTATTATCACACACACCCCCACTATGAAGTTTTCAACAAACGCACTGAGTTTAAGTTAGTGGTTTTAGACAGTTAGGCTTCACAGTCTTTAAAAATTCTCTTCTCGAGTGTGTCGTGTTGATTGTCAGCATGGCATCTCCTCAAGTCCCGTCATCCACTAACCATCAAGCGACAGTCACACATTTTTGCAGATATATAACACTAACAATGAAATAATATTAAAATAGACAGGACTATCAAATCGTTTACATTGGCAGTCAAGCGGTGCCATGTGGGGTCAAAGTAGATGACTACATACGGGTCATTGTACTACTGTACAGCATGGCTATATAAGTGCAGTCTGCACCATTAACTTTTAAACTCACTTGCCCTGCGGGCAAGTACATTGACAACTTTTACTTGCCCCAAATTTTTTTTACTGTACCGACAGCAGTCAGATGGAAATGCAGGCCACAAAATTTCACGCAAACGATACCAACTGGTTACATGCGGTCGCACCAGCTCAAAAAAACTTGACTGATTTCCTGGTTACGCAAATTGAAATATCGGTTTATGTTAAAGGGACAATAACACTCTTGCTGGCTTGGTAGCTCCAGAAAATAAATAATAGCCTTATTCTAAGTACTAGATGTTTTAGTGTCTTACCTGTTGTGTAAATTATCCATTACATACTATTTTACTTTTCCAGAGGGTTCGAAAATATTTTAAAATCCAAGTCACATTTGAAAAGGTTTACGTTAGACTTTTCAAATCAATAAGTTGAATTTTTCCAATTTTTTAAATTTGGTGTTTTAAAATGAAATTTATATCATCATTTAATTGGAATATTGTAAAATAATACAATTTGTTGACCAGAATGAAGATTGGGACATATTATTCAGTTACAACAAGAGTGTTATTGGGGCTTTAACAAATTACAGTAACAAATTTATTCACATTTGATCAATATTTTGTGACACAGGTCTGAATTATTAGTATTATATAGCACAACTCAATTCATTCATTCTTGGTATTTTATTTCTCCATTTCTTCGCTGGGCATCAGTCTTACCGGTAGGCCTACTTTCAGTTTGACAGATCACGTATTTTTAACATCACCAGTTGCAAGCAGGTTAAATGATTTCAAAATGCCCCCATCCTAATTCTTTAAATGATTAGTTACAATCTGTTTCACAGAGAATTACTTACGAAATATCTCTGTCACAGATGACTGTCGAAAACATGTGCATTGACTTCACGTGGTGTCAGTCATTGGCTCAACGGCTTGTGTATTGTTTACGTAACACCTAACTATTTCGGGCAAAATGATGCATTTTACTCATTTTAATACATTTACACTAGATAAGAAATATTAAAAAGACAAGTGTAGGAGTAGAAGTATGAAAGATGTTAGTTCAGAGCTAAACTAGAAGGATGTATGACGTCTTCAATGACCAAAAACAATGTGGTAGCTACCATGTCAGATATGATATAAAAACGAAAATCCATTAGTTATTTTTGGAACTGATTGATAAAATAATTAAAGTATAGGGATTTAGTGAAGTGGAACAAATATTTTTTACATGGGAACACAGTGGGATTAAAGTCATAATATAAACACTTTACCTCAAAATTAGTATTAAATATAAAAGAATATAAATTAGTCAAGTTTTTTTTTTTATTTTTTAAAATACATCCACATACATTGCAAGTGGAGATGGATAGCAGCAGCATTTAAATCTACTTGGATAACACATGATTTGTTACGCAAGGATCATCTGACGTACCGGTAACCAAAGAAAATGGTTACGCAGAGCATAAACACCCTAAAATTTGAAATTTCGTGTCCTGGAAATGGTCTTTTGAAATAAAAAAAAAGAACAAAACACATTTTTTTTATTAGATCCTATATTATTCAATGTCTTGCCGGGCTGTGCCCCTTCCACCCGTCTCCTGACGAGTGAAAGACAAACAACAGTGCAGAAAAACGAAAGTCAAGGAAAGCCGTCAGCACAGTTTCAAGGTCATTAATGTCAAAGCGGAAGTAGACAAGCATTAAATGGAATTGTCTCCCTTGGAGTAAAAACTGTGCTCCACGGCTTTTCTTCGATCTTTACTTTTGCCGAACCCCAAACTTTATCAGTGTGAGCAACAAGAAAATGGCTATTTTTAATTTTTTTAGCGAAATTTTCGCGTGTCATCTTCGTCAATGTACATTTGTTTCTAATTCTATTGAAAAACAGTACTGTACCGGCGGGCAAGTCCCAATGAAAGTTTTACTTGTCCGCCGTAAATTTTACTTGTCCCGGGCAATCGGACAAGCGCTAATGTCGCAGACTGTAAGTGAAAGGAACATGTGTAGTAAATTCTTTGGAAATATAGCTGACATGTTTAAATATTTATGGCACTTCTAATCATTTAAAGAATTAAGGCTTGGGACATTTTTAAATAAACCTGCTTACAACTAGTCAATACCTGATGTCAAAAATATGGCTCTTGATCACTTCAAAAAATCTTGTGGTCGCTCTAAAGGCCAAAGTTGATATCTGATTGACTTTAAATTTATACACAGTGTTTAAGGTCATAAGACGAAGAAGCCTATTGATTTTCAACAATTTCTATAATTAGTGCCAGAGTTATGGCCTTTGATCACTTCAAAAAATCTTGTGGACGCTCTAGAGGCCAAAGTTAATATCCGATTGAGTTTAAATTTATACACAGTGTTTAAGGTCACGAGACAAAGAAGCCTATTGATTTTCAGCGATTTCAAATAATTACTGCCAGAGTTATTTCCCTTGATAACTTGAAAAAATCTTGTGACGCTAGAGGCCAAACTTATCATCCGATTCACTTCAGATTGATACACAGAGTTTAAGGTGTTGAAACGAACAAGTAGTTTGATTTTCAATGAATTTTGATAACTGAACAGCTAAATCCATGATATTAAATTTCGTGAAAATCGGACCAAAATTGACGGAGAAAATGACCGCCATTTGTACGCGAATAGTGTGAAAATATGTTATATCAAGGTTGTGGACCTTATAGAGGTTACAATTTTGAACCGATTTTGATGAAACTTGACGTGTATGTTTATAACCCAAAGATCTTGGTTCCTTTCGATATTTGCACCCCTGATTGTCTGAAAAATCGCTTTTGGTAGCTTGTGGTCCCTCTGGAGGTCAAAATTATTATCCGATTTAAAAAAAAACGTTTGATCATATCACCGTTTCATGGTAATGAAGAGAGAATTTGAATTTCATGAAAATCGGACTAGAGTTGACGGATAAAATGGCCGACGTCTGTATGCGAATAGTGTGAAAATATGTTATATCAAGGTTGTGGACCCTATAGAGGTCACAATTTTGAACTGATTTTGATGAAACTTTTCAAAACGCTCAAGCGTGACATAGGTTCAACCGGCAGATTCGTAAAGAGGACACAGACTACTAAAATCAATAGTTCTGCCGGACTAAGTGTTTTGATGTCAAAATAACCTCAGTGTGACGTCATTCGTTGGTATCATTTTTATATCAAATGATATACACTTATATGCTCTAAAACGAGCCGTTTCCACGTTGTGGAGGACAAGAAGTCCAATTGGCGACCATCTTGGATTTGTGCTAATTGGTCGACTCTTCTGAAAGTGGTCCTGACATGCTATAAATTATATATATTAAAATAATACAAAACACTTATTTTCCCAGGGGGTTGAGATGGTCTAGTGGTCAAGAGTGCCGTGCTTCGGCCTCTAGCTGGTCGCTTATCTCTGGCCTGCAGCTGTGGTTTCGATCCCTGGTGTAAGCGTATGTGGTATAGAGATATAGGGACACCTTCTCAACCTCGTGGTTTTTCTCCGGGCACTTTGGTTTCCTCCCACTGCTAAAAGACCGTACAAGCAAGCGAATTTTTGAAATAAAATTAAAACCATGTGTCATTGTAAATACACAAATTTCATTAAAAAAATCCATGATGGAACTCAATTACTCGAAATGCCTGTTTTTACCATATTTTATGAAACATGTCCAGAATACAAATTATTATTTCCAAACAAACCCAAATGTTGTCTCTAATAGACTGGAGTTATATCTAAAATTTATTAGGTAAAAAGTACATTAAAAGAAGTTATATTTTTAACCTTTTATACGTCGTCGCCCCTGTTCGTCCGTCCATCCGTTCACAAATCATTTGATTATATCACCGTTACATGGTAATGAAGGTTGAGTTCAAATTTCGTGAAAATCGGACCAAAATTGACAAATAAAATGGCCGCCGTTAGTACGCGAATTGTGTGAAAATATGTTATATCAAGGTTGTGGACCCTATAGAGGTCACAATTTTGAATCGATTTTGATGAAACTTGAAATGCATGTTTATAACCCAAAGATCTTGGTTCGTTTCGATATTTGCGCCCATTGGATCTTAACTTCCTGAATCATGGTCCCTGATTGTCCGAAAAATGACCTTTTTATACGCCCACATTTTTATGTGGACGTATATTGTCGTCGCCCCTGTCCGTTTGGACGTCCGTCCGTCTGTCCGTCCGTCCACAATTTGTTTGTGGACTCTCTACAGGTCACAATTCTTATCTGATTTTGACGAAACTTAAAATATAGGTTTATCCCCAAAAGATATCGGCTGCTTTCGATATTGGCATGTATCGGATCAAATTTTCATGGATTATGGCCCCTGATTGTGCGAAAAATCACGTTTTTAGCTTGTGGACCTTATAGAGGTCACAATTTAGAACCGATTTTGATGAAACTTGACATGCATGTTTATAACCCATAGATCTTGGTTTCTTTTGATATTTGCGCCTATCGGAACGTAATTTCCTGATTTATGGCCCCTGATTGGCCGAAAAATCACCTTTTTATACGCCCACATTTTTATGTGGACGTATATTGTTGTCGCCCCTGTCCGTCCGGACGTCCACAATTTGTTTGTGGACTCTCTACAGGTCACAATTCTTATCCGATTTTGACGAAACTTGAAATATAGGTTTATCCCCAAAAGATCTCGGCTGCTTTCGATATTGGTATGTATCGGATGAAAACTTCATGGATTATGGCCCCTGATTGTACGAAAAATCACGTTTTTAGCTTGTGGACCCTATAGAGGTCACAATTTTGAACCGATTTTGATGAAACTTGACATGCATGTTTATAACCCAAAGATCTTGGTTCCCTTCGATATTTGCGCCTATCGGAATGTAATTTCCTGAATTATGGCCCCTGATTGTCCGAAAAATCGCCTATGGTCCCTCTGGAGGTCACAATTATTATCCGATTTGAAAAAACGTTTGACTCTATCACCGTTACACCCTACGGAAGGTTGAGTTCGAATTTCGAGAAAATTGGACCGTAATTGCCAGAAAAAATGTCTGCCATTTGTACGCGAACAGTGTAAAAATATGGTATGTCAAAGTTGTGGACTCTGTAGAGGTGACAATTTTAATTCGATTTTGATGAAACCTGAAATGCTTGTTTATAACCTAAAGATCTTTATTCTTTTCGATATTTGCGCATATCAAATTGTAACTTAATGTATTATGGCCTTTGATGGTAGGAAAAATCACTTTCGGTATTGCTTGTTCTCTGTCTATCTCTCGAACAATTATTGTCTGATTTTAAAAAAAACTCTGATTATATTACTGTTGCACCGTAAGGAAGGTTGAGTTCGAATTTCATGAAAATCGTACCAAAATTGCCGGACGAAATGGTCGCCAGTTGTACGCGAATAGTGTAAAAATATGGTATATCATGGTTGTGGACTCTCTACAGGTCACAATTCTTATCTAATTGTGACGAAAAGTCACATTTCTAGGTTGTGTACCGCCACACCATAATCATTGTCGGCTTTGAATTTCATGAATATCAGATTGGAACTGACCAACAAAATGGCTGCTGCCAATACCATATGAAATACAGGACTTAATGATTTAGCAAAATCACTTTCGGTATTGCTTGTTCTCTATCCATCTCTCGAAAATGTGGGAGTATCCTGCCTGGCAGTGCCAGCCTATCTTTGTAGCTTATATTCTCTGAAGAAGTAGGTTTTTACTTACGAAACGTTAGATACTTTAAATGATGGTTTTGTGATACCTTTGACTTTGTTTTTATCCACATTTTCATGTGGACGTATTATGTCGTCGCCCCTTCTCTACAGGTCACAATTCTTACCCGATTTTGACGAAACTTGAAATATAGGTTTATCCCCAAAAGATCTCGGCTGCTTTCGATATTGATATGTATTGGATCGGAACTTCATGGTTTATGGCCCCTGATTATACGAAAAGTCACGTTTTTAGCTTGTGGACCCTATAGAGGTCACAATTTTGAACCGATTTTGATGAAACTTGACATGCATGTTTATAACCCAAAGATCTTGGTTCTTTTTGATATTTGCGCCCATTGGATCGTAACTTCCTGAATTATGGACCCTGATTGTCCGAAAAATGATCTTTTTTTAGCTTGTGGTCCCTCTGGAGGTCAGGATTATTATCTCATTTAAAAAAACTGTTTGATTATATCACCGTTACATCGTAATGAAGGTTGAGGTCGAATTTCGTGAAAATCGGACAAAAATTGACTGAAAAAATGGCTGCCGCTTGTACGCGAAGAGTGTAAAAATATGGTATATCAAGGTTGTGAACCCTGTAGAATCTTAATCTTAATTCAATTTTGATGAAACTTGAAACACATGTTTACAACTTAACAATCTTAGTTCCTTTTGATATTTGTGCATATCGGATTGTAACTTCCTGAATTATTTCCCCTCATTGTACAAAAAATGACTTTTTTTTTTAGCTTGTGGTCCCTCGGGGGTCAGAATTATTATCTCATTAAAAAAAATTTTGATTATATCACCGTTACATCGTAATGAAGGTTGAGGTCGAATTCCGTGAAAATCGGACCAAAATTGACAAAATTTCGTCTTTCCCATATAATATAATAATTGTTATAAGATTTATAGGTAAAAATCAACCCAGGATGTCACACACGTAACAAAAGACTCGCCCATTTATGAAATATGCGACAGGGTTTCAGCGGACAATTTTGTGTTAGGAGTCCTTAAGACATCACTTTACCAGATTCCAGTGAAAGAAATTTGTTTGCAATTTGTTCTTGGTACTTGACAAACAGAAAATATATCTCTCCCTCTATATGTAGTATTATTTACAATGGCGAAAACTAGTAATTCATGATGAATTCTAGGTACTTTAATGGTTTACAGTCTATTAATTATTTAGCATATAAATGAATTACAGTACCATTTTTCTTCTTTGTCTATTACAGAGATTCAACAATGCTTTGACTGAAACCGTAGTGCAAGAAAAAATGCATTTCCACATTTTTTTATTTATTATGATGGAAAAGACTTAGCACAAATTTAGCAAACAGGAATGATAGTAACTGTTTGGTTGTTTAATATTGTGTTCAAAGGTTTTTATTTTTATCCTGGAATAATTCGGACTGTGTTTAACTGTCTCTGCATCTTTGCAAAAGGTCATGATGGGATGCTGTTTAGGAAGATGCAAAACAAAAGAAGCAGATCAATCCAATATAGGTAGAAATAATCAATCCCCTTCTGCTAATGAGGCACGAAGAAGATCATCACTTGGGCATGGGCAATCACCACAGCGACCAGCAAATGGATATTCTCAGAGGAGGCGTCACGGATGTCACAGTCACAACAGAGAAAGCATACAGCGAAGTATAGACTCACTAGTATTGGAGACTCTGTCACTCATTCGTACTTTAGTAGATAAGTATGTAATTGTGGATCTAAAATTTCAATATAATTTGTCAAGTCTTCCAGGATTTATATATTCCCACATTTACATGTGGAGGTATACAGAGGTTACAGTCACGCAAAAATCCTCATATTGCATATGCATTTTTATACGCCCACATTTTCATGTGAATACGAATGATAAAGTGAGAGGAATCCAAAACCATTTAAATAACATAAACATAGACAGGATCAAAGTCATAATAAACTTGATACAGTGACTTTGTTTTTATCCACATTTTCATGTGGACGTATTATGTCGTCGCCCCTGTCCGTCCGGACGTCCATCCGTCCACAATTTGTTTGTGGACTCTCTACAGGTCACATTCTTAACTGATTTTGATGAAACTTGAAATATAGGTTTATTCCCAAAAGATCTCGGCTGCTTTCGATATTGGCATGTATCGATTCAAAACTTCATGGATTATGGCCCCTGATTGTACGAAAAATCGCGTTTTTAGCTTGTGGACCCTATAGAGGTCACAATTTTGAACCGATTTTGATGAAACTTGACATGCATGTTTATAACCCAAAGATCTTGGTTCCTTTCGATATTTGCGCCTATTGGAAAGTAATTTCCTGAATTATGGCCCCTGATTTGCCGAAAAATCACCTTTTTAGCTTCTGGTCCCTCGGGAGGTCACAATTATTATCCGATTCAAAAAAACGTTTGATTATATCACCGTTACACCCTAAGGAAGGTTGAGATCAAATTTCGTGGAAAATCGGACCAAAATTGCCATACAAAATGGCCGCTGTTTGTACGCAAATACTGTTAAAAAGTGGTATATCAAGGTTGTGGACCCTGTAGAGGTCACAATTTAAATCGATTTTGATGAAACTTGAAATTCATGGTTATAATCCAAAGATCTTGGTTCCTTTCGATATTTGCGCATATCGGATTGTAACTTCCTGAATTATGGCCCCTGATTATACGCAAAATCGCCTTTTCTTAGTTTGTGGTCCCTCTGGAGGTCACAATTATTATCCGATTGAAAAAAACGTTTGATTATATTACCGTTACGCAGTAAGGAAGGTTGAGTTCGAATTTCGGGAAAATCTGACCAAAATTGCCATACAAAATGGACGCCGTTTGTACGCGAATACTGTTAAGAAATGGTATATTGTGACCTGTAGAGGTCACAATTTTAATTCGATTTTGATGAAACTTGAAATGCATGGTTATAACCCTAAAGATCTTTATTCTTGGTTCCTTTCGATATTTGCGCATATCGTATTGTAACTTCCTGAATTATGGCCTCTGATTGTACGCAAAATTGCCTTTTTATACGCCCACATTTGCATGTGGACGTATCATGTCGTCGCCCCTGTCCATCCGGACGTCCGTCCGTCCACAATTTGTTTGTGGACTCTCCGATTTTGACGAAACTTGAAATATAGGTTTATCCCCATAAGATCTCAGTTCCTTTTGGTATTGGATCGAAACTTCATTGATTATGGCCCCTGATTGTACGAAATATCATGTTTTTAGCTTGTGGACCCTATAGAGGTCACAATTTTGAACCGATTGTGATGAAACTTGACATGCATGTTTATAACCCCAAAGATCTTGGTTCCTTTCTAAATTTGCGCCAATCGGAGTGTAACTTCCTGAATTATGGCCCCTGATTGTCCGAAAAATCGCCCTTTTTAGCTTGTGGTCCCTCTGGAGGTCAAAATTATTATCCGATTTAAAAAAACGTTTTATTATATCACCGTTACATGGTAATTAAGGTTGAGTTCAAATATTGTGAAAATCGGACCAAAATTGACAAACTAAATGGCTGCCGTTTGTACACGAATAGTGTGAAAATATGTTATATCAAGGTTGTGGACCCTATAGAGGTCACAATTTTGAACCGATTTTGATGAAACTTGACATGTATGTTTATAACCCAAAGATCTTGGTTCTTTTCGATATTTGCACTCATTGGATCGTAACTTCCTGAATTATGACCCCTGATTGTCCGAAAAATTGCCCTTTTAAGCTTGTGGGTCCCTATGGAGGTCAAAATTATTATCCGATTTAAAAAAACATTTGATTATATCACCGTTACATGGTAATGAAGGCTGAGTTTGAATTTTGTGAAAATCAAATCAAAATTGACGGACAAAATGGCCGCCGTTTGTACATGAATAGAGTGAAAATATGTTATATCAAGGTTGTGGACCCTATAGACGTCACGATTTTGAACCGATTTTGATGAAACTTGTGATGTATGTTTATAACCCAAAGGTCTTGGTTCCTTTCGATATTTACGCCCATTGGATCGTAACTTCCTGACTTATGGCCCCTGATTGTCCGAAAAAATGACCCTTTTATTGGCCCACATTTTCATGTGGACGTATTATGTCGTCGCCCCTGTCCGTCCGTCCACAATTTGTTTGTGGACTGTCTACAGGTCACAATTCTTATCTGATTTTGACGAAACTTGAAATATAGGTTTATCCCCAAAAGTTCTCGACTGCTTTTGATATTGGCATGTATCGGATCAAAACTTCATGGATTATGGCCCCTGATTGTACGAAAAATCAAGTTTTTAGCTTGTGGACCCTATAGAGGTCACAATTTTGAACCGATTTTGATTAAACTTGAGATGCATGTTTATAACCCAATATCTTGGTTCCTTTCGATATTTACGCCCATTGGATCGTAACTTCCTGAATTATGGCCCCTGATTGTCCGAAAATGAACTTTTTATAGGCCCACATTTTCATGTGGACGTATTATGTCACCGCCCCTGTCCGTTCGTCCACAATTTGTTTGTGGACTCTCTACAGGTCACAATTCTTATCTGATTTTGACGAAATTTGAAATATAGGCTTATCCCCAAAAGTTGTCGGCTGCTTTCAATATTGGCATGTATCGGATCAAAACTTCATGGATTATGGCCCCCGATTGTACGAAAAATCACGTTTTTAGCTTGTGGACCCTATAGAGGTCAGAATTTTGAACCGATTTTGATGAAACTTGACATGCATGTTTATAACCCAAAGATCTTGGTTCTTTTCGATATTTGCGCCTATCGGAACGTAACTTCCTGAATTATGGCCCCTGATTGTCCGAAAAATTGCCCTTTTTAGCTTGTGGTCCCTCTGGAGGTCAAAATTATTATCCGATTTAAAAAACTGTTTGTACGCGAATAGTGGCCGCCTTTTCTTTGTACGCGAATAGTGTGAAAATATGTTATATCAAGTTCCTTATTTCGATATTTGCGGCCATTGATTCGTAACTTCCTGAATTATGGCCCCAGATTGTACGTCAAAACTGGAGGTCAAAATTATTATCCGATTTAAAAAAATGTTTGATTATATCATCGTTACATGGTAATGAAGATTGAGGTAAAATTTTGTGAAAATCGGACCAAAATTGACTGAAAAAATGGACGCCGCTTGTACGCGGAGAGTGTAAAAATATGGTATACCAAGGTTGTGAACCCCGTAGAGGTCACAATCTTCATTCAGTTTTGATGAAACTTGAAACATATGTTTACAACTTAATAATCTTAGTTCCTTTCGATATTTGTGCATATCAGATTGTAACTTCCTGAATTATGGCCCATGATTGTACGAAAAATGACCTTTTTATATAGCTTGTGGTCCCTCTGGGTTCAGAATTATTATCCCATTTTAAAAAACTGTTTGATTATATCACCGTTACATCGTAATGAAGGTTGAGGTCGAATTTCATGAAAATCGGACCAAAATTGACAGCTGTTCTTGTCAGGCCATCCATCTTTCATCACTAACAAGGGGAAACCACGCAGGAAAATCTAGATGAACTTTGTCACCCAATGCAGGGATCAAACACCCAACCTCAAGGCTACCGAGCCAGCATCTTACCCACTTAGCAACGTGATCCCCAGTCGAATTTGAAGCCTACTGAAATGCACCTTTGTAACCCAAAGATCTTAATTCATTTCGATATTTGCACATATCAAATTCTAACTTAATGATGTAGGAAAAATCACTTTCGGTATTGCTTGTTCTCTATCCATTTCTTGAAAATGTGGGCGTATCCTGCCTGGCAGTGCCAGCCTATCTTTTTAGCTTGTGGTCCCTCTGGAGGTCACAATTTCTGATTATATCACCATTACACCTTAAGTAAGGTTTGAGTTCAAATTTCGGGAAAATCGGAGCAAAATTGACAGACAAAAATGGCCGCCGTTTTGTACGCGAATACTGTTAAAAAATGGTATATCATGGTTGTGGAATCTGTATAGGTCACAATTTTAATTCGATTTTGATGAAACTTGAAATGCATGGTTATAACCCAAAGATCTTGGTTCCTTTCGTTATTTGTGCATATCGGATCGAAACTTCCTGAATTATGGCCCCTGATTGTCCGAAAAATCTCCTATGGTCCCTCTGTAGGTCACAATTATTATCTGATTTAAAAAAAAATGTTTGACTCTATCACCGTTACAGTCTATGGAAATGTATTTCGGACACGTATAAAACAAAATGCTTCAAAATAAATAAAAACACACCTTTAGACGATAATGAATTCCACAACTGTAACAAAAAAGATTACAAAACAAAAATACAAAACGACATTATGAATAATTTAAAGCAATTTTATGAAATAAACCATGAAGATTTAAAACCAAGAGATGTATATTATAAACGAATAAACTCAGAGTTCATTTAACCCATCTCGATATACAAATGGGAAGAAGAATTAGGGACTACAATCGACGACATTACAACCAAAGCAATATTCAAACTAACAAGCCAACAGTGAGGCTGATGTCCCCCGCCGAAATCCCAAAATAAATAGATGACACATATTAATTAATCGAACATTTATTTTTTTCAAACATATCAAACTGTACACAAAGTGTCATCCAAAAGTGTTTTATAAAGAAAAATGCTAAAACCGACGAGAAAAATGAAAATGTACCCTAGTTAGGGGGACCCTAAAGGCAGACAAAAGGGCCCCTACGCTTGACAAAAGGGCCCTTCTGGCCAAGGGAAAGGGCCCTCGTGTCCGAGTCAATCGTTTCTATACACTGTTACTGTGGAATCCATTACTGAATGAGAATGCAGTCATTGTATTGGCATAAAAATCATGAATCAAGATGAACCTAAGTTATCGTGTCCCAAAGCATCAACCAATCAACTTGCTTATCTCTGCTTACCCAAAGCGGAAAATGCTCATCTTCGAACTCCGTCAAGGCATTGACCTGATAAGTATATACACCAATTTTAACTCAATTAGGAGAGTTATTGTGTTCCAATGTCTCGACCAATCAAATTGCCTATCGCTTTGCTTACCCTGAGCAGAAAATGCTCATTATCGAACTTAGTCAAGGTATTACTGTAATGAAACTATACACCAAGTTTCTTCACTCTCACTTAATTAGAACTAAAGTTATCGTGTCCCAAAGCATCAACCAATCAAATTGCTTATCCCTGCTTACCCTAAGCGGAAAATGTGCATCTTCGAACTCCATCAAGGCATTGACCTAATAAGCATATACACCAAGTTTGAACATTTTAACTCAATTAGAAGGAGAGTTATTGTGTTTAAAAGTATCGACCAATAAATGCGTATCGCTCAGCTTACCCTGAACAGAAAATGCCCATTATCGAACTTAGTCAAGGTATTACTGTAATGAAACTATACACCAAGTTGCATCAATTTCACTTAATTAGAAAGGCCGGGGACAACAACTTTCTTCGAAAGGCGAGGGACAAATATGATATATCAAAGTTGTGGACCCTGTAGAGGTCACAATTTTAATTTGATTTTGATGAAACCTGAAATGCATGTTTATAACCCTAAAGATCTTTATTCTTTTCGATATTTGCGCATATCAAATTGTAACTTAATGAATTATGGCCCCTGATTGTAGGAAAAATCACTTTCGGTATTGCTTGTTCTCTATCTATCTCTCGAACAATTATTATCTGATTTAAAAGAAAACTCTGATTATATTACTGTTGCACCGTAAGGAAGGTTGAGTTTAAATCGTACCAAAATTGCTGGAAGAAATGGTCGCAGTTTGTACGCGAATAATGTAAAAATATGGTATATCATGGTTGTGGACTCAATTCTTATCCGATTTTGACGAAAAGTCACATTTTTAGGTTGTGTACCGTCACACCATGATCATTGTTGGCTTCGAATTTCTTGAATATCAGACTGGAACTGACCAACAAAATGGCTGCCCCCAATACAGTATGAAATACAGGACTTAATGATGTAGGAAAAATCACTTTCGGTATTGCTTGTTCTCTATCCATCTCTCGAAAATGTGGGCGTATCCTGCCTGGCAGTGCCAACCTATCTTTATATTTTTTCTTATTTTATTCATAATCTTTAAGTTCATGCCAATATTAGTTGGGTAAAGGTCCTCCAAAGAAAAATCACACAAAATAAAGGAACGTTTTTATATACGCCCACATACTCATGTGGACGTATATTGTCGCCCCTGTTCGTCCGTCCGTCCGTCCACAATTGTTTGTGAACAGTCTAGAGGTCACAATTTTTATCCGATTTCAATGAAACTTGAAATATAGGTTTATCACCTTAAGATCTTGGTTTCTTTCGATATTGGAATGTATCGGATTGTAACTTCATGGGTTATGGCCCTTGATTGTACTAAAAATCACGTTTATAGCTTGTGAACAGTGTAGACGTCACAATTTTGAACCGATTTGGATGAAACTTAAAATGCATGTTTATATCCCAAAGACCTTGGTTCCTTTCGATATTTGCGCCTATCGTTTATTTTCCTGAATTATGGCCCCAGATTGTCCGAAAAATCGCCCTTTTTAGCTTGTGATCCCTCTGGAGGTCAAAATTATTATCCGATTTAAAGAAAAACTGTTTGATTATATCACCGTTACATGGTAATGAAGACTGAGTTCACATTTTGTGCAAATCGGACCAAAATTGAAGGACAAAATGGCTGCCGCTTGTACCCGAAACGTGTAAAAAATATGGTATATGAGTTGTGGAACCTGTAGAGGTCACAATTTTAAATCACTTTTGATGAAACTTGACATGCATGTTTATAACCCAAAGATCTTAGTTCCTTTCGATATTTGCGCATATCGGATCATAACTTCCTGAATTATGGCCCCTGTTTGCATACGAAAAATCGCCTTTATTAGATTGTGGTCCATCTGGAAGTCAAAATTATTACCCGATTTAAAAAAAACGTTTGATTATATCACCGTTACAATGTAATGAATGTTGAGTTCGTATTTCGTGAAAATCAGACAAAAACTGACAGACAAAATGGCCGTCGTTTGTACACGAATACTATAAAAATATGGTATATCAAGGTTGTGGACCCAGTAGAGGTCACAATTTTAAATCACTTTTGATGAAACTTGAAATGCATGTTTATAACCCAAAGATCTTGGTTCCTTTTGATATTCAACGGATAATATTGGATTGTAACTTCCTGAATTATATCCCCTATTGTACGCAAAATTGACTTTCAAAACACCCCCTTTGAAATGTGGTCTTATATTGTCGTCGCCCCCGTCCGTCCGTCGGTCGGTGGTCGTCCACAAATGCTTGTGGACGCGCTAGAGACTAAAGTTAATATCCGATTGCCTTTAAATTTATACACAGTGTTTAAGGTCATAAGACGAAGAAGCCCGTTGATTTTCAGGGATATCTGATAATTAGTGCCAGATCTAGAGTTAAGGGCCTTGATCACTTCAAAAAATCTTGTGGACGCTTTAAAGGCCAAAGTTAATATCCGATTGACTTTAAATTTATACACAGTGTTTAAGGTCATAAGACGAAGAAGCCTATTGATTTTTAGGGTTTTCCGATAATTAGTGCCAGAGTTATGGTCCTTGATCACTTAAACAAATCTTGTGGACGCTCTAGAGGCCAAAGTTAATATCCGATTGACTTCAAATTTATACACGGTGTTTAAGGTCATAAGACGAAGAAGTCTATCGATTTTCAGCAATTTCCGATAATTAGTACCTTGATCTCTGCAAAAAAAATCTTATGGACGCTCTAGAGGCCAAAGTTAATATCAGATTAGCTTTGAATTTATACACAGTGTTTAAGGTCATAAGACGAAGAAGCCTTTTGATTTTCAGCGATTTCCGATAATTAGTGCCAGAGTTATGCCCTTGATCACTTCAAAAAATCTTGTGGACGCTCTAAAGGCCAAAGTTAATATCCGATTGACTTTAAATTTATACACAGTGTATTAGGTCATAAGACGAAGAAGCCTATTGAGTTTCAGCGATTTCAAATAATTACTTCCAGAGTTGTCTCCCTTGATCACTTCAAAAAACCTTGTGACGGTATAGAGACCAAACTTATCATCCGATTGACTTCAGATTGATACACAGAGTTTAAGGTGTTGAAACGAACAAGTATTTTTATTTTCAATGAATTTTGATAACTGAACAGCTAAATCCATGATATTAAATGTTTCCTATACTAATTGTTAACGTGGATCAAAACTTTCATAAAAAGCAAACAAATTCTAATGATTTTCAGATAATTACATAATGAGTTGTTACTCTTAATCAGATTTTAGTGTATTACAAATGTTTCGTTACCAAAAAAAGTAAAAGTATGCGACAGGCCTTGTTGACTGTCCGGACGATTTAGCTGCTGTGGGCGTATGTTTGGTTGTCTGGCAACCTATCTTTTAGCTTGTGGTCCCTCTAGAGGTCTTAATTATTATCCAATTATAGAAATAATATTAAATGTTTTGTATACTAAACATTAGCATGGGGCAGAATTTTATAAAAACCAAACAAATTCTAAAGATTTTCTGATTACTTAATATGCGACAACTCTTGTTGACTGCTCGGACGATTTTGCTGCTGTGTAGGCGTATGTTTCGTTGCCTGGCAACCGATTTTTTTTACCTTGTGGAGCCTATGGAAGTCACATTTTTATTTCCAAATTAAAAAAAACGTTTGAATATATCCCCGTTACATATTAATGATGGTTGAGTGTGAATTTCTTGAAAATCGATAATTGAACAGCTAAATCCATAATATTAAATGTTTCGTATACTTAACGTTAGCGTGGGGCAGAACTTTATAAAAGCCAAACAAATTCTAATGATTTTCTGATAATTACTTAGTATGCGACAACTCTTGTTGACGGCACGGACGATTTAGCTGCTGTGTGGGCATATGTTTCGTTGCCTGGCAATCTATTTTTTGAATAATTAGCATTGAAATTAGTAAAAAAAAGAAGCCTAATAAATTTCAGCAATTTCTGTTAATTACATATAGAGTTATGGCGCTTATTTTACTTTGTTGACATCATCGGATCTGTTTGAAATTTATATGCATCATTTAGATTAGGCCGTGTAAAATTGATACCTTGTTTCTTCTTGCCCACGTACTTAGGAATAGGAACACAAAAATCGCCCACACAGTTTCTCAACACAAAATAAATTTTTGACCGAATAAGCGATCTCCGAATGTTTACAAGTTCATAATATGCTGGTTCAGGTCTATAGCCATCGATTATACACAGTTAGGGCTTTGGTATACCATTTATAATCATTTGCCAGGGGCGTCTGCTTGTATACGCCCACATTTTCATGTGGACGTATATTGTCGTCGCCCTCGTCCGTCCGTCTGTCAGTCCACAATTGTTTGTGAACAGTCTACAGGTCACAATTTTTATCCGATTTCAATGAAACTTGAAATGCATGTCTATAATTCAAATATCCTTTCGATATTTGCGCATATCGGATCGTAACATCCTGAATTATGGCCCCCGATTGTACGAAAAATCGCCTTTTTATACGCCCACATTGAAATGTGGTCGTATATTGTCGTCGCCACCGTCCGTCCGTCCGTCCGTCGATCCGGCGTCCACAATTGCTTGTGGACGCTCTAGAGGCTAAAGTTATTATCCGATTGACTTTAAATTTATACGCAGTGTTTAAGGTCATGAGACGAAGAAGCTTATTGTTTTTCAGCGATTTCCGACAATAATTACCAGAGTTATGGCCCTCGATCACTTCAAAAAATCTTGTGGACCCTCTAGATGCTAAAGTTAATATCTGATTGGCTTTAAATTTATACACATTATTTAAGGTCATGAAATGAAGAAGCCTATTGATTTTCAACGATTTGCGATTATTAGTGCCAGAGTTAGGCCCTTGATCACTTAAAAAAATCTTGTGGACGCTCTAAAGGCCAAAGTTAATATCCGATTGACTTTAAATTTATACACAGTGTTTCAGGTCATAAGACGAAGAATCCTATTGATTTTCAGCGATTTCCGATTATTAGTGCCGGAGTTATGGCCCATAATCACTTCAGAAAAATCTTGTGGACGTTCTAGAGGCCAAAGTTAATATCAGATTGGCTTTAAATTTATGCACAGTGTTTAAGGTCACAAGACAGAAGCCTATTGATTTTCGGCGATTTCCGATAATTAGTGCCAGAGTTATGGCCCTTGATCACTTCAAAAAATCCTGTGGACGCTCTAGAGGCCAAAGTTAATATCCGATTGACTTTAAATTTATACACAGTGTTTAAGGTCATGGGGCGAAGAAAACTATTGATTTTCAGCGATTTCTGATAATTAGTGCCAGAGTTGTAGTCCTTGATGACTTCAAAAAATCTTGTGGATGCTCTAGAGGTCAAACTTAATAAAATAAAACCAAGTACGAACAATCCAAACCATTAGTCAAAATTCGAAGTCCTAAAAAAAACAAAAAAAAACGGTGATGCGATTGACTTCAGATTGATACACAGAGTTTAAGGTGTTGAAACGAACAAATATTTTGATTTTCAATGAATTTTGATAACTGAACAGCCAAATCAATCCATCATATTAAATGTTTCCTATACTAATTGTTAGTGTGGGGCAAAACTTTTTAAAAAGCAAACAAATTCTAATGATTTTCTGATAATTACATAATGAGATTTTCAATGAATTTTGATAACTGAACAGCTAAATCCATGGTATTAAATGTTTCATGTATATACTAATTGTTAGTGTGGGGTAACACTTTATAAAAAGCAATCAAATTCTAATGATTTTCTGATAATTACATAATGAGCCGTTACTCTTAATCAGTTTTTAGTGTATTACAAATGTTTCATTAGCAAAAAAAATAAAAATATGCGACAACCCTTGTTGACTGCCCGGGCGATTTAGCTGCTGTGGGCGTATGTTTCGTTGCCTGGCAACCTATCTTTAAAAGTTTTGTAATATTCGGTTGATAATTAAAGGTACCGTGCAAATTAAACTGTGCGCGTTGTTTCATAACGTCTGTCATTTAGTGAACCGGCGTCGTTTCTATTTCCAGGTTGCACGTGACATGGAGTATGGTGTCCAACCTCTTGGGTTTTCTCCGTGTCCTTCGGTTTCCTCCCACGACTAAAGACCCGTAGGCGCAAAGGAAATTTTTTATAAAAAACTAGGGTTAGGGTTTAAAAATAGAATTAAAAGACATGTTAGTCCCGAAATGACCTCATTTGTGTCGAATGGACGTTAAGCCGCATTTCTCCCTTTCTCTTTTATTTTTAAAGTTTGTATTAATCGGTTGGTAATCAATGGTACTGAAAAATTGATAAAACAGAAAATTTCGTCCCGGTTGTAACGTTTCTCAATTTAAAGTAAGCAATTTGTCGATTTTAAGGGGCAAACGTTTATTGCGAACGATTAAGCTGGTCAGGGGGAGCTTATTTTTGAATGTTTTGTAATATTCGAAAATTCGTTGTAGTGATTTCGAACAGGAAGTTGAGACCAACTTGACAACTTCTTTAATAGTTCTACGATTTTCATGAAATTTAGTATGTAAGTAGACATTACTGATGCGACTTGAAAAATGACTTGGGATCAGGGTCGAAATATTGTTATTTGAAAATTTCACATTTTCGAATTTTGTCTTTGATGTTTTTCGTGCCGATAAAGTTGTTTACGAGTGAAAAATCATAAAAACTTTGCTCTATTTTGACCGATTTTAATGATTTTTTTTTCTTCGTGAGATTATTTACATGACCTATGACAGGGAGTGACTGTGAATATGAAAGCTTTAATATCTGCTTTGCAGATCTAGTTATTATAATTTTTTTTTTGTGTGTGTTTTTTGTAAATCGGATTTCTCAGAATCTAACCATGGGATCTTTCTGAAACTTTGACCTACCCCCCCAAAAAAGGTGTGCGAACGTTGTTTAAATATATTTTCAAAACGTTTTACGAATCCGAAATCACTGAATTTTACGAACGAAAAAACTGACAATGCATAGTCGTAACTTTGTTATTTTTTGACCGATTTTACTAATTCTTTTTTCTTTGAATACCTTGAAAAAAATCATTTTCATCTGCAGTTTCACATTTTCGAATGTCAAAAATTTGTCGCTGTGATTTCGAACCGGAAGTTTAGACCAATTTGACAACTTCTTTAATAGTTGTACGATTTTCATGAAATTTAGTATATAAGTAGATCTTAACGATGTGACTTCCAAAATATAATGAGAAATTTTCTAAATTATCTGCCTTTGGTGAAATTAAGGATCAAAGTTTTAAAATATAGGTCAGAATGACAAGTAATTACTGATTCCTAGACAAAACATGGAGTTTTTCAATCGAACCGGAAGTGCCACCATCTTGAAACGTGAAAAATCCCTAAGGCTTTTTTGCTATTTTACTTACAGACACGGGAGTTATATTTTCTGATGCCCTGAAGGATGGCCCAAAAATCGCTGGGAGCAGAATTTTGATTTAGGTTAAATGATGGTTGCCATTTTGAAGTGAATATGAAAAGTAGTAGCAGTTTGGAGGGCCGAGACTTTGAAACACAATAACTCTCCTTCTAATTGAGCTAGAATGTTCAATCTTTATGTAGACGTTCACTGGGTCATTGTCATGTTTGAGTGCAAAGATGAGCAATTGAAAACGGCACCCTTTTATTGTTAAGCAAAACATGCAGTGTGGGTGGCTACAATCTGCACATTTAGTCATGGTATAGAGCTTATTCAACAGTATCGAATTCCAACTGCCAAGGGATCTTTTACGTACACGGCGGGCGGGGGGCACGCCAGAAAATCGAGATGAACTTTCTCGGCCAATGCAGGGATCGAACACCCGACCTCCTGGCTAGCAGGCCAACGCCTTAGCTTATAGTGTGGACACCCATCGTACATTTCATCTTTCAAATCAAGGCATTTCATTGCATTAGATCAATAATTAATTATTCTTAATTTAAAACTTTATTTTAATATTAGTCTGGCATTATTAAATCCTAATTTTATTGGTCTTATTTAAAATTAAACTTTCATTTAACTATGAAAACCCTTAACGTGTCTCTTTAAAACAATTAAATACTATAAAACAGTAGCTCAACCTATTGACCTAAACTCATTAATTTACGATTTTGTTGTGAGCGACTTGTTATTCTTCCTATATGACATATTTCACGTGTCTGATTTCAAAGGGGGGTTGAGTGGCTGAATGGTTAGCACGCGCGGCTGCCATTGAGTTAACTAGCTAGCGTGTTTTCGAATGCCCGATTGTACGTGACAAGGAGTAAGGTCACCTGTCCAACCTACCATTTTTAATTTTTTTTTCACGCCATTTTCATTTCTTTTTCTCATCCGCCTCATTACAAAAATACAAGTTTCAGTTATTTGCCTTTAGATTTCAGATTATTGTTATGCCTGGGTGCAATGTTTCATACTATATTTAGACTTGTAACTTCGTGAGTTTTTGATCAATTTTGATAATTTTTTCTTCTTATCCTTTTATTTAGGATACTTGATACAATCAATGACATGTGACGATGAATATGAAAGCTTTCATATCTGCATGGGACAGTAACAGATCTAGTTATTATTATTATTTATCGCGGGAGCCTATTTCTCCATGATCGAAAACAGATATCGATCTGGAACCAAATATTCTATCTGGATACTAGGTGGTGGCTACTCATTAAATCCCTTTTGAAACTTCTGCGCAGACCGGAAGTGACCGAATTTCGTGCCGTACCAAAAAATTAAAAAATGGCCATAGATTCGTCAATTCTGCACCTATTTTCATACAAATGACATTTTCGGAAACTCTGAGTCTTTTCTCGGACGTTAGCAGTTGAAAATTTCGAAACTTCGTCGCTGACTTCTAGCGTTTGAAAACTGAAAAAAAGAGACAAAAGAGACATTTTTGTTATTGTCCCCCGCCTTTTGAAGACTATTAAAATGGGTTTGTCCGTCTGTCTGTCTGTCCGTCACACTTTTTGGGACACAATAACTCTCTTCCTAATTGAGCTAGAATGTTCAAACTTGGTGGATGTGTTTATTAGGTCAATGCCTTGATGGAGTTTGAAGATGAGCATTTTCCGCTTAGGGTAAGCAGAGATAAGCAATTTGATTGGTTGATGCTTTGGGACACGATAACTTTAGTTCTAATTAAGTGAGATTGATGAAACTTGGTGTATAGTTTCATTATAGTAATACCTTGACTAAACTCGATAATGAGCATTTTCTGCTCAGGGTAAGCAGAGCTATACGCAATTTGATTGGTCGAGAATTTGGAACACAATAACTCTCCTTCTAATTGAGTTAAAATGTTCAAACTTGGTGTATATGCTTATTAGGTCAATGCCTTGATGGAGTTCGAAGATGAGCATTTTCCGCTTAGGGTAAGCAGAGATAAGCAATTTGATTGGTTGATGCTTTGAGACACGATAACTTTAGTTCTAATTAAGTGAGAGTGATGAAACTTGATGTATAGTTTCATTACAGTAATACCTTGACTAAGTTCGATAATGAGCATTTTCTGCTCAGGGTAAGCAGAGCGATACGCAATTTGATTGGTGGAGACTTTGGAACACAATAACTCTCCTAATTGAGTTAAAATGTTCAAACTTGGTGTATATGCTTATTAGGTCAATGCCTTGATGGAGTTCGAAGATGAGCATTTTCCGCTTAGGGTAAGCAGAGATAAGCAATTTGATTGGTTGATGCTTTGGGACACGATAACTTTAGTTCTAATTAAGTGAGAGTGATGAAACTTGGTGTATAGTTTCATTACAGTAATACCTTGACTAAGTTCGATAATGAGCATTTTCTGCTCAGGGTAAGCAGAGCGATACGCAATTTGATTGGTCGAGACTTTGGAACACAATAACTCTCCTTCTGATTGAGTTAAAATGGTCAAACTTGGTGTATATGCTTATTAGGTCAATGCCTTGATGGAGTTAGAAGATGAGCATTTTCCGCTTAGGGTAGGCAGAGATAAGCAATTTGATTGGTTGATGCTTTGAGACACGATAACTTTAGTTGTCCCCCGCCTTTCGAAGAAAGTTGGGGGACTATTAAAATGGGTTCGTCCGTCTGTCTGTCTGTCTGTCTGTCCGTCTGTCCGTCACACTTTTTGGGACACAATAACTCTCTTCCTAATTGAGCTAGAATGTTCAAACTTGGTGTATGTGTTTATTTGGTCAATGCCTTGATGGAGTTCGAAGATGAGCATTTTCCGCTTAGGGTAAGCAGAGATAAGCAATTTGATTGGTTGATGCTTTGGGACACGATAACTTTAGTTCTAATTAAGTGAGAGTAATGAAACTTGGTGTATAGTTTCATTACAGTAATACCTTGACTAAGTTCGATAATGAGCATTTTCTGCTCAGGGTAAGCAGAGCAATTTGATTGGTCGAGACTTTGGAACACAATAACTCTCCTTCTAAATGAGTTAAAATGTTCAAACTTGGTGTATATGCTTATTAGGTCAATGCCTCGATGGAGTTCGAAGATGAGCATTTTCCGCTTAGGGTAAGCAGAGATAAGCAATTTGATTGGTTGATGCTTTGGGACACGATAACTTTAGTTCTAATTAAGTGAGAGTGATGAAACTTGATGTATAGTTTCATTACAGTAATACCTTGACTAAGTTCGATAATGAGCATTTTCTGCTCAGGGTAAGCAGAGCGATACGCAATTTGATTGGTGGAGACTTTGGAACACAATAACTCTCCTTCTAATTGAGTTAAAATGTTCAAACTTGGTGTATATGACACAAGCCACGAAAAGGTGTAGAACTTCAGATGAAAAAGCACTTAAATTTAAATAAATTTTTACGAATTCTTTGGGGGTTAAAAACTTGTATTAATCATTCATCTTTCAAATTTTGTAAAGGAAAAGATAACTTGTTGTTCTGTTTTTGTGCAAATACATATTTTGCGGACCATATAAGCTTGTAACAGACGTTACATGTCCAATTAATATTTGCCCCAAATTTGCTAATAACTACCAGCCCAGTTGATTTGAGTGTGATAATATCAAAATCTATATTCTAGAATGTAAAAAAATGTCTTTGTGCGCTGTTTACCCCCAAAAATTGGCAAAGATCTTTCATGGACATCTGGTTTCAAAACAGTGTGAAATGTCTGAACTGATAACTCTTTTACAGTCTTTCTTGGGCATGATTTCATTGTCATTCTTAGCCATTATGTTACAATATTTGATCAATTATTATTTTGTTATTAAATTTTACTTCTGTGTACTGTTTTGTCAATATTGCACAAAATATTTGTAACGGACGTGACTCCCTAATATGTAACGGACGTGACCTTTTGTAACGGACGTCGCTATTGACCCAATTAACAGTGCGAGGTGTATCTGAGGTGTTTAACGATCCTTTCCATGCATAGTTTGAGGACATTTAAAAAAGAAGGCAATCTATGTAATTTTATTAAATTTAATATAGAGTCGTAATTTTCTTTGGGTCATCTTAGCTCCTTGTGTAACGGTAGTGATGTTTGACATTATCAATTTCGTCCACCATCACGTCCGTTACACGTAAAACCGAAAGTCAAACTGTTATCAATCAAATTTGCATGATTCTTTCATTTTTTAAAACTACTCGACAATGATTCGTCTATCGGAAGTAGTTCACAAAAGCGTAAAAATGATAAACAAAATTGGCGCTCCGGCTAAAATCTGAAATTCTACGTCGCATATTAGCACACCAAAACAATTAAAAATTCGTTGAATAGTCCCGTGAACAGACTATCTTATGACATCTAAATGATACGAATTCGATTGTTAGTAAATGATTTATGGTACGCCGAAAACCAAGTATTTTCCGTTTTGGAGCATTCTGAGACGCCTTTTTCTCGAAAACGACGCCTACGATTTTTCTAATATATTTTTTACTAAGAGTCCCATCGATGGTCTAAAGTGTGCATCCAAAATTAAAAGCATTGAAATATTATAGGTGGTCCGAAAATGGCCTCCATCTGTGAAAAAAGGTGAAAAATCATTAAATTACTGAAAATGCTATTTTATTTATCTTTTTTCAAAAACTACTCAGTGAATGTTTCTGAAACTTTTTGTACAAGAAGTTAAGTATCAAAACGTTTTGTTAAAGCTATCCCGAAAATGATTGAAAAACCGGAAGTAGTTAAAAAAATATCCGATATTTTAAATTTTTTTTTAGATTTTTACAGAAAACTTTATTTATGAATATTTTTTTTATGGTATTTTACACAGGGTTAAAGTATCACCCTACTTAAGCAGGAGTGAGAAAGAATTTTGTATTCGTATTTTGCGTTATCCGCCATTGGCAATTTAGTTTTTCGTACCTAGATTAATTATTTATTGTTCGATTTGTATAAAACAAAGTGCATATATATGCTCCGTGATCTCAATGGTATTTTTTTTTTTGTTACGGTGACATTTTTCTGCACGCAAAAACTACAATTTTGACAGTTAAGTACCACTTTTTGAAAGCAAATATTAATTTTTTCGAAAACTGATATAACAAAAAGTATGTTCCCTGTAAAGGCGCGTAAAATGTTTGGCTCCGATTCTTAAATTTCAATTTCATTTTCGTTCAGTTTCGAATATAATGTAAAAAAAGGGTAAAATTCAGTTATTACAACCCATTCAACGTCTTCATATTTAGAAATATTTATTCGTAACTTTCATAAACTCGTAGCAATAATCCAGACGAAGAGAATGTATGCGAAAAATAGTTTGTAATATGAGCAGTTGCCGAGAAATATGTAATTTTGTATGCATCACTTTTCAAGTTATTTTGCCTATAAAAGAGTAAATTATTATCCGAATTGTTTTAAAAAAAATTCCATTTGTTGCCTAATGCCAATTTGGAATAGGTTAAGCCAATTTTACATTTTCACTGTGAACGGAAATGACGTCATTTGGCCAAAAACTGTATTTTTAACCTATAAAACAAGCATTTTATTCAAAAGAGTCTTATTTAAAATGTTTTTAAAACTATGATATTTCATTTCAATCAAAGAATAGCATGAAACAATACGATCATATAGATACCACTAAATGGTTTCTAACTTGTACGGTTACAGAGAAATAGTCAATCTTCTATAAGTCACTTTTGAAGGTTTTCGGTCTATAAAAGTGTTAATTATTATTCGATATTCATAGATTTTTCACCATTTGATGCCTTATGTCATTTATGATTGCATTAAACTAATTTAAGATTTTTATTATCGCGGAAGTAATGTCTTTTTTGCAAAAAACGTATTTTTAAACTTCAAAACAAATATTGTTTTTAAGTTTATTATATTTTTTATTCGTTTAACGTTATAATGTTTGATTGTAATGGTCATTTAGATTGGATCAATACAATCATATTGATATCAAAAAATTGCTTCTAGCATATTCCCTTGCCGAGAAATAACCAATTTTCTCAGGATCACTTTTTAAGTTTTTTTACCTTTTTAATTTCAGTTTATGGGATCTAGGTTTAGTATTTATTGCCTGATACGTATAAAACAAAGTTTGTATGTTTCATGTTGCAAATTCTCAACTTATTTGCTGTCGATAATGATTTCTTTTGGCACGGGATGTGACGTAATTTTGCCAGATTTTACAATTTTGACCGATCTTTTTGCAAGCAAATATTAATTTTACAAATATGATAGAGGGTGTGACTGAATCAAAAAAAAAAATACAGTATCGTTTGGTAGCTGGATAGATCGGCTATTGTATGACGTATTTCCTGTCTGATTCCTGAAAGCCGATTCAATGCTGTGGAGTAAATGCAGCAGGTTGGACTGGCAACCTAGTCCGTGTCATGTACATTTGGACATCCCCTCCCCTCCTTAAACATGTGTACATAGGACCTCGGTTTCGCATCTACTCTGATCTACTATTCTAAGGCACCATCCCTACACCTTTGACAAGGGAGGAACTATGCTGACAAATCTGAATATTGAAAGGGAGCTCTTTTCGTAACGAAAAATCCATAACATCATAGTGTTATACTGAAGAACAATCTATACATTATTGTCTGTCCCATGGTAAATAATAAACGAATTACTACGATTATGAACAAACTAATCTACTGAGGTTATTATAAACTTACCCGTGTGTTTGAAATGAGCGCCCGTTAAATAAAATCCATTATACAACTAAATATACCAACGAATAAAAGAGTTTTCTCTTGTAAAATTGAACTTCTCACAAACTTTGACACCGAGAAATAAAAAATGGAACCTTATTACGTCACTTATCCGAATGGATCATTTTGTATAAGGGGGTCAAAGCAAAGCTCTTTAACGACAGTTCAAATTTTGTTTTGGTGCGTTCGATTACTGGCGCTGCGCTTACTCTAGCCACCACGAATGTGTTCGGGTTACCGATAACGCCATTAACGGCTTACTCGCACCAAACCGAAGTAACCTGCCCCAGGAGCCGGTTACTTCTGGAAATATCCCATTATTCAACATGGAAGCAAATAAATTATTTGATCAAAGTTATATTTGCAGATTGAGTTTAGGCCACGGAAGAATTATTGTTGAACTTTTCTCGGTGGTGTTGTGTTTTATTTTAGTGATTCTACATCTTGGTGTAACGATTCCAAGAATAAGAAAAAGCCACTCAGTGTCCTTTCAGTTACCCAAAGGCACGTTCGATCGCAGAACTGAGGTGTTTATAAAATATTTGTTTTTCTTGATAACGGGTCAGTTTCCCCTAATAAATATATGGAGTCATAAGCCATGGCTAAAGAGGGCAGACTGGGCCCCCAAGTAGGAATTCTTCCTACTGAATTTGGTTTCTGATAGGAGGAAAATCTTCAAAACCCTAGCGTCATGTGTATACCCAGACCAGCCGATGTGAACATGACTAAATCGAATTCGATGATCACATAGCTTACAGCCTGGAGTACGACCGAGTGACCTTTTAGCAGTTTATGTATGATATTGGATTGTCCTTCATCTTGGGCGCCATATTTCGAATATGACAGCCAACCATGCCTCCGATTATTCCGGGAAATTTACAACATTTAGCAAAACCCTTATAAATTTCTTCACGTTTGTGAGGTAATGGGCAATTGTAACACGGACAGGAGATTTCCTTCGTTCTTTTCATTCAATAAGCAGATTGTTTTACCTCTACTAAACTCATTGGGCAGTAACTATGCAATAACTAGACATTTGCAGTCTTATTGCACACTTTCGCTGGTTTACGCTAGTTTTAGTAGAAATCATATAGAGAAGTTGGGTGGGTTTTCCCTGCAATAGCAACGATCATGTTGAGCAGGTGTCAGTATTACAAGTCATTTATAGCACGCTTCATTCGCTACCAGGTTTAACACCTCGACCTGCGGTCTTTGTGTTAAACCTGTTACCTCACGAAAGCCGTGCTATAAATATAACTTGTTTTCATTAGAAACTGTGCGACATATAAGGTGCATTTGTTGAATTCTATATTCCAAATCTTTCAGATAGTGAGCGAAATGAATCAATAGTGTGCAATCATAACCTTGCCCTCCTAACTGCAATTCTTGTAAGCTATGGAGCTCGTTAACAAAGTTAACAAACGTTACATTGGTTGAACGAAAATGTGATTTAAAGTATGTTCTGCATAATATGGGCTTTATTTCGCTTCTCTGGATTTAATAGTTACAATGAGATACCAATGAAAAAGTCTAAAGTTTGTTCATGGATTATTGTCTGCTCTTTTTTATTTATCAGAACATCGAGCATAATTCATTGTTTGGTGGCGTTCATCTTCCATTTTGATACCCGAAGAAAGCGCCGCACCGTTCAATTACCCATTCCCACTGCGCATGTCGAAACGTACTCGAGGATCCTGGCCGAGTAATCACGAAGCAAGAAATCTAACTCGACATATATGAATAAGCTATTGCTCTGAGACCCAGTAATGAGTTTGGGCGTTTACAAACCTCCATTAGTCCGATATGTTTCCACTTTGTATTAATTATTTGGTTAGAGTGTTCGGTGGGATTTTTTTTTTTGAATTACATTTATTTTACTGACCTTGAATCTCACCCATGAATATTTATTAATATTTCCTGAAGAAGAACTTTTAAGTACAGTCCTGCCAATTAACCCCGGCAATCTGCTGTGGACGAGGTAGGCCTAAATTCCGATGTATTTTACATTTGATTGGCAAAATTAATAGCCGAGGCCATTGAATAGGTATATAACGTTTTTTTTTATAGATAAATATCAATAATTATTATCACCAATTCATACCGCGCATCGGTTTAATTATCGGTAGATAGTTCCATATCTTTCTATTTCTCTTTAAATATTATTTCTGGTGTGTTCAGAATTTTGTAATCGTGAAATTCACAAGGCTGTTTATCCATAAGATTGTATTATCAGTTGTTAACCAATTTTGAAATCCACGGAGAATGGAATTTTCCGATGGCATTTCGTAGATCGCGATCATTTCACAGCTAATCAACGCTTTGAATTATATTGCAGTAAAAGGTACCATGTCATATGAGTTATTGTATGCTACACAGATGGTTAAATTTAGTGCCGCGAAATTTGCACAAATTTTCCACTCGGTCTGCATAATTAACACACAAAACCAAATAATACACACAATCTGACGTTTGATTTTTTGTTTTAAATGCATTTTTATAAAGACGCTAAACGATATTTAGACATACCAAACTGTTCTTATCAAGAATGTTTCGATTTCAGTATCTGTCGAATGAACAAAAACAAGTAATTTAATCAGGAACATTAATGATATGAACAGTCAGAACGTGAATAAAATATGGAAATTATTGAGAAGCGGTGGTCTTTTTCATACGAAATGTGATCAATTAAAATTATGAAATAAAGTGTGTTTATCTATATATGTTAGCAACAAAGTTGACTATGATTGACTGGGCTGTAAATGTGTTTTATAAAAATATATATAATATACACGGGGTGAAAAGCAATATTATACATGTATTAACGAGTATTCGTATAATCGGTAAATAAAATTTTGTAGACTGACAATCAAATGGTTTAAAATTAATGTCATTGTCTCTAGTTGCTATTTTCTTGCCCAAACTTAAACGATCGAAAAGGCAGTGTGCTGTTTTGATTACAACACACGTGGTTATCATAAATTACCCCCTTCAACATCATTACGATGGTTTAGCCCATAACGTCACATGTATAATGTTGTGATGAACACAGGCAAAAATACAAGCAAAACATTGACTTTTCAAGAGAGAACCTCTCTTTTCCGTTGGGATGTTTAATTGTGCAATGAATTTTATTTAACCGGGGGTGATTTTAAACACATAGGTAAGTTTATAATAACTTAAGTAGAGTAGTTTGTTCATAATCGCAGAAATCTGTTTATTATTTACCATGGGACAGACAATAGTAGCTATTAATTTGTATATTATAACTTTAATAGGATTAACTGAAGTTAATCTCATCAATTAATTAGTGCCAGGTAGTGGACAGGAGATTAAGATTATTGTTGATTGGGTAATCATCAAAGCAGCCGCCACAGTTGTACGTGTCTTCATTTAACATGTGAATTAAAATAAGATTTTGGGTGTACGATACGTCTATAGTATTTTCAGATACCGTAACGTTATCAAAATATGATAGCTGCCAATTTAATAGCCAAGTAAAGCTTACTTTCACTTTCGTGCATTTTGGCTTTGATGTAGTTAAGCAATGGCAGGTTCGAGAATCGTCGCATTTCGGCTCGTTGGTCGTTCTCATTTTTTCGACGCATGGTGATAAGAACATTTTAAACAATGATATCCAATACGCATTCCTTATTTTACATGCTGTATGAAGAAGCGACAGTTAACAGAATTCAGCCATCGATAAAATTCCTTTCGAAAATTATTGGCCATTTTTATTTCCATTTAAGGCGTATAAATTATTTTTTAAAGATGGTATGAGATATTATTCGCAGTAAATAATGACAGTTGATTATTATTGCTCAACGGCACACACCCGCTTGCCGATTAATTTACATAATCAGCTATATGGTTTTGATTAACACTCAACGGCAATCTATATACGATCAGAATTAATTTTTTTCTGTCACTTATCATGGTGAATCGCATGTAGGTACCCAAAAACATTATTGCCTAAACCAAATATTTATCGCCCCCTCAACCATCCACGTAACCATAATGCTTTGCACGCGATGTCTGGGCCAATCAGCAAATTTGTGTAGACAACATGGCCACATGGTGTTTGTTTATATTTTCTAGGGGTTTTAAAACTAAAGCGTGTCCGTTCAAAAACAATTCAGCGATGATATTTTGATATTTGATATCTGGAGATTTTCCGTTTTACAACGATGCAAATTATTATGCAAGAGGAATGATCGGTCGGTCCATAGCGAGCGAAGAAAACCTAACTAATTTCCCCGAGAATTTTAAGAAATACGACAGATTTAAGAATACGATCTTTTATTGCTATTTTGATCTTTTGTGTCGATAGATAGTATTTATAGACTCATTTTTGAGAAAATCTCATAAATATTTATACTTATTTTGCCTCTACTCCAAAATTAGATATTGCGCAATCCGACCCAAGATGGCGTGTTCAATGACAATATTACGGGAAGCTGAAGATCTAGTATTTTCTTTTTTGGACTTTTATATGATATCAGATTGATACAAATTTGATGGTTAGGCAATAGCTTATGAGATGCTGAAAATGTAGTATTTTCCTCTTTTTTTTGGAGCTTATTCAGACTCGTTTATCTCGAAAACTACTTCTATTTCACTTCTTAAACTTCTGTTACCCCGTGTCCTATCGGTCGTTTAGAGTATGAAAGTAAATTTAAAAGCATGGCAATGATATAAAGGACCCTGAAAGCCGATTCAGCACTGCTATGCAGGTCTAGTTATTTGTTTTTTTCCAATTAAAGATAATCAATAATTACTTGCCCTTTTTAAGAATTAGTACATAAAACATTATTCCCCTTTGTTGCCCTTCTACATTATTTACCATTATGTACATTTTGCAACCATGCATATGAAATTCGAGCAAGTCTTAAAGTTACATTCCCCGGTAAAAATTTTGTTATTTGATGTTATATGAGCGCCATAGAAAACGCATCACTTAGTTTTTCGTATAACAAAAGGATCCTGTAAACATATCTTATAATTTATTTTGCTTCTTATGTGAACAATATTCAAATGGGTACACATCAATAACAACCCATTTGTACACTTGTGGATGTTTAATCTGTAATCAATGATACAAAGTCAGAGGGGTCAAAACGAAAAGTACGACAAAGATGGTTAATTGTGCTGCACAGCGTGAGTAAGAACCGGTGGAGGACACACACACTACTGACAATTAACCATCTTTGTCATGCTTTTGGTTTTGACCTCTCTGACTTTGTACCGTTGAATGTAAACTTATCTTATACGCCGATGACAGTACTACATTATTTTCCGACCAGAACCCTGAAGTTGTTTCACAAACACTTAATCCTGTTCTTGATTCATGTTCAGAGTGATTCGTTGATAATAAATTGTCGCTCCATCTTGGTAAAACCGAATGTATTCTTTTCAGGCCTAAACGTAAACTAAGTCACATTAAACAGTTTACTATAAGTTAAGCTGCAATAACCATACCGTAGCAGCAACGAATAGCCTAAAATATTTGAGGCTATATTTTGACAAATTCTTGTCTGGCGAGGAAATTATTAAAAATATTATTAAAAAAGCAAAATGAAGATTAAAATTTATGTTTCGCTATAATAAATGCCTAAGCAAAAAACCCAAAAATTTGCTCTGTTCTGCTCTGATTCAGTGACACTTTGATTGTACTTGCTCAGCTTGGTATTCTGGAGTGAATCAATCACAGCAACGAAAAATATGGTATATCAAGGTTGTAGACCCAGTAGAGGTCACAATTTTAATGAAACTTGAAATACATGTTTATAACTTAAAGATCTTGGTTCCGTTCGATATTTGCCCATATCGGATCTTAACTTCCTGAATTATGGCCCCTGATTTTAAGAAAAATCGCCTTTATTAGCTTGTGGTTCCTCTGCAGGTCATAATTATTACCTGATTTAAAAAAAACATGTGATTATATTACCTTTACACTGTAGTGCAGGTTCAGTCCGAATTTCATGAACATCGGACCGAAATTGCCAAACAAAATGGCCGTCGCTTTTACGCGAATAGTGTACAAATATTGTATATCAAGGTTTTGGCCCAATGGAGGTCACAATTTTAACTTGAAATGCATTTTTATAACCTAAAGATCTTGGTTCATTTCAATATTTGGGCATATCGTATCTTATCTTCCTGAATTATAGCCCCCTGATTGTACGCAAAATCGCCTTTATTAACAAAAACTGCCAAACAAAATGGCTGCCGCTAATACGCGAATTGTGTAAAAATATGATATAATAAGGTTGTGGACCCTGTAGAGGTCACATTTTTAATCCGATTTTGATGAAATTTGAAATGTAAGTTAATAACCTAAAGATCGCGGTTCCTTTGGATATTCACGCATATTGGACCATAACTTTCTAAATTATATCACCTGATTGTACGAAAAATCATGTTTTTTTACCTTTTTGACCCTATGGAGGTCACAATGATATTCAGAATTAAAAAAAAAACTGTTTAGTTTGAATTTCTTGCAAATCGCACCAAAACTGCCAGACAAAATGGCCACCCCTCGAATGCAAATATTGGACTGTATTTGATGAAACTAAAAATTCATCTTTATATCACAAAGATCTTGGTTTCTTTTGATATTTGGGTATATTGATCTGTAACTTCCTGAATTGGATAGTATCCTCCAGAATTATGTCCCCTGATTGTCTGAAAAAGCGCCTTTTATGGCTTGTGGTCCTCCTGGAGGTCACAATTATTATTCGATTTACAAAAAACAACGTTTGATTATATCACCGTAAGGAAGGTTGAGTTCGAAAATCGGACCAAAATTGGAAGATATAATGGCCGCTGCTTGTACGTGAATAGTGTAAAAATATTGTATACTAAGGTTGTGGATTTTGATGAAACTTGAAATACATGTTTATAAGCTAAAGATCTTGGTTCCTTTCGATATTTACGCATATCGGAACGTAACTTTCTTAATTATGGCTCCTGATTGTATGCAAAATAAATCGCCTTTATTAGCTTGTGGTCCCTCTAGATGTCAAAATTATTACTCGATTCAAAAAAATGTTGTTCACATCAAAACATCTTGTGGTTGCTCTAGAGGGCAAAAAGTTAATATTCGATTGACTTTAAATTTATACACAATATTTATGGTCATGAGGCAAAGAAGTCTAGAGGCCAAAATTAATATCCGACGGACCTTAAATTTATACACAGTGTTAAAGGTCATGACATGAAGAAGCCTATTGATTTTCTGATAATCACTTCCAGAGTTATGGCCCTTGATTACTTCAAAAATTCTTGTGGTTGCTCCAGAGGCCAAAGTTAATATTAGATTGACTTTAAATTTATACACAGTGTTAAAGGTCATGAGTTGAAGAATCCTATTAATTTTCGGTGATTTCTGATAATTACTGCCAGAGTTATGGCCCTTGATGACCCTGAAAAATCTTGTGGACAGAGTTTAATGTCTTAAGACAAACAAGTATATTGATTTTCAATCAATTTTGATAATTGAACAGCTAAATCCATAATATTAAATGTTTCGTATACTAAACGTTAGCATGGGGCAGAACTTTATAAAAAACCAAATGAATTCTAATGATTTTCTGATAACTACTTAATATGCGACAACTCTTGTTGACTGCCGGACGATTTAGCTGCTGGAGGGCGTATATTTTTACGAAACATAACAGAAAGCTGGAATAAGAAATTGATTTGTGCAAAACCAAAAGTTAATGATAAAGCAATTTAAAAAATAAAACGAACATAATTTCTAAAGCTGCTGTAATAACCCAAGAAGCCAAATTTTTACTGCTATTCAAAATCGTCAACAATAGATTTTTTACGGCTGTAATTGTTGATAAATTTGTAGAGAATTGCACGTGCGATGGCTATTTATAGTCTCATAGACTCCACTGCTGAGCATTATCATAATGCGCAGTAAGACACAGCCACTAAAACGTGCACATTAGCCGTGTCGAGTCAAACTTTCTGTTGAGAAATTTTCAGTGCACAGGTTGCACCCTAAAGTATATAGATAAAATGACCAGTAAATTGTCAACAGTGTTCTATTTGCTATATTTTAGTGATCAAGAGCCACCACAAGCTATGCTGACGCTACATAAGATTGCGGAAAAAGATTCGGGTTGGCTGGAAGTAGTTAAATCTTTAATTCGAGGTATCCCCCATACAGATCCTTTAGGACCAGCTGTGATAACCCTGTTATTAGATGAGTTTCCATTACCAACCAAGGTAAATCACTGTAAACTGTTAAAAGCAAACAAGATAATAACTGTCCCAGTGTAATTTGCTAGACAGCGAGAGAGAGAGAGACATTGGGTTTAACGTCCACTCAACACAAACTAGGTCATTTCGGGACTAACATATGGTTTAATTTTATTTCAATAATTTGCTTGCGCGTAGGGGTCTTTAGTAGTGGGAGTGCCCGGAGGAAACCCGCGAGGTTGAGAAGGCGCCCCTATATCCATGCCACATACGCTCACACCAGAGCTCGAAACCACAGCCGCAAGCCAGAGGTCGAAGCGCGGCACTCTAGACCACTAGGCCATCCCAACCCTCCTTGCTAGACAGCACACTGAGGAGTAGTAATGGTGTAAGTTGTACGTTTTATGTATAGATAATTACTAACCATGGTAAATTTTACGGATATCGGTAAAATTCTAATTATGGCAATAAATCTAATACAAAGAGGTTAAACTCTGTAGATACGGTGTGTTAAATAGCAGGGGTGAGAAATTGACTTAAGGATGATTTAATTATCTCTAGGTGTGAAAATCTCTGCGACAATGTGTTTTCTGTACTGGGAGCAGGGCTTCCACTTCAAAATTTTCCCAAACGGTCATTTTTATCACGGAGAAAGTGGTGCTATTTTAAGCACATAATAAGAAGCCAAAAACTACATGCTATCGGAATGTTGATCGACTTTAATTGGGTCAAGAACAGTCACACAAAAAATCAACCTCACATCGACATTTATATACCCACCCACCTATCCCCCTAATAAATAAAAGAACACATGTAATCGATTATTATCATTTACTTTTTTATACATTCATAAAGTATAAACAATAACAAGATGCATTCATTTATCGAAAGTACAGTATTTTCTTAATTTGTTTACGACATCACCCGTATATACTCGTCGGTTTCTACAGGATTTCCATTTCTGTAAAGCACGTGTCGGTTGAAATTCTCATTAATTCGTCAAGATTTTTCATGCTCAAGGAACATCGTAACTTGGTTTTAATTATGTTTTGGTGCTAGAATCCCGGTTCTCAGTGGCGTACGTGACATTATTCGGCGGTTGACTATTTTCTCCATACACGGGGAAAAAGTAGTTCCGAATGATTAGCACACGTAAATAATTCAAAGTGATACACATGTACAATAATTAACATAATTCTTAAACTTATCAATTTATTAACTCGTATTGATATTTTGAGAGCTCAAATAATATCGTGCTAGTATTTTAACTCTATAACATGTAAAGATATTTGCACATATTTCAAAATGGCGGCGATCGTAAAAGCTCATTGTTTTAACCAAATGACGTCTACCGATTGTTATATAAACGGAATAAATGGATTAAAAACACACCTGGGAATACATTTTTTTGTGTGGGAATATCATATCTTAACCACGGGAATATTTGTAACCATTTAGTAGAGAATTTACGGCTGACTTTGTTTTTCGGGGCGGAACTGTCATGCTCGTGGTTCGGTGTTGAAGAAGGGGAATCGGATTCATTGACAGCAATATCATCATCTCGTTTTCTTTTGTTATTCTGGGAGGTGAGGAATTTCAACATTTTGAAATGATATATAGAATGCTAACATTCTTGTATATATATATCATTTGCAAGATTAACATGATTAACTCTTGTGATCAAGTGAAGATATCAAAGAAAAGTTTTTAATTTGTTTGATGTTCAAACAGTGAATTGCCGCACGAATGATGAAAGTCGGTAAATATGCTGTAACAACAACTCAAGAATAATCACGCTCACAGTATTACTAATTATAAAACAAAACAAAACTAAGTAAATTGATTAAATGTTGAGCTTTTAATCTGTTTGATGTCGCCCCTTTGTTAATTGTGATTAGAGCAATATACACAAGGATAATTGATTGGCAGTGGTTTCCATTCGTGGGCTACTGAACACTGTTAATTTTATTATACCCGATAGTTTACATCACGCCACGCACAGAGTTTCGTCGTCTCCCGGATTTTAGGATTTAGCACAAAATATGCTTTTTTTCCGGCGTGCAAAATGACCTACGGGTCTGATCCAGATTCGGTCATTTTCCAAAGCCGTAGATCCCGACCGGCATATACGGCCGAAATGGAACCCATGACTGGGAGTGTTAATTAACAGACTAGCAGGCTAAATCTGACGCGTAGGTGTCAAAACTAATTTACGGTGCGATTTCTTAATCGACCGTGTGTGTTATCTTGCTACAGTTATTTATATTTCTTGTCTTTTTGTGTTTCAGTTGTTAACATTATCGTGGTACTACTGAAATATGTCTTAAAATCGGTCGCACGCAATAGCGTTATTTACCGATATCAGGTCCAACCTCAATTTGATTATCCGACGTATTCTAATCTCTATTCATATCAGAAGCTCTAATCTAATTTGGAAACAAAATTATAAACAAAAAATCTCGCAACTAATGATAACCTGTAAGTTTAGTTGCTGATATATTTTATAAATGTATTTCTTACCTGGGTCATAAATAGGGCTTTCCAAGGAAATAGAATTCCATCACTAATAGATAAATCACATACTTAATAACACTAATTATGTCTAACAATATTGACTACGTCGGCTTCCAACACGTGGAGCTGATCGTCGAACAACTTGTGGTATTCTCTGATTCCAACACATTTTGTGTAACAGCTAAATTTAAACACATAACTTAATTTTCCCATCGTTTTGCGATTGTATGAAATAGCTTTCTTATAATACTCTACGGCACTGATAAACCACGGCTGCAGTGGATCCAGTCCCATCCTTATTGTATAGTTTATGCCATCCAATAACACTTTTCACCCAGTTTATTCCCTGGATGACAAAGTACCACAAAAAAGAACAATTTTGTCATGTGTGTGCAAGGATGTCAGCTGTTTCGTAACCTGACTGTTTCATACTTAGTTCATTCGTACCTCACTTTCGTACTTCACTTCGTAACACAAATTGATTCGTACCTTTTCCTATGTTGTTGAAATCAGTTAAAATAAAATGAAATAAAGATGAAACGATTTGATCAAATCCAACGGCTAAGTTAAATTTATAAAAAAATAAAAAAAATGTCGAACCAGAATTAGAATATGCACGAGATTTGTACCGCAATTGACTAGTTTTTCTTAAATTTGGTTGAAAGACATTTAAAGAATAGTGAAACATAGTTTAACGATTTGATCAACTCAAAAAGCTGTGCTTAATTTCGAAAAATGGCTGCCGAGCGGGAGTTAGCTGCGACGATTTAGTAACGAAAAGCGAATTTTATGCATTGATGATTACATGAATATGAAACATTTAAATCATATACACAGCTGTTAAAAATTAAAAAGAATATTTTATTTTTATAACATTGGCTGCTGAACGAGAATTAGCTACGATGAATTAACACCAAAAAGCGAAATGTCCAATAGTCTGCATTGGTAATTACATGAATATGAAACATTTAAAATATACCACAGTTAAAATGAAAAAAAGAACGCATCACAATGCAAATAGAAATTTATATATTGATAATACAACACAGCCTTGTCCAATAGTAGTGATTATTTAAACTAAAGTTGCTTCAGCATTTCTCTAAATTTATATGGGTTACAATCGAAAGCCATTTTCATACAGTTTGGTTTCAATAACAGAATTACCCCGTGATATAACAGTATATAGGGACATGATCTAACAGATCAAAGAAACGCATATGCCCATCTTCCCATCTTGGCACCTTTTTGATGTGTTCTATTATCGTCAATACCGGTAATCACAAACCACAACTCCCTCAGCAGAATGGTTCAATAAACAACACCAGATTAAATATTTTTCAATCGTTTAATAAACTGCTTTAACAATCACCAATCAATTGTCAATAATCACTACTCACCGAGCAGAACCCTAACACTAACTCTAATTATCACCTGATTTTTGGAGGAAAAAAAAACCCCACCAAAAAGCAGGTAATCGTTTGCTATACTGTAGTCTATTCAGCGTTGTCTTATTGTAATGACATAAAGGGAACGTGAGCTGGGTTTTGACCGTTGTGAGACAGGTTAGTTTTACCTTGTTAAAGCAGTTTATTAAACGATTCAAAAATATTTAATGTGGTGTTGATTATTGAATCATTCTTCTGAGGGAGTTGTGGTTTGTGATTATTGACGATAATAGAACACATCAAAAAGGTGCCAACATGTATGTTTCCCTTTTCTATCATCTCATTTAAATAAAGCTTGATATTTTAATTATTTTATTAACATGTATACGATTTATATTGTTTCTGATAGTAAATTTTTCGGTTGGTATCTCAAATGAAAAAAAAACCCAGCCCTAACCATTATATTATAATCAGAGAAAAGTTGAAACAACCAACTAAAAAGACAAGACAAAAATACCAGCAATACCATTAATTATTATCACTTCATTGATATGCATATGCCTTCATAACTAAAGGTTTTGATTAAGTTGTAGCATATTAATTACATGTATATGCTTTATTTATTTTTTCTTTAATTGGAAATTTGTAGGGGCCGAAGCATTCGCTGCTACACGTATAAGCTCTGCTTCAATAATGACATTTTGTGGAATATTAGGGCGATTCAAAAGAAACATTATCAACAATGGAATTTAATAGTGAGCTAGAAAAACGTGATAACATTGAAATGGAGAGATGTGGGGCTTTTTATTTTTCAAAACGACGGAAATAACAAAAGAAAACATAAAGTCATTGTAGACTGGAAACAAACCGATTTCCAAAGGTAATTGCATGCTTTTATAAATAGAACAAGTTAGCGACACATGGAGCCTGTGCTCTCGATCTGTCATCACGTATTTCTATGTACACGCTAAATTACATAATATCAATTGGATCCACTCGCCCCGTAGTTTATTAGTACCGGGAGAAAAATAATAAAGCCCCTATTTCCATATTGAGTTAGAGGTCTGTATTTTGCATGCAAAGACGACTCTGTGTGTGTGGTGGACACACACTACTGACATCTGTGTCATACTTTTGGTTTTGACCCCTCTGACAAGTGTACAAATGTGGTATTATTGATGTGTTCCCAATTGCATATTGTTCACAATGAGAAGCAAAATAAATAAAATATGTTTACAGGTTCATTTTGTTATACGAAAAACTACGTTTTCTATGGCGCTCAGTATATTTTGTTAGTTGTGAGTCTGACTTTTAAATTTCTAAATTTACAAACTTGGTGTAATAAAGTCTTGATTATCCAGTTTTGAAGATGAATTCAAATCCAATGAAAAATGAACAGATAAGATGGCATTGAGAGTTGATTATGGTTTTGTCTTGTTAAAGATACATTATGGGAGAATTTTATAAAGAGTTGGCCATTCTTGCTATAACAGTTCAAAAATAGATGATGAAAGAATAATATATTGAAAATTTCAGTCAAATTACTTTATTCTGAACAAAGTTATTACCATTGTAATTTTGACTAGAAATAGGAGTTAATTTCTAGGTTCACCTTTTGCGGGAATGGCCGATAGTTTGATTGACAGGCGATAACTTCATATATAATCTGGATTATCAATGGCTGTGGTACCGTTAGCCTATTCAGTTTGAGACGGGGCAGCAATTCAATTCGTATTACATTTACTTTTTACTACAAATTGAAAATAAGACTTTTGATAAATAGATAAAAATAGAAAGTCTGTAATAGGATTTTAAAGTTTGAAAGGAATGGACCAAATCAATGGGGAAGCATTTGTACAAAATTATAGCCGACTTTTTGTTAACCTGTGTGTACTTGTGTACTGTAACTGGTAGGCCTACATGACTCTCGAAGCAGACAAATAGGAAACAGTGATCCTATTGGGCTGCAATTCAACTGGGGTGATATTAGCTGCGATGTTTATCAATTTCCATAATTATACGCCCACATGGAAATGTGGTCGTATATTGCCGTCGCCCCCGTCCGTCCGTCTGTCGGTCCGTCCGTCCATTGTCCACAATTTCTTGTGAACGCTCTAGCGGCTAAAGTTAATATCCGATTGACTTGAAATTTATATACGGTGTTTAAGGTCGTGAGACGAAGAAGCCTATTGATTTTCAGCGATATCCGATAATTACTACCAGAGTTATGACCCTTGATCACTTTGAAAAATCTTGTGAACGCTCTAGAGGCTATAGTTAATATCCGATTGACTTTAAATTTATACACAGTGTTTAAGGTCATGAGACGAAGAAGCCTATTGATTTTCGGTGATATCTGATAATTACTGCCAGAGTTATGACCCTTGATCACTTTGAAAAATCTTGTGAACGCTTTAGAGGCTAAAGTTAATATCCGATTGATTTTAAATTTATACACGGTGTTTAAGGTCGTGAGATGAAGAAGTCTATTGATTTTCAGCGATATCCGATAATTACTACCAGAGTTATGACCCTTGATCACTTTAAGGTCATGAGACGAAGAAGCCTATTGATTTTTCGGTGATATCTGATAATTACTGCCAGAGTTATGACCCTTGATCACTTTGAAAAATCTTGTGAACGCTTTAGAGGCTAAAGTTAATATCCGATTGATTTTAAATTTATACACGGTGTTTAAGGTCGTGAGATGATGAAGTCTATTGATTTTCAGCGATATCCGATAATTACTACCAGAGTTATGACCCTTGATCACTTTGAAAAATCTTGTGAACGCTCTAGAGGCTATAGTTAATATCCGATTGACTTTAAATTTATACACAGTGTTTAAGGTCATGAGATGAAGAAGCCTATTGATTTTCGGTGGTATCTGATAATTACTGCCAGAGTTATGACCCTTGATCACTTTGAAAAATCTTGTGAACGCTCTAGAGGCTATAGTTATTATCTGATTGACTTTAAATTTATACACAGTGTTTAAGGTTATGAGACGAAGAAGCATATTGATTTTCGGTGATATCTGATAATTACTGCCAGAGTTATGACCCTTGATCACTTTGAAAAATCTTGTGAAAGCTTTAGAGGCTAAAGTTAATATCCGATTGACTTTAGATTTATACACAGTGTTTAAGGTCATGATACAAAGAAGCCTGTTGATTTTCAGCAATATCCGATAATTCCTGCCCGAGTTATGACCCTTGATCACTTTGAAAAATCTTGTGAACGCTCTAGAGGCTAAAGTTAATATCCGATTGAATTTAAATTTATACACAGTGTTTAAAGTCATGATACAAAGAAGCCTATTGATTTTCAGCAATATCCGATAATTACTGCCAGAGTTATGACCCTTGATCACTTTGAAAAATCTAAAGTTAATATCCGATTGACTTTAAATTTATACACATTATTTACGGTCATGATACAAAATAGCCTATTTATTTTCAGCGATATCTGATAATTACTGCCAGAGTTATAATAATAATAATAATAATAAATTCTTTATTTTCAAAAGGGTGAAAAATTAGGCTTTGCAGCCTGTTTACAATTCTGCCCTTAAATGACAACAGACAAAACAAACATACACATATACTATACATGCAGGGAAACTGAAAAATGAAAATGTATTTTTTACATTCCAAATAACATCAAATCCAGAAAACAATAATGGTTTAAATTTAAATATACAGAATGGTTATATAACATTTTGGATATAATTATGCAGTGATTTTTTAAAAGTTGAGAGAACATGTAATGAGTTTAAATTATTTGGAAGTGAATTCCATAAAACTGGTCCATTATAGCTAAGACTATGTTTAAATTTAGTACAATTTGGATGTGGAATTTGTAGTTTAAGATTTATAGAGTTGTAAGGAGTATTTTTAAATTGAAATAAAGAACATAAGTAATTTGGACTTTTATAGTTTAATATTTTGAACAGAAATATATATTTATTCATTAAATGACGTTGTTGAATGGTAGGCAGTTTTAAAGATTTTGAAAGAATGGAATATGAAGAATCAGAAGCATTATTTTTAATAATAGGTTTGTTGAATATAATTTTAAATGATAATTTTTGGATAATTTTAAGTTTATGAAGAGAAGAAATTTGACAGGAGTCCCAAATGGTAGAGCAGTAGTCAAGATGTGATTGAAAGTGAGCGTTATAAAATAATTTTAATACATCGGTTGGAAGTTATGATTTGATTTTCCTAAGTTGAAAGTTTTTCTGTTTTAAAATAGTACATGAATGGTTTACATGAGTGTCCCAAGAAAGATTAGAGTCAAAATATACTCCTAAGAGTTTAAAGTTGGAAACATGTTCAATGAAGGTAGAATTAATAGAAATGGACAAATGTGTAGTTAGGGAATTTATTTTAGGTTTTGAAGCAATAATCATACATTTAGTTTTAGATTCATTGATTATCATGTCATTGGAGTTGCACCATTTTATAATTTTATCAGTTTCTGACTGAAGTGTAGAGTTAAGAGAATCAAAATTGGTAGAAGAAGAATATACTGTGGTATCATCAGCAAAAATATCACATTGAGCTGTCAAATTTAGAGGAAGGTCATTAATAAACAGGTTAAATAGTAGTGGTCCAAGAATGGAGCCTTGAGGAACACCATGAGTTATGAGATCAAGAGAGGACTTGGTTTCACCAATTTGAGTGCGCTGATAACGCTCAGATAAGTACGATTCTAATAATGTGCATAATTTGGTAGAAATTTGGTATAATTTTAGTTTCTCAAGCAACAGGGAGTGATTGACCATATCAAAGGCTTTACGGAAATCAAAGAAAACTAAACCAGTGTATTGACCTTTATTAATGGCAGAATAAACATTTTCTGCAATATTTGTAAGGGCAGTATGACAAGAAAATTTGGACCTAAAACCAGACTGATGAGAATAAAGTAAATCGTGATCCAGGAGAAAGTTATTAATGTGTTTACAAATATGCTTTTCCAAGGGTTTAGAAATAGTTTGAAGTATAGATATGGGGCGATAATTATTGGGCTGGGATTTTTGACCAGATTTATATAATGGAAGAACTTTAGCCTGTTTAAGGGTGGACGGAAAAATATTCTTATCTATACAAAGATTATAAATAAATGTCAATGAATCACAAAGAATTGGAGCACCAAGTTTAAGAAAATGAGGACCAACTTGATCTAATCCTATTGATTTGGAAGTATCAAGAGAATGAAGATATTGGAATACATCAAATTTTGATATGTAGGGAAGATGACACAAGGTATTGTTTTCAAGATGATTAGATACAAATGTAGATATCACATTAGAGGTAGAACGATCTAAATGTTTTGATGGACTACGTATAATGGACTTTGCAACATTAACAAAATGAGCATTAAAAATATCAGGGGCAACAGGAATGGAAGAACAATCATGAGATTTACCCTCAGAATTAGCAGTATTGATAGCTTTCCAAATTTGTTTACTGTTTTTGCGATCAGTGACTAATAATTCAAGTCATTTCCTTTTATTACTACGAATAAGAGATTTAACTTTATTACGAAAATGTTTAAATTGCAGAGTATTGCCTTTTTTCTTATGAAAATCACGTTCATGAATATACTGAAACACTTCAGGAGTTATCCAATCAGGTTTATGAACATTTTTGACTCGTTTGGTTTTTAAAGGGGCATGTTTATTAATAATGGGCAGTGTAATATTATACCAGTTGTCCAGTGCAGTATTAGGATCACAGTGATCATATACAGAATTATATGGAGCCCATTGTAAGTCATAGAGGAATAATTCATGTTTAATGAGCGATAAGTAATATTAGTATGTGAAGATTTGGGGAATTTTACCCCTTTCTTTTGCCAAGTAAAACAAATAGGGAAATGGTCTGATATTGAGTATGAAGGAACAATAGATTCTTTGACATGTTTAGTTTCAGATACAAATATATGATCAATTAGTGATTTAGAGGAAGAAGTAATTCTAGTAGGTGACCTAATAATTTGATGTAGACCATATATTTCAAGAAGATCGGTCCAAGATTTATTATGATTGTGTAATAAGTCAATATTTAAATCTCCTAATAATAGTATCTCACAGTGAGAATTCCATGCTTTTTCAATCATAAATGAGAAGTCAGTATTCCAGGAAGATAAAGAAGAGGGATTACGATAAATATTACAAAGTAACAATGGTTTAGAGTGTTTAAGAGTAATTTCTATCCATATAGCCTCAATATTATCATGTTCTAAATCTAATTCCTACGATTACATATGATATGATTTCTAACATATAGAAGTGTTCCAGAGGAACTTACATTACAAGAATCTTTCCTGAAAGGCTGTTGAAAGTTTGGGATTGAAATATCTTCATTAGTCACAGATATATCTAAATGTGACTCAGAAAGTCCAAATATATCAAAATTTTGAAGGAAAACACCTAGTTCAGAAATTTTGTTCTTAACATGACATACATTTAGATGAGCAATATGTAGACCTTTCTTAACTAAAACAGTATTCATAATAATCATAAATAAATAAATTAATAACTGACTGGAAATAAGGACACACAATTACCTGAAAAACTTTCTAATTAGAAAATGGAAAAGTCATTGAATAATGAAAGTTTGATTTGGGTTACTGCCAAGTTCCAGTACAGGCAATTATGAATAAACAAGCTTAGCTTAAGAATAATTATGATAGGGGGAAGATTTATATTGGGGGAAGTAATAAGGATTATGCAATGGTCTATTGTTATATACATTACACCTGTACTCATATTGGCGAGATCTTATATAGTCATAGTATTCATAGTAATTTGTTGATTTAACAGGTACATGTTCATGCGCATCAGTTGAATTAGCTGAAACAAGAGTATTACTTAAAATATTCATTAATAGATCATTTCCATTATAATTAGGATGAACTCTGTCACGTTTCATTACATCCTTTGGACGTCTTTGGTAGAAGTGTGTAAATACATCAATAAACGTGCAGTTATTTTTATGACAGAACTCCTGAATATAAGTATTAAATTTTTTACATTCTCTAATATATGGACGATGTATATTTCTTGGCAATGCCGAACAAATATAAATATTTCCTTTAAAAGAGTTTTTAGTGACTGAAATTAGTTTATTAAAGTCTGTGGTGTTTTGAGTGGGATTGTTTAATGAAATATCATTCCCCCCAGCACATATAATAATGTTTTTAAGTGAGTGCTTACAATTTAAAAGTTGAACAAGTCTATCATTTATATTAGTATAGTAGGCCCCACGATTGGTGTCAACTACGCATTCGTGATCAAATAATTTTGTAATGTTAGGTGTTTTAATACCAGCTGTAACTGAACTTCCTATTAACAGTGTTTTAGCTTTACTAAAGTTGAAAGGTATAGGTTTTTCTAGAAATGTCGTTGAACTGGTACTAGTAGTTGAGTTGGTCGAATTTATTGTTGATTTTGCACCGGTGGAAATACATACATCATTAATAGGCCTATTGTTATTATTATCAGCACTAGTTGATACACATTTAGCAGCGGTATAGATAGAAGATGACGTGTTGGTAGACTTATCTTGAATTGCTGAACTGCAGGTAGTTGTTGATTTGTCATGAACTATTTTTACTATATTTGATGTACTTGTTGATTTGTCATTAAATGTTTTTACTGCATTTGATGTTGGCCTACATGTAGATGAATTTCCAATAAGTTTATTTTGTGCCGATATTAGAGCATTGACTTTATCAGAAAGCTCTGTAATTCGGTTGATAATTTCAGAAAGTTCGTTCGAATAGTTCGGTTCAGGTATATTGTTTGATATAACACTTACAGCAGTAACAGGGCCCGGAATTAGTGGCTGAGTAACTTCTAGTAAATTGTCGTTTTCCTTTCCCTTTAATGGCGTGCTCGTAACGGGTTGTTGACATAAATTTACAAGAGACAGCACGGAAGGTAGGCTATCACTTAGAGCACTATTGTTAGCATTAATACTTTTAAGGTTCGGTTTAATTTGAAATATATTGGTGTCCACCCACGCAGAACTGTCCTTTCCTTGAATATGAAGCTTGTTGTATTTATTGTAGAAGGTAATTGTTGCTTTTTCCAAATTCTTGGAAAGAGTTGACGTCGGAGATGATTTATAAATAATTCCTTTCCCACTGTTTTCATTATTTTTATACAGCACATGAGAATTTGCACATGATGACAGTAAGTTAGTATATGAATCCACACAGTGGAATTGAACAACAATGGATGTGGAATATTCAGTATAGTCATAAATAGTATAAATAGAGTTAGCCAGAGTTGTTGATAACCGTAGTTCTACATCATCCGATTTGATTATGTTAAATATCGAGGTGTTAAAAGATATTTCTGAGTCTTTTAAGGAATCGCAGTCAACAGTTTTAATATAGGAAGAACTACTCATGTTGAAATCTAGTAGTCTGAGTCCATGTAATGTTTCTAGTTATCTTTCCTTGGCGGCCATTGATAATGCCGATCTGTTGTTAGGCCTAGCTAAACTAATCTTCAATCGGTGCGGTAAGTAAAATAAATCATCGCATATTGAAATGGAAACAAACAAGGTTTATATAAGCCGTGCATAATTTTTATGAGTCACGTTATAATAAATCGCAAATATCAGCGAATTTCTGAACAGTTAGGCTAAAGAAAAAGTGACAGATACTAGAGATAGAATATAGGCTAGATCTGTCAATCAAATGTAAACATACTCTTAGTCATAATAACGCAGAGTAGTAAAACTTCAATATACCTCATATCAGAACGTTCCCCACGTTATAATAAATCGTTAATATCAGCAAATTTCTAGAGTTAATTACGGGTGACAAGTAAAGTAGATATCGCAGATCATCGGAGACGGCCATTTTAAATATTTTGACAGTTAACAGCTGATCAAAAAGTTCTTGTTTATAATTACGACTAACAGCAAAACAGTATACATCTATTTCACATAAAAAAGTTCCTGGCGATCACGCACACATAATAGAGTAAAAATCCTGTGAATGCTCTAAAGGCTAAAGTTAATATCCGATTGACTTTAATTTTACTCTAATCGAGTAAACGCAAGTGACACAAGAGCGTATAATACAGACATCCAAACTCTCAATTTAACCAACAACTAAACATAATATCAAGGATGTATTGATATTATTGATACAGAAGACCTGGCTGGCTGTTTTAGTCATCACATGGTCTCCAGGAATTGTATAATTTGTCATTATTTGTGTTTGGTTTATTTCACTTTAGTTTAGATGTCATTTTGTTATACGCCCACATGGAAATGTGGTCGTATATTGTCGTCGCCCTTTCCGTCCGCCCGTCTGTCCGTCCCTCCGCCCGTCGTCCACAATTTCTTGTGAACGCTCTAGAGGCTAAAGTTAATATCCGATTGACTTTGAATTTATACACAGTGTTTAAGGTCATGAGACGAAGAAGCCTATTGATTTTCAGCGATATCCGATAATTACTGCCATAGTTATGGCCCTTGATCACTTTGAAAAATTTTGTGAACGCTCTGGAGGCTAAAGTTAATATCCGATTGACTTTGAATTTATACACAGTGTTTAAGGTCATGAGACGAAGAAGCCTATTGATTTTCAGCGATATACGATAACTACTACCAGAGTTATGACCCTTGATCACTTTGAAAAATCTTGTGAACGCTCTGGAGGTTAAAGTTAATATCTGATTGACTTTAAATTTATGCAACATGTTTAAGGTCATGATACGAAGAAGTCTGTTGATTTTCAGCAATATCCGATAATTACTGCCTGAGTTATGACCCTTATGGCCCTTGCTCACTTTGAAAAATCTTGTGAATGCTCTAGAGGCTAAAGTTAATATCCGATTGACTTTGAATTTATACACAGTGTTTAAGGTCATGAGACGAAGAAGCCTATTGATTTTCAGCGATATCCGATAATTACTGCCATAGTTATGGCCCTTGATCACTTTGAAAAATTTTGTGAACGCTCTGGAGGCTAAAGTTAATATCCGATTGACTTTGAATTTATACACAGTGTTTATGGTCATGAGACGAAGAAGCCTATTGATTTTCAGCGATATACGATAACTACTACCAGAGTTATGACCCTTGATCACTTTGAAAAATCTTGTGAACGCTCTGGAGGTTAAAGTTAATATCTGATTGACTTTAAATTTATACAACGTGTTTAAGGTCATGATACGAAGAAGTCTGTTGATTTTCAGCAATATCCGATAATTACTGCCCGAGTTATGACCCTTATGGCCCTTGCTCACTTTGAAAAATCTTGTGAATGCTCTAGAGGCTAAAGTTAATATCCGATTGACTTTGAATTTATACACAGTGTTTAAGGTCATGAGACGAAGAAGCCTATTGATTTTCAGCGATATCCGATAATTACTGCCATAGTTATGGCCCTTGATCACTTTGAAAAATTTTGTGAACGCTCTGGAGGCTAAAGTTAATATCCGATTGACTTTGAATTTATACACAGTGTTTAAGGTCATGAGACGAAGAAGCCTATTGATTTTCAGCGATATACGATAACTACTACCAGAGTTATGACCCTTGATCACTTTGAAAAATCTTGTGAACGCTCTGGAGGTTAAAGTTAATATCTGATTGACTTTAAATTTATACAACGTGTTTAAGGTCATGATACGAAGAAGTCTGTTGATTTTCAGCAATATCCGATAATTACTGCCCGAGTTATGACCCTTATGGCCCTTGCTCACTTTGAAAAATCTTGTGAATGCTCTAGAGGCTAAAGTTAATATCCGATTGACTTTGAATTTATACACAGTGTTTAAGGTCATGAGACGAAGAAGCCTATTGATTTTCAGCGATATCCGATAATTACTGCCATAGTTATGGCCCTTGATCACTTTGAAAAATTTTGTGAACGCTCTGGAGGCTAAAGTTAATATCCGATTGACTTTGAATTTATACACAGTGTTTAAGGTCATGAGACGAAGAAGCCTATTGATTTTCAGCGATATACGATAACTACTACCAGAGTTATGACCCTTGATCACTTTGAAAAATCTTGTGAACGCTCTGGAGGTTAAAGTTAATATCTGATTGACTTTAAATTTATGCAACATGTTTAAGGTCATGATACGAAGAAGTCTGTTGATTTTCAGCAATATCCGATAATTACTGCCCGAGTTATGACCCTTATGGCCCTTGCTCACTTTGAAAAATCTTGTGAATGCTCTAGAGGCTAAAGTTAATATCCGATTGACTTTGAATTTATACACAGTGTTTAAGGTCATGAGACGAAGAAGCCTATTGATTTTCAGCGATATCCGATAATTACTGCCATAGTTATGGCCCTTGATCACTTTGAAAAATTTTGTGAACGCTCTGGAGGCTAAAGTTAATATCCGATTGACTTTGAATTTATACACAGTGTTTATGGTCATGAGACGAAGAAGCCTATTGATTTTCAGCGATATACGATAACTACTACCAGAGTTATGACCCTTGATCACTTTGAAAAATCTTGTGAACGCTCTGGAGGTTAAAGTTAATATCTGATTGACTTTAAATTTATACAACGTGTTTAAGGTCATGATACGAAGAAGTCTGTTGATTTTCAGCAATATCCGATAATTACTGCCCGAGTTATGACCCTTATGGCCCTTGCTCACTTTGAAAAATCTTGTGAATGCTCTAGAGGCTAAAGTTAATATCCGATTGACTTTGAATTTATACACAGTGTTTAAGGTCATGAGACGAAGAAGCCTATTGATTTTCAGCGATATCCGATTATTACTGCCATAGTTATGGCCCTTGATCACTTTGAAAAATTTTGTGAACGCTCTGGAGGCTAAAGTTAATATCCGATTGACTTTGAATTTATACACAGTGTTTAAGGTCATGAGACGAAGAAGCCTATTGATTTTCAGCGATATACGATAACTACTACCAGAGTTATGACCCTTGATCACTTTGAAAAATCTTGTGAACGCTCTGGAGGTTAAAGTTAATATCTGATTGACTTTAAATTTATACAACGTGTTTAAGGTCATGATACGAAGAAGTCTGTTGATTTTCAGCAATATCCGATAATTACTGCCCGAGTTATGACCCTTATGGCCCTTGCTCACTTTGAAAAATCTTGTGAATGCTCTAGAGGCTAAAGTTAATATCCGATTGACTTTGAATTTATACACAGTGTTTAAGGTCATGAGACGAAGAAGCCTATTGATTTTCAGCGATATCCGATAATTACTGCCATAGTTATGGCCCTTGATCACTTTGAAAAATTTTGTGAACGCTCTGGAGGCTAAAGTTAATATCCGATTAACTTTGAATTTATACACAGTGTTTAAGGTCATGAGACGAAGAAGACTATTGATTTTCAGCGATATACGTTAACTACTACCAGAGTTATGACCCTTGATCACTTTGAAAAATCTTGTGAACGCTCTGGAGGTTAAAGTTAATATCTGATTGACTTTAAATTTATACGTGTTTAAGGTCATGATACGAAGAAGCCTATTGATTTTCAGCGATATACGATAACTACTACCAGAGTTATGACCCTCGAAAATCTTGTGGAATGTGGTACCACACAGGCATATAGAGGGTCTGAGAAAAAATTTTGGACAAAAAAAAAAGATTTTTTTCTAAGTCCAATATCTTGTGGCACTCTTGTGGTAAAAAACACCACAGACCCAAAACACTATCAAAATTATTCGAAAATCTTGTGGAATGTGGTACCACACAGGTATATAAGGGGCCTGAGAAGAAATTAATGATTTTTTTTTTTTGATTTTTTACTAAGTCTAATACCTTTGGATCTCAGGGGGTCTGAGATGAAATGTTTGAAAGGACACATATTGTAGAATATATTTTCCCCACATTTTACATTATTATTGTTCAAGCAAATTTTTCATGGTCCACTTTTCAAAACGTCCCCAAACCCTATTGATTTTCAGCAATATCTGATAATTACTACTGGAGTTACGACCCTTGATCACTTTGAACAATCTTGTGAACGCTCTAGAGGCCAAAGTTAATATCCGATTGACTTTAAATTTATACTCAGTCATGATACGAAGACGCCTATTTTTTTCAGCGATATCCGATAATTACTGCCAGAGTTATGACCCTTGATCACTCTGAAAAACCCTGTGAACGCTCTAAAGGGTAAAGTTAATATCCGATTGGCTTTAAATTTGTACACAGTGTTAAGGGTCATGAGACGAAGAATCCTATTTGGTTTTCAGTGATATCTGATAATTTCTGCCAGAGTTAAGGCACTCGATCACTTTGCAATATCTTGTGGACGAAGTCCTTGAGACAATCAAAACTATTCTAATCATTTCTGATAATTACTTAATGGGCTATTACTCGTAATAAGATTATCATGTGTTGTAAATGTTCTCCTTACTGACAAAAGAAACAATATGCGACAATCTTTGTTGACTGCCCGGACGACTTAAGTGTTGTGGGCGTATGTTTCGTTGCCTGGCAACCTATCTTTATATCATTTGATGTCAATTTCTCAAACACTTCACGCAACAACAGCAGAAAAATATGCTATAGGAACCTCAAATCCATCAACATTGAAGAATTTGATATCGATCTACTAAACAGCACTTTATTAACACAATGTGACCCCACATGCCATAATGTGTCACAATGAAGGAATTTTGAAAATTGAGTTATTGTTATTTGCACATTCCCCAACTCATTACCTTCAATTTGATTTATAGTTTGTTTGAATTGGACAAAAATTGACTGAGCAGTGTCCATTTGTAGCTACCGAACTCACAATTATAAGTTTTGAGAAAAAGCAAGTTAAAGATTAGTATGATCCAAAACAAAATCACATAGCAACCAGGCCATTTATTTTCTGTTTTGCCATTGAACATATCTTTTCGGGAGTTTTCAGGGGTGCTAAAGACGAAAATCGTAGTAAAAATTTGATTAGACGATATCCAACATTTATTTGATATTTTGTCAATTGATATTTTTTTATTTAGAATTGCAAGGGTGCTGAAGACGAAAATCGTTGTAAATGCACTCTTTTCGTAACGAAAAATCCACAACATCATAGTGTTATACTGAAGAACAATCTATACATTAGTATCTATACAAGACAGGAACACAGCTATACAGTTTATTTACAAAACACGGAACACACAGGAACAAAACAGGCAATTATTTACAGAAAGAAGAATAAGTAGAAGAGCACTGAAATAATAATAAAACTAAATTAGCAAATATATATACAAAAGGATATAGCTTAGAATTAGATATAGAGCTTCTAATAACTAGATAACTATAAGAGATATATTGCCTATTACAGGTAATAATAAAAGAATCAGAACTATCATACACGTAATACATATAATAAGGATTAAAGGAAATAGATAAAAACGTACCCTGAGAAAGGTGCTCTTAATATATAAGGAAAAGGAAGAACTAGAAGAGCAGGAAAACCATATACAAATAACGAAAATAGCGAAACACTAAAAGATAAAACAAACACCAAATTAGACATACAATTTAGAATCTAACTTAAATTATTACTTATGTATTTTTATTGTATTTACTTATTTATAATTTATGCCAGAATAAAACAGTATTTAAATTAAATAGGAATTGTCATATTTACTAATGTCAAGTCAAGTTAAACAAATATAAACCTACCTGAGTTAGTGAAATCGGTGCATCCAAGATGGAGACTGAAGAAAAAGTGACTAAAGGTGAAACAGGATGTTAGGACAGTAGCTAAGTAACGGAACAGTACTCACCATCTTTAAATAGCAACTTTAAACTATACACCTAAGCAATTATAACAACTGGCAATGCAAGACTACATGTACCTGGATATACCGGACAATAGAAACTGACTAAAAGATTTAAAGGGATTATAACACCTAATAAAATAATTAAAGAGGCTATAACACCCTACTACACTATCCCCCCAGCACAAGAAGTGGCGTCCCGACACGACCAAAGCTAAATAATTACGGTACACCATAATAAAAATAAAAACATACATATATACCACAAAAATGAACCAATCCACATAACCAAAATCACAATCCATAAACAAAGCCAAGTCGTCATCAAGTAAAACTGTAAGCAACTTTATACCCTAACTAAAAATACAGAAATGAAACAAAACAAAAAACCCTTATCAAAATAGATACAACTAATGAAAATCAAAGCCAAACAGTATTCCCTAAAACCCAAGCATCAGATTTCATCCAAGCAGGTGGTTTACGTTGTCGTTTAGGAGATAGGACTGGTTGTGAAATACATGCATCATCGGAAGAAATATCAGGATCAGGCGGAGAAATTGAATCATCAGATGTATCATTATTAGAAATACCAAGATCACAATTATCTGGAACAGGAATTACTGGAGCCTTATTAATAAGAGAATCATCTTTAGAAATACCTGTACTTACATCATGGGAAAAACTAGATGAATCATTACCCATAGAAACTGAAGAAGTAATTACATTATCATTATCTTCCGTGTGAAGTTGAGAAATGGGCAAATCAGGAATACTAACATCAGATGAAGGAACAACACGTGGAAGTTGAACATTTAATCGTGGAGCAGGAATAGGTCGACCAGAAGAACTTATTGGAAGAAGAAGATTTCTGTGTAAAGTACGCCTTAATGAAGAGTCAGCTTTCTGAACTACAAAAACTGGTATTTTAACATCTGGTTGTGAAATAACTGTATAACAATCATTCTCCCATTTATCTGCAAGTTTATTTTTACCTCTGATCTGTACATTACGAACTAAAACAACATCACCAATATGTAGATTAGCACCTCGGGTTTTCACATCATAATGAAATTTCTGCTTCTGCTGCGCTTTATTAATATTTTCTGTAGCAATACTGTTTACGGCTTTAAATTTATCTTGAAGTTCAGAAGCAAACTGGGTATAAGAATTACGTACATCTGTAGCAGACGTATCTCCGAAAATTATATCAATAGGTAACTTAGGATTTCTTCCAAACATCAAATAAAAAGGTGAAAAAGAAGTGGATTCATGTCTAGTTGAATTATATATAAAAACTAAGTAAGGAACGTGATCTTTCCATCTCTGTTTCTGTTGTTCTGAAAGAGTTCCGAGCATATTTAAAAGTGTTCTGTTGAAGCGTTCACATAAACCGTTTCCCATTGGGTGATATGGAGTAGTGCGAGATTTGTGTATCCCTAAAATATTACAGACTTCTTTGATAATACTGGACTCAAAATTACGACCTTGATCGGAATGAAGTTTTGCAGGAATTCCGTATGGTAGAAAGAAATTATGAATTAATGCTCTTGCAGTGGTTTTAGCGGTCTGGTTTTTAGTTGGAACAGCAACAGCAAATTTCGTGAAGTGATCAGTGATAATTAAAATATTTTCAATTCCACCCTTTGAAGGTTCTAAAGATAAAAAATCTGTACAGACAAGTTGTAATGGTTCAGATGTAGAAATATTAATTAAAGGAGCTCTAATATTCTGTTGAGGAGATTTTCGACGAATACATCTGTCGCAGGATCTGACATAATCCTCTACATACTTCGACATTGAAGGCCAGAAAAAACGTGATTTGACCAGGTCCAACGTGCGATCACGACCCATGTGACCCATGTTGTCATGCAGTAATGATAATACATGTTGACGAAGAGAAACAGGTAAAACAATTTGAAATACAGTATCAGATGACGGTGTAGGTAAGTATTTCCTGTATAATATATCATCTTTCACAATTAAATTATCCCAATGACGAAATAGAACTCGGAAGTCTTTATCAATATAAAATAAAAATGTATCAGACGGCTTACAACCAGATTTCACAAAATGAATGATGTTTCGAATACCTAAACATTCTTGCTGGGCTTTTAAAATCTTAGAATTGTCAATTAACTTGGTATATTCTACAGGAATTCCAATAATAGGAGACATAAAACAATCAATTACATCTTGATTAAAAGAAAAAGTTTCAACTTTACTATGCTCAACGTCTGTGAAATTAGTTATAGCAGCTACGACAGAATTATCTACAAATGAAACAGGAAGTCTTGATAACGCATCTGCAGCAACATTACGAGATCCAGGTAAGTATTCTAAAGAAAAATCAAATGCAGAAAGATCAGCTAACCATCTATGACCTGTGGCGTCAAGTTTTGCAGAAGAAAGAATATATGTAAGTGGGTTGTTGTCTGTTTTAACAGTGAATTTGTTGCCATAAAGATAATCTTGAAATTTTTGAGTGACAGCCCATTTCAAAGCCAGAAATTCGAGTTTATGTGCTGGATAGTTCTTTTCACTTTTTGAAATACTGCGACTGGCATAAGCAATTACTCTTTGTTTTCCATCCTGAATTTGATATAAAATAGCACCTAAACCATGAGAACTAGCATCTGTTTCTAAAATGAAAGGTTGAGTAAAATCGGCGAAAGCTAAGATAGGTGAAGAAGTTAATTGAGAAATGAGATTATCAAAAGCTTGTTGTTGATCTGCACCCCAGTGAAATGAATTACAATTAGATTTTCTGTGTTTTTTAGGTGAATCGCCAAGAAGAAGATCTGTTAAAGGTCGAGCAACCTTTGCATAATCTTTGATGAAACGTCTGAAATATCCACAAAATCCAAGAAAACTGCGTACTTTTGAAACCGATGTAGGAATAGGCCAACCTGTAAGAGTAGAAATTTTATCAGGATCAGCTTTAATACCATCTTCAGAAATTATATGCCCTAAATATTTTAATGAAGACTGCAGAAACTCACATTTTGAAGGTTTTAACTTAAGATTATGTTTCCTTAACCTAGAAAATACTGATCGAAGACGAAAAATGTGTTCATCAAAGGTTTTTGAAAATACGATGATATCGTCAATATAAATTAAACAATGAAATAAATGAATATCCGACATACAACGCTCTAAACAACGCTGAAAAGAACTAGGTGCGTTGGTTAATCCGAATGGCATAGAATTGAACTCCCAAAAGCCAAGGCTACCTGTAGTGAAAGCTGTTTTACATTTATCTTCTTCTGCCATCTCAATCTGCCAATATCCACTTTTTAAATCTAAAGATGAAAAATATTTCGAGCCATTTAATGAATCTAAAATCTCGTCTATGCGAGGAAGAGCATAAGAATCACGAACAGTTTTTGAATTGAGCTTTCTATAATCTACGCAAAATCGTAATGAACCATCTTTTTTTCGTACAAGTACAACAGGAGAAGCAAATGGACTGTTAGAAGGACAATTGACATCAGCCTTAATCATATCGTTAATATGGTCTTTAACTTCTTGAAACATGGAAGGAGGTATTCTACGATGTCGTTGCTTAAATGGAGTATCATCAGTTAGTTTAATTTTATGTTTCATAATATCAGTTCTGCCGAAATCAGTGTCAGACATGCTGAAAATATCTTTGAATTCATGGAGAAGGTCTTTAAGTTGTTGTGTTTCACCAGGAGAACATTTAGAATTAAAATTGAATAACTCTTCGAAAGGTTTAGAAGGTGAATCATGTGGATTAGAAAATGGAGAATCATTGACAATATTTACTTGTTGAAGTTGACAAAGAACACTATTACGAGAAATAGCAATCGGCTTATTTGAAGAATTAGTGATGTTTATATGAATATTAGAAGAAGGTTGTACAATCCCAGGAACTACATGAAGGAAACCAGGAAGTGAATTGTAGTCTAATGCCAAATATTGTTTACCAGGTATAGGTTTAGATAAATTACAACTACCAACAACAACCATAGAAGAATTTGCTGGAACAGTTACAGTCTTAGAAGTGTTTTTTAAAAATTGAGGAACATTACTAGCATTAATCCTATCACATAAAATTGAAAATGTAGAATTCCACACAGTGGATTTTGTATGAAAATTACACAACCTAGATAAAATATTTGTACCAATTAAAAATGGAACCTTTAAATTGAAAGAACACGAGGGGACAATTAAAACTAAGGCTTGCAAATCTTCTTAAGTATCTGGAATACGAACTGGAACTGAAATGTACCCAAGATATAAAACCGGAACACCACCCGCAGCACGAACATCTAATAAATCATTCAATGGATAAATATGAAATTCTGATAAATATTTGTGGTGAAACTCTTCTGACAAAGTAGAAATCATTGAACCTGAATCCAATAATGAAGGACATAAAATATTATTAACTAAAATATCTGCTATATTAGAACTTCCAACAAGATTAGAAATAAAATCTGAGGCATTATCTTTCTGTGAGAAAACATCAGGACTCATCGACCGCCTCGTGGAACAAGTCCCTGATAGTTTAACGGGCAGATTCTATCACCTTGTCTGTGTCCGGGTTGTTGACATTTAAAACAAATGGGACTAACACGAGGTAAATTTGAAGTAGTAAAACGTGGTGGAGGACGGAAAGCTGGATTAAACGAAGGTGGAGGTGGAGGAACAGAAAAATTTGGAGCTTGAGAAATTCTAGGTGGATAAGATCTCGGACGAGAAGTTGACGTTTGTTCCATGTCGTTTATTCTAACACTAATATTTTTAATTTGATCGGAAAGATTTGATATCTGCTGTAGAACTCTACTCTGGAAATTATCAGAAGAATTTACAGAACTTGGGGGAATAACTGAAGGATGATTTGAAGGATGATTTGAAGTATCTTTAAAACATGAAACTAAATTTAACTCTTCTTCGGACTTTCTAACTGCTGTCATTAATTCTGAAAATGAAACATCAGAATCGAGAATATGCCGCGTGTTGCTCTTAACTAATGAATTGTGAAGCCCATGCCAAAATTTATCTTTAAGAATTTTATCAGATGAAGATTCAGTTAAAATACCGGATGAAATTAATTTTAATACAATATGTTGAACTCTACATGCCCACGATGAAATTGATTCAGAATCAGTTTGTTTAGAAATATGTAGTTTATTGAGTAAAAATTCTGCCGAAATAATATCGCCAAATAATGGATCCAGGTGACTGAATAATTCGTCTAAAGACTGTGGATTTAGACCAACAAGAAAATCTGCTGCAGTACCCCTAGATGCCCTACGAACAGTATTAATTATAACAGGTATAGAATATGTCCCTTCCCTCTGCAAACCGAGAATTTCCAATCGCCACTGGTTATATGACACATCACCCCTATTGCCATCCCCAGAAAAAGTAGACAATCTAGGTGTTGAAAAAGCAGATGTCACATATGTTGGAGAATATGAAGTATAAGGCCAAGGTGGATTTGAATAAACAGGCTGAAATGATAGAGGAATACTATATGAATTAACATTAGTGACCGTAGAACTGGAAGGAATAGAATGAGGTTGAAGAATCGGTCGTGGAGTGAAACTGTAATTACCAGGAATGTATCTGTGTGGTGGAGCTGCACTAGTAACTGGCGAAGAATGATTGGGTCTTACTGATGGATCATAACCAAGAACATCATGACAAATTTCCTGTTGGTATTCGAGATTTAAAGTGGACATAATGCCTTTAATTTTGTTGATGACTTCCCTAGTTAAATTTGAATCCTGAGATTGAGCCATTCTAACAAGGTTGAAAATTGAAATAAGTTGGATACAAAATATTCCCCAAATTATCAAACTAGAAATCGGAACTTTAATAAAATAACAAAACATCTAAGTAAAATTATAAATAGTAAACAAACTATAAAGAACTATCACTATCAACTAACCAGAGAGAAATCAACCAAGCTATTTCCAATCAAGTCTAAGTCCATAAACTAAAATACTAATACCACAATGTTAACTAATTCGATCAATTAAAGCTATGTCCAAAAAAATATAAATAAACAAATCGAGAAGACAAGTTCAAACAACACAAGAAATCTGTAATATAAAACACCGACAAAAAAATATCTAACCCACAAGTCAAAAATGGTACACCTTATCTGGTTATGATAAAACAAATCTAAATACCAACTACAGATACCACAAATCATCAATTTAATTCAAAGTACGAATATTATAAACCAAATGTTACAATGTAAATATATAAACACCCAATAAATTTAAGACAATAGAAGTATTGAAAATAAGATATGTTACCTGCAAGTGTATGTGCAAAAGTTGTTAATTTATAGAACAATGGAAAATGTAAACAAATAAAAATGGCGGTCCTGTCATTAGGTCACTGTGTCAATGTCAGTAGGTCAATGTCACTATACCCTAACACTAAAGAGAACTTATTTAAAGGGCTAAACAAAATAAATTATTTGTACTACTATGTAATTAACTTATCTTAGTAAATATGTAATTTAGTTATATTATGATAGCGTTAAATGTATATATGTCACCTGTACTAGCATCTACTTAATTATATATATGATAAATAGCAATAAATAAGTATGTTATAATATTATAAGAAAACTTTTGAATAATATTGTGTATTCAAGCGTCCCCAAATACACACACACACACACAGTTAATGCCAATAAATAGACCTTATAATATTATAACAACCATTTCTAAAGTTACATCAATAGAATATAATATTAACCCCCACAAATCTTAATGACTTGGCCAAGTATAAAATAAAATAACTTACAGATTACAGCGCTGATTCCCGCGATATAACATCCAATAAATACACAAACACAAAACACAGATCACAAAGCACAAAACTGGAACAATGTCTCTTTAAACAACGTTGGGCGCCATTTTGTAGCAGGATCGATGGACGACAGACTATCCACTTTCCAGGTCGTGAGTTAACCATAAAGAGACAAGACAGGAACACAGCTATACAGTTTATTTACAAAACACGGAACACACAGGAACAAAACAGGCAATTATTTACAGAAAGAAGAATAAGTAGAAGAGCACTGAAATAATAATAAAACTAAATTAGCAAATATATATACAAAAGGATATAGCTTAGAATTAGATATAGAGCTTCTAATAACTAGATAACTATAAGAGATATATTGCCTATTACAGGTAATAATAAAAGAATCAGAACTATCATACACGTAATACATATAATAAGGATTAAAGGAAATAGATAAAAACGTACCCTGAGAAAGGTGCTCTTAATATATAAGGAAAAGGAAGAACTAGAAGAGCAGGAAAACCATATACAAATAACGAAAATAGCGAAACACTAAAAGATAAAACAAACACCAAATTAGACATACAATTTAGAATCTAACTTAAATTATTACTTATGTATTTTTATTGTATTTACTTATTTATAATTTATGCCAGAATAAAACAGTATTTAAATTAAATAGGAATTGTCATATTTACTAATGTCAAGTCAAGTTAAACAAATATAAACCTACCTGAGTTAGTGAAATCGGTGCATCCAAGATGGAGACTGAAGAAAAAGTGACTAAAGGTGAAACAGGATGTTAGGACAGTAGCTAAGTAACGGAACAGTACTCACCATCTTTAAATAGCAACTTTAAACTATACACCTAAGCAATTATAACAACTGGCAATGCAAGACTACATGTACCTGGATATACCGGACAATAGAAACTGACTAAAAGATTTAAAGGGATTATAACACCTAATAAAATAATTAAAGAGGCTATAACACCCTACTACATTTGCATATTATAACTTTGGTAGGATTAACTGACATGGTGTTTGTTTATATTTTATAGGGGTTTTAAAACTTGAGCGTGTCCGTTCAAAATTAATTCAGCGATAATATTTTGATAATATTTGTAATATAGATATTCTCCGCGTTACAACGATGCCAATTATTATGCAAGAGGAATGACCGGTCGTTCGACAGCGAGTGAAGAAACATAACTAATTTCGCCGAGAATTTTAAGAAATAGGACAGATTTTAGAATACGGTACTCTTACAAAACGTTCAAATAAAGGTGTTCTAAAATCTTTTATTGCTATTTTGATCTTTTGTGCCGATAGATAGTATATTTATAGACTCATTTTTGAGAAAATCTCAATTTCGATCGAAATCAATATTTTCACTTATTTTGCCTCTACTCCAAAATTAGATTTTGCGCATTCCGACTCAAGATGGTGTGTTCAATCACATAATGTTCTTATGATGTTGACTATATGGTAGATTTACTTTTATTGCTATTTTGATCTTTTGTGCCGATAGATAGTATATTTATAGACTCATTTTTGAGAAAATCTCAATTTCGATCGAAATCAATATTTTCGCCTATTTTGCCTCTACTCCAAAATTAGATTTTGCGCATTCCGACTCAAGATGGTGTGTTCAATCACATAATGTTCTTATGATGTTGACTATATGGTAGATTTACTCGATAAAACATTAGTTGACCTCCTTGACAAACATGCACCCATCCAAACCAAAACAATCAACCATTTAAAGAAAACACCATGGTCTTATCACCGAATAGTGATACTAATTTCTATTCTTCTCAAATTTTATTTTAAATATGTACATAATTTATTTCTTCACTCTTTATTCACATATGTAGTATAGACAATATATATAGCTAACAATTAGGTTACCAGTCTGTCTGATTTTAAGTAATTGCATAAGATCATTATTGGTTTTGTCTGTTGTATAATCTTTGGATGCCAGTTGGCTTATTAAGAGAAACCTTTAGCAAAGATATATACAGTTAACAATGCAGTCAGATCAAGTGTCAACGCCTTTAATTTCTTTATGGCTTAAAGCTTATTAACTAATTCTATTAACTTTATTATGAAACTTCAACCAATGAAATTTATATATTAATTTGACTTTCGTTTGATTTGTTTATCCCTAATTTTATATTTAATTTGATTTGTTGAAATTGTTCCTTTGTGTATCTACAAATTGGTGTCTTTAAAAAACCACTACACAGGGGGGTTGGGATGGCCTAGTGGTCTAGAGTGCCGCGCTTCGACCTCTAGCTGGCCGGTCACCTCTGGCTTGCGGCTGTGGTTTCGAGCCCTGGTGTGAGCGTATGTGACATGGAGATAGGGGCTCCTTCTCAACCTCGTGGGTTTCCTCCGGGAACTCCGGTTTCCTCCCACAGCAAAGACGCGTGCGCTAAGATAATGAAAATGGAAAAAATAAGACTTGTCTGCGATATCACCTTCGGTGGAAGCGGACGTTAAACACCAAGAACAACAACAAGATTAAAATCCGGACTCGAGACCTTTTCCTTGCCTCATTCCTTAGTGCTTTATTGTTAGGATATTATTTTTACCTTATTTCTATACATTAGATATAATCTTTTTTTTTTTTCTTAAATTCTTCTTCCATTTCATATTTTTCCACTCCTAATCTATTTTTTGTTACTTCTTCCCTTTACCCCTTTTCCAACTCTATTTACTACTTTCTTGTCTTTATTTATTTATTTATTTCTTTTTTTTTTCTCTATTTTGTATCTATTTAATCATATTACTTTTCTTTCTATCATCTACAAACAAAGAAGTTCAGTGTACAAGCCAATCAACTGATTGAACTCGTCACTGTTAAGTACACTCATACAAGCAATAGGAACCCATAGTTAATTAGTATTAATAACACTGATTGACTAGCGGCTCTTTGTGGACAGGGTTAACGACAGGTGTATCAGCCTACTTCATTAATTAACAATAGCAAGCTAGGTGCTATAGAAACCTGACAACTACTTGTGATCCCTTACAAGCAATTAGAACCCATAGCTAATCAGCACTAAACACACTGATTGACTGGGAAAGGCTAACAACAGTACAGAAAAACCTTATAAAAACTGTTCAATCATTCCTTTGTTTTAGACTTTTTTTCGATAGCAATAAGAACAATGGCGACAGAGGCTACTTCCCCCATGTCAATGGCAGAAGCCTTTAATAGCAGCCCTGCGCCTAAGTTTTTTCCTGCTACAAAAAGGAAGGATGAGCAGAACCACGTCGTGCAAGTAAGGCCAATGGAAGGCAAGTCTTTCCAAGGGTCCAAACTGACGGCAGTGGGAAAGGAACTACGGAGTAAGTGGGGTATCAGCAATATACCTGATATCAGGATAACAGTGACTGGACATATCAGACTTGCCTTAAAAAGTAAGTCGGACATGGACAAAGCACTGGCACAGGACAGCCTACTCGGTATGACCGTGGCGGTATCCGAACCAACCACCTTGTTAACAGACAAGGTAGTTGTTCATGGGATACCGACCGAATATACCGGGGAGGAAATAATGGACGACCTGAAAGATAGGGAGTATGACGTCACTGAGATATACAGATTTAGAGTGGCCGAGGGGAAGGATCAGGGAAGCGTTGCCCTGACCTTCAAGAAAGGTACAGCACCCGAGGTCATAAACATAGTGTATCTCAGAAGACGGACCCATCCCTATATACAGAGGGTACGACAGTGCACTAACTGTCAAAAATTGGGTCATACAGTGAAGTACTGTAAAGGAAAAGCCGTATGCGCCCAATGTGGGGGAGAACACTTGGTTGCTGAGTGTAGGGTGGGTAGCAAAATTAACTGCTCAAACTGCAAGGGCAGCCACGCAGCTAACTCCCCCCAATGCCCAAGAATTCAAGCTACAAAAGCAGCGCTACGTCTGCAAAGTAAAGAAAAACTCACCTTTAGGGAAGCGACCCAACAAGTAAAGAACAAGGAGAGGGAAGCAAAAGTAGTTAGAGAACCGGTGATGGAACCAAAACAAGCTCCAGTCCCGACTCTCTTGACGTCCGATGCAACCCCCACCCCTAAAGGTAAAGACAAGAACAAGAAAGAGAAGAAAATATCACCCAAACCTGTAGAAGTCAAACAGAAGACAAAATCATCCAAAAAGAAAGAAGAGGAACCGAAAACGAAGATTCATGAAGAACACTTCATTCCTAAATTTAAAACGGAAAGTGGCTTCATGAACTTCATGATCGAGTTCCTCAGGGTGGCCGTATCCAATGAGGACCAAACTACCAAGATGGCAAGTTTACTCGACAAAATAAGGACACACATGGTCAACGCCGACATCCTGTGTCTCATGATTAATTCAATCAACACGGTAAAAAAAAGATCAAGAGAAGAAGACAACGACGAAGAAACGACAAAAGGCGATCAAACGGCAAACCTCGCACTCTGTTGAAGGATATCTCATGTTCGTCACTACAGCACTGGTGATATGCCCAGTTGCTTGCCGGTTTCAACACCAAAGACAAACACTAATAAGGTACCTACTATGGAATGTGAAACGCCAATTGACCAATAAATAGCCAAGACAGAGAGGCATCCACCGGACAGTCATCGTGGCGGGCCAGGTAAAGGTTCTACAACTTAACGTTAACGGTCTGGCCCCCAGATCTGCTGAGCTGAGAAAATACATCACCCGCAACCCCAAAGATGTAATATGCCTCCAGGAGACCAAGCTACTACCAACTAAGAAAGACATCTACCTATCCGGATATACTTGTCAGAGAAGGGACAGACCGGGCAGCACGACACGTGGCGGCGGCCTTGCCATCTACGTCAGTGATAACTTAAATTATATTTCTGTTACGCTGGACGTAACGGGCCCTCTAGAAGCAATGGGCATAGCCATCACATTGAGCAATAATACAAAATTGACAATAGTGAATGTCTATGCACCTCCTCAAGTCACGATAAAATCAGTAGACTTCCAGTCACTTCTCAACCGGCTTCCGCAGGGCGAATCTGTGTTCTGTGGGGATTTCAACGCAAAACACGCTTTGTGGGGGTCACCGAGGAATGACTGTCGGGGGACTAGCCTGTGCTCAATAATAGAAGGGAACGACCTATGCGTACTGAACGACGAGAGCCCTGCTTTTGTTGGAGGAAATGCACCACCTTCACACCTGGATCTCACGCTCTGTACGCTTGGTATGGCAAACCGCTGCGACTGGCATTTCACGAAGATGAAACACTTGGCAATGACCACCTACTTATAGAACTCTGCATCCAATGTGAAACAACCAGGGAAGTCTATAACGGGAAACCCAATTGGAAAATAAAAGAGGCTGATTGGGCTAACTTCCGTGTAAGCTGGATTGAGTGGAAAGAGGATGACATCATCGATGCCAACATCGACGTGTACGCTGCCAACATCACAAGTGCTATTATAGGTGCCGCAGACGACTCCATTCCCAAGACTTCTGGAGGGAAACCAAGGATTAGAAAACCTTGGTGGTCACCAGAATGTCAGAAGGCGGTTAACGAAAGAAAGAAGGCACTACGCCTACGGAAACGCCACTACAATGAGGTCAACCACCAAAACTACCTGAAGTTGAAATACGCCGCAAGAGACACCATCCGGAAGGCACAAAGCGGACACTGGATGACTTTCTGTAATGCGTTGAATCAAAACACGCAAACAGGTGTCGTCTGGAAGAAGCTGAACGCCATGAACGGGAAGCGCTGATCATTCAACATACCAAACCTAAAGAATGGAGATGAGTACGCTACCTACGGCAATGGAAAGGCAGACCTACTTGCGAAAGCGTTCGCTGACGCAAGCAGGGACGAAAACCAATCACCAGAGTTCCTGAAGAGAAAGGAAATCTTTTACTCACAGCACCCTTCATTAGAAATTGAACCTAATGAAGGGGCTAAACCAATCAATCTACCCTTCTCTGAGGAGGAGCTAAATAAGGCTCTTTCCCCTCAAGAAGGATAGTGCGGCTGGTGAGGACAAAGTAAAGTACTCAATGCTCAAACATCTGCCTAGAAATGCCAAAAGGATTCTACTAAACTTCTTCAACACATCCTGGCTGGCGGGAGAGGTACCTAAAGAATGGCTGAAAGCCAACGTCATCCCTCTTCCAAAACCAGGTAAAGAGAGAACAAAGGCAGAGTCCTATCGACCAGTAAGCTTGACATCCACACTGTGCAAAACCTTGGAAACAATGGTTAACATCCGACTACAGTTCTATCTGGAGAGCAACCAACTGATAGACGAAAATCAAAGCGGGTTCAGGAAAGGGCGTTCGACAATGGACCACTTGGTGAGACTACAGCAAGTCATGTCGCAGGCACTCCTCTCTGGGAACCTGTTATGTGCCGTGTTCGTAGATTTAACTAAGGCTTTCGATTTAGTCTGGCTAGACGGGCTGCTCTTCAAGTTAGGGCGTATTGGTATAACGGGCATAATGTTTCGGTGGATCAAAAGCTTTCTGAGCGATAGAAGGATACGGGTGAATGTTGGCAGATTCCTGAGTGCCGAGCAAACATTAGAAAATGGCACGCCTCAGGGGTCGGTTATCAGTCCCACTCTCTTCAATATCATGATCAACGACATACAGAAATCCTCCTACCTCGACGCCAAAACTGAGTTAGCTAAATTTGCTGATGATAGTACCATATGGAGGACAGGGAGGCATTTTTGTGAACTACAAAAGAATATGCAAAAGGCCTTAGACAAATTCATGGCATGGGCAAACGACTGGGGATTTAAAGTTTCGGAGAAGAAAACGGTCGGCATGCTTGTAAGCAGGGATAGTGGGATAAGCAGAATGACTCTGTGTATCAACGGGAAAACCATCGAGTTCAAAGACCAAACCAAGTTCCTTGGCGTAATCTTTGACCGAAGGCTGACCTGGAAACCGCACATCGACGAGACTGTAGATAGATGCACCAAAATCCTAAACTTAATGAGGAAAATAACGGGCAGTACATGGGGGGCCAACAGAGTTACACTAATGATGGTGTATCATGCTCTAATACGATCTGTATTAGACTACGGCTCTCTGGCCTTCATGAACTGCGCGCCACTACTCTTAAGGAAGCTTGACACCATCCAATACAAAGCTCTGTGTATTGCGACTGGCGTAGGGCAAGGGGCTAGGAGAGAGGCACTACTGCAGGAAGCCGGGGAGTTGCCCCTATCCCTAAGAAGAAAAGAACTAGCGACAAGGTACTGGGCTAAGATCTCGCAACTGGGCGCAAGATCTCCAACTTTTGGCAATCTACGAAAGACAAGATATGTGAGAGATCCAAGAAAGAAAAGCTTTGGCCAGGTATCAGGGAAACAATCAAGGAACTGCGAATGGGGGAGCTCGTGATAAATGAACATGACCCCCCAGCGATTGCCCCGTGGATGCTCCCTATACCGCCGGTCAATCTAGATCTGTTACAGAAAACCGACAAGAAAAACAACCCCACTGCTGCACGAGCTTTCTCGCTAGAACACCTGGAAGACAACTGGCCGTCTGATGACTGGGACCATGTGTACACGGATGGCTCACGCAACCCTGAAAGGGGCACAAGCTCGTTTGGAATATACCTGCCAAACGGGGAACAGGGAATAAGCAGGAAACTGCCCAATAACTGTTCGGTGTACACTGCAGAGCTTGTGGCCATTCGTGACGCTATATCATGGATTTCCCACCAAAAGACTAGTAAGTTCGTCATTCCAAGCGACTCCCTGAGGAGTCTGATTTCAATCCAAACTGACAACTCAGACTCAAGACCAGAAGTCATTTTGGAAATCAGGCAGCTGTACCAGAGGGTCTTAGAGAAGGGGAGCAAAGTAGAGCTCGTGTGGATTCCATCACATGTCAACATTAGAGGAAACGAAGAGGCAGATCGACTCGCAAACGAAGGTCTCAAGGATACAGCACCACTCCACAGCATAGACTACAGCACCACGGAAATCTACAGTATGGTTAAAAGACAGGTCAATTCAATCTGGGAATTACAACTCGTTGAACTTGACACATACAGATTCCGGCTGGATGACAAGATCTACACGAAGACAGCAATCAATCACCCTAGAAGAGATATATGCAAACTTATATCAAAACTAAGGGTGAGAGAGCGGCTGCTAGACCACAAACACCAAGTCATCGTCTGTGAGTGCGGGGAAGAATGTACCACCAACCATGTCCTGGTAGACTGCGAGGTATACAAGGAGGAGAGAAGGGAACTAGTGAGAATAATGGAGAACAACAACATACCGTTCAACACTAAGAACCTACTCTTCCCTAGACCAGACCTGAAACTGCAAATCTTTGAACAAATCCACGCCCTAATGGACACAGTTGGACTAAGTAGAATAGTGAAGTAAGAGGGGGTCATGATTAGACGGGCCCGGCATCTAAACACTAAACTACATGGGGGATTTATACCAAACTGGCAGGATAGTGGAGTAAGGGAGGGTCACGATCAGACGGACTCGGCTCCTAAACACTATTCCGCCCAAAAAACAGACACTAAACAGAATAGGATAGTGGAGTAAGGGGAGGTCACGATAAGACGGGCCTGGCACCTAAACACAAATCCCACAGATGACATCTACCAAACTAAGCAGGATAGTGGAGTAAGGGGGAGTTTCGGTCAGACGTACTCGGCACCTAAACACTATTTCGTAAATAAAACTTCCCATTAAACCCAATCCATGGCTTAAAGCCAAATGGAAAGATTGCAAAATCATATTCTAAAAAACAGGAATCAGCTTTGGCTCTCCTAAGTCTTGTCTGCGATATCACTTATGTGGAAGCAGACGTTAAACACTAAGTAGTACTAGTAGTACCAGAAGTCATTTTGGAAATCAGGCAGCTGTACCAGAGGGTGTTGAGAAGGGAAGCAAATTAGAGCTCGTGTGGATTCCAACACATGTGAACATTAGAGGAAACCAGGAAGCAGATCGACTTGCAAATGAAGGTCTCGGGGACATAGCACCACTCCGCACCATAGAATACAGCACCATGGCAATCTACAGTATGGTAAAAAGACAAGTCAATTCACTCTGGGAATTAAAGCTCGTTGAAGCTCGTTGAACTTCACACATACAGATTCCGGCTGGATGACAAGATCTACACGAAGACAGCTATCAATCACCCTAGAAGAGATATATGCAAACTTATATCAAAACTAAGGGTGAAAGAGCGGCTGTGAGACTACAAACATCAAGTCATCGTCTGTGAGTGCGGAGAAAAATGTACCACCAACCATGTCCTGGTAGACTGCAAGGTTTACAAGGAAGAGAGAATGGAACTAGTGGAGATGATGGAGACCAACAGCATACTGCTCAACACTAAGAACCTACTCTTTCCAAGACCCGATCTGAAGCTGCAAATCTTCGAACTAATTCACGATTTAATGAACACTGTTGGATTAAGTAGAATAGTGAAGTAAGAGGGGGCTACGATAAGACGAGCTCGGCATGTAAACACTAAACTACATAGGGGATATACACCAAAGTAGCAGGATAGTGGAGTAAGGGAGGGTCACGTTAAGACGGGCTCAGCATCTAAACACTAATCCACTACAAAGACACCAAACCTGCAAAGTGGGATAGGTGGAGTAAAGGGAGGCCGCGATAAGACGGGCCTGGCCCCTAAACACTAAACCCCAAAAGATGACTTCTGCCAATCCAGAGACGAGATGCATATATGTCTGCATAAATGCTGTCTCTACAGATCAACTACCAAACAATATGTTTTTTTATTAAATAAAGGGAAGAACTTCTCACTAGTAGTAGTAGTAGTAGCAGATGAAATTAGTCTGCGATATCACTTACGTGGAAGAGGACGTAAAACCACCAACTTAATGAATTAATCAATCAACACTGCATTTGTATAGCGCAAACAATACTTCGATAAAGCTCCTAATGCGCTTAAAAGTATATGTGGATTCTTTTAGTGTTTATTTTCCTCAAATAGATGTGTCTTCAAACGTGACTTGAAGATGTCTAGAGTTTTTGATTGTTTAATGTTTAAGGGTAGAGAATTCCAGAGAAAAGGTGCTGCAAAGTGAAAAGATCGTTTCGTCCGTTGAAGTTTGACAGCGGGAATAACTAATAATGACTTGTTCTGAGATCTTAAGCTTCTACTGGATTCATATGGAGTCAATAGATCTTTAATGTATTGTGGCGCTTGATTGTTGAGTGCTTTAAAAGTTAGTAACATTATTTTGAATTTGATTCGCTGATTTATGGGTAACCAATGGAGGGTTATTAGTGATGGTTTAATGTGATCCCTGAAGCATTCTGAACATATTGAAGTTTTTGCAGCTGCCACTGTGGTAGACCATACAATAAAGAATTATGGTAGTCCAGCCTTGACGAGATCAAAGCATGAACGAGGAGTTTTAGATTTTCACATGTTAAGTACTTCTTTATATTTGCTAATTTATAAATCTGGTAAGCAGATGAAATTACACAGATAGACAGGGAGATCAGATGCCTTGGATATGATCTTGTAAATAATGTATTTTTATACGCCCACATGGAAATGTGGTCGTATATTGCCGTCGCCCCCGTCCGTCCGTCCGTCTGTCGGTCGGTCCGTCTGTCGGTCGGTCCGTCCGTCCATCGTCCACAATTTCTTGTGAACGCTCTAGAGGCTAAAGTTAATATCCGATTGACTTTAAATTTATACAAAATGTTTAAGGTTGTATGACAAAGAAGCCTATTGATTTTCAGCGATATCCGATAATTACTACCAGAGTTATGACCCTTGATCACTTTGAAAAATCTTGTGAACGCTCTAGAGACTATAGTTAATATCCGATTGACTTTAAATTTATACACAGTGTTTAAGGTCATGAGACGAAGAAGCCTATTGATTTTCAGCGATATCCGATAATTACTACCAGAGTTATGCCCCTTGATCACTTTGAAAAATCTTGTGAACGTTTTAGAGGCTAAAGTTAATATCCGATTGACTTTAAATTTATTACTCGTAATAAGATCATCATGTGTTGTAAATGTTCTCCTTACTGATAAAAGAAACAATATGTGACAACCCTTGTTGACTGCCCGGACGACTTAGCTGTTGTGGGCGTATGTTTCGTTGCCTGGCAACCTATCTTTAAACTGTATATAAAGTAATATTGAAATAGATTTGGAAATCGACTTATAATGAACAGTGACCCCTTCACTAGAATACTTCTCAGGGAATGAGCTATACACCCCCAATCCTAGCTCATCCATATGTATGAAATATTGCATATGTCTCATCTGGGTGCATATTCAAAACTAAGAATAGCCCCGAACCATAGGTGATATAATGCAGTAAATCACAGTATTTCAACGAGGAAATATCATCATGCTCAAGAAATCAGAAATTATTGTTCTTGACGCTAAACTATTTACTGGGAAAAGAAAAGAGTGTCATCCTTCCAGAGGGGGTTGATAGTATTGTTTCTCAAAATTTCAGTGATTATTTCATTGATAAAATCGATAAGATTCGTCATGGTCTTCGCTCTGTCAACACAGAAGGTTGTGATGCAATAGGTCCGTAGTTCCATCAATTCAATTTGACTCCTTTAATCCAGTCTCATCTGTGGAGATGAAGATAATCTGTCAATCCAAACCAACATCTTGCTCTTTGGACGTCATACCAACACATTTTCGCTTAAAATTCTGGATGCAATTTTGCCCATTATTACTAACATTATAAACACGAGTTTGCAGTCTGGAATAGTACTGGTATGTTTTAAAACTGCAGTAGTCAAACCACTTATAAAAAGTCGACACTTGACCCACATTTACTGAAAAATTATCGACCACTATCAAATCTGACCTTTCTGTCTAAAACTTTGGAGAAGGTCGTCAAGCAGCAACTTCTGAGTCATTTAGAAAAATTTCAACTTCTTGAAGAGTTCCAGTCTGCTTATCGCAATGGCCACAGCACTAAGACAACACTAATGTGTGCTCTGGATGCCATAAAATCATCTGTTGATGAAGGAACGATCGGAGTGTTGGTCCTTTTGGATTTATCAGCAGCTTTCGATACTATTGACCACGCCTACTTACTGGATCGACTGTTATCTGACTATGGACTAACTGGATCCGTTCTCTCTGGACGATTCCAGTATGTTGAAGTTAACAACTTCTCATCAAGTCATCAACAACTCTTATGTGGTTGTTCCCCAAGGATCGGTTTTGGGCCTGATAATCTTCACAAGGTATACTAAGATTACCATCTGCATCATTTTTATGCTTATGATTCTCTGCTTCTTGACAGCTTCAAGCCACTTCCGATCGATCAAAATATCATCACTAAGAAATCTGGGTGTCTTGAAAATGTCAAAAAATGGATGTCGTCCAATATGCTTAAACTTAACGATGAAAAGACTGAGTTTTTTTTTTTGAATCCAACTAAGACGTAAGAAATGTGACATTCCATTGATCAGCATTGGAAACGCCGAAATTCCTGTGTCTAGAACTGTGAGAAATCTTGGAATTCTTGTTGATTCTCGTCTCAGCTTTGAAAACCATGTGAACAAGATCTGTAACCTATGTCATTTCCATCTCTGAATGATAGTTTCCTTTCGTCATCTTTTAACAGAAGACGCTGATGCAACCGTAGTTCGATCATTCGTCCTGTCCAGAATAGACTATCGTAATTCGGTACTAACTGGTATTACGAACGAACAGATTTCAAAACTCCAAAGATTACAAAACCGCGCTGCTTACATTGTCACAAAAGCTAAATCAAGATCACACATCACCCCAATCTTGAACAAATCACATTGTCTCCGTGTTCGGGAAAGGATGAAGTTTGAAGTCTTATCGTTAACCTATCAATCAATAAACAAATCCACACCAGGTTACTTTCAAAAACTAGTATCACTGTATCAGCCTAAACGATCATTAAGATCAGAAGGGAAACTATTATTGGATGTACCTGCCTATGATTTGAAATCATTTGGATCTAGAACTTTTCGATACAGAGTTGATTTTCTGCTTGTTGTGTAATCAGATTTAGCTCTTGCATAATGTACGTTTAATAAATGTGTAATTAATAGTTTATATACCATTTCAGGCCTATAAAAAGCCCTGTAAAAGGCAGATTTACTTCTTGCATGATGTTTAATAAAACAAACCTGACCAATAACTGCTTCAAAACAAGCCTGACCATATTATATTTGGTGTCACAGAGATTTGTTTACACAACATGAAGTCATACTTACAATCACAAGCTAACATGCAGAGATGAACCAGGAACAGAATTGCGACAGTAACATCTGTTATAACTTTTGTTATACTATGGCTACCTTTTTTTTGTTAACACAGCAGCTGTGAGCATATTTCCACACTTTTCCTGTCTGTATTTCAGGAAGCTTTACTAGAACTTAGAAATAATTTACATTTATCTCAAGATGGTGCATCTGATATGTATGTAGGGCCTTGTCAACAGAGGAATATTGGTGTTATACTTGGTTGTTTGGCAGAAAAATTAGCAGGTAAATCACTAAATACTATGATAATTAATGTTTGTTTCAAAACAGCTCACATACCAACCACAGATTGAGTCCTGGGGCCAGTTTCACAAAGCAACTTACGATGAAAAATTTGCGGAAGTTTATCGTAACGTAAACTTACGTAAAAATCGCGTTTCACTAAACTTCTTAACTTACGAAATTCGTAACTTTTATCGTAAAGTCTACGACAACTTTAACCTTGTTGTAAGTTGGAAATTTTTCGTGTCTTTGACAAAATGAACGCCTTTATACTTTATGCGTATCAGGGGGTAGTTTCACAAAGCATGTTACGATGAAAAATTTATCGTAACGTAAACTTACGAAAAAATTGCTTTTCACTAAAATTCTTAACTTATAAAATTAGTAAATTTGATCGTAAAGTCTACGGAAACCCTCACCCTGTCGTAAGTTGGATTTTTTTACGTATCTTGGACAAAATGTCCGCATTGTTACTTTATGCCAGTGGTTCCCAACCTGTGGTACGCGTACCTCTAGAGGGCCGTCCAGGTGGTATGCGAGCACTTTCGGGGTCATGAACGTTTTTTTAGTTATTTTTACTTCACAAAAATGTTTACTGCCTAGATAATACCCATTATTTCCTCAGTTTGTATATGTTACTATTCTTATTATTATTTTGTATAGGCCTACTTACTTATATTTTATCTCTATACTTCTTTATCTATTTCTTGATTGATTAATCTTTGCTTGGGGAAAGAAGCAGATAGCATTGAGTTGGTGGTTTTTTTTTTTAGTTCTTTTGTGTTTTCTACTTGTAAAAGTATTCCGATAAAGTGCAGCTATGGAGGATGTGGCGTCAGACAGGGTAAACTTACTCTTCCGGACGTCTGTTACCACTGTTTGTCGTGTATTTTGTACACGGGGAGCTGTCCATTTTCTGATTACACTATTTTGCCTTTTACGTTTTTCTAGGACTTTGAATTCTGTCTTATGGTTTGGATTGTTTGTACTTGGTTTTATTCTATTTGATCGAATTGAGTTTTTCTGGAACCAGGCGGTAGCTACTGTTCGGGACCTCCAAATGGTACTCTATCACAAAAAGGTTGGCAACCATTGTTTTATGCGGATCGGTAACTTCGGCGAGAGAGAATATTTAGTGACACCCGTACGGACGAGGAGTTGGTTTCACGTAATGAAATGAAATGGGGTTTAACGTCCTACTCTTCTGTGCCTGACTTGGGCTAATGGAAGACGGGCATATGCCATACAGTGTGCTATGAGGGAAATTTTGCCAGGTCAGTGGCGCTATGGCCTACTTTTATATCGAATTCCAACTGCCAAGGGTCATGACGTGAAGAAGCCTATTGATTTTCAGCGATATCCGATAATCACTACCAGAGTTATGACCCTTGATCACTTTGAAAAATCTTGTGAATGCTCTATAGGCTAAAGTTAGTATCCGATTGACTTTAAATTTATACACACTGTTTATTGTCATGAGACGAACAAGCCTATCGATAATTACTGCCAGAGTTATGACCCTTGATCACTTTGAAAAATCTTGTGAACACTCTAGCGGCTAAAATTGATATCCAATTGACTTTAAATTTATACACAGTATTACGAACAGATTTCAAAACTCTAAAGATTACAAAACCACGCTGCTTGATTTTTGATGAATTTTGATAACTGAACAGCTAAATTTATGATTTTAAATGTTTTGTATACTAATTCTAATGATTTTCTGATACTTACTTTATGAGTTGTTAATCTTAATCAGATTTCAGAGTATTATAAATGTTTCATTACTGAAAAAAGTAAGAATATGAGACAACTCTAGATGAATGTCCGGACGATTTAGCTGCTGTGGACGTACGTTTCGTTGCCTGGCAACCTATCTTTATATCTATTGTTATGTCCAGAATAGACTATTGTAATGTGGTACTAACTGGTATTACGAACGAACAGATTTCAAAATTCCAAAGATTACAAAACTGCCTGCTTGATTTTTGATAAATTTGTATAACTGAACAGCTAAATCCATGATTTTAAATGTTTTGTATACTAATTCTAATGATTTTCTGATAAAAGCTTTATGAGTTGTTAATCTTAAAATCAGATTTCAGAGTATTATAAATGTTTCATTACCGAAAAAAGTAAGAATATGAGACAACTCTTGATGAATGGCCGGACGATTTAGCTGCTGTGGACGTACGTTTCGTTGCCTGGTAACCTATTTTTATATCTATTTTTATGTCGAATCAGCACGATCGTTGATGTAGTCGATTCAATAAATTGTTCGACCTCTCCTACTTCACCCATTAACCATATCGATACGATCTATACATTTGTCGTCAAACTAGTCAATGCAGTCAACCCTTCCCCGAGGCTATTTTATTGTCCTAGAACGATCGTATCAATCGAACACTATGGATACGATCTATATATTTGCTGTCGATCCAGTCAACCCTTCCTCAAGGCTATATTATTATCCTCACACGATGGTATCGATCTATACATGTTTCGTCGATCCAATCAACACTTCAGAGTCTAGAATGTCCTCGCACGATCGTATAGATACGATCTATACATTTGTCGTTGAAGCAGTCGATCCAGTCTACCTTTCCTCGTGGCTATGTATTCACAAAATACGAAATTATTATGGTGTAACGGTGATATATTTGAACGGGATTTAAAATCGGATAAAAATTGTCACCTGTATAGGTTCATTCAGGGGCAATAATCCAGGAAATTACTGTCTGATATGCGCCAATATCGCAAGGAATCAAGATCTTTGGGTTATAAACACACATCTACAGTTTCGTCAACATTAACTAAAAATTGTGTCCTCTAGTGTGTACAATCAGCAGCCATAATCCATGAATTTATATAGGTTCTATACATGACAATATCTAAAGAACCCGAAAAATAAAATGAATTAAAGTTAAACGTCCTGCTGTTCTGCTCCTAAACTGGGCTAATGAAGACAGGCATATGCCGTACTGTGTGCTATAATGGAAATTTTGCCCAGACAGCATTGCTACGACCTACCCTTATATCGAATTCACACTGCCAAGGGAACTTTTACCTGCACGCCGAAGCGAACACAGGACCTCGTTTGTTCGTTCCATCGGAACGACTAGACATCTGTCGAGCTGTCTTTGCCATGCCCGCTGTCCTGCATCACTGACAAGTGAAAACCAATCCAGAATATCTGACTGAACTTTCTCAGCCAATGCAGGGATCGAACACCCGACCTCCAGGCTAGTGAGCCAGCGTCTTAACCAATTGGCCACTGTGAAATCAATATTCAGTCATGTGACATTTCAGTAACCATGAGGTTTGTACGTAATTTCATGTACTGTAATGTAGTTTGTTCAGAGAATAAATTATCCCAAATACATGCACTGAAAAAAAAACTTGTGTTGTTTTCAACACAAGTTGGGTGTTGCTATTTTACAACACAAACTTGTGTTGAAATAACACAAACTTGTGTTAAATGTCGAAACAACACAAACTTGTGTTAAATGTCGAAACAACACAAACTTGTGTTAAATGTCGAAACAACACAAGACTTGTGTTAAAATTGATCGAACAACACAAACTTATGTTGAAACTTGTGTGAAAATCTACACAATACTTGTGTTAAAATTTCTAAAACTTGTGTTGGAATTTCTGAAACTTGTGTGAAAATCTACACAATACTTGTGTTAAGATTTCTGAAACTTGTGTTGGAATTTCTGAAACTTGTGTTGGAATTTCTGAAACTTGTGTTGAAATTTCTGAAACTTGTGTTGAAATTTTTGGAACTTGTGTTGTTTCATACAAACTTGTGTATAACCACCAACAGACCCTCCTTTTATTCTGTTATACCTGTAATGTTTGATAAATGACATGACAACAATTTTGTTCATAGAATTATTATTTATTATATTATTTATTCATAAAATTATTATATTATTTATTTATAAAATTACGCCAATTTTATTCATAAAATTATTATTTATTTAAAAGATTTTTATTTATTCATAGAATTACTATTTATTCATAAAATTATTGTTTATTCATAAAATTATTATTGATTCATAAAATTATCATTTATTCATAAAATTATAATTTATTCATAAAATTATTATTTATTCATAAAATTATCATTTATTCATGAAATTATAATTTATTCATAAAATTATCATTTATTCATAAAATTATATGAACAATTAACTTAATGCCAAATCAAAACTAGACAGACATTTTGATGGATAATGAAAACAAACAAAACAAAGTTAATTCCAATGCTAATAAAATTGTGTTATATAATAACAATTTATCCCCCCCTTCTTAAGTTACCTTCTTAAAAAAAAAGAAATAAGAATTTAAACGCTATGTACACATTATTCCTACTCCATGACCCCTAAAATAGGATTTACATACATTGTATATCTACAGTCAAAACAAGCATTAAAGACATAAATTATGATGGTTCTTTTCGGATCCTGCTGTTGGCCTACATAACAAAGAAAAGTAGGGAGATAGAGAAATGGTGTTGAACGTCCACTTGACACAAACTAGGTCATTTCGGGACTAACATATCGTTTAATTTTATTTCAATAATTCGCTTGCGCATAGGGGTCTTTAGCAGTGGGAGGAAACCGGGTTACCCGGAGAAAACCCACTAGGTTGGACAGGCGACCCCACACGTACAACCGGGGATTCGAAACCACAGGGTTTAATGTCAACTCGACACCTAGTTATTTCAGGACTAACATATGCTTCAATTATATTTCAATAAATAGCTTGCAATTAGGGGTCGTGAGTAGTGAGAGGAAACCGGAGGACCCGGAGAAAACTGACAAGGTTGGTCACGCGACCCTACTCATTATCATGAACACAGGGGGAATCGAAACTACATTAGTTGACTTAATGACGGACCTTATGATACAGCATACAAGTCCTACCCCACCCCTTCATTTAATAAGCAAGGAAAAGTCACCATAATGTACCCGAGTGCCCTATATAATACTTCATGATTGACCACCAAATCTGAGTGATTTAAAAGTCACTTTACATTCTATATTTTACACAAATTTCTGGAGAGAATTACAATACAATTGTTTTTTTCAAGGGATATTTAACATTAAATACAAAAATAAAATATTTAAGTAACAGATCAAATGCAACAGATAACCTATTAGCTTTTATAATCACTACATTCTTTTTCAAAATTATAAAACAATTTGATGGCTTAATATTCAAAAGGTATATGGTTGAGTTCTCTTGTTGCTCTCCAGTCTGAAAAAAAAAAATATTATACATTATTATAGTACGCAATAAATATACGTTCTATGGTTCAGAATGTTTAAATAAACAACTCATTTTGCAACATGTGGGGTCTCTATTTCTTTCAACTTTGCATAATACTTATTGTGCCTTTTTTATTTACAGACCTAGGCAGATGATTAAGCCTCAATGGGTAAGAAGCCAGAACATAACTCTTGAAAAAATGACAATATAAATGGGTTTATTGTCTTATTGTTTTGCTACTAAACTCGGCTAATGAAGACGGGCATACGCTGTACAGTGTGCTATGAGGGAAATTATGCTGTGCATGCCAATGTGTACACGGGACCTCGTTTTTTTTTTGTCCCATCCGAACGTCTAGACAGCTGAATCACTGACGAGGCGAAACCACGCCGGAAAATCTTGATGAATTTTCTTGTCCAGGCTAGAGAGTCAGAGTCTTACCCACCTAGCCACATGATCCCCTGCTCCCCTAAGACAAGTGTGAATACAGTATTGTATACAGTAATATAATATGATATTATTTATATTTTACAAATTCGTGCATTTGAAAGCTTTATAATATACTAGAATTGAATAGTTACCCACCAAGAACAAGCTGCCCTATCATCATTTATTCAGCCATTTCTTTTCCTTTTTTAATTTCTTTTCTTGTATGATCTTTTTCTGGGTGATATGCATCCATTACTGAAACTGAAAAAATAAATACATGACATGTAATTAACTATAAAAGATACTTTACCACAAACTGTGTGAGGGATCACGTGGCTAAGATGCTGGCTCGCTAGCCTGGAGGTTTGGTGTTTGATCCCTGCATTGGCCGAGAGAGTTCATCCACTGACATGTGATTAACTATAAAAGATACTTTACCACAAGATACTTTGTTGTACATGTAAAAGACCCTTTGGCAGTTGGAATTCAATATAAGAGTAGGCCTTAGAGCCGCTTCCCGGGCAAAATTTCCCTCATAGCACACTGTATGGCGTATGCCTGTTTCCATTAGCCCACATTAGGACGTAAAAAGCTATTTTAATAATTTTTGTTTGTCACATGATTTAACTGTCGCAGTAATAAGAAGATGGCCATGGTGACTGAGTGAGTTAGGTGCTTGCACACTAGTCTTGAGACCGCAGGTTACCTCTTGGTGTTGAACGAGAAAGCTCATCCGTATTTTGTAGCATGGTTTCCCTGGACGTCCAATCTACACATTGGCGTACAAATAAACGTTCCATTGGCAGTTGGAATTTAATATGAGAGTAGGCCATAGTGCCACTGTCCAGGCAAAATGTTTACTAAGAACAAAGAATTAAACCAGTCGGAGCTGAACTGTAGGACTAACACCCATTTCATTTCAGGTAATCCAGTATTTTGCTACTAAGACTAGCAAATATCTTCATAAGACATGTTTTTTCGATATAGGGTGGGGTGAATGGTGTACTAGTGGTTTAATACATGAACATGACATGGTTTCGATGCCAAGGAGTCGGGTCGTCTGTCCAATTACATGTCATTTCGGACTATGGCCTCAACTTTTCGGACTCGGGTATAAGTTAAAAGGAAAGATTGAACACGACTATCAAATCAATTTATAACTAGACCTGCATGCAGGAATGACGGGTTTCACTGGTGCCACGTTACCCTTGAACATATGTCACTTCCGGTACCAACGAAACCATTAAACAGGTTTCCAAATTAACATTGCACACAAATAAAATGGATGCAGAATCAACCAAATCCAGCAATATCAATTCATTTTATACATTTGTTACTTGTAAATGATCTTGACAAAATTACATTTCTTCCGGTGTCAATGAAAATGTTCAATTAGTTTTATGAAATCAGAAATGGCATACGATATCATATAGTGAAAATTTTATGTAAATCGAATAATAATTGCCACTTTTAAAGACCAAAAAACTTGAAATGTGACTTGTAGAAAATCGGCTATTTCTCTGCAACCGTACAAGTTAGAAACCATTTTGTGGTATCTGTATGATCGTATGGGTTCATTTTATTTGTTGATTGGCATCAAATACCATAATTTGAAAAACATTTCAAAACAGACTCATTTGAATAAAATATCTGTTTTGAAGGCTAAAAATACAGTTTTTGCCAAAATGATGTTACTTCCGGTGATAATGAAAATCTTAAATTACTTGTATGAAATCCTAAATGGCATTAGGTATAACATGGTGTAACGTTTATGAAAATCGAATAATAATTGACACTTTTATGGCCCAAAAACCTTCAAAAGTGGCCTGTAGAAAACCGTCTATTTTTCGGCAACCGAACAAGTTAGAAACAATTTTATGATATGTATATGACCATATGAGTTGTGTTTATATGTGAATTTAAACCAAAAGTTAAAATTATTAATACATATTAAGTAATTCTTGGTTGAATAAAACATTGATTTAAAAAGTTTAAAATGCAGTTTTTGACAAAATGACGTCACTTCCGGTGTCAATTTTAAATTGTAATCAACTTGATATGACGCTACATGCTTTTTGAATCAAATGATGTCACTTTTATAAAAATCCAATCATAATTGACTATTTTACAGGCAAAATAACGAAAACAGTGACTTGTACAGAACTGTCCATTTCTTGGTAACTGCTTATATTACAAACTAATTTTAACATACATTTTCTCCGTATGGATTATAGCTACAAGTTTATAAAAGTTACGAAGAAATATTTTAAAATCTGAAAAGCCTGAATAGGTTGTAAATGGGTCAATTTTACACCATTTTTAGCCATTTAATCGAATTTTCTCGAAAATGAAATCGAAATTAAAAAAACTGCTTCCGCCATTTTTTGCGCCTTGAAAGGGCACACTCTTTGAGTCAAATAATTTTTCCAAAAAATAATATTTGTTTTCGAAAAATGGTACCTAACTGTCAAAATTGTAGTTTTTGGTAAAATTATGCCACTTTCGGTGCCGACAGATAACACTTCCGGTAATAAAAAAAAATGACAATTGAGACAACGAAGCATATGAACTTTGTTTTATACAAATCGAACAATAAAAAATTAATCTAGGACTGAAAAACTGAATTAGCCAATAGCGGCCAAGGAAAATTACTGAGACAAAATTTTTTAACATTTTTGCACTAGGCAGTTGACTCTTTAATTCTGTGCACAATACGACTAAAAAATATTCATAAATAAAAAAGTTTTTTGTAAAATTTTAAATTTTCGAAATTTGGCGCCTAATATCTTCGAAGATTTGCCGAAAATCAAAAATCGAAATTAGCGTAGCTATGTGCCCTGTCTCAGGCTATGCCAAAATGTATCGAAAGTTAAAATCCAATGATTATTGTTAAAATTACTGCAATATTTTCAAAAACGATAACTTCGGTGATTTCGGACATTTCGCATTGTCGCAGAACGTTCAAAATAGCTTTATCCTCTAAGTCACACCCACTTTCCCAGTAAAACCGAAGAAATCGTAACGATGCGACAAGCAGTTGCTGAGATCTACTCAAAACAAAAGAATAATAATAATAATAATAAGAACTAGATCTGCTACTGTCCCATGCAGATATGAAAGCTTTCATATTCATCGTCACGTGTCATCGATTATATCAAGTATCTCAAATAAAAGGATAAGAATAACAAACTATCAAAATTGGTCAAAAACTCGCGAAGTTACAAGTCTAAATATAGTATGAAACATTGCATAATCTGAAAACTAAAGGGAAATAACTGATACTTGTGTTGAAATAATTAATAGAACCAGAAAAACATTTATCCACTATAATAACAGTCTGCACCATTAACTTTTAAACTCACTTGCCCTGCGGGCAAGTACATTGACAACTTTTACTTGCCCCAAATTTTTTTTACTGTACCGACAGCAGTCAGATGGAAATGCAGGCCACAAAATTTCACGCAAACGATACCAACTGGTTACATGCGGTCGCACCAGCTCAAAAAAACTTGACTGATTTCCTGGTTACGCAAATTGAAATATCGGTTTATGTTAAAGGGACAATAACACTCTTGCTGGCTTGGTAGCTCCAGAAAATAAATAATAGCCTTATTCTAAGTACTAGATGTTTTAGTGTCTTACCTGTTGTGTAAATTATCCATTACATACTATTTTACTTTTCCAGAGGGTTCGAAAATATTTTAAAATCCAAGTCACATTTGAAAAGGTTTACGTTAGACTTTTCAAATCAATAAGTTGAATTTTTCCAATTTTTTAAATTTGGTGTTTTAAAATGAAATTTATATCATCATTTAATTGGAATATTGTAAAATAATACAATTTGTTGACCAGAATGAAGATTGGGACATATTATTCAGTTACAACAAGAGTGTTATTGGGGCTTTAACAAATTACAGTAACAAATTTATTCACATTTGATCAATATTTTGTGACACAGGTCTGAATTATTAGTATTATATAGCACAACTCAATTCATTCATTCTTGGTATTTTATTTCTCCATTTCTTCGCTGGGCATCAGTCTTACCGGTAGGCCTACTTTCAGTTTGACAGATCACGTATTTTTAACATCACCAGTTGCAAGCAGGTTAAATGATTTCAAAATGCCCCCATCCTAATTCTTTAAATGATTAGTTACAATCTGTTTCACAGAGAATTACTTACGAAATATCTCTGTCACAGATGACTGTCGAAAACATGTGCATTGACTTCACGTGGTGTCAGTCATTGGCTCAACGGCTTGTGTATTGTTTACGTAACACCTAACTATTTCGGGCAAAATGATGCATTTTACTCATTTTAATACATTTACACTAGATAAGAAATATTAAAAAGACAAGTGTAGGAGTAGAAGTATGAAAGATGTTAGTTCAGAGCTAAACTAGAAGGATGTATGACGTCTTCAATGACCAAAAACAATGTGGTAGCTACCATGTCAGATATGATATAAAAACGAAAATCCATTAGTTATTTTTGGAACTGATTGATAAAATAATTAAAGTATAGGGATTTAGTGAAGTGGAACAAATATTTTTTACATGGGAACACAGTGGGATTAAAGTCATAATATAAACACTTTACCTCAAAATTAGTATTAAATATAAAAGAATATAAATTAGTCAAGTTTTTTTTTTTATTTTTTAAAATACATCCACATACATTGCAAGTGGAGATGGATAGCAGCAGCATTTAAATCTACTTGGATAACACATGATTTGTTACGCAAGGATCATCTGACGTACCGGTAACCAAAGAAAATGGTTACGCAGAGCATAAACACCCTAAAATTTGAAATTTCGTGTCCTGGAAATGGTCTTTTGAAATAAAAAAAAAGAACAAAACACATTTTTTTTATTAGATCCTATATTATTCAATGTCTTGCCGGGCTGTGCCCCTTCCACCCGTCTCCTGACGAGTGAAAGACAAACAACAGTGCAGAAAAACGAAAGTCAAGGAAAGCCGTCAGCACAGTTTCAAGGTCATTAATGTCAAAGCGGAAGTAGACAAGCATTAAATGGAATTGTCTCCCTTGGAGTAAAAACTGTGCTCCACGGCTTTTCTTCGATCTTTACTTTTGCCGAACCCCAAACTTTATCAGTGTGAGCAACAAGAAAATGGCTATTTTTAATTTTTTTAGCGAAATTTTCGCGTGTCATCTTCGTCAATGTACATTTGTTTCTAATTCTATTGAAAAACAGTACTGTACCGGCGGGCAAGTCCCAATGAAAGTTTTACTTGTCCGCCGTAAATTTTACTTGTCCCGGGCAATCGGACAAGCGCTAATGTCGCAGACTGTAATAAATAAGCAACATAGAGAAAATGAAATGAAATTGAATGGGGTTTAACGTCCTACTGTTCTGCTCCTAAAATGGGCTAATGAAGACGGGCATACGCCATAAAGTGTGCAATGAGGGAAATTTTACCCGGGCAGCGGCGTTACGGCCTACGAGGTTGGACAGGCGACCATACTCCTTGTCACGTACAACCAAGAAATCGAAACAACGCCAGTTGACTCAATGACAGACGTTATGATACAGAGCGCACGTGCTAACCATTCAGTCACGCAACCACCCTAAAATCGGCAAATTGCTGACCTACAGATAGAAACATTTCAACCGGGCGAAATCTTCTATTTTATTAGTTTAATTTGCACGGTATCAACCGAATATTACAAAAGTTTTAAAAATAAGCTCCCCCTGACCAGCTAAATCGTTCGGAATAAACGTTTTCCCCTTAAAATCGGCAATGTGAGAAACATTACAACCGGGCGAAATTTTCTGTTTTATCACTTTTACAGTATCTTTGATTAACAACCGATTATTACAAAACTTTAAAAACAAAAAAGAAAGAAAGAAATGCGGCTTAACGTCCATTCGACACAAACTAGGTCATTTCGGGACTAACATATGTTTTTTAATTTTATTTAAAAACTCCCCTTGCGCGTACTGGTCTTTAGCTGTTGGGAGGAAACCGAAGGACACGGAGAAAACACACGAGGTTGGACACCATACTCCATGTCACGTGCAATCTCGAAATCGAAACGACGCCCGTTGACTCAATGACAGACGTTACGATACAGCGCACATGCTAACCATTCAGCTATTCAGCCTCCCTTAAAAATAAGCTCCCCCTGACCAGCTTAATTGTTCGCAATAAACGTTTGCCCTCTAAAATCGGCAAATTGCTGACTTAAGTGAGAAACATTACAACCGGGCGAAATTTTATGTTTTATCACTTTTACAGTACCTTTGATTACCAACCGATTATTACAAGACTTTAAAAATAAAAGAGAAAGAGAGAAATGCGGCTCAACGTCCATTCGACACAAACTAGGTCATTTCGGGACTAACATATGTTTTTTAATTTTATTTATAAACTTACCTTGCGCGTACGGGTCTTTAGCCTGAGAGGAAACCGAAGGACACGGAGAAAACCCACGAGGTTGGACACCATACTCCATGTCACGTGCAACTTGGAAATCGAAACGACGCCGGTTGATTCAATGACAGACGTTACGATACAGCGCGCGTATGCTAACCATTCAGCCTCCCTAAAATCGGGAAATTGCTGACTTATAGCAAGAAACATTTCAACCGGGCGAAATTTTCTGTTTTAAAAGTTTAATTCACACGGTATTATAATTACCAACCGATCATTACAAAACTTTTGAAAATAAGCTCCAACTGACCAGCTTAATCGTATGCAATAAACGTTTGGCCTGAATTGAAAGTTCTGCAACGAGAAAGTTCATCTCGATTTTCCGGCGTGGTTCCCCCTTGTCAGTGAGGCAGAGCAGAGGGCCTGACAAGGACAGCTGTCTAGTCGTTCGGATGGGACGAAAAACCAAGGTCGCGTGTACACATTGGAGTGCACGTAAAATATCCCTAAGCAGTTGGAATTCGATACTGTTGAATAAGCTCTATACGATGACTAAATGTGCAGATTGTAGTCACCCACACTGCATGTTTCGCTTAACAATGAAAGGGTGCCGTTTTCAATATTTGATCCTTTTATTCTTCTACTCCAGATATTTTGGACTGTTGATCGAAGTTTTCATATAAAAGACTACCGATAAGACTCTTCGTAGAAGAAGTTCGCAAAAAATATTATGTTGACTTTAAGAGAAAAGAACCTTTAAAGATGCTCCAAATCGTAAACATACGACTTTTTGGATTTTCGATCTCTTTTTTCTGCTATCCCTGATATTTAAAAAAAAAGATACAACGATTCCACACAACAGGCCAGCTATTACACTCTCGATTAACAAGAGTTTCACCGCCCTCCCTTCATTATAACCGAAGTTATCTTGTCCTAAAGAATCAACAAATCAGCATGCTTATCTCTGCTTACCCTAGGCAGAAAATGCTCATCTTTAAACTCAATCCTGACATTGACATAGTGAACGTCTACACCAAGATTGAACATTCTAGCTCAATTAGAAGGAGAGTTATTTCAGCCTCCCTGAATTCGGAAAATTGCTGACTTATAGCAAGAAACATTTCAACCGGGCGAAATTTTCTGTTTTAACAGTTTAATGTGCACGGTACTTTAATTACCAACCGATTATTACAAAACTTTTGAAAATAAGCTCCAACTGACCAGCTTAATCGTATGCAATAAAAGTTTGGCTTGAATTGAAAGTTCTGCACGTAGGAAGTTCATCTCGATTTCCCGGCGTGGTTCCCCCTTGTCAGTGTGGCAGAACAGAGGGCCTGACAAGCACAGCTGTCTAGTTCGGATGGGACGAAAAGCACAGTCCCGTGTACACATTGGAGTGCACGTAAAATATCCCTAAGCAGTTGGAATTCGATACTGTTGAATAAGCTCTATACGATGACTAAATGTGTAGATTGTAGTCACCCACACTGCATGTTTCGCTTAACAATGAAAGGGTGCCGTTTTCAATGTTCGATCCTTTTGTTCTTCTACTCCTGATATGTTGGACTGTTGATCGATGGTTTCATATAAAAGACTACCAATAAGACTCTTTGTAGAAGAAGTTCCCAACAAATATTATGTTGACTTCACGAGAAAGACCTCTAAACATGCTCCAAATTGTAAAAATACGACTTTTTGGATTTTCAATCTCTTTTTTTCAGCTATCCCTGATATTTAAAAAAAAAGATACAACGATTCCACACAACAGGCCAGCTATTACACTCTCGATTAACAAGAGTTTCACCGCCCTCCCTTCATTATAACCGAAGTTATCTTGTCCTAAAGAATCAACAAATCAACATGCTTATCTCTGCTTACCCTAAGCAGAAAATGCTCATCTTTGAACTCCATCATAACATTGACCTAGTAAAAGTTTACACCAAGTTTGAACATTCTAGCTTAATTAGAATGAGAGTTATTGTGCTCCAAAGTCTCGGCCCTTCAAATTGCTTCTATTTTTCATTTTCAATTCAAAATGGTGACTCCCGGTTGACCTAAATCAAAATTCTATTCGCGACATTTTTTAGGCCTTCCTACAAGGATTCAGAAAATATAACTCCCGAGTCTGTAAGTAAAATAGCAAAAAAGCCTTAGTGATTTTTCACGTTTAAAGATGGTGGCACTTCCGGTTCGATCGACAAACTCCATATTTTGTGTACGAATCCGTAATTCCTTGTCTAGTATCTAAATAAAAAATTAGGTCATTCTGACCTATATTTCGGCGATTTTTTTGAAAATTTTGATCCTTAATTTCACCAAGGGGAGATAATTTAGAAAATTTCTAATTATATTTTTGAAGTCACATCGGTAGGATCTACTTATATACTAAATTGAATGAAAATCGCACAACTATTAAAGAAGTTGTCAAATTGGTCTAAACTTCCGGTTCGAAATCACAGCGACGAATTTTCGAAATTCGAAAATGTGAAACTGCTGATGAAAATGATTTTTTTCAAGGTATTCAAAGAAAAAAGATTTAGTAAAATCGGTCAAAAAACAATAAAGTTACGACTATGCAATGTCCATTTTGTCGTTCGTAAATTTCGGTGATTTCGGATTCGTAAAACGTTTTGAAAATATATTTAATCAACAGCTACCACCATTTTGGGGGGGGGGGGTAGGTAAAAGTTTCATAAAGATACTGTGGTTAGATTCTGAGAAATCCGATTTGTGGATAAAACACAAAAAAAAAATAATAATAATCTTAACAGAAACAATAAGCTTTCATATGTAATATGAAAGCTTAATAATCTTAACAGAAACAATAAGCTTTCATATGTAATATGAAAGCTTAACTAGATCTGCTACTGTCCCATGCAGATATGAAAGCTTTCATATTCACAGTCACTTCCTGTCACATGTCATGGGTCATATGAATAATCCGAACAAGGAAAAAAATCATTAAAATCGGTCACAATCTAGTAAAGTTAATGTGATTTTTCACTCGTAAAGAATTTTGTCAGCACGAAAAACATCAAAGGCAAAAATCGAATTTTTGAAATATTCAAATACCGTATCCCGACTATCCTGAAATGTATTAAAGGACAATATTGGTGCCAGTCATTATCACATATGTGATAGAACTGATTAATCACTTTCCAAATATAATATTAACACAGGGATCATCGCTACCATAGAGAAGTAATAAAGGATTCATGAATCGGAATTGACGAACGCCAAAGGAAAACACGAGTTATTCCTCTATATAACTAACTTAAGTGACTAGTGATAACAGATACATGGGCGAATATCTGCTCACTAATAATTCCCTCGAAGACCTAAAGTTGCTGTGTGACACTGTGAGAGAATATCTTACAATTCATAAAAAGAATGGACTGCCACTAGATAAGAGAACAGGAAAGAAAAACAGATTAAAAGTCCGTGCATTACCATGTTTTTATAAGGTAGGGGAGACCGGGGCACATTGAACCACCATGGATATATCCTTTATAAATACTACTATACAACCCAACACTATACAGAAGTGAGATAATTTCTTAGACCCATTTCTCCATCAATAAGCCACATGCTGTCAATTATTTTTTTAGGCAGTGAATTTTTCAAAAAGCGTTTAAAAGAGAAAAATTTTCCATACATGTTAACTTCTTAGCCTAGGAAATTCTTGTACTTAAGTTCATATATGTCTAATCTATACAATCCATATAAGAGGGCATATTGATTTTTTTTTTAAATTTTGATCATGAAATAAAGAGATCTTCTAATAAAAACATTTGATATGAAATGAGGACAAGCATGTATGTGAACAAAGCGGTTCAATGTGCCCCGGTCTCCCCTATATAATGAATAAAAACCAGGGGCTGTACGGAGTAATTCTATTTTTCCCCGTGTTCTGTTATCTTATGACACTTAATTACTTAATTGTATCGTCAGATAATCTCTTGCGGTCCCATATAACAACTTTTTGTCTTCAAAGGAATTATTAGTGAGCAGAAATTCGGCCGTTTATCTGTCATCCCTCGTCACTTCAGTCATTCACATAGAGAGATAACTCGTGTTTTCCTTTGGCGTTCGTCACTTCCGATTCATGAATCCTTTATTACTCCTCTATGGTAGCGATGATCTCTGTGTTAATATTATATTTGGAAAGTGTTTAATCAGTTCTATCTCATATGTGATAATGACTGGCACCAATATTGTCCTTTAATGTCAGACATAGGAGACGCATTGAACATACTATGCTCTATTGTGTTTGTTTACAAGTCCGTAAATGTCGATTTTTCACTATGTTTCATATTCACTTCAAAATGGTGACTACCAGTTGACCTAAATCAAAATTCTACTTCGAACTTCATCAATACATTGACCTAGTGAATGCCTATACCAAGTTTGAACATTGTACCCCAATTAGAAGAAGAGTTATTGTGTTCCAGAATCATCAAGGTATTGGCCTAATAAATACCCACACCAAGTCTAGCTGAATTAGAAAGAGAGTTATCGTGTCCCAAACTAGATCATTTCGGGACTAACATATAGTTCGATTTTAATTCAATATTTCGCTTGCGCGTAGAGGTCTTTGGCAGTGGAAGGAAACCGGAGGCAATGAAGAAAACCCACCAAGATGGACAGGCGACCTTACTCCTTGTCAGGTACGACCGGAGATTCGAAAACACGCTAGCTGACTCGACGACAGGCTTTATGATACAGCGCGCGCGTGCTAACCATTCAGCCACCAAACTCCCCTTTGAAATCAGACACGTGCAATATGTCATATAAGACGAATAACAAGTCGCTCACATACAAAATGGTAAATTAATGAGCTTAGGTCAAAAGGTTGAGCTACTATTTTAGAGTATTTAATTGTTTTGTTAAGAGACACGTTAAGGGTTGTTCATAGTTAAATGAAAGTTTAATTTTAAATAAGACGAACGTCTACCAATAAAATGAGGATTTAATAATATTAAAATAAAGTTTCAAATTAAGAATAATTAATTATTGGTCTAATGCAATGAAATGCTTTGATTTGAAGGATGAAATGTACGATGGGTGTCCACAATATATGTGGCGAAGGCGTTGACCTGCTAGCCAGGAGGTCGGGTGTTCGATCCCTGCATCGGCCGAGAAAGTTCATCTCGATTTTCTGGCGTGTCCTCCCACCGGCGTGTACACAATGGAGTGCGCGTAAAAGATTCCTTAGCAGTTGGAATTCGATAATGTTGAATAAGCTCTATACGATGACTAAATGTGCAGATTGTAGCCACCCACACTGCATGTTTTGCTTAACAATGAAAGGGTGTCGTTTTCAATTTTCGATCCTTTTATTCTTCTACTCCTGATATTTTGGACTGTTGATCGATGGTTTCATATAAAAGACTACCGATAAGACTCTTTGTACAAGAAGTTCCCCAAAAATATTATGTTCACTTTAAGAGAAAAGGACCTTTAAATATGCTCTAAATCGTAAAAATACCACTTTTTGGATTTTCGATCTCTTTTTTCTGCTATCCCTGATGTTTAAAAAAAATGATACAATGATTTCACACAACATGCTAGCTATTAGACTCTCGATTGACAAGAGTTTCACCACCCTCCCTTCATTATAACCGAAGTTATTGTGCCCTAAAGAATCAACAAATCAGCATGCTTATCTCTGCTTACCCCGGGCAGAAAATGCTCATCTTTACACTCAATCATGACATTGACCTAGTGAACGTCTACCCCAAGTTTAAACATTCTAGCTTAATTAGAAGGAGAGTTATTGTGTTCCAAAAACTCGGCCCTTCAAATTGCTTCTATTTTTCATTTTCAATTCAAAATGGTGACTCCCAGTTGACCTAAATGAAAATTCTACTCCCGACGTTTTTTAGGCCTTCCTCCAAGGATTCAGAAAATATAATTCCCGTGTCTGTAAGTAAAATAGCAAAATGGCGTTTGAGGTTTTTACATTTCAAGATGGTGGCACTTCCGGGTTGAGCTACAAACTCCATTTTTTGTGTACCAATCAGTGGTCTCGGAACTAGTATCCAAAAAAAAAATTCAAGATGATTTGACCTATATTTCGTCGATTTTTTTGAAAATTTCAATCCTCAATTTCTCCAAGGGGAGATAATTTAGAAAATTTCTGAAGTCATCTTTCAAGTCGCATCATTAAGGTTTACTTACATATTAAATTTCATGAAAATCGTACAACTACTAAAGAAGTTGTCAAGTTGGTCTAAACGTCCGGTTCGATATCACAGCGACGAATTTTCGAAATTCGAAAATCCGAAATTGCAGATTTGAAGTAAATGTCTCAAGGTACTCATAGAAAAAAGAATTAATTAAATAGGTCAAATAGTCACAAAGTTACAGCATTGTAGGTTAAATGCATTCGTTCGTAAAATTCGGTGATTTCGGATTCGTAAAACGTTTTGAAAATAAATTTAATCAAGGTTCGCACCCCATTTATGGGGGGGTAGGTCAAAGTTTCAGAAAGATCCTATGGTTAGATTCTGAGAAATCCGATTTGCAGAAAATACACACAAAAAAAAAATAATAATAATAATAACTTTAACAGAAACAATAAGCTTTCATATGTAATATGAAAGCTTAATAATAATTTTAACAAAAACAATAGTGTTTCACACAAGCTTCGCAGTGTGAAACCCTAATAAGCCAAAAACAATTTTTTTATATAAAAAATGCAGGTAAAATTTACCGCACACCATCTATATACAGCACTTTGATCACGCACATACAGCAAAATTTCTAATTTTGAATGTTTACGAAAAGAATGTTTTATTTCTTTTTATATATGTACTATGTATATAAAAAAATAGGTTGCCAGGCAACGAAACATACGCCCACACAGCAGCCAAATCGTCCGGGCAGTCAACAAGAGTTGTTGCATTTTAAGTAATTATCAGAAAATCATAATTCAAACTCACTTATCACTACGGTGTAACTGTGATATCATTAGGGCCGAAACGATACGCTGTGCCACGATAGGATATAGCATGATGTTGTAGACCAACGATACGGGTGCATCACGATACACACGCCATTAATGTGAAATAGACTAAAGTTTTCTTGAAATAAAGAAAAAATACACAATGTGTTAAATTTATATTGTTTATTATTAGATAAATTAAAATTTTATGTTTAACTTTTAACCAATATGTTTTGCACATTTTTCATTTTGTGCGAAACACTCAAACAGGAAGTACGAAACAGGAAAACCAATATTCTCCCACACCTTCGATTGCAATCTGTTTCACAGAGAGTTACTTACGAATTATCTCTGTAACAGATGACTGTCCACAACACGTGCATTGACTGCACACGCCATCAGACATTGGCTCAACGGCTCGTGCAATGTTTACTTAACACCTAACTGCTTCGGGCAAAATGATGCATTTTACTCATTTTAATACCCATTTACACTAAATAGGAAATAATTTTTAACTACAAATACTTCAAACGTCTTTATTTATTTTTCTTTTACCTCAAAAAAATGTTTGAGAATTTAATTTGTCTGAGTAGAAAAGTTCATATGCCGTACTCATTAAGCCTCGTCGATGTCATGCTTATCAGTGATTTTAGCGGCCAAGCGAATATTCACTATGGGATCAGTTTGCTTCGATCGAACAGGCGGGTGGCTTTTCCATTTCAACTTCACCAAGTGTAACACTGCCACCACCAGTACTGGGCGTGAACATAATGGTCGAAAGACTAAGAGGGACTGTTAACCAAAATTTCAACGCGCTTTTCATTCATTCGAATAAGAGCCACCAGCATCGGGAGGAAGAAATGACTGTTAAATAAAATGCGATTTCATTGGTGTAAAACGCATTGCTTCCGGTATTTTGTCCAATGGAAAACATTGTCTTGTCCAGTTTCCGAGTCGTATTTTGCACGCGATTAGTAGGTCAGTTTTGCAATGATTGTGACGTCTGGATGCCCGGGCCTATAGAAGACGCGTGCTGTTTCTAGTCTATTTATAGCTACCGAGGGTTTCTTCTTTACTTAGGCCTTGTGTACGTACGTACTGAACTGATAGGTAATTTCTAAGGGTCCTACATATCTCATTTATTGAACAAATATCGCGATATAGTATGAAATTAATCGTGAACCTTAAATTGAAAAAAATATCACGATTATCGATATTCTTAAAAAAAATATCGTTCATCGTTTTCATGGAAAAAATCGCGGTACACCGGTTCACCGGTGAATCCTTTCAGCCCTAGATATCATCAAACGTTTTTTAAAATTAGATAATAATTGTGACCACCAGAGGGACCACAAGCTAAAAAGGGTGATTTTTCGTACAATCAGGGGCCATAATTCAGGAAGTTATGATCCGATATGGGCAAATATGCAATGGAACCAAGATCATTAGGTTATAAACATGTATTTCAAGTTTCATCAAAATCAGTTCAAAATTGTGGAGTCTATAAGGTCCACAACCTTGATATAACATATTTTCACACAATTCGCGTACAGACGGCGGCCATTTTATCCGTCAACTCTGGTCCGGTTTACACGAAATTCAAATTCTCTCTTCATTACCATGTACCACAAGGTAACAAAAACGATTTTTTGGACAATCAGGGGACATAATTCAGGAAGTTATGATCCGTTGGGCGCAAATATCGAAAAGAACCAAGATCTTTGGGTTATAAACATACATACCAAGTTTCATCAAAATTGGTTTAAAATTGTGAACTCTATAATAGGGTCCACAACCTTGATAAAACATATTTTCACACTATTCGTGTGTAAACGGCGGCCATTATGTCCTTCAATTCTAGTCCGATTTTCAAGAAATTCAAACCCTCTCTTCATTACCATGTAACGGTGATATAATCAAACGTTTTTTTTAAATCTATGATAATTTTGACCTCCAAGAGGAACCAAAAGCGATTTTTCGGACAATCCGGTGACATAATTCAGGAAGTTATGATCTGATGGGCGCAAATATCGAAAGGAACCAAGGTATTTGGGTTATAAACATACGTGTCATGTTTCATCAAAATCGGTTCAAACTTGTGACCTCTATAAGGTCCACAACCTTGATATAACATATTTTCATACTATTCTCGTACAAACGGCGGCCATTTTGTTTGTCAATTTTGGTCCGATTTTCACGAAATTCGAACTCAACCTTCATAAACATGCAACAGTGATATAACCAAATGTTTTTTTTTTAAATCGGATAACAATTTTGACCTCCAGAGGGACAACAAGCTAAAAAGGGCGATTTTTCGGACAATCAGGGGCCATAATTCAGGAAGTTACGATCCAATGGGCGCAAATATTGAAAGGAACCAAGATCTTTGGGTCATAAACATACATGTCAAGTTTCATCAAAATTGGTTCAAAATTGTGACCTCTATAAGGTCCACAACCTTGATATAACATATTTTCACAGTATTCGCATACAAACGGCGGCCATTTTGTCCGTCAATTTTGGTCCGATTTTCACGAAATTCAAACTCAACCTTCATAACCATGGAACGGTGATATAATCAAACGTTTTTTTTAAATCAGATAACAATTTTGACCTTCAGAGGGACCACAAGCTAAAAGATAGGCTGGCACTGCCAGGCAGGATACGCCCACATTTTTGAGAGATGGATAGAGAACAAGCAATACCGAAAGTGATTTTTCCTCATTAAGTCCTGTATTTCATACTGTATTGGGAGCAGCCATTTTGTTGGTCAGTTCCAGTCTGATATTAATGAAATTCGAAGCCGACAATGATTATGGTGGGACGGTACACAACCTAGAAATGTTACTTTTCGTCAAAATCGGATAAGAATTGTGACCTGTAGAGAGTCCACAACCATGATATACCATATTTTTACACTATTCGCGTACAAACGGCGACCATTTCGTCCGGCAATTTTGGTACGATTTTCACGAATTTCGAACTCAACCCTCCTTATGGTGCAACAGTAATATAATCAGAGTTTTTTTTTAAATCAGATAATAATTGTTCGAGAGATAGACAGAGAACAAGCAATACCGAAAGTGACTTTTCCTACAATCAAAGGCCATAATTCATTAAGTTACAATTTGATATGCGCAAATATCGAAAAGAATAAAAAATTTTAGGTTATAAACAATAGGGCCGAAAGGATTCACCGGTGAACCGGTGTACCGCGATTTTTTTCATGAAAACGATGAACGATATTTTTTTTAAGAATATCGATAATCGAGATTTTTTTTTCAATTTAAGGTTCACGATTATTTTCATACTATATCGCGATATTTGTTCAATAAATGAGACATGAAGAACCCTTAGAAATTGCCTATCGGTTCAGTACGTACGTACACAAGGCCTAAATGTAAAGAAACCCTCGGTAGCTATAAATAGACTAGGAACAGCACGCGTCTTCTATAGGCCCGGGCATCCAGACTTCGCAATCATTGCAAAATTGACCTACTAATCGCGTGCAAAATACGACTCGGAAACTGGATAAGACAATTTTTTCCATTGGAAAAAATACCGGAAGCCATGCATTTTACACCAATGAAATCGCATTTTATTTAACAGTCATTTTTTCCTCGCGATGCCGGTGGCTCTTATTCGAATGAATGAAAAGCGTGTTGATATTTTGGTTAACAGTCTCTCTTATAGTCTTTCGACTATTATGTTCACGCCCAGTACTGGTGGTAGCAGTGTTACACTTGGTGAAGTTGAAATAGAAAAGCCACCCGCCTGTAAACTGATCCCGCGGTGAATATTCGCTTGGCCGCTGCAATCACTAATAAGAATGACATCGACAAGGCTTAATGAGTTCGGCATATTAACTTTTTTACTCCGACAAATTAAATTCTCAACCATCTTTTTGAGGTAAAAGAAAAATAAATAAAGACGTTTGAAGTATTTGTAGTTAAAAAATATTTCCTATTTAGTGTAAATGGGTATTAAAATGAGTAAAAAGCATCATTTTGCCCGAAGCAGTTAGCTAGGTGTTAAGTAAACATTGCACAAGCCGTTGAGCCAATGACTGACGCCGCCTGCAGTCAACGCACGTGTTGTGGACAGTCATCTGTTACAGAGTTAATTCGTAAGTAATTCTCTGTGAAACAGATTGTGATCGAAGGTGTGGGAGTATAATGGTTTTCCTGTTTCGTACTTCCTGTTTGGGTGTTTCGCACAAAATAAAAAATGTGCCAAAAATATTGGTTAAAAGTTAAATATAAATTTTAATTTATCTAATAAACAATATAAATTTGTGTATTTTTTCTTTATTTCAAGAAAACTTTAGTCAATTTCACATTAATGGCGTGTGTATCGTGATGCACCCGTATCGTTGGGCTACGACATCATGCTGTATCATATCGTGGCACAGCGTATCGTTTCGGCCCTAATAAACAAGCATTTCAAGGTTTCGTCAAAATCAAATTAAAATTGTGACCTCTACATGGTTCACAACTTTGATATACCATACTTTTACACTGTTCGCGTACAAACGGCGGCCATTTTTTCTGGCAATTATGGTCCGGTTTTCTCCGAAATTCGAACTCAACCTTCCGTAGGGTGTAACAGTGCTGGAGTCAAACGTTTTTTTAAATCGGATAATAATTGCGACCTCCAGAGGGACCATAGGCGATTTTTCGGACAATCAGAGGCCATAATTCAGGAAGTTACGATTGGATATGTGCAAATAACGAAAGGAACCAAGAAATTTGGGTTATAACCATGCATTTCAAGTTTCATCAAAATCGAATTAAAATTGTAACTTCTACAGGGTCCACAACCATGATATACAATTTTTTAACAGTATTCGCGTACAAACGGCGGCCATTTTGTCTGTCAATTTTGGTCCGATTTTCCCGAAATTCGAACTCAACCTTCCTTACGGTGTAACGGTAATACTATCAACCGTTTTATTAAATCGGATAATAATTGTGACCACCAGAAGGACCACAAGCTAAAATATGGCGATTTTGCGTATAATCAGGGGACATAATTCAGGTAATTACGTTCTGATATGAGCAAATATCGAAAGGAACTAAGATCTTTGGGTTATTACCATGCATTTCAAGTTTCATCAAAATCGAATTAAAATTGTAACCTCTACAGGGTCCACAACCATGATATACAATTTTTTAACAGTATTCGCGTACAAACGGCGGCCATTTTGTCTGTCAATTTCGGTCCGATTTTCCCGAAATTCGAACTCAACCTTCCTTACGGTGTAACGGTAATACTATCTTGGTTCCTTTCGATATTTGCGCCTATCTGAATGTAATTTCCTGATTATGGCCCCTGATTGTCCGAAAAATCACCCTTTTTAGCTTGTGGTCCCTCTGGAGGTGAAAATTGTTATCGGATTTAAAAAAACGTTTGATTATATCACCGTGCCATGGTTATGAAGGTTGAGTTCCAATTTCGTGAAAATCGGACCAAAATTGATGGACAAAATGGCCGCCGTTTGTACGCTAATAGTGTGAAAATATGTTATATCAAGGTTGTGGACCTTATAGAGGTCACAATTTTGATGAAACTTGACATGTTTGTTTATAACCCAAAGATCTTGGTACCTTTCGATATTTGTGCCCATCGGATCGTAACTTCCTGAATTATGGCCCCTGATTGTCCGAAAAATTGCCCTTTTTAGCTTGTGGTCCCTCTGGAGGTCAAAATTGTTATCGGATTTAAAAAAAACGTTTGATTATATCACCGCTCCATGGTTATGAAGGTTGAGTTCGAATTTCATGAAAATCGGACCAAAATTGACGGACAAAATATCCGCCGTTTGTACGCGAATAGTGTGAAAATATGTTATATCAAGGTTGTGGACCTTATAGAGGTCACAATTTTGAACCAATTTTGATGAAGCTTGACATGTATGTTTATAACCCAAAGATCTTGGTTCCTTCCGATATTTGCGCCCATCGGATCGTAACTTCCTGAATTATGGCCCCTGATTGTCCGAAAAATCATCCTTTTGAACCAATTTTGATGAAGCTTGACATGTATGTTTATAACCCAAAGATCTTGGTTCCTTTCGATATTTGCGCCCATCGGATCGTAACTTCCTGAATTATGGCCCCTGATTGCCCAAAAAAGCGCCCTTTTTAGTTGTGGTCCCTCTGGAGGTCAAAATGGTTATCTGATTTAAAAAAAACGTTTGATTATAGCACCATTCCATGGTTATGAAGGTTGAGTTTGAATTTTTTGAAAATCGGACCAAAATTGACGGACAAAATGGCCGCCGTTTGCACGCGAATAGTGTGAAAATGTGTTATATAAAGGTTGTGGACCTTATAGAGGTCACAATTTTGAACCAATTTTGATGAAACTTGACATGTATGTTTTATTGTTTATAACCCAAAGATCTTGCTTCCTTTCGATATTTGCGCCCATCGGATCGTAACTTCCTGAATTATGGCCCCGGATTGTCCGAAAAATCGCCCTTTTTAGCTTTTGGTTCCTCTGTAGGTCAAAATTATTATCTGATTTTAAAAAACGTTTGACTATATCACCGTTACATAGAAATGAAGAGAGACGTTGAATTACGTGAAAATCGGACTAGAGTTAATGGACAAAATGGCCGCCGCTTGTACACGAATAGTGTGAAAATATGTTATATGTGGACCCTATAGAGGTCACAATTTTGAATTGAATTGATGAAACTTGACATGTATGTTTATAACCCAAAGATCTTGGTTCCTTTTGATATTTGCGCCCATCGGGTCATTACTTCCTGAATTATGTCCCCTGATTGTTCGAAAAATCACCCTTTTTAGCTTGTGGTAAATTCTCAATAATGGCTTAAAAACTGGTAGGTGGAAAGAGTCACGTAGCAGCATTGACTGAAAAATAAAATGAAACTAAAGAGAAACTTCCAAAGACTCATTCTAAATTCTATCATTTTTAGTGACTGAATCAGTGAAATAATTACACAGAGGTTGGACGGATTGTGTGTGGAAAATATCTGCTTATTTGATTAGAGAGGGTCTTTTTTTAAAACATTAATTAGATTACATTTCAACAAACACAACAGTGTAAAAAGTTATTTTCTAGTTTGTGCCCGGGTTTATGTCTACTCTCTTGCCAAAACATGAAACAAGAATCGAGCAAGATGGCCGTTAGAAATGGTTCCACTACTACTGATGCCTTCCGTCATACTTCAGGCACAGTAGTGGCTTTTCCTACATAGTTCCTTTGCGCAAGTTTTGTAGTCAAATGACTACAAAAAGTTTACTGGCCTATAGCTCCCTTAATTTACACAGACACTAACCCCAAACTGTACTGCACATAGCTTAAAGGAGCTAAGTCTTTAACTCAATGTCATCCAAAATCTTCAACATAGAAAACACGAATTATTTGTCAATTTTAATCAAAATTGATGATGTGATCTTACCGGAAAAAGATGGGCTTCTGATATTCAATATTTAAGAAAAAATAAATATTTTACCATTGGTACACGAATCGTGTACCATAATGCGCTTCAGCCCCAGTTCTAGCAATAGACTCGAGGAACGAGGCTAAAACATTGTACCAAATCAAACGGCGCATGTAGACTGGAATAACTAGACGCTAAAAAAATGCCTTCAGTTGACACTTCTGTACGGTGGCTGATAAGGGACATGAAAAATAATATAATTTGATTTTTTTAATATTCACCCAAGTCAATTTTAATATAATTTGTTTTTTATAATTTTCACCCAAGTCAATTTTAATTTCCACCCAAGTCAATTTTAATATAATTAGTTTTTTATAATTTTCACCCAAGTCAATTTTAATATAATTTGTTTTTTATAATTTTCACCCAAGTCAATTTTAATTTCCACCCAAGTCAATTTTAATATAATTAGTTTTTTATAATTTTCACCCAAGTCAATTTTAATATAATTTATTTTTTATAATTTTCACCCAAGTCAATTTTAATATAATTTGTTTTTTATAATTTTCACCCAAGTCAATTTTAATTTCCACCCAAGTCAATTTTAATTTTCACCCAAGTCAATTTTAATTTAATTAGTTTTTTATAATTTTCACCCAAGTCAATTTTAATATAATTTATTTTTTATAATTTTCACCCAAGTCAATTTTAATATAATTTGTTTTTTATAATTTTCACCCAAGTCAATTTTAATTTCCACCCAAGTCAATTTTAATATAATTTGTTTTTTATAATTTTCACCCAAGTCAATTTTAATTTCCACCCAAGTCAATTTTAATATAATTTGTTTTTAATAATTTTCACCCAAGTCAATTTTAATTTCCACCCAAGTCAATTTTAATATAATTTGTTTTTTATACACCCACATGGAAATGTGGTCGTATATTGTTGTCGCCCCGTCCGTCCTCCGATTCGTTGTCCACAATTTCTTGCGAACGCTCTAAAGGTTAAAGTTAATATCCTATTGACCTTAAATTTATACACAGTGTTTAAGGTCATGAGACGAAGAATCCTATTGATTTTCTGCGTTATCCCATAATTATTGCCAGTTACTGATCACTTTTTAAAATCTTGTGAACGCTCTATAGGCTAAAGTTAAACATGCATTATGCAAGAGCTAAATCTTCCTATTGCAGGCCTTTTTATTTAGGCCTGAAATGTTTTCAAAAGTATTAATTAGACATCAATTAACTGATCCAGGCCTTAATCATCTGTCGATGGCATCAGATTTCTCCGATATTAAACAGATTAGAATGGTTTAATCAAATATGGTGGACCGTGATGTAGCTTTGATCAACCAGTACCGTGGTTGAAATTATTGCACACATCTGTCAAACCTTCAAAGGCTAATATTTTCGCTTGTAATAGAGTAATTTGAATGAAATTTTCAACTTATTCATTTTACATTATCTACTTTCGAACTATTATAGCAAGAATGGCTAGTTTTTAATCTAAATCTTACATAATGTATCTTTAATACCCGATTGACTTAAAATTATTATTTAATGGGCTATTACTGGTAATAAGGTTTTCCTGTGTTGTAAACGTTCCCCTTACTGACAGAAGAAAAAAAAATATGCGACAACCCTTGTTGACTGTCCGCACGACTTAGCTGTTGTGGGCGTATGTTTGCAATGTAATGATGGACCATTCTGCCCAAGCGGCCGTCCCGCCTATTATTCTTCGAAATCCCTTTGCTGTCAAGGGTGGGGTTTCGGGTGGGAAAATAAATGTGCAGGGGTCGACAATCTTTGTCGGCAGCTGACAGTGAAACGCATTGAAATAAAATGAATTGAGGGTTTAACGTCCTACTCAACTGGGTTGATCAATGCAGTATGTTAGAAGGAAATTTTGCTCCGACAGCAGCACAAGATCTCTGATATATATATGAAATTTCAACTGTCCAGAGTTATTTTACATGTACGCCAATGTGTACCAGGGGCCTGGATATTGATATCAGCAAGCACCCATCATAGACAACGCTACCGAACATCCAAACATAGAATTCAGCGCAGTTTGTTGTAAAGATATAACAAAAAACAACTTGACCTATCCTATGAGCACTACTGAAAGATGGGTCATACGCATGGCTCTTGACCTTACTACTGGAAACTAGCACAGATAGCTATGCCATTTACTCAAAAGGGCACCTTTTCTTGGACTTGGGACACTTCAAATGGACTTTGTGGTTCCTTTCAGTTTAATTTCTGCATATTTTCAAAAAGAAAAAAAGTGTATTACACTTTCCAATATATTTATATGGCAGCTCTCCCCAGGTAGATTCTCACAAAAATTATTGAATTGAGATTTTGGAGCGTAAAATCCACTCGACACAAATCAAGTCATTTCAGGTAGTGGTCTTTCGTAGTGAAAACAAAACTGGGGTACTGGACGACCAACCCTACTCCTTGCTATGTACGAGCGGGAAATCGAAACCACTCGACACAAATTAAGTTATTTCAGGACTATGACTCGTTCATTTCAATAGTCAGTTTGTGGTAGTGGTGTTTCATAGTGAAAACAAAACTGGAGGACTGGACGAACAACCCTACTCCTTGCTACCTACAAGCGGGAAATGGAAATCATGCCACTTGAATTATGATGCAAAGTATACGTTTAACATAAAAAGCCATCATGTTATAATATAAAAGATCTTTATTATACTAGTAATAGCATTTTCTGGTGACATATAATTTAAACAAGAACTGATAATAAAAGTATGAGAAAAATATCTATTTGATATAAGGTCAAACATAATCTATTATAATTACATAATGTAAAACATAAACTAATACAATCTGATACATGTAATTAAGGTGTGAGAAAAATATCTGTTTAATATAAGATAAAACATAATACATTACAATCTGCTATTAAAGTAGGAGATAAATATCTCTTTGAACAAAAATAATAATCCAGGGGCCTGTTTTACAGAATTTTAACTAAGATAAAAACCTAATTTTAGTAATTTGATTGAATAGTGTAGGATTGATTCTAGAGCTTAGCCAATCAAAATTGAAATATGTACTAAAATTTGGATTTTATCTTTAGTTAAGATTTCGAGAAACAGGGCCCAGGATGTTACAATCTGACATGTGACACTATCAGAAGATACCAATATCTTTCAGTTTCATCAAAATTAGATAAAATCTTGAGGATCCACAAACTGAAAATGTTATACTTTGTACAATCAGGAGCCATATTCCAGGACGTTTTGCTTGGTCCATTATGCACGAATATGAAAAGAAACACATCTTTTAGATATAAATTTCAAGTTTCATCAAAATCTTGTTATTGCATAGTTTTAGACTACATATGTAGATGTATTTTTATCGGGTAGTTTTTGTCCAATTTTCACGAAATTTGAACTCAACCATCATTAGAGTGAACAATGATAATATTGAAACGTTTTTTTTAAAAGGAACCAAGATCTTTGTGATATAAACATAAATTTAAAGTTTCATCAAAATTGGATAGAAATTGGGACATCTACAGGTGCAAGCAACCTTGATACATATTTTTACACATTTAAAATTTGCATTTTTAAAATCAGATCAAAATTGAGACCTCTAGCGGAATAACCAAGCTAACAAAATTTTTTTTCATACAATCAAGCTCCATAATCCAGAAGGTAAGAATCAGGTATACACGAATATCGACAAGAACCACGATCTTTGGATTATAAAGATATGTTTCGGGTTTAATAAAGTCAGATAAAAATTTCCACAAGACAAAAGTCTGATTTTTCGTAAAATTAGGGACCTTAATTCATGAAGTTACTATCAGATACATGCCAATTTCGATAGGAGATATTTGAAGTTTTGTGATATTGTGAACAGGAGGGCAGTGGCGAAGACAATGAACATCGACATACAAATGTGGGCGTATAAGAACTGATAATTAAAGTATGAGAAAAATATCTCTTTGATATAAGATAACATAATCTATCATAAACAGAAATAAACATTGGCAATAAAAGAACTATAATAAAAATATCCTTTTGGTATATAACTTGAAAGGGGAATTATACCCAACTATGATCTACATGTATGTCAATACTGCATCTCTAAGATTCCAAAAATTGGATTTAAAGAACTTCCACAATAAATTAAAAGTTCATCTCTATGAAGACATGAGTTATGGATTCAATTATGTAAGAAATATAAAGAAAGTATGCCATTTAAAATATTGAACTTCATGATATACATGTAATGGGTTACTGAGTAAGCTTCATACACTCTATAGATTGTATTCAGTATGTCAATACTGCATCTCTAAGATTCCAAAAATTAGATTTAGAAAACTTCCACAATAAATTAAAAGTTCATCTCTATGAGGACATGAGTTATAGATTCAATTATGTAAGAAATATTAAGGAAGTATGCCATTTAAAATATTGAACTTCATGATATACATGTAATGGGTTACTGAGTGTGTTTCATACACTCTATAGATTGTATTCAGTAGGTCAATACTGCATCTCTAAGATTCCAAAAATTAGATTTTAAAAACTTCCACAATAAATTAAAAGTTCATCTCTATGAAGACATGAGTTATGGATTCAATTATGTAAGAAATATAAAGAAAGTATGCCATTTAAAATATTGAACTTCATGATATACATGTAATGGGTTACTGAGTATGCTTCATACACTCTATAGATTGTATTCAGTAGGTCAATACTGCACCTCTAAGATTCCAAAAATTAGATTTAAAAAACTTCCACAATAAATTAAAAGTTCATCTCTATGAAGACATGAGTTATGGATTCAATTATGTAAGAAATATAAAGAAAGTATGCCATTTAAAATACTTCATGATATACATGTAATGGGTTACTGAGTGTGCTTCATACACTCTAGAGATTGTATTCAGTATGTCAATACTGCATCTCTAAGATTCCAAAAATTAGATTTAAAAAACTTCCACAATAAATTAAAAGTTCATCTCTATGAAGACATGAGTTATGGATTCAATTATGTAAGAAATATTAAGAAAGTATGCCATTTAAAATATTGGACTTCATGATATACATGTAATGGGTTACTGAGTGTGTTTCATACACTCTATAGATTGTATTCAGTAGGTCAATACTGCATCTCTAAGATTCCAAAAATTAGATTTTAAAAACTTCCACAATAAATTAAAAGTTCATCTCTATGAAGACATGAGTTATGGATTCAATTATGTAAGAAATATTAAGAAAGTATGCCATTTAAAATATTGAACTTCATGATATACATGTAATGGGTTACGGAGTGTGCTTCATACACTCTATAGATTGTATTCAGTATGTCAATACTGCATCTCTAAGATTCCAAAAATTAGATTTAAAAAACTTCCACAATAAATCAAAAGTTCATCTCTATGAAGACATGAGTTATGGATTCAATTATGTAAGAAATATAAAGAAAGTATGCCATTTAAAATACTTCATGATATATACATGTAATGGGTTACTGAGTGTGCTTCATACACTCTATAGATTGTATATTCAGTATGTCAATACTGCATCTCTAAGATTCCAAAAATTAGATTTTAAAAACTTTCACAATAAATTAAAAGTTCATCTCTATGAAGACATGAGTTATGGATTCAATTACATGTATGTAAGAAATATTAAGAAAGTATGCCATTTAAAATACTGAATTTCATGATATACATGTAATGGGTTACTGATTCAATATCTCCTAACAGTGCTTCATACACTCAATAGATTGTATTCAGTACGGTTTTACAAACGTAATAAAACATACGCACACACAGCAGCCAAATCGTCCGGGCAATCAACAAGAGTTGTTGCATTTTAAGTAATCATCAGAAAATCATAATTCAAACTCACCCATAACTACGGTGTAACTGTGATATATATAATCAAATGTTTTCTTAAATCAGATAATAATTGTGACCACCAGAGGGACCACAAGCTCAAAAGGGTGATTTTTCGTACAATCAGGGGACATAATTCAGGAAGTTACGATCCGATATGGGAAAATATGCAATGGAACCAAGATCATTAGGTCATTATGTATTTCAAGTTTCATATAAATCAGTTCAAAACTGTGACCTCTATAGGGTCCACAACCTTAAAGGACAATATTGGTGCCAGTCATTATCACATATGTGATAGACCTGATTAAACACTTTCCAAATATAATATTAACACAGATCATCGCTACCATAGAGGAGTAATAAAGGATTCATAAATCGAATGTGACGAACGCCAAAGGAAAACACGAGTTATTCCTCCATATAACTAACTGAAGTGACTAGTGATAACAGATACATGGGCAAATATCTGCTCTCTAATAATTCCCTCGAAGACCTAAAGTTGCTGTGTGACACTGTGAGAGAATATCTTACAATTCATAAAAAGAATTGACTGCCACTACATAAGAGAACACGAAAGAAAAACAGAAAAAAGTTCGTGCATTACCATGTTTTTATAAGGTAGGGGAGACCGGGGCACATTGAACCACCATGGATATATCCTTTATAAATAATACTATACAACCCAACACTATACGGTGTTCAATGTGCCCCGGTCTCCCCTATGGAATGAATAAAAACAAGGGGCTGTACGGAGTATTTCTATTTTTCCCGTGTTCTCTTATCTTATGACACTTAATTACTTTTTTGAATCGTCAGGTATCCTCTTGCGGTCCCACATAACAACTTTTTGTCTTCGAAGGAATTATTAGTGAGCAGAAATTCGGCCGTTTATCTGTCATCACTCATCACTTCCGTCATTCACATAGAGAGATTACTCGTATTTTCCTTTGGCGTTCGTCACTTCCGATTTATGAATCCTTGTGTTAATATTATATTTGGAAAGTGTTTAATCAGTTCTATCACACATGTGATAATGACTAGCACCAATATTGTCCTTTAATATAACATATTTTCAAACAATTCGCGTACAGACGGCGGCCATTTTATCCTTCAACTCTGGTCTGATCTCTGTGTTAATATTATATTTGGAAAGTGTTTAATCAGTTCTATCACATATGTGATAATGACTGGCACCAATATTGTCCTTTAATATAACATATTTTCAAACAATTCGCGTACAGACGGCGGCCATTTTATCCTTCAACTCTGGTCCGATTTTCACGAAATTCAAATTTTCTCTTCATTACCATGAAACTGTGATATAATCAAATGGTTTTTTAAATCGGATAATAATTTTGACCTCCAGAGGGACCACAAGCTAACAAAAGCGATTTTTCAGACAATCAGGGGACATAATTCAGGAAGTTATGATCCGATGGGCGCAAATATCGAAAGGAACAAAGATCTTTGGGTTATAAACATACATGTCAAGTTTCATCAAAATCGGTTCAAAATTGTGACCTCTATAGGGTCCACAACCTTGACATAACATATTTTCACACTATTCGTGTACAAACGGCGGCCATTTTGTCCGTCAAGTCTATTATGATTTTCACGAAATTCAAACTCTCTCATCATGTAACGGTGATATAATCAAACGTTTTTTTAAATCGGATAATAATTTTGACCTCCAGAGGGACCAAAAGCTAACAAAAGCGATTTTTCGGACAATCAGGGAGAGAGAGAGAGAGAAATGGTGTTTAACGTCCACTCGACACAACTAGGTCATTTCGGGACTAACGGACAATCAGGGGACATAATTCAGGAAGTTATGATCCGATGGGCGCAACTATCGAAAGGAATCAAGATCTTTGGGTTATAAATATACATGTCAAGTTTCATCAAAATTGGTTCAAAATTGTGACCTCTATAGGGTCCACAACCTTGACATAACATATTTTCATACTATTCGTGTACAAACGGCGGCCATTTTGTCCGTCAAGTCTATTATGATTTTCACGAAATTCGAACACAACCTTCATAACCCTAAAACGGTGATATAATCAAACGTTTTTTTAAATCGGATAACAATTTTGACCTCCATAGGGACCACAAGCTAAAAAGGGCGATTTTTCGAACAATCAGGGCCATAATTCAGAAAGTTACCATCCGATGGGCGCAAATATGGAAAGGAACCAAAATCTTTGGGTTATAAATAAACATGTCAAGTTTCATCAAATTCAGTTCAAAATTGTGACCTCTATAAGGTCCACAACCTTGATATAACATATTTCACACTATTCCGTACAAACGGCAGCCATTTTGTCCGTCAATTTTGTCTGATTTTTACGAAATTCGATCTCAACCTTCGATCTCAACCATGGAACGGTGATATAATAATCAAACATTTTTTTAAATCGGATAACAATTTTGACCTCCAGAGGGACCACAAGCTAAAAAGTGTGTTTTTTTCGGACAATCAGGGGCCATAATTCAGGAAGTTACGACCCGATTGGCGCAAATATCGAAAGGAACCAAGATCTTTGGGTTCTAAACATGCAGCTTCATCCAAATCGGTTCAAAATTGTGACCCCTACACTGTTCACAAGTTAAAAAACGTGATTTTTCGCACAATCAGGGGCCATAACCCATGAAGTTACAGTCCGATACATGCCAATATCGAAAGGAACCAAGATCTTAGGGTGATAAACCTATATTTTAAGTTTCATTGAAATCGGATAAAAATTGTGACCTGTAGTCTGTTCACAAACAATTGTGGACGGATGGACAGACGTCCGGACGGACGAGGGTGACGACAATATACGTCCACATGAAAATGTGGGCGTATAAAAATGTCTGCTTTTTGTAGTAAATGCACAGGATGTATTGGATTTCTTAGTAGGCAGAGTTTACATTGACAAATCATAGTTAATAGTATCCAGAAGATAAACTAAGAGGTCATCTGCTTCTAGCATATTTGATGGCTGTGTCTTGCCATTTAGGTCCATTGTTAACAAAAATAATTCCCTAAATTCTTCTTTGCAACATGGTGTAGTCTTAACTAGAGCTTCTGATAAAGTAGCCAGTTCATTTGTGTTCAATAGCTGTAGATAGTCCTGACTGCCATTTAACTCTGGCAAGCAATATATGACATCGGGTTTACCATATGGTTGTTGGGAATTTCTAGATCTTCTGATGGAATGAGTGTTCCACATTTCAACAATTCTTTCAAGTTCTGTTCGAAGCAGATTAATATAACAGAATATAATACATTGGATGTCCAGCTCTTCAGACGTATCAATTATACCTGCATCTGACATTGCTTTGAAATGATTAATCCAAGTTGTCATTCCCATCATGCCAAACTTGCTCCACCAATTTTCGATTCGCTGATTAGCAGTAGACTTTCCATACAGAAAATGAACTTGCATATTGTCTTCATTTTCAGTGTTCAATGTGCTCAATGAATTTTGCATCAATTCGACATGCACGTTCTCTGTTCCCCGATCGGCTCGAATTTTGAGAGGAATACCATTAATCTCTTTGATACACCTTGCAAAATATGAACAAATGACAAATGGATCCTTATTTGTTGATGCAACCTCTAACCACAATATTTTACGGGAATAACCATCAATACACCCATGGATGCCAAATCCAAATTGTTTAAGTTTATCCCAACCATCGATATGCCATAAATAATTTGGACCTTTAACAGAGTATTCTCTTCTTTTAAGCCTTCTTTGTTTTCGTCCCTCTACGCCCAACGGGTCCAGATGTTTTAAAACAAGCCTGATTTGTTCTCGAGATACTGCCAGCTGGTACTTCTGTTGTATTCTTTTGTGCATCAGACGATACCCTAAATCTTTACCACATCCTGAAATTTCGGATTCAACAGCAGTCACAACTGATTCAAAATATCTTGGTCCAGTATTTCGACACAAACCAAATTGCTTTAGCTTACGTTTTAATTGTCTATATCCGAACTGTACACCATGATATGCAATAAGAAAAGCTAATATTTCAAAACAGGTTAATCCTCGATGGAAATAGTCCGATATTATCTCTTGTTCGCTCCGTGATCCGGAGCTGTTATCCATAATTGCTGCGTCACGTAAAGATGGCGATCATTGATATACACAAGTTACATCAAGTAAAGATGGTGATGATTGATATACACAAGCTACATCAAGTAAAGATGGTGATGATTGATATACACACGTTACACGTAAAGATGGTGATGATTGATATACACAAGTTACACGTAAAGATGGCGATGATTGATATACACAAGTTACATCACGCAACGGTGGCGATGATTGATATACACAAGTTACATCACGTAACGATGGCGATGATTGATATACACAAGTTACATCACGTAACGATGGCGATGATTGATAAACACAAGTTACATAAGTCCAAAGTATGAATTACTGAATGCCAAATCATACATAGGGAACAAATATTCATCTTTAAGATGTTGATCATAAGTGATTGGTAATGTAAGTCTGTTAACGCAGGTGTTGGCTGTGGGTATTAGGGATATAGCCTCCGAAAATTGTATACTTGGTGCCACATTATAGCCTAAAACTGGAACAAGATCACCTCCGGTGATGAAGGTCAATATATTTCCTAAATTGATGTTACCTCTTCGTCCACCTGCAAAAGAACAATCACAACCTAATTAGTGCTACAGCTATGTAATCGGCCACCTCAACAAACTTCGCTTTTCCATTACAATATTGATTCCGTTCAACAAAGTGTTTCATAATTCTAATCACAACAACATACAAAGGATAATGTCAGAACTGCATCTTCACGTAGATTTTGTGTTAACAACATTGGGTCTAAACCATATTGTATGACGTTATCTTTTTGTGTTTGTTTTTCAAACTTTTAAAGTGGTGATTTATTATTTCATGTAGGTTTGATTATCCTACATTTCTACTTTTAGTTGAGGATTTGAGGATTTCCATGCCATTAGCAACAGTAACAGCAGCAAAATAGTAGGGGGGGGGGGAACAAGAAACATAGCTACTACAGAAATACTACTCACTTGCAACTTCTCTTAGGTATTTTATAAATTTGGAATATATAAAGGATTCTGCAATTCTCTTATTGCAGCCCTCAGGGCTGAACTCAGACTTTAAGATGTGTATCAGAAACTTCACAGTTAGAGGTTTATCTTCACCAGGTGTAAAGAAGTTAATCAAAGTAGGTAAAGCGGTGCATAGCTAAAAGATATAATAAAAATAGGTTGCCAGGCAACGAAACATACGCCCACACAGCAGCTAAATCGTCCGTCCGGACAGTCAACAAAAGTTGTCGCATATCAGAAAATCATTAGAATTTGTTTGGTTTTTATAAAGTTCTGCCCCACGCCAAGGTTAAGTATACAAAACATTTAATATTCTGGATTTGGCTGTTCAATTATCGATTTTCAAGAATTTCACACTCAACCATCACAAACGTGTAACAGGGATATAGTCAAACGGCTTTCTAATTCAGAGTGAAATTGTGATCTCCATAGGGTCCACAAGGTAAAAAAACCATGATATTTTGTAGTCAGGGGCCATAATTCAGAAAGTTATGGTCCAATGTGCCCGAATATCGAAAGGAACCGCGAACTTTGGGTTATAAACTTAAATTTCAAATTTCATCAAAATCGGATTAAAATTGTGACCTTTACAGAGTCCACAACCTTGATATATCATATTTTTATTAGTGTCAGCCATTTTGTTCAACAGTTTTGGTCTGATTTTTTTACAAAATTCGACCTCAAAGTTCAATACAGTGAAACAGTTAAATAAACAAATGTTTTTTAAAATCGGATAATAGTTGTGACCTCCAGAGGGACCACAAGCTAAAAAGGCATTTTTTAGTACTATCAGGGGCCATAATTCAGGCAGTTACAATTCGATATGCGCAAATATCGAAAGGAACTAAGATCTTTGGATTATAAACATAACTCTAACAGTAATTATCGGAATTCGCTGAAAATCAATAGGCTTCTTTGTCTCATGACCTTAAACACTATGTATAAATTTAAAGTCAATCGGATATTAAAGCCCCAATAACACTCTTGTTGTAACTAAATAATATGTCCCAATCTTCATTCTGGTCAACAAATTGTATTATTTTACAATATTCCAATTAATTGATGATATAAATTTCATCTTAACACACCTAATTTAAAAAACTGGAAAAATTCAACTAATTGATTGGAAAAGTCTAACGTAAACCTTTTCAAATGTGACTTTGATTTCAAGTATTTCGAACCCTCTGGAAAAGTAAAATAGGTCGTAATGGATAATTTACACAACAGGTAGGACACTTAAACATCTAGTACTTAGAATAAGGCTATTTTTTATTTTCTGGGGCTGCCAAGCCAGCAAGAGTGTTATTGTCCCTTTAACTTGGGCCCCTAGAGTGTCCACAAGCAATTGTGGATGCCGGACCGACGGACAAGGTAGATTTTTCGGACAATCAGGGGACATAATTCAGGAAGTTACAATCCAATGGACGCAAATATAGAAAGGAACCAACATCTGTTGAGTTATAAACATACATGTCAAGTTTCATCAAAATCGGTTCAAAATTGTGACCTGAAAAGGGTCCACAACCTTGATATAACATATTTTCACACTATACGCGTACAAACAGCGGCCATCTTGTCTGTCAATTTTGGTCCTATTTTCACGAAATTCAAACTCAACCTCCATAACTGTGTAACAGAGATATATATAAACGTTTTTTTTAAATCAGATAACAATTTTGACCTCCAGAGGGACCACAAGCTAAAAAGGGCGATTTTTCGGACAATCAGGGGCCATAATTCAGGAAGTTACGATCCGATGGGTGCAAATATCGAAAGGAACCAACATCTGTTGAGTTATTATAAACATACATGTCAAGTTTCATCAAAATCGGTTCAAAATTGTGACCTGAAAAGGGTCCACAACCTTGATATAACATATTTTCACACTATACGCGTACAAACAGCGGCCATCTTGTCTGTCAATTTGGGTCCTATTTTCACGAAATTCAAACTCAACCTCCATAACTGTGTAACGGAGATATATATAAACGTTTTTTTTAAATCAGATAACAATTTTGACCTCCAGAGGGACCACAAGCTAAAAAGGGCGATTTTTCGGACAATCAGGGGCCATAATTCAGGAAGTTACCATCCGATGGGTGCAAATATCGAAAGGAACCAAGATCTTTGGGTTATAAACTATGTATTTCAAGTTTCATCCAAATGTGACCTCTAACACTGTTCACAAGCTAAAAATGTTATTTTTCGTACAATCAGGGGCCATAACCTATCTGATAAATGCCAATATTAAAAGGAACTGAGATCTTAGGGTGATAAACCTATATTTAAAGTTTCATCGAAATCAGATAAAAATTGTGACGGATGGACGGACATGGGCGATGACAATATATGTCCACATGAAAATGTGGGCGTATAAAAATAACTGAGTTTTAGATAATAATGTAGCAATATTCAATGCCAATTAGCAGATGCTGATTTGAGGGACATTGGGTACCCAGCATATAGATCTTGCATCAACTCTGAGACAAGGCTTAAGATGGACTGTACAATCACAAGATACACCCATACATCATAGTGGGTGTATAAAAGTTGGATACACCTAAACTTTGCAGCTTTAAAGTTACTGAAAATTGAACTTTTCTGCACATTAGTTTTTACCCACTCAACACATTTAAGCACTTCTTATAAAATCATAATAAACATAGTTTTTAGTACCGTGAATATTCCCAAAGCATCCAGCCCCTTCCTCAGATCCTTGATACATGTTCTAGGTTCAGTGGAGTTGAACACTTCTTCTACTAATTCAGCAGTAAAAACTCTTGGACTAGGACCATTTTGAAGAAGACTTATTGCTAAGAAAAATAACAGACATAAATATGTTATTTCATTAAAATTGTGTTTAAATAAAACAAAGATCCACCACATTGTACTTGGATGGCATGGATCTATGACTATGTTTATCTTTAAAATTAAATTCGATTTTAGGACATGTCACACAGCTTGTTGTCCTCAACAGAGAATACAAAATGACTAGTCATCACAATATTCCACCCTTGCACTTGTTTGGAAGGCATAAAGAAAAACAACTTCTTGGAATATAATAGGCAGATGAATGTGAAAGTGTTATAAAGGTATATTGAACAGTTTCTAAGATATGCTCTAGAATAATTACATATACCAAGAACTAAATCAAATGTATAGTAAACATTCAAACATAACGCTAACGCTACAATATACGTCAATATTCTTGCTTTGATTGTTATGGTACTTTGTCAAGAAGGCTAGGCGTTTTCTTTGTTTAGCGTTGAGGGTCGTGCCTCAACATCAATAGTTGCCGTCCTTAGAGTAAAAGGAATAAGTATACGAAGATAATCCATTCAGAATTGTGACTTCCTAACGCTAAAAGCAAAAGTTGGCGTGGCTCTGCCCCTGGGGGTCGGGACATTCACCAAAATCAATAGTGGACACCCTCAGGCTATACGGACGGTTTTATAAATTGAATGATAATTATGACCTCTAGAGAGACCACAAGCTAAAAAGGGTGATTTTTCGTACAATCAGGGGCTATAATTCTGGAAATTACGATCCGACATGCACAAATATCTAAAGGAACCAAGATCTTTGGGTTATAAATATCCATTTCAAGTTTGATCAAAATCAGTTCAAAATTGTGACCTCTACAGTGTTCACAAGCTAAAAACATGATTTTTCGTACAATCAGGGGTCATAACCCATTAAGTTACGGTCCGATACATGCCAATATTGAACGGAACTGAGATCTTAGGGAGATAAACCTATATTTCAAGTTTTGTTGAAATTGGATAAAAATTGTCACCTGCAGAGTGTCCACAAGCAAACTGTGGACGGACGGACGGACAAACAGGGGCGATGGCATAATACGTCCCCATGAAAATGTGGGCGTATAAAAATGGAAATAAATGAAATAAACGTCCTAATGGTTCATACAATGAAGGACATGTTGTACCAAGGCCTACTCTAAAATCGAATTTCAACTGGCCACGGATATTGTATGTGCATGCTATGTATTCACAGGACCTTGGTACTTCGTCCCAACCAAACGGCTAACCAGCTGTCCTTGGCAGTCCCTCCGTCCTGCACCAATTAAAAGGGGGAACCACGTCGCAAAACTCGATGAACTTCCTCGGTCAATGCAGGACATGTCCACATGACCTCCAGGCTAGCAAGCCAGTGTCTGAACCACTTAGCCAACAAGCCAACACTGAGGCTGATGTTCCCCGCCGAAATCCCAAAATAAAGAGATGACACATTAATTAATCGCACATTTATTTTTTTTCAAAAGTATCAAGCAATCAAGTTTCACCACTCTCTATCTGATAGAATCAAGGTTATCTTGTCCCAAAGCATCGACCAATGAAATTGATTAGCTCTGCTTAGCTTTAGCTTGAAATGTTAATCATTGAACTGAATCAAGACATTCACCTAATCAAGTTTCAACATTCTACCTCAATTAGAAGGAAAATTTTTGTGTCCCCAAAAGTGTGACGGACGGACGAACCCATTTTAATAATCCCCTGCTTTATTCGAAGGGCAGAGACAAAAAAATAGTTGCTGACTGGATAATGAATGGTCAACAATCGGGCCAGTGCAGCTAGTATCTATGACAACAATGTTCTACTCAACACCACTACACAACACAGCTTACAGTGGTGTAATCAGAAACTGTTTACACAAGATGTTTTATTATCCTACTGTCATTCAGACCTGTTTTCGGCTGAAATAATACAAAATACTTTGAAAATTATATAAATTTGATGCTTCCAAATCAAAATTGCGATTATTTTAAAAATAATCATTATAAATTATAATATATGTGATATTGCGATTATTGAGAAATTAGATGATTATGTTATCGCCTGACCCACTAATTTTGATGAATCACAGTAACCGGTGTATTGCTGCATTCTTAGCCCTTTTCCTTGATTACTTTACCTAAAATTGCTCCTATTATGTAATAACGTTCAGAATATTCTCTGATCGGGTCAAAGTATTCCTCTTTTATTCTTCTTAAAATTGTAGCCAAAAATTCCCTCCTAGGACCACCATAGTCCACTGCACACTACAAGTAAATATAAAGTATTTGTCAACCACATTTTATGCCCAGTTAAACATACATGCACATTAACAGTATGCAAGAGCTAAATCTGCTCATTGCAAGTCTTTCTTTAGGCCTGAAATGATTTATAAACTTTTGATTAGGCATTTATTAACCAAACAAGACCATAATCAACTCTGGATGGCATCGGATACTCTAGATTTTAACTACTATTAGAACAGTTCGCAATTAAAAAATTTAATTCAACCGGCAGCTGCCAGGCAGAAAATGCCCATATGTTGCAAGAGATGGATAGAGAACAAGCTAAAAACAAAAATGATATTTTGTACAATCAGGGGCCATGATCCAGAAAGTTATAGTCTGATATCAAAAGGCACTAAGATTTTTGGAATATAAAGATAAGTTTCATCAAAATTGGATAAAAATTGTGACCTCTGCCTCTAGAGGGTCCATAACCTTTAATTACATAATTATATACAATTTCCATACAAAGAGTGGCAATTTTGTCCAGAAGTTTCAATTTGATTTTCCCAAAATTCGAATTCAACCTTCATTATGGTGGCATGGTAATAAACAGGTTTTAAAATCCACTATAAGCTAAAAATGAGACACTTCGACCAATCAGGGGCCATAATCCAGGAAGTTACGTTTGGGTATGTGTGATTATCATAAAAACATACATTTAAAGTTTCATCAAATCGGATAAAAACTGTGACCTTCAGAAGGTCCACAACCTTATTTGTAATTGATATACCATATTTTTACACTATTTAGGACTTTGTATGTACATGTAGCTGAAAGGCGTCATTTTAAAGTTGCCTTTTTTGCGGTTTCTCTTGGAATAAATATATACACGTATCAGTAAACAAGAGAAAGGAAATACGATTGCAAAGGTATGATTTATTTGAAAATTTATACAAGTTATTTAGTGACAATCATGGAAAGATGACCATTATTTCTAAATAGATACTGATGTCACAATTTCCCCGCTTTGTCTTGGCCCTTCTATATATACATGTACCTACTTATATTTCACAATTCTTTTATTATATACCAAATAAGTATTACATAAGTGCTTCACAATAATAGAAAATTATTGTAATGTGTACAGGAAAGGTTTCATTTTTTATTACACATATCTCTTCACATATAGGATACATTGTATACATACCTCCCCATAAAATTGAACTTCAAGGGTATATTGTAGGTTTTCTTTTGAAATTTGCTTTATTTCTTCGAAGGCCGTTTCTAAAAGATGATATCTATCAACCAGAATAAAATTAGTATTTCCTTCTAGTGTTTCACATTCTTCCTCGATGTCCAATTTTCTTCCATTTACGATTTTACTCTGCATGAACCTCAAAATTTCCACTGGGTCCAAAATATTTTGCTTCTTACACATATCAATTATTTCATTGATTGTAGTAATTAAATTGTCGGGCAAATTCTTTTCTTCTGGTTTAATTGCAAATATAACCTCTCCACTTGGTGAAGCTGGAATCATGATAGAATCACTTGGTACAGTGTCATTTGATTCAAACTCATGAAATATGTCTTCAAAATTATTTACAGTGTCAGTTAGATTTATATCGGGCAATTCATCATCATCATTATCAGTTAGATTACTCGACTTAACTACAGTTTCGGTAGTAACAGTAACACCATCGCATTTCTGTATGTCAGGTATTACAACATCCTCACTATTATTCGGGTAGCAATATAGATACAACTTTGGGGTTCCAGGAATTTTTTTCTGTTTTATGTAGTCACCTAGAGTGAATGGTATACTACATGTACTATCAAAATTTTCCCACAAATTCTGATTTCGACTATTTACTAATTCTTTTGTAAAAGATTTGGATGATCCAATTACAGGGTTTTCCGCATCTGGGAATAAAGCTTCAACCACCAAAGCTAAACACTCCTCATAAGTGTTCCCTATGCCCATTTTTATAGAGATTGTGTTCTTGTCACCCAAGGGTGATTTTACCAAAGTTCCTTGGCGTTCACAAGACCCCCCTGAATTGGCTAAAGAAGCCTCTGTCACCCTCATCCCAACTGTTATGGTTCGGCAATCTCGCCGCGGGCGTCCGGCTTGCTGAGGTTCTCTGCTTTTTTTTAGCAACTGTAAGAGTTCTGATCTTCTATTTTTCAAAACCGGGTTATTTGGTTTATCATGGCTCCGAGATTCTGAACAAAACTGGCGCAATGTTATACGATCTCCTGTTGAATGGATTCCTATTGCATTCAGTTGATCATCTGACATTAATAATACAACTTGGCCATCTATCTGAAATCATAATGTATTATAAACGGTAATAAATAAGTGAAAGAAATCTTTTTTACAAAAAATTTAAAGAAAGGTTGGCAGGCAAGGAAACATGTACGCCAACAGCAGCTAAATCGTCCGGGCAGTCAACAAGAGTGGTTGCATATTCTTACTTTTTTCGATAATGAAACATTTATAATACACTAAAATCTGATTAAGAGTTAAGTGTAACAACTCATTATGGCCTGAATTTTCGAAAGCGGATTAGTGCTTATCATAGATTTAATCTCTGTCTTTATGACCAGGCATATTCTGAAAGGCTGATCAAATTTTAAACTTTGATTAGTCTAATCATCGAGTTAATCATTGTTCGAGAATACCATAAAACGTGGTATTCTCGAACGTTGACTTGTAGTGTACTTGATCATTGTCTAAATCATCCCAATATTTAGTCATCCCAGGGGGGTAGTTGAGGAAGGATTAAGTGCATGCATACAATTATAATGTATTGAATATTATAGAAATGATTATTGTTCATTGAATTCAGACACATTGAACTTATATTTCGCCACGAAAGTAACAAATTTACATTCTTCATAAATTCTATTGAAAAAGTTTTTTGTTATATATATATCATATTAAACATTCTCTATAAATTATATAAAACATATAAATAATTATATGTACTTTAGTCAAAATGAACAAGCCAACAGTGAGGCTGATGTCCCCCGCCGAAATCTCAAAATAAATAGATGACACATATTAATTAATGGCACATTTATATTTTTCAAAAGTATCGAGCAATCAACAAACTGTACACGAAGTGCCATCACTTACTATCAGATAAAATGAAGATTATGTAATGAACCCATATTCTGAGTTTTATCGCTCTCACTACATTATAACCAAAGTTATTGTGCCCCAAAGCATCAGCCAATCAGACTGCTTATCTCTGCTCACTGTAAGCAGAAAATGTTCATCATCGAACTCCATCAAGGCATTCACCTAATGAACGCCTACACCAAGTTTGAACATTCTAGCTCAGTAAGAAAGAGAGTCATTGTGTTCTAAAGTCTCGGCCAATCAAATTGCTTATCGCTCTGCTTACCCTACTACGCAAACAATGTTCATTATCGAACTTAATCTAGGTATTGATGTAATGAAACTATACATCAAGTTTCATCACCTTCATTTAATTAGAACTTCAGTTATCTTGTCCCAAAGTACATGTATCAACCAATCAAATTGCTTATATTTGCCTACCCCAATCAGAAAATGCTCATCTTCGAACTCCATCAAGGCATTGACCTAATAAGCACATAAACCAAGTTTGAACATTTTAACTCAATAAGAAGGAGAATTATTGTGTTCCAAGGTCTCGGCCAATCAAATTGCTTATCGCTCTGGTTACCCTGAGCAGAAAATGCTCATTATCGAACTTAGTCAAGGTATTACTGTAATGAAACTATACACAAAGTTTCATCACTCTCACTTAATTAGAACTAAAGTGATCGTGTGCCAAAAAATCAACCAATCAAATCGCTTATCTCTGCTTATCCTACGCAGAAAATGCTCATCTTCGAACTCCACCAAGGCATTGACCTAATAAGCATCAACCTCTTGGCGCAAAAGGAAACCCAAAGAGCGGAACAAATCAGCCTCTTGGCACAAAAGGAAACCCACAGCAGCTAAATCGTCCGGGCATTCATCAAGGGTTGTCACATTTTTTTTTTGTCAGTAATGAAAACAATTACGAATCTAAAATCTGAGTAGAGTAACAGAATCAGTAGAATTTGTTTGGTTTCTACTAGTTCTGCCCTCAGCGAACATTTACTATACAAAACATAATAGGCTTCCTCCTCTCAGTAAGTTAAACACTGCATATAAATTTCCAGTCAATCAGATATTAACTTTAGAGCATCTTTAAAGTTTTTAAAAGTGATCAGCCTGTTCAACCTCGTGGGTTTTATCCGGGACCTCCGGTTTCCTCCCATTCCTAAAGACCCCTACACGCAAGCGAATTATTGAAATAAAAAATTTAACAATATGTTAGTCCCACAATGACCTAGTTTGTGTCGAGTGGACGTTAAACCCCATTTCTCTTTCTCAGAAAATGATCAAGGGCCATAACTCTGGAAATAATTATCGGAAATCGAATACCAACTTCAGCCCCTAGAGCGCTCATCAGATTTTTCAAAGTGATCAAGGGCCATAACGCTGGTAGTAATTATCGGAAATCGTTGGAAATCAAAAGACGTCTTCATCTCATGACCCTAAACACTGTATATAAATCTAAAGTCAATCAGATACTAACTTAAGCCCTCAGAGCATCCACAAGATTTTTCAAAGTGATCAAGGGCACTAACTGACACTGGCAGTAATTATCGGATATCGCTGGAAATCAATAGGAATCTTCCTCTCACAACTTTACGCACTGTGTATAAAATTAAAGTCAATCAGATATTAACTTTAGCCTCTAGAGCGTCCACAAAAATTTTCAAAGAGATCAAGGGCCATAATTATCGTATATTGTTGGAAATCAACAGGCTTCCTGAGGCTTCCTCATCTCTTGACCTTAACCATTGTGTATAAATCTAAAGTCAATCGGATACTAACTGTAGCCTCTAGTGCGTCCATAAGGTTTTAACAAGTGATCAATGGTCATAATGCTGGCAGTACATGTACTATCAACAATCGTTAAAAATCAATAGGATTCCTCATCTCATGACCATAAACACTGTGTATAAATCTAAAATCAATCGGATACTAACTTTAACACAAGATATTTCAAAATGATCAATGGCAATAACTCTACATGTAGTAGTCAAGATCAGCAATCAATAGGCCCCTCCGTGTCTCCTGGCCTTAAACACTGTGTATAAATTTAAAGTCAATCGGATGTAACCTTTAGCGTCCACAAGATTTTTCAAAGTGATCAAGGGCCATAACTCTGGAGGTAATTATCGGAAATTGTTGAAAATCAATAAGCTTTTGTGTCTCATGGCCTTACAAATGTGTATGAATTTCAAGCCTAGTACCCGGTACATGAAGAACCAATATAAATATTGAAGCATTGTAACAGTACACACGTTTCTTTTGATTTAGCATTATGCCAAAATTAAAAGATTGTCTGTTTGCCCAAACGCGACCAACCCAAAAAAACGCCGCTGAGCCAAATTCTTTTATTGCTGTTTTTGAAGATTTTTTTTTTTTCAGCATTATTTTTACCCTTTAAAGAGAAAGAGAGAGAGAGAGAGAGAGAGAGAAAGAGAGAGAGAGAGAGAGAGATGGGTTTAAGGTCCACTCAACACAAACTAGGTCATTTTGGGACTAACATATGGTTTGGATAGGATAACAAACCTAACCACTGTGTACACATTGGGGCGCACGAAAAATAACCCTTGGCAGTTAAAATTTGGTATAACTGTGAGCTGTAGTGCCAGTCCCCAGGCAAAATTGCCCTCAAAGCACACTGTAGGCAGGCCCAGAGCCTTAGAGAGTCTGGCCAACTTGTGTCCCGATAATGATTGGCTAATGGTGGTCACGTGACACATGGACGCCATTATGTTACCCATCTGAAAAGAATCGGTCGCATAGATAGTAGCCTAGTTTGACGTGATTTTAACGTCATAATGACATAATTGGTCGGTTTTGTGGGTGTGAAATGCCATACAAGACATGGGCAAGGGATTTATTTGCAAATGTTACCAATAAAACGAAAAAGTGTCAATTGTGGGAAGTCTGGCAAAAATTCCTACTTGTGTGATGTTAGTAATAGGCTAATAGGCCTAGATTAATAGTAATTAGTATCCTCCGGTCATTGTGTTTTAAATGATTTAAAGCGACCGTAGATTCTTGTTGTAGTTTGAAGAAATTCCGAACCTAATGACCAATTCATTGATGAATAAATTTTCGAAGATTTGTTATGAATTTGAGAAAGACACGTTGGCAGTGTAGGCCCAAATATAGGCCTAGCCTTTGTTAAGTAGATTTCGATTTAAATTACATCTATATGGCGTAAAGCGTTACCATTTGAGTTAATTTGTATATATGTTTAATTATGATTTCATCCACGAGTGAACTTTCGAATTGTTTTTATACGCCCACATTTTCATGTGGACGTATTATGTCGTCGCCCCTGTCCGTCCGTCCACAATTTGTTTGTGGACTCTCTACAGGTCACAATTCTTATCCGATTTTGACGAAACTTGAAATATAGGTTTATCCCCATAAAATATCGGTTCCTTTTGATATTGGCATGTATCGGATCGGAACTTCATGGATTATGGCCCCTGATTGTACGAAATATCATGTTTTTAGCTTGTGGACCCTATAGAGGTCACAATTTTGAACCGATTGTGATGAAACTTGACATGCATGTCTATAACCCCAAAATCTTGGTTCCTTTCGATATTTGCGCCCATCGGATCGTAACTTCCTGAATTATGGCCCCTGATTGTCCGAAAAATAGCCCTTTTTAGCTTGTGGTCCCTCTGGAGGTCAAAATTATTATCCGATTTAAAAAACCGTTTGATTATATCACCGTATGGTAATGAAGGTTGAGTGCAAATTTCGTGAAAATCGGACCAAAATTGACAGACAAAATGGTCGCCGTTTGTACGCGAATACTGTTAAAAAATGGTATATCATGGTTGTGGACCCTGTATAGGTCACAATTTTAATTTGATTTTGATGAAACTTGAAATGCATGGTTATCCAAAGATCTTGGTTCCTTTCGGTCTTTGCGCACATCGGATCGTAACTTCCTGAATTATTCGAATTTCGTACACTGCCAGGCAGGATACGCCCACATTTTTGAGAGATGGATAGAGAACAAGCAATACCGAAAGTGATTTTTCCTACATCATTAAGTCGTGTATTTCATACTGTATTGGGAGCAGCCATTTTGTTGGTCAGTTCCAGTCTGATATTCATGATATTCGAAGCCGACAATGATGAAACTTGAAATGCATGGTTATAACCCCAAGATCTTGGTTCCTTTCGTTATTTGTGCATATCGGATCGTAACTTCCTGAATTATGGCCCCTGATTGTCCAAAAAATCGCCTATGCTCCCTCTGGTGGTCACAATTATTCTCCAATTTAAAAAAATAGGTTGCCAGGCAACGAAACATACGCCCACACAGCAGCCAAATCGTCCGGGCAGTCAACAAGAGTTGTCACATATTAAGGAATTATCAGAAAATCATTAGAATTTGTTTGGTTTTTATAATCAAACCTGTTTTTTTTTTAAATCAGATAATAATTGTGACCTCCAGAGGCACAACAAGCTAAAAAGGGTGATTTTTCGTACAATCAGGGGACATAATTCAGGAAGTAATGACCCGATGGGAGCAAATATCGAAAGGGACCAAGATCTTTGGGTTATAAACATACATGTCAAGTTTCATCAAAATCGATTCAAAATTGTGACCTTTATAGGGTCCACAACCTTGATATAACATATTTTCACACTATTCGTGTACAAACGGCGGCCATTTTGTCCGTCAATTCTAGTCCGATTTTCACGTAATTCGAACTCTCTCTTCATTACCATGTAACGGTGATATAGTCAAACGTTTTTTTAAATCGGATAATAATTTTGGCCTCCAGAGGGACCAAAAGCGAAAAAAAGCAATTTTTCGGACAATCAGGGGCCATAATTCAGGAAGTTACGATCCGATGGGCGCAAATATCGAAAGGAACCAAGATATTTCGGTTATAAACATACATGTCAAGTTTCATCCAAATCGGTTCAAAATTGTGACCTCTATAAGGTCCACAACCTTGATATAACATATTTTCACACTATTCGCGTACAAATGGCGGCCATTTTGTCCGTCAATTTTGGTCCGATTTTCACGAAATTCGAACTCAACCTTCATAACCATGAAACGGTGATATAATCAAACGTTTTTTTAAATCGGATAACAATTTTGACCTCCAGAGGGACCACAAGCTAAAAAGGGCGATTTTTCGGACAATCAGGGGCCATAATTCAGGAAGTTACGATCCGATATGCGCAAATATAGAAAGGAACCAAGATCTTTGGGTTATAAACATGCATGTCAAGTTTCATCCAAATCGGTTCAAAATTGTGACCTCTACACTGTTCACAACCTTGATATAACATATTTTCACACTATTCGCGTACAAATGGCGGCCATTTTGTCCGTCAATTTTGGTCCGATTTTCACGAAATTCAAATTCAACCTTCATAACCATGGCACGGTGATATAATCAAACGTTTTTTTAAATCGGATAACAATTTTGACCTCCAGAGGGACCACAAGCTAAAATGGGCGATTTTTCGGACAATCAGGGGCCATAATTCAGGAAGTTACGATCTGATTGGCGCAAATATCGAAAGGAACCAAGATCTTTGGGTTATAAACATGCATGTCAAGTTTCATCCAAATCGGTTCAAAATTGTGACCTCTACACTGTTCACAACCTTGATATAACATATTTTCACACTATTCGCGTACAAATGGCGGCCATTTTGTCCGTCAATTTTGGTCCGATTTTCACGAAATTCGAACTCAACCTTCATAACCATAGCACGGTGATATAATCAAACGGTTTTTTAAATCGGATAACAATTTTGATCTCCAGAGGGATCACAAGCTAAAATGGGCAATTTTTCGGACAATCAGGGGCCATAATTCAGGAAGTTACAATCCAATTGGCGCAAATATCGAAAGGAACCAAGATCTTTGGTTTATAAACATGCATTTCAAGTTTCATCCAAATCGGTTCAAAATTGTGACCTCTACACTGTTCACAAGCTAAAAAACGTCATTTTTCGTACAATCAGGGGCCATAACCCATGAAGTTACGGTCCGATACATGCCAATATCGAAAGGAACCGAGATCTTAGGGTGATAAACCTATATTTCAAGTTTCATTGAAATCGGATAAAAATTGTGACCTGTAGACTGTTCACAAACAATTGTGGACGGACGGACGGACGGACGGACAGGGGCGACGACAATATACGTCCACATGAAAATGTGGGCGTATAAAAACGTTTGACTATCATTGTTACACCCTACGGAAGGTTGAGTTCGAATTTTGAGAAAATCGGACCATAATTGCGAGAAAAAATGGCCGCCATTTGTACGTCAACAGTGTAAAGATAGGCTGGCACTGCCAGGCAGGATACGCCCACATTTTTGAGAGATGGATAGAGAACAAGCAATACCAAAAGTGATTTTTCCTACATCATTAAGTCCTGTATTTCATACTGTATTGGGAGCAGCCATTTTGTTGGTCAGTTCCAATCTGATATTCATGAAATTCGAAGCCGACAATGATTATGGTGTGACGGTACACAACCTAGAAATGTGACTTTTCGTCAACCATGATATACCATAACCATTATTCGATAAGTTGGATTTAATCTATAGTAAAACGATAGTCTATTTTGGATCATTGCGGTATTTTTAATGTCAATTTGTAGAAGAAAAAAAATCAGAAACGAAATCAGAATCAGCGGAGCTCGTTTCAATATCTCACCCTAAAAATAAAAACATAACGCTAACGCTACGATATACGTCAACATTCCTGCTTTGATTGATATGGTACTTTGTCAAGAAGGCTAGGCGTTTGGTTTGTTTAGCGTTGAGTGTCATGCCTCAACATCAATAGTTCAAAGATTAGCTAATCTGACTTTTGAGAATACCAACCTTAGTCAACCACTAATCTCTAACTAGCTAGTTACTGATTAGACCTTGTCACAGATTATTTTAAAAATTGTTTGAAAATACCGGCCCAAGTAAATCATTAGAATTTGTTGGTTTTTATGAAGTTCTGCCCCATTTAATATCATGGATTTAGCTGTTCAGTTATCAAAATTCATTCAAAATCAATATCCTTGTTTGTCTCATGACCTTAAACACTTTATGTCAATGAGATATAAATTTTGGACGCCGGGAGGACATACCGACTGGGGCGACGACGATATACAACCACATTTCCGTACATTGTAATATTATACAAAGAAAAAACTGTTAATTGTTAGAATACATAATATGTTCTGACTATCTGAATACAGCAAAGCCGCAGAATTGTGACGTAAATCCTAATAATATTGCTACATGTAAATATATAGAAATCTGAAGATTAAAATGGCCACTCAAATTCTCCAAAAATTAACAGAAAATATTGTGTATATAAATGAAATGAAACTGGCAGCCAAAGGATTTATATCACCTGAATATTTATTCTTGGATTAATGACAATAGGCTTACGATAGATGGACTGAGCTAGTTTAGTAACATATGTGTTTGGTTCACTCCAATGATTGAAGGAATATAATATACCGGATTATGCATGTGTATTCAATATCGCATAAAAACAAATAAGAAAGTAAGTAAGACATACTATCGGAACACACACTCATCTATTCCACACTTGAACAAAATGGTGAAACAATATTTTGGGAGCGTGCTGATATTTGCAAGTCCGACTTCACTTTCACAGCGATGATTTCGTTCGGTGGACAATTTTCATTTTCATTTCCGGTAATGAAATACTGTTAAATATCTGGATAAAATATATTTCGGATGTAAATAGGGGCAATATAAATATTTTCAAAGGAAAATTTGATACTGATAGAACCATGAACAAAGTATCCCTTACAAAAACAGTGGGCTCACAGGGCCGACCCACCATCTTCAAAATGAAAAGATGTCGGTGGTCCATCCAGCTATTCATTGGCGCCGGGCCGACGGACCGATGTAAATTTTAAACACTGAATCACCATGATGCCATGATGCAGTGATTACCTAACTTTACCAACAGAACCATAATAAGTGTTCTTGTATTGGAGACCTTGGTTGCTAAAAGGAAGGGTGGAATCACACCTTTGTATCGCAAGAGTTTGGAACAAAGGGGAATAATTCCTGCCTGTAGGCCTACATTTATTTATTAAAGTAAATTACTTTTATTAATCGTATAAATATAACATTATTCTAGACTATTTAATACATTTATTCATTGTAATTTGTATTATGTAAGTATTAATTATAAATATTTGTTGAATAAAGTTGATGTAATTTATTATTGAATTTATTATTCTTTTGATTATGTGTTTACATACAATGAGACGAGCCCGAATAGCGTTGGCGGGGGAAACGCAACAATATGTTAATTTACATAAATATTCATTAACATTTCAATGCCTTATCATTTCAAGTGTTATCCTGTAATTTGATCGATCGTTGTCCTGTCAGTCTGGTTTGCCAGCCCACCCCGAAGAAACACGTCATGTGGAGAGGGTCAACATCTTCTCTTACTCAAAAGTCTCAGTTCATATATTTTAGCCTGTCTCTGCATATGGGCGGTCTTAGACTATCTTTGTTAATAATTCAGACTCAGAATTTTGTCGAACATCAACTCAATATAAAGATGTATTTATATCATATTGTCTTTTCATTTGTCCTTGTTCAGCCTTTTAGTAGTAGTTAGATTTGCACATACTTTTGGTTGGTTTAAAATGAGATATTTCAAGAAACAAATTTTCTTGAACAGGATTTTAGGGTGGTCTAATAAGCAACTGCAAGGAACACATTTTCTTGCGCATGATTTTTGGGTGAAGAACACATTTTATTACGCAAGATTTTAGGGTGGTCTTTCCTTAAAAATGATGGGTCTACCGAGGTGCAGTGCATATTTTTGACTTGACGTCAATGTCTTTTTTACTACTGCCCCCCCTTTGTGGGCACCCCAAATCCTGTTACCGGACATTTACTGGAAATAATTAGTTGAACTTTTTAGGGTATTAAAAATATTGATGCAAATATTATGTGTTTTTATTCACTTTAAAAATTTGCTTGCCGGAGCTGGGGACCATTCCATTTCCGTTACTTTTTAAATGTAATCATTACAATTACTTTCTCATTTCTAACTATGTAATTCATTACCATCACCCAATACATTGAAAGTAATAATATTAATTACATGTAGGCCTACCTTTACCCATTACTATCCAAATAAAACTTAAAAAAAAAAACAGTTTTATTTATGCCGTGAAGCACCTACAAAAGCAAACTTTAGTCATTGTCTTTGGGCTATAAGGAATACATACATTACTATTTCAGATGTTACAGAAATAAGATTTTTTGCTATTAGCCAAAGCTTAAACATACATTATGCAAGAGCTAAATCTGCCAATTGCAGGTGTGTCTTTAGGCCTGAAATGTTATCTAATTTATTAACCAGGAGTTAACTTACAATCCAGACAATAATCAACTCTCAATTTCATCGCTAGCATGTGATATTTATTGGATTGGGATCGGATTTACTGCTCAACTTTCATTCATGATTTAATTGTGAAATGGATAATCGAGACTACATGTTTTATCGTACTGACTTTAGTAATGATGATCGAGGCTAGGCCGAAATTTCAATCGCTAAAATCTTGGTACAGAGTGGATAAATTACACTTAAATTTTGAGCAAATTCCCTTTACATTATCTAGTTTTTAACCATTGTAGTAAAAACTGCCAGCTCTTTATAATGACTCATTTTGATTCGTTCGGAATCGTATTACTGTTACATTACCTTTTCTTTGTTAAACTTCTCTAAAACATCATTTTCGATGTGTCTAGATTTCAAAAAATTACACACCTGAAGCAAAAAAGAATTACTGAAATCAGATTACCGGTAATAAATGAGCAACATTAGAGTAAACTATAGACATATAGACAGCATGTGAGTGATCATTTTTGACAGGTGCCGCTCGCTACTAGCGATTTTGCAGCGTCAGTGTTAGGCCTAGTGGCGATGATTATTGATAAAAAAATCAACGCTATGTGTAGTCCGGCTGATTCATTGTTTCTCTCGTGCGCTTGCCCTTCTAACACAAACAACCAAGAAATGCATTAAAAATTGCTAACGGTATTGTACTGTGACCATTAGTAATAATTTTTTTTTTCATTGGCTGAAATTATCATGTTATTCGTGTATCCAATCATAATCATGTCTCGTTCATTCCGTATTGATTCGAACCAGTCCGGCACTACAGAACACAGATAAACTAAAACACTATAAATAACTAACATAATTAACTTGCATTGATATAGGCCTGTATTTTGCAAAAAACAAAACTTTTTATCGATCTTTATTCTTGCGTTTTAGATTTTAAGCCCTACTTAGACCTAGTAGCAGGCTACTAGCTAGGCCTAGAAGTAGTAGTAGTTGCTAGCTACGGACTAGCCCACGTAAACGTTAAAAAATGTTTTGTAGTAAGAAAACGTCAATTATGAACGTTATTGTGTTTATGTATCATGAATAATAAATACAATGGAAAAACGTAAACATGACCAATCTACCATTCATTAATCTGCTGATCTTACTTACGTCCAAAACACTTTTTCTGTTCATGTCGAGGAATGCAAATGGTGGGCGAAAATCAGCCTTTTGGAAACGAGGCTAATTGATATGACATCACGCGCTGGGTGGAAATTCAAGAGAATTGAAATTATATTAAAATTGACCTGGGTGAAAATTAAAATTGACTTGGGTGAAAATTATAAAAAACTAATTAAATTAAAATTGACTTGGGTGAAAATTAAAATTGACTTGGGTGGAAATTAAAATTGACTTGGGTGAAAATTATAAAAAACAAATTATATTAAAATTGACTTGGGTGAAAATTATAAAAAATAAATTATATTAAAATTGACTTGGGTGAAAATTATAAAAAACTAATTATATTAAAATTGACTTGGGTGGAAATTAAAATTGACTTGGGTGAAAATTATAAAAAACAAATTATATTAAAATTGACTTGGGTGAAAATTATAAAAAACTAATTATATTAAAATTGACTTGGGTGGAAATTAAAATTGACTTGGGTGAAAATTATAAAAAACAAATTATATTAAAATTGACTTGGGTGAATATTAAAAAAATCAAATTATATTATTTTTCATGTCCCTTATCAGCCACCGTACTTCTGGTTTATTTCGCCGAACATAACTAATTTGAAATTAGAGTAAAAAAGGAAATAATTCAATGCAAATCAGTTTATATACATTCATATTACATTATTATATGCGTTGCGATCCACTTGAGTCAATTTCTAGGTCCCAAATGTTAGCGATTTAGCTCCTTTAACATATAATAAATCAATTCCCCATTGAAATAAAGGTGAAGCCTTACCGCTGTTGTGATTTTACCCTGTAGAATACAGACGTCCGTCAGGATAACCGGGACTACTTCCGCCTTTCAACAGAGTCCCGTGCTACCAGCGGGATTTGACCTATATATAGCCGATTTGCCGTGGCTACTGTTCAGATTATGCACTAGACTTCAAATAGGTAACTTGTTATTGCTTGCGGACGCCTTGGATCACCAAGTGGGACTTGATACATATAGAATTACCCTCGACACAACAAATGGTAGGAACGGAAAAAACTTTTAATTAACAAGGGGAGAAGGATATAATATAAATTATATTGTTTTGCATATCTACTAGTAATCGAATTGACAGAAACTTTATTGAGCGAGTTGCACGTGTGGCGCTTGTGTGTTTACACTGTGTGCCTGCACGTGGTTTGTATACGATTGTAACTTTGTTTATGATTATCTCACCAAGTTGTTTATTGTAAGGAATTGATGATGAAATAATGAGATCGTCATGGCTAGATGGGCGACATATTCCACCGTCGCTGACCGGCGGCAATTCCTCACCCCGCCAGTTTTATACGGGTGACGACAGTACGTTTAACCGATCTCAACGGTGTCATAACATCCCAGAGTCATTGTTTTATGACGGCTATTCAAACTGGCCAAACTTTGCAAATAAATTTACCCGGTTTGTCATATCACAGTCCTGGTCCGATCAGGAATGTAAGGAACAGTTGTTCTTTTGTTTAAAGGGATATGCAGTCGATGTTCATAGGATTGTCCTTTCACGTAATGGCAATTTGACATGCTTTGAACTAATGACTAAGCTCCAGGAATGTTTCAATCGTGCAGAAATGTCTAGGACCGCAAACTCGTTTCGGAATCGATCATCACCGACCCAAAGAATTGATCGTAGGCCTAATGATTATATACTGGCAGCAAACAAAACCAGAGCCGAAACTCCCAAATCACAGACCATGACTTCATCCGAACAAGAATGTTTAGAGAACACAGAGCAGCGCTGTGACAGAGCGGACCAGAAGTGGGATGACGCCATTACCAAACTTGACAAATTAACTAATCAGTTACGTCAGTTGACCGATATTTGTAATTTCTCAGAAGTAACTCATCGGTCACATGCAATAATGCCCAAGTCGGTAACTGCAGTCTCCAAGCTTATTCCCGAGAATTTAACGTGCGACCCACACATTGTCAATGAACAGGCTGCAATAGAATTAAAACTTGAATCGATCAAGAAGGCAAGCCTTGTGTCCCAAGCTTGTCCGTGGATTCGCATTTCGGAATATCTGAAACTTCGACTACGAACGGGTCGGATAGACGCGGGACGATCGCCAGTTTTGAAACCGCTAAGGCATCGAACGGTTTCACTAACACCGATTTATACGGTGATGTAACAAATATTACCACCCCGGGGGGTGATCAAAAGTTCCAGGATACCGTTGCAACCGGTGTCATTCCAAGAATCGACTCAATCGATTCCGCGAAAGCTAAGCAAACGTGCGTATTAGCTACGACGTGCATCCACAGTAATCATTTAGATTATATCGGTCAGCTTAATTTAAAAACTCAAAGTCTTCAAGTGACAAAACTTTCCGATCTTCGCAGTCAAGAGTTACAGGAGAAATTACCAAAAGTTGAAGAAGTTCCTGAGTTTAATGCGTTTGAAAATTCAGTTATGAACTGGTTGCGTTCGATAACAAATAGTCAAACGCGACTTCTGTTTCGCGGTCTATCAACTTTAGTTGTTACGGAATATACCGCTGGGGAATATTCCATTTCGGATAGTTTCTTTGAGCAACAAAAAGAAAAGCCTCCTAGACTTAAATTGGTAGAGTTCAACAGATCTACCATAGATAAATGGCCCGAAGTTCCAGTGCCTTATTTGGCTGTACCCGTAAAGTTGAAGAAACATTTATTTCGAGAAGAAATGGATTTGTTCATAGCAGAACTGATTAAGCAGTGTGTCAGATTCTTCACAGATAAATTGTCATTGACCCTTCACAGTGATGCAGTAAATGTGAACGCCGATTTATTTATTGATAATTTGCTCACCATCGACGATGTTTTTGATGCGCGTTACGAATCAGAAGTTACAAATAGTAACTTGGCCTCACCGTTGACTATCTCACGGTGTAATATCTACAATCAATTAACTGAGTGTGCGTCTGGATCTTTAACTATTTCAGAGAATTTGTTTGAACGATCTGCGCGACCAACTGTAGTCAGCATGCACTATTTGTTACGAATACAAGAATATCTGGCCAGAATAAAATGCTATTTTTGGAGTTTAAGAAATAAGACTCAATCTTTCATTCGAAACAAAGGAACAAAATTTAATGCGAAGATGTTTTCAACATTACGATGTTGATTATATACCTGTCCATGCCTTACGGTGACTTTCCTGTGTAAACCGTGAAATAGCTGTGTGTATGTAGATTTTTTCGGTGAAGTTATAACCGATTTGATTTTGATTGACGCGTGAATGACACGGTGTACCTGTATACCGTTACTAGTGTGATTGAAAGTGTGAATGTGAAGAGTAGGATTTATTTTTCAGAACCAGGAACCAATCCTTTCAAATAAAGACGGGGAGGTGTGTTGTGATTTTACCCTGTAGAATACAGACGTCCGTCAGGATAACCGGGACTACTTCCGCCTTTCAACAGAGTCCCGTGCTACCAGCGGGATTTGACCTATATATAGCCGATTTGCCGTGGCTACTGTTCAGATTATGCATTAGACTTCAAATAGGTAACTTGTTATTGCTTGCGGACGCCTTGGATCACCAAGTGGGACTTGGTACATATAGAATTACCCTCGACCACAACACCGCATAATTAAATGATTTGATAAAATCAAATCCCTTCATGAAAATTCTCAAGTTCTGAAATTATAATGGCTGCCCAGTCAAATAGAGCATTAGCAATCCAACTCACGTGATCATACGCCCCTTCCATATATGGCATATGACCGTAATTATATGCTAATGACCTTAGCGTGGGAAAATATGTCAGAAACAATAATAGACTGCGTGTTGGGGAGGTTGGGCATAAATTTGTCGCTCAAACCCGGACAAAAACTGATAATAGATTTTATTGTTCAAAAAAAGGATGTAATTGGCGTCTTTGACATTTCAGCCGAGATTCTCTTATATAATCTGTGCTGGGTCAGCGTATCGTAGGCATTGCCTTATATGGAAAAAGATGGGCGGAGTTAAGGCGTCGCGGTATTTGGCGAGATTGCAACTGGCCTGTGTCATGGCTGCCTGCACATTACAAGAACACCGCTAAGAAAATGTAAAACGCATAACCACAAAGAAAAACTGTTCGGTAACTCTTTTAGTTGTTAAGACTTCATTATGTATGATATGATTACTTATTTTAATACAAACTGTAATGACAATTGTGCGTTTTAACCTATTTGAACTTGCGTCAACGGTCTTAGACTGTACCATTTGTAACGATAACCAGCTATAGTTATCGTTACATTATAGTAACTAGATGGCCGTCAATCCAAATACCAATCCAACCGCCCTAGGTAGCCTATTGTATTATTTTAAAACAGATTCTTACCTACTTGCTCAACTCGAGCCGTTTCTGGTTTAATGTGATTCTGTAACGTCGTGGCGCCGAACAACTAATGTTCATTAAGCAAGATATCAGAAAAATGGGACAGATTCAACAATATCATGCCGAAATATTTTTTTCACTGTGCCCTCCATTGTAAATGACAAATTATCACCGCGCATGCGCGAATCTCCGTCCTAATTTCCGATGAGTTATGAGTGAATTACTGCACCGATAATCCGCTTAATCTTAATCGGTATTCACCACGGATCACTGCCTTAGTATTATTAGTCATTTAAATGAATTTTGCGACGGTCAGTTTTTTGCTACAAGTACGAACAAGGCGATACGGAAAGAAAAGTATAACCGTATATAATTCCGGGGGAATGGTTGGATTTTTTAAAGGAAACGAAATACTAATATATACAAAGAAACAATATCGATGCTAAAGAAATAAATACATGCTATTTGTTTTATTATAAATATTTACAAACCTGCAGTCTTGTATTTTCTGTGACGACCCTTATATCACTGCTTAAAAATCATTTCAGCACGCTGGTAATGGTAAATGTTTGTGTGTGAAATCGCTTTATTTAACGTCCGCTTCCACCGAGGTGATATCGCAGACAAAATGTAGCTTAGATTACGTTGATTTTATTAACAAATTACATTGCAAAAGAGTTTTACCAATTTTATTGTCAACGCGTTTGGAGTCAATTGTTAAAATCACACCGGAATGCTCACCAGGTGTATTAGATATTCTTTAATCTACCAGTTTATTGGGCCAATAAAAAAATCAACAACTTTATTTTAACTTCAGACATCTAAACACCAATTAACATTCGCCCACATGGAAATGTGGTCGTATATTGCCGTCGCCCCCGTCCGTCCGTCTGTCGGTCCGTCCGTCCGTCCGTCCATCGTCCACAATTTCTTGTGAACACTCTAGAGGCTAAAGTTAATCTCCGGTTGACTTGACATTTATACACGGTGTTTAAGGTCGTGAGACGAAGAATCCTATTGATTTTAAGCGATATCCGATAATTACTACCAGAGTTATGACCCTTGATCACTTTGAAAAATCTTGTGAACGCTCTAGAGGCTATAGTTAATATCCGATTGACTTTAAATTTATACACAGTGTTTAAGGTCATGAGATGAAGAAGCCTATTGATTTTCGGTGATATCTGATAATTACTGCCAGAGTTATGACCCTTGATCACTTTGAAAAATCTTGTGAACGCTTTAGAGGCTAAAGTTAATATCAGATTGACTTTAAATTTATACACAGTGTTTAAGGTCGTGAGACGAAGAAGCCTATTGAATTTCAGCGATATCCGATAATTACTACCAGAGTTATGACCCTTGATCACTTTGAAAAATCTTGTGAACGCTCTAGAGGCTATAGTTAATATCCGAGTGACTTTAAACTTATACATAGTGTTTAAGGCCATGAGACGAAGAAGCCTATTGATTTTCGGTGATATCTGATAATTACTGCCAGAGTTATGACCCTTGATCACTTATACACAGTGTTTAAGGTCATGAGACGAAGAAGCCTATTGATTTTCGGTGATATCTGATAGTTACTGCCAGAGTTATGACCCTTGATCACTTTGAAAAATCTTGTGAACTCTTTATAGGCTAAAGTTAATATCTGGTTGACTTTAAATTTATACACGGTGTTTAAGGTCGTGAGACGAAGAAGCCTATTGATTTTCAGCGATATCCGATAATTACTACCAGAGTTATGACCCTTGATCACTTTGAAAAATCTTGTGAACGCTCTAGAGGCTAAAGTTAATATCCGATTGAATTTAAATTTATACACGGTGTTTAATGTCACGATACAAAGAAGCCAGGGAATATTTTACTTTTTTTACATTTGATTAGCAGTTTCCAGAAAAATTGTGTAAGAATGCTAATCAATTGTATAATTGAGTAGCAAAATTTACTAATTGATTAGCATTTTTTTAGTATGTAATGGAATTCTTATTTCACATAATTAGGCCTATATGTGACAATAACAATACCCACATTATTTGTATTACCAAAGGGTTGTTTATATTTATACATAAAATAAAAATAAAAGTATGTGACCACATGTTATTCTTTGTACGAAACCGGGACATTCTTTATTTACTTCATACTCTAGTCAGATCTTTTCTGCGTCATATTTCCTCACCCAATCTTGAACTGTTGCTAATTTTAATGTCGAATTTGAAGACAGAACATAATATCATGTGTTTGAATTTCGCGACGTACCCTCGATCATCCGGTAATTTTATTTTGTAGTGTTTTGAATGTCTGTCTTGACGAATGTGACTACAACAGATATAGAAAGAAGGTATGTAGTGTTGTCATCTCTGTCATCAAAACTTTTTACGTCTATAAATAGCAGACGTCAACATGTACTTCTCTCGTTCCACTGGACCGTTGCAGAGGCACGTTAAGAGTCTTGATGATATAGACAATAAAATTGCGAGATTTCAGATTTGTTTTGATGTGTTTTACGATACTGAATGGTTTTAAAGTTAAAATTAATTTTCAAAACTTTGATTCGCGCTGAAGCAGGGTTTTAAGCTAATAATGCTAATCAAATATAAATTTGATTCGCAAAATCGGACGTTTGAGTCTCAAATTGCGATACGAACCCGGTTAAAATATTCCCTGAAAGAAGCCTATTGATTTTCAGCAATGTCCGATAATTACTGCCAGAGTTATGACCCTTGATCACTTTGAAAAATCTAAAGTTTATATACGATTGACTTTAAATTTATACACACTATTTACGGTCATGATACAAAATAGCCTATTTATTTTCAGCGATATCCGATAATTACTGGCAGAGTTATGACCCTTGATCACTTTGAAAAACCCTGTGAATGCTCTAAAGGCTAAAGTTAATATCCGATTGACTTTAAATTTGTACACAGTGTTTAGGGTCATGAGACGAAGAATCCTATTTGATTTTCAGTGATATCTGGCACTTGATCACTTTGAAATATCTTGTGGACAAAGGCCTTGAGACAAACCATCAAAACTATTCTAATCATTTCTGATAATTATTTAATGGGCTATTACTCGTAATAAGATTATCATGTGTTGTAAATGTTCTCCTTACTGATAAAAGAAACAATATGCGACAACCCTTGTTGACTGCCCGGACGACTTAGCTGTTGTGGGCGTATGTTTCGTTGCCTGGCAACCTATCTTTAAAATTAAAAGCACAAAATTTTTATTGACGATAGTATACACATTACTTGTGTTAATTTTATGACAAAAACACACGATTTTATAAATCAACACAAGTTTGTGTTAAAGCATTAAAAACAACACAAGTTTGTGTAGAATAATTCTAACACAAGTACTTGTGTTGTGACCCAACACAAGTTTTTTTTCAGTGCAGGAATTTGACGGAAATTGTTATTTTGGGTAATAAGACGCGCCCCTACTTTATCATAATCATGATGCATATATTCATGGGCTGTCGCATATTTGAAATGAATTCTGGTAGTCTTTCAATTAAATATATACAAGGCGCCTTCATTTGGTCTATGGAGAGATCAAAATAGTTATTCTTTATATTATTATAACGTATTACACATTTAAAATAAATGAATTTTGAGGGAGGAATCGGGGGTTTTCTAATTGAATTGCGGTGAATTCCTGTGATTATATGTGAATTCAGGTGATTGTAAATAAATTCCGGCGCATTCCGGTGATTAGTCAGGCCCCAAAAGACGGTAGCACCACCTGCAATTCCCTTCTCACATATTGGGAATATATTTACGCTAGAAATTATATATTTATACACAAGATATTTTTCTGACATGATTATTTGATTTTGTCAAATTGTCTTATATTATAAATTATTCATAGCCTTTTAATTTATTTAGATATAATACTCCATAATGCTATAAACTTAAGTGTCAAGCTGATGAAAACAAGCGCAGATGGTGTGAAATTCATTGTTATAAAATCAAAAGCGTTTTATAGCTGAGGCGCTAGCCTATTCGCAAAAAAAATCAAAGAAGTTGAAAAAAATAAAACGGGGAAAAAAATGCTAAAACCGATGAGAAAAATGAAAACGTAGGTAACAAGTATTCCCTCAAGCAATACACACTGTTCGCGAATAGCCATTACCTAAAAGAATCGCTCAGCATAACTCTAGGTCTTCCACAGCAAAATCTGCAGTTGCCGAACACCTTCAGTCCAATCCTGTCCACAAAATCCAATCCCCTAGCGCTGAACCAACACAACGAAAAGACACGGAAAATCATGGAAGCAATACATATCAGAAGATCCAAACCAAGACGGACCGACCGACAGACGGACGGACGGGGGCGACGGCAATATACGACCACATTTCCATGTGGGCGTATAAAAAGGATCAGGGAACGGATTGGTTGATGTCATCTTTGTGGATTTAGTCTTTAGGTGCCAGACCCGTCTTATCATGGTCTCCCCTTACTCTGCTATCCCTTTCTGCATATTTGGATTCTCTCTTTTTTTTTTTTTTTGAGGTATAGTGTTTAGATGTCGAGTCCGTCTGACCGTGACTCTCCCTTACTCCACTATCCTGCTAGTTTGGTAGAAGTCCACTTTGTGGGATTTTGGGTTTAGGTGCCAAGCCCGTTTTATCGCGGCTTCCCCTTACTCCACAGTCCCACTATGTAGGTTTTTATGTCTTTTTAGCGGAGTAGTGTTTAGATGTCGAGTCCGTCTGATCATGACCCTCCCTTACTCCACTATCCTGCTAGTTTGAAATATATCCCATATGTAGTTTAGTGTTCAGATGCCGAGCCCCTTTAACCGTGGCCCTCTTTTACTATTCTACTTAATCCAACTGTGTTCATTAAATCGTAATTCGAAGATTTGTAGCTTGAGGTCTGGTCTCGGAAAGAGTAGGTTCTTAGTGTTTAGCGGTATGATGTTGGCCTCCGGCAATCCCACTAATTCCCTTCTCTCCTCCTTGTTTACCTCGCAGTTTACCAGGACATGGTTGGTGGTACATTCTTCTCCGTACTCACAGACGATGACTTGGTATTTGTGGTCTCGCAGCTGCTCTTTCATCCTTAGTTTCGATATAAGTTTGCATATATCTCTTCTAGGGTGATTGATCGCCGTCTTCGCGTAGATCTTGTCATCCAGGCGGAACCTGTATGTGTCAAGTTCAACGAGCTTTATTTCGTAGTTTGAATTGACCTGTCTTCTAACCATATTGTAGATTTCCTTGGTGCTGTAGTCTATGGTGCTGAATGGTGAGACCTTCGTTGGCGAGTCAATCTGCCTCTTCGTTTCCTCTAATGTTCACATGTGATGGAATCCACACAGGCTCTAGTTTATTTCCCTTCTCTAGGACCCTCTGGTACAGCTGTCTGATTTCCAAAATGACTTCTGGTCTTCAGGCCGAGTTGTCATTTTGGATTGAAATCAGACTGCCCAGAGAGTGGCTTGGGATGCGAATTTACCCGTTTTTTGATGGGAGATCCATGATATAGCATCACGGAAGGCCACAATCTCTACAGTGTACTATAACCGCTAGGTTCTTCAGTAACTATTCAAGTCTAGAATGGTTCTTCAATCCCTTATTTACTGGAACTTATATCTTACAATGACAAATTACATACAACGTATACTTACAGCTGCTACTAAGTCGGGTGACCCAATGACTTACCTATTGATGTACATTAGTCTTTTTATATTCTAACTATAATTGGATAAGCTCAAGTGTTGACATTAAAACATATAATATACAGGATTATCACTAAAGACATTAATATAAATAAACAATAATGGATTAAATACTTAACTAATTAGCTTCTACCCTAATTGATAACAATTCATAACAAATTAAATACTATCTAAAACTGACTGATTATCATGCCTGGTCATAGTACACCGAACAGTTATTGAGCAGTTTCCTGCTTCTTCCCTGTTCCCCGTTTGGCAGGTATATTCCAAACGAGCTGGTGCCCCTTTCAGGATTCTGTGAGCCATCCGTATAAACATGTTCCCAGTCAACAGACGGCCAATTATCTTCCATGTGTTCTAGGGATAGTGCACGTGCAGCAATGGGGTTGTTTTTCTTGTCGGTTTTCTGAAGTAGATCTAGATTGACTGGAGGTATCGGGAGTGTCTAAGGGGCGACAACTGATGGACCGTGTTCATTTATCACGAGCTCCTCCAGTCGTAGTTCCTTGACTGTTTCTCTGATACCCTGGCCGAAGCTTTTCTTTCTTGGATCTTTTACATATTTTGTCTTCTTTAAGCTGATAAAAGTTGGGGATCTGTCGCCCAGTTGCAGGATCTTAGCCCAGTATCTTGTAGCTAGTTCTTTTCTTCTTAGAGATAGGGGCTGTAGTAGAGCTTTGTATTGGATGGTGTCAAGCTTACTTAAGAGTGTTGGCGCACAATTCATGAAGGCCAAGGAGCTGTAGTCTAATACAGAGCGTATACACGATACACCATCATTAGTGTAACTCTATTGGCTCCCCATGAACTGCCTGTTATTTTTATACGCCCACATTTTCATGTGGACGTATATTGTCGTCGCCCCTGTTCGTCCGTCCGTCCGTCCGGACGTCCGTCCGGACATCCGTCCGGACGTCCGTCCGTCCGTTCACAATTGTTTGTGAACAGTCTACAGGTCACAATTTTTATCCGATTTCAATGAAACTTAAAACATAGGTTTATCACCCTAAGATCTCGGTTCCTTTCGATATTGGCATGTATCGGACTGTAACTTCATGGGTTATGGCCCCTGATTGTACGAAAAATCACGTTTTTATACGCCCACATTTTCATGTGGACGTATTATGTCGTCGCCCCTGTCCGTCCGGACGTCCGTCCGTCCACAATTTGTTTGTGGACTCTCTACAGGTCACAATTCTTATCCGATTTTGACGAAACTTGAAATATAGGTTTATCCCCAAAAGATCTCGGTTCCTTTCGATATTGGCATGTATCGGATCAAAACTTCATGGATTATGGCCCCTGATTGTACGAAAAATCACGTTTTTAGCTTGTGGACCCTATAGAGGTCACAATTCTGAACCGATTTTGATGAAACTTGACATGCATGTTTGTAACCCAAAGATCTTGGTTCCTTTCGATATTTGCGGCTATCGGAATGTAATTTCCTGAATTATGGCCCCTGATTGTCCGAAAAATCACCCTTTTTAGCTTGTGGTCCCTCTGGAGGTCACAATTATTATTCGATTTAAAAAACCGTTTGATTATATCACCGTTACACCCTAAGGAAGGTTGAGTTCGAATTTCGGGAAAATCGGACGAAAATTGCCTTACAAAATGGCCGCCGTTAGTACGCGAATACTGTTAAAAAATGGTATATCAAGGTTGTGGACCCTGTGGAGGTCACAATTTTGATTCGATTTTGATGAAACTTGAAATTCATGGTTATAACCCAAAGATCTTGCTTCCTTTCGATATTTGCGCATATCGGATCGTAACTTCCTGAATTATGGCCCCTGATTATACGCAAAATCGCCTTTTTTTTAGCTTGGAGGTCACAATTATTATTCGATTTAAAAAAACGTTTGATTATATCACCGTTACACCCTAAGGAAGGTTGAGTTCGAATTTCGGGAAAATCGGACGAAAATTGCCATACAAAATGGCCGCCGTTTGTACGCGAATACTGTTAAAAAATGGTATATCAAGGTTGTGGACCCTGTGGAGGTCACAATTTTGATTCGATTGTGATGAAACTTGAAATTCAAGGTTATAACCCAAAGATCTTGCTTCTTTTCGATATTTGCGCATATCGGATCGTAACTTCCTGAATTATGGCCCCTGATTATACGCAAAATCGCCTTTTTTTTAGCTTGGAGGTCACAATTATTATCCGATTTAAAAAAACGTTTGATTATATTACCGTTACACCGTAAGGAAGGTTGAGTTCGAATTTCGGGAAAATCAGACCAAAATTGCCATACAAAATGGCCACCGTTTGTACGTGAATACTGTTAAAAAATGGTATATCAAGGTTGTGGACCCTGTAAAGGTCACAATTTTAATTCGATTTTGATGAAACTTGAAATGCATGGTTATAACCCAAAGATCTTGGTTCCTTTCGGTATTTGCGCATATCGGATCGTAACTTCCTGAATTATTCGAATTTCGTGAAAATGGTACCAAAATTGCCGGACGAAATGGTCGCCGTTTGTACGCGAATAGTGTAAAGATATGGTATATCATGGTTGTTGACTCTGTACAGGTCACAATTCTTATCCGATTTTGACGAAAAGTCACATTTCTAGGTTGTGTACCGTCACACCATAATCATTGTCGACTTCGAATTTCATGAATATCAGACTGGAACTGACCAACAAAATGACTGCTCCCAATACAGTATGAAATACAGGACTTAATGATGTAGGAAAAATCACTTTCCGTATTGTTTGTTCTCTATCCATCTCTCGAAAATGTGGGCGTATCCTGCCTGGCAGTGCCAGCCTATCTTTTAGCTTGTGAACAGTTTAGAGGTCACAATTTTGAACCGATTTGGACGAAACTTGAAATGCATGTTTATAACCCAAAGACCTTGGTTCCTTTCGATATTTGCGCCAATCGGATCGTAACTTCCTGAATTATGGCCCCTGATTGTCCGAAAAATCGCCCTTTTTAGCTTGTGGTCCCTCTGCAGGTCAAAATTGTTATCCGATTTAAAAAACCGTTTGATTATATCACCGTTCCATGGTTATGAAGGTTGAGTTCGAATTTCGTGAAAATCGGACCAAAATTGACGGACAAAATGGCCGCCATTTGTACGCGAATAGTGTGAAAATATGTTAAATCAAGGTTGTGAACAGTGTAGAGGACACAATTTTGAACCGATTTGGATGAAACTTGAAATGCATGTTTATAACCCAAAGATCTTGGTTCCTTTCGATATTTGCGCCAATCGGATCGTAACTTCCTGAATTATGGCCCCTGATTGTCCGAAAAATTGCCCTTTTTAGCTTGTGGTCCCTCTGGAGGTCGAAATTGTTATCCGATTTAAAAAAAACGTTTGATTATATCATTGTTCCATGGTTATGAAGGTCGAGTTCGAATTTCGTGAAAATCGGACCAAAATTGACGGACAAAATGGCCGCCATTTGTACGCGAATAGTGTGCAAATATGTTATATCAAGGTTGTGAAGGTTTCATGGTTATGAAGGTTGAGTATGAATTGTGTGAAAATCGGACCAAAATTGACGGACAAAATGGCCGCCGTTTGTACGCGAATATTGTGAAAATATGTTATATAAAGGTTGTGGACCTTATAGAGGTCACAATTTTGAACCGATTTTGATGAAACTTGACATGTATGTTTATAACCCAAAGATCGTGGTTCCTTTAGATATTTGCGCCCATTGGATCATAACTTCCTGAATTATGTCCCCGGATTGTCAGAAAAATCGCTTTTGTTCGCTTTTGGTCCCTCTGGAGGTCAAAATTATTATCCGATTTAAAAAAACGTTTGACTATATCACCGTTACATGGTAATGAAGAGAGAGTTTGAATTACGTGAAAACCGGACTAGAATTGACGGACAAAATGGCCGCCGTTTGTACACGAATAGTGTGAAAATATGTTATATCAAGGTTGTGGACCCTATAGAGGTCACAATTTTGAATCGATTTTGATGAAACTTGACAGGTATGTTTTAAACCCAAAGATCTTGGTTCCTTTCGATATTTGCGCCCATCGGGTCATTACTTCCTGAATTATGTCCCCTGATTGTACGAAAAATCACCCTTTTTAGCTTGTGGTGCCTCTGGAGGTCACAATTATTATATGATTTAAAAAAAAAACGTTTGATTATAAAAACCAAACAAATTCTAATGATTTTCTGATAATTCCTTAATATGCGACAATTCTTGTTGACTGCCCGGACGATTTGGCTGCTGTGTGGGCGTATGTTTCGTTGCCTGGCAACCTATTTTTCTCATTAGGTTTAGGGTTTTAGACCATCTGTCTACAGTCCAGTCGATGTGCGGTTTCCAGGTCAGCCTTCGGTCAAAGATTACGCCAAGGAACTTCGTTTGGTCTTTAAATTCGATGGTTTTTCCGTTCATACAGAGTAATTCTGCTTATCTCACTATATCTGCTCACAAGCATGCCGACTGTTTTCTTCTCTTGAGACTTTAAATCCCCAGTCGTTTGCCCATGCCATGAACTTAACTAAGGTCTTTTGCATATTCCCCCATATTGTACTGTCATCAGCAAATTTTGCCAACTCAGTTCTGGCGTCGAGGTAGGACGATTTCTGTATGCCGTTGATCATGATATTGAAGAGAGTGGGACTGATCCCAGAGGCGTGTCATTTTCTAAAGTTTGCTCGGCACTCAGGAATCCGTTCACCTGTATCCTTCTATCGGTTAAAAAGCTTTTTTTAATCCACCGAAACATTTTACCCGTTATACCGATACGCCCTAGCTTAAAAAGCAGTCCGTCTAACCAGACTAAATTGAAGGCCGTGGTTAGATCTACAAACACAGCACATATAACAGGTGCCCCGAAAGGAGTGCCTGTGACATGACTTTCTGTAGTCGCACCAAGTGGTTCATTATTGAGCGTTCCTTCCTGAACCCGCTTGATTTTCGACGATCAGTCGGTTACTCTCCAGATAGAACTGTAATCGGATGTTAACCATTGTCTCCAAGGTTTTGCATAGTGTGGATGTCAAGCTTACTGGACGATGGGACTCTGCCTTTGTTCTCTCTTGGCTTTCCGTCATTCTTTAGGTACCACTCCTGTCAGCCAGGATGTGTTGAAGAAGTTTAGCACTATCTTTTTGGCATTTCTAAGCAGATGTTTGAGCATTGAGTACTTTACTTCGCCCTCACCAGCTGCACTGTCCTTCTTGAGGGAAGGAGCTTTATTTAACTCTTGATCGGAGAAGGGCAGGTTGATTGGTTCCGCATCTTCATTAGACTCAATAACTAATGAAGGGTGCTGTGAGTAAAAGATTTCCTTCCTCTTTTGGAACTCTGGTGATTGGTTTTTATACGCCCACATTGAAATGTGGTCGTATATTGTCGTCGCCCCCGTCCGTCCGTCCGTCGGTCCGGCGTCCACAATTGCTTGTGGACGCTCTAGAGGCTAAAGTTAATATCCGATTGACTTCAAATTTATACACATTGTTTAAGGTCATGAGACGAAGAAGCCTATTGTTTTTCAGCGATTTCCGATAATAACTACCAGAGTTATGGCCCTTGACGACTTCAAAAAATCTTGTGGACGCTCTAGAGGCCAAAGTTAATATCCGATTGGCTTTAAATTTATACACAGTATTTAAGGTCATAAGACGAAGAAGCCTATTGATTTTCAGCGATTTCCGATAATCAGTGCCAGAGTTATGGCCCTTGATCACTTCAAAAAATCTTGTGGACGCTCTAAAAGCCAAAGTTAATATCCGATTGACTTTAAATTTATACACAGTGTTTAAGGTCATAAGACGAAGAAGCCTATTGATTTTCAGCGATTTCCAATAATTAGTGCCAGAGTTATGGCCCTTGATCACTTCAAAAAATCTTGTGAACGCCCTAAAAGCCAAAGTTAATATCCGATTGACTTTAAATTTATACACAGTGTTTAATGTCATTAGACGAAGAAGCTTATTGATTTTCAGCAATTTCCGATAATTAGTGCCAGAGTTATGGCCCTTGATCACTTCAAAAAATCTTGTGGACGCTCTAAAAGCCAAAGTTAATGTCCGATTGACTTTAAATTTATACACAGTGTTTAAGGTCATAAGATGAAGAAGCCTATTGATTTGCATCAATTTCCGATAATTAGTACCAGAGTTATGGCCCTTGATCACATCAAAAAATCCTGTGGACACTCTAGAGGCCAAAGTTAATATCCGATTGACTTTAAATTTACACACACTGTTTAAGGTCCTGAGAGGAAGAAGCCTACTGATTTTCATCAATTTCAAATAATTACTTCCAGAGTTATCTCCCTTGATCACTTCATAAAACCTTGTTGCGCTGTAGATGCCAAACTTATCATCCGATTGACTTCAGATTGATACACAGAGTTTAAGGTGTTGAAACGAACAAGTATTTTGATTTTCAATGAATTTTGATAACTGAACAGCTAAATCCATGATATTAAATGTTTCCTATACTAATTGTTAGCGTGGGGCAAAACTTTATAAAAAGCAAACAAATTCTCATGATTTTCTGATAATTACATAATGAGTTGTTACTCAGATTTTAGTGTATTACAAATGTTTCATTACCAAAAAAAAGTAAAAATATGCGACAACCCTTGTTGACTGCCCGGACGATTTAGCTGCTGTGGGCGTATGTTTCGTTGCCTGGCAACCTATCTTTGTCCCTGCTAGCGTCTGCGAATGTTTTTGCTAGTAAGTCTGCCTTTACATTGCCGTTGGTAACGTACTCTTCTCTGTTTTCAAGGTTTGGTATGTTGAATGGTCTGCGTTTCCCGTTCATCGCGTTCAGTTTCTTCCAGACGGACACCCGTTTGCGTGTTTTTATACGCCCACATTTTTATGTGGACGTATATTGTCGTCGCCCCTGTCCGTCCGTCCGTCCGTCCGTCCGTCCGTCCGTCCACATTTTTTTGTGAACAGTCTACAGGTCACAATTTTTATCCGATTTCAATGAAACTTAAAATATAGGTTTATCACCATAAGATCTCGGTTCCTTTCGATATTGGCATGTATCGGACTGTAACTTCATGGGTTATGGCCCCTGATTGTACGAAAAATCACGTTTTTTAGCTTGTGAACAGTGTAGAGGTCACAATTTTGAACCGATTTGGATGAAACTTGACATGTATGTTTATAACCCAAAGATCTTGGTTCCTTTCGATATTTGCGCCCATCGGATCGTAACTTCCTGAATTATGGCCCCTGATTGTCCGAAAAATCGCCCTTTTTAGCTTGTGGTCCCTCTGGAGGTCACAATTGTTATCTGATTTAAAAAATCGTTTGATTATATCACCGTTGCATGGTTATGAAGGTTGAGTTCGAATTTCGTGAAAATCGGAGCAAAATTGACGGACAAAATGGCCGCCTTTTGTACGCGAATAGTGTGAAAATATGTTATATCAAGGTTGTGGACCTTATAGAGGTCACAATTTTGAACCGATTTTGATGAAACTTGACATTTATGTTTATAACCCAAAGATATTGGTTCCTTTCGATATTTGTGCCCATCGGATTGTAACTTCCTGAATTATGGCCCCTGATTGTCCGAAAAATTGCCCTTTTTAGCTTGTGGTCCCTCTGGAGGTCAAAATTGTTATCGGATTTAAAAAACCGTTTGATTATATCACCGTTCCATGGTTATGAAGGTTGACTTTGAATTTCGTGAAAATCAGACAAAAATTGACGGACAAAATGGCCGCCGTTTGTACGCGAATAGTGTGAAAATATGTTATATCAAGGTTGTGGACCTTATAGAGGTCACAATTTTGAACCAATTTGGATGAAACTTGACATGTATGTTTATAACCCAAAGATCTTGGTTCCTGTCGATATTTGCGCCCATCGGATGGTAACTTCCCGAATTATGGCCCCTGATTGTCCGAAAAATTGCCCTTTTTAGCTTGTGGTCCCTCTGGAGGTCAAAATTGTTATTGGATTTAAAAAACCGTTTGATTATATCACCGTTCCATGGTTATGAAGGTTGAATTCAAATTTCATGAAAATCGGACGAAAATTGACGGACAAAATGGCCGCCGTTTGTACGCAAATAGTGTGAAAATATGTTATATAAAGGTTGTGGACCTTATAGAGGTCACAATTTTGAACCGATTTTGATGAAACTTGACATGTATGTTTATAACCCAAAGATCTTGGTTCCTTTCGATATTTGCACCCATTGGATCATAACTTCTTGAATTATGTCCCAGGATTGTCTGAAAAATCGCTTTTGTTAGCTTTTGGTCCCTCTGGAGGTCAAAATTATTATCCGATTTAAAAAAACGTTTGACTATATCACCGTTATATGGTAATGAAGAGAGAGTTTGAATTACGTGAAAATCGGACTAGAATTGATGGACAAAATGGCCGTCGTTTGCACATGAATAGTGTGAAAATATGTTATATCAAGGTTGTGGACCCTATAGAGGTCACAATTTTGAACCGATTTTGATGAAACTTGACATGTATGTTTATATCCCAAAGATCTTGGTTCCTTTCGATATTTGCGCATATCGATTCGTAACTTTCTGAGTTATGGCCCCTGATTGTCCGAAAAATCGCCTTTTTAACTAATTGGAGGTCACAATTATTCTCCAATTTAAAAAAAAAAACAAACAAACTATGATTATATCACCGTTACACCTTAATGAAGGTCGAGTTTGAATTTCATGAAAATTGGGCCAAAAATTGCGGGACAAAATGGCTGCCGTTTGTAAGCGAATAGTTTAAAAATATGGTATATCAAGGTTGTTGGCAAGTAGAGAACACAATTTTAATCCGATTTTGATGAAACTTGAAATTCAGGTTTGAAACCAAAAGATCTTGGTTCCTGTCAATATTTGCGCATATCGAATTGTAACTTCATGAATTATGGCCCTTTATTGTAGGAAAAATCACTTTCTTTTTAGCTTGTTCTCTATCCATCTCTCGAAAATGTGGGCGTATCCTGCCTGGCAGCCGCTGGTTGTTCAACGCATTACAGAATGTCATCCAGTGCCCACTTTGTGCTTTCAGAACGGTGTCTCTTGCAGCGTATTTCAACTTCAGGTAGTTCTGGTGGTTGTTTTCATTATAGTGGCGTTTTCGTAGGCGAAGTGCCTTCTTTCTTTCGTCAACTGCCTCCTGACATTTTGGGGACCACCATGGTTTTCTAATCCTTGGTTTCCTACCAGATGTCTTGGGAATTGAGTCGTTTGCGGCACCTATGATAGCACTCGTGATGTTGGCAGAGTAAACGTCGATGTTGGTATCAATGATGTCTTCTTCCTTCCAATCGAGGCAGCCTACTGCTTCCTTCATTTTCCGATTGGATCTTCCGTTATAGACCTCCCTGAATTTTTCGGCTAGAATGCAGAATTCTATCACCAGATGGTCACTGCCTTGTGTCTCGTCTTCGTGTACTTGCCAGTCGCAGCGATTTGCCATACCAAGCGTACAGAATTTAAGATCCAGGTGCGAAGGTGAGGCATTTCCTTCAACAAATGTAGAACTCTCATCATTCAGTACACATAGGTCGTTCCCTTCTATTATTGAACATAGGCTAGTCCCCCTGCAGTCATTCCTCGATGACCCCCACTGAGCGTGCTTTGCCTTGAAATCTCCGCAAAGCACAGATTCGCCCCGTGGAAGTTCATCGAGAAGTGACTGGAAGTCAACTGGTTTTATTGTGACTGCTGGGGGTGCATAGACATTCACTATTGTCAAATTTATTTTATTGCTCAATGTGATGGCTATGCCCATTTCTTCTAGAGGGCCCTCCACGTTTAATGAAACAGAAATATAATTTATGTTATCACTGACGTAGATGGCAAGACCGCCGCCACGTGTAGTGCTTTCCGGTCTGTCCCTTCTCTGACAAGTGTATCTGGGAAGGTGGATGTCGTTCTTTGAAGGTAGTAGTTTCGTCTCCTGGAAGCATAGCACATCTTTTGGGTGGTGCTTTAGGTATTTTCTCAGTTCAGCACATCTGGAGGACAGTCCATTGACATTAAGTTGTAGAACTGTAACCTGTCCTGCCATGATGACTGCCTGGAGAGATGTGAGTCGATGCTTCGGATCTATTGATCCACAGGTGGTGCCACACTCATGCCTGCCTCCGGCTCCGGAACCAATACCGGTATGCGGCTGGTTATATCTCCAGCGCTAAAGTGGCCTACACAAGTGATCCACCTTCGGATTGCAAGATTTACCTGAGGACCAAATTTCTCCTCTTCATCATCTTCACCCCTTGACCTTTTTATACGTCCACATTCATAATGTGAACGTATTATGCCGTCGCCCTGTGTGTGTGTGTGTGTGTGTGTGTGTGTGTGTGTGTGTGTGTGTATGTATGTGTGTGTGTGTGTGTGTGTGTGTGTCTGTGGTTCGCCTACAGGGCGCAATTCTTGATGGATTTTCTTCAAACTTGGTATACTTATTCCTTATACCCCAAGGAAGATCCCTATTGTTTTTGGGGCATGCCCGACCCCCAGGGGCCGAGCCACGCCCATTTCTAGTATTTCTTTGTTTGTCGTCTACAGGCCACATTTCTTAACTTATAATCTTGAAACTTTGCATACACATTCTTTGTACCCTAAGGAACATCCCTATCGTTTGGGGTGTATGCCCCACCCCCAGGGGCAGAGCCACGCCCATTTTCTTTTCGTGTGTCTTTGTGTGGCCTACAGGGCGCAATTCTTACTGGATTTTCTTCAAACTTGGTATACGTATTCCTTATACCCTAAGGAAGATCTCTATTGTTTTTGGTGCATGCCCGACCCCCAGGGACAGAGCCACGCCCATTTCTAGTATGTATTTGTTTGTCGTCTACAGGCCACATTTCTTAACTTATAATTTTGAAACTTAGCATACACATTCTTTGTACCCTAAGGAACATCCCTATCATTTGGGGTGCATGCCCAACCCCCCTGGGGCAGAGCCACACCCATTTTCTTATCGTGTGTCTTTGTGTCGCCTACAGGCCACAATTCTTATTGGATTTTCTTTAAAACTTTGTATACTTACTCTTTATACTCTAAGGATGATCCCTATCGTTTGGGGTGCATGCCCAACCCCCCAGGGGCAGAGCCACGCCCATTTTCTTTTTGTGTGTCTCTGTGTCGCCTAGAAGCCACAATTTCTAACTGTATTTTCTAAAAACTTTGTATACTTACCCTAAGGATGATCCGTATTGTTTTTTGGTGCATGCCCGACCCCCAATGGCAGAGCCACGCCCATTCCTTGTATTTATTTGTTTGTCGTCTACAAGCCACATTTCTTAACGTATCATCTTGAAACTTTGAATGATTATTCTTTGTACCCTAAGGAACATTTCTATCATTTGGGGTGCATGCCCAAGCCCAACCCCCAGGGGCAGAGTCACGCCCATTTTCTTTTTGTGTGTCGCCTACAGGCCATAATTCTTAATCGGTCATCTTGAAACTTAAAATACTTATTCCTTATACCCTAAGGATGACCCCTTTTGTTTTGGGTGCATGCCCGACCCCCATGGGACAGCAACACCCATTTCGTGTATTTGTTTGTCTGTCGCCTACAGGCTGCATAAAGATGACCCCTATTGTTTTTGGTGATTTCCTAACCCCCAGGGGCAGAGTCATGCCCATTTTTACTTCGTGTCTATGTGTGTTGTCTACAGGCCACGATTCTTAATGGATCGTCTTTAAACTTGGGATATGTATTCCATATAGCCTAAGGACGTCAACTGCATGTCCCGACTCACACAGGCAAGACACGACCATTTTTTGTGTTTGTCGTTTACAGACCGCAATTCTGAATGAATCAGCTTGGTACTTGGTTTATATATTCCTTATAGCCTGAGGGCGTCCACTATTGATTTTGATGAATGTCCCGACCCCCAGGGGCAGAGCCGCGCCCACTTTTTGCCTTTAGTGTTAGGAAGGCACAATTCTGAATGGATTATCTTGGTATAGTTATTCCTTATAATCTAAGGACGGCAACTATTAATGTTGGTGCACGACCCTCAACACTAAACAAACCAAACGCCTAGCCTTCTTGACAAAGTACCATATCAATCAAAGCAGGAATGTGGACGTATATTGTAGCGTTAGCGTTATGTTTGATGTTTTGGATGCTGCTATAAAGTTTCCCAGTTCTTCTGCGTTGACGAAGTAGTTCCCTAGTCTGTTGAATATACTTGTCAGTTTGGTTTTGGGGTCTTCTTTTGATATTGCCATCTGAATTAGATCTTGCATGAAGTCCATGAAGCTGTTTTCCGATTTGAATTTTGGGGTAAAACATGCTTCATGGTCTCTAAGTTTTTCTTCTTTTCCTTTAGGGGTTGGGGTGGCATTGGAGCTTGTTTTGGTTCCACCACCGACTCTCTGACTACTTTTGCTTCACTCTTCTTGTACTTTAGTTGTTGGGCCGCCTCCCTAAATGTAAATTTTTCTTTGCTTTGCAGGCATAGTGCTACTTTTGTTGCTTGAATTCTTGGGCATTGGAGGGGGGGGGTTGGCTGTGAGGCTGCCCTTGCAGTTTGAGCAGTTAATTTTGTGACCCATCCTACACTCAGCCACCGCGTGTCCTACCCCACCTTGGGAGCATACGGTTTTTCCCTTGGAGTACTTCACCGTATGACCAAATTTTTGACATTTGGCGCAATGTCGCACCTTCTGTACATAAGGATGTGTCCGTCTGTTGAGATACACTATTTTAGATTTTAGAAATTTGGCGCCAAATATCTTCGAAGATTTGACGAAAATCAAAAATCGAAAGTAGCGTAGCTATGTGCCCTGTCTCCGGTTATGCCAAAATGTATCGAAAGTTAAAATCCAATGATTATTGTTAAAATTACTGCAATATTTTTAAAAAACGATAACTTCGGTGATTTTGGACATTTTATCCTCTAAATCACACCCACTTTCCCAGTAAAACCGAAGAAATCGTAACGATGCGACAAGTAGTTGCTGAAATCTATTCAAATTGGAATGTGAATAATAATAAGAATAACTAGACCTGCATAGCAGTGCTGAATCGGCTTTCAGAGTCCTTCATATCATTGCCATGATTTTAAATTTACCTTTATACTCTAAACGACCGATAGGACTCGTAACAGAAGTTTAGGAAGAGAAATAGTAGTAATTTTCGAGATAAACGAGTCTGAATGGACTCCCCCAAAAAAGTGGAAAATACATTTTCGGCATCTCATAATCTATTGCCTAACCATCGAATTTGTATTCTGATATCATATAAAAGCCCAAAAAGGAAAATACTAGATCTTCAGCGTGCCGTAATATTTGTGATTGAACACGCCATCTTGAGTCGGATTGCAAAATAAGTGAAAAATATTGATGAGATTTTCTCAAAAATGAGTCTATAAATATACTATCTATCTACACAAAAGATCAAAATAGCAATAAAAGATTTTAGAACACCTTTATTTGAACGTTTTGTAAGAGTACCGTATTCTTAAATCTGTCCTATTTCTTAAAATTCTCTGCGAAATTAGTTATGGTCCTTCGCTCGCTATTGAACGACCCGTCATTCCTCTTGCATAATAATTGGCATCGTTGTAAAACAGGGAATCTCCAGATATCTAATATTATCAAATTATTATCGCCGAATTGATTTTGAACGGACACGCTCGAGTTTTAAAACCCCTAGAAAATATAAACAAACACCATGTGGCCATGGTGTCTTCGCAACTCGTTTGCTGATTGGCCCAGACATCGCGTGCAAAGCATTATGGTTGCGAGGATGGCTGAGCGGGCGATAAATATTTGGTTCAGGCAGTTATGTTTATGGGTACCTTTTTTTTTTTTTTTTTTTTTTTTTTTTAAAAATATAGTTTATTTACAAAATTCATATAATTACATTATTCAAAGTTACATTTATAATGTTTATAATGATATTAACAATGCAATGACAATATTTATAATTTAATACAGTAGAATTATTTACAATTGTTATATACATAAGTCAATATGAATTATATACATACGATAATATATTACAACATAGTATAGTAGTTACTACAGCTAATTTCCTTAGCGCCTGGTTGAACGAGGGTGAAATACCGTTTCCCTCGGCGATAGCACGTGCAGAAGGAATTGTGGGATGTTATGAAGACCGACTAGATAAGGGGTGAGTTTTGATCATAGTGAATGGATAGCGGTAAATTTCTTTTAATTAATTTATATTTTCCATTTGAAATACGATAATTTTGGTAAGTGTTTTTGACAGAAAAACCTCGCAGTTACTGAGTTTGTGTCTGGGGTGTGGGATATATAATTTGTATATGAAACATTAGTCAACGTGCTAAAATACGAAAGCGAAAAAGTAAATAAGATGCCTAATAATATCATGAACCTAATAATATCATGAATGTTATAAGGTCCATGCTAATATGGTTTGAGCAACTTATATAGTGATAATAGCACAGTTAATGTTTACATAATTAGGGGAGATGTTGTAGGGTAAAACTTCAAACATGACGGAGACTTGCCTTAAAGAGGGTAATAAGGCAGTGAGGAGTGAAGCTAAGATATGGTATTCATTATCAATGTGTTTGTTTTCTTTTTGTATAGAATTGGTGTATTAGTTCTTTTGAGATATTGGTGGATAGAGGGTGTGTCCGGTTAGACCATATGATTGACAGGTATAGGTATATATCGTGTATGTATTTAGATTTAACATTGTGCAGATGGATGGTGTTGTTGTTGATTCTGAACTCTTTGGTGAAATGAATGTTGTTTATGTGTGTGGTAATGAAACGTTTATAGAATTGTAATTTGGGGCAATTCAGAAACAGGTGATGGTAAGATTCAGTTGTTCGGTTGCAAAAGTGGCATTTATAGCTGTTAATATATATATTTCTGTATAGCATAATATCTTTTGTTAGCACCGCATTATTAATGGTTGTATACATGAAATCCTTTTCTTTTTCAGATAAGGAGGAACATTTATAGAGGTTTGTCCAGACTTTTGAAAAGTCAACATGAGGTAATTGTTTATTTATTTTTGGTTGTGTCTGTAATAAGTCAATTAGGGACCAGTATATGTCTTTTAGTTTTGTATTGTATGTATATTTGATGGATGATTTGAGGCTATTGTAAGTTTCTTTTATATCTATGTATGATTGGGGGACTTTTTCAGAGTGGGTATAATTATTGGATGCAAATCTCGGCAGAGTATCCCTTGTAGTAAATCCTAGCCAGTATATGTATAGGCCTATCCAGGGACTGTTATTGTCTTTGATTGCTTTTACTATAAGTTGTTGTTGCATTGCCTGGATTTTTAGTCGAATGTTTGGCACTTTAAGGCCACCATTTTTATGTTCTAGGTTCAAGGTGTTTCTATTAATTGTTTCACTTTTATTTTCCCAGATGAAATTGTAGATTATTTTATTTATGTTTTTAATAATTGAGTTTGAGGGAGGAACTATCCTAGCAACAAACCATAGTTTGCTGAGTATATAGGTGTTTAAGATGCATACTTTTTCTTTATATGAAAGAGACTGATTTACCCATGTCTGGATGGTTGAATTGATTATTTGAACAAGGGGTAGCCAGTTCTTTTCCATTTTATTTGAGCCAAACCAGATGCCTAGTAATTTAATAGCATCTGTTTTAATATTAATATTTATATTTACAGGATAGGAGTAGTGTGATGGTTTTCCAACAGAAAGGATTTCAGTTTTATCATGGTTTAGTTTGGAGCCAGAAATAGAGCCAAATGTATTGAATTGTTCGAGGAGAGTGCTGTATGAAGAAAGTCGAGATATTATAGCAGAACAGTCATCAGCATGTTGAAATAACTTAATCTCTGAAGGGTAGTTTGGGATCCTGATGCCTTTTATGAGGATGTTTTTGTTTATGTATGAAGCAAGGGGGTTGATACACAAGGAGTATAGAATCATGGATAGTGGACATCCTTGACGAATTGATCGGTTGATTTTAATATTTTGGGAATAGGATCCATTTACTTGTACTTTACCTACATGAGATTCACTCTGATAAGTGACATAAAAAAATTAATTCTGATCGTATATAGATTGCCGTTGAGTGTTAATCTAAACCATGTAGTTGATGTAGTAAATTAATCGGCAAGCGGGAGTGTGTCGTTGAGTAATACTAATCAACTGTCACGTGTCAATGATAAATCTGTCGACAACTCATTATTTACTGAGAATGATATCTCATACATCTTTAGAAAATAATTTATTGGCCTTAAATGGAAATAGAAATGGCCAATAATTTTCTTGAAGGGAATTTTATCGATAGCTGAATGGTGTTAAAGGGACAATCCCGATAAGAACAGAGTCTCAAAAATTAAAGTCCGAGTATTTATGGTATTTATGGACCAAAATATAGTGGCATGGTGTATTTACCTTGTCTAAAAATTTCAGCTCAAAATATTGAGTCGTTTGGACGTGAACATCAACACTGCTTATCCGGACACGTAACCCTTTTAAGATTTCGGCTCAATTTTTTCATTGGGTGACCTGATAATCGATTAATGTTTCTTGAGAGGTCTATACAGTGAATAACCTATGCCCTGTACTTGATAACAAAAGGTAAATTTCACCTACATATTATTTTTATAGAAAAAAGTCTGGTTTTATCCAGATACTGTATAATAAAACGTTCTCCATTTCCAGATGAAGACTGTCAGGTTTAAGTTATTTACAAGCGTATCACAAATATCGGGTTAGTAGGTGGGCCTTAGGTTTTGGATTTTAAAGGATTTTAACACAAAATTAAGCAGTTTTATTCCCCAAAAAGTTATCGGGATTGGCCCTTTAACTGTCGCTTCTTCATACGGCAGGTAAAATAAGGAATGCGTATTGGATATCATTGTTTATAATGTTCTTATCGCTATGGGTCGAAAAAATGAGAACGACCAACGAGCCGAAATGCGACGATTCTCGAACCTGCCATTGCTTAATTACATCAAAGCCAAAATGCACGAAAGTGAATGTAAGCTTTACTTGGCTATTGAATTGGCAGCTATCATAGGGACTCATATTTTGATAACGTTACGGTATCTGAAAATACTATAGACGTATCGTGGCGGCTGCTTTGATGATTACCTAATCAACAATAATCTTAATCTCCCGTCCACTAGCTGGCACTAAGGTGCTAATTAATTGATAAGATTAACTTCAGTTAATCCTACCAAAGTTATAATATACAAATTACTACTAATGTATAGATTGTTCTTTAGTATAACACTATGATGTTGCGGATTTTTCGTTACGAAAAGAGTGCATTTACAACGATTTTCGTCTTCAGCACCCTTGCAATTCTAAATAAAAAAATATTAATTGACAAAATAGCAAATAAATGTTGGATATCATCTGATCAAATTTTTACTACGATTTAAGTCTTTAGCACCCCTGAAAACCCCCGAAAAGATATGTTCAACGGCAAAAAAGAAGATAAATGGCCTGTTTGCTATGGCAGCTGTCCAGACAGATAATCCATTGTAACAAACTGCATGACATATTCCACTTTTCATTAGCCAGGTTATTCTTGGTAGCCATTCCTTTTGGTAGCCCTGCTTGTAATTCAATAACTTGTAGGTCCCATGTCCAATCCCTGCATTTATCGAGAAATATTCAGATTTGTCAGCATAGTTCCTCCCATGTCAAAAGTGTAGGGATGGTGCCCGAAAATAATAGATCAGAGTAGATGCGAAACCTAGGTCCTATGTACACATTTGCTTGCACGAAAACCACCCTGGGTGCCAGTCACATATTTAAGGAGGGGATGTCCAAATGTACATGCCAGTCCAACCTGCTGCATTTCCTCCACAGCACTGAATCGGCTATCAGGAATCAGACAGGAAAAACGTCATACAATAGCCGATCCATCGAACTACCAAACGATACTGTATTTTTTTTTATTCAGTTGACACCCTCTATCAGACTTGTAAAAGTAATATTTGCTTGCGAAAAGATCGGCCAAAATTGTAAAATCTGGCAAAATTACGTCACATCCGGTGCCAAAAGAAATCATTATCGGCAGCAAATAAGTTGAGAATTTGCAACATGAAACATACAAACTTTGTTTTATACGGTTTTTACAAATATGACATTACTTTCGGTGATAATGGAAATGTTAAATCGGACCATTGCAATCATAAATGGCATAAGGCATCACATGGTGAAAATTGTATGAAAATTGAATAACAATTAACACTTTTATAGAACAAAAAGCTTGAAAAGTGACTTGTAGAAACTCGTCTATTTCTCGGCAACCGTACAAGTTAGAAACTTGTTTGTGGTATCTGTATGATCGTATGGGTTCATGCTATTCGTTGATGGGATTCAAATATCATAATTTTTGAAATATTATAGAAAAAGACTCATTTGAATAAAATATTTGTTTTTTAGGTTAAAAATACAGTTTTTGCCAAAATGACGCCATTTCCGGTCACAGTGAAACTGTAAAATTGGCTTAACCTAGTCCAAATTGGCATTAGGCATCGAATATAAAAAAATATCGGAAATGGATAATATTTTACTCTTTTATAGGCAAAATAACGCAAAAAGTGATGCATGCAAAACTGCATATTTCTCGGCAATTGCTCATATTACGAACTGTTTTTTGCATATATTCTCCTTGTCTGGATTATTACTACGAGTTTATGAAAGTTAGGAATAAATAGTTCAAAATACGTTGAATGGGTTGTAAATAACTGATTGTTACAATTTTTTTTACATTTATTCGAAATTGCCCGAAAATGAAACTGAAATTACAAAATCGGAGCTAACGATTTGTACCTCTTTACAGCGCGCCCCTTTACAGCGCGCATGCTATATCAGATTTCGAAAAAAATAATATTTGCTTTCGAAAAGTGGTATTGTACGGAAGCGTAATAGGGCCACATAATTTTGTTTTTATTCTATTTTCAATTTTTCAAGTTACTAACTTGAATTTTCAAGATACAAACTTGAATTTTCTAGATACTTACCTGAATTTTCAAGTTACTAACTTGAATTTTCAAGTTACTAACTTGAATTTTCAAGTTACTAACTTGAATTTTCAAGTTACTAACTTGAATTTTCAAGATACTAACTTGCATTTTCAAGTTAACAAACTTGAATTTTCAAGTTACTGTTATATTATAAAATAAGCGTTTTGACCTAATGATATAGTATGTCATGCAATGCTTTAGTCAATGGACGGCACGGTTATATACCTCAAGGTGCGGGAGTAGCCTATTCGACCACGTAGGTTTCGCCCTGCAGCGAAATTACTCCCCGCGCATTATGATGTTGACGTGCCATAAAACACCATTCATTCATTCATTCATTCATTTTAACAGTATTGAGCCCTATAGAAAATGTTTTCGAAGTAAAAAAAAAAAAAAAATAAATGACAAATCAAACGTCCCAGTTCTAAAAATAGTCTTTAGTGACATAATACACGACATCCCCCCCCCCCGATATCTGCCCCCCGGATTACCCCCCTCATAACCCCCCTCATTTTTAGGACTTTTACTCCCAGGACATTTCCTGCTGAAGACATCTTACCTCCTAAGACATCTCCCCTCGAACTTTTACTCACCGGACATCTGCCCCCTGGGACATCTACCCCCACCCCCTAGGACATCTACCCCCACCCCCTAGGACATCTACCCCCAGAGTTTTACCCCCTCCACCGACATTTCTCCTCTGGAACATCTGCGCCCTAGAACATGGCTGCCCCCCGCCACTCACCCTTTAAGGAGAGAGAGAAATGGGGTTTAAAGTCCACTCGACACACATTAGGTCATTTCGGGACTAACATATGGTTTTAATTTTATTTCGATAATTCGCTTGCGCGTAGTGGTCTTTAGCAGTGGGAGGAAACCGGAGTGCCCAGAGGAAACCCACAAGGTTGAAAAGACGCCCCTATCTCCCTCCATGCCACATACGCTCACACCAGGGATCGAAACCACAGCCGCAAGCCAGAGGTGACCGGCCAGCAAGAGGTCGAAGCGCGGCACTCTAGACCACTAGGCCATACCACCCCCACCCTTTAGAACCCTGGAAGTGTAAAATAATGCACTGTAAAAAAAAATATACTTATTTTACATTGTTTCTTGGAGTACCTAGTAACGCCTTTTAGAATCCTGGACGTTACGAGGTAATCCAAGAAACAATGTAAAATGAATAGTACAGAGTTAGATAGTAGAATGCGTCCATCGCCCTATTCCTAGCTACGCCTTGGTCTGCCATCAATGATGTCTAGGGTTCTCTGCTATCTTAGTGACTGTTTTTCAAGTTACTGTTATATTATAAAATAAGCGTTTTGCTTTAGGCAATGGACGGCACGGTTATAGACCGAGACACAAGGACATCTACCCCGGGACTTTCACCCCCTGGACATTCCCCCTCCTCAGAACATCTACTGTAAAAAATTTATATTTATTTTACATTGTTTCTTTGAGTATCTCGTAACGTCAAGGGGGATGTCGTGTAATATGTCACTAAAGACTATTTTTAGAACTGGGAACTGGGACTTTTGATTTGTCATTTAATTTTTTTTTTGTACTTCGAAAAGGTTTTCTATAGGGCTCTCAATACTGTTAAAATGAATGAATGAATGAATAAATAGTGTTTTATGGCACGTCAACACCATAATGCGCGGGGAGTAATTTCGCTGCAGGGGCAAACCTGCGTTATCGAATAGGCTATTGCCGCACCTTGAGGTCTATAACCGTGCCGTCCATTGACTAAAGCATTGCATGGCATACTATATCATTAGATCAAAACGCTTATTTTATAATATAGCAGTAACTTGAAAATTCATGTTAGTTAACTTGAAAATTCAAGTTAGTTAACTCGAAAATTCAAGTTAGTTAACTCGAAAATTCAAGTTAGTATCTTGAAAATTCAAGTTACTAGCTTGAAAATTCAAGTTACTAGCTTGAAAATTCAAGTTACTAGCTTGAAAATTCAAGTTACTAAAATTGAAAATAAAATAAAAAAAAAAAAAATATGTGGCCCTCTTATGCTTCCGTAGTATTGAACTGTCAAAATTGTAGTTTTTGTTAATATTAGGCCACTTCTGTTGCGGGCAGAAAAATTTCTCGGTAACAAAAAAAAATTACAATTGAGACCACGGAGCATATGCACTTTCTTTTATACAAACCGAACAATATATAATTAATCTAGGTCCGAAAAACTAAATTAGCCTTCTGCTCAAGTAGGATGATACGTTAACTCTGTGTAAACTACCATCAAAAATATTCATAAATAAAAAAGTTTTCTGTAAAAAAAAAAAATCAGAATATCGGAGATTTTTCCACTACTTCCGGTTTTTCGATCATTGTCGGAATAGCTTTAACAAGTTGATTAGATACTTAACTTCCTGTACCAGAAATATCAGAAACATTCATTGAGTAATTGTCGAAGAAAAGATACATAAAATAGCATTTTCAATAATTTAATGATCTTTGAACGTTTTTCAAAGTTGGTTATTTTTGAACTACCTATAATATTGCAACGCTTTTATTATTAGATGCACACGCTAGGCCACCGATAGGACTCTGAGTAAAAAAATTTTAAGAAAAATCGTAGGCGTCGTTTTCGAGAAAAAGGCGTCTCAGAATGCTCCAAAACGGAAAATACTTGGCTTTCGGCGTACCATAATTTATTTCCTAAGAATCAAATTCGTGTTATTTAGATGTTATACGATCGTCTATTAATGGAACTATCCAACGACATTTTAATTGTTCTGGTCCGCTAATATGTGACGGAGAATTCGAACTTTTGGCAAGAGCTCCAATTTTTATTATCTTTTTTACATTTTTCGTCGTTTTTTGAACTACTTCCGGTATACGAATCATTGTCGAGTAGTTTTCACATCCAGTTTTGGAGTTTGCATGGGAACAGGGCTCTCTAATGATATACTACACTATACGATTAAATAAAACACTTCTGAGAAATCCTATGTTCAAAAGTGTTAAAAATGTCAAAATGTCAAAATATTGAAAATTAAATTTCAATAACTACATACATATTATACATCGTTAGAACCGTAATTAGGTCAGCTATCTGAATTTATTTCCTTGGAGCGTTGTGGGACGCCTTTATCTCGAAAACTGCTTCAGCGATTTTTCTTAAACTTTATCTATCGATGGTCCTTCCGGTAGTCTTTAGCATGGATCCATCCGTTAAGACCTTCAAATAATTGGAATAGGACAAAAAAGTGACTGAAAATCGAAAAACGTCGAAAAATCGTGAAATTTTGGAAATATATTATTTTTTTATTTGAAGAGATTTTAAAAAAAAAAGGATATAAATTCAGATAGCTGACCTAATTACGGTTCTAACGATGTATAATATGTATGTAGTTATTGAAATTTAATTTTCAATATTTTGACATTTTGACATTTTTTAACACTTTTGAACATAGGATTTCTCAGAAGTGTTTTATTTAATCGTATAGTGTAGTATATCATTAGAGAGCCCTATTCCCATGCAAACTCCAAAACTGGATGTGAAAACTACTCGACAATGATTCGTATACCGGAAGTAGTTCAAAAAACGACGAAAAATGTAAAAAAGATAATAAAAATTGGAGCTCTTGCCAACAGTTCGAATTCTCCGTCACATATTAGCGTACACACTCGGCAAATCTCGGAAGATTTCGGTCAATCTAAACTCGGCTGTATGATGAATTCCGCCATATTGGAATTACTTTAAAGGTCCCGGATGAAACATGGCTGCGCCCATTCCAAACACAAGTTGGCGACCTATTTGGCTAGCGACCTATTCGACCGATCCAGCTGTAAGATAATGACGAAATTACACTTCTATTCTGAGCTGAAGGAATGGATAAAAAATAATATATTCTACTTTCATTTGATAGACATAACGTTGGATTTTATTGGTTGATAAATAGAGACTGTTGTCCTTTACTCTAAATAGGTTTCCAACGAACAGGTTGCAGCTCGATCGGTCGAATAGGTCGCTAGCCGAATAGGTTCCCAATTTGTGTAATAGCGTCAAGTTTTCCTGTTAAAGTAAACCGGTAGCCGCATCGCAAATGTATGGGCGTAGGTACATATCACGTGTCAAAAATTGTTTATCAAGTAGCCACCACATGGTTTCAATAGCTTTGGAGCTCTGGAGCACTTAGGTTTTGTCAGTACGAGTACTAATTAACCGCCGTGGAGAAACACAAAATAACAATTTAGTTAGTTGAATTTAAGACGCCTGGCTGCTTTGTGCCCAAATCAGAGGTTCATGGGAGATAACTCGTGTATGTGATTTTTGTTGACAATGTATTGTAATGTATTGTAATTAGAGATTGATTGATAGTTTATTATATTTGCAGTGCTTTAATGAAACATATTGTATATATAGTGCAATAAATAATTCAATATTATAGCTTTATTTATTTATTTATTTATAATTGCAAATTGTGTCGATTGTCAGTTTTAGTCGTCGACATTGTAACTTGTTTTTCAATAGATAAATGAAATCAATTCAGATAAGTACCAAATGAAATCAATTCAGATAAGTACCGTTGACAATTAATTGCCTCTGCTCAGAGTATTCCTATGTTGTGATAGTGTATTAGGCTATGTTGTGATTGTATGTTTGGCACGTATTACAATGACAATATTTAAAATTAATGGGATTCGTAAATCCGATATCATTACAATGACAATATTTAAATTTAATGGGATTCGTAAATCCGATATTTTAATCATTAATGGGAGATTACTCGTCATATGTGACGAAAATCTTATAACTCGTCAAATATGAGACGAACATGTATTTAAACAATTATGTGTAGAACTATTTGTAATTCACCAAAAAAACACTTTTAACTTACAATATTTTTTGACCAAATCCATACACTGGAATTCATTTACAATCATCGGTACAATCACCAGAATTCACTTTGAAGATATTAGAATTCGCCCGTAATATATTCCTATTTACCTATATTTTTCCATTAATATTAATATTGAATTAGAGAGTTTAAGGTGTTGAAACGAACAAGTATTTTGATTTTCAATGAATTTTGATAACTGAACAGCTTAATCCATGATATTAAATGTTTCATGTATATACTAATTGTTAGCGTGGGGTAACACTTTATAAAAAGCAATCAAATTGTGATGATTTTCTGATAATTACATAATGAGTTGTTACTCTTAATCAGTTTTTAGTGTATTACAAATGTTTCATTAGCGAAAAAAGTAAAAATATGCGACAACCCTTGTTGACTGCCCGGACGATTTAGCTGTTGTGGGCGTATGTTTCGTTGCCTGGCAACCTATCTTTGTATGTATTAGAAAAATAAGTAAAGACGTTTAAAGTATTTTTAGTTAAAAAGTAATTCCTATTTAGTGTAATTGGGCATTAAAAGAAGGTAAAGGGAGTCATCTTGTCCAATCTGATTAAAACACAGATCCAATTTCGTTTCGTTTTTTATAGTTCAAAATTTCGTTTTTACTTGTCTTTACTACTCTTGGATCTGGAGGACTTGTTATTTAACTTGTGTTCTGCCTGAAATGAGGGGTCAGCCAATCAAATGGTCTGTCGAATCGACCGTTTGACCTTTTCATGCTTGGAACTGTGGGTAGATACGTCTATACTAACACCAGCGGATAGAAATCAAAACAAAAGTAGATTTTAAAAAGCATGGCGGTCGCTAATTGGTTAATCGAATGACTGACGTTATCGGGTCAAATGTCCTGTGCTTGATACCTGACGTCATAGAACGTGAGCTCCCACTATAACTAGTTAGATCTACATGAGTGTAGGCCATCGAAAGTATAAAAAACGAAACGAAATATAGATCTATATTTTAATTAGATTGCATCTTGTCCAATTCGCACTTTTAAGTGTGAAATATTAGTAAATACCTTCGTATTTACTAATAATTTACATTATTAATAAATTACTTTTAAATACCGGAATTCACTTTGAGAAGATCGATCGGAATTTGCCCCAAGACATTTGTATTTACTAAATGCCAGTCAAGTCGTCCACACGGAAAATCTAGTGAAGTCGTCCAGTTGGTGAAGTCCACACCCGTTGGTGGTGGAGTCGTCCACGTGACTTAGTTGACAATATCAAATGCATCATTTTGACTTTGTCAAAATCAATCCCATCAAATTGTCTGTATTTGGTTTGTGTTTCCTGTTTCTATTGATTGGAATTTTCACATGAAAATGTGGGCGTATAAAAAAGTTTGACTATGTAACCGTTACACATTGATGATGGTTGAGTTTGAATTTCTTGAAAATCGATAATTCAACAGCCAATCCATAATGTTAAATGTTTCGTATATAACTAAACGTTAGCATGAGGCAAAACAAATTCTAATAATTTTCTGATAATTACTTACTATGCACAACTCTTGTTGAGTGCCTGGACAATTTACCTGCCGTGGGCGTATGTTTCGTTGCCCGGCAACCTATTTTTGTTGCATTTGGGTGTATGATTAATATATTTCAGGGCCGAATAGTGTTTCCTTATTGTCACCTGATGTTTTACGATATCTGATAAAGAATCTGGTAATCATTTTTTATATGAAATAAAAATTTGTCATTTCGTCTTACCTTTTTGCACCTCCACATTCATAATGTGAAACGTATTATGCAGTCGTTCCAGTCTGTGTGTCGTGTATCGAATACATGGATATGCTTTATTTCTTAACAGATCATCTGAAATGTTGGCATACTTTTTCCTTATGAACTATTGTTTTTTGTGCATGTTCAACCTCACGGGATAGATCTCAACCCGTTTGTTTTGTGTATTGCCTACATGCCACATTTCTAAATGGATCATTTTATTACTATTTTAGTTTAATTTTTATACCATATTATTGATTTTACTACATGCCTGCCCCCAAAGTTGTGCTTGGCCCAATTTATCGCCTACATTCTGCAATGATGAAGGGAACATATTGTGTATACCTGTAGAGGTCACAATTTTAATTCGATTCTGATGAAACTTGAAATACATGTTTATATTGGTCCCTTTTCGATATTTGCGCATATCGGATCGTAACTTCCTGAATTATGGCCCCTGATTGTATGCAAAATTATTACCCAATTTAAAAAAACGTTGTTCGCTTAAAAAAATTTGTGGTTGCTCGAGAGAGAGAGAGAGTTTTTAACGTCCACTCAACACAAACTAGGTCATTTCGGGACTAACATGCTTTTAATTTTATTTCAATAATTCGCTTGCGCGTAGGGGTCTTTAGCAGAGGGAGGAAACCGGAGTGCCCGGGGGAAACCCACGAGGTTGAGAAGGCGCCCCTATCTCCATGCCACATACGCCAGGGCTCGAAACCACAGCCGCAAGCCAGAGGTGACCGGCCAGCTAGGGGGATGCTCTAGAGGCCAAAGTTAATATCCGATCGACTTTAAATTTACACACAGTGTTTAAGGTCATGAGACGAAGAAGCCTATGTTTTCAGCGATTTCCGACAGCCTCTTACCCTCTTAACCACATGATCACCTGGTGCACACTTTGACATAGTAGAATTCGGTAGTCGATGATGAAAAAAAAAAAATCATCTTATGTGCTCAACCGGTCGCTAGCGATTTCTTGTTGCCAGCGACTATCACAGTGATGATGGCTGATATTTGACATATTTGATATAATCAATCAAGTTGTCGTTTCACACGCAAAAATTCCTGTATTCGTTATGTGGCCTTTAAACCAATTTAAATTCTGTCAAAATTTGTAGAAATTTAGATATCATTTTATTGTGTGTGTGTATAATTTGCTGTGTGTCAAACCACAGCTTTGTAACCACAAAAATATATCTAATTTACTCCATGTATTAGTTTTAGCATTATTAGTAGATTCTTTCACACGTTTGAAAGGTTCCAAACGAATATGTTGTACTTTGACTTAAATAAATTTAACACTGATAAAGTAAAAATTAACAGATTCCGACAACTTAAAAGTAGAGACTTACATTCGCAAGGCAAATATTATTGTAAAAATCAGGATTATTTAATTTGATTCAACTGAATAAAAAGGCTGTAGTCGATCTATTTCAATAAACATCAACAAAATAATTAACTAGTTGGCTACATCCATCGTGATCAGCAGAAAGTCAAGATGGAATTTTGAATTCGTGGTACACCGTACAAAGAAGGTAGTATCAGTGTGTTGATGCTGCTACGGATATGTACCATAGTTCATGGTCTAGTAGTGTAAAGGAGATATCTTGACTGAATATTATATTTTGTATGTTTTACACAATGTAATATCTATGTATCTATTTATATTATCTATTAGGCAATATTTTTGTGAATAAATATCATTACCTGCATGTAAAAAATGTTTTGTTTTTAGGGGGGCTTTATGACCAAATTCTTTGGCCGTTTCGACCAAATTCTTTGGCCGTTTCGACTAAATATTTGGCCGTTTCGACCAAAAATGTTGTCCGTTATGACCAAATTATTTGGCCATTATGGTTTAGTGCCGTTATGTCTATAACCCATCCGTATATCATATCATGTACATGCTTAAAATAGGGCCTCGAAATTAAATAATTTCTTCAATTTTACTATCCATATGCCTAATATATTACAAAGATTAGCTTACATATAACATAATATTGAAGTGGGTACATGGCGTTCGTATATAGCGCCATTTTGGGTCAAGGGTCAGTCAAGGTCAAGATAAATTACTCCGAGTGAAAATGTTCATCGATGAATTATTAAATGTAATTTCTATTAACGTATTTCAATTTCAGGTCTATCTTTGTTGTATTTTTCCGTAAACTGTGTTTATTAGGTCAATGCCTTAATGGAGTTCGAAGATGAGCATTTTCCGCTTAGGGTAAGCAGAGATAAGCAATTTGATTGGTTGATACTTTGGGACCTGATAACTTTAGTTCTAATTAAGTGAGAGTGACGAAACTTAGTGTATGGTTTCATTACAGTAATACCTTGACTAAGTTCGATAATGAGAATTTTCTGCTCAGGGTAAGCAGAGCGATACGCAATTTGATTGGTCAAGACTTTGGAACACAATAACTCTCCTTCTAATTGAGTTAAAATGTTCAAACTTGGCGTATATGCTTATTAGGTCAATGCCTTGATGGAGTTCGAAGATGAGCATTTTCCGCCTAGGGTAAGCAGGGATAAGCAATTTGATTGGTTGATGCTTTGGAACACAATAACTTTAGTTCTAATTAAGTGAGAGTGATGAAACTTGGTGTATAGTTTCATTACAGTAATACCTTGACTAAGATCGATAATGAGCATTTTCTGCTCAGGGTAAGCAGAGCGATAAGCAATTTGATTTGCCGAGACTTTGGAACACAATAACTCTCCTTCGAATTGAGTTAAAATGTTCAAAATTGGTGTGTATGCTTATTAGGTCAATGCCTTGATGGAATTCGAAGATGAGCATTTTCTTCTTAGGGTAGGCAGAGATAAGCAATTTGATTGGATGATACTTTGGGACAAGATTATCAGGTTCATCTTGATTGATGATTTTTCTGCCAATACAATGGCTGCATTCTCATTCAGTAATGGATTCGACAGTAACAGTGTATAGAAACGATTGACTCGGACACGAGGGCTCTTTCCCTTGGCCAGAGGGGCCCTTTTGTCAAGCGTGGGGGCCCTTTTGTCTGCCTTTAGGGTCCCGCTAACTAGGGTACATTTTCATTTTTATACGTCCACATTGAAATGTGGTCGTATATTGTCGTCGCCCCCGTCCGTCCGTCGGTCGGTCCGGCGTCCACAATTGCTTGTGGACGCTCTAGAGGCTAAAGTTAATATCCGATTGACTTTGAATTTATACACAGTGTTTAACGTCATGAGACGAAGAAGCCTTTTGTTTTTCAGCGATTTCCGATAATAACTACCAGAGTTATGGCCCTTGATCACTTCAAAAATCTTGTGGACCCTCTAAAGGCCAAAGTTAATATCCTATTGACTTCAAATTTATACACAGTGTTTAAGGTCATAAGAGGAAGAAGCCTATTGATTTTCAGCAATTTCCAATAATTAGTGCCAGAGTTATGGCCCTTGATCACTTTAAAAAAATCTTGTGGACGCTCTAGAGGCCAAAGTTAATATCCGATTGACTTTAAATTTATACACAGTGTTTAAGGTCATGAGATGAAGAATCCTATTTATTTTCAGCCATTTCTAATAATTAGTGCCAGAGTTGTGGCCCTTGATTAATTACTGCCAGAGTTATGGCCCTTGATCACATCAAAAAATCCTGTGGACGCTCTAGAGGCCAAAGTTAATACCCGATTGACTTTAAATACACACACACTGTTTAAGGTCATGAGGCGAAGAAGCCTTTTGATTTTAAGCGATTTCAAATAATACTTCCAGAGTTGTCTCCCTTGGTCACTTCAAAAAAGCTTGTGATGCTATAGAGGCCAAACTTATCATCCGATTGACTTCAGATTGATACACCAGAGTTTAAGGTGTTGAAACGAACAAATATTTTGATTTTCAATGAATTTTGATAACTGAACTGCTAAATCCATGATATTAAATGTTTCCTATACTAATTGTTAGCGTGGGGCAAAATTTTTATAAAAAGCAACCAAATTCTAATGATTTTCAGATAATTACATAATGAGTTGTTACTCTTAATCAGATTTTAGTGTATTACAAATGTTTCATAACCAAAAAAAGTAAAAATATGCGACAACCCTTGTTTACTGCCCGGCGTATGTTTCGTTGCCTGGCAACCTATCTTTCTCGTTTGTTTTAGCATTTTTCTTTATAAAACACTTTTGGATGACACTTTGTGTACAGTTTGATTGCTCGAAATATGTTTGAAAAAAATAAATGTGCGATTAATTAATATGTGTCATCTATTTATTTTGGGATTTCGGCGGGGAACTTCCTGAATTATGGCCCCTGATTGTCCGAAAAATCGTCCTTTTTAGCTTGTGGTCCCTCTGGAGGTCAAAATTGTTGTTATCCGATTTAAAAAACTGATTGATTATATCACCGTTCCATGGTTATGAAGGTTGAGTTCGAATTTCGTGAAAATCGGACCAAAATTGACGGACAAAATGGCCGCCATTTGTACGCGAATAGTGTGAAAATATGTTAAATCAAGGTTGTGAACAGTGTAGAGGACACATTTTTGAACCGATTTGGATGAAACTTGAAATGCATGTTTATAACCCAAAGATCTTGGTTCCTTTCGATATTTGCGCCAATGGGATCGTAACTTCCTGAATTATGGCCCCTGATTGTCCGAAAAATTGCCCTTTTTAGCTTGTGGTCCCTCTGGAGGTCAAAATTGTTATCCGATTTAAAAACCGTTTGATTATATCATTGTTCCATGGTTATGAAGGTCGAGTTCGAATTTCGTGAAAATCAGACCAAAATTGACGGACAAAATGGCCGCCATTTGTACGCGAATAGTGTGAAAATATGTTATATCAAGGTTGTGAACAGTGTAGAGGACACAATTTTGAACCGATTTGGATGAAACTTGAAATGCATATTTATAACCCAAAGATCTTGTTTCCTGTCGATATTTGCGCCAATCGGATCGTAACTTCCTGAATTATGGCCCCTGATTGTCCGAAAAATTGCCCTTTTTAGCTTGTGGTCCCTCTGGAGGTCAAAATTGTTATCCGATTTAAAAAAACGTTTGATTATATCACCGTTCCATGGTTATGAAGATTGAGTATGAATTTTGTGAAAATCGGACCAAAATTGACGGACAAAATGGCCGCCGTTTGTACGCGAATATTGTGAAAATATGTTATATAAAGGTTGTGGACCTTATAGAGGTCATAATTTTGAACCGATTTTGATGAAACTTGACATGTATGTTTATAACCCAAAGATCTTGGTTCTTTTCGATATTTGCGCCCATAACTTCCTTATGTCCCCGGATTGTCCGAAAAATCGCTTTTGTTCGCTTTTGGTCCCTCTGGAGGTCAAAATTATTATCCGATTTAAAAAAACGTTTGACTATATCACCGTTACATGGTAATGAAGAGAGAGTTTGAATTACGTGAAAACCGGACTAGAATTGACGGACAAAATGGCCGCCGTTTGTACACGAATAGTGTGAAAATATGTTATATCAAGGTTGTGGACCCTATAGATAGAGGTCACAATTTTGAATCGATTTTGATGAAACTTGACAGGTATGTTTTAAACCCAAAGATCTTGGTTCCTTTCGATATGTTATACGCGAATATTGTGAAAATATGTTATATAAAGGTTGTGGACCTTATAGAGGTCATAATTTTGAACCGATTTTGATGAAACTTGACATGTATGTTTATAACCCAAAGATCTTGGTTCTTTTCGATATTTGCGCCCATTGGATCATAACTTCCTTATGTCCCCGGATTGTCCGAAAAATCGCTTTTGTTCGCTTTTGGTCCCTCTGGAGGTCAAAATTATTATCCGATTTAAAAAAACGTTTGACTATATCACCGTTACATGGTAATGAAGAGAGAGTTTGAATTACGTGAAAACCGGACTAGAATTGACGGACAAAATGGCCGCCGTTTGTACACGAATAGTGTGAAAATATGTTATATCAAGGTTGTGGACCCTATAGATAGAGGTCACAATTTTGAATCGATTTTGATGAAACTTGACAGGTATGTTTTAAACCCAAAGATCTTGGTTCCTTTCGATATTTGCGCCCATCGGGTCATTACTTCCTGAATTATGTCCCCTGATTGTACGAAAAATCACCCTTTTTAGCTTGTGGTGCCTCTGGAGGTCACAATTATTATATGATTTAAAAAAACCCGTTTGATTATAAAAACCAAACAAATTCTAATGATTTTCTGATAATTCCTTAATATGCGACAATTCTTGTTGACTGCCCGGACGATTTGGCTGCTGTGTGGGCGTATGTTTCGTTGCCTGGCAACCTATTTTTTGTTATAGTTGTGGAATTTGTTTTATTTATTTTGAAGCATTTTGTTTTATACGTGTCCGAAATACATTTCCTATATCCATACAATATCAGGAGATCATTTGGTGTGTATAATTCTAATGAAGAATTCAGTACGTCACCTACAAATACTGTATTATACTTTTGTATTAGGGTTTTATTATAGTTATCGTTTGTTACTAAAGTTTTATTCATGTATATTACTTGGTTTTGTAGTTGTATATGTTGATCAATTTTACTGTTATATATTTTAAACCAATTGGAGAGTAATTGTGCATAAAATGGTGAGAATATCGTGATCTGTTTTTGATCGTAGTTACCGGATAATAATATTAAAGGGTCATACGGAGCTATAGTGAACGAGAAAATATCGTACCAAAGCTGCTGTTTTTGACTGAATATTTTTTTCCATTTTTTAAATTAAGCCATTAGAAGCATAATCCTTACACATGACCTTACGCTTGATTTTGTCCTTACCATTCCTTACCATTCCATAAGAATTCATAAAATATCGTATTCAATTCATAGAGAGACAAAAGTTTTTTATAATGATAATTTTACGGCTTGATGAGAGGTATCTGAAGGACCATTTGTTGTTTAATATGTGTTCTAGTTTATTGTCAAAGTTAAGTTTGTTTCGGAGCTTTGTGTTAAATGAGAAGAAAATTCCTAATACCTTTATGGCTGTAGAATTTACTGCCAATTTGAAATTTAATGCAAGCTGATTTAATTTTTTGCTGTTTGAGTTTAGATTATATGCTTCAATTTTAGAGTAGTTGACAGAAAGACCAGAAATCAATTTGAATTGATTTAAAACTTCTAGAAGGTGACGTCCCGACTTATAGTACTTTAGCAAAAAGGTTACATCCTCAGCGAAAGCAACAATTTTTGCACTGCTTTGTCCAAAAAAATTTTCCGTGATATTCTCGTCCTTTCTTATACATTCGCATAACATCTCGATAATTAAATTAAATAAATTTGCAGACATCGGATCTCCTTATCATCCGATTGACTTTAGATTGATACACAGAGTTTAAGGTGTTGAAACGAACAAGTATTTTGATTTTCAAGTAATTTTGATAACTGAACAGCTAAATCCATGATATTAAAAATGTTTCATGTATATACTAATTGTTAGCGTGGGGTAACACTTTATAAAAAGCTATCAAATTCTAATGATTTTCTGATAATTAGGGTTTCACACTGCGTAGCTTGTGTGAAACACTATTGTTTTTGTTAAAATTCTTCTTATTATTATTAGCGTTTCACACTGCGTAGCTTGTGTGAAACACTATTGTTTTTGTTAAAATTATTATTAGGGTTTCACACTGCGTAGCTTGTGTGAAACACTATTGTTTTTGTTAAAATTATTATTAGGGTTTCACACTGCGTAGCTTGTGTGAAACACTATTGTTTTTGTTAAAATTATTATTCTTATTATTAAGCTTTCATATTACATATGAAAGCTTATTGTTTCTGTTAAAGTTATTATTATTATTATTTTTTTTTTGTGTGTATTTTCTGCAAATCGGATTTCTCAGAATCTAACCATAGGATCTTTCTGAAACTTTGACCTACCGCCCCATAAATGGGGTGCGAACCTTGATTGAATATATTTTCAAAACGTTTTACGAATCCGAAATCACCGAATTTTACGAACGAATGCATTTGACCTACAATGCTGTAACTTTGTGACTAGTTGACCTATTTAATTAATTCTTTTTTCTATGAGTACCTTAAGACATTTACTTCAAATCTGTAATTTCGGATTTTCGAATTTCGAAAATTCGTCACTGTGATATCGAACCGGAAGTTTAGACCAACTCGACAACTTCTTAAGTAGTTGTACGATTTTCATGAAATTTAATATGTAAGTAAACCTTAATGATGCGACTTGAAAGATGACTTCAGAAATTTTCTAAATTATCTCCCCTTGGAGAAATTGAGGATCGAAATTTTCAAAAAAATCGACGAAATATAGGTCAAATCATGTTGAATTTTTTTTTTGGTTACTAGTTCCGAGACCACTGATTCGTACACAAAAAATGGAGTTTGTAGCTCAACCCGGAAGTGCCACCATCTTGAAATGTAAAAACCTCAAACGCCATTTTGCTTTTTTACTTACAGACACGGGAATTATATTTTCTGAATCCTTGGAGGAAGGCCTAAAAAACGTCGGGAGTAGAATTTTCATTTAGGTCAACTGGGAGTCACCATTTTGAATTGAAAATGAAAAATAGAAGCAATTTGAAGGGCCGAGTTTTTGGAACACAATAACTCTCCTTCTGATTAAGCTAGAATGTTTAAACTTAGAGTAGACGTTCACTAGGTCAATGTCATGATTGAGTGTAAAGATGAGCATTTTCTGCCCGGGGTAAGCAGAGATAAGCATGCTGATTTGTTGATTCTTTAGGGCACAATAACTTCGGTTATAATGAAGGGAGGGTGGTGAAACTCTTGTCAATCGAGAGTCTAATAGCTAGCCTGTTGTGTGAAATCATTGTATCATTTTTTTTTATATCAGGGATAGCAGAAAAAAGAGATCGAAAATCCAAAAAGTGGTATTTTTACGATTTAGAGCATATTTAAAGGTCCTTTTCTCTAAAGTCAACATAATATTTTGGGGGAACTTCTTCTACAAAGAGTCTTATCGGTAGTCTTTTATATGAAACCATAGATCAACAGTCCAAAATATCAGGAGTAGTAGAATAAAAGGATCGAAAATTGAAAACCGCACCCTTTCATTGTTAAGCAAAACATGCAGTGTGGGTGGCTACAATCTGCACATTTAGTCATCGTATAGAGCTTATTCAACAATATAGAATTCCAACTGCTAAGGGATCTTTTGCGTGCAATCCAATGTGTACACGGCGGATGGGGGGACACGCCAGAATATCGAGATGAACTTTCTCGGCCAATGCAGGGATCGAACACCCGACCTCCTGGCTAGCAGGCCAACGCCTTCGCCACATAGTGTGGACACCCATCGTACATTTCATCCGTCAAATCAAAGCATTTCATTGTATTAGACCAATAATTAATTATTCTTAATTTGAAACTTTATTTTAATATTATTAAATCCTCATTTTATTGGTAGACGTTCGTCTTATTTAAAATTAAACTTTCATTTAACTATGAACAACCCTTAACGTGTCTCTTAACAAAACAATTAAATACTCTAAAATAGTAGCTCAACCTTTTGACCTAAGCTCATTAATTTACCATTTTGTATGTGAGCGACTTGTTATTCTTCTTATATGACATATTGCACGTGTCTGATTTCAAAGGGGAGTTTGGTGGCTGAATGGTTAGTTCGCGCGCGCTGTATCATAAAGCCTGTCATCGAGTCAGCTAGCGTGTTTTCGAATCTCCGGTCGTACCTGACAAGGAGAAAGGTTGCCTGTCCATCTTGGTGGGTTTTCTTCATTTCCTCCGGTTTCCTTCCACTGCCAAAGACCTCTACGCGCAAGCGAAATATTGAAATAAAATCGAACTATATGTTAGTCCCGAAATGATCTAGTTTGGGACACAATAACTCTCTTTCTAATTCAGCTAGACTTGGTGTGGGTGTTTATTAGGCCAATATCTTGATGACTCTGGAACACAATAACTCTTCTTCTAATTGGGGTACAATGTTCAAACTTGGTATAGGTATTCACTAGGTCAATGTCTTGATGAAGTTCGAAGTAGAATTTTGATTTAGGTCAACTGGTAGTCACCATTTTGAAGTGAATATGAAACATAGTGAAAAATCGACATTTACGGACTTGTAAACAAACACAATATAGAGCATAGTATGTTCAATGCGTCTCCTATGTCTGACATCAATACATTTCATCATAGTCGGGATACGGCATTTGAATATTTCAAAAATTCGATTTTTGCCTTTGATGTTTTTCGTGCTGACAAAATTCTTTACCAGTGAAAAATCACATTAACTTTACTAGATTGTGACCGATTTTAATGGGGTTTTTTCCTTGTTCGGATTATTCATATGACCCATGACATGTGACAGGAAGTGACTGTGAATATGAAAGCTTTCATATCTGCATGGGACAGTAGCAGATCTAGTTATTATTAGGGTTTCACACTGCGAAGCTTGTGTGAAACACTATTGTTTTTGTTAAAATTATTATTCTTATTATTAGGGTTTCACACTGCGAAGCTTGTGTGAAACACTATTGTTTTTGTTAAAATTATTATTAGGGTTTCACACTGCGAAGCTTGTGTGAAACACTATTGTTTTTGTTAAAATTATTATTCTTATTATTATTATTATTATTCTTCTTTTGTTTTGAGTAGATCTCAGCAACTACGTGTCGCATCGTTACGATTTCTTCGGTTTTACTGGGAAAGTGGGTGTGACTTAGAGGATAAAGCTATTTTGAACGTTCTGCGACAATGCGAAATGTCCGAAATCACCAAAGCCATCGTTTTTACAAATATTGCGGTAATTTTAACAATAATCATGGGATTTTAACTTTCGATACATTTTGGCATAGCTGGAGACAGGGCACATAGCTGCGCTACTTTCGATTTTTGATTTTCGGCAAATCTTCGAAGATATTAGTCGCCAAATTTCGGAAATTTAAAATTTTACAAAAAACTTTTTTATTTATGAATATTTTTTAGTCGTGTTGTGCACAGAATTAAAGAGTCATCTGACTTGCGCAAAAATGTTAAAAAATTTTGTCTCAGTAATTTTCCTTGGCCTCCATTGGCTAGTTCAGTTTTTCAGTCCTAGATTAATTTTTTATTGTTCGATTTGTATAAAACAAAGTTCATATGCTTCGTTGTCTCAATTGTCATTTTTTTTATTACCAAAAGTGTTATCTGTCGGCACCGGAAGTGGCATAATTTTACCAAAAACTACAATTTTGACAGTTAGGTACATTTTTTTGAAAACAAATATTATTTTTTTGAAAAATTATATGACTCAAAGAGTGTGTCCTTTAAAGGCGCAAAAAATGTCGGAAGCAGTTTTTTTAATTTCTTTTTCATTTTCTAGCAAATTGGATTAAGAGGTGAAAAAAGGCGTAAAATTGACCTATTTACAACTCATTCAGGCTTTTCAGATTTTAAAATATTTTTACGTAACTTTTATAAACTTGTAGCTATAATCCATACGAAGAGAATGTATGTGAAAATTAGTTTGTAATATAAGCAGTTGCCGAGAAATAGGCAATTTTGCATGAGTCACTTTTCACGTAATTTTGGCTGTAAAAGAATCAATTATTATTCGATTTTCAATTTTCTTTCGCCATTGGATGCCTAATGCCATAGTGGACTATGTCAAACCATTTTACCCCTTGCGCTGCCACCGGAAATGACGTCATTTGCTCAAAACTTAAATTTTAGCCTTCAAAAAACAATATTTTATTCAAATGAGTCGTATCTGTTATTTTTTTCAAATTGTGATATTTGATTCTATTGATCAAATAGATTCAACCCATACGATCATACAGATACCACAAAATGGTTTCTAACTTGTACGGTTGCAGAGAAATGGGCGATTTTCCTTAAGTCACTTTTCAAGGTTTTTGGTCTATAAAAGTGTCAGTTATTATTCGATTTTCATAAAATTTTCACCATATGATATCTTGTGTCATTTATGATTTCATAGAACTAATTTAACATTTTCAGTATCACCGGAAGTAATGTCATTTTGGCAAAAACTGTATTTTTAGCCTTCAAAACAGACATTTTTTTCAAATGAGTCTGATTTGTAATATATTTCAAATTATGATATTTGATTCCAATCAACAAATGGATTGAACCCATACGATCATATAGATACCAAAAGATAGTTTTTATCGTGTACGGTTGCCGAGAAATAGACGATTTTCTACAAGTCACTTTTCAAGGTTTTTGGTCTATAAAAGTGGCAATTCTCATTCGATTTACATACAATTTTCGCCATTATGCTGCCTTATGCCATTTCTGATTTCATAAAACTAATTGAACATTTTCATTATCACCGGAAGTAATGAAATTTTGCCAGAATCACTTACAAGTAACATATATATAAAATGAATTGATATTGCTGGATTTGGTTGATTCTTCGTCCATTTTATTTGATGTTTACAATGCTTATGTGGAAACCTGTTTGATGGTTTCATTGGTATCGGAAGTGACATATGTTTAAGGGTAACGTGGCACCGAAAGTGACGTGGCACCAGTGAAACCCGTCATTCCTGCATGCAGGTCTAGTTCTTATTGTTATTATTATTATTCTTCTTTTGTTTTGAGTAGATCTCAGCAACTACGTGTCGCATCGTTACGATTTCTTCGGTTTTATTGGGAAAGTGGGTGTGACTTAGAGGATAAAGCTATTTTGAACGTTCTGCGACAATGCGAAATGTCCGAAATCACCGAAGTTATCGTTTTTACAAATATTGCGGTAATTTTAACAATAATCATGGGATTTTAACTTTCGATACATTTTGGCATAGCTGGAGACAGGGCACATAGCTGCGCTACTTTCGATTTTTGATTTTCGGCAAATCTTCGAAGATATTAGGCGCCAAATTTCGGAAATTTAAAATTTTACAAAAAACTTTTTTATTTATGAATATTTTTTAGTCGTGTTGAGCACAGAATTAAAGAGTCATCTGACTTGCGCAAAAATGTTAAAAAAATTTGTCTCAGTAGTTTTCCTTGGCCTCCATTGGCTAATTCAGTTTTTCAGTCCTAGATTAATTTTTTATTGTTCGATTTGTATAAAACAAAGTTCATATGCTTCGTTGTCTCAATTGTCATTTTTTTTATTACCAAAAGTATTATCTGTCGGCACCGGAAGTGGCATAATTTTACCAAAAACTACAATTTTGACAGTTAGGTACATTTTTTGAAAACAAATATTATTTTTTTGAAAAATTATATGACTCAAAGAGTGTGTCCTTTAAAGGCGCAAAAAATGTCGGAAGCAGTTTTTTTAATTTCTTTTTCATTTTCTAGCAAATTGGATTAAGAGGTGAAAAAAGGCGTAAAATTGACCTATTTACAACTCATTCAGGCTTTTCAGATTTTAAAATATTTTTACGTAACTTTTATAAACTTGTAACTATAATCCATACAAAGAGAATGTATGTGAAAATTAGTTTGTAATATAAACAGTTGCCGAGAAATAGGCAATTTTGCATGAGTCACTTTTCACGTAATTTTGGCTGTAAAAGAATCAATTATTATTCGATTTTCAATTTTCTTTCGCCGTTGGATGCCTAATGCCATAGTGGACTATGTCAAACCATTTTACCCCTTGCGCTGCCACCGGAAATGACGTCATTTGCTCAAAACTTAAATTTTAGCCTTCAAAAAACAATATTTTATTCAAATGAGTCGTATTTGTTATTTTTTTCAAATTGTGATATTTGATTCTATTGATCAAATAGATTGAACCCATACGATCATACAGATACCACAAAATGGTTTCTAACTTGTACGGTTGCAGAGAAATGGGCGATTTTCCTTAAGTCACTTTTCAAGGTTTTTGGTCTATAAAAGTGTCAGTTATTATTCTATTTTCATAAAATTTTCACCATATGATATCTTGTGTCATTTATGATTTCATAGAACTAATTTAACATTTTCAGTATCACCGGAAGTAATGTCATTTTGGCAAAAACTGTATTTTTAGCCTTCGAAACAGACATTTTTTTCAAATGAGTCTGATTTGTAATATATTTCAAATTATGATATTTGATTCCAATCAACAAATGGATTGAACCCATACGATCATATAGATACCAAAAGATAGTTTTTATCGTGTACGGTTGCCGAGAAATAGACGATTTTCTACAAGTCACTTTTCAAGGTTTTTGGTCTATAAAAGTGGCAATTCTCATTCGATTTACATACAATTTTCGCCATTATGCTGCCTTATGCCATTTCTGATTTCATAAAACTAATTGAACATTTTCATTATCACCGGAAGTAATGAAATTTTGTCAGGATCACTTACAAGTAACATATATATAAAATGAATTGATATTGCTGGATTTGGTTGATTCTTCGTCCATTTTATTTGATGTTTACAATGCTTATGTGGAAACCTGTTTGATGGTTTCATTGGTATCGGAAGTGACATATGTTTAAGGGTAACGTGGCACCGAAAGTGACGTGGCACCATTGAAACCCGTCATTCCTGCATGCAGGTCTAGTTATTATTATTATTATTATTCAGATTCCAATTTGAATAGATCTCAGCAACTACGTGTCGCATCGTTACCATTTCTTCGGTTTTACTGGGAAAGTGGGTGTGACTTAGAGGATAAAGCTATTTTGAACGTTCTGCGACAATGCGAAATGTCCGAAATCACCGAAGTTATCGTTTTTTAAAATATTGCAGTAATTTTAACAATAATCATTGGATTTTAACTTTCGATACATTTTGGCATAGCCTGAGACAGGGCACATAGCTACGCTACTTTCGATTTTTGATTTTCGGCAAATCTTCGAAGATATTAGGCTCCAAATTTCGAAAATTTAAAATTTTACAAAAAACTTTTTTATTTATGAATATTTTTTAGTCGTATTGTGCACAGAATTAAAGAGTCATCTGACTAGTGCAAAAATTTTAAAAAAATTTGTCTCAGTAATTTTCCTTGGCCGCCATTGGCTAATTCAGTTTTTCAGTCCTAGATTAATTTTTTATTGTTCGATTTGTATAAAACAAAATTCATATGCTTCGTTGTATCAATTGTCATTTTTTTTTATTACCAAAAGTGTTATCTGTCGGCACCGGAAGTGGCATAATTTTACCAAAAACTACAATTTTGACAGTTATGTTCCTATTTCGAAAACAAATATTATTTTTTGGAAAAATTATTTGACTCAAAGAGTGTGCCCTTTCAAGGCGCAAAAAATGTAGGAAGCAGTTTTTTTAATTTCGATTTCACTTTCGAGCAAATTCGATTAAGAGGCTAAAAATGGTGTAAAATTTACCTATTTACAACCTATTCAGGCTTTTCAGATTTTAAAATATTTCTTCGTAACTTTTATAAACTTGTAGCTATAATCCATACGAAGAAAATGTATGTTAAAATTCGTTTGTAATATAAGCAGTTACCAAGAAATGGGCAGTTCTGTACAAGTCACTGTTTTCGTTATTTTGCCTGTAAAATAGTCAATTATTATTGGATTTTTATAAAAGTGACATCATTTGATTCAAAAAGCATGTAGCGTCATATCAAGTTGATTACAATTTAAAATTGACACCGGAAGTGACATCATTTGGTCAAAAACTGCATTTTAAACTTTTTAAATCAATGTTTTATTAAACCAAGAATAACTTAATATGTATTAATAATTTTAACTTTTGGTTTAAATTCACATATAAACAAAACACATATGGTCATATAGATATCATAAAATTGTTTCTAACTTGTTCGGTTGCCGAGAAATAGACGGTTTTCTACAGGTCACTTTTGAAGGTTTCGGGGCCATAAAAGTGTCAATTATTATTCGATTTTCATAACCGTTACACCGTGTTATACCTAATGCCATTTGGGATTTCATACAAGTAATTTAAGATTTTCATTATCACCGGAAGTAACGTCATTTTGGCAAAAACTGTATTTTTAGCCTTCAAAACAGATATTTTATTCAAATGAGTCTGTTTTGAAATCTTTTTCAAATTATGGTATTTGATGCTAATCAACAAATAGAATGAACCCATACGATCATACATATACCACAAAATGGTTTGTAACTTGTACCGTTGCAGAGAAATAGCCGGTTTTCTACAAGTCACTTTTCAAGTTTTTTGGTCTTTAAAAGTGGCAATTATTATTCGATTTACATAAAATTTTCACTATATGATATCGTATGCCATTTCTGATTTCATAAGACTAATTGAACATTTGCATTAACACCGGGAGTAATTTAATTTTGTCAAGATCATTTACAAGTAACAAATGTATAAAATGAATTGATATTGCTGGATTTTGTTGATTCTGCGTCCATTTTATTTGTGTGCAATGTTAATTTGGAAACCTGTTTAGTGGTTTCGCTGGTACCGGAAGTGACATATGTTCAAGGGTAACTTGGCACCGGAAGTGACATGTTTAAGGGTAACATGGCACCAGTGAAACCCATCATTCCTGCATTTAGTCATCGTATAGAGCTTATTCAACAGTATCGAATTCCAAATGCTTAGGGATATTTTACGTGCACTCCAATGTGTACACGGGACCTTGGTTTTTCGTCCCATCCGAAGGACTAGACAGCTGTACTTGTCAGGCCCTCCGTTCTGCCTTACTGACAAGGGAACTACGCCGGGAAATCGAGATGAACTTTCTCTGTACAGAACTTTCAATTCAGCCAAAACGTTTATTGCATACGATTAAGCTGGTCAGTTGGAGCTTATTTTCAAAAGTTTTGTAATAATCGGTTGGTAATTAAAGTACCGTGCACATTAAACTGTTAAAACAGAAAATTTCGCCCGGTTGAAATGTTTCTTGCTATAAGTCAGCAATTTTCCGAATTCAGGGAGGCTGGATGGCTGAATGGTTAGCATGTGCTCGCTGTATCGTAACCTTTGTCATTGAGTCAACGGGCGTCGTTTCGATCTCCAGGTTGCACGTGACATGGTGTATGATGTCCAACCTCGTGGGTTTTCTCCGTGTTCTTCGGTTTCCTCCCAACGGCTAAAGACCAGTACGTGCAAGGGGAGTTTTTAAATAAAATTAAAAAACATATGTTAGTCCCGAAATGACCTAGTTTGTGTCGAATGGACGTTAGGCCGCATTTCTCTCTTTCTCTTTTTAAAGTTTTGTAATAATCGGTTGGTAATCAAAGGTACTGTTAAAGTGATAAAACAGAAAATTTGGCCCGGTTGTAATGTTTCTCACTTTAAATTCAGCAATTTGTCGATTTTAAGGGGCAAACGTTTAGTGCGAACGATTAAGCTGGCCAGTTTTTTTTATTGCAGAGTGCCATTCTTGTATATTGCAGTCTATGACCCTTTGTTTAAAACATGCTTAAGAAGTCGTCACGATTTCCTACTTATAACCAAACATATTGGAAACCATAATTATATAACATATCTTGGAAGCCCGATTACAGCTATACAAGTTTCAGTTTTTCCCTTTAGTTTAAAGATTATTTTTTGCCCGGGTGCTATGTTTCTCACTACATTTAAATTTGTAACTTTGTGAGTTTTTGACCGATTTTGATATTATGTCTTTATAATTTTCTAAATCTACATATTTAACGTACATATTCAAATAGTTGAGTTCAACCTGATTCAAAAAGTTTTAGTTTTGTTCAAAGTTATCTCATTCATCCCGATTACAGCAACACAAGTATCAGTTATTTCCCTTTAGTTTTCAGATTACTCAATGTTTCATACTATGTTTAGACTTGTAACTTCGCGAGTTTTTGACCAATTTTGATAGTTTGTTATTCTTATCCTTTTATTTGAGATACTTGATATAATCGATGACACGTGACGATGAATATGAAAGCTTTCATATCTGCATGGGACAGTAGCAGATCTAGTTAGGCTTTCAGACTTTCGTCTGAAAGCCTATTGAGATTACTAAAATTATTATCATTATTATTATTTACCGCGGGGGCCAAGTTCTCCATGATCGAAAGCAGATATCGATCTGAAATCAACTTTTCTTTCGGGAAACCATGTGGTGGCTACTTGATAAAGTATTTTCGAAAATTCTGCGCATACCGGAAGTGGCAGATCTTTGTACGTTGTCAAAAAATTGAAAATTGGCCATAGTTTCGTCAATTATTTACCCATTTTCAAACAAATGACATTTTCGGAAACCCTGAATCTTTTTCGAGCCAATAGCAATCTAAGATTTTGTAATTTCGAAACTTCGTCGCTGACTTCTAGCGTTCGAAAATTGAAAAATTTTGTTTAAGAGACAATTTTTTTCATTTTTCAAAATTTTCAAATTTGACTTATATTTTTGGATACCTTAAGTCCACCCGATTCCAGTAATATAAGTTTCATTCAGAGTTATCGCCCTTTATTTTTCGATTTTTTTCGAATTTTCTACCTATTTTGTGAGCTCGGGTTTCGTTATATGGCCGAATTGGCGAATCTGAAACTTCTAAGGCATGAAGCCAAATGACCATTGCAAGGAATAAAGCAATTTCAACAATGATCCGTAGACCGGAAGTAGTCGAAATAATGTGCAATATTTTGAAAAAATGCAAAAAAATGGATAGTTTTGGGGAAAACGCGATTTCTCCGTCCGATATCAATGGATTAAACAAATTAGGGTACCGTTGGACTGCACTAGGATTGTACTATCGTATGATGCCCAATTCATACAGATACTATGATCAGGCAGCAAAATATGGCACGCTGAAAATCAAGTATTTTTTGATTTTTAGCATTTTTGGACGCCTGTATCTCGAAAACTACGCCAGTTATTTTTATGAAACTTTCTCTATCGAGAGACCTCGTGGTGGTCTTGCGTACGAATCATTCCATTACCACTTTCAAATATCTGGAATAGGTGAAATAAGGGACTGAAAATCGAAAAAAGTCGAAAAATCGTGAAATTTTGGAAAATGCTCCACCATTTTTTTATTTTAAGAGATTTTCAAAAAAAGGTTGTATATTCAGATAGCTGACCTAATTACGATTCTAACGATGTATAATATGTATGTGGTTATTGAAATTTAATTTTCGATATTTTAATTTTTTTGCATTTTTGGCACTTTTGAACACCAGATTTCCCAGGGGCACTTTGTCTGATCAGATAATGTAATACATCATTACAGAGCCCTGTGGCTATTTTAGTGCCCAAACCGGCTATTAAAACTATTCCGACAATAATGACCACACCGGAAGTATTCAAAAAATGAAAAAAAAGGTTAAAAAAATTGTCGCACTTGCGAAAAACTTGATTTCTCCCTTAGGTAATAGCGGACCAAAAGAACTAAAGTGTCGTTGGATAGCCCTATTAATGGACCATCATATAGTATCTAAATAATACGATTTCGATGGTAAGGAAATGAATTATTGTATGCCAAAAATCTAGTATTTTCCGATTTTTTATACGCCCACATTGAAATGTGGTCGTATATTGTCGTCGCCCCCGTCCGTCCGTCCGTCGGTCCGTCCGTCGGTCCGGCGTCCACAATTGCTTGTGGACGCTCTACAGGCTAAAGTTAATATCCGATTGACTTTAAATTTATACACAGTGTTTATGGTCATGAGACGAAGAAGCCTATTGTTTTTCAGCGATTTCCGATAATTAGTGCCAGAGTTATGGCCCTTGATCACTTCAAAAAATCTTGTGGACGCTCTAGAGGTCAAAGTTAATATCCGATTGACTTTAAATTTATACACAGTGTTTAAGGTCATAAGACGAAGAAACCTATTGATTTTCAGCGATTTCCGATAATTAGTGCCAGAGTTATGGCCCTTGATCACTTCAAAAAATCTTGTGGACGCTCTAGAGGCCAAAGTTAATATCCGATTGACTTCAAATTTATACACAGTGTTTAAGGTCATAAGACGAAGAAGCCTCTTGATTTTCAGCAATTTCCGATAATTAGTGCCAGAGTTATGGCCCTTGATCACTTCAAAAAATCTTGTGGACGCTCTAGAGGCCAAAGTTAATATCCGATTGACTTTAAATTTATACACAGTGTTTAAGGTCATAAGACGAAGAAGCCTATTGATTTTCATCGATTTCCGATAATTAGTGCCAGAGTTCTGGCCCTTGATCACTTCAAAAAATCTTGTGGACGCTCTAGAGGCCAAAGTTAATATCCGATTGACTTAAAATTTATACACAGTGTTTAAGGTCATAAGACGAAGAAGCTTATTGATTTTCAGCGATTTCCGATAATTAGTGCCAGAGTTATGGCCCTTGATCACTTCAAAAAATCTTGTGGACGCTCTAGAGGCCAAAGTTAATATCCGATTGACTTTAAATTTATACACAGTGTTTAAGGTCATAAGACAAAGACGCCTATTAATTTTCAGCGATTTCCGATAGTTAGTGCCAGAGTTATGGCCCTTCATCACCTCAAAAAATCTTGTGGACGCTCTGGAGGCCTATTGATTTTCAGCGATTTCCGATAATTACTGCCAGAGTTATCTCCCTTGATAACTTCAAAAATTCTTGTGACTCTATAGAGGCCAAAGTTACTATCCGATTGACTTCAGATTGATACATAGAGTTTAAGGTGTTGAAACGAACAAGTATTTTGATTTTCAATGAATTTAGATAACTGAACAGCTAAATCCATGATATTAAATGTTTCATGTATATACTAATTGTTAGCGTGGGGTAAAACTTTATAAAAAGCAATCAAATTCTAATGATTTTCTGATAATTACATAATGAGTTGTTACTCTTAATCAGTTTTTAGTGTATTACAAATGTTTCATTACCGAAATTAGTAAAAATATGCGACAACCCTTGTTGACTGCCCGGACGATTTAGCTGCTGTGGGCGTATGTTTCGTTGCCTGGCAACCTATCTTTAACATTCTGAGACGCCCTTTTCTCGAAAACGACGCCTACGATTTTTCTGAAACTTTTCTTACTCATAGTCCTATCGGTTGTCTATATAGTGAATCCAAAATGAAAAGCATTGAAATAATGTAGGTGGTCCAAAAATGACATCAAACTTTGAAAAAAATTGAAAAATCGTAAAATTTTTGTAAACGCTCTTTAATTTATCTTTTTTTCCAAAACTACTCAATGGATGTTTCTGACACTTCTGGTACAGAAAGTTAAGTATCCAAAGAACTTCGTAAAGCTATCACGACAACGATCGTAAAACCGGAAGTAGACGACAAAATGTCCGATATTTTGATAAAAAATATTTTTTTTACGAAAACCTTTTTTATTTATGAATATTTTTTGATGGTATTTTACACAGGGTTAAAATATCATCCTACTTGACCAGAAATGGGAAAAAAATTGTCTCGGTTATTTGCGTTAGCCGCCAACGGCTAATTTAGTTTTTCGTACCCAGAAAAATTATTTATTGTTCGATTTGTATAAAACAAAGTTCATATGCTCCGTGGTCCCAATTGTAATTTTTTTTGTTATGGTGAAATTTTTCTGTCGGCAACGGAAGTGACGTAATATTAACAAAAACTATAATTTTGAAAGCAAATATTATTTTTTTTCAAAACTGATATAACTAAACGGATGCACCCTGCAAAGGTGCACAATATCCTTAGCTCAGATTTTTTAATTTCAATTTCATTTTCGGGCAATTTCGAATAAAATGTAACATAAAGTGTAAAATTCAGTTGTTTACAATTCATTCAGCGTCTTCATATTTTGAAATATTTATTTGTAATTTAAATAAACTCGTAGCAATAATCCAGAAGAAGAGATTGTATGCGAAAATTAGTTTGTAATATGAGCAGTTGCCGAGGAATATGCAATTTTGCATGCGTCACTTTTCACGTTATTTTGCCTATAAAAGAGTGAATTATTATTCGATTTGCAATATTATTTTTCCATTTGATGCTTAGTGTCAATTTGTTCTAGGTCAAGCCAATTTTACAATTTCACTGTGACCGGAAATGACGTCATTTGGGCAAAAACTGTATTTTTAACCTAAAAAACAGATATTTTATTCAAATGAGTCTGCCTTATAATAATTTTAAAACTATGATATTTGATTCCCATCAACGAATAGAATGAAGCCATACGACCATACAGATACCACAAAATGGTTTCTAACTTATACGGTTACAGAGAAATAGGCGATCTTCGATAAGTCACTTTTCAAGGTTTTTGGTCTATAAAAGTGTCAATTATTATTCTATTTTTATATTTTTTTTTACCATTTGATGCCTTATGCCATTTATGACTTCTATGAACTAAATTAACATTTTCAATATCACCGGAAGTAATGTAATTTTTTCAAAAAACGTATTTTTGGCCTTCAAAACAAACATATTTTTTTTGAAATGGTTTATGTTTATTATTCGTTTAACTTTATAACGTCTGACTCTAATGGGCAGTAAGATTGAATCAATACCATCATATTGATATCAAGAAAAGGCTTCTAGCATGTTCCCTTGTCGAAAAATAGCCAATTGTCCCAGTGTCACTTTTAATTTTTTTACCTTCTTAATTTCAGTTTATTGGTTATAGGTTAATTATTTATTGCCCGATATGTATAAAACAAAGTTTGTATTTTGTATGTTGCGAATTTTCGACTTATTTTTCACCTATAATAATTTCTTTCGGCACCGGAAGTGACGTAATTTTGCCATAAATTACACTTTTGACCGGTCTTTTCGCCAGCAAATATTACTTTTACATATGATAGAGGGTGTCACTGAAGCAAAACAATTAAAGTTTGGTAGCTCAATGGATCGGCTAGGGTATAATAAACTTCCTGTATGATTCCTGAAAGCCGGTTCAGTGCTGCTTGCAGGTCTAGTTATTATTATTTACCGCGGGGGCCAAGTTCTCCATGTTCGAAAGCAGATATCGATCTGAAATCAACTTTTCTTTCGGGAAACCATGTGGTGGCTACTTGATAAAGTATTTTCGAAAATTCTGCGCATACCGGAAGTGGCAGATCTTTGTACGTTGTCAAAAAATTGAAAATTGGCCATAGTTTCGTCAATTATTTACCCATTTTCAAACAAATGACATTTTCGGAAACCCTGAATCTTTTCCGAGCCAATAGCAATCTAAGATTTTGTAATTTCGAAACTTCGTCTCTGACTTCTAGCGTTCGAAAATTAAAAAAATTTGTTTAAAAGACAATTTTTTTCATTTTTCAAAATTTTCAAATTTGACTTATATTTTTGGATACCTTAAGTCCATCCGATTCCAGTAATATAAGTTTCATTCAGAGTTATCGCCCTTTATTTTTCGATTTTTTTTCGAATTTTCTACCTATTTTGTGAGCTCGGGTTTCGTTATATGGCTGAATTGTCGAAGCCAAATGACCATTGCAAGGAATAAAGCAATTTCAACAATGATCCGAAGACCGGAAGTAGTCGAAATAATGTGCAATATTTTGAAAAAATGCAAAAAATGGATAGTTTTGGGGAAAACGCGATTTCTCCGTCCGATGTCAATGGATTAAACAAATTAGGGTACCATTGGACTGCACTAGGATTGTACTATCGTATGATACCCAATTCATACGGATACTATGATCAGGTAGCAAAATATGGCACGCTGAAAATCAAGTATTTTCTGATTTGGAGCGTTTTTGGACGCCTATATCTCGAAAACTTAACCGCAACTTTTTCTTAATTTTTTTCTATCGAGAGTCCTTTCGGAGTTAATTTGCATGAAACCACCCAATAAGCCTTTGAAATATCTGGAATAGGTGAAATAACGGACTGAAAATCGAAAAAAGTAGAAAAATCGTGAAATTTTGGAAAATGCTCTACTATTTTTTTATTTGAAGAGATTTTTTAAAAAAGGTTGTATATTCAGATAGCTGACCTAATTAAGAATCTAACGATGTATAATATGTATGTAATTATTGAAATTTAATTTTCGATATTTCAATTTTTTTTCGTTTTTGGCACTTTTGAACACAGGATTTCTCAGGGGCATTTTATCTGATCAGATAATGTAATATATCATTACAGAGCCCTGTGGCTATTTTAGTGCCCAAACCGGCTATTAAAAATATTCTGACAATAATAACCATACCGGAAGTATTCAAAAAATGAAAAAAAAAGGTTAAAAACATTGTCTCACTTGCGAAAAACTTGATTGCTCCCTTAGGTAATAGCGGACCAAAAGAACTAAAGTGTCGTTGGATAGCCCTATTAATGGACCATCATATGGTATCTAAATAATACGATTTCAATGGTAAGGAAATAAATTATTGTATGCCAAAAATCAAGTATTTTCCGCTTTTTTAACATTCCGAGACGCCCTTTTCTCGAAAACGACGCCTACGATTTTTCTTAAACTTTTCTTACTCAAAGTCCTATCGGTTGTCTATATAGTGAATCCAAAATGAAAAGCATTGAAATAATATAGGTGGTCCAAAAATGGCCTCAAACTTTGAAAAAAAATGAAAAATCGTTAAAGTTTTGGAAACGCTCTTTAATTTATCTTTTTTTCCAAAACTACTCAATGGATGTTTCTGACACTTCTGGTACAGAAAGTTAAGTATCCAAAGAACTTCGTAAAGCTATCACGACAATGATCGTAAAACCGGAAGTAGTCGAAATAATGTCCGATATTTTGAAAAAAAAATTTTTTTTACGAAAACCTTTTTCATTTATGAATATTTTTTGATCGTATTTTAGACAGGGTTAAAATATCATCCTACTTGAACAGAAATGAGAAAAAAAATTGTCTCGGTAATTTGCGTTAGCCGCCATCGGCTAATTTAGTTTTTCGTACCCAGAACAATTATTTATTGTTCGATTTGTAGAAAACAAAGTTCATATGCTCCGTGGTCCCAATTGTAATATTTTTTGTTACGGTGAAATTTTTCTGTCGGCAACGGAAGTGACGTAATATTAACAAAAACTACAATTTTGACAGTTCTGTACCACTTTTTGAAAGCAAATGTTATTTTTTTCAAAACTGATATAATATAACTAAAAGGATGCACCCTGCAAAGGTGCTTAAAATCTTTAGCTCAGATTTTTTAATTCCAATTTCATTTTCCGGCAATTTCGAATAAAATGTAAAATAAAGTGTAAAATTCAGTTATTTACAATTCATTCAGCGTCTTCATATTTTGAAATATTTATTTGTTATTTTCATAAACTCGTAGCATTAATCCAGACAAAGAGAATGTATGGAAAAATTAGTTTGTAATATGAGCAGTTGCTGAGAAATATGCAATTTTGCATGCATCACTTTTCACGTTATTTTGCCTATAAAGGAGGGAATTATTATTCGATTTGCAATATTTTTTTCCATTTGATGCCTAATGCCATTTTGGACTAGGTCAAGCCAATTTTACATTTTCACTGTGACCGAAAATGACGTCTTTTGGGCAAAAACTGTATTTTTAACCTAAAAAACAAATATTTTATTAAAATGAGTCTGCCTTATAATATTTTTAGAATTATGATATTTGATTCTCATCAACGAATAGAATGAAGCCATACGACCATACAGATACCACAAAATGGTTTCTAATTTGTACGGTTACAGAGAAATAGGCGATCTTCTATAAGTCACTTTTCAAGGGTTTTCGTCTATAAAAGTGTCAATTATTATACGATTTTAACAATTTTTTTACCATTTGATGCCTTATGCCATTTATGACTTCTATGAACTAAATTAACATTTTCAATATCACCGGAAGTAATGTAATTTTTGCAAAAAACGTATTTTTAGCCTTCAAAACAAACATTTTTTTGAAGGGATTTATATTTATCATTCGTTTAACTTTATAATGTTTGATTCTAATAGGCAGTAAGATTGAATCAATACCATCATATTGATATCAAGAAAAGGCATCTAGCATGTTCCCTTGTCGAATAATAGCCAATTTTCCCAGGGTCACTTTTAAGTTTTTTACCTTCTTAATTTCAGTTTATGGATTATAGGTTAATTATTTATTGCCCGATATGATAAAACAAAGTTTGTATTTTGTATGTTGCGAATTTTCGACTTATTTTTCACCTACAAAAATTTCTTTCGGCACCGGAACGGACGTATTTTGCCATAATTTACCATTTTGACCGGTCTTTTCGCCAGCAAATATTACTTTAACATATGGTAGAGGGTGTCACTGAAGCAAAACAAGTAAAGTATAGTTTGGTAGCTCAATGGATCGGCTAGAGTATAATAAATAAACTTTCTGTATGATTCCTGAAAGCCGGTTCAGTGCTGCTTGCAGGTCTAGTTATTATTAGGGTTTCACACTGCGTAGCTTGTGTGAAACACTATTGTTTTTGTTAAAATTATTATTCTTATTATTATTATTATTCAGATTCCAATTTGAATAGATCTCAGCAACTACGTGTCGCATCGTTACGATTTCTTCGGTTTTACTGGGAAAGTGGGTGTGACTTAGAGGATAAAGCTATTTGAACGTTCTGCGACAATGCGAAATGTCCGAAATCACCAAATGATCGTTTTTATACGCCCACATTGAAATGTGGTCGTATATTGTCGTCGCCCCCGTCCGTCCGTCCGTCGGTCCGTCGGTCCGTCCGTCGGTCCGGCGTCCACAATTGCTTGTGGACGCTCTACAGGCTAAAGTTAATATCCGATTGACTTTAAATTTATACACAGTGTGTAAGGTCATGAGACGAAGAAGCCTATTGTTTTTCAGCGATTTCCGATAATTAGTGCCAGAGTTATGGCCCTTGATCACTTCAAAAAATCTTGTGGACGCTCTAGAGGCCAAAGTTAATATCCGATTGACTTTAAATTTATACACAGTGTTTAAGGTCATAAGACGAAGAAGCCTATTGATTTTCAGCGATTTCCGATAATTAGTACCAGAGTTATGGCCCTTGATCACTTCAAAAAATCTTGTGGACGCTCTAGGGGCCAAAGTTAATATCCGATTGACTTCAAATTGATACACAGTGTTTAAGGTCATAAGACGAAGAAGCCTATTGATTTTCAGCGATTTCCGATAATTAGTGCCAGAGTTATGGCCCTTGATCACTTCAAAAAATCTTGTGGACGCTCTAGAGGCCAAAATTAATATCCGATTGACTTTAAATTTATACACAGTGTTTAAGGTCATAAGACAAAGACGCCTATTAATTTTCAGCGATTTCAGATAGTTAGTGCCAGAGTTATGGCCCTTGATCACCTCAAAAAATCTTGTGGACGCTCTGGAGGCCAAAGTTAATATCCGATTGACTTTAAATTTATACACAGTGTTTAAGGTCATAAGTCGAAGACGCCTATTGATTTTCAGCGATTTCCGATAATTAGTGCCAGAGTTATGGCCCTTGATAACCTCAAAAAAATCTTGTGGACGCTCTAAAGGTCAAAGTTAATATCCGATTGACTTTAAATTTACACACAGTGTTTAAGGTCATAAGACGAAGAAGCCTATTGATTTTCAGCGATTTCTGATAATTAGTGCCAGAGTTATGGCCCTTGATCACTTCAAAAAATCTTGTGGACGCTCTAGAGGCCAAAGTTAATATCCGATTGACTTCAAATTGATACACAGTGTTTAAGGTTATAAGACCTAGAAACCTATTGATTTTCAGCGATTTCTGATAATTAGTGCCAGAGTTATGGCCCTTGATCACTTCAAAAAATCTTGTGGACGCTCTAGAGGCCAAAGTTAATATCCGATTGACTTTAAATTTATACACAGTGTTTAAGGTCATAAGACAAAGACACCTATTAATTTTCAGCGATTTCCGATAGTGCCAGAGTTATGGCCCTTGATCACCTCAAAAAATCTTGTGGACGCTCTGGAGGCCAAAGTTAATATCCGATTGACTTTAGATTTATACACAGTGTTTAAGGTCATGAGACGAAGAATCCTATTGATTTTCAATGATTTCAAATAATTACTACCAGAGTTATCTCCCTTGATAACTTCAAAAATTATTGTGACGCTATAGAGACCAAAGTTACTATCCGATTGACTTCAGATTGATACATAGAGTTTAAGGTGTTGAAACGAACCAGTATTTTGATTTTCAATGAATTTAGATAACTGAACAGCTAAATCCATGATATTAAATGTTTCATGTATATACTAATTGTTAGCGTGGGGTAAAACTTTATAAAAAGCAATCAAATTCTAATGATTTTCTGATAATTACATAATGAGTTGTTACTCTTAATCAGTTTTAAGTGTATTACAAATGCTTCATTACCGAAATTAGTAAAAATATGCGACAACCCTTGTTGACTGCCCGGACGATTTAGCTGCTGTGGGCGTATGTTTCGTTGCCTGGCAACCTATCTTTGAAAATATTGCAGTAATTATAACATTAATCAATGGATTTTAACTTTCGATACATTTTGGCATAGCCGGAGACAGGGCACATAGCTACGCTACTTTCGATTTTTGATTTTCTGCAAATCTTCGAAGATATTTGGCGCCAAATTTCGAAAATTTAAAATTTTACAAAAAACTTTTTTATTTATGAATATTTTTTAGTCGTGTTGTGCACAGAATTAAAGAGTCATCTGACTAGTGCAAAAATGTTAAAAAATTTTGTCTCAGTAATTTTCCTTGGCCGCCATTGGCTAATTCAGTTTTTGAGTCCTAGATTAATTTTTTATTGTTCGATTTGTATAAAACAAAGTTCATATGCTTCGTTGTCTCAATTGTCATTTTTTTTATTACCGTAAGTGTTATCTGTCGGCACCGGAAGTGGCATAATTTTACCAAAAACTACAATTTTGACAGTTAGGTACCATTTTTCGAAAACAAATATTATTTTTTGGAAAAATTATTTGACTCAAAGAGTGTGCCCTTTCAAGGCGCAAAAAATGTCGGAAGCAGTTTTTTTAATTTCGATTTCATTTTCGAGCAAATTCGATTAAATGGCTAAAAATGGTGTAAAATTGACCTATTTACAACCTATTCAGGCTTTTCAGATTTTAAAATATTTCTTCGTAACTTTTATAAACTTGTAGCTATAACCCATACGAAGAAAATGTATGTTAAAATTAGTTTGTAATATAAGCAGTTCCCAAGAAATGGGCAGTTCTGTACAAGTCGCTGTTTTCGTTATTTTACCTGTAAAATAGTCAATTATTATTGGATTTTTATAAAAGTGACATCATTTGATTCAAAAAGCATGTAGCGTCATATCAAGTTGATTACAATTTAAAATTGACACCGGAAGTGACGTCATTTGGTCAAAAACTGCATTTTAAACTTTTTAAATCAATGTTTTATTCAACCATGAATAACTTAATATGTATTAATAATTTTAACTTTTGGTTTAAATTCACATATAAATACAACTCATATGGTCATATAGATATCATAAAATTATTTCTAACTTATTCGGTTGCCGAGAAATAGACGGTTTTCTACAGGTCACTTTTGAAGGTTTCAGGGCCATAAAAGTGTCAATTATTATTCGATTTTCATAAACGTTACACCATGTTATACCTAATGACATTTGTGATTTCATACAAGTAATTTAAGAGTTTCATTATCACCGGAAGTAACGTCATTTTGGCAAAAACTGAATTTTTAGCCTTCAAAACAGATATTTTATTCAAATGAGTCTGTTTTGAAATCTTTTTCAAATTATGGTATTTGATGCCAATCAACAAATAGAATGAACCCATACGATCATACAGATACCAAAAAATGGTTTCTAACTTGTACGGTTGCAGAGAAATAGCAGATTTTCTACAAGTCACTTTTCAAGTTTTTTGGTCTTTAAAAGTGGCAATTATTATTCGATTTACATAAAATTGTCACTAATATGATATCGTATGCCATTTCTGATTTCATAAGACTAATTGAACATTTTCATTAACACCGGAAGTAATTTAATTTTGTCAAGATCATTTACAAGTAACAAATGTATAAAATGACTTGATATTGCTGGATTGATTGGTTGATTCTACGTCCATTTTATTTGTGTGCAATGTTAATTTGGAAACCTGTTTAGTGGTTTCGTTGGTACCGGAAGTGACATATGTTCAAGTGTAACTTGGCACCGAAAGTGACATGTTTAAGAGTAACTTGGCACCAGTGAAACCCGTCATTCCTGCATGCAGGTCTAGTTATTATTATTATTATTATTATTATTCAGATTCCAATTTGAATAGATCTCAGCAACTACGTGTCGCATCGTTACGATTTCTTCGGTTTTACTGGGAAAGTGGGTGTGACTTAGAGGATAAAGCTATTTTGAACGTTCTGCGACAATGCGAAATGTCCGAAATCACCGAAGTTATCGTTTTTTAAAATATTGCAGTAATTTTAACAATAATCATTGGATTTTAACTTTCGATACATTTTGGCATAGCCTGAGACAGGGCACATAGCTACGCTACTTTCGATTTTTGATTTTCGGCAAATCTTCGAAGATATTAGGCGCCAAATTTCGAAAATTTAAAATTTTGCAAAAAACTTTTTTATTTATGAATATTTTTTAGTCGTATTGTGCACAGAATTAAAGAGTCATCTGACTAGTGCAAAAATGTTAAAAACGTTTGTCTCAGTAATTGTCCTTGGTCGCCATTGGCTAATTCAGTTTTTCAGTCCTAGATGAATTTTTTATTGTTCGATTTGTATAAAACAAAGTTCATATGCTTCGTTGTATCAATTGTCATTTTTTTTATTACCGATAATGTTATCTGTCGGCACCGGAAGTGGCATAATTTTACCAAAAACTACAATTTTTACAGTTATTTTCCTATTTCTAAAACAAATATTATTTTTTTGAAAAATTATATGACTCAAAGAGTGTGCCCTTTCAAGGCACAAAAAATGTAGGAAGCAGTTTTTTTAATTTCGATTTCATTTTCGAGCAAATTCGATTAAGAGGCGAAAAATGGCGTAAAATTGACCTATTTACAACCTATTCAGGCTTTTCAGATTTTAAAATATTTCTTCGTAACTTTTATAAACTTGTAGCTATAATCCATACGAAGAAAATGTATGTTAAAATTCGTTTGTAATATAAGCAGTTACCAAGAAATGGGCAGTTCTGTACAAGTCACTGTTTTCGTTATTTTGCCTGTAAAATAGTCAATTATTATTGGATTTTTATAAAAGTGACATCATTTGATTCAAAAAGCATGTAGCGTCATATCAAGTTGATTACAATTTAAAATTGACACCGGAAGTGACATCATTTTGTCAAAAACTGCATTTTAAACTTTTTAAATCAATGTTTTATTCAACCAAGAATAACTTAATATGTATTAATAATTTTAACTTTTGGTTTAAATTCACATATAAACAAAACTCATATGGTCATACAGATATCATAAAATTGTTTCTAACTTGTTCGGTTGCCGAGAAATAGACGGTTTTCTACAGGTCACTTTTGAAGGTTTCGGGGCCAAAAAAGTGTCAATTATTATTCGATTTTCATAAACGTTACATCGTGTTATACCTAATGCCATTTGGGATTTCATACAAGTAATTTAAGATTTTCATTATCACCGGAAGTAACGTCATTTTGGCAAAAACTGTATTTTTAGCCTTCAAAACAGATATTTTATTCAAATGAGTCTGTTTTGAAATCTTTTTCAAATTATGGTATTTGATGCTAATCAACAAATAGAATGAACCCATACGATCATACAGATACCACAAAATGGTTTGTAACTTGTACCGTTGCAGAGAAATAGCAGATTTTCTACAAGTCACTTTTCAAGTTTTTTGGTCTTTAAAAGTGGCAATTATTATTCGATTTACATAAAATTTTCACTATATGATATCGTATGCCATTTCTGATTTCATAAGACTAATTGAACATTTTCATTAACACAGGAAGTAATTTAATTTTGTCAAGATCATTTACAAGTAACAAATGTATAAAATGACTTGATATTGCTGGATTGATTGGTTGATTCTGCGTCCATTTTTATACGCCCACATGGAAATGTGGTCGTATATTGCCGTCGCCCCCGTCCGTCCGTCTGTCGGTCCGTCCGTCCGTCTGTCGGTCCGTCCGTCCGTCCGTCCATCGTCCACAATTTCTTGTGAACGCTCTAGAGGCTAAAGTTAATATCCGATTGACTTGAAATTTATACACGGTGTTTAAGGCCGTGAGACGAAGAAGCCTATTGATTTTCAGCGATATCCGATAATTACTACCAGAGTTATGACCCTTGATCACTTTGAAAAATCTTGTGAACGCTCTAGAGGCTATAGTTAATATCCGAGTGACTTTAAACTTATACACAGTGTTTAAGATCATGAGACGAAGAAGCCTATTGATTTTCGGTGATATCTGATAATTACTGCCAGAGTTATGACCCTTGATCACTTTGAAAAATCTTGTGAACGCTCTAGAGGCTAAAGTTAATATCCGATTGAATTTAAATTTATACACAGTGTTTAATGTCATGATACAAAGAAGCCTATTGATTTTCAGCAATATCCGATAATTACTGCCAGAGTTATGACCCTTGATCACTTTGAAAATCTAAAGTTTATATCCGATTGACTTTAAATTTATACACACTATTTACGGTCATGATACAAAATAGCCTATTTATTTTCAGCGATATCCGATAATTACTGACAGAGTTATGACCCTTGATCACTTTGAAAAACCCTGTGAATGCTCTAAAGGCTAAAGTTAATATCGGATTGAATTTAAATTTATACACAGTGTTTAATGTCATGATACAAAGAAGCCTATTGATTTTCAGCAATATCCGATAATTACTACCAGAGTTATGACCCTTGATCACTTTGAAAAATCTTGTGAACGCTCTAGAGGCTATAGTTAATATCCGAGTGACTTTAAACTTATACACAGTGTTTAAGATCATGAGACGAAGAAGCCTATTGATTTTCGGTGATATCTGATAATTACTGCCAGAGTTATGACCCTTGATCACTTTGAAAAATCTTGTGAACGCTTTAGAGGCTAAAGTTAATATCTGATTGACTTGAAATTTATACACGGTGTTTAAGGTCGTGAGACGAAGAAGCCTATTGATTTTCAGCGATATCCGATAATTACTACCAGAGTTATGACCGTTGATCACTTTGAAAAATCTTGTGAACGCTCTAGAGGCTATAGTTAATATCCGATTGGCTTTAGATTTATACACGGTGTTTAAGGGCATGAGACGAAGAAGCCTGTTGATTTTCAGTGATATCCGATAATTACTGCCCAAGTTATGACCCTTGATCACTTTGAAAAATCTTGTGAACGCTCTAGAGGCTAAAGTTAATATCCGATTGAATTTAAATTTATACACAGTGTTTAATGTCATGATACAAAGAAGCCTATTGATTTTCAGCAATATCCGATAATTACTGCCAGAGTTATGACCCTTGATCACTTTGAAAATCTAAAGTTTATATCCGATTGACTTTAAATTTATACACACTATTTACGGTCATGATACAAAATAGCCTATTTATTTTCAGCGATATCCGATAATTACTGACAGAGTTATGACCCTTGATCACTTTGAAAAACCCTGTGAATGCTCTAAAGGCTAAAGTTAATATCCGATTGAATTTAAATTTATACACAGTGTTTAATGTCATGATACAAAGAAGCCTATTGATTTTCAGCAATATCCGATAATTACTGCCAGAGTTATGACCCTTGATCACTTTGAAAATCTAAAGTTTATATCCGATTCACTTTAAATTTATACACACTATTTACGGTCATGATACAAAATAGCCTATTTATTTCAGCGATATCCGATAATTACTGCCACAGTTATGACCCTTGATCACTTTGAAAAACCCTGTGAATGCTCTAAAGGCTAAAGTTAATATCCGATTGACTTTAAATTTGTACACAGTGTTTAGGGTCATGAGACGAAGAATCCTATTTGATTTTCAGTGATATCTGGCACTTGATCACTTTGAAATATCTTGTGGACAAAGGCCTTGAGACAAACCATCAAAACTATTCTAATCATTTCTGATAATTATTTAATGGGCTATTACTCGTAATAAGATTATCATGTGTTGTAAATGTTCTCCTTACTGATAAAAGAAACAATATGCGACAACCCTTGTTGACTGCCCGGACGACTTAGCTGTTGTGGGCGTATGTTTCGTTGCCTGGCAACCTATCGTATTTGTGTGCAATGTTAATTTGGAAACCTGTTTAGTGGTTTCGTTGGTACCAGAAGCGACATTTGTTCAAGGGTAACTTGGCACCGGAAGTGACATGTTTAAGGGTAAGGTGGCACCAGTGAAACCCGTCATTCCTGCATGCAGGTCTAGTTCTTCTTATTATTATTATTCTTCTTTTGTTTTGAGTAGATCTCAGAAACTGCTTGTCGCATCGTTACGATTTCTTCGGTTTTACTGGGAAAGTGGTTGTGACTTAGAGGATAAAGCTATGTTGAACGTTCTGCGACAATGCGAAATGTCCGAAATCACCGAAGTTATCGTTTTTGAAAATATTGCAGTAATTTTAACAATAATCATTGGATTTTAACTTTCGATACATTTTGGCATAGCCTGAGACAGGGCACATAGCTACGCTTCTTTCGATTTTTGATTTTCGGCAAATCTTCGAAGATATTAGGCGCCAAATTTCGTAAATTTAAAATTTTACAAAAAACATTTTTATTTATAAATATATTTTTTAGTCATATTGTGCACAGAATTAAAGAGTCATCTGCCTAGTGCAAAAATGTTAAAAAAATTTGTCAAAGTAATTTTCCTTGGCCGCCATTGGCTAATTCAGTTTTTCAGTCCTAGATTAATTTTTTATTGTTCGATTTGTATAAAACAAAGTTCATATGCTTCGTTGTCTCAATTGTCATTTTTTTTATTACCGGAAGTGATATCTGTCGGCACCGGAAGTGGCATAATTTTACCAAAAACTACAATTTTGACAGTTAGGTATCATTTTTCGAAAACAAATATAATTTTTTGGAAAAATTATTTGACTCAAAGAGTGTGCCCTTTCAAGGCGCAAAAAATGTCGGAAGCAGTTTTTTTAATTTCGATTTCATTTTCGAGAAAATTCGATTAAATGGCTAAAAATGGTGTAAAATTGACCTATTTACAACCTATTCAGGCTTTTCAGATTTTAAAATATTTCTTCGTAACTTTTATAAACTTGTAGCTATAATCGATACGAAGAAAATGTATGTTAAAATTAGTTTGTAATATAAGCAGTTCCCAAGAAATGGGCAGTTCTGTACAAGTCACTGTTTTCGTTATTTTGCCTATAAAATAGTCAATTATTATTGGATTTTTATAAAAGTGACATCATTTGATTCAAAAAGCATGTAGCGTCATATCAAGTTGATTACAATTTAAAATTGACACCGGAAGTGACATCATTTGGTCTAAAACTGCATTTTAAACTTTTTAAATCAATGTTTTATTCAACCAAGAATAACTTAATATGTATTAATAATTTTAACTTTTGGTTTAAATTCACATATAGACAACACTCATATGGTCATATAGATATCATAAAATTGTTTCTAACTTGTTCGGTTGCCGAGAAATAGACGGTTTTCTACAGGTCACTTTTGAAGGTTTCGGGGCCATAAAAGTGTCAATTATTATTCGATTTTCATAAACGTTACACCATGTTATACCTAATGCCATTTGGGATTTCATACAAGTAATTTAAGATTTTCATTATCACCGGAAGTAACGTCATTTTGGCAAAAACTGTATTTTTAGCCTTCAAAACAGATATTTTATTCAAATGAGTCTGTTTTGAAATCTTTTTCAAATTATGGTATTTGATGTCAATCAACAAATAGAATGAAGCCATACGATCATACAGATACCACAAAATGGTTTCTAACTTGTACGGTTGCCGAGAAATAGCCGATTTTCTACAAGTCACTTTTCAAGTTTTTTGGTCTTTAAAAGTGGCAATTATTATTCGATTTACATAAAATTTTCACTATATGATATCGTATGCCATTTCTGATTTCATAAAACTAATTGAACATTTTCATAACAACAGGAGTAACTAGACCTGCATGCAGGAATGACGGGTTTCACTGGTGCCATGTTACCCTTAAACATGTCACTTCCGGTGTCAAGTTACCCTTGAACATATGTCACTTCTGATACCAGCGAAACCACTAAACAGGTTTCCAAATTAACATTGCACACAAATAAAATGGACGCAGAATCAACAAAATCCAGCAATATCAATTCATTTTATACATTTGTTACTTGTAAATGATCTTGACAAAATTAAATTACTCCCGGTGTTAATGCAAATGTTCAATTAGTCTTATGAAATCAGAAATGGCATACGATATCATATAGTGAAAATTTTATGTAAATCGAATAATAATTGCCACTTTTAAAGACCAAAAAACTTGAAAAGTGACTTGTAGAAAACCGGCTATTTCTCTGCAACCGTACAAGTTAGAAACCATTTTGTGGTATCTGTATGATCGTATGGGTTCATTCTATTTGTTGATTGGCATCAAATACCATACTTTGAAAAAGATTTCAAAACAGACTCATTTGAATAAAATATCTGTTTTGGAGGCTAAAAATACAGTTTTTGCCAAAATGACGTTACTTCCGGTGATAATGAAAATCTTAAATTACTTGTATGAAATCCCAAATGGCATTAGGTATAACATGGTGTGACGTTTATGAAAATCGAATAATAATTGACACTTTTATGGCCCCGAAACCTTCAAAAGTGACCTGTAGAAAACCGTCTATTTCTCGGCAACCGAACAAGTTAGAAACAATTTTATGATATCTATATGACCATATGAGTGTTGTCTATATGTGAATTTAAACCAAAAGTTAAAATTATTAATACATATTAAGTTATTCTTGGTTGAATAAAACATTGATTTAAAAAGTTTAAAATGCAGTTTTAGACCAAATGATGTCACTTCCGGTGTCAATTTTAAATTGTAATCAACTTGATATGACGCTACATGCTTTTTGAATCAACTGATGTCACTTTTATAAAAATCCAATAATAATTGACTATTTTATAGGCAAAATAACGAAAACAGTGACTTGTACAGAACTGCCCATTTCTTGGGAACTGCTTATATTACAAACGAATTTTAACATACATTTTCTTCGTATGGATTATAGCTACAAGTTTATAAAAGTTACGAAGAAATATTTTAAAATCTGAAAAGCCTGAATAGGTTGTAAATAGGCCAATTTTACACCATTTTTAGCCTCTTAATCGAATTTGCTCGAAAATGAAATCGAAATTAAAAAAACTGCTTCCTACATTTTTTGCGCCATGAAAAGACACACTCTTTGAGTCATATAATTTTTCAAAAAAATAATATTTGTTTTCGAAATAAGAAAATAACTGTGAAAATTGTAGTTTTTGGTAAAATTATGCCACTTCCGGTGCCGACAGATAACATTATTGGTAACAAAAAAAATGACAATTGAGACAACGAAGCATAAGAACTTTGTTTTATACAAATCGAACAATAAAAAATTAATCTAGGACTGAAAAACTGAATTAGCCAATGGCGGCCAAGGAAAATTACTGAGACAAAATTTTTGAACATTTTTGCACTAGTCAGATGACTTTTTAATTCTGTGCACAATACGACTAAAAAATATTCATAAATAAAAAAATTTTTAGTAAAATTTTAAATTTTCGAAATTTGGCGCCTAATATCTTCGAAGATTTGCCGAAAATCAAAAATCGAAAGTAGCGTAGCTATGTGCCCTGTCTCAGGCTATGCCAAAATGTATCGAAAGTTAAAATCCAATGATTATTGTTAAAATTACTGCAATATTTTCAAAAACGATGACTTCGGTGATTTCGGACATTTCGCATTGTCGCAGAACGTTCAAAATAGCTTTATCCTCTAAGTCACACCCACTTTTCCAGTAAAACCGAAGAAATCGTAACGATGCGACACGTAGTTGCTGAGATCTATTTGTCTCAGTAATTTTCCTTGGCCGCCATTGGCTAATTCAGTTTTTCAGTCCTAGATTAATTTTTTATTGTTCGATTTGTATAAAACAAAGTTCATATGCTTCGTTGTCTCAATTGTCATTTTTTTTATTACCGGAAGTGTTATCTGTCGGCACCGGAAGTGGCATAATTTTATCAAAAACTACAATTTTGACAGTTATTTTCCTATTTCGAAAATAAATATTATTTTTTGGAAAAATTATTTGACTCAAAGAGTGTGCCCTTTCAAGGCGCAAAAAATGTAGGAAGCAGTTTTTTTAATTTCGATTTCATTTTCGAGCAAATTCGATTAAATGGCTAAAAATGGTGTAAAATTGACCTATTTACAACCTATTCAGGCTTTTCAGATTTTAAAATATTTCTTCGTAACTTTTATAAACTTGTAGCTATAATCCATACGAAGAAAATGTATGTTAAAATTAGTTTGTAATATAAGCAGTTACCAAGAAATGGGCAGTTCTGTACAAGTCACTGTTTTCGTTATTTTGCCTGTTAAATAGTCAATTATTATTGGATTTTTATAAAAGTGACAACATTTGATTCAAAAAGCATGTTGCGTCATATCAAGTTGATTACAATTTAAAATTGACACCGCAAGTGGCGTCATTTGGTCAAAAACTGCATTTTAAACTTTTTAAATCAATGTTTTATTCAACCATGAATAACTTAATATGTATTAATAATTTTAACTTTTGGTTTAAATTCACATATAAATACAACTCATATGGACATATAGATATCATAAAATTGTTTCTAACTTGTTCGGTTGCCGAGAAATAGGCGGTTTTCTACAGGTCACTTTTGAAGGTTTCGCGGCCATAAAAGTGTCAATTATTATTCGATTTTCATAAACGTTACACCATGTTATACCTAATGCCATTTGTGATTTCACACAGGTAATTTAAGATTTTCATTATCACCGGAAGTAACGTCATTTTGGCAAAAACTGAATTTTTAGCCTTCAAAACAGATATTTTATTCAAATGAGTCTGTTTTGAAATCTTTTTCAAAGTATGGTATTTGATGCCAATCAACAAATAGAATGAACCCATACGATCATACAGATACCACAAAATGGTTTCTAACTTGTACGGTTGCAGAGAAATAGCAGATTTTCTACAAGTCACTTTTCAAGTTTTTTGGTCTTTAAAAGTGGCAATTATTATTCGATTTACATAAAATTTTCACTATATGATATCGTATGCCATTTCTGATTTCATAAGACTAATTGAATATTTTCATTAACACCGGAAGTAATTTAATTTTGTCAAGATCATTTACAAGTAACAAATGTATAAAATGACTTGATATTGCTGGATTGATTGGTTGATTCTACGTCCATTTTATTTGTGTGCAATGTTAATTTGGAAACCTGTTTAGTGGTTTCGTTGGTACCGGAAGTGACATATGTTCAAGTGTAACTTGGCACCGAAAGTGACATGTTTAAGAGTAACTTGGCACCAGTGAAACCCGTCATTCCTGCATGCAGGTCTAGTTCTTATTATTATTTTTTTTTTCCAATTTGCTTATATCTCAGGAACTACTTGTCGGATCGATGCAATGTCTTGAGTTTTACTGCGAAAGTGGGTGTGACTTAGAGATTAAAGCTATTTCCGGCATTCTGCGACAATGCGAAATGTCCGAAATCACCGAAGTTGTCGTTTTTTGAAATATTGCCGTAATATTAACAGCAATTGTTGGATTTTATCGTTTGACAGTTTTTGACATAGCCATAGACATGGCACATAGCTACGGGTCTTTAGAGTTTTAAATTTCGCCGAATCTTCGGAAAAATAAGGCGCCAAATTTTAAAAATTTAAATTTTGACAAAAAACTTTTTTATTAATGAATATTTTTTAATGACCTTTTCCCAAGGGTTAAAGGGTCGTCTGATTTGGGCAAAAATGTGAACATTTTTTTTCTGGATAATTTTCCTTGGTCGCTATTGGCTAATTCAGTTTATCGGTTCTATATAAATTATTTATTGTCCGATTTGTATAAAACAAAGTTTATATGCTCCATGGTCTAAAATGTCATTTTTTTTGTTACCGGCAAATTTTCCTGTCGGCACCGTGAGTGACGTAAATTTAGCAAAAACTACAATTTTAACAGTTCGGTACCACTTTTTGAAAGCAAAACTTATTTTTTTCAAATCTAATATGACTGAAAAGATGTGCCATATAAAGGCGCACAAAACATCGCGCTCAGTTTTTTTAATTTCGATTTCGTTTTCGGGCAATTTGGATTAAAGGGTGAAAAAAGGTGTCAAAATAAGCTATTTACAACCCATCCAGCGTCTTCATATTAAAAAATATATCTTCGTAACAGTCATAATCTCGTAGCAATAACCCATACGAAGAGAATGTATGTGAAAATTAATTTGTAATATGCGCAGTTGCCGAGAAAAAGTCAATTTTGAATGAGTCACTTTTCACGTTATTTTGGCTGTATAAGAATCAATTATTATGTGATTTTCAATTTTCTTTCACCATTGGATGCCTAATGCCATAGTGGACAAGGTCAAACCCTTGTATCTCATACGCTGCCACCGGAAATGACGTCATTTGCTCAAAACTTAATTTTTAGCATTAAAAAAACAATATTTTATTCAAATGGGTCGTACTTGTTATTTTTTCAAATTATGATATTTGATTCTATTCATAAAATAGAATGAACCCATGCAATCATACAGATATCACAAAACGGTTTCTAACTTGTACGGTTGCAGAGAAATAGTCACTTTTCGAGGATTTTGTTCTATAAAAGTGTCAGTTATTATTCGATTTTCATAAAATTTTCACCATATGATATCTTACGTCATTTATGATTTCATAGAACTAATTTAACATTTTCAGTATCACCGGAAGTAATTATATTTTGGCAAAAACTGTATTTTTAGCCTTCAAAACAGATATTTTTTTCAAATGAGTCTGATTTGTAATATATTTAGAATTATGATATCTATAGTTCGCATCAACTAATAGAATGAACCAATGCGATCATTCAGATACCACAAAATGGTTTCTTTCTTGTATGGTTGCAGAGAAATAGACGATTTCCTACAAGTGACTTTTCAAGGTTTGGGGTCTATAAAAGTGGCAATTCTTATTCGATTTACATAAAATTTTCACCATGTGATTATTATTTCTGATTTTAAGAAACTAATTTAATATTTTCATTATCGCTGGGAGTACTGTGATATGGTCAGGATCACTTACATGTAAAACATGTATAAAATGGATTGGTTCCTGTGGTAATAAGCACATATCGTAACTTCCTGAATTAAATTTGATTGTATGAAAAATCGCTTTTTGTTTAGCTTGTTCACTATACATCGCTTGCAAATTGTGTTTGTTAATTTGTTGGAAAGATTTATAAAAAAAAAACTCAGACCCATTTGTGGGCTATGATCTAGTATCTTAATGTTATTTATTACCCGTCGGCGTCAGTGATTATGTATCCCTTAGTACGTTTTTCACATTTGGCCAAAATGGGGAAAAGAATGAAAGAAGGGATATTATATTTGTTTCATGTATTAATCAATGCAGACTTTTGAAGGGTCAGATTAACGTGTTTGTCTTTATTCAAATGGTGAGCGTAGTTTGTTGATGCCGAGTCCACAATATTATGGACACGGTGCGCTTTGGTCTTGTGCATCGATCTCCCAAGCAGAGTTGTCTTCGCTTGCAGTTCACACCTTGTCTCAATTGTCATTTTTTTTGTTACCAATAGTTTTATCTGTCGGCACCAGAAATGACATAAGTTTACCAAAAACTACCAAAATCTACAATTTTGACAGTTAGGTACCATTTATCAAGAGAAAATATTATTTTTTTAAAAACTTGATATAACAAAAAGAGTGTGCCCTTTAAAGGCGCAAAAAAGTGCGAGCTCAGTTTTTTTTAATTTCGATTTCATTTTCGAGCAAATTCGATTAAGAGTTGAAAATAGGTGTAAAATTAACCTTTTACAACCCATTCAGGCTTTTCAGATTTTAAAATATTTCTACGTAACTTTTATAAACTTGTAGCTTTGATCCATACGCAGAAAATGTATGTTAAAATTAGTTTCTAATATAAGCAGTTGCCGAGAAATGGGCAGTTTTGCATAAGTCACTGTTTTCGTAATTTTGTCTGTAAAATAGTCAATTATTAATGGATATTCACAAAAATGACACCATTTGATTCAAAAAGCAAGTGTGCGTCATATCATGTTGATTGCTATTTAAAATTGACACCGGAATTGACGTCATTTAGTCATAAACTCCATTTTTAACTTTTAAAATCGATATTTTTTTCAACCAAGTATCATGTCATATGTAATAATAAAATTAAGTTTTGGTTTAAATTCACATATTGACAAAACTCATATGCTCATACAGATATCATAAAATTGTTTCTAACTTGTTCGGTTGCCGAGATATAGGCGGTTTTCTACAAGTCACTTTTAAAGGTTTTTGGCCCGTAAATGTGTCAATTATTATTCGATTTTCATAAAAGTTTCGTCATTTGATGCCTAATGTCATAGACGATATCATAAACTTAATTTAACATTTTAGTAACACCAGAAGTAATGTCATTTTGGCAAAAACTGTATTTTAAGCCCTCAAAACAGATATTTTATTCAAATGAGTCTGTTTTGAAATCTTTTTCAAATTATGATATTTGATGCCAATCAGCAAATAGAATGAACCCAAACGATCATACAGATACCACAAAACGGTATCTAACTTGTACGGTTGCAGAGAAATAGCCGATTTTCTACAAGTCACTTTTCAAGTATTTTGGTCAATAAAAGTGGCAATTATTTTTCGATTTACATAAAATTTTCACTATATAATAGCTTATGCCATTTCTGATTTCATGAAACTAATTGAACATTTACATTATCACCGGAAGTACTGTAATTGTATCAGGATCAATTACATGTTACAAATGTATAAAATGAATTGATATTGCTGGATTTTTGTTGATTCTGTTTCCCTTTTATTTGATGTGTGCAATGTTTATGTGGAAATCTGTTTATCGGTGTCATTGGTTCAAGGGTAACATGGGAGCGAAAGTGACATAAGTTTTAAGTTAACGTGGCACCAGTGAAACCCGTCATTCCTGCATGCAGGTCTAGTTACATAATGAGTTGTTACTCTTAATCAGTTTTTATACCTTCACATTCATAATGTGAACGTATTATGCCGTCGCCCCTGTGTGTGTGTGGGTGTGTGTGTGTGTATGTATGGGTGTGTGTGTGTGTGTGTGTATGTGGGTCGCCTACAGGGCGCAATTCTTCATGGATTTTCTTCAAACTTGGTATACTTATTCCTTATACCCCAAGGAAGATCTCTATTGTTTTTTGTGCATGCCCGACCCCCAGGGGCAGAGCCACGCCCATTTCTAGTATGTGTTTGTCGTCTACAGGCCACATTTCTTAACTTATAATTTTGAAACTTTGCATACACATTCTTTGTACCCTAAGGAACATCCCTATCGTTTGGGGTGCATGCCCAACTCCCAGGGTCAGAGCCACGCCCATTTTCTTTTCGTGTGTCTTTGTGTCGCCTACGGGGCGCAATTCTTACTGGATTTTCTTCAAACTTTGTATACTTACACTTTATACTCTAAGGATGATCCCTATCGTTTGGGGTGCATGCCCAACCCCCAGGGGCAGAGCCACGCCCATTTTCTTTTTGTGTGTCTGTGTGTCGCCTACAGGCCGCAATTCTAACTGGATTTTCTTAAAACTGTGTATAGTTACTCTTTACACCCTAAGGATGATCTGTATTGTTTTTTGGTGCATGCCCGGCACCCCAATGGCAGAGCCCCGCCCATTCCTTGTATTTATTTGTTTGTCGTCTACAAGCCACATTTCTTAACGTATCATCTTGAAACTTTGAATGATCATTCTTTGTACCCTAAGGAACATTCCTATCATTTGGGGTGCATGCCCAACCCCCAGGGGCCGAGTCACGCCCATTTTCTTTTTGTGTGTCGTCTACAGGCCACAATTCTTAATCGGTCATCTTGAAACTTAAAATACTTATTCCTTATACCCTAAGGATGATCCCTTTTGTTTTGGGTGAATGCCCGACCCCCGTGGGACAGCAACACCCATTTCTTGTATTTGTTTGTCTGTCGTCTACAGGCTGCATTTCTTAATGTATCATCTTGAAACTTTGAATGCTTATTCTTGGTACCTTAAGGAAGATCTCTATTGTTTTTGGTGCATGCCCGACCCCCCAGGGAGAGTGCCACGCCCATTTTCTTTTTATCTGTCTGTGTGTCACCTACAGGCCACAATTCTTAATCGATCGTCATGAAAACTTTTTCTATACTTATTCCTTACACCCTAAGGCTGACCACTATTATTTTTGGTGCATGTCGGGCACCCTGGGACAGAGCCACGCCCAATGCTTTTGTGTCTTGTGTTCGCCTACAGGATGCAATTCTTAACAGATCCTTTTAAAATTTTACATACCTATTCCTTATACCCTAAAGATGATCCCTATTGTTTTTAGTGATTTCCTAACCCCCAGGGGCAGAGCCATGCCAATTTTTACTTCGTGTCTGTGTGTGTTGTCTACAGGCCACGATTCTTAATGGATCGTCTTTAAACTTGGGATATGTATTCCATATAGCCTAAGGACGTCAACTGCATGTCCCGACTAACACAGGCAAGACACGCCCAATTTTTGTGTTTGTCGTTTTTAGGCCGCAATTCTGAATGAATCAGCTTGGTACTTGGCTTATGTATTCCTTATAGCCTGAGGGCGTCCACTATTGATTTTGATGAATGTCCCGACCCCCAGGGGCAGAGCCACGCCCACTTTTTGCCTTTAGCGTTAGGAAGGCCCAATTCTGAATGGATTATCTTGGTATACTTATTCCTTATACTCTAAGGACGGCAACTATTGATGTTGGTGCACGATCCTCAACGCTAAACAAACCAAACGCCTAGCCTTCTTGACAAAGTACCATATCAATCAAAGCAGGAATGTGGACGTATATTGTAGCGTTAGCGTTATGTTTAGTGTATTACAAATGTTTCATTAGCGAAAAAAGTAAAAGTATGGGACAACCCTTGTTGACTGCCCGGACGATTTAGTTGCTGTGGGCGTATGTTTCTTTACCCGGCAACCTATCTTTTATGAAATGAATTAGCCTGGTAATGAATACGCCTGATACCCTTTATATAAATGATAATTATAGGCAAAGACCATTATTGTTAATAACAATATAAAAATGTTACCGGTTCTTCTTTGCAAATTCTGAACGATCTGCTTAAAACTGGAAGAGTGGAGGGCCATATATACACGTACGACATGATCATTGTCTGAAAAAAAAAATAATCTAATCATATTGACTGTGGCTAACATTTTTCACGTAACGTAGATTTCACTTCAACCAAAGAACTAACACAAAAGAGCAATAACATATCATTTAGTTTATGCACGAGTTAATTTCTATTTTGGCCAAATTTCCCAAATCAAAATGGCGGCGTAGAAGAAAAAAAAATGAAATGACTCTCCTGGAACGTACAAATTCAGGACAAATTCTGACCTACTAACCCTAGTCGAACGATGTAATTTTATATTTGGAATTCTAGTGATAATCGTGTAAAATTTCAGAAAAAGTAAATGGATAAAGTACATGTTATAATTACAGAATTGACCTATCTTTTCTTCCCCTTGCTTTGTCCGCCATTTTAGTAATACATGCGTTACTTCCGGTGTCCCATGGCTCTAGAAATCGACAAACATGGCCGATCGGATTCAGTGTAGCTAAAATGATCGTCGGTATTATATTATAATTCAATAGTAGCAGCCGCCAGGCTGTTTAACGTCTGCTTCCACAAAAAGAATTTTTAATTGACGCATGAAAGAATAGATTTCATTGGTTATTTTTTAGTTAACCAATAATATTTAATTTCGATTTTTACAACCAATTAAATTAAATGAGACTTTAACTAATTTTTCCCACGCAGGCTGAATCAACTGTAAAAACACCAATGTACTAAAATTAGATTATATATTCCTTTGATCTACCAGTTTATAGGGTCAATAAAAATCCGCAACTTGCAGAGATTTTAACTACAGACATCTTAACACCAATTAACATCCAATTAATTCTGTTAAACCATTGTCTGTGCAACAAATGTCAAACTAAACTGTGGATATTGTCTTAATAATCTTTTGCTAAGTAACTAAAACATTTAGAAAACAGAAACAAAGACATAATATAAGTTGACATAATTCGACGCCTTATTTTAGTTTTCGTTTAAAAAAATGGTACCTTTTCAGTCGAAAATATAATGATACGTTAGAATTTTCTTCACAAAAGTTTGCTCTGAATATAATAATAATAATAATTCTTTATTACCTTGACAGGAATTCTTAAGCATAGACAAGAGTTGAGAAGTATAATACAAAATAATAAATAGAAATAAATATTACATAATACATGGATATATGTTGACAAATGACAGCCTATTGCATTTCGTCAGATATTGCTTGGTTTAGTATGCATATGCTTTGGGGGATAAACGATGACTGACATCTTTTTGTTTTAAATTTTGGCACTCTGTAGCGACGTCCTGAGGGTAGTAGTTCGTATTCACTATAAAGAAAATGTGTTTCATCAAAGGCTATTTTTCTGCCCACATTTAATACAAATTTATTGTGCAATCTACTGAGTGGGGTGTGCTGAACTCCTGAAATTTTGCTTGCCGTGTTAACAATTTTGTTTAGCTTAGCTTTGTTTTGGACGGTGAGGGAGGGATACCAACATTGAATAGAAAAACAAAGAATGCTTTGTATAAATGAAGAATAAAAGAGTGAAAGTATGGTTTGGTTGACGTGAAAAGATCTCAATTTGCGCATGTAGTAGAGGCGTTGTTGACATTTTTTATACACTGCGTTTGTGTTATGGTTCCATGATAGTTTGTCATCAATAATAGTACCTAGATATTTGTATTCTGAAACTATCTCAACAGTTTCATCATCAATTGTTAAAGGAACTATATCTGATTTATTAACCCTAAAGTCAACGATAAGTTCTTTGGTTTTATTGACATTCAAATGGAGATAGTTCCTGTCGCACCATTCTGCAAAGTTAGCAACATCACCTCTGTAGTGAGTGTCAGATTCGGCGTCGTTTAGTGAGCTAACAATCGCGGCATCGTCTGCAAATTTGACGGTGAGACAGTTAGGATTTATACTTCGGCAATCATTGGTGTAAAGAATGAAAAGAATGGGCGATAGAACACATCCCTGCGGAGCCCCCGTGTTTGTTTTGATAATATTTGAATAGCACTTGTTAACTTTAACATATTGCGGTCTGTCTATTAAGAAATTTTCAATCCACTTTATTAAAATGGAGTTGACATGCATATTTAATAACAGTTTCAGAAGAATATGTGGCTGTATGGTGTTGAAAGCGGATGAGAAATCCACAAAAAGAATTCGAACATACGCTTTGTTGGTTTCTAGATGTTTGTACACAGAATTAAGGAGAGATATTGTAGCATCGACTGTTCCGCGTTTTGATCTATACGCAAATTGGAGTGGGTCAAGGAATTCAGTCATATTGTTTTTTAATACATATGAAATGATTCGCTCGAAACACTTCATAGCGATCGGTGTTAGTGCAACTGGTCTATAATCATTTAACACCTTCGGATTTCCTTTCTTGGGAACCGGAATGATTCTGGACGTTTTCCATAATGTTGGGATCGTATGGGTCTCAATTGAGAGTTGATATAATTTGCAAAAGACGGAACACAGTTGTTCACAACACTCTTTTAACAAAATGCCATCTAGCTCATCGGGCCCTTTTGTTTTTCTTATGTTTATTCGTCTAAAGCATGCTTTGACGTCATCATTGCTGATTAAAATATCATTTTCGTTAGAGTAGGGTAGTGCGTCGGTAACCGATTTCCGCTCAGAAGTGAAGTTTTCTATATCGAAACGAGCATAAAATGTGTTCAGTTCCTCGGCGAATGATTGGTCGGTTGATGGTGATGAAATATGAGCTTTTTGTTGATTTGTCCCGACGATTGTTTTGATGCTTGACCAGGCCTGTCGAGTGTTAGTCTGTCTGAATTGACTTTCTACATTCTTTTTATAGTCGTTTCTACAGGCTTTAATTTTGACGTTTATGTCTTTTTGAATACGTTTAACTGTGATGCGATCTTTCGTCATAAAACCCCTCTTCTTCGCGTTAAGAAGAGATTTCAGTTCTTTTGAAATCCAGGGTTTATTATTAGGAAAGATTTTAATTTCCTTTACGGGGATGATCATTTCGACACAGAAACTGATATAATTCGTAATAACATCGCACCACTCATTTATGTCTGGTGGATCTGACTCGAATATATCCCAGACTGTACATTCAAAGCACCCCTTAAGACTTTCTAGGGACTCTTTATTCCACGATCTAACGGTCTTATGGATAGGTTTTTCAGATTTTAGTTTTGTCACATACGTTGGAATGAGATGTACAGAGTTATGATCAGAGGAGCCAATTGGAGGCTTGCAGAATGCCTTGTAGGCATTGGTTATATTACTATAGCACAGATCAGTTGTTTTATCCTTCCTCGTTGGGCATTTAACATATTGTGAATATTGGGGTAGTAGCGAATGTAGGCTGCACGAGTTAAAATCTCCGAGAATAATTTTCGGAGCATCAGGAGACAGCGCTTCTAGGTTCTGTATATGTTCATGTATGGTGCTGGCAGCTATCTTATCATTAGCACTTGGGGGAATATATACCAGAACAACGAATATCTGGCCGAATTCTCGGGGTAGATAGTAGGGCCTGAGTGAAACTGAGAGGAGTTCAATATGCTCCGAACATAACTGTTTTCTTATGACATAGTTTTTACACCAGTTCTTATTAATGTAAAAGCACACACCACCCCCTATAGTTTTGCCGGTATTATTTAACGATCTGTCAAGACGAATAGGAGTACCGAAGCCATCAATGTGGAGAGAGGTGTCATCTGTTGATTCTGTCAGCCATGTTTCGGTGAAACAGAGAAGGCAACTTTCTCTGTATTCGTACAGAAATTTGACTGATGTGTAGAGATCGTCTAATTTGTTTCTTAGCGACCTTACGTTAGACAGGAGGATGGATGGTAGGGGGGTTCTAGTCTTTCGTGCCCTGATACGTCGTCGGGCCCCCGCTCTCTTACCTCTTTTCCTACTTTTTCTCTTTGATTGAGGGTCGTTTACAGCTAAGAAATCCAAATCGATGTCGGCCAGGCGTGTACTCACTCTATTGAAGGCAAGTGACATGAGTTCATCACGGCCATACTGAATGATTTGCTTGGTTGATTTCTGTTGTGTAGATGATATCAGTCTTGAAAGCAGGGCAAAAACACAGAAAACTATTAGATAATTCATATCTTTCATAATTATGTTGAAATTTGGCCTCTACTGTTCATAGTCGTCACAATTTATCCAAATTTCCGTGTAAAAGTCTCTTAAAAATGAGAAAATAAAGATATATTTCTCAGAGCTCTTACTATGCGTGTCGCCACGGTGCAGCGCCACCTAGTCTAAACAATACCTAGTGGTTATTATGCAATTTTATATTTCACGACATACCTGTAATTAATAATATATTAAAACAACACATTACTTGTGTTAATTATATGAAAACACACAAGATCTTATAGATCTACACAAGTTTGTGTTAATGCAATGCAAAACAACACAAACTTGTGTAGGTTAGTTTTAACACAAGTACTTGTGTTGAGATCCAACACAAGTTTTTTCTCAGTGTATGTTTCTGTACAGAGTCTTAATCCAACGTATAAATTTTCTTTTGAAGCCAAAATGGTGTAATACTTCACCCATATGAGAGATTGAATCGAAAGCTTTACTGAAATCTGCTTCCAACAGAAAACCTGTAATATGCCTTTGTTGAGCTAGAGAAAAGCAGTCGTCAAGAATTCTAATATTTTCATAAACTGAAAAGGAGCCGTTTTCAAATCCTTTATTCAGCGAGTCCAGAACAAGATGTTTGATTACTGGCCAAAAACAGGAATAAAACTCCGGAGTCAATCCGTCGTTTCCAGGCGAAGTTCCTTTTTTAAACAAGTTAATCGCCTTTTGACATTCTTGATCATCTAACTTGTGCCTTCGTAGTCCGTAAGTTGTGGCCGACTTGGATTAGTTTTATCCATAAATTTTTCAATGCCACTTAGTTTTGTTACCTTTTCTGAAAATAAATTTTTGTAATATATTTATATTTCACTCATTACCTGATTAATATTTTAAATAAGTTTATCGTTAATTTTCAATCTGTTTATTGTCGGGGACATCTGTTTTTGTTTCTCAGAATTGCATGTTTTTGTCGCCCTCTGTATAGTATCATAATTTTGCCCTAAGTATTGCCCCTCTGTAAATTGAATTTAATTTGTGTTCGACATCATCGTACTCTGTCATATACTTTTCATTATCTTCGTTTTCTATTAATTTTGTATGAAGGTTTTCAAATTGTTGTACAATATCTGCCTTTAATGCTCGCTTAACCTTTTGTTTCTGTTTTGTATACTTAATAGTGCATAGTTTGATTTTATATTTTACATAGTCCCATAATCCACACTTATCAGAGGGATTAAAATATTCTTGTTTCCATATTTTTAGTTCAGAAGAAATTTATGCCTGATAAATTTTATCTGTTATCAGGGTAGAGTTAAACCTCCAAAGATTTGGGCCCCTTTTATGTTTGCAAAGATTTAGACATGCACTATACATGTATTTGTATTGCAGAATGATCACTAAAGCTACATGGAATGCTTGTTGAAGACATTATATTATTTATCGTAGATTCAGAGACAAGCCAAAAAACTATTCCGCTGTGGATTGCGGGTCGTTTTTGTTTCCAAGTAAATTATTTGACAAATGGGTTAAGGTTTCTGAATATATCAATAAGATCAAGGTTATTAATAATTTTGAAAATTTGTCCCTGTCCTTTCTTTTTAATTCTATGATTTCCACCCATTCGGTCGTATTCTTTATCTAGAATATTATTAAAGTCTCCTCCGATGAGGACTGTTGTAATTTTATTATTAACTATTTGTTTTATTTCATTCTGTAAAATTTGGAAATATTCATTTTGATCTTTGTCATTTATTGGACTGTATGTATTTACAATTGTGAATGATTTGTCTTCTAGGCTAATTCGTACTATATTATAGTAACCATTTTTGTATTCTTATGCTCAATGAAGTCAATGTTGGCTAAATTTGGACGACAAAGGATAGCGGTGCCTGCCGAATTACTCTTACCATGTGCAAAAATGATTGTACCTTCCCATTCATCGGTCCACAACTTTTCATCACCTAAAATGTTGTGAGTTTCTTGAACCAGTATAATATCAACAGTCCTCGAAATTAAGAATTTTCTACCACGGCACAAAAAAATGAAGAAAAGTGCCGTGGCAGAATAGTACTGCTACGGCACCACGGCATTTTTTGGTATTTCAAAATCAATGCTTTTTTTTTAAACTTTTCAAGATGGATAAAACTTATTTATTCACCCCACAAAATTTGACGCAAATGATACCAATCGGTTACGTGTGGCCGCACCATGCAGTTCAAAAACATGTGATCGAATTCCTGGTTACGCAAATTGAAAGATCGGTTACCGTAACAAATTTCATTAACAAATTTATTCACATTTGATCAATATTTATACAGGATGACTTTGTGACACTGGTCTAAATTATTAATATTATACAACAAACTCAATTCATCCATTCTTCATTCTTGCCATTTCATTTCCATCAGTCTTACCGGTACTTTGAGTTTGACAGATGACGTATTTTTGAGATCAGGTATTAACCAGTTGTAAGCAGGTTGATTTAAAAATACCCCAAGCCTTAATTCTTTAAATGATTAGTAGTGCCATAAATATTTAAACATGTCAGCTATATTTCCAAAGAATTTACTGCACGTGTTCCTTTCACTTATAGCCATGCTGTATGGTAGTACTGACCCGTATGTAGGTCGTCTACTTTGACCCCCACATGGCATCGCTTGACTGCTACTGTCTTGTCTTGTATGTATATTTTAATATGATTTTATCACAACAAATTATTCTGTTTCCTGTTGAAACTTGGTTTGTAGAGTGTCGAGGTTAATAAATAATATTTTGTCAATCAGTCGCTACCTATCATTGAGGCTATTACTCTCCGTTACATAGGGCGTAGTAATTATAAACAAAGGGTGTAAATCGGTCCAGGTCCATCGTATGTGACAAACGATGCAGTTAAAAATACAAATGACGAGAATGGTAACATTGTTCATGCATTAGCTAGTTTAACTAGGGAACAGTCCGTGCTCTCTATCATCTGTGTCTTTTTTAGTTTATGATCGTTGAAAAAAAAACACCACTGTAACGGTAAAGCATGGATACGCCTACGTACAGCATACGGTTAAAAGTGTATCTGTATTCGGTAATTGCAATATATTTGTCAGACTTTCGTCTACAAAATGATAAATATGTCACTTTATTACACGGTTAGACGACATCATCCTGGCACTATTCTATAACTGGTACATTTAGTCATTATAATTTTTGGGATCGTAAGATCTACCACGGCAAAAAAAAATTAATTATGCCGTGGCAGACGGGAGTTGCGTCGGCTTTTACCACGGCTTTGCCGTTTGCCGTGGTTAATTTCGAGCGCTGTATCAAGGGCTTTGTCCTTTAACCAAATGAAAAACTCCCTTCTTTTAATTGTATCCCTGAGACCCCGAATGTTGATAGACAAAATTTTATAAATGAGTGTCATTGTTGTAGAGTGGTAAACTTGTATGTAATACAATAAATTGTTGTGTCTAATTTGTCATTGTTGCAGCTGCTTGATTATTGTTTTTATACGCCCACATTTTTATGTGGACGTATTTTGTCGTCGTCCCTGTCCGTCCGGACGTCCGGCGACAATTTGTTTGTGGACTCTCTACAGGTCACAATTCTTATCCGATTTTGACGAAACTTGAAATATAGGTTCATCCCCAAAAGATCTCGGCTGCTTTCGATATTGGCATGTATCGGATGAAAACTTCATGGATTATGGCCCCTGATTGTACGAAAAATCACGTTTTTAGCTTGTGGACCCTATAGAGGTTACAATTTTGAACCGATTTTGATGACATTCATGTTTATAACCCGAAGATCTTGGTTCCTTTCGCCTATCGGAATGTAATTTCCTAAATTATGGCCCCTGATTGTCCGAAAAATCACCCTTTTTAGCTTGTGGTCCCTCTGCAGGTCACAATTATAATCCGATTTAAAAAACCGTTTGATTATATCACCGTTACACCCTAAGGGAGGTTAAGTTCGATTTTCGGGAAAATCGGACGAAAATTGCGATACAAAATGGCCGCCGTTTGTACGCGAATACTGTTAAAAAATGGTATATCAAGGTTGTGGACCCTGTAGAAGTCACATTTTTAATTCGATTTTGATGAAACTTGAAATTCATGGTAATAACCCAAAGATCTTAGTTCCTTTCGATATTTGCTCATATCGGAACGTAATTACCTGAATTATGTCCCCTGATTATACGCAAAATCGCCATATTTTAGCTTGTGGTCCCTCTGGTTGTCACAATTATTATCTGATTTAATAAAACGGTTGATAGTATTACCGTTACACCGTAAGGAAGGTTGAGTTCGAATTTCGGGAAAATCGGACCAAAATTGACAGACAATTTGGCCGCCGTTTGTACGCGAATACTGTTAAAAAATTGTATATTATGGTTGTGGACCCTGTAGAGATTGCAATTTTAATTCGATTTTGATGAAACTTGAAATGCATGGTAATAACCCAGAGATCTTAGTTCATTTCGATATTTGCTCATATCAGAATGTAATTACCTGAATTATGTCCCCTGATTATACGCAAAATCGCCATATTTTAGCTTGTGGTCCCTCTGGTGGTCACAATTATTATCCGATTTAATAAAACAGATGATAGTATTACCGTTACATCGGCAGGTTGAGTTCGAATTTCGGGAAAATCGGACCAAAATTGACAGACAAAATGGCCGCCGTTTGTACGCGAATACTGTTAAGAAATTGTATATCATGGTTGTGGACCCTGTAGAGGTTACAGTTTTAATTCGATTTTGATGAAACTTGAAATGCATGGTTATAACCCAAAGATCTTGGTTCCTTTTGTTATTTGCACATATCCGATCGTAACTTCCTGAATTATGGCCTCTGATTGTCCGAAAAATCGCCTATGGTCTCTCTGGAGGTCACAATTATTATCCGATTTAAAAAAACGTTTGACTCTATCACCGTTACACCCTACAGAAGGTTGAGTTCGAATTTCGAGAAAACAGGACCATAATTGCCAGAAAAAATGGCCGCCGTTTGTACGCAAACAGTGTAAAAGTATTTCGAGAAAACAGGACCATAATTGCCAGAAAAAATGGCCGCCGTTTGTACGCAAACAGTGTAAAAGTATGGTATATCAAAGTTGTGGACCATGTAGAGGTCACAATTTTAATTCGATTTTGATGAAACCTGAAATGCTTGTTTATAACCTAAAGATCTTTATTCTTTTCGATATTTGCGCATATCAAATTGTAACTTAATGAATTATGGCCTTTGATTGTAGGAAAAATCACTTTCGGTATTGCTTGTTCTCTGTCTATCTCTCGAACAATTATTATCTGATTTAAAAAAAAACTCTGATTATATTACTGTTGCACCATAAGGAAGATTGAGTTCGAATTTCGTGAAAATCGTACCAAAATTGCCGGACGAAATGGTCGCTGTTTGTATGCAAATAGTGTAAAAATATGGTATATCATGGTTGTGGACTCTCTACAGGTCACAATTCTTATCCGATTTTGACGAAAAGTAACATTTCTAGGTTGTGTACCGTCACACCATAATCATTGTCGGCTTCGAATTTCATTAATATCAGACTGGAACTGACCAACAAAATGGCTGCTCCCAATACAGTATGAAATACAGGACTTAATGAGGAAAAATCACTTTCGGTATTGCTTGTTCTCTATCCATCTCTCTCAAAAATGTGGGCGTATCCTGCCTGGCAGTGCCAGCCTATCTTTACATAAGATATTTATTTTATACCAGTCAATAAAGAAGAACAACTTAAAGAGAATAAATAAATTTTAGGAAATTATTACATTTGACATCTTACTGCTGTTTTGCACGATACCATTGTGCGGACTCTAATGTTGTAATGGTTTATTTGTTAAGCTATTCTCGAAAAAAAAAAATCAGTTTTTATGCGCCCATATTGAAATGTGGTTGTATATTGTCGTCGCCCCCGTCCGCCCGGCCGGCCGGCCGGCGTCCACAATTGCTTGTCGACACTCTAAAGGCTAAAGTTAATATCCGATTGACTTTAAATTTATACACAGTGTTTAAGGTCATGAGATGAAGAAGCCTATTGTTTTTCATCGATTTCTGATAATAACTACCAGAGTTATGGCCCTTGATCACTTCAAAAAATTTTAGGACGCTCTAGAGACCAAAGTTAATATCCGATTGACTTTAAATTTATACAAAGTGTTTAAGGTCACGAGACGAAGAAGCCTAATGATTTTCAGCGATTTCCGATAAGTTGTGCCAGAGTTATGGCCCTTGATCACTTAAACAAATCTTGTGGACGCTCTAGAGGCCAAAGTTAACATCCGATTGACTTTAAATTTATACACAGTATTTAAGGTCACGAGACGAAGAAGCCTATTGATTTTCAGCGATTTGCGATAGTTTGTGCCAGAGTTATGGCCCTTGAACACTTAAACAAATCTTGTGGACGCTCTAGAGGCTAAAGTTAATATCCGATTGACTTTAAATTTATACACAGTGTTTAAGGTCATGAGACGAAGAATCCTTTTGATTTTCAGCGATTTCCGATAATTAGTGCCAGAGTTATGGCCCTTGATCACTTCAAAAAATCCTGCGGACGCTCTAGAGGCCAAAGTGAGACTAACATTTTCAGTGATTTTCAATAATTGCTGCCAAAGTTATGGCCCTTGATCACTTCGAAAAAATCCTGTGGAAGCTCTAGAGGCCAAAGTTAATATCCGATCGACTTTAAATTAACACACAATGTTTAAGGTCGTGATGCGAAGAAGCCTATTGATTTTCAGAGATTTCAAATAATTACTGCCAGAGTTATCTCCCTTGATGCTTCAAAAAATCTTGTGATGCTATAGAGGCCAAACTTATCATCCGATTGACTTTAGATCGGTACACAGAGTTTAAGGTGTTGAAACGAACAAGTATTTTGATTTTCAATGAATTTTGATAACTGAACAGCTAAATCCATGATATTAAATGTTTCATGTATATGTTAGGCGCAATCTTCACCCCTCGCGCAGATTGCAATCTGCGCTGTCGTGTTGCGCAGATTGCACCTCGCGCGCGCAGATTACAATCTGCGCTGATGAAGGTAGTGCGCAGATTGCCCACGTTGCGCTGATTACCCCTCGATGTTTTTCGAGATGTTAGTTGTCTGTCAGACGTATATATATTTGCCCACGTTGCGCTGATTACCCCTCGATGTTTTTCGAGATGTTAGTTGTCTATCAGACGTAAATATATATATGACCTGCCCCCTATCGGCTTTGTAGTGAATAATTTTTGAAATCACAACACAGTTATAAATTAGCGTGTGTGCATAGAAAATAAGATTTAATTTGAAATTCTGTCAGCAGTATCTCATAATCGGTGCTGACCACGTAACTGAATGTAAAAAATATTTGCTGTAGTTTGACCTAACTACATATGGTTACAATTTATGTGTTCACAATTAATAGAAAAAAAAGGAAGAGGAAATTTTTTATAAAAATGGCTGACTAAATTACTACGTGCATCAAACAACGCTAAGTTTTCGTTGGTTACGGCCGTCTAAACGCGGGTAAATTTAGAGTAGCTATTGGCTAACAACACGCATAAACAACCTTATTTGCATATTGCATACATAATATTTATTGTGTTTTGTGTAGAATGGCATGCAGCCCTAAAGAAGACGATAACCTCGCACGTACTATGCTGTAATTAATATATAACATCCGCTTAGTCGTAAAATGCGTAGTAAACTTGACAAAAAAAACCCCAAAAAACAAAAAAAAAATAGTTCGGGTCATGAGCATGGATCATTCATCCACTCATACGGCCAATTACGGGTCTGGTAATAAACTTGCCGTATCTTTCTTATATAATACTTTATCGAGAATATACTATATCGAAGTGTTTGTAAGTATCGATTTCTGGCATCGGTCGGTAAACTTAACAGTTCCATTTTATGTGAAAGAAACTTATTGTACGGCGGTATTTTCACCCCCCCCCCCCAAACACACAATGGCCTATGGTTGGTTCCAGTCTACGAATAAGGCCGCTGTCGCTTGGAATATACAGTAATAAATGTCCGTCATTTAGATTATATTCTTTGAATGACTACCACCATATTACAGACGTGTAATTACACCACCGTAGCATGGAATATACAACAGTCATAAATGCCTGTCGATAGATTCTTTGAATGGCCGCTATACCTATTGTTTAATTAATCCCCTAATCCAGACACATGTCAGGGTTTCATCCGAAACAACACCGTCCAGGTTAATATGACAAGGATAGTAAATGAAATGATTAGTCACTTATGTGGAAGCGGACATTAAATGAAATGATCTGATTGTCTACGATATTACCCTTGGTGGAAGTGGACGTAAATCCCCAAGAACGAACGAAATGATCTGCACCTGTAATTTTCGATTTCTGTTATACGTACGCTATAGTATTATCATTGTGCACATTATATGGATTAATCTAGCTGAAAATACACCTGTGGACCACCGATAATGTAAGACAATTTTTATACGCCCACATTTTCATGTGGACGTATTATGTCGTCGCCCCTGTCCGTCCGGACGTCCGTCCGTCCACAATTTGTTTGTGGACTCTCTACAGGTCACAATTCTTATCCGATTTTGACGAAACTTGAAATATAGGTTTATCCCCAAAAGATCTCGGCTGCTTTCGATATTGGCATGTATCGGATCAAAACTTCATGGATTATGGCCCCTGATTGTACGAAAAATCACGTTTTTAGCTTGTGGACCCTATAGAGGTCACAATTTTGAACCGATTTTGATGAAACTTGGCATGCATGTTTGTAACCCAAAGATCTTGGTTCCTTTTGATATTTGCGGCTATCGGAATGTAATTTCCTGAATTATGGCCCCTGATTGTCCGAAAAATCACCCTTTTTAGCTTGTGGTCCATCTGGAAGTCACAATTATTATTCGATTTAAAAAACCGTTTGATTATATCACCGTTACACCCTAAGGAAGGTGGAGTTCGAATTTCGGGAAAATCGGACGAAAATTGCCATACAAAATGGCCGCAGTTTGTACGTGAATACTGTTAAAAAATGGTATATCAAGGTTGTGGACCCTGTGGAGGTCACAATTTTGATTCGATTTTGATGAAACTTGAAATTCATGGTTATAACCCAAAGATCTTGCTTCCTTTCGATATTTGCGCATATAGGATCGTAACTTCCTGAATTATGGCCCCTGATTATACGCAAAATCACCTTTTTTTTAGCTTGGAGGTCACAATTATTATTCGATTTAAAAAACCGTTTGATTTTATTACCGTCACACCCTAAGGAAGGTTGAGTTCGAATTTCGGGAAAATCGGACGAAAATTGCCATACAAAATGGCCGCCGTTTGTACGCGAATACTGTTAAAAAATGGTATGTCAAGGTTGTGGACCCTGTGGAGGTCACAATTTTGATTCGATTTTAATGAAATTTGAAATTCATGGTTATAACCCAAAGATCTTGCTTCCTTTCGATATTTGCGCATATCGGATCGTAACTTCCTGAATTATGGCCCCTGATTATACTCAAAATCGCCTTTTTTTTAGCTTGGAGGTCACAATTATTATCCGATTTAAAAAAAACGTTTGATTATATTACCGTTACACCGTAAGGAAGGTTGGGTTCGAATTTCGGGAAAATCAGACCAAAATTGCCATACAAAATGGCCGCCGTTTGTACGCGAATACTGTTAAAAAATGGTATATCAAGGTTATGGACCCTGTAAAGGTCACAATTTTAATTCGATTTTGATGAAACTTGAAATTCATCGTTATAACCCAAAGATCTTGGTTCTTTTCAATATTTGCGCATATCGGATCGTAACTTCCTGAATTATGGCCCCTGGTTATACGCAAAATCCCCCTTTCTTTAGCTTGTGGTCCCTCTGGAGGTCACAATTATTATCCAATTTAAAAAAACGTTTGATTATATCACCGTTACACTGTAAGAAAGGTTGAGTTTGAATTTCGGGAAAATCGGACCAAAATTGACAGACAAAATGGCCGCCGTTTGTACGCGAATACTGTTATAAAAATGATATATCATGGTTGTGGACCCTGTATAGGTCACAATTTTAATTCGATTTTGATGAGGAAGGTTGAGTTCTAATTTCGTGAAAATCGTACCAAAATTGCCGGACGAAATGGTCGCCGTTTGTACGTGAATAGTGTAAAAATATGGTATATCATGGTTGTGGACTCGCTACAGGTCACAATTCTTATCCGATTTTGATGAAAAGTCACATTTCTAGGTTGTGTACCGTCACACCATAATCATTGTCGGTTTCGAGTTTCATTAATATCAGACTGGAACTGACCAACTAAATGGCTGCTCCCAATACAGTATGAAATACAGGACTTAAATATGTAGGAAAAATCACTTTCGGTATTGCTTGTTCTCTGTCCATCTCTCGAAAATGTGGGCGTATCCTGCCTGGCAGTGCCAGCCTATCTTTCACGAATATAATTATTTTAGACTTGCGTACTATGTATTATTACAATTCTGTGCTACCCTACTCGACACTATGCAAAACACGGTAAGTTGGTCCTTGGAGCTGTCGACTTGAAAATAATTCCAACCAATAATACTATAAATAGTATGCAATATGCAAATAAGGTTGTTTATGCGTGCTGTTAGCCAATAGCTACTGTAAATTTCCCCACATTTTTACGACTCTAACCAATGAAAAATTATCGCTGTTTGGTGCATGCCATTTTTATTTTAAAAAATCTTCTTGTTGGAATATGAATAACAGAAAGAATAAAACGATGAACAAGTTGAATAAATAAATTTTTTTTATAAATTGTAATTATAACCATATATCGTAACCACATAGAGGGCTCTCGAGTCGGTAAAGTGGTAATTTGGCGTAAAATCTGAACGCCTTGTGTTATAAAACACTTGGTTCATTTCTCGCAAATTTAATTAAAATGACTTATAATACTAAGGCAGTGATCCATGATGATTACCGATTAAGATTAAGCGGATTATTATCATCACAGTAACTCATTAAATTGCCCGGACAAAGTTCACTTTGCACGCGCAGATTGCTCATCGAAAATTAGACGGAGTTTCGCGCATGCGCAGGGGTAATCTGCGCAAGGAGGGCAATCTGCGCCTAACATATATACTAATTGTTAGCGTGGGGTAACACTTTATAAAAAGCAATCAAATTCTAATGATTTTCTGATAATAACATATTGAGTTGTTACTCTTAATCAGTTTTTAGTGTATTGCAAATGTTTCATTAGCAAAAAAAGTAAAAATATGCGACAACCCTTGTTAACTGCCCGGATGATTTAGCTGCTGTGGGCGTATGTTTTGTTGCCTGGCAACCTATCTTTATATAATAGAATTGTTGAAATTAAAGTTTAATATCTAATAATAGTTCCATAATAAGTTTTATCTTCAAACTTGTAAGTGTTCTTGCCTAGTTGGTTGTAACGTTAGATCTGTTTACCTAAAGTTAGTCATTATTACCAGATGTGTTGTGATTTAAAACCTGCGTAGGTGTCATATATACAAATTTTGGTATTGTTAACTTGTACATTTTATCCAATCTATGGATGGTTTCATATATATTAATTTAAGTACTTTTACCAGATAATTTATAATATCCAATTTATCCCATGTTTTATATATACATATAACCGGATGGGTTATGATTTAAAACCTGCGTAGGTGTCATATATACAAATTTTGGTATTGTTAACTTGTACATTTTATCCAATCTGTAGATGGTTTCATATATATAAGTTTAAGCACTTTTACCAGATAATTTATAATTGTCCCCCGCCTTTCGAAGAAAGTTGGGGGACTATTAAAATGGGTTCGTCCGTCTGTCTGTCTGTCCGTCACACTTTTTGGGACACAAAAACTCTCTTCCTAATTGAGCTAGAATGTTCAAACTTGGTGTATATATTTATTAGGTCAATGCCTTGATGGAATTCGAAGATGAGCATTTTCCACTTAGGGTAAGCAGAGATAAGCAATTTGATTGGTTGATGCTTTGGGACACGATAACTTTAGTTCTAATTAAGTGAGATTGATGAAACTTGGTGTATAGTTTCATTATAGTAATACCTTGACTAAGTTCGATAATGAGCATTTTCTGCTCAGGGTAAGCAGAGCTATATACGCAATTTGATTGGTCGAGAATTTGGAACACAATAACTCTCCTTCTAATTGAGTTAAAATGTTCAAACTTGGTGTGTATGCTTATTAGGTCAATGCCTTGATGGAGTTGGAAGATGAGCATTTTCCGCTTAGGGTAAGCAGAGATAAGCAATTTGATTGGTTGATGCTTTGGGACACAATAACTTTAGTTCTAATTAAGTGAGAGTGATGAAACTTGGTGTATAGTTTCATTATAGTAATACCTTGACTAAGTTCGATAATGAGCATTTTCTGCTCAGGGTAAGCAGAGCGATACGCAATTTGATTGGTCGAGTTTTTGGAACACAATAACTCTCCTTCTAATTTAGTTAACATGTTCAAACTTGGTGTATATGCTTATTAGGTCAATGCCTTGATGGAGTTCGAAGATGAGCATTTTCCGCTTAGGGTATGCAGAGATAAGCAATTTGATTGGTTGATGCTTTGGGACACGATAACTTTAGTTCTAATTAAGTGAGAGTGATGAAACTTGGTGTATAGTTTAATTACAGTAATACCTTGACTATGATCGATAATGAGCATTTTCTGCTCAGGGTAAGCAGAGCGATAAGCAATTTGATTTGCCGAGACTTTGGAACACAATAACTCTCCTTCGAATTGAGTTAAAATGATCAAAATTGGTGTGTATGCTTATTAGGTCAATGTCTTGATGGAGTTTGAAGATAAGCATTTTCTTCTTACGGTAGGCAGAGATAAGCAATTTTTGGATGACACTTAGTGTTCAGTTTGATTGGTCGATACGTTTGAAAAAAATAAATGTGCGATTAATTAATATGTGTCATCTATTCATTTTGGGATTTCGGTGGGGGACATCAGCCTCACTGTTGGCTTGTATCCAATTTATCGCATGTTTTATATATACATATCACCAGACAGTGTCTAATATCAACTTCAGACCCAGGTTTTACATATTCAGGAATATGTATTGTTACCAAATAAGTTATGATAATACATCTATAAGGTTAGGTTTCATACATACAAAGGTAAGGGTTATACATGATTTTTTGTTTTAGTTCACAAAATGCGCTCAAATGCTCAATTTAGTTGCGTCTTCTGTCACTGATTGACTTACTGATGTTATCAAAAAGGTCAAAAGTTAACCGTTCGTCTTGTGTAGTTTTAGCAAACACAGCACCGTTATACAACCAGGCACTCGCTATATCATCGTTGTTTTTAAGTCTTTTGATTAATTGCGCGTTTCTTTTAGTAACATCGTTGAACATTAAGATTCTTTTATCTCTGAAAACCTGTTTTTTCGCATCAAAGAGATCGTTATTTCGCTTTGAAAAAGTTTCAAAATAATAGGTCTTGGGCGGTTGCGGTACTTAGATGAGAGCCTATGTATGGCTACTATTTGATTGTCGTCTAATTGAATACCAGTGAGACTGGAAACCATATTTTTAAAGTCAGCTTTTATGTTTTCCCCCGTTTTCTCCTTTATTCCCAATATTTTGATGTTTTTCTTTCGTGAATATTGCTCGTTTCTGTTGCCTGATTTGATTGAGTCCTGTAAATCGACCTCTAGCTGTTTAGAAACAATTTGTAGCATTTCTGATTTTATTTTGTCCCTCTCGCTTATTAATGTCTGGGCCTTTTCTTTTTCTTCAGCTAATGACGTTTTCAATTCGCCTATTTCGCGCGTTAAATCTGCATTGATTTTTTTACATATTTCATTTTCATTTTTTCGAACCCTTTTTGTAGCGTATTGTCCATATTTTCGATTGTTACCACAATTTTTAATTGATTTTGAATTATTTCCAAACTTTTATTTACTTGTTTAGGTTTTTTTAAATTCACCCATCTTCAATCATAATAATATACATATTTTGGAATAATAGTACAGTATGGCACAGCCAGAATACACTAAAGTACATACATAGATCAATTACACTATACGAGTAGCTATCTCTATCTTCTTACGTCTTCTTCCACATAAGTGATATTGCAGACAAGACGTAGGAGAGCCGAAGCTGATTCCTGTTTTTTGCAACCTTTCCATTTTGGCCTCGGGTCATGGATTGGGTTTAGTTGGAAGTTCTTCCCTTTATTTAATATAAAACATATCGTTTGGTAGATGATCTCTTCTGCTTCTGGATTGGTAGATGTCACCGTTTGGGATAAGTGTTTAGGTACCAGGCCCGTCTTATCGTGGCCTCCCTTTACTTCACTATCCCACTCTATGGGTTTGGTATCTACTTCCTTTGCGGAATGCCGAGTCTGTCTGACTGTATTTTGTTTTTTGTTTGTAACTCCCCCTTACTCCACTATCCTGCTAATTTGGTAGATGTCATCTTTGTGGGATTTGTGTTTAGGTGCCAGGCCCGTCTTATCGTGACCTCCCCTTACTCCACTGTCACACTCTGTAGGTTTGGTGTCAGTTTTTTGACGGAATAGTGTTTAGATGCCGAGTCCGTCTGATCGTGACTCTCCCTTACTCCACTATCCTGCTAGTTTGGTATAAATCCCCTATGTAGTTTAGTGTTTAGATGCCGAGCCCGCCTAACCGTGGCCCCCTCTTACTTCACTATTCTACTTTGTCCAACTGTGTCCATTAGGGCGTGGATTTGTTCGAAAATTTGCAGTTTCAGATCTGGTCTTGGAAAGAGTAAGTTCTTAGTGTTGAATGGTATGTTGTTGGTCTCCATCATTCTCACTAGTGCCCTTCTCTCCTCCTTGTATACCTCGCAGTCTACCAGGACATGGTTGGTGGTACATTCTTCTCCATACTCACAGACGATGACTTGGTGTTTGTAGTCTCGCAGCCGCTCTTTCACCCTTAGTTTCGATATGAGTCTGCATATATCTCTTGTAGGGTGATTGATCGCTGTCTTCGTGTAGATCTTGTCATCCAGCCGGAATCTGTGTGTGTCAAGTTTAACGAGTTTTAATTCCCAGATTGAATTGACCTGTCTTTTAACCATACTGTAGAGTTCTGTGGTGCTGTAGTCTATGGTGCGGAGTGGTGCTGTGTCCTTGAGACCTTCGTTGGCGAGTTGATCTGCCTCCTCGTTTCCTCTAATGTTGACATGTGATGGAATTCACACAAGCTCTATTTTGCTTCCCTTCTCTAGGACCCTCTGGTACAGCTGCTTGATTTCCAAAATGACTTCTGGTCTTGAGTCCGAGTTGTCATTTTGGATTGAAATCAGACTGCTTAGAGAGTCGCTTGGGATGACGAACTTACTAGTCTTTTGATGGGAGATCCATGATATAGCGTCTCGAATGGCCACAAGCTCGAACAGTTATTGGGCAGTTTCCTGCTTATTCCCTGTTCCCCGTTTGGCAGGTATATTCCAAACGAGCTGGTGCCCCTTTCAGGGTTGCGTGAACCGTCCGTGTACACATGGCCCCAGTCATCAGACGGCTAGTTTTCTTTCAGGTGTTCTAAAGAGAAAGCACGTGCAGCAGTGGGGTTGTTTTTCTTGTCGGTTTTCCGTAATAGATCAAGATTGACCGGCGGTATAGGGAGCGTCCAAGGGGCGATCGCTGGGGGTCGTGTTCATTTATCACGAGCTCCACCAGTCGCAGTTCCTTGATTGTTTCACTGATACCCTGGCCCGAAGCTTTTCTTTCTGGGATCTCTCACATATCTTGTCTTCTGTAGACTGTCAAAAGCAGGGGATCTTTCGCCCAGTTGCGAGGTCTTAGCCCAGTACCTTGTCGCTAGTTCTTTTCTTCTTAGGATAGGGGCAACTCCCCGGCTTCCTGTAGTAGTGCTTTCTCCTAGTCCCAACCCCTACGCCAGTCGCAATACACGGAGCTTTGTATTGGATGGTGTCAAGCTTACTTAGGAGTTTTGGCGCGCAGTTCATGAAGGCCAAAGAGCCGCAGTCTAATACAGAGCGTATTAGAGCACGATACACCATCATTAATGTATTGGCACCCCATGTGCTACCCGTTATTTTTCTCATTAAGTTTAGGATTTTGGAACAGCTATCTACAGTCAGGTCGATGTGGGGTTTCCAGGTCAGCCTTCGGCCAAAGATTACGCCAAGGAACTTGGTTTGGTCTTTAAACTCGATGGTCATTCTGCTCATCCCACTATCCCTGCTCACAAGCATGCCGACAGTTTTCTTCTCTGAGACTTTAAATCCCCAGTTGTTTGCCCATGTCATGAATTTGTTTAAGGCCTTTTGCATGTTCTTTTGTAGACCACAAAAGTTCCTCCCTTTTTTCTATATTGTCATCAGCAAATTTAGCTAACTCCGTTTTGGCGTCGAGGTAGGACGATTTCTGTATGTCGTTGATCATGATGTTGAAGAGAGTGGGACTGATGACCGAGGCCTGAGGCGTGCCATTTTCTAATGTTTGCTCCGCACCCAGGATTCTGCCAACATTCACCTGTATCCTTCTATCGCTCAGAAAGCTTTTCATCCACCGAAACATTGTGCCCGTTATACCGATACGTCCCAACTTGAAGAGCAGCCCCTCCAGCCAAACTAAATCGAAAGCCTTAGCTATATCTACGAACACGGCACATAACAGGTTCCCAGAGAGGAGTGCCTGCGACATGACTTGCTGTAGTCTCACTAAGTGGTTCATTGTTGATCGCCCTTTCCTGAACCCACTTTGATTATCGTCGATCAGTCGGTTGCCCTCCTGATAGAACTGTAGTCGGGTGTTAACCATTGTTTCCAAGGTTTTGCACAGTGTGGATGTCAAGCTTACTGGACGATAGGACTCTGCCTTTGTTCTCTCTTTCCCTGGTTTTAGAAGAGGGATGATGTTGGCTTTCCGCCATTCTTAAGGTGCCTCTCCTGCCAGCCAGGATGTGTTGAAGAAGTTTAGCAGTATCGTTTTGGCATTTCTAGGCAGATGTTTGAGCATTGAGTACTTTACTTTGTCTTCATCAGCTGCGCTATCCTTCTTGAGGGAAAGGGCCTTATTTAACTCTTCCTCAGAGAAGGGTAGATTAATTGGTTTCGCCCCTTCGTTAGGTTCAATTACTAATGAAGGGTGCTGTGAGTAAAAGATTTCCTTTCTCTTCAGGAACTCTGGTGATTGGTTTTCATCCCTGCTTGCGTCAGCGAAAACTTTTACAAGTAGATCTGCCTTTTTATCTCTATTCTCTAGGTTTGGTATGTTGAATGATCTGCGCTTCCCGTTCATTGCGTTCACCTATTTGCGTGTTTTGATTCAACGCATTACAGAATGTCATCCAGTGCCCACTTTGTGCCTTCTTGATGGTGTCTCTTGCGGCGTATTTCAGCTTCAGGTAGTTTTGGTGGCTGTCTTCATTGTAGTGGCGTTTCCGTAGGCGCAGTGCCTTCTTTCTTTCGTTAACCGCCTTCTGACATTCTGGTGACCACCAAGGTTTTCTAATCCTTGGTTTCCCTCCAGAAGTCTTGGGAATGGAGTCGTCTACAACACCTATAATAGCACTTGTGATGTTGGCAGCGTACACGTCGATGTTGACATACATGATGTCTTCTTCTTTCCACCCAAGGCAGCCTACACGGAAGTTAGCCCAATCAGCTTCTTTTATTTTCCAATTGGGTTTCACGTTATAGACTTCCCTGGTTGTTTCACATTGGATGTAGAGTTCTATCAGTAGATGGTCACTGCCAAGTGTTTCATCTTCGTGTACTTGCCAGTCGCAGCGGTTTGCCATACCAAGCGTACAGAGCGTGAGATCCAGGTGTGAAGATGGGACATTTTCTCCAACAAAAGTTGGGATCTCGTCGTTTAGTACGCATAGGTCGTTCCCTTCTATTATTGAACACAGGCTAGTCCCCCCGACAGTCATTCTTCTGTGACCCCCACAGAGCGTGTTTTGCGTTGAAATCCCTGAAAAACACAGGTTCTCCCTGTGGAAGCTGGTCGAGAAGTGACTGGAAGTCTAGTAATTCTATCGTGACTAATGGGGGAGCATAGACATTCACTATTGTCAATTTTGTATTATTGCTCAATGTGATGGCTATGCCCATTGCTTCTAGAGGGCCGTAGTCCAGCGTAACAGAAATATAATTTAAGTTATCGTTGACGTAGATGGCAAGCCTGCCGCCACGTGTGGTGCTGCCCAGTCTGCCCCTTCGCTGACAACTGTAACTGGGTAGGTGGATGTCCTTCTTAGTTGGTAGTAGCTTGGTTTCTTGGAGGCATATTACGTCTTTGGGGTTGCGGGTGATGTATTTCCTCAGCTCAGCACATCTGGGGACCAGTCCATTAACGTTTAGTTGTAGAACTTTTACCTGGCCCGCCATGATGACTGTCCGGGTGGATGCCACTCTGTCTTGTCTATTTATTGGTCAATTGGCGTTTCTCATTCCATAGGAGGTACCTCATTAGTGTTTGTCTTTGGTGTTAAAACCGGCAAGCAACTGGGCTTATCCCCAGTGCTGTAGTGACGAACATCCTTCTACGGAGTGCGAGGTTTGCCGTTTGGTCACCTTTTGTCGTTTCTTCGTCGTCGTCTTCTTCTCTTGATCTTTCTTTTACCGTGTTGATTGAATTAATCATGAGACACAGGACATCGGCGTCGACCATGTGTGTCCTTATTTTGCCGAGTAAACTTGCCATCTTGGTAGTTTGATCCTCATTTGGACCTGAGGAACTCGATCATGAAGTTCATGAAGCCACATTCCGTTTTAAATTTAGGAATGAAGTGTTCTTCATGAATTTTCGTTTTCGGTTCCTCTTCTTTCTTCTTGGATGATTTTGTCCTCTGTTTGACTTCTACAGGTTTGACTGATATTTTCTTCTCTTTCTTGTTCTTATCTTTACCTTTAGGGGTAGGGGTTGCATCGGACGTCAAGAGAGTCGGGGCTGGAGCTTGTTTTGGTTCCATCATCGGTTCTCTGACTACTTTTGTTTCCCTCTCCTTGTTCTTTATTTGTTGGGTCGCTTCCCGAAAGGTAAGTTTTTCTTTACTTTGCAGACGTAGCGCTGCTTTTGTAGCTTGAATTCTTTGACGTTGGGGGGGGGGGAGTTAGCTGCGTGGCTGCCCTTGCAGTTTGAGCAGTTAATTTTACTACCCATTCTACACTCTGCCACCGCGTGTTCTCCCTCACATTGGGCGCATACGGCTTTTCCTTTACAGTACTTCACTGTATGGCCCAATTTTTGACAGTTAGTGCAGTGTCGTATCCTCTGTATATAGGGACGGGTCCGTCTTCTGAGATACACTATGTTTATGACTGCGGGTGCTGCACCTTTCTTGAAGGTCAGGCCAACGCTTCCCTGATCCTTCCCCTCGGCCACTCTAAATCTGTATATCTCAGTGACGTCATACTCCCTATCTTTCAGGTCGTCCATTATTTCCTCCCCGGTATATTCGGTCGGTATCCCATGGACAACCACCTTGTCTGTTAACAAGGTAGTTGGTTCGGATACCGCCACGGTCATACCGAGTAGACTGGCCTGCGCCAGTGCTTTTTCCATGTCCGACTTACTTTTTAGGGCAAGTCTGATATGTCCAGTCACTGTTATCCTGATGTCAGGTATATTACTGATACCCCGCTTACTCCGTAGTTCCTTTCCCACTGTCGTCAGTTTGGACCTTTGGAAAGACTTGCCTTCCATTGGCCTTACTTGCACGATGTGGTTCTGCTCATCCTTCCTTCCAGCTGGAAAAAACTTCGGCACAGGGCGGCTATTTAAGGTCTTTGCCATTGACATGGGGGAAGTAGCCTGTGTTTAGTGCTGATTAACTATGGGTTCTAATTGCTTGTAAGGGTTCACGAGCAGTTGTAGGGTTTCTATAGCACCTAGCTTGCTATTGTTAATTAATGACGTAGTCTGATACACCTGTCGTTAACCCTGTCCAGAAAGAGCCGCTAGTCAATCAGTGTTATTAATACTAATTACCTATGGGTTCCTATTGCTTGTATGAGTGTACTTAACAGTTATCAGGCTTATTAGCTATAGAAGTAAATTAGCTTGTTATTGTTTTAAGAAGCTTGTGACGAGTTCAATCAGTTGATTGACTTGTACACTGAACTTCTTTGTTTGTAGATGATAGAAAGAAAAGTAAAACGATGAAATAGATACAAAATAGAGAAAAATAGAAATAAATAAATAAAGATAGGAAAGTGTTAAATAGAGTTGGAAAAGGGGTAAAAGGAAGAAGTAACAAAAAATAGACTAGATTAGGAGTGGAAAAATATGAAATGGAAGAAGAATTTAAGAAAAAAAGATTATATCCGATATATAAAAATAAGGTAAAAATAATATCCTAACAATATCCTAACAATAGAGCACTGAGGAATGAGGCAAGGTAAAGAAAATAAAGTAAACTAGACCTGCATGCAGGAATGACGGGTTTCACTGGTGCCAAGTTACTCTTAAACATGTCACTTCCGGTGCCAAGTTACCCTTGAACATATGTCACTTCCGGTACCAGCGTAACCACTAAACAGGTTTCCAAATTAACATGCACACAAATAAAATGGACGCAGAATCAACCAATCAATCCAGCAATATCAAGTCATTTTATACATTTGTTACTTGTAAATGATCTTGACAAAATTAAATTACTTCCTGTGTTAATGAAAATGTTCAATTAGTCTTATGAAATCAGAAATGGCATACGATATCAAACAGTGAAAATTTTATGTAAATCGAATAATAATTGCCACTTTTAAAGACCAAAAAACTTGAAAAGTGACTTGTAGAAAATCGGCTATTTCTCGGCAACCGTACAAGTTAGAAACCATTTTGTGGTATCTGCATGATCGCATGGGTTCATTCTATTTGTTGATTAGCATCAAATACCATAATTTGAAAAAGATTTCAAAACAGACTCATTTGAATAAAATATCTGTTTTGAAGGCTAAAAATACAGTTTTTGCCAAATTGACGTTACTTCCGGTGATAATGAAAATCTTAAATTACTTGTATGAAATCCCAAATGGCATTAGGTATAACACGGTGTAACGTTTATGAAAATCGAATAATAATTGACACTTTTATGGCCCCGAAACCTTCAAAAGTGACCTGTAGAAAACCGTCTATTTCTCGACAACCGAACAAGTTAGAAACAATTTTATGATATCTATATGACCATAAGAGTTGTGTTTATATGTGAATTTAAACCAAAAGTTAAAATTATTAATACATATTAAGTTATTCTTTGTTGAATAAAACATTGATTTAAAAAGTTTAAAATGCAGTTTTTGACCAAATGATGTCACTTCCGGTGTCAATTTTAAATTGTAATCAACTTGATATGACGCTACATGTTTTTTTAATCAAATGATGTCACTTTTATAAAAATCCAATAATAATTGACTATTTTACAGGCAAATAACGAAAACAGTGACTTCTACAGAACTGCCCATTTCTTGGTAACTGCTTATATTACAAACGAATTTTAACATACATTTTCTTCGTATGGATTATAGCTACAAGTTTATAAAAGATACTAAGAAATATTTTAAAATCTGAAAAGCCTGAATAGGTTGTAAAAGGTCAATTTTACACCATTTTTAGCCTCTTAATCGAATTTGCTCGAAAATGAAATCGAAATTAAAAAAACTGCTTCCTACATTTTTTGCGCCTTGAAAGGGCACACTCTTTGAGTCATATAATTTTTTCAAAAAATAATATTTGTTTTCGAAATAGGAAAATAACTGTCAAAATTGTAGTTTTTGGTAAAATTATCCCACTTCCGGTGCCGACAGATAACATTATCGGTAATAAAAAAAATGACAATTGATACAACGAAGCATATGAACTTTGTTTTATACAAATCGAACAATAAAAAATTAATCTAGGACTGAAAAACTGAATTAACCAATGGCGGCCAAGGAAAATTACTGAGACAAAATTTTTTAACATTTTTGCACTAATCAGATGATTCTTTAATTCTGTGCACAATACGACTAAAAAATATTCATAAATAAAAAAGTTTTTTGTAAAATTTTAAATTTTCGAAATTTGGCGCCTAATATCTTCGGAGATTTGCCTAAAAACAAAAGTCAAAAGTAGCGTAGCTATGTGCCCTGTCTCAGGTTATGCAAAAATGTATCGAAAGTTAAAATCCAATGATTATTGTTAAAATTACTGCAATATTTTCAAAAACGATAACTTCGGTGATTTCGGACATTTCGCATTGTCGCAGAACGTTCAAAATAGCTTTATCCTCCAAGTCACACCCACTTTCCCAGTAAAACCGAAGAAATCGTAACGATGCGACAAGTAGTTGCTGAGATATAGTCAAAGTGGAATTGGAATAATAATAAGAACTAGATCTGCTACTGTCCCATGCAGATATGAAAGCTTTCATATTCACAGTCACTTCCTGTCACATGTCATGGGTCATATGAATAATCCGAACAAGGAAAAAAATCATTAAAATCGGTCACAATCTAGTAAAGTTAATGTGATTTTTCACTCGTAAAGAATTTTGTCGGCACGAAAAACATCAAAGGCAAAAATTGAATTTTTTAAATATTCAAATACTGTATCCCGACTATCCTGAAATGTATTAATGTCAGACATAGGAGACGCATTGAACATACTATGCTCTATTGTGTTTGTTTACAAGTCCGTAAATGTTGATTTTTCACTATGTTTCATATTCACTTCAAAATGGTGACTACCAGTTGACCTAAATCAAAATTCTACTTCGAACTTCATCAAGACATTGACCTAGTGAATGCCTCTACCAAGTTTGAACATTGTACCTCAATTAGAAGAAGAGTTATTGTGTTCCAGAGTCATCAAGGTATTGGCCTAATAAACACCCACACCAAGTCTAGCTGAATTAGAAAGAGAGTTATTGTGTCCCAAACTAGATCATTTCGGGACTAACATATAGTTTGATTTTATTTCAATATTTCGCTTGCGCGTAGAGGTCTTTGGCAGTGGAAGGAAACCGGAGGAAATGAAGAAAACCCACCAAGATGGACAGGCGACCTTACTCCTTGTCAGGTACGACCGGAGATTCGAAAACACGCTAGCTGACTCGATGACAGGCTTTATGATACAGCGCGCGCGTGCTAACCATTCAGCCACCAAACTCCCCTTTGAAATCAGACACGTGCAATATGTCATATAAGAAGAATAACAAGTCGCTCACATACAAAATGGTAAATTAATGAGCTTAGGTCAAAAGGTTGAGCTACTATTTTAAGAGTATTTTTAAATTGTTTTGTTAAGAGACACGTTAAGGGTTGTTCATAGTTAAATGAAAGTTTAATTTTAAATAAGACGAACGTCTACCAATAAAATGAGGATTTAATAATATTAAAATAAAGTTTCAAATTAAGAATAATTAATTATTGGTCTAAGGCAATGAAATGCTTTGATTTGACGGATGAAATGTACGATGAGTGTCCACACTATGTGGCGAAGGCGTTGACCTGCTAGCCAGGAGGTCGGGTGTTCGATCCCTGCATTGGCCGAGAAAGTTCATCTCGATTTTTTGCCGTGTCCTCCCACCGGCGTGTACACATTGGAGTGCACGTAAAAGATTCCTTAGCAGTTGGAATTCGATAATGTTGAATAAGCTCTATACGATGACTAAATGTGCAGATTGTAGCCACCCACACTGCATGTTTTGCTTAACAATGAAAGGGTGCCGTTTTCAATTTTCGATCCTTTTATTCTTCTACTCCTGATATTTTGGACTGTTGATCGATGGTTTCATATAAAAGACTACCGATAAGACTCTTTGTACAAGAAGTTCCCCAAAAATATTATGTTCACTTTAAGAGAAAGGGACCTTTAAATATGCTCTAAATCGTAAAAATACCACTTTTTGGATTTTCGATCTCTTTTTTCTGCTATCCCTGATATTTAAAAAAAAATGATACAATGATTTCACACAACAGGCTAGCTATTAGACTCTCGATTGACAAGAGTTTCACCACCCTCCCTTCATTATAACCGAAGTTATTGTGCCCTAAAGAATCAACAAATCAGCATGCTTATCTCTGCTTACCCCGGGCAGAAAATGCTCATCTTTACACTCAATCATGACATTGACCTAGTGAACGTCTACCCCAAGTTTAAACATTCTAGCTTAATTAGAAGGAGAGTTATTGTGTTCCAAAAACTCGACCCTTCAAATTGCTTCTATTTTTCATTTTCAATTCAAAATGGTGACTCCCAGTTGACCTAAATGAAAATTCTACTCCCGACGTTTTTTAGGCCTTCCTCCAAGGATTCAGAAAATATAATTCCCGTGTCTGTAAGTAAAATAGCAAAATGGCGTTTGAGGTTTTTACATTTCAAGATGGTGGCACTTCCGGGTTGAGCTACAAACTCCATTTTTTGTGTACGAATCAGTGGTCTCGGAACTAGTAACCAAAAAAAAAAATTCAAGATGATTTGACCTATATTTCATCGATTTTTTTGAAAATTTCGATCCTCAATTTCTCCAAGGGGAGATAATTTAGAAAATTTCTGAAGTCATCTTTCAAGTCGCATCATTAAGGTTTACTTACATATTAAATTTCATGAAAATCGTACAACTACTAAAGAAGTTGTCGAGTTAGTCTAAACTTCCGGTTCGATATCACAGCGACGAATTTTCGAAATGCGAAAATCCGAAATTGCAGATTTGAAGTAAATGTCTCAAGGTACTCATAGAAAAAAGAATTAATTAAATAGGTCAACTAGTCACAAAGTTACAGCATTGTAGGTCAAATGCATTCGTTCGTAAAATTCGGTGATTTGGATTCGTAAAACGTTTTGAAAATATATTTAATCAAGGTTCGCATTCCATTTATGGGGGGGTAGGTCAAAGTTTCAGAAAGATCCTATGGTTAGATTCTGAGAAATCAGATTTGCAGAAAATACACAAAAAAAAAAATAATAATAATAATAACTTTAACAGAAACAATAAGCTTTCATATGTAATATGAAAGCTTAATAATAATAAGAATAATAATTTTAACAAAAACAATAGTGTTTCACACAAGCTACGCAGTGTGAAACCCTAATTAAAGAAAATAAAGTAAAATAAAATAGATTAAGAATGCAAAAATATAAAGAGAGTAAACCTTATACCTTGTGAAGTTATAAGAATAAAAATAAAGACAACCTTAAATCTATTTTGGACTAGATGATCTTTGTAGTATCTAGTAGTCTTTCTGGATTTGAGAAGTCTTTTTTGGAGTCTTAGCTAGGCTACTTTATCAAAGATAAATTAGTCTATAGCTTTGGAGCTCTGGTACAGTAGGTGTTATCAGTACGAGTACTAATTGCCTCAATACGAGTAGCATTGTTGATCACCTTATGTATCAGTGTTCAAATTACTAAATCCGTTAAAATCACAAATCCATTCAGTATGCCGTTTTAAATTTATTAAATTTCTGTCATTGGTGTTATTTTAAATATAAAGAGAAGTCATAAATGTCAGTTATTACAATATAGATTAATATTTGATTGGACGAATACTATTGTTTTATTAATTCCCATCTGTGATCACATGTCTGGGTGCCATATGAAACCATGTTTTTGAATACGCACGCCGTTATTACAGTATGGATTAATTGTTTGATTGCTGGAAGGCTTTTGTTTTATAACTTCTACCTGCATTATTTGTGATAAATATACCTCTGATATAATGCAATATGGTTTGATTTAGGTGTAACAAAAACCGTTGTACATTTCATTGACCCAATCCCGCGATTACCTAACATCAAGGCACTAATCATTGGAGAGTATTTCATGGGTGACTTCTTTTGGCGACGGGGGGTGGGGTGGGATGGCGTAGTGGTCTAGAGTGCCGCGCTTCGAACTCTAGCGGGACGGTCAGCTCTGGCTTGCGGCTCTGGTTTCGAGCCGTGGTGTGAGCGTATGTGGCATGGAGATAGGGGCGCCTTCTCAACCTCGTAGGTTTCCCCCGGGCACTCCGATTTACTCCCACTGCTAAAGACCTCTACGCGCAAGCGAATTATTGAAATAAAATTAAACCATATGTTAGTCCCGAAATGACCTAGTTTGTGTTGAGTGGACGTTAAACCCCATTTCTCTCTCTTTTGGCGCCAGTAGATGTCTAACCCTCTCGCGGTTCTATCGCACTGCCATTGTGTGGTTGACTTCTGGCCACATGTACACGTTAATTCATTTGTGATTTAATGAAGATGCATTACCTGTGTGATTTACAGAGTTCTGATTGTATAATTACCCGGGACGAGATTTACCAATTTTTTGACGTATTTGTCAATGGTGGAATACTATTTTTATAGGATAATGGATAATATATAGTACGGCCACGGTAAGGTGAATATCGAGATTTACCGATTTTTGACGTATTTGTCAGTGGTGGAATAATATTTTTATAGGCTAATGGATAATATATAGTACGGCCATGGTAAGGTAAATATCCATGTGTGCGCATTTTTTTTACTCAAATTTTTATTCGTACTTCGTATGTAAATAATCGTAATCAAAATGAATTGATCGGGTAAACGGCACGCGGCAAATTACAAGTTTTATCTTATAATTAAACACTATAGATAATTATTCGCATGTTGATTTATATACGTATCTCGGGAAATTCGACGAATCTTGGGGAAATTCGACGCCTCATCTAATAACTGAAGACCATAGATAAGTGCACGGATCGTCCATTTTTAAACGCATCTAGGAGAAACTAAACCCGCTGCTATTAATCTAAACCATGGTACTAATTAAACCATTTTTGTTATTCTTCAACGAGTTGTATCATTTATTGAACGATGTTTTGAAATTACACGGTATGAATAGAAACTATCGGTAAAACTACCATTTTAGCCGATACATATACCAATTGGCCGCTATTGGCTAATTCAGTTTTTCAGTCCTACGTTAATTATTTATTGTTCGATTTGTATAAAACCATGTTCATATGTTCCGTGGTTCAAAATGTCATTTTTTTTTTGTTACCGGTAAAGTTTCCTGAAGGCATCGAAAGTGGCGTAAATTCAGCAAAAACTGCAATATTGACAGTTCGGTACCACTTTTTGAAAGCAAATACTATTTTCTACAAATCTGATCTTACTCAAAAGATGCGCACTGTAAAGGTGCACAAAATCTCGGACTCAGTTTTTTTAAATTTCGATTTTGTTTTCGGGCCATTTCGATTAAAAGGTCAAAAAAGGGGTAAAAATATGCTATTTACATCCCATCCAGTGTCTTCATATATTAAAATATTGCTTCGATACTTTCATAAACTTGTAGCAATAATCCATAATAAGAGAATGTGTGTTAAATTTAGTTTGTAATATGAGAAGTTGCCGAGAAATGGGCAATTTTGCATGAGTCACTTGTCACGTCGTTTTCGCTGTAAAAGAATCAATTATTATTCGATTTTCTTTTTTTTTTTCACTTTCTGTTGCCTATTGCCACAGTCGACTATTCCAAACCATTTTAACACTTTCACTGTTACCAGAAGTGACGTCATTTAGGCAATAACTGAATTTTTAGCCTTAAAAGTACATTTTTTATTCAAATGAGTATTATTTGTAATATTTTTAGAATTATGAAATTTGGTTCTCATCAACAAATAGAATGAACCCATATGATCATATAGATGCCACAAAATGTTTTCTAACTTGTACCGTTGCAGAGAAATGGACGATTTTCCACAAGTCACTTGTTTACTTTATTTTGGCTCTAAAAGAATCAGTTATTATTCGATTTTCATAAAATGTTCACCATATGATGTCTTAAGCCATTTACGATTTCATACAACTAATTTAACTGTTTAAGTATCACCGGAAGTGATGCCATTTTGGCAAAAACTGAATTTTTAGCCTTCAAAACAGATATTTTATTCAAATGAGTCTGATTTGTAATATTTCCAAAATTATGATATTTGATTCCAGTCAACAAATAGATTGAACCAATACGATCATAGAGATACCACAACATGGTTTCTAACTTGTGCTGTTGCAGAGAAATAGGCGATTGTCGACAAGTCACTTTTCAAGGTTTTTGGTCTGTAAAAGTGGCAATTATTATTCTATTTACATAACATTTTCACTATATGATATCAAATGCCATTTCGGATTTCATAAAACTAATTGAACATTTTCATTATCACCGGAAGTAATGTAATTTTGTCAGGATTCCTTACAAGTAACAAATGTACAAAATGAATTGATATTGCTGGATTTGGTTGATTCTGCGTCCAATTTATTTGAAGTTTGCAATGCTTATGGGGAAACCTGTTTAATGGTTTCATTGGTACCCGAAGTGACATATGTTCAAAGGTAACATGTCACCGAAAGTGACATGCTAAAGGGTAACGATTTTTTTTCAGCAGGGTACCCAAGTAAAAATGTTTTTTTTTGTTTCCATGGCAACCAGTAAAGCAAACTCCCCCATAACTGCTGATTAGCTATATTTTACCTACTTAAACAATTTTTGAAAATTTCAAGTGGATAGCCTTAATAGAAGTCAGTTATTTTGAAATGCATATTTATCGAGCAGTGCCTCCCCTTAATAAAACGTTCGATTATGTCACTGTTACACTGTAATGAATGTTTGGTTCGAATTTTATGAACATTGGACCAAAATGGCCATCAATTTTACGCGAATGGTGTAAGAATATGGTATATCACAGTTGTGGACCCTGTAGAGGTTACAATTCTAATCTGACTTTGATGAAATTTTCAAAGTAAGTTTATAACCCAAAGATCGCAGTTCCTTTCGATATTCGGGCACACTGGACTATAACTTCCTGAATTGGTCCCTGATTGTACAAGAAATCATGTTTTTTGCCTTGTGGACCCTATAGAGGTCACAATTTTATTCTGAATTAAAAAAACGTTTGACTATATCACCGTTACACATTAATGATGGTTGAGTGTGAATTTCTTGATAATCGAAAATTGAACAGATAAATCCATAATATTAAATGTTTTGTATACTAAACGTTAGCATTGGGCAAAACAAATTCTAATGTTTTTCTAATAATAACTAATATGCGACAACTCTTGTTGACTGCCAGGACGATTTAGCTGCTGCGTGGGCGCATGTTTCGTTACCTGGCAACCTATTTTTATATCTTCCTCGACATGACTGCCACAAATTGAGCTCAATATACATGTAGGGTCTCTAAAAATAACAACCCCCTCCCCCCCAAATAAAAGTAACTTTTTTAAACGACAAAATACACCTACATGTAAAAAATACCTTGGTTTTTCATCCCATTCAAAAGACTCTCTGCCTTGCTCAAACATTTACTTCAGTGAGTTATGCAGGTAAATTTTTGATGAAAGGCGATGGCACCCGGAGTCAATGGTGGAGACGTCAAGTTTGGATTGAGGTTTGGGGGATTACATTGTTACAGAAGAATTTGCTATATTTCTGCTTATTTAGAATCAGAGAGGATTGAGATTAAAGTGATTCCAATGCTATGAAAGTAAAAATGTCATGTGGGACATATTTTATTTAGGGAGCAGGTCGTTTCATCCCACGAACGTTTCACCCAGGGCTGTTTCATCCCAAAATTACAGGGGTCATTTCGTCCCACTTTTATCGGGCCGTTTAATCCCACAAATTAAAAAACAAGCATTACATGTTTTATTTAGGCCAAAGGAAAGAGTCATAAGTAATTATTAATTTCACAAAAAGTGCAAAATGTGTACAGTAATAAACTCATAGTAATTTGTGTAATTTTCACAAAAGAACGTATTGTACTTTTAGTTTTATTTATTAATAGTATTGAATACATGCTGTTTCATAACTTGGCCGCTTACAAAAATCGGTTGATTTTACAGTTTGGCAAAAACATACAAACGAAATGGTATGTTTATGAATCGCAAAATTCTATTTGAAACTAGTATTGGATTGTTACGAATATCAGATGTTGTGACAAATGATTCCTTTCGGAAAATAAGAATTACTGTGAAAAAAATAGAAAATAAGGACATAGAAATAGTTTTACAGCAGAAATATAGCTGTGCTTTTCACATCACTGAATTTGTAATTTCGATATACATTAGCAGTCTGCGATATAAGAAAAAATTTTCTTTCAAATCCAATCACTCATTTATCTGATATAATCTATCTTTCTCTTTTTTTCTGTTTGTGTGATCCAAGTAGCTGTATATTGTACAGTTGAGAAATTGGCAAAAATATCATTTTAAGCTTCCAATTTAAACGTTTGAAGATAGTCATTCCATTTCGTGAACAGAAAAACAAGCAAGGTAATTGTGTTATTTCCTGTGTCACATGGCATGGGCATTTTGGAGTATTAAGATAATTTATATTTACTTATTGTTAGTCATTTTAATAAATTCAACATCCACCCATGCAGACATAAGCGCTGGCCCTAAATTATCATTCAGACTGTAAAGGATTTTGGGCAATGAAATATACAAAAATACATTGTAATATTTTGGGGCAGATTTTATTTTGTTTAACTTCAAATTGGCAAGTTCTTGTATGGAATGCCAGTCAAGTTGTCCACAAGCAAGTCGTCCACGCCCGTTGGTGGAGTTGTCCACAACTGTTGGTGGAGTCGTCCACAACTATTGGTGATGTCGTATACAACTAAGAATAAGACTCGTTCGTACACAACTAGAACAAAGAATAAGACTCGTACACAATTTTATTAAATCTTTAAATGACATCTAGAAGCCCGGATACTTACTATTCATAACAAAACACAACACACGGTATATATGGATATAACTACTTCTGTATAATTTAATAACGACATTAACTTGAAAACGAAACCTGTATGTGTTACAAAACGTCGTTATTAAATTTTCGATATTCGGGCACATTGGACCATAACTTCCTGAATTGTGGCCCAAAATTGTACAAGAAATCATGTTTTTTGCCTTGTGGACCCTATGGAGGTCACAATTTTATTCTGAATTAAAAAACGTTTGACTATATCACCGTTACACATTAATGATGGTTGAGTGTGAATTTCTTGATAATCGATAATTGAACAGATAAATCCATAATATTAAATGCTTTGTATACTAAATGTTAGCATGGGGCAAAACAAATTCTAATAATTTTCTAATAATAACTTAATATGTGACAACTCTTGTTGACTGTCCGGACGATTTAGCTGCTGTGTGGGAGTATGTTTTGTTGCCTGGCAACCTATTTTTATATCTTCCTCGACATGACTGCCACAAATTGAGCTCAATATACATGTAGGGTCTCTAAAAATAACAACCCCCTCCCCCCAAATAAAAGTAACATTTTTAAACGACAAAATACACCTACATGTAAAAAATACCTTGGTTTTTCATCCCATTCGAAAGACACTCTGACTTGCTCAAACGTTTACTTCAGTGAGTTATGCAGGTAGATTTTTGATGGAATGCGATGACACCCGGAGTCCATGGTGGAGACGACAGGTTTGGATTGAGGTTTGGGGGATTACATTGTTACAGAAGAATTTGCTATATTTCTGCTTATTTAGAATCAGAGAGGATTGAGATTAAAGTGTTTCCAATGCTATGAAAGTAAAAGTGTCATGTTAGTCCAGCGGTTAAGTCAAAAAATATTTCAGTTTGTGGAGAAATTATGAAACTTGGCACATTAATAGAGGACCCTTGTAGGATCATGTTTCGATTAGGACCCAACTCTGAAACGCCCCCCTGGTGGCCGCCATCTTAAATTTCAAGATGGCCACCATATTTGACATACTTTTGCCTATAACTTCGAAACTAAGGCAGATATAAATGTAATTTCAGTGTCTACCCCAACATTTTCGGGGTCAAGGAATCCAGTAAATTCATTAGTTTGAACTTTCGATGTTGGCCATATTGGATTCCAAGATGACCGCCATATTTGACATACTGTTGCCTATAACTTTGAAACTAAGAAAGATAGAAATGTGATTTCAGTGTCTACCCCACACGAGGGAGGAAAACAAAATTTTGAAACCAATTTATTCAATTCTGGTAACCCTAAGAGGAAATAATTTTGATTTTGACAATTTCTGCATGGAATGCTACTTCACACAACTTCAACTTCAAGACCAACCTTTTCGGATAATTACCTGAAAATCTATCAGTTGAGCAAATTTGGTGAGTATGGGTGGCTTAGTTTACCTGCGAGGTCAATAGGCACCAATGGCGGTCGTGTGTTCCAAAGACACAGTAAAAATCAAAAAGAAGTAATGTCTCTGGTGAAACGAGATTGGTATAGAAGTAAACAATTAATAGAAGTTATAAGTAAATTACTAGTTTCTAACCTTAGGCGCAATAACCATAAAAGCAATACGAATGACTATCATTTTCCATAACACTGTTCATTGCAAGCACACAGTGAATTACACTGGGGGTTGCCCTGTGGCACTTGCAGTTTCCCTTGCACGTCTTCTTGCACTTGCAGCTAAGTAACTCGTAGCAAGCCTTTGCGGCCTCAGGGAGCGTGATCCATACAATTGCCCATTGTCCATAGCACTTCTCCCAACCCCAATCACCTGGTGAGGGAACAAATGGCTTGGGCGCTAAGCACTGATCCCAGATGTGGCTTGCTTGGAATGCAGCTCTCTTCGTATGTTGCAGTAGGGCTGCTGATGTCTTTTTTCAGTTCAGTCAGCCTCCCTGCTGTCTTGGTCTTCTCAGTTCCAGGCTTGCTAAACATGACCAGTTTGTTGCGTGGAATGGTGTCTCCAATTGACTTCGAATTGAAATGCTCTCCATGAATTGGTAGTATTTTTCCTTCCCCAGCAAATAAAGGTTCTTCAGGTCTTTTACAACCTTCTCTGGCATGACGACTTTGGAATTCAGATTCAGTAGGTCCATGCTCTCCTCCATGAACGGGTTTCCCATCTCTTCGTTCGTGGTCACCAGTGATCGTATATCATGAACGAATTTCTCCTGGACACTTTTTGTCTGCTCATGGTGGCGATCCAGACACGTGACGTTAGGGGTAGTCTCATCTTCGTCGAAGCCGTCCTCGAACTCCTCAACTTTTCTTGCTATTTCGGGTCCTGCCACCATCCATCTCCGAAGTGCTCCGTGGTTTTCAGTTAGTCCAACAGCCCCCACCGTCGCCCTTAACGAGTGCATTAATCTGTTCATGTGCCTGATCCAATGAAAAGGCAGAGAAAGGCCGAGCTGTCTTCTTGGCAGTCAATGCTCCGCGTTTGAACTCACGAAAGACATCTGGACATCTGTCTTGCAAGGATAACATATCCCGCACATGTACCGGTAACCAGCGAGTAGGGTTTGAATGGAATAAAATCATGGAGAGCTCTAAAAGCTGCACCTAAAATTACAAATTCAGAAAATCGCTCTCCTACCTCGGTCACTTTATATTTACTTCAAAGTCTCAATCTCAATGTAGCTTTTTTCCTCCAAACAATGTTGAAATAAATTCGCCCTCATTTAAACAATACTTTCATTAGGAGCAATAATCACCATATCATGGAATTCGCTAAATTGGATATACCCGGATGTGTAAATATAACCCTGAGTTTTCCCCCTAAACTTTCAGAATTCGTCTGCTCATTATAAATGACTGATAGATGACAAAAACGTTTGTATTTTTTATTTGGAATCAAGGCTACATTATTTTAATAATAATAAACAATTTACGAATTCGTGATAACAAGTTATTTAGGCTAATAAATTTTCTTTAATTTTTGCACGCGAATTGACAACGTATTGTCCGCCATGTTGGTATGTTGGTATTGGTCGCTCTCACGTATGCAATGTTTTGAATCGACTCGTGCTCATTTTATTTTGGTTCCTCCACATACATCGGCCTATCAACGGTATTTCGTCATTCAGAACCAAGGCTACATTTTTTAAAAATTAAGTACAATTTATACGTAATATGAAACGTTTTATTATTAATTAGACAAACAAAAAACATCTATCGCAACATCGTATGGTTTTGACTTTTGAATAAGTAACCCATTCTTGGTTACGACCGTGAAAATAAGATTGTTTCGATATTATTTCAATACTGTTTATCGATAGTAAAAATAACTGTTGATACCCAACGCAAATTACAAATGGCCGTGGATAGTTAAAATCGGCCACGAATCTGCGTCCAAAATTGGAACTGTGGGTACATTTCAGACCTCTCAGCACACCACTTCATAAATCCATCTTCTTCGGTCTGACAACTGTCACTGTTTTCTATCTCCTTGGAATTCCAGTAAGCTTTTTGTTGTGACTGATATGGAGCTGCGGTGGTAACCTGATGTGCCCTGCGAGTTTTGGTGACATGAGACGCACGAATCCTTCACAATTACCTGCAGTTGCAAAGCGTCTGTCCATCAACTCCCGTCAAGAATATCTCCGATGGTCCTCAAGACAGCCATCTCTGTATGCAATCCCCCAAGTATTATAATGTACTTGTCCTCCGCATATACGTTTGGAAACCTCCATTGGAGCTACTTTGCTACGGCGTATAAAGGCTGATTCATCGTGAGGACAGGCGTCTGTCCGGGGTTGAGGAATTGAGTTGCAGCGGCATTGTTGTTCATGATACGGGAGATCGTAGCCACAGAAGTTGACTTTTCACGAAAAAATGGGAGCAATGACACATTTGTCTGTGCTGTTGGTGAATCCTAGTGTGTGGAAGCATGGTATGCTGCCCAGGACGCATCATCGGTTGCACAAAGCTGCGTCTCATCCTGAAAAAGCGGCATCTTGTGCTCCAACCACATATACTCTAGCTTACGGTCCTCCGTCATATTCACCGTTACAGTTTCATCAGTAGGGGTCCTAACGGGTCCATAGGAACATGCGCCTCCTTGGGGGGGGGGGGCGCTGCGCAGCAGGTATACATGTGTACTTTGCTGGTAGCTGTGGACTTTAGTCTGACTAGAATCGTTCTCAAATTGTAACGCATCTGAGTGAATTTGGCCGGAATTAGATTCATCTGCCTTAGTTTCAAAGTTATAGGCAAAAGTATGTCAACTATGGCGGCCATCTTGGAATCCAATATGGCCGAAAGTTCAAACTAATGACTTTACTGGATTCCTTGACCCCAAAATGTTGGGGTAGACACTGAAATTACATTTCTATCTGCCTTAGTTTCAAAGTTATAGGCAAAAGTATGTCAAATATGGCGACCATTTTGGAATCCAATATGGCCGACATCGACGGTTCAAACTAATGGATTTACTGGATTCCTTGACCCCGACAATGTGGGGGTAGACACTGAAATCACATTTCTATGTGCCTTAGTTGCGAAGTTACAGGCAAAAATATGTTGGCCACCTTGAAAACCAATATGGCCGACATCGGAAGTTCAAACTAATGAATATACTGGATTCCTTGACCCCGAAAATGTGGGGTAGACACTGAAATCACATTTCTATGTGCCTTAGTTTCGAAGTTATAGGCAAAACTATGTCAAATATGGCTGGCATCTTGAAATTCAAGATGGCGGCCACCAGGGGGCGTTTCAGAGTTGGATCCTAATCAAAAAATGATCCATAAGTGTTCCAAGTTTCATAATTTCTCCACAAACTGAAATATTCTGCCATATATTTCGACTTAGCCGCTGGACTATGTGGGACATACTTTATTTAGGGACCAGGTCGTTTCATCCCACGAACGTTTCACCCGGGGCTGTTTCATCCCGAAATTACAGGGGTCATTTTATCCCACTTCTATCGGGCCGTTTAATCCCACAAATTAAAAAAACAAGTATTACATGTTTTATTTGGGCCAAAGGAAAGAGTCATAAATAATTATTAATTTCACAAAAAGTGCAAAATGTGTACAGTAAGAAACTCATAGTAATTTGTTTAATTTTCACAAAAGAACGTATTGTACTTTTAGTTTTATTTATTTTAATAGTATTGAATGCATGCTGTTTCGTAACTTGCCGCTTACAAAAATTGATTGATTTTTCAGTTTTGCAAAAACATACAAACAAAATAGTATGTTTATGAATCGCAAAATTCTATTTGAAACTAGTATTGGATTGTTACGAATATCAGATGTTGTGACAAATGATTCCTTTCGGAAAATAAGAATGACTGTGAAAAAAATAGAAAATAAGGATATAGAAATAGTTTTACAGCAGAAATATAGTTGTGCTTTTCACATCACTGAATTTGTAATTTCGGTATACATTAGCAGTCGGCGATATAAGAAAAAACTTTCTTTCAAATCCAATCACTCATTTATCTGATATAATCTATCTTTCTCTTTTTCTCTGTGTGATCCAAGTAGCTGTATATTGTACATTTGATATGTAGGCTAAACTACGTAATATTTGTAGGCCAATGAATAGTAAAATTGAAGAAATTATTATTTGATTTCAGAGGCCATATTTTAAGCATGTACATGATATAATATATGGATCACGATGGATGTTAATGTAGCCAAAGGTGACTACAGTGAAATCCCTCTATTAAGACCACATGTGGGACTGTCTAGATGTGGTCTTAATAGTGAGTTGGTCTCATTACTGAGTGAGCATGCTTTAGACAAATTCAAAGAAAAACAGACAGCGTTAGGTAAATTATATACAGTAAAGACATACTTTGTTACTAATAACAGATGTAATGTTAAAACACATCATGAAAACATAATAATAATTATGCATGTTATGAAGTCTTTGATCACGTTATAATTTTTAATTCATAATGCTTCCTTTATTTATCTTCATTTTTCGATTAAAATCCCGGAACCAACCTTTAAACAAAAATTATGTCATCCATGCTTTCTTATTATTAAATCTCCACGTAACCGGCAGACGAAAAATGTTCAAATAATAATCCTGTCATCCAAGCTTTTTTATTATTGGATCTCCACGTAACCGGCAGACGAAAAATGTTCAAATAATAATCCTGTCATCCAAGCTTTTTTATTATTGGATCTCCACGTAACCGGCATGTTCAAATTTCTAAACGTGTTGCTATTTTGACACCAGAACAAGTTTAGCCACGAACAGAGAGCGTTTTATCTGGGGGGCCATGATAATTCACTCCTCTCTCTTCCATGTTGTAGATATCCCGAGCTTCGTAACCAATGACAATGTCAGGTACACTATCAGTCCATTCTTTCACAACGTCGTCATTTACGCTACCACTTTCAACGTACATCTTAAAAAAATGAAATGTTGTCTTTCTCTAAATCTGCTTTTTCGCGAAGCGTAGCACCGGAGATCGACACATCATTGTCACGCACACGCTGAAACCACGCCCACATTCTTCCATCGGCGAGCGAACACAGAGACGTTTCCTGTCACTGTCTCTATTTCTTCGTATCCATTAATAATTTCTGCCTTTCTTTTCAAAATCGTCTGTAATTGGGTCTTACCAATTTCAAATTCTTCGGCCAATTATTTTTGGTTTCTACCCTCACTTTTTTTTTTGACAAGTTCTTCTTTTGCTTTCAGTCTTAATTCTACACGAGTACGCTTATTACTACGGGTTTTTTCCATTACACAGGTGAAGGTCGAATAAGAAATGATACCCTTTTGACAAAATTTAATCGTACAAACAGACGAAGGGCGAATAAGAAATTATAATCTTGACAAAATTTACTCGTATAAATAGTAAGAGTTTAAATCACTTAATCATTATTAATTACTCTGTTTAAATTAAAACAAACAATGAGAAATTCCATTGTTTAAAAAATGAAATCAACAACGAAAGATTAGCGGCTCGTAAAATTGTTGCGATAAATCAGTCAACCACGACTGTTTGATCTCAGTCGTTAGATTGACTGATCCCTGTCAGTGGTCGTTATCGTTTTGATCTCGGTCGGGAGCTGATTAATCCCAATCAGTGGTCTTTATCGCGAGTCACAAAAACAATGAAATTGACTGACTGGGACTGGCTTCGGTGGTCGTAATCCGTAATAGTGAGTTGCCCGTAATACTGAGTTCAATTTACAAGGAATATAGAAGAAAAAAATTGGTTCTTTTAATATGTGGTCGTATACGTGAGTTGCCCGTAATTCTGAGTTGGTCGTTAAGCGGGATTTCACTGTAGTTACTTCTTTTGTTGAAATAGATCCGACTACAGCCATATTTTATTCAGTTGTATCAAATTAAATAATCCTGATTTTTAAAATAATATTTCCATTGCAAATTTAAGAATCTATTATAACTAATATAAAGGCTAAATTAAAGTTGCAATTTCATATTTTTAAGTTATATTTTGAAAATGTATTAAAATAAAGCCTTAAAATAGATAGTATCAATAAACAGTTGTACATTGTTAAAGAATAATCCTATAATCCATTATTGCAAGTTGAGAAATTGGCAAAAATATCATTTTCAACTTCAAATTTAAACGTTTGAAGATAGCCATTCCATTATGTGAACAGAAAAACAAGCAAGGTAATTGTGTTATTTCCTGTGTCACATGGCATGGGCATTTTGGAGTATTAAGATAATTTATATTTACTTATTGTTAGTCATTTTAATAAATTCAACATCCACCCATGCAGACATAAGCGCTGCCCCTAAATTACCATTCAGACAGTAAAGGATTTTGGGCAATGAAATATACAAAAATACATTGTAATATTTTGGGGCAGATTTTATTTTGTTTAACTTCGAATTGGCTAGTTCTTGTATGGAATGCCAGTCAAGTTGTCCACAAGCAAGTCGTCCACGCCCGTTGGTGGAGTTGTCCACAACTATTGGTGGAGTCGTCCACAACTATAGGTGATGTCGTACACAACTGAGAATAAGACTCGTTCGTACACAACTAGAAAAAAGAATAAGACTCGTACACAATTTTATTAAATCTTTAAATGACATCTAGAAGCCCGGATACTATTCATAACAAAACACAACACACGGTATATATGGATATAACTACTTCTGTATAATTTAATAACGGCATTAACTTGAAAACGAAACCTGTTTGTGTTACAAAACGTTGTTATTAAATTATACAGAAGTAGTTATATCCATATATACCTTGTGTTGTTTTGTTATGAACACAATTTAATTGATGGAAGAAATAGCTAGTACTTGTTAGCTGGACAAATGGTTAGTGTGTGTGCATTGTATCATAAGGTATGATTGAGTCAACCAGTGTGGCTTTGATTCCCAGGTTGTACATGACGAGGAGTAGTGTCGCTTGTCAAATTTCATGGGTTTCTGTGGGTCTTCCAGTTTTCTCCCACTGCTAATGTCCCTACGGGCAAATGAATTATTGAAATAAAATTAAACCATATAAGGTATATATCCGACCTTATTTCCCCATGTCAGTGGTGCAGGACGGAGGACCTGACAAGAACAGTTGTCTAATCGTGCGGATGAAAGGAAAAACTGAGGCCCCATGTAAACATTGACATGCACTTAAAGATTCCCTGGCAGTTGGGATTCAATATAAAAGTAGGCCTTAACACTGCTGTCCAGAGAAAACACCCTGGTAAGGCACTGGCGGGGAGTTGGAAGGCCAAATTGTTAGTGCGTGCACGTTGTATCATTAAGTCAACTGGTGTTGTTTCATTTCCATGGTTGTACGTGACAAGCAGTAGTATCGCCTGTCTAACCTCATGGATTTTCTCCCACTGCTGGGAATCATGGTGGTAAAGTGGGTAAGGCTCTTGCTCGCAAGTTTGGAGGCCCCGTGTTTGATCCCTGCACTGGCCGAGCAAGTTCATCCAGATTTTCTGGTGTTGGTTCCCCTTGTCAGCAGGATTGCGGGCCTGACAAGCACAGCTGTTTAGTTGTGCAGATGGTACGAAAAACCGAGGTCCCATGTACACATTGGCATGCACGTAAAAGATCCCCTGGCAGTTGAAATTCGATATAATAATAGGCTATGTGCCGCTGTCTGGGCAAAATTTCCCTCATAGCTCACTGTAGGGCGTCTGCCCATCTTCATTAGCCCAGGTCGATGCAGAAAAGTAAGACATTAAACCCCATTTCATTTCCTCACACTGCTAAAAGACCCCTACAGACAAGTGAATTATTGAAATGAATTAAACCATGTGTTAGTCCTGAAATGACCCCTAAAGACAAGTGAATTATTGAAATGAATTAAACCATGTGTTAGTCCTGAAATGACCTAGTTTGTGTCGAGTGGACATTTAACCCCATTTTATTCTCTCTCTCTCCTTGATTTCGGTTTTTTGGCATTACATTTATGATCCCGAAGACACAGTGGCTAAGTGAGTCAGACACTGGCTGGCTAGCTTGGAGGTCACGGGTTTGCTCTCAGTGTTGCCCGAAAATGTTCGTCAGGACGTGGTTTCTGCTTGTCCCGTGTACACATTGGCATGCATAAAAAAAGATCCCCTGGCAGTTGTAATTCAATATAAGAGTAGGTCTTAGCGCTACTGTCCGGACAAAACTCCATGGTAGCACACTGGCTGGGTGTTGCATGGCCAAATGGTTAGCGTGTCCACGTTGTATCATAAGGTATGTCATTTAGTCAACTGGCACTGTTTCGATTCCCTATTTGTATGTGACAAGGAGTGCGGTTGCCTGTCCAATCTTGTAGATTTTCTCTGGGTCCTCCGGTTTCCTCCTACTGCTAATGAACCCTACGGGCTAGCGAATTATTGAAATAAAATTAAACCTTAATCCTTGTAATTAAACCTTATCTTAGTCCTGAAATGACCTAGTTGGGATGATGCCACAGTCAGTTTTTTTGTCTATGTGGGTAAGACGCTGGCTAGCTAGCCTAGAGGTTTTATATTCGATCCCTGCACTCGCCGAGAAAGTTAATCCAGATTTTCCGACGTGGTTTCCGCTTGTCAGTGATGCAAATGGGAGGGCCTGACAAGGACAGTTGTCTAGTCGTTTGGTTGGGCCGAAAAGCCGAGGTAACGTGTACACATTGGCGTGCACATAAAAGATCCCTTGGCAGTTGGAATTTGATACAAGAGTAGGGCATAGCACCGCTGCCCAGGCAAAATTTCCCTCATAGCACACTATATGATGTAGGCTCGTCTTCGTCAGCCCAGTTTACGAGCAGAACAGTAGAACGCTAAACATCATTTCATTTCATTTTATTTTTTTATACTCCCACGGTGTTTAAGGTCATGAGACGAAGATCACTGTTAAAAAATGGTATATCAAGGTTGTGGACCCTGTAGAGGTCACAATTTTAATTTGATTTTGATGAAACTTGAAATTCAGGGTTATAAACCCAAAGATCTTGTTTCCTTTCGATATTAGCGCATATCGGATGGTAACTTCCTGAATTATGGCCCCTGATTATACGCAAAATCGCCTTTTTATACGCCCACATTGAAATGTGGTCGTATATTGTCGTCGCGTCCGTCCGTCCGTCCGGTGGTCCGGCGTCCACAATTGCTTGTGGACACTCTACAGGCTAAAGTTAATATCCGATTGACTTTAAATTTATACACAGTGTTTAAGGTCATGAGACAAAGAAGCCTATTGATTTTCAGCGATATCCGATAATTACTACCAGAGTTATGACCCTTCTTCACTTTGAAAAATCTTGTGAACTCTCTAGGGGCTAAAATTAATATTCGATTGACTTTAAATTTATACACAGTGTTTAAGGTCATAATACGAAGAACTCTATTGATTTTCAGCAATATCCGTGAATTACTGCCAGAGTTGTGTCCCTTGATCACTTCAAAAATCTTGTGGATGCTCTAGAGGCCAAAGTTAATATCCGATTGAGTTTAAATCTATACACAGTGTTTAAGGTGATGAGACGAATAAGTATTGATTTTCAGTGAATTCCAATAATTACTGCGAGAGTTATGGCCCTGGATCACTTCAAAAATCTTCTGGATGCTTTAGAGGCCATGGATTCAAATTTGTGGTTGTACTTGACAAGGAGTAGGGTCGCTTGTCCATCCACGTGGGTTTTCTCCGGGCACTCAGGTTTCCTCCTACTGCTGAAGACCCCTATGCGCAAGCGAATTATTGAAATAATATTGAACCATATGTTAGTCCTGAAATGACCTAGTCTGTGTCAAGTGGGCGGTAAACTCCATTTCTCTCCCCTCTCTCTCTCGCTTTAGAGGCCAAAGTTAATATCCGATTGACTTTGAATTTACACGCAATGTTTAACCATGAGACGAAGAATCCTATTGATTTTCATCGATTTCTTATAATTACTGCCAGAGTTATGACCTTTGATCACGTCAAAATATCTTGTGGTCGCACATTTATACACAGTGTTTAAGGTAGTGAGACGAAGAAGTCTATTGATTTTCAGTGATTTCTGATGATTACTGCCAACGTTATCTTGATCGCTTTGAAAAATCTTGTGCTTCTCTGGAGGCCAAACTTATCATCCGATTGACTTCATATTGATACACAGAGTTTAAGATCTTGAGACGAACAGGTAGAGTGATTTTGAATGAATTTTGATAAATGAACAGCTAAATCCATGATATTACATGTTTCGTATATTAAACTTTAGCATGGGCCAGAACCAAATCAATTCTAATGATTTTCTTAAAATGAGTTGTTACTCTTAATCAGATTTTTTTATATTATCAATTTTTCATTTCTGAAAAAATTACAAATATGCAACAACTCTTGTTGACTGCCCAGACGATTTAGCTGCTGTGGGCATATGTTTTCGTTGAGTGGCAACCTATCTTTTAGCTTGTGGTTCCTCTGGAGGTCACAATTATTATCAGATATTAAAAAAACGTTCGATTATATCACTGTTACACAGTAATGTAGGTTGATTTTGAATTTCGTGAAAATTGGAACAAAACTGTTGGACAATAAGGCCGCCACTTGTACCCAATTTTTGATGAAACTTGTCACTTCCTGAATTAAGGCCCCTGAATTTCTGCAAAAGGACCCTTTTTAGCTTGTGGACCGTCTAGAGGTCACAATTATTATTAGATTTAAAAAAACTCATTTGATTATATCACCGTTACATCGTAATGAAAGTTTAATTCAAATTTTGTGAAAATCAGACCAAAAGTGGTCGGATAAAATGGCCGTCGCTTGTATGCGAATAGTGTAAATATATGGTATATCAAGGTTGTGGACCCTGCAGAGGTCACAATTTTAATCCAATTTTGATGAAACTTGAAATGCATGTTTATGACCTCAAGATCATGGTTGCTTTCGATATTCATGCATATCGGATTGTTATTGCCCCTGTTTGTACGAAAAATAATGTTTTAGCTTGTGATCCCTCTAGAGGTCGCAATTTTTATCCTATTTAAAAAACATTTGAATATATTACTGTTACACCGTAATGTTGGTTGAGTTTGAATTTCATGAAAATCAGATTAAAACTGACGGACAAAATATGCTCATACTGTAAACATCTGGTATGTCCACAGATCACTAATTATTTCCCCATTGACTTTAATGTTAATTCTTCTCAAATATTCGCTGGGTAGAATGCTTTCTGCCACAGATGGAGCAACATGTAGCAAACACTGGCCCAAAAGCATGCGTATGAGGTCACCATGAAAAACTTGAGATACACAAGCTGGAAGTAGAGACAACTAAACAAGCAATTTTTGACCCCGACTTTCAACGTAACTAACCTCACAAGTCTTGTATCCTTCCGCCTCAAAATCATGAATATTCACCAAGGCCTAGCAGAAAATGTATTTTCAAACCCTTTTCTCCGATTCTACACCAAGAGTCAACAAAAATCGCCTTGCAAAAGGGGGAAAAGGGAAAGGGAGAGAAGACTAATAATAACTTTGGCCCTACATTCGTGGCTAACGGCCCATGAATATTTGGTGATCTTTGTCCGTATATCATTTGTGGACACTCTAGAAGTAACAATTTTGATCAGATTTTGACCTTATGGCCCTTGATCATTTAATAAATCGATTTTTGTTTAGCTTGTTCTTACAAAATGTGGGCATATCCTGCAGCCCCTGCTTTTATATATTTATTATTTTTATTCGCAGTTCATATGGAAATAATTTAATCATAATCAAAATGAACTGATCGGATAAACGGCTCGTGGGAAATAATGATTCACCTAATAGATCAACATAGTGGATAAATTAAGCAGAGGTTAATTCTATTTGCATCTCGGGAAATTGAACTGCTCGTTTAATAAATAAACGCACTAGATAAGTGAAGAGGTTGGCCATTTCTAAACCCCTCTCAGAGAAATTAAATTCATAGTTTTCTACGCTAAAAATACTGTTTTAAACCATATCAGGTTTACAGTGATAGCAGTGACGAAACTAATAGGTTTTCATTGATCGAACGATTTTATATTTATGAATTTGTTTTTGAAACAGATTCATTAATAAATAAATAACCATACTGTGTGTGATTTGTTGCGATAATTAGAATTTGACCGATATTTGCAGAAATTTACTATATTAGATATAGAACTATATCCAATTTGCACAAAACTCGTCTTTGATAATCAGAGGTTCATTCATTTTGCATTATTAAAAACTTGTAAAATTAATACTCGAAATTTAGAATCATCTGCCAGTAATTTGCTGAGTTACCACCCCTGTGTCACTTCACCAAATCTGGTAGACGGTTCGCTATTCAGAGTGTATTGTGATTGTTTTGACTAGTCATTGTATTAAATTTTAGGTCATTATTGTTTCAGGATCCTAAGAATCACCCTGTTGTTATTCTTCATTCTATGGTAGCTTTAGAAAAGTTTGCTCAGACAAGTAAGCCTTTGATTTAGTTAGAATACCTGATGAAACGTATTTACCAGTTTTTTTTTTTAAAGACAGCTCCATTTATACCATAGATCATACTCTACCTTGCATTTATTCTGTACCTAAATTCCATAAAACCCCAGTAAAATTCTGAGCAATGTTTCACAAAAACCTAAATCTCCCTAAAATCATCTTAAGGCTTCAGGGCGTTGCAATGTCTAACCTATGGTAACTTCACAATTAATTTTATATTATTTATCACTCAAGTTCACACATATTTGGTATGATCTTTAAACAGACATCTGAAGGTGTGATCACTGAGAAATACTAAAGGGTTGATCTGTGTACAGCCCTCATAGAATTCTCAGTCATGGTTGTTATTTGTACGTCTGTCCGAAGAAAATTAATTTTCGGACTATTACTTGGTATTACCGTGTTAAAATTGTAAAAGGTGTGTTAATTAAATAGGGTGAAAAACTGTCTGAGAGGTGAGTTAATTAGCGCTAGGTGGGTTTTCTGTAGAGGTGTGTTAATTAACCAACCCGTAAAAAATGAATGTCAATGTTATGTATTGTTTAATTGGCGTGTTTTCTCGCTAGTTGCGATAACTGCACCAAAAAGAGTATAGTATAATCAAGGACCAACATGCTTTATCTGACACGTACATGTTAAATCAAAATTTGAGAAGTAAACCTATTTTACCTTGCGATTAATCATTCGGTCGTGTGTTTTACGCAGGTCTTTGTAAAATATAGCGAGGTCTATAGATAGGCGTGTGCTCGCTATGATCTACGTTTCTCTTATATGTCTATTGTAGACCTATTACGTATGGTACGTTTCTCTTATATTATGTCTCTCTGGCTTGCAGCTGTGGTTTCGAGCCCTGGTTTGAGCGTATGTGGCATGGAGATAGGGGCGCCTTCTCAACCTCGTGGGTTTCCTCCGGGCACTCCGTTTTCCTCCCGCGGGGGGGGGGGGGGGGGATGGCCTAGTGGACTAGAGTGCCGCGCTTCGACCTCTAGCTGGCCGGTCACCTCTGGCGTGCGGCTGTGGTTTCGAGCCCTGGTGTGAGCGTATGTGGCATGGAGATAGGGGCGCCTTCTCAACCTCGTGGGTTTCCTCCGGGTACTCTGGTTTCCTCCCACTGCTAAAGACCCCTACGCGCAAGCGAATTATTGAAATAAAATTAACCCATATGTTAGTCCCGAAATGACCTAGTTTGGGTTGATTGGACGTTAAACCCCATTTCTCTCTCTCTCTCGGTTTCCTCCCGCTGCTAAAGACCCATACGCGGAAGTTAATAATTGAAATAAAATGAAACTATGTTAGTCCCAAAATGACCTAGTTTGTGTCGAGTGGACGTTAAACCCCATCTCTCTCTCTCTCTCTCTAATATGTCTCCAGGGGGAGAACATTACCTTATTTGGTGTGCAATGAAATTCATATGTCATAAACACATAGAATTTGATAGATATTTGACGTTTTTATACTCCCAGGTTTATTTTATAATGTAGTTTAAAGCGTGGGGCTGTTATCTGCATTATCACCTTACGGGTCGCATTTTGAAATTTTTAAGTAGATTCTTATTTGGAATTCTGGGTGCAATGATAGACACTTGAACCGATTAGAAAAGGAGAATTACTTTCCTTATCACACATTTTTATATGCCCACATTTTCATGTAGACGTATATTGTCGTTGTCCCTGTCTGTCCGGACGTCCGCCCGTCCGTTCACAATTTGTGTGTTCACTCTCTACAGGTCACAATTCTTATCCGATTTAGACGAAACTTCAAATATAGGTTTATTCCCATAAGATCTCGGCTGCTTTCGATATTGGCATGTATCGAATCCAAACTTCATGGATTATGGCCCCTGATTGTACGAAATGTTTTTAGCTTGTGGACCCTAAACTTGACATGTATGTTTATAACCCAAAGATCTTGGTTCCTTTCGATATTTGCACCCATCGGATCGTAACTTCCTGAATTATAGCCCCTGATTGTCTGAAAAATCACCCTTTTTAGCTTGTGGTCCCTCTGGAGGTCAAAATTATTATCCGAGTTAAAAAAAAAACCCGTTTGATTATATCACCGTTACATGGTATTGAAGATTGTGTTCAAATTTCGTGAAAATCGGATCAAAATTGACAGACAAAATGGCCGCCGTTTGTACGCGATTAGTTTGAAAATATGTTATATCAAGGTTGCGGACCCTATAGAGGTCAAAATTTTGAACCGATTTTGATGAAACTTGACATGCATGTTTATAAACCAAAGATCTTGGTTCCTTTTGATATTTGCGCCCATTGATTCGTGACGTAAGTAAAATTTCTGAATTATGGCCCCTGATTGTACGAAAAATCACCCTTTTTAGCTTGTGGTCCTACTGGAGGTCAAAAGTATTATCCGATTTAAAAAAAAACAACCCATTTTATTATATCACCGTTACATGGTAATGAAGGTTGAGTTCAAATTTCGTGAAAATCGGACCAAAATTGACAGACAAAATGGCCACCGTTTGTACTCGATTAGTGAGAAAATATGTTATATCAAGGTTGTGGACCCTATAGAGGTCACAATTTTGAACCGATTTTGATGAAACTTAGCATGCATGTTTATAACCCAAAGATCTTGGTTCCTTTCGATATTTGCTCCCATTGATTCGTATCTTTCTGATTTATGGCCCCTGATTGTACGAAAAATCACCTTTTTAACTTGTGGTCCCACTGGAGGTCAAAATTATTAAACGATTTAAAAAAAACGTTTGATTATATCACCGCTACAGGGTAATGAAGATTGAGGTCAAATTTAGAGAAAATCAAACAAAAATTGACAGCCAAATTGGCCGCCTTTTGTACACGAATAGTGTGAAAATATGTTATATCAAGGTTGTGGACCATATAGAGGTCACAATTTTGAACCGATTTTGATGAAACTTGACATGTATGTTGATAACCCAAAGATCTTTTCATGTGGACGTATTTTGTTGTCGCCCCTGTCCGTCTGGACCTCCGGACGTCCACAAGTTGTTTGTGGACTCTATGCAGGTCACAATTCTTGCCCGATTTTGACGAAAGTTGAAATATAGGTTTATCCCCATAAGATCTCGGCTGCTTTCGATATTGGCATGTATCGGATCAAAACATCATGGATTATGGCCCTTGATTGTATGAAAGATAGGCTGGCACTGCCAGGCAGGATACGCCCACATTTTCGAGAGATGGACAGAGAACAAGCAATACCGAAAGTGATTTTTCCTCATTAAGTCCTGTATTTCATACTGTATTGGGAGCAGCCATTTAGTTGGTCAGTTCCAGTCTGATATTAATGAAATGCGAAGCTGACAATGATTATGGTGTGACGGTACACAACCTAGAAATGTGACTTTTCATCAAAATCGGATAAGAATTGTGACCTGTAGAGAGTCCACAACCATGATATACCATATTTTTACACTATTCGCGTTCAAACGGTAACCATTTCGTCCGGCAATTTTGGTACGGCAATAACTCAACCTTCCTCATCAAAATCGAATTAAAATTGTGACCTATACAGGGTCCACAACCATGATATATCATTTTTATACGCCCACATAGAAATGTGGACGTATATTGCCGTCGCCCCCGTCCGTCCGTCCGTCCGTCCGTCCATCGTCCACAATTTTTTGTGAACGCACTAGAGGCCAGGGTTAATATCCGATTGACTTTAAATTTATACACAGTGTTTAAGGTCATGAGACGAAGAAGCCTATTGATTTTCAGCAATATCCGATAATTACTGCCAGAGTTATGACCCTTGATCACTTTGAAAAATCTTGTGAACGCTCTAGAGGCTAAAGTTAATATCCGATTGACCTTAAATTTACACACAGTGTTTAAGGTCATGAGACGAAGAAGCCTATTGATTTTCAGCGATGTCCGATAATTACTGACAGAGTTATGACCCTTGATCACTTTGAAAAATCTTGTGAACGCTCTAGAGGCTAAAGTTAATATTGGATTGACTTTAAATTTATACACAGTGTTTAAGGTCATGATACGAAGAAACCTATTGATTTTCAGCAATATCCGATAATTACTGCCAGAGTTATGACCCTTGATCACTTTGAAAAATCTTGTGAATGATCAAGAGGCTAAAGTTAATATCCGATTGACTTTAAATTTATACACAGTGTTTAAGGTCATAAGACGAAGAAGCCTATTGATTTTCACGGATTTCCGATAATTAGTGCCCTTGATCACTTCAAAAAATCTTGTGGATGCTCTAGAGGACAAAGATGATGTCCGATTGACTTCAAATTTATACACGGTGTTTAAGGTCATGAGACGAAGAAGCCTATTGATTTTCAGCGATTTCTGATAATTAGTGCCAGAGTTGTGTCCCTTCATCACTTCAAAAAATCTTGTGGATGCTCTAGAGGCCAAAGTTAATATCTGATTGACTTTAAATTTATACACAGTGTTTAAGGTCATGAGACGAAGAAGCCTATTGATTTTCAACGATCTCTGATAATTATTGCCAGAGTTATGGCCCTTGATCATATCAAAAAATCCTGTGGAGGCCAAAGTTAATATCCGATTGACTTTAAATTTACACACACTGTTTAAGGTCATGAGACGAAGAAACCTACTGATTTTCAGCGATTTCAAATAATTACTTCCAGAGTTATCTCCCTTGATCACTTCAAAAAAAACTTGTGACACTATTGATGCCAAACTTATCATCCGATTGACTTCAGATTGATACACAGAGTTTAAGGTGTTGAAACGAACAAGTATTTTGATTTTCAATGAATTTTGATAACTGAACAGCTAAATCCATGATATTAAATATTTCCTATACTAATTGTTAGCGTGGGGCAAAACTTTATAAAAAGCTAACAAATTCTAATGATTTTCAGATAATTACATAATGAGTTGTTACTCTTAATCAGATTTTAGTGTATTACAAATGTTTCATCCGCCCTAAAAGTAAAAATATGCGACAACCCTTGTTGACTGCCTGGACGATTTAGCTGCTGTGGGCGTATGTTTCGTTGCCTGGCAACCTATCTTTTTAACAGTATTCGCGTACAAACGACGGCCATTTTGTCTGTCAATTTTGGTCCGATTTTCCCGAAATTCAAACTCAACCTTCCTTACAGTGTAACGGTGATATAATCAAACGTTTTTTTAAATTGGATAATAATTGTGACCTCCAGAGGGACCATAAGCTAAAGAAAGGGGGATTTTGCATATAACCAGGGGCCATAATTCAAGAAGTTACGATCCGATATGTGCAAATATCGAAAAGAACCAAGATCTTTGGGTTATAACCATGAATTTCAAGTTTCATCAAAATCGAATTAAAATTGTGACCTTTACAGGGTCCACAACCTTGATATACCATTTTTTAACAGTATTCGCGTACCAACGGCGGCCATTTTGTATGGCAATTTTGGTCTGATTTTCCCGTAAATCGAATTCAACCTTCCTTACGGTGTAACGGTAATATAATCAAACGTTTTTATACGCCCACAATTTGTTTGTGGACTCTCTACAGGTCACAATTCTTATCCGATTTTGACGAAACTTGAAATATACCTTTATCCCCATAAGATCTCGGTTCCTTTCGATATTGGCATGTATCGGATCAAAACCTCATGGATTATGGCCCCTGATTGTACGAAAAATCACGTTTTTAGCTTGTGGACCCTATAGAGGTCACAATTATTTTCCGATTTAAAAAACCGTTTGATTATATCACCGTTACACCCTAAGGAAGGTTGAGTTCGAATTTCGGGAAAATCGGACCAAAATTGCCATACAAAATGGCCGCCGTTTGTACGCGAATAATGTTAAAAAATGGTATATCAAGGTTGTGGACCCTGTGGAGGTCACAATTTTAATTCGATTTTGATGAAACTTGAAATTCATGGTTATAGCCCAAAGATCTTGGTTCGTTTCGATATTTGCGCATATCGGATCGTAACTTCCTGAATTATGGCCCCTGATTATACGCAAAATCGCCTTTTTTTTAGCTTGTGGTCCCTCTGGAGGTCACAATTATTATCCGATTTAAAAAAAACGTTTGTTTATATTATATTACCGTTACACCGTAAGGAAGGTTGAGTTCGAATTTCGGGAAAATCGGACCAAAATTGCCATACAAAATGGCCGCCGTTTGTACGCGAATAATGTTAAAAAATGGTATATCAAGGTTGTGGACCCTGTGGAGGTCACAATTTTAATTCGATTTTGATGAAACTTGAAATTCATGGTTATAACCCAAAGATCTTGGTTCGTTTCGATATTTGCGCATATCGGATCGTAACTTCCTGAATTATGGCCCCTGATTATACGCAAAATCGCCTTTTTTTTAGCTTGTGGTCCCTCTGGAGGTCACAATTATTATCCGATTTAAAAAAACGTTTGTTTATATTACCGTTACACCGTAAGGAAGGTTGAGTTCGAATTTCGGGAAAATCGGACCAAAATTGCCATACAAAATGGCCGCCGTTTGTATGCGAATACTGTTAAAAAATGGTATATCAAGGTTGTGGGTCCTGTAAAGGTCACAATTTTAATTCGATTTTGATGAAACTTGAAATTCATGGTTATAACCCAAAGATCTTGGTTCTTTTCGATATTTGCGCATATCGGATCGTATCTTCCTGAATTATGGCCTCCGAATTTCAGAATTTGGCCGCAGATTCGTGGTCGATTTTTAACTATCCACGGCCATGTATGGTCACCGATTTGTGTTGGGTATCAATAGTTATTTTTACTATCGATAATCGGCATTGAAATGTCGATTGATAGTATCGAAACAATCTTATTTTCACGGTCGTAACCAAGAATGGGTTACGTATTTGAAAGTCAAAACCATACATTACGATGTTGCGATAGATGTTTTTTGTTTGTCTCATTGATAATAAAACGTTTCATATTACGTATAAATTATACTTAATTTTTAAAAAATGTAGCCTTGGTTCTGAATGACGTAATACCGTTGATAGGCCGATGTATGTGGAGGAATCAAAATAAATGAGCATGAGTCGATTCAAAAGATACGTGAGAGCGACCAATACCATCATAGCGAACAATTGTTGGTCAATTTGCGTGCAAAAATTAAAGAAAATTTAATAGCCTAAATAACTTGTTATCACGAATTCGTAAATTGTTTATAATTATTAAAATAATGTAGCCTTGATTCCGAATAAAAAATAAAACGTTTTTGTCATCTATCAGTCATTTATAATGAGCAGACGAATTCTGAAAGTTTAGGGGGAAAACTGCGGGTTATTTACACATCCTGGTATGTCCAATTTAGCGAATTCTATGATATGGCGATTATTGCTGCTAATGAAAGTATTGTTTAAATGAGGGCGAATTTATTTCAACATTGTTTGGGGGGAAAAAAGGCTACATTGAGATTGAGACTTTGAAGTAAATATAAAGTGACCGATGTAGGCTATTGTATTATTATACGAAGGATTAAGTCACAGAAAACATTGAGTCGAATCCTCTACGCACGCACGAAGAATGCATTATTTTTGTAAAGGTAATAAATATATTGAACGGGTTGTGATAGTCAGGCCTATAATAACCGTTTGACTGAGAAAAAAGATGAAATATAAACAGATTTATCACATAATATTACATATTTGGGCACTTAATATAAACAAAATCTGCTTTTGAAAAACACTCTCCTATAATATCTGGGGTGCAGGTTTTTAGGAGAGCGATTTTCTGAATTTGTAATAGGGTGCCCCGAGCTGTCTAAGAAAGTTTGTCTTACCTCGAGAGGTGTTTACTCTGCCAAGACGAATTTCTCAATGATGACGAAACAGGCTCGGGCACAATGGGAGCACGTGCACGGACCAAATATTCACCGTATACAGCCATGCACATGGTATTGTCACAACATAAAATTGTAAATAAAGACACGTTCAAAATATTTTCATCACGCGTTTGTCTTTCAATATTATTGGATTGCTAACTACGTTAAAAATTCTAAAAATGATTGTCGTTTTTATTTTTCAATTCGCTATTTATTTACAGAGTGCTGTCGTTTAGTTTCGGCAATTTAACATCTCCTAATAACACGTTTTGGAAAAGATAAGAGTACAACCGGTATTTTTCTTTTAATTTTGAAAGGTTCGTGAAATCGCCGTTGTACTGGCCTAGTTGTGTAATACCAAATTAGGAAATATAACAATTGTTTCGTATTTTTAAATTTGCTACCGGGAATTTATCGAAGCGAAATGTAGTCTCGATTTACCAGATTTCTGTTCGAGACTACTTGCTTTTAGGGTTAAGGGGAAACAAATCTTTTTATTTTGTTAAGGAATTGACCGACGGTCTTTTTAAAATTGTTGTCAATCGATTCAATTATCAGGCATGACGTCCAACGATGAATTACTATCCAGCAGTGGTTCGGGTGATAACTATGATCTCGGCACAATAATAAAATTTGCCTTTGCAAGAACTACAGACTAGTACTAGGTACCATTAATAAATTTCCGACCAATACAGAGCGCCAGTCTATAATTACTGCTTTACATGACGTCAGTGTGTCAGTGTGACGTTTGAAGACAAACGGTATTCGAAAGAGACTGATCAGACTGAAGACAAAGGCTAGAAAGCTGGGTAAACATTGGAAACTTCTAATAAATCTTTAAAATTATATAACGATTATCTCGACAGCCCCCTTTTTCCCTGGATAGTGGACAATGCACCATCGAAAGATACCAGCAAGACACATTTAATTAATAGAGAGACACAGACATCTGTCGATTCGACTTTGGCCAAATTAAGTAGGAAAAATAGGTATTTAGTAAGTAGGATCAGTGGGTATAAAAAAAAACAATTTTGAGTTAAACAAATCGACTACGGAAGACCTCAAACGAATTGATTCACACGAAGGCTAATAATAATAAAGTTTTGACAAATAAAAAAACTGGTTGTACGTCCCAACCTAGTGCGGAAGAAGTAATTTTGTATGATGTCGAAAATCAAAGATACGCTTCAGAATACCATAATTTTGCCATGCAACTAAAATGGGAACATCGACGCGGTTATAACCGCATTTTTTGCTTTCGCGGAACTCAAATCCAACAAAAACTACAGTCCAAAGAATATCTTTAAAACATGTCTCGGAAACCCCAAAGTCAGCGAAAAACACCACTTTATATACGGACGAAACAACTAAATATGACTCAAAATTCGGCACATATGCAATAACCGCTGACTCGACTCATACGCCAATGATTATTGGTCTTCGAAATATGTCAGATAAATCTGCGCAAATTACTCTTGCAACTTTAAATGAAATTTTGGCAGATCTTGATGATATAGCCGGGATTAGTAAATACGTAATTTTGAAACTAGAAATACAATGCCGCAATTGTAAATTATATGGCCAAGCATATAACAAATTTTCTTGGTGATTTTAAAACAGAAAATAGATTGATATACCATTACGAAAGAAGATCTAACATACTGGCCACGAAGATATGTGTTTTTGTTAATGTAATGGATCGCTTTCAGTCCCTATAAAGTTATAGGAAATACACCGTCTTCCATTAGCCCAGTTCGGAGCCGAACAGTAGGACGTTAAGCCCCATTTCATTTCATTTATAGGAAATACATGTTAATATATTCAGCATATTTATTCTTGTGTAAATGCTATCATACAATAAGGCACGGGATCCCTAATTTGAATTTATTCTTAATTATGTATCTTCTAGTTTGTATTCACTTATTCAAATCCAACTTCAAAATGTCAATGTACATCTCAAATCTGTACATAACTTGAAGGACCCCACGACCCTATCCTTAACGTTTGTGAGAAATTGGTTCATAATTGTCTAGCGAGAATGTTATACATTGTCAGTTACTTAATGTCGAGTATGATGCTGCAAATAGAATGGACGTTAGAGTAATACACTATCGTACACCAGGGGTCTTGTGGACCCCCCCTCCCTTTCAATATTTTGCTTTTTACAAGTGTCTAATCTGTTCTGTAATCGGTGCTAGCTTTGTATTATAAGGAATCTTTCTTGCTGATGATATTGTTTTGGTTATTCTAGTAATCTAGATCTGAAAGCAAATCAAGGTACCATACCAACCCCATCAAAAGACGATTCTACATGGAACATGACAATTACGATATTAATTTAGATTTGTATGGTTTTAAAAAAATCTTATAATTCCTATCGTCAGTGGTAATACCTGAAATGATTTGTTTTAGCCTGATTGATTATTGTTCAGTCTTGATATGAAGCTGTAGTTTGATCGTATTTGAATACAATTATTCATCCAAAACCTATTTATGTTTGGGGTTTTAGGTTACCCCTTGTTGCCGACAACATTTTTTGCATGACGTGTACGCATAAGGGTTAAATAGGACATCAAATATAAATTTACAAAAAACGTTCACATCTATGGGTATAGAAACTATAAATAGATCGGTCCATTGCATCAACAAAAACTTAAACAAATGTAAATTGGAGTGCACACATATAAATTACACAGGAATGGAGGATCCAAACACTGGGCCGTATTGTGTGCGCATGCTTGGAGATCTGAAATCCAATCGATACATGGAGGAGATTTTGTTAGATAGCAAATTACGATATAAACGAAGAGTCCCGAATGGTTGTGGTGGTAAATTCTTATCGGAAAAGAAATCCATAATTTTCAATTTCCAAGAAAACATAACTCTGTCAACATTGAAATCCCAAAATACATTTAGATCGTTCTACCTCTAATGTGATATCTACATTTGTATCTAATCATCTTGAAAACAATACCTTGTGTCATCTTCCCTACATATCAAAATTTGATGTATTCCAATATCTTCATTCTCTTGATACTTCCAAATCAATAGGATTAGATCAAGTTGGTCCTCATTTTCTTAAACTTGGTGCTCCAATTCTTTGTGATTCATTGACATTTATTTATAATCTTTGTATAGATAAGAATATTTTTCCGTCCACCCTTAAACAGGCTAAAGTTCTTCCATTATATAAATCCTGTCAAAAATCCCAGTCCAATAATTATTGCCCCATATCTATACTTCAAACTATTTCTAAACCCTTGGAAAAGCATATTTGTAAACACATTAATAACTTTCTCCTGGATCACGATTTACTTTATTCTCATCAGTCTGGTTTTAGGTCCAAATTTTCTTGTCATACTGCCCTTACAAATATTGCAGAAAATGTTTATTCTGCCATTAATAAAGGTCAATACACTGGTTTAGTTTTCTTTGATTTCCGTAAAGCCTTTGATATGGTCAATCACTCCCTGTTGCTTGAGAAACTAAAATTATACCAAATTTCTACCAAATTATGCACATTATTAGAATCGTACTTATCTGAGCGTTATCAGTGCACTCAAATTGGTGAAACCAAGTCCTCTCCTGATCTCATAACTCATGGTGTTCCTCAAGGCTCCATTCTTGGACCACTACTATTTAACCTGTTTATTAATGACCTTCCTCTAAATTTGACAGCTCAATGTGATATTTTTGCTGATGATACCACAGTATATTCTTCTTCTACCAATTTTGATTCTCTTAACTCTACACTTCAGTCAGAAACTGATAAAATTATAAAATGGTGCAACTCCAATGACATGATAATCAATGAATCTAAAACTAAATGTATGATTATTGCTTCAAAACCTAAAATAAATTCCCTAACTACACATTTGTCCATTTCTATTAATTCTACCTTCATTGAACATGTTTCCAACTTTAAACTCTTAGGAGTATATTTTGACTCTAATCTTTCTTGGGACACTCATGTAAACCATTTATGTACTATTTTAAAACAGAAAAACTTTCAACTTAGGAAAATCAAATCATTACTTCCAACCGATGTATTAAAATTATTTTATAACGCTCACTTTCAATCACATCTTGACTACTGCTCTACCATTTGGGACTCCTGTCAAATTTCTTCTCTTCATAAACTTAAAATTATCCAAAAATTATCATTTAAAATTATATTCAACAAACCTATTATTAAAAATAATGCTTCTGATTCTTCATATTCCATTCTTTCAAAATCTTTAAAACTGCCTACCATTCAACAACGTCATTTAATGAATAAATATATATTTCTGTTCAAAATATTAAACTATAAAAGTCCAAATTACTTATGTTCTTTATTTCAATTTAAAAATACTCCTTACAACTCTATAAATCTTAAAGTACAAATTCCACATCCAAATTATACTAAATTTAAACATAGTCTCAGCTATAATGGACCAGTTTTATGGAATTCACTTCCAAATAATTTAAACTCATTACATGTCTCTCTCAACTTTTAAAAAATCACTGCATAATTATATCCAAAATGTTATATAACCATTCTGTATATTTAAATTTAAACCATTATCGTTTTCTGCATTTGATGTTATTTGGAATGTAAAAAATACATTTTCATTTTTCAGTTTTCCTTGCATGTATAATATATGTGTATGTTTGTTTTGTCTGTTGTCATTTAAGGGCAGAATTGTAAACAGGCTGCAAAGCCTAATTTTTCACCCTTTTGAAAATAAAGAATTTATTATTATTATTATTATTAGTACACAAAAGTAGTGTATTTTACCGTACAGTCGAATGAATATATCTTGTGAAATAAAGCACGCAGGTACAGTTTCTTGACACTTTATAATAAAGGGTTATCTGGGGTTGTTGTTTGTATAGATATAGTGCCATAACTGTAAGTAGTTTTCGAGATTTTTTTTTAGCTCGGGGCACCCTATTTGTAATTTTAGGTGCAGCTTTTAGAGCTCTCCATGATTTTATTCCTTTCAAACCCTGGTTGTGATAGTCAGGCCTATAACAACCGTTTGACTGAGAAAAAAGATGAAAAATAAACAGATTTATCACATAATATTACATATTTGGGCACTTAATATAAACAAAATCTGCTTTTGAAAAACACTCTCCTATAATATCTGGGGTGCAGGTTTTTAGGAGAGCGATTTTCTGAATTTGTAATTTTAGGTGCAGCTTTTAGAGTTCTCCATGATTTTATTCCTTTCAAACCCTGATGGCCCCTGATTATACGCAAAATCGCCTTTTTATACGCCTACATTGAAATGTGGTCGTATATTGTCGTCGCGTCCGTCCGTCCGGCGTCCACAATTGCTTGTGGACACTCTACAGGCTAAAGTTAATATCTGATTGACTTTAAATTTATACACAGTGTTTAAGGTCGTGAGACGAAGAAGCCTATTGATTTTCAGCGATATCTGATAATTAGTGCCCTTGATAACCTCAAAAAATCTTGTGGATGCTCTAGAGGCCAAAGTTAATATCCGATTGACTTTAAATTTATACACAGTGTTTAAGGTCATAAGACAAAGACGCCTATTGATTTTCATCGATTTCCGATAATTAGTGCCAGAGTTATGGCCCTTGATCACCTCAAAAAATCTTGTGGACGCTCTAGAGGCCAAAGTTGATACCCGATTGAATTTAGATTTATACACAGTGTTTAAGTTCATGAGATGAAGAAGCCTCTCGATTTTCAGTGATTTCCGATAATTAGTGCCAGAGTTATGGCCCTTGATCACTTCAAAAAATCTTGTGACGCTATAGAGGCCAAATTTATCATCCGATTGACTTCAGATTGATACACAGAGTTTAAGGTGTTGAAACGAACAGGTATTTTGATTTTCAATGAATTTAGATAACTGAACAGCTAAATCCATGATATTAAATGTTTCATGTATATACCAATTGTTAGCGTGGGGCAAAACTTTATAAAAAGTAATCAAATTCTAATGATTTTCTGATAATGTGTTGTTTCTCTTAATCAGTTTTGAGTGTATTAACACCGTTCGACTTTCAGGGAATGTAGCTCGTCGACGTGTGTCCTTTAAGTATCAGAAATGACTACAGATTCTTGTAATGGATCTTCAACACTTTATTTTCAGCAGCAAATATATAACAGCAACAATTTAACAACTTATAATTTAGTAAATATATCGGACCGCCAACTAGCATGTTCCCTAAGCTGGTCTCTCCAACTAATGATAATCTAGCATACATTTGTCTATTTATACAAATCAGTTATTAGAAAGTGTTAACATAAACATATATAATTATCAAAGGATTAAGACTTAAAGCATTTAAAACAATAGTTAGAAGAGACTTAACAGATCAACTACTTTAGTTGCCAGTCTGTCATAATTTGACTGACAGGTTAATTGCTGTCTAATGACTAACCAAGCATTAATGAAATTTAAAATATAGATTTTAAATTTAAAACAGAATTGAAAAATAATAAAATAACATATGACCTAAACATCGGTCAAATATCCCCCTGACTTCAAACAAAAACATGACCCCATGTTTTAAACATTAATACAATTTTTCAATTAATCAAAGTAACATAATCTATCACCTTTTTCACGATAATAATGTCTATTTTTGTACATAGGATGCCTGTAAGGCCTAAAATGATGTTCTTGCAAATTGTGCTGGTAAATGTTTTCATCAGGTAAACGTAGTTTGGGTCCTTGTATTCTATTTGAATTCGCATTTATGTATTGCTGAGCACTATGATCTAGTTCCTCCTCTAAAACCCAAGAATTTGAAGTTGCTGGACAATTCTTCCACTGAATGAGATATTCTTGTTTTGTGTTCTTAACTCTTTGTCTGAGTACTTTGTCGGACACTTGTACAGGTGGATTTGTTGAACAAATTCCTACATATGGATGGTCTTGACTGCTGGTACTTTTGGCACCAGAATTTGAAACATCTTTCATCGCTGCCTCACTGTCAAAATTTATTTGACAACCTTTATCGTGGCTATTGGCAGGATGACACATTGTTTCTCTTGTTACCATTAACACAGGGTTATTCCCAACAGCCACATCTTTGGTATCAGGAATATTTTGGACACCCACATCCTTTTTACTGGAGACCACAGAAATCTGTGTTTTTTGGGCATCCTTCTTAGCAAAAAATTCTATCTGTCGTTGTCTATCCCTTTGTCTTTTGGCAAAAGAACGATATTTCTTTTCCGGACTGGGTAATGAATTTTCTGAGAAGCCCCATTTAAAGCTGATTTCTGTAGAACCCCTATCCTGTTTGAGACTCCAAGACATTGGTAGTTGATTCAGACTTCTTATTGCTGCTACAGCTGCTGAAGGAAGAATTAAGTTGATATCCATCCTTTCGTCTTCAAAATGTGTTGATAATTTATCTCGCTTAGCTCTACCGGAATCAAGAGTAGACAATTTTGTTTACTCTGCCCGCTTTCTCCACCATATAACACCGTTCGACTTTCAGGGAATGTAGCTCGTCGACGTGTGTCCTTTAAGTATCAGAAATGACTACAGATTCTTGTAATGGATCTTCAACACTTTATTTTCAGCAGCAAATATATAACAGCAACAATTTAACAACTTATAATTTAGTAAATATATCGGACCGCCAACTAGCATGTTCCCTAAGCTGGTCTCTCCAACTAATGATAATCTAGCATACATTTGTCTATTTATACAAATCAGTTATTAGAAAGTGTTGACATAAACATATATAATTATCAAAAGATTAAGACTTAAAGCATTTAAAACAATAGTTAGAAGAGACTTAACAGATCAACTACTTTAGTTGCCAGTCTGTCATAATTTGAATGACAGGTTAATTGCTGTCTAATGACTAACCAAGCATTAATGAAATTTAAAATATAGATTTTGAAATTTAAAACAGAATTGAAAAATAATAAAATAACATATGACCTAGACATCGGTCATAGTATTACAAATGTTTCATTACCGAAAAAAGTAAAAATATGTGACAGCCTTTGTTGATTGCCCGGACGATTTAGCTGCTGTGGGCGTATGTTTCGTTGCCTGGCAACCTATCTTTTTAGCTTGTGGTCTCTCTGGGGGTCACAATTATTATCCGATTTGAAAAAACGTTTGATTATATTACCGTTACGCCGTAAGGAAGGTTGAGTTCGAATTTCGGGAAAATCAGACCAAAATTGCCATACAAAATGGCCACCGTTTGTACGCAAATACTGTTAAAAAATGGTATATCATGGTTGTGGAGCCTGTAGAGGTCACAATTTTAATTCGATTTTGATTAAACTTAAAATGCATGGTTTTAACCCAAAGGTCTTGGTTTATTTCGATATTTTCGCATATCAGATCGTAACTTTCTGAATTATGGCCCCTGATTGTACGCAAAATTACCCTTTTTATACGCCCACATTGAAATGTGGTCGTATATTGTCGTTGCCCCCGTCTGTCCTTCCCTCGGTCCGTCGGTCCGGCGTTCACAATTGCTTGTGGACGCTCTAGAGGCTAAAGTTAATTGCCGATTGACTTTAAATTTATACACAGTGTTTAAGGTCATGAGGCGAAGAAGCCAATTGTTTTTCAGCGATTTCCGATAATAACTACCAGAGTTATGGCCCTTGATCACTTCAAAAAATCTTGTGGACGCTCTACAGGCTAAAGTTAATATCCGATTGACTTTAAATTTATACACAGTATTTAAGGTCATGAGACAAAAAGGCCTATTGATGTTCAGCGATATCTGATAATTAGTGCCAGAGTTATGGCCCTTGATCACCTCAAAAAATTTTGTGGACGCTCTAGAGGCCAAAGTTAATATCCAATTGACTTTAAATTTATACACAGTTTTTAAGGTCACAAGACGAAGAATCCTATTGATTTTCAGCGATTTCTAATAAATAGTGCCAGAGTTGTGGCCCTTGATTACTTCAAAAAATCTTGTGGATGCTCTAGAGGCCAAAGTTAATACCCGATCGACTTTAAATACACACACACTGTTTAATGTCATGAGACGAAGAATCCTATTGATTTTGAGCAATTTCAAATAATTACTTCCAGAGTTGTCTCCCTTGATCACTTCAAAAAACCTTGTGATGCTATGGAGGTCAAACTTATCATCCGATTGACTTCAGATTGATACACAGAGTTTAAGGTGTTGAAACGAACAAGTATTTTGATTTTCAATGAATTTTGATAACTGAACTGCTAAATCCATGATATTAAATGTTTCCTATACTAATTGTTAGCGTGGGGCAAAACTTTTATAAAAAGCAAACAGATTCTAATGATTTGCTGGTAATTACATAATAAGTTGTTACTCTTAATCAGATTTTAGTGTATTACAAATGTTTCATTATCATAAAAAGTAAAAATATGCAACATTTCTTGTTGACTGCCCGGACGATTTAGCTGCCGTGGGCGTATGTTTCGTTGCCTGGCAACCTATCTTTTAGCTTGTCCCTCTGGAGGTCACAATTATTTTCCGATTTAAAACAACGTTTGATTGTATCACCGTTACACCTTAAGGAAGGTGTGAGTTGGAATTTCGGGAAAATCGGACCAAAATTGACAGACAAAATGGCCGCCGTTTGTACGCGAATACTGTTAAAAAATGGTATATCATGGTTTTTAATTCGATTTTGATGAAACTTGAAATGCATGGTTATAACTGAAAGATCTTTGTTCCTTTCGTTATTTGCGCATATCGGATCGTAACTTCTTGAATTATGGCCCCTGATTGTTCAAAAAATCGCCTATAGTCCCTCTGGAGGTCACAATTATTATCCGATTTAAAAACACGTTTGTTTATATTACCGTTACACCGTAAGGAAGGTTGAGTTCAAATATCGGGAAAATCGGACCAAAATTGCCATACAAAATGGCCGCCGTTTGTACGCGAATACTGTTAAAAAATGGTATTTCAAGGTTGTGGACCCTGTAAAGGTCACAATTTTAATTCCTGAATTATGGTCTCTGGTTATACTCTATCACAGTTACACCCTACGGAAGGTTGATTTCGAACTTCGAGAAAATCGGACCATAATTGCCAGACAAAATGGCCGCCGTTTGTACGCGAATAGTGTAAAAATATGGTATATCAAAGTTGTGGACCCTGTAGAGGTCACAATTTTAATTCGATTTTGATGAAACCTGAAATGCATGTTTATAACCTAACGATCTTTATTCTTTTCGATATTTGCGCATATCAAATTGTAACTTAATGAATTATGGCCTTTGATTGTAGGAAAAATCACTTTCGGTATTGCTTGTTCTCTATCTCTCGGTATTGCCAGCCTATCTTTTAGCTTGTGGTCCCTCTGGAGGTCACAATTATTATCCGATTTAAAAAAAAACGTTTGATTATATCACCGTTACACCCTAGGGAAGGTTGAGTTCGAATTTCGGGAAAATCGGACCAAAATTGTCATGTGAAATGGCCGCCGCTTGTACGCGAATACTGTTAAAAAATGGTATTTCAACGTTGTGTACCCTGTAGAGGTCACAATTTTAATTCGATTTTTAATGAAACTTGAATTCATGGTTATATCCCAAACATCTTGGTCCCTTTCGATATTTGCGCATATCGGATTCTAACTTCCTGAATTATGGCCCCTGATTGTACGCATAAATGTCTTTTTATACGCCCACATTTCGATATTTGCACATATCAAATTCTAACTTTCAGTATTGCTTGTTCTGTATCCATCTCTTGAAAATGTGGGCGTATCCTGCCTGGTAGTGCCAGCCTATCTTTTTAGCTTGTAGTCCCTCTGGAGGTCACAATTATTTTCCGATTTAAAAAAAAACGTTTCATTATATCAACGTTACACCCTAAGGACGGTCGAGTTTGAATTTCGGGAAAATCGGACCAAAATGCCATACAAAATGGCCGCTGTTTGTATGCGAATACTGTTAAAAAATGGTATATCAAGGTTGTGGACCCTGTAGAGGTCACAATTTTAATTCGATTTTGATGAAACTTAAAATTCATGGTTATAACCCAAAGATCTTGCTTCCTTTCGTTATTTGCGCATATCGGATTGTAACGTCCTGAATTATGGCCCCTGATTGTCAGAAAAATTGCCGTTTTATGCGCCCACATATTATGTCGTCGCCCCTGTCCGTCCGTCCACAATTTGTTTGTTGATTCTCTACAGATCACAATTCTTATCTGATTTTGACGAAACTTGAAATATAGGTTTATTCCCATAAGATCTTGGCTGCTTTCGATATTGGCATGTATCGAATCAAAACTTCATAGATTATGGCCCCTGATTGTACGAAAAATCACGTTTTTAGCTTGTGGACCCTATAGAGGTCACAATTTTGAACCGATTTTGATGAAACTTGACATGCATGTTTATAACCCAAAGATCTTGGTTCTTGTTGATATTTGCGCCCATTGGATCGTAACTTCCTGAATTATGGCCCCTGATTGTACGAAAAATGACCTTTTTTATACGCCCACATTTTTATGTGGACGTATATTGTCCTCGCCCCTGTCAATCCGGACGTCCGTCCGTCCACAATTTGTTTGTGGACCCTCTACAGGTCACAATTCTTATCCGATTTTGACGAAACTTGAAATATAGGTTTATCCCCAAACGATCTCGGCTGCTTTCGATATTGGCATGTATCGGATGAAAACTTCATGGATTATGGCCCCTGATTGTACAAAAAATCACGTTTTTAGCTTGTGGACCCTATAGAGGTCACAATTTTGAACCGATTTTGATGAAACTTGACATGCATGTTTGTAACCCAAAGATCTTGGTTCCTTTCGATATTTGCGGCTATCGGAATGTAATTTCCTGAATTATGGCCCCTGATTGTCCGAAAAATCACCCTTTTTAGCTTGTGGTCCCTCTGGAGGTCACAATTATTATCCGATTTAAAAAAACGTTTGATTATATCACCGTTACACCCTAAGGAACAGTTGAGTTTGAATTTCGGGAAAATCGGACGAAAATTGCCATACAAAATGGCCGCCGTTTGTACGTGAATACTGTTAAAAAATGGTATATCAAGGTTGTGGACCCTGTAGAAGTCACATTTTTTATTCGATTTTGATGAAACTTGAAATTCATGGTTATAACCCAAAGATGTTGGTTCCTTTCGATATTTGCGCAAATCGGAACGTAACTTCCTGAATTATGGCCCCTGATTATACGCAAAATCGCCTATTTTTTAGCTTGGAGGTCACAATTATTATCCGATTTAAAAAAACGTTTGATTATATTACCATTACACCGTAAGGAAGGTTGAGTTCGTATTTCGAGAAAATCAGACCAAAATTGTCATACAAAATGGCCGCCGTTTGTACGCGAATACTGTTAAAAAATGGTATATCAAGGTTGTGGACCCTGTAAAGGTCACAATTTTAATTCGATTTTGATGAAACTTGAAATTCATGGTTATAACCCAAAGATCTTGGTTCTTTCCGATATTTGCGCATATGGGATCGTAACTTCCTGAATTATGGCCCCTGGTTATACGGAAAATCCCCCTTTCTTTAGCTTGTGGTCCCTCTGGAGGTCACAATTATTATCTAATTTAAAAAAAACGTTTGATTATATCTCCGTTACACTGTAAGGAAGGTTGAGTTTGAATTTCGGGAAAATCGGACCAAAATTGACAGACAAAATGGCCGCCGTTTGTACGCGAATACTGTTAAAAAAAATGATATATCATGGTTGTGGAGCCTGTATAGGTCACAATTTTAATTCGATTTTGATGAGGAAGGTTGCGTTCTAATTTCGTGAAAATCGTACCAAAATTGCCGGACGAAATGGTCGCTGTTTGTACACAAATAGTGTAAAAATATGGTATATCATGGTTGTGGACTCTCTACAGGTCACAATTCTTATCCGATTTTGATGAAAAGTCACATTTCTAGGTTGTGTACCGTCACACAGGGATGTCACTAACTTTTCAAGTAACAGGAAATTTTGCAAAAGTAGGAGGCAGAAAATGTTTAGGGCTGCAGGCCTGAATCTGGGAGCAACCCGAACGGCTGCGACTGCGTTATGGACGAAGACCTTAAAGGGTTTATTTCAGAAAATTAGGCCTAAAATAAAACTTGTGGTATATGCAGAACCTTTATATACATATACATTTAATAAATTATTCAATATGAAATAAAATGTACATGTAGCATACTAATACTATTATAAATAATAGATTATTTTCTGATATGACAAAAACTGAATAAAATACTAAAATAAAAAGGACAAATATTTACCATAATAATAAACTGAAGCCGAAGCCGTAGTTTAAAAAAAAAAACAACAAAATATTACACAATAAAAGCTTCACATAAAATAGATAACGAAACAATATCACCTTTCAACAATAAAGGCTGGTGTAATACGCAAGAAATCCACTGTGGTATGTCGTCGGTCATAACTACTAGGTCAATTAGAAATTGTTCTCGTCAAACTCGTGTCTGTTCTGTAGTCGGCCTTCGCAGTGCATTCACAACATACAGTAAAGACTAGAATGCCCGTATGCAATATTGTATTCAATTCAAATTAGACTTGACATTATTAAGAATGAAACTGAAAAAAAATGCACGTTTAGTGGAGTAGCCGTGTAGCTGGATCATCGACGTAGTGTCGCCGTCTGGGTACTCGCGGTGACGGTAGATATACATGTGTACATGCAGTTCTTGTAGCCAATAACGCCTATAGTATAACTCACGCCTATATTATAACGCAAGCTATTTCTAAATAATATTTTTCAAACCATTATTATTTTTCTGATTTTTAAAAAAGCCGTCTAAATTGCCCTGCTTTCACTTTGTCGTATTCATTTTCCACTCAAGTCCCGCGTGAAATGCAAGCGCTGACAACTCGCGTGGCAGCCATTTTGTCAGTTTCGATTGTCACGACATCAAAAATGAATACAGACGGACAGAGTCCTAATTATCGGGTATACTATGGTTTACCGTTATTATAAGATTTGCCGGCTCCATATAATTGTGCCCAAGGTATTATTGGCGTTTGGGAATTAAATTAGTATAAATTGATATTAGGCAAATTATTTTTTTTTAAATTAAATTATGGATCGTTTATTTGGGGCTAAAAAGTAGCCGGCATTTGACCTAATGTAAACGGCGAAATTTGCCGGTTGCCGGCTTCTAATGACATCCATGCGTCACACCATAATCATTGTCGGTTTCGAATTTCATTAATATCAGACTGGAACTGACCAACTAAATGGCTGCTCCCAATACTGTATGAAATACAGGACTTAATGATGTAGGAAAATCTGTTTCGGTATTGCTTGTTCTCTGTCCATCTCTCGAAAATGTGGGCGTATCCTGCCTGGCAGTGCCAGCTTATCTTTAGCTTGTGGACCCTATAGAGGTCACAATTTTGAACCGATTTTGATGAAACTTGACATGCATGTTTATAACCCAAAGATCTTGGTTCCTTTCGATATTTGCGCCTATCGGAATGTAATTTCCTGAATTATGGCCCCTGATTGTCCGAAAAAATCACCCTTTTTAGCTTGTGCTCCCTCTGGAGGTCACAATTATTATCCGATTTAAAAAACCGTTTGATTATATCACCGTTACACCCTAAGGAAGGTTGAGTTCGAATTTCGGGAAAATCGGACCAAAATTGCCATACAAAATGGCCGCCGTTTGTACGCGAATACTGTTAAAAAATGGTATATCAAGGTTGTGGACCCTGTAGAAGTCACATTTTTTATTCGATTTTGATGAAACTTGAAATTCATGGTTATAACCCAAAGATCTTGGTTCCTTTCGATATTTGCGCAAATCGGAACGTAACTTCCTGAATTATGGCCCCTGATTATACACAAAATCGCCTTATTTTAGCTTGTGGTCCCTCTGGTGGTAACAATTATTATCCGATTTAATAAAACGGTTGATTATATTACCATTACACCGTAAGGAAGGTTGAGTTCGAATTTCGGGAAAATCGGACCAAAATTGCCATACAAAATGGCCGCCCTTTGTACGCGAATACTGTTAAAAAATTGTATATCATGGTTGTGGACCCTGTAGAGGTCACAATTTTAATTCGATTTTGATGAAACTTGAAATGCATGGTTATAACCCAAAGATCTTGGTTCCTTTCGATATTTGCGGATATCAGATCGTAACTTCCTGAATTATGGCCCCTGATTGTCCGAAAAATCGCCTATGGTCCCTCTGGAGGTCACAATTATTATCCGATTTGAAAAAACATTTGACTCTATCACCGTTACACCCTACGGAAGGTTGAGTTTGAATTTCGAGAAAATTGGACCATAATTGCCAGAAAAAATGGCCGCCGTTTGTACGCGAACAGTGTAAAAATATTGTATGTCAAAGTTGTGGACCCTGTAGAGGTGACAATTTTAATTCGATTTTGATGAAACCTCAAAAGCTTGTTTATAACCTAAAGATCTTTATCCTTTTCGATATTTGCGCATATGAAATTGTAACTTAATGAATTATGGCATTTGATTGTTGGAAAAATCACTTTCGGTATTGCTTGTTCTCTGTCTATCTCTCGAACAATTATTATCTGATTTAAAAGAAAACTCTGATTATATTACTGTTGCACCGTAAGGAAGGTTGAGTTCGAATTTCATGAAAATCGTACCAAAATTGCAGGACGAAATGGTCACCGTTTGTACGCGAATAGTGTAAAAATATGGTATATGGTTGTGGACTCTCTACAGGTCACAATTCTTATCCGATTTTGACGAAAAGTAACATTTCTAGGTTGTGTACCGTCAAACCATAATCATTGTCAGCTTCGAATTTCATGAATATCAGACTGGAACTGACCAACAAAATGGCTGCTCCCAATACAGTATGAAATACAGGACTTAATGATGTAGGAAAAATCACTTTCGGTATTGCTTGTTCTCTGTCCATCTCTCAAAAATGTGGGCGTATCCTGCCTAGCAGTGCCAGCCTATCTTTTTAGCTTGTGGTGCCTCTGGGGTCAGAATTATTATCCCATTTAAAAAAAACGTTTGATTATATCACCGTTACATCGTAATGAAGGTTGAGGTCGAATTTCGTGAAAATCGGACTAAAATTGACAGCTGTTCTTGTGAGGCCATCCATCCTTCATCACGAACAAGGGGAAACCACTCTAGAAAATCTAGATGAACTTTGTCACCCAATTCAGGGATCAAACAGCCAACCTCAAGGCTACCGAGCCAGCATCTTACCCACTTAGCAACATGATCCCCAGTCGAATTTAAAAGCCTACTGAAATGAACCTTTATAACCCAAAGATCCTTATTCTTTTCAATATTTGCACATATCAAATTCTAACTTAATGATGTAGGAAAAATCACTTTCGGTATTGCCTGTTCTCTATCCATCTCTTGACAATGTGGGCGTATCCTGCCTGGCAGTGCCAGCCTATCTTCTTTACATGTGTAAATAGCCACTTTAACATTTGTTAGTAAGAACTTACATGCATGGTAGTAAGCACATTAGCATACGCATTACTAGGTTAGGAGTTAGAATTATGGGGGGAATTTCGCTCCATACGTGCACGCCTCTACATGTAAACAGAAGTGTTGCTTTGATCAAGGAGATGTAATTGAGATTGTCGAATCTGCACGGACAGTTTTACTTCGCAAATTCTTATTTAACACGTACGTGTCAGATAAAGCATGTTGGTCCTTGATTATACTCCTTTTGGTGCTGTTATTGCAACTAGCGAGAAAACACACCAATTAAACAATACACAACATTGACATTCATTTTTTACCGGTCGGTTACTTAATTAACACACCTCTACCGAAAACGCAGCTAGCGTTAATTAACCCACCTCTCAGACAGTTTTTCACCCTCGTTAATTAACACACCTTTTTACAGTTTAAGGTGGTTTATTCCCTCGAATCTGCACGGACAGTTTTACTTCGCAAATTCTTATTTAACACGTACGTGTCAGATAAAGCATGTTGGTCCTTGATTATACTCCTTTTGGTGCTGTTATTGCAACTAGCGAGAAAACACACCAATTAAACAATACACAACATTGACATTCATTTTTTACCGGTCGGTTACTTAATTAACACACCTCTACCGAAAACGCAGCTAGCGTTAATTAACCCACCTCTCAGACAGTTTTTCACCCTCGTTAATTAACACACCTTTTTACAGTTTAAGGTGGTTTATTCCCACGAAGGCGCAATTATTGATCGTAGCGGATTAAAAGAGGTCGTTTTCGACGACTTCGCGGGAATCCAGCTTCTAGAGATTAAAATGGATTAAAAATGTAACAATGGGGTATAGATTGTTATGGTACGAATTTACACTTTCATAATCCCCAATGTAACTAATTAACCAACATTTTAACATTATTTTTGGCATAAGAAATAAAAACATAACTATACTAGAACAAAAGTTAATTTAATTTCGCCAAATAAAGAAATAAAAACTAATTATACTATAAAAAAAATTAATAGAAATAAAAACATATGGCGGAACATTGGTCTGTATGTGAATACATTGGCGTTTATCTGGCAGGAAGGAAAAAAAATGCGAAGTGAAAAAGTTGGCCATTAATACCGCCGTGTATTGTGTAAAGTTGGTAAAATATCCTGGGTGCTCTCAAATTGGTGGGGTAACAAAACCAAGAATTCTTTCACCAGCACCATCATCGATTAGATAAAATGGCTCAACCCCAAAGGTATGTCTTAAATATTCGGGTATTTGAATTTCACGTTTGTTGTTGTGTATATTGGATATATTGATCGTCTGGCGCGATACAGGCTAATTGTCGTAGATGCAAAAGTTGGGAGGTTGGAAAGTACTATTTTAGAATCATCTGTCCATTCACCGCCACGAAGCTTACTCAGGTCTTCATTAAATAAACAGGGAATTGGTTTTTAGAATATAATCTGAATTTCGGATAGTGTAACGGGATTTTATACATCTTTAAACATGACACTGATTGGGAGTGAACGAATAGTTGAACACTATACTTGGATGATTTGATGATATTCATCATAAGTTGTCAATTGGTGAATAAAATTCCGAGTGAACATAAAATCTTTAACACCGTTAATTTGGTCCTAAAAAGAACATGTCTCTCTTCAAACGAAAGCCGACAAGTCAATATCTGCCCCTTCGTGGGAAGGATTAATTTTGGTGACGCTCTGTAACTGCGTCTTCGCTGGAATACACCTTTTAGGTAATACCGAGTAATAGCCCGAAAATTAATTATCTTCCGACACACGTAGAAATAACAAGGATGATGAAGAAAACTACGGGGTCTGTGCACAAAGTTACTACTTAGCAGTTCTCAGTGTGGACTGTTGTATTATAATAAGTTTTACATGAAAGTTTGTTGATCTTTTACAGGTGAAAATAAGGTAACAATAAATCAAACATTACAACAGATGACAGTTAATCCACTGGTTACACTAGAATCTTGGTTAATAGGTGAACAGTATGTTAAGCGTGAAGTTGCCTTCTGCGCTAGATGGTGTCTAGATAATTTATGTAAGTTTATATTACTCCACATTTTCAAGTGAGTAATTACAATATCCAATAAATAAAAACAGGTAATACAAACCAATTGATTGGATAATTTTAAGTGGTATTCAAAGGTCAATTCACTTAACTTTATGTGACCTATGGGAAGTACCTTCATTTGTGATAACATGGCTTTATAGTTTATAGATTTCAGAAAATATTTATTCTACCCCTAAAAGCAAAGCACGATTTATTTCTTTAGCTAAAAGTCTAAATTATACCTTCCGTTACATTGATGACATCACACACATCAATGATAACAGAAATTTCAATAAATATAAAGGTGAAATATATCCTCCTGAATTAATATTAAATAAAGAAAATTCAGGCACTATAAATGCATCTGTTCTTGACATGGACATGAATATAATTAATGATAAATTTAATGTCGGTATATTCGACAAAACAGACAAATTTGGTTTTGAAGTAGTAAAATACCTGTCAACTTACAGTAGTGTTTTCTACATTTGTACACAGTGTTTAGGGTCATGAGACGAAGAATCCTATTTGATTTTCAGTGATATCTGATATTTTCTGCCTGAGTTATGGCACTTGATCACTTTGAAATATCTTGTGGACGAAGGCCTTGAGACAAACAATCACAACAATTCTAATCATTTCTGATAATTACTTAATGGGCTATTACTCGTAATAAGATTATCATGTGTTGTAAATGTTCTCCTTACTGACAAAAGAAACAATATGCGACAATCCTTGTTGACTGCCCTGACGACTTAGCTGTTGTGAGCGTATGTTTCGTTGCCTGGCAACCTATCTTTAAGTTTTTAACGTTATTTTATCTGGATTAAAAAATTTATTTTCTAAACACACACGCTAATTATGTAGATTTTAAAAACATTTCACTACAAAGCCGATAGGGGCAGGTCATATACATATTTACGTCTGACAGACTACTAGCAACATCGAGGGGTAATCAGCGCAATGTTGGCAATCTACGCACCACGTAATCAATGCCGGATTAACCATGCTGGGGGCCCAGGGGCCTGGAACATGACGTGGGGGTCCCTGATCACCGACCGCGAAGCCGACCAACGCGAGCCCTGAAGGCACAAAGCCCACAGGAAGTTTTCAGAAATTGGAGGCCGGAAACATGATTTCCTGGCATTTCAGGCACTTATGTCAGAGCCATTTAGAAGTAACTCCCCCAGAAAAAAAAAATTAAATTTTCCACAAAACTAGCACATTCTGGTGTTATTTCAGTGAACCAATCCATGCAAAACCGTGGGGATAATTTGGGAAAGGAAGTGGATTGCAGAGCAGTAGCTTTACTCCCGTCACTCTTCCATCTTCACCCTTGTTACAAAATTACTGATCACCCTTTACCCTTGATTATTTTGATCAATCAAGCTTTACCCCTGAACCCCTTAGGTACCCCCCTTCAGAATGGGGCGACACTGACGCATTAACCACAAATATCTCAAGGGCTCCAAACTGCATTCAAAGTTCAATGGAGATATTGCATCATGTTCGTTGTGTGTGTGCCCAAATTTTAATGAAGATTCGACAATAGGAAGATTTTTCATATCCTTTTTTTTTTGCGATGATCCCCAACGATAGAACTGTCTGTTTGGCAAGGGGAGGCGGACAAGAATAATATTTTCCAGCTAAATTTTCATCTTTTCTATTGTAAAGAACGTCTCTGTGTGTCCCACACCCCCTTTAGCTATGGTGTCGAGTGAAAATGGTGAAAAAAATGAATATTGCGCCTAACATAATACATATTAACATACACTTACTGCAAAGCACAGGAAAGCCTCAACTGAGTGACAAATTAATTCTTTTGCCATATTTATTTACTTAGTCACTCTGTAAAGAATCTCCAAACGAAACAAATCAGTTTGATGTTCTGATATAATATTAAAATAGACAGGATGGTAAAATTGTTTATATTATCACCACTCGAGTGTCATGCTGTGTGTCGATAGGGTCAAAGTTGACGACACACGGGTCGCTGGAACCATTTGGCATGGTGTGTGTGTTATGAACAGGTGTAGTAAATTCTTTGGAGAGAGAGAGAGAGAAATGGAGTTTAACGTCCACTCGACACAAACTAAGTCATTTTGGGACTAACATATGGTTTCATTTTATTTCAATAATTCGCTTGCGCGTAGGGGTCTTTAGCAGTGGGAGGAATCCGGAGTGCCCAGAGGAAACCCACGAGGTTGAGAAGGTGCCCCTATCTCCATGCCACATACGTTCACACCAGGGCTCGAAACCATAGCCGCAAGCCAGTGGTGACCGGCCAGCTAGATGTTGAAACACGGCACTCTAGACCACTAGGCCATCCCAACCCCCCAAAATTCTTTGGAAATACCTGACATGTGAAATAATCAAAATTATCTTGTGTTTGAAAATACAAAGGTATGCTTTCAAATATTTATATCAGAACTAATCTAAATGAATAGAAGAATGAATGAATAGAAGAGTAGGCTACGTACAGAAATTGTCCGGAGGTAGGGTGACCCACCATAAAGTTGTAGTTCCCTACCAATGTATGAACATATGTTTTTTTATTTCTGTCTTGTCCCTCTAACCCCCCTGTACATACCCCCTGAAGATAGTGGGGGTTAAACTGATGGTGTTAATTTAGATTTCATTAAAAATCTTCATTATTTTCCCTTGTATAACCTCATCTTGACTCAATGTTTGGGTTTCCGGGGTCGCTGAGTTCATTGGTGATGTTAAATTTAAGATTTGAAAATCCAAGATGGCGGTAATATTTACACAAATTCTGCACATGTTGATATTTTCTTAGTGTTTAATGAATGTCAAGTGGTCTAGAGTGCCGCGCTTCGACCTCTAACTAGCCGGTCACATCTCGCTTGCGGGTGTGGTTTCGAGCCCTGATGTGAGCGTATGTGGCATGGAGATAGGGGCGCCTTTGCAACCTCGTGGGTTTCCTCCGGGCACTCCGGTTTCCTCCCACTGTTAAAGACCCCTACGCGGAAGCGAATTATTGAAATAAAATGAAACCATATGTTAGTCTCAAAATGACTTAGTTTGTCTCGAGTGGACGTTAAACCCCATTTCTCTCTCTCTCTTAAATAAAGTTTCCACTTAGCATTTTTCTCTCACATTTTTCCTCTCACATGGTTGATCTTCAAAGAAATCAAATTCAACTGAGGTCATTTTCACACCATGAAAACTATGGGCTTTCCAACCTTTGTATCATCGCAAGAGATATCAAACAGTTTAGAATATTCAGTTTTAAATAGTTTAACTTTCTCTTTATATTTTTATTTTTCCTGGCCTGGCGCGTTTGGATGTGTTTTTCGATCCGTGAGAAAAGTGTAAGTATATTCATTTTGATATGTTTGGGAGTGATTTCGAAGTCTTGGGTAAGGAGGTAATATATTCGTTTTGATATGTTTTGAAGTGATAGTATATACTACACACTGAAAAATAACCTGTGTTCTGAAAGCACATATGCCAAAACTAGAGCTGCATTATTTTTAGAATGTCTGCTTCGACCAGCTCTAGTTGGTCTCATCAGATACATCATATTAGTTATATCTTTTTTAATAAAAGGTAGGAGACCACTTGCAAATCCAGCCTTTTATACGCCCACATTTCGGACCAAAATTGACGGACAAAATGGCTGCCGTTTGTACGCGAATAGTGTGGAAATATGTTATATCAAAGTCGTGGACCCTATAGAGTTCACAATTTTGAACCGATTTTGATGAAACTTGACATGTATGTTTGTAACCCAAAGATCTTGGTTCCTTGCGATATTTGCGCCCATCGGATCGTAACTTCATAAATTATGTCCTTTGATTTTCCCGAAAAAACGTTTCATTATATCACCGTTACATGGTAATAAAGGTTGAATTCGAATTTCGTAAAAATCGGACCAAATTTGACGGACAAAATGGCCGCTGTTTGTACGCGAATAGTGTGGAAATATGTTATATCAAGGTTGTGGACCCTATAGAGATCACAATTTTGATGAAACTTGACATGTATTAATAATCCAAAGATCTTGGTTCCTCTGGATATTTGCGCCCATCGGATCGTAAATTCCTGAATTATGGCCCATAATTATCCGAAAAATTGCCCTTTTTAGCTTGTGGTCCCTCTGGAGGGCAAAATTATTATCCGATTTAAAAAGAAAATTTTGATTATATCACACATTAATGAAGGTTAAGTTTGAATTTGGTAATATCAGATTGTAACTTCCTGAATTATGGACCCTGATTGTGCGAAAAATCGCCTTTATTAGCTTGTGGACCCTTTGGAGGTCATAATTATTACCAGGTTTTAAAAAAAAACGTTTGATTATATCAGTGTTACACAGTAATGAAGGTTCAGTTCTAATTTCATGAACATCAGACCAAAATTGCCAAACAAAATGGCCGCTGCTTTTACGCAAATGAAATAAAATATGGTACATCAAGGTTGTGGATCCTGTAGAGGTCACAATTTTAATCTGATTTTGATGAAACTTGAAATGCATGTTTATAACCCAAAGATCTTGGTTCCTTCCAATATTTGCGCATATCGAATTTTGACTTCATGTGTTATGACCCTATAGATGTTACAATTTTTATCCGATTTAAAAAAAACAAAACATTTGAATATATCACCGTTACACCCTAAGCATTTGTTGAGTTCGAATTTTGTTAAAAATTGGACTGAAACTGGCGAACAAAATGGCCACTTCGTACAAAAATAGTGTAAAAAATCTTGTATATCTTGGTTCCTTTTAATGATCGCTCATATCTGAACATAACTTCCTGGATTATGACCCCAGATTATGAAAAAAATCGCGTTTTTAGCTTGCAGATTCTCTAGAGGTCACAATGTTTTTATACGCCCACATTTTCATGTGGACGTATTATGTCGTCGCTCCTGTCCGTCCGTCCACAATTTGTTTGTGGACTCTCTACAGGTCACAATTCTTATCCGATTTTGACGAAACTTGAAATATAGGTTTATCCCCAAAAGATCTCGGCTGCTTTCGATATTGGCATGTATCGGATCAAAACTTCATGGATTATGGCCCCTGATTGTACGAAAAATCACGTTTTTAGCTTGTGGACCCTATAGAGGTCACAATTTTGAACCGATATTGATGAAATTTGACATGCATGTTTGTAACCCAAAGATCTTGGTTCCTTTCCTTTGTAATTTCCTGAATTATGGCCCCTGATTGTCCGAAAAATCACCCTTTTTAGCTTGTGGTCCCTCTGGAGGTCACAATTATTATCCGATTTAAAAAACCGTTTGATTATATCACCGTTACACCCTAAGGAAGGTTGATTTCGGGAAAATCAGACCAAAATTGTCATACAAAATGGCCGTCGTTTGTACGCGAATACTGTTAAAAAATGGTATATCAAGGTTGTGGACCCAGTGGAGGTCACAATTTTAATTCGATTTTGATGAAACTTGAAATTCATGGTTATAACCCAAAGATCTTGGTTCCTTTCAATATTTGCGCATATCGGATTGTAACTTCCTGAATTATGGCCCCTGATTATACGCAAAATCGACTTTTTTTTTAGCTTGTGGTTCCTCTGGAGGTCACAATTATTATCCGATTTAAAAAAAAAACTTTGATTATAATACTGTTACACCGTAAGGAAGGTTGAGTTTGAATTTCGGGAAAATCAGACCAAAATTGCCATACAAAATGGCCGCCGTTTGCACGCGAATACTGTTAAAAAATGGTATACCAAGGTTGTGGACTCTGTAAAGGTCAAAATTTTAATTCGATTTTGATGAAACTTGAAATTCATGGTTCTAACCCAAAGATCTTGGTTCTTTTCGATATTTGCGCTTATCGGATCGTAACTTCGTGAATTATGGCCCCTGGTTATACGCAAAATCCCCCTTTCTTTAGCTTGTGGTCCCTCTGGAGGTCAGAATTATTATCCGATTAAAAAAACGTTTGATTATATCACCGTTACACCGTAACATAAGGAAGGTTGAGTGTGAATTTCGGGAAAATCGGACCAAAATTGACAGACAAAATGGCTGCCGTTTGTACGCGAATACTGTTAAAAAAATGGTATATCATGGTTGTGGACCCTGTATAGGTCACAATTTTAATTCGATTTTGATGAGGAAGGTTGAGTTCTAATTTCGTGAAAATCGTACCAAAATTGCCGGACGAAATGGTCGTCGTTTGTACGCGAATAGTGTAAAAATATGGTATATCATGGTTGTGGACTCTCTACAGGTCACAATTCTTATCCGATTTTGATGAAAAGTCACATTTCTAGGTTGTGTATAATCATCGTCGGCTTCGAATTTCATGAATATCAGACTGGAACTAACCAACTAAATGGCTGCTCCCAATACAGTATGAAATACAGGCCTTTATGATATAGGAAAAATCACTTTCGGTATTGCTTGTTCTCTATCCATCTCTCGAAAATGTGGGCTTATCCTGCCTGGCACTGCCAGCCATATTTCTGATTTAAAAAAAAAACTGTTTAAATATGTTACCATTCCACCATAATGAAGGTTGAATTCGAATTTATATATTTATATATGAAACTGATTGTACGCAAATTGTGTAAAAGTATGTATAAGAATGTTGTGGATCCTCTAGAGGTCACAATTTATTATTTGTAACTTGGTTCAAATTGAGTTTATGGCCACAGATCACTAATTATTTCCCCATTGACTTCAGTGTTAATTCTCGTCTCTTAGACCGGCTGTAGCTATTTCCCAAATATTCGTTGGGTAGAACGCTTTCTGCCATAGATGGAGCAACATGTGGAAAACTCTGGCCCAAAAGCATGTATGAGGTTCACCATGAAAAACTTGAGATACACAAGCTGGAAGTAGAGACAGCTATAACTAGGCATTTTTCGGCCCCCTCTTTCAACGTAACCAACCTCACAACTCTTGTATCCTTCCGCCTCAAAATCATGAATATTCACCAAAACCTGGCAGAAAATGTATTTTCAAACCCTTTTCTTCAATTCTACACCAAAAAGTAAACAAAAATCACCATGCAAAAGGGGGAAAAAGGGAAAGGGAGAGAAAGACTAAAAATAACTTTGTGGGTACCGGCCAGCGTCAACAATTGCTTGTGGACGCTCTAGAGGCTAAAGTTAATATCCAATTGACTTTAAATTTATACACAGTGTTTAAGGTCATGAGACGAAGAAACCTATTGTTTTTCAGCAATTTCCGATAATAACTACCAGAGTTATGGCCCTTGATTTCTTCAAAAAATCTTGTGGACGCTCTATAGGCCAAAGTTAATATCCGATTGGCTTTAAATTTATATACAGTGTTAAGGTCATGAAACGAAGAAGCCTATTGATTTTCAGAGATTTCGGATAATTAGTGCCAGAGTTATGGCCCTTGATCACTTCAAAAAATCTTGTGGACGCTCTAGAGGCCAAAGTTAATATCCGATTGACTTTAAATTTATACACAGTGTTTAAGGTCATGAGATGAAGAATCCTATTGATTTTCAGCAATTTCTAATAATTAGTGCCAGAGTTGTGGCCCTTGATTAATTACTGCCAGAGTTATGGCCCTTGATCACATCAAAAAATCCTGTGGACGCTCTGGAGGCCAAAGTTAATACCCGATTGACTTTAAATACACACACACTGTTTAAGGTCATGAGTCGAAGAAGCCTTTTGATTTAAAGCGATTTCAAATAATTACTTCCAGATTTGTCTCCCTTGATCACTTCAAAAAGCTTGTGATGCTATAGAGGCCAAACTTATCATCCGATTGACTTCAGATTGATACACAGAGTTTAAGGTGTTGAAACGAACAAGTATTTTGATTTTCAATGAATTTTGATAACTGAACTGCTAAATCCATGATATTAAATGTTTCCTATACTAATTGTTAGCGTGTTGCAAAACTTTTATAAAAAGCAAACAAATTCTAATGATTTTCAGATAATTACATAATGAGTTGTTACTCTTAATCAGATTTTAGTGTATTACAAATGTTTCATTACCAAAAAAAGTAAAAATATGCGACAACCCTTGTTTACTGCCCGGACGATTTAGCTGCTGTGGGCGTATGTTTCGTTGCCTGGCAACCTATCTTCAAGAAAGTTAACACTCTCAGAGTTTCCGATAACCGGTATTTTCCGGTTTTATACCGGTAAATTTTAACGTGTACCGGTAAATTATCTTCCCGGCGGTCTATTGACCGGTAAACGATGATAATGGAAAATCATAAACTTCACCAAAATCAACTGCTACTTTATTTTTCGATTCGTAACTCGTGTCTAACGTTTCGTGCCGACGATGGCTGCCGAAATGTGGTGCTATTTATAGTAACATGAGTATGACAGTATCTTCCATCGTGAAGGTCGCTGCACAATCAAAGTCGACATGATCTTCACAATGTGGCGCCAAAGCAGACAAATCTTTCGTACTTTTACTTTACGAGGGTGGTGATAAATGTATCAAGCGCAATCGAAACATCTTTATATCTTTGGTAGTTCCTGTGAGTAGTGTACTAGCGGAGGAAACACGTGTGTACGTTGGCAAAATTTAATATACGTCTCTGCTATGCGTAATCGTTTATCACAGCACCGTTGTTTTTGTCTGTCACCTTTTAGTTTTTATTCATTCGACGATGATAGACAAACGATCGACACAATGATCACGTGACCGCCACAATTGAAATTGCTTTAAAATAAAAGTGTTTTGTCATTGCCTTAAATAATATTGACAAAATTTATTAAATAAAGCTTTTGCCAGCATGTAGTAAACTAAAACAGTATTTAATAAAACTTACGCTTACGTCACTGATTCATTGACCTAATTCTAGCGATGTCACGTGTCATCGGTATTCCGAGATTTCATCAGAAAAATATATATTTAATGACTGTTTCTCAGAGTATTTTCGGTGTTCTGTCAGTGGATTATATTCAATGAAGATTTAAATTGAACTAGAAACTGGTCCGTGAAACCATCAAATGTATGATCCAATTATTATTTTACCATCTACCTGGAATTCATATGGGAGCGTGAATCAAAGACGCGCGAATCTCGAGATTCACAACACCATCCATGACGAGATCCGGCTGGCTTATTTTCACAATATGTTTCATTTTCACGATATGTTTGAATGAAGTGTTTATTTATTTGAATCATTTACATTATTAACTAGCGGGAAAAAAAATTATTTTCACTGGACTGGTAAAAAAACGAGTGGACCGATAGTTTTGACCTCTGCCGGTACGGTGTACCGATAAATTTTGAAGCTAGCGGAAACACTGACTCTGTGCTATGCGTTTTAATTGTACACTAAAGGCAAAACATGTGAAGGGGTATAAGAATGAGTTAGCCGATTCCCTTTCACGTTTTGATTTTCAGAAATTTAGACGGCTAGCACTGTTAGCAGATTGGGACCCTTGTGTAGTTCCGGAATACCTATCAGTAATACAGTGCTCTTTGAGATAAAGCGTTAGCGCCGTCTACTATTCAGACTTATAAGTCGGGATTGGCATGTTTTAAGCGTTTTCTTTTGATGTATAATTATTGTTCAGATGTACGCTTATTACCAAATGTATCGGAATCGAATTTAATTCAATTTGTAGCTTTTTGTCATTCTTTTTTAAAGGTTACATTTTCTACCATTCAGTCTTATTTAGCAGGTATTCGCTATTTTTATCTCAGACAAGGGAATACTTGTTTGTGGAATTACCAAATTAAGTTGGATCGATTAAATTATGTATTAAGAGCTGCCAAAAGGTCACATGGCCTAGATACACATAATTCTAGGCAGTGGTTACCTATAACTGCAAATATTTTGAATCAAATTATCTACTAAGAAGCGGATATTTCTCCCCTCACATTGATCAGCTTATGCTTGCAGTTACGACTCTTGCATTTTTTGGATTCCTAATGTGTGGGGAATTTACCGTTCGTGGGAATTTTGATAATTGTATGCATTTGTGTCTAGAGGATGTTAGTTTTGCATCAGATAATTCCTCTATGAAAATCCATTTGAAGGCCCCTAAAACTGATTATTTCAGAGCTGGCGTGGATATTAAGATTTTTGACAATGTACGCTTTCAACCAGTTAGATATATGGCTAATTATTTACTTTTGAGGAAACAACTTCAAGCAGGGGAAGCTTTGTTTATTACTACAGATTTAAAAACTTTGTCATGGTCATTGTTTATCTTAAAAAGTTGCTGATCCGTTTGGGAATTGACAGTTCCTAGTACAGTGGGCACTCCTTTCGTATTGGAGCTGCTACATCAGCGGCAAGACAAGGTGTCCCTGGCCACTTAATCCAGAGTTTAGGGCGTTGGAAATCTTTAACTTATACCCGTTACATACACATCTTTAAGGCGAAATTGAAGAACGCACAACAGGCAATGAGTAGACAAGCTTTGTAATTTTTTTAAAAAAATTTTTTTAACCCCTCATCATCAATATTACTTTTCACTATTTTGGCGGTCCGATATGTGCCCTACTTATTTGGGTACATATCTCTTTTGGCCTTGCTTACAGCACCGTCAAAATACCTTAGTTAGTTTGATGCATAATTATTAGTGTAACAATTGCTCATTTGTCAATTTTAATATTCATAGGGGTCGCAGCCTCACATTTCTTTGCTGTAACTTAATGTTAACGTAAAGTAATTGGGCCGCAGCTCATTACCTAATTAATCATCACGTTAATCACAGCGGCCACAGTCCCGAATTTACAGCATTTCATAAGTAGATCGCAGGCGCCGCAGTCCCGGGTCTACCATCAGTTCATAAATAAATCGTATGGGCCTCAGTCCCGGATTTACCAGAAATTTCATACGTAGATTGTAGGGGCCGCAGTCCCAGGTCTACAAGAAGTTCATTAATAAATCTAAGGGGCCGCAGTCCCGGATTTACCAGAAATTTCATACGTAGTAGATTTTAGGGCCCGCAGTCACGGGTCTACCACGTTTTAAGTATATCTATTTTATTATTATAATTCCATTATTATCATTCTATTGTTATTTTAAGATAAGATTTCACTTGATTAAGTCATATTCATTAGTTATTGTTAATTTGTTGGATTTTATCTTGAGATACATGTTAATATCAAAAAATCAATTTAGTTTTTCGTGCTGTGTCACGAACTAGGGGGTGCAACTCTAGGTGTATTTCTCTGTGACTTAATTTGGTGGAGTGCACCCCACTTTTGTGCAAATAAATTGTTTAAATTATTATAATTCCATTATTATCATTCTATTGTTATTTTAAGATAAGATTTCACTTGATTAAGTCATATTTATTAGTTATTGTAGCCCAAAATGGAAATTTCTTGGATTCTGATTGGTCGAAAAGTGGCGTCCAATGAGTATAACAGTCCTCTAAATTTCCTAGGCGACTCACTGCGAATGAATATTTTGTGAGTGCTAGACTCTTTTTTGCAGTGGCCAAAACTTCTACACCTCAAAACTTTATTCCAGGAAATCTTCATGATTTTTTTTTGTATGTCATCAACAATGAAATTCAACCATTGGCATATTGAAAGAAACACCTGAAACACACAAAAAATAAAGTTAGTGAGTGTATCAGAAAGATAATAAGAAAATTTCATTTCAAGGCTGGTCTGACTATAATGGTTGCTATGCCATGGTCCTTCTGTCATAATCAGACTGGTAAAGATCGAAAAGTGAATAAAAATACTACTATTTACTGAACTCCTTTGGGACCCTAAATAACTGATGGTGATATAATTTAAAAGTCGGGCTGATTGATACTGGTATGAAAAGGACAGAGACTAATTTCCATACAGGGTTTTGTAGCGAAGAAAAACATCAGACCGTGACCGTCGAAAGGACGTTTACATGTCATTTCGGTCCCGCGTCATTTCGGACTTACAACATTTCGGACTCCAAAAAATATGGCCTCGACGTTTCGGACTCGGATATACGACATTTCGGACTCGGGTATATGACATTTCGGACTCGGGAATAAGATGGAATGAAAGGTTGAACACAACTGTCAAATCAATACAAAATACGCCGTGGCTATTCTTAATAGCCCAACAAAAAATAACTTACGGGTTAAATTATATAATTTAGCCTACCGCTCGCCATCAAGTAGGCCTTCGTCGTGGAGTCGTGCATCACGAACCTACACGACAAAATTTCCAATGTTGAGTGTTTACGAAAAGAACGTTTCACTTCTTTATACATGTATTGCTGCACTGATGAACAAAGTAATGTATTTGTTTAAATCCAATAATATGCTGATGAATTTATTGAAAATGACCCACACAAAAACAAAAATTTACACTCTTTTTACAAGTCTCTAGAAATTGTTAACGATAACCCGGTGAGCTGCATGTTGACATGCATTCCTCCCGCTTGGCAATACCAATCGATAAATTTGTGCGTACAAAGCATAGTGTTTCTGAGGAAAATATTAGAAATAGCAATGAGCAAAGCGGGATAATTAAAGCTGATTAACCGATAATCCCGATGTTATTGTAGTGAGTGCAAAGAAAGCTTGCGGTTCTTTGGTGGATGATGAAAAACGTGAGTTGTCAATCATTGATAATGGCGGCCGTGTGTTGATTGCAATTATTCCGTTTCACCAAAGAAAAACATTAGCAGTGATCGATCAATCAAGCTCGTATTACTAAATATACACAAATTTTATTTTTCAACAATATTTTATTGCCAAGTTCAATACTCGCCGATCAAACAAAAGAGAACTAGCAGTGTTCATCGCGACATCAACAATCGCTGATCAATTAAATAAACTATCAGTCTCACTTAAAACGAAAAAACAAACAGCTGTACTATTACACAAATTTTCTACATTAATTTAGTTATTAATCAGAGTCCGAAAAGTAGCTTGACTGAGTCCGAAACGACGCCAAGTAAGTCCGAAAAGTCGCCAGACTGAGTCCGAAACGACGTTTGTGTTGAGTCCGAAATGACGCGGGACCGAAATGACGTGCTACCGAAAGGACAACGTGGTACAGTTTTCAAACAAGCATAGCAACCGCATGTGTACGCTACACAGCATGTATCTACACGGTCGCCCGAGTGTATGGACATTTATCAAACATAATATGCAATTTACTTCGAACCTAGTTACCGCTGAAGTTCAAAATCATTTAAAAAGTACATAATATACACTTACGATTTCTGTTTCCGATCTTCGAAATATCGCAGAGTGACCTCCCTTTCCAAACAGACACAAATAACCAGTCGCTCAGTGAACCAAATAGAACGAAAGAACGTGTTATCTTGTTACGTCACGGATGTTTTCATTACGTCAAAATTAGAATTTATCGGACTGTTATATTGTCCATTTGATACCGCTTAAATTTTTCATTAGAGGCGCTCGATCGCTGCGCGATCTCGGCCTCTAATGATTTAAGCGGTATCAAATGGACAATAACAGTCCTCTAAATTCTAAACAGGAGGTATTTATCTCCTAATTGTTACTATGTTAATTTGTTGGATTTTATCTTGAGATACATGTTAATATCAAAAAATCAATTTAATTTTTCGTGCTGTGCCCCGAACTAGGGGGTGCAACTCTAGGTGTATTTCTCTGTGACTTAATTTGGTGGAGTGCACCCCCCTTTTGTGCAAATGAATTGTTTAAATTTATTATTATTCTTGTTCTATGTTTTATTGGCATAAATTGTATCCGATTTGATGAAACTTGAAATGTATGTTCAAAACCCCAAAATCTTGGCTGCTTTCGAAATTAGCGCATATCGCACCATATCTTCTTGGATTATGACCCTTGATTGTACAAAAAATCACACTATTTTTTTTTTACCTCGTTCTCTTTCTATCTCTTGCAAAATGTGGGCGTGTTTTGCATTGCAACCGCTTTTGATATTAACTTGAACAGCTAAATCCATGATATTAAATGTTTTGAATAGTAAACGTTAGCGTGGGCCAAATGAATTTTAATAATTTCGTTGTTACTTTTAATCAGATTTTAGTGTATTATAAAAGTTACCGACAAAAGTAAAAATATGCTACAACACTTATTGACTGACGAAATGATTTAGCTGCTCTGGGTGTATGTTTATGATTCATTGCTTAGCAACCTATTTTATAACGTGTGCAATATTCATGTGGAAATTCCGTTGTGCGGTTTTATTAGTACGGAAAATGACAAAAGTTAAACGGCAACATGACACTGGTATAACCTGTCATCACCGCATCGCAGTTTTAGTTACTTAATAAGTTGTTACTCTTAATCAGATGTTATTGGTTGTAAATGTTTCATTACCAACTTGACTGCATGAACAACTTAAAAATGGTATGCGTATGTTTTGTTGCCTGGCAGACTATCTTTTGATTTTTTCTTTACAGGCCCTGCGGATTCGTTTAAATGTCTCAATTCTTTTAACGTCTTCCTCAAGTTAGCAAAATTTTAAATATTATAACCACTTGTTCTTCATTAACTAATAATTCTGGAATGGTTCTTGAATCTTTTAATTACTGTAAAGCGGTGGACACAGTAGCCGAATGATTCGGACGAATCGTTCGGCCGAATCAATCGGCGTCAAAATTTGCCTAGTGTGTCCACTGTTATTAATCTGAATTTCTATTCGGCCGAATGATTCGCCCAAATCAAACAGGTTTGATATAATCGGCCGAATTATATCCGCCTGGTGTGTCCGCTTTGCCGAAGCATTGGGCCGACTGTAGAATTCATTAGACAATCGTCACTCATATCGAGAAGTCACGTGATTGTTTGAAGACACTGACGCCGCCATGTTTTAATCATGTGACGTGAAAGGTGACGCAATGGACTGGTGAATAGGGCGAAGCATTCGGCTGGTGTGTCCACCCACCCATACGGCAGAATGATTCGGCTAATGTGTCCACTGCAGGCCTCGAAATTTGACGCGAACGATACCAATCGCTTACGTGCGGTCGCGCAAGCTCAAAAACACGCGACCGATTTTCCGGTTACGCAAACTGAAATATCGGTTACGTTAAAAAAATTGACATTAAAAAAATCATTATTATTATAAAAATTCGTAACCTCGGTTCACTACTTTCCCTTTGTGAATTACCTCGCACGTTCACAAATTCCTGTTGATTTCAATCTAGGCGGAAGGGCTTTTATACCCATCAGACACCGCGGAAATGTTAGGATTATCATGACGGTCTACTGTCATTCACTTCGTTAATAAACATACATGTAAACGCCTGGATAATCACGACAGTCTCCAACCACGCCATTTCGTTTGTGCAAAACATGACAGCAATCTTTCCAAATGAATGTTTTATTTGTTTTAATATTAATTATCTTTGGGATGTCAGTTCCAAAAGAGTCTACTGTAAAAAAGGGAACGTTTTTAAAGTGGAGTTTTAATTCTGATTTTACAATTGTTGAAGAAACGAATGACTCAACAATAAAGAAAATAAAATGTGACGTGTGTGAAAAACATTTGATTGAGATTCGACGTGAGGCTGCTAAAAGAAATATAAAGGGCTTCGTTCTCAAGGGCGTTTTAAATTATGCCGATGGAGTCAGCTACGTTCATAAAGGAAACATTTTACGACATATTAAAGCAGGGGGCCTGCATGACTGGGCAAAGAGAACATTTTATGGTAACCCAGAATTATCCCCTGTACCTTCGACATCACACTCCTCAACATCCAGTTTTTTTTCGGATTTCCCCAATCCAAAAATTGATGAAGTTTTAAGTGAAAACACTTCAAGGCATTACAGACATTTATTTATGACATGCCTGACGGTTGTAATGAAAGAGATGGCATTTACCAATTTTAAAGATTTGATCGAATTACAACAAAAAAATGGTGTAAACTTTTTAAGCGGTAAAAACAATCAAAAATCTTGCAGGGAATTTGTCAAATACTTAGCAGTGGCGGTCAAAAGCGACATAGAAAAAATGTTAGGTATCTCAAATTTTTTCTCCGCTCTGATGGACGGCTCTCAAGCTAGGAAAACAGGGGCTGAAAAAGAACTTGTGTATGTTAAAATTGTTGTGAAAGGTCAGCCAGTGGAGTTACTATTGAGTTGTCAACACATGCCCGACTTCGGTGGTGAAGATGCCGTATCAGTAAAAACTGCATTCGATGATGCTTTTTTAACAAAATATAAATTAGATGTCGACAGGTGGTCAAAGCTCCTAGTAAGCATCTGTACGGATGGAGCAAGTGTAAATCTTGGAGTTTTAAATGGTGCCTGTGTTAAAATAAAGCAAGAATATGACAGGCAGTGGATTCTCCTGATTCACTGCTCTAGTCACCGCCTAGAGTTGGCAATGAAAGATGCTTTTACGACAAACAAACAATTTGTGGAAGTTGATGATATTCTCGTTCAAATTTATTACATGTTCCGTAACTCTGGGAAAGCCAAGCGAATCCTAACAGCAATTGCATTAACTCTTGGTGTAGTTTGTGTGACATTTGTTAAGGCATCGGGAACCAGATTCCAAAATCATAAACTAAGGGCTATTAGAGCACTTATTGTGAATTTTCTTCCCTTTTTGGTATACATGGAAAATATGATAGAAAATAGGGGTGCTTGCACTGGTGAAACAGCTGCCAAGCTGAAAGGGTATATTAAAAAATTTCAAACTTACTCTTTCTTAGCTTCAGTACATTTATATAGTTTAGTTTTAAATGAAACTGCACACTTGGCTGGTGTATTGCAGAATAAAACTGTTCTAATTACTGATATTTTAGATGCAATTTCAGCAGCGAAATATAAGATTAGGCAAGTGGTAGAAAATCCAGTAACATTACCATTTCCGGAGACAATTATAGACGATACTGTTAAAATAAATGTGTTGGCCACCAACCTACCGGCCACTGTTTCTTTCAGGGAAAGGAATAAACTAACAAATAAACAATTAAAGAAAATAGACAAGTATACCCATGTCAGTAACCAGGAGTACACTCTTACACATGTGGCAACAGGTAAACAAACTGTTGAAAAAATCAAATCCTCTTTGATACCTAACATTATTTCTGCCATCGACAAACGCTTTGATATGAAATCAATAAATAAGGACATTTATGATGCTCTGTTAATATCAGATCACACTACCTGGGATCTTGAGGATAGTGATTTTGGACTTGTCCAAATAAGAACACTAGCAGAACATTTCTCCAAACCTCTGTCTTTTCATGGATTCAATTTGGACTTGTGTCTTCGAGAATATAAACATTTGAAGTTTATTGTGAAACAGAAATATAGATTGTTTCAAAACAAAATAGGATTTTGGAAATCTATATTTGCCTACCATCAAGAATTACATCCCCACTTTCTTCTACTTATTGAATTGTGTTTGACTTTAGCCTGGTCATCTGCTACAGTAGAAAGAGGTTTCAGCACTACCCGGCGAATTTTAACAGATTTTAGAATAAGTCTGAACAAAGACTCAATCAATGACCTGCTTGTCATTCGTGTCAATGTTCAAGTCTTATCAGAATTAGACTGTAATTACGAAGAGAAACTTATTAGTAAAGCAATAAACATGTATCTAAATGATTCAAAGAAAGGACGTTATAAATCTAAAAAAGTCAGTGAAAAATCAACAGCAAAAATGGACACACACATGAATGATTCATTTTTGCCCACTCCCTTCACAGGATTATTTCCTACATCAGATTATCAAAACATAGATGACATAGAAATTAGTGATAGTGATACATGTAGTACCGATGTTAATAGTGATATTTCAATGTCAATGAGTGCTGAATCGGACACAGAAACTATTTTTGAATATGATGCACCAGTGATCAATGATGCACCAGTGATTGATGATATGGCTCTTTAACAATCAACAATAATAATTAATAACATAAATGTTTAGTTACATACTTTAATTTACAGATTCATTCAGTGTACTAAAAGTGTTTCTAATTAGTCATAAAAACCCTTTTCTATGGATTAAAATCATAAACACTTCACCTCAAAATATGAGGATTCATGTTATTTCAATGTATTAATTACATAAAAGAAAGTTATCTACATGTATGCCTAGTTATGTCATTTTTTTACAAAATACATTGAGTAAATTGTGGTGTTCTTGGGAAATGAAATATGGATAAAACATGAAAATAGCGTAACCATTTTATGTAACCAATTGGTTACGCAAAGATCATCTGGCGTAACCGAAAAAACGGTTACGTAGAGCATAAACCCGCAACCGATTTTCTGGTTACGCCAAAATTTCAAATTTCATGGCCTGCCACTGCTTAACTTATATCTTACAAATGACAATTCAATACTTACAATGTACACTTCCAGGACAAAGGGGTGGTTTGCATGTACGCACTGTATCATAAGCTCTGTCATTGAAACAACTGGTGTGATTTCGATTCACGGTTGTACATGACAAGGAATAGCAGGGTCGTCTGTCCAACCATGTGGGTTTCCTCCGGGTCATAAATTTATATGCATTATTTAATTAGTAAAGGGAAGAATTCTGTTGATTTCTCCCATCACCTTCAAAAGAATAAATATGCAACAACCCTTGTTGACTGCACTGACGACTTTTATACTGTGAGTATGTTTCGTTGTCTGGTAACTTATCTTTCAATACTATCTTTTGATACTGGTGAATAATGTAAAAACGAGTAGCTGGTTTTTCGATATTCAAATTTCAGTCACCACCAGACTTGCTTGCAAGACTTAAGGCTTTCACCTTAGCCAAGGCAGCAACACGGTCGCCAGATCCATGACAAAGACAATACCCACTACTCACCCCTAAAAAAAAACCCACACACACTTGCACAACTCAGATATTGACATGTTCTTTGCATGCATATTACGATAGAAGGAAAGTGAAAAATATAGTTGAACAATTGTCAACATTATGAACATGAATCGTTAGAATCACAGACGCCAAAATTCTAAATATGCAATCAAAAACTAAAAAATTCCAAGAAATTATAATTTTAGTACATTTTCAAATTTTCAAGAAAAAAAGAGAACGGCATGTATCTCAACTCGACCGGTATCGCATCTGTAATATCCCCGGCTGTACAAAAAAATAACTTTGTCGAAAATCGGTTGGGAATTGGCATAGTTAGGACCGTATTTCATTCATGCACGTTAAAGATTTACATCACTTTCAGTCTGTTCAAAACTTTTGCAATAGATTTAAGTACTAACTGTTTCAAACATAGGAAAACCAATATTCAGAACTCTATCTGTTTTTATACGCCCACATTTTCATGTGGACGTATTATGTCGTCGCCCCTGTTCGTCCACAATTGTTTGTGGACTCTCTACAGGTAACAATTCTTACCCGATTTTGACGAAACTTGAAATATAGGTTTATTCCCAAAAGATCTCGACTGCTTTCGATATTGGCATGTATCGGATCAAAATTTTATGGAGTATCACCCCTTATTGTACGAAAAATCACGTTTTTAGCTTGTGGACCCTATAGAGGTCACAATTTTGAACCGAGTTTGATCAAACATACGTTTATAATCCAAAGATTTTGGTTCCTTTCGATATTTGCGCCTATAGGAACGTAATTTCCTGAATTATGGCCCCTGATTGTCCAAAAAATCACCTTTTTATACGCCCATTGAAATGTGGTCGTATATTGTCGTCGCCCCCGTCCGTCGGTCCGGCGTCCATAATTGCTTGTGGACGCTCTAGAAGCTAAATTTAATATCCGATTAGCTAAATTTAATATCCGATTGACTTTAAATTTATACACAGTGTTTATGGTCATGAGACAAAGAAGCCCATTGATTTTCAGCGTTTTCTAATAAATAGTGCCAGAGTTGTGACCCTTGATTACTTCAAAAAATCTTGTGGATGCTCTGGAGGCCAAAGTTAATATCCGATTGACGTTAAATTTATACACAATGTTTAAGGTCATGAGACGAAAACCTATTGATTTTCAGCGATTTCTGATAATTACTGCCAGAGTTATGGCCCTTGATCACATCAAAAAATCCTGTGGACGCTATAGAGGCCAAAGTTAATACCCAATTGACTTTAAATACACACACATTGTTTAAGGTCATGAGACGAAAAGCCCTATTGATTTTCAGAGATTTCAAATAATTACTGCCAGAGTTATCTCCCTTCATAATTTCAAAAAATCTTGTGACGCTGTAGAGGCCAAACTTATCATCCGATTGACTTCAGATTGATACACAGAGTTTAAGGTGTTGAAACGAACAAGTACATGTATTTTGATTTTCAATGAATTTGATAACTGAACTGCTAAATCCATGATATTAAATGTTTCCAATACTAATTGTTAGCGTGGGGCAAAACTTTTATAAAAAGCAAACAAATTCTAATGATTTTCAGATAATTACATAATGAGTTGTTACTCTTAAGGGCGTTGAGTAGTCTAAAATGCAAATTTTAAAGCTTGCACTGTAATTTTTGTTGATAAGATATGACATTTTTTGTTATTTGAGGTGATAAACTACATATTAATCACCAAATAAATACCAATTTTATTTACCAACTATGTTCCAAACTTGGCCCAAAAGCATGATAAAAAGGGGTATTGATGACAACAAAAGTAGAATTTTCTCAGTTATGCCTGCAGATATTTTCATCAAATTTCGCATGAACAATGCTAATAGCAAGTCCCAAAAATACACTGGTCAATTTTTGGCTATAGGTTGTGGTTTGTCTTGTATCCATGGAAACGCAAAAAAATGATGCGTTTTCTTGGAAATTCTATTAGTACAAGCTCAAAAGATTTATTGATAATCCCACCAGTAGATCGAAAGTGGAGGTTATAAGCTACATTTCGACACCAAAAACGTTAAAAAATACCAACTCAAAGTATTTTAAAATTGTTGTTCATTATTTACCTTCAAACGAGATTTTGCGATTTTGGGTTAATTCTTTGAATACGTCGACAACAAGTATTAAAATACAACAATTCGGATGTAAAAGTAAATAATTACTTCACTGCACTACTCCACCGCACTCTATATCATGTTATGCATTCAAAAAATAGTAATCTTTGACCATAAAAAAAAAAATCTGTCATGTTCCTTTCGTGATAGATAAATAGACCTGGATAATCGCGTCATACAGGGAATTCCTTCTGGTCATGTGACATCTTCCAAAGTTAATACCCAATTGACTTTAAATACACACACACTGTTTAAGGTCATGAGACGAAAAGCCCTATTGATTTTCAGAGATTTCAAATAATTACTGCCAGAGTTATCTCCCTTCATAATTTCAAAAAATCTTGTGACGCTGTAGAGGCCAAACTTATCATCCGATTGACTTCAGATTGATACACAGAGTTTAAGGTGTTGAAACGAACAAGTACATGTATTTTGATTTTCAATGAATTTTGATAACTGAACTGCTAAATCCATGATATTAAATGTTTCCTATACTAATTGTTAGCGTGGGGCAAAACTTTTATAAAATGCAAACAAATTCTAATGATTTTCAGATAATTACATAATGAGTTGTTACTCTTAAGGGCGTTGAGTAGTCTAAAATGCAAATTTTAAAGCTTGCACTGTAATTTTTGTTGATAAGATATGACATTTTTTGTTATTTGAGGTGATAAACTACATATTAATCACCAAATAAATACCAATTTTATTTACCAACTATGTTCCAAACTTGGCCCAAAAGCATGATAAAAAGGGGTATTGATGACAACAAAAGTAGAATTTTCTCAGTTATGCCTGCAGATATTTTCATCAAATTTCGCATGAACAATGCTAATAGCAAGTCCCAAAAATACAGTGGTCAATTTTTGGCTATAGGTTGTGGTTTGTCTTGTATCCATGGAAACGCAAAAAAACGATGCGTTTTCTTGGAAATTCTATTAGTACAAGCTCAAAAGATTTATTGATAATCCCACCAGTAGATCGAAAGTGGAGGTTATAAGCTACATTTCGACACCAAAAACGTTAAAAAATACCAACTCAAAGTATTTTAAAATTGTTGTTCATTATTTACCTTCAAACGAGATTTTGCGATTTTGGGTTAATTCTTTGAATACGTCGACAACAAGTATTAAAATACAACAATTCGGATGTAAAAGTAAATAATTACTTCACTGCACTACTCCACCGCACTCTATATCATGTTATGCATTCAAAAAATAGTAATCTTTGACCATAAAAAAAAAAATCCGTCATGTTCCTTTCGTGATAGATAAATAGACCTGGATAATCGCGTCATACAGGGAATTCCTTCTGGTCACGTGACATCTTCCACTCCCGTTGAAGCCACGTCTGTGTTGATCACGTGACTGGCGTGCAGGACGTCATAATTTATTCAACACCTGATCTAGGTCGGGGAATCAGTCTCGTTTGCTATAAATAGTTTTATTCCTCCCCTCGTATCTCCATTGTTACACATAAAAACGACGCGACTTTCGAGAGTTTTCTGAGTTATTTTATAAGTGGAACAAGTTTGCAAAGACTTAATAAGATTGGCGTTGAAAAGTTAGTGCGAATCTTAGACTGCTCAACGCCCTTAATCAGATTTTAGTGTATTACAAATGTTTCATTACCAAAAAAAGTAAAAATATGCGACAGGCCTTATTGACTGTCCGGACGATTTAGCTGCTGTGGGCGTATGTTTCGTTGCCTGGCAACCTATCTTTTAGCTTCTGGTCCCTCTGGAGGTCACAATTATTATCCGATTTAAAAAAACGTTTGAATATATCACCGTTATACCCTGAGGAAGGTTGAGTTCCAATTTTTGGGAAAATCAAACCATAATTGCCAGACAAAATGGCGGCCGTTTGTATGCGAATACCATTAAAAATGGTATATCATGGTTGTGGACCCTGTAGAGGTCACAATTTTAATTCTTTTTTGATGAAACCTAAAATGCATGTTTATAACCTAAAGATCTTTATTCTTTTCGATATTTGCACATATCAAATTGTAACTTAATGAATTATGGCCTTTGATTGTAGGAAAAATCACCTTCGGTATTGCTTGTTCTCTATCTATCTCTCGAACAATTATTATCCGATTATATTACTGATCTACCCTAAGGGAGGTTGAGTTCGAATTTGGTGAAAATCGTACCAAAATTTCCGGACGAAATGGTCGCCGTTTGTACGCGAATAGTGTAATGGTATATCATGGTTGTGGACTCTCTACAGCTCACAATTCTTATCCGATTTTGACGAAAAGTCACATTTCTAGGTTGTGTACCGTCACACCATAATCATTGTCAGCTTCGAATTTCATGAATATCAGACTGGAACTGACCAAGAAAATGGCTGCTCCCAATACAGTATGAAATACAGGACTTAATGATGTAGGAAAAATCACTTTCGGTATTGCTTGTTCTCTATCCATCTCTCGAAAATGTGGGCGTATCCTGCCTGGCAGTGCAAGCCTATCTTAGTTTCTGAGATCTACACGAGAATACAAAAAATATTTTTCCAAATGGGACAAAAAAAAAAATTCTTATTAGATATTAGGGGGGTTGGGATGGCCTAGTGGTCTAGAGTGCCACGCTTCGACCTCCTAGCTGGCCGGTCACCTCTGGCTTGCAGCCTGCTTTCGAGCCCTGGTGTGAGCGTATGTGGCATGGAATTAGGGGCGCCTTCTCAACCTCGTGCGTTTACTCCGGGCACTCCGGTTTCCTCCTACTGCTAAAGACCCCTACGCGCAAGCGAATTATCGAAATAAAATTAAACCATATGTTAGTCCCGAAATGACCTAGTTTGTGTTGAGTGGAGGTTAAATCCTATTTCTCTCTCTCTCTATTAGATATTAACCAAAAACCAGTGTCATACCTTTCAACATTAATTTTTCAACAATAATTCAGCGGGATGCCTTCCTTATAAATAGCATCAACAGAGAGCTTTATTTTCACTGGTATCAAATGATGACATCATGGAGACAAAAAAAAAACTGGGATATTAATCTCAGGAGTAACTGTTATTTACTAAAATGAATTATTTTCACTCTAGAAGCACATTAAAACACACTTAGTTCACATATTGCCACTTTCAAAAAAAGCTCTCTATATATGCTTTATACGTATGCCAAACGTTCCAATTATGCCCTATTCGGACTTTTGTCAATGTCACACCAATGTGTTCACAGGACTTCGGAATCAGGTACATATCAGCTACTCAAATATGTATCTGGTTCAAAAATTGATTGAATATTCAATGAAATATTGACAATTTTCTGATTTCGTGCATGTTAAAGTAAAGATTTAACATAAAAATCTAATAGTTATTACAGATAAGAGTCCATGCTCAAACTACATCACGTCTTGTATCACAGATGCAAAATTCGTACTTCTGCACGATACTACTGCAAGATACAACTACAACCTCATAAAAATTGGACTTGCTTATAAACAACCTGAGCCGTCAATTTGTGTCGAGATGATTACGGTTATGAGGTAATTTTGACAAAGAAGAAACAGTATTAATTCAAAGATTTTTTTCCGCTACCCATGACAATAAGAAAAATTGTACAATGTTTTCACACAATTCGATTGATAAGGGTGGCCTAGTGGTCTAGAGTGCCGCGCTTCGACCTCTAGCTGGTCGGTCACCTCTGGCTTGCGGCTGTGGTTTCGATCCCTGGTGTGAGCGTATGTGGCATGAAGATAGGGGTGCCTTTTCAACCTCGTAGGTTTCCTCCGGGCACTCAGGTTTCCTGCCACTGCTAACACCTACATGCAAGCAAATTATTGAAATAAAATTAAACCATATGTTAGTAGTCCCGAAAAGTTTGTGTCGAGTGGACTTAAACCCAATTTCTCTCTCTCTCTCTCTCGATTGATAAAGTTTGAAAAAAATTGTTGGCAGCGAGAAACAGGCGGTATTTATACACAGTGTTTAAGGTCATGGGACGAAGAATCCTATTGATTCTCAGCAATTTCCGATAATTACTGTTAAAGTCATGGCCCTTGTTTTTCAGCGATTTCCAATAAAAACTGCCAGAATTATGGCGATTTCCGATTATTACTGTTAGAGTTATGGCCCTTGATCACTTCAAAAAATCTTGTAGACGCTCTAGAGGCTAAGGTTAAAAACTGATTGACTTTAAATTTATGCACAGTGTTTAAGGTTACGATACAAAGAATCCTATTGATTTCCAGCAATTTCCAATAATTACTGCCAGAGTTATGGCCCTTGATCACTTCAAAAAATCTTGTGGACGCTCTAGAGGCCAAAGTTAATATTCAATTTATACAGTGTTTAAGGTCATAAGACGAAGAAGCCAATTGAGTTACGGCGATTTCTGATAATAACTACCAGAGTTATGGCCCTTGATCACTTCAACAAATCTTGTGGACGCTCTAGAGGCCAAAGTTAATATTCGATTGACTTTAAATTTATACACAGTGTTTAAGGTCATGAGAAGAAGAATCTGCCCGACTCATCTCCCTTGATCACTTTGAAAAATCTTTTGTAACGCTCTAGAGGCCAAACTTAAGGCTTTGAAGCGAGTAAGTATTTTGATTTTCAATGAATTTTGATAACTGAACAGCTAAATCAATGATTTTAAATGTTTCGTACATAAGCGTTAGCATGGGGCAGAACGTTATAAAAACCAAACAAATTCTAATGATTTTCTGATAATTACGTTATGAGTTGTTAATCATAATCAGATTTCAGAGTATTATAAATGTTTCATTACCAAAAAAAAGAAGAACATTCGACAACTCTTGTTGACTGTCCCGGACGAATTAGCTGCTGTGGGCGTATGTTTCGTAAGTTAACATTTGATAAGAAAACTTGTATTGTTTGAATCGGATAGACACTAGCTATCCAAAAATATAATCAAAATTTGAAAATTCGAAAAAATAAAAATTGTAGAAAATTTTCCAATTTTCACTAAAAAAAAATGAGAGCGACAAAGTTTCTAAATTCCATAGGTTTGATCTACTGTCTGCTCGGAAATGTCTTCCCATATCCAAAAATGTACATATCTAAAAAATCGATTGAGAATTAGATGAGTTATGACCGATTTCAATTTTCGTGCATGTTAAAGATTTGACACATTTTTCGCTATGCACACAATTTTCATTTTACATTTAATCACTAACTACCACCCAGTTTCTCAAGGGAAAATCAAACTTCAGACTTCTATCTCTTATAGTTGCTGAGAAATGGGCAAAATATGGAAAAAAAAATAATAATAAACTATATCTACTAAGCAGATATTAAAGCTTTCATATTCACAGTCACTTCCTGTCACATCTCATGGGTCATATAAATAATCCGAACAAGAAAAAATAAATCATTAAATCGGTCACAATCTAGTGAAGTTAATATCATTTTTCACTCGTAAACAACTTTGTCGGTACAAAGAACATCAAAGGCGAAATTTGAATTTTGAAATAGTCAAATACCAAAAATTCGACCCGTATCCCGTCTATCCAGAAATGTATTAATTTCAGAAATAGGAGACACATTGAACATACTATGCCCTATTGTGTTTGTTTAAAAGCCCGTAAATGTTTATTTTTCACTATTTTTGATATTCACTTGAAAATGGCGACCATCAGTTGACCTAAATCAAAATTCTGCGCAGAACGTTTTTTAGGCATTTCTTCAAGGATTCTGTAAGTAAAATATCGTAAAAGCCTTAGTGACTTTTCACGTTTCAATATGGTGGCCATTCCGATTCGATCGACAAACTCCATTCTAACCTATATTTCGTTGATTTTTTTGAAAACTTTGATCCTTAATTTCGTCATTGGGATATAATTTAGAAAATTTTTAATCATAATTTTAAAGTCGCATCAGTAAAATCTACTTATATACTAAATTTCATGAAACTATTAAAGAAGTTGTCAAATTGTTTTAAACTTCCGGTTCGAAATCACAGCAACGAATTTTCGAAATTCGAAAATGTGAAACTGCAGATGAAAATGATTTTTTTCAAGGTATTCAAAGAAAAAAGGATTAGTAAAATCTGTCAAAAAACAACAAATTACGACTATGCATTGTCAATTTTTTCGTTCGTAAATTTCAGTGATTTCAGATTCGTAAAAAATACATGTAATCAACAGCTACCACCGATTTTTGGGGGGATAGGTAAAAGTTTCATAGAGATACCGTGGTTAGATTCTGAGAAATCTGATTTGTGGATAAAACACAAAAAAAAAATGATAATAACTTTAACAGAAACAATAAGCTTTCATATGAAATATGAAGCTTAATAATAGTAATAATCTTAGTAATAACACTAGTGTTTCACCTTGATGAAACCCTGAAAAGGCAGATTTCAAAGATATCTCTAAGTAATCTAACAGAATGTCTCCAAAACACATTTTATCAAATCAGTTTTTTTTAAAAACAAACAAATTAAATCATAAATGAGGATGCCAGAGCTGTGGATTCACGTGAAAGCTGCACTTTCTTCTTGCTTTTCGATATTGGTGAATAATGTAAAAAAAAAGATTATAAATGTATTGATGATTTTTTTTTTATTTCATGTACATCAGTTATAATAGAGGTAAGAATCATTTGTACTTAATTTTATATACCAACATCTGTAGTATGTCTTTTCGTCCAATCATCAGTCGTCCACAATTTCTTGTGAACACTCTGCTGGCTATATTTATCATCTGATTGTTTTGAAATTGATATATGTTGTTTACACTAGTGAGATGGATAAGCCTTTTTATACGCCCACATAGAAATGTGGACGTATATTGCCGTCGCCCCCGTCCGTCCGTCTGTCGGTCCGTCGGTCCGTCCATCGTCCACAATTTTTTGTGAACGCACTAGAGGCCAGGGTTAATATCCGATTGACTTTAAATTTATACACAGTGTTTAAGGTCATGAGACGAAGAAGCCTATTGATTTTCAGCAATATCCGAAAATTACTGCCAGAGTTATGACCCTTGATCATTTTGAAAAATCTTGTGAACGCTCTAGAGGCTAAAGTTAATATCCGATTGACCTTAAATTTACACACAGTGTTTAAGGTCATGAGACGAAGAAGCCTATTGATTTTCAGCGATGTCCGATAATTACTGACAGAGTTATGACCCTTGATCACTTTGAAAAATCTTGTGAACGCTCTAGAGGCTAAAGTTAATATCCGATTGACCTTAAATTTACACACAGTGTTTAAGGTCATGAGACGAAGAAGCCTATTGATTTTCAGCGATGTCCGATAATTACTGACAGAGTTATGACCCTTGATCACTTTGAAAAATCTTGTGAACGCTCTAGAGGCTAAAGTTAGTATTGGATTGACTTTAAATTTATACACAGTGTTCAAGGTCATGATACGAAGAAGCCTATTGATTTTCAGCAATATCCGATAATTACTGCCAGAGTTATGACCCTTGATCACTTTGAAAAATCTTGTGAATGATCAAGAGGCTAAAGTTAATATCCGATTGACTTTAAATTTATACACAGTGTTTAAGGTCATAAGACGAAGAAGCCTATTGATTTTCATGGATTTCCGATAATTAGTGCCAGAGTTATGGCCCTTGATCACTTCAAAAAATCTTGTGGATGCTCTAGAGGACAAAGATGATGTCCGATTGACTTCAAATTTATACATGGTGTTTAAGGTCATGAGACGAAGAAGCCTATTGATTTTCAGCGATTTCTGATAATTAGTGCCAGAGTTGTGTCCCTTGATCACTTCAAAAAATCTTGTGGATGCTCTAGAGGCCAAAGTTAATATCTGATTGACTTTAAATTTATACACGGTGTTTAAGGTCATGAGACGAAGAAGCCTATTGATTTTCAACGATCTCTGATAATTATTGCCAGAGTTATGGCCCTTGATCATATCAAAAAATCCTGTGGACGCTCTAGAGGCCAAAGTTGATATCCGATTGACTTTAAATTTACACACACTGTTTAAGGTCATGAGACGAAGAAACCTACTGATTTTCAGCGATTTCAAATAATTACTTCCAGAGTTATCTCCCTTGATCACAATCAAAAAGCCTTGTGACACTATAGATGCCAAACTTATCATCCGATTGATTTCAGATTGATACACAGAGTGTTGAAACGAACAAGTATTTTGATTTTCAATGAATTTTTCTAACTGAACAGCTAAATCCATGATATTAAATATTTCCTATACTAATTGTTAGCGTGGGGCAAAACTTTATAAAAAGCTAACAAATTCGAATGATTTTCAGATAATTACATAATGAGTTGTTACTCTTAATCAGATTTTAGTGTATTACAAATGTTTCATCCCCCCAAAAAGTAAAAATATGCGACAACCCTTGTTGACTGCCCGGACGATTTAGCTGCTGTGGGCGTATGTTTCGTTGCCTGGCAACCTATCTTTAATTTAAGTTAAATTTGTCTGAGGTTATGGCCCGTGTTTCACTTTAGTGAACCTTGTAAAGCCAAAAGTTATCATCCAATCTGTCTGAGAATTGTACAAATCATTGACACTTATTGGCAGATCACTGCAGACGTAGCCACGCCCCCTAGAAGGGAGATAGCCGAATTAAAGCCTGCCAAACAATGATTAGGGCTGTTTTAAGATTCAGCGATGTACACAGCAATTTTTCCTCAAGGTATCAGTCGTACATACCTTCGTTAAGGCAGAAACATCACGCTACAGCTTTTTCAAGGGGGTCACACTTCAAATCCATGTCACTATCGGCCAGTATTGATGTAAATTACATTCATGTTTTCGCTCAAATTTATCGAAGCATGCAAAAATCGAACGAACCACACCAGACATCAATATATGCCAACATAGAAGAACGGACTATAACAGAGGCTCACTGTAGCTGTAAAGCATGGTAAATATCAGCTTTTTTTCCCTATAAAAATATCATTGATTCGTAAATTATTTTCTAAAATGGTAATTATTCATTTTTATACGCCCACATTTTCATGTGGACGTATTATGTCTTCGCCCTTGTCCTTCCGGACGTCTGTCCGTCCACAATTGTTTGTGGACTCTCTACAGGTCACAATTCTTACCCGATTTTGACGAAACTTGAAATATAGGGTTATAACCCAAAGCAATCTGATTAAAACACAGATCCAGTTTCGTTTCGTTTTTTATAGTTCAGAATTTCATTTTTACTTGTCTTCACTACTCTTGGATCTGGAGGACTTATTATTTAACTAGTGTTCTGTCTGAAATGAAGGGTCAGCCAATCAAATGGTCTGTGGAATCGACCGTTTGACCTTTTCATGCGTGGAACTGTGGGTAGATATTACCAGCCAATGACACCAGCTGATAGAAATCAAAACAAAACAAAAGTAGATTTTAAAAAGCATGGCGGTTGCTAATTGGTTAATCGAATGACTGGCGTTATCGGGTCAAATGTCCTGTGCTTGATTCCTGACGTCATAGAACGTGAGCTCCCACTACAACTTGTTAGATCTACATGAGTGTAGGCCATCGAAAGTATAAAAAACGAAACGAAATATAGATCTATATTTTTAATTAGATTGAACCCAAAGGTCTTGGCTCCTTTCGGTGTTTGCGCATATCGGATCGTAACTTCCTGAATTATGGCCCCTGATTGTACGCAAAATTGCCTTTTTATACGCCCACATTGAAATGTGGTCGTATATTGTTGTCGCCCCCGTCCGTCCGTCGGTCCGGCTGTCCGTCTACAGGCTAAAGTTAATATTGACTTTAAATTTATACACAGTGTCTTAGGTCATGAGACGAAGAAGACTTTTAATTTTCAGCGATTTCCGATAATAACTACCAGAGTTATGGCCGTTGATCACTTTAATCCGATTGACTTTAAATTCATACACAGCGTTTAAGATCATAAGACAATGACGCCTATTGATTTTCGGCGATTTCCGATAATTAGTGCCAGAGTTATGGCCCTTGATCTTTTTAAAAAAATCTTGTGGACGCTCTAAAGGTCAAAGTTAATATCCGATTGACTTTAAATTTATACACAGTGTTTAAGGTCATAAGACGAAGAAGCCTATTGATTTTCAGCGATTTCCGATAATTAGTGCCAGAGTTATGGCCCTTGATCACTTCAAAAAATCTTGTGGACGCTCTAGAGGCCAAAGTTAATATCCGATTGACTTTAAATTTATACACAGTGTTTAAGGTCATAAGACGAAGAAGCCTATTGATTTTCAGCGATTTCCGATAATTAGTGCCAGAGTTATGGCCCTTGATCACTTCAAAAAATCTTGTGGACGCTCTAGAGGCCAAAGTTAATATCCGATTGACTTTAGATTTATACACAGTGTTTAAGGTCATGAGACGAAGAAGCCTATTGATTTTCAGCGATTTCAAATAATTACTGCCAGAGTTATCTCCCTTGATAACTTCAAAAATTCTTGTGATGCTATAGAGGCCAAAGTTACCATCCGATTGACTTCAGATTGATACATAGAGTTTAAGGTGTTGAAACGAACAAGTATTTTGATTTTCAATGAATTTAGATAACTGAACAGCTAAATCCATGATATTAAATGTTTCATGTATATACTAATTGTTAGCGTGGGGTAAAACTTTAAAAAAAGCAATCAAATTCTAATGATTTTCTGATAATTACATGATGAGTTGTTACTCTTAATCAGTTTTTAGTGTATTACAAATGTTTCATTACCGAAAAAAAGTAAAAATATGCGACAACCCTTGTTGACTGCCCGGACGATTTAGCTGCTGTGGGCGTATGTTTCGTTGCCTGGCAACCTATCTTTTTAGCTTGTGGTCCCTCTGGAGGTCACAATTATTTTCCGATTTAAAAAAACGTTTGATTATATCACCGTTACACCTTAAGGTTTGAGTTCGAATTTCGGGAAAATCGGACCAAAATTGACAGACAAAATAGCCGCCGTTTGTACGCGAATACTGTTAAAAAATGGTATATCATGGTTGTGGACCCTGCATAGGTCACAATTTTAATTCGATTTTGATGAAACTTGAAATGCGTAATGGATTGTAACTTCCTGAATTATGGCCCCTGGTTGTCCGAAAAATCACCTACGGTCTCTCTGGAGGTCACAATTATTATCAGATTCAAAAAAACATTTGACTCTATCACCGTTACACCCTACAGAAGGTTGAGTTCGAATTTCTTACCCAGTTACTAGCAACATGATCCCCAATCGAATTTGAAGCTTACTGAAATGCACCTTTATAACCCAAGGATTTTAATTCATTTCAATATTTTCGATATTTGTAACTTAATGATGTAGGAAAAATCACTTTCGGTATTGCTTGTTCTCTACCCATCTCTCGAAAATGTGGGCGTATCCTGCCTGGCAGTGCCAGCCTATCTTTATACGTCCACATTCATAATGTGAACGTATTATGCCGTCGCCCCTGTGTGTGTGTGCACACGTGTGTGTGTGTGTGTCTGTGGTTCGCCTACAAGGCGCAATTCTTCATGGATTTTCTTCAAACTTGGTATACTTATTCCTTATACCCCAAGGAAGATCCCTATTGTTTTTGGTGCATGCCCGACCCCCAGGGGCAGAGCCACGCCCATTTCTAGTATTTGTTTGTTTGTTGTCTACAGACCACATTTCTTGACTTATAATCTTGAAACTTTGCATACACATTCTTTGTACCCTAGAGAACATCCCTATCGTTTGGGGTGCATGCCCAACCCCCAGGGGCAGAGCCACGCCAGTTTTCTTTTCGTGCGTCTTTGTGTCGCCTACAGGGCGCAATTCTTACTGGATTTTCTTCAAACTTGGTACACTTATTCCTAATACCCCAAGGAAGATCCCTATTGTTTTTGGTGCATGCCCGACCCCCAGGGGCAGAGTCACGCCCATTTCTAGTATTTGTTTGTCGTCTACAGGCCACATTTCTTAAGTTATAATCTTGAAACTTTGCATACACATTCTTTGTACCCTAGGGAACATCCTTATCGTTTGAGGTGCATGCCCAACCCCCAGTGGCAGAGCCACGCCCATTTTCTTTTCGTGTGTCTTTGTGTCGCCTACAGGGCGCAATTCTTACTGGATATTCCTCAAACTTTTTATACTTATACCCCAAGGAAGATCCCTATTGTTTTTGGCGCATGCCTGACCCCCCAAGGGCAGAGCCACGCCCATTTCTAGTATTTGTTTGTTTGTCGTCTACAGGCCACATTTCTTAACTTATAATCTTGAAACTTTGCATACACATTCTTTGTACCCTAAGGAACATCCCTATCGTATGCCCAACCCCCAGGGGCAGAGCCAAGCCCATTTTCTTTTCGTGTGTCTTTGTGTCGCCTACAGGGCGCAATTCTTACTGGATTTTCTTCAAACTTTGTATACTTACTCTTTATACTCTATGGATGATCCCTATCATTTGGTGCATGCCCAACCTCCAGGGGCAGAGTCAGGCCCATTTTCTTTTTGTGTGTCGCCTACAGGCCACAATTCTTAATCGTTCATTTTGAAACTTAAAATACTTATTCCTTATACCCTAAGGATGATCCCTTTTGTTTTGGGTGCATGCCCGACCCCCCTGGGACAGCAACACCCATTTCTTGTATTTGTTTGTCTGTCGTCTACAGGCTGCATTTCTTAAGGTATCATCTTGAAACTTTGAATACTTATTCTTGGTACCTTAAGGAAGATCCCTATTGGTTTTGGTGCATGCCCGACCCCCAGGGACAGTGCCACGCCCATTTTCTTTTTGTCTGTCTGTGTGTCACCTACAGCCCACAATTCCTAATCGATCGTCTTGAAAACTTTTTTTTATACTTATTCCTTATACCCTATGGCTGACCACTATTATTTTTGGTGCATGCCGGACCCCCGGGACAGAGCCCCGCCCAATGCCTTTGTGTGTCGTGTTGCCCTACAACATGCAATTCTTAACAGATCCTTTTAAAACTTTACATATCTATACCTATACCCTAAAGATGACCCCTATTGTTTTTGGTGATTTCCTAACCCCCAAGGACAGAGCCGTGCCAATTTTTACTTCGTGTCTGTGTGTGTTGTCTACAGGGCACGATTTTAAATGGATCGTCTTTAAACTTGGGATATGTATTCCTTTATAGCCTAAGGACGTCAACTGCATGTCCCGACTCCCACAGGCAAGACACGCCCAATTTTTGTGTTTGTCGTTTACAGGCCGCAATTCTGAATGAAGCAGCTTGGTACTTGGCTTATGTATTCCTTATAGCCTGAGGGCATCCACTATTGATTTTGATGAATGTCCCGACCAACAGGGACAGGGCCACGCCCACTTTTTGCCTTTAGCGTTAGGAAGGCACAATTCTGAATGGATTATCTTGGTATACTTATTCCTTATACTCCAAGGACGGCAACTATCGGTGTTGAGCCACGACCCTCAACGCTAAACAAACCAAACGCCTAGTCTTCTTGACAAAGTACCATATCAATCAAAGCAGGAATGTGGACGTATATTGTAGCGTTAGCGTTATGTTTAGAGGTCTTTTTCTCGAAAAGTCAACGTAATTTTTTTTTTGGAACTTCTTCTACAGAGAGTTTTATCGGTAGTCTTAGGTATGAAACCATTGCGCAACAGTTAGAAATATCAGGAGTATGAGAACAAAGGGATCGAAATTGAAAACGTCATCTTTCATTGTTAAGCGAAACATGCAGTAAGCGTTGATACAATCTGTACGTATTACCAACATTTAGAGCATATTCAAAAGTCCCCTTTTCTCTCACAGTGACGATATTTGATCTAAAAGTATTTCAATTTTGAGTGTTTTCTTCTATTCAAAATATGGGTTTAATGGCCGTGTAACAGAAATAGTTGATTGCTGTGTGTAATAATTATTCTTTGAATTAATATTGTTTCTTCTTTGTCACAATTATCTCATAACGGTAATCATCTCGACACAAATTGACGGCTCCCGTTCTTTATAAGCAAATCCAATTTTGAAGAGGTTGCAGTTGTATCTTGCAGTAGTATCGTGCAGAAGTACGAATATTGCAGCTTTGACAGAAGGCATGGTGTAGTTTGAGCATATACTCTATCTGTAATAAATGATAAAATTTTATATGTTAGTGGTGCCAAATCTTTAACGTGCACGAACTCAGAAAATTGTCGATATTTCATTGCATATTAAATCAATTTTTGAACCAGTTGCATATTTGAGTAGCTGACATGAACGCGATTCCAAAGTCCCGTGTAACACATTCGTGTGAAATCGACAAAAGTCCGAATTGGTTATAAGTGGAACGTTTTGCATACATATAAAGCATATATAGAGAGCTTTTTTAAAAACTGGCAATATTTGAACTAAGGGTGTTTGAATGGTAACCAATATCTGGTACTGGTGCTTCTAGAATGAAAATAATTCATTTTAGTAATTAACAGTTACTCCTGAAATTAATATCCCAGGTTTTTTGTCTACATGAGGTCATCATTTGATATCAGTGAAAATGAAGCTCTCTGTTGAAGCTATTTATAAATAAGGTACCCCAGAGTTATAAATATGAAAAGTTAATGTTGAAAGGTGCGATTTGGGGTTTTGGTTATTACCTTATACTTAAGGTATTTTTTTTGTCTCATTCGGAAAACTGTTTTGTTTTTAATACTCGTTTAGATCTCTGAAACTAAAACAGAAAGAGTTCTTAACTTAAATCTCTTAAACTTAAAATTTGACCTTAACTTAAATATAAGCCGTATTCACTAAACGCATTTTCGCTAGATTTGAAGTTACAATCGATTTTAAGTTAAGTCAGCTACTACCCTGCCTTAACTTAAAATCACAACAAAATGGCTGCCAACTTCATCAGACGTCAGTTGTTTGCTAGGCCTGAAAGAGTTATAAGAGACTGAACAAACCCGTTAGAAATTCTAAATCCCAAAGAAATACGTTCCCGCTAATGTTTTTTTTCCCGAGACCATCCTCTACTTGGTCCGTATTTTGCATATTAATTTAAAAAGGCCAACCAGGCGGTCGTCGCCCCTGCCGGTGTTACTACAACTTTTGGTAGCCCTGAGATTTTTTGCTTCTGGCAGCTATCAGCTCGTTATTTCGGACACACTGCACATATCACAACCCACTGTAAGCCTGACCATATGCAGGTTGGCAAATGCCCTTAAACAAATTTCCAACAAGGGTAATACAATTCCCAACTGAACGAGAAGAAGCAGACGTTTCTCGGCGCTTTTTCAACATCGCAGGTTAGTTGTAAAGTCACAGTCAGATAAAGTTTATTTTAAGTTACGCCTACTGTACACATTATGTCTTCGTAGCGTGTTTAACGAGAAGACAATCAAGAGTTACACACGACTGTCTTTATAATAAATACAAAATCGCAAAGCGAATTGTTACGACCGCCAAACTGTCCGAAGTGCTTGACGTTTGTTGACACTTTGACATAACCTTGAACTTTTCATGATAAATTAATACTTCCGGACGGGAGACTATTCACTTTGTTACAAATGGGCAAGAAGACAATTCGGACAAATTAACAATTTCGTCTATAATGAAAGACTATTATGTTTAAAGCTCTTCATTCATATTATTATTCTGAATAACGGTACTTCTTGAAAAAAAAAAAGAATTATAAACTGCCTTCAATAATATGTTAATATAGCTTAATAAAATTAATATTGAAATAATTTTGTTTCAGTTCAGTAATATGCTTAAATAAATTCCATCAACTTTTTTTTTTAATATTTTAAAAATAACTTTTCTGTTTTAGGTTTTCTTAATGAAATTGGATGCATTGACGGCTGCTTGATAAAGATTAAAAAACCTACTTTTAATACAAAAGAATACATTTGTCGAAAAGGTTATCCTGCACTGAATATTAAAATGCTAATCATGCAACTAATTTAGGCTATAGTTAATTGCCTGTGTAATTAAATTTTGAAATTGTTTAAATTTGCTAGAGATTACGAGTACAACATGAATCTGATTGCCATGGAAAAAGACTGGTTGTTGTTGATCAATAGTAAACCCCAATCAGACATTAACTTTTTTTTCTAAAACTTTAATTTCAAGTTCACATTTTTTTTTTTTAATTTTATAAGCTCGATTTCCTCTATCATCCACTGCTTATTTAAATGTGTTGAGGTGGATGCAGCGGCAGCTCTTTTTTTCTTCGAATTCAAAGCATTTTTAGGCCTTTCTTCTGTAAGTAAATGAATTACACAACATAAATAAAAAATACCAACTATGAAAAATAGAAAAAGACTTAAGACAATATATCATTTAACAGATGGGTCTATGCAGGATATTTTCCTCAGTTTAAACTTAAAAAAAAAAAAACAATCCTATTATTCCTATTTAAAACATATTTTAAGTGTTAAATTTCAAGACAAAAATCATGCATTTTTTTTAATTTGCTTCTCAATTAACAAAACATTGTCACTCATTGCGTGATTTCAATTATATCTTTGTAATTGAACGAAATTGAATCCTTTTTGGACTAATATTCTCTATTAGAGATTCAACTTTCACAATATTGTAGTTTATGGCCTTCTGCTGGATCAGCTGAAACACGAATAAAATTTACGTTCATAACACAGAAGTAGCCATTTCGATCGCATATCATATATTCTCACTTTAACACAATAATATTCATGTATACTGCACAAAATAATTAATGTAGATAAATGTTGACTATTACTATTAGTGTAATAAAGATGAAGTTCAACTTCCTACTTTTGTGCACCAACCGGGATCATAATGACGTGCATATAGCCTACTATGCAGTGACAGCAGTGTGCTATGAGGAAAGTTTAACTTTGAAATTTTCACCTCCTTGGGCATTTTTACTTACTCCTCACTGAATTCCCACTGTTAAATGTTTTTTATGAGCAGTCGCACTTTACATTTACACAGACAAAATTAAATATAATATACCTGAACTATTATTAGATTGGCCAGCTGTGTCTGTTTCTTCTATAAAAAATAAACCAAAACATTTAATAAAGCGTGGGAAATATTATAAGATATTACTGTATATTATGTATGCTAACATCAAAATTATTATATCTGATAGTTTTTATAACTACAAAAAATACACTGCATATTGCTTTTTTTTTTCAAATTTAATCAATAAATGGCTCTTGAAAAAATTTCAAAATTTATTTGGATCAGTTTAGTCGTACATGTACATACATGTACCTTCATTTAAGTCCAGAATATTGTCTGCAGTGATGAAACTGCAGCTTGGCACAATCACAGGCTCATTGACAGGCTCAAACATGTGGCTTCCTTTCAAATTAAATTTAAAGAGCTGTTAAAATAATAGTAGTTAAAAAAATAGATACCTGATATTGCGGATGCGATAACGGTCGAATTGAGATAACCATGTCGTTCTCAATTGTTTTTGAAAATTTACTAAAATTGTTATTTCTTGCAATTTTGATTTTGAAATACATATTTGGATTTCCGACATATGTCCAATTCTGTTGATCTGGTACTATAATGATCTGAATTGTTCAACTTTATTTTGTATTTCCTTTGATCCTAATGCGCGATTATTCTTTCTTTTTCCACTTTGCCTATTTCGCAGCATCTATAAGAGGTAGAGGTCTGAAGTTTGATTCCAAAGTCCCTTGTAACACATTGGTGTGACATCGACAAAAGTCCGAATTGGTTTTAAATGGAACGTTTTGCATACGTATAAAGCATAATATAGAGAGCTTTCTTTTTAAAACTGGCAATATTTGAACTAAGGGTGTTTGAATGGTTACCAATATCTGGTACTGGCGCTTCTAGAATGAAAATTATTCATTTTTATACGCCCACATTGAAATGTGGTCGTATATTGTCGTCGCCCCGGTCCGTCCGTCCGTCGGTCCGTCCGTCCGTCCGTCGGTCCGGCGTCCACAATTGCTTGTGGACGCTCTACAGGCTAAAGTTAATATCCGATTGACTTTAAATTTATACACAGTGTTTATGGTCATGAGACGAAGAAGCCTATTGTTTTTCAGCGATATCCGATAATCAGTGCCAGAGTTATGGCCCTTGATCACTTCAAAAAATCTTGTGGACGCTCTAGAGGCCAAAGTTAATATCCGATTGACTTCAAATTTATACACAGTGTTTAAGGTCATAAGACGAAGAAGCCTATTGATTTTCAGCGATTTCCGATAATTAGTGCCAGAGTTATGGCCCTTGATCACCTCAAAAAATCTTGCGGACACTCTAAAGGTCAAAGTTAATATCCGATTGACTTTAAATTTATACACAGTGTTTAAGGTCATAAGACGAAGAAGCCTATTGATTTTCAGCGATTTCCGATAATTAGTGCCAGAGTTATGGCCCTTGATCACTTCAAAAAATCTTGTGGATGCTCTAGAGGCCAAAGTTAATATCCGATTGACTTCAAATTTATACACAGTGTTTAAGGTCATAAGACGAAGAAGCCTATTGATTTTCAGCGATTTCCGATAATTAGTGCCAGAGTTATGGCCCTTGATCACTTCAAAAAATCTTGTGGACGCTCTAGAGGCCAAAGTTAATATCCGATTGACTTTAAATTGATACACAGTGTTTAAAGTCATAAGACGAAGAAGCTTATTGATTTTCAGCGATTTCCGATAATTAGTGCCAGAGTTATGGCCCTTGATCACTTCAAAAAATCTTGTGGACGCTCTAGAGGCCAAAGTTAATATCCGATTGACTTTAAATTTATACACAGTGTTTAAGGTCATAAGACAAAGACGCCTATTAATTTTCAGCGATTTCCGATAGTTAGTGCCAGAGTTATGGCCCTTGATCACCTCAAAAAATCTTGTGGACGCTCTGGAGGCCAAAGTTAATATCCGATTGACTTTAGATTTATACACAGTGTTTAAGGTCATGAGACGAAGAAGCCTATTGATTTTCAGCGATTTCAAATAATTACTGCCAGAGTTATCTCCCTTGCCAAAGTTACTATCCGATTGACTTCAGATTGATACATAGAGTTTAAGGTGTTGAAACGAACAAGTATTTTGATTTTCAATGAATTTAGATAACTGAACAGCTAAATCCATGATATTAAATGTTTCATGTATATACTAATTGTTAGCGTGGGGTAAAACTTTATAAAAAGCAATCAAATTCTAATGATTTTCTGATAATTACATAATGAGTTGTTACTCTTAATCAGTTTTTAGTGTATTACAAATGTTTCATTACCGAAATTAGTAAAAATATGCGACAACCCTTGTTGACTGCCCGGACGATTTAGCTGCTGTGGGCGTATGTTTCGTTGCCTGGCAACCTATCTTAGTAATTAGTTACTCCTGAAATTAATATCCCAGGTTTTTTGTCTACATGACGTCATCATGTGATACCAGTGAAAATGAAGTTAGTACTTAGATCTATTGCGAAAGTTGTGAACAGACCGGAAGTGATGTAAATCTTTAACGTGCAGGAATAAAAATCGGTACTAATTATGTCAATTCCCAACCGACTTTCGAAAAAGTTATATTTTTATACAGCGGGGGATATTGCTGATGCGATAACGATCGAATTGAGATAGCACGTCGTTCTCTCTTTTCTTGAAAATTTTGAAAATGTACTAAAATTAAAATTTCTTGGAATTTTTGATTGCGTGCTTAGATTTCCGGCGTCTGTACGATTCTACCGATCCAAGTTCATTAGGGTTTCACACTGCGTAGCTTGTGTGAAACACTATTGTTTTTGTTAAAATTATTAGGGTTTCACACTGAAACACTATTGTTTTTGTTAAAATTATTAGGGTTTCACACCGTGAAGCTTGTGTGAAACACTATTGTTTTTGTTAAAATTATTATTAGGGTTTCACACTGCGAAGCTTGTGTGAAACACTATTGTTTTTGTTAAAATTATTATTCTTATTATTATTATTCTTCTTTTGTTTTGAGTAGATCTCAGCAACTGCTTGTCGCATCGTTACGATTTCTTCAGTTTTTACTGGGAAAGTGGGTGTGACTTAGAGGATAAAGCTATTTTAAACGTTCTGTGACAATGCGAAATGTCCGAAATCACCGAAGTTATCGTTTTTTAAAATATTGCAGTAATTTTAACAATAATCATGGGATTTTAACTTCCGATACATTTTGGCATAGCCGGAGACATGGCACATAGCTACGCTACTTTCGATTTTTGATTTTCGGCAAATCTTCGAAGATATTAGGCGCCAAATTTTGAATTAAAGAGTCATCTGACTTGCGCAAAAATGTTAAAAATTTTTGTCTCACTAATTTTCCTTGGCCGCCATTGGCTAATTCAGTTTTTCAGTCCTAGATTATTTTTTTATTGTTCGATTGGTATAAAACAAAGTTCATATGCTTCGTTGTCTCAATTGTCATTTTTTTGTTACCAATAGTGTTATCTGTCGTCACCGGAAGTGGCATAATTTTACCAAAAACTACAATTTTGACAGTTATTTTTCTTCTTCGAAAACAAATATTATTTTTTTGAAAAATTATATGACTCAAAGAGTGTGTCTTTTCATGGCGCAAAAAATGTAGGAAGCAGTTTTTTTAATTTCGATTTCATTTTCGAGCAAATTGGATTAAGAAGTGAAAAAAGGCGTAAAATTGACTTATTTACAACCCATTCAGGCTTTTTAGATTTTAAAATATTTTTACATAACTCTTATAGACTTGTAGCTATAATCAATACGAAGAGAATGTATGTGAAAATTGGTTTGTAATATAAGCAGTTGCCAAGAAATGGGCAGTTCTGCATAAGTCACTGTTTTCTTTATTTTGTGTGTAATAAAGTCAATTATTATTGGATTTTTTATAAAAGTGACATCATTTGATTCAACAAGCATATAGTGTCATATCAAGTTGATTACAATTTAAAATTGACACTGGAAGTGACGTCATTTTGTCAAAAACTGCATTTTAAACTTTTTAAATCGATGATTTATTCAACCAAGAATTACTTAATATGTATTAATAATTTTAACTTTTGGTTTAAATTCACATACACAACTCATATGGTCATATAGATATCATAAAATTGTTTCTAACTTGTTCGGTTGCCGAGAAATAGACGGTTTTCTACAGGTCACTTTTGAAGGGTTTGGGGCCATAAAAGAGTCAATTATTATTCGATTTTCATAAACGTTACACAATGTTATACCTAATGCCATTTGGGATTTCATACAAGTAATGTAAGATTTTCATTATCACCGGAAGTAATGTCATTTTGGCAAAAACTGTATTTTTAGCCTTCAAAACAGATATTTTATTCAAATGAGTCTGTTTTGAAATCTTTTTCAAATTATGGTATTTGATGTCAATCAACAAATAGAATGAAGCCATACGATAATACAGATACCACAAAATGGTTTCTAACTTGTACGGTTGCCGAGAAATAGCCGATTTTCTACAAGTCACTTTTCAAGTTTTTTGGTCTTTAAAAGTGGCAATTATTATTCGATTTACATAAAATTTTCACTGTTTGATATCGTATGCCATTTCTGATTTCATAAGACTAATTGAACATTTTCATTAACACCGGGAGTAATTTAATTTTGTCAAGATCATTTACAAGTAACAAATGTATAAAATGAATTGATATTGCTGGATTTTGTTGATTCTGCGTCCATTTTATTTGTGTGCAATGTTAATTTGGAAACCTGTTTAGTGGTTTCGTTGGTACCAGAAGCGACATTTGTTCAAGGGTAACTTGGCACCGGAAGTGACATGTTTAAGGGTAAGGTGGCACCAGTGAAACCCGTCATTCCTGCATGCAGGTCTAGTTCTTCTTCTTATTATTATTCTTCTTTTGTTTTGAGTAGATCTCAGCAACTGCTTGTCGCATCGTTACGATTTCTTCGGTTTTACTGGGAAAGTGGGTATGACTTAGAGGATAAAGCTATGTTGAACGTTCTGCGACAATGCGAAATGTCCGAAATCACCGAAGTTATCGTTTTTGAAAATATTGCAGTAATTTTAACAATAATCATTGGATTTTAACTTTCGATACATTTTGGCATAGCCTGAGACAGGGCACATAGCTACGCTTCTTTCGATTTTTGATTTTCGGCAAATCTTCGAAGATATTAGGCGCCAAATTTCGTAAATTTAAAATTTTACAAAAAACATTTTTATTTATGAATATTTTTTAGCCGTATTGTGCACAGAATTAAAGAGTCATCTGCCTAGTGCAAAAATGTTAAAAAAATTTGTCAAAGTAATTTTCCTTGGCCGCCATTGGCTAATTCAGTTTTTCAGTCCTAGATTAATTTTTTATTGTTCGATTTGTATAAAACAAAGTTCATATGCTTCGTTGTCTCAATTGTCATTTTTTTTATTACCGGAAGTGATATCTGTCGGCACCGGAAGTGGCATAATTTTACCAAAAACTACAATTTTGACAGTTAGGTACCATTTTTCGAAAACAAATATAATTTTTTGGAAAAATTATTTGACTCAAAGAGTGTGCCCTTTCAAGGCGCAAAAAATGTCGGAAGCAGTTTTTTTAATTTCGATTTCATTTTCGAGAAAATTCGATTAAATGGCTAAAAATGGTGTAAAATTGACCTATTTACAACCTATTCAGGCTTTTCAGATTTTAAAATATTTCTTCGTAACTTTTATAAACTTGTAGCTATAATCGATACGAAGAAAATGTATGTTAAAATTAGTTTGTAATATAAGCAGTTCCCAAGAAATGGGCAGTTCTGTACAAGTCACTGTTTTCGTTATTTTGCCTATAAAATAGTCAATTATTATTGGATCTTTATAAAAGTGACATCATTTGATTCAAAAAGCATGTAGCGTCATATCAAGTTGATTACAATTTAAAATTGACACCGGAAGTGACGTCATTTGGTCAAAAACTGCATTTTAAACTTTTTAAATCAATGTTTTATTCAACCAAGAATAACTTAATATGTATTAATAATTTTAACGTTTGGTTTAAAAACAAAACTCATATGGTCATATAGATATCATAAAATGGTTTCTAACTTATTCGGTTGCCGAGAAATAGACGGTTTTCTACAGGTCACTTTTGAAGGTTTCGGGGCCATAAAAGGGTCAATTATTATTCGATTTTCATAAACGTCACACCATGTTATACCTAATGCCATTTGGGATTTCATACAAGTAATTTAAGATTTTCATTATCACCGGAAGTAACGTCATTTTGGCAAAAACTGTATTTTTAGCCTTCAAAACAGATACCTAATGCCATTTGTGATTTCATACAAGTAATTTAAGATTTTCATTATCACCGGAAGTAACGTCATTTTGGCAAAAACTGAATTTTTAGCCTTCAAAACGGATATTTTATTCAAATGAGTCTGTTTTGAAATCTTTTTCAAATTATGGTATTTGATGCCAATCAACAAATAGAATGAACCCATACGATGATACAGATACCAAAAAATGGTTTCTAACTTGTACGGTTGCAGAGAAATAGCAGATTTTCTACAAGTCACTTTTTAAGTTTTTTGGTCTTTAAAAGTGGCAATTATTATTCGATTTACATAAAATTGTCACTATATGATATCGTATGCCATTTCTGATTTCATAAGACTAATTGAACATTTTCATTAACACCGGAAGTAATTTACTTTTGTCAAGATCATTTACAAGTAACAAATGTATAAAATGACTTGATATTGCTGGATTGATTGGTTGATTCTACGTCCATTTTATTTGTGTGCAATGTTAATTTGGAAACCTGTTTAGTGGTTTCGTTGGTACTGGAAGTGACATATGTTCAAGTGTAACTTGGCACCGAAAGTGACATGTTTAAGAGTAACTTGACACCAGTGAAACCCGTCATTCCAGCATGCAGGTCTAGTTATTCTTATTATTATTATTATTCAGATTCCAATTTGAATAGATCTCAGCAACTACGTGTCGCATCGTTACGTTTTCTTCGGTTTTACTGGAAAAGTGGGTGTGACTTAGAGGATAAAGCTATTTTGAACGTTCTGCGACAATGCGAAATGTCCGAAACCACCGAAGTTATCGTTTTTGAAAATATTGCAGTAATTTGAACAATAATCATAGGATTTTAACTTTCGATACATTTTGGCATAGCCTGAAACAGGGCACATAGCTACGCTACTTTCGATTTTTGATTTTCGGCAAATCTTCGAAGATATTAGGCGCCAAATTTCGAAAATTTAAAATTTTACAAAAAACTTTTTTATTTATGAATATTTTTAGTCGTATTGTGCACAGAATTAAAGAGTCATCTGCCTAGTGCAAAAATGTTAAAAAATTTTGTCTCAGTAATTTTCCTTGGCCGCCATTGGCTAATTCAGTTTTTCAGTCCTAGATTAATTTTTTTATTGTTCGATTTGTATAAAACAAAGTTCATATGCTTCGTTGTCTCAATTGTCATTTTTTTTTATTACCGGAAGTGTTATCTGTCGGCACCGGAAGTGGCATAATTTTATCAAAAACTACAATTTTGACAGTTATTTTCCTATTTCGAAAACAAATATTATTTTTTGGAAAAATGATTTGACTCAAAGAGTGTGCCCTTTCAAGGCGCAAAAAATGTCGGAAGCAGTTTTTTTAATTTCGATTTCATTTTCGAGCAAATTCGATTAAATGGCTAAAAATGGTGTAAAATTGACCTATTTACAACCTATTCAGGATTTTCAGATTTTAAAATATTTCTTCGTAACTTTTATAAACTTGTAGCTATAATCCATACGAAGAAAATGTATGTTAAAATTAGTTTGTAATATAAGCAGTTACCAAGAAATGGGCAGTTCTGTACAAGTCACTGTTTTCGTTATTTTGCCTGTAAAATAGTCAATTATTATTGGATTTTTATAAAAGTGACATCATTTGATTCAAAAAGCATGTAGCGTCATATCAAGTTGATTACAATTTAAAATTGACACCGGAAGTGACGTCATTTGGTCAAAAACTGCGTTTTAAACTTTTTAAATCAATGTTTTATTCAACCATGAATAACTTAATATGTATTAATAATTTTAACTTTTGGTTTAAATTCACATATAAATACAACTCATATGGCCATATAGATATGATAAAATTGTTTCTAACTTGTTCGGTTGCCGAGAAATAGACGGTTTTCTACAGGTCACTTTTGAAGGTTTCGGGGCCATAAAAGTGTCAATTATTATTCGATTTTCATAAACGTTACACCATGTTATACCTAATGCCATTTGTGATTTCATACAAGTAATTTAAGATTTTCATTATCACCGAAAGTAACGTCATTTCGGCAAAAACTGAATTTTTAGACTTCAAAACAGATATTTTATTCAAATGAGTCTGTTTTGAAATCTTTTTCAAATTATGGTATTTGATGCCAATCAACAAATACAATGAACCCATACGATCATACAGATACCACAAAATGGTTTCTAATTTGTACGGTGGCAGAGAAATAGCCGATTTTCTACAAGTCACTTTTCAAGTTTTTTGGTCTTTAAAAGTGGCAATTATTATTCGATTTACATAAAATTTTCACTATATGATATCATATGCCATTTCTGATTTCATAAGACTAATTGAACATTTTCATTAACACCGGAAGTAATTTAATTTTTTTAAGATCATTTACAAGTAACAAATGTATAAAATGACTTGATATTGCTGGATTGATTGGTTGATTCTACGTCCATTTTATTTGTGTGCAATGTTAATTTGGAAACCTGTTTAGTGGTTTCGTTGGTACCGGAAGTGACATATGTTCAAGTGTAACTTGGCACCGAAAGTGACATGTTTAAGAGTAACTTGGCACCAGTGAAACCCGTCATTCCTGCATGCAGGTCTAGTTCTTCTTATTATTATTAAGCTTTCATATTTCATATGAAAGCTTATTGTTTTTGTTAAGATTATTATTATTATTTTTTTTTTGTGTACTTTCTGCAAATCGGATTTCTCAGAATCTAACCATGGGATCTTTCTGAAACTTTGACCTACCCCCCCCCCCCCCCCAAAACTGGGTGGCAGTTTTTGATTAAATATATTTTCAAAACGTTCTACGATTTTCATGAAATTTAGTATGTAAGTAGATCTTACCCATGTGACTTCAAAAATATAAATAGAAATTTTCTAAATTATCTCCCCTTGGTGAAATTAAGGATCAAAGTTTTCATAAAAATCGAAGAAATATGGATACTAGATAAGTAAATACTGATTCGTACACAAAATATTGAGTTTGTGGATTGAACCGGAAGTGCCGCCACCTTGAAACGTGAAAAATCACAAAAGCTTCTTTGCTATTTTACTTACAGACACGGGAGTTATATTTTCTGAATCCTTCAAGGATGGCCCCAAACACGTTCGGAGTAGAATTTTGATTTAGGTCAATTGATGGTCGCCATTTTGAAGTGAAAATGAAAAATAGAAGCAATTTGAAGGGCCGAGAATTTGGAACACAGTAACTCTCCTTCTAATTGAGGTAGAATGTTCAAACTTAGTGTAGACGTTCACTAGGTCACTGTCTTGATTGAGTTCAAAGATAAGCATTTTCTGCCAAAGGTAAGCAGAGATAAGCAAGCTGATTTGTTGATTCTTTAGGGTACGATAACTTTGGTTATAATGAAGGGAGGGCGATGAAACTCTTGTCAATCGAGAGTCTAATAGTTAACCTGTTGTGTGAAATCATTCTATCATTTTTTCTTAAATGTCCGGGGTAGCCGAAAAAAAAAAGATTGAAAATCCAAAAGTCGTATTTTTACAATTTGGAGCATGTTTAAAGGTCTTTTTCGTAAGGTCAACATGTGTTTCCTGCAAATCGGATTTCTCAGAATCTAACCATAGGATGTTTCTGAAACTTTGACCTACCCCCCCCCCCCCCAAAAAAAAAAGAAATGGGTGGTGAGTATTGATTAAATATATTTTAAAAACGTTTTAAGCATTCGAAATCACCGAATTTTACGAACGAGTAAATTTGACCTGCATTACTGTAACTCTGTGACTATTTGACCTATTTTACTAATTCTTTTTTCTTTGAGTACCCTGACAAAAATCATTTTCAACTGCAGTTTCAGATTTTCGAAAATTCGTCGCTGTGATTTCGAACCGGAAGTTGAGACCAACTTGACAACTTCTTTAATAGTTGTACGATTTTCATGAAATTTAGTATGTAAGTAGATCTTACCGATGCAACTTTAAAGATCTCCTTATAAATTTTCTAAATTATCTCCCCTTGGTGAAATTAGGGATCAAAGTTTTCAAAAAATCGAAGAAATATAGGTCAGAATGAACTGATTTTTTTTTTGATACTAGATAAGTAAATACTGATTCGTACACAAAATATTGAGTTTGTGGATGGAACCGGAAATGCTGCCATCTTGAAACGTGATAAATCACAAAGGCTTTTGCGATATTTTACTTACAGCCATGGGAGTTACATTTTCGGAATCCTTGAAGGAATGTCTAAAAATCTATCAGATCAGAATTTTGATTTCGTTCACGTGATGGTCACCATTTCGAACTGAATATGTGAAAAATCGACATTAACGAGCACGTGAATGAAAGCAATAGGCCGTAGTTTGGAGAATATGTCTCCTATTTCCAAAATGAATACATTTCTGGATAGCCGGGATCAGGGTCGAAATATTGTTATTTGAAAATGTCACATTTTCGAATTTTGTCTTTGATGTTTTTCGTGCCGATAAAGTTGTTTACGATTGAAAAATCATAAAAACTTCGCTATATTTTGACCGATTTTAATGATTTTTTTTGTTGATGAGATTATTTACATGACCCATGACATGTGACAGGAAGTGACCGTTAATATGAAAGCTTTAATATCTGCTTTGCAGATCTAGTTAGGGTTTCACACTGCGTAGCTTGTGTGAAACACTATTGTTTTTGTTAAAATTATTATTAGGCTTTCAGACTTTCGTCTGAAAGCCTATTGAGATTACTAAAATTATTATTAAGCTTTCATATTTCATATGAAAGCTTATTGTTTCTGTTAAGATTATTATTATTTTTTTTTGTGTTTTTCCTGCAAATCGGATTTCACAGAATCTATCCATAGGATGTTTCTGAAACTTTGACCTACCCCCCCCCCCAAAAATGGGTGGTGGCTGTTGATTAAATATATTTTCAAAACGTTTTGCGAATTCGAAATCACCGAATTTTACGAACGAAAAAACTGACAATGCATAGTCGTAACTTTGTTATTTTTTGACAGATTTTACTAATTCTTTTTTCTTTGAATACCTTTAAAAAAATCATTTTCATCTGCAGTTTCACATTTTCGAATTTCGAAAATTCGTCGCTGTGATTTCGAACCGGAAGTTTAGACCAATTTGACAACTTCTTTAATAGTTGTACGATTTTTATGAAATTTAGTATCTAAGTAGATCTTACCGATGTGACTTCAAAAATATAATTAGAAATTTTCTAAATTATCTCCCCTTGACGAAATTAAGGACCAAAATTTTCAAATAAATCATCGAAATATAGGTCAGAATGACCTGATTTTTTTTTTGGTTACAAGATAAGTAATTACTGATTTGTACACAAAATATGGAGTTTGTCGATCGAACCGGAAGTGCCGCCATATTTAAAAGTGAAAAATCAATAAGGCTTTTTTGCTATTTTACTTACAGACTCGGGAGTTATATTTTCTGAATCCTTGTAGGAAGGCCTAAAAAATGTCGCGAATAGAATTTTGATTTCGGTCACGTGATGGTCACCATTTTGAATTGAAAATCAAAAATAGAAGCAATTTGAAGGGTCGGGATTTTGGAACACAATTACTCTCCTTCTAATTAAGCTAGAATGTTCAAACTTGGTGTAGCCGTTCACTAGGTCAATGTTATGATTGAGTTTAAAGATGAGCATCTTCTGCTTAGGGTAAGCAGAGATAAGCATGCTAATTTGTTGATTCTTTAGGGCACGATAACTTCGGTTATAATGAAGGGAGGGCGGTGAAACTTTTGTCAAGAGAGAGTCTAATAGCTAGCCTGTTGTGTGAAATCATTGTATTATTTTTTCTAAATATCAGGGATAGCCGAAAAAAAGAGATTGAAAATCCAAAAAGTCGTATTTTTACAATTTGGAGCATGTTTAGAGGTCTTTCTCGTAAAGTCAACATAATATTTTTTGGGAACTTCTTCTACAAAGAGTCTTATTGGTAGTCTTTTATATGAAACCATCGATCAACAGTCCAACATATCAGGAGTAGAAGAACAAAAGGATCGAACATTGAAAACGGCACCCTTTCATTGTTAAGCGAAACATGCAGTGTGGGTGACTACAATCTACACATTTAGTCATCGTATAGAGCTTATTCAACAGTATCGAATTCCAACTGCTTAGGGATATTTTACGTGCACTCCAATGTGTACACGGGACCTTGGTTTTTCGTCCCATCCGAATGACTAGGCAGCTGTGCTTGTCAGGCCCTCCGTTCTGCCTCACTGACAAGGGGAACCACGCCGGGAAATCGAGATGAACTTTCTCCGTGCAGAACTTTCAATTCAGCGAAAACGTTTATTGCATACGATTAAGCTGGTCAGTTGGAGCTTATTTTCAAAAGTTTTGTAATAATCGGTTGGTAATTAAAGTACCGTGCACATTAAACTGTTAAAACAGAAAATTTCGCCCGGTTGAAATGTTTCTTGCTATAAGTCAGCAATTTTCTGAATTCAGGGAGGCTGAATGGTTAGCATGTGCGCACTGTATCGTAACGTCTGTCATTGAGTCAACGGGCGTCGTTTCGATCTCCAGGTTGGACGTGACATGAAGTATGATGTCCAACCTAGTGGGTTTTCTCCGTGTCCTTCGGTTTCCTCCCAAGGGCTAAAGACCTGTAAGCGCAAGGGGAGTTTTTAAATAAAATTAAAAAACATATGTTAGTCCCGAAATGACCTAGTTTGTGTCGAATGGACATTAGGCCGCATTTCTCTCTTTCTCTTTTATTTTTAAAGTTTTGTAATAATCGGTTGGTAATCAAAGGTACTGTAAAAGTGATAAAACAGAAAATTTGGCCCGGTTGTAATGTTTCTCACTTTAAAGTCAGCAATTTGCCGATTTTAAGGGGCAAACGTTTATTGCGAACGCTTAAGCTGGTCAGGGGGAGCTTATTTTTAAAAGTTTTGTAATATTCGGTTGATAACTAAAGGTACCGTGCAAATTAAACTGTTACAATAGAAAATTTGGCCCGGTTGAAATGTTTCTCGCTGTAGGTCAGCAATTTGCCGATTTTAGGGAGGTTGCGTGGCTGAATGGTTAGCACGTGCGCTCTGTATCATAACGTCTGTCATTGAGTCAACTGGCGTTGTTTCGATTTCTTGGTTGTACGTGACAAGGAGTATTGTCGCCTGTCCAACCTCGTAGGCCGTTACGCCGCTGCCCGGGTAAAATTTCCCTCATTGCACACTTTATGGCATATGCCCGTCTTCATTAGCCCATTTTAGGAGCAGAACAGTCGGACGTTAAACCCCATTCAATTTCATTTCATTTTCTCTATGTTGCTTATTTATTATAGTGGATACATATTTTTCTGGTTCTAGCAATTATTTAATTTCTGCATAGAAATCTTGCTTTGGCCAGTTTTTTTTATTGCAGGGTGCCATTCTTGTTTAAACAAACATGATCCTTTGTTTAAAACATGCTTAAGAAGTCGTCACGATTTCCTACTTATAACCAAACATATTGGAAATATTAGTCTGGCATTATTAAATCCTAATTTTATTGGTCTTATTTAAAATTAAACTTTCATTTAACTATGAACAACCCTTAACGTGTCTCTTTAAAACTATTAAGTACTCTAAAACAGTAGCTCAACCTTTTGACCTAAACTCATTAATTTACCATTTTGTTATGAGCGACTTCTTATTCTTCCTATATGACATATTGCACGTGCCTGATTTCAAAGGGGGGTTGGGTGCCTGAATGGTTAGAACGCGCGCCTGTCATTGAGTTAACTAGCGTGTTTTCGAATGCCCGGTTGTACGTGACAAGGAGTAAGGTCGCCTGTCCAACCTGCCATTTTTAATTTTTTTTTCCCGCCATTTTCATTTCATTTTCTCATCCGTCTCATTACAGTAATACAAGTTTCAGTTATTTCCCTTTAGTTTTGGGTGCAATGTTTCATACTTTATTTAGACTTGTAACTTCGCGAGTTTTTGACCAATTTTAATAATTTTTTCTTCTTATCCTTTTATTTAGGATACTTGATACAATCAATGACACGTGACGATGAATATGAAAGCTTTCATATCTGCATGGGACAGTAGCAGATCTAGTTAAGCTTTCATATGTATTACATATGAAAGCTTATTGTTTCTGTTAAAGTTATTATTATTATTATTTTTTTTTTTGTGTGTTTTCTGCAAATCGGATTTCTCAGAATCTATCCATAGGATCTTTCTGAAATTTTGACCTACCCCCCCAAAAATGGGGTGCGAACCTTGATTAAATGTATTTTCAAAACGTTTTACGAATCCGAAATCACCGAATTTTACGAACGAAAAAACTGACAATGCATAGTCGTATCTTTGTTATTTTTTGACCGATTTTACTAATTCTTTTTTCTTTGAATACCTTGAAAAAAATCGTTTTCATCTGCAGTTTCACATTTTCGTATTTCGAAAATTCGTCGCTGTGATTTCGAACCGGAAGTTTAGACCAATTTGACAACTTCTTTAATAGTTGTACGATTTTCATGAAATTTAGTATACAAGTAGATCTTACCGATGTGACTTCAAAAATATAATTAGAAATTTTCTAAATTATCTCCCCTTGGTGAAATTAAGGATCAAAGTTTTCAAAAAAATCGTCGAAATATAGGTCAGAATGACCTAAAAAAAATTTTCGATACTCGACAAGTAATTACTGATTCCTACACAAAATATGGAGTTTGTCGATCGAACCGGAAGTGCCACCATCTTGAAACATGAAAAATCCCTAAGGCTTTTTTGCTATTTTACTTACAGACACGGGAGTTATATTTTCTGAATCCTTGAAGGATGGCCCAAAAATCATAGGGAGCAGAATTTTGATTTCGGTCACGTGATGGTCACCATTTTGAATTGAAAATGAAAAGTAGTAGCAATTTGAAGGGCCGAGACTTTGAAACACAATAACTCTCCTTCTAATTGAGCTAGAATGTTCAAACTTGGTGTAGACGTTCACTAGGACAATGTCATGATTGAGTCCAAAGATGAGCATTTTCTGCCAAGGGTAAGCAGAGATGGGCATGCTGATTTGTTGATTCTTTAGGGCACGATAACTTCGGTTATAATGAAGGGAGGGCTGTGAAACTTTTGTCAATAGAGAGTCCAATAGCTAGCCTGTTGTGTGAAATCATTGTATCATTTATTTTAAATATCAGGGATAGGCGAAAAAAAGAGATTGAAAATCCAAAAAGTCGTATTTTTACAATTTGGAGCATGTTTAGAGGTCTTTCTCGTAAAGTCAACTTAATATTTTTTGGGAACTTCTTCTACAAAGAGTCTTATTGGTAGTCTTTCATATAAAACCATCGATCAACAATCCAACATATCAGGAGTAGAAGAACAAAAGGATCGAACATTGAAAACGGCATCCTTTCATTGTTAAGCGACACATGCAGTGTGGGTGACTACAATCTACACATTTAGTCATCGTATACAGCTTATTCAACAGTATCGAATTCCAACTGCTTAGGGATATTTTTTAGAATCTAACCATAGGATCTTTCTAAAACTTTGACCTACCCCCCCAAAAATGGGGTGCGAACCTTGATTAAATATATTTTCAAAACGTTTTTCGAATCCAAAATCACCGAATTTTACGAACGAATGCTTTTGACCTACAATGCTGTAACTTTGTGACTATTTGACCTATTTAATTAATTCTTTTTTCTATGAGTACTTTGAGACATTTACTTCAAATCTGCAATTTCGGATTTTCGAATTTCGAAAATTCGTCGCTGTGATTTCGAACCGGAAGTTTAGACCAACTCGACAACTTCTTTAGTAGTTTTACGATTTTCATGAAATTTAATATGTAAGTAAACCTTAATGATGCGACTTGAAAAAATACTTTGGAAATTTTCTAAATTATCTCCCCTTGGAGAAATTGAGGATCGAAATTTTCAAAAAAATCGACGAAATATAGGTCAAATCATCTTGAATTTTTTTTTAGGTACTAGCTACGAGACCACTGATTAGTACACAAAAAATGGAGTTTGTAGCTCAATCCGGAAGTGCCACCATCTTGAAATGTAAAAACCTCAAACGCCATTTTGCTATTTTACATACAGACACGGGGGTTATATTTTCTGAATCCTTGAAGGGATGGCTATAAAATGTTGGCAGTAGAATTTTGATTTAAGTCAATGGATAGTCACCATATTGAATTGAATATCAGAAATAGTGAAAAATGGACATTAACGGGCATGTAAATTATCAGAACAGACCGTAGTTTGTTGAATTCGTTTCTTATCTTTGAAATTAATACATTTGGGGATAGCCTAGCTCATTGTCGAATTTTTGGTATTTGCAAATTTCAAAATTTCAAATTTCGCCTTTGATGTTTTCCGTGCCGACAAAGTTGTTTTCGCGTGAATAACTCCGATTAACAGCTTGAAAATAATCAAATGGATCGCAGTTTCGCGATTTTGTCTCAAATCTGGGAAATCAATACATTTCTGGTTAGCCTCCTTTCAAAAATGGGTGGTGGCCTTGGAATCAATATATTTTCAAAACGTTTTGCGAATCCAAAATCACCGAAAACAACTGATGAAAAAATTGACCTTGACAGCTGTGTTACTTCGTGATTTTGTGATCTATTTTACTTTTCTGGTTAGCCTCCTTTCAAAAATGGGTGGTGGCCTTGGAATCAATATATTTTCAAAACGTTTTGCGAATCCAAAATCACCGTAAATAACTGATGAAAAAATTGAGCTTTGATGGAAACTATATAGAAAAATAAAAGGAAACATCAACAATATATAGGTCTTGCACAAATAGGCTTAGAACTTTGCAGCCAGTCCTCATATTAATTGAAATTGAATAGGTTTGATTTGATATAATTATTTGTTTTCTATTTTAAAACTATCTAAAAAAAATATTTTTAATCATTTATGTTATTGATTTAGATTAATACTGTTTATATTGTGTACATTTTAACACCTTCATCGATTAATAATGGTTTGCATAGTCATCGTATAGAGCTTATTCAACAGTATCGAATTCCAACTGCTTAGGGATATTTTACGTGCACTCCAATGTGTACACCGGACCTTGGTTTTTCGTCCCATCTATATGTTAGTTTGTGTCGAATGGAGGTTAAGCCGCATTTATCTCTTTCTCTTTTATTTTTAAAGTTTTGTAATAATCGGTTGTACTGTACTGTAAAAGTGATAAAACAGAAAATTTCGCCCGGTAGTAATGTTTCTCACATTAAAGTCACCAATTTGCTCATTTTAGGGGGCAAACGTTTATTGCGAACAATTAAGCTGGTCAGGGGGGGGGGGCTTATTTTTAAAAGTTTTGTAATATTCGGTTGATAATTAAAGGTACCGTGCAAATTAAACTGTTAAAATAGAAAATTCCGCCCGGTTGAAATGTTTCTCCTTGTAGGTCAGCAATTTGCCAAATTTAGGGAGGTTGCGTGGCTAAATGGTTAGCACCTGCGCACTGTATCGTAACGTCTGTCATTGAGTCAACTGGCGTTGTTTCGATTGAAATGCCCGGTTGAAATGTTTCTTGCTATAATTCAGCAATTTATCGATTTTAGGGAGCCTGAATGGCTGTATGGTTAGCATGTGCGCGCTGTATCGTAACGTCTGTCATTGAGTCAACCGGCATCGTTTCGATTTCCAGGTTGCACGTGACATGGAGTATGGTGTCCAACCTCGTGGGTTTTCTCCGTGTCCTTCGGTTTCCTCCCACGGCTGATTTCAGATTATTGTTATGACTGGGTGCAATGTTTCATACTATATTTAGATTTGTAACTTCGCGAGTTTTTGACCAATTTTGATAATTTTTTCTTCTTATCCTTTTATTTAGGATACTTGATACAATCAATGACACGTGACCATGAATATGAAAGCTTTCATATCTGCATGGGACAGTAGCAGATCTAGTTATTATTTTTTTTTTTTTGTGTATTTTCTGCAAATCGGATTTCTCAGAATCTAACCATGGGATCTTTCTGAAACTTTGACCTACCCCCCAAAAATGGGGTGCGAACGTTGTTTAAATATATTTTCAAAACGTTTTACGAATCCGAAATCACCGAATTTTACGAACGTAAAAACTGACAATGCATAGTCGTAACTTTGTTATTTTTTGACCGATTTTACTAATTCTTTTTTCTTTGAATACCTTGAAAAAAATCGTTTTCATCTGCAGTTTCACATTTTCGAAAATTCGTCGCTGTGATTTCGAACCGGAAGTTTAGACCAATTTGACAACTTCTTTAATAGTTGTACGATTTTCATGAAATTTAGTATACAAGTAGATCTTACCGATGTGACTTCAAAAATATAATTAGAAATTTTCTAAATTATCTCCCCTTGGTGAAATTAAGGATCAAAGTTTTCAAAAAAATCGTCGAAATATAGGTCAGAATGACCTAAAAAAAATTTTCGATACTCGACAAGTAATTACTGATTCCTACACAAAATATGGAGTTTGTCGATCGAACCGGAAGTGCCACCATCTTGAAACATGAAAAATCCCTAAGGCTTTTTTGCTATTTTACTTACAGACACGGGAGTTATATTTTCTGAATCCTTGAAGGATGGCCCAAAAATCGTAGGGAGCAGAATTTTGATTTCGGTCACGTGATGGTCACCATTTTGAATTGAAAATGAAAAGAAGTAGCAATTTGAAGGTCCGAGAATTTGAAACACAATAACTCTCCTTCTAATTGAGCTAGAATGTTCAAACTTGGTGTAGACGTTCACTAGGTCAATGTCATGATTGAGTTCAAAGATGAGCATTTTCTGTCTAGGGTAAGCAGAGATAGGCATGCTGATTTGTTGATTCTTTAGGGCACGATAACTTCGGTTATAATGAAGGGAGGGCTGTGAAACTTTTGTCAATAGAGAGTCCAATAGCTAGCCTATTGTGTGAAATCATTGTATCATTTATTTTAAATATCAGGGATAGGCGAAAAAAAGAGATTGAAAATCCAAAAAGTCGTATTTTTACAATTTGGAGCATGTTTAGAGGTCTTTCTCGTAAAGTCAACTTAATGTTTTTTGGGAACTTCTTCTACAAAGAGTCTTATTGGTAGTCTTTTATATAAAACCATCGATCAACAATCCAACATATCAGGAGTAGAAGAACAAAAGGATCGAACATTGAAAACGGCATCCTTTCATTGTTAAGCGAAACATGCAGTGTGGGTGACTACAATCTACACATTTAGTCATCGTATACAGCTTATTCAACAGTATCGAATTCCAACTGCTTAAGGATATTTTTTTCGTCCCATCCGAACGACTAGACAGCTGTGCTTGTCAGGCCCTCCGTTCTGCCTCAATGACAACGGGGAACCACGCCGGGAAATCAAGATGAACTTTTTCCGTGCAGAACTTTCAATTCAGGTCAAACGTTTATTGCATACGATTAAGCTGGTCAGTTGGAGCATATTTTCAAAATTTTAGTAATAATCGGTTGGTAATTAAACTGTTGGTGCACATTAAACTGTTAAAACAGAAAATTTTGCCCGGTTGAAATGTTTCTTGCTATAAGTCAGCAATTTTCCGAATTCAGGGAGGCTGAATGGCTGAATGGTTAGCATGTGCGCGCTGTATCGTAACGTCTGTCATTGAGTCAACCGGCGTCGTTTCGATCTCCAGGTTGCACGTGACATGGAGTATGATGTCCAACCTCGTGGGTTTTCTCCGTGTCCTTCGGTTTCCTCCCAACGGCTAAAGACCAGTAAGCGCAAGGGGAGTTTTTAAATAAAATTAAAAAACATATGTTAGTCACGAAATGACCTAGTTTGTGTCTAATGGACATTAGGCCGCATTTCTCTCTTTCTCTTTTATTTTTAAAGTTTTGTAATAAACGGTTGGTAATCAAAGGTACTGTAAAAGTGATAAAATAGAAAATTTCGCCCGGTTGTAATGTTTCTCACTTTAAAGTCAGCAATTTGCCGATTTTAAGGGGCAAACGTTTATTGCGAACGATTAATCTGGTCAATGGGAGCTTATTTTTAAAATTTTGTAATATTCGGTTGATAACTAAAGGTACCGTGCAAATTAAACTGTTAAAATAGAAAATTTGGCCCGGTTGAACTGTTTCTCGCTGCAGGTCAGCAATTTGCCGATTTTAGGGAGGTTGCGTGGCTGAATAACGTCTGTCTTTGAGTCAACTGGCGTTGTTTCGATTTCTTGGTTGTACGTGACAAGGAGTATGTTCGCCTGTCCAACTTCGTAGGCCGTAACGCCGCTGCCCAGGTAAAATTTCCCTCATTGCACACTTTATGGCATATGACCGTCTTCATTAGCCCATTTAAGGAGCAGAACAGTAGGACGTTAAACCCCATTCAATTTCATTTCATTTTCTCTATGTTGCTTATTTATTATAGTGGATAAATATTTTTCTGGTTCTAGCAATTATTTAATTTCTGCATAGAAATCTTGCTTTGGCCAGTTTTTTTATTGCAGAGTGCCATTCTTGTATAATTCAGTCTATGATCCTTTGTTTAAAACATGCTTAAGAAGTCGTCACGATTTCCTACTTATAACCAAACATATTGGAAATATTAGTCTGGCATTATTAAATCCTAATTTTATTGGTCTTATTTAAAATTAAACTTTCATTTAACTATGAACAACCCTTAACGTGTCTCTTTAAAACTATTAAATACTCTAAAACAGTAGCTCAACCTTTTGACCTAAACTCATTAATTTACCATTTTCTTGTGAGCGACTTCTTATTCTTCCTATATGACATATTGCACGTGTCTGATTTCAAAGGGGGGTTGGGTGGCTGAATGGTTAGCACGCGCGCCTGTCATTGAGTTAACTAGCGTGTTTTCAAATGCCTGGTTGTACGTGACAAGGAGTAAGGTCGCCTGTCCATCCTGCCATTTTTAATTTGTTTTTTCCGCCATTTTCATTTCATTTTCTCATCCGTCTCATTACAGTAATACAAGTTTCAGTTATTTCCCTTTAGTTTTCAGATTATTGTTATGCCTGGGTGCAATGTTTCATACTATATTTAGACTTGTAACTTCGAGAGTTTTTGACCAATTTTTATAATTTTTTCTTCTTATCCTTTTATTTAGGATACTTGATACAATCAATGACACGTGACGATGAATATGAAAGCTTTCATATCTGCATGGGACAGTAGCAGATCTAGTTATTATTATTTATTTTTTTTTTGGTGTCATTTCTGCAAATCGCATTTCTCAGAATCTAACCATGGGATCTTTCTGAAACTTTGACCTACCCCCCCCCCCAAAAAAAAACTGGGTGGCAGTTTTTGATTAAATATATTTTCAAAACGTTTAAAGCATTCGAAATCACCGAATTTTACGAACGAGTGAATTTGACCTGCATTACTGTAACTCTGTGACTATTAGACCTATTTTACTAATTCTTTTTTCTTTGAGTACCCTGACAAAAATCATTTTCAACTGCAGTTTCAGATTTTCGAATTTCGAAAATTCGTCGCTGTGATTTCGAACCGGAAGTTGAGACCAACTTGACAACTTCTTTAATGGTTCTACGATTTTCATGAAATTTAGTATGTAAGTAGATCTTACCGATGCAACTTTAAAGATGTCCTTAGAAATTTTCTAAATTATCTCCCCTTGGTGAAATTAGGGATCAAAGTTTTCAAAAAAAATCGAAGAAATATAGGTCAGAATGACCTGATTTTTTTTTGGTACTAGATAAGTAAATACTGATTCGTACACAAAATATTGAGTTTGTGGATCGAACCGGAAGTGCCGCCATCTTGAAACGTGAAAAATCACAAAGGCTTTTGCGATATTTTACTTACAGACCTGGGAGTTACATTTTCGGAATCCTTGAAGGAATGCCTAAAAATCTATCGGATCAGAATTTTGATTTCGGTCACGTGATGGTCACCATTTCGAACTGAATATGAGAAAAGGTGAAAAATCGACATTAACGAGCACGTGAATGAAAGCAATAGGCCGTAGTCTGGAGAATATGTCTCCTATTTCCAAAATGAATACATTTCTGGATAGCCGGGATCAGGGTCGAAATATTGTTATTTGAAAATGTCGCATTTTCGAATTTTGTCTTTGATGTTTTTCGTGCCGATAAAGTTGTTTACGATTGAAAAATCATAAAAACTTCGCTATATTTTGACCCATTTTAATGATTTTTTTTTATTGATAAGATTATTTACATGACCCATGACATCAGACAGGAAGGGGCTGTTAATATGAAAGCTTTAATATCTGCTTTGCAGATCTAGTTATTAATTTTTTTTGTGTGTTTTATCCACAAATCGGATTTCTCAGAATCTAACCACAGGATCGTTCTGAAACTTTTACCTATCCCCCCAAAAATGGGTGGTGGCTGTTGATTAAATATATTTTCAAAACGTTTTACGTATCCGAAATCACCGAATTTTACGAACGAATGCATTTGACCTACAATGCTGTAACTTTGTGACTATTTGACCTATTTTACTAAATCTTTTTTCTTTGAGTACCTTGAGACAATTACTATAATCTGCAGTTTCAGATTTTCGAATTTCGAAAATTCGTCGCTGTGATTTCGAACCGGAAGTTTAGACCAATTTGACAACTTCTTTAATAGTTGTACGATTTTCATGAAATTTAGTATATAAGTAGATCTTACCGATGTGACTTCAAAAATATAATTAGAAATTTTCTAAATTATCTCCCCTTGACGAAATTAAGGATCAAATTTTTCAAAAAAATCGTCGAAATATAGGTCTGAATGACCTAATTTTTTTTTTTGGATACTAGACAAGTAATTACTGATTCGTACACAAAATATGGAGTTTGTCGATCGAACCGGAAGTGCCACCATCTTTAAAAGTGAAAAATCCCTAAGGCTTTTTTGCTATTTTACTTACAGCCTCGGGAGTCATATTTTCGGAATCCTTGAAGGAATGCCTAAAAATCTATCGGATCCGAATTTTGATTTCGGTCACGTGGTGGTCACCATTTTGAATTGAAAATGAAAAATAGAAGCAATTTGAAGGGCCGGGACTTTGGAATACAAAAACTCTCTAATTAAGCTAGAATGTTCAAACTTGGTGTAGACGTTCACTAGGTCAATGTCATGATTGAGTTCAAAAATGAGCATTTTCTGCCTAGGCTAAGCAGAGATAAGCATGCTGATTTGTTGATTCTTTAGGGCACGATAACTTCGGTTATAATGAAGGGAGGGCGGTGAAACTCTTGTCAATAGAGAGTCTAATAGCTAGCCTGTTGTGTGAAATCATTGTATCATTTTTTTTAAATATCAGGGATAGCCGAAAAAAAGACATTGAAAATCCAAAAAGTCGTATTTTTACAATTTGAAGCATGTTTAGAGGTCTTTCTTTTAAAGTCAACATAATATTTTTTGGGAACTTCTTCTACAAAGAGTCTTATTGGTAGTCTTTTATATGAAACCATCGATCAACAGTCAAACATATCAGGAGTAGAAGAACAAAAGGATCGAACATTGAAAACGGCACCCCTTCATTGTTAAGCGAAACATGCAGTGTGGGTGACTACAATCTACACATTTAGTCATCGTATAGAGCTTATTCAACAGTATCAAATTCCAACTGCTTAGGGATATTTTACGTGCACTCCAATGTGTACACGGGACCTTGGTTTTTCGTCCCATCCGAACGACTAGACAGCTGTGCTTGTCAGGCCCTCCGTTCTGCCTCACTGACAAGGGGGAACCACGCCGGGAAATCAAGATGAACTTTCTCCGTGCAGAACTTTCATTTCAGGCCAAACGTTTATTGTATACGATTAAGCTGGTCAGTTGGAGCTTATTTTCAAAAGTTTTGTAATAATCGGTTGGTAATTAAAGTACCGTGCACATTAAACTGTTAAAACAGAAAATTTCGCCCGGTTGAAATGTTTCTTGCTATAAGTCAGCAATTTTCTGAATTCAGGGAGGCTGAATGGCTGAATGGTTAGCAAGTGCGCGCTGTATCGTAACGTCTATCATTGAGTCAACAGGCGTCGTTTCGATCTCCAGGTTGCACGTGACATGGAGTATGATGTCCAACCTCGTGGGTTTTTTCCGTGTCCTTCGGTTTCCTCGCAACGGCTAAAGACCAGTAAGCGCAAGGGAAGTTTTTAAATAAAATTAAAAAACATATGTTAGTCACGAAATGACCTAGTTTGTGTCGAATGAACATTAGGCCGCATTTCTCTCTTTCTCTTTTATTTTTAAAGTTTTGTAATAATTGGTTGGTAATCAAAGGTACTGTAAAAGTGATAAAACAGAAAATTTCGCCCGGTTGTAATGTTTCTCACTTTAAAGTCAGCAATTTGCCGATTTTAAGGGGCAAACGTTTATTACGACTGATTAAGCTTGTCAGGGGGGGGGGGGGGCTTATTTTTAAAAGTTTTGTAATATTCGGTTGATAACTAAAGGTACCGTGCAAATTAAACTGTTAAAATAGAAAATTTGGCCCGGTTGAAATGTTTCTCGCTGTAGGTCAGCAATTTGCCGATTTTAGGGAGGTTGCCTGGCTGAATGGTTAGCACGTGCGCTCTGTATCATAACGTCTGTCTTTGAGTCAACTGGCGTTGTTTCGATTTCTTGGTTGTACGTGACAAGGAGTATGGTCGCCTGTCCAACCTCGTAGGCCGTTACGCCGCTGCCCGGGTAAAATTTCCCTCATTGCACACTTTATGGCATATGCCCGTCTTCATTAGCCCATTTTAGGAGTAGAACAGTAGGACGTTAAACCCCATTCAATTTCATTTCATTTTCTCTATGTTGCTTATTTATTATAGTGGATAAATATTTTTCTGGTTCTAGCAATCCCTAAGGCTTTTTTGCTATTTTACTTACAGCCTCGGGAGTCATAATTATTTAATTTCTGCATAGAAATCTTGCTTTGGCCATTTTTTTTTATTGCAGAGTGCCATTCTTGTATAATTCATTCTATGATCCTTTGTTTAAAACATGCTTAAGAAGTCGTCACGATTTCCTACTTATAACCAAACATATTGGAAATATTAGTCTGGCATTATTAAATCCTAATTTTATTGGTCTTTTTTAAAATTAAACTTTCATTTAACTATGAACAACCCTTAACGTGTCTCTTTAAAACTATTAAATACACTAAAACAGTAGCTCACTCAACCTTTTGACCTAAACTCATTAATTTACCATTTTCTTGTGAGCGACTTCTTATTCTTCCTATATGACATATTGCACGTGTCTGATTTCAAAGGGGGGTTGGGTGGCTGAATGGTTAGCACGCGCGCCTGTCATTGAGTTAACTAGCGTGTTTTCGAATGCCCGGTTGTACGTGACAAGGAGTAAGGTCGCCTGTCCAACCTGCCATTTTTAATTTTTTTCCCCGCCATTTTCATTTCATTTTCTCATCCGTCTCATTACAGTAATACAAGTTTCAGTTATTTCCCTTTAGTTTTCAGATTATTGTTATGCCTGGGTGCAATGTTTCATACTACATTTAGACTTGTAACTTCGCGAGTTTTGACCAATTCTGATAATTTTTTCTTCTTATCCTTTTATTTAGGATACTTGATACAATCAATGACACGTGACGATGAATATGAAAGCTTTCATATCTGCATGGGACAGTAGCAGATCTAGTTATTATTATTTTTTTTTTTGTGTCATTTCTGCAAATCGGATTTCTCAGAATCTAACCGTGGGATCTTTCTGAAACTTTGACCTACCCCCCCAAAACTGGGTGGCAGTTTTTGATTAAATATATTTTCAAAACGTTTTACGAATTCGAAATCACAGAATTTTACGAACGAGTGAATTTGACCTGCATTACTGTAACTCTGTGACTATTTGACCTATTTGACGAAAGTCTGAAAGCCTATTGAGATTACTAAAATTATTAGGCTTTCAGACTTTCGTCTGAAAGCCTATTGAGATTACTAAAATTATTATTATTATTATTATTATTATTATTATTTACCGCGGGGGCCTAGATCTCCATGATCGAAAACAGATATCGATCTGGAATTAGATTTTCTATTGGGAAACCATGTGGTGGCTACTTGATAAAATATTTTTGAAATTTCTGCGCATACCGGAAGTGACCGAACTTTGCACGTTGTCTAAAAATTGAAAATCGGCCATAGTTTCGTCAATTCGTTATCCATTTTCAAACAAATTACATTTTTGGAATCCCTGAATCTTTTCTGAGACAATGGCTATCTCACATTTTTCAATTTCGAACATTCGTCTATGACTTTTATCGTTCGAAAATTGAAAACATGTTGTTTACGAGACCATTTTTGTCATTTTTCAAAATTTTCAAATTTGACCTACATTTTTGGATACCTGAAGTCCATCCGATTCCAGTAATATAAGTTTCATTCAGAGTTATCGCCCTTTATTTTTCGATTTTTTTCGAATTTTCTTCCCATTTTGTCAGCTCGGGTTTCGTTTTATGGTAGAATTGACGTTTCTGCAACTTCTAGAACATGAAGTTATAGTCCAATACCAACGTATAAAGCAATTTCGACAAGAATCCTTAAACCGGAAGTGGTCGAAATAATGTGCAATATTTTGAAAAAAATGCAAAAAATTGATATTTTGGGGAAAAATGCGAATTCTCCGCCCGATATCAATGGATTAAAGAAATTAGGGTACCATTGGACTGCACTAGGGTTGTGCTATCGTATGATACCCAACTCGTACGGATACGATGAGCAGGCAGCAAAATATGGCACGCTGAAAATCAAGTATTTTCTGATTTGGAGCGTTTTTGGACGCCTGTATCTCGAAAACTTAACCGCAACTTTTTTGTAATTTTTTCTATCGAGAGTCCTTTCGGAGGTATTTTGCATGAAGCCATCCAATAAGACATTGAAATATCTGGAATAGGTGAAATAACGGACTGAAAATCGAAAAAAGTCGAAAAATCGTGAAATTTTGGAAAATACTCTGCTATTTTTTTATTTTCAAAGATTTCCAAAAAACGATTGTATATTCAGATAGCTGACCTAATTACGATTCTAACGATGTATAATATGTATGTAGTTATTGAAATTTAATTTTCGATATTTTAAATTTTTTGCATTTTTGGCACTTTTGAACCTAGGATTTCTCAGCGGCATTTTATCTGATCAGATAATGTAATATATCATTACAGAGCACTGTGGCTATTTTAGTGCCCAAACCGGTTATTAAAACTATACCGACAATAATAACCATACCGGAAGTATTCAAAAAATGAAAAAAAAGGTTAAAAACATTGTCGCACTTGCGAAAAACTTGATTTCTCCCTTAGGTAATAGCGGACCAAAAGAACTAAAGTGTCGTTGGATAGCCCTATTAATGGACCATCATATGGTATCTAAATAATACGATATCGATGGTAAGGAAATAAATTATTGTATGCCAAAAATCTAGTATTTTCCGATTTTTTAACATTCTGAGACGCCCTTTTCTCGAAAACGACGCCGCAGATTTTTCTTAAACTTTTCTAACTCAAAGTCCCATCGGTTGTCTATATAGTGAATCCAAAATGAAAAGCATTGAAATAATATAGGTGGTCCAAAAATGGCATCAAACTTTGAAAAAAATTGAAAAATCGTTAAATTTTTGTAAACGCTCTTTTATTTATCTTTTTTTCCAAAACTGCTCAATGGATGTTTCTGACACTTCTGGTACAGAAAGTTAAGTATCCAAAGAACTTCGTAAAGCTATCACAACAACGATCGTAAAACTGGAAGTAGTCGAAAAAATGTAGGATATTTTGAAAAAAAATATTTTTTTTACGAAAATCTTTTTTATTTATGAATATTTTTTGGTGATATTTTACACTGGGTTAAAATATCATCGTACTTGAGCAGAAATGAGAAAAAAAATTGTCTGGGTAATTTGCGTTAGCCGCCATCGGCGAATTTAGTTTTTCGTACCCAGAAAAATTATTTATTGTTCGATTTGTATAAAACAAAGTTCATATGCTCCGTGGTCCCAATTGTTATTTTTTATGTTACGGTGAAATTTTTCTGTCGGCAACGGAAGTGACGTAATATTAACAAAAACTACAATTTTGACAGTTCGGTACCACTTTTTGAAAGAAAATATTATTTTTTTTCAAAACTGATATAACTAAAAGGATGCACCCTGCGAAGGTGCACAAAATCCTTAGCTCATATTTTTAAATTTCAATTTCATTTTCGGGCAATTTCGAATAAAATGTAAAATAAAGTGTAAAATTCAGCTATTTACAATTCATTCAGCGTCTTCATAATTTTAAATATTTATTTGTAATTTTCATAAACTCGTAGCAATAATCCAGACGAAGAGAATGTATGCGAAAATAAGTTTGTAATATGAGCAGTTGTCGAGAAATATGCAATTTTGCATGCATCACTTTTCACGTTATTTTGCCTATACAAGAGTGAATTATTATTCGATTTGCAATATTTTTTTTCCATTTGATGTCTAATGCCAATTTGGACTAGGTCAAGCCAATTTTACATTTTCACTGTGACCGGAAATGACGTCATTTGGGCAAAAACTGTATTTTTAACCTAAAAAACAAATATTTTATTCAAATGAGTCTGCCTTATAATATTTTTAGAATTATGATATTTGATTCCCATCAACGAATAGAATCAAGCCATACGACCATACAGATGCCACAAAATGGTTTCTAACTTGTACGGTTACAGAGAAATAGGCGATCTTCTATAAGTCACATTCCAAGGTTTTTGGTCTATAAAAGTGTCAATTATTATTCGATTTTTATAATATTTTTACCATTTGATGCCTTATGCCATTTATGACTTCAATGAACTAAGTTAACATTTTCAATATCACCGGAAGTAATGTAATTTTTGCAAAACACGTATTTTTAGCCTTCAAAACAAAACATTTTTTTGAAGGGATTTATATTTATTATTCGTTTAACTTGATAACGTCTGACTCTAATGGGCAGTAAGATTGAATCAATACCATCATATTGATATAAAAAAAAAGCCTTCTAGCATGTTCCCTTGTCGAATAATAGCCAATTTTCCCAGGGTCACTTTTAAGTTTTTTACCTTCTTAATTTCAGTTTATGGGTTATAGGGTAATTATTTATTGCCCAATATGTATAAAACAAAGTTTGTATTTTGTGTGTTGCGAATTTTTGACTTATTTTTCACCTATAAAAATATCTTTCGGTACCGGAAGTGACGTAATTTTGCCATAATTTACAATTTTGACCGGTCTTTTCGCCAGCAAATATTACTTTTACATATGATAGAGGGTGTCACTGAAGCAAAACAACTAAAGTATAGTTTGGTAGCTCAATGGATCGGCTATGGTATAAGAAACTTCCTGTATGATTCCTGAAAGCCGGTTCAGTGCTGCTTGCAGGTCTAGTTATTATTATTATTATTTACCGCGAGGGCCTAGATCTCTATGATCGAAACAGATATCGATCTGGAATTAGATTTTCTATTGGGAAACCATGTGGTGGCTACTTGATAAAATATTTTCGAAATTTCTGCGCATACCGGAAGTGACCGAACTTTGTACGTTGTCTAAAAATTGAAAATTGGCCATAGTTTCCCCAATTCTTTATCCATTTTCAAACAAATTACATTTTTGGAATTCCTGAATCTTTTCTGAGACAATGGCTATCTCACATTTTTCAATTTCGAACATTCGTCTATGACTTTTATCGTTTGAAAATTGAAAAGATGTTGTTTACGAGACAATTTTTGTTATTTTTCAAAATTTTCAAATTTGACCTACATTTTTGGATACCTGAAGTCCATCCGATTCCAGTAATATAAGTTTCATTCAGAGTTATCGCCCTTTATTTTTCGATTTTTTTCGAATTTTCTTCCCATTTTGTGAGCACGGGTTTCGTTTTATGGCAGAATTGACGTTTCTGAAACTTCTGGAACATGAAGTTATAGTCCAATACCAACTTATAAAGCAATTTCGTCAAGAATCTTTCTACCGGAAGTGGTCGAAATAATGTGCAATATTTTGAAAAAAATGCAAAAAATGGATATTTTGGGGGAAAATGCTATTTTTCCGCCCGATATCAATGGATTTAAGAAATTATGGTACCATTGGACTGCACTAGGATTGTACTATCATATGATACCCAATTCATACGGATACTATGATCAGGAAGCAAAATATGGCACGCTGAAAATCAAGAATTTTCTGATTTTTAGCATTTTTGGACGACTGTATCTCGAAAACTTAACCTACAATTTTTTTTTAATTTTTTCTATCGAGAGTCCTTTTGGAGGTACTTTGCATGAAGCCAACCAATAAGACTTTGAAATGTCTGGAATAGAATAAAAAAGGGACTGAAAATCGAAAAAAGTCGAAAAATCGTGAAATTTTGAAAAATGTTCTACTATTTTTTTTATTTAAAGAGATTTTTAAAAAAAAGGTTGTATATTCAGATAGCTGACCTAATTACGATTCTAACGATGTATAATATGTATGTAATTATTGAAATTTAATTTTCGATATTTTAAATTTTTGGCATTTTTGGCACTTTTGAACATAGGATTTCTCAGGGGCATTTTATCTGATCAGATAATGTAATATATCATTACAGAGCGCTATGGCTATTTTAGCGCCCAAACCGGCTATTAAAACTATTCCGACAATAATAACCATACCGGAAGTATTCAAAAAATGAAAAAAAAAATTAAAAATATTGTCGCACTTGCGAAAAACTTGATTGCTCACTTAGGTAATAGCGGACCAAAAGAACTAAAGTGTCGTTAGATAGCCCTATTAATGGACCATCATATGGTATCTAAATAATACGATTTCGATGGTAAGGAAATAAATTATTGTATGCCAAAAATCTAGTATTTTCCGATTTTTATACGTCCACATTCATAATGTGAACGTATTATGCCGTCGCCCCTGTGTGTGTGTGTGTGTGTGTGTGTGTATGTATGTGTGTGTGTGTGTGTGTGTCTGTGGTTCGCCTACAGGGCGCAATTCTTCATGGATTTTCTTCAAACTTGGTATACTTATTCCTTATACCCCAAGGAAGATCCCTATTGTTTTTGGGGCATGCCCGACCCCCAGGGGGCGAGCCACGCCCATTTCTAGTATTTGTTTGTTTGTCGTCTACAGGCCACATTTCTTAACTTATAATCTTGAAACTTTGCATACACATTCTTTGTACCCTAAGGAACATCCCTATCGTTTGGGGTGTATGCCCCACCCCGAGGGGCAGAGCCACGCCCATTTTCTTTTCGTGTGTCTTTGTGTCGCCTACAGGGCGCAATTCTTACTGGATTTTCTACAAACTTGGTATACGTATTCCTTATACCCTATACTCTATTGTTTTTGGTGCATGCCCGACCCCCAGGGACAGAGCCACGCCCATTTCTAGTATGTATTTGTTTGTCGTCTACAGGCCACATTTCTTAACTTATAATTTTGAAACTTAGCATACACATTCTTTGTACCCTAAGGAACATCCCTATCATTTGGGGTGCATGCCCAACCCCCTGGGGCAGAGCCACACCCATTTTCTTATCGTGTGTCTTTGTGTCGCCTACAGGCCACAATTCTTATTGGATTTTCTTTAAAACTTTGTATACATACTCTTTATACTCTAAGGATGATCCCTATCGGTTGGGGTGCATGCCCAACCCCTCAGGGGCAGAGCCACGCCCGTTTTCTTTTTGTGTGTCTCTGTGTCGCCTAGAAGCCGCAATTCTAACTGTATTTTCTTAAAACTTTGAATACTTACCCTAAGGATGATCCGTATTGTTTTTTGGTGCATGCCCGACCCCCAATGGCAGAGCCACGCCCATTCCTTTTATTTATTTGTTTGTCGTCTACAAGCCACATTTCTTAACGTATCATCTTGAAACTTTGAATGATTATTCTTTGTACCCTAAGGAACATTTCTATCATTTGGGGTGCATGCCCAACCCCCAGGGGCAGAGTCACGCCCATTTTCTTTTTGTGTGTCGGCTACAGGCTAGTGAATCCAAAATGAAAAGCATTGAAATAATATAGGTGGTCCAAAAATGGCCTCAAACTTTGAAAAAAAATGAAAAATCTTTTTTTCCAAAACTACTCAATGGATGTTTCTGACACTTCTGGTACAGAAAGTTAAGTATCCAAAGAACTTCGTAAAGCTATCACAACAACGATCGTAAAACCGGAAGTAGTCGAAAAAATGTCCGATATTTTGAAAAAAAAATATTTTTTTTACGAAAACCTTTTTTATTTATGAATATTTTTTGATGGTATTTTACACAGGGTTAAAATATCATCCTACTTGAGCAGAAAATTGTCTCGGTTATTTGCGTTAGCCGCCAACGGCTAATTTAGTTTTTCGTACCCAGAAAAATTATTTATTGTTCGATTTGTATAAAACAAAGTTCATATGCTCCGTGGTCCCAATTGTAATTTTTTTTGTTATGGTGAAATTTTTCTGTCGGCAACGGAAGTGGCGTAATATTAACAAAAACTATAATTTTGACAGTTCGGTACTACTTTTTGAAAGCAAATATTATTTTTTTTCAAAACTGATATAACTAAAATTATGCACCCTGCAAAGGTGCACAATATCCTTAGCTCAGATTTTTTAATTTCAATTTCATTTTCGGGCAATTTCGAATAAAATGTAAAATAAAGTGTAAAATTCAGTTATTTACAATTCATTCAGCGTCTTCATATTTTGAAATATTTATTTGTAATTTTAATAAACTCGTAGCAATAATCCAGAAGAAGAGATTGTATGCAAAAATTAGTTTGTAATATGAGCAGTTGCCGAGGAATATGCAATTTTGCATGCATCACTTTTCTCGTTATTTTGCCTATAAAAGAGTGAATTATTATTCGATTTGCAATATTTTTTTCCATTTGATGCTTAATGTCAATTTGGACTAGGTCAAGCCAATTTTACAATTTCACTGTGACCGGAAATGACGTCATTTGGGCAAAAACTGTATTTTAAACCTAAAAAACAAATATTTTATTCAAATGAGTCAGCCTTATAATAATTTTAAAATTATGATATTTGATTCCCATCAACGAATAGAATGAAGCCATACGACCATACAGATACCACAAAATGGTTTCTAAGTTGTACGGTTACAGAGAAATAGGCGATCTTCGATAAGTCACTTTTCAAGGTTTTTGGTCTATAAAAGTGTCAATTATTATTCGATTTTTATATTTTTTTTTACCATTTGATGTCTTATGCCATTTATGACTTCTATGAACTAAATTAACACTTTCAATGTCACCGGAAGTATTTTTGGCCTTCAAAACAAACATTTTTTTGAAGTGATTTATGTTTATTATTCGTTTAACTTTATAATGTCTGACTCTAATGGGCAGTAAGATTGAATCAATACCATCATATTGATATCAAGAAAAGGCTTCTAGCATGTTCCCTTGTCGAATAATAACCAATTTTCCCAGGGTCACTTTTAAGTTTTTTACCTTCTTAATTTCAGTTTATTGGTTATAGGTTAATTATTTATTGCCCGATATGTATAAAACAAAGTTTGTATTTTGTATGTTGCGAATTTTCGACTTACTTTTCACCTATAAAAATTTCTTTCAACTCCGGAAGTGACGTAATTTTGCCACAATTTACAATTTTGACCGGTCTTTTCGCCAGCAAATATTACTTTTACATATGATAGACGGTGTCACTGAAGTAAAACAATTAAAGTTTGGTAGCTCAATGGATCGGCTATGGTATAATAAACTTCCTGTATGATTCCTGAAAGCCGGTTCAGTGCTGCTTGCAGGTCTAGTTATTATTTATTATTATTATTTTTTTTTTCGCCGGAGCCTATTTCTCAGTGCCTGTAACAGATACCGATCTGGGACCTAATTCTCTATTGGGAAACCATGTATTGGCTACTTGATAAACTACTTTTGAAACTTCTGCGCAGACCGGAAGTGGTCGAATTTTGTGCTGTGTCAAAAAATTAGAAAACGGCCGTAGATTCGTCAATTCTATACCTATTTTCATACAAATGACATTTTCGGAAACCCCGAGTCTTTTCTCGGGCGACAGCAGTTGAAAATTTCGATATTTCGAAACTTCATCGCTGACTTCTTGCGATCGAAAAATGAAAAATGTGGTTTGAGAGACAATTTTTGTTATTTTTCAAAATTTTCAAATTTGACCTACATTTTTGGATACCTGAAAACCATCCGATTCCAGAAATATAAGTTTCATTTCGAGTTGTCGCCCTTTATTTTTCGATTTTTCTACCCATTTTGTGAGCTCGGCTTTCGTTTTATGGCAGAAGTGACGTTTCTGAAACTTCAGAGGCATGAAGCCAAATGACCATTGCAAGGAATAAAGCAATTTCAACAATAATCTGTACACCGGAAGTGGTCGAAAAGATGTCCGATATTTTGCAAAAAATGCAAAAAAATGGGTATTTTGGGGGAAAAACGCGATTTCTCCGTCCGATATCAATGGATTAGACGAATTAGGGTACCATTGGATTGCACCAGGATTGTGCCATCGTATGATACCCAATTCGTACGGATACCATGAGCAGGCAGCAAAATATGGCACGCTGAAAATCAAGTATTTTCTGATTTGGAGCGTTTTTGGATGCCTGTATCTCGAAAACTCCGCCACAGATTTTTATGAAACTTTCTCTATCGAGAGACCTTGCGGCAGTCTTGTGTACGAAACATCCCATTACGACTTTGAAATATCTGGAATAGGTGAAATAACGGACTGAAAATCAAAAAAAGTCGAAAAATCGTGAAATTTGGGAAAATGCTCTACTATTTTTTTATTTTAAGAGATTTTCAAAAAAAGGTTGTATATTCAGAAAGGTGACCTAATTACGATTCTAACGATATATAATATGCATGTAGTTATTGAAATTTAATTTTCGATATTTTGCGTTTTTGGATTTTTTGAACATAGGATTTCTCAGGGGCATTTTATCTGATCAGATAATGTAATATATCATGACAGAGCCCTGTGGCTATTTTAGTGTCCAAACCGGCTATTAAAACTATTCCGACAATAATAACCATACCGGAAGTATTCAAAAAATGGAAAAAAAGGTTAAAAACATTGTCGCACTTGCGAAAAACTTGATTTCTCCCTTAGGTAATAGCGGACCAAAAGAACTAAAGTGTCGCTGGATAGCCCTATTAATAGACCATCATATGGTATCTAAATAATACGATTTCGATGGTAAGGAAATAAATTATTGTATGCCAAAAATCTAGTATTTTCCGATTTTTTAACATTCTGAGACGCCCTTTTCTCGAAAACGACGCCACAGATTTTTCTTAAACTTTTCTTACTCAAAGTCCTATCGGTTGTCTATATAGTGAATCCAAAATAAAAAGCGTTGAAATAATATAAGTGGTCCGAAAATGGCCTCAAACTTTGAAAAAAATTGAAAAATCGTTAAATTTTTGTAAACGCTCTTTAATTTATCTTTTTTTCCCAAACTACTCAATGGATGTTTCTGACACTTCTGGTACGTAAAGTTAAGTATCCAAAGAACTTCGAAAAGCTATCACAACAACGATCGTAAAACCGGAAGAAGTCGAAAAAATGTCCGATATTTTGAAAAAAATTAATTCCTTTACGAAAACCTTTTTTTTATTTATGAATAGTTTTTGATGATATTTTACACAGGAATTATTGATATAAAATTAAACCATGCTAGTCCCGAAATGACATAGTTTGTGTCTATTCGACGTTAAACCCCATTCTCTCATCTCGGTAGTGCCGGTTAATTTGAGATATATTTTGTCTCCCGTTAAGTTTTTTACCTTTTTTAATTTCAGTTTATGGGTTCCAAGTTTATTATTTATTGCCTGGTGTGTATAAAACAATTCTCAATTGCGAATTCTCAACTTATTTGTTACCGATAATGATTTCTTTTGGCACCAGGAGTGAAGTAATTTTGCCAGATTTTACAATTTTGACCGGTGTATTCGCAAGCAAATATTACTTAAAAATCTGATAGAGGGTGTCACTGAATCATAACAACTACAGTATCGTTTGGTAGCTCGATGGATCGGCTATTGTATGACGCACTTCCTGCCTGATTCCTGAAAGCCGGTTCAGCACTGCAGGTCTAGTTATTAGGCTTTCAGACTTTCGTCTGAAAGCCTATTGAGATTACTAAAATTATTATTATTATTAAGCTTTCATATTTCATATGAAAGCTTATTGTTTCTGTTAAGATTATTATTATTTTTTTTTTTTTGTGTTTCTCCTGCAAATCGGATTTCACAGAATCTAACCATAGGATGTTTCTGAAACTTTGACCTACCCCCCCAAAAATGGGTGGTGGCTGTTGATTAAATATATTTTCGAAACGTTTTGCGAATTTGAAATCACCGAATTTTACGAACGGAAAAATTAACAATGCATAGTCGTAACTTTGCTATTTTTTGACCGATTTTACTAATTCTTCTTTCTTTGAATACCTTGAAAAAAATCATTTTCATCTGCAGTTTCACATTTTCGAATTTCGAAAATTCGTCGCTGTGATTTCGAACCGGAAGTTTAGACCAATTTTACAACTTCTTTAATATTCGTACGATTTTCATGAAATTTAGTATTTAAGTAGATCTTACCAATGTGACTTCAAAATTATAATGAGAAATTTTCTAAATTATCTCCCCTTGGTGAAATTAAGGATCAAATTTTTAAAAAAATCGTCGAAATATAGGTCAGAATGACCTAAAAAAAATTTTCGATACTCGAAAAGTAATTACTGATTCGTACACAAAATATTGAGTTTGTCGATCAAACCGGAAATGCCACCATCTTGAAACATGAAAAATCCCTAAGGCTTTTTTGCTATCTTACTTACAGACACGGGAGTTATATTTTCTGAATCCTTGAAGGATGGCCCAAAAATCGCAGGGAGCAGAATTTTAATTTAGGTCAACTGATGGTTGCCATTTTTAAGTGAATATGAAAAGTAGTAGCAATTTGAAGGGCCGAGACTTTGAAACACAATAACTCTCTTTCTAATTGAGCTAGAATGTTCAATCTTGGTGTAGACATTCACCAGGTCAATGTCATGATTGAGTGCAAAGATGAACATTTTCTGCTTAGGGTAAGCAGAGATAAGCATGCTGATTTGTTGATTTTTTAGGGCACAATAACTTCGGTTGTAATGAAGGGAGGGTGATGAAACTCTTGTCAATCGAGAGTCTAATAGCTAACCTGTTATGTGAAATCATTGTATCATTTTTTTTTCAATATCAGGGGTAGCAGAAAAAAGAGATCGAAAATCCAATTTTTACGATTTGGAGCATTTTTAAAGGTCCTTTTCTCTAAAGTCAACATAATATTTTTGGGGAACTTCTTCTACAAAGAGTCTTATCGGTAGTCTTTTATATGAAACCATAGATCAACAGTCCAAAATATCAGGAGTAGTAGAATAAAAGGATCGAAAATTGAAAACCGCACCCTTTCATTGTTAAGCAAAACATGCAGTGTGGGTGGCTACAATCTGCACATTTAGTCATCGTATAGAGCTTATTCAACAATATAGAATTCCAACTGCTAAGGGATCTTTTGCGTGCAATCCAATGTGTACACGGCGGATGGGGGGACACGCCAGAATATCGAGATGAACTTTCTCGGCCAATGCAGGGATCGAACACCCGACCTCCTGGCTAGCAGGCCAACGCCTTAGCCACATAGTGTGGACACCCATCGTACATTTCATCCGTAAAATCAAAGCATTTCATTGCATTAGACCAATAATTAATTATTCTTAATTTAAAACTTTATTTAATATTAGTCTGGTATTATTAAATCCTAATTTTATTGGTCTTATTTAAAATTAAACTTTAATTTAACTATGAACAACCCTTAACGTGTCTCTTTAAAACAATTAAATACTCTTAAACAAAAAACAAAACAAAAAATCAATAAGCGGGTCAATTCAGGTAAGTATAACTACGGGTTCTGTCCACCTTCTCTCGTAAGTATAACTACGGGTTCTGTCCTCGTTCTCTCGTCTACGGCCACACCACGTTGAAAACACCAGTTCTCGTCCGATCACTGAAGTTAAGCAACGTCGGGCCCGGTCAGTACTTGGATGGGTGACCGCCTGGGAACACCGGGTGCTGTAGACGCCTTTTTAAAACCGACCCCCCCCCCCCCCAAAAAAAAAAAAAAAAAAAAAAATCAATAAACGGGTCAATTCAGGTAAGTATAACTACGGGTTCTGTCCACCTTCTCTCGTCTACGGCCACACCATGTTGAAAACACCAGTTCTTGTCCGATCACTGAAGTTAAGCAACGTCGGGCCCGGTTAGTACTTGGATGGGTGACCGCCTGGGAACACCGGGTGCTATAGACGCCTTTTTAAAACCGACAAAAACCGCCCGAAAAATCAATAAGCGGGTCAATTCCGGTAAGTATAACTACGGGTTCTGTCCACCCCCTCTCGTCTACGGCCATACCACGTTGAAAACACCAGTTCTCGTCCGATCACTGAAGTTAAGCAACGTTTGGCCCGGTCAGTACTTGGATGGGTGACCGCCTGGGAACACCGGGTGCTGTAGGCGCCTTTTTAAAACCGACAAAAAAACAAAAAAAAAATCAATAAGCGGGTCAATTCAGGTAAGTATAACTACGGGTTCTGTCCACCTGCTCTCGTCTACGGCCACACCACGTTGAAAACACCAGTTCTCGTCCGATCACTGAAGTTAAGCAACGTCGGGCCCGGTCAGTACTTGGATGGGTGACCGCCTGGGAACACCGGGTGCTGTAGACGCCTTTTTAAAACCGACAAAACCCCCCCAAAAAATCAATAAGCGGGTCAATTCAAGTATGTATAACTACGGGTTGTGATTTAAAAGTATTTATTCAGAATTCTTATATGCAACGATGGAGGGAATACTATGAATAAATTGGATACAGCAACAAGCAACTAAATGCTTATATAAAACTGCTTCCAGAATAGTATGTATTGAATATAAATTTTAAATGATCAGCTGGCAGTGTAATAAAATAAAAATTATTATCTAGATTAGGGTTTCATAGTTAACGGTGGAAAGAAGAAAATGTGTTGAGTAAAAAAAAATTAGGAAAATCGAATAAAATAAGAGAAAGAAAAAATTGTAGCGAAGGATAGGGACATTGATGTAGGGGGGGGGGGGTGAATAGAGATTTGAATTAGAAAGTAGTTTGGGACGCAACGCCAGAAAACCCAAAAAGCAAAACACGCACCAAAAGCTTGTAAGAATACTTTTATTTTAGCAGTTTCAATGTTATTGATTACACATTTCTCGCGTGACCCTGGGTTACCTATGGATTGTGCAAAGGAGATTGGAAGGTGATCAAACTAGTAATAACCATTTTTCGCATATACAAGTTGTAATGGTGATTTGCAGAGCAGAGGCACATTCATTTCCGAGATTTGAAGCGTTTGGTTAGAGCTATATATTGGTGAACTACTGAACGTACAGACACATTTTTAATTTTAGGAAGATTGTCAATCCCAAACAAAAGTGAATTAATATTCTTGAAATGGTCATCCAATGTATCGATAGTGAGTCTGCGTTGGTCTATAAAAAGGCGACACTGAAAGAAATAATGTTCACTAGATTCACATCTGTTTACGCATAAACAGGATGGATCGTCACATACATACATGAGGTATTTATGATGATTTAGGTCAGATTTAGAGTTGCGTAATTTAGAAAGAATAATTTGTAACGACCTGTCACCAAAATTGAAGAGATCATTGTATTTAGGTTTGCCATATGTTTTTCTAATTTGAAATTTGAATGAAGAGATTGAATTTGAAGCTTTGACGTTTTCATCAAGACGATTCCATTCTTGTACTGATGATGGGAAAAACGAGTTTTGATAAAGATCAGATTTACAGTTAATACTCATTAGATTATTGGAGTTTCTGAGTTGATATGGTTTACTGGACGCTATAGATTGGGGGACTAAATCGAATAGATACGAGGGTGTTTGAAGATTGATAATTTTGAAAAATAAAACCATTTTATGTTCGTAGCGTCTTTTTAAAAGAGAGGAGAATCCAGATTCATTATAAAGTAAACTAGACCTGCAAGCAGCACTGAACCGGCTTTCAGGAATCATACAGGAAGTTTATTATACCCTAGCCGATCCATTGAGCTACCAAACTTTAATTGTTTTGCTTCAGTGACACCCTCTATCAGATGTAAAAGTAATAAGGACCGGTCAAAATTGTAAATTATGGCAAAATTACGTCACTTCCGGTGCCGAAAGAAATTATTATAGGTGAAAAATAAGTCGAAAATTCGCAACATACAAAATACAAACTTTGTTTTATACATATCGGGCAATAAATAATTAACCTATAACCAATAAACTGAAATTAAGAAGGTAAAAAACTTAAAAGTGACCCTGGGACAATTGGCTATTTTTCGACAAGGGAACATACTAGAAGCCTTTTCTTGATATCAATATGATGGTATTGATTCACTCTTACTGCCCATTAGAGTCAGGCGTTATCAAGTTAAACGAATAATAAATATAAACCACTTCAAAAAAATGTTTATTTTGAAGGCCAAAAATACGTTTTTTGAAAAAATTACATTACTTCCGGTGATATTGAAAATGTTAATTTAGTTCATAGAAGTCATAAATGGCATAAGGCATCAAATGGTAAAATTTTTTATAAAAATCGAATAATAATTGACACTTTTATAGACCAAAAACCTTGAAAAGTGACTTATCGAAGATCGTCTATTTCTCTGTAACCGTACAAGTTAGAAACCATTTTGTGGTATCTGTATGGTCGTATGGCTTCATTCTATTCGTTGATGGGAATCAAATATCATAATTTTAAAATTATTATAAGGCAGACTCATTTGAATAAAATATCTGTTTTTTAGGTTTAAAATACAGTTTTTGCCCAAATGACGTCATTTCCGGTCACAGTGAAATTGTAATATTGGCTTGACCTAGAACAAATTGTCACTAAGCATCAAATGGAAAAATAATATTGCAAATCGAATAATAATTCACTCTTTTATAGGCAAAATAACGTGAAAAGTGACGCATGCAAAATTGCATATTCCTCGGCAACTGCTCATATTACAAACTAATTTTCGCATACAATCTCTTCTTCTGGATTATTGCTACGAGTTTATTAAAATTACAAATAAATATTTCAAAATATGAAGACGCTGAATGAATTGTAAACAACTGAATTTTACACTTTATTTTACATTTTATTCGAAATTGCCCGAAAATGAAATTGAAATTAAAAAATCTGAGCTAAGGATATTGTGCACCTTTGCAGGGTGCATCCGTTTAGTTATATCAGTTTTGAAAAAAAATAATATTTGCTTTCAAAAAGTAGTACCGAACTGTCAAAATTATAGTCTTTGTTAATATTACGTCACTTCCGTTGCAAACAGAAAAATTTCATCATAACAAAAAAAATTACAATTGGGACCACGGAGCATATGAACTTTGTTTTATACAAATCGAACAATAAATAATTTTTCTGGGTACGAAAAACTAAATTAGCCGTTGGCGGCTAACGCAAATAACCGAGACAATTTTTTTTCCCATTTCTGGTCAAGTAGGATGATATTTTAACCCTGTGTAAAATACCATCAAAAAATATTCATAAATAAAAAAGGTTTTCGTAAAAAAAAATATTTTTTATCAAAATATCGGACATTTTTTCGACTACTTCCGGTTTTACGATCGTTGTCGTGATAGCTTTACGAAGTTCTTTGGATACTTAACTTTCTGTACCAGAAGTGTCAGAAACATCCATTGAGTAGTTTTGGAAAAAAAGATAAATTAAAGAGCGTTTACAAAAATTTTACGATTTTTCAATTTTTTTCAAAGTTTGATGTCATTTTTGGACCACCTATATTATTTCAATGCTTTTCATTTTGGATTCACTATATAGACAACCGATAGGACTATGAGTAAGAAAAGTTTCAGAAAAATCGTAGGCGTCGTTTTCGAGAAAAGGGCGTCTCAGAATGTTAAAAAATCGGAAAATAATAGATTTTTGGCATACAATAATTTATTTCTTTACCATCGAAATCGTATTATTTAGATACCATATGATGGTCCATTAATAGGGCTATCCAACGACACTTTAGTTCTTTTGGTCCGCTATTACCTAAGTGAGCAATCAAGTTTTTCGCAAGTGCGACAATATTTTTAACCTTTTTTTTCATTTTTTGAATACTCCCGGTGTGGTTATTATTGTCGGAATAGTTTTAATAGCCGGTTTGGGCGCGAAAATAGCCACGGGGCTCTGTAATGATATATTACATTATCTGATCAGATAAAATGCCCCTGAGAAATCCTATGTTCAAAAGTGCAAAAAATGCAAAAAATTTAAAATATCGAAAATTAAATTTCAATAATTACATACATATTATACATCGTTAGAATCGTAATTAGGTCAGCTATCTGAATATACAACCTTTTTTTTAAAAATCTCTTAAAATAAAAAAATAGTAGAGCATTTTTCAAAATTTCACGATTTTTCGACTTTTTTCGATTTTCAGTCCCTTTTTTATTCTATTCCAGACATTTCAAAGTCTTATTGGTTGGCTTCATGCAAAATACCTCCAAAGGGACTCTCGATAGAAAAAATTAAAAAAAAATTGTAGGTTAAGTTTTCGAGATACAGGCGTCCAAAAATGCTAAAAATCAGAAAATTCGTGATTTTCAGCGTGCCATATTTTGCTTCCTGATCATAGTATCCTTATGAATTGGGTATCATACGATAGTACAATCCTAGTGCAGTCCAATGGTACCCTAATTTCTTTAATCCATTGATATCGGGCGGAGAAATCGCGTTTTTCCCCAAAATATCCATTTTTTGCATTTTTTTCAAAATATTGCTCATTATTTCGACTACTTCCGGTTTAAGGATTCTTGTCGAAATTGCTTTATAAGTTGGTATTGGGCTATAACTTCATGTTCCAGAAGTTTCAGAAATGTCAATTCTGCCATAAACCGAAACCGGAGCTCACAAAATGGGAAGAAAATTCGAAAAAAGTCGAAAAATAAAGGGCGATAACTCTGAATGAAACTTATATTACTGGAATCGGATGGACTTCAGGTATCCAAAAATGTAGGTCAAATTTGAAAATTTTGAAAAATAACAAAATTTGTCTCGTAAACAACATGTTTGCAATTTTCAAACGATAAAAGTCATAGACGAATGTTCGAAATTGAAAAATGTCTCAGAATAGATTGTCTCAGAAAAGATTCAGGGATTCCAAAAATGTAATTTGTTTGAAAATGGATAAAGAATTGACGAAACTATGGCCGATTTTCAATTTTTAGATAACGTACAAAGTTCGGTCACTTCCGGTATGCGCAGAAATTTCAAAAATATTTTATCAAGTAGCCACCACATGGTTTCCCAATAGAAAATCTGATTCCAGATCGATATCTGTTTTCGATCATGGAGATCTAGGCCCTCGCGGTAAATAATAATAATAAATAATAACTAGACCTGCAAGCAGCACTGAACCGGCTTTCAGGAATCATACAGAAAGTTTATTATACCATAGCCGATCCATTGAGCTACCAAACTATACTTTAGTTGTTTTGCTTCAGTGACACCCTATACCATATGTTAAAGTAATATTTGCTGGCGAAAAGACCGGTCAAAATTGTAAATTATGGCAAAATTACGTCACTTCCGGTGCCGAAAGAAATTTTTATAGGTGAAAAATAAGTCGAAAATTCGCGACATACAAAATACAAACTTTGTTTTATCATATCGGGCAATAAATAATTAAGGTAAAAAACTTAAAAGTGACCCTGGGAAAATTGGCTATTATTCAACAAGGGAACATGCTAGAAGCCTTTTCTTGATATCAATATGATGGTATTGATTCAATCTTACTGCCCATTAGAGTTAGACGTTATAAAGTTAAACGAATGATAAATATAAATCCCTTCAAAAAAATGTTTGTTTTGAAGGCTAAAAATGGTTTTTTTTGCAAAAATTACATTACTTCCGGTTATATTGAAAATGTTAATTTAGTTCACAGAAGTCATAAATGGCATAAGGCATCAAATGGTAAAAAAATTATTAAAATCGTATAATTATTGACACTTTTATGGACGAAAACCCTTGAAAAGTAACTTATAGAAGATCGCCTATTTCTCTGTAACCGTACAAGTTAGAAACCATTTTGTGGTATCTGTATGGCCGTATGGCTTCATTCTATTCGTTGATGGGAATCAATTATCATAATTCTAAAAATATTATAAGGCAGACTCATTTTAATAAAATTATTTGTTTTTTAGGTTAAAAATACAGTTTTTGCCCAAATGACGTCATTTCCGGTCACAGTGAAATTGTAAAATTGGCTTGACCTAGTCCAAATTGGCATTAAGCATCAAATGGAGAAAAAAAATTGCAAATCGAATAATAATTCCCTCCTTTATAGGCAAAATAACGTGAAAAGTGATGCATGCAAAATTGCATATTTCTCGGCAACTGCTCATATTACAAACTAATTTTCCCATACATTCTCTTCGTCTGGATTAATGCTACGAGTTTATGAAAATAACAAATAAATATTTCAAAATATGAAGACGCTGAATGATTTGTAAATAACTGAATTTTACACTTTATTTTACATTTTATTCGAAATTGCCCGAAAATGAAATTGGAATTAAGAAATCTGAGCTAAAGATTTTGTGCACCTTTGCAGGGTGCATCCTTTTAGTTATATCAGTTTTGAAAAGAATAACATTTGCTTTCAAAAAGTGGTACAGAACTGTCCAAATTGTAGTTTTTGTTAATATTACGTCACTTCCGTTGCCGACAGAAAAATTTCACCGTAACAAAAAATATTACAATTGGGACCACGGAGCATATGAACTTTGTTTCATACAAATCGAACAATAAATAATTGTTCTGGGTACGAAAAACTAAATTAGCCGATGGCGGCTAACGCAAATTACCGAGACAATTTTTTTTCCCATTTCTGTTCAAGTAGGATGATATTTTAACCCTGTGTAAAATACCATCAAACAATATTCATAAATGAAAAAGGTTTTCGTAAAAAAAAATTTTTTTTTCAAAATATCGGACATTTTTTCGACTACTTCCGGTTTTACGATCATTGTCGTGATAGCTTTACGAAGTTCTTTGGATACTTAACTTTACGTACCAGAAGTGTCAGAAACATCCATTGAGTAGTCTTGAAAAAAAAGATAAATTAAAGAGCGTTTCCAAAAATTTAACGATTTTTCAATTTTTTTCAAAGTTTGAGGCCATTTTTGGACCACCTACACTATTTCAATGCTTTTCATTTTGGATTCACTATATAGACAACCGATAGGACTTTGAGTAAGGAAAGTTTAAGAAAAATCGTAGGCGTTGTTTTCGAGAAAAGGGCGTCTCGGAATGTTAAAAAATCGGAAAATACTAGATTTTTGGCATACAATAATTTATTTCCTTACCATCGAAATCGTATTATTTAGATACCATATGATGGTCCATTAATAGGGCTATCCAACGACACTTTAGTTCTTTTGGTCCGCTATTACCTAAGGGAGAAATCAAGTTTTTCGCAAGAGCGACAATTTTTTTAACCTTTTTTTTTCATTTTTTGAATACTTCCGGTGTGGTTATTATTGTCGGAATAGTTTTAATAGCCGGTTTGGGCACTAAAATAGCCACAGGGCTCTGTAATGATGTATTACATTATATGATCAGATAAAGTGCCCCTGGGAAATCTGGTGTTCAAAAGTGCCAAAAATTCAAAAAAATTAAAATATCGAAAATTAAATTTCAATAACCACATACATATTATACATCGTTAGAATCGTAATTAGGTCAGCTATCTGAATATACAACCTTTTTTTGAAAATCTCTTAAAATAAAAAAATGGTGGAGCATTTTCCAAAATTTCACGATTTTTCGACTTTTTTCGATTTTCAGTCCCTTTTTTATCCTATTCCAGACATTTCAAAGTCTTATTGGATGGCTTCATGCAAAATACCTCCAAACGGACTCTCAATAGAAAAAATTAAAAAAAAATTGTAGGTTAAGTTTTCGAGATACAGGCGTCCAAAAATGCTAAAAATCAGAAAATACTTGATTTTCAGCGTGCCATATTTTGCTGCCTGATCATAGTATCTGTATGAATTGGGTATCATACGATAGTACAATCCTAGTGCAGTCCAATGGTGCCCTAATTTGTTTAATCCATTGATATCGGACGGAGAAATCGCGTTTTCCCCAAAACTATCCATTTTTTTGCATTTTTTCAAAATATTGCACATTATTTCGACTACTTCCGGTCTACGGATCATTGTTGAAATTGCTTTATTCCTTGCAATGGTCATTTGGCTTCATGCCTTAGAAGTTTCAGATTCGCCAATTCGGCCATATAACGAAACCCGAGCTCACAAAATAGGTAGAAAATTCGAAAAAAATCGAAAAATAAAGGGCGATAACTCTGAATGAAACTTATATTACTGGAATCGGATGGACTTAAGGTATCCAAAAATATAAGTCAAATTTGAAAATTTTGAAAAATGAAAAAAATTGTCTCTTAAACAAAATTTTTCAATTTTCGAACGCTAGAAGTCAGCGACGAAGTTTCGAAATTACAAAATCTTAGATTTCTATTGGCTCGAAAAAGGTTCAGGGTTTCCGAAAATGTCATTTGTTTGAAAATGGGTAAATAATTGACGAAACTATGGCCAATTTTCCATTTTTTGACAACGTACAAAGATCTGCCACTTCCGGTATGCGCAGAATTTTCGAAAATACTTTATCAAGTAGCCACCACATGGTTTCCCGAAAGAAAAGTTGATTTCAGATCGATATCTGCTTTCGATCATGGAGAACTTGGCCCCCGCGGTAAATAATAATAATAATAACTAGATCTGCTACTGTCCCATGCAGATATGAAAGCTTTCATATTCATCGTCACGTGTCATTGATTGTATCAAGTAACCTAAATAAAAGGATACGAAGAAAAAATTATTAAAATTGGTCAAAAACTCGCGAAGTTACAAGTCTAAATATAGTATGAAACATTGCACCCAGGCATAACAATAATCTGAAAACTAAAGGGAAATAACTGAAACTTGTATTACTGTAATGAGACGGATGAGAAAATGAAATGAAAATGGCGGGAAAAAAAAATTAAAAATGGCAGGTTGGACAGGCGACCTTACTCCTTGTCACGTACAACCGGGCATTCGAAAACACGCTAGTTTACTCAATGACAGGCGCGCGTGCTTACCATTCAGCCACTCAACCCCCCTTTGAAATCAGACACGTGCAATATGTCATATAGGAAGAATAAGAAGTCGCTCACAACAAAATGGTAAATTAATGAGTTTAGGTCAAAAGGTTGAGCTACTGTTTTAGAGTACTTAATAGTTTTAAAGAGACACGTTAAGGGTTGTTCATAGTTAAATGAAAGTTTAATTTTAAATAAGACCAATAAAATTAGGATTTAATAATGCCAGACTAATATTTCCAATATGTTTGGTTATAAGTAGGAAATCGTGACGACTTCTTAAGCATGTTTTAAACAAAGGATCATGTTTGTTTAAACAAGAATGGCACTCTGCAATAAAAAAAACTGGCCAAAGCAAGATTTCTATGCAGAAATTAAATAATTGCTAGAACCAGAAAAATATTTATCCACTATAATAAATAAGCAACATAGAGAAAATGAAATGAAATTGAATGGGGTTTAACGTCCGACTGTTCTGCTCCTAAAATGGGCTAATGAAGACGGGCATATGCCATAATGTGTGCAATGAGGGAAATTTTACCCGGGCAGCGGCGGTTACGGCCTACGAGGTTGGACAGGCAACCATACTCCTTGTCACGTACAACCAAAAAATCGAAACAACGGCAGTTGACTCAATGACAGACGTTATGATACAGAGCGCACGTGCTAACCATTCAGCCACGCAACCTCCCTAAAATCGGCAAATTGCTGACCTACAGCGAGAAACATTTCAACCGGGCCAAATTTTCTATTGTAACAGTTTAATTTGCACGGTACCTTTAGTTATCAACCGAATATTACAAAACTTTTAAAAATAAGCTCCCCCCTGACCAGCTTAAGCGTTCGCAATAAACGTTTGCCACTTAAAATCGGGAAATTGCTGACTTTAAAGTGAGAAACATTACAACCGGGCGAAATTTTCTGTTTTATGACTTTTACAGTACCTTTGATTACCAACCGATTATTTTCTGTTTTATCACTTTTACAGTACCTTTGATTACCAACCGATTATTACAAAACTTTAAAAATAAAAGAGAAAGAGAGAAATGCGGCCTAATGTCCATTCGACACAAACTAGGTCATTTCGGGACTAACATATGTTTTTTAATTTTATTTAAAAACTCCCCCTGCGCTTACAGGTCTTTAGCCGTTGGGAGGAAACCGAAGAACACGGAGAAAACCCACAAGGTTGGACATCATACTTCATGTCACGTGCAACCTGGAGATCGAAACGACGCCCGTTGACTCAATGACAGACGTTACGATACAGTGCGCACATGCTAACCATTCAGCCATTCAGCCTCCCTGAATTCAGAAAATTGCTGACTTATAGCAAGAAACATTTCAACCGGGCGAAATTTTCTGTTTTAACAGTTTAATGTGCACGGTACTTTAATTACCAACCGATTATTACAAAACTTTTGAAAATAAGCTCCAACTGACCAGCTTAATCGTATGCAATAAACGTTTTCGCCTGAATTGAAAGTTCTGCACGGAGAAAGTTCATCTCGATTTCCCGGCGTGGTTCCCCTTGTCAGTGAGGCAGAACGGAGGGCCTGACAAGCACAGCTGTCTAGTCATTCGGATGGGACGAAAAACCAAGGTCCCGTGTACACATTGGAGTGCACGTAAAATATCCCTAAGCAGTTGGAATTCGATACTGTTGAATAAGCTCTATACGATGACTAAATGTGTAGATTGTAGTCACCCACACTGCATGTTTCGCTTAACAATGAAAGGGTGCCGTTTTCAATGTTCGATCCTTTTGTTCTTCTACTCCTGATATGTTGGACTGTTGATCGATGGTTTCATATAAAAGACTACCAATAAGACTCTTTGTACAAGAAGTTCCCAAAAAATATTATGTTGACTTTACGAGAAAGACCTCTAAACATGCTCCAAATTGTAAAAATACGACTTTTTGGGTTTTCAATCTCTTTTTTTCGGCTATCCCTGATATTTAGAAAAAATAATACAATGATTTCACACAACAGGCTAGCTATTAGACTCTCTATTGACAAAAGTTTCACCGCCCTCCCTTCATTATAACCGAAGTTATCGTGCCCTAAAGAATCAACAAATTAGCTTGTTTATCTCTGCTTACCCTAAGCAGAAAATGCTCATCTTTGAACTCAATCATAACATTGACCTAGTGAACGTCTACACCAAGTTTGAACATTCTAGCTTAATTAGAAGGAGAGTAATTGTGTTCCAAAGTCCCGACCCTTCAAATTGCTTCTATTTTTCATTTTCAATTCAAAATGGTGACCATCACGTGACCGAAATCAAAATTCTATTCGCGACATTTTTTAGGCCTTCCTACAAGGATTCAGAAAATATAACTCCCGAGTCTGTAAATAAAATAGCAAAAAAGCCTTATTGATTTTTCACTTTTAAATATGGCGGCACTTCCGGTTCGATCGACAAACTCCATATTTTGTGTACAAATCAGTAATTACTTATCTAGTATCCAAAAAAAAAATCAGGTCATTCTGACCTATATTTCGATGATTTTTTTGAAAATTTTGATCCTTAATTTCGTCAAGGGGAGATAATTTAGAAAATTTCTAATTATATTTTTGAAGTCACATCGGTAGGATCTACTTAGATACTAAATTTCATGAAAATCGTACAACTATTAAAGAAGTTGTCAAATTGGTCTAATCTTCCGGTTCGAAATCACAGCGACGAATTTTCGAAATTCGAAAATGTGAAACTGCAGATGAAAATGGTTTTTTTAAAGGTATTCAAAGAAAAAAGAGTTAGTAAAATCGGTCAAAAAATAACAAAGTTACGACTATGCATTGTCATTTTTTTCGTTCGTAAAATTCGGTGATTTCGGATTCGTAAAACGTTTCGAAAATATATTTAATCAAGGTTCGCACCCCATTTTTGGGGGGGTAGGTCAAAATTTCAGAAAGATCCTATGGATAGATTCTGAGAAATCCGATTTGCAGAAAACACACAAAAAAAAAAATAATAATAATAATAACTTTAACAGAAACAATAAGCTTTCATATGTAATATGAAAGCTTAATAATTTTAGTAATCTCAATAGGCTTTCAGACGAAAGTCTGAAAGCCTAATTATGAGAAGTACCACGAGGAAGGCCTGTAATAGTTCGAATAGCGTCTAAATGTAGCGATTCTAGTTGGTCACTTTTTTATACGCCCACATTGAAATGTGGTCGTATATTGTCGTCGCCCCGTCCGTCCGTCCGTCCGTCGGTCCGTCCGTCCGTCCGTCCGTCCGTCGGTCCGGCGTCCACAATTGCTTGTGGACGCTCTACAGGCTAAAGTTAATATCCGATTGACTTTAAATTTATACAAAGTGTTTATGGTCATGAGACGAAGAAGCCTATTGTTTTTCAGCGATTTCCGATAATTAGTGCCAGAGTTATGGCCCTTGATCACTTCAAAAAATCTTGTGGACGCTCTAGAGGCCAAAGTTAATATCCGATTGACTTTAAATTTATACACAGTGTTTAAGGTCATAAGACGAAGAATTCTATTGATTTTCAGCGATTGCCGATAATTAGTGCCAGAGTTATGGCCCTTGATCACTTCAAAAAATCTTGTGGACGCTCTAGAGGCCAAAGTTAATATCCAATTGACTTTAAATTTATACACAGTGTTTAAGGTCATAAGACGAATACGCCTATTGATTTTCAGCGATTTCCGTTAATTAGTGCCAGAGTTATGGCCCTTGATCACCTCAAAAAATCTTGTGGACGCTCTAAAGGTCAAAGTTAATATCCGATTGACTTTAAATTTATACAAAGTGTTTATGGTCATGAGACGAAGAAGCCTATTGTTTTTCAGCGATTTCCGATAATTAGTGCCAGAGTTATGGCCCTTGATCACTTCAAAAAATCTTGTGGACGCTCTAGAGGCCAAAGTTAATATCCGATTGACTTCAAATTTATACACAGTGTTTAAGGTCATAAGACGAAGAAGCCTATTGATTTTCAGCGATTTCCGATAATTAGTGCCAGAGTTATGGCCCTTGATCACCTCAAAAAATCTTGTGGACGCTCTAAACGTCAAAGTTAATATCCGATTGACTTTAAATTTATACACAGTGTTTAAGGTCATAAGACGAAGAAGCCTATTGATTTTCAGCGATTTCCGATAATTAGTGCCAGAGTTATGGCCCTTGATCACTTCAAAAAATCTTGTGGACGCTCTAGAGGCCAAAGTTAATATCCGATTGACTTCAAATTTATACACAGTGTTTAAGGTCATAAGACGAAGAAGCCTATTGATTTTCAGCTATTTCCGATAATTAGTGCCAGAGTTATGGCCCTTGATCACTTCAAAAAATCTTGTGGACGCTCTAGAGGCCAAAGTTAATATCCGATTGACTTTAAATTTATACACAGTGTTTAAGGTCATAAGACGAAGAAGCCTATTGATTTTCAGCGATTTCAAATAATTACTGCCAGAGTTATCTCCCTTGATAACTTCAAAAATTCTTGTGACGCTATAGAGGCCAAAGTTACTATCCGATTGACTTCAGATTGATACATAGAGTTTAAGGTGTTGAAACGAACAAGTATTTAGATTTTCAATGAATTTAGATAACTGAACAGCTAAATCCATGATATTAAATGTTTCATGTATATACTAATTGTTAGCGTGAGGTAAAACTTTATAAAAAGCAATCAAATTCTAATGATTTTCTGATAATTACATAATGAGTTGTTACTCTTAATCAGTTTTTAGTGTATTACAAATGTTTCATTACCGAAATTAGTAAAAATATGCGACAACCCTTGTTGACTGCCCGGACAATTTAGCTGCTGTGGGCGTATGTTTCGTTGCCTGGCAACCTATCTTTCTTTAGTACAGTTGTTCCAGACACAATCAGCAACTACGGGTTCTGTCCACGGGTTCGTCCGATCACTGAAGTTAAGCAACGTCGGGCCCGGGTAGTACTAGGATGGGTGAACGCCTGGGAACACCGGGTGCTGTAGACGCCTTTTTGCCCTAAACTCATTAATTTACCATTTTGTTGTGAGCGGCTTGTTATTCTTCCTATATGACATATTGCACGTGTCTGATTTCAAAGGGGGGTTGGGCGGCTGAATGGTTAGCACGCGCGCCTGTCATTGAGTTAACTTGCGTGTTTTCGAATGCCCGGTTGTATGTGACAAGGAGTAAGGTCGCCTGTCCAACCTGCCATTTTTATTTTTTTTCCGGCAATTTTCATTTCATTTTCTCATCCGTCTCATTACAGTAATACAAGTTTCGGTTATTTCCCTTTAGTTTTCAGATTTTTGTTATGCCTGGGTGCAATGTTTCATACTATATTTAGACTTGTAATTTTGCGAGTTTTTGACCAATTTTGATAATTTTTTCTTCTTATCCTTTTATTTAGGATACTTGATACAATCAATGACACGTGACGATGAATATGAAAGCTTTCATATCTGCATGGGACAGTAGTAGATCTAGTTATTATTAAGCTTTCATATTTCATATGAAAGCTTATTGTTTCTGTTAAGATTATTATTATTTTTTTTTTGTGTTTTTCCTGCAAATCGGATTTCGCAGAATCTAACCATAGGATGTTTCTGAAACTTTGACCTACCCCCCCAAAAATGGGTGGTGGCTGTTGATTAAATATATTTTGAAAACGTTTTGCGAATTCGAAATCACCGAATTTTACGAACGAAACAACTGACAACTCATAGTCGTAACTTTGCTATTTTTCAACCGATTTTACTAATTCTTTTTTCTTTGAATACCTTGAAAAAAATCAATCTCATCTGCAGTTTCACATTTTCGAATTTCGAAAATTCGTCGCTGTGATTTCGAACCCGAAGTTTAGACCAATTTGACAACTTCTTTAATAGTTGTACGATTTTCATGAAATTTAGTATATAAGTAGATCTTACCCATGTGACTTCAAAAATATAATTATAAATTTTCTGAATTATCTCCCCTTGACGAAATTAAGGATCAAAATTTTCAAAAAAATCATCGAAATATAGGTCAGAATGACCTGATTTTTTGTTTTTTTGATACTAGATAAGTAATTACTGATTTGTACACAAAATATGAAGTTTGTCGATCGAACCGGAAGTGCCACCATCTTGAAACGTTAAAAATCCCTAAGGCTTTTTTGCTATTTTACTTACAGACACGGGAGTTATATTTTCTGAATCCTTGAAGGTTGGCCTAAAAATCGCTGGGAGCAGAATTTTGATTTAGGTCTACTGATGGATTCCATTTTGAAGTGAATATGAAAAGTAGTAGCAATTTGAAGGGCCGAGACTTTGAAACACAATAACTCTCCTTCTAATTAAGCTAGAATGTTCAAACTTGGTGTAGACGTTCACTAGGTCAATGTCATGATTGAGTTTAAAGATGAGCATTTTCTGCTTAGGGTAAGCAGAGATAAATATGCTGATTTGTTGATTCTTTAGGGCACAATAACTTCGGTTATAATGAAGAGAGGGTGGTGAAACTCCTGCCAATCGAGAGTCTAATAGCTAGCCCGTTGTGTGAAATCATTGTATCATTGTTTTTGAATGTCAGGGATAGCAGAAAAAAAGAGATCGAAAATCCAAAAAGTCGTATTTTTACGATTTTGAGCATTTTTAAAGGTCCTTTTCTCTTCAATCAACATACTATTTTTTGGGAACTTCTTCTACAAAGAGTCTTATCGATAGTCTTTTATATGAAACCATCGATCAGCAGTCCAAAATATCAGGAGTAGAAGAATAAAAGGATCGAAAATTGAAAACTGCAACCATTGTTAAGCGAAACATGCAGCGTGGGTGACTACAATTTGCACATTATTCATCGTATAGAGCTTATTCAACAGTATCGAATTCCAACTGCTTAGGGATATTTTACGTGCACGGGACCTTGGTTTTTCGCCCCATCCGAACGACTAGACAGCTGTCCTTGTCAGGCCCTCCGTTCTGCCTCACTGACAAGAGGGAACCACGCCGGAAAATCGAGATGAACTTTCTCGGTGCAGAACTTTCAATTCACGTCAAACGTTTATTGCATACGATTAAGCTGGTCAGTTGGAGCTTATTTTCAAAAGTTTTGTAATAATCGGTTGGTAATTAATGTACTGTGCAAATTAAGCTGCTAAAACAGAAAATTTCGCCCGGTTGAAATGTTGCTTGCTATAAGTCAGCAATTTCCCGATTTTAGGGAGGCTGAATGACTGAATGGTTAGCATACGCGCGCTTTGTCGTAACGTCTGTCATTGAGTCAACCGGCGTCGTTTCGATTTCCATGTTGCACGTGACATGGAGTATGGTGTCCAACCTCGTGGGTTTTCTCCGTGTCCTTCGGTTTTCTCCCACTCCTGAATACCAGTACGCGTAAGGGAAGTTTATAAATAAAATTAAAAAACATATATTAGTCCCGAAATGACCTAGTTTGTGTCGAATGGACGTTAATCCGCATTTCTCTCCTTCTGTTTTATATTTAAAGTTTTGTAATAATCGGTTGGTAATCCATGGTACTGGTACTGTAAAGGTGATAAAACAGAAAATTTCGCCCGGTTGTAATGTTTCTCACTTTAAAGTCAGCAATTTGCCGATTTTAAGGGGCAAACGTTTATTGCGAACGATTAAGCTGGTCAGGGGGAGCTTATTTTTAAAAGTTTTGTAATATTCGGTGCAAATTAAACTGTTAAAATAGAAAATTTCGCCCGGTTGAAATGTTTCTCGCTGTTGGTCCGCAATTTGCCAAATTTAGGGAGGTTACGTGGCTGAATGGTTAGCATTTGCGCTCTGTATCGTAACGTCTGTCATTGAATCAACTGGCGTTGTTTCGATTGAAATGCCCGGTTGAAATGTTTCTTGCTATAAGTCAGCAATTTCCCGCTTTTAGGGAGGCTGAATAACTGAATGGTTAGCATGTGCGCGCTGTATCGTAACGTCTGTCATTGAGTCAACCGGGGTCATTTCGATTTCCAGGTTCCATGTGACATGGAGTATGGTGTCCAACCTCGTGGGTTTTCTCCGTGTCCTTCGTTTCCTCCCACTCCTAAAGACCCGTACGTGCAAGGGAAGTTTTAAAATAAAATTAAAAAATATATGTGAGCCCCGAAATGTCCTAGTTTGTGTGGAATGGACGTTAACCCGCATTTCTCTCTTTCTCTTTTGTTTTTATACGCCCACATTTTCATGTGGACGTATTATGTCGTCGCCCCTGTCCGTCCGGACGTCCGTCCGGACGTCCGTCCGTCCGTCCGGACGTCCGTCCGTCCACAATTTGTTTGTGGACTCTCTACAGGTCACAATTCTTATCCGATTTTGACGAAACTTGAAATATAGGTTTATCCCCAAAAGTTCTCGGCTGCTTTCGATATTGGCATGTATCGGATCAAAACTTCATGGATTATGGCCCCTGATTGTACGAAAAATCACGTTTTTAGCTTGTGGACCCTATAGAGGTCACAATTTTGAACCGATTTTGATGAAACTTGACATACATGTTTGTAACCCAAAGATCTTGGTTCCTTTCGATATTTGCGGCTTACGGAATGTAATTTCCTGAATTATGGCCCCTGATTGTCCGAAAAATCACCCTTTTTAGCTTGTGCTCCCTCTGGAGGTCACAATTATTATTTGATTTAAAAAACCGTTTGATTATATCACCGTTACACCCTAAGGAAGGTTGAGTTCGAATTTCGGGAAAATCGGACGAAAATTGCCATACAAAATGGCCGCCGTTTGTACGCGAATACTGTTAAAAAATGGTATATCAAGGTTGTGGACCCTGTGGAGGTCACAATTTTGATTCGATTTTGATGAAACTTGAAATTCATGGTTATAACCCAAAGATCTTGCTTCCTTTCGATATTTGCGCATATCGGATCGTAACTTCCTGAATTATGGCCCCTGATTATACGCAAAATCGCCTTTTTTTTAGCTTGGAGGTCACAATTATTATTCGATTTAAAAAAACGTTTGATTATATTACCGTCACACCCTAAAGGAGGTTGAGTTCAAATTTCGGGAAAATCGGACGAAAATTGCCATACAAAATGGCCGCCGTTTGTACGCGAATACTGTTAAAAAAGGTATATCAAGGTTGTGGACCCTGTGGAGGTCACAATTTTGAACCGATTTTGATGAAATTTGAAATTCATGGTTATAACCCAAAGATCTTGCTTCCTTTCGATATTTGCGCATATCGGATCGTAACTTCCTGAATTATGGCCCCTGATTATACGCAAAATCGCCTTTTTTTTTTAGCTTGGAGGTCACAATTATTATCCGATTTAAAAAAACGTTTGATTATATTACCGTTACACCGTAAGGAAGGTTGAGTTCGAATTTCGGGAAAATCAGGCCAAAATTGTCATACAAAATGGCTGCCGTTTGTTCGCGAATACTGTTAAAAAATGGTATATCAAGGTTGTGGACCCTGTAAAGGTCACAATTTTAATTCGATTTTGATGAAACTTGAAATTCATGGTTATAACCCAAAGATCTTGGTTCTTTTCAATATTTGCGCATATCGGATCGTAACTTCCTGAATTATGGCCCCTGGTTATACGCAAAATCCCCCTTTCTTTAGCTTGTGGTCCCTCTGGAGGTCACAATTATTATCCAATTTAAAAAACCATTTGATTATATCACCGTTGCACTGTAAGGAAGGTTGAGTTTGAATTTCAGGAAAATCGGACCAAAATTGACAGACAAAATGGCCGCCGTTTGTACGCGAATACTGTTAAAAAAATGATATATCATGGTTGTGGACCCTGTATAGGTCACAATTTTAATTCGATTTTGATGAGGAAGGTTGAGTTCCAATTTCGTGAAAATCGTACCAAAATTGCCGGACGAAATGGTCGCCGTTTGTACGCGAATAGTGTAAAAATATGGTATATCATGGTTGTGAACTCGCTACAGGTCACAATTTTTATCCGATTTTGATGAAAAGTCACATTTCTAGGTTGTGTACCGTCACACCATAATCATTGTCGGTTTCGAGTTTCATTAATATCAGACTGGAACTGACCAACTAAATGGCTGCTCCCAATACAGTATGAAATACAGGACGTAAAGATGTAGGAAAAATCACTTTCGGTATTGCTTGTTCTCTGTCCATCTCTCGAAAATGTGGGCGTATCCTGCCTGGCAGTGCCAGCCTATCTTTAAAGTTTTTTTTTTATAATCGGTTGGAGTATGGTGTCCAACCGCGTGGGTTTTCCCCGTGTCCTTCGGTTACCTCCCACGGTTAAAGACCCGTACGCGCAAGGGAAATTTTTCAATAAAATTAAAAGACATATGTTAGTCCCGAAATGACCTCGTTTTTGTCGAATGGACGTTAAGCCGCATTTCTCTCTTTCTGTTTTATTTTTAAAGTTTCGTAATAATGGGTTGATAATCAATGGTACTGTACAAGTGATAAAACAGAAAATTTCGCCCGGTTGTAATGTTTCTCACTTTAAAGTCAGCAATTTGCTCATTTTAAGGGGCAAACGTTTATTGCGAACGATTAAGCTGGTTAGGGGGAGCTTATCTTATTTTTAAAAGTTTTGTAATATTCGAAAATTCGTCGCTGTGATTTCGAACCGGAAGTTGAAACCAACTTGACAACTTCTTTAATAGTTGTATGATTTTCATGAAATTTAGTATGTAACTAGACATTACTGATGCGACTTGAAAAATGACTTGAACATTTTCTAAATTATCTCCCCTTGGTGAAATTAAGAATCAAATTTTTAAAAAAAATCGTCGCGATAAAGGTCAGAATGACCTAATTTTTTTTTCGATACTAGACAAGTAATTACTGATTCGTACACAAAACATGGAGTTTGTCGATCGAACTTGAAGTGACACCATCTTGAAACGTGAAAAAACAATAGATCTTTTGCGATATTGCACTTACAGACATGGGAGTTACGTTTTCTGAACCCTTAAAGGAAAACCTAAAAATCGGTCAGAGCAGAAACACAATAGGTCATAGTATGTTCAATGCGTCTCCTATGTCTAAAATTTAATACATTTCAATTTCAGGATAGACGGGATACGGGTGGTTTTGTTATTTGAATATTTCAAAAATTCGAATTTCGCTTTTGATGTTTTTCGTGTCGACAAAGTTGTTTACGAGTGAAAAATCACATTAATTTCGATAGATTGTGACCGATTTTAATGATTTATTTTTTCTTCTTTGGATTATTTATATGACCCATGACATGTGACAGGAAGTGACAATGAATATGAAAGCTTTCATATCTGCATGGGACAGTAGCAGATCTAGTTATTATTATTATTATTTACCGCGGACCCTAATCACCATGATCGAAAACAGATATCGATCTGGAATTAGATTTTCTGTCGGGAAACCATGTGGTGGCTACTTGATAAAATATTTTTGAAATTTCTGCGCATACCGGAAGTGACCGAACTTTGTATTTTGTCTAAAAATTGAAAAAAGGCCATAGTTTCGTCAATTGTTTATCCGTTTTCAAACAAATTACCTTTTTGGAATCCCTGAATCTTTTCTTAGACAATGGCTATCTCACATTTTTCGATTTCGAACATTCGTCTATGACTTTTAGCGTTCGAAAATTGAAAACATGTTGTTTACGAGACAATTTTTGTTATTTTTCAAAATTTTCAAATTTGACCTATATTTTTGGATACCTGACGTCCATGCGATTCCAGTAATATAAGTTTCATTCAGAGTTATCGCGCTTTATTTTTCGATTTTTTTCGAATTTTCTTCCCATTTTGTGAGCTCGGGTTTCGTTTTATGGCAGAATTGACGTTTCTGAAACTTCTGGAACATGAAGTTATAGTCCAATACCAACGAATAAAGCAATTTCGACAAGAATCCTTAAACCGGAAGTGGTCGAAATAATGTGCAATATTTTGAAAAAAATGCAAAAAATGGATATTTTTGGGAAAAACGCGATTTCTCCGCCCGATATAAATGGATTAAAGAAATTAGGGTACCATTGGACTGCACTAGGATTGCACTATCGTATGATAACAAATTTATACGGATACTATGAACAGGCAGCAAAATGTGGCACGCTGAAAATCAAGTATTTTCTGATTTTTAGCATTTTTGGACGCCTGTATCTCGAAAACTACTCCAGCGATTTTTATGAAACTTTCTCTATCGAGAGACCTTGTGGTAGTCTTAAGTACGAAACATTCCATTACGACTTTGAAATATCTGGAATAGGTGAAATAACGGACTGAAAATCGAAAAAAGTCGAAAATTCGTGAAATTTTGGAAAATGCTCTACTATTTTTTTATTTTAAGAGATTTTCGAAAAAAGGTTGTATTTTCAGATAGCTGACCTAATTACGATTCTAACGATGTATAATATGTATGTAGTTATTGAAAGTTAATTTTCGATATTTTAAATTTTTTGCATTTTTATACGCCCACATTGAAATGTGGTCGTATATTGTCGTCGCCCCCGTCCGTCCGTCCGTCCGTCCGTCGGTCCGGCGTCCACAATTGCTTGTGGACGCTCTACAGGCTAAAGTTAATATCCGATTGACTTTAAATTTATACACAGTGTTTAAGGTCATGAGACGAAGAAGCCTATTGTTTTTCAGCGTTTTCCGATAATAACTACCAGAGTTATGGCCCTTGATCACTTCAAAATATCTTGTGGACGCTCTAGAGGCCAAAGTTAATATCCGATTGACTTTAAATTTATACACAGTGTTTAAGGTCATGAGACGAAGAATCCTATTGTTTTTCAGCGATTTTCGATAATAACTACCAGAGTTATGGCCCTTGATCACTTCAAAATATCTTGTGGACGCTCTAGAGGCCAAAGTTAATATCCGATTGACTTTAAATTTATACACAGTGTTTAAGGTCATGAGACGAAGAAGCCTATTGATTTTCAGCGATTTTCGATAATAACTACCAGAGTTATGGCCCTTGATCACTTCAAAATATCTTGTGGACGCTCTAGAGGCCAAAGTTAATATCCGATTGACTTTAAATTTATACACAGTGTTTAAGGTCATGAGACGAAGAAGCCTATTGATTTTCAGCGATTTCCGATAATTAGTGCCAGAGTTATGGCCCTTGAACACTTGAAAATATCTTGTGGACGCTCTAGAGGCCAAAGTTAATATCTAATTGACTTTAAATTTATACACAGTGTTTAAGGTCATGAGACGAAGAAGCCTATTGATTTTCAGCGATTTCTGATAATTAGTGCCAGAGTTATGGCCCTTGATCACTTCAAAAAATCTTGTGGACGCTCTAGAGGCCAAAGTTAATATCCGATTTACTTTAAATTTATACACAGTGTTTAAGGTCATGAGACGAAGAATCCTATTGACTTTCAGCGATTTCCGATAATTAGTGCCAGAGTTATGTCCCTTAATCACTTCAAAAAATCCTGCGGATTTTGGTAACTGAACAGCTAAATCCATGATATTAAATGTTTCATGTATATACTAATTGTTAGTGTGGGGTAACACTTTATTAAAAGCAATCAAATTCTAATGATTTTCTGATAATTACATAATGAGCCATTACTCTAATCAGTTTTTAGTGTATTACAAATGTTTCATTAGCAAAAAAAGTAAAAATATGCGACAACCCTTGTTGACTGCCCGGACGATTTAGCTGCTGTGGGCGTATGTTTCGTTGCCTGGCAACCTATCTTTCTCACTTTTGGACATAGGATTTCTCAGTGGCATTTTATCTGATCAGTAAATGTAATATATCATTACAGAGCCCTATGACTATTTTAGTACCCAAACCGGCTATTTGAACTATTCCGACAATAATAACCATACCGGAAGTATTCAAAAAAAGAAAAAAGAAGGTTAAAAACATTGTCGCACTTGCGAAAAACTTGATTTCTCCCTTAGGTAATAGCGGACCAAAAGAACTAAAGTGTCGTTGGATAGCCTATTAATGGACCATCATACGGTATGTAAATAATACGATTTCGATGGCAAGGAAATAAATTATTGTATGCCAAAAATCCAGTATTTTCCGATTTTTTAACATTCTGAGGCGCCCTTTTCTCGAAAACGACGCCTACGATTTTTCTCAAAGTCCTATCGATTGTCTATATAGTGAATCCAAAATGAAAAGCATTGAAATAATATAGGTGGTTCAAAAATTGCATCAAACTTTGAAAAAAAATCAAAAATCGTTAAATTTTTGTAAACGCTCTTTATTTTATCTTTTTTTCCAAAACTACTCAATAGATGTTTCTGACACTTCTGGTACAGAAAGTTAAGTATCCAAAGAACTTCGCAAAGCTACCACGACAACAATCGTAAAACCGGTAGTAGTCGAAAAAATGTCAGATATTTTGAAAAAAATTATTTTTTTTACGAAAACCTTTTTTATTTATGAATATTTTTTGACGGTATTTTACACTGGGTTAAAATATCATCCAGAAATGAGAAAAAAAATTGTCTCGGTAATTTGCATTAGCCGCCATCGGCTAATTTAGTTTTTCGTACCCAGAAAAATTATTTATTGTTCGATTTATATAAAACAAAGTTCATAAGCTCCGTGGTCTCAATTGTAATTTTTTTTGCTACGGTGAAATTTTTCTGTCGGCAACGGAAGTGACGTAATATTAATAAAAACTACAATTTTGACAGTTCGGTACCACTTTTTGAAAGCAAATATTAATTTTTTTCAAAACTGATATAACTAAAAGGATGCACATGGCAAAGGTGCACAATATCCTTAGATCAGACTTTTTAATTTCAATTTCATTTTCGGGCAATTTCGAATAAAATGTAAAATAAAGTGTAAAATTCAGTTGTTTGCAATTCATTCAGCTCTTCATATTTTGAAATATTTATTTGTAATTTTCATAAACTCGTAGCAATAATCCAGACGAAGAGAATGCATGCGAAAATTAGTTTGTAATGTGAACAGTTGCCGAGAAATATGCAATTTTGCATGCATCACTTTTCACGTTATTTTGCCTATAAAAGAATGAATTATTATTCGATTTGCAATTTTTTTTCCCCATTTGATGCTTAATGCCATTTTTGACTAGGCCAAGCCAATTTTACATTTTCATTGTGACCGGAAATGACGTCATTTGGGCAAAAACTGTATTTTTAACCTAAAAAACAAATATTTTATTCAAATGAGTCTGCCTTATAACATTTTTAGAATTATGATATTTGATTCCCATCAACGAATAGAATCAAGCCATACGACCATACAGATGCCACAAAATGGTTTCTAACTTGTACGGTTACAGAGAAATAGGCGATCTTCTATAAGTCACATTCCAAGGTTTTTGGTCTATAAAAGTGTCAATTATTATTCGATTTTTATAATATTTTTACCATTTGATGCCTTATGCCATTTATGACTTCAATGAACTAAGTTAACATTTTCAATATCACCGGAAGTAATGTAATTTTTGCAAAACACGTATTTTTAGCCTTCAAAACAAAACATTTTTTTGAAGGGATTTATATTTATTATTCAATTAACTTTATAACGTCTGACTCTAATGGGCAGTAAGATTGAATCTTCTAGTTCTAGCATGTTCCCTTGTCGAATAATAGCCGATTTTCCCAGGGTCACTTTTAATTTTTTTACCTTCTTAATTTCAGTTGATGGGTTACAGGTTAGTTATTTATTGTCCGATACGTATAAAACAAAGTTTGTATTTTGTATGTTACGAATTTTCGACTTATTTTTCCACTATAAAAATTTCTTTCGGCACCGGAAGTGACGTAATTTTGCAATAATTTACAATTTTGGCCTGTCTTTTCGCCAGCATATATTACTTTTATATATGATAGAAGGTTTCACTGTAGCAAAACAACTAAAGTTTAGTTCGGTAGCTCAATGGATCGGCTATGGTATAATAAACTTCCTGTATGATTCCTGAAAGCCGGTTCAGTGCTGCTTGCAGGTCTAGTTATTATTATTATTTACCGCGGGGGCCAAGTCCATGATCGAAAGCAGATATCGATCTGAAATCAACTTTTCTTTCGGGAAACCATGTGGTGGCTACTTGATAAAGTATTTTCGAAAATTCTGCGCATACCGGAAGTGGCAGATCTTTGTACGTTGTCAAAAAATTGAAAATTGGCCATAGTTTCGTCAATTATTTACCCATTTTCAAACAAATGACATTTTCGGAAACCCTGAATCTTTTCCGAGCCAATAGCAATCTAAGATTTTGTAATTTCGAAACTTCGTCTCTGATTTCTAGCGTTCGAAAATTAAAAAAAATTGTTTAAGAGACAATTTTTTTCATTTTTCAAAATTTTCAAATTTGACTTATATTTTTGGATACCTTAAGTCCATCCGATTCCAGTAATATAAGTTTCATTCAGAGTTATCGCCCTTTATTTTTCGATTTTTGTCGAATTTTATACCTATTTTGTGAGCTCGGGTTTCGTTATATGGCTTAATTGGCGAATCTGAAACTTCTAAGGCATGAAGCCAAATGACCATTGCAAGGAATAAAGCAATTTCAACAATGATCCGTAGACCGGAAGTAGTCGAAATAATGTGCAATATTTTGAAAAAATGCAAAAAATGGATAGTTTTGGGGAAAACGCGATTTCTCCGTCCGATGTCAACGGATTAAACAAATTAGGGTACCATTGGACTGCACTAGGATTGTACTATCGTATGATACTCAATTCATACGGATACTATGATCAGGCAGCAAAATATGGCACGCTGAAAATCAAGTATTTTCTGATTTGGAGCGTTTTTGGACGCCTATATCTCGAAAACTTAACCGCAACTTTTTCTTAAAATTTTTCTATCGAGAGTCCTTTCGGAGTTAATTTGCATGAAACCACCCAATAAGCCTTTGAAATATCTGGAATAGGTGAAATAACGGACTGAAAATCGAAAAAAGTCGAAAAATCATGAAATTTTGGAAAATGCTCTACTATTTTTTTATTTGAAGAGATTTTTTAAAAAAGGTTGTATATTCAGATAGCTGACCTAATTAAGAATCTAACGATGTATAATATGTATGTAATTATTGAAATTTAATTTTCGATATTTTAATTTGTTTTCATTTTTGGCACTTTTGAACACAGGATTTCTCAGGGGCATTTTATCTGATCAGATAATGTAATATATCATTACAGAGCCCTGTGGCTATTTTAGTGCCCAAACCGGCTATTAAAAATATTCCGACAATAATAACCATACCGGAAGTATTCAAAAAATGAAAAAAAAAGGTTAAAAACATTGTCTCACTTGCGAAAAACTTGATTGCTCCCTTAGGTAATAGCGGACCAAAAGAACTAAAGTGTCGTTGGATAGCCCTATTAATGGACCATCATATGGTATCTAAATAATACGATTTCAATGGTAAGGAAATAAATTATTGTATGCCAAAAATCAAGTATTTTCCGCTTTTTTAACATTCCGAGACGCCCTTTTCTCGAAAACGACGCCTACGATTTTTCTTAAACTTTTCTTACTCAAAGTCCTATCGGTTGTCTATATAGTGAATCCAAAATGAAAAGCATTGAAATAATATAGGTGGTCCAAAAATGGCCTCAAACTTTGAAAAAAAATGAAAAATCTTTTTTTCCAAAACTACTCAATGGATGTTTCTGACACTTCTGGTACAGAAAGTTAAGTATCCAAAGAACTTCGTAAAGCTATCACGACAATGATCGTAAAACCGGAAGTAGTCGAAAAAATGTCCGATATTTTGAAAAAAAATTTTTTTTTACGAAAACCTTTTTCATTTATGAATATTTTTTGATGGTATTTTACACAGGGTTAAAATATCATCCTACTTGAACAGAAATGAGAAAAAAAATTGTCTCGGTAATTTGCGTTAGCCGCCATCGGCTAATTTAGTTTTTCGTACCCAGAACAATTATTTATTGTTCGATTTGTATAAAACAAAGTTCATATGCTCCGTGGTCCCAATTGTAATATTTTTTGTTACGGTGAAATTTTTCTATCGGCAACAGAAGTGACGTAATATTAACAAAAACTACAATTTTGACAGTTCTGTACCACTTTTTGAAAGCAAATGTTATTTTTTTCAAAACTGATATAACTAAAAGGATGCACCCTGCAAAGGTGCACAAAATCTTTAGCTCAGATTTTTTAATTCCAATTTCATTTTCGGGCAATTTCGAATAAAATGTAAAATAAAGTGTAAAATTCAGTTATTTACAATTCATTCAGCGTCTTCATATTTTTAAATATTTATTTTCATAAACTCGTATTTTGAAATATTTATTTGTTATTTTCATAAACTCGTAGCATTAATCCAGACAAAGAGAATGTATGGGAAAATTAGTTTGTAATATGAGCAGTTGCTGAGAAATATGCAATTTTGCATGCATCACTTTTCACGTTATTTTGCCTATAAAGGAGGGAATTATTATTCGATTTGCAATATTTTTTTCCATTTGATGCCTAATGCCATTTTGGACTAGGTCAAGCCAATGTTACATTTTCACTGTGACCGGAAATGACGTCTTTTGGGCAAAAACTGTATTTTTAACCTAAAAAACAAATATTTTATTAAAATGAGTCTGCCTTATAATATTTTTAGAATTATGATATTTGATTCCCATCAACGAATAGAATGAAGCCATACGACCATACAGATACCACAAAATGGTTTCTAACTTGTACGGTTACAGAGAAATAGGAGATCTTCTATAAGTCACTTTTCAAGGGTTTTCGTCTATAAAAGTGTCAATTATTATACGATTTTAACAATTTTTTTACCATTTGATGCCTTATGCCTTTTATGACTTCTATGAACTAAATTAACATTTTCAATATCACCGGAAGTAATGTAATTTTTGCAAAAAACGTATTTTTAGCCTTCAAAACAAACATTTTTTTGAAGGGATTTATATTTATCATTCGTTTAACTTTATAATGTTTGATTCTAATAGGCAGTAAGATTGACTCAATACCATCATATTGATATCAAGAAAAGGCTTCTAGCATGTTCCCTTGTCGAATAATAGCCAATTTTCCGAGGGTCACTTTTAAGTTTTTTACCTTCTTAATTTCAGTTTATGGACTATAGGTTAATTATTTATTGCCCGATATGATAAAACAAAGTTTGTATTTTGTATGTTGCGAATTTTCGACTTATTTTTCACCTATAAAAATTTCTTTCGGCACCGGAAGTGACGTATTTTGCCATAATTTACCATTTTGACCGGTCTTTTCGCCAGCAAATATTACTTTAACATATGGTAGAGGGTGTCACTGAAGCAAAACAACTAAAGTATAGTTTGGTAGCTCAATGGATCGGCTAGGATATAATAAACTTTCTGTATGATTCCTGAAAGCCGGTTCAGTGCTGCTTGCAGGTCTAGTTATTATTATTATTATTTTTCAGATTCCAATTTGAATAGATCTCAGCAACTGCTTGTCGCATCGTTTCCATTTCTTCGTTTTTACTGGGAAAGTGGGTGTGACTTAGAGGATAAAGCTATTTTGAACGTTCTGCGATTATGCGAAATGTCCGAAATCTCCGAAGTTGTCGTTTTTAAAAATATTGCAGTAATTTTAACAATAATCATGGGATTTTAACTTTCGATACATTTTGGCATAGCCGGAGACAGGGCACATAGCTACGCTACTTTCGATTTTTGATTTTCGGCAAATCTTCGAAGATAGTAGGCGCCAAATTTTGAAAATTTAAAATTTTACAAAAAACTTTTTTATTTATGAATATTTTTTAGTCGTATTGTACACAGAATTAAAGAGTCATCTGTCTTGCGCAAAAATGCTAAAACATTTTGTCTTAGTAATTTTCCTTGGCTGCCATTGGCTAATTCAGTTTTTCAGTCCTAGATTATTTTTTTATTGTTCGATTTGTATAAAACAAAGTTCGTATGCTTCGTTGTCTCAATTGTCATTTTTTTTTTGTTACCGATCTGTCGGCACCGGAAGTGGCATAATTTTACCAAAAACTACAATTTTGACAGTTATTTTTTTTTTATTGTTCGATTTGTATAAAACAAAGTTCATATGCTTCGTTGTCTCAATTGTCATTTTTTTTTGTTACCGATCTGTCGGCACCGGAAGTGGCATAATTTTACCAAAAACTACAATTTTGACAGTTATTTTCCTTCTTCGAAAACAAATATTATTTTTTTGAAAAATTATATTACTCAAAGAGTCTGTCCTTTTAAGGCGCAAAAAATGGCCGAAGCAGTTTTTTTAATTTCTATTTCATTTTTAGCAAATTGGATTAAGAGGTGAAAAAAGGCGTAAAATTGACCTATTTACAACCCATTCAGGTTTTTCAGATTTTAAAATATTTTTACGTAACTCTTATAGACGTGTAGCTATAATCAATATGAAGAGAATGTATGTGAAAATTAGTTTGTAATATAAGCAGTTGCCAAGAAATAGGCAGTTCTGCATAAGTCACTGTTTTCTTTTTTTTGCGTGTAATAAAGTCAATTATTATTGGATTTTTATAAAAGTGACATCATTTGATTCAAAAAGCATGTAGCGTCATATCAAGTTGATTACAATTTAAAATTGACACCGGAAGTGACGTCATTTTGTCAAAAACTGCATTTTAAACTTTTTAAATCAATGATTTATTCAACCAAGAATTACTTAATATGTATTAATAATTTTAACTTTTGGTTTAAATTCACATATAAACACAACTCATATGGTCATATAGATATCATAAAATTGTTTCTAACTTGTTCGGTTGCCGAGAAATAGAAGGTTTTCTATAGGTCACTTTTGAAGGATTTGGGGCCATAAAAGTGTCAATTATTATTCGATTTTCATAAACGTTACACCATGTTATACCTAATGCCATTTGGGATTTCATACAAGTAATGTAAGATTTTCATTATCACCGGAAGTAACGGCATTTTGGCAAAAACTGTATTTTCAAATGAGTCTGTTTTGAAATCTTTTTCGAATTATGGTATTTGATGTCAATCAACAAATGGAATGAAGCCATACGATCATACAGATACCACAAAACAAAATGGTTTCTGACGTGTACGGTTGCCGAGAAATAGCCGATTTTCTACAAGTCACTTTTCAAGTTTTTTGGTCTTTAAAAGTGGCAATTATTATTCAATTTAAATAAAATTTTCACTATATGATATCGTATGCCATTTCTGATTTCATAAGACTAATTGAACATTTTCATTAACACCGGGAGTAATTTAATTTTGTCAAGATTATTTACAAGTAACAAATGTATAAAATGAATTGATATTGCTGGATTTGGTTGATTCTGCGTCCATTTTATTTGTGTGCAATGTTAATTTGGAAACCTGTTTAGTGGTTTCGTTGGTACCAGAAGTGACATATGTTCAAGGGTAACTTGGCACTGGAAGTGACATGTTTAAGGGTAACGTGGCACCAGTGAAACCCGTGATTCCTGCATGCAGGTCTAGTTTATTATTATTATTCTTTATGTTTGAAATTATTCAACTATATTTTTCACTTTTTTTCTATCGTGATGCGCATGGAAAGAACATGCGGTGGGGGGGGGGGGGTATAGTCTATGTCTTTCATACAGCGACTGTGTAGCGCGCAGCTATCGTGAAAGCCTTCAGTCTTGCGAGCAAGTCTAGTTAGAAATTGTTGTTATTGATCGTGAAACAAACCATTAAAGTTAAAATAATCTACCAGTGAAATAAAATTGTGAAATGTTTGAAAAATATGTTTCTAATTTCAAATTAACTGGCAACTTTGCTGTCAGTCATTTTATTTGTAAAAATACAGAATTACTTCTAACATACTATAAGCTGCCATTTTGTTGCACAGTTTGGTCAGATTTTCACAAAATTTGAACCAAATGTTTAACAGTGATTTTTTATACGTCCACATTCATAATGTGAACGTATACTATTGAAAAAAAAGTAGGGGATATTTGATTTTGGGGGCATAATACTAAAATATGCAAATGACTACGAAAAAAGTCACTATAGAACCTAACAGAAGAAACATTTCCAGTTACATGTGACGCACCAATAGTAGAGTGGTTCAGAGACACAGTATTTGTCCTTATAAAAACTGACCCGCTTATCTGTGTGATTGCTCCGTCGAGAAATCTTCTGAAGTGAGCAGAAGTTAGCGCCGCGCACGTGGTTTAGGAAGTCGCAGCAAATATACGTCACATGAGGTATTTTTACAAACCTGTATTGGTATATAACGCGGAGTAAAAAATACACTCATTACGGGCTTCGACTTACGTGTTTATTTAATAGCGAACGTGAGCAAAAATTTCGATTTCACTCCTTGATTTGATTTTTGATTTTGGCGATTTTGGTGATTTAAATACAGAGCTAGCTATAATAGCTTCGTTTCATTTCTAACTTTCAAGTAGGTGAAAGCGCCCAGATAAATTCACTACAACCTTCCGAGATTTACTTTTATTAAGTGGCTACATTCTTGGTTTACGGTGGCGACTATTGTGGTTAGGAAATAAATATTTGTTAGCTCTAAATACGCAGAACTATTTGAGACCGGAAAATAACCGAAACAAACTTTTTATTTGTAGTCTTTATTTTCCAGACCCTTTTCGGTAACATGGTGTAAATTATTTTTGTAATCATAGTATATTATCTAACCATCCTGTAGCCATAGACTTTGATCGACGGACTTATTTTTTTCTAGATTTGAGACTGAGCCCTTCAAGATATCGTCCACGGATGATTTGCTATTCAGCATTGGATTGGACAAGTACCCCTATGATTTGGGAACTGTAACAAACTACCTATGACAAAAATCACAAATAGGCTTTATGCTAGACAAATGTTAATAAATTCCTGACAACTTCGGAGCATCGGTCTATCATGACTGCTTTACATGACGACTGTGTGACTTTTGGTGACAAATACATTCAAAATAGACTGGTCAGACTGACGACAAAGACTAGGAAGGTGAGTAAAAGTAAGGTTAAGTCCACTAAAAGGTATGAAATCATACGATGATTTTCTTGACACCCCATTTTTTCCGTGATAGTTTACGTTACTCCATCGGCAGACACAAGTGAAATTAATTTAATAAACAGAGAGACTCGGACATCTGCCGATGCGACCTTAACTGATTTAGATAGAAAGAAAAGTATTTGCGGCGATTGTCATAAAAGCACAATCACCAAGTTTAAAAAAAAAATCAACTTCCGAAGACTAAAAAAGAAATGATTCGCATGAAGGCTAATAATGAAAATAAAAAACAATTGGCAGGTAAAAAGAATGGTTGCAAGTCCAAACCTTTTTAGATGAACGAAGGAATTTAGTATGATTTCAAAAATCAAAGATACACAGCAGAATGCCATAATTTGGTCATGAAACTTAAAAATCTAAACGTTTCCAATGGTAACGTAGCAGTGGTTATAACCACATGTTTGGCTCTCGCGGAAAAAGAAAATATAATTACACTCCATCAAAATCTACAGTTCAAAGAATATCACGTGAGCGCGTCGGTGTCCACATGTTTAGGAAACCTTGAAGTCGGCGAAAAATACCACCCTTTATAGGCCTACAGACGAAACTACAAAATTTGGCTCTAAATTCGGTACATACGCAATAATCGCTGGCTCGGCGCATACGCCACTTACCCAGCAATGTGGTTTTTTTTCATAACAAACATTATGCAGTACAAAATATTTATTTATCTGAGGGACAAAAAATAAAGTCTTAAATTAATAGTTTTATTGGGGTTTTTATCCGTCTCTCTCACTCCCCGTATTACATGTCATTATATTTTCCTCGTACTTTACCCGGCAATTTATTTTTCATAACAAACATCGTACTGCACAATATAATATTTAGTTATCTTTGAGATAAACATTAAAATGTTACATTATTAGATTTATAGACCCCTCTCTCACCCTCGCTCCCTCTGTATAACATGCCGTTATAAATAGGCCAGTGTCTGGGTATAAATAAGTAAACGCACTGTTCATTTTAATATATGTATGAGGCTAATCTTGAAATAATTCATGTCAAATGCCGATCTTTTCATCTCCAGCTTAACATGTATTTTAATTTCTACTGTAGCATTATAAACACGGTTAATATAAAGACATTTGAAGGCGCGGGTTTACTGTTAAAACAACGAAGCGTTCGCGCATGCGTACATATGTCAAATCCAATCGTCTCATCGAGTGTATTCGGTTACTTTGCAGTATGGAAATAAACGATATTTTCCGTCTGCGATCAAGTTATTTCGTTTCCGGGACGTGCGTAGCTTGGAGCATATTTTTTTAGTACAACCAAGGGACATAGCTCTTATTCTCACTAAGAGATAACTCCTTTGATTATGGAAGCCGGGAAGATTTTGAGCCATTTATAATATATGTCCAAATGATTATATATCCTCAAAATTCAGAAGTGGCCAGACTTCCATTGTTGATCAATGAAGTTTTTATAGTAAGTCTTATCATATAATGTCTTTACAGTCCCGAAATAGTGTCTGTTTGTTATAAAACATTTTTAGCTTGAACCACTCTACCAATAGCTACCGCATGGAATGCAGGTGATGCTTGAGATCATCATGGGGGTCCAACTCAAGATTTGCACGACTCTGACTTTGAATGTTACAGTCATTGTGGCATTGAATTCCAGGGTGGAAACATCAGTTTAATTGTTTTAGTGACCAGAAAACAAATTTTGATATGCGTCGGCTTACCCAAAATGAAAGGTTACGTGCCCTGGGCATGCTACAGATCGGCACAACACAGGCGGTTGTGGCGCGGACGATGAATGTTTCTCAGTCTGTCATAAGCAGGCTATGGTCCAGATACCGTGGTACACAATCTGTACAGGACAGACCACGCTCAGGTCGACCAAGGGCGACAACTCAAGCCCAGGATCGATTTATCCGTACCTTGGCCTTGAGAAATCGTGTCATCACAGCAAATCAGATCAGCGCTCGTCTTCAAACAGACACTGGTTTGAGAGTGAGTGGCCAGACGATTCGGAATCGACTGCATAGGGGTCACCTTCGCGCCCGACGTCCTCCCATGTTTGAGAGATCATCACATTCAGGCAAGACGTCGTTGGTGTACTGATCGTCAGCACTGGGATAATCGACGCTGGAGCAATGTGATGTTTTCAGATGAGTCAAGGTTCACTGTTGATTTTTTGGACAGACGTAGGAGGGTGTGGCGTCGTCGAAACGAGCGCTTCCAAGACGTTAACGTCATCAGACATGATCGATTTGGGGGTGGTTCTGTTATGGTGTGGGGAGACATCACTGTTGCTGGAAGAACGGCTTTACATGTTGTTGCAGGGCGTGTTGCAGGCCAGTACTACCTTGACAACATCTTGGCAGTCCATGTTGTGCCGTTCGCACGACGTCATGGCCGCCGTTTCATCTTCCAGGATGACAACGCAAGATGTCACAGGGCCACGATCGTTACAGGTTACCTCCAACAACAGAACATCACCACATTACCTTGGCCAGCACTGACTCCCGTCCTCTCCCCCATCGAGCATGTCTGGGAATGCTTGGACAGAAGTTACGTCAACGTCAACAACGTCCTGCCAATGTCCAAGAACTTCCTGCTGCGTTGCAACAGGAATGGGACAATCTGGACCAAAATGACCTTAGACGTCTCATTAGAAGTATGCCACGTCGGATCAATGCTTGTTTGGCAAACAGAGGCGGATTTACCCGTTACTGACTTTGTTGTGATGCTTTGGTAACTTTGCTGTTTGACCCCGGGTATCATTTTACCCTTATAATGGTCAGCCTGTGCCAGACTTAGTCTAACGATCATTTGGAATAAATCGATGAATGTGAACTTCATTTCATTTTGTCATTTGTTTCTTCGTCAGTTTCATTAGGTGAGTTTAATAACACTTAAAAATCAAATATCCCCTACTTTTTTTGAATAGTATATTATGCCGTCGCCCCTGTCTGTGTGTGTGTGTGTGTGTCTGGGCGTAATTCTTCATGGATTTTCTTCAAACTTGGTATACTTATTCCTTATACCCCAAGGAAGATCCCAATTGTTTTTGGTGCATGGCCGACCCCCAGGGGCAGAACCACGCCCATTTCTAGTATTTGTTTGTTCGTCGTCTACAGGCCACATTTCTTAACTTAAAATCTTGAAACTTTGTATACACATTCTTTGTACCCTAAGGAACATCCCTATCGTTTGAGGTGTATGCCCCACACCCAGGGGCAGAGCCACGCCTATTTTCTTTTCGTGAGTCTTTGTGTCGCCTACAGGGCGCAATTCATACTGGATTTTCTTCAAACTTGGTATACGTATTGCTTATACCATAAGGAAGATCTCTATTGTTTTTGGTGCATGCCCGACCCCCAGGGACAGAGCCACGCCCATTTGTAGTATGTATTTGTTTGTCGTCTACAGGCCACATTTCTTAACTTATAATTTTGAAACTTAGCATACACATTCTTTGTACCCTAAGGAACATCCCTATCATTTGGGGTGCATGCCCAACCCCCTCGGTCCGAGCCACACCTATTTTCTTTTCTTGTGTCTTTGTGTCGCCTACAGGCCGCAATTCTTATTGGATTTTCTTTAAAACTTTGTATACTTACTTTTTATACTCTAAGGATGATCCCTATCGTTTGGGGTGCATGCTCAACCCCCAGGGGCAGAGCCACGCCCATTTTCTTTTTGTGTGTCTCTGTGTCGCCTAGAAGCCGCAATTCTAACTGGATTTTCTTAAAACTTTGTATACTTACCCTAAGGATGATCCGTATTGTTTTTTGGTGCATGCCCAACCCCCAATGGCATAGCCACGCCCGTTCCTTGTACTTATTTGTTTGTCGTCTACAAGAGTACAAGCCACATTTCTTAACGTATCATCTTGAAACTTTGAATGATTATTCTTTGTACCCTAAGGAACATTTCTATAATTTGGGGTGCATGCCCAACCCCCAGGGGCAGAGTCACGCCCATTTTCTTTTTGTGTGTCGCCTACAGGCCACAATTCTTAATCGGTCATCTTGAAACTTAAAACATTTATTCCTTATACCCTAAGGATGACCCCTTTTGTTTTGGGTGCATGCCTGACCCCCGTGGGACAGTAACACCCATTTCTTGTATTTGTTTGTCTGTCGCATACAGGCTGCATTTCTTAATGTATCATCTTGAAACTTAAAATACTTATTCTTGGTACCTTAAGGAAGATCCCTATTGTTTTTGGTGCATGCCCAACCCCAAGGGACAGTGCCACGCCCATTTTTTTTGTTTGTCTGTGTGTCACCTACAGCCCACAATTCTTAATCGATCGTCTTGAAAACTTTTGTTTATACTTATTCCTTATACCCTAAGGCTGACCACTATTATTTTTGGTGCATGGGGGAACCCCTGGGACAGAGCCACGCCCAATGCTTTTGTGTCGTGTGTTCGCCTACAGGATGCAATTCTTAACAGATCCTTTTAAAACTTTATAAACCTATTCCTTATACCCTAAAGATGATCCCTATTGTTTTGGGTGATTTCCTAACCCCCAGGGGCAGAGCCATGCCCATTTTTACTTCGTGTCTATGTGTGTTGTCTACAGGCCACGATTCTTAATGGATCGTCTTTAAACTTGGGATATGTATTCCATATAGCCTAAGGACGTCAACTGCATGTCCCGACTCACACAGGCAAGACACGACCAATTTTTGTGTTTGTCGTTTACAGGCCGCAATTCTAAATGAATCAGCTTGGTACTCGGCTTATGTATTCCTTATAGCCTGAGGGCATCCACTATTGATTTTGATGAATGTCCCGACCCCCAGGGGCAGAGCACAATTCTGAATGGATTATCTTGGTATAGTTATTCCTTATACTCTAAGGACGGCAACTATTAATGTTGGTGCACGACCCTCAACGCTAAACAAACCAAACGCCTAGCCTTCTTGATAAAGTACCATATCAATCAAAGCAGGAATGTGGACGTATATTGTAGCGTTAGCGTTATGTTTTTACATATTTCACTACGACCTAAATCTACAGGATTGTTACTTACCTTGAAACTGGGGTTTCATTTTCTAATATAACTTGGTTAACCTCAACTGTTCCAATATCATTTGCTTGAGTGTCATCTTCAGCCAATTCTGTATGTTCAGTCAATTCTGTGTTCTCCTCACTTATAGCATGCACCTAAAAATGAACACCTCATGCTTAAAAAGGGGATGAATATGTTCTGGTAGTTTGACTTTGAATGCCGTGAAAGCTGTCACAAGAGTAGGGTGGCCTGCCTTATCTTGTGGGTCTCCGATTTCCACTACTGTGCTAAAGAATCCAAGCACAACTTTACAAGCTATTTATTGAAATTAAATTTCTCCACAACATAATCGTATGGGTCTTTGTAAGGGGGTGGGTGGGAGCTGCTGTATCGTTTTTGTCCGGAAAAATTTACCCACATATCATCACCACAAAAGCGGCTGTTTTGGACTCGGAATTACCCGAACCTCACCAACCAGTCTACAATTAGCATCTCCCAAAAGCACTGTCGTAACAAAAAGCGGTCTGAGGACTAGTATTGTTACGACTCGTAACAAAAGCCACATCCTAAAAAAATATTTCTATCGATGTGCCTCTTATTTATTATATTAATCAGAAATAATACCTGACTTGACACTGGATATTCGTCTTCTGCTGCATCATCGTCATATGGATTACTAAACTGGCCAAATTGTTTTGGAATCATATCTACTATTTTCTTCTTAACCTCCGATAGGAGGGGGGGGGGGTCCTCCTCCAGTTTTCTTCTGTTCCTTCATATGGTGAGAATACTCTTTCTTAGCATTATCCTTAATACGTTTCCATTGTTCTTTCATCCGTTTGAGTTTTCATGACTGTGAGTTTTCATAAATTCAGTTTGGATTTTTTTCCGTGTTCTTTTTTCTTCGTCGCGTTGTTGTCGGTTTTTTTTATCTTCCACAAGTGTTACATTCAATTCAACTAATTCTATGAGTCTATTTTTTTCTTCATTGGTCCAATTGCAAGACTTTTCGAAGAAAATTGGGGGACTATTAAAAAGGGTTCGTCCGTCCGTCTGTCTGTCTGTCTGTCACACTTTTTGGGACACAATAACTCTCTTCCTAATTGAGCTAGAATGTTCAAACTTGGTGTATGTGTTTATTAGGTCAATGCCTTGATGGAGTTCGAAGATGAGCATTTTCCGCTTAGGGTAAGCAGAGATAAGCAATTTGATTGGTTGATGCTTTGGGACACGGTAACTTTAGTTCTAATTAAGTGAGATTGATAAAACTTGGTGTATAGTTTCATTACAGTAATACAATGACTAAGTTCGATGATGCGCATTTTCTGCTCAGGGTAAGCAGAGCGATACGCAATTTGATTGGTCGAGACTTTGGGACACAATACCTCTCCTAATTGAGTTAAAATGTTCAAACTTGGTGTATATGCTTATTAGGTCAATGCCTTGATGGAGTTCGAAGATGAGCATTTTCCGCTTAGGGTAAGCAGAGATAAGCAATTTGATTGGTTGATGCTTTGGGACACGATAACTTTAGTTCTAATAAAGTGAGAGTGATGAAACTTGGTGTATAGTTTTATTACAGTAATACCTTGACTTAGATCGATAATGAGCATTTTCTGCTCAGGGTAAGCAGAGCGATACGCAATTTGATTGGTCGAGACTTTGGAACACAATAACTCTCCTTCTAATTGAGTTAAAATGTTCAAACTTGGTGTATATGCTTATTTGGTCAATGCCTTGATGGAGTTCGATAATGAGCATTTTCTGCCCAGGGTAAGCAGACCGATAAGCAATTTGATTGGTCAAGACTTTGGAACACAACGACTCTCCTTCTTATTGAGTTAAAATGTTCAAACTTGGTGTATATGCTTATTAGGTCAATGCCTTGATGGAGTTTGAAGATGAGCTTTTGCTGTTTAGGGTAAGCAGAGATAAGCAATTTGATTGGTTGATTCTTTGGGACACGCTAACTTTAGTTCTAATTAAGTGAGATCGATAAAACTTAGTGTATAGTTTCATTACAGTAATACCTTGATTAAGTTCGATAGTGAGCATTTTCTGCTCAGGGTAAGCAGAGCAATAAGCAATTTGATTGGCTGAGACCTTGGAACACAATAATTCTCCTTCTTATTGAGTTAAGATGTTCAAACTTGGTTTATGTGCTTATTAGGTCAATTCCTTGATGGAGTTCGAAGATGAGCATTTTCTGCTTAGGGTAGGCAGAGATAAGCAATTTGTTTGGCTGATACTTTGGGGACAAGATAACTAAAGTTCTAATTAAGTGGAGGTGATGAAACTTGATGTATAGTTTCATTACATCAATACCTCGACTAAGTTCGATAATGAACATTGTTTGCCTAGGGTAAGCAGAGCGATAACTGATAAGCAATTTGATTGGCCGAGACTTTAGAACACAATGACTCTCTTTCTTACTGAGCTAGAATGTTCAAAGTTGGTGTAGGCGTTCATTAGGTGAATGCCTTGATGGAGTTCGATGATGAACATTTTCTGCTTACATTGAGCAGAGATAAGGAATCTGATTAGCTGATGCTTTGGGGCACAATAACTTTGGTTATATTAAAGTGAGAGCGATGAAATTCAGAATATGGGCTCATTATATCATTACCCTAAGAATTTTCTGCTTAGGCTAAGAATTGATAAACAATTTGATTGGGGTCAAGATTGGTCAACAACTCTGCTTCTATTTGAGGTAGAATGTTTAAACTTGACGTAGATGTTCATTAGGTGAGTGTCTTGAGTTGACTGATTTCAGTGATTAACATTTTGAGCTGAAGCTAAGTAGGGCTAATCACTTCGATTGGTCGATGCTTTGGGACAAGATAATCTTCATTTTATCTGATAGTAAGTGATGACGCTTCGTGTACAGTTTGATTGCTCAATACTTTTGAAAAAAATAAATGTGCGATTAATTAATGTGTCATCTATTTATTTTGAGATTTCGGCGTGGGACATCAGCCTCACTGTTGGCTTGTTATTAGCACAATTGGTGCTAAACAGTTGGACGTAAAACCCAATTTCATTTGTATTTTGGAGTAGTAAAAGTTGCTATTCATTTATTAGGGTTTCACACTGCGTAGCTTGTGTGAAACACTATTGTTTTTGTTAAAATTATTATTCTTATTATTATTATTCAGATTCCAATTTGAATAGATCTCAGCAACTACGTGTCGCATTGTTACGATTTCTTCGGTTTTACTGGGAAAGTGGGTGTGACTTAGAGGATAAAGCTATTTTGAACGTTCTGCGACAATGCGAAATGTCCGAAATCACCGAAGTTAACGTTTTTTAAAAATATTGCAGTAATTTTAACAATAATCATTGGATTTTAACTTTCGATACATTTTGGCCTAGCCGGAGACAGGGCACATAGCTACGCTACTTTCGATTTTTGATTTTCGGCAAATCTTCAAAGATATTAGGCGCCAAATTTCGAAAATTTAAAATTTTACAAAAATTTTTTTATTTATGAATATTTTTTAGTCGTGTTGTGCACAGAATTAACGAGTCATCTGACTAGCGCAAAAATGTTAAAAAAATTTGTCTCAGTAATTTTCCTTGGCCGACATTGGCTAATTCAGTTTTTCAGTCCTAGATTAATTTTTTATTGTTCGATTTGTATAAAACAAAGTTAATATGCTTCGTTGTCTCAATTGTCATTTTTTTTATTACCGAAAGTGTTATCTGTCGGCACCGGAAGTGGCATAATTTTACCAAAAACTACAATTTTGACAGTTAGGTACCATTTTTCGAAAACAAATATTATTTTTTTGAAAAATTATATGACTCAAAGAGTGTGTCCTTTAAAGGCGCAAAAAATGTCGGAAGCAGTTGCCGAGAAATTGGCAGTTTTGCATAAGTCACTGTTTTCTTAATTTTGCCTGTAAAATAGTCAATTATTAATGGATATTCACAATAGTGACATCATTTGATTCAAAAAGCAAGTATGCGTCATATCAAATTGATTATAATTTAAAATTTACACCGGAAGTGACGCATTTTTAACTTTTAAAATCGATATTTTTTTCAACCAAGAATTATTTGTAATAATTATGTAATAATAAAATTAACTTTTGGTTTAAATTCACATACTAACAAAACTCATACGGTCAAATTGTTTCTAACTTGTTCGGTTGCCGAGATATAGGCGTTTTTCTAAAAGTCACCTTTGAAGGTTTTTGGCCCATAAAAGTGTCCATTAATATTCGATTTTCATAAAATTTTCACCCTTTGAAGCCAAATGTCATAGACGAAGTTATAAAACTAATTTAACGTTTTCATTATCACCGGAAGTAACGCCATTTTGACAAAAACTGTATTTTAAGCCTTCAAAACAGATATTTTATTCAAATGAGTCTGATTTGTAATGTTTATAAAATTATGATATTTGATTCGAATCAACAAATAGATTAAACCCATACGGTCATATAAATACCAAAAAATGGTTTCTAACTTGTACGGTTGCCAAGAAATAGACGATTTTCTTCACGTCACTTTCCAAGGTTTTTGGTTTATAAAAGTGGCAATTATTATTCGATTTACATAAAATTTTCACCATGTGATGCCTTATGCCATTTCTGATTTCATGATATTAATGGAACATTTACTTTATCACCGGAAGTACTGTAATTTTGTCAGGATCAATTACATGTAACAAATGTATAAAATCAATTGATATTGCTGGATTTGTTTGATTCTGTTTCCATTTTATTTGATGTGTACAATGCTTATGTGGAAACCTGTATATTGGTTTCATTGGTACCGGAAGTGACATATGTTCAAGGGTAACGTGGCACCGAAAGTGACACAAGTTCAAGTTCAAAGGTAACATGGCACCAGTGAACCCCGTCATTCCTGAATGCAGGTCTAGTTTTGTTTTGTTTTTTTTTACAGATCCTATATTTGAACACCATTATTGGTGGCAGTAATGTCAAAGAAGATATAAAAAGCTTTATAAGTGCTTTGTATATGGAAGCCAGACAACACTACTTGTCACATACAGACTTGGGACGGAAACCATGCCACTAAACTCAATGTAGGCAAAAGCTTTACTTTATGAGCAGCATGCCTAAACTATTTTCTGTGTGATCTTGTGACAGTCAATTCTTTTATGAATAGTTTTATTTTGAGCAGATATCCTGTCACAGTTCTTTGGCTTAAATTGAGTTGTATCAGTGCGTTGAAAATCATCTGTGTTCCTGTTATTGCCCTCCCTTACAAATAGTTCAAATTTTTGTGATAGATCAACCATAGCAAAGTTCTGTGATAAACTTAGATTTGTAATGTAATATTGGTGTTGTTAGACCATTTTCTTAAAGAGCTGTTTCCTAAATTGTCACCAAATTAGTGCTGTGGTTAAATTGTTTCAATTTAAATGCCTACTTTTATTCTATTACATTATACATTTATCTTTTAAAATAAAGTATAGATACTTGTAGTACATTTTGTTGTAATTTTTGTACGCCCACATTTTTATGTGGACGAATATTGTCGTCGCCCCTGTCCGTCCGTCCACAATTGTTTGTGAACGGTCTACAGGTCACAATTTTTATCCGATATCAACGAAACTTAAAATATAGGTTTATCACCCCAAGATCTCGGTTCCTTTCGATATCGGCCTGTATCGGACTGTAACTTCATGGGTTATGGTCCCTGATTGTGCGAAAAATAACGTTTTTAGCTTGTGAACAGTGTAAAGGTCACAATATTGAGCCGATTTGGATGAAACTTGAAATGCGTGATTATAACCCAAAAATCTTGGTTCCTTTCAGTATTTGCACCCAGCGGATTGTAACTTCCTGAATTATGGCCCCTGATTATCAGAAAAAAAAACCTTTTTATACGCCCACATTTTCATGTGGACTTATTATGTCGTCGCCCCTGTCCGTCCGGACGTCCGTCCACAATTTGTTTGTGGACTCTCTACAGGTCACAATTCTTATCTGATATTGACGAAACTTGAAATATAGGTTTATCCCCATCAGATCTCGGCTGCTTTCGATATTGGCCTGTATCGGATCAAAACTTCATGGATTATGGCCCTTGATTGTACGAAAAATTACGTTTTTAGCTTGTGGACCCTATAGAGGTCACAATTTTGAACCGATTTTGATGAAACTTGACATGCTTGTTTATAACCCAAAGATCTTGGTTCCTTTCGATATTTGCGCCTATCGGAACGTAATTTCCTGAATTACGGCCCCTGATTGTCCGAAAAATCACCTTTTAATACGCCCACATTGAAATGTGGTCGTATATTGTCGTCGCCCCCGTCCGTCCGTCCGTCCGGCGTCCACAATTGCTTGTGGACGCTCTAGAGGCCAAAGTTAATATCCGATTTACATTAAATTTATACACAATGTTTAAGGTCATGAGACGAAGAATCCTATTGATTTTCAGCGATTTCCGATAATTAGTGCCAGAGTTATGGCCCTTGATCACTTCAAAAAATCCTACGGACGCTCAAGAGGCCAAAGTTAATATCCGTTTGACTTTAAATTTATACATAGTGTCTAAGGTCATGAGACGAAAAAGCCTTTTGATTTTCAACGATTTCCGATAATTACTGTCAGAGTTATGGCCCTTGATCACTTCAAAAAATCTTGTGGATGCTCTAGAGGTCAAAGTTAATATCCGATTGACTTCAATTTATACATAGTGTTCACAGTCATGAGACTTAAGACGTCTATCGATTTTCAGTGATTTTCAATAATTGCTGCCAGAGTTATGGCCCTTGATCACTTCGAAAAAATCCTGTGGAAGCTCTAGAGGGCAAAGTTAATATCTAATCGACTTTAAATTAGCACACAGTGTTTAAGGTCATGAGACGAAGAAGCCTATTGATTTTCAGAGATTTCAAATAATTACTGCCAGAGTTATCTCCCTTGATAACTTCAAAAAATCTTGTAACGTTATAGAGGCCAAACTTATCATCCGATTGACTTTAGATTGATACACAGGGTTTAAGGTGTTGAAACGAACAAGTATTTTGATTTTCAATGAATTTTGATAACTGAACAGCTAAATCCATGATATTAAATGTTTCATGTATATACTAATTGTTAGCGCGGGGTAACACTTTATAAAAAGCAATCAAATTCTAATTGATTTTCTGATATTTACATAATGAGTTGTTTTTAGTTTGTTACAAATGTTTCATTAGCGAAAAAAGTAAAAATATGCGACAACCCTTGTTGACTGCCCGGACGATTTAGCTGCTGTGGGCGTATGTTTCGTTGCCTGGCAACCTATCTTTTAGCTTGTGGTCCCTCTGGAGGTCACAATTATTATCCGATTTAAAAAAACCGTTTGATTATATCACCGTTACACCCTAAGGGAGGTTGAGTTCGAATTTCGGGAAAATCGGACCAAAATTGACATACAAAATGGCCGCCGTTTTTACGCGAATACTGTTAACAAATTGTATATCAAGGTTGTGGACCCTGTAGAAGTCACAATTTTAATTCGATTTTGATGAAACTTGAAATTCATGGTTATAACCCAAAGATCTTAGTTCCTTTAGATATTTGCGCATATTGGATCGTAACTTTCTGCATTATGGCCCCTGATTATACACAAAATCTCCCTTTTTTAGCTTGTGGACCCTCTGGAGGCCACAATTATTATCTGATTTAAAAAAACGTTTGATTATATTACCGTTACACCATAAGGAAGGCTGAGTTCGAATTTCGGGAATATCGGACCAAAATTGCAATACAAAATGGCCGCCGTTTGTACGCGAATACTGTTAAAATGGTTGTGGACCCTGTAGAGGTCACAATTTTAATTCGATTTTGATGAAACTTGAAATGCATGGTTATAACCCAAAGATCTTGGTTCCTTTCGTTATTTGCGCATATCGGATGAATTATGGCCCCTGATTGTCAAAAAAATCGCCTATGGTTCCTCTGGAGGTCACAATTATATCCGATTTAAAAAAAAAACGTTTGACCCTATCAACGTTACACCCTACGGAAGGTTGAGTTCGAAATTCTTACCCACTTAGGAATATGATCCCCAGTGGATTTTGAAGCCTACTGAAATGCAACTTTATAACTCAAAGATATTAATTCGTTTCGATATTTCCACATATCAAATTCTAACTTAATGATGTAGGAAAAATCACTTTCGGTTTTGCTTGTTCTCTATCCATCTCTCGAAAATGTGGGCGTATCCTGCCTGGCAGTGCCACCCTATCTTTAGCTTGTGGAGGTCAAAATTGTTACGGATTTTTTTGGAGGGGCTGAGGATGTGGCCGGCTAAGAATACTCCTAAGAAATCATCAATTTTTTTTTTTTTGGAGGGGAGGGGGCTAAGCTGCACAGAATACATGTATTTACACACAGATCAGGTCTTGTGTGCATATACACTGTACAAAAATAAAAGATATATACCAGTAAAGAAAAGTACATATAAGAGAAAAACAAACAGTTAACTAAATAAAATGGTTCCAGTGAAATGAATAAGAAATGAAATGGAGTTAAATGTCGTCCTACTGTTCTGCTCTTATGCATGTACTGGACTAATGAAGACAGGCATATGCTATACAGTATACTTTAAGGAAAATTTTGCCCGGGAACAGCACTATGGCCTACTCTTATATCGAATTCCAACTGTCAAGGGATCTTTTGACGTGCACACCAATTTTACAGAGGACTTCGGTTTTTCGTCACATTCGAACGACTAGACAGCAGTCCTTGTACCTTGTCAGCCCCTCCACCTGTACCACTGACAAGGAGAAAACATGTCTGAATTGAATTAGGATAAAAAAGTAAAATAAAAACATATATGTCAGCTTAAAATAACTAAATATAATATGAATATCCACTCCCTAACTAAAATGAATTTTTAATAAAAGCTCTCTATATATGCTTTATACGTCTGCAAAACATTCCATTTATAACCAATTCGGACTTTTGTCGGTGTCACACAAATGTGTTACACGGGACTATGGAATCGCGTTCATGTCAGCTACTCAAATATGTAACTGGTTCAAAAATTGATTTAATTTTCAATGAAATATCGACAATTTTTTGAGTTCGTGCACGTTAAAGATTTGGCACCACTAACATGTAAAGATTTATTATTTATTACAGATAGAGTATATGCTCAAACTACATCATGCCTTCTGTCACAGGTGCAATATTCGTATTTCTGCACGATACTAATTATTACACACAGCAATGTTTGCAATGGTTTCCTACCTAAGACTACCGATAAAACTCTCTGTAGAAGAATTTTAAAAAAAAAATTACGTTGACTTTTCGAGAAAAAGACCTCTAAAAATGCTCCAAATGGCAAAAAATACGACGTTTTGGATTTTCAATCTCGTTTTCCGACTACTCATGACATTTGGAGAAATTGTACAATGGTTTCACACAATACACCACCCATTAGACTCTCGACTGAGAAAGTTTTAAAAACATCGTAGGCGGCGTTTCCGAGAAACATGCGTTTAAACTTGATCGAAATCGTAAATAAGCTTACTTTACAATTTCCATAACTTTTTGACCCCCGCCTTTCGAAGAAAGTTGGGGGACTAAAAAATTGGGTTCGTCCGTCTGTCTGTCTGTCCGTCTGTCTGTCCGTCACACATTTTAGGACACAATAACTCTCTTCCTAATTGAGCTAGAATGTTCAAACTTGGTGTATGTGTTTATTAGGCCAATGCCTTGATGGAGTTCGAAGATGAGCATTTTCCGCTTAGGGTAAGCAGAGATAAACAATTTGATTGGTGATGCTTTGGGACACGATAACTTTAGTTCTATTTAAGTGAGATTGATGAAACTTAGTGTATAGTTTCATTACAGTAATACCTTGACTAAGTTTGATAATGAGCATTTTCTGTTCAGGGTAAGCAGAGCGATACGCTATTGATTGGTCGAGACTTTGGAAGACAATAACTCTCCTTCTAATTGAGTTAAAATGTTCAAACTTGGTGTATATGCTTATTGGGTCAATGCCTTGATGTAGTTCGAAGATGAGCATTTTCCGCTTAGGGTAAGCAGAGATAAGCAATTTGATTGGTTGATGCTTTGGTACACGATAACTTTAGTTCTAATTGAGAGTGATGAAACTTGGTGTATAGTTTCATTACAGTAATACCTTGACTAAGTTCGATAATGAGCATTTTCTGCTCGGGGTAAACAGAGCGATACGCTATTTGATTGGTCGAAAATTGGAACACAATAACTCTCCTTCTAATTGAGTTAAAATGTTCAAACTTGGTGTATATGCTTATTAGGTCAATGCCTTGATGGTGTTCGAAGATGAGCATTTTCCACTTAGGGTAAGCAGAGATAGGCAATTTGATTGGTTGAACCTTTGGGACACAATAACTTTAGTTCTAATTAAGTGAGTGTGATGAAACTTAGTGTATAGTTTCATTACAATTACAGTAATACCTTGACTAAGTTCGATAATGAGCATTTTCTGCTCAGGGTAAGCAGAGCTATAACCATTTTGATTTGTCGATACTTTGGAACAAATTAACTCTCCTGTATATGCTTTATAGGCCAATGCCTTGATGGAGTTCGAAGATGAGCATTTTCTTTTTAGGGTAGGCAGAGATAAGCAATTTGATTGGTTGATACTTTGGGACAAGATAACTTAGATTCATCTTGATTGATGATTTTTATGCCAATCCAATGACAGCATTCTCATTCAGTAATGGATTTGACAGTAACAGTGTATAGAAACGATTGACTCGGACACGAGGGCCCTTTTGTCAAGCGTGGAGGGCCCTTTTGTCTGCCTTTAGGGTCCACCTAACTAGGGTACATTTTCATTTTTCTCGTCGGTTTTAGCATTTTCCTTTATAAAACACTTTTGGATGACACTTCGTGTACAGTTTGATTGCTCGATACGTTTGAAAAAAATAAACGTGCGATTAATTAGTATGTGTCATCTATTTATTTTGGGATTTCGGCGGGGACATCAGCCTCACTGTTGGCTTGTTTAGTTTGAAAAAGAAACTGGTTGCTGTGGTACCATCTTGTAGATATTTCACGTGGCTATCAAATGCCATTGTACTTTAACTACTCAGTAAACAGCCAATCGAAACATCGCATTTTGTGCACGGGCACCCATTTTTATATGCCCACATTGAAATGTGGTCGTATATTGTCGTCGCACCCGTCCGTCTGCCTGTCTGTTGGTAGTCCGCCCGGCGTCCGTAATTACTTGTGGACGCCCTAGAGGCTAAAGTTAATATCCAATTGACTTTAAATTTATACACAGTGATTAAGGCCATGAAGCGAAGAAGCCTATTGTTTTTCAGCGATTTCCGATTATAACTACCCGAGTTATGGCCCCGGATCACTTCAAAAAATCTTGTGGACGCTCTAAAGGCCAAAGTTAATAACCCATTTACTTTAAATTTATACACAGTGTTTACGATTGTGAGACGAAGAATCATATTGATTTTCAGCGATTTCGATAATTAGTGCACTTCAAAATATCATGTGGACGCTCTAGAGACCAAAGTTAATATCCGATTGACTTTAAATTTATACACAGTGTTTCAGGTTATGAGAAGAAGAAGTCTATTGATTTTCAGCGATTTTCGATAATTAATGCCAGGGTTATGGCCCCTGATCACTTCAAAATATCATGTGGACGCTGTGGAGGCCAAAGTTAATATCCGATTTACCTTAAATTTATACTTAGTGTATTCAATTTACTTTAAATTTATACAGAGTGTTTAAGGTCAAGAGACGAAGAATCCTATTGATTTTCAGCGATTTCCGATAATTAGTGCCAGGGTTATGGCCCTTGATCACTTCAAAATATCACGTGGACCCGCTAGAGGCCAAAGTTAATATCCGATTTACCTTAAATTTATGCACAGTGTTTAAGGTCATGAGACGAAGAATCCTGTTGATTTTTCAACGATTTCCGATAATTACTGCCAGAGTTATAGCCCTTGATCACTTCGAAAAAAATCCTGTGGAAGCTCTAGAGGCCAAAGTTAATATCGGATCGATTTTAAATTTACACATAGTGTTTAAGGTCATGAGTCGAAGACGCCTATTGATTTTCAGAGATTTCAAATAATTACTGCCAGAGTTATCTCCCTTGATAACTTCAAAAAATCGTGTGACGCTATAGAGGCCAAACTTCAGATTGATACACAGAGTTTAAGGTGTTGAAACGAACAAGTATTTTGATTTTCAATGAATTTTGATAACTGAACAGCTAAATCCATGATATTAAATGTTTTTATGTATATACTAATTGTTAGCGTGGGGTAAAACTCTATTATCATAATTATATGAGTTGTTACTCTAAATCAGATTTTAGTGTATGCGACAACCCTTGTTGACTGCCCGGACGATTTAGCTGCCGTGGGCGTATGTTTCGTTGACTGGCAACCTATCTTTCAGAATTTTGTCAAAGTTTGGATACCTTTCTTGACCACTTTTGGTGATTAGAGGATTTTCATTTATAGTTTAGTGAACAATTCAGACATCTTTGTTCATCTTCCCAAAGTTTCAAAAAAATCGTTGGGAGTGGTTTTAAAAAAATAAGCCTTACCGTTTTAGACCAAAATGCGAAAAAAAAGTGAAAAATCAATTTAATGTTTTTGAAAAATATTTATATCGTTGGAATGGGATTGATGCCAGCAATCCAAAAATATAATCAGAATTTATAAAATCCAAGAAATAAAAATTCTAGAAAAATTTTGAACGTTTTCCAAAATACACCAAAAGAATTAGAGCGACAGAGGTTCCAAATTTAAACTTTTTCAACTGCTATCTGTTCGGAAATGTCTCCCGCTATCCAAAAATATAAATATCTGAAAAACCGATTGAGAATTAACAGAATTATGGCCGATTTTCAATTTTCGTATTTAACGTCACTTCCCCTATGCGCACAAATTTCGAAATAGCATATTTTTAAGTTTTATTTTAAAATGTATTAAAATAAAGCTCTAAAATAGATTGTACCTATAAACAATCCTACCTTGTTAAAAAATAATCCTATTAAACCTATAATTCACTATTGCCAGTTGAGCAATTAGCAAAAATATCATTTTCAACTTCATATTCAAACGTTTGAAGATGGCCGTCCATGGAGAGGAATGGGAAAACAAGGGAGGTAATTGAGTTACTATTTCCTCAATCAGCCTATGTCCGCCATTTTAACACCTGTGAAATTTTGCCCATGATCGTATAATAGTGAGTTGACAACCTTTTGAGCAAAAGACAGAGAAATAATTATGTTTTGACTATCTTACAAAATATGAAACAAGGGAGGTAATTGAGTTACTATTTCCTCAATCAGCCAATGTCCGCCATTTTAACACCTGTGAAATTTTGCCCATGAGCGTATAATAGTGAGTTGACAACCTTTTGAGCAAAAGACATAGAAATAATTATGTTTTGACTTTCTTACAAAATATGAAATTGAAACTTTAAGGAGTAACCACCATTGAAAAATGGTGAAAGCCTAACTAGACTTGGTTGCAAGGCTGAAGGCTTTCACCTTAACCAAGGCCGCACAAAATACCCACCACTCAACCCTTTAAAAAAACACAAACACTTAAACAACTCAGATATTGAAACTTTCTGTGCATGCGCATTACGATAGAAGGAAAGTGAAAAATATAGTTGAACAATTTACAACATTATGAACTTCGATCGGTAGAATCCTACAGACGCCGGAAATCTAAATACGCAATCAAAAACTAAAAAATTCCAAGAAATTATAATTTTAGTACATTTTCAAATTTTCAAGAAAAAAAGACAACGGCATGGTATCTCAACTCGACCGTTATCGCATCTGTAATATCCCCGGCTGTACAAAAATATAACTTTGTCGAAAATCGGTTGGGAATTGGCATTATTAAGACCTATTTTCTTTTATGCACGTTAAAGATTTACTTCACGTCCGGTCTGTTCAGAACTTTCGCAATAGTTCTAAGTACTAAACTGCTTTAAACATAGGAAAAATCATTACTCTATCTGTTTTAGTTTCAGAGATCTACACGAGAATAAAAAAAGTTTTCCGTATGGGACAAAAAAAAAAAAAGATCGTGTCAGATAATAACCAAAACCAATACACTTATCTTTTTATAAATAATAGCATTCGCCTCCTTTTGATCCCTATAAGAGTTTTCCTTAATGGCCCCCTAATCAAAGGTGTTAAACTTTAATTGTATTAGATTTTATCTTTGTTGCATATTCTGTATATATTTGCCTATACTATTCACAATTTTTGTATCATTTGCTTGATAAAGACGAGAGCATCCTCGTCGAAGCATCGCTTAGTATCAAACTCATATCCATAAAATTGTACCTTGTGTTAGCTAAATCCATGATTTTAAATGTTTCGTGTTAGCATGGGGCAGAACTTTATAAAGCCAAACAAATTCTAATGATTTTCTGATATTTATTTTATGAGTTGTTAATCTTATCAAATTTCTGAGTATTATAAATGTTTCATAACGGAAAAAAAGTAAGAATATGCGACAACTGTTGTTGACTGCGCGGCCGATTTAGCTGCTGTGGGCGTATGTTTCGTTGCCTGACAACCTATCTTTATTTGATAGTAGAAACCGTTCGACTATACCAGGCCACATTTTTTATTTGATATTGAAATATAGGTCTATATGCCAATAATCTTGAGTTATTTACTTTCGGAATTGGCATTAAGCAGTCTATAACTTCATGGATTATGACCTGATTGTATGAAAATTCGCACATATAGGATTGTAACTTCCTGGATTATATAGCTCCTGGTTGTACGAAAAATCTTGTTTTTAGCTTGTGCATGTTACATTCTTTATCCGATTTAAAAGGCCTTCGGATATATCACCATTATACCATAATTACAGTTGAGATAACATTTCCTGAAAATCGGATCGAACTACGCGACAAAATGGTCCCCCTTCCCCCTTCAACACATGCAAACCTGAAGTTGGATCTAAATATTAAGTCCACCTACAGATTTCATCAAGGTTACGAGACGTAAACAGTGCTAGTGCCAACCAACCCTAACCTTAGATCTAGCCCTTACCCAAACCCATTATACCATAATTATAGTTGAGTTCACATTTCCTGAAAGTCGTACCGAACTGCCTGACAAAATGGTTGGTGGCCCTTAAACTCGTGTAATACTTAGGCTACCTACAGAATTCACCAAGGTCACTAGATGTAAACAGTGATAGCGCCAACCCTAACCCTAGATCTAGCCCTTACCCTAACCTTCAGCAACAATTACGTGCCCTAGCCCTGATTACATCTCGTGACCTTAACAAAATCTTCTGGTGGCTTTACTATTTACATCTACCCAGGTTGCAGCCCATCCAGCGTCTCAAATTTTACACCATAATTATTTCCTAAAAATCAGACCCAAATTTCACCATCAAATATCTACTCTCGGGAAAATAAAAGCATTTTATGGGTTGTGGACCATCTAGAGGTCACAGTCTCTGCTTTTCATGCAAAATTTTAAATATGTCCGGAATGTGAAGGCCTTCCGGGGCGGGGGTCTGCCATTGTTGACCCATTCTGTTGAAACTTAAATACATTAAGAATCAAAAGATCTTGGAAGAAAGGATAAGCCCTGTTGATTTTAACTCTTCCCCCTTATTCAAATTTGGTTTGAAGCAGTATTTTTTAAAATTTTCAAATATATGAAATATGAACCCTAATGATTACAAATATGGTATGAAACATATATGGAATTGGGATTATAAGCCCTGCTGATTAAAAGTAACTAAATGTGTTTATTTTTTTTTTATAGGGCCGTTCATTTACTTACCAACAGTTAGATTTACGAGCCATCAATGTTATGTTAAATAGTAATGATGTTAGTGAATATCTAAAAATATCAGCTAATGGATTAGAGGTAAGAAACAATGCAAACTGTATTATCCCTATACAGTGTGTTACAAAGTGTAGCCATAACGTGGTGAAGAAATCATATTCAGAAACCAATGAGAAACCATAAAAGCAATCAACGTCATTAGGTCAGGGGTCAATAGCCATAAATAGACCAGGGAATAACTTTTACGAGACGGAACACGTTGGCTTGTTTACATTTGTATGAGAGAATTTTTCTGTAAATATGCCTGAATTACGGGACAATAACATCAGATAAATGTTGTGCTGACACCGTGAACACGGCTAGCCCCTGATTTGCGGCAAAAATATGGTGAAAAGCGAAATTGTATGAATAAATTTGATATTTCCATTTTATTTCAATACAATATCCAAAAGAAATATAAATATAGTATACAGATGAAAACGTTTTTGGCATGATTGAAACACTGGTTCGGTATAATAATTATATATAATGTTGGGAAAAAAAAAAAAATAATAATACTATCTGAGCCCACTGATACAACATAATATTAATAATGATTCACCGTACAACCCTGAACATGCACCTAATATACTTGTTTTTAAAACAAAACCAATAAAAAACATATTATAAGAGATGTCAAATAAGTATACATTTATTTAAAGAAAGAAATACAGTACTAAAAAACAAGAAATGATTGCAATTTTTTATACTTCCTCATACAGTATTCAACAACAACACTCGATGGCATGAGATTTCTCCGATATTAAATAGATTAAAATGATTCAGCGATACTTTGATTTAATCAAATATGGAGGACCGAGACTTAGCTTTGATCAAACAGTACAGTGGTTGAAATTGTTGAACACGTCTGTCAAACCTTCAAAGGCTAATATCTTTGCTTGCAATAGAGTAATTTGAATGAAATTCTCAAATTATTCATTTTACATTATCAACTTTTGAACTATTATAGCAATAATGGCTAGTTCTTTATCTAAATCTTATATAATGTATCTTTAATGAAAAATTTATATAATAATAACATCATTTATATAGTGTATTAATACTGGAGAATGGTGTTTCTAATCTGCTTTTCTGATGTACAAAATTAAAAGATATTATATACCAGTAAAAAAAAGTACACATATAAGAGAAAAACAAACAGTTAACTAAATAAAATGGTTCCAGTAAAATGAATAAGAAATGAAATGGAGTTAAACGCCGTCCTACTGTTCTGCTCTTATACATGTACTGGACTAATGAAGACGGGCATACGCTATACACTGTACTATGAGGAAAATTTTGCCTGGGCACAGCACTATGGCCTACTCTTATATCGAATTCCAACTGCCAAGGGATCTTTTTACGTGCACACCAATGTTACACAGGAATTTGTTTTTTCGTCACATTTGAAAGACTAGACAGCAGTCCTTGTACCTTGTCAGCCCCTCTGCCTGCACCACTGACAAGGAGAAACCACGTCTGAATTGAATTGGAATAAAAAAGGAAAATAAAAAAAACATATATGTCAACTTAAAATAGCTAAATATGATATGAACATTTATCGACATGTACAGTACATTTAAGTAAAACATGTTTAAAGTTCCAATAGCATTTTTTTAAGTGATATTTTTAAAATTTATTAAAATAAAGCCCCAAAATAGATTGAACCTATAAACAGTCCTACCTTGTTAAAGAATAATCCTATTAATCCTATAATTCACTATTGCCAGTTGAGAAATTGGCAAAAATATCATTTTCAACTTCAAATTCAAACGTTTGAAGATGGCCGTCCATGGAGAAGAATGGGAAAACAAGGGAGGTAATTGAGTAACTATTTCCTCAATCAACCAGTGTCGCCCTTTCAACCCCCCCCCCCCCAAAAAAAAAAAAAAAAAATTTGTCCATGATCGTATAATAGTGAGTTGACAACCTTTTGAGCAAAAAACATAGAAATAATTATATTTTGACTTTCTTAGAAAAAGTGAAATTGGAACTTTAAAATATGTAATGTAAAAACCACTTACAAAAATACATATTTTTATGTATACAGGTTTGGTCCTCCTCATAAAAATCACATAATTTCATCAATATGATTTGGCTGTCACTTTCATATTCGAACAATTTTCACAAATCCATACTAGAAAACTTTCACGTCTAAAAAATACATCTATCTGTAGCTCCTATATACATGTACTGGGTTAAGGAAGACGGGCGTGCGCTATTATATACAGTTTATTATGAGGGAAATTTTGCCTGGGCCCAGCACTATGGCCTACTCTTATATTGAATTCCAACTGCCAAGGGGTCTTTTTACATGCACACCAATGTCCAAACCGCTTACAAAAATACATAAGTATGTATACAGGTGTAGACCTATTCATAGAAAATCACGTAATTTCATCAATATCATTTGACTGTCACTTTCATATTCGAACAATTTTCGCAAATCCATACTAGAAAGCTTTCACGTGTAACAATTACAACTATCTGTAGCCTAATGCAGCCTGATTTGCATCCACAGAGAAAATATCGTTTGGCTCTTGATCTCTATAGTCAACCTAACCCTATCATTTGTTACAGTAGAGTTTAACAAGAAGGGCATAAATTTCCGCAGCTCTACAGTAAGGCAACTTTAAAGTAATGCACATTTTATTTCACCTCAATGGTGACACAGTCTTTACCATAGTGGTCTTCTGTCTTGGTCTGAGTTGCCATGCATTTAGGAATAGGAGAATATCTTCACCAACTTGCATTTGCAATACAATTGGAAAATGTTAAGATATGATCCCCATAACAAATTAACCGGACCTATTATTCTTTTTCTTTTTTCGCTGGTAAAATATTAGCTGCTATAAACATACTTCTTTTTTCATACACAATTGTTGGGTTTTTTTTTACGTTGGTAATGTATGTGAGAAGTTTGTAATGTTAGAATGAGAGAGAGTTTTGTCTGCACATTCCTACAAACTTGTCCAAAATATCAAGATTTCCATCTAATTTGAGCCACTGGTTAGCTCATACCCTAAATTTTTCCTAGTTTCTCACAGCAGGGGCGTGGTGAGAATGAGTTCATGAGTAGCCATACTCATGCGCCAAAAAGTTTTTGCGCCAAAATCACAATCAAATTACTCAAAAAATGAAAAACATTTGTAAGTGGAAAAATTGTTTCATCTGACCCAATTAAAAAAATTTTGAAAGAGTCAAGTTGGAAAATTTAATCATATTTTATTACCGTATTTCTTGTCTCGGATTGCTGGAGATTGCGTTTCTGGGCTTCTAATTTTCGAAATTTTCCCGGGGGAGGGCCCCCCGGACCCCCCGCCGCGGGCTCGCGCCTTCGGCACTCACGGTGGCCGTCTTCGCCGGCCACAGCTCCGCGGTCAGTAAAAGGGTTTTTGTGCCAAAATCTTTTTTGTTACTCATAATTTCTTCTCAATAATTGCCCTCACCACGCCCCTGTCTCACAGTGCACAGTTTTACATCGGTGTTTTAAACAAAATCTGCACGGAGTAAACAGCTCTAGTTTTTCTTCCGCTTTTTTACTATCAAAATGTAAACAAACCGGTGACCTTTCACTCTACACGGCCCTTTGACCGTTCGTCGTGTGTGTCTGATTCATACGATTACATCATGTATACCTACTTCAAGAATACACATGATGGCAAATGGCCGCCATTTAAAATACTACGCCCGCCTCTTAGAGACGATAACTTAACTCGCTATAAATTGTAAAAAAATTTACTTCGGCTAGAATTAAAAAACATTTAAGATTAACATTTGCTAAAAATTTCTAAAAAACAACCTAAATTTATGGAAATGGGGCCAAATCAAATCAGGCAAATTACATCAAATAGTCCATGTTAAACGTATAGCAAAAATTTTAAACTAACGCGAGCATGCGCGTTTCTAGACAACGCCATAGCGGGTCATAGCAACCAGTGAGTATAAATTGGAAATCCCCAATGACGTAGATATTATAAATTGGAAAGCCGAGTCTGTCTTAAAATAAGTAGTACCGTCAGTAAACAAGATGGAAGCCATCTGCTATCGTGTTTGATCATGGAGTAGGCAAGCACAGGTGTGTCGTATGTGTCTGATTGTGAGCTTTGTCACGTGATCTATTAAAACCAAATCACCGCGAAATTCAAATACCATTGCACATTGATAAGTAAGCCCATATTTATTATACGTTTTCTGTCAAACGTCAAAGAATTGATAAAAGAAAAGTTGTTTCGAAATACAAAGTAATACTAGAAGAATTAGATGATGTAGTTTGTTTTCCGCCTGAAAATCGTCGGGATGGAGTAACAGAAGCAAGCTTGCTAGAAGTCTCACATCACGGCCTACTAGGAATTCACAAGCATTTTATTGGCTTTGCGCGTGTATATAGCTACTTTTCCTACACATGGAAATGTGGACGTATTGCTGTCGTCCCAGTCCGTCTCTTGGATTGTTTGAAAATTGATATATGTTGTTGAAGAAACCTATTTAATTTCAATAATTTCGGTTTATAGGTTGGATCTTGTGAACGCTCTAATGCCAAAAGTTATCATCCGATCTTTGTGAAATTTTTATCAATTATTTAAATTAGTGAAACAAAGAAGCCTATTGAATTTCTTGTCCCTTGTTTCACTTTATTGGACCTTGTGAATGCTCTAACGCCAAAAGTTATCATCCGATCTTTGTGAAATTTGTATGCTTTATTTAAATTAGTGAAATAAGAAGCCTATTGAATAATTGAATTTCAGCAATTTCCGTTTATTATACGCCCACATTTTCATGTGGACGTATTATGCCGTCGTCCCTGTCCGCCCGGACATCCGTCCGTCCACAATTTGTTTGTGGACTATCTACAGGTCACAATTCTTATCCGATGTTGACGAAACTTGAAATATAGGTTTATCCCCATATGATCTCGGCTGCTTTCGATATTGGCATGTATCGGATCGAAACTTCATGGATTATGGCGTTCATTGTACGAAATATCATGTTTTTAGCTTGTGGACCCTATAGAGGTCACAATTTTGAACCGATTGTAATGAAACTTGACATGTATGTTTATAACCCAAAGATCTTGGTTCCTATCTATAATTGCACCCATCGGATTGTAACTTCCTGAATTATGGCTCTTGATTGTCCGAAAAATTGTCCTTTTTAGCTTGTGGTCCCTCTTGAGGTCAATATTATTATCCGATTTAAAAAAACCGTTTGATTATATCACCGTTACATGGTAATGATGGTTGAGTTCGAATTTGGTGAAAATCAGACCAAAATTGACGGACGAAATGGACACCGTTTGTACGCGATTAGTGTGAAAATATGTTATATCAAGGTTATGAAAACTATAGAGGTCACAATTTTGAACCGATTTTGATGAAACTTGACATGCATGTTTATAATCACCCCTTTTAGCTTGTGGTCCCACTGTAGGTCAAAATTATTATCCGATTTAAAAAACCGTTTGATTATATCACCTTAACATGGTAATGAAGATTGAGGTCAAATAATGTGAAAATATGTTATATCAAGGTTGTGAACCCTATAGAGGTCACAATTTTGAACCGATTTTGATGAAACTTGACATGCATGTTTATAACCCAAACTTCTTGGTTCCTTTCGATATTTGTGCCAAACGGATCGTAACTTTCTGAATTATGGCTCCTGGTTGTCCGAAAAATTGCCCTTTTTAGCTTGTGGTCCCTCTGGAGGTCTATATTATTATCCGATTTCAAAAAACGTTTGATTATGTCACCGTTACATGGTAATTAAGGTTGAGTTCGAATTTCGTGAAAATCAGACCAAAATTGACGGACAAAATGGCCGCCGTTTGTACACGAATAGTGTGAAAATATGTTTTATCAAGGTTGAGGACCCTATAGAGGTCACAATTTTAATTCGATTTTGATGGAAATTGACATGTTTGTTTATAACCCAAAGATCTTAGTTCCTTTCGATATTTGCACATATCGGATCGTAACTTCCTGAATTATGGCCCCTTTTTATACGCCCACATTGAAATGTGGTCGTATATTGTCGTCGCCCCCGTCCGTCCGTCCTTCGTCCCCAATTGCTTGTGGCCGCTCTAGAGGCTAAAGTTAATATCCGATTGACATTAAATTTATACATAGTGTTTAAGGTCATGAGACGAAGAAGCCTGTTGTTTTTCAGCGATTTCCGATAATAACTACCAGAGTTATGGCCCTTGATCACTTCAAAAAATCTTGTGGACGCTCTAGAGGCCAAAGTTAATATCCGATTGGCTTCAGATATATACACAGTGTTTAAGGCCATAAGACGAAGGAGCCTATGTATTTTCAGCGTTTTCCGATATTTAGTGCCAGAGTTATGGCCCTTGATCACTTCAAAAAATCTTGTGGATGCTCTAAAAGCCAAAGGTCATATAGTTCTTTGCACCTAAATGATTGTTCAGTTTATGAAAGGTATAGATCACTTTGTTACACAGATAATACTATCGGTAACACAAAAAAAAAGAAATCAAACAATAAACAATTAATCTAGGACTGAAAAACAGAATTAGCCAATGGCGGCAAAGGAAAATTACAAAAAAGTGGGTCGTAATCATTCTTTCTTGGAAAATCTACTGAAAGACCTGAGAATCAAATGTATGTATAGGATATTAACCTACCCAAGGTTGATACGACAGAGAACACGCGGGCGAAGCCCAAGGGTTCTCTATATCATATCAATCCGAGGGAGAGTAGGTTTATATCTGACATATACAACGTTCACCCTTAAATTTAATGGACTCTTCTAAAAAAGGCAATAGTGATTGGATAATTGCTCGGTAGTTTCCGCCAAATAGCGAGAATTACCGATGTAATATTGCGCGTGTTTTTGTTTACACGTCGCCATTTTGGGAAATTGAATTGAAAGCAAGAACAAAATGGATAATTAAACGAAGTCAGACGAAATCAATCCTTTTTATACGTCCACATTCATAATGTGAACGTATTATGCCGTCGCCCCTGTCTGTGTGTGTGTGTGTGTGTATGTATGTATGTATGTATGTGTGTGTGTGTGTGTGTGTGTCTGTGGTTCGCCTACAGGCCGCAATTCTTCATGGATTTTCTTCAAACTTGGTATACTTATTCTTTATACCCCAAGGAAGATCCCTATTGTTTTTGGGGCATGCCCGACCCCCAGGGGCCGAGCCACGCCCATTTCTAGTATTTGTTTGTTTGTCGTCTACAGGCCACATTTCTTAACTTATAATCTTGAAACTTTGCATACACATTCTTTGTACCCTAAGGAACATCCCTATCGTTTGGGGTGTATGCCCCACCCCAGGGGCAGAGCCACGCCCATTTTCTTTTCGTGTGTCTTTGTGTCGCCTACACGGCGCAATTCTTACTGGATTTTCTTCAAACTTGGTATACATATTCCTTATACCCTAAGGAAGATCTCTATTGTTTTTGGTGCATGCCCGACCCCCAGGGACAGAGCCACGCCCATTTCTAGTATGTATTTGTTTGTCGTCTACACTCCACATTTCTTAACTTATAATTGTGAAACTTAGCATACACATTCTTTGTACCCTAAGGAACATCCCTATCATTTGGGGTGCATGCCCAACCCCCTGGGGCAGAGCCACACCCATTTTCTTATCGTGTGTCTTTGTGTCGCCTACAGGCCGCAATTCTTATTGGATTTTCTTTAAAACTTTGTATACTTACTCTTTATACTCTAAGGATGATCCCTATCGTTTGGGGTGCATACCCAACCCCCAGGGGCAGAGCCACGCCCATTTTCTTTTTGTGTGTCTCTGTGTCGCCTAGAAGGCACAATTCTAACTGGATTTTCATAAAACTTTGTATACTTACCCTAAGGATGATCCGTATTGTTTTTGGTGCATGCCCGACCCCCAATGGCAGAGCCACGCCCATTCCTTGTATTTATTTGTTTGTCGTCTACAAGCCACATTTCTTAACGTATCATCTTGAAACTTTGAATGATTATTCTTTGTACCCTAAGGAACATTTCTATCATTTGGGGTGCATGCCCAACCCCCATGGGCAGAGTCACGCCCATTTTCTTTTTGTGTGTCGCCTACAGGCCACAATTCTTAATCGGTCATCTTGAAACTTAAAATACTTATTCCTTATACCCTACGGATAACCCCTTTTGTTTTGGGTGCATGCCCGACCCCCGTGGGACAGCAACACCCATTTCTTGTATTTGTTTGTCTGTCGTCTACAGGCTGCATTTCCTAATGTATCATCTTGAAACTTTGAATACTTATTCTTGGTACCTTAAGGTAGATCCCTATTGTTTTTGGTGCATGCCCAACCCCAAGGGACAGTGCCACGCCCATTTTTTTGTTTGTCTGTCTGTGTGTCACCTACAGCCCACAATTCTTAATCGATCATCTTGAAAACTTTTTTTATACTTATTCCTTATACCCTAAGGCTGACCACTATTATTTTTGGTGCATGACGGACCCCCTGGGACAGAGCCACGCCCAATGCTTTTGTGTCTTGTGTTCGCCTACAGGATGCAATTCTTAACAGATCCTTTTAAAACTTTACAACCCTATTCCTTATACGCTAAAGATGACCCCTATTGTTTTTGGTGATTTCCTAACCCCCAGGGGCAGAGCCATGCCCATTTTTACTTCGTGTCTATGTGTGTTGTCTACAGGCCACGATTCTTAATGGATCGTCTTTAAACTTGGGATATGTATTCCATGTAGCCTAAGGACGTCAACTGCATGTCCCGACTCACACAGGCAAGACACGACCAATTTTTGTTTTTGTCGTTTACAGGCCGCAATTCTGAATGAATCAGCTTGGTACTTGGTTTATGTATTCCTTATAGCCTGAGGGCGTCCACTATTGATTTTGATGAATGTCCTGACCCCCAGGGTCAGAGCCACGCCCACTTTTTGCCTTTAGGGTTGGGAAGGCACAATTCTGAATGGATTATCTTGGTATAGTTATTCCTTATACTCTAAGGACGGCAACTATTAATGTTGGTGCACGACCCTCAACGCTAAACAAACCAAACGCCTAGCCTTCTTGACAAAGTACCATATCAATCAAAGCAGGAATGTGGACGTATATTGTAGCGTTAGCGTTATGTTTAGTCATCATATTGACGATGGAATAAATGTGGATGCAAATATGATGAGGATCTATCCAAAGGCTGAAGAAAATTTGGATCAAAAGGCAATCTTTTCCGATATTTCTGACAATGAACCGTGACTGAAATTAAGGTATGTTCAGAGAAGGATTTGACCGACTCGTTTAAGTGGACTGTATCCAAAAATACTTTACAAAGGAACTTTTGAGCGATAAATACTTTCAAATCTTGCAGTGTGTGGAGAAATAATGTGGGCGGAAAGAAAATTCTGAAAGATATCTTTGACATGGAGTATGGATAACCGATTTAAATATGCCGATAAGTACACCGTCTATTTCGTTACTGAATGCTACAAACTGTACCATAACTTTTTATACGCCCACATTGAAATGTGGTCGTATATTGTCGTCGCGTCCGTCCGTCCGTCTGGCGTCCACAATTGCTTGTGGACGCTCTACAGGCTAAAGTTAATATCCGATTGACTTTAAATTATGTCATGAGACGAAGAAGCCTATTGTTTTTCAGCGATTTCCGATAATAACTACCAGAGTTATGGCCCTTGATCACTTCAAAAAATCTTGTGGACGCTATCCGATTGACTTTAAATTTATACACAGTGTTTAAGGTCATGGGACGAAGAAGCCTATTGATTTTCAGCGATTTCCGATAATTAGTGCCAGAGTTATGGCCCTTGATCACTTAAACAAATCTTGTGGACGCTCTAGAGGCCAAAGTTAATATCCAATTGACTTTAAATTTATACACAGTGTTTAAGGTCATGAGACGAAGAAGCCTATTGATTTTCAGCGATTTCCTATAATCACTGCCAGAGTTATGGCCCTTGATCACTTCAAAAAAGTTAATATCCGATAGACTTCAAATTTATACATAGTGTTTACGGTCATGAGACTAAGACTTCTGTCGATTTTCAGTGATTTTCAATAATTGCTGCCAGAATTATGGCCCTTGATCACTTCGAAAAAATCCTGTGGGAGCTTTAGAGGCCAAAGTTAATATTGGATCGACTTTAAATTAACACACAGTGTTTAAGGTCATGAGACGAAGAAGCCTATTGATTTTCAGAGATTTCAAATAATTACTGCCAGAGTTATCTCCCTTGATAACATCAAAAAATATTGTGACGCTATAGAGACCAAACTTATCATCCGATTGACTTTAGATTGATACACAAAGTTTAAGGTGTTGAAACGAACAAGTATTTTGATTTTCAATGAATTTTGATAACTGAACAGCTAAATCCATGATATTAAATGTTTCATGTATATACTAATTGTTAGCGTGGGGTAACACTTTATAAAAAGCAATCAAATTCTAATGATTTTCTGATAATTACATAATGAGTTGTTACTCTTAATCAGTTTTTAATGTATTACAAATGTTTCATTAGCGAAAAAAGTAAAAATATGCGACAACCCTTGTTGACTGCCCGGACGATTTAGCTGCTGTGGGCGTATGTTTCGTTGCCTGGCAACCTATCTTTTTTATTGTCAAAAGGATAAAATTATATTTCTGTGTTCTTTGTATTATTTCGATCATTTACATTATCAGTGGTTGATATGAGCCGAATATATCGACCTTGGATGACGTCATCAAGGGTAACGTGGCACCAGTGAAACCCGTCATTCCTGCATGCAGGTCTAGTTAGGGTTTCACACTGCGTAGCTTGTGTGAAAGAAACACTATTGTTTTTGTTAAAATTATTATTCTTATTAGGCTTTCAGACTTTCGTGTGGAAGCTAAATTATTATTTATTATTATTATTTTTTTTTCGCTGGAGCCTATTTCTCAGTGCCTGTAACAGATACCGATCTGGGACCTAATTCTCTATTGGGAAACCATGTGTTGGCTACTTGATAAACTATTTTTGAAACTTCTGCGCAGACCGGAAGTGGTCGAATTTTGTGCTGTGTCAAAAAATTAAAAAACGGTCGTAGATTCGTCAATTCTGTACCTATTTTCATACAAATGACATTTTCGGAAACCCTGGGTCCTTTCTCGGACGATAGCAGTTGAAAATTTCGATATTTCGAAACTTCATCGCTGACTTCTTGCGATCGAAAAATGATAAATGTGGTTTGAGAGACAATTTTTGTTATTTTTCAAAATTTTCAAATTTGACCTACATTTTTGGATACTTGAAAACCATCCGATTCCAGAAATATAAGTTTCATTCCGCGTTATTGCCCTTTATTTTTCGATTTTTTTTCGAATTTTCTACCCATTTTGTGAGCTCGGGTTTCGTTTTATGGCAGAATTGACGTTTCTGAAACTTCTGAGGCATGAAGCCAAATGACCATTGCAAGGAATAAAGCAATTTCCATATAATCTGTACACGGGAAGTGGTCGAAATAATGTCCTATATTTTGTAAAAAATGCAAAAAATGGGTATTTTGGGGAAAAACGCGATTTCTCCGTCCGATATCAATGGATTAGACAAATTATGGTACCATTGGATTGCATTAGGATTGTGCTATCGTATGATACCCAATTCGTACCGATACGATGAGCAGGCAGCAAAATATGGCACGCTGAAAATCAAGTATTTTCTGATTTGGAGCTTTTTGGATGCCTGTAGCTCGAAAACTTAACCGCAACTTTTTTTCTATCGAGAGTCCTTTCGTATTTATTTCGCATGAAACACTCCAGTAAGACTTTGAAATATCTGGAATAGGTGAAATAACGGACTAAAAATCGAAAAAAGTCGAAAAATCGTGAAATTTTGGAAAATGCTCTGCTATTTTTTTATTTTAAGCGATTTTCAAAAAAAAATTGCATATTCAGATAGCTGACCTAATTACGATTCTAACGATGTATAATATGTATGTAGTTATTGAAATTTAATTTTCGATATTTTATTTTTTTTGCATTTTTGGCACTTTTGAACATAGAATTTCTCAGGGGAATTTTATCTGATCGGATAATGTAATATATCATTACAGAGCCCTGTGGCTATTTTAGTGCCCAAACCGGCTATTAAAACTATTCCGACAATAATAACCATACCGGAAGTATTCAAAAAATGAAAAAAAAATGGTTAAAAACATTGTCGCACTTGCAAAAAACTTGATTTCTCCTTTAGGTAAAAGCGGACCAAAAGAACTAAAGTGTCGCTGGATAGCCCTATTAATGGACCACCATATGGTATCTAAATAATACGATTTCGATGGTAAGGAAATAAATTATTGTATGCCAAAAATCTAGTATTTTCCGATTTTTCAACATTCTGAGACGCCCTTTTCTCGAAAACGACGCCACAGATTTTTCTTAAATTTTTCTTACTGAAAGTCCTATCGGTTGTCTGTATATAGGGTGCCCCACGTGCCAACTGAAAAGTTGTTCTTGACACGTTGATCCTGCACGTTTTAGTTCAATGACTTACTACCGATTTTTAACAGTCTCGCACACTCGTTGAGGCTATAAATAGCAACAGCATGCGGAAATGTTCAAAACGCCAAACACTACTACAGCCGAAAAAAATCTATTGTTGACGATTCTGAATAGCAATAATATTTAAGTTTTGGGTTATTACGGCATCTTTAGAAATTACGCTCGTTTTATTTTTTAAATTGCCTTATAATTAGCTGTACCATTAGAAGCTGCATATTTTGGTTAAGTACAAATAATATCTCTGACTCAACGTCCGTATGGAAGAATAATGATCAAAGCAGTAGTTTCATTTTACTTTTACAAGGTTCTTAAAAATATTGTTGAGACGCCTGATGTTGGTGCTTCTAAATTCAATTTCTTGTTCCATGTTTCGTAAAAAAAAGTAGTCTTGATTATCCCGACCCGTCAATTAGACGTAGAATGATCGGTAGACTAGTTAAGCGAGACTAATTTCAAAACAAGGGCACGTAACCTATCTTTTACTCAAAAGTGTCTGGATGTTATGGACGCCACTCCAAACCATTTTTCAGTATTATTTATGTATGGTTTAATGATCATAGCTTATGAAGTACAGCATGGTCGTTTATTTAGTGACTATAAATGTGTGAAACAGATTTAAGGCTTTCTAAACATATTAGTATTGGGGTGTAATTGTCGAGATATTTGGAGATATTCATTTAGGGTGGGGCACCCTACTGTATAGTGAATCCGAAATGAAAAGCGTTGAAATAATATAAGTGGTCCAAAAATGGCCTCAAACTTTGAAAAAAATTGAAAAATCGTTAAATTTTTGGAAACGCTCTTTAATTTATCTTTTTTCCAAAACTACTCAATGGATGTTTCTGATACTTCTGGTACGTAAGGTTAAGTATCCAAAGAACCTCGTAAAGCTACCACAACAACGATCGTAAAACCGAAAGTAGTCGTAAAAATGTCCGATATTTTGAAAAAAATTAATTCTTTTACGAAAACCTTTTTTATTTATGAATATTTTTTGATGATATTTTACACATGAATTATTGATATAAAATTAAACCATGCTACTTCCGAAATGACATAGTTTGTGTCTAGTCGACGTTAAACCCCATTTCTCTCATCTCGGTAGTGCCGGTTAATTTGAGATATAGTTTGTCTCCCTTTAAGTTTTTTTACCTTTTTAATTTCAGTTTATGGGTTCCAAGTTTATTATTTATTGCCTGGTGTGTATAAAACAATTCTCAATTGCGAATTCTCAACTTATTTGTTACTGATAATGATTTCTTTTGGCACCGGAAGTGAAGTAATTTTGCCAGATTTTAGAATTTTGACCGGTGTATTCGCAAGCAAATATTACTTACAAATCTGATAGAAGGTGTCACTGAATCACAACAACTACAGTATCGTTTGGTAGCTCGATGGATCGGCTATTGTATGACGCACTTCCTGTCTGATTCCTGAAAGCCGATTCAGCACTGCAGGTCTGCAGGTCTAGTTATTATTATTATTATTATTATTATTCAGATTCCAATTTGAATAGATCTCAGCAACTGTTTGTCGCATCGTTACGATTTCTTCGGTTTTACTGGGAAAGTGGGTGTGACTTATGGGATAAAGCTATTTTGAACGTTCTGTGACTATGCGAAATGTCCGAAATCCCCGAAGTTATCGTTTTTAAAAATATTGCAGTAATTTAACAATAATCATGGGATTTTAACTTACTTTCGATACATTTTGGCATAGCCGGAGACAGGGCACATAGCCACGCTACTTTCGATTTTGAAAATTTAAAATTTTAGAAAAAACTTTTTTATTTATGAATATTTTTTAGTCGTATTGTACTCAGAATTAAAGAGTCATCTTTCTTGCGCAAAAATGCTAAAATTTTGTCTTAGTAATTTTCCTTGGCTGCCATTAGCTATTTCAGTTTTTCAGTCCTAGATTATTTTTTTATTGTTCGATTTGTATAAAACAAAGTTCATATGCTTCGTTGTCTCAATTGTCATTTTTTTTGTTACCGATAGTGTTATCTGTCGGTACCGGAAGTGACATAATTTTACCAAAAACTACAATTTTGACAGTTTGGTACCATTTTTCGAAAACAAATATTATTTTTTTGAAAAATTATATGACTCAAAGAGTGTGCTTTTACAAGGCGCAAATAAGTGTGAGCTCAGTTGTTTTAATTTCGATTTCATTTTCGAGCAAATTCGATTAAGAGGCTAAAAATGGTGTAAATTTGACCTTTTTACAACCCATTCAGGCTTTTCAGATTTTAAAATATTTCTTCGTAACTTTTATAAACATGTAGCTATAATCCATACGAAGAAAATGTATGTTAAAATTAGTTTGTGATATAAGCTGTTGCCAAGAAATGGGCAGTTCTGCATAAGTCACTGTTTTCGTTATTTTGCGTGTAAAATAGTCAATTATTATTGGATTTTTATTAAAGTGACATCATTTGATTCAAAAAGCATGTAGCGTCATATCAAGTTGATTACAATTTAAAATTGACATCGGAAGTGGCGTCATTTTGTCAAAAACTGCATTTAAAACTTTTTAAATCAATGTTAATAATTTTAATTTTGGTTTAAATTCACATATAAGCACAACTCATATGGTCATATAGATATCATAAAATTGTTTCTAACGGTTTTCTACAGGTCACTTTTGAATGTTTGGGGCCTTAAAAGTGTCAATTATTATCCGATTTTCATAAACGTTACACCATGTTATACCTAATGCCATTTGGGATTTCATACAAGTAATTTAAGATTTTCCTTATCACCGGAAGTAAAGTCATTTTGGCAAAAACTGTATTTTTAGCCTTCAAAACAGATATTTTATTGAAATGAGTAATTTAATTTTGTCAAGATCATTTACAAGTAACAAATGTATAAAATGAATTGATATTGCTGGATTTGGTTGATTCTGCGTACATTTTATTTGTGTGCAATGTTAATTTGGAAACCTGTTTAGTGGTTTCGTTGGTACCGGAAGTGACATATGTTCAAGGGTAACTTGGCACCGGAAGTGACATATTTAAGGGTAACATGGCACCAGTGAAACCCGTCATTCCTGCATGCAGGTCTAGTTCCTATTATTATTATTTTTTTGGGGTGGTGGGAGGGGGGGGGGTATCCACAAATCGGATTTTGCAGAATCTAACCATAGGATCTTTCTGAAACTTTTACCTATCCCCCAAAAATGGGTGGTGGCTGTTGATTAAATATATTTTCAAAACGTTTTACGAATCCGAAATCACCGAATTTTACGAACGAAAAAACTGACAATGCATAGTGCATAGTCGTATTTTTTTTACCGATTTTACTAATTCTTTTTTCTTTGAATACCTTGAAATAATCATTTTCATCTGCAGTTTCACATATTCGAATTTTGAAAATTCGTCGCAGTGATTTCGAACCGGAAGTTTAGACCAATTTGACAAGTTCTTTAATAGATGTACGATTTTCATCAAATTTAGTATAAAAGTAGACCTTACCGATTTGACTTCAAAAAAATATAATTAGAAATTTTCTAAATTATTTCCCCTTGATGAAATTAAGGGTCAAATTTTTCACAAAAATCAAAGAAATATAGGTCAGAATGACCTTATTTTTTTTCGATACTAGACAAATAATTACTGATTCATACACAAAATATTGAGTTTGCGGATCGAACCGGAAGTGCCGCCATCTTGAAACGTGAAAAATCACAAAGGCTTTTGCGATATTTTACTTACAGACATGGGTGTTACATTTTCGGAATCCTTGAAGGAATGCCTAAAAAATCTATCGGATCAGAATTTTGATTTCGGTCACGTGATGGTCACCATTTTGAAGTGAAAGTAAAAAATAGAAGCAATTTGAAGGGCCGAGAATTTGGAACACAATAACTTCTAATTGCGATAGAATGTTCAAACTTGGTGTAGACGGTCACTAGGTCAATGTTATGATTGATTAGGGTAAGCAGAGATAAGCATGTTGATTTGTTGATTCTTTAGGGCACGATAACTTTTGTTATAATGAAGGGAGGGCGATGAAACTCTTGTCAATCGAGAGTCTAATAGCTAGCCTGTTGTGTGAAATCATTGTGTCATTTTTTTTAAATGTCCGGGGTAGCCGAAAAAAAGAGATTGAAATTCCAAAAAGTCGTATTTTTACAATTTGGAGCATATTTAAAGGTCTTTCTCGTAAAGCCAACATGTGTTTCCTGCAAATAGGATTTCTCAGAATCTAACCATAGGATGTTTCTAAAATGGGTGGTGAGTATTGATTTAATATATTTTCCAAACGTTTTAAGCATTCGAAATCACCGAATTTTACGAACGAATGAATTTACTGTAACTCTGTGACTATTTAACCTATTTTACTAATTCTTTTTTCTGTGAGTACCTTGACAAAAATTTTCAACTGCAGTTTCAGGTTTTCAAATTTCGAAAATTCGTCGCTGTGATTACGAACCGGAAGTTGACACCAACTTGAGAACTTCTTTAATAGTTGTACGATTTTCATGAAATTTAGTATGTAAGTATATCTTACCGATGCAACTTTAAAGATGTCCTTAGAATTTTTTAAAATTATCTCCCTTTGGTGAAATTAAGGATCAAATTTTAAAAAAATTCGAAGAAATATAGGTCAGAATGACCTGATTTTTTATTTGGATACTAGATAAGTAAATATTGATTCGTACACCAAATATTGAGTTTGAGACTTTATACGGAAGTGCCGCCATCTTGAAACGTGAAAAATCATTAAGGCTTTTGCGATATTTTACTTGAAGGAATGCCTAAAAATCTATCTGATCAGAATTTTGATTTCGGTCACTTGATGGTCACCATTTCGAACTGAATATGAAAAAAGGTGTGAAAAATCGACATTAAATGAAAGCAATAGGCCGTAGTTTGGATAATATGTCTCCTATTTCCAAAATGAATACATTTCTGGATAGCCGAGATCAGGGTCGAAATATTGTTATTTGAAAATGTCACATTTTCGAATTTTGTCTTCGATGTTTTTCGTGCCGATAAAGTTGTTTACGAGTGAAAAATCATAAAAACTTCGCTATATTTTGACCGATTTTAATGATTTTTTTTCTTGATGAGATTATTTACATGACCTATGACATGTGACAGGAAGTGCCTGTGAATATGAAAGCTTTAATAGTTGCTTTGCAGATCTAGTTCTTTTTGTAGCTGGTAGGGTTTGGGTGTGTGGGGGAGGGGGTGTTAGTGGGGCATGGCAACTATTGTGCATGCTGTGTTATTTTATTGGTTAAGATGGTTTATACTGTAGTAGGCCTAATGTGTGTATTTTGTTGTACAATAATGTGTAATACTGGTTATACCGTAGTAATGTAATGTATATAGATAATAATAATAATAAAAAGATGGTTTCTTATTATTTCATATATATTGACCTCAAGTTTACTAAATTGTCATTTGTGCTTGATAACGATAAGAGGATACTTGTCGAAACGTCGTGCTTTTAGAATAAAACTAGTGATTGTATCCCTTATTTTTTCTAAAATAAAGGCTCTTCTCTTGATTAGTACTGTTAGATACCTTGTCGGAATAAAAGGCGTGTTTCGAGGATTTGTAGTACTACTGCTACTTTTAGGACTTCTTGTTTTGTTGTGTTTGTGATCGTAAAATAATACCACAGTGTTTAAGGTATAAGAACTTTATTGTCAAGCTAACAAGTTTACAGGCCCCTTGTTCTCAACAGATAATGGCTGCTAGAATATCTGGGTGAGTTTCTAGCGAATCTCGCTCTACCCCCTATTTTATATCCACCAGTTCCTGCAGGCTCAAGATTAACTTTGAACCTAAATTCCATTCCAAATATGGAATAAAGCCTTACAATTCTCACCACTACAATCAGATGATACTCCTTATATGGTCTTCCAACCATAGGTCAAATAACAAGAAGAACTTGACGAATATTTTGACAGTGGTTAGAATTTTACCAAAACATCTCTTGTTTTTTACGTATAGCTTTTCATTCAGTGCACTAGGTGCATGTGAATTTGACTTTATAAAAATAGTTGTTTTTAACAATTTCCCAGAGACACAATATGGTCTTAAAGACCATATTCTTACATACCTTCCCTCACTAAAGACATGTTCTTACCATAGTAAAAACATGTAATAAAAAAAATATAGGTCTTAAGGGGAGTAAGGGAAACGGGAGAACAAGGAAACCTTTGCAAAGGATATAGGATTACATCAATATAATAAAATTTCATGCATAAAATTATTTCCATATGATAACGCTTCACTTTTAAAAACTAAGTCAAATTCAAAAAGTTTTTTATTCTTGAAGTGTCCTAAACGCGCTAACAATTCACACTACTACACAAGTATAGTAAAACACGACACAACTGTTGTTAAACGTTCATTGGTTGGCATCATTTGAGTCCAGTTCACATTCCAGAAACAAACAATCATTCCGTCATCAAATGATACTCCTTATATGGTCTTCCAACCATAGGTCAAATAACAAGAAGAACTTGGCGAATATTTTGACAGTGGTTAGAATTTTACCAAAACATCACTTGTTTTTTTATGTATAGCTTTTCATTCAGTGCACTACGTGCATGTGAATTTGACTTTATAAAAATAGTTGTTTTTAACAATTTCCCAAAGACACAATATGGTCTTAAAGACCATATTCTTACAGATTCAATAAGTGATTTTACATTTAATCGAGCAGAATTATAAAAGTCCTTGTGGACTTGTAACCCAGTAAGGCGTCATTTTTTTTCGTTGGAATTTCTGACCTTTTTGGCCGCATCAATGTCGGGGTTATACCATTCTGATCCAGGTCGCAACACTACAGATTTCTTCTGGAGTGTGAGGACACTCTCAATAACACACTTAATTGAAATATTATAAATATCTACCTGCGTGTTGACATCAGCATTATCAAGAGAGTTTCTGAAAGGCGATTCTTCCAGCTTTCGCTTAAACAGTTCAATATCTAATGTTTTAAACTTACGATATTCAAAGGTTTTTTGTTATCTAAATTGGACTTTTCAATGTTCAAGTTAAAACTGATGAGAAAATGATCAGAAATAAGATTGTTATTAAAGCTGAACTCCGATTACAAAACTACAGAAATAATTAAATAAAAAAAAATACTGCCATACATAATCGCCATACTTGTTTTCAATTTGCAGAACAAGTACGGTATACGAAAACAGAGGTAGGCCATGCCCACATCCAGTATACACTGTGTCAACCACACTGTCCACATCCGGCTAGCAATATTTCAACTACCAATTACCTACTGACTGAGCGGTTTTTCTCTATAAGTTTACTGAAATATTATTGCTACACAATTATTATGTCTGATCAGGTACAAGTATGGCGATTATGTTTGGCAGTAATTTTTTTTTTATTTAATTATTTCTGTAGTTTTGTAATAGGAGTTCAGCTTTAACTCGAAGATTTCTCACAGGAAGCTCACCATCCCGCGTTATAATCAGATCAAGTGTGTGGCCGTGTTGGTGTCTTGGTAAAGACACATGTTGTTGAAGGGAATACTGGTCCAAAACCTCCTTGAAACTGGACGAAAATGGATTAGATAAGTTGTCAACATGACAATTAAAATCGCCAAGAATAAATATGTCGAGTTTAAATACAGAAAGTGAGTTCAGCAATGCTTTAAATTCATTTAAAAGTAGAATCTTGAACTTTTGAGTCGTACGGCCATTAACGATTTTTGGGTCTGTTAGCTTTGAATGATTTACAGCTCTCAGGAATTGCTTTTCTGCATTTTCTCCCAGCAGTACCACCTCGTCTGAGTATAATCTGGTCATATTGAGAGTTGATCAATGAGTTTGTTCAATGAAGATAAATCTCTCACCACCTTGAAATAGTTTGTGTTCAATGATACACTATAAATAAACAGATAACGTCTTATTTCTCACATAATTTACAAATTTCAAAACGTTTCACTAAAATTACCTTATTGGTGAGTCTTATATAGTCCTAGAATTATCCATGCAAAAAATCAATCACTAAAATAAACGTGAAACTGTAGAAATTCTTCAAAATATTGTAGAGAAAGAACGTGCAGCCTTGTGTGCTCGAGTCTACTCTACTGTCCTTATTTGAGCAAAATGTAAAACTACCATTGGTATCATTCTTATGCCTACCATTCACAATTCTTAATCCTGCAGCTTTACAAAGAGAGACCAATTGTCTACCAAACTGGTTAATAGAACTATCGATATAGGTAATTCCACATCTGGGGTATAACTACATATATGGGATATTTTACTGGGGCTACTCAATTTTATTTATCGATGATTTGGGACAAGATAACTTTGATTCTATCTGATAGAAAGTGATGAAACTTACAGTATAGTTTGATTGCTTGATACCTTTAAAAAAGATAAATGTGTGATTAATTAATATGTGTCATCTATTTTTTTTTGGGGGGGGGGGATTTCGATGGGGGACACCAGCCTCACTGTTCTTTGGCCATCTCTTGCATGACAACCACTTGTTTTTTCAATAAATAAGATGCTGTCAAGACATTGCTGCCTTGTTGGCGTATTTCCACACTTTTTCGTTTCTTATGAAATCATTTGAATTTTGGATATGATGTGTAGAATATGCATATATCTATGTAACATATATTTACTTCTTGTTCAGATTTTGCAATACATTGAAAACTACCCATTTGTGTCAGTTCTCTTTGGTGGATAGCAGGACGAGACGAAACGGTGTATAACCGAATGTTAGCAATAACTTTCTAAATAGGAAATTGCGCTGTCCTGCTCATGTTCTAGTCTATATTTCTATGAGCAGAAGGACGAAAATTACCCCATAAAATTACCCCAAATTGCATTGATTTTGTTGTTGAAAGTGATTTGAATATCTCATGAAAAGAGTGACTAACAAAATTATTTTTTTTATATCCATGTAGGCCAGATGTGATGCATCCTCATTTGAAAGTGTTCGATGTACATTTCAAGTGGATTCTGGTGTCTGGTACTATGAAGTTACCATAGTAACAGCTGGAGTAATGCAAGTAGGATGGGCTACAAAAAATAGTAAATTTTTGAATCATGTAAGTATGTAAATCATATAGTGTAGTTACAGATATTGATTGGTTAAAATGGAATTATATCAGGACTTAATGATGAATTAAAGAGGTCAGTATCTTTTGCATCTAGAACGTTAAAGATACATTATGGGAGACTTTAACAAGGAGTTAGCCATTCTTGCTATAAAAGTTCAAAAATAGATGTTGAAACAAGAATATATTGAAAATTTCAGTCAAATAACAAAGTTGTTACCACTATAATTTTTTACTAGAAATGGTAGTTAAAATCATCGACACCCCTTTCCCACTATGGCCGATTGTTGATTGACAGGCGTTAACTCCACCTACATAGTCTCGATCATCAAGTAATGTTTAAACGGTATCTAGCAATGACGTCTATAATCATTGGTATCTAGTGAAGCTTGTGTATAGCCTCGGTCATCACTGTCTTTTATGAATAATTTTCCGGAAGTATGATGACGTCAACGTCACGGAGAAACCCCACCCACGACGCCATAGTGATTAAATCAGTCGACGAAATCCTGTTTTAATCCGAGCCCAATCCAAGCCATCCGTGGGTCTACAGTGTTCATTTTGGGCTTGTTGTTTAAATAAAGATCTAATTTATAATTTCTATGACATCTGAGGCTCAAAGGAAGACCAACAAAAGTCAGTTTTTGCTCTCCCATAATGTATGTTTAAATAAAGCTGAACAAAATTATTCTCGGTTAGACAAGGAAGGACTAGCTCTGATGTTTGCAGTTAAAAAGTATCATACATACATATTTGGAAAATAAACTGATTTCAATTTTTGCATCAGCTAGAAAAGAGAGATGGAGTTTAACCATAGCTGAATATGAGTATGGATTATGGCCCCTGATTGCACAAAAAAAAAATCACTCTTTATTTTCTTTTTAGCCTTTTCTATATCCATCCATTCTATTCACCGCTATCGGTAATTGTATCTGCATCGGTGCTATATTTCGCTGTATATGTGATATCGGTAAACCGATAGTACTAATACAGTATAAAAAACACATTCTTTAATCCAACATTTCAACATTAAAATATGAACTTCTGTGTGCGCTCCATGGGTGTTTTTCAGAGGACGTATATATTGTTGTCGCCCAGTCTGTATAATTATATTTAAAACCTGCACTTGTCCAGATCTGCCACTACAGTACCCTTTTGGAAACAAATAAGTGTATCTTTGTAATTCTAGCTTGTTTTCATGGATTATCCTTAAGACACAGATATTGTTGACATAAAATATCAAGCATTTTGTATTTTTTGCCTTTTCTTAATTCATCTTCATCAGCTTGTGGAGCAGAATATTGGGATATTAAACCCCATTTCAATTTCTTTTTTTTTCACATTTCTTCATTGTCATAAATGTATATTTCTTAGAATAATAGATATACAAATAAATAACTATATTGTAGGAAGGATTTGGAATTGGAGATGATGAATTTTCTGTGGCTTATGATGGTTGTCGTCAGTTAATTTGGTATAATGCCCGTAGTGAACCACATTCACATCATTGCTGGAAGCCAGGTAAGATAAAAATAAATTGTTTGGAAACAAAAAGTAAATGACAGCAGATAATGTCATCAGAACAAACATTTTGCTCAGGATCATGCAAATTAAAAAATCGTCGCTTTGACTAATTGTTCTTAGCATGGGCGTCACACATGGAGGGGGGGGGGGGTCTGAATGTATTGGGCTCCCCCAAAATTTGGCAAAATAAAGTGTCCGAAATCTAATAAAACAATAAATTAAAACAAATTGTCAGAGAGCCACTCTACTTTGTGCGACATTTTTCGGGCATTGATTATTACTTGTGAATGCAACAGTGTGATTGGATGGTTGGAATTCAGAGTGAGATTTCGGTTACAAAACCGAAACACCACACTCACCACCAGAAACCCGGCAGACTTACATTTTAATGATACCAGATATACATAAAGGAAAAGATAAATTGGTACACTTTTCTGCTAGGTTAACCCCCTGGGCTCCTGCTCTAGTAGCGCATGTGTCCTCCACTGGCCCGTACGCACGTTGTGTAGCACAATTAACCATCTTTGTCGTACTTTTGGGGGGTTGGGATGGCCTAGTGGTCTAGAGTGCGGCGCTCTAGGTGGCCGGTCACCTCTGGCTTGCGACTGTGGTTTCGAGCCCTGTGTGAGCGTATGTGGCGTGGAGATAGGGGTGCCTTCTCAACCTCGTGGGTTTCCTCCGGGCACTCCGGTTTCCTCCCACTGCTAAAGACCCTTACGGGCAAGCGAATTATTGAAATGAAATTGAACCATATGTTAGTTCCGAAATGATCTAGTTTGTGTTGAGTGGACGTTAAACCCCATTTCTCTCTCTCTCTTGTCGTACTTTTGGTTTTGATCCCTCTGACTTTGTACCGTTGATTACAGATTAAACATTCATAAGTGTACAAATGTGTTGTTATTGATGTGTTCCCATTTGAATTTTGTTCACAATAAGAAGCAAAATAAATAAGATATATTTACATTATCATTTTGGTGGGGGGTTGGGATGGCCTAGTTGTCTAGAGTGCCGCGCTTCGACCTCTAGCTGGCGGGTCACCTCTGGCTTGCGGCTGTGGTTTCGAGCCCTGGTGTGAGCGTATGTGGCATGGAGATAGGGGCGCCTTCTCAACCTCGTGGGTTTCCTCCGGGCACTCCGGTTTCCTCCCACTGCTAAAGATCCCTACGCGCAAGCGAATTATTGAAATAAAATTAAACCATATGTTAGTCCCGAAATGACCTAGTTTGTGTTGAGTGGACGTTAAACTCCATTTCTCTCTCTCTCTCTCATTATCATTTTGTTATACCAAAAACTAAGTGGTGCGTTTTCTCTGGCGCACAGTATATTATGGATTTAGCTGTTCAATTATCGATTTTCAAGAAATTCAAACTCAACCATGTGTAACGGGATATAGCCAACAGTTTCTTTTAATTCGGAATAAAATTGTGACCTCCATAGGGTCTACAAGGTAAAAAACACGATTTTTCCTACAATCAGGAGCCATAATTTAGAAAGAAGTTATGGTCCAATGTGCCCAAATATATGGAAAGGAACTGCGGTCTTTGGGTTATAAACTTACATTTCAAATTTCATCAAAATCTGATTAAACTTTGATATCATATTTTTACACTATTCTTGTATTACCAGCATCCATTTTGTCCCGCAGTTTTGGTCAGATTTTTACGAGATTTGACCCCAACCTTCATCACACTGTAACGGTGATATAAACAAACGTTTTTTAAAATGTGATAATAATTGAGACCTCTATCTAAAAAAGTTCTTTTTGCGTATCCGGAGCTATAATTCAAATAGAGATACAGAGAGTGAGAGGAATCCAAAACCAGTTGAATAAGTAATGAACTTTAATGGGATTAAAGTCACCAGTAGGAGTAGTGGTTAAGAAAACGTCAATGGTGTCATAAAACCATCTGTTATAGCATCTAACGTTTAAGATGGCTTTGTGATACCCGTAACTTAATTTTAACAACATTTTCATGTGAGCATGTTGTGTTGTTGCCCCTGTCTGAATTAAAAGTAAATATAGCTTATTTGTATATTTCAGGTGATACTCTTGGCCTTTTTCTGGATTTAGATCAACATGAATTAATCTTTTATTTAAATGGAGAGGCTCTTCCTCCTTATTCTCAAGTCTTTACCTATGCAAGGTATATTGTTTAAAATAATAGTACAGTAGTTTACATTCAGTTAAAACTAAATGTATGAGTCACTGACAATATATTAAAGGAGCTAAATCACTAATATTTGGGGCCTAGAAATTTACCCAAATGGGTCGCAACGCATAAAATAATCTTATCTGAATGTACATAAATTGATTTACGTTCATTCATTTCCGTCTTTACTTTATTTTCAAATCACTTATGTTCGGCGAAATACGTCTCAAGTTTCAATAGCATGCCAATCTCTAGCGTCTGTTTTTTCCAGTCTACATTGTTGTGAAATAGTATTTTCTCCATGGACCTGAAACGGATTATGGTACACGATTCGTGTACCACTGATATTTTTTTTTATTATTTTGTTTTAAATATTGCATATCAGAAGTAGGGCCGATAGGATTCACCGGTGTACCGCGATTTTTCCATGAAAACAATGAACGATATTTTTTTTAAGAATATCGATAATCGAGATTTTTTTTTCAATTTAAGGTTCACGATTAATTTCATACTATATAGCGATATTTGTTCAATAAATGAGACATGTAGGACCCTTAGAAATTACCCATCAGTTCCGTACGTACGTACACAAGGCCTAAATGTAAAGAAACCCCCGGTAGCTGTAGGAGCTTTTATGCGTGACGTATTTCCGGTGTCTATTTTAAGCCTGGCCTTTTCACTCGCACAAAATGAAAAATGTGCTAAAAAATATTGGTTAAATATTAATTTTGATTTATCTAATAATAATATAAATTTAAAACGATGTGTATTTTTATACGCCCACATAGAAATGTGGACGTATATTGCTATCGCCCCCGTCCGTCCGTCTGTCGGTCCGTCCGTCCGTCCGTCCGTCCATCGTCCACAATTTTTTGTGAACGCACTAGAGGCCAGGGTTAATATCCGATTGACTTTAAATTTATACACAGTGTTTAAGGTCATGAGACGAAGAAGCCTATTGATTTTCAGCAATATCCGATAATTACTGCCAGAGTTATGACCCTTGATCACTTTAAAAAATCTTGTGAATGATCGAGAGGCTAAAGTTAATATCCGATTGACTTTAAATTTATACACAGTGTTTAAAGACGAAGAAGCCTATTGATTTTCACGCATTTCCGATAATTAGTGCCAGAGTTATGGCCCTTGATCACTTCAAAAAATCTTGTGGATGCTCTAGAGGACAAAGATGATGTCCGATTGACTTCAAATTTATACACAGTGTTTAAGGTCATGAGACGAAGAAGCCTATTGATTTTCAGCGATTTCTGATAATTAGTGCCAGAGTTGTGTCCCTTGATCACTTCAAAAAATCTTGTGGATGCTTTAGAGGCCAAAGTTAATATCTGATTGACTTTAAATGAGACATGTAGGACCCTTAGAAATTACCCATCAGTTCCGTACGTACGTACACAAGGCCTAAATGTAAAGAAACCCCCGGTAGCTGTAGGAGCTTTTATGCGTGACGTATTTCCGGTGTCTATTTTAAGCCTGGCCTTTTCACTCCCGTTTCTTAACATGGCAAATGCTAAGGAAAACGGGGTTTTCCGTCTTTATCTTTTAATATAAAACGTATGCTTGAATGCCACCCTTGTTGTAAGATGTATGTAGTATTCGTAATAAATTACCGATTTCAAGTTATTTCTAAATTATTTTTTTTTCGTTTTATTGACGATATACTGCGTTGTAGCAGACGATATCATGCTAAGCTCGCACGCGGTCTGCAGTTGACCGCTGTACGCAAAAGATTACAAAGATGCATTGATGTATGAACACGATTTATATGTTTTGTGTTAATTTTATTTCAAACAATTAATAGATACAACATCTGTTTGGTTGTAAAATGCCACGAAATCGAGCAAAAGAGTAAATAATAGAATGGGTTATAGAGGGGTGACCTTTTGCTTCACGAAAGAATTATTCAAGATTCAAGGCGATATTAAAATTTTTAAAAGCAGGACCGTACCAAATCTAAAAAAAAGAGCAAATAATAATCACGCTGTAAAAAATAATTCTGTATAGAATGCACCGAGTCCAGTTATATATTTGCATTTAACGTTTGTTCTCTGAACCAAATACTGAATTAGAAATTAATAAAATGGACGTAAATATATATCGTTCTTCATTCTTGGGTTGTGACATTGGAGATAAACTGACTGGATTAAAATTTCACAGAGTTACAAAAGTTGTGCCAACACGTTTTATGTGGTTGGAAAAAGGCGGTTTTAGAAATATTCACAGATTCAAATTGATCAGCGTTTTATTCTTTCTGTTATTCATATTCCATCAAGATGATTTTTTTTATAAAATGGCTGACGTTTTACTCCGTGCGTCAAACTATTCAAACAACTATTTTATCATTGGTTAGAGCCGTCTAAACGCGGGGATATTTACAGTAGCTATTGGTTAAAAACACGCATAGACAAACTTATTTGCATATTGCATACTATTTATAGTATCATTAGCTGGAATTATTTTAAATCGATAGCATCAATGCCCAACATAACCGTGTTTTGTGTAAGAGTATAGCATGCAGCGCTATAGCAGACGATATATCAAGCGCGCAAGTACTGTACAGTCGGCAGTTGAATGTAAATATGATCTAGACCAGACTTATAAAAAATCTTTTGTGTTAATAGTCCTGTAATTAATAGATAAAATTTGTTTGGTCGTAAAATGCGTATGAATTTGAGACCAAATTCTAGTTCACACCATGAGCACGGAACAGTCTTAACATGTTTTCCTAAATTGCAACGGCCATTACGGGTCTGGTAAAATTGTCGTATCTTTTCTATATCGAAGTTTTTGTAAATATCGGTATCTGGCATCGGTCGGTAAACCTTACATGTATATAGAAATGGCGATCGGATCCATTTTATGTAAAACAAGCTCACTGTACGGCGGTATTTTCACAAAAAAACACACACTTTCCTGTGGGTTACAGTCTACGAATAAGGCTAGGGTCTGCGCATGACCGAAAATGACGTCAAAATGGAAACCCGTAAAAGCTCCTATAAATAGACTAGGAACAGCACGCGTCTGGCATCTAGACTTCACAATCATTGCAAAACTGACCTACTAATCGCGTGCAAAATACGACTCGGAAACTGGATAAGACATTTTTATCCATTGGACAAAATACCGGAAGCCATGCATTTTACTCCAATGAAATCGCATTTTATTTAAGTCATTTCTTCCTCGCAATGCCATTGGCTCTTATTGGAATGAATGAAAAGCGTGTTGAAATTTGGGTTAACAGTCTCTCTTAGTCTTTCAACTATTAATACTATTATGTTCACGTCCAGTACTGGTAGTAGCAGTGTAACACTTGGTGAAGTTCAAATAGAAAAGCCACCCACCTGTTCGATCGAAGGTGTGGGAGAATTTTGGTTTTCCTGTTTCGTACTTCCTGTTTCGCACAAAATGAAAAATGTGCCAAAAAATATTGGTTAAATATAAATTTTGATTTATCTAATAATAATATAAATTTAAAACGATGTGTATTTTTATACGCCCACATAGAAATGTGGACGTATATTGCTATCGCCCCCGTCCGTCCGTCTGTCGGTCCGTCCGTCCGTCCGTCCGTCCATCGTCCACAATTTTTTGTGAACGCACTAGAGGCCAGGGTTAATATCCGATTGACTTTAAATTTATACACAGTGTTTAAGGTCATGAGACGAAGAAGCCTATTGATTTTCAGCAATATCCGATAATTACTGCCATGACCCTTGATCACTTTAAAAAATCTTGTGAATGATCGAGAGGCTAAAGTTAATATCCGATTGACTTTAAATTTATACACAGTGTTTAAAGACGAAGAAGCCTATTGATTTTCAGGCATTTCCGATAATTAGTGCCAGAGTTATGGCCCTTGATCACTTCAAAAAATCTTGTGGATGCTCTAGAGGACAAAGATGATGTCCGATTGACTTCAAATTTATACACAGTGTTTAAGGTCATGAGACGAAGAAGCCTATTGATTTTCAGCGATTTCTGATAATTAGTGCCAGAGTTGTGTCCCTTGATCACTTCAAAAAATCTTGTGGATGCTTTAGAGGCCAAAGTTAATATCTGATTGACTTTAAATTTACACACACTGTTTAAGATCATGAGACGAAGAAACCTACTGATTTTCAGCGATTTCAAATAATTACTTCCAGAGTTATCTCCCTTGATCACTTCAAAAAACCTTGTGACACTATAGATGCCAAACTTGTCATCCGATTGATTTCAGTCTGATACACAGAGTTTAAGGTGTTGAAACGAACAAGTATTTTGATTTTCTATGAATTTTGATAACTGAACAGCTAAATCCATGATGTTAAATGATTCCTATACTAATTGTTAGCGTGGGGCAAAACTTTATAAAAGCTAACAAATTCTAATGATTTTCAGATAATTACATAATGAGTTGTTACTCTTAATCAGATTTTAGTGTATTACAAATGTTTCATTCCCCAAAAAAGTAAAAATATGCGACAACCCTTGTTCAATGTTGACTGCCGGACGATTTAGCTGCTGTGGGCGTATATGTTTCGTTGCCTGGCAACCTATCTTTTCTTCATTTCAAGAAAACTTTAGTCAATTTCACATTATAGGCGTGTGTATCGTGATGCACCCGTATCGTTGGGCTACGACATCATGCTGCATCATATCGTGGCACAGCGTATCGTTTCAGCCCCAATCAGAAGTCCATATTTTCCCGGTAAGATCACAACAATAGATCTATTTTTATACGCCCACATTGAAATGTGGTCGTATATTGTCGTCGCCCCCGTCTGTCCGTATGTCCGTCCGTCCGTCCACAAAAGCTTGTGGACGCTCTAGAGGCTAAAGTTAATATCCGATTGACTTTAAATTTATACACAGTGTTTAAGGTCATGAGACGAAGAAGCCTATTGCTTTTCAGCGATATCCGATAATAACTACCAGAGTTATGGCCCTTGATCACTTCACAAAAAAAAATCTTGTGGACGCTCTAGAGGCCAAAGTTGATATCCGATTGACTTTAATTTTATACAGTTTTTAAGATCATGAGACGAAGAAGCCTTTTGATTTTCAGCGATTTCCGATAATTACTGCCAGAGTTATGGCCCGTGATGACTTCAAAAAAGTTAATATCCGATTGACTTCAAATGTATACATAGTGTTTACAGTCATGAGACTAAGACGTCTATCGATTTTCAGTGATTTTCAATAATTACTGCCAGAGTTATGGCCCTTGATCACTTCGAAAAAATCCTGTGGAAGCTCTAGAGGCCAAAGTTAATATCCGATCGACTTTAAATTTACACACAGTGTTTAAGGTGATGAGACGAAGAAACCTATTAATTTTCAGAGATTTCATATAATTACTGCCAGACTTATCTCCCTTGATATCTTCAAAAAATCTTGTGGCGTTATAGAGGCCAAACGTCAGATTGATACACAGAGTTTAAGGTGTTGAAATGAACAAGTATTTTGATTTTCAATGAATTTTGATAACTGAACAGCTAAATCCATGATATTAAATGTTAGCGTAGGGTAAAACTTTATTCTCATAATTGCACGAGTTGTTACTCTAAATCAGATTTTAGTGTATTACAAAAGTTTCATGACCAAAAAAAGTAAAAATATGCGACAACCCTTGTTGACTGCCCGGACGATTTAGCTGCTGTGGTGGTATGTTTCGTTGCCTGGCAACCTATCTTTGTACAATGGTACATTGTTATAACAATAGTATAGTAGTTTACATTCAGTTAATAATAAAAATATCTGATTCAGAAAACTATATTTTCACTTTTAGAATTGGAAATCTTGGAAATAGACCTAGTGTGGTACAAAATGTATCTGATCAAAAATACCAGTGTCATGGCAATGGATTACCAAATTTATAGTAAACAATAAAGCGAGAGACCCTTCGGGACTATGTTATTGTTAATGGTTCTTGTGCACACTCTACAGACTACGTTACATTATCATTTGATTGTTTTAAAATTGATATTTGTTAATGTTACTCATATTAATTTTCGTTATTTTCTTGTGAAAGCTCTAACAAAAAAATTGCACAATTTCTATAAATTACTTTCAGGGTTAAGGCCCTTGTTTCAGATTGTAGAATCCTTTTAAGCCTCAAACAGCGGAATTTATAATCTGATCTACGTGAAACGGTTTTGTAAATGACCCCTACAAATGATTAAATATGTTACAACCCTTATTAACCATCGGGCAATTTAGCTGATGATGACGTATTTTTTGTTCTCTGGCAACTTACCTTTAAGATTTTTGGCAAGTTACTGAATCTTTATAAAGGGTTTATCCTGTTTTAATTTGAGGGTTGGGATGGCCTAGTGGTCTAGAGTGCCGCGCTTCGACCTCTAGCTGGCCGGTCACCTCTGGCTTGCGACTGTGGTTTCGAGCCCTGGTGTGAGCGTATGTGGCATGGAGATGGGGGCGCCTTCTCAACCTCGTGGATTTCCTCCGGGCACTCCGGTTTCCTCCCACTGCTGAAGACCCCTACGCGCAAGCGAATTATTGAAATAAGATTAAACCATATGTTAGTCCCGAAATGACCTAGTTTGTGTTGAGTGGACGTTAAACCCCATTTCTCTCTCTCTCTCTCTGTTTTAATTTTAATCAGTTTTCTGTTATGCAAAAGACAATTGAATTGGTTATGTCGGTTATCCAAAATAAACATTTTGTTGATAAATGAAGTTATGTCATCGGGTCACATCTTCGTTGTCTTAATCGAACTGCTATTGCTGGATTTATTGGCTAATTCTGTGTCTATTTTAAAACATGTATGCAATGCTCATGTAGAAATCATTTTAGCGTTTCTATTTGTAGGGAAAGTGACGTAAGTGCAAGGTTCACAGATCACTGGTGAAACCTGTCATCACTGCATCGCAGTTCTTTGCAAAAGCGTGGAAGAATATTTTTTTTACTAAAATTGTTATTATTTATTAGGCTTTCGAAGTTGGCGGTTTTTTATACGCCCACATTGAAATGTGGTCGTATATTGTCGTCGCCCCTGTCCGTCGGTCCGGCGTCCACAACTGCTTGTGGACGCTCTAGAGTAGAGAGGTTCAGGCTAACAATGTTTTATAACAAACAGACACTATTTCGGGACAGTAAAGACATTATAAAAACTTCATTCATCAACAATGGAAGTCTGGCTACGTCTGATTTTTGAGGATATGTAAACATTTGGACGTATGTTATAAATGGCTCAAAATCGTCCCGGCTTCCATAATCAAAGGAGTTATCTCTTAGTGAGAATAAGAGCTATGTCCCTTGGATGTACTAAAAAAAACATGCTCCAAGCTACGCACGCCCCTGAAACGAAATAACTTTGTCGCAGTCGGAAAACATCGTTTATTTCCTTACTGCGAAGTAACAGAATACACTCTATGAGACGATTGGATTTGACATATGTACGCATGCGCAAACGCTTAGTTGTTTTAACAGTAGACCCACGCCTTCAAATGTTATTTTTCGCCGACTTCAAGGTTTCCGAAACTTGTTTTAAAGATACACCGACGCGCTGACATGGTATTCTTCGAACTGTAGATTTTGATGGAGTGTATTTAGATTTTAGTACCGGGACAGCCAAACATGCGGTTATAACCACTGCTACGTTACCATTGGAAACGTTTAGATATTTTAAGTTCCATGACCAAATTATGGCATTCTGCTGTGTATCTTTGATTTTTGACATCATACAAAATCCTTCGTTCATCTAAAAAGGGTTTTTACCTGCCAATTGTTTTTTATTTTCATTATTAGCCTTCATGCGAATCATTTCTTTTTTAGTCTCGTTGTGTTGTATACGCGTTGTATAGTGCCTGTTTGTTATACGCATGTTAAAGATTTGGCGTCACTAATATGGAAAAATTGAAATTAATTACAGATAAGATTCCATGATTAAACATCGTCAGGCATTCTGTAACACTTACCAAGTTGGACTTGCTTATAAACACCGTGCGCCGTGTATTCGGGGTCGAGATGATTACGTTTATGGAGATAATTTTGACAAAGAAGCAACAATATTATTTCAAAGACTAATTTAGGGTCACTAAATCCATATTTTAGGCAGAAGTAAACACTCATAGTTAGAATAATTTTAGTTCACATATCGTCACTGTGAAAGAAAAAAAGCACTCTTGAATATTATATACTCTATGCGTTGACAAAACGTACATATTGTAGGCCTTTCTACCCTTACTGTATGTTTCGCTTTACAATGAAAGGTGCTGTTTTCAATTTTCAATCCCTTTGTTCTCCTACGCCTGATATTTTGGACTGTTGTCCACTGATTTCATACAAAAGACTACCGATAAGACTTTCTGTACAAGAAGTTCCCAAAAACAACCTCTAAAAATGCCCCAAACCGTAAAGATACAACGTTTGCGATTTTCGATCTCTTTTTTTGGGGGGTTACCCCTGACATTTCAAGAAATGATAGAGTGGTTTCACACAATAGACTACCCATTAGACTCTCGATTGACAAATTAACAAAAAATAAAAAATAGGGACGCTTTTGGAGAAAATGACGTCAAAAGTTGCTCGAAATCGCAAAATAACTTATTTTCAAAGTCATATGTCTTTTTGAATTTTTGATAGAAACTTTTCGTTTTAGTACCATCTGGTGGACAATTAAATTGGCTATTACACGATATTAAGTATATTGATTTTCAAGGAATTTTGATTACTTGAATAGCTAAATCCATGATATTAAATGTTTCGTATATTTTACAATTGCATTGGTCAGAACTAAAAACCAAACATATTCTAATCATTTTCTGATAATTACAAAATGAATTTTTACTCTTAATCACATTTTAGTGTATTATAAATGTTCCGTTACCGACAACAGAAAAAATATGCGACAACTCTTGTTTGCTGCTCGGACGTATGTTTCGTTGCCTGGCAACCTATCTTTTTTTCTAATCATTTCTATCAGACTGACACTGACACAAGCTGAGCTCAAACTTATGACAAGGCCAGACTATAATTTATTTAGAATAGAACGTTGTTGAAGGAAATGATGGCGCACATATTCCCTCCAAACACCAGTCTATACTTACCATAACACACCTAACATTAAATTTGACGATCGCAGCGCCACGTCACATGAATCATTGAATAAGTGACGAATGACCTAATTGAAAAGGTCAAAAGGTTAACGAGGTCAAATTAGCAAGAAATAAGGATGCACTGAGATTAGGGGCAAAACTAATATTATTTTCCATATGCAGTACAATTCTGCGTAGTCTGGCGAAGTAATTTCATCCAAAATTAACGATTATGTTAAACGAGTGATATGTCACATCATAAGTATATAATCTATAATTATATAATTGCGACCATTTTCACAAACTGGAAGTATTATTCGTTACCACTTCCGGGTAACCGATTGTGGATTGTGATGGGCATAACCGATATTCATGTCCATGCGTGCACATGACCCCTGATCCGATTCATTATCGTCATCAACATCATTAGTATCGACATTAATTTTGTCGAAAACGTGGGGGATTTCTCCATCGTCATGAATCAACATTTCGGGGAGAAACTCTCGTTCCAACCATGTAGAGTTGGTGACTCCAGTGCAAGCCTTGGCGAAGACGCACATCGCCAAATGTTGATTCATGACGATGGAGAAAACTAATGTCGATACTAATGACGTATCACAATCCACAATCGGTTACCCGGAAGTTTTAACGAATAATACTTCCAGTTTGCGAAAATGTTCGCGATTATATACTTATAGATTATATACTTGTTGTGTGACATATCACTCGTTTAACATAATCGTTACTTTTTGATGAAATTACTTCATTGTACTTCATATGGAAAATAACATAAGTTTTGCCCCTAATCTCAGTGCATCCTTATTTCTTGCTAATTTTGACCTCGGTAACCTTTTGACCTTTTCAATTACATCATAATTGGAATAATGGATTTCAAAAATTATCCTTCGTCACTTATTCAATCATTCAGCTGCGTTCCAACAAAAAATCTCCAACAGACAGCATCAGAAGTGGCTAAATTCATAAGCCAGCCTTCTTTGACCTCGATAACTCCTTAACGCTCCCTCACCCATCATTTTCGGATTCCTGAGGAAAAATGCTTTTAGAAAAGTCAACTCCCGCTTTTTGCCCACCTGTCGGATAATACTCCCCCTTCTCCCTCTCGTCTATATGGCAAAGGAAAATGTGGCAAATTTCCTCTCGTACACGAGCACTTTTCTTTGACAAATCTCCATTTGTCAAAGAAAATTTGCTCGTGGACAACCGGCTTTAATTGCTATATAATTTAATTCACCTATATATTAACAACTCATCATTGAAGTCACGGGACTTTCACGCACATCAAATTTAGTACAATTGATCAAAGACATTAATAAATGAAATATGATGCCACCATTAATTATATGAATAAGAGCCAAAATTCTAGCAATATTGTTTCAGAGTTTCACGTTGCTTTCACAATTACGTCTAAATGATCTTTACTCCTCCATAGTGTTCATTTAGAGTGACTTTTTGTATAGACTACAAATGTGTAATCGTTTTCGATGTACATTGTACATTTTATTTTTCCACCAAAATGAGAACAAAATGGTTAATAAGCTTCATGAATTGGAATACTAGGTTTTGATGATCAAATTGAAATTATTTGTCATTTTAGATCAAGTCTTAACATAGAATAAGAATAAAGACACTTTAGGGATCCAGGGATTTCTTTTAAATTTATTTTGCTTTGAAAACAGGTGAAAACTTGTTTTGTCTGCTTTAGAAAGTTATGTAGTTTGAAGTTGTGTAGTTTCACTTTCACTACACGCCTCAAAACTACAAGCTGCAATTCTTAACGCATCGTCTTGAAACTATAAATACTAATTTTCCTTATACCCGACTGATGATCGCTATTGTTATTTGTACATGATCAATCCCCCACGCCTATTTTTTCTTTGTGTGTTTTGATCATGTTATTCCTTATACCTTTAGGATGACCGCTATTATTTTTGGTGCATGCCCGACCCACAGGGGGCCCAGAAACGCCCTTTATTTTTATGTCTATCGCCTTGGTGCTGCAATTCTGAATGAATCATCCTGGAACGTGACAGGGGTCATGCATGCACCAAAAGTTCAAAATTGCAACCCGCGGACAAAAATCTGGTGTTAGTGTGCTCCCGGGAGTCTGGCATGTACGAAAAATAATAATCATCCTTTGGGTTTAAGGAATATATGAATAGTTTTCAAGCCAATCCAGTAAGAATTGCGGCCTGTTGGCAAATCACACAGGAACACAAAGAAGAAATGGGTGTGGCTCTGACCTGTTTTGGGCATGCACCAAAAACAATAGAAAACATTCTTAGGGTATAATAATAAGTATGCTTAGTTTCAAATCACTATTTTTAGAATTGCAGCCTGTAGTTTTCAGGTGTTCAGTGATAGTGTAACAGCATTACTGTCTGAACCATCGTAAATTTTAACCTAACTTTGGTTATTATAAACTTATCTGTGTGTTTGAAATCAACTACCGTTAAATAAATCCACTGCGCAATTAAATATCCCAATGAATAAAAACAGTTCTCTCTGTTGGGCCAAACCAATAATGCAACTGTTGTGGGGTGATTTAATTTTGACAGATAGTTTGACAACCACGACTTGCGCGATCATTACGATCGTTTGAGTTTGGGCAACGAAAATATCATCTGAAGGCTATAGCCAGTCTATCAAATTTTATAAACAATGAAAATATCACAGATTGCATGGATACTCGTAAAAAATAAAGTCACATATAAACTAAACATTTCATATGTTCTTATTGTTATAAATAATGTTACAAGGATCATAAACTCACCTCCGAAATTTCTAAATGTATTATCAATTTGATAGCATGTTTTTGATCAAATTATAACGGCTTCAATTAGATCAATAAACGTGTAGCGCCAGCCCTAAAAAGTAGTGCCTCTTGGGAGAAGGGGTGTGGGCGGGTGTATATTTATTATCATACCATCACCCCATAATTGTACATAGCCTGTACATATATGTTAAATCTATATATTATCATTTTTATATGCCCACGTCCTTTTTTCTGTCGGTCCGTTCATCATCCACAATTCCTTGTGAACGCTCTAACATCAAAATTATAATTTGATTGTTTGTTGACATAAGTGAAATAAAAAACCATATTTAATTTCAATAATTTCCGTTTATTACGTCTCGAGTTATGGTCCTTGTTTCTTTTTGTTGGACCTTGTAAACGCTCTAATAACAAAAGTTATCATCCGATCTTTGTGACATTTATATGCGTTATTTATATTAGTGAATTAAAGAAGTTTATTGAATTTCAGCAATTTCCGTTTAATACGTCTAGAGTTATGGCCCTTGTTTCATTTTATTGAACCCTGTGAACGCACAAATGCCAAAAGTTATCATCCGATCTTTATGAAATTTATACACATGATTTGAATTAGAGAATCAAAGAATCCTATTGAATTTCAGCAAAAAAAAAAAAAAAAAAAAAAAAAAATAAAAGATGGTTTTGTGATATCCACATTGAAATGTGGTCGTATATTGTCGTCGCCCCCGTCCTCCCGTCCGTCGGTCCATCGGTCCAGCGTCCACAAGCATGTGGACGCTATAGAGGCTAAAGTTAATATCAGATTGATTTTAAATTTATACACAGTGTTTAAGGTCATGAGAAGAAGAAGCCTATTGATTTTCAGCGATTTCCGATAATTAGTGCTAGAGTTATGGCCCTTGATCACTTAAAAAAATCGTGTGGACACTGTAAAGGCCAAAGTTAATATCCGATTGACTCTAAATTTATACACAGTGTTTAAGGTCATAAGACGAAGAAGTCTGTTGATTTTCAGTGATTTCTGATAATTAGTTCCAGAGTTGTGGCCCTTGATCACTTCAAAAAATCTTGTGGATACTCAAGAGGCCAAATTTAATATCCGATTGACTACAAATTTATACACAGTTTTTAAGGTCATGAGACGAAGAAACCTATTGATTTTCAGCGATTTCTGATAATTAATGCCAGAGTTCCATTCCTTGATCACTTGTGGATGCTCTAGAGGGCAAACTTAATATGCGATTGACTTCCGATTGATACACAGATTTTAAGGTGTTGAAACGAACAAACATTTTGATTTTCAATAAATTTTGATAACTGAACAGCTAAATCCATCATATTAAATGTTTCCTATACTAATTGTTGATGTGGGGCAAAACTTTATAAAAAGCAAACAAATGCTAATGATTTCCTGATAATTACATAATGAGTTGTTACTCTTAATCAGTTTTTAGTGTATTATAAATGTTTCATTACCGAAAAAAGTAAAAATATGCGACAACTCTTGTTGAATACCGAACGATTTAGCTGCTGTGGGCGTATGTTTCGTTGCCTGGCAACCTATCTTTACATTCATTTTCTGACCTATCTCTACATTCATTTTAAACGGCTTGATCGATTTTTCTGAAAGTTCTGGAACTGGAATTCATCGAACTGTCGATGAGAAACCAAATTAACCATCTATGCAGAATTTATTTCTACCTTCATGCTATACGTTAAGTTTGACACCATGAAGCTGATTCTAATGATTTTCTTCTAATTACATAATGAGTTGTTACTCTTAATCAGATTTTAGTGTATTACAAATGTTTCATTACCAAAAAAAGTAAAAATATGCGACAACCCTTGTTGACTGCAAGGACGATTTAGCTGCTGTGGGCGTATGTTTCGATGCCTGGCAACCTATCTTTAACAGTATTCGCGTACAAACAGCGGCCATTTTGTATGGCAATTTTGGTCCGATTTTACCGAAATTTGAACTTCCTTAGGGTGTAACGGTGGTATAATCAAACGTTTTTTTTTAAAAATCGGATAATAATTGTGACCTCCAGAGGGACCCCAAGCTAAAATGGGTGATTTTTCATACAATCTCATAGGCACAAATATCGAAAGGAACCAAGATCTTTGGGTTATAAACATGCATGTCAAGTTTCATTAAAATCGGTTCAAAATTGTTAACTCTATAGGGTCCACAATCGTGGGCCATAATCCATGAAGTTTTGATCCGATATCCGATACATGCCAATATCGAAAGCAGTCAGGGGGTTGGGGTGGCCTAGTGGTCTAGAGTTCCGCGCTTCGACCTCTAGCGGCCGCTCACCTCTGGCTTGCGGCTGTGGTTTCGAGCCCTGGTGTGAGCGTTTGTGGCATGGAGATAGGGGCGCCTTCTCAACCTCGTGGGTTTCCTCCGGGCACTCCGGTTTCCCCCCACTGCTAAAGACCCCTACGCACAAGCGAATTATTTGAAATAAAATGAAACCATATGTTAGTCCCAAAAAGCAGCCGAGATCTTTTGGGGATAAACCTATAATTCAACTTTCGTCAAAATCAGATAATTGTGATCTGTAGAGAGTCCACAAACAAATTGTGGACGGACGGACGAATCTCCGGACGGACAGGGGCGACGACATAATACGTCCACATGAAAATGTGGGCGTATAAAAAGGCGTTTTTTGTACAAGCAGGGGTCATAATCCAGCAAGGTACGGTCTAAAGTATCAAGATTAGGTACCCAGATCTTTGGGATATAAATATATACATGTAACTGGGTGAAAATTGTGACCTTGAGGATCTACAAGCTAAAAACGAGATCCGGCCAATATCGAAAGAAACCGAGGTCTTTGAGATATATGCCAATATTTCAAGTTCCATCAAAATGGTATAAAAATTGTGACCTGTAGAGTGTCTACAAACAAATTACGGACAGATACATGGACAAGGGCAACATCAGTATACATCCACAAGAAAATGTAGTTGTATAAGAATAAGGACCGGGTGAAATGAGCTCTCTCAAATTAAAATAACAGTTCTGGTCAGGTATGTATGTTCTTCCTTGAATAAAAAGAACATGTTATGTTGGGTTGGTTTTGGTTAAAGTAAATTAGTTCTATGCAGTCTCCATTTGTAACAGTGTTAAGCTCTTATCTATCAGCTTCAACTTCATCATATTAATTCACCATATTTGAAATGAGAGTTTAGGAAATGTTACTTTAAAGTGACTAAGTCTCTAACTTAATGTCATCCAAAGTCTTCGGCATTCAAAAGACAAATTATTTGTCAATTTAAATCAACATTGATTTTACCGGGGAAAAGATGGGCTTCTAATATACAATATTTAAGACAAAATAAACATTTTACCATTGGTACACAAATCGTGTACGAGGCTAGACAAGTCTTATCTAACAGTGCCCCATATTCTTATCAGTAGAGCAAGCACAATGAATACTATGTAGATTGGAATAACCACGCTTTAGATTGCTATTCGATTGAGACTACTGACGTATTTCGCCGAATATATATGATTTGAAATTACAGAAATTACAGTCAAAACAGAAACTATTGAATGTAAATTTATATACATTCATATTACATTATTATATGCATTTCGACCCATTTGTGTCAGTTTCTAGATCTCAAATATTAGCGATTTAGCTCCTTTAATTTTAAAATGAAATGTGTTATAAAGAGCTCACGTTTATTGAAAGATGTCAATTTTTATATGCCACATTTTCATGTGGACGTATATGTTCGTGCGTCCGGACGTCCGTCACAATTTTTATCCGATTTCAATGAAACTTAAAATATAGATTTATCTACCTAAGATCTCGGTTCCTTTCGATATTGGCATGTATCAAACTGTAACTTCATGAGTTATGGCCCCTGATTGTACGGAAAATCACGTTTTTAGCATGTGAACATATATAGAGGTCACAATTTTGAACCGATTTGGATGAAACTTGAAATGCATAGTCATATCTCAAAGATCGGATCGTAACTTTCTGAGTTATGGCCCCTGATTGTCCGCAAAATCTTCCTTTTTAGCTTGTGGTCCCTCCGAAGGTCAAAATTGTTATCCGATTTAAAAAAAAACCATTTGATTATATCACCGTTACGGAGGTTGAGTTCAAATTTTATGAAAATCGGACCAAAAGTGACAGACAAAATGGCCGCCGTTTGTACGCGAATAGTGTGAAAATATGTTATATCAAGGTTGTGGACCCTATAGAGGTCACAATTATGAACCGATTTAGGTTCATCTTGATTGATGATTTTTATGCCAATACAATGACTGCATTCTCATTCAGTAATGGATTCGACAGTAACAGTGTATAGAAACGATTGACTCAGACTCAAGGGCCCTTTCCCATGGCCAGAGGGTCCCTTTTGTCTGCCTTTAGGGTCCCCCTAACTAGGGTACATTTTCATTTTTCTCGTCGGCTTTAGCATTTTTCTTTATAAAACACTTTTAGATGACACTTCGTGTACAGTTTGATTGCTCGATACGTTTGAAAAAAATAAATGTGCGATTAATTAATATGTGTCATCTATTTATTTTGGGATTTCGGCGGGGGACATCAGCCTCACTGTTGGCTTGTTTAGCTTTTGGTCTCTCTGGAGGTCAAAATTGTTAACCGATTTTAAAAACTGTTTGATTATATCACCGTTATATGGTTATAGAGGTTGAATTCGAAATTTGTGAAAATTGGACCAAAATTGACAGAAAAAAATGGCTGCCTTTTGTACGCGAATAGCGTGAAAATATGTTATATCAAGCTTGTGGACCCTATAGAGGTCACAATTTTTAACCGATTTCGATGAATCTTGGTTCCTTTCGATATTTGCGCCCATCAGATCGTAACTTCCTGAAATATGTCCCCTGAGTGTACGAAAAATCGCTTTTTATACGCCCACATTGAAATGTGGTTGTATATTGTCTTCGCCCCCGTCCGTCCGTCTAAAGTTAATATCCGGTTGACTTTAAATTTATACACAGTGTTTAAGGTCATGAGACGAAGAAGCCTATTGTTTTTCAGCGATTTCCGATAATAACTACCAGAGTTATGGCCCTTGATCACTTCAAAAATTCTTGTGGACGCTCTAGAGGCCAAAGTTAATATCCGATTGACTTTAAATTTATACACAGTGTTTAAGGTCATGAGACGAAGAAGCCTATTGATCTTCAGCGATTACCGATAATTAGTGCCAGAGTTATGGCCCTTGATCGCTGCAAAAAATTTTGTGGACGCTCCAGAGGCCAAAGTTAATATCTGATTTACTTTAAATTTATACACAGTGTTTAAGGTCATGAGACAAAGAATCCTATTGATTTTCAGCAATTTCCGATAATTAGTGCCAGAGTAATGGCCCTTGATCACTTAAAAAAATCCTGCGGACGCTCTAGAGGCCAAAGTTAATATCCGATTGACTTTAAATTTATACACAGTGTCTAAGGTCATGAGACGAAGAAGCCTTTTGATTTTCAGCGATTTCCGATAATTACTGCCAGAGTTATGGCCCTTGATCACTTCAAAAAATCATGTGGATGCTCTAGAGGCCAAAGTTAATATCCGATTGACTTTAGATTGATACACAGAGTTTAAGGTGTTGAAACGAACAAGTATTTTGATTTTCAATGAATTTTGATAACTGAACAGCTAAATCCATGATATTAAATGTTTCATGTATATACTAATTGTTAGCGTGGGGTAACACTTTATAAAAAGCAATCAAATTCTAATGATTTTCTGATAATTACATAATGAGTTGTTACTCTTAATTAGTTTTTAGTGTATTACAAATGTTTCACTACCGAAAAAAGTAAAAATATGCGACAACCCTTGTTGACTGCCCGGACGATTTAGCTGCTGTGGGCGTATGTGTCGTTGCCTGGCAACCTATCTTTTTCGCTTGTGGTCCCTCTGGAGGTTAAAATTTTTAAAAGATTTAAAAAAATCGCTTGATTATATCACCGTTACATGGTAATTAAGAATGAGTTTGAATTTCGTAAAAATCGGACCAAAATTGACGGACAAAATGGCCGCCGTTTGTACGCGAATAGTGTGAAAATATGTTATATCGAGGTTGGGGACCCTATGGAGGTCACAATTTTGAACCGATTTTGATGAAACTTGAAATACATGTTTATAACCTAAAGATCTTGGTTGCATTGCATATTTGCGCATATCAGATCGTAACTTCCTGAATTATGGCCCCCGATTGTACGAAAAATTGCCTTTTTAGCTTGTGGTCCCTCTCTAGGTCACAACTATTATCCGATTTTAAAAAACATTTGATTATATCACTTGTCTAGCATCAAAAAAAAAAAAAAATGGTCTTTCTGACGTATATTTCGACGATTTTTTTTAAAACTTTGATCCTTAATTTCACCAAGGGTAGATAATTTAGAAAAAAGTGTCATTTTTCAAGTCGCATCAGTATGGTCTACTTACATACTAAATTTCAGGAAAGTCGCCCAACTATTAAAGAAATTGTCAACTTGGTCTCAACTTTCGGTTCGAAATCACAACGACGAAGTTTCGAAATTCGAAAATCCGAAATTGCAGATTTGAAGTAAATGTCTTAGGATAATCAAAGAAAAACGAATTAGTAAAATAGGTCAAATAGTCACAAAGTTACAGTATTGTAGGTCAGAGGGCTTCGTTCGTAAAATTCGGTGATTTCGGATTTTGAAAATATATTTAATCAAGGTTTGCCTCGAATTTTTGGCGGGGTAAGTCAAAATTTCAGAAACATCCTCTGGATAGATTCTTAGAAATCCGACTTGCAAAAAACAGACAGACAAAAAAATAATAATAATAACTTTAACAGAAACATTAAGCTTTCATATGAAATATGAAAGCTTAATAACTTTAACATAATCAATAAGCTTTCATATGAAATATGAAAGCTTAATAATCTGAACAGAAACAATAAGCTTTCATATGTAGTATGAAAGCTTAATAATAACTTAACAAAAACAATATGAAATATGAAAGCCTAACTAGATCTGCTACCGTCCTATGCAGATATGAAAGCTTTCATATTCATCGTCACGTGTCATCGGTTATATCAAGTATCTTAAATAAACGGGTAAGAAGAAAAAATTATCATAATTGGTCAAAAACTCGCTAAGTTACAAGTTAAGATATAGTGTGAAACATTGCACCCGGGCATAACAATAATCTGAAAATAACTGGAACTTGTATTGCTGTAATCGGAATGACTTCCCTTTCGAGAAGTTTCCGAAAAATGGACGGTTGAGAAAATGAAATGAAAATGGCGGGAAAGAACTAAAAATGGCAGGTTGGACAGGCGACCTTACTCCTTGTCACGTGCAACCGGGGATTCGAAAACAACCCAATTGAGTCAATGACATGTTTAGCCACCCAACCCCCCTTTGAAATCAGACATGTGCAATATGTCATATAGGAAGAATAACAAGTCGCTCACATACAAAATGGTAAATTAATGTGTTTAAGTCAAAAGATTGAGCTTCTGTTTGAGAGTATTTAATTGTTTTAAACAGACACGTTAAGGGTTGTTCATAGTTAAATGAAATTTTAATTTTGAATAAAACCAACGTTTACCAATAGAATTAGGATTTAATAATGCCAGACTAATATTAAACTAAGGTTTTAATTTAAGAATAATTAATTATTTGTCTGATGCAATGAATTTTTTTGATTTGACGGATGAAATGTACGATGGGTGCCCACACTAAGTGGGTAAGGCGTTGGTACGCTAGTGAGGAGGTCGGGTGTTCGACCCCTGCACTGGCCGAGAAAGTTTCCGACGTTTTTCTCTCTTGTCAGTGAGGCAGAACCTGACAAGGCCTGACAAAGACAGCTGTCTAGTTGTTCGGATGGGACGAAAAACCAAGGCCCAGTGCACACATTGGAGTGTACGTAAAAGATCCGTTAGCAGTTGGAATTCGATAAATGTGCAGATTGTAGCCACTTACACTGCATGTTTCGCTTAACAATGAAAGGGTGCAGTTTTCAATTCTTTTATTCTTCTACTCCCGATATTTTGGACTGTTGATCGATGGTTTCATATAAGAGACTACCAATAAGACTCTTTGTAGAAGAAGTTCCCAAAAAATATTATGTTGACTTTAAGAGAAAAGGACATCTATTTCGACGATTTTTTTGAAAATTTTGATCCTTAATTTCACCAAGGGGAGATAATTTAGAAGTCTTTTTTTCAAGTCGCATCAGTAAGGTCTACTTACATACTAAATTTCATGAAAATCGTACAACTATTAAAGAAGTTGTCAAGTTGGTTTCAACTTCCGGTTCGAAATCACAGCGACGAATTTTCGAAATTAGAACATCTGAAACTGCAAGGTACTCAAAGAAAAAAGATTTAGTAAAATAGGTCAAATAGTCACAAAGTTACAGCATTGTATGTCAAATTCATTCGTGCGTAAAATTAGGTGATTTCGAATTCGTAAAACGTTTTGAAAATATATTTAATCAACAGCCACCATCCAGTTTTGGGGGATAGGTAAAAGTTTCAGAAAGATCCCATGGTTAGATTCTGAGAAATCCGATTTGCTGAAACTACACAAAAAGATAAATTAATAACTAGATCTGCTACTGTCCCATGCAGATATGAAAGCTTTTATATTCATCGTCACGTGGCATGGATTATATCTTAAAGATTGAAGTACAAGAAAAAATAATGATCAAAATCGGTAAAAAAAATATCCCGAAGTTATAAGTCTAAATATAGTGAGAAACATTGCACCCGTGTATAAAAATAATCTGAAAACTAAACGAGACTTGTGTTGCTGTAATCGGGATGACTTCCCACTTCAAAAGTTTCAGAAAAATGAAATGAAAATGGTAAGAAAATATCGAAAAATTAAATGAGATAACTTTGAAAGGAACTAATACTTTTTGAGTCAGGTTGACCTCAACTGTTTGAATATTTACGTTAAATATGTAAATTTGGAAATGTATAAAGACATAATTATCAAAATCGGTCAAAAAAATAATCTTTAAACTAAAGTGAAATAACTAAAACTTGTATAGATGTAATCGGACTTCCAAAATTAGGAATATGTTATATAATTATGGTTTCCAATATGTTTGGTTATAAGTAGGAAATCGTGACAACTTTTTAAGCATGTTTTAAACAAAGGGTCGTAGACTGCAATATACAAGAATGGCAAAGCAAGATTTCTATGCAGAAATTAAATAATTGCTAGAACCAGAAAAATATCTATCCACTATAATAAATAAGCAACATAGAGAAAACGAAATGAAATTGAATGGTGTTAAACGACCTACTGTTCTGCTCCTAAAATGGGCTAATGAAGACGGGCATACGCCATAAAGTAACGTCGCTGCCCGGGTAAAATTTCCCTCATGTGCAATGAGGGAAATTTTACCCGACCCGGGCAGCGGCGTTATGGCCTGCGAGGTTGGGCAGGCGACCATACTCCTTGTCACGTACAACCAAGAAATCGAAACAACGCCAGTTGACTCAATGACAGACGTTACGATACAGCACGCACGTGCTAACCATTCAGCCACCCAACCTCCCTAAAATCGTCAAATTGCTGACCTACAGCGAGAAAAATTTCAACCGGGCGAAATTTTCTATTTTAACAGTTTAATTTGCACGGTACCTTTAATTATCAACAGAATATTACAAAACTTAAAAAAAAAGACAAAAAACCCCCAAAACTCCCACTGACCAGCTCAATCGTTTTCAATAAACGTTTCTCCTGAACGGAAAGTTCTGCACCATTCAGTCATCCAGGTCCCCTTAATTCTGCAAATTGCTGACTTTATAGTGAGGAAAATTACAACCGGGCGAAATTTTTAGTTTTTATCACTTTAATTTTTTACAGTACCTTTGATTACCAACCGCTTAATACAAAACTTTAAAAATAAAAGAGAGAGAGAGAGAGAAATGGGGCTTAACGTCCATTTAATTTTATTGAAAAACTTCCTTTGTGCGTAGGGGTCTTTAGCCGTGGGAGGAAACCGAAGGAAACGGAGAAAACCCACGAGATTGGACGATACAGTGCGCACATGCTAACCATTCAGCCTCCCTAAAATCGGCAAATTGCTGACTTATAGCGAGAATCTCTTCAACAGGGCGAAATTTTCTGTTTTAACAGTTTAATTTGCACGGTACCTTTAATTACAACCGATTACTACAAAACTTTTCGAAAGTAAGCTCCCAGTGATTAGCTTAATCATTTGCAGTAAACGTTTGGCCTGAATTGAAAGTTCTGCACCGAGAAAGTTCATCTTGATTTTCCGGCGAGGTTCCCCCTTATCAGTGAGGAAAATGGAGGGCCTGACAAGGACAGCTGTCTAGTCGTTCGGATTGGAAGAAAAAACAAGGACCCGTGTACACATTGGAGTGCACGTAAAAGCTCCCTTAGCAGTTAGAATTCGATACTTTTGAATAAGCTCTATGCGATGACTAAATGTGCAGATTGTAGTCACCCACACTGCATGTTTCGCTTAACAATGAACGGATGCCGTTTTCAATTTTCGATCCTTTTGTTCTTGTACTCCTGATACTTTGGACTGTTGATCGATGGTTTCATATAAAAGACTACCGATAAGACTCTTTGTAGAAGAAGTACCATGATTACTTTACGAGAAAAAGACCTGTAAAATGCTCCAAAACGTAAAAATACGACTTTTTGGTTTTTCGATCTCTTTTTTTTCGGCTACCCCGGATATTAAAAAAAATGATACAATGATTTCACACAACAGGCTAGCTATTAGCCTCTCGATTGACAAGAGTTTCATCGCCCTCTCCTCATTATAACCAAAGTTATCGTGCCCTAAAGAATCAACAAATCAGCTAGCTTATCTCTGCTTAAGTGGGGGACAGAGGGGCGTATTTTTTCGCCCGATCGCGGCGATTTTTAAAATCGCTCGAAAAATACGCCTGTGTGCCCCTTCAGGGCGAGGACGATTCTAATCGGCGAACCATTCGCCGGATCAATCGCTCATATCTAGCATGTTAGATATTTTCGGCCGAATATTTTTCGCCGGCGATTAAATTCGCTCGTGTGTCCGTGTCAAGCGTATATTGTCGCGCGATTCATTTTTATAAGCCAATCATCGACATAGTTGATATCACATGATCTCAAAATGACTGCCGTTTTTTTTTACAAATTACGTGATCGACGTAATTACTCGTACGCTTTCCAGACGATCGCTACGTGTGTCCATTCGTTATCGGCCGTAATAAATCGCTGGCGAATCTCAATTGCTGCGATCGGGCGAAAAAATACGCTTATCTGTCCATAGCATAAGCATTGTTAGTTTCTTCGTTAGTAAAATTCGGTGATTTTGAATGCTTAAAACGTTTTGAAAATATATTTAAACAATAATCGCCACCCATTTTTGGTGGGGTAGTTCAATTTTTTTTAAATTTTTTATTTATTTTTTTTTGGGGGGGGGGGGGGGGGGCGGGGGTTAGGTCAAAGTTTCAGAAAGATAATATGGTTAGATTCTGAGAAATCCGATTTGCAGGAAACACACACAAAAAAAATAATAATAATCTTAACAGAAACAATAAGCTTTCATATGTAATATGAAAGCTTAATAAGAATAATCTTAACATACACAATGAAATATGAAAGCTTAGTAATAACTTTAAGAGAAACAATAAGCTTTCATAATAATCTTAACAGAAACAATACGCCTTCATGTGAAATATGAAAGCTTAAAAATAATAATAATAATCTTAACGGAAACAATTTTATTAATAATATTAATCTTAATCGAAACAATAAGCTTTCATATGTAATATGAAAGCTTAATGATATTAATCTTAAGAGAAACAATAAGCTTTCATATGAAATATGAAAGCTTAATAATAATTCCAACCAATGTTATTGGAGTATTTATCATTGGACTCGGAAATACTGAAATAAAATTAAACCATATGTTAGTCCCGAAATGACCTAGTTTATGTCCATTGACTTTGTCCCTATTCTCTGTCTCTCTCAGAAAAAATATATTATTAATAACTTTCTCGATGTATTCATTGTTCTGCCCGTGAATTATATTCAACTTAGATTTTAATTTAAAATAGCATTATGCAAGAGCAGAATCTGGTTATTACAGGTCTTTCTTTGGGCCTGAGATGTTATCTAAATAATCAATTAGACATTAATTAACATATCCAGACCATGATTAACTCTTTATGTCAAGGCTAGCCTTAGATGTTGGCGGATTAAATTCTTATATGCCGTTTAATGGCCGTTGATAATTAAATCAATCAAGTGGATAATCGAGACTATGCTACTTATATTAATGATTTGAGTAATGATGACCGATTCTATATGAATATTTCAAACACTTTTTTCTCGGCTAATAGTGTTTCAATTTGACTGAAATTTTCAGCAAATTATCTTTACACTATCTAGTAACTGCCATCTCTGTATCTTATCTCCCATAATGTAACTTTAACTAACAACTGGTCAGTCAAACCATCAAATTATTATCCCTGACTGACATTTAATCCGGACTCGGCAATCCTACGAGAATTTTATACGCCCAGATTTTAGAGTATTACAAATGTTTCATTACCGAAAAAAAGTAAGAATATGCGAAAATCTTTTTGACTGCCGGACGATTTAGCTGTTGTGGGCGTATGTTTCGTTGTCTGGCAACGTATCTTTTAGCTTGTAGTCCCTCTGTATGTTACAATTATTATCTGATGCTAAAGAAAGTTTAAATATATCACCTTTACACTGTAATGAAGGTTGAGTTGAAATTTTGGGGAAATCGGACTAAATTAAGGCCTTTGATTGTACGAAAAAACCAAGGTTCAGTTTGTGGTTCTTCTGGAGGTCTTAATTATTATCCAATTTTGAAAATTGTTTGGTTATATCACCGTTACACCTTAATGAAGGTTGAGTTTGATTTTCGTGAAACAGGACCCAAAATGACAAAATGCCACTGCTTGTACGCGAAAAATGTAAAAATATGGTATAGCAAAATTATGAACCCCGTAGAGGTCATAATTTTGATCCGATTTTGATGAAACTTGAAATATATATTTATAATCCTAAGATCCAGGTTCCTCTTGATATTCGCACATTCCATTTTTATACGTCCACATTCATAATGTGAACATATTATGCCGTCGCCTCTGTGTGTGTGTGTGTGTGTGTGTGTGTGTGTGTCTGTGTGTCTGTGGTTCGCCTACAGGGCGCAATTCTTCATGGATTTTCTACAAACTTGGTATACTTATTCCTTATACCCCAAGGAAGATCCCTATTGTTTTTGGGGCATGCCCGACCCCCAGGGGCCGAGCCACGCCCATTTCTAGTATTTCTTTGTTTGTGGTCTACAGGCCACATTTCTTAACTTATAATCTTGAAACTTTGCATACACATTCTTTGTACCCTAAGGAACATCCCTATCGTTTGGGTGTATGCCCCACCCCCAGGGGCAGAGCCACGCCCATTTTCTTTTCGTGTGTCTTTGTGTCGCCTACAGGGCGCAATTCTTACTGGATTTTCTTCAAACTTAGTATACGTATTCCTTATACCCTAAGGAAGATCTATATTGTTTTTGGTGCATGCCCGACCCCCAGGGACAGAGCCACGCCCATTTCTAGAATGTATTAGTTTGTCGTCTACAGGCCACATTTCTTAACTTATAATTTTGAAACTTAGCATACACATTCTTTGTACCCTAAGGAACATCCCTATCATTTGGGGTGCATGCCCACCCCCCTGGGGCAGAGCCACACCCATTTTCTTATCGTGTGTCTTTGTGTCGCCTACAGGCCACAATTCTTATTGGATTTTCTTTAAAACTTTGTATACTTACTCTTTATACTCTAAGGATGATCCCTATCGTTTTGGGTGCATGCCCGACCCCCATGGGACAGCAACACCCATTTCGTGTATTTGTTTGTCTGTCGCCTACAGGCTGCATAAAGATGACCCCGTTTGTTTTTGGTGATTTCCTAACCCCCAGGGGCAGAGTCATGCCCATTTTTACTTCGTGTCTATGTGTGTTGTCTACAGGCCACGATTCTTAATGGATCGTCTTTAAACTTAGGATATGTATTCCATATAGTATATAGCCTAAGAACGTCAGCTGCATGTCTCGACTCACACAGGCAAGACACAACCAATTTTTATACGCCCACATTGAAATGTGGTCGTATATTGTCGTCGCCCCCGTCCGTCGTTTCGTCCGTCCGTCGTTTCGTCCGTCCGTCGGTCCGGCGTCCACAATTGCTTGTGGACGCTCTACAGGCTAAAGTTAATATCCGATTGAGTTTAAATTTATACACAGTGTTTAAGGTCATGAGACGAAGAAGCCTATTGTTTTTCAGCGATTTCCGATAATTAGTGCCAGAGTTATGGCCCTTGATCACTTCAAAAAATCTTGTGGACGCTCTAGAGGCCAAAGTTAATATCCGATTGACTTCAAATTTATACACAGTGTTTAAGGTCATAAGACGAAGAAGCCTATTGATTTTCAGCGATTTCCGATAATTAGTGCCAAAGTTATGGCCCTTGATCACCTCAAAAAATCTTGTGGACGCTCTAAAGGTCAAAGTTAATATCCGATTGACTTTGAATTTATACACAGTGTTTAAGGTCATAAGACGAAGAAGCCTATTGATTTTCAGTGATTTCCGATAATTAGTGCCAGAGTTATGGCCCTTGATCACTTCAAAAAATCTTGTGGACGCTCTAGAGGCCAAAGTTAATATCCGATTGACTTCAAATTTATACACAGTGTTTAAGGTCATAAGACGAAGAAGCCTATTGATTTTCAGCAATATCCGATAATTACTGCCAGAGTTATGGCCCTTGATCACGTCAAAAAATCTTGTGGACGCTCTAGAGGCCAAAGTTAATATCCGATTGACTTTAAATTTATACACAGTGTTTAAGGTCATAAGACGAAGACGCCTATTAATTTTCAGCGATTCCTGATAGTTAGTGCCAGAGTTATGGCCCTTGATCACCTCAAAAAATCTTGTGGACGCTCTGGAGGCCAAAGTTAATATCCGATTGACTTTAGATTTATACACAGTGTTTAAGGTCATGAGACGAAGAAGCCTATTGATTTTCAGCGATTTCAAATAATTACTGCCAGAGTTATCTCCCTTGATAACTTCAAAATTCTTGTGACGCTATAGAGGCCAAAGTTACTATCCGATTGACTTCAGATTGATACATAGAGTTTAAGGTGTTGAAACGAACAAGTATTTTGATTTTCAATGAATTTAGATAACTGAACAGCTAAATCCATGATATTAGATGTTTCATGTATATATACTTAATCAGATTTTAGTGTATTACAAATGTTTCATTACCGAAATTAGTAAAAATATGCGACAACCCTTGTTGACTGCCCGGACGATTTAGCTGCTGTGGGCGTATGTTTCGTTGCCTGGCAACCTATCTTTGTGTTTGTCGTTTACAGGCCGCAATTCTGAATGAATCAGCTTGGTACTTGGTTTATGTATTCCTTATAGCCTGAGGGCGTCCACTATTGATTTTGATGAATGTCCCGACCCCCAGGGGCAGAGCCACGCCCACTTTTTGCCTTTAGTGTTAGGAAGGCACAATTCTGAATGGATTATCTTGGTATAGTTATTCCTTATACTCTAAGGACGGCAACTATTAATGTTGGTGCACGACCCTCAATGCTAAACAAACCAAACGCCTAGCCTTCTTGACAAAGTACCATATCAATCAAAGCAGGAATGTGGACGTATATTGTAGCGTTAGCGTTATGTTTTTTCTCATTAGAACAATACAATGTTTATTCAAATCAATTGTATATCCGTAATCTAAGCAAACATTTACTGTATATAGACACTTTTGAGGGGTATGGTATAGGTCATTTATACGTAATTTTAAAATCAATGTGAAAAGTCAACAATTTTGGTGATTGCCTTTAAAATTTTAAAATTAATATGAAAAGTCAACTGTTTTGAGGATTTCATTTAAACTTCATCACTGTGCAGATTTCAAGTGCCATTTAAAAATATAAGCCATCAAATACACAATATGGACTTTAATGTATGTTCTCCAACTTTTACAAAACTGAAGCCATCAAATACACAATATGGACTTTAATGTATGTTCTCCAACTTTTACAAAACTGAAGGCTCACAATTGGTATATTTTTTTACGTTTTCAGTGTGCATTGAATTTCGAGACTCAATATTTGGAAATGTATACAATGTATATACCATCGACTCGGATTTTTTTGTAAATTGATAAAAGACAAACTGACATTAACTATGTCGATCTTGGAGGTTGTGTGTGCAATAGTGGCTTTGCCAGTGGCTGTGGAAATCCTTAAAAAAAACGTGAATAGTTCATTTGTTCCACATATTCTGCCACCTGGTGGCACGAACTGTGTGAATCGCACATATTGTGTGTGATGCTAAATTTATAATCAACACCAAAATTTGTCTTAGATTACAAAATTAGAGAGTTCTACTCCTATTGAATTTTTGATCCGTTTTAGTACCCTAATTTCTAATGACCATATCTCAGTGAGTTGCTAACCTAGAGAGGTAGAATTTCAGATTTCTTAGTTTAAGGTCATATACTATAACATATATTTTTTATACGTCCACATTCATAATGTGAACGTATTATGCCGTCGCCCCTGTCTCTGTGTGTGTGTGTGTGTGTGGTTCGCCTACAGGGCGCAATTCTTACTGGATTTTCTTCAAACTTGGTATACGTATTTCTTATACCCTAAGGAAGATCTCTATTGTTTTTGGTGCATGCCCGACCCCCAGGGACAGAGCCACGCCCATTTCTAGTATGTATTTGTTTGTCGTCTACAGGCCACATTTCTTACCTTATAATTTTGAAACTTAGCATACACCTTCTTTGTACCCTAAGGAACACCCCTATCATTTGTTTGTACCCTAACCCCTATCATTTGTTTGTCGTCTACAAGCCAAATTTCTTAACGTATCATCTTGAAACTTTGAATGATTATTCTTTGTACCCTAAGGAACATTTCTATAATTTGGGGTGCATGCCCAACCCCCAGGGGCAGAGTCACGCCCATTTTCTTTTTGTGTGTCGCCTACAGGCCACAATTCTTAATCGGTCATCTTGAAACTTAAAATACTTATTCCTTATACCCTAAGGATGACCCCTTTTGTTTTGGGTGCATGCCCGACACTCGTGGGACAGCAACACCCATTTCTTGTATTTGTTTGTCTGTCGTCTACAGGCTGCATTTCTTAATGTATCATCTTGAGACTTTGAATACTTATTCTTGGTACCTTAAGGAAGATCCCTATTGTTTTTGGTACATGCCCAACCCCAAGGGACAGTGCCACGCCCATTTTTTTTTGTCTGTCTCTGTGTCACCTACAGCCCACAATTCTTAATCGATCGTCTTGAAAACTTTTTTTTAATACTTATTCCTTATACCCTAAGGCTGACCACTATTATTTTTGGTGCATGACGGCCCCCCTTGGACAGAGCCACGCCCAATGCTTTTATGTCTTGTGTTCGCCTACAGGATGCAATTCTTAACAGATCCTTTTAAAACTTTACAAACCTATTCCTTATACCCTAAAGATGACCCCTATTGTTTTTGGTGATTTCCTAACCCCCAGGGGCAGAGCCATGCCCATTTTTACTTCGTGTCTATGTGTGTTGTCTACAGGCCACGATTCTTAATGGATCGTCTTTAAACTTGGTATATGTATTCCATATAGCCTAAGGACGTCAACTGCATGTCCCGACTCGCACAGGCAAGACACGACCAATTTTTGTGTTTGTCGTTTACAGGCCACAATTCTAAATGAATCAGCTTGGTACTTGACTTATGTATTCCTTATAGCCTGAGGGCGTCCACTATTGATTTTGATGAATGTCCCGACCCCCAGGGGCAGAGCCACGCCCACTTTTTGCCTTTAGCATTAGGAAGGCACAATTCTGAATGGATTATCTTGGTATAGTTATTCCTTATACTCTAAGGACGGCAACTATTAATGTTGGTGCACGACCCTCAACGCTAAACAAACCAAACGCCTAGCCTTCTTGACAAAGTACCATATCAATCAAAGCAGGAATGTGGACGTATATTGTAGCGTTAGCGTTATGTTTTATAATTTTTTGGGAGGGGGCCATGTTCCCACCATTTGTCCAGGTTTTAGCTTGTGGTGGTTCCTCTAAAGATCACTATTTTTCATCCAATTTAATAAAAAAAAAAACCCAAAAATACCGTGTGAATATATCACCGTTACACCATGGTGATGGCTGAGATCAAAGTTCATGAACATCGGACCAAAATGGACGCCCCTCGTACGCAAATAGTGTAAAAAAATATGGTATAGGCCACAATTTATATCCAATTTTGATGAAACTTTAAATTTACAGTTTTATCAGAAAGATCTTGGTTTCCTTTCGATAATCGTAACTGCCTGGATTATGGCCCCTGATTTTTCGAAAAAAAAAACATGTTTACTGATTACCTTGTGGACCCCCCCCCCCCCATGTACGCAAATAGTGTAAAACATATGGTATATCATGGTTGTGGACCTTCTAGAGGCCACAATTTATATCTGATTTTGATGAAACTATGAATGTACCTTTATTACCCAAAGATCTTGGTTTCTGTCGACATTCGCGCATATTGGATCATAATTTTCTGAATTATGGCCCTTGATTGTGTGAAACATGTATGTTTATATCACAAAGATCTTGGTTCCTTTCGATAATCGCGCATATCCGAAGTAACTGCCTGAATTGTGGCCTCTGATTGTTCAAAAATTCACATTTTTAGCTTGTGGACGCAAGAAGTCACAATATTTATTCATAAATTATGGCTTTTGATCGTGTGAAACATTTATGTTTATATCACAAAGATCTTGGTTCCTTTCGATAATCGCGCATATTCGAAGTAACTGCCTGAATTATGGCCCCTGATTGTTCGAAAATTCACCTTTTTAGCTTGTGGACTCAAGAAGTCACATTTTTTATTAATAGATTATGGCCCTTGACTGTGTGAATCATTTATGTTTATATCACAAAGATCTTGGTTCCTTTCGATAATCGCGCATATCCGAAGTAACTGCCTGAATTATGGCCCCTGATTGTTCGAAATTTCATATTTTTAGCAAGTCACAATTTTAATTCAAATTTAAAAAAACGTTTTAAAATTTCATAGTTACCCGTCAATGAAGGTTGTGTTAGAATTTTATAAAAAAAAAAAAGTGATGTAATACGAAGGATGTGGACCCTCGAGAGGTCACAATTTTTGTATATCCGTTTTGATGAAATTAAAATGTATGTTTATGTCCCAAAGGTCCTTTGCACCATAGATATCTGAATTATGGCCCCTGATTGTAACTAAAATCGCTTTTGATTTAATTTGTTCCCTATCCATCTCTTGCAAAATCTGGGTGTGTCCTTGCCTGACAGGCCTGTTTTTCTTTATAACAATATTGCTCGAATCCTTGTAGATTCGCAGTGCAAGCTCTTGTGCAATTTAGATTCAGAGATCTGTGTGAATTTGTAGAACTGCTGTGGGGATATATTTGATTGTAATATAGAATTGTTTTTATACGCCCACATTTTCATGTGGACGTATATTGTCGTCGCCCCTGTTCGTCCGTCCGTCCACAATTGTTTGTCAACAATCTACAGGTCACAATTTTTATCCGATTTCAACGAAACTTAAAATATAGGTTTATCACCCTAAGATCTCGGTTCCTTTCGATATTGACATGTATCGGACTGTAACTTCATGGGTTATGGCCCCTGATTGTACGAAAAATCACGTTTTTTTAGCTTGTGAACCGTGTAGAGGTCACAATTTTGAACCGATTTGGATGAAACGTGATATGCATGTTTATAACCCAAAGATCTTGGTTCCTTTCGATATTTGCGCCAATCGGATCGTAACTTCCTGAATTATGGCCCCTGATTGTCAGAAAAATCGCCCTTTTAAGCTTGTGGTCCCTCTGGAGGTCAAAATTGTTATCCGATTTAAAAAACGGTTTGATGATATCACCGTTCAATGGTTATGAAGGTTGAGTTCAAATTTCGTGAAAATCGGACCAAAATTGACGGACAAAATGGCCGCCATTTGTACGCGAATAGTGTGAAAATATGTTATATCAAAGTTGTGGACCCTATAGAGGTCACAATTTTGAACCGATTTTGATGAAACTTGACATGTATGTTTATAACTCACAGATCTTGGTTCCTTTCGATATTTGCGCCCATATTCAACGGATATTATCGGATCGTAACTTCCTGAATTATGGACCCTGATTGTCCGAAAAATCACCCTTTTTAGCTTGTGGTCCCTCTGGAGGTCAAAATTATCATCCGATTTCAAAAACCGTTTGATTATATCACCGTTCCATGGTTATGAAGGTTGAGTGTGAATTTCGTGAAAATCAGACCAAAATTGATGGACAAAATGGCCCCCGTTTATACGCGAATAGTGTGAAAATATGTTATATCAAGGTTGTGGACCTTATAGAGGTCACAATTTTGAACCGATTTTGATGAAACTTGACGTGTATGTTTATAACCCAAAGATCTTGGTTTCTTTCGGCATTTGCGCCCATCGGGTCGTAACTTCCTGAATTATGTCCCCGGATTGTCCAAAAAATCGCTTTTGTTAGCTTGTGGCCCCTCTGGAGGTCAAAATTATTATCCGATTTAAAAAACCGTTTGATTATATCATGGTTTCATGGTAATGAAGAGAGAATTTGAATTTCGTGAAAATCGCACCAGAGTTGACGGATAAAATGGCCGTCGTCTGTACGCGAATTGTGTGAAAATATGTTATATCAAGGTTGTGGACCCTATAGAGGTCACAATCTTGAACTGATTTTGATGAAACTTGAAATACATGTTTATTACCTAATGATCTTGGTTCCATTGCATATTTGCCCATATCGGATTGTAACTTCCTGAATTTTGGCCCCTGATTGTACGAAAAATCACCCTTTTTAGCTTGTGGTCCCTCTGGAGGTCACAATTATTATCTGATTTAAAAAAAACGTTTGATTATATCACAGTTACACCGTAGTTATGGGTGAGTTTGAATTATGATTTTCTGATGATTACTTAAAATGCAACAACTCTTGTTGGCTGTCCGGACGATTTGGCTGCTGTGTGGGCGTATGTTTCGTTGCCTGGCAACTTATTTTTTCATTAATAGGCCCTGTCTTCATAAGCCCAGTTTAGGATCAGAACAGTAGAACTTTAAACCTCATTTCATTTCATTAATAGGACTGGTTTCTTTGCTGCTGCTAGCTTTATGTCTTTCCAGCAATGTGAATTTAATTTTGGTTCCAAACCTTTCAAATATGCTCCAAAAATGAAGTTCAGAAAATTCAATGACTGTGGAATACTGACTGAAGACGAAAGAGTTATACTGCCAAGGTAAATTGAACCTCAGTAATGATAAATCCAATCATATGCCTAACAATTTCCAACTGCCAAATCAAAAACATATATCCATATATAAACTAAATTAAAGAAAGACACCAAAATACTAATTTAACGGTTAGCTCTTTCTGTTTGTACTGAACATCATCAGAAAATTTATACTTATGAAGACTTACTTAGAACAATAGACGCAACGTTATGACATTACTATAAACATATAAATATATGACCATAAATATATCAAATACAACATAATAATATTATTTACACGTTTTTATACGCCCACATGTCGGTCGGTCCGGCTTAAATTTATACACAGTGTTTAAGGTCATGAGACGAAGAAGCCTATTGTTTTCAGCAATTTCCGATAATAACTACCAGAGTTATGGCCCTTGATCACTTCAAAAAATCTTGTGGACGCTCTAGACGCCAAAGTTGATATCCGATTTACTTTAAATTTATACAGAGTGTTGAAGGTCATGAGACGAAGAAGCCTATTGATTTTCAGCGATTTCCGATAATTAGTGCCAGAGTTATGGCCCTTGATCACTTAAACAGATTCTGTGGACGCTCTAGAGGCCAAAGTTAATATCCGATTGATTTAAATTTATACACAGTGTTTAAGGTCACGAGACGAAGAATCCTATTGTTTTTCAGCGATTTCCGATAATAACTACCAGAGTTATGGCCCTTGATCACTTCAAAAAATCTTGTGGAGGCTCTAGAGGCCAAAGTTAATATCCGATTGACTTTAAATTTATACACAGTGTTTAAGGTCATGAGACGAAGAAGCCTATTGATCTTCAGCGATTACCGATAATTAGTGCCAAAGTTATGGCCCTTGATCGCTGCAAAAAATTTTGTGGACGCTCCAGAGGCCAAAGTTAATATCTGATTTACTTTAAATTTATACACAGTGTTTAAGGTCATGAGACAAAGAATCCTATTGATTTTCAGCAATTTCCGATAATTAGTGCCAGAGTAATGGCCCTTGATCACTTAAAAAAATCCTGCGGACGCTCTAGAGGCCAAAGTTAATATCCGATTGACTTTAAATTTATACACAGTGTCTAAGGTCATGAGACGAAGAAGCCTTTTGATTTTCAGCGATTTCCGATAATTACTGCCAGAGTTATGGCCCTTGATTACAAAATTTATACATAGTGTTTACAGTCATCAGACTAAGACGTCTAGCGATTTTCAGTGATTTTCAATAATTACTGCCAGAGTTATGGCCCTTGATCACTTCAAAAACATCACGCGGAAGCTCTAGATGCCAAAGTTAATATCCGATCGACTTTAAATTTACATACAGTGTTTAAGGTCATGAGACGAAGAATCCTATTGATTTTCAGAGATTTCAAATAATTACTGCCAGAGTTATCTCCCTTGATCTGGTGACGTTATAGAGGCCAAACTTCAGATTGATACACAGAGTTTATGGTGTTGAAAGGAACAAGTACAGTGAAATCGGAGTTAACGACCAACTCCGATATACGGACAACTCACTATTGCGGATTACGACCACCGAAGCCAGTCCCAAACAGTCAATTTCATTGTTTTTGTGACTCGCGATAACGACCACTGATTGGGATTAATCAGCTCCCGACCGAGATCAAAACGATAACGACCACTGACAGGGATTAGTCAATCTAACGACTGAGATCAAACAGTCGTCGTTGACTGATTTATCGCAACAATTTAACGAGCCGCTAATCTTTCTTTGTTGATTTCATTTTTTAAACAATTGAATTTCTCATTGTTTGTTTAATTTAAACAGAGTAATTGATAATGAATAATGATTAAGAGATTTAAACTCTTACTATTTATACGAGTAAATTTTGTCAAGATTATAATTTCTTATTCGGCCTTCGTCTGTTTATACGATTAGATTTTGTCAAAAGGCTATCATTTCTTATTCGACCTTCACCTGTGTAATGGAAAAAAAACCCGTAGTAATAAGCGCACTCGTGTAGAATTAAGCCTGAAAGCGAAAGTAGAACATATAAAAAAAAAGTGAGGGTAGAAGCCAAAAACAATTGGCCGAAGAATTTGAAATTGTTAAGACCCAATTACAGACGATTTTGAAAAGAAAGGCCGAAATTATTGATGGAAGAATGTGAGCGTGGTTTCGGCGTGTGCGTGACAATGATGTGTCGATCTCCGGTCCTACGCTTCGTGAAAAAGCAGATTTAGAGAAAGACAACATTTCATTTTTCAAGATGTACGTTGAAAGTGGTAGCGTAAATGACGACGTTGTGAAAGAATGGACTGATAGTGTACCTGACATTGTCATTGGTTACGAAGCTCGGGATATCTACAACATGGAAGAGAGACGAGTGAATTATCATGGCTTCCCAGATAAAACGCTCTCAGTTCGTGGCTAAACTTTTCTGGTGTCAAAATAGCAACATGTTTAAAAATTTGAACATTTCTCGTCTGCCGGTTACGTGGAGATCCAACAATAAAAAAGCTTTAATGACAGGATTATTATTTGAACATTTTTCGTCTGCAAGTTACGTGGAGATCCAATAATAAAAAAAGCATGGATGACAATATTTGTTTAAAGGGTGGTTGCGGGATTTTAATCGAAAAATGAAGATAAATAAAGGAAGCATTATGAATTAAAAATTATAACGTGATCAAAGACTTTATAACATGCATAATTATTATTATGTTTTCATGATGTGTTTCAACATTACATCTGTTATTAGTAATAAAGTATATCTTTACTGTATATAATTTACCTAACACTGTCTATTTTTCTTTGAATTTGTCTAAAGCATGCTCACTCAGTAATGAGACCAACTCACTATTAAGACCACATCTAGACAGTCCCACACGTGGTCTTAATAGAGGGATTTCACTGTATTTTGATTTTCAATGAATTTTGATAACTGAACAGCTAAGTCCATGATATTAAATGTTTCATGTATATACTAATTGATAGCGTGGGGTAAAACGTTATTCTCATAATTACATGAGTTCTTACTCTAAATCAGATTTTAGTGTATTGCAAATGTTTCATTACCAAAAAAAGTAAAAATATGCGACAACCCTTGTTGACTGCCCGGACGATTTAGCTGCTGTGGGCGTATGTTTCGATGCCTGGCAACCTATCTTTTAGCTTGTGGTCCCTCTGGAGGTCACAATTATCATCCGATTTAAAAAAAACGTTTGATTATATTACCGTTACACCGTAAGGAAGGTTGGGTTCGAATTTCGGGAAAATCGGACCAAAAATGCCATACAAAATAGCCGCCGTTTGTACGCGAATCCGAATACTGTTAAAAAATGGTATATCATGGTTGTGGACCCTGTAGAAGTCACAATTTTAATTCGATTTTGATGAAACTTGAAATGCATGTTAATAACCAAAAGATCTTTATTCTTTTTGATATTTGCGCATATCGGATCGTAACTTCCTGAATGTCTGAAAAATCGCCTAGGTGACAATTATTATCCGATTTAAAAAATCGTTTGACTTTATCACCGTTACACCCTACGGAAGGTTTAGTTCGAATTTCGAGAAAATCGGACCATCATTGCTAGACAAAATGGCCGCTATTTGTACGCGAATAGTGTAAAAATATGGTATATTAAAGTTGTGGACCCTGTAGAGGTCACAATTTTATTTCGATTTTGATGAAACCTGAAATGCATGTTTATAACATAAAGATCTTTATTCTTTTTGATATTTGCGCATATCAAATTGTAACTTAATGAATTATGTCCTTTGATTGTAGGAAAAATCACTTTCGGTATTGCTTGTTCTCTATCTATCTCTCGAAAAATTATTATCCCATTTAAAAAAAAACAAACTTACTGTTGCACCATAAGGGAGGTTGAGTTCGAATTTCGTGAAAATCGTACCAAAATTGCGGGACGAAATGGTCGCCGTTTGTACGCGAATAGTGTAAAAAATATAGTATATCATGGTTGTGGACTCTCTACAGGTCACAGTTCTTATCCGATTTTGACGAAAAGTCACATTTCTAGGTTGTGTACAGTCACACCATAATCATTGTCGGCTTATAATAATAAAAATAACAATTTAATTATAATGCGCCTATTACCAATATAAAATACCACTCAATGGCACAGTTAACATTTTGGGGATATCACACATAGAAAAATAAAATTAAATGGATGATAAAATAAGTAAAAACGCCATACGATAACAATAAAAAAAAATGGTAATAAAGCTTATAATAAAATATGACATGTAAGAAACAAATTAAAATAGCTAAAAGTAATATAGGATAAAATAGAAACATCGCTTCGAATTTCATGAATATCAGACTGGAACTGACCAACAAAATGGCTGCTCCCAATACAGTATGAAATACAGGACTTAATGATGTAGGAAAAATCACTTTCGGTATTGCTTGTTCTCTATCCATCTCTCGAAAATGTGGGCGTATCCTGCCTGGCAGTGCCAGCCTATCTTTTAGCTTGTGGTTCTATTGGAGGTCACAATTATTAACGGATTTAAAATAATGTTTGATTATATCACCGTTTCACCGTAATGAAAGGTGAGTTTGAATTTCGTGATTATCGGACCAAAATGGCCGCCGCTTGAAAGCGAATACTATAAGAATATGGTATATCAATGTTGTAGACCCTGTAGAGGTCACAATTTTTATCTGATTTTGATGGAACTTTAAATGCATGTTTATAATCCAATGATCTTGGTTCCTTTCGAAATTTGCGCATATCGAATTGTAACTTCCTGAATTATGGCCCCTGATTGTACTAAAAATCGCCTTTTTAGCTTGTGGTCCCTCTGGAGGTTACAACTATTATCCGATTTTATAAAACGTTTGAATATATCACCGTTTCACTGTAAAGCTTATTGTTTCTGTTAAGATTATTAAGCTTTCATATGAAATATTATTGTTTCATATGAAATATTTTTCATATGAAATATTATTGTTTCATATGAAATATTATTGTTTCATATGAAATATTATTGTTTCTGTTAAGATTATTAAGCTTTCATATTTCATATGGAAGCTTATTGTTTCTGTTAAGATTATTATTAAGCTTTCATATTTCATGTGAAAGCTTATTGTATTTGTTAAGGTTATAATTATTAAGATTTCATATGAAAGGTTATTGTTTCTGTTAAACTTATTATTAAACTTTCATATTTTTACGAATATCGACCTCAACCTTCATTACAGTGAAACGGTGATATAATCAAACGTTTTTAAAATCGGATAATAGTTAAATATATTTTTAAAACGTTTTACGAATCCGAAATCACCAAATTTTACGAATGAAAAAACTCACAATTCATAGTCGTAACTTTGTTATTTTTTGACCGATTTTACTAATTCTTTTTACTTTGAATACCTTGAAAAAAATCATTTTCATCTGCAGATTCACATTTTCGAATTTCGAAAATTCGTCGCTTTGATTTCGAACCGGAAGTTTAGACCAATTTGACAACTTCTCTTATAGTTGTACGATTTTCATGAAATTTAGTATATTAGTAGATCTTACCGATGTGACTTCAAAAATATAATTAGAAATTTTCTAAATTATCTCCCCTTGACGAAATTAAGGATCAAATTTTTCAAAAAATCAAAGAAATGTAGGTCAGAATGACCTAATTTTTTTTCGACATTAGACAAGTAAATAGCGATTCGTACACAAAATGTGAAGTTTGTAGATCGAACCGGAAGTGCCAGCGTCTTCAAACGTGAAAAATCTACCAGGCTTTTTTGGATAATTTACTTACAGAACATGGGAGTTATATTTTCTGAATCCTTGAAGGAAGGCCTAAAAAACGTTCATAGCAGAATTTTGATTTAGGTCAACTGATGGTCGCCATTTTGAAGTGAATATGAAAAATAGTGAAAAATAGACATATACGGGCTTTTAAACAAACACAATAGGGCATGGTATGTTCAATGCGTCTCCTTTTTCTGAAATTAATACATTTCAGGATAGCCTGGATATGGGTCGAATTTTTATTATTTGACTACTTAAAAAAATCGAATTTTGCCTTTGATGTTTTTCTTGCCGAAAAAGTTGTTTACGAGTGAAAAAAGACATTAACTTCACTAGATTGTGACCGATTTTTATGATTTATTTTTTCTTCTTCGGATTATTTATATGGCCCATGGCGTGTGACATGAAGTGGCTGTTAATATGAAAGCTTTAATATCTGCTTAGCAGATCTAGTTCGCTTGTCAATCTAGCCTGTTGTGTGAAATCATTGTATTATTTTTTTTAAATGTTCGGGGTAGCCGAAAAAAAGAGATCGAAAAATAAAAAAGTCGTATTTTTGTGACTTTGTACGGAAGCGTAATAGGGCCACATATTATTTTTTTTTATTATATTTTCAATTTTTCAAGTTAGTAACTTGAATTTTTAAGTTACTAACTTGAATTTTCAAGTTAATAACTTGAATTTTCAAGTTAATAACTTGAATTTTCAAGTTAGTAACTTGAATTTTCAAGATATTAACTTGAATTTTCAAGTTAGTAACTTGTATTTTCAAGTAAGTAACTTGAATTTTCAAGTTACTAACTTGAATTTTCAAGTTACTAACTTGAATTTTCAAGTTACTAACTTGAATTTTCAAGATACTAACTTGAATTTTCAAGTTACTAACTTGAATTTTCAAGATACTAACTTGAAAATACAAGTTACTAACTTGAAAATTCAAGTTCCTGATATATTATTAAAAAGGCGTTTTGATCTAATGATATAGTATGTCATGCAATGCTTTAGTCAATGGACGGCACGGTTATAGACCTCAATGACAAGGTCCGGGAGTAGCCTATTCGATCACGCAGGTTTCCCTCCTGCAGCGAAATTACTCCCCGCGAATTATGGTGTCGACGTACCATAAAACACCATTTATTCATTCATTCATTCATTTTAACAGTATTGAGCCCTATAGAAAACCTTTTTGAAGTACAAACAAAAAAATTAAATGACAAATCAAACGTCCCAGTTCCCAGTTCTAAAAATAGTCTTTAGTGACATAATACACGACATTCTTCCCCCACCCCGCCACATGGATATCTGCCCCCGGATAGCCCCCTTCTTTTTAGGACTTTTACTCCCAGGACATTTCCTGCTGAAGACATCTTAACTCCTAGGACATCTCCCCCCGGACTTTTACTCACCAGACATCTGCCCCTGCGACATTTACCCCCACCCCCTAGGACATCTACCCACAGAGTTTTACCCCCTCCCCCCGACATTTTTCCTCTGGAACATCTGCGCCCTAGGACATGTCTGCTGAAGACATCTTAACTCCTAGGACATCTCCCACTGGACTTTTACTCACCAGACATCTGCCCCTGGGACACTTACCCCCACCCCCTAGGACATCTACCCGCAGAGTTTTACCCCCTCCCCCCCGACATTTTTCCTCTGGAACATCTGCGCCCTAGGACATGTCTGCCCCCTCCCCGCCACCCACCCTTTAGAGAGAGAGAGAAAAATGGGGTTTAACGTGCACTGGACACACATTAGGTCAATTCGGGACTAACATATGGTTTTAATTTTATTTCGAAAATTCGCTTGCGCGTAGGGGTCTTTAACAGTGGGAGGAAACCGGAGGTGCCCAGAGGAAACCCACGAGGTTGAGAAGGCGCCCCTATCTCCCTCCATGCCACATACGCTCACTCCAGGGATCGAAACCACAGCCGCAAGCCAGAGGTGACCGGTCAGCTAGAGGTCGAAGCGCGGCACTCTAGACCACTAGACGACACGCCAGGAATGGGGCGATGGACACATTCTACTATCTAACTCTGTACTATTGACCTGTAAAATAATGCATTGTAAAAAATTTATATTTATTTTACATTGTTTCATGGAGTACCTCGTAAGGTCCAGGATTCTAAAGGGTGTTACGAGGCAATCCCAGAAACAATGTAAAATAAGTATAATTTTTTACAGTGCATTATTTTACACGTCCTGGGTTCTAAAGGGTGGTCTAGAGTGCCGCGCTTCGACCTCTAGCTGGCCGGTCACCTCTGGCTGGCGGCTGTGGTTTTGATCCCTGGTGCGAGCGTATGTGGCATGGAGGGAGATAGGGGCGCTTTCTCAACCTCGTGGGTTTCCTCTGGGTACTCCGGTTTCCCCCCACTGCTAAAGGCCCCTACGCGCAAGCGAATTATCGAAATAAAATTAAAACCATATGTTAGTCCCGGAATGACCTAGTGTGTGTCCAGTGGACGTTAAACCCCATTTCTCTCTCTCTAAAGGGTGGGTGGCGGGGAGGGGGCAGACTTGTCCTAGGGCGCAGATGTTCCAGAGGAAAATTGTCGGGGGGAGGGGGTAAAACTCTGGGGATAGATGGCCTTGGGGGGGGGGGGTGGTAAATGTCCCAGGGGCAGATGTCTTGTAAGTAAAAGTTCGGGGGGCGATGTCCTAGGAGTTAAGATGTCTTCAGCAGGAAATGTCCCGGGAGTAAAAGTCCTAAAAAGGAGGGGGGCAGATATCCATGTGGCGGGGGTGGGGGGGAAATGTCGTGTATTATGTCACTAAAGACTATTTTAGAACTGGGACGTTTGATTTGTCATTTAATTTTTTTTTTGTACTTCAAAAAGGTTTTCTATAGGGCTCAATACTGTTAAAATGAATGAATGAATGAATGAATGAATAAATGGTGTTTTATGGTACGTCCACACCATAATGCGCGGGGAGTAATTTCGCTGCAGGGGGGAAACCTGCGTGATCGAATAGGCTACTCCCGGACCTTGTCATTGAGGTCTATAACCGTGCCGTCCATTGACTAAAGCATTGCATGACATACTATATCATTAGATCAAAATGCCTTTTTATAATATAACAGTAACTTGAAAATTCAAGTTAGTTAACTTGAAAATTCAAGTTACTAACTTGAAAATTCAAGTTACTAACTTGAAAATTCAAGTTAGTATCTTGAAAATTCAAGTTAGTATCTTGAAAATTCAAGTTAGTATCTTGAAAATTCAAGTTAGTAACTTGAAAATTCAAGTTAGAAACTTGAAAATTCAAGTTAGTATCTTGAAAATTCAAGTTAGTATCTTGAAAATTCAAGTTAGTATCTTGAAAATTCAAGTTAGTAACTTGAAAATTCAAGTTAGTATCTTGAAAATTCAAGTTAGTATCTTGAAAATTCAATTCAAGTTAGTATCTTGAAAATTCAAGTTAGTAACTTGAAAATTCAAGTTAGTAACTTGAAAATTCAAGTTAGTATCTTGAAAATTCAAGTTACTGAATTTTCAAGTTAGTAACTTGAATTTTCAAGATACTAACTTGAATTTTCAAGTTAGTAACTTGAATTTTCAAGTTACTGTAATATTATAAAAAGGCGTTTTGATCTAATGATATAGTATGTCATGCAATGCTTTAGTCAATGGACGGTACGGTTATAGACCTCAATGACAAGGTCCGAGAGTAGCCTATTCGATCACGCAGGTTTCCCCCCTGCAGCGAAATTACTCCCCGCGCATTATGGTGTGGACGTACCATAAAACACCATTTATTCATTCATTCATTCATTCATTCATTCATTTTAACAGTATTGAGCCCTATAGAAAACCTTTTTGAAGTACAAAAAAAAAATTAAATGACAAATCAAACGTCCCAGTTCTAAAATAGTCTTTAGTGACATAATACACATTCCCCCCACCCCCGCCACATGGATATCTGCCCCCCTCCTTTTTAGGACTTTTACTCCCGGGACATTTCCTGCTGAAGACATCTTAACTCCTAGGACATCGCCCCCCGAACTTTTACTCACAAGACATCTGCCCCTGGGACATTTACCCCCCCCCCCCAGGCCATCTATCCCCAGAGTTTTACCCCCTCCCCCCGACAATTTTCCTCTGGAACATCTGTGCCCTAGGACAAGTCTGCCCCCTCCCGGCCACCCACCCTTTAGAGAGAGAGAAATGGGGTTTAACGTCCACTTCCGATAATTAGTGCCAAAGTTATGGCTCTTGATCACCTCAAAAAATCTTGTGGACGCTCTAAAGGTCAAAGTTAATATCCGATTGACTTTAAATTTATACACAGTGTTTAAGGTCATAAGACGAAGAAGCCTATTGATTTTCAGCGATTTCCGATAATTAGTGCCAGAGTTATGGCCCTTGATCACTTCAAAAAATCTTGTGGACGCTCTAGAGGCCAAAGTTAATATCCGATTGACTTCAAATTTATACACAGTGTTTAAGGTCATAAGACGAAGAAGCCTATTGATTTTCAGCGATTTTCGATAGTTAGTGCCAGAGTTATGGTCCTTGATCACCTCAAAAAATCTTGTGGACGCTCTGGAGGCCAAAGTCAATATCCGATTGACTTTAGATTTATACACAGTGTTTAAGGTCATGAGACGAAGAAGCCTATTGATTTTCAGCGATTTCAAATAATTACTGCCAGAGTTATCTCCCTTGATAACTTCAAAAATTATTGTGACGCTATAGAGGCCAAAGTTACTATCCGATTGACTTCAGATTGATACATAGAGTTTAAGGTGTTGAAACGAACAAGTATTTTGATTTTCAATGAATTTAGATCACTGAACAGCTAAATCCATGATATTAAATGTTTCATGTATATACTAATTGTTAGCGTGGGGTAAAACTTTATAAAAAGCAATCAAATTCTAATGATTTTCTGATAATTACATAATGAGTTGTTACTCTTAATCAGTTTTTAGTGTATTACAAATGTTTCATTACCGAAATTAGCAAAAATATGCGACAACCCTTGTTGACTGCCCGGACGATTTAGCTGCTGTGGGCGTATGTTTCGTTGCCTGGCAACCTATCTTTTTACAGTGCATTATTTTACACGTCCAGGGTTCTAAAGGTGGGGGTTGGGATGCCCTAGTGGTCTAGAGTGCCGCGCTTCGACCTCTAGATGGCCGGTCAGCTCTGGCTTGCGGCTGTGGTTTCGATCCCTAAATAATTGTAATCTACGTGTTATCGCCGATAATCTGCTTATGTTCTGGGAGTACCCCTAAGTGATCGGATAGGCTGCTCCTGCACCTTGTCAGTAAGACAGCAGAGAATGGGACTCGAACCCTCGACATTATTGATGGCAGACCAAGGCGTAGCTTATCGGTCACCCGAACCTCTCCCCAAGAGTCGGCTACTACGACACGCTAGGAATAGGGCGATGGACGCATTCTACTATCTAACTCTGTACTATTGACCTGTAAAATAATGCACTGTAAAAAAATTATATTTATTTTACATTGTTTCTTGGAGTACCTCGTAACGTCCAGGGTTCTAAAGGGTGTTACGAGGTACTCAAAGAAACAATGTAAAATAAGTATAATTATTTTACAGTGCATTATTTTACACGTCCAGAGTTCTAAAGGATGGGGGTTGCGATGGCCTAGTGGTCTAGAGTGCCGCGCTTCGACCTCTAGCTGACCGGTCACCTCTGGCTTGCGGCTGTGGTTTCGATCCCTGGTGTGAGCGTATGTGGCATGGAGGGAGATATGGGCGCCTTCTCAACCTCGTGGGTTTCCTCTGGGCACCTCCGGTTTCCCCCCACTGTTAAAGACCCCTACGCGCAAGCGAATTTTCGAAATAAAATTAAAACCATATGTTAGTCCCGAAATGACCTAATGTGTGTCCAGTGCACGTTAAACCCCATTTTTCTTTCTCTCTCTAAAGGGTGGGTGGCGGGGAGGGGCAGACATGTCCTAGGGCGCAGATGTTCCAGAGGAAAAATGTCGGGGGGAGGGGGTAAAACTCTGCGGGTAGATGTCCTAGGGGGTGGGGGTAAGTGTCCCAGGGGCAGATGTCTGGTGAGTAAAAGTCCGGTGGGAGATGTCCTAGGAGTTAAGATGTCTTCAGCAGACATGTCCTAGGGCGCAGATGTTCCAGAGGAAAAATCTCGGGGGGAGGGGGTAAAACTCTGTGGGTAGATGTCCTAGGGGGTGGGGGTAAATGTCGCAGGGGCAGATGTCTGGTGAGTAAAAGTCCGGGGGGAGATGTCCTAGGAGTTAAGATGTCTTCAGCAGGAAATGTCCTGGGAGTAAAAGTCCTAAAAAGGAGGGGGGTTATCCGGGGGCAGATATCCATGTGGCGGGGTGGGGGAAGAATGTCGTGTATTATGTCACTAAAGACTATTTTTAGAACTGGGAACTGGGACGTTTGATTTGTCATTTAATTTTTTTGTTTGTACTTCAAAAAGGTTTTCTATAGGGCTCAATACTGTTAAAATGAATGAATAAATGGTGTTTTATGGTACGTCGACACCATAATTCGCGGGGAGTAATTTCGCTGCAGGGGGGAAACCTGCGTGATCGAATAGGCTACTCCCGGACCTTGTCATTGAAGTCTATAACCGTGCCGTCCATTGACTAAAGCATTGCATGACATACTATATCATTAGATCAAAACGCCTTCCATATTAAGCAACCCATGAACTGTAAAACCAGTTATGTCATATGTCATATATGTGATTGTTTGTTCTGGCTGCAATAGACGGTACATCGGAAAAACTATAAGTATGCTAAAGACAAGGATGAACCTCCATCGACATCATATACTTAATCCACAATATAGCATGATCCCACTTAGTGGACAGTATAGATATTTGTGGTGGTTGCAAATTTAGAGTTTTTCCAATGTACAAACTAAATAACAACAATAATGATTTGTTAGAAGCCAAAGAGGCATATTTTATTGACTAATTACACTGTGTATAAATTTAAAGTCAATCAGATATTAACTTTGGCCTCTAGAGCATCCACAAGATTTTTTGAAGTGATCAAGGGACAAAACTCGGGCACTAATTATCAGAAATCGCTGAAAATCATTAGGCTTCTTCGTCTCATGACCTTAAACACTGTGTATAAATTTGAAGTCAATCGGACATCATCTTTGTCCTCTAGAGCACCCACAAGATTTTTTGAAGTGATCAAGGGCCATAACTCTGGCACTAATTATCGGAAATCCGTGAAAATCAATAGGCTTCTTCGTCTTATGACCTTAAACACTGTGTATAAATTTAAAGCCAATCGGATATTAACAAGATTTTTCAAAGTGATCAAGGGCCATAACTCTGGCAGTAATTATCGGATATTGCTGAAAATCAATAGGCTTCTTCGTCTCATGACCTTAAACACTGTGTATAAATTTAAAGTCAATCGGATATTAACTTTAGCCTCTAGAGCGTTCACAAGAAATTGTGGACGATGGACGGACGGACGGACAGACGAACGGACGGGGGCGACGGCAATATACGACCACATTTCCATGTGGGCGCATAAAAACGTTACATCATAACAGAGGAAAATGACTATGTACAATATAAAACTAAAACGAAATAACATTAATTAAACATCAAACGTAATTAAAATAATCACCACTTAGCATTCAAAATTGTGTTAAATTTTAGCCATAAAGTTGTTTTCTTTTGTTTCCAAGAGATCATTATCGCTAATATTGAGCTTGCACACCGGGAACATCTTAAAATGACCTTTACCACAAATATCCAAATGTTCGGTCACCGGCAAGACTCTATTTTTTGCGAGTTTTATATTAGAACAACTCGTAAATTCAACTGATCAGTAGTTTTTCCAATGTACTTGCCATTACAATTAATGCCACCGTTTCCATGTATTAAATCATTCGTGCGTTTCAATTTAAGAAAAGAAGATTTTGTCACAAATTCGTTAACGTTTATTACCAATACACAAAAACACATACTTATGGAATGACAGCTACTTAATTTATTTAGGCGACGTTTCGAAGAGTATTCTCTCAACGTTATCAAGCTAATACAGTAAAACAAGGATTAGGAGATCAATTTATACAGAAAAACTATAACAACAATTCATGAAACCATACAGGACAACAACAAGATCAAAGGAGTTATTCAAAACAATCTAATTAACACTAAGCTTAATGTAGCCAGAGTGGATTAAGCAATTAATTACTATGATGATATGTACAATACTACATTACAGTTATGATATAGCAAGTGAGTTTAGATAATGATGATTAACTAGTAATAACTATGATGTCTTTGTGACTGGATGTACAATAGACTAAACTAATTAATTCTCATAGTTTAATTTGACAATTCCAGTAATGATATAGCAAGCGAGTTTAGATAATGATAATTAACTAGTAATAACTATGATCTCTTTGTGATTGGATGTACAATAGACTAAACTAAAAATACGTTCCTCGACTTAATAGCCAATAAGTAACAATTGGCGATTAGTTTCGTTAATTTTTCTTAAATCAATCCCGTGATTATTTTCCACTCATTGTTCCAAAATTGGACCCATATACTACAGATTAACACACATGTGTACATGATTTGTATTAGTTAGATAAATTGTGTAACCATAGACAATGGTAACTATAGCGAATTAAAACCACAGTGTTACTATCTAAATATGTATAAATATACTATACTGTCCATCTTTATACAATAACATTATTTATAAAAAGTCCCAAGACGGACGAAAAGTACTTTAAAATGTTATAAAACCCGCGTTGAAATCAGTTTGTGTCAGCATACCTTTTATCTCTTCGTCGTTACCGTGAAACAAAGTAGTACAGCTTAGCGGTTATACTATATATATATATATATATATATATATATATGAAAATTTGAAGATAACTACTCTTAGGTATTGAATACACAAAAATATAAAAGTTTTTGAAAAAAGAACTACATTATTTGTCGATTACTAGTACTTTCGCTTATTTTATTAAGCTCTTCAGATAATCAACATTTAGTTAATACAACAATGTCTATGACGTCATAACGTCATAGTAACACAGTAGTACAAAAAATGGGACATAAATAAAATATTAAATCAGACAACAATAACTAGGTCTATAGATTATATGTGATGAAATTACTACAATTTTGCATTTAAAGCTGGCGGATATTAGTCAATAATATATGCCTCTTTGGCTTCTAACAAATCATTATTGTTGTTATTTAGTTTGTACATTGGAAAAACTCTAAATTTGCAACCACCACAAATATCTATATTGTCCACTACGTGGGATCATGCTATATTGTGGATTAAGTATATGATGTCGATGGAGGTTCATCCTTGTCTTTAGCATATTTATAGTTTTTCCGATGTACCGTCTATTGCAGGCAGAACAAACAATCACATATATGACATAACTGGTTTTACAGTTCATGTGTTGCGTGCTGCAAGGGATTCATCACGGGGGATATTGGTGAAGAGATCTATGACATCATATGATAACATTTGTACATTGTTTGGTAGGTTTTGTAGTTTTTCACAGAAATCTTTTGAATCTTTAATAAATGAGGCGGCTTCTTTACCTAATGGAGAGAGGAGTTTAGACAGGTGTTGGGCAGTGTTGTAATATACCGAGTCCCTGGAAAATACTAGAAGTCTGGCTTTAATGGGGTTCTTATGGGTTTTAATTGTAGCTCTGGCATACGGCGATCTAGGGTGGGAAGGCTTAAGTTTATAAAATAGTGAAGTTGTAATTCGCCTGTGCTCTTTCAGGTTCATTAACTGGGCGGTGTGGTTGTCGTTATAGTTGTTAGTAGGGTCTTTCCTAATTTTTCTGTAAGTAGTGCGATCTGTGAGTAGTTGGGACACACTGTCCAGATAGTCTCTTTTATCCATTATTACAGTGGATTTCCCTTTGTCGGCAGCTACTATGGTGATGGTTTGGTCTTTCTTCAGTTCTTGCAGGGCAATCTCTTGGGACTTGGTAAGATTGTCAGTATGTCGCTGCGTTTTGGATTTGGAAATTAGATCAGCTATCTGATCTCAAACCTTCAAACCTCGGGATAACAGTTATCAACCTCAGTAGCCGTATCATGACCGATGACCAAATCACTCTGTTATCCCTAGGTTTGAAGTTCACACCAACCAACCGCCCAGCTAACCAAGACCTGCTCATTGCTAACATTGAGAGGGGTATGAGACAACCAACACCCGGTGGCAAAATCGACTTCCTTCGAGATCAAATAGCTGATCTAATTACCAAATCCAAAACGCACCGACAAACTGACAATCTTACCAAGTCCCAAAAGATTGCCCTGCAAGTCGGATAATAATTTACGTTTTTATAGACAAAATAACGTGAAAGGTGATGCATGCAAAATTGCATATTTCTCGGCAACTGCTCATATTACAAACTATTTTTCTCATACATAATCTTAACAAAGATAAGTTGCCAGGCAACGAAACATACGCCCACAGCAGCTAAATCGTCCGGGCAGTCAACAAGAGTTGTCGCATATTTTTACTTTTTTCGGCAATGAAACATTTATAATACACTAAAATCTTGAGTTCGAATTTCGGGAAAATCAGACCAAAATTGCCATACAAAATGGCCGCCGTTTGTACGCGAATACTGTTAAAAAATGATATATCAAGGTTGTGGACCCTGTGCAGGTCACAATTTTAATTCGATTTTGATGAAACTTGAAATTCATGGTTATAACCCAAAGATCTTGGTTCTTTTCGGTATTTGCGCATATCGGATCTTAACTTCCTGAATTATGGCCCCTGGTTATACGCAAAATCCCCCTTTCTTTAGCTTGTGGTCCCTCTGGAGGTCACAATTATTATCCAATTTAAAAAAAACGTTTGATTATATCACCGTTACACTGTAAGGAAGGTTGAGTTTGAATTTCGGGAAAATCGGACCAAAATTGACAGACAAAATGGCCGCCGTTTGTACGCGAATACTGTTAAAAAAATGATATATCATGGTTGTGGACCCTGTATAGGTCACAATTTTATTCGATTTTGATGAGGAAGGTTGAGTTCTAATTTCGTGAAATTCTACCAAAATTACCGGACGAAATTGTCGCCGTTTGTACGCGAATAGTGTAAAAATAATGGTATATCATGGTTGTGGACTCTCTACAGGTCACAATTCTTATCCGATTTTGATGACAAGTCATATTTCTAGGTTGTGTACCGTCACACCATAATCATTGTCGGTTTCGAATTTCATTAATATCAGACTGGAACTGACCAACTAAATGGCTACTCCCAATACAGTATGAAATACAGGACTTAAAGATGTTGGAAAAATCACTTTCGGTATTGCTTGTTCTCTGTCCATCTCTCGAAAATGTGGGCGTATCCTGCCTGGCAGTGCCAGCCTATCTTCTATGAAGGGCAGGATGTTAGAAAGGCTATTATAGCCTAATCTTCAACCCTTCTCAAATAAAGTCATTATTATTATTATTATAAGCCTATTGATATTCAGCGATTTCCGATAATTAGTGCCAGAGTTATGGCCCTTGATCACTTCAGAAAATCTTGTGGGCACTCTAGAGGCCAAAGTTAATATCCAATTGACTTTAAATTTATACACAGTGTTTAAGGTAATGAGACGAAGAAGCCTATTGATTTTCAGCGATTTCCGATAATTATTGCCAGAGTTATGACCCTTGATCACTTCAAAAAATCGTGTGGGTGCTCTAGAGGCCAAAGTTAATATCCGATTGACTTCAAATTTATATACAGTGTTTAAGGTCATTAGACGAAGAAGCCTAATTGTTTTCATCGATTTCCGATAATTAGTGCCAGAGTTATGGCCCTTGATGACTTCAAAAAATCTTGTGGCTGCTCTAATAATTTTCTGATAATTACATAATGAGTTGTTACTCTTAATCAGATTTTAGTGTATTATAAATGTTTCATTGCCGAAAAAAGTAAAAATATGCGACAACTCTTGTTGACTGCCCGGACGATTTAGCTGCTGTGGGCGTATGTTTCGTTGCCTGGCAACCTATATTTGTTAAGATTATGTATGCGAAAAATAGTTTGTAATATGAGCAGTTGCCGAGAAATATGCAATTTTGCATGCATCACCTTTCACGTTATTTTGTCTATAAAAACGTAAATTATTATCCGACTTGCAGGGCAATCTTTTGGGACTTGGTAAGATTGTCAGTTTGTCGGTGCGTTTTGGATTTGGTAATTAGATCAGCTATTTGATCTCGAAGGAAGTCGATTTTGCCACCGGGTGTTGGTTGTCTCATACCCCTCTCAATGTTAGCAATGAGCAGGTCTTGGTTAGCTGGGCGGTTGGTTGGTGTGAACTTCAAACCTAGGGATAACAGAGTGATTTGGTCATCGGTCATGATACGGCTACTGAGGTTGATAACTGTTATCCCGAGGTTTGAAGGTTTGAGATCAGATAGCTGATCTAATTTCCAAATCCAAAACGCAGCGACATACTGACAATCTTACCAAGTCCCAAGAGATTGCCCTGCAAGAACTGAAGAAAGACCAAACCATCACCATAGTAGCTGCCGACAAAGGGAAATCCACTGTAATAATGGATAAAAGAGACTATCTGGACAGTGTGTCCCAACTACTCACAGATCGCACTACTTACAGAAAAATTAGGAAAGACCCTACTAACAACTATAACGACAACCACACCGCCCAGTCAATGAACCTTAAAGAGCACAGGCGAATTACAACTTCACTATTTTATAAACTTAAGCCTTCCCACCCTAGATCGCCGTATGCCAGAGCTACAATTAAAACCCATAAGAACCCCATTAAAGCCAGACTTCTAGTATTTTCCAGGGACTCGGTATATTACAACACTGCCCAACACCTGTCTAAACTCCTCTCTCCATTAGGTAAAGAAGCCGCCTCATTTATTAAAGATTCAAAAGATTTCTGTGAAAAACTACAAAACCTACCAAACAATGTACAAATGTTATCATATGATGTCATAGATCTCTTCACCAATATCCCCCGTGATGAATCCCTTGCAGCACGCAACACATGAACTGTAAAACCAGTTATGTCATATATGTGATTGTTTGTTCTGCCTGCAATAGACGGTACATCGGAAAAACTATAAATATGCTAAAGACAAGGATGAACCTCCATCGACATCATATACTTAATCCACAATATAGCATGATCCCACTTAATGGACAATATAGATATTTGTGGTGGTTGCAAATTTAGAGTTTTTCCAATGTACAAACTAAATAACAATAATAATGATTTGTTAGAAGCCAAAGAGGCATATATTATTGACTAATATCGGCCAGCTTTAAATGCAAAATTGTAGTAATTTCATCACATATAATGTATAGACCTAGTTATTGTTGTCTGATTTAATATTTTATTTATGTCCCATTTTTTGTACTACTGTGTTACTATGACGTTATGACGTCATAGACATTGTTGTATTAACTAAATGTTGATTATCTGAAGAGCTTAATAAAATAAGCGAAAGTACTAGTAATCGACAAATAATGTAGTTCTTTTTTCAAAAACTTTTATATTTTTGTGTATTCAATACCTAAGAGTAGTTATCTTCAAATTTTCATATATATATATATATATATATATATATATATATATATATATATATATATATAGTACAACCGCAAAGCTGTACTACTTTGTTTAGGAGATAAACACTTCCTGTTTCGCATTTAGAGGGGTGTTATTGTCCAATAGCAGGGCTCGAAACGAAAGGCGCGCGAAAGCGCTCGCGCACCTTCCACGCACCTAAAGTGAAACCCAGGTACATATTTTTAGACGCACCTGAATTTAATAAACAACGCTCTTCGTACAGAAGGCTAACTCACGGTTCTCTTTTTAAAATATCCCCGACCTTTTAAATGAATTAACGCGAACGCTTTTAGTAAAATTCTCGTAAAAATAATCTATTTTTATTTAACGGTCTCAAGCAAGGCTCGACTCTGCCGTCGGTTTCGGCGGCAATGGCCTCCAAATTTTAGAATTTGGCCGCAGATTCGTGGCCGATTCTTTTATCTATCCATGTATGGTCGCCGATTTGTGTTGGGTATCAATAGTTATTTTTTACTATCGATAATTAGCATTGAAATGTCGATTGATAGTATCGAAACAATCTTATTTTCACGGTCGTAACATGGGTTACGTATATAAAACTATAAAAGTCAAAACCATACGATGTTGCGATAGATCTAATAGATGTTTTTTGTTTGTCTAATTAATAATAAAGCGTCTCATATTACGTATAAATTGTACTTAATTTTTAAATGATGTAGCCTTGGCTCTGAATGATGAATTACCATTGATAGGCCGATGTATGCTGAGGAACCAAAATAAAATGAGCACAAGTCGATTCAAAACATTGCGTACGTGAGCCCGACCAATACCAACATGGCGGACAATTTGTTGTCAATTCGCGTGCAAAAATTAAAGAAAAAATTTAATAGCCTAAGTAACTTGTTATCACAAATTCGTAAATTGTTTATTATTATTAAAATAATGTAGCCTTGATTCCGAATGAAGAAATACAAACGTTTTTGTCATCTATCAGTCATTTATAATGAGCAGACGAATTCTGAAAGTTTAGGGGTAAAACTCCGGGTTATTTACTCATCCGTGTATATCCAATTTAGCGAATTCCACGATATGGGGATTATTGTTTCTAATGAAATGAGGGCGAATTTATTTCAACATTTTTTGTGGTGAAAAAGCTACATTAAGATTGAGACTAAGTAAATATAAAGTGACCGATGTAGGCTATTGTATTATTATACGAAGGATTAAGTCGCAGGAAATATTGAGTCGACTCAATATTTTAAAAATAATAAATAGATTGAACGGGTTGTGATAGCCAGGCCTGTAACAACCGTTTGACTGAGAAAAAAAGATGTAAAATAAACAGATTTATAACATAATTTTACACATTAAAACCATCTAAATAAGTACAACTGAATTTAGGCAATTAATATAAACAAAATCTACTTTTGAAAAAACGCTCTCCTAGAATATCTGAGGTGCAGGTTTTTAGGAGAGCGATTTTCTGAATTTGTAATTTTAGGTGCAGCTTTTACAGCTCTCCATGATTTTATTCCTTTCAACCCCTGAATAGATATGTCCTGCGCGTCTCGGGTCCTAATGTAAAATCTCAGGACACGTCTATTGGACAATAACACCCCTCTAAATGCGAAACAGGAAGTGTTTATCGACATTGTAACATGTTTTTTTAGGATTTTAAAAGACATTACTAAAACAGAAGGGTGTTATTGTCCAATAGACAGTGTCTAATTGACCAATCAAAACGCAGGGTTTACCCTGAAGCATGTTACAATTCACGGTAAACGACGAAGAGATAAAAGGTATGCTGACACAAACTGATTTCAACACGGGTTTAATAACATTTTAAAGTACTTTTCGTCCGTCTTGGAACTTTTTATAAATAATGTTATTGTATAAAGATGGACAGTATAGTATATTTATACATATTTACATAGTAACACTGTGGTTTTAATTCGCTATAGTTACCATTGTCTATGGTTACACAATTTATCTAACTAATACAAATCATGTACACATGTGTGTTAATCTGTAGTATATGGGTCCAATTTTGGAACAATGAGTGGAAAATAATCACGGGATTGATTTAAGAAAAATTAACGAAACTAATCGCCAATTGTTACTTATTGGCTATTAAGTCGAGGAACGTATTTTTAGTTTAGTCTATTGTACATCCAATCACAAAGAGATCATAGTTATTACTAGTTAATTATCATTATCTAAACTCGCTTGCTATATCATTACTGGAATTGTCAAATTAAACTATGAGAATTAATTAGTTTAGTCTATTGTACATCCAGTCACAAAGACATCATAGTTATTACTAGTTAATCATCATTATCTAAACTCACTTGCTATATCATAACTGTAATGTAGTATTGTACATATCATTATAGTAATTAATTGCTTAATCCACTCTGGCTACATTAAGCTTAGTGTTAATTAGATTGTTTTGAATAACTCCTTTGATCTTGTTGTTGTTCTGTATGGTTTCATGAATTGTTGTTATAGTTTTTATACGCCCACATTTTCATGTGGACGTATTATGTCGTCGCCCCTGTCCGTCCGTCCACAATTTGGTTGTGGACTCTCTACAGGTCACAATTCTTATCCGATTTTGACGAAACTTGAAATATAGGTTTATCCCCAAAAGTTCTCGGCTGCTTTCGATATTGGCATGTATCGGATCAAAACTTCATGGATTATGGCCCCTGATTGTACGAAAAATCACGTTTTTAGCTTGTGGACCCTATAGAGGTCACAATTTTGAACCGATTTTGATGAAACTTGACATGCATGTTTGTAACCCAAAGATCTTGGTTCCTTTCGATATTTGCGGCTTACGGAATGTAATTTCCTGAATTATGGCCCCTGATTGTCCGAAAAATCACCGTTTTTAGCTTGTGGTCCCTCTGGAGGTCACAATTATTATTCGATTTAAAAAACCGTTTGATTATATCACCGTTACACCCTAAGGAAGGTTGAGTTCGAATTTCGGGAAAATCGGACGAAAATTGCCATACAAAATGGCCGCCGTTTGTACGCGAATACTGTTAAAAAATGGTATATCAAGGTTGTGGACCCTGTGGAGGTCACAATTTTGATTCGATTTTGATGAAACTTGAAATTCATGGTTATAACCCAAAGATCTTGCTTCCTTTCGATATTTGCGCATATCGGATCGTAACTTCCTGAATTATGGCCCCTGATTATACGCAAAATCGCCTTTTTTTTAGCTTGGAGGTCACAATTATTATTATTCGATTTAAAAAACCGTTTGATTATATTACCGTCACACCCTAAAGAAGGTTGAGTTCGAATTTCGGGAAAATCGGACGAAAATTGCCATACAAAATGGCCGCCGTTTGTACGCGAATACTGTTAAAAAATGGTATATCAAGGTTGTGGACCCTGTGGAGGTCACAATTTTGATTCGATTTTGATGAAATTTGAAATTCATGGTTATAACCCAAAGATCTTGCTTCCTTTCGATATTTGCGCATATCGGATCGTAACTTCCTGAATTATGGCCCCTGATTATACGCAAAATCGCCTTTTTTTTAGCTTGGAGTTCACAATTATTATCCGATTTAAAAAAACGTTTGATTATATTACCGTTACACCGTAAGGAAGGTTGAGTTCGAATTTCGGGAAAATCAGACCAAGCTTGGAGGTCACAATTATTATTCGATTTAAAAAACCGTTTGATTATATTACCGTCACACCCTAAAGAAGGTTGAGTTCGAATTTCGGGAAAATCAGACCAAAATTGTCATACAAAATGGCTGCCGTTTGTACGCGAATACTGTTAAAAAATGGTATATCAAGGTTGTGGACCCTGTAAAGGTCACAATTTTAATTCGATTTTGATGAAACTTGAAATTCATGGTTATAACCCAAAGATCTTGGTTCTTTTCAATATTTGCGCAGATCGGATCGTAACTTCCTGAATTATGGCCCCTGGTTATACGCAAAATCCCCCTTTCTTTAGCTTGTGGTCCCTCTGGAGGTCACAATTATTATCCAATTTAAAAAAAAACGTTTGATTATATCACCGTTGCACTGTAAGGAAGGTTGAGTTTGAATTTCAGGAAAATCGGACCAAAATTGACAGACAAAATGGCCGCCGTTTGTACGCGAATACTGTTAAAAAAATGATATATTATCATGGTTGTGGACCCTGTATAGGTCACAATTTTAATTCGATTTTGATGAGGAAGGTTGAGTTCTAATTTCGTGAAAATCGTACCAAAATTGCCGGACAAAATGGTCGCCGTTTATACGCGAATAGTGTAAAAAAATGGTATATCGTGGTTGTGGACTCGCTACAGGTCATAATTCTTATCCGATTTTGATGAAAAGTCACATTTCTAGGTTGTGTACCGTCACACCATAATCATTGTCGGTTTCGAGTTTCATTAATATCAGACTGGAACTGACCAACTAAATGGCTGCTCCCAATACAGTATGAAATACAGGACGTAAAGATGTAGGAAAAATCACTTTCGGTATTGCTTGTTCTCTGTCCATCTCTCGAAAATGTGGGCGTATCCTGCCTGGCAGTGCCAGCCTATCTTTCTGTATATATTGATCTCCTAATCCTTGTTTTACTGTATTAGCTTGATAACGTTGAGAGAATACTCATCGAAACGTCGCCTAAATAAATTAAGTAGCTGTTATTCCATAAGTATGTGTTTTTGTGTATTGGTAATAAACGTTAACGAATTTGTGACAAAATCTTCTTTTCTTAAATTGAAACGCACGAATGATTTAATACATGGAAACGGTGGCATTAATTGTAATGGCAAGTACATTGGAAAAACTACTGATCAGTTGAATTTACGAGTTGTTCTAATATAAAACTCGCAAAAAATAGAGTCTTGCCGGTGACCGAACATTTGGATATTTGTGGTAAAGGTCATTTTAAGATTTTCCCGGTGTGCAAGCTCAATATTAGCGATAATGATCTCTTGGAAACAAAAGAAAACAACTTTATGGCTAAAATTTAACACAATTTTGAATGCTAAGTGGTGATTATTTTAATTACGTTTGATGTTTAATTAATGTTATTTCGTTTTATATTGTACATAGTCATTTTCCTCTGTTATGATGTAACGTTTTTATGCGCCCACATGGAAATGTGGTCGTATATTGCCGTCGCCCCCGTCTGTCCGTCCGTCCGTCCATCGTCCACAATTTCTTGTGAACGCTCTGGAGGCTAAAGTTAATATCCGATTGACTTTAAATTTATACACAGTGTTTAAGGTCATGAGACGAAGAAGCCTATTGATTTTCAGCAATATCCGATAATTACTGCCAGAGTTATGGCCCTTGATCACTTTGAAAAATCTTGTTAATATCCGATTGGCTTTAAATTTATACACAGTGTTTAAGGTCATAAGACGAAGAAGCCTATTGATTTTCACGGATTTCCGATAATTAGTGCCAGAGTTATGGCCCTTGATCACTTCAAAAAATCTTGTGGGTGCTCTAGAGGACAAAGATGATGTCCGATTGACTTCAAATTTATACACAGTGTTTAAGGTCATGAGACGAAGAAGTCTAATGATTTTCAGCGATTTCTGATAATTAGTGCCCGAGTTGTGTCCCTTGATCACTTCAAAAAATCTTGTGGATGCTCTAGAGGCCAAAGTTAATATCTGATTGACTTTAAATTTATACACAGTGTAATTAGCCAATAAAATATGCCTCTTTGGCTTCTAACAAATCATTATTGTTGTTATTTAGTTTGTACATTGGAAAAACTCTAAATTTGCAACCACCACAAATATCTATACTGTCCACTAAGTGGGATCATGCTATATTGTGGATTAAGTATATGATGTCGATGGAGGTTCATCCTTGTCTTTAGCATACTTATAGTTTTTCCGATGTACCGTCTATTGCATCCAGAACAAACAATCACATATATGACATATGACATAACTGGTTTTACAGTTCATGGGTTGCTTAAAGCCCCAATAACACTCTTGTTGTAACTGAAAAATATGTCCCAATCTTCATTCTGGTCAACAAATTGTATTATTTTACAATATTCCAATTAAATGATGATATAAATTTCATCTTAACACACCTTATTTAAAAAATTGGAAAAATTCGACCAATTGATTTGAAAAGTCTAACGTAAACCTTTTCAAATGTGACTTGGATTTTAAAATATTTTCGAACACTCTGGACAAATAAAATAGGTTGTAATGGATAATTTACACAACAGGTAGGCCACTTAAACATCTAGTACTTAGAATAAGGGTATTATTTATTTTCTGGAGCTACCAAGCCAGCAAGAATGTTATTGTCCCTTTAATATGGAAAAGTTTATTATCGGTGATCTGGATTGAGGAGCCCGTAATTATTATTTTACATGTATTACAATTTATGTCTCCACATTCACTTACCACCGGTGTATCTGAACTAGAATCAAATTTAGAAGATATTAATAATTTCGCGAGATTACGTGGCTGTTTAACACTGTTAATGATCTTAGTTTTAGGTAAAATTTTCGACATGACTTCGCTATTCTTAAGAATATGTAAATTGTTATTTACTAAGGACATTCCATCTTCTTGTGAGGGGTTAAATGTTGTGACTAAAGTAACATTTAGATTTTCGCATGCTGGGTGTGTTTTTGGTAGTCTTAATTTTGTCTGGTCTAATTTAAGGCCCGAGTCGTCGCATCTTCTATGAGACCTAGTGGATATTCTTGTTTCAATAAGAATGTTTTTAATTCCTCTAGTCGCTTAATTTTGACAACTGGGTTAGAAACAATTGTACACACTCTCCTAGCTAAATTATATGGAATGTTACGTTTGGTATGAAAAGGATTGCAAGAGTGAAAGTTTAGATATTGGCGGGTATCTGTTTGTTTGTAAAACAGATCCGTTTCAATCACTCCCTTTGGTGAAAGATTTATGGTTACGTCCAAAAGGTTTAATGATGTTGGGCTAAACTCTGTAGTGAATTTGATATTATTGTCTAACTCATTCAATGTTTTATGTATTTTGGAGATAACTGTCATATCTATTTTAAGTATTGTTACGCAGTCATCCAGGAAGCGAAACCATAATCATTTTATCATATTACTAAACACTCTATCAAACTCAATAGCAACCCTCTCATACCAAATCTCTTCTAAATATCCTAAAGTTAAAGTTGCATAGGTGGGGCCAACGTTAGTACCCATGGCCACACCTTTAATTTGTGAATAATAATTATTGTTGAAATGAAAAATATTATTAGACACAACTAAGTCTAAAGCTTCCAGGATAAATGATTTGGTAAAACGTTCTAATAGTAATTCTGGATACGTATCAATCCAATATCAAATCGCTTTCAATCCTAGATTTTTATCTATGTTGTTGTAGAGGTTGACCACGTCGAAGCTTATTAGCGTGCTTCCTGGTTCAACCTCTTTCGGTAGATGATGAAGGAAATCTATGTCATCGCGAAGGAAGCTTTTGACTTTGGGGCAAAATGGTTTTAGAATATCAATAAAGTTACTTAAGCGTTGAGTACTGCTTGTTGGCCCCCCTACAATTGGCCTAAAGGTTAAATTACGCGGATTGTGAATATTAATAACTTCGCTCTGTGTAATTTTTAACAGCTTCTTGGATAGCCTTGCTTTTATGGATTTTGGGGAGTCCATAAAAATATGCAGTGGAAGGCTGAAATTTACAGTAATCTACTTCTTCAGTGTGAAGAATGTTTGTGTGTGCACCAATAAACTTTTGAATTTTTCATAGAATCATATCGTTGGCTTTTAGTGAAGATTCTGTGTAATATTCCTTGTTAGAAAGCATTTTTGACATGTTCTCTTGGTAAAATGAGGTATCCATAACCACCATATAGCACCACCCTTGTCAGCCCTTTTTATGATAATATCAGAGGTATTTTTCAAGGCATTTAAAGCTCCTCTTTGCTCCTTATTAAGGTTTATTTAAATGGTTTATTTTGAACTTGGTGGGTTGATATCGTGGTTATGAATCTATCAAGAAAAACATCCTGTCCAGCACGTGGTGTAAATGTTGATTTGTTCCGCACTAGATATTCTGGTTCTGATTGTCTTGATTCATCTAAGTTGGGGTCGTCTTTATGAAAATGATGTTGTAGTCTCAATTTTCTACAAAATTGTGACAGCTCTGACTTTTAAAGTACATGTCACTTTGTGGTGTAGGGGTGAACTTTAGGCCTTTATGGAGCAATGAAATTTCCTTGTTGTTTAACGTGACACTACTTAAATTGACGACAGTTGGATCATTTTTATATTTGTCTAGTATTTGTATCGAGTTTTCATTCTCCGGCCTCCATCTAAGAAATGATCATATTCTACCTCTCTCGTTTTGGGATAGTTTGAACGTCTTAGGTCCCTTTCCTGTCGCTCAGAAAGATAATTTTGTTCTTCATACCGACCTGGACGTCTGACCTCAGTCCAATCATTATATTCTTTATAATAACCATTGTGTTGAGGTGATCTTCACTGCATAAGTTTTCTTTGTGGTGATCTTCTCTCGGGTGATCTTCTTTCTGGTGATCTCTGTGGAGGTCTCCTTCTTGACCCTGGAGAGTTGCGGTGATCGGCACAAGATTGATCTGGGAGCGTTCGATTTTCCATTTGTTTTGATCGGCTATTTTGATTATTTTTCTCCCTTTTTTTGGAGTTTTTGATTAGGTCGTGGGTCTTTTGTGGGTTTATGTATTGATTTTCAGACACATTTTTGGGAAGCTTTAATTTATCATTGCCATATTTTGTCTCGTAACCTTCAAGCCACTCCTGTTTTTTACTCCACTCTTTTATTGCCGAGGTTTCTGCTGCTAAACAATCTTGTCTCCATTCATTGTTTAACAGTTCTAACATGTGTTCATTAAGAGCATTTTCACAGAAAAGCTCAGTCATTTCTTGGTCCACTGTTTGAAATTTCTTTTCAAAAGTTTCCGCATTGATCTTCATGGACCCGATCTGTGTATTAAACTTGTACACTGCAAGTTTATATCGAAGATGGATTATGTCTTCGGATTGACCAGACACAGGTTTAATTCGAAATTTTACAGGGAGCAGTGGAGTGTCCCTAATAACCCATTCCTCGTAGATGTTGGCTTGGGATTTTGCATGGTGATGTTTTGCAAACCACTTTTTGCGGTCTAGCTTTTTAATGTTCCAGATTTTTTGGATCTTAAGCTTTATCGGTTCTACTTCATCCATCCTTGAATGGTGGTTTCCTGGAGTTACTGGTTCTGTCTCCGTTGCCAAGTGGAATGTTGGACGGATCTGTTTTATTACGTCGTCCAATTTATCGACAATGGTATAAACATTTCTCTCACCTGTAGGACTTTCTAGGCATTTTTTTGCAAGAGTGAACACATCTTGCACCAAGGAGAATGTTTGGTCTTGTTTGACAGTTAGTATGCCAACTTTCCCTGCTAAATCGTTGACAACCTTGGTTAACTCCTCCATTTGTTGCTTAGTTCCTTTTCCAGCCATAAGACATGATAAGAGCGTAAAGAATATACATGTATGAAAAGTCGAAGATAACTACTCTTAGGTATTGAATACACAAAAAGAGAATGTTTGGTCTTGTTTCATAGTTAGTATGCCAACTTTCCCTGCTAAATCGTTGACAACCTTGGTTAACTCCTCAATTTGTTGTTTAGTTCCCTTAGTATAGAATTATATGAAAAGTCGAAGATAACTACTCTTAGGTATTAAATGCACAAAAATATAAAAGTTTTTGAAAAAAAGAACTACATTATTTGTCGATTACTAGTACTTTCGCTTATGTTATTAAGCACTTCAGATAATCAACATTTAGTTAATACAACAATGTCTATGACGTCATAACGCCATAGTAACACAGTAGTACAAAAATGGGACATAAATAGAATATTAAATCAGACAACAATAACTAGGCCTATACATTGCATGTAATGCTACAATTTTGCATTTAAAGCTGGCCGATATTTGTCAATAAAATATTCCTCTTTGGCTTCTAACAAATCATTATTGTTATTTAGTTTGTACATTGGAAAAACGCTAAATTTGCAACCACCACAAATGTCTATATGTCCACTAAGTGGGATCATCCTATATTGTGGATTGAGTATATGTCGATGGAGGTTCATCCTTGTCTTTAGCATACTTATAGTTTTTTCCGATGGATTGATACGTATCCAGAATTACTATTAGAACGTTTTACCTAATCATTTATCCTGGAAGCTTTGGACTTTATTTTGGCTTTATTTTAATACATTTTAAAAAAATAACTTAAAAATATGCTATTGGAACTTTAACATTCTAAGAATTTTAAAGACTAAGTAAAGAAATGCCATATTTCTGGGCCTATTATACTCCCTCAGTATGAAAACAGACGGGTATACATAATTTGTTGTTTACTTATACTGAAATAATTTATATAAAAAAAAACAAATTAATATGCGTTATTTTTTTATTCCGCTACCAATATGGCCTTATTTATGTCGTTTTGCAACCAAAATCTCAGTATATATGCCTAAATGAATTCCATACTGTGGCGGATAGGGGCAGAAAGAAAAGTCCTGGAATGAGGGCCCCGAGAAAAAAATAGACGATCGAAAAGACGTATTACTGCTGTTCTATGTCAGCAACGAGAAAGTGATAGCGGTATTTAAATGGTTTTCCGCAGAATGGCGGCCTCCGAAGCGGCCGGCCCACATGCGCCGAAACAAATAATAATAGGCCCGAGAAAATGTCGCGCTTAGCAAGTTGGCAGAAGAAAGTAGATGCAGTTTATAGCACTGATTTTAAATGTTTTAATTTAAACTATTATGGTCAATTAAAAGAAATAGCGATCCAGAAAAAGATATGCTGAAAATATAACCTTTAGTCTTTATAACCGATGTCCATAAAATTTCGAACGATTAACGATCGAAGCAGCTGTGGATCGAGAGCTGCGCCTGGCAGAATATTTCAATCCATATAGATCAGTACAATTTCGCCGACTTCAATTAAAAGAGAGAACAGGTAGTGTGGTGTTTTATTATAAAAATTACTCCATTTCGGCTCGTTATTGTGTCGTATCCCCAAAAAGATTATGATATAGGTCACGTCTTTTTCGATAGGCCTACACACTAAATTTAATCAATCACTTTTCCACACTAAAAATATATCTACAGGCAAATCCGTATTGACTATCATAAAAAAAAAATGTATAAAAGTAAAATATAAAAGAGTTAAGAATGTATAGAGCCCATAACCGTGTCAAAATTCTACGAAAACATAATAAAGTCAGCAGGGCGGCTACGGCGTCTTCTCTAGTTGACTCCAATTGACCTTTGACCTACGTCAAATCCAATATGGCGGCCTCCAGTGGCAATTCGTCTATTGTCTATGGTTACATAGTATATCGTTAACTGATACAAAACATGTACACACGTGTGTTAATCTGTAGAATATGAGTTCAATTTAGGAACAATGAGTGGAAGATAATCATGGGATTGATTTAGGAAGATTAATGAAACTAATGGTCAATTGTTACTTATTGACTATTAAGTCGAAGAACGTATTTTTTGATAAAATGGTTTTCCATTAATTACTTTTTGTGGTGTCATCGACTTTCATTTTATAAAAAGGGAAAATTTGGAATTTTACTTGTAGGTGTTGTGCACATTGGTTAAAGATATCTCTATTTAGAAATAAAGGCCCGTTTTCAATATTGCATTCCCGTCGATGGTTGCGTACTCTATCCCGTAGATGCGTAGATGTCTCTCCGATATACATGTATATTAACGCCATGGCGATGCGTCTATTGTTCTACGTATTTCTTCATAAATAAAAATGGTCTGATGATTTCAGTACGAGCCGAAAGCGTTAACTGTTAAATTAGTATTTTGGTGTCTTTCTTTAATTTAGTTTACACAAAAGCACGACGCCAACACAGATACATAACTCCAGTGTGTCATTAATGTTTAAGAGTTCGTTCTTTTAAATCGTTTAATTATATTAAGCGCTCTCATGATGGATGGAAGATTTATTAAGAAGACTTCTAAAGCTGAAAAGGAGCAAGCTGAAAGTGATGTTATTAAAAGCAATATATAGGGTGACCCACCCCAAATGAATATCTCCAAATATCTCGACAATTACACCACAATACTAATATATTTACCAAGCCTTAAATCTGTTTCACACATTTATAGTCACTAAATAAACGACCATGTTGTACTTAATAAGCTATAGCCATTTAACCATACATAAATAATACTGAAAAATGGTTTGGAGTGGCGTCCATAACATCCAGACACTTTTGAGTAAAAAATGGGTTACGTGCCTTTGTTTTGAAATTAGTCTCGCTTAACAAGTCTACCGATCATTCTACATCTAATTGACAGGTCGGGATAATCAAGACTACTTTTTTACGAAACATAACAGAAAGCTGGAACTAGAAATTGAATTTAGAAACACACACATTTAGACAACTCAACAGTATTTTTAAGAACCTTGTAAAAGTAAAATGAAACCACTGCTAGTATCATGTTCTTGCTTTACGAACGTGATTCAGACATATTATTTGTACTAAACCAAAATATGTAGCTGCTAACGGTACAGTTAATTATAAAGCAATTTAAAAAATAAAACGAGCGTAATTTCTAAAGATCCTGTAATAACCAAAAACTTAAATATTATTGCTATTCAGAGTGGTTAACAACAGATTCTTTTACGACTGTAGTAGTTAATAGTGTGTTGAACATTTCCGTATGCTATTGCTATTTATAGTCTCAACGAGTGTGCGAGACTGTCAGAAATCAGTAGTTAGTGATTCAACTAAAGCGTGCAGAATCAACGTGTCAAAAACAACTTTTCAGTAGGCACCCTACAATAGAGTATATACAATGTTTTATTCATTTGAAAAGGATTGAACAGCAGACAGGGTTTATATAAGGTCTTTCCCTGGTATACAGAAAATAATAAACGTTAAATATAAACACAATATACATAAATATAAGATTAAATATAACTAGATCTGCTACTGTCCCATGCAGATATGAAAGCTTTCATATTCAGTCACTTCATGTCACATGTCATGGGTCATATAAATAATCCGAACAAGAAAAAATAAATCATTAAAATCGGTCACAATGTAGCGAAATTAATGTGATTTTTTACTCGTAAACAACTTTGTCGGCATGAAAAACATCACAGGCGAAATTCGAATTTTTGAAATATTCAAATACCGAAAATTCGACCAGTATCCCGGCTATCCTGAAATGTATTAAATTTTTTGACATGACAGACGCATTGAACATACTATGCCCTATTGTGTTGGTTTACAAGTCCGTAAATGTCGATTTTTCACTACGTTTCATATTCACTTCAAAATGGCGACCATCAGCTGACCTAAATCAAAATTCTGCTCTGAACGTTTTTTAGGTTTTCCTTCAAGGATTCAGAAAATGTAACTCCCATGTCTGTAAGTGTAATATCGCAAAAGTTCTATTGTTTTTTCAAGTTTCAAGATGGTGGCACTTCCGGTTCGATCGACAAACTGCATGTTTTGTGTACGAATCAGTAATTACTTGTCTTGTATCGAATATAAAAATTAGGTCATTTCGAAAAATTTGATTCTTAATTTCACCAAGGGAAGATAATTTAGAAAATTTTAAAAGTCATTTTTCAAGTCGCATCAGTAATGTCTACTACTTGCATACTAAATTTCTTGAAAATCGTACAACTATTAAACAAGTTGTCAAGTTGGTCTCAACTTCCGGTTCGAAATCAATAAACTTTTGCCCTCTAAAATCGGCAAATTGCTGACTTTAAAGTGAGAAACATTACAAACGGGAGAAATTTTCTGTTTTATCACTTTTACAGTACCTTTGATTACCAACCGATTATTCCAAAACTTTAAAAATAAAAGAGAAAGGGAGAAATGCGGCTTAACGTCCATTGGACACAAACTAGGTCATTTCGGGACTAACATATGTTTTTTAATTTTATTTAAAAACTTCCCTTGCGCTTACGGTTCTTTAGCCGTGGGAGGAAACCGAAGGACACGGAGAAAACACACGAGGTTGGACACCATACTAGATGTCACGTGCAACCTGGAAATCGAAACGACGCCGGTTGACTCAATGACAGACGTTACGATATGCTAACCAGCGCGCGTATGCTAACCATTCAGCCTCCCTAAAATCGGGAAATTGCTGACTTATAGCAAGAAATATTTCAACCGGGTGAAATTTTCTGTTTTAACAGTTTAATCCGCACGGTACTTTAATTACCAACCGATTATTACAAAACTTTTGAAAATAAGCTCCAACTGACCAGCTTAATCGTATACAATAAACGTTTGGCCTGAATTAAAAGTTCTGCACCGAGAAAGTTCATCTCTATTTACCGGCGTGGTTCCCCCTTGTCAGTGAGGCAGAACGGAGGGCCTGACAAGGACGACTGTCTAGTCGTTCGGATGGGACGAAAAACCAAGGTCGCGTGTACACATTGGAGTGCACGTAAAATATCCCTAAGCAGTTGGAATTCGATACTGTTGAATAAGCTCTATACGATGACTAAATATGCAGATTGTAGTCATCCACACTGCATGTTTCGCTTAACAATGAAAAGGTGCCGTTTTCAATGTTCGATCCCTTTATTCTTCTACTCCTGATATTTTGGACTGTTGATCGAAGTTTTCATATAAAAGACTACCGATAAGACTCTTTGTAGAAGAAGTTCCCCAAAAATATTATGTTGACTTTAAGAGAAAAGAACCTTTAAAAATGCTCCAAATCGTAAAAATACGACTTTTTGGATTTTCGATCTCTTTTTTTCTGCTATCCCTGATATTTAAAAAAAATGATACAATGATTTCACACAACAGGCTAGCTATTAGACTCTCTATTGACAAGAGTTTCACCGCCCTCCCTTCATTATAACTGAAGTTATCGTGCCCTAAAGAATCAACAAATGAGCATGCTTATCTCTGCTTACCCTAGGCAGAAAATGCTCATCTTTGAACTCAATCATGACATTGACTTAGTGATCGTCTACACCAAGTTTGAACATTCTAGCTTAATTAGAAGGAGAGTTATTATGGTCCAAAGTCCCGACCCTTCAAATTGCTTCTATTTTTCATTTTCATTTCAAAATGGTGACCATCACGTGACCGAAATCAAAATTCTGATCCGATAGATTTTTAGGCATTCCTTCAAGGATTCCGAAAATATAACTCTCGAGTCTGTAAGTAAAATAGCAAAAAAGCCTTTTTGATTTTTCACTTTTAAAGATGGTGGCACTTCCGGTTCGATCCACAAACTCCATATTTTGTGTACGAATCAGTAATTACTTGTCTAGTATCGAAAAAAAAAAATCAGGTCGTTCTGACCTATATTTCGATGATTTTTTTGAAAATTTTGATCCTTAATTTCGTCAAACTTCATATTTTGTGTACAAATCAGTAATTACTTATCAAGTATCTAAAAAAAAAATCAGGTCATTCTGACCTATATTTCGATGATTTTTTTGAAAATTTTGATCCTTAATTTCGTCAAGGGGAGATAATTTAAAAAATTTCTAATTACATTCTGACCTATATTTTTGGATATTTTTTAAAAATTTGATCCTTAATTTCGTCAAGGGGAGATAATTTAGAAAATTCCTAATTATATTTTTGAAGTCACATCGGTAAGATCTACTTATATACTAAATTTCATGAAAATGGTACAACTATTAAAGAAGTTGTTAAATTAGCCTAAACTTCCGGTTCAAAATCACAGCGACGAATTTTCGAAATTCGAAAATATGAAACTGCAGATGAAAATGATTTTTTTCAAGGTATTCAAAGAAAAAAGAATTAGTAAAATCGGTCAAAAAATAACAAAGTTACGGCTACGCATTGTCAGTTTTTTCGTTTGTAAAATTCGGTGATTTCGGATTCGTAAAACGTTTTGAAAATATATTTAATCAACAGCCACCACCCATTTTGGGGGGATAGGTAAAAGTTTCAGAAAGATCTTATGGTTAGATTCTGAGAAATCCGATTGATGGATAAAACACACAAAAAAAAAATAATAATAGGAATAATCTTAACAGAAACAATATGTAATATGAAAGCTTAATAAATCGTAAAATCGAACATATATCCATTTCGTGTGGAAATGATATATATACGAAATATAGTTGAAGCAATTCTTCGATATTATACAACAATCTTTTAGTACTTTTAATAAAATGATGGACTGCTTCAAAAATCAAAATATTAGATGTGTTCGAAAGCCCTGTAGAGCATTCGAAATTAGATCCAGATTAATAGGTTCTGTGATTACCTTTAACGAATTTAATAGTTCGATTCTGATAGCTGAATAAAAGATGGTCAAGATAAGAAGAAGTGGAAGTTATCTTCATCCGAAGAATTGTATTTTGAACATGTTTTTGATTCAGATAGGTAGTAGTGGGAAAGTTGATTATTGAGATTACTAAATTCATTTCTTAGGGAAAGTAACTATGTTTTTTATATATAGGATACTGACTCAGGAGGCTGGACTTAAAAGTATTGAGAGACGGCGATAACTGCACGTATGTAGGAAGACTGTTTCATAGTTTGATTGTGTTAGGAAAAAAACTTTTTATGATTTAGATAGGTAGTAGTGGAAAAGTTGGTTATTGAGATTACTAGACTCATTTCTTAGGGAAAGTAACTATGTTTTTTATGTATAGCATATTGACTCAGGAGGCTGGACTTAAAAGTATTGAGAGACGGCGATAACTGCACATATGTAGGAAGACTGTTCCATAGTTTGATTGTGTTAGGAAAAAAAACTTTTTATGTAAGAAGACGTTTTACATTGTGGTGTTTTCAGTTTTTGATTTCTAAGATTTTAATAATTTGTTTCGGGTGAAGGATTTTATAAAAAAAATATTTATGCCTTTGACAGCGTTTTAATAGTTGTTCCCACCCTCGTTCGTCATAAACATATTTTCTGTGTGAATTTCCCTGCTTCTAGTTGTATATTCTCAAGTAATTCTGAGTCTTTGGTTCTACAATTATCCCATATACTATTCCCATACGCCATAAGAGGACGTATAAATGACGTAAATATAGCACACAACGTAGATCTATTTAATTTGAATTTAAATTGGCGTAGAATGTTGAGTCTATTGCAAGCTTTTTTTTGTGAATTTTAGAAATATGTTCTGCCCATCTTCCGTTTAAATGTAAAGTCTTTCTCAGGTGGCAGTGTGAGGTAACTTTATCAATAATTTATTTTCAAACTAGATTAGGATGATTTGTTTTTTTACGTGTGAATATTAAGCTTTTAGGGTTGAATGTTATTTGCCATTTATTTGCCCACGTTGATATTAGCTTCAGATCACTATTGATTGAATTAGCATTTTCAATGGGTTATCATTTATAATTGTAAATAAGGACGTATCGTCAACAAATAATCGTACATTGTTATCTAGATTGTCTGAAATATCATTTATGTATATTAGGAACAGAAAAGGACCGAGTATGGATCCCTGGGGAACCCCGGATTCAACTGCCAAATACGGTGTTTGAAAACCTTAAAGTACAACACATTATTTACGATTTGTTGAATAATTGTATTACGATTTGTTGAATAATACCATACTTTCGCAGTTTATATATAATTCCCAAGTGCCAGACTTTATCAAACGCTTTTGAAATATCACAGAATACAAAACTAAACTCTTTCCCTTTATCTAGATTACTTATAATTATATTATTATATATCTCGAGAAGTTGGTTTATTGTTGAATCATTTTTTTTTTTAAAAATCCTGACTGATGTTTAGCTAATAAATCATAATTTTGAATGAAGTTATACAGGTGTTATAAGATAATTTTTTCAGAAATCTTACAAATTGTGCACGTAAAGGAAATTGGGCGAATAAATCATAATTAAGTTGTGCAGGTGTTATAAGATAATTTGTTCAAAAATCTTACAAATTGTGCACGTTAGGCTGCTGTTACATAGGGATATACGGTATTCGGTATACGTTTAGAGGTATACGCGAATACCTGTGTTCGAACAGTAGGAATTTGCTTAGCGTTTTACATCGGTCTATACGCGTATAGGGGCACGCTACCTCTAAATTGAATGAGATGAGTAGAAAATGGGGCATTTGTTTTGTAAAAAGTTGGAATCAAACGTTCTGAACATTGATGGGCATATATATCTCAGGCATGGCAGACTATTTTAGAATCTCATGAACAGTGATTTACAGTTACCCCCCCCCCCCCCCCCCCCCCCGCCGTGGAATGAACAAACTCAAAGCCTGACTTTCACGCCAAATTGTTTAAGGTCATGAGACAAAGAAACCTATTGATTTTCACCTATTTCCGATAATTAGTGTCGGAGTTATGGCCCTTGATCACTTCAAAAAAGTTAATATCCGATTGACTTTAAATTTATACACAGTGTTTAGGGTCATGAGACGAAGAAGCCTATTGATTTTCAGCAATTTCTGATAATTACTGCCAGCGTTATGGCGCTTGATCACTTCAAAAAATCTTGTGGATGCTTTAGAGGCCAAAGTTGATATTCGATTGACTTCAAATTTATACAGTGTTTACAGTCATGACACGAGGACGTCTATGGAAGATCAAACAGCTCTTTATTCAGTGTTCTTAGTTCTAAATTCATAGTCCTTAATTCTTACTTCTTCATTTGTTGTCGTATTTCGGCATTTGTACACGAAAATTATAATTTGTATCTTAAAATCAACATTTGTATTTTAAAATCAACATTTGTTCCACAAATCAGACATTTGTCATATCAGATTTGTAAAATATATTTTAATATAAGATAATTAATTTTTTTAGAAAATCAAAAAATTAGTCTATATTTAAATTTCATCAGAAAAATACAATGAAAAACAAATATCGAACAACAAATTTCAAAATACAAATCTCCAAATACAAATCTTGCAAAACATTTCTCTAAAAACATTTCCCAAAAACATTTCTCTAAAAACATTTCTCCAAAAACATTTCTCTGAAAACATTTCTCCAAAAACATTTCTTCAATAACATTTCTCCAAATACATTTCTCCTAAAACATTTCTCGAAATTCATCTAACCTGAACATTAGAAATCAAAATGGCATACATTAAGTCGCCATACCATAAAGAAGAATCGAGCAAGCATACAACAAGTAAAATCGTACAATGAAATCACGTGCGTGTTATGTTTCTATATATAAATATATTGGTTGATATGAAAAACGCAGAATGACCGTGACTTTCATGAAATCAATTGCGTGTTATGTTTCTATATATAGTTATATTGGTTGATATGATATAGCATTAAATGAAATAAATTAAAAGTAGAAATACGTCGTTAGATCAATAAAAGAGGACTTTATCTCTTCTAAATTATGTATATGTCAGAAAATATGTATATACATGTATGTCAGAATTTTTTTTACAATTGTTAAAATGTATTTGGACCTTCTTAATGGTGTGCAACCCGATATCTTGAATTTCGTGTTATGGCTGTATTTTGATCTTTAATGCCCTCCCCATCCTCATTTGTTTGTGTCCGCCCATTGTTTTTCTTTTTGCAAGTTATGCAAATATAAATTTACATTTGGTAGCAGGCATAAAAACATACTTTCCTGTAGAATATGAACAAATATCGAGAATTTCTTATTGAGATCGTTTTTAAGACTTAAATCCCCGCCACCTCTCCTCACTTAATAAATGAGATGAAAGGAAACGGAGTTTAACGGCCTACAATTCTGCTCTGAACTGGGCCGATGAAGACATGTATAGGCTATACATTGTGCTATCAGGGAAATTTTGCCCAGACAGCTACACCACGGCATATTCTTATATCGAATTCAAATTGCCAAAGGAAATTTTACATGCACGCCAATGCGTACACGGGGCCTCGGTTTTTCGCACCATCCGAACGACTACACAGCTGTCCTTGTAAGGACCTCGGTCCTGCATCACTGACAAGGGGAAATAACGCCGGAAAATCTGTATAAACTTATTCCCAGGCACATTCATGAAGACATCATTTAGAAGAGGTAAAACATTCTCTCGTTTGAACAAAGAAGGGGGGTTTGTATGGTCTAATGTTGAGGAGTAGGGACGCCTGGTTTTTCTACGGGGCCTCCGGTTTCCTCCCACTGCTAAAGACCCTACGCGTAAGCTTATGGAAATACAATTGAACCATGTGTTAGTTCCGAAATTACCTAGTTGTCCCGAGTGGTTGTTAAACTCCATTTCTCCCTCTCTTTGAACAAAGAAATATGTCGCTATCAGACAAAGCCTAATTTCTGAAAATAGACAACTTTCAATTTTTTTCGTTATCGAAGGCCCGGTTTGATTAGCCGTTCTACGCACGTGTTTTCACTAGAGAAATCAATTGAAATGGGGTTTAACATCCTACTGTTCTGCTCCTAAATTGGGCTAATGAAGGCGGATATACCACATACAGTGTGCAATGAGGGAAATTTTGCCCGGGCAGCCGCGCTACAGCCTACTCTTATATAAAATTCCAACTGCCGGGGGATCGTATCACAAGTTTTGCGGTCACCGAGCGATTGTTCTTATTGAACATGTGCTTATACTCGATTCTCATTATCGTATGTTGACTTATTGTATGCCAGGTTGATTTCTAATGTTCCGGTTCGATGAATTTCGAGAAATGTTTTTAGAGAAATGTATTTGGAGAAATTTTCTGCAAGATTTGTATTTTGAAATTTGTTGTTCGATATTTGTTTTTTGTTTTATTTTTCTGATGAAATGTAATGACTAATTTTTTGATTTTTTTAAAAAAAATAAATATCTTATACATTTTACGAATCTGATATTTCAAATGTCTGATTTGTGAAACAAATATTGATTTTTAAGATACAAATGTTAATTTCAGTGTACAAATGTCGAAATACGACAACAAATGAAGAAGTAAGAATTAAGGACTAAGAATTTAGAACTAAGAACACTGAATAAAGAGCTGTTTGGTCTTCCATAGACGTCTATTAATTTTCAGTGATTTCCAATAATTACTTCCAGAGTTATGGCCCTTGATCACTTCAAAAAAATCTTGTGGATACTCTAGAGACCAAAGTTTATATCCGATTGACATTCAAATGTATACACGGTGTTTACAGTCATGAGACGAAGACGTGTATTCATTTTCAGCGATTTCCAATAATTACTGCCAGAGTTATGGCCCTTGATCATTTAAAAAATACTGTGAACGCTCTAGAGGCCAAAGTTAATATCCAATTGACTTTAAATTTACACAGTTTTTAAAGTCATGAGACGATTTTCAGTGATTTCAAATAATTACTGTCAGGGTTATCTCCCTTGATAACTTCAAAAAATCTTGTGACGCTATAGAGGACTATTGTTTTTGAGCAATTTCAAATAATTACTGCCATTATTATCCCCCTTGATAACTTCAAAAAAATCTTGTGATGCTATAGAGGCCAAACTTATCACCCGATTGCCTTCCGATTGATACACAGAGTTTAAGGTGTTGAAACGAACAAGTAGTTTGATTTTCAATGAATTTTGATAACTGAACACCCAAATCCATGATATTAAATATTTTGTGTACTAATTGTTAGCGTGGGACAAAACTTTGTAAAAAGCAAAACAATTCAAATGATTTTCTGGTAAGTACATAATGAGTTGTTACTCTTAATCAGATTTTAGTGTATTACAAATGTTTCTTTACCAAAAAAAGTAAAAATATGCGACAACCCTTGTTAACTTCCCGGACGATTTAGCTGCTGTGGGCGTATGTTTCGTTGCCTAGCAACCTATCTTTTCCCTTACAGACATAAAAAATTAGATTTACTGAAACAAGTTTTAGTTAAAGAAGATTCATGTACATTATGTTTTGATAAACAAGCTAGCATGGAGCTTAAACCATGTGGTCATAGGTAAGTAGTGTTACTATATGAGCATGAATTTGCAAGATGAAATGCCTATTATTACTATTATTCCTATGTCTGAAAAATTAAGAATAGAATTGTCCCTACTTTACACATCCACATTTCAGTGTGGGCGTATTATGTCATCAGATTCTCCGTTAATAATTGGCTTGTGAACTTTATAATTTGGTATAAAACATCCTGATATTCGGAATGGCTCTTTTTCCTAAAACCTAGCGAAAGTGGTATGACATCTCAACAAAACAACACCCATGAGATTTATATGATAAAATTGATAGTTAATTGTGGTGACTTCGGACCAAGCTATCTTAAAATGTTGGCGTTTAAATTTACCGACTCCTTGACCCCCTGCGACGGCCATTTTTATATGCCCACATTTAAACATATTTTATTGTTCAATAAACAACTGGATAAGACACAAGTTTTACAACTTATAAAAGTCTTCTCCAATACATATATAGATATTACATCAATGAACTTAAATAATATTAAATAAATTTTATACGAAACAGAACATGAAGTATTCACTAAAAAAAAGAAAAAAAAAGGAAGAAAATAAATAAACTAATTCAAAAGATCTTGATCAATGTAAAGCAGGACTTGTGTAATTATTTCATATTGTAATCAATTCATATTGTAATGTTTAAGCTGATATACCTATATGATCACATTCTGGAAAAGCGACAAGTGTCTTTAATGCATTTTTGTACCGCTAAAAATATAGAACAATTTACGTCATAGTTGAGTTTGGTGTTCCCTAACAATAATAAATCAACAGAGATCGGAATACCCATCAAGTTCAAATTATTAATTTCACTGAACATCACAAAACGTTTCAAGACGAATCTTGCGCAGTGGAACAAATAATGTTCCGCATTTTCATTTACGTAGCCACACGAACATATAGCATTTGAAACTAGATTTGCATGATATAAATCAGAGTAATGCACTGCACTTGTTTCCGATTCTAGTATGTAATGCATTGAGATATCGATTACCTAAATGTGGTCGTATAGTGTCGTCGCCCCCGTCCGTCTGGACGCTCTAGAGGCTAAAGTTAATATCCGATTGACTTTAAATTTATATATAGTGTTTAAGGGCATGAGATGAAGAAGCTTATTGTTTTTCAGCGATTTCCGATAATAACTACCAGAGTTATGGCCCTTCATCACTTCCAAAAAATATTGTGGACGCTCTAGAAGCAAAAGTTAATATCCGATTGACTTAAGATTTATATACATTGTTTTAGGTCATGAGACGAAGAAGCCTATTGATTTTCAGCGATTTCTGATAATTAGTGTCAAGAGTTATGGCCCTTGATCACTTAAAATTGTGGACGCTCGAGAGACCAAAGTTAATATCCGACTGACTTTAAATTTATACATAGCTTTTGAGATCATGAGAAGAAGAATCCTATTGATTTTCAGCGATTTCTGATAATTACTGCCAGAGCTATGGCCCTTGATCACTTCAAAAAATCCTGTGGACGCTCTAGAGGCCAAAGTTAATATCCGCTTGACTTTAAATTTATACACAGTGTCTAAGGTCATGAGACAAAGAATCCAATTGATTTTCAGCAATTTCAAATAATTACTGTCAGAGTTATCTTCCTTGATAACTTCAAAAAATCTTGTGACGCTATGGAGGCCAAACTTATCATCCAATTGACTTCAGATTGATACACAGTAGTTTGATTTTCAATGAACAGCTAAATCCATAATATTAAATGTTTCGTATACTAATTGTTAGCGTGGGGCTAAACTTTATAAAAAGCAAACCAATTCTAATGATTTTCTGATAATTACATAATGAGTTGTTACTCTTAATCAGTTTTTAGTGTGTTACAAATGTTTCATTACCGAAAAAAGGAAAAAAAATATGCGACAACCCTTGTTGACTGCCCGGACGATTTAGCTGCTGTGGACATATGTTTCGTTGCCTGGCAACCTATCTTTAAGATTATTATTAAGCTGTCATATTTCATATGAAAGGTTATTTTTTTTTATACGCCCACATTTCCATGTGGACGTATATTGTCGTCGCCCCTGTCCGTCCGGACGTCCATCCTTCCGTCCACAATTTGTTTGTGGACTCGACAGGTCACAATTCTTATCCGATTTTGATGAAACTTGAAATATAGGTTTATCTCCATAAGATCTAGGTTGCTTTCGATATTGGCATTTATCGGATCAAAACGTCATGGGTTATGGCCCCTGATTGTACGAAAAATCATGTTTTCAGCTTGTGGACAAAATTATGAACCGATTTTGATGAAACTTGACATGTATGTTTATAATCCAAAGAACTTGGTTCCTTTCGATATTTGCGCCCATTGATTCGTAACTTTCTGAATTATGGCCCCTGATTTTGATGAAACTTGACATGCATGTTTATAAGCCAAAGATCTTGGTTCCTTTCGATATTTGCGCCCATTGATTCGTAACTTTCTGAATTATAGCCCCTGATTGTACGAAAAATCACCCATTTTAGCTTGTGGTCCCACTGGGGGTCAATATTATTATCCGATTTAAAAAACCGTTTGATAATATCACCGTTACAATGTAACGAATGTTGAGTTCGAATTTCGTGAAAATCGGACCAAGACTGACAGACAAAATGGACGCCGCTTGTACACGAATACTATAAAAATATGGTATATCAAGGTTGTGGACCATGTAGAGGTCACAATTTTAATCTAATGTTGATGAAACTTGAAATGCATGTTTATAACCCAAAGATCTTGGTTCCTTTTGATATTCAACGGATATTATCGGATTGTAACTTCCTGAATTATAGCCCCTGATTGTACGCAAAATTGACGTTTTTAGCTTGTGGTCCCTCTAGAGGTCTCAATTATTATCCTATTTTAGAAATAATATTAAATGTTTGGTATACTAAACGTTAGTATGGGGCAGAATTTTATAAAAACCAAACAAATTCTAATGATTTTCTGATAATTACATAATATGCGACAACTCTTGTTGACTGCACGGACGATTTAGCTGCTGTGTGGGCGTATGTTTCGTTGCCTGGCAACCTATTTTTGTTAAATTATTATTAAGCTTTCATATTTCTGTTAAGGTATTATCAAGCTTTCGTATGTATTACAGCGATTTCCGATAATAACTACCAGAGTTATGGCCCTTCATCACTTCAAAAATATTGTGGACGCTCTAGAGGCCAAAGTTAATATCCGATTGACTTTAGATTTATACACATATATTTTCAGCGATTTCTGATAATTAGTGTCAGAGTTATGGCCCTTGATCACTTAAAAAAATTTGTGGACGCTCTAGAGGCCAAAGTTAATATCCGATTGGCTTTAAATTTACACATATTATTTAATGTCATGAGACGGAGAAGCCTATTGATTTTCAGACATTTCAAATAATTATTGTTTCTCTTAAGATTATTATTTTTGTGTGTGTGTATTTTCTGCAAATCGGATTTCTCAGAATCTAACCATAGCATCTTTCTAAAACTTTGACCTAACCCACCCCCACCCACCCACCCACGCTGTTTAAATATATTTTCAAACGTTTTACGAATCCGAAATCACCAAATTTTACGAACATCAAGACTGACAATGTATAGTCGTAACTTTGTTATTTATTGTTGGGGTCACGGTGGCTAAGTGGATAAGTTCGATCCCTGCATTGGCAGAGAAAGTTCCGGTGTGATTTCCCCTTGTCAGTGATGCCCCCTTGTCAATGATGCAGAAGGAGGACCTGACAAGGACAGCTGCCTAGTCGTTCGATGGGACGAAAAACCGAGGTCCCGTGTACACATTGGAGTGCACGTAAAAGATCCATTGGCAGTTGGAATTCGATATAAGAGTAGGCCGTAGCGCCGCTGCCCGGGCAAAATTTCCCTCATAGCACACTGTATGGCGAATGCCCGTCTTCCATTAGCCCAGGTTAGGTGCAAAAGTGTAGGACGTTAAACCCAATTTCATTTCATTTTTGTTATTTATTGCCCTTTTTTACCAATTCTTTTTTCTTTGAGTTCCTTTTAAAAAATCATTTTCATCTGCCGTTTCAGATTTTTAAATTTCGAAAATTCGTCGCTATGATTTCGAACCGGAAGTTATGACCAATTTAACAACTTCTTTAATAGTTGTAAGATTTTCATGATATTTAGTATGTAAGTCTTGGGTGTTACCGATGCAAGTTAAAAAATATGATTAGAAATTTTATAGATTATCTCCCCTTGATGAAATTAAGGATCAGAGTTTAAAAAAAAATCAACGAAATACAGGTCAGGATGACCTAAAAAAAAAATTCGATATTAGTCGAGTAATTACTGATTCGTATACAAAATATTGTAGTCGCCCTCGGTATGACCTTGAGTCGACCTTGACGTTAAATAAAAGACTGTAAGAGGATATAAATAATAATAATAATGGGATTTATTAACGTTGTTCAATATTTACAATAATAATACAATAATGTTTGGGTGGTTTAGATCCTTCCTCGACTCCTACCGGGAATAATTCGGCTTTTATATTTTTACTGAACGACGTTTAACCTTAATTATTTTCTCGTCGTATGGCGCCCTTTAGTTGACGAAATGGTAATTAGGCTTTACAAATAATCTTAATCGTATATTTATATTTGGGGAGGGGGGGGAGGGTAGTTAAAAGGAATACGATAATTTTTTTACTAAGTTAAAAATTACATTTACAAAAAAGACAAATTAATATTAGAGCAGTGGGAGAGAGTTATGTACTCTAAGAGCGCCAAAGACAGAATGCCATTACTGGGTGGTGTTTAACGTCTGCTTTCACGAGCTCAGCGCTTTATATAGACTTTGCCAAAGTGTTACGTGGGGCCTTTCGACCAATGACATAACGGTATTCCCGCAACCCATGCCTAGGAAGGACTACTTTCACACGTACAAATGTACAATTTAATAAAACAAAAGCAACATTCGAAAGGAAGTTTGGTTTATAACCGCCTAAAACGTATTATTTACCATTGAAGACCAATATCCAGCAACGCGCCTCTGTAGTTAATTAATTATAGTCATCCCACCCAATGCAACCGTTCGCAACCCGTTGCTAACCCGTTGCCGTCGGCAGTGCAACCTAGTAAGGTGCTTGTTCCGTTGAAATATTCCACTACAATTATAAAGAGGAGGAATAACGTAAGGTCATAACAAATCATAAGGAGTTCAATCCTACAGGAATAATGTACACAAAATTACTCAGTATGGACATAAAAGCACGCTTAATAGTCCTCACTAAGCGTTTATTTATTAGCGAAACCAAGGTCGACACTCCATGTATCGTTGTCGCTCTTTGAAAGTAGTTGTGTATCAAAGCTGCAACTTCAATCGTGTTTTTTATGTGCGGGGCAATCAAGTACGACCCCCATTAGTAGTTGTGGTGTTTATTTCCATGTTCGTCAAAAATAGGACTAGGACAAAGTGCGAGTGGCAGGACCGAAGCAAATGACTATTACGATCAAACAAAAGGTTTCTGGTTTAACTACAGACTATGGAGCTCCTTAAGTGCACGATTCCACTCTTATATAATTATACGGAGCCCCTTAAGTGCACGATTCCACTCTCATATAATTTTTTCGTACATAATTCCACTCTTATATAATTATTTCGTTTAAACGAAATATTAATTCGTTTAAACAAAATATTAATTCGTTTAAGCGAAATATTAATTCGTTATAACGAAATAATTAATTCGTTATAACAAAATAATAATTCGTTTAAACGAAGCGATCCTGCTGCTTGTCGCGTAGAGGCGGTTAATTGAAATAACGGCACTTGACCCAATAACAGACCTCATGTTTACACTGTTTTCGTACTGGGGATTATGTGATTGGTATGAACTCTATGAAGCATTGGTGACATAAAGATATTGCCCGGGTTCCTCCTCCCCCTATTCTGAGGATACACTTTAAATCAGTTTTTTTCTATTCATAGGTTTTCGTAATGGGGATCATGTGATGGATATTGAGTCTATGAAGCATTGGTGGCATAAAGAGATGGCCCGGGTTCCTCCTCCCCCTATTGTGAGGATACACTTCAAATCAGTTTTTTTTTTCTTCATATATTGGTGTGAAGCATTGGGGTTAATGAGAGAACGGATCCTATCGTTTCCGCTACCTACTTCTCCATAGACCCAGTTCCCAAACATTATCCCCCTTACGAAAACCCTGTGAACCCTATAGTTTTTAACATATATTATAGGGAATTAACCATTGGGTTCACAAGCTTTAGAGGTCGCTGGTACGTTCCCGGTGTTGGCGGAAAAAGTTCATCTGGTTTTTATCAGTGATGCAGGACGGAAGGCTTGACAAAGAGAGCTGTCAAGAAAGTTCATCTGGTCTTTGTCAGTGGTGCAGGACGGAGGGCCTGAAAAGTTCCGACTGGACGAACAAACGAAGTCCAGTGTACACCCAAATGCTCAAAACACCAAATTTGAAAATAAAAGATGTTAAAAAAAACCAAAAAACCAAAAACTTTATCAATTTGCGGTGGGTTTGAGTCGGTAATCTTGGAACAGAGACACCAACTAGGTCATTTCGGGACTAACACATGTAATCTGCTTTCGCATAGGGGTATTTAGCAATGGGATGAAACTGAAGACCCACGAGGATGTACAAGCAGTCATACTTCTTGTCACGTACATGCAGTCAACCGATACAACGCCCCTTGACCCAATGGCGCACCACTAGACCACCCAACATTCATTTTGCTGGAACGGCAAGTCACGTAACACTAACAAATCGATAGGGTGTATACCCTGATGAAATGGGCTTAAACGTCCTACTGTTCTGCTTTGAGTTTGACTGGGCTATTGAAGATGGGCATACGCCAAATATTGTGCTTTGGGGGATGTTTTGCCCAAACAAAATCGCTACAGCCTACACTTATATGAAATGCAGCTGCCAAGGGATCTTTGTTGCGCACGCCAATCTGTACACGGGACCTCGAATTTTTCGTACCATCCAAAAGACTAGACAGTTGCACTTGTCAGACCCTCCTTCCTGCATCACTCACAACTGGAAACCACGAAGAACACCCAAGATGAACTTTCTCCGCCAACACTGGGGCGAATAAGCGACCTCCTGGCTAGCGCGCTAGCGTCTTATCCACTTAGCCACCGTGGCTCCTGCATACGCTTATAAACCAAACGGTTGATACCCCAAAACATATGTTAAAACATTTGCTGCTATCTGTTTAACAAGGTTTTCGTAATGGGGATCATGTTGGGGGACACGAGGCCTGACAGGGTCACTTGTCTAACCTCAAGGGTTCTTTCTGGGTCTACTTGCTAAATAGCATTACGCACAAGCGAATTAATGATATAAAAATGAACCATGTGTATATCCCGTATATCAATAACGATAGAGATCACGATTGTTTTTTTTTTAAGTTTTTTTTCAACTTCGTTGTTTGGAGCATTGGGGTTAGTCGACGTGTTCAATCGACATTGATTAATTCGATTAATCGAAAAGATTAATTCGTTTAAACGAAATGTTAATTCGTTAGAACGAAATAATTAATTCGTTAAAACGAAATAATTAATTCGTTAAAACGAAATGATTAATTCGTTAAAACGAAATAACTAATTCATCAAAACGAAATAACTAATTCGTTAAAACGAAATAATCAATTCGTTATAACGAAATATTAGTTCGTTTAAACGAAATAATATTTCGTTATAACGATATAATATTTCGTTATAACGATATAATATTTCGTTATAACAAAATAATATTTCGTTTAAACGAATTATTATTTCGTTATAACGAATTAATTATTTCGTTAAAACGAATTAATTATTTCGTTTAAAGGAATTAGTTATTTCGTTATAACGAATTAATTATTTCGTTATAACAAAATAATATTTCGTTTAAACGAATTATTATTTCGTTATAACGAATTAATTATTTCGTTAAAACGAATTAATTATTTCGTTTAAAGGAATTAGTTATTTCGTTATAACGAATCAATTATTTCGTTATAACAAATTAATTATTTCGTTATAACGAATTAATATTTCGTTTAAACGAATTAATATTTCGTTTAAACGAATTAATATTTCGATTAAACGAATTAATATTTCGTTTAAACGAAATAATTATATAAGAGTGGAATCATGTACGAAAAAAAGAGTGGAATCGTGCACTTAAGGGGCTCCGTAACAGACTGTAGTGTACTAACGAACATGGCCGCTCGTTAGCGGGTATGAACAAGGGCATTACGAAGTAATTCTTGGATTATTATGAAGGGATGGCGATAACCAGACGGGTTAATTTCAAGTAAGGTTTTATAATCTCTTATGGTTATACGCTGATTCGATTATTATACTTCTTCTAACGGTAAAGTTAGAAGGGAAGATGTCACTCGCGTTGATCCTACCAGTCAATGAAACTTTGTACTACGCCTATCTCGTTCAACGCATTGGCGTCGTCGGTTCACTCTACACCCACATCACGTTCGTGAGATCGACTAGTTGTATGGACATGATAACATAGGGCACTTCGTTTCATTCAAAGTAATCACAGAAAAAAGGTTTGTGATTCCATCACAGCAACGTACCGGGTCTGACACTTGTAGAAAGAGGTCAGTAGTCTAAAAAGAGAATAACAACACAAGACAGGCTTCATTGGAAGGAGATGATGTTTACTATGGTATCAAAATAATTAATAGAGATAAATAGCCTTATGGCTTTTACAATATAAAGTTTGTCGATCGAACCGGAAGTGCCGCCATTTGGGTATTGGAATATTTCAAAAATTCGAATTTTTTCTTTGACATTTTTCGTGCCGACAAAGTTGTTTACGAGTGAAAAATCACATTTACTTCACTAGATTTACGGTACGGAAGCGTAATAGATCCACATGTTTTTTTAGTATTCTATTTACTAACTTGAAAAATTGAAAATAGAATAATAAAAAAAAGTTTGTGGCCGTATTACGCTTCCGTAAGATTGTGACCGATTTTAATGATTTTTTTCTTGTTCGAATTATTTATATGACATGTGACAGGAAGTGACTGTTAGTTCCAGAGTTGTGGCCCTTGATCACTTCAAAAAATCTTGTGGACGCTCTAGAGGCCAAAGTTATTATCCGATTGACTTTAAATTTATTCACAGTGTTGAAGGTCATGAGACGAAGAATCCTATTGATTTTCAGCGATTTCCGATAATTAGTGCCAGAGTTATGGCCCTTGATCACTTCAAAAAATCTTGTGGACGCTCTAGAGGCCAAAGTTAATATCCAATTGACTTCAAATTCATACACAGTGTTTAAGAACATAATACGAAGAAACCTATTGATTTTCAGCGATTTCTCATAATTAGTGCCAGAGTTGTAGTCCTTGATCACGTCAAAAAATCTTCTGGATGCTCTAGAGGCCAAACTTAATATGCGATTGACTTCAGATTGATACCCAGAGTTTAAGGTGGTGAAACGAACAAATATTTTGATTTTCAATGAATTTTGATAACTGAACAGCTTAATCCTTCGTATTAAATGTTTCCTATACTAATTGTTAGTGTGGGGCAAAACTTTATAGAAAGCTAACAAATTCTAATGATTTTCTGATAATCACATAATGATTTGTTACTCCTAATCAAATTTTAGTGTATTTTAATGTTTCATTACCGAAAAAATTAAAATATGCGACAACTCTTGTTGACTGCCCGGACGATTAAGCTGCTGGGGGTGTATGTTTCGTTGCCTGGCAACCTATCTTTGTTATTAATAACTTTAACAAAGATAGGTTGCCAGGCAACGAAACATACACCCACAGCAGCTAAATCGTCCGTGCAGTCAACAAGAGTTGTCACATATTTTTACACACATATTTTTATTGTTTCTGTTAAGATTATTAATTTTTTTGTGTGTGTGTTTCCTGCAAATCGGATTTCTCAGAATCTAACCATAGTATCTTTCTAAAACTTTGACCTACCCCCCCCCACCCCACCCCCCCACCCCAAAAAAAAAATGGGTGGTGAGTATTGTTTAAATATATTTTCAAAACGTTTTACGAATCTGAAATCGCCGAATTTTACGAACGAAAATACTGACAATGCATAGTCGTAACTTTGTTATTTTTTGACCAATTTTACTAATTCTTTTTTCTTTGATTACTTTGAAAAAAATCATTTTCATCTGCAGTTTCACATTTTCGAATTTCGAAAATTCGTCGCTGTGATTTCGAACCGGAAGTTTAGACCAATTTGACAACTTCTTTAATAGTGGTACGATTTTCATGAAATTTATTATATAAGTAGATCTTACCGATGTGACTTCAAAACTATAATTAGAAATTTTCTAAATTATCTCCCCTTGACGAAATTAAAGATCAAAATTTTCAAAAAAATCATCGAAATATAGGTCAAAATGACCTGATTTTTTTATTAGATACTTGATAAGTAATTACTGATTTGTACACAAAATATGAAGTTTGTCGATAGAACCGGAAGTCCCACCATCTTGAAACGTGAAAAATAGCGTTTTTGCTATTTTACTTACCGACATGGGATTTATATTTTCTGAATCCTTGACGGATGGCGCAAAAAAACGCACAGAGGTGAATTTTGATATAGGTCAACTAATGGTTGCCATTTTGAAGTGAATATGAAAAGTTGTAACAATTTGAAGGGGCGATACTTTGAAACACAATAACTCCCCTTCTAATTAAGCTAGATTGTTCAAACTTGGTGTAGACGTTTAATAGGTCAATATCATGATTGAGTTTAAAGATTAGCATTTTCTGCTTATGGTAAGCAGAGATAAGCATGCTGATTTGTTGATTCTTTAGGGCACGATAACTTCAGTTATAATGAAGGGAGGGCGGTGAAACTCTTGTCAATAGAGAGTCTAATAGCTAGCCTGTTATGTGAAATCATTGTATCATTTTTATACGCCCACATGGACATGTGGTCGTATATTGCCGTCGCCCCCGTCCGTCCGTCTGTCCGTCGGTCCGTCCGTCCGTCCGTCCATCGTCCACAATTTCTTGTGAACGCTCTAGAGGCTAAAGTTAATATCCGATTGACTTTAAATTTATACACAGTGTTTAAGGTCATGAGACGAAGAAGCCTATTGATTTTCGGTGATATCCGATAATTACTACCAGAGTTATGACCCTTGATCACTTTGAAAAATCTTGTGAACGCTTTAGAGGCTAAAGTTAATATCCGATTGACTTCAAATTTATACACAGTGTTTAAGGGCATGAGACGAAGAAGCCTATTGATTTTCAGCGATATCCGATGATTAGTACCAGAGTTATGACCCTTGATCACATTGAAAAATCTTGTGAACGCTCTAGAGGCTAAAGTTAATATCCGATTGACTTTAAATTTATACACAGTGTTTAAGGTCATGAGACGAAGAAGCCTATTGATTTTCGGTGATATCCGATAATTACTACCAGAGTTATGACCCTTGATCACTTTGAAAAATCTTGTGAACGCTTTAGAGGCTAAAAGTTAATATCCGATTGACTTCAAATTTATACACAGTGTTTAAGGGCATGAGACGAAGAAGCCTATTGATTTTCAGCGATATCCGATGATTAGTACCAGAGTTATGACCCTTGATCACATTGAAAAATCTTGTGAACGCTCTAGAGGCTAAAGTTAATATCCGATTGACTTTAAATTTATACACAGTGTTTAAGGTCATGAGACGAAGAAGCCTATTGATTTTCGGTGATATCCGATAATTACTACCAGAGTTATGACCCTTGATCACTTTGAAAAATCTTGTGAACGCTTTAGAGGCTAAAGTTAATATCCGATTGACTTCAAATTTATACACAGTGTTTAAGGGCATGAGACGAAGAAGCCTATTGATTTTCAGCGATATCCGATGATTAGTACCAGAGTTATGACCCTTGATCACATTGAAAAATCTTGTGAACGCTCTAGAGGCTATAGTTAATATCCGATTGACTTTAAATTTATACACAGTGTTTAAGGTCATGAGACGAAGAAGCCTATTGATTTTCAGCAATATCAGATAATTACTGCCAGAGTTATGACCCTTGATCACTTTGAAAAATCTAAAGTTAATATCCGATTGACTTTAAATTTATACACACTATTTACGGTCATGATAAAAATAGCCTATTTATTTTCAGCGATATCCGATAATTACTGTCAGAGTTATGACCCTTGATCACTTTGAAAAACCCTATGAATGCTCTAAAGGCTAAAGTTAATATCCGATTGACTTTAAATTTGTACACAGTGGTTAGGGTCATGAGACGAAGAATCCTATTTGATTTTCAGTGATATCTGATAATTTCTGGCACTTGATTACTTTGAAATATCTTGTGGACAAAGGCCTTCAGACAAACCATCAAAACTATTCTAATCAATTCTGATAATTATTTAATGGGCTATTACTCGTAATAAGATTAACATGTGTTGTAAATGTTCTCCTTACTGATAAAAGAAACAATATGCGACAACCCTTGTTGACTGCCCGGACGACTTAGCTGTTGTGGGCGTATGTTTCGTTGCCTGGCAACCATCTTTTTTTAAATATCAGGGATAGCAGTAAAAAAGAGATCGAAAATCCAAAAAGTCGTATTTTTACGATTTGGAGCATTTTTAACGGTCCTTTTCTCTTAAAGTCAACATAATATTTTGGGGGAACTTCTTCTACAAAGAGTCTTATCGGTAGTCTTTCATATGAAACCATCGACCAACAGTCCAAAATATCAGGAGTAGAAGAATAAAAGGATCGAAAATTGAAAACGGCCCCTGCCATTGTTAAGCAAAACATGCAGTGTGGGTGACTACAATCTACACATTTAGTCATCGTATAGAGCTTATTCAACAGTATCGAATTCCAACTGCCAAGGGATCTTTTACATGCACTCCAATGTGTGCACGGCGGGGGGCGGGGCACAAAAGAAAATCGAGATGAACTTTCTTGGCCAATGCAGGGATCGAACACTCGACCTCCTGGCTAGCAGGCCAACGCCTTAGCCACTTAGTGTGGACACCCATCGTACATTTCATCCATCAAATCAAAACATTGCATTGCCATCAGACCAATAATTAATTATTCTTAATTTAAAACTTTATTTTAATATTATTAAATCCTAATTTTATTGGCAGACGTTCGTCTTATTTAAAATTAAACTTTCATTTAACTATGAACAACCCTTAACGTCTCTCTTTAAAACAATTAAATACTCTATCGAATTCCAACTGCTAAGGGATCTTTTATATGCACTCCAATGTGTGCACGGCGGGGGGGGGGGGGGCACAAAAGAAAATCGAGATGAACTTTCTTGGCCAATGCATGGATCGAACACCCGACCTCCTGGCTAGCAGGCCAACGCCTTAGCCACATAGTGTGGACACCCATCGTACATTTCATCCGTCAAATCAAAGCATTTCATTGCATTAGACCAATGATTAATTATTCTTGATTTAAAACTTTATTTTAATATTAGTCTGGCATTATTAAATCCTTATTTTATTGGTCTTATTTAAAATTAAACTTTCATTTAACTATGAACAACCCTTAACGTGTCTCTTTAAAACAATTAAATACTCTAAGACAGTAGTTCAACCTTTTGACCTAAAGTCATTAATTTACGATTTTGTTGTGAGCGACTTGTTATTCTTCCTATATGACTCATTGCACGTGTTTGATTTCAAAGTGGGGGCACGCGCGCCTGTCATGAGTTTTACGAACGAAAAATCTCACAATGCATAGCCGTAACTTTGTTATTTATTGACTTATTTTACTAATTCTTTTTTCTTTGAGTACCTTGACGTAAGTCAGTTTCACCTGCAGTTTCAAATTTTCGAATTTCGAAAATTCGTCGCTGTGATTTCGTTCCAGACGTTTGACCAATTTTACAACTTCTTTAATAGATGCACGATTTTCATACGCCCACATTGAAATGTCGTATATTGTCGTCATCCCGTCGGTCCGTCCGTCAGTCTGGCGTCCACAATTGCTTGTGGGCGCTCTAAAGGCTATAGTTAATATCCGTATATTATGCACGAGCTAAAACTGTCGATTGTAGGTCTTTCTTTTGACCTGACATGTTATCTAAAACAGTAGCTCAACCTTTTGACCTAAACTCATTAATTTACGATTTTGTTGTGAGCGACTTGTTATTCTTCCTATATGACACATTGCATGTGTTTGATTTCAAAGTGGGGGGGGGGCTGACTGGTTAGCACGCGCGCCTGTCATGAGTTTTACGAACGAAAAATCTCACAATGCATAGCCGTAACTTTGTTATTTATTGACTTATTTTACTAATTCTTTTTTCTTTGAGTACCTTGACGTAAGTCAGTTTCACCTGCAGTTTCAAATTTTCGAATTTCGAAAATTCGTCGCTGTGATTTCGTTCCAGACGTTATGACCAATTTTACAACTTCTTTAATAGATGCACGATTTTCATACGCCCACATTGAAATGTCGTATATTGTCGTCATCCCGTCTGTCCGTCGGTCCGTCCGTCAGTCCGGCGTCCACAATTGCTTGTGGACGCTCTAAAGGCTAAAGTTAATATCCGTATATTATGCACGAGCTAAACCTGTCTATTGTAGGTCTTTCTTTTGACCTGAAATGTTATCTAAATTTTTGATTAGACATTAATTAACCTATCTAGAACATAATCAACTCTCGATACTTTCGCTAGTCTGCGATATTTACTGGATTATAACCCGATCTGCTGCTCATTCATGATTAAATAAAAAAAATGGATAATCGAGACTGGATCTTATTGTACCGACTTTAGTAATGATGATCGTGGCTAAACCCAAAATTCAATCGCTGAATTCTCGATTCAGACTGAAGCAATTTGGCTGAAATTTTCAGAATTTTCTGTTTTCATTATATAGTTTTTAACTGCCAGCGCTTTATCTACTCTCCCATAATGTATCCTTAAATATTCACAGTGCGGCAAAACTTATGGACCGCTTTAAACGACGTAGCTGCCTGATGCTTGACTATCTCTCTTTACATTGATGGGATAAGTTTTTAATGAAAGTGTATATTTTATAGGATTTTGTGATGTGTGTTCACTACAATTAAAGATTTGTATATTTTAGAGGATTTTGTGATGTGTGTTCACCGCAATTAGAGATTTGTCCTATATGTCGTATGTTAATTATGGAGAGAAGAGAAATAAGTGTAACAACCAGCAGCCCAGAAAATTTACCTAGTTCAGAACCAGATATTTTTGACAGACAAAATTAACTACACCAATTCCGATTATTAGTACCAGAGTTATGGCCCTTGACCACTTCAAAAAATCTTGTCGACGCTCTAGAGGCCAAAGTTAATATCCGATTGACTTTAAATTGATTCACAGTGTTGAAGGTCATGAGACGAAGAAGCCTATTGATTTTCATTTCCGATAATTAGTGCCAGAGTTATGGCCCTTGATCTCTTCAAAAAACTTGTGGACGCTCTAGAGGCCAAAGTTAATATCCGATTGACTTCAAATTCATACACAGTGTTTAAGAACATAAGACGAAAGAGCCTATAGATTTTCAGCGATTTCCGTTAATTAGTGCCAGAGTTATGGCCCTTGATCACTTCAAAAAATCGTGTGGGTGCTCTAGAGGCCAAAGTTAATATCCGATTGACTTTAAATTTATTCACAGTGTTGAAGGTCATGAGACAAAGAAACCTATTGATTTTCAGCGATTTCTGATAATTAGTGCCAGAGTTGTAGTCCTTGATCACTTCAAAAAATCTTGTGGATGCTCTAGAGGCCAAACTTAATATGCGATTGACTTAAGATTGATACACAGAGTTTAAGGTGTTGAAACGAACAAATATTTTGATTTTCAATGAATTTTGATAACTGAACAGCTAAATCCATCATATTAAATGTTTCCTATACTAATTGTTAGTGCAGGGCAAAACTTTATAGAAAGCAAACTAATTCTAATAATTTTCTTATAATTACATAATGAGTTGTTATTCTTAATCAAATTTTAGTGTATTATAAATGTTTCATTACCCAAAAAAGTAAAAATATGCGACAACTCTTGTTGACTGCCCGGACGAATTAGCTGCTGTGGGCGTATGTTTCGTTGCCTGGCAATCTATCTTTGTTAAACTTATTAAGCTTCTGTATGTATTACACATGAAAGCTTATTGTTTCTGTTAAGATTATTAAGCTTTCATATTACATATGAAACCTTATTGTTTTTGTTAAGATTATTATTATTATTATTTTTTTTTTGTGTGTCATTTCTGCAAATCGGATTTCTCAGAATCTAACCATGGGATCTTTCTGAAACTTTCACCTACCCCCCCAAAACTGGGTGGCAGTTTTTGCTTAAATATATTTTCAAAACGTTTTACGAATTCGAAATCACCGAAATTTACGAACGAGTGAATTTGACCTGCATTACTGTAACTCTGTGACTATTTGACCTATTTTACTAATTTTTTTTTCTTTGAGTACCTTGACAAAAATCATTGTCAACTGCAGTTTCAGATTTTCGAATTTCGAAAATTGGTCGCTGTGATTTCGAACCGGAAGTTGAGACCAACTTGACAACTTCTTTAATAGTTCTACGATTTTCATGAAATTTAGTATGTAAGTAGATCTTACCCATGTGACTTCAAAAATATAAATAGAAATTTTCTAAATTATCTCCCCTTGGTTAAATTAAGGATCAAAATTTTCAAAAAAATCGAAGAAATATAGGTCAGAATGACCTGATGTTTTTTTTTTGATACTAGATAAGTAAATACTGATTCGTATACAAAATATTGAGTTTGTGGATTGAACCGGAAGTGCCGCCATCTTGAAACGTGAAAAATCACAAAGGCTTTTTTGCTATTTTACTTACAGACACGGGGGTTATATTTTCTGAATCCTTCAAGGATGGCCTAAAAAACGTTCGGAGTAGAATTTTGATTTAGGTCAATTGATGGTCGCCATTTTGAAGTGAAAAAAAGAAGCAATTTGAAGGGCCGAGAATTTGGAACACAATAACTCTCCTTCTAATTGAGCTAGAATGTTCAAACTTGGTGTAGACGTTCACTAGGTCACTGTCTTGATTGAGTTCAAAGATGAGCATTTTCTGCCTAGGGTAAGCAGAGATAAGCAAGCTGATTTGTTGATTCTTTAGGGCACGATAACTTTGGTTATAATGAAGGGAGGGCGATGAAACTCTTGTCAATCGAAAGTCAAATAGCTAACCTGTTGTTTGAAATCATTGTATCATTTTTTCTTAAATGTCCGAGGTAGCCGACAAAAAGAGATTGAAAATCCAAAAAGGCGTATTTTTACAATTTTGAGCATGTTTAAAGGTCTTTCTCGTAAAGTCAACATGTGTTTCCTGCAAATCGGATTTCTCAGAATCTAACCATAGGATGTTTCTGAAACTTTGACCTACCCCTCCAAAAATGGGTGGTGAGTATTAATTAAATATATTTTCAAAACGTTTTAAGCATTCAAAATCACCGAATTTTACGAACGAGTGAATTTGACCTGCATTACTGTAACTCTGTGACTATTTAACCTATTTTACTAATTCTTTTTTCTTTGAGTACCCTGACAAAAATCATTTTCAACTGCAGTTTCAGATTTTCGAATTTCGAAAATTCGTCGCTGTGATTTCGAACCGGAAGTTGAGACCAACTTGACAACTTCTTTAATAGTTGTACGATTTTCATGAAATTTAGTATGTAAGTAGATCTTACCGATGCAACTTTAAAGATCTCCTTAGAAATTTTCTAAATTATCTCCCCTTGGTGAAATTAGGGATTCAAGTTTTCAAAAAAATCGAAGAAATATAGGTCAGAATGACCTGATTTTTTTTTGGATACTAGATAAGTAAATACTGATTCGTACACAAAATATTGAGTTTGTGGATCGAACCGGAAGTGCCGCCATCTTGAAACGTGATAAATCACAAAGGCTATTGAGTTATTTTATTTACAGACATGGGAGTTACATTTTCGGAATCCTTGAAGGAATGCCTAAAAATCTATCGGATCAGAATTTTGATTTCGGTCACGTGATGGTCACCATTTCGAACTGCATATGAGAAAAAGTGAAAAATCGACATTAACGAGCACGTGAATGAAAGCAATAGGCCGTAGTTTGGAGAATATGTCTCCTATTTCCAAAATGAATACATTTCTGGATAGCCGGGATCAGGGTCGAAATATTGTTATTTGAAAATGTCACATTTTCGAATTTTGTCTTTGATGTTTTTCGTGCCGATAAAGTTGTTTACGATTGAAAAATCATAAAAACTTCGCTATATTTTGACCGATTTTAATGATTTTTTTTCTTGATGAGATTATTTACATGACCCATCACATGTGACAGGAAGTGACTGTTAATATGAAAGCTTTAATATCTGCTTTGCAGATCTAGTTATTATTATTTTTTTTTGTGTGTAGTTTCTGCAAATCGGATTTCTCAGAATCTAACCATAGGATCTTTCTGAAACTTTGGCCCCCTTAAAAAAAAATGGGTTGCGAACGTTGATTAAATATATTTTCAAAACGTTTTAAGCATTCGAAATCATCGAATTTTACGAACGAAAAAACTCACAATGCATAGCCGTAACTTTGTTATTTATTGACTTACTTTACTAATTCTTTTTTCTTTGAGTACTTTGACATAAGTCAGTTTCACCTGCAGTTTCAAATTTTCGAATTTCGAAAATTCGTCGCTGTGATAACTGATTTCGTTCCAGATGTTATGACCAATTTTACAACTTTTTGAAATGTGGTCGTATATTTTCGTCACCCCGTCGGTCCAATTGCTTGTGGACGCTCTAAAGACTAAAGTTAATATCCGTGTATTATGCAAGAGCTAAAACTGTCGATTGTATGTCTTTCTTTTGACCTGAAATGTTATCTAAATTTTTGATTAGACATTAATTAACTTATCTAGAACATAATCAACTCTTGATGCTTTCGCTAGTCTGCGATATTTACTGGATTATAACCCGATCTGCTGCTCATTCATGATTAAATCAAAAAATGGATAATCGAGACTGTATCTTATTGTACCGACTTTAGTAATGATGATCGTGTCTAGACCCAAAATTCAATCGCTGAATTCTCGATTCAGACTGAAGCAATTTGGCTGAAATTTTCAGAATTTTCTGTTTTCATTAACTAGTTTTTAACTCTCAGCGCTTTATCTACTCTCCCATAATGTATCCTTAAATATTCATAGTGCGGCAAAACTTTAAACGACGTAGCTGCCTGCTGCCTGACTATCTCTCTTTACATTGATGGGATAAGTTTTTAATGAAAGTGTATATTTTAGAGGATTTTGTGATGTGTGTTTACTACAATTAAAGATTTGTATATTTTAGAGGATTTTGTGATGTGTGTTCACTGCAATTAGAGATTTGTCCTATATGTCGTATGTTAATTATGGAGAGAAGAGAAATAAGTGTAACAACCAGCAGCCCAGAAAATTTACCAAGTCCAGAACCAGATAGTTTTGACAGACCAAGTTAATTTCATCAATTCATCTTCTGTAAAATATCCAATCCAAACATTTTTATACGCCACACATGTCCGTTGGCCCATCCATAAACAATTGGCGATGGAGTCTAGAGTTTTGAATGAATTTTATATAAACCATTGGGGACAGGAGAGGATGATCACTATCTTTTCATGGCAGACTTGTCCCAGGTTTTATACGCCCACCTGTTCATGTGGACGTATATTCTCGTCGACCCTTTGTGGCCGTCGGTTCGTCTTTTCATAATTGTTTGTGAACACTTTACAGGTCATAATTTTATCCGATTTGGTTTAATCTTGAAATGTATGTGTATAACCCACAGAAATCGATGCCTGTCGATATTCGCGCATATCGGACCATGACCTCCCGAATTATGGCCCCTGATTGTACGAAAAATCGCGTTTTTAGCTTGTTGAATCTATAACGGTCACAATTTTTTATTTAATTTAAAAAAATTGAATATATCGCCGTTCCACCCCAAGAGTGGTTGAGTTCGACTTTCGTAAAAATCGGAACGAAACTGACGAACAAAATATTGTGTATCAGGGTTGTGGATCCTCTGCAGATCACAATTTTTTATCTGATTTTGATGAAATTAGCAACCCAAATATCTTGTTTCCTTTCCATTTTCGTACATATCGATTCCTTACTTTCTAAATTATGGCCGCTGATTGTACGAAAAATCGCGCTTTTAGGTCACAATTATTTTCCGATTTAAGAAACCGTTCGAAATACCTCCTTTACAAAGAGAGAGAGAAATGGGGTTTAACGTCCACTAGACACAAACTAGGTCATTTTGGGACTAACGCATTGTTTAATTTTTGATCTCAATAATTCGCTTTCGTGTAGGGGTCTTTAGCAGTTGGAGGAAACAGGTAAATTTAGTTTGTGGAACCTCTAGAGGTCACAATTTTGATTTCAATGAAACTTGAAATGCAAGATTATAACCCAAAGGTCTTGGTTCGCATAAATTGGATTGTAACTTCCTGAATTATGACCCCTGATTGTACGAAAAATCACATTATTAGCTTGTGGTGCCTCTAGAGGGCACAATTAATATCCGATTAGAAAAATGTGTGAATATATTAATGTTACACACTAAGATATTGGTTTCTTTTGATAATCGCGGATAGCTGAACTGAGGTCACAATTTTTTTCCGATTTTAAAAACCGTGTAAATACATCACCATTCTACCATAAACAAGGTTGAATTGGAATTTCAGAGAATCGAAATGAAACTCTTTGTACGAAAATTGTGTAGACGTGTGTAATAGGAAGGTTGTGGACCCTCTTTGATGAGGGGGGGGGGGCTAGTGATCTAGAGTGCCGCGCTTTGACCTCTAGCTGGCCGGTCACCTCTGGCTTGCGGGTGTGGTTTCAATCCCTGGTGTGAGCGTATGTGGCACTCTGGTTTCATCCCACTGCTAAAGACCCCTACGCGCAAGCGAATTATTGAAATAAAATCAAACCATATGTAAGTCCAAAAAGGAGCTAGTTTGTGTCGAGTGGACTTTAAACACCATCTCCCTCTCTCTCTCTCTCTCTCTCTCTCTCTCACTCTCGATTTTGGTGAAACTTCATGTCCCAAGGATCTCTGTCTCCTTTGATATTTGCACATTTCAGGCCATAACTTTCTCGATTATTGCCCCTGATTATACAAAAAAATCGCGTTGTTTTTAGATAGTTCTCTATCCATCTCTTGCAAAATGTGGCAGCGTAACCTGTCTGGCAGCCGCTTGTTACGAAAATCTTGTATGTACAGGTTTAAACTTATTTTCTTCCAATTTAGTGTGAAGCATCAAAGGACGGACCTTCTCGATTTCCAGTGCTCTGCAACTTTTGGTTCCAGAGTTACTCTGTCGTATCTGTAGCATTTTTACCAAGCCTCGTTCTGAACAAAATATCTCGTTCCAAAAACAGGGCGATTTAAAAAAAATCGCGTTTTGGAACTCCAGACAACGAGGCATTTTTTTTTTTTACCTCGTTTAGACAGAAATGCCGAGGTTTTTAGTGTGATCGAGTTTGGTATCAAAATATACGTCAAAATATACGTTTTCAGGGTTACTGATTCCATTTCCATACACATTTTGTGATTGGGATTTATTCAAACTCTCACTTCAACTTCTAAACCCTTTTCCTGATGCACTGCTAACTTAACCTCCCAACAAAGGTTTTATAATTGACATGCATTTGACGACCTGCTGTTCAACTCGGGGTTAATTTAGACGGGCATACGCCAAAAATGTGCCATGAGGAAAGTTTTTTTTCCCAAATAGTGGCGCTATGGCCTACTCTTTTATCGAATTTCAATCCTAAAATTTTGCCCGACAAATCACCCTTTTTAGATTGTGGTCCTTTTGAAGGTCAAAATTATAATCTGATATACAAAAACGTTTGATGATATCACCATTGCTTGGTAATGAAGGTTGAGTTTGAATTTCATGAAAATCGGACCAAAATTGACAGACAAAATGGGCGTCGTTTGTACGCAAATAGTGTAATTATATCAAAGTTGTGGACCCTATAGAGGTCGCAATTTTAATTCGATTTTGATAAAACTTAAAATCCATGTTTATAACCTAAAGATCTTGGTTCCTTTCCATATTTACGCATATCGGATTGTAACTTCCTGAATTATGACCCCTGATTGTCCGAAAAATCGCCTTATATTACTTGTGGTCCCCCTGGAGGTCGCAATTATTATCCGATTTAAAAAAAAAACCATTTGATTATATCACCGTTACACCGTAATGAAGGTTGAGTTTGAATTTCGTGAAAATCGGACCAAAACTGCTGGACAAAATGGCCGCCGCTTGTACGCGAATAGTGTAACAATATTGTATATCAAGTGGACCTGTAGACGTCACAATTTTAATTTGATTTTGATGAAACTTGAAACAGAGTTTAAGTTCTAGCTTGAGACCAACAAGTATATTGATTTTCAATGAATTTGATAATTGTACAGCTAAATCCATAATGTTAAATGTTTCGTAAACTAAACATTAGCATGGGGCAGAACTTTGTAAAAAAAACAAACAAATTCTAATGATTTTTGATCATTACTTAATATGCGACAACTCTTGTTGACTGCCCGGACGATTTAGCTGCTGGTGGGCGTATGTTTCGTTGCCTGGCAACCTATTTTTTGTTTGTGTGTATGTGTGTTGGCTACAGGCAACAATTCTTAATGGATTGTCTTAGAACTTGGCATATATATTCCTTATAGACCAAGGCCGGCTACTATTGATTTTGGTGCATGTCCGACCCTTGCAGAGAGAGTCGCCGCAATTCTGAATGGATCAGTTTAGACATTGGCATATGTATTCCTTATAGCCTCAGGGCGGGAACGAAGGGGTAGAGTCACGCCCAATTCATGTGTTTAGCGCCTTGAGATCACAATTTTGAATGATTTATCTGGAAACTTACTATACTTATTCACCGCCCAGCCTCTGATTGTCCGATAAATCACATTTTTAGAGTGTGGACTCCATAGAGCTCACAATTTTGAACCTATTTTGATGAAACTTGAAACTGTCTGAATTACGGCCCCTGATTGTATGAAAAATCTCTTTTTATACGCCCACATTTTCATGTGGACGTATATTGTCGTCGCCCCTGTTCGTCCGTTCGTCCGTCCGTCCGTCCACAATTGTTTGTGAACAGGCTATAGGTCACAATTTTTATCCGATTTCAATGAAACTTAAAATATAGGTTTATCACCCTAAGATCTCGGTTCCTTTCGATATTGGCATGTATCGGACTGTAACGTCGTGGGTTATGGCCCCTGATTGTACGAAAAATCACAATTTCGAATCAATTTGGATGAAACTTGAAATGCATGATTATAACCCAAAGATCTTGGTTCATTTCGATATTTGCACCAATCGGATCGTAACCTCCTGAATTATGGCCCCTGATTGTCCAAAAAATCGCCCTTTTTAGCTTGTGCTCCCTCTGGAGGTCAAAATTGTTATCCGATTGAAAATAAAAACGTTTGATTATATCACCGTTACAGAGTTATGGAGGTTGAGTTCGAATTTCGTGAAAATCGGATCAAAATTGACGGCCCGGACGATTTAGCTGCTGTGTGGGCGTCTGTTTCGTTGCCTGGCAACCTATTTTTTTCTTTAGCTTGTTCTCTATCCATCTCTTGCAAAATGGGACTGGGGAACAAGCTCAGCCTATGTAAAACCCATCTCCCTAAATTAAATAACTTGTACATATATATATTATAAATGAAAAATGGGTGTAATATACATAGTTAAAATGGTAAACACATACATACTAAATAAAACATTATAAAATGGGTGAAAATGCCAGAGTTGCAGCCTTTGATCTTTTTGAAATATCCTGTGGACGCACTAGAGGCTAAGTTAATATCTGATTGACTTTAAATTTGTACATAGTATACTTTCCTCAACTTAAACCTTCTTCCTTCAGATGTAATATCTGGAGAGAAATGCCTACCGCTAACCTTTCATCCCTGCAGTAGTCATACAATAGGAATGCGGTGCCATGGCTCTGCTTTATAAACCTCCAAGTCTCCAACTCTCACTTCAACTTCTAAACCCCCTTCCTGATGCACTGCTAACTTAACCTCCCAACAAAGGTTTTATAATTGACATGCATTTGACGACCTGCTGTTCAACTCGGGGTTAATTTAGACGGGCATACGCCAAAAATGTGCCATGAGGAAAGTTTTTTTTCCCAAATAGTGGCGCTATGGCCTACTCTTTTATCGAATTTCAATCCTAAAATTTCCTGTGGGTGGCTGCTTAATGCAGATTCTACTGTACATCGGTGTTTTATACCAACCTAAAACTATTTATCCCTTTATGTGCAATAACACAAGAATGAGAGACGCCGGAAAATCCCGATGATGACCTTTCCCGCCAAACCCAGGGACCTCCATCTGCAGATAATCGAAACATCGACTCACCGAATCGCCGTGACTACCCAAACCGGTGTAGTTCAGGGCAACCTAATACATGTATATGTAATGAGATGGTTCGAGATAAAATTGAAAAGAAAAACCAAATATTTCAATGTATTTAATACAAAACATCCAAATTACAACCTTTCTAATTCAAGAAAATTCTGAAGTAATTTTCTTGCCCCAACCTCGTTCGAATGGGTCCCATCTGCCAGGTCAGCTGACCCTATATTATTATGCCTAATTAAATACCAGGAATTAGCTGACGCCATTCTAGCTAAATTTTTATTCACCAACGAAACCCTTGCATTTATATCTACCTCTGAAGTCTTTAACACAGATTACAAAAATATTGTAGAGCTTTTAAACAAATCATTTAAGACATTTCGAAGAATGTCAAAATCACGAAAACATTGAGCTAACTGTTCAAACTCGAAGTGGGTTCTGTTAATATTATTGATTCCGACGTGAATGTGAAAATTCAAGACACAGATTGTGCCAAATTAATCAAATTCCGAGGTACATGTATATCCAAAATTGATGCCCCTGGAATTGAAAAGACTTTGATACCCGACATATTAACAATACTACGTACAATAGAATCCCCTATAAGCAACATTGAATGGTGACGTAATACTGGCGCCCTAAAGAAAACTGGACCGAAATTAAATAAATTTGCCTTCCGAGTTTGAAAACAAAATCTTACAATCCACAAATTCCAAGGTAAACCAAATTTTCCTTTTCGGAAACCTCCCTTACTTGGGTATAACAGAATGTTTTTGTCACCTTTATACGCTAATACAAGGAAATATGTGGAAACCAAACTAGGACAGGGGAGATTGCCGGAACAATCAAGGTACAGTTTATTTGCTTTATAAAGTTAATAACGGCAGAGATAATATTAAAAGGGGGGAAGGCATACGTGTTCTCGTGTGAACTTATCGACTGTGTAAAAACATTTATACCTGACGTGTTTGGAGTTCTATACGGGGTGTATGGGGGGAGAGTGATCCCTCCCCTTCATAGCGTTACAATCAAGAGACATGAGATCAATGCTAAATGCTAAATCTGAAAGACAAGCATCCGATTTTAAAAAGGCCCTGGACGGACCATCAGCAGGATTATCCGAAGATGGAATGAAAACTAAATTCATGTGAATATTGAATTCTTGCAGAATAAAAAATATATCCTTAAGAATGTTATTTAAAATTGAAGACCGCCTCCCTTGTTTTTTCCAGCTATCTAAAAGGGGTTTATTATCGATATTAACAGCGGTATTCTTTAACATCATGTCTAATACAAATTAAAGCCCTTAAAAGAGCTAAAGCCTCTTTTATCATGATTGGGTAATCGATTTCAGATGACCGCCTATAGTCCCCAAAATACTGTTCCTGACTATTGACAATAAACTCAGCACCCCATTTGAAATTTGAAGCATCAACAGACAAACATAATCGATTTCACATGACCGCCAATAGTCCCCGAAATACTGTTTCTGACTACTGAGAATAAACTCCGCACCCCATTTGAAATTTGAAGCATCAGTAGACAAACATAAAACTAAGTGCTCTTCCTTAACCCATTGTTTAGAACCCTGCCAGTCAGATAAAAAAAAAAAAAAAAAAAAAATTTCCTTCCTCAATTCTAACGATAAAAGACATTCAAATTCTTTCGAAGCCGACAACATTGAAATCGCGTTAAAACATTCCGACGCAAATAATTTCGCTCCTGGTACTGCTAAAGAAAACGAAATTATTTTCCCAGCAAATCTTTGCAAAGATAATAAATTTATACTATTAGATTCTAATATAAATTTTCTTAGGGACAAAAATTTACAAACCTTTTCCTCTGTTAGACGAAAGGTCTGTTTTTGCGCATCAACCCACATTCCTAAATAAATTAAACGTTGTGTTGGGATTAAAGTAGACTTCTGCAAACCCCCCAAAAAAATCCCAAGACGAACTACAACTTCACAAGAAACGCAAATTGCGATTTTAGTGCGTTCAAAGTTTGACAATGACAAATAATTTCGCTCCTGGTACTGCTAAAGAAAACGAAATTATTTTCCCAGCAAATCTTTGCAAAGATAATAAATTTATACTATTAGATTCTAATATAAATTTTCTTAGGGACAAAAATTTACAAACTTTTTCCTCTGTTAGACGAAAGGTCTGTTTTTGCGCATCAACCCACATTCCTAAATAAATTAAACATTGTGTTTGGATTAAAGTAGACTTCTGCAAACCCCCCCAAAAAAATCCCAAGACGAACTACAACTTCACAAGAAACGCAAATTGCGATTTTAGCGCGTTCAAAGTTTGACAATGACAAATTAGAATTTATCTGCTCAACGAAACGATCATCGATATAAATTAGGTTATTTACACCAATAGAACGTAAATAGGAAGAAACATGAGTATTTAAGGTAAAAGCAGAATTCTTCCATCCGAATGGAATAGTGTTGCATACATAATATACGTTATTCCACTGAAAACCTAAAAGTTTACGTGAGTTTCTGGATACAAAAACATGGAGATACCCACTCTTGTCATCTAATTTTGTTAGAAAAGAAGAATCGGTCACAAATCTAGGAATATCATTTAATGAATCTAAGGAAAACGGGCAATCCTTCATCCAACAATTAAGATATCTCATGTTTAAAAATAATCGTGGTTTAGTATGGCGGTATATATTAGTGCCAAAATTCTTACATGCTATCGTCTAATTTCTAACCTCCATTCATGTAATCCTTGTAAGACATATAGAAATAGAAATTACAAATAAAACACTTATATGGATATACTACTTCTGAAATTTATTAACAAGCTACGTTTCGATACTCATACAGGTATCGTTCTCAAGCAAATAATGACTAATAACAAAAATGTGGTACAATATATAGTTAACAAAATAAACAATGATATGAAACCTTACTATGATTAAGAAACCATTTGTGATGATCATAGGAAATTATTGTCTGATTAGAGTAATTAGCGTTCACTGATTGTCTAGTAAAAGTGGACGACACCTTTGTTATAATGGAACCAAACCAGAATCCACAGAACCTTCTAGATCATCTTAACAGTGTCCACCCCCGAATGAAATTTACTGCAGAATTAGAAAACGACAACAGATTACCCTTCCTTGATGTATTAGTAAACAATTCAGCGCAGAACCTAACAACTACTGTTTACCGAAAACCCACCCACACAGACCAATACGTCCACAACAGTTCAAACCACCCCACTAAAGTGAAAACCGGCATAAAAGGCACACTGACAAGACGCGCAAAATCAATATGTGACGATGAACTCCTTGAAGAAGAACTACAACATATCAACCACGTCCTAACAGAATATAATGATTACCCTAGCAGCATAGTTGAATCTACGATGAAGAAGACCTTAACGCATACCTGTAAACCACCTTCAGCTATAAAACAGAACTACCCCATATTTATTTCCATCCCGTACATAGGACCAGCCAGTTACCAAATTAAACGTATTTTAAAAGAACAGTTAGGGGCAGATATAGTTTTTAGTAGCGGAACCACACTGAAAACAGTCTTAAAAGCAAATGGGAGAATACAACAACCAAAAGAAGACCCAAAGGGCGTTATCTACAAAATAAATTGTGACTGCAATAAGGAATATGTTGGAGAAACATCACGGCCGATTTCAGTAAGGATAAAGGAGCACGCAACTGCAGTAAGAAAACAAGAAATTAACAAATCAGCAATAGCAGAACATATTTCGGAAAACCCACGGCACAAAATAGAATGGGACAACACAAAAATCCTAATAGAAACATTCCTGAATGGAAAAGCCGAGTCCTCAGAGAAGCCCTAGAAATCCAAAAACATCAACCAAAATTGAACAGAGACACAGGTCATTATCTCCCAAATCTTTGGGTGGATTTACTAGACAATCAGTGAACACTAATAATTTCCTATGATCATCATAAATGGTTTCTTAATCATAGTAAGGTTTCATATCATTGTTTATTTTGTTAACTATTTTGTTAAAAATTGAACAGAGACACAGGTCATTATCTCCCAAATCTTTGGGTGGATTTACTAGACAATCAGTGAACACTAATTACTCTAATCAGACAATAATTTCCTATGATCATCATAAATGGTTTCTTAATCATAGTAAGGTTTCATATCATTGTTTATTTTGTTAACTATATATTGTACCACATTTTTGTTATTAGTCATTATTTGCTTGAGAACGATACCTGTATGAGTATCGAAACGTAGCTTGTTAATAAATTTCAGAAGTAGTATATCCATATAAGTGTTTTATTTCCATTCATGTAACTTGTAACCTCCATTCATGTAACTTCTAACTTCCATTCACGTAATTTCTAATTTAAGACAATGTATAATTCAACTTCTTTATTTGTTCAGTGTAAATATCAATTCTATTTCATCTTATTTCTATTATTGAGGCGAAAAATGTCTACTTCATTGTGGTATTACATGTTAAGCATGAACGGCAAACAAATTTAGAATTTTGATACTTCTACCTAGCAACCATCATTATGACATCGTTTGGTGTCGCCACTGTGTGCTGAATTGGATGATTGCGCACCTGATCGGGACCATAATTGGTATAAACGACCCATTCTTGGTTTGGTTGAAGGTTGGAAGGAGTGCTGAGAGAGAGAGAGAGAGAGAGAGAGAGAGAGAGAGAGAGAGAGAGAGAGAGAGAGAGAGAGGTCACTTAGTATTAAGGGGGGTGGCTCCAATTCAATGAGAAAATATTTGTTTTTTAAATTGCACTGTCAACTATTAAAGCTAATGCTCTGAAATTTTCAGGACTTTATCGTTATCACACAAGTTTTTGAAAAATTTGCATTTCGGAACCTGGACCATGCCCAGTATCCATAATCCAGTATGGCCACCCCATGCCATTGAGGAAAAGCGTAACAAAAAAACTGCTTGATAAAATATAGATTGTTATATATCCAGTCCTACTAAAGCTACCAAGGAACATAATTATCTATATTGGAATGTCATAAGCTGTAGTAGAAACAAGTAATTAAAATAAATGTCAAATTTATTGAATATTTTCTCATTTAATTGGAGCCACCCCCCTTAAACTCAGTATCTGTGTAGGCCTATCCATAACATTTATACCCTGTGTTAATATAGACCAACTGCATATAGATATTAATTATTGGCTCAACCGTAAAAAAAAATAAAATAAAATTCTCCAAATCCCGTTTAGCTTATATTTGAAATAGAAAATGAAATGAAATGAAAGAGGGTTTAACGCCCTACTGTTTCGTTCCGAACCGGGCTAATGGAGACGGACATACGCCATACAGTGTGCTTTAGGGAAATATTGCCCGGAGAGCGGATCTACGACGTGGACTTATATCGAAGTCTAACGGTCACGGGATCTTTTACGTGCACGCCAACATGTACATGGAACCTCGGGTTTTCATCCCATCGGAACGACAAGACACTAATAAGGGGGAACCACGCCAGAAAATCTGGATGAAATTTTTTCGACCAATGCAGGGGTCGAACTCCCGACCCACAGCCTAGCGAGCCTGCGTCTTACCTACTTAGCCACGGTATTCGAAATAATATTTGCAAACCATACATTTATATCTCGTTCAATGTTGTTTAGAGGGTAGGATGGCCGAATGGTTAGCACGTGCACGCTGTAACATAAGGTCTGTCATTGAATGAACTGGCGTGGTTTCGATTTCCCGTTTTTACGTGACATGGAGCAGAGCCGCCTTTCCAACCTCGTGGGTTTTCTCCGGGTCCTCCGGTTTCCTCCCACTGCTAAACACTCCTACGCGCAAGCGAATTATTGAAATACAATGAACGGTGTTAATACCGAAATGACCTGGTTGGTGTCGAGTTGATGTTAAACCCCATGTCCCCATCTCTCTCTCCCGATGTTGTTTTCAATTTTAACACTCAGGCAAGCCACTCAATCTGACGAAGAGGGGGTCGTTTGTATCAATAGAATGGTCCCGATCAGGTGCTCAATTCCCAAACTGAGCACACGGTGGCGACACCAAACGATGTCATAATGATGGTTGCTAGGTAGATGTATCAAAATTCTAAATTTGTTTGCCGTTCATGCTTAACATGTAACACCACAATGAAGTAGACATTTTTCGCCCCAATATTAGAAATAAGATGAAATAGAATTGATATTTACACTGAACAAATAAAGAAGTTGAATTATACATTGTCTTAATTAAGAAATTACATGAATAGAAGTTAGAAGTTACATGAATGGAGGTTAGAAATTACATGAATAGAAGTAAGAAATTAAACGAAAGCATGTTAGAATTTTGGCACTAATATACCGCCATAGTTTAGTAGGCTCGACAGTTAATGGAGAAACTACGTAAGGCGGGGATACTTCATTTACTCTACCCCAAACAGTAATGGCGCCAGTGGAAAGACGGTTCTTAATTTCCGTTGTAATAAAATCTTGAAAATTTAGACAAGAGTTAAAATTAGAAAACACTTTAGAAGGTGGATAGCTATGATCATATTTTCTACTTCCATAAAACCCGTTAAAATGAACTACGAAGTTTTCTACATTAACTCCGTCACTTAACCAATTCAAAATATTTATAGAATCCGGTGAGTCAAACAAAATATCCCGCCATTTATCAACATGCGAGTGAATACTTCCTGCCCTAAAGTTATTGGGATCCCTAAAAACTAAATTCTGTATAGAAGCTTCCAAAGGGTTACATAACACATTTTCAGCTGTCTTGACTTCTGTCCACTGACAAGGTTTTCCTTCATAGTCTACACAAGTGTTACATATTTCCTCAACACTCTAGAAATATATAAAGCAAACAAACTATATTTTACATTAATTTAGCAATAACATGGCCCATTTCCCAACATTTATAACATATAATTTGGGGACTTTGCGGTATAAACCGGGGCTTATGAGATCTTTGTTTTGAAGGTTGATCCCCTCTCCCATGCTTTAATAAACTTCTGTTCCTTTTCCATTAACTGATATTCTTTTTTGGATGAAAGCATGAAAACAATCGAAGAGCCCACATTAGGATTATGTTTGTTCGCAAAAACCGCTGGAGAATAAAACCATATTCCTCCGCACTTTGGTCGCATGACTTCCTTGCTTTCTCGTCAAGAAGAATGAGTTTCTGGTGCAGAGTGTCAAGGTTTATGTCAGAAGTTCTAGAGGCATATTCTTTAACTTCTCTAACCATTACCTCAACCGACTCTTGCTCTTGTTTGTGTTTCTGTTCTTCCAGTTGTTCTTTTAACCTTTTAATTTACAAATTAAACGAGACTTACCTGTAAGTTGAAGTTTGATTATAATTTTACCTTTCCTATGACAATCTTGGAGGTCATTTGAGATGCGCGCGCCACATTTTACCATTCTTCAAAGAGGGCATGGTTATAAGAAATTAATAGAATAGGGAAGGGGAAATCAGATCACCCTTTGACTAAAGTCTCAGCCCAATAAAAAAAGGCAGTGTGAAGTTAGCTCGATTTTCGTTTTTCGTTTTTCAATATTGGTGAATATCGAAAAACGAGCTACTCGTTTTTCGATATTGGCGAATAACGAAAAACAACTAGCTCGTTATTCGATATTGGCGAATGTTGAAAAACGAGCTACTTGTTTTTCGACATTCAAACTTGAATCTCAAAAAAGTAGATTTGATGGAGGTATTTCAGTAGAATGTCTCCAAAACACATTTTATTAAATACGTTTTCTAAAACGAAATAAAGATATCATAATTCAGGATGCCTGAGCAGTGGATTCATATAAAAACTGCTCTTTCTCCTTGTTTTTTGATATTGGCGAATCTCGAAAAACGAGCTTCTCGTTTTTCGATATTCAAACTTGAATATTAAAAAAAGCAGATTTGAAGGATGTATATCTACAGAATGTCTCCAAAATAAATTTTATTAAATCAATGATCTAAAACGAACTAAAGATATCATAATTGAGGATGCCTGAGCAGTGGATTCACATAAAAACTTTTCTTTCTCGTTGTTTTTCTCGTTTATATTGGCGAATCTCGAAAAACAAGCCACTCGTTTTTCGATATTCGAACTTGAATGTCAAAAAAACAGATTTGATGGGTGTTTATCTACAGAATGTCTCCATGACACATTTGATTAAATTAGTGATCTAAAACGTACTAAAGGCATCATAATTGAGGATGCCTGAGCAGTGCATTCACATAAAAACTGCTCTTTCTCCTTGTTTTTTGATATTGGCGAATCTCGAAAAACGAGCCACTCGTTTTTCGATATTCAAACTTGAATATCAAAAAAGCAGATTTGATGGATGTTTATATACAGAATGTCTAAATTGACACATTTTATTAAATAAGTGATCTAAAACGAACTAAATACATCATAATTGGGGATACCCGAGCAGTGGATTCACATAAAAACTACTCTTTCTCCTTGTTATGTGATATTGGCGAATCTCGAAAAACGAGCTACTCGTTATTAGATATTCAAACTTGAATATTAAAAAAGCAGATTTGAAGGATGTATATCTACAGAATTTCTCCAAAACACATTTTTTTAAATCAATGATCTAAAATGAACTACAAATATCATAATTGAGGATGCCTGAGCAGTGGATTCACATAAAAACTTTTTTTCTCGTTGTTTTTTTTTTGATATTGGCGAATCTCGAAAAACGAGCCACTCGTTTTTCGATATTCAAACTTGAATATCAAAAAAGCAGATTTGAAGGATGTATATCTACAGAATTTCTCCAAAACACATGTTATTAAATCAATGATCTAAAACGAACTAAAACTATCATATTTGAGGATGCCTGAACAGTGGATTCACATAAAAACTTTTCTTTCTCTTTGTTTTTTGATATTGGCGAATCTCGAAAAACGAGCTACTCGTTATTCGATATTCAAACTTGAATATTAAAAAAGCAGATTTGAAGGATGTATATCTACAGAATTTCTCCAAAACACATTTTATTAAATCAATGATCTAAAACGAACTAAAAATATCATAATTGAGGATGCCTGAGCAGTGGATTCACATAAAAACTTTTCTTTCTCGTTGTTTTTTGATATTGGCAAATCTCGAAAAACGAGCCACTCGTTTTTCGATATTCAAACTTGAATATCAAAAAAGCAGATTTGATGGATATCTATCTACAAAATGTCTCTATGACACATTTGATTAAATGAGTGATCTAAAACGAACTAAAGATATCATAATTCAGGATGCCTGAGCAGTGGATTCATATAAAAACTGCTCTTTCTCCTTGTTTTTTGACATTGGCGAATCTCGAAAAAGGGGCCATTCGTTTTTCGATATTCATACTTGAATATCAAAAAAGCAGATTTGATGGATGTTTATATACAGAATGTCTAAATTGACAAATTTTATTAAATGAGTGATCTAAAACGAACTAAATACATCATAATTGGGGATGCCCGAGCAGCGGATTCACATAAAAACTGCTCTTTCTCCTTGTTTTTTGATATTGGTGAATCTCGAAAAACGAGCTATTCGTTATTCGATATTCAAACTTGAATATTAAAAAAGAAGATTTGAAGGATGTATATCTACAGAATTTCTCCAAAACACATTTTATTAAATCAATGATCTAAAACGAAGTAAAGATATCATAATTGAGGATGCCTGAGCAGTGGATTCATATAAACTGCTCTTTCTCCTTGTTTTTTGATATTGGCGAATCTCGAAAAACGAGCCACTTGTTTTTCGATATTCAAACTTGAATATCAAAAAAGCAGATTTGATGGATGTTTATCTACAGAATGTCTAAATTGATACATTTTATTAAATGAGTGATCTAAAACGAACTAAATACATCATAATTGGGGATGCCCGAGCAGTGGATTCACATAAAAACTGCTCTTTCTCCTTGTTTTTTGATATTGGCGAATCTCGAAAAACGAGCCACTCGTTTTTCGATATTCAAACTTGAATATCAAAAAAGCAGATTTGATGGATGTTTATATACAGAATGTCTAAATTGATACATTTTATTAAATGAGTGATCTAAAACGAACTAAATACATCATAATTGGGAATAACCGAGCAGTGGATTCACATAAAAACTGCTCTTTCTCCTTGTTTTTTGATATTGGCGAATCTCGAAAAACGAGCCACTCGTTTTTCGATATTCAAACTTGAATATCAAAAAAGCAGATTTGATGGATGTTTATATACAGAATGTCTAAATTGACACATTTTATTAAATAAGTGATCTAAAACGAACTAAATACATCATAATTTGGGATGCCCGAGCAGTGGATTCACATAAAAACTGCTCTTTCTCCTTGTTATTTGATATTGGCGAATCTCGAAAAACGAGCTACTCGTTATTCGATATTCAAACTTGAATATTAAAAAAAGCAGATTTGAAGAATGTATATCTACAGAATTTCTCCAAAACACATTTTATTAAATGAATGATCTAAAACGAACTACAAATATCATAATTGAGGATGCCTGAGCAGTGGATTCACATAAAAACTGCTCTTTCACCTTGTTTTTTGATATTGGCGAATCTCGAAAAACGAGCTACTTGTTATTCGATATTCAAACTTGAATAACAAAAAAGCAGATTTGATGGATGTTTATATACAGAATGTCTAAACTGACACATTTTATTAAATAAGTGATCTCAAACGAACTAAATACATCATAATTGGGGATGCCCGAGCAGTGGATTCACATAAAAACTGCTCTTTCTCCTTTTTTTTTGATATTGGTGAATCTCGAAAAACGAGCTACTCGTTATTCGATATTCAAACTTGAATATTAAAAAAGAAGATTTGAAGGATGTATATCTACAGAATTTCTCCACAACACATTTTATTAAATCAATGATCTAAAACGAACTAAAGATATCATAATTGAGGATGCCTGAGCAGTGGATTCATATAAAAACTGCTCTTTCTCCTTGTTTTTTAATATTGGCGAATCTCGAAAAACGAGCCACTTGTTTTTCGATATTCAAACTTGAATATCAAAAAAGCAGATTTGATGGATGTTTACCTAAAGAATGTCTAAATTGACACATTTTATTAAATGAGTGATCTAAAACGAACTAAATACATCATAATTGGGGATGCCCGAGCAGTGGATTCACATAAAAACTGCTCTTTCACCTTGTTTTTTGATATTGGCGAATCTCGAAAAACGAGCTACTCGTTATTCGATATTCAAACTTGAATATCAAAAAATCAGATTTGATGGATGTTTATATACAGAATGTCTAAATTGACACATTTTATTAAATAAGTGATCTAAAACGAACTAAATACATCATAATTTGGGATGCCCGAGCAGTGGATTCACATAAAAACTGCTCTTTCTCCTTGTTATTTGATATTGGCGAATCTCGAAAAACGAGCTACTCGTTATCGATATTCAAACTTGAATATTAAAAAAAGCAGATTTGAAGAATGTATATCTACAGAATTTCTCCAAAACACATTTTATTAACTGAATGATCTAAAACGAACTACAAATATCATAATTGAGGATGCCTGAGCAGTGGATTCACATAAAAACTGCTCTTTCACCTTATTTTTTGATATTGGCGAATCTCGAAAAACGAGCTACTTGTTATTCGATATTCAAACTTGAATAACAAAAAAGCAGATTTGATGGATGTTTATATACAGAATGTCTAAACTGACACATTTTATTAAATAAGTGATCTCAAACGAACTAAATACATCATAATTGGGGATGCCCGAGCAGTGGATTCACATAAAAACTGCTCTTTCTCCTTGTTTTTTGATATTGGTGAATCTCGAAAAACGAGCTACTCGTTGTTCGATATTCAAACTTGAATATTAAAAAGAGGATTTGAAGGATGTATATCTACAGAATTTCTCCAAAACACATTTTATTAAATCAATGATCTAAAACGAACTAAAGATATCATAATTGAGGATGCCTGAGCAGTGGATTCATATAAAAACTGCTCTTTCTCCTTGTTTTTTAATATTGGCGAATCTCGAAAAACGAGCCACTTGTTTTTCGATATTCAAACTTGAATATCAAAAAAGCAGATTTGATGGATGTTTACCTAAAGAATGTCTAAATTGACACATTTTATTAAATGAGTGATCTAAAACGAACTAAATACATCATAATTGGGGATGCCCGAGCAGTGGATTCACATAAAAACTGCTCTTTCACCTTGTTTTTTGATATTGGCGAATCTCGAAAAACGAGCTACTCGTTATTCGATATTCAAACTTGAATATCAAAAAAGCAGATTTGATTGATGTTTATATACAGAATGTCTAAATTGACACATTTTATTAAATGAGTGATCTAAAACGAACTAAATACATCATAATTGGGGATGCCCGAGCAGTGGATTCACATAAAAACTGCTCTTTCACCTTGTTTTTTGATATTGGCGAATCTCGAAAAACGAGCTACTCGTTATTCGATATTCAAACTTGAATATCAAAAAAGCAGATTTGATGGATGTTTATATACAGAATGTCTAAATTGATACATTTTATTAAATGAGTGATCTAAAACGAACTAAATACATCATAATTGGGAATAACCGAGCAGTGGATTCACATAAAAACTGCTCTTTCTCCTTGTTTTTTGATATTGGCGAATCTCAAAAAACGAGCTACTCGTTATTCGATATTCAAACTTGAATAACAAAAAAGCAGATTTGATGGATGTTTATATACAGAATGTCTAAATTGACACATTTTATTAAATGAGTGATCTCAAACGAACTAAATACATCATAATTGGGGATGCCCGAGCTGTGGATTCACATAAAAACTGCTCTTTCTCCTTGTTTTTTGATATTGGCGAATCTCGAAAAACGAGCTACTCGTTATTCGATATTCAAACTTGAATATTAAAAAAGAAGATTTGAAGGATGTATATCTACAGAATTTCTCCAAAACACATTTTATTAAATGAATGATCTAAAACGAACTACAAATATCATAATGTAGGATGCCTGAGCAGTGGATTCACATAAAAACTGCTCTTTCACCTTGTTTTTTGATATTGGCGAATCTCGAAAAACGAGCTACTTGTTATTCGATATTCAAACTTGAATAACAAAAAAGCAGATTTGATGGATGTTTATTTATTATACAGAATGTCTAAACTGACACATTTTATTAAATAAGTGATCTCAAACGAACTAAATACATCATAATTGGGGATGCCCGAGCAGTGGATTTCCATAAAAACTGCTCTTTCTCCTTGTTTTTTGATATTGGTGAATCTCGAAAAACGAGCTACTCGTTATTCGATATTCAAACTTGAATATTAAAAAAGAGGATTTGAAGGATGTATATCTACAGAATTTCTCCAAAACACATTTTATTAAATCAATGATCTAAAACGAACTAAAGATATCATAATTGAGGATGCCTGAGCAGTGGATTCATATAAAAACTGCTCTTTCTCCTGGTTTTTTAATATTGGCGAATCTCGAAAAACGAGCCACTTGTTTTTCGATATTCAAACTTGAATATCAAAAAAGCAGATTTGATGGATGTTTACCTAAAGAATGTCTAAATTGACACATTTTATTAAATGAGTGATCTAAAACGAACTAAATACATCATAATTGGGGATGCCCGAGCAGTGGATTCACATAAAAACTGCTCTTTCACCTTGTTTTTTGATATTGGCGAATCTCTAAAAACGAGCTACTCGTTATTCGATATTCAAACTTGAATATCAAAAAAGCAGATTTGATTGATGTTTATATACAGAATGTCTAAATTGACACATTTTATTAAATAAGTGATCTAAAACGAACTAAATACATCATAATTTGGGATGCCCGAGCAGTGGATTCACATAAAAACTGCCCTTTCTCCTTGTTATTTGATATTGGCGAATCTCGAAAAACGAGCTACTCGTTATTCGATATTCAAACTTGAATATTAAAAAAAGCAGATTTGAAGAATGTATATCTACAGAATTTCTCCAAAACACATTTTATTAAATGAATGATCTAAAACGAACTACAAATATCATAATTGAGGATGCCTGAGCAGTGGATTCACATAAAAACTGCTCTTTCACCTTGTTTTTTGATATTGGCGAATCTCGAAAAACGAGCTACTTGTTATTCGATATTCAAACTTGAATAACAAAAAAGCAGATTTGATGGATGTTTATATACAGAATGTCTAAACTGACACATTTTATTAAATAAGTGATCTCAAACGAACTAAATACATCATAATTGGGGATGCCCGAGCAGTGGATTTCCATAAAAACTGCTCTTTCTCCTTGTTTTTTGATATTGGTGAATCTCGAAAAACGAGCTACTCGTTATTCGATATTCAAACTTGAATATTAAAAAAGAGGATTTGAAGGATGTATATCTACAGAATTTCTCCAAAACACATTTTATTAAATCAATGATCTAAAACGAACTAAAGATATCATAATTGAGGATGCCTGAGCAGTGGATTCATATAAAAACTGCTCTTTCTCCTGGTTTTTTAATATTGTCGAATCTCGCGAAAAACGAGCCACTTGTTTTTCGATATTCAAACTTGAATATCAAAAAAGCAGATTTGATGGATGTTTACCTAAAGAATGTCTAAATTGACACATTTTATTAAATGAGTGATCTAAAACGAACTAAATACATCATAATTGGGGATGCCCGAGCAGTGGATTCACATAAAAACTGCTCTTTCACCTTGTTTTTTGATATTGGCGAATCTCGAAAAACGAGCTACTCGTTATTCGATATTCAAACTTGAATATCAAAAAAGCAGATTTGATTGATGTTTATATACAGAATGTCTAAATTGACACATTTTATTAAATAAGTGATCTAAAACGAACTAAATACATCATAATTTGGGATGCCCGAGCAGTGGATTCACATAAAAACTGCTCTTTCTCCTTGTTATTTGATATTGGCGAATCTCGAAAAACGAGCTACTCGTTATTCGATATTCAAACTTGAATATTAAAAAAAGCAGATTTGAAGAATGTATATCTACAGAATTTCTCCAAAACACATTTTATTAAATGAATGATCTAAAACAAACTACAAATATCATAATTGAGGATGCCTGAGCAGTGGATTCACATAAAAACTGCTCTTTCACCTTGTTTTTTGATATTGGCGAATCTCGAAAAACGAGCTACTTGTTATTCGATATTCAAACTTGAATAACAAAAAAGCAGATTTGATGGATGTTTATATACAGAATGTCTAAACTGACACATTTTATTAAATAAGTGATCTCAAACGAACTAAATACATCATAATTGGGGATGCCCGAGCAGTGGATTTCCATAAAAACTGCTCTTTCTCCTTGTTTTTTGATAATGGTGAATCTCGAAAAACGAGCTACTCGTTATTCGATATTCAAACTTGAATATTAAAAAAGAGGATTTGAAGGATGTATATCTACAGAATTTCTCCAAAACACATTTTATTAAATCAATGATCTAAAACGAACTTGAATATCAAAAAAGCAGATTTGATGGATGTTTATATACAGAATGTCTAAATTGACACATTTTATTAAATGAGTGATCTCAAACGAACTAAATACATCATAATTGGGAATAACCGAGCAGTGGATTCACATAAAAACTGCTCTTTCTCCTTGTTTTTTGATATTGGCGAATCTCAAAAAACGAGCTACTCGTTATTCGATATTCAAACTTGAATAACAAAAAAGCAGATTTGATGGATGTTTATATACAGAATGTCTAAATTGACACATTTTATTAAATGAGTGATCTCAAACGAACTAAATACATCATAATTGGGGATGCCCGAGCAGTGGATTCACATAAAAACTGCTCTTTCTCCTTGTTTTTTGATATTGGCGAATCTCGAAAAACGAGCTACTCGTTATTCGATATTCAAACTTGAATATTAAAAAAGAAGATTTGAAGGATGTATATCTACAGAATTTCTCCAAAACACATTTTATTAAATCAATGATCTAAAACGAACTAAAGATATCATAATTGAGGATGCCTGAGCAGTGGATTCATATAAAAGCTGCTTTTTCTCATTGTTTTTTGATATTGGCGAAACGAGCCACTTGTTTTTCGATATTCAAACTTGAATATCAAAAAAGCAGATTTGATGGATGTTTATCTACAGAATGTCTAAATTGACACATTTTATTAAATGAGTGATCTAAAACGAACTAAATACATCATAATTGGGGATGCCCGAGCAGTGGATTCACATAAAAACTGCTCTTTCACCTTGTTTTTTGATATTGGCGAATCTCGAAAACGAGCTACTCGTTATTCGATATTCAAACTTGAATATCAAAAAAGCAGATTTGATGGATATTTATATACAGAATGTCTAAATTGATACATTTTACTAAATGAGTGATCTCAAACGAACTAAATACATCATAATTGGGAATAACCTTGCAGTGGATTCACATAAAAACTGCTCTTTCTCCTTGTTCTTTGATATTGGCGAATCTCGAAAAACGAGCCACTCGTTTTTCGATATTCAAACTTGAATATCAAAAAACCAGATTTGATGGATGTTTATATACAGAATGTCTAAATTGACACATTTTATTAAATAAGTGATCTAAAACGAACTAAATACATCATAATTGGGGATGCCCGAGCAGTGGATTCACATAAAAACTGCTCGTTCTCCTTGTTATTTGATATTGGCGAATCTCAAAAAAGGAGCTATCAAACTTGAATATCAAAAAAGCAGATTTGATGGATGTTTATATACAAAATGTCTAAATTGATACATTTTATTAAATGAGTGATCTAAAACGTACTAAATACATCATAATTGGGAATAACCGAGCAGTGGATTCACATAAAAACTGCTCTTTCTCCTTGTTTTTTGATATTGGCGAATCTCGAAAAACGAGCCACTCGTTTTTCGATATTCAAACTCGAATATCAAAAAAGCAGATTTGATGGATGTATATCTACAGAATTTCTCCAAAACACATTTTATTAAATCAATGATCTAAAACGAACTACAAATATCATAATTGAGGATGCCTGAGCAGTGGATTCACATAAAAACTTTTTTCTCGTTGTTTTTTTGATATTGGCGAATCTCGAAAAACGAGCCACTCGTTTTTCGATATTCATACTTGAATATCAAAAAAGCAGATTTGATGGATGTTTATATACAGAATGTCTAAATTGACACATCTTATTAAATGAGTGATTTAAAACGAACTAAATACATCATAATTGGGGATGCCCGAGCAGTGGATTCACATAAAAACTGCTCTTTCTCCTTGTTTTTTGATATTGGTCAATCTCGAAAAACGAGCTACTCGTTATTCGATATTCAAACTTGAATATTAAAAAAGAAGATTTGAAGGATGTATATCTACAGAATTTCTCCAAAACACATTTTATTAAATCAATGATCTAAAACGAACTAAAGATATCATAATTGAGGATGCCTGAGCAGTGGATTCATATAAAAACTGCTCTTTCTCCTTGTTTTTTGATATTGGCGAATCTCGAAAAACGAGCCACTTGTTTTTCGATATTCAAACTTGAATATCAAAAAAGCAGATTTGATGGATGTTTATCTACAGAATGTCTAAATTGACACATTTTATTAAATGAGTGATCTAAAGCGAACTAAATACATCATAATTGGGGATGCCCGAGCAGTGGATTCACATAAAAACTGCTCTTTCACCTTGTTTTTTGATATTGGCGAATCTCGAAAAACGAGCTACTCGTTATTCGATATTCAAACTTGAATATCAAAAAAGCAGATTTGATGGATGTTTATCTACAGAATGTCTCCATGACACTTTTGATTAAATTAGTGATCTATAACGTACTAAAGGCATCGTAATTGAGGATGCCGGAGCAGTGAATTCACATAAAAACTGTTCTTTCTTCTTGTTTTTTTGATTTTGGCAAATATTAAAAAATATGGAGAAAGATCAGTTTTTCGTGAATCCACTGCTCGGGCATCCCCAGTTATGGTATTTTAGTACGTTTTAGATCACTGATTTAAAAAAATGTGTTTTGGAGAAATTCTGTAGCTATACATTCATCAAATCTATCAAATCTGCTTTTTTGATATTCAAATTTGAATATCGAAAAACGAGTAGCTCGTTTTTCGAGATTCGCCAATATCAAAATACAGCGAGAAAGAACAGTTTTTATGTGAATCCACTACTCAGACACCCTTATTAACGACATCTTTAGTTTGTTTTAAAAACGTATTTAATAATAAAGTGTTTTGGGGACATTCTATAGTAATACATCCATCAAGTCTGCTTTTTTGAGATTCAAGCTTGAATATCGAAAAACGAGTAGCTCGTTTTTCGAGATTCGCCAATATCAAAAAACAAAGAGAATGGGCATTTTTTATGTGTATCTACGGCTCAGGCATCCACATTTTTGATATCTGTTTCATTTTAGATCACCGATTTAATCAGATGTGTTTTGGAGACTTTCTTTAGCTACACATCCATCAAATCTACTTTTTTGAGATTCAAATTTGAATGTCGAAAAACAAGTAGCTCGTTTTTCAACATTCGCCAATATCGAATAACGAGCTAGTTGTTTTTCGTTATTCGCCAATATCGAAAAACGAGTAGCTCGTAGTAACTTTAAAATCTCAAAGGACCGCCAAGATTACGTCATAGGAAAGGTAAAATTATAATCAAACTTCAACTTACAGGTAAGTCTCGTTTAATTTGTAAATTTTACCTTTCTCTATGACGTAATCTTGGCGGTCCTTTGAGATTTTAAAGTTATAACCATGACCAACATATACTGTTCAGTAAAAAGCAAAGATTAATCTCCTTACAAAACTTTTAATAAAACATGTGAATTCATGCAAAATGTTCAAAAAATAAACTTAAACTGTTGTGTTTTCATTCAACAAAACTAAACTCAATTGTCCTTCATTAGATAATGGCTTCTCATAAAAACGTCTGAACACAGAGTCACTGCTCCAGCCACCTGTTTTCAGGATGGTAGTGATGGGAACATGAGCTCTCGCAGCTGCACTAGAAGCGGACGATCTTATACTATGAGGTACAAATAAACTTGTATCAACACCGGACACTTTCAGAACTAATTTCAGCCACCGCGAAATAGTGTCTCTTGACACTGCCTTAAAAGGCTTAACAAAACTTAAAAATAGATTATTATGGTTTCTGAAAGATTTGGTTCTTGATAAATACTCAGATAGGGTTATTAAAACACATAATTTTCTATCCATAGGAAACCCTTTGATTACTAATTGTTCCTGTTGAAAACCAGGCCGGGTTTGTTTTAACAGGTCTCCAAATGTTATTCGCACTTCACTATCACTGAGAGTAATATTTCTCACATCTATTAGATGTAACGATTGTATTCTTTGAATTGCAAGTATGGAAATCAATGCAGTAAGTTTTAATGTTAACTCTTTTAAATTAAGTTCCTCAACTGGCGGTAAATTCTTCAGATGGTTTAAAACTAAATTAATATCCCAGGATACAACATTTCTAGGCAACGCTGGTCTTAAATTATAAACTCCTTTGAGCAAACGAACAATGATAGGTAAAGAGCCCACTGGCCTATTGTCATAAAACAAAAACGTCGATAAAGCACTTCTTGCTGAATTAAGGGCACTGTCCACTTTCGAATAAAAAAGTTAAAAATTCAATAACACACTCTAGATTCGGCGAAAAGGGATCAATCGTCCTTTGATTACAGTATGAAACCCATTTCTTAAGGTACGTCGTGTACTGCTCTCTAGTGGATTTTCTCCATGAAGATAAGATGATTTCTTTTGCTGATGAAGAAAGCTGGAATTCCTCGAACGCTCTCCGGATACCAGTAGAGCCAACATTTTCATTTTTGGTAACTCTGACACTCTTCGTGTTGGATGGGTTAGGATCACATCTACACTTGGTAAAAGAAAAGGAAAATCAAAGATTAAGTTCATAAGCTTCGTAAACCAGTATTGAGTACTCCACCAGGGAACAATTAAAATGCCACAAGCTTTGTCCTGCTCAATCTTTTGCAACGTCCTGCCTATCATGCAAAAAAGTGGGAATGCATAAAAGAAATCACTCCATGGAACAGAGAAGGCATCAATGGCAGAGGCACTTGGGTCAGGTTTAAAGGAATAAAACCTCTCAACTTTACAATTGATGCGACTTGCAAAGAGGTCAGTCTTGGGTGAACCCCATATATCACCTATCTTAAGAAATAAATCCATGTCTAGAGACCATTCAGAATTATCATGTGAATTATCTGATGATCCGCTCGAACATTTAAAACTCCTTTAATAAAAGATGCAGATAGGGAAATATTTCTTTCCATAGACCACATATAGATTTGTCTCGTGATAGAATTACATTGTTTCATCCGCCCACCTTGAGAATTTATATACGAAACTGAAGTAGTGTTGTCAATTTGTAAAAGGATATTTTTATCCCTAACATCTTTACAGAATGTCATCAAAGTGTATTTGGCTGCCAATAACTCACGTTCATTAATGTGAAGACTCTCCTCAAATGAAGACCAATGTCCTCCAGTCTCAAGATCATTGCAAATACCTCCCCACCCAATGTTGGAGGCGTCAGATTGCAAAACAATATCAGGATTGCTAATGAAAAGTGATTTGGACTCGTGTTCTATATGAGAAATCCACCATTTAATATCATCTCTACAATCTAATGGAATTTCAGTGAAATTGTCAAAATTGCCAAAATTTTCTGATAAAGCTTTAGTCTTGAGATTATCACATCTTCTATAATACAGTTGAGCATATTTAACTCCTGGGAATGCAAAAACCATGAGGCCAATTACCTCAGCTAAAAATCGTATTGATACTTTTTCGGATCTTGCCAATAGATTACTACAGGCAGATTTAATTTTTAGAGCTTTCTCAGGAGTCAGACGTATACTCATGGTAATAGAATTAATGATAAACCCTAAATAAATGATTTCTTGTTGAGGCTTGAAAACTGATTTCTCATAATTTACTGTGAAACCAGCCGAAATAGAAAACTTGACTGTGCTCATCACATTGTTCTGACAATCTTCCAATGTGTCTCCAATAAGGAGTGAATCATCAATGAACGATGTGTTGGTATGACCTAAACACCTAAGTTCTAAGAATAAAACTTTAGTCAGTTTAGTAAAAATCCTCGGAGCACTTCCTAAACCCATTGCCAGACATGTGAACTGATACCTTTTATTATCCCATTGGAATTTTAAGAATTTTCTGTCTTCTTTCCGAACAGGAATAGAAAAATAAGCCTCGCTCCAATCAACAGAGGCCATGTAACAGCTAGGAGTTATCAAATTAATTGCATTTAATAAAGATTCCATCTTAAAATGTCTATAAGTGACAAATTTATTTAAATCTGAAAGATCTAAGATGATTCTAAAAGAATCATTCTTTTTAGGCCTTGTGAAAATATTTGAGAAGAATTCACCTATCTCTGAATAAGATGGTTCAATAATTTTCTTATGCAACATTGTATCAAGAATTTGAGAAATCTTAGCTGCTTTATGGTTTCCAAATCTATAAGGCACAGGACGAACAGTCTGAACCGGGAATTCATCAAACTCAATGGATGTTCCACAGACTGACCTTAAGACAAAGTTGTCAGATGTCAGATTTTTCCAAAATTTAAAATTATCCCTAAGACTGCCTGCCTGGAAAGATTCTTGCAACAAAGGCAAATATGAATTAGATAATGATAGGAAAGATTTCCAATCATTACAATTGACTAAAGTACTCACCATATCAGAGTCGGACAAATCATTTAGTTTTTCTTCTTGTCTTGTCGACTTTTGGAATGGTAAGTGCTGAAGGGCCCCCCTCCTCTCTTGGGACCCCTCCTGTTGTATCCTAAAAAAGACTTTCCTTTGTTGGCGTAACGTGAACTTCCTTTGAATCCAGAATTATAGTTACTAATATTATTGCTGTAATTATATCCAGCTGTAGTTCCAGGTTTTGAACTGGTTCCAGAGTTAGCCGAGAGATTTTGAGTTGAATCTTTAATGTCTTTAATCTTTTTGACCACATCAGCTCCAAAGAGGTATTCTGAAGATCCTACATCTGAATTGCTACTAGGACAGCAAATCAAGTTGGCATATCGAAGATTTGAGTCATGTCTAAGGGAATCTCTTTTTTTGATGTAGATCCAAGGCCGTGGAACCCAACAGTGTCAAACCATCAAGAGATGTCTTAACAATTGAAGAGAATTCTTTCTGCTTATCAGGGACACTCTTCTTTAACACAAGCAATTCATTTATTGCACTAATAATTGCATAAGAAGCCTTAATCAGTTTTTCAGAAGTCTTAGCCATTTTACAATCTTGAACTCTGGTGTTTGGCTTTAACACTCGCCAAACTTCATAATTTACTGATGGAGCAAACACTTTAACATTATCAGGTCTTGGATATTTTTCAATGAACCCAGTTAGTTTTTCATTTGGTAAAGGATTGCTGAAGAGGCTCTCAATAATTGGAGCGATTTTCTCATTAACAGATTTCCCAACGGTTGTAGAAATCACATAATCTTTAACGAGGGTCTCCTCAAAATCAAGATTATCTTCACCCCCATTTTCCTGAGCCATGGCCGGTAAATCATCTAGTATTTCGTCAATTTGAGCAGTGACATCATTGTCTGCCTTATCCGACAACTTCGGAATCTTAAAACGTGTTTGAGTGAGTTCCATAATCGGTTCGTTATCATCCGACTCATCTCCTGAATCATAAACACATGAAGTTTGTTTACTTCCGTCTGAATGACGTCGCTTCCTGTTAATGTTATTTGGAGACGAAGAACTATTCAGCATCCCCGACAGCATATATCTAATTTCGTCCTTGAAGTTATCCATTTCGGACCTGAAGTTACCCAATTCATCGACTTTCTTTGAAAAAGAATTTTCTCCCGTAACCGGCAAAGTTTGACAAGCCGATGTCAGCTCCGATGTATGGCTATTTTTAGTAACATCAACTGGGTCATCTTTCTTTCGAGTTTGACTAGCAGACGCCCTTTTGTCGTAGGGAGAGGAAGCAGTTTTATCCTTGCTATTACCTCGTTTCTTTCTAGAATTTTCCTTTTCTGGCTTAGTTTGGTCAAAAATCATTCCAGCGAAGTTAAAATCTTCAACCTCACTACTAGTACTTGGTCTGCTGGGCTTCGATTTTGAACTAATACTATCAGTATTAGTGACCATGGACTCGGCCATTTATTTGGGTGATTCGTCTGCTTTCAACGACAAGAAAAGCACAAAAACCCCGAGAGCTGAACTCTATTTCTTTACGTTATCACAAACCAACGTAAGAAAGTTGCCTTAGGAATAAATTCCTATCTGTTGAAGAAACAGTCAAAAGAGGCGACAAATTTTTAAATTTGTAGATTGAATGGTGAACGATGTTACTCGTTCAAAAGCTAGCACGCTAATGGTAAAATGTGGCGCGCGCATCTCAAAGGACCGCCAAGATTACGTCATAGAGAAAGGTAAAATTTCTTGTCTAGCATCAAACTGAAAAATATTAAATAAAGTCCAAGTCTTTCCAATTTGATATTCTCAACCTCGAGGACCTGTCTGCCAGCGCTAACATTCAGTTGAGAAGCTAGGAAACCCACGGTATTCCCCTGTTGCAACACTGAGTGTGGAATGGTATACTCCTTTAGCATGGAATTCGTTCTCCAACCAACGTGAGACAAAATGTCTCTATTTGAAACACCCAAACTCTTGAGACTAATAGCACACCCACTACGTAAATCATGTGGAGTTTAAGCCGGTGGTTCATAACTGAAGAGGATACAGGTGCATCTTTTACGCCTACACCTCCAGCAGAATAAGGTCTGAACAAATAACCTGAATGGAGTAATATTCCAAGCGAGTCGCACACTCGAATGTAAGAATCCAACTCCAAAACAGCACAAATTTCCTTGTTTTCCACGGGAGAAATAATTAACCTTCTTGGTTCCGAACTTAAAGATTTTCTTTCAGACATTTGAATATATAAACCATCACCATTTGGTAGTTTTCTAACCTGAGAAAACTTCAGCCTACCCAAATCACCAGCTCTGTCACCTGAGAAACACAGTAACTCAAAATAAGCCTTATCTCTAGCTAAACAATATGTTTGAGTCCTGGTCAAAGCTTCCTTAGATACATCAACATCAATGGCTCTACACATACGAATGATTTTGTCCAAAAATACAGGTTTGGCCTTTTTCTTACTAAGAAGCGCCCTTGCTTGCTCGATGCGCACCGCTTTAAGGTGTTTTTTTTACTGATGGTGAGGCCAATGGATTCCCTACCCCAAGCCTAGTGTTCAAATCCGAACCTCTACCATCACGAAAAATCGCTCTTAAACAACCAATCAAACTTTCGACAGTAGATGCAGCCACCCGCCTTGGACAACGCACAGAGAATGTTTTAATACTTTATACTTTTTGGGACAGGATTCGTAATGAATTTGACTTTTACAACAACTTTCCTTAAACACTTAAAATTGCCCCATAACAAAAGGAGAAGCATCATCTAGAGATCTCGGTGGGTTAAGTAAAGTTAAAAAATGTTTTAATTCTTCGCTTAACTTCTTTTTCTGTTTAGAATATCTTGTATTTAAAACGAAACTATCCAACTCATTAATCCTATCACTGATACATTTCGCATCCACGGTGGATACCTGAAGGGGAAAAAAATATTCATATATAATCCAAATTTTGACTAAATTAAATAAAATGAAATTGGCAGAAATATCAGAAAAATGTTTTGGGGACAACCTTTTGCCTATCACCCCTTAAAAGGAAATGCCTCATGGGGGAGATATGTGTCAACCATCTTTCACTTTTAATATGGAAAAGTGGTTAACGCAATTCCCGATCAGATTCACAACATTTAATTGCATTAACGCGCATAAGATGACAACTGTACAATTCGTAGCACTTGCAAATCACCTTCTAAAGCACATTCAATTAGACTGATAAAACACGACATCAGCCTCGGTCTTACAACTAGATATCATTCTTAGGTCGACACACCTGCACGACAAGGTATCGATCTCGGGCCAACTAAACACTACGAATAAAGTATGTATATCAGACTCATAAAACCAAACATCAATCTTGAGTTCACAAAACCGTACCAATAGGTATCAAAACATAGAACTAGATATCAATTTCTATATGCGGTCCATGATAAAACCATACAACTAAATATCAATTTTAGGCCGATAAAACCCTACAGCTAAATATCGATTTCAGGCTGATAAAACCATACAAAATTAACTATTCATTCCAGGCTGATAAAACCAATACAAATTAAATATTCCCCCCCCCCCAAGTTTTTTGTTGTGATAAATAGAAATAAATGTGACCTTCCGACTCGAATAGTACCGTAAAAATAAAAAAATTAAATTTTAAATTAGGCCGATAGTGCATCAAAATCAAGTCTTCGTCCCAATAAATTAACTATGCATTTTTAACAATTGCCTTCCAAAAGCTGTTTTGCCTTTCCTTCCAAAAAAAATATTAAATTCACAACAGAATAAATAAGTAAACCTATACAACATAAACATTTTCATTTCAGGCTGAAAAACCATACCGAGATGCCATACTGAGATGCAAATTGTGACATGTTGCCTTTTTGTATCACAAGACCGACCACACCAAAAATTTGCACACCTCTGTAACTTTGGCAAATATAGCAAAGACATATGTACCTTATCATGAGCAGTGACGTCATTCACAGCTCCAGATTTTCTCTTTTTAGATGTTGAGGGGCCAACTTGTAACTTTGAATTGGCAACATGAGGATAAAAAAAAAATAGATGATAAAAAAACAAACGCGATCCTAATGTTACCGTACTAGTCCACCATACTATTTCCACACGTGCCATTGGTAAATAAAACACTATGTAAATCCAACTATGTACAATTATGGTTAAAATCCCCACTTCCAGCGGCCATTTAACGTGCAAAGTAAAATGTGAACTTTTAGGGGGAAACTCGTAATTTCAAACATAACGCCTGCACATTTAAACCTGTGAACTTTTTGAGGGGTGGGGGAGATTCGTAATTTTTAGCCTAACCTTTATGTTCAAACCCGCGTATTTTCCACTTGATAAAATTAAAGATTCATGTTTGAATACAGCTTACGCACACTTTGTCTGTTTATACACGCTGAACAGATTTATATAGTTTCAGTTTGAAACCGCAATGACTGACTAGTGTGGTAACGAGCACGTGCAAGCGTGTGTGACTTATATTGTCCACTGCTTTCTTGAAAGACGAAAACAAAATATCGAAATCAAAACAAATCAGTTTACCTGAATAGCAGCGTAAGCGAGAAATACCACCTCCTTCTGTTCAACGGTGTTTAAATCAAATCCCAAAATTTTAAACACCTCTTCGATAACAGAGTTTGTCCAACCAGTGTCCAGGAAACGTTTTATTATCTCGTCTTTTGAAAGGGATTTTAGGACCTCATTTTCCTTAAAAGAAAATTCCGATTTCGTTCCCTTTCTAAACTTTTTCAAGACAGGGATAATGTCTTCCCGCTTTAACATGGCGTTGTTAGAGAGGACAAACATTTCGTCCAAAAAGTTGGGATGTTGGTGGGCAAGTGACAAATACAGCCATGTCACGTGTTACATACTTCCGGGCGGAGGTCAAAGTTGTGAACAGTGTTAAATGTCATGAGGTGAAGAAGCGAGGTGATTTTCAACGATAACCGATATTTACTGCCAGAGTTATGGCCCTTGATCTGTGAAAAATCTTTATGGACGCTCTAAAAGGATTAAAATTAATATCCGATTGGCTTTAGATTTATACACAGTGTTAAAGTCATGAGACGAAGATGCCTATTGCTTTCCAATAATAAACGATAATTACTGCCAGAGGTATAGCCCTTTATCCTGTGAACACGCTGGAGGTTGTGGGGATGGGTTTTTGAATGGTTAGCGTGCGCGCGCTGTATCATACGGCCTGCCATTCAGTCAACTGGCGTGGTTTCGAATCCCCGGTTGTACGTGGCAAGGAGTAGGGTCGCCTGTCCAACCTCGTGGGTTTTCTCCGGGAACTCTGATTTTTCACTGCAAAAGACTCTACACGCAAACGAATTATTGAAATAAAATTAAACCATATGTTAGTCCCGAAATGACCTAGTTTGTGTCGAGTGGATGTTAAACACCATTTTTATACGCCCACATGGAAATGTGGTCGTATATTGCCGTCGCCCCCGTCCGTCCGTCTGTCGGTCCGTCCGTCCGTCCGTCCGTCGTCCACAATTTCTTGTGAACGCTCTAGAGGCTAAAGTTAATATCCGATTGACATGAAATTTGTAAACGGTGTTTAAGGTCGTGGGACGAAGAAGCCTATTGATTTTCAGCGATATCCGATAATTACTACCAGAGTTATGACCCTTGATCAGTTTGAAAAATCTTGTGAACGCTCTAGAGGCTATAGTTAATATTGACTTTAAATTTATACACAGTGTTTAAGGTCATGAGTTCAGAAGCCTATTGATTTTCGGTGATATCTGATAATTACTGCCAGAGTTATGACCCTTGATCACTTTGAAAAATCTTGTGAACGCTTTAGAGGCTAAAGTTAACATCTGATAGACTTTAAATTTATACACGGTGTTTAAGGTCGTGAGACGAAGAAGCCTATTGATTTTCAGCGATATCCGATAATTACTACCAGAGTTATGACCCTTGATCACTTTGAAAAATCTTGTGAACGCTCTAGAGGCTAAAGTTAATATCCGATTTACTTTAAATTTATACACAGTGTTTAAGGTCATGAGACGAAGAAGCCTATTGATTTTCGGTGATATCTGATAATTACTGCCAGAGTTATGACCCTTGATCTCTTTGAAAAATCTTGTGAACGCTTTAGAGGCTAAAGTTAATATCCGATTGACTTTAAATTTATACACAGAGTTTAAGGGCATGAGACGAAGAATCCTATCGATTTTCGGTGATATCCGATAATTACTACCAAAGTTATGACCCTTGATCACTTTGAAAAAATCTTGTGAACGCTCTAGAGGCTAAAGTTAATATCCGATTGACTTTAGATTTATACACAGTGTTTAAGGTCATGATACGAAGAAGCCTTTTGATTTTCAGCAATATCCGATAATTACTGCCAGAGTTATGACCCTTGATCACTTTGAAAAATCTAAAGTTAATATCCGATTGACTTTAAATTTATACACACTATTTACGGTCATGATACAAAATAGCCTATTTATTTTCAGCGATATACGATAATTACTGGCAGTGTTATGACCCTTGATCACTTTGAAAAACCCTGTGAATGCTCTAAAGGCTAAAGTTAATATCCGATTGACTTTAAATTTGTACACAGTGTTTAGGGTCATGGGACAAAGAATCCTATTTGATTTTCAGTGATATCTGGCACTTGATCACTTTGAAATATCTTGTGGACAAAGGCCTTGAGACAAACCATCAAAACTATTCTAATCATTTCTGATAATTATTTAATGGGCTATTACTCGTAATAAGATTATCATGTGTTGTAAATGTTCTCCTTACTGATAAAAGAAACAATATGCGACAACCCTTGTTGACTGCCCGGACGACTTAGCTGTTGTGGGCGTATGTTTCGTTGCCTGGCAACCTATCTTTGTCTCTCTCTCTCTCTCTCCGGTGGAGGCTAAAGTTAATATTCGATTGACTTTAAATTTATACACCGTATGCATGGCCATGAGACGAGGCAGTGTGAAGTTGAATCGTTTTTCGTTATTCGTTATTCAGCAATAACGAATAACGAGGTGACTTACCTCGTTATTGGCGAATAACGAGGCAAGTCACCTCGTTATTCGTTATTCAACTTTATATTCGGGATTCCAATATGCAGCTAGCCATGATTAGAATGATGGATGACAAGTATCCCCCAGTTGTATAAAACACAGTAAAACAAACTTTAAATCCAAAACCGTACATTTTGTTATTAATGTAGCGAATAACGAGCTATTTGTTATTCGTTTTTCACCTCGTTCTTCGAGATTCACATATCATGTGTTCATATATCTTTAATGAAGACATTTCAGGATTTCATTCTAAACGATCATTATACAACAATAGAATAATGGATTGCAAGTATCCCATAGCAGTAGAAAACATTTTAAATGAAGTATAGTCGGTAAATAAACCAGATAGTTATTCAAGCAGTGAATAACGAATAACGAACTGTTTGTTATTCGTTTTTCACCTCGTTATTCGGGATTCACATATAAAGTACCTTTAATGAAGACATTTCAGGATTTAATTCTAAAAGATCATTAGACAACAATATAATAAAGGATTTCAAAATTCCCTCTAGCAGTAGAAAACATATTAAATGAAGTATAGTCTGTAAATAAACCAGATTGTTATTCAAGCCGTGAATAACGAATAACGAACAGTTCCAAACGAGCAATCCATTATTCTACTGTTGTCTAATGATCGTTTAGAATTAATCCTGAAATATCTTCATTAAAGATACCTTATATGTGAATCCCGAATAACGAGGTGAAAAACGAATAACAAACAGTTCGTTGTTCGTTATTCACGGCTTGAATAACAATCTGTTTTTTTTACCGACTACACGCCATTTAATATGTTTCCTAGTGCTAGGGGATACTTTGCAGTCCATTATTCTGTTGTTGTATAATGCTTGTTTAGAATTAAATCCTGAAATATCTTCATTAAAGATACCTTATAAGTCAATCCCGAATAACGAGGTGAAAAACGAATAACAAACAGTTCGTTATTCGTTATTCACCGCTTGAATAACAATCTGGTTTATTTACCCACTATACTTCAAATAATATGTTTTCTACTGCTAAGGGATACTTTACAATCCAGTATTTTAAATCCGGACTAAAAACATTTTATTTTAAAAAACAATTCAATTGATAGTCTAGTCAGTCGTTTGTTTTAATTTGTTTCTTTTAAATGTGTAAACTGTCCTATTCATATTTGTACAACGCTCTGAAACAAAGTGTAGATCGCTTTAATCAATAAATATTATTATTATTATTTTACTGATGTCTAATGATCGTTTAAAATTAAATACTGAAATATCTTCATTATATGTGAATTCCGAATAACGAGATGAATAACGAATAACAAACAGTTCGTTATTCGTTATTCGCGGCTTGAATAACAATCTGCTTTATTTACCGACTATACGCCATTTAATATGTTTTCTACTGCTAGGGGTTACTTTGGAGTTCATTATTCTGTTGTTGTCTAATGACCGTTTAGAATTAAATCCTGAAATATCTTCATTAAAGGTACCTTATAAGTCAAACCCGAATAACGAGGTGGAAAACGAATAACAGACAGTTCGTTATTCGTTATTCACCGCTTGAATAACAATCTGTTTTATTTACAGGCTATACACCACTTAATATGTTTTCTACTGCTACGGGATGCTTTGCAGTCTATTATTTTACTGTTGTCTAATGAGCGTTTAAAATCAAATGCTGAAATATCTTCATTAAAGGTACATTATATGTGAATTCCGAATAACGAGATGAATAGCGAATAACAAACAGTTCGTTATTCGTTATTCACGGCTTGAATAACAATCTGGTTTAATTACCGACTATACGCCATTTAATGTGTTTTCTACTGCTAGGGGATACTTTGCAGTCCATTATTCTGTTGTTGTCTAATGATCGTTTAGAATTAAATGCTGAAATATCGTCATTAAATATACTTATATGTGAATCACGAATAACGAGATGAATAACGAATAACAAACAGTTCGTTATTCGCGGCTTGAATAACAATCTGGTTTATTTACCGACATGCTCCAATTAATATGTTTTCTACTGCTAAGGGATACTTTGCAATCCATTATTCTGTTGTTGTCTAATGATCGTTTAGAATTAAATCCTGAAATAACTTCATTATAGATACCTTATAAGTCAATCCCGAATAACGAGGTGAAAACGAATAACAAACAGTTCGTTATTCGTTATTCACGGCTTGAATAACAATCTGGTTTATTTACCGACTATACTTCAATTAATATGCTTTCTACTGCTAAAGGATACTTTGCAATCCCTTATTATACTGTTGTCTAATGATCGTTTAGAATTTAATCCTGAAATATCTTCATTAAAGATACCTTATAAGTGAATCCCGAATAACGAGGTGAAAAACGAATAACAAACAGTTCGTTGTTCGTTATTCGCGGCTTGAATAACAATCTGTTTTTTTAACGACTACACGTCATTTAATATGTACCTAGTGCTAGGGGATACTTAATTATAGTCCATTATTCTGTTGTTGTCTAATGCTTGTTTAGAATTAAATCCTGAAATATCTTTATTAAAGGTACCTTATAAGTCAATCCCGAATAACGAGGTAAAAAACGAATAACAAACAGTTCGTTATTCGTTATTCACGGCTTGAATAACAATCTGGTTTATTTACCCAGTATACGCCATTTTGTATTTTTTCTACTGCTAGGCTATACTTTGCAGTCCATTATTCTGCTGTTGTCTAATGATCGTTTAGAATTTAATACTGAAATATCTTCATTAAAGGTACATTATATGAGAATCCAGAATAACGAGATGAATAACGAATAACAAACAGTTCGTTATTCGTTATTCACGGCTTGAATAACAATCTGGTTTATTTGCCGACTATACTTCATTTTATATGTTTTCTACTGCTAGGGGATACTTTGCAGTCCATTATTCTGTTGTTGTCTAATGATAGTTTAGAATCACGAATAACGAGATGAATAACGAATAACAAACAGTTCGTTATTCGTTATTCGCGGCTTGAATAACAATCTGGTTTATTTACCGACTATACGCCATTTAATATGTTTTCTACTGCTAGGGGATACTTTGCAGTCCATTATTCTGTTGTTGTCTAATGATTGTTTAGAATTAAATCCTGAAATATCTTCATTAAAGATACCTTATAAGTCAATCCCGAATAACGAGGTGAAAAACGAATAACAAACAGTTCGTTATTCGTTATTCACGGCTTAAATAACAATCTGGTTTATTTACCCACTATACGCCATTTTATATTTTTTCTACTGCTAGGTGATACTTTGTAATCCATTATTTTACTGTTGTCTAATGATCGTTCAGAATTAAATACTGAAATATCTTCATTAAAGGTACATTATATGAGAATCCCGAATAACGAAATGAATAACGAATAACAAACAGTTGGTTATTCGTTATTCGCGGCTTGAATAACAATCTGGTTTATTTGCCGACTATACTTCACTTAATATGTTTTCTACTGCTAGGGGATACTTTGCAGTCCATTATTCTGTTGTTGTCTAATGATCGTTTAGAATTAAATGCTGAAATATCGTCATTAAATATACTTATATGTGAATCACGAATAACGAGATGAATAACGAATAACAAACAGTTCGTTATTCGTTATTCGCGGCTTGAATAACAATCTGGTTTATTTACCGACTATGCTCCAATTAATATGTTTTCTACTGCTAAGGGATACTTTGCAATCCATTATTCCGTTGTTGTCTAATGATCGTTTAGAATTAAATCCTGAAATATCTTCATTAAAGGTACTATAAGTCAATCCCGAATAACGAGGTAAAAAACGAATAACAAACAGTTCGTTATTCGTTATTCACGGCTTGAATAACAATCTGGTTTATTTACCAAGTATACTTCAATTAATATGTTTTCTACTGCTAAGGGATACTTTTCAACCCCTTATTATACTGTTATCTAATGATCGTTTAGAATTTAATACTGAAATATCTTCATTAAAGGTACATTATATGAGAATCCCGAATAACGAGATGAATAACGAATAACAAACATTTCGTTATTCGTTATTCACGGCTTGAATAACAATCTGGTTTATTTGCCGACTATACTTCATTTAATATGTTTTCTACTGCTAGGGGATACTTTGCAGTCCATTATTCTGTTGTTGTCTAATGATCGTTTAGAATTAAATGCTGAAATATCCTCATTAAAGATACCTTATATGTGAATCACGAATAACGAGATGAATAACGAATAACAAACAGTTCGTTATTCGTTATTCGCGGCTTGAATAACAATCTGGTTTATTTACCGACTATACGCCATTTAATATGTTTTCTACTGCTAGGGGATACTTTGCAGTCCATTATTCTGTTGTTGTATAATGATCGTTTAGAATTAAATGCTGAAATATCCTCATTAAAGATACCTTATATGTGAATCACGAATAACGAGATGAATAACGAATAACAAACAGTTCGTTATTCGTTATTCGCGGCTTGAATAACAATCTGGTTTGTTTACCGACTATGCCTCAATTAATTTGTTTTCTACTGCCAGGGGATACTTTGCAGTCCATTATTCTGTTGTTGTCTAATGATCGTTTAGAATAAAATCCTGACATATCTTCATTAAAGATACCTTATGTCAATCCCGAATAACGAGGTGAAAAATGAATAACAAACAGTTCGTTATTCGTTATTCGCGGCTTGAATAACAATCTGGTTTATTTACCCACTATGCGCCATTTAATCTGTTTCTACTGCTAGGGGATACTTTGCAGTCCATTATTCTGTTGTTGTCTAATGATCGTTTTGAATTAAATGCTAAAATATCCTCACTAAAGATACCTTATATGTGAATCACGAATAACGAGGTGAAAAATGAGTAACAAACAGTTCGTTATTCGTTATTCACGGCTTGAATAACAATCTGGTTTATTTACCCACTATGCGCCATTTAATCTGTTTCTACTGCTAGGGGAAAACTTTGCAGTCCATTATTCTGTTGTTGTCTAATGATCGTTTAGAATTAAATGCTAAAATATCCTCACTAAAGATACCTTATATGTGAATCACGAATAACGAGATAGATGAATAACGAATAACAAACAGATCGTTATTCGTTATTCGCGGATTGAATAACAATCTAGTTTATTTACCGACTATGCTTCAATTAATATGATTTCTACTGCTAAGGGATACTTTGCAATCCATTATTCTGTTGTTGTCTAATGATCGTTTAGAATTAAATCCCGAAATATCTTCATTAAAGGTACATTATATGAGAATCCCGAATAACGAGGTGAAAAACGAATAACAAACAGTTCGTTATTCGCGGCTTGAATAACAATCTGGTTTATTTACCGACTATACTGGATTTAATATATTTCTACTGCTACGGGATACTTTGGAATCCATTATTCTGTTGTTGTCTAATGATCTCATAGAATTAAATCCTGAAATATCTTCATTAAAGGTACCTTATATGTGAATCCCGAATAACTAGGTGAAAAACGAATAACAAACAGTTCGTTATTCGTTATTCACCGCTCGAATAACAATCTGGTTTATTTACCGACTATGCTTCAATTAATATGTTTTCTACTGCTAGGGAATACTTTGCAATCCATTATTCTATTGTTGTCTAATGATCCTTTAGAATGAAATCTTGAAATATCTTCATTAAATATACATGAACATGTCATATGTGAATCTCTAATAACGAGGTGAAAAACGAATACCAAACAGCTCGTTATTCGCTGCTTGAATAAACAATGTGTACTGTTTATGGTTTCAAGTTCGTTTTACTGTGCTTTATACTACTGGGGGATACTTGTCATCCATCATTCTAGTCATGGCTAGCTGCTTATTGGAATCCCGAATATAAAGTTGAATAATGAATAACGAATAACGAGATGACTTGCATCGTTATTCGCCAATAACGAGGTAAGTCACCTCGTTATTCGTTATTCGTTATTGGTACTTTCACAACTCGTCCAGAACGTGTTCTAGTGTCAGTAGCACAATTGATTTTCAATGAATTTTGATATCTTGAACAGCTAAATCCACGATATTAATGTTTCGTATATTAACGTTAGCATGGGACAGAACTAAAAGCCAAACAAATTCTATTATTATTATTATTATTATTATTTAATGAGTTGTTGCTCCTAATCAGATTTTAGTGTATTATAAATGTTTCATTACCGACAATAGAAAAAATATGCGACAACTCTTGTTGACTGCTTGGACGACTTGGCTGCTGTGGTCGTGTGTTTCGTTGCCTGGCAACCTATCTTTTCTACTGTCATGAACAGTGGGCCCTGGGTCTAGGCCCCTCAGACACATACCAAACCTGGGCTTTGAATTAACAAGTGACTTGACGTATTTTACCTATATTTCTGATATTAAAATAGAACAATTTACAAATATTACTTTCTTGATCTCCAATAAGCATAAAACTATCAAAGATTGCGCAAATATTACGGACAGAATAAATAGATAGAACTCAATGACCATTGAATACCGCTCGGGTTATTCAATGGTTCAAGAGAGTGTATCCCTGCGCAAGTATTCCACGAGCAACAATGCGAGGTAAACTCAAAAAGAAAGGGAAGGGAAACCTGAGCAGAAAAGCGCAGAAGCTAACTGATGAAGACGAGGAGTTACTTTGGCAATCAGGAGAACTTGGTATGCACTCACCCCAGTCATTGCTAAATACAGTTTGGTACTTTAATGGGTTGTTATTCTGCTTTCGTGGAAATGACGAACATTCACAGTTAATGTTGAACGATCTGGAACTTCTCTCTGATCCTGTTCTAGGTGAATATGTGCAGTTTCGAGAAAAGAGTACGAAGACAAGACAGAGTGGTGAGAATGACAACAGGAAAGGTTTTATTCCTCGTATGTACAGTAACAAAGAGAATCCTGACAGATGCCCTGTCGCAGCATACAAATTGTATATATCCAAACGACCGAGTTTGATGTTTCACGAGGATGCAAGATTTTATCTACAACCAAAGAGTCTGAAGAATGTCGAATGCAAAGTCTGGTTTACTTCCCAGTCAATTGGTATTAATACGCTACAGAAAATGATGCCTAGAATGGCGCAAATTGCTGGACTGAATGGCCGATTCACAAATCATTCCGTGCGGGCCACTAGTATATCGCGCCTCTCAGATGCGGGCGTGCCAACTACAATAATAGCGCAACATTCAGGACACAAAAATACCAACTCTATTAACAACTACACGGTTGCTTCTAAAAACCAACAAAGAGCGAACTGTACCATACTGCTCAAAAATCAAAACGATGAAAACCAACCTCCGCATTGTACACAACCGAAACAGAAACAAGTCCAGCACACCAAAGCAACAGGAGGACTCTTTGGACATGCCTTGATTTCCGGTGGAACTTTCAACGTCAATGTTGTATCTAATGGCTACATCAACACTACAGCGAACACCCCTTCAGATAATGACCTTAATGCCATCTTAGTAGATCTCTTTCAAAACGACTTTTGAGGCTTTAAAGACGGTGTTGTAAGGGTTAAATTATAGTCATGCGTAAATTATCGTTATGCGTTAAATATCGTTTGTACTTGATGTAATAAATATGTATTTTATGGAAATTACTAAAAACTTTTGGGAACTTTTTTTTATTGGCGGATTTTTATTGGATGAATTTTTCAGGACGGTGTGATAGCGATACGTTCTTACAAAACAACATTTGCATATTTTGGGGAAATTACTAAAAAATTGGGGAACTATTTTTTTTATTGGTGTATGTTCTATAATTGAATCACCTTTCAGGGTGGTGTGATACGGTCTTAGAAATCAACAGTTTTCATGTAGTTATAGAATAAAACAGAACTCAATCACCATTGAATTTGTACTTATTTGCTTGTATTTGCATGAAGTTATAGAATAAATACAGAACTCAATGACCATTGAATACCGCTCGGGTTATTCAATGGTTCACTCGAGTGTATCCCTGCCGCATTCCACTCGCTATCGCTCGTGGAATACTTGCGCAGGGATACACTCTCTTGAACCATTGAATAACCCGAGCGGTATTCAATGGTCATTGAGTTCTATCTATATATTAGCAATTACAACAGGGGGTTTATCATGTGTAAATTTATTTAATTGGTGCCTTATGTGATATGACGAAGGCTGCATGTTCAAGACCACTTTATTAATGTCAAGGTTACAGACATGGCAAAGTGAAGGACGGGGTTATACATTACTATTACATCCCCCGTTTTGTATAAAAACAGAAAGAAAAAAACATATTTATATCACATTGTGAATAGTTACAGTTTGTTTACTTTTTTGTGTAGTTCAAATGTCACAGCGAAAAAATAAACACATGAAGTGTAGTAATTAAGAAACATGTTAACATCAACTGTATATCACAAATAATGGTGATCTGTTAAGCTATAGGGTTTAACTAAAGCGATTTGGTACTTTCACAACTCGTCCAGAACGTGTTCTAGTGTCAGTAGCACAATTTGTAATGGGGTTTGAAAACCGTACACGTTTTTTAGCGCTAGCTGGTGCGTTTACTCAGTTTGATGGTTTTGGAATGTTTGTGAGATCACATGAACGATGATTGGACACATTCTGAGATATTTTGTTTGGAATGCCTTTTCTCTGTATTGTCGGCTTCGAATTTCATGAATATCAGACTGGAACTGATCAATAAAATGGCTGCTCCCAGTAGAGGTCACAATGTTAATTCGATTTTGATGAAACTTGAAATTCATGGTTATATCCCAAAGATCTTGGTTCCTTTCGATATTTGCGCATATCGGATTGTAACTTCCTGAATTATGGCCCCTGATTATACGCAAAATCGCCTTTTTTTAGCTTGTGGTCCCTCTGGAGGTCACAATTATTATCCGATTTTAAAAAAAAAACGTTCGATTATATTACCGTTACACTGTAAGGGAGGCTGAGTTCGAATTTCGAGGAAATCGGACCAAAATTGCCATACAAAGTGGCCGCCGTTTGTACGCGAATATTGTTAAAAAAAAATGGTATATCATGGTTATGGACCCTGTAGAACCGATTTTGATGAAACTTGACATGTATGTTTGGTTCCTTTCGATATTTGCGCATATCGGATCTTAACTTACTGAATTATGGCCCCTGATTGTATGCAAAATTGCGTTTTTTATAGCTTGTGGTCCCTCTGGAGGTCACAATTATTTTCCAATTTAAAAAAAAACGTTTGATTATATCACCGTTACAGCTTAAGGAAGGTTTGAGTTCGAATTTCGGGAAAATCGGACCATAATTGATAATCAAAATGGCCGCTGTTTGCACGCGAATACTGTTAAAAAAATGGTATATCATGGTTGTGGACCCTGTATAGGTCACAATTTTAATTCGATTTTGATGAAACTTGAAATGCATGGTTATAACCCAAAGATCTTGGTTCCTTTCGTTATTTGCGCATATCGGATCGTAACTTCCTGAATTATGGCCCCTGACTGTCCGAAAAATTTCTTTACCCACTTAGCAACATGATCCCCAGTCGAATTTGAAGCCTTCTGAAATGCAACTTTATAACTCAAAGATATTAATTCGTTTCGATATTTGCACATATCAAATTCTAACTTAATGATGTAGGAAAAATCACTTTCGGTATTGCTTGTTCTCTATCCATCTCTCGAAAATGTGGGCGTATCCTGCCTGGCAGTGCCAGCCTATCTTTTTTAGCTTGTGGTCCCTCTGGAGGTCAAAATTTTTATCCGATTTAAAAAACGTTTGATTATATCACCGTTACATGGTAATGAAGAGTGAGTTTGAATTTCGTGAAAATCGGACGCAAATTCACGGACAAAATGGCCGCCATTTGTAAGCGAATAGTGTGAAAATATGTTATATAAAGGTTATGGACCCTATAGAGGTCACAATTTTGAAACGATTTTGATGAAACTTAAACTACATGTTTATAACTGAAAGATCCTGGCTCCATTGCATATTTGCGCATATTGGATCGTAACTTCCTGAATTTTGGCCCCTGATTGTACGAAAAATTGCCATTTTTAGCTTGTGGTCCCTCTGGAGGTCACAACTATTATCCGATTTTAAAAAAACGTTTGATTATATCACTGTTTCACTGTAATGAAGGTTGAGGTCGAATTTCGAAAATATGGTACCAAAACTGTCCGACATAATGGCTGCCGCTAATATGCGAATAATGGAAAGAAAATATGATATATCAAGGTTGTGGACCCTGTAGAGGTCACAATTTTAATCCGATTTTGATGAAATTTAAAGTTAAGTTTATAACCCAGAGATGCGATTCTTTTCGATATTCATTTTACCTTGTGGTCCCTATGGAGGTCACAATTTTATTCCAAATTAAAAAAAACCGTTTGACTACATCCCCGTTACACATTAATGATGGTTGAGTGTGAATTTCTTGAAAATCGGTAATTGAACAGGTAAATCCATATATTAAATGTTTCGTATGCTTAACGTTAGCACGGGACAGAACTTTATAAAAACCAAACAAATTCTAATGATTTTGTGATAATTTCTTAAGATGCGACAACTCTTTTGTTGACTGCCCGGATGATTTAGTTGCTGTGTATGTGTATGTTTCGTTGCCTGGCAACCTATTTTTTAAAAATCAATATTTTATTCAGGTTGTCTGAATGGGATTGGGGAACAGGCTCAGCCTATGTAAAACCCCTCTTCCTAAATAACTTGTACATATATTAGAAATGAAAAATGGATGTATATACATAGTTAAAATGGCAAACACATACATACTAAATAAAACATAATAAATGGGTGAAAATGCCAGAGTTACAGCCTTTGATCACTTTGAAATATCCCGTGGACGCATTAGAGGCTAAGTTAATATCTGATTGACTTTAAATTTGTACACAGTGTTAAAGGTCATTAAGTGAAGAAGCGTGGTGATTTTCAACGATACCCGATATTTACTGCCAGAGTTATGGCCCTTGATCTGTGAAAAATCTTTTTGGACGCTCTAAAAGGATTAAAATTAATATCCGATTGCTTTAAATTTATAGCCCTTTATCACTTTGAAATATCCTGTGAACACACTGGAGGTTGTGGGGGTGGGTTATTGAATGGTTAGCGTGCGCGCGCTGTATCATACGGCCTGCCATTGAGTCAACTGGCGTGGTTTCGAATCCACGGTTGTACGTGGCAAGGAGTAGGGTCGCCTGTACAACCTCGTGGGTTTTCTCCGGGAACTCTGATTTCCTCCCACTGCAAAAGACTCTACATGCAAACGAATTATTGAAATAAAATTAAACCATATGTTAGTCCCGAAATGACTTAGTTTGTGTCGAGTGGATGTTAAACCCCATTTTTATACGCCCACATAGAAATGTGGACGTATATTGCCGTCGCCCCCGTCCGTCCGTCTGTCGGTCCGTCCGTCCGTCCGTCCGTCCGTCCGTCCGTCCATCGTCCACAATTTTTTGTGAACGCACTAGAGGCCAGGGTTAATATCCGATTGACTTTAAATTTATACACAGTGTTTAAGGTCATGAGACGAAGAAGCCTATTGATTTTCAGCAATATTCGATAATTACTGCCTGAGTTATGACCCTTGATCACTTTGAAAAATCTTGTGAACGCTCTAGAGGCTAAAGTGAATATCCGATTGACTTTAAATTTACACACAGTGTTTAAGGTCATGAGACGATGAAGCCTATTGATTTTCAGCGATATCCGATAATTACTGACAGAGTTATGACCCTTGATCACTTTGAAATATCTTGTGAACGCTCTAGAGGCTAAAGTTAATATTGGATTGACTTTAAATTTATACACAGTGTTCAAGGTCATGATATGAAGAAGCCTATTGATTTTCAGCAATATCTGATAATTACTGCCAGAGTTATGACCCTTGATCACTTTAAAAAATCTTGTGAATGATCGAGAGGCTAAAGTTAATATCCGATTGACTTTAAATTTATACACAGGGTTTAAGGTCATAAGACGAAGAAGCCTATTGATTTTCACGGATTTCCGATAATTAGTGCCAGAGTTATGGCCCTTGATCACTTCAAAAAATCTTGTGGATGCTCCAGAGGACAAAGATGATGTCCGATTGACTTCAAATTTATACACAGTGTTTAAGGTCATGAGACGAAGAAGCCTATTGATTTTCAGCGATTTCTGATAATTAGTGCCAGAGTTGTGTCCCTTGATCACTTCAAAAAATCTTGTGGATGCTCTAGAGGCCAAAGTTAATATCTGATTGACTTTAAATGTATACACAGTGTTTAAGGTCATGAGACGAAGAAGCCTATTGATTTTCAGCAATATCCGATAATTATTGCCAGAGTTATGGCCCTTGATCATATCAAAAAATCCTGTGGACGTTCTAGAGGCCAAAGTTAATATCCGATTGACTTTAAATTTACACACACTGTTTAAGATCATGAGACGAAGAAACCTACTGATTTTCAGCGATTTCAAATAATTACTTCCAGAGTTATCTCCCTTGAACACTTCAAAAAACCTTGTGACACTATAGATGCCAAACTTATCATCCGATTGATTTCAGACTGATACACAGAGTTTAAGGTGTTGAAACGAACAAGTATTTTGATTTTCAATGAATTTTGATAACTGAACAGCTAAATCCATGATGTTAAATGTTTCCTATACTAATTGTTAGCGTGGGGCAAAACTTTATAAAAAGCTAACAAATTCTAATGATTTTCAGATAATTACATAATGAGTTGTTACTCTTAATCAGATTTTAGTGTATTACAAATGTTTCATTCCCCAAAAAAGTAAAAATATGCGACAACCCTTGTTGACTGCCCGGACGATTTAGCTGCTGTGGGCGTATGTTTCGTTGCCTGGCAACCTATCTTTCTCTCTGTGGGGGCTAAAGTTATGAGATATTTTGTTTGGAATGGTTTTCTCTGGATCTGGAGCAGCTTGTTCATAAGTGTTTGTGCGTGGTTGTTCATTTGGTACTTTTTTTTTTTTTTTTTTGAAAAAAACAGTTTTATTTTCAAATGAAATATCATATATACAATTTTTACTATAGTCATTAAATAAGGTGATTATATTATATACAATATAGGCATCGTTTTCGAGAAAAAGGCGTCTAAAAAGGTTCCAAAAACGGAAAATTCTAGATTATTTATTTTCTAACCATCGAAATCGTACCATTGAGATGCCATATAATAGTCGATTAATGGGGCTATTCATAGACACTTTACTTCTTTTGGTGCGGTAATATCTGACCGAGAAATTCAGCTTTTCGGAAGAAGGCAAATTTTTTAAACCTTTTTTTCCATTTTTTGAATACTTCTGGTATGGTGATTAGTGTCGAGATAGTTTTAATAACCGATTTGGGCAATTAAATAGCCGCAGGGCTCTGTAAGGATATATTACATTATCTAATCAGATAAAATACACCTGAGAAATCCTATGTTCAAAAGTGCCAGAAATGCAAAAATATCGACAATTAAATTTCAGCATTTCAATACATATTATACCACGTTAGAATCGGATTAGGGTCAGCTATCTGAATGTGTAACCATTTTTTGAAAATCTGTTAAAATAAACAAATAATAGAGCATTTTCCAAAATTTGACGATTTTTCGATTTTCAGTCTCTTTTTTTTTATCCTATTCCAGACGGCTTCATGCAAAATACCTCCAAAAGGACTCTCGATAGAAAAAACTAAAAAAAACATTGTAGGTTAAGTTTTCGAGATACAGGCGTCCAAAAACGCTCCAAATCAGAAAATACTTAATATTCAGCATGCCATATTTTGCTTCCTGCTCATCGTATCCGTACGATCGTTTTAATCCGTTGATATCGGACAGCGAAATCATGTTTATCCCGAAAGCATTCTTTTTTTTGCGGTTTTTATACGCCCACATGCCGTTTGATTATATCACCGTTCCATAGTTATGAAGGTTGAGTTCGAATTTCGTGAAAATCGGACCAAAATTGACGGACAAAATGGCCGCCATTTGTACGCGAAAAGTGTGAAAATATGTTATATCAAGGTTGTGAACAGTGTAGAGGTCACAATTTTGAACCGATTTGGATGAAACTTGAAATGCATGTTTATAACCCAAAGATCTTGGTTCCTTTCGATATTTGCGCCAATCGGATCGTAACTTCCTGAATTATGGCCCCTGATTGTCCGAAAAGTCGCCCTTTTTAGCTTGTGGTCCCCCTGGAGGTCAAAATTATTATCCGATTTAAAAAAAAACGTTTGATTATATCACCGTTCCATGGTTATGAAGGTTGAGTTTGAATTTCGTGAAAATCGGACCAAAATTGACGGACAAAATGGCCGCCATTTGTACGCGAATAGTGTGAAAATATGTTATATCAAGGTTGTGTACCTTGTAGAGGTCACAATTTTGAACCGATTTGGATGAAACGTGACATGTCTGTTTATAACCGAAAGATCTCGGTTCCTTTCGATATTTGCGCCCATCGGATCGTAACTTCCTGAATTATGGCCCCTGATTGTCCGAAAAATTGCCCATTTTAGCTTGTGGTCCCTCTGGAGGTCAAAATTGTTATCCGATTTAAAAAAAACGTTTGATTATATCACCGTTCCATGGTTATGAAGGTTGAGTTTGAATTTCGTGAAAATCGGACCAAAATTGACGGACAAAATGGCCGCCATTTGTACGCGAATAGTGTGAAAATATGTTATATCAAGGTTGTGTACCTTGTAGAGGTCACAATTTTGAACCGATTTGGATGAAACGTGACATGTCTGTTTATAACCGAAAGATCTCGGTTCCTTTCGATATTTGCGCCCATCGGATCGTAACTTCCTGAATTATGGCCCCTGATTGTCCGAAAAATTGCCCATTTTAGCTTGTGGTCCCTCTGGAGGTCAAAATTGTTATCCGATTTAAAAAAACGTTTGATTATATCACCGTTCCATGGTTATGAAGGTTGAGTTTGAATTTCGTGAAAATCGGACCAAAATTGACGGACAAAATGGCCGCCATTTGTACGCGAATAGTGTGAAAATATGTTATATCAAGGTTGTGTACCTTGTAGTGGTCACAATTTTGAACCGATTTGGATGAAACGTGACATGTCTGTTTATAACCGAAAGATCTCGGTTCCTTTCGATATTTGCGCCCATCGGATCGTAACTTCCTGAATTATGGCCCCTGATTGTCCGAAAAATTGCCCATTTTCGCTTGTGGTCCCTCTGGAGGTCAAAATTGTTATCCGATTTAAAAAAACGTTTGATTATATCACCGTTCCATGGTTATGAAGATTGAAGTCGAATTTCATGAAAATCGAACCAAAATTGACGGACAAATTTTGAACTAGTTTTGATGAAACTTGTGGTCCCTCTGGAGGTCAAAATTGTTTTCCGATTTAAAAAAACGTTTGATTATATCACCGTTCCATGGTTAAGAAGATTGAAGTCGAATTTCATGAAAATCGAACCAAAATTGACGGACAAAATGGCCGCCGTTTGTACGCGAATAGTGTGAAAATATGTTATATCAAGATTGTGGACCTTATAGAGGTCACAATTTTGAACTAGTTTTGATGAAACACGTGGTCCCTCTGGAGGTCAAAATTGTTTTCCGATTTAAAAAAACGTTTGATTATATCACCGTTACATGGTTAGGAAGGTTGAATTTGAATTTCGTGAAAATCGAACCAAATTTGACGGATAAAATGGCCGCCGTATGTACGCGAATAGTCAGTGTGAAAATATGTTATATCAAGGTTGTGGACCTTATAGAGGCCACAATTTTGAACCAATTTTGATGAAACTTGACATGTATGTTTATAACCTAAAGATCTTGGTTCCTTTTGATATTTGCGCCCATCGGATCGTAACTTCCTGAATTATGGCCCCTGATTGTCCAAAAAAATCGCCCTTTTTAGCTTGTGGTCCTCTGGAGGTCAAAATTGTTATCCGATTTAAAAAAAAAACGTTTGATTATATCACCATTTCATGGTTATGAAGGTTGAGTATGAATTTTGTGAAAATCGGACCAAAATTGACGGACAAAATGGCCGCCGTTTGTACGCGAATAGTGTGAAATTATGTTATATAAAGGTTGTGGATCTTATAGAAATCACAATTTTGAACCGATTTTTTTGAAACTTGACATGTATGTTTATAAACCAAGGATCTTGGTTCCTTTCGATATTTGCGCCCATTGGATCATAACTTCCTGAATTATGTCCCCGGATTGTCCGAAAAATCGCTTTTGTTCGCTTTTGGTCCCTCTGGAGGTCAAAATTATAATCCGATTTAAAAAAACGTTTGACTATATCACCGTTACATGGTAATGAAGAGGGAGTTTGAATTACGTGAAAATCGGACTAGAATTGACGGACAAAATGGCTGCCGTTTGTACACGAATAGTGTGAAAATATGTTATATCAAGGTTGTGGACCCTATAGAGGTCACAATTTTGAATCGATTTTGATGAAACTTGACACGTATGTTTATAACCCAAAGATCTTGGTTCCTTTCCATATTTGCGCCTATCGGGTCATTACTTCCAGAATTGTGTCCCCTGATTGTACGAAAAATCACCCTTTTTAGCTTGTTGTGCCTCTGGAGGTCACAATTATTATCTGATTTAAAAAAACCGTTTGATTATATAAACCAAACAACTTCTAATGATTTTCTGATAATTCCTTAATTCTTGTTGACTGCCTGGATGATTTGGCTGCTGTGTCGGCGTATATTTCGTTGCCTGGCAACCTATTTTTGAGATTCAAGTTTGAATATCGAAAAACGAGTATGTTTTGGAGAAATTCTGTAGATATACATCCTTCAAATCTGCTTTTTTAATATTCAAGTTTGAATATCGAATAACGAGTAGCTCGTTTTTCGAGATTCGCCAATATCAAAAAACAAGGAGAAAGAGCAGTTTTTATGCGAATCCACTGCTCGGGCATCCACAATTATGAGGTATTTAGTTCGTTTTAGATCACTCATTTAATAAAATGTGTCATGGAGACATTCTATATAATTATAAACATCCATCAAATCTGCTTTTTTGATATTCAAGTTTGAATATCGAAAAACGAGTGGTTCGTTTTTCGAGATTCGCCAATATCAAAAAACAAGGAGAAAGAGCAGTTTTTATATGAATCCACTGCTCAGGCATCCTGAATTATGATATCTTTAGTTCGTTTTAGATCACTCATTTAATCAAATGTGTCATGGAGACATTATGTAAATAAACATCCATCAAATCTGCTTTTTTGATATTCAAGTTTGAATATCGAGGCAATATAAAAAAAAACAACGAGAAAGAAAAGTTTTTATTTGAATCCACTGCTCAGGCATCCTCAATCATGATATTTTTAGTTCGTTTTAGAAAACGTATTTAATAAAATGTGTTTTGGAGAAATTCTATAGATATACATCCTTCAAATCTGCCTTTTTGATATTCAAGTTTGAATATCCAAAAACGAGTGGCTCGTTTTTCGAGATTCGCCAATATCAAAAAAACAACGAGAAAAAAAGTTTTTATGTGAATCCACTGCTCAGGCATCCTCAATTATGATATTTGTAGTTAGTTTTAGATCATTGATTTAATAAAATGTGTTTTGGAGAAATTCTGTAGATATACATCCTTCAAATCTGCTTTTTAATATTCAAGTTTGAATATCGAATAACGAGTAGCTCGTTTTTCGAGATTCGCCAATATCAAATAACAAGGAGAAAGAGCAGTTTTTATGTGAATCCACTGCTCGGGCAACCCCAATTATGATGATCACTCATTTAATAAAATGTGTCAATTTAAACATCCATCAAATCTGCTTTTTTGATATTCAAGTTTTAGTTTGAATATCGAAAAACGAGTGGCTCGTTTTTCGAGATTCACCAATATCAAAAAACAAGGAAAAAGAGCAGTTTTTATTTGAATCCACTGCTTGGGCATCCCAAATTATGATGTATTTAGTTCGTTTTAGATCACTCGTTTAATAAAATGTGCCAATTTAGACATTCTGTAGATAAACATCCATCAAAATCTGCTTTTTTGATATTCAAGTTTGAATATCGAAAAACAAGTGGCTCGTTTTTCGAGATTCGCCAATATCAAAAAACAAGGAGAAAGAGTCGTTTTTATGTGAATCCCCAATTATGATGTATTTAGTTCGTTTTAGAATCCTCATTTAATAAAATGTGTCAATTTAGACATTCTGTAGATAAACATCCATCAAATCTGCTTTTTTTATATTCAAGTTTGAATATCGAAAAACGAGTGGCTCGTTTTTTTGAGATTCGCCAATATCAAAAAACAAGGAGAAAGAGCAGTTTTTATGTGAATCCACTGCTCAGGCATCCTCAATTATGATATTTTTAGTTCGTTTTAGATCATTGATTTAATAAAATGTGTTTTTGAGAAATTCTGTAGATATACATCCTTCAAATCTACTTTTTTAATATTCAAGTTTGAATATCGAATAACGAGTAGCTCGTTTTTCGAGATTCGCCAATATCAAATAACAAGGAGAAAGAGCAGTTTTTATGTGAATCCACTGCTCGGGCACCCCCAATTATGATGTATTTAGTTCGTTTTAGATCACTTATTTAATAAAATGTGTCAATTTAGACATTCTGTATATAAACATCCATCAAATCTGCTTTTTTGATATTCAAGTTTGAATATCCAAAAACGAGTGGCTCGTTTTTCGAGATTCGCCAATATCATAAAACAAGGAGAAAGAGCAGTTTTTATGTGACTCCACTGCTCCGGCATCCTCAATTATGATGCCTTTAGTATGTTTTAGATCACTAATTTAATCAAATGTGTCATGGAGACATTCTGAAGATAAACATCCATCAAATCTGCTTTTTAGATATTCAAGTTTGAATATCGAATAACGAGTAGCTCGTTTTTTGAGATTCGCCAATATCAAAAAACAAGGTGAAAGAGCAGTTTTTATGTGAATCCACTGCTCGGGCATCCCCAATTATGATGTATTTAGTTCGTTTTAGATCACTCATTTAATCAAATGTGTCAATTTAGACATTCTGTATATAAACATCCATCAAAATCTGCTTTTTTGATATTCAAGTTTGAATATCGAAAAACAAGTGGCTCGTTTTTCGAGATTCGCCAATATCAAAAAACAAGGAGAAAGAGCCGTTTTTATGTGAATCCCCAATTATGATGTATTTAGTTCGTTTTAGAACCCTCATTTAATAAAATGTGTCAATTTAGACATTCTGTAGATAAACATCCATCAAATCTGCTTTTTTGATATTCAAGTTTGAATATCGAAAAACGAGTGGCTCGTTTTTTGAGATTCGCCAATATCAAAAAACAAGGAGAAAGAGCAGTTTTTATGTGAATCCACTGGGGATGCCCGAGTGGCTCGTTTTTCGAGATTCGCCAATATCAAAAAACAAGGAGAAAGAGCAGTTTTTATGTGAATCCACTGCTCAGGCATCCTCAATTATGATATTTTTAGTTCGTTTTAGATCATTGATTTAATAAAATGTGTTTTTGAGAAATTCTGTAGATATACATCCTTCAAATCTGCTTTTTTAATATTCAAGTTTGAATATCGAATAACGAGTAGCTCGTTTTTCGAGATTCGCCAACATCAAATAACAAGGAGAAAGAGCAGTTTTTATGTGAATCCACTGCTCGGGCAACCCCAAGTATGATGTATTTAGTTCGTTTTAGATCACTCATTTAATAAATTGGGTCATGGAGACATTCTACAGATATACCTCCATCAAATCTACTTTTTTGAGATTCAAGTTTGAATGTCGAAAAACAAGTAGCTCGTTTTTCAACATTCGCCAATATCGAATAACGACCTAGTTGTTTTTCGTTATTCGCCAATATCGAAAAACGAGTAGCTCGTTTTTCGATATTCACCAATATTGAAAAACGAAAAACGAAAATCGAGCTAACTTCACACTGCCATTTTTGGACCACCTATATTATTTCAATGCTTTTCATTTTGGATTCAATATATAGACAACCGATAGGACTTTGAGTAAGAAAAGTTTAAGTAAAATCTGTGGCGTCGTTTTCGAGAAAAGGGCGTCTCAGAATGTTAAAAAATCGGAAAATACTAGATTTTTGGCATACAATAATTTATTTCCTTACCATCGAAATCGTATTATTTAGATACCATATGATGGTCCATTAATAGGGCTATCGAACGACACTTTAGATCTTTTGGTCCGCTATTACCTACGGGAGAAATCAAGTTTTTCGCAAGTGCGAGAATGTTTTTAACCTTCGACTTTTTTCGATTTTCAGTCCGTTATTTCACCTATTCCAGTTATTTCAAAGTCTTATTGGATGGCTTCATGCAAAAAACCTCCGAAAGGACTCTCGACAGAAAAAATTAAAAAAAAAGTTGCGGTTAAGTTTTCGAGATACATGCGTCCAAAAATACTAAAAATCAGAAAATACTTGATTTTCAGGGTGTCATATTTTGCTGCCTGATCATAGTATACGTATGAATTGGGTATCATACGATAGTACAATCCTAGTGCAGTCCAATGGTACCCTAATTTGTTTAATCCATTGATTTTGGGCGGAGAAATCGCGTTTTCAGATCGATATCTGCTTTCGATCATGGAGAACTTGGCTCTCGCGGTAAATAATAATAATAATAACTAGACCTGCAGACCTGCAGTACTGAATCGGCTTTCAGGAATCAGACAGGAAGTGCGTCATACAATAGCCGATCCATCGAGCTACCAAACGATACTGTAGTTGTTATGATTCAGTGACACCCTCTATCAGATTTGTAAGTAATAATTGCTTGCGAATACACCGGTCAAAATTGTAAAATCTGGCAAAATTACTTCACTTCCGGTGCCAAAAGGAATCATTATCGGTAACAAATAAGTTGAGAATTCGCAATTGAGAATTGTTTTATGCACACCAGGCAATAAATAATAAACTTGGAACCCATAAACTGAAATTAAAAAGGTAAAAAACTTAAAAGGAGACAAACTATATCTCAAATTAACCGGCACTACCGAGATGAGAGAAATGGGGTTTAACGTCGACTAGACACAAACTATGTCATTTCGGGACTAGCATGGTTTAATTTTATATCAATAATTCCTGTGTAAAATATCATCAAAAAATATTCATAAATAAAAAAGGTTTTCGTAAAAGAATTAATTTTTTTCAAAATATCTGACATTTTTACGACTACTTCCGGTTTTACGATCGTTGTTGTGATAGCTTTACGAAGTTCTTTGGATACTTAACTTTACGTACCAGAAGTATCAGAAACATCCATTGATTAGTTTTGGAAAAAAAAGATAAATTAAAGAGCGTTTCCAAAAATTTAACGATTTTTCAATTTTTTTCAAAGTTTGAGGCCATTTTTGGACCACTTATATTATTTCAACGCTTTTCATTTTGGATTCACTATATAGACAACCGATAGGACTTTGAGTAAGAAAAATTTAAGAAAAATCTGTGGCGTCGTTTTCGAGAAAAGGGCGTCTCAGAATGTTAAAAAATCGGAAAATACTAGATTTTTGGCATACAATAATTTATTTCCTTACCACCGAAATCGTATTATTTAGATACCATATGGTGGTCCATTAATAGGGCTATCCAGTGACACTTTAGTTCTTTTGGTCCGCTATTACTTAAAGGAGAAATCAAGTTTTTCGCAAGTGCGACAATGTTTTTAACCATTTTTTTTTCATTTTTTTAATACTTCCGGTATGGTTATTATTGTCGGAATAGTTTTAATAGGCGGTTTTGGCACTAAAATAGCCTCAGGGCTCTGTAATGATATATTCCATTATCCGATCAGATAAAATCCCCCTGAGAAATCCTATGTTCAAAAGTGCCAAAAATGCAAAAAAAATTAAAATATCGAAAATAAAATTTCAATAACTACATACATATTATACATCGTTAGAATCGTAATTAGGTCAGCTATCTGAATATGCAATCTTTTTTGGAAATTCTCTTAAAATAAAAAAATAGCAGAGCATTTTCCAAAATTTCACGATTTTTTTCGATTTTCAGTCAGTTATTTTACCTATTCCAGATATTTCAAAGTCTTACTGAATGGTTTCATGCAAAATAACCCCGAAAGGACTCTCGATAGAAAAAATTTTAAAAAAAAGTTGCGTTTAAGTTTTCGAGCTACAAGCATCCAAAAACGCTCCAAATCAGAAAATACTTGATTTTTTAGCATGCCATATTTTGCTGCCTGCTGATCGTATCCGTACGAATTGGGTATCATACGATAGCACAATCCTAGTGCAATCCAATGGTGCCCTAATTTGTCTAATCCATTGATATCGGACGGAGAAATCGCGTTTTTCCCCCAAAATACCCATTTTTTGCATTTTTTTTCAAAATATCGGACATTTTTCGATCACTTCCGGTCTACAGATTATTGTTGAAATTGCTTTATTCCTTGCAATGGTCATTTGGCTTCATGCCTCAGAAGTTTCAGAAACGTCAATTCTGCCATAAAACGAAACCCGAGCTCACAAAAAAATCGAAAAATAAAGGGCGATAACTCGGAATGAAACTTATATTTCTGGAATCGGATGGTTTTCAGGTATCCAAAAAATTTTCGATCGCAAGAAGTCAGCGATGAAGTTTCGAAATATCGAAATTTTCAACTGCTATCGTCCGAGAAAAGACTCAGGGTTTCCGAAAATGTCATTTGTATGAAAATAGGTACAGAATTGACGAATCTACGGCCGTTTTTTAATTTTTTGACACAGCACAAAATTCGACCACTTCCGGTCTGCGAAGAAGTTTCAAAAATAGTTTATCAAGTAGCCAACACATGGTTTCTCAATAGAGAATTAGGTCCCAGATCGGTATCTGTTACAGGCACTGAGAAATAGGCTCCGGCGAAAAAAATAATAATAATAAATAATAATTTTAGTAATCACAAGTCTGAAAGCCTAATAATTTTAGTAATCTCAATAGGCTTTCAGACGAAAGTCTGAAAGCCTAATAATAATAATAATAATTTTAGTAATCTCAATAGGCTTTCAGACGAAAGTCTGAAATCCTAATAATAATAATTTAAGTAATCTCAATAGGCTTTCGGACGAAAGTCTGAAAGCCTAATAATTTTAGTAATCACAATAGGCTTTCAGACGTAAGTCTGAAACCCTAATAATAATTTTAACAAAAACAAAAGTGTTGCACACAAGCTTCGCAGTGTGAAACCCTCAAAATAATAATTTTTGTAATCTCAATAGACTTTCAGACGAAATCTGCCACGTCCCATGCAAATATGAAAGCTTTCATATTCATCGTCAGGTGTCATTGATTGTATCAAGCATCCTAAATGAAAGGATAAGAAGAAAAAATTATCAAAATTGGTCCAAAACTCGCGAAGTTACAAGTCTAAATATATAGGCCTGCAGCCAAAATTTCTAGCTAGCTTAGAAACACAATTCCGCTACACGGTCTTCCCTAAAACAAACCCTATACATTTTTGGAAAGCTTATGACGCCAGGAACACAAAATCCGGGAGTTCCAAGCAAAATGTTTGCAATTTATTGATTTAGGGCCAGATGAAATTCGTCAAAATTGTCAAATAAATGCTATTTTTGTACTAACAATTCTGAAGTTGACATAAAATTAAATAGTTGCTAAAGCACCTCATGCCTTCATCCTTGGAAATGAACAGTTTATTTGATAGATTTTGGTGTAAATAAAAATTCTCAAAACACAAATGTAATGGGTGAATAAAGAATTCTGGAAATCCAATAACGGTAAAAAGGAGTTATCTCCCTTTCTGTCAAATGTCTGGAATTGATAAGACTATCAGGCGTATGGTGACTTCTAGTTTTGTGTGACGCACAAGACCAGGTGTGGGCACACAAGCCTATTAATTATTTTGTTTCTTGGATCTCAGGGGCCTTTGAGGGTTGGTTGTTGGATGTTTGCTCAGAAATTATCGCTTGTATGGAACATGCTAGTATCATCCGGGGAAATTGGACCTCACTTATAGCCAGCCTTCGGATGATGGGTTATATGCTCAATCTAGCTGGGGGTGTCAGATTGAACATATAATAATTCAACAACTCACTTGTTCTTGGTATAACTTATATTCTGTAACACTATTTAACAATAATAATATATACACACTATTGACCCACAGGCTAGGTGACTTAATAAGGAACAGCATCTAAGAAATAACTTATCAGAGACCTGCCCTTCAGTATGTCCTACTGCCTGCCTGTGGTCAACTTCCTTCTCCCTGAATATACGAATTTCATAACTTTTATACTTTAGCTTTGTTTGTTAATAACCCTAACTTATATAATCCCTAATACATTAATGCCTACTGGATTAACTGTACAATAGATAATAATTTATAAAACAATGTCTCTAATATAATTAAAGAGTTAAACTTGATTAAGCTTCTGGCCAATCTATAATGGCTGGGACCTAAAATTAACTATGCCCTAATTCTACCTGGTCATACTAGAGTCGATTTGTAGCATATTCTAGACAGGGGATATGTTTGACAGTAGTTGAGTGATGTGCTTTTGAAATAATGGAGATCAGTACCACTTCATAACACAGTGAACCACATGATTTTTTTCCACTAAGATAAACATTCTAAACCCACATACATGTTCCCTTTCAATTAGCCACTACAGTATTTTTACAACTGTACATGTACATGTAGCTGTGAACTACTATTTTGGATATCATTAATGGTCAAATTATAAACATACATGTAGATATAAGTTAAAAAAAAATAATTCTGTATCTGGGCTGGTATGAAGGGAAAGGTTAGAAAACAGGATGAACAGTTTCGAAATTATTTATTACAGTGAAACAATCATTGAAAATCAAAATTAAACAGTTACTCTGCACATCAAATGTCATCAAAGTTAATCTTAATTATCACTGTCACTAAATGTATTAACATCAAATTCGGTCATTTCAGGACTAACATATGGTTTAATTTTATTTCAATAATTCGCTTGCACATGGGGGTCTTTAGCAGTGGGTGGAAACCGGGGTACCCAGAGAAAACCCACGGGGTTGGACAGGTGACCCTACTCCTTGTCACGTACAACCAAGGTTTCGAAACAACGCCAGTTGACTCAATGGCTGGCGGTAGGCCGTATGATTTTACATTTTGAGCTAAATTGAAAACAATACATGTAATTTAATGTAAGGCTCAGTTTAATTCATTGCAAATTGGTCCCTGAACATTGCATTGAGAAAATAGGCCCTGACGAGCCATATGCAAATTGCTCCGGGGACATCATAAAAGTACACAAATCTGTAGGGTAAATTAGGTAAACATGTCAAAATTGTTGCTGGAAAAATATCTTAGGTGATTTAGTGACTGGACTAGTCCTAGTAAAAGCATTCAGCAGCTGACATACATTTGGGTGTACCGAGAAGCATGAATGAGACAAAACTAAAATAAATAATACATGTACATGTAACTATAGCTGGAAGCATCAACATTTACATGTTGACGAGCAAGGCGAACAAATATATCATAAAGCTTGACCATTCAAATGATTTCCTGGCCATTTCTGATTCTTTTTCTTATGACATCTTCTCAGAATATATTGTATGTGGTTAAATATTTGACAGAGGGCTTGTCACCTTTGCTGAAAAATATAAATAAACATATACATGTACACAATTAAAACAAAATTCTGGGGCTTGGTTTACTCTCATTAATTTCGTAGAACAGAGGAATAAGACACTTACACAGGGGTTAACACCTTATTTTCATGCAGAAACCAGCTAATGAAGACAGCAAGGCATTAGCAGTACAAGGAGAGATAGAGAGGAGAATGGTGGTTTAACATATAGTAATTTCAGGACTGACCCATGGTTCCGTTTTATTTGAATAATTAATACCAGTGGCAAGAAGGATGAGAATACAAATACAAAAAAACATCACAAATATTTACCTTTCTGATAACCGTCTAAGAAATTCAGTTTATTGCTTACAATCTTGCCCTTAATCCTTTTTCAATTCAGCAGCTTTCAACAGTTTGCCTATAAACAAATTTGCAAAGAAATTATACACCATATATGGCGTTGAGTGTGGGGGAGGGAATGTCACTTTGAGGCCTACATGTACCTGGCTCGTCAATTAACTCTGGCATGCGGTTGTGGTTCAGATCCTTTGTGTGAGCGGAAACGGTCTAGAGACCGATCGTCTTAGCAGGCACCTGCAAGTGGGCCAAGAAAATAAAAAACAAGTTAACTTCTCTGTGTTTCATCCCTTGTGGAAGCGAATGTGCAACACTTTAACCATGGACCTTATAATAATGTGTTATAAGGTCCATGCTTTAACCAATGACTGTGCCAAATCAACAAATGGGGTAGAGGGCTTTACTGACTAGCTTCATAACAGTTTTACAGTGATCGCAGTAGCACTTTTGATTCCATTTACAACAAAAACAACAACACTATAATTAAAAACTGTAGGACAGTGTATGATGGATATATTTAATATTTATTAGTAACTAATAATTATACATTTAGTAAGTAACATTAGGATTAGGCCTACCTGCTGTTTGGGTCTGAGTCTGGGTTAATACACCCCTCTTCCTATTTTCTCCAACAGTGACAAATCTATAATATAATACACACAACAGGCAGCACCGATTTACTCTTTGTTTTTGCTTCTGGGGCGGCTGAAGTGACGGTACGATCGTAATTTCTTTGATATGGAGAGCTAGGTCACAGGTAGTCCACACTCTCGCTACTCGAAGGTATTCATTTCCCTCGCCCATCAAGTTTTAGCCATTCATGGGCACATTCACGGAATTTATCCCAGCCAGATTTTGTAAATAATTGTTCTCGTTCCTTGCTTAATCCTTCGTAATGAACAATACAGCGTAAAGATGAAATATCACTCGATTCACGTTCTTTTATGGGCGCAGCCATTACATGTGTGTTGTTGTTTACAACTTTCAAGGTCGGGTCAGCAGTTCACAATACGAGCTCCTGATTGGCCCATGGTGACCAATCACCAGTTATTTCCCTACGCTTTATAACAGCGCGAGTCAAATAAATCCCGGACGAATAAATTTATATCACCCTTAAATTGCGCTGCCGAAGCTTGGAACACCAGTAAATTTTCTTTAAAACTTGACCAACTACTTTATAATAGTCGCAGATTATTTTATGGTGGACTGTGTAGCGGAGTTGCACGCTAGAAATTTTGGCTGCCGGCCTAATAGTATGAAGCATTGTACCCAGGCATAACAATAATTTGAAAACTAAAGGGAAATAACTGAAACTTGTATTACTGTAATGAGACGGGTGAGAAAATGAAATGAAAATGGCGAGAAAAAAATTAAAAATGGTAGGTTGGACAGGCGACCTCACTCCTTGTCACGTACAACGGGGCATTCGAAAACACGCTAGTTAACCCAATGACAGGCGCGCGTGCTAACCATTCAGCCCCCCCCCACTTGAAATCAGACACGTGCAATATGTCATATAGGAAGAATAACAAGTCGCTCACAACAAAATGGTAAATTAATGAGTTTAGGTCAAAAGGTTGAGCTACTGTTTTAGAGTATTTAATTGTTTTAAAGAGACACGTTAAGTGTTGTTCATAGTTAAATGAAAGTTTAATTTTAAATAAGACCAATAAAATTAGGATTTAATAATGCCAGACTAATATTAAAATAAAGTTTTAAATTAAGAATAATTAATGATTTGTCTAATGCAATGAAATGCGTTGGCCTGCTAGCCAGGAGGTCTGGTGTTCGATCCCTGCATTGGCCAAGAAAGTTCATCTCGATTTTCTGGCGTGCCCCCCCCCCCCCGCCGTGTACACATTCGAGTGCACGTAAAAGATCCCTTAGCAGTTGGAATTCGATACTGTTGAATAAGCTCTATACGATGACTAAATGTGCAGATTGTAGCCACCCACACTGCATGTTTTGCTTAACAATGAAAGGGGGCCCGTTTTCAATTTTCGATCCTTTTATTCTTCTACTCCTGATATTTTGGACTGTTGGTCGATGGTTTCATATAAAAGACTACCGATAAGACTCTTTGTAGAAGAAATTTCCCCAAAATATTATGTTGACGTCAAGGGAAAAGGACCGTTAAAAATGCTCCAAATCGTAAAAATACGACTTTTTGGATTTTCGATCTCTTTTTTCTGCTATCCCTGATATTTAAAAAAAAATGATACAATGATTTCACACAACAGGCTAGATATTATACTCTCTATTGACAAGAGTTTCACCGCCCTCCCTTCGTTATAACCGAGGTTATCGTGCCCTAAAGAATCAACAAATCAGCATGCTTATCTCTGCTTACCCTCGGCAGAAAATGCTCATCTTTAAACTCAATCATGACACGGACTTCGTGAACGTCTACACCAAGTTTGAACATTCTAGCTTAATTAGAAGGAGAGTTATTGTGTTCCAAAGTATCGCACCTTCAAATTGCTACTACTTTTCATATTCACTTCAAAATGGCAACCATCAGTTGACCTAAATCAAAATTCTGCTCAGTGCGTTTTTTGGGCCATCCTTCAAGGATTCAGAAAATATAAATCCCGTGTCTGTAAGTAAAATAGCAAAAAAGCCTTAGGGATTTTTCACGTTTCAAGATGGTGACACTTCCGGTTCGTTCGACAAACTTCATATTTTGTGTACATATCAGTAATTACTTATCTAGTATCTAAAAAAAAATTAGGTCACGCTGACCTATATTTCGATGATTTTTTTTTAATTTTTGATCCTTAATTTCGTCAAGGGGAGATAATTTAGAAAATTTCTAATTATATTTTTGAAGTCACATCGGTAAGATCTACTTATATAATAAATTTTACGATATGAAAATGGTAAGAAAACATCGAAAAATTAAATGAGATAACTTTGAACAAAACTAAAACTTTTTGAATCAGGTTGAACTCGACTGTTTGAATATTTACGTTAAATATGTAAATTTGGAAAATTATAAACTTCATGTAAAGGGAAATAACTGAAACTTGTATAGCTGTAATCGGGCTTCCAAAATTAGAGATATGTTATATAATTATGGTTTCCAATATGTTTGGTTATAAGTAGGAAATCGTGACAATTTCTTAAGCATGTTTTAAACAAAGGGTCATAGACTGCAATATACAAGAATGGCACTCTGCAATTAAAAAAAACTGGTCAAAGCAAGATTTCTTTGCAGAAAAAAATAATTGCTAGAACCAGAAAAATATTTATGCACTATAATAAATAAGCAACATAGAGGAAATGAAATGAAATTGAATGGGGTTTAACGTCCTACTGTTCTGCTCCTAAAATGGGCTAATGAAGACGGGCATAGGCCATAAAGTATGCAATGAGGGAAATTGTACCCAGGCAGCGGTGTTACGGCCTACGAGGTCGGTCAGGCGACCATACTCCTTGTCACGTACAACCAAGAAATCGAAACAACGCCAGTTGACTCAATGACAGACGTTATGATACAGAGCGCAAGTGCTAACAATTCAGCCACGCAGACTCCCTAAAATCGGCAAATTGCTGACCTACAGCGAGAAACATTTCAACCGGGCGAAATCTTCTATTTTAACAGCTTAATTTGCACGGTACCTTTAGTTATCAAACAAATATTATAAAACTTTTAAAAACAAGCTCCCCCTGACCAGCTGAGAAACATTACAACCGGGCGAAATTATGTGTTTTATCAATTTTTCAGTACCATTGATTACCAACCGATTATAACAAACTTTAAAGATAAAGAGAAAGAGAGAAATGCGGCTTAACGTCCATTCGACACAAACGAGGTCATTTCGGGACTAACATATGTCTTTTAATTCTATTTAAAAACTTCCCTTGCGCGTACGGGTCTTTAGCCGTGGGAGGAAACTGAAGGACACTGAGAAAACCCACGAGGTTGGACACTATACTCCATGTCACGTGCAACCTGGAAATCGAAACGACGCCGGTTGACTCAATGACAGACGTTACGATACAGCGCGCACATGCTAACCATTCAGTCATTCAGCCTCCCTAAAAATCGGGAAATTGCTGACTTATAGCAAGCAACATTTCAACCGGGCATTTCAATCGTAGCAACGCCAGTTGACTCAATTACTGACGTTACGATACAGAGCGCAGGTGCTAACCATTCAGCCACGCAACCTCCCTAAATTTGGCAAATTGCTGACCTACAGCGAGAAACATTTCAACCGGGCGAAATTTTCTATTTTAACAGTTTAATTTGCACGGTACCTTTAATTATAAACCGAATATTAGAAAACTTTTAAAAATAAGCTCCCTCTGACCAGCTTAATCGTTCGCAATAAACGTTTGCCCTTTAAAATCGGCAAATTGCTGACTTTAAAGTGAGAAACATTACAACCGGGCGAAATTTTCTGTTTTATCACTTTTACAGTACCTTTGATTACCATCCGATTATTAAAAAACTTTAAAGGTAAAAGAGAAACAGAGAAATGCGTGTTAACTTCCATTCGACACAAACTAGGTCATTTCGGGACCAAAATATGTTTTTTAAACTTCCTTTGCGCTTACGGGTCTTTAGCCGTGGGAGGAAACCGAAGGACACGGAGAAAACCCACGAGGTTGGACACCATACTCCATGTCACGTGCAACCTCAATGAAAGACGTTAACAGAAAGCATGAGTATGCTAACCATTCAGCCATTCAGCCTCCTAAAAACGGGAAATTGCTGACTTATAGCAAGAAACATTTCAACCGGGCGAAATATTCTGTTTTAACAGTTTAATTTGCACGGTACTTTAATTACCAACCGGTTATTACAAAACTTTTGAAAATAAGCTCCAACTGACCAGCTTAATCGTATGCAATAAACGTTTGGCCTGAATTGAAAGTTCCGCACCGAGAAAGTTCATCTCGATTTTCCGGCGTGGTTCCCCTTGTCAGTGAGGCGGAACGGAGGGCCTGGCAAGGACAACTGTCGTTCGGATGGGACGAAAGGCCAAGGTCCCCTGTACACATTGGAGTGCACGTAAAATATCCCTAAGCAATTGGAATTCGATACTGTTGAATAAGCTCTATACGATGACTAAATGTGCAGATTGTAGCCACCCACACTGCATGTTTTGCTTAACAATGAAAGGGTGCCGTTTTCAATTTTCGATCCTTTTATTCTTCTACTCCTGATATTTTGGACTGTTGATCGATAGTTTCATATAAAAGACTATCGATAAGACTCTTTGTAGAAGAAGTTCTCAAAAAATATTATGTTGACTTTAAGAGAAATGGTCCTTTAAAAATGCTCCAAATCGTAAAAATACGACTTTTTGGATTTTCGATCTCTTTTTTCTCTGTTATCCCTGATATTCAAAAAAATGATACAATGATTTCACACAACAGGCTAGCTATTAGACTCTCTATTGACAAGAGTTTCACCCCCCTCCCTTCATTATAACCGAAGTTATCGTACCCTAAAGAATCAACAAATCAGCATGCTTATCTCTGCTTACCCTAGGCAGAAAATGCTCATCTTTGAACTCCATCATGACATTGATTTACTGATCGTCTACACCAAGTTTGAACATTCTAGCTTAATTAGAAGTTATTGTGTTCTAAATTCCCGGCCCTTCAAATTGCTTCTATTTTTCATATTCAGTTCAAAATGGTGACCATCACGTGACCGAAATCAAAATTCTGATCCGATAGATTTTTAGGCATTCCTTCAAAGATTCCGAAAATATAACTCCCGAGTCTGTAAGTAAAATAGCAAAAAAGCCTTTTTGATTTTTCACTTTTAAAGATGGTGGCACTTCCGTTTCGATCCACAAACTCCATATTTTGTGTACGAATCACTAATTACTTGTCTAGTATCGGAAAAAATATCAGGTCATTCTGACCTATATTTCGATGATTTTTTTGAAAATTTTGATCTTAATTTCGTCAAGGGGAGATAATTTAGAAAATTTCTAATTATATTTTTGAAGCCACATAGGTAAGATCTACTTATATACCAAATTTCATGAAAATCGTACAACTATTAAAGAAGTTGTCAAATTGGTCTAAAGTTCCGGTTCGAAATCACAGCGACGAATTTTCGAAATTCAAAAATTTGAAACTGCAGATGAAAATGATTTTTTTCAAGGTATTCAAAGAAAAAAGAATTAGTAATATCGGTCAAAAAATAACAAAGTTACGACTATGCATAGTCAGTTTTTTCGTTCGTAAAATTCGGTGATTTCGGATTCGTAAAACGTTTTTGAAAATATATTTAGTCAAGGTTCGCACCCCATTTTTTGAAGGGGGGGGGGGGTAAGGTCAAAATTTCAGAAAGATCCTATGGATAGATTCTGAGAAATGTAATATGAAAGCTTAATAATAGGAATAATCTTAACAGAAACAATAAGCTTTCATATGTAATATGAAAGCTTAACTAGATCTGCTACTGTCCCATGCAGATATGAAAGCTTTCATATTCATCGTCACGTGTCATTGATTGTATCAAGTATCCCAAATAAAAGGATAAGAAGAAAAAATTATCAAAATTGGTCAAAAACTCGCGAAGTTTTTGACGAGAAAATGAAATGAAAATGGCGGGAAAAAAATTGAAAATGGCAGGTTGGACAGGGGACATTTCTCCTTATCACGTACAACCGGGCATTCGAAAACACGCTAGGTAACTATTCAGCCACCCAAGTACCCTTTGAAGTCAGACACGTGCAATATGTCATATAGGAAGAATAACAAGTCGCTCATAACAAAATGGTGAATTAATGAGTTTAGGTCAAAAGGTTGAGCTACTGTTTTAGAGTATTTAATTGTTTTAAAGAGACAAGTTAAGGGTTGTTCATAGTTAAATGAAAGTTTAATTTTAAATAAGACAAATAAAATTAGCATTTAATAATGCCAGACTAATATTAAAATAAAGTTTTAAATTAAGAATAATTAATTATTGGTCTAATGCAATGAAATGCTTTGATTTGACGGATGAAATGTGCAATGGGTGTCCACACTATGTGGCTAAGGCGTTGGCCTGCTAGCAAGGAGGTCGGGAGTTCGATCCCTGCATTGGCCGAGAAAGTTCATCTCAATTTTCTGGCGTGTCCCTCCACCCACCGTTTACATATTGGGGTGCTCGTAAAAGATCCCTTAGCAGTTGTAATTCGATACTGTTGATAAGCTCTATACGATGACATCACTGAAGTCGCATTGGAAAGATCTAATAACATTCTAAATTTCACGAAAATCGCACAACAATTAAAGAAGTTGTCAAATTGTTAATAACTTCCGGTTTGAAATATTCAAATACCAAAAATCCGACCCGTATCCCGGCTATCCAGAAATGTATAAATTTTGGAAATAGGAGACACATTGAACATACTATGCCCTATTGTATTTGTTTACAAGTCCGTAAATGTCGATATTCACTTCAAAATGGTGACTAAATTGACCTAAATCAAAATTCTACTCTGAACGTTTTTAGGCCTTCCTTCAAGGATTCAGAAAATATAACTCCCAAGTCTGTAAGTAAAATAGCAAAAACGCCTTACGGACTTTTCACGTTTCAAGATGGTGGAACTTCCGGTTCGATCGACAAACTTCATATTTTGTGTACAAATCAGTAATTACTTATCTAGTATCGAAAAAAAATAGGTCATTCTGACCTATACTTCGTTGATTCTTTTTGAAAACTTTGATCCTTAATTTCGCCAAGGGGAGATAATTTAGAAAATTTCTAATCATATTTTTGAAGTCGCATAGGTAAGATCTACTTATATACTAAATCTCACGAAAATCCTACAACTACTAAAGAAGTTGTCAAATTGGTCTAAACTTCCGGTTCGAAATCACAGCGACGATTTTCGAAATTCGAAAATGTGAAACTGCTGAGGAAAATGATTTTTTTCAAGGTATTCAAAGAGAAAAGATTTAGTAAAATCGGTCAAAAAACAAAGTTACGACTATGCATTGTCCATTTTGTCGTTTTTAAATTTCGGTGATTTCGGATTCGCAAAACGTTTTGAAAATATATTTAGTCAACAGCCACCACCCATTTTGGGGGAGGTGGGTTAAAGTTTCATAAAGATACTGTGGTTAGATTCTGAGAAACCCGATTTCTGGATACAACACACAAATAAAATAACAATAACTAGATCTGCTACTGTCCCATGCAGATATGAAAGCTTTCATATTCATCGTCACGTGTCATCGATTATATCAAGTATCTCAAATAAAAGGATAAGAATAACAAACTATCAAAATTGGTCAAAAACTCGCGAAGTTACAAGTCTAAATATAGTATGAAACATTGCATAATCTGAAAACTAAAGGGAAATAACTGATACTTGTGTCGCTGTAATCGGGATGACATCGAAAAATTAAATGAGATAACTTTGAACAAAACTAAAAATTTTTGAATCAAGTTGATCTCAACTGTTTGAATATTTACGATAAATATGTAAATTTGGAAAATTATAAATACATAATTATCAAAATCGGTCAAAAACTCACAAAGTTACAAATTTAAATGTAGAGAGAAACATTGCACCCGGGCAAAAAAATAATCTTTAAATTAAAGGGAAATAACTGAAACATGTATAGCTGTAATCGGGCTTCCATAATTAGAGATATGTTATATAATTATGGTTTCCAATATGTTTAGTTATAAGTAGGAAATCGTGACAACTTCTTAAGCATGTTTTAAACAAAGGGTCATAGACTGCAATATACAAAAATGGCACTCCGCAATTAAAAAAAATGGTTAAAGCAAGATTTCTATGCAGAAATGAAATAATTAATAGAACCAGAAAATCATTAATCCACTATACTAAATAAGCAACATAGAGAAAATGAAATGAAATTGAATGGGGTTTAACGTCCTACTGTTTTGCTCCTAAAATGGGCTAATGAAGACGGGCATACGCCATAAAGTGAGCGACGAGGGAATTTTTTCGGACATTTAGCATTGTCGCAGAGCGTTATTTTTTATCCTCTAAGTCACACCTACTTTCCGAGTAAAACCGAAAAAATCGTAACGATGCGACAAGTAGTTGCTGAGATATATTCAAATTAGAATCTGAATAATAATAATAAGAAGAATAATAATTTTAACAAAAACAATAGTGTTTCACACAAGCTTCGCATTGTGAAACCCTAATAATTTTAACAAAAACAAGCTACGCAGTGTGAAACCCTAATAATTTTAATAAAAACAATAGTGTTTCCCACAAGCTACGTAGTGTGAAATCCTAATAATAAGAACTAGATCTGCTACTGTCCCATGCAGATATGAAAGCTTTCATATTCATCGTCACGTGGCATGGATTATATCAAGTATCTTAAAAGATTGAAGTACAAGAAAGCTTAATATAGTCTAAATATAGAAAGAAACATTGCACCCGGTTAAAAAAAAAGTATCAGAAAACTAAAGGGAAATAACTGAGCCTTGTGTTGCTGTAATCGGGATGAATTCCCACTTCAAATGTTTCAGAAAAATGAAATGAAAATGGTAAGAAAACATCGAAAAATTAAATGAGATAACTTTGAACGGAACTAATACAAAGATGGCGGCTGAGAGAAGTCATGGGTCCGTTCGCTCCGCTTAACTTATTATAACTTTTGTGTAATCTGCAACTGACCACAAAATCTATGGATATATGTGCATGAATGTATGTAGTATATAAACTGAATTAAAATTATTGCCATTATTGTAAGTAAACTTTAGGTTATCAACGAAATTGAACTGCTGTTGTATATCGATAAAGGTGATTAGCAACTCACAACTTCACTCAAGTACACATATACAGTCAGTCAACTAACGCCAACATGGAAATGGGGGCAAGCACAGATGACAAGAATACTAATTGTTTATTCGATGTACAGTCTTTAAATGAAATTATTGACAAAACCGTTAAATTGGCCGTGAATCAGTTGGAACTGGAATTAAGAAAAATTATTCAATAAACGTTTGTCATAAATTGAGGAACGTGTGACTGAACTAGAATTTACTCAGATTTGCATCGGAAGTGAAATTGATACTTATGAAGAGAGGTTTGAGAAACTCGAAGCCGAAATTAAACTAAAAGAAAACGAGACAAGATCTTTACTAAATAATTTAGAACAATACACGCGAAAATCTCATATTAGAATATTTGGAAAAGTAGGGCGAAAACTGTATAAATATCGTCAGGGATCTATTTAAGAGATGTCTTAAACTTCAACAAAATTTTAGCATTGATGCAGCGCACAGGGTTGGACCGGTGCCAAGTAGCAATGGAAATCGCACTGATCTGATGAGAATCAGACCAATCCTAAAGAAGTTAAATCAGAACGTCCCCGTGGTATTATTGTGAGATTTGTCCGTAGAGATGAAAGACAGTTGGTTGATTTTAACTAACCGAAAAAAACTAAAGCATTCCGGCTTAACTATATCGGAAGATATGACCATTGAAAATATAAAACTTTTGACAAACGTCCAGAAACACAGTTTAGTCAAATCTGCATGGTTTGCTAATGGTAAAATACGCGCCGAAGGGCATAATGGTAAAGTTTGTCGTGTGGAGTTTTATCCAGATTTAGAAGAGCAATTACTCAAATTGAAATCCAGTTGAATCAGAAACCTTTTATGTCTGGTATTGTCCTCCGTAGTTTGATTAGTTTTATTCACCACGCAATGACATAGTTTTGTAATAGTTACTAGTACTCATGTGAGTTTCAAGTTCCTATGACTGATTACTTCTCTGTGACAAAGATTTCGTTGCATACGTTAAATCTTAACATTTCCTAATCATTTCAATTTATTACGTCCTAAATTATACATAGTATAAGAAATAAACTGGATATTATATTTGATGTACTGGACGAACATCATTTAATACGTTTTACAGAAACTCATCTAAATGATAAAATAAGCGATGATTCTTTAATTCGCACCGGGTTTCAAGCCCCATTCCGACGAGATAGAAATTCTTTTGGAGGCGGTGTCTTAGTTTATGTCAGTGAACATTTAATATGTAAAAGACGCTTAGATTTATAAATTATCAATAATGAACCCGTCTGGATCGAAATCAATTCTAAACATTATATCATTTTGGTTGCTATTGTCTATAGGTCACCAAACGCGCCAAATGAATTTTGGACAATCCTAGACTCATCGGTAGACGACAAACAAGATTATAATTTTGGGTGATCTGAATGTTGATCTCATATCAATAAAAAGTAGCAAGTTACACGATTTGATGCTATCCAATACCTTCAGTAATGCCATTTATACCCCTATAAGAGTTACAGCCTTGTCGTCAACTCTATTAGATGTTATTTTAGTACAAGAAGAGATTAAAATCTATTTGAGTGAAACTATAGAGTTTGATAACCATATCTCAGACCACATGGCTGTAAGTTGTGTAATTAATGTTAGTGTGCACACCGCCACATGTTACAACAGAGAAGTGGTACTATACAAGGAAGGCAACTACGACACGTTGAATTCTCTTACTTTTGAATTTTGATTGGTATTCTAAATTTTATTGTCTTGAGATAAACCAGGCTTGTGATCAGTTTTACCATACACTGAACTCATTTATCAATGAGTGTATTCCAAAAAGGACAGTAGTTATCAGACCTAATGACAAGCCTTGGTTTAATTCTGAAATCTGTAAAGAAATTAGAATAAAAGATAGACTTAGGAAACAGGCTATACGTACAAATAAGCCGAGTGATCTCGCTCATTACAAATGCCAACGAAACAAGGTAAATAACTTCAAAAAAATACCTAAATCCCAGTTCAACGAAGATGTCAAATCAAAACTAACAAATCCTAACAGTTCTCCTGGGGATTTTTGGAAATCAATTAATCGTCTTTTGTTTGATAAGAATGATGTTATACCACCCTTAGTATCAAATGATAGTGATACAATCGCAAAAGGCCGAAATATTGAACTTGTTTTTTGGATCTGTCTGCGATAATATAGATTCCACAGACCCCCCTCCGTTTGAAAAAAGAACAAAGTCAATACTAGAAATACCTGAAATATCAGAAACTGAAATCAGGGATATAATAGCAAGTCTTAACACAAAAAAGGCCAATGGACCGGATGAAATCAGTAGTCAATTGTTAAAATATATTTCTGAATCTATTTGTATACCCCTTAAACTTTTATTTCACAAATCGTTAGCGGTAGGCACATTCCCTTCGAAATAGAAATATGCGAATGTAATGCCCCTATTTAAGAAGGACAGAAGAAAACATTTTGAAAACTACAGCCCAATATTGAACTGTATCAGTAAAATATTTGAAAAAATTGTTTTTAAGTATTTTTACAACTTTTCCCAAACTAATCAATTCCTAAATCGTTTTCAGACAGGTTTTAGACCTAAACATGCCACTGTCCATCAACTTATTGAAGTATATGATAATATATTATCAGCCTTAGAAAATAAAGAGTGTTCAAGCTACGTTTCCTGTGACATTTCTAAAGCATTCGACCGGGTTAACCACGTACGTTTGTTACAAAAGCTTTCAAGTTACGAAATTTCTGATCCACTCATAGCATGGACACGCGATTATCTTACGGATAGAAAACAAACCGATTTTGTAAATGATGCAAATTCAAAATATATAACTCCAAAATCCGGTGTCCCTCAAGGTTCTGTTCTTGGGCAGTTTTTGTTCTTGGTCTACATAAATGATGTACAAGATATATTACAAAATAAAGCAAGGTTATTCGCTGACGATACTGCAATAGGGTGTAACAAAATCTCCGTAAATCACATAGAGCGTTCATTGAACAATGACCTTTCTAATTTACACGATTGGTCCTATGCGTGGCTTATAAAATTCAACCCTTTAAAAACTAATGTTGTAAAATTTTTTTCCTAAATGTCATGAACAGTCACCTAAACTAATTTTTGGAAATCAAGTCTTATCAAGTGTTGATCACCATAAACACCTTGGTATAACGTTATCTTGCGACTGCAAGTGGTCTGAACTCATCGATCGCATATGCAAATCTGCGTCAAAACGTTTAAATATTCTAAGAAAAATTAGATATTCAATTGATAGAAAATATCTAGATATTATATATAAAACTCAAATTAGATCACTATTTGAATATGCATGCGAAGTTTGGGATGGGTGTAACATCAACGATTCTGATAAATTAAAAAAGATTCAGTTAGAAGCAGCTAGAATTATGACAGGTCTTCCTACAAAAGTAGGGAGTCATTATATTATGAGACAGGTTGGACCAAACTATCAAAGCGCCGTGTTATTCGCCGGCTCTCACTCTTTCATGACATTTTAAATAATAGGTCACCGTCATATTTAGTCGACATACTGGCCAAGCTTAATGTGACAAGGCACAATCATAACTTAAGAAACAATCAAAACATCACTATTCCATTATGTAGGACCACTCAATACAAAAAATCATTTTTTCCTTCTACTATAGACGATTGAAATTCATTGGATATAACTCTAAGAAACGTCAATGACTCAAAAGAATTTACATCAAAACTGAAAAAGAAATACAAAAATAATCATTCCTCTCCTAATTATTATATTTATGGAAATCGCTTTGTAAATATCATCCACACTAGACTGCGTCATGGGTGTAGTGTGTTAAATCATGATCTGTATAGGGTCCAAAATGTGAATGTGGCTGGCACGACGAAAATGCTCAACATTACTTCTTTCAGTGCAAGCGCTTTTCGGTTCACAGGAATACACTATTACATTCCCTAACTGATTTCAAAATCACCGACGTATCTGTGTTACAATGGGGTTACGTTGATCTGCCCGAAGAAAAGAATACTTATATATTTTCTCAAGTTCACACTTTTATAACATCAACTAAACGATTTGTCTAAAATTATACTATTATAATAAAAGTATGCGTATAGTAGTTCCCGTGCTCTCTTTGTATGTATGATTTGTTCATTTTGTACGTGTAAATGTGATTAGTAAATATATTCCACAAAATTAGAAGTGTTATTTGTCCAAACATTGCATTTATATACCATAACATGAAATATATTAATGATTAGTTCAATGAAATGAATTTAACTTTGTATCTATCATTTGAAATATTCTCATCAATTAATATTTTTTAAGGAGAAGACGTTAATAAGTTGTTAGAACTTTTGTTTAATCCTTTTGTATTTAGGAGATAAACACTTCCTGTTTTGCATTTAGACGGGTGTTATTGTCCAATAGACATGTCCTGAGATCATTAGGGCCCGAGACGCTTAGCGTCGAGGGTTCTAATGTAAAATCTCAGGACATGTCTATTGGACAATAACACCCCTCTAAATGCAAATCAGGAAGTGTTTATCGACATTGTAACATGCTTTTTAGGATTTTAAAAGACATTACTAAAACAGAAGGGTGTTATTGTCCAATAGACAGTGTCTAATTGACCAATCAAAACGCAGGGTTTACTCTGAAGCATGTTACAATGTACAATGATATGTCGATGCAATAAAATATATTTAAACTAAACAAACTAATACTTTTTGAATATGATTGACCTCAACTATTTGAATATTTACGTTAAATATGTAAATTTGGAAAATAATAAAGACATAATTATCCAAATCGGTCAAAAACTCACAAAGTTACGAGTTAAAATGTAGTGAGAAATATTGCACCAGGGCAAAAAAATAATATTTAAACTTAAGGGAAATAACTGAAACTTGTATAGCTGTAATCGGGCTTCCAAAATTAGGGTTATGTTATATAATTATGGTTTCCAATATGTAGGAAATCGTGAGAACTTCTTAAGCATGTTTAAATTAAAGGGTCATAGACTGCAATATACAAGAATGGCACTCTGCAATAAAAAAAACTGTTCAAAACAAGATTTCTTTGCAGAAATTAAATAATTGCTAGAACCAGAAAAAGATTTATCCACTATAATAAATAAGCAACATAGAGAAAAAGAAATGAATTTGAATGGGGTTTAACGTCCTATTGTTCTGCTCCTGAAATGGGCTAATGAAGACGGGCATAGGCTATAAAGTGTGCAATGAGGAAAATTTTACCCGGGCAGCGGCGTTACGGCCTACGAGGTTGGACAGGCGACCATACTCCTTGTCACGTACAACCTAGAAATCGAAACAACACCAGTTTACTTAATGACCGACGTTACGATACAGCGCGCACGTGCTAACCATTCAGCCATACAACCTCCCTAAAATCAGCAAATTGCTGACCTACAGCGAGAAACATTTCAACCGGGCGAAATTTTCTATTTTAACAGTTTAATTTGCACGGTACCATTAATTATCAACCGAATAATACAAAACTTTTAAAAATAAGTTCGCCCTGACCAGCTTAATTGTTCGCAATAAACGTTTGCCCCCTAAAATCGGCAAATTGCTGACTTTAAAGTGAGAAACATTACAACAGGGCGAACTTTTCTGTTTTATCACTTTTATTTTTACAGTACTTTTGATTACCAACCGATAATTACAAAACTTTAAAAATAAAAGAGAAAGAGAGACATGCATCTTAACCTCCATTCGACGCAAACATATGGTTTTTAATTTTATTTAAAAACTTCCCTTGCGTGTAGGGGTCTTTAGCCGTGGGAGGAAACCATAGGACACGGAGAAAACCCAATCGAAACGACGCCGGTTGACTCAATGACAGACGTTACGATACAGCGCGCACATGCTAACCATTCAGCCTCCCTAAAATCAGCAAATTGCTGACTTATAGCAAGAAACATTTCAACCTGGCGAAATTTCCTGTTTTTTTTTTAAACAGTTTAATTTGTACGGTACTTTAATTACCATCCGATTATTACCCAAACTTTTGATAATAAGCTCCCACTGACCATCTTATCGTTTGCAATAAACGTTTTTCCTGAATTGAAAGTTCTGCACCGAGAAAGTTTATCCCGATTTTCCGGCGTGGTTCCCCCTTGTCAGTTGGCCTGACAAGGACAGCTGTCTAGTTGTTCGGATGGGACGAAAAACCAAGGTCCCGTGTACACATTGGAGTGCACGTAAAATATCCGTAAGCAGTTGGAATTCGATACTGTTGAATACGGTCTATACGATGGCTATATATGCAGATTGTAAGTACCCACACTGCATGTTTCGCTTTTAAGCAATGAAAGGGTGTCCGTTTTCAATTTTCGATCCTTTTGTTCTTCTACTCCTGATATTTTGGACTGTTGATCGATGGTTTCATATAAAAGACCACCGATAAGACTCCTTGTAGAAAAAGACCTTGTCAAAATTTCAGAAAGATCCTATGGTTAGATTCTGAGAAATCCGATTTGCAGAAAATACACAAAAAAAAAATACCTAGATCTGCTAAGCAGATATTAAAGCTTTCATATTCACAGTCATTCCTGTCATAGGTCATATAAATAATCCGAAAATAAAATCATTAAAATCGGTCACAATCTAGTGAAGTTAATGTGATTTTTCAACTTTGTCGGCACGAAAAACATCAAAGGCAAAATTCGAGTTTTTGAAATATTCAAATACCAAAAATTCGATCCGTATCCCGGCTAAGGAGACACATTGAACATACTATGCCCTATTGTGTTTGTTTACAAGTTCGTAAATGTCGATTTTTCACTATGTTTCATATTCACTTCAAAATAGCGACCATCAGTTGACCTAAATCTAAATTCTGCCATGAACGTCTTTAGGCTTTCCTTCAAGGATTCAGAAAATGTAACTCCCATGTCTGTAAGTACAATATCAAAAAAGTTCTATTGTTTTTCACGTTTCAAAATGGTGGCACTTCCGGTTCGATCGAAAACTCCATATTTTGTGTACGAATCAGTAATTACTTGCCTAGTGTCAAAAAAAAAATTAGGTCATTCTGACCTATATTTCGACGATTTTTAAAAAAAATTTGATCCTTAATTTCACCAAGGGGAGATAATTTAGAAAATGTCTAATCATATTCTTGAAATCCCATAGGTAAGATCTACTTACATACAAAATTTCATGAAAATCGTACATCTATTAAAGACGTTGTCAAATTGGTCACAACTTCCCGTTCGAAATCACAGCAATGAATTTTCGAAATTCGAAAATCTGAAACTTTTATAAGGTACTCAAAGAAAAAAGAATTAGTAAAATAGGTCAATAAATAACAAAGTTACGACTATGCATTGCCATTTTTTTCGTTCGAAAAATTCGGTGATTTCGAATGCTTAAAACGTTTTGAAAATATATTCAAACAATACTCACCACCCATTTTTTTTTTTTTGGGGGGGGGGGGTCAAAGTTTCAGAAAGATACTATGGTTAGATTCTGAGAAATCCGATTTGCAGTAAACAGACACACAAAAAAATAATAACTAGATCTGCTACTGTCCCATGCATATATGAAAGCTTTCATATTAATTGTCACGTGTCATCGATTATATCAAGTATCCTAAATAAAAGTATAAGAAGAAAAAATTATTAAAATTAGTCAAAACTTTGCAAAGTTACAAGACTAAATATACTATGAAAGATTTTACCCGGGCATATCAATAATCTGAAAACTAAAGGGAAATAACTGAAACTTATATTGCTGTAATCGGAATGACTTCCCTTTCCAAAAGTTTCAGAAAAATGGACGGATGAGAAAATAAAATGAATATGGAGGGAAAGAACTAAAAATGACAGGTTGGACAGGCGACCTTACTCCTTGTCACGTACAACCGGGGATTCGAAAACACGCTAGTTGTGTCAATGATAAGGTTTTCGATACAGCGAGCGCGGGCTAACCATTCAACCATCCAACCCCTCTTTGAAATCAGACACGTGCAATATATCATATAGGAAGAATAACAAGTCGCTCGCATACAAAATGGTAAATTAATGAGTTTAGGTCAATAGGTTGAGCTACTGTTTTAGAGTATTTAATTGTTTTAAAGAGACACGTTAAGAGTGGTTCGTAGTTAAATGAACTTTAATTTCAAATAAGACTACCAATTAAATTAGGATTTAATAATGCCAGACTAATATTAAAATAAAGTTTTAAATTAAGAATAATTAATAATTGGTTTGATTCAATGAAAGGTTTTGATTTGACGGATGAAATGTACGATGAGTGTCCACATTAAGTGGGTAAGGTGTTGGCCCGCTAGCCAGGAGGTCGGGTGTTTGATCCCTGCATTGGCCGAGGAAGTTCATCTCGATTTTCCGGCGTGGTTCCCCATTGTCAGTGAGGCAGAACGGAGGGCCTGACAAGGCAGCTGTCTAATCGTTCAGATGGGACGAAAAACCAAGGTGCCGTGTACACATTGGAGTGCACGTAAAAGAAGATCCCTTAGCAGTTGGAATTAGATACTGTTGAATATACGATGACTCTATACGATGACTAAATGTGCAGATTGTAGCCACCCACACTGCATGTTTCGCTTAACAATGAAAGGGTGCTGTTGTCAATTTTCGATCCTTTTATTCCTCTACTCCGGACATTTTGGACTGCTGATCGATAGTTTCATATAAAAGACAACCGATAAGACTCTTTGGTGGCACTTCCGGTTCGATCGACAAACTCCATATTTTGTGTACGAATCAGTAATTACTTGTCTAGTATCAAATTTTTTTTTAGGTCATTCTGACCTATATTTCTTTAATTTTTTGAAAAATATGATCCTTAATTTCGTCAAGGGGAGATAATATCGAAAATTTCTAATTATATTTTTGAAGTCACATCGGTAGGATCTACTTATATACTAAATTTCATCAAAATCGTACAACTACTAAAGAAGTTGTCAAATTGGTCTAAACTTCCGGTTCGAAATAACAGCGATGAATTTTCGAAATTACAAAATGTGAAACTGCAGATGAAAATGATTTTTTTAAAGGTATTCAAAGAAAAAGGAATTAGTAAAATCGGTCAAAAAATAACAAAGTTACGACTATGCATTGTGAGTTTTTTTCGTTCGTAAAATTCGGTGATTTCGGATTCGTGAAACGTTTTGAAAATATTTTTAATCAAGGTTCGCACCCCATGATTTTGCTTGTCACTATGCTTATCCTCAGCAGAAAATGCTCATTGTCGAACTTAGTCAAGGTACCGATGTTATGAAACTGTACACTAAGTTTCATCACTCTCACTTAACAAGAACTGAAGTTAAAGTGTCCCAAATGATCAACAAATCAAATTGCTTGGCTCTGTTTACCTTAAGCAGAAAATGCCCATCTTCGAACTCCATCAAAGCGTTGACCTAATAAAGACATACACCAAGTTTGAACATTCTAGCTCAATATGATGGAGAGTTATTGTGTTCCAAAGTCTCGGTCAATCAAATTGCTTATCGTTCTGCTGACCCTGAGCAGAAAATGCTCATTTGAACATGCTAGTTCAATTAGGAGAAGACTTATTCTGTCCAAAGAGTGTGACGGACTGACGGACATACAGACGGACGTCCGAACCCATTTAATAGACCCCCACTTTCTTCGAAAGGCATGGGACACAACTAACTCTAATATTAAACTTTCATGGACCGCCTCTATAACGCGGTCAATAAATCATTTCAATATAAATCAGTCTAATATCAAATCATCACTTCAATCCAAATTCAACTTCCTTTTCACTGATTCATGTTATTCCAGCCCAATTAATATATTTAATTCCATGTTTTATTACTCCATTCATGTCATGCTTCTAACATTTCTATATCATATTTCCATGTCAATACCTATACTAAGTCTATCCGTTATAATTTATGTATTTATACCGGTTCATCATACTTGTGTTGAATGTTGTGTCATTATAAGACCAGTTTAAAGTAAAAGTGTATTTTGAGATGATTATCATACTGTTTGTCCTGTTAGTATATGTGTCACCTAGATTAAATTATCATTTGTCTTTTTAAATTGAGAACTGTAGAGTGTCTACAAACAAAAAGTGAAAGGACGGACACACAAACGGAAAGGGACGACGACAATATACGTACACATGAAAATACTTTAACTGTATATATATAGTATACTTTTCTATGTATTTTAATGATGTTGAAATGAGCGTTTATGGGGATAAAGAGTTGAAATTCCTGTCATCACCAGAAGGGATATGGTATCAAATGACGGTTTGGAGTCGGAGACGGAAAAGGACGCATTGAGACGGTGTCGGACGCATTGAGTAGGAGACGGAGACGGAGTCAGAGTCGGACGCATTCAGTCTGACACGGAGTCGAAGACGAAGGGACGGATGTAGACGGACTGACAGAGACGTGCGGAGACGGAGATGGACGGACAGAGACGGAATGAGACAGAAGGAGGCGGACGGACGGAAACGGGCGGACGAAGACGAACAGAGACAGACAGACAGACCCATTTCAATAGTCCTCCACAGAGACAGACAGACAGACCCATTTCAATAGTCAAGAACAAAAAATAGACAGTAAACTTGTACAATCTAAATATAGAGCAGTTTAATATGATACTTCACACCATACCGTCTGTATCAGATAATTAGGCTACAAAGTTTAGTCTTTGACAAGTTGATGACAGGATTTCACATACCACGAGGTCTACTGTCTATTCTGTTTTATTACATGCCGGTTAATGTAGATTTTTCACTATTTCTCATATTCAATTCAAAATGGTGACTATCAATTGACTTAAATCAAAATTCTACTCAGAACGTTTTTAGGCACTCCTTCAAGGATTCAGAAAATATAACCCCCGTGTCTGTAAGTAAAATATCAAAAAACCCTTAGGGATTTTCACGTTTGAAGATGATGACACTTCCGGTTCAATCGATAGACTTCATATTTTGTGTACACACCAGGAATTCCTCAGTGAGTGCAAAAAAAAAAAAAAAATCAAGGTGATTTGACCTATACTTTACGAGAAAAAGACCACTAAAAATGCTCCAAATCGTAAAAATACGACTTTTTGGATTTTCGATCTCGGCTACCTTGGACATCTAAAAAAATGATACAATGATTTCACACAACAGGCTAGCTATTAGACTCTCGATTGACAAGAGTTTCATCGCCCCCCCCCCCTTCATTATAACCAAAGTTATCGTGCCCTAGAGAATCAACAAATCAGCTTGCTCATCTCTGCTTACCCTAAGCAGAAAATGCTCATCTTTGAACTCAATCAAGACAGTGACCTAGTGGACGTCTACACCAAGTTTGAACATTTTAGCTCAATTAGAAGCAGAGTTATTGTGCTCCAAATTCTTGGCCCTTCAAATTGCTTCTATTTTTCACTTTCACTTCAAAATAGCGACCATCAATTGACCTAAATCAAAATTCTACTCTGATCGTTTTTTAGGCCATCCTTCAAGGATTCAGAAAATATAACTCCCGTGTCTGTAAGGAAAATAGCAAAAAAAAAAAAAAGCCCTTAGGGATTTTTCACGTTACAAGATGGTGGCACTTCCGGTTCGATCAATAGACTTCATATTTTGTGTACGCATCAGGAATTGCTCAGTTAGTGCACAAAAACTAAATCAAGGTGATTTGACCTATATTTTGTCGCATCTGTATAATCTACTTACATTCCAAATTTCATGAGAATCGTGCAATTATTAAAGAAGTTGTCATATTGGTCTTAACATCCGAAACGAAATTACATCGACGAATTTTCGAAATTCGAAAATCTGAAAGTGCAGATGAAAATGAATTAGTAAAATAGGTCAATAAATAACAAAGTTAAGACTATGCATTGTTAGTTTTTTCATTCGTAAAATTCGGTGATTTGGAATGCTTAAAACGTTTTGAAAATATATTTAAACAATACTCGCCACCCATTTTTTTTTTTTGGGGGGGGGGGGGAGGTAGTTTCAGAAAGATCCTATGGTTAGATTATGAGAAATCCGATTTGCAGGAAACACACACACACAAAAAAAATAATAATATACTATTTAAAAAAGTAGGGGATATTTGATTTTGGGGGCATAATACTAAAATATGCAAATGACTACGAAAAAAGTCACTATAGAACCTAACAGAAGAAACATTTCCAGTTACATGTGACGCCCAAACGCACCAATAGCTACCGCATGGAATGCAGGTGATGCTTGGGATCATCATCGGGGTCCAACCCAAGATTTGCACGACTCTGACTTTGAATGTTACAGTCATTGTGGCATTGAATTCCAGGGTGGAAACATCAGTTTAATTGTTTTAGTGACCAGAAAACAAATTTTGATATGCGTCGGCTTACCCAAAATGAAAGGTTACGTGCCCTTGGCATGCTACAGATCGGCACAACACAGGTGGTTGTGGCGCGGACGATGAATGTTTCTCAGTCTGTCATAAGCATGCTATGGTCCAGATACCGTGATACACAATCTGTACAGGACAGACCACGCTCAGGTCGACCAAGGGCGACAACTCAAGCCCAGGATCGATTTATCCGTACCTTAGCCTTGAGAAATCGTGTCATCAAAGCAAATCAGATCAGCGCTCGTCTTCAAACAGACACTGGTGTGAGAGTGAGTGGCCAGACGATTCGGAATCGACTGCATAGGGGTCACCTTCGCGCCCGACGTCCTCGCGTGATCCCTTGTTTGAGAGATCGTCACATTCAGGCAAGACGTCGTTGGTGTAGGGATCGTCAACACTGGGATAATCGACGCTGGAGCAATGTGATGTTTTCAGATGAGTCAAGGTTCGCTGTTGATTTTTTGGACAGAGGTAGGAGGGTGTGGCGTCGTCGAAACGAGCGCTTCCAAGATTTTAACGTCATCAGACATGATCGATTTGGGGGTGGTTCTGTTATGGTGTGGGGAGGCATCACTGTTTCTGGAAGAATGGCTTTACATGTTGTTGCAGGGCGTGTTACAGGCCAGTACTACCGGGACAACATCTTGGCACTCCATGTTGTGCCGTTCGCACGACGTCATGGCCGCCGTTTCATCTTCCAGGATGACAACGCAAGATGTCACAGGGCCAGGATCGTTACAGGCTACCTCCAACAACAGAACATCACCACATTACCTTGGCCATCACTAAGTCCCGACCTCTCCCCCATCGAGCATGTCTGGGACATGCTTGGACAGAGGTTACGTCAACGTCAACAACGTCCTGCCAATGTCCAAGAACTTGCTGCTACGTTGCAACAGGAATGGGACAATCTGGACCAAAATGACCTTAGACGTCTCATTAGGAGTATGCCACGTCGGATCAATGCTTGTTTGGCACATAGAGGAGGATTTACCCGTTACTGACTTTGTTGTGATGCTGTGGTAACTTTGCTGTTTGACCCCGGGTATCATTTTACCCTTATAATGGTCAGTCTGTGCCTTACTTAGTCTAACGATCATTTGGAATAAATCGATGAATGTGAACTTCATTTCATTTTGTCATTTGTTTCTTCGTCAGTTTCATTAGGTGAGTTTAATAACACTTAAAAATCAAATATCTCCTACTTTTTTTGAATAGTATAATAATCTTAACAGAAACAATAAGCTTTCATGTGTAATATGGAATATGAAAGCTTAATAATAATTTTAATAATAATCTTAACAGAAACAATAAGCTTTCATATGTAATATGAAAGCTTAATAATCTTAACAGGAACAATAATAAAAGAAATTAGATCTGCTACTGTCCCATGCAGATATGAAAGCTTTAATATTCACAGTCACTTCATGTCATCTGTCATGGGTCATATAAATAATCCGAACAAGAAAAAATAAATTATTATTATTATTACAGCATATTTATAGTGCACCCTTTCATTTAACATGTTCAGGGGCACTTTACAGGGTGACAATTTAATCATAAATAAACAACAAGATGTTAACGATTGCATACAGAGTCAGTTAAAAGCCTGATTATATAAATGTGTTTTAAGTTGGTTTTTTTAAAAGAATATAGAGATGTACAACATCTTAAACTAAATGGTAGATTATTCCATAAAACAGGTGCTTGATAACTAAAAGAGCGCTGACCATAAGAGACTAGTTAAATAGTTTGGGGCTTTAAAAGTAGTTTATCTGATGTACGTAATGATCGGCCGGGTGTATAAAGTTCTAAAAGATCTGAGAGGTAAACAGGAGCTAGATTATTTAAGCATTTAAAAGTAAGTAACAAAATCTTAAAATCAATTCGATATTTAACAGGTAACCAGTGTAAATTGTATAAAACAGGAGTTATGTGGTCACATTTTTTAGTTAAAGTAACAAGTCTAGCAGCAGTATTCTGTACTTTTTGTAATTTATCTATAAGCTTTAACGGTAAACCAACTAAAAGTAAATTAAAGTTATCTAATCGAGAAGTGACAAGAGAATTAACAAGTGACTTAGTGGCCTCTTCAGTTACAAATTTACGTATTTTACCTATATTTCTAATATTAAAATAGCACAATTTACAAATATTATTTACTTGAGCTCCCATAAGCATAGAACTATCAAAGATTGCGCCAATATTACGAGTAGAATCAGATGAAAATATATCAGAATTACCTATTACAACAGGGGAATTATCATGTGCAAATTTCCTTAAGTGATGCCTTGAGCCTAATAACAAATATTCAGTTTTATCATCATTTAATTTTAGAAAGTTCTTTAACGTCCATTTTCTAATTTCACTAATACCGTTCTCAAGTTTTGTTAAATTGAAAGAGGATGGACAATTAGGTTTATATGAATTATATAATTGAATATCATCGGCATACAAGTGAAAGCTGAGACCATATTTTCTAACAATATCACCTAATGGTGACGTATAGAGGGTAAATAAAATCGGTCCAAGAACTAAACCCTGGGGAACCCCAGATGACAAAACAGATTCAGAAGACGACTTACAATTAACTAAAATACACTGTTTTCTACCCACAAGATAGCTTTCTAAAAGATTTAATGCAGAGCCATAAATACCGAATTTAAACTGTAGTCTACGTAGAAGAATGGAATGGTCCACTGTGTCGAAAGCAGCAGATAGATCCAATAAAATTAAAAATGTACGTTTTCTATTATCAATTTCCATCAAAATATCATTTGAAACACGGGTTAAGGCTGTTTCGGTGCTTTGAAATGGTTCATACAAACAGTTATCATCTAGATGTGCCTTTATCTGAGAAGCAATACATTTCTCTAATATTTTAGAAATAAAACTTAAGTTAGAGACAGGTCTGTAATTTTTAAAAATATTAGGATCCAGTGTAGACTTTTTAATTAAAGGGGTAACATAAGCTTGCTTGAAAATGTTGGGAGCAGTAGAGGATGATATACAAGAATTAATAATATTAGTGAAAACTGGAATAACTTCGTCTAGACAGACAGGAGTCGGAATAGGATCTAATGAACAAGATTTAGGAGCAGACGATTTAATTAACTTTAAAACAAAAGATTCACTAACCAAATTAAATTTTTCTAAATAAACATTAAAGTCAATAGTTTTATTTAAATCATCAAGTTCAGAAATCAGAGAATAAATTCGCAAGTTTAGCATCATTATCATTATCCGGGAGAATAGTCCGCTCAGCATTATAATCCAAAAGGGAATTCACAACTTTATACAGGTCTTTTTGTCTGTTTTCGCCATTTTCTATTTCATCAGAGTAAAATTTAATTTTGGCTTCTTCAATTAATTTATTCACATAGTTTTTTTTTAAGATTTATAAATCTGGACATGTAAATTTGTTTCACGCCATAGATGTTCAGCCTTATTACGACCCCTTTTGGCTTCTAAAATAGACTCATTAAACCACTGCGTATTGGGCCGAATGGTAAATGTTTTTGTTTGAAGAGGCACAAGTGAGTCCAAAATTTCAGCAAGTTTAGAGTGGTATTGGGTTGCCTTCTCTTGTACATCTTGAATATGTTGAATGTCATTGAAGTCCGAGTTGACTGTTTCCGCTTTAAATTTAGTAATGTCAAGTGATTTAAACCTTCGATATATTACAGTCTTTCTTGTTGGTTGTGGTTTCTGGATCTTTAGATTAAAACTTGCCGGGAAATGATCAGATATTAATTTGTCAGAGACAGTTTAATATCACATGGATTAGTTATAACAAGATCGAGAATATGTCCACCATTATGGGTAGAAGAAGAAACATGTTGTGTTAGAGATCCATTATTCAACATTTCACAAAAGTCAACCGCGGCAGGGTCATTAGAATCATCAACATGAAAATTAAAATCCCCCCAAATAATAGTGCAACACTTAGTCACATTTAACTGGTCCAGAAATAATCCAAATTCTTCCATAAACCTTTGACACAATCTGTTATTGGGCGGGCGATAAATTGTAATTATCCTAGTTTCCTTTGAAGAAAACTGTAGAGAACAATCCAAGATTTCAAAAGAATCAAAGCGATCTTGACGAATTTTCTTACACTAAATAGATGACTTAAATATAAGTGCTACACCTCCCCCACGTGAACCTCTAGGGCAATGTTGTATGGAATATCCATCAGGTACTAAAGCTGCGATTGTCGATGAATCCAAGCAGTCATTACTCAGCCACGTCTCAGTTATTCCAAAATATAATCAGATAAAATTGTTGTTTTGTTCTTTACAGATCTGGCATTAATTAATCCAAACGAAGTTGCTAAAACCGACGCTTCATTTTCGATTGCCTTTGTAATTTGTATAAGATTGTTGTTTATCTTCTGTTCTGTTCTAAAATGTTTGATCAGTTAGTGATTTGTGATAGAGTTTGGGGTGAGCTGGATGATATTGTTAAGATTAATATTAATATTCCGTTTCATTAATTTCAATGTTATTGTATATATAATCATTCAAGGCGGGCCTTGCCTTAAGACACAGTTGTTTGCTGTCTGGGCGTTAGTCAACTTGCTCAGAAATTATTGGAATATTAACAAGATTACCCCTGTTCACTGTTCTGTGGCTTTTAACTGTATCCTTTCTAATAGTAATAGATGGATTTAACACATTAATCCTTTTCACCCACTGCTTTCCACTCCTCACGCCTCTATTATCATTAATATTATTATTATTATTACCGGTATTACTCAAACGATGGGATATAGCTTGAAGGTTATAGTTGTAAGAGTTCAGTTGTGTTTGATGATAGCTGCGTTGATTCATATAGCTCACTAGCCACAAAAGATAAAAATTATTATAAAACATTTTGATTAATCAAATTATGAGTTACTATTTAATACACGCAGAACAAAATACCCAGCTGCCTCCTGGCGCTACATAATGACTTCAAGCTAAGCTTCGTAAAATTTTAAAATTACCGGTAGGCCTAAATTTGAATGAAAAGGCGACAAATAAATGCTTCTTGTCTTCTTCGCAATAGTTTTAAACAGCTACACACTACTTATCATTAAAATGATCAATATGCACAACAATAGAATTAAAATCTATCGCGTAATTTATCAACAACTTATAACTTCTCGAAAATTGTCTACAATTCAGTTATTTGAAAGTAACGGCTTATCACGCCTGCGCTTTATATTATTTGTATGTCGAAATTCACATTAATCCACAATAAAACACAGGCACAAACACAGAGCACAACAAGGCACAGACAGCCACTAAGGCGCTTACAATAATAGTTGAAGAGTTAAAACAATTTGTCAATAATGGTTGCTAACGATAGGCCCATCGGGGCGGCCATTTTGAATTTTTTACAGTTGACAGCTGATCGACACAATGTAAACATTCTCCATGACATATAAGTCAAAATACAAAAACAATACATCTACTTCACATCAAAATGGTCCTGGTGATCGCGCACAAATATCACATCAAAAATCTATCACATTCATAATTGATTAATATATAATTATCGAAAAATCTCACAGTACCGTTTGAAGGTACCAGCTAACCCGCGCATGCGCAATCATTAAAATCGGTCACAATCTAGCGAAATAAATGTGATTTTTCACTCGTAAACAACTTTGTCGGCACGAAAAACATCACAGGCGAAATTCGAATTTTTGAAATATTCAAATACCGAAAATTCGACCCGTATCCCGGCTATCCTGAAATGTATTAAATTTTAGACGCATTGAACATACTTTGCCCTATTGTGTTGGTTTACAATGTCGATTTTTCACATTGTTTCATATTCACTTCAAAATGGCGACCATCAGCTGAACTAAATCAAAATTCTGCTCTGAACGTTTTTTAGGTTTTCCTTCAAGGATTCAAGAAATGTAATTCCCATGTCTGTAAGTGTAATATCGCCAAAGTTCTATTGTTTTTTCACGTTTCAAGATGGTGGCACTTCCGGTTCGATCGACAAACTCCATGTTTTGTGTACGAATCAGTAATTACTTGTCTAGTATCGCATATAAAAATTAGGTCATTCTGACCTTTATTTCGACGATTTTTCGAAAAATTTGATTCTTAATTTCACCAAGGGAAGATAATTTAGAAAATTTTAAAAGTCATTTTTCAAGTCGCATCAGTGATGTCTACTACTTACATACTAAATTTCATGAAAATCGTACAACTATTAAAGAAGTTGTCAAGTTGGTCTCAACTTCCGGTTCGAAATCACAGCGACGAATTTTCAAATATTACAAAACTTTTAAAAATAAGCTCCCCCTGACCAGCTTAATCGTTCGCAATAAACGTTTGCCCCTTAAAATCGGCAAATTGCTGACTTTAAAGTGAGAAACATTACAACCGGGCGAAAAGTTCTGTTTTATCAATTTCTCAGTACTAAAATCGGCAAATTGCTGACCTATACCAAAAAACATTTCGACCGGACATTTCAATCGAAACAACGCAAGTTGACTCAATGACAGACGTTACGATAAAGAGCACAGGTGTTAACCATTCAGCCACGCAACCTTCCTAAATTTGGCAAATTGCTGACATACAGCGAGAAACATTTCAACCGGGCGAAATTTTCTATTTTAACAGTTTAATTTGCACGGTACCTTTAATTATCAACCGAATATTACAAAACTTTTAAAAATAAGTCCGGACACCCACCCCCTGACCGACTTAATCATTCGCAATAAATGTTTGCCCCCTAAAATCGGCAAATTGCTGACTTTAAAGTGAGAAACATTACAACCGGGCGAAATTTCCTGTTTTATCACTTTTACAGTACCTCTGATTAACAACCGATTATAACAAAACTTTAAAAATAAAAGAGAAAGAGAGATATGCGGCTTAACGTCCCTTCCACACAAACTAGGTCATTTCGGGGCTAACATATGTTTTTAAATTTTATTTAAAAACTTCCCTTGTGCGTACGGGTCTTCAGGAGTGGGAGAAAACCGAAGGACATGGAGACAAACCACGAGGTTGGACACCATACTCCATGTCACGTGCAAGCTGGAAATCGAAACGACGCCGGTTGACTCAATGACAGACGTTACGATACAGCGCGCACATGCTAACCATTCAGCCATTCAGCTTCCCTAAAATCGGCAAATTGCTAACCTATAGCAAGAAACATTTCAACCGGGCATTTCAATCGAAACAACGCCAGTTGACGCAATGACGGACGTTACGATACGGAGCGCAGGTGCTAACCATTCAGCCACGTAATCTCCCTAAATTTGGCAAATTGCTGACCTACAGCGAGAAAAATTTCAACCTGGCCAAATTTTCTATTTTAACAGTTTAATTTGCACGGTACCTTTAATTATCAACCGATTATTAGAAAACTTTTAAAAAATTAATAAGCTCCCCCTGACCACCTAATTGTTCGCAATGAACGTTTGCCCTCTAAAATTGGCAAATTGCTGACTGTAAAGTGAGAAACATTACGACCGGGCGAAATTTTCTGTTTTTTCACTTTTACAGTTCCTTTGATTACCAACCGATTATTACAAAACTTTAAAAATAAAAGAGAAAGGGAGAAATGCGGCTTAACGTCCATTCGACACAAACTAGGTCATTTCGGGACTAACATATGATTTTTAATTTTATTTAAAAACTTCCCTTGCGCGTACGGGTCTTTAGCCCTGGGAAGAAACCGAAGGACACGGAGAAAACCCACGAGGTTGGACACCATACTCCATGTCACGTGCAACCTGGAAATCCAAAAAACGCCAGTTGACTCAATGACAGACGTTACGATAGAGCGCGCGAATGCTAATCATTCAGTCATTCAGACTCCCTAAAATCGGGAAATTGCTGACTTATATCAAGAAACATTTCAACCGGGTGAAATTTTCTGTTTTAACAGTTTATTTCGCACGGTACTTTAATTACCAACCGATTATTACAAAACTTTTGAAAATAAGATGAAACTGACCAGCTTAATCGTATGCAATAAACGTTTGGCCTGAATTGAAAGTTCTGCACCGAGAAATTCATCTCGATTTTCCCACGTGGTTCCCCCTTGTCAGTGAGGCAGATCGGAGGGCCTGACAGCTGTCTAGTCGTTTGGATGTGACGAAAAACCAAGGTAGCGTGTACCCATTGGAGTGCACGTAAAATATCCCTAAGCAGTTGGAATTCGATACTGTTGAATAAGCTCTATACGATGACTAAATGTGCAGATTGTAGTCACCCACACTGCATGTTTCGCTTAACAATGAAAGGGTGCCGTTTTCAATGTTCGATCCTTTTATTCTTCTACTCCTGATATTTTGGACTGTTGATCGAAGTTTTCATATAAAAGACTACCGATAAGACTCTTTGTAGAAGAAGTTCCCAAAAAATGTTATGTTGACTTTAAGAGAAAAGAACCTTTAAAAATGCTTCAAATCGTAAAAATACGACTTTTTGGATTTTCGATCTCTTTTTTTCTGCTATCCCTGATATTTAAAAAAAAAGATACAATGATTTCACACAACAGTCTAGCTATTAGACTCTCTATTGACAAGAGTTTCATCGCCCTCCCTTCATTATAGCCGAAGTTATCGTGCCCTAAAGAATCAACAAATCAGCATGCTTATCTTTGCTTACCCTAGGCAGAAAATGCTCATCTTTGAACTCAATCATGACATTGACTAAGTGATCGCCTACGCTAAGTTTGAACATTCTAGCTTAATTAGAATGAGAGTTCTTGTGTACCAAAGTCCCGGATATTCAAATTGCTTCTATTTTTCATTTTCAATTCAAAATGGTGACCATCACGTGACCGAAATCAAAATTCTGATCCGATAGATTTTTAGGCATTCCTTCAAGGATTCCGAAAATATAACTCTCGAGATTTGATTTTTCACTTTTAAAGATGGTGGCACTTCCGGCGCAATCCACAAATATTTTGTGTACGAATCAGTAATTACTTGTCTAGTATCGAAAAAAAAAATTAGGTCATTCTGACCTATATTTCTTTGATATTTTTTTAAAAATTTGATCCTTAAGCTTAATAATAATAATCTTAACAGAAACAATAAGCTTTCATATGAAATGTGAAAGCTTAATAATAATTTTAACAAAAACACAAGTGTTTCACAGTGCGAAAACCCTAATAATTATAAATCTTATGAAATATGGTTCATTGTCTTACTTTTCTGTGCCAACCAAACTAACATTCTAACAAAGATGTCCATCATTCTTGATAAAGAGTTGGGGAGGAGTGTGTGATCAATTATCTTCTTACTTACCAAGTCATCTTATCTTATATTGTTTTAATTAGTTTTTCATAGCATGCCAAATTAAATATTCAGAGCGTTATATTTTTGCCCAGTTATAGTTACAAATAATGTCAAGTTACTTACCGAATATTAGCTTTAGCATCCTTCAATGGTTCTCTATTCAATAGCTGCAGAAGGCAACAGGCATTGTATGCATGCAGGTAGACTGAAAAACAAGCATTATAAAATATATGAAACGATCTAAATTACAACAACAGCCCCCGGGAAGTGAAAAATACAATTACAAAGAAGGGTGATTATATTATAATTTTTTAGAGATGCGCCATCAAACAAAGCGAGACCGATGGAAGGGGGGTCGAAAACAGCAGCAATTTTAGAACCCAAAATAATAAACATTTCAGACTATAACCTCACCGATGATGATATAAAATTGTTGTCAAAAGGGTTAAAGTTTACTCCTACTCCGAAAGAGAACAAAGAACTCCTGCAATCAGAAATTTCAAAGTTCTGTCGTAAGTTACGATTAGCAGAATACTTTACGGAAGTAAGCGACGATAATGACCCTGCACAACTTCATCGTACTGAGTCTGATAGTCTTGTGTGGAACAAATCAACGTTCACACCAAATACAGGTAGGGACCCACACTTGGATGAATACATAAAAAATACTCAGAATCACAATATTCGGTCAAAAGTGGTTAAGTCTAACATTACTTTCAAGGAAAGGAAAAGTATTAACAATTTAAGCAAAAATCCTAATATAATAATAAAACAAGCAGATAAGGGAGGGGCTATCGTTCTCATCAATAAGTCATTTTATCATAGTAAGATTTGTGAACTTCTTAATAATGAAGAATATTACAAACTTACCACCGACGTTATAGAACGAAAAGTTAAGAGAAAAGTAGGGGGACCTAATGGTAGTGCAGAAAGATTGAGCAACTTTGTAAATATTATCTCAAACCTTTTTGTACATATGTGAAAAGCTTTTTACGAGATGACATAGACTTTTTGTGTAAACTACCAGAATCTGTAGACACTAATAGCATTTTAGTTAGTTTTGATGTTGAAAATTTATACAGTAACATCGAACAAGATCTTGGATTACAGGCTATAGATTACTGGATAGATAAGTTGGATACCGAATGCCCAATAAGATTTCCAAAGTCATTTGTTGTAGAAGCACTTAAAATTGTACTGTCAAATAATATTTTTTATTTTGCTGGTCAATTTTATGATCAATGATCAAATTAAAGGGGTAGCTATGGGCACCGAAGTTGGTCCAACATATGCAACGCTTACTCTTGGTTATTTGGAAGAACTATGGTATTCTGAAATTGGGCAGAATTTTGGTCGTGAAACACAATTATTCATTGAAGCAGCATGGAGGAGATTTCTGGATGATTGTTTCATAATATTACCAAATAATCCCAAACTCCTTATTCAACTCCATTCTCTGCTTAATTCGATGAACAAAAGTTTACATTTCACGATCGAAAAAAGCACAACTAGTCTCAATTTTCTAGATGTGTCGGTAAGGCTTTTATCCACTGGAGAAATAAGAACCGACTTATTTTATAAAACCACGGACACACATCATTATTTAGACTTTCGTTCATGTCACCCAGCGCATACCAAAAGGAATATTTTATTATAATCTTGCAAGACGGATTTGTACAATAGTATCTTCGAAAGAAGATAAATCTAAACGTCTGAAAGAGCTAAGGAAATTCCTTACAAAACAACATTACCCTTTAAAATTGATAAATATTGGTATCGAAAACGCCTCTAAAGTTAACATTAGTGATCTAAGAAAACCCAAAATAAAAGAAAACGATTCTAATAATATAACACTTGTGACAACATTTAATCCTGCTCAAGAAAGAGGGTTGTCCATTGTAAAAGGGCGGTTAGATATTTTAAAGAACAATAGTCGTAAATTAAAATTCATCCTAAATAATTCCAAAATTGTAAATAGTCTAAAACAATCTCAAAATCTTAGAAGAATATTAACATCATCAAAGTTCGATTTTGATATTTCGTTACCCCGTGTATCCAAGTGTGGGGACCTGCGATGTATGACATGCTCCCATATATTAGAAGGAACATATGTCCAAATTATTAAGTGTCATTCCATGAGAAAACCATGCAAAATCATGCAGAATCGGGAAGGTGGGGGGTCGGCAGATCGAGTTCATCTTGGGGGGATTTTATGGACTCCTCAAGACTACTTCACAGCCAGAAGAACCGATCTCAAAATTTAACCGTTATTGAGATACAGCCTCGGGCTGATTTTTGGGCAATTTTGCCCTTTTTCAGGTCATTTTTGGTCAATTTTCAGCCACTTATTCTGGTGAGTCTAGGGTTTGGATGAAAATAGTGGTGGTTGGTGATGTTAGTGGGGGTCTTCCTGTACCCCAATATACAGACCTTAAGGTCATATCTATTCTCTGGGAGTAATGGTCAGCAAAATTGTAACATATGGCGAATAAAGTAGAAAATATACACCTTCGAAGATTAGCCCTATTTTCTATGATGCGGGGGTAGGTCAAAATATCGAAATGGTTTTATGCACAGTTCGACCCCCTCTATTGATATAAGAAATAAAATTTCTGTCACCTCGATTCATTCAATGCGAAATCATGAGTCAAAGTTGGTGAATTTTCCATATTATAAATCTCCGATTCTCTATGAAATGACCTACTTTCATACAGGGTAAGCCAGCTTTCTCCAATTCTTCGCCAAATCATTCGCCCATGCTCGCTGGTAGCAGCAGTAAACCGGTTCGAGCAAAACTGGTCACTTTGATGAAGTGTGGTATCCAATGCAAGATGGCCGCGCCCGGGACCGCAGAAAATTGAGGCTTTTTTTATTTTTGGCCATTGAATGTGGCCCATATCCCAGACATGAGAACTAAAATGACTTCATCCAATTGAAAGACTGTACTAAAAATATTAAAGTCCACTCTATAGCACATTACGTAGCAATAAGTTATGTGAGAACCGAATTGGAACTGATTTCTTGACGTATAGTGGAAATTTTGATCTTAATGTGCTACCTATTGATACCGCTTGGATTTCAAACGCAATATTCCCAAAGGACGTAAACTTCCCCTGCATGGTACCACACCTAAGGGAAATACATAGAAAAACCGTGCTGTGTCACTTAGAAACAGCTAAGTGAAATAAAATACTATTGAAATAAGGAAGAAATAAAATTGTGTCTTTGAAATATCAATAAGAACCTTCTATGTGTGCTTGACCACAACTAATTTAGCAGAAAAGAGTTGTGCGGTATATACACAAGTGGCCGAAAAGAGTTGCGCAGTGAACCTTGAGTTGACTGGGTAAAGCCATGGGCGTTAGAAGTCCCCAAACGTGCTGCCTTGAGTGTGATATAGCTGTAATACCTTTAATGAAGGTGTTGGTTTTTTTTTTAACCTGGCAGCATTAAAAAATTCTTGTTAGTTTTACATTTTTTTCTTCTATTCTAGGTACATACCGGAAAATTTATGCTGTCCATAATGAGGAAATGGACCGTGAACAAAACCAGTCTAGTTCTTCAAATAAATAATATGGCATGGGGTCCGAAATTCAACTTCATCATATGATCATTTTCAGAGCCCAAAATGGATCTTGCCAGACCTTGTAAAACTACACGTGTACATGAAGGGGAGTCAAAATGTTGTATCAAGCATATTTTGCAAAATTCACTTTTTTTGCTTCGTCATAATGAGAATTTTCTTGCGGATCTTTTCATCTGGATGTCGTATTTCTAAGCCAATAAAAAGAGGGTTTATAGTTACTGTTTCAAAATGTCGTATATGGGGTGTTCCAAAAAAAGAAATTATTAAGAGCGAAAATGTTGTATTACAATCAAATGAAATATAGCCAGTAGTGTTTTATGATTAAATACATATTATTGAAATTATTGTTGAGGCTTTACTTTGTGAAATCTATGAAATTGAAGCAGGTAAAGGTGAATATTTTTCGGAAATACGTCTTTGCTGTATAGAATTGCAAATAACGAGCTTTCACTCATTATTACTGTACTAGATGTTGAGCTTGATATGTGCAGATAGTTACATACTGTTTAAATGGCTACACATACATTTTGTAAATAAATATTTGAGAAAAGCTTCAGAAATATGACCTTTTACATACAACATTTTGACGACGATTTTATGAGACATTTTGATTCTTATGCTTGTCCTGGACCACCTCTCAAAATATCAAACGCAACGTATATTTGCCATGGAAAATTTTCTTGTATCTAGTCTCCGAATGATGGACTGGCTGGTAACAGGGACCAGCCTAGTTGATCAGATGGACACTTGATTTGTTAAGAAAATTTTTCAAATTTTTATCCATGCAAATACTTAGAAAATAAATTTAGTAAATTATTTTATATGGAATAAGTTTAGAAAATTGTTTTATGTGGTTTGCAATTACTGTTGGAACTGATGACATCCCTCTCCCTTTTGGCAGTTCTATGTACTAGTAGCTGTTACAGGAAGTGGAGGCGGTGTTTCGATTCTACTACCCATAGCTGCAGATGATGTAGTAGCAGTAGATTGATAATGGGTGTTAGAGGCACTAACAGTAGCTGCAAATGATGTAGCAGTGGGATGGATGTCATCAGTTCCCACAGTAATATCAAACCACGTGAAATAATTTAGTTTTATAAGGCCTGTCAAGATCCATTTTGGGCTCTGGGAATGATCATATGATGAAGTTGAATTTTTGACCCTATACCATATTATTTTTGGAAGAACTAACCTGGCTCTTTTTACAGTTCATTTCCTCATTATTGACATTGTAACATTTCCAGCATATACCTAGAACGGAAGACAAAAATTCTAAAATTAAGAAGCTAGCCTCCAGTAAAGGTATTACAGCTATATCAGACTCAATGCAGCTAGTTTGAGGACTTCTGAAGTCCATCACTTAAATCAGTCAATTGTTGTCGATCACACATACAAGATCTTTTTATCGATATTTCACTTACCCCATGCAATAGGAATAAACAGATTCTAAGTGACACATCAAGGTCTTTGTATGGATTCCCCTTATGGAATATTCCGTTTGAAACCGAGGCGGTAGCGATGGGCAGCACATATCACCTTTCCATCTAAACTCGACGAATCAAGATAACAAAATACACTTCGTCAAGAAATCAGCTCTCATTCGGTTGTCACATCACTTAATGCTATGTAATGTGCTAAAGGGTGAACCTGAATGTGATGTCCTTATATTAGTACACTCTTGGTACACAGCACAGTCTTTGTTTGGATTCCCCATAGGTGTGGTACCATGCAGGGAATATTTGCGTCCTTTTTCATTTGAGATGTAGGAGGTAGCGACTCGAAGCACAATAAGATCAAAATTTCCACTTCAAGAAATCAGTTCATATTCGGTTCTCACATCTCGTATTGCTATGTTATGTGCTAAAGAGTGGACCTTAATGTTTTAAGTAGTCTTTCAAGTATATGAAGGCATTTTAGTTCTCATGTGTTGGGATATGTGCCACATTCAATGGCCAAAAATGAAGAAAAACCTAAATTTTCTGCGATCCCGGGCGCGGCCATCTTGGATTGGATTCCAAGCTTCATCAAAGTGACCAGTTTTGCTCGAACCGGTTTACTGCTGCTACCAGCGAGCATGGGCGAATGATTTGGCGAAGAATTGGAGAAAGCTGGCTTACCCTGTATGAAAGTAGTTAGTCATTTCATGGAGAATCGGAGATTTATAATATGGAAAATTCACCAACTTTGACTCATGATTTCGCATTGAATGAAACGAGGTGAAAGAGATTTTATTTCTTACATCGATAGAGAGGGTCGAGCTGTGCATGAAACCATTTCGATATTTTGACCTACCCCCGCATCATAGAAAATAGGGCTAATCTTCGAAGGTGTATATTTTCTATTTTGTTCGCCAGATGATACAATTTTGCTGACCATTACTCCCAGAGAATAGATGCGATCATAAGGTCTTTACATTGGGGCACAGGAAGACCCCCACTAACATCACCAACCACCACTATTTTCATCCAAACCCTAGACTCGCCAGAATAGGTGGCTGAAAATTGACCAAAAATGACGTGAAAAAGGGCAAAAGTCCAAAAAACAATCTGAGGCTATATCTCAATAGCGATTAAATTTTGAGACCGGCTGTTCTGGCTGTGTAGTGGTCCAGTGGAGTCGATAAAATCCCCCCGAGATGAACTCGATCTGCCGACCCCCCACCTTCCCACCTTCTGCATGGTTTTCTCGTGGAATGACTCTTAAAAGATGTTAAATTCTATGTAAAACAACATATGAATTGCAAATCTAAATATGTAATTTACTTATTAATATGTAATGGTTGTAATGGCAAGTACATTGGAAAAACTACTGATCAGTTGAATTTACGAGTCAACCAACATCGTTCTAATATAAAACTCGCAAGAAATAGAGTCTTGCCAGTGAGCGAACATTTGGATATTTGTGGTAAAGGTCAATTTAAGATTTTCCCAATTTACAAGCTCAATATTAGCGATAATGATCTCTTGGAAACAAAAGAAAGGAATTTTATCGCTAAATATAACCCAATTTTGAATGCTAAGTGGTGATTATTTTAATTACGGTTGAGGTTTAATTAATGTTATTTCATTTTAGTTTGTATATTATACATAGTCATTTTCCTCTGTTATGACGTAGCGTTATTGTAATGTAACAGCATAGTAACGCATTAAAATGGCCTGACGATTCGTTTGATAACGATGAAAGTACTAGCCAAAAATTTAATTTTTAGTGTTTTTTCTCTAATATTTGAATTTTATTTATATATATATATATCACATGTTTAAATCAACATAAGCAAATACTGATTTCTCCCACCTCAATACAAAATATATAAACATATTGATTAATTGAAAAAGCTCTATGTAAAATCAATGACCCATAAAACTTAGCCAAAGCATAGACAGAGGGCAATAGGGTTTAATGTCCACTTGAGGGGTCTTTGGCAGTGGGAGGAAACCAGAGGACCCGGAGAAAACCCACGAGGTTGGACAGGTGACCCTACTCCTTATCACGCACAACCAGGGATTCGAGACCACACCAGTTTTCTCAATGACAGGCTTTATGATACAGCACGCACATGCTAACCATTTGAAAAAATTTTAAGATTGAACCATTTTCAACATCGTAAATAAATAAGTATAAGCCTGTTTTTCGGACAACCAAATGAATGTTTGTATATGATAAGAAACACAGAGCTATGGATCATTTTACTGCCTGTCTAACATGTTCAAAAAATAGGTTTTATTCACAATCTTCAAAATAGCTCTGCCTATTAAAAAAGTTCATTTATGCCAATACAGTCAATTGTCAATTGCAGATAGATATCCGACTCGGCTGAGAATGAGAACCAACATCATTCACAAAATTCTTTTTTTTTTTCATTTTTATTATCGGCTGACTTCTTCTTACGATGGAAATTGTGTCTTATTAGTGAGCTATATTTTGTAAGATCACCGAAGATCTTTTATATCATTATCAAGTATAACAAGTCAATCGGCAGATCATTAATTAATTTCGAGAGTTCGTCAAAGCAAACAGAATTGAAAATATTTTCTTACCGCTGATATAGATATTAGATCAAATAGCAATGTGACAGTTTGTTCATCATCTACGGCATTCAACTCAAGTTTGAGCAAATTCTAGCGATCTATTTCTGATAGAATGTTGATCAGTGATCCTTTTTTATCGTCTTGTATTGCTTGTCATGTTCACGTTTTCTTCTTTTCGCCGGTTTGTTCGTTTGTTTGTCATACATCTTACTACAAAATTGTAGAATCCGTGTCTGGGATTTGATCAACCGCATTGATTTGTGGGATATTATAGCCTCGTTCTTCCAGTGCCTTATTGCAAACGATGCTAAGACGCAATGTGGTGTTTAAAAAAATATTTTATCTTAAATATCGGATATCAGAAGAAGCCCATCATTTCTCGGTAAGTTCACATCATCAATGTTGATTTAAATTGACCAATAATTCGTGTTTTAGGTCCTTTAAAGAACGAGGGTCAGACAGAGTAAGATTCTGCGCAGATACACACATGCCTTTGTCCAGCTGTGTCACGTGCATATAGGTAGTATATAAACCTTGCAATCATGCTTGTTTGGGAGATGGATTATGACTGTTGGACTGGTATCGTCGATGTATGGTCTAGCCGATGGGTGGACGGTCTGCTATGTGAATGGTGTCATCGATGAAGAATCGCCGATAAATGGTATCGTCGATGTATGGTCTTGCCGATAAATGATATCGATGGGTGGACGGTTTGCTCTGTAAATGGTATCTTCGATGAAGAATCGCCGATAAATGGCGTCGTCGATGTATGGTCTTTCCGATAAATGGTATCGTAGATGTATGATCTTGCCGATGCGTGGACAGTTGGTTTTGTGAATGGCATCGACTATGAATAGTCGCTGATAAATGGTATCGTTGATGATCAATCTTGCCGATGGGTGGACAATTTTAATTTCGTAATTTATTCTGTGCGCGCAAATAAACAAATTGTTATTTTGTATATATTCATATTGTACTATATAAACTGAATTCTTTTGTATTTTAGTCTTCTTTATTACCCAAAACGGCCACGCTTCGACCATCCTGTGACAAGCTGCCAACCACTTAGCTCAGTGGCAGGAAGGTTCGGGGATCTGGTCAGTACACCAATTCAGTAATTATCACACCTTCGAAAACTTCTTTAAAGGGACAATAACACTCTTGCTGTAACTGAATAATATGTCCCAATCTTCATTCTGGTCAACAAATTGTGCTATTTTACAATATTCCAATCAATTGATGACACAGATTTCATATTAAACCGCCTAATTAAAAAAAATTGGAGAAATTCAACTAGGCCTTGAGCGTTTTCACAATTTCACTATCAGTGAGACTTGTAAAATCTGTCTACAGACAGGAAACGGGGAAATCCCAATGCCGCGCATGCGTAAGCTGTCACCTCACTACATTGTATTGACAGCTCGCTTCTCAACATCAACTTCGCTATTGTTGTAGAGGGGATCTGGGGTCGTCAAAATAAACAATCCAGAACGGGTTCAAAACTTTATTACTGTATAAATCAGGCAAGTAAATAAAACCCTGCAAATATACAATACAAAATAATAATATAAAGCTCACAAATAAAAGGGAAAAAACAGAAATACAAACATCATTAACACATATCAACTAATATACAATTACTACAGTACAGATATTATCTGTTCCACAAAACAAATCACTGTTTACAACAAATAGCAAACATTGTACCGGTACTTTAAACTACTCTATATCTAAACTAACTTACCCGAAGTGGGGTTTTAAATATACTCTGTTAGCTTAACTTAATAATCTAACAACCTGAAATAGGATGATATGTAATGTGTGAATGTATGTATGTATGCAAATTAACTTATAAATTTTATCCATAAAAACTAAGAACTTCAGTATTAAAATATAAAACTACAGAGCTAAACTTATACATCTTATACAATCAACAATCAGCAAAATATAATACAACATACCTGGTAAATAGCTACAATCCTTTATTCCAAAACTTCAAGAAATCAATCACAAAAACTAAACTTATGCACAACTTCTCTAAAACACCTCTCTGACAGAAAGATGGCTAGCAACTGAATGTATCCACCAACAAATACATCACATGACATAGAAACAAATGAAACTCAGTTAAATGTACTCACTATTGTTAAAGTAACAACAGCTTAAAGAAATTGACCAATGAAGTTTAGAACTTTAAAGTGAGGATTTAAAAGTGCTTACTAACATGTGCTATACTAAAAACATTAAAATTACTATACACAGAAATTGTAAAATATTCTCTATCTTACTTTTACCATCTATAACATACTCCCTCCCCATCGGAAATGTTGTCCCTAACATTTACCAGTAAATACATCTGGAAACAAAGCTTGACATAAAACTGGTAGCATCTCCAGGACCACTCTCAGTCTATCTGCAGGAAGAGACATAAAATCTGGTGGTAATAACGACTGAGCTATCTCCGCACGTTTTTTCCATGGTGGTACAGCTTCTACCTGATTAGACATGACATACTCCCCACCCTGAATCCATTGAGGAGCTGCTCTATTCCGCCTAGATCTTCTTGGCTGTGGTGACTCTTCAACAGACGAATCTGACTCCGAAACTGGTGTTGCAGGCCTTACTTCACCATTATGAACTTCTTGTTCAACTTCGACCACATCGTCTTCTCCTCCAGTCATATCTGTGGTGTTAACCTGGGGCAGGAAGTCTGCTCCCTCCACAACATACACTGGTTCGTCCTCTTCACCACTACTACTGGATTCCTCTCTTAGATGGTCATCAGGAATAGGTTTGCCAGCACCTGAAACAGAACTTCTACCTTTTCCTTTGGAATCGATTGCTGTAAAAACCGGAATGGAACCTATTGGAAGCAAATGGTTGCGATGCAATGTTCTGCTTTTCTTGGATCCTTCCTCTGATGTAACTTGATAGACCGGTATATCAGGGTTTGGTTTTCTTACTACGGTGTATGGTGTCTCTTCCCACTTATCAGCAATCTTATGTCTACCTTCTTTAAAAGCGAGTCTTTTTACCAGAACACGATCTCCTACTTCTAACTGGTTGTTTCTTGCTCTCAAATTCAACTTACCCTTACGGTGTTTGTGGGCCTTCTCCAATTCAGCGGAAGCAGTCTGGTACGCATAATCTAACTTTTGTCTTAAATTCTCCACATAGGTCTTATAATCCTTGGCATCCTCTTCGTTGTTGACAAGACCAAGAAGAACATCAATCGCAAGAATGGGCTTCCTGCCGAACATAAGATGAAAAGGTGAAAATCCTGTGGCAGTATGTCTTATACAATTATACGCATGCACTAAAGATGGTACATAGGCCTTCCAGTCCGTTTTCTGACTCGGATCTAACGTTCCTAACATATTCAACAAACTACGGTTGAAACGTTCACATTGCCCGTTCCCCTGAGGATGGTATGGGGTTGTTCTGGACTTATCCATGCCGGTTAGTTGACACAGCTCCTTTATAAGTTTTCCTTCAAACTGTGCCCCTTGATCACTGTGGATTCTTCTCGGAATTCCATAATGTACAATAAAATTTTCGAAAAATATCTTTGCTGTTAATTTTGCTGTTGTATTGCGGACTGGGTAAGCTTGGGCGTAACGAGTAAAATGATCTGTTATTACCAAAATGTTCTCAAATCCACCCTTTGATTCCTCCACACAAAGATAATCCATGCAAACTAACTCCATTGGTTGTGATGTTACTATATTCATAAGTGGGCATGTTGATGGTGATGACTTACGCATTAAACATCTGGGACAATTAGATATATATTCTTCAACATCCTTACTCATCTTAGGCCAGTAAAATCGATCTCTGATTAGGCTCAACGTCCTATCTCTGCCTGGATGACCAACATCATCATGAGTCCCCTTAAGCACACAGCTTCTATAATTCTTCGGCACAACTAACTGATACTGTAGTACCCCATCCAACTCAACACGTCTGAACAGAACCCCTGATCGTAGAACGAAGCGTTCATACTCTCTATTCAGCAATGTCTCCTCTAAAGATGTTGCTTTTCTGGGTTTCCTGCCTTCCTCGAGATTATTGATCACTTCTCGAAGGATAGTATCATCAAGCTGCTTATCTCGCCATTGACTAGAACTTACAATAGGAGATACCACAGAAGACATATCTAAAATAACTTGACTTGACATGCTTACTGTAGTAACAAATCCATCATCGACATCGATATTCTGAAGAGCTTTAATAACGTCAGCTTTAATTTCTGTTGCATCTGTATCTGGCTTCAAAGGTAAACGACTCAGCGCATCCGCATCTACATTTCGCTTTCCCGCTCTATACCGTATATTGAAGTTGTAATCTGCTAGTGAAGCTAACCATCGGTGTCCTGTAGCATCAAGCTTAGCCGTGGTGAGCACATACGTTAAAGGGTTATTATCTGTGTAAACTGTAAAACTGCTGCTGTATAAATATTGGTGAAACTTTTCTGTAATTGCCCACTTGAGAGCTAGAAACTCAAGTTTGTGCGCAGGATAATTTCTTTCTGACTTGGATAATGACCGACTAGCATATGCTACAACCCGCTCTTTACCATCTTGTTCTTGATACAGCACAGCACCAAGTCCGTAACCACTTGCATCGGAATGAAGTATAAACGGTTTGCTAAAATCTGCATACGCCAAAACAGGAGGATTTACCAATAATTTCTTTAATTTACTAAATGCTTCTTCTTGTCTTTCTTCCCATTTCCACTCCTTACTAACTAGATCACTTACCTTCCTCCCCCTCTTCTTAGTCGTTGGTCCACCAATCAGCAAATCGTTCATAGGTTTAGCAATCTTTGAAAAATCCTTAATAAACCTTCTATAATAACCCACAAACCCAAGAAAACGTCTCAACTCATCCATGTTGGTTGGTCTTGGCCAATCAGCAACCTTCTCTGTTTTCTGCGGATCTGTTTCGACACCTTCTGATGAAACAATGTGCCCTAAATACTTAACCTTTTCCTGAAAAAACTTGCACTTCTTTGGCGCTAACTTCAATCCATGTGTCTTTAACTTATTAAATACCTTTGACATTCTATCCAGATGTTCTTCATATGTCCTGCTATAAACAATTAAATCATCTATAAAAATAGCGCATATTGACAAATTCAAATCTCCTAGACAATCCTCCATGAGACGTTGGTAAGATGCTGCGGAATTGGATAAACCAAAAGGAAGTCTGTTGAACTCATAAAACCCTAACGGACCTACTGTAAAAGCTGTTTTATGTTTATCTTCTTCCTTGATGCCAACCTGATGGTACCCACTCTTCATGTCTAATACAGAAAAATACTTCGCTCCTGCAAGATTATCCAGCATCTCCTCTATTCTAGGCAAAGCATACGCATCCTTTATGGTACGTTTATTCAGCATGCGATAATCAACACACATTCTTATCGAGTTGTCTTTCTTACGGACTAATACAATCGGTGATGAATACGGGCTATGACTTCTCCTAATAACGTCTGCTTCTAATAATTCCTGAAGATGATTCTTAACCTCATTATACATAGCTGGTGGAATACGGCGATAAGGTTGTTTAAATGGAATATTATCCAACAAGTTAATTTCATGTTCTACTAAATTAACAAAACCGATGTCAGCACTGTGTTTGGAGAATACACACTCCCAATCTGAAAGAAATTTTTTAAAACCTGTCAACTGATCTGGCTTCAGTATAGATGTTGTGAAATCTATGTTACCTATAAAACTCTCTTGGTCAACTGCTTCCACAGGCGTTGTTGCTTTCTGAACCAAACTTTCTTTAACTGCCTCAACTGGATGCAACTCACAAAGTATTGCTTGAGGGAATATTCTAATAGGTGATAATGACAAATTTGACAGACGAATTATGACATCTTTAGACCCTTCCGTATCATAATCTAACACTGCTGGGGTAACTTCAACATGACCAGGTAACTTGGAACAGCCTGATCTTTCAAATAAAACCTTTTGTTTTCCACTCAGCGCATAATCAGTAACTTTCCCTGACACACAAATAGATTTATTCGCACCAACAACAATTGACTTTTGCTCTGAACACTTTACTAAACCGACCTTACCATGTAATTTCTGTTCCTGAAGACGCATACATCTAAAAGTCATTTTCCATGCATCAGGTACATCTGTTGATATTGAATAATCTTTACCATGTTTCTGAACAACATTATTCAATACAACACGAAGAATATTTGTTCCAATAAGCGCTGGTGTAGCACGATTATAAGGCGTGTCTGGTACAACTAAAAATAAACAAGGCACTTCAACACATTTAAAACTCGGTATTCGAAGTGAAATACATACATATCCTAGATATGGTAATCGATGACCACCGGCACTTTCTATATGTATCATCTGCTCCAACGGTAAAATATTACACTCTTCACTATGTAAAACATCTTTATAAAACGACTCACTGATTGTTGACACTGTAGAACCAGTATCTAACAAACCAGAACAGACATTACCATTTACAATAATAGCTGTCTCATTACTATTTCCTATAATACTCATGGGACTAGATAAAAACATGTCGACTGATTGTCCCTCATCAGTGACATTTAACGGTTTAAATTAAGTTGATTCTTCTGCGGTAATGGCATCCTGCAACCACAAGCTACATGCCCTACTTGCCCACAACGGTAACATGTTATGACAGATCTTGATCTACCCAAAGGCAGTTGATGAACACCCTGTTCTTTATCCGCTTTAATCGACCTGACTTCTTTCTGCAAAGCTTGAATGCTTGAAGCCAATGATGACACCATAGCTTTCAACTCTGATCTGCTACCACTTGTCGCCATTATAGAATACAAGGTAAACAAAATAATGAAAGAATGAATTAATAACAATAAGCGCATATGTATCATCCAAATATTCCTGTAAAATAAAATACGGATTTGGCACAAACCAACAAAATGAATAATTGACGAACGGACAGATTAGATAACTTAAAATGTAATTAAGTTCGCATCATATAAACATAAACATATGTAATTCTTTTCAATATGCAAATGCTGAAATAGAATAAATAATATCTCTATACCGTATCGGCTATGTTGTAAATACAACTGCTGAAATAGAACATATATTCACCCATAGATTATATACTGTGTTACGTCACAACATAAAGTCATGAAACGTGAGTGCAGTGATAAATCATACAAACAGCTTATATGCTGACCTAATTGTAGAGTATCAAAAAAAATAAACCTGAAAATAAAAAATGAACTTTCCTAAAAATGATTTCCAATTCTAGTAATGAACAAACTCAAAACCAAAATACCAAAGGAACAAATTCAAAATCGGCAAACTACAAAACATACCAATCAAAGCATCCAAAATACCTGATCAATCAAATCTCAAAGTCCAGCAATAAACTTTCAAAGTCCAACTATAAACTTCCAAAGTCCAATCTAAACTATAAACAAACACCAAAATACACAAACTTCCAAAACTATCAACCTGGGTAATATGTGTAAGTGTAAATGATCAATGTAAATATGAGCTGTAAAATGTATATTGTCTTGTAAAGTATCACTGAAAACTACCTAAATATCTCAGCTATAAACAGACTGTATAGTGATATAGTAAAACTATAACTAATAAAAAATACTTTCGCTTATAAATGTATTATCTAAAATATCAGCTTAAGCTATGACAGTAAAACAATGTCAACACATTATTATTTTATACAAAAAAAATAATATAATATAAATAATCTAAATCAATGACTATATTAAAAGGAGAAATAAATAAATCAGGGTAGATGAAGTGGTAGGTGGGGTGGGTGGGGTGGGAAAGGGTAGGGTAGGGTAGGGTAGGAAGGGGTGGGGTGGGGCTCGAATTAACAAAAGAAAACAAAAATGCTTCCAATGTAAGCCACAGCTGTGAAGACTAAAGGGAAACAACTTAAAGTACAAAAATCTGAAAAGATTTGAAGACTAAAGGGAGATAATAAATAATTCAAATAACTTAATTACAAAATACATATAAACTTAACTGAAATATACGTAGGCCTACCCCGAACATCTGCACAGATAGCTATCTTTGTAGATTAAAAAGTTCGCACACGCACACACAATTCACGTTTTAAGTTGATTGATTCTACCGCTGAAGACGAATTTCCACCAATAATAATCCACCATAAGCTGATTGACTCTGACGGATGTTCTCTTCAGCAAACTTTATCGGGCTCCAATGTTGTAGAGGGGATCTGGGGTCGTCAAAATAAACAATCCAGAACGGGTTCAAAACTTTATTACTGTATAAATCAGGCAAGTAAATAAAACCCTGCAAATATACAATACAAAATAATAATATAAAGCTCACAAATAAAAGGGAAAAAACAGAAATACAAACATCATTAACACATATCAACTAATATACAATTACTACAGTACAGATATTATCTGTTCCACAAAACAAATCACTGTTTACAACAAATAGCAAACATTGTACCGGTACTTTAAACTACTCTATATCTAAACTAACTTACCCGAAGTGGGGTTTTAAATATACTCTGTTAGCTTAACTTAATAATCTAACAACCTGAAATAGGATGATATGTAATGTGTGAATGTATGTATGTATGCAAATTAACTTATAAATTTTATCCATAAAAACTAAGAACTTCAGTATTAAAATATAAAACTACAGAGCTAAACTTATACATCTTATACAATCAACAATCAGCAAAATATAATACAACATACCTGGTAAATAGCTACAATCCTTTATTCCAAAACTTCAAGAAATCAATCACAAAAACTAAACTTATGCACAACTTCTCTAAAACACCAAACTGACAGAAAGATGGCTAGCAACTGAATGTATCCACCAATAAATACATCACATGACATAGAAACAAATGAAACTCAGTTAAATGTACTCACTATTGTTAAAGTAACAACAGCTTAAAGAAATTGACCAATGAAGTTTAGAACTTTAAAGTGAGGATTTAAAAGTGCTTACTAACATGTGCTATACTAAAAACATTAAAATTACTATACACAGAAATTGTAAAATATTCTCTATCTTACTTTTACCATCTATAACACTATGATATGATAGATCATGACTGGCAGTTTAACTTTTAGAAAGCATAAACTGCTACGGTGCATCCCAAACGACGATTCCATTCTTTACGGTAAGTTTATATTATTTACTTATTCTCTCAAGCCTTCAAAACCGGGGACAAATTGCACAGTGAATGTTTGGAATTTCGGTACTTGGTTTGTAATAATACTTCGTCTCAAGTAAACGGATTACCACCGGCTTTGCCTGGTTACTTAATTGACAGATCAAACTGTCTGATTATCTTTAAAATTATGTGATTGTTTCATTATTACCCTGGATTTTGCCTAATCTTGGCATTGCTTCACCAAGCTCCATTTTTAAATTATTGTTGATTGGATCATAGAACCCTCAGACAGTAATATCAACTCAGCTAAATATTAAATATATCATTCGTGACACAAGATTTATTTCTAAAGTTGGGACGGATCAGAAAAATTTCTTGCATATAATTATTTATTTTAATTAGACATATTGACTAGAATTTTATATGAATTCTTGAAAACCTTATTTATTTACATTTGCATTTTGGTTTTACAGTACAGGTATTCCGAAAGCAGTCAATACGAGATCAGTTAAAACTGGATTGATATCTAGCGTTTTTGGGTTGGACATGCCAGGTGGAATCAATACTATTCAATTCAATACTATACCTGGTATTGACACCCCCACCTACTTTAGCAACTATGGCAGAAGCTACTGACGCAAAACAACCTTCAAAAGTAACAGCACCATCTACATCAAGGACAATTAGATCTAGACAGAAGTTGCAATTACATGTAACATGTCATGAAACTACCCCCTCCATCCACCCTTTTAGTCCATAAAAAGGCAAAACTGCCACAATAAGGGGGTGAGTTGAAAGACTCAGAAAGGAATGAACAGAGGAACTCAAAAGTAAGAACAAACCCTTCTTTTAATAGTCGAAATATATTTACACAGAAACGAAAACAGCATACTGGTATAGAGGAATATTTACAAAGAAATATTATCATAAAAACAATTTGTAAACTCACAACGGATTATTTTTTACACACATTCTTATTATTATATGAAAACCCCCAAATATAAGCTCAAGAGGAACAGCTATTTTCTTATAATTAATTGTATAAAAATATAAGCTGACATATTTAAATAGAAATACAAAAATATGTATGATCATTCCTGACAATAATCATATGAAATATTCAAACAGTATATATGAGTTGGGGGATAATTATTTATAAATTGCTTACACAATTTTCAAATTTCAGAAAATGGTAAATGAGCTACATGCAGAAGTACAAATGTAGATGGATGACAGAGCCTTGTTGTGTTTTGCTGAAATGATGCCTTTAATTTTGTTTGACTTTTGGAAGAAATTGCGAATCAACAGTTAAGCCAATCACCAAATCATATATTCCTGTGGCAGATGTGGAGTTATGCCTACAGACCAGAGAATTTTATTTCATTACAACCAGTAAGTGATTCTTTTCTGTCATAATATCCTTCAAAAGATTTCATCAAGGAAGGCGTAGGTAGTTGAACAGCAGTAGTTAAAACCCCTTCATTCGCACCTTTTCAAATTACATATGGTTTACTGCAAATAGAATTTAAAAATAGTTAAAGATACATCATGCATTATGGGAAATTAGATAAAGAGCTGACTGTTCTCACTATAATAGTTAATAACTAGATAATGTAAAGGGACATTTCTGAATATTTCAGTCAAATTGATCCAATCTGAACCGAGAATTTAGCGATTGAATTTTAGGCCTAGCCTTGATCATCATGAATAAAGTCGGTTATGATAAAAACATAGTATCGATTATTCATTTTTTTATTCAATCATTAACGGGCGTTGAGCCGCAGATCAGATTCCAATCCAGTAAATATTGCAGGTTAGCAATCGAGGCTATGGTGTGAATGAATAAATTAATAATTTAAATATTATTTCAGGCCTAAGGAAAGACCTATATTAGGCAGATTTAGCACTTGCATTATGTATGTTTAATTGAATATTTTTCAGGAGTTTGAAGAGTATGGTCAGGTTTAGAGAGCCAAGAGTTCTGGATCTTGTCAATGCAATCTGATTAAAACACAAATACTATTTCGTTTCATTTTTTTATAGTTCAAAATTTTGTTTTACTTGTCTTACACTAGGATCTTCATGTAGTGTAGGTCATCAAAAGTATATAAAAAAAATAAAAGATATATATAGATTTGTGTTTTGATCAGTTTCTTGCCAATGTCAATTGGTAAGGACGAAGATGTTAGTCGCGGAGACGACACATGGCTTACAGGCACTTTGTGATGTGACGTCTTGGTACTATAGGGAATAGAGTCCTAAAATCCTCATTTTGTTTCCTGAAGATATGGAGATTGTTTCTGGAAGAAATGGACAGTGTACATGTTTTAATTCAAGATGAATATTATTAAAATAAATAAATTCTTACATCAAATTCTGGTTCTCTTTATTGGCTATTTCTGAAGTTGGGCCCCATCATTATTTGCCTTTATGCTCCATCCTAAATGGGGAAGATTGGGTGGGTTGGGGGCTTTAGGTTTAATGCCTGTTTCCATTAGGGCGATATCGCAGACAGTGTTTCCGTAGAATTTGGCAGATTAGGCCTAGACCAGTATGGGTAGGAGATGTGAGGTCAATAATTGATAGGCCTTTTTGATTTGGTTTCCTTAAATAAAGACACACTGCCTTTTGCAGAGTTGCATCCATGTAGTTTGTGTGGGGAACCGTATTATGGCAAGTGTGCTCAGTCTGGTCCGCGTTGCAATCAGTGTTGTGATCTGCCGAGGCTAAGGTTTGTTGATTTGACTGGCATCTGGACCCAGGGGCCTTCACCATTTTATATAGCAAGGAAACATGAAGCTATAATGCTTGGCCCTTTTCATTTGTGCAAAAGCCCAGTTTGGTGTCCTCTTGCAGGTATTTTCTGTGGTACCTGGAAGATTGAAATTGTGAAAGTATTATTGTTTTGGGGCTAAATTATTGTACGACATGCTTAACAATAAGGAATAAAAATGGAGAATAAACAATTACAAAGGCAGAATAAACAATTACAAAGGCAGATTCAAAGATCATGGATACAGGGTGCACACAGACGACAAAGTCAGACTTTACAAGTACGAAGGCCAGGTGGCCTCCCCAAGAAAATTTCTGAAAACTAGAAGTCATTTCCAGTGGAATTTGGTGCATGCACCACTAGATCAGCCCTTAATTGCAAAAGAATAGAAATAATATTTTGTGTCTTTTACAAACATAAAGAATTAATTATGTTTTTTAAAAAAATATATTTTTCCACAGCAAAGAATACTTATAAGAATAGGTTGAATTTGGTTTTCAATGATAACAATTTTTTTTTTCAAATTACCTGTATTGTATTATTAGATATAATAACAGCTTTGCCTGGTGGTTGCCAATTCTTCGGCTTTAGGTAGGCCTATTAGTCTTTCAATTCTTCCCACCTAATCTGCTCTGTTCCCAAATTCACATTTGTAAACGACCATCTCAGTCTGCTTGTCTGTGCTTCTTAGCCGAATAAATGGGCACAATGACATTGTACTATTAATTATTGCGTGACTACTTGTCAATCGACGGAAAAAAATCTACACTTGTCAATCAATGTCGAACTCGAGACGGTGTAGTAGGCCTACCTACGGTGGTAGATAATATCGAAACGAGCGAAATATGGCCTATATATCTGTTAACAATACAGGCAAATTATCCGCGGACGGACTGTCTATAGAATGATATTTATCAACTTAAATTAATTGTTCAGTAAGTCATATTAATATCCACTTGCACCGATCTTATGTATATTTAATTGGGGCACTACTGACTGACAATCTAGGGCGTCACATGGGGATATCCCAGTGATGACATCATGGAAATGCTATTCTTAGAACAGGAAGTCAAACAAATCTGGACCTAGTTACCTCCCTTGAAAAATTTAGCTCTAAAATAATTTGAACCGAGTTACGTTAGACTGTCCAAATGTGATTTGGATTTAAAAATACTTTCGAACCCTCTGGACAAGTAAAATAGGATTTAATGGATAAATAACACATCAGGTAAGACACTTACACATCTAGCACTTAGAATAAGGCTATTTTTCTATTTTCTGGAGCTATCCAGCCAGCCAGAATGTTATTGTCCCTTTAAAAAAACCCAGTTGATTACAGGGTCATCACCTTCGAGCTCAAAGCACGCACAAACCAATATTTTTGTGCTGCCCACAAACTGGCCTCCCTAGTCAGCACCGGGAGGTTGTGAAATCTATCGAGCCTTGGCACTTGTGACTTCCAATGACTTCAGAAAACTTTTGTGTTAGAGGTGTTTTCACTGGCTCGTGCTGGATTGTCGCCCCATATCTCAGGATCACTGCGATACGCGACAAGTCGTACCTAACCAGATCCCCAAACCTTCCTGCTATTTAACGAAAGCGCCTGGCAGCTGGACACGAGCATTTATGTTTCCGTGCTGAATCTTGATCTGCCCGTCTTGCTGTAATTGAACTCACAAAATGTGGTTGTAAAACAAACTGCACGGGGCGATTCAGTTGCAACAAAAATTGTATGCCTTATACATCTTTGCACGTGTTTTGATAGGGGCCGTACCAATATGATTAGGGGTGTGCAGGAGGACGAGGATGATGAATAACTTATGTCCAAGATAGGATCTTTTTGTTTCGTTTCTGGAATCGAAACATGACAAAGTGTCTTGAACCTCATGACCTATCATTCCAGTCACCAAGAAGTGTCCGTGCTTCAAAAGCCACTTAAAGTGGTAGGCTGAGTCACCGGAAATTGGTATTCCCCACTGGAACTCAATGAAAACTGTTCCCATTTGCTATCGGCATGATGACAAAACCCCAGAATGAACTTCAGATTATGAACATCCAACCATTATTGGCAGAGATAGCCAATAAACTAGGGTCAGAGGGGTTCGGATCTCAAAAAAGCCCCTCACAGAGAGCTCAAGAGTCGCAAAATTGGAATCCTAGAATTAGATCCGCATAATGAACAAACCGCAGAATGAACTTCAGATCACGAAAATTCCAAAATTATGGGCTGAAATCAATCCCAGTCTGACACCGGAAATTGTATTTCCAACCGGAAGTCAATGGTCACTACTTCCATTCGCTTTAAGTGTCACATATGGGGTCGGCATGATGAAAAAACCCAGAATGAACATCAGATCATGAAAATCCAAAGATTATTGGCTGATACCCGAACTTGGTATTCCACACCGGAAGTCAATGAAAACTACATCCAATAGCTTTTAGATGACGAAAACACACGAGAATGAACTGCAGATCATAAAAATCTAATCATTATTGTCGGAGAAAGCCACGTCCTCGTTCATAGGGGTCCCGATTTTAAAAATCCCCGTCCCAGGGGGGGGGGGGGTTAAGGGGTCGAAAAATTTGAACCCCGACCTTTTTGGATTGCTTGGTCCCTAATCAACCCAAAACTACAAAAAAATCAATTCTAGCATACACTATCAAGCGCGACCTTGATTGGCGAAATTTTAAATAGTTGCACAAGATCCAACGTACTACACCTATGCAAATATGACTCCACGCCATAAAGAAATAACTCAATTCCCTTATTTCAAGCTTGGACAAGAAAATTTACAATTGTAACTTAAAAACGTTGATTTTATACACCTCCTTGGCCTATATTATGGGATGCCCACTCAAGCTATCTTAACACATGACTTCCATTTGGGGACTTGTTTCAAAAGGTTCATTCCTGGGCTGTTCTAGGTGTATGAATGTCCATATATATGTATAATTACTGGTATATAAAAATGACCACTGGTAATCGTATTAGCTAACTTATATTAACTAGTCGGATTCTACGTTCTAGCCAGGTAAAGAATTTTGCAAAAGACATTGCTATTATCGGTCCTGGTTTTGATATGTGTATTCAATCAGTTTATTTGAAAAAAAAAGCATTATTTGAACCAATGATCAGTATTTCCAAACAATAAACGATCTAATTCAATATTAACCCGGATGAAGAAGCCTAGCCTACAAATTAGTTCTCAGCTGGGTTAGGTTCAGAACTCTAACGAAGTTAGTGTGGTTTAAGATAATTGTGTATTCACACACTTTACGAATAGCCGTGTTAATATTCAATCGTGCAACTGCAATTAACAGACAAGTCTAATCAATTCTAATTAAATGACGTTCGTCGTGCAATTGATATTCGTAACAAACGTTTAGTTTACGGTTATAAATAAGCGTAAGAAATAAGATACACACTGTGTGCATTTTGTTCCCAGGGTGACAACAGATTCTTAGAATGTTAGTACTGTATAAGGGATTGATGTTTACGGTTCTAAGGGTAATCCAAAAAAACCCGCGCACAAACAATTTCACAGGGGGCTGGCATATATATATATCACTGTGATGCGATATTGCACCACTTCTCTACAAGCGTATGCAAATTATATTTACCATTGTGATGCGATATTGCACCACTTCTCTACAAGCGCATGCAATTTATATTTAAAAAGGTGACCATTTCATTCAAATTCACTCGTAATATATTTTGCATAGTTCATACATGTTAGGTCGTTTTCAGTCATTACACCAATATAAAAGAACAGATTTTTATTATCAATTTATACGACTTTAAGGGTAATACAAAAATAAAAAACCGCGGACAAACCATTTCACAGGGGGGGGGGAATATATATATCACTGTGATGCGATATTGCAAACCTTTCCTACGAGCGCATGTAAAATATATTTAAAAAGATGACCATTTCATTCAAATCCACTAGTAATATATTTTGCATAGCTCATAGACGTTAGATCGTTGTCGGTCATTACACCAATGTATACTAGACTTTTCAAAGGAGACAGATGTTTTTATTTTAAATTTAAATTATATTAAACTACACGACCTATGTCGGTCTTGAATGCTACAAACCGTACCATAAAGCAGTGGACACATTAGCCGAATCATTCGGCCGAATGGGTGGACACACCAGCCGAATGCATCGCCCGATTCACCAGTCGATTACGTCACCTTTCACGTCACGTGATCAAAACATGGCGGCGTCAATGTCTTCAAACAATCACGTGACTTCTCGATCTGAGTGACGATTGGCTAATGAATTCTACATTCGGCCGAATGCTTCGGCGAAGCGGACATACCAGGCGAATATCATTCGACCAATTAGATATTCGGCCGAATATATCAAACTTGTTTGATTCGGCCGAATAACAGTGGACACACAAGGCGAATTTTGACGCTGATTGATTCGGCCGAATCATTCGGCTAGTGTGTCCACCGCTTAAAAACGTTTAATTTCAAAAGAATAACAATTTATTTCTGTGTTCTCTGCATTATTTCGATCATCTACGTCATCAGCGGTTGATATGAGCCGAATATCGACCCGAGATGACGTTATTAGCGCTTGATCAACTGTCATGACGTCATCAGCGGTTGATATGGACCGAATATATCAACCTATGATGACGTCATGACAGGTTTTTAAGAGATATAACTGCTATGGACATCAAAGAAAAAACTACCGCCAGTTGTATACTACCGCCTGTCATGACATTTTGATATATTCGGCGCATATCAACCGCTGATGACGTAGATGATCAAACTATTACAAAGAATATAGAAATATATTTTTATTCTTTTGACAATTAAAAATTGTTATGGTACAAGTTTGTAGCATTCAGAACCAAAATAGGGGGCGTAGGCTAATTATCGGCATATTTAAATCGGTTATCCATGATATGATTCAGAATTTTCTTTCCGTTCACATTTCGATTATTTCTCCAAACACTCCAAAACTTGAAAGTATTGATCGTCGATGAGTTCATTTGTAAAGTATTGTTGGATACAGTCCACTTACAACAGTCAGTCAAATCCTTCTCTGAACATACCGGAAACCTTCATTCGCGGTTTACTGTCAGAATTATTGGAAAAAATTGCCTTTTGATCCAAATTTTCTTCAGCTTTTAGATAGATCCTCAGCCTATTTGCATTAACATCTATGTCAATGGAAAACATGATTGATTATTCATTTGACTTCGTATTACCAGGGGCGGATTGGGCGGTCGGGCGATCGGACGATCGCCTGTAGGTCCGGTCAGACAAAAAATGAAAAAAATAATTTTGTCCAATTCACCTAAAAAAAAACCCCACCTCTTTCTGTTGAACATTTTATTGGGGGGGGGGGGGTATTGGACCGGTCATAGAGCGATGATGATCATGTTGTATGTGGCCACCACGCCATCACTGAAATGGGCTGGTATAATAGACTTTCTGGTCTGGGTGGGCTTGGTGTGGGCCAGAATTCGGAATCTTGCAATCAGGATTCCGAATTTCATCCAAAAATTTCATCGGATTCACCCGACACTGTCGACCACAAATTCACTAATTATTAAGTCACCTGCACCCTGTTTGTGGGAATACGCCAGAATCCAAAATTCAAAAAGAAACTTTTATGAATTTCACTTTCGTCTTACGTGTCTAGCTGCCTTCCATCACAGGAGGATTCAACTAGCGCTCCCGGCAATAAAAAAGGGAAAATATTCCTACGTATTCAATATTCCTAACTGGTTAATCAAATGGTCAAAATTTGGGGTTCATTTTTCAAACATTTCCTCCGGTCACCCCCTATGCGCCCCCTCCCCCGTCCAGGGGCCGCTCCGACACGGGAGCCCGGGCTGGTTCCCAGCCCCAATCCGCCCTTGCGTATTACTATCCATTTTGTTTTTGCTTTCAATTCAATTACTCCAAAATGGCGACGTATGAACAAAAACATGCACGTGATTACTTCGGTAATTTTCTCTATTCGGCGGAAACTATCGAGCAATTATCCAATTACTGTTGCATTTTTAGAAGAACCCATTAAATTTAAGAGTGGAATGGCTTTATATAATATGTCGGATGTAAATCTACTCTGCCTCGATTGATTTGATAGAGACCACTCTGCTTCGCAGAAATGTACTTGGGCTTAAGTAGAAATGTATATATGGCCCCTTAGTGCTTATATTATGCAAACATAAACGTAAGGTCGCCTTAATGTGTATATTATGCAGAAATATACATATGTCGCCTTAAAGGACAATATTGATTTCAGTCATTATCACTGGTTAAACACTTTCCAAATATAATTTTAACACTGAAAGCATTGCTACGATGGATGAGCAATAAAGGTTTCATGAATCGGAAGTGACGAATGGCACAGGAAAACACGAATAATCCCACTATATAACTGACTGAAGTGACGAGTGATTACAGATACATGGGCGAATTTCTGCACACTAACTCCTTCGAAGACCAAAAGTTGTTATATGGGACTGCAAGAGGATATCTGACAATTCAATAAAGTAATTGAGTGTCATAGTCCGTACATTCCCTTGTTTTTATTCCTTCTATAGGGGAAACCGGGACACATTGAACCATTTTGTTCACATACATGTTTGCCCCCCTTCCATATCAAATGTTTTTATGAGACGATCTCTTTACTTTATTGTATTCTTTGAAGACACATCATAGTTGCTATCGTGTATCAGATTCAATTAAATTAATCTTTAACTTGACCATAGTGGTTCAATGTATCCCTCTTTACACATAATGTGGCACATTGAACAGTGGAAAAAATTCTGAGTTAACATAGTAGTGTGGTATGGCATGTCATCCCGTGGGAATTGTATGCTAAAACTTTTGTTGTTTTGTTTTAATTAAGGACCGAGATATCCAAAAATATCAAATTTTCCGACCCCTCCCCCCCCCCTCACGGTAGGGTCATTGTTTTAAATCGAGACCCCTATGAACGACGACGTGGCTATCTACGGCAATAATGGTTGGATTTTCATGATCTGAAGTTCAATCTCATGTTTTTTCATCATGCCAACACCATTTATGATACTTTTAAAGCAATTGGAAATGGTTTTCATTGGCTTCCGGTGGCGAATACCAACTTCCGGTGTCAAACTCTGATTAATTTCCGCCAATAATCTTTGGATTTTCATGATCTGAAGTTCTTTCTAGGGTTTTAATCATGCCGACCCCATTTATGATACACTTAAAGCGAATGAAAATAGTTTTCATTGACTTCCGGTAGGGAACACCAACTTCCGGTGTCAAACTCGGATTGATTTCAGCCAATAATCTTTGGATTTTCAATGTACTGAAGTTCATTCTGGGTTGTTTTTTTTCATCAAACGACCCCATCTATGATACCGTTAAAGCGATTGGAAGTAGTTTTCATTGACTTGCGGTGGGGAATACCAACTTCTGGTGTCAAACTCGGATTGATTTAAGCTAATAATCTTTGCATTTTCATGATCTGAAGTTCATTCTGCTTTTTTATCATGTCGTCCACATCTGTTATACATTTCATTTGACTTCCGGTTGAAAATATAACTTCCGGTATCAAACTTAGATTGATTTCAGCCGATAATTTTTGGATCTTCGTGATCTAATAGTCATTCTGTGGTTTGTTAATCATGCAGACCCCATTCTAGGACTCCAGTTTTAAGACTCCTGACATCTCCGAGAGGGGCCTTTTTGAAATCCGGACCCCTCTGACCCGAGTCCATGGCTATCTCTAATGGCTGGATTTCATAATCTGACCGAGTCCATGGCTATCTCTGCCACTAATGGCTGGATTTCATATTTCATATTCTGGGGTTTTGTCATCATGCCAACAGGGCTGGGTCCATTACATTGGAAACGTAATTAATTACATTACCATTACTTTTTGAAAGTAATCATTACAATTACTTTCTCATTTTTAGCAATGTAATTAATTACCATTACCCATTACATTGAAAGTAATTAATTACCATTACCCATTACTTTACCCCCCCCACCCCATTTCCGAATGAATAGAATAACAAATTTAATGATTTTAAATATATTTATCACATTTAAAAGAAAAATAAATTTCAAAACATGTATTACAATAAGCACTAAAAACATATATTTAACACATTTAAAAGAAAAATAAATTTCAAAACATGTATTACAATAAACACTAAAAACATTATCCTCACATTAAAAGAAATGTATTTTCACCAAAACACAAAACAAGCACTAACTTTGCCAAAATAAAATTATCCCAAAGCCTTTAAAATATACAACTTTTCAACATCATATTGAGCTCTTTCATCATATTAAGTATACAACTCGCTGTTGCATTACCATTACCCATTACTTTACCCCCCACCCCATTTCCGAATGAAAAGAATAACAAATTTAATGATTTTAAATATATTTATCACATTTAAAAGAAAAATAAATTTCAAAACATGTATTACAATAAGCACTAAAAACATATATTTATCACATTTAAAAGAAAAATAAATTTCAAAACATGTATTACAATAAGCCCTAAAAACATTATCCTCACATTAAAAGAAATATATTTTCACCAAAACACAAAACAAGCACTAACTTTGCCAAAATAAAATTATCCCAAAGCCTTTAAAATATACAACTTTTCAACATCATATTGAGCTCTTTCATCATATTAAGTTTACAACTCGCTGTTGCATTTTATCATCATCAGATTCTCAAATGTTGTATCATTCATTGAACATATGTCAGGTCTAAACAGTCGTTCCACGGGGGCACTGGGGGCTGGTATTGATAAATATCTACAAGCCATCTTTGCAAGAACTGGGTGGTTGTCTTGGTTTTGATTCCAGAATAATATAGGGTCTGAATCCATCGGTATGCATGGCTGTCTCAAATAGTCCTTCACATTCAATTCACAAGATGTTGGCTTATTTATACAAGCTGCATCTTGTCATGAAACCAAAGAAATCGTCCAATTTGGCAGACTTTCTCGGTGGTGTACTGCTTTCTTTGTGGGCATCCATAGTGATTTTTTCAAACTGTTCAGCTTTGCTGATCAGAGTCTTCTCCACACTTGTACTTTCTTCCTTACACCATCTTAATTTAAATCGTGGGTCAAGCGCTGCAGCCATCATATATTCTTCATTCGCCTGCTAATGACCTAGTCTTTTTTCAATGGATTCTTTAAATATACCCATCATCTTATTGGAATACATTGTGGATAAGGCGTTAAGTTGGTGACGTAGACCTTGCGTAACAGGGATGGTAAGGCTTCCAGAAACATTGTTGCTTTGTTGTATGAGGTTGGTGGCATGTTTATAAGGTTTTAATATGGTTGAAACTTCTTGTAGTATTTTTCTTTCGTAGCTTGATAGTTGTTGGGTGTCCAGTGTATTTAGCTTAGATTCAGGGATTTCAAGTAAAGAGCGGATCATAACTAACTGAGAATTCCACCTTGTTGCATTAGCTGCTTGTAGACGTTTTTCACCATCTAAGAGATCCGTAGCATGGAGAGAGCACCTTACAAACTTAACTATTGCTGATGCTTTGGCTAAGATTGATTTGAGTTGATTATTAGCCGCTTTCAGGCCATCCTTTACAACTAACTGTTAACTATGAGCGTAGCATCTGTTGTGTGTGGGAAGGCAATCAAACAGGCCACAGGGATCATGGGAATCTTCATCTGTACACTCAACCTCATCTTCATTCTCATCTTCTTCGGGTTTGTCTTGGGTGTAACCAGGTAGGGAAAAGTCAAAAGCTTTGGTCATATTCGAGGCATTATCGGTAATCACAGTGTTTATTTTATCTTCAATGAAAAATGTTAAAATTATCTCTTCATACTCGTGTCTAATATTTTCAGCGGAATGTCTATCTTTAAACCGTTTGCAGGCAATCATAACAGTATGCAAACTCCAATCAGAAATATAGTGTCCTGTTATGCCTAAAAAACCTTTAATTGTTCTGTTGGACCACAAGTCTACTGTGAGACATACACTATCAACAGATTTCAGACATTGCATGAGTTTATCTTTAATAGTTCTGGCTTTATCGGCTAACAACTTGACAGTTAGGTGTTTACGGCTTGGTAGTTGATATCTCGGATCAAGTAATTCAAAAAGCGTCTTGGTCTGACTACTATCTACTATTGACAGGGGCAATAGATTTCCAGCTATAAACATCAACAGGGCATTGGTAATATTGTTTTGGTGTACATCATTCTGGGAATATTTTGAAGATGATTTAACAAAAGTTCTTAACGTAAATGGGTCTGAACTTTTTTCACCAGCAGATACCTGGGTTGACTTTCCTATTGTAATGTCTCTGTGTTTTTCTCTGAAAAATATGAAGGATAAAATTAAGGAAAAAAAATACTAAAGAAGGTAAAAGACCAGTAATTGTTGGCTAAATGTCTTAAACAATACAGTAATTAATCAAGATTGATTGGCTCAATCTCTTAGACAATAGTGTAGGCTAATTAATCGACATTGATTTGTTCAATCTCTTAGACAATAGATCACCCTTGATTGACTCAATCATACATTTCTTTAACAATCTTAACTTTAATAATTGATTAGCTAAGTGTTGTAAATATAACTCAGTCAATAAACACTATATCCAGTTTGTTCCCCTTCTAAAGCCTTTGTTGCATTCATATGTACATAACGTCCCAGACTTTTGTAATATAAGTTGGATTTCTTACCTTGATATGAGTAATGAAGTTTGATGTAATGTTTAAACTTCCAGAAATATTTGATGAGCAATGTTTACATTTGGCCTTGAAATTTCCATCGGTATTAGCAGGTACAACACAATGAGATAGCACTGGAGGAAGCAATTTGACATTATAATGACTTCTGAAATGTCTGTCCTATATATACTATCCATCTAGCTTGGGTCAATCAATGAAGCCCTTATTATAATCTGCATATGTTATACAAATAACCAGAATGAGTACAATTTGGTAATGAAACCATTAAAACAAATCACTATAATAACAGATTCTTTCTTCAAAACTTTTAATGCAATTGTTTTAGTACAGATCAAAAGATTAATCTATTTGATAGTTATTATACATCAAATATAGCTGGCAGTGTGAAGTTGAATCGTTTTTCGTTTTTCGTTATTCGTTATTCAACTTTATATTCGGCATTCCAATATGCAGCTAGCCATGACTAGAATGATAGATGACAAGTATCATCCAGTAGTATAAAACACAGCAAAACGACCTCTAGACCATAAACAGTTCACATTGTTTTTCAAGCAGCGAATAACGAGCTGTTTGTTATTCGTTTTTATACGCCCACATGGAAATGTTGTCGTATATTGCCGTCGCCCCCGTCCGTCCGTCTGTCGGTCCGTCCGTCCGTCCGTCCGTCCATCGTCCACAATTTCTTGTGAACGCTCTAGAGGCTAAAGTTAATATCCGATTGACTTGAAATTTATACACGGTGTTTAAGGTCGTGAGACGAAGAAGCCTATTGATTTTCAGCAATATCCGATAATTACTACCAGAGTTATGACCCTTGATCACTTTGAAAAATCTTGTGAACACTCTAGAGGCTATAGTTAATATCCATTGACTTTAAATTTATACACAGTGTTTAAGGTCATGAGACGAAGAAGCCTTTTGATTTTCGGTGATATCTGATAATTACTGCCAGAATTATGACCCTTGATCACTTTGAAAAATCTTGTGAACGCTTTAGAGGCTAAAGTTAATATCCGATTGACTTTAAATTTATACACAGTGTTTAAGGTCATGAGACGAAGAAACCTATTGATTTTCGGTGATATCCGATAATTACTACCAGAGTTATGACCCTTGATCACTTTGAAAAATCTTGTGAACACTCTAGAGGCTATAGTTAATATCCGATTGACTTTAAATTTATACACAGTGTTTAAGGTCATGCGACGAAGAAGCCTTTTGATTTTCGGTGATATCTGATAATTACTGCCAGAGTTATGACCCTTGATCACTTTGAAAAATCTTGTCAACGCTTTAGAGGCTAAAGTTAATATCCGATTGACTTTAAATTTATACACAGTGTTTAAGGTCATGAGACGAAGAAACCTATTGATTTTCGGTGATATCCGATAATTACTACCAGAGTTATGACCCTTGATCACTTTGAAAAATCTTGTGAACGCTCTAGAGGCTAAAGTTAATATCCGATTGACTTTAAATTTATACACAGTGTGTAAGGTCATGATAAGAAGAAGCCTGATTATTTCCAGCAATATCCGATGATTCCTGCCCCAGTTATGACCCTTGATCACTTTGAAAAATGTTGTGAACGCGCTAGAGGCTAAAGTTAATATCCGATTGAATTTAAATTTATACACGGTGTTTAAAGCCATGATACAAAGAAGCCTATTGATTTTCAGCAATATCCGATAATTACTGCCAGAGTTATGACCCTTGATCACTTTGAAAAATCTAAAGTTAATATCCGATTGACTTTAAATTTATACACACTATTTACGGTCATGATACAAAATAGCCTATTTATTTTCAGCGATATCCGATAATTACTGCCAGAGTTATGACCCTTGATCACTTTGAAAAACCCTGTGAATGCTCTAAAGGCTAAAGTTAATATCCGATTGACTTTAAATTTGTACACAGTGTTTAGGATCATGATACGAAGAATCCTATTTGATTTTCAGTGATAATTTCTGATAATTTCTGGCAGTTGATCACTTTGACAAAGGCCTTGAGACAAACCATCAAAACTATTCTAATCATTTTTGATAATTATTTAATGGGCTATTACTCGTAATAAGATTATCATGTGTTGTAAATGTTCTCCTTACTGATAAAAGAAACAATATGCGACAACCCTTGTTGACTGCCCGGACGACTTAGCTGTTGTGGGCGCATGTTTCGTTGCCTGGCAACCTATCTTTTACCTCGTTATTCGGGATTCAGATACATGGTGTTCACGTATCTTTAATGAGGATATTTCAGGATTTAATTCTAAACGATCATTAGAAAACAACAGAATAATGGATTGCAAAGTATCCCCTAGCAGTAGAAACAGATTAAATGACTCGCCAATAACGAGGCAAGTCACCTCGTTATTCGTTATTCACCGCTTGAATAACAATCTGGTTTATTTACCGACTAACCGTCATTTAATCTGTTTCTACTGCTAAGGGATACTTTGCAATCCATTATTTTGTTGTTTTCTAATGATCGTTTAGAATTAAATCCTGAAACATCCTCATTAAAGATACGTGAACACCTTGTATATAAATCCCGACTAACGAGGTAAAAAAAGATTAACAATCAGCTCGTTATTCGCTGCTTGAATAACAATGTGAACTGTTTATGGTCTAGAGGTCGTTTTGCTGTGTTTTATACTACTGGGGGATACTTGTCATCCATCAATCTAGTCATGGCTAGCTGCATATTGGAATCCCGACTGTAAAGTTGAATAACGAATAACGAGGTGACCTGCCTCGTTATTCGCCAATAACGAGGCAAGTCACCTCGTTATTCGTTATTCACCGCTTGAATAACAATCTGGTTTATTTACCGACTAACCGTCATTTAATCTGTTTCTACTGCTAGGGGATACTTTGCAATCCATTATTCTGTTGTTTTCTAATGATCGTTTAGAATTAAATCCTGAAATATCTTCATTAAAGATACGTGAACACCCTGTATATAAATCCCGAATAACGAGGTAAAGAAACGATGAACAATCAGCTCGTTATTCGCTGCTTGAATAACAATGTGAACTGTTTATGGTCTAGAGGTCGTTTTGCTGTGTTTTATACTACTGGGGGATACTTGTCATCCATCAATCTAGTCATGGCTAGCTGCATATTGGAATCCCGACTGTAAAGTTGAATAACGAATAACGAGGTGACTTGCCTCGTTATTGGCGAATAACGAGGCAAGTCACCTCGTTATTCGTTATTCGCTAATAACGAGGCAAGTCACCTCGTTATTCGTTATTCACCGCTTGAATATTAATCTGGTTTATTTACAGACTACATGTCATTTAATATGTTTTCTACTGCTAGAGGATACTTGGCAATCCCTTATTATGTTCTTTTATAATGATCTTTCAGAATTAAATCAAGAATATCATCATTAAAGATATATGAACACCGTATATGTGAATCCCGAATAACGGGATGGAAAACGAATAAGAAACAGCTCGTTATTCGCTGCTTGAATAACAATGTGGACTGTTTTTGGTCTAAAGGTCGTTTTGCTGTGTTGTATACTACTGGGGAATACTTGCCATCCATCATTCTAGTCATGGCTAGCTGCATATTGGAATCCCGAATATAAAGTTGAATAACAAATAACGAGGTGACTTGCCCCGTTATTGGCGAATAACGAAGCAAGTTACCTCGTTATTCACCGCTTGAATAACGATCTGGTTTATTTACCGGCTAACCGTCATTTATTCTGTTTCTACTGCTAGGGGATACTTTGCTATCCATTATTCTATTGTTTACTAATGATCGTTTAGAATTAAATCCTGAAATATCTTCATTAAAGATACGTGAGCACCTTATTTGTGAATCCCGAATAACGAGGTGAAAAAAAGAATGACAAACAGGTCGTTTATCGCTGCTTGAATAACAAAGTGGACTGTTTATGGTCTAGATGTCATTTTGCTGTGTTTTATACTACTGGGGGATACTTGTCGGCCATCATTCTAGTCATGGCTAGCTGCATATTGGAATGTCGAATATAAAGTTGTATAACGAATAACGAGGTGACTTGCCTCGTTATTCGCCAATAACGAGGCAAGTTACCTCGTTATGCGTTATTCGTTATTGGTGAATAACGAATAACGAAAAACGAAAAACGATTCAACTTCACACTGCCATATAGCTTTCATTTCCAGTTCTAAATGCAACCAGGTGAGTAAGATGTTTGTTATGTTCCAGTCCTAATATTAACATAGAACAGTATATCATATATTATGGTTTAAAATCTTATGATCTTGCAAAGTCAACCAAAAGTAATTGAAAAGTAATTGAAATGTAATTGACCATTACATGTTTTTTTGAATGTAATTAATTACATTACCATTACCCATTACTTTTTAAACTTTCCATTACTCATTACATGACCATTACAAAAAAATGTAATCATTACATTTCATTACCATTACCATTACCCCAGCCCTGCATGCCAATCCCATTTATGATACTCTTAAAGTCAATGGGAGCAGTTTTCATTTAATTCGGATAGGGAATACTAATTTCCGGTAGCTCAGCATAACACTTTAAGTGGCTTTTGAAGCATGGTAAAATGAATAATATGGTCACTTTTGGGTGACTGGAATGTTAGGTCATGAGATTCAAGACACTTTATCATTTGTAACTAGTAAACAAGTCTAATATCATAAACAAAAAGGAATCTTAACAAGCCAGAAGTTGCCAGAAACGAAACAAAAAAAAATCCTATCTTGGAAATAAATAAATCAGTTATTCACCATCCTCGCCCTTCTGTGCACCCCTAATCATATTGGTACGGCACCTATCAAACCACGTGCAAAGAAGTATAAGGCAGACCATTTTTGTTGCAACTGCATCGCCCCATGCAGACGGTTTTACAACCACACTTTGTGAGATCAATTACAGCAAGATGGGCAGGCAGATCACGATTCGACACAGGAACATAAATGCTTTTACCCAACTGCCCGCCGCTTTCTGTTAGGTACGACTTGTCGCGTATCGCGGTGTACTTTGTTCCTGACATGGGGCGAGAATCCATCACGAGCCAGTGGAAACACCTCTCACTCAAAATGTTTTCTGAAGTGAACAATTGCCATATAAATCAACGGATGAATTCCTTGGCCTGTGAAGGCAAGTCACCCTTGACCTGCGAAGGCATGTCACCCTTCACCAGCTCAGTTGGGATGTTACATTCTCCAAGCTTCTTAAAACAGATGATAACGCGGTCATCACCATCAAGCTTCATATGTGCACCACCCCTTGTTTTCTTTGTGATGCCCACAAGTTTACCGCTCCAGTCAGTACCAGAGAAGCTGCGACGTCCAATCAGACCGTAAAACTTATTACTTCCAATGACACGCACTCGCTCGATCACATCTATTTCTAGATCCCTATGCTTTGCGACCTTCTCAGTTACAAACCTGGGACAATCCCAGGAGACAGAGTCCATGCGAATTGTGTGGGCATCAGCTACAGAAGCAAGATCTAAGAGAACCCTGTGTGATGCAGCCTTTGCTCAAACAGGCTAGGATATGCTGTTGAAGGAGCAAAGGTCCAACCAGTGTATATGCTAGCCTGGTTGATATAACACGGGCTACACCACCCAAAGTTCTCATCATTTTATGGCTGAACGTCAGGGTATGAAAAAAACATCCATCACGCAGAAACTGTCTGGCCTGCAAGAGACATTCACAAAGCGCATGCTAGTTGAGGTTGTATAGTATTTGTTCATACATGAATAGAATGACACACTTATGGTGATGTTCTCACAATTCTCTTAGACCTTGTATCTCGAGGTCATCTCAAGGCTTTAACTGCAGTCTCCGCAAAATACAGAGACATATGTGTGATCGAACGATTACATGTTATTGAAAGTCACAAGTGTCAAGGCCCGATAGATTTCACAACCTCCCGATGCTGACTAGAGGGGTAAGTTTGTGGATACTACTAAACTATGGGTATGTGCATGACTTAAGCTAGATGGTTACGACCCTGTAATCAACTGTAAGAATGTGTGATAATTATCGAATTGGTGAATTACTTGACCAGATCCCTGAAATTTCCTGCCATTGAACAAAGTAGTTGGCAGTTGGACAAAGGCATGTATGTACCTGCTCAGAATCTTACCACCATGCTTTAACTGAACTAACAGAAAGTGGTTGTAAAACAGGCTGTATATGGTGGTGCAGTTTCCGGAATAATGGTTTTAATACGGAGCATACCAATATGACCAGAGGTGCGCACGGGGACGAGGGTGATGCATCGTTGATGCCATGAACTGCATATTTATTTCAAAGATAGGAATTTCGTTGTTTGCGTTTCTTGCGACATATTTCTTTTTGTTCTTGATATAAAACTTGTTTGCTTGTCACAAACGCCAGATTTGTCTTGAATCTCATGACAGAACATTCCAATGTTCCAATAATGACTGCACGAAACATTTACCAAGCTTCAGATGCCACAAAAAGTGGTGCTGCGTGATTTATTTCTCTAAACTGAAATTGATCCAAGTTTGATATGGAAATTGGTATTCCAAGCGGAAGTCAATATAAACTACTTCCATTCACTTGAAGTGTACCATAGACGGGGCTGGTCGGATGAAAAAAATCACCCAGAAAGAGGCTTCAGATCATTGATTATTGGCTGATATCAATCAGAGTTTGACACCGGAAATTGGTATTTACCACCGGAAGTCAATTGAAACTACTTCCGTTTGACTTTAAGTGCATCTTAGATCAGAAATCCCGGCCAGGAAAATCCAAAGATTGTTGACTGAAATCGACGCGTGTTTGACACCGGAAATTGGCATTCCCCACCGGAAGTATACCCAAAATAATTCCAATCGCTTTAAAAGTATCACATATGTGATAGGCATGATGAAAAAACACGATAATGGACTTTAGATTATTAAAATCCAACCATTATTGGCGGAGGTAGCCACGTTCTTGTTCAGAGGGGTCCCAATTTCAAAAATGCCCCTCCCATAGGGTCAAGGGGCCGGAAAATTTGAACCCCAACATTTTTGGATAGCTTTTATCCATAGATTTGACAACCGTGCAACGATACAAACAAGCAGGAGTCTGGATTTCCTAGGCTCCAACACAACGCCGTAAATTGCACATAAGTTGGCAGTTTGGTGGGAACAAATTCAACTTTTGTAGTGAATCAAACACAAATTTGTCCAATATTCTGTTTTAATTCGGACAGCCCGATTTACTTATGAGCGACTCTAGTCCCGGCGACCCATTGCGCCTCAGCATGACACAGCCAAGTTTCGAACACTGCTCCCATGAAGTTTTAATTCCTTTTACACAATAGACCTACAGAGTTGGATCCACTGATGTTCTAATTCTTTAATTTTTATTTTCAAAGTTATTTTTAAAAAATTCAAAATGGATAAGGCCCTTGTCTGGATTGAAAACATACAAGAATTTCCTAAGCTAAACAAATTATTAAATGATATAGTCTATAATGCACTGGAGTACATTGGACCATGATTTAAAGTACCCAATTGACATTAGTTCAATCTGCCCCATCACAGTTTCATGATCAAAACTTTTAAAAAATTCAATATGCCCTCTTATATGGACCAACCCAACGTTTATCTCGATTGTAGATTAGACATAATGAACTGATTTCCTTGGATAAGCAGATAACATGTATGGAAAATGATAAGTGGAAGTGGTGCATTTTCACGTTTAAAGCGCTCTTTCGAAAATAAAATCACTGCCTATAAAATAATTGATGGAGAAATGGTTCTAAGAGGTAATCTCACTTCTGTGTATAGTCTTGGGTTGTCTAGTATTATTTATAAAGGATATATCCATGTGGATTCAATGCACCCATATGTTCAATGTGCCCCGGACTCCCCTACCGTATTAAAACACTTTTCTGTTTTTCTTTCGTGTTCTCTTATCTAGTGAGAGTCAATTCTTTTTATCAATAGTCAGATATCCTATCACAGTCTCACACAACTTTTGGTCTTCGAAGGAATTATTAGTGTGCAGAAATTCGCCCATGTATCTGTAATCACTCGTCACTTCAGGCAGTTATATAGTGGGATTACTCGTATTTTCCTTTGGCGTTCGTCACTTCCGATTCAAGAAACCTTTGTTACTCATCCATCGTAGCAATGATCAAGGTGTTAAAATTATATCTGGAAAGTGTTTAACCAGTTCTATCACATATGTGATAATGACTGGCACCATTTTTTTTTTCTTTAAGGCGACATATGTATGTTTTTGCATAATATACCCATTAAGGCAGATTTACGTTTATGTTTGCATAATATACGCATTACGGTGCCATGTGTACATGTCTGCATAATATATGCATTTCGGCGACTTTGTGTATATTTGTGCATAATATACGCATTAAAGCGACTTTGTGTATATTTTTGCATAATTTTCGTATTAAGGCGGCTTTATGTATGTTTTTTATTATATTTTGTGACCCGCGCGGCAACATGAGTCTGGATGTGCATAATCTAATATTGCCGTACGGACGAAGCAAGTGAAAATGAGATTATCACAGAGCCTATCGACCAAAAATATCAAAATAGCAATAAACCAGTTTAAAACATTTTTATTTGGCGTTTTATAAGAGAGCAGTATTCATAAATATTTCTTTTTTCTTAAAATTTCAGCGCCAATACTATATACCGGAAATCACCATGTTATACTGAATACCGAAAACACCGGGAAAACGCTAAATACCGGAAAACGCACTAAATACCAGAAAACACCCTAAATAGGTAACCCAGAGACTGGTCTTCTGTTTGCGGGGGTCCTCTGTTTCTAGGGTTAGGTTTAAGAATATGGGGAGAGGTTAAATCTCCACATAAGCACTGACCTAGGATAAAATCGGTTCGCGATATTGCCTAGTTTTATTACAAATACATCAAATTTATATGCAAAGGTGATTTTGTTGTTTTATGGAGTTGGTGGCGTCGATGGTCTTCCCCGGATGGTGCTTCTGGTATTTTTGTTTCTGAAAATAAAAAGAACTAGACCTGCATGCAGGAATGACGGGTTTCACTGGTGCCACGTTACCCTTAAACATGTCACTTCCGGTGCCAAGTTACCCTTGAACATATGTCACTTCCGGTACCAGCGAAACCACTAAACAGTTTTCCAAATTAACATTGCACACAAATAAAATGGACGCAGAATCAACAAAATCCAGCAATATCAATTCATTTTATACATTTGTTACTTGTAAATGATCTTGACAAAATTAAATTACTCCCGGTGTTAATGCAAATGTTCAATTAGTCTTATGAAATCAGAAATGGCATACGATATCATATAGTGAAAATTTTATGTAAATCGAATAATAATTGCCACTTTTAAAGACCAAAAAACTTGAAAAGTGACTTGTAGGAAATCGGCTATTTCTCTGCAACCGTACAAGTTAGAAACCATTTTGTGGTATCTGTATGATCGTATGGGTTCATTCTATTTGTTGATTGGCATCAAATACCATACTTTGAAAAAGATTTCAAAACAGACTCATTTGAATAAAATATCTGTTTAAGAGGCTAAAAATACAGTTTTTGCCAAAATGACGTTACTTCCGGTGATAAGGAAAATCTTGAATTACTTGTATGAAATCCCAAATGGCATTAGGTATAACATGGTGTGACGTTTATGAAAATCGAATAATAATTGACCCTTTTATGGCCCCGAAACCTTCAAAAGTGACCTGTAGAAAAACGTCTATTTCTCGGCAACCGAACAAGTTAGAAACCATTTTATGATATCTATATGACCATATGAGTTTTGTTTATATGTGAATTTAAACCAAAAGTTAAAATTATTAATACATATTAAGTTATTCTTGGTTGAATAAAACATTGATTTAAAAAGTTTAAAATGCATTTTTTGACCAAATGATGTCACTTCCGGTGTCAATTTTAAATTGTAATCAACTTGATATGACGCTACGTGCTTTTTGAATCAAATGATGTCACTTTTATAAAAATCCAATCATAATTGACTATTTTACAGGCAAAATAACGAAAACAGTGACTTGTACAGAACTGCCCATTTCTTGGTAACTGCTTATAGTACAAACGAATTTTAACATACATTTTCTTCGTATGGATTGTAGCTACAAGTTTATAAAAGTTACGAAGAAATATTTTAAAATCTGAAAAGCCTAAATAGGTTGTAAATAGGCCAATTTTACACCATTTTTAGCCTCTTAATCGAATTAGCTCGAAAATGAAATCGAAATTAAAAAAACTGCTTCCTACATTTTTTGCGCCTTGAAAAGGCACACTCTTTGAGTCAAATAATTTTTCCAAAAAATAATATTTGTTTTCGAAGAAGGAAAATAACTGTCAAAATTGTAGTTTTTGTTAAAATTATGCCACTTCCGGTGCCGACAGATAAAATTTTTGGTAATAAAAAAAATGACAATTGATACAACGAAGCATATGAACTTTGTTTTATACAAATCGAACAATAAAAAATTAATCTAGGACTGAAAAACTGAATTAGCCAATGGCGGCCAAGGAAAATTACTGAGACAAAATTTTTTAACATTTTTGCACTAGTCAGACGACTCTTTAATTCTGTGCACAATACGACTAAAAAATATTCATAAATAAAAAAGTTTTTTGTAAAATTTTAAATTTTCGAAATTTGGCGCCTAATATCTTCGAAGATTTGCCGAAAATCAAAAATCGAAAGTAGCGTAGCTATGTGCCCTGTCTCAGGCTATGCCAAAATGTATCGAAAGTTAAAATTCAATGATTATTGTTAAAATTACTGCAATATTTTAAAAAACAATAATTTGGTGATTTCGGACATTTCGCATTGTCGCAGAACGTTCAAAATAGCTTTATCCTCTAAGTCACACCCACTTTCCCTGTAAAACCGAAGAAATCGTAACGATGCGACACGTAGTTGCTGAGATCTATTCAAATTGGAATCTGAATAATAATAATAATAATAATAAGAATAATAATTTTAACAAAAACAATAGTGTTTCACACAAGCTACGCAGTGTGAAACCCTAATAAATTTGAAGCTCTCGGGGGAGAGCCACATTAGTGTGTTTCCTACTGTGAATTGGATTTTCTAAAAAATGTGTTTGTTCCACTATCACCGGGTTAGGGATAGGGATTCTTATATCTAGCTGATTTTATTTACCAACGGTTAAGACTAGGATTTTAAATGATGCACAGACTTTTTCTGTTTTTCTTTCGTGTTCTCTTATCTAGTGGGAGTCAATTCTTTTTATCAATAGTCAGATATCCTATCACAGTCTCACACAACTTTTGGTCTTCGAAAGAATTATTAGTGTGCAGAAATTCGCCCATGTATCTATTATCACTCGTCACTTCAGGCAGTTATATAGTGGGATTACTCGTATTTTCCTTTGGCGTTCGTCACTTCCGATTCAAGAAACCTTTGTTACTCATCCATCGTAGCAATGATCAAGGTGTTAAAATTATATTTGGAAAGTGTTTAACCAGTTCTATCACATATGTGAAAATGACTGACACCAATTTTTTCTCTTTAAGGCGACATATGTATGTTTTTGCATAATATACCCATTAAGGCAGATTTACGTTTATGTTTGCATAATATACGCATTACGGGGTCATGTGTACATTTCTGCATAATATATGCATTTCGGCGACTTTGTGTATATTTGTGCATAATATACGCATTAAAGCGACTTTGTGTATATTTTTGCATAATTTTCGTATTAAGGCGGCTTTATGTATGTTTTTTATTATATTTTGTGACCCGCGCGGCAACATGAGTCTGGATGTGCATAATCTAATACTACTAATAATAATAATGCTTTATTCAGTAATAAGATCATATGATCCATAGATACAAAATATTTCTATATACATATTATATATTAGCCGAAACTATTTACACAATTTCAAACATTAACAATTAAACAATGATAATCATATATTATTATAGTGCATGCAACATGATTAACTAATAAAACTTCATAAATTCAAACGTCTGCGAGAAAGAACTTTTTTTAGATATGTCGATAAAGACGAAAGCGTGTTAAAGTCATAATCAACACATAACTGGCAAAATTTAAAACGTGTAGGATATTTACAGATATATTGTTTCGGTAAAAGGGTTACTCTTAAATCCTTATAATATTTACATTCTAATATAACATGGAATAAATCTTCATAATCATACTTGCATAATGGACATTCTGACGAAGTGCTTTGATTTCTTCTAAACAAGTTACTAGCTAATGGAAACAAATTTAATCGCAGCTTTGTGATATTTCTTTTGACATTTTGATTAATATTCATTGACAAATACAATTCCTGACGAAGATTAAGTTTAGATATATTATATTCGTTTAGACTTTCGCTAGTTTGTAGTTTAGTCGACCATTGTTGTATGTTTATATCAATCAGACGTAACTTAACAGCTTTGAGAAAACACTTAGAATCACCTATTTCATGTGAATATCAAGCACAACCGAAACCAATAGAGCAAAGGAGAAGTCTCACTTTTGTAGCCCATGTTGTTCTACCCACAGAGTCTAATCTCCATAGCATACAATAAACTTGTTTCGGATATCTATTGTATGGTAAAGCGATAAGTTTGGTCCAATATTTTATGAATGATAACATATAGAAAACAGCTAAGTCGTACCGACCACATTCACCTTTTGCCCCTTCCGAAGAACTAGTTTTATGTATTTGAAGGACAAATTTGCAAAATTGTGAATGGACAGTATCAATTTCCTTCCTATATTCGTAGCCCCGTATTTCGGCTCCATAATCTAATATTGCCGTACGGATGAAGCAAGTGAAAATGAGATTATCACAGAGCACGACCAACAATATCAAAATAGCAATAAACCAGTTTAAAACATTTTTATTTGGCGTTTTATAAGATAACAGTATTCATAAATATTTCTTTTTTCTTAGAATTTCAGCGCCAATACTATATACCGGAAATCACCATGTTATACTGAATACCGGAAAAACGCTAAATACCGGAAAACGCACTAAATACTAGAAAATACCCTAAATAGGTAACCCAGAGACTGGTCCTCTGTTTGCGGGGGGGGGGGGGGGGTAGGGTTAGGTTTAAGAAAATGGGGAGAGGTTAAATCTCCACATAAGCACTGACCTAGGATAAAATCAGTTCGCGATATTGCTTAGTTTTATTACAAATACATCAAATTTATATACAAAGGTGATTTTGTTGTTTTATGGAGTTGGTGGCGTCGATGGTCTTCTCCGGATGGTGCTTCTGGTATTTTTGTTTCTGAAAATAAAAAGAATAAATTTGAGGCTCTCGGGGGAGAGCCACATTAGTGTGTTTCCTACTGTGAATTGGATTTTCTAAAAAATGTGTTTGTTCCACTATCACCGGGTTAGGGATAGGGATTCTTATATCTAGCTGATTTTATTTACCAACGGTTAAGACTAGGATTTTAAATGATTTCCTTGGATAAGCAGTTAACATGTATGGAAAATGATAAGTGGAAGTGGTGCATTCTTATATCTAGCTGATTTTATTTACCAACGGTTAAGACTACCAATCTAATTTACTGTGTACTAAGATGTCGTTCAGATTTTTATTTTTAGAATATGCAATTATAAGTTTCTGTGTGAAGATTTTCGGGTGATTTTCCCGGAGATCAGTATAGTGTTTTCTAATGATTTTGGACGCGCTTGCTGCTGTTGTGCTATAAGGGAATACAAATGGTGCTATTGCGCTAGCCGTATGAATATTCAAACCTACGGGAGCTGTTGTTTCAGTTTGTCAATCCAGAATTTTTCTCTTGTAAGCCTAAAGGTTTTAATTTCTTTTAAGTCGTTCTTGGTCTTTTCTATTTGCGTGACAAATCAGAAATGTCATGATTTGGATGGTTGAAGTGAATTAAGACCGTTTTTTTTTTTGTTTTTTTTTTTAATTTTTTTTGTTGTTGGTGACAAAGTCTGACCACTGACCGTTAATTCTTTCCCTAAGTGAATTTTGAGTCTCTTCCACGTATTGTTTGTCACATTTGCCCAATAATTCGTCTAGCATGTACGTCCAGACTATGACAACGTCATCTAACAAAACGTCCATGGAGGTATACTTGTTTGTTGAATGTGAAGTCAGTCCTCCTCAGACATATGTGGAGTAATTTGAGGATTTCTTCGTCTGCCCTGGATGCTTGTGGGTTCCTAAGAAATGCTCTCCTAACTGTTATTATCGATGTTCGTGTACATGTCCTCTACGTCTATGGATATTAAAATGCTCAAGTACTCTTAGCTGTTTGATTTTGTGAATAAAGCCGTTGGTGTCTTTAAGGTAGGAAGCGTGTTGACATGCTAGGGGCAATAAGAAATGGGGTATATATTGTGATACGTTGTATGATTCGCTTCCACAGTCTGATATTATTTGGCGTCCCTTTGGTAATTGATTGGTATAAACCATTTTGTTTCTGGATTTTTTTTATGTATTTGGTCTAATTTATTGTAATGTTTAGGATTACTTAACCGCGTTTTTCTGCCTCTAAAATATAGTCTGTGCGATTCATGGTGATACAACACGAGCCTTTGTCGCTTTTCTTAATTATTATGTTTTTGACTTGTTTGACGGTTGAGATTTGGTATTTGTGGTTGAAGAAATAATATTCCTGTCTTCATTTGGTCGAAAGTGTTTAGAAGGGCTGGTGATAATGAATTGTTCGGTGGTTTCCATGTAGATTTTTCGGTGAATAATTTTTTTTACCTCGGCCGGGTTCGTTCCTAAAAATATATGTCAATGAAAGAGTTTATTTTAAATTGATTGATTGCCTAAAAATGGGCTCTATGGATGTTATCATGGGGGCTGGAATAAACGAATTTGAGTCTATTTTAAATTTTGGTGAACATTTCCTTTTTTGGTATAAATCTTTTTTTTTTTGACGCCTTACAGCTTCGAAGCACCGGTTACTCCCACTTAATCGACCACGGCGAACCAGAATATGACTTTCTTTTTATCTCAGAGGTTAAGGTCATGTCAAACCTAAAGAAGATTGTCAAAAATTGAAAAAAAAAGAGTTTCTCGACCTTACTGTGACTACTGTTGTCAAGTCATACAATTGACGTTTTGACCGAAAAATTACTTTGACCTTCCGAAAAGCTTTAAAGGCGGTGTCACGACAAGCCAATTTGTGTTTGGCAAATTTCTAGATTAAGGTGGGATTTTTGGTCAAGTTCAAGGTTACGGTTCAAAAGAACATTAGATGATTTTCAAATGTGGTTCAAGGTCAAAGGTCAAGGCCAAAAAGGGGAAGAATGACTACTAAATAAAACTTCTTTTGCAAGGTGAATTTTAGATCCATTGACTTTGACAAGGCCTTTGACCCTGGAATTCAAAAGTAAAGTACGTACAATGACCTTTAATATGTTACCTTGATCTTGGTCATCGGTCTCATATTTACTTTTACACAGGTTAAAACGCAAAGACCCTTGTAGGAAGGGTTTCAAGAGGCCAAGTTCAAAGTTGATCTGTTGCCTAATAGTAAGTACAGGGGAACTGCACCACACACAATTTTACACAAAAACAAATGCATCGACAAGACAGAACAATTCAAAAAGAGTGAATGCATCCGGGGACTATCTGTAAGCGTCCACTGCGCTGTACAGTCCCGGACCTGTGGTAACACAGACTTCACTCAAATTTGAAAACAATTGGGAATACAACCAAAAGAAATAATAATCTGATCTGTCATGATCTGTCATATGTTGCAAGAAATACGAATGCAAACATGTTGTATTGATTCCGCCATACAAGTTACCACACCGATAAATGCATCAGAGAAGTAGTTAAAAAAAATCTAAATGCACTAAATCAATAAAGAAGAGAATCAGAGTACATTGAATGCATTTAGGGCACATATGCAAGCCGTCACAGAAACAAACAAAACCGAATACAAGGAAGCAAAGGAAGATAGACCGTCTTGGAAGACAGCCGCCTGCTGATTGAATGGCGTGATGTAAATTAGCCGTCGTAGCTTAGAAGGTGACAAAGTTTCCCAATAAAAAAGGGCGATAATCCAGATAAAATAACGTTAAAAACTATTAGTTTTTGTGACCAACATTATATATTATATCATATAATACCCCACGCCAAAATGCAAAACGGGAATGCTGAAGAAATCGTAGACTATTAGTGTATATATAAAGGCATAAAAAAAGGGGCGATAATCCAGATGTTTTGTTCTGATTCGCAGACCAACAAATGTTCTTGGTAGTCTATGAGAGATGACCTTTGTGCCAATCCAAACTTTGTCTTAATATCTAATTCACTCTCTATTTTAAAATATGCTTCTTGTAAAACATCGGTAAGCTTGCAGCTTGCATAATATTTACAATGCTATCTGAAATGTAGAAAAATTGAAATGAAATAAAATTAAGAATATTTAACTGAACAGCAGGTCCACAGCCTACCCTTATTTCGAATGCCAAATGTCAATGGTTCATTTACGTGCATGCTAACAGACCCTTGATTTTTCATCCCATCAGAATGACTAGACATTGTTCCTTTCCGGAGGCGTCCTGCACCACTGACAAAAGATGAAGCCAGGAAATTTTCTCGATGAACACCGGATTCAAACTCAAAATTTCCTTGTTAGTATGCGAAATGAAATAGTTTAACATCCGTTTAGTTTAGCAGTGTGCTATGAGGGACATTTTGCCTGGACAATCGCGATACGGCATATTCTTATATCGAGTTCCATCTGTCAAGGGATCTTTTACGTGCACGCCAATGTGCATAGGGACCTCGGTTTATCGTCCCATCCGGGCGACTAGACAGCTGTCCTTGCCAGGCCCTCCGTCCTGCATCACTGACAAGGTGAAACACACCGGAAAATCTGAATCAACATTCTCGGCCAATGCAGGGATCGAACACCCAATCCCAGGCTAGCGACCCAGCGTCTTACCCACTTAGCCACCGTGGGACCCCTGTTAGTGAAGACTACTAGCTTACGCCAAACATTGTGTTATGACGGAAATTTTGCTACAGCCTCCTCTAATCTAAAATTCTAACTGCCAAATCAATCTTTTACGTAAACGCCAATACTTACACTGGACGTCGGTTTTCCGTCCCATCCAAACGACTAGACAGAGACAGCTATCCTTGTCAGGCCCTCCGTCCTGCACCACTGACAAGAGGAAACCACAACAGAAAATTGCGAACTTTCTTGGCCAACAAGATCTAACCTGTGACCTATCGGCTAGCAAGCCAGCATCTTACTCACTTAGCCACAGAGGTTCCCCAATCATGTTAGATAATTAGATGATAGCACTGTAAAATAAATACAGAGAAAGGAATCATGTTAGTTAGAGGTATATAACAGTGTCATAATGTAATTACTGCTAAGGTAATTGGTCAAGTGGGTTTTGCTAAGTATGGCTAACTTGTGTTAGAATTCGGACACAAATAGAACCGTATCTACCTTTAACAGAAAACCAAGTTCTATTTAATTAACATTGGTTTTTCCATTTTCATTCACCCCAGGAAGAAAATGTAATAAATATCAGACAAATGTGCTGCCAAACAATTTAAATACTCCCCATATCGTGTGTCCTTATTTAATTTTTTTTTTTATAGTTTATCACTGTTTTTTTAGAAATAGGTTGGCCTATATCATGATGAGTAGTATTGTCTTAATTTCACAAACTGCTGTGAGATATCCTGCCTGCACATCGTGAAATGTTCACCTTTTCCTTTATATCACAAGGCCTAGTATTTTTTTAAATTTAGTTTTCAAATCTTCATAAAATACTGTGAGTATTCTGCCTGCATATTGTGGCTTTTTTGTTTTTGACAGCTGCTCACTGTTTTCAGAAATAGGTAGGCCTATTTCATAAGGCCTAGTGGGCCTATATTATTTTAACTTTACAAATCCTCACAAAATGCAGGGGGATATTTAGCCTGCTTATCGAGACTTTTGAGAGAGCTGGTCATTTTTTAAAAACATTTATGGTAGGCCTATATTTAAACTTTACAAATCTTCACAAAATACAAAATCTTCATGGGGCCTAGTATTATTTTATTTTTATAAATCTTCGGAAAATGTCGTGAGATAGGTCTGTCAAGTAAAACCATAAAATGCAAACAGGTACTAAATTATACTGAATATAGGCCTGAGTAAAATTAAATATTTTAATATTCGCCCATATTATTTATTTGACAAATTACCTACACTAGTAGTACTACTTGAATCAGAAAACCTTCTACGTTACGGACATTTTTAGCCCATCCTCACTGCGCTAAAAACTTGAAACTCATCACCATCATTATTATACTTCACCAATCTGCTGAAAAAAAACACATACATGTAGTAACTTGTCGAAAAATTCGAGGGAGATTGCGATACGTGAGCGTACGTACTCGAGTTTTTGTCGAATTTTTCTTCTTTTATTTTAAAACACAAGTAGGTTTACTATAAATTTTTGCATTTTACCGGTACTTAACATTATAACCCGTGGGAATAATTGTTTTAGCTTTATATAACAACCATTGCACAATTAATGTTCCCTTTGTGGGCAGAGTGGGGCATTCTAGGTCATGACCTTTACGTCAGAGACAGCCCCGTCACCGACCTTGCGGGTGGTGACCTTGAATTTGACCTTGACCTCCCTGCCGAAATTCTGGACGGTATATGAAATTTTGGGAATTTTTCGACCCCAGGGTCAAAGGTCAGACCAAAGGTCAAGGTATGGGTGGCAAGATCGATAAATTATGCATCCAAGTCCGTGACCTTCGACCGGCCACAGGGCTCTCAGAGGTCAAGGTAGGGTCAAACATGACTTTTAGTGGCCGTTTCGCCCACTTCCGGTCGCCGGAAGTCATTTTTGGAGTAACCGAGCGACTTTTCGGGTCACATATTCTTATCGAATACCGAGCTTGGAAACCCGCCCAGGCCCCATTTGGGGCGTTTACAGACGGGCGTGCGTGCACTGCCACGAAATCGTATTAGTCCGGGGTCCTTTAAGGCGACATTTTACTCGAGTTCCCTTTGTGGGCAGGGTGGGGCATTCTAGGTCATGACCTTTACGTCAGAGACAGCCCCGTCACCGACCTTGCGGGTGGTGACCTTGAACTTGACCTTGACCTCCCTGCCCTAGCGCGGGCGTCCGGGGCCCCAAGAAACCGGAACATCGATCTACGTCTGGCCCCCAAATTTGGGGCCTCTCAGACTAGGAAATGAGAGCCAAAAACCCCCAAAATGGTGCCGAAAAAGGTTTTTTGACATTGGAGCCCCAAGAAACCGGAAGTTCCGGATTGTGACGATGGATCCGGATGCGCGACATCGATCTACGTCTGGCCCCCAAATTTGGGGCCTCTCCGACTTTCGGTTGGGAAATGAGAGCCAAACAAACCCAAAAATGGTGCCGAGAAAGGTTTTTTTGACAATGGAGCCCCAAGAAACCGGAAGTCCCGGATTTTGACGATGGCTCCGGATGCTCGACTTCGACCTACGTCTGGCCCCCAAATTTGGGGCCTCTCCGACTTCCGGTTAGGAAATGAGAGCCAAAAAAAAAATGGGGTGTGTCGGCCAGGTCAAATTTCCGGGAAGGTCCCCACATCCCAGAATCGGACACGGCGAATCAGGAAATGGCCTCGGAATTCACTTTTGGTCAGGCAAAGTGGGCCTTTAAGGGGTGCTTTGAGACGACTTTTCACTCGAGTGCCCTTTGTGGGCAGGGTGGGGCATTCTAGGTCAACTTGAGTGGGCTACGCTAAATATCAAGTTATTCCCGTTATGGAGAAATCCGCTGTATAATAATCATAATTATCCAATAAAAAATAGTTTATTTTGGTATCTTTTTGCCACTTTCCGAGTTCGCCTATACGAAATACAAAACTCGGAAAACTCGGATATTTAATTATAACTGCCATAATATTGCATTATTTTGGTTAAAATCTAACTGAAAAGGTTTTAGATCATGTCCAACTTATTAAATAGATGTGTTACTGTCATAATCATAATTATCCAATGAAAAATAGTTTATTTTGATATCTTTTTGCCACTTTACTGTCATAATCATAATTATCCAATGCAAAATAGTTTATTTTGATATCTCTTCGCATTTCGAGTTTTCCGAGAAAACTCGGAAATTTAATTATAACTGATATATTGCATTATTTTGGTTAAAATCTAACTGAAAAGGTTATAGATCATGTCCAACTTATTAAATAGATGTGTTACTGTCATAATTATAATTATCCAATGAAAACTAGTTTATTTTGATATCTTTTTGCCACTTTCCGAGTTTTTTCCGAGTTTTATATTTTCGTATAGTCGAAAATACAAAACTCGGAAAACTCGGATATTTAATTATAACTGCCATATTGCATTATTTTGGTTAAAATATAACTGAAAAGGTTATAGATATGTCCAAACTATTAAATAGATGTGTTACTATCACTTAATTATCCAATTCTATAGATATTCTCGACACGTAGTAGGCCTACTGCCTGTGATGTCTGTCTGCATGCAACGAAAACTTGAGTGGGCTACACTAAATATCAAGTTATTCCCGTTAAGGAGAAATCCGCTGTATAATAATCATAATTATCCAATGAAAAATAGTTTATTTTGATATCTCTTCGCATTTCGAGTTTTCGGAGAAAACTCGGAAAACTCGGAAATTTAATTATAACTGCCATATTGCATTATTTTGGTTAAAATATAACTGAAAAGTTACAGATTATGCCCAACTTATTAAATAGAAGTATTACTACAACTACTTTCGCCAATTTAAAAAAGATAATATTTTTGATAGTTTTCCACCTTTTTTTTTTCCGAGTTTTTATGATTTGACTCGATTGAAAACACAAAACTCGGAAAAAATTGTCCGACTTTTTGTTTCAAACTGAAAAGTCGGATAATATTTTCCGAGTTTTCTATTCAAACAAAAAAGTCGGACAATTTTTTCCGAGTTTTCCGAGTTTTGTATTTTCAATCGAGTCAAATCATAAAACACGGAGAGGAGAAAAGTCGGAAAATATTTTCCGAGTTTTCCGAGATTTCCGAGTTTTGTACCTGACCCACTTGGTTGTCAAACTCTCTGTCAAAATCACACAACCCCCATACGGCTTTATTGGTTTCGTCCAAAGCGTGACGAAAGCAATGTTGTCTTCCGCTTGGTAGAAAATATAAGTAAACACGTCAAATTTTTCAAGAGAGAACCTTTTTATTAGTTTGGATATTTAATTGTGCAATGGATTGTATTTAACCGGAGTTTATTTCAAACACACAGGTAAGTTTATAATAACCAAAGTTAAGTAGTTTTTTCATAATCGAAGAAATCCGTTTATTATTTACCATGGGACAGACAGTAGTTGTCTATAAACGGGCAGAGCCAAAACATTTACGTTACTTAGAGTAACTAATGTGTTGGTTGTTATATAAAGCTAAAACAATTATTCCCACGGGTTATAATGTTAAGTACCGGTAAAATGCAAAAAATTATAGTAAACCTACTTGTGTTTTAAAATAAAAGAAGAAAAATTCGACAAAAACTCGAGTACGTACGCTCACGTATCGCAATCTCCCTCGAATTTTTCGACAAGTTACTACATGTATGTGTTTTATTTCAGCAGATTGGTGAATTATAATATGATGGTGATGAGTTTCAAGTTTTTAGCGCAGTGAGGATGGGCTAAAAATGTCCGTAACGTGGAAGGTGTTTTGATTCAAGTAGTACTACTAGTGTAGGTAATTTGTCCAATAAATAATACTTAGGCCTATATTCAGTATAATTTAGTACCTGTTTGCATTTTATGGTTTTACTTGACAGACCTATCTCACGGATACGTGATACGAATAGGAAAAATGCCACTTGCCAAAAGTCTCTAGTGTGACAAAGATGGATGCGGGTAGAGTGCTTGATGTGGTTGAGGATGCAAGGGAAAATGTTGCTGAATGTGTTGATGGCAGTGTGTGTAGGCTATGCGATGCTGTGGAACCACCACTGAGTGATTCTGATAAGGGTGTGGAATGGGTGTGTTGTGATTTGTGTGATTAGAGGGTGCATGTCGTGTGTATTGGCGAGAGACTGGAAGAAGGTGCAATATTTCATTGTTCAGACTGTAAATACATACTTTATCACTAACTATCTTTCAATTTATTGTAAATATTTATCATACCATCATCCCATAATTGTAAATATACCCTATATTTTTATGGTAAATGAAATATATCATTTTATATATCATATTATATAAGATATTCATGGGCACAATTTAAAGCCCGTTAAACGAATGTCGTTGTTTTTATGCCGCATTTGTGTTCTCCCAGTCGACTAATCAAATAATTAAAACCAAATCATATTATTTCAAAAGAAAATGTATAAGCTTTGAAGTGATTTTACTAGAATGTAAAAAGATAGTAATAAAATAAAGAGATATACGCCTAACACCCAAGCTCAATACCGAACCGAGGCCAATACCATGAATTGTCGTAAATATGTCGTGAATGTGCCGTCAAATGTTTCGATGTAGCATACCGTCACCCCTTTATAAGAAATTTCGGAATGGAATTTTACCGTAAACGAAAATTCGTGCTGTACACGGTTACTAATAGTAAGCGCAGGGGTACCGCACTACACGAAAAACAAAAATCTATATAATTAACCTGCTAAAAATATCAAATCAAGTGAATGGATCCGGGGGCCAGCCGTAAGCGTCCACTGCGCTGTACAGTCCCGGGCCTGTTATGGTACAAGCTTCACTAAAAATGATTTGAAAAAAAAAAAAAAAAAAAAAAAGAGGTAACAGAAATAATGCGACCGATCTTGATAATGGTCGTCTCTTCAATGGCGATAGTCTGCCAGTTGACGTCAGATGTCAAAACGTCAAACAATTTCAACAATAAGGGCGATAATCCGGATAGAATCTCGGAAAACGTCAAAATAATAAGTGTAGCGAGCAAACAGGAGCAAAGCCCGACAACGAGAACATTCTACAGTACGAAGGGCTAAAACTCTACTCTAATAGTAAGCGCAGGGGTACCGCACTACACGAAAAACAAAAATCTATATAATTAACCTGCTAAAAATATCAAATCAAGTGAATGGATCCGGGGGCCAGCCGTAAGCGTCCACTGCGCTGTACAGTCCCGGGCCTGTTATAAGGTTTTTTTATTCAACATGCGTGATTAATTATTACACAAAATCTATAAAACAGAACAACGCATTATATTGACCTTCATAAAATATTTTAAATAGTCTATGTGTTATTCCATGTACAGCGAGAATTTTCGTTTACGGTAAAATTTCATTCCGAAATTTGGAATAGTGGCTGAGCAGTAGATTGAAAATGGCGGCTGCATTTAAATGAAAGTTGTTTATCTATTTGTATCGCATAATTCTACATGAAAATAGTGTTGGATTTTTATAAATTTGTGTCGGATGGGACAAGAAATGATTCCTTTTGGCGACTAAAACAGAATCACGGTGAAAAATAGACGGTAAGGATTCCAAAATAGTCTTGGAACGAAGATGAGGGGAAAAACCTTATTTTCATACTAGTTGTCTATAAGGGCGAGTAGTAACGTAGTGGAGAGCAGAACCGAAACATTTACGTTACTTACAGTAACTACCAAGACATTGAAATTTAAATTTCTGGAAGCACTAAATGTACAGGCGGAGGAATAATGTACTGGTAACGGGGTTTGTTTGTAAACAAATCTAACTTAGACCGCTACCTATCGCAAAAAAATACTAGTACTGTGAAACCAAGGCTTAGTTAGAGCCTATTTCGAGATTAATGTGAAATATTTTATTAGGATATGTTTAAATAATTGATTTACATACCTTGATAAACAAACTAAAATATCTGTTATTTTTCTTTTGTAAAACAAAAGTAATTGGTACCGCTTAATTGGTACCGCGAATTCGTCATTGATTCACATTCAATGCCTTGCAAGGCATCGTATTTTCGCCATTGCCCAATTGCTGGGTGCATGTCACCCCTAGAGTAGATTACCAAAGAAATCGTCGCGAGACTTAGTGGCCTTATTGCTTGTCGATCATCGAGATTCCATAATTTCAAACAAAAAAAACAACACAATTCATAGCCCATCCATCCATCCATCCATCCAGTGTCTTTAATTTGTGGATGAAAATAGGTTCATTTAGACATGGCATCTATAATCTATGTAGGCCTAGCCTATGCTATGTTATGTAGCCTACTGTTTCACCGTGGCTATATATACATGTATTAAGACTGCCTCGCGAGTCATTCCGTTAAATTAGAGAATGAAGATATTAAATTTTACAAACTGGTACTGCAAAACCCGTGAATATGTATGGCAATGGGTTGTTTTTCGACCTTTCTTTCTTTCAAGCGTAACGTGAAACGAAGCTGGATTCATTGAGTTCACCGCACGCGACGTCAATAATCAATGCACAAACATGGCGGACCTATTTACATGTCGCGGGTCACGTGACGGCCATTCTAGTCTATTTATATATTTCTATGATTAATATGCTCAGCTTAAGACGTCAATATGAATATGACGTCAAACTTTCAGCCAATCAGAGGCCGAAAAGGAAGTGCAATGGCTATGTCGGTTTGGAAAAAAAAAAATCGCGCCCGGGACTACAGCGCAGTGGGCGCTTACGGCTAGCCCCCGGATCCATTCACTCTTTTTGAATTGTTTGTTTGTGGTCTCTGAGTATGATATGTTGTCCATATATTTGTTTTTTGTAAATTGTGTGTTGTGCAGTCCCCCCTGCACTTAATATTACATACTTCGAAAAAATCAAAGTTCCACGGTACTAAACTTTATTATTAAGTGGGGGGACGGGGTATTTAATGTCAAAAAATAGGTTGCCAGGCAACGAAACATACGCCAACACAGCAGCTAAATCGTCCGGGCAGTCAACAAGAGTTGTTGCATTTAAAGTAATCATCAGAAAAGCATTAGAATTTGTTTGCTTTTTTATAAAGTTCTGGCCCATGCTAACGTTTAGTATACGAAACATTTAATATTATTTTTAAAATCGGATAATAATTGAGACCTCTAAAGTCGATTTTGCGTACAATAAGGGGCTATAATTCAGTAATTTACAATCCGATATGAGCAAATATCAAAAAGAGACAAGATCTTTGGGTTATAAACATGCATTTCAAGTTTCATCAACATCAGATTAAAATTGTGACCTCTACTGGGTCCACAACCTTGATATACCATATTTTCATAGTATTCGCGTACAATCAGCGGCCATTTTGTCTGTCAGTTTTGGTCCGATTTTCTCGAAATTCGAACTCAACATTCATTACATTGTAACGGTGATATAATAAAACGTTTTTTTTTTAAATCGTGTCCAGAGGGACCACAAGCTAACAAAGGCGATTTTTCGGACAATCAGGTGACATAATTCAGGAAGTTACGATCCAATGGGCGCAAATATCGAAAGGAACCAAGATCTTTGGGTTATAAACATACATGTCAAGTTTCATCAAAATCGGTTCAAAATTGTGACCTCTATAGGGTCCACAACCTCGATATAACATATTTTCACACTATTCGCGTACAAACGGCGGCCATTTTGTCCGTCAATTTTGGTCCGATTTTCACGAAATTCGAACTCAACCTCCATAACTATGCAAACGTTTTTTAAATCGGATAACAATTTTGACCTCCAGAGGGACCACAAGCTAAAAAGGGCGATTTTTCGGACAATCAGGGGCCATATTTAAGTACGTTACGATCCGATTGGCGTAAATATCGAAAGGAACCAAGATTTTTGGGTTATAAATATGCATTTCACGTTTCATCCAAATCGGTTCAAAATTGTGACCTCTACAAGCTAAAAACGTGATTTTTCGTACAATCAGGGGCCATAACCCATGAAGTTACAGTCCGATACATGCCAATATCGAAAGGAACCGAGATCGTAGGGTGATAAACCTATATTTTAAGTTTCATTGAAATCGGATAAAAATTGAGACCTGTAGACTGTTCGCAAACAATTGTGGACGGACGGACGTCACAAGCTAAAAACGTGATTTTTCGTACAATCAGGGGCCATAACCCATGAAGTTACAGTCCGATACATGCCAATATCGACAGGAACCGAGATCTGAGGGTGATAAACCTATATTTTAAGTTTCATTGAAATCGGATAAAAATTGAGACCCGTAGAGTGTTCACAAACAATTGTGGACGGACGGACGTCCGAACGGACGGACGAGAGAGAGAGAAATGGCGTTAACGTCCACTCGACACAAACTAGGCAATTTTGGGACTAACATATGGTTTCATTTTATTTCAATAATTCGCTTGCGCGTAGGGGTCTTTAGCATAGGGAGGAAACCGGAGCGCCCGGGGTCCACGAGGTTGAGAAGGCGCCCCTATCTCCATGCACGTGCTGTGGACACTCATCTGTTACAGAGTTAATTTGTAAGTAATTCTCTGTGAAACAGATTGGGTCTTTGCCGCGATAGGTTTACTCTCGTTAGTAGCTACACCTACTAGTAATACAATTACTACTAGGCCTAATAGTAATACCAAGCTTTTAGTAAGCCATGTTTAATAAAAACTATTCTACTGGGATTATTTTTTGTTTGTGGTAAATTAAATTTAATACTATGTTGTACGTTGTAAATGCTGGCTTTAAAAACGAAGGCCCGCGGGGCCTTGGTCTTCAGTCTGAGTCTGCCAAGCCTATATCTAGGCATACCGGTACTATAGTAGTAATTTAGGTAAATCTGACCCTGACCATAAAACTTAAAAGGCAATTACTCTAGACATTGATGGTACGCTAACCCCATGTGCCATCAGCAATGAATTTTTGAAAGCTACCCGTGGAATAGTAGCTTATCATAATGCAATCAGGACTACTTGTACGGGTGATGACAAGGTTTCTATCGGTTAATTGCGGTTTCGATATCATCGTTAATACGGCTAAGAACATGTAATATACTGGTCCGATCAAGTCTGTACGGCTAAAGCTAACTCCTCCCCTATCTTTAATATATCCCCGAATTTCTCTCTCGCCGAAGTTGTCGATCCGCATAAAGTAACAAGGCGGACATTTTTTCAAAGATACGTAAAAATTTCCAACTTACGACAAAGTATAAAATGCCGTGGACTTTGCGATGAAAGTTACGAATTCCGTAAGTTAAGAATTTTAGTCAAACGCGATTTTTACGTAAGTTTACGTCGTCAATTGCTTTGTGAAACTAACCCCAGGCCACTTCAGTACAAAAAACGTGGTATACTAAAACCCTAGACCAAGATAACGCTCGCCTTACTGGCTCTATACAAACGAAACGTGGTACGCGACTTCGGTTCAAAAACGTGGTATCATAGAATCCGAGACTGAGATAATCGTACCACGCTCGATTTACTGGTTCTATACATGCGGAACGCGGTACGCGATTTCGGTTCAAAAACGTGGTATAATAGAATCAAAGACTGAGATAATCGTACCACGCTCGCCTTACTGGTTCTATACGAAAGGAACGTGGTACGCGACTTTGATTAAAAAAACCTGGTATAACAGAATCAGAAGTAAGCCGGGCGTGGTACGGTTATCTCAGTCTCGAATTCTAGTATACCACGTTCGTTTTTTACCGAAGTGGCCTACAAAGCATCAAAATGGATTAAATAATCAACACAATTTGCAAAATCTACTTTGAATAATATAAAATTACTATAATTAAAAGGGACGTGATGCCAAACCGCGTCCCACATTTCAATTGTATAGGAGAAGTAAACCGAGCATCACACGTCTCAGTTGTATAAAAGTAGTAAGCCGGGCGTGGTAGGGTTATCTCAGTATCGGTTTCTAGTTAACGTTATCTTAGTCGAGGGTTTTAGTATACCACGTTTTTTGTACCGAAGTCGCGTACCACGTTCCGTTTGCATAGGACTAGTAAGGCGAGCGTGATACGTTTATCTCGATGTCGGATTCTATTATACCACGTTTTTGTACGAAGTCGCGTACCACGTTCCTTTTGTATAGAACCAGTGTAAATCGAGCATCACACGTCTCAGTTGTATAAAAGTAGTAGGCCGGGCGTGGTACGGTTATCTCAGTATCGGTTTCTAGTTACCGTTATCTTAGTCGAGGGTTTTAGTATACCACGTTTTTTGTACCACGTTCCGTTAGCATAGGACTAGTAAGGCGAGCGTGGTACGTTTATCTCAGTCTCGGATTCTAGTATACCACGTTTTTGTACGAAGTCGCGTACCACGTTCCTTTTGTATAGAACCAGTGTAAGACGAGCGTGGTACGGTTATCTCAGTCTCGGATTCTAGTATACCACGTTTTTTGTACCGAAGTGGCCTCTAATACATCAAAATGGATCAATAACGCAATTTGCAAAATCTGCATCGAAGAATGTAAAATCCCTATATTTAAAAAGGACGTGGTACCAAAGCCGCGTACCACGATCCGTTTGTATAGAACCAGTAAGGCGAGCGTGGTACGGTTGTAGATTTTATTATACCACGTTTTTGAACCGATGTCGCGTACCACCTCCCGTTTGTATAGAACCAGTAAGGCGAGCGTGGTGAGGTTGTCTCAGTCTCAAATTCTATTATACCACGTTTTTGTACCGAAGTCGCGTACCACGTTCCAGTTCCAGTAAGGCGAGCGTGGTACGATTATCCCAGTTTTGGATACAATTGTACCAAGTTTTTTGTACCTAAGTTGCGTACCACGTTCCGTTTGTATAGAACCAGTAAGGCGAGCGTGGTACGATTATCTCATTAGTTACGGTTATAATATAGTAATAATTCAATAAAAATTTTTATTAAACTTATATAGCGCCAAAATCCAGCTGGAAACAGCTGCTCTATGGCGCTTTTATTCGTCTGTCACACATTGACGTATAGCATCAGCGTATGCCGAAGTATGGGAAATTTAGCAAACACGCTGGTGTACGTTTTTAACAAGTTACGAGTATGCTGAAATACGATGGTATAAGTTGCATGCACAATTTTAAGCATATTCCGACGTATTGCGTACACCTTAGGCGTAAGTTAGAAGTACGCGACGGGTAAGGTATGTACGCGTTCACGCACGTTACATGTAAGTTACTTATAAGTTGACATACGTTGGCTACCAGCAGGGCAATTGAGCAGCGTACGCGTAACCTATTTCTAACCTATAGGCAGCACCCTTAGAACTTACTGAACGTATGAAATTATTATCCAACAAACTGGCATACGCTGAAGCTGAATTTAAAAATCAAGAGGACGCTCGTTTTGGACGCATATATAACGTCCTGAGCGAATATATAACCTATGTTAAACGTATGAGTAACTTATTCATAACGTATAACTCCAACGTAAACATAACTTATACAAGCATATGAAAGCGTGTGCCCAGCGAATGTTTAGCGTTCTTGACTTACGCGGAACTCGTCCCGAACCATAGAAATATATAAATAGACTAGAAAGGCCGTCACGTGACCCGCGACATGTAAATAGGTCCGCCATGTTTGTGCATTGATTATTGATTATTGACATCGCGTGCGGTGAACTCAATGAATCCAGCTTCGTTTCGCGTTACACTTGAAAGAAAGAAAGGTCGAAAAACAACCCATTGCCATACATATTCACGGGTTTTGCAGTACCAGTTTGTAAAATTTAATATCTTCATTCTCTAATTTAATGGAATGACTCGCGAGGCAGTCTTAATTAATATATAGCCACGGTGAAACAGTAGGCTACATAACATAGCTTAGGCTAGGCCTACATAGATTATAGATGGCATGTCAAAATGAACTTATTTTCATCTACAAATTAAAGACACTGGAAGGATGGATGGATGGATGGGCTATGAATTGTGGTATTTTTTTTGTTTAAAAGTATGGAATCTCGATGATCGACAAGCAATAATAATAAGGCCGCTAAGTCTCGCGACGATTTCTTTGGTAATCTACTCTAGGGGTGATATGCACCCAGCAATTGAGCAATGGCGAAAAATACGATGCCTTGCAAGACATTGAATGTGAATCAATGACGAGTTCGCGGTACCAAGCGGTACCAATTACTTTTGTTTTACAAAAGAAAAATAACAGATATTTTAGTTTGTTTATCAAGGTATGTAAATCAATTATAAACATATCCTAATAAAATATTTCACATTATTAATCTCGAAATAGTAGGCTCTAACTAAGCCTTGGTTTCACACTCACAGTAGTTTTTTTGGGGATAGGTAGCGGTCTAAGTTAGATTGGGTTTACAAACAAACCCCATTACCAGTACATTATTCCTCCGCCTGTACATTTAGTGCTTCGAGAAATTTAAATTTTAATGTCCTGGTTTTTATATAAAGCTAAAACAATTATTCCCACGGGTTATAATTCTAAGTACCGGTAAAATGCCAAAATTTATAGTAAGCCTACTTGTGTTTTAAAAAAATAGAAGAAAAAATTCTAAAAAAAACCCGATCTCCCTTGATTTTTTCGACATGTATGTGTTTTATTTCAGCAGATTGATGAATTATAATATGATGGTGATGAGTTTCAAGTTTTTAGCGCAGAGAGGATGGGCTAAAAATGTCCGTAACGTGGAAGGTGTGCTGATTCAAGTAGTACTACTAGCTAGTGTAGGTAATTTGTCAAATAACGAATATGGGCGAATATTAAAATATTTAATCTTACTTAGGCCTATATTCAGTATAATTTAGTACCTGTTTGTATTTTATGATTTTACTTGACAGACCTATCTCACGGCATTTTCCGAAGATTTATAAAAATAAAATAATACTAGGCCCCATGACGATTTTGCATTTTGTGAAGATTTGTAAAGTTTAAATATAGGCCTACCATAAATATTTGTAAAAAATGACCAGCTCTCTCAAAAGTCTCGATAAGCAGGCTAAATATCCCCCTGCATTTTGTGATTTGTAAAGTTAAAATAATATAGGCCCACTAGGTCTCATGAAATACGCCTACCCACTTGACCACTTACCTTAGCAGCAATTTAAATTACATTATGACACTGTTATATACCTGTAACATGATTCCTTTCCCTGTATTTATTTTACATTGCTATCATGTAATTATCTAACATGATTGGGGAACCACTTTGGATAAGTGGGTAAGATGCTGGCTTGCTAGCCGATAGGTCACAGGTTAAATCTTGTTGGCCAAGAAAGTTCGCCATTTTCTGTTGTGGTTTCCCCTTGTCAGTGGTGCAGGACGGAGGGCCTGAAAAGGATAGCTGTCTCTGTCTAGTCGTTTGGATGGGACAGAAAACCGACGTACAGTGTAGGTATTGGCGTTTACGTAAAAGATTGATTTGACAGTTAGAATTTTATATTAGAGTAGGTTGTAGCAAAATTTCCCTCATAGCACAATGTTTGGCGTAAGCTGGTAGTCTTCACTAATAGGGGTCACACCGTGGCTAAGTGGGTAAGTCGCTGGGTCGCTAGCCTGGAGGTTGGGTGTTCGATCCCTGCATTGGCCGAGAATGTTGATTCAGATTTTCGAGCATGTTTCCCCTTGTCAGTGATGCAGGACGGAGGGCCTGGCAAGGACAGCTGTTTAGTTGCCCGGATGGGACGATAAACCAAAGTAGTTGTACCGCTTGTCTGGCAATTTGCACTTGATGACCCCTGCACTGAGTGACCTCTTGTCCTAGTTCGCGGTGACCTAGTTCGGTGTGACCTAATACATCGTGACCTGGTCGAGTGACCTAGTTCGCCGTGACCTTGTACGACCTAGTTCGTTTTGACCTGACAGGTGTGGTTATTCAGGTGCGTGACCGACAAAGAGTGGCGCGCGCGCGCGGGGAGAGAGAGAGAGAGAGAGAGAGAGAGAGAGAGAGAGAGAAAAGAAGAAGAAGAAGAAGAAGAAGAAGAAGAGATGGCGGGGAAAAAACTCTTTTACATTGATTAAGTTGGCCCTGAAAAGGGGCGTTGTCCTCACTCGAATAAAAGCACTAGAATGTGAGGGTACGACGCACGTTATGTCGATTGCGTCTAATGGTCTCCAGTAATTCGGGAGGAGGTCTTTTCCTGGGAGGTGTTTTTAATACCTCGTCAGGTAAGACAAAGATCTCGTCAGGGGTAATCACGGCAAGCGTGTGACCCCTGAGATACATGAGAGTATCCGCATTGCGGTTGTATTCGATGCGTACGACCGGAGCATCCATTCTGACAATGAGAGACGAAATGTGTGCCGCTTTATAACCATAAGGACGAATTCATTTGAGAATGGGGGAATCATGTGACGTCACATACAAGTATTGCGCAACATGTGAGAAGTGTTATGCAATCATAGCTCCGTGCTTAAAGACGTGGATTCAAGTATTGCACAACACTATGTAACATTTTATGCTGACGCTAAGTATTGTACAGTGGTAATGGCATAGATATGACGTCATCGCGTAGTGTAATAAAAAGGACGGGGCGCGATAGGTTTGCACAGACCATCAGCGCAAAGCAAGATGAGTTTTACATTACGACCCGTGGATAGACGATACAGCCGATTGTTTAGGACCGAATCACTGTGTGTGGAAATAGATTTTCTTGAAGATTGGTCCCACGTTCCAGCCATAGATGTGCCACAACGACTACACAACACCTTTGGGGCCATCATTGAGGAAATTCGTCAAACCTTGGACGCCAGAGAAAGTGACTACGTTAGAATTGCCATCAGTCACCCAGGCCTCAAATCACCAATCTGGTTACCCTTTCGTGAGAATCGTTTGTTAAAAGCCGAAGACGTGTTACAGAAAGTGGTAGCCGTGCTACAGAGTAACGAAGAATTTAGATTAGATCAACGCATGTCCATGAGTATATGTCACGTGTCCCCTCCCGATGGCCGAGGTAGCGGTGGAACAAACATGAAAAAGAGACACTGCGCTAATTTTGACGAATATTTAAAGAAAAAGCAATGTTTGGTCACCATTAAGAATGCCGACGACTTATGTTTTCAGCGAGCTATTGTCGTCGCCCGTCATTATGCCAACAAACAAGACACGCCTGAATGGGTAAGAGAAAAGAAGAGATTAACCAACAACACAGGACCCCGAACATGGCAGACCAGAAAAACGGAAGCACTTATCGATGCCGTCGGTGGAGCCAGGCATGCCTGCACGGGGATGGAAACCTGGGAACTGTACGCCAAGTATTTGGGAGAGCAAGGTTATCAGCTCAACGTTTTCTCTCGGGCCATCTTTGGGAAGGCGATTTATCGGGGAACAAAACACGTCACCGGGACCCCAAAACATCTGAACCTGTATTTACACGACAGACATTACGACGTCGTTACTTCCATGCCCGCCTTTGTGGAAAGGTCGTATTTTTGCGAGACCTGCCAAGTGGGATACGATCATGCCGAAGAACACTCGTGTCACGTCATGTGTCATGGATGTAAGACAATGGGTCCACCATGTCCACGTGTTACCGATGTTATCGTGTGTTTGTGAGCCGCCAGTGTTTCGACAACCATCTCGACACCCGTTCCGGAGCCAAGTGCAGTATATGTCATCGATGGAAGAAATGCAAAAAGTGTCAAAAAGAGTGGGACGTCATCAAGGCCAAGCGTAATTTGGAAGAAAACCGATGCGGAGAATACGAATGTTCCATCTGCCGAGAGTGGCACACGGCCGAAAAGCAGTTTTGTTACATCCAACCACTGAAATCACCCATCGACATGAACGGAGACAGGAAGACCCAAATCGACAAACTACAGAAATCAACGCTGACCCGTTTCGTCTTCTTTGACTTTGAATGCCAGCAAGATACCGGTGAGCACATTCCTAACCTATGTGTCCTGCAAACCTGCTGTCACTTTTGTATCGACAATCAAGATCCCTGCGAGCACTGCGACATGTACTGGAATCACCAACGGGAAATTGTGTTTAAAGGCCCAGACACGCTGGACGATGTAGGAAAATGGTTTCTACAACTCGCTGCACACGGTACGGTGGTAAATGGTCGGAAACATGACAGTCACGAATCGAGTCCCGTGATTGCCGTGGCCCACATCTTTAAAGGTTACGACGGACTGCTGATTTTACAGACGCTGCACAAACATTCCGTGGCGCAACCCGAAGTGATTATGAATGGTGGTAAAGCGATGACGATCACTGTCGGTACGGTAAAATTCATCGATTCCCTCAACTTTCTACCGATGGCTTTACGGGACATGCCCAAGACCTTTGGCCTGCAAGAACTCAAGAAAGGTTATTTCCCTCACCACTTTAACAGGCCGGAGAACGAAGAATACGTGGGCGCCTATCCTCCCGACACCGATTACGATCCGGATGGCATGAGTGTATCGGAGCGAGAAAAATTTCACGAGTGGTACCAACAACACAGTCACGACGTCTTTGATTTTCGCCAGGAAATTCTCGCCTACTGTAAAAAGTGACGTCGATGTCCTCCGCCGATGCTGTGGCGTGTTTCGAGAGATATTCCTCATGGACACGGGAATCGATCCCTTCGAAAAAAGCTTGACTCTAGCCTCTGCCTGCAGTCGCGTGTTACGCACGCACTACCTCAAAAAAGACACCCTCGTCGTCATTCCTCGAGCCCTGATGCAAGAGCCGAAACCTGGTAAGGACTGGCACCGCTTCCAGCCTCGACAACAGTCCAACAAAGCCCTTCGATGGTTGGAATGGGAACAACATCAACAGACCATGGCAGCTTTCCGAAACCAGACGCCACTACCCAACATTCGACACGCCCGTAACGGTAGTGAATGCCGAGTTGGCCCTTATAGTTTAGATGGTATGGACATGACCACAGGTACGGTGTACGAGTTTCACGGGTGTGCCTTTAACGGTTGTCCCAAATGTTACCCGGGTCCCGTCCAAGACGTTCAGCATAAACATCCCTACGATCCATCTATGAGGGACTTGTACCAGAAGACCCAAGAACGTCACCGTCGACTCCAGGAACAGTACGGTATGCAGACCATCCGCGTCATGTGGGAGTGTGAGATGGAGGAAGAACGACGCCACGATCCCGAGATGAACGAATTTTTACAAGGCTTGGAAGATCAGCAATGGCCCGCTCCCGAACCTCTGATGCCCCGCAACGCTTTCTTCGGCGGGAGAACAATGCCATCCAACTGTTGGTGAACGAGTCGGTGGAAGACATGCGCTACATCGACGTGGTGTCCCTGTACCCTTACATCTGCAAGTACGGTACCTTTCCCATCAAGGAACCCACGATCGTCACACAACCCGATCGAGATCAGTGGCAGCAGTACGAAGGATTGATCCAGTGTTCCGTCTTGCCGCCCCGTGGCCTGTACCACCCAGTGCTCCCGTTTCGGCGCAAACAGAAATTGGTGTTTGCCCTGTGTCGAAGCTGTGTCGACGAACACATGCAACAAGGGGAGATTGCCGAATACCAACCTTGTGAGCACACCGACGAACAGCGACCCTGGGTGGGTACCTTTGTCACCCTGGAACTGAAGAAAGCGGTGACCCTAGGATACCGAGTACTAAAAGTCTACGAAGTCTGGCACTGGAAAGAATTCAGCACCTACGATCCCGAGGCCAAAACGGGAGGTCTATTTACGGGGTACATTAACCACTACCTCAAGAAGAAAATGGAAAGTAGTGGTTATCCCGACACCTGCCACACCGAAGAAGACAAGACCCGCTTCGTCAACGACGTGTACGACACTGAAGGTATTCGTCTGGATCCCGCGTCGATAAAACCCAACAAGGGGATGCGGGCGTTTAGCAAGTTACAATTGAACACAGCATGGGGTAAATTCGGACAGAGAGACAACTTTCCCAAAACCGAGTACATCACGGAGCCCAGCGTCTATTTTGAAAAAATGTTGGACGTGACCCAGACCGTACGAGATGTGCAGTTAGTCAACGATAACATGGTATTAATGGAAACGCTGAAGAAAGAAGAACACGTCGAACCCTGTCCCATCACCAACGTGGTTATCGCCGCTTTTGTCACTGCTCAGGCCCGTTTGAAACTCTATTCCGTCTTGGAAAAGTTGGGAGAACGCGTATGTTATTTTGACACCGATAGCGTCATCTACCAATACCACACCACGAGATGGAATCCCCCGGAAGGTTCGAGTTTGGGTCAGTGGAAGAACGAGTTACCCGAAGATGTCACCATTCGAGAATTTGTAAGCGGAGGGCCAAAGAATTACGCATACCGCCAGAGCGATGGAAAAACCGTGTGTAAAGTCAGGGGATTCACACTGAATTATCGTGCCTCCCAACAATTAAATTACGTCACCATGAAGGAGAACGGACGGCACGTCAATCAAAACGAACCTCTGGTCATAGCCAATCCGTTCAAGATTACCAGATCACGTGACCGCCGTCTTTGGACACGCCCCGAGAATAAGAAATATAAAATCGTGTATGACAAACGTTTCGTTCAATTCAATGACGATGGCCAGCCAAACAACACTTACCCCTACGGATACTGACTTTCGGGTCTCGGGAACATGGCGAACGAACGGAGAAGAGGACGAACCAATACCAAAGCATGCAGATTTTGTCGAAAAGCTAAGACTACGATGGCTAAACTTTCGTGTCGACCAATGCTACCTACCCATCATAGAAAAAAGTCAGCACGATGAGTGCATCGGTTGCGAGTACAACCATCCCAGTCAGAGATACCATTCGTGTTTGGGACTAGGCGTCTCTTCCATAACGGGTCAAGCCTCACATCCCGTGGACGATTACAGTCACTACCTCTGGGCGGACGAGCCGAAATCAAAAGACATTTGTAGTCTGTTAGGCAGCATGGTGGATGATCCACAGGGTCAAGTTAAGAAATGGGAAACCGAACAACGATGGCAGGAAGACGTCATACAAACCTTGAGAAAGTACTGGGAGATCGTTCCTGGCTTTAAGACACCTATGATCAAACGCAAAGATGGAGTGGATCCCATACGACTATGGATGGACCTGTTGACGGCTAGAACGAAGGGTTGGTTCCCGGATGAAGAGGGTGTCGAAAGGATATCTTGCATGATAGGAGAAGGTTGGGAATCTATTGCCAGACATCTGGGAATCACTGAAGCGCGGATCGGTCAATTCAGGATGAATCACCCTAACGATTCACAGAATCAAATCTTTAACATGCTCAATCACTGGCGACAAAAACACGGTAATCGAGCCTACCTGATAACGTTGTTGGAAGCCTGTCACGTGAGTGAAGCCGTCATCGCATGGGAAGAATTGCAAACGTATGTTGACTACAGCCTGTATTTCCGATTGTACAATCAGAAGAAATAGAAAGAACCAACCAAAACGAGAGTTAGTGTGCAATACCGATTGCACCACCAGAAGAAATAGAAAGAACGAATCAAAAGAGAGTGTGACGTCACGACCAAATGAGTATAAGACGTGAAGTGGTAGATTGAATTTTCATTCTTTCTCGATGGCGAGTCAAGGTTGTTACTTCTGCAACGATGTCGGCCACTGGTATAGAGACTGTCCAGCACGTTTCCAACAGCAGCAAACAAGACAAGGCAGAACATCTTATGATTCTTACGGAACCCAACAAAGAACACCACAGCCAAGACAAGACAGACCAGCTTATGGGTCCTACGGAAATTGTTTCCTCTGTGGAGAGACAGGCCACTGGGCACCCCAGTGTGGCAAACGAACCGAAGTCCAAAAGGCGAAGAACGACGAAGAAAGACAAACCACCACCAAAAGAGAGAGAGAGAGAGAGAGAAATGGGGTTTAACGTCCACTCAACACAAACTAGGTCATTTCGGGACTAACATATGGTTTAATTTTTATTTCAATAATTCGCTTGCGCGTAGGGGTCTTTAGCAGTGGGAGGAAACCGGAGTGCCCGGAGGAAACCCACGAGGTTGAGAAGGCGCCCCTATCTCCATGCCACATACGCTCACACCAGGGCCACCACCAAAAGAAAGTGTTACGGAGTCAAGAGACCTACCGACGATAACCACAAGTGCCTCAACTGTGGACAACTCGGTCACGGTCTCTTCGAATGCCAAGAAGAAATCCAAGCCGAAGACAAGTTTGAAGCCGTTACCAATCGCATGTTCGACAACAACATTTATACACCAAGAGAAAACGCCCGTAGTCAACGATACTGGTACTGGTGTGGAGAATCGTTCGAACTCTTCCGGGGATACCAGGAAAAAACGAAAGCGACCGACGAAGATGTCCATTCCACCCGCTAGTCTTCCGGTTACCAGTGAAGTCCCGAACAGCGAAGCCGTAAAGCCGATTGCCCAATGTCTCTGGCTGGCGGAGAAGGACGTGGAGAGTTTGACCCGCGCACTCATCCAATGTGCAGGTCCGAGAGATATGAGTGAAGTTTTGTCGTACCCTCCCTCTTTCGATATGAGCGAATGGGTACCCGTCGTCGTCACGCTTGCCGAGGTGGAAGACTGGCACCCACATGATATGATGCAGAAGCTTATGGGACAAGTCTATTGGATTCCTCGCGTCCTGAGATGACAGAACAGATCCTGAAGAGAAACAGTCCAAACTAACGTTCTTTTTTTCTATTTCTTTTGTATTGTATGCCATGCTTTTTGTATTGTATGTTTTTATTGTCACATAAACATTGTTCTTATTTCACTCCATGTCTGTTGTTCTGTGGCGAGAAGGTATAAAAGGCAGGGGAAAAGGGAATGGGGGTAAACAGTGCAAGATGGATGTGACGTTCAAACATCCCTTTACCATGTTGGTCAGTGGTCCAACGGGTGTTGGAAAGACGGTCTTTGTACAGAAATTCCTTCAAGCGTCCCTGTTCGACGTCCCTCCCCAACGCGTCGTGTGGGCCTACGGGGAATGGCAAGAGAGTTACAGTCGGTTTCCTTACACCTACGTTAAAGGCTTGACAGATATTGACGATGTAATGGATCAAGTCAAAGGTCCACAAGTCTTAGTCGTGGATGATTTGATGGGAGAAGACACAGAGATATTGCAAAAGTGGTTCACGAAAAAGAGTCATCACCACGACACGAGTGTCATTTACATCGTGCAAAACTTGTTTGACAAGCAACAGCGTACCATCAGCCTGAATGCCCATTACTTGGTTTTGTTCAAAAATCCCCGAGACAAATCGCAAATTGGTGTGTTGGCCCGTCAGATGTACCCCTCCCGCTCCAAGTATATGCAAGAAGCTTATGAAGATGCGACGAGTACCCCTCGCAGTTACTTACTCATTGATTTGAAGCCCGACACACTCGAGACTCTGCGATTGAGATCCAACATTTTACCCGAAGAGCAACCTTCTATCGTCTACGTCCAAAAAGTATAAAAGGGGGACCTGTACCTCGAATTGACTCTGTTAGTAACGATGGCTCGCACCGGATCTTCGCGATCCCACGGTGCGAAGGCCGACTCGCCCGAAAATGAGGGCACCTAGACCACAATTGTTGCCCTCGTTAACGCCACCCGCGAGTCCCTTGTCTCCCTTTCCGGTCACACCACCACGCCTCACATCACCACCTTCCCCATCTCGACCCGTCTCTCCGATCAATCGAAAACCGAGGAGAGAAAAGAAGAATTCTATGAAAGGACTGAAGGCCTTCATTCGCAAGTTACAACATCTGACTCCCGATATGGCTTATGGACAGTTGGCCAAGAATACGGGCAGGGCACGTGTTGGTTTGTTGCAATGGTTCAAACTGGCGGCCAATCATTTGCTGAATGGTAACATCCAACCACTGCATGCTCAGCACAAGAAATGGGTGGAACGAAATCGACAGGTGTTGACCCAACTGACGGAGAAAAACATGCCAACGACCGAAAAACTTTCCTTGATCATGAAACCCGGAGGACGTGGATTTTTCGGGGGTGTGTTGATTCGAATCTTGGTGCGATGGAAGGAAAGACTGCAAGAGGAAAGAAACAAGCAACGAAATAAATTCGTTCGACGGACCGCTCAGCATGGAAAGGGATTGATCACCGATCAGACGGACCAACATCGAGCATTGCTTCGTAAAATGAGTAATCCACGAACATCACCCGACGTCAAAAGGCGACTTCTCAACCAACAGAAACAAGCAACGAAATAAATTCGTTCGACGGACCGCTCAGCGTGGAAAGGGATTGATCACCGAGCAGACGGACCAACATCGAGCATTGCTTCGTAAAATGAGTAATCCACGAACATCACCCGACGTCAAAAGGCGACTTCTCAACCAATAGGGTGGTGCGTTTGGAGCATTGCTCGCTATGGCTCTCCCGGCTTTGGCTCCCTTGGTATCTAAACTATTGGGAGGACAACAGGGTGGTAAACATCCCTTCCTTAGAAGGCACGATAAAGCGAACGCTATGGCTGCCGAGTTATCTAAACTATTTGGGGGATAACCTATTGGACAGAACGGTATAAAAAGGGAACCGGAGAACGGCCTCGAGCTCAGTCATGGAGACACTGCGGTATCTATTGAACACTGCACCCAAAGACCGCCCTCTTTTGCTCGAGACCCAACCCATTGTCGACGGTGTGTGCGAGTGTATTGGAAACCTGATTCGCGGTAACGTTCCTGTGACGGAGAAAGAAATCTAACGCTTGAAAAAAGACGCCCTCTTGTTACGGCGTTTGGGCACGTCCAAAACACCTTGGAAGACACGTCGACGACTTCTGAAACAACAAAAAGGGGGATTCTTCACCCGGTTGCTCCGGTCATTCCCGAAAGATGAAATTCGCCAAGAAAATGAAACTGGTACCCTTCGACGGACCCACCGACGTCAAACCCATCGAAGTCAGACAAGTCGAACCCGCGTACGATCGAGATCCACTGCAGCAAGCCGTCGAGAATGTTCACCAAGACATGCAACACGTGCTAAACGATCCAACTCTTACTGACGAAAATAAAATGCAACGGTACGGACAGTTGTTACACCGTTATCAAACGATGCAAAAGAAAAGAAAACAGACCATTCCCTTGTCGGACAAGAACATACCCGAGCAAAAAGAAGAAACTTCGGAGGCACCCATCCTGGAGTCGGTCCCCCGTGTCTATCAACCTCGGGCTCGCCTTTTGTTGAAACACATGAAAGAAAAGACACCTTGGTCGTGGAACGAGGACTTGGAATTGCTTCGGAATGGAGTGCGCGTACCCAACACCAATGCCATTGACATCGTGAACGACTTGGTTCGTCGGCGAAAGAATACCCAGGCTCCCTTGGGATGGTTTGGGGTGATGCAAAGTTTGAAAGCCACGAACGTACCGCGCGAAGCCATCGGGAATCAAGAACGGTGGAACGTGTTGTCCACACCACCGACACGGACTCCGCCGCGACCCCCTCGAAAGAAGAAAATCTCCAGTACGGATACCCCTAGTACACCTACTGGACAAGTCAGATCTGCGAGTACACCTACCAGGAGAGCCAGATGGATCCCTCTGCAAAAACTATAAATAGTCTGTTCACATGACAATCTGCTGAAACATGGAACGAAAGCTGAAGAAGGTCTATTACGATCTGAAACACCCGGCCGCTTTCGGTGGAGCCCTGGGTCTCCACAAAGCTACCGGCGTGTCCTTAGACAAAGTCAAGACATGGTTGAAACAACAAAGGGCGTACACCTTGCACAAACCACTGAAAAAGAAATTTTCTCGGACGCCCACAGTGGTGGCCGGCATAGATCATCAGTGGCAAGCCGACTTGAGTGATATGTCCGCCTTGGCCAAACAGAATGGGGGATACAGATATTTACTGTGTGTCATCGACGTGTTTTCAAAGTACGCTTGGGTGTTGCCCCTCAAAAACAAGACGGGAAACAGTTTGGTGGACGCCTTTCGATGGAATCTTTCAAAGTCGACAACCCTTACGACTTCAAACGGACAAAGGTACCGAATTCCTCAATCGAAAAATGCAGGCGTACCCGAAGAAGAAAAGAATTCATTTTTTCGTGACACACAACGTCGAAACCAAGGCCAGTGTGGTGGAACGATTTCAACGGACACTGAAAGAGCGCATGTGGCGATACTTTACTCATCAACAAACACAACGGTACATCGACGTGCTAGACGAACTGGTTCGGGCTTACAATGCTAGACGACATCGGACCATCGGTATGGCACCTAAAGATGTTCGCCCCGAACACGAATGGATGTTGACAACACCTTCACGTCCCCCGAAAAAGAAAAAAACAATGGATCTCGGTACGACCGTACGTTTGGCTTTACCGAAACATGGTGCCTTCGACAAAGGTTACTGGCCGAACTGGACTCTAGAAACGTTCAACGTGACACCCAACGTTGGTCCCGGTTACAAACTTTTGGACGAAAGAGGTGAACCCATACAAGGCACCTTCTATCCCGAAGAATTGCAAGCGGTCCAAGTCAACGATGATGAGATCTTTCCCATTGAAAGAGTACTCGAAAGAGAAAAAGACAAAGTATTGGTGAAATGGTTGGGCTATCCGACGAGTTTTAATTCGTGGATCGATAGGACCGGTCTCCAAAACGTATAAATAGGAGCAGTTTACAAAACGTATAAATAGGAGCGAGAAACGCCGGTGTCAGTCAACATGCAAGACGAAACCACGTCCACCACATCGCAGACGACATCCCACCATTGGTCGCTGTTGGGAAAACGCGTACCACAAGCGGAAATCGTCTTTTTCTGTCAAGTGATATTAGTGTACGTCGTGGCTGGAGTTTCTTTGTCCCAATTGGCCTTGAAACCCGACGGATCACAGACTACACTGTGGACAGCCTTACTCTCCAGTACCTTGGGTTACCTGTTACCTTCTCCGACCTTGAAAACCAAACACAATGAACAACGAACTACCCTTTTACGTCACGCTCCCTAGTGACAGTTGCAGTAAGTGGTATCCCGACAACACTATGTCCACGTATCGAACGCACTTGGACCCCCCACTCCGTCTCGATCATCGGGAATGGGAAGTGGGTCTGGCCGTGGCCAGCTTACCCAAAAAATGGAACAATGTCGATTACCTATACAACACGATTGGCCTACGCCTTCATCCCTGGGAAAATTCGATTGAAGAACCCGAACAAAAGATATGCCTGGATCGCCTAGACGTGGATCCCTCGTACTGTTTCAAGGGTGTAAAGGACGAAGAGATCAAGGGATCCATCGAAATGGAAACGCACATCAAGAGCGACGACTACGAGACGGTTGAGCACATCATGGATGTCCTGAACACTCAACTAGACGGTTTGTGGAAACTGTTCCCCATTCGCAAGCACCTCGGCAATCAACCCGTCCGCTTAGATCCCAACAACAAGGAAATGACCTACCACGAAAAGCAACAGCAAAGAAATTACGAAACTCGAGAGATGATGCGGCAAGGGGCCGAGCAAACAGGTCCCTTCGTTTCTTTCAAGAAAGACCACACCAGAGACAGAGTGTACCTGCAGATCAACCACATGGAAGCGCTTTACTACTTTGACGTGTTGCCGAAAATCGAACTCCGCCTGCATGGCCCCGTCGTGTCCATGTTGGGGTGGCCTGGAAGCGATTTGTTGATTTCCCTGCAGTTAATAGCTTTGACCGGCACGGATGGCCAAAGTCTACGACATTTCTACGCCGACTACCCCCCACACTTACAAGTAAAGTACGATCTGTTTTACCTGTACACGGACATTATCGAAAACCAGATTGTGGGTGACATGACGGCACCATTGATAGATGTGATTCCCTTTGATCAACTGTATCATCGTCCTTCCAGTATTCATTACTATCCCCTGCAGTACAATCTACTAAACTCCATTGGGGTCTATATAAGGAATGGAATGGGCGAAGCCGTGCCATTTATCGATGGTAAGGTGGTACTCCAACTTCATTTTCGCCGTCGACGATGATTCGGGTGTACAAAAGCGGTACGCTCAGGCAGCGAGGGTCCGGCGGTAGTCCATTGGTGTACAAGGGAGGAATTCTGCGACAACGGGGTGCTGGGCGATGGTCGGGATTGTTGAATGCCGTTAAATCGGTCGGAAAGACACTTTGGTCGGCCGGCAAAGCGGCCGTGAAAAAAATGCAGCCCAAGTGCTACCCAAAGTGGGACAGAGCGTGCTCGACGCCATCAGTGGTCGGGAAAAATGGAACTGGAAGAAAGTCGCGCAGGACACGCTACGACCCGCAGTGTCAAACACAATGTCCGACACACTGAAGAACGTGGTCGCACACCTGGAACCTATAAAAGAACCCCCGCGATACCCGTCCACTTCACATCGCCCGAAGAGGAAGAAGAAGACACAGGTCACCTCCCACAAACGACGCAAACCAGATATCTTCGACCATGGCTACGCAGGTAATGCGCAATGATTCCTGTCCCTGCGCGCGAGACGAATTGCAGAATTTGTTCAGCGTACCCGACACGCAGACGGCCATACACAAGGTGACCCAAATCAGAAAGTATCCTATGACGCCCGATCTGAACCACGACGGACCCATCGAATTTTATATTTCCAATGCCACCACCGATTTCATCGATCTGGCCAACATGACACTACACGTGGACCTGAAGGTGACCAAGAATGATGGGAGTGACTTGGATGCGGATAGTCAAGTCGCACCGGTCAACAATCTGTTTCATTCGTTGTTCAAAGACGTCAAATTACGCTTGGGAAAAGATGCCGAAACCTTGGTCACCGCGTCTCTGCCCAACTATCTCTACCGGGCTTACTTGGAGAATATGCTGAGTTTCGGTAAGGGAGCCAAGAACGATCACCTGTCAAAACAAGTCCTGTGGGAAAAAGATACCGCCCGGCAGTTCAATTCCACGAAATCCGTCGCCACCGGTGCGGACGGTGCACGACAGGCCCCGGTTAACAAAGGATTGGAACAACGCCAGAAAACCATCGCTGCCAGTCGCACCTTTGAATTGCAGTCGCGTCTACACTTGGACATGTGCTTACAGGGTCGGTATCTGCTGGACGGTGTGGACCTGCGATTGAAATTGGAAAAGCAATCTCCGAAATTTTTTCTGATGTACGGCGAAGGCAACGATGCAGAAGACTACAAAGTCGAGTCCACCAAAGCCTACCTGGATATCCCATTCGTCACCCTGGCTCCCAGCACCTACACACGCGTGGCCGAGCAACTTCAATCCTCTAACGCCAAATATCCTCCAATCAATTGGAAAACATCAAACTGACCAAGAACGGGGAAATTGTGGACGAATACGACGTCAACTTTCCCCAGCGACAAGCCATCGCACCATATCTGGATTTGATGAAAAGAGTGGCCGTCTTAAACACCAGAGAAGACCTGGACCTTCCTTTCAACGACTATATCAATGGGTACACTTTGTATTGTTTCGATTTGACCAACGACCACGGTGCCGACGGTAACTACTTTCATCCGAAAGCGGCGGGTAACCTGTCTTTGGAACTCAAGTTCGGTGCGGCCCCGACCAATCACCTCAGTCTTGTTCTGTTTGCCGAATACGACAATGTCTTGGAAATCGACGCTAACCGACAAGTCATCACCGATTGGTGAAGCTCTCTCCAATGAACAATTGACACGGGCATTAGAAACACATCTCCCCTCTAACGTATTCGGGGGCGTGTGGGCTCGTAATCACCTGTATACACTGCGACCAACCTCGTATCCCAAAGCCTACGTCATCAACACGGACGACGAAGACCAACCTGGTAAACACTGGACCGTGTTTGTGTGCGAAAAACCAGAACACGTTACCTTCTTTGATTCCTACGGCAATTCTCCTGATGTCTACGGAGAAGCCTTTCGACGTTTCGTCCAAGATCTACAACTCCACTACCAACCCCGATGGATTCAAGGACTCGACAGTGTCGTCTGCGGACATTATTGCTTGTATTATTTGTGTCATCGATTTCACGTACCTTCCCCTCGTGCCCTTTCTGTTTTCGGTCATGTGTATCGTGTGAACGATATACTCGTCGAACAATGGACTAGGGATCATGTTCCCGATTTACAACCTGAACAGAAGAAAGGACAACGATGCCGATGTTTTTTTGCATTGTAAATTTGCTTATTTTAATGCATGCTTTTTATTTCCTTCAATTTTAAGATTTCTTTTGTAGTTTTATGGTAACCATTTCATACAATCCAATTCTCTGTAACTGTAGTTCAATAAAATGCTTTGTCAGCAACATATCACGTGTCTTTTGTTTTTTTCACTCACGTCTCGCCCTCTGATTGGTGTAAAATGGTATCGTCCCAACACATTAGACTCGTCCCGAGGCATAAATTGCAGCATCGAAGCCAAAAGAAGTCACAGTCGAAATAGATCAAGTACGAAAAGATTACAGATTTTGTCAGACTTGTGGGGGTTACTACAATGTGTTTAGGGGTAATCGATCGGATGCTGATTACCTGATATGCTTTTGGTGTGGGATAGAAATTGGAAATACCTGTCATAGACGACACAAACATCTTGTCAAATGCCCAAAGAGACCTATACCACTGTGGTCAGATCATCCAAGGTGTTCCTGTTAGTGTAACATGAGGACCAACGGCCCTTTTCAGGGCCAACTTAATCAATGTAAAAGAGTTTTTTCCCCGCCCTCTCTTCTTCTTCTTCTTCCTCTCTCTCTCTCTCTCTCTCTCCGCGCGCGCGCGCCCCTCTTTGTCGGTCACGCACCTGAATAACCACACCTGTCAGGTCAAAACGAACTAGGTCGTACAAGGTCACGGCGAACTAGGTCACTCGACCAGGTCGCGATGTATTAGGTCACACCGAACTAGGTCACCGCGAACTAGGACAAGAGGTCACTCAGTGCAGGGGTCATCAAGTGCAAATTGCCAGACAAGCGGTACAACTACTACCAAGGTCCTGTATACACATTGGCGTGCACGTAAAAGATCCCTTGACAGATGGAATTCGATATAAGAGTAGGCCATAGTGCTGCTGCCCGGGCAAAATGTCCCTCATAGCACACTGCATTAGCCAAATTCGGATGTAAAACTATTTCATTTCGCTTACTAACAAGGAAATTTTGAGTTTGAATCCGGTGTTCATCGAGAAAATTTCCTGGCTTCATCTTTTGTCAGTGGTTCAGGACGGTGCATCCGGAATGGAACAATGTCTAATCATTCTGATGGGATGAAATATCAAGGGTCTGTTGACATGCACTTAAATGAACTAATGACATTTAGCATTCGAAATAAGGGTAGGCTGTGGAGCTGCTGTTCAGTTAAATATTCTTAATTTTATTGCATTTCAATTTTTCTACATTTCAGATAGCATTGTAAATATTATGCAAGCTGCAAGCATACCGATGTTTGACAAGAAGCATATTTTAAAATAGAGAGTGAATTAGATATTGGATTGACACGAAGGTCATCTCTCATAGACTACCAAGAACATTTGTTGGTCTGCGAATCAGAACGAAATAATTAATTTTGTTTTTTAATGGAAATAATAAATCTGAAATATGAATAGTTGTGGATTATAAAGCTTATATGTGTATTTACATTGCAATATAATAGAGGCTCACAAAATCTAAAGACTGTCCAACTTCATATGTTTCGCCAGGTAATACTGTTTCCCCCCCACTGCTAAAGACCCCTACAAGAAAGCAATTAATTGAAATAAAATTAAACCATATGTTAGTCCCAAAATGAACTAGTTTGTGTCAAGTGGACATTAAACCCCATTTCTCCCTTTCCCTTATACATTATAGTTGAAACTGTGAGTTTTTGTGATCTTGAAAATATACCATAGTTGCATTCACACATTGCAAGAAATGTTTCACACATTTGGTAATTTACATGATCAAAGAGAAACTTTACCAAATACATGGCAAAAGTAAAGTATGACATTTTCATTCACTGTGTCTTTATGTTTAGTTTTCATTGCCAATGGTTGGATAAATTTAACTTATCAATGCATTTATGTAGCCCAGTACGGTAGTAATATCATACATTTGTTGGTGTATGTTTAAAATTAAAAGTCACATAAAGCTACGTACATGTACACATAAATTCAATAGAGTTTCATTGTAAAATGTTTTATTTACATGTACGCACATGCAAGTCTTACATACATTTAAAGGCAAAAAGAAATGTTATTTCATGTAAAGGAAAATTCTGATAGACACATTAAAGAAATACCCCACATAACTTGTCGGAGAATTTCAGCTCAATATATTTTGCCATTTGAAAGGGGCTATGTAACTTATTTATTAAATTCGAATTTAATATTTCATGGTAAATGTGTCCAAATGTGAAAATACCTTATATGAATAAAACTCTAGTGTCCCAAAAATATTTTGAATATTGTGATCTGTGTATAAAAGTTAAAATGAATGATTTTATGCCATCATAAAGGGGGGTGCAAGTCAAATTCAATTCAAAAGTGAAAATTTTTGCAGTTTACTGAATACATGTAGGCTACACATGAGAGCTATATGTGTAATAGAAATTGACTTTTACACAAATATAAGGTTCATTTCATTGAGTGAGGAAAATTTATAATTTCATGAGTAGATCAATAGTCTCTATACCAAGTACATTCTCCCAATATTCAGTCAGAAAGAAATATTTCACAATAATCCAATGATTTCATTTAATATATTTATTGATTGTCCTTCCATCATGTTAGAAATTTATCGGTTTAAAAATCCCTGTGGTCATCAAATGAAAATTCTTCATAGAAGTAGAAGTAAATACAGTGGCTGCTAGTTTGGTTAGCTGAAAAAAATACATATTAATTTATTATTAGTATGTTTGAACATTTAAAATTTAAGGAAGTCTGGAATAAATTTGCAAAGTAGGTTCGTTGAAAACAGCCAATCAATCAGTCATCACTCCCTCAGTCTCAGTGAAATTACAAACAAGGGAAGCTTCGTCGTCAGTCCTGGAAAGCCTATCCTGTCGTGAATTTGAACTATTCCTAGTAGATCTACGGGTGCCAGTGGACTTTTAGTACATACTACAAGTACGGTCCATGGTAGTGTATTTTACTATATAGTATTACTACGGTACTACTAAAGACTACACCTAGTGAGTAGTTAGTGTAGGCCTATCTAATAAATAAATACTTTTATAAAAGTATAACTCTCAGGTTGTTTAACGTCTAAAAATTGTAATACTAATAGGCTACGAATAGTAAGCGGTGGGCTAAGTCAACATGAATCAGTGCTAGTCATGCACTGTGTGTGAGTGTTACATAATAATAGGTCGGCAACTAAAGATAAACACAGTGTACAACAACACTGCTTGTCGTCTGTCACGGGACTGCAAATAGTGCAAGTCCACGTGTAATATACTTATGTTCTTTGTCATATGTGTCTGTGTGAAGGACAACAATATGAGTGAAATAGTAACAGTGATGTTTTATTCAGATAGGCGAGCACATGGCATGTTTTACAAAACAGTTGTCCTGAACAATCCAATCTACATAAGGGAAGTAACTCTGGTCTGACCATTAAAGGGAAATAACTATGGTTAGTCCTAAAGGAGTCAGACAACTAAATATTAATGTATAATATCCTTACATCTCCCTTTCTTCAAAAGAAATGAAACTAACTTAAAATAAATACATCTAAATAGTTAACATCTGAACTTCAAATATTTCAAGTCATTAAACAAAAACCGATTAATTTTACAAACATTAATTATGTTCTAATTTCCAATCTTTCATAAGACATCACATGAGATTATTACAAATAAACTAACCATCATTATCAGGTTTCTACAAATCTTTTTGGACAACGGATATTTCTTTTAGGTCTATCATATTGTATATCCTGATAATTAGCATTTGAATTTACATCATCATCATCCTTTTCAGTGGAATTATGAACAGAATTTGGAACAAGCAATAATTGACGACGATTTCTTCTACAGACATTACCATTTTCTAATTTACATTGATAAGATCTAGGAGCAACTTGTTTAATAACAATAGCTTTATCAGCCCAAATACCACCCTTACTAACTCTAAAAACATTACCTGGACATAGTGATTCTAACTGTTGTGTTGAGTGTTTATCGTGATACAATTTCTGACTTTCTCCCATTTCGTGTCTCTTATTAACAACATAATCTGAATTAGGCACATTTAATAAATCAGTTTTCATTGGCAAATTAGTGCGTAATTTTCTGGACATTAATAATTCAGACGGTGATAATCCAATATTTTCTAAAGGAGTACTGCGGTAGGCTAACAAACCCATTTCAATATCTTCATTGTTTTCAAGACATTTCTTATAAATTGACTTAATTGTTTGTACAGTTTTCTCTGCTAAGCCATTAGAATTTTGAAATTTAGGACTTGATGTGACAGGTAAAAAATCATAATCCTTTGCAAATTGTCCAAACTCTGCACTACCATAACAAGGACCATTATCACTACATAATTGTAAGGGTAAACCATGCCTAGCAAAAACACTTTTCATAGCCCTTATAACACATTTAGTAGTCTGACTAGATAATTGAATTACTTCTGGAAAATTTGAATATGAATCTACAATAACAATATAATCTTTCTTATTTAATTCAAATAAATCCGTGGAAATTTTCTCCCAAGGCCTTTTAGCTAACTCATGACTTTGAAGTGGTTCTTGTGATTGTTGACTTTGATATTTTTGACAGCTTTCACAATTTTTAACCATATCAGCAATATCTGAATTTATATTAGGCCAAAATAAAACTTGTCGTGCTCGAAGTTTACATTTTTCTATCCCATATGACCTGTATGTATCTATTTAAGCATAAATGAACGTAATTTAACAGGAATTAAAATACGATTACTTTTGAAAATAACCTAATCAATAACTGACAATTCATATCTATAATTCCAATATGGTACTAAATCATCTCAACAATTTTTCTTACTATCAGGCCAACCTTTCAAAATTACATTTCTTAAGGCACATAAGGTTTTATCATTAGAAATTTCTTTCCGAATTACCTTAAATTTATAACCAGCTATTGGAAGTGAGTTACAATTACTTAGTACAAAATCTTCAACATATTCTTCCTCAACACTAGAAATTCGAGTACATTTTTACAGGTGCTCTAGACAAAGTATCAGATACAAACATAAATTTACCTGGCACATAAGTTAAACGAAAATCATATCTTTGTAATCTAAGTCTAAATCTTTGAATTCTAGGGGAACAATCATTAAGACCTTTTGAGAATATAGCTATGAATGGTTTATGATCTGTCTCAACTTCTATAACTTGACCATAAATAAATGAATGAAAACGCTCACATGCGTAAGTGATAGCTAAAGCTTCACGCTCTATTGATGCGTAACGACTTTCAGTTTCAGTCATGGCTCTGGAACCAAAAGTTACTACAAACCAGTCATTATCATGTTTTTGTTGTAAAACACATCCAATTCCCTTTAAACTTGCGTCAGTCGAAATTTTTATAGGTTTCAAAGGTCATAGGTCATAAAATTTAACAATAGGTTCACTAGACACAAGTACTTTAAGATCTTCAAAACATTTTTGATGATTTGGAGTCCAATTCCAAATATTATTTTTATCTAACAAAGATCTGAGAACAGCAGTTTTATCTGACAAATCAGGCAAAAATCTAGCAAGGTATGTTATCATTCCTAAGAAATATATTTTCCTGCGGTTGAGGGAACCGAATTAGGAGGAAAATAATTTCTCATCATATGCGTAGTAATATATGGGGTATGAAGTACTATTTGCAAGTAAATAGTCTTACGAAGTCATTCAGGTCGAAGTCGCCAGATTCAACAGACGTTTTTATAACTTAACACTGATTTGTTTTCATTACGTGTACGCCCGACAGATAGGTGTTTATCTGAGGCAACATAATGAATCAACACGAAAACATTCAGTCTGCTGTATCTTTAGCCGACATTTTGAATTTAGTAAAAAATCAGAGAATTGAAACAGAAAAGAAGTTCGATTTGTTACGAGCAGAATTACATGGGACTGTGCAGAAGTTTTCATCTGACGTGAAGAAGATCAAGACAGATCAAGATCATGATTGGAAGTTTAAAGGCAATAAAATTCAATTTGGTTTCAACGTAGAACTCGGAGATAAGATCCAACATATAAGAAATGCAGCTCATAATGACGACAGAGAAAGTTTAGATGGCTTAATAGATATCATTCCTAAGAAATATATTTTCCTGCGGTTGAGGGAACCGAATTAGGAGGAAAATAATTTCTCATCATATGCGTAGTAATATATGGGGTATGAAGTACTATTTGCAAGTAAATAGTCTTACGAAGTCATTCAGGTCGAAGTCGCCAGATTCAACAGACGTTTTTATAACTTAACACTGATTTGTTTTCATTACGTGTACGCCCGACAGATAGGTGTTTATCTGAGGCAACATAATGAATCAACACGAAAACATTCAGTCTGCTGTATCTTTAGCCGACATTTTGAATTTAGTAAAACATCAGAGAATTGAAACAGAAAAGAAGTTCGATTTGTTACGAGCAGAATTACATGGGACTGTGCAGAAGTTTTCATCTGACGTGAAGAAGATCAAGACAGATCAAGATCATGATTGGAAGTTTAAAGGCAATAAAATTCAATTTGGTTTCAACGTAGAACTCGGAGATAAGATCCAACATATAAGAAATGCAGCTCATAATGACGACAGAGAAAGTTTAGATGGCTTAATAGATGATGTTATGACCAAACTAAGTGAAAGAAATAAATTGATTAAAATAGCAGATTCATCGGCAGGTGGCTGGGAGACTGTCAACCAGTATGTATCTAATCCCTTGGCCAGTGATTCGGAAGACGAAAGGAGAATTATCAGAGCTGAGCAGAGAGCATTGAAGAAAAGGAAGGAGTTAAAAGGAAGATCTTCCGTTCCTAAGAGGAGGAAATTTTATGATAGTAATGGCAGTTCGGTGACAGCAAGTTCGTCTAACTTTGTTTCCAGTGTTCCTGCAACCAGTGGTGGGGGCAGGAACTATTCATTTCGTCCCCAACAAAACAGAGGTTCCTGCTACAACTGTGGAGAGTTCAGTCATTACAGAAGAGATTGTCCCCACACCAACTCTTACAACAACACAACAACCCTTAAATCAACATAGTTACGAGATTTCAACCTGTATAAAAGATGAGTATTTTCATGATTTTAATGATTGTAATGTAGATCAGCCGGTCGTAGAGAGGTTCACGCATGATTATTTCGAATATGAGGAAGGTCAAGCTAACATTTTAGTTAAAGGTCGATTACGCAAAAATGTAAAATTCTGGAAAGAAATTAACTGTAATTCGTATATATTAGATGTTATTGAAAATGGTTGCAAGATTCCCTTTAATGATATTCCAGATTCTAAGTTTTTAAGAAATAATAGATCTGCCTTAGATAATTCAGAATTTGTAGAAGGGGCTATTAAAGATTTAGAGGTAAGGGGTTTGGTGAGTAGATGTCAAGTTCCCCCAAGAGTTGTTAATCCGCTCTCAGTATCTATTCAGAGTAGTGGTAAGAAAAGGTTAATTTTAGATTTGAGAGAGGTTAATAAATTTGTCGGTAAGCAGACGGTTAAATATGAGGATATTCGTACGGCATTGTTATATGTTAAGGAAAAGTCCTGGATGTTCAAATATGATATACATGCTGCTTATCATCATGTCGAGATTTGTGATGCACACACACAGTTTTTAGGTTTCTCATGGGTCACGGATGGAGTTGCAACCTATTATAAGTTCTTGGTGCTACCATTTGGTCTAAGTACAGCACCTTTTTTATTTACTAAATTATGCAGAGTTTTGGTCAAAAAATGGAGAAGTGAGGGTAAATATATTGTTATGTATATCGATGATGGTTTTGGTGTTCATGATGATTATAATATGGCACATAAGATTAGTCAAGATGTTAATAAAGATCTTTTAGCTAGTGGGTTTGCTCCTAAAAATGAGAAGTCAGCTTGGCAGCCTGTACAAGAGTTACTATGGTTAGGAGTGGTGATAAATTCTGAAAATGCAAATTTGAGGATTCCACAGAGACGATTAGATAAAATCTTACGATGTATAGTTCAAATTCAGCGTGATTGTATATCGAATAAGACAGTAGCTGTGAAAAAGGTAGCGAGTGTTGTCGGCCAGATTATATCTATGTCTATTGTTGTTGGAAGTATTTCCCAAATCATGACACGATCATTGTCTATTGATATTTTAAATGGGTTTAGTTGGGATTCTAAAGTACGTATTTCTGAACAGGGCATTCAGCAGTTATTTTTTTGGAAGGAAAATATAAGTAAAATTAATTCTAAAGTCTTAAATTTTCAGCCTGGCTGTGAACGAATAGTGTATTCACATGCTAGTAATGAAGGGTATGGGGGTATTGTGTACAAGCCTATCGTGATTTTGTTCATGGTTTTTGGAGTGCTGAGGAAGCGATCAAGAGTTCTACTTGGAGAGAACTTGAAGCTGTTCGTCGTATTCTTAAATCTATAGTACATATTTTAAAAAATAAAAGGTTGAAATGGTTTTCAGATAATCAGAGTGTGATTTCTATTGTTCAGAAAGGTAGTATGAAGGCAGAATTGCAATGTATTGCATTTGAGATATTTAGCATTTGTTTAGAAAATGGAATTATTCTTTATCATGGTAGGGTAGAAACTGTTTTATTGTACCACCCGTGTGTCTGATAGCACGTGTCATGAAATATGTGGTTGAATGTAAAGCTTATGGTACAGTAATTATTCCGTTATGGAAGTCGGCGAGTTTTTGGCCGTTGATTTGTCCGAATGGTTACAAGTCCATATCTGCTATTAAAGATTGGGTTGATTTACCACGTAGAAAAGAGTTTTATAAGTCCTCGTTGCATTATGAGAGTATATTTGGCACGAAAGATTTAAATTTTCGGATGTTGGCTCTAAGAATTGATTGCCGTAGTTAGATACGGCAATTTGAGCTTGAGAAGGCTGGTGATAAGTCGAGGTGACTTGGATTAGTTGAGATAACTAATGGTTGATTACATGATGTGATGTTTGTAGTATAACTGAGAGATTTTTGTTTATCGGTGTGGTTTATAATGTAGTCTTAATGTTAATCATACATAATAATAGAATAATTTGTATAGTGTTATTGTCATGTTATAACTATTTTTTAATGTTGTCTTCTAAATATTTTTAGAACTGCTTATGGGACAGAGTTAGACGAGTTACCAGTAAGTTTATCATCATCTGTGAATGTATTACCCGAGTTATTAACCGATGTTAAGGCGAAATCTACAACTGTGAAATATTATCGGGGTTATTTGGCCTGGAAGAATTGGTTTCGATGTAATAATGTGCAAGGCAATGTGTTACCTGCTAACCCTTTACATGTTGCGTTATATTTAACATCTCTGATACAAGAAAAGAACAGTATAAGTCCGGTGATTCATGCTGTCTACAGTCTGAAGTGGGTTCATTCGTTAGCTAATTTGACTTGTCCTACAAATTCTAAACTGGTGATTAATGTGTTACAGGCTGGAAAACGACGTTTAGCGAAACCTGTTAACAAAAAGCTTCCTGTTACTGCAGAACATTTAGAATGTATGTATGATAAAACGTTTGTTCCCAGATGTGCTTATAAACAGAGAATAATTTGTGCTTGTTTGTTGGCGTACAGTGGCTTTCTTAGAAGTGCCGAATTGTTAAATATATCTACTTCGGATTTAAGTTTTGAAGAGACCCATTTGTCTATTTTTCTTGAGAAAAGTAAGACTGATATCTATAGAGATGGTGCATGGGTTGTAATAGCACGAACGGGCAACAAATTGTGCCCTGTTAAGAATTTAGAGCATTATTTGGATTGGGCTGGGTTAAATAAAGATGAAGATATGTTTTTATTTCAGGCTTTGAGTAAGGGTTCAACGGGATATTGTATTAAGGGTATTAACAAAGCACTTAGTTATACTAGATTAGTAGAATTGTTTAAAGAAGCGTTTCAAGGAGTAATAGATTGTTCAAAATATGGGTTACATAGTTTGCGTGCGGGAGGGGCGACAGCGTGTGCAAATAGGGGTATCCCTAATCGTTTGTTTAAGCGCCATGGGACATGGAAATCTGAAAATGCTAAAGATGGTTATGTCAAGGACGATTTGAAACAACGTCTTAGCGTGTTTTTGAGTTTGGGTCTATAAGGCAAATCCAATTTAAATTCTGATTTATGATACCAGTTCTTTCTTTGATATTCAGGCGGTTCGACGCTGCATACCACTAGAAGTGTTATGGGTTTTGATATGGAGCAGGGGAGGAAGAGAAATATATTTTCCTGCGGTTGAGGGAACCGAATTAGGAGGAAAATAATTTCTCATCATATGCGTAGTAATATATGGGGTATGAAGTACTATTTGCAAGTAAATAGTCTTACGAAGTCATTCAGGTCGAAGTCGAAAGATTCAACAGACGTTTTTACAACTGAGTAATCGGATTAGTGTAGGTTGTGAGATAGAATATATAATCGTTTTGTAATGGAATTGCAATTTTTTATTGTTAAATATTTAACTATACTCGTCCGCGTATAGCTCCGGAGACAGCTACTGCGTGAAGGCGGACACATATTTCCTATTTTCCCCAATGGGTATTTTTAGGTTTTTTCTGGTTGGCGGGGCTGTCGGCGATGGAGAAAGGTTGTAAGACATTGAGTTATATCTGAGTAATGGTGTAAGTTATAGGGTAATGATTGTAGATATACTGCTGTTTGTATATAATGATGTTTGTATATAAGGAAAGGTGTAAGATATAGATTAATGTTTGAGTTATGGTGTAAGATAGTAATGTTTGTTTGTATATAATGATGTTTGTATATAAGGGAAGGTGTAAGATATAGATTGATGTTTGAGCTATGGTGTAAGATAGTATGCCTGTCTAATGATGTAGATAATAATATAATGTATATAGATGATATATAATTAAAGGCGGTTCGACGCTGCATACCACTAAAAGTGTTATGGGTTTTGATATGGAGCAGGGGAGGAAGAGAAACGCTGAATATCTTGTTTACACGTAGGTCTCTCCATATCATTTATTGCGTCAACCTTTCTTTGATCAGGTTTCAGTCCATCTTTAGAAATAACCTCACCTAAGAAAACTAATTCAGGAACACCTATTTCACATTTGTCTTTTTTCAATTTAAGACCTACTTCTCGCGCTTTATCTAACACCAATCTTAAACGAGAATCATGTTCAGTTTCATTGGAACCCCAAATTATGATATCATCTATAGAAGTGTCAACTCCTGTGGTATATTTCTGGTGCACTACAGATTCTAAAAGGTAGTCTCAGGAACCGATATCTTCCATACGGCCTATTGAATGTACATAGGTAAGAACTACTTTCATTCAGTTTTAGTTGCCAAAATACATTTGAAGCATCTAATTTACTAAATATTACCGCATTTGCGAATTTAGACGTAATCTCTTCTCTTGTGGGTAACTTATAATGTTCTCGACAAATCTCTTTATTCAAGTTTCTCGGATCAAGGCATATTCTGATTTTTCCATTACTACGATATACAGGACATAAACTGTTAACCCAATCTGATAGCTCTTCTACTCTGGCAATAACACCATTACTCTCCATTTTCTCTAATTCTACCTCTGGCAATAACACCATTACTCTCCATTTTCTCTAATTCTACTTTCAATGTTTCTTGAACTGCAAATGTTTAACTCGACAGGCTTCAACTACAGGAACAGCATTTTCTTTTAATTTAACATTTACTTCTCCTGGTAGACATCCTTGACCAGTAAATAAATCAGAATAATCTTCAAAAAAACTTAACAGACTTCTGTGACTGATTATTTGAAATTGTATAAACTAATTTCACCAATTCCATTCTTTCACAAGCCCTTCTTCCAAGTATAGGTTTGACATTACCTTCACATATCATAAATAAAGTCTTGTAAACATGATCTTTATGTTTGACATCTAAACAACATTGACCAAGAACAGGAATATCTGTATTATTAAAAGCTTTCAATCTTGTTTTGGTTTTCATCAATTTGGGCCTCTTCTTTAATTGTTTAAATTCGGTCTTGCCTAACACATTAACATCTGAACCAGAATCAAGATTTATAACCATTATTGTATCATATATATCTGATTGAACTGTCCAATCTTCATTTTTATTCTTCTTCTCTGTTGAACCAATAAAAATACATTATCATCCTCTTCATCCTCTTCATAATCTGCATCTACATTACTGACTCTTTTACCACCATTCTTATATCTTCTATTCTGTTGTTGATTATTATTACCACTTTGATAATTACTGTAGTTTTCTGGGCCTTGCTCTATCTGACGTATTACTACCTGGGCACATCTTTTGAAAATGGTTGAACCCATGACATCTATTACATCTCTGACCTCAGGCTGGACATTTACCTCCTCTATGTTGAAAATAACCACAAGCTTTACATCTAGTTGATCAATCTGCAGCATAATTACGATCAGGTGGTTGTGGTGGAGTAGGATTATATGATCTATGTCGAAAACTAGTCTTTCTATGTCTGTCGTTGTGAACACCATGAACTTCATTAGAAGAACTTTCACTTTCAGCAACTGATTTCTCTGACATCTGTTTAAATTGAGTTCTCTGAGCTGTTCTACACATGTCTATACATCTGTCAAGTGTTAAATCACCTTCACTCAATAATTTAGCTTTAAGATGAACATCTCTAACACCTTCAATAATTCTGTCACGTAAAAGACCATATTTTTAATTCACCATGTTGACAATCCCTAGCTAATATACGTAATTCTGTTAAGAATTGGTCAAATGATTCATCAGGATTTTGTACTCTATGATTAAAAACAGACCTGTCAAAAGTTTCATGTTTTTTAGGGTTACAAAATTGTTCAAATGTCTGGACCAGTGGATCAAGCTTCTCTTCTTCATCTGCAGGAAATGTGAATGTATTAAATAATTATATAGCTTCTTCACCTGCAAGACTTAAGAATACAGCATGTTGTGACCTTTGACTCTTGGAATCTCTCCCAATGGCTACCATATAAAGTTTAAATTGTTGATAAAATCTCCTCCAGTTTTAGATGTTTTGGTGCAGGTATTTCAGACATTTTAGGTTCAATCTACTCCTTACTTCTGACACCATGTAATATACTTATGTTCTTTGTCTTTGTCATATGTGTCTGTGTGAAGGACAACAATATGAGTGAAATAGTAACAGTGATGTTTTATTCAGATAGGCGAGCACATGGCATGTTTTACAAAACAGTTGTCCTGAACAATCCAATCTACATAAGGGAAATAACTCTGGTCTGACCATTAAAGGGAACTAACTATGGTTAGTCTTAAAGGAGTCAGACAACTAAATATTAATGTATAATATCCTTACACCACGTTGTCGCTGAACGCTTGAATGAACATTTTGTCTTTTAAAAATATAATCACTATTGAATTTCTTACCTGTGGAAGGTTATTCCATTTAATTTTGATGCGGGGTTTTGGTTATTTGTACAGTTAATGGCAAAACACTGTGTCCCTTTGGTGGATACTGAAAACGTAAAAGTTTTGTTTTGCTTCGCGTAATCAAACGACGTCATTTTGTTGTGCATGATCAATGTATTAGTATGGCTGACCTCTGCGCATGTTGTGAAAGCGGCATTTGATTGGCCGTGGCCATTCTAGTCTATTTCTATGTCCAGAACGTGTTGGGGCATAAATCGACGACCACGTGACGTCAGATATAAAAGTTGAAGGTCCGCCATGATTGTAGACTTCCGCACATGCGCATCTCTACACACTTTTCAAACACGTTCAGGACGTCAGAAGTAACTTACATGAAACGTACCTGAACGCGTGCATAACTTACCCGTCGCGCACCTGTAACATACGCCTAGCGTGTAAGCAATACGTCGGCATCCGCTGAAAATTTTATGCATGCACAAAATTTTGGGCCACGTTCAACGTACACCATTTATACCATCGTTCTTCAGCATGCTCGTAACTTGTTAAAAAGGTACACATAACGTATTCGACGTACACCAGCGTGCTCGCTAAATTTCTCAAACGTTGGCATACGCTGATGCTATACGCCAATGTGTGACAGCCCTATAATGTCTTGTTGGTCTAGCGAGCCCCAGCGTATATAATTGACCTCACGTGGTCGTCCAAATAAGACCCAACACGTTATGGATAAGTTAGACCTAAGGTAGACTAACGTTGAACATCAGTTCTTCATAAGTCAAGAACGCTAAAAAGTCGTTGGGCACACGCTGTCATATACTTGTATAAGTTATGTTTACGTTGGATAATAAGTAACTCATACGTTAAACATAGGTTATATATTCGTTCAGCGCGTTAGAAGTACGATTTTTGAATTCAACTTCAGCGTATGCCAGCGTGCTGGATAATTATTTCATACCTCGGAATAAGTTGTCTAAACGTTATAGTGTGACAGGCCCATTACATACAATAGACATGTAAAAGTATATTGGTAAACTTATAAGATACCATAACGTATAAAAGACACGTGAAAGTAATTTTGTTAACTTATAAAGAAACAACAACATATAATAGACATGTAAAAGTATATCGGTAAAATTATAAAAATATTTTCTCACAAGGCTAAAACATGTTAAGAGCTAAGTAAACTTATAATCAATTAAAAACCTTAATAAATAATTCTGTTTTAAGATTCTTTTTTAAAATGCTGAAAGTTGGGCTAGGTTTTGTGGTGGTGGACAAATCATTCCAACGTTTAGTGGCAGCCACTGAGAAAGAACGTTCACTAAAAAGAAACTTGGATTTTAGAACGTTGAGGAGGTGTTGATTTACTGAACGTAGTTGGCGTGAGGGTTCGTATTTTGATAAAATATTATGGAGATAGACTGGTGATCCTGGACAATTTAAAGATAAATAAGTGAGCCAGAGAACTTTAAAATCAATCCCATAGGGAATAAGGAGCCAGTGAAGCTGCTTCAAACCTGGGGTTATAGGGTAACGTGATCGGGTTAATGACACAATTCTTGCTGCTTTATTTTGTATAAGTTTTAAGGGGTATAGTGTTGTAACAGGAAGAGCAACTAATAGAGAGTTACAATAATCTAAACGTGAGGTCTTTACATACTGACAAAATATGAGACTGCATATTTAATGATGAGTCGGACATGACTCCAAGGTTGCGAACACCGTGTGTCGGTCCAACACTTAAGTCTCCAATTTTCACAGAATCACAGTTTATATTCAAAATACTTTTACGTTTTGAAAGGCGAATGACGATTTTAATATCATTCATCTTTAACAGATTTTGTTTCATCCACAATCTTATGTCTGCGATACATTTTTCAAGTTTAACAATATTTTGTTCTTCATCAGAACTGTTCAGCGCAATGTAGAGCTGAGTGTGATCGGCGTATAAATGGTAACTTATTCCATGTTGCCGAATGATGTCACCATATTTGAGTGTCTGTGGGTCAGATTTGCAATCATTAATAACTATCATCTGTTTGCGACTTTCCAAATAAGACGAAAACCAAGACAGTGCAGATCCATCAATGCTAAAACGATGTTTAAGACGGTTCAAGAGTATCGAAATGTCAATTGTGTCGAAGGCTGCACTGAGATCTAGTAGTACCAGAAACACACAGCCACTGTTTTCCATTCCTTTAACAATGTCATTGTGTACTCGTACGAGTGCAGTTTCCGTGCTGTGTCATTTCTTGTAAGCCGATTGAAATGGTTCATCAAGTTTGTTGATTTCAGTGTGAGACTTGAACCTTGCAGCGACCACCTTCTCTATGACTTTCGAAAGAAATGACAGGTTGGAGACAGGGCGGTAGTTTGTTAAGTTCTCTGGATCAAGAGTTGCCTGTTTTAGTAAGGACCTGACAAGAGCATTCTTTAGGGATGCAGAAACATACGCATCTTCTAGTGAGCGATTCACAATATGTGTAACAACAGGACAGAGAGCAGATGAGCAAAGTTTTAATAACCATGTGGGTCCAAATCACATGACTTACTTGCAGATTTTGAAATAATTTTAGACACTTCAGACACTGTTGTCGGGTCAAAACTTGTCAGTAAAGCGCCTATAGATGGTTCATTGTAGTTTGAGACTGTAGATACTGAATCTTCCAAATCAGATCGTATTTTTGTAACCTTTTCACAGAAAAACGACGAGAACTGCTCCGACAGGGTTTTAGCACATTTTACTGGGTGGATCAGTTTTTTTCCTTTTGGTTAAGAAATACTATCTGCGATCTTGAAAATTTGCTTGGGATTACTTTTATCTAGTTCTATCTTGTTTTAAAAAACAGTTTTAGCCTGTTTGATTAATTTATTGGTATTAGTTCTATGATGGTTATATATTTGCCTATGAATTTCGAGTTTAGTTTTCCGCCATTTATTTTCTGCTGATCGTTTGGCTTGCTTAGAGTTTAATATTTCATCAATAAACCACTTTTTGTTAGGTCGAATAGTTATTGTTTTGGATTTCAAGGGGGCATGTTGATTTAATACATCACTAAGAATTGTGTTATAGAGAAGCACTTTTGTTTCAATATTATGAACCTCTTGTATCTAGGGTATTGATTTGGATGAAACAATGTCATTCTCAAATTGATTAACGTCAATATCTTTTACTTTACGGAAAGTTATTTCTTCTTTGATGGGGTCAGGCTTTTTCAATAATAAATTCGCAAATATAGTATAATGGTCTGAAATCGCATGGTCAATCACTTGTAAGCTGTCAACTAAATTGTCGTTGAGTCTTGTAATCAGCAGATCTAGTGTATGACCTTTTCTATGAGTCGGGTCATTAATATGTTGGTGTAAGTTGCAGGAAATTAACAAATCTGTAAACTGTTTGGATTTGAAGTCATTGGTGTTGTCAATATGGAGATTGAAATCCCCCACGATGACCAAGTGTCCTTTTGCTGTGAGAATCTCATGAAAAAATCTGGTGATTTCAGTTTAAAAAAAGGTGTTAACAGTCACCTTATTACGAGATGATGTTGTAGGACGATATACACTTATGAGATGAATGACATTGCTGTCTGAAGTACTTCGAAACTTGTAAAATCCGGACTGGGAATAACGGAAACTTGAATTCCTTTTTTTATGTAATACCCCTATTCCACCTCCCCTCGTGCATTCCCTATTTAGTAGCACAGCAGAGTAATTTTCCGGGGCTAGTTCGTAAACACTAACAGAATCTGATGAGTTGAACCAACTTTCAGTGATGACAAAGATGTCAAAATCATGGTCAGTCACATATTCTTATAATTCCGATGTTTTATTTCTTGCCGAGCGTACAGTCAATAAGCCAAACTTGAAAGTGTCACTGTAGGTTACTCTAGGGATCAGAACTAAATTATTCAAATCCACTGCATTGTACCTTGGACGCTTGTCTTCCTTAGACCCAGTTGAGAGGATCACAGATATTTGATTTTGATGAGTGTCATTTAGATGAGTAGTAGGTCTAGACTTATTTTTCCTTCTCGGTGGTTTATGCCTAAGACTTGATTTTGGGATTGCTTTTAAAAACTGTTTACCTTTAAGTACAAGCTTAAAGTTACTCAGTTCTAAAAGCTGGTCTCTACTATATTGAAGTGTAGGAGGTGAGTAATTACTCATACACATACTTTATACTAGTCTAGTACAGCAACACAAATCACATGCATGTAACTAAAACTTTATGGCTCAATGATCCTTATATAACTATACGTATCTCAGTTTCGGATTCTATTATACCACGTTTTTTGTACCGAAGTCGCGTTCTGTTTGTATAGAACCAGTATAAGTCGAGCATGCCACGGTTATACCAGTCTCTGATTCTAGTTTACCACCTTTTTTCTTTTTTTTTTTACCGAAGTCGCGTATAGATCCAGTAAGATGAGCGTTGTACGGGTATCTCTGTCTCGGGTTCTATTTATACCACGTTTTTGAACCGAAGTAGCGTACCACGTCCTGTTTGTATAGAACCAGTAAGGCGAGCCTGGTACGATTATCTCAGTTTCGGATTCTATAATACCAAGTATTTTTGTACAGAAGTCGCGCACCACGTTCCGTTTGTATAGAACCAGCGAGGCGAACTTGGTACGATTAGCTCAGTCTCGGATTCTATTATACCAAGTTTTTTTGTGCCGAAGTCGCGCACCACGTTTCGTTTGTATATTCCAGTAAGACGGGCGTGGTACATTTATCTCTCTCTCGGATTCTATTATACCACGTTTTTAAACCGAAATAGCGGACCACGTCCCGTTTGTATAGAACCAGTAAGGCGGGCGTGGTACGATTAGCTTTGTTTCGGATTGTATTATAAAACGTTTTTTTTTGAACCAAAGTCGCGCACAACGTTCCGTTTGTATAGAACCAATAAGACGAGCGTGATACGGTTGTATCAGTCTCGGATTCTATTATACCACGATTATTTTTTACCGAAGTCAGGTACCACGTTCCGTTTTTATAGATCTAGCAAAGCGAGCGTGCTACGGTTATCTCAGCACCGGATTCTATTATACCACCTTTTGGAATAGGAAATTAACCTACCCAAGCGAGAATTACGCGCGTGTTTTTGTTTACACGTCGCCATTTTGAATTGAAAGCAAGAACAAAACGGATAATTAAACGAAGTCAGACGAATAATCAATCCTTTTTAGTCATCATATTGACGATGGAATAGATGTGGATGCAAATATGATGAGGATCTATCCAAAGCCTGAAGAAAATTTGGATCAAAAGGCAATCTTTTCCGATATTTCTGACAATGAACCGTGATTGAAATTTAGGTATTTTCAGAGAAGGATTTGACCGACTGGTTTAAGTGGACTGTATCCAAAAATACTTTACAAAGGAACTTTTGAGCGTTAAATACTATCAAGTCTTGCAGTGTGTGGAGAAATAATGTGGGCGGAAAGAAAATTCTGAAAGATATCTTAGACATGGAGTATGGATAACCGATTTAAATATGCCGATAAGTACACCGTCTATTTCGTTACTGCATGCTACAAACTGTACCATAACTTTTTTTATTGTCAAAAGAACAAAATTTTATGTCTGTGTTCTTTGTATTATCTGTATTATTTCGATCATCTATATTATCAGCGGTTGATATGAGCAGAATATATCGACCTTGGATAACGTCATCAGCGGTTGATATGAAATATCAATGTGCCATGACGTCATCAGCGGTTGATATGAACCGAATATATCAACCTCTGATGACGTCATGAGAGGTTTGTTATGAGATATAACTGCTATGGACATCAAAGAAAAAACTACTACCAGTTGTATATGTTTTTAAACAATCAACTCAAGGTACTCTCGTATCAGCCACATATTTTATTATACCCCGTTTTACTTGCCACGTTTTATTTTATATCTACCTACCATGTAGGGTCTTTTTAAATCGGGTACAATATGGCCTATAAAAACATCAAAATGGATTAAATAATCAACATAATTTTAACAATTTTAAAAATAAGCCAAAGTCGAGTACCACGTTTCAGTTTTGTAGGAGAAAGTCGAGCGAGGTACTGATATGGCCGTTTTCATTAGCCCAGTCGGAACAGAACAGTAGGACGTCAAACCCCATTTCATTTCATTTCCAATATATCCCGTTGGATCTTTTTAAATAGGGAATAGTATAATAACTTTTACACAGTATTATTACCGATCGGTTTTCTGTATTGTAATTAACCGGGATACGGTTATCTCAGCCCCGGAATACCACTTTTTTACTGTCAACTTATCTCCCTTTCTTATCGCCCCTATACAGGATTATACTACGTTAGTTTTTAACTTCCGGGTTTTGTTTCATATCTACGCATAGTCGCATACATAATATTCCAATATACTACGTAGGGTCTGTTTGAATTGGGTTTAATAACTGTTACATCGTATTATAAACAGTATAGTATAGGTACAGCTCGATGCATTAACCGACCGATCGGCTGTTTGTATTGTAATTTATTTTAAGTTAAAGTGTAAATATCACATATAAAAACATCAAAATTGATTAAATGATCAACATAATTTGCGAAATTAGCTTTATATAATGTAAAAGGCCTATAATTAAATAGTAAGTGGTACCGGAAAAGCGTACCACGTTTCGTTTGTATAGACGCAGTAAGGCGAGCGTGGTATTTTGAAGCGTGGTATTTAGCCGCTGCCACTTGGAATATAACAACTTAAAATATCAATTATTTCCTTAAATTACAGTTGCGCGACTATGATAATCCTGAAACGTATCTCTCCATGTCTCGTATCTCTTTACATCCAGCTGCAGGTGTATGGCTCACACTTGTTTTATAGATGGAGTATCTACATCGCACCTGTGGCACGGGTCAAGTTAATATTTGAGGATTTATTAGTACATCCATGCACTCAACTGGTCTTGTTTTCCAGAAAAGTAATTTATATTATTGTTGAAAGTTCGTAAGAGTGACTATCTACTTGTAGCATATTTATGTTACTATGGATGACATCTATAAATGAAATAAATAAAAGCCACGGCTATTTCATTCGCCAAATTGCGCCAATAATAACATTAAAGGTCACATAAGACGTATAGCCAATGATTACTACAGTGTATCCTCTTTACACAAATCTGATTAAAGTTAATTCAGCTATCTTCACTCAATGTCGCAATAGGATACATCCCGTAAAACTACTTTGCCAATTATAGAACACACCCTTAAATCCCTCAAACGCAAGTGACGTCACAGTAGCCGTATGATTCGGAATGCTTGTTGTTGTTTATTACAAATTTAATGTTGCATACATTATATTTGATATTATAGACAGGTTGATTTAATAGAATTATTTACACTTAATTGGTTGAAAATTGGTAAACACCTAAAATAAAAAGCCCGTGTATATTAAAAGTCACCTTAAAATTGGTAAAATACAAAAATAAAAATGTCCTTGTATATCAAAAAGTCACTTTAAAACACACTCATCAAATCGCTGTTGTGCGAAGAGAGGACGAATCATCTTCTCTCGTTGTCAATGATAAAAACATAATTTAAAAAACAGGAGTTCCCGCTCACTGATGTTTGGCGTCAACAGTACGGATAGAACAAAGTGTGAAAGGAAAAAGAATCCGCTTGCTTTACGTGGAAAAGCGATGTAGACGCGGTAAAAAAAAAAACCCAACAACATAGCTAGCTGGTATTAACGCAATAATATTTTGATATAACGAATTAGTTATTTCGTTTAAACGAATTAATTATTTCGTTTAAACGAATGATCATTTCGTTTAAACGAATTGATTATTTCGTTTAAACGAATTGATCATTTCGTTATAACGAATTAATTTTTCGTTTAAACAAATTAATATTTTGTTTAAACGAAATAATCGTATAAGAGTGAAATCATGCCCGGAAAATGTATATAAGAGTGGAATAGTACACTTAAGGGGCTCCGCAGAATCGTGCACTTAAGGGACTCCGTATCTTTCTTGCCCATAACTCTCTCCCAGATAAAAGTTACCCGAAAAAAAAGAAGAACCAGCAGCAACACAAACAAATGAAAATATTAATAGAAATAATATATGGCATTGCATTTTTAAACATGAATTAAATTAAATTGATTGATATGCACTGTCATTGTTAAAGATGGTTCTGTATGTCCCTATTCTTTTCGTCATTATTTTCCCTTTTTTATCATTATATTAAATCATACAGTAGGTCGAACCGCCATACTTCCTTCCTTTTTGACTAGATACTTCCTTCCTTTTTGACTAGATATGTAGTTCCCAATCTCAATTTAAAGCATGCAACTTGTTTAGCCGCCAACATGGTCTACACAACAAGGTCTAGTGCCCTTTTCGCAATTAACTTAAAGGGGCCAAAGCGCTGATATTTGGTGTCTAGAAATTCACACAAATGGGTCGCAACGCGTATAATATTGTAATATGAATGTGGCCACACAATATGGTACACGATTCGTGTACCTATTAGTGTGGTATGACATTTCATTCCGTAGGATTTGTATGCTCAAATTGATAATTTTTTTGTTGTTTTGGGTTGATTAGGGACCCAGCAATCGAAAAATGTCGGGGTTCAAATTTCCCGACCCCTTGACCATCTCTACTCCCCTCCCCGGGAGGGGCATTTTTGAAATCGGGACCCCTATGAATGAGGACATGGCTATCTCCTCCAATAATGGTTGAATTTTCATGATATGAAGTTATTCTTGTTCATCATGCCGACCCCTTCTTTGATACACTTAAAACAATTGGAAGTAGTTTTCATTGACCTCCGAGGGGAATACCAATTTCCGGTATCAAACTCGGATTGAATTCAGCCAATAATCTTTGGACTTTCATGATCTGATATTAATTCTGGTGTTTTTGCATCACTCCGGTGATACACTTACAGCAAATGGAAGTAGTTTCCATTGACTTGCGGTGGGAAATACGAATTTCCGGTTTCAAACTCGGATTGAATTCCGCCGATAATTTTTTGATTTTCATTATCTAAATTTCATTTTTGTTTTTTTTCATCATGTGGACCCCATTCTAGGATTCCAATTTTGCGACCCATGACCCCTCTTTCTCGTGTTTGTTCAGCATGCTAATAATTTTCTGTGGTTTGTTCATCATGCGGACCCCGTTCTAGGATTCCAATTTTGCGACCCTTGACCTCTTTTTCTCGTGTTTGTTCACCATGCCGACCCCATCTTAGATACACTTAAAACGATTGGAAGTAGTTTTCATTGGCTTTCGAGGGGAGAGGATACCAATTTCCGGTATCAAACTCGGATTGATTTCATCCTTTAATCTTTTGATCTTCATAAGTTCATTCTGGGGTTTTGTCATCATGCCGATCCCATCTATGAAAGCAAATGGGAGTAGTTTTCATTACATTCCAGTGGGGAATACCAATTTTCGGTGTCTCGGCCTGTGGAAATGATAAATCAGTTAGTCATTATCCTCGTCTTGCTAATCATATTGGTACGACCCTCATCAAAACATGTGCAAAAATATGTATAAGGCAGACCATTGTTGCTGCAACTGTATCGCCCCGTGCAGCCTGCTTTACAACCACAAATTTGTGAATTCAATTACATCACGATGGGCAGGCAGATCAGGATTCGGCACGGGAACATAAATGGTCTTGTCCAACTGCCAGTCGCTTTCGTTAAGTAGCAGGAAGATTCAGGTATCTGGTTAAGTACGACTTGTCGCGTGTCGCAGTGTACTTTGTTTTTGTGATATCGTGCGACAATGCAGCACGAGCAAGTGGAAACATCTCTCTCCAAAGTTTTCTGGACTAAACAATTGCCATCTAAGTGCTGATAGGCTTGATGGAACAGATGAAGAGTAGACTTGGCAGGCAATTCTCTCCAATTCCTTGACCGTCGAAGTTAAGTCACCCTTCACCGATGATACATTCTCCAATCTTCTTGAAACAGATGATAATGGGGTCATCACCATCAAGCTTCATGTATGCATCAGCCCTTGTTTACTTTGTGGTGCCCACAAGTTTATCTCCCCAGACAGCACCAGACAAGCTGCGAAGTCCTATCAGACCATTAGACCTCTGACTCGCTCGATCTCTGTGTTTTTCGGTCATTTATGCTATGGCTGTACGTCAGGGTATGAATAAAACATCAATCACGCAGAAACTCTCTGGCCTATAAGAGGCATTCACAAAGCACATCGACTCTAATTGAATACCGCCGAGGACACAGAGTATTTGATCACACATGAATAGGATGACACACTCATACCTCACCAAGTCCTTGCACCTGTGGATAGTGCTGATATCCTCACAATTCTCATATACCTTGGTGGCCGCAAAATACAGAGAGATACATGTAATCAAACGATTACATATCTTTGGAAGTCACAAGTGTCAAGACCTGATAGATTTCACAACCTCACGGTTGTGAATTACACCGCCGTGCGCCTGACAGTTGCGCGGAATCTTACTCTGTCTAACGGGAAAATGGTCGACCTTGTAAATCTCCCTGCAAGGGTGTTAATAGGGCGCGTACCAATATGACCAGGCGTCTGCAAGGGGACGAGAATAATGCATCGACCATAGAAATATAGACTAGAATAGCAATCACGTGACTTTTGACGCCTGGTGACGCGACTGCCAGGCGCCATCTTGGAAGTTGTAGTCAGTGTAAACAATATGGCCGATCACTCGTATCCATACACTAAACCACACACGAAAAACGATCTATGCGGACCAAAATATTTTGCTTTTTGGTGTTTTCTCCACAAAAATCCCTCGGCGACAGCACAGGGTGTTAGTTCTCACAAGTAAGTATGAACATTTAATTAAATAGGTTAGGAAAAGCCAAATCAAAATCTCGGCCTAGTACTACACCTATTATTTATTAGTATTAGAGTAATACTATTAATTTATAGTTATAGTGTCACTAGGTCTAGTGCAATTTTACCGTGCAATCGTAATAACTAAACTTCGATTTTTTCATTGCATTTTCTCGTGGTGTTTTTTTTTTCTATTTTTGGTCGATAGGCCCATACTCTAATCTAGGCCTAGATCCATATATATTATCATTATTATGTCGAGGTTCCACATACTGGTAGTGGTGCCGTAATACAATAGCAGTTATACCGAAATTAGGAATAGGCCCATTTCCAATGAATATCGCTCATGAAGTTACACTTTTAAATGAAGAGAATTTGCTTTGAACTTGTGTAGCCTAGAAGTAGGCCTACTCTACGACTGTGTTAGGTTCTACTACTAACAACAGAGTCTATTCTTAACTCTACCCTTTTCTATGTTAGGCCTATTAGGCCTTGGCGTATACTTTTGCAATTTTAAGTAAGTAAACTTCTTTTTTAATAATAAGAATAAGAAAACAAACATGACAAATTAATCTATACTGATGAACACAATTTCTAGTTTCTACTTTTATTTAATAAAAGAATTTCTAATGTCACCTCCCTTTTATTGTCTCAAAAAGTAATTTTACTCCTACTCCTGTTTTAATAATCGCGTGTACGGTTTTTCTCGCATGGATATTCGAGAATATAGCTATAGACAACAACGCCCAATAACGTGGTCTTTGACAGCCCGGCCGCAGATTAAAAACTTGAATTTTATACGTTTTACACCTCTTTAACTATGTCCAAGACTTTGGGAAATCAATGTTTGTAAATACAATCATATTTCCTCACAACATTTCACGGCGTGGTATTTCAAGTATTTGTTTACTTATTTCATAATTCGTAGTATTTACTCCCTCACTCCAATTTGAATTAGATCAGACATCTTAAACAGAAGAGTGGTTCAGAGACACAGTATTTGTCCTTATAAAAACTGACCCGCTTATCTGTGTGATTGCTCCGTCGAGAAATCTTCTGAAGTGAGCAGACGTTAGCGCCGCGCACGTGGTTTAGGAAGTCGCAGCAAATATACGTCACATGAGGTATTTTTACAAACCTGTATTGGTATATAACGCGGAGAAAAAAATACACTCATTACGGGCTTCGACTTACGTGTTTATTTAATAGCGAACGTGAGCAAAAATTTCGATTTCACTCCTTGATTTGATTTTTGATTTTGGCGATTTCGGTGATTTAAATACAGAGCTAGCTATAATAGCTTCGTTTCATTTCTAACTTTCAAGTAGGTGAAAGCGCCCAGATAAATTCACTACAACCTTTCGAGATTTACTTTTATTAAGTGGCTACATTCTTGGTTTACGCTGGCGACTATTGTGGTTAGGAAATAAATATTTGTTAGCTCTAAATACGCAGAACTATTTGAGACCGGAAAATAACCGAAACAAACTTTTTATTTGTAGTCTTTATTTTCCAGACCCTTTTCGGTAACATGGTGTAAATTATTTTTATAATCATAGTATATTATCTAACCATCCTGTAGCCATAGACTTTGATCGACGGACTTATTTTTTTCTAGATTTGAGACTGAGCCCTGCAAGATATCGTCCACGGATGATTTGCTATCCAGCATTGGATTGGACAAGTACCCCTATGATTTGGGAACTGTAACAAACTACCTATGACAAAAATCACAAATAGGCTTTATGCTAGACAAATGTTAATAAATTCCCGACAACTTCGGAGCATCGGTCTATCATGACGGTCAGACTGACGACAAAGACTAGGAAGGTGAGTAAAAGTAAGGTTAAGTCCACTAAAAGGTATGAAATCATACGATGATTTTCTTGACACCCCATTTTTTCCGTGATAGTTTACGTTACTCCATCGGCAGACACAAGTGAAATTAATTTAATAAACAGAGAGACTCGGACATCTGCCGATGCGACCTTAACTGATTTAGATAGAAAGAAAAGTATTTGCGGCGATTGTCATATAAGCACAATCACCAAGTTTAAAAAAAAAATCAACTTCCGAAGACTAAAAAAGAAATGATTCGCATGAAGGCTAATAATGAAAATAAAAAACAATTGGCAGGTAAAAAGAATGGTTGCAAGTCCAAACCTTTTTAGATGAACGAAGGAATTTAGTATGATTTCAAAAATTAAAAAGATACACAGCAGAATGCCATAATTTGGTCATGAAACTTAAAAATCTAAACGTTTCCAATGGTAACGTAGCAGTGGTTATAACCACATGTTTGGCTCTCGCGGAAAAAGAAAATATAATTACACTCCATCAAAATCTACAGTTCAAAGAATATCACGTGAGCGCGTCGGTGTCCACATGTTTAGGAAACCTTGAAGTCGGCGAAAAATACCACCCTTTATAGGCCTACAGACGAAACTACAAAATTTGGCTCTAAATTCGGTACATACGCAATAATCGCTGGCTCGGCGCATACGCCACTTACCCAGCAATGTGGGTTTTTTTTTCATAACAAACATCATGCGATACAAAATATTTATTTATCTGAGGGACAAAAAATAAAGTCTTAAATTAATAGTTTTATTGGGTTTTTTATCCGTCTCTCTCACTCCCCGTATTACATGTCATTATATTTTCCTCGTACTTTACCCGGCAATTTATTTTTCATAACAAACATCGTACTGCACAATATAATATTTAGTTATCTTTGAGATAAACATTAAAATATACATTATTAGATTTATAGACCCCTCTCTCACCCTCGCTCCCTCTGTATAACATGCCGTTATAAATAGGCCAGTGTCTGGGTATAAATAAGTAAACGCACTGTTCATTTTAATATATGTATGAGGCTAATCTTGAAATAATTCATGTCAAATGCCGATCTTTTCATCTCCAGCTTAACATGTATTTTAATTTCTACTGTAGCATTATAAACACGGTTAATATAAAGACATTTGAAGGCGCGGGTTTACTGTTAAAACAACGAAGCGTTCGCGCATGCGTACATATGTCAAATCCAATCGTCCCATAGAGTGTATTCGGTTACTTTGCAGTATGGAAATAAACGATATTTTCCGTCTGCGATCAAGTTATTTCGTTTCCGGGACGTGCGTAGCTTGGAGCATATTTTTTTTAGTACAACCAAGGGACATAGCTCTTATTCTCACTAAGAGATAACTCCTTTGATTATGGAAGCCGGGAAGATTTTGAGCCATTTATAATATATGTCCAAATGATTATATATCCTCAAAATTCAGAAGTGGCCAGACTTCCATTGTTGATCAATGAAGTTTTTATAGTAAGTCTTATCATATAATGTCTTTACTGTCCCGAAATAGTGTCTGTTTGTTATAAAACATTTTTAGCTTGAACCACTCTATAAACAGAAGTTTTTGTTTATATTTTGCAGAGCACCTTTGGTCAGTCTATGACACCGCTGAATAACAGATCGACAAACAGACATAATTTTTATTCAGAAAAGAGATTGGTTTGCGCAAAGCCACAGTTTTAAACATTTCCAAAAATTGATTCGACAACCAAATCATAAAGTCAGTTGTAGGCTATTCTACGGCAGCCCGGTCCCGGTGGTGACAACAAATTGAAGCACTGACATACTCACAGCACCAGAAACCAACAGGAAGACTCTCTCCATCGCAGATGATGTAAGAGAAAGGTAGACGTTCAAAAATTGACCAGGCTAGTGGGGCCTTCTCGTTTGCTGTGCAGAACATTGACAAATTCTTCACAGAAATAAAAACTGGTTTGGATAAATTAAAAGTCCTGATATTAATAAAATCTTGATAGTCCTTAACGGAATTGAATTTACTGAAAGTTTGAGTAAAATTGAATATCTAACACTTCAAGGCGAGACCGTTCTTAACGAAGACACTACACTGTATATTACTGTAGAAATAATACTGGGGTTCCCTAGACAGTTTAATTTAAAAAGAGATAGTTTAGCAGGCAGAGATTTGGATGTTGAGACTAAAGCACTTGTAGTTCCAGAAGTGGTAGGAGTACGACACACTCTCCGAAATCTGAAAGACGACGTTGGGCTTTTGTAGAATTCTCGATAGCCGAAATAAAGATTCAAAATAAAAAGAAGAAGCAAGAAGCAGAGATGAAATTTACCGACAAATGGAGTTGGAATGCAAACAACATGTTATTAGTTGATTGTGAAGAGATTCTTGGGATTTCCTCCCAGTGATTTAAAGTCTATTGTTCGGTTCGGGGATCGAACATGGTCAGCTAGCCAAAATCTTACTCACTGAGCCATCATGTTAGTTGTATCATGTCTGTAAATTACATAAAATCAAAACATGTGTTATAGTTATATGTTGTCCATAGCCTATTTTAACTTGCCTACAGACATAGATGTACTTCGTGATGAAAACTCCGTGCTTCGAAAAATTACATGTATGGTCATGAACGGAGAAAGTGCATTCATCGGGCTGAGTTCTAACTGAGCGGACGCAATGATACGCTTTGCTCACATGGAATAGAGATTCCGTGCCCCCGTAGTTTTTGCACCCCCTGTCAAATAGAAAATATGGGGTCTCAATGTAGTTTTCAATACCACAATCATAATGGTCAACCAGTGCCAGACATTGTGGGGCAGATCTGCTTTAAAAATTAGTGCTTTTTAAGCCCCCCCCCCCAGGAACCAGTTTATCATGTAAAATAAACTGTTATCAAACCCAGGGCACACCCATTGCCAAAATATTGGAAAAACAATTAATGCACATATACCTTTGGTTATAACCCCTCGTTTTTACACGGAACGTGAAAGACAAATATGTACTAAGTTTGTGGATCTTCCCGCCATTTTTGCGCGGTTCTGGCGAAGCTTCTGTTCCCATCATTCTCCGACTTCTTATGCGCAAAATCATAAATGTACGTCTGAATAATTCGTTGTTTTTTTGTTATCATTAATAGCAAACAATTGTGGAATGTAAGCCTGCCATCAAGTCTTCATAAATAAAATTGCATTGCCGCGCGATATTCCTTTAATGCAATTACCGCAATAAAAGTTGACTTGAATATATGAAGTATTCATTAATGAATGTCTCTTGTCACAGAATTTAGGCCTAATCTGATAGGGAGCAGGTCGTTTCATCCCACGACCGTTTCACCCCGGGCTGTTTCATCCTGAAATTACACGGGTCGTTTCATCCCATTTATATCGGGCCGTTTTATCCCACAAATTAAAAAACAAGTATTATGTATTTTTAATATTTCATTCATACATTAGTAACGATATGATAGCAGTGTTTCATATGTTTGACGCGAGTGATAGCTCTCGCTTTTCTCGACTCGCGCAAACGTCAAAATAGAAGAGCTTCTTTTTTTTTGCTGTACTCCGAGGATAAAATCGCTGTCGTCATACTACAAATAAAGCCCATGTAAAAGAATCTTCGAATACTTGTCCAATGGGAATTTTGGTTTTGTTCACGCGAACATATTTCTTATTTTTATTGTATATTATGGCAAACTAGGAAGCACACTAATAAAAGGTAATACGTGTTGGCCAATGAGGTTATCGGTCCAAGCCTTGTTCTATAAAGTGTACAACCAATATTCTAAAAGTATGCAATATCCAAATAAGATGCCAACCTCGTGGGTTTTATCCGGGTCCTCACACTGTTAAAGACCCCATACGCGCAAGCGAATTATTGAAATAAAATTAACCCATAGGTTAGTCCCGAAATGACCTAGCTTATGTCGAGTGGACGTTAAACCCCCACCTCTCTCTCTCTCTCTCTCTCTCCAATTAGATGATTTGATTCGTGCATGCATGCTGTCAGCCAATAGTAACGGTAAATTTTCCCGCGGTTAGACGCCTCTGACCAATGAAAAAAATAGTTTATGCAATTCCATAATCCGTATTGACGTAGATTCCGCTAAGTAATAGCATGCGTCTCAAACCATGCTTTAAATTTAATGTTAAGGAAAGGGGTATGACACTGATGTTGAAAAATATGTAGAATTTGGTTTCTAAAATATGGATATATAATTTTATATCAAAGTTAAACTGAAGGTATTTTGTCTGTGGCTTTTGTTTATCGAGTCAGTATAGGAGTGAAAGATTGATACTACTGTAGAGCAACGAATACACAAATCAGTAATTAATTTTAAAAATTGTTAATTAAAGGTGTAAATTAGGCCTAAATTATGTGAACTCAAGACTAAGAGACATTTATTAACGATATTTTCCGAATACTTTTTCGCAACAAATATTAAATTCTTCGGTAAATTCCACAACTTCTGCGCCAAATAATGTCATTAATGAAATAAGCGTACGGGCAAGATAATATAAATTAATTGGACTATTTATACAAGTATTTTTATTAGAAATTGTAACATCAACGTGAAAACAAAATTGCCGCACGTTCATAGTTCAAAATAATAGGTTGCAGTATCATAAAAACGCAAAGAATAGAAAACGCCTCGCACTATATAGCGCGATTTGCAGTGTTTACTTTTCACGTCATACAACTTCCAATATGGCCGACTTATGACGTCGTTGTAAAAGACGTCATTGCTATTCTAGTCTATATTTCTATGGCATCGCCGATGTAGTGAACTGCGTATTTCCAAGGCATGAATTTCATGACAGAACATTCTAATGAACCAAAAGTAACTGCACGAAACATCTGCCATACTTCAGACGCCACAAAAAATGGTACTGCGTGGAAGACTTTGAGTCATGTCGAGTTAAAGACTTAGCCATTTTAACAGTCAATTCCCGATACTGGCCCACTCTGATCAATCGGCTATGGTCATTTCAGCGTCAAAAAGGGTACTTTTTTCCGGTTTTTTTTTGTATCGTATGCTTTGTTTTTAACTGACCTGTTTAACCTTTGTGTTCTAATCGAGGCAACGTGCTGGTCATTTGCGCTAGTCTCCCTTCCTTGTATTCAGGGAAGTAACCTGGGGTGGTATTGTGCGAATATCCCATAATCATTTTCATGGATAATTGCAAGCGACACTATTGACGAAGCATGCTTCAGATTTACAAACAAGTTGATTGATATTGCAAAAAAATAATATCCCTATTAAGAATATGGCTATTAGACCTCGCGATAAACCATGGATGAATAATGAAATTAGAAAAATGAGTAAACTTAAGAACAAAATTCAAAGAAAAGCAAAAAAATTGGATTCAACAGAGCATTGGAATGCATTTCAGAAAATAAGAAATGAGTAGATTTGTTTAATAAGAAATTGTAAGCGTAACTATTACGAAAAAATAGATCAAAACATACACAACGATTTAAATTTCGGCTCTAAATCCTGGTGGAAACTAATCAACTTGTTTGTAAAAGAAAATGGGTCATTACATCACACTATCCCACCACTCAACACTAGCAAGAACAACAACACAGCATTTACACCACGCGATAAAGCAGAGGCGTTGAACACATTTTTTGTTAACCAGACTAAATTGAACAATACTAATCACCCTCTGCCTTGTCCTAGTAACAATGAGAACTTAATTAATGAACTAACATTACACCCACAGAAAGTTAAAGATATGGTTAGTTATATTGATGTATCAAAGTCTTCTGGTCCCGACAATATTAGTGGTAAATTACTTAAGTCAGTTGCTGTTTCCAAGTTTGGGGAAAAGATCGGGTATTGAGTGTAAGATTAAAGTGTCAAAATTTATCAACTGCTTAAGATCACTCAAGTACCGACTAGGAAGGAATTCACTCAAAACAATATATACTTCTTATATTTTACCACACTTTGACTATGCTGACATTATTTGGGATGGATGCACGGATTATTTAGCTAAGCAGTTAGAACAATTAGAATTAGACGCCTTACGCACAATATGTGGCGCTGTGAAGGGAACTAGTCATGATTTACTATATAAAGAAGTAGGTATTTTTCCTCTAAAGCAACGTCGCGAAAGACACAAGTTGATATTGTTATATAAAATAATAAACCACTTAACTCCTGATGCCGACGTGAAGTTAGTTTGTTGTTCGCTGTATTCGCGAATAACGAACAACGAGTCAGTTGGTTGTTCGGTATTCGCGAATAACGACAAACCAGCTCGTTGTTCGTTATTCGAGCTGGTTTGTTGTTCGGTATTCACCGTATATGGAATTAGTAATATAATAAAGGTACTTTTGTAGGGAATACACCGCAGGTGGGTTTTTATGAGCCTCAATGGATTATAACACTTCAAACTCTTGGGAAATAGATTCTAACAACTTCTCTTTCTATCCGAAGAAAGAGCTGTTTCATATTGGCGAAAACGAACAACGAGCCAGTTCGTTGTTCTGTATTCGCGAATAAGTTTGTTCTTCAAACTCTTTGGAAATAGATTTAAACAATTTCTTTTTCTACCCGAAGAAAGATCTGTTCATATTGGCGGCGTATTTCCTACAAAAGTTCCTTTATTATAATTCTATATCTGGTGAATACCGAACAACAAACCAGCTCATTGTTCGTTATTCGCAAATATCGAACAACAAACTGGCTCGTTGTTCGTTATTCGCCAATATGTAACAGATCTTTCTTCGGATAGAAAGAGGAGTTGTTAGAAACTTTTTCCGAGACGTTTGAAGTTTTATAATCCAGTTAGGCTCATAAAAAGCCATCCGCGGCGTATTCCCTACAAAAGATCGTTTATTACATTACTAATTCCATATCTTGTGAATACCGAACAGCAATCCAGCTCGTTGTTTGGTATTCGCGAATACCGAACAGCAAACTGGCTCGTTGTTCGGTATTCGCCCATATGAAACAGCTCTTTCTTTGGATAGAAAGAGAGTTAGTTAAATTCCTTTTCTCAAGACTTTATAACCCAATTGGACCCACCCCATGCTTATTCCCCACAAACGTGTCTTTATTATATTACTTATTCAATATCTGGTGAATAACGAACAACAAACCAGCTCGTTGTTCGGTATTCGCGAATATCGAACAACAAACTGGCTCGTTGTTCGTTATTCGCCAATATGTAACAGCTCATTCTTCGAATAGAAAGAGAAGTTGTTAGAATCTATTTCCCAAGAGTTTGAAGTGTTATAATACATTGAGTCTCATAAAAACCCACCTGTGGCGTATTGCCTACAGAAGTATCTTTATTATATTACTAATTCCAGATACGGTGAATACCGAACAACAAACCAGCTCGTTGTTCGTTATTCGCCAATACCGAACAACAAACCAGCTCGTTGTTCGTTATTCGTCAATATGTAACAGCTCTTTCTTCGAATAGAAAGAGAAGTTGTTTGAATACATTCCCAGAAGTTTGAAGTTTTATAATACAGTTAGGCTCAAACAAACCCACCTGCGGCATATTCACTACAAAAGTTCTTTCATTATATTACTAATTCCATATCTGGTGAATAACGAAAAACAAACCAGCTCGTTGTTCGGTATTCGCGAATACCGAACAATAAACTGACCCGTTGTTCGGTATTCGCCCATATGAAACAGCTTTTTCTTTGGATAGAAAGCGAGTTAGATAAATTCTTTTTCCCAAGACACTGAAGAACAACAAACCAGCTCGTTGTTCGTTATTCGCGAATACCGAACAACAAATTGGCTCGTTGTTCGGTATTCGCCCATATGAAACAGCTCTTTCTTTGGATAGAAAGAGAGTTAGTTAAATTCTCAAGACTTTATAACCCAATTGGGCTTAAATACCCACTCCCGGCGTATTCCCTACAAATGATTCTTTATCATATTCCATATCTGGTGAATACCGAACAACAAACCAGTTCGTTGTTCGTTATTCGCCAATATGAAGCTGCTCTTTCTTCGGATAAAAAGAGAAGTTGTTGGAATCTATTTCCCAAGAGTTTGAAGTGTTATATTCCATTACGGCTCATAAAAATCCACCTGCGGCGTGTCCCTACAAAAGTACCTTTATTATATTACTAATTCCATATACGGTGAATACCGAACAACAAACCAGCTCGTTGTTCGTTATTCGCCAATAACGAACAACCAACTGGCTCGTTGTTCGTTATTCGCCAATATGTAACAGCTCTTTCTTAGAAAGAGAAGTTGTGAGAATCTATTTCCCAGAATTTTGAAGCTTTATAATCCAGTTAGATTTATAAAAACCCGCCTGCGGCGTGTTCACTGCAAAAAATCTTTAATTACATTACTAATCCAATATCTGGTGAATACCGAACAACAAACCAACTCGTTGTTCGTTATTCGCGAATACCGAACAACAAACCAGCTCGTTGTTCGTTATTCGCGAATATCGAACAACAAACTGGCTCCTTGTTCGTTATTCGCCAATATGAAACAGCTTTTTCCTCGGATAGAAAGAGAGTTAGTTAAATTCTTTTTCCAAAGACTTTGAAGTCTTAAAACCCACCTCCGGCGTATTCCCTACAAATGTTAATTTATTATATTACTAATTTCATGTCTAGTGAATACCGAACAACCAACCAGTTAGTAATTCGTGAGTCGCGAATACCGAACAACAAACCAGCTCGTTGTTCGTTATTCGCCAATATGAAATTGACTTAAAAACCTACCCCATGCGTATTCCCGACAAACGTGTCTTTATTATATTACTAATTCAATATCTGGTGAATAACGAACAACAAACCAGCTCGTTGTTCGGTATTCGCGAATATCGAACAACAAACTTGCTCGTTGTTCGATATTCGCCAATATGTTACAGCCCATTCTTCGAATAGAAAGAGAAGTTGTTAGAATCTATTTCCCAGAGTTTGAAGTGTTATAATCCATTGAGGCTCATAAAAACCCGCATGTGGCGTGTTCCCTACAAAAGTACCTTTATTAGATTACTAATTCCATATACGGTGAATACCGAACAACGAACCAGCTTGTTGTTCGTAATTCGCCAATACCGAACAACAAACTGGCTCGTTGTTCGTTTTATAGCCAATATGTAACAGCTCTTTCTTCGGATAGAAAGAGAAGTTGTTAGAATCTATTTCCCAGAAGTTTGATGTTTTATTATCCAGTTAGGCTCATAAAAAACCCGCCTGCGGCGTGTTCCCTACAAAAGTTATTTTATTAGATTAATAATTCCATAACTGGTGAATACCGAACAACAAACCAGCTCGTTGTTCGATATTCGCGAATTTTGACCATTTGATTAACCAGTTAGGAATATTGAATAAGTAGGAATATTTTCCCCATTTTTGTTGCCGGGAGCGCTACCTGAATCATCCTGTGATGGAAGGCCACTAGACACGTACAGAGCGACGAAAGCGAAATTCATAAAAGCTGCTTTTTGAATTTTGGATTCTGGCGTATTCCCACAAACAGGGTGCAGGTGACTTAATAATTAGTGAATTTGTGGGCGACAGTGTCGGGAGAATCCGATGAAATTTTCGGATGAAATTCGGAATCCTGATCGGAATCCCGATTGCAATATTCCGAATTCTGGCCCACACCAAGCACACCCAGCCCAGAAAGTCCATTTCAGCCCATTTCAGTGATGGCGTGGTGGCCACATACAACATGATCATCATCGCTCTATGACCGGTCCAATACCCCCTCCCCCATAAAATGTTCAATAGAAAAGGGTGTTTTTTTTTAGGCGAATTGGACAAAATTATTTTTTTCATTTTTTGTCTGATCGGCCCTTCAGGCGATCGCCCGACCGGCCCATGCCCGATGGCCCAATCTGCCCCTGGCCTGGGTGCAATGTTTCTCACTATTTTTTTCTTTTAAGATACTTGATATGCCACGTGTCGATGAATATGAAAGCTTTCATGTCTGCATTTGACAGTTGCAGATTATGTTATTAATATTTATAAATATTTATTATATGTTATAATAAATCTGATTATTATAGTAGTTGTTTCTTATTTTAGTTGAGAAAAACTTGGAAATCTTTATGATCCACAAGACACTAAGAATTGATTGAAAAGATTTACATATTCGGATAGGAAAAATCCTGTGTGACAATGTGTTTCTTCAACTAATAATGTATTAAAAAATAAATGACAAATTCGTGAAATATTTCTAGTAAACGTTTTCTTGTGCTGTCTCTTTTTGAGGGCTTCTGAGTTAGAACCCAATATCTCGGTAATGAACTTTGTTTCTGCAAACACAAGACTTGCCATTTTTCACGATTTTAAGCAGTCCCACGTCACACTATGGCCCTTTATAAACCTATAACGGTAAATCTCTTTGATCTTTGGGGTAAATTCTATGCTCGGAATAACTTGCGATCTTAAAGTCGGGCGGCTTTGAATATATGTAGGGGAATTTGGGGTTATTCTTCTGAGGTGTTTCTTTTAACCCGTACCGGGTTATTCTTTCACTGCAGGTTTTTATTCTCCCATAAGAAAACATGGAATAGGGTTTTTCTTGTGGGAATTCTGGGATATACTCATGATCAATATAGCGGGTAAAATTTGAATTTTTAACAATCTGTGCTCGCCAAAATAACACTTCCGTGTATGACATTAAAGGTACCCTACTTTCAATTAGAAATTTGAATTTTTAACAATCTGTGCTCGCCAAAATAACACTTCCGTGTATGACATTAAAGGTACCCTACTTTCAATTAGAAATTAAATGGGGGTCTAACTTCTTAACAGCGCTGTTCTGTCCTACAGTGTGGGGGAGATAGGGTTTAACCACAGGCACTTGAAGGGATTAAAATAAATTAAAATAAAACTTCTTACCACTGCTTAATAAATACAAGAAGGTAAGTCACTACGCCATCTTTGTTTTGACTGAGATACCATGAATCGTCTGAATTCATCTCACAATACTCACTAGTTCTAACACTTCATGTCATTTTTATTGCTAACAAGAATTTATTTGATTATTATTCACCTTCCGATGTAATTAAATTGGTCATTTAACACTGTTATTGATAACAAATCAAACTTGAACCGCTATCATTTATCCACAATCAACTTCCCAAGACCGGAAGTAATCCGAAAATAGGTCAAAAGAAGTCTGTATCACCCAGTTCCTTTATAAACCTATATGTGCATAGGAACTGGGTGATCGAGTCTCACTCAACAGCGGCCTCGCTTCGTAGGCTTTATCACGTGATAGAACTTACGAAGCGAGGCCGCCGTTGAGCGAGACTTGATCACCCAGTTCCTATGCACATATCGAGTAATGATAGGTTTATAAAGGGACTGAGTGATACAGACTTCTTTTGACCTTATTTCGGGTTTCTTCCGGGCTTGGGAAGTTGAATATCGGTAAATGATAGCTTTTTAAGTTTGATTTGTTATTAATAACGCTGTAAACGGACAAATTTAATTACATCGGAAGGTGAATAATGATTAAATAAAGTCTCGTTGGCAATAAAAATGACATGAAGTGTCAGAACTAGTGAGTATTGTGAGATGACACCAGACAATATATCATAAAAAAGTCAGAACAAAGATGGCGTCTGCCTTCCCTTTATGATTATCATATATAGTTATAGTCAAGCAGTAGTAAGAAGTTTTATTTTAATCCCTTCAAGTCCCTGTGGGTTTAACGTCCAATCGACACAAACCAGGGCCCTGTTTCACAAAAACTTAAGCTAAAAACACTAAAATCAAAATGAAATTTTAAATTTTATACGTTTCACGAAGATTGATTGTAACTTAAAATGCGATTTTAATAGATTTTAGTTAAAATCACTTGCGCCCGCGCAGTGCACATTTCCGCTGCGGGTACTTACGGTGAAAGCAAATACATGTACGCTTCGAAACTGAAAACTGTTGACAGGTTGAATTAACGGTTGCAATATCAATCGGGAGAGTTTCATACGTTGAAGCAATGTTTGCACACGGTCAGACATTCGTTGAGAGGTGAAATAAATGATTGTACTGTGTAATATGTGATTCGAAAAGTATCGGTTGGTTGCTTTGAACTTGGCATTTGATTTGTGACATGGGAATTTGATTTCCTCCCGGCTTCAATGGAAATAAAGTGTATCCATATACATGTACTAAATCGCATGGATTTGTAGTTCTATGGAAAATTGTCACAAACATTATGATATTTGTGACTCAAACGGCTAACCTAGGTTGTAATTTTTCGTCGCATTTTAAAAGTATTTATCAACTTTGAAATTAATACACTAAATAGCCAATATTCCGATGATGGGATTTGACATTTCACCTCATAGACCCACCCTTTCAATGAAAATGATACTTACTCAATTAAATGACTTTTTCCCTAAGATAAAATAGCTTTGGCTCCTAAAATGCCAGTTATTTTTTTATTTTTGTTGTTTTATTAACGCAAGACTTCATTAAGAAATAATAATAAATTTATATTAAGATTTAATTTCAAATTGGCCTTTTCAATAAACACATTTGAGATTATTGATTTATCTCTTTACATAACGTCATAACCCCCAAAAGTATGCGTAAATACTACATATGGTTTGCCTAGTATTATATTTAATTTCAAATAGGCCTAGGCCTATAACATTTTTCAATAAACACATTTGAGATTATTGATTTATCTCTTTACATAACGTCGTAACCCCCAAAAGTATGTGTAAATACTACATATGGATTGCCTAGTATTATAGCCCTCTAGGCCTTCTAAAACCAAGAAATGGGCCATATTAAACCATTGTACACGAACATATTTTCTTTATAGACAAGAGGGCTCTTCTTTCCAAGACATTGGATATGAATAAATGACTTTTTTAGTGTTTAGTTTACTGTGGTTTTGAGTGTTTTTTTTTCTTGGAGTTCTAATATGGAGCGCCATTTAAATGCTTAAATTGATTTACAATAAAATAAACGGGAGAAAAGAATTTGAATGAGAATTGTTTTTGTGAATGGTGGTTGGAATATTAAAATTATGTGACCCGGACCGTTCACAATATTATCATTATTTCAATTATATCTATATGTCGCAATATGTGTAACAATGTATCTCTAATCAATGTTTGTTAATGTCTTGATTTTAAGTTAGGACAGGGTGACAGCTATCCTACGTTAAAATTGTCCTTAAAATGGGTTTGTGAAACGCCACTATTTTAAGTTAAGATTAGATTTTAACTTAAAATATTATTTTAGTGGACTTTAACTAAAATGCTTAAAATCCTTTTTTGAAACTCATCTATCTTAAGTTAGGATGAAATGTTTGTTTAAGACGATTTTAAGGAGATTTAAGTGTTTGTGAAACAGGGCCCAGGTCATTTCGGGACTTACACGTCGTTCAATTTTATTTCAATAATTTCCTTGCGCGTAGGGTCTTAGAACGTTGGAGGAATCCGTAGAATACCCACGAGGTTTGACAGGCGATCCCAAGTCCTGTCACGTACATCTGGGGAATCGAAACAATCCAGTTGCAACAAGGGAAAATAAACAACACAAATTATATGCTTTATTTCATATTAATATTGAATGTTATAGTATTTCTTGCATTTTTGACTTCCAGGGGTTGGTCTAGCTTCTACTTGAAGTTGGTCGTCGAGTGAGGCGTTCTGCGGCGAGTCGTCGAATATGCATATTTGTGGCTGGTCGTTTATTTAGGACGACAAGTCGACTATTTTGGCCGATAACGGTTGGTCGGCTGGTTTCTTTACTTCCCCATACAAATAATTAGAAGCATCGGATCTGTATATTTGAGGTTCACTTGTAAATACGATTGGCTTCACTTTTATTACCTATAAAAAATGGACATAAAAAATTTGACATGTATATTATACGAGTATTTGAATATTCTATTACATATACTTTCAAAATAAGAATAAAGCTATTAACAGGGGGGGGGGGGGGCGCTGTGAAGAGTATGATTTCGATACTACGATCTCCTGAATTCGAGCCCGGGTCCTCCAGCACGGTAGGCAACGATCTTACTTATGATTGAAGTCACCACAGCCCCTGAGTAAACCCGACTGGATTATCTTTCATATGATATAATACAGTTTGTGCTCACATAAATTAATGTTTGGATTACTAGTCAATATTTTATATACATGTATATAAATGAATTAAAAATAATTTACCTGTTTGTTCACATATCTGCTGTTTGTCTACTCCTACTTGCCAACTTGGTTAAGTCTCGTGAACAGTGTCCACGAATGAAAAGGTAGACCGTGATTTGCACGTGCAACTTTGAACCAATCAACAACTTGTTTCTTGATCTATATGCAACATCAGTCACTGCAGACGATATGACACAGGGAATATTCTATTTAGATTTATTATTGGTGTTATTATTGCCCTTCTACGCTTAACAAAATGTTTATTACATTTCATAAACAAAACAAAAAATATATTTATACCGCCAACATATTTACACCAATAAAATATTGGCGTTGAAGTATAACCGAACATATGTATTTTAATTTTCCACATTATACTCGTATTTTACTTATATTTTCATTTTACATGTAAACATAAACGGTTTATAAGCAAGATAAAGTCCTCGACTTCGGTTATGCTGGGGGAGAAAGACTTCAGAAAAAAAACCCTCAAAAGAAAAACCTCGGCCTATCGGCCTCGGTTTTTCTTTTTCTCGGGTTGTTTTCTTCATTAGAGAGGTTAAGATTTGACCCGAGAACGAGAACGAGAACGAGAACGAGATGATGTCGTTCTCGTTCTCGTGGGCCTCGACGCTAAAATGCGGTTAAGAAAAAATAAGTCCGAGTTCCTTTGTTTGTTGGACATGGATTCATGGATGGAATGGATGTTCAGACTCAGATGCACGACAGGAATTGATGAATGGATGAAAAAATACTATAAATTTCATGGCACATCGGGACATAATTCTGGACAATATGCACCAAAAATGTATAAAAAGGGCATGATAAATAGGCTAAGTTTTTTACAATGGTGTGTGAAATTTATAGTAATTTAAAATTTGTAAAAAAAAACACAGACAAACAAAAACCACAAGAATAACCACAAACGGCCATTTTGAAACATTTTGGTCATTTTTGCTATGCCAACAAAGACATACGATATTTTCGTTTAACAACGCCTCATGTCCTTCAAACATTGTACGTGTGTTCGGTACATGTTTGGTAAACACGTAACAGTAACAAAATTTATGTTTATTGATGTAAAATATTAGTAATATAAACTCGGAAAGTGCTTACGACTTCGGCGTCCTCAAGTCGTTTTCACGTCCGAGATTGACATGAGACGTGGAGTAAACCCCACTAAAAATGATGACGTAATACACAGAACGACGTCATCTCGTTCTCGTTCTCGGGTCAAATCTTAACCTCCCTATTCTTTCTTTCCACAGCATAACCTCAGTCTCGTGCTTTATCCTACACATAAAAACAGATCAAAATGTCAACATTCATCACTTCGGAAAAATACAACGTCGGATTAGACCTCAAACAGTCCGAAGGCGCCTGGCTGCTCTTGGGTTACGCTGCCGTCGATCTTACCAAGGTCAAATCCGTTTGCATCGTCAATGCCAGACAGCTATGGGCCGCAGATCGGGGGTATCTGCACAGCACATCATGGCGAAATGTCATCTTCTCGGATGTATCCCGATTCAACCTCAGTTTTCCTGATATATGTCACCGTATCAACCGACGTCGCCATGAAACCGATCGAACACCTTTGGGGTGAACTTGGACGACCGGTTCGAACTCAGGCCGTGCCACCACGAACTGTTGCAGAGTTGGCACAGGCACTCCAAAATTATTGTCTAACAATGCCACAGCGTTTAGAGAGACATCTGTGCCAGTCCATGTCAAAGCGAGTTCAGATGTGTAAGAGATCAAGATGGTTCTCTGACCTTTCGGTTATGTGCATTTACAGTGAATTCTTTCATGAAATAATCCACAGGTGCTTGTTATCTCGATTTTGTCAATTGTTCTGTATATTTGTTAAAAGTTGTCGCAGTAAATAAACTTTGAATTTGACATTGCGTTTTTAATGGCTAGATACAAAGTGTAGATACAAATCGTAAGTAATTACTTCGGCACGATCTTTAAACATCATTATTGTATACTTGCTTGCAAATACATCTACATACAAATTAATTCTGAATGTTCCACCAAAACATCACTGCATTTTAATAGAATTGTTTGATAACTGGATAACATGAAAGTAAAATTTGGAAGCTGACAAAATATGTTAAAAAATAGCAGGGGTGGGCATAGGCGTACCGGAAAATTTTTGACTGGGGGGGCGGTGGTGGTTGGTGCCCAAAAAATATAGTTAGGTGCTCAGTATGTTACACAATAATAATCATAGGCATACGGACTCGATGACAGTTAGGGGGGGGGGGGCAGAACCCAAATTGCTCGAAAAATTTTCGGGGTTACAGACGCACCCCCCCCCCTCTCCCCCTCAAGAAAATTTTGGAATATTGACGGCTGTTTTCCTTTTATTTTAACCCGTGAAAAAGCAACTTCAAAGTGATCAAATTTAGCTTAATTAGGGTAACTTTAATTTGGTCAAATACAGTCCACCTGCTGACCCGAATTCTAAAAACAATCAATCGTCGCGGAGAAAAATTTGAAAATTTAACCACCGCAAATGCGTTTTCTGCTATTCTAGCCCATGTCAGTAACTCCAAAAGTATCCAATGGTTTTGTAACCGAAATCCCACTCCGAATTCCAACCATCCAACCAGACTGTTGTAGTTGCATTTACAAATACTAATCAATGCCCGAAAACTGTCGCACAAAGTAGAATGGCTCCAGACAAACTGTTTTAATCCATAGTCGACTCAGTATAAATTCGTGGTTGTCAATTTAAAGAAAAGTAAAATTAGTGTTTTAGGACTCAAGGACAGTTAGGCAAGCAAACTAAACAGAAATTCAGGTTTACAGACAGCTGCGCCTGTTTTTTTCGACAGGCGAAGAAGCGGAGTTGACCTTGATAGACCTCCCAAGAAAATTTTGGAATATTTGACGAAACGCGTTTTACTGCTATTCCAGTCCGTAAAATTAGTGTCTTATTAGATTTCGGGCTAAGTATGTGAAATTTTTTTTCACACTTTATCTGCCTGCCCGAAAAGTCAGCTTGCCCGAAAGTTAGGGGGTCAATGTTGATTTAAATTGACAAATTATTCGTGTTTTCAATGTTGAAGATTTGGGATGATATTGAGTTAGGGACTTAGCTACTTTAATATTATTAATACAAAATATAGGTTCACGTACCAGGCCTGTAGGATGGAAACGAAGTGTGCAGATTCTTTTACAAAGCTAACGGACCGAGTACCGACTATATTTCCGATCGGAATGCTGCTAAGGGTGTCTGTGTTATTTAACCAAATCACGTATGAATAAATATGCATTTTAAGTGATTCTAAGGAGTTTTTACCAAATAAAAAAAAGTTCAATTTTTATTTGAAGGCCCATGACAGGTTCTACAATATCTCTTTTGCGATGAATAAGTTCTTGATTTCTAAATCATCAATAAAAGAGAACTAAATTTTATTTACTTGTTTTATACACAACTAGAAACAGTAATGTTGTTTATGTAACTGTAACTCGTGGCTTACTGTACTGCAAACAAAAGAGGGTTCGAGTCATAAGATTTCTATTTAATTGCCTAACTATAGACACTCTGAACTTAAATTCGCTGTTAAATTGGACACATTCAAGTACACAATATTTTTTTATACAACTTTTACAAAGTACAATTGTGTGCCCAAATTTTCCCAGCATTTGGTGCCCAAAATGGGGGGGCGGCCGCCCCCCCAGCCCCCCCAGCTCGTACGCCTATGGGGGTGGGGATACAAGTCAATACAGTACGTCATCGGATGAACCAATCATTAAAGGTTATAAGGTATGTCATGCCCAGAAAGTTTTTTTTTTAGAAAATTAGGCGCAAATCAGGGCTTATGACCAAAATTTCTCTGGCCAAATTTGAAAATTATTGTAGCTTCTATCCCATTTTCAGCAAAAAGAGGAGATTTTAGAATAAAAAGTTTGCTGTCCATGAAATTTAAAAAGAAGCCGTAAGAAATACTAGCCTCTATTGCCTTCACAGGGTTTTCGAAAACCAAGTTTGAAAGAAATGTGTTAAAAACCGTACCCTCTATCCCGTTCAAAAGATTTTCGGTTGAAACTGTATTCTCTATTGTTCACGGACATGGGGACAAAATGTGGGCGTATAAAAATATCTCCTTGCGCAAAGTCGATCTTATCAGCGTGCTTTTCCAAATGGTTCGACTAGTCGTTATTTAAATACCATTAGGATGCAGATAGCTCGTCCATAGTACAAAAAATAATTTCTGATTAGATTCTGTGATAGAACGAAACATGATGTTCTATAATAGATCAATATCTGTTATACGAATGGATGAGTGTGATGTAAATTACCAGGCCTATCAAGAATGGAAAATTCACATTCATCTTGATATAGATAGGTATCGAAATTAATGATATAGAAAAATTACATACATGCAATAAAAAGTTAAATTTAGAAATTTATCATTTGAGTATATCAGGACATTTAGCGACATCGTTTCCATGTGTAGTAGAAATGAAATGGGCCGTGATTACCAAAGATCCCATTTTTGACCACAAAGTTCTCTCAATAAATCATCCGTCCAGGTGAGTGATTTTGATGAATAACACCGTAAGCCGTGGACTGGGTGTATTTACTTGTCATTTTGTTCGCTCGTGTGAGTAATGTGTAAACTAACACTATTAATATTGCCTCAAGGTGCATTATGTAAGATTTAAAGACCTAGTCGTTATTTTATACTACGAGAGGTGCCGTAAACGTTTCAGACCTCCCTAAGTTATATAAGATCTATGCAAAAAAATGTTATAATCCCTTTAAGCATATTTTACCCCCAAGAAATCCACTTTCTGTCATTTGACCTTAGAACATCCTCCCCCACAGACACACACATTATTGATTAAATCATCATCTGTTATAAATCTACATCCCCGAGAATAGAAATGAGTTGTGGAGAAAAAAGAAAGAATTCACGGGTAGCTTGTTCTGAAGAAAAGGCTGAGTTGGCACGAATATTGAAGCCCACTGTTGCTTGGGCGGTATGCACCGGAGTAGACAGACAGCTCGGTATCTTTCCCTGATTTGGCATTGGGGCGTTGTTTTAGCCAATCAGGGCATTTTATCTTTGTCATACATTGTAATGTTATTTTACTGTTGAGATAGTCTGTTTATGCATATCGGTAATATAGTCCTCTCGTATGAGTATTTTTCCGCGAAGACTGTCATTTGCGTCGTACGGCGTACGATATTTTCTTGAGCTATCATTTGTTATTATTTATGTTCAGTCCTTATATTATTTTGAGTTTATCGATCAATCCGGAATGGCCACCATCTTGAAATGTGAAATATCCATAAGGCTTTTTTTTATTTTGACATTTTACTTCTATTTTCTGAATCCTTGAAGGAATGCCTAAAAAAGTTCACAGCAGAATTTTGATTTAGGTCAAATGATGGTCGCCATTTTGAAGTAAATATGAAATATAGTGAAGAATCGACATTTCAGGACTTGTAAAAAGACACAATCGGCCATAGTATGTTCAATGCGTCTCCTATTTCGGAAATTAATACATTTTAGGATAGCCGGGATACGGGTCGAATTTTTGGTATTTGACTATTTCAAAAATTTGAATTTCGTCTTTGATTTTTTTCGTGCCGCCAAAGTTGATTACGAGTGAAATTAGTTTGAAGAATACGACTCCTATTTCCAAACTCAATATATTTCTAGATCAATGTCGAAATTTTGGTGGTTGAAAATGTCATAATTTCGAATTTTGCCTTTGATCTTTTTCACTAGATTGTGGCCGATTTTAATGATTTTTTTTTCTTGATCGCATTATTTACATGACCCGTGACATGTGATAGGAAGTGACTGTGAATATGAAAGCTTTAATACCTGCTTATTGTTTCTGTTAAAGTTATTATTATTAAGCTTTCTTATTTCATATGAAATCTTATTGTTTCTGTTAAGATTGATATTATTAAGCTTTCACATTTATTACACATGAAAGCTTATTGTTTCTGTTAAGATTAATATTATTTTAAACTTTCATATGTATTACACATGAAAGCTTATTGTTTCTGATTTGTGGCAGTGTGAAGTTGAATCGTTTTTCGTTTTTCGTTATTCGTTATTCACCAATAACGAATAACGAGGTAACTTGCCTCGTTATTGGCGAATAACGAGGCAAGTCACCTCGTTATTCGTTATTCAACTTTATATTCGGGATTTCAATATGCAGCTAGCAATGACTAGAATGATGGATGACAAGTATCCGCCAGTAGTATACAACACAGCAAAACGACCTCTAGACCATAAACAGTCCACATTGTTATTCAAGCAGCGAATAACGAGCTGTTTGTTATTCTTTTTTTTACCTCGTTATTCGGGATTCAGATACAAGGTGTTCACGTATCTTTAATGAGTATATTTCAGGATTTAATTCTAAACCATCATTAGAAAACAACATAATAATGGATTGCAAAGTATCCCTTAGCAGTAGAAACATATTAAATGACGGTTAGTCGGTAAATAAACCAGATAGTTATTCAAGCGGTGAATAACGAATAACGAGGTGACTTGCCTCGTTATTCGCCAATAACGAGGCAAGTTACCTCTTTATTCGTTATTCAACTTTATATTCGGGATTCCAATATGCAGCTAGCCATGACTAGAATGATGGATGACAAGTATCCCCCAGTAGTATAAAACACAACAAAACGACCTCTAGACCATAAACAGTTCACATTGTTATTCAAGCAGCGAATAACGAGCTGATTGTTAATCTTTTTTTACCTAGTTATTCGGGATTTATATACAGGGTGTTCACGTATCTTTAAAGGGACAATCCCGATAAGAACAGAGTCTCAAAACTTAAAGTCCGAGTATTTATGAAATTTATAGACCAAAATATAGTGGCATGGTGTATTTACCTTGTCTCAAAATTTCAGCTCAAAATATTGAGTCGTTTGGACGTGAACGTCAACACTGCTTATCCGGACACGTAACCCTTTTAAGATTTTGGGTCAGTTTTTTTAAATATGATGACATGATAATCGATTCCCGTTTCTTGAGGGGTCTATACAGTGAATGACCCATGTACTGTACTTGATAACAAAAGGTAAATTTCACCAACATATTATTTTTATAGAAAAAAGTCTGGTTTTTTTCCAGATACTGTTTAATAAAACGTTCTCCATTTCCAGATGAAGACTGCCAGGTTTAAGTTATTTACAAGCGTATCACAAATATCGGGTTAGTAGGTGGGCATTAGGTTATGGATTTTAAAGGATTTTAATAAAAATTAAGCAGTTTTATTCCCCCAAAAGTTATCGGTATTGGCACTTTAATGAAGATATTTCAGGATTTAATTCTAAACCATCATTAGAAAACAACAGAATAATGGATTGCAAAGTATCCCCTAGCAGTAGAACAGATTAAATGACGGTTAGTCGGTAAATGAACCAGATTGTTATTCAAGCGGTGAATAACGAATAACGAGGTGACTTGCCTCGTTATTCGCCAATAACGAGGCAAGTTACCTCGTTATTCGTTATTCAACTTTATATTCGGGATTCCAATATGCAGCTAGCCATGACTAGAATGATGGATGACAAGTATCCCCCAGTAGTATAAAACACAGCAAAACGACCTCTAAACCATAAACAGTTCACATTGTTATTCAAGCAGCGAATAACGAGCTGTTTGTTATTCGTTTTTTTACCTCGTTATTCGGGATTTATATACAGGGTGTTCACGTATCTTTAATGAAGATATTTCAGCATTCAATTCTAAACCATCATTAGAAAACAACAGAATAATGGATTGCAAAGTATCCCATAGCAGTAGAAACAGATTAAATGACGGTTAGTCGGTAAATAAACCAGATTGTTATTCAAACGGTGAATAACGAATAACGAGGTGACTTGCCTCGTTATTGGCAAATAACGAGGCAAGTCACCTCGTTATTCGTTATTCAACTTTATATTCGGGATTCCAATATGCAGCTAGCCATGACTAGAATGATGGATGACAAGTATCCCCCAGTAGTATAAAAGACAGCAAAACGACCCATAGACCATAAACAGTCCACATTGTTATTCAAGCAGCGAATAACGAGCTGTTTGTTATTCGTTTTTTTACCTCGTTATTTGGGATTCACATACTGTGTGTTCACGTATCTTTAATGAGGATATTTCAGAATTTAATTCTAAACCATCATTAGAAAACAACAGAATAATGGATTGTAAAGTATCCCTTAGCAGTAGAAACAGATTAAATGACGGTTAGTCGGTAAATAAACCAGATTGTTATTCAAGCGGAGAATAACGAATAACGAGTTGACTTGCCTCGTTATTCGTTATTCAACTTTATATTCGGGATTCCAATATTCGCCAAATGTTTATGGTTTAGAGGTCGTTTTGCTGTGTTTTATACTAGCCTACTGGGGGATACTTGTCATCCATCATTTTAGTCATGGCTAGCTGCATAATGGAATCCCGAATATAAAGTTGAATAACGAATAACGAGGTGAGTTGCCTAGTTATTGGCGAATAACGAGGCAAGTCGCCTCGTTATTCGTTATTCACCGCTTGAATAACAATCTGGTTTATTAACCGACTAACCGTCATTTAATATGTTTCTACTGCTAGGGGATACGTTGCAATCCATTATTCTGTTGTTTTCTAATGATCGTTTAGAATTAAAACCTGAAATATCCTCATTAAAGATACGTGAACACCTTGTATCTGAATCCCGAATAACGAGGTAAAAAACAAAGAATAACAAACAGCTCGTTATTAGCTGCTTGAATAACAATGTGACCTGTTTATGGTCTAGAGGTCGTTTTGCTGTGTTTTATACTACTGGGGGATACTTGTCATCCATCATTCTAGTCATGGCTAGCTGCATATTGGAATCCCGAATATAAAGTTGAATAACGAATAACGAGGTAACTTGCCTCGTTATTGGCGAATAACGAGGCAAGTCACCTCGTTATTCGCTATTCACCGCTTGAATAACAATCTGGTTTATTTACCGACTAAACGTCATCTAATCTGTTTCTACTGCTAAGGGATTCTTTGCAATCCATTATTCTGTTGTTTTCTAATGATGGTTTAGAATTAAATCCTGAAATATCCTCATTAAAGATACGCGAACACACAGTATCTGAATCCCGAATAACGAATAACAAACAGCTCGTTATTCGCTGCTTGAATAACAATGTGAACTGTTTATGGTCTAGAGTTCGTTTTGCTGAGTTTTATACTACTGGGAGATACTTGTCATCCATCATTCTAGTCATGGCTAGCTGCATATAAAGTTGAATAACGAATAACGAGGTAACTTGCCTCGTTATTGGCAAATAACGAGGCAAGTCACCTCGTTATTCGTTATTGGCAAATAACGAGGCAAGTCACCTCGTTATTCGTTATTAATAATGATAATAATAATAATAATGTATTTTTATATAGCGCATTACACATAGTTTCAATGCGCTGTACAATGGATTACATATAAAATAGGTACATTTAAAAAAGAATAAAAATGTAAAGGAGCAATTAATACAACCAATTCAAACAGGAGTACATACACATACATTCACATACAGACATATTTACATATTCATATACATGCACATAAATACAAACATGTTCACGAGTAGCATTGTCTGAACAAATGTGTTTTTAAACAGCGTTTAAATGGAGCAATTTCTGCGATTTCACGGAGGTGTATTGGGAGAGAGTTCCAGAGTTCAGGAGCAGAGTGTTTAAAAGCTCGCGACCCATAAAATTTGGTTTTTGGAGGTTTTGAGGGGTATTGTAGACAATTGCCTTGAGCGAACCGGGTGTTTTGAGTTGTATTTTTGACAATGACAAGTTCGTTAAGGTACATAGGTGCTGAACCGTGAATAATTTTGAAAGTTAATAGAATGATTTTGAATATTGTTCTTTGGGCCACTGGAAGCCAGTGGAGTTCACGCAGTATAGGGACTGATGGAGTAAACTTGCCTTGTCTTGTAACTAATCGGGCAGCAGAGTTTTGTAAGGTTTGAAGTTTTTGTATTTGGGTGAGACGTAGGTTGTGATATAGACTGTTGCAATAATCTAGACGTGAGGTTATCATTGAATGAACTAATTTCTCAGTAGAGCGTCTGTCTAGTAGGGGTCGAATTCTTCCTATTCTGTAAAGCGCGTATGCTATTCCCTTACATGTTTGTTTAACGAATCCTTCGAGTGAACAGTCTCTTTCTAACATAACACCTAGGTTTCTAACAGTTTCCGAAACAGATATGTCAGTGTCGCCAACTCGAATTGAATTTAAAGAATTAGCACTTTCATCGAATCGGGACGAAAAACAAACCACGTCTGTTTTTCCATCATTCAGTACAAGTTGATTTTTCTTCATCCACGCTCGTATTTCGTCCACACACGATTCAACAGATACTGTTGCGTCTGAATGGTGTGTACACGATACATATATTTGGCTGTCATCCGCGTATATCATTGACTCAAGACCATGCCTCGATATAATGGCCTCTATCGGTGAAGTGTATAGGGTAAAAAGCACCGGTCCCAATACCGAGCCTTGGGGAACGCCTCGACACAAAGTTCTCTCCGAGGATGTGTTGTTGCCGATAATGACTGATTGGCTTCTATTACTTAAGTATGATGTGAACCATTCTAATATTATGCCACAGATACCAAATCGATCTTGTAAGCGGTGAAGTAAAATTTGATGATTCAACGTATCGAACGCTGCGCTCAGGTCTAACATGACAAGAATAACCTGCTTCCGCTCATCTAGTGCTGATACAATGTCGTTATGTACACGTAGTAGGGCAGTCTCTGTGCTGTGGTGTGGTCGATAAGCTGATTGACATTTAGTGTATAGTGAGTTCTCACATAGGTGTGTCCTCAAGCGAGTGGATGCATCTTTTTCAAGAATTTTAAAGTTAAAAGGAAGGTTAGAAACTGGTCTGAAATTATTGAGAATTTCTGGATCGAGGTTTGGTTTCTTTATCAAAGGTCGCACTAACGCAGTTTTGAGGCAGTCCGGAACTACGCCTGTTTCAAAGGATTTGTTTACCATCTCAGTCAAAGAAGGTGTTACTTGATCAACACATTTTTTCAACAATTCGGTTGGCATCGGATCTAGGGGACATGATTTTGACGGGGCTTGCAGAATTAATTTTTTAATTTCCTCCTCGGTCACTGGTTTGAATTTGTTGAGTTTTGGGGAAACTGTTTCATATTGTTCATGTTGAGGTGATGCAACACTACCAGAGCAAAGTTTATCAATTTTGTGGATGAAAAAGTCTGACATCATCTCTGCAGCCTCTTCTTGGGAATTTGCAGTTGGGAATCATATCATCAATTATACTAAACAATTGCTTGGAGTTCGCGTTTTCAATTCGATGTTTGTGGTACAGAAATTTGGTTTTTTCGATCTCGCTATTGTAACTTGAACGCTTTTCCTTGTGAATTTGTTTGTGAATTTCCAGATTAGAGGATTTCCACTTTCTTTCAGCACGTCGCACTTCCTTCCTTACTTCTGATAATTCTTCCGTAAACCAGGGACCTCTTGGTTTATCAGTAACTGTCTTTTCAGATAGTGGAGCTAAGGAGTCCAGGACAAGTTTGACCGAAGTGTTGAAATCGTCTGCTAGCACGTTAGCGTCACCGTGAGAAACCAATAAAGAAGATCCAAGAGCTTTCTGAAATTCTTCGACATCTAAGTCTACGAGCTTTCGTCTCTTCGGGCGGATTTTGTTATTGGGTGGGCGTATAATATTAAGATTTAAAAGAATTTGACTGTGGTCCGAAGGTAGGTCATTATTCATACTCAGATTTTTGATAAAATCATCCGACGACCTCGTTATTATAAGGTCTAATGTGTGGCCTTCATCGTGGGTTGGTTCATTTACATGCTGGACCAGGTTAAATGAGGAGAGAAGATTAGATAACTTTATCACTTCAGGTTTATTTGTCTCGTAATGGAAATTAAAGTCACCGGCGATTAATAAATTACCGGGCCGAATTATGAGTTCTTCCAAGAGTGTACTAAATTCCGTCAGAAAGTCATTGACTGTCCATTTGTTTTTATCTGAATAAGGTGGTCGATAGATTATGATAGTACTGAACAGTTGACTTGATGAGTGTATGGATGCATCTAGGTATTGGAAGGATCTGAAAGGGTTGCTAGTTTTCAGTTTGATGTGAAGATTACTTCTGGCTAAAAGGCCGACGCCACCACCCTTACGAAACTTCCTAGGCTGATGATAGAACTTAAAGTCATCAAGGCTGGACGTGATCTCACCATTGATTGGGTCGACGCCATCTTGAGTCCACGTTTCTGTTACCATGTAAAAATCAAGTTTATTTTCTATGATTGAGGCAATCAACGCACCTACTTTATTTCTTAAGGACCGGGCATTCCAGAGCCCACAGTTAAGATTCACTTTAGTTGATTGAACTGACACATAGTTAATTTTAACCAGGTTACCAGATGATATAGACCTGGTGTAAGTAGAATAGGGTAAACGCTGGAAATTGTTCCATGTAGTTGAGATACTATATTCCGTTTTTTGGCGAGTTAGTTCGAGTAGATTGTCACTATCTGTTGATGTTTTTACTACTGATTGAACCTGTGGAGTTATATTGCTAAGATTATTTGGATTGACACCTCTATTGTATTTATTGAGTGAATCCTGTCTAACTGTTGTTATAGATTTAATTAATCTGTGTTTGTTGCGACCAGATCTCACACCTCTTATTGTTCTAGTCCGTGGTTGACTGCCTTTAAACAAAGAGTCCACACAAAAGGTTTTAGCCATGACACAGACATGAATCCAAAATTCAGTTCAATATTATCAAATGAATGTAGAAAACCAGCTACAACTGCATAAATTCACAATTATTTTCGAATATTTTTCCATATATAAAAATCCAAATGTCTTCATACAGCTTTGTGCGAAATTCTATACGACTATTATCCCATTAACACATATAAAATAATGAAATACTAAGAGAGATTCTGAGAGCAGCCTCACTCGGCGCAATATACACGAGGTAATTGGCAAATAACGAGGCAAGTCGCCTCGTTATTCGTTATTCACCGCTTGAATAACAATCTGGTTTATTTACCGACTAACCGTCATTTAATCTATTTCTACTGCTAGGGGATACTTTTCAATCCATTATTCTGTTGTTTTCTAATGATCGTTTAGAATTAAATCCTGAAATATCTTCATTAAAGATACGTGAACACCCTGTATATAAATCCCGAATAACGAGGTAAAAAACCGATTAACAATCAGCTCGTTATTCGCTGCTTGAATAACAATGTGAACTGTTTATGGTCTAGAGGTCGTTTTGCTGTGTTTTATACTACTGGGGGATACATGTCATCCATCATTCTAGTCATGGCTAGCTGCATATTGGAATCCCGAATATAAAGTTGAATAACGAATAACGAGGTAACTTGCCTCGTTATTGGCGAATAACGAGGCAAGTCACCTCGTTATTGGCGAATAACGAGGCAAGTCACCTCGTTATTCGTTATTCACCACTTGAATAACAATCTGGTTTATTTAGCGACTAACCGTCATTTAATCTGTTTCTACTGTTAAGGGATACTTTGCAATCCATTATTCTGTTGTTTTCTAATGATGACTTAGAATTAAGTTCTGAAATATCCTCATTAAAGATACGTGAACACCCTGTATATGAATCCCAAATAACGAGGTAAAAAAACGAATAACAAACAGCTCGTTATTCGCTGCTTGAATAACAATGCGGACTGTTTATGGTCTAGAGGTCGTTTTGCTGTGTTTTATGCTACTGGGGGATACTTGTCATCCATCATTGTAGTCATAGCTAGCTGCATATTGGAATCCCGAATATAAAGTTGAATAACGAAAAACGAGGTAACTTGCCTCGTTATTGGCGAATAACGAGGCAAGTCACCTCGTTATTCGTTATTCACCGCTTGAATAAATATCTGGTTTATTTACCGACTAACCGTCATTTAATCTGTTTCTACTGCTAAGGGATACTTTGCAATCCATTATTCTGTTGTTTTCTAATGATGACTTAGAATTAAGTTCTGAAATATCCTCATTAAAGATACGTGAACACCCTGTATATGAATCCCAAATAACGAGGTAAAAAAACGAATAACAAACAGCTCGTTATTCGCTGCTTGAATAACAAAGTGGACAGTTTATGGTCTAGATGTCATTTTGCTGTGTTTATACTACTGGGGGATACTTGTCGTCCATCATTCTAGTCATGGCTAGCTGCATATTGGAATGCCGAATATAAAGTTGAATAACGAATAACGAGGTGACTTGCCTCGTTATTCGCCAATAATGAGGCAAGTTACCTCGTTATTCGTTATTCGTTATTGGTGAATAACGAAAAACGATTCAACTTCACACTGCCTGATTTGTTGGGGTTTTTTTTTGGGGGGGGGGGGGATTTCTTAGAATCTAACAATAGGATCTTCTGAAACCTTTTTTTTTTGTATAAACATATTTTATTCAAACAACATGAATAGGATTGGGTAACTTGCAGAGCCTATGTGAAAACCCTCTCCCTGTATACAGTATAATTTACAATTATAAAGTATGTACATATATACAAGATATTTACAGTACATGTAATTATATTATATAAAAAATGAAAAACTTGTAGTATAATATCTATTAAATTATGGAATTTCAATGAAAATTGAAAATAATAATTTTTTAGAATCGTTAAGAAAGGTTAAAAAATTCTTGTAAGGTCTTAAAAATGGTAATATTTTCAGCAATAACAGATGATTGCTATTTCTGTATTCGAATGGGGTGAAGTGTTTATCGTTCTACGGCGGGCATCTGAGTGGTTTGTACATATGATAAGAAAATGTTCAGTATCTTCACATGGATGACCACAAGTACAAGCTGGATCATCTGATATATGTCTCGAAAACATGTGGCCTTTAAGATCGCTACATCGGAGTTTTGAATGAATAATTTCGTTTTTTCGCGAACCAATATATCGGAATGTTTGTGTCATTTTTAGAAAGTTTTTGTTTAACGCCAGATAGTGATGTTGTTCTACGAACCGATGTGTCTAACTGGTTCCATTCCCTGATGGAGGACGGTATAGATGTATTAGAAAAGAGATGTGTTCGGGATTTAAATTCCGTAAAATCATTATAGTTCCTTAATGAATATGGTAATGTTGTCGATTTTTCCAAAAGATTAAAAAGGTATTTAGGAACAATATTATTGAAGACTTTGTACACAAGATGCATTTTGTGACGCTTCCGTCTCTCCATCAAAGGAATAAAACCAGTTTCTCTGTACAGTGATTCGTGATTGGTTCCTTTAACCGCACGGCAAATAGTCCTAAGTGCATCAAGTTGAAGGCTTTCTAATTTATTAGTTAGTGCATTTCAACACCAGTCCCAAATAATACCCGCGTATTCAAAATGAGGCAAAATAAAGGAAGTTATATTGTTTGTAGAGTTTTCCGTTTTAGTCTGTATTTAAGCGATTTTAGACAATTCGTCAATTTTGAAATTTTCTTACATAAATTCTCAAGATGGACATTCCATTTTCCGTTACTTTGAAAAATTAAACCAAGATGTTTGTGACAGGCGACCTCTTTAATCTGTGTTGTGCCAAAGAACAAAAGTGGATTAGTTGTTTGTTATTTTGTGCTTATGGTCATTGTTTCCGTTTTTAGGGTGTTAAAGGTTACTAACCACAAGTCTGCCCAGTCATTTATTTTCTTTAAATCATTATTCAGAATATATGAATTTGTACTATGGTCGTCCATGTTTACAAATAGTGAAGTGTCGTCTGCAAGTAGTCTAACATTGGAATCATAGAGGTCCCAAAACAGATCCTTGTGTTACACCAGCATGGATGGTTCTTGGATTCAGAGGATAAGCCTTCTAAAACAACTGATTGTTGTCTATTACAAAGATAATTTTTAAACCATTCTAAGAGGCTACCCCTGATCCCAGCTCCATCCAGCTTCCGACAAAGTCCGGCGTGCTAGACTTTGTCGAACGCTTTGCTGATGTCCCAAAAAACAACTCGAGTAGAAGAATGTTGGTCAATGGCTTGACAAAACATATGTGTTAGTTCTATTAGTTGAAAGATGGCGAAGTCACCGCGAAGAAAACCACTTTGAAAAGACGTTAGTATTTTGTTCACTCTCGAAAAGTTAAAGACATGTTTGTATATAACCTTTTCAAATACTTTTATAATGATACTAAGAAGAGAGACTGGCCTATAGTTACCACAATCGTTTGGTGATCCTTTTTTGAAAATAGCCGTTACGTTTGCAAATTTCCATATACTGGGTACTTTACTTACTTTTAATGACAATTCAAACAAAGAGCATAGCGGAGATGAAATTTCGGTGGATATTTTCTTTAGTAATTTGGCACTTATGTCGCCCGGACCGGAGGCTTTTGAGGTGTCTAAACTGTCGATAATGTCTTTCACTTCTTGGGGGGTTGGTGCGATCTGTTCTAATGGGTTACCATGTCTGTCAATGGAGGGTAAAGATTTATTAGTATCATTACATTTAGATTGTTCCACAAAAAAGTTATTCAATGCGTTTGCCTTGTATTACGGTGTGAATAAAGTCGTTATTTACAATTTAGGGTAGTGTGTCTTGTTTAGTTCAGTCTTGTGTTTTTACAAATGAATTAACAATTTGCCACCAGCTTTTATTGCCGAACTGCGACTTGTCATTTATCTTTTCATCTAAGTTATCATAATATGCTTGTTTTGCTTGTCTTATCAAATTTATATATTGGTTCCGAATGTTCCTAAAAGATTGCCAATGATTGTCATGATTTGTGCTGGTGGCATGTGTATGAATTTTATTCTTTTTCCTTCTAATTTTCCGAATTTTGCTTGTCATCCAAGGTTTGTCGTGAGGTCTAATGGTTACTACTCTATTTGGGATATTTCTTTTACCTAAATTGATTAATTCACTTGTAAAATTCCTACTCGAGTCATCAATGTCGTCATCTTGTATCAGATCGTACCAGTTTGTCGAAATGACGTCATTTTTTAGTTTCTCATTATCTATGTTTTGGTAATCCCATATCATTCGTCTGAAACACTTTGATTTGGGAGTATTAAACGAGAGCGTACACGAAACAGGACAGTGATCACTACAAAAGTTATCAGAAATGGTGATATTATTTACTAAATTTGGAAAATTTGTTAAAATTGGATCTATCAGTGAATTATTTCCAGTATGTTGAAAACCGCGTTGGTTTTGTGATTAGTTGTTGAAAATCAAAAAGGTTTATGGCGTCATGTACAAAAGTATCCGATTTGCTCATTATGTCTATGTTAAAGTCACCCAAGACCAGACACTTGCTAATATTGTCATTAGCGGCAGAGTGTAGAGCTTCAAAAGTGCGTGTGTCATTTTCACGAGAATTTTGCGAGGGCCTGTAGAAAATTCCCAGAAGAAATTTATGATTGCACCAGTTAATTTCAAGCCAAATTGATTCTGTATTACTGTCTTCCAAGTCTAAACGACGAACGAATGCTATAGAGTTACGAACATAGATAATTATCCCACCCCCAATGGAGTCAGTCCTATCCTTTCTAATTGGTGCATAGTAAGACGGAGGAAGAAGTGATTCGGTGGGTATGTTATGGTCAAGCCATGTTTCACTTAAAGTAATTATATCAAATGAAGAGAGCTCTGCTTCAATAAGGTCAAGTTAACATTCAGATACACGACCGACAGACGATTGACAGGGGGACCTGGATTTTGGTTCAACATTACCTGATAGTGCAAGTTGAAAGACCACATCAAATGATTCAGAAATTTTTTACGTACGGGTACTCAATAGTTACAAAATCCATTTTACGGCAAGATCAAACTAATCTGATTAAAATTAATTCAGATATTTACGTTTTAGTATCCGACTGCCAAAAACGGTTTTCAAATTTTCAATTACAACCTTAATCCGGTTGATTGGCTGGTATAGTCACAGGCACTACACGTCATAGAAATATATAAATAGACTAGAATGGCCGTCACGTGACCCGCGACATGTAAATAGGTCCGCCATGTTTGTGCATTGATTATTGACCTCGCGTGCGGTGAACTCAATGAATCCAGCTTCGTTTCACGTTATGCTTGAAAGAAAGAAAGGTCGAAAAACAACCCATTGCCATACATATTCACGGGTTTTGCAGTACCAGTTTGTAAAATTTAATATCTTCATTCAATAATTTAATGGAATGACTCGCGAGGCAGTCTTAATATATATAGCCATGGTGAAACAGCAGGCTACATAGGCTATATGCCTACATAGATTATAGATGCCATGTCAAAATGAACCTATTTTCATCCACAAATTAAAGACACTGGATGGATGGATGGATGGGCTATGAATTGTGGTATTTTTTTGTTTGTTTGAAATTATGGAATCTCGATGATCGACAAGCAATAATAATAAGGCGCGACGATTTCTTGGCACCCAGCAATTGAGCAATGGCGAAAAATACGATGCCTTGCAAGGCATTGAATGTGAATCAATGACGAGTTCGCGGTACCAATTACTTTTGTTTTACAAAAGAAAAATAACAGATATTTTAGTTTGTTTATCAAGGTATGTAAATCAATTATTTAAACATATCCTAATAAAATATTTCACATTATTAATCTTGAAATAGTAGGCTCTAACTAAGCCTTGGTTTCACAGTAGTTTTTTTTTGCGATAGGGAGCGGTCTACTAAGTTAGATTTGTTTACAAGCAAACCCCATTACCAGTACCGGTACATTATTCCTCCGCTTGTACATTTAGTGCTTCGAGAAACTTGAATTTTAATGTCTTGGTTGTTATATAAAGCTAAAACAATTATTCCCACGGGTTATATAATTCTAAGTACCGGTAAAATGCAAAAATTTATAGAAAGCCTACTTGTGTTTTAAAATAAAAGAAGAAAAAATTCTAAAAAAAACTCGAGTATGTACGCTCATGTATCGCGATCTCCCTTGAATTTTTCGACAAGTTACTACATGTATGGTGTTTTATTTCAGCAGATTGATGAATATGATGGTGATGAGTTTCAAGTTTTTAGCGCAGAGAGGATGGGCTAAAAAATGTCCGTAACGTGGAAGGTGTTCTGATTCAAGTAGTACTACTAGTGACAGTGTAGGTAATTTGTCAAATAACGAATATGGGGGAATATTAGAATATTTAATTTTACTTAGGCCTATATTCAGTATAAATTAGTATTTAGTACCTGTTTCAACTGTTAGCATTTTATGGTTTTACTTGACAGATCTATCTCACGGCATTTTCCGAAGATTTATAAAAATAAAATAATACTAGGCACCATGAAGATTTCGCATTTTGTGAAGATTTGTAAAGTTTAAATATAGGCCTAGGCTACCATAAATATTTTTAAAAAATGATCAGCTCTCTCAAAAGTCTCGATAAGCAGGCTAAATACTCCCCTGCATTTTGTAAGGATTTGTAAAGTTAAAATAATATAGTTTTTCTGAAAACCGTGATCAGCTGTCAAAAAAAAAAAAGCCACAATATGAAGGCAGAATACTCACAGTATTTTATGAAGATTTGAAAACTAAATTGAAAAAATACTAGGCCTTACAGGCGCGGATCCAGGATTTTTTGCAGGGAGGGGGGTCTAGGTTTGATAATTGTGCTCAATCGATTAACGGGGGGGGGGGGGTTGGGGGCCCTCCCCCAGAAAAATTTGGTAAATTAGATTCAATTTGGAGCATTCTGACGTATTTCCGGAAGGTAAATTCCAAAATTACAGGTCTAAAAATCGCCAATAAAATCGCATAAAAAACTTTCAAGCCTGAGCAGGGGGGTTGGGGCGGTCCGGACCCCCTGGACTCCCCCGTCTGGATCCGCGCCTGGGGCCTTGTGATATAAAGGAAAAGGTGAGCATTTCACGATGTGCAGGCAGGATATCTCACAGCAGTTTGTGAAACTAAGACAATACTACTCAAACAGTGATAAACTATAAAAAAATTAAATAAGGACAGTATTTAAATTGTTTGGCAGCACATTTATCTGATATGTATTACATTTTCTTCCTGTGGTGTATGAAAAGGGAAAAACCATTGTGACAGGTTATACCATAATGTTAATTAAATAGAACTTGGTTTTCTGTTAAAGGTTGATACGGTTCTATTTGTGTCAGAATTCTAACACAAGTTAGCCATACTTAGCAAAACCCACTTGACCACTTACCTTAGCAGTAATTACATTATGACACTGTTATATACCTCTAACTAACATGATTCCTTTCCCTGCATTTATTCTACAGTGCTATCATGTAATTATCTATCATGATTGGGGAACCACTGTGGCTAAGTGAGTAAGATGCTGGCTTGCTAGCGGATAGGTCACAGATTAGATCTTGTTGGCCAAGAAAGTTCGCCATTTTCTATTGCGGTTTCCCCTTGTCAGTGGTGCAGGACGGATGGCCTGACAAGGATAGCTGTCTTGTCGTTTGGATGGGATGGAAAACCGAGGTCCAGTGTAAGAATAGGCGTTTACGTAAAAGATTGATTTGGCAGTTAGAATTTTATATTAGAGTAGGCTGTAGCAAAATTTCCCTCATAGCACAATGTTTGGCGTAAGCTGGTAGTCTTCACTAACAGGGGTCACACGGTGGCTAAGTGGGTAAGAGGCTGGGTCGCTAGCCTGGAGGTTGGGTGTTCGATCCCTGCATTGGCCCAGAATGTTGATTCAGATTTTCCGGCAGGTTTCCCCTTGTCACGGAATGCAGGTCGGAGGGCCTGACAATTACAGCTGTCTAGTTGCCCGGATGGGACCATAAACCGAGGTCCTGTATACACATAGGCGTGCACGTAAAAGATCCCTTGACAGATGGAATTCGATATAAGAGTAAGCCGTAGCGCGATTGTCCAGGCAAAATGTCCCTCATAGCACACTGTATTAGCCAAATTCGGATGTAAAACTATTTCATTTCGCTTACTAACAAGGAAATTTTGAGTTTGAATCCGGTGTTCATCGAGAAAATTTCCTGGCTTCATCTTTTGTCAGTGGTGCAGGACGGTGCACCCGGAAAGGAACAATATCTAGTCATCCTGATGGGATGAAATATCAAGGGTCTGTTGACATGCATGTAAATGAACCAATGACATTTGGCATTCGAAATAAGTGTAGGCTGTGGCTGTTCAGTTAAATATTCTTAATTTTATTTCATTTCAATTTTTCTACATTTCAGATAGCACTGTAAATATTATTCAAGCTGCAAGCATACCGATGTTTGTCTAAAAGCATATTTTAAAAGAGAGTGTGAATTTCAATTAGATATTAAGGCAAAGTTTGGATTGGCACCAAGGTCATCTCTCATAGACTACCAAGAACATTTGTTGGTCTGCGAATCAGAACGAAATAATTAATTTTGTTTTTTAATGGAAATAATAAATCTGAAATATGAATAGTTGTGGATTATAAAGCTTATATGTGTATTTACATTGCAATATGATAGAGGCCCACAAAATCTAAAGACTGTACTATGCTGATTTATCCCTATACATTATAGGCAAGGAGTAGGGTCGCCTGCCCAACCTCGTATGTTTCCCCAGGTACTCCGGTTTCCCCCCACTGCTAAAGACCCCCACAAGAGAGCAATTAATTGAAATAAAATTAAACCATATATTAGTCCCAAAATGAACTAGTTTGTGTCAAATGGACATTAAACCCCATTTCTCTCTCTCCCCCTATACATTATAGTTGAAACTGTGAAGTTTTTGTGACCTTGAAAATTTGCTCAAGAAATATACCATAGTTGCATTCACACATTGCAAGAACTGTTTCACACATTTGGTAATTTACATGATCAAAGAGAAACTTTACCAGATACATGGCAAAAGTAAAGTATGACATTTTCATTCACTGTTTACATGTTTAGTTTTCATTGCCAATGGTTGGATAAATTTAACTTATCAATGCATTTATGTTGTCCAGTATGGTAGTAATATCATACATTTGTTGGTGTATGTTTAAAATTAAAAGGCACATAAAGCTACATACATGTATACGGAAGCCTCCTGGTGCCACGATTTTATTTTTTTTTAGCGTAATTGTGACTTTTTATCTCCTAATTGGGACTTTTTATCTTCTAATTAGGACTTTTTATCTCCTAATTAGGACTTTTTATCTAGGACTTTGTATCTCCTAATTAGGACTTTTTATCTCCTAATTAGGACTTTCTATCTCCTAATTAGGACTTTTTATCTCCTAATTAGGACTTTCTATCTCCTAATTAGGACTTTTTATCTTCTAATTAGGACTTTTTATCTCCTAATTAAGTAAAACGGTAGTATTTAAATGAATCTCTTCACACTTGGTGGTATAATCATGGATGAACTTGTAATGCCAGTGTATAGAGTTCCTTGGTTCAAATGTCGGAGGATATCGACATTATTGGTTCTTGCGTGTGTCGAGAACGAAAACCGAGGAAACGCTTAAATTCTTCGTTCAAGTTGATCGCAACCTCCCAGAAATAGACTAAAAACCTATCACTACTCGTCAGAAATATAAAATATGCTCATCACTACCAATTAGAAATATACACAAAAATCATCACTTCCCTTTAAACGTATCCACAAAAATCATCACTACCCTTTAGACAATTTCCACAAAACTCATCATTACCTTATACAAATTTCCACACAACTCATTACTATCCTTCAGAAAAGTCCGCAAACCCCATCACTACCCTCAGAAATGTCCATAAAACGCATCACTACCCTCTAGAAATGTCCACAAAACGCATCACTACCGTATAGAAATGTCAACAAAACGCATCACTACCTCTTAGAAATGTCCACAAAACCCATCACTTACCATTCGAAAACTCCACAAAACTCTGAACTACCATTGATAAATACTAGTATATGATAGTAGTAAGTGTTGTTTATTTTAGTATATAGTAGTAAGTGTTGTTTACAGCAGTATGTGATAGTAGTAAGTGTTGTTTATAGCAGAATATGATAGTAGTAAGTGTTGTTTATAGCAGTATGTCCCGAAATGACCTAGCTTGTGTTGAGTGGACGTTAAACCCCATTTCTCTCTCTCTTTATAGCAATATATGATATTAAGTGCCGTTTATAGCAGTATATGGTAGTAGTAAGTGTTGTTTATAGCAGTATATGATAGAAGTTGTTTATAGCAGTATATGGTATTAGTAAGTGCTGTTTATAGCAGTATATGGTGGCAGTAAGTGGTTTTTATAGCAGTATATGATAGTAATAAGTGTTGTTTATAGTAGTATATAGTAGTATTAAGTGTTGTTTATAGCAGTATATGATAGAAGTAATTACATTATGACACTGTTATATACCTCTAACTAACATGATTCCTTTCCCTGCATTTATTTTACAGTGCTATCATGTAATTATCTATCATGATAAGTGAGTAAGATGCTGGCTTGCTAGCGGATAGGTCACAGATTAGATCTTGTTGGCCAAGAAAGTTCGCCATTTTCTATTGCGGTTTCCCCTTGTCAGTGGTGCAGGACGGATGGCCTGACAAGGATAGCTGTCTTGTCGTTTGGATGGGACGGAAAATCGAGGTCCAGTGTAAGAATAGGCGTTTACGTAAAAGATTGATTTGGCAGTTAGAATTTTATATTAGAGTAGGCTGTAGCAAAATTTCCCTCATAGCACAATGTTTGGCGTAAGCTGGTAGTCTTCACTAACAGGGGTCACACGGTGGCTAAGTGGGTAAGAGGCTGGGTCGCTAGCCTGGAGGTTGGGTGTTCGATCCCTGCATTGGCCCAGAATGTTGATTCAGATTTTCCGGCAGGTTTCCCCTTGTCACGGAATGCTGGTCGGAGGGCCTGACAAGGACAGCTGTCTAGTTGCCCGGATGGGACCATAAACCGAGGTCCTGTATACACATAGGCGTGCACGTAAAAGATCCCTTGACAGATGGAATTCGATATAAGAGTAAGCCGTAGCGCGATTGTCCAGGCAAAATGTCCCTCATAGCACACTGTATTAGCCAAATTCAGATGTAAAACTATTTCATTTCGCTTACTAACAAGGAAATTTTGAGTTTGAATCCGGTGTTCATCGAGAAAATTTCCTGGCTTCATCTTTTGTCAGTGGTGCAGGACGGTGCACCCGGAAAGGAACAATATCTAGTCATCCTGATGGGATGAAATATCAAGGGTCTGTTGGCATGCATGTAAATGAACCAATGACATTTGGCATTCGAAATAAGTGTAGGCTGTGGAGCTGCTGTTCAGTTAAATATTCTTAATTTTATTTCATTTCAATTTTTCTACAATTCACATAGCACTGTAAATATTATTCAAGCTGCAAGCATACCGATGTTTGTCTAAAAGCATATTCTAAAAGAGAGAGTGAATTTCAATTAGATATTAAGGCAAAGTTTGGATTGGCACCAAGGTCATCTCTCATAGACTACCAAGAACATTTGTTGGTCTGCGAATCAGAACGAAATAATTAATTTTGTTTTTTAATGGAAATAATAAATCTGAAATATGAATAGTTGTGGATTATAAAGCTTATATGTGTATTTACATTGCAATATGATAGAGGCCCACAAAATCTAAAGACTGTACTATGCTGATTTATCTCTATACATTATAGGCAAGGAGTAGGGTCGCCTGCCCAACCTCGTATGTTTCACCAGGTACTCCGGTTTCCCCCCACTGCTAAAGACCCCCACAAGAGAGCAATTAATTGAAATAAAATCAAACCATATATTAGTCCCAAAATGAACTAGTTTGTGTCAAATGGACATTAAACCCCATTTCTCTCTCTCCCCCTATACATTATAGTTGAAACTGTGAAGTTTTTGTGACCTTGAAAATTTGCTCAAGAAATATACCATAGTTGCATTCACACGTTTCACATATTTGGTAATTTACATGATCAAAGAGAAACTTTACCAGATACATGGCAAAAGTAAAGTATGACATTTTCATTCACTGTTTACATGTTTAGTTTTCATTGCCAATGGTTGGATAAATTTAACTTATCAATGCATTTATGTTGTCCAGTATGGTAGTAATATCATACATTTGTTGGTGTATGTTTAAAATTAAAAGGCACATAAAGCTACATACATGTATACGGAAGCCTCCTGGTGCCACGATTTTATTTTTTTTAGCGTAATTGTGACTTTTTATCTCCTAATTGGGACTTTTTATCTCCTAATTAGGACTTTTTATCTCCTAATTAGGACTTTTTATCTCCTAATTAGGACTTTTTATCTAGGACTTTTTATCTCCTAATTAGGACTTTTTATTTCCTAATTAGGACTTTCTATCTCCTAATTAGGACTTTTTATCTCCTAATTAGGACTTTCTATCTCCTAATTAGGACTTTTTATCTTCTAATTAGGACTTTTTATCTCCTAATTAAGTAAAACGGTAGTATTTAACTGAATCTCTTCGCACTTGGTGGTATAATCATGGATGAACTTGTAATGCCAGTGTATAGAGTTCCTTGGTTCAAATGTCGGAGGATATCGACATTATTGGTTCTTGCGTGTGTCGAGAACGAAAACCGAGGAAACGCTTAAATTTTTCGTTCAAGTTGATCGCAACCTCCCAGAAATAGACTAAAAACCTATCACTACTCGTCAGAAATATAAAATATGCTCATCACTACCAATTAGAAATATACACAAAAATCATCGCTTCCCTTTAAACATATCCACAAAAATCATCACTACCCTTTAGACAATTTCCACAAAACTCATCACTACCTTATACAAATTTCCACACAACTCATTACTATCCTTCAGAAAAGTCCGCAAACCCCATCACTACCCTCAGAAATGTCCACAAAACGCATCACTACCCTCTAGAAATGTCCACAAAACGCATCACTACCGTATAGAAATGTCAACAAAACGCATCACTACCTCTTAGAAATGTCCACAAAACCCATCACTTACCATTCGAAAACTCCACAAAACTCTGAACTACCATTGATAAATACTAGTATATGATAGTAGTAAGTGTTGTTTATTTTAGTATATAGTAGTAAGTGTTGTTTACAGCAGTATGTGATAGTAGTAAGTGTTGTTTATAGCAGAATATGATAGTAGTAAGTGTTGTTTATAGCAGTATGTCCCGAAATGACCTAGCTTGTGTTGAGTGGACGTTAAACCCCATTTCTCTCTCTCTTTATAGCAATGATATTAAGTGCCGTTTATAGCAGTATATGGTAGTAGTAAGTGTTGTTTATAGCAGTATATGATAGAAGTTGTTTATAGCAGTATATGGTATTAGTAAGTGCTGTTTATAGCAGTATATGGTGGCAGTAAGTGGTTTTTATAGCAGTATATGATAGTAGTAAGTGTTGTTTATAGTAGTATATAGTAGTATTAAGTGTTGTTTATAGCAGTATATGATAGAAGTAAGTGTTGTTTATAGCAGTATATGGTAGTAGTAAGTGCTTTTTATAGCAGTATATGATAGTAGTAAGTGTTGTTTATAGTAGTATATAGTAGTATTAAGTGTTGTTTATAGTAGTATATGATAGAAGTAAGTGTTGTTTATAGCAGTATATGGTAGTAGTAGGTGCTTTTTATACGCCCACATTTTTATGTGGACGTATATTGTCGTCGCCCCTGTTCGTGTGGTCACTCTGGAGGTCAAAATTGTTATCGGATTTACAAAACCGTTTGATTATATCACCGTTCCATGGTTATGAAGGTTGAGTTCGAATTTCGTGAAAATCGGACCAAAATTGACGGACAAAATGGCCGCCGTTCGTACGCGAATAATGTGAAAATATGTTATATCAAGGTTGTGGACCTTATAGAGGTCACAATTTTGAACCAATTTTGATGAAACTTGACATGTGTGTTTATAACCCAAAGATCTTGGTTCCTTTCGATATTTGCGCCCATCGGATCGTAACTTCCTGAATTATGGCCCCTGATTATCCGAAAAATTGCCCTTTTTAGCTTGTGGTCCCTCTGGAGGTCAAAATTGTTATCGGATTTAAAAAAACGTTTGATTATATCACCGGTCCATGGTTATGAAGGTTGAGTTCGAATTTCGTGAAAATCGGACCAAAATTGACGGACAAAATGGCCGCCGTTTGTACGCGAATAGTGTGAAAATATGTTATATCAAGGTTGTGGACTTTATAGAGGTCACAATTTTGAACCGATTTTGATGAAACTTGACATGTGTGTTTATAACCCAAAGATCTTGGTTCCTTTCGATATTTGCGCCCATCGGATCATAACTTCCTGAATTATGGCCCCTGATTGTCCGAAAAATTGCCCTTTTTAGCTTGTGGTCCCTCTGGAGGTCAAAATTGTTATCGGATTTACAAAACCGTTTGATTATATCACCGTTCCATGGTTATGAAGGTTGAGTTCGAATTTCGTGAAAATCGGACCAAAATTGACGGACAAAATGGCCGCCGTTCGTACGCGAATAGTGTGAAAATATGTTATATCAAGGTTGTGGACCTTATAGAGGTCACAATTTTGAACCGATTTTGATGAAACTTGACATGTGTGTTTATAACCCAAAGATCTTGGTTCCTTTCGATATTTGCGCCCATCGGATCGTAACTTCCTGAATTATGGCCCCTGATTATCCGAAAAATTGCCCTTTTTAGCTTGTGGTCCCTCTGGAGGTCAAAATTGTTATCGGATTTACAAAACCGTTTGATTATATCACCGTTCCATGGTTATGAAGGTTGAGTTCGAATTTCGTGAAAATCGGACCAAAATTGACGGACAAAATGGCCGCCGTTCGTACGCGAATAATGTGAAAATATGTTATATCAAGGTTGTGGACCTTATAGAGGTCACAATTTTGAACCAATTTTGATGAAACTTGACATGTGTGTTTATAACCCAAAGATCTTGGTTCCTTTCGATATTTGCGCCCATCGGATCGTAACTTCCTGAATTATGGCCCCTGATTATCCGAAAAATTGCCCTTTTTAGCTTGTGGTCCCTCTGGAGGTCAAAATTGTTATCGGATTTAAAAAAACGTTTGATTATATCACCGGTCCATGGTTATGAAGGTTGAGTTCGAATTTCGTGAAAATCGGACCAAAATTGACGGACAAAATGGCCACCGTTAGTACGCGAATAGTGTGAAAACATGTTATATCAAGGTTGTGGACCTTATAGTGGTCACAATTTTGAACCAATTTTGATGAAACTTGACATGTGTGTTTATAACCCAAAGATCTTGGTTCCTTTCGATATTTGCGCCCATCGGATCGTAACTTCCTGAATTATGGCCCCTGATTGTCCGAAAAATTGCCCTTTTTAGCTTGTGGTCCCTCTGGAGGTCAAAATTGTTATCGGATTTAAAAAAACGTTTGATTATATCACCGGTCCATGGTTATGAAGGTTGAGTTCGAATTTCGTGAAAATCGGACCAAAATTGACGGACAAAATGGCCACCGTTAGTACGCGAATAGTGTGAAAACATGTTATATCAAGGTTGTGGACCTTATAGAGGTCACAATTTTGAACCAATTTTGATGAAACTTGACATGTGTGTTTATAACCCAAAGATCTTGGTTCCTTTCGATATTTGCGCCCATCGGATCGTAACTTCCTCAATTATGACCCCTGATTGTCCAAAAAATCGCCCTTTTTAGCTTGTGGTCACTCTGGAGGTCAAAATTGTTTTCCGATTTAAAAAACCGTTTGATTATATCACCATTCCATTGTTATGAAGGTTGAGTTTGAATTTTGTGAAAATCGGACCAAAATTGACGGACAAAATGGCCGCCGTTTGTACGCGAATAGTGTGAAAATATGTTATATAAAGGTTGTGGACCTTATAGAGGTCACAATTTTGAACCGATTTTGATGAAACTTGACATGTATGTTTATAACCCAAAGATCTTGGTTCCTTTCTATATTGGCGCCCATCAGGTCATTACTTCCTGAATTATGTCCCCTGATTGTACGAAAAATCACCCTTTTTAGCTTGTGGTCCATCTGGGGGTCACAATTATTATCTGATTTAAAAATAAAACGTTTGATTATAAAAACCAAACAAATTCTAATATGCGACAACTCTTTTTGACTGCCCGGACGATTTGGCTGCTGTGTGGGCGTATGTTTCGATGCCTGGCAACCTATTTTTGTAGCAGTATATGATGTTAGTAAGTCTTGTTTATAGCAGTAAATGGTAGTAGTAAGTGTTGGTTATAGCAGTATATGATAGAAGTAAGTGTTGTTTATATCAGTATATGGTAGTAGTAAGTGCTGTTTATTGCAGTATATGGTAGTAGTAAGTGCTTTTTATAGCAGTATATGATAATAGTAAGTGTTGTTTATAGCAGTATATGGTAGTAGTAAGTGTTGTTTATAGCAGTATATGGTAGTAGTAAGTGTTGTTTATAGCAGTATATGGTAGTAGTAAGTGCTTTTTATAGCAGTATATGATAGTAGTAAGTATTGTTTATAGTAGTATATAGTAGTAATAAGTGTTGTTTATAGAGATTCGCTTAAATTCTATTAGGAGATAAAATTAGGAGAATAAACGTCCTAATTAGGAGATAAAAAGTCCTAATTAGGAGATAGAAAGTGTTGGTTATAGCAGTATATGATAGAAGTAAGTGTTGTTTATATCAGTATATGGTAGTAGTAAGTGCTGTTTATTGCAGTATATGGTAGTAGTAAGTGCTTTTTATAGCAGTATATGATAATAGTAAGTGTTGTTTATAGCAGTATATGGTAGTAGTAAGTGTTGTTTATAGCAGTATATGGTAGTAGTAAGTGTTGTTTATAGCAGTATATGGTAGTAGTAAGTGCTTTTTATAGCAGTATATGATAGTAGTAAGTATTGTTTATAGTAGTATATAGTAGTAATAAGTGTTGTTTATAGAGATTCGCTTAAATTCTATTAGGAGATAAAATTAGGAGAATAAACGTCCTAATTAGGAGATAAAAAGTCCTAATTAGGAGATAGAAAGTCCTAATTAGGAGATAAAAAGTCACAATTAGGAGATAAAAAGTCCTAATTAGGAGATAAAAAGTGACAATTACGCTAAAAAAAAAAAAAAAAAAAAAATCGTGGCACCAGGAGGCTTCCGTATAAAATAGTCAATTATTATTGGATTTTTATAAAAGTGACATCATTTGATTCCAAAAGCATGTAGCGTCATATCAAGTTTGATTACAATTTAGAATTGACACCGGAAGTGACGTCATTTTGTCAAAAACTGCATTTTAAACTTTTTAAGTCAATGTTTTATTCAACCAAGAATTACTTAATATGTATTAATAATTTTAACTTTTGGTTTAAATTCACATATAAACACAACTCGTATGGTCATATAGATATCATAAAATTGTTTCTAACTTGTGCGGTTGCCGAGAAATAGACGGTTTTCTACAGATCACTTTTGAAGGTTTTGGGGCCATAAAAGTGTCAATTATTATTCGATTTTCATAAACTTTACACCATGTTATACCTAATGTCATTTGGGATTTCATACAAGTAATTTAAGATTTTCCTTATCACCGGAAGTAACGTCATTTTGGCAGATATTTTATTCAAATGAGTCTGTTTTGAAATCTTTTTCAAATTATGGTATTTGATGCCAATCAACAAATAGAATGAACCCATACGACCATACAGATACCACAAAATGGTTTCTAACTTGTACGGTTGCAGAGAAATAGCCGATTTTCTACAAGTCACTTTTCAAGTTTTTTGGTCTTTAAAAGTGGCAATTATTATTCGATTTACATAAAATTTTCGCTATATGATATCGTATGCCATTTCTGTTTTCATAAGACTAATTGAACATTTTCATTAACACCGGAAGTAATGTAATTTTGCCAAGATCATTTACAAGTAACAAATGTTTAAAATGAATTGATATTGCTAGATTTGGTTGATTCTGCGTCCATTTTATTTGTGTGCAATGTTAATTTGGAAACCTGTTTAGTGATTTTCTTGGTACCGGAAGTGACATATGTTCAAGGGTAACTTGGCACCGGAAGTGACATGTTTAAGGGTAACGTGACACCAGTGAAACCCGTCATTCCTGCATGCAGGTCTAGTTTTTTTTATTATTATTCTTTTCCGCCGGAGCCTATTTCTCTATGATCGAGAAGAGATACCGATCTGCGGTTCATCTTTCTATCGGGAAACCGTGTGGTTGTTTCCCCATAAAGCAATTTTTAGACTTCTGCGCAGACCGGAAGTGGCCGAATTTTGAAAACTCGTCCGTGGTTTCGTCAATTCTCTACCTATATTCAAACAAATCACATTTTTGGAAAGCCCGAGACTTGCTCAAGACAATAGCAATCTCACATTTTTTAATTTCGAAACTTCGTCGCTGACTTCTATAGTGCGAAAATTCAAAACATGTTGTTTACGAGACAATTTTTGTTATTTTTCAAAATTTGCAAATTGACCTAGATTTTTGGATACCTGACGTCAATCCGATTCCAGTAATATAAGTTTCATTCAAAGTTATCGCCCTTTATTTTTCGATTTTTTTCGAATTTTCTTCACATTTTGTGAGCTGTGGTGTCGTTTTACAGCCAAAAAGATATTTCTGAAACTTATGAAACATGAAGTTATAGTCTAACACCAACTGATAAAGCAAATTCGACACGGATCTTTAAACCGGAAGTGGTCGAAATAGTGTGCAATATCTTGAAAAAAAATGCAAAAAATGAATGTTTTCGGAGAAAACGTGATGTCTCCGTCCGATATCAACGGATTAAAACGATCAAGATATCGTTGGGTTGCATGAGAATTGCAGTATCGTATGATACCCAATTCATACCGATACTATGATCAGAAAAGACAATATGACACGCTGAAAATCAAGTATTTTCTGATTTTTAGCATTTTTGGACGCCTGTATCTCGAAAACTTAACTGCAACTTTTTTTTTAAATTTTTTCTATCGAGAGTCCTTCCGGTGGTATTTTGCATGAAGCCATCCAATAAGACTTTGAAATATCTGGAATAGATGAAAAAACGGACTGAAAATCGAAAAAAGTCGAAAAATCGTGAAATTTTGGAAAATGCTCTGCTATTTTTTTATTTTAAGAGATTTTCAAAAATAGATTGTATATTAAGATAGCCGACCTTATTACGATTCCAACGATGTACATGTATAATATTTTTTTTTTTTTTTTTTGCATTTTTGGCACTTTTGAACATAGGATTTCTCAGGGACATTTTATGTCTCGGTAATTTGCGTTAGCCGCCATCGGCTAATTTAGTTTTTCGTACCCAGAAAAATTATTTATTGTTCGATTTGTATAAAACAAAGTTGATATGCTCCGTGGTCCCAATTGTAATTTTTTTTGTTACGGTGAAGTTTTTCTGTCGGCAACGGAAGTGACGTAAAATTAACAAAAACTACAATTTTGACAGTTCGGTACCACTTTTTGAAAGCAAATATTATTTTTTTCAAAGGTGCTCAAAATCTTTAGCTCAGATTTTTTAATTTCAATTTCATTTTCGGGCAATTTCGAATAAAATGTAAAATAAAGTGTAAAATTCAGTTGTTTACAATTCATTCAGCGTCTTCATATTTTGAAATATTTATTTGTAATTTTCAAAAACTCATAGCAATAATCTAGACGAAGAGAATGTATGCGAAAATTAGTTTGTAATATGAGCAGTTGCCGAGAAAGTTATTAGAATCTATTTCGCAGAAGTTTGAAGTTTTATTGTCTATTTAAGCTCATAAAAACCCGCCTGTGGCGTGTTCCCTACAAAAGTACTTTTATTATATTACCAATTCCATATACGGTGAATACCGAACAACAAACCAGCTCGTTGTTCGTTATTCGCCAATACCGAACAACAAACTGGCTCGTTGTTCGTTATTCGCCAATGTGTAACAGCTCTTTCTTCGGATAGAAAGAGAAGTTGTTAGAATATATTTCCCAGAAGTTTGAAGTTTTGTCGTCTATTTAAGCTCATAAAAACCCGCCTGTGGCGTGTTCCTTACAAAAGTACCTTTATTATATTACTAATTCCATATACGGTGAATACCGAACAACAAACCAGCTCGTTGCTCGGTATTCGTAAATACCGAACAACAAACCAGCTCGTTGTTCGTTATTCGCAAATACCTAACAACAAACTGGCTCGTTGTTCGTTATTCGCCAATATGTAACAGCTCTTTCTTCGGATAGAAAGAGAAGTTGTTAGAATATATTTCCCAGAAGTTTGAAGTTTTATTATTCAGTTAGGCTCATAAAAACCCGCCTGTGGCGTGTTCCCTACAAAAGTACTTTTATTATATTACTAATTCCATATACGGTGAATACCGAACAACAAACCAGCTCGTTGTTCCTTATTCGCCAATACCGAACAACAAACTGGCTCTTTGTTCGTTATTCGCCAATGTGTAACAGCTCTTTCTTCGGATAGAAAGAGAAGTTGTTAGAATATATTTCCCAGAAGTTTGAAGTTTTGTCGTCTATTTAAGCTGATAAAAACCCACCTGTGGCGCGTTCCTTACAAAAGTACCTTTATTATATTACTAATTCCATATATGGTGAATACCGAACAACAAACCAGCTCGTTGTTCGTTATTCGCGAATACCGAACAACAAAGTGGCTCGTTGTTCGTTATTCGCCAATATGTAACAGCTCTTTCTTCGGATAGAAAGAGAAGTTGTTAGAATCTATTTCCCAGAAGTTTGAAGTTTTATTGTCTATTTAAGCTCATAAAAACCCGCCTGTGGCGTGTGGATCCCCACAAAAGTACCTTTATTATATTACTAATTCCATATACGGTGAATACCGAACAACAAACCAGCTCGTTGTTCGTTATTCGCCAATATCGAACAACAAATTGGCTCGTTGTTCGTTATTCGCCAATATGTAACAGCTCTTTCTTCGGATAGAAAGAGAAGTTGTTAGTATCTATTTCCCAGAAGTTTGAAGTTTTATTATTCAGTTAGGCTCATAAAAACCCGCCTGTGGCGTGTTCCCTACAAAAGTACTTTTATTATATTACTAATCCATATACTGTGAATACCGAACAACAAACCAGCTCGTTGTTCGTTATTCGCCAATACCGTACAACAAACTGGCACGTTGTTTGTTATTCGCCAATGTGTAACAGCTCTTTCTTCGGATAGAAAGAGAAGTTGTTAGAATATATTTCCCAGAAGTTTGAAGTTTTATTGTCTATTTAAGCTCATAAAAACCCGCCTGTGGCGTGTTCCCTACAACAAACCAGCTCGTTGTTCGTTATTCGCCAATACCGAACAACAAACTGGCTCGTTGTTCGTTATTCGCCAATGTGTAACAGCTCTTTCTTTGGATAGAAAGAGAAGTTGTTAGAATATATTTCCCAGAAGTTTGAAGTTTTGTCGTCTATTTAAGCTCATAAAAACCCGCCTGTGGCGTGTTCCCTACAAAAGTACCTTTATTATATTACTAATTCCATATACGATGAATACCGAACAACAAATCAGCTAAAAAGAGAAGTTGTTAGAATCTATTTCCCAGAAGTGGATCCCTACAAAAGTACCTTTATTATATTACTAATTCCATATACGGTGAATACCGAACAACAAACCAGCTCGTTGTTCGTTATTCGCCAATATCGAACAACAAATTGGCTCGTTGTTCGTTATTCGCCAATGTGTAACAGCTCTTTCTTTGGATAGAGAGAGAAGTTGTTAAAATCTATTTCCCAGAAGTTTGAAGTTTTATTGTCTATTTAAGCTCATAAAAACCCGCCTGTGGCGTGTTCCCTACAAAAGTACCTTTATTATATTACTAATTCCATATACGGTGAATACCGAACAACAAACCAGCTAGAAAGAGAAGTTGTTAGAATCTATTTCCCAGAAGTTTGAAGTTTTATTGTCTATTTAAGCTCATAAAAACCCGCCTGTGGCGTGTTCCCTACAAAATTACCTTTATTATATTACTAATTCCATAAACGGTGAATACCGAGCAACAAACCAGCTCGTTGTTCGTTATTCGCCAATACCGAACAACAAACTGGCTCGTTGTTCGTTATTCGCCAATATGTAACAGCTCTTTCTTCGGGTAGAAAGAGAAGTTGTTAGAATCTATTTCCCAGAAGTTTGAAGTTTTATTGTCTATTTAAGCTCATAAAAACCCGCCTGTGGCGTGTTCCCTACAAAAGTACCTTTATTATATTACTAATTCTATAAACGGTGAATACCGAACAACAAACCAGCTCGTTGTTCGTTATTCGCCAATACCGAACAACAAACTGGCTCGTTGTTCGTTATTCGCCAATATGTAACAGCTCTTTCTTCGGTTAGAAAGAGAAGTTGTTAGAATCTATTTCCCAGAAGTTTGAAGTTTTATTATTCAGTTAGGCTCATAAAAACCCGCCTGTGGCGTGTTCCCTACAAAAGTACTTTTATTATATTACTAATTCCATATACTGTGAATACCGAACAACAAACCAGCTCGTTGTTCGTTATTCGCCAATACCGAACAACAAACTGGCTCGCTGTTCGTTATTCGCTAATGTGTAACAGCTCTTTCTTCGGATAGAAAGAGAAGTTGTTAGAATATATTTCCCAGAAGTTTGAAGTTTTGTCGTCTATTTAAGCTCATAAAAACCCGCCTGTGGCGTGTTCCTTACAAAAGTACCTTTATTATATTACTAATTCCATATACGGTGAATACCGAACAACAAACCAGCTCGTTGTTCGGTATTCGCCAGAATCTTGAAGCTTTATAATCCAGTTAGACTTATAAAAACCCGCCTGCGGCGTGTTTCCTGCAAAAATTCTTTTATTACATTACTAATTCCATATCTGGTGAATACCGAACAACTAACCAGCTCGTTGTTCGTTATTCGCGAATACCGAACAACAAACCAGCTCGTTGTTCGTTATTCGCGAATACCGAACAACAAACTGTCTCGTTGTTCGTTATTCGCGAATACCGAACAACGAACAACAGGCTAACTTCACGTCGCCTTGATGCCTTATGGCATTTATGACTTCTATCAACTAAGTTAACATTTTCAATATCACCGGGGATGTAATGTAATTTTTGCAAAAAACGTATATTTAGCCTTGAAAGCAAACATTTTATTGAAGGGATTTATATTTATTATTCTTTTAACTTCATAACGTCTGACTCTAATTGATATCAAGAAAAGGCTTCTAGCATGTTCCCTTGTCGAATAATAGCCAATTTTCCCAGGGTCACTACTTAAGTATTTTACCTTCTTAATTTCAGTTTATGGGTTATAAGTTAATTATTTATTGCCCGATATGTATAAAACAAAGCTTGTATTTTGTATGTTGCGAATTTTCGGCTTATTATTCACCTATAAGAATTTCTTTTGACACCGGAAGTGACATAATTTTGCCATAATTTACAATCTTTTCGTCAACAAATATTACTTTTACATATGATAGAGGGTGTCACTGAAGCAAAACAACTAAAGTATAGTTTGGTTGCTCAATGGATCGGCTATGGTATAATAAACGCCCTGTATGATTCCTGAAAGCCGGTTCAGTGCTGCTTGCAGGTCTATTTAGGCTTGAGATTACTACAGGGCGCAATTCTTCATGGATTTTCTTCAAACTTGGTATACTTATTCCTTATACCCCAAGGAAGATCCCTATTGTTTTTGGGGCATGCCCGACCCCCAGGGGCCGAGCCACGCCCATTTCTAGTATTTGTTTGTTTGTCGTCTACAGGTCACATTTCTTAACTTATAATCTTGAAACTTTGCATACACATTCTTTGTACCCTAAGGAACATCCCTATCCTTTGGGGTGTATGCCCCCCCCCCAGGGGCAGAGCCACGCCCATTTTCTTTTCGTGTGTCTTTGTGTCGCCTACAGGGCGCAATTCTTACTGGATTTTCTTCAAACTTGGTATACGTATTCCTTATACCCGAAGGAAGATCTCTATTGTTTTTGGTGCATGTCCGACCCCCAGGGACAGAGCCACGCCCATTTCTAGTATGTATTTGTTTGTCGTCTACAAGCCACATTTCTTAACTTATAATTTTGAACCTTAGCATACACACTCTTTGTACCCTAAGGAACATCCCTATCATCTGGGGTGCATGCCCAACCCCCTGGGGCAGAGCCACACCCATTTTCTTATCGTGTGTCTTTGTGTCGCCTACAGGCCGCAATTCTTATTGGATTTTCTTTAAAACTTTGTATACTTACTCTTTATACTCTAAGGATGATCCCTATCGTTTGGGGTGCATGCCCAATCCCCAGGGGCAGAGCCACGCCCATTTTCTTTTTGTGTGTCTCTGTGTCGCCTAGAAGCCGCAATTCTAACTGGATTTTCTTAAAACTTTGTATACTTACCCTAAGGATGATCCGTATTGGTTTTTGGTGCATGCCCGACCTCCAATGGCAGAGCCACGCCCATTCCTTGTATTTATTTGTTTGTCGTCTACAAGCCACATTTCTTAACGTATCATCTTGAAACTTTGAATGATTATTCTTTGTACCCTAAGGAACATTTCTATCATTTGGAGTGCATACCCAACCCCCGGGGGCAGAGTCACGCCCATTTTCTTTTTGTGTGTCGCCTACAGGCCACAATTCTTAATCGGTCATCTTGAAACTTAAAATACTTATTCCTTATACCCTAAGGATGACCCCTTTTGTTTTGGGTGCACGCCCGACCCCCTTGGGACAGCAACACCCATTTCTTGTATTTGTTTGTCTGTCGTCTACAGGCTGCATTTCTTAATGTATCATCTTGAAACTTTGAATACTTATTCTTGGTACCTTAAGGAAGATCCCTATTGTTTTTGGTGCATGCCCAACCCCAAGGGACAGTGCTACGCCCTTTTTTTTGTCTGTCTGTGTGTCACCTACAGCCCACAATTCTTAATCGATCGTCTTGAAAACTTTTTTTATACTTATTCCTTATACCCTAAGGCTGACCACTATTATTTTTGGTGCATGACGGACCCCCTGGGACAGAGCCACGCCCAATGTTTTTGTGTCTTGTGTTCGCCTACAGGATACAATTCTTAACAGATCCTTTTAAAACTTTACAAACCTATTCCTTATACCTTTAAGATGACCCCTATTGTTTTGGTGATTTCCTAACCCCCAGGGGCAGAGCCATGCCCATTTTTACTCCGTGTCTATGTGTGTTGTCTACAGGCCACGATTCTTAATGGATCGTCTTTAAACTTGGAATATGTATTCCATATAGCCTAAGGACGTCAACTGCATGTCCCGACTTGTCGTTTACAGGCCGCCTTCGAATGAATCAGCTTGGTACCTGGTTTATGTATTCCTTATAGCCTGAGGGCGTCCACTATTGATTTTGATGAATGTCCCGACCCCCAGGGGCAGAGCCACGCCCAGTTTTTGCCTTCTGTGTTAGGAAGGCACAATTCTGAATGGATTATCTTGGTATAGTTATTCCTTATACTCTAAGGACGGCAACTATTAATGTTGGTGCACGACCCTCAACGCTAAACAAACCAAACGCCTAGCCTTCTTGACAAAGTACCATATCAATCAAAGCAGGAATGTGGACGTATATTGTAGCGTTAGCGTTATGTTTATTATCATTATTTACCGCGAGAGCCTATTTCTCCATGATCGAAAAGAGAAACCGACCTGCGGTTCATTTTTCTATTGGCAAACTATGTGGTGGTTACACTGATCTATATAGATCAGTGGGTGGTTACTAGATAAAGCTATTTCGAAACTTCTGCGCAGACCGGAAGTGGCCGAATTTTGAACGTTAGTAAGAAATTAAAAATCGGCCGTAATTTCGTCAATTATTTACCTATTTTCAAACAAATGACATTTTCTGAAACCCTGAATCTTTTCCGAGATAATAGCGATCTCAGATTTTGCAATTCCGAAACTTTGTCGTTGACTTTTCGCGATCGAAAAATGAAAAGAAAATATTTTAGAGACAATTTTCAAATATGAGCTATATTTTTGGATTAAAGAAGTCAATCCGATTCCAGTAATATAAGTTTCATTCAGAGTTACTGCCCTTTATTTTTCGATTTTTTTCGAATTTTCTTGCCATTTTGTGGGCTCGGGTTTCATTTTACGACTAAATTGACGTTTCTGAAACTTCTGGAACAACTGATAAAGCAATTTCGACAAGAATCCTTAAACCGGAAGTGGTCGAAATAATGTGCAATATTTAGAAAAAAAAGCAAAAATGGGTGCTTTTGGGAAGAACGTGATTTCTTCGCCGGATATCAACGGATTAAAGGTATTAAGGTATAGTTAGGTTGCACGGGAATTGGAGTATTGCATGATACCCAATTCATACAGATACGATGACCCGGAAGTAAATTATGGCACGGTGAAAATCAACGATTTTTCTTAAACATTCTCTATGGATAGTCCCTTCGATAGTCTATACCATGGAACTATTCAATAACACCTTCGAATAATTCGAATACGATAAAAAGGGACTGAAAATCAAAAAAAGTCGAAAAATCGTGAAATTTTGGAAAATGCTCTACTGTATTTTTATTTTAAGAGATTTTCAAAAAAGGTTGTATATTCAGATAGCTGACCTAATTAAGATTCTAACGAAGTATAATATGTATGTAGTTATTGAAATTTAATTTTCGATATTTTAAATTTTTTGCATTTTTGGCACTTTTGAACATAGGATTTCTCAGGGGCATTTTATCTGATCAGAAAATGTAATATATCATTACAGAGCCCTGTGGCCATTTTAGTGCCCAAACCGGTTATTAAAACTATTCCGACAATAATAACCATACTGAAAGTATTCAAAAAATGAAAAATAAGAGTAAAAACATTGTCGTTGGATAGCCCTATTAATGGACCATCATATGGTATCTAAATAATGTCATTTCAATGGTAAGGAAATAAATTATTGTATGCCAAAAATCTAGTATTTTCCGATTTTTTAACATTCTGAGACGCCCTTTTCTCGAAATCGACGCCGCAGATTTTTCTTAAACTTTTCTGATTCAGAGTTCTATCGGTTGTCTATATAGTGAATCCAAAATGAAAAGAATTGAAATAATATAAGTGGTCCAAAAATGGCCTCAAACTTTGAAAAAAATTGAAAAATCGTTAAATTTTTGGAAACGCTCTTTGATTTATCTTTTTTTCCAAAACTACTCAATGGATGTTTCTGACACTTCTGGTACAGAAAGTTAAGTATCCAAAGAACTTCGTAAAGCTATCACAACAACGATCGTAAAGCCGAAAGTAGTCGAAAAAATGTCCGATATTTTGAAACAAATTTTTTTTTTTTACGAAAACCCTTTTTATTTATGAATATTTTTTGATGATATTTTACACAGGGTTTTTCAAAACTGATATAACTAAAAGGATGCACCCTGCAAAGGTGTACAAAATCCTTAGCTCATATTTTTTAATTCCAATTTCATTTTCGGGCAATTTCGAATAAAATGTAAAATAAAGTGTAAAATTCAGTTATTTACAATTCATTCAGCGTCTTCATATTTTGAAATATTTATTTGTAATTTTCATAAACTCGTAGCAATAATCCAGACGAAGAGAATGTGTGCGAAAATTAGTTTGTAATATGAGCAGTTGCCGAGAAATGTGCATCACTTTTCATGTTATTTTGCCTATAAAAGAGTGAATTATTATTCGATTTGCAATATTTTTTCCATTTGATGCCAAATGCCAAGTTGGACTTGGTCAAGCCAATTTTACATTTTCACTGTGACCGGAAATGACGTCATTTGGACAAAAACTGTATTTTTAACCTAAAAAACTAATATTTTATTCAAATGAGTCTGCCTTATAATGTTTTTAAAATTATGATATTTGATTCCCATCAACGAATAGAATGAAGCCATACGACCATACAGATACCACAAAATAGTTTCTAACTTGTACGGTTACAGAGAAATAGGCGATCTTCTATAAGTCACTTTTAAAGGTTTTTGGTCTATAAAAGTGTCAATTATTATTCGATTTTTATAATTTTTTTACCATTTGTTGCCTTATGCCATTTATGACTTCTATGAACCAAGTTAACATTTTCAATATCACCAGAAGTGATGTAATTTTTGCAAAAAACGTATTTTTAGCCTTCAAAACAAACATTTCTTTGAAGGGATTTATATTTATTATTTGTTTACCTTTATAGCGTCTGACTCTAATGGGCAGTAAGATTGGATCAATACCATCATATTGATATCAAGAAAAGGCTTCTAGCATGTTCCCTTGTCGAATAATGACCAATTTTCCCAGGGTCGCTGTTAATTTTTTTACTTTCTTAATTTCAGTTTATGGGTTGCAGGTTAATTATTTATTGCCCGATATGTATAAAACAAAGTTTGTATTTTGTATGTTGCGAATTTTCGACTTATTTTTCACCTATAAAAATTTCTTTCGGCACCGGAAGTGACGTAATTTTGCCATAATTTACAATTTTGACCCGTCTTTTCGCAGCAAATATTACTTTTACATATGATAGAAGGTTTCACTGAAGCAAAACAACTAAAGTATAGTTCGGTAGCTCAATGGATCGGCTATGGTATAATAAACTTCCTGTATGATTCCTGAAAGCCGGTCCAGTGCTGCTTGCAGGTCTAGTTATTATTATTATTATTATTCTTTTCCGCCGGAGCCTATTTCTCTATGATCGAAAAGAGATACCGATCTGCGGTTCATCTTTCTATTTGGAAACCATGTGGTGGTTACTCAATAAAGCAATTTTTAGACTTCTGCGCAGACCGGAAGTGGCCGAATTTTGAACGTTGCTAAAAAATTAAAAATCGCCCGTGGTTTCGTCAATACTCTACCTATATTCAAACTAATCACATTTTTGAAAAGCCTGAGACTTCTCCGAGACAATAGCAATCTCACATTTTTCAATTTCGAAACTTCGTCGCTGACTTCTCTTGTTCGAAAATTCCAAACAAGTTGTTTACGAGACAATTTTTGTTATTTTTCAAAATTTGCAAATTTGACCTACATTTTTGGATACCTGACGTCAATCCGATTCCAGTAATATAAGTTTCATTCAGCGTTATCGCCCTTTATTTTCCGATTTTTTTCGAATTTTCGTCCCATTTTGTGAGTCGTGGTGTCGTTTTACAGCCAAAATGATGTTTCTGGAACTTATGGAACATGAAGTTATAGTCCAATACCAACTGATAAAGCAAATTCGACACGGATCTTTAAACCGGAAGTGGTGGAAATATTGTGCAATATTTTGAAAAAAAAAATGCAAAAAATGGATGTTTTCGGAGAAAACGTGATGTCTCTGTCCGATATCAATGGATTAAAACGACCAAGGTATCGTTGGGTTGCATGAGAATTGCAGTATCGTATTATACCCAATTCATACCGATACTATGATCAGACAGCAAAATATGGCACGCTGAAAATCAGTATTTTCTGATTTTTAGCATTTTTGGACGCCTGTATCTCGAAAACTTAACCGCAGCTTTTTTTAAAATTTTTTTCTATCGAGAGTCCTTTCGGAGGTATTTTGCATGAAGCCATCCAATAAGACTTTGAAATATCTGGAATAGGTGAAATAATGGACTGAAAATCGAAAAAAGTCGAAAAATCGTGAAATTTTCAAAAAAAGATTGTATATTCAGATAGCTGACCTAATTACAATTTTAACGATGTATAATATGTATGTAGTTATTGAAATTTAATTTTCGATATTTTAATTTTTTTGCATTTCTGGCACTTTTGAACAAAGGATTTATCAGAGACATTTTATCTGATCTGATAATGTAATATATCATTACAGGGCCCTGTGGCTATTTTAGTGCCCAAACCGGCTATTAAAACTATTCCGACCATACCGGAAGTATTCAAAACATGAAAAAAAAAGGTTAAAAACATTGTCGCACTTGCGAAAATCTTGATTTCTCCCTTAGGTAATAGCGGACCAAAGGAACTAAAGTGTTGTTGGATAGCCCTATTAATGGACCATCATATGGTATCTAAATAATGTCATTTCAATGGTAAGGAAATAAATTATTGTATGCCAAAAATCTAGTATTTTCCGATTTTTTAAAATTCTGAGACGCCCTTTTCTCGAAATCGACGCCGCAGATTTTTCTTAAACTTTTCTGACTCAAAGTCCTATCGGTTGTCTATATAGTGAATCCAAAATGAAAAGAATTGAAATAATATAAGTGGTCCGAAAACGGCCTCAAACTTTGAAAAAAATTGAAAAATCGTTAAATTTTTGGAAACGCTCTTTAATTTATCTTTTTTTCCAAAACTACTCAGTGGATGTTTCTGACACTTCTGGTACAGAAAGTTAAGTATCCAAAGAACTTCGTAAAGCTATCACAACAACGATCGTAAAGCCGGAAGTAGTCGAAAAAATGTCCTATATTTTGAAACAAATTTTTTTTTTTTACGAAAACCCTTTTTATTTATGAATATTTTTTGATGATATTTTACACAGGGTTAAAATATCATCGCACTTGAGCAGAAATGAGAAAAAAAATTGTCTCGGTAATTTGCGTTAGCCGCTATCGGCTAATTTAATTTTTCGTATCCAGAAAAATTATTTATTGTTCGATTTGTATAAAACAAAGTTCATATGCTCCGTGGTCCCAATTGTAATTTGTTTGGTTACGGTGAAATTTTTCTGTTGGCAACGGAAGTGACGTAATATTAACAAAAACTACAATTTTGACAGTTCGGTACCACTTTTTGAAAGCAAATATTATTTTTTTTTCAAAACTGATATAACTAAAAGGATGCACCCTGCAAAGGTGTACAAAATCCTTAGCTCATATTTTTTAATTCCAATTTCATTTTCGGGCAATTTCGAATAAAATGTAAAATAAAGTGTAAAATTCAGTTATTTACAATTCATTCAGCGTCTTCATATTTTGAAATATTTATTTGTAATTTTCATAAACTCGTAGCAATAATCCAGACGAAGAGAATGTGTGCGAAAATTAGTTTGTAATATGAGCAGTTGCCGAGAAATGTGCATCACTTTTCATGTTATTTTGCCTATAAAAGAGTGAATTATTATTCGATTTGCAATATTTTTTCCATTTGATGCCAAATGCCAATTTGGACTTGGTCAAGCCAATTTTACATTTTCACTGTGACCGGAAATGACGTCATTTGGACAAAAACTGTATTTTTAACCTAAAAAACTAATATTTTATTCAAATGAGTCTGCCTTATAATGTTTTTAAAATTATGATATTTGATTCCCATCAACGAATAGAATGAAGCCATACGACCATACAGATACCACAAAATAGTTTCTAACTTGTACGGTTACAGAGAAATAGGCGATCTTCTATAAGTCACTTTTAAAGGTTTTTGGTCTATAAAAGTGTCAATTATTATTCGATTTTTATAATTTTTTTACCATTTGTTGCCTTATGCCATTTATGACTTCTATGAACCAAGTTAACATTTTCAATATCACCAGAAGTGATGTAATTTTTGCAAAAAACGTATTTTTAGCCTTCAAAACAAACATTTCTTTGAAGGGATTTATATTTATTATTTGTTTACCTTTATAGCGTCTGACTCTAATGGGCAGTAAGATTGGATCAATACCATCATATTGATATCAAGAAAAGGCTTCTAGCATGTTCCCTTGTCGAATAATGACCAATTTTCCCAGGGTCGCTGTTAATTTTTTTACTTTCTTAATTTCAGTTTATGGGTTACAGGTTAATTATTTATTGCCCGATATGTATAAAACAAAGTTTGTATTTTGTATGTTGCGAATTTTCGACTTATTTTTCACCTATAAAAATTTCTTTCGGCACCGGAAGTGACGTAATTTTGCCATAATTTACAATTTTGACCCGTCTTTTCGCAGCAAATATTACTTTTACATATGATAGAAGGTTTCACTGAAGCAAAACAACTAAAGTATAGTTCGGTAGCTCAATGGATCGGCTATGGTATAATAAACTTCCTGTATGATTCCTGAAAGCCGGTCCAGTGCTGCTTGCAGGTCTAGTTATTATTATTATTATTATTCTTTTCCGCCGGAGCCTATTTCTCTATGATCGAAAAGAGATACCGATCTGCGGTTCATCTTTCTATTTGGAAACCATGTGGTGGTTACTCAATAAAGCAATTTTTAGACTTCTGCGCAGACCGGAAGTGGCCGAATTTTGAACGTTGCTAAAAAATTAAAAATCGCCCGTGGTTTCGTCAATACTCTACCTATATTCAAACTAATCACATTTTTGAAAAGCCTGAGACTTCTCCGAGACAATAGCAATCTCACATTTTTCAATTTCGAAACTTCGTCGCTGACTTCTCTTGTTCGAAAATTCCAAACAAGTTGTTTACGAGACAATTTTTGTTATTTTTCAAAATTTGCAAATTTGACCTACATTTTTGGATACCTGACGTCAATCCGATTCCAGTAATATAAGTTTCATTCAGCGTTATCGCCCTTTATTTTCCGATTTTTTTCGAATTTTCGTCCCATTTTGTGAGTCGTGGTGTCGTTTTACAGCCAAAATGATGTTTCTGAAACTTATGGAACATGAAGTTATAGTCCAATACCAACTGATAAAGCAAATTCGACACGGATCTTTAAACCGGAAGTGGTGGAAATATTGTGCAATATTTTGAAAAAAAAAATGCAAAAAATGGATGTTTTCGGAGAACACGTGATGTCTCTGTCCGATATCAATGGATTAAAACGACCAAGGTATCGTTGGGTTGCATGAGAATTGCAGTATCGTATTATACCCAATTCATACCGATACTATGATCAGACAGCAAAATATGGCACGCTGAAAATCAGTATTTTCTGATTTTTAGCATTTTTGGACGCCTGTATCTCGAAAACTTAACCGCAGCTTTTTTTAAAAATTTTTTCTATCGAGAGTCCTTTCGGAGGTATTTTGCATGAAGCCATCCAATAAGACTTTGAAATATCTGGAATAGGTGAAATAATGGACTGAAAATCGAAAAAAGTCGAAAAATCGTGAAATTTTCAAAAAAAGATTGTATATTCAGATAGCTGACCTAATTACAATTTTAACGATGTATAATATGTATGTAGTTATTGAAATTTAATTTTCGATATTTTAATTTTTTTGCATTTCTGGCACTTTTGAACAAAGGATTTATCAGAGACATTTTATCTGATCTGATAATGTAATATATCATTACAGGGCCCTGTGGCTATTTTAGTGTCCAAACCGGCTATTAAAACTATTCCGACCATACCGGAAGTATTCAAAACATGAAAAAAAAAGGTTAAAAACATTGTCGCACTTGCGAAAATCTTGATTTCTCCCTTAGGTAATAGCGGACCAAAGGAACTAAAGTGTCGTTGGATAGCCCTATTAATGGACCATCATATGGTATCTAAATAATGTCATTTCAATGGTAAGGAAATAAATTATTGTATGCCAAAAATCTAGTATTTTCCGATTTTTTAAAATTCTGAGACGCCCTTTTCTCGAAATCGACGCCGCAGATTTTTCTTAAACTTTTCTGACTCAAAGTCCTATCGGTTGTCTATATAGTGAATCCAAAATGAAAAGAATTGAAATAATATAAGTGGTCCAAAAATGGCCTCAAACTTTGAAAAAAATTGAAAAATCGTTAAATTTTTGGAAACGCTCTTTAATTTATCTTTTTTTCCAAAACTACTCAATGGATGTTTCTGACACTTCTGGTACAGAAAGTTAAGTATCCAAAGAACTTCGTAAAGCTATCACAACAACGATCGTAAAGCCGGAAGTAGTCGAAAAAATGTCCTATATTTTGAAACAAATTTTTTTTTTTTACGAAAACCCTTTTTATTTATGAATATTTTTTGATGATATTTTACACAGGGTTAAAATATCATCGCACTTGAGCAGAAATGAGAAAAAAAATTGTCTCGGTAATTTGCGTTAGCCGCTATCGGCTAATTTAATTTTTCGTATCCAGAAAAATTATTTATTGTTCGATTTGTATAAAACAAAGTTCATATGCTCCGTGGTCCCAATTGTAATTTGTTTGGTTACGGTGAAATTTTTCTGTTGGCAACGGAAGTGACGTAATATTAACAAAAACTACAATTTTGACAGTTCGGTACCAATTTTTGAAAGCAAATATTATTTTTTGTTCAAAACTGATATAACTAAAAGGATGCACCCTGCAAAGGTGTACAAAATCCTTAGCTCATATTTTTTAATTCCAATTTCATTTTCGGGCAATTTCGAATAAAATGTAAAATAAAGTGTAAAATTCAGTTATTTACAATTCATTCAGCGTCTTCATATTTTGAAATATTTATTTGTAATTTTCATAAACTCGTAGCAATAATCCAGACGAAGAGAATGTGTGCGAAAATTAGTTTGTAATATGAGCAGTTGCCGAGAAATGTGCATCACTTTTCATGTTATTTTGCCTATAAAAGAGTGAATTATTATTCGATTTGCAATATTTTTTCCATTTGATGCCAAATGCCAATTTGGACTTGGTCAAGCCAATTTTACATTTTCACTGTGACCGGAAATGACGTCATTTGGACAAAAACTGTATTTTTAACCTAAAAAAACTAATATTTTATTCAAATGAGTCTGCCTTATAATGTTTTTAAAATTATGATATTTGATTCCCATCAACGAATAGAATGAAGCCATACGACCATACAGATACCACAAAATAGTTTCTAACTTGTACGGTTACAGAGAAATAGGCGATCTTCTATAAGTCACTTTTAAAGGTTTTTGGTCTATAAAAGTGTCAATTATTATTCGATTTTTATAATTTTTTTACCATTTGTTGCCTTATGCCATTTATGACTTCTATGAACCAAGTTAACATTTTCAAAATCACCAGAAGTGATGTAATTTTTGCAAAAAACGTATTTTTAGCCTTCAAAACAAACATTTCTCTGAAGGGATTTATATTTATTATTCGTTTACCTTTATAGCGTCTGACTCTAATGGGCAGTAAGATTGGATCAATACCATCATATTGATATCAAGAAAAGGCTTCTAGCATGTTCCCTTGTCGAATAATGACCAATTTTCCCAGGGTCGCTGTTAATTTTTTTACTTTCTTAATTTCAGTTTATGGGTTACAGGTTAATTATTTATTGCCCGATATGTATAAAACAAAGTTTGTATTTTGTATGTTGCGAATTTTCGACTTATTTTTCACCTATAAAAATTTCTTTCGGCACCGGAAGTGACGTAATTTTGCCATGATTTACAATTTTGACCCGTCTTTTCGCAGCAAATATTACTTTTACATATGATAGAAGGTTTCACTGAAGCAAAACAACTAAAGTATAGTTCGGTAGCTCAATGGATCGGCTATGGTATAATAAACTTCCTGTATGATTCCTGAAAGCCGGTCCAGTGCTGCTTGCAGGTCTAGTTAAGCTTTCATATTACATATGAAAGCTTATTGTTTCTGTTAAGATTATTATTATTTTTTTTTTGTGTATTTTCTGCAAATCGGATTTCTCAGAATCTAACCATGGGATCTTTCTGAAACTTTGACCTACCCCCCCAAAAATGGGGTGCGAACGTTGTTTAAATATATTTTCAAAACGTTTTACGAATCCGAAATCACCGAATTTTACGAACGAAAAAACTGACAATGCATAGTCGTAACTTTGTTATTTTTTGACCGATTTTACTAATTCTTTTTTCTTTGAATACCTTGAAAAAAATCATTTTCATCTGCAGTTTCACATTTTCGAATTTTGAAAATTCGTTGCTGTGATTTCGAACCGGAACTTTAGACCAATTTGACAACTTCTTTAATAGTTGTACGATTTTCATGAAATTTAGTATATAAATAGATCTTACCGATGTGACTTCAAAAATATAATTAGAAATTTTCTAAATTATCTCCCCTTGACGAAATTAAGGATCAAATTTTTCAAAAAAATCAAAGAAATATAGGTCAGAATGACCTAATTTTTTTCTCGGATACTAGAGAAGTAAGTACTGATTCGTACACAAAATATGGAGTTTGTCGATCGAACCGGAAGTGCCACCATCTTTAAAAGTGAAAAATCAAAAAGGCTTTTTTGCTATTTTACTTACAGACTCGGGAATTATATTTTCGGAATCCTTGAAGGAATGCCTAAATATCTGTCGGATCAGAATTTCGATTTCGGTCACGTGATGGTCACCATTTTGAATTGAAAATGAAAAATAGAAGCAATTTAAAGGGTCGGGACTTTGGAACACAATTACTCTCCTTCTAATTAAGCTAGAATGTTCAAACTTGGTGTAGACGTTCACTAGGTCAATGTTATGATTGAGTTCAAAGATGAGCATTTTCTGCTTAGGGTAAGCAGAGATAAGCATGCTGATTTGTTGATTCTTTAGGGCACGATAACTTCGGTTATAATGAAGGGAGGGCGGTGAAACTTTTGTCAATAGAGAGTCTAATAGCTAGCCTGTTGTGTGAAATCATTGTATCATTTTTTTTAAATATCAGGCATAGCCGAAAAAAAGAGATTGAAAATCGAAAAAGTCGTTTTTTTACAATTTGGAGCATATTTAGAGAGGTCTTTCTCGTAAAGTCAACATAATATTTTTTGGGAACTTCTTCTACAAAGAGTCTTATTGGTAGTCTTTTATATGAAACCATCGATCAACAGTTCAACATATCAGGAGTAGTAGAACAAAAGGATTGAACATTGAAAACGACACCCTTTCATTGTTAAGCGAAACATGCAGTGTGGGTGACTACAATCTACACATTTAGTCATCGTATAGAGCTTATTCAACAGTATCGAATTCCAACTGCTTAGGGATATTTTACGTGCACTCCAATGTGTACACGGGTCCTTGGGTTTTTCGTCCCATCCGAACGACTAGACAGCTGTGCTTGTCAGGCCCTCCGTTCTGCCTCACTGACAAGGGGAACCACGCCGGGAAATCGAGATGAACTTTCTCCGTGCAGAACTTTCAATTCAGGCAAAACGTTTATTGCATACGATTAAGCTGGTCAGTTGGAGCTTATTTTCAAAAGTTTTGTAATAATCGGTTGGTAATTAAAGTACAGTGCACATTAAACTGTTAAAACAGAAAATTTCGCCCGGTTGAAATGTTTCTTGCTATAAGTCAGCAATTTTCCGAATTCAGGGAGGCTGAATGACTGAATGGTTAGTATGTGCGCGCTGTATCGTAACGTCTGTCATTGAGTCAACGGGCGTCGTTTCGACCTCCAGGTTGCACGTGACATGGTGTATGGTGTCCAACCTCGTGGGTTTTCTCCGTGTTCTTCGGTTTCCTCCCAACGGCTAAAGACCAGTACGCGCAAGGGGAGTTTTTAAATAAAATTAAAAAACATATGTTAGTCCGGAAATGACCTAGTTTGTGTCGAATGGACGTTAGGCCACATTTCTCTCTTTCTCTTTTATTTTTAAAATTTTGTTATAATCGGTTGGTAATCAAAGGTATTGTGAAAGTGATAAAACAGAAAATTTCGCCCGGTTGTAATGTTTCTCACTTTAACGTCAGCAATTTGCCGATTTTAAGGGGCAAACGTTTATTGCGAACGATTAAGCTGGTCAGGGGGAGCTCATTTTTAAAAGTTTTGTAATATTCGGTTGATAACTAAAGGTACCGTGCAAATTAAACTGTTAAAATAGAAAATTTGGCCCGGTTGAAATGTTTCTCGCTGTAGGTCAGCAATTTGCCGATTTTAGGGAGGTTGCGTGGCTGAATGGTTAGCACGTGCGCTCTGTATCATAACGTCTGTCATTGAGTCAACTGGCGTTGTTTCGATTTCTTGGTTGTACGTGACAAGGAGTATGGTCGCCTGTCCAATCTCGTAGGCCGTAACGCCGCTGCCCGGGTAAAATTTCCCTCATTGCACACTTTATTAGCCCATTGTAGGAGCAGAACAGTAGGACGTTAAACCCCATTCAATTTCATTTCATTTTCTCTATGTTGCTTATTTATTATAGTGGATAAATATTTTTCTGGTTCTAGCAATTATTTAATTTCTGCACAGAAATCTTGCTTTGGCCAGTTTTTTTATTGCAGAGTGCCATTCTTGTATATTGCAGTCTATGACCCTTTGTTTAAAACATGCTTAAGAAGTCACGATGTCCTACTTATAACCGAACATATTGGAAACCATAATTATATAACATATCTTGGAAGCCCGATTACAGCTATGCAAGTTTCAGTTATTTCCCTTTAGTTTAAAGATTATTTTTTTGCCCGGGTGCAATGTTTCTCACTACATTTAAATTTGTAACTTTGTGAGTTTTTGACTGATTTTGATATTATGTCTTTATAATTTTCCAAATCTACATATTTAACGTACGTATTCAAACAGTTGAGTTCAACCTGTTTTAGTTTTGTTCAAAGTTATCTCATTTAATTTTTCGCTGTTTTCTTACCATTTTCATTTCATTTTTCTGAAAGTTTTGAAGTGGGAAGTCATCCCGATTACAGCAACACAAGTATCAGTTATTTGACTTTAGTTTTCAGATTACTCAATGTTTCATACTATATTTAGACTTGTAACTTCGCGAGTTTTAGACCAATTTTAATAGTTTGTTATTTTTATCCTTTTATTTGAGATACTTGATATAATCGATGACACACGACGATGAATATGAAAGCTTTCATATCTGCATGGGACAGTAGCAGATCTAGTTATTAAGCTTTCATATTACATATGAAAGCTTATTGTTTCTGTTAAGATTATTATTGTTATTTTTTTTTTGTGTTTTGTCCACAAATCGGATTTCTCAGAATCTAACGATAGGATCGTTCTGAAACTTTTACCTATCCCCCCAAAAATGGGTGGTGGCTGTTGATTAAATATATTTTCAAAACGTTTTACGAATCCGAAATCACCGAATTTTACGAACGAAAAAACTGACAATGCATAGTCGTAACTTTGTTATTTTTTGACCGATTTTACTAATTCTTTTTTCTTTGAATACCTTGAAAAAAATCATTTTCATCTGCAGTTTCGCATTTTCCAATTTCGAAAATTCGTCGCTGTGATTTCGAACCGGAAGTTTAGACCAATTTGAGAACTTCTTTAATAGTTGTACGATTTTCATGAAATTTAGTGTGTAAGTAGATGTTACCGATGTGACTTCAAAAATATAATTATAAATGTTCTAAATTATCTCCCCTTGACGAAATTAAGGATCAAAGTTTTCAAAAAAATCGTCGAAATATAGGTCAGAATGACCTAATTTTTTTTTTTTTGATACTAGACAAGTAATTACTGATTCGTACACAAAATATGGAGTTTGTCGATCGAACCGGAAGTGCCACCATCTTTAAACGTGAAAAATCAAAAAGGCTTTTTTGCTATTTTACTTACAGACTCGGGAGTTATATTTTCAGAATCCTTGAAGGAATGCCTAAAAATCTATCGGATCCGAATTTTGATTTCGGTCACGTGATGGTCACCATTTTGAATTGAAAATGAAAAATAGAAGCAATTTGAAGGGCCGGGACTTTGGAACACAATAACTCTCCTTCTAATTAAGCTAAAATGTTTAAACTTGGTGTAGACGTTCACTAGGACAATGTCATGATTGAGTTCAAAGATGAGCATTTTCTGCTTAGGGTAAGCAGAGATAAGGATGCTGATTTGTTGATTCTTTAGGGCACGATAACTTCGGTTATAATGAAGGGAGGGCGATGAAACTTTTGTCAATAGAGAGTCTAATAGCTAGCCTGTTGTTTGAAATCATTGTATCATTTTTTTTAAATATCAGGGATAGCCGAAAAAAAGAGATTGAAAATCCAAAAAGTCGTATTTTTACAATTTGGAGCATGTTTAGAGGTCTTTCTCGTAAAGTCAACATAATATTTTTTGGGAACTTCTTCTACAAAGAGTCTTATTGGTAGTCTTTTATATGAAACCATCGATCAACAGTCCAACATATCTGGAGTAGAAGAACAAAAGGATCGAAAATTGAAAACGGCACCCTTTCATTGTTAAGCGAAACATGCAGTGTAGGTGACTACAATCTACACATTTAGTCATCGTATAGAGCTTATTCAACAGTATCGAATTCCAACTGCTTAGGGATATTTTACGTGCACTCCAATGTGTACACGGGACCTTGGTGTTTCATCCCATCCGAACGACTAGACAGCTGTGCTTGTCAGGCCCCCCGTTCTGCCTCACTGACAACGGGGAACCACGCCGGGAAATCAAGATGAACTTTCTCCGTGCAGAACTTTCAATTCAGGCCAAACGTTTATTGCACACGATTAAGCTGGTCAGTTGTAATAATCGGTTGGCAATTAAAGTACCGTGCACATTAAACTGTTAAAACAGAAAATTTCGCCCGGTTGAAATGTTTCTTGCTATAAGTCAGCAATTTTCCGAATTCAGGGAGGCTGAATGGTTAGCATCTGCGCGCTGTATCGTAACGTCTGTCATTGAGTCAACGAGCGTCGTTTCGATCTCCAGGTTGCACGTGACATGAAGTATGATGTCCAACCTCGTGGGTTTTCTCCGTGTCCTGCGGTTTCCTCCCAAAGGCTAAAGACCAGTAAGCGCAAGGGGAGTTTTTAAATAAAATTAAAAAACATATGTTAGTCACAAAATGACCTAGTTTGTGTCGAATGGACATTAGGCCGCATTTCTCTCTTTCTCTTTTATTTTTAAAGTTTTGTAATAATCGGTTGGTAATCAAAGGTACTGTAAAAGTGATAAAACAGAAAATTTCGCCCGGTTGTAATGTTTCTCACTTTAAGGTCAGCAGTTTGCAGATTTTAAGGGGCAAACGTTTATTGCGAACGCTTAAGCTGGTCAGGGGGAGCTTATTTTTAAAAGTTTTGTAATATTCGGTTGATAACTAAAGGTACCATGCAAATTAAACTGTTCAAATAGAAAATTTGGGCCGGTTGAAATGTTTCTCGCTGTAGGTCAGCAATTTGCCGATTTTGGGGAGGTTGCGTGGCTGAATGGTTAGCACGTGCGCTCTGTATCAAAACGTCTGTCATTGAGTCAACTGGCGTTGTTTCGATTTCTTGGTTGTACGTGACAAGGAGTATGGTCGCCTGTCCAACCTCGTAGGCCGTAACGCCGCTGCCCGGGTAAAATTTCCCTCATTGCACACTTTATGGCATATGCCAGTCTTCATTAGCCCATTTTAGGAACAGAACAGTAGGACGTTAAACCCCATTCAATTTCATTTCATTTTCTCTATGTTGCTTATTTATTGTAGTGGATAAATATTTTTCTGGTTCTAGCAATTATTTAATTTCTGCATAGAAATCTTGCTTTGGCCAGTTTTTTTTATTGCAGAGTGCCATTCTTGTATAATTCAGTCTATGATCCTTTGTTTAAAACATGCTTAAGAAGTCGTCATGATTTCCTACTTATAACCAAACATATTGGAAATATTTGTCGGGCATTATTAAATCCTAATTTTATTGGTCTTATTTAAAATTAAACTTTCATTTAACTATGAACAACCCTTAACGTGTCTCTTTAAAACTATAAAGTACTCTAAAATAGTAGCTCAACCTTTTGACCTAAACTCATTAATTTACCATTTTGTTGTGAGCGACTTCTTATTCTTCCTATATGACATATTGCACGTGTCGGATTTCAAAGGGGGGTTGGATGGCTGAATGGCTAGCACGCGCGCCTGTCATTGAGTTAACTAGCGTGTTTTCGAATGCCCGGTTGTACGTGACAAGGAGTAAGGTCGCCTGTCCAACCTGACATTTTTATTTTTTTTTCCCGCCATTTTCATTTCATTTTCTCATCCGTCTCATTACAGTAATACAAGTTTCAGTTATTTCCCTTTAGTTTTCAGATTATTGTTATGCCTGGGTGCAATGTTTCATACTATATTTAGACTTGTAACTTCGCGAGTTTTTGACCAATTTTGATAATTTTTTCTTCTTATCCTTTTATTTAGGATACTTGATACAATCAATGATACGTGACGATGAATATGAAAGCTTTCATATCTGCATGGGACAGTAGCAGATCTAGTTTTTATTATTATTATTCTTTTCCGCCGGAGCCTATTTCTCTATGATCGAAAAGAGATACCGATCTGCGGTTCATCTTTCTATTTGGAAACCATGTGGTGGTTACTCAATAAAGCAATTTTTAGACTTCTGCGCAGACCGGAAGTGGCCGAATTTTGAACGTTGCTAAAAAATTAAAAATCGCCCGTGGTTTCGTCAATACTCTACCTATATTCAAACTAATCACATTTTTGAAAAGCCTGAGACTTTTCCGAGACAATAGCAATCTCACATTTTTCAATTTCGAAACTTCGTCGCTGACTTCTCTTGTTCGAAAATTCCAAACAAGTTGTTTACGAGACAATTTTTGTTATTTTTCAAAATTTGCAAATTTGACCTACATTTTTGGATACCTGACGTCAATCCGATTCCAGTAATATAAGTTTCATTCAGCGTTATCGCCCTTTATTTTTCGATTTTTTTCGAATTTTCTTCACATTTTGTGAGCTGTGGTATCGTTTTACAGCCAAAAAGATGTTTCTGAAACTTATGAAACATGAAGTTATAGTCCAACACCAACTCGAAAACTTAACCGCAGCTTTTTTTAAATTTTTTTCTATCGAGAGTCCTTTCGGAGGTATTTTGCATGAAGCCATCCAATAAGACTTTGAAATATCTGGAATAGGTGAAATAATGGACTGAAAATCGAAAAAAGTCGAAAAATCGTGAAATTTTCAAAAAAAGATTGTAGATTCAGATAGCTGACCTAATTACAATTTTAACGATGTATAATATGTATGTAGTTATTGAAATTTAATTTTCGATATTTTAATTTTTTTGCATTTCTGGCACTTTTGAACAAAGGATTTATCAGAGACATTTTATCTGATCTGATAATGTAATATATCATTACAGGGCCCTGTGGCTATTTTAGTGCCCAAACCGGCTATTAAAACTATTCCGAACATACCGGAAGTATTCAAAACATGAAAAAAAAAAGGTTAAAAACATTGTCGCACTTGCGAAAATCTTAATTTCTCCCTTAGGTAATAGCGGACCAAAGGAACTAAAGTGTCGTTGGATAGCCCTATTAATGGACCATCATATGGTATCTAAATAATGTCATTTCAATGGTTAGAAATAAATTATTGTATGCCAAAAATCTAGTATTTTCCGATTTTTTAACATTCTGAGACGCCCTTTTCTCGAAATCGACGCCGCAGATTTTTCTTAAACTTTTCTGACTCAAAGTCCTATCGGTTGTCTATATAGTGGATCCAAAATGAAAAGAATTGAAATAATATAAGTGGTCCAAAAATGGCCTCAAACTTTGAAAAAAATTGAAAAATCGTTAAATTTTTGGAAACGCTCTTTAATTTATCTTTTTTTCCAAAACTACTCAATGGATGTTTCTGACACTTCTGGTACAGAAAGTTAAGTATCCAAAGAACTTCGTAAAGCTATCACAACAATGATCGTAAAGCCGGAAGTAGTCGAAAAAATGTCCTATATTTTGAAACAAATTTTTTTTTTTTACGAAAACCCTTTTTATTTATGAATATTTTTTGATGATATTTTACACATCGCACTTGAGCAGAAATGAGAAAAAAAATTGTCTCGGTAATTTGCGTTAGCCGCTATCGGCTAATTTAATTTTTCGTATCCAGAAAAATTAAATTATTTATTGTTCGATTTGTATAAGACAAAGTTCATATGCTCCGTGGTCCCAATTGTAATTTGTTTGGTTACGGTGAAATTTTTCTGTTGGCAACGGAAGTGACGTAATATTAACAAAAACTACAATTTTGACAGTTCGGTACCACTTTTTGAAAGCAAATATTATTTTTTTTTCAAAACTGATGTAACCAAAAGGATGCACCCTGCAAAGGTGTACAAAATCCTTAGCTCATATTTTTTAATTCCAATTTCATTTTCGGGCAATTTCGAATAAAATGTAAAATAAAGTGTAAAATTCAGTTATTTACAATTCATTCAGCGTCTTCATATTTTGAAATATTTATTTGTAATTTTCATAAACTCGTAGCAATAATCCAGACGAAGAGAATGTGTGCGAAAATTAGTTTGTAATATGAGCAGTTGCCGAGAAATGTGCATCACTTTTCATGTTATTTTGCCTATAAAAGAGTGAATTATTATTCGATTTGCAATATTTTTTCCATTTGATGCCAAATGCCAATTTGGACTTGGTCAAGCCAATTTTACATTTTCACTGTGACCGGAAATGACGTCATTTGGACAAAAACTGTATTTTTAACCTAAATAACTAATATTTTATTCAAATGAGTCTGCCTTATAATGTTTTTAAAATTATGATATTTGATTCCCATCAACGAATAGAATGAAGCCATACGACCATACAGATACCACAAAATAGTTTCTAACTTGTACGGTTACAGAGAAATAGGCGATCTTCTATAAGTCACTTTTAAAGGTTTTTGGTCTATAAAAGTGTCAATTATCATTCGATTTTTATAATTTTTTTACCATTTGTTGCCTTATGCCATTTATGACTTCTATGAACCAAGTTAACATTTTCAATATCACCAGAAGTGATGTAATTTTTGCAAAAAACGTATTTTTAGCCTTCAAAACAAACATTTCTTTGAAGGGATTTATATTTATTATTCGTTTACCTTTATAGCGTCTGACTCTAATGGGCAGTAAGATTGGATCAATACCATCATATTGATATCAAGAAAAGGCTTCTAGCATGTTCCCTTGTCGAATAATGGCCAATTTTCCCAGGGTCGCTGTTAATTTTTTTACTTTCTTAATTTCAGTTTATGGGTTACAGGTTAATTATTTATTGCCCGATATGTATAAAACAAAGTTTGTATTTTGTATGTTGCGAATTTTCGACTTATTTTTCACCTATAAAAATTTCTTTCGGCACCGGAAGTGACGTAATTTTGCCATAATTTACAATTTTGACCCGTCTTTTCGCAGCAAATATTACTTTTACATATGATAGAAGGTTTCACTGAAGCAAAACAACTAAAGTATAGTTCGGTAGCTCAATGGATCGGCTATGGTATAATAAACTTCCTGTATGATTCCTGAAAGCCGGTCCAGTGCTGCTTGCAGGTCTAGTTATTTTTATTATTATTATTCTTTTCCGCCGGAGCCTATTTCTCTATGATCGAACAGAGATACCGATCTGCGGTTCATCTTTCTATTTGGAAACCACGTGGTGGTTACTCAATAAAGCAATTTTTAGACTTCTGCGCAGACCAGAAGTGGCCGAATTTTGAACGTTGCTAAAAAATTAAAAATCGCCCGTGGTTTCGTCAATACTCTACCTATATTCAAACTAATCACATTTTTGAAAAGCCTGAGACTTCTCCGAGACAATAGCAATCTCACATTTTTCAATTTCGAAACTTCGTCGCTGACTTCTCTTGTTCGAAAATTCCAAACAAGTTGTTTACGAGACAATTTTTGTTATTTTTCAAAATTTGCAAATTTGACCTACATTTTTGGATACCTGACGTCAATCCGATTCCAGTAATATAAGTTTCATTCAGCGTTATCGCCCTTTATTTTCCGATTTTTTTCGAATTTTGGTCCCATTTTGTGAGTCGTGGTGTCGTTTTACAGCCAAAATGATGTTTCTGAAACTTATGGAACATGAAGTTATAGTCCAATACCAACTGATAAAGCAAATTCGACACGGATCTTTAAACCGGAAGTGGTGGAAATATTGTGCAATATTTTGAAAAAAAAATGCAAAAAATGGATGTTTTCGGAGAAAACGTGATGTCTCTGTCCGATATCAATGGATTAAAACGACCAAGGTATCGTTGGGTTGCTTGAGAATTGCAGTATCGTATGATACCCAATTCATACCGATACTATGATCAGACAGCAAAATATGGCACGCTGAAAATCAGTATTTTCTGATTTTTATACGCCCACATTTTCATGTGGACGTATTATGTCGTCGCCCCTGTCCGTCCGGACGTCCGTCCGTCCGTCCGTCCGTCCACAATTTGTTTGTGGACTCTCTACAGGTCACAATTCTTATCCGATTTTGACGAAACTTGAAATATAGGTTTATCCCCAAAAGATCTCGGCTGCTTTCGATATTGGCATGTATCGGATCAAAACTTCATGGATTATGGCCCCTGATTGTACGAAAAATCACGTTTTTAGCTTGTGGACCCTATAGAGGTCACAATTTTGAACTGATTTTGATGAAACTTGACATGCATGTTTGTAACCCAAAGATCTTGGTTCCTTTCGATATTTGCGGCTATCGGAATGTAATTTCCTGAATTATGGCCCCTGATTGTCCGAAAAATCACCCTTTTTAGCTTGTGGTCCCTCTGGAGGTCACAATTATTATTCGATTTAAAAAACCGTTTGATTATATCACCGTTACACCCTAAGGAAGGTTGAGTTCGAATTTCGGGAAAATCGGACGAAAATTGCCATACAAAATGGCCGCCGTTTGTACGCGAATACTGTTAAAAAAATGGTATATCAAGGTTGTGGACCCTGTGGAGGTCACAATTTTGATTCGATTTTGATGAAACTTGAAATTCATGGTTATAACCCAAAGATCTTGCTTCCTTTCGATATTTGCGCATATCGGATCGTAACTTCCTGAATTATGGCCCCTGATTATACGCAAAATCACCTTTTTTTTAGCTTGGAGGTCGCAATTATTATTCGATTTAAAAAACCGTTTGATTATATTACCGTCACACCCTAAGGAAGGTTGAGTTCGAATTTCGGGAAAATCGGACGAAAATTGCCATACAAAATGGCCGCCGTTTGTACGCGAATACTGTTAAAAAATGGTATATCAAGGTTGTGGACCCTGTGGAGGTCACAATTTTGATTCGATTTTGATGAAATTTGAAATTCATGGTTATAACCCAAAGATCTTACTTCCTGTCGATATTTGCGCATATCGGATCGTAACTTCCTGAATTATGGCCCCTGATTATACGGAAAATCGCCTTTTTTTAGCTTGGAGGTCACAATTATTATCCGATTTAAAAAAACGTTTGATTATATTACCGTTACAACGTAAGGAAGGTTGAGTTCGAATTTCGGAAAAATCATACCAAAATTGCCATACAAAATGGCCGCCGTTTGTATGCGAATACTGTTAAAAAATGGTATATCAAGGTTGTGGACCCTGTAAAGGTCACAATTTTAATTCGATTTTGATGAAACTTGAAATTCATCGTTATAACCCAAAGATCTTGGTTCTTTTCAATATTTGCGCATATCGGATCGTAACTTCCTCAATTATGGCCCCTGGTTATACGCAAAATCCCCCTTTCTTTAGCTTGTGGTCCCTCTGGAGGTCACAATTATTATCCAATTTAAAAAAAACGTTTGATTATATCACCGTTACACTGTAAGGAAGGTTGAGTTTGAATTTCGGGAAAATCGGACCAAAATTGACAGACAAAATGGCCGCCGTTTGTACGCGAATACTGTTAAAAAAATGATATATCATGGTTGTGGACCCTGTATAGGTCACAATTTTAATTCAATTTTGATGAGGAAGGTTGAGTTCTTATTTCGTGAAAATCGTACCAAAATTGCTGGACGAAATGGTCGCCGTTTGTACGCGAATAGTGTAAAAATATGGTATATCATGGTTGTGGACTCGCTACAGGTCACAATTCTTATCCGATTTTGATGAAAAGTCACACTTCTAGGTTGTGTACCGTCACACCATAATCATTGTCGGTTTCGAGTTTCATTAATATCAGACTGGAACTGACCAACTAAATGGCTGGTCCCAATACAGTATGAAATACAGGACTTAAAGATGTAAGAAAAATCACTTTCGGTATTCCTTGTTCTCTGTCCATCTCTCGAAAATGTGGGCGTATCCTGCCTGGCAGTGCCAGCCTATCTTTCTAAGCGCGAAAAATGCTCGAGAATTTCCTTATTTGGGTAGGTGACCTGATTTCGGGGTCAATATATCCGACGTAATAATAACGACATCTCCTCATTGGTCTAACGGACTTCCGTCACCTAGCAACCGGATGCCGTGATGCGCACGCTATATAGACACAGTTAACCACTCTTTTTTGTACAACAATATTACTTTATAAGAAGTCCAAGACTACGAGCTGTGTCCCGCGAGCTTATTTAGCGATATTTACCGACGAATTTAATAGTTTTTTTTAATTATTTCAAATAAACTGTGATTAAAAAAACTAAAACATTTTATGGAGATCGTAATTTCTAGCCATGCCCAACTTTGTCAACCGGTAATTGTCTTTAGTCTTGTTTTTTATGACCAAAATAAATCCATGTAAACTAAAATTAAACATTGATGTGATTTTTCTCTTATTTCATTTTTTGGACGAAAATGCAATTTCAAATTACTAGATCTCAAAAAGTTACCAATATCTTTACTTGAAATTTGCAACAGTTATAGATTAAAGTCTTTTGGATGAGATAACAGAGAGTTTTTGTATTTACTGTTTTTATTTTTGTAAATAATTCAGTTTTTAGTTCATGTTTCGTTAAAAAAAATCACACAATTATATAAATGCTTATAAATTAAAAAAAAATACAGTGGGCTCCAAATGTCTCTCTGTCATTTCCTAGATTTATGCATTGTTTATAAGGTGTGAAAGTTTCAGAACTTTAGAGTTATTATTAACAGAGAACTAGCACTCCTACGAATTTCCTCATTTTTTCTTGATTCCTTGGTAACCATGGCAACCAATGTCCGATTTGGGATTTGATAAAAAAAATCAGCTAACTAAATGGTCTTTATAGTATCTTCAAAGTTTCAACCCAAAATAACATTAAATAAAAAAAAAAATTTTTCGCCCCTCGTTCCCCCTTAAATGTTTAACCTTTCTACTCGTTGATTCATGGTATTGTTGTATAGTGTTTGTCTATTTCTGAAGTTATATGTTAATTATTGTAGGATACAAGTTTACTGGGGGATGATACGTTAAATCAATCATCTTTTTATCCTGGTAAAACTACATTTGGAGGATCGTCATCTGTCAGAAACAGAAGTCGTTTAAATATTACAGCTCCATATCAGGTGATTAAAATGTTTGGGTTTTTTTTTATCCGTCACCCTTTTTGGAACATATTAATTCATCTTTTAAATGAGGTTGTGTGTGCAAATTTAGTGTAGATAAAGATGTTAAATGTATTGATTGATTTTCATTATGTCAATACAATGACGAAATTTGAGAATGAGCATTTTCTGCTCGGGCTATGCAGAGTGATAAACATTTTGATTGCTAGATGCTTCATAAAAAGATAATGTGCAAGTAATTAATCACTGTCTCTTTATTTTGGGATTGAGGCAGGGGAAATCTTCCTTACTTTTAATTCTTTAGTTGCCTTGATGATCTGTCTGCTTGGAATACAAATTAACATATCAAAGCAAATTAAATCAACACTTTTATTTTTGATTGCAATAAGCTTGGTCAAATTACAAATAAAGTTATGGAATTCTTAACCTTTGATATTCTTTTTCAGACTGCTTTACCAATACGTAAACATATGACGCCAAAATTAGCCAATAACTCTTTCAGTGCTGTTACAAGTTCATCTGCCAGAAGAATATTGGAATCGTTAGAGAGAATGTCCACACCATTGTCGGTGAGCTATGAGCATTATTTTACTGTGCATTTAAAGTCCTCTATTTTTAAGTTTACGTATTTGTTTTAGTTTTTTATACGCCCACATTTTCATGTGGACGTATTATGTCGTCGCCCCTGTCCGTCCGGACGACCGTCCGTCCACAATTTGTTTGTGGACTCTCTACAGGTCACAATTCTTATCCGATTTTGACGAAACTTGAAATATAGGTTTATCCCCAAAAGATCTCGGTTCCTTTCGATATTGGCATGTATCGGATCAAAACTTCATGGATTATGGCCCCTGATTGTACGAAAAATCACGTTTTTAGCTTGTGGACCCTATAGAGGTCACAATTTTGAACCGATTTTGATGAAACTTGACATGCATGTTTGTAACCCAAAGATCTTGGTTCCTTTCGATATTTGCGGCTATCGGAATGTAATTTCCTGAATTATGGCCCCTGATTGTCCGAAAAATCACCCTTTTTAGCTTGTGGTCCCTCTGGAGGTCACAATTATTATTCGATTTAAAAAACCGTTTGATTATATCACCGTTACACCCTAAGGGAGGTTGAGTTCGAATTTCGGGAAAATCGGACGAAAATTGCCATACAAAATGGCCGCCGTTTGTACGCGAATACTGTTAAAAGATGGTATATCAAGGTTGTGGACCCTGTGGAGGTCACAATTTTGATTCAATTTTGATGAAACTTGAAATTCATGGTTATAACCCAAAGATCTTGCTTCCTTTCGATATTTGCGCATATCAGATCGTAACTTCCTGAATTATGGCCCCTGATTATACGCAAAATCGCCTTTTTTTTAGCTTGGAGGTCACAATTATTATTCGATTTAAAAAACCGTTTGAATATATCACCGTTACACCCTAAGGAAGGTTGAGTTCGAATTTCGGGAAAATCGGACGAAAATTGCCATACAAAATGGCCGCCGTTTGTACGCGAATACTGTTAAAAAATGGTATATCAAGGTTGTGGACCCTGTGGAGGTCACAATTTTAATTCGATTTTGATGAGGAAGGTTGAGTTCTAATTTCGTGAAAATCGTACCAAAATTGCCGGACGAAATGGTCGCCATTTGTACGCGAATAGTGTAAAAATATGGTATATCATGGTTGTGGACTCTCTACGGGTCACAATTCTTATCCGATTTTGATGAAAAGTCACATTTCTAGGTTGTGTACCGTCACACCATAATCATTGTCGGTTTCGAATTTCATTAATATCAGACTGGAACTGACCAACTAAATGGCTGCTCCCAATACAGTATGAAATACAGGACTTAAAGATGTAGGAAAAATCACTTTCGGTATTGCTTGTTCTCTGTCCATCTCTCGAAAATGTGGGCGTATCCTGCCTGGCAGTGCCAGCCTATCTTTGTTGCATAATATTGCAAAACCACTTGATTTCTTGGTGAAAGAAAACCCATACCATTTCCCATACCATGGTGTTTTCAAGGTTACTGTTCATGAGAATAATCAAATTTGTTCATTTGTTACGAAACGGTTCAGAGTTATGCCCAATCGTATATATGGGTCCTCGGTCATAGGATTGTGGGGTAGGGTTACCCCAGAATATGGAACTAGAGAACACTATTTGGTAGGCTATCTGATTTTGGAAAACATTTAGGATGTGATTCAGTACACCAAACTCTACCAGAAACCATTGCTATTTTTTTTTTCATAAATTGGACTAATATTGATATTCATATATTGTTTCTTTAGGATGTGAAAAAGATTCCTATGGAAGTTCCTTCTGTCTCAGATTCTTTGTTATCATTTACGGTATGTGTTACATGTTATCTACTTGATTTTTGCAAACTTTTCTTGTGATCTCTTTCTGCTAAATAAACAATGGTGTTTTCAATTTGATTCTGTGGTGCTGTTTTCTTTTTTTTATACGCCCACATTGAAATGTGAAAATCCACAAATATTTACAGTAGGCATCCTCAAACCAATCTTCCAACGATTTTCTGCTGGGATCACAATTACTAGGTAACTGGATCAGGATAGTGGACGTGTATGATGGTTTTAAATGGCAGTTTCACATTGAAATGTGGTTGTACATTGTCGTCGGTCAGGCGTCCACAAGCTCAAGAGTCTAAAGTTAATATCCAATTGACTTTAAATTTATGCATATTGTTTAAGGTCATGAGACGAAGAAGCCTATTGTTTTTCAGCGATTTCCGATAATAACTACCAGAGTTAGGCCCTTGATCACTTCAAAAAATCTTGTGGACGCTCTAGAGGCCAAAGTTAATATCCGATTGGCTTTAAATTTATACACAGTGTTTAAGATCATAAGACAAAGAAGTTCAATGATTTTCAGCAATTTCCGATAATTAGTGCCCTTGATCACTTCAAAAAATATTGTGGACGCTCTAGAGACCAAAGTTAATATCCGATTGACTTTAAATTCATACACAGTGTTTAAGGTCATAAGATGAAGAATCCTATTGATTTTCGGCGATTTACGATAATTAGTGCCAGAGTTACGGCCCTTGAAAACACCAAAAAATCTTGTGGATGCTCTAGAGGCCAAAGTTAATATATGATTGACTTCAAATTTATACACAGTGTTTAAGGTCATGAGACGAAGAAGTCTATTGATTTTCAGCAATTTCTGATTATTAGTGCCAGAGTTGTGGCCCTTGATTACTTCAAAAAATCTTGTGGATGCTCTAGAGGCCAAAGTTAATGTCCCATTGACTTTAAATTTATACACATTGATTAAGGTCATGAGACGAAGAAGCCTATTGATTTTCAGCGATTTCTGACAATTACTGTCATATGACAATTACTGTCATAGTTATGGCGCTTGATCACATCAAATTTTCTGGACGCTCTACAGGCCAAAGTTAATATCCGATTGACATTAAATTTACACACACTGTTTAAGGGCATGAGACGAAGAAGCCTATTGATTTTCAGCAATTTCAAATAATTACTTCCAGAGTTATCTCCCTTGATCACTTCAAGAAACCTTGATACACAGAGTTTAAGGTGTTGAAACGAACAAGTATTTTGATTTTCAATGAATTTTGATAACTGAACAGCTAAATCCATGATATTAAATGTTTCCTACACTAATTGTTAGCGTGGGGCAAAACTTTTATAAAAAGCAAATTCTAATGATTTTCAGATAATTACATAACGAGATGTTACTCTTGATCAGATTTTAGTGTATTACAAATGTTTCATTACAAATAAAAGTTAAAATATGCGACAACCCTTGTTGACTGCCCGGATGATTTAGCTGCTGTGGGCGTATGTTTCATTGCCTGGCAACCTATCTTTAGCAATTATGACTACTTGATAAATATAATTAAAAAACATAAACATATTGAAAAAAAAATATTGTGAAATTTTATTTGCAGCCATCAAGTTACAGACGGCAGTCCCGGTCTTTCCAACCATCTGTTTTATCACGAAGATCTCTTGATGTATGTGTTGGGTTGATTTTTCATTGAATTTATTTAGTTAATCTGTTAAACTCGGCATTTCGTCTTCAGTCCTCATCTTAACTTAAAGGACAATGTTGATGTCCTCTAATATTACACAGCAATCTTGCTACACTAGATGCATAATAAAGATTTGATCAAACCAGAAGTGGCGCTAGCAAAAAGAAAACCCATGTAATCCATATGGCTGAAGTTGAGAACGATAATAGATACAGTCAATTTTCAGATCGCTGATAAATTCCTTCAAGGACAAAGAGTTGTAATATTAGACTGAGAGGATAAATGTTAGACACTAAAAATTCATAAAAAGAATTGACTGTCTCAAGACAAGAGAAAAATAGAGAAAGTCGGTGCATAAATTTTTTTTTTATTAATTCTCTAAATTTAGTCAATAAAATTAATCAATTCTTTATATGAATCGTTAATCTTTAACATGTAGTTTTTAGGTTTATGTCGCTTTCAAACAATTAAATAACATTTTTTTTAATACTTAAATTTTTTAACTCTGTTGTCAGGTCCCTATAAGAAGTGGGCCACCCACTAGTCAAATAAGAACACATTCTATAGCTTCTATATCTAGAAATAGACAGACAGTGACATCCACACCAATATCTAGTAGAAAAGGCTCTTTGACACAAGAAGATTCAAATGTAAGAAATTTTGATACTTTATTTTTATTCAACATGACTGTTAGACTCTTTACTTTTAGTCTTTGTTTATTGTTGATTAGAACTGTAGAAAATTACACCTGAAATAATATTATGATTTGCTTGTATTTGAAAACATCAACTCATTCAGAACTATGATGGTTATTAACCTGTATTATTATGTTCTATGGAGGAGAATGTTATTCTTCAGCAACTTGATGATTGTCCCTACGCTTGCTTTCCTAAGCTAATACCTACAATATGTGTTCACAAAAAAATATTCGGCGGGTGCTGAATGGTTGGTGCATGCACATTGTTTCATAAGGTGTTTCATTGAGTCAACTGGCTCGGTTTTGATTACCCGGTTGTATTTGACAAGGAGTAAGGTGGCTTCTCCATTCTTCTGAGCTTTCTCCGGATACTCCAGTAAAGTCTTTGTCTGTATTGTATTTTATGGATTGGCAGAGTTTCCGCCAGTGAGGGGTGCACATACCCCCCTTCGCTGTATAATGTTTTCAAAAAGTGTGTTTGTGTAAGAAAACAAGTATTTAAATGATCTTTAACTAACGAAATATCGGAGCTGATTGATCAATGCCCCACCGGACGGAATAACATGTCCAAATTGTTTGACAAGCAAATAGAACCAATCACACTGTTCTTTTATTTAATGATATCAATTAGCCGACTGAGCATACGCAGCCTGCCAGATGTCCGCATTTAAACAAAACATGCATCACGATGATAGAATCAGAAATTAATTTGAACAATCCTGCTTAGCTTAAAAAAGTGAGCTTTATTGGAGAATAACATAAGAATCATATTTTAAACTGCTACTTCTGGGTCAGTCATGCCGAATTTTCAGTGTTTTCCCCCCTGAAACGATGGAATTAGGTCAGTGAATTTTCTTGTCTGAGAAGCTCGGTAAAAAGGATTAACCGCATTCGCGAAGAATAAATTTTCTGAGGGGTAGGGAGGTACCCCCCAGACCAAATAAATTGTACCCTGCTTCAAGATTTTTGGGCGGAAAACCCTGATTGGTATTCCTATTTCCGGTTTTTGTTGGTTATTTTGGCACAATTAATTTTTTTGAAGGAAACACAAGAAGCTCCAAAAAGAAGGGAAGATAATGGTGGCATATCAGCACAGTAAGTATTAATAATATAAGAGGTTATATATATCAAAGTGGTAATCAGGTGTTTGAGAAACAGACATAGCCTACCTCAAACACATACACATCAGTCACTGTTTATATTTAGATGCCAGTGTTCCTGATTTGTGACAAAAACAATTAAATATATTTGTAAATAAATCTTTGATAAAAAAAAATAAAAGACAAGATTTTCCATATGTTTTTTTTAAGCAAAAAATGGAATTTATGTATAGTGTTGTTGTTAAATAAAATCGTTTTAATGTAAGGAAACTATCCCCATTTGTTGTTTTTTTTGTTTTTGTAACAGATTGACAAGAGACAATTTATATGAAACACCTTCCTGTTCATCAGGAGGTGCAGGTGGGGGTAAAATGAAACGAGATAAAACACATCATTATTCCAGTAAAAGGCCAGAAGATGATGATATTGTAAGTGATCCTTTTTTTGTGCTTTCCCCCTACACTTGATGCACTACAGTTCTATACACACACAGGTTATCCATACAGATAAGGCTTAGTATTTATTAATAATTATTGGAGGCAGCAAGTTAGCTGTGATAAATGTTACAATATCCCCCTCTTTTGTCTACAAGAATTTAGTTTGATTTTTATATGTGTCCACAGCAGGGAATATTTTACTTTTTTACATTTGATTAGCAGTTTCCAGAAAAATTGTGTAAGAATGCTAATCAATTGTATAATTGAGTAGCAAAATTTACAATTGATTAGCAGTTTTTTAGTATGTAATAGAATTCTTATTTCACATAATTAGGCCTATATGTGACAATAACAATACCCACATTATTTGTATTACCAAACGGTTGTTTATATTTATATATAAGATAAAAATAAAAGTATGTGACCACATGTTATTCTTTGTACGAAACCTGGACATTCTTTATTTACTTCATACTCTAGTCAGATCTTTTCTGTGTCATATTTCCTCACCCAATCTTGAACTGTTGCTAATTTTAATGTCGAATTTGAAGACAGAACATAATATCATGTGTTTGAATTTCGCGACGTACCCTCGATCATCCGGTATTTTTATCTTGTAGTGTTTTGAATGTCTGTCTTGACGAATGTGACTACAACAGATATAGAAAGAAAGTATGTTGTCATCTCTGTCATCAAAACTTTTTACGTCTATAAATAGCAGACGTCAACATGTACTGCTCTCGTTCCACTGGACCGTTGCAGAGGCACGTAAAGAGTCTTGATTATATAGACAATAAAATTGCGAGATTTCAGATTTGTTTTGATGTGTTTTACGATACTGAATGGTTTTAAAGTTAAAATTAATTTTCTAAACTTTGATTCGCGCTGAAGCAGGGTTTTAAGCTAATAATGCTAATCAAATATGAATTTGATTCGCAAAATCGGACGTTTGAGTCTCAAATTGCGATACGAACCCGGTTAAAATATTCCCTGGTCCACAGTCATTTGATAAACAGTAATGACCACAGTAGTAGAGATGCTTCTGAAACTACAGTTAATCTTGTACCCTGTAGTGAGCTGGCCTGTCTACCGGCATTAATTGCTTCACGTTTTTGTTTCAAGCCTTTCGAAAAAAGTTAGGAACTGTTAAAATGGTGTAGTGGGTCTACCGACACCCTTTTTGGGACATAATTCAGCTAGAATCCTCAAACTTGGTGAATGTGTGTATAAGGTTATCTTGACGGAGTTCGATGATGTGCAATTTCTGTTTATAAATGCAACTTGGTGTATAGGATAGGTTCTTTACATCAATACTGTGATGAAGTTCAATGCTCAGTTATTTGTTTCTGTATTGCAGATGGAGATTCCCAGTTTAAAGGCTGATTTTACATTACCTGTTTCCAACTTACCTCAAATACATTTTACAGCAACACCTATTGTTAAAGTTGATGATGATATGGCCAAATGTATATCTGAAACTAATAAAGGAGAATTGAAATTTTCATTCTCCTCACCAGTACATCAATCACAGACACCTGTCAATGTGGAATCACCAGGTAGTAATGTCAAAGTAAGTAGATAGTATGTATCTGTATGATACAGTTGGGAACTTTTATGTAGACAAAATACTTTATATATACTACTCAAAAGAAGTTAAGGGTCAACCAATTATTTTTGTTTGACATTTTATTAGACAAAGGGAACATGTAAATCAAAACTTTTAAGCACACTTTTGGTCAGAATGAGTTCAATATGTCTCAGTGTTGAGTCTGTTATGCAAAGCATATGCACTTTTTATACACAACTATTCTGAGGATCTGATGAAAATTCACCATTTTGAGCATGAGGAGGTCCAACAAAACTGTCACAAATTTGATAACTTTATTAATAACGAGTGAAACAACCACATGCTCCTAAGCAAGTCAACACAACGATGAGGCATGCTGTCGATCAGACGTCGAAAAAACATCTGGGGAATGGCCTGCCACTCTGCCTGAAGGAACTGCACCAATTCTTGAAGATTATCAGGTTACCTATGATTGTCTGTCACATGTCTGCCCAACTCATCCCATGCGTGCTCAACTGGTGCCAAGTGAGGAGAGTATACAGGCCAATCCATTTGTTCAATACCATTTTAGGTGAGAAAATCATTAACAATTCATTCTTTTTGTGGTCTAGCATTGTCTGGAAGAACAGAACCTGCTCCAATTTGCCGATGACTTGGGATGACAAAAGGCTGTAACATTTCGCCTCTGTACGTGATACCCGTCCTGTGATGTACAGAAATTCCAGCCCACACCATTACCGTACCACCTCCAAAGCGATGGCATTGTCTGACATTAACATCAGCAAATATTTCTAATTGCCGCCTAAAGACGCGAAGTCTGCCATCATTGAACTGTAATGCAAATTGGAACTCATCAGTGAAGAGTACCCGCCCCCGTTGTTGCCATCTCAAGTCTCTATGACGTGTGCACCAGTCACGACGTGCTGCCCTATGACGTTGAAGAAGAGGTGGTCAAACAGCTTTTCGTCGAGATCGAATGTTGTGGGCTCGCAGACGATTTGTTATGGTCTGGTCCAATACCTGACTACCACTTGTATTTCGCAGTTCATCTATCAGGCATCTCGCTGTGACAACGCACTGACGTAAAACCATTTGAATGACATGCTGGTCTTAACGTTGCGAAGTTGATCTTTGCCTACCAGAGCGTGGGCGATTCTGAATTGAATTGGTTGCCTGGAAACGCTGCCATAGTTTCCCAATCACACTCTGGCTACAACTGATGCTTTGTGCCACATTCCTCTGTGTAAAACCCTGTTAAACCACGCAATGGCTCTTCCTCTGTCAAGTTCACTCAGCTGATGTCTGACCATGTTGAAATTTCAACTGATAGCAGAACGATCATTGAAGGTTTTTTATGTCAAAACTGTTCATGGAAAATGCACGTGCAAGGACATAATCAACTCCAAAAAGTCGTACCTTACTGCGTTTGGGCGATGCAGGCAGTTTTGTGGAGCCTTGTTTTGAGCTTCAGTTTATGGTTTCTAAGGAGACTGTCAAAATCGTTTTGTTTGAAAATGACATATGCCTTGTACACAGATTTTGTTGTCAGGATATCGTGAACCAATTTTGACACGATTTCTGCCAATAATTTTATATATATATATATATATATATATATATATATGATATGTGTATAGACAATTACCTGGTAGAAAAAAAAGTCTTGACTCTTAACTTCTTTTGAGTAGTATATATTGGTGTTCTGCTCTTCTGCTGTATTATGTTTAAACTAAATATACTTTATCCTCAAATCTTTTGATGCAGAACAAATGTTAAATCATCTGATGCTGATCAAAAACAGTGATAAGTCATCAAAGAAATGTTGAGATTTTTGCACACTTATATGATAACTGTATCTAGTCCACACTGCATGAAATGTAAATTAAATAACAATATTTTTTTTATTCATTATATGAATGGTTTCTTCTGTTTTCAAAACTAGACTAGCATACATGAATTGTGTTGGCAGCATTTAATGTAAATCAATGTAGTAAATATGAAATATACATTCGCCCTCGTAATGCAAGGTCAGACAGGAATATGCTTTTGAATTGACCAAAAAAGGTTTGGATGGCCCAATGGTTAGCACGCGCGGGCTGTATCATACGGCCTGTCATTGAGTCAACTGGCAGCGTTTCTATTCCCTGGTTGTAGGTGACAAGGAGTAGGGTCGCCTGTCCAACCTTGTGGGGTTTCTACCGGTCCTCCGGTTTTCTCCCACTGCTAAAGACCCCTACGCACAAGCGAATTATTGAAATAAAATTGAATCATGTGTAAGTCCAGAAATGACCTAGTTTGTGTCAAGTGGACGTTAAACCCCATTTCTCTCTCTCTATATATAAAAATGAAGATATTTTGAGTATGTTTTAAGAGCCTACTATGAATTGCGTTTTGTTTTCAGAGTTTTACATTTAGTTCACCGTTGAAAGCTGATGATAAGAGTAAAGATGCTAAATCATCAACAGTGGCATTTACATTTATGTCAACACCATCTACTGCCCCTAAACTTAAAACTACATCTGTATTAGGTAATGGAGGTAAGTAGCTTGTATTTTGAAACAATTTGTTGTAGATTTAAAAAAGGAATTTAACTTTTGAAATGGAGGTTAATTATAAAATAGTCTAGTGTGAGCCCAAATTGTCTCTGTTTGACTGCAGTTGATTTTATTCTAGCAAATATTGTCTCGGTCCACCAGATGAAAGTGCATGTCATAATGCAAGATGAAGAATGAACTGTGAATATCTATCTTGCTTACCAATTGTAGGACATACAGAAATCCTTGCATGATCTTTGATGCTGTATAAAAAAAATGATCATATTGGCAACGCAGAGGAGGTTTGACGGAGGTGGTCCAAATTTTCTGTCACCTTGCGGATACCATAGTTTCAAATCAGGATTTTCTGGCAAGTGTCCCCTTGTCACTGGTGCAGGACAGATGGCCAAAATTTCCCTTATAGCACACTCTGTCGTATGCATGTCTTGATTAGACTAGTTGAAGCAGAACAGTTGGATGTTAAACCCTATTACGTTTTCATTTCTGTTTTAGGTAATGATTTTAAGACCAATCAGTTGTCATCAAAAACTGATATGAACAAGTCCAACTTGGCGAATTTTACTTCTAAAAGTGACAGCTTTAAATCATCACCTGTGTTGAAATCTGGAAGTGTTATGGATATCTTGGGCAATGGATCATCACCTAAGACATTAAAGCAGGGAAGTGTGATGGATATATTAGGAAAAAATTCTGCAACGTCGCCGGCTTCTACTTTAAAAGAAGGAAGTGTCATGGACATTCTAAATAAAAGTAAGTTCTGTTTATGATTTTAGCTATTAAAATACATAACCCAAACAAATGTATATATCTTGTGTGAGTTGGATATTGCCAAGTCAAAGAAGTTATAATGTTTTGATGTTCTAGTTGAATTAATTGCAATTTTTTTGTCACTCAATGTTTCTCATTCCCTCATTTATACTTTGTAAGTATTCAGCTAGACTTATTACATATTCAGCTAAGTCTCTCTTTTAGACCTAGTAGGTATTCTGTTAAACTACTCATTTAGACTTAGTAAATATTCAGCATGATTTTCATGTTGTTTATTTGTTTTTAGAGGAAAAAAATACAGTTGAACCAGAATTAAGGAAAGTTGATACAGTCAAAATGACAGCACCAGGTATCTACTTTCACACTTTGATAGATGTAAAATATCGAAGAAAGTATATCAGTTTGTTTATAAATTCATTCATTAATATGATCAAATGTTTGTAAAAGCTACCACTTATTGGATTACAGGTGATATATTGTGGAGAGTGGAATTATGAATTGAATAAATTTTATAATAATAAATATTATTTTGAAATTTTTACAGAGGGAACAATTACAGGAAATAAGGAATCATTATCATCACTATTTTCTAAACCATCTGGAGCATGGTCATGTGATATCTGTATGGTACAAAATAACCCTGATAAAACAAAATGTGCTGCATGCGAGACCCCAAGACCTGGTTCCAAACCATCAGGTAGTGTATTGATTACTCATTTCTGGAACTAAAGCAAGAAGAATTGCTGGTGGAAGCTCTACAGGCTAAAGTTAATCTCCGACTGACTTTAAAGGCTAAAGATAATATAAATTGTTTAAGGTCATAAACTAACTTTAGAAACAAATTCTAATTATTTCTCATAATGTGCTGTAAATATTCTTTTTACTGACAAGAAAATATATGCAATTTGACTGCCTGGACGACTTAGCTGCTGTAGCGAATGATTTGTTGCCTGTCAACCCATATTTTTTGATCACATTGAAATGTGGTTGCCTCAGTCAGTTTATCTAGAAATATACATCAATGCTTCTACATGGATATATTGTGCACAATTTCTATCGACCTGCTTGAAAAAAAAATACAGCATCCAGCCTTTTTCAAAATTTGTTTGTGTCGTTAATACCACTGAAATAAAGAAGAATAGTGAATTTCAGCTATTGCCAATTACTTCCGGCATAATTGACTCTTGTTCTGCTTTTGACTCAAGGGATGAAAGTCTTCATATGATCTGCTTGAAATTTACATCCATTGTTTAGATTGTTTAGATTCTCAAATCTCGTTAAATCACTTACAGAATAACTGTCACTGTTTTATCGGAGAATTGGTCAACTAGTTTTCTTATGCTGTACCATGTTTTGTGACAGTTACTCTGCTTCTCTTTCAGCTAGAATGTTCAAACTTGGTGTAGTTGATGATGAACATTATTTATAAATTTTTATACGCTCACATTGTAATGTGGTCGTAATGTTGTCGCCTCCGTCCAGCATCCACAATTGCTTGAAATGATTGACTTAAAATTTATACACAGTGTTTAAGACGAAGAGGCCTATTGATTTTCAGCGATTTTCAATAATTACTGCCAGAGTTATGGCCCTTGATAACTTTTTAAAATCTTGTGGGCGCTATAGAGGCCAAAGTTAATATCCAATTGACTTTAAATTCATACACAGTGTTTAAGGTCGTGAGACGAAGAAGCCTATTGATTTTCAGTGAATTCCAATAGTTACTGCCAGAGTTATTCCCCTTGATGACTTTGAAAAATCTTGTGACACTCTATTGCTTAAACTTATCATCTGATTGACAAATGTTTTATAACCGAAAAAAGTAAAAATATGCGACAACCCTTGTTGCTTGCTCGGACGATTTAGCTGCTGTGGGCGTATGTTCCGTTGCCTGGCAACCCTATGTTTCTTTTTATACGCCCACATTTTCATGTGGACGTATTATGTCGTCGCCCCTGTCCGTCCGGACGTCCGTCCACAATTTGTTTGTGGACTCTCTACAGGTCACAATTCCTATCTGATTTTGACAAAACTTGAAATATAGGTTTATCCCCATAAGATCTCGGTTCCTTTCGATATTGGCATGTATTGGATCGGACCTTCATGGATTATGGCCCCTGATTGTGCGAAATATCATGTTTTTAGCTTGTGGACCCTATAGAGGTCCCAATTTTGAACCGATTGTGATGAAACTTGACATGCATGTTTATAACCCCAAAATCTTGGTTCCTTTTGATATTTGGCCCCTGATTATACGAAAAATCACTCTTTTTAGCTTGTGGTCCCCCTGGAAGTCACAATTATTTTCCGATTTAAAAAACCGTTTGATTATATCACCGTTTCACCTTAAGGAAGGTTTGAGTTCAAATTTTGGGAAAATCAGACAAAAATTGACAGATAAAATGGCCGCCGTTTGTACGCGAATACTGTTAAAAAATGGTATATCATGGTTGTGGACCCGGTATAGGTCACAATTTTAATTTGATTTTGATGAAACTTGAAATGCATGGTTATAACCCAAAGATCTTGGTTCCTTTCGGTATTTGCGCATTTAGGAACGTAACTTCCTGAATTATTCGAATTTCGTGAAAATCGTACCAAAATTGCCGGACGAAATGGTCGCTGTTTGTACGCGAATAGTGTAAAAATATGGTATATCATGGTTATGGACTCTCTACAGGTCACAATTCTTCTCCGATTTTGCCGAAAAGTCACATTTGTAGGTTGTGTACCGTCACACCATAATCATTGTCGGCTTCGAATTTCGTGAATATCAGACTGGAACTGACCAACAAAATGGCTGCTCCCAATACAGTATGAAATACAGGACTTAATGATGTAGGAAAAATCACTTTCGGTATTGCTTGTTCTCTATCCATCTCTCGAAAATGTGGGCGTATCTTTGTCATTTAAATGTCTGTATCTTTTTTTTTTTTCATTACAGTGGGATCAATCACTGGAAATAAAGAATCATTATCATCACTATTTTCTAAACCATCTGGAGCATGGTCATGTGATATCTGTATGGTACAAAATAACCCTGATAAAACAAAATGTGCTGCATGCGAGACCCCAAGACCTGGTTCCAAACCATCAGGTATTTACATCTACAATCTAATTAAAATATAGATCTATATTTCGTTTCGTTTTTATACGCCCACATTTTTATGTGGAAGTATATTGTCGTCGCCCCTGTCCGTCCGGACGTCCGTCCGTCCGTTCGTCCGTCCACAATTTGTTTGTGGACTCACAATTCTTATCCGATTTTGACGAAACTTGAAATATAGGTTTATCCCCAAAAGATCTCGGCTGCTTTCGATATTGGCATGTATCGGATGAAAACTTCATGGATTATGGCCCCTGATTGTTCAAAAAATCACGTTTTTAGCTTGTGGACCCTATAGAGGTTACAATTTTGAACCGATTTTGATGAAACTTGACATGCATGTTTATAACCCAAAGATCTTGGTTCCTTTCGATATTTGCGTCTATCGGAATGTAATTTCCTGAATTATGGCCCCTGATTGTCCGAAAAATCATCCTTTTTAGCTTGTGATCCCTCTGGAGATCACAATTATTATCCGATTTAAAAAACCGTTTGATTATATCATCGTTACACCCTAAGGAAGGTTGAGTTCGATTTTCGGGAAAATCGAACGAAAATTGCCATACAAAATGGCCGCTGTTTGTATGCGAATACTGTTAAAAAATGGAATATCAAGGTTGTGGACCCTGTAGAAGTCACATTTTTAATTCGATTTTGATGAAACTTGAAATTCATGGTAATAACCCAAAGATCTTGGTTCCTTTCGATATTTGCGCATATCGGAACGTAACTTCCTGAATTATGGCCCCTGATTATACGCAAAATCGCCTTATTTTAGCTTTTGGTCCCTCTGGTGGTCACAATTATTATCCGATTTAATAAAACGGTTGATAGTATTACCGTTACACCGTAAGGAAGCTTGAGTTCGAATTTCGAAAATTGCCATACAAAATGGCCGCTGTTTGTACGCGAATACTGTTAAAAAATTGTATTTCATGGTTGTGGACCCTGTAGAGGTTACAATTTTAATTCGATTTTGATGAAACTTGAAATGCATGGTTATAACCCAAAGATCTTGGTTCCTTTCGTTATTTGCACATATCCGATCGTAACTTCCTGAATTATGGCCCCTGATTGTCCGAAAAATCGCCTATGGTCCCTCTGGAGGTCACAATTATTATCCGATTTAAAAAACCATTTGACTCTATCACCGTTACACCCTACGGAAGGTTCAGTTCGAATTTCGAGAAAATCGAACCATAATTGCCAGAAAAAATGGCCGCCGTTTGTACACGAACCGTGTAAAAGTATGGTATATCAAAGTTGTGGACCATGTAGAGGTCACAGTTATAATTCGATTTTGATGAAACCTTAAATGCTTGTTTATATCCTAAAGATCTTTATTCTTTTCGATATTTGCGCATCAAATTGTAACTTAATGAATTATGGCCTTTGATTGTAGGAAAAATCACTTTCGGTATTGCTTGTTCTCTGTCTATCTCTCGAACAATTATTATCTGATTTAAAAAAAAAACTCTGATTATATTACTGTTGCACCGTAAGGAAGGTTGAGTTCGATATTTCGTGAAAATCGTACCAAAATTGCCGGACAAAATGGTCGCCGTTTGTACCGTACGCGAATAGTGTAAAAATATGGTATATCATGGTTGTGGACTCTCTACAGGTTACAATTCTTATCCGATTTTGACGAAAAGTAACATTTCTAGGTTGTGTACCGTCACACCATAATCATTGTCGGCTTCGAATTTCATTAATATCAGACTGGAACTGACCAACAAAATGGCTGTTCCCAATACAGTATGAAATACAGGACTTAATGAGGAAAAATCACTTTCGGTATTGCTTGTTCTCTATCCATCTCTCAAAAATGTGGGCGTATCCTGCCTGGCAGTGCCAGCCTATCTCTGGCATTTTTGGACGCCTGTATCTCGAAAACTTAACCGCAGCTTTTTTTAAATTTTTTTCTATCGAGAGTCCTTTCGGAGGTATTTTGCATGAAGCCATCCAATAAGACTTTGAAATATCTGGAATAGGTGAAATAATGGACTGAAAATCGAAAAAAGTCGAAAAATCGTGAAATTTTCAAAAAAAGATTGTATATTCAGATAGCTGACCTAATTACAATTTTAACGATGTATAATATGTATGTAGTTATTGAAATTTAATTTTCGATATTTTAATTTTTTTGCATTTCTGGCACTTTTGAACAAAGGATTTATCAGAGACATTTTATCTGATCAGATAATGTAATATATCATTACAGGGCCCTGTGGCTATTTTAGTGCCCAAACCGGCTATTAAAACTATTCCGACCGGTATCATGAAAAAAAAGGTTAAAAACATTGTCGCGAAAAAATTGATTTCTCCCTTAGGTAATAGCGGACCAAAAGAACTAAAGTGTTGTTGGATAGCCCTATTAATGGACCATCATTTGGTATCTAAATAATACGATTTCGATGGTAAGGAAATAAATTATTGTATGCCAAAGATCTAGTATTTTCCGATTTTTTAACGTTCTGAGACGCCCTTTTCTCGAAAACGACGCCGCAGATTTTTTCTTAAACTTTTCTTACGTAAAGTCCTATCGGTTGTCTATATAGTGAATCCAAAATGAAAAGCATTGAAATAATATAAGTGGTCCAAAAATGGCATCAAACATTGAACGAAATTGAAAAATCGTTTGATTTTTGGAAATGCTCTTTAATTTATCTTTTTTTCCAAAACTACAAAGAACTTCGTAAAGCTATCACAACAACGATCGTAAAACCGGAGGTAGCCGAAAAAATGTCCGATATTTTGAAAAAAAAAATTTTTTGTACGAAAAGCTTTTTTATTTATGAATATTTTTTGATGATATTTTACACAGGGTTAAAATATCATCCTACTTGTGCAGAAATGAGAAAAGAAATTGTCTCGGTAATTTGCGTTAGCCGACATCGGCTAATTTAGTTTTTCGTACCCAGAAAAACTATTTATTGTTCGATTAGTATAAAACAAAGTTCATATGCTCCGTGGTCCCATTTGGAATATTTTTTGTTACGGTGAAATTTTTCTGTCGGCAACGGAAATGACGTAATTTTAACAAAAACTACAATTTTGACAGTTCGGTACCACTTTTTGAAAGCAAATATTATTTTTTTTCAAAACTGATATAACTAAAAGGATGTATCCTGCAAAGGTGTGCAGAATCCTTAGCTCAGATTTTTTAATTTCAATTTCATTTTCGGGCTATTTCGAATAAAATGTAAAATAAAGTGTAAAATTCAGTTATTTATAATTCATTCATCGTCTTCATATTTTGAAATATTTATTTGTAATTTTCATAAACTCGTAGCCATAATCCAGGCGAAGAGAATGTATGCGAAAATTAGTTTGTAATATGAGCAGTTGCCGAGAAATATGCAATTTTGCATGCATCACTTTTCACGTTATTTTGCCTATAAAAGAGTCAACTATTATTCGATATGCAATATTTCTTTTTCATTTGATGCCTAATGTCAATTTAGAGTAGGTCAACCCAATTTTACAATTTCACTGTGACCGGAAATGACGTCATTTGGGCAAAAACTGTATTTTTTAACCTAAAAAACAAATATTTTATTCAAATGAGTCTGCCTTATAATATTTTTAGAATTATGATATTTGATTCCCATCAACGAATAGAATGAAACCATACGACCATACAGATACCACAAAATCGTTTCTAACTTGTACGGTTACAGAGAAATAGGCGATCTTCTATAAGTCACTTTTCAAGGTTTTTGTTCTATAAAAGTGTCAATTATTATTCGATTTTTATAATTTTTTTACCATTTGATGCCTTATGCCATTTACGACTTCTGTGAACTAAGTCAACATTTTCAATACCCCGGAAGTAATGTAATTTTTGCAAAAACGTATTTGTAGCCTTCAAAACAAACATGTGATTGATATCTATTATTCGTTTAACATTATAATGGGCAGTAAGATTGAATCAATACCATCATTTTGATATCAAGAAAAGGCTTCTAGCATGTTCCCTTGTCGAATAATAGCCAATTTTCCCAGGGTCACTTTTAAGATTTTTATCTTCTTAATTTCAGTTTATGGGTTGTAGGTTAATTATTTATTGCCCGATATGTATAAATCAAAGTTTGTATTTTGTATGTTGCGAATTTTTCACCTATAAAAATTTCTTTCGGCACCGGAAATGACGTAATTTTGCCATAATTTACAATTTTGACCCGTCTTTTCGCCAGCAAATATTACTTTTACATATGATAGAGGGTGTCACTGAAGCAAAACAACTAAAGTATAGTTTGGTAGCTTAATCGATCGGCTATGGTATAATAAACTTCCTGTATGATACCTGAAAGCCGGTTCAGTGCTGCTTGCAGGTCTAGTTAAGCTTTCATATTACATATGAAAGCTTATTGTTTCTGTTAAGATTATTATTAAGCTTTCATAGTTCATATGAAAGCTTATTGTTTCTGTTAAGATTATTATTATTTTTTTTTGTGTGTTTTTCCTGCAAATCGGATTTCACAGAATCTAACCATAGGATGTTTCTGAAAATGGGTGGTGGCTGTTGATTAGATATATTTTCAAAACGTTTTGCGAATTCGAAATCACCGAATTTTACGAACGAAAAAACTGACAATGCATAGTCGTAACTTTGCTATTTTTTGACCGATTTTACTAATTCTTTTTTCTTTGAATACCTTTTCATCTGCAATTTCACATTTTCGAATTTCGAAAATTCGTCGCTGTGATTTCGAACCGGAAGTTTAGACCAATTTGACAACTTCTTTAATAGTTGTACGATTTTCATGAAATTTAGTATATAAGTAGATCTTACCGATGTGACTTCAAAAATATAATTAGAAATTTTCTAAATTATCTCCCCTTGACGAAATTAAGATCAAAAAAATCATCGAAATATAGGTCAGAATGACCTGGTTCTTTAGGATACTAGATCAGTAATTACTGATTTGTACACAAAATATGAAGTTTGTCGATCGAACCGGAAGTGCCACCATCTTGAAACGTGAAAAATCCGTAAGGCTTTTTTGCTATTTTACTTACAGACACGGGAGTTATATTTTCCGAATCCTTGAAAGATGGCCTAAATATTGTTCAGAGCAGAATTTTGATTTAGGTCAGTTTATGGGTGCCATTTTGAAGTGAATATGAAAAGTAGTAGCAATTTGAAGGGCCGAAACTTTGAAACACGATAACTCTCCTTCTAATTAAGCTAGAATGTTCAAACTTGGCGTAGACGTTCAGTAGGTCACTGTCTTGAGTGAGTTCAAAGATTTTCTGCTCGGGGTAAGCAGAGATAAGCAAGCTGATTTGTTGATTCTTTAGGGCACGATAACTTTGGTTATAATGAAGGGAGAGCGATGAAACTCTTGTCAATCGAGAGTCTAATAGCTAGCCTGTTGTGTGAAATCATTGTATCATTTTTTTTAAATGTCTGGGGTAGCCGAAAAAAAGAGATCGAAAATCCAAAAAGTCGTATTTTTTACAATTTGGAGCATTTGTAAATTTTCTCTAAAGTCAACATAATATTTTTTGGGAACTTATTCTAAGAGTCTTATCGGTAGTCTTTTATATGAAACCATCGATCAACAGTCCAAAATATCAGGAGTAGAAGAACGAAGGGATCGAAAACGGCACTCTTTTAATTGTTAAGCGTAACATGCAGTTTAGTCATCGTATAGAGCTTATTCAACAGTATCGAATTCCAACTGCTTCGGGATATTTTACGTGCACTCCAATGTGTACACGGGACCTTGGTTTTTCGTCCCATCCGAACGACTAGAGAGCTGTCCTTGTCAGGCCCATCGTTCTCCCTGACAAGGGGGAACGACGCCGGAAAATCGAGATGAACTTTCTCGGTGCAGAACTTTCAATTCAGGCCAAACATTTACTGCATACGATTAAGCTGGTGAGTTTGAGCTTATTTTCAAAAGTTTTGTAATAATCTGTTGGTAATGAAGGTACCGTGCAAATCAAACTGTTTAAACCGAAAATTTCGCCCGGTTAAAATTTTTCTTGCTATAAGTCAGCAATTTCCCGGTTGAATGTTTTTTGCTATAAGTCAGCAATTTCCCGATTTTAGGGAGGCTGAATGGTTAGCATGTGCGCGCTGTATCGTAACGTCTGTCATTGAGTCAACCGGCGTCTTTTCGATTTGCAGGGATAGCAAAAAAAAAAAAGAGATCGATAATCCAAAAATTCGTATTTTTACGATTTGGAGCATTTTTAAAGGTTCTTTTCTCTTAAAGTCAACATAATATTTTTTGCGAACTTCTTCTACAGAGTCTTATCGGTAGTCATTTATATAAAAACTTCGATCAACACTCCAAAATATCAGGAGTAGAAGAATAAAAGGATCGAACATTGAAAACGGCCCCCTTTCATTGCTAAGCGAAACATGCAGCGTGGGTGACTACAATCTGCACATTTAGTCATCGTATAGAGCTTATTCAACAGTATCAAATTCCAACTGCTTAGGGATATTTTACGTGCACTCCAATGTGTACACAGGACCTTGGTTTTTCATCCCATCCGAACGACTAGACATCTGTCCTTGTAAGGCCCTCCGTTCTGCCTCACTGACAAGGGGGAACCACGCCGGAAAATCGAGATGAACTTTCTCGGTGCAGAACTTTCAATTCAGGCCAAACTTTTATTGCATACGATTAAGCTGGTCAGCTAGGGCTTATTTTCAAAAGTTTTGTAATAATCGGTTGGTAATTAAAGTACCGTGCAAATTAAACTGTTAAAACAGAAAATTTCGCCCGGTTGAAATGTTTCTTGCTATAAGTCAGCAATTTCCCGATTTTAGGGAGGCCGAATGGCTGAATGGTTAGCATACGCGTGCTTTATCTTAACGTGTCATTGAGTCAACCGGCGTCGTTTCGATTTCCAGGTTGCACGTGACATGGAGTATGGTGTCCAACCTCGTGGGTTTTCTCCGTGTCCTTCGGTTTCCTCCCACGGCTTAAGACCCGTACGCGCAAGGGAAGTTTTTAAATAGAATTAAAAGACATATGATAGTCCCGAAATGACCTCGTTTGTGTGGAATGGCCGTTAAGCCGCATTTCTCTCTTTCTCTTTTATTTTTTGAAAGGTTTGTTATAATCGGTTGGTTATCAGAGGTACTGTAAAAGTCATAAAACAGGAAATTTCGCCCGGTTGTAATGTTTCTCACTTTAATGTCAGCAATTTGCCGATTTTAGGGGGCAAACGTTTATTGCGAACGATTAAGCTGGTCAGAGGGAGCTTATTTTTAAAAGTTTTGTAATATTCGGTTGATAATTAAAAGTACCGTACACATTAAACTGTTAAAATAGAAAATTTCGCCCGGTTGAAATGTTTCTCGCTGTAGGTCAGCAATTTGGCAAATTTAGGGAGGTTGTGTGGCTGAATGGTTAGCAACTGTGCTCTATTTCGTAACGTCTGTCATTTAGTCAACCGGCGTCGTTTCGATTTCCAGGTTGCACGTGACATTAGTAAAATCGGTCAAAAAATAACAAAGTTACGGCTACGCATTGTCAGTTTTTTCGTTCGTAAAATTCGGTGATTTCGGATTCGTAAAACGTTTTGAAAATATATTTAATCAACAGCCACCACCCATTTTTTTTTTTTTGGGGGGGGGGGGATAGGTAAAAGTTTCAGAAAGATCCTATGGTCAGATTCTGAGAAATCATATGTAATACGAAAGCTTAATAATAGGAATAATTTTAACAGAAACAATAAGCTTTCATATGTAATATGAAAGCTTAATAAGAATAATAATTTTAACAAAAACAATAATGTTTCACACAAGCTTCGCAGTGTGAAACCCTAATAAAGATTTTCCCATCCAAATCTTAGTATTTTGGTATATATATTATAATACAGTTACCATATAGACATTGTGTACACACTGAGGAGCTCCACGGAGCGAAAACATTTTGTGAAGATAATATACGATTAACGCCTAAATCGCGAGTTATTCTTTTTTATATATAATTATCTTGTGATTTTAAAAGTAACTTTTTAAATATATATATATGTTACAGTCAATCTGTGTAATCAGTCATTTCGCGGAATGACGAAGTGAATCAGTCATTTCACGAAGAGCCTGTGAGCACCAGGCAATACATGTAATATGTATAAATACATTGACACTAGTGCCAAGATCTTTCTGCCTTACGGCGTCTTCATATAATATGTCTAAAAGTGCTTTTTCTGTGAAAATATGGCCGCGGTGCATTTTGAACAGGAAAATGTAGTCCATCAGACTTTAAAACATAGGAATCGACACTTACATCACGCAAATCGGACAACTACAAATATTTCTAAGCAAAACATCAACTTCAGTGGCCATCTTGGATTTTAAATTGGCAAATCGGGCAGATTTGATAAATATCCCTTGGTGAACAATTGTGCCAAGTTTGATGCTTGTATCATCATTTCAACGATTCTATTGTTATCTGCCCCATTAATATGTGTTTCTATCAAATTAACTGATCAAAAGTCCGAAAATGGTATACAGGTTGAAAATGTTTAAAGAAAGTACATTTGTTTAATTGTTTGCATGTTTCGCTGCTCTTTGGTAATATGAAATTGAAATTGAAGATGGAAAAATTAAATTACATGTTGTATGCTAACGTTTCCACCGCGATGGCGGCTCTTCGGGCATTTATCAAACAATAATTCAGTTAAAAAACGTCTATGACGTCACAATGTCATAGTTACGCGATGAATTGTATGGGCAAAGGTGGTTTTAGGTCTATGTAATGGCTGAATATACAGCAGTGAGTGGTTGTTCTAATGTACAGTATCATTTATTATGATTATTAATTTCTAATACAGGATGGTAGTTATTTTTGACTCAACATCACTCGCTAGGGTAATGTCTGCTTGATAGCTAGTAACCGATGCTACCAGGGAACCATTTTTCAGTTTGCGAATATAGTGAACCGACTGAATGAACACTGATCGGTCAAGATCTACCTTCACTTTTTGACTCAATCTCCCCTGACAGCCTCAAATGTTATTCGCCGTGTTCCCAGTCAAACTTAATTTTAATCAGGTTTATTATTTCATAGTATTCTAGACAGCAATACCAGAAGTACACTGATTAACCCATTAAAATAAAATGCCGTCTCATTGCTATGACCACCATTGCTTATACACAACGACAAAGGTAATAAATAAGTTAAGACTGTAAATACATTTGCTCTCCATATGGTTCATCAGATGGAACAAATTTGGTTTAGATAAAATATTCCGCCACATTTCACAATCGGTTTTAAGCTTGCTCAAACTATTGATCGCCGAGAAATGCCACCAAAGAAATATTCCTCATTATGTTATTCAACTCCCACAATCTCCAATATTGCGAGAATGGGGGAGTGGCTGCTAGTAATGAACTTCAAATATTGGCTGTAGCTTTACATGAGTGGGCGATTCAGTAGAACGTATCTATGACAACGTTGATCGTTTTGTTTATTCAAGTATAAGATCAAATGAAGCTACACATTAGTCCTTTCTCAGCTCCTACTAGATCCAGTCAAGGGGAAATTAGAGTGATAATGTACAGTGTAAAACAGTATTTCGTGTTAGCTTTCTCGTCAATTGTTTTACTAGTTCATAGTTCCAAATGTAACGAATTCTCTTCCCTCATAAGTGGACCAGACGGTGTAAAACGCGATCCTGGTTGGGGTAAACGAAACCGAATGCTGGCTTCCGAAAAAGATGTGTCACAATATAAAAGAGTTCCTGGGTGGGGAAGAAGAAGTATGAGTGCTCTGTTAGATGCCGATAAATGGATCGGTGATATCTTCAAGGATTTTTCAAGACGCGTCCCGGATTGGGATAGAAGAAGTATTGGGGTTTACACAGATGATAAGCGAACACCAGGATGGGGTAAGCGCGGACAGACATGGCACAAGCGAGCACCAGGATGGGGTAAGCGGACACCTGGATGGGGAAAACGATCGCCAGGATGGGGCAAACGATCAGACTGCAGCTCTTTAGAAAACCAATTCAACTACTACGTCAGTAAAGCTGCACAGGTGGGTAAAGTGATTTTCACTCAAATCGATTATAACTGTATTTTAAACCTTTTATTAGAGTACCACTCAGTACAAAACTCAATTAATAATTATTACAAATGCAGTCTATAACACTCGAGGGGCTCTTCTGCTTCTAAACTAGTCTAACGAAGACGGGCGCTACGGCCTACTTTTATATCGAATTACAAATGCCAAGAGATATTTTGCGTGCACGCTAATGTGTACAGGGGACAGCGGTTTTTCGTCCCATGCGAACGCCAAGGCAGGGATCAAACATCCTATCTCCAGGCTAGCAAACCAGCGTCTTACCCACTTGACCACCGTTATCCCCATTTTTCTATGAACCCCCGCTGTCTATCCGGAGCAATTTCAAAATCTCCATATCAAATTGTTCTCACCAAAGCGGACCTCAGCCTCAGTGGTGAACGGAATCTGGTAAATTAGACAATATCATTAGAGTTTTACATTGTTATTATTTTCTCATGACATATACAAATTTTGTAAGTCATAAATATTAATGGGTAATCAAAACTCAACAGCGATGTCATACCCTGTGTGAATATTGACCAAGATGTCTTCAAAAGCACTGGAATTTCAAATTCAACTGACAAAATCCATAGCCCATAACCTAGAGAGTATTGTATTTCTGATTTGCACCAATAATGAGTAACGAACAAGTAGGATGCTTTGGTGTAATAACGGTAGTTCTTTAGTTCTTAATTCGTAGTTCTTAATTCATAATCCTTAACTCTTATCTTTTCATTAAAATTTTGATGTCGTATTTCGACATTTGTACTCTAAAATTATCATCTATATCTTAAAATCAATATTTGTTTCACAAATCAGACATTTATCTTATCAGAGTTGTAAATTGTATTTATGTTCAATTTGATTTTAGGGGGGTTGGGATGGCCTAGTGGTCTAGAGTGCCGCGCTTCGACCTCTAGCTGACCAGTCTCCTCTGGCTTGCGGCTGTGGTTTCGAGCCCTGGTGTGAGCATATGTGGCATGAAAATAGGGGCGTCTTCTCAAACTCGTGGGTTTCCTCCCACTGCTAAAGACCCCCACGCACAAGCGAGTTATTGAATAACATGAAACCATATGTTAGTCCCAAAATGACCTAGTTAGTTTTCTCTCTCTCTCTCAATTTAATATTATTTCTATAAAGAAAAAAATATTTTAGAAAAACAAAAAAGTAACCTACATTTACATTTCAACAGATACATACAACGAAAAACAAATCTCGAACAACAAATTGCCAAATATACATCTCCAAATACAAATCTTGACAAACATTTTTTCGTTCTTCAAACACATTTCTCCATATACATTTCTCAAAATAGAGTTCTCGCAATTGGTCGAACCGGAAAATTATGACGACATGAGCGGAAATCAACAGTAGCATAAAATAAGCCACCATATAACAATGGGAAATCAAGCAAGTATATATACAATAAGCAAAATCACTGTACGACCGTGACTGTAGTGAAACGACTTCCGTAGTATGGCTAATTTCAAAAAGGAAATTGAATTGAAAGTAGTCTCATTGCGACAATTTTTTTTTTTTGGCTCAAACGAAAGAGCGTTTCATCTCTTCTAATCCACTCGACAGATTCCGGTTCCGGAACCTACATCTAATCTCGGCTGTATGACAGTAAGTGATATGTACCTACGCCCATACATTTGCGATGCGGCTACCGGTTTACTTTAACAGGAAAACTTGACACAACCAAACACAAATTGGCGACCTATTCGGCTAGCGACCTTTTCGACCGATCCAGCTGGTAACCTGTTCGTTGGAAACCTATTCAGAATAAAGACAACAGTCGCCCAAAATTACCTTTCCGATTATATACTCTCCCAAAAAAGAAACGCAAAGTTACATTTCGTCGTCGGTATATCCTGGCTCTACCATCGCCTTGATGCAACAAGAACAGCGACACGTCGCTGAACCAAACTGCTCTCCAGTGTTGCTGTGGCCATACCCTCAGTGTTTCAACCCATTAAAGTTGGATTTCATGCTTCCGGCGTATTTCAAAACAGAAGCTCTAACGGGGACGTTTGTCTCGTTATTCGGTTTCACGTAGGCGTTTACAGACTGCCTGGTACCAGATTTTATGCCGTCCTGGAATTGCTGCTGGTGTAGAGGTCGCTGTTGAAAACCATTTACGATAATGACTAATGACGTAATCGGAAGTAACGATTCAGGACAAGTGGGGTCACTCTTGTTTGTCCTGGGCTTGGGCGGTCACGTGTTGAACTTCGCTGTCGGTACCTATCCCAGAGGCGAGAAATGAAACTAAGGGAAACATTCAGCAACCTGGCTACATCTGTCTTGGATTCACCTGCGTTGCGTTGGTCTTCGTTCAGATGTGGCATCACTTGGTTCCTTGAGTGTTTACGTGTGCAACTGATTTAGGAACCGAGAACCCCGGGATTTTAAAGACCTTAGATGTAGGTTCCATGCGAAAAACTCGCGAAGTTGTTAAATTCATGTTTCTTGGTACGATAAACGATAACAGATTTCGACGAAAAGGATGACCAGTCACAATTAGTAACATTACATTTAAAAACAAATAAAGAATTTCTTTTATCCTAACATAATGACTTTAAAACAAGTAAGATTTATGAAAAGAACGACTTCGTATAAATAAAAAAATGATGAAAAATGGGTTGTGCGTTTCTTTTTTTGGGGAGTATATATAGCTGGATGCTCAGAATTCTGTACGATGGTCCGAATTTTGACTCGGAATATTACCGTTCTTTCACTTTAAAATATTGACAAAATGGCGAGGTTTAGGATGAGAGAGCGCCCCTTTGATATGATTGTCCCAAGTGTTACTAATAATATTTAGAAAACGTATTCAATTACCTTTCAGAATATATATGGCGAAATTACACTTCTATTCTGAGCTAAAGGAATGGATAAAAACTAATATATTCTACCTTCATTTGATAGACGTAACGTTGGATTTTATTTTTTGGTAAAAAATAGATGAGTTTGGGCGACTGCTGTCTTGATTCTGAACAGGTTGCCAGGTCGCTAATTTGTGTTCGGTATGGGTGCAACCATGTTTCATCCGAGACCTTTAAAGTAGTTCCAATATGGCGGAATTCGTCATACAGCCGAGTCTAAATGTAGGTTTCGGAATCTGTCGAGGCATGCCGAGTGCTTCTAATCATGTAATCACGGATGTACCAAGGGCTATACTCTATACCGGAAAACACCGGAAAACAACCGGAAAACATCATGTTATACTAAATACCGGAAAAACACTAAATAGGCAAATCGGGTCCTGGTCCACCAGAAAACACACAAAAAAACTAAACCTAACCCTAACTCTAACCTCCAACGGAAAAACCTAACCCTAACCCACGCACACAGAGGATCAGGCTCTGGACTACCTATTTAGGGTGTTTTCCGGTATTAAGTGTGTTTTCCGGTATTTAGTGTTTTCCGGTATTCAGTATAACATGGTGTTTTCCAGTTGTTTTCCGGTGAGGTTTTTTTTTGTGTTTTCCGGTATATAGTATTGCGGTGTGCCAGGGAATAAGTAATATATTGAAAGAGGAATATAAAATACTTGCCGGTCAACCATTACACGATAACTTGTATTTTCAATTCTAAACACCCCCACCACCGGCACACACACTAACCCAATAGTATTTTAGCATCATCTAACTTTTACCCTTTGCAAGCTACGTAAATATAAATGTGCCGGAATATAATTTTACATTTTTGTGTGAAAAGGTAAATGAAATTTGTCCGTGGTATCTAGTGTGATAACTGGAATTTTGTATTGTGACTCATATTTTGACATTTAACTCTATCCCTCCCCCGACACATGGTCATTTTCATACCAAATTGTTTATGGTCATTTTCTTATGACATCGGTATTTATAAATTAAATTAAATGCAACGTTTAAAAAATATCTCGATTTTAATCATTTAATAATGATTAAAAATTTTAGAATGTAAATTCAATTCTTTATCGATATATCTTCTCCGAATGAGAATTTGTCTTCTACAAAAGAGGACACACAAAGATAATTTTGCACATGCTACACGTGACTGACGCTCGGGAACCGAGGAAACGTTATCAATGTCGTTCATTGAGGACACACACGCGCATTAGATGCCCCCCCCCCTTATCGAGAGCCTTTGGTTATAAGCATTCATTTTACGCACCCAATTATGGTTTTCATAATGTAATATAAACCGATATGCATTTCTTACTGACTATAAGAAACACGATGTACCGATCACTTACATTAACTGTCTTCGATTATGGAGTCCTACACATAATGATAGCGTGTATGACCAGATAAGTATGAACCTTTAAATCGAGGTTCAAACAAGCGACCAATAATATATTGTATTTTGGACACGTGAAGGTCGATTGAATAACTGGTAACATGAAAATCAATAAATGTTCATATGTGTCTATCATCAAACAACTGTATTAGTAAGTGCAGGAGGACCGCACTACACGCAAAACAAAAACCTATAAGATTAACTTGCGGAAAATATCAAATCAAGTGAATGGACCCGGGGCCAGCCGTAAGCGCCCACTGCGCTGTACAGTCCCGGGCCTGTTATGGTACAGGCTTCACTAAAAAATGATTTGCAAAAAAAAAGGTAACAGAAATAAAGCGTCGATCTTGACAGTGGTTGCCTGTTCAATGGCGAAAGTCTGCCAGTTGACGTCAGATGTTAAAACGTCAAACAATAATTTCAACAATAAGGGCGATAATCCGGATAGAATCTCGGAAAACGCCAAAATAATAAGTGTAGTGAGCAAAGAGGAGCAAAACCCGACAACGAGAACATTCTGCAGTACGAAGGGTTAAAACTCTTCTCTAATAGTAAGTGCAGGAGGACCGCACTACATGCAATAAAAAAGACCTATAAGATTAACCTGCGGAAAATATCAAATCAAGTGAATAGATCCGGGGGCCAGCCGTAAAAAGAAAAAAAGGTAACAGAAATAAAGCGACCGATCTTGACAGTGGTCGTCTCTTCAATGGCGATAGTCTGCCAGTTGACGTCAGATGTTAGAGCGTCAAACAATTTCAACAATAAAGGCGATAATCCGGATAGAATCTCGGAAAAAGCTAAAATGATAAGTGTAGTGAGCAAAAAGGAGCAAAACCCGACAACGAGAACATTCTGCAGTACGAAGGGGGGTAAAACTCTACTTTAATAGTAAGTGCAGGAGGCCCGCACTACACGAAAAACAAAAACCTTTAAGATTAACCTGCGGAAAATATCAAATCAAGTGAATGGATCCGGGAGCCAGCCGTAAGTGTCCTCTGCGCTGTACAGTCCCGGGACTGTTATGGTACAGGCTTCACTAAAAAAAGATTCTATATATATACCTTGTTCACACACGTGCATTAGGAGTCGGCCCCCATTATCGAGGACCTCGTTTACTGAACGTGTTTTTTTTCAAGATAATTATTAGCGGTATTTGCTATCAGCGAATTTGTGAAAATTAAGATTTATGTTATTTAAAAAGAAATAGACAAGATAAGAATACACGCCATACCGTTTTAGCCCTTTGGTTGTAGGATGTTAATATTGTATAATATAAAGATATCCAATGTTTATCATTTGATATACGATAAGACATTGTACTGTTCCTGTTCAAACTAGAATTTCATTACATGTATGTTGATATTAAGAGAATTGCAACTGAGAAGAGATGATAATGATTCCAAATTGTGGATAATTTTGGATGACTTTAATTTATCTTAAGAACAATCAATTAGAAAATGAAAGGTTTAATATATTGAAGAAATGTAACAATAAACGAGAAGTACAAAGATCCCATCCACAGTTCATTCACAAGCTACACTATCATCATAAAATTATATTTTTACTTAATAATTGTTAAGCTCATCTTAACATTTTCGTGAAAGGCGTTCTCTATAAATGTATTAAACCAGCGGTTGCCAAGCAAAATACGCCCATATTTTGCAGGAGATGGATGCTAAAAAAACCCAGTGGTCTGATATCTTTGGGATATGAAGATAGTTTTTACGTTTCATCAAATCGGATAAAAATTGTGATGTCTAAATGCTCAACAACATACTTTTACACAATTTGCGTACAAAGGGCGGCCATTTTGTCGCCCAGTTTCATTTCGATTTTCCCAAAATTTGATTTCAACATTATTATGGTGGAATGGTCATATATTTAAACGCCTTTAAAAATCGGCTAAAGAATTGTGATCTCTAGCCAAAAACATGTTTTTTCTACAATCAGGGGCCGTAAGCCAGCCCAGGAAATTACGGTCTGATATGTTCAAATAATAAAAGGAACTGAGATATTTGGGACATTGTAAGAATGTGGTTCGATTGTTATGAACTCATTATTGTGTAATGGTAATAAATTGGATAAAACATTGGATAAAAAATGATGACATCAGGAGGGTCTAAAAGTTAAAAACAGGAAATTGCGTACAATCAGGAACTAATCCAGTAAGTTACGGTCCAATATGCACAAATATCAAAACTTACATTTCAAGTTTCATCAAAATCGGATAAAAATTGTGATGTTTAGGGTGTCTCATACTCCTTGCAGTGTTTCGTTTGATTATACCTAATCCCACTACACACTGCTTTTACTGGAGCATATTTCTGTTTCAAATTAATACTAGTCAATGATCCGATTAAATACCAATAGCTAACTGCGTACAAAAGCAAATCACTCAAAACAGAGCGCCAAATTAGACAAGATTTAACATAATGTTACGCCATGACTCGCGAATATCGAACAACGAGCTGGTTTGTTATTCGCTATTCACCAGATATGGAATTAGTAATATAATGAAAGAACCTTTCTAGTGAATACGCCGCAGGTGGGTTTTTATGAGAAAACTGTATTATAAAACCTCAAACCTCTGGGAAATAGATTCTAACAAATTACCTTTCTATCCGAAGAAAGAGCTGTTAGATATTGGCGAATAACGAACAACGAGCTGGTTTGTTGTTCGATATTCACCGTATATGGAATTAGTAATATAATAAAGGTACTTTTGTAGGGAATACGCCATAGGTGTTTTTTTATGAGCCTAAATGGATTATAACACTTCAAACTCTGGGAAATAGATTCTAACAACTTCTCTGTCTATCCGAAGAAAGAGCAGTTTCATATTGGCGAATAACGAACAACGAGCTAGTATGTTGTTGTTCGGTATTCGCGAATAACGAACAACGAACTGGTTTGTTGTTCGGTATTCACCAGACATGGAATTAGTAATATAATAAATTAACATTTGTAGGGAATACGCCGGGGTGGGTTTTTAAGCCCAATTGGGTTTTAAGACTTCAAAGTCTTTGGAAAAAGAATTTAACGAACTTTTTTTTTCTATCCGAAGAAAGAGCTGTTTCATATTGGCGAATAACGAAGAACGAGCTGGTTTGTTGTTCGGTATTCACTAGATATGGAATTAGTAATCTAATAAAATAACTTTTGTAGGGAAATGCCACAGGCGGGTTTTTATGAGCCTAACTGGATAATAAAACTTCAAACTTCTGGAAAATAGCTTCTAACAACTTCTCTTTCTATCCGAAGAAAGAGCTGTTACATATTGGCGAATAACGAACAACGAGCCACTTTGTTGTTCGGTATTGGCGAATAACGAACAACAACCTGGTTTGTTGTTCGTTATTCACCAGATATGGAATTAGTAATATAATGAAAGATTTTTTGTAGTGAATAGGCCGCAGATGGGTTTTTATGAGCCTAACTGTATTATAAAACTTCAAACTTCTGGGAAATAGATTCTAACAACTTCTCTTTCTATCGGAAGAAAGAGCTGTTACATATTGGCAGGTGGGTTTTTATGAGCGAGCTGGTTGAACGTATAGCCACACTCCCTCAAAAGTTCAAGTATCAGCATTGGCCAGAGAGGGATTTCTCGGGCCATTGTTTCAGGAATATGGGGGAGTCCACATTAAACAATCTTGTTATTACATACTTTTACATTATTTGCGTACCAAGGAGCAGCAGCCATTTGTTCTGATAGTTTGAGTCAGATTTTTACGATATTCTAATATTTGCGTACATGGAGCGTCCATTTATTCTGGCAGTTTTGGTCAGACTTTTACGAAATTCGAAATCAATCCTCATACACGTGTAACGGTGATATAATGGCCGCTGATTGTACACGAATAGTGTAAAAAAAATATGGTATATAAAGGCTGTGGACCCTGTAGTTGTCAAAATTTTAATCCGATTTTGATGATATTTGAAAGGCATGTTTATAGCCCAAAGATCTTGGTTCCTTTTGATATATAGCATTGTAACATCCTGTATTATTACCCTTGATTGTACTAAAAATCTCGTTTTCCTGCAAATAGGACCAAAAATGCCAAACAAAATGGCCGCCGCTTTTACGCAAATAGTGTAAAAATATGGTATATCAAGATAATGAAACCCTGTAGAGGTCACAATTTTGAACCGATTTCAATGAAACTTGAAATATATCACTATGACCCAAAGATCCTGGTTCCTCTTGATATTCGCCCATACAGGATTGTAACTTCCTAAATTTCATGAAAATCAGACCAAAAACTGCCACACAGAATGAGAGCCACTTGCAGTGTAAAAATATGGTATATTACGGTTGTGGATCCTCTGCTAGAGCGCACAATTTATTTCCGTTTTTGATGAAACTTTAAATGTATGGTTATATTACAGCGATCTTGGTTAATCGCACAAACCCGAACGTAGCTGCCTGAATTATGGCCCCTGATTGTTCGAAAAGCAACATTTTCAGTTAATGGATCCGCTTGAAGTCACAATCTGTATTCAATTTTAAAAAAAAAACCGTTTAAATATATCACCATTACACATCAATAAAGGTTCAGTTCGAATTTCGTTAAAAACTATCTAATACGAAGGATGTGGACCCTCTAGAGGTCACAATTTTTATCCATTTTGATGAAATTTAAAATATATGTTTATGTCCCAAAGGTCTCAGTCCCTTCCCATATTTGCGCACTTCAGACCATAACTATTTGGATTATGGCCCCTTTTGATTTAACTTGTTCTCTATCCATCTCTTGGGAAAATGTGGGCGTAACCTGTCTGGCAGTCGCTTGTTATACTATTTGCGAACGACGGGCAACCATTTTATCCGGCAGTTTTGGTCTGATTTTCATGAAAATTGAACTCCACCATCTTTGGGGGTAGCAGTGAAATATCCACACTTTTGTTTAAAACTGTGACGTTTAGAGGGTCCATAACCTTGATATTTCACACTATTTGAATACGACGGGCAGCCATTTTACCCACCAGTTTCGGCTTGATTTTCACAACATTTGACTTCAATCGACCTTACAGTGAAACGGTGATATATTTGAATGTTTTTTTAATTGGATAAAAATTGTGACCAAAACGCGATTTTTCGTACAATCAAAGAATGGGGATCTTTGGGTTATAAACATACATATCCACCAAAATCGGATACAAATTTTGACCTTTGGAGCGTCCAAAAGCTACAAACGTGATTTTTCGTACAATCAGGGGCCATACTTCATGAAGTTATAGTGCGATAGATACTATTTTCGAGATACACCTATATTTCGGTAATTATTAACGACAGTTGATGACAGTTAACAATATACACCAGATAGTCCTTATCGGGCTGGATTTTGCCAAAACCTGGTTTGTGTGTAGGACTACATTCACACTACACCCTCAGTAGCATGCCACGACTCACGACAGCTCAGAGGAACCAGGCGCTTGGAAGACTCAACGCTGGCCACACTGCCCAAGCCGTTGCCAATCACAGTTCAGTGTTCGGACCATCTACGGGCCTCAGCAACGCTTTCGGACCACCAACATCACGGATAATCGCCCCCGAATTGGTAGACCAAGTGTTACCACAAGGTGACAAGACTGCCATGCTGTGTGACAGCACGTGCAGAATCTATTCACGCAGGCATTTGAGGCAACACGTCCACACTTTGCCCAACAACACCAGAACTGGCGACACAGGCAATGGAAAATGAGAGTCGGTATTGCGTATCAACGTGGTCAGCCTTATTCCGAACAATGTATACTGAAACGAGACTTATGGGGATGTCCAAACCTTGTGGTTTTTCATATTGATAAATGCGCCTTCATTAAATTGCCCAAAGGGTTGAACATCCGGACAAGAAATTTGTGGTTTGGGTGGAATCGGCCTGAACCTGAGAGTGAGTCCAGTGGTATTCCAAAATCTTGGTCCAGGGAGAGGAGGCGTCATGACATCAGTGCGCTACATCGATCATGCTCTCAGACACCAGGTTATACCAGAGTTAATCGGGACTTTCTACTAACATTACACTACGGATTAGCCATAACACGCACGTGGTTTTGCCCAAGTCACAGTCGTCCAGCGATTTTTATTATTGTATGCTTGCTCGATTCCCCATTATTGTATGGTGACTTATTGTATTCTAGGTCATAATGTTCCGGTTCAATGAATTTCAAGAAATGTTTTGCATTGGGAATTAGGTTGTTCAAGATCTGTTTTTCGTTGAATGTCTCTGATAAAATGTAAATGTAGGCTTTTTTTAATTTTCTAACATAAAGTTATCTTTATATAACCAAAATTAAATTAAACCAAACCACATTTCAAAAATCTTTTATGGCAAATATCTGATTCGTAAAACAGATATTGATTTTAAGATACAAATGTTAATTTTAGTATACAAATGTCGGAATACGAAATGAAGAAATAAGAACTAAGGACTGTGAATTAAGAACTAAGAATTAAGAACATTGAATAAAAAGCTATTTGATCTTCCATACTTTAGTTTTGTTAATCTCCATATCATTGTAGATGGAATGCAAACAGAATATCTTTCCGTTTTTGAATATGGTTAAATTTCTTGTCCGGATGTTCAACCCTTTGGGCAATTTAATGAAGGCGCATTTATCAATATGAAAAAACCCTGAAGTCTGTGGGCTACATCGTACGGTCCAAAACGTCTGCTTCCACGGAGGGTGACATACAGCTTCAAAACCACCAATTTAAAGTTACTATATTTTAAACAGACAGTGACGTCCTTGTTATCAATATTTAGTTTCATTTATACATGTACAACATAAAATCATGAATATCTTAATATATAAACTCACGTTTACTTTGTGTGTAGATACCATGGAAAATCGGCAATACTATATACCGAAAAACTACCGGAAAACACCATGTTATGCTGAATACCGGAAAACACCGGAAAAAACTAAATACTGGAATCCACACTAAAAAACCGGAAACACCCTAAATAGGTAACCTTGAGCCTGGTTCTCTGTGTGCGAGTGCTTCGGTTTAGGTTTTTCGTATGTTTCCTGAAAGACCAGGCCCCGGCTTGCCTAGTTTGAGTGTTTTCTGGTATTTAGTGTGTTTTCCGGTTTTTAGTATAACATGGTGTTTTCCGGGTTTTTATTTTGGTGTTTTTTTGGTATATAGTATAACCCGTGTAAAATCGTAGATTGTATTAAATTGAACAAGAAATGACATTGACAGAATTTTAGTTAAAAACGAATGTCTTCAATAATGCATAGATCAGAATGTTAAAAATCACGAGCAATATTCATGTTTCTGTTTCGGGGGATTAACTACTTTAGACACGTATACCTTAAACATATGGTTTTCTCTAAAAAGCGGAGGCGGAGGTACTTCGGTGCCATCGCTGTCCGGTTGCGATATGTTTCACATTTTCATGAATTTGAATGCAATTCGTCAATTAATCCCCACGTCATTCCTGTGACTATTTGAAAATAGCACGGAACTGATATAGAAATTGATTTTAATCGTCTAGAATTTTTCTTCATTATCTATTAGCGAAGAACAATTTTCACTAATGGATCTGACTTATAGGGTGTAAGCGAATGTGATATATATTGGTTATAATACATTCTGATGAATTTCAACAATATATACGCGTAGCATTTTCGGGGGCGAAATAGACCACCCTTTATGATATAATTTAAAGTAAAAGATACATTATGTGGGATTAGTTAAGGAATTGGCAGTTCTCACTATAATAGTTAAAAACTACATAATATAAAGACAATTTGCTGAAAATTTCAGTCAAATTGATCCACTATTACTGAAATCGGTAAGACGAAACTAATAGTCTCGGTTATCCAGTTAATCTTTAATCACAATGGAAAGTTTGGCAGCAAATCGGATTGTAATCCAACAAATATCGCAGGCTAGCCTTGACATCGAGAGCTGATTATGGTCTGGATAATTAGTTAATGTCTAATTAATAGTTTTTATAACTTTTCGGGCCTAAAGAAAGACCTACGATAGGCAGATTTTGCTCTTGCATAATGTATGTTTAATTGTGGTAATTGAGATATTGGTTGGATCAGTATATGGCAGTAAAAAGTCCCCTTTTTGGACTTGTTCGATACAACATGAATAGACGGGGGTATAATATGTATTTTTCGTGTGTTAAAAAATTATGTTCCGATAAGCCACCATCTTGGGTCCACTATGGCCACCAAACTGGCGGAGAAAATAACACATTTTACATGCCGCAAAATATGGTTAGGAGAGGGGAGGGGGTACCACGCTGAAACATAAAATTAGACTAAATTGCAGTGTAAATACTGAAGCATTTTGAATTTTTGTCAAACATATAGATCCTAGTCAAGTCTGTTATTTGCAAAGATGAGATCCTTGAAAGAGGAGATCCTATGTATACTGCTTTTATCTTACCATAATTTGATTACTGTGATGAAATATGGGATAGGTGCACCGAAGAACTAAAACTTAGAAGTTCTACAACTAGATGCATGCGGGACTATATGCGGAGCAGTAAAAAGGACCAGCCACATACTTTTATGTGAAAGAAACTGGTCTCACTCCACAGTACCAAAGGCGAAGATAGTATAATGGTTTAAAACGTGCGTGTTTTCGTGACAAGGGGCAGCTCGTCTGGCTAGCCTTGACTGGCTCATATTCTGTATTCAGCCTTTTGTGCATCTGCTTTTGATATTTCGGTCACCATCGATCTATAAGTTTATAAGGCAGACCCGTAGCTAGCCTGCAATTGTTAGGGTGGGGCGCAAAGGCTTCTGGGGGTGCCGATGAGGCTTCTGTGGGCGCTAACATAGGCGTACGTGCTGGGGGAGATTTAGGCACACAATTGTACTTTGTAAAAGTAGTATAAACAAATATTGTGTTCGTGAATGTGTCCAATTTAACAGCAAATTTAAATTCAGAGTGTCTATACTTAGGCAATTAAATAGAAATCCGAAGACTCGAACCCTTTATTGTTTGGAGTACAGTAAGCCACGACTAACATACTAAGAACCTAACTACATTTTTGGGCACCGAGGGGTTGGGATGGCCTAGTGGTCTAGAGTGCCGCGCTTCGACATCTAGCTGGCCGGCCACCTCTGGCTTGCGGCTGTGGTTTCGAGCCCTGGTGTGAGCATATGTGGCATGGAGATAGGGTGCCTTCTCATCCTCGTGGGTTTCCTCCGGGTACTCCGGTTTCCTTCCACTGCTAAAGACCCCTACGCGCAAGCAAACTGTTGAAATAAAATTGAACCATATGTTAGTCCCGAAATGACCTAGCTTGTGTTGAGTGGACGTTAAACCCCATTTCTCTCTCTCTCTCTCTTTTTGGGCACCAACCACCAACGCCCCGCTCCAGTCAAAAATTTCCCCGTGCGCCTATGGTCTATAGGGTGTTCTCCATATGCGTACGGGCTTGATGAATGTTAGGAAGGCAGAACCTGAAATGCGTCTGGCAGTCGCTTGTTATACTATTTGCGAACGACGGGCAACCATTTTATCCGGCAGTTTTGGTCTGATTTTCATGAAAATTGAACTCCACCATCTTTGGGGGTAGCAGTGAAATATCCACACTTTTGTTTAAAACTGTGACGTTTAGAGGGTCCATAACCTTGATATTTCACACTATTTGAATACGACGGGCAGCCATTTTACCCACCAGTTTCGGCTTGATTTTCACAACATTTGACTTCAATCGACCTTACAGTGAAACGGTGATATATTTGAATGTTTTTTTAATTGGATAAAAATTGTGACCAAAACGCGATTTTTCGTACAATCAAAGAATGGGGATCTTTGGGTTATAAACATACATATCCACCAAAATCGGATACAAATTTTGACCTTTGGAGCGTCCAAAAGCTACAAACGTGATTTTTCGTACAATCGGGGGCCATACTTCATGAAGTTATAGTGCGATAGATACTATTTTCGAGATACACCTATATTTCGGTAATTATTAACGACAGTTGATGACAGTTAACAATATACACAAGATAGTCCTTATCGGGCTGGATTTTGCCAAAACCTGGTTTGTGTGTAGGACTACATTCACACTACACCCTCAGTAGCATGCCACGACTCACGACAGCTCAGAGGAACCAGGCGCTTGGAAGACTCAACGCTGGCCACACTGCCCAAGCCGTTGCCAATCACAGTTCAGTGTTCGGACCATCTACGGGCCTCAGCAACGCTTTCGGACCACCAACATCACGGATAATCGCCCCCGAATTGGTAGACCAAGTGTTACCACAAGGTGACAAGACTGCCATGCTGTGTGACAGCACGTGCAGAATCTATTCACGCAGGCATTTGAGGCAACACGTCCACACTTTGCCCAACAACACCAGAACTGGCGACACAGGCAATGGAAAATGAGAGTCGGTATTGCGTATCAACGTGGTCAGCCTTATTCCGAACAATGTATACTGAAACGAGACTTATGGGGATGTCCAAACCTTGTGGTTTGGGTGGAATCGGCCTGAACCTGAGAGTGAGTCCAGTGGTATTCCAAAATCTTGGTCCAGGGAGAGAAGGCGTCATGACATCAGTGCGCTACATCGATCATGCTCTCAGACACCAGGTTATACCAGAGTTAATCGGGACTTTCTACTAACATTACACTACGGATTAGCCATAACACGCACGTGGTTTTGCCCAAGTCACAGTCGTCCAGCGATTTTTATTATTGTATGCTTGCTCGATTCCCCATTATTGTATGGTGACTTATTGTATTCTAGGTCATAATGTTCCGGTTCAATGAATTTCAAGAAATGTTTTGCATTGGGAATTAGGTTGTTCAAGATCTGTTTTTCGTTGAATGTCTCTGATAAAATGTAAATGTAGGCTTTTTTTAATTTTCTAACATAAAGTTATCTTTATATAACCAAAATTAAATTAAACCAAACCACATTTCAAAAATCTTTTATGGCAAATATCTGATTCGTAAAACAGATATTGATTTTAAGATACAAATGTTAATTTTAGTATACAAATGTCGGAATACGAAATGAAGAAATAAGAACTAAGGACTGTGAATTAAGAACTAAGAATTAAGAACATTGAATAAAAAGCTATTTGATCTTCCATACTTTAGTTTTGTTAATCTCCATATCATTGTAGATGGAATGCAAACAGAATATCTTTCCGTTTTTGAATATGGTTAAATTTCTTGTCCGGATGTTCAACCCTTTGGGCAATTTAATGAAGGCGCATTTATCAATATGAAAAAACCCTGAAGTCTGTGGGCTACATCGTACGGTCCAAAACGTCTGCTTCCACGGAGGGTGACATACAGCTTCAAAACCACCAATTTAATGTTACTATATTTTAAACAGACAGTGACGTCCTTGTTATCAATATTTAGTTTCATTTATACATGTACAACATAAAATCATGAATATCTTAATATATAAACTCACGTTTACTTTGTGTGTAGATACCATGGAAAATCGGCAATACTATATACCGAAAAACTACCGGAAAACACCATGTTATGCTGAATACCGGAAAACACCGGAAAAAACTAAATACTGGAATCCACACTAAAAAACCGGAAACACCCTAAATAGGTAACCTTGAACCTGGTTCTCTGTGTGCGAGTGCTTCGGTTTAGGTTTTTCGTGTGTTTCCTGAAAGACCAGGCCCCGGCTTGCCTAGTTTGAGTGTTTTCTGGTATTTAGTGTGTTTTCCGGTTTTTAGTATAACATGGTGTTTTCCGGGTTTTTATTTTGGTGTTTTTTTGGTATATAGTATAAACCGTGTAAAATCGTAGATTGTATTAAATTGAACAAGAAATGACATTGACAGAATTTTAGTTAAAAACGAATGTCTTCAATAATGCATAGATCAGAATGTTAAAAATCACGAGCAATATTCATGTTTCTGTTTCGGGGGATTAACTACTTTAGACACGTATACCTTAAACATATGGTTTTCTAAAAAAAATGCAAGAGTCTGTAACGGATAATATATATAAATAAATGTAGCCTATGACCCGCTGTCACCTATTTTTCTCTAAAAAGCGGAGGCGGAGGTACTTCGGTGCCATCGCTGTCCGGTTGCGATATGTTTCACATTTTCATGAATTTGAATGCAATTCGTCAATTAATCCCCACGTCATTCCTGTGACTATTTGAAAATAGCACGGAACTGATATAGAAATTGATTTTAATCGTCTAGAATTTTTCTTCATTATCTATTAGCGAAGAACAATTTTCACTAATGGATCTGACTTATAGGGTGTAAGCGAATGTGATATATATTGGTTATAATACATTCTGATGAATTTCAACAATATATACGCGTAGCATTTTCGGGGGCGAAATAGACCACCCTTTATGATATAATTTAAAGTAAAAGATACATTATGTGGGATTAGTTAAGGAATTGGCAGTTCTCACTATAATAGTTAAAAACTACATAATATAAAGACAATTTGCTGAAAATTTCAGTCAAATTGATCCACTATTACTGAAATCGGTAAGACGAAACTAATAGTCTCGGTTATCCAGTTAATCTTTAATCACAATGGAAAGTTTGGCAGCAAATCGGATTGTAATCCAACAAATATCGCAGGCTAGCCTTGACATCGAGAGCTGATTATGGTCTGGATAATTAGTTAATGTCTAATTAATAGTTTTTATAACTTTTCAGGCCTAAAGAAAGACCTACGATAGGCAGATTTTGCTCTTGCATAATGTATGTTTAATTGTGGTAATTGAGATATTGGTTGGATCAGTATATGGCAGTAAAAAGTCCCCTTTTTGGACTTGTTCGATACAACATGAATAGACGGGGGTATAATATGTATTTTTCGTGTGTTAAAAAATTATGTTCCGATAAGCCACCATCTTGGGTCCACTATGGCCACCAAACTGGCGGAGAAAATAACACATTTTACATGCCGCAAAATATGGTTAGGAGAGGGGAGGGGGTACCACGCTGAAACATAAAATTAGACTAAATTGCAGTGTAAATACTGAAGCATTTTGAATTTTTGTCAAACATATAGATCCTAGTCAAGTCTGTTATTTGCAAAGATGAGATCCTTGAAAGAGGAGATCCTATGTATACTGCTTTTATCTTACCATAATTTGATTACTGTGATGAAATATGGGATAGGTGCACCGAAGAACTAAAACTTAGAAGTTCTACAACTAGATGCATTCGGGACTATATGCGGAGCAGTAAAAAGGACCAGCCACATACTTTTATGTGAAAGAAACTGGTCTCACTCCACAGTACCAAAGGCGAAGATAGTATAATGGTTTAAAACGTGCGTGTTTTCGTGACAAGGGGCAGCTCGTCTGGCTAGCCTTGACTGGCTCATATTCTGTATTCAGCCTTTTGTGCATCTGCTTTTGATATTTCGGTCACCATCAATCTATAAGTTTATAAGGCAGACCCGTAGCTAGCCTGCAATTGTTAGGGTGGGGCGCAAAGGCTTCTGGGGGTGCCGATGAGGCTTATGTGGGCGCTAACATAGGCGTACGTGCTGGGGGAGATTTAGGCACACAATTGTACTTTGTAAAAGTAGTATAAACAAATATTGTGTTCGTGAATGTGTCCAATTTAACAGCAAATTTAAATTCAGAGTGTCTATACTTAGGCAATTAAATAGAAATCCGAAGACTCGAACCCTTTATTGTTTGGAGTACAGTAAGCCACGACTAACATACTAAGAACCTAACTACATTTTTGGGCACCGAGGGGTTGGGATGGCCTAGTGGTCTAGAGTGCCGCGCTTCGACATCTAGCTGGCCGGCCACCTCTGGCTTGCGGCTGTGGTTTCGAGCCCTGGTGTGAGCATATGTGGCATGGAGATAGGGTGCCTTCTCATCCTCGTGGGTTTCCTCCGGGTACTCCGGTTTCCTTCCACTGCTAAAGACCCCTACGCGCAAGCAAACTGTTGAAATAAAATTGAACCATATGTTAGTCCCGAAATGACCTAGCTTGTGTTGAGTAGACGTTAAACCCCATTTCTCTCTCTCTCTCTCTTTTTGGGCACCAACCACCAACGCCCCGCTCCAGTCAAAAATTTCCCCGTGCGCCTATGGTCTATAGGGTGTTCTCCATATGCGTACGGGCTTGATGAATGTTAGGAAGGCAGAACCTGAAATGCCCGAACAAATTTCGAGTTAGGCCTACAGACGTCTAAGAGCGCCCCCCCCCCCACAAGAAAATTTGGAAAATGTAAAGATTGCAAACGCGTTTGCTTGATATCCCAGTCCCCGAATACAGTAGGCGTTCTTATATAGCTACAATATCATTACGAGTTTCAAATTGGATCAGATATGTTTATACAACGTTACGTTATGGCAGAATGTTGCAGAAAATGCATAGCGTGACAAACTGGGCTATCTAAACGGATACAATACCTTAAATTATTGTCCAAAGTTTTAGGGAAGACCCAAGGTTAAATGAAGGGCTGTCATGTTGCTAGCAAGCAATGGCCAGAGAGGGATTTCTTAGGCCATTGCATCGGGGAAATTGTGGGTTACCCGAATCCCAAACAACCACCGCATTTGCGGTTTTTTCTGCTATTCTAACCCAAGAGTTAATAAACTTTCAATTTTCGAATCGTTTTGTAACCGAAATCCCACTCTATGCCGACCTAAATCCAACGACCCGATCGGTCTATTGCAGCTGCATTCACAAATAATCGATGCCCTAAAAATGTGGCAAAAAAGGAGAATGGCTTCAGACAAAATGTTTTAAACCATTTAGTACCAATTCGCAGTATTCAATTAAAAGAAAAGTAAAATTAGTGTTTTAATAGATTTCGGGCACTTTATTTTGCCACAACAAGATGAAATAACAAAAATTGTTTTCACTCTACCCGTCTGCCCGAAAAGTCAGATTGCCTATGCCCCCTCCCCCCGGCCCCCGCCCCCACCGAAAATTTGGGAAAATGGGGTTTGCACCTGAAATTGACGTAAAATTTTGAAGCTGAATTTGCGATATTTGCATATTATGATATTTTGATATAATAATTTGTGAGAAAAATGAATAGTTTGGAATCGGGTTAGAGTGCGACTTTTGAAGATTATCGCGCCGTTTTGGGCGCCCAATTCATTTTTTTGGGCGCCTAACTAATCTCGCTAGCATTATGTTATGGGTGTCCATGATCTCAGACTGGTTGGGCGCCGACAACTTGATCAATGGGGTCCAAAACGGTATGATTATATAATCCACTATGAGCGGCTAAATATTGAAAGGTGCCTCACCAATCATGTCATTATGGGCGCCTCTCCCGGATAAGACACCCCACAAATCACGCCGTTTTGGGCGCCCCATCAGTTGTGATGTTAATTGTGTGGGTCATTATGAGACCTAGTTTGTGTTGAGTGGACGTTAAACCTCAACTGGTAAAATTTTTAAAAATTTCTACAGGATGCTTTTCAGTGTTTGTTTCATTTTCAATAAAAGGGGTTGGGGAATATTGTAATATGCAATTACCCCTTTTCGCACCTGAAAGGTTAGATATAAAAGAATGGAATATATCATAATTGCACGCATTTTCGTCTAAAAATGGTGGTCTACAACGTACAGTTTATCATTGTTATAAAGGAATAATGCTCTGGTGATTCGAAGCTACATTACAATAATACTTCCGGTTTTCGAAGTTACACTATTTCCGGTTTGACAAAAATGGGTGTACCGACACTCTGCGTGATCCGACATATTGTAACGATTCCGTACGATGTCGGGTTTGACAGAGTCCACTGTATATGGTTTCAAAAATTCTTGATTATAATTAAACATCGAATAATAAAAATATTTACAAAATTGGTGTTATGTGCTGGTTTGTAAACCCATGCATCAGGCTCCGGGCTACCTATTTAGGGTGTTTTCCGGTATTAAGTGTGTTTTCCGGTATTTACTGTTTTCCGGTATCAGTATAACATGGTGTTGTCCGGTTGTTTTCTGGTGTTTTCCGGTGTTTTGTGGTGTTTTCCGGTATATAGTATTGCCGAAAATGTGCTGCTCTAGTGAAGGCGATAACAGAGGTATTAATATTTGATATAAAATGTCATTTTCACCGCCAAATTGGGTCCAAGATGACTCATCACCATTTAAAAACAAATATTACATGTCATGTTAATTGGATAGTTGACAACAAATGTTAAATTTACCATGTTTGCTCGTCTATTGGACCCTGTATGGCGGCCGATTATCGGATTGTACCAAAACATCAAAAAACCTGTAACAAGACTGATTGCACGCCTATATTTGCCAGTTGTATTCAGAGTCGAAACAAACAGGATTTGATGCACTTTTGAGAATGACCATTAACTGAAAACTCTATTTCACATCTGTCCCATTCTTATCATGAAATTTTTGATAGATTCACTTCATAAAAGTACGTGTTAGGGTAATGATTTGGGTTTTTTTTTTAAATCCCCTCCGTCACGACACCAGCGACCGCCTGGATGCAAAATAAATGTGACATAATAAGGCGCGAATTTGGTTAATTTTTATTTAGAATAAAAGATTTTCTTTTTTTCCAATATTGTCCCATTTATATCATGAAATTTTTGATAGATTCACTTCATAAAAGTACGTGTGATGATTTGTTTTTTTTTTTTAAAATACCCTCCGTCACGACACCAGCGACGGCCTGGATGCAAAATAAATGTGACATAATAAGGCGCGAATTTGGTTAATTTTTATTTAGAATTTTCAAAGATGCATTTTCTTTTTTCCAATATTTATTTGTATTGTACCATTGTCGGGAGTTAACTTCCAGCCATTAGCTACTGCTCCTAAAATCCAAATGCCAGGGAGCATCGCACAAATAGCGACACAATGGTGTCTTTTGCAAAACCTAGAATTGGAGGTACATCCGTCTATACGAGGCCATATTAAAGTTTAGTTAATTCGAACAGGTCGGGACTTAACTTCCAATCATTAGCTGCTGCTCCTGAAATCCAAGTTTAAAGCCAGGGAGCATCGCACAAATGGTGAAACAATGGTGTCGTTTGCAACACATTTGTCCCGGCGGTCTATCTTCCCCGTTCAATTTCTTGCATAGTGTATACTTTGTACACTTCCAGTTGGGTTGGGGGGGGGGGGGTTGTTTCAAATTAACACAGGATGGTAATAAGAACAGAATAGAGAAGTTAATTCTCTGATTACGTTCACGTTTCAGAAGGTGTGAAGACGTGTGGTTAGAGCGCCACGGGTTCACTATGACCGCCGTTGCCAAGCTTATAGATCGGGAAGGGGCCGCCGTGAGAATGCCGTATAATCGCACAGGTCACAGTAAAAACGCGACTTTTTTACGTTTGAAATTTTGGGACATTTTACCGCGTTGTGTTCACGCTTTCTTTTCGGCGACCTTGTGCATTTCTTGGCAGCGGTTCGGTCTCAGAGCGCAGTAAGTTCACCACTCCGGTCCAGGCGCGGATCCAGGATTTTTTGCAGGGGGGGGGGCTAGGTTTGATAAAATTTGGTAAATTAGATTCAATTTGGTGCATTCTGACGTATTTCCGGAAGGTAAATTCCCAAATTACAGGTCTAAAAGTCGCCAATAAAATCGCATACAAATTTTTCAAGTCTTAGCGGGGGGGGGGGTCCGGACCCCCTGGACCTCCCCTCTGGATCCGCGCCTGCCGGTCTGACGGGGGCAGAAACCTATCGAATTTTGAACTTGATTCTCGAAGTTACCACTTCAGACAGAATTTACCTTTTAAAGGCTGGTGGAGGATTTGTCGATATGGTATAAAGAAGAAGCCTTCTGATTTACCAGTTATATTTCCAGTCACATTCTACCATTTAAAGCTTGTGAACAAAGTGCTCGATTACTTTTTTATACGCCCACATTTTCTTATATTGTCGTCGCCCCTGTTCCTCCTTTCGTCCATCCACAATTGTTTGTGAACACTCTACGGGTCACAATTTTTATCCGATTTCAATGACACTTGCAATATAGGTTTATCGCCCTAAGATTTCAGTTCCTTTCGATTTTAGTACCTATCGGACTGTTACTTCATTGATTATGATCCCTGATTGTACGAAAAATCACGTTTTTAGCTTGTGAACACTGTAGAGGTCACAATTTTGAACCGATTTGAAACTTGAAATGTATGTTTATAACCCACTCGTCATGGTTCCTTTCGATTTGGCATATCTGATCGTAACTTCCTGAATTACGGCCCCTGATTGTTCGAAAAATCCCTTTTTCTTGCTTGTGGTTCCTCTGGAGATCACAATTATTATTCGATTTAAAAAAAAAACACTTTTTGAATATATCTCACCGTAGTGAAGGTTGGGTTCAAATTTCGTGAAAATCGGACCAAAATTGCCGGACAAAATGGTCACTACTTGTACGTGAATAATGTAAAAATATGGTATATCAGGTTGTGTACCCTATAGAGGTCACAATTTTCATCTTATTTTGTTGGTTTCTTTTATAAACAATATTTTATTCTCAGAAAAGGATTGAGGAACAGGCTAGGCCTATATTACCTCTCTCCTACATAACAGAATATATATACAAAAAGACTATATAACCAAATCACGATAAAATCTAACTGAATAGAATAACAATAAAATAAACAAAGAATGGCTATGCACATATATATCAATTTCAGGTTTGCCAAATACCTATTTTGGACTATTGGATAAATATTCTAATTGAAATTTTTAAATGAATCTTCCGGAGATGTCGAGAAATCTATGAACATGTTGAAAAATCATATTTGAAATAGCAATATCATTAGTATCATTTAATAATGTCTGTATTGAAATTAGGTTTTGGGGTAAGATAAAAATAGAAAGTTTACGTGCATCGGAATGTAGAGGACAGGTTAAAAGGTAATGATCGGCATCTTCGAAATCATGACCGCAAGCGCATACTGGGCTGTCTGAAATGTGCCTTAAGAACTTATGACCATTTAAGTCACTGCAGGAAAGGCGAAGTCGACAATGTAAAATCTGATTTTTCCTTATTCCTGAATTAAAATATAATGGCTGCTCTTTGTCAGCTTGTTTCAATTTACTTTTAAAAATACTGATAGAGGGGGGGGGGATTTTACAAAGTCAGAAAGTCTGTTCCATTCCTTAATCGTAGATGGTATATATGATTTCGAAAATAAAGATGTTCTGCAAAAGTACTCTGATAAATTAGTTTTGTTTCGAAGGTTATAATGCTTATCCGATAGTAATAGTAATTCATGAAGATATGGTGGTGTGAGGTGACTCATAATTTTGTAAAAGAGTATAAGTCTGTGACGCCTTCGCCTCTCCTGTAGTGTGATAAAACCCGTTTCCTGGTATAAAAGTCTATGGCTGGTCCCCATAACAGCACCACATATAGTCCTGAGTGCATCAAGTTGTAATGATTCTAGTTTATTAGTAAGTTCGTCGGTGCACCCATCCCATATGACATCACAATAGTCGAAATGCGGAAGAATATAGGATATGTACAATGTTTTCAAAGATTTTCTATTTAGTCTGTACTTCAGAGAGCGGAGAATGTTTACCAGTCATGGGAGACGAAGAGGTACCACTGACAATCACAGATTGCCTTCTATTGGTTAAATAACTTCTGAACCAGTCGAGTAGACCTTCTCTTATCCCCACCGTCCCAAGCTTATGGCAGAGTCCTTCGTGCCAGACCCTGTCAAAAGCCTTGCTGATATCACAGAACACTGCCCTGGTGTACTTGCCTTCATCAATGGCTTGACAAAAGAAATGTGTCAGGTCAATTAGTTGATAAGTCGTAGATTCGCCGTGCAGTTTGTTGAAACTTGAATTGCCCCTGATTGTCCGAAAAATCACCTTGTTTAACGTCTGGTCCTTCTGGAGGTCGAAATTATTATCCTATTTAAAATACCGTTTGATTATATCACCGTTCCACCGTAATAAAGGTTAAGTTCAAATTTCGTGAAAATTGGGCCAAAACTGCCGGACAAAATGGCCGCCGCTTGTACGTGAACAGTGTAAAAATATGGTATATCAAGGTTGTGGATCCTGTAGAAGTCCCCATTTTGATCTGATTTTGATGAAACTTGAAATGAATGTGTATAACCCAAAGATATTAGGTCATTTCGATAAATGCGCATATCGGTTCAAAACGTCCTGAATTATGGCCCCTGATTGTCCGAAAAATCGGCCTTTTTAGCTTGTGTTCCTTTAGGGCCGCGTATCTCAACCTGGGGTGAATTCACCCCCAAGGGGGGAATGGCTGGCATCCAGGGGGTGAATGACCACACTCCCAGTAAGTTCAAAGATGATCAAATAAAGGTTGGGCAGTTGAGATTAGCGCTCACAAACACTGTCCCGAGAATTAAAAAAAATCGTTTGTGACAATCACCAGGAGCAAATTTCGCACTGAACTGGAAACAACGTATTTTCATTAAAATATAAATTTGGTGATTATTGAATCTCACCTTCGATCCGTATTCATTCCATATTCAATGTCAATGTGGTCAAGGGAGCAGGCCCTTGCAAGGATCCGCGGTTCATGTCGGATGGCTTCTATAGAAAAAGGCCATTTTCAAGTTCCTGTGAAACACCCGAAGAGTGCCTGAAATGGCTGGAAATCACATTTCCAGGCTTCAATTTCTAAAAATTCCCTAGGGGGGGGGGGGAGACCCCTCCCCCCTTGACCCTCCTCCACGGGCTTTGCATCTACTGCGCTCGCGCTGAGCAGCTTCGCCGGCCACGGCTCCGGGGTCAGTAAACTCCTCAAAACTCCGGGGGTAAATGGGTTGGTTCATTTAGGGGTGAGCGGTGAGAAAAGGTTGAGAAACGTGGCTTTATAGGGTCACAACTATAATCCGATTTTAAAAAGAAAACGTTTGAATATATCTCCGTTACTCCGTAATGAAGGTTGAGTTCATATTTCGTGAAAATAGGCACAAAACTGCCAGACAACATCTCTTATATCAAGGTTGTGGACACTCTAGAAGTCCCAGTTTTGATGAAACATGAAATGTATCTTTATAACCCAAATAACTCAGCGCCCTCGATATTCGCGCATATCGGATCATATTTTCCTAAGTTATGACACTTGATTGTTTGAAAACATAGCTTTTTGTTTGGGTTGTTCTCAATCTAGATCTTGCAAAATGTGGGGTATCCTGCCTCGCAGCCGCTGGTTATAACATTTGGCGGGGTTGTTTGTTTTTACATATCAAAATTCAAAAAAATGACTAGGCTATCAATTTATAGTTTGATATTTAGATTTTATAACCGAAAATCAGATTTCTACTACTACTACTAGCTGGTGCTTTAACGTCTGCTTCCACAGAAGTGATATCGCAGACACAGAGTTCTAGTTGATCTAAATCGTATAACCGATAAGCACGTTTTCATGTGGACGTATATCGTCGTCGACTCTGTCCGTCCGTTCACGTTTTGTTCGTGTGAACACTTCAGATTATAACAGTTGGTAGATTTTGACGAAACTTGGAATATAGATTCATATCCCAAAGACCTCGGTTCTTTTCGACATTGACATGTATCGGAGGGAACTATAGAAATGAAGTTTAAGGTACACTGGACAGCAAGGGAAAACCGGAGGACCCGCAGAAAACCAACGTATCCGGGGAATCGAAATCACCTAATGGTTTCATGCTCAGGCGTTAAACCACTACCCCCCCCCCCCATTATTGGCATGTTTAATTTCTAGACTCTGTAGAGGTCACAAGTTTACATCCAAATGACGACTGAGTTAGTATTATGTAAAATTAGACCAAAACTGACAGAAAAAAATGGCCACGTCTCGTACCTTAAAAGTGTAAAGCTATGTAATCCCTACGCCTTGGTTCATTTCGATATCCCACCGCAACTTCTTGGATTAATATCCTTTTTGTACGAAAAATAGCGTTTTTAGCTTCTTGTGGACACTGGATATCACATTTTTTATTTGATTTTAAAGCCGCTCAAATATAACACAAATTTTATTTATTTTTTTTTTTTGAAATGGGGTTTAACGTCCACTCAACACAAACTGGGTCATTTTGGGACAACAAATTTTATACCATTTTGATCAAATGATTATATGCAAAAGATCTTGGCTCCTTTTTATATTGGTACATATCGCGCTGTTTTGAACAATGTTGTTATCCTTGTAATTTTTTACTAGAAATAGAAGTTAACTGTATGTTTGCCTTCTCCGGAAATGGTCGATCGTTTGATTGACAGGCGTTAACTCCACCTACATAATCTCGATTATCAAGTAACGTTTTCAATGGCTGTACTACCGTTAGCTTATTTGGTATGAGACAGGACTGCAATTCAATCCGTATTACATTTATTTTTTACTACAAATTAAAAATGAGACTTTTAGTATATAGATAAGAGGAGAAAGTCTGCAATAGGATTTCAAAGTTTGAAAGGAATGTATAGCCGTGCTGGTTACAGTAGTTTTATGTTAGAATTTAAATCTAGAATATTTTAGATAATACTTTAATGTTAAAAAGGAAAGTCATCAAATTGAATTCTGTATACTTGTAATCTCTAAGAACAATAATTATTGCGTGTGTATGCTATTGAGAGTTGACTATAGCCAAGGGTAAAATGTTACATAATTCTAATGACATGTTAATTTATTATAATCCCTTATTGTTTATAAAACTGTTAAAGATAGAAAGTAACTACCGACATAATTCATATGAGTTCTACATATATTAAAATTCAATATTATATACCCATTTTGCTAAACATATCTTTCACAACATTAATGCCAGGTCAGAATTATAGAAATGTTGTTACCTCCATTTTCGATTTTCCATTGATGAGCCTCTGTATTCAAATCTATCACTTTAATTATTTCTTCTAATTTTCGGGGTATAATTTATTCCATCTTCTTGGTTCTTGGGGTACTCGCTTTGGCTTTTAAGAGGCTGGAATTTTACCACACAAGGCTTCTGCACCAAATGCGACGGTGAGGTCCGTCAGATATTACAAGAGTCTGGAATGATTCTTCAAATCTTTAATACTGGAAACTTATAATAAGAATTAACTACATACACTTACAGGACCGCGGATAACCGACTAGTACCTTATGCTACTAAGTCGGATAGACCTAAATGACTGCCATAGTAAGTACAATCACATATATTTATATGGAATTACTTCTAATCACTTGTCTAGATCAAGTGTTGACATAAATAAGCATTGATGTAATGATGTACAATATAAGAAATAAAACAATGGTAAATAAAACAATTAATAGATTAATCAAACGATTGACAAGCTCGTATCAAACGATTGACAGGCTGTATTGTCAGTTACTTTCTATCTTTAACAGTTTTATAAACAATAAGGGATTATAATAAATTAACATGTCATTAGAATTATGAAACATTTTACCCTTGGCTATAGTCAACTTTCAATAGCACACACACGCAATAATTATTGTTCTTAGAGATTACAAGTATACAGAATTCAATTTGATGACTTTCCTTTTTAAAATTAAAGTATTATCTGAAATATTCTAGATTTAAATTCTAACATAAAACTACTGTAACCAGCACGGTTATAAATGGACCAAATCAATGAGATAGCATTTGTACATAATAATAGCCGACTTCTGTGTGTACTCGTGTACTATAACTGGTAGGCCTACGTGACTCCCGAAGCAGACAAATAGAAAACAGTGATCCAATGGGGCTGCAATTCAACTGGGATGATGTTGGCTGCGATGTTTATCAATATCCAAGTGACAAATAAGCGTATAATACCGACATCCAATCTCTCATTTTTGCCAACAACTAAACAATACCAAGGTCGTATATCGAACTGTCAATCAAATTATGTTAGCTGCGATGTTTATCAATTTCCATAGTTTTACGGTAAACGCCAGTGACAAAAGAAGGTGGCGTCGTGCCCATTCCCCCCCCCCCCAAAAAAAAAACAAAAAAACTCTCAGGGAAAAAAGTATTCTTATTGATATTATTAAGACAGAAGACCTGCCCGTCTGTTTCAGTCATCACATGGTCTACAAGAATGGTACAATTTGTCATTATCTGTGTTTAGTATATTGCACTTTAGTTTAGATGTCATTTTTGTTAAGGCCTCGCTCAACAGCGGTCTTCGTACACTCTACCATTTAGCCTCGATCTAAAATTTCCGGGAATACGAGTCGACGTAACGGTTAATCTCCGCTCACGACGCCATTTAAAAATTTTACCAATCAATGAAATCCTGTTTAAACCCAAGTCGAATCCGAGCCACCCGTGGGTCTACTGAGCTGATTTTTGTGCGTGTTGTGTAAATAAAAATCTAATTTATATCGTCTCTGACACCTGAAGCCTAAAAAAAGACATGCAATAATCAGATTTATCTCTTGCACAATGTATGTTTTAAATTATGTTAATATTCCATTGACCTTTTGATCCTTTCAATATTGGCGATATCGGACCGTAACAACATGAATATGGATCGACGCTGTACAAGAAATAACGTTTTGAGATTGTTGCCACCCTCGGGATCATAGATTTTTGTTTGATTTTAAATTCCGTTCAAATAAACCACTGTCGCGCCATAATTAACCTTTCCGTCGACTTCAGCCAAGTGCAAAGCTTTGACCAATCATCCCCAATAACATTTTCCCATAAAATGACGTCGAGTTACCACGCCTATTCACATTAGACAAACTATGTGAATGGTGACATTGTGCCTTGTGTTGAAACGTCTACGATCATTGTATTATTACAAGGATAGCCGCTATCCAGATAGGTTAAAGGTTGATGTAGTGTTAATTCCCTTCCTGAAACGACCAAAAATATGCGATAAAACTAGTGTCGACGTCAGTTGAATGTAAACGACGCCAATTCTAAACCGATCAGGTGTTTTACAAGGTAAGTAAATTCGGTTTTATTTAGGTCAAATAACATTTAATTTTAGGTAACCCCATTGCAATGTTAATAAATTCGTTTTCATGTAGCCAAAAATAAATAAAATATAACGTAATCTAGATGCCTTTGTCGCGTTTAAGGCGTCGTCTGCTAACACTGTAACAGCCGTCATTTGTCTTCTCTATCTTCTTTGTCTCATTTTTACGAATTATGTCGTATTATATGGAAGTATAACGTTGCCAAAAGTCTGAATATAGACAACGTTTCAAAATACATTTTTTAATGTTTCGACATACAATGTTTCAAAATACTAATGTCATAGCGTAAAAATTCAAAGTATACTTTTTAAAATACAAAGTACATTTGTTAAGCTCTTACATTCTGAAGAATGAAACAACTTTGAATTAGCTACTTAAAACGGCAATTTCATATTTTTTGGTTATATTTTTAAAATATATTAAAATATAGCCCTAAAATATGTTGTATCTATAAACAGTCCTACCTTGTTAAAGAATAATCCTATAAATCCTATAATTCACTATTGTCAATTGAGAAATTGGCAAAAATATCATTTTCAACTTCAAATTCAAGCGTTTGAAGATCGCCATTGCATGGAAGGGAATGGGAAAACTAGGGAGGTAATTCAAGTAATTGTGTTATTATTTTCTGTTACTATTAAACGATCATGGGAAATATTTCACAGGTATAAAACCTGTGAAATATTTCCCACGATCGTATAATAGTAAGTTGACAACCTTATGAGCAAAAGACATAGAAATGATTATGTTTTGACTTTCTTAGAAAATATGAAATTTCCGCTTTAACATGTTATACTTTGCTTTATGCACTTTGCATTCTGCCACTTTCCATCGTCGAACATATACCTTATATGGAATGGTCACGTGACTGGAAATGGGCGGGGAGTCTCCCCAAGTCCAGCACATTACAAATACCGTAAATTCTAGATCTCACTTCACCCACAATCTCATGTTAATCCATAGATAATTTAAAAAGACGACATTATTATACGATGTCAGAAATAATGTACTGTAATTTCCACCACTTTCCGTTATTTTTACTGTATGTAGATCATCACGTGACCGTTCCATATAAGATATAGGTGTATTCCCGCGAAGGCGCAGTTACAGAGCGTGATCAAAATAAATCCTTCCCGTGAAGGCGCAGATATCAACTTGTCGGCCTTCGTTTGAAGAGAGACATGTTGTTATTAGGACCCATTTAACGGTGTTAAAGATTTTATGAATTTATATTAACTCTGAATTTTATCCAGCAATTGCCAACTAACGATGAATATCATCAAATCACCCAAGTAGTATTCACCTATTCGCTCACTCACACAATCAGTGTCATTTTTAAAGATATAAAATCCCGTTACACTATCCGACATTCAGATAATATTCTACAATGGCCAAAGCACAACTTAAATTCAGCTTTGTAACCCCCAGAATATGTTACCTACAATACATGACGAACGTTTTTGACTTGATCATATTTTTACAACAAGAACAAATTATTAATGAGATTAGAATCGTTCAGTATGCTGGGGGTCAGGGACCACCAAAGAAAAGATATAAATATGCTCAAATTCAAAGCAAGCTCCAGGAATTGAAACGAAGACACGAGGAAGATGAATTGACTTGTGTCTAGTATTTAGACAGGGTGTCTTATTTGGCGAAATTAAACTAATTTTTGTTATATTATAGTTGTTTTTATTTCTTATTTGGCGAATATTTGTTATAATATAGTTATGTTCTTATTTGACAAATTAAATTCATTTTTGTTATAGTATAGTACTGTTTTTATTTCTTATCCCAAAACTGATGCTAAAATTTTGGTTAATTGGTTACAGTGGGGCTTACGAAAGTGTAAATTCTTATAATAACAATCTATAACACCATTGTTACATTTTAATCCATTTTAATCCTTAGGGCTGGATTCCCGCGAAGTCGTCGAAAACGACCTTCTTTAATCCGTTACGGTCAATAACTGCGCCTTCGCGGGAATAAACCAAGATATAATGTGCTGGACTCCCGTCCATTTCCAGTCACGTGACCATTCCTTATAAGGTATATGTTCGACGATGCAAAGTTGCAGATACGTGGGTCGACAATGCAAAGTGCACAATGCAATGTGTAAAATGTAAAGTACCGTAAATTCTAGACCTCACTTCACCACAAGCTCATGTTAATCCCTAGATAATTAAAAAAACGACATTATTATAGGATGTCAGAAATAATGTGCTGTGATTTCCACCACTTTCCGTTATTTTTTTCCGTACGTAGATCATCACGTGACCGTTCCATATAAGGTATAATGTGCAACATACATTGAGCAAGAGCTAAATCTGATTATTACATGTCTTTATTTAGGCTTCAGGTGTCAGAGACAATATAAATTAGATTTTTATTTAGACAACAAGCACTAAATCAACTCAGTAGACCCACGGGTGGCTCGGATTCGACTTGGATTTAAACAGGATTTCATTGATTATTAAAATATTTAAATGGCGTCGTGAGCGGAGATTAACTGTTACGTTGACTCGTACTCCCGGAAACTTTAGATCGAGGCTAAATGATAGAGTGTACGAAGCGAGACCGCTGTTGAGCGAGGCCTTAACAAAAATGACATCTAAACTAAAGTGCAATAAACTAAACACAGATAATGACAAATTGTACAATTCTTGGAGACCATGTGATGACTGAAACAGACGGGCAGGTCTCCTGTCTTAATAATATCAATAAGAATACTTTTATTTCCCTGAGAGTTTTTTTGGGGGGCACGACGCCATTGGGTATTATACCTTCTTTTGTCATCTTTTGTCACAGGCGTTTACAGTAAAACTATGGAAATTGATAAACATCGCAGCTAACATAATTTGATTGACAGTTCGATATACGACCTTGCGTATTATGTTTAGTTGTTGGTAGAAATGAGAGTTTGGATGTCGGTATTATACGCTTATTTGTCACTTGGATATTGATAAACATCGCAGCCAACATCAACATTTCTGCGGGTCCTCCGGTTTTCCCTTGCTGTCCAGTGTACCTTAAACTCCATTTCTATAGTTCCCTCCGATACATGTCAATGTCGAAAAGAACCGAGGTCTTTGCGACATAAATCTCTATTCCAAGTTTCGTCAAAATCTAGCAACTATTATAATCTGAAGTGTTCACACGAACAAAACGTGAACGGACGGACAGGGTCGACGACAATATACGTCCACATGAAAACGTGCTTATTGGTTATACGATTTAGATCAACTAGAACTCTGTGTCTGCGATATCACTTCTGTGGAAGCAGACGTTAAAGCGCCGGCTAGTAGTAGTAGTAGAAATCTGATTTTCGGTTATTTAAATGTCAAACTATAAATTGATAGCCTAGTCATATTTTTGAATTTTGATATGTAAAAACGAACAACCCCGCCAAATGTTAAAACCAGCGGCTGCCAGGCAGGATACCCCACATTTTGCAAGATCTGGATAGAGAACAATCTAAACAAAACGCTATTTTTTCAAACAATCAAGGGCCATAACTTAGGAAAAATGATCCGATATGCGCGAATATCGAGAGCGCTGACTTGGTTGGGTTATAAAGATACATTTCAAGTTTCATCAAAACTGGGACTTTTAGAGAGTCCACAACCTTGATATACCAGATGTTTACACTATTTGCGTATGAGAGGCGACCATTTTGTCAACCTTCATTATGGAGTAACGGAGATATATTCAAACGTTTTCTTTTTAAAATCGGATTATAGTTGTAAACCCCTAAAGGAACACAAGCTAAAAAAGCCGATTTTTCGGACAATCAGGGGCCATAATTCAGGATGTTTTGATCCGATATGCGCATTTATCGAAATGACCTAATATCAACCTGATATACCATATTTTTACATTATTTGCATGCAAGTAGTGACCATTTTGTCCGGCAATTTTGGTCCGATTTTCACGAAATTTGAACCCAACCTTCACTACGGTGAGATATATTCACAAAGGTTTTTATTAAAATCGGATAATAATTGTGATCTCCAGAGGAACCACAAGCAAGAAAACGGGATTTTTCGAACAATCAGGGGCCGTAATTCAGGAAGTTACGATCAGATATGCCAAATCGAAAGGAACCATGACGAGTGGATTATAAACATACATTTCAAGTTTCAAATCGGTTCAAAATTGTAACCTCTACAGTGTTCACAAGCTAAAAACATGATTTTTCGTACAATCAGGGGTCATAATCAATGAAGTAACAGTCCGAGGTACTAAAATCGAAAGGAACTGCAATCTTAGGGCGATAAACCTATATTGCAAGTGTCATTGGAATCGGATAAAAATTGTGACCCGTAGAGTGTTCACAAACAATTGTGGATGGACGAAAGGAGGAACAGGGGCGACGACAATATAAGAAAATGTGGGCGTATAAAAAAGTAATCGAGCACTTTATTCACAAGCTTTAAATGGTAGAATGTGACTGGAAATATAACTGGGAAATCAGAAGGCTTCTTCTTTAAACCATATCGACAAATCCCTCCACCAGCCTTTAAAAGGTAAATTCGATAGGTTTCTTCCCCCGTCAGACCGGAGTGGTGAACTTACTGCGCCCTGAGACCGAACCGTTGCCAGGAAATGCACAAGGTCGCCGGAAAGCGTGAACACAACATGGTAAAATGTCCCAAAATTACAAACGTAAAAAAGTCACGTTTTTACTGTGACCTGTGCGATTATACGGCATTCTCACGGCGGCCCCTTCCCGATCTATAAGCTTGGCAACGGCGGTCATAGTGAACCCGTGGCGCTCTAACCACACGTCTTCACACCTTCTGAAACGTGAACGTAATCAGAGAATTAACTTCTGTATTCTGTTCTTATTACCATCCCGTGTTAATTTGAAACACCCCCCCCCCCTTAACCCAACTGCAAGAAATTGAACGGGGAAGATAGACCGCCGGGACAAATGTGTTGCAATCGAGAACATTGTTTCACCATTTGTGCGATGCTCCCTGGCTTTAAACTTGGATTTCAGGAGCAGTAGCTAATGATTGGAAGTTAACTCCTGACCTGTTAGAATTAACTAAACTTTAATATGGCCTCGTATAGACGGATGTACCTCCAATTCTAGGTTTTGCAAGAGACACCATTGTGTCGCCATTTGTGCGATGCTCCCTGGCATTTGGATTTTAGGAGCAGTAGCTAATGGTTGGAAGTTAACTCCCGACAATGGTACAATACAAATAAATATTGGAAAAAAGAAAATGCATCTTTGAAAATTCTAAATAAAAATTAACCAAATTCGCGCCTTATTATGTCACATTTATTTTGCATCCAGGCCGTCGCTGGTGTCGTGACGGAGGGTATTTTTTTAAAAAAAACAAATCATCACACGTACTTTTATGAAGTGAATCTATCAAAAATTTCATGATATGAATGGGGCAGATGTGAAATAGAGTTTTCAGTTAATGGTCATTCTCAAAAGTGCATCGAATCCTTTTTGTTTCGACTCTGAATACAACTGGCAAATATAGGCGTGCAATCGGTCTGGTTACAGGTTTTTGTCGGTCCTGGGTTCATAAAATGATGTTTTGGTACAATCCGATAATCGGCCGCCATACAGGGTCCAATAGACGACCAAACATGGTAAATTTAACATTTGTTGTCAATTATGCAATTAACATGCCATGTAATATTTGTTTTTAAACACTGTCTTTTCTTGCCGTGTGGCACAGATGTTGCTTGATGAAAGGGCGAAGATGTGTGATGTGTCTCCCTTGTGGCATGTGCGTTGAGAGTCTGTAAGTCCACCGTTCGACGAGGTTTTCCGTTCTTTTTAGCACAAATCACCATTCTGTTACACCATGTGACAGGTTCGCCGATAGGTACAGGTTCAATGACACCCAGGCGGACATCCTGGTCTAGTCCCGCTTTAACCTCATCTTGCCAGTGAAGTGTCATGGAGATGGGCGTATGGCATGCTACGGGTTCTGCCTCCGGGTCGATTATTAGCCCCATGTGTGGTCCGTCCACGAGAGGCAGTGGCTGGTGTGGTGTTGACAAGTGTTAAAAGTACTCGATCTGTAATGTTGGATGAGAAAACCTAGTAGTTTAGTGCGGTTGGACTCTGTAGATGGAAATGCTGTCTGCGTGGGTGGCAGCTGGCGTACCGGACAGCTGCAGGTATGAGTTGGTATCGGACCGTTGACTCTTATCAGGTCTGGTGATCTACCAGTAACGGCTCGGTTGTCTGGATTTCAAAACGGCCCCTTCACATTCATGGGGATTGTCAGTGGTAGGGTGTGGGGGCTGCTGTTTGCCTTTGCTCTGGCATATGGATTCAAAGTGATTGGCTTTCCTAGAATGTTTGCACTTATGGCCGTAGGCAGGGCATGTTTGCTTGCGTACACGTCCGGGTGATTCCTACCATACCCTAGTTGATTACAATATGCGCAGGCTCGTAGCCAGGGGGTGGCAAGGGGGGGGGGGGGGTGGCAATGCCCCCCTGAAAAAATGTTTTGCTCCCCCCCCCCCCGAAAGAAAATTTGCCAACCATAACTCTAAAATACCTACTATAGACTGTAACGGGTGTGCCCCTCCTAAAAACTTCACGCCCCCCCCCCCCCCGAAGCCAGCTACGGGCCTGAATATGCGCACGGATCCGTGTTGTCTTTAGACGTTGAACTGCTGACTGCTTTCGTACCTGTGGAATCAAAAAGTCTTGACGCTGAACGTTTTCGTGCTTCTTTGGCTTCAACAAACTTAGAGACTTCTTCCAGGGTCTTGTTTTTCATTTGGTCGCCGAGGAAATCAAGTTGGATTTCGGAGACCACGACACCCTTGGCAAGCACATCTCTAACGATGGTGTCGGTATAGTTTACGTCAGCATTACAGTTTGGGCATGGTGTGATAAATTTGCATACCCCAGTCTGGCCTTGTAGACGAGCACAGAAGTTGCGAACAGGTTAATCACGATCTTGTCGCATATTATGTAGTGTGACTCTTGCTACTCTTCTCGGACAGTTTCTTGATACCACCTAAGACGTCACGTTTAGATTTATCAGCGACTCTGCCGACAATGGTTCGGGTCAGCTCCTTACGACGCGTTGGACTACTCTGTCACTGCCGGTAGTGTTTGTGGCGGTGACATACTCCGACCATCGGGAAGTAAAATATGCTCAGTTTTCACTGGCACCTACAGATGGCACGACGGGTCTTTTGACATTCTCAACCTTAGCATATGATGTGGCATTATGTGTGATGTTATGAGCAACAAGGAGTACAGCAACAATGGCAGCATTACAGTCAGGTGTGGCATAGTCACAGTTTTGAACCGTACATCGTACAGCTGGCATTACTGTAATGTAGAGTACTCACTGTGAAGTAGAATAATGACTGTGGTCATAGATAAGAACAATGTCCACACCGTATTTAATGGAACAATGACCACAGTCATTATAAACTAGTCTCTATCATTCATGAAAAAATATTCTACGAATATTGGTCTGGATGCGTTGTCAAGATTTGATAAAAATCGGTCATTGACTAGATTATCCGGTCTTTTAAGGGGGGTAACTCGTCCTTAACCAAGATGATGACGCCCATGAAATTAATTTAAGAACGCCATTTCAAATAATCCATTCGATTGCATGCCAGTTCAATATCCAACACTCTTATTTTTTTTCATTGTAAAATTTCTCCCTTCTTGTTTTGTTTAATTTAATACTAATTCGTCGTCACGATTCACGTTTGTTTATATAATAGGCCAATAGTCCATGATTAATGCAAGAATTATGGGATTTATTGCGGGAAAGGGTGGAACTCTCACTTGACTTGGCCAGAAGATATAGGATAATCAACCCTATTAAAAAACAAACTCCCGGTTACGCATGGGCAATGGACTTTACGTCAAATATTGGCCATACGTTGAAGACTAGGAGGTTCTGGGTGACCGAGACTAATTATAAACATGCTTACACGTATGGCCACAGATTACTGATTATGACTTAGACCGACTGTAACTTTTACCCAAATATTCGTTGGGTAGAACGCTTTCTGCCACAGATGGAGCAACATGTGGCAAACTCTGACCCAAAAACATGTATGAGGTTCACCATAAAAATAACTTGAGATACACAAGCTTGAAAAAGAGACAACTTTCGACCCTCCCTTTCAATGTAACCAACCTCATAACTATTGTATCCTTCCGCCTCGAAATCATGAATATTCACCAAAACCTTTTCTTTGATTCTACACCAAAAAGTCAACAAAAATACCCATTTCTAGTTATATCTTAGGTGAAATATCAAGGTAAATATTCATCATATTATGACACAAATTTGTTGGGTTGCATCGTTTCGTTTTAGATACCCGTGTCATTAAAAGTTAAATTCTACTACAATTTTAATCGATAAGCTTACATCTAGTAAATATTTTCTCGGAAATATTTAAAATTTCCTTTATTTGTACATTTTACTATCAGTCAGAATGAAATAGGACAAAGCTTATGATTTCTTTATTCTTTTACAGTAACATTCCAAAAGAAAAAAAAAATCCAAGAATTGACCAAAATGTGCCTGTATTGGATCTTAGTTTAATTTTATAAACAATCTTCGGTAACTACGTAATCATATATTAAACAGGTGGTTTAACCATCTGCAATGTCTTAACATTTCCTTCAACACATGCATTGTAAAACGGTTTGTATCTAGTTATTTTTGTGTACACGATGTATGTATATGTACTTAAAGATGTATTACTTAAGATTCAGATAAAGAGCTAGTTATGCTTTCTGTAATAGTCCAAAAATAGATATTACCCTTTGAAGGTTGGACAATAATAATAATAACAATATTGATATTTGTATCGCGCAACTATTCAATCCACTAGGGAATGCACTAGGCTCTAGAAAATGTTTTCATTTTGGATTTAAAAACTGACACAGATTCACATTGTCGGATATTTTCTGGAAGTGTATCCCACACAATTGGTTCCTCTCTGGTCTTAAAGGACAATATTAGTGTCAGTGATTATCACATATGTGATAGAACTGGTTAAACACATTCCAAATATAATTTTAAAACAGAGATCATTGGTACGATAGATGCGTAATAAAAGTTTCATGAATCGGAAGTGACGAACTGAAAGGGAATATATAACTGACTGAAGTGCCCACTTACGATTCCAAAAGTTGTTATATGGTACTGCAAGCGGATATTTGACAATTCGATAAAGTAATTGAGTGTCATTAAATAAGATAAAACGAGAAAAATAGAAATAGTCCGTACATTCCCTTGTTTTTTTTCCTTCTATACCTTATAAAAACGTGGTAATGCACGGACCTGTTCTGTTTTTCTTTCGTGTTCTCTTATCTAGTGGCAGTCAATTTTTTTTTATGAATTGTCAGATATCCTCTCACAGTCTCATACAACAGCTTTTGGTCTTCGACAGAATTATTAGGGCTGAGCTTAGTTCTGTACAGCATGGTGGCCGTTACCTGCCAAGATTACCATCAGTGCTAGTCAAGTGCCTTGCCTACAATTTCTCGGAGCGCGTGAAGTCATTCGACAGTGGCTGGGCTATCTTATTATAAAAAAATCTTTGACTTTGACTCGACAGCAATTTTTGGTTTCACCAATTTATCGTTGACACCCTTTTACCATAGAATCAAATCATTTACAGATTTGCAAGGTCTCATATCTACCTAAAGCTAGCGCGTAAATCAACTAAGAGACAGGAAAAGTATGAAAATTCCGAGAAAAAAACCATCAAAAATAATAATTAAATTCCAGTCTTTATTGTGATTATATTCACATCAAATATACACCTCCGTGTCCTATGATACATGTAGATTCATAAAACGCTATGATGTAACATTTCAGCGTCTAAAAAGACGACAATGTTATACGGACCATCTCCGTATGAAAGCTATTTGATACGGGCTGCCGTATCCGTGTGCCGTATCACGTATGAGAAATACACACACATTGATGAAGTCACACACTAGCAATTTACGCTTGCCAAAAGTCTCTATTGTCCTTTAATCATCGAGGTTATTAATGTTGATCGACAAGAAATGGCATGAAGCTGTCAAGGAGCTGGGAATAATCAGCATAAAATGATACACCATGTTTCCTAACGTCTTAGCATACACTGTGAAGATTGTCGGGCCCAAAACGGATCCTTGGGAACACCACGGAGTTGTTGATGACTTGGCGAGGATTTCTTTGCTTCAGCATACTGAAATCATCCACCGACATTGGAGGAAAACCATTTAAGAATACATCTATAATCTGATGACAGTCGACACTTGTGCATTAATTGCAACTACCGTACTGGGCGACCTTCGGATGTAGTCTATGGTCGCGACTACAGCCTGAACCAGCATCCTAACGCGAATGGCCCTAGCCATTGACTATTCAATATGGTGGCGAGCATGTCAGGTGTTCTCCTGATATATTTTATCCTATTTACTCATGTATTTTTAAAAACTGGTTAATTTTCCATACTGATATGTGAAAGCAAGCTTAAAATGGGTTACAATAGGATGAGTGAATATCAGAATATTTTTCATTGGATTTATAAATGTCACCCAAACAAGATCATTTCACACGTACAGTTGCTTGTCGTGGGCATATTATTTTTGCCCATATTTTCATATTCGAATAAGAAGATTCTAATCTGTCAAATTCTTCAAAAAAAGACGAAAAAACAATCAAACTATACTCCATTCACCAATTTTCAGGTGTTAACATGGACCCTATAATATCTCGCAATCGGCAATATTATTATTTTTTTTTCAGAAAATCTTAACAAGTGTCAGTGTTGTCAGCTATCTTTGAACTATCCCGACCGTGCTTTATCGCTGGTCATGACCACTGTTTGAACTAAATGTCATTCGTATGCCGATGATTCGAAAATCAGTGCAGCCGAATGTCGCCCAGGTTTTTCGAAACTAAGCCTCGCTCCTCCTTTTTTGAATTAAATCAATATGACTGAACCCATGTACATATCGGAGATATCCGATGGCATCGAGAGTTGATTATAGTCTGCATAAGTTGATTAATGTCTAATGTATTTTTAGATAACATTTCAGGCCGACAGAAACGTCTGCAAGTATAATAGGCAGATTTAGCTATACTATTCAAAAAAAGTAGAGGATATTTGATTTTTAAGTATTATTTAGGTCACTTAATGAAACTGACGAAGAAACAAATGACAAAATGAAATGAGGTTCACATTCATCGATGTATTCCAAATGATCGTTAGACTAAGTAAGGCACAGACTGACCATTATAAGGGTAAAATGATACCCGGGGTCAAACAGCAAAGTTACCACAGCATCACAACAAAGTCAGTAACGGGTAAATCCTCCTCTGTTTGCCAAACAAGCATTGATCCGACGTGGCATACTCCTAATGAGACGTCTAAGGTCATTTTGGTCCAGATTGTCCCATTCCTGTTGCAACGCAGCAGCAAGTTCTTGGACATTGGCAGGACGTTGTTGACGTTGACGTAACCTCTGTCCAAGCATGTCCCAGACATGCTCGATGGGGGAGAGGTCGGGACTCAGTGCTGGCCAAGGTAATGTGGTGATGTTCTGTTGTTGGAGGTAACCTGTAACGATCCTGGCCCTGTGACACCTTGCGTTGTCATCCTGGAAGATGAAACGGCGGCCATGACGTCGTGCGAACGGCACAACATGGGCTGCCAAGATGTTGTCCCGGTAGTACTGGCCTGTAACACGCCCTGCAACAACATGTAAAGCCGTTCTTCCAGCAACAGTGATGCCTCCCCACACCATAACAGAACTACCCCAAAATCGATCATGTCTGATGACGTCAACGTCTTGGAAGCGCTCGTTTTGACGACGCCACACCCTCCTACGTCTGTCCCAAAAATCAACGAGCATGTCTGGGACATGCTTGGACAGAGGTTACGTCAACGTCAACAACGTCCTGCCAATGTCCAAGAACTTGGACGTTACTGACTTTGTTGTGATGATGTGGTAACTTTGCTGTTTGACCCCGGGTATCATTTTACCCTTATAATGGTTAGTCTGTGCCTTACTTAGTCTAACGATCATTTGGAATAAATCGATGAATGTGAACTTCATTTCATTTTGTCATTTGTTTCTTCGTCAGTTGCATTAGGTGACTTTAATAACACTTAAAAATCAAATATCCCCTACTTTTTTTGAATAGTTACAATTAACATTAGACATGATTTGCATAAATCATTCTGTAATGGCAATAAATATTATTATCCACCTTATAAAAATGCTGACGAAACGACTGATTGGTTCGTAGACTGTCGCTACATTCTAGGCCAGGGCAGATAATTTGAAATCGTGGAAACCCTATGGATTAACCCCGAGTATAGCGAGTATAGTGCCAAGGGTTCCTTGAAGGAAATTAATAGCGCATGATTGTTTGTACACTGCCAAGGGTTCCTTGAAGGAAATTAATAGCGCATGACTGTTTGTAATCTTTAAGGGGCATTTAGTAACTGGAAAGAGCAATAAACTATAACACATACTTATAGAATAACAGTTACTGATTTATTTAGGCGACGTTTCGAAGAGTATTCTCTCAACGTTTTCAAGCAAGTACAGTAACAAATGTGTAGGGCAATTACATATAGGGAAGCAATAACAACAATTCAGAAACCATGCATGACAACAACAAGATCAAAGGCATAATAACAACATACCAAAGGCAAGGTGCATATGTATGATTAGTGAGACCACTGATTAATTAATTAACATTAGCTGTAGTAATAAGTAATTATAGGGGTAAACAACCAATCATGGCAAATCAGAAACCTTACATCAAAGGAATAGTAGCAGATTGATAACAGTTAATAACAACAACATAAACAAGATATGAAGGAGAAGCCATCGACGTCTTGTCTGAATGTGATGATCTCTCAAACAAGTGACCCCTGTGCAGTCGATTCCGAATCGTCTGGCCACTCACTCTCACACCAGTGTCTGTTTGAAGACGAGCGCTGATCTGATTTGCTGTGATGACACGATTTCTCAAGGCCAAGGTACGGATAAATCGATCCTGGGCTTGAGTTGTCGCCCTTGGTCGACCTGAGCGTGGGCTGTCCTGTACAGATTATGTATCACGATATCTGAACCATGGCCTGCTTATGACAGACTGAGAAACATTCATCGTCCGCGCCACAACCGCCTGTGTTGTTCCGATCTGTAGCATGCCAAGGGCACGTAACCTTTCATTTTGGGTAAGCCGACGCATATCAAAATTTGTTTTCTGGTCACTAAAACAATTAAACTGATGTTTCCACCCTGGAATTCAATGCCACAATGACTGTAACATTCAAAGTCAGAGTCGTGCAAATCTTGGGTTGAACCCCCATGATGATCCCAAGCATCACCTGCATTCCATGCGGTAGCTATTGGTGCATTTGGGCGTCACATGTAACTGGAAATGTTTCTTCTGTTATGTTCTATAGTGACTTTTTTCGTAGTTATTTGCATATTTTAGTATTATGCCCCCAAAATCAAATATCCCCTACTTTTTTTGAATAGTATATATTTTTGGGGTCACCTTCGCGCCCAACGTCCTCTCGTGATCCCTTGTTTGAGAGATCATCACATTCAGGCAAGACGCCGTTGGTGTAGGAATCGTCAACACTGGGATAATCGACACTGGAGCAATGTGAGGTTTTCAGATGAGTCAAGGTTCACTGTTGATTTTTTGGACAGACGTAGGAGGGTGTGGCGTCGTCGAAACGAGCGCTTCCAAGACGTTAACGTCATCAGACATGATCGATTTGGGGGTAGTTCTGTTATGGTGTGGGGAGGCATCACTGTTGCTGGAAGAACGGCTTTACATGTTGTTGTAGGGCGTGTTACTGGCTAGTACTACCGGGACAACATCTTGGCAGCCCATGTTGTGCCGTTCGCACGACGTCATGGCCACCGTTTCATCTTCTAGGATGACAACGCAAGATGTCACAGGGCCAGGATCGTTACAGGTTACCTCCAACAACAGAACATCACCACATTACCTTGGCCAGCACTGAGTCCCGACCTCTCCCCCATCGAGCATATCTGGGACATGCTTGGACAGAGGTTACGTCAACGTCAACAACGTCCTGCCAATGTCCAAGAACATGCTGCTGCGTTGCAACAGGGATGGGACAATCTGGACCAAAATGACCTTAGACGTCTCATTAGGAGTATGCCACGTCGGATCAATGCTTGTTTGGCAAACAGAGGAGGATTTACCCGTTACTGACTTTGTTGTGATGCTGTGGTAACTTTGCTGTTTGACCCCGGGTATCATTTTACCCTTATAATGGTCAGTCTGTGCCTTATTTAGTCTAACGATCATTTGGAATACATCGATGAATGTGAACCTCATTTCATTTGGTCATTTGTTTCTTCGTCAGTTTCATTAGGTGACCTAAATAATACTTAAAAATCAAATATCCTCTACTTTTTTTGAATAGTATAGCTAAATCTGCCTATTATACTTGCAGACGTTTCTGTCGGCCTGAAATGTTATCTAAAAATACATTAGACATTAATCAACTTATGCAGACCATAATCAACTCTCGATGCCATCGGATATCTCCGATATGTACATGGGTTCAGTCATATTGAATTAATTTAAAAAAGGAGGAGCGAGGCTTAGTTTCGATAAACCTGGGCGACATTCGGCTGCACTGATTTTCGAATCATCGGCATGCGAATGACATTTAGTTCAACAGTGGTCATGACCGGCGAGAAAGCACGGTCGGGATAGTTCAAAGATAGCTGACAACACTGACACTTGTTAAGATTTTCTGAAAAAAAATAATAATATTGCCGATTGCGAGATATTATAGGGTCCATGTTAACACCTGAAAATTGGTGAATGGAGTATAGTTCGATTGTTTTTTCGTCTTTTTTTGAAGAATTTGACAGATTAGAATCTTCTTATTCGAATATGAAATTATGGGCAAAAATAATATGCCCACGACAAGCAACTGTACGTGTGAAATGATCTTGTTTGGGTGACATTTATAAATCCAATGAAAAATATTCTGATATTCACTCATCCTATTGTAACCCATTTTAAGCTTGCTTTCACATATCAGTATGGAAAATTAACCAGTTTTTAAAAATACATGAGTAAATAGGATAAAATATATCAGGAGAACACCTGACATGCTCGCCACCATATTGAACAGTCAATGGCTAGGGCCATTCGCGTTAGGATGCTGGTTCAGGCTGTAGTCGCGACCATAGACTACATCCGAAGGTCGCCCAGTACGGTAGTTGCAATTAATGCTCAAGTGTCGACTGTCATCAGGTTATAGATGTATTCTTAAATGGTTTTCCTCCAATGTCAGTGGATGATATAATGGTTAGTCTGTGCCTTGCTTAGTCTAACGATCATTTGGAATAAATCGATGAATGTGAACTTCATTTCATTTTGTCATTTTTTTCTTCGTCAGTTTCATTAGGTGACTTTAATAACACTTAAAAATCAAATATTCCCTTTTTTTTTGAATAGTTACAATTAACATTAGACATGATTTGCATAAATCATTCTGTAATGGGAATAAATATTATTATCCACCTTATAAAAACGAAGACGAAACGACTGATTGGTTCGTAGACTGTCGCTACATTCTAGGCCAGGGCAGATAATTTGAAATCGTGGAAACCCTATGGATTAACCCCGAGTATAGCGAGTATAGTGGGAGTAGTGGAGAATGAGGGCGCATCGGTGGCGTCGATCACAGAACTTCCTCGAACCATAATCAGAAACAATTAAAACTTCCTTGTTATAATACCATGAGAATACCTGCTTGTCGTAACTTTTGTATTTTTTGGGACAAAATAATCTCCCCGTTGTATCATTTGGTAAATCCCAGTTCTGCCATTTAAAGAGAAGATTTACGTAGAATGCATTACTACAGGTTGGTCACAGTGTGGTTGAAATCCCTCTAAATAATTAACATAGAAAGAAATTTGCGGTTATCTTTTAATAAATTAATATATCCGATAAATAATTAATTTACGTGTAGCATTTCGATGTCATTCGTTGTATCTTTTATTGATTGTAAAAAATCAGCAACAATACAATTGTTAATAGCCACATACATACCTATTTGTATATAATGTTTTCGACTGATGTATGTTATGCTTAATACAAGTAGTGACAAAGAATTTTATTTACTAAAATATCTCTGTAATCCAATGTTTATAAGATTATCACCCATATAACGATCATGAATCGCCGAAAAATATTACTAATCGAGGCGACAGTAACAAATTTATTTATGTACTGGTATCTGTAAAATGACTGTTTTCTTATTGTGTCTGTATATCGTATCCCTCTTTGAGAATGTTATAAACTCTGATATATGAGTTATCCTCGTCGCCCTCCTCTCACACAACGTGGACATGTGATGGTTTTCCACGCCGCAAATAGTGTGTTAGTCTTTTATTGCGTATTAAACACACTTAGATTTCGTACACTGAAAATGAAACATGTATTTAAAATTGATATGCAAATATACAGAAATTAAAAGTATATCACTCAAAGTGGGCTTTTCTTCATAGCTTCAAATTCGTTTATTTATTTATTTATAAACAATATTATATGGCGTCAATTAAACTTTTATCCATCAATGTAAGAGGAATTCGAAATGCCTTAAAAAGAAAAAAGATATTTCATTCGTTAAACAAACAATCATAAACTATAACACATACTTATGGAATAACAGTTACTGATTTATTTAGGCGATGTTTCGAAGAGTATTCTCTCATCGTTTTCAAGCAAGTACAGTAACAAATGTGTAGGGCAATTATATATAGGGAAGCAATAACAACAATTCAGAAACCATGCATGACAACAAGATCAAAGAAGGCATAATAACAACATATCAAAGGCAAGGTGCATATGCATGATTAGTGAGATCACTGATTAATTAATTAACATTAGCTGTATTAATAAGTAATTATAGGGGTAAACAACCAATCATGGCAAATCAGAAACCTTACATCAAAGGAATAGTAGCAGATTGATAACAGTTAATAACAACAACATAAACAACAAATGAAGGAGAAGCCATACATAAAACTAAACATCTGAGAAGTAGTAAACCAGATCAAATATATCGGACATAATTAAGTTTATGATAAATTATGAAAATTAAAATGCACACAAAGCAGCACAACCACATACCCTAAGTAATTAAAGTTCTTAAATAGTCCCATACTCCTCCTTCCTATTGGCGCACGTACATTTATTAAGTTGAATAGAAGAAAACGGTAAACTGGTTACTAAATATATATTTGATCTGGTTTACTACTTCTCAGATGTTTAGTTTTATGTATGGCTTCTCCTTTATTTGTTGTTTATATTACTTATTAATACAGCTAATGTTAATTAATCAATCAGAGGTGTCACTAATCATGCATATCCACCTTGCCTTTGATATGTTGTTATTATGCCTTTGATCTTGTTGTTGTCATGCATGGTTTCTGAATTGTTGTTATTGCTTCCCTACATATATTTGTTACTGTACTTGCTTGAAAACGTTGAGAGAATACTCTTCGAAACGTCGCCTAAATAAATCAGTAACTGTTATTCTATAAGTATGTGTTATAGTTTATTGCTCTTTCCAGTTACTAAATGCCTCTTAAAGATTACAAACAATCATGCGCTATTAATTTCCTTCAAGGAACCCTTGGCAGTGTATGCTATGAAAACGATTGGCAGAGCAAATTTGCTGATCGCTTATTGTTTTCACATGGTAGAACTAACTGAGCCGGCACAGCTATTTTTTAAATAAAATAACAACAACATAAATGTTATTAAAAGCCAATCTGGTGAAAAAGGGTTATTTTAACACTTTAGTAATTGGCGGAGATTTTAATAATATACTAAATGTTCAACTTGATAGGTATGGTGGCAATTGTAAACTGAAACGAAAAGGCCAAACAGCCATTTTCAATATAATTAATTATTTTAACCTCTTAGATGTATGCGGAAATAATAAGCCCTTTCCTTGGAAACAAAAGCAGCCTTGATACAAGGTCGATTTGAATTTTGGCTCATATCGGTAAAACTTCAAGAATGTATCAAATCATGTACAATAAAACCAACCTCTTTTACTGATCATTCATCAATTCATCCACATATAAAAATAACTAATTATCCTCGCGGGCCAAATCTATCCGTTAACAAAAGACAAGACATACTAAATTGATAAAATCTTCTATACCGATATGAAAAAGTAATTCGACAAACAAAATAAAAATGGTTTATGGCACTTCATTAAGATAAAGGAATTCTATAAAGCATATACCAAAAAGAAACAAAAACTGTAACAAATAGTCTAACTGAGAAACTGGTCGAGCTTGAATCCCTTATCAGTAAACGAGAACCTAGTGACTTTGGCCCGTATTTTCGAACAGTGTTTAAAATAATCTGTGATTAGGTCTAATCTGTAACTAGCTAGTTAGAGATTAGTGGTGGACTAAGTTTGGTATTCTCAAAAGTCAGATTAGCTAATCTCTGACTATAAATTTTTCTAACCAACGATTAAAATTCAAGGTTTAAATTTTGATTATAATAAAACCTTTACTCAATGATTAAATATAATCAGTGATTAAAAAGGCTTTTATCATTGATGAAGGGGCCCAATTACAGGAAGTAGATTAGAAAAGTACATGTTTTAGAACAGATTTTCCCATCCTAGAGTCCGTGAAACAGCCATTTTCAATATAATTAATTATTTTAACCTCTTAGATGTATGCGGAAATAATAAGCCCTTTCCTTGGAAACAAAAGCAGCTTTGATACAAGGTCGATTTGAATTTTGGCTCATATCGGTAAAACTTCAAGAATGTATCAAATCATGTACAATAAAACCAACCTCTTTTACTGATCATTCATCAATTCATCCACATATAAAAATAACTAATTATCCTCGCGGGCCAAATCTATGGATATTTAGCTCTCCGTTAACAAAAGACAAGACATACTAAATTGATAAAATCTTCTATACCGATATGAAAAAGTAATTCGACAAACAAAATAAAAATGGTTTATGGCACTTCATTAAGATAAAGGAATTCTATAAAGCATATACCAAAAAGAAACAAAAACTGTAACAAATAGTCTAACTGAGAAACTGGTCGAGCTTGAATCCCTTATCAGTAAACGGGAACCTAGTGACTTTGGCTCGTATTTTCGAACAGTGTTTAAAATAATCTGTGATTAGGTCTAATCTGTAATTAGCTAGTTAGAGATTAGTGGTGGACTAAGTTTGGTATTCTCAAAAGTCAGATTAGCTAATCTCTGACTATAAATTTTTCTAACCAACGATTAAAATTCAAGGTTTAAATTTTGATTATAATAAAACCTTTACTCAATGATTAAATATAATCAGTGATTAAAAAGGCTTTTATCATTGATGAAGGGGCCCAATTACAGGAAGTAGATTAGAAAAGTACATGTTTTAGAACAGATTTTCCCATCCTAGAGTCCGTGAAACTATTGTTAGAGTCCGAAAAATCAAAGGGGCTCATATTGGTGGGCAGGAAAGAAATAAAATGTGTGAAAAATAAAGTCAAGTAAAATAGAGTTCACATATATTTAGTATTCGAAATGAAATGAAACGAAAGTTACTGTTGAGCTCCAGCTGACCTAAGGGAGACAGACCTACGCCATAGAGTGTGCTATGAGGGCAATTTTGGCTGGGGACCGGCACCACGGCTCACAGATATACAAACGTTTAACTGTCAAGGGTTATTTTACGTGCGGCCCAATGTGTACACAGTACTTAAGTTTGTTATCCGATCCAAACGACTCCACCTTGTCCCTTGCAAGGCTCTTCGTCTTGCACCACCGTGACTGTCTTTTAGTATTCGAAATATGAATTTCTGTTGCTAATATCAAAGTCACATTTGTTCTTCTGATGCAACAGAAGCACAGGAACAGATTAATTTTATGCCCCCTCTTTTCTATTAAAATCCGAAATTATCGCTACATGTATTTGTCTATTTTGTAAAAACCTGCTATATGTGTATTCTTTATTTATTTATCCACTTTTAATACTACACTTTCCCAAATTGTAGTGGGATTTTGATGGGTTTTGTTTTCGTATATGGCCAATATGGAACATTACAATGTAATTATTATTTATAACAAAATTTTACGAGTTGTTTGACCTATTGAGACACAAGAATTATGCATTTTTTATATACAACTGTTGAACTGAGTGCCGAACCTATAAAATCTCATTTAGCAACATTAATTATCGAAAAAAAATGTGAAATGTTGATTTACATTCTTCAAAATTCAAAGAACACGACTGTATTTCGTTTCTTAAATCTTACGTCGAAAACATGAAACATTTCTTGAACAGCTAAAATTAAGACTGTAACAAATTCTTTTTTATTGACAAAAAGAAAACCTTTGTGGACACCTTGAAAAAGAAATCATAAAGATTATGCTAAATGAAAAGAAACGTTTGCATACTATGCTTCAATATTTCTATTGATTCTTTCATATATTCGGTAGAAGGCTTGAAATTCATACACATTTTTAAGGTCATGCGACACAAACGTTTATTGATTTTCAACAATTTTCGATAATTACCTCCCGAGTTATGGCCCTTGATCACCTTGAAAAATCTTGTGGACGCTCTAGAGGCCAAAGTATATATCCGATTGACTCTAAATTTACACATAGTGTTTAACGCCAGGAGACGGAGGGGTCTATTGATTGCTGATATTTACTACTAGAGTTATTGCCCTTGATCACTCTGAAAAATCTTATGGACAACCTGGAGGTTAAAGATGATAATAGAGTTATACACAGTGTTTAGGGTCACGAGATGAGGAATCCTATTGACTTTTAACGACTGTCGCTAATACTGTCAGCATTATGGCCCTTGACCACTTTTGAAAATCTTATGGACGCAGTAGAGGCTACAGTTGGTATTTGATTAACTTTAGATTTATACATAATGTTTAAGGTCAAGAGATGGTGAAGCCTGCTGATTTAGAACGATTTACGATAATTATGGCCCTTGATCACTTTGAAAATATTTGTGGACGCTCTATCTAGAGGCTAAAGTTAATATCTGATTGACTTTAATTTTATACACAGTGTGGAAAGCTATGAGAGGAAGATTCCTATTGATTTCCAGCGATATCCGATGATAATTACTGCCAGTGTTAGTGCCCTTGATCACTTTGAAAAATCTGTGGTACGCGCTCGGGGCTAAAGTTAGTATCGGATTCACTTTAGATTTATATACAGTGTTTAGGGTCATGAGAAAGTATCCGATTTCCAACGATTTCCGATAATTACTACCAGCGTTATTGCCCTTGATCACTTGTGAGCGCTGTAGAGTCTAAAGTTGGTATCCGATTGACTTTAGTTTTATACACAATGTCCAAGGTCTTCAGATGAGTAAGCCTATTGATTTCCAGAGTTATGGCCCTTGAGAGAAAGAAATGGGGTTTAACGTTCACTCGACACAAACTTACATATGGTTTAATTTTTTTATTTCAATAATTCGCTTGCGCGTAGGGGTCTTTAGCTGTGGAGTGAAACCGGAGGTCCCGGAGAAAAACCCCGAGGTTGGACAGGCTGATCACTTTGAAAAACCTTCAAGATACTCTAAAGTTAATATCCGATTGACTTGAAATTTATAGTTTATTCCCGCGAAGGCGCAGTTATTGACCGTAACGGATTAAAAGAGGTCGTTTTCGACGACTTCGCGGGAATCAGCGCCTAGGGATTAAAATGGATTAAAAACGTAACAATGGTGTTATAGATTGTTACGATAAGAATTTACACTTTCATAAACCCCAATGTAACTAATTAACCAACATGTTAGCATCATTTTGGCATAAGAAATAAAAACAGAACTATACCAGAACAAAAATTTATTTAATTTCGCCGAATAAGAAATACAAAAAAAAACCCAACATAACTATGCAATAACAAATTTCGCCAAATAAAAACATAACCATACTATAGCAAAAATGAATAGTAATACAAACGTAAGGCGGAACATTCGTCTGTATGTAAATATATTGGAGTATATCTGGCAGGAAGAAAAAAATGCCATAGGAAAAAGTTGGCCTTTACTGTTGCCGTGTATTGTTTAGAGTTGGTAAAATATCCTGGGAGTTACTTAGAAGGTATCGTCTCCAAAAATTGTATCTGACTGGCAAAGATATCACAATTTGGATGGGTAACAAAACCAAGAATCCTATCATCGGCACCATCATCGAATAGATAAAATGCCTCATTATCGGGTATTTCGTAGACGCAAAAGTTGGAAAGTACTATTTTAAAATAATCTGTCTATTCACCGCCACGAAGCCTACCCAGTTCTTCATCAAATAAGAAGGAAATTGGTTTTTAGAATATTATCTGAATTTCGGATAGTGTAACGAGATTTTATGCATCTTTAAAAATGACACTGATTGAGAGTGAGCGAATAGGTGAACACTATTTGGATGATTTGATGATATTCATCATTCTAATCATTAGTTGCCAATTGGTGAATGAAATTCAGAGTGAACATAAATTCGTAAAATCTTTAACACCGTTTATTGGGTCCTAATAACAACATGTTTTTCTTCAAACGAAAACCGACAAGTCAATATCTGCGCCTTCGCGGGAAGGATTAATTTTGGTCTCGCTCTGTAACTGAGCCTTCGCGGGAATACACCAAATTTATACACAGTATTTAAGTAACTGAGAGGGGGGGGGGCTATATATACAAAAGTAATTTTGTTGAAAATTATATATATATATATATAATTTTCAGCAAAATTACTTTTGAGGCGAAATATAAGTGCAATGTGTCTGAATTCAATGAAAAATAATAATTTCTAAAATATTCACTACAGTATAATTGCATATGCATGCACTTAATCTTTCCTTAAACTACCCCCCTGAGATGACTAAATATTGGGGTGATTTAGTCAATGATTAAGTACAAGTCAACGTTCGAGAATACCACATTTTATGGTATTCTCGAACAATGATTAACTCAATGATTAGGCTAATCAAAGTTTATAAAAATCTTAGCTTTTAATTTAATCAGCCTTTCAGAATATGGCTGGTCGAAAAGTCAGAGATTAAATCTATGATTAGCACTAATCTACTTTCGAGAATATGGGCCAATAAGATTACCGAAAAAATTTACTGAGGTTAAACAATCATTAGGGAACATTTACATTGATGAGATACAAGGAGCAATTATTAGATCCAAACAAAACCGGTATAAAAACGGTGAAAAAAAACCCACAAAATTATTTTTACACTTACAAAAAGAAAGAAAATCTTCTACTACATTAAAAAAGCTTTAAAAATCAGACGATTCTATTACATATAGGGAGAAAAAAACGACGCGAAGTGCGTCGCCCTTAAAAAGGCCTTTTCTAAGGTGATGAAATGCGCATGTACCAGGAGAATTCATTTGCAGTTTATTTGCCGTTTGGTATTTTATCTTCAATACAATAATTTATTTTGGACACCAGGAACTGCCATTACTATACTTTTTGCATTTCTATAAAACCCAGATTATGTGTTATATTTTAAATCTCTATTCTAAACTAAAAATTTTAAACTCTACTACGAAAGAGTTGCCTCGTGTCCTCTACCTGTTCTCTGCAGATACAGTAACACACTATAGTTGTTAAACACGCGGTGACTGGGTACTGATAACGATGTGGGTTTGGTTTCCGTTATTTACATCAGTATCAGTTGTTTTATAGGTTCTCAAGACATAATTAATACCAGGATTGTTTTATTGTAGATATTTCACGGGGAATAAATTAGCTACCCCAAAGAAATCTGGTTAAGATCGAGTTTGAAAGAATACAAGATTAGGTTCACTTCTGCACAAGTTAACATACGGTCACATAGGCGGCTATTAGCCGTCACAAGCCTATTTGGCGCCCAAGGGCAAACGTTTCAATGACGCCCCCCACCCAGCCATTGCATATTGTAACTGCTCTGTTCAATGTCTTCGCTCAGTTGAATTATGATGATCAAAAATTTTTAAAAATATCATTTTTCATACTTTTAACACCTTGTCTAAATAACTATATATTAAATTCATTAAATTTTTTATATCTATTTCCCGTCAACTCTCTGTTTGATCGAAAAACAATATAAAATGTCTTGGAAAAATCATAATTCTACCCTCTACTTGATGGTATCTCAGAGTCTGAGATCAGACTCCAAGGTGAGCACTTAGTTAATTCCCCCCCTCCTCCAAGCTGAGTCGACCCCGGGCGTTAGCCCCTCTCAGTAATCCCCCCCCCCCGCCGCTAATATATTGGTCTTCGGGTATTTTCATATTAATTCTGTCTGTATAAATGTCAGGGAATGTTCATACTATAAGTAATACAACACTAGAGAACCTATAAAACAACTGATGTAAATAACGGAAACCATACCCACATCGTTATCAGTACCCTGTCATCGTTTGTTTAACTGTAATAGTGTACTATCTGCAGACAGCACGAGGTCATTCATTCACACCAGAATTTAAGTTTAGAGCAGAGATTTAAAATATAACATATAATCTGGGTATTATAGAAATCTATTGTTATAGGATACCAATGGCTGTTCTTTGTGTGCCTTTTTAAGGGCGACGTACTTCGCATCGCTTTTTTCTCTCTATAGCTTAACATTGAAAAAGGCGACGCGCGACGTGAAGTTTGAAAAAGGCGACGCGTGACGCACGACGGGGCTGAAATAGAACACCATAAATTGGAGACCCATTTCGTTTGTTAATGCAGATTTGAAGTTGATAAGCAAAGTTGTCTAACAGATAAAACCATTTTTGAACCAGATAATAGGGGTTTACCTCACTATGCCAGACAGGTAAAAGTGAAAAAAAAATTTTTTAGTTGATCTAATACGTATTTTCGAACAGTGTCTAAAAGAATCAGTGATTAGGTCTAATCAGTAACTAGCTAGTTAGGCCCGTATTTTCGAACAGTGTCTAAAAAAATCAGTGATTAGGTCTAATCAGTAACTATAGCTAGTTACAGATTAGTGGATGACTAAGGCCCGTATTTTCGAACAGTGTCTAAAAAAAATCAGTGATTAGGTCTAATCAGTAACTAGCTAGTTAGAGATTAGTGGATGACTAAGTTTGGTATTCTCAAAAGTCAGATTAGCTAATCTTTGACTATAATTGTTTGTAATCAACGTTTAAACTTTGATTATAATTAAACATTTAATCAATGATTATACATAATCAGTGATTATAGAGGCTTTTATCATTGATAAAGGGGCCCAGTTATAGGAAGTAGATTAGAATAGTACGTGTTTTAGAACAGTTTTTCTATTCCTAAAATCTGTGATATTATTTTTAGGGTCCATAAAGTCAAAGGGGTCCATATCGGTGGATATGAAAGAAATAAAATATGTGAAAAAGAAAGTGAAATAAAATTGAGTTTGGATATGTTTAGTATTTGATATGAAATGAAAGCTACTGTTGAGATCCAGTTGAGCTAAAGGAGACCGACATACGCCATACCGTGTGCTATGGGGACAATTTCGCCTGGGCACCGGCACTACAGCTCACAGTTATACCAAATTCTAACTGCCAAGGACTATTTTAGGTGGGTCCCAATGTGTACATGGTAGCCTACTTCGGTTTGTTATCCGATCCAAACAACCCCACCTTGTCCATTGCAAGACCCTTCATCCTGCACCACTGTGACTCCCTTTCAGTAATCGAAATATGAATTCTGTTGCTAATATCAAAGTCACATTTGTTCTCCTGATGCAACAGAAGCGCAGGAACAGATTAATTTTATTTTCCCCCTTTTCTATTAAAATCCAAAATTACGACTATTTGTCGATTTTGCATAAACTTGCTATAATTGTATTCTTTATTTATGCACTTCTAATACGACACATTCCCACTGGGATTTTGGAGTGTTTTTTCTTGTGCATGTATATGAGCCATTTTGGAAGATTGCAACCTAATTATTATTTGTAACAAAGTTTTACGAGTTGTTTGACCTATTGAGAGAGAGAAAGAAAGAAATGGGGTTTAACGTCCACTCGAGACAAACTATGTCATTTTGGGACTAACACATGGTTTTTAATTTTATTTCAATAATTTGCTTGCGCGCCAGGATCTTTAGCAGTGGGAGGAAACAGGAGGACCCGGAGAAAACCTGATTTTTTTAAATATACAACTGTTGAACTCAGTGCTAAACACAAAAATGTCATTAGCAACATTAATTATCGTATACAAATGTGAAATATAGATTTACATTTATCAAGTTTCAAAGAACACGACTGTCTTTGGCTTCTTAAATCGTTACATTAAAAACATTGCTTCAACAGCTAAAACTAAAAATGCAACAAATTCTTTTTTATTGACAATAAGAAAGCTTTTGTGGATATACACAGTGTTTAGGACCAGGAGACGAGGGGGCCTATTGATTGTTGATCTTTACTACTACAGTTATTGCCCTTGATCACTTTGAAAAATCTTGTGGAAGGTCCAGAGGCTAAAGTTAATATCAGATTTAGATTTATAAAAAAATTATATGGAGTCTTGAGATGAGGAATCCTATCAATTTTCAACGTTTTCTGATAATTACTGTCAGCATTATGGTCCTTGATCACTTTTGAAAATCTTGTGGACGCTCTAGAGGCAACAGTTGGTATCCGATCGACTTTAGTTTTATACACAATGTTTAGCGTCTTGAGGTGTGGAAGCATATTTATCTCCGACGATTATTGCTAGAGTTATGTCCGTTGGAAAACCTTGTGATTTCCAACGATTTACGATTATTAGTCAGAGTTATGGCCCTTGATCACTTTGAAAATTTTTGTGGACGCTCTAGAGGCTAAAGTTAATATCTGATTGACTTTAATTATATACAGTGTGTAAAGTTATGAGAGGAAGAAGCCAATTGATTTCCAGAGATATGCAATAATTACTGACAGTGTAAGTGCCCTTGATCACTTTGAAAACAATCTCGTGGGCGCTCTTGGGGCTAATGTTTGCCATTGATCAATTAGGAAAATCGTGTGGCCGATTGAGTTTAGTTTTATACACAATGTCTAAGGTCTTGAGATGGGGAAGCCTATTTATTTCCAACGATTTCCGATGATTATTGCCAGAGTTATGGCCCTTAATCAGTTTGAAAAGCCTTGAATATGCTTTAAAGTTAATATCCAATTGCCTTGAAATTTATACACAGTGTTTAACTTCATGAGAGGAGGGGCCTATTATGTTTTGTGTAGTTAATGAGGGTAGAACTAGAAACCAAACTAATTCTACTGACTACACTTATTGACTTCAAGGAGGACGACTTGACTTAGCTGCTGTGGATTCCCTTCAGTGCCAAAAGATTGATTTGCTCCCTTCTTTGCAATTCATATTGTTAAAAGATTCTTTGACACTTGTATTTTTATATTGTAGAGAATATTTAATAAAAAAATTCAATTTACGTTGAGTGTGAAATTGTTAATTTCATGACAAAATATAAGTGCAATGTGTCTGAATTCAATGAAAAATAATCATTTCCATAATATTCAAAACATTGTAATTGCATATCCATACACTTAATCTTTCCATAAACTACCCCCCCCCCCCCGAGATGACTAAATATTTGGCTGATTTAGTCAATTTTTAAGTACAAGTCAACGTTCGAGAATACCACATTTTACGGTATTCTCGAACAATGATTAACTCAAATAAAATAACTGAAATAGAACAAATATACTATTCAAAAAAAGTAGGGGATATTTGATTTTTAAGTGTTATTAAAGTCCCCCTATGAAATTGACGAAGAAACAAATGACAAAATGAAATGAAGTTCACATTCATCGATTTATTCCAAATGATCGTTGGACTAAGTAAGGCACAGAGTGACCATTATAAGGGTAAAATAATACCCGGGGTCAAACAGCAAAGTTACCACAGCATCACAACAAAGTCAGTAACGGGTAAATCCTCCTCTGTTTGCCAAACAAGCATTGATCCGACGTGGCATACTCCTAATGAGACGTCTAAGGTCATTTTGGTCCAGATTGTCCCATTCCTGTTGCAACGCAGCAGCAAGTTCTTGGACATTGGCAGGACGTTGTTGACGTTGACGTAACCTCTGTCCAAGCATGTCCCAGACATGCTCGATGGGGGAGAGTGCTGGCCAAGGTAATGTGGTGATGTTCTGTTGTTGGAGGTAACCTGTAACGATCCTGGCCCTGTGACATCTTGCGTTGTCATCCTGGAAGATGAAACGGCGGCCATGACGTCGTGCGAACGGCACAACATGGACTGCCAAGATGTTGTTCCGGTAGTACTGACCTGTAACACGCCCTGCAACAACATGTGAAGCCGTTCTTCCTGCAACAGTGATGCCTCCCCACACCATAACAGAACCACCCCCAAATCGATCATGTCTGATGACGTTAACGTCTTGGAAGCGCTCGTTTCGACGATGCCACACCCTCCTACGTCTGTCCAAAAAATCAACAGTGAACCTTGACTCATCTGAAAACATCACATTGCTCCAGCGTCGATTATCCCAGTGTTGACGATCCCTACACCAACGACGTCTTGCCTGAATATGTTGATCTCTCAAACAAGGGATCACGCGAGGACAACGGGCGCGAAGGTGACCCCTATGCAGTCGATTCCGAATCGTCTGGCCACTCACTCTCACACCAGTGTCCGTTTGAAGACGAGCGCTGATCTGATTTGCTGTGATGACACGATTTCTCAAGGCCAAGGTACGGATAAATCGATCCTGGGCTTGAGTTGTCGCCCTTGGTCGACCTGAGCATGGTCTGTCCTGTACAGATTGTGTATCACGGTATCTGGACCATAGCCTGCTTATGACAGACTGAGAAACATTCACCGCCTGCGTTGTGCCGATCTGTAGCATGCCCCAAGGGCACGTAACCTTTCATTTTGGGTAAGCCGACGCATATCAAAATTTGTCTTCTGGTCACTAAAACACTTAAACTGATGTTTCCACCCTGGAATTCAATGCCACAATGACTGTAACATTCAAAGTCAGAGTCGTGCAAATCTTGGGTTGGACCCCCATGATGACCCCAAGCATCACCTGCATTCCATGCGGTAGCTATTGGTGCGTTTGGGCGTCATATGTAACTGGAAATGTTTCTTCTGTTAGGTTCTATAGTGACTTTTTTCGTAGTCATTTGCATATTTTAGTATTATGCCCCCAAAATCAAATATCCCCTACTTTTTTTGAATAGTATTTTTTTCAATGTATGGGATAAACATAAATAATCTTTAATTGGAAAAATACAAAAAATTAAACATTTTGTATTTAAAAAATTCTTTACCCGGCAACTATTAATCCAGTGCCGGATGATACTATTCAAAATCCAAATTCAATATTTTACAAATGTATATGGAACGGAACTGATAGAATAAAGCGAGATATTCTTATACAAAACAATAAAAATTGCAGATTAAAAATGATTGACTAATACCTAATAAAAAATATACCAATCACCCGTCCGAACATTGCTGAATATGTAGGAGATTTATTACCTGCTTGCGACTTTCCAGAAAAGGTAAATTTAAACATTACCTTTTTATAATAAAAAAAACCCTCTATGCCAACTGGCATAAAATTTATACAACACATATAAAGAACATTGCGCACGCTGAAAATAAAATAGGTTGACAGGCAATGAAACATACGCCCACACAGCAGCTAAATCGTCCGGACAGTCATCAAAAGTTGTCGCATATTAAGTAATTATCAGAAAATCATTAGAATTTGTTTGGTTATTATAAAGTTCTGCCAAACATTTAATATTATGGATTTAGCTGTTCAATTATCGATTTTCAAGAAATTCACACTCAACCATCATTAATGTGTAACGGGGATATAGTCAAACGGTTTTTTGATTTGGAATAAAATTGTGATCTCCATAGGGTCCACAAGGTAAAAAACATGATTTTTCATAAACCATGAACCATAATTCAGGAAGTTATGGTCCAATGTGTCCGAATATCAAAAGGAACCGCAATCTTTGGGTTATGAACTTACATTTTAAATTTCATCAAAATCAGATTAAAATTGTGACCTCTACCGGGTCCACAACCTTGATATACCATATTTTTTACGCTATTCGCGTAAAAGTGGCGGCCATTTTGTTCAGCAATTCTGGTTCGATGTTCATGAAATTCAAACCGAAGATTCATTCCAGTGTAAAGGTGATATAATCAAATATTTTTTTTAATCAGGTAATAATTGTGACCCCCAGACGGACCACACGATAATAAAGGCGATTTTTCCTATAATCAGAGGCCATAATTCAGGAAATTGCAACCCGATATGAGCAAATATCGAAAGGAACCAAGTCTTTAGGTTATAAACATGTATTTCAAGTTTCATCAAAATATACGATATTTTTAAACCATTCGCGTACAAACGGCGGCAATTTTGTTTGTCAATTTTGGTCCGATTTCCACGAAATTCAAACTTAACCTAGATTGCCCTGTAACGGTGATATACATAATCAAACGTTTCTTTAAATCAGTTAACAATTGTGTCCGCCAGAGGGACCACAAGCTAATAAAGGCGATTCAGGAAGTTACGATCCGATGGACGCAAATATCGAAAGGAACCAAGATCTTTGGGTTATATACATACGTGTAAAGTTTCATCAAAATCGGTTCAAAATTGTGACCTCAATAGGGTCCACAACCTTGATATAGCATACTTTCACACTGTTCGCGTACAAACGGCGGCCATTTTGTCTGTCAATTTTGGTCCGATTTTCACGTCATTCGAACTCAACCTCCGTAACCATGTAACAACGGTTTTATAAATCGGATAACAATAATGGGCGATTTTTTTGGAAAATCGGGAGCCATAATTCAGGAAGTTACGATCCGATCGGCGCAAATATTGACAGGAACCAAGATCTGTGGGTTGTAAACATGCATTTCAAGTTTCATCCAAATCGGTTCAAAATTGTGACCTCTAACACTGTTCTAAAAAGGTGATTTTTCGAACAATCAGGGGCTATACATGCCAATATCGAAAGGAACCGAGATCTTAGGGTGATAAATCTATGTTTTAAGTTTCATTGCAATCAGATAAAAATTGTAACCTGTAGCCTGTTCACAAACTTGTGGACGGATGTCAGGGGCGAAGACAATATAAATATACGTCCACATGAAAATTTGGGCGTCATGATGTCCCACGCGTCTTTATGAAAAAAATATATGAGTTTAAGGTAGGCTGTTTATTGTAAAAGGACAAGCGACTATCGGACTTTAATAGTTACATTTTAGTAGTTGAAAAGTGTACGTCCAAAATTGTGTCAACCACTAAGTCCAAAACTAAATAATTCAAAAGTATCCAGTGATTCCAGGAAAATAAACATCCATTTATTTCAATTTTATTCCAAATTTTGTAAATGTTGAAAGGGAAATTAGTAATAAATGGATAGGTTGTTTTGATTTATTTTCAGTTACTTAATATATAATTTGCAGAATATTTTCTTATTTCCAAAATTTGTGGATAGCCGCCGGGATCAGGGTCAATTTTTTGGCATTTTAGATGTCACAATTTCGAATGGAACGTTTTCGTGCCCACAAAGTTCTTTACGGGTGAAAACTTCGCGGGTTTTTGACCGATTTTGATTATTATTTTTTTCGTGTTGCGATTCTCTATATGGCCGATGACACGTGATAGGACGTTACCGTGAATATGAAAGCTTTCATATCTCCAATTTAGCATGTTCTACTAAAAACGCTTTCATGCTTATTAATATTGAGTATCTCGTTTCGTAGTTTAGCCCGAATTTAGTTAAAATAATTGCATAATTAATGAAGTACATTCAGTATTATTTGTATAATCTGGTTTATTAGTTAAACCAAGATGTGTTTTTATACTTATCTTTATATTACTGCGATCTAAAATAGTATGAAAATGATTCCATATTATTTGTGAAAATGGACAGAAAACAAAAAGATGTTCTACATTTTCTATCTAGCATCCCAGAGAGTGCAGAATGTGTTATCTACTTTTCTAATTTTGAATAATTTTTCAGTTGTGAATATAATCCTATGGAGGTATTTGTATTCAAAGTTCCTCAGTTTTGTACTAAGACATACGGTGTTTATTTTTTAAAATGTATTTTCTACGTTTAGATCGCTTAACTCCATACATGTGTTCCCATTCTTCAATGGCTTTTGGCCTGTTGAACCTTGCTTTAATTCGGCTATTAAAAATATCTTTTAAATTCACGTTCTGAAAATCGGTATTATTATTTTTTTGGGGGGTAAAATGTAGTATTTATATCTTCCAAAGGAATTATATTACAATTAAAATGTGTATTATCGCATCTTCAAATTGGTTCGCTTCCTGTTCTTACTGCAAGATACATTTGTCTATTCCATTTAAATGAGCTAAATCGCTAACATTTTGGACCAAGAAATTGACACAAGTGAGTCGCAAGGCTTACAATACTGTAATATGAATGTATATAAACTGATTTACATTCAATGGTTTCCTTTTTTACTCTAATTTCAAATCAGTTATGTTCGGCGAAATAAGTCAGCAATGTCAATCGAACGCATATTTCTAGCGTCGGGTTATACCAATCTACATACACCGTTTGATTTGGTGCAATGTTTCTAGTCTCGTTCCTTGAGTCTCTTGCTAGAGCTGGGACTAGACGCTCGAAATTTGCTGAATGAGTAAAATCGGTCCAAAAAACACAAAGTTACAATAATGCATTGTAGTAAAATTCGGTAATTACGAATTCGTAAAACGTTTTAGAAATATATTTAATTGCAGTCACCACCCAAAAAACTAATGGTGGCTGATAGTGGCCGTGTTAAATCTCGCCCTTTTTATAACGCGACAACTCGACATCATGACAGTATTGACGCAATAATACGACACTTTATTCAGACGTATCATTGTGTTATTTTTATCGCAACATCGAGATGTCGACTTGATTTTGTGCCAACGAGTGAATTATATTTGGTATTATATTCAAAAAAATCTAGAATTACAATAGCAGGACCAAAGTGAATTAGCTAAGTTAATTTCTTGAATAAAAAGTGGTGCCGGGAGGTATCGAACAAGTAAGCATTCTTTACCTCGTGTACAACACCTACCAATACTTATATGATGATTAGAGCGATAGCATAGAGTGATTTGAGAAGACTTTATTACAGGATGGGAAAGGGATTTTAGAAAAAGCAAATCGGATCACATAGGTAGGTTCTATGCTGGTCAGTCTGTGGTCACTGTTGCAAGAACCTTTAATTGTTCATGGGCCTGGGCTAACGTTTCAACAAGACAATGCTCGACCCCATACGTCGCTTAGCCTCGAACTGGGACGAACTGGGTCGACGTGTTCATCAGCAAGTGAATCCACCACTAACGTTGCAGGACCTTCAACATGCTCTTGTTGAGCAGTAGCAACGTCTTCCTCGGGTAGTGTTTACTAATGTTCTGAGATCCACGAGAAGACGTTGTGTGGCAGTACTTTCGGCGATGTCAAGGTCGCCTGTGCACAACATAACACCAAAATAGTTGCCGTAAACCAATATTAAAAATCTAGTCCCAAAAATCCCGAGTGTCAAAGTTTTAGCTGAGTACACATGTTGTCCCCCCCCCCCCCCCGCCACGAGATTCCACCCCAGCAATAGGAATCTTTAATAGGTGATGTTTCATCAAGCTCTTAGACAATCACCATTTAAATCAACGTGAACTCATTTCCCGCAAATATTATACCCACCCCACACCTCCAAACTCACACCTGCTACCCCCACCCCATAAATCATACAGTTGTCCAGGGTCATCATTAACACTCCTAGAAACTATTAATATATAACATTATCACCATTTATGTCAACATAATGACACCACTTCCCCTTCCCCTACACCTCCACACACGAACACCTTCACTTGCTACCACCACCCACCTCCTCCACAAATCAAAACAGTTGTCCAGGGTATCAGAAACGGCGACGTGAAGTTAGCCTGTTGTTTGTTGTTCGGTATTCACCGTATATGGAATTAGTAATATAATAAAGGTACTTTTGTAGGGAACACGCGACAGGCGGGTTTTTATGAGCTTAAATAGACAATGAAACTTCAAACTTGTGGGAAATAGATTCAAACAACTTCTCTTTCTATCCGAAGAAAGAGCTGCTACATATTGGCGAATAACGAACAACGAGCCAGTTTGATGTTCGGTATTGGCGAATAACGAACAACGAGCTGGTTTGTTGTTCAGTATTCGCCGTATATTTAATTGGTAATGTAATAAAGGTACTTTTGTAGGGAACATGCCACAGGCGGGTTTTATGAGCTTAAACAGACAATTAAACTTCAAAATTCTGGGAAATAGATTCTAACAACTTCTCTTTCTATCCGAAGAAAGAGCTGTTACACATTGGCGAATAACGAACAACGAGCCAGTTTGTTGTTCGGTAATGGCGAATAACGAACAACGAGCTGGTTTGTTGTTCGGTATTCAACGTATATGGAATTGGTAATACGTCGCAGGTGGGTTTTTATGAGCCTAAATGGATTATAACACTTCGAACTCTTGGGAAATAGATTCTAACAATTTCTCTGTCTATCCGAAGAAAGAGCAGTTTCATATTGGCGAATGACGAACAAAAGTTACTTTATTAGATTACTAATTCCATATCTCGAATACCGAACAACGAACAACAAGCTAGCTTAACGCCGCTATCAGAAACACGTATTTAAAGATGGACAGTCCTTGAAATTTATATTTTATTAATATATTTTGTCAACATTACATTCCCCCCCCCCCCATCACAAACACACGCCAATTGTAGACAGTTGGCCCCCTATATCTTGAAAACGCCTGAACACCGCCCATATTCGGAATCTACACAAAAAAAACATGTCTAGAAAGACTTGGTCTCATAAATTTACAGCTCGGGTGGCACCCCCCCCCACCTTCAGCCACCGGACTATATGATTGCGTCAATACTGTCGTGTGGCACCCCCCCCCCCCCCACTTCAGCCACCGGACGATGTGTTGTCGCGTTATGAAAAGGTGAAAAGGGCAAGATTTAACTTGATACTTCAGTAGGGACACCAGCGCGATTGTAAATGAGTATAACAATGTAAGAAAAACAGAATCCCTCCAAATGCGAACTATATCTGTAACTCTGCAATATACAGCAGTGTACCCGTTGTCAAATTTACCTCACATTTGAACCTAACCTAACTCAGAAAAAAACGAGTTTTCATCAACAACAATATTATTGCACAAAATGTATGTTGATAGTATGGCTTGGCGTTATAAAATGTTGGAATTTCAATTAAATCATTACGTATACCATCAACTTATGTCAACCCGCTAGTTATTAAACGATAGTGTACCGGTTGGATTCCTGTGACGATATTCTCAAATTTTTATTCTGAAGACAAATGAATATTCTGTTTTTAAAACACAAATATACATGTTGTTTTTCAGCTAGGATGTTTAAGCATCTGAAGTGACTCCACTTGCACCAGATAGGTAAATATATGTTTTTCAAGAAAGATATAAATGGAAAAAATCATAATATTACATAAATTTTGCTAAATTTAATCGTGTATTACTTCTGGCGTACTGATTTAGAAGGCCAGAAAGGACAATATTGAAACAAAAATGGGCTTTATGCTTCGTTTTCGGCGTTTTATCGGTAATATTTCTATATCAGTTTATATACTATTCAAAAAAAGAAGGGGGGCATAATACTAAAATATGCATATGACTACGAAAAAAGTCACTATAGGACCTAACAGAAGAAACATTTCAAGTTACATGTGACGCCCAAACGCACCAATAGCTACCGCATGGAATGCAGGTGATGCTTGGGATTATCATGGGGGTCCAACCCAAGATTTGCACGAGTCTGACTTTGAATGTTACAGTCATTTTGGCATTGAATTCCAGGGTGGAAACATCAGTTTAATTGTTTTAGTGACCAGAAAACAAATTTTGATATGCGTCGGCTTACCCAAAATGAAAGGTTACGTGCCCTTGGCATGCTACAGATCGGCACAACACAGGCGGTTGTGGCGCGGACGATGAATGTTTCTCAATCTGTCATAAGCAGGCTATGGTCCAGATACCGTGATACACAATCTGTATAGGACAGACCACGCTCAGGTCTACCAAGGGCGACAACTCAAGCCCAGGATCGATTTATCCGTACCTTGGCCTTGAGAAATCGTGTCATCACAGCAAATCAGATCAGCGCTCGTCTTCAAACAGACACTGGTGTGAGAGTGAGTGGCCAGACGATTCGGAATCGACTGCATAGGGGTCACCTTCGCGCCCGATGTCCTCGCGTGATCCCTTGTTTGAGAGATCATCACATTCAGGCAAGACGTCGTTGGTGTAGGGATCGTCAACACTGGAATAATCGACGCTGGAGCGATGTGATGTTTTCAGATGAGTCAAGGTTCACTGTTGATTTTTTGGACAGACGTAGGAGGGTGTGGCGTCGTCGAAACGAGCGCTTCCAAGACGTTAACGTCATCAGACATGATCGATTTGGGGGTGGTTCTGTTATGGCGTGGGGAGGCATCACTGTTGCTGGAAGAACGGCTTTACATGTTGTTGCAGGGCGTGTAACAGGCCAGTACTATCGGGACAACATCTTTGCAGTCCATGTTGTGCCGTTCGCACGACGTCAGGGCCGCCGTTTCATCTTCCAGGAAGACAACGCAAGATGTCACAGGGCCAAAATCGTTACAGGTTACCTCCAACAACAGAACATCACCACATTACCTTGGCCAGCACTGAGTCCCGACCTCTCCACCATCGAGCATGTCTGGGACATGCTTGGACAGAGGTTACGTCAACGTCAACAACGTCCTGCCAATGTCCAAGAACTTGCTGCTGCGTTGCAACAGGAATGGGACAATCTGGACCAAAATGACCTTAGACGTCGCATTAGGAGTATGCCACGTCGGATCAATGCTTGCTTGGCAAACAGAGGAGGATTTACCCGTTACTGACTTTGTTGTGATGCTGTGGTAACTTTGCTGTTTGACCCCGGGTATCATTTTACCCTTATAATGGTCAGTCTGTGCCTTACTTAGCCTAACGATCATTTGGAATAAATCGATGAATGTGAACTTCATTTCATTTTGTCATTTGTTTCTTCGTCAGTTTCATTAGGTGACTTTAATAACACTTAAAAATTAAATATCCCCTACTTTTTTTGAATAGTATATTAGAATTGAAAAATAATTGAACACAGCTATCTGAATGATAGGCCTGTTTTTAATAATGTTGATTTTATTATTTAGTTCCACAATTAAATGTTAAACAATCAATCTGCGCAAATATTAGTGAGAAATGTTTTTTTCTGACAAAATGAAACTAAGAAACCGTTAATTTAATGTCCGTTTATCCTCCCAGCGTTTCATAAAAGGCGACTAAAGAGATACCTGTAATGAGTGAGTGTGTCGTGCGTTGTTGGTTAATCGAATCCTTTCTGTACAACACATTGCATCTGTTCACAATTCACCTCTGATCATGATCAATCGGCTTTGGCCGTGTTCAGCTGACGAGTATACGAGCAACTTTCCTAGAATAATGTTTTACATTGCCTTCTCTATAGCACCAGCTTGGGTTAACTAGAGAGTAAAATATTGACATTTTACTATGTACAGGTTTATCCCTGTCTGTTCTCGTAGGGTACATGGGCTGGAAACCGCACAGTTAGTAGGGGAGACAGTTGGCCGTTATTTCTAAAATCGCGGACAAAATTGGCACTATGCCTAACGGAGACACCATGATGGCCGATGATCAAAATGTGAATTCTTAAGTTGCATATCCCCTGGGTATCGCGAAAATCCCTAGTGTCAAGTTTTTAATTTGGCTAAGTATATTATACTATTCAAAAAAAGTAGGCGATATTTGATTTTTAAGTATTATTAAAGTCACCTAATGAAACTGACTTAGAAACAAATGAAATGAAGTTCACATTCATCGATGTATTCCAAATGATCGTTAGACTAAGTAAGGCACAGACTGGCCATTATAAGGGTAAAATGATACACGGGGTCAAACAGCAAAGTTACCACAGCATCACAACAAAGTCAGAAACGGGTAAATCTTCCTCTGTTTGCCAAACAAGCATTGATCCTAATGAGACGTCTTAGGTCATTTAGGTCCAGATTGTCCCATGTTGCAACGCAGCAGCATGTTCTTGGACATTGGCAGGACGTTGTTGACGTTGGCGTAACCTCTGGTTAACGTCTTGGAAGCGCTCGTTTCGACGACGCCACACCCTTCTACGTTTGTCCAAAAAATCAACAGTGAACCTTGACTCATCTGAAAACATCACATTGCTCCAGCGTCGATTATCCCAGTGTTGACGATCCCTACACCAACGACGAGGACGTCAGGCGCGAAGGTGACCCCTATGCAGTCTGTTTGAAGACGAGCGCTGATCTGATTTGCTGTGATGACAATCGATCTTGGGCTTGAGTTGTCGTCCTTGGTCGATCTGAGCGTGGTCTGTCCTGTACAGATTGTGTATCACGGTATCTGGACCATAGCCTGCTTATGACAGACTGAGAAACATTCATCGTCCGCGCCACAACCGCCTGTGTTGTGCCGATCTGTAGCATGCCAAGGGCACGTAACCTTTCATTTTGGGTAAGCCGACGCATAACAAAATTTGTTTTCTGGTCACTAAAACAATTAAAATGATGTTTCCACCCTGAAATTCAATGCCACAATGACTGTAACATTCAAAAGTCAGAGTCGTGCAAATCTTGGGTTGGACCCCCATGATGATCCCAAGCATCACCTGCATTCCAATGCGGTAGCTATTGGTGCGTTTGGGCGTCACATGTAACTGGAAATGTTTCTTCTGTTAGGTTCCATAGTGACTTTTTTCGTAGTCATTTGCATATTTTAGTATTATGCCCCCAAAATCAAATATCCCCTACTTTGTTTGAATAGTATATCATTAAACAATTTCACTTTTGATACGACTTTAACCCTCTCGGATGAAAAATCAGTAAACAATGTATTTGCAATTATCAAACCCTACTGTATAGCATCAGAAACTTTAATGAATATTAGAGTTGATGATAAAATTTCATTAAGTCTTTAATACAACAATACGCATCTTCTGGAGTTTTCTATGTAATTCAAGATTTCTCCATAAATACCTGTGAATATGAGTGTCCCTTTGTATTAACAAAATCTGCAAAAACATCTTGGAAATATCCCTCATAATGGCAATCAACTCTTCTCTAAATCTAAGAAGTATTCCAAACAAGTTTCCAATTAGATTTGGGTCTTTATATAAAAAATGAATTCACTGATATTCCATCGAATGATGCTGCAGGGTCGAAAACTATTCGAAGTGGGGTACTTGGTTTGTCTGCTCTATACACACGATGGTGTGTGTGTGTGGGGGGGGCAATCAAGCGGGCTGACATCTGTTTGTAATTCATTATCTGACACTTTCGTTGCCAATCCATTTCTTTCATAATCCAGTAAAGTAGTTTGATATGTTTCAGTTTAGTTGGACTTCTCATCAAATTACTTTCGAGTGTAAGTAACCTCTTCATAGTTAGGTAACAGATCTGGAACCTTCTTCCAAAGTAAACCTATCATGTACCTAACTTCTTGCTTGGAACATGATTCCTTAAGAAGTTCTAATGCTTTCTGGTCATCAGGCGACATTAATTTTGCTGGACAGGAACAGTCAGCTGATTGTATACCCAAAGTTTCAAATTCATAATACCTCTCGAGACTAATTTTATTTACAAAATTTATGCTGGCGGTACACTTATAATTGTTTGGTAGCTTCCATGTTCCCCTGGGTCAAGATATGTAGACATAATGGGAGGTCTGGGGATTATGAGAGGTTCAGTCTATTGCATTCATCAAGCATCAACTAAATTCCATTTAGACTATCAGGCCGACCATTGCTCATTGCGGAAGCTGACATGATGGAAGGGGCCTCTGTGTCCGATTTCGACCACCAACATCGACAGTGAAGCCAAACCTATTGAAGCCCACCACGAATGCATTACAAAAAATGTATGACGCCTTATCTCCCCTATTAGACCTCTAGGAGCTAGGCCAATCTGTAACACTATAGAGGCTATATACTGTATAACTTACTTAAGTTCTGTAAGGGGATCTCGTGCGTTAGAAACATGGTTAGCTACCCTCCTAGGTTCCCATATAGATACACTGTATTGAAATCCAGGGTAGCGTATGTTCAGCTGACCAATCCGATAAAGGAACTACCTGGTCAATTTCATGGGGCTCAATACTGACCCATGCACTGTTTCTCCAGATATCTTTGATACTTGTTTTTCTTATTTGAAGACTTATTACGTTAACTGTGATTCTATCTCTTAATAACATCCATGATACAGAAAACTACACACATAGCTATGACATTAAATATAAGTTAAATGTAAGTTCTCTTTTCCCAGCTTGATTAATCATATTGATCTCGGGGTGGTCTAATCCAACAGGGACTGACACGCCTTACAAAGGGTAGGGGTTTAGAATTGAAAGTAGACTGACAACCCAAAGAACGAGAAGACGATCAAGTTAGGATTCATGGGGAACGTAAGCGTATTGGCCTTCAATTAATTTTGGAACCTCTGACCGTCTAGACCTTGATACAGGCGCCTCGACTCTAACAGTGTTACAATATTAGCCCTACTTGATTTATCCATACCGGCCCATACCGGCTGACCACAGTTTGGCAGTTTCCCCGGCGAGGTTACTTGATTTAACCGGAAGTCGACAAAAGTTCGGCCGCGGAGTACGCCGAATGCCCCGCTTTGTCGACAGCGGCGATCACCGTTAGATATCACCGTTAGATATGAATGGCATTAAACACGAATATTAAAGCGTTAAAATAAAACCAAATGATTTGAAGCTGAATTGAGGCCGTATGTCATTTTTTTTTCGAGAATACTACAAATGATAATTTTCTGTTTATTTTGTGGTCACCTACTGATAGTCATTTTCATGAATACTGTTTTTATACGCCCACATTGAAATGTGGTCGTATATTGTCGTCGCCTCCGTCCATCCATCTGTCCGGCGTCCACGATGGCCAAAGTTAATATCCGCCTGACATTAAATTTATACACAGTGTTTAAATTCTTCTTGACGCTCTAGAGGCCAACGTTAATATCCGATTGACTTTAAATCATACAAAGTGTTTAAGGTCAAGAGCCGAAGAAGTCTATTGATTGTTAGCGATTTCTGATACTAACTGCCCAACTTATTGCCCTTGATCACTTGGGAAATTTTTGTGGACGGTCAGAGGCCAAACTTATCATCCGATTGACTTCAGATTTTGGTCTTGAGGCAAACAAGTATATTGATGTTCAATGAATTTTGATAACTGAACAACTAATTCCATGATACTAAATGATTCGTATACTAAACGTTAGCATGGGGCAGAACTTCATAAAAAGCAAACAAATTCTAATGATTTTCTGATAATCACTTAATGAATTGTCACTCTTGATCAGATTTTAGTGTATTATAAATGTTTAATTTACCGACAAAAAGTAAAAAAATGCGACAACGACAAATTCATGATCTTTATGTAAAATTCGAACTTTCCCGTGAAAACTTGCCGACATCTTGAATGGCGATACCATTCGAAGAACAAACTGTCAATCAACAAATGGACTACTCGCCGTGTACAAACTACACGACAAACAGTGATAACAAGTGTCCGGAAGAGTAAGCTGATGCCACACCCGCCATTGCTGCTAACCCCCAATATTGATTAAGCGGTAACACTTATCACAAAAGTATTTATGGAAATGGATTCAATTACCCCGAAAACGTATAGGTTGATACCAAGTTCAATCATATCATGATAAATGGATGATAATATAAGTCTAGAACGACCATAAAGCGTCGTCTACATTTCTATTGCAGCAATTTATCCTATCAATCCATCAAATGAAATGGCTAAGAAACCATCAGACAGGAACAATTTTCGTCGTGACGACATAACGACCCATTATAACGCCATGACGTCACTTGGAAACACTACACACACTCACAAAGTGACGAATTACTAATATACTATTCAAAAAAGGTAGGGGATATTTGATTTTGGGGGCATAATACTAAAATATGCAAATGATTACGAAAAAAGTCACTATAGAACCTAACAGAAGAAACATGTCCAGTTACATGTGACGCCCAAACGCACCAAATAGCTACCGCATGGAATGCAGGTGATGCTTGGGATCATCATGGGGGTCCAACCAAAGATTTGCACGACTCTGACTTTGAATGTTACAGTTATTGTGGCATTGAATTCCAGGGTGGAAACATCAGTTTAATTGTTTTAGTGACCAGAAAACAAATTTTGATATACGTCGGCTTACCCAAAATGAAAGGTTACGTGCCCTTGGCATGCTACAGATCGGCACAACACAGGCGGTTGTTGTGGCGCGGACGATGAATGTTTCTCAGTCTGTCATAAGCAGGCTATGGTCCAGATATCGTGATACACAATCTGTACAGGACAGACCACGCTCAGGTCGATCAAGGGCGACAACTCAAGCCCAGGATCGATTTATCCGTACATTGGCCTTGAGAAATCGTGTTATCACAGCAAATCAGATCAGCGCTCGTCTTCAAACAGACACTGGTGTGAGAGTGAGTGGCCAGACGATTCGGAATCGACTGCATAGGGGTCACCTTCGCGCCCGACGTCCTCGCGTGATCCCTTGTTTGAGAGATCATCACATTCAGGCAAGACGTCGTTGGTGTAGGAACCGTCAACACTGGGATAATCGACGCTGGAGCAATGTGATGTTTTCAGATGAGTCAAGGTTCACTGTTGATTTTTTGGACAGACGTCGGAGGGTGTGGCGTCGTCGAAACGAGCGCTTCCAAGACGTTAACATCATCAGACATGATCGATTTGGGGGTGGTTCTGTTATGGTGTGGGGAGGCATCACTGTTGCTGGAAGAACGGCTTTACATGTTGTTGCAGGGCGTGTTACAGGCCAGTACCACCGGGAAAACATCTTGACAGTCCATGTTGTGCCGTTCGCACGACGTCATGGTCGCCGTTTCATCTTCCGGGATGACAACGCAAGATGTCACAGGGCAAGGATCGTTTCAGGTTACCTCCAACAACAGAACATCACCACATTACCTTGGCCAGCACTGACTCCCGACCTCTCCACCATCGAGCATGTCTGGGACATGCTTGGACAGAGGTTACGTCAACGTCAACAACGTCCTGCCAATGTCCAAGAACTTGCTGCTGCGTTGCAACAGGAATGGGACAATCTGGACCAAAATGACCTTAGACGTCTCATTAGGAGTATGCCACGTCGGATCAATGCTTGTTTGGCAAACAGAGGCGGATTTACCCGTTACTGACTTTGTTGTGATGCTGTAGTAACTTTGCTGTTTGGCCCCGGGTATCATTTTACCCTTATAATGGTTAGTCTGTGCCTTACTTAGTCTAACGATCATTTGGAATAAATCGATGAATGTGAACTTCATTTCATTTTGTCATTTGTTTCTTCGTCAGTTTCATTAGGTGACTTTAATAACACTTAAAAATCAAATATCCCCTACTTTTTTTGAATAGTATATATTGCTTTTATAATAGCATTGTCTTACACCAGAGCCTTCTCAAACTACGACTCTGATAGAATCTGACGTCTTATTTAGACCCTTTGCAGTAGCTTAATTTCAGAAAACTTTGGATATTTTGTTGTCTAGAACATATAAATAACCATAAAACGTTTTCTTACAATTTTTTTGTGGTTGGCCCATTTTTTCATTACTTTGATCGTACTAATACCAAGCATAAAGTTAGAGAAATTTGATGGTTGGGTTTATTGACAGTTGAAGCGGACGTTCAATATCCGGTCTTGGATCAATTAGTGTAATGTATGCAACAGCCCTCAAAACTATAAAAGAACAATTTGGTCAGCCAAATACACTTGCAAGAGCTCATATCGCAAGATGATCCAAAATAAGTTCACAAAATAAGACAAGCTCTTAGAGAATATTCACAAGACCTTATCAACTGTGTGGCTGTTTTACAACAGTTAAGATACCAAGCAGATATGGAGGCAAATGAGAACTTGATTGATCGATTCAAGAATATAGCTTCAGATGTTCGACTTATTAGACCAGACCATCCTTAATCCATATGAGTGACATAGTTCGGAAACGTGTAATAGCTGAATTTGATCCAGATTTTGGAGATACAGAGAAATCATCTTACAGTAAATCTCTAGATTCTAGATACAGTAGAGTATTCATTCAGCTCAAGCCCAACAATTCAAGAGAGGTGTAAAATGTTATATATATGTTATATAAGTTTACAAAATAAGACAAGCTCTTAGAGAATATTCACAAGACCTTATCAACTGTGTGGCTGTTTTACAACAGTTAAGATACCAAGCAGATATGGAGGCAAATGAGAACTTAATTGATCGATTCAAGAATATAGCTTCAGATGTTCGACTTATTATGGAGGCAGACCATCCTTAATCAATATGAGTGACTTAGTTCGAAAACGTGTAATAGCTGAATTTGATTCAGATTTTGGACATTGGCAGAGCGTTGTTGACGTTGACGTAACCTCTGTCCAAGCATGTCCCAGACATGCTCGATGGTGGAGAGGTTAGGACTCAGTGCTGGCCAAGGTAATGTGACATCTTGCGTTGTCATCCTGGAATATGAAACGGCGGCCATGACGTGGACTGCCAAGATGTTGTCCCGGTAGTACTGGCCTGTATAAACACGCCCTTGCAACAACATGTAAAGCCGTTCTTCCAGCAACAGTGATGCCTCGCCACACCATAACAGAACCACCCCCAAATGGATCATGTCTGATGACGTTAACGTCTTGGAAGCGCTCGTTTCGACGACGCCACACCCTCCTACGTCTGTCCAAACAATCAACAGTGAACCTTGACTCATCTGAGAACATCACATTGCTCCAGGGTCGATTATCCCAGTGTTGACGATCCCTACACCAACGACGTCTTGCCTGAATGTGATGATCTCTCAAACAAGGGATCACGCGAGGACGTCGGGCGCGAAGGTGACCCCTATGCAGTCGATTCCGAATCATCTCACACCAGTGTCTCACACCAGTGTCTGATTTGCTGTGATGACACGATTTCTCAAGGCCAAGGTACGGATAAATCGATCCTGGGCTTCAGTTGTCGCCCTTGGTCTGTCCTGTACAGATTGCGTATCACCTTTATCAGGGTCAGCGGAATTTATTATAGAAGCTCATGAGATAGACCAAACAATTATAAGTTAAACCCCATTTCTCTCTCTCTCGAATAGTTTTCGACCCTGCAGCATCATTCGATGGAATATCAGTGAATTCATTTTTAATTGGAAACTTGTTTGGAATACTTCTGGGTTTCACCTTTATCAGGGTCAGCGGAATTTATAATAGAAGCTCATGAGGTTTTTGCAGATTTTGTTACCACAAAGGGACACTCATACGGCCAAGGTACGGATAAATCGATCCTGGGCTTCAGTTTTCGTAGTCATTTGCATATTTTAGTATTATGCCCCCAAAATCAAATATCCCCTACTTTTTTTGAATAGTATGGTATGTTACCAGTCAAATTCCGTCCTACAAATGGTAGATAGTGGAGCTGGTACTACATTTATTAGAAAAGACTTTACTAAAGCCTTAGGATTACAGGGACCAAGAGAGGCTTTAGATCTTAGTGTTGTAGGTGGAGATGTACTGAAGCAGCCATATAGTAGAAGATTGAAATTTTGGGTTTCACCTTTCTCAGGGTCAGCGGAATTTATTATAGAAGCTCATGAGATAGACCAAACAATTATAAGTTAAACCCCATCTCTCTCTCTCTCTCTCTCTCTCGAATAGTTTTCGACCCTGCAGCATCATTCGATGGAATATCAGTGAATTCATTTTTTATATAAAGGCCCAAATCTAATTGGAAACTTGTTTGGAATACTTCTTAGATTTCGAGAAGAGTTGGTTGCCATTATGGGGGGGGGGGTCCAAAATGTTTTTGCAGATTTTGTTACCACAAAGGGACACTCATGTTCACAGGTATTTATGGAGAAATCTTGAATTACAGAGAAAACTAGATATTTATCGATTATTTTGGCGTTTTCCGAGATTCTATCCGGATTATCGCCCTTATTGTTGAAAATGTTTGACGTTTAAACATCTGACGTCAACTGGCAGACTATCGCCATTGAAGAGACGACCATTGTCAAGATCGGTCGCATTATTTCTGTTACCTCTTTTTTTTCAAATCATTTTTAGTGAAGCCTGTACCATAACAGGCCCGGGACTGTACAGCGCAGTGGACGCTTACGGCTGGCCCCCGGATCCATTCACTTGATTTGATATTTTCCGCAGGTTAATCTTATAGGTTTTTGTTTTTCGTGTAGTAGATCGCAGTGTTGCTTATATTTTTAAATTTCTTTCAACATATTTAAAACAGTACAAAGCAATTTGGGGTTCTGATTCTGGTTCAGCAGCAATTTCTATCAAATTCGCGCAACAAGCAGCCATCTTTGTTTAATAAAGTTCGCGTTACAGCCATTTTTATAAAATTCTCGTAGTTGTGTTTCAACTTTATTTCAACATATAGGAAAAGGTACGAATCATGTTTCAACTTTATTTGAACAACACGTAGAAAAAGGTACGATCATTCAATCATGTTTCAATTTTATTTCAACAAACGTAGGAAAAGGTACGAAACAGACAGGTTACGAAAAAGCCTGCACCCAGAATAATATGTCAAGCTGGAAGAACATTAGGCGAGAATCGGCGTAAATACTGGATACTGCAGGGATGTTCATCAGGCAAGAAAATAGTTTGTCAGTGTGTTATTTGTCGGAAATTGAGACATACTACAATAATGGGCGATTTACCGCCTGATAGATTGAAACCGATGTCACAAATTTTTACAGTTACAGGAAATGGTCTCTTTGGTGCCAACGTACAAGCGATACACTTTCAACGCCATCATTTCTTCATGCACTACGCCGATTTGCCGCAATGCCGCAAATCATGGATGGCCATCAGTAATACTCTCTGATAATGGAAGCAATTTTAAAGAGATCAAAAAACTTTATCAAGAAGGAAAGTAGGAAATTGAAGATTTTGAAAATTGTCATAAAACTCAATTGAAATTTAAGATGATTTGCATACGGATTCCAAATGGTACCTAATGTTTTAAAGCTCGTCCACGTATCTGTTCAATCACTCGTGATGCACGCGGAAACTTATCCTTGAACTTTTCTGCCATATGTATCATAAGAAGACAAGTCGGGCGAGGACTTGTCCCAAAAAGTTACTCTAAGTAATCGATAAATATCTAGTTTTCTCTGTAATTCAAGATTTCTCCATAAATACCTGTGAACATGAGTGTCCCTTTGTGGTAACAAAATCTGCAAAAACCTCATGAGCTTCTATTATAAATTCCGTTGACCCTGATAAAGGTGAAACCCAGAAGTATTCCAAACAAGTTTCCAATTAAAAATGAATTCACTGATATTCCATCGAATGATGCTGCAGGGTCGAAAACTATTCGAGAGAGAGAGAAATGGGGTTTAACTTATAATTGTTTGGTCTATTTCATGAGCTTCTATAATAAATTCCGCTGACCCTGATAAAGGTGATACACAATCTGTACAGGACAGACCAAGGGCGACAACTGAAGCCCAGGATCGATTTATCCGTACCTTGGCCTTGAGAAATCGTGTCATCACAGCAAATCAGATACTGGTGTGAGACACTGGTGTGAGAGTGAGTGGTCAGACGATTCGGAATCGACTGCATAGGGTCACCTTCGCGCCCGACGTCCTCGCGTGATCCCTTGTTTGAGAGATCATCACATTCAGGCAAGACGTCGTTGGTGTAGGGATCGTCAACACTGGGATAATCGGCGCTGGAGCAATGTGATGTTCTCATGATTTTTTTGACAGACGTAGGAGGGTGTGGCGTCGTCGAAACGAGGGCTTCGAAGACGTTAACGTCATCAGACATGATCGATTTGGGGGTGGTTCTGTTATGGTGTGGGGAGGCATCACTGTTGCTGGAAGAACGGCTATTACACGTTTCCGAACTATGTCACTCATATGGATTAAGGATGGTCTGGTCTAATAAGTCGAACATCTGAAGCTATATTCTTGAATCGATCAATCAAGTTCTCATTTGCCTCCATATCTGCTTGGTATCTTAACTGTTGTAAAACAGCCACACAGTTGATAAGGTCTTGTGAATATTCTCGAAGAGCTTATCTTATTTTGTGAACTTATTTTGGATCATTTTGCGATATGGGCTCTTGCAAGTGTACTTGGCTGACCAAATTGTTCTTTTATAGTTTTGAGGGCTGTTGCATACATAACACTAATTGATCCAAGACCGGATATTGAACGTTCCGCTTCAACTGTCAATAAACCCAACCATCAAATTTCTCTAACTTTATGCTTTATGCTGAAATTAAGCTACTGCAAAGGGTCTAAATATGACGTCAAAACAATTGGCCGCCATTGAACCAAAATCCCCATTTTTCTGCCCATGTTTGAGAAGGCTCGGGTGTAAGACAATGCTATTATAAAAGCAATATATTAGTAATTCGTCATTTTGTGAGTGTGTGCAGTGTTTCCAAGTGACGTCATGGCGTTATAATGGGTCGTTATGTCGTCACGAAGAAAATTGTTCCTGTCTTGTGGTTTCTTAGCCATTTCATTTGATGTTGTAGATGGATTGATAGGATAAATGCGGGCAATTGCTGCAATAGAAATGCCGACGAAGCTTTATGGTCGGTCTAGACTTGTATTATCATCCATTTATCATGATATGATTGAACTTGGTATCAACCTATACGTTTTCCGGGTAACTGGATCCATTTCCATAAATACTTTTGTGATAAATGTTACCGCTTAATCAATATTGGGGGTTATACAAGACGGCGGACAGTTTTGGCGGGAAATTTCATACTTTACATGAGGATCAAGTTTGGTGTCAAAATATACGTTTTTGAGATTGCTGAATCCATATTTCAGTGATTAACTGATTTCCTACCTGGATGGATAGCAAAAAAGAGTAGACAATTGCTGCAATAGGCACGTCGAATCCGATTTATATTATCACCAAATAAAGTCTCAGCCCGAAATCCGTGCCAAATTGAGTCAAATTGGCCAAGATTGAAAATGGCCACCGGTTTTGACTGGAAAATATCAGTTTGTATCCAATTATTATAATATGATCAATCTTGGTATCAAAATGTATCCTTTCTGACTGAATCCATTTCGATACACATTCCATACAACGCGGAGTCAATATATTGGGAAATTAATTCAGAAGGCTACCGGTTTTGGCGGAGAAATTCGAATTTTACAAATGGTCACATTTGGTCTCAAAATAAACGTTTTGGAGGCAGTTGATTCCATTTACGTCTCACATTCTCTAGGTCAAATGTCTGGGGATTATGGGCGGTTCAATGTGTCTCAGATTTAATACTATTGCATTCATCAAGCATCAACTAAATTCCATTTAGACTATCTCATTGCGACCATCCTTAATCCATATGAGTGACATAGTTCGGAAACGTGTAATAGCTGAATTTGATCCAGATTTTGGAGATACAGAGAAATCATCTTACAGTAAATCTCTAGATTCTAGATACAGTAGAGTATTCATTCAGCTCAAGCCCAACAATTCAAGAGAGGTGTAAAATGTTATATATATGTTATATAAGTTTACAAAATAAGACAAGCTCTTAGAGAATATTCACAAGACCTTATCAACTGTGTGGCTGTTTTACAACAGTTAAGATACCAAGCAGATATGGAGGCAAATGAGAACTTAATTGATCGATTCAAGAATATAGCTTCAGATGTTCGACTTATTATGGAGGCAGACCATCCTTAATCAATATGAGTGACTTAGTTCGAAAACGTGTAATAGCTGAATTTGATTCAGATTTTGGACATTGGCAGAGCGTTGTTGACGTTGACGTAACCTCTGTCCAAGCATGTCCCAGACATGCTCGATGGTGGAGAGGTTAGGACTCAGTGCTGGCCAAGGTAATGTGACATCTTGCGTTGTCATCCTGGAATATGAAACGGCGGCCATGACGTGGACTGCCAAGATGTTGTCCCGGTAGTACTGGCCTGTATAAACACGCCCTTGCAACAACATGTAAAGCCGTTCTTCCAGCAACAGTGATGCCTCGCCACACCATAACAGAACCACCCCCAAATGGATCATGTCTGATGACGTTAACGTCTTGGAAGCGCTCGTTTCGACGACGCCACACCCTCCTACGTCTGTCCAAACAATCAACAGTGAACCTTGACTCATCTGAGAACATCACATTGCTCCAGGGTCGATTATCCCAGTGTTGACGATCCCTACACCAACGACGTCTTGCCTGAATGTGATGATCTCTCAAACAAGGGATCACGCGAGGACGTCGGGCGCGAAGGTGACCCCTATGCAGTCGATTCCGAATCATCTCACACCAGTGTCTCACACCAGTGTCTGATTTGCTGTGATGACACGATTTCTCAAGGCCAAGGTACGGATAAATCGATCCTGGGCTTCAGTTGTCGCCCTTGGTCTGTCCTGTACAGATTGCGTATCACCTTTATCAGGGTCAGCGGAATTTATTATAGAAGCTCATGAGATAGACCAAACAATTATAAGTTAAACCCCATTTCTCTCTCTCTCGAATAGTTTTCGACCCTGCAGCATCATTCGATGGAATATCAGTGAATTCATTTTTAATTGGAAACTTGTTTGGAATACTTCTGGGTTTCACCTTTATCAGGGTCAGCGGAATTTATAATAGAAGCTCATGAGGTTTTTGCAGATTTTGTTACCACAAAGGGACACTCATACGGCCAAGGTACGGATAAATCGATCCTGGGCTTCAGTTTTCGTAGTCATTTGCATATTTTAGTATTATGCCCCCAAAATCAAATATCCCCTACTTTTTTTGAATAGTATGGTATGTTACCAGTCAAATTCCGTCCTACAAATGGTAGATAGTGGAGCTGGTACTACATTTATTAGAAAAGACTTTACTAAAGCCTTAGGATTACAGGGACCAAGAGAGGCTTTAGATCTTAGTGTTGTAGGTGGAGATGTACTGAAGCAGCCATATAGTAGAAGATTGAAATTTTGGGTTTCACCTTTCTCAGGGTCAGCGGAATTTATTATAGAAGCTCATGAGATAGACCAAACAATTATAAGTTAAACCCCATCTCTCTCTCTCTCTCTCTCTCTCGAATAGTTTTCGACCCTGCAGCATCATTCGATGGAATATCAGTGAATTCATTTTTTATATAAAGGCCCAAATCTAATTGGAAACTTGTTTGGAATACTTCTTAGATTTCGAGAAGAGTTGGTTGCCATTATGGGGGGGGGGTCCAAAATGTTTTTGCAGATTTTGTTACCACAAAGGGACACTCATGTTCACAGGTATTTATGGAGAAATCTTGAATTACAGAGAAAACTAGATATTTATCGATTATTTTGGCGTTTTCCGAGATTCTATCCGGATTATCGCCCTTATTGTTGAAAATGTTTGACGTTTAAACATCTGACGTCAACTGGCAGACTATCGCCATTGAAGAGACGACCATTGTCAAGATCGGTCGCATTATTTCTGTTACCTCTTTTTTTTCAAATCATTTTTAGTGAAGCCTGTACCATAACAGGCCCGGGACTGTACAGCGCAGTGGACGCTTACGGCTGGCCCCCGGATCCATTCACTTGATTTGATATTTTCCGCAGGTTAATCTTATAGGTTTTTGTTTTTCGTGTAGTAGATCGCAGTGTTGCTTATATTTTTAAATTTCTTTCAACATATTTAAAACAGTACAAAGCAATTTGGGGTTCTGATTCTGGTTCAGCAGCAATTTCTATCAAATTCGCGCAACAAGCAGCCATCTTTGTTTAATAAAGTTCGCGTTACAGCCATTTTTATAAAATTCTCGTAGTTGTGTTTCAACTTTATTTCAACATATAGGAAAAGGTACGAATCATGTTTCAACTTTATTTGAACAACACGTAGAAAAAGGTACGATCATTCAATCATGTTTCAATTTTATTTCAACAAACGTAGGAAAAGGTACGAAACAGACAGGTTACGAAAAAGCCTGCACCCAGAATAATATGTCAAGCTGGAAGAACATTAGGCGAGAATCGGCGTAAATACTGGATACTGCAGGGATGTTCATCAGGCAAGAAAATAGTTTGTCAGTGTGTTATTTGTCGGAAATTGAGACATACTACAATAATGGGCGATTTACCGCCTGATAGATTGAAACCGATGTCACAAATTTTTACAGTTACAGGAAATGGTCTCTTTGGTGCCAACGTACAAGCGATACACTTTCAACGCCATCATTTCTTCATGCACTACGCCGATTTGCCGCAATGCCGCAAATCATGGATGGCCATCAGTAATACTCTCTGATAATGGAAGCAATTTTAAAGAGATCAAAAAACTTTATCAAGAAGGAAAGTAGGAAATTGAAGATTTTGAAAATTGTCATAAAACTCAATTGAAATTTAAGATGATTTGCATACGGATTCCAAATGGTACCTAATGTTTTAAAGCTCGTCCACGTATCTGTTCAATCACTCGTGATGCACGCGGAAACTTATCCTTGAACTTTTCTGCCATATGTATCATAAGAAGACAAGTCGGGCGAGGACTTGTCCCAAAAAGTTACTCTAAGTAATCGATAAATATCTAGTTTTCTCTGTAATTCAAGATTTCTCCATAAATACCTGTGAACATGAGTGTCCCTTTGTGGTAACAAAATCTGCAAAAACCTCATGAGCTTCTATTATAAATTCCGTTGACCCTGATAAAGGTGAAACCCAGAAGTATTCCAAACAAGTTTCCAATTAAAAATGAATTCACTGATATTCCATCGAATGATGCTGCAGGGTCGAAAACTATTCGAGAGAGAGAGAAATGGGGTTTAACTTATAATTGTTTGGTCTATTTCATGAGCTTCTATAATAAATTCCGCTGACCCTGATAAAGGTGATACACAATCTGTACAGGACAGACCAAGGGCGACAACTGAAGCCCAGGATCGATTTATCCGTACCTTGGCCTTGAGAAATCGTGTCATCACAGCAAATCAGATACTGGTGTGAGACACTGGTGTGAGAGTGAGTGGTCAGACGATTCGGAATCGACTGCATAGGGTCACCTTCGCGCCCGACGTCCTCGCGTGATCCCTTGTTTGAGAGATCATCACATTCAGGCAAGACGTCGTTGGTGTAGGGATCGTCAACACTGGGATAATCGGCGCTGGAGCAATGTGATGTTCTCATGATTTTTTTGACAGACGTAGGAGGGTGTGGCGTCGTCGAAACGAGGGCTTCGAAGACGTTAACGTCATCAGACATGATCGATTTGGGGGTGGTTCTGTTATGGTGTGGGGAGGCATCACTGTTGCTGGAAGAACGGCTATTACACGTTTCCGAACTATGTCACTCATATGGATTAAGGATGGTCTGGTCTAATAAGTCGAACATCTGAAGCTATATTCTTGAATCGATCAATCAAGTTCTCATTTGCCTCCATATCTGCTTGGTATCTTAACTGTTGTAAAACAGCCACACAGTTGATAAGGTCTTGTGAATATTCTCGAAGAGCTTATCTTATTTTGTGAACTTATTTTGGATCATTTTGCGATATGGGCTCTTGCAAGTGTACTTGGCTGACCAAATTGTTCTTTTATAGTTTTGAGGGCTGTTGCATACATAACACTAATTGATCCAAGACCGGATATTGAACGTTCCGCTTCAACTGTCAATAAACCCAACCATCAAATTTCTCTAACTTTATGCTTTATGCTGAAATTAAGCTACTGCAAAGGGTCTAAATATGACGTCAAAACAATTGGCCGCCATTGAACCAAAATCCCCATTTTTCTGCCCATGTTTGAGAAGGCTCGGGTGTAAGACAATGCTATTATAAAAGCAATATATTAGTAATTCGTCATTTTGTGAGTGTGTGCAGTGTTTCCAAGTGACGTCATGGCGTTATAATGGGTCGTTATGTCGTCACGAAGAAAATTGTTCCTGTCTTGTGGTTTCTTAGCCATTTCATTTGATGTTGTAGATGGATTGATAGGATAAATGCGGGCAATTGCTGCAATAGAAATGCCGACGAAGCTTTATGGTCGGTCTAGACTTGTATTATCATCCATTTATCATGATATGATTGAACTTGGTATCAACCTATACGTTTTCCGGGTAACTGGATCCATTTCCATAAATACTTTTGTGATAAATGTTACCGCTTAATCAATATTGGGGGTTATACAAGACGGCGGACAGTTTTGGCGGGAAATTTCATACTTTACATGAGGATCAAGTTTGGTGTCAAAATATACGTTTTTGAGATTGCTGAATCCATATTTCAGTGATTAACTGATTTCCTACCTGGATGGATAGCAAAAAAGAGTAGACAATTGCTGCAATAGGCACGTCGAATCCGATTTATATTATCACCAAATAAAGTCTCAGCCCGAAATCCGTGCCAAATTGAGTCAAATTGGCCAAGATTGAAAATGGCCACCGGTTTTGACTGGAAAATATCAGTTTGTATCCAATTATTATAATATGATCAATCTTGGTATCAAAATGTATCCTTTCTGACTGAATCCATTTCGATACACATTCCATACAACGCGGAGTCAATATATTGGGAAATTAATTCAGAAGGCTACCGGTTTTGGCGGAGAAATTCGAATTTTACAAATGGTCACATTTGGTCTCAAAATAAACGTTTTGGAGGCAGTTGATTCCATTTACGTCTCACATTCTCTAGGTCAAATGTCTGGGGATTATGGGCGGTTCAATGTGTCTCAGATTTAATACTATTGCATTCATCAAGCATCAACTAAATTCCATTTAGACTATCTCATTGCGGAAGCAGACATGATGGAAGGGGCCCCTGTGTCCGATTTCGATCACCAACATCGACAGTGGAGCCAAACCTATTGACGCACACCACGAATGCATTACACAAAATGTATGACACCTCATCTCCCCGATTAGACCTGTAGGAGCTACTATAGAGGCTACATACTGTAGAGCTTACTTAAGTTCTGTAAGGGGTTCTGTTTAATAACGATACCACCTGTTTGCAAAAACAGAAAAGAAAAGCTAAACGTGTACTTTCGTGTTGGCAAAGAAGTTCTGTGTCAATCTTGCCGTGTGCGGCCTACATTGTCACGTTGGAAAATGATTCCACGAAGCTGTTGCTGCAGGTAGGACACCACGATAACGCTGTGCATTCTGGTTTCCACGAATTACGACAAGCCTCGTTGTGACGTCACCTCAAACCAATTAACCCTCCACCTCCAAATGGCGCCAAACGTTCAACAACTCTTCTGTATACAAGCTGCCGTCCATCGTTTCGAAACACGAGGAATCTGCTCTCATCAGAGAACATAACACGTGCCCAGTCCCGCCGTTGCCAACGCCGAACTCGCCTGGCCCATATCAGTGCGGTCCGCGGTAGGGATGACGTGGCCGGATACCATACTGCCGTAGTCTCCTGTAGACGGTTTGTCGACTTGTGTTGTCGCCGACGTAGATGTCGCTGTTACAGTGCGGTTCCTCGGGTGTAATACTCCTCACGGGACGTGGTTACTCGTGGTCTTCCACTCCTGCGCATGTCTGACGTATGACCTCTCAGACGGAACCTCTGCATCAACCTGGTGATAGTGATGCGTGCGCAGCCCAACCTTCTAGGCGACCTTCGCTTATCGTGATTTCTTGACTATGGTCGAACTAAATGAATCCGAATTTCATTTAGTCGGGACCATAGTCCGGAAATACTGAACCATGCTATTGGGGCATGGTTGTAGACCGTAGTAGTTCAAACGTGTGGATGAAACGTAAGTGTAGAATATTTAGAAAGAATCTATTTTTGTTTAGCATATTGTATTAGGAAAGTTTGAATTAATTTTAAATGGTTGCTACTGCTATCAGCAGCTATTTTTGTCTCGTATGTTATGTCTGAATCTATGTGAGTCTAAAATATACGCATTATTTCAATATTTGTGCTAGTCAATGGGGGCAGCCATCTTTGAACAGACGCTGTCCGGACCATCCGCGTTCGGTTTTTAGTTCCGACTACCAGTCGTGAAAAAAATATAACCGACAGCATGGTCGACACGTGACATATCTTCTGTCTTTTTGTTGCTGTGATCAGCCGTTTTATACAGTTTTCATGCACGTGCAGAACATGCTAGAGAGGGAAAATTTACGTTTCACAAAATTTACGTTTTTTCCCGGAAGTGATCAAGTGTTTCCGGTATTTTTATCGACTATGCTGTGTTAGGGATGTGCAATACGAATTGGCATGTTTTCATACTTAGAAAAAAAAATAATTGGAAAGAAAGTTGGTATCATTTCTTTTGAACACTAGTTTATATTGAAGTTGTTAGCTAGTTAAGTGACTAGGCTAACAAGAATGTCTGGAATCGGGCAATTACATCATAGTCTGATAATCCAAGTATGGTAATCTCGTGCGTTAGAAACATGGTTAGCTACCCTTCTAGATACACTGTAGCGTCTGTTCAGCTGATCAATCCGATAAAGGAACTACCTGGTCAATTACATGGGGCTCAATACTGAATCGTGCACTTAACCTCTTTATAAAGAACATTCACTGTTTCTTCAGACATCATTGAGAGGCTTACCGGAGTAAGATCATACCTAGGCAAGAGACAGAGGCTGGCTTCCCGGAGTAAGATCATACCTAGGCTAAGAGGCTGGGACACAAAGAAAATTATTCTGACATCGATTAAACACCACTTGGATTAGACCACCCCGAGATCAATATCATGTTGAGGGGGTAGCGTCAGTAAACTTGTCTTACGAAATGGTGGGTTGCAGAGAATCAAGCTGGGAAAAGAGAACTTACATTTAACTTATATTTAAAGTTCCAATTTCATATTTTCTAAAAAAAAAGTCAAAACATAATTATTTCTATGTCTTTTGTTCAAAAGGTTGTCAACTCACTATTATACGATCATGGGCATTAAAAAGGCCGACACAGGCTGATTGAGGAAATAGTTACTCGATTACCTCCCTTGTTTTCCCATTCATTTCCATGGGCGGCATCTTCAAACGTTTGAATTTGAAGTTGAAAATGATATTTTTGCCAATTTCTCAACTGGCAATAGTGAATTATAGGATTATTCTTTAACATCGTCCGTGCCACAACCGCCTGTGTTGTGCCGATCTGTAGCATGCCAAGGGCACGTAACCTTTCATTTTGGGTAAGCCGACGCATATCAAAATTTGTTTTCTGGTCACTAAAACAATTAAACTGATGTTTTCACCCTGGAATTCAATGCCACAATGACTGTAACATTCAAAGTCAGAGTCGTGCAAATCTTCGGTTGGACCCCCATGATGATCCCAAGCATCACCTGCATTCCATGTGGTAGCTATTGGTGCGTTTGGGCGTCACATGTAACTGGAAATGTTTCTTCTGTTAGGTTCTATAGTGACTTTTTTCGTAGTCATTTGCATATTTTAGTATTATGCCCCCAAAATCAAATATCCCCTACTTTTTTTGAATAGTATATATGACAAACATGTGATACTGTATCCATCTGTGTCTCAACACTTGAATCAGTTTGTGATTTAAATTAGCAACGTGTGATCAGCTTCCGCAGTCACCTGGGAGTGTCCCTAGTCGACATACCCATGCGCCTCTACCGCAGTGAGCTGCGCAACACTTAAAATGAATTTTAGTTGATACTCGATGAATTCTCTAATCTGTAATCTAAATACCTTATTGGAATTTCTCCTATATTGACACAGATCTAATCACTAAAATGTGGATCCAGCCACCTCGAAAACGTATATTTTGACGCCATAATTGATCTTTATGTAAAATTCGAACTTTCCCGCCAAAACTGGCCGCCATCTTGAATAAACCCCAATATTGACTCAGCGGTAACACTTATCACAAAAGTATGTATGGAAAAGAATTAATTTACACCGAAAACGTATATTTTGATACTGTTCTCGATCGTATTATACCCGGAGCCATTTGAATGTGATACTGTATCCATCTGTGTCTCAACACTTGAATCAGTTTGTGATTTAAATTAGCAACGTGTGATCAGCTTCCGCAGTCACCTGGGAGTGTCCCTAGTCGACATACCCATGCGCCTCTACCGCAGTGAGCTGCGCAACACTTAAAATGAATTTTAGTTGATACTCGATGAATTCTCTAATCTGTAATCTAAATACCTTATTGGAATTTCTCCTATATTGACACAGATCTAATCACTAAAATGTGGATCCAGCCACCTCGAAAACGTATATTTTGACGCCATAATTGATCTTTATGTAAAATTCGAACTTTCCCGCCAAAACTGGCCGCCATCTTGAATAAACCCCAATATTGACTCAGCGGTAACACTTATCACAAAAGTATGTATGGAAAAGAATTAATTTACACCGAAAACGTATATTTTGATACTGTTCTCGATCGTATTATACCCGGAGCCATTTGAATTTTGGTCAATTTGACCCATTTTGGTCCGGATTTTGTTGATATAATAGGTCTACCGACAATAAATCGTCGGCGGCATTTGTATTGCAGCAATTGTCCGCATTTATCCTATCAATCCATCTACAACATCAAATAAATAGACTAAGAAAGCGTCAGACAGGAACAATTTTCGTCGTGACGACATAACGATGAATACGGAAGCGTAATAGTGCAACATATTTTTTTTATTATTCTATTTTTCAAGTTAGTAACTTTAATTTTCAAGTTAGTAACTTGAATTTTCAAGTTAGTAATTTGAATTTTCAAGTTACTAACGTGAATTTTCGAGTGTCTAACGTGAAATTTCAAGTTACTAACTTGAATTTTCAAGTTACCGCTATATTTATTATAAAATAAGCGTTTTGATCTAATGATAAGGTATGTCATGCAATGTTTTAGTCCTCAATGACAAGGTGCGGGAGTAGCTTATTCGATCACGCAGGTTTCCCCCCTGCAGTGAAATTAATCCCCTCGCATTAGGCAAATTATCTCCAATAGATTAGCGCAAATTGACCAGATTATTATAAAACACCATTTATTCATTCATTCATTCATTTAAACAGTATTGACCCTTATAGAAAACTTTTTTGAATTCCAAAAAGAAATTAAATGACAAATCAAACGTCCCAGGTCCCAGTTCTATAAATAGTCTTTAGTGACGTAATACACGACATCCCCCCCCCCCCCGGATATTTCCCCGCCGGACATTTCCCCCCTCCTTTTTAGGTCTTTTACTCCGAGGACATTTCGTGCTGAAGACATCTTCCCTCCTAAGACATCTCCCCCTGGACTTTTACTCACCCGACATCTGCCCCCTGTGTCATCTACTCTCCCGCCCCCCCCCCCCCCCGAGTTTTACCCCCACCACCCACCCTTCAGAGAGAGAGAGAGAAATGGGGTTTAACGTCCACTCGACACACACTAAGTCATTTCGGGACTAACATATGGTTTTTATTTTAATTTGATAAGCGCGTAGAGGCCTTTAGCAGTGGGAGGAAACCGGAGTGTCCGGAGGAAACCCACGAGGTTGAGAAGGCGCCCCTATCTCCCTTAATGCCACATACGCTCACACCACGGATTGAAACCACAGCCGCAAGCCAGAGGTGACCGGCCATCTAGAGGTCGAAGCGCGGTACTCTAGACCACTAGGCCATCCCAACCTCCCACTCTTTAGAACCCTGGACGTGTAAAATAATGCACTGTAAAAAATTTATACTTATTTTGCATTGTTTCTTGGAGTACCTCGTAACACCCTGTAGAACCCTGGACGTTACGAGGTACTCCAAGAAACAATGTAAAATAAATATAAATTTTTTACAGTGCATTTTTTACAGGTCAATAGTACAGAGTTAGATAGTAGAATGCGTCCATATTTTACATTTTCCTCAGATTTCCTAATAATCTCAACAATTTCCTAATAGCCGTGCGAACGCGATTTATTGAACGTGTAAATTTTACCTTGTAAATTCTTACGCCGATTGTTCTTCTAGAACTGACTCCCATTTGATATTAGTTGACTTTTCCCAGATTCCTCAATGTCACTCATACAATTGAAATAATACAATAAAGATTATAAAAGAGCAAAATAAGAAATTCTCACAATAAAAGTATGAACGTTCTTCAAATATATACTATTCAAAAAAAGTAGGGGATATTTGATTTTTAAGTCACCTAATGAAACTGACGAAGAAACAAATGACAAAATGAAATGAAGTTTACATTCATCGATTTATTCCAAATGATCGTTGGACTAAGTAAGGGTAAAATGATACCCGGGGTCAAACAGCAAAGTTACCACAGCATCACAACAAAGTCAGTAATGGGTAAATCCTCCTCTGATTGCCCAACAAGCATTGATCCGACGTGGCATACTCCTAAGTCTAGATTGTCCCATTCCTGTTGCAACGCAGCAGCAAGTTCTTGGACATTGGCAGCACGTTGTTGACGTTGACGTAACCTCTGTCCAAGCATGTCCCAGACATGCTCGATGGGGGATAGGTCGGGACTCGGTGCTGGCCAAGGTAATGTGGTGATGTTCTGTTGTTGGAAGTAACGTGTAACGATCCTCGCCCTGTGACATCTTGGGTGAATTCGGGCGGTCCAACTCGAGGCACTTGAGTCGACTCGATTTCGTTCGCGCGTCCCGAGTTTCGGTGATGTCGGGTCATGTGACCAACTCGAGTGACCTACACGAATACTCCCCATTCCACGAGGAGAATGTCGAATCGAGTCGACTCGGAACACGTGATCTTCTGAATGAAATGGCGGCGAACGAAATTTGTTTTAAATGTGAAGCCTGTGAGCTTATCACAGACACGCTAGGTGAAATCCAGAACCACAGCTGTAAAGCTCCAATAAATGGTAATGAGAAAGCGAGTAAGGCACCAGTGCAGAGTACAAGTGAGATAGAACAGCATTTTTGGAGCGAGTCGGCAACTAAAGCCATGCTTAGCATGCGTTTATCGATGAATAAAGAGTTTCAGAAAGCCCGCGCCCATTCATTGCTTTGGAAAAAAGTTGTTCAGGCAGTGAAAAAACAAGACCCGGATTTTGAAGCTACAGAAACGCAATGTGTTAACAAGTTCAAGGCAATAAAAAAGCAGTATGTCCAATGTGTTGATCATAACAGCAAAACCGGTAATGATCCAATAACCTGTAAATTTTACGATGAGTTTGATGAAGTGTTCGGTACCTCTGACAGTGCAAAACCCCTGTTTACTTTGGCGAATGAAAAGCGAGAACCCCCAGCTCCCAAAAAGTTCAAGTGTATGGCTAAGAATCAGGGTAAAAATAATGCAGATACAGAGGACGCCGATACCTGTATTGAACTAGAGAAGGATGATGAGGGTGAAGATGTTCCAGGGCGAAAAAAGCGGATTAGAGGCCAACCCACTGCTGTTCTGAAATAGCTTTCCAATTACCAAGAAGAACAAAAAGAGCAATTCAAACAACGGGAAGACCGAGCTCAAAAACAACATCAGGATAAGTTGGAGCGATTTGCTAAGCTCCTCTCACTTTTTGGCAATAAGGATAAGGAATGAACACAATTTGTTGCGATATTCGTCGTACACGTAAAACGATGCATAACAAAAACTATAACTGTTTTATTCATATTTTATTTAATGGTCATATGTTCAAAGATTCGTTGAAAAACACTATAATTCTTTTATCCATATTTTAATGTACATAATTATCATGTTCAAAGATAGGTTGAGAACATTGTATAATTGTTCTATTCATATTTTAATTTTCATAATTATCATGTTCAAAGATTTGTTGAAAAACATTGTTCATGTCAGTTGAAAAGTGAGTCGTTGACGGTGTTTCTGAATTAGTTGATGTTCCAGTTAGCCCACATAATTGTATTTCGTATCTTAGTGCGTGGATGAAAAATTCACATTTTTGCTAGTTTAGCTTTTTTATTCAATGTATATTTTATTGTAATATCGGATTTATTACAAAAGTTAAGAATAAATGTTTTAAATAAATTCCAAACAAGTTTATTGTGAAGCTCTTTATAAGGCCTGTATTTTCGGAGCAAATTTCAATACAGGATCAACGATTTACGATGGCGACTAAACGGTTTCTCTTCTGATATCCAGCAGCCGCATTGATGAGGACGTTTGGTTGGTGGCCTGGTTCATCACCCAGTACTTCTAAATCGATGTATTGATCTAGGTCATCATGAGCCAACACACACATATTGTGGAGTATACAAGCCGAAATGATGAATTCACAGATATGTTGCATCAGCCTGCTCCTATCTCCACACTGATCTGTGAATGGAATGTCTCGGAGTTTTCTAAATCGCCCTTTAAGGTGGCCGATTGCCCTTTCAACCACTTGTCGATCACTAGAGAGATTGTAGTTGAAATTTCTCTGATGGGGTGTCAACTGTCCATTGTCCTTGAATGGGGGTATTAGCCAGTTTTTCACAGGGTAAGCGGAGTCACCGAGCAAGTGGTCATCATCTTCGAAGATGCGATGGTCCTCCGCCTTTTCATAAATGGGACTATTCCGAAGAACACGGGCGTCATGTGCTGACCCTGGATAACCGACAAAAACATCATTAATCATTAACATATCATCAACCACAACTTGTAACACTACTGAGCAGAATTTTTTTCGGTTCAAGTAAGACCGGTCATTGCCAACTGGGTTCGTTATTCTTATATGTGTTCCATCGATAACACCAATGACGCCAGGTATTTTCGTAAATTTTCCTTTTATCTCTCTTCTCCTTTGATTATTCGGCCATTGAATAAACTTATATGATAAAGCTGATATAACTCCTGCTACGTGATGAACAATACTATGCACAGTAGATTTTGACAACTTAAAGTTGAAGGCTATATTTCTCATGCTGCATTGGTTGCTCAAATACCACACAAACACGAGTAGTTGCTTCTTAGGCGGAACTGAATCATAACCTCCACCAACGTAATTAACATCTGGTACCAGATATGCTTCTACTTCTCCCAAAAGTAGCATGAATGTTTCTTTATTTTCATTCAATATTTCTTCCAGAAAAGCATAAATTGCACATCTGTCTATTGGCGCTGTCATTTTGGAATTGGAAATTTACTCGAGAACGTTCGTACGATAAACTCTCGTCCCGAGTGACTCGAGAGCGTTCGGGTAACCCGAGAGTCAATCGCGTAGAACGCCCGAATTCGAACCTTTGCGTTGTCATCCTGGAAGAGGAAACGGCGGCCATGACGTCGTGCGAAAGGCACAACATGGACTGCCAAGAAGTTGTCCCGGTAGTACTGGCCTGTAACACGCCCTGCAACAACATGTAAAGCCGTTCTTCCAGCGACAGTGATTGCCTCCTCACACCATAACAGAACCACCCCAAAATCGATCATGTCTGATGACGTTAACGTCTTGGAAGCGCTCGTTTCGACGACGCCACACCCTCCTACGTCTGTCCAAAAAATCAACAGTGAACCTTGACTCATCTGAGAACATCACATTGCTCCAGCGTCGATTATCCCAGTGATGACGATCCCTACACCAACGACGTCTTGCCTGAATGTGATGATCTCTCAAACAAGGGATCACGCGAGGACGTCGGGCGCGAAGGTGACACCTATGCAGTCGATTCCGAATCGTCTGGCACTCACTCTCACACCAGTGTCAGTTTGAAGACGAGCGCTGATCTGATTTGCTGTGATGACACGATTTCTCCAGGCCAAGGTACGAATAAATCGATCCTGGGCTTGAGTTGTCGCCCTTGGTCGACCTGAGAGATTGTATATCATGGTAATGACAGACTGAGAAACATTCATCGCCCGCGCCACAACCGCAATGTGATGCTTGGGATCATCATGGGGGTCCAACCCAAGATTTGCACGACTCTGACTTTGAATGTTACAGTCATTGTGGCATTGATTCCAGGGTGGAAACATCAGTTTAATTGTTTTAGTGACCAGAAAACAAATTTTGATATGCGTCGGCTTACCCAAAATGAAAGGTTACGTGTCCTAGTCATGCTACAGATCGGCACAACGCAGGCGGTTGTGGCGCGGACGATGAATGTTTGTCATAAGCAGGCTATGGTCCAGATACCGTGATACATAATCTGTACAGGACAGACCCCACTCAGGTCTACCAAGGGCGACAACTCAAGCCCAGAATCGATTTATCCGTACCTTGGCCTCGAGAAATCGTGTCATCACAATAAATCAGATCAGCGCTCGTCTTCAAACAGACACTGGTGTGAGAGTGAGTGGCCGGACGATTCGGAATCGACTGCATAGGGGTCACATTCGCGCCCGACGTCCTCGCGTGATCCCTTGCTTGAGAGATCATCACATTCAGGCAAGACGTCGTTGGTGTAGGGATCGTCAACACTGGGATAATCGACGCTGGAGCAATGTGATGTTTTCAGATGAGTCAAGGTTCACTGTTGATTTTTTGGACAGACGTAGGAGGGTGTGGCGTCGTCGAAACGAGCGCTTCCAAGACGTTAACGTCATCAGACATGATCGATTTGGGGGTGGGGAGGCATCACTGTTGCTGGAAGAACGGCTTTACATGTTTTTGCAGGGCGTGTTACAGGCCAGTAATACCGGGGCAACATCTTGGCAGTCCATGTTGTGCCGTTCGCACGACGTCATGGCCGCCGTTTCATCTTCCAGGATGACAACGCAAGATGTCACAGGGCCAGGATCGTTACAGGTTACCTCCAACAACAGAACATCACCACATTACCATGGCCAGCACTGAGTCCCGACGTCTCCCCCATCGAGCATGTCTGGGACATGCTTGGACAGAGGTTACGTCAACGTCAACAACGTCCTGCCAATGTCCAAGAACTTGCTGCTGCGTTGCAACAGGAATGGGACAATCTGGACCAAAATGACCTTAGACGTCTTATTAGGAGTATGCCACGTCGGATCAATGCTTGTTTGGCAAACAGAGGAGGATTTACCCGTTACTGACTTTGTTGTGATGCTGTGGTAACTTTGCTGTTTGACCCCGGGTATTATTTTACCCTTATAATGGTCAGTCTGTGCCTTACTTAGTCTAACGATCATTTGGAATAAATCGATGAATGTGAACTTCATTTCATTTTGTCATTTGTTTCTTCGTCAGTTTTATTAGGTGACTTTAATAACACTTAAAAATCAAATATCCCCTACTTTTTTTGAATAGTATATAAATATTTCTGAAAGTATGAAATAAAACACAATATCAAATACGTTTCCACGAATGTAGGCTATATGACAAACAATCTCAGAATAAGTAACGTCTGACTATATGTTCATATTCATTAAACTAATTTAAACATGGTACATATTATATGTATAATCAACTAATTGTTTGACCGAAGCGATTGTACAAATTAAAGATATTTAGCACTGATTTCTATGGTCTCTGTGGCTTAGAAAGTGATATTACATATAGGTTAAAGGTCAACTTCGAGCTGACATCAATCAGCTGTTCTCTACAAAAGCACGGTACAAAGATAACACTTTAACAATATCAAATAAAATTGACAAAGTGCAAGATAATTTCTATGGTCTCTGTAGCTTAGAAAGTGATATACATATAGGTTAAAAGTCAACTTCGAGCTTACATCAATGGGCTGTTCTCTACAAAGCACGATACAAGTATAATATAGTACTTCAAACGATATAAAACTTTCAATAAAAGATTCCTAAATGTACCTGAAGAGTTGGTCTATGAGCAGTTTCTGAACAGCTTGAATATAATGCTATCATAAACTATTAATTAATATAATAAAGTATGAGTGACACTCTCATTCGACAAATGTAAAGCCTCGTAGGTATACTCTCCCAGAAGGAAAGGCAAAGTTACATTTCGTCGTCGGTATATCCTCGCTCTACCATCGCCTTGTTGCAACAAGAACCGCGACACGCCGCTGAACCAAACTGCTCTCCAGTGTTGCTGTGTCCTACCGTCAATGCCTGATCTATAAAAGTTGGATTTCAAGGTGTTGGCGTATTTCAAAACAGAAGCTCTAACGATTCTAGATTCCTGCGAAATGATATCACAATTTTGACATTTTGTCGTGTGTTGAAACGTCGGGAGTCCCCAAAAAACATTGCTAACACGGACATCGTAACAACCATAGCTGCTATCCAGAGTGCCCCGATTATAGTTTCCTGTGAAATGATGTAACAATTTTGACATTTTGTCGTGTGTTGAAACATGGACATCGTAACAACCATAGCTGCTATCCAGACAGGTTAACGGATGAGGTGTTCATTCCCTTTTCCCGATAAAACTTTGACCTAACTCACTTTCAGTTGAATATAAACAAACGTCAAGGCTGTTCCAAGGTAAGTAAATTTATTTGTTTTTTTAGGCCCAATAACATTTAATTTTAAGTAAACTATTCCAGGGTTATTCAGTTTGTTGTCATTTACCCAAATAATAATAAAATACTATGTAAACTATGCCTTTATCGTATATAACGGCCGCCATTTGTCAAAATGCCGAAAGCAACCTGTGTATGTGTGTTACTTATTTTCTTTTATAGTATTTTACGACCAGATGAGTTATCTCGCATTATTCCATAACATTCATTAAGTTCATATTCTCGAATTCGCCAACAAGGTTGACATTTCTTTGTCTCCCCATTTCAGCTTTAAGGTCCACGTAGACTAGGCCAGGCATTCTTATTAGTGGTTCAAAGGGGGAGTCGCCACCCGAGCTGTGAATTTATGAGACCAAGTTTTCGAGATATAGGGGGTCAAATGTATACAATGAGCGTGTGTGCGGTGGGGGTGGGGAGAATGTAATGTTGACATAATATATTAATTAAAACATAAAATTCTATGACTGTCCATTTTTAAATACGTGTCTATGATACTCTGGACAACTGTTATGATTTGTGGGAAGGTGGTTGGGGGGTGGGGGTAGCAAGTGTAGGTGTGTGTGTGTTGACATAAATGATGATCATGTTATATATTAATAAAACATAAGTTTCTTCGACTGCCCATCTCTAAAAAAGTGTTTGTGATGCCCTGGACAACTGATTGATTTGTGGGGTGTAGGAAATGATTTCACGTTGATTTAAATCATGATTTTCTTAGTTCTCGGTAAAAACATTACTTTTTAATTCCGCTGCACATCTCTAAATATGTGTATAAGATTACCAATAGATGACGCTACAAAAAAAGATTTTATGGGTGAAAGAAATAACAGACCTGCCGTATACGTGATCTTTTGCCGCATGACTGGAATGAAGATTTACAATGTGAATTGGTTTATGAAGCAAATCCGAAGGATATGCGAGCTGTGGGTCACCAACCAAGAAAATATTTATCTCAATCATACGAACCTTCGATTTTAAATTCTTCTGATGACCAGAAAAAACTAATAACTGAGTTATTGTGTTTTTGATTTACATTCCCAGATCTCTTGAAAAGAACAATTAATATTTAAAATTTTGAATTTATGAACAAAATGAATTGATTTAACCCGGAAGCCCAGTAAAATTTAATCAAAATATTGAATCTAAAAGGTTTGAGGTTTGCAACAAATACCCCTAGATCATTATGGAAAGGCAAGTTTTAAGTTTTGTGACGTGTGCATATACCTGGAAGCGCTCACCCTTCCCTCTCAAATTCGATGGGAGCTAAAATTCAATCTCATTCCACAATTTTCTTGTAAGGAATTCATATTTATCACTTTGAAACAGAATGCATGACTTAAGATCATAAAATGTTGTGCTAATGCTACTTAAGAGCTTAATTAATTAGTATTAGTTAGTGGCCGTAATTAAAATTTAGAGTCCATGACTGAAACAAAGACTAAAAGCTAGCTAACCAAGTCATGCAGCCAAAAATATAACTTAAGAGCGACAAAAGTTGAACAAACCTTGCTTTTAAGACTGGTTCAAAGGTGACAAAGGTCAAAGGTCACTAATTAGTGACTGTAATCAAAATCTAGATTCCATAACTAAAACAAAGCCTAAAAACTAGCTTACCAGGCCAGGAAACCAAAAATATAACTTAAGTTGAACAAACCTTGCTCAAGACTGCTTCAAAGGTGATAAAGGTCAAAGGTCAATTTGGGGGTTTGAGTGGATTTGATTAAGTTGTCTTGATTATTTTTGTTTGGACAATATTTCTATGAGTTTCACTACACCAAATTCATGACTTAAGAGCATAAAATGTTGTACTGATGGTACTTAAGAGCTAATTAATTAGAACTAATTAGTAACTGTAACTAAAATTTATATACAACTAAAAAAAAAGCCTAAAAGCTAGCTAACCAAGTTGAACAAATCTTGCTTAAGACTGCTTCAAGGGTGACAAAGGTCATATTTTGGGCCAAATTAGGACCAATCAAACATTCAAATTGCTTGCTTATCTCTGCTTGCCTAAAGAGACAACGGAATGAATGGAATAATTGAACTGGATAATTATCTGCTTTAAACATATATATTTATATCATTCAAAACATTTACGTTGGTGAAACAATGGTTAAAATCCGAAAATTATTTTCAGTATAAGAGTGGCTTATGCTGTTTACTTACTGCTAGATAAGATGTTCATTGCACCAGAACATCCATTCAGGACGACCTGTATACATTATATGTTAGCCATAAGTCCTATGTCAGTCATTACAGAAGTCCATCTGTGTATTCCACCAATGCTACTTCTTTTTATATATGCAAAGTGGATGTTTTTAATATACTATTCAAAAAAAGTAGGGGATATTTGATTTTTATGTGTTATTAAAGTGACCTAATGAAACCGACGAAGAAACAAATGACAAAATGAAATGAAGTTCACATTCATCGATTTAATTCCAAATGATCGTTTGACTAAGTAAGGCACAGACTGACCATTATAAGGGTAAAATGATACCCGGGGTCAAACAGCAAAGTTACCACAGCATCACAACAAAGTCAGTAACGGGTCAATCCTCCTCTGTTTGCCAAACAAGCATTGATCCGACGTTGCATACTCCTAATGAGACGTCTAAGGTCATTTTGGTCCAGATTGTCCCATTCCTGTTACAACGCAGCAGCAAGTTCTTGGACATTGGCAGGACGTTGTTGACGTTGACGTAAACTCTGTCCAAGCATGTCCCAGACATGCTCGATGGGGGAGTGGTCGGGACTCAGTGCTGGCCAAGGTAATGTGGTGATGTTCTGTTGTTGGAGGTAACCTGTAACGATCATGGCCCTGTGACATCTTGCGTTGTCATCCTGGAAGATGAAACGGCGGCCATGACGTCGTGCGAACGGCACAAGATGGACTGCCAAGATGTTGTCCCGGTAGTACTGGCCTACGCCCTGCAACAACATGTAAAGCCGTTCTTCCAGCAACAGTGATGCCTCCCCACACCATAACAGAACCACCCCCAAATCGATCATGTCTGATGACGTTTAACGTCTTGGAAGCGCTCGTTTCCACGACGCCACACCCTCCTACGTCTGTCCAAAAAATCAACAGTGAACCTTGACTCATCTGAAAACATCACATTGCTCCAGCGTCGATTATCCCTACACAAACGACGTCTTGCCTGAATGTGATGAACTCTCAAACAAGAGATCACGCGAGGACGTCGGGCGCGAAGGTGACCCCTATGCAGTCGATTCCGAATCCTCTGGCCACTCACTCTCACACCAGTGTCTGTTTGAAGACGAGCGCTGATCTGATTTGCTGTGATGACACGATTTCTCAAGGCCAAGGTACGGATAAATCGATCCTGGGTTTTGAGTTGTCGCCCTTGGTCGACCTGAGCGTGGTCTGTCCTGTACAGATTATGTATCACGGTATCTGGACCATAGCCTGCTTATGACAGACTGAGAAACATTCATCGTCCGCGCCACAACCGCCTGTGTTGTGCCGATCTGTAGCATGCCAAGGGCACGTAAACCTTTCATTTTGGGTAAGCCGACGCATATCAAAATTTGTTTTCTGGTCACTAAAACAATTAAACTGATGTTTCCACCCTGGAATTCAAAGTCGGAGTCGTGCAAAATCTATTTTAGTATTAAGCCCCCATAATCAAATATCCCCTACTTTTTTTGCATGGTGTCCTAAATGAACGTTTTGATGCAATTTACATTTATCTAGCAAAATATTCTTGTAAGTAAACCGTATAAACAAGTTTTGATAGCATTATACTGCAAATAAATTCTTTGAATGGCATTTAGTAATTGGAACATAATCAAATAACACACTTTTATGGAGTAAAAATTACTATGGTTTATTTCACTTCGACGTTTCAACAAGATTTCACAAGTCGTTATCAAGCACTATACACAAATACATAAAGAATGATAAAAATATGAATATATATATACAAACATCAGTGTGGACCATCCAATTAAATGCAAGGAAAGTGAGCATGAGTAGCTATTACAAGCTACTAATAAGTCACTATTTCTACATCTCATTAAGAAGGTCACACTGTTGCTTGTACGTATATGCTTATCCTCACATTTACTTATTTGAGTAATGAGGTTGACAGCCACATCTCCATATTGATGTCTAATATATTCTTTGAATGGCATTTAGTAATTGGAACATAATCAAATAACACTTCACAAGTCGTTATCAAGCACTATACACAAATACATAAAGAATGAATGATGTTTGTATATATATATTCATATTTTTCTCATTCTTTATGTATTTGTGTATAGTGCTTGATAACGACTTGTGAAATCTTGTTGTAACGTCGCAGTGAAATAAACCATAGTAATTGTTACTCCATAAAAGTGTGTTATTTGATTATGTTCCAATTACTAAATGCCATTCAAAGAATATATTAGACATCAATATGGAGATGTGGCTGTCAACCTCATTACTCAAATAAGTAAATGTGAGGATAAGTATATACGTACAAGCAACAGTGTGACCTTCTTAATGAGATGTAGAAATAGTGACTTATTAGTAGCTTGTAATAGCTACTCATGCTCACTTTCCTTGCATTTAATTGGATGGTCCACACTGATGTTTGTATATATATATTCATAATTTTATCATTCTTTATGTATTTGTGTATAGTGCTTGATAACGACTTGTGAAATCTTGTTGAAACGTCGCAGTGAAATAAACCATAGTAATTTTTACTCCATAAAAGTGTGTTATTTGATTATGTTCCAATTACTAAATGCCAATTCAAAGAATATATTAGACATCAATATGGAGATGTGGCTGTCAACCTCATTACTCAAATAAGTTAATGTGAGGATAAGTATATACGTACAAGCAACAGTGTGACCTTAATGAGATGTAGAAATAGTGACTTATTAGTAGCTTGTAATAGCTACTCATGCTCACTTTCCTTGCATTTAATTGGATGGTCCACACTGATGTTTGTATATATATATTCATATTTTTCTCATTCTTTATGTATTTGTGTATAGTGCTTGATAACGACTTGTGAAATCTTGTTGAAACGTCGCAGTGAAATAAACCATAGTAATTGTTACTCCATAAAAGTGTGTTATTTGATTATGTTCCAATTACTAAATGCCATTCAAAGAATATATTAGACATCAATATGGAGATGTGGCTGTCAACCTCATTACTCAAATAAGTAAATGTGAGGATAAGTATATACGTACAAGCAACAGTGTGACCTTCTTAATGAGATGTAGAAATAGTGACTTATTAGTAGCTTGTAATAGCTACTCATGCTCACTTTCCTTGCATTTAATTGGATGGTCCACACTGATGTTTGTATATATATATATTCATATTTTTCTCATTCTTTATGTATTTGTGTATAGTGCTTGATAACGACTTGTGAAATCTTGTTGAAACGTCGCAGTGAAATAACCCATAGTAATTGTTACTCCATAAAAGTGTGTTATTTGATACTGCAAATAACTTTCGGATTTCAACCCTTATTTAGAATAATTTTCGACCGATTTTTGGAGACATTCCTGTAAATACCCATGTTATGAAAACAAATGAATGTTTTGAAACATATATTATTATATCATCATGTGGACTAATTTGCCCTGTTTGGACTTGCCTTTCCATAATGATCTAGGGGTAAAATATGTGTTGCAATCAATATTTTGATTAAACCTCACTGGGCTCTGGGACTAATTTATGTCAAGATAATAACACCCTCTACCTCCTCACACGAACACCGACACTTGCTACCCCCACTCCACCTCTCCAGATATGAAACCAGTTGTCTAATGTAACATAAATACTGATTTAAAGATGGGCAGTCCTAGAAAGTTATTTTTTATTCATATATTATGCCAACATTACATTCTCCCCACCCCTGCCACACACACACGCGCCTGTGGTAGACATTTCGCCCCCTTATATCTCGATAACGCCGCCTCACCCCCTTACATCTCGATAACACCGACACTTGCTACCCCCACTCCACCTCTCCAGATATGAAACCAGTTGTCTAATGTATCATAAATACTTATTTAAAGATGGGCAGTCCTAGAAAGTTATTTTTTATTCATATATTATGCCAACATTACATTCTCCCGACCTCTGCCACACACACACGCGCCTGTGGTAGACATTTCGCCCCCGTATATCTCGATAACGCCGCCTCAAGCGCCTGATCACCACCCATATGTATTTGGAATCTACGCTAAAAATGGGTTTAGAAAAATTTGGTCTCGTAAATTCACAGTTCGGCCGGGTATCGGGTTCAAAAGTACAGTAGATCTACAGTAGAAAGTAGAAAATAAAAAGCAAAAGAGAAAATTCTTATCCAAAATGGACATTTTCGACCGCTCGTACTTTTCAATCAAATACGTCCACCTTTTCAACTTTAAGTCGTAAATATTATACTTTGAACAACATAATTTCTCTTTTCAACAACAGAATTTCTATTTTCATTAAACAACTTTTGACATTCGGACTTTCAACTTCAGATTTTCTACTCCAGATTTTCTGCTTGAGATTTTCTCCATGTCTATTACGGAAAAAAATTTGACCATGTCATTAAAATACGGCAATTACCCCTAAGTACCACAAGGAATGCAAGTCAGCAAACTAGGTCGAGCATAATAAGGATGAAAAAGCTGAAAAACACGCGCAAACACAAACTCGTGAGGTTAAAGGATACAAGTTTGCTTAAACTGAACTGGAAAGATAGGCTGGCACTGCCAGGCAGGATACGCCCACATTTTCGAGAGATGGAAAGAGAACAAGCAACACCGAAAGTGATTTTTCCTACATCATTAAGTACTGTATTGGGAGCAGAGATTTTGTTGGTCAATTCCAGTCTGATATTCATGAAATTCGAAGCCGACAATGATTATGGTGTGACGGTACACAACCTAGAACTGTGACTTTTCGTCAAAATGGGATAAGAATCGTGATCTCTAGAGAGTCCACAACCATGATATATCTTTACACTATTCGCGTACAAACGGCGACCATTTCGTCCGCCGATTTTGGTACGATTTTCACGAAATTCGAATAATTCAGGAAGTTACGATCCGATATGCGCAAATACCGAAAGGAACCAAGATCTTTGGGTTATAACCATGAATTTCAAGTTTCATCAAAATCAAATTAAAATTGTGACCTATACAGGATCCACAACCATTTTTTAACAGTATTCGCGTGCAAACGGCGGCCATTTTTGTCTGTCAATTTTGTTCCGATTTTCCCGAAATTTGAACTCAACCTTCATTACCATGTAACGGTGATGTAATCAAACGGTTTTTTAAATCGGATAATAATTTTGACCTCCAGAGGGACCACAAGCTAAAAAAGAGCGATTTTTCGGACAATCAGGGGCTTTAATTCGGGAAGTTACGATCCCATGGGCGCAAATATCGAAAGGAACCAAGATTTTGGGGTTATAGACATGCATTTCAAGTTTCATCACAATCGGTTCAAAATTGTGACCTCTATAGGGTCCACAAGCTAAAAACATAATATTTCGCACAATCAAGATTTGGGGGTTATAGACATGCATTTCAAGTTTCATCACAATCGGTTCAAAATTGTGACCTCTATAGGGTCCACAAGCTAAAAACATAATATTTCGCACAATCAGGGGCCATAATCCATGAAGTTCTGATCCGATACATGCCAATATCGAAAGGAACCGAGATCTTGTGGGGTTAACCTATATTTAAAGTTTCGTCAAAATCGGATAAGAATTGTGACCTGTAGAGAGTCCGCAAACAAATTGTGGACGGACGTCCGGGCAGACAGGGGGCGACGACATAATACGTCCACATGAAAATGTGCGCGTATAAAAACAAATTAAAATTGTTATTTTCATCTTTGTTAGAAAATGCCGCGTCTATGCTGGTCACTGTTCCAAGAGCCTTTAATTGTTCAATAATTAATCTTATACTATTCAAAAAAAAGTAGGGGATATTTGATTTTGGGCGCATAATACTAAAATACAGAAGAAACATTTCCAGTTACATGTGACGCCCAAACGCACCAATAGCTACCGCATGGAATGCAGGTGATGCTTGGGATCATCATGGGGGTCCAACCCAAGATTTGCACGACTCTGACTTTGAATGTTACAGTCATTGTGGCATTGAATTCCAGGGTGGAAACATCAGTTTAATTGTTTTAGTGACCAGAAAACAAATTTTGGTATGCGACGGCTTACCCAAAATGAAAGGTTACGTGCCCTTGGCATGCTACAGATCGTCACAACACAGGCGGTTGTGGCGAGGACGATGAATGTTTCTCAGTCTGTCATATATGCAGGCTATGGTCCAGATACCGTGATACACAATTTGTACAGGGCAGACCACGCTCAGGTCGACCAAGCCGACAACTCAAGCCCGGGATCGATTTATCCGTACCTTGGCCTTGAGAAATCGTGTCATCACAGCAAATCAGATCAGTGCTCGTCTTCAAACAGACAATCGACTGCATAGGGGTCACCTTCGCGCCCGGCGTCCTCGCGTGATCCCTTGTTTGAGAGATCATCACATTCAGGCAAGACGTCGTTGGTGTAGGGAGCGTCAACACTGGGATAATCGACGCTGGAGCAATGTGATGTTTTCAGATGAGTCAAGGTTCACTGTTGATTTTTTAGACAGACGTACGAGGGTGTGGCGTCGTGGAAACGAGCGCTTCCATCGATTTGGGGGTGGTTCTGTTGCTGGAAGAACGGCTTTACATGTTGTTGCAGGGCGTGTTACAGGCCAGTACTACCGGGACAACATCTTGGCAGTCCATGTTGTGCCGTTCGTACGACATCATGGCCGCCGTTTCATCTTCCAGGATGACAAGCAAGATGTCACAGGGCCAGGATCGTTACAGGTAACCTCCAACAACAGAACATCACCACATTACCTTGGCCAGCACTGAGTCCCGACCTCTCCCCCATCGAGCATGTCTGGGACATGCTTGGACAGAGGTTACGTCAACGTCAACAACGTCCTGCCAATGTCCAAGAACTTGCTGCTGCGTTGCAACAGGAATGGGACAATCTAGACTAAAATGACCTTAGACGTCACATTAGGAGTATGCCACGTCGGATCAATGCTTGTTGGGCGATCAGAGGAGGATGGCGATCAGAGGAGGATTTACCCGTTACTGACTTTGTTGTGATGCTGTGGTAACTTTGCTGTTTGACCCCGGGTATCATTTTACCCTTATAATGGTCAGTCTGTGCCTTACTTAGTCTAACGATCATTTGGAATAAATCGATGAATGTGAACTTCATTTCATTTTGTCATTTGTTTCTTCGTCAGTTTCATTAGGTGACTTTAATAACACTTAAAAATCAAATATCCCCTACTTTTTTTGAATAGTGTAGAATGAGAGTGCTTCAAACTGGAACTATTGCCGACCGCCCAAGGGCGGGAGCGCCACGTGTGACGTCAGTCCAGGAAGATCAAGCAATATGATTACGTCATCTTAGAAACAGATTTGTCACTGCAACCTCCACAAGTAGAGAGATGTTTAATGGAAGGGTACAAACTGTTCGAAATCGCTTGCAGGCTGCTGGTCTTCGAGCTCGGAGGCCCTATAATGGACCAATATTGACACCTCTTCATCGCCGTAACCGACTTGTGTGGGCCACAAGATACATAAAATTTACTCAAAGACACTGGAATTCGGTTGTCTTTAGTGACGAATCTCGTTTCACTTTGAGATCTGTCCAGTACAGGGATCAGATTTTGCAACCATGCAGAGAGACATGGGCCTGGACTAACGTTTCAACAAGACAATGCTCGACCCCATACGGTAATTGCTGCCCAGAATTTTCTAAGAAATGCCGGTGACCATGTCCTGGATTGGCCGTCGCTTAGCCCCGATCTTAATCCTATTGAACACATCTGGGACGAACTGGGTCGACGTGTTCGTCAGCAAGTGAATCCACCACTCAGCAAGAGCATGTTGAAGGTCTTGCAACGTCATTTCATTTTGGGGGGTACTGTGACATCACGGACGTTAATCAATGACAAGGACTTTCGGCGAGACGTATTCTTGCTTTCTGTTGATGTCAAGGTCGTCTGTGCACAACATAACACTAAAATAGTTGCCTTATACCAAATATTAAAAATCTAGTCCCAAAAATCCCGAGTGTCAAGTTTTTAATTTGGCTGAGTATATTTTTTTTATCCCCCCCCACCAAGTTTAAATCTGACAGTTGAAATCAAAACTTTATTGAGATTTTTCTTTAAAAGCAGTCCCATAAACAACCAATTGACTTCTCTTTGAGAGTAAGGTCATCAACTTTGGGCTACGGGTCAACGACTGATGTCACTGTCAGCGACTGAAAACAATGGCCGTACTATTAAAAGTAAGTGTTTAATCTGTGTCCGATGCATAAAACTGATGACAGCATAGTATCTAGTCGCTTTGAAATGAAAAAAATGATGTGGAGGGATTTATGGATGAGTAGGCTGCATGTTGTAATCTTAGTTACTGCCACCACTGCTTAATAAAGTCACGCTTTACGTTTTCCTTGTCAAATTACAAAAAGTACAGAATACTACTGCTTGACTAACATATGGAGGAAACCGGAGTACCCCGAGAAAACCCTCAAGGTTGGACAGGCGACCCTAATCCTTGCCACGATGTATGTAAAATGAATTATAGTTGAACTTTGGGGGAAAATAAACAAAATAGACATAAAAACGATGTAATGAAACTATTCCCAAATTTTAACCCAACCATCGACTGTAAAGGTAATTGCCGTATTTTAATAACATGCAGAAATAGTCACGTGACCAAATTCATTTCCGAAAATGTCCATTTTGGATAAGAATTTTCTCTTTTCCTTTTTTTTTTCCTTTCAACTGCAGATCGTATTTTGAACCTGATACCCCGCCACCGAACTATAATTATTGGCATATTACTATATTACCAAAATCAACTGAAAGCTAACACCGGAGGCCAAAGCCTAACTTTAAGATAAGTTGTTTATATAGGCGATTTAGGTCAGATGAGATATGCCTTCTACAGGCATTATTATTTGGTTTGTTGTGCTGGTTGTCTTAAATGTAATATTAGTACTTTGCATTTCAAATGACATGTTAAATCCCCTGTTTTTCAGCAACCCGTGAAGCTACCTGGACCATTAGAAAACAATTTAGAACCATATTCAACTGATCGTATTGGACGTATAACACGAAACAAAATTTAACAAGAGCTGCACCAATAAGAAGATAGACAAATTGTTGACTAATAATTTTAATATCAAATAAAGGGAGGCACATTTTTCTTGTTACCGGGTTTATTCTTTCCAAATAAATTTTTCCACTGAATATTTGTTGTTTTGCATTGCATTAAAGTGAAATTTCATTGTAAATATTCTTCATATCATTTCATCTTGTAAATGTAATTATTTCAAATATACTTAAAAGTCCAATAGACACACCGCATTATTTCTATGGGCACATTTTATAATCAGTCGGAATGAAAAAAGCCTATAGGCGTATAATTTATTTTTTCTTTTACAGCAACATTCTAAAGAACAAAAATACCAAGAATTAACACAAAATGTACTGTTATTTGAATTTTGCCTAATATTATAAATAATCTTCGATAAGCTTTCACAATTTCACTCTCAACAAAGTCTATTACCTTGCTTCAGAACATACAATTTAGAGCCATATTGGACGTATAACACGAAACAAAAATTAACAAGAGCTGCACCAATAAGACAGACAAATTGTTGACTAATAATTTTAATATCAAATCAAGGGAGGCACATTTTTCTTGTTACTGGGTTTATTCTTTCCAAACAAATTTTTCCACTGAATATTTGTTGTTTTGTATTGCATTAAGGTGAAATTTCATTGTAAATATTCATCATATTATTCCATTTTGTAAATGTAATTATTTCAAATATACCGTTTAGTCCAACAGACACACCACATTTTCTAAGGGCACATTTTATAATCAGTCGGAATGAAATAAGACTATAGGCGTATAATTTATTTTTTCTTTTACAGCAACATTCTAAAGAAGAACAAAAATGCCAAGAATTAACACAAAATGTACTTTTATATGAATTTTGCCTAATATTATAAATAATCTTCGATAAGCTTGCTTCAGAACTTATTGTAAAACTGTTTGCACAATTATTTAGATGTAAATAAATAATATTTTTTAACACTTTTGAATTTTTCTTATCGTGTATCTACAATCTTGAAGATGTGGATGCGTATCTACAATCTTGAAGATGTGGATGCGGAACAGCAAAATGATCAATCTTGTCACCCCTTGGCTTTTCTTCGTTGTTGTATAAAGTGGTGTACATAAGAGAAAACTTTACCGGGTTACGATGAAAAATTGTGGCATGTTTTCTTTATTCTATTAAATTAAAGGTACACAATATGGCCTGTCCTGGCTCTTTTTTTAAAAAATTGACGGAAAGGCCTAAAAGATTGCCTCAAGATTAAATCACGTTCTGTCATCGCCATATTTGTGTCTAAGGCGCGTCAGTGTTGTCGAAGGTGACGCCATTATATACTTTTCAAAAAAAGTAGGGGATATTTGATTTTTAAGTGTTATTAAAGTCACCTAATGAAACTGACGAAGAAACAAATGACAACATGAAATGGAGTTCACATTCGTCGATTTATTCCAAATGATAGTTAGACTAAGTAAGGCACAGATTGTCCATTTTAAGGGTAAAATGATACCCGGGGTCAAACAGCAAAGTTACCACAGCATCACAATAAAATCAGTAACGGGTAAATCCTCCTCTGTTTGCTAAACAAGCATTGATCCGACGTGGCATACTCCTAATGAGACGTGTAAGGTCATTTTGGTCCAGATTGTCAAAATTCCTGTTGCAACGCAGCAGCAAGTTCTTGGACATTGGCAGGACGTTGTTGACGTTGACGTAACCTCTGTCCATGCATGTCCCAGACATGCTCGATGGGGGAGAGGTCGGGACTCAGTGCTGGCCAAGGTAATGTGGTGATGTTCTGTTGTTGGAGGTAACCTGTAACGATCCTGGCACTGTGACATCTAGTACTGGCCTGTAACACGCCCTGCAACAACATGTAAAGCCGTTCTTCCAGCAATAGTGATGCCTCCCCACACCATAACAAAACCACCCCCAAATCGATCATGCTAACGTCTTGGAAGCGCTCGTTTCGACGGCGCCACACCCTCCTACGTCGGTCCAAAAAATCAACAGTGAACCTTGACTCATATGAAAACATCACATTGCTCCAGCGTCGATTATTCCAGTGTTGACGATCCCTACACCAACGACGTCTTGCCTGAATGTGATGATCTCTCAAACAAGGGATCACGCGGTCATTCCGAATCGTCTGGCCACTCACTCTCACACCAGTGTCTGTTTGAAGACGAGCGCTGTTCTGATTTGCTGTAATTACACGATTTCTCAAGGCCAAGGTACGGATAAATCGATCCTGGCTTGAGTTATCGCCCTTGGTCGACCTGAGCGTGGTCTGTCCTGTACAGATTGTGTATCACGGTATCTGGAGCATAACTTGCTAATGAAACATTCATCGTCCGCGCCACAACCGCCTGTGTTGTACCGATCTGTAGCATGCCAATGGCACGTAACCTTTCATTTTGGGTAAGCCGACGCATATCAAAATTTGTTTTCTGGTCACTAAAACAATTCAATGCCACAATGACTGTAACAGTCGTGCAAATCTTGGGTTGGACCCCGATGATGATCCCAAGCATAACCTGCATTCCATGCGGTAGCTATTGGTGCGTTTGGGCGTCACGTGTAACTGGAAATGTTTCTTCTTTTAGGTTCTATAGTGACTTTTTTCGTAGTCATTTGCATATTTCAGTATCATGCCCCCAAAATCAAATAACCCGTACTTTTTTTGAATAGTATAAAAAGTGTCGTGTATGTATGTGTGGGTAGGTTTGGGAGATACCTGTCTCTGACGTAAAGATAAAATTGAAATGATGTGCGTAAAAACACGATAGAGTAAAAAAGAAGTTTATTATCCATGAAAGTGTGGCAGTGCACATCATCACAATCATTACATCAACATTACATCAATACTGGCAATATTTACAGTCATACAAGCATCGTCAATACGAACATCGAAAAATCAGTTGTGATTAGCTTGTGAACTATAGATGTGTAAAATCACAATTACAACACATATCAATGTTAAACCGCTACCTAGCGATCCAAATGCAAAAAAAAGTCAAAGTCTGTCTCGAACTGTCAGGCAAATGGGCATATCTCCTTTCAAAGCGGAACCAAACTTATACTGATTAGTGTAAATTAATGTAAATGTACATCAATTAGCATTGAATAATACACACTAATTATCCACAGGTATGTAAAATAGCCTGAAGGAAATTGCCCAAATAATGTTAACCCAAAATAATGTCTTCCATTTTGATAACTTTTGTCCCTCAATGTTTGCCAACAGGAAATATTATGCCAATGTCTTGACAATTGATAAACAGATATTTTGTTAAAATCCTATATCCATGACACCGCTTAAAATCCTGTGTTTAAAAAGAGATTTCCTTGTGATACCACTACCAAAATATAGCGAACATAAATATTGTACTATACTGGTTGGACAGGATTTAATACAGTTTTACTGGTCACTTGAGAAATCTGCCATCCACTTTTTACCTGTCATACCTGCGTCCCCTTCTGTTAATACCATTCTGAAAAAAAGCATAGAATTGGCAGACCGACTAGTTTTAGTCTTCGATCCAGCCATTTATTCCAAAGCACAGCAGATAAGATGGAAAGATGAGAATATTTCAAAGCGAACTGTTATTCGCCTTGGAGAATTTCATAAAAGATGATCTTGTAAGCCTATGTAATGGAGTTACAGCAATGGATGTATCAGAAATTTAGCAGATTGCTTGTAATTGTACAGAGTATAAGCATTAATTTGAAATAAGATAAAACCAAGTACTAACATTCCAAAGTACGAACAATCCATACCATTAGACAGTCCCAAAAAAACGTTATAGGCAAAATAGTATAATCAACAAATGGACTGCTCCACCGTGTACAAAATACACGACAAAAAGTGGTAACAGGTCAAGGTGCGCCACATCCGCCATAGCTGCATCCAAACCATTCGACAAAATGTCGGTAAAAATTGGCCTGCAAAATGCACGTGATGAACTGTCAATTAAATATATCTAGAATAATATGAGGGCCATAAAACTTTTTAAAGGTTTTTATACGTTTATTGGGCACTTATCCTTGTAGTTTAAGGTTAGATGACAAATGCCTCGATCTACCTAATAAAAGGAACAAGCTCTCGCGTAATGAGGTGCTGAGACAAAAACACTCCATAAGCTGGTGATATTGGAATGTTACTACTAATTAATGGAAAGTTAACAAAAGGAAAGTCAAAGTCATCACGTTTATCGTACAATTTAACACTCAGTTTATGGCAATCGTCAAAACTGAGACGCAGATCCAAGTACGAAGCGTAATTGTCACTTTGTTTTTAATTTCGAGCTTATCAGGATATATGAATTCGACATAATCACTAAATCTAGGATTATTAAGAGATAAAACGTCATCGATATATCGATTTGTTTTTATGGGCGCTTGGATGTCATTGGCATCGTACGAAAAAAAGAGCAAATCAGAAAGTAAAGGTGCACAGTTGGTGCCCCATGGGGATACCTACCACTTGCTGATAATATTTCCCCTCCAAATTCAACAAAGATGTTATCAATTAAAAATTCCAACATCTGAATTATCTTGATGGCGGTGAATTTGTTTTTGGAATCACTATGATTCTTAAACGAAATATGTGGATTTGTAATCAACAACTAAATATTGATATCTATCAGTACCCGGATTTAGACGAAAAGACACTGTGAATAATGTCTTTCAATCGGGATTTAATTTATTATGGGCAATATTTTTGTACAACGTAGAAAAGTCAAACATTTGAATAGATAAGACAGAAACCCGTAAAGGACTACGCGTTATTTCTGTTACTTTTTCTGATTGGACGAAGTCTATCAGTCTTAAACGAAGAATATATTATATTATGCAACGTTTGTCAGTTGACTCTAAGCCTCAGTCGATTTTCAATGATGTTAGCATTTATGTCATTGTTGTCCAATAACATATTTTTTTTTTATATGTAAGCGATATTATTATGACTCTCTGTTCAAAGAAAAGTATTGACATCTAATACTAACGGCTGTTAAAGAGGGTATTAAAGATACTGTGACAAAATATACTCTCGTAGTGGTATAAATCAAATGCGGATATTAAAAAATTCTAAAGAACTACTTGATGATTATCTGACATTAAAGCACCAATAACACTCCTGTTGTAACTGAATAATATGTCCCAATCTTCATTCTGGTCAACAAATCGTATTATTTTAGAATATTCCAATTAAATGATGATTTAAATTTCATCTTAACACGCCTATTTTAAAAAATTGGAAAAATTCAACCAATTGATTTGAAAAGTCTAACGTAAACCTTTTCAAATGTGGCTTGGATTTTGAAATATTTTCGAACCCTTGATAAATTTCCAATACTGGCTATATTGCATCCATAAGGGGTGGCAGTACCTAATGTTCGTATCCAATATTCCTCTCAGCTTTACCAGACAGTCCTATATATATATTCCTGTGATTTGGTGAGGCCAAGAAGATGAGTCATTAGATAATAAATAAGCCCAGTATAATCTGTGTCATTGTATATTTCTGGAATTTTGGGTTTTTCCTGGATTAAGCTGAGACCTAGGTGTTGAAAACAGTTGTATGAGTAGCCATAGCTTAACGGGCTTTACCAGACAGTCCTCTATCTGTTACATGTTTAAGATGCAGTTCATAAACCTGTTGCCGACATGACAATCATAATATCTTATGTTTTGCATGTGACACTATAATTTGATATCAATAACTGGGACAGGGAGTATTGTTACCCAATGGCTCAACTTGTAGTAGTAAATTCTATGAAGCAATGGCTATAAAACTGTTTTCAACACCTATAACTCAAAATTCAAGAAATAAACAATGAAACAGGTTGTCTTTAACCCTCTTGGCCCGGCGAATCACAGGAATGGATGCAGAGAGAACTTTCCTGAGTTTTGAAAATTTCTAAGCTTTGTTTGGAACACGTCGGCTCATCTGCATTGTTAAATGACTTTTGTAACCATTTGAATGGTTTCTGTCTATCTTGTATGATCAACTATTCATCGAGGACAACCCGTATAACAAATTTAGTTCATTATTGTTCTCAATTTGTGTAGATAGTTTTGTTTGTGACATTTTGGTGGAGTTTAATTATCGTGGTCTTAACAAATTCTACAGAAAAGAGTTTTTACTAAAAAATGCCAAATGGCAACCCTCCTGGATTTTCATGTTAAAATTCTGAAATAAATCTCAGATCATCTTTGTGTCTTTTCTATGCATTGTGCCGAGTTTTATCTATCTACTGTAACGGGAAGTATTGAGTCATATTTGGCGAAAAATTTGAAAATGACGGCGGTGGGAAAATTATAATATTCGCTGGTATGGCACATAGTAAAGTTCAATCGCGAAAAAAAGTTTGAATATGAAACACCCTAATGGACACTCATTGATAGTATAGAGTGGTCCAATGTCTATAGAGAATCTGGTTAAAATGTCTATAGAGAATCTGCTTACTATTATAATAGTAATAGGAAACACATGGCACATGGTAGAGTTCAATCGCGAAAAAAAGTTTGAATATGAAACACCCTAATGGACACTCTCATTAATAGTATAGAGTGGTTCAGTTGGTTAAAATGTCTATAGAGAATCTGCTTACTACCCTTATTAATATTGTGACGATAACCATTAATGCGTAAGTGCAAAGGTCCTTTAGTTTCGCCAACATAAATCAGTTGCAGAGTGTACATTCTATATCGTAGATAATATTGGAGGTTTTGCAATTTAGTTTCTCAAAACCACACGTAAAATATGTTTTATTAGTTAAAGAACTAGTAAAGTTAGTATTGCTATTCAAAATCGGACAGGTTTTACAATTATTAGACATACATTTAGAAAGATAACAGTTATATATTGATCCGGTGAAAAATTCAAAATATCAGTTAGTTTGACAGAACACTGTTGGGTTGAGATTAACGAAGCTTCCGATATCCCCCCGTGCCCTTGGGGGTATCGTGGCAGTTTTTTTACCCTGAAACTGCTTCGTAGGTTATTTGTACTCAACATGTGTTTCTACGGAAGCCCATAAGGTTAAATCAAGGGAAAAAAAAATTCTGACTATCTTGTAGCCAAGATACCGAGATGCCCATGAGTGACAATTTTAAGGTCACCATACACCGATTTCATACTCCCATAAATGCCATTGACTTCATACACCCACCAACTACATATTTATATCATGACTCATCAATTTTAATGCGCTCTTTGAAGCCACAGAACGCTATTTCTATTTTTCGGAAAACTTCTTTAAATTTTGATTTTTGGAAAGTAAGTAAGGAAAAGGATATTCTGAAAAATGGACCCTCCCTCAATGAAATAAGCTGACTGACAGTCTAAAAGCAGTTTATTTATAGCTTGCGGTATCTCCTGACGAATACAATGGTTTGAGAGGGATTTGAAGCAAACGTTTCATAGATTAATTAGTTTGAATATATTTTTAGCCCAAATATATCATCAAATCACACAGTTTGTACGCGGGGAAGGTATCTTTAAGGAGAACACGAAATCAATGTATCATAAATGATATTAATGAGGGAATCAAGTTAATGAGAGTATGAACAGTATTTAATGAGGGTACAACCTGGTGATGCCGATCCCGTGACATACAAAAGTACTTCGTTGGGCTGGATGTGTATGGTGACCTTTAAATTGTCACTCATGGGCATCTCGGTATCTTGTGATTACAAGATAGCTATCTTGTAATAACAAGATAGGTAATCTTATGCTATCTTGTAATAACATAATTTTTTTTTTCATTTGATTGTCCCTTATGGGCTTCCGTATGTTTCAGATTACCCCAGGAACAAACAATATCCACCAGCAGAGCAACCCAGTGGTAGAAATAAAATAAAACCAAGTACGAACAATCCAACTTATTAGGTCTTGCAAAATTTTACAAATGTTGTCGTGTAGATTTTGTCACAGATCGATACCCAGAAATTATCGCGGGATATCAGGTTTAAAATTCGATCTGCAGTTGAAAGTAGAAAATAAAAAGCAAAAGAGAAAATTCTAATTCAAAATGGACATTTTCGTGTGGGAAACATATACCGCGCGTGCTTTTCAACCTAATTCTTCCACCTTTTCAACTTTAAGTCGTAAATATTCTACTTTCAAAAACAGAATTTCTACTTTCAATAATCAACTTTTGACATTCAACTTCAGATTTTCTACTCCAGATTTTCTCCATGCATATTACGGAAATAAATATGATCACGTGACTATTTCTGCATGTCATTAAAATTCGGCAATTACCCCTAGGTACCACTGGATTTGTAGTCAGCAAACTCTGTGGATGGTTGGGTTAAAATTTGGGAATAGTTTTTGTTTGTTTGATTTCAATAAAAAACGCACCAACTCAAATTTCATTACATCGTTTTTGTCTATTTTGTTTATTTTCAGTTCAACTATAATTCATCTTACATACATCGTGGCGAGGATTAGGGTCGCCTGTCCAACCTTGTGGGTTTTCTCCGGGTACTCCGGTTTCCTCCCACTGTAAAGACCATATGTTAGTCCCGAAATGACCTAGTTTGTGTCGATTGGACGTTAAATCCATCTCTATCTCTCTCTTCTAGAATGGCTGAGTGAGTAAGACGCTGGCATGGTGGCCTGGAGGTAGCGGGTTCGTTCTCGGTATTGCTCGAGACAATTCCTCAGTCAGGGTGGTTTCCCCTTGCTGGTGAGGTAGGACGTAGGGCCTGACAACAAGCACAACTGTATTGTCGTTTGGATAGGACGAAAAAACCAAGGTCTCATGTACACATTTGCACGCATGTAAAAGATCCCGTCATTTGGAATTCAATATATAAGTAGGCTGTAGCGCTGCAGCCCGGGTAAAATTTTCCCTCGTAGCACACTGTATGGCGTATACCCGTCTCATTATCCCAGTCGGTGCACAACAGTAGGATGTTAAACCCTATTCCATTTCATAAAGTAGTGGTGGATTACAGTGGCTAAGTGGGTAAGTCTTGACTGCTAGTGCTTTTTGCACTAAAACTTGCAACAACGTGCATTGCTACAACCTCAACATGGCTAATTGGCAGGTTCACATATTTTTTCTCTTGTCACCATTCACAGGAGCTTGTTAAAAACAGATACATCGTTAATATCCGGAACATTTTAAAAACCCACGTCCTTTTTAGTGGAGGCCACCGAAACCTGTACTTTTTGGGCACCCATCTTTGAAAAAAATTCAAGCTTTCTCTGTCTAACCCTTTGTAATGGGGCAAACGAACGATATTTCTTTTCCGTTCTGGATAATTAGTTTTCCGAGAAGCCACCTCTTTCAAGACCCCGGGTGTTGATCCAGATTTCGTATAACTGCTACTAATACTGAAGGAGGAATAAAGTTGATATTCATCCCTTCTTCTTTAAAATATAATATATACAATTTATGTCGCTTAGCTGTACCGCTTTCCCCACAATAAAACACATTTTGACTTGCAGGGAATGTAGCTCGTCGGTCTGTGTTCTCTTAGATGAACACAGATAATTGGAATGGTTCTTCAACACTTTATTTCAGGAGCAAATCAAAAACACAGCAACAATTAAACAACATAACTTCCTATAAATCAAAACCCCAACTAGTATATACAGTCTTTCTAAGCTGGTAACAATGGTTGATAATGACTAGAGATGCCCACTCGAAACGTCGCTCAGTAATAAATAGTCAATGTATTCCATAAAATTGTGACCTGTACATGATAAACCGAATTGTTGAAATAAAATTAAAAACCAAATGTTAGTCCCGAAATGACCTAGTTTGTACATATTATATATCAAAAAAGAAGTTACTCAGTCGAACAAATCAGTCAATGAAATCAATGAAATATCTCTATCGAAGAAAAAACAAGGCAAATAATTCAATCGAATAATCAATCCAGTCGAAAAATCAAGTCGACTTTATTTAGCAGTGGTGGAACATGCAGCCTACTCCTCTATAAATCCCTCCACATCATTGTTTTCATTCCGAAGATACTATGCTGTCCTCAAGTTTTATGCATCTGACACAGACTAAACACTTACGGCCATTGTTTTCAGGCGCTGACATCAGTCGTTGACCCTTAACCCGAAGTTGATGAAATTCTACTGTTTAAAGTAGAAATTTTGTTGTTGAAAGTAGAATAGATATTTTGTTGTTGAAAGTAGAATATTTACGACTTTAAGTTGAAAAGGTGGACCATTAGGTTGAAAAGCACGAGCGGTATATGTTTCCCACACGAAAATGTCCATTTTGGATAAGAATTTTCTCTTTTGAACCCGATACCCCGCTATAAGAAATAAGCATTAACAATGTTGAACGGAATAGACGTGCAGCTGGAGGGATACAGATCATCAGTATTTATAAGAACGAACAAAAGATCCCAAGCCAGTGATACCCCAAAAGATGGAGTTATGGCAATGAATGCAGTGAAAACAGACCTTTTTGAAGCAAACAAAAAGGGGGGAAAAGCTATGAAAACATTCATTACTGAGCGACTTTTAGAAAAGAAGATTGGCATGTTTGCACCTATACGTAGTTTAAAATTAAAAACATTTGGAGATTAGAGGAAACAAAGAACTATAAAAACAAAGTCTGGAAAAGAACTGCCTCAGAAAGATTTTTTGGCAGATTGCTTAGAGTAGAAGCATTAATTTTAAAGAAATATTGACTTACTCGCTGGGTCCCGTGTCTTATCCCCTTGTTAGTGCAGACCGTCAGACAGAAAATGGTGCCCTCATAATTGAAGAGCTGGCTCTCATTAAGCGTATGAAAACTGTTGCTGCTACATTTATTGTCAAAATTATTAGGTCTTGCAAAATTTTACAAATGTTGTCGTGTAGAATTTGTCACAGATCGATACCCAGAAATAAGCATTAACAACGCAGAAACCGAGAGAAATATTGGATAATGTAGCCAGTATTGGAAATTTATCAAGTACAAATAACCAAAATAAGAGTAAAAAACTGCCACGATACCCCCATGGGCACGAGGGATATCGGTGATATACTATTCCAAAAAAGTAGGGGATATTTGATTTTTAAGTGTTATTAAAGTCACCTCATGAAACTGACGAAGAAACAAATGACAAAATGATACCCGGGGTCAAACAGCAAAGTTACAACAGCATCACAACAAAGTCAGTAACGGGTAAATCCTTCTCTGTTTGCCAAACAAGCATTGATCCGACGTGGCATACGTCTAATTCATTTTGGTCCAGATTGTCCCATTCCTGTTGCAAAGCAGCAGCAAGTTCTTGGACATTGGCAGGACGTTGTTGACGTTGACGTCGATGGGGGAGAGGTCGGGACTCAGTGCTGGCCAAGGTAATGTGGTGATGTTCTGTTGTTGGAGGTAACCTGTAACGATCCTGGCCCTGTGACATCTTGCTTTGTCATCCTGGAAGATGAAACGGCGGCCATGACGTCGTGCGAACGGCACAACATGGACTGCCAAGATGTTGTCCCAGTAGTACTGGCCTGTAACACGTCCTGTAACAACATGTAAAGCCGTTCTTCCAGCAACAGTGATGCCTCCCCATACCATAACAGAACCACCCCCAAATCGATCATGTCTGATGATGTTTCGACGACGCCACACCCTCCTACGTCTGTCCAAAAAACCAACAGTGAACCGTGACTCATCTGAAAACATCACATTGCTCCAGCGTCGATTATCCCAGTGTTGACGATCCCTACACCAACGACGTCTTGCCTGAATGTGATGATCTCAAACAAGGGATCACGCGAGGACGTCGGGCGCGAAGGTGACCCCTATGCAGTCGATTCCGAATCGTCTGGCCACTCACTCTCACACCAGTGTTTGAAGACGAGCGCTGATCTCATTTGCTGTGATGACACGATTTCTCAAGGCCAAGGTACGGTTAAATCGATCCTGGGCTTGAGTTGTCGCCCTTGGTCGACCTGAGGGTGGTCTGTCCTCTACAGATTGTGTATCACGCTATCTGGACCATAGCCTGCTTATGACAGACTGAGAAACATTCATCGTCCGCGCCACAACCGCCTATGTTGTGCCGATCTGTAGCATGCCAAGGGCACATAACCTTTCATTTGGGTAAGCCGACGCATATCAAAATTTTTTTCTGGTCACTAAAACAATTAAACTGATGGCGCGTTTGGGCGTCACATGTCACTGGAAATGTTACTTCTGTTAGGTTCTACAGTGACTTTTTTCGTAGTCATTTGCATATTTTAGTATTATGCTCCCAAAATCAAATATCCCCTTTTTTTAATAGTATATATCCCAAGATACTAGTAATAGTATTGGAGATATTTTTCGTTCAGGTTTGAGAAACTAAATTGCAAAACCTCCAATATTATCTAATATTTTTCTTCGAAGTCCGGACACGGATGTGGCAATTATATCTGTAACGTTGCAGCCAAAAATAAGTGCCAATCTTTATTGTTTGGTAGGATTGAAAATAAGGCTAGAATTATTGATATACAGAAAGTTGCAGATTGCACTGGACTGTATTTTGTTGAGGCAGTCGGAACGAAATAAGACTATAAGCGTATAATTTCTTTTTCTAAAGAAGAACAAAAATACCAAGAATTAAAACAAAATGTACTGTTATTTGAATTTTGCCTGATATTATAAGTAATCTTCGATAAGCTTATTGAACATGTGATTTCACAATTTCACTCTCAACATACATTGTAAAAGTGTTTGCACAATTATACCTAGTCAATTAGATGTAAATAAATAATATTTTTTAACACTTTTGAATTTTTCTTACCGTGTATTTACAATCTTTGAGATGACTTGGATGCGGATAACAGTAAAACGATCCATCTTGTCGCCCCTTCTTGGCTTTTCTTCGTTGTTGTATATATGTAGTACATAAGAGAAAACTTTACTCGCTCAATTGCTAGTGTTGTGCCCGACAGCAAGAGGGCAGTAGCCACAAACACTTCAAATTAAATCATCATCGTGAAAAATTGTGGCATATTTTCTCTATTTTATTAGATTAAAGGAACACAAGGGCCTTCCCCGACTCTTTTTTCAAAAATTGACGGAAAGGTCTAAAAGATTGCCACAAGATTAAATATAGTGTCAAAATTATTAGGTCATGTAAAATTTTACAAATGTTGTGTAAATTTTGCCACAGATCGATACCCAGAAATAAGCATTAAATAGGTATGCTGCTGGAGTGATACAGATCGTCAGTATTTATAAGAACGAACAAACGACCCCAAGCCAGTGGAAAAATTTCTTTCTAGTGCACAAAATAAAGATGCTTTAGTACACTTCCTATTCAAAACCTTGTAAATTTTGGACAAGATTCGTGCAGGTATAGAAGTCATGACTACATCCAAGAATTAAAATGTGATCATAAGGAAGCTTGCGGGTAAGATTTTGTCGAGGCACTAGTTGGACTGCGCGTATTTACCTGGTGCGATTCGACTAGTGCATTTTATGGAAATGGAAAGGAAAGTGTCTTTCAAATAGTTAAAGAAAATAAACAATTTTTAAAGGCATTTGAAAGTCTTGGTACAACATTTACACGTATAAGTGCCTTGCTGGTCTCCTTTGTTTGTTGGCTATCTACATGGAAAAAAAGGGATTAATGTAAGCGAAACCAGATACAAGATTTTTTGTATCAATTCTTCATCTGAGCAAAATATGCCACCGACTGATGGCGCCTTAAATCGTGTGAACTATCAGTGAGCCATTCATGTCAAACCATCAATGTGCCTTCACCGGAAAATCATGACTGCGAATTATAAAACAGTGAACTAATAGTGGCCATTCTACATTGTCGACTTGTCGGGTTGCGACGCGGCTAACAAAGCGAAATAATTGTATTTCGTCGTCTTGTCGGGTTGTGAAGGCGACAACGCGACAAATTATGTTGATATGTATTTTAATGTACGCTTTCAATATAATTATCGTAATTTAGAATTCTTGAGCATCTTCACTGATTACCATCAACAGCACAGTTTACCCAAATACATGATAATAATCAATCTACTAATATCCCAACTTAAATCATATATGTTTTCGTCGTGTTTTCCTCTTTCAGTTGTTAAGTCGTTCGAATGGGACGAAAACCGACGTCCCGTGTACACATAAAAGATCTATTGGCAGTTGGTATTCGATATTAAAGTGGGCCGTAGCTCCCAGTCCGGACAAAATTTTGCTCATAACCCCCGTCTTCAATAGCACACCCATTTCATTTCATTTACAATCACATGTCATTATAATGTCGTTAATTGAACGTTATTGGAATCTCTTGGATTCGCCCCAGCTTTTGATGATCAATATGTTGTTTTATCGGTATGAACTTATTATGCAATTCAAATAAGGATGAAGACGAATATCATTTTTTTACTTTGCTGTCCATTGTATGTTCATTTATTAAACGTCAGTCTATTCTTGACGTTATTTTTCACTAGAACTGTACATTCTTTTCTAACTTATTTTGTACTATGTGTATCATTAGCACCTTTTACATTAAATTTTATAAATTTATTCATTGTATTTGCTATAAGTTATGTAAGTTTCAGCAATAAAGAATTACGTACTTACTTACTTAATACTCTGTTTTGTTAATTAGAGTCTATATTGTTTTTATTAAAATTTATATACTTTTTATAAACTTCAACAAACATTTTGTGGACAGACCACGTTTATTTAAAATACGGCTTAGTTTATCAACCAATGTACTTTTCTGCATCAATGAAGACAGGCAAATGTTATGCCGTGTAGGCCTATTATGAGGTGCATTCTGCCAAGACAGTGGCGATACGGTCGGGGTAATTTTTCTGCCAGCATATTGGGGGAAGAAATAAACTTCTGAGATACAGACCACGGTTATTTTAAACTATTTTTCGACACCAATGCAGTGTGCTATTCGGTAAAGTTTGTCCAGACAGCAACTCCACGGCCTACGCTTATTTAAAATTCCAACTGTCTAAGGTTCCATTATGTGCACGTCACCGCACATTAGACATTGGGGAAGCCATGCTGGACGCAGAACTTCTGGTTAGTGAGCCAGTTTGAAATTGAGATGTGGTAATGAAAAAGATTTAGCGTATTCTGTAAAGGAAACTTGTCTATAAACAAGGATTTAAATTTTGAATATTTTTAAATGGAGCAAAGCTAGCATATTGTATTCTCAATTACCATAGATATATTGAAAGCATGCATTAAAATACATATTAACATACAAAACGGGCTCTCTTTTGAAATATAGATTCCTAATTTTATGGGTCGTTAAAAGCAAATTTAACCAAATGAACTTTCCAATCCTATCTGTGTAATGGTCAGATGTAGCAAAACCAAACCAAATGCTGAATAAATGCACCCTTGCCTCGTCGAGATTTGGTTTCCATACTTAACCGAAGAAAGCTCGCTCATGCGCAGTGATTGACTTCCGAGTCGACAAGTCGACAAAGCGAAATAATAGAGACTTTTGGCAAGCTTAAATTCCTAGTACGTATCGCGTATCCGTATGCATTTTGTGTGTGACGTCATCAATGTGTGTGTATTTCTCATACGTGAAACACCACACGGATACGGCAGCCCGTGTCGAACAGCTTTCATACGGGGAAGTCATTGTCGTCTTTTTAGACGCTGAAATGTTGTATCATAGCGTTTTTATGAATATACAGTGTATGTGTATTTTAGAACACGGAGGTATTCGGTGTGAATTTAACCATAATAAAGACTGGAATTTAACCTTATTTTTTATATTTTTTTCTCGGAATTTTCATGCTTTTCCCGCCTGTCTGCACGCTGGTTGATCTACGTGCTAGATTTAGGTAGATGTGGGAACCTGCAAATCTATAAATGATGTGATTCTATGGTAAATGGGTATAAATGATAAATTAGTGAAACCGAAAATTGCTGTCAAGTCAAAGTCAAAGATTTTTTACAATAAGATGCGACATTAATGTTTTATTATAGATGGTGGTGGTGATCTTGGTAGATAATAATCATGCTGTACAGAACTAAGCTCAGTTCAGGGACGCATACATACGCGACGCAAGAATCTGACAAAACTCTAAAACTACTCTGACGCAACGTGTCACTTATACGATACGAATACGTGATACGGATAGGGAAATGCCACTTGCCAAAAGTCTCTAATTGCATTTCGGCGACTTGTCGACTTGACGGGTTGCGAAGGCGACAAGTCGACAAAGCGAAATAATTGCATTTCGGCGACTTGTCGCTTTGGCAGATTGTGAATAAGTCGAAGGCGACCCGACAAATCGACAAAATGAAGGCGACGATTGTCGAGTTAGTTTGTCCCGTTGTCGGGTTGATTTTGTCAACTTGCACAACCCGATAAAGCGACAAGTCGACGAAATGCAATTATTTCGCTTTGTCGTGCCACGACTTGTCGCTTTCACCATTGAAGTGTACTAGAATTGTACTAGAAAGGAAGTCCGACTGGTGGTTTATGTTATACATCGCATGCGCGAAGTCAACATATACGTACCATATACGTCTTTACGTGTATAAATAGATAAAAAAAAAAACTGTCTTTTTTAATTAGATATATTTATTAAAGAAAAACTGTTTTGTTTGTAACATTATTAGATACACGGTACCATATACATATTTACGTCTATAATTAAATAAAAAAATATGTAGGAAATTTTCTATAAAATTCAGACCTTAATAAATGGTCTCAACATTTTGTCAATTTCAAATGTGCTATCAGTAATTTAAAACAATATGTATGCACACTGAAATTTCAAGGTAAACTTTTTGAAAAAAAAACATTTGAATGGATGTCTGTTTCTAAGTACAGCACTAGGCCATTCAATTTATTATAGACCTTTCAAGTAACGGGAATAGATTTTCAGGTCACCTAACGAAAAAAAATGAACCGAAATTTTAAAAGTGTTACGTGTCCGGATAAGCAACTTAGCCATTCTTAGTCAAAGCAACTCAATATTTTGAGCTCAAATTTTGAGACAAGGGATATACAACATTGCTCTATTTTTACGTTGAAATTTCATAATATTCAGACTTTTATTTTTGCGACTCTATTCAAATTGGGATAAACCCTTTAAATATTGGTCGTATTGACATTATAAAATTAGCATGAATGTAAGTCTAAATATCAGATAGTATCGTGGGTTTTTTCCATTCTTACCCAATATTTATTTAAGAAATGAGAACATTATCTAATGATACATAATTATTGAATCTGAAAACTATCTGTTGGGATTCTGTTGAAAATATTATTATTAATACCCCTTTAAATTCCTCAATTTCTTTATGAATGTGTGAATACCCCTTGAAACCCTGTACTTTATTTCTTTTGTAGGCCGATGAATATATCACTGCTACAACCCTCCAGAAATAACAAAGTGTGAAAAAGTAAATGTAAAATAATCCTTGACAGAATTCGAAATAAGAGTAGGTAATTAATTAGTCTGCACGCTGGGCTGGGCAAAATTTACTTCATAGAACACTGTTTGTCATTATTTGCCAAACCATGCAGAAAAATAGGAGATAAACCTCCATCTGTTAAAATATGCAGCCTGATCTTCTATTGCTATTCGGAGGTTTTCGGGTTATTTTTTGTTAATGTCTGTAATTGTTAAAATGAATAAAGGAGTTCTTTTTTGTGTATCTTATTGTTGTTGAAATATTCATTAGTAATATTGTTCTAACAAGAAAAGACCCCTGTACATATGTACTTCAAAATTGAGGGGTTGGGATGGTCTAGAGGACACTAGAGTGCTGTACATCAACCTCTAGCTGGCCGTTCACCTCTGACGGCTGTTGTGGTATCGATCCAATGTGTACAAATGAGCTTATTTTGCAGCATGGCTTCTCCCAGTCAGTAGTGCAAGGAGGGACAGTATGCCAAAGAACAGTGTCTAGTTGTGTAGATGGGATAGATACCGCAATATTAAGTTGATAATAAGTCAACATATTGTGATTTTTCTGACGATTTTATCCCTGAAAGGGCAATTTTTGCCGAGTTAATTGAATGCCAAAGAACAGTGTCTAGTTGTGTAGATGGGGCAATCTACACAACTAGACACTGTTCTTTGGCATACTGTCCCTCCTGCATTACCGAGTTAATTGAATAACTCGCTATTTTGCATGTCGTCATTTTGTTTTAGATGCACACGTCGACATAGCGCATGGCAATATTTTGCGAATATGTCGACATATACTACGGCGAAATGGAACATGTCGCCAAAGCTTCCGAATAGCAATATCTTACCGCAAACGTGTACATTTAAGACGAAATGGTATGGAAGCGTATAGGGGTCAATAGCGCGATAAGATACCGCAATATTAAGTTGATAATAAGTCGACATATTGTGATTTTTCTGATGCCATTTTTGCCGAGATAATTGAATAACACGCTAATTTGCATGTCGTCATTTTTTTTAGATGCACACGTCGACATAGCGCATGGCAATATTTTGCGAATATGTTGACATATACTACGGCGAAATGGAATATGTCGCCAAAGCTTCCGAATAGCAATATCTTACCGCAAACGTGTACATTTAAGACGAAATGGGGACATAAAACATAGCGTGTTGACTCAATTACCTCGGCAAAAATTGACTTTTCAGAGATAAAATCATCAGAATAATCACATTATGTTGACATAATACCAACTTAATATTGCGGTATCTATCGCGCTATTGACCCCTATACGCTTCCATACTTCCATAGCTAACAGCTACCAGAGTGAACTCCTAATACCATGGATGAAAAATAAACCAGTATTTTAGAATCAGTGTCATGTGGGTGCAAGTCAGGGAAATGTATCAGTGGGCGCTACTCTTGCCATTCAGCAAAGTTGTCTTGTACAGAACTGTGCAAGTGTGGTCAATGTGAAAATGAAAAGAAAAAAATTGTTAAAGAGACCGAATTTGATGTTAATACATTTAGTGACAGTGATGATGATGATGACGAAGATTAACTTTGATGACATTTCAAAAGCATATCACTCAACTACTGTCAAACATATCCCCTGGCTAGGAGATGATACAAATCGACTCTAGCATGTTCCATACAAGCGATAATTCTCAGAAAACATTCAACAACCAACCCTCACAGGCCCCAGAGATCTAACAAACAAAATAATCATTAGGCTTGTGTGCTCACACTGGGTCTTGTGCGTCATACAAAACCAGCAGTTACCATATACACCTGATAGTCTGCTATCAATTACAGATCTTTGTTACCCTTAATGGATTTCCAGAATTCTTTTTTCACCCATGACATTTGTGTTTTGAGTATTTATATCAAAATTTAACCAACAAACTGTTCCCAAGGATGAAGGCGAGATGTGTTTTCGCAACTATTCAATTTTATGTCAACTTCTGAATTGTTACTACAAAAATAGTATTTATTTGACAATTTTGACTAATTTCATCTGGCCCTAAATCAAGAAATTGCAAATATTTTCCTTGGAACTCCCGGATTTTGTGTTCCTAGTGTCATAAGCTTTACCGAGCTTGTACATAAACACAACAGGCCGTAGTTTTGTCAATTCGTCTAGTATTTCTTAAATTAATACATTTCTGGATGGTAAACGTTTTTTACCGTCCACCGGAGCCTGGTCTTATGACGTCATATAAGGATTGGCCCAGGGTTAGGGTTAGGGCTAGCCATGTCTACATCTCGAGACTGTGACGAAATCTGCAGGCCACAGCCCTTATCCTAACCCACAATCCTTATATGACGTCATAAGACCAGGCTGCGGTGGACGGAAAAAAATGCTTACCTTTCTGGATAGCCTGGCTCATGGTCGAAGTTTTGGTATTTGAATATTTCAAATTTCGGCTTTGACGTTTTCAGTGGCGACAGGGTTGTTTACGAGTGAAAAATTCCCCCAAAACGGCCTGGAAATACTCGGAATAGGTCGTCATTACCCGTGAATATGTCTCCTATTTCTGAAATTAATGCATTTCTGGATAGCCTTATTCCGTGAATGAGTGGTGGTTTTGTAATGAATATATTATAAAAATGGTTTATGAATCCGAAATCACGGAATTTTACTGACAAATACCGTTTACCTATCCTATACTGGTAATACACTAATAGAGATAGACTACATTAAACCATGGCCGTAGTTGAACATTGTGACAATTAAAGTGCCTCATAAAGTGGGTGAAGGGTGTGTCTCTATTTGATAATTAAATCTGTATGAGCCTAAAAAATCAAATGTATTCCTGAAAAACAATGTTTACTAATTAGTGATTAGCATTTAAAATTACATTCTTTTGTTTAAGGTAGCAACAGTCAGTTTTAACTTTTTAGCCAATCATATGACGTCGACGTTTTGGACTCGGTTAGGTGACATTTCGGACTTGTATAAGTGACGCTTCGGTAATAACTTGAATGGAACGGTTGAACACAGCTGTCAAATCAATTTATAATAAGCCAATCAACATAATGGAATCGTTTATAACGCACTTAAGAAAAGAATGATTTATTTGTTTATATCTATACTATCTATAGTGTATAAAAAGTTGATGATGAATTTATTGGAGGCCTGTTGAAGAGTGAAAGATACGAGAGTCTGGACTTTCGAATGGTAAACAGCACGTGGTATGGTAAACAGCACGTGCAACAGTTGCTTGTGTAGTACATATGTTCAGACTGACAAGACGAAAGGCCTCTTTGCAAAAATGTGAAATTTTCACTGTATTATCGAGTGTAGCTGATGTAATAAAGATCGATCTTGACTATTTTGTGTATTTCTTACGAAATTAGAGCCCGTTTTCACAACAAGGCACGAAAGAAAATATTTATTAACATAAAACACGTGGTTATTAAGAGGTCCCAGTACGATACTATATATCTTACAAATATTAAACAGTCTTTTAATTATTCATCGCAAAGTAAGTCCGAACCGTCGTCATACTGGGTCGCCTGTGTTGAGTCCGAAATGACGTGAGACCGAAATGTCGTACTATCTTTATGGTGGGAAGTTTGTTTGGTTTACCGACAAGAAAATCAAATACCATCGACCTTAGTACATGTAAAGGCAAATAGTTAAAGACAAGAGAGTATCCTGAAGTTGTCTTTTCCTCAAAAAATACAACGGTCACAAATCAACTAAACGACTGAAAGTGAAAGAGTAAGAGGGTTAAAACATGTCCTGCTATGTCCTGTTCTAATTGGAATAATGACTAAAAAAAACAAAAACACTGCGGAACTGGCAGAGGTGCGAAAGTGCAATAGCGACAAAACGGTAACCTGTCAAACAGGTTCTGATAAAATATTACAGGCAACAAAAAAGGAATGGAGAATACTAGTTAAAGGTAATTATTCTGTTATTATATATTTACTCCACATTTTCATGTGGACATATATTGTCGCAAATCGTGTAAAAATATTAGTCCGGGAGCTAGGTGGTTTTTATTCAACATGAAAGGTGCGGAAGGTTTGGAATGCTAATGGTGTATGGCTGGGTTAGGAGACCCCAGAAACCCAATTCTTAAGTTGCACCAGTGGTGGGTGTGGTAGGAGGGGCCACCCATAGTACCCCCAAAAATCGGTTTATTCAACATGGAAGGTGCGGAACCCACTTCACTGGCATTTGATAGAGGATTGTGCCCTGAACCAGGAAATATAACTTAAGAATGGAATTTTTGGTGGAAAGGTCACTTAAGAAGAGGTCAAAGGTCACCAATTTGCAACTTTTCGATTTTACTCTGAACTATTCTTTCGTTATCTCGTGATATATTTAACACAAAACATAACACAGAATTAATGAAATTATAGCTGTAAGTATCACATAATCTCAAAAATAACGAAAATATCACCGACATCGGTAATTAACATTTTAATCAACATGAAAAGTGCGAGTGTGAAACCAAGCCTAAAATGTGCGGAAAGGTATTAGAAATCATTATCATCAACAGAAATTTCTGGTTTCCAATGTACTTAAGAAGATGATAATTCTGATGTGCACCCAATGACCACTAATTAGAAATTAACATGAAAGTCACGACATTGGAACAAGGTGTAAAATGTAGGGAGTGACCATAGGATTCACTGCTTAAGAATGAATATTTTGGTGGTAAATAAAATTAAGAACATCAGATGTGACCAATGCCTCCAAAAATTCAGTGACAAGCAGTGAAATATGGCTGGAATGCTAAGTTTCCTCTTGATCTCTTGATACCAAAAGTGATCTATGTCATGTTATTGCAGACATCAATCAAGACCCAATCAACCAAAAACTAACTTAGGAGAGGCAACTGTGTTCGTCAGAGGAAGCAACGTCGAAGGTATGCTCATGGGTATCCAGTCTCAGATTCATCAATGTCCTCTCCAACCAATGACTCCCGGAGTTCACGACCGACCAAACCCATATGATTTTATACTGTCCTTCTCTCAACTCCGAACCATCTTCTTGCAATGGGTACTGGTTAATTCCGGCACCCTATCTCCATAGGAAAGTTCCAGGTCTTCCACCCATTCTGCTGGCACTGCTCTAAAGAGTGGCAGATATTTATTCAATTTCCTTTCATAAGCCTCTTCCATTCTTGCCTCCCAGGAGACGGTCAGTTCTACCAGGACGACTTGCTTGGTGCCTCTTGATCACAACGCAATGTCGGGTCGCATGGTTGTGCTAGCAACTTACTTTCTCGTCCGCACGGTCTCTAAGAATCATAACCTGTCTAGTTTTAGTGACCTTAAACTCCTCTGTGATAGATGAGATGGGTAACTGTAGCTTGCTACCAGTACTGTACAGCCCGATGCTACAAAAGCTTCTTGGAACTCCCAACCATTTGCGTAGATGTCTGCTAAACATCCGTTCCAGCTCCTCCACGGTTGTGAGTGTTACTTCGTATTCATTGCAGCCGAAAAGAGAACCACTGAGATGGTGCATCCTGTGACGATGCCCACTTCTAGTGTTCGCCACGCCGTTGTGTAGTCTGCCACATTAAACCGCATTTTGAAGTGGTCAAAGTAATGTTGCAACATACGTCTAAAATGCTCTGGAACGTGGTATTTCTCAAGTGTGAGATTTACCAGTTTGTGTGGTATACTTCCGTACGCATTTGCTAAATCCAGCCATAGCACCGCCAGGTCCCCTTTGTTTGCCTTGGCGTCCTGAATGATCTTCGTTAAGACACTTGAAAGCTCGAGGCATCCTGGTACTCCTGGAACACCGCCTTTTTGTACTGAGGTGTCGATGTAGTCATTTACCAACATATACTTTGTCAGACGTCTGGCTAAGATTGATAGACAAACCTTCCCTTAAACGTTGAGAAGCAAAATAGTTCTGAACTGCTTAATCTCCTTAGAGTCTTCCTCTCTCGGTATGCAGCATCCCTCTGCAATCAGCCAGCTATCAGGTAACTTTCCACGCCTCCATATCACCTTTATCAACATCCACATTCGTCTAGTAAGCCTAGGACAATTCTTGTAAACCTTGTAGGGAATGCCATTTGGCCCAGGTGCTGATCCTGCTCCCGTGCCCTTCAAAATGTTCTTCACCCCCTGCAGTTTCGGTTCTGAACTGTCAAGTGAAATCCTTGGTTCCTCAGGATGGATTAACCTTGGCTGGTCACCTAAGTCAAACCTATCCCATCCTAGTGTCTGTGAAATTATTGTTAGGGTCCGAAAAGTCAAAGGGGACAGGAAAGAAATAAAATGTGGTACTTAGGTTTGTTATCCACATTGTCCCTTTGCAAGGCCCTTCTAGTTGGGTACGAGACCTAAAATCCGTGACCATTTTGCGGGGAAGTTGTTTTGAAGGTGGTTTCTACATGAAAAAAGCCTGCTGAAGCGATTAAGCTTGGGTGCCTCTCTGTAAAATGCCGGTGGAAGCCGCTAGAGGGCCAAATTCAAAATGGTGGTCAGATATGACGGGGAAATATATAATTATGTAATATAGGCTTCTGATGTGTCTATTCGTATGTTTTAAGGGTCTATGAATCGAAATATTGTAATCAAAAATCCACCCAGCCACTAGTTTTGCCAATATGGCCGAAAAATCCAAGACGGCCACCATTTTTGGCCTGGTAAATAGTTTCGGGGTTGGTGTCTTCAATTTTGATGAATTTGTGTCTATAGATGGCAACCAGCAATAATACTAACCGATATTTATCATCTGATATACTCTGTAGTCCACTGATTTTGATTTTAATTTAATCAACGCTTAATAATGGAGCCATGTAATATTTGATCACGCATATAATCAACATCACCAACTTATCCAGTCAAAGTCAAAGTTTTACTAATCAGAATCCGATTCAAAAGATAGGTCCAGTTTGGATTGTTCAGATTCAGAAGTTGAAGTTTCATCGGAATCTTCATCACTTGCAGTGAAAAAGTATATCTTAAACGTCCTGGTAATGCTGGGTTCACATATCTAATTGAGCCGCACTGTCGATTATGGAGCAGTTTCCAACCTTTACCAACGGAAGAGTGTGTGATCTCAGACTTTCAGTAATTAAGCATTAAATAAGCCTGAAAATAAAATAAAGACACGACACAACTATCGTTATGCGAACAGTTGTTTTATTGATAGCTCGACGATGAACTTAACTACTGAGAATCGCAAGGATGAGGAGGATGCAGCTATTGCATTTATTTTCCTTGCTGGTGCTCATCTCAGAAAACAACATTGTCACGGTCGTATTTCATTTTAGTATCACTATCGGTCGCCCAAACTCTGCTGCGTGGCTCGTCTAAACTAATTACCTGTAATATATTAAGGCTCGCCCAAACTTTCTACCTGCAATGCACGTGCATACAGGTAGTATATAAGCCGGCCAATCGGGCTTGTTGGGAGATGAATTATGATAGTAATAATTATGACTGGTCACCGATAAATGGTATCGTCGAAGGTTGGTCTTGCCGATGGGTGGACATTTTGTAACGTCATAATTCCTTTAGTGCGCGCACTCGTGAAAGCATTGTTATGTTGTATATTTATGTTGTACTATATAAACTGAATTCTTTTTTATCTTAGTTTTATTCCCCAAAATTGTCACGCCTCGCCCATCCTGTGAAAAACATGTCCTCAAACAACGCCCACGGTTTTGGATCCGGCCAATTTTAGAAACACACCGGGAGATGTTCATTGTCTGTGTTCCCGGTCACAAGACCACATGTTCCGTGCGCGAGGTCACATGTTCCCTGGGTACAACCTACGGGAACAGGCACATTAAGGCCCTGTATCCATAGGCTGTTCACTTGTGGCGTGTTCCCTTGTGACCTTATGACGCGCCACAAGGACAATGAACCTTTGTTTTTTAATGTGCCTGTTCCCAGGGAACATGTGACCTGGCGCACGAACATGTGGTCTTGTGGCCGGGAACACAGACATTGAACTTATCAATTGTTTTGCAGGTGCACAAGAGGGAACACCTCATTACCAGTACGATATTATATGGAGGGAGATACATCTACACTGTTGAAATTCGTTACCATCGTACATTGCACACGCCACAAGGGAACAGCCTATGGATACGGGCGGGTAAAGGGTCAGATCACAAGGTCACAACGCCACAAGGAAACGTGTCATAAGGGAACAGTCTATGGATACAGGGCCTAAAAACAAAGGTTCATTGTCACAAGGGAACATGCCACAAGTGAACAGCCGATGGATACAGGGTCTTACATGGGTGCATTGTTAAGCGTAGAATAAATTAAATTCGAAATCCGTTGACGATCAGCTTATGAATATCGGTGAGTATTATTGTTGGTTGCCGTCTATCGACACAAATTCATTAAAATTGAAGACATCGACCCCGACTCTATTTTCCAGCCAAAAAATGGTGGCCATCTTGGAATTTTCGGCCATATTGGCAAAACTAGTGGCTGGATTGATTTTTGATTACAATATTTCGATTCAGGGACCCTTAAAATATACGAATAGACACATCAGAAGCCTATATTACATAATTTTATATTTTCCCGCCACATCTGACCACCATTTTGAATTTGGCCCTCTTGCGGCTTCCGCCAGCATTTTAGAGAGAGGAACCCAAGCTTAATAGCTTCAGCAGGTTTTTTTCATATAGAAACCATCTTCAAAACAACTTCCCCGCAAATTGGTCACGGATTTTAGGTCTCGTACCCAACTATTCATACTGCACCATAATGACTGTCTTTTAGCAATCGAAATTGTTCTTCTGATGCAACAGAACCACAGGAACAGATTAATTTTATGCCCCCTCTTTTCTATTAAAATCCGAAATTGTCATTATTTGTCTAGTTTGTATAAACCTGCTATATCTGTATTCTTTATTTATATATCCGCTTTTTATACTACACTTGCCCAAATTGTAGTAAGATTTTGGTGGGGTTTTTTCGTATATGGGCCAATTTGGAACAATACAATGTAATTATTATTTATATCAAAGTTTTACGAGTTGTTTAAACTATTGAGACACAAGAAACAAGCATTTTGTTTATATACAACTGTTGAACTGAGTGCCAAACATATAAAATGTCATTTAGCAACTTTAATTATCGTATAAAAATGTGAAATGTTGATTTACATTCTTCAAGTTTCAAAGAACACGGCTGTATATCGTTTTTAAAATCTCTTACATCGGAAACATGAAACATTGCTTGAACAGCTAAAACTAAGAATGTAACAAATTCTTTTTTATTTACAAAAAGAAAATCTTTGTGGACGCCTTGAAAAAGAAATCATAAAGATTGATTATGCTATATCAAAAGAAACGTCTGTATACTATTACTATATATGCTTCAATATTTCTATTACTTCTTTCATGTATTCGGTACTAGGCTTGAAATTCATACACTTTTAAGGCCATGAGACACAACAGCTTGATTTTCAACAATTTCCCATAATTACCCCCAGATTTATGGCCCTTGATCACTTATAGGTTATATCAGATTGACTTTAAATTTATACACAGTGTTTATGACCAGGACATTGAGGTGCCTATTGAGTACTAATCTTTACTACAAGAATTATTGCCCTTGATCACTTTGAAAAATCTTGTGGACAACCTGGAGGTTAAAGTTAATATCCGATCGATTTTAGATTTATACATAGTGTTTAGGGTCATGAGATGAGGAATCCTATTGATATTTAACGATTTACGAAAATACTGCCAGCATTATGGCTCTTGATCACTTTTGAAAATCTTATGGACGCACTAGAGTCTACAGTTGGTATCTAGATTTAGACACAATATTTAAGGACAAGAGACGAGGAAGCCTGTTGATGACCAACGATTTACGATAACTATGGCCCTTGATCACTTTGAAAATTGTTGCGGACACTCTAGAGGCTAAAGTTAATATCTGATTGACTTTAATTTTATACATGGTGTTATGAGAGGAAGATTGCTGTTGATTTCCAGCGATATCCGATGATAATTACTGTCAGTGTTAGTGCCCTTGATAACTCTAGGGGCTAAAGTTAGTATCTGATACACTTTAGATTTATATACAGTGTTTAAGGTCATGCGATAGTATCTGATTTCCAAAGATTTCCGATAATTACTACCAGCGTTATGGACCTTGGCCACTTTGAATAATCTTGTGAGTGCTCTAGAGGCTAAATTTGGTCTCCGATTGACTTTAGTCTTATACACAATGTCTAAGGTCTTAAAATGAGGAAGCTTATTGATTTCCAGAGGTATGGCTCTTGATCACTTTGAGAGAGAGAGAGAGAGAGAGAGAAATGGGGTTTAAGGTCAACTCGACACAAACTAACATATGGTTTAATTCTTATTTCAATAATTCGCATGCGTGCAGGGGTCTTTTAGCTTTGGGAGGAAACCGGAGGTCCCAGAGAAAACCCACGTGGTTGGACAGGCTGATCACTTTGGAAAACCTTGAAGATGCTCTAAAGTTAATATCCGATTGACTTGAAATTTATACACAATGGTTAACTAACTGAGAGGAGGAGTCTAATTATGTTTATAGGGCAGATCTAGAAAAAACAAACAAATTGTACTGATTTCTGATAATCACTTAATAGAATGTTACTCGTGCTCAGATTTTAGATTCGTAAATGTTTTCATTACTGACCAAAACTAACATATGTGACAACCTTTGTCGACTGCCGGACGATTTAGCTGCTGTTGGTTCTCTTTTGTGCCAAGGGGTTGATTTGTTCCGCTCTTTGCAATTCCTTTTGTTAAAAGGTTCTTTGACACTTTTAAAAATTATTTGTATTTTATAGTTTATTCATTTTGACTAAAGTGCACATAATTATTTAGAGAATGCTTAATATATATATAAAAAAAACTTTTTCAACAGAATTTATACGAAGGGTGTAAATTTGTTACTTTCGAGGCGAAATACATAATATATTCAATACTTTGTAATTTCATATGCATGCACTTAATCTTTCCTTAAACTACCCCCCTCCCCTCTGAGATGACTAAATATTGAGCTGATTTAGTCAATGATTAAGAACAAGTCAACGTTCGAGAATACCACATTTTATGGTATTCTCGAACAATGATTAACTCAATGATTAGGCTAATCAAAGTTTATAAAAATCTTAGCTTAAAATTTAATCAACTTTTCAGAATATGGCTGGTCGAAAAGTCAGAGATGAAATCTATCATTTGCACTAATCCACTTTCGAAAATACGGACCGTGATTAACAAAATGCCGGCCCTTCATGCGCAATAGTGGGTCCATGTTTATAACCCGAAAATCTTGGTTCCTTTCGATGTTCATACATATTGGATCCTAACTTCCTGAAATATGGCCACTGATTTTACGAAAAATGATGCATTTAGCTTTTGGACCATAGCGGTCACAATTTTAATCCAATTTTAAAAACCGTTTTAATATTTCATTGGTATATAGTGATGAACGTTGAGTTTTGAATTTGTGCAAAAAATTGCTTCTTTTTTTAGCATGTTCTTTGTCCATCTCTTGCAAAATGTGGGTGTATCTTGCATGGCAATCGCTTGTTTGAAATTAAAGCTACAACCAGTACATAGATCTACCAAAAAGCCAGTGTTTTTATTTAATTACTGTTGAATTTCGGGTTTTTGAAGATTTCAAGAATGAATGAATAAAATTCTGCATGAAGCAGAATGAAGTGTTTTATGAGGAAAATCTTGCACGGACAAAGGCGCCACATACTACTCGTATTTACGTTCTGATCGACTAGACACTAGACATGAATAAACTATAAAATACAAATAATTTTTAAAAGTGTCAAAGAACATTTTAACAAAAGGAATTGCAAAGAGCGGAACAAATCAACCCCTTGGCACAAAAGGGAACCCACAGCAGCTAAATCGTCCGGCAGTCGACAAGGGTTGTCACATATTTTTGTTTTGGTCACAATTTTAATCCAATTTTAAAAACCGTTTTAATATATCATTGGTATATAGTGATGAACGTTGAGTTTTGAATTTGTGCAAAAAATTGCTTCTTTTTTTTAGTATGTTCTTTGTCCATCTCTTGCTAAATGTGGGTGTATCTTGCATGGCAATCGCTTGTTTGAAATTAAAGCTACAACCAGTCCATAGATCTACCAAGAGGTCAGTGTTTTTATTTAATTACTGTTGAATTTCGGGTTTTTGAAGATTTCAAGAATGAATGAATAAAATTCTGCATTAAGCAGAATGAAGTGTTTTTTGAGGAAAATCTTGCACGAACAAAGGCGCCACAACCTACTCTTATTTACATTCTGATCGACTAGACACCCTCCGCTGGCACCAAAAAGTGATACTAAATATTTAAAAAATATCTAATTCTAATAATTACTAGCTGAGAGTACAACCAATCAACTTGTAACTCTATCCATATATTCATTTTTGCAGGTACACGATTTTGATCCTGTGCCTATTAAAATCTTTACCATGTCTATTGTTATAAGACACGTAAACAAGATGTCTCTATGAAGGAGAAGCCGACAAACAACAACACCCTCTCATAGAATTGTTTTCTGTATTTTGCAATGGAATATGAATGGGCGTGTCCAATTCCTGGCACTTCTAAACCGGACACCTTTGCACAGCTATACAAGTTGGCTAACATAATTCAGGCTGCTATTTCATTAGTCAGAGGAGTTGAAACTTGGCCATCACTTTTAAATTTATTATATGGTGCTGCAGTATTGGTGTATTTTCAACAGAAAAATTGAAGCTACAGAGACTTGAAATAAAATGAAAGTGTTATAGCCCTTTAATAAAAAAAAATTAAATCGATATTTCACCTTTTTAGGCTTTTAACCGTATCAAAGTGCATTTTAGGTTTTATTTATATAACTTTGCAAATGTTGTTGTTGTTCTTAGTGCTTAACGTCCGCTGGTGTTGTTCTTAGTGCTTATCTCCGCGCATGCGCAGGTGTCTTTCTTTTGGGATGAAACCGACGTATCTGCAATTAACCCACTAGGTAGAGAAGCCCACATCAGGGATAGAAATTGCAATTGCAAGCCAGATATGATCGGTCAGCTACAGGTCGAAGCAGGGCTCTCTGGACCACTACGCTACCCCCACGTAATTCAAATTGATAAATAAATTGATGGGGTTGATTTGGTAAACAGGGTTAATGCTGACGTACTATTGTAAGAATATTTTGAATGGGGCTTAAGGTCCCACTTTCCACTCTTTTCTCCTGTAGTAGGGGTATCGTATATTGGTTTATAGGGAAATGAAATGAAATGGGGTCCTACTCTTCTACACCTAATCTGGGCTAATTGTGCCATACAGTGTGCTATGAGGGAAATTTTGCCCGGGCAGCGGCTCTACTTTATATCGAGTTCCAACTGCCAAGGGATCTTTTACGTGCACGCAAATGTATGTACGGGACCTCGTTTTTTTTGTCCCATCCGTACGACTAGACTCTACATCACTACGCTATCCCTTCCCGCAACGTAATTTAAATTGATAAAAAAAATTGATGGGGTTGACTTGTTGAACAGAGTTAATCCCGATGTGCTATTGTAAGAATATATAGAATGAGGCTTAAGGTCCCACTTTCCACTTTTCTCCTGCAGTTTGAGTAGAAATGGGTAATGAAATGAAATGGGGTTTAACGTCCTACTCTTCTGCGCCTAACCTGGGCTAATGGAAGTAGAGGGATGTGATAATAGTCGATTCCTTTGGTACGATGTTATAAACATGTGGAGTGGTATAAAAATAAATAATATAAAAAAATATTCGACCCTCGACACCCCTAACCCCTATGTACATACCCCCTGAATATGGGTGCCCCTTAATCAGCCAAAATATCAGTTTTCTGTCATTCCACCACTAACAAGTTTGTTTAGAATGCCTTTGACAGGTTCATATGCAGGTTTTCGTGGTCCAATATGACGGCAATCCAATATGATGGCACCGCATATATATATCTTGTGCTTTTCGACCAAATACAGTGTTGTAATATTATGTCGACTACTATGTTTTTGATGTCGTAGAATCCAAATTTGTGGTGATTTCAAACATAGAAGGAATCACTTACAACGTATTGATGATATTATGTCGACTACTATGTTTTTGATGTCGTAGAATCCAAATTTGTGGTGATTTCAAACATAGAAGGAATCACTTACAACATATTGGTAGAACTCCAAATTGGCCCCATAAACAGATGCTGGCAACCTTTTATGGTCCTTTAATAAACTGAAAATGTCACCTTGTTCAGGTACTCGAGCATATATCTAACTTCGATATAATCAAATGATTATCGCTACGTATGATATGCCTGCTGCAATGAAAACGTTGAAGAGAAACAAAAGCTTTTGCAGTAACAGGTGAAAGCCAAATCAAAGGACTTGATTGAATCACAATCTTCTGGTGCATTCCGAGGATATAGTATTATCGCTAAGTATGAAATTCCTGTAGGAGCGAAAGCCCGCTACGAGAAACAGAAGCTTTTGTAGCAAGGAAATAGCAATCGCATTCCTTGACAAAATGCAGAAAAATCATTTGATTATATGCTGATTATATAAGATATGCTGCCTTGATAGTACCTAAACAAAGTGACATTTGTTTTTGTTTATTAAAGGGACATAAAAAGTTGCCAGCATCTGTTTATGGGGCCAATTTGAAGGTTTACCCAAGCAATCTTACCTGTAAAGCAGATGTACAATGAAGAGTGATTTGAATTCAGTCCAAGAAAGGAAATAGCAATCGCATTCCTTGACAAAATGCAGAAAAATCATTTGATTATATGCTGATTATATACGATATGCTGCCTTGATAGTACCTAAACAAAGTGACATTTTTTTTGTTTATTAAAGGGACATAAAACGTTGCCAGCATCTGTTTATGGGGCCAATTTGAAGGTTTACCAAAGCAATCTTAGCTGTAAAGCAGATGTACAATGAATAGTGATTTGAATTCAGTCCGAGAAAGCTTCACTTTGCCAAAATACATATTTGCGGCCACATTTTGGTCGCCATATTGGATTGCCGCCTTATTGGATTGCTGCTGGTCATTTGCAATGTCATATTGAGACTAACAGACGACGAAAACCTGCATATGAACCAGTTAAAGACATTCTAAACAAACTTTTTTTGTAGTGAAATGACCGAAAAACTGATATTTTAGCTAATTTGAGGTACCCCTTTTTCAGGGTGTATGTACATGGGGGTTAGAGGGTTTGGGTCAAATTTTTTCCGTATTATGGATTTTGATACTCCTCCACGTGTTTTAAGCGCCGTACTGACATACGCCATACAGTGTGATATAAGGGAAATTTTGCACGGCCAGCGGCGCTACGGCCTACTTTATATCGATTTTCTAACTGCCAAGGGATCTTTTACTTGCGTGGAAATGTATACACGGGACTCGGTTTTTTTGTCCTATCCGTACGACTAGACAGTTGTCATTGACAGGCCCTCATTTATGCATCAATGACAAGGGGAAACCATGCCCGAAAATCGAGATGAACTTTCTCCGGCAATGCAGGAATCGAACACCCGACCTCCAGGCTAGCGAGCCAGCGTCTACCCACTTAGTCACGTGATCCCCCTGGTTTATAGAGAAATAATTGGTATAGATAATGTTACTTCGAACAACATACATGTCCTACATCTATCTGCATTTTAGTAGAATTTTAGATAAAATCGAAACCACGCCAGCTGCCTCAAAGACAGACCTTATGATACACCGCGCATGGCTAACCATCCGACCCCCCCACCCCCACCCCGGTGAGAAAGGAACATTACCGTTTCGACTTAATTGTCCCCCGCCTTCCAGGAAAGTGGGAGACTGTTAAAAACCACGCCAGCTGCCTCATAGACAGACCGTATGATACATCGCGCATGGCTAACCATTTGACCATCCCCCCACCCCCGGTGAGAAAGGAACATTACCGTTTCTACTTAATTGTCCCCCGCCTTCCATGAAAGTGGGAGACTGTTAAAATGGGTTCGCCAGTCTGTCTTTCTGTCCATCCGCCTGTCTGTCTGTCTGTCACACTCTTTTGGACACAATAACTATCCTCCTTATTGAGTTAGAATGTTGCAAACTTGGTGTAGGTGTTTATTAGGGTCATACCTTGATGGGGTTCGAAGATGAGCATTTTCTGCTTAGGGTAAGCAGAGATAAGCAATTTGATTGTTTGATGCTTTGGGACATGATAACTTTAAGTCTAAATAAGTGAGAGTGATGAAACTTGGTGTATAGTTTCATTACATCAATATGAAAGCTTATTGTTTCTGTTAAAGATATTAAGCTTCCATATGTATTTACATATGAAGGCTTATTGTTTCTGTTCAGTTTATTATTATTATTTATTTTATTTTTTGTTCTTTTCCTGCAAATCTTATATCTAACCATTGGATCTTTCTGATCTTTCTGAAATTAAGGTTCAAAGTTTTCAAAAGATTCGATAAAATATAGGTCAGATCAACTTGATTTTTTTTTTCAGTACTAAGTACGACATTACTAATGGTGTTTGTAGCTCAATCCGGAAGTGCCACCATCTTGAAATGTGAAATATCCTTATTTCACTTACAGACACGGGAGTTATATTTTCTGAATCCCAGACGAAATGCCTAAATAATGGTCCTGGCAGAATTTTGATTTAGGTCAACTGGTAGTCGGCATTTTGAATTGAATCTGGAAAACGTTGAAAAGTCTACATAAACGGGCTTGTAAATAAAAACTATAGGCCTAAGTTTAATACATTTCTGGATAGCCTGGCCCATGGTCGAATTTTTGGTATTTGAATATTTCAAAATTTCAAATTTCGCCGTTGACGTTTTCAGTGCCGACAAAGTTGTTTACGTGAGAAAAGGAGGCATTAAATTAACGTAACTTCTGAGCGATGCAAGGTAGATAACTCTGGTAAATGACGTCAACTGTGTATCCCATGTTTGGATAACCGCTTGCCCTGCTTATATCGCTGACATTATTAGTTCCGTCCCTGTGATTTGCTGAGGCTGGCGTTCATGTAGGCTGTGACAGTACATGTATTTAGACATTCGGATGGTACGAAAATCCCACTCGGCAAATCTCGGCAGATTCCGTAAACTACATCTAGCCTCGACTGTAGACAGTGAGTGTATGTACCTATGCCCATACATTTGCGATGCGGCTACCGGTTTACTTTAACAGGAAAACTTGACTCTATTACACAAATTGGGAACCCATTCGGCTAGCGACCTATTCAACCTATCGAGCTGCAACCTGTTCGTTGGAAACCTATTTAGAATAAAGACAACAGTCGCCTTAACTTATCTGTTTATCAACCAATAAAATCCAACGTTATGTCTATCAAATGAAAGTAGAATATATTATTTTTTATCCATTCCTTTAGCTCAGAATAGAAGTGTAATTTCGTCAGTTGGATCGGGCGAATAGGTCGCTAGCCAAATAGGTCGCCAACTTGTGTTCGGAATGGGCGCAGCCATGTTTCATCCGGGACCTTTAAAGTAGTTCCAATATGGCGCAATGCATCGTACAGCAGAGTTTAGATTGTCCGAAATCTCCCGAGGTTTGCCGAGTGACGAAAATCCCTGGCAGCTGTAATTCGAAATAAAAGTAGACCGTCTATCCGGGCTAAATTTCACAGATGGCACCCTGTATGACATAAGTCCGTCTTCATTAGCCAATTGTTGTAGAAAAGTAAGACGACAAACCCCATTATATTTTGCTTTAATTTCGTCACGAAAAGCGCTATCTATGAAATTCTGTATCGCTTCATGCAACTTGAATACAAATTGTTGGAAAAGCACTACCATAAAGTCAGTCTGGGCCTTGCTTCTCGAAATCTTAACTGAAGATTAAATCCAAATTTTAATAGATACTTCAATTTTGATTCGCTAAGCCCTAAATCGATCTTATATCATTCAATCAAATTACTAATGTTTGGATTTTATCTTAGTTAAAATTTCGTGAAACACGACCCAGGTCGGTAAGGTAAGGAATCAAAAAGAAGTAGTGTTTGCCAACCGTATCACACCCGATGTTGTTTTCAATTTCAGCATCGATTCCCCGAATGTACGTGTAGGGTCTCCCGTGCAACCTCGTGGATTTTCTCGAGGTCCTCCAGGAGAATGGAGGTCCCCTGGTTTCCTCCCACTGCTAAACCCTTACGCGCAAGCATATTATTGAAATAAAATTGAACCATACGTTAGTCTCAAAGTGACCTAGAGTGTGTCGAGTTGTCGATAAACCCCATTTGGTTCTCTCTCTAAATTTCAGCACTCCTAACTCTAAAACTAAATGCAAGGAACGGGCCTGTTTACATTGAAGATGTATAATTATAATAATTGTATTAAACTTTTCTGAAATTGTTTGCTTGAATTATATCTTTGTCAGTGGCTAAGTGGGTAAAGCGCTGGCTCGCTAGCCTGGAGGTCGGGTGTTCGATCCCTGCATTGTGCATTGGCCGAGAAAGTTCATCTCGATTTTCCGGCGTGGTTTCTCCTTGTCAGTGATGCAAAGCGGAGGGCCTGACAAGGACAAATGTCTAGTCGTTCGTATGGCACCTAACCTGGGCTAATGGAAGACGGGCATACGCCATACAGTGTGCTATGAGGGAAATTTTACCCGGGCAGTGGCGCTACGGCCTACTCTTATATCGAATTCCAACTACCAAGGGATCTTTTACGTGCACTCCAATGTGTACACGGGACCTCAGTTTTTCGTTCCACCCGAACGACTAGACAACTGTCCTTGTCAGGCCCTCCGTTCTGCATCACTGACAAGAGAAACCACGTCGGAAAATCGAGATGAACTTTCTCGGCCAATGCAGGGATCCGACCTAATCATGGGCGTCGAACTAATTTAGAATTTTGATACTTTTACCTAGCAATCCTCATTATGTTGCTTTTGATGTCGCCACCGTGTGCTCAATTTGGCGACTGAGCATCTGATCGGGACCAATATGGTGATACAGACGACTCGCTCTTCGCCAGGTTGAAAGGCTAAAATTGAAAATAACATGGAAATGAAATGAAATGAAATGAAATGGGGTTTCGTGTCCTACTATTTTGCACCTAACCTGGGGTAATGGAAGATGGGTATACGCCATACAGTGTGCTATCAGGGAAATTTTGCCCTGGCAGTGGCGCTACGGGGCCTTCATCTCATATCGAATTCCAACTGCCAAGGCATCCAGCAAAATGGGTCTTTTAAAATTGATGTAAGTGTATCGAAAATGAAATGAAAACTGGTTTAACGTCCTACTGTTCTGCTCGAACTGGGCTAATGTATTGAAATCCATCTGTCAAGGGATCTTTTACGTGTACACGATGTATACACGGGCCACATTTTTTGGTCCAATCCAAAGGATTAGACAGCTGTCCTTGTCAGGATCTCTTTTCAGCATTACGAACAAGGACAAACCGCGTCGGAAGAGACTGATAAATTTTCTCTGCCAGAGTTATGGTCCTTGATCTCTTTGAAATATCTTTTGGACGCACTAGAGGCTAAAGTTAATAACCAATTGATTTTAAATTGATACACAGTGTGTAAAGTCACAAGAGGCAGAACTCTTTCCTAAAATTACTGTCAGAGTTATGGCCCTTGACCGCTAAAGGCTAAAGCTGATGTTTGATTGACTTTTTAAGATTTATTCAAGGTGTTTAAGGTCATGAGATGAAGAAGCTTATTGATTTTCAGAGATTTCCTATTTGCCGTGTTTTATACTACTGGGGGATACTTGTCATCCATCATTCTAGTCATGGCTAGCTGCATATTGGAATCCCGAATACTTTACAATTCATTCATTATTCTGTTGTTTTCTAATGATCGTTTAGAATTAAATCCTGAAATGTCTTCATTAAAGATACGTGAACAGCTTATATGTGAATCCCGAATAACGAGGTAAAAAACGAATAACAAACAGCTCGGTATTCGCTGCTTGAATAACAATGTGGACTGTTTATTGTCTAGAGATCGTTTTGCTGTGTTTTATACTACTATTGGATACTTGTCATCTATCATTATAGTCATGGCTAGCTGCATATTGGAATCCCGAATATAAAGTTGAATAACGAATAACGAGGTGACTTGTCTCGTTATTCGCCGCTTGAATAACAATCTGGTTTATTTACCGACTATAGGCCATTTAATAGTTTTTCTAATGCTAGGGGATACTTTGCAATCCATTATTCTATTGTTTTCTAATGATCGTTTAGAATTAAATTCTGAAATATCTTCATTACAGATACATGAACACCTTATATGTGAATCCCGAATAACGAGATGAAAAAACGAATAACAAGCAGCTCGCTGTTTGCTGCTTGAATAACAATGTGGACTGTTTTTGGTCTAGAGGTCGTTTTGCTGTGTTGTATACTACTGCGAGAGACTTGCCATCCATCATTCTACTCATGGCTAGCTGCATATTGGAATACCAAATATAAAGTTGAAAAACGAATAACGAATAACGAGGTGACTTGCTTCGTTATTCGCCAATAACAAGGTAAGTCACCTCGTTTTTCACCGCTTGAATAACAATCTGGTTTATTTACCGACTATACTTCATTTAATCTGCTTCTACTGCTAGGGGATACTTTGCAATCCAGTATTCTGTTGTTTTCTAATGATCGCTTAGAATAAAATCCTGAAATATCTTCATTAAAGGTACGTGAACACCTTATATGTGAATCCCGAATAACGAGGTAAAAAAAAAAAAACGAATAACAAACAGCTCGTTATTCGCTGCTTGAATAACAATGTGGACTGTTTATGGTCTAGAGATCGTTTTGCTGTGTTTTATACTACTGGGCGATACTTGTCATCCATCATTCTAGTCATGGCTAGCTGCATATTGGAATCCCGAATATAAAGTTGAATAACGAATAACGAGGTAACTTGTCTCGTTATTCGCCAATAACGAGGCAAGTCACCTCGTTTATCGTTATTCGCCAATAACGAGGCAAGCCACCTCGTTATTCGCCGCTTGAATAACAATCTGGTTTATTTACCGACTGCTAGAGGATACTTTGCAATCCATTATTTTGTTGTTTTCTAATGATCGTTCAGAATTATATGACCACCTTATATGTGAATCGCGAATAACTTGGTGAAAAAACGAATAACAAAGAGCTCGTTATTCGCTGCTTGAATAACAATATGAACTGTTTTTGGTCTAGAGGTCGTTTTGCCGTGTTTTATACTACTGGGAGAGACTTGCCATCCATCATTCTGGTCATGGCTAGCTGCATATTGGAATCCCGAATATAAAGTTGAATAACGAATAGCGAGGTGACTTGCCTCGTCATTCGCCAATAACGAGGCAAGTCACCTTGTTATTCGTTATTCGCCGCTTGAATTACAATATGTTTTATTTACCGACTAACCGACATTTAATATGTTTTCTACTGCTAGGGGATACTTTACAATTCATTCATTATTCTGTTAATTTCTAATATCGTTTAGAATTAAATCCTGAAATATCTTCATTAAAGATACGTGAACACCTTATATGTGAATCCCAAATAACGAGGTAAAAAACGAATAACAAACAGCTCGTCATTCGCTGCTTGAATAACAATATGGACTGTTTATGGTCTAGAGATCGTTTTGCTGTGTTTTATACTACTGGGGGATACTTGTCATCCATCATTCTAGTCATGGCTAGCTGCATATTGGAATCCCGAATATAAAGTTGAATAACGAATAACGAGGTAACTTGTCTTGTTATTGGCCAATAACGAGGCAAGTCATCTCGTTATTCGTTATTCGCCAATAACGAGGCAAAACACCTCGTTTTTCACCCCTTGAATAACAATCTGGTTTATTTACCGACTACATGTCATTTAATATGATTTCTACTGCTACTGGATACTTTGCAATCCATTATTATGTTGTTTGCTAATGATCGTTTAGAATTAAATTCTGAAATATCTTCATTAAAGATACATGAACATCTTATATGTGAATCCCGAATAACGAGGTGGAAAAAAACGAATAACAAACAGCTCGTTCTTCGCTGCTTGAATACAAATATGCCTGTGTTTGGTCTAGAGGTCGTTTCGCTGTGTTGTATGCTACTGGGAGAGACTTGCCATCCACCATTCTAGTCATGGCTAGCTGCATATTGGAATGCCGAATATAAAGTTGAATAACGAATAACGGGGTGACTTACCTCGTTATTCGCCAGTCACCTCGTTATTCGTTATTCACCGCTTTAATAACAATCTGTTTTTTTTTACCGTCTATACGTCAATTAATATGTTTTGTACTGCTAGGGGATACTTTACAATCCATTATTCTGTTCTTTTCTAATGATCGTTTAGAATTAAATCCTGAAATATCTTCATTAAAGATACATGAAAACCTTATATGTGAATCCCGAATAACGAGGTGAAAGAACGAATAAAACACAGCTCGTTATTCGCTGCTTGAAAAACAATGTGGATTGTTTTTGGTCGAGAGGGTCGTTTTGCTGGGTTTTTTTTTATACTACTGGGAGATACTTGTCATCCATCATTCTAGTCATGGCTAGCTGTATATTGGAATCTCGTATATAAAGTTGAATAACGAATAACGAGGTAACTTATCTCGTTATTCGCCAATAACGAAGCAAGTCACTTCGTTATTCGTTATTCGCCAATAACGAGGCAATTCACCTCGTTATTCGTTATTCACCGCTTGAATAACAATCTGGTTTATTTACAGTCTAACCGGCATTTAATCTGCTTCCATTATTATGTTCTTTTATAATGACCTTTTAGAATTAAATCAAGAATATCATTATTTAAGATACATGAACACCTTATATGTGAGTCCCGAATAACGAGGCGAAAAAACGAATAACAAACAGCTCGTTATTCGCTTCTTGAATAACAATGTGGACTGTTTTTGGTCTAGAGGTTATTCGCCAATAACGAGGCAAGTCACCTCGTTATTATGTTGTTCACCGCTTGAATAACAATTTGGTTTATTTACCGACTATACGTCGTTTAATATGTTTTCTACTGCTAGGGGATACTTTGCAATCCATTATTCTGTTGATTTCTAATGATCCTTTAGAATTAAATCCTAAACTATTTTCATTAAAGATACGTGAACACCTTATATGTAAATCCGGAATAACGAGGTGAAAAAACGAATAACAAACAGCTCGTTATTCGCTGCTTGAATAACAATGTGGACTGTTTTCTGTCTAGAGGTCGTTTTGCTGTGTTTTATACTACTGGGGGATACTTGTCCTCCATCATTCTAGTTATTGGTGAATAACGAATAATGAAAAACGACCCAACTTCACACTGCCAATATATTTTACTATAGTAATAGTAATACTATAGTCTTACTTATTTATCATTACCGTTTTATGAGTATGTGGCCTGTAGATATAAATAAAACTTATATTGATAATTAATTAATGCCTTGTGTCATTCTTTCGGTCAAATGCTAGTTACTGAGTCGAGCCCACACTATGATTGATCCGAGCTCTTTAGCGAGCCACAAAAGACAGTCCCGTTACAGGACTAAGGCCAGTATTTTCGAAAGTGGATTAGTGTTAATCAGAGATTTACTCTGTGACTTTTCGACCAGCCATATTCTGAAAGGCTGATTAAATTTTAATCTAAGAATTTTATAAACTTTGATTAGCCTAATCATTGAGTTAATCATGATTAAGTACAAGTCAAAGTTCGAGAGTACCAAATTTTATGGTATTCTCAAACGTTGACTTGTACTTAAAGGTACAATTCCGATAAGAACAGAGTCTCAAAAATTAAAGTCCGGGTATTTATGAAATTTATGGACCAAAATATAGTTGCTTGGTGTATTTTACCTTGTCTCCAAATTTCAGCTCAAAATATTGAGTCGTTTGGACGTGAACGTCAACACTGCTTATCCGGACACGTAACCCTTTTAAGATTTCGGGTCAATTTTTTGGGTGACCTGATATCGATTAATGTTTCTTGAGAGGTCTATACAGTGAATGACCCATGCCCTGTACTTGATAACAAAAGGTAAATTTCACCTACATATTATTTTTATAGAAAAAAGTCTGGTTTTATCCAGATACTGTATAATAAAACGTTCTCCATTTCCATATGAAGACTGTCAGGTTTAAGTTGGTTTAAGTTATTTACAAGCGTATCACAAATATCGGGTTAGTAGGTGGGCCTTAGGTTATGGATTATAAAGGATTTTAACACAAAATTAAGCAGTTTTATCCCCCAAAAAGTTATTGGGATTGGCACTTTAATCATTGACTAAATCACCCCAATATTTAGTCATCTCAGGGGGTAGTTTAAGGATAGATTCGGTGCATGCAAATGCAATTACAATGTATTGAATATTACAGAAATTATCATTTTTCATTGAATTCAGACACATTGCACTTATATTTCGCCACGAAAGTAACAAATTTACATTCATCGTAAATTCTGTTGAAAAAGTTTCTTTTTATATATTAAACATTCTTTATAAAATAAAACATATAAATAATTATGTGCACTTTAGTCAAAATGAATAAACTACAAAATACAAACAAGTGTCAAAGAACCTTTTAACAAAAGGAATTGCAAAGAGCGGAACAATTCAACCTCTTGGCACAAAAGGGAACCCACAGCAGCTAAATCGTCCTGGCAGTTTTTTTTTGGGGGGGGGGATTTTTTTGGTCAAATGAAGACATTTACGAATCTAAAATCTGAGTACGAGTAACAACCCGGGCGAGCGAGACCCGGGTCGAAAATATAAAAAATCAATAAAATTTTCACTTTTGATGGGCATTTGGCAATGTCGAGATTTCCCGTTGATGTGTATTTCGCGTGATGACGTCATCAATTTTTCAAAGCAACTCCCGAGGTGGGATGCGAGAATGCTGTTTAACGGCTAGCTCTGTATAATTTTATCCCGCCAGCCGCCATTTTGAATAAATTATAAAATTCCAAATCGTCTGCTATTTTTCCAATAAAAGTCGCTCAGATTTTGACCTATTTCTCGACATTTCTTCCAAACAGGTAAGTTTCAAACCCCAAAAAGCATATTGCGCATTGTTTGGCCCTAAAAATTTATGCACTCCCATCTTCTATAGAGTGTAAATAGTGTTAGTTCGCGATTTGAGCCCGATCGAAGTTGCGACAATAGATTTACTGGATGCCGCCAAATTTGTCGTCTGATCGTAGAAAGGTAGAAATCGTTGATATTCTTGCCGCATATTTTTACCTGTGCATTGAGTCCATCGTCATAATATTGACAAATAACCACAAAATAAGAAATAATAATATTTAGTTATCAATTTAAAGGTTGCTGATTAGTTTATTTTTCTCGCATATAGACCGTATTACCCTCTTTAGTGCGCATGCGCTCCTTCTGGCGAATAAATGTAAACAAACCCGTTTCGGCTGCTGTCCAAATGGCAAATTGGTGTGTGATCAATTGTTCAAATTCGTATTATAAACTACAACGGTGGATGCAGTCTTTTTGTGAGGTACACAATTCTACTAAAGAACATTGTAGCTGCCAAAAACCTTTTGATTTGTTACCATTTCCCAATGAAAAACAGGCCGATACAAGGAAAACATGGATTAGAAACGTTAATCGCAACGATAGTCAAAATGTTTGGATACCCAAGTCACACAGTAGGATATGCACAGTGCATTTTGCCGATGGAAAACCTACATTAAAAAACCCATATCCGACACTCGTAGTGGGACACAATGACTTAAAGACCGCAAGAAAACCATCGCAAAACAGAAAAAAACACCGGTATTTTAAAAACTCAGGTCCAGGACACCATTCAAGTTGAAGTCGATCAAGACCAAGATCGTCCAGACCTGAGAAATTTAACACCCGCACAGCTAGCAAAGATTATTAGTATTGACCACACATATTTAGGAGATAAACACTTCCTGTTTCGCATTTAAAGGGGTGTTATTGTCCAATAGACATGTCCTGAGATCATTAGAGTTGATGTCGATCAAGACCAAGATCGTCCAGACCTGAGAAATTTAACACCCGCACAGCTAGCAAAGATTATTAGTATTGACCACACATATTTAGGAGATAAACACTTCCTGTTTCGCATTTAGAGGGGTGTTATTGTCCAATAGACATGTCCTGAGATCATTAGGACCCAAGACGCGTTAGCGTCGCGGGTTCTAATGTAAAATCTCAGGACATGTCTATTGGACAATAACACCCCTCTAAATGCGAAACAGGAAGTGTTTATCGACATTGTAACATGCTTTTTTAGGATTTTCAATGACATTACTAAAACAGAAGGGTGTTATTGTCCAATAGACAGTGTCTAATTGACCAATCAAAACACAGGGTTTACACTGAAGCATGTTACAATTAATTATAATTGTGACTGTTCTTCACAATGTGACTGTTTTGGATGTTTGCAAAAAGAAAAAGAAATCTTCATGCTGAAAGAAAAGATTCATTCCCTAGAAGAAAAAGTCAATTATTTACAATCAGAAATTGTGGCTTCTCATAAAACATTTTCTCACATAACATTTACCCGCAGTGATAAAAATGTAAGACAATATCTTGGACATACAAATAAGCAAACGTTTCACACGATAGTAAAACTTGTAATGCCGAAGTCAAGGCTTTTAAGATATTGGAAGGGAAACAAAAGAGTCATTTCTACTAAAGTCCACAAAGTAAATGAAAAAGCTAAAAAACGTGGTCCAGAAAGAAAATTAACAGTAGAACAAGAGCTCATTATGGTTTTATTAAAACTTCGTCTCAACCTTCCATAAGTTCTTCTAGGTGACATTTTTGGAATTAGCCAAAGTCTGTGCTCACAGATAATAACAACGTGGTTAAAGATCTTATCCAGATTATTGAAGAATTTAATAATCAAACCATCAAAAGAAGAAATTAAATCCTGTCTTCCTAAGTGTTTCCAGGAGTTAGTTCCAACAGCCCGGTCTGTAATTGACTGTTCAGAATTCTACATTGAAACATCCAATAGCCTCGATATCCAGGCAGCTACATGGTCTGACTATAAACAGCACAATACTGTTAAGTGTTTTGTTGGCATATCCAGTTTGTATCTAAAGCATGGGGCGGTAGAACTAGTGACAGGTATATTGTTTTGAATTCGGGGTGGCTTGATTCCCTTGAAGCGGGAGATACTGTGTTGGCAGATAGAAGGTTTCCGATTGCGGAAGATTTACTATTACAGCGTGTTCGCTTATATATCCCTGAGTCGTGAAAATGTTTTGAAAACAAAAACTATTGCTAATCTTAGGATACATGTAGAGCGGCGGGCTATAAATAGACTCAAATGGTTCAAAGTACTATCAATAGCTGTGTAACAATGGCCGACAATAGCTAGACGTGATTTTGTTAGAGGTCTACTTGTTCGTGAGAATCTTACATAACAAACTTATGAGAAACCATAATGCCGTCTAAACGATCCTGCAATCAACTACAATGTACTAAATAAGTAAGATTTTAGTTCTATCTTATGTCGATGAACTACGAACTTTCAACAAATACTATAGAACTAACAACAGCAGTCATACTCGGGAGCAGCCATGTTATTTATTCATTTTGTCTCTCCAATTGTTAACACAAGGTATCGAATTTGATAAACCTATAACTGGGTAACCTGATACACGAACAGATCAATAACTAACTACAGTTTTTGTGGTGCATAACGTTTATTTAAAGGTCAATAGTTCATTAATTAAAAGTATAAAATCCATGTCTACCCCGAGGAGGGACCAGGCCAGTAGGAAACGTAAACAAACTGGATCTCCTCTCCAAATACAGACAGAACTCCCATTGTCATCTGGTAAACTAGGCAGCAACCTAAAAAAAAAGTAAAACACAACCACAGCAAAGCCAAATTACCAGTTTCATGTCCTCAACCACCCCGATCGAAATCGATCCAGACAATAACACCAGTCTGGAATATCAACAAAATACGATAAGTGCTTGCTCAACACCCATGGCTGACATCTCAGATATACCCTCCCAGTCCCCACCTAGCCCACTGACAGAGGAAGTTTTCACTAACACAGTAAATGCTGTAACCCTTGAATTGGTAAAAGCTTTTCAAAATCCAGAGGTTCAAAATGCTTTCAGACCCATGGTGGAACTTATCCTGCAAGAACAAATCCACAAACACATCACGCCACTTAAAAAAGAAATCTCAGATCTAAAACTTGAGCTGGCATCAGTTTCCCTTGAGCTAAATGGTATCATCCAAGACCGCTGCGATGATCTTGAACAATATGGCAGACGCAATTGTATCCGAATCAGTGGTGTTAAAGAATCTGCAGATGAAGTCGTCGAAAACGAAGCCTTGGCTGTATTGAGCAATATAATTCCAGATATTACAACCAATGACATTGAAAATAGCCATCGTGTTGGAAAAGCCCTCAGGGGTCAACCAAAACGCATCATAGTAAGATTAGCAAGCTACAAGACCAAGGTTGCTATAATGAGGGGTAAAAAGGTTGTGAACGAGGCCAAAAATGAAATATTTATTAACGAAGATCTTACAAGGTACAGAGCATAGCGCGGAGATCTTTCAAAGCAAAGCACATCAACGCTTGTTGGACCAGAGATGGTAAAATTTTTATTCGCAGCAGAAAACCTGATGGCTCTGATGGACAGACCAAACGAATATTCAGTGCTATTGAGATTCCTGGTTATAAACCAACTCCAGAGGAACTTCTTCAGTTTAATATATCAAATGGTATTACAACTGACCCACCTGAAGTCAACTGAAGTGATGGCTAAATAAACTTTCACAACTGTGATTACACCAGTGTCTTTTCAACTTTTCCTGCAAAATATATTGTTTCCATATTTAACTCACTCTTAATAAATAACTAGTCTAACGAATAATTTGCCAAGGTGCTAACTGTTGCATTTTCGCTTACATCTAGAAAATGTAATAATTTAAGCTCTTGTACATGAAACCGCTCTGAACATTTCTCATTACTTATCTGTCCTTATGTGCAAAGGAAAATGTCCCATATATATAGCACCTCAAAATAATGTTCCCTTTATTTGATGCCAAAAAACAGAGCCTCTAATTATAGCTTTTGTATATCAATTTAGTAATTTTATGGTTACATCAACTTGCTTTGAATCTACATATCTACATGTATATGAAACTTACTGAAGGAAGTTTGTCTCATATATGCTAACAAATAATGTCTCCCATTTTGATAGCTTATGTCCATCAAAGCTTGCCAACAGGAAATATATGTCAGTGTCGTAACAATTGATAAACAGGTTCTTCAAATTCAATATCCATGCCACAGCTAAAAATCCTGTGTTTACAAAATTTACTTGAAATACAGGTCAATGAGTACTTAGTCGAAAATATAGCAAACATAAATATTGCACTATACCGACTGAAGGATTGAAGCTTCTTTGGCTTGGGTGATAAATGATGTCCACTTTCGATCACTTAAATACCACTTTCAGTAATTTGAGAGTCTCCAAGAATCAATCTGCAAAAAGACTACATTTAGTTAACTCCAGTTTTATTTTTGCCTACTTATTAAAAGCAAATTACCTGAATCTAAGACTTAATCTAACTGAACTACTTCTTGTACAAAAGTATGTATATCATAAGAAATGAAATGAAATGTGGTTTAACGTCCTACTCTTGTGCACCTAACCTAGGCCAATGGAAGACAGGCATACGCCATACAGTGTGCTATGATGGAAGTTTTGCCCAGGCAGCGGCACTGCGGCCTGCTCATATATCAAATTTCGTTCTGCATCACTGACAAGGGGAAACAACATTGGAAAATCAAGATGAATTTTCTCGTCAGGCTTCACACATAGTACCATAGTCTTAGAAAGCCTAAAATGGGAAAAATTGATATCTATTTTATATTTATTATGTTGAATCCATTGGCACCTATTTTCCATTATTTAAAATGTGTATGCCAAAAAAGAATCCAAAAACATACTTATCATTTTCATCAAACTAATATGCATACGTCCAAAAGGCCCACACTAGGCCTATACCATAAAAAACCATAAGTTGATATCACGCTGCTATTCAATAATCCCTCACGCAATAAGAATTGTGTCTCTGATTGCATGCCAATAGTATAAAAGTGCTCTTAATATTACCCCTCACACTCCATAACTTAAAGTTAAAACAGGTCCATACAAGACAAGCCAATTTTGTGGACACAAACCAACCCCAAATCACACCAGGTAATGAAAATGTAATCTTAATTTAGAAACTGTAACTGCTTAAGCGCAGCTCTAAACAATATCATTCCTTATATACTCCCTATATAAGGAAATTTGAGAAGGACAATGTCCTATGTATATATATACATGTATATCCACCAGTAAATATTGTACTATACCATACCAATTGAAAGACCTAAACTTCCATGACTTGGGTGAAAACTAAGTATATGTAGTTAGTTCTGCTTTGTTAATGAGAATAAACAATAAACTGTGCAGCCTGTCACATAACAGACTAAACAGTATCAGAAAACCAATATTTACCAACAGATCTTACTTTTTACCCAGACCAAGGAAGTTCTTGTGAGCCTCCTAAATATATGTATGGTTTGCTATGTGATGTGTTTTCCTACCTGTATTTATTTTCCTTTTTCATACTGATGAATCCATAGCGACTAAAGAGCACTAACACTTCAAACCTACAAAATAAAAGGCGTAGTTAGCACCAAGTTAAACTTAATTATATTGGTTTCGTGCCCTAGATTAGAATATGTATTCAGCCTAACTGTATTACTAAGCAGTAAGGCCTATTGAAATCTGAAATCATTTGAACAACCCTTTATTATTAAACAAATCAATGTCTGTCAGTCTCTATGGATCAATCTGCCTATAGTTTATTAGAACACTAGTTTGATTTCATCTTTGTTTATACTAATGTTAAAGTCTATAAATATTTTCTGAAATTAAGTGTTTACCAAAAGGTTCATGCTTTTGTACCATAATATTAGCAATACTTTTCTAGAGAACCATAGCCTACTACATATTGCTAAAGCCTAAAATAAGCAAAATCATGTTTATCACATATTTAATATTATGTTAATTATTGTTAATTTTAATTATGGAAATGTGCATGCTGAAAACAACAATAGGCTCCATTCTAGCAATTACATGCTCTTTTCTTTCCGCCACTTGACTAACAAACATGTGCCTGTGTATCATGCGTACCAAACGGCCCACAGTACAAACCATAACATTTCACTGTGTTGGACTTCTTTAGGCCCTATTAACATATAAAACTACATATCGCCAAAAGATATAACTACAGCAAACATTAAAAATATTAAGAATAGGTATAAATTCTGGTCCTAAACACATCAATGTAAATACAAATTCGTTACCTTATTGAAATACCCCGTACTAATAGAATTTTCTGATTCTAATTCTGAGGTAAGTACATCAAACTTGGGAGAATAAAATAGAGGTAAGTACTGCCAACCCAGGGAAATAAAACATGTTCTTATGGAAGAGGTACACTCCCCCCCCCCGTCATACCCAAAGTGTTAGATTAGAAACAGTTATTTACTCACCTCGAAACAGTAATCCATTTCGGCATTTCCCCTTTTAACGTTGACCCAGATTAACCACGTGGTGGCATACATACGACACACCTGTGCTTGCCTACTCCATGATCAAACACGATAGCAGATGGCTTCCATCTTGTTTACTGACGGTACTACTTATTTTAAGACAGACTCGGCTTTCCAATTTATAATATCTACGTCATTGGGGATTTCCAATTTATACTCACTGGTTGCTATGACCCGCTATGGCGTTGTCTAGAAACGCGCGTGCTCGCGTTAGTTTAAAATTTTTGCTATACGTTTAACATGGACTATTTGATGTAATTAGCCTGATTTGATTTGGCCCCATTTCCATAAATTTAGGTTGTTTTTTAGAAATTTTTAGCAAATGTTAATCTTAGGTGTTTTTTAATTCTAGCCGAATTAATTTTTTTTACAATTTATAGCGAGTTAAGTTATCGTCTCTAAGAGGCGGGCGTAGTATTTTAAATGGCGGCCATTTGCCATCATGTGTATTCTTGAAGTAGGTACACATGATGTAATCGTATGGGTGGCATACTGCCAACTTCAGGCAGGCTTGGAGACTTGGTTATCCAGCCGCTTAACCACACTACACCTCATCTCACAGACCAATGTAGAAACTTAATCATTCACCCTTCCTATTCGCAGCCATGTATATACATCCGTCCATGTACATATAATGTTATATTGTTTTACACCTTTTACGATTTGTACATACGTTTATTTGATCTTATCCTATATAATTTTAAACATACTCACTTGATACATAAAATACATTGTGAACTGAAGAAAACTACCCATTCCTTGTATATTATACCTTTGTTAACAATTAAACTTACAATAAGCAATCAATACCATGAACGACGAAACAAACTATCAAAATATTGTAAAATCTCGGGACTATTTTTTTTTTGTTGGAAACCTAACATCGAATTCATCATGTAACCACAATATGAATAATTTTCCAAATAGAAAGCAGACACTTTTAACAATTAGTGCTTACATCTTATTTTCAGTTACTCGTATAATTTATATTTTGTTACTTTTGTCAGGAGACATCGAACTAAATCCAGGACCCTTTTCATTAATTCATAATCAACTTTCAATTGTCCATCTGAATGTAAGGAGCCTCAAAAACAAAATTGATTTAATAGCCGTAGAATTAAGAGTTTTTGACATTATAACAATTAGTGAAACCTGGCTCGACAGAAATACCTCATCAGAACCCCTTTCTTTACCTTCTTACTACGCACCTATTAGGAAAGATAGAAATAATTATGGGGGAGGACTTATTATTTACGTTCGTAATTCCATATCGTTCAAACGCAGTCACATAGAATCTATATGGATTGAAGTAAACTGTAATAATCACAAATTTTTACTTGGCAATTATTATAGACCACCCTCGTCATCTTCTAGTATAAACCAACAAATATTTAACTCCATTCAAAATGCTGTAACGGACCCCTTAGACAAATGCATAATCTTAGGTGACTTTAATATCGATATGTTAAAAAAAAACCCAATAGTTTTATTCACGATGCGATTAATATATTCGATCTTACCCAGCAGATAAATAAACCTACTCATTATTCTAGCAAAAACCACTCTTCTTTAATAGACTTGATATTAACCAGCTCTACTTTACGAATAACTGAAAATGGTGTACTTGACAATTTCTGTAGTGACCACTGTCCGGTATATTGTAAATTGGCTTTTAACGTACAAAAACAACCCAGTTTCAAGCGAACGGTATGGAATTATGAAAACGCAGACCTTGTGGGCATAAAAAGGGACGTTATAGCTACCAACTGGTACGATCTTATCAATAATTCAAATATAGAAGCATCATGTGTTCAATTTACAAGCACATTGGTAAATATAGCAAAAACAAATATACCGTGGAAAGTAGTAACAATTAGGCAACATGATAAACCTGGGTGAATGGCGCAATAAGACGCATGAAAAAGAAAAAAAATAGATTACATAAAAAAGCGGTAAATAGAAATTTAGACTCTGATTGGCATAACTTTCGGAAAATAAGAAATGACTACATAGACTTAATTAGAAAAAGCAAAAACGAATACTTTGATAAAATAGCCAAAAAGATTAGTGACACAGACAACTTTGGAACGAAAACCTGGTGGAAACTTATTAATTCATATACTAAAGCACGTGCTGCTTCTACGAACGAACCACCGCCATTAACTGTTAACGGTAACACTTTGTTACCGTTACACTTTCAATCCGAAAAAGCAAATGCCTTAAACTCATTCTTTATCAAACAATCACAACTAGATGACACTTATAAATCTCTACCACTGCTCGTTACAAACCCAAACTGCATCGATAAGATTGTACCACATCCAGAGGAAGTTAAAGACATAATAGATAGCTTAGATACCACAAAAGCCTCAGGGCCCGACGAAATTAATACTCGAATTTTAAAATATATCTCCAATGAAATCTGTCTTCCGCTTTGTCAACTTTTTAAGCTCTCATTAGATTTACATATTGTACCAAACATTTGGAAATTTGCAAACGTGGTCGCTATATTCAAAAAAGGCTCTCCAAATGATTGTAGTAATTATAGACCAATCTCCCTCTTAAGTATATTAATCAAAATTTTTGAAAAAATCATTCACAAACATGTCTTTAACTTCCTTAAAGATAACTCCATACTAACACCCGTGCAGAGTGGCTTTCTTCCTGGTGATTCTACTATATTCCAACTAATCGACCTAACACACTTTTTCTGTTGAGCCATTGACCAACATCAATACACTAGAATAGTCTTCTGTGACATCAGCAAGGCTTTTGACAGGGTTTGGCACGCCGGACTCCTCCATTAACTAGATGCTGCTGGGATTCGAGGTGAACTACTACTCTGGTTTGAAGATTATTTAACAAATAGACAACAATGTGTAACCATAAATGGCACCTCATCGGACCCCAAAAGCATCCCAGCTGGTGTACCCCAGGGATCTGTACTAGGACCTCTTTTATTTTTAATATATATTAATGACATTGTAAACAATATAAATTCAAATATCAGATTATTTGCTGACGATACCTCTTTATACTTAAAAATTGAAGACCCAGGGGCAAGCGCCGCTATCATCAATGATGACTTAAATCGAATCAAAAATTGGGCTGAGACATGGCTAGTTACCTTTAACCCCCTAAAACAGAGGCACTGACTATTACTACTAAACCCCACATAGCTAAACCACCGTTATTTATGAACGAGTTACTAATCAAAGAAGTAAACGAACACAAACATCTAGGTCTAATCTTCCAATCAAACTGTACATGGAATAATCATATAGACAGCATTGTAAGCAAAGTATCAAAACTAGTAAATTGCCTTCGTTCTCTAAAATATCGATTAAATAGAAAATCTTTAAACACAATATACTCATCTTTTATCCTTCCACACTTTGATTATGCCGATATTATCTGTGATGGGTGCAGCGATTACTTAGCTAACAAACTAGAATCCCTCCAATTAGATGCACTACGCACGATCTGTGGGGCAGTTAGAGGTACTAGCCATGCCTTACTCTACAAAGAGACTGGATTTGTTCCACTGTCGGAAAGACGCCGTCGTCATTAATTAAAATTAATGTACAAAATTATTAACAACCTCGCGCCATCATATCTCTCTGACTTATTAGAACTTTCCTTTAATCCTGATAAATATTCTCTTAGGAACCAAGATAAATTGAAAGAAATCAGATGCAGAACCGAAATCTTCTCCAAGTCTTTCATCCCGTCAAGTATACGAGAATGGAACAAACTCAATCTTGAAATTAGAAACTCTCGATCACTAGCTATCTTTGGAAATTCACTAAACAAACTTGATACCACCGTGCCACCATATTACTATCAGGGGAAAAGAATATTGCAAATAATCCACTGTAAACTTAGATTATGTTGCTCAATTCTGCAAGGCCATAAATTTTCAGACACATCGATGATAACCCTACTTGCCTCTGTGGTCACAACTTCGAAGATCCGGAACATTATTTACTCGTATGCCCCTTACATTCAGATGCAAGAAAACAGACAATCGACAACCTCCAAAACAACCATAAAACAATCAGTTGTCTGTTGTATGGGTCAACAAAACTTAGTCCTGAGATAAACCTACTAATTTTCCAAGAAGTTCAACAATTCATTCTCTTATCAAAAAGATTTAAATCTCCATAAACAACGCTTAAGTTATTTCCAGTCCCCCATATCGTACACTCGTCCAGTATCTTCACCCCCCCCCCCCTAATTGGTTTTTGGATAAATTAAACGATTGCACGTTGTACAGGCCTTAACATACCCAACATTACCAAGCAGTACTTTTAAATAGATAGTCACCAATATTTCCACTAAAATATTTATTATAAAACAAAACAAAAAACAAACCAACAAAAAACAACAAACAAGAGTCTCTATATTATCCATTATGTATCATGTTCTATATTTATGTAATTATGTTTATATTTTTATGTGTACATGTATGTAAATCATAGAGAGGGGTTACACATAGGCATAGCCTGTTCCCCAATCCAAATTCAGATTTATTGAATAAAAATATTGTTTAGAAAAAAAAAGTACTATCAAGTACTATTCCTATTTCGTTAGTGCCATTGACAGATGACATACTGATTATCTGTGCTGCCATGTCAAATTTGTTCCCACTCTTGGTGAAATAAAAAAAAACTATGAAGCTGAATGTGTGATTTACAGTCTTTACTTACTGTGAATAGTGTTATTATAGTTTATTGATTTTATTACATCTACTATATACAAAGACCTTAATTGGTGATGAGGCAAACAAAAGTAAAAGCTCATTCAAGACCGTTCATAATAAAACAGATTAAATACTAAAATAACACCACTGTATCTGCACTGTATCATTGATGTAAATTAACAAATTTTAGATTAATGTGGTGATTATATATAGAATAAACTGTTGCACATTTTATCCATTTATTTATAATTATCTTCATGTTCATTTATTTACATTACTTATTTTGAATTTTCTCATGAAACGCTTGCCTTTACTATTATTATGTACAGATTCTTGAATATCACAAAGTAAATACATGTGTATATACTGGTATATATATGAAGCAAAATCATATAAGATTTTAGCTTGTTTTGTATCATATTACGTATTATAATTGTGCTGGTATATTTGATATTTTATGAATAAATATTGTTTAAATAACATATAACCAGGTACATATGTTCATAATAAATGAAATGGATTACACTACATCAATTGTTTTTTTTTTGTTATTTACTATATTCCATACAATTACTACCCAGCTCAGCAATTTAAAATTGAACTCCAATAATCATTTTATACAAAAATTTATGCTTTGTCAGTTTGCATGCATGACTGACAAAACCATGTGTCATTATTGTCGTCAGAATCATATACGACACAGGAAAAATGAAACCATATACCACATGATTCACATTGCACACTAAAGTCATTATCGGAAGCTATATCATCAGGTTCCATGCAAAGCTATGAGCAGACTCCACAAATATACAAAGGCATAATGGTGTTTTTTCTCTTTTTACAAGTTTTTTGTGGCTTGCAATTTGAATTTAATCTTCTCTTATAAGATTGGACGGTATTTTCAGAATTTTCACAAGTTGCTACACTTATGTCATGTGGATTGGCTAAGTCAGAAGTTGAACAAATATTATCTACATTCTGTTGGTCACTTATTACAAGTTCATTGACAGATTGTCAGCTTCGTTTACAGGTTGTAACAAAGATTTTTTTTTTCAAAATAAAAGGAATTACATAATTAGTGTAAAATGAATCGGCATGAGATTTCAATTCATTAAAATATACAATGTCAAAAGGGACCCTTTCTAATAATGAATATTCAGTTTATGATCAATTTATATCAAGTTCTTTTGACTCGGTCAAAAACGATAAACTCTAGTATGAAAACAATTAAATATTGATCAGAAGAAAAACCAAAACACTTACTGAACAGGTTACATGCAAAGAAATTCTGTCAACTTTTTAATTCAACGCACGACAACACAGTTTAACAAGTCTAACTGTAACAAAAACAAATAACATTTTAGTCTCATGAATAACAAATAATGTTTTGCATGAACATAAACAATAAAATTCTATGTTCACAAGTTTTAAACATGAAATAAAAATAAAATTTCAACATGAAATAAAAATAAAATTTCAACACGAGATAAAATAAAATTTTAACATAAGATAAAATAAAATTTTAACATGAGATAAAATAAAAATACAAAAATACAACTCACCCAGCAAAACATGTGCAATAAGCTGATTGAATCTCGCCACTTGCTTGCGCACCATTACCCAAGCTCGATGTGGAATATGAGATATTTTCTGTGATGGTGTACACTGATAGAAAACCTCTTTTAACCAATTGCTGTCAAAATAACTGTATGCTTTTCCTTCCTTGTAACTATTCATAGCTCTCTTGGTTATGCCTGAAAAATAGAATACGAAAATATAAGAACTAAGATCATTCCTTTATCCTCAACAAAAACAGTAGTTGTTTGATTACATAGCAATTTCTATCAAACAATATTGCCTACCTTATTATCTATAAATAAGACAACAATTATTATATTAATGAAAAAGTTGTATTCAGTAAGCTACCTTAGTTAAACTGTAGGCATATATTTATATTATATTTATTTGATATTTATCAGTACGTAGGCCTACCGCCTAGGGAAGGGGATTCTTACTTGTGGAAAATATTACTCATATTCCGGGCTTATTTAAAAGAAATGACATTTGAAATGTCTCGGCTGTAAAGTCAAACCAACACATGAAGATGTCTAGACAAACTAAATTAGGCCTATACTATAGGCTATGCATTACTACCGTATTAATCTAAATCGTACTGGTTATAAATATAAAGTCTCACGTGTCGTCACGTAGCGTTTTGTTAAATAATATAATTACCTTTGTTAATGTGACCATTTAATGAATGAAAATGTCCACAAATGTCACCATACATCGTTGGTGGCCAATAACCAGTCCCCACTTTTTCGCCAACCCATCCAGTTGTCAGATCATATGGGTCCGACTGTTTTCCTGACGACGGTGTACATAATAAATTCTTTTAAATAACTGCCTTCTCTTTCATTTGCTCTTCCGTGCCCATAACATCCGGCAAGTCTTGTTCCATAGCAATAAAAACACGAGCAATCAATTCTTCTTTACTTCCTTTTATCTTCGTACCCTTCTTCTTACAGAAAGACTGTAATGACTTTACATTCCATAATTTTATTTCGCTAAGACTCAACATTGTTTTCGCTTCACAAAGTGACGGTCTGCTCGAGACGTCAGACTGGTTTGTTTACATTTGTGTCTTCCCAGAATTCCAAGGGCGGAAAGGGTAATAGCGTCTATTGAAGGATTGATATTGTTCATAGCATCTTGTGAAGTGAACTGGGGTCGGCTTGGCCATTGATGATCACGTGACCTCGATCATGGCTGCTGATTGGATGTGACGTCATTTTGTTGTCAACAGAATGTAAACAAACGCACATGGTTGTGTACTTGTGTTTATATTTGCTGTGTAATTCATATTAAAAGTATTAAAATAAGTGAAAGATAGAATTTTTTCATATTTTATTGAATTTTAGTGAACCATCCCCAAAAAAGCTTAAGTCTGATTGCAGTAAATGCAAACACAGACGAAAAGCAGTTAATCAATTAACTTTTTAAAAAAAAACAATTAAAGAATGACTTGGATGAGAGCTTTCTTACTGGTTATAAAACTAGTGCCTTGAATCGAGCTCTAAAAAGGGAGCGTATTATTGAGTTAAAATTGCGAAAAGAGAAAAAAATGAAGTTGAAATCTGACCTTGTCCTAAAAAATTCAGTTATAAAAAGTTTGAAAAAGAGTATTGTAGAAAAAAGAAAAAAAAAGAAGAAGCATAAATGCAAACGTGAGGCAAGTTGTCTATTGTGGAAAGGGAACTTATATCGCTAAAAAAGCTACAAAAACAACTTAAATTGGAGAATGAAGGTCTACGTGCTGAAGTTTTTGATGAACAGAGTGGTTTGAAGACAGTATCTGTTAAAAAGGATAAAAAAGTTTTAGTGTAGGTTACAGAAAGGCAGCCTATAGCTGTTTACTGAACCAAGTTCCAGTGAAAACAACAGGGTCTGTGATCAGTACTGTAGTGAAAGAAGTGACGGGGTTGACAATAGAGGATGGCTGTGCAGACTCATCTACTGTAAGCCAATTTGCTTACGAACTTTGAGTGTTGAATGATATACAGGTTGGAAAAACCTTGGTGATAGAAGACAATGTTAATTTGGCATGGGATGCAAGATCCCAAGAATCAGTACATGTAAATGAGGTCCATTTCAACTTAGCAGGTGATCAGAGCCTTGTCCTCCGGATCGACATATTACCTGGGGGCACTGCTGCAGATTATGTGGATCATATTTGTAGATGTTTAGGTGAAATTACAGATACCTTTGCTTTGTATAGTAACATGGATAATATTGAACTCCGGAAATCTATAAATAAAAAACTAAAAAGTACACTTAGTGATAGAGTTATTGTGAATCACTGTATTTGTGTTCAGCTGGAAAAAACGTTTGAAATCGAACTTTTAAAACTTAAATGCAATGTCCATCCATTAGATGGATTGGCCAACCAGGCAAGAAAGACTCTTCAAGAGATGGACAAAGCCTCTGGTTTTACAGGTACTGTATTTGGACGAGAATGTGCTGTAGTGAATGTCATTTACGGACTAATTGTCCATTCTCTTTCAATTTATCAAAACTACAACTTGAGAACTGTATTAGTGAAATTAGAAAATGGATGTCGAAGAACTTTCTAAAATTAAATGATGATAAAACTGAATATTTGTTATTAGGCTCAAGGCATCACTTAAGGAAATTTGCACATGATAATCCCCCTGTTGTAATAGGTAATTGTGGTATATTTTCATCTGATTCTGCTCGTAATATTGGCACAATCTTTGATAGTTTTATGCTTATGGGAGCTCAAGTAAATAATATTTGTAAATTGTGCTATTTTAATATTAGAAATATATGTAATTTACGTAAATTTGTAACTGAAGAGGCCACTAAGTCACTTGTTAATTCTCTTGTCACTTCTCGATTAGATAACTTTAATGCACTTTTAGTTGGTTTACCGTTAAAGCTTATAGATATATTACAAAAAGTACAGAATACTACTGCTAGACTTGTTACTTTAACCAAAAAATGTGACCACATAACTCCTGTTTTATACAATTTACACTGGTTACCTGTTAAATATCGAATTGATTTTAAGATTTTGTTACTTACTTTTAAATGCTTAAATAATCTAGCTCCTGTTTACCTCTCAGATCTTTTAGAACTTTATACACCCGGCCGCACATTACGTACATCAGATAAACTACTTTTAAAGCCCAAAACTATTCAACTAGTCCCTTATGGTCAGCGCTCTTTTAGTTATCAAGCACCTGTTTTATGGAATATTCTACCATTTAGTTTAAGATGTTGTACATCTCTATATTCTTAAAAAACAACTTAAAACACATTTATTTAATCAGGCTTTTAACTGACTCTGTATGCAATCGTTAACATCTTGTTGTTTATTTATGATAACATTGTCACTTTGTAAAGTGCCCCTGAACATGGGTGCACTATAAATATGCTGTAATAATAATAATAATAATAATTCTGTGCTGTTCTGAAGGAACTTTTCAAAGGATCTATCTTGGTGTTAGAACGTCAGCTACAGGAGTATTTGGAGGGGGAATTGTCGTCACCAACTGACGAGATGTTAGTAATGACAAAGTCTGCACCAACTTAGAACTGTCAAGCAGATCATTGAGAATCATGAGACACTTCTAGATAAAGGTATCGACCATTTCTGGAATGAAAAGAGCATTGATGTTCAATACCATGGGAGAATTCTTGAACTGAAAAAGACAAAGAAGAACAACAGTAAACAGCAAACACACACCACCAAAACCATTGGACCAAAGATGGCCTGGAGGCAGATGCGAGCGATTCAAAAATATTACTTTCCCAGATTATAACAGATCACCTCCTTGATGACCTGTTTTTCTTAGACTAGGTGAATGAGCAATTATCCTTGTGTTTTATTGTAACGGGAATTTCCTGGCGGTCATTTTGATACCAAACATGACTTTCTTCGAAGAAGAAAATTTTAAATTTTTTTATTCAAAATGGCCGCCAGTAGGCCACTGATAAAAAAAAACATACACCCATTGGATTATACCCTGATGTCATCATCACTGGGATTAATTATACAACATAACTGCGATGAATGAGAGTTAAAAGGCGCCATGTTTCATGTGGTTTGGGATTACATATATCTTGGTGGCCGTTAACATGTGACCTTTGACCCATACTTTTCAAGGTCAACACGACCGCAAGGTCACGGTGCTCAAATCCTGTGGCAAACTTCATCCTTGACCTATCCTGAAAATTTAAGCAAGATATCTTCATTATTTGCTGAGATATTGTATTTTTAAGAATCAGTAGCCTAAATGCATAATTAATCAGATGCCAATATTTTCTATTATCTTAAGTCAATTACCATTAGTCAATTAGCTCCAAATTGCGAACTTCAAAAAGCGATATATCTGGTTTGGGTGGAGGGATTTTGACAAATGAAGTACTTTTGTGCATGCTTTCTCAGGTTTCCATACAGCTATTTCATTTTTAATTTAATTGACAGATTTTGAAAAAAAATTCCAAGTGCCTACTTTTGTATTTTGTATTTTATTTACCATATCAACATGTCCTCTATCCAGTGTCATACGTATTTTAGCCCAAATAAAGTAATTTCCATGTAAAAACTGCCGTTTAGTAGGGGTGGGTGATGCCGAAAGAAAACATTTGGACACAAATTTATCAAAATTATGCCGTTTTCTAGTCTAAATAACACAACAACTGTTTCACGGTCGGCCATGTTTGAATACTTGCCGGAAAGCTGACAGAATGAGTTGCATGATGGTAATAACGACTTATTAATTTGTCCCGTAAATAATCGGCAATTGTCGGTTAAAACACGGTCTAAATGTACGGAAAGACCCTATGGAAAGGTTGTAGTAAAGCGTTGCTGTGATATTCTAGTCTATATTATGCTGTTGAGTCATCTCAATAACACATGTTAAAAATTCGTCTGCTTGACACAGTTTTATCGTGGTTGCGTAATTATTCTAAGTATTCTATCTTTGATAATATTTTTGATAATAGAATGGGAAGATGAAAAAGCAATGAATCAATTGCTTCTCCTTTTGGCAAACGTCGCCGAGGAGGTGAAAACAGGGGTAGAAAGAAGAACTAGTAGTAGTACAAGTACTACTCGATCTGAATCTAATAATTCTATTTCTACAATTATTATTTCATATAATTATATAATAATTTACCTGATCCTAGTTATAGCTCCTCAAGCAGGAAAATGGCATACCATCATTCTCTTGTAGATACTAGTACTAGACCTAGTAGCAGTAGAACGTCAGTGGCAGTAGTAGAGTCTGATAGTGTAACCGCTACCAGTGCTTTACATGCCACACAAGAGGAAGAGAATGAGCCAATTCCTAGTTCCTCTATAACTAATCCCAAACCCAAACCTGGAGATAATGAGTATTGTATTGTTCAAATTGGTCAGCTGAAACACCTCCTACAAAATTGCAATATCAGGTGTCAGTCATGTCAATTGAAACACAAAGTCAACTCTATAAATGTCGATACAAGCAGATGCTTAGGTTACTCTGTGGAACTTCAACTGTATTGCACCAATTGCTCAAAAATTATATCTAAAGTTTGGAGTAGTTCACAGCTTCTTGATATAGAGTCAAACCCCACAAGATCTCCACATGAGATAAATAGAAGAGCTGTGTTGGCTATGAGTGAGGTAGGTTTTGGAAACATTGGCCCGAATAAAATAACAAGTATTATGAATATCCCAAAACTTATAGTGCGGTAAATAAAGGCTCAATTCATCCTGTCATCACACAAAATTCCTCTATATCAATTTTGAAGGAGGCACACTTCATTGTTCGCAGAGTATATTGTGAAATGGACCCTTCTCTTTCAGACAAGGCAATTCTTGGCAAAGAAGAGGTCACACTTCAAATTATGGAGTGAGGTTTGTTATTGAAGCTCTAACCGGTTTAATTTTAGATTATGGCATCGGCTCTAAATATTGTACTGAATGCGAGCTCATTGGAAACAAAATCGACGATGAACACGAGAAACAAATATGGCTAGAATCACATGTTAGTGATACAAATTTTGAAGGCCACTCTGGAAATATGGAGGCAGACATTGCCCTAGAACTATGGAATCGCTCTGTAGGGGCTTGTGGTTTTCGCTATGTAGATATGATTGGCGATGGGGACTGCAAAACACTTGATTTGCTGAATGAGCAAAAAAGGTTTATGGGGCTGATCTGCAAGTTAATGAAGAGGAATGTATAAACCACATTCATAAAAGAATGTAAAAAGGTTTAGATGCTCGCGCCACTGATGCCAAGGCCAAAAACATAAGATATCAAGGCCTGATGACGAAAGATCGCATGTAGAGGTGGAGTAGTTACTATCGCAATGCAATAGTAAGTATTACCCCTAATGTTGATAATATGGAAAGATCTGTGTGGGCAATTTTATTTCGCAGCTGCTCAAGCTTTGACAATAAACACCATTCCTATTGTAGTGAAGCCTTGTGTTGGTACAAAATTGCTGTAAAAGAAGGTCGCAATATGAAGGATGTCAAAAGTGAGCAGGAACTGGACCCTCCCTTACCAAATGATCTAGGTGAGCTATTAGTACCCCTGTTTCAAAGACTTGCTGACAAAAAATCACTTGGGCGTTGCACTCAAAGCCAGACGCAAAATGCAAATGAATGTCTTCATTCTGTAATTTGGACAAAAATACCTCAAATTAAATTTGTCAGCAGAAAGACTTTGGAAAGAGGGGTAGCATTAGCTGCCAGCGAGTTCAACAAGGGGGCTTCTGTAATCGTTGACACTGCGTCAGTTAAGACCATTCACAATACCACAAACACAACACAGCTCGTAAATGAAAGTATTAGACTTGTATTCAACAGACGTGTACAATGAGGCGTTATCCAATGGCGGGATACTCCGTGCGCATGTCAGAGAAGCCTTCGGCAAACAGGCATGAGCATGCTAATAACATAACGTAAAGTTACTATATATAGTACACTGGCGTAGTCACTTTTCTCTTCTTTTTTCTTTTTTTTTAAAGTAAGGAAGTGATAAGAAATACAAAATTATGGTTGGCAATTTGAGACATGAAATCAAATGTTAAAATTAAAGTTCAACCACAAAGTCTTTTAAATGTTCTGGTAAGTTTTTATGACGTGTGGACCGGCGTAAAATATCGTCTGCTTGTACGACTGGTGTTCCTGAGTTTGGTATATTGTTGGTAGTGTCATTCGGTGGCGTTATGAGTGGTATGTCTGTCGGTTCTGGTGCGACAAAAATTTCAGGAGGTATATTCTGGAACTCATTAAATGAACTATCATTGTCGTCATCAGGATAGATAACGTCATGAGGATTTCGCGAAAATTGGTGTTCTGGAACCTTAATACATTCAGACACTTTAATAGTGCCTTAGATTTTGAACTGTAAGGGTGATTAATAGAGCGTAGATGAGATTGGTGATGGATAAGTTGTTGATTAGAAACTGTGATAGGTTCATGAGAAAACTGATCACGCAAACATAACATTTCCCTTGAGGAAAGACCACGTTGACTTATGCGAATTCAAACAAGAACAAACGATGGATATCTTTCAAGGGGTGAGTGCCATGCAATGTGGATCATACTTGAGTAGTTCGTCTGTAAATTCCGAAATGACCTTCTCTGCTACAGGATTCTTGTTTATGTTTTTATGGCGTCCAATATCAAGATGAATGTTGTATGTTTGCAACAGAGCGTCGTCTACTAATCCAACGAAGCCTGGTGCCGGGTCAACACGGATTGTTATTTTCTGGTTGTTCAGGGGTATAAAGTTAAGACATAACTGTACAAGAGCTGACTTCAGAGTTGCTTTTGTGTTCATTGTCGACAAGACATGCTGTGGTGTAGGATGTAACAGTTTCTCGTAATAAGAGGACATACTGACGATATCGTTTGATGACATCGGTAGCGAAATTTACACAAATTGTGCCAGGAGGTGGACAGGAACTTTGTTCGGCCAGATTGGTTGGTACCTTTTGAAGTGAAGCACATAGGTGACAACCTTGTGCAATATGGTCAATGGCGGAGTCTACATCTAAGGCAAAGAATTTACGAAGGAAGACAAGTTTTAACTGGTGTGGGGATGGGTGACCGAACTTAAGATGTAAAGAAGTCAATAACCCATGAACAATAGATCTAGAAACAACGATTCGTTCTTTTGTAGGAGATAATGGTTCTTCTTTTGGCACAATGAGTAGACCATCTTTGGCGACGTTTACTAGTCGTAGATATCTTTTCACGTCCTTAATGTCAGTTGCTTTTTTCGATGGGCGAGTGCCTTGTGTTAAATGGGCGTGAACCCGTCGCAGATCAGGACAGTCGTGTTGTAGGGACAACTAGGCGTGCCGAGATGAATATGGTACGGAGCATTGGCCACTGATGACATCCTGTGCGGAGATATTACATACCACTGAGTCGTCGATGGTGTTGATGAAGCTACAGATCTGGCACAAAGGTTCTAAGCATTCAGGTGCATTTCTGCTGGCGAAGTCAGAAGAAGTGTTAGCACTGCCAGAAAGGTGAAGTATGGTGACTTGATAACGGCTAGCAGTTGAAAGAAATGTGGTCACTCTAGAGCTGGTAGAGAACTGTCCGCGGCATAACTTCTGGTATGCTTGGACACATGGCTTGCTATCAGTGAGTATTGTGGAACGAGCCGTGGATTGAATGACGTAAGGTGCATAGTGACGAATGGCAGCTGTGATAGAGATGGCTTCTATCTCACATGGTAACCAGGTGACTTGGTGTTTCTTTAGTTTGGCGCTAAAGAAACCAGCGAGCAATAGTTTGTCACTGCGTAGAGCATATAGCGTGGCTCCAATACCAGGGTCCCTGACGCACCCATTTGTTACAATCCATAGCTTTTCGTTGTACCTTGGGAGGTGAATAGTTTTGTGGGAAAGTAAGTGAGTCTGTGCCTTAGAAAAGAAAGTTTGCAGTGGTTCATCCCATGGAATTGATGTCTTAGATTCCTTTCCAGCAATGGCATTCTCAAGGGAAGTAAGGAAGTTGGAGCACCCTGACAGTACTCTGGCCAAGACCTTATAAGCACCTGTAAAGGAGCGGAGCCCCTTTGCCGTGGTAGGGCGGGATGCAGTACTAAGGGTCGAGACGACATGAGGTGTGGCTGATATGGTCCCCATCTTCCAAATCCACCCAAGTATAGTTGTGGTTTGAGGAGCTACAATGGTTTTACTGGCTGATAATCGAAGATTAGACTGGTGGAGAGCTGTTAGAGTTCGATCCCAGTTACTTAGAAGTTGTTCAGGCGTGTCTCCTCCACAATAGAGAACGTCGGCTAGCTTTGTGACGATACCCTCTTCTAATAAGTGGCCTAACACACGACACATAAGTTTCTCTAGGGCAGTTTCGGATCCAGGCATTCCCATTGCCGTGCGGGTATATATGCGAACACCTTTATAAGGAGTGACGATGCCGCAATACTTCATAGACTGCTTGGATAGTGGGATCTGGTAGAAGGCTTTGGTCAAATCAGAGACGATAATGTAATGCCACTGTCCTATTACTTGAAGAGCAGATTATACGTTGGGCATAAGTGATGGTTAACTTCACCAAACGCGGTTACTAGTCGATGGCCACCTCCTGGTTTAGAGATGAGGAATGATGGGTTTAAGTACTCAACAACAACTCCTACGTCTTCAGGTTTTTCTAGTACATGAAGTTGTTCTAATTCATCGAACTTTTGTTGAAGGTCAATGAGTTTGGATTTAGTATACAGGGGCATTCGTCCTTTACGCTGTGGTGGTTGTACAGGTCCCATATTAGCAAGAGCTTCAATGGGTCCAACAGCATTGTTGTATGTTTCGATGAGAGGATTTAAAATATTATGAAGGTCTTTGTGTAGTTGGACGAAGTCTTGGCGTATGGTAGTGGGGAGCAAACAGTGGGGGTCTACGGTGATGTTTTGAAGATATACGTGAGACACAGGTGGAGTTGTAGAACGGGCAGGTAAGGAGTCAATGGTAGGTGCGGATAATGGCGTATGTGATCATGTTTCTTTATGATGACAGGCTCAGAATGAGAGTTGACTAATCGAATTGTGTCGCCAACTGGTTCAATCAAACAAGCTTGCGGCCAAGGGTTAAGAGGGCGTTTGAACTCTAGGCGTGGTTCAACTGCTAGGCAAGGAATATCAGTTAAAGATGGGGGTATCTTTATTTGGCCAGATGGTGGTGTTAGATGAGGCTCGGGTATATGGGCTACTGATTGTCTTGTTGAGCATGGTGATGGCACTGAAGAACTGGTTTCATACGTAATAAGGATATCATTTCCTTGTACGATCTGGTTTTTGGAAGGTCGAAGGGCAATATCATTGTGTGATAGAAATGGTGTTCCAGCAAGGATATCGACTTCGAGGTCATCAACAACTAAAGCATCAAGTGTGAGATTGATGCCATTTCGGGTTAAGTGTTAAATGGGTTTCGCCATAAACGGAGGGTGGAGTTTTCCCATCTGCTTGAAGGGCTTTTTGTTGACTTTGAATAATAGGAGCTTGGATGTGTTTGGCTAAGGATGTTCGAACCATGTTGATCTCAGCACCTGAATCTAGAGTTAGACGAACTGTGTAATGTTGGTAATATGCAGTGAAGTAAGGCGACTTTAAAACATCAACACGGGAAATAGTAGCCCGTGGAATGATGGTATCGGTAGTAGGTGTTTGTAAGATTTGACCTGGTTCCTGGGTAACGTCCGGTGTAACACCTTCGTCTTCTGCAGCAATAAAGCGAGCTCTGGACAGAAATTTACGGTCACTTTCAGGTAGATAGGTACATAAGGTCAGATAGTGAGTATAGTTAGGTCGGCCGGCTTGTTTGCATAATGGACATATTTTTGGGGTTGAAGGCCGCATTTTAGTTCATCTATTAACGAGTCGAGGGCCTGGGATATTTCAGGTTTAATTGAGGCAAGAGTGCGCGAGCGGAGTTCGGTGCCGTATTTTTGTTTCACTAAACGGGGTAAGCCGTTATGTATTGACTTGAGCCAAATTAGCACAACAAAGTTTTCTAAGGTGGGCGTTAGCTCTTCGTCTATAGTTATCGCTTCACCATGGTGACTAAGGCCAGAGTCCATACGGAGTAGATTATCTTCTACAAATGGCATAATGCGTTGGTAAAGGGTTTCGGGTCTTTCTTCGGGTTTCGGACGGATATCATTGAAGTCCAGAAAGTTGGCGAGTGTGGTCTGGAATCCGTAATGGAGTCCGAGGGCCTGCCAAATGCTGGGTTATGAGGTTGAATTACGTATGATTGTGTTACGTGAAATAACGGGAGCGTAATTGACAATCTGCCCCAGAAGGAGATCTAAACTATGTAGTTTCTGTGTGGCAGTTTTGCGTGGGGGGCTCTAACATTTTCTCCGTCATCTTGAAAGCCGCGGTTAGGATTTGCAGCAGACTTTTTGTACCACGTGGTGTTAGGAGAGAGAAATAGTGCGAAATGTTCATCGGGTGGGGGGGGGGGGGTGTAAATCAATAAAAACTATGATCTTTCGTTCTTAAACCTTTATTAAAACCCCTGAAAATATACACATTAAAATTAATATACATATCACAGTTGAATAGTATAAAAATAATAATAAGGCATGCATACTTAATGATGAAATACATCAATCATTTACGAACTAAAATACATCACTAACTTAAATATATTATAATAAATATATTAAATATGCTTGAATTAGTTACTAAATGTAATAATAATGTATAAGTAACTTATCACATACCCAAAGAAGGGGTTTTTAAGGAAGACTACCAAGATGGTGAACAAAATCTTCAGATAACTATATATTCTGGAAAATAACATTATTCTAATCATATATACAATATACTTTCAATGTAGTACCTTATACTCTACTTTATATTTATATATATGCAAAACTAATTATCTTTACATGTTATTTTCTATATTATTTAATATATATCAAATGGCCGCTTTAACTAATAGTATAATTTCTATCATTCCTTCATCCACTCTATCTAAACCCCAATTACCCAAAATAAGAGAATTAGCACACATACCTGTAATACTGAAGTAGTGTAACTGGAACAATTAGCTGAAAATTACCTAACTAGATTTGAAAACTCAAGTTAAACAATTTGATGAAAGATATCAAATTGTCCTTACACTTCGAAATCTATCTAATGTCTGATGTCCAAAGAGAGGTTTAGTTAGAAGGAAAACTTGCTTGTAACCAAGGGAGTAGAATTGTACTCACCCCAAGATTTGGGTTATAAGAAAACAGTACGGGTTAACAAGCCAAGTTAAAGGAGAAATGTTATTATAGGCCAGTTGCAAGTAAAATTAGTGTCAGTTTGTTAGTTTAAAGGTGCACATTACTCTATACACTATATTACTTGACATAATAAAACCTATAAACATATTAAAATTCCGTTTCGCTACATACTCCCTCCCAATAAAAAAAATGTCGTCCCGACATACTATTAAAACACTAAAAACCAAAAGTTGACTTTAAAACACTACTTAGACTTTTACGTTGTTCAAATGGTAAACCTATAAAATCATCCGACAGCAGCAACGCCAAGACTGTAGCTGGACATTGAACAACAGAAGAAGTTGAAGTCTGGGCTAACATGTAGTCTTTATAACGGGCTGGTGGCTGTCGATTCCTTGAGGATCTCCTTGGTACAGGCTCATCTACATCTGCTTCCTCAGAAGAAGCTCTGGATAGAGTGTCCAATTCTTCTTCAACACGGAGAGGTACTGTGGGGCTAGCTGGGGAATCGATTACATCCTCCCCTTCCACAATAACAATCTCCAGATCATCATCACTTGAGGTACCTGGTTCCTCTGGAATTATTTCAGGAATTGGTGTTACTTTCCTTCTGGGTTTTGGTACTGGTGGCGGCTGGGATAATTCCATAGGCACAGTTCCTATGGGAAGGAGATGGTTCCTGTGTAAAGTACGTGTTGTACCAGTTCCATTTTCCCGCTTAAGCACATACACCAGTACATCCTGATTGGGCTGTTCTTTTATGATGTAGACACAATCTTCCCATTTGTCTGATATCTTGTGTCTACCTTCTTTGAAAAACAATCTTTTCACAAGCACGCGATCTCCCTTTTCCAAGATTGAATTCCTGGCCTTCCGGTCATAACCTATCTTTTGAAATGACTGGGCCTTGTTAATCTCAGAAGAAGCTTTGAGATAAGCTATCTCCAAACTATCTTTGAGATCAGCGACATACTTACTGTAGCTGTTTGCAGACTGTTGATTAACTAAACCAAGCAAAACATCTACAGCATGATGAGGCTTCCTCCCAAACATCAAAAAGAAAGGTGAATAACCGGTGGTTTCATGAATGGTACAATTATAGGCGTGCACTAAAGATGGTAAATGCGTCTTCCAATCTGCCTTATTGATGTTCTCAAGAGTTCCAAGCATGTTCAGGAGGGTTCTGTTAAATCTCTCGCACATTCCGTTGCCACAAGGGTGATAGGGTGTTGTACGGGATTTTCGCATTCCTGTTAGTAAGCACAATTCTTCGATGATCTTATTCTCGAAACTTCCTCCTTTATCACTATGCAAACGTTTTGGAAAACCGTAGTGAACTATAAAATTTTCAAACAAAGCTTTGGCTGTTACCTTTGCAGTCATGTTCTTGGTAGCTATGGATTGGGCATATCTGGTGAAGTGGTCGGTTATGACTAAGATGTAACTGTAACCTCCTTTTTACTCTTCCAAGCACATGTAGTCTACACTAACTATCTCCATTGGTTGAGATGAATTGATACTAACTAATGGAACTCTTGTATTGGTTGGAGACTTCCTCATTATGCAACGTTGACAAGTCTTGATGTGATATTCTACATCCGTTGTCATTCTTGGCCAATACACACGTTCCTTCAGCAACGAAACTGTTCTGTCTCTTCCAAGATGTCCAACATCATCATGACAACCTTGCAGCGCTAACTTCCTATCCAAACAAGGAATCACCAGTTGAAGAACGTCTTGTCCACTTACAACAGATTTTCGGTACAAAACATCTGACTTCAGAGTGAGGTGGTCGAATTCTCGAAGAAAGATGACTTCTTCCCGATTGCTGGGTGGTGACTGTGGTCTTTCGCTGTTCTTCACTGCTTGATGAAGGGGTCCAATGACAGGATCTTCTAGTTGTTTCTTCATACAGTCTATTTCATGAACAGGAAACATCTGTGTGTTGGTAACACCTGGGATGATCTGAGTTGCTAAACACTCCACATAGCCACTATCATTCCTTAATTCACTGAGTGCTCTTAAAACACCGGGACTCATTTCCTTGTAAGTATCTTTCGGTGGATTGGGTATTCTTGACAGACAGTCAGCATCGATGTTTCTTTTTCCTGGTCTGTACCTGATGTTAAAGTTGTAGTTCGCTAACTCCGCTAACCAACGGTGACCAGTTGCATCAAGTTTTGCTGTTGTAAGAACGTAAGTAAGTGGATTGTCAGTCACTGCCCACTTCAACGCTAAAAATTCCAACTTGTGTGCAGGATAATTTTTCTCAGATTTCGACAATCCTCTGCTGGCATATGCGATTACTTGTTCTCTTTGATCTTGCAATTGGTACAGAACAGCGCCTAATCCTCGTCCACTCGCATCCGTGTGCAAAACAAATGGTTTGGTAAAGTCAGGGTAAGCCAAAATAGGTGGTGACTGTAACCATGTCTTCAGTTCTTCAAAAGAACTATCTTGTTCTGGTCCCCATTTCCATTTTGGTATTGACTGGTCATCTGACTTCTTCCTCCCCCTCTTTTTGGAAGTTGATCCTCCGACTAAAAGTTCATTCAAAGGTCTGGCAATTGTAGAAAAGTTCTTTACAACTCTCCTGTAGTAACCTAAAAAACCTAAAAATGACCTTACCTCATCTGGAGTTGTTGGTGTTTTCCAGTCTCTAACCTTCTCAATCTTTGCTGGATCTGTCTTTATGCCTTCTGCGGAAACTATGTGGCCCAAATACTTAACTTCCTGTTGGTAAAAATGGCATTTCTTCGGTGCAAGCTTCAATCCACACTCTTCAAGTTGTTTAAATACCAGTTGCAGTCGTTCCAGATGTTCTCCGTATGTCGATGAAAAAATAATCAGGTCGTCGAGGTAAATCTTGCAGATCTTATAGTTCAGTTCTCCTAAACACTCCTCCATCAGTCTCTGGTAGGTAGCTGGTGCGTTGGTTAATCCAAAGTTCATGCGCGTATGCTCACAAAACCCAAGAGGACCTACTGTGAATGCTGTCTTTGCCTTGTCTAACATTTCTTCAATTCTGGGAAGTGCGTAAGCATCTTTGATGGTTCGTTGATTCAGTTGTCGATAATCAACACACAATCGAATGGAGTTGTCTTTCTTCCGGACTATAACAATATTCGATGCCCAAGGACTCTGTGATTTCTGAATAATTCCTCCATTCAACAGTTCATTAAGATGTCCTCGTATTTCCTTGTACATAACTGGTGGTATTCTTCTGTTCTTTTGCTTGAATGGCACTTCATCTGTAAGGTTAATATCATGTTCAACCATGTGAGTACAACCTATATCTGTATCTCTGTGAGAAAAAAAAAGTGTGACCATTCATTGATGAGATCTTTAACACCTTCTAACTGACTGGCAGTAAGTCCTGATCCAAGATGAATTCTCTCTAAAATACTGCAATCACTTCCAACTTGAACAGAAGAACATTTACTATTGTTGATATTGTTCACGATGGTTACTGGTTGTAGTTCACAAAGAATGGAGTGTGGTTGAATCGAAACTGGATGAGTAGATAAATTTGTCTGGATCGTTGTTGTCTGGATGAAAATTGACAAGAACAGGTGAAATTTCAACATTGTCTGGTATCTTTGACTGTGTAGAACGTTGACACATCGCTTTATTTAGCACGTCCAAAAACACTGCTCAGTTTCTTCAACAAACGATCTAACTCCACCCTGTGGTTTAAATATGGCTTGTCTAATCTGTTCTTTGTTGTAACTTGACTGAATCAACTCCTCAACTTCAAACTTCCAAACGTCAAAGGAAACTTCAGACTTGGATGCTGGATCCCCAGAGAAAAATGACACCTTGGGTAAAGCTGGTAGCATCTTAATGTCTTCACGTGGTTTATCTCGAGTTGGTAGATTTTCTTGTGAAGGATGAAGTTCTTCCTTTGTTGTAAAATAATCTTTCATCCATTTCTCAAGATCTTCTTTACTGGAAGCTTTAGGTTTAACACCCATGGCTAGAAAATTTTTAAAAGATTATCAGCTTCTTCGGGTGAAAATGATTCTGCCATTGCACAGCTGAAATAAAATCAACACTTTCGACCAAAATAATCAAACACCAAATCACAAGTTGATGAAACAAATCCAGAATACAAAACTCATAAAATGAAAATATTAAAATTCACAATTCAGTACAAGTATCAAACAATCAAACATAAACCCAAGAAAATGTCTAATACCAAATGTCAAAACTACAACTCATAAACAACAAAGATTAAAAAAGTACAAGTAAACAGTTGAAGTCAAGTCTCAAGTCAGAGTCAAGTCTAATGTTAAGTCAATGTCTAATTCAAACTTCCAACTTAAGCGACAAACTTAAACTCAGTACCAAAACTCAATACAAAAAACAAGAGATCAAACAAAATCAGTCTCAATATAAAATCAAAGTAAAACTAGAAATACACAAAACCAAATCAGATTGAAAATATATATCAATCCAAAACACAATTTCAAAATCAAAACCTGAAAAATAAATGATCTACACCAAGGGTATCACTGAAGACGAATTAAACAAAGTTCCAATCAGTGACAATCATAAAACATATCATAAATATATACAAATATTTATACCACATACAAGAGTTGTAAATGCAAAATATGTTAGTGCTGAATATGTGTGTGTGTGTGAACAATGTTATATAATTGAGAGAGAAAACTGAAAAAAAATGGAATGGAAGACTGAAAGAAAAGTGAAGAAAGTCTGTCCTGAAAAAAAAATGAATAAACAAATCCTAATAAAATCCTAAGTTGGGGTATGTATGCTCGCGATCCCACCTAATATAAACCAACCCAAATACACACCCTTTCACTCTATGATAATTAAGTTTTAAGGTAAAGTCGAAAATGTATGCAATATTTCCTAAGTATGATTATAAACAAGTGGAAAATGTATGCAATATTTCCTAAGTAGGATTATAAACAAGCATGTAATAAAAAGTCAAAGGAAAAAAAAAATAATTTCACAAATATAAGTGTGAAGAAGTTAACTATCCGATATATAAAATAAAAGAATTAATTAATCAATGAAAAAACTAATACTGAATATGTAGTTCTAATGTGTATTTTGCTACAAAGAATAGTTACAATCAAACTTTGCCCAAATACCAACTTGTTGACTTTGACCTACTCGTCACAGTGACCTGACCTATATACTAAACAGGAAGTCAACAAAAATGTCAGTGGGTCAAATCGGATTTTAACCAGAAATAATCTATTTTAAATAATGAAGGTATACTGTAATCTTATAGATTATGTAAATAATGAATATATAATATATAATCTTTTAGATTATGTAAATGTAAAAATAGAAAAACAAAAATTACAGTATTTGAAATAATATACTAAATTAAAGTAAAGTGTAAAGGCCTACCGCACAAATCCCCAAAAAAATTCACAAATAAGATAACACTGATGATAATGTCTCTAAAGATCCACCGATGAAACAGCATCTGTATCCCGCGAACGCGAATCTTTAGGCCTCTGGAACTCTGTCTGTAGGTAGCTTGTCTTCAGAACGTTGGGCGCCAAAATGTAACCGGGGGGGGGGGTGTAAATCAATAAAAACTATGATCTTTCGTTCTTAAACCTTTATTAAAAACCCTGAAAATATACACATTAAAATTAATATACATATCACAGTTGAATAGTATAAAAATAATAATAAGGCATGCATACTTAATGATGAAATACATCAATCATTTACGAACTAAAATACATCACTAACTTAAATATATTATAATAAATATATTAAATATGCTTGAAGTGGTTACTAAATGTAATAGTAATTTATAAGTAACTTATCACATACCCAAAGAAGGTTTTTTTTAAAGGAAGACTACCAAGATGGTGAACAAAATCTTCAGATAACTATATATTCTGGAAAATAACATTATTTTAATCATATATACAATATTCTTTCAATGTAGTACCTTATACTCTACTTAATATTTATATATATGCAAAACTAATTATCTTTACTATATTATTTTCTATATTATTTAATTTATATCAAATGGCCGCTTTAACTAATAGTATAATTTCTACCATTCCTTCATCCACTCTATCTAAACCCCAATTACCAAAAATAAGAGAATTAGCACACATACCTGTAATACTGAAGTAGCATAACTGGAACAATTAGCTGAAAATAACCTAACTAGATTTGAAAACTAAAGTTAAACAATTTGATGAAAGATATCAAATTGTCCTTACACTTCGAAATCTATCTAAAGTCTGATGTCCAAAGAGAGGTTTAGTTAGAAGGAAAACTTGCTTGTAACCAAGGGAGTAGAATTGTACTCACCCCAAGATTTGGGTTATAAGAAAACAGTACAGGTTAACAAGCCAGGTTAAAGGAGAGATGTTATTATTGGCCAGTTGCAAGTAAAATTAGTGTCAGTTTGTTAGTTTAAAGGTGCACATTACTCTATACACTATATTACTTTATATAATAAAACCTATAAACATATTAAAATTCCGTTTCGCTACAATATGTACAACAAATTGGCCTACCATGCTTCGAATGACGTAAGTGTTTCATTCTCTATGAGTGACCACTGTTTTGGGGCTCTTGATGTCGCACTCATTATAAAATAATACGAGACAATACTTATCACTTGAATGTTGAGTTGTGTCTTATTCACGACCTGTATTTTAGTCGTCTGCTTGAGGTTGATGTTGTGAGCGTTAGTTTTACTTTTACGATGTAAGGTACGGTTGATTTCTCACTGGTTTGAGTATCTTCGTCTCCCGACACAGCCACCACGTCAGTAAAGAGCATTCACAATACTACAAACACAACACAACTCGTAAATTAAAGTATTAGACTTGTATTCAACAGACGTGTACAACGAGGCGTTATCCAATTGCTGGGTTGCTCCGTGCGTATGCCAGAGAAGCCTTCGGCAAACAGGCATGATCATACTAATAACATAACGTAAAGTTACTATATATAGTACACTGGTGCTTTATCAGTGCTAGGTTATGAACCTGGTAAAATGTTACAACACCTTATTGAAAAAAACGATGCTCGGCGAATACATGGTGCAGACAGAGCAGCCCAAACCCCTAGTGAAGCTGCAAGAAAGGCCATGGAAACTGCAAAGGCTAAACAAACCACAGAAAGTAAGAAAGGAATGTTTTAATTTTAGTTGAGTAGACTGCAGCTATAGGTTTTTACAAGATGGCAATAATACAGTGAAAATATTTTGAAACTCTAAGAGCGCCTTGAGCCACGTGAGTTTCTAATAATTTTCATATTTCTAATATCCACCACCACTGATCACCTGTGAAGAGTAAAGCTGGATGCAGTATTATTTTTATATTATAATATGTAATATTATTTATGTAAAGAAAAACAAAAAAAAAATGATGGGAAAAATCAACGTTTTGTTTTATTTTTTTTATTTTCAGTTTCATTATGTTAAATGTATTTATAGTACAGGCTTGAAATTTGGAGGGATTATTCCATATGTATTTAGCTATTATATTAGATGCACTATAATAATAAAATAAATTATGAGATTTTGAAAGTCGGACCCAATAACATAAAATAAAATTATATTTATTTTTTAAAAAAAAAAAAAAAAAAAAAAATTGTTGAATTTTCTTTTAGAAACTTGTTATTCAACTAGCCTAGGTATAAACAAACATAAAAGAAACTATTCAGAATAGAACAATATAATACTGGGCTCAAACATTTTTTTTGTAAAGGGGTACCATTCCATAAATTTTCTCAATTACAATTTTCATGATAATATAACTCAATGTCAATGGAATTTGCTGTGTATACTTCTTTCATTAGCTCTAATAATCGCTCCAAATTTCATAAGATTATCTTTATTTTTAAAAAAGTTAGGAGAAAGTCAAACTTTATCATCAATTTTCTCAGAAGTCATTTTTTCGCACAAAAAAAATGGTTCTCTAAATTTATTAGAACTACAATCTTGAAATTTAGAGGGAATGTTCTATATGTATTTATCTAGTGGAATAAGAAGTATTTTAGATGTACTATAATAAACAAAAATTTTATAATACTGCCATGATGCTGGCAGTATTATCAACAATCGTTAATAATCAATAGGATTCCTCATCTCATGACCCTAAACACTTTTTTTAAATCTAAAATCAATCGGATATTAACTTTAACCTCCAGGTTGTCCACAGGATTTTTGAAAGTAATCAAGGGCATTAACTCTAGTAGTAAAGATCGGCAATCAACAGGCCCCTCCGTCTCCTGGCCTTAAACACTGTATAAATTTTAAAGTCAATCGGATAAAACCTTTGACCTTAAAAATGTGTATGAATTTCAAGTTTAGTACCGAATACATGAAAGAGCCAATAGAAATATTGAAGCATATTAATAGTATACAAACCCACCAAAATCCCACTACAATTTGGTATAATGTAATATTAAAAGCGGATAAATAAATACAGAATACAGATATAGCAGGTTTACACAAAATAAACAAATAGTGATAATTGCGGTTTTTAATAGAATAGAGGTTGCATCAGGAGAACAAAATTAATGTGACTTTTGATATTAGCAATAGAAATTCATATTTCGATTACAAAGACATCCACGGTGGTGCAGGATGATGGGCCGTGCAGGGGACAGGGTGGAGTCGTTTGGATGGGATAACAAACCTAAGTACGGCGTACACATTGCCCTCATAGCAAACTGTATGGTGTAGGTCTGTCTCCCTTGGCTCAGCTGGAGCTTAACAGTAAGTTTCAATTCATTTCGAATACTTAATATATGTGAACTCTATTTTTACTTGACTTTCTTTTTCACATATTTTATTTCTTTCCTGCCCACCCATGTGAACCCCTTTGATCATTTGGACCCTAAAAATAATTTCTCAGTAAAGAGAATTCACAATACTACAAACACAACACAACTCGTAAATTAAAGTATTAGACTTGTATTCAACAGACGTGTACAACGAGGCGTTATCCAATTGCTGGGTTGCTCCGTGCGCATGCCAGAGAAGCCTTCGGCAAACAGGCATGATCATACTAATAACATAACGTAAAGTTACTATATATAGTACACTGGTGCTTTATCAGTGCTAGGTTATGAACCTGGTAAAATGTTACAACACCTTATTGAAAAAAACGATGCTCGGCGAATACATGGTGCAGACAGAGCAGCCCAAACCCCTAGTGAAGCTGCAAGAAAGGCCAAGGAAACTGCAAAGGCTAAACAAACCACAGAAAGTAAGAAAGGAATGTTTTAATTTTAGTTGAGTAGACTGCAGCTATAGGTTTTTACAAGATGGCAATAATACAGTGAAAATATTTTGAAACTCTAAGAGCGCCTTGAGCCACGTGAGTTTCTAATAATTTTCATATTTCTAATATCCACCACCACTGATCACCTGTGAAGAGTAAAGCTGGATGCAGTATTATTTTTATATTATAATATGCAATATTATTTATGTAAAGAAAAACAAAAAAAAAATGATGGGAAAAATCAACGTTTTGTTTTATTTTTTTTATTTTCAGTTTCATTATGTTAAATGTATTTATAGTACAGGCTTGAAATTTGGAGGGATTATTCCATATGTATTTAGCTATTATATTAGATGCACTATAATAATAAAATAAATTATGAGATTTTGAAAGTCGGACCCAATAACATAAAATAAAATTATATTTATTTTTTTTTAAAAAAAAAAAAAAAAAATTGTTGAATTTTCTTTTAGAAACTTGTTATTCAACTAGCCTAGGTATAAACAAACATAAAAGAAACTATTCAGAATAGAACAATATAATATTGGGCTGAAACATTTTTTTTGTAAAGGGGTACCATTCCATAAATTTTCTCAATTACAATTTTCATGATAATATAACTCAATATGTCAATGGAATTTGCTGTGTATACTTCTTTCATTAGCTCTAATAATCGCTCCAAATTTCATAAGATTATCTTTATTTTTAAAAAGTTTGGAGAAAGTCAAACTTTATCATCAATTTTCTCAGAAGTCATTTTTTCGCACCAAAAAAATGGTTCTCTAAATTTATTAGAACTACAATCTTGAAATTTAGAGGGAATGTTCTATATGTATTTATCTAGTGGAATAAGAAGTATTTTAGATGTACTATAATAAACAAAAATTTTATAATACTGCCATGATGCTGGCAGTATTATCAACAATCGTTAATAATCAATAGGATTCCTCATCTCATGACCCTAAACACTTTTTTTAAATCTAAAATCAATCGGATATTAACTTTAACCTCCAGGTTGTCCACAGGATTTTTGAAAGTAATCAAGGGCATTAACTCTAGTAGTAAAGATCGGCAATCAACAGGCCCCTCCGTCTCCTGGCCTTAAACACTGTATAAATTTTAAAGTCAATCGGATAAAACCTTTGACCTTAAAAATGTGTATGAATTTCAAGTTTAGTACCGAATACATGAAAGAGCCAATAGAAATATTGAAGCATATTAATAGTATACAAACCCACCAAAATCCCACTACAATTTGGTATAATGTAATATTAAAAGCGGATAAATAAATACAGAATACAGATATAGCAGGTTTACACAAAATAAACAAATAGTGATAATTGCGGTTTTTAATAGAATAGAGGTTGCATCAGGAGAACAAAATTAATGTGACTTTTGATATTAGCAATAGAAATTCATATTTCGATTACAAAGACATCCACGGTGGTGCAGGATGATGGGCCGTGCAGGGGACAGGGTGGAGTCGTTTGGATGGGATAACAAACCTAAGTACGGCGTACACATTGCCCTCATAGCAAACTGTATGGTGTAGGTCTGTCTCCCTTGGCTCAGCTGGAGCTTAACAGTAAGTTTCAATTCATTTCGAATACTAAATATATGTGAACTCTATTTTTACTTGACTTTCTTTTTCACATATTTTATTTCTTTCCTGCCCACCCATGTGAACCCCTTTGATCATTTGGACCCTAAAAATAATTTCTCAGACTTTAGTAGTAAATGCAGGGGAACTGCACCACACACAATTCTACACAAAGACAAATATATCGACAAGACATCATCCTCAGAGACCACAAACAAAAACAATTCAAAATGCAAGAAATACGAATGCAAACATATTGTATTAATTCCGCTATACAAGTAACTACACCGGTAAATGTATCAATTCAAAAACTAAATGCACTAAATCAAGAAAGAAGAGGATAGAAGTATATTGAATGCATTTAGGCACATATTACAACCGTCACAGAAACAAACAAAACTGAATACAAGGGAGGAAAGGAATGTAGACTGTCTCGGAAGACAGCCGTGTGCTGACTGAATGGCGTGACATGAATTTGCGCCAATGACGTCGATTTTCTCCCGATCAAAAAGGGCGATAATCCGGATAAAATAACGTCAAAAACTATTAGTTTTTACGACCAATTGGAATTATTAAGTTATGTGATTGTACAAACCATAATATAATTATTATATACTATTTCCAAAAAGTAGGGGATATTTGATTTTGGGGGCATAATACTAAAATATGCAAATGACTACGAAAAAAGTCACTATAGAACCTAACAGAAGAAACATTTCCAGTTACATGTGACGCCCAAACGCACCAATAGCTACCGCATGTAATGCAGGTGATGCTTTGGATCATCATGGGGGTCCAACCCAAGATTTGCACGACTCTGTTTTTGAATGTTACAGTCATTGTGGCATTGAATTCCAGGGTGGAAACATCAGTTTAATTGTTTTAGTGACCAGAAAACAAATTTTGATATGCGTCGGCTTACCCAAAATGAAAGGTTACGTGCCCTTGGCATGCTACAGATCGGCACAACACAGGCGGTTGTGGCGCGGACGATGAAAAATATAGGCCCATCATGTCCGTAAAGACTAAACTTTTACTATACTTATTATAAGAAACTTTACTATTAAACTATCTATTGAGGTGCTCGTATCCATCCTTCTAGAACAAAACACTATTCACTGAGTTACCGGCCCTTGCCGTACGAGGGAAGTGTCCCAACAGTTAGTTTGTCTGAAACACTTGAGTCGTCAAGTCAAGTTCACGATCTGCTTTAAAATTTCACAAACAGTTTTGAGCGGGAAAGTAAACCCTTTTGCAAATAAATGTATGTAGACGTTTTGAGGAAATGGTTCACCCCCCGAAGAAGTTGACCAATATCGTCCCTGATGTAAATATCGAAACTTTGAACGTAATACATGTAGATCGACTATGGTTTGCGACTGGCATAAATTTTAGTGATGAACAGGCCAGAGAAAATCTTTGATACAGAAGCTAGAATGGAGGATAATCTAACATTAGTTGTCGCGGCTATTAAAATGTTAGACAATAAGATCTGAATGTGAATCTAGAAGGTATAGTAATAGCATATTATACGTAACATCAGTATGTCGGTATTTGAACGAAGACGCTGATATGGTTCACGCGCGTGTGTCAACGCTTGACTTGTGGTTAACAGTGGTTAACTGGTTAGGATATTTTGCCAACTTTAACACGCACGGTAATAAATGCCTGTTTGTCTTTATTTATTATTTGGGGGGAGCCTGTTCGACTTTGTTGTTCTGCAATATAATTATTACTTGGAACATCCACTGTGTCGACAAAGTAGTAAAGTGAGTGTTTTCTTTAATAATTTATGTGAGCTATGTTCAACCTTGTTGTTCCGCGATCTAACTTGGAACACAAAATAATGTTGTCGTAATTTATTTCAACTGTGTCGGTCAGTAGCAAAGCCACCGTGTTTCTTTAAAAGGACCAGCCTTGTTGTTCCGCAATTTAACATGGGACATACACTAAGGTTGATTTAATTTATTTCTGATGTGTTGGCAAGTGTTACGTAAATGTTCAGCCTTATTGTTCCGCAATCTAACATGGAACATACACTAAGGCTGACCTATTTTTTAGTATAGTGTGTAGAAGCAAAGTTAAGGGGCTTACCTGTGTGGAAACAAATAGTAATGCGAATGGTTTCTTTAATAATTTTGAAACCTGTCCAGTCTTGCTGTTTCGCAATCTAACATGGAACATACACTAAGGTTGACCTATTTCTGAGTATATAAGAGGGTGTGTGGAAGCAAAATTAAGGGGCTTACCTGTGTGGAGGCAAAGTTAAAGGGCTTACCTGTGTGGAAGCAAGTAGTAATGCAAATGTTTTCTTTAATAATTTTGGAACCTGTCCAGCCTTGTTGTTCCGCAATCTAAAATGGGACATACACTAAGGCCGTTTTAAATTATATCTGCTATGTCGGCAAGTAGTACCGTGATTGTTTTTTTTTTCTTTAATAATCTTAAGTGAGACTGTTCAGCTTTTGTTATTTCGCAATATAACCTGGAACATACGCCAAGGTCAAAATTTTTGAGTATATAAGGGGCTTACCTGTGCGCAAGCAAAGTTAAGGGGTTTATCTGTGTATAAGAAAATTAAGGGGGCTTGCCTGTGTGGAAGAAAATTAAAGGGGGCTTACCTGCGTGGGAGCATAGTTTAGATGGAAGCAAATTAAAGTGGACTTACCTATGTGGGAGCATAGTTTAGATGGTAGCCAATTAAAGGGGGCTTGCCTGTGTTGAAGCAAATTAAGGTGCTTACCTGTGTTGGAAGCAAACTATCAGGCTTGCCTTTGTGGAAGCAAATTAAGAGGCTTGCCTGCGTTGGAAGAAAAGTAAGTGAGCTTGCCTGTGAGGAAGCAAATCAATGTGTTTACTTATGTGGAAGCCAATGAGGGATTACCGGTGTGAAATCAAAGGGGTTTGGGTAGTCATCTGTAATAGCCACGTATCACTTATCTGCGGCATTAAAGTTAGCTAAAATCATTGGGGTTAATTTATCGGGAACGAACGAATATACTTCAAAGTGGGAACAGAAGGTATAAAAGTTCAAAACACGTATGTACGGAATAATTTGACCGGGATTACCAAAAATGGGTTAGGAAAATATGTGGTGGGATGAAGTGTGTTATGGGGAGAAGTGAAGTGTGTTATGGGGTGAAGTGTGTTATGGGACGAAGTGGGTTGAGTTGGTATTGAATGTTAATAAAGTTAGAATTGTTGTCATTGTCTTAGTTTTGATATTCGTAAACGGATTACGGAGTGGAAGCACTGTGCCTGCAATACTTACATCTATAGGCAAGACGGTAATTCAGAGGAAAGTATACTATTCACTGCTCAGACATCCTCATTTATGATATTTTTAGTTCGTTTTAGATCATTGATTTCATAAATGTGTTTTGGAGACATTCTGAAGATATACACCAATATCAAAAAATAAGGAGATGTATTTAGTTCGTTTTAGATCACTTGTTTAATAAAATGTGTCATGGAGACATTCTGTAGATAAACATCCATCAAATCTGCTTTTTTGATATTCAAGTTTGAATATCGAAAAACGAGTTGAGATTCGCCAATATCAAAAAACAAGGAGAAAGAGAAGTTTTTATATGAATCCACTGCTCAGACATTATGATATCTTTAGTTGTTCTTAGATCACTCATTTAATCAAATGTGTCATGGAGACATTCTGTAGATAAACATCCATCAGATCTGCTTTTTTGATATTCAAGTTTGAAAATCGAAAAACGAGTGGCTCGTTTTTCGAGATTCGCCAATATCAAAAAACAACGAGAAAGAAAAGTTTTTATGTGAATCCACTGCTCAGGCATCCTCAATTATGATATCTTTAGTTCGTTTTAGAAAACGTTTTTAATAAAATGTGTTTTGGAGAGATTCTGAAGATATACATCCATCAAATCTGCTTTTTTAATATTCAAGTTTGAATATCGAATAACGAGTAGCTCGTTTTTCGAGATTCGCCAATGTCAAAAAACAAGGAGATAGAGCAGTTTTTATGTGAATCCACTGCTCGGGCATCCCCAATTATGATGTATTTAGTTCGTTTTAGATCATTCATTTAATAAAATGTGTCATGGAGACATTCTGTACATAAACATCCATCAAATCTGCTTTTTTGATATTCAAGTTTGAATATCGAAAAACGATCGCGAATATCAAAAAACAACGAGAAAGAAAATTCAAGTTTGAATATCGAATAACGAGTGGTTCGTTTTTCGAGATTCGCCAATATCAAAAAACAAGGAGAAAGAGCAGTTTTTATATGAATCCACTGCTCAGGCATCCTGAATTATGATATCTTTAGTTCGTTTTAGATCACTCATTTAATCAAATGTGTCATGGAGACATTCTGTAGATAAACATCCACCAAATCTGCTTTTTTGATATTCAAGTTTGAATATCGAGGCAATATCAAAAAACAACGAGAAAGAAAAGTTTTTATTTGAATCCACTGCTCAGGCATCCTCAATCATGATATTTTTAGTTCGTTTTAGAAAACGTATTTAATAAAATGTGTTTTGGAGACATTCTGAAGATATACATCCATCAAATCTGCTTTTTTGATATTCAAGTTTGAATATCGAAAAACGAGTGGCTCGTTTTGCGAGATTCGCCAATATCAAAAAAACAACGAGAAAAAAAGTTTTTATGTGAATCCACTGCTCAGGCATCCTCAATTATGATATTTGTAGTTCGTTTTAGATCATTGATTTAATAAAATGTGTTTTGGAGAAATTCTGTAAATATACATCCTTCAAATCTGCTTTTTTAATATTCAAGTTTGAATATCGAATAACGGGTAGCTCGTTTTACGAGATTCGCCAATATCAAAAAACAAGGTGAAAGAGCAGTTTTTATGTGAATCCACTGCTCGGGCATCCCCAATTATGATGTATTTAGTTCGTTTTAGATCACTCATTTAATAAAATGTGTCAATTTAAACATTTTGTATATAAACATCCATCAAATCTGCTTTTTTGATATTCAAGTTTGAATATCGAAAAACGAGTGGCTCGTTTTTCGAGATTCGCCAATATCAAAAAGAAAGAGATAGAAAAGTTTTTATGTGAATCCACTGTTCAGGCATCCTCAATTATGATATTTGTAGTTCGTTTTAGATCATTGATTTAATAAAATGTGTTTGGGAGAAATTATGTAGATATACATCCTTCAAATCTGCTTTTTTAATATTCAAGTTTGAATATCGAATAACGAGTAGCTCGTTTTTCGAGATTCGCCAATATCAAATAACAAGTAGAAAAGAGCAGTTTTTATGTGAATCCACTACTCGGGCATCCCCAATTATGATGTATTTAGTTCGGTTTAGATCACTCATTTCATAAAATGTGTCAATTTAGACATTCTGTATATAAACATCCATCAAATCTGCTTTTTAGATATTCAAATTTGAATATCGAATAACGTGTAGCTCGTTACAGTCTGATTCCAGTTGTCCGATACATGCCAATATCGAAAGGAACCGAGATCTTAAGGTGATAAACCTACATTTCAAGTTTCATCGAAATCGGATAAAAATTGTGACCTGTAGACTGTTCACAAACAACGGACGAACAGGGGCGACGACAATATACGTCCACGTGAAAATGGATGGATACTTTGGAACGTCCTTTGAGATTCGACAAATCAGTCGAATCAGATGGTGCGACAAATAAGATGGTGTGTCCCTGAATGACATGCTACTGTGGTGATCTGATACGCATATACTTAGCCCAGTCCACGTCCCCAGTTTAGATAGATGGTTAGTAATTATTTAATTTAATTGTACAATTTTAAGAGCTTTAGTTGTGTTATTATGTCGCCTATATTTTAATTCTTATGTATATTGTTAATTCATTTTCGTAACCCGCGCTGTCGTTGGCCCGCTTTCTATTGGCTGCACGTGCTTATGATTGGCAGACACTGTAAGCGTACCTTTAACCACGTGGTTACGCCACGTTATTTTAGGGTATATACCCCCTGTTTTGCCCCGTAGCGGAGAGTCTGAGTCTGAGTCAAGTCGTGATTGGAAGAGGTAAGACTGTAACGGTCAAATTTGTAGTTGTCTGATTCCAGTGGTGAGGATGCCTCGTGCTTGCATCTCAGTGAGTCTGGGTGATCGTGTGACGCAATGCGTAATTATTTGTCCAATAATAAGACTGCTTAATTTAGTATACTTTCCTCTGAATTACCGTCTTGCCTATAGATGTAAGTATTGCAGGCACAGTGCTTCCACTCCGTAATCCGTTTACGAATATCAAAACTAAGACAATGACAACAATTCTAACTTTATTAACATTCAATACCAACTCAACCCACTTCGTCCCATAACACACTTCACCCCATAACACACTTCACTTCTCCCCATAACACACTTCATCCCACCACATATTTTCCTAACCCATTTTTGGTAATCCCGGTCAAATTATTCCGTACATACATGTTTTGAACTTTTATACCTTCTGTTCCCACTTTGAAGTATATTCGTTCGTTCCCGATAAATTAACCCCAATGATTTTAGCTAACTTTAATGCCGCAGATAAGTGATACGTGGCTATTACAGATGACTACCCAAACCCCTTTGATTTCACACCGGTAATCCCTCATTGGCTTCCACATAAGTAAACACATTGATTTGCTTCCTCACAGGCAAGCTCACTTACTTTTCTTCCAACGCAGGCAAGCCTCTTAATTTGCTTCCACAAAGGCAAGCCTGATAGTTTGCTTCCAACACAGGTAAGCACCTTAATTTGCTTCCACACAGGCAAGCCCCCTTTAATTGGCTACCATCTAAACTATGCTCCCACATAGGTAAGTCCACTTTAATTTGCTTCCATCTAAACTATGCTCCCACGCAGGTAAGCCCCCTTTAATTTTCTTCCACACAGGCAAGCCCCCCTTAATTTTCTTATACACAGATAAACCCCTTAACTTTGCTTGCGCACAGGTAAGCCCCTTATATACTCAAAAATTTTGACCTTGGCGTATGTTCCAGGTTATATTGCGAAATAACAAAAGCTGAACAGTCTCACTTAAGATTATTAAAGAAAAAAAAAACAATCACGGTACTACTTGCCGACATAGCAGATATAATTTAAAACGGCCTTAGTGTATGTCCCATTTTAGATTGCGGAACAACAAGGCTGGACAGGTTCCAAAATTATTAAAGAAAACATTTGCATTACTACTTGCTTCCACACAGGTAAGCCCTTTAACTTTGCCTCCACACAGGTAAGCCCCTTAATTTTGCTTCCACACACCCTCTTATATACTCAGAAATAGGTCAACCTTAGTGTATGTTCCATGTTAGATTGCGAAACAGCAAGACTGGACAGGTTTCAAAATTATTAAAGAAACCATTCGCATTACTATTTGTTTCCACACAGGTAAGCCCCTTAACTTTGCTTCTACACACTATACTAAAAAATAGGTCAGCCTTAGTGTATGTTCCATGTTAGATTGCGGAACAATAAGGCTGAACATTTACGTAACACTTGCCAACACATCAGAAATAAATTAAATCAACCTTAGTGTATGTCCCATGTTAAATTGCGGAACAACAAGGCTGGTCCTTTTAAAGAAACACGGTGGCTTTGCTACTGACCGACACAGTTGAAATAAATTACGACAACATTATTTTGTGTTCCAAGTTAGATCGCGGAACAACAAGGTTGAACATAGCTCACATAAATTATTAAAGAAAACACTCACTTTACTACTTTGTCGACACAGTGGATGTTCCAAGTAATAATTATATTGCAGAACAACAAAGTCGAACAGGCTCCCCCCAAATAATAAATAAAGACAAACAGGCATTTATTACCGTGCGTGTTAAAGTTGGCAAAATATCCTAACCAGTTAACCACTGTTAACCACAAGTCAAGCGTTGACACACGCGCGTGAACCATATCAGCGTCTTCGTTCAAATACCGACATACTGATGTTACGTATAATATGCTATTACTATACCTTCTAGATTCACATTCAGATCTTATTGTCTAACATTTTAATAGCCGCGACAACTAATGTTAGATTATCCTCCATTCTAGCTTCTGTATCAAAGATTTTCTCTGGCCTGTTCATCACTAAAATTTATGCCAGTCGCAAACCATAGTCGATCTACATGTATTACGTTCAAAGTTTCGATATTTACATCAGGGACGATATTGGTCAACTTCTTCGGGGGGTGAACCATTTCCTCAAAACGTCTACATACATTTATTTGCAAAAGGGTTTACTTTCCCGCTCAAAACTGTTTGTGAAATTTTAAAGCAGATCGTGAACTTGACTTGACGACTCAAGTGTTTCAGACAAACTAACTGTTGGGACACTTCCCTCGTACGGCAAGGGCCGGTAACTCAGTGAATAGTGTTTTGTTCTAGAAGGATGGATACGAGCACCTCAATAGATAGTTTAATAGTAAAGTTTCTTATAATAAGTATAGTAAAAGTTTAGTCTTTACGGACATGATGGGCCTATACTACGGCAAATAGTTTGTTTATCATTTATAGAATTGCTTTAACATGTAATTTGTATGTTATAAGATATAATTATGATTTGAAAGTCTTTGCTAAGCGAACTTCAGAATTTCGGTCATTTCTGGATGCTCGATGCATCATAATTGTTATTTACAAGCCTATGCAGAGTATTTAGTTATTATATTATTAAATATATAGTAGGTGCGAGCTTATGCATAAGAATTATTCAAGTTGCATTTGTTGTCTTTGCAAATTGTCATTGTCATGCCATAGGATGTGTTACGATGGCGTGCAGTTGCAGAGGTCAAAGGTTAGTAAGTCTTAGCGGTTAATGTGATAACGAATAACTTGTAATATAGTATAGGCCGCATTCTATGGACGCAAATTCTCGCTAGAAAAATATTTTCGTTCCTTCAAATTGGGTCTAGAAAAAAATTTATCGGTGAATAGTTAATATAGTAATTAGCATTTGCTGAAATGTTCCACAAAATATTTAATAGTTCTTCGATGATATTCGTCTTTGAAATCCGGATTATTTATTGATAGTAAATTTCATTGTGCGCTGGGTCACTGGACACGATTCAAAGCTATTCGCCGCGTCACGTGATCGCTTTTCCGACAATCGACCAATCACGTTATTGTCTACATTCGCGTGTGTTGTTGGTAAACACAAAATAGCGTGCTCAACCAGGAGCACATTCCAGTTGTAGAATCTACACGATATGTCTTTACAAAGACAAAATGGGACAAGTGTCGTGAGGTATATAGACTGGTTTCAATTGGATGGAAATGGCCAGTCTATTTGTCAATACAAATGGATTGATAACGAAGGATATCATAAAGTCGACAGTGGTGTTTGATTTCACTTTTCATGACGAAATAATTAATTCGTTAAAACGAAATAACTTATTCGTTTAAAAGAAATATTAATTCGTTATAACGAAATAAATAATTCGTTATAACGAAATAAATAATTCGTTATAACGAAATATTATTAATTGGTTATAACGAAATAAATAAATAAATAATTCGTTATAACGAAATATTATTAATTGGTTATAACGAAATAAATAATTCGTTATAACGAAATATTATTAATTCGTTATAACGAAATATTATTAATTCCTTATAACGAAATATTATTAATTCCTTATAACGAAATATTATTAATTCGTTATAACGAAATATTCGTTATAACGAAATATTATTACTTCGTTATAACGAAATATTATTAATTCGATATAACGAAATATTATTACTTCGTTATAACGAAATATTATTAATTCGTTATAACGGAATATTGTTTCGTAACAATGAAATAGTATTTCGTTTAAACGAAATATTATAACGAAATATTATTAATTCATTCTAACGAAATATTATTATATCGTTATAACGAAATATTATTATATCGTTATAAAGAAATATTATTAATTCGTTATTAATATTTCGTTTAAACGAATCAATTATTTCGTTTAAACGAATTAATTATTTCGTTTAAACTAATTAATTACTTTGTTTAAACGAATTAATTATTTGTTTAAACGAATTAATTATTCATTTTGATGAATCGAATTAATCCACGTCTATTCAAAATATATTTCCATGGCTCTCTTACACCACTTCCCTACACGGATGGGACTTTTATTTGGTTCACTGGATCTCTGTTTGGACCGACCGCGAGCAATTTGCAAGGTAAATCGTGCACATGGCTTTGTTTACAAATGCTATGACCTGGCACTTGACCCCATAACTTTTGACCGCGACCCCTCAAGCGCAACCCGTGATTGGTCAAATTTGAAATACCTGCGCAGCATCCAACTCACATATACGCAAATATGGCTCCGCATTATAAAGAAATAGGTCATGAATTTCTGGCCAATTCCGAGCTTAAACTATTAAATTGTTGACATGTTGATTGCACGATTATTAATAGTCCGATTTTCTAGACCCGTTTAACGGGAGCAAAGGTGACAGGTTTTTCGACCCGAGAATGCGGCCTAAAAGAGCCAAAGAGAAATAATGTATTAGAAAGACTTCGCGGTACGATCTCAAGGCCAAGAGCGAAACTGAGTGGTTGTGATGTACAGAGCCTGATGATGAATACGTCGGGAGCCTGAGCCAATGATGAAGATTCATTTGATGCTCGTTTTACCGAACAGAAGAAAGAACTAGTTTATCAACAGTCGGATATGTTCAATCCAAGGAACAGCTCTAAAGCTTCCGTATGTAATAACTGGCGATCAGCAAGTAATTATAGAGCCCCCGTCAGTGCGGCGACTCCTGGTGTCATGGGGAGTCCGGATTTAATGCGAAATGAGAAACTTTATCATCAAGAAATGTCGAAGCTCAGTAAAAATGTGCAAGATTTTATTTATGGACCGAGTTGCGGAATAACAGAACTGAATAACACCAAATGGAAAGAGCATGATCAGAGGAAGTCTAGTATGTCCATTTGATGGAACGAGCTCCATTATGGATTATCAGATTCATTTCGAGACCTGTGCTGAATTGAATGGATGGGATGAAACAGAAAAGGCTTTGTACTTGGCTGGAGTCTTAAAGGGCAATGCGCAATCTGTGTTGCTATCGATGCCAACGGGAGTGCGAAGAAATTATAAAAGACTAATGCAAGCTCTCACAAATAGATTTCTACCTCCAAACCAAACCCAGATGTGCAGAGCAGAGCTTAGAGCCACGCGCAGAAAAGTTAGAAGAAAAATGAGTCTAGTGTACCCTACAGCTACTTTAGAGCTACAAGATGTCATTGCACGAGATGCATTCTTTGTTGCGCTACAGGAGAATAGAGAATTGGTCTGGAGAATTCAGCAATCAAGACCATCGAACTTAGAGCAAGCTATCCAGGTTGCAGTTGAATGCGAAGCTTTTATGTGTGCAAGTAATCGAGTTCAACAACCAAGTCGTACAATAGCTGTTGAGACTGAATACTATAGAGCAAATGAAGACCTTGAATGTTAAACCAGAACTGAAAGAACGTCACACAGAAGCCAGCCGGCACCAATTTAACGCAACAGGGAAAGACGGAGCAAGTTTTGGTAATCAACGAGCATGCTTTCGATGTGGATGAAAAGGACACATTGCTCATCAGTGTAGTACTCCGAGAGCTGAATTTAGAGGAATTTCAAGGAGGCGTAGGATGAAGAGCCGAATGTCATCAGCTGTGTTCCGTGAACCAAGCGAGTCTACTCTTCATATAGCTGCCAAGGCTTGTGGTAATCTAGCTTATTGTCTCCTGGATACCGTTTCATTGAGGTTGTATGAGAGCATCTTGAATCGACCAGAGTTATCACCAGCTGGGCACGTCCTAAAAGCTGCCAATGGTGAATCACTGAAATCATATGGAAAGTCCATTTTCACTTTTAATCTGTAGTCGCCGAGATTGGATCCCAATGTATCATTGGACTTGATTTCACGCAAGCTCACAGATGTACTTTGGATATCACTGGGAAATCATTGACTGTCGAAGATGTAGAGCACCACGCGCAGATTCAAGGATCTATTGATATTTGCAGAATCCAATTAGCTGAAACAGTTACAGTACCCCCGAAACATAACAATTGGTTAAAGCTTATTTGAAGGGAAACCAGTCAAAGCTCTTCATGTTTACCCCTGGAATAATTGAGCCCGTTGAAAATTTCGTAAATAGAAATAATGTAATACCTGCCCGTACTTTAGTTGGGGCGAAGGAAGGCAGGCATGAATTTACTATCATTCATGAACCCTTCAGATAGTGCAAAGACATTGCATAAAGATGTGACCGTTGGAAGTTTTGCCCCCGTAGATATTGTGGAGAGACCTGGAGATGTCATTAATGGTAGAGCCGTGCAGAAAAGCAATGAACTCACAAGGTATCTACTAGACTTATATAGCCGTTCAGTGGAAGGATTAACGACGGCACAAACGCAGGATATTGGAAAACTTTTGGCGCGTCATCAGACTTTATTCGCTGCTTCATCTGATGACTTGGGACGAGCCAATTATGTGAAACATGAGATAAAGACAGGCTCCGCTAAACCAATTAGACAAAAGATACGACGAGTCCATATTCATCAACGAAAGGATATTGAAACTCAATTGCAAGACATGCTCAAGAGTCCAAGAGAGATGTGGTAGAGTCTTCAGTAAGTCCATGGGCAAGCCCAATTGTATTGGTGACGAAGAAGGTTCTGTGTGGATTATAGAGAACTAAATATGGGTACCGAGAAAGATGCGTACCCTTTGCCACGGAATGACCAAACGGATTGTAGATCTGTCAGGATATTTAGACGATGTGATTATTTTTTTCAAAGACGTTTGCTGAGCATGTACAACACCTAGATCTAGTCTTTAGTAAGTATGAGGCCGCTGGTTTGAAGCTGAAATCCTCGAAGTGTTTCTTGTTGAAGCATAAGGTAGAATTCCTGGGGCATATTGTGTCCCCAGAGGGAGTATCAACAGATCCAGATAAAGTGAAATCAATTAGAGAATGTCCCGTTCCCTCGGGGATGACACAGCTTAAAGCTGAACTCCGATTACAAAACTACAGAAATAATTAAATAAAAAAAACTACTGCCATACATAATCGCCATACTTATTTTCAATTTGCAGAACAAGTATGGCCACTGTACGGTGTACGAAAACAGAGGCAGGCCACGCCCACATCCAGTATACACTGTGTCAACCACACTGTCCACATCCGGCTAGCAATATTTCAACTACCAATTATCTACTGACTGAGGGGGTTTTTCTATATAAGTTTACTGAAAATATTATTGCTACACAATTATTATGTCTGATCAGGTACATATTATTTTGCTAATTAGACGAAATAAGTAACTTTAACTCTAAAAGTATGGAAAAAATTGTCTTACCCCAAACAAACAACAAATCTACCAACAACAACCAACCATTTGTTCTTATTTCTTGAAAGGTTTTGCACTACGGCTAGAAAGTTCATTCGTACCTCACGTAAGCTGTTTCGTACCTTCGGAAGTTTTACATGTACTTAAACTTAACCCGTCTCACATGAGCTGTTTCGTACCTTCGTTAATTAACTTGTACAATGCACTTAAGCTTACCCCCCCCCCCCTTTTGCGCCCGGGCTTGGGACCGGCGTTGGCGGAGTGCTCCCCTTAGAATTGTATGACACAACTAAACCGGACCTTTGAATTTTCCTGTAGATAGCTTGAATCCAGTGGAAGGCTCATCCTTGTATATGAACCTTTGGGAAGAGATTCTGTAGAGCTTTCCATAAGCCTTTTTCAAAGTCAACCACAAACTTCTGGACTGATGGGAGTGGCAGAATTTTTAGGATCGAACGGAGAACTGTTACATAGTCTTTTTTTGCGGCGGCGTGACATGACAGCAAACAGGAGTGGCACTTGTTTTGTTTCTACTCCACTGGAGTTAATTGTAAAAAGTTGTTGGAACGGCGCCTTTGTTACTTTAAATGTCCCGTGCATATACCAACACTTCGACTTGGAAAATAACTGTAGCTGTTGGTTTGTGGAGAAGATTATATGTCGTTGTAGGTCTTTAGGTTCTGCTGGGCGATCTTTCTGGTGCTGTCGAGAATAGCTTATGTTTTCCGCGTTTGGTGCCTTGGTCGAGAATTCTGTATGGATCTGATGACTGGAACTCTGGATCTATATAAGAGGGATGATATTTTGCAGGAAGTGGAATAGAATCTGGATCTGATGACTGGAACTCTGGAACTGATGGTTGGAACTCTGGAAATACTGAATGCTTGCTGTATCAATGAAGAATACTAAAAGTATGCTAAACCATGTTTGTGTGAAGCTTATATCATCGTGTTTGAAAACCGTAGTTTGGGTACGTTGGTGCCGCCTGACCCTTTGATGACAACAATCGCCGATTAATTATTGACAATAATCACAACCCAGGGTCAATAATCACAACTCCCCCACTCGAATTGACTCAATAATCAGCACCAGATTAAATAGTTTTCAATCTCTATATAACCGATTTCACAATCGCCAATCAATTCTCGGCAAGAATCACAACTCACACGCTTAATGGGTTCAGAGTAATCAACACCAGATCATAAACAACAAAGGCAGATCGCAGTGTTTGTTTTTGTTTGCCAGCTTATATTTTTAAATTTCTTGCAATATATTGAAAACAGTACAAAGCAATTTGGGGTTCTAATTCTGGTTCAGCATAATTTTTTATCAAATTCGCGTAGCAAGCAGCCATCTTTGTTTAATAAATTTCGCGTTACAGCCATTTTTATAAAATTCTCGTAGTGGTTGGACATTATTAAGTGGTCGTGTTTCAACTTTATTTCAACATGTAGGAAAAGGTACGGATCATGTTTCAACTTTATTTGAACAACACGTAGAAAAAGGTACGATCATTCAATCATGTTTCAACTGTATTTCAACATCACGTAGGAAAAGGTACGAATCAATCTGAGGTACGAAACGAGGTACCAAAGAACTAAGTTACGAAACAACCTGCGCCCCTAGAAACACCACATAAATTCTAGTATTATAAAGTTCAGTATTATCGTATCCAAAGCAGCAATAAAAAAAATGTTCTCTCCACGTCAAAATATTCTTCATCTTGTTGTTATTTATGACGACCAAGGGACATAAGTGGTTATGCCCCTTGATGTTATGTCAACAACAGAGAATTGGCTGGTATTCATAGATTTGTTGTTTGGAGTAAGGCAGATTTCTTTCATTTTTAGAGCAAAAGTACACTGGGCTTTACTTATTTCGTCTAATTAGTAAGATAATATGTACCTGATCAGACATAATAATTGTGTAGCAATAATATTTTCAGTAAACTTATAGAGAAAAACCCCTCCGTCAGTAGGTAATTGGTAGTTGAAATATTGCTAGCCGGATGTGGACAGTGTGCTTGACACAGTGTAAACTGGATGTGGCCGTGGCCTGCCTCTGTTTTCGTACACCGTACAGTGGCCATACTTGTTCTGCAAATTGAAAATAAGTATGGCGATTATGTTTGGCAGTATTTTTTTTTTAATTTCATTATTTCTGTAGATTTTTTTTCAGCTTGGGTCACCCTATCTGTGGATACAGAAAAAGCTTCCAGTTTAGTAAAGACCGCCAAATTGTGCTCTCGTTGGACATTTTAGAAAATTATCCACCTTCATGGATTACCATAATTGGCAATAGAGTTCTTCTTGGGTTTTTTTTTCATTTTTAAACATTTTAATTTAACTGAAAAGGGGAACTCTAATTAGACGATAGTTTTTTAGATAACCTCGTCTATTTCTGTTCTTTTTTTTTTTTTTTTTTTTTGTGAAATGCAATGCCTCTAAGAAAGTGATACTATGACAGAAAAATGGAGCGGGGTAGTAGCCTGTCCAATGCGAAAATAAATAAAAATAGATACCGATTATCGATACTATTCCATAGAATTATATTATAATTATAAGATATTGTACAATATTTACACTTTATCCGAAAGGTTACCATACTATCTAATGTTGAAAATAATTGTTCTGTGAGGAATATTTTAGAAGACAGGCAATACTATGAATATCTGTAAGGAATATTAAAATACCGGTAAGCAAATAAAAAGAAACCAAAACACACGTACACACAAATTGTTGATATTGTAACAATAAATGAATTTATTTGCATGAAACGCTTAGAAACAGCACTGAAAATAATCGAAAATAAGTATTACTGCACCAAAATGACGTCCGAAACCTTCCACCCAAAGTAAAGTATTAAGTACATTTGTATCTTAAATGATAAAATACATTATTCTATATAAATGGTGAGTCGCAGGGTTCCTACTATACACAGATCTAAGTACATAAATCCATCAATTGGGAATCGTTATGGGGGCAGTCTGTTAATTCTTAAAAAGATATTTCCATTTATTTGTGTATAATTCCGGAGATTTATCAATCTCCATTTTAGCATGTTCTACGAAAAAGCTTGAGTATTTCGTTTCGTAGTTTAGCCCGATATATCTAGAATTTAGTTAAAATAATGACATGATTAATGAAGATCCATTCAGTATTATTTATAATACTTCGATTTGTTAGTTAGACCAAGATGTATGATATTATCTTTATATTACCACGATCAAATATAGTATGAAAATGATTCCATATTGCATGGATGTAATAAGTGCAATCAGCTGTTGATATTGTATGGATGTGATAAGTACAACCAGCTAGTTATATAATGTATGGATGTGATACATGCAATCAGCTGATTATATTGCACGGGTGTAATAAGTGCAACCAGCTGTTTATATTGCATGGGTGTAATAAGTGCAATCAGCTGTTTATATTGCATGGATGTAATAAGTGCAATCAGCTGTTGATATTGTATGGATGTGATAAGTACAACCAGCTAGTTATATAATGTATGGATGTGATACGTGCAATGAGGTGTTTATTACATGGACGAAATAAGTTTAATCAGCCGTTCATATATTGCATGGATGAATCAAGTACCTTCAACTGTGTCTAAGTGCAATCAGCTGTTGCTATATTGCATTAATTAATAAATGCAATCAGCTGTTTAGAAATTGCATGGATGCAATAAGTGCCACCACCTATTAAGTATATTGTATATATGGTGGTTGTATGTTATTATTATTTACTGTTATATGTCAATAATTATTACCTAGTTGATACAATAAGTTAGTAACCCTGTTTAACCGTAAATTGAAGGAATCGGTAATGCCATTTCATATCAAATATTGGAATTTAAAAGGGCTGTCCAACTCCCCGAACGTTTATTATGATGGTGTTCACCTTGACGCAACAGGATTGCATAAATATTATCGAAATTTAAGAGGAGCTATCCTTCATTGTTTAAAGCAAAGTAAGTGTGATATTTCCTTTTTCCCAGCAGATAGCAAATCGATATTACCGTAATATATCATCAGATTAACTGTGCGTAATCAGAGTTTATATATTGCAGGGATGTAATAAGTGCAATCAGCTGTTTATATTGCATGGATGTAATAAGTGCAATCAGCTGTTTATATTGCATGAATGTGATAAGTGCTATTAGCTGTTTATATTGCATAGATGTAATAAGTGCAACCAGCTGTTTATATTGCATGGATGTAATAAGTGCAATCAGCTGTTGATATTGTATGGATGTGATAAGTACAACCAGCTAGTTATATAATGTATGGATGTGATACATGCAATCAGCTGATTATATTGCACGGGTGTAATAAGTGCAACCAGCTGTTTATATTGCATGGGTGTAATAAGTGCAATCAGCTGTTTATATTGCATGGATGTAATAAGTGCAATCAGCTGTTGATATTGTATGGATGTGATAAGTACAACCAGCTAGTTATATAATGTATGGATGTGATACGTGCAATGAGGTGTTTATTACATGGACGAAATAAGTTTAATCAGCCGTTCATATATTGCATGGATGAATCAAGTACCTTCAACTGTGTCTAAGTGCAATCAGCTGTTGCTATATTGCATTAATTAATAAATGCAATCAGCTGTTTAGAAATTGCATGGATGCAATAAGTGCCACCACCTATTAAGTATATTGTATATATGGTGGTTGTATGTTATTATTATTTACTTGGGGATATTTTAAATCATTTCAGATAATGGAGTCTAATGTCACATCAAATATGAATACAAGTAGGCGAACGATTAGGTCCAACACGACTACAAAAATCTAGTAAAAAGCCACGCATGAAGAAAAGTAGCCCAGAACAAACAATTACGTCCGACGCTGTGCCCAGCCTTGATACAACATATACTGTCATCTCTGCTAATGTAATGCCTGAAACTTGCCCTGTGTTTACAGGTAACTCTAATAACGAACCCCTTAATATTCAGATAAAACAATGTATTCAGGACTCCATTCCAGACATTGTTAAATTAATTACAGAATCATTGTCAAAAAACATTCATAATGCCGCAACAGACCCTGAGCTGAACAGCCGACCTATTACAATCACAACGCCAGAGGTTAATTTAAACAGTTCTACCCCTACGGGTATAGAAGTTCCTATGAATCCCACGGCTCAGTTATTGAATGTCATCTACATCTACAACACAATCCTTTTCAGGTACCCACAATAACTTGTCTGTTCCAAATGCATGTATGAATAAGGCTACTGACAATTCTCCAACAGTCATGTCGCATTTATCCAAACCTTTAGCTCTAGGAGTAGATGTTGCTATAAAATCAAAAATCTGGACTAGAGAATATTTAGAGCTAAGTTGTTTGATTAAAAACAACAATCTAATGAATAAATATGTTATGACTGAGGGGAGAGAAGGTGTTGTATTTGTCAAACAAAAGAATACTGGTGACAAAATTGATACGTTAGCAAAGTGGCATGTAGCTTTTCATATGTATATAGGCATTTATTGCGAACGTCATCCTTCTGAAGTCGTTCCTATTATGAAATATGTTCTAACTATAGAGAAATTGGCAAATCAAGCTAGTGATCTCGCGGCTATAAATTATGACAAAGGGTTTAGGCAATGGTGAGAAACTTGCTCTGCAGAATTGCCTTGGAATCAGGTTAATATAGAATTGTATCAAGAAGCTCTGGCCTCAATTTTACAACCAAAAATCAAACAAAATACTACTTCGTCTTTTCGCAACTTTAGATTTCGCAAATATTGCTATGACTACAACATCACTGGATACACAAAGACACAGTGCCAATTTGCACATATATTGTAAACGTGTGGTTTTCGGTGGGTTTTAATCTGAATAAAAGTGAGATCCAATATTGTCGTTTCAAAGTAATTTATTAAGTGAAGATCATAATTCAAACACTAATAACAATATAAAGTAAATACTATGTAAAGGGTGGTGTAGCTTATAATAATATATATACATAGGGTGGTGTAGCATATAATAATGATAATAATATATATATAATTTCAATGTAATACAATAGAGCTAACTCGCTTGTGAAGAGGTACAAATTACTGATGTCGAATTAATTAAATATACGAACTTCATTAAATATAACTATTAAATCTTTATTAAATATAACTATTAAATATTTATTAAATACAACTATTAAATCTTAAATATAACTATTAAATCTTTATTAAATATAACTATTAAATCTTTATTAAATATAACTATTAAATCTCTATTTAGCAACAAGTATTAATCGATAATAACATATACCGTACTTTTTAGTCGCTAATTATTTCCACTAATCTAAATAAGACATCTCTTTAATAAACAAGTAATCTATCGAATATATAGTACTTTTCCGTCTATTAAAAATATATATTGTAAAATATTCGCTAGTAGTTAAACAAGTAATAAATCATGTAAATTCTTACTTTTCCGTTTGATTTAGCGTGAACCATTTTTTAAATTATTTTTAGACATTAATTATCTATTATTGAAACATATTTAAACAAACAAGTATTTCGTCGACAAACGCACTTTTCTGTTTCATTAAATATATATATTGTAAAATATTCTCAAGTAATTAAACAAGTAATGAATCATATCAATTCTTACTTTTCCGTTTATTAATTAATATTTTACTTAGATGTAGAAATATCTATTAATGTAATACTTGATTCTACTAATCGTATTTATCCGATATAAAAGGATATAAATCTAATTCAAAGGTTAGAATAAAATATATATAAAGTTTAAGCATTAAAAATATACATAGAGGCTTACCTGAATAAAAGAGAGATCCAATATTGTCGTTTCAAAGTAATTTATTAAGTGAAGATAATGGTGAAAGTTTAGCTAGGTATATTTATATCTTCCAAAAATCCCGGCAAATATTAGAGATGCCACGTGTTGGATTAATCTCATTTTTTTGATTAGTGGAAGAGCATTTACGGAAGACGCCCATTACTCGATACGAAATCTGTTTGGCCGGACCTAGACTCGCTTGACTTAATATGTCAGGTAACGACTACCTGAGTAATAGCGTCAGGAAAAAGTTATTAATGTTATCAGGATGTATAATATCCCAATAATTCCCACATAATGGTAAATTCAAAACAGTTAACTGTACACAAGAATATCCGGACGTTACTTCTAATATTATTTTTTTGCCTTTTCCAAAATTTAAAAAGTATAACAAAAAATGTGAAAATAAGAATTGTGACGGCTATTGCGCTAATATAATACGTATAGTTTTGTGATATAATGTGCTGGTTTGTTTCGACTTCAAATGATGGGAAGTTATTATCCAATGCAGCTGCCTGAGCCTTTTTCAGTAGCCAAAGTGCTGCAGTAACAGCGCGCAATTTACAAAATAACCACAAGCAAATTAATAATGATACCATAGATACAAGAAGCAAACTCATAGTTAATATAGTTTTTTGTGTCGAAATAATTAGTCGTCATGTCTAAATGACTATCCAACATAGTTTCCGATAAGGATTTATAAATCATTTCATCATTTTTAGCGTTTTTAACCATACGTTCCAAACTTAAATGACTAGATTTGTCATTAGCGATTATATTGTTAAAAGCATGTGAATATAATTTGAATTTAGGGATATTACTAATATTTAATGGTTTCGGATAAGTTGAACTACCAGATATTGACATTAAATCAGAGTCACTAAAAAAATGTTGTAACAAACCAAGGTTAATCGGGTGTAATTTAGTAATTTCAATTTAATCATGTGCACAATTACCTAAGCTTTCTGTAATAATAAACTCATTTGTAGATATTGAGCATCTACATGGAACTGACATAATACAAAATTTACAACCTTGAACCATCCTTTGTTTACTATGTTCACAAATAAAAGCTAAAGCAGGAATATTATGAATCAATATAGAGGTAGGTGATAATTCTGGTTAATGAATTGGGCGTTATTGTTTTGTTGAAATCTAAAATCGCAGTTTGATTTTACGTTTTGCTTATTGTCAAGAAATATTGCGAATTCGCAAGAAGCTACGGTACTTGCGTATAAATTAATTTTGAAAAAGCATGAAATATTATCTTCACCAATGCAGTTAGTTATGGTAGCCGAATTAAAGGTTACATAATGTTGTTGATCTTGAGTTACCGCCAAATACTGTTTTAAATCAAGAAGTTGAGTGGTGTGAGGTGAAGTTTGGTTAATTGGTACTAGAACTGTTTCGATTTTATACATATTTAATTTCTTGACAATAGCAACAATAGGAAATTTTAATAATAGATATATCATATTCTTATGTCTAGTTAAAATAAATTTCGCATTAGCGTAGTAATATCTGACGTCATTATAAAGAATTTCAAAATTAGGATATTTAGATTTCAACAGGGTACTTAATTGATGAATGGTACGCCTCAATATTTCTGGGCTTATAATCAAAAAAGATAATTTATTTTCTATTAGACTTTGAATTCCATTCTTTAAATCATTTAATTGATGTTCAATAACAGTAGACTGTTGTATTTGATCAGTCAGTATGTGCGATAGAGCAATTAAAGCTTCTCTCATATCAGAATATGTAGACTCCATATTTTTGACAGCGAAAACAATGGCATCGTGATTTTGTTCAATACCTTTCATAGCATTATCGAACCTTTTATTGACTTTCGTTATATGAAGAAAAATGCTTAGCATGTTGCGTCATGTCCTTTGTGATTTGATATTCATGCTTAGTAAGTTCATTTATATGATTAGCCAATAACTTAATATCATCCTGCGTAGCTGTCCCAAAGAGAGATTTCGAGAACTCTCCAATAAAGGGTTGTAAGGATCTTTTGGATCTACTTATAGGCACCTGTCTTGTTTGAGGTATTAATTTCTTTATTAGCGACACCGTTTCGTTGATATTAGTCAATGTTTTTATTTTTATAGCATTAACTTCTTTCAGTAACTGATGACTTAGCAGACACGTTTTCTCGTTCTTAACACACCTGGGAAATTCAGGAATACTCTGGGTGGTAGGTAGTGGTATTTCAAACGTATGAACCCAATTTTCCACTCCGAACGTCACTGTCTTGGGATTGGCTTGCCGGAAAATTACCCCGTAATTAATTCGCTGTATAACATCAGTGGCGAAGACCACGTGGGGGCAATTAGCAAAGAATACCAGTAAAATTATCCATAATTTTGAAAATAGGCCTAGAAAAAAAAATAAAAAGGTAAAAAATAGCTAAGCTATATTTTTTTTTGCGAAAAATTGGGTGCACGCCAAAAATTCTAGCACTAATGAACATAGACGAATCTATAATTGTTTAGCTTGCTACATTTCCTAAAAAAATAATCGATAAGGGAGGATGGGTCACTGATGTTATTAAACGTGTATCATTTCAAGGTAATTTCCTGATAAATTTGTTCTGAGCTGAGCGTTTTCTAGCCTTTCCCAAATTTGTTTTTCGCATTTTGTAATTTGTAGGTCCTTTTTGAATAATGACGTACGGTCCGATATATTTTTGCAGTAATTTAGGAGACAATCCTTTAACTTTCTTTTCGTTTTTCAACAAGACCCATTCGCCTACTTCATATCTTGGGATAGTTGCGTTTCGGTCATGGTAAAGCTTGTTCCTATCTTGCGACAGCTGCTTGTTTCTGGAGAAAGTTGTTGTTCTTAATTCTAAGAAAATCATTGTTTTAAAACACGTTATATACAGTACTCCATCACCAAGGTAACACAAAACACAAATTTAGCTAATTTCTACTCTTGTTTTTACACACATTTGTATCACATTTCACCGCTGCTTTACTTCCCACACTGGCACTCCATACTAAAATCTCTTTTTGTCCGGTGGAGTCTTCTCTGCCATTTTAGATTGTTTTACTTTACATTTCGGCGATCTCTTGTTCTTGTGTTTCCGGGTTTAAGATTTCGGCGTCGGTAATTTTCATTTCTTTCCTGACTGTTTGTTTCACTACGTGGCTGTGTAATCTCGGAGAGTTATCTGAATTCACTCCTTTATCAGACATCAGATCGAATCTTAAAACATCTCCCCAATTGTAAACGTGTGGTTTTCAGTGGGTTTTAATCTGAATAAAAGAGGGATCCAATATTGTCGTTTAAAAGTAATTTATTAAGTGAAGATCATAATTCAAACATTAATAACAATATAACGTAAATACTATGTACAGGGTGGTGTAGCTTATAATAATATATATACATAGGGTGGTGTAGCATATAATAATAATAATATATATATATATAATTTCAATGTAATACAATAGAGCTAACTCGCTTGTGAAGAGGTACAAATTACTGATGTCGAATTAATTAAATATACGAACTTCATTAAATATAACTATTAAATCTTTATTAAATATAACTATTAAATCTTTATTAAATATAACTATTAAATCTTTATTAAATATAACTATTAAATCTTTATTAAATATAACTATTAAATATTTATTAAATATAATTATTAAATCTTTATTAAATATATTAAATCTTGTTGTTGTTATAGGCATTTAACATTGAAGTCAATGGGCAAATAATTACTAGTCTGAGTCCATTAATTGGCACCGATGGAACCAAAAAAAGGTGTAGAAAACACCCACACCTCCCTCCCATATTGATCATGGTATGAGCAATACAACACTTTTTTATGGTTATTATATACATAATATATACTGTTTATTCAAATTTACATGTAGCATTAAAACAAATTGTTAATTAGTATTAGTTCGCCTTTAATTTATAGATCGGCGGTTTTTTCATCCCCATCTTTGATCATTACAGTATAAGATAATTTGTATTATTATTATATATGTTATCGTAGTTCAAATTGTATTAGAAATCATTCAATAATCATTATAATCATATTTATATATTTTTGTACCTTGTCATTTATTGATAAGATATATTAATAAATGGCCATTTTCAATTCATTTACTGTGTTGTTGTATTTATACGTGCTTTAATCAAACTGAGCAAGATACTGTGTTGGCATAAACATACAATCACAAAACAGGCGAAATTGACAGATAAGTCTCAAGATTCTGTCCCATTTCTTATCAACCCCAGTCCCAAAAATTTAAAAGCTCTGTTACATATCTGAATTTTGTTCGCGCCTGTGGCGCGATTCCATTATAACATAATTCTTCTACTCGGTTACATATCTGAAATTTTTTCGCGCCTTCGGCGCTTGATTTCATTTTAAAATCATTCTTCTGCTCTTCAATTGACTTATACTGTCTCAGCACTATCATATTCACGATTATGGTGAACTGCCCAGTTTGTAGTTCCACTGGCGTGTGGGGCGGAGGCGTCAGATTGTACAGATGTTATGCCAACTCTTGCAAAACACATCTGGAGATTCTGTCCCATTGACTGACATTTCTGGTCCACTCGTCCACAGGAATTTCTCCCAGCAATGACTTCAAATTCCACGATATTGATTCAATTTTTCAAAAAATTTCTCAAATTACTCAGTGTTATAGGTACAATCAGTAATATGACATAAATTAAAATAAAACTAATTTCCGACGAGACAACGATGGGCGAACAACTATATAATTATATAATACTATCTATGTTCTCCCGGGACGCTTAATGTTATAGCCAGTATTTTCTTTACTTTCATTGTGAGGTGGGATTGTGGACGGCGCCTTAGATTTGAAACCGTCCCTACCCCACACCCATATTCCCTAGAAAACACGCACGTGATGCTCGGCTCCTGATTGCGTCACTCGCACTTCGGGGGGGGGGGGGGGGGGGGTGTGCATCAGTCGGTTGCTTTTTGGCTAAACACCCCCCCCCCCAAATGAAATTGTTATGTGGATCCATTTCGTGACAGTAATGGTATTTTACGAGTTTGGGGACGACTTTCCAGAGGCGAAATGAGTCTGGATTCGAAAGAGCAAATCATTTTACCCAAAGAACCAAGATAAAATATTAAACTATTTGCCGAATATACGTCACTTATATATCGATCGAAGATCCGACCGAATGCGCACGTGTTTTAAATTCAGATATTGAGAGAATAAATGAATGGTCAAAGAAATGGCTGGTATCCTTTAACACCCTCAAAACAGAAACTCTCACGATTTCAGTTAAAACACAGCAAAACTTACCTCACCTTTTTATGGGATCGGTGCAAATTAAAGAAGTAAACGAACATAAACATCTTGGTCTTTTCTTCCAGTCTAACGGCAAATGGGATTCGCATGTAAATTCAATCAGTCAAAAAGTGTATAAACTCGTTAACCATTTTCGTTCATTAAAATATCGGTTAAACAGAAAATCACTCAAAACGATATATACCTCTTTCATACTACCACATTTTGATTATGGGGATATTATATGGGACGGTTGCACACATCACTTGTCTAACCAACTTGAACACCTACAGCTTGACGCACCCCGCACTATTTGCGGGGCTGTAAAAGGAACCAGTCATTCCGATCTTTATAGTGAAACAGGTTTCATTACCCTTCGTGAGAGACGTAGGCGACATAAGTTAACATTGATGTACAAAATTTTAAATAATTTAACCCCAGACTATCTCTCTGCTCTAATTCCATCTAGATCAATTTCTTATAATCTCCGAAATAACAATATCCCTGAATTCTATTGTCGAACTTCTCTCTTCTATAATTCATTCTTTCCCTCTGCAGTCAGACTCTGGAAATCTCTACCCGATACGGCCAAACATTTACCCTCCCTTAGATCTTTCAAAACGTATCTCTCTAAATCTGATACTTTACCTCCAAACTATTTTGACCATGGCTCTAGAAAACATCAAATAATACATTCCAAACTCCGCCTTAATATGAGCGATTTAAACGGACACAAATTTCTAAGATATATTCATCAAAATCCTTATTGTAATTGTGGACATCAGTTTGAAGACAGCTATCATTATCTACTAGTTTGTCCCCTGTATTTGGATGAACGACGGATAACAATTGAGACTCTCCCAAATCAGCAGAAAAACATAAAAATACTACTTTCTGGATCTTCCGAACTTACATATGCTACTAATTGCTCCATATTTTCAGTAGTTCATAACTTCATAGAAATTACAAAACGATTTTAATTTTCAATAGGCTTAGTATTATTTATATGTTTACATGTGTGCGTAGGTATGTATATATATATATTTTATGTATATGTATGTATATTGTATGTGTGTATGTGGTGTTTATTTGGATATATGTATGTATATATAATTATTTTTGTTATTATTTAAATACAAATATTACTAGCCCTCTTTGAACGCATGTCAAATTGACAGATATATTATAAACATAGCTATACTTATGTATTTTATTGTAAATAGTGTACATACTTCCCTTGTTTTATTAGTTTACATGTTATAATTTTGGGGAGAGGGATTATATAGGCTTTGCCTGTTTCCCAATCCTAACATTCAATAAAATATTGTTTAAAAAAATAAAAAAAGAAAGAACCAAGACTTTCAGAATTGATTATGAGACATACCCATTGGTCAGTGGGTCATCTTGGAAAAATATGCCCACAACAGCTAAATCGTCCGGACAGTCAACAAGGGTTGTCGTATATTTTTACGGTAATGAATATTTGTAATACACTAAAATCGGATTAAGAGTAACAACTCATTATGTAATTATCAGAAAATCATAAGAATTTGTTTGGTTTTTATAAAGTACTGCCCCACGCTAACAATTAGTATACGAAACATTTAATATCGTGGATTTAGCTGTTCAGTTATCAAAATTCATTGCAAATCAAAATACTTGTTCGTTTCAACACTTTAAACTCTGTGTATCAATCTGAAGTCAATCGCTAAAAATCGATAAGTTTCTTCGTCTCCTGACCTTAAACACTGTGTATAAATTTAAAGTCAATCGGATATTAACTTTGGTATCTAGAGCAACCACAAGATTGTTTGACGTGACCAAGGGCCACAACTCTAGCAGTACTTATCGGAAATCTTTGAAAATCAATAGGCTTCTTCGTCTCATGACCTTAAACAATATGTATAAATTTAAATTCAATCGGATATTAAGTTTAGCCTCTAGAGTGGCCACAAGATTTTTTGAAGTGATCAAGGGCCAAAACGCTGGCGCTAAATATTAGAAATCGCTGAAAATCAATAGGTGTATAAATTTAAAGTCAATCGGATATTAACTTTGGCCTCTAGAGCGCCATGACCTTAAATACTGTGTATAAATTTAAAGTAAATCAGATATTAACTTTAGCCTCTAGAGCGTCCACAAGCAATTGTGCGTATAAAAAACACGATACTTTTTAAGATTCGAAGGAAGTATTGGATTATTGGATCTGCGAAAATTATCAAGTCTATTATTTCGTCCTGCATTGATTAAACACTGCGAAAACTAACCAACCGAAGATGTCCGATCTTCGTTTAAATAGAGTTACTCTTGATTTAGCCCCTTTTCTTTTTTGTGGAGATATGGAGTAGTGTTCTCTTGCTTTCATAGCAGAGCCATTTATATAGAATTGGCAAACTCGATGGACACCGACTCGTGCATTAACTGTATACGTAGATTCATAGCGCGTCATGGTAAACACATGTGTATAAGCTCTGGTAAAGGATCAAATATTCTCGGAGCTGTAAATGAACTAAAGAAATGTCTGAATGAACTGAATCAAAAGAAAATAATAAATGGTGAACTTTTACATAAGGGTATTAAATGGGAATCACCCGCCCCTGTGGCTTCCCATTTCGGAGGTGTCTGGGAGAGAATGATCCGAACTACCCGTAAAGTGTTATATTCTCTCCTTCTTGAACAATCAATAAGACTGGACGACGAATCTTTAGGGACTTTGTTATGGCTGTAACTTTTCCCCAAATATTCCTTGGGTAGAATGCTTTCTGCCACAGATCGAGCATCATGTGGCAAACTCTTGTCCAGAAGCATGTATGAGGTTCAACATGAAAAACTTGAGATACATAAGCTGGAAGTAGAGACAAATGAACAAGCAATTTTCGGCCCACCCTTTCAATGTAACCAACCTCACAACTCTTGTATCATTCCGCCTCAAAATCATGAATATTCAACAAAACCTGACAGAAAATGTATTTTCAAACCCTAATTTTCTATTCTACACCAAAAAGTCAACAACAATCGCCATCCAAAAGGGGGGGAAAGGGGAAAGGGAGAGAAAGACTAATCATAACTTTCACCCTACATTCGTGGGTAAACGCCCATCAATATTTGGTGATCTGTGTCCTATACAGGGGTGAAACTTCGGATATCACCAAAAGACCTTTTGTATTTGCTTCCCATATGTTCTGGCAACATGCTGGTGAAAAGTAATCAAAACCAAAGAATAACTGCAAAAATGATGGCCCTTTAAGTATACATGCTGCTTTAAGTACAGTGGTGCATCTCAGGTCCATGGGACTTTGAGTTCTATGAAAAAATTAAACAAACTACATAGAAAACACTCATAATTTGGAATTTGTTTCAAAAATATATTTTTTACTGCCATGTCATAAAAAATGTATAAAATTTACTTGTAGCATTAGGGTGTTTCACTTTTCCCTTTTTTTTGAAATTTTTAAGGTTTCTATTCCTCACTGAAGTCTACTCGGGGTCAAACTTACACCATCATATTTTCAGAATTTTGCTGCGAAAAATGGCTGCCGACGGTCATTGTTTCCAAAATTGCGACTATTTTCAGGATTTTCGGACGTTTTGGGTTTGATAATTCACTTAGAAAGGTCAGGTATGGCTTGTAATGTGTCCATTTTCTGCTTTTCAGGTGTGTAGAGTCTATTCCCACTACCTAAATGAGATTGTCAGAATCCAAGATGGCGCCCCAATCGTCCATTTTCGTGACATGGAAAAGCATTTTTCAAAGAAAGACCATGTTAAACTGGATGACATCGCGCCTGGTACGTTCGTGCATTTTTATGCGCGAACTCTTAGTTTTCCTATTACTGGCACGCGCACGGGCACTATTTCCTTTTCTTTTGCATGTACCAAAATCGGTGGTTTTGCGCGGAGGTACTTTTGAGGTATTAGCCTGAGAAGCATAACACTTGCCACTGTACCTGTATATCGCTAATTATAAATCGAGTGTGTGAAGACAGTTTATATAGATCACGCGAAAATTTTTCAGTACAGAGTTTATTCTCGCTGTATTTGCAGCTAAGAAAACCAATGGGACTATTTTCTCAACAGTGTATGAACTTTTTCATAAGCGATAATATCCTTACACCGAGAGAAATTATCTAGTCTCGGTGAAAAACCATGATCGTCTGGTAAAAAATTACTTTTCTATTTTTTGGAACGAAAAACAGTGTTTTTAAAAACAAACGAACCTGCCGCACACGAGGAAGTCATTATACTAATAATAACAGACGAGAACTCTTTTTGGGCACAGGCTTTCTTACTGAGTAGTAAATTGGTCACCGATAACCAATTATGTCAGAAATACCATACTGACATTCGGTTTTTTCAAGTTGTACGCGAACTAACAATCGGCGCCCTAACTGTCTTCGTCAGCTACTTTCAGTTTCACAATGGCGTACGACATTCGGTTTTTCAAGTTGTACGCGAACTAACAATCGACGCCCTAGCTGTTTCGTCAACTATTTTCAGTTGCTGGCGTACGGCCAGTGCCGGTGGGAAAAGACAACATTAAAATCTGAAATAGTTTATTTATTATTGTCGGACTTACGATATCAATCCTGTCTAACAAATCATAACGCTGTGGTGTTACGGTAGCGGCATAGTATTTGAACGTAACACCACAGCCACTGTAACAATTCATAATACATCTAACTATCACTCCCTACACATTTCCCCTCGACCTACTTTCCCAAACGTCAACAACACATCTCATACGTCCAGTTCACTGATTAACCCTTGTACCACGTCTACTGGACCCATAAATTGGGTTGGACCTATACAATTCATTATCAGGGCCAAAATGATGGTTGAAAATGGTGGAAGGTAACGAGTGAAGGTATAGCTCCGATGGAGTATATTCACCACACTATTAATCTGGCAAAACTAAGACTGAACTTGGAAATTTGTTAACAAAGTTTGATTTGTGATTGATTTTAATAGTCTAAGGTGTCCTCTTTCAGAATGTGCCGGGTGTACCTCGGTAACCCTTGAGCCGTTTGAGAAATTTTAGATGGCAACCAAGACGGCCAGCACTAAATGCACTAAAATCGTTCATTATGTTGTTGGGTGATTAGATGATAGCAAAATCCAAAATGCCAGATAATATGGCCCCTTACATCGTAAGCTGCGGTTAAAGGCGATTATTTCACCAAACCAAATTATATCTAGAGACAAATTATATATTTCTGGACATAGGAGCATGTGAATGATACGATAACCCCACGTATGTACTCCATGACAGACTCTGGGGCAAATTGGCCGGTTGTAATGTTCTCAATTAAGTAACCTCTCATAGGCGTACGAGCCACGGGGGGTGCGGAAGGTGCCCCCCCCCCCTAACTTTCGTGCAAGCTGACTTTTTGGGCAGACGGGTAAAGTGAGAAAAAAAAATTATATCATCTACTTGGCAAAATAAAGTGCCCGAAATCTAATAAAATACTAATTTGCGGGCTGAAATAGCAGTAAAATGCGTTTGCGGCCGTCAAATATTCAAACATTTTCTTACGAGGTCTATACAAGGTCAGCTCTCGAAGAAAACCGGCGTCGCTGTCTGTAAACCTGAAATTTTTTCAGGCACTTCTAGTTTTGCTTCCCTAACTGTCATCGAGCCCTAATAAAACGCTAATTTTACTTTTCTTTTAATTGAATACCGCGAATTTGTACTGAGTTGACAATGGATTAAAACATTTTGTCTGGAGCCATTCTATACTTTGTGTGACATTTTGCGGGCATCGATTAGTATTTGTGAACGCAGTCTGATTGGATGCTTGAAATTCGGAGTTGGATTTCTGTTACAGAACCATAGGATACTTTTGAAGTTGCTTACACGGGCTAGAATAGCAGAAAACGCATTTGCGGTGGTCAAATTTTCAAAATTTTCCCCGGGAGGTTGAGGTCCCCATACCCCGCGACGATTGATTGGTTGATTGGAATTCGGGTCAGCAGGTAGGCTGTATTGGACCAAATTGAAGTTGCAGCATTCAGTCTAAATAGCGTTTGCGGCAGTGAAATTTTCAAAATTTTACCGTCTTCGTGGACTGTAAACGAGTGATTGAAAATCGAGTCAACCACCTTAATTAAGCTATATTAGACCACTTTGAAGATGCTTTGTTCACGGGTTGAATTTGCAGGAAAACGTGTTTGCAACCGTCAAATATTCCAAAATTTTCTTGAGGCGGGGTGGGTGGGGTGGGGGAACTGCTTGTAAGCTGAAAATTTTTCGGGCAATTTGGGTTCTCTCCCCCCCCCCCCCGCTAACTGTCATTGAGCCCGTACGCCTATGCATAAAAGGCATCAGAATCCCTTACCACCCTTCAGAGATTAAGTTATTTCAGCACGCAGATGATTGTTCTGCAATAATATCTAGACTATCTTCATACAGCACTCTCCTCGAACAATTCAAAACATTTGGTTCAATATCTGGCTCCAAGCTAAACCATGATAAAACTGAAATCCTTTCTGTTGGTAAACCATCACATTTCTCTTTTCCTGTAAATATAAATATATTAGGTTGCCTTTATTCTTATATTTAATTGTTATGATACCAGTTCCCATTGTGTTAGATAATTCTCCCTGTAGATAGCAGTGGTAGGTCCAGGAATTTTTGCAGGAGGGGGTTTGCCAGGTTTCTGTTACAGAAATATGCCATCATCGTCTCTAAATTACATAGACATACACACAAATTGGGGGGGGGGGCATTTTCTAGGGTTTCAAGTTGTTGATAAAGGTTTCTGAGGATATGTTTGTTCAGTAATTTTGTGAAATATTTCTAATAGCGGCTTTACCTTTTTTCCCACCATTGTATGTTGTCTATGGTTTGGTTTTGCCAGCTTGACCAGAATGTTTTAATTTGATTTTGGTAGTTTATATCATCTAGAATGGAATTGTTAAGTTTCCAATATCTTTTACCCCATTTAAGATTGTTAAGGTTGATATTTAGTTCCACTGATTTATGGTCAGTGAAATGAAGTGGTATATTACTTATGCGAATTCGGTCTAGTCTGCAAGCATGTCCTTGTGTGTTTTGAAAGGTAAAAAGTGGAGTGTCAGGGGAGATAATTCTGTAACCATCAGATATGTAAAGTAGATTTTGTATATCACGTAGATATCTTATAGCATCTTTTGGATGGTTATTCATGTTTCTAAGTTTGTTATCTTTACTGTATTCAATTAGGTTAAAGTCATCAGTGATAATATATGAATGTTGTGGATTATGAATAGTGTTGAAATATTCAAGAAGTCTCTTGCAGTAGTTAGTTTTAAATTCTCTCTTGCAGGGACCATATATTGAATATTTGGATAGTTTTATTATTAGCATTTACTTCTAGATGTTGGAGTCTACCTGCTAATTGGCCACAGATCACTAATTATTGCCCCATTGACTTTAATGTTAATTGTCGTCTCTTAGACCGGTTGTAACTTTTTCCCAAATATTCGTTGGGTAAAACGCTTTCTGCCACATATGGAGCAACATGTGGCAGACTCTTGCCCAAAAGCATGTATGAGGTTCTTCATGAAAAACTTGAGATAGACAAGCTGGAAGTAGAGACAGCTAACCTTGCAATTTTCGGCCCTTCGTGTATCCTTCCGCCTCAAGATCATGAATATTCACCAAAACCTGGCAGAAAATGTATTTTCAAACCCTTTTCTTCGATTCTACACCAAAAATTCAACAAAAATCGCCCTGCAAAAGGGGGAAAAGGGAAAGGGAGAGAAGGACTAAAAATAACTTTCGCCCTTGTTTCGTGGGTGACTGCCCATGAATATTTGGTGATCTGTGTCCTGATCTGTGTCCTATATAGGGGTGAAACTTCGGATACCACCAAAAGGCCTTTTGTATTTGCTTCCCATATGTTCTGGCAACAGGCTGGTGAAAGGAAATCAAGGAATAACTGCAAAAATGATGGCCCTTTAAGTATACATGCTGCTTTAATTACATAGGTGCATCTCCCTGGGCCTTTTGTGCTAATATTTAAAAAAACTTTTTTAATAGAGGCAGTATTTGAGCTCTGTGAAAAAATTAGACAAGTTGCAAACAAACTACATAGAAAACACCCATAATTTGGAATTTTTATCAAAAATATATTTTTTTACTGCCATATATGAAAAATGTACAAAATTTACATGTAGCATCTTTCAAAAAAACAATAATCCTCCACTTTTTTAGATAGCCAGACTGGCAAGTAATATATTTTTGGAAACCCTGGACAATATGCAAACAGAAAAATCACAAATCAATTGCATTGATTGTAATTATAGAGATCTGTACTGAAACATGTAACCCCACCCCCTAAAAATGCCAATGACTGAATCAATCTTATCTTTGGTTGCAGAGCTAACATTACCAAAGGAATCTGTCTAACAGATATGTTTTACCATCCCTGGCTAATATATGTACATAGAAGCTAAAATAGGTGCAATTAATATGAATTATGGTTAAAATAGGCCTTACTGGAAGAATAAAAAAGGTATATTCAGCCTATGTCCACCCCTCTCTAACAAAAGGGTCACAGAATACACAATTTTCACAAATTTGGAAATAGTTTAATGTTTTCAACATCTCACACCTCAGAGGCATCATACAAATCTTTATTGCAATTATTGTACTGAAGCAAGATGTCTGGACCTTTACATCAATTGCCTTAAAAAAATGAAATCAAAAAGGTAGTTATGACATAGTTGACAACATAAAAGAGGCCTGAAAAGGAGCAAAATTAACATTTTACTGTTCTATAAGTGACATAAATGCAACAAACACCATAAATCCTAGATTTCGATAAGAAAATATTGACCATTAAGCTGACATGTACACATCTACACCAGTTCTGTATCAGGGTGTGGTCTTACTGGCCTGACATGTCTCAAGGTTCTAAGTTTGACTATGAACAAAAAAGGTCAGAAATCCTTGTGAAATGTACAAAATGACCTTTTATTGGCAAAAAATAACATTCCCATCTGTAATTCAACAACAAATCCCAATTAATATCATTTAATTGTCAACACAGGTGCAATTAAATCTCTCAAAACACATTAATACAAACGGGTGGGGTGGGGCATTTATAGCCCCTCTAAACAGAAAGATGGGGTGAAAAATGTCCATAAAGACTGGGATATTGCTTCCTACATGAAGAAAATGCAAGAATTTAATGCTTCAAAGAAGTAAAAAATGCTTGTTCTGGGTAAAATAGTGGCCAAATTGAGCCTACCCCTGATTTGAACATTTTTTAGAAACCCATCTGCTGTATATTATTAACTCAGTGTTGCCAATTTTCCATTTTCTGTAGGAAAGCTGGAGCTATTTCTAAACTTGACAAAATTACATTAGCAATGAAAATAAGAAATAAGGGCATTTTTAGAAATTTTGAGTCATTTGAGTAGGTATGAAAGCATTAATTTTTACATCGAAATGGGAGAATCTGGAGATTTTCTGTGAATATTCCTGATTTTTAGACAAAATTAGGTGAAATTACAATGTTGTTCACTTTATCTGTGCTTTCTGAGGTTGAATACACCAAAATTGGACATTGAAATATTTTTCTTACTGTTAGAAATTAAATAAAAACTGAAAATTGGAAAATTTGCAATAAAATCACAATTTTCCCCAAAACTTTGATAATTTTTTTTTAGTTTTTCTGTAGTCAAGTTATGTTATACATATTTTCTGACAAATTAGTTATCATATTTTCAAAACTAAGGCATATCACTCACAGTATTGTCATACACAGACAAGGGGTGAAAAACGGCCTTTTGTATTTGCTTCGCAGATGTTCTGGCGGCAACATGCCGGCGAAAGGAAATCAAAATCAAGGAATAACTGCAAAAATGACGACCCTTTAAGTACACATGCTGCTTTAAGTACAGTGGTGCATCTCAGGTCCCTGGGCCTTTTGTGCTAAAATTTAAAAAATCTTTTTTAATAGAGGCAGTATTTGAGCTCTGTGATTATCGCCCTTATTGTTGAAATTGTTTGACGTTTTGACATCTGACGTCAACTGGCAGACTATCGTCATTGAAGAGACGACCATTATCAAGATCGGTCGCATTATTTCTGTTACCCCCCTTTTTTTTTTTTTTTTTTTCAAATCATTTTTAGTGAAGCCTGTACCATTACAGGCCCGGGACTGTACAGCGCAGTGGACGCTTACGGCTGGCCCCCGGATCCATTCACTTGATTTGATATTTTTAGCAGGTTAATCTTATAGGTTTTTGTTTTTCGTGTAGTGCGGTCCCCCTGCACTTACTATTAGAGTAGAGTTTTAGCCCTTCGTACTGTAGAATGTTCTCGTTGTCGGGCTTTGCTCCTGTTTGCTCGCTACACTTATTATTTTGACGTTTTCCGAGATTCTATCCGGATTATCGCCCTTATTGTTGAAATTGTTTGACGTTTTGACATCTGACGTCAACTGGCAGACTATCGTCATTGAAGAGACGACCATTATCAAGATCGGTCGCATTATTTCTGTTACCCCCTTTTTTTTTTTTTCAAATCATTTTTAGTGAAGCCTGTACCATTACAGGCCCGGGACTGTACAGCGCAGTGGACGCTTACGGCTGGCCCCCGGATCCATTCACTTGATTTGATATTTTTAGCAGGTTAATCTTATAGGTTTTTGTTTTTCGTGTAGTGCGGTCCCCCTGCACTTACTATTAGAGTAGAGTTTTAGCCCTTCGTACTGTAGAATGTTCTCGTTGTCGGGCTTTGCTCCTGTTTGCTCGCTACACTTATTATTTTGACGTTTTCCGAGATTCTATCCGGATTATCGCCCTTATTGTTGAAATTGTTTGACGTTTTGACATCTGACGTCAACTGGCAGACTATCGTCATTGAAGAGACGACCATTATCAAGATCGGTCGCATTATTTCTGTTACCCCCTTTTTTTTTTTTTTTCAAATCATTTTTAGTGAAGCCTGTACCATTACAGGCCCGGGACTGTACAGCGCAGTGGACGCTTACGGCTGGCCCCCGGATCCATTCACTTGATTTGATATTTTTAGCAGGTTAATCTTATAGGTTTTTGTTTTTCGTGTAGTGCGGTCCCCCTGCACTTACTATTAGAGTAGAGTTTTAGCCCTTCGTACTGTAGAATGTTCTCGTTGTCGGGCTTTGCTCCTGTTTGCTCGCTACACTTATTATTTTGACGTTTTCCGAGATTCTATCCGGATTATCGCCCTTATTGTTGAAATTGTTTGACGTTTTGACATCTGACGTCAACTGGCAGACTATCGTCATTGAAGAGACGACCATTATCAAGATCGGTCGCATTATTTCTGTTACCCCCTTTTTTTTTTTTTTTCAAATCATTTTTAGTGAAGCCTGTACCATTACAGGCCCGGGACTGTACAGCGCAGTGGACGCTTACGGCTGGCCCCCGGATCCATTCACTTGATTTGATATTTTTAGCAGGTTAATCTTATAGGTTTTTGTTTTTCGTGTAGTGCGGTCCCCCTGCACTTACTATTAGAGTAGAGTTTTAGCCCTTCGTACTGTAGAATGTTCTCGTTGTCGGGCTTTGCTCCAGTTTGCTCGCTACACTTATTATTTTGACGTTTTCCGAGATTCTATCCGGATTATCGCCCTTATTGTTGAAATTGTTTGACGTTTTGACATCTGACGTCAACTGGCAGACTATCGTCATTGAAGAGACGACCATTATCAAGATCGGTCGCATTATTTCTGTTACCCCCTTTTTTTTTTTTTTCAAATCATTTTTAGTGAAGCCTGTACCATTACAGGCCCGGGACTGTACAGCGCAGTGGACGCTTACGGCTGGCCCCCGGATCCATTCACTTGATTTGATATTTTTAGCAGGTTAATCTTATAGGTTTTTGTTTTTCGTGTAGTGCGGTCCCCCTGCACTTACTATTAGAGTAGAGTTTTAGCCCTTCGTACTGTAGAATGTTCTCGTTGTCGGGCTTTGCTCCTGTTTGCTCGCTACACTTATTATTTTGACGTTTTCCGAGATTCTATCCGGATTATCGCCCTTATTGTTGAAATTGTTTGACGTTTTGACATCTGACGTCAACTGGCAGACTATCGTCATTGAAGAGACGACCATTATCAAGATCGGTCGCATTATTTCTGTTACCCCCTTTTTTTTTTTTTTTCAAATCATTTTTAGTGAAGCCTGTACCATTACAGGCCCGGGACTGTACAGCGCAGTGGACGCTTACGGCTGGCCCCCGGATCCATTCACTTGATTTGATATTTTTAGCAGGTTAATCTTATAGGTTTTTGTTTTTCGTGTAGTGCGGTCCCCCTGCACTTACTATTAGAGTAGAGTTTTAGCCCTTCGTACTGTAGAATGTTCTCGTTGTCGGGCTTTGCTCCTGTTTGCTCGCTACACTTATTATTTTGACGTTTTCCGAGATTCTATCCGGATTATCGCCCTTATTGTTGAAATTGTTTGACGTTTTGACATCTGACGTCAACTGGCAGACTATCGTCATTGAAGAGACGACCATTATCAAGATCGGTCGCATTATTTCTGTTACCCCCTTTTTTTTTTTTTTTTTTTCAAATCATTTTTAGTGAAGCCTGTACCATTACAGGCCCGGGACTGTACAGCGCAGTGGACGCTTACGGCTGGCCCCCGGATCCATTCACTTGATTTGATATTTTTAGCAGGTTAATCTTATAGGTTTTTGTTTTTCGTGTAGTGCGGTCCCCCTGCACTTACTAATAGAAAACACTCATAATTTGGAATTTTTATCAAAAAATTTTTTACTGCCATGTCAATGTCATGAAAAATGTACAAAATTTACATGTAGCATCTTTCAAAAAAACAATAATTTTCCACTTTTTTAGATAGCCAGACTGGCAAGTAATATATTTTTGGAAACCCTGGACAATATGCAAACAGAAAAATCACAAATCAATTGCATTGATTGTAATTATAGAGATCTGTACTGAAACATGTAACCACACACCCTAAAGATAGACTGGCACTGCCAGGCAGGATACGCCCACATTTTCGAGAGATGGATAGAGAACAAGCAATACCGAAAGTGATTTTTCCTACATCATTAAGTCCTTATTATTACAGCATATTTATAGTGCATCCTTTCATATAACATGTTCAGCGGCACTTTACAACGTGACAATGTAATCATAAATAAACAACAAGATGTTAACGATTGCATACAGAGTCGGTTAAAAGCCTGATTAAATAAATGTGTTTTAAGTTGTTTTTTAAAAGAATATAGAGATGTACAACATCTTAAACTAAATGGTAGATTATTCCATAAAACAGGTGCTTGATAACTAAAAGAGCGCTGACCATAAGAGACTAGTTGAATAGTTTTGGGCTTTAAAAGTAGTTTATCTGATGTACGTAATGTTCGGCCGGGTGTATAAAGTTCTAAAAGATCTGAGAGGTAAACAGGAGCTAGATTATTTAAGCATTTAAAAGTAAGTAACAAAATCTTAAAATCAATTCGATATTTAACAGGTAACCAGTGTAAATTGTATAAAACAGGAGTTATGTGGTCATGTGCAAATTTCCTTAAGTGATGCCTTGAGCCTAATAACAAATATTCAGTTTTATCATCATTTAATTTTAGAAAGTTCTTTGACATCCATTTTCTAATTTCACTAATACAGTTCTCAAGTTGCAGTTTTGATAAATTGAAAGAGGATGGACAATTAGGTTTAAATGAAATATATAATTGAGTATCATCGGCATACAAGTGAAAGCTGAGACCATATTTTCTTACAATATCACCTAATGGTGACATATAGAGGGTAAATAAAATTGGTCCAAGAACAGAACCCTGGGGAACCCCAGATGACAAAACAGATTCAGAAGACGATTTACAATTAACTAAAATACACTGTTTTCTACCCACAAGATTTAATGCAGAGCCACAAATACCGAATTTAAGCTGTAGTCTACGTAGAAGAATGGAATGGTCCACTGTGTCGAAAGCCGCAGATAGATCCAATAAAATTAAAAATGTATATTTTCTATTATCAATTTCCATCAAAATATTTGAAACCCAGGTTAAGGCTGTTTCGGTGCTGTGAAATTGTTTATAAGCACTTTGAAATGGCTGATACAAACAGTTATCATCTAGATGGGCCTTTATCTGAAAAGCAATACATTTCTCTAATATTTTAGAAATAAAACTTAAGTTAGAGACAGGTCTGTAATTTTTAAAAATATTAGGATCCAGTGTAGACTTTTTAATTAAAGGGGTAACATAAGCTTGTTTGAAAATGTTGGGAGCAGTAGAGGATGATATACAAGAATTAATAATATTATTATTAATTCTGGAATAACTTCGTCGAGACAGTCCTTAAGAACAGGAGTGGGAATGGGATCTAATGAACAAGATTTAGGAGCAGACGATTTAATTAACTTTAAAACAAAAGATTCACTAACCAAGTTAAATTTTTCTAAATAAACAGAGTTTTCTAACTTATCAAAATCATGAGCGTTAAAGTCAATAGTTTTATTTAAATCATCAAGTTCAGTTCGTATTTTCTGTATTTTTATTTGAAAGAAATCAGAGAATAAATTCGCAAGTTAAGCATCATCATCATTATCCGGGAGAATAGTCCGCTCAGCATTATAATCCAAAAGTGAATTCACTACTTTATACAGGTCTTTTTGTCTGTTTTCGTCATTTTCTATTTTATCAGAGTAAAATTAAATTTTAGCGTCTTCAATTAATTTATTCACATTGTTTTTTTAAAGATTTATAAATCTGTTTATGGACATGTAGATTTGTTTTACGCCATAGATGTTCGGCCTTATTACGATCCCCTTTGGCTTCTAAAATAGACTCATTAAACCACTGCATATTGGGACAAATGGTAAATGTTGTTTGAAGAGGCACAAGTGAGTCCAAAATTTCAGCAAGTTTAGAGTTGTATTGGGTTGCCTTCTCTTGTACATCTTGAATATGTTGAATGTCATTGAAGTCCGAGTTGACTATTTCCGCTTTAAATTTAGTAATGTCAAGTGATTTAAATCTTCGATATATTACAGTCTTTCTTGTTGGTTGTGGTTTCTGGATATTTAGATTAAAACTTGCCGGGAAATGATCAGATATTAATTTGTCAGAGACAGAGAGATTATCCAGTTTAATATCACATGGATTAGTTATAACAAGATTGAGAATATGTCCACCATTATGGGTAGAAGAAGAAACATGTTGTGTTACAGATCTATTATTCAACATTTCACAAAAGTCAACCGCGGCAGGGCCATTAGAATCATCAACGTGAAAATTAAAATCCCCCCAAATAATAGTGCAACACTTAGTCACATTTAACTGGTCCAGAAATAATCCAAATTCTTCCATAAACCTTTGACACAATCTGTTATTGGGCGGGCGATAAATTGTAATTATCCTAGTTTCCCTTGAAGAAAACTGTAGAGAACAATCGAAGATTTCAAAAGAATCAAAGCGTTCTTGACGAAATTTCTTACACTTAATAGATGACTTAAATATAAGTGCTACACCTCCCCCACGTGAACCTCTAGGCCGTAGGGCAATGTTGTATAAGATATCCATCAGTTACTAAAGCTGATGAATCCAAGCCACGTTTCAGTTATTCCAAAAATATCGATCGAATTTTCAACAATATAATCAGATAAAATTGTTGTTTTGTTCTTTACAGATCTGGCATTAATTAATCCAAACGAAGTTGTTAATTTTCTACTGCCTTTCTAATTTGTATAAGATTGTTGTTTATCTTCTGTTCTGTTCTAAAATTTTTGACCTATTTGTGATTTGTGATAGAGTTTGGGGGTGAGCTGGATGATATTGTTAAGATTAATATTAATATTCCGTGGCTAAGTGTTCAAAGATTCATACGGTCTGTTGGTTATGATAACTTTTAAATGTTCTTGATTTCCCCCATTTTCTTCATTAATTTCAATGTTATTGTATATATAATCATTCTAGGCGTACCTTGCCTTAAGACACAGTTGTTTGCTGTCTGGGCGTTGGTCATTTTGCTCAGAAATTATTGGAATATTAACAAGATTAGCCCTGTCCACTGTTCTGTGTTTCCACTCCTCACGTCTCTATTATTATTAATATTATTATTATTATTACCGGTATTACTCAAACGATGAGATATGGCTTGAAGGTTATAGTTGTAAGAGTTCAGTTGTGTTTGATGATAGCTGAGTTGATTCATTATAGCTCACTAGCCACAACAGATAAAAATTATTATAAAACATTTTGATTAATCAAATTATGAGTTACTATTTAATACACGCAGAACAAAATACACCGCTGTCTCCTGGCTACATAATGACTTCAAGCTAGGCTTCGTAAAATTTTAAAATTACAGGTAGGCCTAAATTTGAATAAAAAGGCGACAAATAAATGCTTCTTGTCTTCTTCGCAATAGTTTTAAACAGCAAACACTTCTTATCATTAAAATGATCCATACGCACAACAATAAAATTAAAATCTATCGCGTAATTTATCAACAACTCATAACTTCTCGAAAATTGTCTACAATTCAGTTATTTGAAAGTAACGGCTTATCACGCCTGCGCATTATAATATTTGTATGTCGAAATCCACATTAATCCACAATTAAACACAGGCACAAAAACGCAGAGCACAACAAGGCACAGGCAGCCACTGAGGCGCTTACAATAATAGTTGCAGAGTTAAAACAATTTGTCAATAACGGTTGCTAACGACAGGCCCATCGGGGGCGGCCATTTTGAATTTTTGACTTCACATCCAAATGGTCCTGGTGATCGCGCACAAATATTACATCAAAAATCTATCACATTCATAATTGATTAATATATAATTATCGAAAAATCTCACATTACCGTTTGAAGGTACCAACTAACCCAGCAATTGGGAGCAGTTATTTTGGTGGTTAGTTACAGTCTGATATTCATGAAAACCGAACCCCACAATGATTATGGTGTGACGGTACACAACCTAGAAATGTGACTTTCGGCAAAATCGGATAAGAATTGTGACTTATAGAGAGTCCACAACCATGATATACCATATCTTTACACTATTCGCGTACAAACGGCGACCATTTCGTCCGGCAATTTTGGTACGATTTTCACGAAATTCGAATAATTCAGGAAGTTACGATCCGATATGCGCAAATACCGAAAGGAACCAAGATCTTTGGGTTATAACCATGTATTATTCGCGTACAAACGGAGGCCATTTTGTCTGTCAATTTTGGCCCGATTTTCCCGAAATTTGAACTGAAACCTTCCTAAGGTGAAACGATGACATAATCAGACGTTTTTTTAAATCGGAAAATAATTGTGACTTCCAGAGGGACCACAGGCTAAAAAGGGTGATTTTTCGTACATTCAGGGGGCCATAATTCAGGAAGTTACGAATCAATGAGCGCAAATATCGAAAGGAACCAAGATCTTCGGGTTATAAACATGCATGACGAGTTTCATCAAAATCGGTTCAAAATTGTGACCTATATAGGGTCCACAACCTTGATATAACATATTTTCACACTATTCGCGTACAAACGGCGGCCATTCTGTCCGTCAATTTTGGTTCGATTGCACGAAATTCGAGGTCAGCCTTCATTAGCATGTAACGGTGATATAATCAAACGGTTTTTTAAATCGGATAATAATTTTGACCTCTAGAGGGACCAGCACAAGCTAAAAAGGGCAATTTTTCGGACAATCAGGGGCCATAATTCAGGAAGTTACGATCCGATGGGTGCAAATATAGAGAAAGGAGCCAAGATCTTTGGGTTCTAAACATACATGTCAAGTTTCATCAAAATCGGTTCAAAATTGTGACCTCTATAGGGTCCACAACCTTGATATAACATATTTTCACAATATTTGCGTACAAACGGCGGCCATTTTGTTTGTCAATTTTGGTCCGATTTTCACGAAATTTCAACTCAACCTTCATAACCATGTAATAGTGATATAATCAAACGGTTTTTTTTTTTAAATCGGATAATAATTTTGACTTCCAGACGCACACAAGCTAAAAAGGTCGATTTTTCGGACAATCAGGGGCCATAATTCAGGAAGTTACGAACCGATGGGCGCAAATATCAAAAGGAACCAAGATTTTGGGGTTATAGACATGCATGTCATGTTTCATCACAATTGGTTCAAAATTATGACCTCTATAGGGTCCACAAGCTAAAAACATGATATTTCGTACAATCAGGGGCCATAATCCATGAAGTTCCGATCCGATACATGCCAATATCGAAAGGAACCGAGATCTTATGGGGATAAAACTATATTTCAAGTTTCGTCAAAATCGGATAGGAATTGTGACCTGTAGAGAGTCCACAAACAAATTGTGGACGGACGGCCAAATGACCTTATGTAACATTCCCATCTGTAATTCAACAACAAATTCCAATTATTATCATTTAATTGTCAACACAGGTGCAATTAAATCTCTCAAAACACATTAATAAAAACGGGTGTGGTGGGGCATTTATAGCCCCTCTAAACAGAAAGATGGGGTGAAAAATGTCTAGGATATTGCTTCCTACATGAAGAAAATGCAAGAATTTAATGCTTCAAAGAAGAAAAAAATGCTTGTTCTGGGTAAAATAGTGGCCAAATTGAGCCTACCCCTGTTTTGAACATCTGGAGACTTTCTGTGAATATTCCTGATTTTTAGACAAAATTAGGTGAAATTACAATGTTGTTCACTTTATCTGTGCTTTCTGAGGTTGAATACACCAAAATTGGACATTGAAATATTTTTCTTACTGTTAGAAATTAAATAAAAACTGAAAATTGGAAAATTTGCAATAAAATCACAATTTTCCCCAAAACTTTGATAATTCTTTTTTTAAATTTAATTTTTTTTTTTTAGTTTTTCTGTAGTCAACTTATTTTATACATATTTTCTGACAAATTAGTCATCATATTTTCAAAACTAAGGCATATCAGTCACAGCCTTGTCATACACAGACAGGCCACAGATCACTAATTATTGCCCCATTGACTTTGATGTTAATTATCGTCTCTTAGACCGGTTGTAACTTTTTCCCAAATATTCGCTGGGTAAAACGCTTTCTGTCACATATGGAGCAACATGTGGCGGACTCTTGCCCAAAAGCAAGTATGAGGTTCTTCATGAAAAACTTGAGATAGACAAGCTGGAAGTAGAGACAGCTAACCTTGCAATTTTCGGCCCTCCTTTACAACGTGACCAACCTCACAACTCTTGTATCCTTCCGCCTCCAAATCATGAATATTCACCAAAACCTGGCAGAAAATGTATTTTCAAACCCTTTTCTTCGATTCTACACCAAAAATTCAACACAGATCGCCCTGCAAAAGGGGGGAAAAGGGAAAGGGAGAGAAGGACTAGAAATAACTTTCGCCCTTGTTTCGTGGGCCATGAATATTTGGTGATCTGTGTCAATTCATCATCATTAAAGCTTCTTGATATTTAGCTTATTCTTTCAAGGTGGCCACTCGATGATACCAGGACCCAGTACATGCCGATAGGTGGCGGTATCATTGACGTCATATATATATAAGACGTCAATGCTGCTATTCGCCAGAATCGGTTGAGCTGAACTGAGCGGACGTTAGTTCTCAGCAACCGGTTCATGACCTTGAACCTCATCGTCGAAAACTGCAGCTAACTACTAAACACTGTATTTTGCCGTTTATGTTAATAAAATAAAACCAAGTACGAACAATCCAAACCATTAGTCAAAATTCGAAGTCCTAAAAAAACGGTCGTGGCAAAATAGTGTAATCAGCAAATGGACTGTTCATCGTGTACAAAATACACGACAAACAGTGGTAACAGGTGTCTAGAAGAGTAAGCTTACCTGGCGCCACACCCGCCATAGCTGCATCCAAACTATTAACTATTAGACGAAATCTCAATAAAATAGCATGTTTGGCCAATGGACTATAGTATTAAAATGAACATGATGAACAGTGTTAACGATGTGGTAGACAGACATAATTAGGGAGTTAATATACGAATCAATTAAATATATCTTGAATAACAGCCGAGAGAGACATGTTATATTTATAAAATGAAACCAAGTACGAACAATCCAAACCATTAGTCAAAATTCGAAGTCCTAAAAAAACGGTCGAGGCAAAATAGTGTAATCAGCAAATGGACTGTTCATCGTGTACAAAATACACGACAAACAATGGTAACAGGTGTCTAGAAGAGTAAGCTTACCCTGTATGAAGTGAATTACAAATACCCAGTACTATTTAAACCATTAAATACACACAATAATTGTATGAGTCTTTGTCCCCCATTTCTTTGGCACCATACATAATTCCTGAAAATCACTATAATATCCCGTAAAACAGGTTGAAGTAATTACCGGTATAAATCATAAACATCGGAATATACTGATCTCCTTTTCATGTCGATTTTCATTTACCAAACCCGAATGTTTCACGACATCTTATATATAGCAACCTAGAATATTACTATACTATTCAAAAAAAGTAGGGGATATTTGATTTGGGGGGCATAATACTAAAATATGCAAATGGCTACGAAAAAAGTCACTATAGAACCTAACAGAAGAAACATTTCCAGTTACATGTGACGCCCAAACGCACCAATAGCTACCGCATGGAATGCAGGTGATGCTTGGGATCATCATGGGGGTCCAACCCAAGATTTGCACGACTCTGACTTTGAATGTTACAGTCATTGTGGCATTGAATTCCAGGGTGGTAACATCAGTTTAATTGTTTTTGTGACCAGAAAACAAATTTTGATATGCGTCGGCTTACCCAAAATAAAAGGTTACGTGCCCTTGGCATGCTACAGATCGGCACAACACAGGCGGTTGTGGCGCGGACGATGAATGTTTCTCAGTCTGTCATAAGCAGGCTATGGTCCAGATACCGTGATACACAATCTGTACAGGACAGACCACGCTCAGGTCGACCAAGGGCGACAACTCAAGCCCAGGATCGATTTATCCGTACCTTGGCCTTGAGAAATCGTGTCACAGCAAATCAGATCAGCGCTCGTCTTCAAACAGACACTGGTGTGAGAGTGAGTGGCCAGACGATTCGGAATCGACTGCACAGGGGCCACCTTCGCGCCCGACGTCCTCGCGTGATCCCTTGTTTGAGAGATCATCACATTCAGGCAAGACGTCGTTGGTGTAGGGATCGTCAACACTGGGATAATCGACGCTGGAGCAATGTGATGTTTTCAAATGAGTCAAGGTTCACTGTTGATTTTTTGGACAGACGTAGACGGGTGTGGCGTCGTCGAAACGAGCGCTTCCAAGACGTTAACGTCATCAGACATGATCGATTTGGGGCTGGTTCTGTTATGGTGTGGGGAGGCATCACTGTTGCTGGAAGAACGGCTTTACATGTTGTTGCAGGGCGTGTTACAGGCCAGTACTACCGGGACAACATCTTGGCAGTCCATGTTGTGCCGTTCGCACGACGCCATGGCCGTCGTTTCATCTTCCAGGATGACAACGCAAGATGTCACAGGGCCAGGATCGTTACAGGTTACCTCCAACAACAGAACATCACCACATTACCTAAGCCAGCACTGATTCCCGACCTCTCCCCCATCGAGCATATCTGGGACATGCTTGGACAGAGGTTACGTCAACGTCAACAACGTCCTGCCAATGTCCAAGAACTTGCTGCTGCGTTGCAACAGGAATGGGACAATCTGGACCAAAATGACCTTAGACGTCTCATTAGGAGTATGCCACGTCGGATCAATGCTTGTTTGGCAAACAGAGGAGGATTTACCCGTTACTGACTTTGTTGTGATGCTGTGGTAACTTTGCTGTTTGACCCCGGGTATCATTTTACCCTTATAATTGTCAGTCCGTGCCTTACTTAGTCTAACGATCATTTGGAATAAATCGATGAACGTGAACTTCATTTCATTTTGTCATTTGTTTCTTCGTCAGTTTCATTAGGTGACTTTAATAACACTTAAAAATCAAATATCCCCTACTTTTTTTGAATAGTATATAAGTGCTCAAAATAGTCTTAAATCCGTTCCTCAAAAGCATACCCATCCACCCCCGCACGATTTTTTTTCAGTTGTTATTTACCACAATCCTCAGCCACCTATTAATTGGTATGGAATAATTTGGGCGTTTAATCCTCTTTCATATGGCACCATAGATTATTCCTGAAATACCTCGTCATCAGAAATCCGTCCCCTAAAATCATTATCCCCACCAAGTGGGATAAACACTCTTTCATATTATACCATGTGTAGGGTGACTCAAATAAATAAAATGGCAGCGAACGTTAGAAAATTAAATGAAATATAAAAAAATAGGTTGGGGGGGGGAGGTGATTTTCGAGGACGGATTTCAGACTAAGTCGAGGGCTGTCCGGAATAATCAATGATACCACATGAAAGTGGGATAAACACGCTTTCATTTCATACCATGTGTACGGTGGCTCAAATGAATAAAATGGCAGCGGACGTTAGAAAATTAAATGAAATATTAAAAAAAATAGGTTGGAGGTAATGATTTTCCGGGACGGATTTCAGACTAAGTCGAGGGCTGTCAGGAATAATCAATGGTACCATATGAAAGTGGGATAAACACTCTTTCATTTCATACCGTGTGGCGCAAATAAATAAAATGGCAGCGGACGATAGAAAATTAAATGAAACATAAAAAAAAAGGTGGGGGGGGGTGGTAATGATTTTCGTGGACGGATTTCAGACTAAGCCGAGGGATTTCAGGAATAATAGATGGTACCACATGAAAGTTGGATAAACACTCTTTCATTTCATACCATGTGTAGGGTGGCTCGAGGAAATAAAATGGCAGCGGACGATAGAAAATTAAATGAAACATAAAAAAATAGGTGGGGGGGGCTAATGATTTTCGGGCACGGATTTCAGACTAAGTCGAGGGCTGTCAGGAATAATCAATGGTACCATATGAAAGAGGAATAAACCCTCTTTCATTCCATACCATGTATTGGGTGACTCAAATAAATAAAATGGCAGCGGACGTTAGAAAATGAAATGAAATATTACAAAAAAATAGACGGGGGGGGGGGGAGTCATTCTAGGGGACAGATTTTATACTCAGCCGAGGGATTTCAGGAATAATAAGTGGTGCCACATGAAAGAGGAGTAAACCCTTTTTTTTAGTTTTTCTGTAGTCAAGTTATTTTATACATATTTTCTGACAAATTAGTCATGATATTTTCACAACTAATAAGGCATATCAGTCACAGCTTTGTCATACACAGACAGGCTACAGATCACTAATTATTTCCTCATTGACTTCAATGTTAATTCTCGTCTCTTAGACCGGTTGTAACTTTTTCCAAAATATTCGTTGGGTAAAACGCTTTCTGCCATAGATGGAGCAACATGTGACAAACTCTTGCCCAAAAGTATGTATGAGGTTCTTCATGAAAAACTTGAGATAGACAATATGGAAGTAGAGACAACTAACCGTGCAATTTTCGGCTCCCCCCCCCCCTTTTAACGTAAACAACCTCACAACTCTTGTATCCTTCCGCCTCAAAATCACGAATATTCACAAAAACCTTGCAGAAAATGTATTTCCAAACCCTATTTTTCAATTCTACACCAAAAAGTCAACAACAATCGCCATCCAAAAGGGGGGAAAAGGGGAAAGGGAGAGAAAGACTAATCATCCAAAGGGGGGGGGATAGGGAAAGGGAGAGAAAGACTAAAAATAACTTTCGCCCTAGGCTAGTAGGGTGCCCCACCCTAAATGAATATCTCCAAATATCTCGACAATTATACCACAATACTAATATATTTAGAAATCCTTAATCTGTTTCACACATTTATAGTCACTAAATAAACGACCATGCTGTACTTCATCAGCTATGATCATTAAACCATACATAAATAATACTGAAAAATGGTTTGGAGTGGCGTCCACAACATCCAGACACTTTTGAGTGAAAGATAGGTTACGTGCCCTTGTTTTGAAATTAGTCTCGCTTAACTAGTCTACCGATCAGTCTACGTCTAATTGACGGGTCGGGATAATCAAGACTACTTTTTTTACGAAACATGGAACAAGAAATTGAATTTAGAGGCACCAACATCAGGCAACTCAACAATATTTTTAAGAACCTTGTAAAAGTAAAATGAAACTACTGCTAGTATCATATTCTTGCTGTACCTATGTTGAGTCAGAGATATTATTTGTACTTAACCAAACTATGCAGCTTCTAATGGCACAGCTAATTATAAGGCAATTTAAAAAATAAAACGAGCGTAATTTCTAAAGATGCCGTAATAACCAAAAAGTTAAATATTATTGCTATTCAGAATCGTCAACAATAGATTTTTTACGGCTGTAGTAGTGTTTGATGTTTTAAACATTTCCGCATGCTGTTGCTATTTATAGCCTCAACGAGTGTGCGAGATTGTTAGAAATCAGTAGTAAGTTATTCAACTAAAACGTGCAGGATCAACGTGTCAAGAACAACTTTTCAGTTGGCACGTGGGGCACCCTACCCTGGGTGACGGCCGATGAATATTTGGAGATCTGTGTCCTATATAGGCGGCTAGGCAATGATTCAATAGCCTATATTATTTTTTAAAACAAAATTCAGCTTATTAGCTGACTAACCTAGCCTATCTGTTTAACTACGGTATTTAATAAATATTGTCGCTTGTGGATATGTAGGCCTACTTTTGACAAGAATATGGTTTGAATTTATTTAGCATACGCCTATTCAGGCCTATTGTTTGTAGACTACTGTCTCCGCAATACTAATAGTGCTCCACCTTTTACCTCTAAAAGATAAAAAAAAATTTAAAATTTGTAATTTAAAATAAAAAGATATCTCCATTAGGCCTACTTCAATATTACAAAACACACATATTGACATAGGCCTAAGTGTTCATTTTTTGCCCGATGCTTTAATTGAGCACGATGCCAAGAAAAGGCGCTTATAGATTATAATTGAAGAAGGGTGTCGAGTCACTACTTTTTGAATGGCTGAAGGAGAAACCTAGCCGTAATTAAAATTGTCCAATATAGAAAATAATATAGGCTTCGTCGAGTGCCGTTATTTTTCAAGGTCTTATGTGGTAGGCTACGGTTATGTAGGGTCCTTTTCCCGACAGACGCGGATTTAAGGGGCGCATTTTTATTTTGGTCACAATAATTTGCTATCGATTAACTAAAATGCCAGGAAATTGACTAAAATTTCTAAGACACGTAGCTATATAAAATTATTACGCGCCTACTATACGGCACTCGATATTCCACCACTCTGCAGTCTTATAGGCCTAAGTTTATGTCATCAGTGGGTCTATCATATTCACGGTCACCTAGAGATTCTTGCCAATTTATTATCCTATTGTTCATAAGAGTTTGCTCCCAACCTTAAACGCCAGGAAATTGACTTATATTTAATAAATTTTATGTGCTTCCATTATACAAGGCTGTTTTACAGCGAACAAGAAACTTTCAAAACATGTAAACGTATCTGTAATGTGTTTGTATGAAAAGTCTGTGGTAAAGGAACATAGCGATTTAAGAAATTCACACTAATCTATCAACGGCTAGATTTTCGGAAACCTTCCGTCGTTGCTTCAGTCAATTAACTATATACGAGAACTTAACTGACATGCTTGTTTCAGCTACGATTCGGTGCCCTTAGTTCCAAGTGTCAGACTCAATTTCTTTGTGAGGTAGGAATTTCTTAATTGTTGTTTTGCTAAAAAAAAAAAAAAATGTTGTCAATTGCGCTTAAAAAAGAGCCCATGTATTTCACTCAAGCACTTGACACAAACTATATAGGACCAAATCTTATCTCGAAACACAGAGGGTTAAGAGATGAGGTTTGTTATCTAGACAGGCAATACGATATGTTGTACCGGAATGTTAAAATATATTGTTGTTTGGGTTTTGGGTGGATCCGACAGTGTCCGCATTTAGACAACAACCCTAGTCACAGCTTCATGTATCCTGTACTTGTTCCGGGCGCTGCCGCTGTATTTTGGGGGGCAAAAATGATACAGCCCACCAAGCTTCCGAGGGAGAACGTAACTATTTTACGAATAGCAGAAGTTTTGTATCAATGAAAACACAAATAGTTAATCAATGAAGAAATAAATGTTATTTGTTCTCACTAAATAGTTATTAAAGCCCCAATAACACTCTTGTTGTAACTGAATAATATGTCCCAATCTTCATTCTGGTCAACAAATCGTATTATTTTAGAATATTTCAATTAACTGATGATATAAATTTCACCTTAACACACCTATTTTAAAAAAATTGGAAGAATTCAACCAATTGATTTGAAAAGTCTAACGTAAACTTTTTCAAATGTTCTTGGATTTTAAAATATTTTAAAAAAATTGGAAAAATTCAACCAATTGATTTGAAAAGTCTAACGTAAACTTTTTCAAATGTTCTTGGATTTTAAAATATTTTCGAAGTCTCTGGACAAGTAAAATAGGTTGTAATGGATAATTTACACAACAGGTAGGACACTTAAACATATTATAGTACTTAGAATAAGGGTATCATTTATTTTCTGGAGCTACCAAGCCAGCAAGAATTTTATTGTCCCTTTAAACAGTATCAATACTGACAAAAACAATAAAAGTTATAAATATGCAGTAATATGAAGAATAAACTCGAAGGTAATCACGTTACTTTAAATGAAATTTAACGGGTCGGTTAGGACGTCACGTGATGTAAACACCCATCGAAGTCACGTGACTTCTTAACTGAATCGGTCTATTGACGTCATGTGACGTCATGTGGCAGCTGACAGGAAGTGGGTTGTGATGATACCGCCACCTATCGGCATGTACTGCGTCCTGGTATCATCGAGTCATAGAACTGTACTAGAAAGGAAGTCCGACTGGCGGTTTATGTTATACATCGCATGCGCGAAGTCAATATCCCTCAAGTTACTTCCGGTTAAACAAAACCCTGAAGAAATGCGTATGGAGTCCTGTGAGCTTCGGAATAAAATAAGAAAAAAACATCGTCTGCACAACTTCCAATTACCAAGATATATTCGAAATGAATGTTTAACCATGTGTAAGTTATTTTGTATCAATACGGTTAGTTGTCAGTACATTTTCGTTTGTATAGAAGGATACTACGGTACACAGCCGACACAGGCCTTACAATACTAATAGTAGTAATAGTCAATAACACATAATGTGACATAAAAGTATGATAAGTTATTGAATTTTCATTCTATTGCAATATAAAACCTAAATTTGTTTCTATTTGATTATAAATAATATTTCATCAAAGTAATAAAAACTATGCAGCTAGTCTAGAATCTATAATTTCTAATTATACAGGCCTATACATGTAGGCCTATAGTCATGTTTTATCTTTACTTTTTAGGCCTACGTTTTGGGTTGTTTTTTTGTTTTTTTGGTGTATCAATATTCATTACTTCAAGGTGTCTTCATAGCAAAAAAAAGGAGATTAATAGCTAAAATTTCCCTTTTAGTTTTAGATTGTAAGAAAAACTGTTTTGTTTGTAACATTATTAGATATACGGTACCATAATATACGTCTTTACCTTGTATAAATAAATAAAAAATCTGTCTTTATTAATTAAATATGTAGGAAAATTCAAATAATATTTTAAGGAAATTTTCTATAAAATTCAGACCTTAATAAATGGTCTCAGCAATTTGTCAATTTCAAATGTGCTATCAGTATTTTAAAACAATATGTATGCACACTGAAATTTCAAGGTAAACTTTTTTAAAAAATCATTTGAATGGATGTCTGTTTCTAAGCCCTCATTTAATATTGAAAACATTATAATGTGTAGGTGAAAAATATGGATCGCTATCAAATACAGCACATAGGCCATTCAATGTATTATAGACCTTTCAAGTAACGGAAATCGATTTTCAGGTCACCCAACGAAAAAAAATACCCGAAATTTTAAAAGCGTTACGTGTCCGGATAAGCAACTTAGCCATTCTTAATCAAAGCAACTCAATATTTTGAGCTCAAATTTTGAGACAAGGTATATTATACACCATTGCTCTATATTTTTACGTTGCAATTTCATACGTACTCAGACCTTTATTTTTGCGACTCTGTTCAAATTAGGATAATCCCTTTAAATATTGGTCGTATTGACATTGTAAAATTAGCATGAATGTACGTCTAAATATCAGATAGTGGTCTTTTTTCCATTCTTACACAATATTTATTTAATGAATAAGTATAACATTATCTAATAATACATAATTATTGGATCTGAAAACTATCTGTTGGGATTGTGTTGAAAATATTATTATTAATACCCCTTTAAACTCCTCAATTTCTTTATGAATATGTTAATACCCCTTGAAACCCTGCACTTTATTTCATTTGTAGGACTCTGAGCTCTTCACTGCTACAACTCTCCATAAATAACAAAGTGTGAAAAAGACTTTGTCAGTAATTTCGGAAGAGGGCCTGGCAAGGTCATTGTCTATTCGATTCGTTGGAGTACATGTAAAAGAATCCATGACAGAATTCGAAATAAGAGTAGGTAATTAATTAGTCTGCCGTCTGGGCAAAATTTACTTCATAGCACACTGTTTGTCATTATTTGCCAAACCATGCAGAAAAATAGGAGATAAACCTCCATCTGTTAAAATATGCAGCCTGATCTTCTATTGCTATTCGGAGGTTTTCGGGTTATTTTTTGTAATTGAATGAATAAAAGAGTTCTTTTTTTATGTATCTTTTTGTTGTTGAAATATTTGTTACTAATATTGTTCTAACAAGAAAAGACCCCTGTACATATGTACTTCAAAATTGAGGGGTTGGGATGGTCTAGAGGACTCTAAGAGTGCTGCGCATCAACCTGGAGATAGGGGCTCCTTCTCAACTTCATGGGCGGTCATGGTTGCTAAGTGGATAAGGCGCTGGTTCGCTCGCCTTGAGGTCGGGTGTTCGATCCCTGCATTGGCCGAGAAATTTCATCTCAATTTTCCGGCGTGATTTCCCCTTGTCAGTGATGCAGAAGGAGGGCCTGACGAGGACAGCTGCCTAGTCATTCGGATGGGCTGAAAAACCGAGGTCCCGTGTACACATTGGAGTGCACGTAAAAGATCCCTTGGCAGTTGGAATTCGATATAAGAGTAGGTCGTAGCGCCGCTGCCCGGGCAAAATTTCCCTCATAGCACACTGCAAGACGTATGCCCGTCTTCCATTAGCCCAGGTTAGGTGCAAAAGAGTAGGACGTTAAACCCCATTTCATTTCATTTCATTTCAACTTCATGGGTTTACTTCCATTCGAAAGACCCCTGCGTGTGCGCTTTGATAATAACAATGCAAAATAAGACTTGTCTGCTATATTACCTTCTATGGAAGTTGACATTTAACTATATACAACTGGTAGTAGTTTTTTTCTTTGATGTCCATAGCAGTTATATCTCATAACAACCTCTCATGACGTCATCAGAGGTTGATATATTCGGTTCATATCAACCGCTGATGACGTCCTGACAGGTTGATATTTCATATCAACCGCTGATGACGTCATCCAAGGTCGAGATATTCGGCTCATATCAACCGCTGATAATGTAGATGATCGAAATAATACAAAGAACACAGAAATAAAATTTTATTCTTTTGACAATAATAAAAAAAAGTTATGGTACAGTTTGTAGCATTCAGTAACGAAATAGACGGTGTACTTATCGGCATATTTAAATCGATTATCCATACTCCATGTCTAAGATATCTTTCAGAATTTTCTTTCCGCCCACATTATTTCTCCACACACTGCAAGATTTGAAAGTATTTATCGCTCAAAAGTTCCTTTGTAAAGTATTTTTGGATACAGTCCACATAAACCAGTCGGTCAAATCCTTCTCTGAACATACCTAAATTTCAATCACGGTTCATTGTCAGAAATAACGGAAAAGATTGCCTTTTGATCCAAATTTTCTTCAGGCTTTGGATAGATCCGCATCATATTTGCATCCATATCTATTCCATCGTCAATATGATGACTAAAAAGGATTGATTCTTCGTCTGACTTCGTTTAATTATCCATTTTTTTCTTGCATGCTTTCAATTCAATTTCCCAAAATGGAGTCGTGTAAACAAAAACACGCGCAATATTACATCGGTAATTCTCGCTATTTGGCGGAAACTACCGAGCAATTATCCAATCACTGTTGCCTTTTTTAGAAGAGTCCATTAAATTTAAGGGTGAACGTTGTATATGTCAGATATAAACCTACTCTCCCTCGGATTGATATGATAGACAACCCTTGGGCTTCGCCCGCGTGTTCTCTATCATATCAACCTTGGGCAGGTTAAAATCCTCCATATGAAATACTGAAGGATTGCATGTGTTGACAAGATAATGTTAAAACCCAATTCCATATATATGTTTTGGATTATGTACAATTTAATAGCAGCATAACAGCATTATAGATTTACTTTTTGTCTATTTTTTTTGTATGTCATATCAAATTTTCTACCAATTGAGTCAGTGAAATGGGGTTTAACTTCCTACTTTTTTTTCATTGAAAATAGTTTTGAAGAATCAATTTGTTTACAAAATTATGATGCCAATGTGTACAAATGAGCTTGTGTGTTTTGTCCCATCTACACAACTAGACACTGTTCTTTGGCATGCTGTCCCTCCTACACTACCGACTAGGAGAAACCATGCTGCAAAATGCTGGTGAACTTTATTGAATAACACCAGCATACATAATCCTTATATATTCAGATTGGTATTTTTTTTTTCTTTGGAAATTTGAATTAAAAAGATCAAGTATGAAGACAATGATTCTAATATCAAGATTTTTATTTTTGTACGAATATATTTTAAGTGCATCTTTTCTTTTCTGTGAAAATAGATTTGAAGAATCAGTTTGGTTACAAAAATTATCAAGATATTTACATCCTTAAATAATGGGGGGTTGGGATGGCCTAGTGGTCTAGAGTGCCGCGCTTCGACATCTAGCGGAGAGTGCGCTTGGGTTTCGAGGTGAATGGACGTGTTTAAGGAGCTCCCGTGTTGGCCTTGAACGCTGTTCACTTCCAGTGTACTTGTTTTTCTGTGTAATTCTGACTGTGTTTATTGGATATATTGCAATGTCTTCTATTAAGGAGTGTACTATTCGTATTGACAGTGAGGAAAAGTTTAATGTTGGTGAACTTATAGATGAGATTGAAAATGTGATTGGATTAATGTCAATTTGTGCCTGTGTTCCGATGAATGGATGTTATGAAGTATCTTTCGTGGATGTATCAAAAATGGGATTATTAGACAATAGTGAGATTACGATCAAAGGTAAAATGATTAAATATTCTGTAATAGGTTCTAAAATACGGATTGTGTCTTTCATGCATATTCCTCATTATGTTGACGATTCAGAGATCTATGAGAAACTCGAAGTGTGGGGTGTAAATCCAAAGAGTGAAATTAGAAGAAGATTTTTTCAACATGGAGATAGAAAAATTCCAGACGGGACACGTTATTTAAAAGTTCAATTTCCGCCTACAATTAGTAGTTTACCGTATGCAACAAAATTTGATGGCCGTAGCTTTAATATTAAACACGACAATCAGACACGGGTGTGTTTTCAGTGCCTGAGTAAAGATCATGAGGTACGCGATTGCCCTAACAACACTTGTCACAGATGTGACCAGCCAGGCCACCACAGAATAAACTGTTCACAATCCCTTTGTGAAAACTGTGATTTGTATTCATGGAAATGTAAATGTATCAGACTACCCCAAGAAGATAATCAAAACACTAATTCCAACAACATGGAGTCACAACAACATGAAAATACTGACGACCAGCAAGGAATACCAATAATGGATGACCAGGATGTCCAGAGTGAAAGAGGCGATATAGAGGATCATGTGAATATAGAAGAAAGTATAAATAGAGAATCAAAGCTTGTAGTTCAAGAAAAAGAAGAAGATGTCAATATAAAGCCAAGTGAAAATAGAGAATCAAAGGAAGCAGGTCTAGAAAAGGGAAAAGACGTTTTCGAAGAGATCCCCTCAGTAAACACCGAATCTGATGCAGAGGGTGCTTACCAGATATACCACCACAGACGTCAAACAAGACAGCAGTACCAGTTGACTTTATTTAATAAACCGGCAAGTAGAATAAGACTCGAGGAGATAACAAAAAATAGTGGAAATCTTTCAAGTGGACAAGCAAGAGAAAAGAAAAACAAACGGATGTTATCTACATCAGCACAAGATTCGAGTTCTAAAAGAACCTTAAGCCCCACTTATGTTTCACCGAAATAATATCTTTAATCAACAGACTAACGGATGGTATACAATGGATGTGTCGATGTGTTGTATTAAAGGAGAGAGTAATGACCACATTTTTCTTTTCGTCGTGTATAGTTTGATCAGATATGTCCGGATAATTGTGATCTTTAATTTTTTAGATAATGATAACATCCGAAATCCAGATGGAATAGACATATATTACAAATGGATAAAGATTTTTGTTGTGAATTCTAATATAATTTTGTTTTTTGGGGAATATACTACAGAATATCTAAAAATAAGGTAATTAGTTTTATTAAGTCCTTGATAACACCATCATTCCTTAAGTTCCATCATGCCAAAAATAGTCTCCTGGAACGTTAACGGTCTTAGAGACCGCGCCAAAGTATCAAATGTATTCTCACACCTGTCTAACTTCAATTTCGATATAATCTGTCTCCAGGAAACATTTTGGGATGATGCCTATGTAGAATCTATTAAAGACCTTTGGGACGGTCCTATATATTACAACAATTATTGTGAAAAGTACAGACGGGGGGTGGCAATTTTAACCAAAAACAGTTATAAAAACTGTATTTTAAATGATTTTAAGGATGGTGACGGTCGATTAATTAGACTAGATTTTCTGTTAGATGAAAAAGAAGTCTCTGTTTTTTCTATATGCTCCTAATTATTATAAGGATAGACTTTTATTTTATACTGTAGTCAATTCTTTTATTGACGAAAATAGATATAATTTTATATGTGGGGATTACAATGCCGTTCTTAACCCCCGTATTGATAGATGCAAAGATATGCACACAAACATGTCTTCGTCTAGAGCTTTTAATCAATTTATCTGTAATAATAATATATGCGATATTTTCCGACATAAACATCCCGACAAAATCCAGTTCACACGCAGACAGATTGTTAACGGTAAATACCGCATGAGTCGAATTGATAACATCCTCGTTAGTAGGCGTGTAATCACACACTGTCAAAATGCTTGGATAACACACACTAAATTATCCGACCATAGTCTTGTTTGTTTACTCCTCGATCTGTCTGAGTGTGAACGGGGTCCGGGTCTTTATGTTTTTAATAATACTATTGTGTCGAGCGTATGTATATATATATCTATATATTTACTCCAAGTCCCACTTGGAATCCTAAGGCGAGTCCGCAATCTATCAAACTATTTAATTACCTTGAATCATCTGTAGCAAAACTGTAGGAAGACTAGTTAGTTGCCGACTGTTTATATATCCTCACGGCGGAGGGATCCACTAAATGTGATAGGGCATAGCCTCGCCCATCCAGACCAATACCGGAAATACGGTGAAAACCACAACAATCGTCTCCTATTTTTCTTACGGGAGGAACTACCTGTTCTAACAAAACTACATTTTAAAACAAATTTACAATATTTACATCGGGTTCTCATTCAAAACTTTCACGCACAGTCACACAGATAGCGGTATATGCTTTACACCGTGAACATACACACCCTTTCAAACCCCGTGACGATACGGTTTAAACCGTTAGATCTACTCTACTGAGGGCTTAAAACAATTACATTATCTATATCCACTTCCCAATCTTCCATCATGGCCGAAAAAGTTAATTCCTCGTCCCAGTCCTCAGCAGTAGCAGGATCAAGAGCGAGAGGCGCGGCAGGAACACTCAAAAAGTTTATAAATTCAGCCTGCTGAGCCAGACTGAGATGACTCAGGCACACCATTACACATCTCCAGTACAGTAGGCATGCCGGGGAATTAACTGGGTTCAGCATAAATCTGGATGGGACGGACCAACCATTCTTTTTACAAACCGCCTCTAATACCGGTCTGTGCGCCGTTCTAATCTGGCTGTCCAAGGGAAGCCATCCTCCCAAATTGAAGGCTTCCATCATTTGCTCCGGGGTTCTTCCGCCGACCATTCGGCATAAAGCCTTAAGGGCCTGTGACTGTCTATCTATGTTGTCTGGATGGCAGTTGGTCTCCTGTGTCATATACCGGGGCATATGGAACTCAAAACAGTGGAATTTTATTTTCCGGGTAACTACCGGGCAACCTATCAAGGGACAATGTTGATTTCTACCTTGTAGACGGTGCCTTGGGGTCTGGAAATTTGAAAAGTTAGCAGGACGGTTTACCCTTGTGTGTGTAGGTGGCAAATTATTATTAGGACGGTTTACCCTTGTGTGTGTAGGCGGCATATCAGGCAGTTGACTACCCACGGAAATCCCCAAGGTTGGGGGTACAAAAGAAAAATCCCCACTCCCCACCGCAACCCGGTAAACCCCCTGTCTTAACACACCCCTGCGGATCCTGGGGTCAGTCACCCCCCTCATTATGGTGTGGACCCTAGGCGGAGACCTAGGCCCTCTACCCCGGTGACGGTACGGGGTTGACAATGGCCAGTTAGTATTTCCAAAACCGTTATCCATAACTGTATCTGAAATAATTAAAACAAACAAACACTGCCTTTACCGTTAAAAAATCGGTAAAGACAGTAACATAAATTAGTTTAATACTACTACCCCCTTTTCCCGCTCCGCCTCAACACCGGAATGAAATATATAACAAACCCACCACCCCTTGCGCTCCGCATCAGAACCGGAACCAACTAATCATTCAGAACAATTGGGACAGATATATTCTTTATCATCCCAATCGGAATCCAAGGCTATATTAACGCAATGGTAATGAAATCAGTCGTCACATTTGTCGCAACAAATCATTGGTGTGCCATTATCCGGTTTCCTACAAATGCAAAAACTTCTGCATTCCTCGTAACAGTCGGTAAAGACACATCAGAATCCGAACGGCGACGGAAATTAAGAATCCAATTTGGCAATTCCCTGTCTCGACAAAGCTTAATACGATCATGATTCAGAACAGACTCATTTTTACGGGTTTTAACTCTGAAAAGATAAGGGGTGATAACTTGCGTAATAATCCCCGGCCCCTTCCAGGATGGGGATAACTTTTTACATTTACCCTTTTTAGTAGCGGTATCTAAAATGTAAACGGCGTCTGCTACATTATATTTTTTAACATTTGAACGTAGATCGTAATCTTTCTTTATTCGTTCTTGGTTTGTTTTTAGCCTTTCTCGCGCTAACCTATGCGTTTCGGTCATAGCTTTTTCTAATTTTTCGACAAAGGAGTCTACATCTCCATCGTTTTCAACGGGTGATCGGAACATTAAGTCTGCGGGGTGATTTACTTCACGACCTAGCATTAGTTTATTTGCCGTAAACCCAGTTTGTCGGTTCACACTTGACCTTAACGCACTCGCCAGTTGTGGTAAATACACGTCCCAATCACTCTGACAACCGTCAATATAACATTTAATGGTTTCTATTAATGTCCGATTATACCGCTCAGATTGGCCATTCGACGAGGGTCTGTAGGATGTCGTACGGGTCTTATATATTTGTAGTACATCACACAACGCAGTAAATAGTCTGCTCTCAAAATTTCTTCCCTGATCGGTAAAAATCTGAAATGGGCAACCGAAACGCGAGAAAAACTCATTAACTGCAGACCGGGCTGTAATTTCTGCGGTTTGCGACGGCAGAGGGATACATTCAACCCATTTAGTAAATTGGTCAACCATCATTAATATGTATTCATTTCCCTCTGGCGTAATGGGCAATGGGCCTAGGAAATCCAAATGCACCCTTTCCATGGGTGACCCGGCATGGTAACGGGTTAATTTAGCACGAGGCTTGGCCTGGGTATTCTTGTTAATGTTGCATATGGCGCAAGAGGCAACGTATGCGCGCACATATTCGGTCATGCCGTACCAATAAAATTGCTGTTTAATGCGACTTTTTGTTCTTTGAATTCCCTGATGACCCGACGAGGGTATGTCATGACATAATCGACAAATATCAATTTTTAATTTCTCCGGTACCAACAACTGCGTCTCCGATAAATTACTCGGACGTTTAACTCGTATAATCCCCCGGTCTAGAACAAGCAGATTCCGATTAATCCAGTAATGTTTTACGGCGGGACTCTGTAGCATTAGCTGAGCCAGTTCCGGTTCCACCCCCGATGTTAACCAAATCATAATTATTTCTAAATCTTCATCATTTGCCTGTGCAGTTTTAATGAGTTCGGGAGAAAAGCTACTTAATGAAATACCATCACCATCTACGTCATCGTTTTCAACCTCGTCTATAGTCACAATATTTACCCGCGGATCATTCGGATACCCTGTAACCGCTATGCTAACGGGTTCAAAAACTGAGTCTTTTTCTAACATTAAATTCCGCTTAATACCGGACTTAAAGGGCAAAGGTATGACGTCATCCACGTTTGTCGCAAATTCTATCCAATTTTTATGTGCTCTTTCACAATAACGACAGCCACCGCACGGCAAATCAGCCAATTGTACGTCTATATTAAAGTCATCGCAAGGTTTATCTGGCAATTTCATGCGACTTAAGGCATCAGCATTTATATGCAAACGCGCTTTCCGATGAACTACGGTCATATAATACTGACCCAATTCCTCCAACCAACGTGCTAATTGACCGGTCGCATGTTTAAACCTTAACAACCAAGTGAGACTAGCATGATCGGTTCTCACTATAAAAGGCTTACCCAGTAAATAATGTCTAAATTGTCGAGTGAAACGTATAATTGCTAAAAGTTCTTGTCTTGTCGTACAATAGCGACGTTGCTCTGGCGTTAAAGAAAAACTACTATATGCAATAACCCGCTCTTTATCGTTTTGTATTTGTGATAATTCCGCAGAAACGGCGTTCATGCTAGCATCACAATCCAGAATAAACGTGTCATGTTCCGTGGGCAAAGCCAGTACAGGAGTTGTCACAAGCAGATGTTTAAGTTTATCAAAAGCAAATTGTTGTTTGTCACCCCACATAAATTGCTTTTTACCCGTAATCGAATATAACGGTGAAGCTATTTCAGCAAATTGCTTTATAAACGTTCTATGATAGTTAGCAAAACCTAGAAAAGATTCGACTTCTCTTGTGCAAGTCGGAACCGTCCATTTTTCTACGGTTTTAGTTAAATTATTACCCGCCTTGAGTCCATTCTGACTAACCATTCTACCTAAAAACTCAACCTCCTGTTGAAATAATACACATTTCTTAGGTTTTAATTTCATCCCATATTCCCGAAATCTAGTTAATACTAATTTTAGATTGCCCAAATGATCATCTACATTTTTTCCCATGACCATCGTGTCGTCCAAAAAGGCTAATGCTATATCCCAACTAAGTCCGTTAAGTACTAATCCAATACTCCTGGAATACCCGGAAACGGCTCCCGTTAAACCGAATGGTAGTTTAGTAAATTCAAATAAACCGTATTTTGTTATAAAGGCGGTTTTTTTCCTATCTTCCTGTCTCAGAGGAATTTGCCAATAAGCGGAATTCGCATCAAGCTTTGAAAACCATTTATTTCCCGATAGGGCGTCCATACATTCATCGACCAAGGGTAAGGGAAATACATCTTTAGTGGTCACCGCATTAAGTTTCCGGTAGTCTATGCACCATCGAACCGTGCCATCTTTTTTCCGTATTAAAACCGGCGGAGAAGCCCAATCAGAATTTGACGGCTGAATGACTTTAGCTTCTAACATTTTTTTTTAAATGTTCCTCTTCCTCCCTCGCAAAACAAATAGGGGTACGTCTTAAACTCTGTTTAATCGGTTTGGCGTCATTGGTTTCGATCACGTATTCCGTAGCCGTAAAATTTCCTAAATCAAACTGATGTTTTGCAAAGACTTCTTGATAATCGATTAATAACTGCCTAAGTTTTAATTGATCCGATTCCGTTAATAATTTCTTAGAGCGCTCAAACAAGTCAAGTAAATGCTCAGGGATATTCTCAAAACTTGCACAATCTACTTTAAGGGCGCCCTCGGCTTCTAACGGATTAATAATATCTTGCTCCCTAAACTCAATAGCCTTAGCTATCTGTTCGTTCGTGTCCAGTATTACCCTTTCTTCAGACGGGTTTATTAAACAAATTCGAGGGAATTCTGTCTCAATATGTGAATGTATTGACCGGGCAATTAATAACTTCGGGTGTGACAGCGGTTCTATCAGATAGTGAGATAAATTTTTATTTAAATTACACCGTACCCTGGCTACTGATAATGGTGGAATGACTATCCGTTTAGCTACGGAAATATCGGCATTATTGGAGTACCCATCAACATCACCATAAAATAAATTGAAAACATCGTCGCCTATTTGCATTCTATCGTTTAACATATCGATATGTACTTTGTTAGCGCGCATAAAATCAAGTCCTAATAACATGTCATCCTCTATTGGAGCGACATACAACTGACTAAGTTCTATTTCGAAATTACCGATTTTTAATTTAGCCGGTCCTACAATAAAACCTGGAAAATCTAATTTACGACCTGCAGTATGTAGGCGCACATCCCTAATCCTAGGTGGTTTTTCCGGTAATTCATCGTACCGACGATCACAAAGTATGGTGACTTGACTACCAGTATCTAAAACGGTCAAAATTGCCATGTTTTGAACTTTGACATTAAGCTTATACATCGAATCGGAAGATACCCTACGGATAGACGTCGAAGCTAATACGCACGTTTCCTCGATTTTCGCGGAATCGATTGAGTCGATTCTTGGAATGACACCAGTAGTAACGGTATCCAGGAACTTATGATCACCCCCCGGGGTGGTGATATATTGCTCATCACCGACGGTAACGGTGGATTTAGAACCGGTCGAACGGCTAACGGTTCCACTTTCATTTACGCCCGTAGCTTCGCTCGACGCCTCACTTTCTGAAAATAATATCGGCGATGGTAAAGCACAATGGATCAAACGCTCGCCTCCTCGTTCGACCCCTGGTAGTTTAAACCCTGCTCTTCGTCGCGGACAAAACTGACATGTTTCTGTTCCATAGTTGGATTAGGCGTACTTTGTTTTGGGGTTACAAAACTTGGACACTCTCGTTTAAAGTGACCCAATTTACCACAATGAAAGCATGAGGATTGTTCACGTGACGGCGACCTAGCTGGCGATCTTGAGCGCGGTCTAAATCTTGACATATTCAAGCTGAGTTTGGAAGCACTATCTGAAAGTTCTCCCATTGTTTTTAAAACACTCTCCATTTTATTGTCGGATTTAATGGCTCGCTCTTCTAAACTTTGAAGTCGAGAGTCTATATTAGAAGACTTGGGTGAACTGCTTTCTTTTGCAGTCGCATTAACAGACCTTACCCTCGGAGGTTCATATTCCCTAGCTGGGCTGCGCGTTTCTCTGCGGGAATTTCGACCGTAAATCGCAATATTGTTATGATTGTACCACTTAATAGATTGAATGGCTTCACCCAGAGTTTTCGGGCGCATATTACAGGCGTTCTGCCCCGCTTCTTTATCTATACTACCGTGACAAAATCTCAAGACAACTTGACTAGTGATATGTTCATCGGAACATTCTCTAAAGGCTCGTGAAGCAACGGATAGAACACGGTCTGCCCAATCGTTAGTATTTTCCCCATTATTCTGGCGTAAATTATAAAACTGGGTCATCGCCGACTCGGCCAATTCTTGATTACCAAATCGTTTTTCCAATTTGCTTAAAAGTTCAAAAAATGACAATTCATTATATCTTTCTGCCATTACACAGTAGTAATCACTGGCTTTCCCTTCAAGACAAAAGCATAATTGATCCTTGCTTTCAGAATCGCTCCATTCCTGTAGCAAAGCGTAGCGCGTAAACTTGCTAGAAAATGCCTGCCAACTTGTCGAACCATCATAAGACAATGACTTAGGTGGGAATGAGACCCTTCGACGACGGTCATCTGAAGGCGAATTTGTATAAGTCCGGCCAGACCGGTTAAATTCAGAATTGTTTCCAGACGATGTGATTTGACGACGTTGATGGGCTCCGCCATTACCCGTAGGCAATCGGGTCGAAGGAGAATTGTTACCATTCGAACTCCCATTCGGTTGCCTACCCTCTATTTCCTCTGTGCCTAAGAGCAAAAATACTGAGGCGGATAAACTCAGTACCTCCGGAATCTGTTCTAATTCCTCCCTATCGATAACGCCCATAGCCTCTCTAGCGTCACATATCTTTTCGGCAGCTATTTGACTGACCCCAATGTCACATAACTGTTCATAGGAACAATTGTTAACGTTTATTTTATAAGGCATATTGTCCCTTTAAATAATTGTTAAACAATTAAATAGAACCTATTAAATACAACTAATAATTACTAGGGTGTAACTCACTTATTGTCTGGTGATAATCTATTGACAAAATTATTACAAGTTATACCACGTGTAATACGTCTGGTACTGACTAGCTAGTTGCACGTGCAGCCGTCACACACGTGCGCTATGTAAACAAATTTACGAAAAGGTGTTAACGAGTTGTGCTTGGACCTGCGAGACACGCTCACAAACACAACCCTTCACACTTAGATTCACAAAACAAATCAATAAAGTAAACAATCTTTATTTTAACCTATGAAATAAATATAAATTATTATAACTTTCCTCTCCCGTTTATTAACGAAAAAGAATTAGTAATTAAATAGTAATCGTTTATCAATACTACCAATTTTATTGTGTCGAGCGTATGTATATATATATCTATATATTTACTCCAAGTCCCACTTGGAATCCTAAGGCGAGTCCGCAATCTATCAAACTATTTAATTACCTTGAATCATCTGTAGCAAAACTGTAGGAAGACTAGTTAGTTGCCGACTGTTTATATATCCTCACGGCGGAGGGATCCACTAAATGTGATAGGGCATAGCCTCGCCCATCCAGACCAATACCGGAAATACGGTGAAAACCACAACAATACTTTACTAGAGGATACTTGCTTCTGTAACAAAATTAGAGAGATTATTTCTGATGAAACTGATAACGATTTATTCAAATCGGATATTTTAATCTGGTGGGATAATTTAAAATATAAAATGAAATCATTCGCTCAGAAATACTCCATTAATTTAAAGAAATCTCTGAAGAAAAAGATCTATGACATACAAAATAAGCTGCAACGTGAATATTCTCGTTTATCCAAATCAAATAACCAGAACTTAGATAAGATTTTAGAACTTGAACAAGAATTAGAGATTTTAGAAACCAATACATGTAAGGGTGCTATTCTCAGATCAAAAGTGAAATATGCTACAGAAAGTGATCGGAATACTAATTACTTTTTGAATATTGAAAAACAAAGACAGTCCCAGAACTGCATAAAAGAATTGATAGATGAAGATAACGTTATTTATAACGATACAGGTGCCATAGTACATGAATGTTCACGATTTTATTCTTCCTTATATACTAAAGATATTCTTGATTGTGATTATTCCTCTTTAAATATAATAAAAAATGTCCTGACCAAGACTATTTCACCTCTTGACAGGGAGATGTGTGACAGCGAGATAACCTTATCCGAACTCACCGCTACACTCAACTCCATGGCAAGGTCAAAGAGTCCCGGGCAGGACGGTCTGACTTCAGAATTTTATACGAAGATGTGGGATATGTTAGGACCATTATATTTAAAAGTTATAAATCATATTTTTGAAACTGAAATTATGTCTCGCTCTATGAGAAAAGGCGTGCTAACTTTAATTTATAAAGATAAGGGGGACAAAAGAAATCTTAGAAATTGGCGTCCCATATCATTATTACAAACTGATTTCAAACTTTTATCTCGCTGTCTCGCTTTAAGGCTCAGAACAGTTCTGGAATATATTATCTCTCCAGAACAATCCTGTTCTGTTCCTGGCCGAGATATATCACAGAATATTGCTACACTGAAGCTGAAGACATTGATGGTTTTATTCTAAAATTAGATGCCGAAAAAGCATTTGATCGTGTATCTCACGAATACTTGTTTAATATTCTGAAATGTTTCGGTTTTGGAGATAATTTTATATCTTATATTAAAATCATGTATACAGATATTGTTAGCACTGTAAAATGTAATGGTCATTTATCTCCTTATTTTAAACTTACACGATCTCTACGTCAAGGATGCCCTATGTCTGTTATGCTATATGTATTATGTGCAGAACCTTTAAACCTTTTAATTAAAAATTCACCCATTAAAGGCATACCAATAAAATATAGAAACCTTACTTCTATCATTTATCAGCATGCAGATGACACCAATCTAACTCTTGCTAATACAGAATCCGTTGATAAGGTTTTTGATATACTAAATATTTACTGCAAGGCCTCCGGAACGAATTTTAATGTTAACAAAACTGAATTGTTACCCATAGGTAAATGTAGATATAAATCGTTTAATTTTATTAACCCCATCATAACTAAACTGGATTGTATACAGATCCTAGGAGTTTATTTAGGCCCTAATAAAGATATGTGCCACCAATTGAATTGGGATGATAAAGTTATTAAGATTAAACGTATTTTAAACATGTGGTTTAAACGCAAGATTACAATACATGGCAAGATTGTTGTCATTCAGTCTTTACTGTTATCTAAACTTTGGTACACGGCGAGCGTTATTCCTATCCCTTGCTCCGTTGCACGTGAAATAACAAAACAGGTGTTAAGCTATATTTGGAACAATAAGCCACCTCGAATACAATACAACTCGATAATCGGTAGCCGATCAGTAGGCGGCTTAGGCCTTCCTAATATAGCTATGAAATCAGATGCTTTTTGTATCAAGTGGTTAATAAAATACTTTGACTCTACACATAACGCCGTTTGGAAACATACAATGACATATTTTTTAAGAAAATATTCAAATCTAGGTTTAAGTCACGATATTTTCAAAATACACTTTGATGATATGTTTTTAAAAGATTTACCTGTCTTCTATAGAACATTACTTTTAGCCTGGAATAAACTCAATGGTAATTCTAGACCAAACCCTTGTAATATTTATGAAGTTTCATGCCAGCCTTTATTCTATAATCCACTTATAGTTAATAATGGTAGAAAATTGCACTTTGATATTTTTAAACTGTCTAATATATGTAAAATATATGATATTATATATTATGTGAAGCCTGGTTTTGTGCCTGTACACTCTATTATTGATATTATACACTCAGAATATCCCGATTATGATACAGATAAGATAACTAAATTGTATAATATTATTCTATTATCTATACCACAAGATTGGGTAAACATTATTAATAGTGAGTGTTATACTGGAAAGAACCAAGAGTATACATTCAATATTATGGGTAAAGTTGTACTACCCAAGCAACTTACTACGAAAGCATGTTATAACTTACTGCTAGACAACGTTTTTATAAAGCCCAAGTGTATATTATTATATGAAAATCTTAATTTCAATGTCCATTGGAAAAGTGTTTGGAGAAATGTCTTTCTGCGTTTTAAAGATCCTAAAATGGTTGAACTTGATTATAAAATAGCCCACAATATAATATGGACAATGTCCAAACTGCATAAAATTGGTAAAACTGATAATGATATGTGTCCTGTATGTAAGGAAGAGACTGAAGACTTACAACATTTATTTATTGAATGTTTAGATTTACGTTATTTTAAATTAAGTATTAAAGAATTTATCAATGATATATTACCATACAAGTTATGTGATCCCGATTTTAATACCTGCTTATTACTGGGACTCCAGTCTAACAATAAGTCCCATCCTAATGATTTGTGTAACCTGATATTTAGTTGTGCCCGATTTTCAATCTATAAACGAAGAATGAGATCCATAGATAATTATATAGAGGTTGATATTGTAAAATTATTCAAAAATGTTCTTAAACATACTTTGTATATAGTTAGTAAATACTATAACAATAATAAGCTAAATTTTACTCAAACTTTCATCACACCATCTCTGTCCATATGCTATGAACTAGATGGTACAATAAGTATCGATTTGTAAAGGTTATCTTATCCGAGATCTTCTAACTAATACTACACATGTATAATTGTGACAGTTATAAATGGAGACGATAAGTTTTAAATTTTCGGAATACCTAATTATCTCGAAACTTTCAAGACTTTCGCCCTTCGAGAGCCGGGTTCTCCGAATTTTCAGATACGAGATATTTATTTTTAGTTACTTACCACCTTATTGTTTGATTCACTGATACAATGCAATGGTACTCTTGTTTTTGTTTTTTTTTAAATTATATATAACTGAAAAATATTTACATAAACAAAAAAAAAATGCTTTTACTTTATCTCATCTATTGTACCATTCATGACGTGTATAAATGTAACATGTACTGTATTATATATTATCATCCTGAATAAATTCTTTACAAGAAAAAAAAAAAAAAAAGAGTGCCGCGCTTCGACATCTAGCTGGCCGGTCACCTCTGGCTTTGCGGCTGTGGTTTCGAGCCCTGGTGTGAGCGTATGTGGCATGGAGATAGGGGCGCCTTCTCAACCTCGTGGGTTTCCTCCGGGCACTCCGGTTTCCTCCCACAGCTAAAAACCCCTACGCGCAAGCGAATTATTGAAATAAAAATTAAAAAACCATGTTAGTCCCGAAATGACCTAGTTTGTGTTGAGTGGAAATTAAACCCCATTTCTCTCTCTCTCTCTTAAATAATGGACCCCAAACAAAAAATTAGTTTTATTTTTGCATCGATAAATATAAAAAATTATTTATATACGAAAATATTTTAAGTGCATGTTATACGATCTATGATCTAGCGTTCTCCGATCGAGTGACCACCCGTTTCTTTCAATTATGTCATCAAAGTTATGACGTCATATTAACTTTATGACAGCATTGGTTACCATGACTAAACCGTAACGTACGAAAATTAATTGGTGGCTGGACGACATCGCGCCTGGTACGTTCGTGCATTTTTATGCGCGAACTCTTAGTTTTCCTATTACTGGCACGCGCACGGGCACTATTTCTTTTTCTTTTGCATACCAAAATCGGGGGTTTTGCGCGGAGGTACTTTTGAGGTATTAGCCTGAGAAGCATAACACTTGCCACTGTACCTGTATATCGCTAATTATAAATCGAGTGTGTGAAGACAGTTTATATAGATCACGCGAAAATTTTTCAGTACAGAGTTTATTCTCGCTGTATTTGCAGCTAAGAAAACGAATGGGACTATTTTCTCAACAGTGTATGAACTTTTTCATAAGCGATAATATCCTTACACCGAGAGAAATTATCTAGTCTCGGTGAAAAACAATGATCATCTGGTAAAAAATTACTTTTCTATTTTTTGGAACGAAAAACAGTGTTTTTAAAAACAAACGAACCTGCCGCACATGAGGAAGTCATTATACTAATAATAACAGACGAGAACTCTTTTTGGGCACAGGCTTTCTTACTGAGTAGTAAATCGTCCACAAAAAATCATGAATGAACTATAATAAGAGTAGCGACGACTGTAGACAGTAAGTAGGTTATACACTATACTTTTGAGTCGAGATTACTCGCTTTGAGTCGAGATTACCAGCTTTCAGGTCACCGATAACCAATTATGTCAGAAATACCATACTGACATTCGGTTTTTTTAAGTTTTACGCGAACTAACAATCGGCGCCCTAGCTGTCTTCGTCAGCTACTTTCAGTTTCACAATGGCGTACGACATTCGGTTTTTCAAGTTGTACGCGAACTAACAATCGACGCCCTAGCTGTTTCGTCAGCTATTTTCAGTTGCTGGCGTACGGCCAGTGCCGGTGGGAAAAGACAACATTAAAATCAGAAATAGTTTATTTATTATTGTCGGACTTACGGTATCAATCCTGTCTAACAAATCATAAGTTACCTGAGTTCAGTTACCTGAATAAATATTGTTTAAAAAAAAAAAAAAAAAAAAACAAATCATAAAGCTGTGGTGTTACGGTAGCGGCATAGTATTTCAACGTAACACCACAGCCACTGTAACAATTCATAATACATCTAACTATCACTCCCTACACATTTCCCCTCGACCTACTTTCCCAAACGTCAACAACACATCTCATACATCCAGTTCACTGATTAACCCTTCTACCACGTCTACTGGATTTTTTTTTCGCACGTATACAGTGAATGGCCACATTTTGCTCAGTAATACCTGCCAGAATTTGGCTATTTTTTTTTATATTTGCGTTAAAGTGTAAAATGTTTGTTTAGAACAGAAATAAATGAACTTCTAGTTAATGCCCACTCTAATAACATTAACAGAATTGATTGTGTATATATATCTGAAATAGACACGACCGACGCACAAAACAGTGCAAGATGGCGACCACCATGAACCACCATTTGCTGAAGCGGTCATTGAAGACGACGTCAATTTAACCCGTCAGGGTGGCATATTTGTACCACAACGTTATATCCAAAAGTGGTCACGGTCGCATATTTGCGACAATAGCAATGTAACCTAGTGCGTTACTTTCATAAATCAGGAACAACTACTGCATTCAAATCTGGATATGGATTTATTTTAACAGTAACAATAAAATCAATTTATACTTAAAAGGGAATGAACAAGACGATGTGCATTCTTTAGGATAAAAATAATAATATATCTTTCTACAATGAACTTGAGTATAATTCATATGACTTTGCTGTCAAGATACCAATCTACAGTTTTAAGTTTAATTTGTTGTACAATAAACTATTATAAAATGTTGCCACTAGTGACTTAAATTAAATAGTTAATTAATTGGTAAATAAAACAATGAGTATAGTTAATGCTAGTCAACAACTATACAATAATACTTATAGGGGAGACCGGGGCTAGTTCGACCCCGGGGCAAGTACAACCTTTCTTAAAATCTCAAAAAATAGATGGACCCTTTAGAGTAACCACCCCATTTTGTGACCACGTGGTAGCGGCGTTTCCGTTAACGTACATTTGAAGGACGTCAGGCCAAATAAGACGAGCTAGGCCGTGGAAAACTGTTTATGGCAACTGTGAGTATATTTTTTACATGTTCTGTCATGTCTATCTTTACAACGTAAACATTATAGCATAATCGTCATTGCATGTTAAGTTGTTGTTGAGGGAGTGAACTTTATTATGGAAGATAAGTTTCCGCATTGCCTTGAACGTATCCGATAGAATCACGTGGTTTCTAAAAATAGAATAGTTGGGGCAAGTACAACCATCAGACTCGGGGCAAGTTCGACCAGGGGGTCGAACTTGCCCCAATATGGGGTTATCGTGTTTCATGGCTGAGTAATCTAAGAGTAATCAATTACCCCTCCTAATTAATTGTTTATATCATTTTTAGATCACAACACCATCATGGTTCGAGTCTATTACAGGAAGAGGCCAGAGAGGACAGCACCAGGGGGTCGAACTTGCCCCAATATGGGGTTATTTCGTTTCATGGCCGAGTAATCGAACAGTAATCAATTACCCCTCCTAATTAATTGTTTATTATATCATTTTTAGATCACAACACCATCGAGATATATATCATATAAGTGGATCCAATGTGCCAGCTGCAAACTTTGGTCACATGATCGAAGAGTGTGCGGATACATTAAAAGCCACGTATGTGTGCCTGAACTGTGACTCTGGTGACGAGTAGGCATAGGCTTAGTGATTGAAATAAGTTGAAGTAATGCTGTTCAAAGTTATAGTTGCTGCACTTTGACTCTGATGACGAGTAGGCATATGCCTATGCTAGTGATCGAAATAAGTTGAAATTATACTGTTCGAAGTTATTGGTATTGAGGTTACTGAACATGATGAATGGAACATATATATATGTAACCATATTTCTGAATTACAATGTTTGTTTTGATTCTGAATAAATTGTTCGAAGTTAATGACAGTTTAATGTTCTATATATAAGGGTTGAACTTGCCTCAAGGGAGGATCAGACTTGCCCCGACACAGGGTAAGTTCGACCAAGTTCAATGGTTCCATTCAACAGCAAATATTTTTCATGTGTTGTATATTGCAGGGTTATACTCTTGTGATTTTGAAGGTAAAGCAACAACAAATATGTTAATCGATTTTTAAGCTCTTATCTTGAAAACTGTTCTAATAATTAGGTTTTGTCTGAAAAGTGGTCGAACTAGCCCTGGTCTCCCCTACATTATTTATAAAAGATCAAGATTAAAACAATGAATACATTTAATTACATTGTAGGAGATTACTGTCCCAGTCTGACTATAGCTGTTACTAACTATAATATTCGGTTCTCAGAATTATTTCTGAATAAACACTATAATAAAAATATATAAACACTATAATAAAAATATATAATAAAAATATATAAACACTATAATAAAAATATATAAACACTATAATAAAAATATTTATGATTGCCAGGATTGCGACGGACACAGCACCAAGCAGCTATATCCTCCCATAAAGAATCAGAGACCAAGCTAGTTTGCTTGCCCATTGCAAAGATTTGACAAAACAGAATCTGTTTGTTAAAAGGTCATTTATTCAATAACTGCATATGGACAATATCATGCATTATATACATATATAATTTTCCAAAATAACTTCTCTAAACTGAATAAATATGACAGAACGGAAAGCAAAGGTGGGGTAAAAAGCGCCCAACAACCTGAAATGAAAATGAAATAAAATATAGGGAGTGGCGGGAGGGAATTTTAAACAATTGATACTTTATCAATTAAGAGGTTTAACCATTAATACATGTAGTTACTGTGAGAAAAAATCCTTCCTTGCTTGTTCAGTGTGATTGAAAACCAAAAGACCTGTTTATAACTGAGCAGTAGTGAACTAGTTACCAACCCAGCTGATTGGATAAGTGAATAAGGACAACCCAATCCATGGAGGTGTATATATTGACTAGAGTGTATGGTGGTCACGTAATCGCGTGCCGACTATGGAGGTTGGCAGCCATTTTACAACCGGGAAGCTTTTGCCTGCGTTGGCATATACCAATATGTCGGAAAGTTGTTATTATTTTGGTAAATTCAATGTCAGGCGAAAAGGGAGTGGATTATAATGTCATAAGTAGGCATGATAAGTTATAAGTGAAATAGTGAATTAATAGATATGGTAATATCATGATAATTGTGTAAAATAATTAAATCAACACGGCGAGAAGACGTCGAACACTCGAAGCTTGAGTCTGAGGCCGAAAACCCGGTGGGTCCATTCACTTAATTTATTAGTACTGATACTTTTATTATATAATGATTACAAGGTCCGTCTGTTTAGCAAACCTCCAAATTAATGTTTTATTTAATTATTCGAAATTGCGCAAGTTATATATTATACACACATGCGGCTTTGTACGAAAAATGTCGCGGGGAGTAAGTCTGTTTATTGGAGTGGAGTGTTTAGTCACAGACATGCACTCATTGGCCAGTAGTTGCTTTGTTATCTTTTAGTTTCACTCCCTCGGATTTAATTAATTAGGACGAGATTGTATTCACACAGATGTACAGAATGAATATAAAGCGAAAGTTTCTTGCAATATCAGTTTATGCTTCTTTTATTTTCTTCAGAAAACCCGCTTAAAACCCCCGAACTAATTTTTAAAAAAGGAAGGTTAATTATATTAAGGACAAATAAGTGAAAGTCTTGAAAACTTCATTCCCCAAACAAATTTTGTAAAAAATAAATTTTTAATTAGGCCTAATATTTTTTTTTTTTTTTTTTTAATCGCTGCTGCTACTACGAAAATCTCATCAAGAGGTTTGTCTTTTTTTTTGTAAAATTTAATATAGCCTACCGCCGTATTTTTCAAGCAAAGAAATATCAGACACCAGTTCATGTAAATTGAAAACCATAGGCCTACTAACGCCTTGCTAGTCCTGTTTATATTTTCTTTTTTTTTTTTAAAAAAAAATCCCATCGGCATCAGATATTATTCTACTGGTAAATGATAGAAGTCCTAGATTATTTTTAAAATCTATTTTATTTCTTTATTCATCACCTGGATGACGCTATTTATTTTATAGTATAGTCAGTTATCTCTGCCAATCACGCAGAACATTCATTTCAAATCGTCCAACAAATTATATAGATCTATCCAAAATAAAGGTTTATGTGAACTGCGAGGAGCAATGTTCAAAATTTTGCTGAATACTCTATAGATATCTAGACATTCGAGGACGTTCACTTAGCTCAATTAATAAAATAAACATGATGTCGTAGTTCTGCGCACAATTTACACATTGCCACGGTGACTCTTAATAATTAATAAAGCCCCCAAAATATGCCAGTTGACCAAAGCGATTTTGTTTTTAGGACTGTAAGGTAAGACCTTTCAATCATCATTTTTTTTTTTTTTTTTTTGGTTGATATTGTTGAATTAGAACTGCTTTTTAATGGACTTACCAACACTTCGTCATTCTATTTCCCTTTGTTTACATAGCGTTCATCCGGGCACTTCCGCCATTCTTTCCCGGTTGAAACATGGCGGCCGGTCTCCAGTGTCGGCCCACGGCGTTAACGTTACGTCAATGGGGATCACGTGACCACAATACACTCTAGTCAATATATACAGCTCTATGACCCAATCGTAATTGCCCATTTGAGGAAACCATGCAGCTATCATATGTTTTTTGACCTGAGTGTACTAAAAACAGCTGTATTTTTCAGGCTGAAACATTGTATCCCTATAGTTACAATGATGTAGTATGTACTTTTATTTAAAGTGAATGGTTAAAGAGATAGAGTGGCCAATTGATAAAATTTTCTCATCCTGCATCATAAACTATTTCATTTACATTAAAATATGTTTTATGATTGCCAGGATTGCGACGGACACAGCACCAAGCAGCTTTTATCGCTATATCCTCTCAGAAAGAATCAGAGACCAAGCTAGTTTGCTTGCCCATTGCAAAGATTTGACAAAACAGAATCTGTTTGTTAAAAGGTCATTTATTCAGTAACCGGATATGAACAATATCGTGCATTAAATACATATATAATTTTCCAAAATAACTTCTCTAAACTGAATAAATGACAGAACGGAAAGCAAAGGTGTGGTAAAAAGCGCCACAAAGCCATAAAGGATGAATGGCTGCCCCACCCTTGGACTCGGAATAGTTTGGGTCAGAAATAGCGAGAGATGGTGGTGAGTTAGAGCAGGCAATGCTGACCCCTAACAAGCTAAACTATGTAATATCAGGCAGTGTTGACCCCCTAACAGACTAAGCAATTATACATAACTGATAGTTAGAGCGGGCAATGCTGACCCCTAACACACTAAACAATTATAACAACTAATAGTTGGAGCAGATAATGCTGACCACTAACAAACTAAACCATAAGCATATCATAACAAAATAGTCAGAGCAGGCAATACTGACCCCTAATGAGCTAAACAATTTGTAACACAACTAATAGTTAGAGCATTAGAGCAGACAAAGCTGACCTCTAACAAGTTAACCAATTATATCATACAAAATTAGTCAGAGCAGGCAATGTTGACCTCTAACAAATTAAATAATTTGTCATACAACTAATAGTAAGAGCAGACAATGCTGACCCCTAACAAGCTAACCAATTGTAATATCAGGCAATGTTGACCCTTAATACGCTAAAAACAATCATAACATACTAATAGTAAGGGCAGGCAATGCTGACCCCTAAAATGTTAACCCGTGATAACATAACTAATAGTTAGAGCAGGCAATGCTGACCTCTAACAAGCTAAACAACTGTAATATCAGACAACGTTGACCCCTAATACGCTAAACAATTATAACATACTAATTTAGAGCAGGCAATGCTGACCCCTAACAAGCAATACAATAATTTGAGCAGGCAAAAAGTCCCATCGACATCAGATAAAATTCTACTTACTGGTAAATAATAGAAGTCCTAGATTATTTTTAAAATCTATTTTATTTCTTTATTTATCACCTGGATGACGCTATTTATAGTATAGTCAGTTATCTCTGTCAATCAAGCAGAACATTCATTTCAAATCGTCCAACAAATTATTTAGATCTATCCAAAATAAAGTTTTATGTGAACTGCGAGGAGCAATGTTCAAAATTTTGCTGAACACTCTATAGATATCTGGACATTCGAGGACGTTCACTTAGCTCAATTAACAAAATAAACATGATTTCGTAGTTCTGTGCACAATTTACACATTGCAACGGTGACGGTATTCATGAATTTCATGATGATGATGATTATGATAAGAGTTACTCTTAATAATAAAGCCCCCAATATATGCCAGTTGACCAAAGCGATTTTGTTTTTAGGACTGTAGGATAAGACCTTTCAATCATCATTTTTTTTTCGGCTGATATTGTTGAATTAGAACTGCTTTATAATGGACTTATCAACCCTTCGTCATTCTATTTCCCTTTGTTTACATAGCGTTCATCCGGGCACTTCCGTCATTCTTTCCCGGTTGAAACATGGCGGCCGGTCTCCAGTGTCGGCCCACGGCGTTAACGTTACGTCAATGGGGATCACGTGACCACAATACACTCTAGACAATATATACACCTCTATGCACTAAACATAACTCTATGTAATAATTAGAGCCGACACCTAACACTAAACAATACAACCTGTTTCACAGAGAATTACTAACGAATTATCCCTGTAACGGATGGCTGTCTAAAACACGTGCGTTGACTTGCACCCCTCGTAGTCATTGGCTCAACGGCTCGTGCAATGTTTACTTAACACCTAACTGCTTCGGGCAAAATGATGCATTTTACTCATTTTAATACTCATTTACACTAAATAGGAAATATTTTTTAACTACAAATACTTCAAACGTCTTTATTTATTTTTCTTTTACCTCAAAAAAATGTTTGAGAATTTAATTTGTCAGAGTAAAAAAGTTAATATGCCGTACTCATTAAGCCTCGTCGATGTCATGCTTATCAATGATTGTAGCGGCCAAGCGAATATTCACTGCGGGATCAGTTTGTAAACAATATTGTAATATCATGACTATTAGCGCAGACGATGCCGACACTAAACCAGGTTTAGCGCATGAATAGTACTAATTAATGGTAACGTTAGACCGACAATGTATGAATTCTTATGTAGTTTTTAAAAGCATCAGATTTCCATCTACCCATTCTCTGAATGACTGCCATTGTAACCCCCCGTGCTGCAGCGCCACCGGCTGCCCCTATCCTAAAACTGTGACTCTTGTAAAATTTCGGATTTAAACCTATAAACTGCAAGATGGATTTCACGAAAGACGAAAAGTAAGAATAAGAAATTGGGTTACAATCAGGAAATTGAAAGAGAGGACCCCCGATATGGTTAGATCTGTCCAGATACGCTTAAAAGCGAAACCACAGGACAGTATATATCATTAAGCCTACGTGAAATGAAAATAGTTTTAGGATGTAAATCGCTGTCCCAAACAAAAGTAACATCGGACAGTTGTACAATTTTATTTTTATGTAGATGATTTTTGTACGCAATTTCACCTATACGTAAAAATACATAAAATGCTAATAGAAACATAGCGGACAATAATGATTGGTTAAAAGAGTTATTGATCACAAGAGGTAAGGCTTTAAGCAGATCAATCAAAATAGCATGTGTAATAGTTCAACGAGTGTCAGTTGCTCCTTAACTTCTTTTGAACCCCTTTTAGAATTTTTTTTATTATAAACGAACTTGTAGGATCTGCATGTTGGTGCATCTTATGAACAAAACTTATGGATGATAAATGAGATGCTATGGTTGAAGGACTATAATTGGCTAGAAACAGATGTGCAATGAATTCAGCAATCATAGACTGGGTTGATGGAAATACAGATGCAGAGTGAAAATGTTCTCTACAAAAACTATTATATTTATTGATCATTCTTGTTATGTTACAATTGTAGTAGGTGACAAGGATGCCAGGAATAACGAAGAAGCTACAGATCGAAGAGTTGTGGCGGAATTGTTGTTGGTTGAGCTGCAAGCCAAGGGGCAAAAGTGAATGAGCCTTCTGAAAGGAGAAGCGAGATAACAAGTCACAGATGATGTTGGATTTACCTGAGATATAGCGGGCCCTGAAGTATATATTATAACGTAAAGAATCAATAACAAAACGACGAACTAATTTCATAACCATATTGTCCCTAGAAGATTTACGGCCGCGTTGTCCGTTGAAAACAAAATTTTATGATTTGCCAAACTTTGCCCCCAAATTTCAACCGCTAATACAATTGGAAATAATTCTTTGAAAAATATATGCAAGGCTTTCATATGAGTAGGCCAGTGACCCGGAAGACCAATGTTTACCAAAAACTGCTGCGAACCCCCCATGAATTCCTGCTGCATCGGAGTATAGTTTAATAGTTTCCGAATCAATCCAATTACTAAACAGAAAACAAGATTTCCCATTAAACTGCGATATGAATTTGTCCCAAGCAGACAGATCAGCCCTGGCATCTGCATTAAGTGTGATGCGATGAGAAGAACAAATTTTATTCAATGGTCATGTTGAATAAACGACGAAGAAAAGCACGACCCGGAATTATGACCGAACACGCAAAGTTAAGCAACCCCAACAGAAATTGAAGTTCACGAAGAGTTATAAATCGTTTCTTCTTATAAAATTGTAACATAACAGAAATTTTTCTGAGTTTGTCTGAAGGTAAACGTGCTTCCATTAAATTTGAATCAATTTCAATACCAAAAATTGTTAACACTGTTGTCGGCAAATGCGTTTTATCATGCTTAATGGTTACGCCTAAGTGCGCACATAAATCTAAGAAGGCTGTCAAGGATGTCAGACAATGATCAGATCCTGCCTTGCCCACGAAAAAGAAATCATCAAGTAAATGGCAAATGTTGTAACGAGTAGTAATCTTATGGAGGATCCACTTAAGTGCTGTTGAAAAGGTTTAAAATAGTTGGCAAGACGATGAGCATCCCATGGGTAAGCATGTGTCATAATAGAAGAGCCCCTTCCATTGGAATCCAAGGAGGTGGTGATCAGACGGGTGGATAGGGAGCAAGCGGAAAGCGTCTTAAATATCGCATTTTGCCAACAAGCAATTATAGTCATGTTACTGGACCAGATCAATTGCTGTTTCTATATTCTGATAGGAAACATGTGTAAATTCAACCGGAATTTGGGAGTTAACGGAATTACCCCTGGGATATGATAAATCGTGGATAAGTCTAAAGCTACCTGGCTCCTTTTTTGGGTACCAAGCCGAATGGAGAGCAAACAAACAATGGCAACGGAATGGTTGAAAATGGACCACGATAACGACCTTTTTGGACTTCCTTCTGAATTTTGACATCGATGATATGTCAATGATTATGTGAACTTTTATGATTTCTGGATATTTTTTTTTTAATTCGACCTATCTAAATAATTTGAAACCCCAAGCCTAAACCCTACTGTAAATCCATTGACTAAGATCTCTTTGGTTTCGGTATAACCAGACAATAATTTGAATAATTCTCCAACTTTAATTGTTGTTGGTAGGTTTGATAATTCTTGATTTGCAGGACATTACGATGTGTTGCTGACCACAAATGGGACATTCATGCTTATATTTGCAGTTTGTTTGCAAACAGGTTCCCTGGTAATACACAAAAACACACACAGGACACCAACAAGATCAAAGGAGTTATTCAAAACAAGCTAATTAACACTAAGCTTAATGTAGCCAGAGTTGATTAAACAATTAATTACTATGATGATATGTACAATACTACATTACAGTTATGATATAGCAAGTTGAGTTTTTATTATTATTTAAACATATTTTATTACTTTAAAGTAAACGGATCGGACAAAAGTTACTAAAACTTACAAAAGAGTCCCCTCCAATACAATATAATCGTTGTAGGTGGTCAGTGAAGCAAAGTCAATACATATCAGATACTAATAAACAATAAATTAACAAGACAAACATATTTACACAGGCTCAGTGTATTTAAACTATGGACAAGGGAGAATACCTCGATATAACACACCTTACAACAACGAAATATACGAAAGGATGTGAGGTTTATTTGGTGAGGTTCAGATATTAAATCAATTTATATTTGAAATCAAAAACATATTTGGCGGGCGGTAGCGTGTTTTCCATTCTAGAAACTACATCATGATTTAAAACGTTCTGTGTTTTGTATGTATTTCTGTACTTGCTTAAAGGGACAATAACACTCTTGCTGGCTTGGTAGCTCCAGAAAATAAATAATAGCCTTATTCTAAGTACTAGATGTTTTAGTGTCTTGCCTGTTGTGTTAATTATCCATTACATTCTATTTTACTTGTCCAGAGGGTTCGAAAATATTTTAAAATCCAAGTCACATTTGAAAAGGTTTACGTTAGACTTTTCAAATCAATAAGTTGAATTTTTCCAATTTTTTAAATTAGGTGTGTTACAATGAAATTTATGTCATCAATTGATTGGAATATTGTAAAATAATACAATTTGTTGACCAGAACGAAGATTGGGACATATTATTCAGTTACAACAAGAGTGTTATTGGGGCTTTAACTAAATGCATATTCTGAATTGTCGTTAATTGCGGGTCACCCGAAAGCAATGTCGTCAGATTTAGGTTATGGTAGTATTTTAATTGATCAAATAATATACTCCTTTGCTCATCATACAAAGGACAATTTTGGAAGTAATGTTGCGTGTCTTCCGTTTCATGACCACAGCGATTTTTTTTATCATTTACAAGGTTAGATTTATAAAGATGTGATTTTAATGGGCTACAGCCATGACGAAGTCTTGTATGCAAGATATTAAATTTCCTGTTACGTGTTAGTAAATAATTAGGTGGAGGTTTCGGTTGATCAAATTGGGTTATTTTTGATCTGAATACTGCTCTATTAGCCGCAGCTTTTGTTGACGAGTCTAGCGAATTCCAGGCGCGAATTGTGCTAAGGAAAAACGAATTTTCAAACCGTGACGTTCGACAACGTGGCGTCAATAGATCGTTTGGATTTCGTAAAGAATACGATGTGTTATTCTTTACTCGCGCTTAGAACTTCTTTACTCGCAAACTTGGGTAAGCCCGTAACTATACGAGCAGCTTCTAACTGAATTTTTTTTTATACGAGTACTATCATTTTTGGTACAGTTATCCCAGACCGGACTAGCATATTCCAAGATCGATCTAATGTATGCTTTATAGATTTTGTCTAACTTGTTTTGTTCCAATTTGTACTAAGATGTTTAATTGCTTTCCTGCAGTATTGCAAATTCTATCAATATGGTTAGCCCATTTTAAATCTTGCGACAAAGTAATGCCTAGGCGTTTGTGGTACTGAACAACATCGAGTTCAGTTCCTCCTAATTTGAGTGAGGGCAGTTTCCCTAGCTTCTTCGGTGAAAATAGCAAGACTTTAGTCTTATTTGGATTAAAATTTATCAGCCATTTCTGTGACCAAATGTGTAATCGGTAAAGATCACTATTGAGCGAATTTTCTAAGTCTACGATACTAGATTTAGTACAACCAATGGCAGTATCATCAGCAAATAACCTGTGCGGGAACTGAATTCCGACAACTCTGTTGATGAGGTATTATTTGACACAGATCCAAAGAAATTGTTCAAAAGCTCTGCTTTTTCATATTCAGAATAAACTAATTCATCCTCCGTTTTATTGTGCAATGGAGGAATATGGTTTACATTGTTTATTCCGACCAGTTTATTTATAATTTTCCAAAAATCCTTTTGGTTTGAGTTAGCGCTAAATATATCAGCTAACAGCTGCTCTTCTTATTGCGATTTTAGTGCCTTTTTGTGGTTATTTACCTTGTTCCGTTGCACTTTGTACCTTTGTAGATCGCTTGGGTTATTTGTACGCTTGACCTTATTCCTAAGTTTATCTCGAACTCTTATATTTTTACGTAATTCTGAGTTGAACCAAGGTTTATTATCATTTAGGCGTATTAATACCCGTCTTTTGGGAATGCATTTGTTGATGAAGTCATTTAAGATACGATAAAAAGATTCGCACGAATCATTTGTATTTAAGTTTTCAAATCGGCCATTCCAATTAATACCCGTCTTTTGGGAATGCATTTGTTGATGAAGTCATTTAAGATACGATAAAAAGATTCGCACGAATCATTTGTATTTAAGTTTTCAAATCGGCCATTCCAATCATAACTTTTGATAAGATTATTTAATTCATCAAAATTACCGTGATTATAGAGTACAACCTCCCTAACATAGTTAACTTTTGCAGTGACCTGTAAGTCTATTTCTCCAACTACACCCTTGTGGTCAGAAATATGAGAATCGAATTCAATTGTCTCGCCAAAAAGTACGTGTAAATCTGATTGGACAAGGATAACATCAAGTAGTGAGGAGCAAGTGGGTGTAACCCGCGTTGGTTCGTGGATTATATTAGCAAGGCAGTTTGTAATAATTTCGTTTAATTTGCTATTCCGGTTTTTAGATAAGTCTATGTTAAGGTCTCCAGCAACAATGACATTAGAGGATTCTTGGAGCGCCAATTCAAGAGAAACCTCAAGCTGACTCAGTTGTGTTTGGTGGTCGATAGTAGCATGATATCAGCAAAGGAACAGACCTATTCTGAAGCTTCACTTCAATCCAGATGCTTTCGATGGTGTCAAATTCAAGATCGGGCCTTCTTTTGAAATTGTGTTTTTTGTTAACGTAAACAAGAATGCCTCCACCGAATCTATTCCGATCCTTTCGGATTGGTGCGTGAAAACTATTCCATACAAGTGACGGGTCGTGGTATGTCCCGCCCAGGTGAGTCTCTGAAAAACAAACTATATGGAATTCATTGACTATTTCGTAAATCTCATCGATTTTGTTCCTAATGCTGCGGGCATTAAGATGAAATATCGTAAAATTCTCGGTTTTTAGTATTGGGCCCGGATTTTGTTCAATGTCGTTAGATAGAAGTATTTGAATAGTAGAATAATACTGCACAGACAATTCGTTTCTTACATGAAAATATGTAAGCAAGTACCAATTAGATCTATGATAACTAAGTAATTTTGTTATTTTCTGGATGGCCTTTTCTAGTCATGGGCATCGCTACATTTATGTTTTCGTTCCCGCAACCTAATCTAATTTTAAATACACTGAGATACATATATACTGGCAAGTGTGTGGATAAATATGTATAGGATATTAACCTACCCAAGTGTTCTCTATCATATCAGTCCGAGGAAAAGTAGGTTTATATCTGACATATACAACGTTCACCCTTAAATTTAATGGACTTTTCTAAAAAAAAAAAAAAGGCAACAGTGATTGGTTAATTGCTCGACAGCACGTGACGTGTTTGTTTCTACGGCGCCATTTTGTAGTAATTGAACTGAAGAAAGCTAAAACAAAATGGATAGTAAAACGAAGTCAGACGAATAATCAATCCTTTTTAGTCATCATATTGACGATAGAACAGATGTGAATGCAACTATGATGAGGATCTATACAAAGCCTGAAGAAAATTTGGATCAAAAGGCAATCTTTTCCGATAATTCTGACAATGAACCGTGACTGAAGGTTACTTTTCGGTATGTTCAGAGAAAGATTTGACCGACTGTTTTGAGTGGATTGTAGCCGTAGCCAAAAATACTTTACAAAGGAACTCTTGGGTGATAAATACTTTCACGTCTTTTGATGTGTGGAGAAATGATTTGGGCAGAAAGAAAATTCTGAATGATATCTTAGACATGGACTGGAGTGTGGATAACCGATTTAAATAAGCCGATAAGTACGCCGGCTATTTAGGTCCTGAATGCTACAAACTGTACCAAAACAATTTTTTTTTATTGTCAAAAGAATAAAATTTTATTTCTGTGTTCTTTGTATTATTTCGATCATCTACGTCAAGAGCGGTTGATATGAGCCGAATATATCGACCTGTAATGACGTCATCAGCAGTTGATATGAAATATCAACCTGTAATGACGTCATCAGCGGTTGATATGAACCGAATATATCAACCTCTGATGACGTCACGAGAGGTTGTTATAAGATATAACTGCTATGGACATCAAAGAAAAAAACTACTACCAGTTGTATATATACAGCAATTAACACAACAATACAAACATTTAACAAGAAAACAAACATTTTTGTTTTAGAATAAAGCAGTATAGGCCAAGAGATATTTGTATTTGTTCTGGGGGATTAGACACTTATTAGGAGTTAGGGAGGGATTTCATTGAGGTATTAAAAAATGTATTAAATACAGAATAGTTTGAGGGCAAAGTTCTTCAATCCAACGAGAAAGATAAAGTTATTTCGAAAATTTTCAAATCTACCCAGACTTGACTGGGAGAGTGCAATGATTTACAAAAATATTAGTCCTACTTTCAGGAACCATATTATTTACAATGATATGTACTTATAGGGATTACAACCCAACAAAAGAATAATTGACAAACTGATTAAGGGTCAGTCGCGTTCTAATGTAACGCCGATAAGTACGCCGGCTATTTAGGTCCTGAATGCTACAAACTGTACCAAAACAATTTTTTTTTATTGTCAAAAGAATAAAATTTTATTTCTGTGTTCTTTGTATTATTTCGATCATCTACGTCAAGAGCGGTTGATATGAGCCGAATATATCGACCTGTAATGACGTCATCAGCAGTTGATATGAAATATCAACCTGTAATGACGTCATCAGCGGTTGATATGAACCGAATATATCAACCTCTGATGACGTCACGAGAGGTTGTTATAAGATATAACTGCTATGGACATCAAAGAAAAAAACTACTACCAGTTGTATATATACAGCAATTAACACAACAATACAAACATTTAACAAGAAAACAAACATTTTTGTTTTAGAATAAAGCAGTATAGGCCAAGAGATATTTGTATTTGTTCTGGGGGATTAGACACTTATTAGGAGTTAGGGAGGGATTTCATTGAGGTATTAAAAAATGTATTAAATACAGAATAGTTTGAGGGCAAAGTTCTTCAATCCAACGAGAAAGATAAAGTTATTTCGAAAATTTTCAAATCTACCCAGACTTGACTGGGAGAGTGCAATGATTTACAAAAATATTAGTCCTACTTTCAGGAACCATATTATTTACAATGATATGTACTTATAGGGATTACAACCCAACAAAAGAATAATTGACAAACTGATTAAGGGTCAGTCGCGTTCTAATGTAATTAGTATAGACTAGCACTCAGTAGAAAATTTTTGGACTTCGACGAATTCTCATTTTAATTAAATGATATTTTTTTTTTTTTTTTTTTTTTTTTTTGGGGGGGGGGGTCGTTTCAGTGACCCACGCACTATCTCCTAACCTCTCTATCATAATAAGCAATCATAAACTGAAGCCAGAGCAACGGTTAAACCAGTAACTCTAATAATCACGTATCACTCGAGTGCGGTACACGAGTAGAATAAGGTAGTGACGACAAATGTTGGACATGTTTTGATGATCAATGCACACAAGCGAACGACGATTACTCAGACAGGGTATTGTACACTTGTACAATTGTTGTTTATACATTTAAAGGAACTCAGCCATGGTGGTTGGATAAACACTGATTGCGACCCGTGATTAACTCTCAAGTCAATATAAGTTAACCTGTTTTATAAGCAATGATATTGTTACCCTGTTTATGATCCTTATTTTATTATGACGAAATATATCTGTTCACAGGGATCTCTTACATTTCGACTGTGACTTGACGTCGACTATTCCTACAATTTATTGATACCGGTATTGACTGGGCTTACTGTTAATTTTACCGTTATTATGCTGTGAAGTGACAATATTACATGTTAACAGTGTCAGTAAAGATAAACAATAAATTGGACATAATTTACTAAACAAAACATTAATCGTTCGGATTCAGTAATAGCAGAGACAGATTAACGATATTATTCACTCATTTATTCATTCGATCCATTCACGCTTTTTGATTTGTTTTGTTTGTGGTCTCTTAGCATGCTGTCTTATCTGTATATTTGTTTTTGTGTAGAATTGTGTGTGGTGCAGTACCTACTTATAGAATTGCAGAAACATAAATAAAAGACTATAGTTATTTGTTGTCTGCACATGCTCTTATGGTGACAGTTATTAAAGCTGAAATCAGATGTTAATTAGTGTGCATTTACCTTCGACAATTCTTCGTCGATGCTCATATGTTTCGTGAGTCTGAACTTTACATTGTTGTGGCCTACTACGTATATTTTCCCGTTTAAAAACCAAGCAGATTTTACGTTAGGGTTAGCAGTTGCCGATTCCATTAGTTTTACGTTTTCGCGGGTCATATCTTCAGAGATTACGATCCCGCTACCTTTTAGCTATTTTCTTCTCGAGATTATCTTGTACCTGTCATCTCGTCGTAATATTCTTACTATAATACCACGATGTCTAATTAGGGTTTCACACTGCGAAGCTTGTGTGAAACACTATTGTTTTTGTTAAAATTATTATTCTTATTAGGATTTCACACTGCGTAGCTTGTGTGAAACACTATTGTTTTTGTTAAAATTATTATTCTTATTATTATTATTCAGATTCCAATTTGAATAGATCTCAGCAACTACGTGTCGCATCGTTATGATTTCTTCGGTTTTACTGGGAAAGTGGGTGTGACTTAGAGGATAAAGCTATTTTGAACGTTCTGCGACAATGCGAAATGTCCGAAATCACCAAATTATCGTTTTTTAAAATATTGCAGTAATTTTAACAATAATCATTGAATTTTAACTTTCGATACATTTTGGCATAGCCGGAGACAGGGCACATAGCTACGCTACTTTCGATTTTTGATTTTCGGCAAATCTTCGAAGATATTAGGCGCCAAATTTCGAAAATTTAAAATTTTACAAAAAACTTTTTTATTTATGAATATTTTTTAGTCGTATTGTGCACAGAATTAAAGAGTCATCTGACTAGTGCAAAAATGTTAAAAAAATTTGTCTCAGTAATTTTCCTTGGCCGCCATTGGCTAATTCAGTTTTTCAGTCCTAGATTAATTTTTTATTGTTCGATTTGTATAAAACAAAGTTCATATGCTTCGTTGTCTCAGTTGTCATTTTTTTTATTACCGGAAGTGTTATCTGTCGGCACCGGAAGTGGCATAATTTTACCAAAAACTACAATTTTGACAGTTAGGTACCATTTTTCGAAAACAAATATTATTTTTTGGAAAAATTATTTGACTCAAAGAGTGTGCCCTTTCAAGGCGCAAAAAATGTCGGAAGCAGTTTTTTTAATTTCGATTTCATTTTCGAGCAAATTCGATTAAATGGCTAAAAATGGTGTAAAATTGACCTATTTACAACCTATTCAGGCTTTTTAGATTTTAAAATATTTCTTCGTAACTTTTATAAACTTGTAGCTATAATCCATACGAAGAAAATGTATGTTAAAATTAGTTTGTAATATAAGCAGTTCCCACGAAATGGGCAGTTCTGTACAAGTCACTGTTTTCGTTATTTTGCCTGTAAAATAGTCAATTATTATTGGATTTTTATAAAAGTGACATCATTTGATTCAAAAAGCATGTAGCGTCATATCAAGTTGATTACAATTTAAAATTGACACCGGAAGTGACGTCATTTGGTCAAAAACTGCATTTTAAACTTTTTAAATCAATGTTTTATTCAACCATGAATAACTTAATATGTATTAATAATTTTAACTTTTGGTTTAAATTCACATATAAATACAACGCATATGGTCATATAGATATCATAAAATTGTTTCTAACTTGTTCGGTTGCCGAGAAATAGACGGTTTTCTACAGGTCACTTTTGAAGGTTTCGGGGCCATAAAAGTGTCAATTATTATTCGATTTTCATAAACGTTACACCATGTTATACCTAATGTCATTTGTGATTTCATACAAGTAATTTAAGATTTTCATTATCACCGGAAGTAACGTCATTTTGGCAAAAACTGAATTTTTAGCCTTCAAAACAGATATTTTATTCAAATGAGTCTGTTTTGAAATCTTTTTCAAATTATGGTATTTGATGCCAATCAACAAATAGAATGAACCCATACGATCATACAGATACCAAAAAATGGTTTCTAACTTGTACGGTTGCAGAGAAATAGCAGATTTTCTACAAGTCATTTTTCAAGTTTTTTGGTCTTTAAAAGTGGCAATTATTATTCGATTTACATAAAATTGTCACTATATGATATCGTATGCCATTTCTGATTTCATAAGACTAATTGAACATTTTCATTAACACCGGAAGTAATTTAATTTTGTCAAGATCATTTACAAGTAACAAATGTATAAAATGACTTGATATTGCTGGATTGATTGGTTGATTCTACGTCCATTTTATTTGTGTGCAATGTTAATTTGGAAACCTGTTTAGTGGTTTCGTTGGTACCGGAAGTGACATATGTTCAAGTGTAACTTGGCACCGAAAGTGACATGTTTAAGAGTAACTTGGCACCAGTGAAACCCGTCATTCCTGCATGCAGGTCTAGTTAGGCTTTCACCATTTTTCAATGGTGAAAGACTATTGTTATTACTAAGATTATTAAGCTTTCATATTTCATATGAAAGCTTATTGTTTCTGTTAAGATTATTATTTTTTTTTTTTTGTGTTTTTCCTGCAAATCGGATTTCTCAGAATCTAACCATAGAATGTTTTTGAAACTTTGACCTACCCCCCCCAAAAATGGGTGGTGGCTGTTGATTAAATATATTTTCAAAACGTTTTGCGAATTCGAAATCACCGAATTTTACGAACGTAAAAATGGAAAATGCATAGTCGTAACTTTGCTATTTTTTGACCAATTTTACTAATTCTTTTTTCTTTGAATACCTTGAAAAAAATCGTTTTCATCTGCAGTTTCACATTTTCGAATTTCGAAAATTCGTCGCTGTGATTTCGAACCGGAAGTTTAGACCAATTTGACAACTTCTTTAATAGTTGTACGATTTTCATGAAATTTAGTATACAAGTAGATCTTACCAATGTGACTTCAAAAATATAATTAGAAATTTTCTAAATTATCTCCCCTTGGTGAAATAAAGGATCAAAGTTTTCAAAAAAATCGTCGAAATATAGGTCAGAATGACCTAAAAAAAAATTTCGATACTCGACAAGTAATTACTGATTCCTACACAAAATATGGAGTTTGTCGATCGAACCGGAAGTGCCACCATCTTGAAACATGAAAAATCCCTAAGGCTTTTTTGCTATTTTACTTACAGACACGGGAGTTATATTTTCCGAATCCTTGAAAGATGGCCCAAAAATCGTAGGGAGCAGAATTTTGATTTCGGTCACGTGATGGTCACCATTTTGAATTGAAAATGAAAAGTAGTAGCAATTTGAAGGGCCGAGACTTTGAAACACAATAACTCTCCTTCTAATTGAGCTAGAATGTTCAAACTTGGTGTAGACGTTCACAAGGTAAATGTCATGATTGAGTTCAAAGATGAACATTTTCTGTCTAGGGTAAGCAGAGATAGGCATGCTGATTTCTTGATTCTTTAGGGCACGATAACTTCGGTTATAATGAAGGGAGGGCTGTGAAACTTTTGTCAATAGAGAGTCCAATAGCTAGCCTGTTGTGTGAAATCATTGTATCATTTATTTTAAATATCAGGGATAGGCGAAAAAAAAGAGATTGAAAATCCAAAAAGTCGTATTTTTACAATTTGGAGCATGTTTAGAGGTCTTTCTCGTAAAGTCAACTTAATATTTTTGGGGAACTTCTTCTACAAAGAGTCTTATTGGTAGTCTTTTATATAAAACCATCGATCAACAATCCAACATATCAGGAGTAGAAGAACAAAAGGATCGAACATTGAAAACGGCATCCTTTCATTGTTAAGCGAAACATGCAGTGTGGGTGACTACAATCTACACATTTAGTCATCGTATACAGCTTATTCAACAGTATCGAATTCCAACTGCTTAAGGATATTTTTTTTCGTCCCATCCGAACGACTAGGCAGCTGTGCTTGTCAGGCCCTCCGTTCTGCCTCAATGACAACGGGGAACCACGCCGGGAAATCAAGATGAACTTTTTCCGTGCAGAACTTTCAATTCAGGCCAAACGTTTATTGCATACGATTAAGCTGGTCAGTTGGAGCATATTTTCAAAAGTTTAGTAATAATCGGTTGGTAATTAAAGTACCGTGCACATTAAGCTGTTAAAACAGAAAATTTCGCCCGGTTGAAATGTTTCTTGCTATAAGTCAGCAATTTTCCGAATTCAGTGAGGCTGAATGGCTGAATGGTTAGCATGTGTGCGCTGTATCGTAACGTCTGTCATTGAGTCAACGGGCGTCGTTTCGATCTCCAGGATGCACGTGACATGGAGTATGATGTCCAACCTCGTGGGTTTTCTCCGTGTCCTTCGGTTTCCTCCCAACGGCTAAAGACCAGTAAGCGCAAGGGGAGTTTTTAAATAAAATTTAAAAACATATGTTAGTCACGAAATAACCTAGTTTGTGTCTAATGGACATTAGGCCGCATTTCTCTCTTTCTCTTTTATTTTTAAAGTTTTGTAATAAACGGTTGGTAATCAAAGGTACTGTAAAAGTGATAAAACAGAAAATTTCGCCCGGTTGTAATGTTTCTCACTTTAAAGTCAGCAATTTGACGATTTTAAGGGGCAAACGTTTATTGCGAACGATTAAGCTGGTCAAGGGGAGCTTATTTTTAAAAGTTTTGTAATATTCGGTTGATAACTAAAGGTACCGTAGAAATTAATCTGTTAAAATAGAAAATTTGGCCCGGTTGAACTGTTTCTCGCTGCAGGTCAGCAATTTGCCGATTTTAGGGAGGTTGCGTGGCTGAATAACGTCTGTCTTTGAGTCAACTGGCGTTGTTTCGATTTCTTGGTTGTACGTGACAAGGAGTATGTTCGCCTGTCCAACTTCGTAGGCCGTAACGCCGCTGCCCAGGTAAAATTTCCCTCATTGCACACTTTATGGCATATGACCGTCTTCATTAGCTCATTTTAGGAGCAGAACAGTAGGACGTTAAACCCCATTCAATTTCATTTCATTTTCTCTATGTTGCTTATTTATTATAGTGGATAAATATTTTTCTGGTTCTAGCAATTATTTAATTTCTGCATAGAAATCTTGCTGTGGCCAGTTTTTTTATTGCAGAGTGCCCTTCTTGTATAATTCAGTCTATGATCCTTTGTTTAAAACATGCTTAAGAAGTCGTCACGATTTCCTACTTATAACCAAACATATTGGAAATATTAGTCTGGCATTATTAAATCCTAATTTTATTGGTCTTATTTAAAATTAAACTTTCATTTAACTATGAACAACCCTTAACGTGTCTCTTTAAAACTATTAAATACTCTAAAACAGTAGCTCAACCTTTTGACCTAAACTCATTAATTTACCATTTTGTTGTGAGCGACTTCTTATTCTTCCTATATGACATATTGCACGTGTCTGATTTCAAAGGGGGGTTGGGTGGCTGAATGGTTAGCACGAGCGCCTGTCATTGAGTTAACTAGCGTGTTTTCAAATGCCCGGTTGTACGTGACAAGGAGTAAGGTCGCCTGTCCAACCTGCCATTTTAAATTTTTTTTTCCCGCCATTTTCATTTCATTTTCTCATCCGTCTCATTACAGTAATACAAGTTTCAGTTATTTCCCTTTAGTTTTCAGATTATTGTTATGCCTGGGTGCAATGTTTCATACTATATTTAGACTTGTAACTTCGAGAGTTTTTGACCAATTTTGATAATTTTTTCTTCTTATCCTTTTATTTAGGATACTTGATACAATCAATGACACGTGACGATGAATATGAAAGCTTTCATATCTGCATGGGACAGTAGCAGATCTAGTTCTTATTATTATTTTTTTTTTATTGGGGGAAGCTAGATCTCAGAAACTATAAGAGATAGAGGTCTGAAGTTTGATTTTCCCTCGGGAAAATGGGTGGTGGTTACTCCTTAAAACTATTTCCAGATTTGTGCGCATAGCGGAAATGCGTGAAATCTTTAGCGTGCACAAAAATTGAAAATCGGCCATAATTCAGTTAATTCTCAATCGATTTTTCAGACATTTATATTTTTGAATAGCGGGAGACATTTTCGACTAGATAGCAGTTGAAAAACGTTGAATATAGAATCTTTGTCGCTCTCATTTTTTTGGTGAATACTGGAAAATTTTCAAAAAATTGCTAAAATGTTTATTTTTAGGAATTTAGAAATTCTAATTACACTTTTGGATAGCTGACGTCGATCCGATTCCAACAATATAAGTTATGTTCTGAAATATTAACTTTGATTTTTCACTTTTTTTCGCATTTTGGTCAAAAACGGTAAGGCTTATTTTTTTAAAACCACTCTAACGATTTTCCTGAAACTTTGGTAAGATGAACAGAGATGTCTGAATTGTTCATTAAACTATAAATGAAAATCCTCTAATCACCGGAAGTGGTCAAGAAAGGTATCCAAACTTTGACAAAATTCAGAAAAATGGGTGCCTGTGCGACAAATAAGATGTATCGATTGGTTGTTTACCGAGTAGTTAATCGTTTGATAGCCACGTGAATTACCTACAAGATGGTACTATAGCCACAAGTTTCTATCAAAAAATAAAAAAGTTATCTGAGTTTGAAAAGTAAGGTATTTTGCTATTTCGATCAAATTTAGACGCGTATTTCTCGAAAACGCCGCCTACGATTTTTTTTAAACTTTCTCATTCGAGAGTCTTATAGGTGGTGTATTGTGTGAAATTCAAAATTCCCCATTTCTATCACAGTGACGATATTTGAGCTAAAAGTATTTCAACTTTGAGTGTTTACTTATATTCAAAATATGGGTTTAGTGACCCTGTAACAGAAATAATTGATTTCTGTATGTAATAATTAGTCTTTGAATTAATATTGTTTCTTCTTTGTCAAAATTATCCCTCAACCGCAATCATCTCGACACAAATCGACGGCTCCCGCTGTTTATAAGGAAATCCAATTATCTATAGGTTGCAGTTGTATCTTGCAGTAGTATCGTGCAGAAGTACGAATATTGCACCTGTGATAGAAAGCATGATGTAGTTTCAGCTTGGGCCCTATCTCTAATTAAAGATAAATTTTTATATGTTAGTGACGTCAAATCATTAACGTGCACGAAATCAGAGTTTTATCGGTAGTCTTAGGTATGAAACCATTGCGCAACAGTTAGAAATATCAGGAGTATGAGAACAAAGGGATCGAAAATTGAAAACATCATCTTTCATTGTTAAGCGAAACATGCAGTAAGAGTTGATACAATCTGTACGTTTTACCAACGTTTAGAGCATATTCAAAATTCCCCATTTCTATCACAGTGACGATATTTGAGGTAAAAGTATTTCAACTTTGAGTGTTTGCTTATATTCAAAATATGAATTTAGTGACCCTGTAACAGAAATAATTGATTTCTGTGTGTAATAATTAGTCTTTGAATTAATATTGTTTCTTCTTTGTCAAAATTACCTCATAACCGTAATCATTTCGACACAAATCGACGGCCCGCGCTGTTTATAAGGAAATCTAATTATCTATAGGTTGCAGTTGTATCTTGCAGTAGTATCGTGCAGAATTACGAATATTGCACCTGTGATAGAAAGCATGATGTAGTTTGAGCTTGGGCCCTATCTCTAATTAAAGATAAATTTTTATATGTTAGTGACGTCAAATCATTAACGTGCACGAAATCAGAATATTGTCGATATTTCATTGAATATTCAATTTAGTTTTGAACCAGTTACATATTTGAGTAGCTGACCTGAACGCGATTCCACAGTTCCGTGTAACACATTGGTGTGACATCGACAAAAGTCCGAATTGGTTATAAATCGAACGTTTTGCATACGTATAAAGCATATATATATAGAGCTTTTTTAAAACTGGCAATATTTGAACAAAGGGTGTTTGAATTTTAACCAATATCTGGTATTGGTGCTTCTAGAATGAAAATAATTCATTTTAGTAATTAACAGTTACTCCTGAAATTAATATCCCAGGTTTAATGTCTACATGACGTCATCATTTGATACCAGTGAAAATGAAGCTCTCTGTTGAAGCTATTTATAAATAAAGTACCCCTCAATTACAATGTTGCAAAATTAATGTTGAAAGGTGCGATTAGGGTTTTGGTTATTACCTGATACTTAAGGTATTTTTTTTTCTCATTCGGAAAACTGGTTTTTTTTTCTGTAGTCGTTTAGATTTCTGAAACTAAAACTGATAGAATTCTGAATATTGTTTTTTTCTATGTTTTAAACATTTAGTACTTAGATCTATTGCGAAAGTTGTGAACAGACCGGAAGTGATGTAAATCTTTAATGTGCGCGAATGAAAATCGGTCCTAATTATGTCAATTCCCAACCGATTTTCGAAAAAGTTATATTTTTGTACTGCGGGTGATATTGCGGATGCGATAACGATCGAATTGAGATACCACTTCGTTTTCTTTTTTTCTTGAAAATGAACTAAAATTAAAATTTCTTGGAATTTTTCAGTTTTTGATTGCGTGCTTAGATAACGATCGAATTGAGATACCACGTCGTTCTCTTTTTCCTTGACAATTTTGAAAATGTACTAAAATTAAAATTTCTTGGAATTTTTTAGTTTTTGATAGCGTGCTTAGATTTCCGGCGTCTGTGCGGTTCTACCGATCCAAGTTCATTATGTTGGAAATTATTCAACTATATTTTTCACTTTCCTTCTATCGTAATGCGCATGCACATAAAGTGACAATATCTGAGCTGTTTAAGTGTGTGTGTCTGTGTGTTTTAAGGGGTGAGTGGTGGGCATTTTGTGCTGCCTTGGGTAAGGTGAAAGCCTTCAGCCTTGCAAGCAAGTCTAGTTAAATGTCATGATTGAGTTCAAAGATGAACATTTTCTGTCTAGGGTAAGCAGAGATAGGCATGCTGATTTCTTGATTCTTTAGGGCACGATAACTTCGGTTATAATGAAGGGAGGGCTGTGAAACTTTTGTCAATAGAGAGTCCAATAGCTAGCCTGTTGTGTGAAATCATTGTATCATTTATTTTAAATATCAGGGATAGGCGAAAAAAAAGAGATTGAAAATCCAAAAAGTCGTATTTTTACAATTTGGAGCATGTTTAGAGGTCTTTCTCGTAAAGTCAACTTAATATTTTTGGGGAACTTCTTCTACAAAGAGTCTTATTGGTAGTCTTTTATATAAAACCATCGATCAACAATCCAACATATCAGGAGTAGAAGAACAAAAGGATCGAACATTGAAAACGGCATCCTTTCATTGTTAAGCGAAACATGCAGTGTGGGTGACTACAATCTACACATTTAGTCATCGTATACAGCTTATTCAACAGTATCGAATTCCAACTGCTTAAGGATATTTTTTTTCGTCCCATCCGAACGACTAGGCAGCTGTGCTTGTCAGGCCCTCCGTTCTGCCTCAATGACAACGGGGAACCACGCCGGGAAATCAAGATGAACTTTTTCCGTGCAGAACTTTCAATTCAGGCCAAACGTTTATTGCATACGATTAAGCTGGTCAGTTGGAGCATATTTTCAAAAGTTTAGTAATAATCGGTTGGTAATTAAAGTACCGTGCACATTAAGCTGTTAAAACAGAAAATTTCGCCCGGTTGAAATGTTTCTTGCTATAAGTCAGCAATTTTCCGAATTCAGTGAGGCTGAATGGCTGAATGGTTAGCATGTGTGCGCTGTATCGTAACGTCTGTCATTGAGTCAACGGGCGTCGTTTCGATCTCCAGGATGCACGTGACATGGAGTATGATGTCCAACCTCGTGGGTTTTCTCCGTGTCCTTCGGTTTCCTCCCAACGGCTAAAGACCAGTAAGCGCAAGGGGAGTTTTTAAATAAAATTTAAAAACATATGTTAGTCACGAAATAACCTAGTTTGTGTCTAATGGACATTAGGCCGCATTTCTCTCTTTCTCTTTTATTTTTAAAGTTTTGTAATAAACGGTTGGTAATCAAAGGTACTGTAAAAGTGATAAAACAGAAAATTTCGCCCGGTTGTAATGTTTCTCACTTTAAAGTCAGCAATTTGACGATTTTAAGGGGCAAACGTTTATTGCGAACGATTAAGCTGGTCAAGGGGAGCTTATTTTTAAAAGTTTTGTAATATTCGGTTGATAACTAAAGGTACCGTAGAAATTAATCTGTTAAAATAGAAAATTTGGCCCGGTTGAACTGTTTCTCGCTGCAGGTCAGCAATTTGCCGATTTTAGGGAGGTTGCGTGGCTGAATAACGTCTGTCTTTGAGTCAACTGGCGTTGTTTCGATTTCTTGGTTGTACGTGACAAGGAGTATGTTCGCCTGTCCAACTTCGTAGGCCGTAACGCCGCTGCCCAGGTAAAATTTCCCTCATTGCACACTTTATGGCATATGACCGTCTTCATTAGCTCATTTTAGGAGCAGAACAGTAGGACGTTAAACCCCATTCAATTTCATTTCATTTTCTCTATGTTGCTTATTTATTATAGTGGATAAATATTTTTCTGGTTCTAGCAATTATTTAATTTCTGCATAGAAATCTTGCTGTGGCCAGTTTTTTTATTGCAGAGTGCCCTTCTTGTATAATTCAGTCTATGATCCTTTGTTTAAAACATGCTTAAGAAGTCGTCACGATTTCCTACTTATAACCAAACATATTGGAAATATTAGTCTGGCATTATTAAATCCTAATTTTATTGGTCTTATTTAAAATTAAACTTTCATTTAACTATGAACAACCCTTAACGTGTCTCTTTAAAACTATTAAATACTCTAAAACAGTAGCTCAACCTTTTGACCTAAACTCATTAATTTACCATTTTGTTGTGAGCGACTTCTTATTCTTCCTATATGACATATTGCACGTGTCTGATTTCAAAGGGGGGTTGGGTGGCTGAATGGTTAGCACGAGCGCCTGTCATTGAGTTAACTAGCGTGTTTTCAAATGCCCGGTTGTACGTGACAAGGAGTAAGGTCGCCTGTCCAACCTGCCATTTTAAATTTTTTTTTCCCGCCATTTTCATTTCATTTTCTCATCCGTCTCATTACAGTAATACAAGTTTCAGTTATTTCCCTTTAGTTTTCAGATTATTGTTATGCCTGGGTGCAATGTTTCATACTATATTTAGACTTGTAACTTCGAGAGTTTTTGACCAATTTTGATAATTTTTTCTTCTTATCCTTTTATTTAGGATACTTGATACAATCAATGACACGTGACGATGAATATGAAAGCTTTCATATCTGCATGGGACAGTAGCAGATCTAGTTCTTATTATTATTTTTTTTTTATTGGGGGAAGCTAGATCTCAGAAACTATAAGAGATAGAGGTCTGAAGTTTGATTTTCCCTCGGGAAAATGGGTGGTGGTTACTCCTTAAAACTATTTCCAGATTTGTGCGCATAGCGGAAATGCGTGAAATCTTTAGCGTGCACAAAAATTGAAAATCGGCCATAATTCAGTTAATTCTCAATCGATTTTTCAGACATTTATATTTTTGAATAGCGGGAGACATTTTCGACTAGATAGCAGTTGAAAAACGTTGAATATAGAATCTTTGTCGCTCTCATTTTTTTGGTGAATACTGGAAAATTTTCAAAAAATTGCTAAAATGTTTATTTTTAGGAATTTAGAAATTCTAATTACACTTTTGGATAGCTGACGTCGATCCGATTCCAACAATATAAGTTATGTTCTGAAATATTAACTTTGATTTTTCACTTTTTTTCGCATTTTGGTCAAAAACGGTAAGGCTTATTTTTTTAAAACCACTCTAACGATTTTCCTGAAACTTTGGTAAGATGAACAGAGATGTCTGAATTGTTCATTAAACTATAAATGAAAATCCTCTAATCACCGGAAGTGGTCAAGAAAGGTATCCAAACTTTGACAAAATTCAGAAAAATGGGTGCCTGTGCGACAAATAAGATGTATCGATTGGTTGTTTACCGAGTAGTTAATCGTTTGATAGCCACGTGAATTACCTACAAGATGGTACTATAGCCACAAGTTTCTATCAAAAAATAAAAAAGTTATCTGAGTTTGAAAAGTAAGGTATTTTGCTATTTCGATCAAATTTAGACGCGTATTTCTCGAAAACGCCGCCTACGATTTTTTTTAAACTTTCTCATTCGAGAGTCTTATAGGTGGTGTATTGTGTGAAATTCAAAATTCCCCATTTCTATCACAGTGACGATATTTGAGCTAAAAGTATTTCAACTTTGAGTGTTTACTTATATTCAAAATATGGGTTTAGTGACCCTGTAACAGAAATAATTGATTTCTGTATGTAATAATTAGTCTTTGAATTAATATTGTTTCTTCTTTGTCAAAATTATCCCTCAACCGCAATCATCTCGACACAAATCGACGGCTCCCGCTGTTTATAAGGAAATCCAATTATCTATAGGTTGCAGTTGTATCTTGCAGTAGTATCGTGCAGAAGTACGAATATTGCACCTGTGATAGAAAGCATGATGTAGTTTCAGCTTGGGCCCTATCTCTAATTAAAGATAAATTTTTATATGTTAGTGACGTCAAATCATTAACGTGCACGAAATCAGAGTTTTATCGGTAGTCTTAGGTATGAAACCATTGCGCAACAGTTAGAAATATCAGGAGTATGAGAACAAAGGGATCGAAAATTGAAAACATCATCTTTCATTGTTAAGCGAAACATGCAGTAAGAGTTGATACAATCTGTACGTTTTACCAACGTTTAGAGCATATTCAAAATTCCCCATTTCTATCACAGTGACGATATTTGAGGTAAAAGTATTTCAACTTTGAGTGTTTGCTTATATTCAAAATATGAATTTAGTGACCCTGTAACAGAAATAATTGATTTCTGTGTGTAATAATTAGTCTTTGAATTAATATTGTTTCTTCTTTGTCAAAATTACCTCATAACCGTAATCATTTCGACACAAATCGACGGCCCGCGCTGTTTATAAGGAAATCTAATTATCTATAGGTTGCAGTTGTATCTTGCAGTAGTATCGTGCAGAATTACGAATATTGCACCTGTGATAGAAAGCATGATGTAGTTTGAGCTTGGGCCCTATCTCTAATTAAAGATAAATTTTTATATGTTAGTGACGTCAAATCATTAACGTGCACGAAATCAGAATATTGTCGATATTTCATTGAATATTCAATTTAGTTTTGAACCAGTTACATATTTGAGTAGCTGACCTGAACGCGATTCCACAGTTCCGTGTAACACATTGGTGTGACATCGACAAAAGTCCGAATTGGTTATAAATCGAACGTTTTGCATACGTATAAAGCATATATATATAGAGCTTTTTTAAAACTGGCAATATTTGAACAAAGGGTGTTTGAATTTTAACCAATATCTGGTATTGGTGCTTCTAGAATGAAAATAATTCATTTTAGTAATTAACAGTTACTCCTGAAATTAATATCCCAGGTTTAATGTCTACATGACGTCATCATTTGATACCAGTGAAAATGAAGCTCTCTGTTGAAGCTATTTATAAATAAAGTACCCCTCAATTACAATGTTGCAAAATTAATGTTGAAAGGTGCGATTAGGGTTTTGGTTATTACCTGATACTTAAGGTATTTTTTTTTCTCATTCGGAAAACTGGTTTTTTTTTCTGTAGTCGTTTAGATTTCTGAAACTAAAACTGATAGAATTCTGAATATTGTTTTTTTCTATGTTTTAAACATTTAGTACTTAGATCTATTGCGAAAGTTGTGAACAGACCGGAAGTGATGTAAATCTTTAATGTGCGCGAATGAAAATCGGTCCTAATTATGTCAATTCCCAACCGATTTTCGAAAAAGTTATATTTTTGTACTGCGGGTGATATTGCGGATGCGATAACGATCGAATTGAGATACCACTTCGTTTTCTTTTTTTCTTGAAAATGAACTAAAATTAAAATTTCTTGGAATTTTTCAGTTTTTGATTGCGTGCTTAGATAACGATCGAATTGAGATACCACGTCGTTCTCTTTTTCCTTGACAATTTTGAAAATGTACTAAAATTAAAATTTCTTGGAATTTTTTAGTTTTTGATAGCGTGCTTAGATTTCCGGCGTCTGTGCGGTTCTACCGATCCAAGTTCATTATGTTGGAAATTATTCAACTATATTTTTCACTTTCCTTCTATCGTAATGCGCATGCACATAAAGTGACAATATCTGAGCTGTTTAAGTGTGTGTGTCTGTGTGTTTTAAGGGGTGAGTGGTGGGCATTTTGTGCTGCCTTGGGTAAGGTGAAAGCCTTCAGCCTTGCAAGCAAGTCTAGTTAAGCTTTCATATTACATATGAAAGCTTATTGTTTCTGTTAAGATTATTATTATTATTTTTTTTTTGTGTGTGTTTTCTGCAAATCGGATTTCTCAGAATCTATCCGTAGGATCTTTCTGAAATTTTGACCTACCCCCCCAAAAATGGGGTGCGAACCTTGATTAAATATATTTTCAAAACGTTTTACGAATCCGAAATCACCGAAATTTACGAACGACGAAATGGACAAAGCATAGTCGTAGCTTTGTTATTTTTTGACCGATTTTACTAATTCTTTTTTCTTTGAATACCTTGAAAAAAATCATTTTCATCTGCAGTTTCACATTTTCGAATTTCGAAAATTCGTCGCTGTGATTTCGAACCGTAAGTTTAGACCAATTTGACAACTTCTTTAATAGTTGTACGATTGTCATGAAATTTAGTATATATGTAGACCTTACCGATGTGACTTCAAAAATATAATTAGAAATTTTCTAAATTATCTCCACTTGACGAAATTAAAGATCAAAATTTTCAAAAAAATCATCGAAATATAGGTCAGAATGACCTGATTTTTTTTTTGATATTAGACAAGTAATTACTGATTTGTACACAAAATATAAAGTTTGTTGATCGAACCGGAAGTGCCACCATCTTGAAACGTGAAAAATCCCTAAGGCTTTTTTGCTATTTTACTTACAGACACGGGATTTATGTTTTCTGAATCCTTGAAAGATGATCTAAAAATTGTTCAGAGAAGAATTTTGATTTAGGTCAATTGATGGTTGCCATTTTGAAGTGAATATGAAAAGTAGTAGCAATTTGAAGGGCCGAAACTTTGAAACACAATAACTCTCCTTCTAATTGAGCTAGAATGTTCAATCTTGGTGTAGACGTTCACTATGTCAATGTCATGATTGAGTTCAAAGATGAGCATTTTCTGCCTAGGGTAAGCAGAAATAAGCATGCTGATTTGTTGATTCTTTAGGGCAAGATAACTTCGGTTATAATGAAGGGAGAGTGGTGAAACTTTTGTCAATAGAGAGTGTAATAGCTGGCCTGTTGTGTGAAATCGTTGTATCTTTTTTTTAAATATCAGGAATAGCTGACAAAAAGAGATCGAAAATCCAAAAAGTCGTATGTTTACGATTTGGAGCATCTTTAAAGGTTCTTTTCTCTTAAAGTCAACATAATACTTTTTGGGAACTTCTTCTACAAAGAGTCTTATCGGTAGTCTTTTATATGAAAACTTCGATCAACAGTCCAAAATATCTGGAGTAGAAGAATAAAAGGATCGAACATTGAAAACGGCACCCTTTCATTGTTAAGCGAAACATATAGTGTGTGTGACTACAATCTGCACATTTAGTCATTGTATAGAGCTTATTCAACAGTATCGAATTCCAACTGCTTAGGGATATTTTACGTGCACTCCAATGTGTACACGCGACCTTGGTTTTTCGTCCCACCCGAACGACTAGACAGCTGTCCTTGTCAGGCCCTCCGTTCTGCCTCACTGACAAGGGGGGAACACGCCGGAAAATCGAGATGATCTTCCTCGTTGCAGAACTTTCAATTCAGGCCAAACGTTTATTGCATACGATTAAGCTGGTCAGTTGGAGCTTATTTTCAAAAGTTTTGTAATAATCGGTTGGTAATTAAAATACCGTGCGAATTAAACTGTTAAAACAGAAAATTTCGCCCGGTTAAAATGTTTCTTGCTATAAGTCAGCAATTTCCAGATTTTAGGGAGGCTGAATGGTTAGCATACGCGCGCTGTATCGTAACGTCTGTCATTGAGTCAACCGGCGTCGTTTCGATTTCCAAGTTGCACGTGACATGGAGTATGGTGTCCAACCTCGTGGGTTTTCTCCGTGTCCTTCGGTTTCCTCCCACGGCTAAAGACCCGTACGCGCAAGGGAAGTTTATAAATACAATTAAAAAACATATGTTGGTCCCGAAATGACCTAGTTTGTGTCGAATGGACGTTGAGCCGCATTTCTCTCTTTCTCTTTTATTTTTAAAGTTTTGTAATAATCGGTTGGTAATCAAAGGTACTGTAACCAAAAAGTCGTATGTTTACGATTTGGAGCATCTTTAAAGGTTCTTTTCTCTTAAAGTCAACATAATACTTTTTGGGAACTTCTTCTACAAAGAGTCTTATCGGTAGTCTTTTATATGAAAACTTCGATCAACAGTCCAAAATATCTGGAGTAGAAGAATAAAAGGATCAAACATTGAAAACGGCACCCTTTCATTGTTAAGCGAAACATGCAGTGTGTGTGACTACAATCTGCACATTTAGTCATTGTATAGAGCTTATTCAACAGTATCGAATTCCAACTGCTTAGGGATATTTTACGTGCACTCCAATGTGTACACGCGACCTTGGTTTTTCGTCCCACCCGAACGACTAGACAGCTGTCCTTGTCAGGCCCCCCGTTCTGCCTCACTGACAAGGGGGGACCACGCCGGAAAATCGAGATGATCTTCCTCGTTGCAGAACTTTCAATTCAGGCCAAACGTTTATTGCATACGATTAAGCTGGTCAGTTGGAGCTTATTTTCAAAAGTTTTGTAATAATCGGTTGGTAATTAAAATACCGTGCGAATTAAACTGTTAAAACATAAAATTTCGCCCGGTTATAATGTTTCTCACTTTAAAGTCAGCAATTTGCCGATTTTAGAGGGCAAATGTTTATTGCGAACAATTAAGGTGGTCAGGGGGAGCTTATTTTTAAGGGAGGCTGAATGGCTGAATGGTTAGCATTGTGCACGCTGTATCGTAACGTCTGTCATTGAGTCAACGGGCGTCGTTTCGATTTCGAGATTGCACGTGACATAGAGTATGGTGTCCAACCTCGTGGGTTTTCTCCGTGCCATTCAGTTTCCTCCCAACAGCTAAAGACCAGTACGCGCAAGGGAAGTTTTTAAATAAAATTAAAAAACATATGTTAGTCCCGAAATGACCTAGTTTGTGTCGAATGGACGTTAAGCCGCATTTCTCTCTTTTTTTTTATTTTTAAAGTTTTGTAATAATCGGTTGGTAATCAAAGATACTGTAAAAGTGATAAAACAGAAAAATTCACCCGGTTGTAATGTTTCTCACTTTAAAGTCAGCAATTTGCCGATTTTAAGGGGAAAACGTTTATTGCGAACGATTTAGCTGGTCAGGGGGAGCTTATTTTTAAAAGTTTTGTAATATTCGGTTGATAACTAAAGGTACCGTGCAAATTAAACTAATAAAATAGAAGATTTCGCCCGGTTGAAATGTTTCTATCTGTAGGTCAGCAATTTGCAGATTTTAGGGAGGTTGCGTGACTGAATGGTTAGCACGTGCGCTCTGTATCATAACGTCTGTCATTGAGTCAACTGGCGTTGTTTCGATTTCTTGGTTGTACGTGACAAGGAGTATGGTAGCCTGTCCAACCTCGTAGGCCGTAACGCCGCTGCCCGGGTAAAATTTCCCTCATTGCACACTTTATGGCGTATGCCCGTCTTCATTAGCCCATTTTAGGAGCAAAACAGTAGGACGTTAAACAACCATTCAATTTGATTTCATTTTCTCTATGTTGCTTATTTATTATAGTGGATAAATGTTTTTCTGGTTCTATTAATTATTTCATTTCTGCATAGAAATCTTGCTTTGAACAGTTTTTTTTTATTGCAAAGTGTCATTCTTGTATATTGCAGTCTATGACCCTTTGTTTAAAACATGCTTAAGAAGTTGTCACGATTTCCTACTTATAACCAAACATATTGGAAACCATAATTATATAACATATCTCTAATTTTGGAAGCCCGATTACAGCTATACAAGTTTGGGTTATTTCCCTTTAGTTTAAAGATTATTTTTTTGCCGAGGGTGCAATGTTTCTCACTACATTTAAATTTGTAACTTTGTGAGTTTTGACCGATTTTGATAATTATGTCTTTATAATTTTCCAAATTTACATATTTAACGTAAATATTCAAACAATTGGAATCAACATGATTCAAAAGTTTTTAGTTTAGTTCAAAGTTTTCTCATTTAATTTTTCGATGTTTTCTTACCATTTTCATTTCATTTTTCTGAAAGTTTTGAAGTGGGAAGTCATCCCGATTACAGCAACACAAGTATCAGTTATTTCCCTTTAGTTTTCAGATTATGCAATGTTTCATACTATATTTAGACTTGTAACTTCGCGAGTTTTTGACCAATTTTGATAGTTTGTTATTCTTATCCTTTTATTTGAGATACTTGATATAATCTATGACACGTGACGATGAATATGAAAGCTTTCATATCTGCATGGGACAGTAGCAGATCTAGTTATTATTATTATTATTCTTCTTTTGTTTTGAGTAGATCTCAGCAACTACGTGTCGCATCGTTACGATTTCTTCGGTTTTACTGGGAAAGTGGGTGTGACTTAGAGGATAAAGCTATTTTAAACGTTCTGCGACAATGCGAAATGTCCGAAATCACCGAAGTTATCGTTTTTACAAATATTGCGGTAATTTTAACAATAATCATGGGATTTTAACTTTCGATACATTTTGGCATAGCCGGAGACACGGCACATAGCTACACTACTTTCGATTTTTGATTTTCGGTAAATCTTCAAAGATATTAGGCGCCAAATTTTGAAAATTTAAAATTTTACAAAAAACTTTTTTATTTATGAATATTTTTTAGTCGTATTATGCACAGAATTAAAGGGTCATCTGACTAGTGCAAAAATGTTAAAGAATTTTGTCTCAGTAGTTTTCCTTGGCCTCCATTGGCTAATTCAGTTTTTCAGTCCTAGATTAATTTTTTATTGTTCGATTTGTATAAAACAAAGTTCATATGCTTCGTTGTATCAATTGTCATTTTTTTTTATTACCAAAAGTTTTATCTGTCGGCACCGGAAGTGGCATAATTTTACCAAAAACTACAATTTTGACAGTTATTTTCCTTCTTCGAAAACAAATATTATTTTTTGGAAAAATTATTTGACTCAAAGAGTGCGCCCTTTCAAGGCGCAAAAAATGTAGGAAGCAGTTTTTTTAATTTCGATTTCATTTTCGACCAAATTCGATTAAGAGGCTAAAAATGGTGTAAAATTGGCCTATTTACAACCTATTCAGGCTTTTCAGATTTTAAAATATTTCTTCGTAACTTTTATAAACTTGTAGCTATAATCCATACGAAGAAAATGTATGTTAAAATTCGTTTGTACTATAAGCAGTTACCAAGAAATGGGCAGTTCTGTACAAGTCACTGTTTTCGTTATTTTGCCTGTAAAATAGTCAATTATGATTGGATTTTTATAAATGTGACATCATTGGATTCAAAAAGCACGTAGCGTCATATCAAGTTGATTACAATTTAAAATTGACACCGGAAGTGACATCATTTGGTCAAAAAATGCATTTTAAACTTTTTAAATCAATGTTTTATTCAACCAAGAATAACTTAATATGTATTAATAATTTTAACTTTTGGTTTAAATTCACATATAAACAAAACTCATATGGTCATATAGATATCATAAAATGGTTTCTAACTTGTTCGGTTGCCGAGAAATAGACGGTTTTCTACAGGTCACTTTTGAAGGTTTCGGGGCCATAAAAGGGTCAATTATTATTCGATTTTCATAAACGTCACACCATGTTATACCTAATGCCATTTGGGATTTCATACAAGTAATTTAAGATTTTCATTATCACCGGAAGTAACGTCATTTTGGCAAAAACTGTATTTTTAGCCTCTAAAACAGATATTTTATTCAAATGAGTCTGCTTTGAAATCTTTTTCAAAGTATGGTATTTGATGCCAATCAACAAATAGAATGAAGCCATACGATCATACAGATACCACAAAATGGTTTCTAACTTGTACGGTTGCCGAGAAATAGCCGATTTCCTACAAGTCACTTTTCAAGTTTTTTGGTCTTTAAAAGTGGCAATTATTATTCGATTTACATAAAATTTTCACTATATGATATCGTATGCCATTTCTGATTTCATAAGACTAATTGAACATTTGCATTAACACCGGGAGTAATTTAATTTTGTCAAGATCATTTACAAGTAACAAATGTATAAAATGAATTGATATTGCTGGATTTTGTTGATTCTGCGTCCATTTTATTTGTGTGCAATGTTAATTTGGAAACCTGTTTAGTGGTTTCGCTGGTACCGGAAGTGACATATGTTCAAGGGTAACTTGGCACCGGAAGTGACATGTTTAAGGGTAACGTGGCACCAGTGAAACCCGTCATTCCTGCATGCAGGTCTAGTTATTCTTATTATTATTCTTCTTCTTTTGTTTTGAGTAGATCTCAGCAACTGCTTGTCGCATCGTTACGATTTCTTCTTGTTTTACTGGGAAAGTGGGTGTGACTTAGAGGATAAAGCTATTTTGAACGTTCTGCGACAATGCGAAATGTCCGAAATCACCAAATTATCGTTTTTTGAAATATTGCAGTAATTTTAACAATAATCATTGAATTTTAACTTTCGATACATTTTGGCATAGCCGGAGACAGGGCACATAACTACACTACTTTCGATTTTTGATTTTCGGTAAATCTTCAAAGATATTAGGCGCCAAATTTTGAAAATTTAAAATTTTACAAAAAACTTTTTTATTTATGAATATTTTTTAGTCGTATTATGCACAGAATTAAAAGGTCATCTGACTAGTGCAAAAATGTTAAAGAATTTTGTCTCAGTAATTTACCTTGGCCGCCATTGGCTAATTCAGTTTTTAAGTCCTAGATTAATTTTTTATTGTTCGATTTGTATAAAACAAAGTTCATATGCTTCGTTGTATCAGTTGTCATTTTTTTTATTACCAAAAGTTTTATCTGTCGGCACCGGAAGTGGCATAATTTTACCAAAAACTACAATTTTGACAGTTATTTTCCTTCTTCGAAAACAAATATTATTTTTTGGAAAAATTATTTGACTCAAAGAGTGTGCCCTTTCAAGGCGCAAAAAATGTAGGAAGCAGTTTTTTTAATTTCGATTTCATTTTCGAGCAAATTCGATTAAGAGGCTAAAAATGGTGTAAAATTGGCCTATTTACAACCTATTCAGGCTTTTCAGATTTTAAAATATTTCTTCGTAACTTTTATAAACTTGTAGCTATAATCCATACGAAGAAAATGTATGTTAAAATTCGTTTGTACTATAAGCAGTTACCAAGAAATGGGCAGTTCTGTACAAGTCACTGTTTTCGTTATTTTGCCTGTAAAATAGTCAATTATGATTGGATTTTTATAAAAGTGACATCATTTGATTCAAAAAGCACGTAGCGTCATATCAAGTTGATTACAATTTAAAATTGACACCGGAAGTGACATCATTTGGTCAAAAAATGCATTTTAAACTTTTTAAATCAATGTTTTATTCAACCAAGAATAACTTAATATATATTAATAATTTTAACTTTTGGTTTAAATTCACATATAAACAAAACTCATATGGTCATATAGATATCATAAAATGGTTTCTAACTTATTCGGTTGCCGAGAAATAGACGGTTTTCTACAGGTCACTTTTGAAGGTTTCGGGGCCATAAAAGGGTCAATTATTATTCGATTTTCATAAACGTCACACCATGTTATACCTAATGCCATTTGGGATTTCATACAAGTAATTTAAGATTTTCATTATCACCGGAAGTAACGTCATTTTGGCAAAAACTGTATTTTTAGCCCCTAAAACAGATATTTTATTCAAATGAGTCTGTTTTGAAATCTTTTTCAAATTATGGTATTTGATGCCAATCAACAAATAGAATGAACCCATACGATCATACAGATACCACAAAATGGTTTCTAACTTGTACGGTTGCAGAGAAATATCAGATTTTCTACAAGTCACTTTTCAAGTTTTTTGGTCTTTAAAAGTGGCAATTATTATTCGATTTACAAAAAATTGTCACTATATGATATCGTATGCCATTTCTGATTTCATAAGACTAATTGAACATTTTCATTAACACCGGAAGTAATTTAATTTTGTCAAGATCATTTACAAGTAACAAATGTATAAAATGACTTGATATTGCTGGATTGATTGGTTGATTCTGCGTCCATTTTATTTGTGTGCAATGTTAATTTGGAAACCTGTTTAGTGGTTTCGCTGGTACCGGAAGTGACATATGTTCAAGGGTAACTTGGCACCGGAAGTGACATGTTTAAGGGTAACGTGGCACCAGTGAAACCCGTCATTCCTGCATGCAGGTCTAGTTTTGGTTGTTTTTATACCTCCTGTAACTTGAACTACACCCACTCTGTGTGCTGCGTCAACTATTATTTCTTCTTCTATGTGTAGTTTTTCGTGAAAGAGTTTATTAGCAATTTCTATGCAGTTTTCATTTTCTGTTTCCTTTATTCATAATAGAAGAGCCCCTTCCACTGGAATCCAAGGAGGTGGTGATCAGACGGGTGGATAGGGAGCAAGCGGAAATATCGCATTTTGCCAACAAGCAATTATAGTCATGTTACTAGACCAGATCAATTGCTGTTTCTATATTCTGATAGGAAACATGTGTAAATTCAACCGGAATTTGGGAGTTAACGGAATTACCCCTGGGATATGATAAATCGTGGATAAGTCTAAAGCTACCTGGCTCCTTTTTTGGGTACCAACCCGAATGGAGAGCAAACAAACAATGGCAACGGAATGGTTGAAAATGGACCACGATAACGACCTTTTTGGACTTCCTTCTGAATTTTGACATCGATGATATGTGAATGCTTATGTGAACTTTTATGATTTCTGGATAATTTTTTTGAATTCGACCTATCTAAATAATTTGAAACCCCAAGCCTAAACCCTACTGTAAATCCATTGACTAAGATCTCCTTGGCTTCGGAACTATAACCAGACAATAATTTGAATAATTCTCCAACTTTAATTGTTGTTGGTAGGTTTGATAATTCTTGATTTGCAGGACATTACGATGTGTTGCTGACCACAAATGGGACATTCATGCTTATATTTGCAGTTTGTTTGCAAACAGGTTCCATTGTAATACACAAAAACACATACTTATGGAATTACAGCTACTTAATTTATTTAGGCGACGTTTCGAAGAGTATTCTCTCAACGTTATCAAGCTAATACAGTAAAACAAGTTTGTTGTTCTTGGTGTTTAACGTCCGCTTCCACCATTTTCATTATCTTAGCGCACGCGCAGGGGTCTTTGCTGTGGGAGGAAACCGGAGTGCCCGGAGGAAACCGGAGTGCCCGGAGGAAACCCACGAGGTTGAGAAGGAGCCCCTATCTCCATGCCACATACGCTCACACCAGTGCTCGAAACCACAGCCGCAAGCCAGAGGTGACCGGCCAGCCAGAGGTCGAAGCGCGGCACTCTAGACCACTAGGCCATCCCAACCCCCCTAGTAATACAAGGATTAGGAGATCAATATATACAGACAAACTATAACAACAATTCATGAAACCATACAGGACAACAACAAGATCAAAGGAGTTATTCAAAACAAGCTAATAACTATGATCTCTTTGTGATTGGATGTGCAATAGACTAAACTAACTAATTCTCGTTGTTTAATTTGAAAAGGTAGATGTAACAGATACAATTGATAACAATAATATTAAGAAAAAGCAAATTAATAAAAACTAATAAAAGTAGGAATGATGGAGAAACACAATTCTTGTTATTTACTAAGTTCATCATAAGCACTGGGCAGGAATATCCCTGTGTCGCGGTTGAGGTCTGGACTGTTTCTTTTAATGTGTATGGCCTCAATGAGTTTGTGGGGTTTTTCTATCGGTAGATGGGCTGCCAGAGTTTTATATGTTTTAATTCTGTGTCCTGGGTTGGATAGCATGTGTTGGGCCACAGCTGAATTGGTGGTAGAGGATTTTGATTTATGCTGACTAATTCTCTTATCTAAAGGTTGTCTTGTTTCTCCCACGTATTTCCTGTCACATATGCAGGTGATTTCATAGACACATTCTTTCGGATTTGGTTGTTTGGTTGGGTTTAGCTTGCCACTGGCCTTCAGGAGATCTTTAAGGGTTCTTCCTTTGGGAAATGTTACCTGGATGCCTGTAGGGGTTAAGAGTCTTCTGAGTTGGTATGCCAGTTTGCCTTGAAATGGTATTGTTATTCTCACTGATGGTTTATCTGGTTTTAGTTTGTTTAGATCTGTGGGAGGGTTAGTGGTGGCCTTAATGATTTTCTGCACTAATTGTCGGGGCTAGTTATTAAAATTTGTTAGGGAAGTTTCGATGTGATCAAGTTCAGCTCTGATAGAATTCTCGTCGCAGATGTTTACGGCTCTGCTCGCTAAGGTGGATATAGTGACTTTCATTGCGCTGTGTGGGTGATTAGACTTATAATTAATGTACTGGTTGGTGTGTGTAGGCTTCCTATAGACACTGGTATTCAGTTTATCCACAGATCTCATCACTAGGACGTCCAGGAACGGGAGGGAATGGCTCTGTTCTTTTTCTATTGTAAATTCAATTCTGTTATTTTGGTGGTTGAGGAGGTCAGGGTCTTCATTCTGCTTAAGAATGACAAAAATGTCATCTACTTTGCGAAACCCGGCAGTTGGTTGAACCGATGAGGTGGAAAGGGCATCTTTGTCATAACTGGCCATATAGATCTTGCTGAGGACTGGGGGCAAAGGACCAGCAATACCCTTTCGGTAATGATTCGGTTCGAGTGTGGGATTTAGAGAACCTGTTTTGGAGACGAAAGGAAGATTTTTGTATGGAGCCCCCTTGAGTGACATTCAGTTTAAAAGTAGGTAAAACAGCCTTCCGCCACAACTCATCACGAATAGTTGCCCAGTCGGACTTTATAAGTGATCTTACTTTACGGAATGTTTCATCATAAGATTTTGCAGATTGGAATCCAAACTCTGACGCCATGTTCCTTATATTATTGCCATACTTAATTAAAGACATGATATGTTGAGGAAATTTCTTGTAATAAATTGTAATGAAAATGTCGAAGTCATTACACCAGTGTGGCGTTTTGTACCCGGGCTAATTCGGACATTGGATCCTATTGTATGCAAGACCACCGCATCATTATCTTTTTGAGAATTTGATAGATATATTAGCGAGCTAAAATCAGTAAACTGGTCTGACCAAATTTGTTCCGTCACACGGTCTGGAATATCGAAATCCAGTGATAACGAATGCTTGGTTGTTGTAGGTAAAGAATTAAGATCAATGCCAGTACCTTGATCGTGAATGACATCTGTGGCACTGACGTTGAAGTGGTTGTTCCGGATTCCAAGGCCGGGGAGACCAACTGGTGCCCTGACTACATTTGAGAAAAATGTGCCGAAGCAATCTGGTCAGCAAATGGTAACGTATGCATGGACGAGGATGTTGAAGCATTTGGATTACTACACTGTTAAAATTATGTGAAGTAAACACAGTAAGGGGTGTGAATCTTTACACCTTGTTTGGGTTAAAATCATGGTTACAACACAATAAGTGTAACATTCTTTAAGATGGTTACACGCACGGTGTTGTTGCACCAAAATAAGTGTTAGGTTGACTGTTTTGGGGTGTGTGGTGTTAGATACTCTCTCTTAGCGCATGCTATTTCGTTACACTAAATTTGGTGCGACTGTTTTGACTGAACCCCGAGTATTTTGACACATAATAAAGCGTAAGGATAGTCCTGTGTGTGCTTTTAGTTTCTTTACACTGTCCTTTGTGCAAGATCAATTTTCCACTGAAACACCCTACACCTATATCAGACTATCGTGACCTGCGAAATTTGTTTGTTGCTTGTTCATCGCATAGATATCCCGGTGAGTGCATGCAGGTTTTCCAAACTGCGCGTCCCAGGTTTGATCCTGGCAATAACCAAGAAAGGTTTCCCCTTGCCAGAAGTGTATGACGGAAGGTTTGACAAGGACCTATGTCTAGTAGTTCGGATGGTATGAAAATCCATCCCGTAGACTTAATGTCAGGAATTTCCTCTAACACACTACATGGCCTACCCAGGGTTAAGTATAGGATATTAACCTACCCGAGGTTGATATGATAGAGAGCTGCGCCCGCGTGTTCTCTATCATATCAATCCGAGGGAGAGTAGGTTTATATCTGACATATACAACGTTCACCATTAAATTTAATGGACTCTTCTTAAAAAAAGGCAACAGTGATTGGTTAATTGCTCGAAAGCACGTGACGTGTTTGTTTATACAATCGCCATTTTGTAGTAATTGAACTGAAGAAAGCTAAAACAAAATGGATAGTAAAACGAAGTCAGACGAATAATCAATCCTTTTTAGTCATCATATTGGCGATGGAATAGATGTGAATGCAACTATGATGAGGATCTATACAAAGCCTGAAGAAAACTTGGATCAAAAGGCAATCTTTTCCGATAATTCTGACCATGAACCGTGACTGAAGGTTACTTTTCGGTATGTTCAGAGAAAGATTTGACCGACTGTTTTGAGTGGATTGTAGCCGTAGCCAAAAATACTGTACAAAGGAACTCTTGGGTGATAAATACTTTCACGTCTTGGGATGTGTGGAGAAATGATTTGGGCAGAAAGAAAATTCTGAAAGATATCTTAGACATGGACTGGAGTGTGGATAACCGATTTAAATAAGCCGATAAGTACGCCGTCTATTTAGGTTCTGAATGCTACAAACTGTACCAAAACAATTTTTTTTTTATTGTCAAAAAGAATAAAATTTTATTTCTGTGTTCTTTGTATTATTTCGATCATCTACGTCAAGCGCGGTTGATATGAGCCGAATATATCGACCTGTAATGACGTCATCAGCGGTTGATATGAAATATCAACCTCTCAGGACGTCATCAGCGGTTGATATGAACCGAATATATCAATCTCTGATGACGTCACGAGAGGTTGTTATAAGATATAACTGCTATGGACATCAAAGAAAAAAACTACTACCAGTTGTATATATAGAACCTATTGCCCCTTTACGTCAGCTCGGTGTAGCTGAAAAATAGGACACAAAGCGGGTCACTTCGGGACTAACATATGGTCAATTTTATTTTAACAATTCGCTAAAAGCTTGGGGAATTTTCAAAATGGTCTAACCTATCCCAGGTCAAAAGTCGAACATGCTAAGCCCATCTGCACCTACTTTTTTTGTCACGCTTTAGATCGTAGATGGTTCCAGCGGTAGGCCTATATACTATCGTTATCAATCAACTCCATGTCAACTACTTCAAGTGTAAAGTAATTCTCCATTTGGTGTTGGCCCAGTGGGTAGGCGTAGGCCTTGAGCCACATATCCAGTCTGTGGTTAGTCTACAGATCGAGAATCGGAAAACCAAAAATGTTTCATAATTAAATCACTATACATCTACCGTATGAATTATATATTGTGTAGCCTATAACAGTGTGTGTTTTATAAGTTATAATAATAATCATAAAACTAATATAATACGCTACGGTACCAAACATGCATTGCGCATTCCCGCCACTAAAGATCAGCGTGGAAATTGATGAAGTCTGCAGTGATGTTCAAGATGAAGTCATGACCGAGTTGCAGAACAGTGATGATATCTCCAAGAGTAGGCCTAATAGGCCTAAAGGTAGGTTGGTAATAAACTGGGGCCTGTGAATTCGCGGATGGTATTTAATTTATTGTCAAAAAGAACATTAGAAAGTAGTTTATTATGTTTGATAGGCTAATCCATTGCAAATTTTAAGTTAAACACCAAAGTTAGTGTAACTTGTATTTTGACAGTATCCCATAGCAACGGCTGCCTTAAGAGTTATTTCCCTTTCCAAGATGATTTCGCATGTTTGTTTGTTTTGATAAAATATATGTCTTTGGAAAATGTTTGCCATTGCCCAATCTATGGTACATTTTAATCACCAGGGTGATTGGACGTCAAAAGTCAGTTTAGTTGATTGCATGTAGTTTGAAGATGAAATGAACTGAAATGATGTATAAGATAAGATCTGCTCCGACTGGGTGATGAGGGAAATTTGGCTCAGGCAGCAGCACTACGAACTACTGTTATAACTAATTTCAACTGCTAAAGGATCTTTTACATGCACCCCAATGTGTGCACAGGACCTCTGTTTTCGTAGAAAGAAACTATGTTGTCCCTTGCTAGCCCCTCTGTCCTGCACCACTGACAAGGTGGGAACCACTCTGGAAAATCCTGCGGAACTTTCTCGACCAATGCAGGGATCGAACACCCTAGCTACCTCCATGTTCGCGAGCCAGCATGGTACCTGCTGATCCGCCGTGGCTCACTGCATGTAATTTGAAGTGACCGTTACACATTTAATTAGCTACAAAAACTATTTGTTTTACATTTGAGATCTTAAAAGTCCTTTAATTGGTCTATTTTTGCATGTTTTCTTTCCAGAATACAGCATCCACAGCTGATATAATTGAAGGTTTACCCAATCCACATATTGCTAGTGTGGGTACCATACACGAATCCAGTTAAAAATTGTGTCAACTTTTAAGTGAGACCTTTCTTAAAGAAAAAATGTGTCAATATGTGTGATCAAAAATGGTGATATTAGGCCTATTGTTGGCGATATTATTAGAATTATTTTTTTAAATATTTGAAATTTACCCCATCGATTTTTGATTAAAACAACGTATCATTTGAAAGTGTGCAAGAAGCCTACAGAGACCAACTTCTTTTAATAGGACATAATACTAGTTTCTTCAATCTTTATGAGCTACACTTTTGTGGGTCAATATATTGGTGAGATTTGTAAAGCGTCTGATTATCTTAGTAAACTAATATGGTGTATCATAAGGTGCATTTCTAAAGTAAAAGTAGGGGTAATTTTCTTTTGGTTTTAATACCCGGTAGTATTTACAGTTTTTCAAATGCAAGTTATTGTAGTTTTTGAATGGGTCTTTGTTTTTGCTCCAAATAGTATAAGTGGTGTTTGGTGACATGTACATGTTGTAAAAGTGGTTTCAAGTACCGGTAATACTTAAGTTCCTGTACTTGTTATTTTTAAGTTACTGCATTCGTTAAGTTAATACTTAAATTCCTGTACTTGTTATTTTTTAAATTACTGTATTCGTTGATCATGCATTATGGAAGAGCAAAATCTGCCTATTGTAGGTCTGCCTATTGTAGGTCTTTCTTTAATGTTATAAAAACTATTAATTAGATATAAGGGGTACATAATGTAAGATTTAGATAAAGAGCTAGGCATTCTTGCTATAATAGCTCAAAAATAGATAATGTAAAATGAATACATGTAAATTGAAAATTTCATTCAAATTACTCAATTGCGAGCCAAGATATTAGCCTTTGAAGATTTGGCAAGACGTGTGCAACAATTTCAACCACGGTACTGGTTGTTCGAAGCGAGGTCTCGCCCTTCCATTTGTGGCTTAAATCAAAGTACGGCTGAACTGTTCTAATCTATTTAGTATCGGAGAAATCCGATGCCATCGAGAGTTGATTAAACAATGATGAAAAAATGGTTTGCATATAATTGGGTTTTAGATGAGAATATTTTAAGAAATTTTGAAGTCATAATTGTTACATTCATAATTCGTTATATTTTTAATACATTCTTATACTGCTTCTAGACTTGTTACTTTAACTAAAAAAATGTGACCACAAAACCCTGTCCTGTTTTATACTATTTACACTGGTTACCTGTTAAATATCGAATTGATTTTAAGATTTTGTTACTTACTTTTAAATGCTTAAATAATCTAGTTCCTGTTTACCTCTCACATCTTTTTTTAACTTTATACACCCGGCCCAACATTACGTACATCAGATAAACTACTTTTAAAGCCCAAAACTATTCAACTAGTCTCTTATGGTCAGCGCTCTTTTAGTTATCAAGCACCAGTTTTATGGAATAATCTACCATTTAGTTTAAGATGTTGTACATCTCTATATTCTTTTAAAAAACAACTTAAAACACATTTATTTAATCAGGCTTTTAACTGACTCTGCATGCAATCGTTAACATCTTGTTGTTTATTTATGATTACATTGTCACTTTGTAAAGTGCCTCTGAACATGTTATATGAAAGGGTGCATTATAAATATGCTTTAATAGTAATTCTTACATTTTATCAGGTATTGGTATTTTGAATTGAAGTAATGCAACAAAGGTGGATTTGTAAAAAATGGTTTAATATTTTTTGTACGCCCATATTTATGTGTGGGTGTATCATGTTGTCCCCCATGTCCGTAGGTGAACAATTGACCCCTTGACACAATTCAGGCTACAGTTACAACAGATTTTTTATCAAATTTATGTGAAGCTTTTGGGTAATCAGGGGATGAACCATATCAATTTTCAGAGTTCTGCAACTTGTCATTCATAGGTTAACATTCCTTTCTCAAAACATTGCAAATTTGTATGTTTATGTATTATGTTGTCACCCCACTGTCGCTATGTCCATTCACATGGGTCCCAATTTTTATCCAATTTTGAAAAATAGCTATACATGTATGTCCAAAAGATCTTGGATCCTTTTAATATTGGCACATATTGAACCGTAACTTCATTCCGGTCTTGACAGATTTGGTGTATGTGAATAATTAGGACTGTTTGAAGATTAACCCCCTTATTTTTCAAATTTGGCGTGAAGCAATCTGTGACTTTGTGCTCCAGAGATATATCATCTGTCTGGATAGAGATCAGAATTTTTTGAAGATCCATCATCTAAGTGTCCCTATAAAATAGACTACTGTTGAGATATATAGCGGCTTTATTGTCGTATTTCTGTAAGCAGGAAAGATTCTATTTCTTTGAGTCTTCATTAACGTCAAAATGTTTCACCTGTATACTTTAGATAATATATAGACATGTAGAAATCATTTGCTTATACATTGATTTATAATCTTTATAATAATATTTTGTAGTCTCTTGCAGAATTTATGCCATAATTATTCACTTTTACTATGTTTTCAACCTTTTTATTATTCTGTAGATCCTCCCATTTACTATGACTGCTGGGCTTTTTCAACCAAACTTAAAGTATTGTTTCAAAATGTTCATTAAATTGATATCAGTAGGTATGTCAGTATTATTTCTAATTATGTGTATTATCAAAAGCAAATTTATAATAAACTATTTTCCGTATCTTATAATCCTTTTTGTTTCCTTAAAAGGTAAAATCTATTATATACCATATATACATACTTTAATCAGGACTTCTATATGATTTTATCTGTGTGGATATTATAAGTTTTCATAGATCTGATGATTTGATTTTGTTAAACCATTTTTAGGTGTTACTGTACAACAAAATTATTTGGTGTAAAGTGCATATTAAACCTTTTTGGGTGGCAGCAAAAGTTGCCACCAAGAAGGGTGTAAGCATAACACCATATACAGGCATTGTGGGTTTAAAATGCACCTTCTGAAGTGAAGTGAGAGTATACACCTACCAAGTGTGTCTTCTTTATTACCCCATTATAGGTGTAATGTTCTACTCCCTGTTGTGTGTTATTTTAACTTATAAAAAGTGTAAACCTACACTTCATCCAGTGCAAATTAAGAGGAGTTGAGATAAGTGTAATGGGCTGTTTACCCTCAAAGTAGTGTAATGTTACATCATTTGAAGGATATGCTTTCTCTAGTTACAGTGTAAACCTAGCAGGGGTTGGGTGTATTTTGATGGACAAAACACCATATAAGGAATAAGGTATGAAAGACACTGTGAGTGTGTATACTCGTGTAAAGTGACTTAAAATTTTTAACAGTGTAGACTGGATTTGTGTTGATGGAACTGTCCCATTTGAGAATGTCTGTCCCTCATCTGTTGATGATAGGCCTACTGCACGAGCCTGATTGTTTGTTGTTCTGGATCGTGAAGCTCGGACAGGTATGACATAGTCGCTAGACAGACGAGAAGGGGCTGTGGTGGAGCGTGATCTACGACGTCTGGAGCCTGTTTTTGGCATTGTGGTCGGTGACCTGTATGAACAAACAGTGACTGATAAGCTACTCGGCAACTGACATGTACCAGAGCAGGCAATGCTGACCCCCAGCATCATCACAGTGTTGGACACACAATTACAAAATCAATCTAATGTCATTTTAGAGATGGGATTGAAGCACCGGCCTAATCAAACATAATTAGATATTGGAAATTTTGGATAAAAAATTGAAATACATTCATGGACTGCACAAAGCAGAATATGAAATAAAGCGCCAAATTAATCGTTGGCAAAGACATTCATACGCTGCACAAAGCAGAAGATAAAAATAAGCACCGTATATATACGGAGACAAAAAATAAAGACATTCATACACTGCACTTAAAGGCAGAAGATAAAAATAAATCACCATATATAATGGAGACAAAGAAAATAAAAAATAAGCACCGTATATTAACGGAGACAAAATTAAGCAGACATTCATAGGCTGCACTGAAAAACATAAGATAAAAATAAATCACCATATAAAACGGTGATAAATACATTCATACACTGCACTTAAAAGCAGAAGATAAAAATAATTCACCATATAAAATGATGACACAGACATACATATACTGCACAAAGTAGTAGATAAAATTAAAGCACCGGTGACAAAAAATCAAGGAATCTTCCTATACTATATACTGTACAGCAAAATAAAATTAGGCCTATATCCGTATAGACATGAAATATCATTTTAATAACTCTGAACTAGGCCAGTGCTTCCCCAATCTAGATAAAAATGTTAATAAAAACCTCTCCTATGTGTTATAGCAATAGCGGACTCTACACTTTTAGCACATTTGGACATACCAGAACCATTCAAATGTACGCCATCCTTATCACATATAAGAGATTCAGGATTTTGCCAAAATCCGCCGTGGGTCCAGAAGGTTTTGTGTTTAACATCAGATGTCAATGCTCTTATTTTGTTATTGACAACATGTATTTTGTCGTTGTAACCTGTTGGACAATTTTATTTAGATCTTGAAAGAAGTTGTCCTATAATAATATATTTGACATTGAAGCTATAAAACAGATAATTGGAAAAGTGAAAAACATCCTTAGCAAGTTTGCATGGATCAGTTGACTTATTCTTTGATGACAGGTCATTGCCACCTATCTGTAGAAAAACACAATTATAATAATTAGAATTTAAGATTGATGTTTGAGAATGATTTTTTATAGATTTAGCACCATTGCAAACAGTACCACCCCCAATACCATGAAAATCTACTTGAATTTCTGTTCCATCAAGTCCTACATTTAACCATTGGAAATAGTTTTCTGCACAAAATTTTTCTAAACACTGGACATATGAATGACCAACAACAAGAACTTTGAGGACCATGATGATCTGTAAATCTGCATCAAAGTATACACAAAATTAGAAAATTCTACTCACTGAATGAAGATCTAAATTAAAAAAAATTTAAACAATGGATACTTAATAGTAGGGGTCGAACTCCCAGATCCGTGACCAATTTCCGGGAGGAAGGTTTGACGATTGATTCCGGTAGGAGGGACTGTTCTGAGGATTTGTGCAGTTTGCAACCTCTGGAAAGCGTGGGCAACTCTCAGGAGAGGCAAAAATCCAAGATGGCGGCCGAAATAGCACAGAGACGTATAGTTGGGTGCTAATGTCATCAAAGCGTCCTTGTAATATGTCATTTTTATATTTTTCGGGGTCGCTGAATCCACTAAGATCACTCGCAAGTCATTTTGATGCACCCATATCCCAATATGGCGGAAATCTGGCTGAGATGGTGGAAAAATCGAAAAATAATGTTATATATTCTAATAAGGCAAATATGGGCTTGTAATACATCGTTTTTAAGGGTATTCATGGATGCTTAGTTCATTTTTGATGGTCAATCAATGAAATCTACATCAAAAGACTGCCCCTTTCGTCTAACTGCTAGAGACCCCGGCTTCATCTGAGAAACATAGCTTGATAAAACTAAAACATCAGTATCTTCTGCGTCTAGAAAAAACTACAAGTTCGTCGGTTCCAATCGATCTCAGTTGTGCATAAATGTAAAACAAAGTGGTCACATTCGAAAAGTTGGAACCTACAGTTTTTCGGCCGTTAGATCATAACAGTTCTTTTGGATAGAGTAAATTAACTGAATACCTGGGTATTTTTTTACTAATGTATTGAACTCTTTATGTAGAAACACTTGTTGATGGTATTGTATATACATGGTAGGATTATGCAGTGAAAATTTTCAATCTAGCTTTGAAACGACACCCAAAAGCGAAAACGATCGTATTTGTGAATGACCCATACGATCTTCCGATCTCGCCAAAATATTCTGAACGCAATCTGCGTTCAGAACAGTACCAAGGTGGTACCAAGAACATTTATATCAAGGTCGATAGTAAATTTCTGAACGCTCGAGAATTCTCCAATTTCCTTTCAAAAGATGCTTATAAAGTGACACTACAAGTGTTACTACATAAAGAGTTCGATAAATAAGTAGAACACACCCAGGTATTCAGTTCATTAACTCTATCCGAAAGAACTGTAATTATCTAACAGCCGACATCTGTAGGTTTCCAACTGGCAACGACGAACATGTAGTTATAGACGCAGAAGATACCGATGTTTTGGTTTTTATCAAGCTATATTTCTCAGTTGGAGCCGAGGTCTCTAGCAGTTAGACGAAAGGGGCAGTTTTTTGATGCACAAAGATTACTGCCATGTGATGTGGCGCTACGTATGGTTCAGTTCCACTCGATAACCGGTAGTGATATACAATGTCGTGATTTTTTGGCCATTTCAAAAAGACTCTATGTAAGTCCACATTTAGTGCAGTTGCATCATTGTTAGATGTTTAGGTGTCGCATTAACTTTATCCGATAACCAGGTAGCCTCCATGGAACAATTTGTGCTGAGATGTATCTATAATGACAAATAATCCACAACTGTAGCTTGTGGTAGAGCTAGTAAATGGCTAAAGATGAAAAGCAATGCACACGCCGTATCCTACCTGATGAAGATAGTCTGGAACAGCACATAAAAAGAGTGAACTATCAAGCATATATCATGCTAAGTTACAATGTCAGTAAAGTAGCTGGTCCACTCGGACGTGGATGGGAGTTGAAAGAGAGAATGTGTGTGTTCCTGTAGGGTATAAAAACCCGGCCGTGCCATTTAAATTCAGATCATCGGTAGATATTGAGGATGGTAATGATGATGAGGATAATGATACCTCTGTTAGTGACACATCTGAGTCTGACAGTGCACTAGACACGGACTCTGATTGAAGGCTGTCGTCTTGAAAGATTTGTATGAAACGTATATGCCTATGAATAGAAATTATGATATTAGTAGGTGCTATATGAATGACTCATTGCGTATATAATGGTGTTTTCCGCATCTTTGTATCTTCTGTGCTCTGACATTTGTTTCATATTTAACATCTAATGTCGATTTCATTGACACGAGACCATCAAAAATGAACTAAGCATCTATGAAAACCCTAAAAACGATATATTACAAGCCCATATTTGCCTTACTAGAATATATAACATTATTTTTCGTTTTTTCTACAATCTCAGCCAGATTTCCGACATATTGGGATATGGGTGCATCAAAATGACTTGCAAGTGATCTTAGTGGATTCAACGACCCTGAAAACTATAAAAATGACATATTACAAGGGCGCTTTGATGACATTAGCACCCAACTACGTCTCTGTGCTATTTCGGCCGCCATCTTGGATTTTTCCAGAGGTTGCAAACTGCACAAATCCTCAGAACAGTCCTCCCTACCAGAATCAATCGTCGAACCTTCCTCCCCGGAAATTGGTCACGGATCTGGGAGTTCGACCCCTACTATAATCATTTAAGAGGTTTAACCATTAATACATGTAGTTACTGTGAGAAAAATTCCTTCATTGCTTGTTCAGTGTGATTGAAAACCAAAAGACCTGTTTATAACTGAGCGGTAGTGAACTAGTTACCAACACATAGCCAGCTGATTGGATAAGTGAATAAGGACAACCCAATCATAATTGCCCATTTGGGGAAACCATGCAGCTATCACATGTTATTTGATCTGAGTGTACTAAAGACAGCTGTATTTTTCAGGCTGAAACATTGTATCCCTATAAGCTAATAGTTACAATGATGTAGTATGTACTTTTATTTAAAGTGAATGGTTAAAGAGATAGAGTGGCCAATTGATAAAATTTTCTCATCCTGCATCATTAACTATTTTATTTACATTAAAATATGTTGTCTGCCAGGCATCATATTGAAATGCTTGGTTATAGCAAGAACCTTTTTTATAAGCCGCATTTGAGTATTTAGCTTCGTATTTAATTGATATTGCCACGCATGCGTCTCAGACAGGAACTTGTCTTGTCAATAACATTGAGAAAAACACGTCTTCGTTCAACATTATTTGACAAAAAATGTAATTTAACGATGTCGGGAATGTTAAAGACCCTCAAAGTCATTGAAATGCCTATATATGATTCTGAATCGGATTATATCGATTACGCCGATTCTGAAGACGGTATTTCTGATGAAAATGATTTAAAATGATATGGAAATTATAGATCAACTTATCCTCTTCAACTTTTTTATTGGCGTCAAGAGTCTATCACTTATAATTATTCGGCAGTAGTTGATTGTAATAGGCATACAAAATATTTCATGTTAAGTTTTTTTTAGCCTGACCACTTAACCGGTTAAGGGTTAATAAATTGTAGATGTTATTTTTGTGAAAAATCATTGGAAGAAGCGATGACATGTTGGGGCTGTACGGATTGCAAAGGAAACAATGTAACGTTTTGTGAATTGTTGAAGTTGACATTTTGTTTGTTGACCCCATGACCTGTGATGTGTAGATCACATGATATGGATATAATGGCTATACTGAATGTGTCTGAAATACCTCTCCACATGTAGCGTGTCTCAGATGTTCAGATTGTGACTAAACTTGTACTTGAAATCATTGTATATAATTCTTATGTTTAAATGCATCATTTATGTAATTGCATTCTCATTCTCTGAGGAAGTAAGTTTTTACACTTATGAAACGATAGATTGTATAAATGACGGTTTTGGGATACTCATGACTTTGTTTTTAACCACTCCTACTACTGGTGTCACCATATCAAGTTTATTATGACATAGATCTAAAGTTTAAGTTATTCAAATGGTATTGGATTATTTTCTTTTTATATTTATTTGGATTCACATGAAGATGTGGGCATATATGAATACAAGAGAAATAATAAAAATACATCATTTGTTTATTATTTATTGTAGCGACGGAATCCAAGGACAATAGGACAGTACAGTATTACATAAAATGAGAGGGAAATTGTTAACTCTTGAGAGTTACTTTAAATAGTAAGAGCGCCTGGGCAGGGGAAACGTAAATAGATTGCATATGGTATGGGGTGAAGAGCTTGGTAGATATATATACAATGAGTTCAAATGTCAGACTTTTGAACTCATTGTATATATATCTTCTTTGTGGTTTAAATGGTATAGTAAATTCTTATAATCAATTAAGTTTTCAGTTAGTTGTAATCAGATTTTAGTATTTTGTAAATGTTTTTATTGCTGACAAAAGAAACCAGGCAAGATATGGCCATATTTTGCAAGAGATGGATAGAGAACAAGTTGAAAACAAAAGCGATTTTTCGTATAATCAGGGTCATAATCCAAACATGATTTTTCATACAATCAGGGCCCACAATCCAGGAAGTTACGGTCCAATATACTCAAATATAATTATAAAGGAACCACGATCTTTGGATCATCAACATACATTTCAAGTTTAATTAAAATCAAATCAAATTTTGATGTCTAGAGTGTCCGCAAATCTTGACATTACATACTTTTACACTATGTGTACAAGGAGCGGACATTCTGTCTGTCAGTTTCCGTCAGATTTTTACGAAATTCGAACTCAGTCTTTATTAATGCATAACAGTGATATATTGATACTGTTTTTAAAAATTGAATACAAATCTTGATTTCTTGCAGGTCCACAAGCTAAAAATGTGATTTTTTGGAACAACCAGGGGCCATAATCCTGGAAGTTACTTATACTACATCCATTGCATCCAAAATATTCAATTACAGAAACGCATTATCTAACATCAATGCAAAACAATTATATGATAACTCTCTACCCTGTTCTTGCTCTATGTTGTCCTTCATTTACCACTGGTGATTTGAACATAGTCCAGTAAACTAAGTTACATGAATTTTTGTCTAAAGGACCCAAATACCATTTTCATGGGATGAAAATTTCAAACTTACACTAGATCATGGGCCAAGAGGGAAGATGTTATCTCTGATACTCTCTCAGATTGGACTAAATCTATCAGTCGTTTACTTACACGAAGAATTTATATGCAACGTTTTTTAGTTGACACTATGCCTAAATCCATTTTCAATGATGTTAGCATTGTTGAAAATCTCAACGCCTTACATGACAAGTATCTCATTGTTCCGGCTGACAAAGCGCCCAATAACATAGTGTTAATATTTAAACGATATAATTATGACTGTCAGTTCAAAGAACTTACTTCCGGAAAATCAATCGACAGTGCTCTACTCTTAGTAAGGATGAAATTATATCCAATCACAGATCTGTACTCACTTCATTTGGTACTCCATGTGGAGATACTTATACAGATCTGCCCCTGTTATATTGTATACCTAAACTACATAAAAATCCCTGCAAGCAACGTTTTATAGCAGGTTCATCCCGTTGTTCCACAAAATTACTTTCAAAAGTATTGACATCTATACTAACGACAGTGAAAGAGAGTATTCAAAAATATTGCGACAAAATATACTCTCGTAGTGGTTTTAATCAAATGTGGATATTAAAAAAATCCATAGAATTACTTGATGGTTTGCAATCTAGATCACTTGCATCAGTTTGATTTTTCTACTTTGTACACTAAAATTCCTCATAGTAAATTAAAAGCTCAGTTGACATTATTCACAGTGTCTTTTCATCTAAATCGGGAAATGTTAGATAACAATATTTAGTTGTGAATTACAATTCCACACATTTTGTTAAGAACCATAGTGATTCCAAAAATAAATTCCCCGCCAACAAGATAATTCAGATGTTGGATTTTTTAATTGATGATATCTTTGTTTTGCGAATCGGCTAGATTAAAGATCAATCGGCTAAAGCCGACAAAAAACAGCCGATTAAGATTCCTGGTCCCAACAAACGCGTTACGCGAGAGCTTGTTCCTTTTAATCTGATTTTTAAAGTAGATTGAGACATTTGTCATCTAAGCTTCAACTACAGGGATACTTGCGAACTAAACTTATTAAAACCTTCAAAAAGTTTTATGACTGTCATAATGACTTGATTGGTAAATATAACATGTCTCTCTCGGCTATTATTCTAGATGTATTTAATTGACGTGTATACTATCTCCCTGATAATGGCTGTCTACTACATCGATCGTTAACACTGTTCATCACATGCATTTTGCATACCGATAGTTCATTGGCCAATCACTCTGTTCTACTGACATTTCGTCTAATAGGTTGGATGCAGCTATAGCAGGGGTGGCGGCAGGCAGGGTAAGCTTACTCTTCCGGACACCTGATACCACTGTTTGTCATGTATTTTGTACATGGTGAACAGTCCATATGCTGATTACACTATTTTGCCTTATTACACTATTTTGCCTAAACCGTTTCTTTAAGACTTTGAATTTTGTCTTATGGTTTGGATTGTTCGTACTTGGTTTTGTTTTATTTCGGATATGCGCGATTATCGAAAAGAACTGAGATCTTTGTTATATAAACATAAATTAAAAGTTTCACCAAAATCGGATAAAAATCAAAATCGTGACCCCTAGAGGGTCCACAACCTTGATACACCATATTTTTTTTTAACACTATTTGCCATTTTGTCCGTCAGTTTTGGTCCGATATTCGTGAAATTTGAACTCAACCATCATTAGGATATAACAGTGAAATATTGACACGTTTTTTTTTAATTGAATAAAAATTGTAACCACAAGCTCATAATTCAGGAAGTGATGATCAAATATGCACGAATATTGAAACGAACCAAAACCCTTGGGTTGTAAAGATGTATTTCAAGTTTCATTAAAACAGATGGGCGCATAAAAACAAATCCATCAACAATTACAGTGTCTAAAACCTTGACAAGGTTTACGTTAGAAAGGGCAAAAAGTCGTGGAATGCCGAAAATCGATAGGGTACATCCTCATGACCACAACGCTTTATGCCAAATTAGAAAAGATCCCGTAAAAAACTCTGACACATTTTTGATAAATTTTAAGACCTCTTCCAATACTAATGCTATTTACACTAAGGACCTTGTTATCATTCAGGTTTGATGAAAAAAGGAAAGAAACTGAGCGTTTTTGGATGAATGTTGATGGTATTTAACACTTTCTGGACAGCAAATTGAATATGTGTATTAGATTATAGATGGTAAGCTCAGTTTCTTTCCTTTTTTCATCAAATATGAATGATACCGGGTCCCTAGTGTTATTTCCCATTATTTTGGATAAGCAATCTTTTCTTACCTAACTAACTTTAATTTATTTTGCAGATATACATGTAAGTAAATATCATGTGCTTGTCATTATAGACGTGCATAAAAGTTAAACAAGTGTTTGCCATAGAAGATACGCCCACATTTTGCAACAGATGCACAGAGAACAACCATAAAAAAATATATCGTACAATCATGAGCCTTAATCCAGAATGTTATAGTCCGACATGCTTCAATATTGAAAGGAGCCGAGATATTGGGACATAAATATATACTTTTTCGTACAATCAAGGGTCAGAATCCATAAAGGGTCATAATCCATAACGTTATGGTCCGATGTCAGTAATATTTTAACATGTACTTCGATTTTTCGATGGATATAAGCTGATAGGCACCATGGTATTTCTTCATAACACAAATTGTAGTTTTTGTCTATCTCGTACAATAACAACACTATTATAAAAATTATGCCTGTCAGCAAATCGCTAGTTTAGTTACCTAATTCCATTGGAGATTCTGTTGGAAAAATAGATTTTTAAAATCAGATAAAAATTGTGACTTCTGGAGGGACCACAAGCCAAAAACGCAATTTTTCGTACAATCAGCGGCCAAAATTCAGGAAGTTACGACCCGATATGTGCGAGTATCGAAAGAAACCAAGATCTTTGGTTTATTAACATGCATTTCAAGCATCATCAAAATAGGATCAAAATTGTGCCCTCAAGCTAAAACCGTGATTTTTCGTACAATATGGGGCCATAATCATGGAAGTTACTGTCCGATACATGCCAATATTGAAAGGAATCAAGATCTTAGGGAGAAAAACCTATATTTCATGTATTGTAGATTGTCCACAAACAAATTGTGGATAGATGTCTAGACGGCGGGGTATAAAAAAACACATGTGAACAGACAACCAGGAGCGATGACAAAATACATCCACGTGAAAATGTGGTGGTATAAAAGCAAAACACCCAAACATATAGGGGTCATAAATTATGCGGTGGTACAACAATAATTTTACATTTGGAGATTCTGCTGTTTCCATTAATAATTCTAATTTACAGATGGTGGGGATCCCTTTTCAATTCTACCATGTAACGGCTCTTTTTCGCAAATATTCTGAAAAGTAAATATAGCAAAATACACCAAAAGTTCTCTCTAATGTACTAATGTACACAAATACAAAACAGGATGCATGCTCCACACTCAGTAAGCGGTAAAGTAACGTTATAGTAATTTGGGGCTAATTGTTACTACGCGTAATAATACTTTGAATGGAATGGGTTTGATGTCTCCGCTACACAATAGAGAAAGAAACAGGGTTTAATGTCCACTCGACACAATAATTTAATCATTTGGAAACAAGCATATACATGTAACTAGTAATTTTAATTTCAAAGCTTATGGGCACAATTTAAGAGTTTCTACCTAGTTTTCATCGAAATTCTGTTTTTACATTAAGTCTGGACACAAGGCATTTGTCACAGACTTTGTCAAGTACAAATTTTCCAAGAACGTATATAAAGCCGCAACATAAGGCACCTGTCGCACACTTCATCAGGCGTAAACAAGCCAATTGTTAGACTGATGTCTCCTTCCGAAAATAAAAACCTGAGGCTGCCAGGCAGGATACGCCGACAATTTGTAAGAGATGAATAGAGAACAAGCTAAACAAAAAGCAATTTTTCGAACAATCAAGGGCCATAATTCAAGAAGTTACGATCCGATATGCACGAATAACAACAGGACCAAGATCTTTGGGTTACAAAGATATATTTCAAGTTTCATTATTGTGACTTCTAGATGGTCCACAACCTTGATATACCAGGCACCGAGTTCACAAAGCATTCTCAGACGTAAGTTAAGAATTTTCTCAAACTTGTACACCTTATTTTAACTAAAATATAGCCCTTTATAACAATTTTGTTGTTTTGATATATCAAATACATCAATAAAAAACTGTATGGGCAAAGTTTTGTGTTTCTGCATTAAAGATATTTCTCATAAACAGTGTTTCAAAGTTGCGCAAATTCTCAACTTAAATCTGCGAATGCTTTGTGAACTCAGGGCTAGATGTTTACACTATTTGAGTACGTGAGGGCGTCCATTTTGTCTGGCAGTTTAGGTCAGATTTTCATGAATTTCAAACTTAACCATCATTAGGGTGTAACAGTGATATACTAACACATTTTTCTAAACCGGATAATACTTGTGACCTCTATAGGGACCACAAACTAAAAACGCGATTTTTCATACAATAATGGGCCATAATTCAGGAAGTAAAGATCCAATATGCGCGAATATCGAAAGCAACCACGATCTCTGGGTTATAACCATGCATTTCAAGTTTCATCAAAATTGAATAAAAATTATGACCTCTGCAGGGCCCACAACAATGATAAACCAAGTGGCGATCATTTTGTCCGGCAGCTTTGGTCTGATTTTCACAAAGTTCGAATTCAACCTTCCTTACGGTGTAACGGCGATATATTCAAATCTTATTTCAAATCGGATAATAAATGTGACCTCTAGAGGGAACACAAGCTAAAAAATGTGTTTTTTGTACAATCAGGGGTCATAATTTAGGATGTTAAGATCCAATATGAGCAAAAAATAAAAGGAACCAAGACCTTTGGATTAAAAATATGTGCTTCAAGTTTCATCGAAATCTGATTAAAATTGTGAACTCTACAGGGTCCACAACCTTGATATAGCATATTTTTACACTATTCGCGTAAAGGTGACATCTTTTTAAAATTGGATAAGAATTGTGAACCATATTTTTACACTATTTCGCGTACAAGCGGCAGCCATTTTGTCCGGCAGTTTTGGTCCGATTATCATGAAGTTCAAACTCATAACAATCTGATTAAAACACAGATCCAATTTCGTTTCGTTTTTTATAGTTCAAAATTTCGTTTTTACTTGTCTTCACTACTCTTGGATCTGGAGGACTTGTTATTTAACTAGTGTTATGCCTGAAATGATGGGTCAGCCAATCAAATGGTCTGTCGAATCGACCGTTTGGCCTTTTCATGCGTGGAACTGTGGGTAGATATTACCAGTCAATGACGTCTATACTAAAACCAGCTGATAGAAATCAAAACAAAAGAAAAGCATATTTTAAAAAGCATGGCGGTCGCCAATTGGTTAATCGAATGACTGACGTTATCGGGCCAAATGTCCCGTGCTTGATTCCTGACGTCATAGAACGTGAGCTCCCACTATAACTTGTTAGATCTACATGAGTGTTTGTCACCGAAAGTATAAAAAAAAAAAAAACGAAATATAGATCTATATTTTAATTAGATTGTATTCATAACTGCTTTTAAAGATAGGTTGCCAGGCAACGAAACATACGCCCACAGTAGCTAAATCGTCCAGACAGTCAACAAATTTTTACTTTTTTTGGTAATGAAACATTTATAATATACTAAAATCTGATTAAGAGTATCAACTCATTAAGTAATTATGAGAAAATCATTACAATTTGTTTGGTTTGTATAAAGTTCTGTCCTGCCCCACGATAACGTTTAGTATACAAAACATTTAACATCATGGTTTTAGCTGTTCAGTAATCAAAATTGAATATACATGTTTATCTCAAAACCTTAAACTCTGTGCATCAATTTGAAGTTAAACAGATGATGAGTTTGGCCTCTAGAGCGTAACAAAAGTTTTTCAAAGTGGTCAAGGGAGATAACTCTGGCAGTAATTATCAGAATTCGCTGCAAATCAATAGGTTTCTTCGTCTCATGACCTTAAACACTGTGTATAAATTTAAAGTCAATCGGATATTAACTTTTCTCTCTAGAGTGTCCACAAGATTTTTGAAGTGATCAAGGGCCATAAGTCTGGTAGTTATTATCCGCAATCACTGAAAATCAATAGGCCTCTTCGTGTATCGATCTGAAGTCAATACATTGTATGATGCTAAGTTTGGCTTCTAGAGCGTCACAAGTTTTTTCAACGTGATCAAAGGAGATAACTTTGGCCCCTAGAGCGACAAACGAATGGATAGGGACGACAATATACGACCACATTTCAATGTGGGCGTATAAAAAGACGATTTTTCGTATAATCAGGGTCCATAATTCAGAAAGTTAAGATCCAACACGCGCAAATATCGAAAGGAACCAAGATCTTTGGGTTATAAACATGCATTTGAATTTCAATGAAAATCGGTTCCAAAGCTAAAAACGTAATTTTTCGGACAATCAGAGGGTTTCGATCTGATAAATGCCAATATCAAGCAGTCAAGATCGTTTGGGTATAAACCTATATTTCAAGTTTCGTCAAAATCGAATGAAAATTGTGTCCTGTAGAGAGTCCACAATTTTTAACGGACGGACGGATGGACAGGGGCAAAAACAATATACGTCCACATGAAAATGGGGGTGGGGGTATTAAAGGCGATTTTTCGTACAATCAGGGACCATAATTAAGGAAGTTACCATCTGATATACGTAAATATCGAAAGGAATTAATATCTGTGGGTTATAAACAAACATTTCAAGTTTTATCAGTTCAAAATTGTGACCTCAAGAGGGTCCACAAGCTAAACTCATGATATTTTGTACAATTAGGGGCCATAATTCAGAAAGTTACGATCCGATATGCGCAAATATCAAGATGAACAAAGTTCTATGGGTTATAAACATACATTTGAAGTTTCATCAAAACCGATTCAAAATTGTGACCTCTAGAGTGGTCCACAAGTTAAAATCATGATTTTTCGTACAATCAGGGGGTCATAATCCATGAAGCTTCGTTACGATACATGCCAATATCGAAAGCAACCGAGATCTTTTGGGAGATAAACCGTCCACAACCTTCATATTACATACTTGCAAACAATTTGCACACAAGGAGTGAAAATTTTGGCAGGCAGTTTCAGTTCAGTTTTCACAAAATTCACACTCAACAGTCATTAGGGTGTAATTGACATACATTTAGATGGGTTTTTTTAAATCAAATAAAAATTGTTAAATGTGATTTTTTTTACAATCAGGGGCCTTAATCCAGGAAGTTATGGTCTAATCTGCGCAAATATCTTTGGGTCATAAACATACATTTCAAGTTTCATCAAAATTGTATCAAAATTGTGACCTTTAGATGAAAATTGTGCAATCTAGAGTGTCCACAAGCTAAAAAGATAGGTTGCCAGGCAACGAAACATACGCCCACAGCAGCTAAATCGTTCGGGTAGTCAACAAGGGTTGTCGCATATGGTAATGAAACATTTGTAATACACTAAAATCTGATTAAGAGGAACAAATCATTATGTAATTATCTGAAAATCATTAGAATTTGTTTGCTTTTTATAAAAGTTTTGCCCCACGCTAACAATTAGTATCCTGGATTTAGCAGTTCAGTTATCAAAATTCATTGAAAATCAAAATACTTGTTCGTTCCAACACCTTAAACTCTGTGTATCAATCTGAAGTCAATCGGATGATAAGTTTGGCCTCTATAACGTCACAAGGTTTTTTGAAGTGATCAAGGGAGACAACTCTGTGAGTAATTATTTGAAATTGCCCAAAATTAATAGGCTTCTTCGTCTCATGACCTTAAACAGTGTGTGTAAATTTAAAGTCAATCGGATATTAACTTTGGCCTCTAGATCGTCCACAAGATTTTTTTAAGTGATCAAGGGACATAACTCTGGCAGTAATTATCAGAAATCGCTGAAAATCAATAGGCGTCTTCGTCTCATGACCTTAAACACTGTGTATAAATTTAAACTCAATCAATTATTAACTTTGGCCTCTAAAGCGTCCACAAGACTTTGTGGAGTGATCAAGGGCCATAACTCTGGCACTAATTATCGGAAATCCTTGAAAATCAATAGGCTTTTTCGTCTTATGACCTTAAACACTGTGTATAAATTCAAAGCCAATCGGATATTAACTATGGCCTCTAGAGCGTCCACAAGATTTTATGAAGTGATCAAGGGCCATAACGCTAATAGTTATTATCGGAAATTGCTGAAAAACAACAGGATTCTTCGTCTCGTGACCTTAAACACTGTGTATAAATTTGAAGTCAATCGGATATTAACTATGGCCTCTAGAGCGTCCGCAAGATTTTATGAAGTGATCAAGGGCCATAACGCTAATAGTTATTATCGGAAATTGCTGAAAAACAACAGGATTCTTCGTCTCATGACCTTAAACACTGTGTATAAATTTGAAGTCAATCGGATATTAACTTTAGCCTCTAGAGGCGGACAGACGGACGGACAGGGGCGACGACAATATACAACCACATTTCATTGTGGGCATATAAAAAGGGAAGAAACTACCCTTGCTTGTTTGCGATATCACCTCGGTGGAAGCGGACGTTAAATAAAGCTATTACCTGGATACGTGTATTAGATTCTAAATGGCAAGGGTAGTTTATTTTCCTTTTATCGTAAAACCTGGACGATACCCGGTCCCTAGTGCAGGTAAAGTGAGAAAACAAAATTATCTCATCTACTTTGCAAAATAAAGTGCCCGAAATCTAATAAAACACTAATTTTACAGGCTGGAATTAGATAAGAGGGCTCTTCTTTCCAAGACATTAGATATGAATAAATGTTTTTCTTTTAGTGTTTAGTTTCCTGGGGTTTTGAGTGGTTTTTTTTTTCTTTGAGTTCTAATATGGAGCGCCATCCAAATGCTTAAATTGACTTACAATAAAATAAACGGGTGAAAAGAATTTGAATGAGAATTGTGTTTGTGAATGACGGTTGGATATTATATTAAAATTATGTGACTCGGGCCGTTCACAATATTATCATTATTCCAATTATCTACATGTCGCAATATATGTAACAATGTAGCTCTAATCAATGTTTGTTAATGTCTTGATTTTAAGTTAGGACAGGGTAACAGCTATCCTAAGCTAAAATTGATTTTAGTTAAAATTGTCCTTAAAATAGGTTTGTCAAATGCCACTATTTTAAATTAAGATTAGATTTTAACTTAAAATATTTTTTTAGAGGATTTAAACTAAAATGCTTAAAATCGTTTTGTGAAACTCATCTATCTTAAGTTAGGATGAAATTTTAGTTTAAGACGATTTTAAGGCAGGCTATGGTCCAGATACTGTGATACACAATCTGGGTTTCATCTGAAACAACACCGTCCAGGTTAATATGAAAAGGACGGTAAATGAAATGATCTGATGGGGGGTTGGGATGGCCTAGTGGTCTAGAGTGCCGCGTGGGTGAGGAAGATGGCTGACGATGCAGTGTGAGCTGCAAGGAGCTCTGGTTTAAATCCGTCTCCATCTGCGGTTTGTGTATCGATGGCAAGTTCAGAAGATCACTATAGTGCATAGTTAAGTACCCTAAACGCTTTAGTATTAATATTAACAATCTATTAATTGGAGAAAGCTACTAAAAGCGAACTTTAGTGCTGTTTGTTTACAATTTATCTAGCCAGCCATGGCTAGTGATACGACCAGCTATGGAAGGGAGATAATGCGTTGTAAATTCATCAAAGATTGTACTATGCGAGTAAATGTTGGAAATATTAGACGCATTTCTGCCTCTGAAGTTATAGATGCCATCGAATGTATGTCCGTTGAATCCGACCCTGTAAAGGCGTGTGTCCCACGCGGTTTAAATCGGTACGAAGTTACACTCTCAAGTGAAGAGATTGCGCAAGCTGTATTACATGAAGGAATAAGTGTAAAAGACGAAGTACTAGAAAGTAATTTTGTGTCTAATAAAACAAAAATTGTAAGCATTTTAAACCTTCCGTACTATATAGAAGATCATGTCATCGAAAATAAGTTAAAAAGATGGGATGTACAAATTGAAGGCCATATTCGCTACCCTTTTGATAAAAATACAGGATGTCCAGACGGGACAAGACTTATGAAAGTAATTTTCCCACCTGGTGTAAGCTCCCTTCCCTTCTCCGTTCGGTTCCAAACAATTGAGGGCTTCGAATATTTTGGTCTACGTCACGATGACCAAGACAAAGTCTGCTTCCATTGTCTGTCTAATACCCATCTAAAGGCCGAATGCCCAACCTTCCGGTGCCTAAAGGTTAACCTGACTGGGCATATCCAACGAAAATGTAACACATCTTTCTGTGTGGCTTGCCAAGCTTTTTCGCCTTTATGCGAATGTACCCCAACCATCCAGAACACAAACGAATTCGAGGCTAATAAAAGACATAGAAGTTCATCTTCAATCTCACCTAATACAAATTCTTGCAAAAAATTTAGAGACATGTTAAGCGATCAATCTTCAAGCATGTCCGAAGATGAAACCCGACTGTCTACGAGCGATTCGCCCGAACGGCTACCTTCGGGCGCTTCACATGAACTGTTATCCCCGGGCTTCTCACCTGAACGGCTACCTTCGGGCGCTTCACCTGAACGGCTACCTTCGCGCGCTTCACCTGAACGGTTATCTTCGGACGTTTCATCTGAACTGGTACCTTCGGGTGCTCCAACAAGCAACCAAGAGATACCTTCAGGGGTACCAATAGTCGTCTTAACTCGAATGAATATTAAAGTTAAAAATGGATCCGAAGATAAAAAGACCACTGGAAACATAATGCAAGATGGTATTATTCCAGAACAAAATACGGACCTGTTTAGCCACGAAATAATTGAAATTGATGGAATTGAAGAACGTGATGCCGAAAGTGATGATAACGAGAACAGTGATGTTAATATACATAACACTACCGATAGTGAAGAGGATGATGCCAATAAAGATGATAACCGTAATCGGGTGGATACGAGTCTGTAGCAATACCTTGCCCCCTGTTTCCCAAATATCTTGTCTTTAAAATGGCGCTCTCAATAACGACACAAAACATCAATGGACTAAGATCTATTGAAAAACTCATGAATGTTTTATCTCAATTCCGTAGAAGCAATAACAATATCCTATGCCTCCAAGAAACTTTTTGGGATAATAACTTTATTGACACACATGTTAAATCACATTGGGATGGATCTATCGCCTACAATAATTACGATGTGAATAATAGACGCGGCGTAGCAATCCTCCTTAAATCTGACATAAAGATTCTAGACCAAAAATGTGATAATAATGGGCGTATCATTAATGTTTTAATTGAGTTCGACAATTCACCCTATAATATTATCTCGTATTATGCGCCAAATGTCCTAAAGGAAAGACGTGAGACCCATCTGTCTCTGAGAGAATATGTATCGAAAACTGTACCAAACATCATCACGGGGGATTTTAACGATATCCTCAATCCTTACTATGATATGTCCAAAAACATGAATAACTATTCTAAATCATCAAGCCAACTAATTCAACAGCTTTCGAACGATTTTAACCTGGTTGATGTTTGGAGACATAGGAACCCCGACACTCGACAATTCACCAGAAAACAGTACGTACTAGGAAATCTAAAACAGAGCAGACTTGATATCATACTATGCGACCGATCACTCCTTGTTAATGTCACCCGTGTGTTTATCAGCTATTCCACATTCAGTGATCATGCCCGTGTAACCATAACACTAGATCCATCGAAATTTGAACGGGGACCTGGCGCCTGGATCCTCAATAATACCCTACTAGCGGACGAGGAGTACCTTTTAAAAGTTACAGACATTATCACGAAAAGTAAAGACTGCCCACTATACAAATCAGAAAAACTAGTATGGTGGGACAATTTAAAATATCGTGTGAAAACTTTTTCTATCAGTTTTTCAAAATCAAAATGTCAGACTGAGAGAAATAAATATTACAGGATACAAAACAAACTAAAAATTGAATACGACAAAGCCTCCAGAATACCTAACTTCGATATGACACGCTTAAAAATCCTAGAACAAGAGCTTTATGATTATGAATCAGAAAAATGTAAAAGTGCAATATTAAGATCCAAATCACAATTTACCCTGGATTCCGACCGAAATACGAGCTATTTTCTAAATTTAGAGCGAGCGAACAAAGAAAAGAACAGCATAAAAGAGCTACGATATAATAATGATTTACTAAATACAACGGAAGACATTATGGAAGCAGAATATGACTTCTATTCACGCCTCTATTCAAAAAGTACCACTGACAAACATGCCCAGGATTTCATCTTCAATTCAACTTTCAAACATTTAAACACCAAACAAAGTGAATCGTGTGAACGACCCCTTAGCCAAAGTGAATTGTATAAAGCTCTGACCGGAATGTCTAAACGAAAAACCCCGGGAATGGATGGTCTCACTGTTGAGTTTTTTATTCGACTGTGGGATGTTATTGGCCCTCCATATACAGAAATAATACAACAATGTATAAATACAGGCGAATTGACTCGCAGCATGAAAATCGGAATATTAACGCTACACTATAAAGATAGGTTGCCAGGCAACGAAACATACGCCCACAACAGCTAAGTCGTCCGGGCAGTCAACAAGGGTTGTCGCATATTATTTCTTTTATCAGTAAAGAGAACATTTACAACACATGATAATCTTATTACGAGTAATAGCCCATTAAATAATTATCAGAAATGATTAGAATAGTTTTGATGGTTTGTCTCAAGGCCTTTGTCCACAAGATATTTCAAAGTGATCAAGTGCCAGAAATTATCAGATATCACTGAAAATCAAATAGGATTCTTCGTCTCATGACCCTAAACACTGTGTATAAATTTAAATTCAATCGGATATTAACTTTAGCCTCTAGAGCGTTCACAGGGTTTTCCAAAGTGATCAAGAGTCATAACTCTGGCAGTAATTATCGGATATCGCTGAAAATAAATAGGCTATTTTGTATCATGACCGTAAATAGTGTGTATAAATTTAAAGTCAATCGAATATTAACTTTAGATTTTTCAAAGTGATCAAGGGTCATAACTCTGGCAGTAATTATCGGATATTGCTGAAAATCAATAGGCTTCTTTGTATCATGACTTTAAACACCGTGTATAAATTTAAATTCAATCGGATATTAACTTTAGCCTCTAAAGCGTTCACAAGATTTTTCAAAGTGATCAAGGGTCATAACTCTGGTAGTAATTATCGGATATTACCGAAAATCAATAGGCTTCTTCGTCTCATGCCCTTAAACACTGTGTATAAATTTAAAGTCAATCGGATATTAACTTTAGCCTCTAAAGCATTCACAAGATTTTTCAAAGTGATCAAGGGTCATAACTCTGGCAGTAATTATCAGATATCACCGAAAATCAATAGGCTTCTTCGTCTCATGACCTTAAACACTGTGTATAAATTTAAAGTCAATCGGATATTAACTATAGCCTCTAGAGCGTTCACAAGATTTTTCAAAGTGATCAAGGGTCATAACTCTGGTAGTAATTATCGGATATCACCGAAAATCGATAGGCTTCTTCGTCTCATGCCCTTAAACACTATGTATAAATATAAAATCAATCGAATATTAACTTTAGCCTCTAAAGTGTTCACAAGATTTTTCAAAGTGATCAAGGGTCATAACTCTGGGAGGAATTATCAGATATTGCTGAAAATCAACAGGCTTCTTCGTCTCATGTCCTTAAACACTGTGTATAAATCTAAAGTCAATCGGATATTAACTTTAGCCTTTAAAGCGTTCACAAGATTTTTCAAAGTGATCAAGGGTCATAACTCTGGCAGTAATTATCGGATATCGCTGAAAATCAATAGGCTTCTTTGTATCATGACTTTAATCACCGTGCATAAATTTAAATTCAATCAGATATTAACTTTAGCCTCTAGACCGTTCACAAGATTTTTCAAAGTGATCAAGGGTCATAACTCTGGTAGTAATTATCAGATATCACCAAAAATCAATAGGCTTCTTCGTCTCATGACCTTAAACACTGTGTATAAATTTAAAGTCAATCGGATATTAACTATAGCCTCTAGAGCGTTCACAAGATTTTTCAAAGTGATCAAGGGCCATAACTCTGGTAGTAATTATCGGGTATCGCTGAAAATCAATAGGCTTCCTCGTCTCACGACCTTAAACACCGTGTATAAATTTAAAGTCAATCGGATATCAACTTTAGCCTCTAAAGCGTTCACAAGATTTTTCAAAGTGATCAAGGGTCATAACTCTGGCAGTAATTATCAGATATCACCGAAAATCAATAGGCTTCTTCGTCTCATGACCTTAAACACTGTGTATAAATTTAAAGTCAATCGGATATTAACTATGGCCTCTAGAGCGTTCACAAGATTTTTCAAAGTGATCAAGGGTCATAACTCTGGTAGTAATTATCGGATATCGCTGAAAATCAATAGGCTTCTTCGTCTCATGACCTTAAACACTGTGTATAAATTTAAAGTCAATCGGATATTAACTTTAGCCTCTAGAGTGTTCACAAGAAATTGTGGACGATGGACGGACGGACGGACGGACGGACCGACGGACGGACGGACGGACGGACGGACCGACAGACGGACGGACGGGGGCGACGGCAATATACGACCACATTTCCTTGTGGGCGTATAAAAACAAAGGTGATAAATCCGACCTTAAAAATTGGAGGCCCATCAGCCTTCTGAATGTCGACTATAAAATTTTCTCGAGATGTTTAGCAATGCGAATCAAAGAGGTTCTAAATAACATTATATCAATAGATCAGACCAGTTCTGTACCCAATCGAAATATTGCTAATAACATATGTGCTATACGCGATATCATAGATATATTAATCAACGATAATACGTCTGGTTTTGTAATTCAAATAGACCAAACAAAGGCCTTCGACCTAATAGATCATGATTACCTTTCCCTATGCCTGGGGAAAGTTGGTTTCGGTCAGTTTTTTATAAACAGTATTAAGCTTTTGTATAGAGGCATTAAAAGTTGTGTTTTATGTAACGGTCATTTATCACGACTTTTCGCCATTACACGAGGGATACGACAAGGATGCCCAATATCGGCCCTACTATTCGTTGTTGTGGCCGAGACCCTACATAATATCATCACGAATAATAAAGAGATCAAGGGAATCAACATAAACCCTCAAGTAACCTCAACGATATTTCAACATGCTGACGACTCTACTTTCACGGTTAAAGATATCGCCTCTGTCCACGAGGTTTTAGATACCACAGACATCTACAGTAAAGCTTCGGGAGGACAAATCAATTTTAATAAGACAGTAATACTAGTCATAGGCCCTACTGAGAGTGATCATATTATATATAGTGGTAATACTATTAATTTTGATAAAAACTGTACCAAAATACTTGGTGTGTATCTTGGGCCAAATAAAATACTAGCGGAATCATTAAATTGGAAAGAAGTTCTGAGCAAAATCAAAAATGTTTTAAACCTATGGTCTAAACGATCCTTAACCTTGAAAGGAAAAGCCCTTATCTTAAATACCCTTGCTGCTTCAAAATTATGGTACCGCGTGGCCGTTCTCGATGTCCCAGAATGGGTAGAGCGTACCTTCAAAAATCTGATCCTAGATTTTCTTTGGAACAAGAAACCACCACTTATTAAATATTCCACGATAATAGGCAGTCTTGCCTATGGAGGTCTAAATATTCCGGACCTTAAACTCAAGAAATATGCCATGCGTCTGAATACATTAGGTAAATATACAGACCATAGAAATGATCACAAATGGAAGCAGACAATGACATATTTCTTGAGGAAATATCATAATATGTCATTAGATAGTAATATCCTATATATTAAGTACGATAAAAATTATTTATGCAATCTACCAGCTTACTATTCTGAGATGTTATGTGCATGGGATGAAATAAATAATGGTTTACGCCCTCGACCCTCCACTTTGAGAGAAATACTAGTACAGCCCCTATTCCATAACCCTCTTTTGTCTGATAAAACAGGGACCTTTAATGACCTCAATTTCATTAAAGCGGGGTTTACAACCGTAGCTGACTTAGCCTACGAGGTGATTCCCGGGTTCTACCACGACACTGCCGTGATAGAAGAGATACTACGATACCTTCCCGACGCAAACCCAAAGCTCTTATATAGAACCTTAAATAAGATCCACGGTAGCCTCCCGGGCGAATGGACATATAAAATAAATAATGAAATAGTACCAAGTGTTAGAAATGAGTCTGTCAATCTGTATATCACTGCTGAAAACCAGTCCATTAATATATCGCGGTTTACTGTTAAACTATGTTATACTATATTCGTCATGAAATGTTTTATGACACCAACAAGTACAGCTTACTGGGAAAATTATTCTATAAATATAAATCACGAACACCTTTGGAAATCTATACATTGTACTTATAAAGGAATTGAATGTATTAATAACGACTTTAAAGTGGCACATAACTGTATATTTACTAATGAAAAGCTCTTTAAGTGTAATAAAATCACCACCCCAAACTGCTCCTTCTGTAACAATACAATCGAAAACATCATCCATTTATTCAAAGATTGTAGCTCACTCCAGGGTCTCATAAAAGAGATGCACTCAATCACAGAGTTCTTTTTAAGAAAAAAGGGGTATAGCCACCACGACTTTAATACTTGGCTCCTAGTAGGATATCCTTATACAAAGAACGATAATGTTAGCTTCTTCTTGGTTATCCTATTTTCAGTTTATAGACTCAGTATTTCAAAGCGCAGACTTTTCTATATAAAAAACAACTCATGTGTCAATTTAGTTAGATTATTTAAGAGCTTACTCTGTAAACACCTATTATATGTATACAACCATTGCAAATTAAATAACAACATCCAGTGGTTTACTAAAATGGCCAAATCAAATCCATATATGAAGATAGTACAAGGTGAAATTAAGCTATGTCTTGACTAATTAACCTCCACTTATCGCCTTTTATATTTGATAATTAAAGTCTAATCTCGAAAACTTGACATAGTCTCGATATCTTTCGATCTTTTTTCTATAATCGAGATATGGAAAAGTTTCGAAATAAGACCCCATTATGTGACGTATTACCTATTTTCCTTTAATTTTTTAGAAACAAACAAAAATATGCTTTTAACTTCCTTAATATTTATATACTTTAAAAAATCTTTACAAAAATGTTTTTAACTTTTTAATTACCTTTTATCAAAACAATGTATATATTTAGTATGTATGATGAAATGCTTTTGTAATATTTTGTGTGTGATTTATAATAAAAAAAAAAAAAAAAAAGAGTGCAGCGCTTCGACCTCTAGCTGGCCGGTCACCTCTGGCTTGTGGCTGTGGTTTCGAGCCGTGGTGTGAGCGTATGTGGCATGGAGATAGGGGCTCCTTCTCAACCTCGTGGGTTTCCTCCGGGCACTCCGGTTTCCTCCCACAGCAAAGACCCTGCGCGTGCGCTAAGATAATGAAAATGAAAAATAAGACTTGTCACAAATGATCTGATTGTCTACGATATCACCCTTGGTAGAAGTGGACGTTAAATCGCAAAAACGAACGAAATGATCTGCACCTGTTATCTTTGATTTCTGTTATACGTACGCTATAGTATTATCATTGTGCACATTATAGTATGGATTTATCTAGCTGTAATACTGGAAATACACGTGTGGACATCCGATAATGTAAGACAATTTTTCACGAATATAATTATTTTAGAATTGTATTATTACAATTCTATACTACCCTACTCGACACTATGCAAAACACGGTAAGTTGGTCCTTGAGGCTGTCGACTTGAAAATAAATCCAACCAATAATACTATAAATAGTATGCAATATGCAAATAAGGTTGTTTATGCGTGCTGTGAGCCAATAGCTACTGTAAATTTTCCCGCATTTGTACGGCTCTAACCAATGAAAAAATATCGCTGTTAGGTGCACACCATTTATATAAAAAATTTCCTCTTGTTGAAATATGAATAACAGAAAGAAAGACAGGTTGCCAGGCAACGAAACATATGCCCACAACAGCTAAGTCGTCCGGGCAGTCAACAAGGGTTGTCGCATATTGTTTCTTTTATCAGTAAGGAGAACATTTACAACACATGATAATCTTATTATGAGTAATAGCCCATTAAATAATTATCAGAAATGATTAGAATAGTTTTGATGGTTTGTCCCAAGGCCTCTGTCCACAAGATATTTCAAAGTAATCAAGTGCCAGATATCACTGAAAATCAAATAGGATTCTTCGTCTCATGACCCTAAACACTGTGTACAAATTTAAAGTCAATCGGATATTAACTTTAGCCTTTAGAGCGTTCACAAGATTTTTCAAAGTGATCAAGGGTCATAACTCTGGTAGTAATTATCTCATATTACCGAAAATCAATAGGCTTCTTCGTCTCATGCCCTTAAACTCTGTGTATAAATTTAAAGTCAATCGGATAATAACTTTAGCCTCTAAAGCGTTCACAAGATTTTTCAAAGTGATCAAGGGTCATAACTCTGGCAGTAATTATCAGATATCAACGAAAATCAATAGGATTCTTCCTCTCATGACCTTAAACACAGTGTATAAATTTAAAGTCAATCGGATATTAACTATAGCCTCTAGAGCGTTCACAAGATTTTTCAAAGTGATCAAGGGTCATAACTCTGGTAGTAATTATCGGATATCGCTGAAAATCAATAGGCTTCTTCGTCTCACGACCTTAAACACCGTGTATAAATTTAAAGTCAATCAGATATTAACTTTAGCCTCTAAAGCGTTCACAAGATTTTTCAAAGTGATCAAGAGTCATAACTCTGGCAGTAATTATCAGAAATCACCGAAAATCAAGTCAATCGGATGATAAGTTTGGCCTCTATAACGTCACAAGGTTTTTTGAAGTGATCAAGGGAGACAACTCTGTGAGTAATTATTTGAAATTGCCCAAAATTAATAGGCTTCTTCGTCTCATGACCTTAAACACTGTGTATAAATTTAAAGTCAATCGGATATTAACTATAGCCTCTACAGCGTTCACAAGATTTTTCAAAGTGATCAAGGGTCATAACTCTGGTAGCAATTATCGGATATCGCTGAACCTAACAGAAGAAACATTTCCAGTTACATGTGACGCCCAAAAGCACCAATTTTTGATATGCGTCGGCTTACCCAAAATGAAAGGTTACGTGCCCTTGGCGTGCTACAGATCGGCACAACACAGGCGGTTGTGGCCCGGACGATGAATGTTTCTCAGTCTGTCATAAGCAGGCTATGGTCCAGATACTGTGATACACAATCTGTACAGGACAGACCAAGTTCAGGTCGACCAAGGGCGACAACTCAAGCCCAGGATCGATTTATCCGTACCTTGGCCTTGAGAAATCGTGTCATCACAGCAAATCAGATCAGCGCTCGTCTTCAAACAGACACTGGTGTGAGAGTGGGTGGCCAGACGATTCGGAATCGACTGCATAGGGGTCACGTTCGCGCCCGACGTCCTCGCGTGATCCCTTGTTTGAGAGATCATCACATTCAGGCAAGACGTCGTTGGTGTTTGGATCGTCAACACTGGGATAATCGACGCTGGAGCAATGTGATGTTTTCAGATGAGTCATGGTTCACTGTTGATTTTTTTGGACAGACGTAGGAGGGTGTGGCGTCGTCGAAACGAGCGCTTCCAAGACGTTAACGTCATCAGACATGATCGATTTGGGGGTGGTTCTGTTATGGTGTGGGGAGGCATCACTGTTGCGGGAAGAACGGCTTTCCATGTTGTTGCAGGGCGTGTTACAGGCCAGTACTACCGGGACAACATCTTGGAAGTCCATATTGTGCCGTTCGCACGACGTCATGGCCGCCGTTTCATCTTCCAGGATGACAACGCAAGATGTCACAGGGCCGGGATCGTTACAGGTTTCCTCCAACAACAGATCATCACCACATTACCTTGGCCAGCACTGAGTCCCGACCTCTCCCCCATCGAGCATATCTGGGACATGCTTGGACAGAGGTTACGTCAACGTCAACAACGTCCTGCCAATGTCCAAGAACTTGCTGCTGCGTTGCAACAGGAATGGGACAATCTGGACCAAAATGACCTTAGACGTCTCATTAGGAGTATGCCACGTCGGATCAATGCTTGTTTGGCAAACAGATGAGGATTTACCCGTTACTGACTTTGTTGTGATGCTGTGGTAACTTTGCCGTTTGACCCCGGGTATCATTTCATCCATATAATGGTCAGTCTGTGCCTTACTTATTCTAGAAATAATTTGGAATAAATCGATGAATGTGAACTTCATTTAATTTTGTCATTTGTTTCTTCGTCAGTTTCATTAGGTGACTTTAATAATCAAATATCCTCTACTTTTTTGGAATAGTATATGATCAGTATTGTGCTTGATAACGACAAGAGAATCATTGTTGAAACGTAGCTTTAATAGAAATATAGTAATTGTTATCCATATAACTTTTGTGTTTATTTTTAATGTGTTCAATTACTAAATGCCATCGAAACAGTATACGATTAAGATTAAGCGGATTATTATCATCGCAATAATCCATTAAATTGCCCGGACAATGTTCACTTTGCGCACGCAGATTGCTCATCGGTAATTAGACGGAGATTCGCGCATGTGCAGGGGTAATCTGCGCAAGGAGGGCAATCTGTGCCTAACATTTACAACTTGGCTGCTCTCGGCATGCGCACTGTGACTATCGTCAGTTTCACTTCTGTCTAATTTTGGTTCATCGGCAGAACCATTTTGATTTCTTTCTAAACTCTGTAAGCTTGTAAGAATCTCTTTAACTTGGACTGTCAAACTTTCAATGGATGTTTTTTCACGAAACGAATAATATTGTGAAATGAAATATTATTTAGGTACTCGTAACTACAGTTATGTTCAGAAATATATAGTTTGTCTCTAAATGGGGTTTAACGTCCACTCAACACAAACTAGGTCATTTCGGGACTAACATATGGTTCAATTTTATTTAAATAATTCGCTTGCGCTTAGGGGTCTTTAGCAGTGGGAGGAAACCGGGGTGCCCGGAGGAAACCCACGAGGTTGAGAAGGCGCTCCTATCTCCATGCCACATACGCTCACACCAGGGCTCGAAACCACAGCCGCAAGCCAGAGGTGACCGGCCAGCTAGAAATATGGTTTAGTTCGGTGAAATAATCACCCCCACCGCCGCCATAGTTCTGCCAGACTAAAAAGTGGCATGTCTAAATCTATTTCGAATATCCTGTGACAGTGCATAATGTCTGAAATCACCAAAGTATGTTGTTTTTTAAAAATATTGCCGTAACTTTAAAATAATCAACAGATTTTAACATTTGTAACCATAAATAGTTTGTTATTCCAATTACTATATGTCATTAATTTAGACTTTTAATTTTCAAAGAATCTTCTCTGATATTAGGCACGAAATTTTGAAAATTCAAATTTTTACAAAAATCTTTTTTATTTATGAATATCTTTTCATGGTATTTTAGCAAAAGTGTGAACAAATTTTGTCTCTGTAAATTGCGTTAGCTGCCATTGGCTAATTCAGTGTTTGGGTACTAGATTAATTACTTATTGTTAGATTTGTATAAAACAAAGTTCATTTGCTTCGTTTTCCGAAATGTCATATTTTATTACCACTAAATTTTCCTGTCGGCACTGGAAGTGACATAATTTTACCAAAAACAACAATTTTTATAGTTCGGTATCACTTTTTGAAAGCAAACATTACTTCTTTTCAAATTTGGTACATCGGGCTCAGTTTTATTTAATTTCAATTTCGTTTTCAGGCTATTTCGATTAAAAGGTGAAAGAAAAGTGTAAAATTAAGCTATTTACAATCCATTCAGCGTCTTCATATCTTAAAATATTCTTCATAAACCCAGTGGCGGATCAAGGCTCTGATGGGCCCTAGGCTGCTCGACCAGCTAGGCCCTTTGTGGAACTGGTTTCAGAAATCCCCCCCCCCCCCCGGTCGTTCGGCGACTCATTATTCTCAACGATATCATTCGTGTTTTTTCGACTGAGAAGTGACGCTGTCTCTGGCCGCCGAAAAACATAGTAATTTTGGGCGTGGTTTTAGCCGCTTATTTCAGCTTCATGTATTTTCTGTTCTTTCTTCTATCATCCACATCTTTGCCATTGAGGCAACATCAATGGTGAACCGGCCTTCATTGAAATAATGCGGCTTTCACGTAATGAAAGACAGGCAAATTTCAAGAGAAAATCTCAAAAACTTTTTAAAAATAAAAGCGAAACCAGATACCAGGCCAATGCAAGACGAGCGAGTGACCAGCCTCCCAGTTTGAGTGATCGATAACACTAAAGCTCACCTTGAGCGCTATGATGTCACTGACCGTGTAGGCCTGCATCCTTCATAGTGAACCGTCACAACAAACGTGTGAAGTTTTTTTGGAAGCGTAGTTTTAAAGATAGGTTGCCAGGCAACGAAACATACGCCCACAGCAGCTAAATCGTCCGGGCAGTCAAAAAGGGTTGTCGCATATTTTTACTTTTTTCGGTAATGACACATTTGTAATACTCTAAAAACTGATTAAGAGTAACAACTCATTATGTAATTATCAGAAAATCATTAGAATTTGATTGCTTTTTATAAAGTTTTACCCCACGCTAACAATTGAATTAGTATATATACATGAAACATTTAAAATCATGGATTTAGCTGTTCAGTTATCAAAATTCATTGAAAATTAATATACTTGTTCGTTTCAACACCTTGAACTCTGTGTATCAATCTGAAGTCAATCAGATGATAAGTTTGGCCTTTAAAGCGTCCACAAGATTTTTTGAAGTGATCAAGGGCCATAACTCTGGCACTAATTATCGGAAATCGCTGAAAATCAATAGGCTTCTTCGTCTCACGACCTTAAACACTGTGTATAAATTTAAAGCCAATTGGATATTAACTTTGGCCTCTATAGCGTCCACAAGATTTTTTTGAAGTGATCAAGGGCCATAACTCTGGCACTAATTATCGGAAATCGCTGAAAATCAATAGGCTTCTTCGTCTCACGACCTTAAACACTGTGTATAAATTTAACGCCAATCGGATATTAACTTTGGCCTCTATAGCGTCCACAAGATTTTTTGAAGTGATCAAGGGCCATAACTCTGGCACTAATTATCGGAAATCGCTGAAAACAATAGGCTTCTTCGTCTCATGACCTTAAACACTGTGTATAAATTTAAAGTCAATCGGATATTAACTTTGGCCTCTAGAGCGTCCACAAGCAATTGTGGACGCCGGACCGAGGGACCGACGGACGGACCGACGGACGGACCGACGGACGGACGGACGGGGGCGACGACAATATACGACCACATTTCAATGTGGGCGTATAAAAAGGTCGTCAAAAAGTTTATGGGTCCTGTTTTTTGCTTGGGCCCTAGGCAGCTGCCTACACTGCCTATAGGGTAATCTGCCTCTGCATAAACCATTAGCAATAATCGATATGCTGAATGAATCAATTTTCATGTTATTTTGCATGTAAAATAATCAATTATCATTCACTTTTCAAACTTGTTATGCTATTTGATGCCTAATGCCAATTTTGACTATGTCAAAGCAATTTAAGATATTCACTGTCACCGGTTGCAGAGAAATAAGAGGATTTTCTACAGGTCAGTTATTCGATTTTCATAAAATTTTCACTATTTGATGCCTTATGCCTTTTATGATTTCATAGATCTAAATTTTCATTATCACCAGAAGTATTATGTAATGTTGTTTTGTCAAAAACTATATTATTCAAATATAATATTTGATTCCAACGGCACTTACCCTTTTTAATCGTTTAATATAAGCCCCTCTCCCCTCATTTTCTTTCTTTTCAACAGCTATACCCAACCTTCTACAAATCGTCTTTATTGCATCTTCACTTTTCATTACATCCAAGGGGTCAAGTGAATGCTTATTGACCAATCCAACCAAATATTCTTTATAATGAATCCTGAAAGATGCATAATCATGCTCAGTTCGAGACGACATTTACCACGGCTAATTTGTACTCAGATTAATTACTTAACAATAATTTTTAGTTATAATGCCATGTGATATTTTATTAAATTCATCTCTGACGGTTCTCCAATCACTAAGAATTGCAACATCTGTCCAGGCTACAACATGGACAGCCAGTTCATACGCTTGACAAAAACAGCCAGTGGTATACTCAGACCAAATAAAGAGGAAAGCATTAATCATACAAATAGCATCGGTTTATTATTGAAGGCTACACTATATTTCATTTAGTAGAACAAATATAAACGCAAAGAAAATAAAAGCTAAAGCAAAACTAAGAAAAAAAAATGTTAAACATAACGCTAACCCTACAATATACGTCCACGTTCCTGCTCTGATTGATATGGTACTTTGTCAAGAAGGCTAGGCGTTTGGTTTGTTTAGCGTTGAGGACAACCCATTCAGAATTGTGACTTTGAGACGCTAAAGGCAAAAAGTGGGCGTGGCTCTGCCCCTGGGGATCGGGATATTCACCAAAATCAATAGTGGACGCCCTCAGGCTATAAGGAATACATATGCCAAATACAAAGCTGATTCATTCAGAATTGCGGCCTGTAAACGACAAACACAAAAACTGGGAGTGGCTTGCCTCTGTGAGTCGGGACATGCAGTTGTCGTACTTAGGCTATAAGGATTACTTATTCCAAGTTTAAAGACGATCCATTTAGAATCATGGCCTGTAGACAACACACACAGACACGAAGTAAACATAACACTACACTACAATATACGTCCACATTCCTGCTTTGATTATTATGGTACTTTGTCAAGATTGATATGGCACTTTGGTTTGTTTCAAGAGTTGTCGCATATTAAGTCGCATATCAGAAAATCATTAGAAAATCATTAGTTTGTTTTTATGAAGTTCTACCCCATAATGCAATCAGTAAGTTATGGTCCAATGTGCGCGAATATCGATCTTTGGATTATAAACATTTCAAATTTCATCAAAATCGGGTCCACAACATCGATATATCATATTTTTACATCATTCGCGTTTGCGGCAGCCATTGTGTGCGGCAGTTTTGGTACGATTTTTACAAAACTGGACCTCAACCTTCATACCAGTGTAACGGTGATATAATCAAACGTTTTTTGAAAATCGGATAATAATAAATGAGACCTCTAGAAGAACCACAACCTAGCACATATGTTGCCTGGCAACAAAACATACGCCCACAGCAGCTAAATCGTTCGGGCAGTCAACAAGAATTGTTGCATATTCTTATTTTTTTCGATAATGTTTGCTTTTTATAACGTTTTACCCCACACTAACAATTAGTATAGGAAACATTTAATATGATGGATTTAGTTGTTCAGTTATCAAAATTCATTGCAAATCATAATATTTGTTCGTTTCAACACCTTAAACTATGTGTAACAATCTGAAACTTATTCGCAAAATTTAAGAGTTTCTGCCTACTTTTCATCGAAATTCTGTTTTTACATTAAGTCTGGACACAAGGCATTTGTCACAGACTTTGTCAAGTACAAATTTTCCAAGAACGTATATAAGCCGCAACATAAGGCACCTGTCGCACACTTCATCAAGCGTAAACAAGCCAATTGTTAGACTGATGTCTCCTTCCGAAAATAAAAACCAGAGGCTGCCAGGCAGGATACGCCGACAATTTGCAAGAGATGAATATAGAACAAGCTAAACAAAAAGCAATTTTTCGAACAATCAAGGGCCATAATTCAAGAAGTTACGATCCGATATGCACGAATAACAACAGGACCAAGATCTTTGGGTTACAAAGATATATTTCAAGTTTCATCATTGTGACTTCTAGATGGTCCACAACCTTGATATACCAGGCCTCGAGTTCACAAAGCATTCTCAGACGTAAGTTAAGAATTTTCTCAAACTTGTACACCTTATTTTAACTAAAATATAGCCCTTTATAACAATTTTGTTGCTTTGATATATCAAATACATCAATAAAAACCTGTATGTGCAAAGTTTTGTGTTTCTGCATTAAAGATATTTCTCATAAACAGTGTTTCAAAGTTGCGCAAATTCTCAACTTAAATCTGCGAATGCTTTGTGAACTCAGGGCTAGATGTTTACACTATTTGAGTACGTGAGGGCGTCCATTTTGTCTGGCAGTTTAGGTCAGATTTTCATGAATTTCATACTTAACCATCATTAGGGTGTAACAGTGATATACACATTTTTCTAAACCGGATAATACTTGTGACCTCTATAGGGACCACAAGCTAAAAACGCGATTTTTCATACAATCATGGGCCATAATTCAGGAAGTAAAGATCCAATATGCGCGAATATCGAAAGTAACCACGATCTTTGGGTTATAAACATGCATTTCAAGTTTCATCAAAATTGGATAAAAATTGTGGCCTCTGCAGGGCCCACAACAATGATAAACCAAGTGGCGATCATTTTGTCCGGCAGCTTTGGTCTGATTTTCACAAAGTTCGAACTCAACCTTCCTTACGGTGTAACGGCGATATATTCAAACGTTATTTCAAATCGGATAATAAATGTGACCTCTAGAGGGAACACAAGCTAAAAAATGTGTTTTTTGTACAATCAGGGGTCATAATTTAGGACGTTAAGATCCAATATGAGCAAAAAATAAAAAGAACCAAGACCTTTGGATTGAAAATATGTACTTTAAGTTTCATCCAAATCTGATTAAAATTGTGAACTCTACAGGGTCCACAACGGCTTGATATAGCATATTTTTACACTATTCGCGTAAAGGTGGCAGCTTTTTAAAATTGGATAAGAATTGTGAACCATATTTTTACACTATTTCGCGTACAAGCGGCAGCCATTTTGTCCGGCAGTTTTGGTCCGATTTTCATGAAGTTCGAACTCATAACAATCTGATTAAAAACACAGATCCAATTTCGTTTCGTTTTTTATACTTCGAAATTTCGTTTTTACTTGTCTTCACTACTCTTGGATCTAGAGGACTTGTTATTTAACTAGTGTTATGCCTGAAATGATGGGTCAGCCAATCAAATGGTCTGTCGAATCGACCGTTTGACCTTTTCATGGGTGGAACTGTGGGTAGATATTACCAGCCAATGACGTCTATACTAACACAAGCTGATAGAAATCAAAACAAAAGAAAAGTATATTTTAAAAAGCATGGCGGTCGCTAATTGGTTAATCGAATGACTGACGTTATCGGGTCAAATGTCCCGTGCTTGATTCCTGACGTCATAGAACGTGAGCTCCCACTATAACTTGTTAGATCTACATGACTGTAGGCCACCGAAAGTATAAAAAAACCAAACGAAATATAGATCTATATTTTAATTAGATCCTTTTCGTAACAGTTTTCAAATGGATTAAGAATTGTGACCTCCAGTGGGACCAGAAGCTAAAAAGATAGATTGCCAGGCAACGAAACATACGCCCACAGTAGGCAAATCGTCCAGACAGTCAACAAATTTTTACTTTTTTTGGTAATGAAACATTTATAATATACTAAAATCTGATTAAGAGTATCAACTCATTAAGTAATTATGAGAAAATCATTACAATTTGTTTGGTTTGTATAAAGTTCTGTCCCTGCCCCACGATAACGTTTAGTATACAAAACATTTAACATCATGGTTTTAGCTGTTCAGTAATCAAAATTGAATATACATGTTTATCTCAAAACCTTAAACTCTGTGCATCAATTTGAAGTTAAACAGATGATGAGTTTGGCCTCTAGAGCGTAACAAAAGTTTTTCAAAGTGATGAAGGGAGATAACTCTGACAGTAATTATCAGAATTCGCTGCAAATCAATACGTTTCTTCGTCTCATGACCTTAAACACTGTGTATCAATTTAAAGTCAATCAGATATTAACTTTGGCCTCTACAGCATCCACAAGATTTTCTGAGGTGATCAAGGGCCATAACTTTGGCAGTAATTTTCGGAAATCGCTGAAAATCGATAGGCTTCTTTGTCTCATGACCCTTTAACACACTGTATATAAATTTAAAGTCAATATGGTTAAAAGCAAAGTCAAACGTATCACAAAACCATCTTTTAAAGTATTTTAAAGTATGGTTTTGTGTTCCTCTCACTTTATCATTCGGATTCACATTTTAATGTAGGCGTATAAAAAGTCGATTTCGCGTACAATCAGGGGCTATAATTCAGGAAGTTACAACCCGATATGCGCAAATATCAAAAGGAGACAAGATCTTTGGGTTATAAACATGCATTTCAAAAGTTTCATCAATATCAGATTATAATTGTGACCTCTACAGGGTCCACAACCTTGATATACATATTTTTATAGTATTCCCGTACAGGCAGCAGCCATTTTGACCATCAGTTTTGGTCCGATTTTCACGAAATTCGAACTCAAACTTCATTACAGTATAACGGTGATATAATTAAACGTTTTTTTTTTTAAATCGGGTAATAATTTTGACCTTCAGCTAACACAAGCTAATAAAGGCGATTTTTGGTATAATCATAATCCGATATGCGCAAATATTGACAGGAACCAAGATCTTTAGATTATAAACATGCATTTAAAGTTTCATCAACACCAGATTAAAATTGTGACCTCCACAGTGTTATCAACCTTGATATACCATATTTTTTAAAGTATTCCCGTACAAGCGGCGGCCATTTTGTCTGTCAGTGTTGGTAAGATTTTCACAAAATTAGAACGAATCAGTCATTATATTGTTACGGTGATATAATCAAACGTTTTTTTAAATCGGGTAATAATTTTGACTTCCAGAAGGACCACAATCTAATAAAGGCGATTTTTCGTACAATCAGGGGCCATAATTCAGAAAGTTAGGCTCCGATTTGAGCAAATATCTAACGGAACCAAGATCTTTAGGTTATAAACATGTATTTCAAGTTTCATCAAAATTGATTTAAAATTGTGACCTCAAAAACCTTGATATACCATATTTTTACACTCTTCGGGTACAAGCGGCGGCCATTTTGTCATTCGATATTGTCCAATTTTCACGAAATTCGAACTCAACCTTCATTACGGTGTAACGGTGATACAATCAAACGGTTTTATAAATCTGATAATATAATAATTGTGATCTCCGGAGGGACCACAAGCTAAAAAGGGGTGGTTTTTCGTACAATTCAGGAAATTACGATCTGATGGGCGCAAGGAACCAAGATCTTTGGGTTATAAACATGCATGCCAAGTTTCATCAAAATCAGTTAAAAATTATGACCTCTACAGGGTCCACAAGCTAAAAACTTGATTTTTCATACAATAAAGTTTCGATCCGATACATTCCAATATCGAAACTGGTTGAGATCTTTTGGAGATAAGCCTATATTTTAAGTTTCGTCAAAATCGGATAAGAATTGTAACCAGTAGAGAGTCCACAAACAATTGTGGACAGGGGTGGCGGCATAATACGTCCACATGAAAATTCAAAATTTCATGAAAATCGTACGAATATCAAAGAAGTTATCAATTCTGTTATACTTCCGGGACGAAATGTCAATGGCGTCATTTTCAAAATTTAAAGTAAATATGTCCAGCTACTCAAAGAAAAAAGAATTAGTAAAATAGGTTACATAGTTATGGGTATCTAAGTCAATTTCTTCGTTTGTAAAATTCAGTGATTTTGGATTCGTAAAACGTTTTGAAAAAAACATTTTATCAAAAACTGCCACCGATTTTTTTTTTTTGTGGGGGGAGGTGGCTAGGTCAAAGATTCAGAAAGATCCTATGGTTAGATTCTGAGAAATTCGGTTTGCAGAAACTACACACAAAAAAATAAAAATAATAATAACTAGACTTGCTTGCAAGGCTGAAGGCTTTCACCTTAGCCAAGGCAGGGCAAAATGCCCACCACTCACCCTTTAAAACACACACACACACACACACACACACACCCAAACAACTCAGATATTGACACTTTCTGTGCATGCGCATTACGATAGAAGGAAAGTGAAAAATATAGTTGAACAATTTACAACATTATGAACATGGATCGGTAGAATCCTACATACGCCTTAAATCTAAAGACGCAATCAAAAGCTCAAAAATTCCAAAAAATTACAATTTTAGTCCCTTTGTCAAATTTTTAGGAAAAAAGGAGAACGGCGTGGTTTTGCAATTCGACCTTTATCGCATCCGCAATATCCCCGGCTTTACAAAAATATAAGTTTTTCGAAAATCGGTTGGGAATTGACATTATCCGGACCTTTTTTCAGTTATCCACGTTAAAGATTTACTTCACTTCCGGTCTGTTCAGAACGTTCGCAATAGTCCTAAGTACTTACTGTTTAAAACATATAAAAAATCATTATTCAGAACTCTATCTGTTTTAGTTTCAGATATCTACACGAGAATATAAAAAAAAACAGTTTTCCGAATGGGACAAAAAAAAAGATCGTGTCAAATAATAATCAAAACCAAGAATCATACCTTTCAACATCAATTTTTTGACATTAAGAAAGAGGGGTGCCTTCCTTATAAATAGCTTCAGTAAATAGCGTCATTTTCGCTGGTATCATATGATGACGTCATGTAGACAAAAACCTGGGGTAATAATTTCAGGAGTAACTGATATTGACTAAAATAAATTATTTTCACTCTAGAAGCAGCATTACCAGAGGTTGGTTACCAGTAAAACACCTTGAGTTCAAATATTGCCTCTTTCAGAAAAAGCTCTCTATATAATGCTTTATATGCAGGCAATACGTTCCGATTATGACCAACTCGGACTGTTGTCAATGTCACACAAATGTGTACACGGGAGTTTGGAATCACGTCCATATCAACTACTCAAATATGCAACTGGTTCAAAAATTGATTTAATATTCGATGAAATATCAACAATTTTCTGATTTCGTGCACGTTAATGATTTGACGTCACTACATGTAACATATAAAAATTTAATATTTATTACAGATAGAGTCCATGCTCAAACTGGTTATCTCAACTGAGAACGACATGGTTATCTCAATTCGACCTTTATCCCATCCGCAATATCCCCGGCTGTACAAAAATATAATTTTTTCGAAAATCGGTTGGCAATTGACATAATAAGAACCGATTTTCATTCGTGCACGTTAAAGATTTACACCACTTCCGGTCTGGTTCACAACTGTCGCAATAGTTCTAAGTACTAAATGTTTAAAACAAAGGAAAAATCAATATTCAAAACTCTGTCTATTTTAGTTTCAGAGATCTACACGAGAATTAAAAAAAACCCGAGTTTTCCGATTGGGACAAAAAAGTATCGTAAGTGTCAAACAATAACCAAAACCCAGAATCTTACATTCAACATTAATTTTTCAGCATTTATATAGAGGAGTGCCTTCCTTATAAATAGCTTCAACAGAGAGGTTTATTTTCACTGGTATCAAATGATGACGTCATGGAGACAAAAATCCTGCGATATTAATTTCAGGGGTAACTATTATTTACTAAAACGAATTATTTTCACTCTAGAAACACTTACTATTAAAACACCCTTAGTTCAAATATTGCCACTTTTAAAAAAATCTCTCTATATATGCTTTATACGTATGCAAAACGTTCCAATTATGACCAATTCGGACTTTTGTCGATGCCACACCAAGGTGTACACGGGACTTCGGAATCGCGTTTTCATGTCAGCTACTCAAATATGTAACTTGTTCGAAAATTAATTCTATATTCAATGAAATATCGCCAATTTTCGCATTTCGTGCACGTTAAAGATTTGACGTAACCAATATATAAAAGTTCGATATTTATTAGAAACAGAGTCCATGCTCTAACTACATTAAACTTTCTATGACCGGTGCAATATTCGTACTTCTGCACGATACTACTGCAAGATACAACTGCAACCTCTTAAAATTGGATTTGCTTATAAACAGCGCGAGCCGTCGATTTGTGTCGAGATGATTACGGCTATGAGGTAATTTTGGCCAAGGAGAAACAATATTAATTCAAAGACTAATTATTACACACATAAATCAAATATTTCTGCCATAGGGTCACTATACCCTTATTTTGAATAGAAGTAAAGACTCAAAGTTGATATAATTTTTGCCCAAATATCGTCACTGTGAGAGAAAAAGGGACTTTTGAATATGCTCTAAACGTTGCTAATACGTACAGATTGTATCAACTCTGCATGTTTCGCTTAACAATAAAAGGTGACGTTTTCAATTTTCGATCCCTTTGTTCTCATACTCCTGATATTTCTAACTGTTGCGCAATGGTTTCATACCTAAGACTACCGATAAAACTCTCTGTAGAAGAAGTTCAAAAAAAAAAAAAATTACGTTGACTTTTCGAGAAAAAGATATCTAAAAATGTTCCAAATGGTAAAAATACGACGTTTTGGATTTTCAATCTCGTTTTTCGACTACTCATGACACATAGAGAAATTGTACAATGGTTTCACACAATATACCACCTATAAGACTCTCGAATGGGAAAGTTTTAAAAAAATCGTAGGCGGCGTTTTCGAGAAATACGCGTGTAAAGTTGATCGAAATAGCAAAATACCTTACTTTTCAAACTCAGATAACTTTTTTTATTTTTTGATAGAAACTTGTCGCTATAGTACCATCTTGTAGATAATTCACGTGGCTATCAAACGATATAATACTTTAACTACTCGGTAAACAACCAATCGATACATCTTATTTGACGCACAGGCACCCATTTTTCTGAATTTTGTCAAACTTTGGATACCTTTCTTGACCACTTCCGGTGATTAGAGGATTTTCATTTATAGTTCATGGACTGGTTTGGTCCTTCGACTTCATATTCCTGAAGTTTCAGAAAAATCGTTGGAGCTGTTTTAAAAAAATAAGAACTCTACGATTTGACCAAAATGCGAAAAAAAGTGAAAAATCAAAATTAACATTTCGGAACAAAACTTATATTGTTGGAATCGGATCGATGTCAGCAATCCAAAAATATAAGCAGAAATTCAAAATTCCAAAAAATAAAAATTTTGGGAAATTTTGAATATTTTCAAATTTTCACCCAAAAAAATAAAGCGACAAAGTTTCTAAATTCGACATTTTTGAACTGCTATCGGCTCAGAAATGTCTCCAGCTATCCAAAAATGTAAATATCAGAAAAAATGGTTGAGAATTAACAGAATTACGGCCGATTTTAGTTTTTCGTATTAAACGTCACTTCCGGTGTGCGCACAGATTTCAAAATAGCTTTAAGCAGTAGCTGCACACCGAGAGAAGATTAAATTGCAAACCTCTATCTCTTATAGTTGCTGAGATCTGGCTTCCCCCAATAAAAAAAATAAATAATAACTAGATCTGCTACTGTCCCATGCAGATATGAAAGCTTTCATATTCATGGTCACGTGACATCGATTGTATCAAGTATCCTAAATAAAAGGATGAAAAGAAAAAATTATCAAAATTGGTCAAAAACTCGCGAAGTTACAAGTCTAAATATAGTATGAAACATTGCACCCAGGCATAACAATAAACTGAAAACTAAAGGGAAATAACTGAAACTTGTATTACTGTAACGAAACGGATGAGAAAATGAAATGAAAATGGCGAGAAAGAACTAAAAATGGCAGGATGGACAGGCGAACTTACTCCTTGTCACGTACAACCGGGCATTCGAAAACACGCTATGACAGGCGCGCGTGCTAACCATTCAGCCACAACCCCCCCCCCCTTTGAAATCAGACACGTGCAATATGTGATATAGGGAGAATAACAAGTCGCTCACATCAAAATCGAAAATTAATGAGTTTAGGTCAAAAGGTTGAGCTACTGTTTTAAAGTATTTATTTGTTTTAAAGAGACACGTTATGGGTTGTTCATAGTTAAATGAAAGTTTAATTTTAAATAAGACCGATAAAAATTAGGATTTAATAATGCCAGACTAATATTAAAATAAAGTTTTAAATTAAGAAAAATTAATTATTGGTCTAATGCAATGAAATGCTTTGATTTGACGGATGAAATGTACGATGGGGTGCACGTAAAAGATCCCTTTGCAGTTGGAATTCGATACTGTTGAATACGCTCTATACAATGACTAAATGTGCAGATTATAGCCTCCCACACTGCATGTTTTGCTTAACAATGAAAGGGTGCCGTTTTCAATTTTCGATCCTTTTATTCTTCTTCTCCTGCTATTTTGGACTGTTGGTCGATGGTTTCATAAAAAAAAACTACCGATAAGACTCTTTGTAGAAGAAGTTCCCCCAAAATATTATGTTGACTTTAAAACCCTATACACTCACCCCCTAAATAAGAGTTTTAACACTGGTATCTGTTACCGGGCAAATGGTAAAAAATAATTCTTAGAAGAACCACATGTTATATGTTTCTGATAAGAGCATTGGCAGGGCTTTCTATAGAGGATCATTTCGTTGACCCCACGTGCATGAACTTTGACCTTGACCTTTTTTATTTGACCTTTGACCCCAAAAATAATTTTAACTTTTCCAATTGACCTCAAACAGACCACAGGGATTATAAGCTGGTAGGGTTTTTGATGTAGATTAAAAGAAAACAACTATTTTGCCACAAATCTGTGTATTATTCATAATTGTAGCACTAAAATCAAAAATGTTATGAGACATCAAAGATGGAATTATAGTTTGTACTAATGTCTCTAACATATGTTAAAACCATTCTTGTCCCATGTCATCTCAATATTTTTAAGATTTTTTCAAAATTCCTTGTCAATTATCACCAAATGACTTAAACCGGATCACCTTCGATTTTGCTGAAATTTGGTTTAGACATTTATTTGGGCTGAAAAAGCTAATATTCCCAATTTTAGCTTGATCCGACCAACAGTTCCTGAGATACAGTCCACCAAATTTGGGGGATTTCGGCAAAAGTGGGCGTGGCTGCCATTATTCAAATGACCATACCCAGTAACTGATTGGTCAAAATTGCTGGAATATGTCTTCCAGGGATGGGAATTCCACAAGAATTCTAAATCTACACTTATTTTTGACATCTGGGTGTGTATTAAAAGAGTGAAGACCTTTTGATTTTGAATTTGACCTTATAGACCATGTGACCTTGGGATGAACTTGCATGAAAAGTTTAGCTCAACATGTTTTCTACACACTGTTAAACAACTGGAGGTATAATATCTTTTATAAGCATGTAAATTAAGTTAAATATTCACACGTGAGACTTAAAATCAGTGTCTTCACACTTAAAGCAGGATTGTCTTAAGGGGTAAGCTCTGAGGATACATAGTAACCTTCAGCAGACTTTCAGAAAGAAGGGTATCTATGATTCAAACAGCACGTCATTATCTTCCCCATTCCAAAAACACTTATTCCAGCAATTTTAACATTTCGGTTACTGGGTTATGGTCATTTGAATAATGTCGATGAAACCCATTTTAGCTGAAAATCTCCAAAATTTGGTGGACAGTATCTTAGGAACTGTTAGTCGGACAAAGTTAAAATTAGGAATATAAGCTTTATCAGCCCTAAAAGACATATAACATAAACTTCGGCAAAATCGAATGGGGTACTGTTTACCTCGTTGGGTGATAATTGACATGGAATGACCCAAATCACGGATTTTCAAAAAATTGAAAAAATATCAAAATGACCCGGGGCAAGAATGGCTTTTACATATGTTGAAAACATAAGCACAAACTATATTTACAAACTATAATCAGATTTTTAGGTGCTCATCTACCGGGTTATATCGGCTCGAAAATATGAGACAATTTTCGAAAATTTGTGTCTGAAACCATTTTCGCGGTCAATTTTCTGGGAATCTATTCAAGACTGGTGCGTTTTCATTCGTTTCGTATGTAGTACTACTGGCAATCTCTGGATATACCAATATTTGGGTCTATATCTATTACTTTGTAGCACCTGGAACACTTCAAAATCCAGACAATATACAACTGCACCAAATTTTTGTCATTTTCGTGGCCAAGTAGCATGCGAACCCTACAACTCACCGGTAATCTGATTGCAGATTCATAATCTACACAAAAAGTTCTTCAAGACTACCAAATTTGAGCGGTATATCTTCACTATAAAGATAAAATCAAGATATTTGAAACTCATGTAAATTAGTGATATATATTTCGTTTCGAAAACTTATTGGTAACTCATGAAACTTAAATGCCCGTATCTCAGTCAATTTTCATGCAGCAGACCACATATTTTGGACAGTTTCTAGATTTTAGACGTACAATAACATATATTTTTTCCAGATTTTTTCAAGGGGGTCAATTTCCCGGTAAACAACCAATCGATACATCTTATTTGACGCACAGGCACCCATTTTTCTGAATTTTGTCAAACTTTGGATACCTTTCTTGACCACTTCCGGTGATTAGAGGATTTTCATTTATAGTTCATGGACTGGTTTGGTCCTTCGACTTCATATTCCTGAAGTTTCAGAAAAATCGTTGGAGCTGTTTTAAAAAAATAAGAACTCTACGATTTGACCAAAATGCGAAAAAAAGTGAAAAATCAAAATTAACATTTCGGAACAAAACTTATATTGTTGGAATCGGATCGATGTCAGCAATCCAAAAATATAAGCAGAAATTCAAAATTCCAAAAAATAAAAATTTTGGGAAATTTTGAATATTTTCAAATTTTCACCCAAAAAAATAAAGCGACAAAGTTTCTAAATTCGACATTTTTGAACTGCTATCGGCTCAGAAATGTCTCCAGCTATCCAAAAATGTAAATATCAGAAAAAATGGTTGAGAATTAACAGAATTACGGCCGATTTTAGTTTTTCGTATTAAACGTCACTTCCGGTGTGCGCACAGATTTCAAAATAGCTTTAAGCAGTAGCTGCACACCGAGAGAAGATTAAATTGCAAACCTCTATCTCTTATAGTTGCTGAGATCTGGCTTCCCCCAATAAAAAAAAAAAATAATAACTAGATCTGCTACTGTCCCATGCAGATATGAAAGCTTTCATATTCATGGTCACGTGACATCGATTGTATCAAGTATCCTAAATAAAAGGATGAAAAGAAAAAATTATCAAAATTGGTCAAAAACTCGCGAAGTTACAAGTCTAAATATAGTATGAAACATTGCACCCAGGCATAACAATAAACTGAAAACTAAAGGGAAATAACTGAAACTTGTATTACTGTAATGAAACGGATGAGAAAATGAAATGAAAATGGCGAGAAAGAACTAAAAATGGCAGGATGGACAGGCGAACTTACTCCTTGTCACGTACAACCGGGCATTCGAAAACACGCTATGACAGGCGCGCGTGCTAACCATTCAGCCACACCCCCCCCCCTTTGAAATCAGACACGTGCAATATGTGATATAGGGAGAATAACAAGTCGCTCACATCAAAATCGAAAATTAATGAGTTTAGGTCAAAAGGTTGAGCTACTGTTTTAAAGTATTTATTTGTTTTAAAGAGACACGTTATGGGTTGTTCATAGTTAAATGAAAGTTTAATTTTAAATAAGACCGATAAAAATTAGGATTTAATAATGCCAGACTAATATTAAAATAAAGTTTTAAATTAAGAAAAATTAATTATTGGTCTAATGCAATGAAATGCTTTGATTTGACGGATGAAATGTACGATGGGGTGCACGTAAAAGATCCCTTTGCAGTTGGAATTCGATACTGTTGAATACGCTCTATACAATGACTAAATGTGCAGATTATAGCCTCCCACGCTGCATGTTTTGCTTAACAATGAAAGGGTGCCGTTTTCAATTTTCGATCCTTTTATTCTTCTTCTCCTGCTATTTTGGACTGTTGGTCGATGGTTTCATAAAAAAAAACTACCGATAAGACTCTTTGTAGAAGAAGTTCCCCCAAAATATTATGTTGACTTTAAAACCCTATACACTCACCCCCTAAATAAGAGTTTTAACACTGGTATCTGTTACCGGGCAAATGGTAAAAAATAATTCTTAGAAGAACCACATGTTATATGTTTCTGATAAGAGCATTGGCAGGGCTTTCTATAGAGGATCATTTCGTTGACCCCACGTGCATGAACTTTGACCTTGACCTTTTTTATTTGACCTTTGACCCCAAAAATAATTTTAACTTTTCCAATTGACCTCAAACAGACCACAGGGATTATAAGCTGGTAGGGTTTTTGATGTAGATTAAAAGAAAACAACTATTTTGCCACAAATCTGTGTATTATTCATAATTGTAGCACTAAAATCAAAAATGTTATGAGACATCAAAGATGGAATTATAGTTTGTACTAATGTCTCTAACATATGTTAAAACCATTCTTGTCCCATGTCATCTCAATATTTTTAAGATTTTTTCAAAATCTGTGTTACGGGCCATTCCTTGTCAATTATCACCAAATGACTTAAACCGGATCACCTTCGATTTTGCTGAAATTTGGTTTAGACATTTATTTGGGCTGAAAAAGCTAATATTCCCAATTTTAGCTTGATCCGACCAACAGTTCCTGAGATACAGTCCACCAAATTTGGGGGATTTCGGCAAAAGTGGGCGTGGCTGCCATTATTCAAATGACCATACCCAGTAACTGATTGGTCAAAATTGCTGGAATATGTCTTCCAGGGATGGGAATTCCACAAGAATTCTAAATCTACACTTATTTTTGACATCTGGGTGTGTATTAAAAGAGTGAAGACCTTTTGATTTTGAATTTGACCTTATAGACCATGTGACCTTGGGATGAACTTGCATGAAAAGTTTAGCTCAACATGTTTTCTACACACTGTTAAACAACTGGAGGTATAATATCTTTTATAAGCATGTAAATTAAGTTAAATATTCACACGTGAGACTTAAAATCAGTGTCTTCACACTTAAAGCAGGATTGTCTTAAGGGGTAAGCTCTGAGGATACATAGTAACCTTCAGCAGACTTTCAGAAAGAAGGGTATCTATGATTCAAACAGCACGTCATTATCTTCCCCATTCCAAAAACACTTATTCCAGCAATTTTAACATTTCGGTTACTGGGTTATGGTCATTTGAATAATGTCGATGAAACCCATTTTAGCTGAAAATCTCCAAAATTTGGTGGACAGTATCTTAGGAACTGTTAGTCGGACAAAGTTAAAATTAGGAATATAAGCTTTATCAGCCCTAAAAGACATATAACATAAACTTCGGCAAAATCGAATGGGGTACTGTTTACCTCGTTGGGTGATAATTGACATGGAATGACCCAAATCACGGATTTTCAAAAAATTGAAAAAATATCAAAATGACCCGGGGCAAGAATGGCTTTTACATATGTTGAAAACATAAGCACAAACTATATTTACAAACTATAATCAGATTTTTAGGTGCTCATCTACCGGGTTATATCGGCTCGAAAATATGAGACAATTTTCGAAAATTTGTGTCTGAAACCATTTTCGCGGTCAATTTTCTGGGAATCTATTCAAGACTGGTGCGTTTTCATTCGTTTCGTATGTAGTACTACTGGCAATCTCTGGATATACCAATATTTGGGTCTATATCTATTACTTTGTAGCACCTGGAACACTTCAAAATCCAGACAATATACAACTGCACCAAATTTTTGTCATTTTCGTGGCCAAGTAGCATGCGAACCCTACAACTCACCGGTAATCTGATTGCAGATTCATAATCTACACAAAAAGTTCTTCAAGACTACCAAATTTGAGCGGTATATCTTCACTATAAAGGTAAAATCAAGATATTTGAAACTCATGTAAATTAGTGATATATATTTCGTTTCGAAAACTTATTGGTAACTCATGAAACTTAAATGCCCGTATCTCAGTCAATTTTCATGCAGCAGACCACATATTTTGGACAGTTTCTAGATTTTAGACGTACAATAACATATATTTTTTCCAGATTTTTTCAAGGGGGTCAATTTCCCAAATTTCTGAAAATTGACCCACTATTACAAGTCTGTCTTTAGGCCTGAAATGTTATCTAAATTCTTTATTAGACATTAACTAAATCATAACGCTAACGCTACAACATGCGTCCATATTCCTGCTTTGATTGATATGGTACTTTATCAAGAAGGCTAGGCATTTGGTTAGTTTAGCATTGAGAGTCGTGCATAAACATCAACAGTTGCTGTCCTTAGAGTATAAGGAATAAGTATACCAAGATAATCCATTCAGAATTGTAGGCGTGGCTTTGCCACTGGGGGTCGGGACATTCACCAAAATCAATAGAATACATATGCCAAGTACCAAGCTGATTCATTCAGAATTGCGGCCCGTAAACGACAAACACAAAAATTGGGCGTGGCTAGGCTCAGGGTGTCGGGAGATGCAGTTGTCGCCCTTGGGCTATAAGGAATACATCAAAAAACAATAGGGGTCATCTTTAGGGTATAAGGACTAGGTATGCAAAGTTTTAAAGGGATTTAAGAATTGTATCATGTAGGCGAACACAAGACACACAGACATTGGGTATAAGGAATAAGTATTAAAAAGTTTTCAAGACCATCGACTAAGAATTGTGGCTTGTAGGTGACACACAGACACACATAAAGAAAAATGGCGTGGCACTGTCCCTGGGGGTCGAGCATCCACTCCACACGATGGTGCTGTTCTTTCGGGTACAAAGAAAAAGCATGCAAAGTTTCAAGGTGATAAGTAAAGAAATGCATCCTGTACAAAAAATGGGTGTGGCTCTGTCCCTGGGGATTGGGCATGCACCGAAAACAATAGGGATCATCCTTACGGTATAAGGAATAAGTATGTAAAGTTTCAAGATGATCGATTAAACATTGTGTCCTTTAGGCGACACACAAAAAGAAAATGGGGATGGGGTATGCACCACAAAGGCAAAGTTTAAAAAAAAATACGTCAAGAAATGCAGCCTGTAGACGCCAAACAAACAAATACAAAAAAATGGGCATGGCTCTGTCCCTGGGGGTCATACTTGGGGTATAAGGAATAAGTACGTAAAGTTTCAAGACGATTGATTAAAAATTGTGGCCTTTAGGCAACACAGACAAAGAAAAGAAAATGGGTGTGGCTCTTCCCCTGGGCTGGGGCATGCACCCCAAAAATAGTAATAGTAATATTCCCTAGGGTACAAAGAAAAAAAATGCAAAGTTTCAAAATAATATGTTAAGAAATGTAGCCTGTAGACGAGAGACAAACAAATACAAGAATTGGGCGTGGCTCTGCTCTTTGGGATCGGGCATGTACCAAAAACAATAGGGATCATCCTTAGGGTATAAGGAATAAGTATGCAATGTTTGAAGAAAATCCAGCCAGAATTGCACCCTGTAGGTGACCCATAGACTCACATAAATACATACACGCGCACAGACAGGGGCGACGGTATAATGCGTCCACATTATGAGTATAAAATTGGATAATCGAAACTATGCTGTTTATCTTACTGATTTTAGTTATGGCAATTTCAACCGCTCAGTTGTCGGCTCATAGTGGATCAATTTGACTGATATTTTCTGCATAGTGAGAACAGCCAACTCTTTGCAATCTCCCAAAATGTATCTTTACAATATCTGATATTTTTTCGACTACTTTCGGTTAGCAGATCATAGTCAGGATAGTTTTAACAAGTTGTCTGTATACTTAAGCTTCAGAAACATCCAATCGGTAAAATTTAGAAAACCATTTTCAATATTTTAACAATTTCTCAACTTTTTTCAAATATTGGGGCGATTTTTGAGTCCTTTATATAATCGTGAAGCTGAAGTGACGAGAAATAATCGTTACACTGAGAATTTCTGCTCACTAACAATTCCTTCACAGAGCCAAAAATTATCTGAAATTGTTGAAAAGCAATAGGCTTGTACATCTAATCTTAAAAAGTGTGTATGAATTAAAGCTGAAGTATGTGCTGTTGATGGAGGTTTGTAATATTTCGTCACTTACTATGTTAAACCACCAAACACACAATAAACCTCAGAATGCCACGTTTGGCATTTTTGTCTAAATGTCGCTAAAACAAGTTAATAATTTTGCCACGAATTTGCTACGTTGTAACGTGGTAAAAAAAATTCCACATTTGTCTGGATGGCCGAAATGTAGCTTTCTAGATTGCCATGTTTTTGAAACGAGGTATTTTGTCCAGAATGAGGCTGAGTAAAAAATATAATGTTTTCAAAACGTTTTTTTTTTTCAAGATAATTATTACCGGTACTTGCTATCAACAAATAGAGCCACAAAAATTAATGTTCCGACCTTCACGTAAATAATTGCAGATCTACAAATTAGATTATTTGTTGGGATATCATGTGGTTAATTATGATGTTTTAATTCACTTGAATTCACCGGAATTCTATTGTGTATAATAAACATGACATTTTGTGGTTCTTCTCGCATATATTGGATTAAATAAACGCTAATTTCTTCTCTGCGATATCAGTTAGGTTGAAGCAGACGTCAAATAAAGCTATTTCACACGACGTTAATTAGTTTATGGGTTCAATCAGGTATCACCGAACCGCAGTTCTATATAAGTCAACGTTTTCAAAGATTCGGATCAATCAACCATGACAATATGTTTACCTATTTCGGCTGCATATACGTAATTCGACACAACATTCGGAAAATAAGATTGATTTGAATTGCTAAATAAAAGATGAAATATTTAGAATATGGATCTTTTTGTCTGTACAAGATGTCAAATCTAACTCTGAATAAGAAAAATTATTTTGTATTTAATCAATAGATTATTTACGGGACAACGAAACAAGCCAAATATCAAAGGGTTCCCTGGCTTCAGTTCCATCGTTATTACATAATTTTCCAACGGAATGAACGCTTTTCACATAGAACTGGGTGTCTAAGCGGGTAAGACACTGGCTCGATCCCTGCATTAGTGTTTATCCATTATTATTGAAAGAGGCATAACATTTCACATTTCCAATACAGCCTTTAACTTAGCATTGACTATGTGCAAAGGGCAATCGATTGGCGACGAAATGAAATTCAACAATCATCACAGAATTGGATGTCTTGTTGATCCAGCTAAGGTTATAAGTTCCATAAATGTATAATCACTGGTTTAAAATTGACAATATATTACCTGGGATGTGATTTGAACATTTAAATAGGTCATAAAATAGACCTTTGATATTACCTATCATTATTAAATAGGATATTCGTACACTAGTATCAAGAATATACAGTCAAAATGGGTAACAAATAATGTCATTTTCTTACATGGTTGGTTGATTAGAATCCTTGATAACGTTGACCTATATAGGTGTCAAGTAAGAACTGTGGTGCTGTGATAACTGATTGGGCCATAAAGTAATTATGAACGCGTTGTGTATGAAATTGTTTTCCTTGATGTCTGCTTGAACCTAACTGGTATCGCAGAGTAGAAATTATTGATTATTTAATGTAACATATTTAAGACGGAGAATCGTAAAACGCAACAAATAATCCATTATTGTTGAAAAAGGCATAACATTTCACATTTGCGATGCGGCGATCTAATTTTTTTTATATTTACTGCAGAAAAATAACTTAAAGCTGAACTCCGGTTACAAAAATACCGAAATAATTAAATAAAAAAAGTTAACGCTTCCAATATGTGAAATAAATATGGCGGACTTGGAGGCTTATGATCTGGGCAGGTTAGTCGATTTCACTCCCAGTTTGTTGCTTATCAGCCACCTGTACACATCCGGTTTTGTTCTCTACATGCTTCACTATTGATTGCTCTATTTTTCCCAACAGTATACCAAATTATTGAAGATTGCAAAATGTCTGATCAGGTAAACCTGTAAATGATTATATGAACCGCGTCTACTATAATATAGCCGAGAAAGTTCATTTCGATTTTCTGGCGTGTCCACCCCCTCCGCCGTGTACACATTGGAGTGCACGTAAAAGATCCCTTTGCAGTTGAATTCGATACTGTTGAATACGCTTTATACAATGACTAAATGTGCAGATTATAGCCACCCATACTGCATGTTTTGCTTAACAATGAAAGGGTGCCGTTTTCAATTTTCGATCCTTTTATTCTTCTACTCCTGCTATTTTGGACTGTTGGTCGATGGTTTCATAAAAAAAAACTACCGATAAGACTCTTTGTAGAAGAAGTTCCCCCCAAATATTATGTTGACTTTAAAACCCTATACAGTCACCCCCCAAATAGGAGTTTTAACACTGGTGTCGGTTACTGGGCAAATGGTAAAAAATAATTCTTAGAAGAACCACATGTTATTTGTTTCTGATAAGAGCATTGGCAGGGCTTTCTATAACGGATCATTTCGTTGACCCCACGTGCATGAACTTTGACCTTGACCTTTTTTATTTGACCTTTGACCCCAAAAATAATTTTAACTTTTCCATTTGACCCCAAACAGACCACAGGGATTATAAGCTGGTAGGGTTTTTGATGTAGATTAAAAAAAAAAAAACAACTATTTTGCCACAAATCTGTGTATTATTCATAATTGTAGCACTAAAATCAAAAGAGTTATGAGACATCAAAGATGATAAACATTGCAATAAAATACAGCAATGTAGCAATATTCACATTGTAGCAATTGCGATTTAATGAATGGATTTAAAAATAACAAAATAAAATATCACAAATATATGATTTGAATTAAAAAATAAAGACATAATTAAGTAATTATGCAAATGACCTTTGACATATTATTGACCTTTGACCCCACTATTGACCTTTGACTCAATGGGTTGACCTTTGACCTGCCACACTGACTTTCGACCCCAAAATTAGTTTTTTTTATACGTCTGTTGTTAAAATAATACCCACAGCTGCTATTATGAAAATATTACAGCATTTGCCATAAGGTAAACACGATCCCAAAGACAATAGCCCTTTTTTACACCGAAATATGAAAGTAGGCACAAGGCGGAGAACAAAAATTCAGAAGGAATGCATGCAATCAAATAGATACATGTACACAGGCCTAGGAAAATCATGCAACAATCAATAATTATGTTATTAACAATAAATATAGCAATGACAAAAAATCTGCTATGTTATCTAGTTTTCACCCGTCAAACAGACTAAATTCCATTGTGCCAACTGCCAACTCATGAAACTCCAATTCCATGTCTTGGAATAAACTTCGGTATAGCCTACTGGGCTCTGTGTCTGTACACTGTCCATGCTTCCATTCTTCTGTGCTAATATTATGACTTATCTTCTGATGACCACAAGGCTGGGATGCAGATGGCTGTGTTCTCTTCAATGGTAAATTTTCTTACCTGGTGGTACATGTACTTTTGTTATACTGTTGTACCCAAACTTTCTCAACAATATCATTGGGTCTACCTATTTCCATCTTCAGATAAGGGCCTTCAAATATAAATAAATAAATGTAAAGCATTCAGTGCAATAAAAAAAAACCCAAAAGACTTAGGTAAAATAATTTGAAAGAGGATGGTCATAAATCAATATTTTATACAATAGTAAATCTAGGCACACAAGCTATAGCTGTAGAACATCTAGACATTTTAGGTTTATACTTGTTTTGAATAATTTGAATGTAAAAACATATACATTATACATAACAAACAAAACTCACACATCCCAATCCATGCTTGTATCAGTACCATAAGGCCTAAGACTATCATTAGTCTACCATGTCCATGTGCAGTATCTTCAACTGAGGTTGAAGGCCTAGGAAAAAAATTAAATAACACACTTTGATTAAATAGTGTACATGTAAAACACACAAGGATAGTCACACACGCTTTCGTTTGGCATTTATAATATACATGTACATGTGTGGGCCTATTATTTATTTTTACCAAAGGGTAGAGATAGAAATCTAAATTATCATAAGTGATTTAGCCTTACTTGCCCGAGGCCTAGAGGACTAGTCCCAACAACATGTGTGGGCCTATTATTTATTTTTACCAAAGGGCAGAGATAGAAATCTAAATTATCATAAGTGATTTAGCCTTACTTGCCCGAGGCCTAGAGGCCTAGTCCCAACAACGGTCCAACCCCTCGATCATTGCTGGAATTGGAACAAAAGCAAACAAACGAAAACTGACAATAATTAGAGGCCAAGCCTTTTTGAAATTTGAATAACTATACGCGGGTTTCTGCATTTCATGCCAAAATTGTCTAATTGAAACAGAAAACATCCTCTTTTCATCAAGTCAGCCATGTGCGTACTCCGCCATACGCACGTGACCGAGAAATATACTGCTGTAGTACTATTACTATTAGTATTCCATTTTAGGCCCACATATTTATTTGATCTAATTTACCGATAATTCGATGCTAAATGGATAATTCATGGTAGAAATAAGCACACATTCTACAATTAAATAAATATCATCATCAAGTTTACGTTTGTTCGGGTGTAAAATAATAAATTAGTAAACAAAACTCACTCATCTAATCTAATCAGGGTCTCTCGTTGACAAATTTTTCGTCGGACGAATCTAGGTCACATGTTTGCTCATTTGAATTCATCGGCATCGCTCACATATTCAAGATCACACGTGTTTAATCATTGGAAAACTTAACAAAACTTCTATTCTTAATTCTTGGTTTAATAATTTCTCTTTTAGACGTAACAAACCACCTTTTACGGCTATAGGTACACGAAATAATTGGACTTCTGCTAAATGTGAATAACACGAAGTCATTTGTTTACGCTCACAGAGTTACCCATCTTTGTTAGACTCTAGACTCGTATAACACGACTTCTATGTTGAATAATCGCCCGTTCTTAGTCTCATTTTATGGGGAATTTTCGTGGCTTTCGAATGATATAAATGATATTTGTTTACTGTGAATATTTTTTCGGATAAGACGTGATGAATTTACCGATCGCCGGCGATCGATTTTAACAGGGGAGGAGTTAGGGTTAAGAGAAAAGGACCTTTAAAAATGCTCCAAATCGTAAAAATACGACTTTTTGGATTTTCGATCTCTTTTTTCAGCTATTCCCGATATTTAAAAATAATGATACAATGATTTCACACAACAGGCTAGCTATTAGACTTTCGATTGACAAGAGTTTCACCACCCACCCTCCCTTCATTATAACCGAGGTTATCGGGCCCTAAAGAATCAACAAATCAGCATGCTTATCTCTGCTTACCCTAGGGAGAAAATGCTCATCTTGGAACTCAATCATAACATTGACCTAGTGAACGTCTACACCAAGGTTGAACATTCTAGCTTAATTAGAAGGAGAGTAATTGTGTTCCAAAGTCCCGACCCTTCAAATTGCTTCTATTTTTCATTTTCAATTCAAAATGGTGACCATCACGTGACCGAAATCAAAATTCGGATCCGACAGATTTTTAGGCATTCCTTCAAGGATTCCGAAAATATAACTCCCGAGTCTGTAAGTAAAATAGCAAAAAAGCCTTATTGATTTTTCACTTTTAAAGATGGTGGCACTTCCGGTTCGATCGACAAACTCCATATTTGGTGTACAAATCAGTAATTACTTATCTAGTATCCAAAAATTCTATTGTTTTTTCACTTTTCAAGATGGTGGCTCTTCCGGTTCGATCGACAAACTCCATGTTTTGTGTACGAATCCGTAATTACTAATCTAGTATCGAAAAAAAAAATTAGGTCATTCTGACCTATATTTCGATGATTTTTTTGAAAATTTTGATCCTTAATTTCGTCAAGGGGAGATAATTTAGAAAATTTCTAATTATATTTTTGAAGTCACATCGGTAAGATCTACTTATATACTAAATTTCATGAAAATCGTACAACTATTAAAGAAGTTGTCAAATTGGTCTAAACTTCCGGATCGAAATCACAGCGACGAATTTTCGAAATTCGAAAATGTGAAACTGCAGATGAAAATGCTTTTTTCAAGGTATTCAAAGAAAAAAGAATTAGTAAAATCGGTCAAAAAATAACAAAGTTACGACTATGCATTGTCATTTTTTTCGTTCGTAAAATTCGGTGATTTCGGATTCGTAAAACGTTTTGAAAATATATTTAATCAAGGTTCGCACCCCATTTTTTTTTGGGCGGGGGGTAGGTCAAAATTTCAGAAAGATCCTATGGATAGATTCTGAGAAATCCGATTTGCAGAAAACACACACAAAAAAAAAATAATAATAACTAGATCTGCTAAGCAGATATTAAAGCTTTCATATTCACGGTCAGTTTCTGTCGCATCTCAAGAGTTTTATAAAGAATCTTAAAAAGGAAAAAGAATTAATGAAATCCGCCAAAAACTCACCGAGTTATAACGAGAAACAATTCAACCGGTTCAAATTCTACCTTAATTAAAAACACAGGTGTTATGTTCCAATGTGATCAGTCAAATTGCTTATTGCTCCTAAATCTACGCAGAAATTCTCAACGTCAAACTTAGTCAAGGTAATGACATAATGAATCTATATTTGGAATATTGTCACTCTCACTTCATTATAACCAAAGTTATCGTGCCCCAAAGAATCAACCAATCAGATTGCTTATCTCTGCTTACTGTAAGCAGACAATGCTCATCTTCGCACTCCTTCATGGCACTGACCTAATGAACGCCTTCACCAAGATTGAACATTCTGCCCCAATTAGAAGGAGAGTTATTTTGTTTCAAATTCTCGACCAATCAAATTGCTCATCGCCCTGCTTATCCAGGGCAGACAATGCTCATTGTCGAACGTATTCAAGGTATTGATGTAATGAAACTATACACCAAGTTTCATCACTCTGACTGAAGTGAAAGTGTCCGAAATCATCAACCAATCTAATTGCTTATCTCTGCTTACCCTAAGCATAATATGCTCATCTACGAACTCCATGTTTTTAATGTATGGGGATCATGGTGGCTCAGTGATAAGAGACACTGATTAACTAACCAGTAGGTCTTGGGCTCTCTCCCGGGGTTTGACCAGAAAGTCAATTGTACAGGCTTGACTGCCCTTCTTAGCTGTACAGGACAGTAGGTCTGCCCGGTCTGACAGGGAATAGTGTCTAATTGTCAGGATGGGACGAAAAGCAATGTTCAGTGTGCACATTGGCGTGCACGTAAAAGATTCCTTGATAGAGAGTATATCGTGATATAGATGTCCGGGCAAAATCTATCTGTTTGTCTTCCATGGTCCAGTCGGTGTATAAAGTAGGACTTTTGCCCTACTCCGTATAAGATTTCAAATCTCTGAAGTTTTAAGATAAGCATACCCGGTCCCTGAAATCTTAAATGGGACTTGCTTTTTCGCCCCTCTGTTCTGTACAGACTGGGCTAATACAGTAAAACATATTGTAACAATCTACAGAGAGTAAATTTAACTTGTTGACTAAATAATCTCCAATACTTCCAATTAGCGGTATATAGTGAACAAGGATCGTGACACAGATAGGATATACTTGAACTTTCTAGGCAAGAAACCTGATATCTAATTTGGTATAGCACTAATAAGTTTCATTACATACTAAATTTTTATATGATTGCTTATCGCACTTGGCATTCATACCCATAGGTCCATCTTTAAATTTAAAACTGGTAGAAATTACCGAGGGTTGAACATGGTATTGCATCGTCACTGTTGTATTATTGCTTATCGCCCTTGACATTGTATTAAAGGCAGTTTTATATTCATAGGGCCAGAACGGTAAATTATAAAAAGTGTAAAATTACCCAGAGTTGAACATTATTTGTGATTTTGCCTGGTAACGCCAAAACTCGATCATGTACTAAATAATGGCGGCACAGTAAAATTTCTTGATTGTCAAGTTTTTGGTTATAAATAAACCCTCGCGATTTTTTTTTTAGTATGGAATCAAATCTACGGCTATTTCTGTAAAACACATGTTTTATTTTTTTTCTTCTTCAGGCTTTCGTCGCTTTCGCTGTCTGTTTGACAGTAGCTGCTTCCCAATACATCGATGCTAAAATCGGACACGGTTTCGGACATGGTGTTGGTGTCTTTGGAAACGGAATTGGTAAAGGATTTGGAAGAGGACATGCCGGTGTTGGACATGGTCTTGTTGGTGTAGGAGCTATTGGCAACGGACTCAACCATGGTATTGGACATGGTATCCAAGGAAACCGACTCAGACACGGAATAGTACCTGTTGGCAAAGTCGGTGTTATTGGTAACGGAATTGGTCATGGTATTGTTGGTAACGGTATCGGACACGGTATTGTTGGAAACGGAATTGGTCATGGTATCGTTGGTAACGGTATCGGACATGGTATCATTGGAAACGGAATCGGACACGGACTTATTGGACATGGAAAGATTGGTAACGGCATTGGGCATGGCATCGTTGGTAACGGTATCGAACACGGTATTGTTGGAAACGGAATTGGTCATGGTATCGTTGGTAACGGTATCGGACATGGTATCATTGGAAACGGAATCGGACACGGGCTTATTGGACATGGAAAGATTGGTAACGGCATTGGGCATGACATCGTTGGTAACGGTATCGGACACGGTATTGTTGGACACGGAATTGGTCATGGTATCGTTGGTAACGGTATCGGACACGGTATAATTGGAAACTTGTTGGACATGGAAAGATTGGAGCTTACAAACAATCATACAACTACAACGGGTACAACAACGGGCCATACAACCGATACATAAACGGACTATACAAGTACAACAAATACAATAATAAAGGATACAATAGTTACAACGGCCCCTACAATTACAACAACGGTTACAACAATGGCCACAATAACAACGAATATGGGAAGGGATGTAACAACTACAATAACAACGGATACGGTAACGGATACAACAACTACAACCGTTATCCGTCTTAATATAACTATCAAGGTTGCGGTTACAACAAATATTAAGACTATACGGCTATTTGATAGCATAATATTACCATAGCTTTAATACTTATAAATACTAGTATATAGTTTCTATTGTTCATGCATAATGTATATACGTAAATCAGGGAGTTAAGATATATATAAATTTAATAAAATAATATACATATAAACTCTTGTTATTTATCCGTTTATAGCTTACTACTAGTCCGGTCTATAGCTTGATAACCTCAATGTGCATATATACGTCACATCCTGTCTTCATTACGTTTGGTCAAAGGTCACGAGATGTAAATAGGGATATCGCTAATCCTAATCCTAACCCAAGACCTAACCTTAGCGCTTACCCTAACCCTAACCTACAATCTCGCCTGTCCAATCTCCTGGGAACTGCGGTTTCCTCCCACTGTTAATATGCGCAAGCAGATTATTGAAATAAAATTAAACCATATGTTAGTCCCAAAATGACCTAGTTTGCGTCGAGTGGACGTTAAACACCATTTCTCTCTCTCTCTCTCTCTCTCTCGCTCGTTCTCTCCCCGTGTCATGGTTATTCAGTGCATATAACTGTAATTTCGATATGTCAATTACTTCACGCAAACCTTAAAGTAATGTACAATTATTCCACTCTCGCATATTGTTTAGGGATTTTCCCACAAACAGGTCTCATCTTACCGCTCCTATGGAAGAAAGCGAATAGAATGTAGCATACCTGGAATGCCGAATGATTCTTGAAGAAACGAGTGAGTTACCATTACTGGAAAAAACGGTATTATGTCAATAGTACTGCTAGTTCAAAAGCGTTTTATAGCTGAGGCGCTGGAGGCGCCAGCCTCCCCGCGAAAAAAATCAAAGCAGTTGAAAAAATAAAACGGGAGAAAAATGCTAAAACCGATGCGAAAAATGAAAATGTACCCTAGTTAGGGAGGTTCTAAAGACAGACAAAAGGGTCGCACGAATGACAAAAGGGTCCCTAGGGCCAAGGGAAAGGGCCCCCGAGTCCAACTCAATCGTTTTCTATACACTGTTACTGTCGAATCCACTATTGAATGAGAATGCAGTCATTGCATTGGGATGACGATCATCAATCAAGAACCTCCCCTCGCGACAGAGGGCCCTCAAAATAGTACAGCCTCCGCCATGATAAACCTTAAAACGCCCCTATGCTAGTTCTGTAACTGAAAGTCAAACTGGTGAAAGATGTTATTTGGTCAACATTTATCTACACTAACACAGACACTGATCGCAACCTATACCCTGCATTTGTTAGGTGTGTGGTTGCGAATGGGATATAGCGTCTTGTGCCACCACCCCCACCCCATCACACACACATATACCACCCCGATTCTTCAATACAAACTGATTAGAACCTGAATCACAATCGATCTAGTAGCAATCATACACAGTCGATATCAAAAATTGATTTCCAATCTCAAAGACGGCTTATCTCCCCTGAAACTGTTGAGTAATACGCGATTCCCAATTCACACAACTTTCATAGATTTAAAGCCCCAATAACACTCTTGTTGTAACTGAATAATATGTCCCAATCTTCATTCTGGTCAACAAATCGTATTATTTTAGAATATTCCAATTAAATGATGATATAAATCTCATCTTAACACACCTATTTTAAAAAATTTGTCAGTGATGCAGAAGGAGGGCCTGATAAGGACAGCTGCCTAGTCGTTCGGAAGGGACGAAAAACCGAGGTCCCGTGTACACATTGGAGTGCACGTAAAAGATCCCTTGGCAGTTGGAATTCGATATAAGAGTAGGCAGTAGCGCCGCTGCCCGGGCAAAAATTCCCTCATAGCACACTCTATGGCGTATGCCAGTCTTCCATTAGCCCAGGTCAGGTGCAGAAGAGTAGGACGTAAAACCCCATTTCATTTCTGCTATTTATGCTATGAATTCGTTAAGTTTTGCACTGTTATTTCTGCTATGAGTTCGTTGATCGTTTCACTGTTATTTCTGCTGTGAACTCGATCAAAACAATGACTTAGTGAACGTCTACACCAAGTTTGAACATTCTAGCTGACCTACAGCGAGAAACATTTCAACCGGGCCAAATTTTCTATTTTAACAGTGTACCTTTAGTTATCAACCGAATATTACAAAACTTTTAAAAATAAGCTCCCCCTGAACAGCTTAATCGTTCGCAATAAACGGGGTTGGACATCATATTCCATGTCACATGCAACCTGGAGATCGAAACGACGCCCGTTGACTCAATGACAGACGTTACGATACAGCGCGCACATGCTAACCATTCAGCCATTCAATTTCCCTGAATTCGGAAAATTGCTGACTTATAGCAAAAAACATTTCAACCGGGCGAAATTTTCTGTTTTAACAGTTTAATGTGCATGGTACTTTAATTACCAACCGATTATTACAAAACTTTTGAAAATAAGCTCCAACTGACCAGCTTAATCGTATGCAATAAAAGTTTGGCTTGAATTGAAAGTTCTGCACGGAGAAAGTTCATCTCGATTTCCCGGCGTGGTTCCCCCTTGTCAGTGAGGCAGAACTGAGGGCCTGACAAGCACAGCTGTCTAGTTCGGACGAGACGAAAACCACGGTCCCGTGTAAACATTGGAGTGCACGTAAAATATCCCTAAGCAGTTGGAATTCGATACTGTTGAATAAGCTCTATACGATGACTAAATGTGTAGATTGTAGTCACCCACACTGCATGTTTCGCTTAACAATTAAAGGGTGCCGTTTTCAATGTTCGATCCTTTTGTTCTTCTACTCCTGATATGTTGGACTGTTGATCGATGGTTTCATATAAAAGACTACCAATAAGACTCTTTGTAGAAGAATTTCCCAACAAATATTATGTTGACTTTACGAGAAAGACCTCTAAACATACACCAAATTGTAAAAATACGACTTTTTTGGATTTTCACTCTCTTTTTTTCGGCTATCCCTGATATTTAAAAAAAAATGATACAATGATTTCACACAACAGGCTAGCTATTAGACCTTCTATTGACAAAAGTTTCACCGACCTCCCTCCATTATAACTGAAGTTATCGTGCCCTAAAGAATCAACAAATCAACATGCTTATCTCTGCTTACCCTAAGCAGAAAATGCTCATCTTTGAACTCCATCATAACATTGACCTAGTGAACGTCTACACCAAGTTTGAACATTCTAGCTTAATTAGAATGAGAGTTATTGTGCTCCAAAGTCTCGGCCCTTCAAATTGCTTCTATTTTTCATTTTCAATTCAAAATGGTGACTCCCGGTTGACCTTAATCAAAATTCTATTCGCGACATTTTTTAGGCCTTCCTACAAGGATTCAGAAAATATAACTCCCGAGTCTGTAAGTAAAATAGCAAAAAAGCCTTATTGATTTTTCACGTTTCAAGATGGTGGCACTTCCGGTTCGATCGACAAACTCCATATTTTGTGTACGAATCAGTAATTCCTTGTCTAGTATCGAAAAAAAAAATAGGTCATTCTGACCTATAATTCGACGATTTTTTTGAAAACTTTGATCCTTAATTTCACCAAGGGGATATAATTTAGAAAATATCTAATTATATTTTTGAAGTCACATCGGTAGGATCTACTTATATACTAAATTGAATGAAAATCGCACAACTATTAAAGAAGTTGTCAAATTGGTCTAAACTTCCGGTTAGAAATCACAGCGACGAATTTTCGAAATTCGAAAATGTGAAACTGCTGATGAAAATGAATTTTTTCAAGGTATTCAAAGAAAAAAGATTTAATAAAATCGGTCAAAAAACAATAAAGTTACGACTATGCATTGTCCATTTTGTCGTTCGTAAATTTCGGTTATTTCGGATTCGTAAAACGTTTTGAAAATATATTTAATCAACAGCTACCACCCATTTTTTGGGGGATAGGTAAAAGTTTCATAAAGATACTGTGGTTAGATTCTGAGAAATCCGATTTGTGGATAAAACACAAAAAAAAAAAAATAACAATAACTAGATCTGCTACTGTCCCATGCAGATATGAAAGCTTTCATATTCATCGTCACGTGTCATTGATTGTATCAAGTATCCTAAATAAAAGGATAAGAAGAAAAAATTATTAAAATTGGTCAAAAACTCGCGAAGTTACAAGTCTAAATATAGTATGAAACATTGCACCCAGGCATAACAATAATCTGAAAACTAAAGGGAAATAACTGAAACTTGTATTACTGTAATGAGACGGATGAGAAAATGAAATGAAAATGGCGGGAAAAAAAATTAAAAATGGCAGGTTGGACAGGCGACCTTACTCCCTGTCACGTATAACCGGGCATTCGAAAACACGCTAGTTAACTCAATGACAGGCGCGCGTGCTAACCATTCAGCCACCCAACCCCCTTTGAAATCAGACACGTGCAATATGTCATATAGGAAGAATAAGAATTCGCTCACAACAAAATGGTAAATTAATGAGTTTAGGTCAAAAGGTTGAGCTACTGTTTTAGAGTACTTAATAGTTTTAAAGAGACACGTTAAGGGTTGTTCATAGTTAAATGAAAGTTTAATTTTAAATAAGACCAATAAAATTAGGATTTAATAATGCCAGACTAATATTTCCAATATGTTTGGTTATAAGTAGGAAATCGTGACGACTTCTTAAGCATGTTTTAAACAAAGGATCATGTTTGTTTAAACAAGAATGGCACTCTGCAATAAAAAAACTGGCCAAAGCAAGATTTCTATGCAGAAATTAAATAATTGCTAGAACCAGAAAAATATTTATCCACTATAATAAATAAGCAACATAGAGAAAATGAAATGAAATTGAATGGGGTTTAACGTCCGACTGTTCTGCTCCTAAAATTGGCTAATGAAGACGGGCATATGCCATAAAGTGTGCAATGAGGGAAATTTTACCCGGGCAGCGGCGGTTACGGCCTACGAGGTTGGACAGGCGACCATACTCCTTGTCACGTACAACCAAGAAATCGAAACAACGCCAGTTGACTCAATGACAGACGTTATGATACAGAGCTTACACGTGCTAACCATTCAGCCACGCAACCTCCCTAAAATCGGCAAATTGCTGACCTACAGCGAGAAACATTTCAACCGGGCCAAATTTTCTATTGTAACAGTTTAATTTGCACGGTACCTTTAGTTATCAACCGAATATTACAAAACTTTTAAAAATAAGCTCCCCCTGACCAGTTTAAGCGTTCGCAATAAACGTTTGCCCCTTAAAATCGGCAAAGTGCTGACTTTAAAGTGAGAAACATTACAACCGGGCGAAATTTTCTGTTTTATCACTTTTACAGTACCTTTGATTACCAACCGATTATTACAAAACTTTAAAAATAAAAGAGAAAGAGAGAAATGCGGCCTAATGTCCATTCGACACAAACTAGGTCATTTCGGGACTAACGTATGTTTTTTAATTTTATTTAAAAACTCCCCTTGCGCTTACAGGTCTTTAGCCGTTGGGAGGAAACCGAAGGACACGGAGAAAACCCACGTGGTTGGACATCATACTTCATGTCACGTGCGACCTGGAGATCGAAACGACGCCCGTTGACTCAATGACAGACGTTACGAACAGTGCGCACATGCTAACCATTCAGCCATTCAGCCTCCCTGAATTCAGAAAACAGCAAGAAACATTTCAACCGGGCGAAATTTTCTGTTTTAACAGTTTAATGTGCACGGTACTTTAATTACCAACCGATTATTACAAAACTTTTGAAAATAAGCTCCAACTGACCAGCTTAATCGTATGCAATAAACTTTTTCGCCTGAATTGAAAGTTCTGCACGGAGAAAGTTCATCTCGATTTCCCGGCGTGGTTCCCCTTGTCAGTGAGGCAGAACGGAGGGCCTGACAAGCACAGCTGTCTAGTCATTCGGATGGGACGAAAAACCGAGGTCCCGTGTACACATTGGAGTGCACGTAAAATATCCCTAAGCAGTTGGAATTCGATACTGTTGAATAAGCTCTATACGATGACTAAATGTGTAGATTGTAGTCACCCACACTGCATGTTTCGCTTAACAATGAAAGGGTGCCGTTTTCAATGTTCGATCCTTTTGTTCTTCTTCTCCTGATATGTTGGACTGTTGATCGATGGTTTCATATAAACGACTACCAATAAGACTCTTTGTAGAAGAAGTTCCCAAAAAATATTATGTTGACTTTACGAGAAAGACCTCTAAACATGCTCCAAATTGTAAAAATACGACTTTTTGGATTTTCAATCTCTTTTTTTCGGCTATCCCTGATATTTAGAAAAAATAATACAATGATTTCACAAAATGATTTCACCGCCCTCCCTTCATTATAACCGAAGTTATCGTGCCCTAAAGAATCAACAAATTAGAATGCTTATCTCTGCTTACCCTAAGCAGAAAATGCTCATCTTTAAACTCAATCATAACATTGACTTAGTGAACGAGTACACCAAGTTTGAACATTCTAGCTTAATTAGAAGGAGAGTAATTGTGTTCCAAAGTCCCGACCCTTCAAATTGCTTCTATTTTTCATTTTCAATTCAAAATGGTGACCATCACGTGACCGAAATCAAAATTCTATTCGCAACATTTTTTAGGCCTTCCTACAAGGATTCAGAAAATATAAATCTCGAGTCTGTAAGTAAAATAGCAAAAAAAGCCTTATTGATTTTTCACTTTTAAATATGGCGGCACTTCCGGTTCGATCGACAAACTCCATATTTTGTGTACAAATCAGTAATTACTTATCTAGTATCCAAAAATTCTATTGTTTTTTCACTTTTCAAGATGGTGGCTCTTCCGGTTCGACAAACTCCATGTTTTGTGTACGAATCCGTAATTACTTGTCTAGTATCGAAAAAAAAAATTAGGTCATTCTGACCTATATTTCGATGATTTTTTTGAAAATGTTGATCCTTAATTTCGTCAAGGGGAGATAATTTAGAAAATTTCTAATTATATTTTTGAAGTCACATCGGTAAGATCTACTTAGATACTAAATTTCATGAAAATCGTACAACTATTAAAGAAGTTGTCAATTGGTCTAAACTTCCGGTTCGAAATCACAGCGACGAATTTTCGAAATTCGAAAATGTGAAACTACAGATGAAAATGATTTTTTTAAAGGTATTCAAAGAAAAAAGAATTAGTAAAATCGGTCAAAAAATAACATAGTTACGACTATGCATTGTCATTTTTTTCGTTCGTAAAATTCGGTGATTTCGGATTCGTAAAACGTTTCGAAAATATATTTAATCAAGGTTCGCACCCCATTTTTTTTTGGGGGGGGGGGTAGGTAAAAATTTCAGAAAGATCCTATGGATAGATTCTGAGAAATCCAATTTGCAGAAAACACACACACAAAAAAAAATAATAACTTTAACAGAAACAATAAGCTTTCATATGTAATATGAAAGCTTAACTAGACCTGCTACTGTCCCATGCAGATATGAAAGCTTTCATATTCAACGTCATGTGTCATCGATTGTATCAAGTATCCTAAATAAAAAGATAAGAAGAAAAAATTATCAAAATTGGTCAAAAACTTGCGAAGTTACAAGTCTAAATATAGTATGAAACATTGCACCCAGGCATAACAATAATCTGAAAACTAAAGGGAAATAACCGAAACTTGTATTACTGTAATGAGACGGATGAGAAAATGAAATGAAAATGGCGGGAAAGAACTAAAAATGGCAGGTTGTACAGGCGACCTCACGTACAACCGGGCATTCGAAAACACGCTAGTTAACTCAATGACAGGCGCGCGTGCTAACCATTCAGCCAACCCCTCACCCCCCTTTGAAATCAGACACGTGCAATATGTCATATAGGGAGAATAACAAGTCGCTCACAACAAAATCGTAAATTAATGAGTTTAGGTCAAAAGGTTGAGCTACTGTTTTAGAGTATTTATTTGTTTTAAAGAGACACGTTATGGGTTGTGCATAGTTAAATGAAAGTTTAATTTTAAATAAGACCAATAAAATTAGGATTTAATAATGCTAGACTAATATTACAATAAAGTTTTGAATTAAGAATAATTAATTATTGGTCTAATGCAATGAAATGATTTGATGGATGAAATGTACGATGGGTGTCCAGACTATGTGGCTAAGTTGTTGGCCTGCTAGCCAGGAGGTTTTCGATCCCTGCATTGGCCGAGAAAGTTCATCTCGATTTTCTGGCGTGTCCCCACCCCCGACGTGTACACATTGAAGTGCACATAAAAGATCCATTTGCAGTTGGAATTCGATACTGTTGAATACGCTCTATACAATGACTAAATGTGCAGATTATAGCCACCCACACTGCATGTTTTGCTTAAGGGTGCCGTTTTTAATTTTCGATCTTTTTATTCTTCTACTCCTGATATTTTGGATTGTTGATCGATGGTTTCACATAAAAGACTACCGATAAGACTCTTTGTGGAAGGAGTTCCCCAAAAATATTACATGTATGTTGACTTTAAGAGAAAGGAACCTTTAAAAATGCTCCAAATCGTAAAAATACGACTTTTTGGGTTTTCGATCTCTTTTTTTTTTCTGCTATCCCTGATATTAAAAAAATATACAATGATTTCACACAACGGGCTAGCTATTAGACTCTCGATTGACAGGAGTTTCACCACCCTCCCTTCATTATAACCGAAGTTATCGTGCCCTAAAGAATCAACAAATCAGCATGCTTATCTTTGCTTACTTTCAGCAGAAAATGCTCATCTTTAAACTAAATCATGACATTGACCTAGTGAACGTCTACACCAAGTTTGAACATTCCAGCTTAAGTAGAAGGAGAGTTATTAAGTTCCAAATTCCCGGCCCTTCAAATTGCTTCTATTTTTCATTTTCAATTCAAAATTGCGACTATCAATTGACCGAAATCAAAATTCTATTCGCGACATTTTTTAGGCCTTCCTACAAGGATTCAGAAAATATAACTCTCGAGTCTGTAAGTAAAATAGCAAAAAAGCCTTATTGATTTTTCAAAATTCTACTTCCTACATTTTTTAGGCCATCCTTCAAGGATTCAGAAAATATAACTCCCGAGTCTGTAAGTAAAATAGCAAAAAAGCCTTGTTGATTTTTCACGTTTAAAGATGGTGGCACTTCCGGTCCGATCGACAAACTCCATATTTTATGTAGGAATCAGTAATTACTTGTCTAGTATCGAAATTTTTTTTTAGGTCATTCTGACCTATATTTCGATGATTTTTTTTCAAAAATTTGATCCTTAATTTCACCAAGGGGAGATAATTTAGAAAATTTCTAATTATATTTTTGAAGTCACATCGGTAAGATCTACTTATATACTAAATTTCATGAAAATCGTACAACTATTAAAGAAGTTGTCAAATTGGTCTAAACTTCCGGTTCGAAATCACAGCGACGAATTTTCGAAATTCGAAAATGTGAAACTGCGGATGAAAATGATTTTTTTCAAGGTATTCAAAGAAAAAAGAATTAGTAAAATCGGTCAAAAAATAACAAAGTTACGACTATGCATTGTCAGTTTTTTCGTTCGTAAAATTCGGTGATTTCGGATTCGTAAAACGTTTTGAAAATATATTTAAACAACGTTCGCACTCCTTTTTTGGGGGGTAGGTCAAAGTTTCAGAAAGATCCCATGGTTAGATTCTGAGAAATCCGATTTGCAGAAAATACACACAAAAAAAAATAATAACTAGATCTGCAAAGCAGATATTAAAGCTTTCATATTAACAGTCACTTCCTGTCACATGTCATGGGTCATGTAAATAATCTCATCAACAAAAAAAAAATCATTAAAATCGGTCAAAATATAGCGAAGTTTTTATGATTTTTCAATCGTAAACAACTTTATCGGCACGATAAACATCAAAGACAAAATTCGAAAATGTGACATTTTCAAATAACAATATTTCGACCTTGATCCCGGCTATCCAGAAATGTATTCATTTTGGAAATAGGAGACATATTCTCCAAACTACGGCCTATTGCTTTCATTCACGTGCTCGTTAATGTCGATTTTTCACCTTTTCTCATATTCAGTTCGAAATGGTGACCATCACGTGACCGAAATCAAAATTCTGATCCGATAGATTTTTAGGCATTCCTTCAAGGATTCCGAAAATGTAACTCCCAGGTCTGTAAGTAAAATATCGCAAAAGCCTTTGTGATTTTTCACGTTTCAAGATGGCGGCACTTCCGGTTCGATCCACAAACTCAATATTTGTGTACGAATCAGTATTTACTTATCTAGTATCAAAAAAAAAAAAAAAAAATCAGATCATTCTGACCTATATTTCTTCCATTTTGTTTTGAAAACTTTGATCCCTAATTTCACCAAGGGGAGATAATTTAGAAAATTTCTAAGGATATCTTTAAAGTTGCATCGGTAAGATCTACTTACATACTAAATTTAAAGAAAATCGTACAACTATTAAAGAAGTTGTCAAGTTGGTCTGAACTTCCGGTTCGAAATCACTGCGACGAATTTTCGAAATTCCAAAATCTGAAACTGCAGTTGAAAATGATTTTTGTCAGGGTACTCAAAGAAAAAAGAATTAGTAAAATAGGTCTAATAGTCACAGAGTTACAGTAATGCAGGTCAAATTCACTCGTTCGTAAAATTCGGTGATTTCGAATGCTTTAAACGTTTTGAAAATATATTTAATCAATACTCACCACCCATTTTTGGGTGGGTAGGTCAAAGTTTCAGAAACATCCTATGGTTAGATTCTGAGAAATCCCATTTGCAGGAAACACATGTTGACTTTACGAGAAAGACCTTTAAACATGCTCCAAATTGTAAAAAATACGACTCTTTGGATTTTCAATCTCTTTTTTTCGGCTACCCCGGACATTTAAGAACAAGCCAACAGTGAGGCTGATGTCCCCCGCCGAAATCCCAAAATAAATAGATGACACATATTAATTAATCGCACATTTATTTTTTTCAAACGTATCGAGCAATCAAACTGTTCACAAAGTGTCATCCAAATGTGTTTTATAAAGAAACATGCTAAAAGCGACGAGAAAAATGAAAATGTACCCTAGCTAGGGGGACCCTAAAGGCAGACAAAAGGGCCCCCATGATTGACAAAAGGGCCCCTCTGGCCAAGGGAAAGGGCCCTTGTGTCCGAGTCAATCGTTTCTATACACTGTTACTGTCGAATCCATTACTGAATGAGAATGCAGTCATTGTATTGGCATAAAAATCATCAATCAAGATGAACCTAAGTTATCTTGTCCCAAAGTATCAACCAATCAAATTGCTTATCCCTGCCTACCCTAAGAAGAAAATGCTCATCTTCGAACTCCATCAAGGCATTGACCTAATAAGCATACACACCAATTTTGAACATTTTAACTCAATTCGAAGGAGCGTTATTACGTTCCAAAGCATCAACCAATCAAATTGCTTATCTCTGCCTACCCTAAGCGGAAAATGCTCATCGTCGAACTCCATCAAGGCATTGACCTAGTAATCATATACACCAAGTTTGAACATTTTAACTCAATTAGAAGGAGAGTTATTGTGTTCCAAAGTCTCGACCAATCAAATTGCGTATCGCTCTTCTTACCCTGAGCAGAAAATGCTCATTATCGAACTTAGTCAAGGTATTACTGTAATGAAACTATACACCAAGTTTCGTCACTCTCACTTAATTAGAACTAAAGTTATCGTGTCCCAAAGCATCAGCCAATCAATTTGCTTATCTCTGCTTACCCTAAGCGGAAAATGCTCATCTTCGAACTCCATCAAGGCATTGACCTAATAAGCATATACACCAAGTTTGAACATTTTAACTCAATTAGAAGGAGAGTTATTGTCTTCCAAAGTCTCGACCAATCAAATTGCGTATCGCTCCGCTTACCCTGAGCAGAAAATGCTCATTATCGAACTTAGTCAAGGTATTACTGTAATGAAACTATACACCAAGTTTCATCAATCTCACTTAATTAGAACTAAAGTTATCGTGTCCCAAAGCATCAACCAATCAATTTGCTTATCTCTGCTTACCCTAAGCGGAAAATGCTCATCTTCGAACTCCATCAAGGCACTGGCCTAATAAGCATATACACCATGTTTGAACATTTTAACTCAATTAGAAGGAGAGTTATTGTGTTCCAAAGTCTTGACCAATCAAATTGCGTATCGTTCCGCTTACCCTGAGCAGAAAATGCTCATTATCGAACTTAGTCAAGGTATTACTGTAATGAAACTATACACCAAGTTTCATCAATCTCACTTAATTAGAACTAAAGTTATCGTGTCCCAAAGCATCAACCAATAAAATTGCTTATCTCTGCTTACCCTAAGCGGAAAATGCTCATCTTCGAACTCCGTCAAGGCATTGACATAATAAACACATACACCAAGTTTGAACATTCTAGCTCAATTAGGAAGAGAGTTATTGTGTCCCAAAAAGTGTGACGGACAGACGGACAGACAGACAGACAGACAGACGGACAGACAGACAGACAGACGGACGAACCCATTTTAGTAGTCCCCCAACTTTCTTCGAAAGGCGGGGGACAAAAAATGATACAATGATTTCACACAACAGGTTAGCTATTAGACTCTCGATTGACAAGAGTTTCATCGCCCTCCCTTCATTATAACCAAAGTTATCGTGCCCTAAAGAATCAACAAATCAGCTTGCTTATCTCTGCTTACCCTTGACAGAAAATGCTCATCTTTGAACTCAATCATGACAGTGACCTAGTGAACGTCTACACCAAGTTTAAACATTCTAGCTCAATTAGAAGGAGGGTTATTGTGTTCCAAATTCTCAGCCCTTCAAATTGCTTCTATTTTTCACTTTCACTTCAAAATGGCGACCATCAATTGACCTAAATCAAAATTCTACTCCGACCGTTTTTTAGGCCATCCTTGAAGGATTCAGAAAATATAACTCCCGTGTCTGTAAGTAAAATAGCAAAAAAGCCTTTGTGATTTTTCACGTTTCAAGATGGCGGCACTTCCGGTTCAATCCACAAACTCAATATTTTGGGTACGAATCAGTATTTACTTATCTAGTATCCAAAAAAAACATCAGGTCATTCTGACCTATATTTCTTCGATTTTTTTGAAAACTTTGATCCTTAATTTCACCAAGGGGAGATAATTTAGAAAATTTTTATTTATATTTTTGAAGTCACATGGGTAAGATCTACTTACATACTAAATTTCATGAAAATCGTAGAAATATTAAAGAAGTTGTCAAGTTGGTCTCAACTTCCGGTTCGAAATCACAGCGACGAATTTTCGAAATTCGAAAATCTGAAACTGCAGTTGAAAATGATTTTTGTCAAGGTACTCAAAGAAAAAAGAATTAGTAAAATAGGTCAAATAGTCACAAAGTTACAGTAATGCAGGTCAAATTCACTCGTTCGTAAAATTCTGTGATTTCGAATTCGTAAAACGTTTTGAAAATATATTTAATCAAAAACTGCCACCCAGTTTTGGGGGGGGGGGGTAGGTCAAAGTTTCAGAAAGATCCCATGGTTAGATTCTGAGAAATCCGATTTGCAGAAATGACACACAAAAAAAAAATAATAATAATAATAACTAGATCTGCAAAGCAGATATTAAAGCTTTCATATTAACAGTCACTTCCTGTCACATGTCATGGGTCATGTAAATTATCTCATCAACAAAACAAAAAAAATCATTAAAATCGGTCAAAATATAGCGAAGTTTTTATGATTTTTCAATCGTAAACAACTTTATCGGCACGAAAAACATCAAAGACAAAATTCGAAAATGTGACATTTTCAAATAATAATATTTCGACCCCGATCCCGGCTATCCAGAAATGTATTCATTTTGGATATAGGAGACATATTCTCCAAACTACGGCCTATTGCTTTCATTCACGTGCTCGTTAATGTCGATTTTTCACCTTTTCTCATATTCAGTTCGAAATGGTGACCATCACGTGACCGAAATCAAAATTCTGATCCGATAGATTTTTAGGCATTCCTTCAAGGATTCCGAAAATGTAACTCCCAGGTCTGTAAGTAAAATATCGCAAAAGCCTTTGTGATTTTTCACGTTTCAAGATGGCGGCACTTCCGGTTCGATCCACAAACTCAATATTTTGTGTACGAATCAGTATTTACTTATCTAGTATCCAAAAAAAAAAATCAGGTCATTCTGACCTATATTTCTTCGATTTTTTTTGAAAACTTTGATCCCTAATTTCTCCAAGGGGAGATAATTTAGAAAATTTCTAAGGACATCTTTAAAGTTGTATCGGTAAGATCTACTTACATACTAAATTTCATGAAAATCGTACAACTATTAAAGAAGTTGTCAAGTTGGTCTCAACTTCCGGTTCGAAATCACAGCGACGAATTTTCGAAATTCGAAAATCTGAAACTGCAGTTGAAAATGATTTTTGTCAGGGTACCAGTACTCAAAGAAAAAAGAATTAGTAAAATAGGTCTAATAGTCACAGAGTTACAGTAATGCAGGTCAAATTCACTCGTTCGTAAAATTCGGTGATTTCGCATGCTTTAAACGTTTTGAAAATATATTTAATCAATACTCACCACCCATTTTTGGGTGGGTAGGTCAAAGTTTTAGAAACATCCTATGGTTAGATTCTGAGAAATCCGATTTGCAGGAAACACATGTTGACTTTACGAGAAAGACCTTTAAACATGCTCCAAATTGTAAAAAATACAACTCTTTGGATTTTCAATCTCTTTTTTTCGGCTACCCCGGACATTTAAGAAAAAATGATACAATGATTTCACACAACAGGTTAGCTATTAGACTCTCGATTGACTAGAGTTTCATTGCCCTCCCTTCATTATAACCAAAGTTATTGTGCCCTAAAGAATCAACAAATCAGCTTGCTTTTCTCTGCTTATCCTTGGCAGAAAATGCTCATCTTTGAACTCAATCAAGACAGTGACCTAGTGAACGTCTACACCAAGTTTAAAACATTCTAGCTCAATTAGAAGGAGAGTTATTGTGTTCCAAATTCTCAGCCCTTCAAATTGCTTCTATTTTTCACTTTCACTTCAAAATGGCGACCATCAATTGACCTAAATCAAAATTCTACTCCGAACGGTTTTTAGGCCATCCTTGAAGGATTCAGAAAATATAACTGCCGTGTCTGTAAGTAAAATAGCAAAAAAGCCTTTGTGATTTTTCACGTTTCAAGATGGCGGCACTTCCGGTTCAATCCACAAACTCAATATTTTGGGTACGAATCAGTATTTACTTATCTAGTATCCAAAAAAACCATCAGGTCATTCTGACCTATATTTCTTCGATTTCTTTGACAACTTTGATCCTTAATTTCACCAAGGGGAGATAATTTAGAAAATTTCTATTTATATTTTTGAAGTCACATGGGTAAGATCTACTTACATACTAAATTTCATGAAAATCGTAGAACTATTAAAGAAGTTCGTAAAATTCGGTGATTTCGAATTCGTAAAACGTTTTGAAAATATATTTAATCAAAAACTGCCACTCAGTTTTGGTGGGGTAGGTCAAAGTTTCAGAAAGATCCCATGGTTAGATTCTGAGAAATCCGATTTGCAGAAATGACAAAAAAAAAATAATAATAATAACTAGATCTGCAAAGCAGATATCAAAGCTTTCATATTAACAGTCACTTCCTGTCACATGGCATGGGTCATGTAAATAATCTCATCAACAAAAAAAAATCATTAAAATCGGTCAAAATATACCGAAGTTTTTATGATTTTTCAATCGTAAACAACTTTATCGGCACGAAAAACATCAAAGACAAATTTCGAAAATGTGACATTTTCAAATAACAATATTTCGACCTTGATCCCGGCTTTCCAGAAATGTATTCATTTTTGAAATAGGAGACATATTCTCCAAACTACGGCCTATTGCTTTCATTCACGTGCTCGTTAATGTCGATTTTTCACCTTTCCTCATATTCAGTTCGAAATGGTGACCATCACGTGACCGAAATCAAAATTCTGATCCGATAGATTTTTAGGAATTCCTTCAAGGATTCCGAAAATGTAACTCCCAGGTCTGTAAGTAAAATATCGCAAAAGCCTTTGTGATTTTTCACGTTTCAAGATGGCGGCACTTCCGGTTCGATCCACAAACTCAATATTTTGTGTACCAATCAGTATTTACTTATCTAGTATCAAAAAAAAAATCAGGTCATTCTGACCTATATTTCTTCGATTTTTTTTGAAAACTTTGATCCCTAATTTCACCAAGGGGAGATAATTTTGAAAATTTCTAAGGACATCTTTAAAGTTGCATCGGTAAGATCTACTTACATACTAAATTTCATGAAAATCGTACAACTATTAAAGAAGTTGTCAAGTTGGTATGAACTTCCGGTTCGAAATCACAGCGACGAATTTTCGAAATTCGAAAATCTGAAACAGCAGTTGAAAATGATTTTTGTCAGGGTACTCATAGAAAAAAGAATTAGTTAAATAGGTCAAATAGTCACAGAGTTACAGTAATGCAGGTCAAATTCACTCGTTCGTAAAATTTGGTGATTTCGAATGCTTAAAACATTTTGAAAATATATTTAATCAATACTCACCACCCATTTTTTGGGGGGTAGGTCAAAGTTTCATATTCTGAGAAATCCGATTTGCAGGAAACACATGTTGACTTTACGAGAAAGACCTTTAAACATGCTCCAAATTGTAAAAATACGACGTTTTGGGTTGTCAATCTCTTTTTTTCGGCTAGGCAGGACATTTAAGAAAAAATGATACAATGATTTCACACAAAAGGTTAGCTATAAGACTCACGATTGACAAGAGTTTCATCGCCCTCCCTTCATTATAACCAAAGTTATCGTGCCCTAAAGAATCAACAAATCAGCTTGCTTATCTTTGCTTACCCTTGGCAGAAAATGCTCATCTTTGAACTCAATCAAGACAATGACCTAGTGAACGTCTACACCAAGTTTAAACATTCTAGCTCAATTAGAAGGAGAGTTATTGTGTTCCAAATTCTCAGCCCTTCAAATTGCTTCTATTTTTCACTTTCACTTCAAAATGGCGACCATCAATTGACCTAAATCAAAATTCTACTCCGAACGTTTTTTAGGCCATCCTTGAAGGATTCAGAAAATATAATTCCCGTGTCTGTAAGTAAAATAGCAAAAAAGCCTTTGTGTTTTTCACGTTTCAAGATGGCGGCACTTCCGGTTCAATCCACAAACTCGATATTTTGGGTACGAATCAGTATTTACTTATCTAGTATCCAAAAAAACCATCAGGTCATTCTGACCTATATTTCTTCGATTTCTTTGACAACTTTGATCCTTAATTTCACCAAGGGGAGATAATTTAGAAAATTTCTATTTATATTTTTGAAGTCACGTGGGTAAGATCTACTTACATACTAAATTTCATGAAAATCGTAGAAATATTAAAGAAGTTGTCAAGTTGGTCTCAACTTCCGGTTGGAAATCACAGCGACGATTTTCGAAATTCGAAAATCTGAAACTGCAGTTGAAAATGATTTTCGTCAAGGTACTCAAAGAAAAAAGAATTAGTAAAATAGGTCAAATAGTCCAAAGTGACAGTAATGCAGGTCAAATTCACTCGTTCGTAAAATTCTGTGATTTGGAATTCGTAAAACGTTTTGAAAATATATTTAATCAAAAACTGCCACCCAATTTTGGGGGGTGGGGGTAGGTCAAAGTTTCAGAAAGATCCCATGGTTAGATTCTGAGAAATCCGATTTGCAGAAATGACACAAAAAAAAAAAAATAATAATATTAATAATAATCTTAAAAAAACAATAAGCTTTCATATGTAATATGAAAGCTTAACTAGATCTGCTACTGTCCCATGCAGATATGAAAGCTTTCATATTCATCGTCACGTGTCATCGATTATATCAAGTATCTCAAATAAAAGGATAAAAATAACAAACTATTAAAATTGGTCTAAAACTCGCGAAGTTACAAGTCTAAATATAATATGAAACATTGAGTAATCTGAGAAATCCGATTTGCAGAAATGACACAAAAAAAAAATAATAATATTAATAATAATCTTAAAAAAACAATAAGCTTTCATATGTAATATGAAAGCTTAACTAGATCTGCTACTGTCCCATGCAGATATGAAAGCTTTCATATTCATCGTCACGTGTCATCGATTATATCAAGTATCTCAAATAAAAGGATAAAAATAACAAACTATTAAAATTGGTCTAAAACTCGCGAAGTTACAAGTCTAAATATAATATGAAACATTGAGTAATCTGAAAACTAAAGGGAAATAACTGATACTTGTGTTGCTGTAATCGGGATGACTTCCCAATTCAAAACTTTCAGAAAAATGAAATGAAAATGGTAAGAAAACATCGAAAAATTAAATGAGATAACTTTGAACAAAACTAAAACAGGTTGAACTCAACTGTTTGAATATGTACGTTAAATATGTAGATTTGGAAAATTATAAAGACATATTATCAAAATCGGTCAAAAACTCACAAAGTTACAAATTTAAATGTAGTGAGAAACATTGCACCCGGCAAAAAAATAATCTTTAAACTAAAGGGAAATAACTGAAACTTGCATAGCTGTAATCGGGCTTCCAAGATATGTTATATAATTATGGTTTCCAATATGTTCGGTTAGAAGTAGGAAATCGTAACGACTTCTTAAGCATGTTTTAAACAAAGGGTCATAGACTGCAATATACAACAATGGCACTCTGCAATAAAAAAACTGGCCAAAGCAAGACTTCTATGCAGAAATTAAATAATTGCTAGAACCAGAAAAATATTTATCCACTATAATAAATAAGCAACATAGAGAAAATGAAATGAAATTGAATGGGGTTTAACGTCCTACTGTTCTGCTCCTACAATGGGATAATGAAGACGGGCATACGCCATAAAGTGTGCAATGAGGGAAATTTTACCCGGGCAGCGGCCTACGAGATTGGACAGAAACATTACAACCGGGCGAAATTTTCTGTTTTATCACTTTCACATTACCTTTGATTACCAACCGATTATAACAAAACTTTAAAAATAAAAGAGAAAGAGAGAAATGCGGCCTAACGTCCATTCGACACAAACTAGGTCATTTCCGGACTAACATATGTTTTTTAATTTTATTTAAAAACTCCCCTTGCGCGTACTGGTCTTTAGCCGTTGGGAGGAAACCGAAGAACACGGAGAAAACCCACAAGGTTGGACACCATACACCATGTCACGTGCAACCTGGAGATCGAAACGACGCCCGTTGACTCAATGACAGACGTTACGATACAGCGCGCACATACTAACCATTCAGTCATTTAGCCTCCCTGAATTCGCAAAATTGCTGACTTATAGCAAGAAACATTTCAACCGGGCGAAATTTTCTGTTTTAACAGTTTAATGTGCACTGTACTTTAATTACCAACCGATTATTACAAAACTTTTGAAAATAAGCTCCAACTGACCAGCTTAATCGTATGCAATAAACGTTTTGCCTGAATTGAAAGTTCTGCACGGAGAAAGTTCATCTCGATTTCCCGGCGTGGTTCCCCTTGTCAGGAGGGCCTGACAAGCACAGCTGTCTAGTCGTTCGGATGGGACGAAAAACCAAGGTCCCGTGCACACATTGGAGTGCACGTAAAATATCCCTAAGCAGTTGGAATTCGATACTGTTGAATAAGCTCTATACGATGACTAAATGTGTAGATTGTAGTCACCCACACTGCATGTTTCGCTTAACAATGAAAGGGTGCCGTTTTCAATGTTCGATCCTTTTGTTCTTCTACTCCTGATATGTTGAACTGTTGATCGATGGTTTCATATAAAAGACTACCAATAAGACTCTTTGTAGAAGAATTTCCCAAAAAATATTATGTTGACTTTACGAGAAAGACCTCTCTAAATATGCTCCAAATTGTAAAAATACGACTTTTTCGATTTTCAATCTCTTTTTTCGGCTATGCCTGATATTTAAAAAAAAATGATACAATGATTTCACACAACAGGCTAGCTATTAGACTCTCTATTGACAAAAGTTTCACTGCCCTCCCTTCATTATAACCGAAGTTATCGTGCCCTAAAGAATCAACAAATCAGCATGCTTATCTCTGCTTACCCTAAGCAGAAAATACTCATCTTTGAACTCAATCATAACATTGACCTAGTGAACGTCTACACCAAGTTTGAACATTCTAGCTTAATTAGAAGGAGAGTAATTGTGTTCCAAAGTCCCGACCCTTTAAATTGCTTCTATTTTTCATTTTCAATTCAAAATGGTGACCGTCACGTGACCGAAATCGAAATTCTGATCCGACAGATATTTGGGCATTCCTTCAAGGATTCCGAAAAAAAAATTCCCGAGTCTGTAAGTAAAATAGCAAAAAAGCCTTTTTGATTTTTCACTTTTAAAGATGGTGGCACTTCCGGTTCGATCGACAAACTCCATATTTTGAGTACGAATCAGTACTTACTTCTCTAGTATCCAAGAAAAAAATTAGGTTATTCTGACCTATATTTCTTTGATTTTTTTGAAAAATTTGATCCTTAATTTCGTCAAGGGGAGATAATTTAGAAAATTTCTAATTATATTTTTTAAGTCACATCGGTAAGATCTATTTATATACTAAATTTCATGAAAATCGTACAACTATTAAAGAAGTTGTCAAATTGGTCTAAACTTCCGGTTCGAAATCACAGCGACGAATTTTCAAAATTCGAAAATGTGAAACTGCGGATGAAAATGATTTTTTTCAAGGTATTCAAAGAAAAAAGAATTAGTAAAATCGGTCAAAAAATAACAAAGTTACGACTATGCATTGTCAGTTTTTTCGTTCGTAAAATTCGGTGATTTCGGATTCGTAAAACGTTTTGAAAATATATTTAAACAACGTTCGCATCCCATTTTGGGGGGGTAGGTCAAAGTTTCAGAAAGATCCCATGGTTAGATTCTGAGAAATCCGATTTGCAGAAATGACACACAAAAAAAAAATAATAATAATAATAACTAGATCTGCTACTGTCCCATGCAGATATGAAAGCTTTCATATTCATCGTCACGTGTCATTGATTATATCAAGTATCCTAAATAAAAGGATAAGAAGAAAAATTTATCAAAATTGGTCAAAAACTCGCGAAGTTACAAGTCTAAATATAGTATGAAACATTGCACCCAGGCAAAACAATAATCTGAAAAGTAAAGGGAAATAACTGAAACTTGTATTACTGTAATGAGACGGATGAGAAAATGAAATGAAAATGGCGGGAAAAAAAATAAAAATGTCAGGTTGGACAGGCGACCTTACTCCTTGTCACGTACAACCGGGCATTCGAAAACACGCTAGTTAACTCAATGACAGGCGCGCGTGCTAGCCATTCAGCCATCCAACCCCAACCCCCCCCCCCCTTTGAAATCCGACACGTGCAATATGTCATATAGGAAGAATAAGAAGTCGCTCACAACAAAATGGTAAATTAATGAGTTTAGGTCAAAAGGTTGAGCTACTGTTTTAGAGTATTTAATAGTTTTAAAGAGACACGTTAAGGGTTGTTCATAGTTAAATGAAAGTTTAATTTTAAATAAGACCAATAAAATTAGGATTTAATAATGCCAGACTAATATTTCCAATATGTTTGGTTATAAGTAGGAAATCGTGACGACTTCTTAAGCATGTTTTAAACAAAGGATCATAGACTGCAATATACAAGAATGGCACTCTGCAATAAAAAAAAACTGGCCAAAGCAAGATTTCTATGCAGAAATTAAATAATTGCTAGAACCAGAAAAATATTTATCCACTATAATAAATAAACAACATAGAGAAAATAAAATGAAATTGAATGGGGTTTAACGTCCTACTGTTCTGCTCCTAAAATGGGCCCATGAAGACGGGCATACGCCATAAAGTGTGCAATGAGGGAAATTTTACCCGGGCAGCGGCGTTACGGCCTACGAGGTTGGACGGGCGACCATACTCCTTGTCACGCACAACCAAGAAATCGACACAACGCCAGTTGACTCAATGACAGACGTTATGATACAGAGCGCACGTGCTAACCATTCAGCCACGCAACCTCCCTAAAATCGGCAAATGGCTTACCTACAGCGAGAAACATTTCAACCGGGCCAAATTTTCTATTTTAACAGTTTAATTTGCACGGTACCTTTAGTTATCAACCGAATATTACAAAACTTTTAAAAATAAGCTCCCTCTGACTATCTTAATCGTTCGCAATAAACGTTTGCCCCTTTAAATCGGCAAATTGCTGACTTTAAAGTGAGAAACATTACAACCGGGCGAAATTTTCTGTTTTATCACTTTTACAGTACCTTTGATTACCAACCGATTATTACAAAACTTTAAAAATAAAAGAGAAAGAGAGAAATGCGGCCTAATGTCCATTCGACCGAAACTAGGTCATTTCGGGACTAACATGTTTTTTAATTTTATTTAAAAACTCCCCTTGCGCTTACTGGTCTTTAGCCATTGGGAGGAAACCGAAGGACACGGAGAAAACCCACGAGGTTGGACATCATACTCCATGTCACGTCAGCCTGGAGATCGAAACAACGCCCGTTGACTCAATGACAGACCTTACGATACAGCGCGCACATGCTAACCATTCAGCCATTGAGCCTCCCTGAATTCGGAAAATTGCTGACTTATAGCAAGAAACATTTCAACCGGGCGAAATTTTCTGTTTTAACAGTTTAATGTGCACGGTACTTTAATTACCAACCGATTACTATAAAACTTTTGAAAATAAGCTCCCATTGACCAGCTTAATCGTATGCAATAAACGTTTGGCCTGAATTGAAAGTTCTGCACGGAGAAAGTTCATCTCGATTTCCCGGCGTGGTTCCCCCTTGTCAGTGAGGCAGAACGGAGGGCCTGACAAGCACAGCTGTCTAGTCGTTCGGATGGTACGAAAAACCAGGGTCCGTGTACACATTGGATTGCACGTAAAATATCCCTAAGCAGTTGGAATTCGATACTGTTGAATAAGCTCTATACGATGACTAAATGTGTAGATTGTAGTCACCCACACTGCATGTTTCGCTTAACAATGAAATGGTGCCGTTTTCAATGTTCGATCCTTTTGTTCTTCTACTCCTGATATGTTGGACTGTTGATCGATGGTTTCATATAAAAGACTACCAATAAGACTCTTTGTAGAAGAAGTTCCCCAAAAATATTATGTTGACTTTACGAGAAAGACCTCTAAACATGCTCCAAATTGTAAAAATACGACTTTTTGGATTTTCAATCTCTTTTTTTCGGCTATTCCTGATATTTAAAAAAAATGATACAATGATTTCAAACAACAGGCTAGCTATTAGACTCTCTATTGACAAAAGTTTCACCGCCCTCCCTTCATTATAACCGAAGTTATCGTGCCCTAAAGAATCAACAAATCAGCATGCTTATCTCTGCTTACCCTAAGCAGAAAATGCTCATCTTTGAACTCAATCATAACATTGACCTAGTGAACGTCTACACCAAGTTTGAACATTCTAGCTTAATTAGAAGGAGAGTTATTGTATTCCAAAGTCCCGGCCCTTCAAATTGCTTCTTTTTTTCATTTTCAATTCAAAATGGTAACCATCACGTGACCGAAATCAAAATTCGGATCCGATAGATTTTTAGGCATTCCTTCAAGGATTCTCAAAATATAACTCCCGAGTCTGTAAATAAAATAGCAAAAAAGCCTTTTTGATTTTTCACGTTTAAAGATGGTGGCACTTCCGGTTCGATCGACAAACTCCATATTTTGTGTACGAATCAGTAATTACTTGTCTAGTATCGAAAAAAAAAATTAGGTCATTCGACCTATATTTCGACGACTTTTTTGAAAACTTTGATCCTTAATTTCACCAAGGGGAGATAATTTAGAAAATTTCTAATTATATTTTTGAAGTCACATTGGTAAGATCTACTTATATACTAAATTTCATGAAAATCGTACAACTATTAAAGAAGTTGTCAAATTGGTCTAAACTTCCGGCTCGAAATCACAGCGACGAATTTTCGAAATTCGAAAATGTGAAACTGCAGATGAAAATGATTTTTTTCAAGGTATTCAAAGAAAAAAGAATTAGTAAAATCGGTCAAAAAATAACAAAGTTACGACTATGCATTGTCAGTTTTTTCGTTCGTAAAATTCGGTGATTTCGGATTCGTAAAACGTTTTGAAAATATATTTAAACAACGTTCGCACCCCATTTTTGGGGGGATAGGTCAAAGTTTCAGAAAGATCCCATGGTTAGATTCTGAGAAATCCGATTTGCAGAAAATACACAAAAAAAAAATAATAATAATCTTAACAGAAACAATAAGCTTTCATATGTAATATGAAAGCTTAACTAGATCTGCAAAGCAGATATTAAAGCTTTCATATTAACAGTCACTTCCTGTCACAAGGCATGGGTCATGTAAATAATCTTATCAACAAACAAAAAATCATTAAAATCGGTCAAAATATAGCGAAGTTTTTATGATTTTTCAATCGTAAACAACTTTATCGGCACGAAAAACATCAAAGACAAAATTCGAAAATGTGACATTTTCAAATAACAATATTTCGACCCTGATCCTGGCTATCCAGAAATGTATTCATTTTTGAAATAGGAGACATATTCTCCAAACTACGATCTATTGCTTTCATTTTTGGGTGGGTAGGTCAAAGTTTCAGAAACATCCTATGGTTAGATTCTGAGAAATCCGATTTGCAGGAAACACATGTTTACTTTACGAGAAAGACCTTTAAACATGCTCTAAATTGTAAAAATACGACTCTTTGGATTTTCAATCTCTTTTTTTCGGCTACCCCGGACATTTAAGAAAACATGATACAATGATTTCACACAACAGGTTAGCTATTAGACTCTCGATTGACAAGAGTTTCATCGCCCTCCCTTCATTATAACCAAAGTTATCGTTCTCTAAAGAATCAACAAATCAGCTTGCTTATCTCTGCTTACCCTATGCAGAAAATGCTCATCTTTGAACTCAATCAAGACAGTGACCTAGTGAACGTATACACCAAGTTTGAACATTCTAGCTCAATTAGAAGGAGAGTTATTGTGTTCCAAATTCTCGGCCCTTCAAATTGCTTCTATTTTTCACTTTCACTTCAAAATGGCGATCATCATTTGACCTTAATCAAAATTCTACTCCGAACGTTTTTTTGACCATCCTTGAAGGATTCAGAAAATATAACTCCCGTGTCTGTAAGTAAAATAGCAAAAAAGCCTTTGTGATTTTTCACGTTTCAAGATGGCGGCACTTCCGGTTCAATCCACAAACTCAATATTTTGGGTACGAATCAGTATTTACTTATCTAGTATCCAAAAAAAAAACATCAGGTCATTCTGACCTACATTTCTTCGATTTTTTTGAAAACTTTGATCCTTAATTTCACCAAGGGGAGATAATTTAGAAAATTTCAATTTATATTTTTGAAGTCACGTGGGTAAGATCTACTTACATACTAAATTTCATGAAAATCGTACAACTATTAAAGAAGTTGTCAAGTTGGCCTCAACTTCCGGTTCGAAATCACAGCGACGAATTTTCGAAATTCGAAAATCTGAAACTGCTGTTGAAAATCATTTTTGTCAAGGTACTCAAAGAAAAAAGAATTAGTAAAATAGGTCAAATAGTCACAGAGTTACAGTAATGCAGGTCAAATTCACTCGTTCGTAAAATTCTGTGATTTCGAATTCGTAAAACGTTTTGAAAATATATTTAATCAAAAACTGCCACCCAGTTTTGGGGGGGTAGGTCAAAGTTTCAGAAAGATCCCATGGTTAGATTCTGAGAAATCCGATTTGCAGAAATGACACACAAAAAAATAATAATAACTAGATCTGCTACTGTCCCATGCAGATATGAAAGCTTTCATATTCATCGTCACGTGTCATTGATTGTATCAAGTATCCTAAATAAAAGGATAAGAAGAAAAAATTATTAAAATTGGTCAAAAACTCGCGAAGTTACAAGTCTAAATATAGTATGAAACATTGCACCCAGGCATAACAATAATCTGAAAACTAAAGGGAAATAACTGAAGTCGCTCACAACAAAATGGTAAATTAATGAGCTTAGGTCAAAAGGTTGAGCTACTGTTTTAGAGTACTTAATAGTTTTAAAGAGACACGTTAAGGGTTGTTCATGGTTAAATGAAAGTTTAATTTTAAATAAGACCAATAAAATTAGGATTTAATAATGCCAGACTAATATTTCCAATATGTTTGGTTATAAGTAGGAAATCGTGACGACTTCTTAAGCATGTTTTAAACAAAGGATCATGTTTGTTTAAACAAGAATGGCACTCTGCAATAAAAAAAACTGGCCAAAGCAAGATTTCTATGCAGAAATTAAATAATTGCTAGAACCAGAAAAATATTTATCCACTATAATAAATAAGCAACATAGAGAAAATGAAATGAAATTGAATGGGGTTTAACGTCCGACTGTTCTGCTCCTAAAATGGGCTAATGAAGACGGGCATATGCCATAAAGTGTGCAATGAGGGAAATTTTACCCGGGCAGCGGCGGTTACGGCCTACGAGGTTGGACAGGCGACCATACTCCTTGTCACGTACAACCAAGAAATCGAAACAACGCCAGTTGACTCAATGACAGACGTTATGGCACAGAGCGCACGTGCTAACCATTCAGCCACGCAACCTCCCTAAAATCGGCAAATTGCTGACCTACAGCGAGAAACATTTCAACCGCGCCAAATTTTCTATTGTAACAGTTTAATTTGCACGGTACCTTTAGTTATCAACCGAATATTACAAAACTTTTAAAAATAAGCTCCCCCCTGACCAGCTTAAGCGTTCGCAATAAACGTTTGCCCCTTAAAATCGGCAAATTGCTGACTTTAAAGTGAGAAACATTACAACCGGGCGAAATTTTCTGTTTTATCACTTTTACAGTACCTTTTATTACCAACCGATTATTACAAAACTTTAAAAATAAAAGAGAAAAAGAGAAATGCGGCCTTAAGTCCATTCGACACAAACTAGGTCATTTCGGGACTAACATATGTTTTTAAATTTTATTTACCCCCCCACCCCTTGCGCGTACTGGTCTTTAGCCGTTATGAGGAAACCGAAGAACACGGAGAAAACCCACGAGGTTGGACATCATACACCATGTCACGTGCAACCTGAAGATCGAAACGACGCCCGTTGACTCAATGACAAACGTTACGATGCAGTGCGCACATGCTAACCATTCAGCCATTCAGCCTCCCTGAATTCAGAAAATTGCTGACTTATAGCAAGAAACATTTCAACCGGGCGAAATTTTCTGTTTTAACAGTTTAATGTGCACGGTACTTTAATTACCAACCGATTATTACAAAACTTTTGAAAATAAGCTCCAACTGACCAGCTTAATCGTATGCAATAAACGTTTTCGCCTGAATTGAAAGTTCTGCACGGAGAAAGTTCATCTCGATTTCCCGGCGTGGTTCCCCTTGTCAGTGAGGCAGAACGGAGGGCCCGACAAGCACAGCTGTCTAGTCATTCGGATGGGACGAAAAACCAAGGTCCCGTGTACACATTGGAGTGCACGTAAAATATCCCTAAGCAGTTGGAATTCGATACTGTTGAATAAGCTCTATACGATGACTTAATGTGTAGACTGTAGTCACCCACACTGCATGTTTCGCTTAACAATGAAAGGGTGCCGTTTTTAATGTTCGATCCTTTTGTTCTTCTACTCCTGATATGTTGGACTGTTGATCGATGGTTTTTATATAAAAGACTACCAATAAGACTCTTTGTAGAAGAAGTTCCCAAAAAATATTATGTTGACTTTACGAGAAAGACCTCTAAACATGCTCCAAATTGTAAAAATACGACTTTTTGGATTTTCAATCTCTTTTTTTCGGCTATCCCTGATATTTAGAAAAAATAATACAATGATTTCACACAACAGGCTAGCTATTAAACTCTCTATTGACAAAAGTTTCACCGCCCTCCCTTCATTATAACCGAAGTTATCGTGCCCTAAAGAATCAACAAATTAGCATGCTTATCTCTGCTTACCCTAAGCAGAAAATGCTCATCTTTAAACTCAATCATAACATTGACCTAGTGAACGTCTACAATAAGTTTGAACATTCTAGCTTAATTAGAAGGAGAGTAATTGTGTTCCAAAGTCCCAACCCTTCAAATTGCTTCTATTTTTCATTTTCAATTCAAAATGGTGACCATCACGTGACCGAAATCAAAATTCTATTCGCGACATTTTTTAGGCCTTCCTACAAGGATTCAGAAAATATAACTCCCGAGTCTGTAAGTAAAATAGCAAAAAAGCCTTATTGATTTTTCACTTTTAAATATGGCGGCACTTCCGGTTCGATCGACAAACTCCATATTTTGTGTACAAATCAGTAATTACTTATCTAGTATCCAAAAAAAAAATCAGGTCATTCTGACCTATATTTCGATGCTTTTTTTGAAAATTTTGATCCTTAATTTCGTCAAGGGGAGATAATTTAGAAAATTTCTAATTATATTTTTGAAGTCACATCGGTAAGATCTACTTAGATACTAAATTTCATGAAAATCGTACAACTATTAAAGAAGTTGTCAAATTGGTCTAAACTTCCGGTTCGAAATCACAGCGACGAATTTTCGAAATTCGAAAATGTGAAACTGCAGATGAAAATGATTTTTTTAAAGGTATTCAAAGAAAAAAGAATTAGTAAAATCGGTCAAAAAATAACAAAGTTACGACTATGCATTGTCATTTTTTTCGTTCGTAAAATTCGGTGATTTCGGATTCGTAAAACGTTTCTAAAATATATTTAATCAAGGTTCGCACCCCATTTTGGGGGGGGGGTAGGTCAAAATTTCAGAAAGATCCTATGGATAGATTCTGAGAAATCCGATTTGCAGAAAACACACAAAAAAAATAAATAATAACTAGATCTGCTACTGTCCCATGCAGATATGAAAGCTTTCATATTCACAGTCACTTCCTGTCACATGTCATGGGTCATATGAATAATCCGAACGAGGAAAAAAAATCATTAAAATCGGTCACAATCTAGTGAAGTTAGTGTGATTTTTCACTCGTAAAGAATTTTGTCAGCACGAAAAACATCATAGGCAAAAATCGAATTTTTGAAATATTCAAATACCGTATCCCGACTATCCTGAAATGTATTAATTTCAACTAAGGAGACGCATTGAACATACTATGCTCTATTGTGTTTGTTTACAAGTCCGTAAAAGTCGATTTTTCACTATGTTTCATATTCACTTCAAAATGGTGACTACCAGTTGACCTAAATCAAAATTCTACTTCGAACTTCATCAAGACATTGACCTAGTGAATGCCTATACCAAGTTTGAACTTTGTACCCCAATTAGAAGAAGAGTTATTGTGTTCCAGAGTCATCAAGGTATTGGCATAATAAACACCCACACCAAGTCTAGCTGAATTAGAAAGAGAGTTATTGTGTCCCAAACTAGACCATTTCGGGACTAACATATAGTTCGATTTTATTTCAATATTTCGCTTGCAAGTAGAGATCTTTAGCAGTTGAAGGAAATCGGACGAAATGAAGAAAACCCACCAAGATGGACAGGCGACCTTACTCCTTGTCAGGTACGACCGGAGATTCGAAAACACGTTAGCTGACTCAATGACAGGCTTTATGATACAGCGCACGCGTGCTAACCATTCAGCCACCAAACTCTCCTTTGAAATCAGACACGTGCAATATGTCATATAAGAAGAATAACAAGTCGCTCACATACAAAATGGTAAATTAATGAGCTTAGGTCAAAAGGTTGAGCTACTGTTTTAGAATATTTAATTGTTTTAAAGAGACACGTTAAGGGTTATTCATAGTTAAACGAAAGTTTAATTTTAAATAAGACGAACGCCTACCAATAAAATGAGGATTTAATAATATTAAAATAAAGTTTAAAAATTAAGAATAATTAATTATTGGTCTAATGCAATGAAATGCTTTGATTTGACGGATGAAATGTACGATGGGTGTCCACACTATGTGGCGAAGGCGTTGACCTGCTAGCCAGGAGGCTGGGTGTCCGATCCCTGCATTGGCCGAGAAAGTTCATCTCGATTTTCTGGCGTGTCCTCCCACCGGCGTGTACACATTGGAGTGCACGTAAAAGATTCCTTAGCAGTTGGAATTCGATAATGTTGAATAAGCTCTATACGATGACTAAATGTGCAGATTGTAGCCACCCACACTGCATGTTTTGCTTAACAATGAAAGGGTGCCGTTTTCAATTTTCGATCCTTTTATTCTTCTACTCCTGATATTTTGGACTGTTGATCGATGGTTTTATATAAAAGACTACCGATAAGATTCTTTGTACAAGAAGTTCCCCAAAAATATTATGTTGACTTTAAGAGAAAAGGACCTTTAAAAATCCTCTAAATCGTAAAAATACGATTTTTTGGATTTTCGATCTCTTTTTTCTGCTATCCCTGATATTTAAAAAAAATGATACAATGATTTCACACAACAGGCTAGCTATTAGACTCTCGATTTACAAGAGTTTCACCACCCTCTTTTCATTATAACCGAAGTTATTGTGCCCTAAAAAATTAACAAATCAGCATGCTTATCTCTGCTTACCCCAGGCAGAAAATGCTCATCTTTACACTCAATCATGACATTGACCTAGTGAACGTCTACCCCAAGTTTAAACATTCTAGCTTAATTAGAAGGAGAGTTATTGTGTTCCAAAAACTCGGCCCTTCAAATTGCTTCTATTTTTCATTTTCAATTCAAAATGGTGACTCCCAGTTGACCTAAATGAAAATTCTACTCCCGACGTTTTTTAGGCCTTCCTCCAAGGATTCAGAAAATATAATTCCCGTGTCTGTAAGTAAAATAGCAAAATGGTGTTTGAGGTTTTTACATTTCAAGGTGGTGGCACTTCCGGGTTGAGCTACAAACTCCATTTTTTGTGTATGAATCAGTGGTCTCGTAGCTAGTAACCCCCAAAAAATTCAAGATGATTTGACCTATATTTTGAAAATTTCGATCCTTAATTTCTCCAAGGGGAGATAATTTAGAAAATTTCTAAAGTCATTTTTAAAGTCGCGTCATTAAGGTTTACCTACATTTCAAATTTCATGAAAATCGTACAACTACTAAAGAAGTTGTCGAGTTGGTCTAAACTTCCGGTTCGATATCACAGCGACGAATTTTCGTAATTCGAAAATCCGAAATTGCAGATTTGAAGTAAATGTCTCAAGGTACTCATAGAAAAAAGAATTAATTAAATAGGTCAAATAGTCACAAAGTTACAGCATTGTAGGTCAAATGCATTCGTTCGTAAAATTCGGTGATTTCGGATTCGTAAAACGTTTTGAAAATATATTTAATCACGGTTCGCACCCCATTTATGGGGGGGTGGGGTGGGTCAAGGTTTCAGAAAGATCCTATGGTTAGATTCTGAGAAATCCGATTTGCAGAAAATACTAATAATAATAACTTTAACAGAAACAATAAGCTTTCATATGTAATATGAAAGCTTAACTAGATCTGCTACTGTCCCATGCAGATATGAAAGCTTTCATATTCATCGTCACGTGTCATCGATTATATCAAGTATCTCAAATAAAAGGATAAGAATAACAAACTATCAAAATTGGTCAAAAACTCGCGAAGTTACAAGTCTAAATATAGTATGAAACATTGAGTAATCTGAAAACTAAAGGGAAATAACTGATACTTGTGTTGCTGTAATCGGGATGAATGAGATAACTTTGAACAAAACTAAAACTTTTTGAATCAGGTTGAACTCAACTGTTTGAATATGTACGTGAAATATGTAGATTTGGAAAATTATAAAGACATAATATCAAAATCGGTCAAAAACTCACAAAGTTACAAATTTAAATGTAGTGAGAAACATTGCACCCGGGCAAAAAAAATAATCTTTAAACTAAAGGGAAATAACTGAAACTTGTATAGCTGTAATCGGGCTTCCAAGATATGTTATATAATTATGGTTTCCAATATGTTTGGTTATAAGTAGGAAATCGTGACGACTTCTTAAGCATGTTTTAAACAAAGGGTCATAGACTGCAATATACAACAATGGCACTCTGCAATAAAAAAACTGGCCAGAGATTTCTATGCAGAAATTAAATAATTGCTAGAACCAGAAAAATATTAATCCACTATAATAAATAAGCAACATAGAGAAAATGAAATGAAATTGAATGGGGTTTAACGTCCTACTGTTCTGCTCCTACAATGGGCTAATGAAGACGGGCAAACGCCATAAAGTGTGCAATGAGGGAAATTTTACCTGGGCAGCGGCGTTACGGCCTACGAGGTTGGTAAGGCGACCATACTCCTTGTCACGTACAACCAAGAAATCGGAACAAGGCCAGTTGACTCAATGACAGACGTTATGATACAGAGCGCACGTGCTAACCATTCAGCCACGCAACCTCCCTAAAATCGGCAAATTGCTGACCTACAGCGAGAAACATTTCAACCAGGCCAAATTTTCTATTTTAACAGGTTAATTTGCACGGTACCTTTAGTTATCAACCGAATATTACAAAACTTTTTAAAATAAGCTCCCCCTGACCAGCTTAATCGTTCGCAATAAACGTTTGCCCCTTAAAATCGACAAATTGCTGAATTTAAAGTGAGAAACATTACAACCGGGCCAAATTTTCTGTTTTATCACTTTAACAGTACCTTTGATTACCAACCGATTATTACAAAACTTTAAAAAGAGAAAGAGAGAAATGCGGCCTAACGTCCATTCGACACAAACTAGGTCATTTCGGGACTAACATGTTTTTTAATTTTATTTAAAAACTCCCCTTGCACGTACTGGTCTTTAGCCGTTGGAAGGAAACCGAAGAACACGGAGAAAACCCACGAGGTTGGACATCATACACCATGTCACGTGCAACCTGGAGATCGAAACGACGCCCGTTGACTCAATGACAAAGGTTACGATACAGCGAGCACATGCTAACCATTCAGCCATCCAGCCTCCCTGAATTCGGAAAATTGCTGACTTATAGCAAGAAACATTTCAACCGGGCGAAATTTTCTGTTTTAACAGTTTAATGTGCACGGTACTTTAATTACCAACCGATTATTACAAAACTTTTGAAAATAAGCTCCAACTGACCAGCTTAATCGTATGCAATAAACGTTTTGCCTGAATTGAAAGTTCTGCACAGAGAAAGTTCATCTCGATTTCCCGGCGTGGTTCCCTTGTCAGTAAGGCAGAACGGAGGGCCTGACAAGCACAGCTGTCTAGTCCTTCGGATGGGACGAAAAACCAAGGTCCCGTGTACACATTGGAGTGCACGTAAAATATCCCTAAGCAGTTGGAATTCGATACTGTTGAATAAGCTCTATACGATGACTAAATGCGTAGATTGTAGTCACCCACACTTCATGTTTCGCTCAACAATGAAAGGGTGCCGTTTTCAATGTTCGATCCTTTTGTTCTTCTACTCCTGATATGTTGGACTGTCGGTCGATGGTTTCATATAAAAGACTACCAATAAGACTCTTTGTAGAAGAAGTTCCCAAAAAATAGTATGTTGACTTTACGAGAAATACCTCTAAACATGCTCCAAATTGTAAAAATACGACTTTTTGGATTTTCAATCCCTTTTTTTCGGCTATCCCTGATATTTAAAAAAAAATGATACAATCATTTCACACAACAGGCTACCCATTAGACTCTCTATTGACAAAAGTTTCACCGCCCTCCCTTCATTATAACCGAAGTTATCGTGCCCTAAAGAATCAACAAATCAGCATGCTTATCTCTGCTTACCCTAAGCAGAAAATGCTCATCTGTGAACTCAATCATAACATTGATCTAGTGAACGTCTGCACCAAGTTTGAACATTCTAGCTTAATTAGAAGGAGAGTTATTGTGTTCCGAAGTCCGGGCCTTTCAAATTGCTTCTACTTTTCATTTTCAATTCAAAATTGTGACCATCACATGACCGAAATCAAAATTCTGATCCGATAGATTTTTAGGCATTCCTTCAAGGATTCGGAAAATATAACTCCCGAATCTGTAAGTAAAATAGCAAAAAAGCCTTTTTGATTTTTCACGTTTAAAGATGGTGGCACTTCCGGTTCGATCGACAAACTCCATATTTTGTGTACGAATCAGTAATTCCTTGTCTAGTATCGAAAAAAAAAATTAGGTCATTCTGACCTATATTTCGACGATTTTTTTGAAAACTTTGATCCTTAATTTCACCAAGGGGAGATAATTTAGAAAATTTCTAATTATATTTTGAAGTCACATCGGTAAGATCTACTTGTATACTAAATTTCATGAAAATCGTACAACTATTAAAGAAGTTGTCAATTTGGTCTAAACTTCCGGTTCGAAATCACAGCGACGAATTTTCGAAATTCGAAAATGTGAAACTGCAGATGAAAATGATTTTTTCAAGGTATTCAAAGAAAAAAGAATGAGTAAAATCGGTCAAAAAATAACAAAGTTACGACTATGCATTGTCAGTTTTTTCGTTCGTAAAATTCGGTGATTTCGGATTCGTAAAACGTTTTGAAAATATATTTAAACAACGTTCGCACCCCATTTTTGGGGGGGTAGGTCAAAGTTTTAGAAAGATCCCATGGTTAGATTCTGAGAAATCCGATTTGCAGAAAATACACAAAAAAAAATAATAATAATCTTAACAGAAACAATAAGCTTTCATATGTAATATGAAAGCTTAATAATAACTTTAACAGAAACAATAAGCTTTCATCGTCACGTGTCATCGATTATATCAAGTATCTCAAATAAAAGGATAAGAATAACAAACTATCAAAATTGGTCAAAAACTCGCTAAGTTACAAGTCTAAATATAGTATGAAACATTGAGTAATCTGAAAACTAAAGGGAAATAACTGATACTTGTGTTGCTGTAATCGGGATGACTCCCGACTTCAAAACTTTCAGAAAAATGAAATGAAAATGGTAAGAAAACATCGAAAAATTAAATGAGATAACTTTGAACAAAACTAAAACTTTTTGAATCAGGTTGAACTCAACTGTTTGAATATGTACGTTAAATATGCAGATTTGGAAAATTATAAAGACATAATATCAAAATCGGTCAAAATCTCACAAAGTTACAAATTTAAATGTAGTGAGAAACATTGCACCCGGGCAAAAAAATAATCTTTAAACTAAAGGGAAATAACTGAAACTTGTATAGCTGTAATCGGGCTTCCAAGATATGTTATATAATTATGGTTTCCAATATGTTCGGTTATAAGTAGGAAATCGTGACGACTTCTTAAAGTTGGGTTCCCAGATAAGCATTTATCGGGTGGTCATTGCCTATAAAAGTATGGCAATTTTGGTATATATGGAAAGAAGAGATATCCAATCTTACTAGAAAAATACTGGATTCCCTGAAAAACACTCATGGAGCGTAAACAGGACAAAAATGTAAGAGGTTCCCTTAATAGTCAACCCGACGAATAAGGGTACCTGCACGCTTGGCGTTGAAGGCTGCACGCGAACTTGAGTGATTTGTGTACATTTTGAAAAACTTTATGAAGAGTTAGACATACAAAAATTTCTGGGGTAAAATTCACGGTTAATACAAAAATTTTAAAAGTAAGCTCCCCCCGACCACCTTAATCGTTCGCAATAAACGTTTGCCCCTTAAAATCGACAAATTGCTGACTTTAAAGTGAGAAACATTACAACCGGGCCAAATTTTCTGTTTTATCACTTTTACAGTACCTTTGATTACCAACCGATTATTACAAAACTTTAAAAATAAAAGAGAAAGAGACAAATGCGGCCTAACGTCCATTCGACACAAACTAGGTCATTTTGGGAATAACATATGTTTTTTTAACTTTATTTAAAAACTCCCCTTGCGCGTACTGGTCTTTAGCCGTTGGGAGGAAACCGAAGAACACGGAGAAAACCCACAAGGTTGGGCACCAAACATCATGTCACGTGCAACCTGGAGATCGAAACGACGCCCGTTGACTCAATGACAGACGTTACGATACAGCGCGCACATGCTAACCATTCAGCCATCCAGCCTCCCTGAATTCGGAAAATTGCTGACTTATAGCAAGAAACATTTCAACCGGGCGAAATTTTCTGTTTTAACACTTTAATGTGCACGGTACTTTAATTACCAACCGATTATTACAAAACTTTTGAAAATAAGCTCCAACTGACCAGCTTAATCGTATGCAATAAACGTTTTGCAGGAATTGAAAGTTCTGCACGGAGAAAGTTCATCTCGATTTCCCGGCGTGGTTCCCCTTGTCAGTGAGGCAGAACGGAGGGCCTGACAAGCACAGCTGTATAGTCGTTCGGATGGGACGAAAAACCAAGGTCCCGTGTACACATTGGAGTGCACGTAAAATATCCCTAAGCAGTTGGAATTCGATACTGTTGAATAAGCTCTATACGATGACTAAATGCGTAGATTGTAGTCACCCACACTGCATGTTTCGCTTAACAATGAAAGGGTGCCGTATTCAATGTTCGATCCTTTTGTTCTTCTACTCCTGATATGTTGGACTGTTGATCGATGGTTTCATATAAAAGACTACCAATAAGACTCTTTGTGGAAGAAGTTCCCCAAAAATAGTATGTTGACTTTACGAGAAAGACCTCTAAACATGCTCCAAATTGTAAAAATACGACTTTTCGGATTTTCAATCTCTTTTTTTCGGCTATACCTGATATTTAAAAAAAATGATACAATGATTTCAAACAACAGGCTAGCTATTACACTCTCTAATGACAAAAGTTTCACCGCCCTCCCTTCATTATAACCGAAGTTATCGTGCCCTAAAGAATCAACAAATCAGCATGCTTATCTCTGCTTACCCTAAGCAGAAAATGCTCATCTTTGAACTCAATCATGACATTGACCTAGTGAACGTCTGCACCAAGTTTGAACATTTTAGCTTAATTAGAAGGAGAGTTATTGTGTTCCGAAGTCCGGGCCTTTCAAATTGCTTCTACTTTTCATTTTCAATTCAAAATTGTGACCATCACATGACCGAAATCAAAATTCTGATCCGATAGATTTTTAGGCATTCCTTCAAGGATTCCGAAAATATAACTCCCGAGTCTGTAAGTAAAATAGCAAAAAAGCCTTTTTGATTTTTCACGTTTAAAGATGGTGGCACTTCCGGTTCGATCGATAAACTCCATATTTTGTGTACGAATCAGTAATTCCTTGTCTAGTATCGAAAAAAAAAATTAGGTCATTCTGACTTATATTTCGACGATTTTTTTGAAAACTTTGATCCTTAATTTCACCAAGGGGAGATAATTTAGAAAATTTCTAATTATATTTTGAAGTCACATCGGTAAGATCTACTTGTATACTAAATTTCATGAAAATCGTACAACTATTAAAGAAGTTGTCAAATTGGTCTAAATTTCCGGTTCGAAATCACAGCGACGAATTTTCGAAATTCGAAAATGTGAAACTGCAGATGAAAATGATTTTTTTCAAGGTATTCAAAGAAAAAAGAATTAGTAAAATCGGTCAAAAAATAACAAAGTTACGACTATGCATTGTCAGTTTTTTCGTTCGTAAAATTCGGTGATTTCGGATTCGTAAAACGTTTTGAAAATATATTTAAACAACGTTCGCACCCCATTTTGGGGGGGGGGGGGGTAGGTCAAAGTTTTAGAAAGATCCCATGGTTAGATTCTGAGAAATCCGATTTGCAGAAAATACACAAAAAAAATAATAATAATCTTAACAGAAACAATAAGCTTTCATATGTAATATGAAAGCTTAATAATAACTTTAACAGAAACAATAAGCTTTCATCGTCACGTGTCATCGATTATATCAAGTATCTCAAATAAAAGGATAAGAATAACAAACTATCAAAATTGGTCAAAAACTCGCTAAGTTACAAGTCTAAATATAGTATGAAACATTGAGTAATCTGAAAACTAAAGGGAAATAACTGATACTTGTGTTGCTGTAATCGGGATGACTCCCGACTTCAAAACTTTCAGAAAAATGAAATGAAAATGGTAAAAAAACATCGAAAAATTAAATGAGAAAACTTTGAACAAAACTAAAACTTTTTGAATCAGGTTGAACTCAACTGTTTGAATATGTACGTTAAATATGCAGATTTGGAAAATTATAAAGACATAATATCAAAATCGGCCAAAATCTCACAAAGTTACAAATTTAAATGTAGTGAGAAACATTGCACCCGGGCAAAAAAATAATCTTTAAACTAAAGGGAAATAACTGAAACTTGTATAGCTGTAATCGGGCTTCCAAGATATGGTATATAATTATGGTTTCCAATATGTTCGGTTATAAGTAGGAAATCGTGACGACTTCTTAAAGTTGGGTTCCCAGATAAGCATTTATCGGGTGGTCATTGCCTATAAAAGTATGGCAATTTTGGTATATATGGAAAGAAGAGATATCCAATCTTACTAGAAAAATACTGGATTCCCTGAAAAACACTCATGGAGCGTAAACAGGACAAAAATGTAAGGGGTTCCCTTAATAGTCAACCCGACGAATAAGGGTACCTGCACGCTTGGCGTTGAAGGCTGCACGCGAACTTGAGTGATTTGTGTACATTTTGAAAAACTTTATGAAGAGTTAGACATACAACAATTTCTGGGGTAAAAATCACGGTTATTACAAAACTTTTAAAAATAAGCTCCCCCCGACCACCTTAATCGTTCGCAATAAACGTTTGCCCCTTAAAATCGACAAATTGCTGACTTTAAAGTGAGAAACATTACAACCGGGCCAAATTTTCTGTTTTATCACTTTTACAGTACCTTTGATTACCAACCGATTATAACAAAACTTTAAAAATAAAAGAGAAAGAGAGAAATGCGGCCTAACGTCCATTCGACACAAACTAGGTCATTTCGGGACTAACATATGTTTTTTTAACTTTATTTAAAAACTCCCCTTGCGCGTACTGGTCTTTAGCCGTTGGGAGGAAACCGAAGAACACGGAGAAAACCCACAAGGTTGGGCACCATACATCATGTCACGTGCAACTTGGAGATCGAAACGACGCCCGTTGACTCAATGACAGACGTTACGATACAGCGCGCACATGCTAACCATTCAGCCTCCCTGAATTCGGAAAATTGCTGACTTATAGCAAGAAACATTTCAACCGGGCGAAATTTTCTGTTTTAACAGTTTAATGTGCACGGTACTTTAATTACCAACCGATTATTACAAAACTTTTGAAAATAAGCTCCAACTGACCAGCTTAATCGTATGCAATAAACGTTTTGCCTGAATTGAAAGTTCTGCACGGAGAAAGTTCATCTCGATTTCCCGGCGTGGTTCCCCTTGTCAGTGAGGCAGAACGGAGGGCCTGACAAGCACAGCTGTATAGTCGTTCGGATGGGACGAAAAACCAAGGTCCCGTGTACACATTGGAGTGCACGTAAAATATCCCTAAGCAGTTGGAATTCGATACTGTTGAATAAGCTCTATACGATGACTAAATGCGTAGATTGTAGTCACCCACACTGCATGTTTCGCTTAACAATGAAAGGGTGCCGTTTTCAATGTTCGATCCTTTTATTCTTCTACTCCAGATATGTTGGACTGTTGATCGATGGTTTCATATAAAAGACTACCAATAAGACTCTTTGTAGAAGAAGTTCCCCAAAAATAGTATGTTGACTTTACGAGAAAGACCTCTAAACATGCTCCAAATTGTAAAAATACGACTTTTCGGATTTTCAATCTCTTTTTTTCGGCTATCCCTGATATTTAAAAAAAATGATACAATGATTTCAAACAACAGGCTAGCTATTACACTCTCTATTGACAAAAGTTTCACCGCCCTCCCTTCATTATAACCGAAGTTATCGTGCCCTAAAGAATCAACAAATCAGCATGCTTATCTCTGCTTACCCTAAGCAGAAAATGGTCATCTTTGAACTCAATCATGACATTGACCTAGTGAACGTCTACACCAAGTTTGAACATTCTAGCTTAATTAGAAGGAGAGTTATTGTATTCCAAAGTCCCGGTCCTTCAAATTGCTTTATTTTTCATTTTCAATTCAAAATGGTGACCATCACGTGACTAAAATCAAAATTCGGATCCGACAGATATTTAGGCATTCCTTCAAGAATTCTGAAAATATAACTCCTGAGTCTGTAAGAAAAATAGCAAAAAAGCCTTTTTGATTTTTCACGTTTAAAGATGGTGGCACTTCCGGTTCGATCGACAAACTCCATATTTTGTGTACGAATTAGTAATTACTTCTTAATTTCACAAAGGGGAGATAATTTAGAAAAGGACACCATTGAAGTTGCATTGGCAAGATCTATTAACATTCTAAATTTCACGAAAATCGCACAACTATTAAAGAAGTTGTCAAATTGGTAATAACTTCCGGTTCGAAATGACAGCGACGAATTTTCGAAATTCGAAAATCCGAAATTGCAGATCTGAAGTAAATGTTTCAAGATACTCAAAGAAAAAAGAATTAGTAAAATCGGTCAAAGAATAACAAAGTTACGACTATGTAATATGAAAGCTTAATAATCTTAACAGAAACAATAAGCTTTCATATGTAATATGAAAGCTTAAAAACTTTAACAGAAACAATAAGCTTTCATATGTAATACATATGAAAGCTTAACTAGACTTGCTTGCAAGGCTGAAGGCTTTCACCTTACCCAAGGCAGCACAAAATGACCACCATTCACCTCTTAAAACACACACACACACACAGACACACACACTTAAACAACTCAGATATTGACACTTTCTGTGCATGCGCATTACGATAGAGGGAAAGTGAAAAAAAATAGTTGAACAATTTACAACATTATGAACTTGGATTGGTAAAATCCTACAGACGCCAGAAATCTAAATACGCAATCAAAAACTCAAAAATTCTAAATCAATTACAATCTCAGTACATTTTCAAATTTTCAGGAAAAAAAGAGAAATGCGTGCTATTGCATTTCGACCTTTATCGCATCCGCAATATCCCCGGCTCTACAAAAATATAGCTTTTTCGAAAATCGATTGGGAATTGACATTATTAGGACCTATTTTCATTTATGCACGTTAAAGATTTACTTGACTTCCGGCCTTTCAGAATTTTCGCAATAGTTCTAAGTACTTACTGCTTAAAACATAGAAAGAATCGTTATTCAGAACTCTTTCTGCTTTAGTTTCAGAGATCTACACGATAATAAAAAAAAAACAGTTTTCCAAATGGGACAAAAAAAAAAAAGATCGTGTCAAATAATAACCAAAACCAAGAATCATACATTTCAACATCAACTTTTCAACATTTGCAAAGATGGGTGCCTTCCTTATAAATAGCTTCAGTAAATAGCGTCATTTTCGCTGGTATCATATGATGACGTCATGTAGACAAAAACCTGGGATAATAATTTCAGGAGTAACTGTTATTGACTAAAATAAATTATTTTCACTCTAGAAGCAGCATTACCAGATATTGGTTACCAGTAAAACACCTTGAGTTCAAATATTGCCTCTTTCAAAAAAGCTCTCTATATAATGCTTTTTTATACGTAGGCAAAACGTTCCGATTATGACCAACTCGGACTGTTGTCAATGTCACACCAATGTGTACACGGGACTTTGGAATCACGTCCATATTAACTACTCAAATATGCAACTGGTTCAAAAATTGATTTATTATTCGATGAAATATCAACAATTTTCTGAGTTCGTGCACGTTAAAGATTTGACGTCAATAATAGAGTTATTACAAACAGATTCCATGCTCATACTACATCATGCCTTCTATCACAGGTACAATATTCGTACTTCTGCACGATACTACTGCAAGATACAACTGCTACCTCTTAAAAATTGGACATGCTTATAAACAGTGCGAGTCGTCGATTTGTGTCGAGATGATTACGGTTATGAGGTAATTTTGACCAAAGAGAAACAATATTAATTCAAAGACTAATTATTACACACATAAATCAAATATTTCTGTTTCGGGGTCACTATACCCTTATTTTGAAGAGAAGTAAACTCTCAAAGTTGAAATACTTTTTGCCCAAATATCATCACTATGAGAGAAAAGGGAATTTTTGAATATTCTGTAAACGTTGGTAATACGTACAGATTGTATCAACTCTTACTGCATGTTTCGCTTAACAATGAAAAGTGACGTTTTCAATTTTCGATCCCTTTGTTCTCATACTCCTGATATTTCTAACTGTCGCATAGTGGTTTCATAAATAAGACTACAGACCAGACTCTTTGTAAAACAACTTCCAAAATAAATATTACGTTGACTTTTCGAGAAAAAGACCTCTAAAAAAGCACCAAATCATAAAAATACGACGTTTTGGATTTTCAATCTCGTTTTTCGACTACTCATGACATTTAGAGAAGTTGTTCAATGGTTTCACACAATACGCCACCCATTAGACTCTCGAATGAGAAAGTTTTAAAAAAATCGTAGGCGGCGTTTCCGAGAAACATGCGTTTAAAATTGCTCGAAATCGTAAAAAACCTTACTTTTCAAAGTCCTATAACTTTTTCAATTTATGATAGAATCTTGTCGCTGTGGTACCATCTTGTAGATATTTTACGTGGCTATCAAATGACGCTGTACTTTAACTACTCAGTAAACAGCCAATTGAAACATCGCATTTTCCGCACAAACACCCATTTTTCAGAATTTTGTCAAAGTTTGGATACTTTTCTTGACTACTTCCGGTGATTAGAGGATTTTCATTCATAGTCTAAGGACTGGAGACGACTCTTGACCTCATATTCCTGAAGTTTCAGAAAAATCGTAGGCGCCGTTTTAAAAAAAAAAAGAACTCTACGATTTGACCAAAATGCGTAAAAAAGTGAAAAATCAAAGTTAACATTTCAGAACATATTGTTGGAATCGGATTGATGTCAGCTATCTAAATATATAAGTCATATTTCAAAATCCCCCAAAATAACAATTTTAGAAAATTTTGAAAATTTTCCATTTTTCACCAAAAAAATGAGAGCGACAAAGTTTCTAATCTCGATGTTTTTGAACTGCCATCTACTCAGAAATGTATTCAGCTATCCAAAAATGTAAATATCGGAAAAAGTCGGATGAGAATTAGAAGAATTATGGCCGATTTTCAATTTGAGTGCACGTTAAAGATTTGACCTGTTTCCGCTATGTGCACAAATTTGATTTCACATTTAAGCACTAACCACCACCCAGTTTTCCGACAGAAAATCAAATTTCAGACCTCTATCTCTTATAGTTGCTGAGAAATAGGCTAAGTGGAATAAAAAAAAAATAATAAATAACTAGACTTGCTATCCAAAAATGTAAATATCGGAAAAAGTCGGATGAGAATTAGAAGAATTATGGCCGATTTTCAATTTGCGTGCACGTTAAAGATTTGACGCATTGCCGCTATGCGCACAAATTTGGTTTTACATTTAAGCACTAACCACCATCCATTTTCCTGAGAGAAAACCAAACTTTAAACCTCTATCTCTTATAGTTACTGAGATCTAGCTTCCCCCAATAAAAAAAAAATAATAATAACTAGATCTGCTACTGTCCCATGCAGATATGAAAGCTTTCATATTCATCGTCACGTGTCATCGATTATATCAAGTATCTCAAATAAAAGGATAAAAATAACAAACTATTAAAATTGGTCTAAAACTCGCGAAGTTACAAGTCTAAATATAGTATGAAACATTGAGTAATCTGAAAACTAAAGGGAAATAACTGATACTTGTGTTGCTGTAATCGGGATGACTTCCCACTTCAAAACTTTCAGAAAAATGAAATGAAAATGGTAAGAAAACATCGAAAAATTAAATGAGATAACTTTGAACAAAACTAAAACAGGTTGAACTCAACTCTTTGAATATGTACGTTAAATATGTAGATTTGGAAAATTATAAAGACATAATATCAAAATCGGTCAAAAACTCACAAAGTTACAAATTTAAATGTAGTGAGAAACATTGCACCCGGGCAAAAAAATAATCTTTAAACTAAAGGGAAATAACTGAAACTTGCATAGCTGTAATCGGGCTTCCAAGATATGTTATATAATTATGGTTTCCAATATGTTCGGTTATAAGTAGGAAATCGTGACGACTTCTTAAGCATGTTTTAAACAAAGGGTCATAGACTGCAATATACAAGAATGGCACTCTGCAATAAAAAAAACTGGCCAAAGCAAGATTTCTATGCAGAAATTAAATAATTGCTAGAACCAGAAAAATATTTATCCACTATAATAAATAAGCAACATAGAGAAAATGAAATGAAATTGAATGGGGTTTAACGTCCTACTGTTCTGCTCCTACAATGGGCTAATAAAGTGTGCAATGAGGGAAATTTTACCCAGGCAGCGGCGTTACGGCCTACGAGATTGGACAGGCGACCATACTCCTTGTCACGTACAACCAAGAAATCGAAACAACGCCAGTTGACTCAATGACAGACGTTATGATACAGAGCGCACGTGCTAACCATTCAGCCACGCAACCTCCCTAAAATCGGCAAATTGCTGACCTACAGCGAGAAACATTTCAACCGGACCAAATTTTCTATTTTAACAGTTTAATTTGCACGGTACCTTTAGTTATCAACCGAATATTACAAAACTTTTAAGAATAAGCTCCCCCTGACCAGCTTAATCGTTCGCAATAAACGTTTGCCCCTTAAAATCGGCAAATTGCTGACGTTAAAGTGAGAAACATTACAACCGGGCGAAATTTTCTGTTTTATCACTTTCACAGTACCTTTGATTACCAACGGATTATAACAAAACTTTAAAAATAAAAGAGAAAGAGAGAAATGTGGCCTAACGTCCATTCGACACAAACTAGGTCATTTCCGGACTAACATATGTTTTTTAATTTTATTTAAAAACTCCCCTTGCGCGTACTGGTCTTTAGCCGTTGGGAGGAAACCGAAGAACACGGAGAAAAACCACGAGGTTGGACACCATACACCATGTCACGTGCAACCTGGAGATCGAAACGACGCCCGTTGACTCAATGACAGACGTTACGATACAGCGCGCACATACTAACCATTCAGTCATTCAGCCTCCCTGAATTCGGAAAATTGCTGACTTATAGCAAGAAACATTTCAACCGGGCGAAATTTTCTGTTTTAACTGTTTAATGTGCACTGTACTTTAATTACCAACCGATTATTACAAAACTTTTGAAAATAAGCTCCAACTGACCAGCTTAATCGTATGCAATAAACGTTTTGCCTGAATTGAAAGTTCTGCACGGAGAAAGTTCATCTCGATTTCCCGGCGTGGTTCCCCTTGTCAGTGAGGCAGAACTGAGGGCCTGACAAGCACAGCTGTCTAGTCGTTCGGATGGGACGAAAAACCAAGGTCCCGTGTACACATTGGAGTGCACGTAAAATATCCCTAAGCAGTTGGAATTCTATACTGTTGAATAAGCTCTATACGATGACTAAATGTGTAGATTGTAGTCACCCACACTGCATGTTTCGCTTAACAATGAAAGGGTGCCGTTTTCAATGTTCGATCCTTTTGTTCTTCTACTCCTGATATGTTGGACTGTTGATCGATGGTTTCATATAAAAGACTACCAATAAGACTCTTTGTAGAAGAAGTTCCCCAAAAATAGTATGTTGACTTTACGAGAAAGACCTCTAAACATGCTCCAAATTGTAAAAATACGACTTTTCGGATTTTCAATCTCTTTTTTTCGGCTATCCCTGATATTTAAAAAAATAGGTTGCCAGGCAACGAAACATACGCCCACACAGCAGCCAAATCGTCCGGGCAGTCAACAAGAATTGTCGCATATTAAGGAATTATCAGAAAATCATTAGAATTTGTTTGGTTTTTATAATCAAACGTTTTTTCTTTAAATCATATAATAATTGTGACCTCCAGAGGCACTACAAGCTAAAAAGGGTGATTTTTCGTACAATCAGGGGACATAATTCAGGAAGTAATGATCCGATGGGCGCAAATATCGAAAGGAACCAAGATCTGTGGGTTTAAAACATACCTGTCAAGTTTCATCAAAATCGATTCACAATTGTGACCTCTATCTATAGGGTCCACAACCTTGATATAACATATTTTCACACTATTCGTGTACAAACGGCGGCCATTTTGTCCGTCAATTCTAGTCCGGTTTTCACGTAATTCAAACTCTCTCTTCATTACCATGTAACGGTGATATAGTCAAACGTTTTTTTAAATCGGATAATAATTTTGACCTCCAGAGGGACCAAAAGCGAACAAAAGCGATTTTTCGGACAATCCGGGGACATAATTCAGGAAGTTATGATCCGATGGGCGCAAATATCGAAAGGAACCAAGATCTTTGGGTTATAAACATACATGTCAAGTTTCATCAAAATCGGTTCAAAATTATGACCTCTATAAGGTCCACAACCTTTATATAACATATTTTCACAATATTCGCGTACAAACGGTGGCCATTTTGTCCGTCAATTTTGGTCCGATTTTCACAAAATTCATACTCAATCTTCATAACCATGGAACGGTGATATAATCAAACGTTTTTTTAAATCGGATAACAATTTTGACCTCCAGAGGGACCACAAGCTAAAAAGGGCAATTTTTCGGACAATCAGGGGCCATAATTCAGGAAGTTACGATCCGATTGGCGCAAATATCGGAAGGAATCAAGATCTTTGGGTTATAAACATGCATTTCAAGTTTCATCCAAATCGGTTCAAAATTGTGTCTTCTACACTGTTCACAACCTTGATATAACATATTTTCACACTATTTGCGTACAAAAATGCGGCCATTTTGTCTGTCAATTTTGGTCTGATTTTCACGAAATTCGAACTCGACCTTCATAACCATGGAACAATGATATAATCAAACGGTTTTTTAAATCGGATAACAATTTTGACCTCCAGAGGGACCACAAGCTAAAAAGGGCAATTTTTCGGACAATCAGGGGCCATAATTCAGGAAGTTACGATCCGATTGGCGCAAATATCGAAACGAACCAAGATCTTTGGGTTATAAACATGCATTTCAAGTTTCATCCAAATCGGTTCAAAATTGTGTCCTCTACACTGTTCACAACCTTGATTTAACATATTTTCACACTATTCGCGTACAAATGGCGGCCATTTTGTCCGTCAATTTTGGTCCGATTTTCACGAAATTCGAACTCAACCTTCATAACCATGGAACGGTGATATAATCAAACGGTTTTTTAAATCGGATAACAATTTTGACCTCCAGAGGGACCACAAGCTAAAAAGGACGATTTTTCGGACAATCAGGGGCCATAATTCAGGAAGTTACGATCCGATTGGCGCAAATATCTAAAGGAACCAAGATCTTTGGGTTATAAACATGCATTTCAAGTTTCATCCACATCGGTTCAAAATTGTGACCTCTAAACTGTTCACAAGCTAAAAGATAGGTTGCCAGGCAACGAAACATACGCCCACAGCAGCTAAATCGTCCGGGCAGTCAACAAGTGTTGTCGCATATTTTTACTAATTTCGGTAATGAAACATTTGTAATACACTAAAAACTGATTAAGAGTAACATCTCATTATGTAATTATCAGAAAATCATTAGAATTTGATTGCTTTTTATAAAGTTTTACCCCACGCTAACAATTAGTATATACATGAAACATTTAATATCATGGATTTAGCTGTTCAGTTATCTAAATTCATTGAAAATCAAAATACTTGTTCGTTTCAACACCTTAAACTCTACGTATCAATCTGAAGTCAATCGGATAGTAACTTTGGCCTCTATAGCGTCACAAGAATTTTTGAAGTTATCAAGGGAGATAACTCTGGCAGTAATTATTTGAAATCGCTGAAAATCAATAGGCTTCTTCGTCTCATGACCTTAAACACTGTGTATAAATCTAAAGTCAATCGGATATTAACTTTGGCCTCCAGAGAGTCCACAAGATTTTTTGAGGTGATCAAGGGCCATAACTCTGGCACTAACTATCGGAAATCGCTGAAAATTAATAGGCGTCTTCGTCTTATGACCTTAAACACTGCGTATAAATTTAAAGTCAATCGGATATTAACTTTGGCCTCTAGAGCGTCCACAAGATTTTTTGAAGTGATCAAGGGCCATAACTCTGGCACTAATTATCGGAAATCGCTGAAAATCAATAGGCTTCTTCGTCTTATGACCTTAAACACTGTGTATAAATTTGAAGTCAATCGGATATTAACTTTGGCCTCTAGAGCGTCCACAAGATTTTTTGAAGTGATCAAGGGCCATAACTCTGGCACTAATTATCGGAAATCGCTGAAAATCAATAGGCTTCTTCGTCTTATGACCTTAAACACTGTGTATAAATTTAAAGTCAATCGGATATTAACTTTGACCTTTAGAGCGTCCACAAGATTTTTTGAGGTGATCAAGGGCCATAACTTTGGCACTAATTATCGGAAATCGCTGAAAATCAATAGGCTTCTTCGTCTTATGACCTTAAACACTGTGTATAAATTTGAAGTCAATCGGATATTAACTTTGGCCTCTAGAGCGTCCACAAGATTTTTTGAAGTGATCAAGGGCCATAACTCTGGCACTAATTATCGGAAATCGCTGAAAAACAATAGGCTTCTTCGTCTCATGACCTTAAACACTGTGTATAAATTTAAAGTCAATCGGATATTAACTTTAGCCTGTAGAGCGTCCACAAGCAATTGTGGACGCCGGACCGACGGACCGACGGACGGACGGACGGACGGACGGGGGCGACGACAATATACGACCACATTTCAATGTGGGCGTATAAAAACGTGATTTTTCGTACAATCAGGGGCCATAATCCATGAAGTTACAGTCCGATACATGCCAATATCGAAAGGAACCGAGATCTTAGGGTGATAAACCTATGTTTTAAGTTTCATTGAAATCGGATAAAAATTGTGACCTGTAGACTGTTCACAAACAATTGTGGACGGACGGACGGACGAATAGGAAGAATAACAAGCCGCTCACAACAAAATGGTAAATTAATGAGTTTAGGGCAAAAAGGCGTCTACACCACCCGGAATTCCCAGGCGGTCACCCATCCAAGTACTAACAGGGCCCGACGTTGCTTAACTTCAGTGATCGGACGAGAACTGGTGTTTTCAACATGGTATGGCCGTAGACGAGAGAAGGTGGACAGAACCCGTAGTTATACTTACTTGAATTGACCCGTTTATTGATTTTTTTTTTTTTTTTGGGGGGGGTGTCGGTTTTAAAAAGGCGTCTACAGCACCCGGTGTTCCCAGGTTGTCACCCCCCAAGTACTGACCGGGCCCGACGTTGCTTAACTTCAGTGATCGGACGAGAACTGGTGTTTTCAACGTGGTGTGGCCGTAGACGAGAGAAGGTGGACAGAACTCGTAATTATACTTACCCGAATTGACCCGCTTATTGATTTTTGGGTTTTTTTGTCGGTTTTAAAAAGGCGTCTACAGCACCCGGTGTTCCCAGGCGGTCACCCATCCAAGTACTAACCGGGCTCGACGTTGCTTAACTTCAAAGATCGAACAAGAACTAGTGTTTTCAACGTGGTGTGGCCGTAGACGAGAGAAGGTGGACAGAACCCGTAGTTATACTTACCTGAATTGACCCGCTTATTGATTTTTTTTTTTTGCGGGGGGGGGGGGTCGGTTTTAAAAAGGCGTCTACAGCACCCGGTGTTCCCAGGCGGTCACCCATCCAAGTCCTGACAGGGCCCGACGTTGCTTAACTTCAGTGATCGGACGAGAACTGATGTTTTCAACGTGGTGTGGCCGTACACGAGAGAAGGTGGACATAACCTGTAGTTATGCTTACCTGAATTGACCCGCTTATTGATTTCTTTTTTTTTTTGGGGGGGGGCGGTTTTAAAAAGGCGTCTACAGCACCCGGTCTTCCAAGGCGGTCACCCATCCAAGTACTGACCGGGCACGACGTTGCTTAACTTCAGTGATCGGACGAGAACTGGTGTTTTCAACGTGGTGTGGCCGTAGACGAGAGAAGGTGGACAGACCCATACTTGTGCTTACTCAAATTCTTTTTGTGTCTTTTTCCCTGGGGAGACGGGCCGAGCGGAGAGCTGGAGTGGTGCAAAAGAGTGCGCGCTGTGGCCGATTGGCGGAAAATTGATTTTTTTCACGAAGAATCAGGGCAAAAAGGTGTCTACAGCACCCGGTGATCCCAGGCGGTCACCCATCCAAGTACTAACCGGGCCCGACGTTGCTTAACTTCAGTGATCGGACGAGAACTGGTGTTTTCAACGTGGTATGGCCGTAGACGAGAGAAGGTGGACAGAACCCGTAGTTATACTTACCTGAATTGACCCGCTTATTGATTTTTGTTTTGTTTTTTGTTTTAGAGTATTTAATTGTTTTAAAGAGACACGTTAAGGGTTGTTCGTAGTTAAATGAAAGTTTAAACTTAAATAAGACCAATAAAATTAGGATATTAAAATAAAGTTTTAAATTAAGAATAATTAATTATTGGTCTGATACAATGAAATGATTTGATTTGACGGATGAAATGTACGATGGGTGTCCACACTATGTGGCTAAATCGTTGGCCTGCTAGCCAGGAGGTCGGGTGTTCGATCCCTGCATTGGCCGAGAAAGTTCATCTCGATTTTCTGGCGTGTCCCCCCACCCGCCGTCTACACATTGGAGTGCACGTAAAAGATCCCTTAGCAGTTGGAATTCGATATTGTTGACTTTTTGGATTTTCGATCTCTTTTTTCTGCTACCCCTGATATTTTAAAAAACAAGCCAACAGTGAGGCTGATGTCCCCCGCCGAAATCCCAAAATAAATAGATGACCCATATTAATTAATCGCACATTTATTTTTTTCAAACGTATCGACCAATCAAACTGAACACGAAGTGTCATCCAAAAATTGCTTATCTCTGCCTACCGTAAGAAGAAAATGCTCATCTTCGAACTCCATCAATCATTGACCTAATAAGCATACACACCAATTTTGAACATTTTAACTACATTAGAAGGAGAGTTATTGTGTTCCAAAGTCTCGACCAATCAAATTGCGTATCGCTCTGCTTATCCTGAGCAGAAAATGCTCATTATCGAACTTAGTCAAGGTATTACTGTAATGAAACTATACACCAAGTTTCATCACTCTCACTTAATTAGAACTAAAGTTATCGTGTCCCAAAGCATCAACCAATCAAATTGCTTATCTCTGCTTACCCTAAGCGGAAAATGCTCATCTTCGAACTCCATCAAGGCATTGACCTAATAAGCATTTACACCAAGTTTGAACATTTTAACTCAATTAGAAGGAGAGTTATTGTGTTCCAAATTCTCGACCAATCAAATTGCGTATAGCTCTGCTTACCCTGAGCAGAAAATGCTCATTATCGAACTTAGTCAAGGTATTACTATAACAAGCCAACAGTGAGGCTGATGTCCCCCGCCGAAATCCCAAAATAAATAGATGACACATATTAATTAATCGCACATTTATTTTTTTCAAACGTATCGACCAATCAAACTGAACACGAAGTGTCATCCAACAGACGGACGAACCCATTTTAATAGTCCCCTAACTTTCTTCGAAAGGCGGGGGACAAAAAATGATGCGATTTCACACAACAGGCTAGCTATTAGACTCTCGGTTGGCAAGAGTTTCACCACCCTCCCCTTTAAAACCGATGTTTTTGTGCCCTAAAGAATCAACAAATCAGCATGCTTATCTCTGCTTAGCCTAAACAGAAAATGCTCAACTTTGCACTCAATCATGACATTGACCTAGTGAACGTCTACACAAAGATTGAACAATCTAGCTCAATTAGAAGAAGAGTTATTGTGTTTCAAAGTCTCGGCCCTTCAAATTGCTACTACTATTCATATTCACTTCAAAATGGCAAAAATCAGTTGACCTAAATCAAAATTCTGCTCCCTGCGATTTTTGGGCCATCCTTCAATGATTCAGAAAATATAACTCCCGTGTCTGTAAGTAAAATAGCAAAAAAGCCTTAGGGATTTTTCATGTTTCAAGATGGTGGCACTTTCGGTTCGATCGACAAACTCCATATTTTTTGTAGGAATCGAAAAATTTTTTTAGGTCATTCTGACCTATATTTCGACGATTTTTTTTTAAACTTTGATCTTTAATGTCACCAAGGGGGGGGGGGATAATTTAGAAAATTTCTCATTATATTTTTGAAGGCACATCGGTAAGATCTACTTATATACGAAATTTCATGAAAATCGTACAACTATTAAAGAAGTTGTCAAGTTGGTCTAAACTTCCGGTTCGAAATCACCGCGACGAAATTCGAAAATGTGAAATTGCAGATGAAAATGATTTTTTTCAAGGTATTCAAAGAAAAAAGAATTAGTAAAATCGGTCAAAAAATAGCAAAGTTACGACTATGCATTGTCAGTTTTTTCGTTCGTAAAATTCGGTGATTTCGAATTCGCAAAACGTTTTGAAAATATATTTAATCAACAGCCACCACCCATTTTTTTTTGGGGGGGGGGGGGGAGGGGTAGGTCAAAGTTTCAGAAACATCCTATGGTTAGATTCTGTGAAATCCGATTTGCAGGAAAAACACAAAAAAAATAACTAGATCTGCTACTGTCACATGCAGATATGAAAGCTTTCATATTCACGGTCACTTCCTGTCACATGTCATGGGTCATATAAATAATCCGAACAAGAAAAAATATATAATCAAAATCGGCCACAATCTAGCAAAATTAATGTGATTTTTTACTTGTAAACACCAAAGGTGAAATTCGAATTGTTGAAATATTTAAAAATTCGACCCGTACCCCGTCTATCCTGAAATTGAAATGTATTAAATTTTAGACATTGGAGACGCATTGAACATACTATCCCCTATTGTGTTTGTTTACAAGTCCGTAAATGTCGATTTTTCACTATGTTTCATATTCACTTCAAAATGGCGACCATCAGCTGACCTCAATCAAAATTCTGCTCTGAAAGTTTTTTAGGTTTTAATCAAGGATTCAGAAAATGTAACTCCCATGCAATATCGCAAAAGTTCTATTGTTTTTTCACATTCCAAGATGGCGGCACTTCCGGTTCGATCGACAAACTCCATTTTTGTGTACGAATCAGTAATTACTTGTCTAGTATCGAAAAAAAAAATTAGGTCATTCAGACCTTTATTTTGACGATTTTTTTGAAAAATTTGATTCTTAATTTCACCAAGAGGAGATAATTTAGAAAATTTTAAGTCATTTTTCAAGTCGCATCAGTAATGTTTGACTTTAAAGTGAGAAACATGACAACCGGGCGAAATTTTCTGTTTTATCACTTTTACAGTACCATTGATTACCAACCACGTTACAAAACATTAAAAATAAAAGAGAAAGAGAGAATTTCGGCTAAACGTCCATTCGACACAAACGAGGTCATTTCGGGACTAACATATGTCTTTTAATTTTATTGAAAAACTTCCCTTGCGCGTACGGGTCTTTAGCCGTGGGAGGAAACCGAAGAACGCAGAGAAAACCCACGAGGTTGGACACCATACTCCATGTCACGTGCAACCTGGATATCGAAACGACGCCAGTTGACTCAATGACAGACGTTTCGATACAGCGCGCACATGCTAACCATTCATCCATTCAGCATCGCTAAAATCGGGAAATTGCCGGCTTATAGCAAGAAACATTTCAACCGGGCGAAATTTTCTGTTTTAACAGTTTAATTTGCATGGTTTAAAACTTCCCTTGCGCGTACGCGTCTTTAGCCGTGGGAGGAAACCGAATGACACAGAAAAACTACGACGTTGGACACCATACACCATGTCACGTACAACCTGGAAATCGAAACGACGCCGGTTGACTCAATGACAGATGTTACGATACAGCGCACACATGCTAACCATTTGGCCATTCAGCCTCCCTAAAATCGGAAAATTGCTGACTTATAGTAAGAAACATTTCAACCGGGCATTTCAATCGAAACAACGCCAGTTGACTCAATGACAGACGTTACGATACAGAGCGCAGGTGCTAACCATTCAGCCACGTAACCTCCCTAAATTTGGCAAATTGCTGACCTACAGCGACAAACATTTCAACCGGGCGAAATTATCAACCGAATATTACAAAACTTTTAAAAATAAGCCCTCCCCCCGCCCCTGACCAGCATAATCGTTCGCAATAAACGTTTCCCCCTAAAATCGGCAAATTGCTGACTTTAAATTGAGAAACTTGACAACAGGGCGAAATTTCCAGTTTTATCACTTCTACAGTACTTCTGATTACCAACCGATTATAACAAAACTTTAAAAATAAAAGAGAAAGAGAGAAATGCGGGTTAACGTCCATTCCACACAAACTAGGACATTTCGGGGCTCACATATATTTTTTAATTTTATTTTAAAACTTCCCTTGCACGGACGGGTCTTTAGGAGTGGGAGGAAACCGAAGGACACGGAGAAAACCCACGAGGTTGGACACCATACTCCATGTCACATGGAACCAGGAAATCGAAATGACACCGGTTGACTCAATGACAGACGTTACGATACAGCGCGCACATGCTAACCATTCAGCCTCCCTAAAATCGGGAAATTGCTGACTTAAAGCAAGAAACATTTCAACCGGGCATTTCAATCGAAACAACGCCAGTTGACTCAATGACAGACGTTACGATACAGAGCGCAGGTGCTAACCATTCAGCCACGTAACCTCCCCTAAATTTGGCAAATTGCGGACCTACAGGGAGAAAGATTTCAACCGGGCGAAATTTTCTATTTTAACAGATTAATTTGCACCGAATATTACAAAACTTTTAAAAATAAGCTTCCCCTGACCAGCTTAATCGTTCGCGATAAACGTTTGGCCCTTAAAATCGGCAAATTGCTGACTTTAAAGTGAGAAACATTAAAACCGGGGGAAAAATTCTGTTTTGTCACTTATACAGTACCAGTACGATGGATTACCAACCAATTATTACAAAACTTTAAAAATAAAACAGAAGGAGAGAAATGCGGCTTAACGTCCATTCGACACAAACTAGGTCATTTCGGGACTAATATATGTTTTTTAATTTTATTTATAAACTTCCCTTACGCGTACTGCTATTCAGGAGTGTGAGGAAACCGAAGGACACGGAGAAAACCCACGAGGTTGGACACCATACTCCATGTCACGTGCAACCTGGAAATCGAAACGACGCCGGTTGACTCAATGACAGACGTTACGACAAAGCGCGCGTATGCTAACCATTCAGTCATTCAGCCTCCCTAAAATCGGGAAATTGCTGACTTATAGCAAGCAACATTTCAACCGGGCGAAATTTTCTGTTTTAGCAGTTTAATTTGCACGGTATTTTAATTACCAACCGATTATTACAAAACATCTTTAGCCGTGGGAGGAAACCGAAGGACACAGAGAAAACCTACGACGTTGGACACCATACACCATGTCACGTACAACCTGGAAATCGAACAACGCCGGTTGACTCAATGACAGACGTTACGACAAAGCGCGCGTATGCTAACCATTCAGTCATTCAGGCTCCCTAAAATCGGGAAATTTCTGACTTACAGCAAGCAACATTTCAACCGCGCAAAATTTTCTGTTTTAGCTGTTTAATTTGCACGGTATTTTAATTACCAACCGATTATTACAAAACTTTTGAAAATAAGCTCCAATTGACCAGCTTAATCGTATGCAATAAACGTTTGGCGTGAATTGAAAGTTCTGCACCGAGAAAGTTCATCTCGATTTTCCGGCGTGGTTCCCTCTTGTCAGTGAGGCAGAACGGAGGGCCTGACAAGGACAGCTGTCTAGTCGTGTACACATTGAAGTGCACGTAAAATATCCCTAAGCAGTTGGAATTCAATACTGTTGAATAAGCTCTATACGATGAATAATGTGCAAATTGTAGTCACCCACGCTGCATGTTTCGCTTAACAATGACAGGTCGCAGTTTTCAATTTACGATCCTTTTATTCTTCTACTCCTGATATTTTGGACTGTTGATCGATGGTTTCATATAAAAGACTATCGATCAGACTCTTTGTAGAAGAAGTTCCCCAAAAATATTATGTTGATTGAAGAGAAAAGGACCTTTAAAGATGCTCAAAATCGTAAAAATACGACTTTTTGGATTTTCGACCTCTTTTTTTCTGCTATCCCTGATATTTAAAAGCAATGATACAATGATTTCACACAACGGGCTAGCTATTAGACTCTCGATTGGCAGGAGTTTCACCACCCTCTCTTCATTATAACCGAAGTTATCATGCCCTAAAGAACCAACAAATCAGCATATTTATCTCTGCTTACCCTAAGCAGAAAATGCTCATCTTTAAACTCAATCATGACATTCACCTAGTGAACGTCTACATCAAGTTTGAAAATTCTAGCTTAATTAGAAGGAGAGTTATTGTGTTTCAAAGTCTCGGCCCCTAAAATTGCTACTACTTTTCTTATTCACTTCAAAATGGAATCCGTCAGTAGACCTAAATCAAAATTCTGCTCCCAGTGATTTTTGTGCCAACCTTCAAGGATTCAGAAAATATAACTCCCGTGTCTGTAAGTAAAATAGCAAAAAAGCCTCAGGGATTTTTCACGTTTCAAGATGGTGGCACTTCCGGTTCGATCGACAAACTTCATATTTTGTGTACAAATCAGTAATTACTTACCTGGTATCCAATAAAAATGAATCAGGTCATTCTGACCTATATTTCGATGATATTTTTGAAAATTTTGATCCTTAATTTCCTCAAGGGGAGATACTTTTTTTAAATTTCTAATTATATTTTTGAAATCACATCGCTAGGGTCTACTTATATACTAAATTTCATGAAGATCGTACAACTATTAAAGAAGTTATCAAATTGGTTTAAACTTCCGGTTCGAAATCACAGCGACGAATTTTCGAAATTTAAAAATGTGAAACTGCAGATGAAAATGATTTTTTTCAAGGTATTCGAAGAAAAAAGAATTAGTAAGATCGGTCAACAAATAACAAAGTTACGACTATGCATTGCCAGTTTTTTCGTTCGTAAAATTCGGTGATTTCGGATTCGTAAAACGTTTTGAAAATATATTTAAACAACGTTCGCACTCCATTTTTGTGTGGGTAGGTCAAAATTTCAGAAAGATCCTATGGATAGATTCTGAGAAATCCGATTTGCAGAAAACACACACAAAAAAAATAATAATAATAACTTTAACATATGTAGTATGAAAGCTTAATAATAATCTTAACAGAAACAATAAGCTTTCATATGAAATATGAAAGCTTAATAATAACTTTAAGAGAAACAATAAGCTTTCATATGTAATATTCGAAATTCGAAAATGTGAAATGGCAGATGAAAATGATTTTTTTCAAGGTATTCAAAGGAGAAAGAATTAGTAAAATCGGTCAAAAAATAGCAAAGTTACGACTATGCATTGTCAGTTTTTTCGTTCGTAAAATTCGGTGATTTCGAATTCGCAAAACGTTTTGAAAATATATTTAATCAACAGCCACCACCCATTTTTTTTTTTTTTTTTTTTTTTGGGGGGGGGGGGGGTAGGTCAAAGTTTCAGAAACATCCTATGGTTAGATTCTGTGAAATCCGATTTGCAGAAAAAAACACACCAAAAAATAACAATAATCTTAACAGAAACAATAAGGTTTCATATGAAATATGAAAGCTTAATAATAATACTATATCTGGTAAGCAGATATTAAAGCTTTCACAATCACAGTCATTTCCTGTCACATGTCATATAAATAATCCGAACAGGAAAAAAAATCATTAGAATCAGTCACAATCTAATGAAGTTAATGTGATTTTTCGGCACCTAAACATCAAAGGCAAAATTCGAATTTTTGAAACATTCAAATACCAAAAATTCGACCCGTATCCAGGCTATCCTGAAATGTATTAATTTCAGAAATAGGAGACGCATTGACCAAACTATGTCCTATTGTGTTTGTTACAAGCCTGTAAATGTTTATTTTTCACTATTTTTGATATTCACTTCAAAATGGAGATCATGAGTTGACCTAAATCAAATTTCTGCACTGAATATTTTTTAGGCATTTCTTCAAGGATTCAGAAAATATAACTCCTGTGTCTGTAAGTACAATATCGCAAAAACCTTAGGGACTTTTCACCTTTCAAGGTGGTGGCACTTCCGGTTCGATCGACAAACTTCATATTTTGTGTACGAATCAGTAATTACTTGTCTAGTATCGAAAGAAAATTAGGTCATTCTGACCTATATTTCATTGACTTTTTTTTGGTGAAAACTTTGATCCTTAATTTCGTCAAGGGGAGATAATTTAGAAAATTTCTAATCACATTTTTCAAGTGGCATCGGTAAGATTTTCATGAAAATCGTAATATTAAAGAAGTTGTCAAATTGGTCTAAACTTCCGTTCGAAATCACAGCGGCGAATTTTCGAAATTCGAAAATGTGAAACTGTAGATGAAAATGACTATGTTTCATATTCACTTTAAAATGGCGACCATCAGCTGACCTAAATCAAAATTCTGATCTGAAAGTTTTTTAGGTTTTAATCAAGGATTCAGAAAATGTAACTCCCATGTCTGTAAGTGCAATATCGCAAAAGTTCTATTGTTTTTTCACGTTCCAAGATGGCGGCACTTCCGGTTCGATCGACAAACTCCATTTTTATGTACGAATCAGTAATTACTTGTCTAGTATCGAAAAAAAAAATAGGTCATTCAGACCTTTATTTCGACGATTTTTTTGAAAAATGTGATTCTTAATTTCACCAAGGGGAGATAATTTAGAAAATTTTAAGTCATTTTTCAAGTCGCATCAGTAATGTCTGACTTTAAAGTGAGAAACATGACAACCGGGCGAAATTTTCTGTTTTATCACTTTTACAGTACCACTGATTACCAACCACGTTACAAAACATTAAAAATAAAAGAGAAAGAGAGAATTTCGGCTTAACGTCCATTCGACACAAACGAGGTCATTTCGGGACTAACATATGTCTTTTAATTTTATTGAAAAACTTCCCTTGCGCGTACGGGTCTTTAGCCGTGGGAGGAAACCGAAGAACGCAGAGAAAACCCACGAGGTTGGACACCATACTCCATGTCACGTGCAACCTGGAAATCGAAACGACGCCGGTTGACTCAATGACAGACGTTTCGATACAGCGTGCACATGCTAACCATTCATCCATTCAGCCTCCCTAAAATCGGAAAATTGCTGACTTATAGTAAGAAACATTTCAACCGGGCATTTCAATCGAAACAACGCCAGTTGACTCAATGACAGACGTTACGATACAGAGCGCGGGTGCTAACCATTCAGCCACGTAACCTCCCTAAATTTGGCAAATTGCTGACCTACAGCGACAAACATTTCAACCGGGCGAAATTATCAAACGAATATTACAAAACTTTTAAAAATAAGCCCTCCCCCCCCCCCGCCCCTGATCAGCATAATCGTTCGCAATAAACGTTTCCCCCTAAAATCGGCAAATTGTTGACTTTAAATTGAGAAACTTGACAACAGGGCGAAATTTCCTGTTTTATCACTTCTACAGTACCTCTGATTACCAACCGATTATAACAAAACTTTAAAAATAAAAGAGAAAGAGAGAAATGCGGGTTAACGTCCATTCCACACAAACTAGGACATTTCGGGGCTCACATATATTTTTTAATTTTATTTTAAAACTTCCCTTGCACGTACGGGTCTTTAGGCGTGGGAGGAAACCGAAGGACACGGAGAAAACCCACTAGGTTGGACACCATACTCCATGTCACATGGAACCAGGAAATCGAAATGACGCCGGTTGACTCAATGACAGACGTTACGATACAGCGCGCACACGCTAACCATTCAGCCTCTCTAAAATCGGGAAATTGCTGACTTATAGCAAGAAACATTTCAACCGGGCATTTCAATCGAAACAACGCCAGTTGACTCAATGACAGACGTTACGATACAGAGCGCAGGTGCTAACCATTCAGCCACGTAACCTACCCTAAATTTGGCAAATTGCGGACCTACAGCGAGAAAGATTTCAACCGGGCGAAATTTTCTATTTTAACAGTTTAATTTGCACCGAATATTACAAAACTTTTAAAAATAAGCTTCCCCTGACCAGCTTAATCGTTCGCAATAAACATTTGCCCCTTAAAATCGGCAAATTGCTGACTTTAAAGTGAGAAACATTAAAACCGGGCGAAAATTTCTGTTTTGTCACTTCTACAGTACCAGTACGATGGATTACCAACCAATTATTACAAAACTTTAAAAATAAAACAGAAGGAGAGAAATGCGGCTTAACGTCCATTCGACACAAACTAGGTCATTTCGGGACTAATATATGTTTTTTAATTTTATTTATAAACTTCCCTTACGCGTACTGGTATTCAGGAGTGTGAGGAAACCGAAGGACACGGAGAAAACCCACGAGGTTGGACACCATACTCCATGTCACATGCAACCTGGCAATCGAAACGACGCCGGTTGACTCAATGACAGACGTTACGACAAAGCGCGCGCATGCTAACCATTCAGTCATTCAGCCTCCCTAAAATCGGGAAATTGCTGACTTATAGCAAGCAACATTTCAACCGGGCGAAATTTTCTGTTTTAGCAGTTTAATTTGCACGGTATTTTAATTACCAACCGATTATTACAAAACATCTTTAGCCGTGGGAGGAAACCGAAGGACACAGAGAAATTGCTGACTTATAGCAAGCAACATTTCAACACAGAGAAAACCTACGACGTTGGACACCATACACCATGTCACGTACAACCTGGAAATCGAACAACGCCGGTTGACTCAATGACAGACGTTACGACAAAGCGCGCGTATGCTAACCATTCAGTCATTCAGACTCCCTAAAATCGGGAAATTGCTGACTTATAGCAAGCAACATTTCAACCGCGCGAAATTTTCTGTTTTAGCAGTTTAATTTGCACGGTATTTTAATTACCAACCGATTATTACAAAACTTTTGAAAATAAGCTCCAACTGACCAGCTTAATCGTATGCAATAAACGTTTGGCGTGAATTGAAAGTTCTGCACTGAGAAAGTTCATCTCGATTTTCCGGCGTGGTTCCCTCTTGTCAGTGAGGCAGAACGGAGGGCCTGACAAGGACAGCTGTCTAGTCGTGTACACATTGAAGTGCACGTAAAATATCCCTAAGCAGTTGGAATTCAATACTGTTGAATAAGCTCTATACGATGAATAATGTGCAAATTGTAGTCACCCACGCTGCATGTTTCGCTTAACAATGACCGGTCGCAGTTTTCAATTTACGATCCTTTTATTCTTCTACTCCTGATATTTTGAACTGTTGATCGATGGTTTCATATAAAAGACTATCGATCTGACTCTTTGTAGAAGAAGTTCCCCAAAAATATTATGTTGATTGAAGAGAAAAGGACCTTTAAAGATGCTCAAAATCGTGAAAATACGATTTTTTTGATTTTCGACCTCTTTTTTTCTGCTGTCCCTGACATTTAAAAACAATGATACAATGATTTCACACAACGGGCTAGCTATTAGACTCTCGATTGGCAGGAGTTTCACCACCCTCTCTTCATTATAACCGAAGTTATCATGCCCTAAAGACTCAACAAATCAGCATGATTATCTCTGCTTACCCTAGGCAGAAAATTCTCATCTTTAAACTCAATCATGACATTGACCTAGTGAACGTCTACATCAAGTTTGAAAATTCTAGCTTAATTAGAAGGAGAGTTATTGTGTTTCAAAGTCTCGGCCCTTAAAATTGCTACTACTTTTCATATTCACTTCAAAATGGAATCCGTCAGTAGACCTAAATCAAAATTCTGCTCCCAGTGATTTTTGGGCCAACCTTCAAGGATTCAGAAAATATAACTCCCGTGTCTGTAAGTAAAATAGCAAAAAAGCCTTAGGGATTTTTCACGTTTCAAGATGGTGGCACTTCCGGTTCGATCGACAAACTTCATATTTTGTGTACAAATCAGTAATTACTTACCTGGTATCCAAAAAAAAAGAATCAGGTCATTCTGACCTATATTTCGATGATATTTTTGAAAATTTTGATCCGTAATTTCCTCAAGGGGAGATACGTTTTTAAATTTCTAATTATATTTTTGAAATCACATCGCTAGGATCTACTTATATAATAAATTTCATGAAGATCGTACAACTATTAAAGAAGTTGTCAAATTGGTTTAAACTTCCGGTTCGAAATCACAGCGAAGAATTTTCGAAATTTAAAAATGTGAAACTGCAGATGAAAATGATTTTTTTCAAGGTATTCCAAGAAAAAAGAATTAGTAAGATCGGTCAACAAATAACAAGTTACGACTATGCATTGCCAGTTTTTTCGTTCGTAAAATTCGGTGATTTCGGATTCGTAAAACGTTTTGAAAATATATTTAAACAACGTTCGCACTCCATTTTTGTGGGGGTAGGTCAAAATTTCAGAAAGATCCTATGGATAGATTCTGAGAAATCCGATTTGCAGAAAACACACACAAAAAAAATAATAACTAGATCTGCTACTGTCCCATGCAGATATGAAAGCTTTCATATTCATCGTCACGTGTCATTGATTGTATCAAGTAACCTAAATAAAAGGATACGAAGAAAAAATTATTAAAATTGGTCAAAAACTCGCGAAGTTACAAGTCTAAATATAGTATGAAACATTGCACCCAGGCATAACAATAATCTGAAAACTAAAGGGAAATAACTGAAACTTTTATTACTGTAATGAGACGGATGAGAAAATGAAATGAAAATGGCGGGAAAAAAAAATTAAAAATGGCAGGTTGGACAGGCGACCTTACTCCTTGTCACGTACAACCGGGCATTCGAAAACACGCTAGTTTACTCAATGACAGGCGCGCGTGCTTACCATTCAGCCACTCAACCCCCCTTTGAAATCAGACACGTGCAATATGTCATATAGGAAGAATAAGAAGTCGCTCACAACAAAATGGTAAATTAATGAGTTTAGGTCAAAAGGTTGAGCTACTGTTTTAGAGTACTTAATAGTTTTAAAGAGACACGTTAAGGGTTGTTCATAGTTAAATGAAAGTTTAATTTTAAATAAGACCAATAAAATTAGGATTTAATAATGCCAGACTAATATTTCCAATATGTTTGGTTATAAGTAGGAAATCGTGACGACTTCTTAAGCATGTTTTAAACAAAGGATCATGTTTGTTTAAACAAGAATGGCACTCTGCAATAAAAAAAACTGGCCAAAGCAAGATTTCTATGCAGAAATTAAATAATTGCTAGAACCAGAAAAATATTTATCCACTATAATAAATAAGCAACATAGAGAAAATGAAATGAAATTGAATGGGGTTTAACGTCCGACTGTTCTGCTCCTAAAATGGGCTAATGAAGACGGGCATATGCCATAATGTGTGCAATGAGGGAAATTTTACCCGGGCAGCGGCGGTTACGGCCTACGAGGTTGGACAGGCAACCATACTCCTTGTCACGTACAACCAAAAAATCGAAACAACGGCAGTTGACTCAATGACAGACGTTATGATACAGAGCGCACGTGCTAACCATTCAGCCACGCAACCTCCCTAAAATCGGCAAATTGCTAACCTACAGCGAGAAACATTTCAACCGGGCCAAATTTTCTATTGTAACAGTTTAATTTGCACGGTACCTTAAGTTATCAACCGAATATTACAAAACTTTTAAAAATAAGCTCCCCCCTGACCAGCTTAAGCGTTCGCAATAAACGTTTGCCACTTAAAATCGGGAAATTGCTGACTTTAAAGTGAGAAACATTACAACCGGGCGAAATTTTCTGTTTTATGACTTTTACAGTACCTTTGATTACCAACCGATTATTTTCTGTTTTATCACTTTTACAGTACCTTTGATTACCAACCGATTATTACAAAACTTTAAAAATAAAAGAGAAAGAGAGAAATGCGGCCTAATGTCCATTCGACACAAACTAGGTCATTTCGGGACTAACATATGTTTTTTAATTTTATTTAAAAACTCCCCCTGCGCTTACAGGTCTTTAGCCGTTGGGAGGAAACCGAAGAACACGGAGAAAACCCACAAGGTTGGACATCATACTTCATGTCACGTGCAACCTGGAGATCGAAACGACGCCCGTTGACTCAATGACAGACGTTACGATACAGTGCGCACATGCTAACCATTCAGCCATTCAGCCTCCCTGAATTCAGAAAATTGCTGACTTATAGCAAGAAACATTTCAACCGGGCGAAATTTTCTGTTTTAACAGTTTAATGTGCACGGTACTTTAATTACCAACCGATTATTACAAAACTTTTGAAAATAAGCTCCAACTGACCAGCTTAATCGTATGCAATAAACGTTTTCGCCTGAATTGAAAGTTCTGCACGGAGAAAGTTCATCTCGATTTCCCGGCGTGGTTCCCCTTGTCAGTGAGGCAGAACGGAGGGCCTGACAAGCACAGCTGTCTAGTCATTCGGATGGGACGAAAAACCAAGGTCCCGTGTACACATTGGAGTGCACGTAAAATATCCCTAAGCAGTTGGAATTCGATACTGTTGAATAAGCTCTATACGATGACTAAATGTGTAGATTGTAGTCACCCACACTGCATGTTTCGCTTAACAATGAAAGGGTGCCGTTTTCAATGTTCGATCCTTTTGTTCTTCTACTCCTGATATGTTGGACTGTTGATCGATGGTTTCATATAAAAGACTACCAATAAGACTCTTTGTACAAGAAGTTCCCAAAAAATATTATGTTGACTTTACGAGAAAGACCTCTAAACATGCTCCAAATTGTAAAAATACGACTTTTTGGGTTTTCAATCTCTTTTTTTCGGCTATCCCTGATATTTAGAAAAAATAATACAATGATTTCACACAACAGGCTAGCTATTAGACTCTCTATTGACAAAAGTTTCACCGCCCTCCCTTCATTATAACCGAAGTTATCGTGCCCTAAAGAATCAACAAATTAGCTTGTTTATCTCTGCTTACCCTAAGCAGAAAATGCTCATCTTTGAACTCAATCATAACATTGACCTAGTGAACGTCTACACCAAGTTTGAACATTCTAGCTTAATTAGAAGGAGAGTAATTGTGTTCCAAAGTCCCGACCCTTCAAATTGCTTCTATTTTTCATTTTCAATTCAAAATGGTGACCATCACGTGACCGAAATCAAAATTCTATTCGCGACATTTTTTAGGCCTTCCTACAAGGATTCAGAAAATATAACTCCCGAGTCTGTAAGTAAAATAGCAAAAAAGCCTTATTGATTTTTCACTTTTAAATATGGCGGCACTTCCGGTTCGATCGACAAACTCCATATTTTGTGTACAAATCAGTAATTACTTATCTAGTATCCAAAAAAAAAGAATCAGGTCATTCTGACCTATATTTCGATGATATTTTTGAAAATTTTGATCCTTAATTTCGTCAAGGGGAGATAATTTAGAAAATTTCTAATTATATTTTTGAAGTCACATCGGTAGGATCTACTTAGATACTAAATTTCATGAAAATCGTACAACTATTAAAGAAGTTGTCAAATTGGTCTAATCTTCCGGTTCGAAATCACAGCGACGAATTTTCGAAATTCGAAAATGTGAAACTGCAGATGAAAATGGTTTTTTTAAAGGTATTCAAAGAAAAAAGAATTAGTAAAATCGGTCAAAAAATAACAAAGTTACGACTATGCATTGTCATTTTTTTCGTTCGTAAAATTCGGTGATTTCGGATTCGTAAAACGTTTCGAAAATATATTTAATCAAGGTTCGCACCCCATTTTTGGGGGGGTAGGTCAAAATTTCAGAAAGATCCTATGGATAGATTCTGAGAAATCCGATTTGCAGAAAACACACAAAAAAAATAATAATAATAATAATAACTTTAACAGAAACAATAAGCTTTCATATGTAATATGAAAGCTTAATAATAACTTTAAGAGAAACAATAAGCTTTCATATGTAATATGAAAGCTTAATAATAATCTTAACAGAAACAATAAGCTTTCATATGAAATATGAAAGCTTAATAATAACTTTAAGAGAAACAATAAGCTTTCATATGTAATATTCGAAATTCGAAAATGTGAAATTGCAGATGAAAATGATTTTTTTCAAGGTATTCAAAGAAGAAAGAATTAGTAAAATCGGTGAAAAAATAGCAAAGTTACGAGTATGCATTGTCAGTTTTTTCGTTCGTAAAATTGGGTGATTTCGAATTCGCAAAACGTTTTGAAAATATATTTAATCAACAGCCACCACCCATTTTTTTTTTTGGCGGGGGGGGGGGGGGTAGGTCAAAGTTTCAGAAACATCCTATGGTTAGATTCTGTGAAATCCGATTTGCAGAAAAAAAAAACACATTAAAAAATAACAATAATCTTAACAGAAACAATAAGGTTTCATATGAAATATGAAAGCTTAATAATAATACTATATCTGGTAAGCAGATATTAAAGCTTTCACAATCACAGTCATTTCCTGTCACATGTCATATAAATAATCCGAACAAGAAAAAAAATCATTAGAATCAGTCACAATTTAATGAAGTTAATGTGATTTTTCGGCACCTAAACATCAAAGGCAAAATTCGAATTTTTGAAACATTCAAATACCAAAAATTCGACCCGTATCCAGGCTATCCTGAAATGTATTAATTTCAGAAATAGGAGACGCATTGACCAAACTATGTCCTATTGTGTTTGTTACAAGCCTGTAAATGTTTATTTTTCACTATTTTTGATATTCACTTCAAACTGGAGATCATGAGTTGACCTAAATCAAATGTCTGCACTGAATATTTTTTAGGCATTCCTTCAAGGATTCAGAAAATATAACTCCTGTGTCTGTAAGTACAATATCGCAAAAACCTTAGGGACTTTTCACCTTTCAAGGTGGTGGCACTTCCGGTTCGATCGACAAACTTCATATTTTGTGTACGAATCAGTAATTACTTGTCTAGTATCGAAAGAAAAATAGGTCATTCTGACCTATATTTCATTGACTTTTTTTTGGTGAAAACTTTGATCCTTAATTTCGTCAAGGGGAGATAATTTAGAAAATTTCTAATCACATTTTTCAAGTGGCATCGGTAAGATTTTCATGAAAATCGTAATATTAAAGAAGTTGTCAAATTGGTCTAAACTTCCGTTCGAAATCACAGCGGCGAATTTTCGAAATTCGAAAATGTGAAACTGTAGATGAAAATGACTTTTTTTCATGTATTCAAAGAAAAAAGAATTAGTAAAATCGGTCAAAAAACAACAAAGTTACGACTATGCATTGTCAATTTTGTCGTTCGTAAATTTCTGATTCATAAAACGTTTTGAAAATATATTTAATCAAAAGCCACCACCCATTTTGGGGTCGGGAGGGGGGGGGGGTGTAGGTCAAAGTTTCAGAAACATCCTATGGTTAGATTCTGTGAAATCCGATTTGCAGGGAAAAGACAATAAAATAAGAAATAATAATAATCTTAACAGAAACAATAAGCTTAATAATTGTAACAAAAGAATACTATTGATTCACACTATCTCCAAAGTGTGAAACCCTAATAAGTATTATTGTCAGACAGGTGAATGTTCCTTCACCAGACATTTTTATCTTAATGCACCGATTCGTAAAGCACATATCTACCCTAATGCGATATGTATGTGTTCATTTAACGCATGTTCTGAGAAAGTGGCAATACAAAGTGACAATTCTAAATATCTGAAATTTACAAGAGAATACTGGATTATATCAGATTTCTAGTCATTTATTCTAAGGGAAGGAGTCAAAGGGATGACAATTCAGATATGTTACAAAGTTTTAGCTATTTTAATTTAAAAAATGAAGTTATGGCAAGCATTTTTCAAGTTGGAGTATCACCTGGAACAGACAGTAATGTTTTAAACCATTCTTGTCCCATACCATCTCAATATATTATCGATTTGTTCAAAATCTGTGTTTTGGGTCATTCCATGTCAATTATCACCAAATGAGTTAAACCTTAGCCCTTTTCGATTTTGATGAAATTTCGCTTCTGTGACAAAAGGCAACAATAAAGTGTAGAACATATGGTTTTGGGTAAATTGATTTTTTTTTTCAAAAATGGGACAAAAACCAATGTAATTCTTTATACCTTCATGATCAAAATAGTACAAATATCTCTTTCTTGGGGGTTTAAATTTGTCCTACTTGATGGTGTTGAAAAAAGGTAAGTTTTTGATACTGAAGACATGGACCGAAATCTACAAGTTGTATCTTAAATTTATATCCATCAGAAGTGTCAAAGTTAAACAATCTTTATATTGTAACAGCCGTTATAAATTCCCCCCCCCAAAAAAAACCCAAACGATTTTTTATTGCATTGAAAGAGTGGCTCACCACCCGTATCTATATTTATATTTATGTTACAAATGAAGATGCATATTATTGTGATATAAGTATTACCTGTTGACATACAGACGTTTGAGAATAAAATGTTCGCATTTTCGATTATTGAATCGAGATTCCATTAAAGAAACATGTCCTGTATGATGATCGATATTTCCCATCCTGTTTGATATCCATGGCTCTTCCGTGGTTATTAAGTCTCTTGTTCTACACACTATTCGTATACCTCACAATTTTGCGGGTAATTAAGGTGACGCATCCTTAAACTTTTGTTGTCGTCACGTCCGTTTTGCTAAAATCATGAAAATTTGATTGATAACCCTTTGACCTTAGGTTTTACATGTAACGGATATCATAAAAAAAACTTTACAAGTCTTTACCAAATTACATAGATTGTCTTTTTTTTAAATGCCCTTTAACTAAGAATGGAAAAAATTGTTATTAAACACCACGCCCTGTTAATTGGGTCAATAGTGACGTCCGTTACAAAAGGACACGTCCGTTACATAGTAGGGAGTTCTGTAGGGTTACCAATTATATTTTGTACAATAATGACAAACAGTACAGAGGATATAGATTTTGATATTAGAGAATACTTATAATAATAAGCCAATATTGAAATGAGGTCAACCAAAAAGTACTTACAAACAAAGCCCGGCCCACCCTTCTTTAACCTCCTTTCCACAAGCTTCATCGTAATTACTGGTAGTTGTTTCTTTCTGCTCCATAACAGGACAGGTGGTTAGATTATTTATGTCATCCTTATTGAATTTCTTCTCATGCAACTAGAAATACATTATTATTTAAGAAATACATGCCATAAGAATGAAGTGAATTGTCAATACAAAATACTGGTCTTAATATCCTAAAGGTTACACAAATTCAGCAATTCATTTGAAAATTGCAAAACAAAATTCAGTGGGGAAATTATAACCAATATCCTAATACCGAAATGGTATCGGGTATTCCTGTCATATCTAGTCACAAATTGTAAAGTAAAAGGAAATATGGGTCATTCCATATCAAGGGGCCAGGGGTGGGAAATTGACCCCCTCGAAAAAAATTTGTAGTCTTGGAGAACTGTTTGGGAAGATTATGAATCTGCAATCAGATTACGGGTGAGTTGTAAGGTTCGCATGCTACTTAGCCATGAAAAGTTACAAAAATTTGGTGGAATTGTATATTGTCTGCATTTTGTAGTGCTCCAGGTGCTACAAAGTAATAGATATAGATCCAATGTCTATCCAGAGATTGTCAGTAGTACTACATAGGAAAAGCATGAATAGATTCCCAGAAAATTGACCTCAAATATGGTTTCAGAAACCAATTTTCGAAAATTGTCTTATATACTATTCAAAAAAAGTAGGGGATATTTGGTTTTTAAGTGTTATTAAAGTCACCTAATGAAACTGACGAAGAAACAAATGACAAAATGAAATGAAGTTCACATTCATCGATTTATTCCAAATGATCGTTAGACTAAGTAAGGCACAGACTGACCATTATAAGGGTAAAATGATACCCGGGATCAAACAGCAAAGTTACCATAGCATCACAACAAAGTCAGTAACGGGTAAATCCTCCTCTGTTTGCCAAACAAGCATTGATCCGACGCGGCATACTCCTAATGAGACGTCTAATGTCATTTTGGTCCAGATTGTCCCATTCCTGTTGCAACGCAGCAGCAAGTTCTTGGACATGGGAGGACGTTGTTGACGTTGACGTAACCTCTAACCAAGCATGTCCCAGACATGCTCGATGGGGGAGAGGTCGGGACTCAGTGCTGGCCAAGGTAATGTGGTGATGTTCTGTTGTTGGAGGTAACCTGTAACGATCCTGGCCCTGTGACATCTTGCGTTGTCATCCTGGAAGATGAAACGGCGGCCATGACGTCGTGCGAACGGCACAACATGGACTGCCAAGATGTTGTCCCGGTAGTACTGGCCTGTAACACGCCCTGCAACAACATGTATATAGCCGTTCTTCCAGCAACAGTGATGCCTCCCCACACCATAACAGAACCACCCCCAAATCGATCATGTCTGATGACGTTAACGTCTTGGAAGCGCTCGTTACGACGACGCCACACCCTCCTACGTCTGTCCAAAAAATCAACAGTGAACCTTGACTCATCTGAAAACATCACATTGCTCCAGCGTCGATTATCCCAGTGTTGACGATCCCTACACCAACGACGTCTTGCCTGAATGTGATGATCTCTCAAACAAGACATCACGCGAGGACGTCGGGCGCGAAGGTGACCCCCTATGCAGTCGATTCCGAATCGTCTGGCCACTCACTCACACCAGTGTCTGTTTGAAGACGGGCGCTGATCTGATTTGCTGTGATGACACGATTTCTCAAGGCCAAGGTACCGATAAATCGATCCTGGGCTTGAGTGGTCGCCCTTGGTCGACCTGAGCGTGGTCTGTCCTGTACAGATTGTGTATCACGGTATCTGGACCATAGCCTGCTTATGACAGACTGAGAAACATTCATCGTCCGCGCCACAACCGCCTGTGTTGTGCCAATCTGTAGCATGCCAAGGGCACGTAACCTTTCATTTTGGGTAAGCCGACGCATATCAAAATTTGTTTTCTGGTCACTAATTCAATGCCACAATGACTGTAACATTCAAAGTCAGAGTAGTGCAAATCTTGGGTTGGACCCCCATGATGATCCCAAGCACCACCTGCATTCCATGCGGTAGCTATTGGTGCGTTTGGGCGTCACATGTAACTGGAAATGTTTCTTCTGTTAGGTTCTATAGTGACCTTTTTCGTAGTCATTTGCATATTTTAGTATTATGCCCCCAAAATCAAATATCCCCTACATTTTTTGAATAGTATATTTTCGAGCCGACATCACCCGGTAGATGAGCACCTAAAAATCTGATTCTAGTTTGTAAATATAGTTTGTGCTAATGTCTTCAACATTATGTGAAAGCCATTCTTGTCCCGGGCCATTTTTATATTTTTCAATTTTTTGAAAATCTGTGTTTTGGGTTAATCTATGTCAACAACCGTATTTTGGAGCCCACTGAACCCCGTTTGATGGGCACCTAAAATTCTGAAACTTGGTGGAATTATAGTTTGTACTAATGTCTCTAACATATGTTAAAACCATTCTTGTCTCATGTCATCTCAATATTTTAAAGATTTTTTCAAAATCTGTGTTATGTCCATTCGTTGTCAATTATCACCCAACGACTTAAACCGAATCCCCTCGATTTTGATGAAATTTGGTTTATATGTATATTTGGGCCAAAAAAAGCTGATATTCCCAATTTCAGCTTGATCCGATTAAGAGTTCCTGAGATACGGTCCACCAAATTTGGGGGATTTCGGCAAAAATGAGCATGGCTGGCATTATTCAAATGACCATACCCAGTAACCGATTGGTCAAAATTGCTGGAATAGGTCTTCGAGGGATGAGAATTCCACAAGAATTCTAAATCTACACTTATTTTTGACAACCGGGTGTGTTTTAAAAGAGTGAAGACCTTTTGAATTTGAATTTGACCTTATCGACCATGAGATGAACTTGCATGAAAAAGTTTAACTCAACATGTTTTCTACACAATGTTAAACAACTGGGGGTATAATATTTTTTATAAGCATGTAAAATCAAGTTAGATATTCACACGCAATCAGTGTCTTCACACTTAAAAGCATGGATAAGCTCTGAGGATACATAATAACCTTCAGCAGACTTTCCTAGAGATCGATATCTATGATTCAAACAGCACGTCATTATCTTTCCCATTCCAAAAATACCTATTCAAGCAGTTTTAACCTATTGGTTACTACTGGGTTATGGTCATTTGAATAATGTCAAAAATCTCCCAAATTTGGTGGACCGTATCTTAGGAACCGTTAGTCGGACAAAGTTAAAATTTGGAATATCAGCTTTTTCAGCCCTAAAAGACATATAAAATAAATTTCGGCAAAATCGAAGGGGTACTGTTTATCTCCTAAAGTGATAATTGACATGAAATGATCCAAAACACAGATTTTCAAAAAATTAAAAAAATATCAAAATGGCCCGGGACAAGAATGGCTTTCACATCATGTTGAAGACATTAGCACAAACTATAATTACAAACTATAATCAGATTTTTAGGTGCTCATCTACCGGGTGATATCGGCTCGAAAATATGAGACAATTTTCGAAAATTTGTTTCTGAAATCATCTACTGGGTCATAAAGGCTCGAAAATATAAGGCAATTTTCAAAAAATTTGTGTCTGAAACCATATTCAAGGTCAATTTTCTGGGAATCTATTCAAGACTCATGTGTGTTCACGCGTTTCTTATGTAGTACTACTGACAATATTTGGGTCTATATCGATTACTTTGTAGCACCTGCAGCACTACAAAATGCAGACAATATACAATTGCACCAAATTTTTGTCAGTTTTCATGGCCAAGTAGCATGCGAACCCTACAACCCACAATCTGCACAAAAAGTTCTCCAAGACTAAAAAATCTGAGTCACTATAAAGGTAAAATCAAGATATCTGAAACTCGAGTAAATTACTGATACATATTTTGTTCCGAAAACTTATTGGTAACTCATGAAACTTAAATGCCTGTATCTCAGTCAATTTTCATGCTACAGACCACACATTTTGCACAGTTTCTAGCTTTTAAATGTACAATAACATATAGTTTTTCCAGATTTTGTTAAGGGGGTCAATTCCCCAAATTTTTGAAAATTGACCCACTTGACATGGAATGACCCATATTATTTACAACAAGCGGCTGCCAGGCAGGATATGCCAAAATTTTCAAGAGATTTTACGAACAATAATTCAGAAAGTTACAATCCGATATGCGCAAATATCGAAAAGAACCATGATCTTTTAATTATAAACAGGGGAGGGGGGATGGCCTAGTGGTCTAGAGAGCCGCGCTTCGACCTCTAGCTGGCCGGTCACCTCTGACTTGCGGCTGTGGTTTCGAGCCCTTGTCTGAGCGTATGTGACATGGAGATAGGGGCGCCTTCTTAACCTCGTGGGTTTCCTCCGGGCACTCCGGTTTCCGCCCACTGCTAAAGACCCCTACGCGCAAGCGAATTATTGAAATAAAATTAAACCATATGTTAGTCCCGAAATGACCTAGTTTGTGTTGAGTGGACTTTAAACCCCATTTCTCTCTCTCTCTCTAATTATAAACATACATTTTAAGTTTCATCAAAATCGGAGTAAAATTGTGACCTCTACATGGTCCACAACCTTGACATACCATATTTTTTTCTACACTATTCGCGTACAAGCGGTAGCCATTTTTCTGTCAATTCTGGTCCGATTTTCACGAAATTCGAACTCAACCTTCATTACAGAGTAATAGTGATATAATCAGACGTCTTTATAAATCAAATAAAAATTATTACCTCCAGTGGGACCACAAACTAAAAAAAGGCGATTTTTTGTACACTAAGTGGCCATAATTGAGGAAATTACGATCCGATATGCAAACATATTGAAAGGAACCAAGATCTTTGGGTTATTAACACGAATTTCAAGTTTCATAAAAATCGGTTCAAAATTGTAATCTCTACACTGTTCACAAGCTAAAAACATGATTTTTCGTACAATCAGTGGTCATAATCCATGAAGTTACAGTCCGATACAATATAGAAAGGAACCGAGATCTTAGGGTGATAAACCTATATTTCAAGTTTCATTGAAATCAGATAAAAATTGTGACTAGGACAGGGGCGACGAAAATATAAATCCACATGAAAATACACCCAACGCCAATAAAACGCAATGCCAAATTCAAAATTTATTTACTGCAACAACTTTTAACAAATGTACATAACAATTGACAAAATCAAGATAACAACCATCTGTGAATAATTTCATGAATGAATTCACCACAAATGAACAAAACCGAAACGTCAGCTGAAGTCAATATCAGGTATGTCCACCATGAAATCTTACACATGGTATAACACCAGGCGAAGGATGAGTCAACATAATTTGGAGCTTTGAGTATGCCTCGCACCACCACTGACTGGGACCAAAAGTTGACGTTGATAGCAGCCCAAACACCTCCCCTAAACGACCCCTTTCCAGCACGCAGTTATGAGCAAAGCGTTCATGTCGACGTCGGTAGATACGGTGATGTCTATCAGGAAAACTGAGTTTGAATTCCGATTCATCCGAGAAGTTGGCATTTCGCCATAGTGTGTTGTGCAGATACCCCTGACATGTGGCCCATTGCTGTCTGGCAAGACGATGACGATGCAAAAGGATTTGACCTGGTAAGGTTGACGGCAGCGTAACCGCCAAAAGCAGCCAGACGCCTTCTGACTGTTTGAGGGCTGATCTGACGTTGCCGTGTTCCAACAGTTGATTTAATGCTAACAGTCTGTATCAGCAGAGGTGCCTGTGTCTGGAATGATAAACTCCTTACAATGACTTCATCCATTTAGAAGTTTAGCCTATTTTATGGTGTTTTTTTGAAATTCCAAGCCACTCAATTGAATTTGTCAAGATACTGTCTGCTTCCTTACCGCGAGCTTCGAATTTTGTTTCTTTCAAAAACTGAACTTTCTCGTTCACATCTGTTTCACAATGATATCTGGATCATTTGGGTTATCAGTATCCAATTTAATAAAACCATTTACTTGATTTTCTAAAGATTTATGTAATCTGGATAACTTTTCCATGATTCATTTTCTATAAACTTGAGTGAATGGCATAGGCATACGAGCCAGGGGTGAATGGGGGTGGGGGCAGCTGCCCCCACTAACATTTGGGCAAGTTGACTTTTCGGGCAAACGGATAAAATCAGAAAAAAAAATTATTTCATCTACTTGGCAAAATAAAGTGCCCGAAATCTAATAAAACACTAATTTGCGGCTTAAATAGTAGTCAAATATTCCAAAATTTTTTCTCACAAAAGTCTATACAAGGTCAGTTCCGTTTCTCCACCTCTCGAAGAAAACCGGCGCCGCTGTCTGTAAACCTGAAAAATTTTCGGGCATTTCTAGTTTTGCTTCGCTACCTGTCATCGAGCCCTAATAAAACACTAATTTTACCTTTCTTTTAATTGAATACCTCCCCTATGCACACACCTTGAAGATAGTAGGAGTTAATCTGAGGGTGATAATTTAGATTTCATTAAAAATCTTCATTATTTTTCGCTGTATAAACCTCATCTTTACTATATATTAGGGTTTTCGGTGTCGATAAGTTTGTTCCAAGTTAATATGGATGGTTAGATTTACGTTACTTTTACGTCATTATGGTTAGATTTTGGATATGACGGTTTTCTTAACAATATTTTTCGTTTTAAATACTTCTTGATTAAATAACCATACCAGTGTGTGTCAGTGTTTAAAATTTACGTCGGTCCGTCGGCCCGGCGCCAATAAATAGCTGGATGGGCCGACATCTTTTTATTTTGAAGACGGTGGGTCGGCCCTGTGAGCCGACTGTGTTTGTCAGGGTTATTTTGTTCATGGCGAATCATGGTTCTAACAGTATCGAATTCTCCTTTGAAAATATTTGTATTGCCCCTATTTATACCCGAAATATATTTTATCTAGATATTTAACAGTATTTCATTACCGGAAATGAAAATAAAATTGTCCACCGAACGAAATTATCGCCGTAAAAGTGAAGCCACACTTGCAAATATCAGCACGCTCCCAAAATATTATTTCACCATTTTGATCAAGTGTGGAATATATCAGTGTGTGTTCCGATGTATGTCTTACTTACTGTCTTATTTGTTTTTATCCGATATTGAATACACATGCATAATCTGGCATATTCTATTCCTTCAATCAATGGAGTGAACCAAACACGTATGTTACTAAACTAGGTCAGTCCATCTATTGTAGGCCTATTGTCATCAATCCAAGAATACACATTTACGTGATATAAATCTCTTGGCTGCCAGTTTCATTTCATTTATATACACAATATTTGCTGTTAATTTTCGGAGAATATGAACGGCCATTTTAATATTGATAATTCCACGTGCTACAAAGATGTCGTGTATAATGGTTTCATCTTATACACGACGATAATCTAGGGGCGCTAGTGTCGGTAACATTGAAGTGGAGTTGGATATTTATTTCTTCATTATTAGAATTTACGTCACAATGCTGCGGCCCGTAATGCCGTACGACATGGTCTAATTAATTCGATACATTTTTCAGCAGAAGTTCGGCATTCGTCTTATGATCCTTTTCGCCTTCATTACGAGGGATAAAAAATGTTATCAACAAATTCATTTGGCAGTAAACGTGTGGTAGGACAATTAAGTTTGTCACAATTCTGCGGCCCGTAATGCCGTACGACATGGTCTAAAACCAATAAATGTAAGAAATATGCCGTGGATAATTATATATTTATCTTCATATCGAAGTTATTGTATTATGTTTACAACTCATAATTGTATTCTCTACAGAGCACGTGGTAATTACGTGTCAGTCACTGAAATGATTTTTTTTTACGACTAATTCAGCTATGTCTATTATTTAACTAGCCAATAGGGAATATTTAATTAATAAATGCCTTACTGATAATATTTCATTTTTAAGTCCAATATATAATTTTTTGTGTACCTCATTCTGACAAAATGGTTCAGACACGTGAATTCGCGATACCCTACCGTGAATAAAAAACCCCATGAAATATGAATTTACTTTGCAAAGTTTTCGTGCCTTATAAAAATGACCCCTGGTCAGTACTATATTATAGTAGACCTACATAATCACTAAGTAATCCTAGCTCTTCCATATGTATGAAATATTACATATGTATCACCAGGGTGCATATTCGAACTAAGAATAGCCCCGAAACCGTTGGTGATAATATATTGGTGGAAGATGAATTCAAGACTCAGAACTTCTTACACGCCAAGCGAGAACAACTGAAAATTTAATGGTTTGAACAAGGTCATTAAAAAACAGATTGAAGATACATGTGGATTCCTAGATTTGGTTCCTATGAGATCAGAGAAGTGGTTTGGTAAGTTAAATCAACTATTTCTTGTACCATTCTCGAAAATTTACATTCGAAATGTAATCCTTTATTACTCCTCTAGGGTAGCGATGATCTCTGTGTTAATATTATATTTTGAAAGTGTTTAATCAGTTCTATCACATATGTGATAATGACTGGCACCAATATTGTCTTTTAAGGATCAAATTTTTTAAAAATATCAAAGAAATATAGGTCAGAATGACCTTTTTTTTTTCGATACTAGACAAGTAATTACTGATTCGTACACAAAATATGGAGTGTGTGGATCGAACCGGAAGTGCCACCATCTTTAAAAGTGAATAATCAAAAAGGCGCACTCGGCAAACCTCGGAAGATTTCGGGAATCTAAACTCGGCTGTATGATGAATTCCGCCATATTGGAACTACTTTAAAGGTCCCGGATGAAACATGGTTGCGCCCATTCCAAACACAAGTTGGCGACCTATTTGGCTAACGACCTATTCGACCGATCGAGCTGTAAGATAATGACGAAATTACACTTCTATTCTGAGCTGAAGGAATGGATAAAAAATAATATATTCTACTTTCATTTGATAGACATAACGTTGGATTTTATTGGTTGATAAATAGAGACTGTTGTCTTTGCTCTAAATAGGTTTCCAACGAACAGGTTGCAGCTCGATCGGTCGAATAGGTCGCTAGCCGAATAGGTTCCCAATTTGTGTAATAGCGTCAAGTTTTCCTGTTAAAGTAAACCGGTAGCCGCATCGCAAATGTATGGGCGTAGGTACATATCACTTACTGTCATACATCCGAGACTAGATGTAGTTTACGGAATCTGTCGAGATTAGCCGAGTGCAAAAAGGCGTTTTTGCTATTTTACTTACAGACTCGGGAGTTATATTTTCGGAATCCTTGGAGGAATGCCCAAAAATCTATCGGATCAGAATTTTGATTTCGGCCACGTGATGGTCACCATTTTGAATTGAAAATGAAAAATAGAAGCAATTTGAAGCGCCGGGACTTTGGAACACAATAACTCTCCTTCTAATTAAGCTAGAATGTTCAAACTTGGTGTAGACGATCACTAAGTCAATGTCATGATTGAGATCAAAGATGAGAATTTTCTGCCTAGGGTAAGCAGAGATAAGCATGCTGATTTGTTGAGTCTTTAGGGCACGATAACTTCGGTTATTATGAAGGGAGGGCGGTGAAACTCTTGTCAATAGAGAGTCTAATAGCTATCCTGTTGTGTGAAATCATTGTATCATTTTTTTAAAAATATCAGGGATAGCAGAAACAAAGAGATCGAAAATCCAAAATGTCGTATTTTTACGATTTGGAGCATTTTTAAAGGTCCTTTTCTCTTAAAGTCAACATAATATTTTTTGGGAACTTCTTCTACAAAGAGTCTTATCGATAGTCTTTTATATGAAACTATTGATCAACAGTCCCAAATATCAGAAGTAGAAGAATAAAACGATCGAAAATTGAAAACGGCACCCTTTTACTAAAACTTAGATTCCGTCCTAATCAAATTTTCGTGAAGCAGGCCTCTATTTAGGTCAATGTTTAAAGTTGAGTATGGACACGCTTCTAAGAGAACAATTTGCACTGTAACGGCTGGGTATGGTGGGGTTATTGGTAATTTTACTGCATAAAAGCCTTTAGGCCTACAGTGTTATTTAAGCATTAACTACCATTGGGGTTATAGTAATAGCAAAATTAATCAATTCAAAAGATTTACCATCTCAATAATTGTTGGGGGGTATTTTTGTTTTTTTTTCAGATGAGTAAACTGCAGACAGTTAATATGCACATGCATAGCACAGAGACTAATAAGGGTAAGTATTTTACATATTAAACTGCCTTGATATTTAAAGATTCATTTTATAGTAATTGGGAATTCGAGTTGTCAGTTATAAATATAGGTAAAAACTAAACAATATAAAGGAAGTATGCTCTACTCAGAACTAAGAAATTAGCGATTGAATTCTACTTGTCTGGTTTCTAATCGGTTTCATCTAACTTAAAACAGTATGCATTATTATAATCTTACTCTTAACATAACAAGCATAGCAGTTAATAACACTGACAGTAAACCTGTAAACATCATATACAGCATCATATACGTGTACTCTCAACTTATTATCAGTCTTTTACAATACAAATGACAACTCTAAATAGTGTAGTATTATGATTTCTGATTTATTATAGTCTGGTGATTTACAAACTTTGCAATAGGCTACTAAAGATGATTAACTACTTGATTTTATGTTTTGCACTATTTTGCAGGAGATTCAGAGATCATTTCAGACTAGCTTAATACAGACTAATTTACAAACAAATATCTAATGTGGGTAAAGTCCATAGGTGTGTATATTTGGTTATGCAAGTTTGTTATTGAATTCCAATTACTTATTACAAGAACCTTAATGTTCGTTGGCTATAAAATTCAATCTTAAGTAAGCTTAATAAAGATATCATAATCATAAAAATTAATATAACTAATACATATAATAATATATGTAATTAATATTAAAAATTCAATGGGATATTGATGGTGCATTACAGAGAGTTGTTTCCCTTTAATATCAAATGTGCAAAATTCACAGATATATAAGTTTATAAATTCATTTTTAGATCTTTCATGCAAATTTGACAGGCAAAACATTTTGGAAATTTATATTCTAACGGGTATACACTTATGAATAATTGTCGGTTATTGAGGGGGCAGGGTTCTCTTCACAGGTATTGATATTAACAATGATGTACAGATTTTCTATGTTACACTATATTTCAGCGGATGGAGAGTTGGTCTGAGCTTGCAGTGAACTGGTTAGATTGTAATTAATTAGTTCTTCACTTGTTGGTTTATAACCGGGCACTTCAACCGGGCTTGTTAGTTTACGGGTCGGGCCATTCTTACCTGGAACAGTACTGTTTTCACGTATGAATATTTTACCGTCTCTGGTCCACCAAGTAGCAATAAAACCCTGTTTGAATGACCAGCGTGTTATACTTGCTACGTATGCTCTGTATCTAGTCAGGTCTTCATATATATATATATATATATATATATATATATATATATATATATATATATATATATGCCTTTTATTGCTGTTTGAGCCATTTTCCTGTTCTTCATAATATGTACTTTTGTTTTGTAGCTTTTAAGTCTTACAATTATTTGGCGATGCCTGTTGTCTTGTTTTCTACCTAGACGATGACAGTTTTCGAATGTTGTTTGGACTTAGGGAGTTATCAATAGTGGTGAGAACTTTCGTGATTTTACCTTCAACATTTTCATTTAAGTCTTCTTTAATTCCTGTTATGCGTATGCAGTTTTTCCGACTATATTGTTCGAGCTCGTCACACTTGTCTTGTACAGATGCATTGAGATGGAGGGATGTTGTGGCTAACTGTAATTTTAGGGACTCGATTTCATTTTGGAGAGGAGCAACTTGTTTTTTAATTTCTTCTTGGACAATCTGTTCTATGAAAGGCCTGATAGCACCCTTAGCTTGCCTGCTGTGAAAAGATAGGGCAATTTGATGAGTGAGTGCCTCTACGGTTTTATCAAAAATGGAATCTTCCTGTTCAGAAAAAGTGTTTATAGGGTGTGTTTTTGAAGTATTTTCGTCAGTTATTAAAGTAGATGTGTCGATTTCTTTAAGATTTGTCTGCTCTTTGTCAATAGTACCAAAGACGTTATTAAAGTCAGAGTTGGTTTGGTTAGCTTGTAAAGACATGTCAGACAAAGTGTCATCTTCGTATTCAGATGTAGGTCTATATGTTTTATCCACATCATTTCCGGATTGGGTAAACATTGATTTTATGTTGGCTTGTTTAGTTCTTTTCAGGACAGAATCGGACAAACTTGATGCTAATAATATCTCACGTTGCATGTCTATTGGTGACATAGTGTTTTGTCTTTTCCTGCTTGGTGTCGGTGTTGCTGGGGACGCCATTGAAAATGTAAACAAAACCAGAGGATAATAAATCAATCGCAAAAAACTCACTGTTTTTGTTGTTTTTACTGATTATAAGTTGATTAGTTTATAGTATAATCCAATCACGTATCACTTTAAACTTTCGTGTCGATTCTTTAAAAGAGTTTCTTCATGAACAAGCAATAATCCACGCAGCGAAATTCACCGTGTCTTAGCGTGACGCCATCTTGGAACCTGGCATATTTTCAGTGTCTGATTTCAAAGGGGGGAGGGGGAGGGTTGGCTGAATGGTTAGCACGCGCGACCGTCATTGAGTTAACTAGCGTGTTTTCGAATGCCCGGTTGTACGTGACAAGGAGTAAGGTCGCCTGTCCAACCTGCCATTTTTAGTTCTTTCCCGCCATTTTCATTTCATTTTCTCATCCGTCTCATTGTAGTAATACAAGTTTCGGTTATTTCCCTTCAGTTTTCAGATTATTGTTATGCCTGGTAGCAATGTGTCATACTATATTTAGACTTGTAACTTCGCGAGTTTTTGATCAATTTTGATAATTTTTTCTTCTTATCCTTTTAGTTAGGATACTTGATACAATCGATGACACATGACGTTGAATATGAAAGCTTTCATATCTGCATGGGACAGAAGCAGATCTAGTTTGGTTTTTTTTTTATTATAATAATAATAATAATAATTTTAGTAATCTCAATAGACTTTACCGCGGGAGCCTAGATCTCCATGATGGAAACAGATATCGATCTGGAATTAGATTTTCTATCGGGAAACCATGTGGTGGCTACTTGATAAAATATTTTTGAAAGTTCTGCGCATACCGGAAGTGACCGAACTTTGTACGTTGTCTAAAAATTGAAAATCGGCCATAGTTTCGTCAAGCCTTTATCCATTTTCAAACAAATTACATTTTCGGAATCCCTGAATCTTTTCTGAGACAATGGCTATCTCACATTTTTCAATTTCGAACATTCGTCTATTACTTTTATCGTTCGAAAATTGAAAACATGTTGTTTACGAGAAAATTTTTGTTATTTTTTAAAATTTTCAAATTTGACCTGAAGTCCATCCGATTCCAGTAATATAAGTTTCATTCAGAGTTATCGCACTTTATTTTTCGATTTTTTTCGAATTTTCTTCCCATTTTGGAGCTCGGGTTTCTTTTTATGGCAGAATTGACGTTTCTGAAACTTCCGGAACATGAAGTTATAGTCCAATACCAACTTATAAAGCAATTTCGACAAAAATCCTTCAACCAGAAGTGGTCGAAATAATGTGCAATATTTTGAAAAAAATGCAAAAAATGGATATTTTGGGGAAAAATGCGATTTCTCCGCCCGATATCAATGGATTAAAGACATTAGGGTACCATTGGACTGCACTAGGATTGTACTATCGTATGATACCCAATTCATACGGATACTATGATCAGGAAGCAAAATATGGCACGCTGAAAATCAAGTATTTTCTGATTTTTAGCATTTTTGGACGCCTGTATCTCGAAAACTACGCCAGGGATTTTTATGAAACTTTCTCTATCGAGCGACCCCGTGGTGGTCTTGCGTACGAAACATTCAATTACCACTTTGAAATATCTGGAATAGGTGAAATAACGGACTGAAAATCGAAAAAAAGTCGAAAAATCGTGAAATTTTGGAAAATGCTCTACTATTTTTTTATTTTAAGGGATTTTCAAAAAATGGTTGTATATTCAGATAGCTGACCTAATTACGATTCTAACGATGTATAATATGTATGTGGTTATTGAAATTTAATTTTCGATATTTTAAATTTTTTGCATTTTTGGCACTTTTGAACACAGGATTTCCCAGGGGTATTTAATCTGATCAGATAATGTAATATATCATTACAGAGCCCTGTGGCTATTTTAGTGTCCAAACCGGCTATTAAAAATATTTCGACAATAATAACCACACCGAAAGTATTCAAAAAATGAAAAAAAAAGGTTAAAAACATTGTCGCACTTGCGAAAAACTTGATTTCCCCCTTAGGTAATAGCGGACCAAAAGAACTAAAGTGTCGTTGGATAGCCCTATTAATGGACCATCATATGGTATCTAAATAATACGATTTCAATGGTAAGGAAATAAATTATTGTATGCCAAAAATCAAGTATTTTCCGATTTTTTAACATTCCGAGACGCCCTCCTACGATTTTTTAACATTCCGAGACGCCCTCCTACGATTTTTCTTAAACTTTTCTTACTCAAAGTCCTATCGGCTGTCTACATAGTGAATCCAAAATGAAAAGCATTGAAATAATATAAGTGGTCCAAAAATGGCCTCAAACTTTGAAAAAAATTGAAAAATCGTTACATTTTTGGAAACGCTCTTTAATTTATCTTTTTTTTCCAAAACTACTCAAATATCTGGAAAAAAATGAAAAAAAAAGGTTAAAAACATTGTCGCACTTGCGAAAAACTTGATTTCACATTTTCGAATTTCGAAAATTCGTCGCTGTGATTTCGAACCGGAAGTTTAGACCAATTTGACAACTTCTTTAATACGATTTTCATGAAATTTAGCATATAAGTAGATCTTACCAATGTGACTTCAAAAATATAATGAGAAATTTTCTAAATTACCTCCCCTTGGTGAAATTAAGGATCAAAGTTTTAAAAAAAATCGTCGAAATATAGGTCAGAATGACCTGAAATTTTTTTTCGATACTCGACAAGTAATTACTGATTCCTACACAAAATATGGAGTTTGTCGATCGAACCGGAAGTGCCACCATCTTGAAACATGAAAAATCCCTAAGGCTTTTTTGCTATTTTACTTACAGACACGGGAGTTATATTTTCTGAATCCTTGAAGGATGGCCCAAAAAACGCAGGGAGCAGAATTTTGATTTAGGTCAATTGATGGTTGCCATTTTGAAGTGAATATGAAAAGTAGTAACAATTTGAAGGGCCGAGACTTTGAAACACAATGACTCTCCTTCTAATTGAGCTAGAATGTTCGATCTTGGTGTAGACGTTCACTAGGTCAATGTCATCATTGAGTTGAAAGATAAGCATTTTCTGCTTAGGGTAAGCAGAGATAAGCATGCTGATTTGTTGATTCTTTAGGGCACAATAACTTCGGTTATAATGAAGGGAGGGTGGTGAAACTCTTGTCAATCGAGAGTCTAATAGCTAGCCTGTTGTGTGAAATCATTGTATCATTTTTTTTAAATATCAGGGATAGCCGAAAAAAAGAGATTGAAAATTCAAAAAGTCGTATTTTTACAATTTGGAGCATGTTTAGAGGTCTTTCTCGTAAAGTCAACATAATATTTTTTGGAAACTTCTTCTACAAAGAATCTTATCGGTAGTTTTTCATATAAAACCATCGATCAACAGTCCAAAATATCAGGAGTAGAAGAATAAAAGGATCGAAAATTGAAAACGGCACCCTTTCATTGTTAAGCAAAACATGCAGTGTGGGTGGCTACAATCTGCACATTTAGTCATCGTATAGAGCTTATTCAACAATATCGAATTCCAACTGCTAAGGGATCTTTTACGTGCACTCCAATGTGTACACGGTGGGTGGGGGACACGCCAGAAAATCGAGATGAACTTTCTCGGCCAATGCAGGGACGAACACCCGACCTCCTGGCTAGCAGGCCAACGCCTTAGCCACATAGTGTGGACACCCATCGTACATTTCATCCGTCAAATCAAATCATTTCATTGCATTAGACCAATAATTAATTATTCTTAATTTAAAACTTTATTTTAATATTAGTCTGGCATTATTAAATCTCTTTTTAAAACAATTAAATACAAAAAACAAACAAAAAATCAATAAGCGGGTCAATTCAGGTAAGTATAACTAGGGGTTCTGTCCCCCTTCTCTCGTCTACGGCCATACCACGTTGAAAACACCAGTTCTCGCCCGATCACTGAAGTTAAGCAACGTCGGGCCCGGTTAGTACTTGGATGGGTGACCGCTTGGGAACACCGGGTGCTGTAGACGCCTTTTTGCACTGATTCTTCGTGAAAAAATCAATTTTCCGCCAATCAGACCACAGCGCGCACTCTTTTGCACCACTCCAGCTCTCCGCTCGGCCCGTCTCCCCAGGGAAAAAGACACAAAAAGAATTTGAGTAAGCACAAGCATGGGTTCTGTCCACTTTCTCTCGTCTACGGCCACGCCACGTTGAAAACACCAGTTCTCGTCCGATCACTGAAGTTAAGCAACGTCGGGCCCGGTCAGTACTTGGATGGGTGACCGCCTGGGAACACCGGGTGCTGTAGACGCCTTTTTAAGACCGACAACCCCCCCCCCCACCAAAAAAAATAATCAATAAGCGGGTCAATTCAGGTAAGTATAATTACGGGTTCTCTCCACCTTCTCTCGTCTACGGCCACACCACGTTGAAACCACCAGTTCTCGTCCGATCACTGAAGTTAAACAACGTCGGGCCCGGTCAGTACTTGGATGGGTGACCGCCTGGGAACACCGGGTGCTGTAGACGCCTTTTTAAAACCGACCCCCCCCCCCCAAAAAAAAAGATCAATAAGCAGGTCAATTCAGGAAAAGTATAACTACGGGTTCTGTCCACCTTCTCTCGTCTACTGCCACACCACGTTGAAAACACCAGTTCTCGTCAGATCACTGAAGTTAAGCAACGTCGGCACCGGTTAGTACTTGGATGGGTGACCACCTGGGAACACCGGGTGCTGTAGACGCCTTTTTAAAACCGACAACCCCCCCCCCCCCCCCAAAAAAAATAAATCAATAATTGGGTCAATTCAGGTAAGTATAACTACGGGTTCTGTCCACCTTCTCTCGTCTACGGCCATACCACGTTGAAAACACCAGTTCTCGTCCGATCACTGAAGTTAAGCAACGTCGGGCCCGGTCAGTACTTGGATGGGTGACCGCCTGGGAACACCGGGTGCTGTAGACGCCTTTTTAAAACCGACAAAAAGCAAAAAAAAAATCAATAAGCGGGTCAATTCAGGTAAGTATAACTACGGGTTCTGTCCACCTTCTCTCGTCTACGGCCACACCACGTTGAAAACACCAGTTCTCGTCCGATCACTGAAGTTAAGCAACGTCGGGCCCGGTTAGTACTTGGATGGATGACCGCCTGGGAACACCGGATGCTGAAGACGCCTTTTTGCCCTGATTCTTCTTGAAAAAATCAATTTTCCGCCAATCAGGCCACAGCGCGCACTCTTTTGCACCACTCCAGCTCTCCGCTCGGCCCGTCTCCCCAGGGAAAAAGACACAAAAAGAATTTGAGTAAGCACAAGTATGGGTTCTGTCCTCCTTCTCTCGTCTACGGCCACACCACGTTGAAAACACCATTTCTCGTCCGATCACTAAAGTTAAGCAACGTCGGGCCCTGTCAGTACTTTAATGGGTGACTGCCTGGGAACACCGGGTGCTGTAGACGCCTTTTAAAAACCGACAACCCCCCCTCATCAATAAGCGGGTCAATTCAAGTAAGTATAACTACGGGTTCTGTCCACCTTCTCTCGTCTACGGTCATACCATGTTGAAAACACCAGTTCTCGTCCGATCACTGAAGTTAAGCAACGTCGGGCCCGGTAAGTATTTGGATGGGTGACCGCCTGGGAACACCGGGTGCTGTAGACGCCTTTTTGCCCTAAACTCATTAATTTACCATTTTGTTGTGAGCGGCTTGTTATTCTTCCTATATGACATATTGCACGTTTCTGATTTCAAAGGGGGTTTGGTGGCTGAATGGTTAGCACCGTCGCCTGTCATTGAGTTAACTAGCGTGTTTTCGAATGCCCGGTTGTACGTGACAATTAGTAAGGTCGCCTGTCCAACCTGCCATTTTTAATTTTTTTCCGGCAATTTTCATTATATTTTCGCATCCGTCTCATTACAGTAATACAAGTTTCAGTTATTTCCCTTTAGTTTTCAGATTATTGTTATGCCTGGGTGCAATGTTTCATACTATATTTAGACTTGTAACTTCGCGAGTTTTTGACCAATTTTGATAATTTTTTCTTCTTATCCTTTTATTTAGGATACTTGATACAAACAATGACACGTGACGATGAATATGAAAGCTTTCATATCTGCATGGGACAGTAGCAGATCTAGTTTATCTTTTTTTTTCCAAAACTACTCAATGGATGTTTCTGGCACTTCTGGTACAGAAGTATCCCAAGAACTTCGTAAAGCTATCACGACAATGATCGTAAAACCGGAAGTAGTCGAAAAAATGTCCGATATTTTGAAAAAAAATATTTTTTTTACGAAAACCTTTTTTATTTATGAATATTTTTTGATGGTATTTTACACAGGGTTAAAATATCATCCTACTTGAACAGAAATGAGAAAAAAAATTGTCTCGGTAATTTGCGTTAGCCGCCATCGGCTAAATTAGTTTTTCGTACCCAGAAAAATTATTTATTGTTCGATTTGTATAAAACAAAGTTCATATGCTCCGTGGTCCCAATTGTATTTTTTTTTTGTTACACAGGGTTAAAATATCATCCTACTTTGACAGAAATGAGAAAAAAAATTGTCTCGGTAATTTGCGTTAGCCGCCATCGGCTAAATTAGTTTTTCGTACCCAGAAAAATTATTTATTGTTCGATTTGTATAAAACAAAGTTCATATGCTCCGTGGTCCCAATGGTTTTTTTTTTGGTTTTTTATGTTACGGTGAAATTTTTCTGTCGGCAACGGACGTCACGTAATATTAACAAAAACAACAATTTGGATAGTTCGGTACCACTTTTTGAAAGCAAATGTTATTTTTTTCAAAGCTGATATAACTAAAAGGATGCACCCTGCAAAGGTGCACAAAATCTTTAGCTCAGGTGCACAAAATCTTTAGCTTTTTAAATTCCAATTTCATTTTCGGACAATTTCGAATAAAATGTAAAATAAAGTGTAAAATTCAGTTATTTACAATTCATTCAGCGTCTTCATATTTTGAAATATTTATTTGTTATTTTCATAAACTCGTAGCATTAATCCAGACGAAGAGAATGTATGGGAAAATTAGTTTGTAATATGAGCAGTTGCCGAGAAATATGCAATTTTGCATGCATCACTTTTCACGTTATTTTGCCTATAAAGGAGGGAATTATTTTTATTTTCATTTGATGCTTAAAGGACAATATTGGAGCCAGTCATTATCACATATGTGACAGAACAGATTAAACACTTTCCAAATATAATATTATCACAGAGATCATCGCTACCATAGAGGAGTAATAAAGGATTCACGAATCGGAAGTGACGAACGCCAAAGGAAAACACGAGTTATTCCTCTATATAACTAACTGAAGTGACTATTGAGAACAGATACATGGGCGAATATCTGCTCACTAATAATTCCCTCGAAGACCTAAAGTTGCTGTGTGACGCTGTGAGAGAATATCTTACAATTCATGAAAAGAATTGACTGCCACTAGATAAGAGAACAGGAAAGAAAAACAGATTAAAAGTCCGTGCATTACCATGTTTTTATAAGGTAGGGGAGACCGGTACACATTGAACCACCATGGATATATCCTTTATAAATAATACTATACAACCCAACACTATACAGATGTGAGATAACTTCTTAGACCCATTTCTCCATCAATAAGCCACATGCTGTCAATTATTTTCTTAGGCAGTGGATTTTTCAAAAAAGCGCTTAAAAGAGAAAAATTTTCCATACATGTTAACTTCTTAGCCTACGAAATTCTTGTACTTAAGTTCATATATGTCTAATCTATACAATCCAGATAAACCGGGGTTTGATCCATATAAGAGGGCATATTGCTTTTTTTTTTAATTTTGATCATGAAATAAAGAGATCTTCTAATAAAAACATTTGATATGAAATGAGTACAAACATGTATGTGAACAAAGCGGTTCAATGTGCCCCGGTCTCCCCTATAGAATGAATAAAAACAAGGGGCTGTACGGAGGGAGTATTTCTATTTTTCCCGTGTTCTCTTATCTTATGACACTTTTAATACTTTATTGTATCGTCAGATAACCTCTTGCGGTCCCATATAATAACTTTTTGTCTTCGAAGGAATTATTAGTGAGCAGAAATTCGGCCGTTTATCTGTCATCACTCTTCACTTCAGTCATTCACATAGAGAGATAACTCGTGTTTTCCTTTGGCGTTCGTCACTTCCGATTCATGAATCCTTTATTACTCCTCTATGGTAGCGATGATCTCTGTGTTAATATTATATACTATTCAAAAAAAGTAGGGGATATTTGATTTTTAAGTGTTATTAAAGTCACCTAGTGAAACTGACGAAGAAACAAATGACAAAATGAAATGAAGTTCACAGTCATCGATGTATTCCAAATGATCGTTAGACTAAATAAGGCACAGACTGGCCATTATAAGGGTAAAATTATACCCGGGGTCAAACAGCAAAGTTACCACAGCATCACAACAAAGTCAGTAACGGGTAAATCCTCCTCTGTTTGCAAAACAAGCATTGATCCGACGTGGCATACCCCTAATGAGACGTCTAAGGTCATTTTGGTCCAGATTGTCCCATTCCTGTTGCAACGCAGCAACAAGTTCTTGGACATTGGCTGGACGTTGTTGACGTTGACGTAACCTCTGTCCAAGCATGTCCCAGACATGCTCGATGGGGGAGAGGTCGGGACTCAGTGCTGGCCAAGGTAATGTGGTGATGTTCTGTTGTTGGAGGTAATCTGTAACGATCTTGCGTTGTCATCCTGGAAGATGAAACGGCGGCCATGACGTCGTGCAAACGGCACAACATGGCCTGCCAAGATATTGTCCCGGTAGTACTGGCCTGTAACACGCCCTGCAACACCATGTAAAGCCGTTCTTCCAGCAACAGTGATGCCTCCCCACACCATAACAGAACCACCCCCAAATCGATCATGTCTGATGACGTTAACGTCTTGGAAGCGCTCGTTTCGACGACGCCACACCCTTCTACGTCTGTCCAAAAAATCAACAGTGAACCTTGACTCATCTGAAAACATCACATTGCTCCAGCGTCGATTATCCCAGCGTTGACGATCCCTACTCCAACGACGTCTTACCTGAATGTGATGATCTCTCAAACAAGGGATCACGCAAGGACGTCGGGCGCGAAGGTGACCCCTATGCAGTCGATTCCGAATTGTCTGGCCACTCACTCTCACACCAGTGTCTGTTTGAAGACGAGCGCTGATCTGATTTGCTGTGATGACACGATTTCTCAAGGCCAAGGTACGGATAAATCGATCCTGGGCTTGAGTTGTCGCCCTTGGTCGACCTGAGCGTGGTCTGTCCTGTACAGATTGTGTATCACGGTATCTGGACCATAGCCTGCTTATGACAGACTGAGAAACATTCATCGTCCGCGCCACAACCACCTGTGTTGTGCCGATCTGTAGCATGCCAAGGGCACGTAACCTTTCATTTTGGGTAAGCCGACGCATATCAAAATTTGTTTTCTGGTCACTAAAACAATTAAACTGATGTTTCCACCCTGGAATTCAATGCCACAATGACTGTAACATTCAAAGTCAGAGTCGTGCAAATCTTGGGTTGGACCCCCATGATAATCCCAAGCATCACCTGCATTCCATTCGGTAGCTATTGGTGCGTTTGGGCGTCACATGTAACTGGAAATGTTTCTTCTGTTAGGTTCTATAGTGACTTTTTTCGTAGTCATTTGCATATTTTAGTATTATGCCCCCAAAATCAAATATCCCCTACTTTTTTTGAATAGTATATTTGGAAAGTGTTTAATCAGTTCTACCACATATGTGATAATGACTGGCACCAATTTTGTCCTTTAATGCCATTTTGGACTAGGTCCAGCCAATTTTACATTTTCACTGTGATCGGAAATGACGTCATTTAGCCAAAAACTGTATTTTTAACCTAAAAAACAAATATTTTATTAAAATGCCTTATAATATTTTTAGAATTATGATATTTGATTCCCATCAACGAATAGAATGAAGCCATACGACCATACAGATACCACAAAATGGTTTCTAACTTGTACGGTTACAGAGAAATAGGCGATCTTCTACAAGTCACTTTTCAAGGTTTTTGGTCTATAAAAGTGTCAATTATTATACGATTTTTATAAAAAATTTTACCATTTGATGCCTTATGCCATTTATGACTTCTATGAACTAAATTAACATTTTCAATATCACCGGAAGTAATGTAATTTTTGCAAAAAACGTATTTTTAGCCTTCAAAACAAACATTTTTTTCAAGGGATTGATATTTATTATTCGTTTAACTTTATAACGTCTGACTCTAATGGGCAGTGAGACTGAATTAATACCATCATATCATCATATACCATCATCTAGCATGTTCCCTTGTCGAATAATAGCCAATTTTCCCAGGGTCACTTTTAAGTTTTTTTACCTTCTTAATTTCAGTTTATGGATTATAGGTTAATTATTTATTGTCCGATATGATAAAACAAAGTTTGTATTTTGTATGTTGCGAATTTTCGACTTATTTTTCACCTATAAAAATTTCTTTCGGCACCGGAAGTGACGTAATTTTGCCATAATTTACAATTTTGACAGGTCTTTTCGCTAGCAAATATTACTTTTACATATCCTAGAGGGTGTCACTGAAGCAAAACAACTAAAATATTTTTTGGTAGCTCAATGGATCGGCTATGGTATAATAAACTTTCTGTATGATTCCTGAAACCCGGTTCAGTGCTGCTTGCAGGTCTAGTTATTATTATTCTTTACCGGAGCCTATTTCTCTATGATCGAACAAAAATACCAATTTGCGGTTCATTTTTCTGTAGGGAAACCATGTGTTGGTTACTCAATAAAGCAATTTTTAGATTTCTGCGCAGACCGGAAGTGGCCGAATTTGGAACGTTGGTAAGAAATTAAAAAATGGCCGAGGTTTCGTCAATTCTTTACCTATATTCAAACAATTTACATTTTTGGAAACCCTAAGACTTTTCCAAGATAATAGCAATCTCACATTTTGCGATTTCGAAACTTCGTCGCTGATTTTTGTCGTTCGAAAATGGAAAACACGTCGCCTACGAGACAATTTTTGTTATTTTTCAAAATTTTCAAATTTGAACCACATTTCTGGATACCTGAAGTCCATCTGATTTCAGTAATATAAGTTTCATTCAGAGTTATCGCACTTTATTTTTCGATTTTTTTCGAATTTTCTTCTCATTTTGTGAGCTCGGGTTTCGTTTTATGGCAGAATTGACGTTTCTGAAACTTCTGGAACATGAAGTTATACTCCAATACCAACGAATAAAGCAATTTCGACAAGAATCCTTAAACAAGAAGTGGTCGAAATAATGTGCAATATTTTGAAAAAAATCCAAAAAATAGATATTTTGAGGAAAAACGCGATTTCTCCGCCCGATATCAATGGATTAAAGAAATTAGGGTACCATTGGACTGCAGTAGGATTGTAATATCGTATGATACCAAATTCATACGGATACTATGATCAGGCAGCAAAATATGACACGCTGAAAATCAAGTATTTTCTGATTTTTAGCATTTTTGGATGCCTGTATCTAGAAAACTACTCCAGCGATTTTATGAAACTTTTTCTATCGAGAGACCGTGTGGTAGTCTTGTGTACAAAACATTCCATTACGACTTTGAAATATCTGGAATAGGTGAAATAACGGACTGAAAATCGAAAAAAGTCGAAAAATCGTGAAATTTTGGAAAATATGTGACAAAGTGATATGGAACTTTGCTAGATTTGACATTATATTATATTGGACGTTTTCAATTGTGTTTGTTATGTCCTTTTGGTACATAACTCATGGGTGATGAAGGAATGTGACAAAGTTATTTTTACATAGAACTTTGCTAGATTTGACATTATATTATATTTGACGTTTTCAACTATATACAACTTCTGCTAATCTGTTCAATATGTTATTTACGGGCAACACACGAATGACCTCTGCTCGTTTTGACAAAAGGCACGATCTCATTAAATATCTTATTTATTTATATGTTATTTATAACCTACACATGATCTATGTGTTTAACACTCGGCAGAACTTCGCGACATTAAAGGGAAGATGCAGTGCAGTTATAGAAGCTATACTCTCAATTCCAAATAAGTTAATCTGTCATGTGTCATTATTCTTAATGGCTGTATGCTTTATAAAGCCAGAATTAACTGACAGTAAGTCAGACTTGAATAGAGCTCCTTCCGATCTATGTCTATTCCATGTTCTCAATAAAAGATCTACAACCTATGCTGGTGGTCTGTTATCTGTAGTGTTACAAATAGTCTACTATTTCTTTACTGTAAGAGCTTTTCAAAAAAACGCTGTATATTCAGATAGCTGACCTAATTACGATTCTAACGATGTATAATATGTTTGTAGTTATTGAAAGTTAATTTTCGATATTTTAAATTTTTTGCATTTTTGTCACTTTTGGACATAGGATTTCTCAGGGGTATTTTATCTGATCAGATAATGTAATATAGCATTACAGAGCCATATGGCTGTTTTAGTGTCCAAACCGGCTATTTAAACTATTCCGATAATAATAACCATACCGGAAGTATTCAAAAAATGAAAAAAAAGGTTAAAAACATTGTCGCACTTGCGAAAAACTTGATTTCTCCATTAGGTAATAGCGGACCAAAAGAACTAAAGTGTCGTTGGATAGCCCTATTAATTGGCCATCATATGGTATCTCAATAATACGATTTCGATGGTAAGGAAATATATTATTGTATGCCAAAAATCTAGTATTTTCCGATTTTTTAACATTCTGAGACGCCATTTTCTCGAAAACGACGCCTACGATTTTTCTTAAACTTTTCTTACTCAAAGTCCTATCGGTTGTCTATATAGTGAATCCAAAATGAAAAGCATTGAAATAATATAGGTGGTCCAAAAATGGCCTCAAACTTTGAAATAAATTGAAAAATCGTTAAATTTTTGGAAAAGCTCTTTAATTTATCATTTTTTCCAAAACTACTCAATGGATGTTTCTGACACTTCTGGTACAGAAAGTTAAGTATCCAAAGTACTTCGTAAAGCCGTCATGACAAACCGGAAGTAGTCGAAAAAATGTCCGACATTTTGAAAAAAAATTTTTTTTTTTAAGAAAACCTTTCTTATTTATGAATATTTTTAATTGTATCATCCTACTTGAGCAGAATTGAGAAAAAAAAATGTCTCGGTAATTTGCGTTAGCCGCCTTTAGCTAATTTAGTTTTTCTTACCCAGAAAATTTTTTATTGTTCGATTTGTATAAAACAAAGTTCATATGCTCCGTGGTCCCATTTGTAATTTTTTTTGTTACGGTGAAATTTTTCTGTTGGCAACGGAAGTGACGTAATATTAACAAAAACTACAATTTTGACAGTTCGGTACCACTTTTTGAAAGCAAATATTAGTTTTTTACAAAACTGATATAACTAAAAGGATGCACCCTGCAAAGGTGCACAATATCCTTAGCTCAGATTTTTTAATTTCAATTTCATTTTCGGGCAATTTCGAATAAAATGTAAAATAAAGTGTAAAATTCAGTTGTTTACAGTTCATTCAGCGTCTTCATATTTTGAAATATTTATTTGTAATTTTCATAAACTCGTAGCAATAATCCAGACGAAGAGAATGTATGCGAAAATTAGTTTGTAATATGCGCAGTTGCCGAGGAATATGCAATTTTGCATGCATCACTTTTCACGTTTTTTTGCCTATAATAGAGTGAATTATTATTCGATTTGCAATTTTCCATTTGATGCTTAATGCCAATTTGGACTAGGTCAAGCTAATTTTACAATTTCACTGTGACCGGAAATGACGTCATTTGGGCAAAAACTGTATTTTTCACCTAAAAAAAATATTTTATTTAAATGAGTCTGCCTTATAATATTTTTAAAACTATGATATTTGATTCCCATCAAAGAATAGAATGAAGCCATACGACCATACAGATACCATAAAATGGTTTCTAACTTGTACGGTTACAGAGAAATAGGCGATCTTCGATAAGTCACTTTTCAATGTTTTTGGTCTACAAAAGTGTCAATTATTATTCGATTTTTATAATTTGTTTACCATTTGATGCCTTATGCCATTTATTACTTCTGTGAACTAATGAATGAATGAATGAAATGTGGTTTAATGGCACATCCGCTCCAACCGGGCTATATTGCGCCAAACATATGATGATGTTACGAGACAAACTAGAAACAAATAATCACATTATCTCTATATACATAAATAAAAACAAATATCACAGTAAATATCAACTAAAAATAAATATCAACTTTATGTATATATATTTAAAACATGAAATAGAATATCAGCATATACACAATTAAAATTTTCGATAAAAATTTGTCTCTTTTAAAAAGTCTAGCGCTTTACCATATAGACCCGGCTGGGCAAACAGATGATGTAGTGACTGACAACGGTAATATCGTGATCTTCTTTGCTTAAGATGCTTGCACTCAATCAAAATGTGATTAACTGTCAAAGGAACATGACAGTGTTCACATTCTGGTTGAGGCTCTCGCTTTAAAATGAAAATATGTGTTAAAAAGGTATGACCAAGACGAGAGCGACACAAAACAACTTCATCTCTCCTGTTAGACCTGTAGGAGCTTGGCCAATCTCCAAGGAGAGGCTTTAGGTGATGCAGTTTGTTTGTGCCTGCAAGATCTCAAGACCGTTGCCAGCGGTCATATATAAATGAGTTTATAATGTATTTAAAATCTTTAAATGGAATGTATAGCCGCCGTGCACGAAACCTCAGACATCGCACGTCGTGCACTGAGCTTAACTAGGCGCATGGCAGTAGGGCAGGCACATGGCTGACTGGGTTTAGACCATTTAAAACAGGAGCATCATCATAGGTTTTATAGTAATTTACTGACTGAATATATAGTGAATGTTTATATTGACATTTTACAGTGAAAAAGTTGATTAAGTTACACAGATCATTTCAGACTTAGTTCAGACACATTTTCAGATATATTGCAGACTTGATTCAGACTTGATTCAGACGTAAAAACTCTATGAGTTTACAGGGGAAATAAATGCAACATGTCAGCCATCATGCTCCCAACTCACAAAACATGTGCTGAGTAATCCTTAATACTTCGACTATTATTTAAAGGCTGGTGGGTGCATGTTAAGAACATGGATAGAACCTAAACAATTTTCATAATGCATATACACATAAATTCTGGGGTATATAGCTTGCTATGCAAGAATAAGCATGCATAAACTATAATATATACAGTAAACAATAAGTACTCCCAATGAGACAACAAATTTGAGCCTAGGTCATACCAGGCACTCCTGTTAACTCTTACAAGCAAAAACTGGAACGAGACCACTAAATATTTAAGGGCAGTAACATGGCTTCCCAAAATTAGTTTAACTGATTTTCAAATAATAAACTATTAACTAACACACTACAGGTTCAATGTAACCAGAAACTCTTTAACTTATAATACATGACTAAAATTTCGCAGTAAGTTAACAACTTAAATATATTCATATGAATTCAGAACACCAACATACTAATTTTTCTTAATTCAAAAGTACCAATTTAGTAACATAAGTACCAAGCTAAGCTCTATCTACCTCTGCTCATAATGGCTAAGATCCTTAAAACTGGCTCCTCGTCGGGGAACCCCCGGTTTCTAAAACCAAGACAAGTTTATGTATAGGTCGCTCCAAAATTGTTTGCTTTTGAACACGTTTACCATTAGAATCCAACTTGGAGTCACCTAACACAACTTTTACTTTACGAATATGGTTATCACTATCTCTAATAACTTCAATAATGCGAGCTAATGGCCAATGGTTGCGGGATAAATTATCATCCACGATTAGCACAATGTCATCATCACACATATCACGACATGGTTTAATCCATTTACTGCGCTGTTGAAGATTGTGTAAGTATTCTAATCTCCAGCGATTCCAAAATTGATTGGCTACATACTGCACTCTTCTCCAGCGTTTACGAGAATAGACATCTTGTTTTAGAAATTGTCCTGGAGGAGGTAACACAATCCTTGACTTCATGGTTAAAATGTGATTAGGTGTTAATGGTGACAAAGATTGTGGATCATTCAAATTGTCTACTGTTAAAGGTCGACTATTGATTATCGCAGCTGCTTCATGCATAAATGTTCGCAAAGATTCATCATCCAATTGAGATCCGGTTTTATGAATGATCGATGACAGCACACTACGAATTGTGCGGATCTGTCGTTCCCAAACACCGCCCATGTGGCTCGCAGTTGGCACATTGAAGCAAAATTCAAAATAGTCGCAACAATTCTCTAAGAGATATTTCTGAATGTATCCATTGTCTAATTTCTTGAGACTTTCTGTTAATTCACGAGACGCACCAACAAAGTTTGTCCCATTATCGCACCGCAATTGATGAATCGGACCACGGAGACACTGGAACCATCGTAATCCATTGATAAATGAGTCTGTACTCAAGTTATGCAAATTTCAATATGTACTGCACGACTTGACATGCACACGAACAGGAGACCGTAGCGTTTAATTTCCTTCCGTCCTTGTTTAATATACCACGGTCCAAAGCAATCTGCTCCGCAATAGGTAAACGGTGGTGCCTCTTGTATGCGATCCTTTGGTAACTCACTCATTTTCTGCCCTTGTAAACATCCCCGAAGTTTTCTACATGTAACACAGCGCTGAATACATGAAGAAACTAATCGACTACATCCAATTATCCAAAAGCCATTTGAACGAATGAAATTGGTTGTAATCCCTCTACCTTGATGTTCAGCTAACGCGTGATAGTAACGAACGATGCAGTCCGTAACATGATTTTTCTTAGGCAGAATCATTGGGTGTTTATCCATGACATCATAGCCAGAAATTTTAAGTCTTCCTCCTACGCATAGAATTCCATTGGAATCGATAAAAGGATCTAGTTTGAATAGACGAGATGATCTCTTCAGACATTTTGTTACTGATCCATCCGCTGACTGAGAAGACTCCTGAATAATCTTTATTTCGTCCTCAAAGGCTTCAGCTTGAACAAGTCTAATGAGTTCATACTCTGCTTTACGCAAATCTTCGACCGACAATGGACCATATATTGGTTCCCTAAGATCCTTAGTTTGAAGCCTTCTTCGCAAGTAACTTTTCAATTTCAAACATAAAGCAATGGCTCTTTTCGCATGAAACCAGTCTGATATGTGGTTAAGTCGAGAAAGTTCAAAGGTTTTCTGGGTGTGCGTAGCAAGTGACGTCACATGCTTTATTTCAGTGTCATCCTCATGGACAGTAGTGCCGATCTGTTCCTCTGAAGCCTGAACAGTTGGTTTCCAAATAAAATCAGGTCCAGAAAACCACTTAGAGTTTAAAAGTTCATGAGCAGTAAAATTGTGAAATTCTGTTGGCAACAAAGGTATGAAAACGACGAGCATCATTATTGATGTAGCCCAAAACTACCTTACTGTCTGTCCAATAACTTTCGATCACATTTTCATAGTCTAGTTCTGCTCGTAGTTGATTGCTAACCTTGACCGACACCAGCGCAGCGGACAATTCTAATCTAGGTATCGTTATGGGTTTCAACGGGGTAACACGAGACTTGCTCATAACAAGTGAACAGGACACATTATTGTTCTCGTCTAAAAGTCGCAAATAAGAGCACTGTCCGTATCCATAAGTAGTAGAAGCATCCGAAAAGTGGTGCGATTCAGCGGTCTGTACTTGACCGAAATCCTTTGGTTTAAAGCATCTGTCGATCTTCAGCTTTTCTAGGTCTATCAGATTTGATCTCCAAGTCTCCCATCGGGTTCGCAGTTCTTCGGGGATTTCTGAATCCCAATCTGTTTGATTTCTACAAAGTTCTTGCAAAATTTGCTTTCCTACCAATATCACAGGGGGTCAACACACCTACTTCGCAATCCATCAAAGGTGGGATATCAGACGCAATCTTAGACAGGTGCGGCCACTTTCTTGCCATCTCAGGGGTAGGTATGTGGGATCTATTTGTTGGTATCTTATCTCTTGTGAATACAGGAGGAAGCGAAATTCTTTTAGAGGCTGGATCACTGTTATAAGCTCTAACTTGTAAACCAGAAATCTTCCTACAATCAACCAGCTCGTTTTCAGCAGACATAGTGGATAACATCAAATGCGCAGGTATACCATTGACATCCAACTCATTGGCAGAATTATTTGTACAAAAGGAGGTATCAGACTGTGAATCCTGTAGCAAATAAGTAAGTTGTTCATGTCCTGGGTTATCTTCATGTGAAAGCCAAACGGGAACTATCATAGAGCTCTTTTCTTCAACTGAATTCACCTTCGCATTATGACTTACAGCCTGTTCCCTTTCATTGGAGGCGAGTATATCTCCATGAAGACTTGTAGGGTGCCTTTTACTGCATACGGAGCAAAATAATCGTTGTCTACAGTGCTTAGAGAGGTGACCAGGAACCATACATGCATAACAGAGTCGATTTTCCTCAATGAACCTTTTCTTCTCCGGTATGGTTTTCTCTAAAAATTTATGGCACTCATTCAAATGATGCCTTCCCTTACAAAGCGCACATTGTTGACTAATACCAGTATTCGATTTATCAGATGTACCTGTATCAGTCCTTCCTGTAGCCAATGAAGTCGCACTTGGAGTTTTCCGATCCTGAAAGCTTCTGAAGCCGTTTGATCTTCGATGTGAATTCAAATTATTAAAATGACCACTTGAATGACCTTGACTTGTGCTTAAAGGCTTGAATATTTGAGAAGTAACAGGATCACATGCTATATCGGATTCACGAGTGATAAAGCGAACAAATTCCTGAAAGGGTGGGAAGTCTTGATGCTGTACTTTATAATCATGTACTTTAACCGCCCATCTGTTGTATATTGTAGTTTACATAACAACTTTCGATTTTCTCTTGGATCATTTAACACTGATAAAGATTTGTTTGAAATCATTGCCGTTTGACATTGCCTTAGAAAGTCTGAAAGTTTTCGAAGAGCAGATCCATCACTTGGATATATCCGAGGCCAATTCTCCAGTTTATCTCGGAAGGCTTGAGCAATCTTAAAGGGGTCGCCATACAGTTTTTCCAGGTAAGCCTTGGCATCATGGTACGCATCCGCAGAGTCGAGAAGAAAATAACTTTCTACAGAATCTTTAGCATCCCCATCCAGGTATCTCTTCAAATAAAACAGCTTTTCTTGATCTGGAATTGATTTTCTTTCAATCAGAGTGTTAAAGGTGTTTTTCCATTCTGGGTACTGAAGAACGTTGCCTTTGAATATTGGTGGTTCAGGAATGGGTAATTTCGTTAAATTCATTTGATCCACTAGTGTTTGCGCAAGATTTACGATATCTGATTGTTGTTGAGATGAACTTGGGTTTTGAACTGAAGATGGGGTGGAGCCATGTGGAATGTCAAAATGTCGCGGTGGTGGTACTGTAGTTTGAGGTAACTGTGATAGCGTTTCAGCATCAGGCATTTGATTAACATAGTCTTTGACATATTCAGTTCGATTTTGAATATTCTCTAGGTCACTTGTTAAGTCAATTTCCTTCTTTGCACTACAATGATCACCCTCGTATGAATTTAACGCAGCTTCAGCTATCGCAATGTCTCTTTGTGTTTGGATCCTTTCTAATTCAAGTCGAGCCTTACTTCCGCATCTTAGTATTTTAACTTAGCCCTTAAGGCAGCTGCTTCGGCCGCAACTTTAGATTTAGAACTAGAACGGGACGCAATACTTCTTGTAACAAAGGACGAAGTTGATTTGTGTGAACGGGATGATGACATTGTGCTTATGACCCAATTAAATCTAAAAGATGTTAATTCTGAAACATAAGTGACATATATACATGTATACATGTATATAGATTAACAATGATTTTCATAGCATACATAAAATAGTGCAAATTCAAAGTAAACTATTGATACCATGATCCTAACATATTCCATCAAATCAATTATACTTATTTCAATGACATGAAAATATTCTGATTATGAGGTAATTAGGCATTTGATACTAACATAATCAACCATCAATACTCTATGAATTTACCAATATTTCACAAACAATTACTTTACTAAACAATTTGAAATGGTAATTGTAAATCTAATATCATATCATATTTAAGAATAAATTCATTATAAATTAAGAATTAACTGAGTGGGTACAAAAATGTCAGTCATATCAACGAGTCTCTAAGCAGCAATTCAAGAGGTGACTTGAACAGGAACAAGTTCTTGGCATTTTAATTAGCAGGGATAATAGAATGAGTCACTGGAACACACAGGAACCAGATTTTAAATGCATGAGACAAAATCGAGCCGCAACAATCCACGCAGAGTTCTAACTTCTGTAGGCCTAAGGCCTAACCGCAATAATGGTAGATTCTATAACTGGAACACAGGAACAGGTTCTCCAAACGCATGAACAAGTTCGAGCCGCAACGATCCAGGCAAAGTTCTACAGGCGTAAGACCTAACCGCAACAATATTAGAATCTGTAACTGGAACACAGGAATAGGTTCTCCAAACGCATGAACAAGTTCAAGCCGCAACGATCCAGGCAAAGTTCTACAGGCGTCAGACCTAACCGCAACAATATTAGAATCTGTAACTGGAACACAGGAACAGGTTCTCCAAACGCATGAACAAGTTCGTGCCGCAACGATCCAGGCAGAGTCCTCTAGGGCTAAGTGCCTAAGGTCTAACCGCAACAATATTCTGTAACTGGAACACAGGAACTTATCTCCAGAGACAGTTCGATAGGACTAAGGCCTAACCGCAACAATAGGAGGTCTTGTTGTTGGAACACAGGAACGTGTTGTCTAAACGTATGAACAAGTTCGAGCCGCAACGATCCAGAAACTTGACTACTCTATTCTATATGCTAAGCCATGTCTATCTTCCCAATTTCATTATTACACACATAAACTGAGAGTTTTTACTATAGCCGCCGTGCACGAAACCTCAGACATCGCACGTCGTGCACTGAGCTTAACTAGGCGCATGGCAGTAGGGCAGGCATATGGCTGACTGGGTTTAGACCATTTAAAACAGGAGCATCATCATAGGTTTTATAGTAATTTACTGACTGAATATATAGTGAATGTTTATATTGACATTTTACAGTGAGAAAAGTTGATTAAGTTACACAGATCATTTCAGACTTAGTTCAGACACATTTTCAGATATATTGCAGACTCTCAATATGTCTGTAGAACCATAGCACATCTGAAAGTCATCAACATAAAGAGCGCCGTTTGTACCTGGTTTAAGGCACGCTGGGATAGTATTAATTTTTATTACAAATAATGTTGGAGATAAAATACTTCCCTGGGGGACCCCCATTTCCCGAGGAAATGGGTCAGAGAATATTGATCCCAGTCGTACCTTAAATGACCTATCTTCCAGGAAATTTTTAATGAAGATAGGTAAGCGACCTCGTAGGCCGAGGTTATGGAGGTCGCGCACGATACCGTGTTTCCACGTAGTATCATATGCTTTCTCCAGATCGAAAAATATAGCAACTAAATGTTGCTTCTGGATGAAAGCGTCCCTGACGAACGTTTCAAATCTGACGAGATGATCAAGAGTGCTCCTTTGGGACCGAAATCCACATTGGAGGTCAGTAATGAGGTTGTTGGACTCTAGGTACCAAACAAGCCTTCGATTGATCAATCTCTCCATGTTTTTGCAAATACAGCTAGTTAAAGCGATCGGACGATAGTTAGTAGGATTCGTATGATCTTCTCTCGGTTTAGGGATGAGAATTATTGTGGCTTCATGCCACGAAGGAGGGAAATTCCCATCAACCCAAATCCGGTTGAAGAGATCCAGTAAGATTATAAGAGTGTGGGAAAAGGTAAATGTTTTAAAATTTGGTAGTGTATTTCATCTGGACCAGTTCCAGTGTCCCGAGCACGTTTTAGTGAATCACGAAGCTCTGCAATGGAAAAACGATCATTATAACATTCATCATTACGGGACTTGAAATTAAGTCGCCTTTTCTCCTGTTGTTGTCTAATGCCTCGAAAGGCATCAGAGGAGAAATTGGATGATGAATTGAATGAAAAAGTACTGGCCAGAGAATTAGCAATATCAGGAAATGTTGTTAAGGTGGTATTATCAACATTAAGATGGTTAACTGATAATGCACTACTTTTACCTTTAATCCTACGAATCCTATCCCATACCGACTTAGATGTGGTACGGGAATTGATCCTGGAGACATAACCCTGCCATGAAGATTTCTTTGCTTGACGTTTGGTTCTACGGGCTTTCGCCCGGACCATTTGGAATGCCGCAATATTCTCCATGGAAGGATGGTTCTTCAATCGTCTTAGGATACGATCACGCTCTTTTAGGGCGAATTTGCAATCGTCGTTAAACCATGGTTTATTGAAACGTTTCGGTTCTGTCGTGGTTTTTGGAATCGCCTGCTCAGCTACATCTTGGAGAATTGAAGTGAATAAGGCCATAGGCTCATCTGCATCTTCTAACTCCTTTGCATCAAAAGAGAAGAGACACAAAGATTCAAATAGAGCCCAATCAGCCTTATGCAACTTCCATCTCTGGGGTCTTTCGACCGGAGAGGGACCGTTATTATTAATTATGATAGGAAAGTGGTCACTACCACAAAGATCTTCATTTACCCTCCATGTGAAATCCTGAAACAGGACCGGAGAGCATATGGTGAGATCTAAGGAAGAAAAAGAAGCTGTGGCAGGATGTAGATAAGTAGGCGAGTCATCATTTAATAAACACAAATTATTAATGTTAATGAAGTCCGCTATTTGTTTACCTCTGTTGTTATCATCTGGACTACCCCAGAGTGAATGATGACCATTGAAATCTCCCGTAATAATAAACGGGAAAGGAAGTTGTGCAACAAGGTCATCAAGATCTCTGGAATTAAAATGTAAACTTGGTGGAAGATATACAGAGCAGAGTGTTATAGGAATATGTAAAGTCACTCTAACTGCAACTGCCTGCAAAGGCGAGTTCAGAGTAACTTGACTCTGAGGGATATCTCCATTAAGAATAACAGAAACACCCCCATGAGCTCTACCATCACTAAAGGACAAAGTGTCAGAATTCCTCAAAAAAGTTTCCTGTAAACAAATAGCTAAAGGATTATATTTTTGAATTAAAAGTTGGTCTTCATTAAAATTTGGTTTTAAACCACGACAATTCCATTGAATAATGGAATTTACCATTGTCAGGGATAATTTATTTTTGATGGCTTACCGCCGACGGGGTCATTATTGGCCCCCTCTACGGTAATACCGTCCATCAGATCAACCCCATATTTCGTGAAATGGACGATAGGGTCTTGTGAACCCTTTTTGCGCCTTTCACGCAACTTTGCTAATTTCTTTTGTCTTGAAGATAAATAAACTCTTTCCTGTGAGGGTGGGATAACCGTTGATTGCGATCCTGGCCCAGGGAACATGGGGTCAGGAGCTGCAGCTTTCGGTTTATGCAATTGATGTGATTCCATGCCATTCTGAGAGGATGTATTAGGAATGGTCCCAATATCTCCAGTTATGGGCAAAGAAGATGAACCCTCATCAGGCAAGGACAAAGTTGTTTGAATCGAGCTGTCTGTGAAGAGCTCGAAACTCCTTTTACATGATCTGATGTTGTAGGCAAAGTCCTCATTTTTTGTTTCTCTGGCCAGGTTATGTCTGTCTGAACAGATATTGATTTAGTAGAAACTTTAACTACACTCGAAAATGATTTCCCTTGTGGTGCAATGGGAATGGGTGAAGTGAGTTCTACTTGCTTTTTAGCATCAAAATATGAAATCTTCCGTTCAGACATGACCTGTTGAATTCTTTTCTCTTTCTGCCATATTGGACATTCGCGAGAGTAAGCGAAATGCTTACCCTTGCAATTCACGCAGCAAAACTCAGCCTGGCAGGCAACGCTCTTGTGGCCATCATGGCCACAACGAGCACAGGCGATCTTCGATAAGTCACTTTTCAATGTTTTTGGTCTATAAAAGTGTCAATTATTATTCGATTTTTATAATTTGTTTACCATTTGATGCCTTATGCCATTTATGACTTCTATGAACTAAATTAACATTTTCAATATCATCGGAAGTAATGTAATTTTCGCAAAAAACGTATTTTCAGCCTTCAAAACAAATATTTTTTTGAAGGGATTTATATTTATTATTCGTTTAACTTTATAACGCCTGGCTCTAATGGGCTGTAAGATTGAATCAATACCATCATATTGATATCAAGAAAAGGCTTCTAGCATGTTCCCTTTTCGAAAAATAGCCAATTTTCCCAAGGTCACTTTTACGTTTTTTACCTTCTTAATTTCAGTTTATGGGTTATAGGTTAATTATTTATTGCCCGATATGTATAAAACAAAGTTTGTATTTTGTATGTTGCGAATTTTCGACATATTTTTCAACGATAAAAATTTCTTTCGGCACCGGAAGTGACGTAATTTTGCCATAATTTACAATTTTGACCGGTCTTTTCGCTAGCAAATATTACTTTTACATATGATAGAGGGTGTCACTGAAGCAAAACAATTAAAGTATAGTTTGGTAGCTCAATGGATCGGTTATGGTATAATAAACTTCCTGTATGATTCCTGAAAGCCGGTTCAGTGCTGCTTGCAGGTCTAGTTAAGCTTTCATATTACATATGAAAGCTTATTGTTTCTGTTAAAGTTATTATTAAGCTTTAATATTACATATGAAAGCTTATTGTTTCTGTTAAAGTTATTATTAAGCTTTCATATTACATATTACATATGAAAGCTTATTGTTTCTGTTAAAGTTATTATTATTATTTTTTTTGTGTGTGTTTTCTGCAAATCGGATTTCTCAGAATCTATCCATAGGATCTTTCTGAAATTTTGACCTACCCCCCCCCCCAAAAAAAAAATGGGGTGCGAACGTTGTTTAAATATATTTTCAAAGCGTTTTACGAATCCGAAATCACCGAATTTTACGAACGAAAAAACTGACAATGATGAGTCGTAACTTTGTTATTTTTTGACCGATCTTACTGATTCTTTTTTCTTTGAATACCTTGAAAAAAATCATTTTCATCTGCAGTTTCACATTTTTGAATTTCGAAAATTCGTCGCTGTGATTTCGAACCGGAAGTTTAAACCAATTTGACAACTTCTTTAATAGTTGTACGATCTTCATGAAATTTAGTATATAAGTAGATCCTAGCGATGTGATTTCAAAAATATAATTAGAAATTTTCAAAATTATCTCCCCTTGACGAAATTAAGGATCAAAATTTTCAAAAAAAATCATCGAAATATAGGTCAGAATGACCTTATTTTTTTTTTTTTTTGGATACTAGATAAGTAATTACTGATTTGTACACAAAATATGAAGTTTGTCGATCGAACCGGAAGTGCCACTATCTTGAAACGTGAAAAATCCCTAAGGCTTTTTTGCTATTTTACTTACAGACACGGGAGTTATATTTTCTGAATCCTTGAAGGTTGGCCCAAAAATCGCTGGGAGCAGAATTTTGATTTAGGTCTACTGATGGATTCCATTTTGAAGTGAATATGAAAAGTAGTAGCAATTTGAAGGGCCGAGACTTTGAAACACAATAACTCTCCTTCTAATTAAGCTAGAATGTTCAAACCTGGTGTAGACGTTCACTAGGTCAATGTCATGATTGAGTTTATAAAGATGAGCATTTTCAGCTTAGGGTAAGCAGATATAAATATGCTGATTTGTTGATTCTTTAGGGCACGATAACTTCGGTTATAATGAAGAGAGGGTGGTGAAACTCCTGCCAATCGAGAGTCTAATAGCTTGCCCGTTGTGTGAAATCATTGTATCATTGTTTTTAAATGTCAGGGATAGCAGAAAAAAAGAGATCGAAAATCCAAAAAGTCGTATTTTTACGATTTTGAGCATTTTTAAAGGTCCCTTTCTCTTCAATCAACATAATATTTTTGGGGAACTTCTTCTACAAAGAGTCTTATCGATAGTCTTTTATATGAAAGCATCGATCAACAGTCCAAAATATCAGGAGTAGAAGAATAAAAGGATCGAAAATTGAAAACTGCAACCTGTCATTGTTAAGCGAAACATGCAGCGTGGGTGACTACAATTTGCACATTATTCATCGTATAGAGCTTATTCAACAGTATCGAATTCCAACTGCTTAGGGATATTTTACGTGCACTTCAATGTGTACAAGCAAGGCTGGAAATAACTTTCAAATAGCTGTCTGACACCATGTCAGGTCAGATGAACATTCTGCCTGACATTTCAAATTTTCGGTCGGACATGATTTTCTGACATTTGGAACAAAGTCTATTCTGTTTACTAATGGGTGACTGGGTGTAATTGTGACATCATTTGTAAAAAGATTCAGATTGAAAACAAACAACAAAATATCATTCACTAAATTTTATCATATTTAGAAAATTTTGAGGTAGCATGATCAATTGGGTTTGATAGCCTAAGATTGGTTGATCCATTTATCCACGCATAAGAAATTAACTCCCTCATGTGTCGTAATTTAAATAAGTACCTTGTACACAAAATACATTTTAATGACAAAATCTGACCGTCTTGTGTGCACTCATAATCAAGCCACTAGTCTGCATTGAATTTGGCTAAATCTTTCGCGATCCATTAATCAACTAACGTAGCTTTGCACAGCTTACGTTTGTTCGATGAAATTGGTACCTCTCCAGGAATTACGTTGTCAGTGGGCCGTGTATTCGTGTCTGATAGGCCCACACGTTCTGTCGATGATGTTGAAAAGAAACTCGTAATTTTGCTAGCCATAGCCTACCAAATTACTTGCCTGACAGCACCAGTATTGTGCTGCGTGAAATACGGAGGAAATACAATGGCGACGAGATGTTTATGTAGAAACAACGATTTCCGGTTACAACAAAATCGCGACACGGATCTGAACAATGTGTTACAAAATTGGAGGGATATATAATTGCATACCCTCACGAAATCAATTAGCAATCTTATCACAGGGCTAGTAGACAGATCACAGGTGGTCAAAAGATGGCAGTAAACATGATAAGTCTAACAGACAGACAAAGGTCGTTAGGAAGTCATTAATCATCACAGCTGTCCCGAGTTACGCAAGATCTTGAATAGTAAAGCAATCTGCACGGGAAGCTTAATCTGTTATTATATAATGACCAGCTGCCAATCCCGGTCATAATATAATCTGAAATATAATACCTGGAATTAGTTGATTGGCCAATAACTATATGTCCGTCCAGGTTATTAACCCACCCCCCACGATACTGACCAATCAGGTTACGGTGCATGGGTGTGGTATCGAGACTGCAAGGCTGGACATAGATTCGGCCCAGTAATTAAAAGATCAGACAAACCGTTTTAGAATCAGTCGAGGCCAGAGAGCCGAGCTGGGAACAAGACGGCAACCAGACGAAAAACCCGGTCTATATAAGTAATGTAGTAGAACTATTGTATATGTGAAAAAGAAGAAATAAAACCATTGTTTGAAGTTATACCAGTGTTGTCATCAAAGAACCCGATTTAAGAACCAATACTGTCACATATTAATTGGTGCCGTGACCAGGATAACGATTGAAGTCCTAACCACTAGAAGTTCACAGATCACAGTTATTTGTATATAAAAAGGTGAGTCTCTTTCTAAATTCTAACCATGGCTACGGTGAACTCTGACATAAGTGCTATGTTTAACAATTTAACTGGGGAAATAAGCGGGTTGTCTTCAACACTTAAGCATCATGGAGTTACTCAGTTGGTTCCAACATTTTCTGGAAATCCCGAATTTTTTACTAGTTGGATCAAAAGTATTGAGAAATATGCCCTTTTAGCTGATGTCCCTGACGAAAAAATTAAATATGTTGCATATCAAGCTAGCAGTGGAACAGTTAGTGATTATTTATCCCGTCATATCCCTCTACACCCTCAGGACCCCTGGAATGACGTAAAAAAAGAATTAGCTACCCGTTATGACGTCGTAAATGATGCTCAATTCGCCCTAAGTGTTTTACAATCAGCTAGGCAATTAGGTGATGAAAACGTACAAATTTTCGCCGAAAGAATTATCTCTTTGGCCACGAAAGCGTTCTCCACAGCGGAAATGGACCTCGCCCCAATTCAGCGTCAACTAGTTACCACATTTGCAAATGGCTTGAACAAAGACTATCTAAAGCTCAAATTATTACGTGATAATCCCACCACACTTCAGGCAGCTGTTGTCATCGCTATGGCAGAACAAAATATTAGGTCTAGATTCGCATTACGTTCTGATGCTTTCCCTAGAGAAACCCAAAACTATCCTGTTCCCATGGAAATTGACCATGTCCGCCCCCAACACCGTTGTTCATATTGCCATAAATTAGGTCACCATTCAGATATTTGTCGATCGAAACCACGTGAACGTGCTGATATTAATGCATTTTCAAGTAATACGCGTTCCCCTTATAACTCCCAACGGTACCGCCCAAATTCCGACGAATCATCCTTTCAACAATATAATCAGAATCACCGTTTTCAACCAAATCGTCAAGACTCACGTTTTTCAAACAATAATCAGAGTATAATCTGCTGGAACTGTCAGAAACCAGGTCATATTCGTAGGGATTGTAATGTTCCACAATCAAACCCGTACCGTGAATCAAGACCAAACTTTAATCAAAGACGTCAAGGAAATAATTTCAACACACGAGCACGTTTAAACTAATAGCGCCGACTCGCTTCGAGGCTAGTGACGCCGGCTCCCACAGAATTCCTAGTACGCCTTTATTTAACTTAAATTTGTCTTCAAATCCTAGTTCTTGTCTAATTAAGCTCCAAAAACAACGTTATCGTGCCTTAATAGATAGTGGCGCCGATTGTAGTATTATTAATTTTAAAGTATACAAAAGGCTCCGTAGCCAACCACCACTGCAACAGCCAGATATTAATTTACAATCCGTCAGTGGAGGCTCCTTGCAAATACACGGGTATGTTTTATTATCTTTTCGCGTCGGTAGTGTCCTGTTAAATCAAAAATTTTACGTCGTCTCTAATATTAATCGTAATTTTATATTAGGTAGAGATTGGCTAGTAGGCCATGGTATACAACTTTGCTACAATAACGGTCATTTTAAAGTTCAAAATGAGTATATCCCATTCGTCCAAGATGCACATGTGTCATCAATTCTCCGCCTGACTAAATCCGTCAAAGTTAAGCCGCAGGCGTCCGTTCTTTGTCCCGCACGTGTAAAAAATTCAGCTAATCTGATCGTAGCTGGTATATATGCAGTGGCACCTGTCACTCAGGGTTTTATGAGTTATCAACCTGGTTTAAAGTTACATGACAGTATCAATGTCGCAAAATCTAATAACACATTTTCTATCGCAATTACCAATAATACTAATCGGAACTATTATTTACGCAAAGGCTGTGTTGTAGGTCACGTCGCGGCACTTGAGTCGAATAATATTAATTCTATCAGTGACACGTCAACTCTCCCTCACATCTCTACCTCGGAAGATACGTTAGATAATATTAATGTTCCACAAGAACACAATTCAGTTATGCGACAGTTTCTTGCCAAAAATTTAGATTTATTTGCCAAAACAGATCAAGATTTAACTCAAACTGACACCGTCAAAATGAAAATCGATACCGGTTCCCACCCTCCCATTAAGCTCCGCCCATACCGTACTCCTCTAAACCAACGTGATACTGTTGACAGAGCAATTAACGAAATGCTTGACGCCAAGGTCATCCGTCCATCTCAATCGCCCTGGAGTTTTCCCATTGTCATTGTATCAAAAAAGGACGGCTCAAAGCGTTTTTGTGTCGATTTTCGGAAACTAAATCAAGTCACTAAACCTAATTCATACCCCCTACCATTAATAGACGATATTCTTTCGCAATTGCATAATAAGACTCATTTTTCTACCCTTGATCTTAAGTCCGGATATTGGCAAGTAAAGATGGACGAGGCAGATCGCGAAAAAACCGCATTTACATGTCATCGTGGCCTATTTGAATTTAATGCCATGCCTTTCGGAATCGCCAATGCGCCTGGAATTTTTCAACATCTTATGCAAGTCGTTCTTAAAGACCTTAATGCGTTTGCTATCGTGTACATAGATGATATTCTAATTTTTTCCTCTAGTTTGGACGAGCATTATGCACATATCGAGACCGTCTTTCAGCGTCTCCGTGATCATAATTTAAAATTGAAATTATCCAAATGTAAATTTCTTCAGCGGGAGACCAATTATCTAGGTTTTGTAATTACCCCGAATGGGATTAAGCCTGATCCAGAAAAGGTGTCAGCTATTAATAACATGACTGAACCTAAAACAGTCACCGATATTCGAAGTTTTATAGGTATGTGTGGATATTACAGGCGCTTTATCCCAAATTTTTCTTTCATTGCAGACCCCTTAATCGCACTTACTAAGAAACACGCAAAATTTGATTGGACCCAAAAATGTCGTTTGTCCTTTAACAAGTTAAAAGATCATTTAGCTTCAATACCCCTGCTTGTTTACCCTGATCCCAACAAACCGTATCTTCTGTATACGGATGCTAGTAATTATAGCATAGGTGCTTGTTTAGTCCAGAAGCAGATGTCCGCAAGTGGCGACGAATTTGAAGCCCCAATTTATTTGCTTTCGCACAAACTGTCGGATACGCAAACACGATGGTCAACTATCGAAAAAGAATGTTTTGCTATTCACTACGCACTCCAAAAGTTTGATTACTATCTCCATGACGCCAGTTTTGTTATTCGCACTGATCATAAACCACTCAAATACATTTTGGACTCCCCAATGCAAAATAAAAAAATCCAACTTTGGGCATTAAACATCACCGGCTACAACTGCTCTATTGAATATCTTCCCGGAAAACAGAATGTAATAGCCGATTTTCTCAGCCGAATGACATACAAACCAAATAATTCACCTGAAGTTCCCGTAGAGCCCGATATTAACGACCATACTTTCGAAATTAATGTTATTAACTCCAACAAATTTTCCCCTGCCGAATTTGCAAAGTGCGAGGTTGTTCCGGAAGTACGTCCCCAGGACGACATCTCGGTAGACGGTTATGACATGTACCAAGAACAATGTAAAGACAAAGAAATTTCAAAAATTATTTCGCAATTGAAAAGTGATAAAGACCTTCCCGGTATTCACAAGAAATTTATGTTAATTAATAATATATTACATTATATCTCTAACACCTATGATGAACCTAATCCTCGTTTGTACGTACCAATTCACATCAAAAATGAAGTCCTTAAGCAATATCATGATTATTTTCACCTTGGTATTGATAAGACATATAGCATGGTAGCGCAGAAATATTATTGGCCTAACTTATACAAACAAATTTACCAATACGTCGCTGAATGTGTGCCCTGTCAAACACGTTGTTTACAGAAAGTCAAACCTCCACTCCAAGAGACCGACATACCGCCTTACCCGTTTGCAAAAATCTCACTTGATCTTTCCGGCCCATATCCAATCAGCCTTTCCGGAAATAAATACATAATCTCGTTTGTCGACTGGTATAGTGGTTGGCCTGAAAGTTTCCCGGTTAAGGATAAATCGGCTGCAAATGTAGCACACCTTCTTTTGGAAGAAATTTTTCCGCGTTTTGGCACACCGCTTCAATTGGTCAGTGATAACGGTACCGAAAATGAAAACAAAATGATGCATGAGACACTGGCTGAATTAAACATCAAACATGTGACTACTTCGTTCTACCGTCCACAATCAAACGCCCGTGTTGAAAGATTTCACAGAACGTTACATGATATTCTTTCAAAGAAAATGGCAGACAATCTTGAAACTTGGGACTTATATATCAATCAAACTTTGGCAGCAATTCGCTTTAATATCAGCGAAAGTTCACGATTTTCTCCATTTTACTTATTATATAATCGCGATGTTGTTTTGCCGATTGATAACTTACTTAAACCGCGTCGAAAGTACCTTGGTGATGATTTCCATAAAATTGCTCTAGAAAACCAGCACAAGTCATTCATGCTTGTGCACAAACACATGAAGCAAGCCAAACGTCGCCAGGCACATTATGCGGACAGAAATTCGAAAGTAGTTAATTTTCAAGTAGGCGATCCGATCTATGTTAAAAATCACATGCGCTCTAGTAAACTTCAGGGCAAATGGAAACCTTATTTTAGAATTATCGAACAAACCTCCCCGCTAACTTTTATTTTAAAAAACCAACTCGATGGCTCTATTTTGAAATCACATGCTGAGCACATGCGTCTAGCCAAAATCGATTCCTGGAAAATACCCAGACCCGACGATCAGCATCCGCAAAGAGCTGCCAACTACGTCATTCCACCAGACTCCGACGACTCCTCCGGGGACGAGAGTGACGTGGAATCCAATTTTGATATTATCGAAAATACTCGCCAAGCACGTGACGATTCATCCTCAGAAGATGATATTCCTTTAATGGAATTAGCCAATAGAATTCGCGCCAAACAAACCCAGTCCCCCGACAAAGAACACCCCATGGACGTTGACGCTGTAACGCGAGAACCTGTCCACACGAAAGACGAATCTGCACAAACGGAGCGCGAACCCGACATAATTGCCAATTCTCAACAAACTGATCCCCTGCCCATCTCTACTTCCGATGACCCACTCCTTAAAACCCAAACTGACAAGAACTCGGATTTGAAAAATCTTTTATCAGGCATACTAGGAATGCTTGGAAATTAAGTCTCCCCTTTTTTTTAAAACTATGTGTAAATAGGTTATTAATAGATGTTTAATGTTGTTTAATTAATTTTTTCTTTTGTTTATTTTCATCCTAGATGCGTAGTTTCCATTTACTTCTTGTATTACTGTTTGGCCTTACGATTGGATATCACGTGTATGAAAATGTCATTTTTAGACCTGTTAGTGATTTTTCGACTTCCCGGTCTCGTTGGTTAGTTACGTTTATGGTGGATTTAAAACCGTCGCAAATTTTCATCGCTTCTCTTAAAAAGGATGCAAAAAGGGTGTTCACTACCTTATATGACACTATAAATAATTATTCTCGCGCTTCCGACGATATATTTTTTACGAAACTGTTGGCAAATGATTTCCAAAAGGTGCGCATTGTGGAACAACACTATTATAACTTGATTTTGAAATCTTCCCAGTTTCCTTTATTAAAAAGTAAACGCTCAAAACGCGCATTACTTCCCATAATTGGCAAAGCCTTAAGTTTCCTTTTTGGTACCGTCTCCCAATCAGATTTTAATGCAATCAAATCTAATATAAATAAACTTGCTGCAAACCAGAATAATGTCATCCATATTGTTTCTAAAAGTTTATCCATTTTAAATACTTCCCGGATCGCGATTGCTAAAAATAGAGCCACAATTAATAATTTGATCTACAACTTCAAATCGTTCGAGACACAGGCTCAACTAATGTTTCAAAATGTCACGAATGAGGTGATCAGAATCAAAAATTTTCTCCACCTTTCATACAAGATCCAATATTTATTGGCAGAACTACAAAATGTTATCACTCAGGGCTCAAACTATTTCGACCAACTTAGCTTGCAGCTTAATATGCTATCGCTGGGACATATTTCTCCCAGTACTATATCCCCATCTGACCTTAAGTCATTACTATTCACTATTCGATCCCATCTACCGCGTAGCGTACATCTTCCCGCTCTTATTTCGAACCTTTGGCAATACTATAAACTCCTAACTTGTTCCGCTTTAATTTCGGACTCAAAAATTCTTATTATATTAAACATCCCACTTCTTGATTCCAATCGCAAACTTCAAATTTTCGAGGCTCATAATTTGCCTGTCCCATTCATCTCTAATCACTCAATTACCGATGATCATAATCTCAATCAAATGGTGGCAAATTACAAGTTAGAAAGTCAATATTTAGCAATTAAGGCCGAGCGAACCCAATTCGCCCTTCTTTCCCAGAGTGAAGTCGACCGATGCTCCCATAAGGTGGTCCATTTTTGTTCAATTAGGAGCTCTCTCTATCCAATTAATCTTAGCCAACTATGTATTATATCCCTCTTTATGAGAAATCACAAATTAATAAAACGTGTTTGTGTCGTAACTGTTCAGCCAAAAACTATTCTTCCGATAGCAAACTATTTGATGGACGGGGTTTGGGCCATTACGTCTCGCGAGACGCTCCATTTTTCTTTGGTCTGTTACCATAATAAACATTCTACCTCTGACTTTCACGTCACTGCAACTCCTCCGATTGATCTGCTTAAACTGAACATGACCTGTTCAGCATCTAACACTTTCATCACCTTATTGCCTTATTTTCAAAAAGAAAGCCGTTTTCATTCGACCCAATCCTTCCGAAATTTAAAATACCGATTCAATTTAACTAATCTTCATTTATGGCGTCCTCTAACGGTTGCGTTTCCCAACCACTCATTTCCCCCACTGCCGCATCACCTGCGGAATCTTAAATCTGTTCCACTTGTTAGTTTAATAAACCAATTGAGTTCACTCCATAATGTACAAGTAGATGATAAACCCTGGGTACATTGGCCTATATTATTAACGGGGATAGGGATCACTATAGGGATAGGGGTTATTATATTTTTCATAGCACGACATGTCAGTAAACACCGTTTGGCCAAACGGTATGAAAAAAGAAAGGACTACCGGACAAAACAAATGGTGGCAAATAATGCCAATAGTGGATCTACACAAAGCAGGGAAAATTCTAACCCCTCGCCATTATCGGAACCGGAACATGGAACAGAAGAAGTAGAAGTAAAAGAGGAAGGGCATCAATTGTACCCTTCCCTACAGTTAGCTACGACAGCGAAGTAGCGGTCAAAGAAGACGAATACTCTTTGTACTTCCCTGCAATTAGCAAGTGAAGTAGTGAATAAAGAAGCATACTTCTCCCTACAGTTGGCTTGCAGGATGGTGTTTTGCGCCTTATTCGCGCATCTATCTGCGTGTGTGAACATCAGACCAGAGTGTCCCATAATATGTGAATAATTAGAATAGTGCGTGTTCGTGGTTCCAGAGTGCAAAGTAGTTTGTGTTCGTGATTCCAGACTCCACCAGATATGTGAATAATTAGAGTAGTTTGTGTTGTGTGATTCCAGGATCTCGTTTGATTTTTTGTTTTTTTGCATCGACCCACGTGTGTGACGGGTGTTGTATATATAACTTTTACGTTCGTGTGTTTATCGTTTTCCTTTTGTTTATAGACATTTTTGGATATTATGACATTTTACAAATGCATATATAACTGTTAAATTCGTGTGTTCATTTACATTTTCCCTTTGTTTATAGACAATTTTGGAGATTATGACATTTTACAAATGCATATATAACTTTTAAATTTGTGTGTTTCATTTACATTTCCTTTGTTTTTTTAAACATTTTTGTATACATTTTACAAATGTTTATCTTCTTTTCTTTTTCTATTTTTTTAGTTCCGTTTTATTCATATTGTAATTAATATTGTAAACAGTTTTAAAAAGTTATGCAAAATAACTTTTCTTTGGCAATGTGAGGAATGTTACAAAATTGGAGGGATATATAATTGCATACCCTCACGAAATCAATTAGCAATCTTATCACAGGGCTAGTAGACAGATCACAGGTGGTCAAAAGATGGCAGTAAACATGATAAGTCTAACAGACAGACAAAGGTCGTTAGGAAGTCATTAATCATCACAGCTGTCCCGAGTTACGCAAGATCTTGAATAGTAAAGCAATCTGCACGGGAAGCTTAATCTGTTATTATATAATGACCAGCTGCCAATCCCGGTCATAATATAATCTGAAATATAATACCTGGAATTAGTTGATTGGCCAATAACTATATGTCCGTCCAGGTTATTAACCCACCCCCCACGATACTGACCAATCAGGTTACGGTGCATGGGTGTGGTATCGAGACTGCAAGGCTGGACATAGATTCGGCCCAGTAATTAAAAGATCAGACAAACCGTTTTAGAATCAGTCGAGGCCAGAGAGCCGAGCTGGGAACAAGACGGCAACCAGACGAAAAACCCGGTCTATATAAGTAATGTAGTAGAACTATTGTATATGTGAAAAAGAAGAAATAAAACCATTGTTTGAAGTTATACCAGTGTTGTCATCAAAGAACCCGATTTAAGAACCAATACTGTCACAAATGGCAATTTTACCCAAGTGTCATCTCTAATTTTGTCAGTCCTTTTTGCACGACTGAGTAATAAATACTTGTGAATTATCGTAAGCGAGAAAGGGTGAACAAAAACATAAGCTGGATAAAGTAAATAATGATGAATAGCGATAGAAGATACAGACTTCGTATGTGATCTTGATCCAGATTTGAGACTAGCTATTTTGGTCAGACAAAATAAAAGACTCGATTGTGTTAACATTACAAGACAAAAACACATAAAATTGTGGCCAATATATTTTCAACATTATAAACTGTTGTGATGATGTACAGATGTACATCTTATTTATGACTTTGTATCCGTCGGTTGTTAGATTTCAAATTATTGAGCCTCAATCTTATCTCTATGTCAGGAATGGAATTTCGAGACTACGACTACGCCCATCGCGTACCACGTGGTTTCGTCGGTTTGCTGGACTTTAGCATTTATTTACATGAAAACGTAATACTATGAGGATTAATTATTTTTTTCCTTTATGTGTACTTTCCTGCTGTGAGGTATTATATGAATATAGAGCTACGAAGGCAAGTAAAGTTAGAACTTGATGAGAAGTGGTCTACTTTCATTTTCCGAAAATAATAACAAAATCTCCCGAATTTTTTCGCTCGGACAAAATGACAGACTGATCGGAAATTTCACCTGACAAATGGTGAAATTCGACCGGACTTTGTCCGCGTCCGACCAGCTATTTCCAGCACTGTGTACAAGGGGCCTTGGTTTTTACGTACCATCCGAACGACTAGACAGCTGTCCTTGCCAGGCCCTCCGTTCTGCCTCACTGACAAGACGGAACCACGCCGGAAAATCGAGATGAACTTTCTCGGTGCAGAACTTTCAATTCACGCCAAACGTTTATTGCATACGATTAAGCGGGTCAGTTGGAGCTTATTTTCAAAAGTTTTGTAATAATCGGTTGCAAATTAAAGTACCGTGCAAATTAAACTGCTAAAACAGAAAATTTCGCCCGGTTGAAATGTTGCTTGCTATAAGTCAGCAATTTCCCGATTTAAGGGAGGCTGAATGACTGAATGGTTAGCATACGCGCGCTTTGTCGTAACGTCTGTCATTGAGTCAACCGGCGTCGTTTCAATTTCCAGGTTCCACGTGACATGGAGTAGGGTGTCCAAACTCGGGGGTTTTCTCCGTGTCCTTCGGTTTCCTCCCACTCCTGAATACCAGTACGCGTAAGGGAAGTTTATAAATAAAATTAAAAAAACATATATTAGTCCCGAAATGACCTAGTTTGTGTCGAATGGACGTTAAGCCGCATTTCTCTCCTTCTGTTTTATTTTTAAAATTTTGTAATAATCGGTTGGTAATCCATGGTACTGGTACTGTAAAAGTGATAAAACAGAAAATTTCGCCCGGTTGTAATGTTTCTCACTTTAAAGTCAGCAATTTGCCGATTTTAAGTGCAAACGTTTATTGCGAACGATTAAGCTGGTCAGGGGGAGCTTATTTTTAAAAGTTTTGTAATATTCGGTGCAAATTAAACTGTTAAAATAGAAAATTTCGCCCGGTTGAAATGTTTCTCGCTGTAGGTCAGCAATTTGCCAAATTTAGGGAGGTTACGTGGCTGAATGGTTAGCACCTGCGCTCTGTATCGTAACGTCTGTCAATGAGTCAACTGGCGTTGTTTCGATTGAAATGCCCGGTTGAAATGTTTCTTGCTATAAGTCAGCAATTTTACGATTTTTGGGAGGTTGAATGACTGAATGGTTAGCATGTGCGCGCTGTATCGTAACGTCTGTCATTGAGTCAACTGGCGTTGTTTCGATTTCCAGGTTGCACGTGACATGGAGTATGGTGTCCAACCGCATGGGTTTTCCCCGTGTCCTTCAGTTACCCCCCACGGCTAAAGACCCGTACGCGCAAGGGAAGTTTTTCAATAAAATTAAAAGACAGTTTAGACCAATTTGACAACTTCTTTAATAGTTGTACGATTTTCATGAAATTTAGTATATTTGTAGATCTTACCGATGTGACTTCAAAAATATAATTAGAAATTTTCTGAATTATTTCCCCTTGACGAAATTAAGGATCAAAATTTTCAAAAAAAATCATCGAAATATAGGTCAGAATGACCTGACTTTTTTTTGGATACTAGATAATTAATTACTGATTTGTACACAAAATATGAAGTTTGTCGATCGAACCGGAAGTGCCTTCGTCTTTAGGGCACGATAACTTCGGTTATATTTTTGGGGAACTTCTTCTACAAAGAGTCTTATCGGTAGTTTTCTTATATGAAACCATCGACCAACAGTCCAAAATATCAGGAGCAGAAGAATAAAGGGATCGAAAATTGAAAACGGCACCCTTTCATTGTTAAGCAAAACTTGCAGTGTGGGTGGCTATAATCTGCACATTTAGTCATTGTATAGAGCGTATTCAACAGTATCGAATTCCAACTGCAAAGGGATCTTTTATGTACACTTCAATGTTTACACGGCGGGGAGGGGGGACACGCCAGAAAATCGAGATGAACTTTCTCGGCCAATGCAGGGATCGAACACCCGACCTTCTGGCTAGCAGGCCAACGATCTCTAGCTGGCCGGTCACCTCTGGCTTGCGGCTGTGGTTTCGAGCCCTGGTCTGAGCGTATGTGGCATGGAGATAGGGGCGCCCTTCTCAACCTCGTGGGTTTCGTCCGGGAACTCCGGTTTCCTCCCACTGCTAAAGACTGAAATAAAATCAAAACATATGTTAGTCCCGAAATGATCTAGTTTGTGTTGAGTGGACGTTAAACACTATTTCTCTCTCTCTCTCTCTCTCTCTCTCTCTCTCTCTCTCTCTCTCGCATTAGACCAATAATTAATTATTCTTAATTTAAAACTTTATTTTAATATTAGTCTGGCATTATTAATTCCTAATTTTATTGGTCTTATTTAAAATTAAACTTTCATTTAACTATGAACACCCCATAACGTGTCTCCTTAAAACAAATAAATACTCTTAAACAGTAGCTCAACCTTTTGACCTAAACTCATTAATTTACGATTTTGTTGTGAGCAACTTGTTATTCTCCCTATATGAAATATTGCACGCGTCTGATTTCAAACGGGGGAGGGGGAGGGTTGGCTGAATGGTTAGCACGCGGGCCTGTCATTGAGTTAACTAGCGTGTTTTCGAATGCCCGGTTGTACGAGACAGGGAGTAAGGTCGCCTGTCCAACCTGCCATTTTTAGTTCTTTCCCGCCATTTTCATTTCATTTTCTCGTCCGTCTCATTACAGTAATACAAGTTCCGGTTATTTCCCTTTAGTTTTCAGATTATTGTTTTGCCTGGGTGCAATGTTTCATACTATATTTAGACATGTAACTTCGCGAGTTTTTGACCAATTTTGATAATTTTTTCTTCTTATCCTTTTATTTAGGATACTTGATACAATGGATGACACATGACGTTGAATATGAAAGCGTTCATATCTGCATGGGACAGTAGCAGATCTAGTTATTATTTTTTGTGTGTGTGTGTTTTCTGCAAATCGGATTTCTCAGAATCTATCCATAGGATCTTTCTGAAATTTTGACCTAAACCCCCCCCCCCAAAAAAAAATGGGGTGCGAAGGTTGTTTAAATATATTTTCAAAACGTTTTACGAATCCGAAATCACCGAATTTTACGAACGAAAAAACTGACAACGCATAGTCGTCACTTTGTTATTTTTTGACCGATCTTACTAATTCTTTTTTCTTTGAATACCTTGAAAAAAATCGCTTTCATCTGCAGTTTCACATTTTTTAATTTCGAAAATTCGTCGCTGTGATTTTGAACCGGAAGTTTAGACCAATTTGACAACTTCTTTAATAGTTGTACGATCTTCATGAAATTTAGTATATAAGTAGATCCTAGCAATGTGATTTCAAAAATATAATTAGAAATTTTCAAAATTATCTCCCCTTGACGAAATTAAGGATCAAAATTTCCCCAAAATCATCGAAATATAGGTCAGAATGACCTGATTTGGGGGGGGGGGGTACTAGATAAGTAATTACTGCTTTGTGCACAAAATATGAAGTTTGTCGATCGAACCGGAAGTGCCACTATCTTGAAACGTGAAAAATCCCTAAGGCTTTTTCGCTATTTTACTTACAGACACGGGAGTTATATTTTCTGAATCATTGAAGGTTGGCCCAAAAATCGCTGGGAGCAGAATTTTGATTTAGGTCAACTGATGGATTCCATTTTGAAGTGAATATGAAAAGTAGTAGCAATTTGAAGGGCCGAGACTTTGAAACACAATAACTCTCCTTCTAATTAAGCTATGATGTTCAAACTTGGTGTAGACGTTCACTAGGTCAATGTCATGATTGAGTTTAAAGATGAGCATTTTCTGCTTAGCATAAGCAGAGATAAATATGCTGATTTGTTGATTCTTTAGGGCACGATAACTTCGGTTATAATGAAGAGAGGGTGGTAAAACTCCTGTCAATCGAGAGTCTAATAACTAGCCCGTTGTGTGAAATCATTGTATCATTTTTTTAAATGTCAGGGATAGCAGAAAAAAGAGCATTTTTAAAGGTCCTTTTCTCTTCAATCAACATAATATTTTTGGGGAACTTCTTCTACAAAGAGTCTTATCGATAGTCTTTTATATGAAACCATCGATCGACAGTCCAAAATATCAGGAGTAGAAGAATAAAAGGATCGAAAATTGAAAACTACACCCTTTCATTGTTAAGCGAAACATGCAGCGTGGGTGACTACAATTTGCACATTTAGTCATCGTATAGAGCTTATTCAACAGTATCGAATTTCAACTGCTTAGGGATATTTTACGTGCACTTCAATGTGTACACGGGACCTTGGTTTATTGTCCCATGTGAACGATTAGTCAGCTGTCCTTGTCAGGCCCTCCGTTCTGCCTCACTGACAAGAGGGAACCACGCCGGAAAATCGAGATGAACTTTCTCGGTGCAGAACTTACAATTCACGTCAAACGTTTATTGCATACGATTAAGCTGGTCAGTTGGAGCTTATTTTCAAAAGTTTTGTAATAATCGGTTGGTAATTAAAGTACCGTGCAAATTAAACTGTTAAAACAGAAAAATTTCGCCCGGTTGAAATATTGCTTGCTATAAGTCAGCAAATTCCCGATTTTAGGAAGGCTGAATGGTTAGCATACGCGCGCTGTGTCTTAACGTCTGTCATTGAGTCAACCGGCGTCGTTTCGATTTCCAGGTTGCACGTGACATGGAGTATGGTGTCCAACCTCGTGGGTTTTCACCGTGTCCTTCGGTTTCCTCCCACTCCTGAAGACCAGTAAGCGCAAGGGAAGTTTATAAATAAAATTAAAACACATATGTTAGTCCCGAAATGACCTAGTTTGCGTCGAATGGACGTTAAGCCGCATTTCTCTCCTTCTGTTTTATTTTTAAAGTTTTGTAATAATCGGTTGGTAATCCATGGTACTGTAAAAGTGATAAAACAGAAAATTTCGCCCGGTTGTAATGTTTCTCACTTTAAAGTCAGTAATTTGCCGATTTTAAGGGGCAACCATTTATTGCGAACGATTAAGCTGGTCAGGGGGAGCTTATTTTTAAAAGTTTTGTAATATTCGCTTGATAATTAAAGGTACCGTACAAATTAAACTATTAAAATAGAAAATTTCGCCCGGTTGAAATGTTTCTCCTGTAGGTTAGCAATTTGCCAAATTTAGGGAGGTTACGTGGCTGAATGGTTACCACCTGCGCTCTGTGTCGTAACGTCTGTCATTGATTCAACTGGCGTTGTTTCGATTGAAATTCCCGGTTGAAATGTTTCTTGCTATAAGTCAGCAATTTCCCGATTTTAGGGAGGCTAAATGGCTGAATGGTTAGCATGTGCGCGCTGTTTCGTAACGTCTGTCATTGAGTCAACCGGCGTCGTTTCGATTTCCAGGTTGCATGTGACATGAAGTATGGTGTCCAACCTCGTGGGTTTTCTCCGTGTCCTTCGGTTTCCTCCCACTCCTAAAGACCCGTACGTGCAAGGGAAGTTTTTAAATAAAACAAGCCAACAGTGAGGCTGATGCCCCCCGCCGAAATCCCAAAATAAATAGATGACACATATTAATTAATCGCACATTTATTTTTTTCAAACGTATCGACCAATCAAACTGAACACGAAGTGTCATCCAAAAATTGCTTATCTCTGCCTACCTTAAGAAGAAAATGCTCATCTTCGAACTCTATCAAGGCATTGACGTAATAAGCATACACACCAATTTTGAACATTTTAACTCAATTCGAAGGAGAGTTATTGTGTTCCAAAGTCTCGGCAAATTTAATTGCTTATCGCTCTGCTTACCCTGAGCAGAAAATGTTCATTATCGATCATAGTCAAGGTATTAGTGTAATGAAACTATACACCAGGGCTCGAAATTCGTTTTTTCGATCGAAGGCCAACATTGGCCTACGATAGGCCAAAGTGCAACCTTGATCGTAGCCCAAAAATTAAAAATCCAAGGCCAAGTCATAAATTATTATATTATCAGCTTAATCTGTTTATTGTAGTGTAGATCTTTTTTCTCAGTCAAATGGTTGTTACAGGTTGTTATTTATTACTTTTACAAAAATAATGCATCCTTACAGTTTAGGGGGGGGGGATAAAACTCTTATCGTACCGTTTTTAGTACGAGTTGAAAGTATTACTATATCATCGGTAGAGCTTCGTAAAATATCAATACAAATCGATAGTATTGATAAGATATGCCAAAAAGCACTCTCAAGTATCGTTCTCTTCGTCTAATTTCGTGCGTGCGTCGGGGGCTGAGGAGTCGACTCGATGTTTTCCGTAACTTAATCCTTCGTATATAATAATAGAATAGCCTATTTCGGTCACTTTATATTTATATTTCAAAGTCTCAATCCAATCTCAATGAACAATTTATGATAACAAGCTCTTTAGCCTTACTTTAGACAATTCATTTTTCCATAGTTTTTGCACGCGAATCGACAACGAATTATCCGCCATGTTGGTATTTGTCGCGCTCACGTACGCAATGCTGTGAGTCGAATCGTGCTCATTTTATTTTGGTTCCTCCACATACATCGGCATATCAACGGTTTTTCGTCATTCAGAACCACGGCTACATTATTTAAAAATTTAAGTACAGTTTATATGTAATATGAGACAGTTTATTATTAACTAGACGAACAAAAAACAACTATCGCAAAACATCGTATGGTTTTGACTTTTAAACACGTAATCCAGTCTTGATTACGACCGTGAAAATAAGATTGTTTCGATATTATCAATCGACACTTCAATGCCGACTATCGATAGTAAGAATAACTATCGATACCAAACTCTAATCGGCGGCCATACATGGCCGTGGATAATTGAAAATCGGCCACGAATCTGCGGCCAAATTCTAAAATTCGGAGGCCATGGCCGCCGTGGCTGCCGGCAGTGTCGAGCCCTGCTATACACCAAGTTTCATCACTCTCACTTAATTAGAACTAAAGTTATCGTGTCCCAAAGCATCAACCAATCAAATTGCTTATCTCTGCCTACCCTAAGCGGAAAATGCTCATCTTCGAACTCCATCAAGGCATTGACCTAATAAGCATATACACCAAGTTTGAACATTTTAACTCAATTAGAAGGAGAGTTATTGTGTTCCAAAGTCTCGACCAATCAAATTGCGTATCGCTCTGCTTACCCTGCGCAGAAAATGCTCATTATCGAACCTAGTCAAGGTATTTCTGTAATGAAACTATACACCAAGTTTCATCACTCTCACTTAATTAGAACTAAAGTTATCGTGTCCCAAAGCATCAACCAATCAAATTGCTTATCTCTGCTTACACTTCGAACTCCATCAAGGCATTGACCTAATAAGCATATACACCAAGTTTGAACATTTTAACTCAATTAGAAGGAGAGTTATTGTGTTCCAAATTCTCGACCAATCAAATTGCGTATAGCTCTGCTTACCCTGAGCAGAAAATGCTCATTATCGAACTTAGTCAAGGTATTACTATAATGAAACTATACACCAAGTTTCATCACTCTCACTTAATTAGAACTAAAGTTATCGTGTCCCAAAGCATCAACCAATCAAATTGCTTATCTCTGCTTACCGTAAGCGGAAAATGCTCATCTTCGAACTCCATCAAGGCATTGACCTAATAAGCATATACACCAAGTTTGAACATTTTAACTCAATTAGAAGGAGAGTTATTGTGTTCCAAATTCTCGACCAATCAAATTGCGTATAGCTCTGCTTACCCTGAGCAGAAAATGCTCATTATCGAACTTAGTCAAGGTATTACTATAATGAAACTATACACCAAGTTTCATCAATCTCACTTAATTATAGCTATAGTTATCGTGTCCCAAAGCATCAACCAATCAAATTGCTTATCTCTGCTTACCCTAAGCGGAAAATGCTCATCTTCGAACTCCATCAAGGCATTGACCTAATAGACACATACACCAAGTTTGAACATTCTAGCTCAATTAGGAAGAGAGTTATTGTGTCCCAAAAAGTGTGACGGACAGACAGACGGACAGACAGACAGACGGACGGACGGACGGACGGACGGACGGACGGACGGACAGACGGACAGACAGACAGACAGACAGACAGACAGACAGACAGACGGACGAACCCATTTTAATAGTCCCCCAACTTTCTTCGAAAGGCGGGGGACAATTAAAAAATATATGTGAGCCCCGAAATGTCCTAGTTTGTGTGGAATGGACGTTAACCCGCATTTCTCTCTTTCTCTTTTATTTTTAAAGTTTTGTTATAATCGGTTGGTAATCAGAAGTACTGTAAAAGTGATCAAACAGGAAATTTCGCCCGGTTGTCAAGTTTCTCACTTTAAAGTCAGCAATTTACCGATTTTAGGGGGCAAACGTTTATTGCGAACGATTATGCTGGTCAGGTGGGGGGGGGGGTGCTTATTTTTAAAAGTTTTGTAATATTTGGTTGATAATTAAAGGTACCGTGCAAATTAAACTGTTAAAATAGAAAATTTCGCCCGATTGAAATGTTTCTCCTGTAGGTTAGCAATTTGCCAAATTTAGGGAGGTTACGTGGCTGAATGGTTAGCACCTGCGCTCTGTATCATAACGTCTGTCATTAAGTCAACTGGCGTTGTTTCGATTGAAATGCCCGGTTGAAATATTTCTTGCTATAAGTCAGCAATTTTCCGATTTTAGGGAGGCTGAATGGCTGAATGGTTAGCATGCACGCGCTGTATCGTAACGTCTGTCATTGAGTCAACCGGCGTCGTTTCGATTTCCAGGTTGCACGTGATATGGAGTATGGTGTTCAACCTCGTGGGTTTTCTCCGTGTCCTTCGGTTACCTCCCACGACTAAAGACCCGTACGCGCAAGGGAAGTTTTTCAATAATGGACGTTAAGCCGCATGGACGTTAAGCCGCATTTCTCTCATTCTGTTTTATTTTTAAAGTTTCGTAATAATCGGTAGGTAATCAATGGTACTGTAAAAGTGATAAAACAGAAAATTTCGCCCGGTTGTAATGTTTCTCAACTTAAAGTCAGCAATTTGCCAATTTTAAGGGGCAAACGTTTATTGCGAACGATTAAGTTGGTCAAGGGGGGGGGGGCTTATTTTTAAAAGTTTTGTAATATTCGAAAATTCGTCGCTGTGATTTCGAACCGGAAGTTGAGACCAACTTGACAACTTCTTTAATAGTTGTACGATTTTCATAAAATTTAGTATGTAACTAGACATTACACATGCGACTTGAAAAATGACTTTTAAACTTTTCTAAATTATCTCCCTTTGGTGAAATTAAGAATCAAATTTTTCAGAATGACCTAATCTTTTTCTCGATACTAGACAAGTAATTACTGATTCGTACACAAAACGTGGAGTTTGTCGATAGAACCGGAAGTGCCACCATCTTGAAACGTGAAAAATAGAACTTTTGCGATATTGCACTTACAGACATGGGAGTTACATTTTCTGAATCCTTGAAGGAAAACCTAAAAAACTTTCAGAGCAGAATTTTGATTTAGGTCAGCTGATGGTAGCAATTTTGAAGTGAATATGAAACATAGTGAAAAATCGACATTTACGGACTTGTAAACAAACACAATAGGGCATAGTATGTTCAATGCGTCTCCTATGTCTAAAATTTAATACATTTCAATTTCAGGATAGACGGGATACAGGTCGAACTTTTGGTATTTGAATATTTCAAAAATTCGAATTTCGCTTTTGATGTTTTTCGTGCCGACAAAGTTGTTTACGAGTGAAAAATCACATTAATTTCGATAGATTGTGACCGATTTTAATGATTTATTTTTTCTTCTTCGGATTATTTATATGACCCATGACACGTGACAGGAAGTGACAGTGAATATGAAAGCTTTCATATCTGCATGGGACAGTAGCAGATCTAGTTATTATTATTTTTTGTGTGTGTGTTTTCTGCAAATCGGATTTCTCAGAATCTAACCATGGGATCTTTCTGAAACTTTTACCTAGCACCCCCCCCCAAAAAAAAGGGGTGCGAACGTTGTTTAAATATATTTTCAAAACGTTTTACGAATCCAAAATCACCGAATTTTACGAACGAAAAAACTGACAATGCATAGTCGTAACTTTGCTATTTTTTGACCGATTTTACTAATTCTTTTTTCTTTGAATACCTTGAAAAAAAATCATTTTCATCTGCAGTTTCACATTTTCGAATTTCGAAAATTCGTCGCTGAGATTTCGAACAGGAAATTTAGTATATAAGTAGATCTTACCGATGTGACTTCAAAAATATAATTAGAAATTTTCTAAATTATCTCCCCTTGGTGAAATTAAGGATCAGAGTTTTAAAAAAAATCGTCGAAATATAGGTCAAAATGACCTAAAAAAAAATTTTGATACTCGACAAGTAATTACTCATTCCTACACAAAATATTGAGTTTGTCGATCGAACCGAAAGTGCCACCATCTTGAAACGTGAAAAATCCCTAAGGCTTTTTTGCTATTTTACTTACAGACACGGGAGTTATATTTTCTGAATCCTTGAAGGATGGCCCAAAAATCACAGGGAGCAGAATTTTGATTTAGGTCAACTGATGGTTGCCATTTTTAAGTGAATATGACAAGTAGTAGCAATTTGAAGGGTCGAGACTTTGAAACACAATAACTCTCCTTCTAATTGACCTAGAATGTTCAATCATGATGTAGGCGTTCACTAGGTCAATGGCATGATTGAGGGTAAAGATGAGCATTTTCTGTCTAGGGTAAGCAGAGATAAGCATTCTGATTTGTTGATTGTTTAGGGCACAATAACTTCGGTTATAATGAAGGGAGGGTATCAGGGGTAGCAGAAAAAAAGAGATCGGAAATCCAAAAAGTCGTATTTTTACGATTTGGAACCTTTTTAAAGGTCCTTTTCTCTTAAAATCAACATAATATTTTTAGGGAACTACTTCTACAAAGAGTCTTATCGGTAGTCTTTTCTTTGAAACCAGCGATCAACAGTCGAAAATATCAGGAGTAGAAGAATAAAAGGATCGAAAATTGAAAACGGCACCCTTTCATTGTTAAGCAAAACATGCAGTGTGGGTGGCTACAATCTGCATATTTAGTCTTCGTATAGAGCTTATTCAACATTATCGAATTCCAACTACTAAGGGATCTTTTACGTGCACTCCAATGTGTACACGGCGGGTGGGGACATGCCAGAAAATCGAGATGAACTTTCTCGGCCAATACAGGGATCGAACACCCGACCTCCCGACTAGCAGGCCAACGCCTTAGCTACATAGTGTGGACAGCCATCGTACATTTCATCCGTCAAATAAAAGCATTTCATTGCATTAGACCAGTAATTCATTATTCTTAATTCAAAACTTTGTTTTAATATTAGTCTGGCAATTATTAAATCCTAATTTTATTGGTCTTATTTAAAATTAAACTTTCATTTAACTATGAACAACCCTTAACGTGTCTCTTTAAAACAATTAAATACCCTAAAACAGTAGCTCAACTTTTTGAACTAAACTCATTAATTTACCATTCTGTTGTGAGCGACTTGTTATTCTTCATATATGACATATTGCACGTGTCTGATTTCAAAGGGGGTTGGGTGGCTGAATGGTAAGCAGGCACGCCTGTCATTGAGTCAACGGGCGTCGTTTCGATCTCCAGGTTGCACGTGACATGGTGTATGGTGTCCAACCTCGTGGGTTTTCTCCGTGTTCTTCGGTTTCCTCCCAACGGCTAAAGACCAGTACGCGCAAGGGGAGTTTTTAAATAAAATTAAAAAACATATGTTAGTCCGGAAATGACCTAGTTTGTGTCGAATGTACGTTAGGCCACATTTCTCTCTTTCTCTTTTATTTTTAAAGTTTTGTTATAATCCGTTGGTAATCAAAGGTACTGTGAAAGTGATAAAACAGAAAATTTCGCCCGGTTGTAATGTTTCTCACTTTAACGTCAGCAATTTGCCGATTTTAAGGGGCAAACGTTTATTGCGAACGATTAAGCTGGTCAGGGGGAGCTTATTTTTAAAAGTTTTGTAATATTCGGTTGATAACTAAAGGTACCGTGCAAATTAAACTGTTAAAATAGAAAATTTGGTCCGGTTGAAATGTTTCTCGCTGTAGGTCAGCAATTTGCCGATTTTAGGGAGGTTGCGTGGCTGAATGGTTAGCACGTGCGCTCTGTATCATAACGTCTGTCATTGAGTCAACTGGCGTTGTTTCGATTTCTTGGTTGTACGTGACAAGGAGTATGGTCGCCTGTCCAATCTCGTAGGCCGTAACGCCGCTGCCTGGGTAAAATTTCCCTCATTGCACACTTTATTAGCCCATTGTAGGAGCAGAACAGTAGGACGTTAAACCCCATTCAATTTCATTTCATTTTCTCTATGTTGCTTATTTATTATAGTGGATAAATATTTTTCTGGTTCTAGCAATTATTTAATTTCTGCATAGAAATCTTGCTTTGGCCAGTTTTTTTTTATTGCAGAGTGCCATTCTTGTTTAAACAAACATGATCCTTTGTTTAAAACATGCTTAAGAAGTCGTCACGATTTCCTACTTATAACCAAACATATTGGAAATATTAGTCTGGCATTATTAAATCCTAATTTTATTGGTCTTATTTAAAATTAAACTTTCATTTAACTATGAACAACCCTTAACGTGTCTCTTTAAAACAATTAAATACCCTAAAACAGTAGCTCAACTTTTTGAACTAAACTCATTAATTTACCATTCTGTTGTGAGCGACTTGTTATTCTTCATATATGACATATTGCACGTGTCTGATTTCAAAGGGGGTTGGGTGGCTGAATGGTAAGCAGGCACGCCTGTCATTGAGTTAACTAGCGTGTTTTCGAATGCCCGGTTGTACGTGACAAGGGGCGGGCATATCTTGTATTTCCAAATCACTGTTAGATAAGGTTTTACCAGATGAAGAAATATCATCTTCAGATATAACTTACATTTCTGGTGTCGGGGGTCAAACTGTTAAAGTAGTAGGCAATACTCTTCTTGAATTCCAAATTTCCAACACTAGTATTATTCATAAATTTTACATCTTTAATTATGTCCAACATGATTTTATAATTGGTAATGATTTACTTATTGATACAAATGCTGAAATTAGTCATTAAAACAAAACTTTGACTTTAAACAAGGGATTAATTAATGTGGCATATGCACTCCCAGATAGCACAATAGAAAATTAACATAAACGTACTAAAGTAAAAGTACAACCTAGTTCAAATAAAGAGGTATCAGATAAAATACGTAAGTGCCAGGGATATAGAAAACATCAAATGGGATTTGTCAGAACCATCAATGACATATCAATTGATCCTTATTCAGAAATATTAATTCCAGCTAAAACATCCAAAATACCTTTAAATGAAATTGTATATATTGAACCCACATCAAGAATTCAAAAATAGAAAAATTTATTAGGTGGCAAAAGTATCATTAAAACAGATGTTAATAGAGGTTATGTTACGTTTTTTCCTCAGAGGAACAAATTAAAATTAAAGCTAATACAATAATAGCGAAATCTCATATATCTTAGAAATACAGCAAGATAAACAAAATCATGATAATCTTACAGTCTCAAATATCCAGTGTCCAGGACATGAATCGGTGGAAGTAGCCACGTCTTTTTGATTCAATTTAGAAATTTCTGATTTATCTCAAAAACAGAAAACAAAATTACTAGGCTTCTTAGGTCAATACAGAGATATATTTGCAACAAATCTAGCAGAATTAGGCAATGCAAAAGGATATATGCACAAAATTAATACAAATAATACCAATAAGATCACGACCATATAGACAAAGTACTGATGCAAAGGGTATTACTGAAAAATTAACCAATGAAATGTTAGACAACGGTGTAATAGAACCATCATCCAGTAGTTGGGCATCTCAAATTGTGTTAGTTAAGAAACCAGATGGCAGTCATAGGTTTGCAGTAGACTATAGAAAATTAAACCAGGTCACAGAACTTATGACACATCCATTACCACTATTATCAGACACCATAGATCTCATTGCAGCTGCAAACGCTGCTATTTATTCAGTAATAGACTCACAATCAAGATTTATTTTGGCAACAGGAATTATATCCAGAAACAAAGCAAAAACTGCTTTTGTCACGCATCCAGGATCATTTGAATTTAATCGGCTCCCGTATGGCTTGCGTAACTGGCCCACCGAGTTACAGGTGATGATGAACTCGAGTTGCGAGAGCCAAATCGGAAAATCATGTTAGTCTACGTGGATGATTTAATTATTTTTAGTAAAAACTTTAAATCTCGTTTAAATGATTTACGGCAAATCTTAAACAGACTTCGTGAAGCAAATCTTACAGTAAAACCATCAAAATGTCAATTTGCTAAGAAGAAAGTTAAATACTTAGGACATATTTTAAGTAAAGAAGGCATTAGCGTTGATTTAGACATACGAGCAGTAACAGAATTTCCTACACCAAAGAATGTGAAGCAGGTACGTAGTTTTTTAGGAATCTGTAACTATTATAGACAAATTATCAAAAATTATTCGAAGATTGCCTCTCCTGTAAATGCTTTACTGCAAAAGGACGCAATATTTCTATGGACAAAAGAATATGATGTTGCATTCGAGAATCTAAAGAAACATCTAACTTCAGGTCAAATTCTAAAATTTCCAGATTTCAGAAAACAATTTATTATTACAACAGGTGCATCTAATGATTCTATTGGCTTTGTTTTAGGGTAGAAGGATGATCAAAATAGAGAGTATGTGGTTGCTTACGGAGGTCGAGCATTACATATTGGCAAAAAGAAATGGCCAATTTCTGAAAAAGAAGGCTTAGCGTTAGTTGAAGCTGTAAAAACATACCAACCATACATAGTTAACCAAGAATTTCTTGTATTTACTGATCATATTTCTCTCAAATGGTTAAAAAGCATTAAGGATAAACTAGTCGCCTTAGAAGATGGTCTATGCTTTTAGGAGAATATAACTTTGACATCCAACATAGAGCAGGTTCCAAGAATGGAAATGCTGATGGCTTATCAAGAAGAATCTACCCTCCATCAGACAATCCAAATAAGTTCCTTGATGATCAGCCAGTCTTTTGCTGCCAGGAGAAAAAGTTAAAAACAATCTAAACATTCCAGTATGAGACAGGCCGATATGAAGTGCAGCATTCCTCATGCACTTTCCCACTAGTCGTTGCGGCCATGGACGAAGCTGATGTTCCACATGACCAAGGTAATCACAATTCTTGTACAATTTTAAATGATCCAAATCTATGCCACCTGCAACGTAATTGTGAACACCTATCATAATCTATAAAGAAAGTAATATACTGCCTGATGATGAGAAGATGGCGAAATGAATCAACAATAGGTCCAAAGATTATGAATTAGAAGATGGAATTTTGTTCTATATGCGGAAACTAAAATACAAAAGCCCGAACAAGGTGGAAAAATTTCGAAAATTACTGGCACTTCAAAATTTTAAATGATGTCTTAATTGCAAACCATGACTTAAATTTTGGTGGATGTCATCAAGTACTACTGGCGCAATATGCTCAATGATATTCATCAGTATGTCATCAGCGGTTGATATGAAATATCAACCTGCCATGACGTCATCAGCGGTTGATATGAACCGAATATATCAACCTCTGATGACATCATGAGAGGATGTTATGAGATATAACTGCTATGGACATCAAAGAAAAAACTACTACCAGTTGTATATAAAGAAATGTTTACCAGGTATGGAGCTCCTAAGTCACTCTGCTCCGATCTCGGTCAAAATTTCATGTCATCATTGGTCAAGGATCTTTCAGAATTGTTTCAGGTCAAGCGAACCCATACCACACCATACCATCCTCAGACCAATGCAGCATGTGAGTGAATAAATTTCTTCATTATCCAGTCACTATGCATCTATTGCGATGCAAATCATACCAACTGGCCAGATTTACTACCTCGTGTCACGATGGCTTACAGACTTAGCCCAGCCACACAATCAACTGGTTCCTCGCCATTCGCAATGCTTTTTGGAAAAGAAATGCGGGCTCCGCTTGATTCACAGTTAATACCCAAAGAAACTCTACCAAGATCAAGTAAAGACTACCTAACAAAAGTCATTGAGCAACATGAAATCACCAGAAAAATTGCAGCAGAGAATATCGAAAGGGCTCAACAAAAATACAAAGGTCACCCTGATAAGAATAAAGGATAAAGGATTAAAGCGATGCATAATAGGGGAGCAATACTTCTGTCATGTATGACCGATGTCTAGGTAATATGTTATTTTATTATTTTTCAATTCTGTCATAAATTTCAAAATCTATATTTTAAATTTCATTAATGCTTGGTTGGTCATAAGATAGCAATTAACCTGTCAGTCAAATTATGACAGACTGGCAACTAAATTAGTTGATCTGTTAAGTCTCTTCTAACTATTGTTTTAAATGCTCTAAGTCTTAACCCTTTGATAATTATATGTTTATGTTAACACTTTCTAATAACTGATTTGTATAAATAGACAAATGTATGCTAGATTATCATTAGTTGGAGAGATCAGCTTAGGGAACATACTAGTTGGAGGTCCGATATATTTACTAAATTATAAGTTGTTAAATTGTTGCTGTTAATTATTTGCTGCTGAAAATAAAGTGTTAAAGATCCATTACAAGAATCTGTAGTCATTTCTGATACTTAAAGAACACACGTTGACGAGCTACATTCCATGTAAGTCGAACGGTGTTATATGGTGGAGAAAAAACGGGCAGAGTAAACAAAATTGTCTACTCTTGATTCCGCTAAAGCTAAGCGAGATAAATTATCAACATATTTTGAAGAAGAAAGGATGGATATCAACTTAATTCTTCCTTTAGCAGCTATAGCAGCAATAAGAAGTCTGAATCAACTACCAATTGCTTGAAGTCTCAAACTGGATAGGGGTTCTACAGAAATCAGCTTTAAAAGGGGCTTCTCAGAAAATTCATTACCCAGTCCAGAAAAGAAATATCGTTCTTTTGCCAAAAGACAAAGGGATAGACAACGACAGCTAGAACTTTTTGCTAAGAAGGATGCCCAAAAACCGCAGATTTCTGTGCTCTCCAGTAAAAAGGATGTTGGTGTCCAAAATATTCCTGATACTAAAGATGTGGCTGTTGGGAATAACCCTGTGTTAATGGTAACAAGAGAAACAATGTGTCATCCTGTCGATAGCCACGATAAAGGTTGTCAAATAAATTTTGACAGTGAGGCAGCGATGAAAGATGTTTCAAATTCTAGTGCCAAAAGTACCGGCAGTCAAGACCATCGATATGTAGGAATTTGTTCAACAAGTCCACCTGTACAAGTGTCGGACAAAGTGCTTAGAGTTAAGAACACAAAACAAGAATATCTCATTCAGTGGAAGAATTGTCCAGCAACTTCGAATTCTTGGGGTTTAGAGGAGGAACTAGATCCTAGTGCTCAGCAATACATAAATGCGAATTCAAATAGAAGGACCCAAATTACGTTTACCTGATGAAAACGTTATTAACCAGTACAATTTGCAAGAACATCATTTTAGGCCTTACATGCATCCTATGTACAAAAATAGACATTATTATCATGAAAATAAGTGCTAGATTATGTTACTTTGATTAATTGAAAAATTGTATTAATGTTTAAAACATGGGGTCATGTTTTTGTTTGAAGTCAGCGGGATATATGACCGATGTCTAGGTCAGATGTTATTTTATAATTTTTCAATTCTGTTTTAAATTTCAAAATCTATATTTTAAATTCCATTAATGCTTGGTTAGTCATTAGACAGCAATTAACCTGTCAGTCAAATTATGACAGGCGGGCAACTAAAGTAGTTGATCTGTTAAGTCTCTTCTAACTATTGTTTTAAGTGCTTTAAGTCTTAATCCTTTGATAATTATATGTTTATGTCAACACTTTTTAATAACTGATTTGTATAAATAGACAAATGTATGCTAGATTATCATTAGTTGGAGAGACCAGCTTAGGGAACATGCTAGTTGGAGGTCCGATATATTTACTAAATTATAAGTTGTTAAATTGTTGCTGTTAATTATTTGCTGCTGAAAATAAAGTGTTGAAGATCCATTACAAGAATCTGTAGTCATTTCTGATACTTAAAGAACACGCTGACGAGCTACATTCCCTGAAAGTCGAACGGTGTTACATGAACAGAGGCGCCAGATTTTGGTGGAAATAGATCATACAATAGACCATAATTGGATAGAACACTGTGACAAGCGCTGTAACATCAATGACAAGGGAATAACTGATCCGGCAGACTTTTGTGATTATTTTTGCTAATGATCTTTATAACCATGTAAAAAACAATAAAGGATTTTCAACAGAGTCATTATATCCAAGAGTCCTCAAGGCAGTTACAGAAGCTGTAACTGCATATAACAAAAAGAATAAAAAATAGGTTGCCAGGCAACGAAACATACGCCCACACAGCATCTAAATCGTATGGGCAGTCAACAAGAGTTGTCGCATATAAAGTAATTATCAGAAAATCATTAGAATTTGTTTGTTTTTTATAAAGTACTCCCCAATGCTAACGTTAAGTATACAAAACATTTAATATTATGGATTTAACTGTTCAAATATCAATTTTCAAGAAATTTACACTCAACCATCATTAATGTTTAACGGTGATATAGTCAAACATTTTTTAATTCGGAATAAAATTGTGACATCCATAGGGTCCACAAGGTAAAAAAAAAACATAATTCAGGAAGTTACGATCTGATATATGCAAATATTAAAAGGAACCAAGACCTTTGGGTTATCAACAAACATGTCAAGTTTCATCAAAATCGAATTAAAATTGTGACCTCTATAGGGTCCAAAACCTTGATAAAACATATTTTCACACTATTCGCGTACAAACGGCGGCCATTTCGTCCGTCAATTTTGGTCTGATTTTCACGAAATTTGACCTCAATCTTCATTACCATGTAACGGTGATATAATCAAACGGATTTTTAAATCGGATAATAATATTGACCTCCAGAGGGACCACAAGCTAAAAAGAGCAATTTTTCGGACAATCAGGGACCATAATTCAGGAAGTTAAGATCCGATGGGCTCAAATATTTTTAAATCGGATAATAATTTTGACCTCCAGTGGGACCACAAGCTAAAAAGGGTAATTTTTCGTACAATCAGGGGCCATAATTCAGGAAATTACATTCCTATAGGTGCAAATATCGACAGGAACCAAGATCTTTGGGTTATAAACATGCATGTCAAGTTTCATCAAAATCGGTTCAAAATTGTGACCTCTATAGGGTCCACAACCTTGATACATATTTTCACACTAATCGCGTACAAACGGCGGCCATTTTCTCCGTCAATTTTGGTCTGATTTTCACGAAATTCGAACGCAACCTTCATTACCATGTAACGGTGATATAATCAAACGTATTTTTAAATCGGATAATAATATTGACCTCCAGAGGCACCACAAGCTAAAAATGGCGATTTTTCGGACAATCAGGGGCCATAATTCAGGAAGTTACGATCTGCTGGGCTCAAATATCGAAAGGAACCAAGATTTTGAGGTTATAAACAGGCATGTCAAGTTTCATCAAAATTGGATAAAAAAAGGCTGGCACTGCCAGGCAGGATACGCCCACATTTTCGAGGGATGGATAGAAAACAAACAATACCGGGTAAGAAATTCGAACTCAACCTTTCCGTAGGGTGTAACGGTGATAGATTCAAACTTTTTTTTAATTCGGATAATAATTGTGACCTTCAGAGGGACCATAGGCGATTTTTCGGACAATCAGGGGCCATAATTCAGGAAGTTACGATCCGATATGCGCAAATAACGAAAGGAACCAAGATCTTTGGGTTATAACCATGTATTTCAAGTTTCATCAAAATCGAATTAAAATTGGGACCTATACTGGGTCCACAACCTTGATATACCATTTTTTAACAGTATTCGCGTACAAACGGCGGCCATTTTGTCTGTCAATTTTGGTCCGATTTTCCCGAAATTCGAACTCAAACCTTCCTTAAGTTGTAACGGTGATATAATCAAACGTTTTTTTAAATCGGAAAATAATTGTGACTTCCCGAGGGACCACAAGCTAAAAAGATAGGCTGGCACTGCCAGGCAGGATACGCCCACATTTTCGAGAGATGGATAGAAAACAAGCAATACCGAAAGTGATTTTTCCTACATCATTAAGTTAGAATTTGATATGTGCAAATATCGAAATGAATGAAGATCTTTGGGTTATAAAGGTTCATTTCAGTAGACTTCAAATTCGACTGAGGATCATGTTGCTAAGTGGGTAAGATGCTGGCTCGGTAGCCTTGAGGTTGGGTGTTTGATCCCTGCATTGGGTGACAAAGTTCATCTAGATTTTCTGGCGTGGTTTCCCCTTGTTAGTGATGGAGGATGGATGGCCTGACAAAAACAGCTGTCAATTTGGTCCTATTTTCACGAAATTCGAACTCAACCTTCATTACGGTGTAACGGTGATATATTCAAACGTTTTTTTTTAAATGGGATAATAATTCTGACCCCAGAGGGACCACAAGCTAAAAAAAAGTCATTTTTCGTACAATCAGGGGCCATAATTCAGGAAGTTACAATCCGATATGCACAAATATCGAAAGGAACTAAGATTGTAAAGTTGTAAACATGTGTGTCAAGTTTCATCAAAATTGAATGAAGATTGTGACCTCTGAATGGTTCACAACCTTGATATACCATATTTTTACACTCTTCGGTGATATAATCAAACGGTTTTTTAAATGGGACCCCCAGAGGGACCACAAGCTAAAAAAAGGTCATTTTTCGGACAATAAGGGGACATAATTCAGGAAGTTACGATCCAATGGGCGCAAATATTGAAAGGAACCAAGATCGTTGGGTTATAAACACTCATGTCAAGTTTCATCAAAATCGGTTTACAATTGTGACCTCTATAGGGTCCACAACCTTGATATAACATATTTTCACACTAATCGCGTACAAACGGCGGCCATTTTGTATGTCAATTTTGGTCCGATTTTCACGAAATTTTACCTCAATCTTCAATACCATGTAACGGTGATATAATCAAACGTTTTTTTTTAAATCGGATAATAATTTTGACCTCCAGAGGGACCACAAGCTAAAGATGGGCTGGCACTGCCAGGCAGGATACGCCCACATTTTCGAGAGATGGATAGAGAACAAGCAATACCGAAAGTGATTTTTCCTACATCATTAAGTTAGAATTTGATATGTGCAAATATCGAAATGAACTAAGATCTTTGGGTTATAAAGGTTCATTTCAGTAGGCTTCAAATTCGACTGGGGATCATGTTACTAAGTGGGCAAGAGGCTGGCTCAGTAGCCTTGAGGTTGGGTGTTTGATCCCTCCATTCGGTGACAAAGTTCATCTTGATTTTCTAGCGTGGTTTCCCCTTGTTCGTGATGAAGGATGATGGCCGACAAGAACAGCTGTCAATTTTGGTCCGATTTGCACGAAATTCGACCTTATTCTTCATTACAATGTAACGGTGATATAATCAAACGTTTTTTTAAATGGGATAATAATTCTGACCCCAGAGGGGCCACAAGCTAAAAAAAGGTAATTTTTCGTACAATCAGGGGCCATAATTTAGGAAGTTACAATCCGATATGCACAAATATCAAAAGGAACTAAGATTGTTAAGTTGTAAACATGTGTTTCTAGTTTCATCAAAATTGAATGAAGATTGTGACCTTTACAGGGTTCACAACCTTGATATACCATATTTTTTGCACTCTTCGCGTACAAGCGGCAGCCATTTTTTCAGTCAATTTTGGTCCGATTTTCACGAAATTCGACCTCAACCTTCATTACGATGTAACGGTGATATAATCAAACTTTTTTTTTTAAATGGGATAATAATTCTGACCTCCAGAGGGACCACAAGCTAAAAAATGTCATTTTTCGGACAATCAGGGGCCATAATTCAGGAAGTTACGATCCAATGGGCGCAAATATCAAAGATAGGCTGGCACTGCCAGGCAGGATACGCCCACATTTGACTTTTCGTCAAAATCAGATAAGAATTGTGACCTGTAGAGAGTCTACAACCATGATATACGATATTTTTTACACTATTCGCATACAAACGGCGACCATTTCGTCCGGCAATTTTGGTACGATTTTCACGAAATTCGAACTCAACCTTTTTTACGGTGCAACAGTAATATAATCAGAGTTTGTTTTTTTTAAATCAGGTAATAATTGTTCGAGAGATAGACAGAGAACAAGCAATACCGAAAGTGATTTTTCCTACAATCAAAGGCCATAATTCATTAAGTTACAATTTGATATGCACAAATATCGAAAAGAATAAAGATCCTTAGGTTATAAACAAGCATTTCAGGTTTCATCAAAATCGAATTAAAATTGTGACCTCTACAGGGTCCACAACTTTGATATACCATATTTTTACACTGTTCGCGTACAAACGGCAGCCATTTTTTCTGACAATTATGGTCCGATTTTCTCGAAATTCGAACTCAACCTTTCGTAGGGTGTAACGGAGATAGAGTCAAACGTTTTTTTTCAAATCGGATAATAATTGTGACCTCCAGAGGGACCATAGGCGATTTTTCGGACAATCAGGAGCCATAATTCAGGAAGTTAGGATCCGATATGCGCAAATAACGAAAGGAACCAAGATCTTTGGGTTATAACCATGCATGTCAAGTTTCATCAAAATCGAATTAAAATTGTGACCTCTACATGGTCCACAACCATGATATACAATTTTTTAACAGTATTCGCGTACAAACGGCTGCCATTTTGTATGGTAATTTTGGTCCGATTTTCCCGAAATTCGAACTTAGCCTTCCTTACGGTGTAACGGTAATATAATCAAACGTTTTTTTTTCAATCCGATAATAATTGTGACCTCCAGAGGGACCACAAGCTAAGAAGATAGGCTGGCACTGCCAGGCAGGATACGCCCACATTTTCGAGAGATGGATAGAGAACAAGCAATACCGAAAGTGATTTTTCCTACATCATTAAGTCCTGTATTTCATACTGTATTGGGAGCAGCCATTTTGTTGGCCAGTTCCAGTCTGATATTCATAAAATTCGAAGCCGACAATGATTATGGTGTGACGGTACACAACCTACAAATGTGACTTTTCGTCAAAATCGGATAAGAATTGTGACCTGTAGAGAGTCCACAACCATGATATACCATATCTTTACACTATTCGCGTACAAACGGCGACTATTTCCGGCAATTTTGGTACGATTTTCACGAAATTCGAATAATTCAGTGTAACTGTAATATAATCAAACGTTTTTTTCAATCGGATAATAATTGTGACCTACAGGGGGACCACAAGCTAAAAAGATAGGCTGGCACTGCCAGGCAGGATACACCCACATTTTCGAGAGATGGATAGAGAACAAGCAATACCGAAAATGATTTTTCCTACATCATTAAGTCCTGTATTTCATACTGTATTGGGAGCAGCCATTTTGTTGGTCAGTTCCAGTCTGATATTCATGAAATTCGAAGCCGACAATGATTATGGTGTGACGGTACACAACTTAGAAATGTGACTTTTCGTCAAAATCGGATAAGAATTGTGACCTGTAGAGAGTCCACAACCATGATATACCATATCTTTACACTATTTGCGTACAAACGGCGACTATTTCCAGCAATTTTGGTACGATTTTCACGAAATTCGAATAATTCAGGAAGTTACGATCCGATATGCGCAAATGCCGAAAGGAACCAAGATCTTTGGGTTATAACCATGCATTTCGAGTTTCATCAAAATCAAATTAAAATTGTGACCTATACAGGGTCCACAACCATGATATACCATATGTCAATTTTGGTCCGATTTTCCAGAAATTTGAACTCAAACCTTCCTAATGGCGAAACGGTGATATAATCAAACGTTTTTTTAAAACGGAAAATAATTGTGACTTCAAGAGGGACTACAAGCTAAAAAGGTGATTTGTCGGCCAATCAGGAGCCATAATTCGGGAAATTACGTTCAACTAGGCGCAAATATTGAAAAGAACCAAGATCTTTGGGTTATAAACATGCATGTCAAGTTTCATCAAAATCGGTTCAAAATTGTGACCTGTATAAGGTCCACAAGCTAAAAACGTGATTTTTCGTACAATCAGCGGCCATAATCCATGAAGTTTTGATCCGATACATGCCAATATCGAAAGCAGCCGAGATCTTTTGGGGATAAACCTATATTTCAAGTTTCGTCAAAATCAGATAAGAATTTTGACTTGTAGAGAGTCCACAAACAAATTGTGGACGGACGGACGGACGGACAGACAGGGGCGACGACAATATCGGATAATAATTGTGACCTCCAGAGGGACCATAGGCGATTTTTCGGACAATCAGGGGCCATAATTCAGTAAGTTACGATCCGATATGCGCAAATACCGAAAGGAACCAAGATCTTTGGGTTATAACCATGCATTTCAAGTTTCATCAAAATTAAAATTGTGACCTCTACAGGGTCCACAACCATGATATACAATTTTTAACAGTATTCGCGTACAAATGGTGGCCATTTTATATGGTAATTTTGGTCCGATTTTCCCGAAATTCGAACTCATCCTTCCTTATGTTGTAACGGTAATATTATCAACCGTTTTATTAAATCGGATAATAATTGTGACCACCAGAGGGACCACAAGCTAAAATAAGGCGATTTTGCGTATAATCAGGGGCCATAATTCAGGAAGTTACGTCCGATATGCGGAAATATCGAAAGGAACCAATTTCTTTGGGTTATAACCATGAATTTCACGTTTCATCAAAATCGAATTAAAAATGTGACTTCTACAGGGTCCACAACCTTGATATACCATTTTTAAACAGTATTCGCGTACAAATGGCGGCCATTTTGTATGGCAATTTTCGTCCGATTTTCCCGAAATTCGAACTCAACCTTCCTTAGGGTGTAACGGTGATATAATCAAACGGTTTTTCAAATCGGATAATAATTGTGACCTCCAGAGGGACCACAAGCTAAAAAGGGTGATTTTTCGGACAATCAGAGGCCATAATTCAGAAAATTACATTCCAATAGGCGCAAATATCGAAAGGAACCAAGATCTTTGGGTTATAAACATGCATGTCAAGTTTCATCAAAATCGGTTCAAAATTGTGACCTCTATAGGGTCCACAAGCTAAAACGTGATTTTTCGTACAATCTGGGGCCATAATGCATGAAGTTTTAATCCGATACATGCCAATATCGAAAGTAGCCGAGATCTTTTGGGGATAAACCTATATTTCAAGTTTCGTCAAAATCGGATAAGAATTGTGACCTGTAGAGAGCCCTCAAACAAATTGTGGACGGACGGACGGACGGACGGACGGACAGGGGCGACGACAATATACGTCCACATAAAAATGTGGGCGAATAAAAATTGTGACCTGTAGAGTGTCCACAAGCAAATTGTGGACAGACGTCCGGACGGACAAACAGGGGCGACGGCATAATACGTCCACATGAAAATGTGAATAAGAATGATAAAGTGAGAGGAATCCAAAACCATTTAAATAACATAAACACAGACAGGATCAAAGTCATAATAAACTTAGGCCATACAGTATTTAATCTGTGGATCCAAAGTGATTCAGCAATATTAAGTTTAGTTCTATCATTCTGAGGGATTTTATCGAGTACAGTGCAAGCATGAGATTCGTGACCAAGTGTATTAAAATGTGGGGCAATGTGGGGGGATTTTCAAATTTTTTTTTAGTTTAATGTTACTTCTATGGCTGTTAAGTCTCGTGCTAAAAGGGGTGATCGTTTGGCCTACATATTGTATTTTTTTACAAAATTGACAAGTTATACAGTATATTACAGAACTGTGGCAATTTAAACAATAGGCTTTAATATAATTTTTGGGGGGTCTATACTAGTAATATGATTGAGAATGATATAACTAAATTTAATATTGCTGAATCACTTTGGACCCACAGATTAAATACTGTATGGCCTAATGGTTTAAATGAAATGCCTGTAAATTAATTCTAACATTTTTTAACTTTACACCCTTTATAATTATTATGTCATCAATGTTATGACGTCATATTTACATTATGACATCACTTGTTACCATGACTAACCTTGTATTTCAACTGCATCATTTTTGTAGCTTATATTCCCTGAAGAAGTAGGTTTTTACTTACGAAACGTTAGATACTTTAAAAGATGGTTTTGTGATACCCTTGACTTTGTTTTTATCCACATGAAAATGTGGGCGTATAAACAATAGAAGACAATGTTCCCCTGTTGTCTACGATATCGCCCTAGGTGGGATTGGACGTTAAAATCCAGAAATGAACGAAACAAACGAAATTTTCTCCTGTGGGACCGGGGACAAGAGTAGGCCAAACGTTTGGTTAAATTGTGTGTTGTAAAAAGCGACTAAAATTTGACACCCTCAAAATTTACACATATTAGATTATATTACTTTCATTTAAAAAAAAAAGTAAAAGAAAGAAAAAGGTCTGTGTGTCATAATTATTTTTAAAATTATTGTTATATAGATACAATCAGGTTTGTGAGGCAAGGTGGACTGGCCATCCATTTTGTGTGACATTCCAGCGCTATGCCATATTGATGACGATCAATGAGTAAAGCACTGTGTAATCATTTTACAAACTTTTACAAAGTTTGATTAGACCTCACAGACCTAGTTCTTTTAATTTTAAACATAAGATAATAGTAAAACTACTATATGTTTTTCGTGTAAAAAAAAAGAAGTTCTCAATATGATTATTAATATATTGAATGATATGTATTTATGAATATAAATTGTTTTCTTTTTCACATTTCGTGAAGTATATCCCCCTGATTTCTTTTTGTTTAATAATTATAAAATGTAAACAAGACCTGCGAAGCAGGAATGACGGGTTTCACTGGTTACCTTTAAATTTGTGTCACTTTTGGTGCCACGTTACCCTTCAAGTACCAATGGAACCAATAAACAGATTTCCACATAAACACTGCACACATCAAATGATATGGTCACAGAATCAATAAAATCCAGCAATATCAATTCATTTTATACATTGTTAAGTGATCCTGACAAAATTAGAGTACTTCCGGTGATAATGAAAATGTTGAATTAGTTTTATGAAATCAGAAATGGCATAAATTTTATGTAAATCGAATAATAATTGCCACTTTTATACACCAAAAACCTAGAAAAGTGACCTGTAGAATATCGTCCATATATCTGCAACCATACAGGTAAGAAACAATTTTTGGGTATCCGTATGATCATATGTTTTCAATCTAACTGTTGATTGCTATTAAATATCATAATTTTGTAAACATCAAAAATTAGACTCATTTGAATAAAATATCTGTTTTGAAGGCTAAAAATTCAGTTTTTGCCAAAATGATGTTACTTCCGGTCATAATGAAAATCTTAAATTACACGTATGAAATAGCAAATGGTATTAGGTATCACAGAGTGTAAATTTTATGAAAATCGAATAATAATCGACACTTTTATGGAGCAAAAAACCTTGAAAAGTGACACGTAGAAAATCGTCTATTATTCCTCTGCTACAGTACAAGTTAGAAACCATCTTGTGATATCTATATGATCGTATGTGTCCATTCTATTAGTTGATAGGAATCAAATATCGAAATTCTAAACAAATAACAAATACGACTCATTGGAATAAATTGTTTGTTTCAAAGGCTATAAAATCAGTTTTTGCCAAAATTACGTCATTTCTGGTGACATTGAAAATGTTAAATTGGTTTGAACTAATTAAAATTGACATTACGCATCAAACGGTGTCACTTTTATGAAAATCCGATAAAACTTGACTCTTTTACAGGCAAACTAGCGTAAAAAGTGACTCATGCAAAATTGCCTATTTCTCGGCAACTGTTCATATTACAAACTAATTTTCACATACATTCTCTTCGTATGGATTATTGCTATAAGTTAATGAATGTTGCGAAGAAATATTTCAAATTATGAAAAGCCTGAATGGGTTGTGAATAGACCATTTTTACACTTTTTTTCACCTTAAGATCGAAATGACGCAAAAATGAAATCGAAATTAAAAAAAAAATGAGCGCGATGTTTTCTGCGCCTTTACAGAGCACATCTTTTTTTTAAAAAAAAAAAAATCATATTTGCTTGCTAAAAGACGTTACTAAGACGTTGTAGTTTTTGTCAAAATTATGTCATTTCCGATGCCGACAGAAAACTTTATCAGTAATAATGATAGGTTGCCAGGCAACGAAACGTACGCCCACAGCAGCTAAATCGTCCGGGCAGTCAACAAGAGTTGTCGCGTATTCTTACTTTTTTCGGTAATGACACATTTATAATAATTGTTCGAGAGATAGACAGAGAACAAGCAATACCGAAAGTGATTTTTCCTACAATCAAAGGCCATAATTCATTAAGTTACAATTTGATATGCACAAATATCGAAAAGAATAAAGATCCTTAGGTTATAAACAAGCATTTCAGGTTTCATCAAAATCGAATTAAAATTGTGACCTCTACAGGGTCCACAACTTTGATATACCATATTTTTACACTGTTCGCGTACAAACGGCAGCCATTTTTTCTGACAATTATGGTCCGATTTTCTCGAAATTCGAACTCAACCTTTCGTAGGGTGTAACGGTGATAGAGTCAAACGTTTTTTTTCAAATCGGATAATAATTGTGACCTCCAGAGGGACCATAGGCGATTTTTCGGACAATCAGGAGCCATAATTCAGGAAGTTAGGATCCGATATGCGCAAATAACGAAAGGAACCAAGATCTTTGGGTTATAACCATGCATGTCAAGTTTCATCAAAATCGAATTAAAATTGTGACCTCTACATGGTCCACAACCATGATATACAATTTTTTAACAGTATTCGCGTACAAACGGCTGCCATTTTGTATGGTAATTTTGGTCCGATTTTCCCGAAATTCGAACTTAGCCTTCCTTACGGTGTAACGGTAATATAATCAAACGTTTTTTTTTTCAATCCGATAATAATTGTGACCTCCAGAGGGACCACAAGCTAAGAAGATAGGCTGGCACTGCCAGGCAGGATACGCCCACATTTTCGAGAGATGGATAGAGAACAAGCAATACCGAAAGTGATTTTTCCTACATCATTAAGTCCTGTATTTCATACTGTATTGGGAGCAGCCATTTTGTTGGCCAGTTCCAGTCTGATATTCATAAAATTCGAAGCCGACAATGATTATGGTGTGAGGGTACACAACCTACAAATGTGACTTTTCGTCAAAATCGGATAAGAATTGTGACCTGTAGAGAGTCCACAACCATGATATACCATATCTTTACACTATTCGCGTACAAACGGCGACTATTTCCGGCAATTTTGGTACGATTTTCACGAAATTCGAATAATTCAGTGTAACTGTAATATAATCAAACGTTTTTTTCAATCGGATAATAATTGTGACCTACAGGGGGACCACAAGCTAAAAAGATAGGCTGGCACTGCCAGGCAGGATACACCCACATTTTCGAGAGATGGATAGAGAACAAGCAATACCGAAAATGATTTTTCCTACATCATTAAGTCCTGTATTTCATACTGTATTGGGAGCAGCCATTTTGTTGGTCAGTTCCAGTCTGATATTCATGAAATTCGAAGCCGACAATGATTATGGTGTGACGGTACACAACTTAGAAATGTGACTTTTCGTCAAAATCGGATAAGAATTGTGACCTGTAGAGAGTCCACAACCATGATATACCATATCTTTACACTATTTGCGTACAAACGGCGACTATTTCCAGCAATTTTGGTACGATTTTCACGAAATTCGAATAATTCAGGAAGTTACGATCCGATATGCGCAAATGCCGAAAGGAACCAAGATCTTTGGGTTATAACCATGCATTTCGAGTTTCATCAAAATCAAATTAAAATTGTGACCTATACAGGGTCCACAACCATGATATACCATATGTCAATTTTGGTCCGATTTTCCAGAAATTTGAACTCAAACCTTCCTAATGGCGAAACGGTGATATAATCAAACGTTTTTTTAAAACGGAAAATAATTGTGACTTCAAGAGGGACTACAAGCTAAAAAGGTGATTTGTCGGCCAATCAGGAGCCATAATTCGGGAAATTACGTTCAACTAGGCGCAAATATTGAAAAGAACCAAGATCTTTGGGTTATAAACATGCATGTCAAGTTTCATCAAAATCGGTTCAAAATTGTGACCTCTATAAGGTCCACAAGCTAAAAACGTGATTTTTCGTACAATCAGCGGCCATAATCCATGAAGTTTTGATCCGATACATGCCAATATCGAAAGCAGCCGAGATCTTTTGGGGATAAACCTATATTTCAAGTTTCGTCAAAATCAGATAAGAATTTTGACTTGTAGAGAGTCCACAAACAAATTGTGGACGGACGGACGGACGGACAGACAGGGGCGACGACAATATCGGATAATAATTGTGACCTCCAGAGGGACCATAGGCGATTTTTCGGACAATCAGGGGCCATAATTCAGTAAGTTACGATCCGATATGCGCAAATACCGAAAGGAACCAAGATCTTTGGGTTATAACCATGCATTTCAAGTTTCATCAAAATTAAAATTGTGACCTCTACAGGGTCCACAACCATGATATACAATTTTTAACAGTATTCGCGTACAAATGGTGGCCATTTTATATGGTAATTTTGGTCCGATTTTCCCGAAATTCGAACTCATCCTTCCTTATGTTGTAACGGTAATATTATCAACCGTTTTATTAAATCGGATAATAATTGTGACCACCAGAGGGACCACAAGCTAAAATAAGGCGATTTTGCGTATAATCAGGGGCCATAATTCAGGAAGTTACGTCCGATATGCGGAAATATCGAAAGGAACCAATTTCTTTGGGTTATAACCATGAATTTCACGTTTCATCAAAATCGAATTAAAAATGTGACTTCTACAGGGTCCACAACCTTGATATACCATTTTTTAACAGTATTCGCGTACAAATGGCGGCCATTTTGTATGGCAATTTTCGTCCGATTTTCCCGAAATTCGAACTCAACCTTCCTTAGGGTGTAACGGTGATATAATCAAACGGTTTTTCAAATCGGATAATAATTGTGACCTCCAGAGGGACCACAAGCTAAAATGGGTGATTTTTCGGACAATCAGAGGCCATAATTCAGAAAATTACATTCCAATAGGCGCAAATATCGAAAGGAACCAAGATCTTTGGGTTATAAACATGCATGTCAAGTTTCATCAAAATCGGTTCAAAATTGTGACCTCTATAGGGTCCACAAGCTAAAACGTGATTTTTCGTACAATCTGGGGCCATAATGCATGAAGTTTTAATCCGATACATGCCAATATCGAAAGTAGCCGAGATCTTTTGGGGATAAACCTATATTTCAAGTTTCGTCAAAATCGGATAAGAATTGTGACCTGTAGAGAGCCCTCAAACAAATTGTGGACGGACGGACGGACGGACGGACGGACGGACAGGGGCGACGACAATATACGTCCACATAAAAATGTGGGCGAATAAAAATTGTGACCTGTAGAGTGTCCACAAGCAAATTGTGGACAGACGTCCGGACGGACAAACAGGGGCGACGGCATAATACGTCCACATGAAAATGTGAATAAGAATGATAAAGTGAGAGGAATCCAAAACCATTTAAATAACATAAACACAGACAGGATCAAAGTCATAATAAACTTAGGCCATACAGTATTTAATCTGTGGATCCAAAGTGATTCAGCAATATTAAGTTTAGTTCTATCATTCTGAGGGATTTTATCGAGTACAGTGCAAGCATGAGATTCGTGACCAAGTGTATTAAAATGTGGGGCAATGTGGGGGGATTTTCAAATTTTTTTTTAGTTTAATGTTACTTCTATGGCTGTTAAGTCTCGTGCTAAAAGGGGTGATCGTTTGGCCTACATATTGTATTTTTTTACAAAATTGACAAGTTATACAGTATATTACAGAACTGTGGCAATTTAAACAATAGGCTTTAATATAATTTTTGGGGGGTCTATACTAGTAATATGATTGAGAATGATATAACTAAATTTAATATTGCTGAATCACTTTGGACCCACAGATTAAATACTGTATGGCCTAATGGTTTAAATGAAATGCCTGTAAATTAATTCTAACATTTTTTAACTTTACACCCTTTATAATTATTATGTCATCAATGTTATGACGTCATATTTACATTATGACATCACTTGTTACCATGACTAACCTTGTATTTCAACTGCATCATTTTTGTAGCTTATATTCCCTGAAGAAGTAGGTTTTTACTTACGAAACGTTAGATACTTTAAAAGATGGTTTTGTGATACCCTTGACTTTGTTTTTATCCACATGAAAATGTGGGCGTATAAACAATAGAAGACAATGTTCCCCTGTTGTCTACGATATCGCCCTAGGTGGGATTGGACGTTAAAATCCAGAAATGAACGAAACAAACGAAATTTTCTCCTGTGGGACCGGGGACAAGAGTAGGCCAAACGTTTGGTTAAATTGTGTGTCGTAAAAAGCGACTAAAATTTGACACCCTCAAAATTTACACATATAAGATTATATTACTTTCATTTAAAAAAAAAAGTAAAAGAAAGAAAAAGGTCTGTGTGTCATAATTATTTTTAAAATTATTGTTATATAGATACAATCAGGTTTGTGAGGCAAGGTGGACTGGCCATCCATTTTGTGTGACATTCCAGCGCTATGCCATATTGATGACGATCAATGAGTAAAGCACTGTGTAATCATTTTACAAACTTTTACAAAGTTTGATTAGACCTCACAGACCTAGTTCTTTTAATTTTAAACATAAGATAATAGTAAAACTACTATATGTTTTTCGTGTAAAAAAAAAGAAGTTCTCAATATGATTATTAATATATTGAATGATATGTATTTATGAATATAAATTGTTTTCTTTTTCACATTTCGTGAAGTATATCCCCCTGATTTCTTTTTGTTTAATAATTATAAAATGTAAACAAGACCTGCGAAGCAGGAATGACGGGTTTCACTGGTTACCTTTAAATTTGTGTCACTTTTGGTGCCACGTTACCCTTCAAGTACCAATGGAACCAATAAACAGATTTCCACATAAACACTGCACACATCAAATGATATGGTCACAGAATCAATAAAATCCAGCAATATCAATTCATTTTATACATTGTTAAGTGATCCTGACAAAATTAGAGTACTTCCGGTGATAATGAAAATGTTGAATTAGTTTTATGAAATCAGAAATGGCATAAATTTTATGTAAATCGAATAATAATTGCCACTTTTATACACCAAAAACCTAGAAAAGTGACCTGTAGAATATCGTCCATATATCTGCAACCATACAGGTAAGAAACAATTTTTGGGTATCCGTATGATCATATGTTTTCAATCTAACTGTTGATTGCTATTAAATATCATAATTTTGTAAACATCAAAAATTAGACTCATTTGAATAAAATATCTGTTTTGAAGGCTAAAAATTCAGTTTTTGCCAAAATGATGTTACTTCCGGTCATAATGAAAATCTTAAATTACATGTATGAAATAGCAAATGGTATTAGGTATCACAGAGTGTAAATTTTATGAAAATCGAATAATAATCGACACTTTTATGGAGCAAAAAACCTTGAAAAGTGACACGTAGAAAATCGTCTATTATTCCTCTGCTACAGTACAAGTTAGAAACCATCTTGTGATATCTATATGATCGTATGTGTCCATTCTATTAGTTGATAGGAATCAAATATCGAAATTCTAAACAAATAACAAATACGACTCATTGGAATAAATTGTTTGTTTCAAAGGCTATAAAATCAGTTTTTGCCAAAATTACGTCATTTCTGGTGACATTGAAAATGTTAAATTGGTTTGAACTAATTAAAATTGACATTACGCATCAAACGGTGTCACTTTTATGAAAATCCGATAAAACTTGACTCTTTTACAGGCAAACTAGCGTAAAAAGTGACTCATGCAAAATTGCCTATTTCTCGGCAACTGTTCATATTACAAACTAATTTTCACATACATTCTCTTCGTATGGATTATTGCTATAAGTTAATGAATGTTGCGAAGAAATATTTCAAATTATGAAAAGCCTGAATGGGTTGTGAATAGACCATTTTTACACTTTTTTTCACCTTAAGATCGAAATGACGCAAAAATGAAATCGAAATTAAAAAAAAAATGAGCGCGATGTTTTCTGCGCCTTTACAGAGCACATCTTTTTTTTAAAAAAAAAAAAATCATATTTGCTTGCTAAAAGACGTTACTAAGACGTTGTAGTTTTTGTCAAAATTATGTCATTTCCGATGCCGACAGAAAACTTTATCAGTAATAATGATAGGTTGCCAGGCAACGAAACGTACGCCCACAGCAGCTAAATCGTCCGGGCAGTCAACAAGAGTTGTCGCGTATTCTTACTTTTTTCGGTAATGACACATTTATAATACTCTGAAATCTGATTAAGATTAACAATTCATAAAGTAATTATCAGAAAATCATTAAAATTTGTTTGGTTATTATAAAGTGCTGTCCCATGCTAACGCTTAGTATACGAAACATTTAAAATCATGGATTTAGCTGATCATTTATCAAAATTCATTGAAAATCAATATATTTGTTCACCTCAAGACCTTAAACTCTGTGTATCAATCTGAAGCTATTTTGTGTTTACCAACAACACACGCGAATGTAGACAATAACGTGATTGGTCGATTAATATTAATAACGAATTAATAATATTTCTTTATAACGATATAATAATATTTCGTTATAACGATATAATAATATTTGGTTATAATGAATTAATAATATTTCGTTATAATATTTCGTTTAAACGAAATACTATTTCATTGTTAAGAAACAATATTCCGTTATAACGAATTAATAATATTTCGTTATAACGAATTAATAATATTTCGTTATATCGAATTAATAATATTTCGTTATAACGAATTAATAATATTTCATTATAACGAATTATTTATTTCGTTATAACGAATTATTTATTTCGTTATAACGAATTATTTATTTCGTTATAACGAATTATTTATTTCGTTATAACGAATTATTTATTTCGTTATAACGAATTAATATTTCTTTTAAACGAATAAGTTATTTCGTTTTAACGAATTAATTATTTCGTTATAAAAGTGAAATCAAACACCACTGTCGACTTTATGATATCATTCGTTATCAATCCATTTGTATCGACAAATAGACTGGCCATTTCCATCCAATTGAAACCAGTCTATATACCTCACGACACTTGTCCCATTTTGTCTTTGTAAAGACATATCGTGTAGATTCTACAACTGGAATGTGCTCCTGGTTGAGCACACTATTTTGTGTTTACCAACAACACACGCGAATGTAGACAATAACGTGATTGGTCGATTGTGGGAAAAGCAATCACGTGACGCGGCGAATAGCTTTGAATCTTGTCCAGTGACCCAGTCCACAATGAAATTTACTATCAATAAATAATCCGGATTTCAAAGACGAATATCATCGAAGAACTATTAAATATTTGTGGAACATTTCAGCAAATGCTAATTACTATAACTATTCACCGATAAATTTTTTTCTAGACCCAATTTGAAGGAACGAAAATATTTTTCTAGCGAGAATTTGCGTCCATAGAATGCGGCCTATAGGTAAGCATTTTTTTCCGTCCACCGGAGCCTGGACTTATGACGTCATATGAGGATTGTGGGTTAGGATAAGGGTTAGGATAAGGGCTGTGGCCTGCAGATTTCGTCACAGTCTAGAGATGTAGACAGGGCTAGCCCTAACCCTAACCCTGGGCCAAGCCTAACCCACAATCCATATGACGTCATAAGACCAGGCTCCGGTGGACGGTAAAAAACGTTTACCGTATATAGATGGACAGGCAACGAGTCCCTTCGGTTGGGATCTCTGCCACTCGCGCGAGACTCAACGAGATCTCAATTTCAACGGTAACGCAAGCAAAGTGATTCTTGATATTGCGGGACTTGATACAGATTAATTTCTCTAACTCCCCCTCAGATTTTACGGTATTCTTATAGTTACACGTTAATTTTTCAACCTGATAAGTATTTCTATCCAGTAGCGACCAATTTCTCCGGTTTAGAAATTTGAAATTTCCAAATGCAGCAGTTTAAAATTGTGAAATGATCTATTTCAGTATTATCGTATTTTTTGTATGCATTTTGGTTTTGCTTAATAATCCAAATTCCCGTATGACGGATTTTAAAATTATGAAAATGAAGTTCAGGTATAATACTGTCCGGTATTATGATTAGTTGTACAGAATTAAAGATAGGTTGCCAGGCAACGAAACATACGTCCAAAACAGCTAAGTCGTCCGGGCAGTCAACAAGGGTTGTCGCATATTGTTTCTTTTGTCAGTAAGGAGAACATTTACAACACATGATAATCTTATTACGAGTAATAGCCCATTAAATAATTATCAGAAATGATTAGAATAGTTTTGATGGTTTGTCTCAAGGCGTTTGTCCACAAGATATTTCAAAGTGATCAAGTGCCAGAAATTATCAGATATCACTGAAAATCAAATAGGATTCTTCGTCTCATGACCCTAAACACTGTGTACAAATTTAAAGTCAATCGGATATTAACTTTAGCCTCTAAAGCGTTCACAAGATTTTTCAAAGTGATCAAGGGTCATAACTCTGGCAGTAATTATCAGATATCACCGAAAATCAATAGGCTTCTTCGTCTCATGACCTTAAACACTGTGTATAAATTTAAAGTCAATCGGATATTAACTATAGCCTCTAGAGCGTTCACAAGATTTTTCAAAGTGATCAAGGGTCATAACTCTGGTAGTAATTATCGGATATCGCTGAAAATCAATAGGCTTCTTTGTATCATGACTTTAAACACCATGTATAAATTTAAATTCAATCGGATATTAACTTTAGCCTCTAGAGCGTTCACAAGATTTTTCAAAGTGATCAAGGGTCATAACTCGAGCAGGAATTATCGGATATTGCCGAAAATCAACAGGCTTCTTCGTATCATGACCTTACACACTGTGTATAAATTTAAAGTCAATCGGATATTAACTTTAGCCTCTAGAGCGTTCACAAGATTTTTCAAAGTGATCAAGGGTCATAACTCTGGTAGTAATTATCGGATATCACCGAAAATCAATAGGCTTCTTCGTCTCATGCCCTTAAACACTGTGTATAAATTTAAAGTCAATCGGATATTAACTTTAGCCTCTAAAGCGTTCACAAGATTTTTCAAAGTGATCAAGGGTCATAACTCTGGCAGTAATTATCACATATCACCGAAAATCAATAGGCTTCTTCGTCTCATGACCTTAAACACTGTGTATAAATTTAAAGTCAATCGGATATTAACTATAGCCTCTAGAGCGTTCACAAGATTTTTCAAAGTGATCAAGGGTCATAACTCTGGTAGCAATTATCGGATATCGCTGAAAATCAATAGGCTTCTTCGTCTCACGACCTTAAACACCGTGTATAAATTTCAAGTCAATCGGATATTCACTTTAGCCTGTAGAGCGTTCACAAGAAATTGTGGACGATGGACGGACGGACCGACGGACCGACAGACGGACGGACGGGGGCGACGGCAAAATACGACCACATTTCCATGTGGGCGTATAAAAATTAAAAGAGTGATTTTAGTAGGGATTTTTTTTTTTGAATATTCGACATGTTTTTTTTTTCGGATTTACATGTTCGTCTCCGAAGTCCGAAGTACTCAAAAACGATGTTTTTGATACATTTTCACCCCAATCATCAGTAGTCTACCTATGTATGGACTGAAAAAAAAGTGTAGAAAGATTGATAAAAATAATATGAATTGATTGCTGTTTCTTTGCAGTTAAACTTGATACGGGGAATTGCGCGAAGGGAGGTAATATCATTTAAGTTACGATTGTCATGTCTGCTTTTTGCCGCGGCACAGAATTCTAAAGGCTTTGTGGTCGTTGCCTGTCAATCTATACACGGTCCATGGTCAAACAATTTCAACAATAAGGGCGATAATCCGGATAGAATCTCGGAAAACGCTAAAATAATAAGTGTAATGAGCAAACAGGAGCAAAACCCGACAACGAGAACTTTCTGTAGTAGGGCTAAAAATCTACTCAAATAGTAAGTGCAGGGAGCAGGAGGATCGCACTACACGAAAAACAAAAACCTATTAGATTAACCTGCGGAAAATATCAAATCAAGTGAATGGATCCGGGGGCCAGCCGTAAGCGTCCACTGCGCTGTACAGTCCCGGGCCTGTGGTGACACAGACTTCACTCATATTTGAAAACAAGTTGGGAACAAAACCCAAGGAAATAATTATATAATGTCAGCATGAGTCATGATCTGCCATATGTTGCAAGAATTACGAATACAAGCATATTGTTGTACAAATTCCGTTATACAAGTAATCACACCGTTAAATGTATCAAAGAAGTAGGCCTAGTTCCAAAAAACTAAATGCACTAAATCAATAAAGAAGAGGATTGAAGTATATTGAATGCATTAGGACACACATTACAACTGTCACAGAAACAAAACAAAACTGAATACATGGAAGCAAAGGAATGTAGACCGTCTAGGGAGACCGTCGTCTGTTGACTGAATGGCGTGACGTGAATCTGTCGTTATAGCTGTTATGACGTAGTCGCTTAGAAGGTGCAATTTCCCGATAAGAAAGGGCAACAATTCAGATGAAATAACGTTAAAAAAATATAAGTTTTTGAGACCATGTAATTGTACAAACCATAGCATAAATATCATATAATACCCCATGTAAGAAACGCAAAACAGGAATGTTGAAGAAATCGTAGATTATCAGTGTATTCACAAAGGCATAATAATCCAAACAGGACTAGACATTTATAGAAGATAAAATTTATATTGAATTATTATCCAATATGTAGTCAGTAATATATTTATAAGAAATATCAAACCTATTATGTTGAAGAAATGGAAGTTTTGACATTTCTTTAAAAATGTGTAATTGTGATCCGCCTTTGGTCGTGCACTTAAAATTAAGAGTTTTTATTCGGGAAAGAAACAGTTCCTTCCTGTTGCATATTTTAAAAAATCGTAATGCCTGTGAATAGAAAACATTATATAGTGTAGTATCTGGTATGTTACTGTAAGCTGACGGGTATTTTACTACTTCAAAACCAAATTTGTCCGTTTTATCGAATATACCGACATTAAATTTATCGTTAATTATATTGATGTCCAGGTCAAGAACAGATGCATTTATAGTGCTCGAATTTTCTTTATTTATGTCATCAATGTAACGGAAGGTATAATTTATACTTTTAGCTACCTTGTAATCTGTTTTTCTTTTATGGTCTTGAAAGTCGAATTCGTATTTGTATAAATGTGCATTTGCCATAAATGGGGCAGGGTCAGTTATCTTGTCCCAAAGTATCAACCAATCAAATTGCTTATATCTGCCTACCCTAAGCAGAAAATGCTCATCTTCGAACTCTATCAAAGCATTGACCTAATAAGCATACACACCAATTTCGAACATTCTAACTCAATTAGAAGGAGAGTTATTGTGTTCCAAAGTCTCGGCAAATCAAATTGCTTATCGCTCTGCTTACCCTGAGCAGAAAATGCTCATTATCGATCTTAGTCGAGGCATTACTGTAATGAAACTATACACCAAGTTTCATCACTCTCACTTAATTAGAACTAAAGTTATCGTGTCCCAAAGCATCAACCAATCAAATTGCTTATCTCTGCTTACCCTTAGCGGAAAATTCTCATCTTCGAACCACATCAAGGCATTGACCCAATAAACACATACACCAAGTTAGAATTTGTTTGGTTTTTATACGCCCACTTTAAAATGTGGTCGTATATTGTCGTTGCCCCTGTCCGCCTGAGGCCTCAAGAGGCTAAAGTTAATATCCGACCAATTAATTACAGATCAAGACCAAATCACTCTCCAAGATTGGTAGGAGCTGCGAAATACTTACCAAACCTGAAAACATACTTACCTGGAGACGCAGGTTACTTACCTCGGTTTCCGTTATACTTACCCAATTCACCATCCACTTCACCCAGATCTTTATCTTCAAAACCCTCTCCTTCATACGTACCTAGAACATTTTCCTACCATCCTAGATTTCCACACTTTGGGTTTGCTTCAGTTAATGAACATGTTAGAAAGGGTCGAGTCATGGAGGGGAGTAATGAATATACAATAACCATGAGAACAGAAATCACAGATTACTGTTATCATAAAGAATAAATCAAAACGCATTAAGGTAAATGCTCTTATGGACGATGGAAGTACAAAAATGTACCTAAATTCTGATGTAGCCGCGGAACTAGATTTATGTGGACCCCAAGAAGAAAAAAAGAAATGTTGTTTAATGGCACGTCAGCACCAACCGGGCCATATTGCGCCACACAAATGGTAAATTGAACGAGACAAATTAAAACAATATCACAGAGATGAATTCATATATGTAAATAAAAACAAATATCACAGAAAATATAATTAAAAATTATCAATTCCTTTACATATATAAATATTTAAAACAAAATATATGATAAATAAATTCTTTAAGTAACTTGTATTCCATATAATTGTGTCATGTGTTATGATAAATATATACAATTAAAATTGTGAGTAAAAGTTTGTCTCTTTTTAAAAATAATAGCAATTTATCGTGTAGCTCCGGTTGAGCAAATAGCTGACGTTCTGACTGGCAATGGTGATATTTAGATCCAATAAACTTGAGATGATTGCACTCAATTAAGATGTGCTTCACTGTCAAAGGAACATGACAATGAATACATTCTGGTTGAGGCTCTCGCTTCAAAATGAAAATATGGGTTAAAAAGGTATATGACCAACGCGAGAGCGACACAAAACAACTTCATCTCTCCTGCTGCTTTTATAGTATGGCGGGGGAAAGCGGCAAAAACCTAATGTTATGTAGAAATGTCTAATTCAAAACATACATGTAACATAATGGCATACCAAATACCTAAAACGTCTAATGCAAAAAACAAAATACAAGAAACCTCTAATACAAAATACCTCATACGTCTAATGCAAAAGACAAAATACAAGAAACCTCTAGTACAAAATACATATAACCTCTTGTGCACAATTGATTTTACAATCTGAAACATCTACCATAAGCATTAGATGACATATCTCGTAGTCATTACTTACGTTTCTCCACTGAATTATCTTTATTTAGGTCAATGTCAAGGTCGAACTATTTTCTAATCGACACAATGATTTCTCCCAAACGAAGGGAGCTAACTCTAGTTTATTGTTCTGGACTCAGACTAGTAATTATTTGCCCATTGACTTCAATGTTAAATGCCTGTAACATCACAGGCTGTAGTTTTTTTCTCAACATTCCGTTGCTTCCAATCCTTTTAGGCACAATGGGGACCACATTTGGCAATCTCCTCATCATACATTTGTAGGGGGTTGACCGTTTGGATTTTTTGCTACGGGGATTTTAAGTTGATTGGGTTGAAAATCTCACTTCCGACACAATGATTGCTCCGCAGAAAGACATTTTACACCCCCTATCCCTCCGCTGTAATATCCTCAGTATTACCCAAAACTGCTATGAAATTGAAAATTTGATGCCTTTTCTCCAATTCTAGACCATAAAGTCAACCCAAAAATGCAGGAAAAGGGGAGAAAAAAAATAAGGGAAAAATTGTCTATTTATAAATCGCACTACATTCGTCATGAAATGAGGGGAAATAATTACTAGTTTTAGTCGTATATACCACACATGTTGTTGCTATTTGAACAAATCTTTTGTAATCTAATAAACAAACATATATGCAATTCCCTGGCCAAAGATGAGGAAAATCCATGCATTTTCAGATGAGCAGTGGTGCATTCTGCAAACACTATAATACATCAGAAAACTGCGGAATTTCAGAGTGAAATTTCAAAGTACATGAATTTTGAATTCCACACAACATTTTTATTGTTGAACATAAATGCATTCTGTAAAAAGATGAGATAAATTCAATCTAAATCAAACATGAAAATACTTTAAAACAGCAATCATGATGCAATATTAGACTTTTTAACACTTTCATCAAAAAACATAGTTTTTCGCAGTTAACGCAGTTTCAAGTGCCAAATTATGGTTAAATCTAAGATGTTGAAACCTGCAGTGCCTATCAATTTTAAACTGTCTCCTATATAGCTGTATCTCCATAGGATAAGTAAGTTGAAATAATCTGATTGTGTAAAACTACAAGAGCTTTTTAAACCCCACCTCCAGTATGAAATCGTGTAATTTGAAAGCACATGAATTTTGAATTCCACAAAACATTTTTATTATTGAACATAAGTGCATTCTGTAAAAAGATGAGATAAATTCAATATAAATGAAACATGAAAATACTTTAAAACAGTAATCATGATGCAATATTAGACTTTTTGACACTTTCATCAAAAATCACACAGTTTTCTCTGTTAACATAGCTTCAAGTGCCAAATTGTGGCCAAATCTAAGATGTTGAAACATGAAGTGCCTATGAATATGAAAATATCACCTATATAGCTGTATTTCCACAGGATAAGTTAGTGGAAAAAATCTGATTATGTAACACTAGTTACACTACAACAGTTTTTTTCATCCCCACCCCCCAGTATTGAATCAGATACACTGCTGACCAATCATAGGTCACCCTGTTCACTCTGGTCTGTCAAATGATTTACAATGGTGATGGTGCCTACAACTTTCCTGGCAAAGAGATATGAACAGCCGTCAACACACAGGCCATTTATTGCCATTTATGTTATCTTCCAATATGAGAGTCATGATAAACACAGGGGTGTCCTGTTCAAGCTTGGAAATGAAATCATCATCAAAGATAGGTTGCCAGGCAACGAAACATACGCCCACATCAGCTAAATCGTCCGGGCAGTCAACAAGGGTTGTCGCATATTTTTACTTTTTCTGCTAATGAAACATTTGTAATACACTAAAAACTGATTAAGAGTAACGGCTCATTATGTAATTATCAGAAAATCATTAGAATTTGATTGCTTTTTATAAAGTGTTACCCCACTCTAACAATTAGTATATACATGAAACATTTAATCTCATGGATTTAGCTGTTCAGTTATCAAAATTCATTGAAAATCAAAATACTTGTTCGTTTCAACACCTTAAACTCTGTGTATCAATTTAAAGTCAATCGGATGATAAGTTTAGCCTCTATAGCGTAACAAGATTTTTTGAAGTTATCAAGGGAGATAACTCTGGCAATAATTATTTGAAATCTCTGAAAATCAATAGGCTTCTTCGTCTCATGACCCTAAACACTGTGTGTTAATTTAAAGTCGATCGGATATTAACTTTGGCCTATGGAGCTTCCACGGGATTTTTTCGAAGTGATCAAGGGCCATAACTCTGGCAACAATTATTGAAAATCACTGAAAATCGATAGATGACTTAGTCTCATGACTGTAAACACTATGTATCAATTTGAAGTCAATCGGATATTAACTTTGACCTCTAGAGCATCCACTGTGTATAAATTCAAAGTCAATCGGATATTAACTTTGGCCTCTAGAGCGTCCTCAGGATTTTTTGAAATGATCAAGGGACATAACTCTGGCAATAATTATCGGAAATCGTTGAAAATCAATAGGATTCTTCGTCTCATGACCTTAAACACTGTGTGTAAATTTAAAGTCAATTGGATATTAACTTTGGCCTCTAGAGCGTCCACAAGATATTTTCAAGTGTTCAAGGGCCATAACTCTGGCACTAATTATCGGAAATCGCTGACAATCAATAGGCTTCTTCGTCTCATGACCTTAAACACTGTGTATAAATTTAAAGTCAATCGGATATTAACTTTGGCCTCTAGAGCATCCACAAGATATTTTGAAGTGATCAAGGGCCATAACTCTGGTAGTTATTATCGGAAATCGCTGAAAAACAATAGGCTTCTTCGTCTCATGACCTTAAACACTGTGTATAAATTTAAAGTCAATCGGATATTAACTTTGGCCTCTAGAGCGTCCACAAGATATTTTGAAGTGATCAAGGGCCATAACTCTGGTAGTTATAATCAGAAATCGCTGAAAATCAATAGGATTCTTCGTCTCATGACCTTAAACACTGTGTATAAATTTAAAGTAAATCGGATATTAACTTTGGCCTCTAGAGCGTCCACAAGATTTTTTGAAGTGATCAAGGGCCATAACTCTGGCACTAATTATCTGAAATCGCTGAAAATCAATAGGCTTCTTCGTCTCATGACCTTAAACACTGTGTATAAATTTAAAGTCAATTGGATATTAACTTTGGCCTCTAGAGCGTCCACAAGATATTTTCAAGTGTTCAAGGGCCATAACTCTGGCACTAATTATCGGAAATCGCTGAAAATCAATAGGCTTCTTCGTCTCATGACCTTAAACACTGTGTATAAATTTAAAGTCAATCGGATATTAACTTTGGCCTCTAGAGCATCCACAAGATATTTTGAAGTGATCAAGGGCCATAACTCTGGTAGTTATTATCGGAAGTCGCTGAAAAACAATAGGCTTCTTCGTCTCATGACCTTAAACACTGTGTATAAATTTAAAGTCAATCGGATATTAACTTTGGCTTCTAGAGCGTCCACAAGATATTTTGAAGTGATCAAGGGCCATAACTCTGGTAGTTATTATCGGAAATCGCTGAAAAACAATAGGCTTCTTCGTCTCATGACCTTAAACACTGTGTATAAATTTAAAGTCAATCGGATATTAACTTTGGCTTCTAGAGCGTCCACAAGATATTTTGAAGTGATCAAGGGCCATAACTCTGGTAGTTATTATCGGAAATCGCTGAAAAACAATAGGCTTCTTCGTCTCATGACCTTAAACACTGTGTATAAATTTAAAGTCAATCGGATATTAACTTTAGCCTGTAGAGCGTCCACAAGAAATTGTGGACGCCGGACCGACCGACGGACCGACGGACGGACGGACGGACGGGGGCGACGACAATATACGACCACATTTCAATGTGGGCGTATAAAAAGCAAATTTTTCAGGGGTCCTCGGCTGGAACCCAAACTGATTACGATTTGCCTTCCACTTTCACCACCGGTGTCATAGAGATCAGGGGTGAAATTGATATGCATCATCATTCTACTAAAGCCAGTCCAGGAAGTCATCGGGTTTTGAGATGTAGACCTGAAATGTTAAATTTGGACGATAATGAGCACTCTGGGGTGAATACTATCCAGGTAAATGGATCATTGACATCCAGTAAATGGTCAAAATGTGCAATTCTGTCATTCAGTTACTAGTCTGAGTCCAACAATAAACTAGAGTTAGCTCCCTTGGTTTGGGAGAAATTATTGTGTCGATTAGAAAATAGTTCGACCTTGACATTGACCTAAATAAAGATAATTCAGTGGAGAAACGTAAGTAATGACAACGAGATATGTCATCTAATGCTTATGGTAGATGTTTCAGATTGTAAAATCAATTGTGCATAAGAGGTTATATTTATTTTGCATTAGAGGTTTCTTGTATTTTGTCTTTTGCAATAGACGTATGAGGTATTTTGTATTAGAGGTTTCTTGTATTTTGTTTTTTGCATTAGACGTTTTAGGTATTGTATATGGCATTATGTTACATGTGTGTTTTGAATTAGACATTTCTACATAGCATTATGTTTTTGCCGCTTTCCCCCGCCATATTATAGGAGCTTGGCCAGTCTCCCAAGAGAGGCTTTATGTCATGCAGTTTGTTTGTGTCTGCAAGATCCCAAGACCGTTGCCAGCGATCATATATAAAAAAGTTAATAGGCGATTTAAAATCGGTGAAAGGTAAAAGTAATTGTGACATGGGAAGATCTAAAGCAGACTTAGCAGCTAAGTCTGCTTGATCATTCCCTTTAATGTCAACATGACTGGGGAGCCAGCAAAGAACGGTGTCTTTGCCGTTAAACCCGTGTGATAGTAGCAGACGATAAATGTCTGCTACTAAAGGGTGTACAAGCTACTTATTTTTAATTGCCTGTAAAGATGACAAAGAATCAGTAAATATAATGTATTTTAAAGATGAAGAAGATTTAATGAACTCCAAAGCCTGAAAGATTGCCCGAAGTTCGGCAGTAAATATTGAAGCAGCAGGAGGAAGACGAACAGAAATGGTCTCAGATGGCGTGACAGTAGCTGAAGCTACCCGATCGCTATCTTTGGAACCATCTGTATAAATTGGAGCATAATCACCATATTTAGACCTTAACTCTCCGAAGAGAGTTTGAAACACTGTGGAACTAGTATCTTTATTCCTATTTTTTGTAAGATCTAGATCAATCTTAGGAGGAGATATAGACCATGGTGGTGTCTCAAAGAAAGGGTTATTCGCAATACCGCCATGACTTATACCAGCCTCTGACAAAAGGGGTTGAATGCGAATATCAAATGATGGAATAGTATTAGTCTTCATCAGATACAAATGCTCATGATGAGGTCTAAATATGGTGTTAAATGAAATGTGGTGTGGCAGAGATGCAATTTTTGTGGCATAGTGCAGTGCAAGTTTATCACGTCTGTCGTGCAATGAGGGCTCGTGCGCCTCGACGTTTCAACTCTGCACTGGAGATGTTCGGAAGGCTCCTAAACTTGGTTGTGTATGGTGTCTAGCTCTTTGAGATAAGACTCGCGGGCCGACCCATACACAATACACCCATAATCGAGTTTAGATCGTATTAATGTTCGATACATTCTGAGCAGGACCTTACAATCTGCTCCCCAGTCAGTGTTTGATAAGACTCTCAATATGTTGAGGGCTTTCAGACATTTTTTTTGAGGGTTTTGATATAGGGAATAAATGATAATTTCTTATCAAATATCAAACCCAAAAATTTTGTTTCATCTACAACTGGAATGGGACTACCATCCTGTGTAAGTTCCGGATCAGGACGTAAACCTCTTCTTTGACAAAAGTGCATGCAGACAGTCTTGGATTTCGAAAAACCAAATCCATTGTCAGTTGCCCATCGTTGAATAGAATTCAAGCAAAGCTGCAACTGACGTTCGATTGTCTGCATACTTGTCGATCCGTAACACATCTAAAAATCGTCAACATATAGAGAGCGGTCGACCCCTCGTTTAAGGCACGTCGGTAAATGGGTCAGAGAAAATTGACCTATTTTCGACCTATCTTCTAAGAAGTTTTTAATGAAGATAGGTAAGCGACCTCGCAGACAGAGGTTATCATGCAGGTCGTGCATGATACCATATTTCCATGTGGTATCATATGCTTTCTCCAGATCAAAAAATATAGCAACTAAATGTTGTTTCTGTATGAAAGCATCCCTGACAAACGTTTCAAATCGAACGAGGTGATCAAGGGTGCTCCTTTGGGACCGAAATCCACAATGGAGGTCTCTAATGAGGTTGTTGGACTCTAGGTACCATTGTAGGATTCGTATGATCTTTACCCGGTTTAGGGATAGGAATTATTGTGGCTTCATGCCACGAAGGAGGGAAATTCCCATCAACCCAAATCCGGTTGTAAAGATCTAATAATATTAAGAGTGTAGAAAAGGGTAAATGTTTTAAAATTTGGTAGTGAATTTCATCTGGACCAGTTTGAAGTATCTCGAGCTCGTTTGAGAGAATCACGGAGTTCAGCAATAGAAAACTTATCATTATATCATTCATCATTACGGGACTTGAAGTTAAGTCGCATTTTCTCCTGCTGACGTTTAATGCCATGAAAGGCATCAGGGGAAAAATTGGATGATGAATTGAATGAAATGTACTGACCAGAGAATTAGCAATATCAGGAAATGTTGTCAAGGTGGTATTATCAACATTTAGATGGTTAACTGATAATGCACTACTTTTACCTTTAATCCTACGAATCCTATCCCATACCGATTTGGAAGACGTACGGGAATTTATCCTTGAGACATAAAGGACCCCAAGAACGAATAGTCATAAGCACCTTAAATGGAAATGACACAATTATCGACACAACTTATGTTGAATTTGAGCTAGTGAGTTTAAATGGTTATGTAAACATGAAGTTTGCAGCCTTCACTACTGATAAAGTAACCTGTGATAGGGCTGTTGTTAACTGGAATATTAATGCAAAACATTGGCCTCATTTAGATGGAATAAAATTCCCCGAAGTTGGAAGTCGACCAGTCGTTGATCTTCTTATTGGTATAGACTACGCATACCTCCATCATTCGTTGAAAGATGTTTATGGATGCCCTGGAGATCCAGATGCTAGACTTATGCCATTGGGTTGGGCTTGCATTGGTAGTACACGGTCCAGTCTTCATTCACCACCAATGTCTGAATTTGCTAGAACTTACTTTACTGGTTCATCAGACTTAGAACATGTCAATCTAAACTAAACGATAAGAAAGTTTTGGGTAGTAGAAAATGTAGAAACGGAATATTATCCCGAGTTCTGCTCTTGCTTTAGAAAAAGTACAAAGTACTATGCTATTTAAAGATAAATGTTATTAAGTAAATTTACCTTGGCGAAATGGTGTACCAAGCCTACCAAATAATTTTCAAATGGCCTTCAGCAGACTTAGAAATACAGAAAAAAACTTCTGAAAGATCCCACTGCTGCCAAGGATTATGGTGAAATAATTGAAAAGTATTTATCAAAAGGTTATATAAGACGTGTACACCGTTCAGAACCAGAACCACCCGGAAAATGGTACCTACCTCATTTTGCAATCACACGTCCAGAGCGAACTGCAACCAAAACAAGAATTGTATTCGATGCTTCCGCTAAATACAATGATCCCCAGATGTTTATGAATTCAGCAGAGTGGTATTTGGTATCAATTGTTCACCATTTTTGGCACAACTCGTATCGCAACAACATGCTCAGAAATACAGTAATGAATTCCAGATGGCTGCTACATACATGGACGATAGCATGGATTCCGTGCTTTACAACTTTACAAAGAACTGGCCCAACTGTGGGGAAAAGCTGGAATGCATGCCCGAAAATGGTTATCAAACTCTCCCCAGTTACTTACCCATATTCCCACAGAAGATCGTGTTCCTGAAGTTAATTTAGAGCCTAGTGAACTACCCGCAATCAAAACACTAGGACCACAATGGTTAGCTGACGATGATATACTTACATTTAGATCCTCTTATACTGTTTTTTTTAGCACCATATGTTGTGAAAGGAAAAGTAATCCTTCAAGAAATATGGTCATCTGGTTCTGACTGGGACATACAACTCGATGATGAACTTGCCAAAAATCTTTGGAATGGATTGACGATCTTACCAATCTTTCCGATGTTAAAGTTCCAAGATGCTTACAGACCACCTACGAAACAGTTATATCCTTTTCAATTCACATATTTATTGATGCTTCTCAAGAAGCTTATGGGGCAGTTTCTTATGCAAGAATAATATATTTAAATGGGACAATTTCTTGCAATATCATTGTGGCAAAGACAAAGGTAGCACCTCTTTTGACCATGTCCATCCCTCGTCTTGAACTTATGGGGGCAGTATTGGGTCCAAAATTGGGGATAGCAATTATCAGAAATCTAGAGGTTACTTTAAATAGCTTTGCCTTTTGGTTAGACTCCATGAATGTATTATGGTGGATCCGGGGTCATAGTCACAAATCCAAACCATTTGTCGCCAATAGGGTAGATTTTATTCAAAATTCCACTGAACCTAGTCCATGGGTTTATATTTCCACAAAATCAAATCCAAGTGATATACTTACCAAAGGTTTAGATATTTCAAAACTGGTAAATGAAAATCGTTGGTGGCATGGACCTGAATTTCTGTGTTTAAATGAAAAACTTTGGCCAGATAATAAGGTTCTGCAGTTGGTGGGAAAAGACGGATCAGAAGTTAAGAAAAAAACAATACTGAATACTTATACCTGTACTTATAACCAAGATGGTGGATCATGACGTCTAGATCCAAAAAGAATTTCGAATTGGCTTCACTTAAAACAAGTACTAGCTTGGGTTTATAGGTTTGGGGATAACTGTCGGTATCCTCAGATTGAAAGAACTTATGGTGAACTGACAAGTGAAGAACTCCGCGATGCTGAAATTAAACTGCTTAAAGATGCACAGAAGTGTTCGTTTACAGACGAATACGACGCCTTAAGTAATGATAAAGAAATTTCTAGAAGAGTAAAATACTTCAACTTCAACCTTTCCTAGATGAAGATTGTCTGTTATGTTTAAATTGTAGACTACGTTATATTGACTACTTACCTTATGATGTCCGATTTTCTGTTATTCTGCCTAGAAAGAATTGGATTACCAAACTATTTGTTAGACATTATCATGAACAATGCCTGCATGGTGGAACCAATCACATCTTATCATTAATTTTGTCCAGATATCGGATAGTCGCGGCCAGGGAAGAAATTAGAGAATATGAGAAGAGCTGCTTAATTTGTCAGAAACAAAACCTTAAACCGGGGAAACAACTCATGGCTCCAATTCCTAATATCCGATTCAAAGAGCCCCTGAAAGCATTTTCCAGAGTCGCCGTCGTTTATGGAGGTCCATTCATCTCGATCCGGGGTGGAGGTCATCCTCGAATGAAAAGTTATCTATGTTTATTTGCCTGCCTTTCAAGCCGAGCTGTCCATTTAGAAGTAGCGTTTAGTTTTGACACATGAAATTTGAATGAATATATGTGAAAATAATGGTCTTAATCCCAATCCTTTTAAGTTGCATTCCTATTAGACTACTTATCAAAGACTTCTTATCAAAGAGGACTATCGGTTTGCTACAAGATGCCATACATTATGGTAGCCCATAATTAATCAAAACATAGAGAAGTAATTATACGGTCTGGACGCTGGTGACACAACCATCACAGCAACTTTGAAAAATATCCGTCAATATAAATAGGTGACCACATATTTGCCCATAATTAAGTTCACAATTTTATAATCTTCATGATTCTTATGCAACATGCAAATAATAATCAAATCTTTGTGATTGAACCAAAAGTACATGTATGTTGATTTCTGATACTCTAGTGGCCAAATTCATTGCTTTATCATTCAGCCTTTTCAAACATCAAACGGCTGAAGCAGACTATAATTAGCCATATAAGATCCCTGCTTGGACTACCCCGAAAAATATGGTAGTTTTAACAATCATTAACTTACCACTAATAGTTCCTGAAGAAAGACACAGTCTTCATCTCTCAAATAAAAGAAACAATCTCTAGGATGATGACAGTGTAATCCATTTCCAAGTTTACATCTCTCTGGACAGTTCTGAAACACACACGACACGATATTGACTTTTATTAACTTATTGTCACTGCTATTGTAGAAAATTTTCCTGAAATATCTTTGGCTTGATTGGCTGTATTTTAGTGAATCTTTGGAATTCATTTCAATCAAGCATCTTGCAATATTATAATAATAATAAGAATAATTTTTTTATATTCAAAAGGGTGAAAAATTAGCCTCTGCAGCCTGTTTACAATTCTGCCCTTAAATGACACTAGACAAAACAAACATACACATATATTATACATGCAAGGAAACTGAATAATGAAAATGTATTTTTTACATTCCAAATAACATCAAATGCAGAAAACGATAATGGTTTAAATTTAAATATACAGAATAGTTAAATAACATTTTGGATATAATTATGCAGTGATTTTTTAAAAGTTGAGAGAACATGTAATGAGTTTAAATCATTTGGAAGTGACTTCCATAAAACTGATCCATTATAGATAAGACTGTTTAAATTTAGTACTATGTTTAAATATCTTTGGGTGTGGAATTTGTAATTTAAGATTTATAGAGTTGCAAGGAGTATTTTTAAATTGAAATAAGGAACATAAGTAATTTGGACTTTTATAGTTTAATATTTTGAACAGAAATATATATTTATTCATTAAATGACGTTGTTGAATGGTAGGCAGTTTTAAAGATTTTGAAAGAATGGAATATCAAGAATCAGAAGAATTATTTTTAATAATAGGTTTTTTGAATATAATTTTAAATGATAATTTTTGGATAATTCTAAGTTTATGAAGAGAAGAAATTTGACAGGAATCCCAAATGGTAGAGCAGTAGTCAAGATGTGATTGAAAGTGAGAGTTATAAAATAATTTTAATACATCAGTTGGAAGTAATGATTTGATTTTCCTAAGTTGGAAGTTTTTCTGTTTTAAAATAGTACATAAATGGTTTACATGAGTGTCCCAAGAAAGATTAGAGTCAAAATATACTCCTAAGAGTTTAAAGTCGGAAACATGTTCAATGAAGGTAGAATTAATAGAAATGGACAAATGTGTAGTTAAGGAATTTATTTTAGGTTTTGGGGCAATAATCATACATTTAGTTTTAGATTCATTGATTATCATGTCATTGGAATTGTACCATTTTATAATTTTATCAGTAAGTGGAGAGTTAAGAGAATCAAAATTGGTAGAAGAAGAATATGCTGGGGTATCATCAGCAAAAAGATCACATTGAGCTGTCAAATTTAGAGGAAGGTAATTCATAAACAGGTTAAATAGTAGTGGTCCAAGAATCGACCCTTGAGGAACACCGTGAGTTATGAGATCAAGAGAGGACTTGGTCTCACCAATTTCAGTGCATTGATAACGCTCGGATAAGTACGATTCTAATAATGTGCATAAATTGGTAGAAATTTGGTATACTAAACCAGTGTATTGACCTTTATTAATGGCAGAATAAACATTTTCTGCAATATTTGTAAGGGCAGTATGACAAGAAAATTTGGACCTAAAACCAGACTGATGAAAATAAAGTAAATTGTGATCCAGGAGAAAGTCATTAATGTGTTTAAAAATATGCTTTTCCAGGGGTTTAGAAATAGTTTGAAGTATAGATATGGGGCGATAATCATTGGGTTGGGATTTTGGACCTGATTTATATAATGGAAGAACTTTAGCCTGTTTAAGGGTGGACTGAAAAATATTCTTATCTATACAAAGATTATAAATAAATGTCAATGAATCACAAAGAATTGGAGCACCAAGTTTAAGAAAATGAGGACCAACTTGATCTAATCCTATTGATTTGGAAGTATCAAGAGAATGAAGATATTGGAATACATCAAATTTTGATATGTAGGGAAGATGACACAAGGTATTGTTTTCAAGATGATTAGATACAAATGTAGATATCACATTAGAGGTAGAACGATCTAAATGATTTGATGGACTACGTATAATGGACTTTGCAACATTAACAAAATGAACATTAAAAATATCAAGGGCAACAGGAATGGAAGAACAATCATGAGATTTACCCTCAGAATTAGCAGTATTGATGGCTTTTCCAAATTTGTTTACTGTTTTTGCGATCAGTGACTAATAATTCAAGACATCTCCTTTTATTGCTACGAATAAGAGATTTAACTTTATTACGAAAATGTTTAAAATGCAGAGTATTGCCTTTTTCTTGTGAAAATCACGTTCATGAATATAATGAAACACTTCAGGGGTTATCCAATCAGGTTTATGAACATGTTTGACTTGTTTGGTTTTTAAAGGGGCATGTTTATTAATAATGGGCAGTGTAATATTATACCAGTTGTCCAGTGCAGTATTAGGATCAAAGTGATCAAATACAGAATAATATGGAGCCCATTGTAAATCATAGAGGAATAAATCATTATTAAAATGTTTAAATGGGCGATAAGTAATATTAGTATGTGAAGATTTGGGGAATTTTACACCTTTCTTTTGCCAAGTAAAACAAATAGGGAAATGGTCTGATATTGAGTATGAAGGAACAATAGATTCTTTGACATGTTTAGTTTCAGATACAAATATATGATCAATTATTGATTTAGAGGAAGAAGTAATTCTAGTAGGTGACCTAATAATTTGATGTAGACCATATATATTTCAAGAAGATCGGTCCAAGATTTATTATGATTATGTAATAAGTCAATATTTAAATATCCTAATAATAGTATCTCACAGTGAGAATTCCATGCTTTTTATATCATAAATGAGAATTTAGTATTCTAACATACGATTACATATGATATGATTTCTAACATACAGAAGTGTTCCAGAGGAACTTACATTACAAGAATCTTTCCTGTTAGGCTGTTGAAAGTTTGAGATTGAAATATCTTCATGTCACAGATATATCTAAATGTGACTCAAAATTTTGAAGGAAAACACTTAGTTCAGAAATTTTGTTCTTAACATGACATACATTTAGATGAGCAATATGTAGACCTTTCTTAACTAAAACAGTATTCATAATAATCATAAATAAACAAATTAATAAATGAGAAAATGGAAAGGTCATTGAATAATGAAAGTTTGATTTGGGTTACTGCCACGGTACAGTACAAGCAATTATGAATAAACAAGCTTAGCTTAAGAATAATTATGATAGGGGGAAGATTTATATTTGGGGAAGTAATAAGGATTGTGCAATGGTCTATTATTATATACATTACACCTGTACTCATATTGGCGAGATCTTTTATAGTCATAGTATTCATAGTAATTTGTTGATTTAACAGGTACATGTTCATGCGCATCAGTTGAATTAGTTGAAACAAGAGTATTACATAAAATATTCATTAATATATCATTTCCAATATAATTAGGATGAACTTCGTCACGTTTCATTACATCCTTTGGACATCTTTGGTAGAAGTGTGTAAATACATCAATAAACGTGCAGTTATTTTTATGACAGAACTCCTGGATATAAGTATTAAATTTTGTTACATTCTCTAATATATGGACGATGTATATTTCTTGGCAATGTCGAACAACTATAAATATTTCCTTTAAAGCCCCAATAACACTCTTGTTGTAACTGAATAATATGTCCCAATCTTCATTCTGGTCAACAAATCGTATTATTTTAGAAAATTCCAATTAAATGATGATATAAATTTCCTCTTAACACACCTATTTTAAAAAAATTGGAAAAATTCAACCAATTGATTTGAAAAGTCTAACGTAAACCTTTTCAAATGTGACTTGGATTTTAAAATATTTTCGAACCCTCTGGACAAGTAAAATAGGTTGTAATGGAACAGGTAGGGCACTCTAACATCTAGTACTTAGAATAAGGGTATTATTTATTTTCTGGAGCTACCAAGCCAGCAAGAATGTTATTGTCCCTTTAAAAGAGTTTTTAGTGACTGAAATTAGTTTATTAAAGTCTGTGGTGTTTTGAGTGGGATTGTTTAATGAAATATCATTCCCCCCAGCACATATAATGTTTTTAAGTGAGAGCTTACAATTTAAAAGTTGCACAAGTCTATCATTTATATTAGTATAGTAGGCCCCACGATTGGTGTCAACTACGCATTCGTGATCGAATAATTTTGTAATGTTAGGTGTTTTAATACCAGATGTAACTGAACTTCCTATCAACAGTGTTTTAGCTTTACTAAAGTTGAAAGGTATAGGTTTTTCTAGAAATCTTGTTGAACTGGTACTAGTAGTTGAGTTGGTCGAATTTATTGTTGATTTTGCACCGGTAGAAATACATGCATCAGTAATAGACCTATTGTTATTATTATCAACACTAGTTGATACACATTTAGATAGGTATGATATTCTCTCAATATCTGAAACGTGGTTAAATTGTAATATTATAGATAGTTCAATCTCCATTTCATCATACCATACACCTATTAGAAAAGATCGCACAAGTAACACACAGGGTGGCGGTATTGCAGTCTATATTAGAAATTCTCTTTCTTATAAAAGACGCTGCGACTTAGAAGTTGGCAATACGAGTGCGTTTGGCTTGAAATCAGTTCCAATAACATTAAATTTCTTCTCGGCACTTTTTACCGTCCCCCAACAGCTTCTGCTGCTGATAATATCGAAATTTTAGAATCTTATCATTTAGCTCTGTGCGATAATATTAACAAATGTTTCATAGTAGGCGATTTTAACATTGACATGTATTCCAAAAGTAACTCATTTATTCATGATGCCATTAATATGTTTGATTTAAGTCAACTCATTAACGAACCCACGAGGTATAGTGAAACTGGTGCTAAAACTTTATTAGATTTAATATTAACAAACGTTCCAGATTTTATTAAAAATTCAGGTTGTCTGGATAACTTCTGCAGTGATCACTGTCCGGTGTATTGCCAACTTTTATTTCGCAGTCAACATAAATTATGTTATAAACGACTGATTTGGGATTATACAAAAATTGACTATGATTCTTTAAAAAACGAAATTCTTAAAACTGATTGGAACACATTACTAATACAACCGTCTTTAGATGAATCATGTAGTAGTTTTACAAATGTTTTAATGAAAATACCTAAACAAAATATTCCAAACAAACTTGTAACCATTAGACCAAGAGACAAACCGTGGATGAATAACACAATCAGGAAAATGAATAAACTAAAAAATAAAATTCATAAAAAAGCTAAAAAGTCAGATTTGGCAGACCACTGGGTATAATTTAGAAAAATCAGGAATGAATATATTAACCTTATTAGAACTCGTAAAGAACAATATTACTCAAATTTGGATGATAAAATTAACGATAAAAATAATTTTGGCTCTAAAACCTGGTGGAAACTAATAAATTCATTTGCAAAAGACAACGGTTCATCAAAAGACGAAATACCACCTCTCACTGTAGACAATGACACTGTATTCTCACAAAAAGGAAAGGCAAATGCACTAAACAACTACTTTATAAAGCAAACACAACTAACTGACACAAAGCACCCTCTTCCCACAACACAAAACACAGAAGCATCACTGACTAACATCACATTAACTCAACAAGAAGTTAAAGATATGCTTTTATCAATAGATGTATCTAAAAGTTCTGGTCCTGATAATATTAGTGGAAAATTACTAAAAACAGTTGCCTTAGAAATCTCATTACCTCTCTGCTCTTTATTTAACTTGTCAATTCAGAACGAGACGTATCCAAGTCCATGGAAATTTGCAAATGTTTTGGCCTTGCACAAAAAAGACAGCAAAAGTGAATGTTCAAATTATAGACCCGTATCCTTATTATGCTTAATTTCAAAAATTTTTGAAAAATGTATATACAAGCATATCTCTAACTTCTTTTTAGATAACAAAATAATAACAAAGTGTCAAAGTGGTTTTATGAAAGGAGATTCAACTATCTATCAACTTATTGAGCTTAATCATTAATCAAGCTAGACAGTGCAGGGATCCGAGGAGGACTTTTTAATTGGATGAAAAGTTACTTAAGTAACAGAAAACAGTGTGTAATTATAAGTGGCGCCTCCTCCGACCCCTCCATTGTCCCTGCTTGTGTTCCACGGGGCTTCGTTCTCGGACCTCTATTGTTTCTACTTTATATTAATGATATCATTGAAAATATACAATCCAACGTAAAATTATTTGCTGATGATACATAATATTTATTAATTGAAGATTCGACAGAAGGCGCGGAAATTTTAAATTCAGATATTGAGAGAATTAACGAATGGGCATCAAAGTGGCTGGTTACGTTCAATCCCACGAAAACTGAATCACTCACAATTTCGTCACGCAGGCCTTTCGATTCACGCCCACTATTCATGAACGACATTAAAATAAAAGAAGCACAAGAGCACAAACACTTAGGTTTATTTTTTCAACACAATTCTAAATGGGGATTTCCACATCAACAGCATTTGCAAAAAAAGTTAGTAAACTTATTAATTGCTTTAGATCATTCAAATACCGTCTAAATAGAAAATCTCCTCACACTATCTACTCCTCGTTTATCTTACCTCATTTTGATTATGCAGACATTATCTGGGACGGGTGTACTGATCAGTTATCTAACCAACTAGAAAAACTTCACGTTGACGCACTGCGCACCATATGTGGCGCTGTGAAGGGAACCAGCCATGCATTAATTTATAAGGAAACGGGTACTATAACTCTCAAGGAGCGGCGCAAACGACACAAACTAGCAATGTTTTTTAAAATAATAAACCATCAAACTCCCGAATACCTATCCAGCATCTTAAAAAAGAAACCACAAAGATATTCATTAAGATTAGATAATGTTCCCGAGTTCTATTGTAGGACAACGTTATACTACAACTTTTTTTTCCCTTCCGCAACTAGACTCTGGAACAATTTAGATTCATCTATCAAAACATCAAAATCTCTATCTACATTTAAAAAACAACTCTGTAAATTTGACAACTCCGTTCCTTCCTATTATTTTATCGGCAAACGTAAGTTTCAAATTATTCCTTCTAAATTTAGACTTGGATGTAGTGACCTGAATCTCTTTCTTCGCCATATTTCCGATTCGCCTTTTTGTTCTTGTGGACATCACTTCGAAGACGTCTATCACTTTCTTCTCGTTTGCCCCTTACATTCAGATATCAGACAGAATACGATTCATTGCCTAACTCATTCCAACATCAACATTACTACTTTACTCTTTGGCAATAATGAACTCTCAGATGCTGAAAATATTACTATTTTTAAACAGGTGCATAGGTTTATTGAATATTCGAAAAGTTTTAATCAATTGAATCCTCATTGTTAATTATTAATCGTAATTTATGCAATATTTATTATAATAACAGGTAGTTTTTGATTTGTAATTAACTGTTTTTACTATGTTTGATGTACTTGTTGATTTGTCATTAAATGTTTTTACTGCATTTGATGTAGGCCTACATGTAGATGAATTTCCAATAAGTTTATTTTGTGCCGATATTAGAGCATTGACCTTTTCAGAAAGCTCTGTAATTCTGTTGATAATTTCAGAAAGTGCGTTCGAATAGTTCAGTTCAGGTATATTGTTTGGTAGTAACAGGGCCCGGAATTAGTGGCTGAGTATCTTCTAGTAAATTGTTGTTTCCCTTTCCCTTTAATGGCGTGCTCGTAACGGTAATGGGTTGTTGACATAAATTTACAAGAGACAGCACGGAAGGTAGGCTATCACTTAGAGCACTATTGTTAGTATTAATACTTTTAAGGTTCGGTTTAATTTGAAATATGTTGGTGTCCACCCACGCAGAACTGTCCCTGTAGTATATTGTGCATCACGTATAGTCCTGATTTATAGTGTTGCATCACGCGCATGTGTACATGTATTGTCATTTAGTTACACGTCTACTGTGATCATGCGCTTGGAATAAAGCCGCCATCATTGAACAACATGTGTTGGTCTTAGTCTGCATTATGGGGGTAATTTAGGATCAAATATACTACATTTGGCGACGAAGTGCGATAAAATGAATAGAAGACATTACAAGTAAGGTACCTGTGAATATTCTAAAAATATTTTGGATTGTCATAGCCATGGCAGAGATTGGTAAAATTTCGGAGTTCGACGAAGTGAAGGAGTCATTCGTTTGTTATGAAGAACGTATGAGCCAGTATTTTATTGCTAACGACGTCGAAGACGGAAAAAAGGTGCCAATATTTTTGACAGTGGTTGTTCCACAGACATATGGTTTGTTGAAAAATTTATTAGCCCCGGTTCTGCCGAGTACACATACTTACGATGCTTTGATTGATACGTTGAAGAGACACTTCACACCAACACCGTTAGTGATTGCAGAACGATATAAATTTCATCGTCGAGACCAAAATGATGGCGAATCAGTACCTGACTATATTAGTTGGGTACGAGACCTAAAATTCGTGACCAATTTGCGGGGAAGTTGTTTTGAAGGTGGTTTCTATATGAAAAAACCTGCTGAAGCGATTAAGCTTGGGTGCCTCTCTCTAAAATGCTGGCGGAAGCCGCTAGACGGCCAAATTCAAAATGGTTGGCAGATGTGGCGGGAAAATATAAAATTATGTAATATAGGCTTCTGATGTGTCTATTCGTATGTTTTAAGGGTCTCCGAATCGAAATATTGCAATCAAAAATCAATCCAGCCACTAGTTTTGCCAATATGGCCGAAAAATCCAAGATGGCCACCATTTTTGACCTGGTAAATAGTTTCGGGGTTGATGTCTTCAATTTTGATGAATGTGTCGATAGATGGCAACCAACAATAATACTCACCGATATTTATCATCTGATAGTCAACTGATTTCGATTTTAATCTAATCAACGCTTAATAATGGACCCATGTAAGGCCCTGTATCCATAGGTTGTTCACTTGTGGCGTGTTCCCTTGTGACGCGCCACAAGGACAATGAACCTTTGTTTTTTTAATGTGCCTGTTCCCATAGGTTGTACCCAGGGAACATGTGGCCTCGCGCACGGAACATGTGGTCCTGTGACCTGGAACACAGACAATGAACATGTCAATTCTTTTGCAGCTACACAAGAGGGAACACGCAATTAAAAGTACGATATTGTATGGAGATGCATCTCCCGGTCTGTTTCAAGGCCACTTCATTGCGAGTTCTGAAATTGGCCCGGACACAGGCGTGACCGTTTTGGGGAATAAAGAAAACTAAGATAAAAAAGAATTCAGTTTTTATAGTACAATATAAATATACAACATAACAATTCTTTCACGAGTGGGCGCACTTAATGAATTACGACGTTACAAAATGTCGACAAAACCATTTATCGGCGACCAGTCATCGACGATACCATTCCAGGAACAAACAGTCGACGATACCATTTATCGGCGACTATTCTTAGACGATACCATTCCAAGAAGAAACTGTCCACCCATCGGCAAGACCATACTACGACGATACCATTTATCGGCTACAATTCAACGACGATACCATGTATCGGCTACTATTCAACGAAGATACCGAAGATACCACGTATACCATGTATCGGCTACTATTCAACGAGGATACCATGTATCGCTAATACCACGTATCGGCTACTATTCAACAACGATACCACGTATCGTCTACTATTCAACGACGATACCATGCATCGGCTACTATTCAACGACGATACCAGGCATACGATGTATCGGCTACTATTCAACGACGATACCATTTATCGGCGATTATTCTTAGATGATACCATTCCAGGAACAATCAGTAGGTATGCAAAGGGGACCTGTAAAATTAGTTAACATTTGTACATAAATTTACTCATACTAACTTATTTATCATATTAAAATATACAACGATGAATAGAACATACGAATCCTTCACAGAGGAACCTAAGACTAAGACAACAAAGTTAAAAGTATAATTTCACTCACCCAAGTACCTGGTGGCAGTATCGAGTCCTCAGTACCACTGTCATAATTCATCTCTCAACAAGCCCGATTGGCCGGCTTATATACTACCTGTATGCACGTGCATTGCAGGTAGAAAGTTTCGGCGAGCCTTAATATATTACAGGTAATTAGTTTAGACGAATTTAGCAGAATAGTGATACTATAATGAAATACGACCGTGACAATGTTGTCTCTGAGACGAGCACCAGCAAGCAAAATAAATGCAATAGCGGCATCCTCCTCATCCTTCCGATTTTCAGTAGTTAAGTTCATCGTGGAGCTATCAATAAAACAACTGTTCGCATAACGATAGTTGTGTCTTGTCTTTATCTTATTTTCGGGCTTATTTAATGCTTAATTACTGAGAGGCGTGAAGCTAGCTTGTTGTTCGTTGTTCGGTATTCGCGAATACCGAACAACGAGCTGGTTTGTTGTTCGGTATTCACCAGATATGGAATTAGTAATCTAATAAAGTAACTTTTGTTCGTTATTCGCCAATATGAAACTGCTCTTTCTTCGGATTGACAGAGAAATTGTTAGAATCTATTTCCGAAGAGTTCGAAGTGTTATAATACACTTAGGCTCATAGAAACCCACCTGCGGCGTATTCCCGACAAAAGTACCTTTATTATATTACCAATTCCATACACGGTGAATACCGAACAACAAAAAGTACCTTTATTATATTAATAATTCCATATACGATGAATACCGAACAACAAACCAGCTCGTTGTTCGTTATTCGCCAATACCAAACAACAAACTGGCTCGTTGTTCGTTATTCGCCAATATGTAACAGCTCTTTCTTTGGATAGAAAGAGAAGTTGTTAGAATCTATTTCCCAGAAGTTTGAAGTTTTATTATTCAGTTAGGCTCATAAAAACCCGCCTGCGGCGTGTTCCCTACAAAAGTTATTTTATTATATTACTAATTCCGTATACGGTGAATACCGAACAACAAACCAGCTCGTTGTTCGTTATTCGCCAATACCGAACAACAAACTGGCTCGTTGTTCGTTATTCGCCAATATGTATAAGCTCTTTCTTCGGATAGAAAGAGAAGTTGTTAGAATCTATTTCCCAGAAGTTTGAAGTTTTATTATTCAGTTAGGCTCATAAAAACCCGCCTGCGGCGTGTTCCCTACAAAAGTTATTTTATTATATTACTAATTCCATATACGGTGAATACCGAACAACAAACCAGCTCGTTGTTCGTTTTTCGCCAATACCGAGCAACAAACTGGCTCGTCATTCGTTAATATGTAACAGCTCTTTCTTCGGATAGAAAGAGAAGTTGTTAGAATCTATTTCCCAGAAGTTTGAAGTTTTATTATCCAGTTAGGCTCATAAAACCCCGCCTGTGGCGTGTTCCCTACAAAAGTTATTTTATTAGATTACTAATTCCATATCTGGTAAATACCGAACAACAAACCAGCTCGTTGTTCGTTATTCGCCAATACCGAACAACAAACTGGCTCGTTGTTCGTTATTCGCCAATATGTAACAGCGCTTTCTTCGGATAGAAAGAGAAGTTGTGAGAATCTATTTCCCAGAATTTTAAACCTTTATAATCCAGTTAGGCTTATAAAAACCCGCCTGTGGCGTGTTCCCTGCAAAAAAATCTTTTATTACATTACTAATTCCATATCTGGTGAATACCGAACAACAAACCAGCTCGTTGTTCGTTATTCGCGAATACCGAACAACAAACCAGCTCGTTGTTCGTTATTCGCGAATACCGAACAACAAACTGGCTCCTTGTTCGTTATTCGCGAATACCGAACAACGAACAACAGGCTAACTTCACGTCGCCTAATTACTGAAAGTCTGAGATCAAACACTCTTCCGTTGGTAATGGTTGGAAACTGCTCCATAATGAACAGTGCGGGTCAATTAAATATGTGAATCCAGCACTACCAGGACGTTTAAGTGACTCACTTGTTCACTGCAGTGGTAGTGCAAGTGATGAAGATTCTGATGAACAATCAAACAGGACCTATCTTTTGAATCGGATTCTGATTAGTAAAACTTTGACTTTGACTGGATAAGTTGGTGATGTTGATTATCATGCGTGATTAAATAGTACATGGCTCCATTATTAAGCGTTGATTAAATTAAAATCAAAACCAGTGGACTACAGAGTAGGCCTATATCAGATGATAAATATCGGTGAGTATTATTGCTGGTTGAAACAAATTCATCAAAATTGAAGACATCAACCCCGAAACTATTTACCAGGCCAAAAATGGTGGCCATCTTGGATTTTTCGGCCATATTGGCAAAACTAGTGGCTGGATGGATTTTTGATTGCAATATTCGATTCAGAGACCCTTAAAACATACGAATAGACACATCAGAAGCCTATATTACATAATTTTATATTTTCCCGCCACATCTGACCACCATTTTGAATTTGGCCCTCTAGCGGCTTCCGCCAGCATTTTAGAGAGAGGCACCCAAGCTTAATCGCTTCAGCAGGTTTTTTTCATATAGAAACCACCTTCAAAACAACTTCCCCGCAAATTGGTCACGGATTTTAAGTCTCGTACCCAACTATATGGTAGTTTTGAGAAAATTGTCAACACATTGTGATTTTGGAGATTTTTAAAATCAACCTCTTCGTGATAGGCTAGTGTGTGGCTTGAAAAACGACGTTATCCAAAAGAGATTGTTGACGACAATAGGTCTAACGTTCAGAATGGCAACAGACACTGCACAGGCAATGGAATTAGCTGAGAAAGATTCAATGGAACTTTAAGGGACAACGTCACCAGCCGTCAGTTTAAACAAGTTACATAGAGGAAAATTTGGTGGACATACAAGTAAATCAAAATCTTACGGTTTTAGTACAAGTGGTTACAGCGGTAATCAGAATAAAAGTCAAAGACATTACACCGGTAATCGTCAAAATTTTCAGAGCAAGAATTCTACGCCAGCGGATGTGAAGTGTTTTCGTTGTGGAAATTTTAACCATAAACATTTTAAGTGCCCTTTTAGGAATGAAAAATGTTTCATGTGTCAGGACAGAGGACATATATCTAAAATGTGTAATAAACATCCGATTTCTACAAATAATGTACCAGCCGTAGAATTTGGGTTATGGTCTGTTTACTTTGGTGAGGGAAGGAGAGCCGCTTACACAGTTCGTGTTTTGCTGAATAGTAAAGAAGTTGAGATGGAAGTTGACACTGGTGCAGCGTTGTCAGTAATGCCAGCAAACTTGTATCTTGAACACTTTTCAAATTGTGAATTAAAACCCTCGAGCGTGGTTTTGAAGACTTACTCTGGTGAAGTTTTGAATTTGATGGGTGAATTGGAAATGACAGTCACTTATAATAATCAGACAGTTGTTTGAATGTGTTTTATAGGACTATGTAATGATAATAAGTTTTCAATGTGTTCTTTTGTTTTGCATGTCTAAAGGAAACACTAAATGATACTAACAAAAAAACTTTAAAGTATAATGTATCAATTTAGTTAAATTGTATATTGACACTTATTTAAAGGGGGAGGAAGTGTAGTATATTGTGCATCACGGATAGTCCCGATTTACAGTGTTGCATCATGCGCATGTGCACATGTATTGTCATTAGTTACACGTCTGCTGTGATCATGCGGTTGGAATAAAGCCGCCATCATTGAACAACATGTGTTGGTCTTAGTCTGCATTATGGGGGTAATTTAGGACCAAATATACCACAGTCCCTTCTTTGAATATGAAGCTTATTGTATTTATTGTAGAAGGTAATTGTCGCTTTTTTCAAATTCTTTGAAAGAGTTGACGTCGGAGATGATTTATAAATAATTCCTTTCCCACTGTTTTCATTGTTTTTATACAGCACATGAGAATTTGCACATGATGACAATAAGTTAGTATATGAATCCACACAGTGGAATCAACGTTGTAATGGTGTGGGTCTGACGTAACAACATGGACGCCTGATTTTGCCAACAAGAAAATCTGAGTGAACTTTATGGATTTTCTCTAACTCTTAGATTATAAAGTGGATTCTAATGTTATATAAGGACGATATATTATGCAAAGGTACGATACATCCATAATTTATTTACTGAAATATCATAAACATCACTAAAACGGACGTAAAACATTGTGAACAGGACAGGTGAACACTATTAATAGACCTTGACCTCGTCCAACAACACACCAAAATGTCCACACAAAATCGTAACAAACGATACAAGCCCGACACTAGCAGTTCATCATCAACAAGCATAAACGATTTCCTGGATACAATATGCACGGGAGAGGAATCAATTCGTTCATTCTGTCGTGAAGTACTTAAACATGATGCCATTGTGTGTGAACTTTCAAAGAATTTTCAAGGAGCCATTTCAAAACAGATACAACCGATTTACGATAGAATATCAAAACTTGAAGATGATATTGACGAGATGCAGCAATACTCGAGGCGAACCTGCTTGAAAATAGCGGGCATCAAGGAAACAAAAGAAGAGAACACTGATGTTTTAGCCCTTGATCTTATTAATCAGCATATATTAAAAGGTGAAAAACTTTCTTTAAGTAATATTGGTCGCACACATAGAGTAGGGCCGAAGAGCTTACCCCAACGCGACATCATCGTCAGATTTGTAAGCTACAGGGACAGGGCTGCTGTGTATGCAAACAAAAAAAATTTAAAATGAAAATCAGCTGGATGAATTTAGATATAAACAAAATACACAGGTATTAGAATATGACAATGCAGGTAGTCAACAGATGGAAGCTGAAAATGTAAACAGGGACGAACGACTTGTGATTCAACCACTAGTTGACATAAATACACTGATAAACAAAAGACAGCAGTCCTTGGTAGATTTTGGTCGGATAACCTCAACCCCAAGACATTCTACAAAACATGATTCTTCCTCTGAACTGAACTTTTAATATTATGATATGTTAATTTAACATCTTTATAAAGTAAGTTGATGTATATCTATCTTATAACTAATTACATTCAATTCAATGTATTATTGAAACCCTATTATTTGATCTTATAGTAAACCCCTGTCTATATCAACATAGACCCTACCTCAATATAATAATGTGATGTTTACTATTTGACAATATCACTTGATCTCTTAACATACCCACTTTTTGTCTACATGAACATAGACCATACTCCTATATAGAAATTTGATTGATATATCAACCTAGACTTAACTTTAATACAAAAATCTAATGGTTAATATTTGATCTTAATAAATGTCTACATACTATAATATACATAACTCTAATGTTTATTATTTGATTTATATTGTATCTAACTTTAGTCTATATCAACATAAACTGTACAATAGTATAGAGAACTGATATATCAACATAGCTTTATTTCAATATAGAAATCTAATATTAGTATGTATCAATGATCCTTAGACTCTACATCAATGAAATAAGTTTTATTAACTATGTCATAATATACATACTCTTGGTCTATACCAATGTAAAAATATGTCATAAAATATCCACCCTTAGTCTATATCAACATAGACTTTACTTCAACAACAAAGAAAAATGTTTTATTAAGTGATGTTATATTATACCTACCTTTAGCCTATATCAACATAGACTCTACATCAATATAGAAATATGTTTTATTAATTGATGTCATATTATACTTACCTTTAGTCTATATGAATATAGACTCTTACTCCAATATATAAAGATGTTTTATCAATTGATGTCATATTATACCTACTTTAAGTCTATATGAACATAGACTATACCTCAATAAAGAATGGTTTGTTGTGGTTTTTTTATATATATCAACACAGACTTTACATCAATATAGAAATATGTTTTATTAATTGGTGTCATATTATACCTACCTTTAGTCTTTATGAACATTGACTCTACCTTAAAGGAGCTAAGTATTTAAGTCAGTATCATCCAAAATCTTCAACATTGAAAACACGAATTATTTGTCAATTTAAATCAAAATTAATGCTGTGATCTAACTGGAAAAAGATGGACTTCTGATATCAAATATTTAAGACAAAATAAATATTTTACCATTGGTACACGAATCGTATACCATAATGCGTTTCAGCCCCAGTTCTAGCAAGAGACTCGAAGAACGAGGCTAGAAACATTGTACCAAATCAAACGGCGTATGTAGACTGGAATAACTAGACGCTAAAAAAATGCCTTAGGTTGACACTGCTGGTTTATTTCGCCGAACATAACTGATTTGAAATTAGAGTAAAAACGGAAACCATTGAATGCAAATCAGTTTATATACACTCATATTACCTTATTATATGCGTTGTGACCCACTTGAGTCAATTTCTAGGTCCCAAATGTTAGCGATTTAGCTCCTATAATATAGAATATGTGGGTTTTTTTTCATAACTAACCCACTTTTAGTCTATATCAACATACACTCTTACTTCCATATCTTTTATTAATTGATGTCATATTATACTCACCTTTAGTCTATATCAACATAGTCTCTTACCTTTAGTCTATATCAACATAGTCTCTTACCTTTAGTCTATATGAACATAGACTATTACCCCAATATAGAAATGTGTTTTATTGATAGATGTCATATCATACTTTAGTCTATATCAACATAGACTCTTACATCAATACTTCAATATATAAATATGTTTTATTACTGGATGTCAAATTAAACCTGACTTAGTCTATACCAATATGGAAATATGTCTTATTAATTGATGGCACATTATACTTACTTTTTGCCTGTATCAACATAAACTCTTACTTCAATATATAAATGTTTTATTAATTGATGTCATATTATACTTTAGTCTGGATAAACATAGACTCTTACTTCAATATGGAAATATGTCTTATAAATCGATGTCATATTATACTTTAGTCTTTTTCAACATGGACTCTTAAATCAATATGTTTTATTAATAGATGTTATAGTATACTTACCTTTAGACTATATCAACATAGACTCTTACTTCAATATGGAAATAAGTTTTATTAATTGATGTCATATTATACTTTAGTCTATATCAACATAGACTTTATATCAATATATAAATATGTTTTATTAATTGGTGTCATAAACTCTAAATCAATATAGGAAACTGATATATCAACATAGTTTTACTTCAAAATAGAAATCTAATACTATTTAATCCTTAGTCTTATCGAGATAGACTCTATATCAATGAATTTTGTTTTATTAACTGTATGTGTCATAATATACATACTCTTGGTCTATATCAACATGGACTCCTGCCTCAACGTAGAAATATGTCATAAAATATTCACCCTTAGTCTATATCAACATAGACTTTACTTCAATAAAGAAAAAATGTTTTATTAATTGATGTTATATTATACCTACCTTTAGCCTATATCAACATAGACTCTACATCAATATAGAAATATGTTTTATTAATTGATGTTATATTATACTTACCTTTAGTCTATATGAACATAGACTCTACCTCAATAAAGAATGGTTTGTTGGGGTTTTTTTTATATGTAATAGTTATTAGCACACTTTCCAGGTGTATCGGTGAATATCAGGACAGTTTTGGTCGGGGGCTCAGCCGAGGCGGAGCCGAGGCGGCCCACGACCAAAACTGTCCTGATATTCACCGATACACCGAGGAAAGGTGCTAATAAGTTACTTACATCACATTTCTATCGAGTATTGTGAAGCAAAATGTGAAAAATAGTATTTATTATCGAGTCGTTTCAACCGAAAAGTGACAAATAATTTCAGCTCTTTTATTTATCCCTTTCTGTGCCTCACGTTACATTTCATGGTAGTATTTACACGTGCGTCTTGTTGTGAAACCCGAGCGTGAAACAGCCACGTGTTTGTTTAGACCACATCGTCAAAACAATTTGTCTATGGCGTAGAGGACTGCGATGATATTAAATGTAGTGTAAAGGAAATTCGAAACGTGGGTCGTTCCTGGTGACAGTATGCATCGGCGCATAGTTCGTCCGTTGAAATTTAATTGTAATGAAATTTATAACTTTCTAGGCGTTTTTTTTATATCCTGCTTATTTTCAAGGCTTGTGAAGTGTCTAGCAAGAGAATCACAATTAGTTAAAATAATTATTCAATATTCTCATTTATATGTTTTGCATAATAAATCAAACCAAATTATGGAGTAGATGCCAATTGATATGTGTAATAATTGTTTTTTGTAATATGTTGTTATGTTGATTTTATGTCATTGCGTATATTTTTGCACTGCCATGGAGTTCCTACCGGTTTGTTTTGTTACTATGATTTTGATTAGTCTCATGTACCTTAACCGAGTGCAGTATGAAACAAATAGTTATCATTGCGATCTGGGTCGGACTAAACGTCGGCTTCTTATTGCTTGATAACTTTCTTAATCGGTATGAAAGTATCCGTGTATCAGAAATGAACAGTACTCTTTTTAAAAAGTGTACTGTTCATTTCTGATACACGGATACTTTTACGCATGTATTGGAAATGAACAGGACAGTTTCATCAAAGGTTGCCATTGGCAACGAGTAGAAGTGGGATGTAAGATGTCATAACATACCCACCTTTAGTCTATATGAACATAGACTCTTACTTCAATATAAAAAATATGTCTTATTAATTGATGTCACATTATACTTAGCTTTAGTCTGTATCAACTTAGACTCTTACCTTATGAATATAGACTATTACCTCAATAAAGAAATATGTTTTATTAATAGATGTCATATCATACTTTAGTCTATATCAACATAGACTCTTACTTCAATATATATATATGTTTTATTACTGGATGTCAAATTAAACCTGCCATTAGTCTCTATCAATATGAAAATATGTCTTATTAAGTGATGTTATATTAACCTACCTTTATTCTACTTCAATATAGAATATGGTTTGATTTTTTTTTTATTTTATATAGACTTTATATCAATATATAAATATATTTTACCAATTGATGTCTATATCAACATAGACTCTATATCAATATAGATATGTTTTAGTAATTGATGTCATAATATACTGAAACTTTGCCAATAGCATCATAGACTCTTACTTCAATATACAAATATTTATATTATTTGTCATAAATTTATATATATCTTGTTCTTTTACATCAACATAGGTAATAATAGAAACTTTGTAATCTAATTATTATACCGTTTTAAACATAATCCAAATTGTTTACTCAATCCTGAAATGGCGTACTGGACCTAAAATCGAAGGTAAAATGTGCACGTGAAATAGGTTGTAAATATATTTTGTTTTCTTATATTTGTTATTGCCATACTATATATTATACACAATTAATTGCACTTGCATTCATGGGTAAGTTACAACACAGCTATTGTAATTGTCGAGGCTTATTATTCCGTCCGTCATACCTTTCACCATTGTATCGTCCGTCAATCTGTCGTCCTTCATCTAACTGCCCTTTTGTTTCTTATTTACCGATCACCTCTTTGAAACTTGCGACCCCCCAAACTGTAATTTCGTTACTTCTTGTTCTTTCAGGTGACATTGTGTCAAACCCTGGTCCTGCAAAAGTTAATTTGTTATCTTTCGTTCATCTGAATGTAAGGAGTTTGCGACACAAGGTAGATCTCATCTCAGTAGAATTAGATGATTATGACATTCTCTCAATATCTGAAACCTGACTCAATAGTAACATCTTAGATAGTTCAATTTCCATTCCATCATATCATACACCTGTTAGGAAAGATCGCACAACTAATAGTGGTGGTGGGGTTGCTGTGTATGTCCGGAAATCTCTGTCGTATAAAAGACGCTGTGATTTAGAAGTTGATGGTACAGAGTGTATATGGCTCGAGATTGCAACATCAAACGAACGATTTTTATTTGGTACTTTCTATAGACCTCCAAACTCTAAAATATGTGTAAATAAACTACTTTTAACCTTGCCCTATTTGATGATGTTGGGAAATGCTTTATTTTGGGAGATTTTAATGTTGATATATTGACTCAAACTAATTCCTTTATTCATGAAGCCATAAATTTTTATAATTTGAATCAATTAATTGACTCTCCTACCAGATATAACAAGTCTGGCTGTAATTCACTTTTAGACCTGATTTTAACAAATTCACCCACATATGTCAAGAATTCTGGTATTTTATCTAATTTTTGTAGCGACCATTGCCCTGTGTACTGTCAACTTTCATTTAGCAGGCCAAAAATTCACTGCTTTAAAAGAGTTATCTGGGACTACAACAACATTGATTTATTCGGCCTTATCACAGACACTGTTAATACTGATTGGCAATCACTTTTTGCAGATAGTGATGTGGATGAATCATGTATCAAATTCACAAATGAGTTGACGAGTATAGCAAAAACAAATATTCCAAATAAAGTAGTTACAATTAGACCTAGAGACAAGCCATGGATGAACAATGAAATTAGGAAACTCAGCAAATTCAAAAATAAACTTCATAAGAAAGTCAGATTTGGCAACCCACTGGGCAGATTTTCGCAAAACACGGAATGACTATATCTTTTTAATTCGGCAATGCAAAAAACAGCACTTCGAAAAGGTGGACACTTTGGCAAACACTGGTAATAATTTTGGCACTAAATCCTGGTGGAAATTGATCAACTCATTTGTGAAAGATAAGGATTCACACACCGATTCTATTCCACCGTTAAGTGACAATAACATCACACATTTTACCCCACAAGACAAAGCAAATTGCCTTAATGATTATTTTGTTCGTCAGGCAGCACTAGATGATACATATCACTCACTCCCTTCATTGAAATATGCACAACATTCGATTACTAACATTGTTTTATCTCCCAAAGAAGTTAAAGACGTGCTTGATTGTATTGATACTTCCAAGGCTACAGGACCTGATAAAATTAGTGGTAAACTGTTAAAAACAATTTCAGCCCCGATTTCTAATCCACTCTGTTATATTTTCAATCTATCTCTCAAAAGCCTTAAATTCCCCTCAATATGGAAAGTTGCAAATGTTTCAGCGCTTCATAAAAAAGGAAATAAATCTGAATGTTGTAATTATCGACCTATTTCATTGCTATGTATTTTATCAAAAATCTTTGAAAAATGTGTTTATAAGCACGTCTTTAACTTCTTTCGGGATAACGCAACACTAACAAAGTTCCAAAGCGGCTTTATACGTGGAGATTCAACTATCTATCAACTCATTGACATGAACCACTTCTTTCTTTCGGCAATTGATAAAGGCAGCCACACGAGAACGGTGTTCTGTGACATCAGTAAAGCTTTTGACAGGGTCTGGCATGCTGGTCTATGTCAGAAGCTTGACGCCTCTGGTGTCGGGGGTGATCTACTCCACTGGTTTAGAAGCTATCTATGCAACAGACAACAAAAAGTAGTACTGAGTAGTGTCTCCTCTGACCCCAGGGAAGTAACTGCTGGTGTTCCACAGGGCTCTGTTATCGGACCTTTACTCTTTTTGATATATATAAATGATATTATCGAAAACATAGAATCAAATATAAAACTATTTGCCGACGATACGTCACTTTATATATCAATCGAAGATCCGACCGAATGCGCGCGTGTTTTAAATTCAGATATTGAGAGAGTAAATGAATGGTCAAAGAAATGGCTGGTATCCTTTAATCCCCTCAAAACAGAAACTCTCACGATTTCAGTTAAAACACAGCAAAATTTACCTCACCTTTTTATGGGGTCGGTGCAAATTAAAGAAGTAAACGAACACAAACATCTTGGTCTTTTCTTTCAGTCTAACGGTAAATGGGATTCGCATGTAAATTCAATCAATCAAAAAGTGTATAAACTTATTAACTATTTTCGTTCATTGAAATACCGGTTAAACAGAAAATCACTCAAAACGATATATACCTCTTTCATACTACCACATTTTGATTATGGGGATATTATATGGGACGGCTGCACACATCACTTGTCCAATCAGCTTGAACACCTGCAGCTTGACGCACTCCGCACTATTTGCGGGGCTGTAAAAGGAACCAGCCATTCCGATCTTTATAGCGAGACAGGTTTCATTACCCTTCGTGAAAGACGCAGGCGACATAAGCTAAGTTTGATTTACAAAATATTAACTAATTTAACCCCAGACTATCTCTCTGCTCTTATTCCTTCCAGATCTGTTTCTTATAATCTTCGTAATAACAATATCCCTGAATTCTATTGTCGAACTTCTCTCTTCTATAACTCATTCTTTCCCTCTGCAGTCAGACTCTGGAATTCTCTACCTGATACGGTCAAACATTTACCCTCCCTTAGCTCTTTCAAAACATCTCTCTAAATCTGATACTTTACCTCCAAACTATTTTGATCATGGCTCTAGAAAACATCAAATAATTCATTCCAAACTCCGCCTTAATATGAGCGATTTAAACGGTCACAAATTTCTAAGACATATTCATCAAAATCCTTCTTGTAATTGTGGACATCAGTTTGAAGATAGCTATCATTACTTACTAGTTTGCCCCTTGTATTTGGATGAACGACGGATAACAATTGAGACTCTTTTAATACAACAGAGAAACATAAAAATACTACTTTCTGGATCTTCCGAACTTACCTATGCTACTTATTGCTCCATATTTTCGATAGTTCATAATTTCATAGAAATTACAAAACGATTTTAATTTTTTAATAAGTTAAGCATTATTTATATGTATACATATGTGCGTGTATATGTATATATATATGTGTGTGTGTGTATGTATGTATGTATATATAATTATTATTGTTAAATACCAATATTATTATCCCACTTTGAATGCATGTGCAATTGACTGATTGATTGAATATAGCCATATTTATGTATTATATTTTAAATAGTCTACATATTTCCTTTGTTTTATTAGTTTACATGTTATAATTTTGGGGAGAGGGATTATATAGGCTTTGCCTGTTTCCCAATCCTAACATTCAATAAAATATTGTTTTAAAAAAAAAAAAAAAAAAAAAAAAAAAATTGAACAACAATGGATGTGGAATATTCAGTATAGTCATAAATAGTATAAATAGGGCACAGGGACTTGAAGGGATTAAAATAAAACTTCTTACTACTGCTTGACTATAACTAGCCTATATGATCAAGGGATGGCAGACGCCATCTTAGTTCTGACTTTTTTTATGATATATTGTCTCGTGTCATCTCACAATACTCACTAGTTCTGACACGTCATGTCATTTTTATTGCCAACGAGACTTTATTTGAATATTATTCACCTTCCGATGTAATTAAATTTGTCCTTTTACAGCGTTATTAATAACAAATCAAACTTAAAAAGCTATCATTTACCGATATTCAACTTGCCGAATATTCCTTTATAAACCTATCATTACTCGATATGTGCGTAGGAACTGGGTGATCAAGTCTCAATCAACAGCGGCCTGGCTTCGTAAGTTCTATAACGTGATAAAGCCTACGAAGCGAGGCCGCTGTTAGGCGAAACTCGATCACCCAGTTCCTATGCACATATAGAGTAATGATAGGTTTATAAAGGAACTGGTGACATGAAGTGTTAGAACTAGTGAGTATTGTGAGATGAATTCAGACGATTCATGGTATCTCAGTCAAAACAAAGATGGCGTAGTGACTTACCTTCTTGTATTTATTAAGCAGTGGTAAGAAGTTTTATTTTAATTTATTTTAATCCCTTCAAGTGCCTGTGAAATAGGGTTAACAAGAGTTGTTGATAACGGTAGTTTTACATCATCCGATTTAATTATGTTAAATATCGAGGTGTTAAAAGATATTTCTGAGTCTTTTAAGGAATCGTAGTTTGACCGTTGAAGAAGACGGAAATGGGGGTGAGCTTGCAAGATCCCGACTAATCATATAACCGGATTAGATTTACAGAAAAAAACTGATTCTTTAACATCTTTAATCCCAGTTGCTATACACTGTATAAATAACATTTGTTACATTGGTTATATTGGTTGGTTATTTGATCTAAAATAAAACAAAATATATCTATCTTACAAACTGGCAGATAAATCAGACTTCCGATAGAATTACAACTGTCATGAATTGAGAATTAGACACAAATATAAGTTACAATAAACACAGATATACAAAATATGCAATTGCTATAACTTTAATCAAGTTTAAAACAGATATGTCAAATAATATGTCAAATAAATAAGAATTCAGTAAAATGTATAGTTACTTCTATGGTGGGACTGGTCGCTTCTGTTAACAGAATGGTTTTAAACAAACTAATAAGTGACACGCAGGCCGCTTTCTTAACAGCAGGAAAAGCACGTGCAACAACAAAAAAGAGAAACAGTTTGGAATGAGACCACTGATAATTTTTAACAGTAAACAGAACATCCTCCCCCCCCCCCCCGGATGAGGAATTATTCCTCATCAAATTCGTAACCGTTTGCAGGTAATAAAACAGCTATCTTGGTAATTGATCTTGTATATTCAGAGTCTTGACATTTAACTTTAACATTTATAACACAGTTATCAGCTCCTGGATAAACTTCGATAACTCGACCGATTGTCCACTTTCCTCGAACAGAATTTTGATTATTAACAATAACTATATCATCCATACAGACATTGCGTCTCTGTTTGTTCCATTTCTTACGCGGCACTAATAATGGTGAAACGTCTCGTGACCATTGTTTCCAAAAAGAGTCCACAAGTTTGTGAACAAATTCTAACCTTTTTCTCGGGTTTCAAGTGTCTCTAAAGGGTCCCTGTGCTACATGACTCGAGGCACGACCGAGCAGAATATCATTTGGACACAAATACGAACCATCATTTGGGTCGTTTGGAATCCTACCAATAGGGCGTTGATTAACGAAATTTGCGCATTCTAATAGATAAGTATAAAGTTCAAACGGTGTCAATAATTGTTTTCCAATGGATTTCCTTAATGCTGTTTTACACACTTTAACCACTGATTCAGCACAACCATTTTGATGTGGGACAGCGGGCGTAGAAAATCTCCATTGCATTCGATTAAAAGAGCAAAAGTCTTTCAAATTCTCAGTGTCTATTCCTTTACTCATGTATCTCAATTCTTTTTCAGCTCCTACAAGTTGAGAACCATTATCACTAATCATTAACGTAGGTGTTCCTCTTATAGAAAAAAAAATATTCTTAGAACCTGAAGAAAGACTTGAGTTGAATAATCGACGCCCAGTTCTAGGTGAACAAATCTAGTGTTTAAACATGTAAACAAAACTCCGTAATGTTTAGTTGTCTTATTTCTGCCAAATTTAACGCTGTACAGTCCAAAATAGTCGACTGCGGTATTGTAAAAAGGAGGGGTAAACGGCGCCAAGCGAAACTTAGGCAAGTCCGTCATAAACTGACTTTCAGTCCGGTGTTCAAACTCTCGACAGGAAACACATCTAAATTTGACAGTGTTTGAAAACAGTAGCGACAATTTGGTTATGATAATGACGGGTAATTAGTAACGAAATTCTGTGGTCGTTGGGTAACAAAACTGGATGTTTCGATTCAAACGAAATAACTGCTTCTTTCAGGCGACCGCCAACCCGAATTATTCCATTTTCATCTGTAAATGGACTAAATGATTTGAATTTCCCTTTTAAATGACGATCGTGTAAACCAATTTGCCCGTGTTTATCCAGTAATTTTCAGATAACGGCTCTTTACAGGTATCTTTGTTTCGGATTTTAGCAAGTAAATTGTAAATAAACCTTCTGACATAGGCAGTAACTCTAAGCAACTTATTAAAGCTGGAGAAATTATTGCTATCCATTTTGCACTCTTTAACAGTGACAGCATTAACAGAGATAATTTTTCGAGTTTCTAATTGTGTTTCTACTTCAGTAGGTTTTATTGTATCAGTTGGCCAGTTTTCTTTTTCTGTATATAGGAATTCAGATCCGTTTTCCATCTTTTCGTAAGTTGTTTAACTGATATGCCTCGGGAAATATCATCTGCTACATTATCTTCGGAACGAATATGTAACCACTAGGATGAATCAGTTATGTCTTGAATTTCACCAATATTTGCTGATGCAAAAGGTTTGTACTTCCGGGCATGACCTTGAATCCAGGCAAGAACTATCGTACAAAGAACACTGATTTTTCTATGTTCATTCGAATTTCTTCCAAGATAAATTTATACAATCGAGCGGAGATTACAGCTGCTTGTAGCTCAAGTTGTGGAATTGTCAATGTTTTCAACGGCACTACACGTGACTTAGCAGCAACAAATCGAACAGCATATCCAAAATTAGTTTTCCATCTCAGGTAAGCAGAAGCGCCGAATGCTTCATCGGAAGCATCTGAAAATATACAAAGTACAGGTAAGCCAAAGGATTCTACAGGTGTTAAGCACCTTTCAAATTCAACACAGTTAAGTTCGTTCATTTCAGTAAAGAGACTGGTCCATTCAGTGTGAACAGATTGGGGCAGGCTTTCATCCCAATCCAGACCCATTTGCCAGAGTTTTTGCATACCAATCTTCATGCGGATCAAAAAAGCAGCAGCTAAACCAATCGGGTCAAATATCTTCACTATCTTAGTTTTGTTAGACTTTCTAGTGTCTTCGTATCCACTGATGAATATTTATGTTGGCTGTTGTTAACTTTAAATGTGAAAACATCCTTGATGTTGTTCCATACTACACCCAGAACCTTTTCTTCACTCATGCTTTCCAATAGTTTTAATTCATTTGACTCAGTTTCTGTTGCAGTAAACAGCATTTTATTAGATGTCCAACCCTTTACTTTAAACCCACCTTGAGCTAAAACCTGATCAATATCTAATGTCAGTTTACTGGCTTCTTCTATGTTTGTGACAGAAGCACATATGTCATCCATGTAGGTATTCTCTTTTAGGGCCTGGACTGCTTTGGGGAATAAGGTTTCAGCTTTTTCGGCAGTTTTCTTCAAAGCTATCTGCGCCATGGCAGGGGCTGGTTTATCTCCAAACGTTAAGACACTCTTTATATAAACATCTGGTTTATTTTCGATCTTCAAATTTCTCCACAAGAAACGGTGTACATGCTGATCAGCTTCCGGTATTAAAACTCTATGATACATCTTGGAAATGTCTGCACAAAAAACAACTTTGTGTTGACGGAATCTTAAAATTACCCCGAACAAATTATTCAGTAAATCAGGGCCTTTCATCCAGTACTCATTTAAACAGTGGCCTTGGTAATTTGCAGATGAAGGTGTACTTTTCTTTTTTTGGTCTAACTACAGCATGGTGAGAAATATAATGAACAGGGTCGTGGAAATTTTCTACTTCAGATTCAGTCAGTTGCAAACTTCATTTCAACCAGTTCCGTCATTTGCTCATCATAGATTCTAGCATGTTCAGGTGACTTCAGTAAACGTTGCTCAGTTGATTTTAATTTGCATTCAGCTTGTGATCGGTTGTCTGGTAACAGTTTTGGATCATTTTTCCATGGAAAGGGAACTAACCATTGGTTTCCAATCTTTTGACAGGAATCTTCAATTATTCTGTACTCTTCTAGTTCAACCGGGCTAAGTTTACTGGGTTTACAATTATATGTATTTCTAGTAACACCCATAGATTCAGTGGACCAAAACTATGTCATATCAACCGGAACTGACATTGCTACGTGGTAAATGTGGTTATCGTAGATAGGTTTATCAGACATTGTAGCACCATATATTACCCAGCCTAAAGGCGAATGTCTTGCTATGAGTTTATCACTTTCCCTTATTTCGCCATTGTGCATCCGTACATGACCAATACCTATCAGAAGATCAACTGTTCCTTCAACAGGCATTATTATTCTTCACTGCCTTTAGACGATCATCAATTTTCATAGCGGTAAATTTCTGACACTGGTCAACAAAATGGGTCGAGTTCTTACATAACCAACATTTGAAATGATTACTATTTTGACTTTCAGAGCTAGCTACATGATTGACGTTATATTTGGACGGTTGTTGATTGGAGCTGGTGGGTGCATTGGCTCTTATTCTGGACTTCATTTCTGTATTCATCCAAGCTAATAAATCTTCTAAAGACGCAGACCGTTTTTCTCTTTCTAAATGACGAAACAAAACTTTTCTATCTTCAATGTTCATCTTTTGTTCAATGATTGCTAACATGTGGTTATTATTCATGTCATTAGGGCGACCAATTTCTTTCAGGGTGTTATAACTTTTTCTTATAAGATGAACTACATCACAAAAGCGGCTATCTTCATCATCTCGTAGTGGACAGAAACGGTTTATATCTTGTGTAATAGTATCGGTAATAAATCTAGGATCTCCATAAATAGAATCAAGATATTCAAAAGCAGCATCGTAATCACAACCGATTCCCCTAATTAAATCAAAAGGCTTGTTCATCAGACAAGAGCGTAACAAAGTTATTGCATCTCGTTTACTGTATTTCGAACCGATCATGTGCAAAAAATCGGACTTAAAGGTAAAATATTCTCGAACATCTCCACTAAATTTGGGCGTTTTCAGTTTCTCCATTTTAAAACTACAGACATCAGTGTGTTGGACAGGTATGTTAGATACAGCATTACTCGGACCACCGACTGAACGACCGTTTCTCGGTTCATTGTAAACAGGAATATTGTCATAATCACTTGGAATAACAGCCGGATTTCCATTACTCGGAATAACAGCAGCAGTTTCATTTGTCGAGTTAGCGACATTATCAGGACTAGTATTCGGGTCACTAGAAACATTGACAACTGGGTTAGCAGAGGTAGGCACATTCTGTAAAACAGGATCAGAAACATTAATATTAACCGAATCGGGTTGATTACTGGCAGACGTTGTGTGTGGTGAAGCAGGTAATTGATCGGGACTAGGTAGGTTCTCTACAGAAACAGTATCTTTATTAGATTTAGTAGGTGTCGTATTCGCTGTCTTTAGTTCTAATGTCTTTAATTAAGTAGTCTTTGGCATACATTGTATATTGTGACGTGGGTTTGCACTTCATCTAAACATGCTTCGGCGACATCAAATTCATTATCATCATCTAACATTTCCGTGTAATCAGTATGTTTTTCTACAAGGTTATCAAACACTGTGTCAATTTTCAAAACAATTTCTGTAATTTCTTCTTTGTCTCGATGTTCATTAATTAATCTATCAAGCACGTTTCCTAGTCTAGTAATACCAGCTTTACAGGTTCGTCTCTTCTTCTTTGCTTCGGAGACCAAATCTTTTATTCTCTCAGATTCAGACATTTTTATTTACAGTTCAGTTCAAAAATGAAGATTTTTACTCACAGGTCAGCAGAATTGTGGTGAAGCAGGTAATTGATCGGGACTAGGTAGGTTTTCTACAGGATCAGTATCTTTATTAGATTTAGTAGGTGTCGTATTCGCTGTCTTTAGTTCTAATGTCTTTAATTAAGTAGTCTTTGGCATACATTGTATATTGTGACGTGGGTTTGCACTTCATCTAAACATGCTTCGGCGACATCAAATTCATTATCATCATCTAACATTTCCGTGTAATCAGTATGTTTTTCTACAAGGTTATCAAACACTGTGTCAATTTTCAAAACAATTTCTGTAATTTCTTCTTTGTCTCGATGTTCATTAATTAATCTATCAAGCACGTTTCCTAGTCTAGTAATACCAGCTTTACAGGTTCGTCTCTTCTTCTTTGCTTCGGAGACCAAATCTTTTATTCTCTCAGATTCAGACATTTTTATTTACAGTTCAGTTCAAAAATGAAGATTTTTACTCACAGGTCAGCAGAATTGTGGTGAGGCAGGTAATTGATCGGGACTAGGTAGGTTCTCTACAGAATCAGTATCTTTATTAGATTTAGTAGGTGTCGTATTCGCTGTCTTTAGTTCTAATGTCTTTAATTAAGTAGTCTTTGGCATACATTGTATATTGTGACGTGGGTTTGCACTTCATCTAAACATGCTTCGGCGACATCAAATTCATTATCATCATCTAACATTTCCGTGTAATCAGTATGTTTTTCTACAAGGTTATCAAACACTGTGTCAATTTTCAAAACAATTTCTGTAATTTCTTCTTTGTCTCGATGTTCATTAATTAATCTATCAAGCACGTTTCCTAGTCTAGTAATACCAGCTTTACAGGTTCGTCTCTTCTTCTTTGCTTCGGAGACCAAATCTTTTATTCTCTCAGATTCAGACATTTTTATTTACAGTTCAGTTCAAAAATGAAGATTTTTACTCACAGGTCAGTAGAATTGTGGTGAGGCAGGTAATTGATCGGGACTAGGTAGGTTCTCTACAGAATCAGTATCTTTATTAGATTTAGTAGGTGTCGTATTCGCTGTCTTTAGTTCTAATGTCTTTAATTAAGTAGTCTTTGGCATACATTGTATATTGTGACGTGGGTTTGCACTTCATCTAAACATGCTTTGGCGACATCAAATTCATTATCATCATCTAACATTTCCGTGTAATCAGTATGTTTTTCTACAAGGTTATCAAACACTGTGTCAATTTTCAAAACAATTTCTGTAATTTCTTCTTTGTCTCGATGTTCATTAATTAATCTATCAAGCACGTTTCCTAGTCTAGTAATACCAGCTTTACAGGTTCGTCTCTTCTTCTTTGCTTCGGAGACCAAATCTTTTATTCTCTCAGATTCAGACATTTTTATTTACAGTTCAGTTCAAAAATGAAGATTTTTACTCACAGGTCAGCAGAATTGATCAGCTAGGTTTACAGGTATTGAACACACAGTATTACGGGTTAGCAGATACACAGACTGTAGATAACTAACAGGTTAGCAGACAGAGTTTCTACGTGTTACCAGATATTTCCATGCTTTTTCAGTCCCAGGTTAGCAACAAAAGTAGTGACAGGCTCCTTTTTCGTCAGAACAGAAATCAAATTTTATGGACCGTTGAAGAAGACCGAAATGGGGGTGAGCTTGCAAGATCCCGACTAATCGTATAACCGGATTAGATTTACAGAAAAAACTGATTCTTTAACATCTTTAATCCCAGTTGCTATACACCGTATAAATAACATTGGTTACATTGGTTATATTGGTTGGTTATTTGATCTAAAATAAAACAAAATATAGCTATCTTACAAACTGGCAGATAAATCAGACTTCTGATAGAATTAGAACTGTCATGAATTGAGAATTAGACACAAATATAAGTTACAATAAACACAGATATACAAAATATGCAATTGCTATAGCTTTAATCAAGTTTAAAACAGATATACCAAATAATATGTCAAATAAATAAGAATTCAGTAAAATGTATAGTTACTTCTATGGCGGGACTGCTCGCTCCTGTTAACAGAACCGTTTTACACAAACTAATAAGTGACACACAGGCCGCTTTCTTAATAGCAGGAAAAGCACATGCAACAACAAAAAAGAGAAACAGTTTGGAATGAGACCACTGATAGTTTTTAATAGTAAACAGAACAGTAGTCAACAGCTTTAATATAGGAAGAAGAACTACTCATGTTGAAATCTGGTAGTCTGAGTCAATGTAATGTTTCCAGTTATTTTTCCTTGGCGGCCATTGATAATGCCGATCTGTTGTTAGGTCCAGCCAAACTAATCTTCAATTATCAGTACGGTAAGTGAAATAAACCATCGCATATTGAAATGGAAACAAACAAGGTTTATATAACCCGTGCATAATTTTTATGAGTCACGTTATAATAAATCGCAAATATCAGTGAATTTCTAAATAGTTAAAGAAAAGGTGACTGATAAAGTATATCGGTCAAATGTAAACATACTCTTAATAACGCAGAGGAGTAAAACTTCAATATACCTCACATCAGAACGTTCGCCACGTTATAATAAATCGTGAATATCAGCAAATTTCTAGAGTTAATTACAGGTGACAAATAAAGTAGATATCGGCAGATCATCGGAGACAGACATTTTAAATATTTTGACAGTTAATAGCTGATCAAAAAGTTCTTGTTTATAATTACGACAAACAGCAAATCAGTATACATCTATTTCACATAAAAATGTTCCTGGCGATCACGCACACATAATAGAGTAAAAATTAATCATTTCCAATATCGATAAATGTATAATTTATCGAAAATCAAACTCAATGCCGTTTGAAGGTAACGGCGGGTTTTGGAAAATCACTGTATAATTCCTGATTCATTACAAATGGCTTGTTCTCTTGAGCATATCATGTATGTTCATTTGTTTGTGGACAATCTAGAATCACAATTTTTATTCACTTTTGATCAAACTTAAAATGTACAAGCTTGATTTTGGAGCGAATGAAATTTGTACGCGAAAACTTGATTGAAGAAACGGTATATAAAAATTTATTATACCATTAAAACCATCCAGGTTGATTTTATATCAAGGAGTGTTCGGAATTGGATACCACCATCCTCCAGCGTTTTCAGGAATTTGTACCGAGAAGCACCTTTCTTGGTTAAGTACATTCTATCATTTTCACACCAAAGGATTTGCTTGACTATTTTATAAGCTATCATTTCCTTAATGTTGGTGATTTCAAGTCTCTTATCAGGTTTGGATTTTGTTAATATAATTGCATCACACTAAGATTTATTATCTGCAATACACACTAAAGGTATTTGTTTTCTTGTTACAATGTGACAAGGCAAATGTAAATGCAATCTCCCATTGCTAATGTTTCTCCAGAGAGAGTGCTTCTAACCACATGTCAAATTTTCGAATAGTTCCAACTTCCAACATATTAGTTAAAATTCCCATCTCGCCATTCATTAATAATAATAAATGACTCAATGAGTTCCACGAAGGATAATTTTTTTCATTCGTATGTACCAGTTCTTCTCTCTGAAATGTTCGATTCATCCTTTTTACCCGCATAATTATTTTAATGCACATTAATCTCCCCTTTCCTGATCACATCTGAAATCAATTCCTATACATGTATATCTAAAGGCAATACTGTACTCTCTCCAAAGTTCAGAGTTCCACAGCAAATGGAATAGTCAACATTATCATTTTAAATAGTGCTTCATTCAAAAAAACATGTTTTAACTATATTATAACTATTCAAAGACATTAAACAGGTCATAAGTCAATACACACCATGCAGGCCAGTCAACAACTCAGAGCTGCAATGCAGTAGGATGGTGTTAAAATGCAGAAGAAACCACGATTTGGCAGTAGATTTCCTAAAAAGCGAATATATGCAGGGGTAATTATTCTTAGAAATGATACATTTAAGTAAGCCAAACAGTACAAAAAGTTGGTTGCCAAATAACTAAACAGACGCCCACAACAGCTAAATCGTCCGGGCAGTCAACAAGAGTTTTCGCATAATTAAGCTTTCACATTTCATATGAAAGCTTATTGTTTCTGTTAAGATTATCATTAATTTTTTTTGTGTGTGTTTTTCCTGCAAATTGGATTTCACAGAATCTAAGCATAGGATGTTTCTGAAACTTTGACCTACCCCCCCCCCCCCCAAAAAAAAAAATGGGTGGTGGCTGTTGATTAAATATATTTTCAAAACGTTTTACGAATTCGAAATCACCGAATTTTACGAACGAAAAAACTAACAATGCATAGTCGTAACTTTGTTATTGATAGACTTATTTCATTAATTTTTATTTCTTTGAAAACCTTGACGAAAGCCAATTTCACCTGCAATTTCAAATTTTCGAATTTCGAAAATTCGTCGCTGTGATTTTGTTCCGGAAGTTATGACCAATTTGACAACTCCTTTAATAGATACACGATTTTTCTGAAATTTGGAATGTAAGTAGATCCTACCGATGCGACTTAAAAAATGACTTTAAAAATTTTCTAAATTTCAAATTTCGCCATTGATATTTTTTCGTGCCGACAAAGCTTTTTCGCGTGAATAATTCCGATTAACACCTTGAAAATAATCAAATAGATGGCAGTTTCGCGATTTTGTCTCAAGTTTGGGAAATCAATACATTTCGAGTTAGCCTCCTTATAAGAATGGGTGGTGGCCTTGGAATCAATATATTTTCAAAACATTTTGCGAAAAAAAAAATCGCCGAAATTAACTGATGAAAAAATTGGCCTTATCAGCCGTAACTTTGTAATTTTGTGATCTATTTCACTTAATATTTTTCTTTGAATACCTTATAACATTTACTTTAAATCTCCTATTTTCGATTTTTTAAATTCAAATATTACGTTATTGACATCCTATCCCGGAAGTAAAACCAACATGACAACTTCTTGAACATTAATTCGATTTTCAAGAAATTGGGAATGTAAGAAGATCTTGTTGATCTACATGTAACTTCAACGATATCATTAGAAATTTTCTAATTTATCTCCCCTTGCAGAAATTGAGGACCTACACGAGTTGGAAAAAAGGATTACAAAAAACAATTTCCCCAATCGGACAAAAAAAAGGAATCATATGTATAAGACGGGGTTCACCCCTAACGGATAGTCGTCTTTTGAACAACAGACATGTTGGTTTATGCATACTTTATATTCACGTCAATAATTGCATAACGTTACGGTATTCCGTATAATATTATAACAATAAATTCCATACTAGTATTCATATATATCCATACATTATCGAAATTTATAGTCAAATTTTGGCAACTTGCATCCAAACAAACGGAAGTTAGAATTAATTTAGTAAAAAGAAAAACTACAAGCAAATACAAATAATTTCGTTTTTAATTATTTTATACGTAAACACTTGTCAATATATAAAAGTATATTTGTAAGCATGTGTCAATAATAAAACATTCTAGCACAAATTATTTTCCGTGAATAGTCGGAGCTCGGAAATATAACGTACGGGCGAAAGGTCGCGTGGCCATTTATTATTCAGATTAGTTTGCTTTTAGTGTTACCGGTACTCGCAAAAAGTAGACTTTAATAACTTGTGAGACAAAATATTTTCTGTGAATTTTTATCAAACGAAAGACGTTTGAAGGGAGCTAACTATTCGGATCTAAAATATCTTCTAATCTTCAACTTTGGGTGACCTATATTGGACCTGGGAGGATCTCCAGGTTTTGGAACTTCCAAATACAATGCCTACGTGCATCCATGTTCAAGGTCAACGCCGCCATTATTTTCGGCTATTCTTTAACCGTACTTGGCATGAATTAACTCAACGAAGTTGTTTATTTACAAAATGTGTCCTCCGTATTCCTCTCACGGCTAAAGACCCCTATGCGAAAGCGAATTATTGAAAAAAAATTCAACCATGTGTTAGTCCCGAAATGACTTATTAGTCTTAATCTGCTTAAATCTACTCTGCTAAGTGGGTAAGACGCTGGTTTGCTAGTCTGGGGGTCGGGGGTTCGATCCCTGCTGTGGCCGAGAAAGGTCATCCAGATTTTCCGGCAGGGTTTCTCCTCGTCAGTGATGCAGGGCGGATCTCATAACATCTATTTGGATATTTATGTGGTGTTGGATGGCTGAATGGCGCAGAACTTTCAATTCAGGCCAAACGTTTATTGCAAATGATTAAGCTTGTCAGTGGGAGCTTATTTTTTAAAGTTTTGTAATAATCGGTTGGTAATTAAAGGTACTGTGGAAATTAAACTGTTAAAATAGAAAATTTCGCCTGGTTGAAATGTTTCTCGCTATAATTCAGGTTTGCTAGCCTGGAAATAGGGAGTTCGATCCCTGCATTGGACAAGAAAGTTCATAACGATTTTCCGGCGTGGTTTCTCTTTGTCAGTAATGCAGGGCGGGGGGGCCTGACAAGGTCAGCTGTCTACTTGTTCTGATGGGACAAAAAACCGAGTTCCCGTTTACACATTGGTTTGCACGTAATAGATCCCCTGCCAGTTGGAATTCGATGTAAGAGTAGGCCGTAACGCCGCTGCCCGGGTAAAATTTCCCCCATTGTACACTTCAGGAGCAGAACAGAAGGACGTTGAACCCCATTCAATTTCATTTCATTTCCTCTGTTATTTATCTATTATAGTGGATAAATATTTTTCTGGTTCAAGCAATTATTTAATTTCTGCATAGAAATCTTGCTTTGAACAGTTTCTTTTTTATTGCAGAGTGACCTTCTTGTATATTGTAGTCTATGGCCCTTTGTTTAAAACATGCTTAAGAAGTTGTCACTATTTCCTATATAACCAAACATATTAATAACCATAATTATATAATATATCCCTAATTTGGGTAGCCCGATTACAACTATACAAGTTTAAGTTATTTCCCTTTAGTTTACAGATTATTTTTTTGCCGGGGTGCAATGTTTCTCCACTATATTTAGATTTGTAACTTTGTGAGTTTTTGACCGATTTTGATAATTTTGTCTTTTATTTTCCAAATTTACATATTTAACGTAAATATTCAAACAGTTGAGGTCAATCTGATTCAAAAAGTATTAGTTCCGTTAACTCATTTGAATTTTCGATGTGCTTCTACCATTTTCATTTCCTTTTTCTGAAACCTTTGAGTGGGAAGTCATTCCGATTACAGCAACACAAGTCTCAGTTATTTCCCTTTAGTTTTCAGATTATTTTTTGCCCGGGTGCAATGTTTATCACTATATTTAGACTTGTAATTTTGCGATTTTGTTTTACCGATTTTGATAATTATTTTTTCTGGTGCATTGTTCTTTTAAGATACTTGATATAATCCACGCCACGTGACGATGAATATGAAAGCTTTCATATCTGCATGGGACAGTAGCAGATCTAGTTTTACTTTTTTTTCGATAATGAAACATAATTTATAATACACTAAAATCTAATTAGGAGTAACACCTCATTAAGTCATTATCAGAAAATCATTAGAATTTGTTTGGTTTTTATAAAGTTCTGCCCCATGAAACATCTAAATATACATTATGGGAGATTAGTTAACGAGTTGGAAGTTCTCACTATAATAGTTAAAGATAGGTTGCCAGGCAACGAAACATACGTCCACAGCAGCTAAATCGTCCAGGCAGTCAATAAGGGTTGTCACATATTTTTACTTTTTTTCGGTAATGAAACATTTGTAATACACTAAAAATTGATTAAGAGTAACAACTCATTATGTAATTATCAGAAAGTCATTAGAATTTGATTGCTTTTTATAAAGTTTTACCCCACGCTAACAATTAGTGTATACACGAAACATTTAATATCATGGATTTAGCTGTTCAGTTATCTAAATTCATTGAAAATCAAACTACTTGTTCGTTTCAACACGTTAAACTCTGTGTATCAATCTGAAGTCAATCAGATGATAAGTTTAGCCCCTATAGCGTCACAAGATTTTTTGAAGTTATCAAGGGAGATAACTCTGGTAGTAATTATTTGAAATTGCTAAAAATCAAAAAGGCTTCTTCGTCTCATGACCTTAAACACTGTGTGAAAATTTAATGTTGATCAAATATTAACTTTGGCCTCTAGAGCCAGCACAAGATTTTTTGAGGTGATCAAGGGCCATAACTCTGGCACTAATTATCGGAAATTGCTGAAAATCAATAGGCTTCTTTGTCTTATGACCTTAAACACTGTGTATGAATTTCAAGTCAATCAGATATTAACTTTGGCCTCTACAGCGTCCGCAAGATTTTTTGAGGTGATCAGGGGCCATAACTCTGGCACTAATTATCGGAAATTGCTGAAATTCAATAAGCTTCTTCGTCTTATGACTTTAAAAACAGGCGGCTCATGACAAGTGGCCGTTCTTCGCTGGATCGAGGCAGCAGCGGAGTCCGGCAGCCTCCTGAGTGACCGAGTAGCCCTTTTCAGGTTCGCTCCGCTCGCCTCTGTAGAAAGAGGATGGGGCTAGAAAAGGTGCCCTAAAAATAGTTTGCCTCACCTCACCCTGGTCAGCACACCGTGGCTGGCAGGGATCCCTTCCAAGCAGTCGAGAAGAAAAAAGAAAAAGTCAAACAGAGTCAAAAAGAAGAAAAAACACAAAAACAAAGGCGCTCACCCTTGCAACATGGAACGTCAGAACCTTGCTTGAAAACCTCAAAGCAGACCGACCAGAGAGACGCACTGCCCTAGTGGCCAGAGAACTAGCTCGTTACAACATCGACATCGCAGCACTGAGCGAGACACACTTTGCGGATAAAGGTCAGTTGACAGAGACAGGCGGCGGATACACCTTCTTCTGCGGTGGCCGCAGTAGCGAAGAGCGACATGAGGCTGGCGTTGGTTTTGCCATAAAATCTATCCACGTGCCAAAACTACCAAGCATTTCCGTGGGCATAAACGACCGGCTGATGGAGATGCAACTCCCACTTGGAAACAGAGAAATATGACCATCATCAGTGGTTAGGCTCCCACCATGACCAACCCAGACGAAATTAAACATCAGTTCTACGAACAACTGGACACCCTAATCAAATGAACTCAATCGGACAAGCTTATCCTTTTTGGAGACTTCAAAGCCCGAGTCGGAACCGACCACCAAGCAGATTACTAGGAAGGCACGGAATCGTTAAGTGCAACAGCAATGGACAACTCCTCTTATAAGCATGCGCCTCACATGATCTCACCATCACCAACAGCATGTTCCGTCTGCCAACCTGTAACAAGACATCACGGATGCACCCGCAGTCCAAGCATTGGCATCTGATTGACTACGTCATTGTCAGGGCAAAAAAAGGAAGGACGTGCGACTTGTCAAGGCCATGTGCGGAGCTGAATCCTGGACTGACCAGCGACTCATCACTGCCAACATGAACCTCTTCATTCAACCAAAGAGACGTCCACAGGGCCAGAAAGTGCTGAAGAAATTGAACGTCAGGAAACTTGAGGACAAGATTACTAAGCAAGATTTTCAGTCTCGGATGTCCTTCAATCCGGCTGTCTTTCAGTCCAGCATCGAAGAGCAGTGGGCAGAATTCAGGGACACTACACATCGCATCGCCCTCGAAACTCTTGGAAAAGCCACAACAACATTCGCTCCTCGGTTCAAACAAAACGGCGTCTCATACAGGACAATTGGCTTAGCGCCAAGGCAGATGAGATCCAAAGCTTTGCAGGCAGGCACGACACAAAGAGGTTCTACGATGCGTTTATGGATAACAACACTCCGGATCACCCCCTCTACACAGCTCTGACAAGAAGCTGATCCTGGAGAGATGGACAGAACACTTTAGCTGCGTACTCAACAGACCATGCCAGATCAACGAGGAAGCCATCGCCCGTCTACCTCAGGTGCCAACAAACCACGATCTAGACATCCCCCCCGACAACTGGAGAAGAATGCAAAGCTATCAAGCAGATGTCGACCGGTCAAGCTCCAGGATCTGACGCCATACCGGCAAAGGTGTACAAGTCGGGCCGCCCAGTCATGATCAACCAGCTCACCAGTCTGTTAACCTGTCTACTTATCGCCGACAGGCCATTTTTTCGTCTGACAGGTAGCAAATAAAACTACCTGTCGCTTGCGACAGTTGGACTAAGTTTTACTTGATGTTCAGTAAATTGACCAGTACCACAATACTCACGTCTACGTCATGTACATAAATTAATTAGTAAATAAATTAATTAAATCAAACTGTTCATAATAATAATAATAATAATAATCCATCTTGTATAGCGCTGGTACATTCAGTAAAACTGCTCAGTGGCGCACAAATTAATATTTAAAATCACTTAAAACTCTCCTTGAAATTTAAAAGTAAAACAGACTTTAAAAAGTTAATGATTAAAAGCACTGTAAGCACATTCAAATCACTGATTATAAGCCATATCAAAATAGTGTGTTTTGAGATTCTTTTTAAAACTTGAGGCAGAACAACTTTGTTTAATGGAAAGGGGCAATTTATTTCATTCTTGGGGGGGAAGCGAAACAGAAGGCTTTTTCTCCAAATTTTGTGTTTGGTTTGTGTGCTTTGAGTTGTAGTTGATTTGATGACCTGAGGGAACGTTGGGGAATATATAAATGAATTAAATCTTTAAGATATGCTGGAGAATCGGGATTGTTGAGGCAGTTATAGGTGAGGGTGTTGATTTTGAAACATATTCTGTAATTTATAGGTAGCCAGTGTAGATCCGCAAGGATTGCAGTTATGTGTTGTCTAATGTTGGTTCTTGTGATAATTCAGGCTGCTTTATTTTGAATAGACTTTAGTTGGTGGATGAGATATGATGGTAAACCGTAAAGAAGGGAATTTGAATAGTCTAGTGTAGATGTTACGAAGGCATTGATGAGCAATTTTGTGGTATCAGTGTCCAACAAATTTCTGATCCTGCCGATCCTATAAAGATGGAAGTTCGCTTTCTTGCAGATGGTAGAAACATGTCGTTTCATTTTCAAATTTTCATCCAAGAGCACTCCAAGATTTCTGACATAGTCTGTAGTTTCGATGTGTACATCGCCAATCAAAACAAAGTTGTGCAAAGACAGTTTTGTTTTTGAAAAGAAGATAACCACCGTTTTGTCATCATTGAGCTTGAGGAAGTTGGATTTCATCCAGTTACGAAGGTCTTCTATACACGCCTTTAGTTTCGCCAGGTTTTTGTTGTTAGCATCTACCTCAACATAAAGTTGGGTGTCATCTGCGTACATGTGGTGGTCAAGATCATGGCGTCGCATTATGTCAGCAACTGGTGTGGTCTAGGAAGTAAATAGCAGTGGGCCGAGTACTGATCCTCGTGGGATGCCGTAGCGAAGACATTTCGGCTTAGATCTTATGCCGTCAACGATAACTTCTTGCCTCCTACCAGTAAGGTAGGGCCGAAACTAATCTAGTGCAGCACCATTAACACCAAGTCTGGAAGATAGACGTTTAAGTAGCATCGTCTGATCAATGGTGTCGAACGCTGCACTCAAATCCAACAGGACTAGGGCAACGGTTCTGTTTTTGTCAATAGAGGAAACAACATCATTGTATACACGTACTAATGCAGATTCTGTGCTGTGACATTTTCGACAGGCTGACTGGAATTTAGCCCCTCGACAATTTTCTTCTAGGTGATGACAAAACTGTTCAGCTACAACCTTTTCAATCAATTTAGAAATAAAAGACAGATTGGATACGGGTCTATAATTCTTTAAAATGTTAGGGTCAAGTGTTGGTTTTTTCAGAAGTGGGTTAACTAGTGCAGACTTTAAGGATGGTGGGACTTCAGATGTTGACAGAGATGTATTGACGATTGGTGTAATCACAGGTAGTAAATCATGTAAACCGGTCTCGAGTAGCCAGGTTGGAATAGGATCCAAGGAGCAGGATGTGGATGTCGAAGAAGAAATAAGTGTCTTTATTTCAGATTCAGAGATGGGTTTAAACTGATTGAGCATGTGCCCAGTAAAAGTTTCATCGGGGTGGTTTAAGCCTGGTTGGTCATTAAGAAATTGGTCTCTAATAGAAGATACCTTATTGTCGAAGAAATCAGAAAATGTCCATGTTAATTGTTGAGTGGTCTGGCCAGATGGAAGGTTGGATGAGTGAGTGGACTGCAAAAGTTTATTCGTAATTTTGAATATTCCTTTTGTATTCCGTTTGTTGTCCTTCAGTTGTTGTTGAAAGTGTTGTTTTTTCGCTGCTGCGATGAGGTTATTGGTGTTGGTTCGAGTAGAGTTGTATATTTGTGGATCAATTTCCAGTTTTGATTTTCTCCACTTCTTCTCAGCCTTACAACGTAGTCTTTTTGATTGACGTATTTTATCATTGTACCATTTTGAATTGGGTCGTATAGTGATGGTTTCAAGATGTCGAGCTTACAAAAAATGCTGTAATGGTCGGAGATGAATTTTGAAACATTTTCCTCATCCGGTTTATCAACATGGATATTGAAATGCCCTAGTATAATCAGTTTACCAGAATCAATTGCTGTGTTGTTCTTCTGAACATGGCGGACGTGGAAAGTCGTGTTGAATTCCACTGTGAGTAAAACTTGGATTATCCTTGCTACCAGCTATAATATTATGAAATTAATGGGTTAACATGTTCCTTAGTCTCAACTTAGTGGTATAGTAATATTTTTCATAAAAATAATAACGAAAAACGTGGCTAAAATATTTATAAAATCGTGTTTATCTGTGTATACTGAGTAGTGACTAGTGAGTACTGAGCATAGTTCACAAACATGGCGGATGGACAAAAACTGATTGATAACTCTCAACTTACTGGCCAAGCGAAACCTAGAATATCAACTACAACTAATGACTATGGGAAAAACTATCGCCATAGCACTTCCAGTTTATCAAGTCAAGATTCGCCTTCTCAAACCAACTCTAAAACAGCCAGAATGCAAGAGCACACAGTACAGGAGGAAAATAAATTTCCAGGTATAGTTGAAAATTCACTTTTTGATGCTGATAAATTCCATAAAGTAATCGAAGACGCAATTTCTGTAGCAGTGGCGGGTATCGAGAATAAACTAGTAACATATATTCAGGACCAGTTTTCTGCATACGAGGAGAGAATGACCGAAGTAGAAATAACACAAAGAAATATGGGCCTCGATATTGATGATTTTCATGTGCGATTTGCGTCACTAGAGTCTAAATTCAAACAGAAGGAGAGTGAATGCCAATTGTTAGCCTCAAAATTGAACAATCTTGAACAGTATACTCGCAAGTCACATCTGCAAATTTTTGGCGTTAAGGAATCTCCAAACGAAGACTGTGTGTGTATCGTCTCAAATCTCATTAGAGAAAAACTAAAAATTGAACGACCCATAGACATCGAAGTAGCACATCGTGTTGGAAAAAATACAAGTGAAGACATGTCCAGGGATGACGGCAAACCACGAGGCATCATTTTCCGTTTCCTACGACGAGACGAGAGACAACTGGTACTCTCTAACAGAAAAAAATTGAGTAAAACAGGCACATCCATAGCTGAAGATATGACAGTTGAAAATGTCAAACTCCTCCGTTGCCTTCATAAACATCCATTGGTAAAATCTTCTTGGTTCACCAACGGGAAAATTCGTGCCCAAGGACATAATGACATAATATCTAAGATTGATCTCAGTCCGGATCTAGAGGACCAACTAATGAAAAAACTTAGTACCGGTACATAGTATTTTGTATACCATATTATGTGGCCCAAATCCCACCACTATATTCTTATTAAAGTCCTGATATGACTATTTTTACTAATAATATTATAACTCTATAATTTTAAAATAATATGTTCTCTACTCCATCATTCTATTATTGCCAATATAATGTTGTAACACTTCCTAAAGTTGGCCTAAATTCTATTAACTTATGAGTTTAATAAGTTCACCACCTCCATCATTTCAATATTGTCAATGCCAAGATGAAATCACCTTGTGGTGTTGGCTTATGTTACTATCCTACCACAGGCACTTGAAGGGATTAAAATAAATTAAAATAAAACTTCTTACCACTGCTTAATAAATACAAGAAGGTAAGTCACTACGCCATCTTTGTTTTGACTGAGATACATCATGTCATTTTTATTGCTAACGAGACTTTATTTGATTATTATTCACCTTCCGATGTAATTAAATTGGTCATTTAACACTGTTATTGATAACAAATCAAACTTGAACCGCTATCATTTATCCACAATCAACTTGCTGAGACCGGAAGTAATCCGAAAATAGGTCAAAAGAAGTCTGTATCACCCAGTTCCTTTATAAACCTATCATTACTCTATATGTGCATAGGAACTGGGTGATCGAGTCTCGCCTATCAGCGGCCTCGCTTCGTAGGCTTTATCACGTGATAGAACTTACGAAGCCAGGCCGCTGTTGAGTGAGTCTTGATCACCCAGTTCCTATGCACATATCGAGTAATGATAGGTTTATAAAGGGACTGAGTGATACAGACTTCTTTTGACCTTATTTCGGGTTTCTTCCGGGCTCGGCAAGTTGAACATCGGTAAATGATAGCTTTTTAAGTTTGATTTGTTATTAATAACGCTGTAAAAGGACAAATTTAATTACATCGGAAGGTGAATAATGATCAAATAAAGTCTCGTTGGCAATAAAAATGACATGAAGTGTCAGAATTAGTGAGTATTGTGAGATGACACCAGACAATATATCATAAAAAAGTCAGAACAAAGATGGCGTCTGCCATCCCTTTATCATATAGTATAGTCAAGCAGTAGTAAGAAGTTTTATTTTAATCCCTTCAAGTCCCTGTGTATCCTACCTCATTATTCTGTTATCATCAATATCATGATAAACTATGTCCTATTTATTTATAAAAATAATCTCCCCAACCCCATCATTCTAATATTGTCATCAATTTATTTATGCTTAAAGTGAGTTCCCCAACCCCATCAATCTATTATTATCAACGCAATGATGTGTTAATTATAAGGCGGTGGACTCTATTCCATTTATTTATGACAAAAGTGAATTCCCCACCCCCATCAATCTATTATCATCAACATAATGATGTGTTAATCATAAGGCGGTGGACTCTATTCTATTTATTTATGATTATAATGGGTTCCCCACCCCTATTATTATCAATACAGTGATGTGTTAATCATAAGGCGGTGGACTTTATTCTATTCATTTATGCTTAGAGTGAGTTACCCACCCCCATCAATTTATTATTATCAATATAGTGATGTATCAATCATAAGGCGGTGGACCTTATTCTATTTATTTATGACAAAAGTGAATTCCCCACCCCCATCAATCTATTATTATCAACATAATGATGTGTTAATCATAAGGCGGTGGACTCTATTCTATTTATTTATGATTATAATGGGTTCCGCACCCCCATCAACCAAATATTATCAATATAGTGATGTGTTAATCATAAGGCGGTGGACTCTATTCTATTTATTTATGATTATTATGGGTTCCCCACCCCTATCAGTATCATTCAATTATTATCAATACAGTGATGTGTTAATCATAAGGCGGTGGACTTTATTCTATTCACTTATGCTTAGAGTGAGTTCCCCACCCCCATCAATCTAGTACTATCCATATAATGATGTGTTATCATTAGGCGGTGAATTCGAACCTTGTTATATTTATTTATGATAATAATAAGATCCCCACCACCACCAATCTAATATTATCAATACAATGTTGTGTTAATCATAAGGCAGTGGACTTTATTTTATTTATTTATGATTAAAATAAGTTCCCCACCCCCATCATTCTAATATTATCAATAGAATGATGTGTTAAGCATAGGGCGATGGACTCTATTCTAATTATTTATGATTAAAGTGAGTTCCCCACCCACATCATTCTAATATTATCGATATAATGATGTGTTAATCATAGAGCGGTGGACTTTATTCTATTTATTTATGATTAAAATAAGTTCCCCACCCCCATCAATCTAATATTATCAATAAATGTGACAATCATAGGGCGGTGGACTTTATTCTATTTATTTATACTTAGAGTGAGTTCCCCCACCAATCTATTATTATCCATACAATGATGTGTTAATCATAGGGTGGTGGACTTTATTCTATTTATTTATGCTTATAGTGAGTTCCCCCACCCACATCATTCTAATATTATCAACATAATGATGTGTTAAGCATAGGGCGATGGACTCTATTCTAATCATTTATGATTAAAGTGAGTTCCCCACCCCCATCATCCTAATACTATCAACATAATGATGTGTTAAGCATAGGGCAGTGGACTACATTCTATTTATTTATGCTTAGAGTGAGTTCCCCCACCAATCTATTATTATCCATACAATGATGTGTTAATCATAGGGTGGTGGACTTTATTCTATTTATTTATGATAATAATAAGTTCCCCACCCCATCAATCTAATATTATCAATATAATGCTGTGTTAATCATAAGGCAATGGACTTTATTTTATTTATTTATGATTAAAATAAGTTCCCCACCCCCATCATTCTAATATTGTCAATACAATGATGTGTTAATCATAAGGTGGTGGACTTTATTTGTTTATGATTAAAGTGACTTCCCCACCCCCATCAATCTAATATTATCAACATAATGATGTGTTAAGCATAGGGCGATGGACTCTATTTTAATTATTTATGATTAAAGTGAGTTCCCCACCCCCATCATTCTAATATTATCAATACAATGTTGTGTTAATCATAAGGTGGTGGACTTTATTCTACTCATTTATGCTTAGAGTGAGTTCCCCACCCCCATCAATTTATTATTATCAATATAGTGATGTATCAATCATAAGGCGGTGGACCTTATTCTATTTATTTATGACAAAAGTGAATTCCCCACCCCCATCAATCTATTATTATCAACATAATGATGTGTTAATCATAAGGCGGTGGACTCTATTCTATTTATTTATGATTATAATGGGTTCCCCACCCCTATCAGTATCATTCTATTATTATCAATACAGTGATGTGTTAATCATAAGGCGGTGGACTTTATTCTATTCACTTATACTTAGAGTGAGTTCCCCACTCCCATCAATCTAGTACTATCCATATAATGATGTGTTATCATTAGGCGGTGGACTTTATCATATTTATTTATGATTAAAGTGACTTCCCCACCCCCATTAATGTTATATTATTAACATAATGACGTGTTAAGCATAGGGCAATGGACGTTATTCTACCCCCATCATTCTAATATCATCAATATATTGATGTGTTAGTCATAGGGCGTTGGACTTCATTCTATTTATTTATGATTATAATAGGTTCCCCACCCCCATCATTCAAATATTATCAAAAACGTACTGTATTGATGTCAATACGTAAGTATATGTTAAAACAAACTGGCCCCATCAACATTTAGTATAAAGATCCATAATAATTGTTATTGAAGCTAGGTTTTCTCACGAAACATGAACAAATTAATATATAATAAACATAGATCAAAAACTATACAGATCTTGCCTAGAGTGAATTATGAATTCAACTTTATGTGTAATTCTCCCTTACCGGCTTTGAGAAAACCTTACTTTATAAGCAATATAAAGTCTACAACTCGTTTGGGTTGTAATATGTCCTATATCACGATGTCTTCTGAAAAGCCTATCACCTTTCGCTTGGCTTTTTTTGACCATCAGTATTATCATAGTTATAATATACGCACAGTTTTATTAAACAAGATGGTATCCGATAGACTTTCACTTGAAGAACGTCTGACTACCGTTAACTGCACTCTGTATTCTAAATAAAACAGAATTGCAGCTCATGCTAATATAAACTTACTTACTCAAAATATTAGCCTGATTATAATATTATGTAATAGTCACTGTTAAACCCTTAAAATACTCCGAATAAGTATGACACTTAATATTATATTAATTATTATTATTATAGGGAAAATATTTTCATATAAATACGCTTAGCCTTATCAGCATGATACTCCTCCATATAAACATTACTGGTTTTTTAGCAAGGAAAACACTCTCATTATCGTTTAATGTATTGTATATATTTTTTTGTCGTTTATTGTATGTCATTGTATATATGTTTTGTCCTTACTTATTTATTTAATATTGCACTCACAATTCGCGTCATCAATACTGGTAACTTTAACACATACATGTATCCTAACAACGTACTATTATTAAGCATAGGCAAGGCAAATCATAATGGTGTATTGAACCAGTACATAAAAAATACTTAATTGCTTTTTAAGTCTAAAACTTTTCACTCAACCGATACACCACAAAAACGTAGGCTACGATATAATATAGTTATAATATTATTGCTAGCACTATGTGGAGACATTCATCCAAACCCTAGTCCGTCAATGTTGTCATTACTCCACCTAAACGTAAGAAGTATTTTAAAAAAAATTAGATGAAATTAGTTTAGAATTAAATAACTATGATATCATATCATTTTCAGAAACATGGCTAAATGACTCAACTCCTACTGACCAACTCTGTATTGAAGGCTACCACAGACCTTTCTTGCGTAATCGCGAAAATGGTAGGGGAGGTGGGGTTGCGGTCTACATGAAAAACAATTTATATTTTAAAATACGACCTGATCTTTCAGTTAAATCACTCGAGGCAATCTGGATAGAAGTTAGGCACAAACTTAACAAATTTTTAATAGGTATCTTTTATCGACCACCGTCTGCGAAAACATCATATTGGTCACTAATAGAAGAAAGTTTTAATAGCGCGAAAGATTACACAGATTTTAATATTATTATACTCGGAGACTTTAATATTGATTTCTCTAAAAATAGTAAATCAAAACTCCACGACATTATCCTTACCTCAAATTTTACCCAAGTAATCAAATCTCCTACTTGAGTACAAGGTAATTCACACTCGCGTTTAGATTTATGTATAGTTAATTGTCCTAACTTTGTGTATGAAACCAAAGTGTTAGACTGTAGTATAAGCGATCATAGTCCTATTGTTATTTCTATGAATACCGCTAAACCCAAAATTCATTGTTATACCAGAACAATCTGGAAATACGACCAAAGATACTGAAGGTTTAAACAACTACATTTCAAACTTTGATTGGAATACCTTTTTTAATATAAATCTTTATCCTCAAGTATGCGCAATCGAACTATCTAATTTTATCGTGAAAGGCATAGAGAAGTTTGTACCAAATAAGACTGTTACAATTAGACCAAATGACCCAAAATGGTTAAATAATCATATAAGAAGAATGATAAGAAAGAAAAATCCAATCCACAAAAAAGCTAAAAAGACTAACAATCCTAATCTTTGGTAAGATTTTTGGTCCTTCCGAAATACTGTAACAGATGAAATCCGCAAGTGTAAAAAATCATATTTTGATAAAATTGATAATGCAGTAAATACTAACAAATTTAACGAATCATGTTGGTGGTCATTAATTAAGGATATCTCTCTTAAACGATGAAGACCATCTAATACCATCCCACCTTTAATTCATAAAGATACTATCTACTGTGAAAACCACGAAAAGGCTGACGCATTAAACGATTTTTTTATTTCTCAATGTTCAGTTTCCGATAAATGTGAGAAACTACCAGATATTCCTTGTGATGACATTTCAATCTCGGATCTCTCCACAAGCGAAATACAAATAGAAAATTTGTGGTCCGGACAATGTCAATAACTTTATTCTTAAAATTATATCGCGACCACTTAGCCAACCACTCAAACGACTTTTCGACCTACTCATAGCTCAAAACGTTTTTCCAAATTATTGGAAAACTGCTAATGTTGTCCCAGTTTATAAAAAGGGTGACCCTCACTTATGTTCAAACTACCGTCCTATCTCTGTCCTGTCCTTATTAGGCAAAGTTTTTGAAAGGCTCGTATACAATCACATATACAATTTTTTATTAACTCAAAAGCATATAACTCCGTATCAGGCTGGTTTCCAGAGGGGTAACGGCGCTACTTACCAACTTATTGAAATGTACGACTATATCTGCAAGAGCCTTGATAGTGGAAACGAGATAAAGGCCATATTTTTTGATATAAGCAAGGCATTTGACAAGGTCTGGCACGACAGTCTAATATTCAAATTAAACGCAGCTGGAATTCGTGGAAACGTTCTTGGACTTTTAAAGAATTATCTGTCTGATCGACAACAGAGAGTCATTGTTGGTGGTAGCACTTCCACTGAAAAAGATATATTTCTGGCGTTCCAAAGGGTTCAATTTTAGGACCCCTTTTGTTTTTAATTTTTATTAACGATATTATCACTGACCTAGAAAGTAACGTTCGATTATTTGCGGATGATTATTGACACTCCTAAAACTACACAAAATATCTTAAATAATGACTTAGCTAGGATTTTTAATTGGTCATCAAAATGGAAGGTACTTTTTAATCCGGCAAAGACAATCAGCTTAACATTTTCCAGGAAAAAAAATCCGACATGTTTTAACCTTGTTTTTAATAGCACAACGATTTTAGATTCTGAAACACATAAACACCTTGGTGTCATTTTTAATCCAAGATGAACTTGGGGTGCACATATATAGATTATGTTATCTCCAAAACTAGTGAGATGATTAATTGCCTTTGCTCTCTTAAATACAGACTAAATCGCAAAACCCTAGAAATTATTTATAAATCTTTTAACCTTTCAATATTTGACTACGCTGACATTATTTGGGATAATTGCACATCAGAACAAGCTAGTAAACTTGAATATCTGCACCTTGACGCCTTGCGATCAATTACTGGTCTTCCAAGAGGCATGTCACATGCGATTCTGTATAGCGAAACAGGAATTTGTTCACTACAATTACGTCACACTCAGCATAAGCTGAATAACTTTTACAAAATTATTAGAAATGAAACCCCTAAAGCTCTTAATGATTTAAAACCACCACAAGTTTCAATTGACCAACCCTACCATCTTCGCAACTCAAACTCCTTTATTGGTGTTAGATGTAGAACAAACCTATATCATAGATCATTTTTACCTTCAACCATCCAACTTTGGAATAAACTAGAACTTGAAATAAAAAATTCGCCACGCTTTCTATCTTTAGGTCAAAACTAAAAACAAAATTCAGTACAAAATGTAACGACTTATATTATCTTGGTAATAGAAATCTCCAAATAATTCATTGCAAACTCCGCAACGGAAAAAGTGACCTAAATTATCACAAATCATTAATGCACATTAGTGATGACCCAACTTGCAGCTGTGGCAACTCTTTTAAAAATGTCGATCACTTCTTCTTTTATTGCCCCCACTATAAATCTCAAAGATCAAGTACAATTGACCTATTAGATGCAAGATACAAAACATCTTATACATTACTTTTTGGATTAAACAATGATATTCCAATTTCTACTAATATCTTTCAAACAGTACACTCATATATAATAGCTACTAAACGTTTTAAATCTCATTGATAATAAAAAAAAACGTACACTTTTAAAATGATAATAGCAAATAATTCATCACTACTCTGATGATGATCATCAGTTTTATTCTTACCTACCTTGGTAAATGAATATTTATCTATATTTATCATAGATCTAAATTCAATCTAGTCCTTGGAACTCACAGAATAAGCCAATACCTCTCAATATCTTGCATTGATCCAGTATAAAACAAACTAGTTGTACTTATATCTTGAACCCTAAATGTTAGCCTACCAAACTTTTCAAACGCTATATTGCCTTTTGCTAATCAAAATCAAATGTTTATTTTAACTAGTAACTCTATCTCTCAGTTATGTTATGTTTTCAGTTTTGATGACTCACCTTGTATATACCAACCACATACTTTACATAGTCTTACACTATCCCTTAAGGAAGCGGTGTTTATAAGCTTAGCTTGTTATCATATCCTTGTATTCTTTGTATATTTACCTACTTTACTTTACAATTAATAAAATATTGTTTAAATCAATTGCTGTGTCACTTACAAAGCTACAAAATTCTGACATGAACATTTGACTTTGATGGCGGAGGGCGGTAAATAGATATTAATAAAAGAGTTTCATAATATCATGCCTTATGTTTACATTTTTTGGTGTTTTAAAACTCGTTAATATTTCATCGGCAATACTTTGGTCATATGTATAAACTAGAAATTCACCGCTTTACAACAATGCAAAGTAGAGAAAAATATCTAATTTCGCTGAGAACATCGGCAAAAGGTGGATTTAAGAATGCGATACTATTACAAAACTTCCCAAAAAAATATTTTCACTTAGATGGTGCACATTCAGACTCAGTTTGATGTAACGGGTCACAAATATAATCTGTAGATTGTTTAATAACTGACAGAAAGGGTGACGACAATATATGACTAGTAAAAAAACGACAAGAGGAGGATAATGACAAAAGGATACTTGTTGAAACGTTGTGCTATATTAGTATAAACCAGTGATTGTTATTTCCATATAAATTGTGTTGTGGGTGTCTAATGTGCTCAATCAATAAATGCCATTTAAGGATTAAATATATGACTACATTTCAAAGTGGGCATATAAAAACTGGTTAACTTACTTCATGAAAAAAGGGTTTATTACAGCCGCTACAAAACTCATAACTGCACTGAGGGCAAATGAAATGCATACAACCACCTTTGGCTAAAGCAAATCTCATCTTACATTCTGGACATTCTGAAATGCAAAGTTGTAAGTCAAAAAAATATTGAAATCCTATCTGAAATTCTTAATAAACCACCTTATCTTTGAAAGGAATGGTCATGCCTAATCTGTACAAAATCTCATACGGCTTACTCACTACGTATTACATTCGTATTGGTATTAATTTCTGTCCTGTGTTCAAATATTTTACCGCCCGATGTTAGATTCGCTGAACGGTCTTTAAATGCGGTAATAATTTTTAGTAAGGGGTACTACTGACCTGTTGCAATACGGTAAAACATTTTTTCAGGATTCACACGACGGTAGGGTACCTGTTTGCCTTTCATTGTCCGGCTATTATTTTTCAATGGTCACGAATCTTGAGATGCACATAACGTTTCGTCCACAATCATAAAATATGTATTTATTCCTATTTATCCATTTAAAACAGTATTGTCCGGCTATTATTTTTCAAGATCTCTACAGCTTAACAGATGTTGGATTTTTAATGGCGATGGGGCGGTCACGAAGCAAAGCTTTCTCGAGATGCACATAATGTTTCGTCCACAATCATAAAATATGTATTTATACCTTTTTATGCATTTAAAACAGTATTTCCCGCACATCCACGAATGATAAATCCCAAACATCTGATTTACATATGTACACATCGACTCCTTGTTTTGCTTAAATCCCTTTGTTTAACTGTCTTCCTAATTAAGACTACCAGCACCAACAGATTTTACCCTTTTATGCCTCTTGCATTTTTGAGATATTTGAATTGGGAAAGAGCTTGAGAGTGATGTGATATTTTAGCTACGTGATTTGGTATTATTTTTCTTGTATTAATCTTTTTTATGCAAGTGAAAATCTGTATCATTAGTCGGCATCGTCTGGCATCTACTTTTTGATATCATTTTGTGGACGATAAACCCCATTTCTCTCTCTCTCTCTGTAGACCCTCGGATGGCTTTGGATTTGAACAGGATTTCATTGATTGATTTAATTATAAATGGCGTCGTGAGAGGAGATTAACAGTTACGTTGACGTCATACTCCTAGATCGAGGCTATTAATGATAGAATGTACGAAGCGAGGCTGCTGTTGAGCTAGTCTCTATCATCCAGAAAAATATTCTACAATTATTAGTCTGGATAAGTTGTCAACATTTGAGAAAAATCAGCCATTAACTAGATTATCCGGTCTTTTAAGGGAGATAACTTGTCCTTAAACACGATGATGATGAACATGAAATTAATTTAAGAATGCCATTTCAAATAATCCATTTGATTGTATGCCAGTTCAATATCCAACACTCTTATTTTTTTCATTGTAAAATTTCTTTCTTCATGGGCCTTATCTATGTTGGGTTTTTTTAAAATTAATACTAATTCGTCGTCATGATTCATGTTTGTTAATAATATTACGCAAGAATTATGGGATTTATTGCGCGAAGGGGTGCAACACTTACTTGACTTGGCCAGAAGATACTGGATAATCAACCACATTAAAAACCAAACCGGTTACGCATGGGCAACGGACTTTAGTCAAATATTGAAAACTTTCCCAGATCCTCCGTAAGTTGAAGACTAAGAGGATCTGGGGGACCGAGACTACTGTTGAGCGAGGTAATTAGGTCAACACGCTGTCGCAGCTAACATCGCTCAGCTGAATTGCAGCCCCATCGGATCACTGTTTTCTGTTCGCCTGCTTCGGGAGTTACGTAGGCCTACCTAAATACAAGAATACACACAGGCAACGGAAGAAGTCGGCTATAGGAGCTTTTATGTGCGACGTACATCCCGTAAAAGCTCCTACGGTATAATTTTTTACAATACTGGCTGATTAATTTGGTTCATTCTTTTCTAACTTTCAAATTCTGTTGCCGACTTTCTCTTCTTATCTATATATTAAAAGTCTTAACTCTAATTTGTAGTAGGAAATAAATGAACGGTAATACGAATTAGTAGTTGTGCACTGAAAAGAAACATTGTGTTGGATCGCAACACAAGTACTTGTGTTAAAACTAATCTACACAAGTGTGTGTTGTTTTGCATTGCATTAACACAAACTTGTGTAGATTTGTAAAAATCTTGTGTGTTTTCATATCAGTAACACAAGTATTGTGTAGGCCTACAGTCAACCAACGATTTTTTCTTTCTTTTTTTTTTTTTGTTTTTTTGTTTACAAAGTCAGAATTTGGGAGTTCACAAGTTTAAGAAAAGTAATAAAATAAAAGGTTTAATACAAATCCCAAAAATTACATGCTGTTCTTCACTGGAAGAGTGTGCGCACTAATTAATCAGACAATTGCCAGGCAGACTTGAATGTTAATTGGTGTTAAGTTGTCTGTAAAGATGAAATGTCTAGTTGTCTTTTTTTTATTGATCCAATAAACTGATATATCAAAGGAATATATAGTGTACATGTGATTTTCAGCACCCTTGTGTTTGTCAAAATTGATTCAATGTGCATTGGAAAACAATAAGTAAAACTCTTAGTAATGTATTTGGTTGATGTAATCGAAATTGGACAGTATATTGGTTAACTAAACAGTAACCAATCAAATTTAATTAATCTTCCAGATTTGTCTCATAATTGATTTATTGATACAAAGGTTCTCCAGGTTATCTATACTCTATTTGATATTTTATCAGCGACATTCAGTTAGACATTTAACTGTAGGACGCCATGTTTCGTAAAAGTGTCAACCGAGAGTGATATTTTCAAAAATATAATTGTCAAACAGAATACAAGACCGCAGGTTTGTAAAATTTAAAAAAAAAATAAAACCGTGTATTTAATTTAGCATCGATTTATTGTTTATATGTATATTACTAATAATTTAAAACAAACAAGTCAGACCAAGACTTGTTCTAGAACCTCGTAATCTTCAACTTACGTTATTCGTAGAATATTTTTCTGGATGTTAGAGACTAACTCAGAACAATTAAACCGGAAGTGTGTATTTGAAAATGGCGGACAAGGACATTTTTTTGATTGTTTCTATAGCGTCCTGGACCCGGTAATTCAGCAGTCTAACGAATTTGTCTTAATTTTTCTGAGAACGTGCTAAATTAATATCATTCGGCGCTACACCGTTGTTCAAATACTTGTAATTGCAAAAAACAACCCCAACTGGGACCAGCAGGTAACAATTTGGTTCTATTTCAGTATCGCACCTCTACCAGTTCCCGGGGTCGTAGAGACTTGAGGGGATGTTCCATTGGGTTAGCGATGACCTCACACCAAATTTTAGCCAAATCGATCAATAACTTTTCATTTTACCGACCTTTAGCTTCTCCCGGGAGATATGTTTATCCGTACGACGCCATTTGCATTTCTTGACTATTTAGACTCGAATAACAAGACACTCAAACGAACTCAGTGCCTGATGCTGCCCCGTGCCTGATGCTGCCGTTCATAAAAATAATAATAATTTTCGTATATTCCGTCCACCCGTCGTCCACAATTTCTTGTGAACGCTCTAGAGGCTAAAGTTAATACCCGATTGACTTTAAATTTATGCACAGTGTTTAAGGTCATGAGACGGAGATGCCTATTGATTTTCAGTTATATCCAATAATTACTGCCAGAGTTATGGTCTTGGTCACTTTGAAAAATCTTGTGAACGCTGTAACGGCTAAAGTTAATTTCCGATTGACTTGAAACTTAAGCACACAGTTTAAAGTCAGTTTTTTGACACTTGGCCTTTGGGTACGACCTTCACCCCATACAATATTTTAAAGGCCACAATCTTGACTTGGACCACCGACCCTGACCTTGGTCGTGTCACACACAGCTCGGTCAGAAAACGGTCAAACGTTAAGGGCCTGTGTTTGAAGGGTGGTCTATGGGCCTTGTCAATATGAAAGTCGTGGGTCAAAGCAGGGTTTGAAAGGAATAAAATCATGGAGAGCTCTAAAAGCTGCACCTAAAATTACAAATTCAGAAAATCGCTCTCCTAAAAACCTGCACCTCAGATATTCTAGGAGAGTGAAGAGTCGACTCAATGTTTTCTGTGACTTAATCCTTCGTATAATAATACAATTATAGCCTACATCGGTCACTTTATATTTACTTCAAAGACTCAATCTCAATGTAGCTTTTTTCCCCAAACAATGTTAAAATAAATTCGACCTCATTTAAACAATACTTTCATTAGAAGCAATAATCGCCATATCATGGAATTCGCTAAATTGGATATACATGTACCCGGATGTGTAAATAACCCTGAGTTTTCCCCCTAAACTTTCAGAATTCGTCTGCTCATTATAAATGACTGATAGATGACAAAAACGTTTGTATTTCTTATTCGGAATCAAGGCTACATTATTTTAATAATAATAAACAATTTACGAATTCGTGAAAAGTTATTTAGGCTATTAAATTTTCTTTAATTTCTGCACGCGAATTGACAACGTATTGTCCGCCATGTTGGTATTGGTCGCTCTCACGTACGCAATGTTTTGAATCGACTCGTGCTCATTTTATTTTGGTTCCTCCACATACATCGGCCTATCAAGGGTAGCCTATTTCGTCATTCAGAACCAAGGCTACATTTTTTAAAAAGTAAGAACAATTTATACGTAATATGAAACGTTTTATTATTAATTAGACAAACAAAAAACCATCTATCGCAACATCGTATGGTTTTGACTTTTGAATACTTAACCCATTCTTGGTTACGACCGTGAAAATAAGATTGTTTCGATACATTTCAATGCCCATTACTGTCGTTGTTTTTTATATTTCAGAGGAGAGCCAAAAAAAAGCTCTCCTAAAAGGTTCTCCAAGTTTCGATAAGATGAATGCTTTAGAAATTATGGCGAGTGATTTAGAAATTAAGGAGCGTGATCTGATATTAAGGAGAGTGATTGGTGATAAATGTTAATAAACACTCAATGAATTTGTAAAGGAGAGTGATTTTCAATTTTAAGGGGAGGGAAAAAAAACTTCCCTCGGTCGACATTCAGGTGAGCTGTAGGCGCTCGAGAGCGATCACTCGCCTTAAAAAACAATGATTGCGATTATCGATAGTAAAAATAACTATTGATACCCAACACAAATCGGTGACCACACATGGCCGCGGATAGTTAAAAATCGGCCACGAATCTGCGGCCAAATTCTAAAATTCGTAGACCATTGCCGCCGAGGCCGACGGCGTGTCAAGCCTTGCTTGAGACCGTTAAATAAAAATAGATTATTTTTACGAGAATTTTATTAAAAGCAAAAGCGTTCGCGACTCGCGTTAATTCATTTAAAAAGTCGGGTGATATTTTAAAAAGAGAACCGTAAGTTAGCCTTCGGTGCGAGGAGCGTTGTTTATAAAATTCGGGTGCGTTTAAAAATATGTACCTGGGTTTCACTTTAGATGCATGGTAGGTACGTGAGCGCTTTCGCACGCCTTTCGTTTCGAGCCCTGTGAAGGTCATGTTACAGAAAACTGAACTTAAACTTTTCACCACGATCTTCCATATTGATCTTTCGAACACAGGCCCTCCACTTTTGACCGTTTTCTGGCCAAGCAGTGTGTGACAGGACCAAAGTCAAGGTCGTTGGTCCAATTCAAGATTGTGGCCTTTAAATATTGTATGGGGTGAATGTCGTACCCCAATTTCAAGTGTCCAAAACCTGACTTTGAAAAGTTTGAGTTCAGTTTTCTGTAACATGACCATGACCCTCGACTTTGACCCAGTTACCCTTTTCAAGGGCATCGTTTCTGCTTTAACCTCAAACATCGACCTTCATAATACAACGAGAATTAATGCCATGACAAGCATAGGCATAAAGGTCCTGGGCTCAATGGGAATTTTGGGTTCAAGGTCAAATTCGATGTCACAGTTGGTTAGCCTTGATAACCGGAGGTCACCACGACCTTTAATATTGACAAGGCTCAAAGACCTCTTTTCGAACTCGGGCCCTCAGCGTTTGATCGTTTTCTGACCGTGTCGTGTGGGTCAAGGTCTGTGGTCCAAGTCAAGATTGTGGCCTTTGATATATTGTATGGGGTGAAGGTCGTACCCAAGGTCAAGTCTCCAAAAACTCTCTTTGAAAAGTTTGAGTTCAGTTTTCTGTACCATGACCTTGACCCATGACTTTGACCCTGCTACTTTTTTTGAAGGGCATCGTCTCTGCTTTCACATAGAACATCGACCTTCATAATGCAATAGGGCCATGACAAGCATAAACGTAAAGGCCCCGAGCTCGATGGGAATTTGGGGTTCAAGGTCAAAGTCGAGGTCACGCCTGGTTAACCTTGATTACCAAAGGTCACCACGACCTTTCATATTGACAACGCCCATAGACCACCCTTTAAACACAGGCCCTTAACGTTTGACCGTTTTCTGACCGAGCCGTGTGTGACACGACCAAGGTCAGGGTCGGTGGTCAAGTCAAGATTGTGGCCTTTAAAATACTGTATGGGGTGAAGGTCGTAGCCAAAGGCAAAGTGTCGAAAAACTGACCTTAAACTGTGTGCATAAATTTCAAGTCAATCGGATATTAACTTTAGCCGTTAACGCGTTCACAAGGTTTTTCAAAGTGATCAAGGGCCATAACTCAGGCAGTAATTATTGGATATAGCTGAAAATCAATAGGCTTCTGTCTCGTGACCTTAGACACTGTGTATACATTTAAAGTAAATCGGATATTAACTTTAGCCGCGTTCACAAGATTTTTTGAAGAGATCAAGGGTAATAACACTGGCAGTAATTATCGGATATCCCTCAAAATCCATTATATGCTTCTTCGTCTCATGACCTAAAACAGCGAGAATTTTCGTTTACGGTAAAATTCCATTCCGAAATTTGGAATAGTGGCTGAGCAGTAGATTGAAAAATGGCGGCTGCATTTAAATGAAAGTTGTTTATCTATTTATATCGTATAATTCTACATGAAAATAGTGTTGGATTTTTATAAATTTGTGTCGGATGTGACAAGAAATGATTCCTTTTGGCGACTAAAGCAGAATCACGGTGAAAAATAGATGGTAAGGATTCCAAAATAGTCTTAGCACGGAGATGAGGGAAAAGCCTTATTTTCATACTAGTTGTTTATAAGGGAGAGTAGTAACGTAGTGGAGGAGCAGAGCCGAAACATTTACGTTACTTAGAGTAACTAGATATATATCCTAGAATCAAGTAGGACTGGTCTTCCATTTCAGCCATTTTCTTGAGCACTGACCATTGTGTATGTTGTGTTTATATTAATTCGACATAAACTTTTGAGTTGTTGTTAGTGTTTGTTGCATAACAGAATGATCTATTTCAAATATGATATTTGCATAAGTATAAACGTAAATCGGCAGCGCTGGATACACTAGCAGAAGGATTCTGCTGAATCAATCAGCGCTAAAATTCATGTAGTGTGTACACTGACATTCGCCCAAATCAAACAGGTTTGATATAAACAGGTTTGATATATTTGGCTGAACTATATTTGATTGGTGTGCCCGCTTTGTTGAAGCATTCGTCTGGTTTTAGAATTCATTAGCCAATAAGCACACATTCATATCAAGAAGTCACATGAATTTTTTGAAGACAAATGTTAAATCATGTGACCTAAAAGGTAATGTAACTGAGTGGTGAATCTGACGAGGGAGAGAGAGAGAGGGAAATGGGGGTTTAACGTCTACTCAACACAAACTAGGTCTTTTCGGGACTAACATATAGTTTAATTTTATTTCAATAATTCGCTTGCATGTAGGGGCCTTTAGCAGTGGGAGGAAATCCACGAGGTTGAGAAGGCGCCCCTATCTCCATGCCACATGCGCTCACACCAGCTAGAGGTCGAAGCGCGGCACTCTAGACCACAAGGCCTGGAGTATCCACTCATTCGGTTGCAATTATGCGCCAATTGAATTGGACAAATAATTTGAACACATCATTCTGGTGTCTCGACAGCTTTACTAGAAAAGTCTGTATTTTCTAAAAATAGGTTGTCAGGCAACGAAACATACGCCCACACAGCAGCCAAATCGTCCGGGCAGTCAACAAGAGTTGTTGCATTTTAAGTAATCATCAGAAAATCATAATTCAAACTCACCCATAACTATAACTACGTTGTAACTTTGATATAATCAAACGTTTTTTTTTAAATCAGATAATAATTGTGACCTCCAGAGGGACCACAAGCTAAAAAGGGTGATTTTTCGTACAACCAGGGGCCATAATTCAGGAAGTTACGATCCGATATGGGCAAATATGCAATGGAAGTAAGATCATTAGGTTATAAACATGTATTTCGAGTTTCATCAAAATCAGTTCAAAATTGTGACCTCTATAGGGGTCCACAACCTTGATATAACATATTTTCACACAATTCGCGTACAAACGGCGGCCATTTTGTCCGTCAATTTTGGTCTGATTTTCACGAAATTCTAATTCAACCTTCATAACCATGTAGGCATATAGCCTATAGTCATGTTTTATCTTTACTTTAGGCCTACGTTTTTTTTTGATGTATCAATATTCATTACTTCAAGGTGTCTTCATAGCCCCCCCCCTTTCAAAAAAGTAGGTTAATAGCTAAAATTTCCCTTTTAGTTTTAGATTGTTAGAAAAACTGTTTTTATAATTAGATATACCGTATACATCTTTACGTGTATAAATAAATAAAAAATCTGTCTTTATCAATTAAATATGTAGGAAAAATCAAATAATATCCTAAGGAGATTTTCTATAAAATTTAGACCTTAATGAATGACCTTAATTACACCATATTTATTTAATGAGTATAACATTATCTTATGATACATAATTATTGGATCTGAAAACTGTCTGTTAGGATTATGTTGAAAATATTATTATTAATACCCCTTTAAAGGGACAATAACATTCTTGCTGGCTTGGTAGCTCCAGAAAATAAATAATACCCTTATTCTAACTACTAGATGTTTAAATGTCCTACCTGTTGTGTAAATTATCCATTACAACCTATTTTATTTGTCCAGAGGGTTCGAAAATATTTTAAAATCCAAGTCACATTTGAAAAGGTTTACGTTAGACTTTTCAAACCAATTGGTTGAATTTTTCCAATTTTTTAAATTAGGTGTGTTAAGATGAAATTTGTATCATCATTTAATTGGAATATTCGGAGGCTTTCAGCTTATTTTATTTAATGTCTGTAATTGTTAAAATGAATAAAGGGGTTCTTTTTTTTATGTATCTTATTGTTGTTGAAATATTTGTTAGTAATATTCTTCTAACAAGAAAAAACCCCTGTACATATGTACTTCAAAATTGGGGTGTTAGGATAGCATCAACATCTAGCTGGCCGGTCACCTTCGGCTTGCTGTTGTGGTTTCGATCCCTGGTGTGAGCGTATGTGGCTTGGAGATAGGGGCGCCTTCTCAAATTCATGGGTTTACTCCCACACGAAAGACACCTGCGCGTGTGCTTTGATAATAACAATGCAAAATAAGGCTTGTCTGCTATATCACCTTCGGTGGAAGTTGTCGTTTAACTGTTAAGAACAACTGTTCAAAATTGAAGAAGCATGGACAGAAAGATGCTGTCCGGGCAAAATTCTCCTTCCTTGGATTTTGCAAATAGTCATAGAATAAAGACTACCATATGTTATCGAAACGAAATACTGAAGGATTGCATGTGTTGACAAGATAATGTTAAAACCCAATTCCATATAGTTCAAAATTGAAGAAGCATGGACAGAAAGATGCTGTCCGGGCAAAACTCTCCTTCCATTTTTTCAATGAAAATAGTTTTGAAGAATCAGTTTGTTTACAAAATTATGATGCCAATGTGTACCAATGAGCTTGTGTTTTTTTGTCCCATCTACACTACTAGACACTGTTCTTTGCCATGCTATCCCTCCTACACTACCGACTGGGAGAAACCATGCGGCAAAATTCCATATAGTTCAAAATTGAAGAAGCATGGACAGACAGATGCTGTCCGGGCAAAACTCTCCTTCCTTTTTTTCATTGAAAATAGTTTTGAAGAATCAGTTTGTTTACAAAAATATGTGTACCAATGAGTTTGAGTTTTTTGTCCCATCTACACAACTAGACACTGTTCTTTGCCATGCTGTCCCTCCTACACTACCGACTGGGAGAAACCATGCTGCAAAATGCTGGAGAACTTTATTCAATAACACCAGCATACATAATCCTTATATACTATTCCAAAAAAGTAGGGGATATTTGATTTTGGGGGCATAATACTAAAATATGCAAATGACTACGAAAAAAGTCACTATAGAACCTAACAGAAGAAACATTTCCAGTTACATGTGACGCCCAAACGCACCAATAGCTACCGCATGGAATGCAGGTGATGCTTGGGATCATCATGGGGGTCCAACCCAAGATTTGCACGACTCTGACTTTGAATGTTACAGTCATTGTGGCATTGAATTCCAGGATGGAAACATCAGTTTAATTGTTTTAGTGACCAGAAAACAAATTTTGATATGCGTCGGCTTACCCAAAATGAAAGGTTACGTGCCCTTGGCATGCTACAGATCGGCACAACACAGGCGGTTGTGGCGCGGACGATGAATGTTTCTCAGTCTGTCATAAGCAGGCTATGGTCCAGATACCGTGATACACAATCTGTACAGGACAGACCACGCTCAGGTCGACAACTCAACGAGCGCTTCCAAGACGTTAACGTCATCAGACATGATCGATTTGGGGGTGGTTGTTATGGTGTGGGGAGGTATCACTGTTGCTGGAAGAACGGCTTTACATGTTGTTGCAGGGCGTGTTACATGCCAGTACTACCGGGACAACATCTTGGCAGACCATGTTGTGCCGTTCGCACGACGTCATGGCCGCCGTTTCATCTTCCAGGATGACAACGCAAGATGTCACAGGGCCAGGATCGTAACAGGTTACCTCCAACAACAGAACATCACCACATTATCTTGGCCAGCACTGAGTCACGACCTCTCCCCCATCGAGCATGTCTGGGACATGCTTGGACAGAGGTTAAGTAAACGTCAACAACGTCCTGCCAATGTCCAAGAACTTGCTGCTGCGTTGCAACAGGAATGGGACAATCTGGACCAAAATGACCTTAGACGTCTCATTAGGAGTATGCCACGTCGGATCAATGCTTGTTTGGCAAGAGGAGGATTTACCTGTTACTGACTTTGTTGTGATGCTGTGGTAACTTTGCTGTTTGACCCCGGTAACATTTTACCCTTATAATGGTCAGTCTGTGCCTTACTTAGTCTAACGATCATTTGGAATAAATCGATGAATGTGAACTTCATTTCATTTTGTCATTTGTTTCTTCGTCAGTTTCATTAGGTGACTTTAATAACACTTAAAAATCAAATATCCCCTACTTTTTTTGAATAGTATATATTCAGATTGGTATTTTTTTTTCTTTGGAAAAAATGATAATGAATCAATTTGAATTAAAAAGATCAAGTATAAAGACAATGATTCTAATATCAAGATTTTATTTTTGCTACGAAAATATTTTAAGTGCATCTTTTCTTTTCTGTGAAAATAGATTTGAAGAATGAGTTAGGTTAAAAAATTACACATGATATTTACATCCTTAAATAATGGACCCAAAACAAAAAAGTAGTTTTATTTTTATAAGAAATTCTGTAGATCGATAAAATATAAAAAATTATTTATAAACGAAAATATTTTAAGTGCATCTTTTTTTTTCTCTGTGAAAATAAATTTAAAGAATCAGTTTGGTTACAAAAATACACATGATATTTACTTCTTTAAATAATGGACCCAAAACAAAACAGTAATTTTATTTTTACAAAAAATTCAAGAAAATCTGTAGATCGATAAAATATAAAAAATACAGTCTTCATGTTATTATTAACTTCATAAATATAGGAAAGTTGTCTCAAAATTTCCAGTCGCTATTTCAAAATTATTACAAAATAATAACAATAACATCAAATATCAGTTCATGCATAGAATTTGCACTCTACTGCTATATGATCCATAGTATGGGATCTTTATTTAAGTACTTTTTAAAAATATAAATACTGAAGTTAAAAATACGGTCTTCGTGTTATTATTAGCTGCATAAATATAGGAACGTTGTCTCAAAATTGCCAGTCGCTATCTCAATTACAACTAGACCTGCATGCAGGAATGACGGGTTTCACTGGTACCAAGTTACTCTTAAACATGTCACTTCCGGTGCCAAGTTACCCTTGAACATATGTCACTTCCGGTACCAACGAAACCACTAAACAGGTTTCCAAATTAACATTGCACGCAAAATCAACCAATCAATCCAGCAATATCAAGTCATTTTATACATTTGCTACTTGTAAATGATCTTGACAAAATTAAATTACTTCCTGTGTTAATGAAAATGTTCAATTAGTCTTATGAAATCAGAAATGGCATACGATATCATATAGTGAAAATTTTATGTAAATCGAATAATAATTGCCACTTTTAAAGACCAAAAAACTTGAAAAGTGACTTGTAGAAAATCTGCTATTTCTCTGCAACCGTACAAGTTACAAACCATTTTGTGGTATCTGTGTGATCGTATGGGTTCATTCTATTTGTTGATTAGCATCAAATACCATAATTTGAAAAAGATTTCAAAACAGACTCATTTGAATAAAATATCTGTTTTGAAGGCTAAAAATACAGTTTTTGCCAAAATGACGTTACTTCCGGTGATAATGAAAATCTTAAATTACTTGTATGAAATCCCAAATGGCATTAGGTATAACATGGTGTAACGTTTATGAAAATCTAATAATAATTGACACTTTTATGGCCCTTCAAAAGTGACCTGTAGAAAACCGTCTATTTCGCGGAAACCGAACAAGTTAGAAACAATTTTATGATATCTATATGACCATATGAGTTTTATCTATATGTGAATATAAACCAAAAGTTAAAATTATTAATACATATTAAGTTATTCTTGGTTGAATAAAACATTGATTTAAAAAGTTTAAAATGCAGTTTTTGACCAAATGATGTCACTTCCGGTGTCAATTTTAAATTGTAATCAACTTGATATGACGCTATATGCTTTTCGAATCAACTGATGTCACTTTTATAAAAATCCAATAATAATTGACTATTTTACAGGCAAAATAACGAAAACAGTGACTTGTACAGAACTGCCCATTTCTTGGTAACTGCTTATATTACAAACGAATTTTAACATACATTTTCTTCGTATGGATTATAGCTACAAGTTTATAAAAGTTACAAAGAAATATTTTAAAATCTGAAAAGCCTGAATAGGTTGTAAATAGGTCAATTTTACACCATTTTTACCCTCTTAATCGAATTTGCTCGAAAATGAAATCGAAATTAAAAAAACACTTTCGGTAATAAAAAAAATGACAATTGATACAACGAAGCATATGAACTTTGTTTTATACAAATCGAACAATAAAAAATTAACCTAGGACTGAAAAACTGAATTAGCCAATGGCGGCCAAGGAAAATTACTGAGACAAAATTTTTTAACATTTTTGCACTAGTCAGATGACTCTTTAATTCTGTGCACAATACGACTAAAAAATATTCATAAATAAAAAAGTTTTTTGTAAAATTTTAAATTTTCGAAATTTGGCGCCTAATATCTTCGAAGATTTGCCGAAAATCAAAAATCGAAAGTAGCGTAGCTATGTGCCCTGTCTCAGGCTATGCCAAAATGTATCGAAAGTTAAAATCCAATGATTATTGTTAAAATTACTGCAATATTTTCAAAAACGACAACTTCGGTGATTTCGGACATTTCGCATTGTCACAGAACGTTCAAAATAGCTTTATCCTCTAAGTCACACCCACTTTCCCAGTAAAACCGCAGAAATCGTAACGATGCGACACGTAGTTGCTGAGATCTATTCAAATTGGAATCTGAATAATAATAATAATAATAAGAATAATAATTTTAACAAAAACAATAGTGTTTCACACAAGCTACGCAGTGTGAAACCCTAATTATTACAAAATAATAACATTAATATCAGCTCGCACGACTCAGCTTCATTATAAACCATCGACCAATTACTATAAGATTGGTATCATGGAATCTTGCGTAAATAGCGCTATTTTCTAAGCTATGTGGAATTATTCATAAATATTATGGAATTTGGGCTAATAGCGTTCAATTTGTCCTTGTATGTAACTTAAATCTCAACGTTCAATTTTGATTACCAAGCGTTAATTAACTAGCGTTTAGTTTGTTGACAGGTGTGGAATAATAAGCGTCCCGCTTAATTATTACGACTGTTGAATAATTACTTGGATCGTTGAACTTCCCGAACCGTGAATAATTTTAGTCATGGTGTCCAATTACGCAAGATGTTCAATTTAGTTATCAAACATCCAATTTCACGTGCGATGTTCAGATATTACGATGTGTTTAGTTGTGGGTCATCGTTCAGTTTTGCTGCACGAGGTTTAAATACTGTAATAAGTGTTAGTTTTAGTACTGACCTGTACGGTGAAATATTTTTCAGGATTCCTTCGACGGCATTTATCTATATGCCTGTCATTGTCCTGGGATTATTTTCCAAGATCACTACGGTAAACAAATTCTGGATTTTTAATGTCGACGGGACGGTTCTGAAGCAAAGCTTTCTTGAGATCCACATAACGTTTCGTCTCCAATTATACTACTACTACTACTACTTAGTGTTTAACGTCTGCTTCCACATAAGTGATATCGCAGACAAGACTTAGGAGAGCCGAAGCTGATTCCTGTTTTTTAGAATATGATTTTGCAATCTTTCTATTTGGCTTTAAGCCATGGATTGGGTTTAGTGGGAAGTTCTTCCCTTTATTTATTAAAAAACATATCATTTGGTAGATGATCTCGTTTGCTTCTGGGTTGGTTGGTGTCATCGTTTGGGGTTAGTGTTTAGGTGCCAGACCCGTCTTATCGTGGCCTCCCCTTACTCCACTATCCCACTCTATGGGTTTGGTATCAATTTTATTTACGAAATAGTGTTTAGGTGCCGAGTACGTCTGACCGAAACTCCCCCTTACTCCACTATCCTGCTTAGTTTGGTAGATGTCATCTGTGGTTTTTGTGTTTAGGTGCCAGGCCCGTCTTATCGTGACCTCCCCTTACTCCACTATCCTATTCTATTTAGTGTCTGTTTTTTGGCGGAATAGTGTTTAGATGCCGAGTCCGTCTGATCGTGACCCTCCCTTACTCCACTATCCTGCCAGTTTGGTATAAATCCCCTATGTATAGTGTTTAGATGCCGCGCCCGTCTAATCATGACCCCCTCTTACTTCACTATTCTACTTAGTCCAACTGTGTCCATTAGGGCGTGGATTTGTTCAAAGATTTGCAGTTTCAGATCTGGTCTAGGGAAGAGTAGGTTCTTAGTGTTGAACGGTATGTTGTTGTTCTCCATTATTCTCACTAGTTCCCTTCTCTCCTCCTTGTATACCTCGCAGTCTACCAGGACATGGTTGGTGGTACATTCTTCCCCGCACTCACAGACGATGACTTGGTGTTTGTGGTCTCGCAGCCGCTCTCTCACCCTTAGTTTCGATATAAATCTGCATATATCTCTTCTAGGGTGATTGATTGCTGTCTTCGTGTAGATCTTGTCATCCAGTCGGAATCTGTATGTGTCAAGTTCAACGAGTTGTAATTCCCAGATTGAATTGACCTGTCTTTTAACCATACTGTAGATTTCCGTGGTGCTGTAGTCTATGGTGCGGAGTGGTGCTGTATCCTTGAGACCTTCGTTTGCGAGTCGACCTGCCTCCTCGTTTCCTCTAATGTTGACATGTGATGGAATCCACACGAGCTCTACTTTCACTGAGAACTGCTAAGGAGTTAAAAGGTGCACAGCCCGTATTGAAATCTTAATCCTGGTTGTTATTTCTACGTATGTCGGAAGATAATTAATTTTCAGACTATTACTCGGTATTACCGGTTTAAAACTGTAAAAAGGTGTGTTAATTAACGAGGGTGAAAAACGGTCCGAGAGGTGGGTTAATTAACGCTAGGTGCGTTTTCTGTAGAGGTGTGTTAATTAACCGACCGGTAAAAAATGAATGTCAATGTTGTGTATTGTTTAATTGGCGTGTTTTCTCGCTAGTTGCGATAACTGCACCAAAAGGAGTATAATCAAGGACCAACATGCTTTATCTGACACGTACGTGTTAAATCAAAATTTGAGAAGTAAAACTGTTTAACCGTGCGATTAATCATTCGGCCGTGTGTTTTACGCAGGTCTTTGTAAAATAATGAGGTCTTTAGATAGGCGTGTGTGCTCGCTATGATCTACGTTTCTCTTATGTCTATTGTAGGCCTATTACGTACCATATATATAAAGTTGCATTTTATGAAATAAAAATATGGATTAATCTATCGTATACGGAAAGGCGAATGTAATGTCATTTATAAATACCAAGCAGTCAACGTGAAATAGAGAGTAAATCCAGCAAAAACGGTCCACAATGCGTAACGTGCATCTTACCTTCAATAGCAATATCCATCAAACTGAAATCTCCTTGTTGATAAATATTACGACACAACAACCAACCGAACAGTGGTAATTCCCACGCAAATGGTATTTAAACTGAAATTATTTTAGCTTTTCACTAAATTTACATTGCATCAATCCAACGATCCTCATTCCAGAACTCGTAACTTTCAATAGCCGTTTTTATGCAATTACAGAAGAAACACATACGCCCGAGTTGACACGTAATCATTTTTCGAAACTCCGTAGTAATATTGGATTTCCTGGTTATGTTTTCTTCGTGATCGTAACATATAAAACTACAGGCCAGTTCGTTTCTACAACTACGTTATTAAGCTGGATTGGATTCGAAGAACCCTCGTTCTCCATAAATGATAGCTGCTCGGAATACCTGTTGAGCTCTTATCAGTCTCGCTCAACACCCTCTTTTATAACCCCCTTTTTTTCTGCACGTCCTATAGGCTGACCTTGACTTTCATTTCCAGGCCAAATGGAATAAACCACCCCATTTCCCCAAGACCAGGGGGAGAATATTGCCTTTTTGGTCTACCGAAGCATATATCATAAACAGATTGAATTGTATGGATATTTTACCAAAATATCACCATTGTTTTACATATAAACATGTCCGCTTTTTTAGTACGTCGGATTTGAACCAACAATTTTTCAAAGACCCAATATAGTAAGTCACGCTACTTATAGATAAAGTTGCATTTAATAAAATAAAAATATTGACCCTAATCTATCGCACGAAATGCAAGAGAATTTAATATTTTGATTGTTGAATTCCCGTCTACTGTGGTTCATTTGGAATGTAAAATATACAACCAATAACGATATTAATTGAAATTATATATTATCGGCATGACCATGGAATGGGTCGGAAACGTGTGTACAACGAACGAGTCGGAATAGCGAAGATTCTCGAGTGAGAAAACGGTGGTCATTTGTTTCATTACTTCCGCCAAAATGTGCTCAGGTGAACGCTGGGTTTATTGAAAAAAATGTAATTATTAAAGTTAAAAACGAAAATCAAAGGTGACAACTTGACATGACCAAGTGACAAGTAAAAAAATAATTCTAAAAGTTTACAAACATTTCAACGCCTGACTTATTATAATAAACTGTAACCAACTATATCAGCTAGTCCGTAAGTGCACGATTTAACTGTGCCTCGTGTCAACATCAAAGAGCAGAGCTAACTGTGTGTTGTCTGACAACATCAAAGGGCAATTCCGTGTGAAAAGCGTGCATGAATCGACAGTATTGTAAAACAAAGGCTGGATTCACAATCACAGAAACCTATGGTTTCTTAGCAGGCTCTGAGATTTGACAATGGAGATTAGAGTATATCAGATAATTAAATTGGAACGAAGTATAAAACACGTTGTATTCATCAAGAAAAGAAATGCGTATAAGAACGCATATTTGTAACTACATGCAGGCCGACACCATGTATAAATCCAAATTAAGACCTACACTTAAAGTTACATTATGGGAGATAAGATAAAGAGCTCTTCATAACTTGTTTAGGGACGCTTTACAAAGTGACAATTTAATCATATAAAAAATATATATTAAAAGCCAATATAATTAATTTGTTTTAAATATCCTTTTATTTAGAGAATAAAGATATTTGCAACATCTTAAACTAAGTAAATGGTAGATCATTCCATAAAACAGATACACCTGTATCAAGACAGAGTTAGTTACTGGTTGCAGTAATTTTTACAATACATGCTTCTATATATGTATTCTATTTACATGCCATAAAAGTTTTAACCATAAATTACCTTGTTTTTTATTTTGCACGATCTTTTAAGTTATCGAAAACATTTAATTAATAAATCTATAAACAAAATTAACAACTGTAATTCGGACAGCAAATTCTAATACACATTTTAGTTGAAGTAAATAATCCATGTAGCTTGTTGATTAGTTTATTACTTTATGACACCAATCAAGTGTTACGCAACACCTATGTAGGTCAACGTTTTCTAACATTCTGATCAATCAACCAAAACAAAAAGATGACAATACTTTCCCCCAGTTTGACTGTATATACAAGATACAAGTGCTTTAATATTGTATTTTAGAAAACGGTAAGAAATATAGGCGGTGTTATTGATGAACTATTTAAATGTTCGCAACACATCCCAAGTATTAATATCGTCTAGTTCTATCGGGAGCAGATTTAGAATTTTTGCTGGATTAACGCGACAGATACAATACCATGCTGATTTCTATTTTTCATGTTGGCCCCAACGACTCGGCCTTAAATGCATACTATCAATCGTAAGTCAATATGTAAACTTACGGGAACAAGTTGTTTCGACATCGAGCGGATTCGACACCCACTACTGGAGTTGTTTCAACACCATCTATTTGGGTAAGTTTGACTAGGATTCGATTCGATTGATTACTTAGTGCAGTGTATCAATATCCGTTCTTAAACTTTCATACACTGTTATGTATTAACAGTAACAAAATTTCGATTTATAGTATTATTATTAATTTGTTCCCGTTATTTGCAAAACATCTCCCCGATGTTGATAATAAATTTGAGTTGAATTATTTTTTCGTGCCTGCTGGAAACATAATTGTCTAAGGTCTAATTGGACTGTGAAGTTTAAATCAAATATTAAATCGAATTAGGAAACAGGTAAATGTATTTTTGCATAAAATTACAATGCTGTTTGTTTCAAATCTGCATTGGACTAATCATGGTCTATCTATTTTGATTCATATTTGATATCTGAGAATGATATCCGACTATCAGAAAAAAAAGTCTTTTAAAAACTGATAACGAGATATATGTTCATTCAGAAAGTATTCAGATATCCTAAATTATTTGCTAGCTATTATAAAAACTTACAGCACACACAAACAGGGTAAGCTATATGATCAGCGCTTACCGTAGAGCTACCAATTTATCAGAATTTTCAAAGAAAAATTGCCAAATGTTATAGTTTATTATTAATATCTTCTCAAATAAAGCAACCGAACGGTTTTCTAATACGTGCGAATAAGCTCGTACACGCCTCTATAAACAGAAGTGTTGCTTTGATCAAGGAGACGTAATTGAGATTGTCGAATCTGCACGGACAATGCATGAACCGGGGAGACGTGAAGTCTGAAATGCCAATGGATGGGTTAACATTGAATTGAATTATATTATTTTTTTTGATCATGAACACAAATAATAACTTGTCGGAAGTATATTTACGAGAATATGTATTTTTACATACGGTAAAGTTACAAGTTTAGTTCTGGAATGAGGATCGTTGGATTGATGCAATGTAAATTTAGTGAAAAGCTAAAATAATTTCAGTTTAAATACCATTTGCGTGGGAATTACCACTGTTCGGTTGGTTGTTGTGTCGTAATATTTATCAACAAGGAGATTTCTGTTTGATGGATATTGCTATTGAAGGTAAGATGCACAATTTACGCATTGTGGCCCGTTTTTGCTGGATTTACTCTCTATTTCACGTTGACTGCTTGGTATTTATAAATGACATTACATTCGCCTTTCCGTATACGATAGATTAATTCATATTTTCATTTCATAAAATGCAACTTTATATATATGGTACGTAATAGGCCTACAATAGACATAAGAGAAACGTAGATCATAGCGAGCACACACGCCTATCTAAAGACCTCATTATTTTACAAAGACCTGCGTAAAACACACGAAGGAATGATTAATCGCACGGTTAAACAGTTTTACTTCTCAAATTTTGATTTAACACGTACGTGTCAGATAAAGCATGTTGGTCCTTGATTATACTCCTTTTGGTGCAGTTATCGCAACTAGCGAGAAAACACGCCAATTAAACAATACACAACATTGACATTCATTTTTTACCGGTCGGTTAATAAACACACCTCTACAGAAAACGCACCTCGCGTTAATTAACCCACCTCTCGGACCGTTTTTCACCCTCGTTAATTAACACACCTTTTTACAGTTTTAAACCGGTAATACCGAGTAATAGTCTGAAAATTAATTATCTTCCGACATACGTAGAAATAACAACCAGGATTAAGATTTCTATCCGGGCTGTGCACCTTTTAACTCTTTAGCAGTTCTCAGTGTTTGCTCCCCTTCTTTAAGACCCTCTGGTACAGCTGCCTGATTTCCAAAATGACTTCTGGTCTTGAGTCCGAGTTGTCAGTTTGGATTGAAATCAGACTGCTCAGGGAGTCGCTTGGAATGACGAACTTACTAGTCTTTTGGTGGGAAATCCATGATATAGCGTCACGAATGGCCACAAGCTCTGCAGTGTACACCGAACAGTTATTGGGCAGTTTCCTGCTTATTCCCTGTTCCCCGTTTGGCAGGTATATTCCAAACGAGCTGGTGCCCCTTTCAGGGTTGCGTGAGCCATCCGTGTACACATGGTCCCAGTCATCAGACGGCCAGTTGTCTTCCAGGTGTTCTAGCGAGAAAGCTCGTGCAGCAGTGGGTTGTTTTTCTTGTCGGTTTTCTGTAACAGATCTAGATTGACCGGCGGTATAGGGAGCGTCCACGGGGCGATCGCTGGGGGGTCGTGTTCATTTATCACAGCTCCCCCAGTCGCAGTTCCTTGATTGTTTCCCTGATACCTTGGCCAAAGCTTTTCTTTCTTGGATCTCTCACATATCTTGTCTTTTGTAGACTGACAAAAGTTTGAGATCTTGCGCCCAGTTGCGAGATCTTAGCCCAGTACCTTGTCGCTAGTTCTTTTCTTCTTAGGGATAGGGGCAACTCCCCGGCTTCCTGCAGTAGTGCCTCTCTCCTAGCCCCTTGCCCTACGCCAGTCGCAATACACAGAGCTTTGTATTGGATGGTGTCAAGCTTCCTTAAGAGTAATGGCGCGCAGTTCATGAAGGCCAGAGAGCCGTAGTCTAATACAGATCGTATTAGAGCACGATACACCATCATTAGTGTAACTCGGTTGGCCCCCCATGTGCTGCCCGTTATTTTCCTCGTTAAGTTTAGGATTTTGGTGCATCTATCTACAGTCTCGTCGATGTGCGGTTTCCAGGTCAGCCTTCGGTCAAAGATTACGCCAAGGAACTTGGTTTGGTCTTTGAACTCGATGGTTTTCCCGTTCATACACAGAGTCATTCTGCTTATCCCACTATCCCTGTTTACAAGCATGCCGACCGTTCTCTTCTCCGAAACTTTAAATCCCCAGTCGTTTGCCCATGCCATGAATTTGTCTAAGGCCTTTTGCATATTCTTTTGTAGTTCACAAAAATGCCTCCCTGTCCTCCATATGGTACTATCATCAGCAAATTTAGCTAACTCAGTTTTGGCGTCGAGGTAGGAGGATTTCTGTATGTTGTTGATCATGATATTGAAGAGAGTGGGACTGATAACCGACCCCTGAGGCGTGCCATTTTCTAATGTTTGCTCGGCACTCAGGAATCTGCCAACATTCACCTTTATCCTTCTATCGCTCAGAAAGCTTTTGATCCACCGAAACATTATGCCCGTTATACCAATACGCCCTAACTTGAAGAGCAGCCCGTCTAGCCAGGCTAAATCGAAAGCCTTAGTTAAATCTACGAACACGGCACATAACAGGTTCCCAGAGAGGAGTGCCTGCGACATGACTTGCTGTAGTCTCACCAAGTGGTCCATTGTCGAACGCCCTTTCCTGAACCCGCTTTGATTTTCGTCTATCAGTTGGTTGCTCTCCAGATAGAACTGTAGTAGGATGTTAACCATTGTTTCCAAGGTTTTGCACAGTGTGGATGTCAAGCTTACTGGTCGATAGGACTCTGCCTTTGTTCTCTCTTTACCTGGTTTTGGAAGAGGGATGACGTTGGCTTTCCGCCATTCTTTAGGTACCTCTCCCGACAGCCAGGATGTGTTGAAGAAGTTTAGTAGTATCCTTTTGGCATTTCTAGGCAGATGTTTGAGCATTGAGTACTTTACTTTGTCCTCACCAGCCGCACTATCCTTCTTGAGGGAAAGAGCCTTATTTAGCTCCTCCTCAGAGAAGGGTAGATTGATTGGTTTAGCCCCTCCACTAGGTTCAATTTCTAATGAAGGGTGCTGTGAGTAAAAGATTTCCTTTCTCTTCAGGAACTCTGGTGATTGGTTTTCGTCCCTGCTTGCGTCAGCGAACGCTTTCGCAAGTAGGTCTGCCTTTTCATTGCCGTTGGTAGCGTACTCATCTCCATTCTTTAGGTTTGGTATTTTGAATGATCTGCGCTTCCCGTTCATGGCGTTCAGCTTCTTCCAGACGACACCTGTTTGCGTGTTTTGATTTAACGCATCACAGAAAGTCATCCAGTGTCCGCTTTTTGCCTTCCGGATGGTGTCTCTTGCGGCGTATTTCAATTTCAGGTAAGTTTTGGTGGTTGACCTCATTGTAGTGGCGTTTCCGTAGGCGTAGTGCCTTCTTTCTTTCGTTAACCGCCTTCTGACATTCTGGTGACCACCAAGGTTTTCTAATCCTTGGTTTCCCTCCAGAAGTCTTGGGAATGGAGTCGTCTGCGGCACCTATAATAGCACTTGTGATGTTGGCAGCGTACACGTCGATGTTGGCATCGATGATGTCATCCTCTTTCCACTCAAGGCAGCTTACACGGAAGTTAGCCCAATCAGCCTCTTTTATTTTCCAATTGGGTTTCCCGTTATAGACTTCCCTGGTTGTTTCACATTGGATGCAGAGTTCTATAAGTAGGTGGTCACTGCCAAGTGTTTCATCTTCGTGTACTTGCCAGTCGCAGCGGTTTGCCATACCAAGCGTACAGAGCGTGAGATCCAGGTGTGAAGGTGGTGCATTTCCTCCAACAAAAGTAGGACTCTCGTCGTTCAGTACGCATAGGTCGTTCCCTTCTATTATTGAGCACAGGCTAGTCCCCCGACAGTCATTCCTCGGTGACCCCCCCAAAGCGTGTTTTGCGTTGAAATCCCCACAGAACACAGATTCGCCCTGCGGAAGCTGGTCGAGAAGTGACTGGAAGTCTACTGATTTTATCGTGACTTGAGGAGGTGCATAGACATTCACTATTGTCAATTTTGTATTATTGCTCAATGTGATGGCTATGCCCATTGCTTCTAGAGGGCCCGCTACGTCCAGCGTAACAGAAATATAATTTAAGTTATCACTGACGTAGATGGCAAGGCCGCCGCCACGTGTCGTGCTGCCCGGTCTGTCCCTTCTCTGACAAGTATATCCGGGTAGGTAGATGTCTTTCTTAGTTGGTAGTAGCTTGGTCTCCTGGAGGCATATTACATCTTTGGGGATGCGGGTGATGTATTTTCTCAGCTCAGCAGATCTGGGGGCCAGACCGTTAACGTTAAGTTGTAGAACCTTTACCTGGCCCGCCATGATGACTGTCCTGTGGATGCCTCTCTGTCTTGGCTATTTATTGGTCAATTGGCGTTTCACATTCCATAGTAGGTACCTTATTAGTGTTTGTCTTTGGTGTTGAAACCGGCAAGCAACTGGACATATCACCAGTGCTGTAGTGACGAACATGAGATATCCTTCTACGGAGTGCGAGGTTTGCCGTTTGATCGCCTTTTGTCGTTTCTTCGTCGTCGTCTTCTTCTCTTGATCTTTTTTTTACCGTGTTGATTGAATTAATCATGAGACACAGGACATCGGCGTTGACCATGTGTGTCCTTATTTTGTCGAGTAAACTTGCCATCTTGGTAGTTTGGTCCTCATTGGATACGGCCACCCTGAGGAACTCGATCATGAAGTTCATGAAGCCACTTTCCGTTTTAAATTTAGGAATGAAATGTTCTTCATGAATCTTCGTTTTTGGTTCCTCTTCTTTCTTTTTGGATGATTTTGTCTTCTGTTTGACTTCTACAGGTTTGGGTGATATTTTCTTCTCTTTCTTGTTCTTGTCTTTACCTTTAGGGGTGGGGGTTGCTTCGGACGTCAAGAGAGTCGAGACTGGAGCTTGTTTTGGTTCCATCACCGGTTCTCTAACTACTTTTGCTTCCCTCTCCTTGTTCTTTACTTGTTGGGTCGCTTCCCTAAAGGTGAGTCTTTCTTTACTTTGCAGACGTAGCGCTGCTTTTGTAGCTTGAATTCTTGGGCATTGGGGGGAGTTAGCTGCGTGGCTGCCCTTGCAGTTTGAGCAGTTAATTTTGCTACCCACCCTACACTCAGCCACCAAGTGTTCTCCCCCACATTGGGCGCATACGGCTTTTCCTTTACAGTACTTCACTGTATGACCCAATTTTTGACAGTTAGTGCACTGTCGTACCCTCTGTATATAGGGATGGGTCCGTCTTCTGAGATACACTATGTTTATGACCTCGGGTGCTGTACCTTTCTTGAAGGTCAGGGCAACGCTTCCCTGGTCCTTCCCCTCGGCCACTCTAAATCTGTATATCTCAGTGACGTTATACTCCCTATCTCTCAGGTCGCCCATTATTTCCTCCCCGGTATATTCGGTCGGTATCCCATTAACAACCACCTTGTCTGTTAACAAGGTGGTTGGTTCGGATACCGCCACGGTCATACCGAGTAGGCTGTCCTGGGCCAGTGCTTTGTCCATGTCCGACTTACTTTTTAAGGCAAGTCTGATATGTCCAGTCACTGTTATCCTGATATCAGGTATATTACTGATACCCCACTTACTCCGTAGTTCCTTTCCCACTGCCGTCAGTTTGGACCCTTGGAAAGACTTGCCTTCCATTGGCCTTACTTGCACGACGTGGTTCTGCTCATCCTTCCTTTTTGTAGCAGGAAAAAAAAGGGTTCACGAGCAGTTGTCAGGTTTCTATAGCACCTAGCTTGCTATTGTTAATTAATGAAGTAGGCTGATACACCTGTCGTTAACCCTGTCCACAAAGAGCCGCTAGTCAAGCAGTGTTATTAATACTAATTAACTATGGGTTCCTATTGCTTGTATGAGTGTACTTAACAGTTATCAGGCTTATTAGCTATAAAAGTAAATTAGCTTGTTATTGTTTTAAGAAGCTTGTGACGAGTTCAATCAGTTGATTGGCTTGTGCACTGAACTTCTTTGTTTGTAGATGATAGAAAGAAAAGTAAAATGATTAAATAGATACAAAATAGAGAAAAAAAAAGAAATAAATAAAGACAAAAAAGTGGTAAATAGAGTTGGAAAAGGGGTAAAGGAAGGAAGTAACAAAAAATAGATTAGGAGTGGAAAAATATGAAATGGAAGAAGAATTTAAGAAAAAAAAAGAAGATTATATCTAATGTATAGAAATAAGGTAAAAATAATATCCTAACAATAAAGGAATGAGGCAAGGAAAGGGAAATAAATTAAATTAAAGAAAATAAAGTAAAACTAGACCTGCATGCAGGAATGACGGGTTTCACTGGTGCCATGTTACCCTTAAACATGTCACTTCCGGTGCCAAGTTACCCTTGAACATATGTCACTTCCGGTACCAGCGAAACCACTAAACAGGTTTCCAAATTAACATTGCACACAAATAAAATGGACGCAGAATGCACAAAACCCAGCAATATCAATTCATTTTATACATTTGTTACTTGTAAATGATCTTGACAAAATTAAATTACTCCCGGTGTTAATGCAAATGTTCAATTAGTCTTATGAAATCAGAAATGGCATACGATATCATATAGTGAAAATTTTATGTAAATCGAATAATAATTGCCACTTTTAAAGACCAAAAAACTTGAAAAGTGACTTGTAGAAAATCGGCTATTTCTCTGCAACCGTACAAGTTAGAAACCATTTTGTGGTATCTGTATGATCGTATGGGTTCATTCTATTTGTTGATTGGCATCAAATATCATAATTTGAAAAAGATTTCAAAACAGACTCATTTGAATAAAATATCTGTTTTGGAGGCTAAAAATACAGTTTTTGCCAAAATGACGTTACTTCCGGTGATAATGAAAATCTTAAATTACTTGTATGAAATCCCAAATGGCATTAGGTATAACATGGTGTGACGTTTATGAAAATCGAATAATAATTGACCCTTTTATGGCCCCGAAACCTTCAAAAGTGACCTGTAGAAAACCGTCTATTTCTCGGCAACCGAATAAGTTAGAAACCATTTTATGATATCTATATGACCATATGAGTTTTGTTTATATGTGAATTTAAACCAAAAGTTAAAATTATTAATACATATTAAGTTATTCTTGGTTGAATAAAACATTGATTTAAAAAGTTTAAAATGCATTTTTTGACCAAATGATGTCACTTCCGGTGTCAATTTTAAATTGTAATCAACTTGATATGACGCTATATGCTTTTTGAATCAAATGATGTCACTTTTATAAAAATCCAATCATAATTGACTATTTTACAGGCAAATTAACGAAAACAGTGACTTGTACAGAACTGCCCATTTCTTGGTAACTGCTTATATTACAAACGAATTTTAACATACATTTTCTTCGTATGGATTATAGCTACAAGTTTATAAAAGTTACGAAGAAATATTTTAAAATCTGAAAAGCCTGAATAGGTTGTAAATAGGCCAATTTTACACCATTTTTAGCCTCTTAATCGAATTTGCTCGAAAATGAAATCGAAATTAAAAAAACTGCTTCCTACATTTTTTGCGCCTTGAAAAGACACACTCTTTGAGTCATATAATTTTTCAAAAAAATAATATTTGTTTTCGAAATAAGAAAATAACTGTCAAAATTGTAGTTTTTGGTAAAATTATGCCACTTCCGGTGCCGACAGATAACATTATTGGTAACAAAAAAAATGACAATTGAGACAACGAAGCATATGAACTTTGTTTTATACAAATCGAACAATAAAAAAATAATCTAGGACTGAAAAACTGAATTAGCCAATGGCGGCCAAGGAAAATTACTGAGACAAAAAATTTTAACATTTTTGCACTAGTCAGATGACTCTTTGATTCTGTGCACAATACGACTAAAAAATATTCATAAATAAAAAAATTTTTAGTAAAATTTTAAATTTTCGAAATTTGGCGCCTAATATCTTCGAAGATTTGCCGAAAATCAAAAATCGAAAGTAGCGTAGCTATGTGCCCTGTCTCAGGCTATGCCAAAATGTATCGAAAGTTAAAATCCAATGATTATTGTTAAAATTACTGCAATATTTTCAAAAACGATAACTTCGGTGATTTCGGACATTTCGCATTGGCGCAGAACGTTCAAAATAGCTTTATCCTCTAAGTCACACCCACTTTCCCAGTAAAACCGAAGAAATCGTAACGATGCGACACGTAGTTGCTGAGATCTATTCAAATTGGAATCTGAATAATAATAATAATAATAACTAGACCTGCATAGCAGTGCTGAATCGGCTTTCAGGGTCCTTTATATCATTGCCATGCCTTTAAATGTACATTTATACTCTAAACGACCGATAGAACTCGGGCTAACAGAAGTTTAAGAAGAGAAATAGAAATAGTTTTCGAGATAAACGAGTCTGAATAGGCTCCAAAAATAGAAGAAAATGCTACATTTTCGGCATCTCATAATCTATTGCCTACCATTACATTTGTATCATTCTGATATCATATAAAAGTAAATTATCCGCGCTATTTAACGACACTCTATTTGTTTCGATTGGGTGAAATCTGCCGTAGAATTCACGTTTTTTTGCTAAGTCTACATTTATTTTACTTATTTATAGGTTTATTCAAAATATCGGATCATTTTTGGACTATTCCCGGTTTACAGATCATTGTTGAGATAATTTTAGCAAGTTGTCTGGATACTTAACTTCAAGTACTAGAATTTTCAGAAACATCCATTATGCAATATAAATCAAAAGGAAAATTAGTAAATAATTTGTGGCCTGATTCCATCCCACTTAGCACTAGTTATCTCCCTTACACCAATATTATAACTGTAGTTTAAAATACAACAATTTTTCTAATTTGTTCAAAGATTGTGGACCTTTTTGGATCAATTATACTATATAGAAGCTTTTTAATTTCGATTCACGCACTAGACCACAATTAGGATTCTAAGTAACAGAAGTGTAAGAAAAGAAATAAGACTACTTTTCGAGATAAAATCGTCTGAATAGCCTGAGAAATCGCATATTTTGCAAGAGTACCAATTCTTCACTGTATTTTCTCAAAATATCAAATATTTTTTCCACTACTTCCGGTTTTTGGATCTTTGTCGGTATCTTTTTAACAAGTTGTTTACATACTTAACTTTCTTTCCCATAAGTGTCAGAAATATCTATTCAGTAGTTTTTGTAGAAAAGATAAATAAAAGAACATTTTCAATAATTTAACGATTTTTCAACTTTTTTCAAAGATTGGGGCCATTTTTGGACCACTTATATTATTTCAAACCTTTTCATGTTGGATTCACACAACAGACCACCGATAGGACTCTGCGTTAAAAAAGATTCAGAAGAATCGTAGGGGTCGTTTTCGAGAAAATAGCGTCTAAAAAGGCTCCAAAAAGGGAAAATACTAGATTTTCGACGTACCGTTATTTATTTTCTAACCATCGAAATCGTACCATTGAGATGCCATATAATAGTCCTTTAATGGGGCTATCCAAAGACACTTTACTTCTTTTGGTCCGGTAATATCTGTCGGCGAAATCAAGCTTTTCGGAAGAGCGCCTATTTTTAAACCTTTTTTTTTTCATTTTTTTAATACTTTCGGTATGGAGATTATTTTCAGGATAGTTTTAATAACCGGGTTCGGCAATTATATAGCCGCAAGGCTCTGTAATAATATATTACATTATCTGATCAGATAAAATGCCCCTGAGAAATCCTATGTTTAAAAGTGCCAAAAATGCAAAAATGTCAATATATTGAAAATTAAATTTCAATAACTGAATACATATTATACATTATTGGAATCGGCATTAGATGAGCTATCTAAATATAAAAACATTTTTTGAAAATCTGTAAAAAAAATAAATTTATAGAGCTTTTTTCAAAATTTCACGATTTTTCGACTTTTTTCGATTTTCAGTTCGGTATTTGACCTATTACAAATATTTCAAAGTCTTAACGGAATGTTTGATACACAAGACTACCGAAAGGTCTCTAGATAGAGACATTTTAAGAAAAATCGCTGGAGCAGTTTTGGAGATAAAGGCGTCCAAAAACGCTCCAAATCAGAAAATACTTGATTTCCAGAGTGTCATATTTTGCTGCTTGGTCATAGTATCCGTATAAATTGGGCATCATACGACAGTCCATTCCCCGTGCCACTCAACGAAAGCTTAATTCGTTTAATCCATTGATATTGGACGGAGAAATCGGGGTTTTCCCCAAAACACCCATTTTTTGCGTTTTTTTCGAAATATCGGGCATTATTTCCACTACTTCCGGTTTACGGATCGTTGTTGAAATTGCTTTATAAAAAGGTCTGACTATATAGCTTTATGTACCAGAGCTTACAGAAATATCGGATTATTCTTTCCAAAAAATATAAGGGTTCGAAAAATGGCAGAAAATTCGAAAAAAATCGAAAAATAAAGGGCAATAACTCGGAATGAAACTTGTATTTCTGGAATCGGATGGTCTTCAGGTATCCAAAAATGTAGGTGAAATTTAAAAATTTTGAAAAATAACAAAAATGTCTCTTTTGTCTCTTTTTTTCAGTATTCGAACGCTAGAAGTCAGCGACGAAGTTTCAAAATTTCGAAATTTTCAACTGCTATCGTCCGAGAAAAGACTCAGGGTTTCCGAAAATGTCATTTGTATGAAAATAGGTACAGAATTGACGAATCTACGGCCGTTTTTTAATTTTTTGGTACCGCACGAAATTCTGTCACTTCCGGTCTGCGCAGAAGTTTCAAAAGTGATTTAATGAGTAGCCACCACCTAGTTTCCCGATAGAATATTTGGTTCCAGATCGATATCTGTTTTCGATCATGGAGAAATAGGCTCCGGGGATAAATAATAATAATAACTAGATCTGCTACTGTCCCATGCAGATATGAAAGCTTTCATATTCATGGTCACGTGTCATTGATTGTATCAAGTATCCTAAATAAAAGGATAAGAAGAAAAAATTATCAAAATTGGTCAAAAACTCGCGAAGTTACAAATCTAAATATAGTATGAAACATTGCACCCAGTCATAACAATAATCTGAAATCAGCCGTGGGAGGAAACCGAAGGACACGGAGAAAACCCACGAGGTTGGACACCATACTCCATGTCACGTGCAACCTGGAAATCGAAACGATGCCGGTTGACTCAATGACAGACGTTACGATACAGCGCGCACATGCTAACCATACAGCCATTCAGGCTCCCTAAAATCGATAAATTGCTGACTTATAGCAAGAAACATTTCAACCGGGCATTTCAATCGAAACAACGCCAGTTGACTCAATGACAGACGTTACGATACAGTGCGCAGGTGCTAACCATTTAGCCACGCAACCTCCCTAAATTTGGCAAATTGCTGACCTACAAGGAGAAACATTTCAACCGGGCGGAATTTTCTATTTTAACAGTTTAATTTGCACGGTACCTTTAATTATCAACCGAATATTACAAAACTTTTAAAAATAAGCCCCCCCCCCCTGACCAGCTTAATTGTTCGCAATAAACGTTTGCCCCCTAAAATGAGCAAATTGGTGACTTTAATGTGAGAAACATTACTACCGGGCGAAATTTTCTGTTTTATCACTTTTACAGTACAGTACAAGCGATTATTACAAAACTTTAAAAATAAAAGAGAAAGAGATAAATGCGGCTTAACCTCCATTCGACACAAACTAACATATAGATGGGACGAAAAACCAAGGTCCGGTGTACACATTGGAGTGCACGTAAAATATCCCTAAGCAGTTGGAATTCGATACTGTTGAATAAGCTCTATACGATGACTATGCAAACCATTATTAATCGATGAAGGTGTTAAAATGTACACAATATAAACAGTATTAATCTAAATCAATAACATAAATGATTAAAAATATTTTTTTTAGATAGTTTTAAAATAGAAAACAAATAATTATATCAAATCAAACCTATTCAATTTCAATTAATATGAGGACTGGCTGCAAAGTTCTAAGCCTATGTGTGCAAGACCTATATATTGTTGATGTTTCCTTTTATTTTTCTATATAGTTTCCATCAAAGCTCAATTTTTTCATCAGTTATTTACGGTGATTTTGGATTCGCAAAACGTTTTGAAAATATATTGATTCCAAGGCCACCACCCATTTTTGAAAGGAGGCTAACCAGAAAAGTAAAATAGATCACAAAATCACGAAGTAACACAGCTGTCAAGGTCAATTTTTTCATCAGTTGTTTTCGGTGATTTTGGATTCGCAAAACGTTTTGAAAATATATTGATTCCAAGGCCACCACCCATTTTTGAAAGGAGGCTAACCAGAAATGTATTGATTTCCCAGATTTGAGACAAAATCGCGAAACTGCGATCCATTTGATTATTTTCAAGCTGTTAATCGGAGTTATTCACGCGAAAACAACTTTGTCGGCACGGAAAACATCAAAGGCGAAATTTGAAATTTTGAAATTTGCAAATACCAAAAATTCGACAATGAGCTAGGCTATCCCCAAATGTATTAATTTCAAAGATAAGAAACGAATTCAACAAACTACGGTCTGTTCTGATAATTTACATGCCCGTTAATGTCCATTTTTCACTATTTCTGATATTCAATTCAATATGGTGACTATCCATTGACTTAAATCAAAATTCTACTGCCAACATTTTATAGCCATCCCTTCAAGGATTCAGAAAATATAACCCCCGTGTCTGTATGTAAAATAGCAAAATGGCGTTTGAGGTTTTTACATTTCAAGATGGTGGCACTTCCGGATTGAGCTACAAACTCCATTTTTTGTGTACTAATCAGTGGTCTCGTAGCTAGTACCTAAAAAAAAAATTCAAGATGATTTGACCTATATTTCGTCGATTTTTTTGAAAATTTCGATCCTCAATTTCTCCAAGGGGAGATAATTTAGAAAATTTCCAAAGTATTTTTTCAAGTCGCATCATTAAGGTTTACTTACATATTAAATTTCATGAAAATCGTAAAACTACTAAAGAAGTTGTCGAGTTGGTCTAAACTTCCGGTTCGAAATCACAGCGACGAATTTTCGAAATTCGAAAATCCGAAATTGCAGATTTGAAGTAAATGTCTCAAAGTACTCATAGAAAAAAGAATTAATTAAATAGGTCAAATAGTCACAAAGTTACAGCATTGTAGGTCAAAAGCATTCGTTCGTAAAATTCGGTGATTTTGGATTCGAAAAACGTTTTGAAAATATATTTAATCAAGGTTCGCACCCCATTTTTGGGGGGGTAGGTCAAAGTTTTAGAAAGATCCTATGGTTAGATTCTAAAAAATATCCCTAAGCAGTTGGAATTCGATACTGTTGAATAAGCTGTATACGATGACTAAATGTGTAGATTGTAGTCACCCACACTGCATGTGTCGCTTAACAATGAAAGGATGCCGTTTTCAATGTTCGATCCTTTTGTTCTTCTACTCCTGATATGTTGGATTGTTGATCGATGGTTTTATATGAAAGACTACCAATAAGACTCTTTGTAGAAGAAGTTCCCAAAAAATATTAAGTTGACTTTACGAGAAAGACCTCTAAACATGCTCCAAATTGTAAAAATACGACTTTTTGGATTTTCAATCTCTTTTTTTCGCCTATCCCTGATATTTAAAATAAATGATACAATGATTTCACACAACAGGCTAGCTATTGGACTCTCTATTGACAAAAGTTTCACAGCCCTCCCTTCATTATAACCGAAGTTATCGTGCCCTAAAGAATCAACAAATCAGCATGCCCATCTCTGCTTACCCTTGGCAGAAAATGCTCATCTTTGGACTCAATCATGACATTGTCCTAGTGAACGTCTACACCAAGTTTGAACATTCTAGCTCAATTAGAAGGAGAGTTATTGTGTTTCAAAGTCTCGGCCCTTCAAATTGCTACTACTTTTCATTTTCAATTCAAAATGGTGACCATCACGTGACCGAAATCAAAATTCTGCTCCCTATGATTTTTGGGCCATCCTTCAAGGATTCAGAAAATATAACTCCCGTGTCTGTAAGTAAAATAGCAAAAAAGCCTTAGGGATTTTTCATGTTTCAAGATGGTGGCACTTCCGGTTCGATCGACAAACTCCATATTTTGTGTAGGAATCAGTAATTACTTGTCGAGTATCGAAATTTTTTTTTAGGTCATTCTGACCTATATTTCGACGATTTTTTTGAAAACTTTGATCCTTAATTTCACCAAGGGGAGATAATTTAGAAAATTTCTAATTATATTTTTGAAGTCACATCGGTAAGATCTACTTGTATACTAAATTTCATGAAAATCGTACAACTATTAAAGAAGTTGTCAAATTGGTCTAAACTTCCGGTTCGAAATCACAGCGACGAATTTTCGAAATACGAAAATGTGAAACTGCAGATGAAAACGATTTTTTTCAAGGTATTCAAAGAAAAAAGAATTAGTAAAATCGGTCAAAAAATAACAAAGATACGACTATGCATTGTCAGTTTTTTCGTTCGTAAAATTCGGTGATTTCGGATTCGTAAAACGTTTTGAAAATACATTTAATCAAGGTTCGCACCCCATTTTTGGGGGGGTAGGTCAAAATTTCAGAAAGATCCTATGGATAGATTCTGAGAAATCCGATTTGCAGAAAACACACAAAAAAAAAAATAATAATAATAATAACTTTAACAGAAACAATAAGCTTTCATATGTAATACATATGAAAGCTTAACTAGATCTGCTACTGTCCCATGCAGATATGAAAGCTTTCATATTCATCGTCACGTGTCATTGATTGTATCAAGTATCCTAAATAAAAGGATAAGAAGAAAAAATTATTAAAATTGGTCAAAAACTCGCGAAGTTACAAGTCTAAATATAGTATGAAACATTGCACTCAGGCATAACAATAATCTGAAAACTAAAGGGAAATAACTGAAACTTGTATTACTGTAATGAGACGGATGAGAAAATGAAATGAAAATGGCGGGAAAAAAAATAAAAATGGCAGGTTGGACAGGCGACCTTACTCCTTGTCACGTACAACCGGGCATTCGAAAACACGCTAGTTAACTCAATGACAGGCGCGCGTGCTAACCATTCAGCCACCCAACACCCCTTTGAAATCAGACACGTGCAATATGTCATATAGGAAGAATAAGAAGTCGCTCACAACAAAATGGTAAATTAATGAGTTTAGGTCAAAAGGTTGAGCTACTGTTTTAGAGTACTTAATAGTTTTAAAGAGACACGTTAAGGGTTGTTCATAGTTAAATGAAAGTTTAATTTTAAATAAGACCAATAAAATTAGGATTTAATAATGCCAGACTAATATTTCCAATATGTTTGGTTATAAGTAGGAAATCGTGACGACTTCTTAAGCATGTTTTAAACAAAGGATCATGTTTGTTTAAACAAGAATGGCACTCTGCAATAAAAAAGCTGGCCAAAGCAAGATTTCTATACAGAAATTAAATAATTGCTAGAACCAGAAAAATATTTATCCACTATAATAAATAAGCAACATAGAGAAAATGAAATGAAATTGAATGGGGTTTAACGTCCGACTGTTCTGCTCCTAAAATGGGCTAATGAAGACGGGCATATGCCATAAAGTGTGCAATGAGGGAAATTTTACCCGGGCAGCGGCGGTTACGGCCTACGAGGTTGGACAGGCGACCATACTCCTTGTCACGTACAACCAAGAAATCGAAACAACGCCAGTTGACTCAATGACAGACGTTATGATACAGAGCGCACGTGCTAACCATTCAGCCACGCAACCTCCCTAAAATCGGCAAATTGCTGACCTACAGCGAGAAACATTTCAACCGGGCCAAATTTTCTATTGTAACAGTTTAATTTGCAAGGTACCTTTAGTTATCAACCGAATATTACAAAACTTTTAAAAATAAGCTCCCCCTGACCAGCTTAAGCGTTCGCAATAAACGTTTGCCCCTTAAAATCGGCAAATTGCTGACTTTAAAGTGAGAAACATTACAACCGGGCGAAATTTTCTGTTTTATCACTTTTACAGTACCTTTGATTACCAACCGATTATTACAAAACTTTAAAAATAAAAGAGAAAGAGAGAAATGCGGCCTAATGTCCATTCGACACAAACTAGGTCATTTCGGGACTAACATATGTTTTTAATTTTATTTAAAAACTCCCCTTGCGCTTACAGGTCTTTAGCCGTTGGGAGGAAACCGAAGGACACGGAGAAAACCCACGAGGTTGGACATCATACTTCATGTCACATGCAACCTGGAGATCGAAACGACGCCCGTTGACTCAATGACAGACGTTACGATACAGTGTGCACATGCTAACCATTCAGCCATTCAGCCTCCCTGAATTCAGAAAATTGCTGACTTATAGCAAGAAACATTTCAACCGGGCGAAATTTTCTGTTTTAACAGTTTAATGTGCACGGTACTTTAATTACCAACCGATTATTACAAAACTTTTGAAAATAAGCTCCAACTGACCAGCTTAATCGTATGCAATAAACGTTTTCGCCTGAATTGAAAGTTCTGCACGGAGAAAGTTCATCTCGATTTCCCGGCGTGGTTCCCCTTGTCAGTGAGGCAGAACGGAGGGCCTGACAAGCACAGCTGTCTAGTCATTCGGATGGGACGAAAAACCAAGGTCTCGTGTACACATTGGAGTGCACGTAAAATATCCCTAAGCAGCTGGAATTCGATACTGTTGAATAAGCTCTATACGATGACTAAATGTGTAGATTGTAGTCACCCACACTGCATGTTTCGCTTAACAATGAAAGGGTGCCGTTTTCAATGTTCGATCCTTTTGTTCTTCTTCTCCTGATATGTTGGACTGTTGATCGTTGGTTTCATATAAAAGACTACCAATAAGACTCTTTGTAGAAGAAGTTCCCAAAAAATATTATGTTGACTTTACGAGAAAGACCTCTAAACATGCTCTAAATTGTAAAAATACGACTTTTTGGATTTTCAATCTCTTTTTTTCGGCTATCCCTGATATTTAGAAAAAATAATACAATGATTTCACACAACAGGCTAGCTATTAGACTCTGTATTGACAAAAGTTTCACCGCCCTCGCTTCATTATAACCGAAGTTATCGTGCCCTAAAGAATCAACAAATCAGCATGCTTATCTCTGCTTACCCTAAGCAGAAAATGCTCATCTTTAAACTCAATCATAACATTGACCTAGTGAACGTCTACACCAAGTTTGAATATTCTAGCTTAATTAGAAGGAGAATAATTGTGTTCCAAAGTCCCGACCCTTCAAATTGCTTCTATTTTTCATTTTCAATTCAAAATGGTGACCATCACGTGACCGAAATCAAAATTCTATTCGCGACATTTTTTAGGCCTTCCATCAAGGATTCAGAAAATATAACTCCCGAGTCTGTAAGTAAAATAGCAAAAAAGCCTTATTGATTTTTCACTTTTAAATATGGCGGCACTTCCGGTTCGATCGACAAACTCCATATTTTGCGTACAAATCAGTAATTACTTATCTAGTATCCAAAAAAAAAATCAGGTCATTCTGACCTATATTTCGACGATTTTTTTGAAAATTTTGATCCTTAATTTCGTCAAGGGGAGATAATTTAGAAAATTTCTAATTATATTTTTGAAGTCACATCGGTAAGATCTACTTAGATACTAAATTTCGTGAAAATCGTACAACTATTAAAGAAGTTGTCAAATTGGTCTAAACTTCCGGTTCGAAATCACAGCGACGAATTTTCGAAATTCGAAAATCTGAAACTGCAGATTTATAGTAATTGTCTCAAGGTACTCAAAGAAAAAAGATTTAGTAAAATAGGTCAAATAGTCACAAAGTTACAGCATTGTAGGTCAAATGCATTCGTTCGTAAAATTCGGTGATTTCGGGTACGTAAAACGTTTTGAAAATATATTTAATCAACAGCCACCACCCATTTTTGGGGGGATAGGTAAAAGTTTCAGAACGATCCTATGGTTAGATTCTGAGAAATCCGATTTGTGGATAAAACACAAAAAAAAAAAATAATAACTAGATCTGCTACTGTCCCATGCAGATATGAAAGCTTTCATATTCACAGTCACTTCCTGTCACATGCCATGGGTCATATGGATAATCCGAACAAAAAAAAACCCATTAAAATCGGTCACAATCTAGTGAAGTTAATGTGATTTTTCACTCATAAAGAACTTTGTCGGCATGAAAAACATCAAAGGCAAAAATCGAATTTTTGAAATATTCAAATACCAAAAATTTGACCTGTATCCCGGCTATCCTGAAATGTATTAATTTCAGACATAGGAGACGCATTGAACATTCTATAATCTATTGTGTTTGTTTACAAGTTCGTAAATGTCGATTTTTCACTATGTTTCATATTCACTTCAAAATGGTGACTACCAGTTGACCTAAATCAAAATTCTACTCTAAACGTTTTTTAGGCCTTCCCTCAATGATTCAGAAAATATAACTCCCAAGTCTGTAAGTAAAATAGCAAAAAAGCCTTATGGACTTTTCACGTTTCAAGATGGTGGCACGTCCGGTTCGATAGACAAACTTCATATTTTGTGTACTAATCAGTAATTACTTATCTAGTATCGAACAAAAATAAATTAGGTCATTTTGACGTATATTTCGTAGATTTTTTGGAAAACTTTGATCCTTAATTGCGTCAAGGGGAGATAATTTAGAAAATGTCTAATCTTATTTTTGAAGTCGCATCGGTAAGATCTACTTATATACTAAATTTCATGAAAATCACACAACTATTAAAGAAGTTGTCAAGTTGGTCTCAACTTCCGGTTCGAAATCACAGCGACGAATTTTCGAATATTACAAAACTTTTAAAAATAAGCTCCCCCTGACCAGCTTAATCGTTCGCAATAAACGTTTGCCCATTAAAATCGGCAAATTGCTGACTTTAAAGTGAGAAGCATTACAACCGGGCGAAATTTTCTGTTTTATCACTTTTACAATACCATTGATTACCAACCGATTATTACAAAACTTTAAAAATAAAAGAGAAAGAGAGAAATGCGGCTTAACGTCCATTCGACACAAACGAGGTCATTTCGGGACTAACATATGTCTTTTAATTTTATTTAAAAACTTCCCTTGCCTGTACGGGTCTTCAGGAGTGGGAGGAAACCGAAGGACACGGAGAAAACCCACGAGGTTGGACACCATACTCCATGTCACGCGCAACCTGGAAATTGAAACGACGCCGGTTGACTCAATGACAGACGATACGATACAGCGCATATATGCTAACCATTCAGCCTCCTTAAAATCAGGAAATTGCTGACTTATAGCAAGAAACATTTCAACCGGGCATTCAATCGAAACAACGCCAGTTGACTGAATGACAGACGTTACCATACAGAGCGCAGGTGCTAACCATTCAGACACGTAACCTCCCTAAATTTGGCAAATTGCTGACATACAGCGAGAAACATTTCAACCGGGCGAAATTTTCTATTTTAACAGTTTAATTTGCACGGTACCTTTATTATCAACCGAATATTACAAAACTTAAAAAAAAATAAGCTCCTCCTGACCAGCTAAATCACCCGCAATAAACGTTTGCCCCCTAAAATCGGCAAATTGCTGACTTTAAAGTGAGAAACATTACAACCGGGCGAAATTTTCTGTTTTATCACTTTTACAGTACCTTTGATTACCAACCGATTATTACAAAACTTTAAAAATAAAAGAGAGAAATGCGGCTTAACGTCCATTCGACACAAACTAGGTCATTTCGGGACTAACATATGTTTTTTAATTTTATTTAAAAACTTCCCTTGCGCGTACGGGTCTTTAGCCGTGGGAGGAAACCGAAGGACACGGAGAAAACCCACGAGGTTGGACACCATACTCCATGTCACATGCAACCTGGAAATCGAAACGACGCCGGTTGACTCAATGACAGACGTTACGACACAGCGCGCACATGCTAACCATTCAGCCATTCAGCCTCCCTAAAATCGGGAAATTGCTGACTTATAGCAAGAAACATTTCAACCGGGCGAAATTTTCTGTTTTAACACTTTGATTTTGCACGGTACTTTAATTACCAACAGATTATTACAAAACTTTTGAAAATAAGCTCGAACTCACCAGCTTAATCGTATGTAATAAACGTTTGGCCTGAATTGAAAGTTCTGCACCGAGAAAGTTTATCTCGATTTTCCGGCGTGGTTCCCCCTTGTCAGTGAGGCAGAACGGAGGGCCTGACAAGGACAGCTGTCTGGTCGTTCGGATGGGACGAAAAACCAAGGTCCCGTGTACACATTGGAGTGCACGTAAAATATCCCTAAGCAGTTGGAATTCGATACTGTTGAATAAGCTCTATACGATGACTAAATGCGTAGATTGTAGTCACCCACCGTGCATGTTTCGCTCAACAATGAAAGGGTGCCGTTTTCAATGTTCGATCCTTTTGTTCTTCTACTCCTGATATGTTGGGCTGTTGATCGATGGTTTCATATAAAAGACTACCAATAAGACTCTTTGTAGAAGAAGTTCCCAAAAAATAGTATGTTGACTTTACGAGAAAGACCTCTAAACATGCTCCAAATTGTAAAAATACGACTTTTTGGATTTTCAATCTCTTTTTTTCGGCTATCCCTGATATTTAAAAAAAAATGATACAATCGTTTCATACAACAGGCTACCTGTTAGACTCTCTATTGACAAAAGTTTCACCGCCCTCCCTTCATTATAACCGAAGTTATCGTGCCCTAAAGAATCAACAAATCAGCATGCTTATCTCTGCTTACCCTAAGCAGAAAATGCTCATCTTTGAACTCAATCATAACATTGACCTAGTGAACGTCTGCACCAAGTTTGAACATTCTAGCTTAATTAGAAGGAGAGTTATTGTGTTCCGAAATCCGGGCCTTTCAAATTGCTTCTATTTTTCATTTTCAATTCAAAATTGTGACCATCACATGACCCAAATCAAAATTCTGATCCGATAGATTTTTAGGCATTCCTTCAAGGATTCCGAAAATGTAACTCCCGAGTCTGTAAGTAAAATAGCAAAAAAGCCTTTTTGATTTTTCACGTTTAAAGATGGTGGCACTTCCGGTTCGATCGACAAACTCCATATTTTGTGTACGAATCAGTAATTCCTTGTCTAGTATCGAAAAAAAAAATTAGGTCATTCTGACCTATATTTCGATGATTTTTTTGAAAACTTTGATCCTTAATTTCACCAAGGGGAGATAATTTAGAAAATTTCTAATTATATTTTTGAAGTCACATCGGTAAGATCTACTTGTATACTAAATTTCATGAAAATCGTACAACTATTAAAGAAGTTATCAAATTGGTCTAAACTTCCGGTTCGAAATCTTAGCGACGAATTTTCGAAATTCGAAAATGTGAAAGTGCAGATGAAAATGATTTTTTTCAAGGTATTCAAAGAAAAAAGAATTAGTAAAATCGGTCAAAAAATAACAAAGTTACGACTATGCATTGTCAGTTTTTTCGTTCGTAAAATTCGGTGATTTCGGATTCGTAAAACGTTTTGAAAATATATTTAAACAACGTTCGCACCCCATTTTTGGGGAGGTAGGTCAAAGTTTCAGAAAGATCCCATGGTTAGATTCTGAGAAATCCGATTTGCAGAAAATACACAAAAAAAAAATAATAACTAGATCTGCTACTGTCCCATGCAGATATGAAAGCTTTCATATTCATCGTCACGTGTCATCGATTATATCAAGTATCTCAAATAAAAGGATAAGAATAACAAACTATCAAAATTGGTCAAAAACTCGCGAAGTTACAAGTCTAAATATAGTATGAAACATTGAGTAATCTGAAAACTAAAGGGAAATAACTGATAAGTGTGTTGCTGTAATCGGGATGAATGAGATAACTTTGAACAAAACTAAAACTTTTTGAATCAGGTTGCACTCAACTGTTTGAATATGTACGTTAAATATGTAGATTTGGAAAATTATAAAGACATAATATCAAAATCGTTCAAAAACTCACAAAGTTACAAATTTAAATGTAGTGAGAAACATTGCACCCGGGCAAAAAAATAATCTTTAAAGTAAAGGGAAATAACCTAAACTTGTATAGCTGTAATCGGGCTTCCAAAATTAGAGATATGTTATATAATTATGGTTTCCAATATGTTTGGTTATAAGTAGGAAATCGTGACAACTTCTTAAGCATGTTTCAAACAAAGGGTCATAGACTGCAATATACAAGAATGGCACTCTGCAATAAAAAAAACTGGCCAGAGATTTCTATGCAGAAATTAAATAATTGCTAGAACCAGAAAAATATTTATCCACTATAATAAATAAGCAACATAGAGAAAATGAAATGAAATTGAATGGGGTTTAACGTCCTACTGTTCTGCTCCTACAATGGGCTAATGAAGACGGGCATACGCCATAAAGTGTGCAATGAGGGAAATTTTACCCGGGCAGCGCCGTTACGGCCTACGAGGTTGGTAAGGCGACCATACTCCTTATCACGTACAACCAAGAAATCGAAACAAGGACAGTTGACTCAATGACAGACGTTATGATACAGAGCGCACGTGCTAACCATTCAGCCACGCAACCTCCCTAAAATCGGCAAATTGCTGACCTACAGCGAGAAACATTTCAACCGGGCCAAATTTTCTATTTTAACAGTTTAATTTGCACGGTACCTTTAGTTATCAACCGAATATTACGAAACTTTTAAAAATAAGCTCCCCCTGACCAGCTTAATCGTTCGCAATAAACGTTTGCCCCTTAAAATCGACAAATTGCTGAATTTAAAGTGAGAAACATTACAACCGGGCCAAATTTTCTGTTTTATCACTTTTACAGTACCTTTGATTACCAACCGATTATTACAAAACTTTAAAAAGAGAAAGAGAGAAATGCGGCCTAACGTCCATTCGACACAAACTAGGTCATTTCGGGACTAACATGTTTTTTAATTTTATTTAAAAACTCCCCTTGCACGTACTGGTCTTTAGCCGTTGGGAGGAAACCGAAGAACACGGAGAAAACCCACGAGGTTGGACATCATACACCATGTCACGTGCAACCTGGAGATCGAAACGACGCCCGTTGACTCAATGACAATACAGCGAGCACATGCTAACCATTCAGCCATCCAGCCTCCCTGAATTCGGAAAATTGCTGACTTATAGCAAGAAACATTTCAACCGGGCTAAATTTTCTGTTTTAACAGTTTAATGTGCACGGTACTTTAATTACCAACCGATTATTACAAAACTTTTGAAAATAAGCTCCAACTGACCAGCTTAATCGTATGCAATAAATGTTTTGCCTGAATTGAAAGTTCTGCACAGAGAAAGTTCATCTCGATTTCCCGGCGTGGTTCCCTTGTCAGTAAGGCAGAACGGAGGGCCAGACAAGCACAGCTGTCTAGCTAGTCCTTCGGAAGGTACGAAAAACCAAGGTCCCGTGTACACATTGGAGTGCACGTAAAATATCCCTAAGCAGTTGGAATTCGATACTGTTGAATAAGCTCTATACGATGACTAAATGCGTAGATTGTAGTCACCCACACTTCATGTTTCGCTCAACAATGAAAGGGTGCCGTTTTCAATGTTCGATCCTTTTGTTCTTCTACTCCTGATATGTTGGACTGTTGATCGATGGATTCATATAAAAGACTTCCAATAAGACTCTTTGTAGAAGAAGTTCCAAAAAAAATAGTATGTTGACTTAACGAGAAAAACCTCTAAACATGCTCCAAATTGTAAAAATACGACTTTTTGGATTTTCAATCTCTTTTTTTCGGCTATCCCTGATATTTAAAAAAAATGATACAATCATTTCACACAACAGGCTACCTATTAGACTCTCTATTGACAAAAGTTTCACCGCCCTCCCTTCATTATAACCGAAGTTATCGTGCCCTAAAGAATCAACAAATCAGCATGCTTATCTCTGCTTACCCTAAGCAGAAAATGCTCATCTTTGAACTCAATCAAGATAGTGACCTAGTGAACGTCTACACCAAGTTTGAACATTCTAGCTCAATTAGAAGGAGAGTTATTGTGTTCCGAAGTCCGGACCTTTCAAATTGCTTCTATTTTTCATTTTCAATTCAAAATTGTGACCATCACATGACCGAAATCAAAATTCTGATCCGATAGATTTTTAGGCATTCCTTCAAGGATTCCGAAAATATAACTCCCCAGTCTGTAAGTAAAATAGCAAAAAAGCCTTTTTGATTTTTCACGTTTAAAGATGGTGGCACTTCCGGTTCGATCGACAAACTCCATATTTTGTGTACGAATCATTAATTCCTTGTCTAGTATCGAAAAAAAAAATTAGGTCATTCTGACCTATATTTCGACGATTTTTTTGAAAACTTTGATCCTTAATTTCACCAAGGGGAGATAATTTAGAAAATTTCTAATTATATTTTTGAAGTCACATCGGTAAGATCTACTTGTATACTAAATTTCATGAAAATCGTACAACTATTAAAGAAGTTGTCAAATTGGTCTAAACTTCCGGTTCGAAATCACAGCGACGAATTTTCGAAATTCGAAAATGTGAAACTGCAGATGAAAATGATTTTTTTCAAGGTATTCAAAGAAAAAAGAATTAGTAAAATCGGTCAAAAAATAACAAAGTTACGACTATGCATTGTCAGTTTTTTCGTTCGTAAAATTCGGTGATTTCGGATTCGTAAAACGTTTTGAAAATATATTTAAACAACGTTCGCACCCCATTTTTGGGGGGGGGGGGTAGGTCAAGGTTTTAGAAAGATCCCATGGTTAGATTCTGAGAAATCCGATTTGCAGAAAATACACAAAAAAAAAAATAACTAGATCTGCTACTGTCCCATGCAGATATGAAAGCTTTCATATTCATCGTCACGTGTCATTGATTGTATCAAGTATCCTAAATAAAAGGATAAGAAGAAAAATTTATCAAAATTGGTCAAAAACTCGCGAAGTTACAAGTCTAAATATAGTATGAAACATTGCACCCAGGCAAAACAATAATCTGAAAAGTAAAGGGAAATAACTGAAACTTGTATTACTGTAATGAGACGGATGAGAAAATGAAATTAAAATGGCGGGAAAAAAAAATAAAAATGTCAGGTTGGACAGGCGACCTTACTCCTTGTCACGTACAACCGGGCATTCGAAAACACGCTAGTTAACTCAATGACAGGCGCGCGTGCTAGCCATTCAGCCATCCAACCCCCCCTTTGAAATCCGACACGTGCAATATGTCATATAGGAAGAATAAGAAGTCGCTCACAACAAAATGGTAAATTAATGAGTTTAGGTCAAAAGGTTGAGCTACTGTTTTAGAGTATTTAATAGTTTTAAAGAGACACGATAAGGGTTGTTCATAGTTAAATGAAAGTTTAATTTTAAATAAGACCAATAAAATTAGGATTTAATAATGCCAGACTAATATTTCCAATATGTTTGGTTATAAGTAGGAAATCGTGACGACTTCTTAAGCATGTTTTAAACAAAGGATCATAGACTGCAATATACAAGAATGGCACTCTGCAATAAAAAAAAAATGGCCAAAGCAAGATTTCTATGCAGAAATTAAATAATTGCTAGAACCAGAAAAATATTTATCCACTATAATAAATCAACAACATAGAGAAAATAAAATGAAATTGAATGGGGTTTAACGTCCTACTGTTCTGCTCCTAAAATGGGCTAATGAAGACGGGCATACGCCATAAAGTGTGCAATGAGGGAAATTTTACCCGGGCAGCGGCGTTACGGCCTACGAGGTTGGACGGGCGACCATACTCCTTGTCACGCACAACCAAGAAATCGACACAACGCCAGTTGACTCAATGACAGACGTTATGATACAGAGCGCACGTGCTAACCATTCAGCCACGCAACCTCCCTAAAATCGGCAAATGGCTGACCTACAGCGAGAAACATTTCAACCGGGCCAAATTTTCTATTTTAACAGTTTAATTTGCACGGTACCTTTAGTTATCAACCGAATATTACAAAACTTTTAAAAATAAGCTCCCTCTGACTATCTTAATCGTTCGCAATAAACGTTTGCCCCTTTAAATCGGCAAATTGCTGACTTTAAAGTGAGAAACATTACAACCGGGCGAAATTTTCTGTTTTATCACTTTTACAGTACCTTTGATTACCAACCGATTATTACAAAACTTTAAAAATAAAAGAGAAAGAGAGAAATGCGGCCTAATGTCCATTCGACCGAAACTAGGTCATTTCGGGACTAACATATGTTTTTTAATTTTATTTAAAAACTCCCCTTGCGCTTACTGGTCTTTAGTCATTGGGAGGAAACCGAAGGACACGGAGAAAACCCACGAGGTTGGACATCATACTCCATGTCACGTCAGCCTGGAGATCGAAACAACGCCCGTTGACTCAATGACAGACCTTACGATACAGCGCGCACATGCTAACCATTCAGCCATTGAGCCTCCCTGAATTCGGAAAATTGCTGACTTATAGCAAGAAACATTTCAACCGGGCGAAATTTTCTGTTTTAACAGTTTAATGTGCACGGTACTTTAATTACCAACCGATTACTATAAAACTTTTGAAAATAAGCTCCGATTGACCAGCTTAATCGTATGCAATAAACGTTTGGCCTGAATTGAAAGTTCTGCACGGAGAAAGTTCATCTCGATTTCCCGGCGTGGTTCCCCCTTGTCAGTGAGGCAGAACGGAGGGCCTGACAAGCACAGCTGTCTAGTCGTTCGGATGGTACGAAAAACCAGGGTCCGTGTACACATTGGATTGCACGTAAAATATCCCTAAGCAGTTGGAATTCGATACTGTTGAATAAGCTCTATACGATGACTAAATGTGTAGATTGTAGTCACCCACACTGCATGTTTCGCTTAACAATGAAATGGTGCCGTTTTCAATGTTCGATCCTTTTGTTCTTCTACTCCTGATATGTTGGACTGTTGATCGATGGTTTCATATAAAAGACTACCAATAAGACTCTTTGTAGAAGAAGTTCCCCAAAAATATTAGGGGGGGGGGGGTAGGTCAAGGTTTTAGAAAGATCCCATGGTTAGATTCTGAGAAATCCGATTTGCAGAAAATACACAAAAAAAAAAATAACTAGATCTGCTACTGTCCCATGCAGATATGAAAGCTTTCATATTCATCGTCACGTGTCATTGATTGTATCAAGTATCCTAAATAAAAGGATAAGAAGAAAAATTTATCAAAATTGGTCAAAAACTCGCGAAGTTACAAGTCTAAATATAGTATGAAACATTGCACCCAGGCAAAACAATAATCTGAAAAGTAAAGGGAAATAACTGAAACTTGTATTACTGTAATGAGACGGATGAGAAAATGAAATTAAAATGGCGGGAAAAAAAAATAAAAATGTCAGGTTGGACAGGCGACCTTACTCCTTGTCACGTACAACCGGGCATTCGAAAACACGCTAGTTAACTCAATGACAGGCGCGCGTGCTAGCCATTCAGCCATCCAACCCCCCCTTTGAAATCCGACACGTGCAATATGTCATATAGGAAGAATAAGAAGTCGCTCACAACAAAATGGTAAATTAATGAGTTTAGGTCAAAAGGTTGAGCTACTGTTTTAGAGTATTTAATAGTTTTAAAGAGACACGTTAAGGGTTGTTCATAGTTAAATGAAAGTTTAATTTTAAATAAGACCAATAAAATTAGGATTTAATAATGCCAGACTAATATTTCCAATATGTTTGGTTATAAGTAGGAAATCGTGACGACTTCTTAAGCATGTTTTAAACAAAGGATCATAGACTGCAATATACAAGAATGGCACTCTGCAATAAAAAAAAAATGGCCAAAGCAAGATTTCTATGCAGAAATTAAATAATTGCTAGAACCAGAAAAATATTTATCCACTATAATAAATCAACAACATAGAGAAAATAAAATGAAATTGAATGGGGTTTAACGTCCTACTGTTCTGCTCCTAAAATGGGCTAATGAAGACGGGCATACGCCATAAAGTGTGCAATGAGGGAAATTTTACCCGGGCAGCGGCGTTACGGCCTACGAGGTTGGACGGGCGACCATACTCCTTGTCACGCACAACCAAGAAATCGACACAACGCCAGTTGACTCAATGACAGACGTTATGATACAGAGCGCACGTGCTAACCATTCAGCCACGCAACCTCCCTAAAATCGGCAAATGGCTGACCTACAGCGAGAAACATTTCAACCGGGCCAAATTTTCTATTTTAACAGTTTAATTTGCACGGTACCTTTAGTTATCAACCGAATATTACAAAACTTTTAAAAATAAGCTCCCTCTGACTATCTTAATCGTTCGCAATAAACGTTTGCCCCTTTAAATCGGCAAATTGCTGACTTTAAAGTGAGAAACATTACAACCGGGCGAAATTTTCTGTTTTATCACTTTTACAGTACCTTTGATTACCAACCGATTATTACAAAACTTTAAAAATAAAAGAGAAAGAGAGAAATGCGGCCTAATGTCCATTCGACCGAAACTAGGTCATTTCGGGACTAACATATGTTTTTTAATTTTATTTAAAAACTCCCCTTGCGCTTACTGGTCTTTAGTCATTGGGAGGAAACCGAAGGACACGGAGAAAACCCACGAGGTTGGACATCATACTCCATGTCACGTCAGCCTGGAGATCGAAACAACGCCCGTTGACTCAATGACAGACCTTACGATACAGCGCGCACATGCTAACCATTCAGCCATTGAGCCTCCCTGAATTCGGAAAATTGCTGACTTATAGCAAGAAACATTTCAACCGGGCGAAATTTTCTGTTTTAACAGTTTAATGTGCACGGTACTTTAATTACCAACCGATTACTATAAAACTTTTGAAAATAAGCTCCGATTGACCAGCTTAATCGTATGCAATAAACGTTTGGCCTGAATTGAAAGTTCTGCACGGAGAAAGTTCATCTCGATTTCCCGGCGTGGTTCCCCCTTGTCAGTGAGGCAGAACGGAGGGCCTGACAAGCACAGCTGTCTAGTCGTTCGGATGGTACGAAAAACCAGGGTCCGTGTACACATTGGATTGCACGTAAAATATCCCTAAGCAGTTGGAATTCGATACTGTTGAATAAGCTCTATACGATGACTAAATGTGTAGATTGTAGTCACCCACACTGCATGTTTCGCTTAACAATGAAATGGTGCCGTTTTCAATGTTCGATCCTTTTGTTCTTCTACTCCTGATATGTTGGACTGTTGATCGATGGTTTCATATAAAAGACTACCAATAAGACTCTTTGTAGAAGAAGTTCCCCAAAAATATTATGTTGACTTTACGAGAAAGACCTCTAAACATGCTCCAAATTGTAAAAATACGACTTTTTGGATTTTCAATCTCTTTTTTTCGGCTATCCCTGATATTTAAAAAAAATGATACAATGATTTCAAACAACAGGCTAGCTATTAGACTCTCTATTGACAAAAGTTTCACCGCCCTCCCTTCATTATAACCGAAGTTATCGTGCCCTAAAGAATCAACAAATCAGCATGCTTATCTCTGCTTACCCTAAGCAGAAAATGCTCATCTTTGAACTCAATCATAACATTGACCTAGTGAACGTCTACACCAAGTTTGAACATTCTAGCTTAATTAGAAGGAGAGTTATTGTATTCCAAAGTCCCGGCCCTTCAAATTGCTTCTTTTTTTCATTTTCAATTCAAAATGGTAACCATCACGTGACCGAAATCAAAATTCGGATCCGATAGATTTTTAGGCATTCCTTCAAGGATTCTCAAAATATAACTCCCGAGTCTGTAAATAAAATAGCAAAAAAGCCTTTTTGATTTTTCACGTTTCACGGTTCGATCGACAAACTCCATATTTTGTGTACGAATCAGTAATTACTTGTCTAGTATCGAAAAAAAAAATTAGGTCATTCTGACCTATATTTCGACGACTTTTTTGAAAACTTTGATCCTTAATTTCACCAAGGGGAGATAATTTAGAAAATTTCTAATTATATTTTTGAAGTCACATTGGTAAGATCTACTTATATACTAAATTTCATGAAAATCGTACAACTATTAAAGAAGTTGTCAAATTGGTCTAAACTTCCGGCTCGAAATCACAGCGACGAATTTTCGAAATTCGAAAATGTGAAACTGCAGATGAAAATGATTTTTTTCAAGGTATTCAAAGAAAAAAGAATTAGTAAAATCGGTCAAAAAATAACAAAGTTACGACTATGCATTGTCAGTTTTTTCGTTCGTAAAATTCGGTGATTTCGGATTCGTAAAACGTTTTGAAAATATATTTAAACAACGTTCGCACCCCATTTTTGGGGGGGTAGGTCAAAGTTTCAGAAAGATCCCATGGTTAGATTCTGAGAAATCCGATTTGCAGAAAATACACAAAAAAAAAAATAACTAGATCTGCTACTGTCCCATGCAGATATGAAAGCTTTCATATTCATCGTCACGTGTCATTGATTGTATCAAGTATCCTAAATAAAAGGATAAGAAGAAAAAATTATCAAAATTTGTCAAAAACTCGGGAAGTCACAAGTCTAAATATAGTATGAAACATTGCACCCAGGCATAACGATAATCTGAAAACTAAAGGGAAATAACTGAAACTTGTATTACTGTAATGAGACGGATGAGAAAATGAAATGAAAATGGCGGGAAAAAAATTAAAAATGGCAGGTTGGACAGGCGACCTTACTCCTTGTCACGTACAACCGGGAATTCGAAAACACGCTGGTTTACTCAATGACAGGCGCAGGTGCTAACCATTCAGCCACCCAGCCCCCCTTTGAAATCAGACACGTGCAATATGTCATATAGGAAGAATAAGAAGTCGCTCACAATAAAATGGTAAATTAATGAGTTTAGGTCAAAAGGTTGAGCTACTGTTTTAGAGTACTTAATAGTTTTAAAGAGACACGTTAAGGGTTGTTCATAGTTAAATGAAAGTTTAATTTTAAATAAGACCAATAAAATTAGGATTTAATAATGCCAGACTAATATTTCCAATATGTTTGGTTATAAGTACGAAATCGTGACGACTTCTTAAGCATGTTTTAAACAAAGGATCATAGACTGAATTATACAAGAATGGCACTCTGCAATAAAAAAAACTGGCCAAAGCAAGATTTCTATGCAGAAATTAAATAATTGCTAGAACCAGAAACATATTTATCCACTATAATAAATAAGCAGCATAGAGAAAATGAAATGAAATTGAATGGGGTTTAACGTCCTACTGTTCTGCTCCTAAAATGGGCTAATGAAGACGGGCATATGCCATAAAGTTTGCAATAAGGGAAATTTTACCCGGGCAGCGGCGTTACGGCCTACGAGGTTGGACAGGCGACCATACTCCTTGTCACGTACAACCAAGAAATCGAAACAACGCCAGTTGACTCAATGACAGACGTTATGATACAGAGCGCACGTGCTAACCATTCAGTCACGCAACCTCACTAAAATCGGCAAATTGCTGACCTACAGCGAGAAACATTTCAACCGGGCCAAATTTTCTATTTTAACAGTTTAATTTGCACGGTACCTTTATTTATCAACCGAATATTACAAAACTTTTAAAAATAAGCTCCCCCTGACCAGCTTAATCGTTCACAATAAACGTTTGACCCTTAAAATCGACAAATTGCTGACTTTAAAGTAAGAAACATTACAACCGGGCCAAATTTTCTGTTTTATCACTTTTACAGTACCTTTGATTACCAACCGATTATTACAAAACTTTAAAAAGAGAAAGAGAGAAATTCGACACAAACTAGGTCATTTTGGGGCTAACATATGTTTTTTAATTTTATTTAAAAACTCCCATTGCGCGTACTGGTCTTTAGCCGTTGGGTGGAAACCGAAGAACACGGAGAAAAACCACGAGGTTGGACATCATACACCATGTCACGTACAACATGGAGATCGAAACGACGCCCGTTGACTCAATGACAGACGTTACGATACAGCGCGCACATGCTAACCATTCAGCCTCCCTGAATTCGGAAAATTGCTGACTTATAGCAAGAAACATTTCAACCGGGCGAAATTTTCTGTTTTAACAGTTTAATGTGCACGGTACTTTAATTACCAACCGATTATTACAAAACTTTTGAAAATAAGCTCCAACTGACCAGCTTAATCGTATGCAATAAACGTTTTGCCTGAATTAAAAGTTCTGCACGGAAAAAGTTAATCTCGATTTCCCGGCGTGGTTCCCCTTGTCAGTGAGGCAGAACGGAGGGCCTGACAAGCACAGCTGTCTAGTCTTTCGGATGGGACGAAAAACCAAGGTCCCGTGTACACATTGGAGTGCACGTAAAATATCCCTAAGCAGTTGGAATTCGATACTGTTGAATAAGCTCTATACGATGACTAAATGCGTAGATTGTAGTCACCCCCACTGCATGTTTCGCTTAACAATGAAAGGGTGCCGTTTTCAATGTTCGATCCTTTTGTTCTTCTACTCCTGATATGTTGAACTGGTTTCATATAAAAGACTACCAATAAGACTCTTTGTAGAAGAAGTTCCCCAAAAATATTATGTTGACTTTACGAGAAAGACCTCTCTAAATATGCTCCAAATTGTAAAAATACGACTTTTTCGATTTTCAATCTCTTTTTTCAGGCTATGCCTGATATTTAAAAAAAATGATACAATGATTTCACACAACAGGCTAGCTATTAGACTCTCTATTGACAAAAGTTTCACCGCCCTCCCTTCATTATAACCGAAGTTATCGTGCCCTAAAGAATCAACAAATCAGCATGCTTATCTCTGCTTACCCTAAGCAGAAAATGCTCATCTTTGAACTCAATCATAACATTGACCTAGTGAACGTCTACACCAAGTTTGAACATTCTAGCTTAATTAGAAGGAGAGTAATTGTGTTCCAAAGTCCCGACCCTTTAAATTGCTTCTATTTTTCATTTTCAATTCAAAATGGTGACCATCACGTGACCGAAATCGAAATTCTGATCCGACAGATATTTAGGCATTCCTTCAAGGATTCCGAAAATATAATTCCCGAGTCTGTAAGTAAAATAGCAAAAAAGCCTTTTTGATTTTTCACTTTTCAAGATGGTGGCACTTCCGGTTCGATCGACAAACTCCATATTTTGTGTACGAATCAGTACTTACATCTCTAGTATCCAAGAAAAAAATTAGGTTATTCTGACCTATATTTCTTTGATTTTTTTGAAAAATTTGATCCTTAATTTCGTCAAGGGGAGATAATTTAGAAAATTTCTAATTATATTTTTGAAGTCACATCGGTAAGATCTATTTATACACTAAATTTCATGAAAATCGTACAACTATTAAAGAAGTTGTCAAATTGGTCTTAACTTCCGGTTCGAAATCACAGCGACGAATTTTCAAAATTCGAAAATGTGAAACTGCAGATGAAAATGATTTTTTTCAAGCTATTCAAAGAAAAAAGAATTAGTAAAATCGGTCAAAAAATAACAAAGTTACGACTATGCATTGTCAGTTTTTTCGTTCGTAAAATTCGGTGATTTCGGATTCGTAAAACGTTTTGAAAATATATTTAAACAACGTTCGCACCCCATTTTAGGGGGGGTAGGTCAAAGTTTCATAAAGATCCCATGGTTAGATTCTGAGAAATCCGATTTGCAGAAAATACACAAAAAAAAAATAATAATAATCTTAACAGAAACAATAAGCTTTCATATGTAATATGAAAGCTTAATAACTAGATCTGCTACTGTCCCATGCAGATATGAAAGCTTTCATATTCATCGTCACGTGTCATCGATTATATCAAGTATCTCAAATAAAAGGATAAGAATAACAAACTATCAAAATTGGTCAAAAACTCGCGAAGTTACAAGTCTAAATATAGTATGAAACATTGAGTAATCTGAAAACTAAAGGGAAATAACTGATACGTGTGTTGCTGTAATCGGGATGAATGAGATAACTTTGAACAAAACTAAAACTTTTTGAATCAGGTTGAACTCAACTGTTTGAATATGTACGTTAAATATGTAGATTTGGAAAATTATAAAGACATAATATCAAAATCGTTCAAAAACTCACAAAGTTACAAATTTAAATGTAGTGAGAAACATTGCACCCGGGCAAAAAAATAATCTTTAAAGTAAAGGGAAATAACCTAAACTTGTATAGCTGTAATCGGGCTTCCAAAATTAGAGATATGTTATATAATTATGGTTTCCAATATGTTTGGTTATAAGTAGGAAATCGTGACAACTTCTTAAGCATGTTTCAAACAAAGGGTCATAGACTGCAATATACAAGAATGGCACTCTGCAATAAAAAAAACTGGCCAGAGATTTCTATGCAGAAATTAAATAATTGCTAGAACCAGAAAAATATTTATCCACTATAATAAATAAGCAACATAGAGAAAATGAAATGAAATTGAATGGGGTTTAACGTCCTACTGTTCTGCTCCTACAATGGGCTAATGAAGACGGGCATACGCCATAAAGTGTGCAATGAGGGAAATTTTACCCGGGCAGCGCCGTTACGGCCTACGAGGTTGGTAAGGCGACCATACTCCTTATCACGTACAACCAAGAAATCGAAACAAGGACAGTTGACTCAATGACAGACGTTATGATACAGAGCGCACGTGCTAACCATTCAGCCACGCAACCTCCCTAAAATCGGCAAATTGCTGACCTACAGCGAGAAACATTTCAACCGGGCCAAATTTTCTATTTTAACAGTTTAATTTGCATGGTACCTTTAGTTATCAACCGAATATTACGAAACTTTTAAAAATAAGCTCCCCCTGACCAGCTTAATCGTTCGCAATAAACGTTTGCCCCTTAAAATCGACAAATTGCTGAATTTAAAGTGAGAAACATTACAACCGGGCCAAATTTTCTGTTTTATCACTTTTACAGTACCTTTGATTACCAACCGATTATTACAAAACTTTAAAAAGAGAAAGAGAGAAATGCGGCCTAACGTCCATTCGAAACAAACTAGGTCATTTCGGGACTAACATGTTTTTTAATTTTATTTAAAAACTCCCCTTGCACGTACTGGTCTTTAGCCGTTGGGAGGAAACCGAAGAACACGGAGAAAACCCACGAGGTTGGACATCATACACCATGTCACGTGCAACCTGGAGATCGAAACGACGCCCGTTGACTCAATGACAATACAGCGAGCACATGCTAACCATTCAGCCATCCAGCCTCCCTGAATTCGGAAAATTGCTGACTTATAGCAAGAAACATTTCAACCGGGCGAAATTTTCTGTTTTAACAGTTTAATGTGCACGGTACTTTAATTACCAACCGATTATTACAAAACTTTTGAAAATAAGCTCCAACTGACCAGCTTAATCGTATGCAATAAATGTTTTGCCTGAATTGAAAGTTCTGCACAGAGAAAGTTCATCTCGATTTCCCGGCGTGGTTCCCTTGTCAGTAAGGCAGAACGGAGGGCCAGACAAGCACAGCTGTCTAGCTAGTCCTTCGGATGGTACGAAAAACCAAGGTCCCGTGTACACATTGGAGTGCACGTAAAATATCCCTAAGCAGTTGGAATTCGATACTGTTGAATAAGCTCTATACGATGACTAAATGCGTAGATTGTAGTCACCCACACTTCATGTTTCAGTCAACAATGAAAGGGTGCCGTTTTCAATGTTCGATCCTTTTGTTCTTCTACTCCTGATATGTTGGACTGTTGATCGATGGATTCATATAAAAGACTTCCAATAAGACTCTTTGTAGAAGAAGTTCCAAAAAAATAGTATGTTGACTTAACGAGAAAAACCTCTAAACATGCTCCAAATTGTAAAAATACGACTTTTTGGATTTTCAATCTCTTTTTTTCGGCTATCCGTGATATTTAAAAAAAATGATACAATCATTTCACACAACAGGCTACCTATTAGACTCTCTATTGACAAAAGTTTCACCGCCCTCCCTTCATTATAACCGAAGTTATCGTGCCCTAAAAAATCAACAAATCAGCATGCTTATCTCTGCTTACCCTAAGCAGAAAATGCTCATCTTTGAACTCAATCAAGATAGTGACCTAGTGAACGTCTACACCAAGTTTGAACATTCTAGCTCAATTAGAAGGAGAGTTATTGTGTTCCGAAGTCCGGGCCTTTCAAATTGCTTCTATGTTTCATTTTCAATTCAAAATTGTGACCATCACATGACCGAAATCAAAATTCTGATCCGATAGATTTTTAGGCATTCCTTCAAGGATTCCGAAAATATAACTCCCGAGTCTGTAAGTAAAATAGCAAAAAAGCCTTTTTGATTTTTCACGTTTAAAGATGGTGGCACTTCCGGTTCGATCGACAAACTCCATATTTTGTGTACGAATCATTAATTCCTTGTCTAGTATCGAAAAAAAAAATTAGGTCATTCTGACCTATATTTCGACGATTTTTTTGAAAACTATGATCCTTAATTTCACCAAGGGGAGATAATTCAGAAAATTTCTAATTATATTTTTGAAGTCACATCGGTAAGATCTACTTGTATACTAAATTTCATGAAAATCGTACAACTATTAAAGAAGTTGTCAAATTGGTCTAAACTTCCGGTTCGAAATCACAGCGATGAATTTTCGAAATTCGAAAATGTGAAACTGCAGATGAAAATGATTTTTTTCAAGGTATTCAAAGAAAAAAGAATTAGTAAAATCGGTCAAAAAATAACAAAGCTACGACTATGCATTGTCAGTTTTTTCGTTCGTAAAATTCGGTGATTTCGGATTCGTAAAACGTTTTGAAAATATATTTAAACAACGTTCGCACCCCATTTTTTTTTGGGGGGGGGGGGTAGGTCAAGGTTTTAGAAAGATCCCATGGTTAGATTCTGAGAAATCCGATTTGCAGAAAATACACAAAAAAAAAATAACTAGATCTGCTACTGTCCCATGCAGATATGAAAGCTTTCATATTCATCGTCACGTGTCATCGATTATATCAAGTATCTCAAATAAAAGGATAAGAATAACAAACTATCAAAATTGGTCAAAAACTCGCGAAGTTACAAGTCTAAATATAGTATGAAACATTGAGTAATCTGAAAACTAAAGGGAAATAACTGATACTTGTGTTGCTGTAATCGGGATGACTTCCGATTTCAAAACTTTCAGAAAAATGAAATGAAAATGGTAAGAAAACATCGAAAAATTAAATGAGATAACTTTGAACAAAACTAAAACTTTTTTAATCAGGTTGAACTCAACTGTTTGAATATGTACGTTAAATATGTAGATTTGGAAAATTATAAAGACATAATATCAAAATCGGTCAAAAACTCACAAAGTTACAAATTTAAATGTAGTGAGAAACATTGCACCCGGGCAAAAAAATAATCTTTAAACTAAAGGGAAATAACTGAAACTTGTATAGCTGTAATCGGGCTTCCAAGATATGTTATATAATTATGGTTTCCAATATGTTTGGTTATAAGTAGGAAATCGTGACGACTTCTTAAGCATGTTTTAAACAAAGGGTCATAGACTGCAATATACAAGAATGGCACTCTGCAATAAAAAAAACTGGCCAGAGATTTCTATGCAGAGATTAAATAATTGCTAGAACCAGAAAAATATTTATCCACTATAATAAATAAGCAACATAGAGAAAATGAAATGAAATTGAATGGGGTTTAACGTCCTACTGTTCTGCTCCTACAATGGGCTAATGAAGACGGGCATACGCCATAAAGTGTGCAATGAGGGAAATTTTACCCGGGCAGCGGCGTTACGGCCTACGAGGTTGGTAAGGCGACCATACTCCTTGTCACGTACAACCAAGAAATCGAAACAAGGCCAGTTGACTCAATGACAGACGTTATGATACAGAGCGCACGTGCTAACCATTCAGCCACGCAACCTCCCTAAAATCGGCAAATTGCTGACCTACAGCGAGAAACATTTCAACCGGGCCAAATTTTCTATTTTAACAGTTTAATTTGCACGGTACCTTTAGTTATCAACCGAATATTACAAAACTTTTAAAAATAAGCTCCCCCTGACCAGCTTAATCGTTCGCAATAAACGTTTGCCCCTTAAAATCGACAAATTGCTGAATTTAAAGTGAGAAACATTACAACCGGGCCAAATTTTCTGTTTTATCACTTTAACAGTACCTTTGATTACCAACCGATTATTACAAAACTTTAAAAAGAGAAAGAGAGAAATGCGGCCTAACGTCCATTCGACGCAAACTAGGTCATTTCGGGACTAACATATGTTTTTTAATTTTATTTAAAACCCCCCCTTGCACGTACTGGTCTTTAGCCGTTGGGAGGAAACCGAAGAACACGGAGAAAACCCACGAGGTTGGACATCATACACCATGTCACGTGCAACCTGGAGATCGAAACGACGCCCGTTGACTCAATGACAAAGGTTACGATACAGCGAGCACATGCTAACCATTCAGCCATCCAGCCTCTCTGAATTCGGAAAATTGCTGACTTATAGCAAGAAACATTTCAACCGGGCGAAATTTTCTGTTTTAACAGTTTAATGTGCACGGTACTTTAATTACCAACCGATTATTACAAAACTTTTGAAAATAAGCTCCAACTGACCAGCTTAATCGTATGCAATAAACGTTTTGCCTGAATTGAAAGTTCTGCACAGAGAAAGTTCATCCCGATTTCCCGGCGTGGTTCCCTTGTCAGTAAGGCAGAACGGAGGGCCTGACAAGCACAGCTGTCCAGTCCTTTGGATGGGACGAAAAACCAAGGTCCCGTGTACACATTGGAGTGCACGTAAAATATCCCTAAGCAGTTGGAATTCGATACTGTTGAATAAGCTCTATACGATGACTAAATGCGTAGATTGTAGTCACCCACACTTCATGTTTCGCTCAACAATGAAAGGATGCCGTTTTCAATGTTCGATCCTTTTGTTCTTCTACTCCTGATATGTTGGACTGTTGATCGATGGTTTCATATAAAAGACTACCAATAAGACTCTTTGTAGAAGAAGTTCCCAAAAAATAGTATGTTGACTTTACGAGAAAGACCTCTAAACATGCTCCAAATTGTAAAAATACGACTTTTTGGATTTTCAATCTCTTTTTTTCGGCTATCCCTGATATTTAAAAAAAAAGATACAATCATTTCACACAACAGGCTACCCATTAGACTCTCTATTGACAAAAGTTTCACCGCCCTCCCTTCATTATAACCGAAGTTATCGTGCCCTAAAGAATCAACAAATCAGCATGCTTATCTCTGCTTACCCTAAGCAGAAAATGCTCATCTTTGAACTCAATCATAACATTGACCTAGTGAACGTCTACACCAAGTTTGAACATTCTAGCTTAATTAGAAGGAGAGTTATTGTGTTCCGAAGTCCGGGCCTTTCAAATTGCTTCTATTTTTCATTTTCAATTCAAAATTGTGACCATCACATGACCGAAATCAAAATTCTGATCCGATAGATTTTTAGGCATTCCTTCAAGGATTCCGAAAATATAACTCCCGAGTCTGTAAGTAAAATAGCAAAAAAGCCTTTTTGATTTTTCACGTTTAAAGATGGTGGCACTTCCGGTTCGATCGACAAACTCCATATTTTGTGTACGAATCAGTAATTCCTTGTCTAGTATCGAAAAAAAAAATTAGGTCATTCTGACCTATATTTCGACGATTTTTTTGAAAACTTTGATCATTAATTTCACCAAGGGGAGATAATTTAGAAAATTTCTAATTATATTTTTGAAGTCACATCGGTAAGATCTACTTGCATACTAAATTTCATGAAAATCGTACAACTATTAAAGAAGTTGTCAAATTGGTCTAAACTTCCGGTTCGAAATCACAGCTACGAATTTTCGAAATTCGAAAATGTGAAACTGCAGATGAAAATGATTTTTTTCAAGGTATTCAAAGAATAAAGAATTAGTAAAATCGGTCAAAAAATAACAAAGTTACGACTATGCATTGTCAGTTTTTTCGTTCGTAAAATTCGGTGATTTCGGATTCGTAAAACGTTTTGAAAATATATTTAAACAACGTTCGCACCCCATTTTTGGGGGGGTAGGTCAAAGTTTTAGAAAGATCCCATGGTTAGATTCTGAGAAATCCGATTTGCAGAAAATACACAAAAAAAAAATAACTAGATCTGCTACTGTCCCATGCAGATATGAAAGCTTTCATATTCATCGTCACGTATCATTGATTGTATCAAGTATCCTAAATAAAAGGATAAGAAGAAAAAATTATCAAAATTGGTCAAAAACTCGCGAAGTTACAAGTCTAAATATAGTATGAAACATTGCACCCAGGCATAACAATAATCTGAAAACTAAAGGGAAATAACTGAAACTTGTATTACTGTAATGAGACGGATGAGAAAATGAAATGAAAATGGCGGGAAAAAAAAATAAAAATGTCAGGTTGGACAGGCGACCTTACTCCTTGTCACGTACAACCGGGCATTCGAAAACACGCTAGTTAACTCAATGACAGGCGCGCGTGCTAGCCATTCAGCCATCCAACCCCCCTTTGAAATCCGACACGTGCAATATGTCATATAGGAAGAATAAGAAGTCGCTCACAACAAAATGGTAAATTAATGAGTTTAGGTCAAAAGGTTGAGCTACTATTTTAGAGTACTTTATAGTTTTAAAGAGACACGTTAAGGGTTGTTCATAGTTAAATGAAAGTTTAATTTTAAATAAGACCAATAAAATTAGGATTTAATAATGCCCGACAAATATTTCCAATATGTTTGGTTATAAGTAGGAAATCATGACGACTTCTTAAGCATGTTTTAAACAAAGGATCATAGACTGAATTATACAAGAATGGCACTCTGCAATAAAAAAAACTGGCCAAAGCAAGATTTCTATGCAGAAATTAAATAATTGCTAGAACCAGAAAAATATTTATCGACTACAATAAATAAGCAACATAGAGAAAATGAAATGAAATTGAATGGGGTTTAACGTCCTACTGTTCTGTTCCTAAAATGGGCTAATGAAGACTGGCATATGCCATAAAGTGTGCAATGAGGGAAATTTTACCCGGGCAGCGGCGTTACGGCCTACGAGGTTGGACAGGCGACCATACTCCTTGTCATGTACAACCAAGAAATCGAAACAACGCCAGTTGACTCAATGACAGACGTTTTGATACAGAGCGCACGTGCTAACCATTCAGCCACGCAACCTCCCCAAAATCGGCAAATTGCTGACCTACAGCGAGAAACATTTCAACCGGCCCAAATTTTCTATTTGAACAGTTTAATTTGCATGGTACCTTTAGTTATCAACCGAATATTACAAAACTTTTAAAAATAAGCTCCCCCTGACCAGCTTAAGCGTTCGCAATAAACGTTTGCCCCTTAAAATCTGCAAACTGCTGACCTTAAAGTGAGAAACATTACAACCGGGCGAAATTTTCTGTTTTATCACTTTTACAGTACCTTTGATTACCAACCGATTATTACAAAACTTTAAAAATAAAAGAGAAAGAGAGAAATGCGGCCTAATGTCCATTCGACACAAACTAGGTCATTTTGTGACTAACATATGTTTTTTAATTTTATTTAAAAACTCCCCTTGCGCTTACTGGTCTTTAGCCTTTGGGAGGAAACCGAAGGACACGGAGAAAACCCACGAGGTTGGACATCATACTTCATGTCACGTGCAACCTGGAGATCGAAACGACGCTCGTTGACTCAATGACAGACGTTACGATACAGCGCGCAGATGCTAACCATTCAGCCTCCCTGAATTCGGAAAATTGCTGACTTATAGCAAGAAACATTTCAACCGGGCGAAATTTTCTGTTTTAACAGTTTAATGTGCACGGTACTTTAATTGCCAACCGATTATTACAACTGACCAGCTTAATCGTGTGCAATAAACGTTTGGCCTGAATTGAAAGTTCTGCACGGAGAAAGTTCATCTTGATTTCCCGGCGTGGTTCCCCGTTGTCAGTGAGGCAGAACGGAGGGCCTGACAAGCACAGCTGTCTAGTCGTTCGGATGGGATGAAACACCAAGGTCCCGTGTACACATTGGAGTGCACGTAAAATATCCCTAAGCAGTTGGAATTCGATACTGTTGAATAAGCTCTATACGATGACTAAATGTGTAGATTGTAGTCACCCACACTGCATGTTTCGCTTAACAATGAAAGGGTGCCGTTTTCAATTTTCGATCCTTTTGTTCTTCTACTCCAGATATGTTGGACTGTTGATCGATGGTTTCATATAAAAGACTACCAATAAGACTCTTTGTAGAAGAAGTTCCCAAAAAATATTATGTTGACTTTACGAGAAAGACCTCTAAACATGCTCCAAATTGTAAAAATACGACTTTTTGGATTTTCAATCTCTTTTTTTCGGCTATCCCTGATATTTAAAAAAAATGATACAATGATTTCAAACATCAGGCTAGCTATTAGACTCTCTATTGACAAAAGTTTCATCGCCCTCCCTTCATTATAACCGAAGTTATCGTGCCCTAAAGAATCAACAAATCAGCATCCTTATCTCTGCTTACCCTAAGCAGAAAATGCTCATCTTTGAACTCAATCATGACATTGTCCTAGTGAACGTCTACACCAAGTTTAAACATTTTAGCTTAATTAGAAGGAGAGTTATTGTGTTCCAAAGTCCCGGCCCTTCAAATTGCTTCTATTTTTCATTTTCAATTCAAAATGGTGACCATCACGTGACCGAAATCAAAATTCGGATCCGATAGATTTCTAGGCATTCCTTCAAGGATTCTGAAAATATAACTCCCGAGTCTGTAAGTAAAATAGCAAAAAAGCCTTTTTGATTTTTCACGTTTAAAGATGGTGGCACTTCCGGTTCGATCGACAAACTCCATATTTTGTGTACGAATCAGTAATTACTTGTCTAGTATCAAAAAAAAAAAATTAGGTCATTCTGACCTATATTTCGACGATTTTTTTGAAAACTTTGATCCTTAATTTCGTCAAGGGGAGATAATTTAGAACATTTATAATTATATTTTTGAAGTCACATCGGTAACATCTACTTACACACTAAATTTCATGAAAATCGTACAACTATTAAAGAAGTTCTCAAATTGGTCTAAACTTCCGGTTCGAAATCACAGCGACGAATTTTCGAAATTGGAAAATGCGAAACTGCAGATGAAAATGATTTTTTTCAAGGTATTCAAAGAAAAAAGAATTAGTAAAATCGGTCAAAAAATAACAAAGTTACGACTATGCATTGTCAGTTTTTTCGTTCGTAAAATTCGGTGATTTCGGATTCGTAAAACGTTTTGAAAATATATTTAATCAACAGCCACCACCCATTTTTGGGGGGATAGGTAAAAGTTTCAGAACGATCCTATCGTTAGATTCTGAGAAATCCGATTTGTGGACAAAACACAAAAAAAAAATAACAATAATAATCTTAACAGAAACAATAAGCTTTCATATGTAATATGAAAGCTTAATAATAATCTTAACAGAAACAATAAGCTTTCATATGTAATATGAAAGCTTAATAATCTTAACAGAAACAATAAGCTTTCATATGTAATATGAAAGCTTAATAATATTAATCTTAACAGAAACAATAAGCTTTCATATGTAATACATATGAAAGCTTAATAATAATTTTAGTAAAAACAATAGTCTTTCAGACGAAAGTCTGAAAGCCTAATAATAATAAGAATAATAATTTTAACAAAAACAATAGTGTTTCACACAAGCTACGCAGTGTGAAACCCTAATAAAATAAGATAGATGAAGAATGCAAAATTGAAAGTAAACCTTATACCTTGTGATGGTATAAGAATAAAAATAAAGACAACCTTAAATCTATTTTGGACTAAATGATCTTTGTAGTATCTAGTAGTCTTTCTGGATTTGAGAAGTCTTTTTTGGAGTCTTAGCTAGGCTACTTTATCAAAGATAAATTTAGTCTATAGCTTTGGAGCTCTGGTGCAGTAGGTGTTATCAGTGTTCTGAATAGATCGGAATCTTATTTCGTTTACATTCATTTTGTGTCTTATTTAGTTCACTGCCGATGAGTGCCGATTTGTATTTCGAGCCTTGCATTATTAACCAATCAGCGTCCAGAATGCTTTCTCCGTGCATTTAAGTTGTCATGTCGCCATTGTTGTCAACAATTGTCAGTCCGTCTTTAAACTAATAGTCAAAATGTTGTCTTATATGAACTTACAAGCTTTGGTCATTGCAAGGGCGAGATAGATCCACTCTCCAGGTACTTTTCTAGTTCATTTGTATTGCGTGCTATTCAGTGTTCTTTGAATTATTTGTCAGATTCAATGAGTGACCATGCGAGTGTTAGTCTCACGTGTGTTCAATATGTCAGGACATTGTTGGAAATGGTTCTTTACATTTCGGTGTTATTTCAGACTATTGCAAAATACAGAAATGACTTTTAGGGATTAATGTACATTTTAATGCCTCTGAAATAATGACTTTTCTGTGTATTTACCAAGTCTATTGTCATTATTATTTGTTTACTTTTGTCGTGCATATTATACATTAGTTTACTTTAGTCGTGCATATCATAAGGTCCATGCTTGTGTCAATTGTCGTGCAGCCACTTGTCAGTGGATTAGCATTGTGGTCTAATCCTTTAAAGGGACATTGCATGCAACTGTCATATTTAGTCATAGTCTAATAATAATAATTTAAAGGGACATTTATGTCATAAAATGTCACTATCAGTTCTAGTCCTTATTGTGCTTAACTTTTGTCTTTTCAGAATGATCGACATTATGTATATGAATGCCATATCTAAATAGTCGTCTTGTCAATAAATGTCTAAAGTCTAAATGTGTCGTCATTAACGGAAGATCATCAAGCCCTTGAATAACTACTGCGCGAGTAGTCACAACAATCAGTACGAGTGATAGTCCCTGATCTCGTCTCCAATTATAAAACGTTTATCTATATATCCATTTAAATTTTATTTCCCACGCTGACATGACACATCACGAATGATAAATCTCGCCCATCTCCCTGTCCTGATTAAATCCTATTGTTTAAATGTCTTCGCAATTAAGACTAAGCGGCAGCTTGGATATTGCACCAACCATATATTACATAGGATCTATAGAAAGCATTTTGGGTTGAAGGGTAGTGCGATTATCTTTGGCAATAAACATAGAACGTTTGTGGAATTAATACACATGTGTCTGAAGCTAAATATATGTCTATTGTGTAAGGCAGTACGCGAAAATAAACTAATAATTCGATTTCTTTTTATTATTATTTTTATTATAGCACGGCCCTTTTTTAATGCAAATCAAATAAAAACAGAACGCTTATACGTCACAAAAGCCGTTTCGTTTCGTACTTTACTTCGTACCTCAAATTTATTCGTACCTTTCCTTTATTGTTGAAATCAGTTTAAAGAAATTGAATATTAATATACCGAACCAGAATATGTGCCGCAAATTCATTAGTTCCCAAATGTAATTGAAAGAAATTGTAATAAAGGCTATATATAATTCGATTTGATCAAATCCAACGGCGAATTAGAATATACACGTGATCTGTATACCTCAACTGAATCGCATCTGTTCCTATATCCTGTTGAAATAAATTGAAATCATAAACGATCACCTGTCTATTGTTTAATGTGGTGTTGATATTGAACCAATTCTGCTCATTGAGTGGTAATTATTGGCAATTGATTAGTTAAAGAACGACTGAAAAATATTTTATCTGGTGTTGATTATTGCACCCATTCTGCTCAGTGAGTTGTGATTATAGAAGATAATCAACTGGAGGTTGTTATAAACGATTGAATATACTAAGAATTCCAAAATGCGACACATTGTATTATTTATATCATTGTAAGGTGGGACCGCATGCTTTCTGCGATGCTTGGGTTATTTGAGTCTAAAAATAGAACACGGCAAGTATCAAAGGTGCCTACGTGCAAATATTGACTAAGCGATCAGTATTCACAGGAATGGAATGAAGATCGATTGAAATATTCAAAACTAAATTATTATAACCTTTTCAACATTGCCTTATCACAAAAAGAATATTTATCAAATATCTCAAATCATAATTACTGTGTATCTCTACCCAAATTTAGATGTGTGTCACATAGCTTATCACATACGATACAATTAACAGAATGATAGAATTTGTAAATTATGCAATTTAAATAACGTTGAAGACGAATATCATTTTTATACGCCCACATTTTCATGTGGACGTATTATGTCGTCGCCCCTGTCCGTCCGGACGTCCGTCCGTCCGTCCCCCTGTCCGTCCGGACGTCCGTCCGTCCACAATTTGTTTGTGGACTCTCTCTCTACAGGTCACAATTCTTATCCGATTTTGACGAAACTTGAAATATAGGTTTATCCCCAAAAGATCTCGGCTGCTTTCGATATTGGCATGTATCGGATCAAAACTTCATGGATTATGGCCCCTGATTGTACGAAAAATCACGTTTTTAGCTTGTGGACCCTATAGAGGTCACAATTTTGAACCGATTTTGATGAAACTTGACATGCATGTTTGTAACCCAAAGATCTTGGTTCCTTTCGATATTTGCGGCTATCGGAATGTAATTTCCTGAATAATGGCCCCTGATTGTCCGAAAAATCACCCTTTTTAGCTTGTGGTCCCTCTGGAGGTCACAATTATTATTCGATTTAAAAAACCGTTTGACTATATCACCGTTACACCCTAGGGAAGGTTGAGTTCGAATTTCGTGAAAATCGGACGAAAATTGCCATACAAAATGGCCGCCGTTTGTACGCGAATACTGTTAAAAAATGGTATATCAAGGTTGTGGACCCTGTGGAGGTCACAATTTTGATTCGATTTTGATGAAACTTGAAATTCATGGTTATAACCCAAAGATCTTGCTTCCTTTCGATATTTGCGCATATCGGATCGTAACTTCCTGAATTATGGCCCCTGATTATACGCAAAATCGCCTTTTTTTTAGCTTAGAGGTCACAATTATTATTCGATTTAAAAAACCGTTTGATTATATCACCCTTACACCCTAAGAAAGGTGGAGTTCGAATTTCGGGAAAATCGGACGAAAATTGCCATACAAAATGGCCGCCGTTTGTACGCGAATACTGTTAAAAAATGGTATATCAAGGTTGTGGACCCTGTGGAGGTCACAATTTTGATTCGATTTTGATGAAACTTGAAATTCATGGTTATATCCCAAAGATCTTGCTTCCTTTCGATATTTGCGCATATCGGATCGTAACTTCCTGAATTATGGCCCATGATTATACGCAAAATTGCCTTTTTTTTTAGCTTGGAGGTCACAATTATTATCCGATTTAAAAAAACGTTTGATTATATTACCGTTACATCGTAAGGAAGGTTGAGTTCGAATTTCGGGAAAATCAGACCAAAATTGCCATACAAAATGGCCGCCGTTTGTACGCGAATACTGTTAAAAAATGGTATATCAAGGTTGTGGACCCTGTAAAGGTCACAATTTTAATTCGATTTTGATGAAACTTGAAATTCATGGTTATAACCCAAAGATCTTGGTTCTTTTCGATATTTGCGCATATCGGATCGTAACTTCCTGAATTATGGCCCCTGGTTATACACAAAATCCCCCTTTCTTTAGCTTGTGGTCCCTCTGGAGGTCACAATTATTATCCAATTTAAAAAAACGTTTGATTATATCACCGTTACACTGTAAGGAAGGTTGAGTTTGAATTTCGGGAAAATCGGACCAAAATTGACAGACAAAATGGCCGCCGTTTGTACGCGAATACTGTTAAAAAAATGATATATCATGGTTGTGGACCCTGTATAGGTCACAATTTGTTTGTGGACTCTCTCTCTACAGGTCACAATTCTTATCCGATTTTGACGAAACTTGAAATATAGGTTTATCCCCAAAAGATCTCGGCTGCTTTCGATATTGGCATGTATCGGATCAAAACTTCATGGATTATGGCCCCTGATTGTACGAAAAATCACGTTTTTAGCTTGTGGACCCTATAGAGGTCACAATTTTGAACCGATTTTGATGAAACTTGACATGCATGTTTGTAACCCAAAGATCTTGGTTCCTTTCGATATTTGCGGCTATCGGAATGTAATTTCCTGAATAATGGCCCCTGATTGTCCGAAAAATCACCCTTTTTAGCTTGTGGTCCCTCTGGAGGTCACAATTATTATTCGATTTAAAAAACCGTTTGACTATATCACCGTTACACCCTAGGGAAGGTTGAGTTCGAATTTCGTGAAAATCGGACGAAAATTGCCATACAAAATGGCCGCCGTTTGTACGCGAATACTGTTAAAAAATGGTATATCAAGGTTGTGGACCCTGTGGAGGTCACAATTTTGATTCGATTTTGATGAAACTTGAAATTCATGGTTATAACCCAAAGATCTTGCTTCCTTTCGATATTTGCGCATATCGGATCGTAACTTCCTGAATTATGGCCCCTGATTATACGCAAAATCGCCTTTTTTTAGCTTAGAGGTCACAATTATTATTCGATTTAAAAAACCGTTTGATTATATCACCCTTACACCCTAAGAAAGGTGGAGTTCGAATTTCGGGAAAATCGGACGAAAATTGCCATACAAAATGGCCGCCGTTTGTACGCGAATACTGTTAAAAAATGGTATATCAAGGTTGTGGACCCTGTGGAGGTCACAATTTTGATTCGATTTTGATGAAACTTGAAATTCATGGTTATATTCCAAAGATCTTGCTTCCTTTCGATATTTGCGCATATCGGATCGTAACTTCCTGAATTATGGCCCATGATTATACGCAAAATTGCCTTTTTTTTTAGCTTGGAGGTCACAATTATTATCCGATTTAAAAAAACGTTTGATTATATTACCGTTACATCGTAAGGAAGGTTGAGTTCGAATTTCGGGAAAATCAGACCAAAATTGCCATACAAAATGGCCGCCGTTTGTACGCGAATACTGTTAAAAAATGGTATATCAAGGTTGTGGACCCTGTAAAGGTCACAATTTTAATTCGATTTTGATGAAACTTGAAATTCATGGTTATAACCCAAAGATCTTGGTTCTTTTCGATATTTGCGCATATCGGATCGTAACTTCCTGAATTATGGCCCCTGGTTATACACAAAATCCCCCTTTCTTTAGCTTGTGGTCCCTCTGGAGGTCACAATTTTTATCCAATTTAAAAAAACGTTTGATTATATCACCGTTACACTGTAAGGAAGGTTGAGTTTGAATTTCGGGAAAATCGGACCAAAATTGACAGACAAAATGGCCGCCGTTTGTACGCGAATACTGTTAAAAAAATGATATATCATGGTTGTGGACCCTGTATAGGTCACAATTTTAATTCGATTTTGATGAGGAAGGTTGAGTTTTAATTTCGTGAAAATCGTACCAAAATTGCCGGACGAAATGGTCGCCGTTTGTACGCGAATAGTGTAAAAATATGGTCTATCATGGTTGTGGACTCTCTACAGGTCACAATTCTTATCCGATTTTGATGAAAAGTCACATTTCTAGGTTGTGTACCGTCACACAATAATCATTGTCGGTTTCGAATTTTATTAATATCAGACTGGAACTGACCAACTAAATGGCTGCGCCCAATACAGTATGAAATACAGGACTTAAAGATGTAGGAAAAATCACTTTCGGTATTGCTTGTTCTCTGTCCATCTCTCGAAAATGTGGGCGTATCCTGCCTGGCAGTGCCAGCCTATCTTTTACTTTGCTGTCCATTATATAAAGAACAGCGTATTCCTTTTTATTATAGAAATCACCCTTCACTCCAAAAATTTATAGACATTATGTCTTCCACATCACCAGTTATTTTAAACTCGTTAGCAAAATATATACATTTATAATTTATTAAACGTCATTCTTTTCTTGATGCTATTCTTCCCTAGAACTTTCATTCTTTTCTAACTTATTTTGTACTATTTGTATCATTAACACTTTTACATATTTACAAATTTATTCATTGTATTTGCTATAAGTAACTTTCAGCAATAAAGAATTACTTACCTACTAAATATACTATTTTGTTAATTACAAATCATATTGTTTATAGTTAAAACTTATATACTTTTAAAAAAACAAAAACAAACATTTTGGGGACAGACCACGTTTATTTAAACTATGACTTAGTTTATCAACCAATGTACTTTTCTGCATCAATGAAGACAGGCATATGTTATGCCGTGTAGGCCTATTACGGGGTAAATTCTGTCAAGACAGCGGCGATACGGCCGGGGTACTTTTTTCTGCCAACATATTATTTTAAACTATTTTTCGACACCAATGCAGTGTGCTATTAAGGAAAGTTTGCCCAGACACCAACTCCACGGCCTACGCTTATTTGAAACAATTCCAAGTGAAAAAGCTTTAGTGCATTCTGTAAAGGAAACTTGCCTATAAACATCCTAAGAAGAAAGGATTTAAATTTTAAATATTTTTTAATGTAGCAAAGCTAGCATATTCTATTCTCAATTACCATAGGTATTTTGAAAGCATAAAATACATATCAACATATAATTTTATGGGTCGTTAAATGCAATTTTAACCACATGAATTTTTCAATCCTATTTGTATTATGGTCAGGTGTAGCAAAACTAAACCAAATGTTGAATAAACGCACCCTCGCCTCGTCGAGATTGGGCTTCCATACTTAACCGAAGACTGCTCGATCATGCGCAGTGATTGACTTCCAAGGCGACAAAGCGACAAGTCGACGATGTAGAATGGCCGCTAACAGCCACCATAGTAATCAGCAAATGGGCTGTTTTACTGTGTACAAAATACACAACAGAAAATATAAGGTACATTTTCTATGTCATCTTTTAATACGATGTTAGTGCCAGTTTCGGTTAACAAAATGAGGTGAGGTACTACCTGATGTTAACAAAATGAGGTGAGGTGAGTATTTACAGGTTATAAGCACAGTACGGTTCGTTGATCACAGCCAAATAAAACCCTGACCTAGATATTACGTAATGGTCTTGATTGGGCAATAAAACTTAAAACATGCGACATGTAATCGTTCAAGCAGAAAATGAACCAAGGATGTTTTACAACCATTCTACATCCTTAAATATCGCAAAAATTATTGTCACAGGTAAATGCCAAAATTTCTAACAAAGACTTTAATTCCAAAGAGCAGTCTGGCAGCACGAACTCTGTAAAATTAATGATTGGTGTCGCCTTTAAATCTGCAGAACAGTTCCGTTCGACGTATTAATTCCAGCTTCCTTGTGGTTCGTAACCTCTATTCTAAAATGCGTTTTCGACATCATCTCATATTGTACGTCCAACAAAAACATCGAACTAACTTTTTTTTGTAATCCCCATTCTTTATGATACAATTCCTTTTTAAATTGGCGTTGACCTCCGTGCTTTACAATAGTTATTGTAAATTTTCCCGCGTTTAGACGGCTCTAACCAATGATAAAATAGTTGGCGACATCGATCGAACAATCCGCATTTTTATGCTATTTTCACTTGATTAAAGATGAATTATTGAAACAATAAACGATGATTATATCGAATCATTGAATAATTAATAAACCCCAAATTAAAACTTACAAACAAAGAAAGAAAATAAGTCCATTGACTCCGAACAATTTTTCCAAACGTTCGATTGATAACTTTACGTATGCCTACGGTATCCAGCTTCTCACGCGTTTCTATTATAAGTGTGTGTGTTTAATTAATGGGTTCTTTTTTATAATAAAAAAAATAAAAATAAAAGATGAATTTACATATGTAGGTCTTGAAATGTCGCTTCAGCAACTAACTTCCCACGTCAGACATTATCCATGTAGGCCTACATGTAGGTACATAAACACGATGCAGGGCTAGTTCGCCAAAATAATCAAAAAAAAAAATTATTTTTTTTCAAATTCTTACCCGTAGAAAAACAGAATTTGTTATTTTTGTATATTATAAACAAACGCCTTTATATGTCACGAATTCAATTATTTTATATAGCCTATAATAAACAAACACAGTTCTTTCGCTATAAACGCGTTATGCCGCGGTCGAATTCGGATATTAATAGAAAATAAATGTAAACTTTAAAATACATAGACAATTTATTCAAAATAAATATCACATATGACAGAAGCGCTACAATCATAATTCCAGCTGCAATCACATTGTAACTATCGGGCCACGTCCTGTCTGTTGTCCACCAAGATGGCGGCAGCCAATGTGTGTGACGTACGTCATGTGATTTTAAGCAGGTGCAATATCCAAGCTGCCGCTAGTCTTAATTGCGAAGACATTTAAACAATAGGATTTAATCAGGACAGGGAGATGGGCGAGATTTATCATTCGTGATGTGTCATGTCAGCGTGGGAAATAAAATTTAAATGGATATATAGATAAACGTTTTATAATTGGAGACGAAACGTTATGTGGATCTCAAGAAAGCTTTGCTTCAGAACCGTCCCGTCGACATTAAAAATCCAGAATTTGTTTACCGTAGTGATCTTGGAAAATAATCCCAGGACAATGACAGGCATATAGATACATCAATCCAAAATATCAGGAGCAGAAGAATAAAAGGATCGAAAATTGAAAACGGCACCCTTTCATTGTTAAGCAAAACATGCAGTGGGTGGCTACAATCTGCACATTTAGTCATCGTATAGAGTTTATTCAACAGTATCGAATTCCATCTGCTAAGGGATCTTTTACGTGCACTCCTATGTGTACACGGCGGAGGGGGGGGGGACATGCCAGAAAATCGAGATGAACTTTCTCAGCCAATGCAGACTTCAGGGAGCGAACACCCGACCTCCTGGCTAGCAGGCCAACGCCTTAGCCACATAGTGTGGACATCCATCGTACTTTTCATCCGTCAAATCAAAGCATTTCATTGGATTAGACCAATAATTAATTATTCCTTATGTAAAACTTTATTTTAATATTAGTCTGGCATTATTACATCCTAATTTTATTGGTCTTATTTAAAATTAAACTTTCATTTAACTATGAACAACCCTTAAAGATACATTATTGGAGAGCAAAAACTGACTTTTGTCGGTCTTCCTTTTGGCCTAAGGGGTCATAGGAATTATAAATTAGATCTTTATTTAAACAGCAAGCCAAAAATCAACCCTGTAGAACCACGGATGGCTGGGATTGGGCTCGGATTTAAACAGGATTCCGTTGATAGATTTAATCACAATGGCGTCGTGGGCGGAGATTCTTCGTGACGTTGACGACATCATACTTCCGGAAATTAGCAGCTCATCACACTGCCTTCCCTGTAATACACACTGTCGTTATTATACGCGCTTCTGTCACTTGCCTTTCAGTAAAATTATGGAAATTGATAAACATCGCAGCTAACATTACTCCAGTTGAATTGCAACCTCATCGCATTACTGTTTTCCAATCGTCCTCTTAGGGAGTCACTTAGGCCTGTCTGAAGTACAGTAACGCAAGGAGTTGGCTATTTATTATAATTTATTTACAATAATGCCTCGTTGATTTGTTCCATTCCTTTCAAATTTTAAAATCCTGTCGCAGACTTTCTCTTCTTATCTATATATTAAAAGTCTTAATTCTAATTTGTAGTAAATAATAAATGTAATAGAAATTGAATTGCAGTATATCCTTCTTTCATCATCTATTTTTGAACTGTTATAGCAAGAATGGCTAACTCCTTATAAAAATCTCCCATAATGTAACTTTAACTTGTCTCTTTAAAACAATTAAATACTCTAAAACAGTAGCTCAACCTTTTGACCTAAACTCATTAATTTATGTTTTTGGTTGTGAGCGACTTGTTATTCTTCCTATATGACATATTGCACGTTTCTGATTTCAAGGGGGGGGGGGGTGAATGGTTAGCACGCGCGCCTGTCATTGACTTAACTAGCATGTTTTCGAATGCTCGGTTGTACGTGACAAGGAGTAAGGTCGCCTGTCCAACCTGCCATTTTTAGTTCTTTCTCGCCATTTTCATTTCATTTTCTCATCCGTCTCATTACAATAATACAAGTTTCACTTATTTCCCTTTAGTTTTCAGATTATTGTTATGCCTGGGTGCAATCTTTCATATACTAAATTTAGATTTGTAACTTCGCGAGTTTTTGACCAATTTTGATAATTTTTTCTTCTTATCCTTTTATTTAGGATACTTGATACAATCGATGACACGTGACAATGAATATGAAAGTTTTCATATCTGCGCATGGGACAGTAGCAGATCTAGTTATTATTTTTTGTGTGTGTGTTTTATCCACAAATCGGATTTCTCAGAATCTAACCATAAGATCTTTCTAAAACTTATACCTATCCCAAAGTGGGTGGTGGCTGTTGATTAAATATATTTTCAAAACGTTTTACGAATCCGAAATCACCGAATTTTACGAACGAAAAAACTGACAATGGGTAGCCGTAACTTTGTTATTATTTGACCGATTTTACTAATTCTTTTTTCTTTGAATACCTTGAAAAAAATCATTTTCATCTGCAGTTTCACATTTTCGAATTTCGAAAATTTGTCGCTGTGATTTTGAACCGGAAGTTTAGACCAATTTGACAACTTCTTTAATAGTTGTACGATTTTCATGAAATTTAGTATGTAAGTATGATTTTTTATTTGGCTACTAGATAAGTACATTTTCAAAACGATTAAATATATTTTCAAAACGTTTTACGAATCCGAAATCGCCGAATTTTACGAACGAAAAAACTGATAATGCATAGTCGTAACATTTTTGACCGATTTTACTAATTCCTTTTTCTTTGAATACCCTGAAAAATTCATTTTCATCTGTAGTTCGTCGCTGTGATTTCGAACCGGAAGTTTAGATCAATTTGACAACTTCTTTAATAGTTGTACGATTTTCATGAAATTTAGTATATAAGTAGATCTTACCGATGTGACTTCAAAAATATCACTAGAAATTTTCTAAATTATCTCCCCTTGACGAAATTAAGGATCAAAATTTTCAAAAAAATCAAAGAAATATAGATCAGAATGACCTAATTTTGTTTTTCGATACTAGACAAGTAATCACTGATTCGTACACAGAATATTGAGTTTGTGGATCGAACCGGAAGTGCCGCCATCTTGAAACGTGAAAAATCACAAATGCTTTTGCGATATTTTACTTACAAACATGGGAGTTACATTTTCGGAATCCTTGAAGGAATGCCTAAAAATCTATCGGATCAGAATATGAGAAAAGATAAAAAATCGACATTAACGAGCACGTAAATGAAAGCAATAGGCCGTAGTTTGGAGAATATGTCTCCTATTTCCAAAATGAATACATTTCTGGATAGCCGGGATCAGGGTCAAAATATTGTTATTTGAAAATGTCACATTTTCGAATTTTGTCTTTGATGTTTTTCGTGCCGATAAAGTTGTTTACGAGTGAAAAATCATAAAAACTTCGCTATATTTTGACCGATTTTAATGATTTTTTTTATTCTTGGTGACATTATTTACACGACCCATGACATTTGACAGGGAGTGACTGCGAATATGAAAGCTTTAATATCTGCTTTGCAGATCTAGTTTCTATTATTATTAATTTTTTTTGTGTTTTATCCACAAATCGTATTTCTCAGAATCTAACCATAGGATCTTTCTGAAACATTTACCTATCCCCGCCCCCAAAATGGATGGTGGCTGTTGATTAAATATATTTTCAAAACGTTTTACGAATCCGAAATCACCGAATTTTACGAACGAATGCATTTGACTTACAATGCTGTAATTTTGTCACTATTTGACCTATTTTACTAAATCTTTTTTCTCTGAGTTCCTTGAGACAATTACTTTAAATCTGCAGTTTCAGATTTTCGAATTTCGAAAATTCGTCGCTGTGATTTCCAACCGGAAGTTATGACCAATTTGACAACTACTTAAATTGTAGGATTTTCATAAAATTTAGCATGTAAGTAGATCTTGCTGATGAAACTTCAAAAAAATTTTAAATTATCTTCCCTTGATGAAATTAAGGATCAAAATTTTCAACAAAATTCATCGAAATATAGGTCAGAATGACCTGATTTTTTTTTTGATACTAGATAAGTAATGAGGCTACTGATTTGTACACAAAATATGAAGTTTGTCGATCGAACCGGAAGTGCCACCATCTTGAAACGTAAAAGTAAAGAAAGCTTTTTTTATATTTTACTTACAGACATGGGAGTTATATTTTCTGAAACCTTGAAAGAATGTCTAAAAAAGGTTCGGAGCAGAATTTTGATTAAGGTCAACTGATGGTCGCCATTTTGAAGTGAATATGAAACAGTGAAAAATCGACATTTACGGACGTGTAAACAAACACAATCGGGCATAGTATGTTCAATGCGTCTCCTATGTCTGAAATTAATACATTTCAGGATAGCCGGGATACGGGTCAAATTTTTGGTATTTGAATATTTCAAAAATTCGAATTTTGCCTTTGATGTATTTCGTGCCGAAAAAGTTGTTTACGAGTGAAAAATCACATTAATTTCACTAGATTGTGACCGATCTTAATGGGGTTTTTTCTTGTTCGGATTATTTATATGACCCATGACATGTGGCAGGAACTGGCCGTGAATATGAAAGCTTTAATATCTGCTTAGCAGATCTAGTTTAATTTGTTTCTGGTGTGGGACCGAAATTGGATACACCTGTCATGGACGGAGCAAACATGCTGTCAAATGCTCCAAGAAACCCAATCGGTGGGAGCAGTTGGGGTGCTCCTGTTGGACGAGAGACGAACGGCCCCTTTCAGGGCCGACAAAGGACCCTTTTCAGGGCCAACTTAATCAATGCAAAAAGAGTTGTTTCCCCCTTCCTCATCCCCCCTTTCTTCCGCCTTCTTCGTCTTCTCTATCTATTCCGGTGCGCGTGCGCCCCTTTCTCCGTACATTCAAGATCACGACGAACTAGGTCACGCACATGGAAGGGGTCAATTAAGTCGCCCACGTCCAAGGGGTCAACCACATGCAAGGGGTCACATGCATGCGCATGCACGCACGCGCCTCCTTAAACAAGCGATACAACTACTGAATTGAATTGCAGATCGAGATTATGTAGGTGGTGTTAACGCCTGTCAATCAAACGATCGGCCATCGGTAAAGATAGAGTATATACCATTTCTAGTCAAAAATAACAGGGGTGATAACTATGTTCAGAATAAAGTAATTTGACTGAAATTTTCAATATATTCTTCTTTCCTCATCTATTTTTGAACTGTTACCGCAAGAATATCTAACTCTTTATAAAAATCTCCCATAATGTATCTTTAACTATATGTATTAATATTTTAAAACTTCTGTATACATGTAGATGCTGACACGTTGATAATTATATTTTATCTTTTATTAATTAGTATTGCATCAACCATATATTACGTGATATGGGATCAGTAGGAGCATTTTGGGTTGATGGGTAGTGCGATTATTTGGGGCAGAACACTTGAAGAATTAATACTTTAAACCATATGGAACTTGCTGGACGAACAGATTTAACATGTAAATAATCCACGGGACCAGAGATGTGGTTTCTATTGTATTTCGCTTGTCCATATAACGTAAGCAGATTCTTTTCCCCCACGTTTTTTCCATCCACGTGATTGTGCCAAACATCAGTCAGCTGGACCTCCTGTTTAACATGTTTTTATTATGGCAAAGAGAGATGACCCACCTTCTCTTCTCACAAGTGTGCTTTAAATATACAAGGACTTTTATTTTATGTGTTAACCAATTTTAAGGAAACTTTGATATACACAGACATTTGTTTTAATAATTTTCAACCCATTAAGTGTAAATAATTTAATGAAATCAACCTGCTCATAATATCATATCTCATGTATAGGATGTTAAATCTTTAATAAACTACAACAACATGCTAGGCAGATATTAAAGTTTTCATATTCACGGTCAGTTTCTGTCATATGTCATGGGTTATATAAAGAATATTAACAAAGAATTATTAAAATGAATCAAAACTCAGAGGTTATATACGTATATATATTGAGTTAAAGTGCACCCAGGCAAAAACAAAATCAGGGAAATAACTGAGTCTTGTATATGTATTTCTGTAATCAAATTGACTCCCCGTTCCAGAAGTTAAAAATACATATCTAGATGTCGAAAAACGGGACAGATGAAAAAATGAAATGAAAATGTCGGGAAATAACTCTAAAATGGCTGGAAAATGTCGATCAAGTACATTGTGTCGTGGAATGATCATTTGGAAAATTACATGGTTATTAATATGGGCTTTAACGTCCTGCTAGTCTGCTTTTACAGGGCTAATTTAACACAGACATACGCTATCAGCATGCTATGAGTGAAGTTTTGCCCGGGCAGTGGAACTATACCCTACTCTTACATCGAATTACAAAACTTTAAAAATACGCTTCCACTAGCTGAATTAACCATTTGACCAGATCTGATATTTCTGCACTTTTCTTAAAAAAAAAAAAAATAGGTTGCCAGGCAACGAAACATACGCCCACACAGCAGCCAAATCGTCCGGGCAGTCAACAAGAGTTGTCGCATATTAAGGAATTATCAGAAAATCTTTAGAATTTGTTTGGTTTTTATAATCAAACGGTCTTTTTTAAATCAGATAATAATTGTGACCTCCAGAGGGACCACAAGCTAAAAAGGGTGATTTTTCGTATAATCAGAGGACATAATTCAGGAAGTAATGACCCGATGGGCGCAAATATCGAAAGGAACCAAGATCTTTGGGTTATAAACATACATGTCAAGTTTCATCATAATCGATTCAAAATTGTGACCTCTATAGGGTCCACAACCTTGATATAACATATTTTCACACTATTCGTGTACAAACGGCGGCCATTTTGTCCGTCAATTCTAGTCTGATTTTCACGTAATTAAAATTCTCTCTTCATTACCATGTAACGGTGATATAGTCAAACGTTTTTTAAAATCGGATAATAATTTTGTCCTCCAGAGGGACCAAAAGCTAACAAAAGCGATTTTGCGGACAATCCGGGGACATAATTCAGGAAGTTATGATCCAATGGGCGCAAATATCGAAAGGAACCAAGATCTTTGGGTTATAAACATTACATGTCAAGTTTCATCAAAATCGGTTAAAAATTGTGACCTCTATAAGGTCCACAACCTTGATATAACATATTTTCACACTATTCGCGTACAAACGGCGGCCATTTTGTCCGTCAATTTTGGTCTGATTTTCACGAAATTCGAACTCAACCTTCATAACCATGGAACGGTGATATAATCAAACGGTTTTTGAAATCCGATAACAATTTTGACATCCAGTGGGACCACAAGCTAAAAAGGGCAATTTTTCGGACAATCAGGGGTCATAATTCAGGAAGTTACGATCCGTTGGGCGCAAATATCGAAAGAGACCAAGATCTATGGGTTATAAACATACATGTCAAGTTTTATCAAAATCGGTTCCAAATTGTGACCTCTATAAGGTCCACAACCTTGATATAACATATTTTCATACTATTCGCGTACAAACGGCGGCCACTTTGTCCGTCAATTTTGGTCCGATTTTCACGAAATTCGAACTCAGCCTTCATAAACATGGAACGGTGATATAATCAAACGGTTTTTAAATCGGATAACAATTTTGACCTCCGGAGGGACCACAAGCTAAAAAGGGCGATTTTTCGGACAATCAGGGGCCATAATTCAGGAAGTTACGATCCGATTGGCGCAAATATCGAAAGGAACCAAGATCTTTGGGTTATAAACATGCATTTCAAGTTTCATCCAAATCGGTTCAAAATTTTGACCTCTACACTGTTCACAAGCTAAAAGACAGGCTGGCATTGCCAGGCAGGATACGCCCACATTTTTGAGAGATGGATAGAGAACAAGCAATACCGAAAGTGATTTTTCCTACATCATTAAGTCCTGTATTTCATTCTGTATTGGGAGCAGCCATTTTGTTGGTCAGTTCCAGTCTGATATTCATGAAATTCGAAGCCGACAATGATTATGGTTTGACGGTACACAACCTAGAAATGTTACTTTTCGTCAAAATCGGATAAGAATTGTGACCTGTAGAGAGTCCACAACCATGATATACCATATTTTTACACTGTTCGCGTACAAACGGTGACCATTTCGTCCGGCAATTTTGGTACGATTTTCACGAAATTCGAACTCAACCTTCCTTACGGTGCAACAGTAATATAATCAGAGTTTTTTCTTAAATCAGATAATAATTGTTCGAGAGATAGACAGAGAACAAGCAATACCGACAGTGATTTTTCCTACAATCAAAGGCCATAATTCATTAAGTTACAATTTGATATGCGCAAATATCGAAAAGAATAAAGATCTTTAGGTTATAAACAAGCTTTTCATGTTTCATCATAATCGAATTAAAATTGTCACCTCTACAGGGTCCACAACTTTGACATACCATATTTTTACACTGTTCGCATACAAACGGCGGCCATTTTTTCTGGCAATTATGGTCCAATTTTCTCGAAATTCAAACTCAACTTTCCGTAGGGTGTAACGGTGATAGAGTCAAACGTTTTTTCAAATCGGATAATAATTGTGACCTCCAGAGGGACCGTAGGCGATTTTTCGGACAATCAGGGGCCATAATTCAGGAAGTTACGATCCGATATGCGCAAATATCGAAAGGAGCCAAGATCTTTGGGTTATAACCATGCATTTCAAGTTTCATCAAAATCGAATTAAAATTGTGACTTCTACAGTGTCCACAACCATGATATACAATTTTTTAACAACATTCGCGTACAAACGGCGGCCATTTTGTATGGCAATTTTGGTCCGATTTTCCCGAAATTCGAACTCAACCTTCCTTACGGTGTAACGGTAATATAATCAACCGTTTTATTAAATCGGATAATAATTGTGACCACCAGAGGGACCACAAGCTAAAATAAGGCGATTTTGCGTATAATCAGGGGCCATAATTCAGGAAGTTACGTTCCGATATGCGCAAATATCGCAAGGAACCAAGATCTTTGGGTTATAACCATGAATTTCAAGTTTCATCAAAATCGAATAAAAATGTGACTTCTACAGGGTCCACAACCTTGATATACCATTTTTAAACAGTATTCGCGTACAAACGGCGGCCATTTTGTATGGCAATTTTGGTCCGATTTTCCCGAAATTCGAACTCATTCTTCCTTAGGGTGTAACGGTGATATAATCAAACGTTTTTTTAAATCGGATAATAATTGTGACTTCCCGAGGGACCACAAGCTAAAAAGGGTGATTTTTCGGACAATCAGGGGTCATAATTCAGGAAATTACATTCCGATAGGCGCAAACATCGAAAGGAACCAAGATCTTTGGGTTATAAACATGCATGTCAAGTTTCATCAAAATCGGTTCAAAATTGTGACCTCTATAGGGTCCACAAGCTAAAAACGTGATTTTTCGTACAATCAGGGGCCATAATCCATGAAGTTTTGATCCGATACATGCCAATATCGAAAGCAGCCGAGATCTTTTGGGGATAAACCTATATTTCAAGTTTCGTCAAAATCGGATAAGAATTGTGACCTGTAGAGGGTCCACAAACAAATTGTGGACGGACGGACGTCCGGACGGACAGGGGCGACTACAATATACGTCCACATAAAAATGTGGGCGTATAAAAACGTGATTTTTCGTACAATCAGGGGCCATAACCCATGAAGTTACAGTCCGATAGATGCCAATATCGAAAGGAACCGAGATCTTAGGGTGATAAACCTATATTTTAAGTTCCATTGAAATTGGATAAAAATTGTGACCTGTAGACTGTTCACAAACAATTGTGGACGGACGGACGAACAGGGGCGACGACAATATACGTCCACATGAAAATGTGGGCGTATAAAAAAAAATATAAATTTAATGATATCGCTTTAAAAGATAGAATGCCAGGCAACGAAATATACGCACACAGCAGCTAAATCGTCCGGGCAGTCAACAATAGTTGTCGCATATTTTTACATTTTTCGGTAATGAAACTGTTATAATACACTAATAATAAAAAAAATCATTACACTTTGTTTGGTATTTATAAAGTTCTGCCCATGCAAACGTTTAGTATACAAAACATTTAATATCATGGATTTAGTTGTTCAGTTATCAAAATTCATTGAAAATCAATGTACTTGTTCGTCTCAAGACCTTAAACTCTGTGTATCAATCTGAAGTCAATCGGATAAGTTTGGCCTCAAAAGCACCTACAAATTTTTTTGAAGTGATCAAGGGTCATAACTCTGGCAGTAACAATCGGAAGTCGCTGAAAATCAATAACATTTTTTGTATCATGACCTTAAACACTCTGCATCAATTTAAAGTCAATCAGATATTAATTTTGGCATCTAAACCGTCCACAAGATTTTTTCAAAGTGATCAAGGGTCATAACATAACTATAGCGGTAATTATCGGAAACAGCTGAAAATCAATAGGCCTTTTTGTGTCATAACCGTAAACACTTTGTATACATTTAAAGTCATTCAGATATTAACTTTGGCCTCGAGAGCGTCCACACGATGTTTTGAAGTGATAAAGGGACACAACTCTGGCAGTCATTATCGGAAATCGCTGAAAATTAATAGGCTTCTTTGTCTCGTGACCTTAAACACTGTGTATAAATTTAAAATCAATCTGATATTAACTTTGGCCTCTGGAGCGTCCACAAGATCTTTTGAAGTGAATTAATTATCGGAAATCGCTGAAAATCAATAGGATTCTTCGTCTCATGACCTTAAACACTGTATTATTAACTTTAGTCTCTAAAGCAACCACAAGTAATGGTGGACGCCGGACCGACAAACGATGGGACGGGCGGGGGCGTATAAATACAAATTAGCCAACAATTGACTAGATTATAACGAAATATTTCAACCAGGCATCACTTCACATCAGATATTCACGATATTGTCAAGGGGTATTCTCACTGTGCCACCGCTATTGTTCTCATGGGGGGATTAATCAAACAAGGGGATTATCGAATACAATGGTGTTAAAAGTATAGTCCGTTTTTTAAAACTATCAAACATAAATCATAACCCTACTAAATGAGATATGGCGTCCGTATATTCAATTGCACTTTTTACCCCATTTAATAAGTCGATTTTCAGATCGTTAATAGTTTCTTCTACTCTTTTATATTTTCGCCTTTTAGGGGGCAATCGTCCACCGTTATCGAACTGAACTATGGTATTCTCAACACAAGTCTGCTCTTTCAACACAATGTTAATAAATTTAAATATATTTGGGTGGCTTGTTCCGGTCTTCTTCATTGACCTCCTTGAGAATTAGGAATAAACCGTACATGCACTTGAGCCATTTTAAAAAAATATAATTGAATTGGGGGTGACAACTATCCTTATAAAATGATAGTGAGTTTCTAATCATATATTTGATTGATTTATGAGTACTGCCTGAATGAAAGATGGGTGAGTAATATTTAAGATACTCGATAACCGATGACACGTGAACTTAACGTATATATTTTAATCATTAAAATAATTAAATCTTAACTAGGTGAACAGTACTAATAAGGATCCAGTCTATAATCCTTTGTTTATTTAACTTTTCACACCACTACCCCATAACACCAGTTGATTGGGTGGCACAGTGAGATTAAACCATTGTCAAGAGTCTTAAAACGAAAGAAGAATGATAAAAATCGATTAAAGAGACGCTCACTTATATGAAACATTTCAACCGGGCAAACATTTTCCGTTTAACATTTTATAAGTTGCATAGATTCTTTGGTTACCAACCGATTTGATAAATTTTTCAAAATACACGTGAGTACCTATATCCAACTTTATCCTTAGTGATCAAGATTTGACCTGATTTCATATTTCTGTATTTTTTTCTAAAATCGCATCGTTGAAGTAGAATCAACCACATCTACTTTTATTCATGATATACAGACATTTGTTTTTACTAATTTTCAACCCATTAAGTGTAAACAATCTAATGAAATCAACCTGCCCATAATATCATATCTAATGTATTGGACTTTAAATCTTTAATAAACTACAACAACATGCTAGGCAGATATTAAAGCTTTCATATTCACAGTCAGTTTCTGTAATATGTCATGGGTTATATAAAGAATTATTAAAATCAATCACAACTCATAAGTTATATGCGTATATATATTGAGTTAAAGTGCACCCGGGCAAAAACAAAATCTGGGAAATAACTGAGACTTGTACATGTATTTCTATAATCAAATGTCGGGAAATAACTCTAAAATGGCAGGAAAATGTCGATCAAGAAAATTGTGTCGTGGAATGATAATTTGGAAAATTATACAATGCTAAAATCCACGGTTATTAATATGAAATGAAATGGGCTTTAACTTCCTGCTAGTCTGCTTTTACAGGGCTAATTAACACAGGCATACGCCATAAGCATGCTAAGAGTGAAGTTTTGCCCGGGCAGCGGCACTATACCCTACTCTTATATCGAATTACAAAACTTTAAAAATACGCTCCCACTATCTGAATTAAACGTTTGACCAGATTTGGTATTTCTGCACTTTTCTAAAAAAAAATATATAACTGACATCACTTTAAAAGATAGAGTGCCAGGCAACGAAATATACGCACACAGCAGCTAAATCGTCCGGACAGTCAACAAGAGTTGTTGCATATTTTTACATTTTTGGGTAATGAAACAGTTATAATACACAAATAATCAAAAAATCATTAGACTTTGTTTCAAAATACATGTGAGTACCTACGTACAACTTAATCCATAGCAATCAACATTTGACCTGATTTCAAATTTCTGCATTTATTTTTCTAACATGGCATCGATGAAGTAGGATCAACCACATCTTCTTATATTCATAATTTCATGAAAATCGTACTAACATTCAGGAAGTTATCATGTTGTTTTGCTTCCTGGACGAGATGCCAATGACGTAATATTCCAAGTTCGAGATTCGGAAATTGCAGATTTGAAGTAAATGTTTTAAGGTACTCAAACAAATTCTTTTTTTTTTTTAAGTAATATAAATCAAAAAGTCACAAAATTATTCACATGTCATGGGTTTTACAAAGAATTTCACGAAAGAAAAAGAATTATTAAAATCGACCAAAACTATATACGGTAGGCGGATATATAGCGAGTAACATTTCATCCGGGCAAAACAAATCTGGGAAATAACTGAGACTTGTATTGCTGTAATCGAATTCAATTTCGGATCCAGTAGTTTAAAATGCCGATCTTGAAAAACGAGACAGATGACAAAATGAAATGAAAATAGCGGGTCCTCAGTTGATTGGCCCATATGAACGATTAGACAGCTGTTATTGTCCGGGCCTCTGTTCTGTACCACTGACAAGCAGAAACGACGACAGGCAACTAAACATACGCCCACAGATACAAACTGATCATATGGCACTGGCAATTTCAGGTTTTGATTGTAAAAAAGAATATGTCCCGGGAAAACAAAATTCGATAGTCGATCTTCTTTCTATGGTTCCGTCAAGGCAAGTATCAAATGATAATGGTAGTTCCCGTGGAACAATCAAGCAACGAGCAAATAATATGTTTGACATTAGTGCATTCAATTCAAATAAATTTAATCCGCAAAAGTATGCGAAATGTACTGTTCGGGATAGAGATTTACCGGATAAAACAGAGCTAAATGTGCATAATTTTGACATAGAAAAAGAACAAAGTCGAAGGTCAGGAAGAACAACTCGATAAGCAAAGTTATTGCCAAAATCTCAACATGAAGAAGATCCGAAATGTACTGTTCGGGATAGAGATTTTCCGGATAAAACAGAGCTAAATGTGCATAATTTTGACATAGAAAAAGAACAAAGTCGAAGGTCAGAAAGAACAACTCGATAAGCAAAAGTTATTGCCAAAATCTCAACATGAAGAAGATCCATCGAGTTCAAATTCTTGCTCAAATGTAGAAGCTAGCGAGAATGTATCTTTAGCCCAACTTGGATAAGAATTGTGACCTGCAGACTGTCAACAAACAATTGTGGACGTACACTGTAATATCTTAACGCAGTTATTCGCCTTACTAAAACAGAGGGGAATTATTATCCAATCGAAGGTGCCCAATTAACCAATCAAAATGCACGATTAACCTAAATATGTTTCAATGTGACATAAAACATACCTATTCCATTTTCTTCTAGATGTTTTGCTAATCCAAGTGCCTGATTGGTGGGGTCATTGTCGATCTTCCATTGTTCAAACTCTTCACAAGATATACCGTCGTGTGCATCTTCCCACTAAATAATAAAAAATAGGTTGCTATGCAACGAAACCTACGACCACAGCAGCTAAGACACCCGGCCGAGAAGTCAACAAGTGATGTCACATATTTATTCTTTTGTCAGCATTGGGAATATTTACAACATGTAAGAATCTGATTAAGAGTAATAACCCATGAAGTAATTATCAGAAAACATTAGAATTTGTTCCAATTGTTTTTCTCATGACCTTAAACAATTTATATGAACTTTAGCCACTGGAGCATCCACAAGAGTTTTCAAATTCATCAAGGGACATAACTTGTGCAGTAATTATTGGAAATCGCTGCAAATCAATAGGCTTCCACTTCAAAATTTTACCAAACGGTCATTTTTCTCACGGAGAAAGTGGTGCTATTTTAAGCACATATTAAGAATGCGTTCGCGAGACAACTATGCAAAATTGAAAAAAAGCGGCACAAGCGATATCGGGCGACTTTGGTCAAACTTTGTGGAATTGGTCATTGGGTACCCTGCATACCCCACATGAAATTTGGGGGTCACCAACCTTTTAGTTAGAGAGAACCAGCTATGACCAGTTTATACTGAAAAAACGTTATTTTTTTTATGATTTATGGCCTAAATTCAAATAATTCTCATAAATTGCCTGATTATATTTTATTATTTCTCATTATTTTTCATGAAAGGTATTGTCAACTACTCTCATAAAAAAATGACCAATAAATTTTTCCGACATAGTTTGGACCATGAGAAATTCATGTAGATAGGTAGTTTTTGCTCTAAGGTGATACATATGAACTTTATGGTGCTATATCTCCACCACTGCGGGGCTGAGGATAAATCCATTAATAATGGAGGTTGAGGTCAACTAATACTAATATTTGGTTTTGAAAAATCACTAGCACAGATCTCTTTAATACTGAATTCGACGATCGAAATTAAGAAAAATTACTAATTTTCTGACATTATTTCACTAATAAAATCGGTCTTTGCCTGTGTTTTTAGGTTTGAATTAGCCTCATTCACCATCGATCAGTCGGGGCCGGAACAGATCATCGGCCAGGTTGTTGAAGTTGGGATTGGAATCCAGCCTGTCAGCATCCAAGATGGCGGCGTCCCCCGTTTGCTCGTTTTCCCGTCTTTTTCCACGCATAAAATGCGGTTTACTAGCCAGTTATCCTTCAGAAACTACATTGTACAATTGTGAATTTACGCGCATGCAACAAAGACATTACAAGCCATTTACAGCGGCTTCATTTGCCAAAGACTGATGTAAACTCGGAATGGATGCTTTTACTCGCCAGATCTGGAAATTTTGATTTTCAGAATGATGACTTTATAAATAGTCTGACTGTTTGTCCGGCCCATAGATATCAACTTGGACTGTGCTGGAGTCCCTCTAAATTATGCTCTCACCCCCTACATCATGGTAAAGGCAAACCAACACAATCTGCAGTAAATGTTGAAGCCTCGAAAATCATGATATATTTTGCATATTATAGAATTCAGACTTCATTAAATGTATAGTACAGGTCTGAGCATCTCTGGGTCTGTGTACTTCCATGGAATTTAGTTTGCTTCTTAGTTACTTTTCCTGGTCTGTAGATTTGACCTAGAGCTGTCTAGACAGCTCCATGTCCATATCTAATATGGAAGTAGAAAATATTGTTTGCGAAATTATTCAAACTTCGATGTCGAAGTCGATGTAGTACTATGTAGTTTAATTTTGCACCTAGAAGACTATTTTACCTATTATACTGGAGTCTATAATTTCAATGAAACTCTCCAATTGCCTGTAACAAACGTATCACTTGCAGATTAGTTAAAATTTACTATTGGTGTTCTTCATGAGACTCGTAGATTCCAGGCTGAGCATATTGAACCGATACGTATTATTATTATTTGGTGAAATATTTGCAATCTTGAAATTGAAAAATTTATGTTAAATATTTTGTTGTTTTGGTGATTTTCAAAATTCACATTTTCAAAAATGAACGTATTTGATGAAACAATATATTATTATATTGAGTTTTCATTCCGTAATTATCTTCTCATATTTTAATATGAGAAGAAACCATGTGCTGCAATTCATGGGGAATCTTTATTGATGATGATGGTATTGATTAGGTACTGTTGATGCAGGTTGTTGGAAGCGTGATTATTGGAAAACTCCGTAAAGTGTATCCTTCCCTTCTGGAAGGAATTATGGCGGCGTTTAAGACATGCATAACAGGCGGTATTCGCGTTTATGCATGTCTAAAACTGCATTTTTCATCTCTATAAGCAGCAAGGATCCAATAATACCGCGGGACACCTTTTGAAAAAATTTCTGAGACCATATTCTGATATCAAAGTCTCCCCTCCTTATCTATCCAATCGGAGACTTGATATCAGAAAATTCAATATCAGATTAACGGTGGGGTCGATATCAGTAATTTTCTCACAAGTGCCCCCTGCTGATACAGATCTCGGATTTTTTTGGAAAATCGCTTCTAAAACTCAGGTCAGCTCAGATTCATGAGTCGTTATTCCATTCGATTTCCGATTGAATTTTTCTTGTATTTGGATCAGTACCCCATACACCAGTCATTTTTCGTTCGAACTTGTTTTTTGAATATGAGGACTCTCTTCGGGTGTATGTGTGGTGTGTGGTATACCCCCTCAATTTGCATTTCAGTGCTCTAATACAAAAGTTTATAGGGCTTAAATGGTGTTTTATCTGTCAAAAAATGGGAAAAAATCATCATTTTGGAATCGAAATAGTTATTTTTTTACTGCTAAGTGGTTTGAGTGCTACCCAATTTTTTTCTTGATCGTAATACTATAGATAAATACCTTTTCACTCAGCATTCCAAAAAAATTCATATACCCGCAGTGGTTGAGATATGGTTAAAATGCTATCACCTACATAATTATGCTATTTTTGGTACCTTCCAGCACTAAGACCCTAAACCAGGAATCCCTCTAAGGGGGTCCATCAAACTTTCAGGAAATAGACTGAAGGCCCATATCTACTACCCTATCGAGTTTCATTCATCTACCTTATCTACTTGAGTTGTAACAAATAACTGAAAAATAGCATTAAATTGTTGATTTTTCATGTTTTTTTCTATCTTATAATTTCAATTATTTTTCTAGGGTCTAATAATTGTTCAATTGATCTCATATTATGTCGGTGGACTTTTGGGGGGTTAGCCATCATACATAAAAAATTTGGTGAAATTTGGTCACCCACCATGTGCCGGCCCCTGCATGGTGCTCTCGCAGACGCGTTAAAAGAAGCCAAAAACTACATGCTATCGGAAGGTCGATCGACTTTAATTGGGTCAAGGACAGTCACACAAAAAGTCAATCGCACATCGACATTTATATACCCACCCACCTATCCCCTAATAAATAAAAGAACACTTGTAATCAATTATTATCATTTAGTTATTTATACATTCATAAAGTATAACAATAACAAGATGCATTCATATATCGAAAGTACAGTATTTTCTTAATTTGTTTACGACATCACCCGCATATACTCGTCGGTTTTTACAGGATTTCCATTTCTGTAAAGCACGTGCCGCTTGAAATTCTGCAAGTGGTGGCCCCTTCATAGAAATTCTCATTAATTCGTCAAGATTTTTCATGCTCAAGGAACATCGTAACTTGGTTTTAATTATGTTTTGCACAGCGTACGTGACATATTCGGCGGTTGACTATTTTCTCCATACACAGGGAAAAAGTAGTCTCGAATGATTAGCACACGTAAATAATTCAAAGTCATACACATGTATAATAATTAACATAATTATTAAACTTATCAATTTATTAACTCGTATTGATATATTTTGAGAACTCAAATAATATCGTGCTAGTATTTTAACTCTATAATATGTAAAGACATTTGCACATATTTCAAAATGGCGGCGATCGTAAAAGCTCATTGTTTTAACCAAATGACGTCTATCAATTGTTATATAAAAGGGAAAAATGGATTAAAAACACACCTTGGAAAACATCTTTTTGTGTGGGAATATCATATCTTAACAACGGGAATATTTGTGACAATTTAGTAGAGAATTTACGGCCGACTTTGTTTTTCGGAGCGGAACTGTCATCCTCGTGGGCCGATGTTGAAGGAAGGAGGTCGGATTCATTGACGGCGATATCGTCATCTCGCTTTCTTTTCTTTTGTTATTCTGGGAGGTGAGGAATTTCAACATTTTGAAATGATATAGAGAATGCTAGCATTTCTGATATATCTATTATATCATTCGCAACGTTATTACGATTAACTCTTGTAATCAAGTGAAGGCATCAAAGAAAATGTTTTAATTTGTTTAATGTTCAAACAGTGAATTGCCGCGCGAGCGATGAATGTCAGCAAATATGCTGTAACAACAACTCAACTTAAAGCATGATCACGGTATCACTAATTGTAAAACAAAACACACCTAAGTAAATTGATTACATGTTAAGCCTTTAATCTGTTTGATGTTGCTCCTCCGTCAATTGTGATTAGAGCAATATACACAAGGATAATTGATTGGCAGTGGTTTCCATTCGTGGGCTACTGAACACTGTTAATTTTATTATACCCGATAGTTTACATCACGCCACGCACGGAGTTTCGTCGTCTCCCGGATTTTATGATTAAGCACATAATATGCTATTTTTCCAGCGTTCAAAATGACCTACGGGTCTGATCCAGATTCGGTCGTTTTAGAAAGCCGTAGGTCCCGACCGGCAAATACGGCTGAAATGGAACCCATAACCTCATAACCTTAACCAGTGCGCATAAATTTAAAGTCAATCGGATATTAACTTTACCCTCTAGCGGGTCCACAACAATTTTCAAAGATATCAAGGGCCATAACTCGGCCAAAACTATTAGAAATTGTTGAAAATCGATAGGCTTCTGCATCTGATGACCTTAAACACTGTGTATAAATTAAAAGTCAATCAAAAACTTCTATCACCGAATAGTGATACTAATTTTAGTCTTTTTCAAATTTCATTTTAAGTATATTCATAATTTATTTTTTCACTCTTTATTCACATATACAGTGTATAGACAATACAGGTAACAATTAGTTTATCAGTCTGTCTGACTTTAAGTCTAAAACATAACGCTAACGCTACAATATACGTCCACATTCCCGCTTTGATTGATATGGTACATTGTCAAGAAGGCTAGGCGTTTGGTGTGTTTAGCGTTGAGGGTCGTGCATCAATATCAATAATTGCTGATATCAATAATTGCTGTCCTTAGAGCATAAGAATGAGATGAAATGTTTGAAAGGACACAACAGAATAAAATTTTGTAGAATATATTTTCCCCACATTTTACATTATTATTGTTCAAGCAAATTTTTCATGGTCCACTTTTCAAAATGCCCCCAAACCTTGCCATGTCTAAAGTCTATAACGGGAAACCCAATTGGAAAATGAAAGACGCTGATTGGGCAAATTGGCACAATGTGGGCACTGGAGGACATTCTGTAATGCGACAAACCAAAACACGCAAACAGGTGTCGTCTAGAAGAAACTAAACGCCATGAACGGTAAAACGCAGATCATTCAACATACCAAACCTTGAAGATGGAGACAAGTACGTTACCAACGGCAATTGAAAGGCAGATCCACTTGCTCAAACGTTTGCAAATGCTAGTAGAGATGAAAACCAGTCACCAGAATTCATGAAGAGGAAGGAAATCTTTTACTCACATCACCCTTCATTAGTAATTGAATTTAATGAAGAGGCTGAACAAATCAACCTACCCTTTTCTGAGGATGAGTTAAGTAAGGCTCTTTCCCTCATGAAGGATCGTGCGGCTGGTGAGGACAAAGTAAAGTACTCAATGCTCAAACATCTGCATAGAAATGCCAAAACGATACTACTAAACTTCTTTAACACATCCTGGCTGACTTGGGAGGTACCTAAAGAATGGCAGAAAGCCAACGACATCACTCTATTGAAACAAGGGAAAGAAAGAACAAAGGCAGAGTCCTATCGACCAGTAAGCTTGACATCCACACTGTGCAAAACCTTGGAGACAATGGTTAACATCCGACTACAGTTCTATCTGGAGAGTAACCGACTGATCGACGAAAATCAAAGCGGATTCAGGAAGGAACGATCAACAATGGACCACTTGGTGAGACTACAGACACTCTCAGACACTCCTCTCTGGGCACCTGTTATGTTCTGTGTTCGTAGATTTAACCAAGGCTTTCGATTTAGTTTGATTGGACGGACTTCTTTTGAAGCTGGGACGTATGGGTATAACGGGCATAATGTTTCGGTGGATCAAAAACTTTCTGAGCGATAGAAGGATACAGGTGAATGTTGGCAGATTCCTTAGTGCCGAGCAATCATTAGAAAATGCCACCCCTCCGGGGTCGGTCATCAGTCCCACTCTCTTCAATATCATGATCAACGACATACAGAAATCGTCATAATCTCGACGTCAGAACTGAGCTAACAAAATTTGCTGACGACGGTACAATATGGAGGAAAGGGACGAGATTCTGTGAACTTCAAAAGAATATGCAAAAGGCCTTAGACAAATTCCTGACATGGGCAAACGACTCGGGATTTTATGTCTCAGAGAACAAAACAGTCGGCATGCTTGTGTGCAGGGATAGAGGGATAAGCAGAATGACTCTGTGTATGAATGGGAAAACCATCGAGTTTAAAGACCAAACCAAGTTCCTTGGCGGGATTCGGGATTTGGCAATAAAACAGGTGATTGCTGGAGATGTCTGCCATGGCACTTTAAATAACCAGTCAGCACCCCATTTGCTTGACATATAGTCATCTCCATGTTGGTCGGTCACCCAACGAGGAAATAGTCGGATGCAAGATAGATGGTTCTGTTTTGATGGCGAATCCCGAATACCCTGCTAGGTTATAATGAGCATTGTTTGCTCAGGGTAAGCAGAGCGATAAGCAATTTGATTGGTTAAGACTTTACACAATAACTCTTTTTCTAATTGAGTTATAATGTTCAAACTTGGTGCCTTGATGGAGTTCGAAGATGAGCATTTTCTGCTTAGGGTAGGCAGTGATAAGCAATTTGATTGGTTGATAGTTTGGTACAAGATAACTTTAGTTCTAATTAAGTGAAGGTGATGAAACTTGGTGTATAGTTTCATTACATCCATACCTCGACTAAGTTCGATAATGAACATTTTCTGCGCAGGGTAAGCAGAGCAATAAGCAATTTGATTGACTGAGACTTTAGAACACAATGACTCTCCTAACTGAGCTAGAATGTTCAAACTTGGTGTTGACGTGCATTAGGTGAATGCCTTGGTGGAGTTTGATGATGAAAATTTTCTGCTTAAGGCACAATAACTTTGGTTATAATGAAATGAGAACGATGAAACTCAGAATATGGGTTCATTATATCATTACCTTAACTAAGTTCGATAGTGGGAATTTTCTGCTTAGGCTAAGAATCTATAAGCAATTTGATTGGTCAAGACTTTGGAGCACAACAGCTCTGCTTTTATTTGAGACAGAATGTTTAAACTTGATGTAGATGTTCATTAGGTGAATGTTGAGTCCAATGATTAACATTTTGAGTTGAAGCTAAGCATAGCTAATCACTTTCATTGGTAGGGTGCCCCACGTGCCTACTGAAAAGTTGTTCTTGACACGTTGATCGTGCACGTTTTAGCTGAATGACTAACTACTGATTTCTGACAGTCTCGCACACTCGTTGAGGCTATAAATAGCAACAGCATGCGGAAATGTTCAAAACACCAAACACTACTACAGTCGTAAAAAATCTATTGTTAACGATTCTGAATAGCAATAATATTTAACTTTTTGGTTATTACGGCATCTTTAGAAATTACGCTCGTTTTATTTTTTAAATTGCCCTATAATTAATTGTACCATTAGAAGCTGCATATTTTGGTTTAGTACAAATAATATCTCTGACTCACATCCGTAAAGCAAGAATATGATACTAGCAGTAGTTTGATTTTACTTTTACAAGGTTCTTAAAAATATTGTTGAGTTGTCTGATATGTGTGTTTCTAAATACAATTTCTTGTTCCATGTTTCGTAAAAAAAGTAGTCTTGATTATCCCGACCTGTCAATTAGACGTAGAATGATCGGTAGACTTGTTAAGCGAGACTAATTTCAAAACAAGGGCACGTAACATATCTTTTACTCAAAAGTGTCTGGATGTTGTGGACGCCACCCCAAACCATTTTCCAGTATTATCTATGTATGGTTAAATGGTCATAGCTTATTAAGTACAACATGGTCGTTTATTTAGTGACTATAAATTTGTGAAACAGATTTAAGGCTTTCTAAATATATTAGTATTGTGGTGTAATTGTCGAGATATTTGGAGATATTTATTTAGGGTGGGGCACCCTATCATTGGTCGATGCTTTGGGACATGATAATCTTCATTCTATCTGATAGAGAGTGATGAGACTTAGTGTATAGTTTGATTGCTCCATACTTTTGAAAAAAGTAAATGTGCGATTAATTAATATGTCATCTATTTATTTTGGGATTTCGGAAGGGGACATCAGCCTCACTGTTGGCTTGTTTTTCTTCATATATTGGTGTGAAGCATTGGGGTTAATGAGAGAACGTTTGATTATATCGCCGTTACATGGTAATGAAGGTTGATTTTGAATTTCGTGAAAATCAGACCAAAATTGACAGACCAAATGGCCGCCGTTTGTTCGCGAATAGTGTGAGAATATGTTATATCAGGTTTGTAGACCCTATAGAGGTCACAATTTTTGACTGATTTTGATGAAATTTGAAATACATGTTTATAACTCAACGATCTTGGTTCCTCTCGAGGCTAAAGTTAATATCCGATTGACTAGTGCCAAAGTTAATATTCGATTGACTTTAAATTTATACACAGTGTTTAAGGTCATGAGACGAAGAAACCTATTGTTTTTCACCGATTTGCGATAATAACTACCAGAGTTATGACCCTTGATCACTTCAAAAAATCTTGTGGACGTTCTAGAGGCCAAAGTTAATATCTGATTGACTACAAATTTATACACAAGTTTGAAGGTCATGAGACGAAGGAACCTATTGATTTTCAGCGATTTCTAATAATTAGTGCCAGAGTTGTAGTCCTTGATCACTTGAAATCTTGTGGATGCTCTAGAGGTCAAACTTAATATGTGATTGACTTCAGATTGATACACAGAGTTTAAGGTGTTGAAACGAACAAATGTTTTGATTTTCAATGAATTTTGATAACTGAACAAAACTTTATAAAAAGCAAACAAATTCTAATGGTTTTCTGATAATTACATAATGAGTTGTTACTCTTAATCAGATTTTAGTGTATTATGAATGTTTCATTACCGAAAAAAGTAAAAATACGGGACAACTCTTGTTGACTGCCCGGACGATTTAGCTGCTAAATCCATCATTTTAAATGTTTCCTATACTAATTGTTAGTGTGGGACAAAACTTTATAAAGATAGGTTGCCAGGCAACGAAACATACGCCCACAGCAGCTAAATCGTCAGGGCAGTCAACAAGGGTTGTCGCATATTTTTACTTTTTTTGCTAATGAAACATTTGTAATACACTAAAAACTGATTAAGAGTAACGGCTCATTATGTAATTATCAGAAAATCATTAGAATTTGATTGCTTTTTATAAAGTGTTACCCCACTCTAACAATTAGTATATACATGAAACATTTAATATCATGGATTTAGCTGTTCAGTTATCAAAATTCATTGAAAATCAAAATACTTGTTCGTTTCAACACCTTAAACTCTGTGTATCAATCTAAAGTCAATCGGATGATAAGTTTAGCCTCTATAGCGTAACAAGATTTTTTGAAGTTATCAAGGGAGATAACTCTGGCAATAATTATTTGAAATCTCTGAAAATCAATAGGCTTCTTCGTCTGATGACCCTAAACACTGTGTGTTAATTGAAAGTCGATCGGATATTAACTTTGGCCTATGGAGCTTCCACAGTATTTTTTCGAAGTGATCAAGGGCCATAACTCTGGCAGCAATTATTGAAAATCACTGAAAATCGATCGACGACTGAGTCTCATGACTGTTAACACTATGTATAAATTTGAAGTCAATCGGACATTAACTTTGACCTCTAGAGCATCCACTGTGTATAAATTTAAAGTCAATCGGATATTAACTTTGGCCTCTAGAGCGTCCGCAGGATTTTTTGAAGTGATCAAGGGACATAACACTGGCACTAATTATCGGAAATCGCTGAAAATTAATAGGATTCTTCGTCTCATGACCTTAAACACTGTGTATAAATTTAAAGTCAATTGGATATTAACTTTGGCCTCTAGAGCGTCCACAAGATAATTTCAAGTGTTCAAGGGCCATAATTCTGGCACTAATTATCGGAAATCGCTGAAAATCAATAGGATTCTTCGTCTCATGACCTTAAACACTGTGTATAAATTTAAAGTCAATCGGATATTAACTTTGGCCTCTAGAGCGTCCACAAGATATTTTGAAGTGATCAAGGGCCATAACTCTGGTAGTTATTATCGGAAATCGCTGAAAATCAATAGGATTCTTCGTCTCATGACCTTAAACACTGCGATAAATTTAAAGTAAATCGGATATTAACTTTGGCCTCTAGAGCGTCCACAAGATTTTTTGAAGTGATCAAGGGCCATAACTCTGGCACTAATTATCGGAAATCGCTGAAAATCAATAGGCTTCTTCATCTCACGACCTTAAACACTGTGTATAAATTTAAAGTCAATCGGATATTAACTTTGGCCTCTAGAGCGTCCACAAGATATTTTGAAGTGATCAAGGGCCATAACTCTGGTAGTTATTATCGGAAATCGCTGAAAAACAGTAGGCTTCTTCGTCTCATGACCTTAAACACTGTGTATAAATCTAAAGTCAGTCGGATATTAACTTTGGCTTCTAGAGCGTCCCCAAGATATTTTGAAGTGATCAAGGGCCATAACTCTGATAGTTATTATCGGAAAACGCTGAAAAACAATAGGCTTCTTCGTCTCATGACCTTAAACACTGTGTATAAATTTAAAGTCAATCGGATATTAACTTTGGCTTCTAGAGCGCCCACAAGATATTTTGAAGGGATCAAGGGCCATAACTCTGGTAGTTATTATCGGAAAACGCTGAAAAACAATAGGCTTCTTCGTCTCATGACCTTAAACACTGTGTATAAATTTAAAGTCAATCGGATATTAACTTTAGCCTGTAGAGCGTCCACAAGCAATTGTGGACGCCGGACCGACGGACGGACGGACGGACCGACGGACGGACGGACGGACGGACGGGGGCGACGACAATATACGACCACATTTCAATGTGGGCGTATAAAAAGCAAACAAATTCTAATGGTTTTCTGATAATTACATAATGAGTTGTTACTCTTAATCAGATTTTAGTGTATTATAAATGTTTCATTACCGAAAAAAGTAAAGATAGGTTGCCAGGCAACGAAACATACGCCCACAGTGCCCCACAGCAGCTAAATCGTCCGGGCATTCAACAAGGGTTGTTGCATATTTTTACTTTCTTTGCTAATGAAACATTTGTAATACACTAACAGCTCATTATGTAATTATCAGGAAATCATTAGAATTTGATTGCTTTTTGTAAAGTGTTACCCCACGCTAACAATTAGTATATACATGAAACATTTAATATCATGGATTTAGCTGTTCGGTTATCAAAATTCATTGAAAATCAAAATACTTGTTCGTTTCAACACCTTAAACTCTGTGTATCAATCTAAAGTCAATCGGATGATAAGTTTGGCCTCTATAGCGTAACAAGATTTTTTGAAGTTATCAAGGGAGATAACTCTGGCAATAATTATTTGAAATCTCTGAAAATCAATAGGCTTCTTCGTCTCATGACCCTAAACACTGTGTGTTAAAGTCGATCAGATATTAACTTTGGCCTCTAGAGCTTCCACAGGATTTTTTCGAAGTGATCAAGGGCAATAACTCTGGCAGCAATTATTGAAAATCGGTAGATGACTTAGTCTCATGACTGTAAACACTATGTATAAATTTGAAGTCAATCGGATATTAACTTTGGCCTCTAGAGCATTCACAAGATTTTTTGAAGTGATCAAGGGCCATAACTCTGGCAGTAATTATCAGAAATCGCTGAAAATCAAAAGGCTTCTTCGTCTCATGACCTTAGACACTGTGTATAAATTTAAAGTCAATCGGATATTAACTTTGGCCTCTAGAGCGTCCACAAGATTTTTTGAAGTGATCAAGGGCCATAACTCTTGCACTAATTATCGGAAATCGCTGAAAATCAATAGGATTCTTCGTCTCATGACCTTAAACACTGTGTATAAATTTAAAGTAAATCGGAAATTAACTTTGGCCTCTAGAGCGTCCACAAGATTTGTTTAAGTGATCAAGGGCCATAACTCTGGCACTAATTATCGGAAATCGCTGAAAATCAATAGGCTTCTTCGTCTCATGACCTTAAACACCGTGTATACATTTAAAGTCAATCGGATATTAACTTTGGCCTCTAGAGCGTCCACAAGATTTTTTGAAGTGATCAAGGGCCATAACTCTGGTAGTTATTATCGAAAATAGCTGAAAAACAATAGGCTTCTTCGTCTCATGACCTTAAACACTGTGTATAAATTTAAAGTCAATCGGATATTAACTTTAGCCTGTAGAGCGTCCACAAGCAATTGTGGACGCCGGACCGCCGGACGGACGGACGGACCGACGGACGGGGGCGACGACAATATACGACCACATTTCAATGTGGGCGTATAAAAATACACGACAACTCTTGTTGACTGCCCGGACGATTTAGCTGCTGTGGGCGTATGTTTCGTTGCCTGGCAACCTATCTTTTTAGCTTGTGGTTTCGCTAGAGGTCATAATTATTATTTCATTTATAAAACCGTCTGATTATATCACCGTTACACTGTAATGAAGATTGGGTTCGAAGTAAGCGAAAATCGGACCAAAATTGCCAGACAAAATGGCCGCCGCTTGAATGCGAATAGTGTAAAGATGTGGTTTATCAAGGTTATGGACCCTGTGGAGATCACAATTTTAATTCGATTTTGATGAAACTTGGAAATACTTGTTTAAAATTCAAAGATCATGGTTCCTTTTGATATTTGCGCATATCGGATTGTAGCTTCCTGAATTATAGCTCCTTTTTTAGCTTGTGGTTCCTCTCTCTGTCTCAATTATTATCCGATTTAAAAAAAAACGTTTGATTACACTGCAATGGAGGTTGAGGTCGAATTTCGTAAAAATTGGACCAAAACTGACGGACAAAACGGCTGCCGCTCTATATCCATGTAGTGGACCCTGTAGGGGTTACAATTTTAATCTGATTTTGATGAAATTTGAAATGTAAGTTTATAGCCCAAAGATTGCAGTGCCTGTCGATATTCGCGCACATTGAACCATAACTTCCCGAACTATGGCCCCTGATTGTACGAAAAAATCATGTTTTTTATCTTGTGGACCCTATGGAGGTCACGATTTCTCCGAATTAAAAAAACCTTGAATAAGAGAGAGAGAGAGAGAGAGAGAGAGAGAGAGAGAGAGAGAAATGAGGTTGAACGTCCACTCGACACAAACTAGGTCATTTTGAGACTAACATATAGTTTCATTTCAATAATTCGCTTGCGCGTAGGGGTCTTTAGCAGTGGGAGGAACCGGGGAGCCCGGAGGAAACCCACGAGGTTGAGAAGGCGCCCCTATCTCCATGCCACATACGCTCACACCAGGGATGGAAACCACAGCCACAAGCCAGAGGTGACCGGCCAACTAGAGGTCGAAGCGCGGCACTCTAGAAAACTAGGCCATCCCAACACCCCCACGTTGAATAAGCTTTGAGCCATAAAGAAAGTAAAGGCGTTGACACTTGATCTGACTGCATTGTTAACTGTATAAATCTTTGCTCAAAGTTTCTCTTAATAAGGCTACTGGCATCCAAAGATTATAAAACAGTCAAAGCCAATCATGCTTTTAGGCAATTACGTATTATGCCGTCGCCCCTGTCTGTGTGTACGTGTATGTATGTATTGGTCGATGCTTTGGGACATAATAATCTTCATTCTATCTGATAGAGAGTGATGAGACTTAGTGTATAGTTTGATTGCTCCATACTTTTGAAAAAAGTAAATGTGCGATTAATTAATATGTCATCTATTTATTTTGGGATTTCGGAAGGGGACATCAGCCTCACTGTTGGCTTGTTTTTCTTCATATATTGGTGTGAAGCATTGGGGTTAATGAGAGAACGTTTGATTATATCGCCGTTACATGGTAATGAAGGTTGATTTTGAATTTCGTGAAAATCAGACCAAAATTGACAGACCAAATGGCCGCCGTTTGTACGCGAATAGTGTGAGAATATGTTATATCAGGTTTGTAGACCCTATAGAGGTCACAATTTTTGACTGATTTTGATGAAATTTGAAATACATGTTTATAACTCAACGATCTTGGTTCCTCTCGATATTTGCGCATATCAGATTGTAACTTCCCGGATTATGGCCCCTGATTGTACGAAAAATGGCCTTTTTAAACGCCTACATTGAAATGTGGTCGTATATTGTCGTCGTCCCCATCCGTCCGTCTGTCCGTCCGTCCGGCGTCCACAATTGCTTGTGGACACTCTAGAGGCTAAAGTTAATATCCGATTGACTAGTGCCAAAGTTAATATTCGATTGACTTTAAATTTATACACAGTGTTTAAGGTCATGAGACGAAGAAACCTATTGTTTTTCACCGATTTGCGATAATAACTACCAGAGTTATGGCCCTTGATCACTTCAAAAAATCTTGTGGACGTTCTAGAGGCCAAAGTTAATATCTGATTGACTACAAATTTATACACAAGTTTGAAGGTCATGAGACGAAGGAACCTATTGATTTTCAGCGATTTCTAATAATTAGTGCCAGAGTTGTAGTCCTTGATCACTTGAAATCTTGTGGATGCTCTAGAGGTCAAACTTAATATGTGATTGACTTCAGATTGATACACAGAGTTTAAGGTGTTGAAACGAACAAATGTTTTGATTTTCAATGAATTTTGATAACTGAACAAAACTTTATAAAAAGCAAACAAATTCTAATGGTTTTCTGATAATTACATAATGAGTTGTTACTCTTAATCAGATTTTAGTGTATTATGAATGTTTCATTACCGAAAAAAGTAAAAATACGGGACAACTCTTGTTGACTGCCCGGACGATTTAGCTGCTAAATCCATCATTTTAAATGTTTCCTATACTAATTGTTAGTGTGGGACAAAACTTTATAAAGATAGGTTGCCAGGCAACGAAACATACGCCCACAGCAGCTAAATCGTCCGGGCAGTCAACAAGGGTTGTCGCATATTTTTACCTTTTTTGCTAATGAAACATTTGTAATACACTAAAAACTGATTAAGAGTAACGGCTCATTATGTAATTATCAGAAAATCTTTAGAATTTGATTGCTTTTTATAAAGTGTTACCCCACTCTAACAATTAGTATATACATGAAACATTTAATATCATGGATTTAGCTGTTCAGTTATCAAAATTCATTGAAAATCAAAATACTTGTTCGTTTCAACACCTTAAACTCTGTGTATCAATCTAAAGTCAATCGGATGATAAGTTTAGCCTCTATAGCGTAACAAGATTTTTTGAAGTTATCAAGGGAGATAACTCTGGCAATAATTATTTGAAATCTCTGAAAATCAATAGGCTTCTTCGTCTGATGACCCTAAACACTGTGTGTTAATTGAAAGTCGATCGGATATTAACTTTGGCATATGGAGCTTCCACAGTATTTTTTCGAAGTGATCAAGGGCCATAACTCTGGCAGCAATTATTGAAAATCACTGAAAATCGATCGACGACTGAGTCTCATGACTGTTAACACTATGTATAAATTTGAAGTCAATCGGACATTAACTTTGACCTCTAGAGCATCCACTGTGTATAAATTTAAAGTCAATCGGATATTAACTTTGGCCTCTAGAGCGTCCGCAGGATTTTTTGAAGTGATCAAGGGACATAACTCTGGCACTAATTATCGGAAATCGCTGAAAATCAATAGGATTCTTCGTCTCATGACCTTAAACACTGTGTATAAATTTAAAGTCAATTGGATATTAACTTTGGCCTCTAGAGCGTCCACAAGATAATTTCAAGTGTTCAAGGGCCATAATTCTGGCACTAATTATCGGAAATCGCTGAAAATCAATAGGATTCTTCATCTCACGACCTTAAACACTGTGTATAAATTTAAAGTCAATCGGATATTAACTTTGGCCTCTAGAGCGTCCACAAGATATTTTGAAGTGATCAAGGGCCATAACTCTGGTAGTTATTATCGGAAATCGCTGAAAAACAGTAGGCTTCTTCGTCTCATGACCTTAAACACTGTGTATAAATCTAAAGTCAATCGGATATTAACTTTGGCTTCTAGAGCGTCCCCAAGATATTTTGAAGTGATCAAGGGCCATAACTCTGATAGTTATTATCGGAAAACGCTGAAAAACAATAGGCTTCTTCGTCTCATGACCTTAAACACTGTGTATAAATTTAAAGTCAATCGGATATTAACTTTGGCTTCTAGAGCGCCCACAAGATATTTTGAAGGGATCAAGGGCCATAACTCTGGTAGTTATTATCGGAAAACGCTGAAAAACAATAGGCTTCTTCGTCTCATGACCTTAAACACTGTGTATAAATTTAAAGTCAATCGGATATTAACTTTAGCCTGTAGAGCGTCCACAAGCAATTGTGGACGCCGGACCGACGGACGGACGGACGGACCGACGGACGGACGGACGGGGGCGACGACAATATACGACCACATTTCAATGTGGGCGTATAAAAAGCAAACAAATTCTAATGGTTTTCTGATAATTACATAATGAGTTGTTACTCTTAATCAGATTTTAGTGTATTATAAATGTTTCATTACCGAAAAAAGTAAAAATACACGACAACTCTTGTTGACTGCCCGGACGATTTAGCTGCTGTGGGCGTATGTTTCGTTGCCTGGCAACCTATCTTTTTAGCTTGTGGTTTCGCTAGAGGTCATAATTATTATTTCATTTATAAAACCGTCTGATTATATCACCGTTACACTGTAATGAAGATTGGGTTCGAAGTAAGCGAAAATCGGACCAAAATTGCCAGACAAAATGGCCGCCGCTTGAATGCGAATAGTGTAAAGATGTGGTTTATCAAGGTTATGGACCCTGTGGAGATCACAATTTTAATTCGATTTTGATGAAACTTGGAAATACTTGTTTAAAATTCAAAGATCATGGTTCCTTTTGATATTTGCGCATATCGGATTGTAGCTTCCTGAATTATAGCTCCTTTTTTAGCTTGTGGTTCCTCTCTCTGTCTCAATTATTATCCGATTTAAAAAAAAACGTTTGATTACACTGCAATGGAGGTTGAGGTCGAATTTCGTAAAAATTGGACCAAAACTGACGGACAAAACGGCTGCCGCTCTATATCCATGTAGTGGACCCTGTAGGGGTTACAATTTTAATCTGATTTTGATGAAATTTGAAATGTAAGTTTATAGCCCAAAGATTGCAGTGCCTGTCGATATTCGCGCACATTGAACCATAACTTCCTGAACTATGGCCCCTGATTGTACGAAAAAATCATGTTTTTTATCTTGTGGACCCTATGGAGGTCACGATTTCTCCGAATTAAAAAAACCTTGAATAAGAGAGAGAGAGAGAGAGAGAGAGAGAGAGAGAGAGAGAGAAATGAGGTTGAACGTCCACTCGACACAAACTAGGTCATTTTGAGACTAACATATAGTTTCATTTCAATAATTCGCTTGCGCGTAGGGGTCTTTAGCAGTGGGAGGAACCGGGGAGCCCGGAGGAAACCCACGAGGTTGAGAAGGCGCCCCTATCTCCATGCCACATACGCTCACACCAGGGATCGAAACCACAGCCACAAGCCAGAGGTGACCGGCCAACTAGAGGTCGAAGCGCGGCACTCTAGAAAACTAGGCCATCCCAACACCCCCACGTTGAATAAGCTTTGGGCCATAAAGAAAGTAAAGGCGTTGACACTTGATCTGACTGCATTGTTAACTGTATAAATCTTTGCTCAAAGTTTCTCTTAATAAGGCTACTGGCATCCAAAGATTATAAAACAGTCAAAGCCAATCATGCTTTTAGGCAATTACGTATTATGCCGTCGCCCCTGTCTGTGTGTACGTGTATGTATGTATTGGTCGATGCTTTGGGACATGATAATCTTCATTCTATCTGATAGAGACTTAGTGTATAGTTTGATTGCTCCATACTTTTGAAAAAAGTAAATGTGCGATTAATTAATATGTCATCTATTTATTTTGGGATTTCGGAAGGGGACATCAGCCTCACTGTTGGCTTGTTTTTCTTCATATATTGGTGTGAAGCATTGGGGTTAATGAGAGAACGTTTGATTATATCGCCGTTACATGGTAATGAAGGTTGATTTTGAATTTCGTGAAAATCAGACCAAAATTGACAGACCAAATGGCCGCCGTTTGTACGCGAATAGTGTGAGAATATGTTATATCAGGTTTGTAGACCCTATAGAGGTCACAATTTTTGACTGATTTTGATGAAATTTGAAATACATGTTTATAACTCAACGATCTTGGTTCCTCTCGATATTTGCGCATATCAGATTGTAACTTCCCGGATTATGGCCCCTGATTGTACGAAAAATGACCTTTTTAAACGCCTACATTGAAATGTGGTCGTATATTGTCGTCGTCCCCATCCGTCCGTCTGTCCGTCCGTCCGGCGTCCACAATTGCTTGTGGACACTCTAGAGGCTAAAGTTAATATCCGATTGACTAGTGCCAAAGTTAATATTCGATTGACTTTAAATTTATACACAGTGTTTAAGGTCATGAGACGAAGAAACCTATTGTTTTTCACCGATTTGCGATAATAACTACCAGAGTTATGGCCCTTGATCACTTCAAAAAATCTTGTGGACGTTCTAGAGGCCAAAGTTAATATCTGATTGACTACAAATTTATACACAAGTTTGAAGGTCATGAGACGAAGGAACCTATTGATTTTCAGCGATTTCTAATAATTAGTGCCAGAGTTGTAGTCCTTGATCACTTGAAATCTTGTGGATGCTCTAGAGGTCAAACTTAATATGTGATTGACTTCAGATTGATACACAGAGTTTAAGGTGTTGAAACGAACAAATGTTTTGATTTTCAATGAATTTTGATAACTGAACAAAACTTTATAAAAAGCAAACAAATTCTAATGGTTTTCTGATAATTACATAATGAGTTGTTACTCTTAATCAGATTTTAGTGTATTATGAATGTTTCATTACCGAAAAAAGTAAAAATACGGGACAACTCTTGTTGACTGCCCGGACGATTTAGCTGCTAAATCCATCATTTTAAATGTTTCCTATACTAATTGTTAGTGTGGGACAAAACTTTATAAAGATAGATTGCCAGGCAACGAAACATACGCCCACAGCAGCTAAATCGTCCGGGCAGTCAACAAGGGTTGTCGCATATTTTTACTTTTTTTGCTAATGAAACATTTGTAATACACTAAAAACTGATTAAGAGTAACGGCTCATTATGTAATTATCAGAAAATCATTAGAATTTGATTGCTTTTTATAAAGTGTTACCCCACTCTAACAATTAGTATATACATGAAACATTTAATATCATGGATTTAGCTGTTCAGTTATCAAAATTCATTGAAAATCAAAATACTTGTTCGTTTCAACACCTTAAACTCTGTGTATCAATCTAAAGTCAATCGGATGATAAGTTTAGCCTCTATAGCGTAACAAGATTTTTTGAAGTTATCAAGGGAGATAACTCTGGCAATAATTATTTGAAATCTCTGAAAATCAATAGGCTTCTTCGTCTGATGACCCTAAACACTGTGTGTTAATTGAAAGTCGATCGGATATTAACTTTGGCCTATGGAGCTTCCACAGTATTTTTTCGAAGTGATCAAGGGCCATAACTCTGGCAGCAATTATTGAAAATCACTGAAAATCGATCGACGACTGAGTCTCATGACTGTTAACACTATGTATAAATTTGAAGTCAATCGGACATTAACTTTGACCTCTAGAGCATCCACTGTGTATAAATTTAAAGTCAATCGGATATTAACTTTGGCCTCTAGAGCGTCCGCAGGATTTTTTGAAGTGATCAAGGGACATAACTCTGGCACTAATTATCGGAAATCGCTGAAAATCAATAGGATTCTTCGTCTCATGACCTTAAACACTGTGTATAAATTTAAAGTCAATTGGATATTAACTTTGGCCTCTAGAGCGTCCACAAGATAATTTCAAGTGTTCAAGGGCCATAATTCTGGCACTAATTATCGGAAATCGCTGAAAATCAATAGGATTCTTCGTCTCATGACCTTAAACACTGTGTATAAATTTAAAGTCAATCGGATATTAACTTTGGCCTCTAGAGCGGCCACAAGATATTTTGAAGTGATCAAGGGCCATAACTCTGGTAGTTATTATCGGAAATCGCTGAAAATCAATAGGCTTCTTCGTGTCATGACCTTAAACACTGTGTATAAATTTAAAGTCAATCGGATATTAACTTTGGCCTCTAGAGCGTCCACAAGATATTTTGAAGTGATCAAGGGCCATAACTCTGGTAGTTATTATCGGAAATCGCTGAAAATCAATAGGATTCTTCGTCTCATGACCTTAAACACTGCGATAAATTTAAAGTAAATCGGATATTAACTTTGGCCTCTAGAGCGTCCACAAGATTTTTTGAAGTGATCAAGGGCCATAACTCTGGCACTAATTATCGGAAATCGCTGAAAATCAATAGGCTTCTTCATCTCACGACCTTAAACACTGTGTATAAATTTAAAGTCAATCGGATATTAACTTTGGCCTCTAGAGCGTCCACAAGATATTTTGAAGTGATCAAGGGCCATAACTCTGGTAGTTATTATCGGAAATCGCTGAAAAACAGTAGGCTTCTTCGTCTCATGACCTTAAACACTGTGTATAAATCTAAAGTCAATCGGATATTAACTTTGGCTTCTAGAGCGTCCCCAAGATATTTTGAAGTGATCAAGGGCCATAACTCTGATAGTTATTATCGGAAAACGCTGAAAAACAATAGGCTTCTTCGTCTCATGACCTTAAACACTGTGTATAAATTTAAAGTCAATCGGATATTAACTTTGGCTTCTAGAGCGCCCACAAGATATTTTGAAGGGATCAAGGGCCATAACTCTGGTAGTTATTATCGGAAAACGCTGAAAAACAATAGGCTTCTTCGTCTCATGACCTTAAACACTGTGTATAAATTTAAAGTCAATCGGATATTAACTTTAGCCTGTAGAGCGTCCACAAGCAATTGTGGACGCCGGACCGACGGACGGACGGACGGACCGACGGACGGACGGACGGACGGGGGCGACGACAATATACGACCACATTTCAATGTGGGCGTATAAAAAGCAAACAAATTCTAATGGTTTTCTGATAATTACATAATGAGTTGTTACTCTTAATCAGATTTTAGTGTATTATAAATGTTTCATTACCGAAAAAAGTAAAAATACACGACAACTCTTGTTGACTGCCCGGACGATTTAGCTGCTGTGGGCGTATGTTTCGTTGCCTGGCAACCTATCTTTTTAGCTTGTGGTTTCGCTAGAGGTCATAATTATTATTTCATTTATAAAACCGTCTGATTATATCACCGTTACACTGTAATGAAGATTGGGTTCGAAGTAAGCGAAAATCGGACCAAAATTGCCAGACAAAATGGCCGCCGCTTGAATGCGAATAGTGTAAAGATGTGGTTTATCAAGGTTATGGACCCTGTGGAGATCACAATTTTAATTCGATTTTGATGAAACTTGGAAATACTTGTTTAAAATTCAAAGATCATGGTTCCTTTTGATATTTGCGCATATCGGATTGTAGCTTCCTGAATTATAGCTCCTTTTTTAGCTTGTGGTTCCTCTCTCTGTCTCAATTATTATCCGATTTAAAAAAAAACGTTTGATTACACTGCAATGGAGGTTGAGGTCGAATTTCGTAAAAATTGGACCAAAACTGACGGACAAAACGGCTGCCGCTCTATATCCATGTAGTGGACCCTGTAGGGTTTACAATTTTAATCTGATTTTGATGAAATTTGAAATGTAAGTTTATAGCCCAAAGATTGCAGTGCCTGTCGATATTCGCGCACATTGAACCATAACTTCCTGAACTATGGCCCCTGATTGTACGAAAAAATCATGTTTTTTATCTTGTGGACCCTATGGAGGTCACGATTTCTCCGAATTAAAAAAACCTTGAATAAGAGAGAGAGAGAGAGAGAGAGAGAGAGAGAGAGAAATGAGGTTGAACGTCCACTCGACACAAACTAGGTCATTTTGAGACTAACATATAGTTTCATTTCAATAATTCGCTTGCGCGTAGGGGTCTTTAGCAGTGGGAGGAACCGGGGAGCCCGGAGGAAACCCACGAGGTTGAGAAGGCGCCCCTATCTCCATGCCACATACGCTCACACCAGGGATCGAAACCACAGCCACAAGCCAGAGGTGACCGGCCAACTAGAGGTCGAAGCGCGGCACTCTAGAAAACTAGGCCATCCCAACACCCCCACGTTGAATAAGCTTTGAGCCATAAAGAAAGTAAAGGCGTTGACACTTGATCTGACTGCATTGTTAACTGTATAAATCTTTGCTCAAAGTTTCTCTTAATAAGGCTACTGGCATCCAAAGATTATAAAACAGTCAAAGCCAATCATGCTTTTAGGCAATTACGTATTATGCCGTCGCCCCTGTCTGTGTGTACGTGTATGTATGTATTGGTCGATGCTTTGGGACATGATAATCTTCATTCTATCTGATAGAGAGTGATGAGACTTAGTGTATAGTTTGATTGCTCCATACTTTTGAAAAAAGTAAATGTGCGATTAATTAATATGTCATCTATTTATTTTGGGATTTCGGAAGGGGACATCAGCCTCACTGTTGGCTTGTTTTTCTTCATATATTGGTGTGAAGCATTGGGGTTAATGAGAGAACGTTTGATTATATCGCCGTTACATGGTAATGAAGGTTGATTTTGAATTTCGTGAAAATCAGACCAAAATTGACAGACCAAATGGCCGCCGTTTGTACGCGAATAGTGTGAGAATATGTTATATCAGGTTTGTAGACCCTATAGAGGTCACAATTTTTGACTGATTTTGATGAAATTTGAAATACATGTTTATAACTCAACGATCTTGGTTCCTCTCGATATTTGCGCATATCAGATTGTAACTTCCCGGATTATGGCCCCTGATTGTACGAAAAATGGCCTTTTTAAACGCCTACATTGAAATGTGGTCGTATATTGTCGTCGTCCCCATCCGTCCGTCTGTCCGTCCGTCCGGCGTCCACAATTGCTTGTGGACACTCTAGAGGCTAAAGTTAATATCCGATTGACTAGTGCCAAAGTTAATATTCGATTGACTTTAAATTTATACACAGTGTTTAAGGTCATGAGACGAAGAAACCTATTGTTTTTCACCGATTTGCGATAATAACTACCAGAGTTATGGCCCTTGATCACTTCAAAAAATCTTGTGGACGTTCTAGAGGCCAAAGTTAATATCTGATTGACTACAAATTTATACACAAGTTTGAAGGTCATGAGACGAAGGAACCTATTGATTTTCAGCGATTTCTAATAATTAGTGCCAGAGTTGTAGTCCTTGATCACTTGAAATCTTGTGGATGCTCTAGAGGTCAAACTTAATATGTGATTGACTTCAGATTGATACACAGAGTTTAAGGTGTTGAAACGAACAAATGTTTTGATTTTCAATGAATTTTGATAACTGAACAAAACTTTATAAAAAGCAAACAAATTCTAATGGTTTTCTGATAATTACATAATGAGTTGTTACTCTTAATCAGATTTTAGTGTATTATGAATGTTTCATTACCGAAAAAAGTAAAAATACGGGACAACTCTTGTTGACTGCCCGGACGATTTAGCTGCTAAATCCATCATTTTAAATGTTTCCTATACTAATTGTTAGTGTGGGACAAAACTTTATAAAGATAGGTTGCCAGGCAACGAAACATACGCCCACAGCAGCTAAATCGTCCGGGCAGTCAACAAGGGTTGTCGCATATTTTTACTTTTTCTGCTAATGAAACATTTGTAATACACTAAAAACTGATTAAGAGTAACGGCTCATTATGTAATTATCAGAAAATCATTAGAATTTGATTGCTTTTTATAAAGTGTTACCCCACTCTAACAATTAGTATATACATGAAACATTTAATATCATGGATTTAGCTGTTCAGTTATCAAAATTCATTGAAAATCAAAATACTTGTTCGTTTCAACACCTTAAACTCTGTGTATCAATCTAAAGTCAATCGGATGATAAGTTTAGCCTCTATAGCGTAACAAGATTTTTTGAAGTTATCAAGGGAGATAACTCTGGCAATAATTATTTGAAATCTCTGAAAATCAATAGGCTTCTTCGTCTGATGACCCTAAACACTGTGTGTTAATTGAAAGTCGATCGGATATTAACTTTGGCCTATGGAGCTTCCACAGTATTTTTTCGAAGTGATCAAGGGCCATAACTCTGGCAGCAATTATTGAAAATCACTGAAAATCGATCGACGACTGAGTCTCATGACTGTTAACACTATGTATAAATTTGAAGTCAATCGGACATTAACTTTGACCTCTAGAGCATCCACTGTGTATAAATTTAAAGTCAATCGGATATTAACTTTGGCCTCTAGAGCGTCCGCAGGATTTTTTGAAGTGATCAAGGGACATAACTCTGGCACTAATTATCGGAAATCGCTGAAAATCAATAGGATTCTTCGTCTCATGACCTTAAACACTGTGTATAAATTTAAAGTCAATTGGATATTAACTTTGGCCTCTAGAGCGTCCACAAGATAATTTCAAGTGTTCAAGGGCCATAATTCTGGCACTAATTATCGGAAATCGCTGAAAATCAATAGGATTCTTCGTCTCATGACCTTAAACACTGTGTATAAATTTAAAGTCAATCGGATATTAACTTTGGCCTCTAGAGCGGCCACAAGATATTTTGAAGTGATCAAGGGCCATAACTCTGGTAGTTATTATCGGAAATCGCTGAAAATCAATAGGATTCTTCGTCTCATGACCTTAAACACTGCGATAAATTTAAAGTAAATCGGATATTAACTTTGGCCTCTAGAGCGTCCACAAGATTTTTTGAAGTAATCAAGGGCCATAACTCTGGCACTAATTATCGGAAATCGCTGAAAATCAATAGGCTTCTTCATCTCACGACCTTAAACACTGTGTATAAATTTAAAGTCAATCGGATATTAACTTTGGCCTCTAGAGCGTCCACAAGATATTTTGAAGTGATCAAGGGCCATAACTCTGGTAGTTATTATCGGAAATCGCTGAAAAACAGTAGGCTTCTTCGTCTCATGACCTTAAACACTGTGTATAAATCTAAAGTCAATCGGATATTAACTTTGGCTTCTAGAGCGTCCCCAAGATATTTTGAAGTGATCAAGGGCCATAACTCTGATAGTTATTATCGGAAAACGCTGAAAAACAATAGGCTTCTTCGTCTCATGACCTTAAACACTGTGTATAAATTTAAAGTCAATCGGATATTAACTTTGGCTTCTAGAGCGCCCACAAGATATTTTGAAGGGATCAAGGGCCATAACTCTGGTAGTTATTATCGGAAAACGCTGAAAAACAATAGGCTTCTTCGTCTCATGACCTTAAACACTGTGTATAAATTTAAAGTCAATCGGATATTAACTTTAGCCTGTAGAGCGTCCACAAGCAATTGTGGACGCCGGACCGACGGACGGACGGACGGACCGACGGACGGACGGACGGGGGCGACGACAATATACGACCACATTTCAATGTGGGCGTATAAAAAGCAAACAAATTCTAATGGTTTTCTGATAATTACATAATGAGTTGTTACTCTTAATCAGATTTTAGTGTATTATAAATGTTTCATTACCGAAAAAAGTAAAAATACACGACAACTCTTGTTGACTGCCCGGACGATTTAGCTGCTGTGGGCGTATGTTTCGTTGCCTGGCAACCTATCTTTTTAGCTTGTGGTTTCGCTAGAGGTCATAATTATTATTTCATTTATAAAACCGTCTGATTATATCACCGTTACACTGTAATGAAGATTGGGTTCGAAGTAAGCGAAAATCGGACCAAAATTGCCAGACAAAATGGCCGCCGCTTGAATGCGAATAGTGTAAAGATGTGGTTTATCAAGGTTATGGACCCTGTGGAGATCACAATTTTAATTCGATTTTGATGAAACTTGGAAATACTTGTTTAAAATTCAAAGATCATGGTTCCTTTTGATATTTGCGCATATCGGATTGTAGCTTCCTGAATTATAGCTCCTTTTTTAGCTTGTGGTTCCTCTCTCTGTCTCAATTATTATCCGATTTAAAAAAAACCGTTTGATTACACTGCAATGGAGGTTGAGGTCGAATTTCGTAAAAATTGGACCAAAACTGACGGACAAAACGGCTGCCGCTCTATATCCATGTAGTGGACCCTGTAGGGGTTACAATTTTAATCTGATTTTGATGAAATTTGAAATGTAAGTTTATAGCCCAAAGATTGCAGTGCCTGTCGATATTCGCGCACATTGAACCATAACTTCCTGAACTATGGCCCCTGATTGTACGAAAAAATCATGTTTTTTATCTTGTGGACCCTATGGAGGTCACGATTTCTCCGAATTAAAAAAACCTTGAATAAGAGAGAGAGAGAGAGAGAGAGAGTGAGAGAGAGAGAGAGAGAGAGAGAGAGATAGAGAGAGAGAAATGAGGTTGAACGTCCACTCGACACAAACTAGGTCATTTTGAGACTAACATATAGTTTCATTTCAATAATTCGCTTGCGCGTAGGGGTCTTTAGCAGTGGGAGGAACCGGGGAGCCCGGAGGAAACCCACGAGGTTGAGAAGGCGCCCCTATCTCCATGCCACATACGCTCACACCAGGGATCGAAACCACAGCCACAAGCCAGAGGTGACCGGCCAACTAGAGGTCGAAGCGCGGCACTCTAGAAAACTAGGCCATCCCAACACCCCCACGTTGAATAAGCTTTGAGCCATAAAGAAAGTAAAGGCGTTGACACTTGATCTGACTGCATTGTTAACTGTATAAATCTTTGCTCAAAGTTTCTCTTAATAAGGCTACTGGCATCCAAAGATTATAAAACAGTCAAAGCCAATCATGCTTTTAGGCAATTACGTATTATGCCGTCGCCCCTGTCTGTGTGTACGTGTATGTATGTATTGGTCGATGCTTTGGGACATGATAATCTTCATTCTATCTGATAGAGAGTGATGAGACTTAGTGTATAGTTTGATTGCTCCATACTTTTATTTTGAAAAAAGTAAATGTGCGATTAATTAATATGTCATCTATTTATTTTGGGATTTCGGAAGGGGACATCAGCCTCACTGTTGGCTTGTTTTTCTTCATATATTGGTGTGAAGCATTGGGGTTAATGAGAGAACGTTTGATTATATCGCCGTTACATGGTAATGAAGGTTGATTTTGAATTTCGTGAAAATCAGACCAAAATTGACAGACCAAATGGCCGCCGTTTGTACGCGAATAGTGTGAGAATATGTTATATCAGGTTTGTAGACCCTATAGAGGTCACAATTTTTGACTGATTTTGATGAAATTTGAAATACATGTTTATAACTCAACGATCTTGGTTCCTCTCGATATTTGCGCATATCAGATTGTAACTTCCCGGATTATGGCCCCTGATTGTACGAAAAATGGCCTTTTTAAACGCCTACATTGAAATGTGGTCGTATATTGTCGTCGTCCCCATCCGTCCGTCTGTCCGTCCGTCCGGCGTCCACAATTGCTTGTGGACACTCTAGAGGCTAAAGTTAATATCCGATTGACTAGTGCCAAAGTTAATATTCGATTGACTTTAAATTTATACACAGTGTTTAAGGTCATGAGACGAAGAAACCTATTGTTTTTCACCGATTTGCGATAATAACTACCAGAGTTATGGCCCTTGATCACTTCAAAAAATCTTGTGGACGTTCTAGAGGCCAAAGTTAATATCTGATTGACTACAAATTTATACACAAGTTTGAAGGTCATGAGACGAAGGAACCTATTGATTTTCAGCGATTTCTAATAATTAGTGCCAGAGTTGTAGTCCTTGATCACTTGAAATCTTGTGGATGCTCTAGAGGTCAAACTTAATATGTGATTGACTTCAGATTGATACACAGAGTTTAAGGTGTTGAAACGAACAAATGTTTTGATTTTCAATGAATTTTGATAACTGAACAAAACTTTATAAAAAGCAAACAAATTCTAATGGTTTTCTGATAATTACATAATGAGTTGTTACTCTTAATCAGATTTTAGTGTATTATGAATGTTTCATTACCGAAAAAAGTAAAAATACGGGACAACTCTTGTTGACTGCCCGGACGATTTAGCTGCTAAATCCATCATTTTAAATGTTTCCTATACTAATTGTTAGTGTGGGACAAAACTTTATAAAGATAGGTTGCCAGGCAACGAAACATACGCCCACAGCAGCTAAATCGTCCGGGCAGTCAACAAGGGTTGTCGCATATTTTTACTTTTTCTGCTAATGAAACATTTGTAATACACTAAAAACTGATTAAGAGTAACGGCTCATTATGTAATTATCAGAAAATCATTAGAATTTGATTGCTTTTTATAAAGTGTTACCCCACTCTAACAATTAGTATATACATGAAACATTTAATATCATGGATTTAGCTGTTCAGTTATCAAAATTCATTGAAAATCAAAATACTTGTTCGTTTCAACACCTTAAACTCTGTGTATCAATCTAAAGTCAATCGGATGATAAGTTTAGCCTCTATAGCGTAACAAGATTTTTTGAAGTTATCAAGGGAGATAACTCTGGCAATAATTATTTGAAATCTCTGAAAATCAATAGGCTTCTTCGTCTGATGACCCTAAACACTGTGTGTTAATTGAAAGTCGATCGGATATTAACTTTGGCCTATGGAGCTTCCACAGTATTTTTTCGAAGTGATCAAGGGCCATAACTCTGGCAGCAATTATTGAAAATCACTGAAAATCGATCGACGACTGAGTCTCATGACTGTTAACACTATGTATAAATTTGAAGTCAATCGGACATTAACTTTGACCTCTAGAGCATCCACTGTGTATAAATTTAAAGTCAATCGGATATTAACTTTGGCCTCTAGAGCGTCCGCAGGATTTTTTGAAGTGATCAAGGGACATAACTCTGGCACTAATTATCGGAAATCGCTGAAAATCAATAGGATTCTTCGTCTCATGACCTTAAACACTGTGTATAAATTTAAAGTCAATTGGATATTAACTTTGGCCTCTAGAGCGTCCACAAGATAATTTCAAGTGTTCAAGGGCCATAATTCTGGCACTAATTATCGGAAATCGCTGAAAATCAATAGGATTCTTCGTCTCATGACCTTAAACACTGTGTATAAATTTAAAGTCAATCGGATATTAACTTTGGCCTCTAGAGCGGCCACAAGATATTTTGAAGTGATCAAGGGCCATAACTCTGGTAGTTATTATCGGAAATCGCTGAAAATCAATAGGATTCTTCGTCTCATGACCTTAAACACTGCGATAAATTTAAAGTAAATCGGATATTAACTTTGGCCTCTAGAGCGTCCACAAGATTTTTTGAAGTGATCAAGGGCCATAACTCTGGCACTAATTATCGGAAATCGCTGAAAATCAATAGGCTTCTTCATCTCACGACCTTAAACACTGTGTATAAATTTAAAGTCAATCGGATATTAACTTTGGCCTCTAGAGCGTCCACAAGATATTTTGAAGTGATCAAGGGCCATAACTCTGGTAGTTATTATCGGAAATCGCTGAAAAACAGTAGGCTTCTTCGTCTCATGACCTTAAACACTGTGTATAAATCTAAAGTCAATCGGATATTAACTTTGGCTTCTAGAGCGTCCCCAAGATATTTTGAAGTGATCAAGGGCCATAACTCTGATAGTTATTATGGGAAAACGCTGAAAAACAATAGGCTTCTTCGTCTCATGACCTTAAACACTGTGTATAAATTTAAAGTCAATCGGATATTAACTTTGGCTTCTAGAGCGCCCACAAGATATTTTGAAGGGATCAAGGGCCATAACTCTGGTAGTTATTATCGGAAAACGCTGAAAAACAATAGGCTTCTTCGTCTCATGACCTTAAACACTGTGTATAAATTTAAAGTCAATCGGATATTAACTTTAGCCTGTAGAGCGTCCACAAGCAATTGTGGACGCCGGACCGACGGACGGACGGACGGACCGACGGACGGACGGACGGACGGGGGCGACGACAATATACGACCACATTTCAATGTGGGCGTATAAAAAGCAAACAAATTCTAATGGTTTTCTGATAATTACATAATGAGTTGTTACTCTTAATCAGATTTTAGTGTATTATAAATGTTTCATTACCGAAAAAAGTAAAAATACACGACAACTCTTGTTGACTGCCCGGACGATTTAGCTGCTGTGGGCGTATGTTTCGTTGCCTGGCAACCTATCTTTTTAGCTTGTGGTTTCGCTAGAGGTCATAATTATTATTTCATTTATAAAACCGTCTGATTATATCACCGTTACACTGTAATGAAGATTGGGTTCGAAGTAAGCGAAAATCGGACCAAAATTGCCAGACAAAATGGCCGCCGCTTGAATGCGAATAGTGTAAAGATGTGGTTTATCAAGGTTATGGACCCTGTGGAGATCACAATTTTAATTCGATTTTGATGAAACTTGGAAATACTTGTTTAAAATTCAAAGATCATGGTTCCTTTTGATATTTGCGCATATCGGATTGTAGCTTCCTGAATTATAGCTCCTTTTTTAGCTTGTGGTTCCTCTCTCTGTCTCAATTACTATCCGATTTAAAAAAAACCGTTTGATTACACTGCAATGGAGGTTGAGGTCGAATTTCGTAAAAATTGGACCAAAACTGACGGACAAAACGGCTGCCGCTCTATATCCATGTAGTGGACCCTGTAGGGGTTACAATTTTAATCTGATTTTGATGAAATTTGAAATGTAAGTTTATAGCCCAAAGATTGCAGTGCCTGTCGATATTCGCGCACATTGAACCATAACTTCCTGAACTATGGCCCCTGATTGTACGAAAAAATCATGTTTTTTATCTTGTGGACCCTATGGAGGTCACGATTTCTCCGAATTAAAAAAACCTTGAATAAGAGAGAGAGAGAGAGAGAGAGAGAGAGAGAGAGAGAGAGAGAGAGAGAGAGAGAGAGAGAAATGAGGTTGAACGTCCACTCGACACAAACTAGGTCATTTTGAGACTAACATATAGTTTCATTTCAATAATTCGCTTGCGCGTAGGGGTCTTTAGCAGTGGGAGGAACCGGGGAGCCCGGAGGAAACCCACGAGGTTGAGAAGGCGCCCCTATCTCCATGCCACATACGCTCACACCAGGGATCGAAACCACAGCCACAAGCCAGAGGTGACCGGCCAACTAGAGGTCGAAGCGCGGCACTCTAGAAAACTAGGCCATCCCAACACCCCCACGTTGAATAAGCTTTGAGCCATAAAGAAAGTAAAGGCGTTGACACTTGATCTGACTGCATTGTTAACTGTATAAATCTTTGCTCAAAGTTTCTCTTAATAAGGCTACTGGCATCCAAAGATTATAAAACAGTCAAAGCCAATCATGCTTTTAGGCAATTACGTATTATGCCGTCGCCCCTGTCTGTGTGTACGTGTATGTATGTATTGGTCGATGCTTTGGGACATGATAATCTTCATTCTATCTGATAGAGAGTGATGAGACTTAGTGTATAGTTTGATTGCTCCATACTTTTGAAAAAAGTAAATGTGCGATTAATTAATATGTCATCTATTTATTTTGGGATTTCGGAAGGGGACATCAGCCTCACTGTTGGCTTGTTTTTCTTCATATATTGGTGTGAAGCATTGGGGTTAATGAGAGAACGTTTGATTATATCGCCGTTACATGGTAATGAAGGTTGATTTTGAATTTCGTGAAAATCAGACCAAAATTGACAGACCAAATGGCCGCCGTTTGTACGCGAATAGTGTGAGAATATGTTATATCAGGTTTGTAGACCCTATAGAGGTCACAATTTTTGACTGATTTTGATGAAATTTGAAATACATGTTTATAACTCAACGATCTTGGTTCCTCTCGATATTTGCGCATATCAGATTGTAACTTCCCGGATTATGGCCCCTGATTGTACGAAAATTGGCCTTTTTAAACGCCTACATTGAAATGTGGTCGTATATTGTCGTCGTCCCCATCCGTCCGTCTGTCCGTCCGTCCGGCGTCCACAATTGCTTGTGGACACTCTAGAGGCTAAAGTTAATATCCGATTGACTAGTGCCAAAGTTAATATTCGATTGACTTTAAATTTATACACAGTGTTTAAGGTCATGAGACGAAGAAACCTATTGTTTTTCACCGATTTGCGATAATAACTACCAGAGTTATGGCCCTTGATCACTTCAAAAAATCTTGTGGACGTTCTAGAGGCCAAAGTTAATATCTGATTGACTACAAATTTATACACAAGTTTGAAGGTCATGAGACGAAGGAACCTATTGATTTTCAGCGATTTCTAATAATTAGTGCCAGAGTTGTAGTCCTTGATCACTTGAAATCTTGTGGATGCTCTAGAGGTCAAACTTAATATGTGATTGACTTCAGATTGATACACAGAGTTTAAGGTGTTGAAACGAACAAATGTTTTGATTTTCAATGAATTTTGATAACTGAACAAAACTTTATAAAAAGCAAACAAATTCTAATGGTTTTCTGATAATTACATAATGAGTTGTTACTCTTAATCAGATTTTAGTGTATTATGAATGTTTCATTACCGAAAAAAGTAAAAATACGTGTGACAAAGTTATTTTTACAAAGAACTTTGCTAGATTTGACATTATATTATATTTGACGTTTTCAACTATATACAACTTCTGCTAATCTGTTCAATATGTTATTTACGGGCAACACACGAATGACCTCTGCTCGTTTTGACAAAAGGCACGATCTCATTAAATATCTTATTTATTTATATGTTATTTATAACCTACACATGATCTATGTGTTTAACACTCGGCAGAACTTCGCGACATTAAAGGGAAGATGCAGTGCAGGTATAGAAACTATACTCTCAATTCCAAATAAGTTAATCTGTCATGTATCATTATTCTTAATGGCTGTATGCTTTATAAAGCCAGAATTAACTGACAGTAAGTCAGACTTGAATAGAGCTCCTTCCGACCTATGTCTATTCCATGTTCTCAATAAAAGATCTACAACCTATGCTGATGGTCTGTTATCTGTAGTGTTACAGATATAAGAAATGGTGCTCGTGATCCAGTGAACCAGAAACAACGTGAACCAGTCCTCATATGTAGCCGTAGGCCATCTTGTAGACGCCAGAATTCTCCAGTTACATGTAATCTCCACATTGAAAAGGTACGTTAGCTTTTGTCTTTGTTAATTTTCGATTATGGCTGAACATCCTGAAGTTGCAACTTTATTTCAGAATTTAACTGGGGAATTAAGTGGGCTGTCTACAACTTTAAAGCATCATGGCATTTCTAATTTAGTTGAGTCTTTTTCGGGGGACCCTAAAACTTTTGAACCCTGGATAAAAAGTATTGAAAAATATTCCTTTTTGGCAGAAATTGCTACAGATAAGGTTAAATATGTGGCTTATCAATCCAGTAAAGGTACGGTGAGCGATTTTTTGAATAGATATTTAACGGAACACCCGAATTGTACTTGGGAAATTGTAAAAAAGGAATTGGCCACACGATATGACACTATTGTTGACCCGCAACATGCGTTAGTCATCTTACAACAAGCAAAACAATATATTTCTGAAAATGTACAAATCTATGCTGAACGTTTACTTTCTTTGGCAAATAAGGCTTATAATCCTGCTGAAATTCTTTTAGAACCCGTTCAGCGACAATTAGTAGGATATTTCATAACGGGATTGTTAGATGATCGGTTAAAGCTAAAATTAATTCGCGACAATCCTAAAACTCTTCAAGAAGCCACGGTTTCGGCTATGACAGAACAAAATTTGCAAGCTCGATTTGCGTTACGTCTAAATCAGCGTTCTACCCCTCGATTTACCAATAATCATGAGCCAATGGAAATTGATCATCTTCGGCCCATGCAAAAATGTCAAAAATGTTATAATTACGGCCATCGTACTAATGAGTGTCGGTCCATAATTAGTTTACCACCTGCCATTAATAGTGTTCAGGATACTAAACCACCTTTTTATTCCAGTAGGTCTAATTTTATAAATAAACCCCCCTTTTCTCCAAATAGGTCAAATTTCACACACCGACCGCCTTTCCGGCGAAATCCACATATCATTTGTTGGAATTGCAATAAACAGGGACACATCAGTCGAAATTGCGAGCATAATAGGTATGTTCATCGCCCTCCCCATCCACCTAGGTTTAATGGTTCCCGGCGACATCCCCATTTAAACTAAAACGCTCTTTTCATGTTGAAGCTAATGGAAAGAGCTCACAAAAATTGCCTTTATTTAATTTAAATATTTCTAATAATCCAAGTTCTTGTTTACTAGCATTAGGATCTCAAAACTTCCGATCGTTAATTGACAGCGGAGCTGAAGTAAGCATAATTAATAATCGCATATACCAAAAATTACAATATAAACCTAATTTAATCCCCGACAAGGTTAATTTACAATCGGTCAATGGAGAGTCGCTAATTATTCATGGCTATGTCGAATTACCCTTTACAATCGGCAAAACTAAGATGACACATAAATTTTATGTGGTATCAAATATCAATCGGAATTTTATATTAGGGCGCGATTGGTTAATTAATAATGGCGTTAGATTATATTATGATTTAGGGTGCTTAAAAGTTCAGGATGAATATATACCTTTGGTTGAAGATTTAAATATATCTTCTTTAGTGCGAATAGCTAACCAGGTAATTATTAAACCTCAAACGTCTCATTTATGTTTCGTCAACGCCAAACCAGTTGCTAATTTAATGCATGCCGATTCTGTTATCATTTCGCCTGTGGATTTTGGCTTCATTAGTAATCAACCCGGGTTGTTAATTAGTAATGGGGTCAGTAATGCGACTAAGCGACGTAGATTTCCCCTTATGATAACAAATAGCACTAATCGTACGTTTAAACTTAAAAGGGGATGTATTGTTGGTAGGATTGAAAATATTGCCTCAGGCAAACTAATAGCTTTCACTGAAATTTCTCAAACAAATACGGCCCAAACGCCGCCGGCGGTTAATCTCAATGATGTTGATGTACCCGCACAATTTAAAGACCGATTACATAATCTTATCTCCAGTAATAATGACCTATTTGCAGCCACAGATTTAGATCTTAGTCAAACTGACACAGTTAAAATGACGATTAATACTGGATCACACCCCCCAATTAAACTTCCGCCGTATAGGACACCTCTTAATAAGCGACCTGTAGTTGATCAAGCAATTGATGATATGCTTAAGGCCAATATTATTCGGCCTTCGTGTTCCCCTTGGTCATTTCCTATAGTCATCGTTTCCAAGAAAGATGGTTCGAAACGTTTCTGTGTCGATTTCCGGAAATTAAATAAAATCACTAAATTCTCATCATATCCCCTCCCCCTGGTGGACGACATTTTAGCTCAATTGCACGACAAACAGTATTTTTCAAAATTGGATATGAAATCGGGCTATTGGCAAGTGTTAATGGACAAAGCTGATAGAGAAAAAACAGCATTTTCATGTCATCGCGGGCTTTACGAGTTTAATACTATGCCTTTTGGGATCGCCAACGCCCCAGGACTTTTTCAAGGATTAATGGCTATTGTTCTTCGTGATATGCAAACATTTGCTATTGCATATTTAGATGATATTTTAATATTCTCTTCATCCTTAGAGGATCATTTTAAGCATATTAATTTAGTTTTTGACAGGATTCGTGTTCATAAGCTCAAATTGAAATTAAAGAAATGTAGTTTTCTCCAAACTGAGACAACTTATCTAGGTTTTGTTATCACGCCCAATGGCATTAAACCCGACCCTCAGAAAGTCAGTGTGATCAAAAATATAAGTCAGCCCCAAACTGTAAAACAAGTTCGATCTATCATTGGCATGTGTTCTTATTATCGTCGTTATTTTTCTAATTTTTCCAAACTTGCTGAACCATTGATTGCTTTAACCCGCAAGAATGCAAAATTCGAATGGACTCTTCAATGTGAAAATTCATTTCATGCCTTAAAACAAACATTAGTTCAAATACCAATGTTATCGTACCCTAATCCAAACAAACCGTATATTCTGTATACGGACGCGAGTAATTTCTCCGTGGGGGCTTATCTTTGTCAAACTAAACGTAATTCTAAAGGCATAGAAGAAGAATTGCCAGTTTATATGCTGTCTCATACACTTAGTAATACACAAAGTCGTTGGTCAACTATTGAAAAAGAATGTTATGCTATCCATTATGCATTACAAAAGTTAGATTTCTATTTACATGACGCAGAATTTATTATACGTACTGATCACAAACCTTTAAAATATTTACTTGATTCACCGATGAATAATAAAAAACTTGAAATGTGGTCTTTAACAATAAGTGCTTATAACTGTAAGATTGAATATTTATCGGGTAAACAAAATGTTATCGCTGATTTTCTTAGTCGAATGCCGACTCAATTTCAGGAGGAAGAACTGCTTCATTCAGAAGTAAACGATAATACACTAGAAATCAACGCCATAAATTCGAATCAGTTTGAACCACGGGAATTTGCAAAGTGCACGGTCGATTTAGGTAATAACGATAATACCGTTAAACCACCTACTTTAGAGGGTTATAACATGATTGAAGAACAGGTTAAAGATAAGGATATTGTCAATATCATTGCACAGTTAAGAAGTAATAAACCATGTGCAAGTAATAATAAATACTTATTAATGCAGGATGTCTTACATTACATTTCTGATCCTAATGATGAACCGACTCCGAGGTTATTTGTACCAGATCATTTACGATCTGATGTAATTAAGGAATATCATGACATGTTTCATTTAGGTATAGATAAAACTTACAGTTTTATCAAAGAAAAGTATTATTGGCCTAATTTATATAAACACATTTATCAGTATGTGTCCAGATGCGTAACATGTCAAAAGCGTTCATCAAAGAAAATTAAACCTCCATTACAAGAAACCGATATCCCACCATACCCCTTTGCTAAAGTTTCACTTGATTTGTCTGGACCATACCCATTATCACTCTCGGGTAATAAATACATCATATCATTTGTTGACTGGTATAGTGGGTGGCCCGAGGCATATGCGGTCAAGGATAAAAGTGCTGATAACGTAGCTCATTTATTAATTGACGAAATCTTTCCTAGATATGGCACACCGTTACAATTAGTTACGGATAATGGGAGCGAAAATGAAAATCGCACTATGCATCAAACATTAACTGCTTTAAATATTCACCATATAACAACATCATATTACCGGCCCCAATCGAACAGCCGTGTTGAAAGATTCCATCAAACGATGGTTAGCGTCCTTTCAAAAAAGTTAGAAGATAATTTAAATACATGGGATTTATATTTAAACCAAACATTGGCAGCTATTAGGTTTAATATTTGTGAATCTTCAAAATTTTCACCATTTTATTTATTATATTCAAGAGATGTAGTTTTGCCTATTGATAATTTGCTGAAACCACGACGGAAATATTTAGGTGAAGAATTCCATCAAATTGCTCTTGAAAATCAGCATAAAGCATTTTTGTTAGTCCATAAAAACCTTAAAAAAGCTAAACGTCGCCAGGCTCACTATGCGGATAAAAATAGTAAAGCCATTGCTTTTGAGGTTGGAGACCCCGTTTATATCAAAAATCATTTACGTAAAAGTAAACTTCAATCCAAATGGAAACCTTTTTATAGAATTATCACAAAAACAGGTCCTCTGTCTTTCATTGTTAAAAATCAATTAGATGGCTCAACAACAAAATCACATGCTGAACATTTGCGTCTAGCCAATTTAGATAACTGGGACATCCCAACTGATAATATTCCAAAGTTAAGGCAAGCTAATTATGTTGTTCCACCTGACGATTCTTCAGATGACCATGTAAACGATCTTGACCCTACACCCTTTGATATCACTGACCAATATAGACGTGAACGTGACGATTCCTCTGACGAGGACGATATTCCGCTCATGGAATTAGCCAAACGCCTTCGAAACAAAGATCGGATTGCATCTAACACATATGTGCCTCACACGTCTGATGAGAAATCCGAAACATACATTGATGATCAATTAGAAACGTGCCGTGATGATAAGCTCGAGCCATGTGTTGATAATTACGTTCAAGAAAGCATGGACGTTGATGCTGTTGATATTGCGATAACTAATTCGAATACCTATAATGATCCTAATGCTAATTTAAAACAATTACTTACGAGTATAATTGGCATGATTAAGTAAGCTTCAAATGTTTTCATTGTATATATATTAGAATTTTTTTTTATATTTTATTTTGCGGTATTTTTTTATTTGAAGGATTAAGATGAAACTCTCACTCATTTTCATTTTTCTTGGCGGTATTAATTCTTTCCTTATTCGTGAAAATGTTGTCTTTCGACAAATAAGTGAATTTAGTACATCGAGATCTCGTTGGCTTGTCTCTTTTGTTATTGATTTAAAGCCTTATAATACATTTATTTCCTCGTTAAGTCGAGATAAAAAGAAGGGAATTGCTACTGCCCATCAGATAATTTCTAAATATATTAAGCAACAAACCAATATGGACTATGCTAGTTTATTTGCTAATCGTTTGCAAGATATTCAGGATATACAATCTTTATATACAGAACTTAGAACAAAAGCAGGTGAATATAAGCTGATAGCAAGTACAAGGCCTCGTCGCGCAATTTTACCAATAGTAGGCAAAGCTTTGAGTTATTTATTTGGCACTGTTTCCCAATCAGAATTTAATACTATCAAACATAATGTTAAAAAATTATATAAAAATCAGGAAAGTATTATCCATGTGGTAGATCAAAGCTTATCAATATTAAATGTTTCTCGTATTGAAATTTCCAAAAATAGGGCATCTATTAACTCGCTAATTTTAAATTTAAACCAATTTGAATTACAATTCCAAGGTTTAGTGGCCAATTTAACAAACGAAGTTACATTAATTAAAAATTTTCTTTCGCTTGACTACAAACTTAATGCTCATAATTTACCTGCACCTATGCAAACCAAATACGTTCATGCCAAAACACCCCATACTTCCGGATTAGTAGCGAAGTATCAACTAGAAAGTCAAATGTTTGCAGTTAATTCGGAAAGAACACAATATGTACTTCTCACCGAATCCGAAGTTGAAGTCTGTACCAATCGGCTTGTAAAAACTTGTTCTATCAAAAGTCCACTGTATCCCATTAATTTAAGTAAATTATGTGTAATCGCTTTGTTTATGCAAAACACAAAATTGAGTAAAGACGTGTGTACCGTAAATGTTCAACCTACAATAATTTTGCCTTTAGCTGAATATCTAACCGATGGTTATTGGGCCGTATCCACTCAAAATTTATTACGTTTTTCACTTGTTTGTAATCAAAAAAAATATTCAACCTCAACGTTATCCATTACTGCAAAGCCACCTATTGATATCCTAAAGTTAAATATGTCTTGTGCGGCATCAAATGAATATATTTCTCTTTTACCAATTTATAATCCAGAAAGCACTTTTCATATCCAAAATACCTTTCAAAACATTAATACTCATTTTAATATTTCAAGTCTTGCCTTGTGGAAACCTTTATCTATAGCATTTCCAAATTTTGAAATTCCTGAACTTCCCCCTACCCTAAAAGATGTGAAAGAAATACCTATTAAGAAATTTATCAAAGAACTCACACCTCTTAAAGTTGTAGACAAGCCATGGCCTCACACAAATTCTGTATTAAGTATTATTGGGCTCATTTTAACTATTAGTGTCGTTACTTATCTTTTGGTACGATACTTTCAAATTCGTCAAGGAAAATTAGCCAAGAAATTCGAAAATGACAGAGTCAGGGCAACGTATGCTGCTCATAAGGAGATGGTGTCGGCGGAGACCGAGGACGGAAATACGTTTGCTGGAACAGATGATTCCACACCAGCACTACGACATAATCCTGTGACATTAACTTTGTCATAAGTTTATCAAGAAGGATGCCAGTGGAAAATTAAATATTATGATGTCAGTACCAAATTTAATGGTAACAGGAAGTGTACACTTAGAATGGTATCGTCCTACAAAAACTTCTAGGACCAAGGTTGTTCCGGACTTGTAATATAAATATATATATATATATATAATCGCGTGTGTTTTAAGTTTATCATATGTACTTTTATTATTTCATGCGTACTGTTGTTATATCAGGTTTGCTGTGTTATATCGCGTGTGCTCTTCCTAATTCGTGTGTAATGTAATTTTATTGTGCGAAACATCAATGTATACAGATGAAAACAGTGTCCCACCTGTGAGAATGGTGTTTGTTATGTCCTTTTGGTACATAACTCATGGGTGATGAAGGAATGTGACAAAGTGATATGGAACTTTGCTAGATTTGACATTATATTAATATTGGACGTTTTCAATTGTGTTTGTTATGTCCTTTTGGTACATAACTCATGGGTGATGAAGGAATGTGACAAAGTTATTTTTACAAAGAACTTTGCTAGATTTGACATTATATTATATTTGACGTTTTCAACTATATACAACTTCTGCTAATCTGTTCAATATGTTATTTACGGGCAACACACGAATGACCTCTGCTCGTTTTGACAAAAGGCACGATCTCATTAAATATCTTATTTATTTATATGTTATTTATAACCTACACATGATCTATGTGTTTAACACTCGGCAGAACTTCGCGACATTAAAGGGAAGATGCAGTGCAGGTATAGAAACTATACTCTCAATTCCAAATAAGTTAATCTGTCATGTATCATTATTCTTAATGGCTGTATGCTTTATAAAGCCAGAATTAACTGACAGTAAGTCAGACTTGAATAGAGCTCCTTCCGACCTATGTCTATTCCATGTTCTCAATAAAAGATCTACAACCTATGCTGATGGTCTGTTATCTGTAGTGTTACATACGGGACAACTCTTGTTGACTGCCCGGACGATTTAGCTGCTAAATCCATCATATTAAATGTTTCCTATACTAATTGTTAGTGTGGGACAAAACTTTATAAAGATAGGTTGCCAGGCAACGAAACATACGCCCACAGCAGCTAAATCGTCCGGGCAGTCAACAAGGGTTGTCGCATATCTTTACTTTTTTTGCTAATGAAACATTTGTAATACACTAAAAACTGATTAAGAGTAACGGCTCATTATGTAATTATCAGAAAATCATTAGAATTTGATTGCTTTTTATAAAGTGTTACCCCACTCTAACAATTAGTATATACATGAAACATTTAATATCATGGATTTAGCTGTTCAGTTATCAAAATTCATTGAAAATCAAAATACTTGTTCGTTTCAACACCTTAAACTCTGTGTATCAATCTAAAGTCAATCGGATGATAAGTTTAGCCTCTATAGCGTAACAAGATTTTTTGAAGTTATCAAGGGAGATAACTCTGGCAATAATTATTTGAAATCTCTGAAAATCAATAGGCTTCTTCGTCTGATGACCCTAAACACTGTGTGTTAATTGAAAGTCGATCGGATATTAACTTTGGCCTATGGAGCTTCCACAGTATTTTTTCGAAGTGATCAAGGGCCATAACTCTGGCAGCAATTATTGAAAATCACTGAAAATCGATCGACGACTGAGTCTCATGACTGTTAACACTATGTATAAATTTGAAGTCAATCGGACATTAACTTTGACCTCTAGAGCATCCACTGTGTATAAATTTAAAGTCAATCGGATATTAACTTTGGCCTCTAGAGCGTCCGCAGGATTTTTTGAAGTGATCAAGGGACATAACTCTGGCACTAATTATCGGAAATCGCTGAAAAGCAATAGGATTCTTCGTCTCATGACCTTAAACACTGTGTATAAATTTAAAGTCAATTGGATATTAACTTTGGCCTCTAGAGCGTCCACAAGATAATTTCAAGTGTTCAAGGGCCATAATTCTGGCACTAATTATCGGAAATCGCTGAAAATCAATAGAATTTTTCGTTTCATGACCTTAAACACTGTGTATAAATTTAAAGTCAATCGGATATTAACTTTGGCCTCTAGAGCGGCCACAAGATATTTTGAAGTGATCAAGGGCCATAACTCTGGTAGTTATTATCGGAAATCGCTGAAAATCAATAGGCTTCTTCGTGTCATGACCTTAAACACTGTGTATAAATTTAAAGTCAATCGGATATTAACTTTGGCCTCTAGAGCGTCCACAAGATATTTTGAAGTGATCAAGGGCCATAACTCTGGTAGTTATTATCGGAAATCGCTGAAAATCAATAGGATTCTTCGTCTCATGACCTTAAACACTGCGATAAATTTAAAGTAAATCGGATATTAACTTTGGCCTCTAGAGCGTCCACAAGATTTTTTGAAGTGATCAAGGGCCATAACTCTGGCACTAATTATCGGAAATCGCTGAAAATCAATAGGCTTCTTCATCTCACGACCTTAAACACTGTGTATAAATTTAAAGTCAATCGGATATTAACTTTGGCCTCTAGAGCGTCCACAAGATATTTTGAAGTGATCAAGGGCCATAACTCTGGTAGTTATTATCGGAAATCGCTGAAAAACAGTAGGCTTCTTCGTCTCATGACCTTAAACACTGTGTATAAATCTAAAGTCAATCGGATATTAACTTTGGCTTCTAGAGCGTCCCCAAGATATTTTGAAGTGATCAAGGGCCATAACTCTGATAGTTATTATCGGAAAACGCTGAAAAACAATAGGCTTCTTCGTCTCATGACCTTAAACACTGTGTATAAATTTAAAGTCAATCGGATATTAACTTTGGCTTCTAGAGCGCCCACAAGATATTTTGAAGGGATCAAGGGCCATAACTCTGGTAGTTATTATCGGAAAACGCTGAAAAACAATAGGCTTCTTCGTCTCATGACCTTAAACACTGTGTATAAATTTAAAGTCAATCGGATATTAACTTTAGCCTGTAGAGCGTCCACAAGCAATTGTGGACGCCGGACCGACGGACGGACGGACGGACCGACGGACGGACGGACGGACGGGGGCGACGACAATATACGACCACATTTCAATGTGGGCGTATAAAAAGCAAACAAATTCTAATGGTTTTCTGATAATTACATAATGAGTTGTTACTCTTAATCAGATTTTAGTGTATTATAAATGTTTCATTACCGAAAAAAGTAAAAATACACGACAACTCTTGTTGACTGCCCGGACGATTTAGCTGCTGTGGGCGTATGTTTCGTTGCCTGGCAACCTATCTTTTTAGCTTGTGGTTTCGCTAGAGGTCATAATTATTATTTCATTTATAAAACCGTCTGATTATATCACCGTTACACTGTAATGAAGATTGGGTTCGAAGTAAGCGAAAATCGGACCAAAATTGCCAGACAAAATGGCCGCCGCTTGAATGCGAATAGTGTAAAGATGTGGTTTATCAAGGTTATGGACCCTGTGGAGATCACAATTTTAATTCGATTTTGATGAAACTTGGAAATACTTGTTTAAAATTCAAAGATCATGGTTCCTTTCATATTTGCGCATATCGGATTGTAGCTTCCTGAATTATAGCTCCTTTTTTAGCTTGTGGTTCCTCTCTCTGTCTCAATTATTATCCGATTTAAAAAAAAACGTTTGATTACACTGCAATGGAGGTTGAGGTCGAATTTCGTAAAAATTGGACCAAAACTGACGGACAAAACGGCTGCCGCTCTATATCCATGTAGTGGACCCTGTAGGGGTTACAATTTTAATCTGATTTTGATGAAATTTGAAATGTAAGTTTATAGCCCAAAGATTGCAGTGCCTGTCGATATTCGCGCACATTGAACCATAACTTCCTGAACTATGGCCCCTGATTGTACGAAAAAATCATGTTTTTTATCTTGTGGACCCTATGGAGGTCACGATTTCTCCGAATTAAAAAAACCTTGAATAAGAGAGAGAGAGAGAGAGAGAGAGAGAGAGAGAGAGAGAGAGAGAGAGAGAGAGAGAGAGAGAAATGAGGTTGAACGTCCACTCGACACAAACTAGGTCATTTTGAGACTAACATATAGTTTCATTTCAATAATTCGCTTGCGCGTAGGGGTCTTTAGCAGTGGGAGGAACCGGGGAGCCCGGAGGAAACCCACGAGGTTGAGAAGGCGCCCCTATCTCCATGCCACATACGCTCACACCAGGGATCGAAACCACAGCCACAAGCCAGAGGTGACCGGCCAACTAGAGGTCGAAGCGCGGCACTCTAGAAAACTAGGCCATCCCAACACCCCCACGTTGAATAAGCTTTGAGCCATAAAGAAAGTAAAGGCGTTGACACTTGATCTGACTGCATTGTTAACTGTATAAATCTTTGCTCAAAGTTTCTCTTAATAAGGCTACTGGCATCCAAAGATTATAAAACAGTCAAAGCCAATCATGCTTTTAGGCAATTACGTATTATGCCGTCGCCCCTGTCTGTGTGTACGTGTATGTATGTATGTCTGTGGGTCGCCTTCAGGGCGCAATTCTTACTGGATTTTCTCCAAACTTTGTATACTTATTCCTTATACCCTAAGGACGATCCCTATTGTTTATGGTGCATGCCCATTTCTTGTATATGTTTGTTTTTTCGTCTAAATGCCACATTTCTTAATGTATCATTTTGAAACTTTGCATACTTATTATTTGTACCCTAAGGCACACCCCTATTGTTTTTTGCCAAACCCCAAGGAGCAGAGTCATGCCCATTTTTATACGCCCACATTTTCACGTGGACGTATATTGTCGTCGCCCCTGTTCGTCCGTCCGTCCATCCGTCCACAATTGTTTGTAAACAGTCTACAGGTCACAATTTTTATCCGATTTCAATGAAACTTAAAATATAGGTTCCTTTCGATATTGGCATGTATCGGACTGTAACTTCATGGGGTATGGCCCCTGATTGTACGAAAATTCACGTTTTTATACGCCCACATTTTTATGTGGACGTATATCGTCGTCGCCCCTGTCCGTCCGGACGTCCGTCCGTCCACAATTTGTTTGTGGACTCTCTACAGGTCACAATTCTTATCTGATTTTGACGAAACTTGAAATATAGGTTTATCCCCAAAAGATCTCGGCTGCTTTCGATATTGGCATGTATCGGATCAAAACTTCATGGATTATGGCCCCTGATTGTACGAAAATTCACGTGTTTAGCTTGTGGACCCTATAGAGGTCACAATTTTGAACCGATTTTGAACCGTTTGTACGCAAATACTTTTTAAAAAATGGTATATTAAGGTTGTGGACCCCGTAGAGGTCACAATTGTCATTCGATTTTGATGAAACTTGAAATTAATGGTTATAACCCAAAGATCTTGGTTCCTTTCGATATTTGCGCATATCGGATCGTAAAAACCTGAATTATGGCCCCTGATTATACGCAAAATCGCCTTTTCTTAGCTTGTGGTCCCTCTGGAGGTCAGAATTATTATCCGATTTTAAAAAACGTTTGATTATATTACCGTTAAAGAAGCTTGAGTTCGAATTTCGGGAAAATCGGACCAAAATTGCCATACAAATAATTTTTTTCTAAGTCCAATATCTTGTGGAATTGTTGTGGTGAAAAGCTCCATACAAATGCTCCCAAACCTTGCCATAAATGATAGACTTCTCTGTTGGCTTCAGCTTGGATGTTAAATTCTATCACAAAATGGTCACTGCCAAGTGTCTCATCTTCATGTACATGTACTAGCTAATCGCAGCGGTTTGCCATACCAAGCGTGCAGGATGTGAGATCTAGGTGTGAAGGTGGGGCATTTCCTCCAACAAATGCAGGGCTCTCATCATTCAGTACGCATAGGTCATTACCTTCTATTATTGAGCATAGGCTAGTCCCACTGCAGTCATTCCTCGGTGACCCCCACAGAGTATGCTTTGCGTTGAAATCCCCACAAAGCACAGATTCGCCCCGCAGAAGCTGATCGAGGACATTCACTATTGTCAATTTCGTATTATTGCTCAATGTGATGGTTATGCCCGTTGCTTCTAGGGGGTTGGCTACATTCAGTGTAACAGAGAAGCGAATAAGGTGTTGATGGTTATTTAGAGTGCATGGGACAGTCATCTCCAACAATCACGTGTTTTATTGCCAAATCCTGAATAACGTGCTGGCTCGTTATTCCGGATTCGCCAATAACGAATAACGAGCCAGCACATTATTCGGAATTCGGAATTCAACAATAAAACAGGTGAGTGCAGGACCGGACTGCCCAGTGCACGCCCACAAACCAGTCAATACGCTATTCGCTCTACAAATGGTCATCTAGTTGTTAGTCGGTCACCCAACTACAGTAGGAGGTAGCGAAGAAATGATCAGATGCCACTTAAGTCAGTCTGTTTTCGTAGTGAATCATTAATCCCGAATAACGTGCTTACTCATTATTCGTTATTGGCGAATCCCGAATAACGTGCTGGCTCGGGATTTGGCAATAAAACAGGTGATGGCTGGAGATAACTGCCCTGTGCACTCTAAATAACCAGTCAGCACCTCATTTGTTTTTAATGTATATTTGGTTTTTTTTATAATTAATATTTTGTCAACTAAAAAGTCTTTCACAGTCTGTAGTAGTCACAAGAATTGTGAGTCAAGGGTGATAACTCGCAGTAATTATCGGAATTCGCAGAAAATCAATAGGATTCTTCATCTCAAGACCTTAAACACTGTGTATGAATTTAAAGTCAATCGGATATTTGGTCATTCCATGTCAAGTGGGTCAATTTTCAGAAATTTTGGAAATTGACCCACCTGAAAAAATCTGGAAAAAAATATGTTATTGTACATCTACAATCTAGAAACTGTGCAAAATTTATGGTCTGTAGCATGAAAATTGACTGAGTTATGGGCATTTAAGTTTCATGAGTTACCAATAAGTTTTCAGAACAAAATATGTATCAGTAATTTAATCGAGTTTCAGATATCTTGATTTTACCTTTCACGCGAAGATATACAGCCCAAATTTGGTAGTCTAGGACAACTTGTTGCCGAGACTATGAATCTGCAATCAGATTACAGGTGAGTTGTAGGGTTCGCATGCTACTTAGCCATGAAAACTGACAAAAATTTGGTGCAATTGTATATTGTCTGGATTTTGTAGTGCTCCAGGTGCTACAAAGTAATAGATATAGACCCAAATATTTGTCTATCCAGAGATTGCCAGTAGCACTACATAAGAAACTCATGAAAACGCATCAGTCTTGAATAGATTCCCAGAAAATTAACCTCGAATATGGTTTCAGACAAAATTTTTTTGAAAATTGTCTCATATTTTTAAGCCGATATGACCCGGTAAATGAGGACCTAAAAATCTGATTATAGTTTGTATTTGTAGTTCGTGCTAACGTCTTCAAATTATGTGAAAGCTATTCTTGTCCCGGGTCATTTTGATATTTTTTCAATTTTCAAGATTTTCTGAGGTGATCAAGGGCCATAACTCTGGCAGTAATTATCGGAAATCGCTGAAAATCTATAAGCTTCTTTGTTTCATGTTCTTAAACACTGTGTACAAATTTAAGGTCAATCAGATATTAACTTTGGCCTCTAAAGTGATGAAGGGAGATAACTCTGACAGTAATTATCGGAATTCGCCGAAAATCAATAGGCTTCTTTGTTTCATGACCTTAAAAACTGTGTATAAATTTAAATTCAATCGGATATAAACTTTGGCCTCTGGAGCGTCCACAAGATTTTCTGAGGTGATTAAGGGCCATAATTATCGGAAATCGCCGAAAATCAATAGTAAACACTGTGCATAAATTAAAAGTCAATCGAATATTAACTTTGGCCCTATTAATTTATTAGCCATATATTTTTTCCGCCAAAAACAAAGAATAAATATCTATTAGATTTTTAAAGTCAATCGGATATTAACTTTGGTATCTAGACCGTCCACAAGCAATTGCCGGACGGCCGGGGGAGACGACAATACGACCACATTTCAATGTGGGCATATAAAAAGCTAATCACTATCTAATTGGAGTAATTATCAATCTTATTACGCCTGTTTGTCTGTGATGCGAGATCTTACACAGATTTTACTGAAATCTAATCAAAACGTCCTCAATATGTAACTGCATGATAAATCATATCGAGAATTTATTTACAGACTGGAAACAAATTTCAATTTATAAATTTAATTTCAGATGATTTTCAATTAAAGTTAAATTTAAATGTAAGTAATCTTTTCATACCTTTTTTTTGCAATTAAAACAAGTTTTATTTTTACAGTTATCGCATTTCATACACAGTCTACTAGGACTTCCCGGAAAAATAAAGCCAAACTCACACTGAAAAAAAGGATGATTAGTTTCATAAATACAAATACAACTATACATATATCCACAACAGCTGTAAACATGAACAGACCATCAGGGCTGTATTGTGATTCTTTTATTAGTTTTATGTAATAGTTTATTAGTGAGTTATTGGAGATTTCAAGATAGGTTGCCAGCCAACGAAATATGTGTCCACATCAGCTAAATCGACAGGGGTTGAGGCATATTTATTCTTTTGTAGGTAAATTGATTGCATTTACAAGACAATTTCATACAGGTCAGATTCTAATACTTGTCGTTTAAGGGTTCACAAGGGTCTACAAACTGAAAAAGATAGGCTGGCACTGCCAGGCAGGATACGCCCAAATTTTCGAGAGATGGATAGAGAACAAGCTATACCGAAAGTGATTTTTCCTACATCATTAAGTTAGAATTTGATATGTGCAAATATCGAAATGAACTAAGATCTTTGGGTTATAAAGCTTCATTTCAGTAGGCTTCAAATTCGACTGGGGATCATGTTGCTAAGTGGGTAAGATGCTGGCTCGGTAGCCTTGAGGTTGGGTGTTTGATCCCTGCATTGGGTGACAAAGTTCATCTAGATTTTCTGGCGTGGTTTTCCCTTGTTAGTGATGAAGGATGGATGGCCTGACAAAAAACAGCTGTCAATTTTGGTGCGATTTTCACGAAATTCGACCTCAACCTTCATTACGATGTAAGGGTGATATAATCAAACGTTTTTTGTAAATGGAATAATAATTCTGACCCCAGGGGGGAGCCACAAGCTAAAAAAAAGGTAATTTTTCGTACAATCGGGAGCCATAATTCAGGAAGTTACAATCCGATATGCACGAATATCGAAAGGAACTAAGATTGTTAAGTTGTCAACATGTGTTTCAAGTTTCATCAAAATTGAATGAAGATTGTGACCTCTACAGGGTTCACAACCTTGATATACCATATTTTCACACTAATCGCGTACAAACGGCGGCCATTTTGTCTGTCAATTTTGGTCTGATTTTCACGAAAATTTACCTCAATCTTCATTACCATGTAACGTTGATATAATCAAACGTTTTTTTTTAAATCGGATAATAATTTTGACCTCCAGTGGGACCACAAGCTAAAAAGGGTGATTTTTCGTACAATCAGGGGCCATAATTCAGGAAGTTACGAATCAATGAGCGCAAATGAGAACGCGGAGCGTTCGAAGTGTTCAATGCACGAGTGTTTATCTAACTTGACCCCGAGGTCAAGGTTGATAACTGACTTACACACTGGATTCTTTGTGTAAGGAGTTGAATGAAAATGAACGGGTACGAGAGAGACGCATGTTTATCACAGGCCCTTTATCACACATTTCGTCTGTAACAGGTACCAATACATTATTTTGCACGTCAAATATTGTTTACTCAGCAAATTGGGGAGTGGGTAAATAACTGAATATGTGTATACCTGTTTATTTACGATGCATACAATTCAGATCATTCATATGTCAAATTTTTGAAATGCAATTTTAAGAAAGTTGGATTGGTATATGGATAAATGTATTTTAAGCCTATTTCTTGATTTCGGGTTTTCGACACTATTTTGTATACGCCAACATGTCGAATATTGTCGTCGCACCCGTCCGCTCTTTCTCGCTTTGGAGGCTAAACAATTCTGGTCACGCGAGAAAAATCCTCTTGATTTTCTATGATTTCCGATGACTTCCAGATTTATAGCCCTTGATATGTAATGTTGTGAGAGTACTCATTGTCAGTAGACCTCATACCTGGAGGCAAAACAAGTATGACAATTAATTAATGAGTTTGTTGTTCGTAATTAGATTTTAGTGTTGTAAATGTTTTCCTTACCGACAAGGGGGTTCGATGCCCGGGTGGTGAGCGCGTTGTGCCATAATGTATGCCATTGAGGCAACTGGCGAATAAAGTAATATTTTATTTGGTGTGAATGGGGTATGCTTCATTGGCTGGAATACGTTTTACATTCATGATTTGCCAGCCACAGAACAATCTAACAATGTGTTAAAAAATATCATATGTGTGATGATGTAGAAATGATATTTTACAAGATTACAATTATTTAAAAAAAAAAAAAAATGGCCAAACAGAAATTTATCCCAGTTCGCTAGGATTTGTGTAATTGTTTTTTATACTGTTGAATGCGTTTTCAAGCTAACGATATTATTTCACAATTTACACTGAAACAATATTTATTTATTGTTTTAACTACATGTACATGTATTTATCTTTTTTTAATTAACACGATGTTTCTTCTTATTTGTAATACAGTACACGCATTAAAATGCATGGTCTGTTTTGACAATCACCGGGTTAGTATGCTGGGGTGTTCATTTATATGAACACCTACTTTTCCTCAAATGATCACCTGTGCACGTGCTAAAACAATACAAAACAGGTTGATCAGTAACTTGAACACCCGAGTCGGAACAAAGGGTCCGGTGTGTAAGTGTAAATGTTTCCTCGTGTTTCATGCATAGGCTGCATTTATTGTTACTACATAGATTTCTCTCATATAATAGTTGTTTTGTAGGCAGTGCTTGGTGTGTTACAAAAGTGACAAGGTCAAAATCGAAGAGGGTATAAGGCATACTAGCAAGTTGTTGCCATATTTTAAAGAAGTCTATTGTTGGATATTTGTACATAATACTTGGTTTAATAAAGTCTAATTTATTTATTTCATTGTAGATATGTTTTAATTTTGGTGTTTCTGAAAGATTTATTTTATCGCGGTAGTGAAGGTAAGTAGTTTTTATGTTTTTATAAATTTGTGGTGTATTTACTGTATGTGATAGTTTGTTGGATGCTAACCAAGGCAGTAATCCTTTAAGTGTGTACCCAAACCAATACGCAAACAGATTAATCCATGGGTTTATATTATTTTTCGTGATTATAATTCTTGGAGTGCCATTGCCCTTAGTTTATTTTCTATGTTAGGCACATTTAGACCACCCTTATTGAATGGTTGGTGTAGTGACATTCTTGTGATAGTTTCTGGTGTGTCTTGGTAGATAAATCTAAATATTTCTTTATTTATAGATTTTATAATGTGTTTTGGTGGTGTGATAATTCGACATGTGTACCAGAGTTTACTGAGTATGTAAGTATTTAGTACTAAAAGTTTATCTTTTATTTTTAGTTTGTATTTTATCCATTTATCTATTAGTTTGCTTAGTTTTGCCAGTATGGGTAGCCAGTTTTTTTCAACATTGTTGTGACCAAACCGTATTCCTAGGAGTTTTATTTGTGTTTTTATATTTATTTTTTATTTCTAGTAATATTATTTATTTTTATTATTTCAGTTTTTGATGGATTTATTTCTGATCCAGAGGCAGAACCAAAAGATTTTATGTCTTCTATAAGGTAGGTATATGATGTACTGTTTGTTATAATTGATGATAGATCATCTGCATGTTGAAATAGTTTTATTTCTTCGGAAGTGTTTGGGATATGGATTCCTTTTATGCAATTGTTCTGATTTATTTGTACCGCAACAGGATTTATGGCAAGACAGTATATTAACATTGATAGACAACACCCTTGCCTTATTCCTCTTGTTACATTAATCTCCCTTGTAAATGAGCCATTTACCTGCACCCTACTGACAATGTTTGTATAGATTATTGTAATCCATCTTACAATGAACTCTGGGAAGTTGTATTTTTGTAATAGCTTTATAATGTAGTTATGTTCTATCATGTCAAAGGCTTTCATTTGATCAAAGCTCAGTAGTAATCCTGGTATATTTTTTTCTTCCATGTATGTAATAATACTGTGAATTGACATTAGGCTATTTAGTATAGATTTTCCTATAGTTTTTCAAATAGTTTGAGTTGCCTTTCCCTCATAACTGATATTAATTATTGCTTCTTTCATTGTAGGTGTGCGTTCACCCTTCAGATAAATGTTGTTCAACACCTCTACAAAGTCATCACCTATTATGTTCCAGAAAGTAAGATAAAAAGGATTTTGATAGGCCATCTATGCCTGGAGACTTGTTATTTTTAAATTGTTTTAGGTCACTTAGTGCTTCTTCATTTGTTATCAAATGTGATATTTGTTCTCTATCTTCAAGTGTAATTTTTGATAGGTTATTTTTGTTTAAATATGTATCTATTGTATAGGGATTTATGTTTTGAGATGTATATAGATTCGTATAATATTCATGTATGGTTTTAGTATATCTTGTTTAGTTGTATGTATGTCCCCATGATTATTTTGAAGTTGTGTTATCTTTTTATTACATGCATTCTTTTCTTCGGCTATTTTGTAAATATCAATATTTGATTGGTCTGTGATATCTATATCTAATTTTGACCGAATAATATATCCTTCATTTTTATAGTCTTCAATGTGGGTGATGTCATTTTTAATTTTGTTAATTTTATTTTGATCTGGCTTCTGGGTTTGTTCTTCATCTTCTAGACAGCTGTAGAGGAGTTTTAATTTTGATTGTTTGAGTTTTGATATGGCTATACAGAAGGTTTTGGTGATTGATTGAATTTCTCGTTTCCCTTTGTCCCACCATTCATTACTGTGTCTGAAATTCGTTTTTTCCTTTTGCCAGAATTCCCAAAATTTTGCTATGGTTGATTTATAGTTGTTGTTTGTGAGTACTGAATTGTTAAATTTCCAAAATCCTCTTCCCCATTTATAGCTGTCTAGATCGATTTTCAAGGATAAAATTTTGTGATCTGATTTTGTATTTGGATGGTGATTTAAGTGTGTAACACTAGTTAGTAGGTTATTAGATATGTATGCTCTGTCAATTCGACTAGCAATACCTCTTGTATTGGACCATGTATATAATATCTTGTCTGGAAATTTAATCCTGAAAACATCTGATATTTCTATTATTTTTGTGATATTGATAAGTAAGTCAATAACTATCTGGGAGTAGTAGGTATCATTTTTGGAGTCAATCTTATTTTCTGTTACATTAACATCACCAATTAAAATGTAGTATTCTTTCTCATTATAGATATTTATTATATGATTGTGTAAACTTTGAAAGAAATTTTGTTTTTCTTTAGTTGAACCAGGAGGGCCATATATATTCATTACATTGGTTGTTTTATCGTTAATGTATAATGATATATGTTGGTACCTTCCTTGTAGTAAGTTTGGATATGTATGTCTTTTAAATTCAATGTCATTACGGATAAGCATGCTCGTTCCCAAAATAGTTATTATCAATAGCATTTGATATAATTTTATAGTTACCATCTTGATATATCTTGGATTCATTTATAATTTTAGTATTTGACACTGTTTCTTGTAAACAGAGTATCTCTGGGTAGTTAAATTTATCTGTTAAGATGTTTATTTTTTCATCAAAGCCTGTTTGAATATTAGAGGATATAAGATGCATAATTAGTGAGATAATCAAGATTTTAACTATAGACATTGTAGAATAATAATTGTATTGTTATATATAAACTTATTCAGTTAATATAAATTCACTAATTGAGTCCAATTCACTTTTTAGTTATTATATCAGTTTTTTCTAGTCAGTCTGTTAAAGACCTCAACTATTGGACTTTTCATTCTTAGTTCTTTATCTGTTACATCTTCATTATTGCTGATATTCCCTTTCTTTGTATTTTTGCTATCTTAGATTTTAACATAGTCTGCACTGGTACACTCAGTTTCCTGTGCTTCTTTGACTGCAACATCATTTTTGTTTATATTAAAATCCATTAATGTATCAATAATTTTATGTTCGTCTTTATCCACATCATTATTTGGATCAAATGTGTCAGAGTGAGTTTGTTTCAACTCTGTTTCATCATTTTGTGTTGTACAATTCTCCTGAGGAGAGTATTCCAGATTTAGATCTATTTTGGGAGTTATAGGTAGCTCATCTATATTTCTGTATGGATCAGGAGTTATAGGTAGCTCTGTAAATGGAGAGGATTGCAGGGGTGGAAAATCCTCTGGGATGGGTGAGAAGTTAGATTTATTTGTACGTTTGTCAGGCAAGGGACAATCCCTTCCTAGATGGCCCTGTTCTCCGCAGTTGAAACAAATCTTATTATATCTGATCTGCCCTTCGTATTTAACGCCTACTCGTAGGCCTTTTATAAAAATGTGGGATGGGATAGGCTTGAACACGCGTTTGACATGGATGATTCTCACCCCACTTACTAAAGTTAATATCCGATTGACTTCAAATTTATACACAGTGTTTAAGGTCATAAGAGGAAGAAGCCTATTGATTTTCAGCAATTTCGATAATTACTGCCAGAGTTATGGCCCTTGAACACTTTTAAAAAATCTTGTGGACGCTCTCGAGGCCAAAGTTAATATCCGATTGACTTTAAATTTATACACAGTGTTTAAGGTCATGAGATGAAGAATCCTATTGATTTTCAGCGATTTCTAATAATTAGTGCCAGAGTTGTGGCCCTTGATTAATTACTGCCAGAGTTATGGCCCTTGATCACATCAAAAAATCCCGTGGACGCTCAAGAGGCCAAAGTTAACACCCGATTGACTTTAAATACACACACACTGTTTAGGGTCATGAGGCGAAGAAGCCTTTTGATTTTAAGCGATTTCAAATAATTACTTCCAGAGTTGTCTCCCTTGATCACCTCAAAAAAGCTTGTGATGCTATAGAGGCCAAACTTAACATCCGATTGACTTCAGATTGATACACAGAGTTTAAGGTGTTGAAACGAACAAGTATTTTGATTTTCAATGAATTTTGATAACTGAACTGCTAAATCCATGATATTAAATGTTTCCTATACTAATTGTTAGCGTGGGGCAAAACTTTTATAAAAAGCAAACAAATTCTAATGATTTTCAGATAATTACATAATGAGTTGTTACTCTTAATCAGATTTTAGTGTATTACAAATGTTTTATTACCAAAAAAAGTAAAAATATGCGACAACCCTTGTTTACTGCCCGGACGATTTAGCTGCTGTGGGCGTATGTTTCGTTGCCTGGCAACCTATCTTTTTAAATCGGATAATAATTTTGACCTCCAGAGGGACCAAAAGCGATTTTTCGGACAATCAGGGGACATAACTCAGGAAGTTATGATCCGATGGGCGCAAATATCGAAAGGAACCAAGATCTTTGGGTTATAAACATACATGTCAAGTTTCATCAAAATCGGTTCAAAATTGTGACCTCTATAAGGTCCACAACCTTGATATAACACATTTTCACACTATTCGCGTACAAACGGCGGCCATTTTGTCCGTCAATTTTGGTCCGATTTTCACGAAATTCGAACTCAACCTCCATAACCATGGAACGGTGATATAATCAAACGGTTTTTTAAATCGGATAACAATTTTGACCTCCAGCGGGACCACAAGCTATAAAGGGCGATTTTTCGGACAACCAGGGGCCATAATTCAGGAAGTTACGATCCGATTGGCGCAAATATCGAAAGGAACCAAGATCTTTAAGTTATAAAGTTATAAACATGCATTTCAAGTTTCATCCAAATCGGCTCAAAATTGTGACCTCTACACTGTTCACAAGCTAAAAAACGTGATTTTTCGTACAATCAGGGGCCATAACCCATGAAGTTACAGTCCGATACATGCCAATATCGAAAGGAACCGAGATCTTAGGGTGATAAACCTACATTTTAAGTTTCATTGAAATCGGATAAAAATTGTGACCTGTAGACTGTTCACAAACAATTGTGGACGGACGGACGGACGGACGGACGAACAGGGGCGACGACAATATACGTCCACATGAAAATGTGGGCGTATAAAAATCACAACAGGAACTAGTGAGAATAATGGAGACCAACAACATACCATTCAACACTAACAACCTACTCTTCCCTAGACCAGATTTGAAACTGCAAATTTTCGAACAAATCCACGCCCTAATGGACACAGTTGGACTAAGTAGAATTGTGAAGTAATTAATTAGGAAAACAATAGACAAGGCCCTAGGGGAGAAAGCTGTAAAACCAGTGAGAGAACAAGAACCGGTATCCATATTTATTCCATTTATTGGCAACCTAAGTTATAACAAAATAAGAATCCTGGAAAAACTGAATGTTAAGGTAATCTTAACAAGTGGGATGACACTTAAAAACCTAATAAACGCAGATGGGAGAATGGGGAACCAACGGCAAGATCCGAGACATGTTATTTACAAAATAGACTGCAGCTGTGATTCCTTTTACATAGGAGAAACTGTACGGCCAATTTCGGTCCGTATCAATGAACACCGGCTCGCCACTACTAATAAGACAGGAGATAGGTCAGCTATAGCTCAGCACATTATAGATAACCGGAATCATACTATAAAATGGAGGGAAAAACAGATTCTAGCTAAAAACATTAAATCCAATAAACAGCTACACATCAGGGAAGCAATTGAAATCCGTAGACATAATCCGACGATTAATAGAGACACTGGCCTGTTTATATCCAATGCCTTGGATGGTTTGATAGTATAAATTCTGTGTACGATATAACGGTAAACTTGTCGGTCATATTAACAATACTTGCTACTTTTATCAACCATGTGCTTAGTTATATATTAGAATATGGGAGTTACTTCATGTGAGGTGTTTACTTATTTATATTAACGTGATCTGTATGTGTTACGAAACGTCGTTATTAAATTATAGAGAAGTAGTTATATCCATATATACCTTGTGTTGTGTTTTATTATGAATCATTCTAGAGGCCAAAGTTTTTATCCGATTGACTTTAAATTTATACACAGTGTTTTTAAAAGGTCATGAGATGAACAAGTATATTGATTTTCAATGAATTTTGATAACTGAACAGCTAAATCCATGATATTAAATGTTTCATGTATAAACTAATTGTTAGAGTGGGGTAGGACTTTATAAAAACCAAACAAATTCTAATGATTTTCTGATAATTACTTCATGAGCTATTCTTGATCAGATATTAGTGTAATATAAATATTTCATTATCGAAAAAAATAAAAATATGCGACAACTGCCCTGACGATTTAGCTGCTGTGAGCGTATGTTTCGTTGTCTGGCAACTTATCTTAACACTTTTTGTAGTCCCAAAATGGCTGATGCCCCGCGTTTGTAAAAAAACACCCAAAAACTGAACACTAAAATTTAACATAAAACTATTATTTTTTGAATAGAAACCTATGGAATATTGATCTACTCCTTTAATAAAAAAATTTTCAACGGTCATTTTCTCTAAAAGCCATGGGTATCCCACAATTTCTATACGCTCACATTTTCATGTGGACGTATATTGTCGTCGCCCTGTCCGTCCGGACGTCCGTCCGTCCACAATTTGTTTGTGGACTCTCTACAGGTCACAATTCTTATCCGATATTGACGAAACTTCAAATATAGATTTATCCCCATAAGATCTCGGCTGCTTTCGATAGCGGCATGTATCGGATCAAAACTTCATGGATTATGGCCCCTGATTGTACGAAAAATCATGTTTTTAGCTTGTGGACCCAAAAGAAGTCACAATTTTGAACCGATTTTGATGAAACTTGACGAAATATACGCCCACAGCAGCTAAATCGTACGGGCAGTCAACAAGAGTTGTCGCATATTCTTACTTTTTTCGGTAATGAAACATTTATAATACTCTGAAATCTGATTAAGATTAACAACTCATGAAGTAATTATCAGAAAATCCTTAGAATTTGTATAATTTTTTGAAGTGATCAAGGGCCATAACTCTGGCAGTAATTATAAGAATTCACTGAAAGTCAATAGGCTTCTTTGTCTCATGACCTGAGGCCGTCATCAGCCATTATAGGCTAAAAAGAGTGTTAAAAAAATGGACACCAAAATTATTTTTGTATTTTAGAGACATTATGTAGGTAGTCTTGCTATATCACAAAAGAAAATAGGTTGCCAGGCCACGAAACATACGCCCACACAGCAGCTAAATCGTCCGGGCAGTCAACAAGAGTTGTGGCATATTAAGTAATTATCAGAAAATCATTAGAATTTTATAATCCAATTTCATAAAATTCTACCCCATGCTAACGTTTAGTATACGAAACATTAAATATTATTTAAAAAAATTGTATAATAATTGAGACCTCTAGGGGGACCACAAGCTAAAAAAGTCAATTTTGTGTACAATCAGGGGCTATAATTCAGGAAGTTACAATCCGATATTATCCGTTGAATATCAAAAGGAACTAAGATCTTTGGGTTATAAACACATGCAGTTCAAGTTTCATCAACATCAGATTAAAACCTATATACCATATTTTTTCACTTTTCGGGTACAAGCAGCGGCCATTTTGTCCGTCAATTTTGGTCTGATTTTCACAAAATTTGCACTCAACCTTCATTACCACATGATATAATCAAACGGTTCTTGAAATCGGATATTAATTTTGAGCTCCAGAGGGGTCACAAGCTAAAAAGGGGCTATTTTTCGGACAATCAGGGGCCATAATTCAGGAAGTTACGATCCGATGGGTGCATATATCAAAAGGAACCAAGATCTGTGGGTTATAAACATGCATGTCAAGTTTCATCAAAATCGGTTCAAAATTGTGACCTCTATAGGGTCCACAACCTTGATATAACATAATCCTTATAAGACATATATAGAAATAGATCCCACTAAAAATAAACACACTTGTATGGATATGCTACTTCTGAATTTTATTGACATGCTACGTTTCAATACACATACAGGTATCTCATAACAACCTCTCATGACGTCATCAGCGGCTGATATGAACCGAATATATCAACCTCTGATGACGTCATGAGAGGTTGTTATGAGATATAACTGCTATGGACATCAAAGAAAAAACTACTACCAGTTGTATATATATAAATAAAGCCTCCAACACTTAGGGAAGGAAGGACAGGAGGGATCATCAAATAAGGAAGTTCTGCCGCATGTTTGCACAGATCATATGTAGCTAGTAAATAACATATTGAATAAATTATATAGTTAATAAGATGTGCCTTAAATAAGTTTAGAGAGTAAAAGAAACGTCCGCTATAATATATATCAAAACTAACAGAGGTCATACAGTCCTTTGAACCTAAATGAATGTTCAGTTTATGAAAGGTACAGATAACTTTGTTACATTTCCTTTCTCACCCACAGTTTATTTACAAAAGTAAATAACTAACACAATTCACACAGGTGGGACACTGATTTCATCTCTTATCACTTGGATGATACACACAATAAAGTTACATCACACACGAAAGCATGACAATTCACACAATATACACGTCGGTCGTAAACATTACTATAAGGGAATTCATATAATTTAAATATAATGTTAATAAAAAATAGCAAACATTTTATACAATAGAAAATGTACATGTATAGAAAAAAAAAATTAACATAGCTATAGGATTTTGTCATTTTGTTTTTTATTTGAGATAAATGATAAATGGATGATTTGAACACATTTTACCAATCTTAGATAAGATATTTTTCAAAGAACTTATCAAAATTAACAACAATATACACGTCGGTCGTAAACATTACTAAAAGGGAATTCATATAATTGAAATATAATGTTAATAAAAAATAGCAAACATTTTATAAAATAGAAAATGTACATATATAGAAAAAAAATTAACATAGGATTTTGTCATTTTGTTTTTTTATTTGAGATAAATGATAAATGAATGATTTGAACACATTTTACCAATTTTAAATAAGATATTTTTCAAAGAACTTATCAAAATCAACAACGGTTTATCTCTCTATTCCTTAAACAAAACAAAACACCACATACGCTTCTAACCTGAGCGCGACCCTTCTCCCTTGAGGGCATACAAAACCGATTCCTCTTAATAGGAATACACAAGTCTCTCGAATTTACGAGGCAACAACTCTTGAAAAAAACACTTCCGTTACGTCGGGGTATATACAAAACACACAAAAAAATGAACAGGAGATAAAACTGGAATATTATGTGAATGTTTGTGAGTTAATATCTTCAACCGTCTATTCAAGAATTTCCTAATTAGGAACTTAACTCAATACCAGTCAAACAATCACAAAATATCTTACTTCTTACTACAAACTTCTTAATACTTTATTACTATTCATTTTAAAAGCCAAAATATGTGTTCAAAAACAAACAAGTACAATTTACATTCTTTTAAAAACAACATAACGCTAACGCTACAATATACGTCCACATTCCTGCTTTGATTGATATGGTACTTTGTCAAGAAGGCTAGGCGTTTGGTTTGTTTAGCGTTGAGGGCCGTGCACCAACATTAATAGTTGCCGTCCTTAAAGTATAAGGAATAACTACACCAAGATAATCCATTCAGAATTGTGCCTTCCTAACGCTAAAGGCAAAAAGTGGGCGTGGCTCTGCCCCTGGGGGTCGGGACATTCATCAAAATTAATAGTGGACGCCCTCGGGCTATAAGGAATACATAAGCCAAGTACCAAGCTGATTCATTCAGAATTGCGGCCTGTAAACGACAAACACAAAAAATGGTCGTGTCTTGCCTGTGTGAGTCGGGACATGCAGTTGACGTCCTTAGGCTATATGGAATACATATCCCAAGTTTAAAGACGATCCATTAAGAATCGTGGCCTGTAGATAACACACATAGACACGAAGTAAAAAAGGGCATGGCTCTGCCCCTGAGAGTTTGGAAATCACCAAAAACAATAGGGGTCATCTTTAGGGTATAAGAAATAGGTTTGTAAAGTTTTAAAATGATCTGTTAAGAATTGCATCCTGTAGGCGAACACAAGACACAAAAACATTGGGCGTGGCTCTGTCCCAGGGGGTCCATCATGCACCAAAAATAATAGTGGTCAGCCTTAGGGTATAAGGAATAAGTATAAAAAAAGTTTTCAAGACGATCGATTAAGAATTGTGGGCTGTAGGTGACACACAGACAGACAAAAAAAAAATGGACGTGGCACTGTCCCTTGGGGTTGGGCATGCACCAAAAACAATAGGGATCTTCCTTAAGGTACCAGGAATAAGTATTCAAAGTTTCAAGATGATACATTAAGAAATGCAGTCTGTAGACGACAGACAAATAAATACAAGAAATGGGTGTTGCTGTCCCACGTGGCTCGGGTATGCACCCAAAACAAAAGGGGTCATCCTTAGGGTATAAGAAATAAGTATTTTAAGTTTCAAGATGACCGATTAAGAATTGTGGCCTGTAGGCGACACACAAAAAGAAAATGGGCGTGACTCTGCCCCTGGGGGTTGGGCATGCACCCCAAATGATAGAAATGTTCCTTAGGGTACAAAGAATAATCATTCAAAGTTTCAAGATGATATGTTAAGAAATGTGGCTTGTAGACGACAAACAAATAAATACAAGAAATGGGCGTGGCTCTGCCATTGGGGGTCGGGCATGCACCAAAAAACAATACGGATCATCCTTAAGGTAAGTATACAAAGTTTTAAGAAAATCCAGTTAGAATTGCGGCTTCAAGGCGACACAGAGACACACAAAAAGAAAATGGGCCTAGCTCTGCTCCTGGGGTTGGGCATGCACCCCAAACGATAGGGATCATCCTTAGAGTAAAAAGAGTAAGTATACAAAGTTTTAAAGAAAATCCAATAAGAATTGCGGCCTGTAGGCGACACAAAGACACACGAAAAGAAAATGGGTGTGGCTCTAACCCAGGGGGTTGGGCATGCACCCCAAATGATAGGGATGTTCCTTAGGGTACAAAAAATGTGTATGCTAAGTTTCAAAATTATAAGTTAAGAAATGTGGCCTGTAGACGACAAACAAATACATACTAGAAATGGGCGTGGCTCTGCCCCTGGTGGTGGGGCATGCACCAAAAACAATAGGGATCTTCCTTGGGGTATAAGGAATAAGTGTACCAAGTTTGAAGAAAATCCATGAAGAATTGCGCCCTGTAGGCGAACCACAGACACACACACACACACACACACACACACACACACACACAGGGGCGACGGCATAATACGTTCACATTATGAATGTGGACGTATAAAAATGACTCACAGTAAAACAGCAATCAAACACAATTTCTGTTCCTCGCAGTTCTGCCCACATCGATGCGAAAATCTTGTGTAGCTCCCTTTTTTCGTCATTTTCCGTGTTTGGTGAGTTTCTCCATTTCTATCTCCATTTCTGACAACAAAGTCAGTAACGGGTAAATCCTCCTCTGTTTGCCAAACAAGCATTGATCCGACGTGGCATACTCCTAATGAGACGTCTAAGGTCATTTTGGTCCAGATTGTCCCATTCCTGTTGCAACACAGCAGCAAGTTCTTGGACATTGGCAGGACGTTGTTGAATTTGACGTAACCTCTGTCCAAGCATGTCCCAGACATGCTCGATGGGGGAGAGGTCGGAACTCAGTGCTGGCCAAGATAATGTGGTGATGTTCTGTTGTTAGAGGTAACCTGTAACGATTCTGGCCCTGTGACATCTTGTGTTGTCATCCTGGAAGATGAAACGGCGGCCATGACGTCGTGCGAACGGCACAACATGGACTGCCAAGATATTGTCACGGTAGTACTGGCCTGTAACACGCCCTGCAACAACATGTAAAGCCGTTCTTCCAGCAACAGTGATGCCTCCCCACACCATAACAGAACCACTCCCAAATCGATCATGTCTGATGACGTTAACGTCTTGGAAGCGCTCGTTTCGACGACGCCACACCCTCCTACGTCTGTCCAAAAAATCAACAGTGAACCTTGACTCATCTGAAAACATCACATTGCTCCAGCGTCGATTATCCCAGTGTTGACAATCCCTACACCAACGACGTCTTGCCTGAATGTGATGATCTCTCAAACAAGGGATCACGCGAGGACGTCGGGTGCGAAGGTGACCCCTATGCAGTCGATTCCGAATCGTCTGGCCACCCACTCTCACACCAGTGTCTGTTTGAAGACGAGCGCTGATCTGATTTGCTGTGATGACACGATTTCTTTCTCAAGGCCAAGGTACGGATAAATCGATCCTGGGCTTGAGTTGTCGCCCTTGGTCGACCTGAGCGTGGTCTGTCCTGTACAGATTGTGTATCACGGTATTTGGACCATAGCCTGTTTATGACAGACTGGGAAACATTCATCGTCCGCGCCACAACCGCCTGTGTGGTGCTGATCTGTAGCATGCCAAGGGCACGTAACCTTTCATTTTGGGTAAGCCGACGCATATCAAAATTTGTTTTCTGGTCACTAAAACAATTAAACTGATGTTTCCACCCTGGAATTCAATGCCACAATGACTGTAACATTCAAAGTCAGAATCGTGCAAATCTTGGGTTGGACCCCCATGATGATCCCAAGCATCACCTGCATTCCATGCGGTAGCTATTGGTGCGTTTGAGCGTCACATGTAACTGGAAATGTTTCTTCTGTTAGGTTCTATAGTGACTTTTTTCGTAGTCATTTGCATATTTTAGTATTATGCCCCCAAAATCAAATATCCCCTACTTTTTTTGAATAGTATATATATTAAAACTAACAGAGGTCATACAGTTCTTTGCACCTATATGAATGTTCTGTTTATGAAAGATATAGACAACTTTGTTACAAATGTTCAATAGAAATTGTGTATTGGGGACTTACTAATGAAGGTGATAATAATATACTTACATGGGCACACCATCTAAAGTTTGGTTCTTGTTGTATTTGCCAATCTGTTGCTTTTTTATCAAATTTATCTTGAATATTTTGCTCACAAAGATTGCTTACCTACATTAAATACAAAACACAGGTTTAAAAGCAGCTTTAAAGTAACATGTTGGTGAATTTCAAGATTGCTACAGGAAGGAAATCAATTGTCTCGTATACCTACTGATATGGTGGTTCACATCCTCGGTTACCCAGTGTACTCGTTCCGTTATATTCCACTATACCCGGGGTTAATCCATAGGGTTTCCGCGATTTCAAATTATCTGCCTTAGCGGATTGCGATATTTTTATCGTCCAATCCCATAAAGCGTTACTTGGAAAGGTAATAGGTGAAGGGAAGTAACTCTCAACAAAGAATTCCCTACACATGGTGACCTCAGTCCGTTCTTGCACACTTTGCAATTATGTCATTGGGAAAAATACCTACCACATAGTAGAAAAATCAGTGTCATTTAAGAATTTCATTACAGAACTTTCCCTGCCATCTTTTTCTGTGCATGTCAATTGTTTTATATTAAATCTTTTACAAACTTTCTCGTAATCTACAAAACAAGCCGCCATATTGTTTGTAAACAATGTAGTTCTATGACGTAAAAGATGATGCTAAAGAGCCTACGTAGGACTGCTTTGTAAACTGTTTTTTAATTGGTTCGTACACTCTAACTACAATCAGATAGTTTGAAATCGTGGAAACCCTATGGATTAACCCAGGGTATAGTGGAGTAGAATGGAATGAGTACACTGGGTAACCGAGGGTGGGTGGTTCAGGGCAGGGTCAGAAGAAATTTCGTCATACAGACAATATTTGGGATTTATTTTAACATAATATCACAAGGCTTACCATAAAAACTTTATTAATCAACAACGAATGTCGTGCCATGTTTGATTTTCGAAGATATAACTATCTGGACGTGTTTTTAAATTGCTAAAAAAAAATTTGGCTCCAATTCTCAAGGGAGTTAATTACTAGTGACAAAACGAGTTATGGTTCTTGGCTACAATAAATTTTGAAACTTTTCTCTGGAAAGAATAATTAATTCAGAATTCTTCGGTTTATAGACTACGTTCAAATAACGATTACATTTAACGCTTCTACGCATACACAGTTCTTATCTTTAAATGACATCTAGAAGCACGGATTGATATTCATAACAAAACACAACACAAGATATATAGGGATATAACTACTTCTCTATAATTTAATAACGATGTTTCGTAACACATACAGGTAAAATTTTCATGTTAATGACAAATATCCGTTCGTGGGGTTTAACGTCCACTTCCACCTAAGGTGATATCGTACGAAGACAATTTTTTTTTTTTTTTTTAAAAATCCTTTAATTATGTACAAATTGTTGAATATATAATAATTACAAATATATAATAAGTTTTACTATAAAATAAGTACAAGTATATAATAAATATAAATATATAATATATTATATTACATTTGTGCAGACCGGTTTTATACGGCAGACTATACTGTTGTCGGTCGCATGTATCTCTGAGAGACTGGATGATGTTGATGTAACTGTAACCGGATGTTTTTATTTCTCTGGTGAACAGGTAACGGTATTTCTTATCATGTTATCTATATTAATGTCTTTATTATTTTGATAGAGAGTTGAGTAGTATATTGTTTTGTTCATAAGATTAATTATGGCTAATAGATTCTTTCATTCGACATGTCCTGTGTCCTATTTATAATTGTTGTAGGCTAAAAATAGCATGTGACTTCGATCGTGGTCAGTGGGTGACTGGGTCTGTGTTACTCTACTAGGGCAGTAGGGGGTTGTCTCTGTTTATTGTTAGATTATACATAACATAGCAATAGTGGCATTTAATTCTTTGAGAAATTGTTGCGTCAATTCGGTGTTTATTTTGTTGTTTATGCTATTCTTTCGTTTGATTTTACATTTATATTCCCACAATGTTTTCAGGTAATACAGTATTCCACAAATTAAAATTGGTGATGTTACATCATGCAACAGTAGTGTGTATTTATTAAATTCAAAATTATTATTCATGGGGAACTTTTTTTTAGGTAGGTTTGGACGTTTTGTTTATAGAGTTTTATTGTCTCACATTGTAGGAAGATATGTGTAAATCTTTCCTCATGTTTCATGCATCGGCTGCATTTATTGTTACTGCATAGATTTCTCTGGTATAATATTTGTTTTGTAGGCAGTGCTTGGTGTGTTATGAAAGTGACGAGGTCAAAATCGAAGCGGGTATAAGACATACTAGGAAGTTGTTGCCATATTTTAAAGAAGTCTATCGTTGGATATTTGTAAATAATACTTGGTTTATTAAAGTCTAATTTATTTATTTCATTGTAGATATGTTTTAATTTTGGTGTGTCTGAAAGATTTATTTTATCGCGGTAGTGAAGGTAAGTAGTTATTATCATTTTATAAATTTGTGGTGTATTTACTGTATGTGATAGTTTGTTGGATGCTAACCAAGGCAGTATGCCTTTAAGTGAATACCCAAACCTATACGCAAACAGATTAATCCATGGGTTTTTGTTATTTTTCATGATAAAAATTCGTTGGAGTGCCATTGCCCTTAGTTTATTTTCAATGTTAGGCACATTTAGACCACCCTTATTGGATGGTTGGTGTAGTGACATTCTTTTGATAGTTTCTGGTGTGTCTTGGTAGATAAATCTAAATATGTCTTTATTTATAGATTTTTATAATGTGTTTTGGTGGTGTGAGAATTCGGCATGTGTACCCGAGTTTACTGAGTATGTAAGTATTTAGTACTAAAAGTTTATCTTTTATTTTTAGTTTGTATTTTATCCATTTATCTATTAATTTGCTTAGTTTTGCCAGATTTTTTCAACATTGTTGTGACCAAACCATATTCCTAGAAGTTTTATTTGTGTTTTTATATATATTTGTGGAATATCGTTTCTATGTATAGTAATATTATTTATTTTTATAATTTCAGTTTTTGATGGATTTAGTTCTGATCCAAAGGCCGAACCAAAAGATTCTATGTTCTCTTTAAGGTAGGTATATGATGTACTGTTTGTTATACATGTAGTTGACGATAGATCATCTGCATGTTGAAATAGTTTTATTTCTGTGGAAGTGTTTGGGATATGGATTCCTTATATGCAATTGTTCGGATTTATTTGTACCGCAACAGGATTTATGGCAAGACAGTATATTAACATTGATAAACAACACCCTTGCCTTATTCCTCTTGTTACATTAATCACCCCTGTAAATGAGCCATTTATCTGTACCCTACTGACAATGTTTGTATAGATTATGGTAATCCATATTTTGCCTCTAAAGCAACGTCGCGAAAGACACAAGTTGACATTTTTATATAAAATAATAAACCACTTAACTCCTGATTACCTTTATGACAATCTAAACAAAAAACAAAGTAATTGCTCATTACGAAATGATAAAAACCTACCATATTATTCTTGTAAAACAAATCTATTTTATAATTCTTTCTTTCCTTCAACTACACGCCTATGGAACAACCTAGATCCTTCTATTCGTAATTCAGATACGTTATTCTCTTTTAAACAAAAACTCTCAAAAGATGATCACTTGGTACCTTCATATTACAATATTGGAAAAAGAAAAGTTCAAATCATTCATTCAAGACTTCGTTTATCAAACAGTGAACTTAATGGACATGCATTTTTAAGACACATAACCGACTCTCCAACCTGCCGATGTGGACATAATTTTGAGGATCCTTATCACTTTCTGTTGATATGTCCCTTATATTCAGATGCACGAAATACAACTATAAAGACATTACCAACTGAATGTGTCAACACTAAATTTCTATTGTATGGCTCAACGGATATTACACTTGAACAAAATAAATTAATATTTTCCGAGGTGCAAAACTTTTTATAATTAAGTAAAAGATTTTAAGTACTATAATCGTCATTTACCATTACCATCACTAGATCATGTTTATATATTTATACAATCCCAGGCCTTAAACCAAAATTAGTTATTATGTATAACAAATAACCTTATTAACTGAAAAATATTAATGTATACTTTCATTATTTTATTAATTAATAACACAATATGAATATGAATATTTTTGACTATATACATATTATTATGTTTAAGTAAACTAATTGTAATTATATTGTTTTGTTGAAGGGAGAGGGGTGATATAGGCCTAGCCTGTTTCCCAATCCTATTCTTATTGAATAAAATATAGTTTAAAAAAAAAAAAAAAAAAAAAAATCCATCAACTCTGGAAAGTTGTATTTTTGTAATAGCTTTATAATGTAGTTAAGTTCTATTTGTCAAAGGCTTTCATTTGATCAAAGGTCAGTAGTAATCCTGGAATATTTTTTTCTTCCATGTTTATAATAATACTGTGAATTGACATTAGGTTATTTAGTATAGATTTTCCTTCCCCAGCCCCCGTTTGCAGTGGAGATATTATGATATTTAACATTGGTGTTAATCTATTGGCCAAAATTTTGGTAATATTTTGTAGTCCTGCCATAATAGACTTACGGCCACAGATCACTTATTATTTCCCCATTGACTTCAATGTTAATTCTCGTCTCTAAGACCGGTTGTAACCTTTTCCCAAATATTCGTTGGGTAAAACACTTTCTGCCACAGATGGAGCAACATATGGCAAAGTCTTGCCCAAAAGCATGTATGAGGTTCTTCATGAAAAACTTGAGATAGACAAGCTGGAAGTAGAGACAGCTTACCTTGCAATTTTCGGCCCTCCCCTTCAACGTAACCAACCTCACAACTCTTGTATCCTTCCGCCTCAAAATCATGAATATTTACCAAAACCTGGCAGAAAATATATTTTCAAACCCTTTTCTTCGGTTCTACACCAAAAACTCAACAAAAATCGCCATGCAAAATCGCCCTTGTTTCGTGGGTGACGGCCCATGAATATTTGGTGATCTGTGTCCTTATAGGTCTATAGTTTTTCAAATAGTTTGAGTTGCCCTTTCCTTTATAACTGATATTAATTATTGCCTCTTTCATTGTAGGTGTGAGTTCACCCTTCAGATAAATGTTGTTCAACACCTCTACAAAGTCATGACCTATTATGTTCCAGAAAGTTATATAAAAGGATTTTGATAGGCCATCTATGCCTGGAGACTTTTTATTTTTAAATTGTTTTAGGGCGCTTAGCGCTTCTTCATTTGTTATCAAATGTGATATTTGTTCTCTATCTTCAAGTGTAATTTTTGATAGCTTATTTTTGTTTAAATGTATCTATTGTATAGGGATTTATGTTTTGAGATGTATATAGATTCGTATAATATTCATGTATGGTTTTTAGTATATCTTGTTTAGTTGTATGTGTGTCCCCATGATTATTTTGAAGTTGTGTTATCTTTTTATTACATGCATTCTTTTCTTCGGCTTTTTTGTAAATATCAATATTTGATTTGTCTGTGATATTTATATCTAATTTTGACCGAATAATATATCCTTCATTTTTATAGTCTTCAATGTGGGTGATGTCATGTTTAATTTTGTTAATTTTATTTTGATCTGGCTTCTGGGTTTGTTCTTCATCTTCCAAACAGCTGTAGAGAAGTTTTAATTTTGATTGTTTGATTTTTGATATGACTCTACAGAAGGTTTTTGTGATTGATTGGATTTCTCGTTTCCCTTTGTCCCACCATTCATTACTGTGTCTGAAATTCGTTTTCTCCTTTCGCCAGAATTCCCAAAATTTTGTTATGGTTGATTTATAGTTGTTGTTTGTGAGTACTGAATTGTTAAATTTCCAAAATCCTCTTCCCCATCTATAGCTGTCTAGATTGATTTTCAAGGATAAAATTTTGTGATCTGATTTTGTATTTGGACGGTGATTTAAGTGTGTAACACTAGTTAGTAGGTTATTTATTAGATATGTATGCTCTGTCAATTCGACTAGCACTACCTCTTGTATTGGACCATGTATATAATATCTTGTCTGGAAATTTATTACTGAAAACATCTGATATTTCTATTATTTTTGTGATATCGATAAGTAAGTCAATAACTATCTGGCAGAAGTAGGTATCATTTTTGGAATCAATCTTATTTTCTGTTGCATTGAAATCACCAATTAAAATGTAGTATTCTTTCTCATTATATATATTTATTATAGGATTGTGTCAACTTTGAAATAAATTTTGTTTTTCTTTAGTTGAACCAGGAGGGCCATACATATTCATTACATTGGTTGTTTTATCATTAATGTTTAATGATATATGTTGGTACCTTTCGAATTCCTTGTAGTAAGTTTGGTTAAATTCAATGTCATTACAGATAAGCATGCTTGTTCCCAGATAGTTATTATCAATAGTATCAGATATAATTTTAAAGTTACCGCATCTTGATATATTAATAATTTTAGTAATTGACACTGTTTGACACTGTTTCTTGTAAACATACTATCTCTGGGTAGTTGAATTTATCTGTTATGATGTTTATTTTTTCATCAAAGGCTCTTTGAATATTAGAGGATATAATATGCATAATTGGTGAGATAATCAAGATTTTAACTATAGACATTGTAGAATAATAATTGTGTTGTTATATATAAACTTATTCAGTTAATATAATTTCACTAATTGCGTCCAATTTACTTTTTAGTTATTATATCAGTTTTTTCTAGTCAGTCTGTTAAAGACCTTTACTATTGGACTTTTCATTCTTAGTTTTTTATCTGTTACATCTTCATTATTGCTGATATTCCTTTTCTTTGTATTTTTGCTATCTTGGATTTTAACATAGTCATAGTCTGCACTGGTACCCTCAGTTTCCTGTGCTTCTTTGACTGCAACATTATTTTTGTTTACATTAAAATTCATTAATATATCAATAATTTTATGTTCGTCTTTATCTTTATCCATATCATTATTTGGATCAAATGTGCCAGAGTGGGTTTATTTCAATTCTGTTTCATCATTCTCTGTTGTACAATTCTCCCGAGGAGAATATTTCAGATTTAGATCCATTTTGGGAGTTATAGGTAGCTCATCTATATTTCTGTATGGATCAGGGGTTATATGTAGCTCTGTAGATGGAGACGATTGCATGGGTGGAAAATCCTATGGGATGGGTGAGAAGTTAGATTTATTTGTACGTTTGTCAGGCAAGAGACAATCCCTTCCTAGATGGCCCTATTCTCCGGAGTTGAAACAAATCTTATTATATCTGATCTCCCCTTCGTATTTAACACCTACTCGTAGGCCTTTTATAAAAATATGGGATGGGACAGGCTTGAACACGCGTTTGACATGAATGCTTCTCACCCCACTTTCTTTGTTGGAAAAGTTTACGTTAGATCTACGTCAAAAAATGACAAAAACTTTACGTTAGATTTGCGACAGAAAATGATGTAAAAATAAGGTAAAAATGATGTAAACTTTACGTTAGATTAACGACATTTCATGACATTACATTATCGTTAAGAAGATGAGCAAAATGATTGTAGTCTGACCAACCATTTTGACGTAAATCTGACGTAAATATAACTTCAATTTTTGATGTTAATCTAACATGATTAAAACTAACCGACCATTTTATGGAAATCAGAGTCATGATCCCCAGAGTAAAATGTTGGCTCAACTAACTAAATTAGTCTTATGAAAGTGTGGATATGCATATCAGAAAGGAAATCTGGGATATTGACTAAATTTGGCCAAAACCTTTACGTGTAGCCTCTATCTTGTTTTTTTTTTTTGTTTTTTTTTTTAAAACAACTTTATTAATAATAACCATTCATGTACAGTACAGTTCAGTAGGAATTTATCACCCAATATCTTATTTGACAGTAGATATCGCTTGTATGATAAATTACATAATCTACTGCAGGAGATATCGCTTTACATGAATTTGATTGGTCAATCAAAAAGGAACTACTTTCTTTTATTTTAAAGAAACCACTTATTTTAAATAAAAAGTGACTTTTTCTTGTTAAAAAGAAACTGTTTTTATTTAATTGACTTTGAAGGAAATACTGGGTCAATATATAGGACTTTGCAATAGCTAAACTGCAGTCAAAAAACTGATGTATCACTACGCAGTAATGAAATTAGGTTCAATAGGTGAAATTTATACCAAAGAATTATATTTATTTATTTCTGCATGTAAGAAAGGATTGGGTGATAAATAAAATCTACAACTCGTGTTTTTTGATATCAAAAAATATCAACACTCGTTGATAAAGTAAAAAAAAAAACTCGGCAGAGCCTCGTTTTTTTTACATTATCAACTTGTGTTGATATTTTTTGATATCAAAAAACACTCGTAGGAGATTCTCTATATATACTAAAAGTTTACAAGTATATTAGTAAATCAATACATCACATGCTGAAGTTTTAATTTATATATTTCATACATTAATAAATAATTACTAATGCTATTAATTCTTATTTTGGAGACAATTTTATAAGTGTTGTAGTATCCTATTAATAAAACTATTTTCCTTTTTAAAGAAAATTGTTCTGAGTTTTAATTCTTAAGTAAGGATTTTTAAGATATTAATTTGTTTAGTTTTTTGATCAGATATGTAATAGATTTTGTAAATTGTAAATGAAGCAATAGTTAACAGGTAATTTAATTCAAAGTAGTTTTTATCGTAGTATTTGTACCCTAACACAAGATTTAATGTTATTTGTTTGTCGATGCGTAATTTTGATAGTAAATGATGGACTTTTCCCCACAATAATTTAAGATATTTACAGTTGACGAAATAATGATCATAGTTTTCATCTACTGAACAGAACTTGCAATGGTTACTATTACTAATTTTCCATTTGCATAATAAATTTTGATTTGGAATAATGCATTGAAGGAGTTTCCATCTAAATATTTTCAAGTCATTGTCTGCTAAAAACTTGAATATAAAAGTATATATATAGGATAGGTAAAGACTATTTTCGTTTTTGAAGTATCGCAACCAATAATTTATTCCATATGGTTTTATAAATTTGTGATAGACCAGTGAATTTTATAATTTTTTTGAAGTTAATTCCGTGTGTTCTACTTCTTTTCCTTTCCAGGTTAGACAAGTTTTATTTATATATATTTTACATTTATAAGCCTTTTCTATGGAAATAATTTTTAGCCATTTTTGGGGTATACATGTTTTAATCGTTTTGAATTCTGATATCCTGTTGGATTTGTTCTGTAGCTTGTTCATAATAATTGGTAATGAAATTTGATTTTTATCATCAAGAATATCATTTAGATGAATTATTTTACTATTAATCCAATTTTCGTAAATTAGACTTTTGTTGTTAATTTTAATATGTTTATTTCCCCATAGTATCTGTTTTCTAATCTGGATATGAGTTTCTGGATTTTGGAGTTGTCTAGTCTTCACCCAGCATGTTATTATCCTTTGGTAGAATTCTGGTATAGAATTAATATTTGGGATAGATTTTATACTGTCTATATTCATGTGAAAAATTAAAAAGTTCTTTCCAAGTTTATTATAAAATTTTAATGGAATAATCTTCCAATTAGCGAAATTTTGATCTGATAATCTTTTGACCCATATTGCTTTTAACGAAATAAAGTAGCTTTCAATATCAATCATATTTAAGCCACCATTTTCATATTTACCAATTAACGTAGCTCTCTTAATTTTCTCATTTTTACCATTCCACAAAAAGTCGAAACAAATTGTTTCTATTTCCTTTAAATAATTTTTGGGCACGACACAGGCACTTGCCACAAACGTGAATATTGGCACTATAATAGTTTTGATAATTAAAATTCTCGCTCTCATAGTTAATTTTCGTTTCTGCCAATCGTTAATTATTTTTTTCATTTTTTTTATTTTGTTTTCCCAATTTAGCTTCTGGCATTCGAGTTGGTCTTGGCAAAAATAGAACCCTAACACCTTGGTTGGTGTATCGGTCCAGTTTATGCCACTAATTTTATCTTTACAGTTTTTTAATTTACCTATCCATTTGCCTTCTGTTTTATTTCGGTTTAGTTTTAATCCTGAATATGATCCAAATATTTCTATTTCATTCATTGCTAGGGATATCTCTTCCTTTGACCCCAGGAAAATAGTTGTATCATCAGCCATTTGTGTAATTTTTATACTATGTGTTTCTTTATCTAGTTTTATTTGTATCCCTTTAATATTTTTATTTTCTCTTAATTTTATGGCCATTATTTCAGCCGAGACGACGAATAGGAGAGCTGACAAGGGGCATCCTTGCCTGATACCTCTTGAAATTTTAAACCTTTCAGAGATCCAGCCATTGTTTAATACGCTTGTTTCTATATTATTATACAATGTTTCTACCCATGTAATAAATGATTGGTTAAAACCAAAATGTTTGAGAGTTTCTAACATAAATGACCATTCAAGGGCATCAAATGCTTTCACAAAATCAATAAAAACTAGACCTGCATGCAGGAATGACGGGTTTCACTGGTGCCACGTTACCCTTATTCCAAATTAACATTGCACACAAATAAAATGGACGCAGAATCAACCAAATCCAGCAATATCAATTCATTTTATACATTTGTTACTTGTAAATGATCTTGACAAAATTAAATTACTCCCGGTGTTAATGAAAATGTTCAATTAGTCTTATGAAATCAGAAATGGCATACGATATCATACAGTGAAAATTTTATGTAAATCAAATAATAATTGCCACTTTTAAAGACCAAAACACTTGAAAAGTGACTTGTAGAAAATCGGCTATTTCTCGGCAACCGTACAAGTTAGAAACCATTTTGTGGTATCTGTATGATCGTATGGGTTCATTCTATGTGTTGATTGACATCAAATACCATAATTTGAAAAAGATTTCAAAACAGACTCATTTGAATAAAATATCTGTTTTGAAGGCTAAAAATACAGTTTTTGCCAAAATGACATTACTTCCGGTGATAATGAAAATCTTACATTACTTGTATGAAATCCCAAATGGCATTAGGTATAACATGGTGTGACGTTTATGAAAATCGAATAATAATTGACCCTTTTATGGCCCCGAAACCTTCAAAAGTGACCTGTAGAAAACCGTCTATTTCTCGGCAACCGAATAAGTTAGAAACCATTTTATGATATCTATATGAGTTTTGTTTATATGTGAATTTAAACCAAAAGTTAAAATTATTAATACATATTAAGTTATTCTTGGTTGAATAAAACATTGATTTAAAAAGTTTAAAATGCATTTTTTGACCAAATGATGTCACTTCCGGTGTCAATTTTAAATTGTAATCAACTTGATATGACGCTACATGCTTTTTGAATCAAATGATGTCACTTTTATAAAAATCCAATCATAATTGACTATTTTACAGGCAAAATAACGAAAACAGTGACTTGTACAGAACTGCCCATTTCTTGGTAACCTTTTTATATTACAAACGAATTTTAACATACATTTTCTTCGTATGGATTATAGCTACAAGTTTATAAAAGTTACGAAGAAATATTTTAAAATCTGAAAAGCCTGAAAAGGTTGTAAATAGGCCAATTTTACACCATTTTTAGCCTCTTAATCGAATTTGCTCGAAAATGAAATCGAAATTAAAAAAACTGCTTCCTACATTTTTTGCGCCTTGAAAAGACACTCTCTTTGAGTCATATAATTTTTCAAAAAAATAATATTTGTTTTCGAAATAAGAAAATAACTGTCAAAATTGTAGTTTTTGGTAAAATTATGCCACTTCCGGTGCCGACAGATAACATTATTGGTAACAAAAAAAATGACAATTGAGACAACGAAGCATATGAACTTTGTTTTATACAAATCGAACAATAAAAAATTAATCTAGGACTGAAAAACTGAATTAGCCAATGGCGGCCAAGGAAAATTACTGAGACAAAAATTTTTAACATTTTTGCACTAGTCAGATGACTCTTTAATTCTGTGCACAATACGACTAAAAAATATTCATAAATAAAAAAATTTTTAGTAAAATTTTAAATTTTCGAAATTTGGCGCCTAATATCTTCGAAGATTTGCCGAAAATCAAAAATCGAAAGTAGCGTAGCTATGTGCCCTGTCTCAGGCTATGCCAAAATGTATCGAAAGTTAAAATCCAATGATTATTGTTAAAATTACTGCAATATTTTCAAAAACGATAACTTCGGTGATTTCGGACATTTCGCATTGGCGCAGAACGTTCAAAATAGCTTTATCCTCTAAGTCACACCCACTTTCCCAGTAAAACCGAAGAAATCGTAACGATGCGACACGTAGTTGCCGAGATCTATTCAAATTGGAATCTGAATAATAATAATAATAATAATAATAATAAGAAGAAGAAGAATAATTTTAACAAAAACAATAGTGTTTCACACAAGCTACGCAGTGTGAAACCCTAATTATACTTCCTTCAACGTTGTATTGATCCACATAAATAAATTATATCTTGAATTTGTCTTAAATTAAAACCAATAAATCTATCAATGATATACTCTGTTTGGTCGTCGTGTATTATTTGTGGTAGTACCACTTTAAGACGTTGGGCTAGTACACGTGATAGTATCTTTAAATCTACGTTCAATAAAGATATAGGTCTATAATTTTCTATTAACAGCGAATCACCTTTTTTAAATATTAAGGATATAACACTAGTTCTCTGTGACTGAGTAAGTAATTTTCCATGGTAGCATTTATTCAATATAAAAACTATCATCTCTTTAATTTTGTCCCAAAAAGTTCTATAAAATTCTACTGAAAGTCCATCTAAACCTGGTGATTTATTTAGGTTCATATGGTGTATAGCGTCAGAACACTCTTCTGTTGTTATTTCGCCATCGCATCCTAAATAATCTTCGGCTTTTGGTTTTCGTTTTAATTTCGTTTCGTTTATATAATTTTTTGTTAATGTTTCGTCAGGTTCTTGAGAAGTATACAATACTTTGTAATAGTTTCTGATTTCATTCAATATCTTACTTTGGTCTTTAAGAATTTCACCTTTATTGTTTGATAACCTATTAATTGATTTCCTTATTTGTCTTTGTTTTTCAAGTCCAAAAAAATACGAATTATTTTTTTCTCCTAGTTCCAGCCATTTTTCTCTGGCTCTAATTTTTGCTCCTTTTATTCTTTGTTCATATAATTTTTGAATCTTTAATTCGATTTTAAGTATATCAGAGTTAAGGTGTTGATTGTCGGTTGAATTTATATCTCTGTCTTTATATTTTGTTTCTAATTTATTTTCGAGATTTTTTAATTCATTTTTAGATTTCTTATTTTTAGTTTTACAATATTTTATTGTTTTTTCTCTTATTTCTATTTTCATGCAGTCCCAGATTAGACTGTAATCTATTTGTCTATTTTCTAATTTGGATTTATACTCTTTTAGTATACAGTACTATTTATTAGTTCTTTATATTCGTCATCTTCCAAAATTGAGTTATTTATTTTCCAATAACTGCTACCCTTTTCATTAGGGTTTATTTGAAATTCCATGTAAACACATTGGTGATCTGTATATTTAATAACTGTAGGTTTTATTTGACATGCAAGTATCTGTGGATACAAATCCTTTGAAACCAGTCATAAATCAATCCTACTATATTGTGACTGGTCATTTCTTCGCCATGTAAATTGTTGTTTTTCTTTATTTAGAGTTCTCCAAATATCAATTAGTTTATTATCTTTTAATATATCTTTTAAACTTTTGGAAGGTTTCGAAGTTACTCCCGAAGGTTTATTTTTCCTATCACAGGCTGTCAACTTTCCATCTACCCTCAATAATTCTCTGGATAAGTGGATTGTATCAATTCCTTCTTTTTGTAGATATCTTTCTATCTGTCCATCATCAGCTGATAAAGGTACATTTTTCACTCTTACTCTTACTGTATCATCTCTAATTCTAGCGGGATTTCTGGGGTTTTCTGTGTGAAGAATTATGTGCCTACTTCTAAGTGTGATGCCTGATGTGAGCAATTGAAGTCTATCAGTTTCATTGTCCATATAAATTCTCCACATGTCTGATTCTTTGTATTCCTTTAATATATTCTGCTTTCACTATAACACCTGTGGCTTTGTAAACCTCTACATTTGATAACCACATATTCTTTGTAACAGTCACAGATCCAAATACATCTTGATCTTTCAAGAATATTGGTTTAACATCTAATGATTTGTCTACTAATGGTGTGGTATTGAAGTTGTTTTCAACTAATTCGTCGAAGGAGGGGGTCGCCATATTTAGGGTGCCCCACCCTAAATGAATATCTCCAAATATCTCGACAATTACACCACAATACTAATATATTTAGAAAGCCGTATCTGACTAAAACATTAAATTTAATGATTTAAATTCTTGTGGCTGTTTATGAAAGAGGCCATGACGACCAGCCTCTTTCGTTGGTTTGTTTATATCAGATTTTTAAGATTTTACGCTTGTATTTATTTATTTTTTTTTAAACAATATTTTATTCAGATTGTCTGAATGGGATTGGGGAACAGACTTAGCCTGTGTAAAACCCCTCTCCCTAAGTAATTTGTATAAATATTATTAATGAAAAATGGGTGTATATACATAGTTAAAATGGCAAACACATACATATTATATAAACATAATAAAATGGGTGAAAATGTACAGTATATATAGTAATTAATAAGTATACATATGCAAGCAAAGTGAGGATTATTTGATAATAAACAAAATTAGATAGACTAGCCAAGATTATACATTAAAATATTACTTGATCGAATTGAGTTTAGAATCTGTTTGACATGTTAATAAACTTATGGACCTGGTTAAAAATATTAGTATTAATTTCTAGACTAAAGGTTTTGGAACCGAATAAAAGACAGTTTATATTTTTAAAATCATATTGTAATTTGTCGATGGTTTCTGTTCGTGCATTTGTATGTAAGGAACATCGCAGAAGGTAATGATCAGGATCTTCAAATATGTGACCGCAGAGGCATGCGGGACTGTCGGCAATGTGTCTAAGAAATTTATGACCCTGCAGGTCAGAGCATCGAAGTCGTAATTTATAGTGAATTATTCGAGATTTCCGATGGCCATTATAATAAAACGAAGGAACTTTGATATCAGATTTGGATAGATAGTCGGAGAAAATTTTCAGAGATCTAGAATTCCTTGCATCGTAACTGAGTTTATTCCACTCTCTTAAACCTGATGGGATGAACGATTTAGAAAAGATTTCAGTACGACATCGAATTTCTTTTAAATTGTCTTCATTACGAAGGAAATATTTGTTTGAGGGTTCTAGATTTATAAGATTCTTAAGATAAGCAGCGGTTAGGTTATTGATGATTTTGTATAGTAGTTTTAATTTATGTCGGTTTCGTCTTTCTTTGAGTGGAATAAACCCAGTTTCTGCGTAGAGGGAGGTATGGCTAGTACCCTTAATTGCCCCGCAAATAGTGCGTAGTGCGTCAAGCTGTAAGTATTCAAGGTTATTACATAAGTAGTCAGTGCATCCGTCCCAGATAACATCGGCATACTCAAAGTGCGGTAGAATAAAGGAAGAATATAGGGTATGTAGCGATTTTCTATTTAGACGATATTTCAAGGAGCGAAGGCTGTTTACTAATTTTGATACTTTACTAATTATACTATCCATGTGACTGTTCCATTTGCAGTTGCTTTGAAAGATAAGTCCGAGGTGTTTATGTTTTGTTACTTCCTTTATTCCTATTGAGTTCATTAAAAGTGGTGGTTTCACGACATTGCGTTTAGTGGAGAAGGTTAAAGTTTCTGTCTTGAGGGGGTTAAAGGTCACTAGCCATGTTTCCGCCAATGTATTTATTGTTTCAAGATCTTTGTTTAATGTAAGTGCGCGTGCCATCTATTTTTAGGTACAGAGATGTATCATCAGCAAAAAATCGAATGTTCGATTTTATATTTATTGTATTTATTATTATATATAAGGTGTAAAACCCGACAAATATAAAGCTTATCAAATTTATTGTATATGGGGCCTCGTATAATATACGATATTTGATTTGGGGATATTTGATTTTGGGGGGCATAATACTAAAATATGCAAATGACTACGAAAAAAGTCACTATAGAACCTAACAGAAGAAACATTTCCAGTTACATGTGACGCTCAAACGCACCAATAGCTACCGCATGGAATGCAGGTGATGCTTGGGATCATCATGGGGGTCCAACCCAAGATTTGCACGACTCTGACTTTGAATGTTACAGTCATTGTGGCATTGAATTCCAGGGTGGAAACATCAGTTTAATTGTTTTAGTGACCAGAAAACAAATTTTGATATGCGTCGGCTTACCCAAAATGAAAGGTTACGTGCCCTTGGCATGCTACAGATCAGCACCACACAGGCGGTTGTGGCGCGGACGATGAATGTTTCCCAGTCTGTCATAAACAGGCTATGGTCCAGATACCGTGATACACAATCTGTACAGGACAGACCACGCTCAGGTCGACCAAGGGCGACAACTCAAGCCCAGGATCGATTTATCCGTACCTTGGCCTTGAGAAATCGTGTCATCACAGCAAATCAGATCAGCGCTCGTCTTCAAACAGACACTGGTGTGAGATTGAGTGGCCAGACGATTCAGAATCGACTGCATAGGGGTCACCTTCGCGCCCGACGTCCTCGCGTGATCCCTTGTTTGAGAGATCATCACATTCAGACAAGACGTCGTTGGTGTAGGGATCGTCAACACTGGGATAATCTACGCTCGAGCAATGTGATGCTTTCAGATGAGTCAAGGTTCACTGTTGATTTTTTGGACAGACGTAGGAGGGTGTGGCGTCGTCGAAACGAGCGCTTCCAAGACGTTAACGTCATCAGACATGATCGATTTGGGGGTGGTTCTGTTATGGTGTGGGGAGGCATCACTGTTGCTGGAAGAATGGCTTTACATGTTGTTGCAGGGCGTGTTACAGGCGAGTACTACCGGGACAACATCTTGGCAGTCCATGTTGTGCCGTTCGCATGACGTCATGGCCTCGTTTCATCTTCCAGGATGACAACGCAAGATGTCACAGGGCCAGGATCGTTACAGGTTATCTCCAACAACAGAACATCACCACATTACCTTGGCCAGCACTGAGTCCCGACCTCTCCCCCATCGAGCATGTCTGGGACATGCTTGGACAGAGGTTATGTCAACGTCAACAACGTCCTGCCAATGTCCAAGAACTTGCTGCTGCGTTGCAACAGGAATGGGACAATCTGGACCAAAATGACCTTAGACGTCTCATTAGGAGTATGCCACGTCGGATCAATGCTTGTTTGGTAAACAGAGGAGGATTTACCCGTTACTGACTTTGTTGTGATGCTGTGGTAACTTTGCTGTTTGACCCCGGGTATCATTTTACCCTTATAATGGTCAGTCTGTGCCTTACTTAGCCTAACGATCATTTGGAATAAATCGATGAATGTGAACTTCATTTCATTTTGTCATTTGTTTCTTCGTCAGTTTCATTAGGTGGCTTTAAAAACACTTAAAAATAAAATATCCCCTACTTTTTTGAATAGTATAATATGGGTTAATTGGAATGTGCAATCAAATTCAACCGAAAACACATTTTACAAGACTTTCACTTTGAGTCAAGAACCAGTTCGAACTAGTTATTTCCGGAATCTATAGATCTAGTCGACATATCGTCCCCGATAAAAGACATGTGAAAATTAAAATTTCTTTATTGGATTATTCGTATAATATTAAGTATAGCTAATATAAAATCTAGCAGAGCGCACAGAAACAGATTACATTCTAGATTCCATTATCAAAAATACGTATAGACGGCTTCCGTGTTGGGGAATAATAAAAGCGAACGGAATTGTGGGTATAGCAAGATGGCGCCCAAAAGCGATAGAATATCGGAGATTTTGGACAAAATACTATTTATTTCACACAAAAAAGAAATGGTGCCCTCATTTAAAGTTAGAAGAAGCATATAGGAAAGTAAGTGTCTTTTTTACATACAAACATCCGTCTAAATATAATTCGTAGAACTACAAATTCAGCAAATAATGGCCGTTAACAATTTTACACAATCACCGTAAAATGCTAAAAAAAAAAAAACAACAGTAAAAAAAAAGTCACAAGTTTAGATGGCCTGTTATTTTCTGAATGTAAAACTTTGTAGCTGCACGATTTATACACAATCTAAACTACTTTAATCGAAAAAAATCCTGTTTCAAAATCACGGGAATCAAATATTTTTCACTTTAGGTATTATTCAACAGTGGTAATGACACAGAATACAATTTGTAGTCTTGTCTTAGTCTATATATACAGCATACTTCAATTTTTTGTCCCCCGCCTTTCGAAGAAAGTTGGGGGACTATTAAAATGGGTTCGTCCGTCTGTCTGTCTGTCTGTCTGTCTGTCTGTCTGTCTGTCTGTCTGTCTGTCTGTCTGTCTGTCTGTCTGTCCGTCTGTCTGTCTGTCTGTCCGTCTGTCCGTCACACTTTTTGGGACACAATAACTCTCTTCCTAATCGAGCCTTGATGGAGTTCGAAGATGAGCATTTTCCGCTTGGGGTAAGCAGAGATAAGCAATTTGATTGGTTGATGCTTTGGGACACGATAACTTTAGTTCTAATTAAGTGAGATTGGTGAAACTTGGTGTATAGTTTCATTATAGTAATACCTTGACTAAGTTCGATAATGAGCATTTTCTGCTCAGGGTAAGCAGAGCTATACGCAATTTGATTGGTCGAGAATTTGGAACACAATAACTCTCCTTCTAATTGAGTTAAAATGTTCAAACTTGGTGTATATGCTTATTAGGTCAATGCTTTGATGGAGTTCGAAGATGAGCATTTTCCGCTTAGGGTAAGCAGAGATAAGCAATTTGATTGGTTGATGCTTTGGGACACGATAACTTTAGTTCTAATTAAGTGAGAGTGATGAAACTTGGTGTATAGTTTCATTACAGAGTGATGAAACTTGGTGTATAGTTTCATTACAGTAATACCTTGACTAAGTTCGATAATGAGAAGTTCATGAAGCCACTTTCCGTTTTAAATTTAGGAATGAAGTGTTCTTCATGAATCTTCGTTTTCGGTTCCTCTTCTTTCTTCTTGGATGATTTTGTCTTCTGTTTGACTTCTACAGGTTTGACTGACATTTTCTTCTCTTTCTTGTCTTTACCTTTAGGGTGGGGGTTGCATCTGACGTCAAGAGAGTCGGGACTAGAGCTTGTTTTGGTTCCATCGCCGGTTCTCTGACTACTTTTGCTTCCCTCTCCCTGTTCTTTACTTGTTGGGTCGCTTCCCTAAAGGTAAGTTTTTCTTTACTTTGCAGACGTAGCGCTGCTTTTGTTGCTTGAATTCTTGGGCATTGGGGGGAGTTAGCTGCGTGGCTGCCCTTGCAGTTTGAGCAGTTAATTTTGCTACCCACCCTACACTCAGCCACCACGTGTTCTCCCCCACATTGGGCGCATACGGCTTTTCCTTTACAGTTCTTCACTGTATGACCCAATTTTTGACAGTTAGCGCACTGTTGTACCCTCTGTATATAGGGATGGGTCCGTCTTGTGAGATACACTATGTTTATGACCTCGGGTGCTGTACCTTTCTTGAAGGTCAGGGCAACGCTTCAATGATCCGACTTACTTTTTAGGGCAAGTCTGATATGTCCAGTCACTGTTATCCTGATATCAGGTATATTACTGATACCCCACTTACTCCGTAGTTCCTTTCCCACTGCCGTCAGTTTGGACCCTTGGAAAGACTTACCTTCCATTGGCCTTACTTGCACGACGTGGTTCTGCTCATCCTTCCTTTTTGAAGCAGGAAAAAACTTCGGCGCAGGGCTGCTATTAAAGGCTTCTGCCATTGACATGGGGGAAGTAGCCTCTATTGCTATCGAAAAAAGTCTTAAACAAAGGAATGATTGAACAGTTTTTATAAGGTTTTTCTGTACTGTTGTTAGCCTTTCCCACAAAGAACCGCTAGTCAATCAGTGTGTTTAGTGCTGATTAGCTATGGGTTCTATAGCTAGGCTACTTTATCAAAGATAAATTTAGTCTATAGCTTTGGAGCTCTGGTGCAGTAGGTGTTATCAATACGAGTACTAATTGCCTCAATCTGACGTCTATCCATTCGTTCGTTCGTTCGTTCGTTCGTGGGGTTTAACGTCCACTTCCACCTAAGGTGATATCGTAGACAAGAGACGTCTATCCATCTAGTCAGCCTATTTATACATAATCCATCTAGTCAGCCAATTTATACATAATTTTAGCTTACACCAATTTAATAATAATCAGAAGAAACCATTAACATAATTAGAAGTACTAAATAAATCTAAATCTTTATTAACCTTGAACCACTGGTTCATCGGTAAACATAGTTACATAACTAGACCTGCATGCAGGAATGACGGGTTTCACTGGTGCCACGTTACTTTCGGTGCCACGTTGCCCTTGAACATATGTCACTTCCAATACCAATGAAACCATTAAACAGGTTTCCACATAAGCATTGCAGACATCAAATAAAATGGACGAAGAATCAACCAAATCCAGCAATATCAATTCATTTTATATATATGTTACTTGTAAGTGATCCTGGCAAAATTTCATCACTTCCAGTGATAATGAAAATGTTCAATTAGTTTTATGAAATCAGAAATGGCATAAGGCATCATATGGCGAAGATTGTATGTAAATCGAATAAGAATTGCCACTTTTATAGACCAAAAACCTTGAAAAGTGACTTGTAGAAAATCGTCTATTTCTCGGCAACCGCACATGATAAAAACTATTTTTTGGGTATCTATATGATCGTATGGGCTCAATCTATTTGTTGATTGGAATCAAATATCATAATTTTAAACTTATTACAAATCAGACTCATTTGAAAAATATATCGGTTTTGGAGGCTAAAAATACAGTTTTTGCCAAAATGACATTACTTCTGAAAATGTTAAATTAGTTCTATGAAATCATAAATGATATAAGATATCATATGCTGAAAATTTTATTAAAATCGAATAATAACGGACACTTTTATAGACCAAAAACCTTGAAAAGTGACTTAAGGAAAATCGCCCATTTCTCTGCAACCGTACAAGTTGGAAACCATTTTGTGGTATCTGTGTGATCGTATTGGTTCATTCTATTTGATCAATAGAATCAAATATCATAATTTGAAACAAATAACAAGTACGACTCATTTGAATAAAATATTGTTTTTGAGGGCTAAAATTTAAGTTTTACGTAAATGACGTCATTTCCGGTGACAGCGCAAGAGGTAAAATGGTTTGACATAGTCCACTATGGCATTAGGCATCCAATGGCGAAAGAAAATTGAAAATCGTTAATTATTGATTCTTTTACAGCCAAAATTACGTGAAAAGTGACTCATGCAAAATTGCCTATTTCTCGGCAACTGCGCATATTACAAATTAATTTTCACATACATTCTCTTCGTATGGGTTATTACTACGAGTTTATAAGTGTTACGAAGATATATTTTTTAATATGATGACGCTGGATGGGTTGTAAATAGCTTATATTGACACCTTTTTTCACCCTTTAATCCAAATTCCCAGAAAACGAAATCGAAATTAAAAAAACTGAGCCCGATGTTTTGTGCGCCTTTACATGGCACATCTTTTCAGTCATATAAGATTTGAACAAAATAATATTTGCTTTCAAAAAGTTGTACCGAACTGTCAATATTGTAGTTTTTGCTGAATTTACGCCACTTCCGGTGCCTACAGGAAACTTTACCGGTAACAAAAAAAAATGGCATTTTGAACCACGGAACATATGAACATGGTTTTATACAAATCGAACAATAAATAAATAATGTAGGACTGAAAAACTGAATTAGCCAATGGCGGGCAAGGAAAATTACGGTAGCAAAATATGTTGACATTTTTGTTCAAATCAGATGACTCTTTAACCTTGGTTAAAATGTCATATAACAAAATTAATAAATAAATAAGTTTTTTGTAAAAATTTAAATTTTCAAAATTTGGCGCCTAATATCTTCCAAGATTCGTCGAAAATCAAAAATCAAAAGTAACATAGCTATGTCCCCTGTTTCTAAGTATGTCAAAATGCATCATATGCTAAAATCCAATAATTATTGTTAATATTACGGCAATATTTCAAAAGATAGGTTGCCAAGCAACGAAACATACGCCCACAACAGCTAAGTCGTCCGGGCAGTCAACAAGGGTTGTCGCATATTGTTTCTTTTATCAGTAAGGAGAACATTTACAACACATGATAATCTTATTACGAGTAATAGCCCATTAAATAATTATCAGAAATGATTAGAATAGTTTTGATGGTTTGTCTCAAGGCCTTTGTCCACAAGATATTTCAAAGTGATCAAGTCCCAGAAATTATCAGATATCACTGAAAATCTAATACGATTCTTCGTCTCATGACCCTAAACACTGTGTACAAATTTAAAGTCAATCGGATATCAACTTTAGCCTTTAGAGCATTCACAGGGTTTTTCAAAGTGATCAAGAGTCATAACTCTGGCAGTAATTATCGGATATCTCTGAAAATAAATAGGCTATTTTGTATCATAACCGTAAATAGTGTGTATAAATTTAAAATCAATCGAATATTAACTTTAGATTTTTCAAAGTGATCAAGGGTCATAACTCTGGCAGTAATTATCGGATATTGCTGAAAATCAATAGGCTTCTATGTATCATGACTTTAAATACCATGTATAAATTTAAATTCAATCGGATATTAACTTTAGCCTCTAGAGCGTTCACAAGATTTTTCAAAGTGATCAAGGGTCATAACTCGGGCAGGAATTATCGGATATTGCTGAAAATCAACAGGCTTCTTCGTCGCATGACCTTAACCACTGTGTATAAATTTAAAGTCAATCGGATATCAACTTTGGCCTCTAAAGCGTTCACAAGATCAAGGGTCATAACTCTGGCAGTAATTATCAGATATCACCGAAAATCAATAGGCTTCTTCGTCTCATGACCTTAAACACTGTGTATAAATTTAAAGTCAATCGGATATTAACTATAGCCTCTAGAGCGTTCACAAGATTTTTCAAAGTGATCAAGGGTCATAACTCTGGCAGTAATTATTGGATATCGCTGAAAATCAATAGGCGTCTTCGTCGCACGACCTTAAACACCGTGTATGAATTTCAAGTCAATCGGATATTAACTTTAGCCTCTAGAACGTTCACAAGAAATTGTGGACGATGGACGGACGGACGGACGGACCGACGGACAGACGGACGGACGGGGCCGACGGCAATATACGACCACATTTCCATGTGGGCGTATAAAAACGACATTTTCGGTGATTTCGGACATTTCGCAATGTCGCAGAATGCCGGGAATAGCTTTAATCTCTAAGTCACACCCACTTTCCCAGTAAAACTGAAGACATTGTATCGATCCGACAAGAAGTTGCTGAGATATAAGCAAATTGGAAAAAAAATAATAATAATAATAAGAATAATAATAAGAATAATTTTAACAAAAACAATAGTGTTTCACACAAGCTACGCAGTGTGAAACCCTAATAATACAATTACATACAATATATACAGTAAATAGAGAGCAAACAAACGAATTGAACATTACAGTATTAACATAGTGTGACATTGACTACAATCTATTGAGGGCAGTGCCCCTTACATTATTTGCGAAGTATAGAAATTTACCTAATTTTATGAGTTCAGAACAATTTTGGCTTTGTAGTAGTGTTATGAATTTCTCCATATATGGTCTAGTATAATAGTATTTCTTTATAAATTTTGACCTAAGTTCAGCATAGAATGGACATACAAGTACATAGTGATATTCATCTTCAATTTCCTTAGTTTCACAGAGTGTACAAATTCTTTTTTCTCTCAGTGTTGACTCATATGTTCCAGTTTCGATCCTTAATTTATGACTAGATAATCTTAACTGTGTTATCTCCCTTTTAAACCTTTGTTCAATACAATAACAATACATAATCCAACCGATAATGATCACTAATTCTTAGTGGGATAATCACACGTTAATCGGTACTCATGATCAAAGGCCACACTGAATAGGGTTTCATCATAACATCTCTTATCAGACCAACTAGTAATAATCAGGAGAAACCATTAAAACGTATAATTAGAAGTACATACAATAACAAAACATCATCCAAGTAATAATGATAACTAACACTTAGTAGAATAATCACAGGCTACGCTATGAAGTAGCTATAGTGTGATTTGTACGTATAGGGCATATATAACAACCAACTTGGTTTAATTTGTACAGAATTCGGTAAAATTCTAATTATGGCAATATATCTAATAGAAAGAGGTTAAACTCTGTAGATACGTATAGGATATTAACCTACCCGCGTGTTCTCTATCTTATCAATCCGAGGGAGAGTAGGTTTATATCTGACATATACAACGTTCACCCTTAAATTTAATGGACTCTTCTAAAAAAGGCAGCAGTGATTGGATAATTGCTCGGTAGTTTCCGCCAAATAGCGAGAATTACCGATGTAATAATGCGCGTGTTTTTGTTTACACGTCGCCATGTTGAATTGAAATCAAAAACAAAACGGATAATGAAATGAAGTCAGACGAATGATCAATTCTTTTCAGTCATCACATTGACGATGGAATAGATGTGGATGCAAATATGATGAGGATCTATCCAAAGCCTGAAGAAAATTTGGATCAAAAGGCAATCTTTTCCGATATTTGTGACAATGAACCGTGATTGAAATTTAGGTATTTTCAGACCGACTGGTTTAAGTGGACTGTATCCAAAAATACTTTACAAAGGAACTTTTGAGCGATACATACTTTGACTTTCAAGTCTTGCAGTGTGTGGAGAAATAATGTGGGCGGAAAGAAAATTCTGAAAGATATCTTAGACATGGAGTGTGGATAACCGATTTAAATATGCCGATAAGTACATCGTCTATTTCGTTACTGCGTGCTACAAACTGTACCATAACTTTTTTTTTATTGTCAAAAGAATAAAATTTTATGTCTGTGTTCTTTGTATTATTTCGATCATCTACATTATCAGCGGTTGATAAGAGCCGAATATATCGACCTTGGGATGACGTCATCAGCGGTTGATTTGAAATTTCAACCTGCCATGACGTCATCAGCGGTTGGTATGAACCGAATATATCAACCTCTGATGACGTCATGAGAGGTTGTTATGAGATATAACTGCTATGGACATCAAAGAAAAAACTACTACCAGTTGTATATAGTGTCTTAATTAACAGGGGTGAGAAATTGACTAAGGGTGATTTAATTATCGCTAGGAGTGAAAGTCTCAGCGACGGTGTGTTTTCTGTACTGGGTGTGTTAATTAACGGACGGGTTAAAAACAACTGACATGGTGTGTATTCTACGTTTGTTGAGTTTTCTCGAAAGCATGTTATAACTGCACCAAAAGTGTCTTATCAAGAACTAGCAGGCTAAATCTGACGCGTAGGTGTCAAATCTAATTTACCGTGCGATTTCTTAATTGACCATGTGATTTACGCAGATCGGTCTTTAAGTGTAGGTCTTTATACATGGATTTATACGTGCTGTTGTTACATGTCTGCCCTCTTTAGTCTATGCGTATTTCATTTGTTGATGAATACTACGTTTCTTATACTGCGTACCATTGTCTTGCTACGGTTATTTATATTTCTTGTCTTTTTGTGTGTTTTATTTGTTAACATTATCGTGGTACAACTGAACTATAAATGCATTGTCTTAAAATCGGTCGCACTCAATATCGTTATTTACCGATATCCGTTCCAACCTCAATCTGATTATACGATGTATTTTAATCTCTATTGATATCAGATGCTCTAATCTATTTCCACATATATAACAAACGATAATTCACATATCAAATAACACTAATGAAAATAGGGACACGGACCTGTGGTGATATTACATTGTCGAACTCGGTGTAATCAGCTTGTCGTTGCATGAAAATACCGTGATATGTACGACCTTATGGGGATACGGTCAAAAACCCCTGTGGTCAGAACCCCGCTAGGTCAGAACCCCCGCTGGTCAAAACCCCCCATTTTTATATTATGTGGTTTGTGAAGTGAAGTACACAGCAAAATCGTTTATATTGATATTTTATTTGCAATAACATGTATATGGGTGAAATTATTTCCAGCGGATGGTGTGCCCAATACCTTTTAGGGTTTGAAATACGTTCTTATCATTATATGATGCACACAAGTTGTAAAGTCTTTCTTGTAGATCTTTTGTTGCTTTATGAACTCGCTTCTTTGGTGGTTGTCCCCGTCAGTATTGTAGGAGTCCAGTCTTTACATTGCTGTGATCCAGACGGAGATGTTCAAGAGCCCGCCATATTGTGGGGTGTGATATTCCGAGCAGGGAACTGAACGCCCTGTTCAAAGCCTAGCATAGATTGTTAGTGCGAGACCCACCAACAAGTGTTGTCAGGTGAACATTCCAGAGTTCTGCTGGGAATAGGGGTGGTATCCTGCGCCTCCGGATTGGAGGTATCCTGCCATCAAGACCTAGTGGACGCTGTACTTTGCGATAGGTACCATTCAAGGCCTTCAGGAATGTTTTCTTTTAGTTGGTCAAGACCGGCAGCTACGTCATCGACAGGCAAGAATGCCAAACCGTCCAGCATCCCGCAGAACAACTTCACATCCTCATCAGAACGGTATGTTGTAACTAGTACCAGAGATTGGATTTTGCGCCAGGTGCTCTGTGTGAGTTGGTAGAAGCAGCCTTGACATCTAACGTCTGGCCCAAGTGTTGATGATATGGTTGAATATAACATTGATTTAAAAAGTTTAAAATGCAGTTTTTGACAAAACTTGACAAAATGTCAATTTTAAATTGTAATCAACTTGATATGACGCTACATGCGTTTTGAATCAAATGATGTCACCTCTATAAAAATCCAATAATAATTGACTAATTTACAGGTAAAATAACGAAAACAGTGACTTATGCAGAACTGCCCATTTCTTGGCAACTGCTTATATTACAAACTAATTTTAACATACATTTTCTTCGTATGGATTATAGCTACAAGTTTATAAAAGTTACGAAGAAATATTTTAAAATCTGAAAAGCCTGAATAGGTTGTAAATAGGTCAATTTTACACCATTTTTAGCCTCTTAATCGAATTTGCTCGAAAATGAAATCGAAATTAAAAAAACTGCTTCCGACATTTTTTGCGCCTTGAAAGGGCACACTCTTTGAGTCATATAATTTTTCAAAAAAAAAATATTTGTATTCGAAAAATGGTACCTAACTGTCAAAATTGTAGTTGTTGGTAAAATTATGCCACTTCCGGTGCGGAAAGATAACACTTTTGGTAATAAAAAAAAAAAATGACAATTGAGACAACGAAGCATATGAACTTTGTTTTATACAAATGGAACAATAGAAAATTAATCTAGGACTGAAAAACTGAATTAGCGAATGGCGGCCAAGGAAAATTACTGAGACAAAATATTTTAACATTTTTCCGCTAGTCTGACGACTCTTTAATTCTGTGCACAACACGACTAAAAAATATTTAAAAATAAAAAAAATTTTTGTAAAATTTTAAATTTTCGAAATTTGGCGCCTAATATCTTCGAAGATTTGCCTAAAATCAAAAATCGAAAGTAGCGTAACTATGTGCCCTGTCTCCGGCTATGCCAAAATGTATCGAAAGTTAAAATCCAATGATTATTGTTAAAATTACTGCAATATTTTCAAAGATGTGTTGCCAAGCAACGAAACATACGCCCACAGCAGCTAAATCGTCCGGGCAGTCAACAAGGGTTGTCGCATATTTTTACTTTTTTTGATAATGAAACATTTGTAATACACTAAAATCTGATTAAGAGTAACAACTCATTATGTAATTATCAGAAAACCATTAGAATTTGTTTCCTTTTTATAAAGTTTTGTCCCACACTAACAATTAGTATAGGAAACATTTAAAATGATGGATTTAGCAGCTAAATCGTCCGGGCAGTCAAGTAATTATCAGAAAATCCTTAGAATTTGTATGATTTTTTGAAGTGATCAAGGACCATAACTCTGGCAGTAATTATAAGAATGTAATTATGAGAATAAAGTTTTACACTACGCTAACAATTAGTATACACATGAAACATTTAATATCATGGATTTAGCTGTTCAGTTATCAAAATTCATTGAAAATCAAAATACTTGTTCGTTTCAACACCTTAAACTCTGGGTATCAATCTGAGGTTTGGCTCTGGCAGTAATTATTTGAAATCTCTGAAAATCAATAGGCTTCTTCGTCTGTAAATTTAACTGTGCGTAAATCTAAAGTCGATCGGATATTAACTTTGGCCTCTAGAGCTTCCACAGGATTTTTTCGAGGTGATCAAGGGCCATAACTCTGGCAGTAATTATTGAAAATCACTGAAAATCGATAGACGTCTTAGTCTCATGACTGTAAACACTATGTATAAATTTGAAGTCAATCGGACATTAACTTTGGCCTTTGGAGCATCCACAAGATTTTTTGAAGTGATGAAGGGTCATACCTTTGGCAGTAATTATTGGAAATCGCTGAAAATCAATATGATTTTTCGACTCGTGACCTTAAACACTGTGTATAAATTTAAAGTAAATCGGATATTAACTTTGGAATCTAGAGCGTCCACAAGGTTTTTTGAAGTGACCAAGGGCCATAACTCTGGCACTAATTATCGGAAATCGCTGAAAACCAATAGGATTCTTTGTCTCATGACCTTAAACACTGTGTATAAATTTAAAGTCAATCGGCTATTTACTGTGGCCTCGAGAGTCTCCACAAGATTTTTTTTAAGTGATCAAGGATCATAACTCTGGCACTAATTATCGGAAATTGCTGAAAATCAATCGGCTTCTTCGTCATATGACCTTAAACACTGTGTATAAATTTAAAGTCAATCGGATATTAACTTTGGCCTCTAGAGCGTCAACAAGATTTGTTTAAGTGATCAAGGGCTATAACTCTGGCACTAATTGTCGGAAATCGCTGCAAATCAACAGGCTTCTTCGTCTCATGACCTTAGACACTGTGTATAAATTTAAAGTCAATCAGATATTAACTTTGGCCTCTAGAGCATCCACATGATTTTCTGAAGTGATCAAGGGCCACAACTCTGGCACTAATTATCGGAAATCGCTGAATTTCAATAGGATTCTTCGTCTCACGACCTTAAAAACTGTGTATAAATTTGAAGTCAATCGGATATCAACTTTGGCTTTTACAGTGTCCACAAGATTTTTTGAAGTGATCAAGGGCCATAACTCTGGCACTAATTATCTGAAATCGCTGAAAATCAATAGGATTCTGCGGCTTATCACCTTAAACACTGTGTATAAATTTAAAGTCAATCTGATATTAACTTTAGCCTCTAGAGGGTCCACAAGCAATTGTGGACGCCGGACCGACGGGCCTATGGACGGACGGACGTGGGCGACGACAATATACGACCACATTTCAATATGGGCGTATAAAAATGTATTAAAGAGCTCATTTAATGATGTAAGAGAATATTGTAAGTAAAAATAATATTAAGTTTATTTTGCCATTATTATTTATTTCTTATGAAAATAATGGATCTATATGTATTGATATTTAATTACAATTTTAAGATATCAAAACTAGCTTTTACACTCGAAACGGTTTCCCACTTTCGTCAAGTTTCGAGATTGACAGCTATAGACGAATGTATTATACTGTGTTTATAATGTAAATATCCTTGTTGTTAATGGTACTATACTTTTAAATATTCTAATTATGCGTGTCTGGAGGGTGATTGCTAATGTAAGAAAGCGTGCATCTTTTAGTTTTGATATACTAGAATGAGTGAATGTTTTAAAAAGTAATCTAATGTAACTTATAGTTATGTTGTTTTATCACCCAATAACACATTTGACAGTAGATATCGCTTGTATGATAAATTACATAATATACTCCTTAGGAGATATCGCTTTACATGAATTTGATTGGTCAATCAAAAAGGAACTACTTTCTTTAATTTTAAATAAACCATTTATTTCAAATAAAAAGTTACCTTTTTTTAGTTAAAAAGAAACTGTTTTTATTAAATTGACCTTGAAAGAAATACTGGGTCAATATATAGGACTTTGCAATAGCTAATCTGCTGTCAAAAAAACTGATGTATCACTACGCTGTAATGTACTTAGATTCTTAAAAGTGAAATCTATACCAAATAATTATATTTATTTATTTATTTGTGCATGTGAGAAAGGATTGGATGATGAATAAAATCTCCAACTCGTGTGTTTTGATATCAAAAAATATGAAAATTCGTTGATAAAGTAAAAAAAAAAAAAAATCGGCAGAGCCTCGTTTTTTTTTCACTTTATCAACTTGTGTTGATATTTTTTGATATCAAAAAACACTCGTAGGAGATTCTCTTTTTAGTACCCGAATAAAATTTCCTCAAGAAAGAAAAGAAAAAGCCGCGCTTCGACCTCTAGATGGCCGGTCACCCCTGGTTTCGATCCCAGGTGTGAGCGTATGTGGCATGGAGATAGGGGCGTCTTCTCAACCTCGTGGGTTTCCTCCGGGTTCAACCCACTGCTAAAGATCCCTACGCAAAAGCGAATTATTGAAATAAAATTAAACCATATAGTCCCGAAATGACCTAGTTTGTGTCGGGTGGACGTTAAACCCCATTTTTATTACTTCAATGTGATTAGCAAATTCCATCCTGATGCTTCTGATTGGAATTTTCTTTATCTCTTCGGTTTCCTCTGTATCTCACACGAAAAGGAACATACCATATAACCTATCAAGTAGAGTTTGCACCACAGTTTCAAACTCCGAATGGAAAAAACAAAGATAGAGGAACTTAAAGTACCGGTATATCTTACACTTATTATTTTGACGTTTTCCGAGATTCTATCCGGATTATCGCCCTTATTGTTGAAATTGTTTGACGTTTTGACATCTGACGTCAACTGGCAGACTATCGCCATTGAAGAGACGACCATTATCAAGATCGGTCGCATTATTTCTGTTACCTCTTTTTTTTTTCAAATCATTTTTAGTGAAGCCTGTACCATAACAGGCCCGGGACTGTACAGCGCAGTGGACGCTTACGGCTGGCCCCCGGATCCATTCACTTGATTTGATATTTTTAGCAGGTTAATCTTATAGGTTTTTGTTTTTCGTGTAGTGCGGTCCCCCTGCACTTACTATTAGAGTAGAGTTTTAGCCCTTCGTACTGTAGAATGTTCTCGTTGTCGGGCTTTGCTCCTGTTTGCTCGCTACACTTATTATTTTTACGTTTTCCGAGATTCTATCCGGATTATCGCCCTTATTGTTGAAATTGTTTGACGTTTTGACATCTGACGTCAACTGGCAGACTATCGTCATTGAAGAGACGACCATTATCAAGATCGGTCGCATTATTTCTGTTACCCCTTTTTTTTTTTTCAAATCATTTTTAGTGAAGCCTGTACCATTACAGGCCCGGGACTGTACAGCGCAGTGGACGCTTACGGCTGGCCCCCGGATCCATTCACTTGATTTGATATTTTTAGCAGGTTAATTTTATAGATTTTTGTTTTTCGTGTAGTGCGGTCCCCCTGCACTTACTATTAAAGATAGGTTGCCAGGCAACGAAACATACGCCCACAGCAGCTAAATCGTCCGGGCAGTCAACAAAGGTTGTCGCATATTTTTACGGTAATGAAGCATTTGTAATACACTAAAAACTGATTAAGAGTAACAACTCATTATGTAATTATCAGAAAATCATTAGAATTTGATTGTTTTTTATAAAGTTTTACCCCACGCTAACAATTAGTATATACATGAAACATTTAATATCATGGATTTAGCTGTTCAGTTATCTCAATTCATTGAAAATCAAAATACTTGTTCGTTTCAACACCTTAAACTCTATGTATCAATCTGAAGTCAATCGGATGGTAACTTTGGCCTCTATAGCGTCACAAGAATTTTTGAAGTTATCAAGGGGATAACTCTGGCAGTAATTATTTGAAATCGCTGAAAATCAATAGGCTTCTTCGTCTCATGACCTTAAACACTGTGTATAAATCTAAAGTCAATCGGATATTAACTTTGGCCTCTAGAGCGTCCACAAGATTTTTTGAGGTGATGAAGGGCCATAACTCTGGCACTAATTATCGGAAATCGCTGAAAATCAATAGGCGTCTTTATCTTATGACCTTAAACACTGTGTATAAATTTGAAGTCAATCGGATATTAACTTTGGCCTCTAGAGCGTCCACAAGATTTTTTGAAGTGATCAAGGGCCATAACTCTGGTAGTTATTATCGGAAATCGCTGAAAAACAATAGGCTTCTTCGTCTCATGACCTTAAACACTGTGTATAAATTTAAGGTCAATGGGATATTAACTTTAGCCTGTAGAGCGTCCACAAGCAATTGTGGAGGCCGGACCGACGGACGGACCGACGGACGGACGGGGGCGACGACAATATACGACCACATTTCAATGTGGGCGTATAAAAAGCAAAGTACCCATCAAAACTAAAACAGGATGCAACAACCAAAGCATTATCGCTAGATCAAACAACATTGAGAACTCCCTAACAAAAAGATTCAAAGAAGAACAATGTTACTTTTGTATCGACTTACAATCCAAATTATATCGGACTTATATCGGGTTGGCAATTCGGATTTCTAGCGAAAAAACATTTTATATTCGTCAGGATATGAACTGCAAGTCACAACATGTGGTGTACATGATGACTTGTTGGGGTTGCAATGAGCGATATATAGATCATTCTAAGTTACTTCTAGAAAAATGTTCTAAAATGCGAACGTATCTCCAAAAGACAACAATAATAAGTAGTTATAAACAACCGCCAGATTTACGAGGGATTTTAACATCATCACGCTTCGATGAGCGGCAGACAACAAATATTCCGAAAGTCGCCAAATATGAAGATAAAAGGTGTAGTTTGTGTGAGGAAATGATAGAAGGGTTGGCAATTCGGATTTCTAGCGAAAAAACATTTTATATTCGTCAGGATATGAACTGCAAGTCACAACATGTGGTGTACATGATGACTTGTTGGGGTTGCAATGAGCGATATATAGATCATTCTAAGTTACTTCTAGAAAAACGTTCTAAAATGCGAACGTATCTCCAAAAGACAACAATAATAAGTAGTTATAAACAACCGCCAGATTTACGAGGGATTTTAACATCATCACGCTTCGATGAGCGGCAGACAACAAATACTCCGAAAGTCGCCAAATGTGAAGATAAAAGGTGTAGTTTGTGTGAGAAAATGATAGAAGGGTTGGAAATTCGGATTTCTAGCGAAAAAACATTTTATATTCGCCAGGATATGAACTGCAAGTCACAACATGTGGTGTACATGATGACTTGTTGGGGTTGCAATGAGCGATATATAGATAATTCTAAGTTACTTCTAGAAAAACGTTCTAAAATGCGAACGTATCTCCAAAAGACAACAATAATAAGTAGTTATAAAAAACCGCCAGATTTACGAGGGATTTTAACATCATCACGCTTCGATGAGCGGCAGACAACAAATACTCCGAAAGTAGCCAAATGTGAAGATAAAGGGTGTAGTTTGTGTGAGGACATGATAGAAGGGTTGGAAATTCGGATTTCTAGCGAAAAAACATTTTATATTCGTCAGAATATGAACTGCAAGTAACAACATGTGGTGTACATGATGACTTGTTGGGGTTGCAATGAGCGATATATAGCAAAAACGGACCAAAGATTATTATGCCCGAGAATGAACCTTCGTCGCCCGCACATTAAGATTCCGCAAAAACCGTACAGTTCCTGTCAGAAGACATTTTGATGTATGTGGGAAAGGAAAATTTAAAGTTTCACCCATTTATAAAATGAACAATTTTGACATGAGTCTTCTGGAAGTTCAGTTGTAAAACCACAATGATGGTGAGGCAAGCAGTACGTGGAAAATGAAGTGAGCAGACGGCACGGCACGCAACGGACAAAGCAATAAGTCCAAAACTTGGACTTGGATTTCAATGTCTAAATAATGGCAGTTGACGTTCAGCCACCGTAACACAAATAACATAGTCACATTCGCTAAGAGTGCAATATTTCTAACAGTATTTTGGTTGAAGTATGTGCTGTCGATGGAGGTTCTTTCTCAGCCTATAAGCATCATTTAGGTCTTTCCTATATACCGTCCTTTGCATCCCGGACACGTTATAAGGTAAATTACACAGTTCGATTGGCAATTCATAGCCTCTTTGATATAAAATGTATGATCATCATTAATTTTTATGGATGGTCCCTCTGGATGTGACAGTTAAGCTACATGCTAACGGCTCCATTGAAACTGATGTGTATTACACAAAAAAAACCCCATCACATCAGTATCTAAATTCTAATTCTTGTCAACCATCTCATAGGAAACAAAACATTCCTTAGAACCTAGCTAGACGAATTTGTACAGTTGTGACTTAGACTTTAAAGCTATTTCAAACTTTCAGTGACAATGCGAAATGTCCGAAATCACAAAGTTGTCGTTTTTTGAAATATTGCAGTAATATTTACAATAATCATCGGATTTGATACAATTTCACATAGCCCGAGACAAGGCACATAGCTACGACTCTTTAGATTTTTAATTATCTGAAATCGCTGAAAATCAATAAGCTTCTTCGTCTCATGACCTTAAACACTGTGTAAAAATTTAAGGTCAATCGGATATTAATTTTGGCCTATAGAGCGTCCACAAGATTTTTTGAAGTGATCAAGGGTCATAACTCTGGCACTAATTATCGGAAATCGCTGAAAATCAATACGTTTCTTCGTCTCATAACCTTAAACACTGTGTATAAATATAAAGTCAATCGGATATTACTTTAGCCCGTACAGCGTCCACGGGCGGACGGACGGAGGTGACGACAATATACAACCACATTTCAATGTGGGCGTATAAAAAAATATTTTTGAATTGAAATATATCCAAAAGCGTTTACTGTTCCATGAATGTTTTTTAGAGACATTCTGTAGGTAGTCTTGCTATATCACAAAAGAAAATTATGAGATACCCATCGCCGATGAAGTGTTAAAAGGGTGTATCTCAGAATTTCTAAGATTACTCAATATTACCTTTTGCATTTCAAAATTTCCACAAATCAAGATACAAAATGTGGACACTTGATACCCAGAACAGTTCTTATTGGTGATAGATACACAGCTTAAACATAAATGTTCATATTAATTGGGAGATTTTAAAAATGCAAAAATGTGTATTTGACTAATTTCCCGAGATACACCCTTTTGATACTTCACCGACGCCATGGTCTTTGGAGAAAATGACCATTGAATTTGAAAACATTTTTATAGGAGTCGGTCAATATTCCATAGGTTTCTATTTAAGAAATAATAGTTTTATGTTTCAGGTTTAATTTTAGTGTTCCGTTTTTTAGGGTTTACAAACGCGGGGCATCAGCCATTATGGGTCTAAAAAGAGTGTTAAAATGGGCACAAAAATTATTTTTGAATTGAAGTATATCCAAAAGTCCCATGAATGTTTTTGTATTTTAGAGACGTTATGTAGTCTTGTAATATCACAAAAGAAAATTATGGGATACCCGACGCTTTTGGAGGAAATGACCATTGAAAAAAGCTTGAAAATAAATTTTCGAGCACTTTTGAGCTACGACACTTTGCTAAGCCAAAGACATCCCACAGGTTTTTCTACTCACAGCAGTTAACAAGAACCAACCAATTAACCTATGGGTAAGCAAGTACTTTGTTATAATTTTTCAGTTAAAGTTCTTGAAAGGCTGTTTTTGAAAATTTGGGTCAATTTTCAAGCTGCAGAATCCTAACTTAACATGTTTTAGTTGTCAATTTTTTTTAATCATCACATATTTTATTCATGCAAATTGAAAATCTATAAACTTACCAGCAATTTTAGAAAAGATAAATATTCTTGAGCAACATCAGGATCACCCATATTAGGTAAAGCACATACAGGACAAGTCCATTTTCTTACATTTCTGTCATTCACACAGATAGCAAAATGTTGTTTCATACAGTACAAACAAATTTTACAGGGACATATATTTAAGCTTGTTATCTGAAAATAAGAGATTTGATATTTTCTTCTAAAACATATATGCTGTCATAAGGTACATAGCATCATACATGGCATATCAAGCTCCCTTTCCATACGCCCACATTGAAATGTGATATACAATAATTAATAGAATACAAATCAAAAAAAACATAGACTTATCCAACCTTTCATCAGTAAAAATACCAACTTCTTCAAGGATGAAGAACAAAATACAAAATGACTGGATTTAACTCATGTGAACCGTGATGCCAATCTGCATCAAGTCTATGATTCCACCGACTTTCTGCTGTATTCAATCTTTTACGATCATTATTAAATAAAATACAAACCAAGTACGAACAATCCAAACCAATAGACAAAATTCGAAGTCCTAAAAAATGTCATAGGCAAAATAGTGTAATCAGCAAATGGACAGTTAGCTGTTCAGTTATCAAAATTTATTAAAAATCAAAATACTAATTCGTCTCGTGACCTTAAACTCTGTGTATCAATCTGAAGTCAATTGGATGATAAATTTGGCCTCTATACGTAGTCCCCTAAACCCGTCAGTACTTGCACCGTGCATCAGTATTACTACAAAGGGTCAATAATAATCATAAGGTTAGTATTTAAGTTAATTTGTTAGTATTCCTTTTTTGTATCAGTATGTAAAAATAATGTGAGTAATTAATCAACTGTGAGTCTATCCAAACTATCATTAGACAGTCGTTTGCGGGAGAGAGTGGTTATTCAAGGCGTAGAATTTTTTCCACCAGTAAATGTTGGGGCGAGAATGGAAAGTGTGTCACGAAAGACACCAAGGGGCTCGAATAAAACAATTTGGAAACACCGGTGTGCGCCACGTAAATAGCCTCTGCAGGGAGGATCTCGTCAATATCATTATAGGGAGAGAGAGAAATGGGGTTTAACGTCCACTCGACACAAACCAGGTCATTATGGGATTAACATATGGTTTCATATGTCTTTTTAAGGGTCTTTAGCAATGGGAGGAAACCGGAGTGCCCGGAGGAAACCCACGAGGTTGAGAAGGCGCCCCTATCTCCATGCCACATACACTCACACCAGGGCTCGAAACCACAGCCGCAAGCCAGAGGTGACCGGCAGCCAGAGGTCGAAGCGCGGCACTCTAGACCACTAGGCCATCCCACCCCCCCCCCTATCATAATAGGGATCATTCACGTGAAACAGACTCTCACACTACCAAGCAAGGGTCATCTTTGCCGTTGTGCGGAAAGCTGTTCAAATAATTGCATCAAAAACAAGGATGCAATTATTACGGACACTGTGTCCGAAACAACGGAGGAAAAATATAAATGATCGATCATGAGCAACTGGAAGGTTTTTTTTGTGAAGGAGTCGATCCTTGCCTCAAACAAAGGCCTGGCCAGTTTTCGCACATTGAATCGTGATGATTTGGCAGAATCTACCCTCAGTACAAAAGACTGTATATTTTCACAACGTTTCAATTTGTCGAATTAGTAGCATAATTCAAGGCAGAGATTGAAAACAGAGACGAGTTCCCAATTATTTTATCCGTGGTACCCCCACAGCTAAAATTAATAAGGAAATAGGTTGTCAGGCAACGAAACATACGCCCACCAGCAGCTTAGTAATTATCAGAAAATCATTAGAATTTGTTTGGTTCTTATAAAGTTCTGGCCCATGCTAACGTTTAGTATACGAAACATTTAATATAGCTGTTCAATTATCAAAATTCATTGAAAATCAAACTCAACCATCATTAGTGTGTAACGACTAACAGGGATATAGTCAAACATCTTTTTAATTCGGAATAAAATTGTAAACATGATTTTTCGTACAATCAGGGGCCATAATTCAGGAAGTTATGGTCTAATGTGCGCGCATACCGAACGGAACTGCGATCTTTGGGTTATAAACTTACATTTCAAATTTCATCAAAATGGGATCAAAATTGTGACCTCTACAGGGTCCACAACCTTGAATCAAGGCTTGATATATCATATTTTTACACTATTCGCATATTAGCGGCGGCCATTTTGTCCGGTAGTTTTGGTCCGATTTTTACGAAATTCGACCTCAACTTTCATTACAGTGTAACGGTGATATAATAAAACGTTTTTTAAAATCGGATAATAAATGAGACCCCTAGAGGAACCACAAGCTAAAAAAGTCAATTTTGCGCACAATCAGGGGCCATAATTCAGGAAGTTACAATCCGATATGCGCAAATATCGACAGGAACCAAGATCTTTGGGTTGTAAACATCTATTTCAAATTTCATCAAAATCGGTTCAAAATTGTGACCTCTATAGGGTCCACAACCTTGATATAACATATTTCACACTATTCACGTACAAACGGCGGCCATTTCGTCCGTCAATTTTGGTCCGATTTTCACGAAATTGAAACTCAACCTTCATTACCATGTAACGGTGATATAATCAAACGGTTTTATAAATAAGATAATAATTTTGACCACTAGCTAAAAAGGGCGATTTTTTTGTACAATCAGGGTCCATAATTCAAGAAGTTACGATCCGATATGTGCAAATATCGAAAGGAACCAAAATCTTTGGGTTATAAATAAACATTTAAAGTTTCATCAAAATCGGTTCAAAATTGTGACCTCTATAGGGTCCACAACCTTGATATAACATATTTTCACACTATTCGCGTACCAACAAAATTTGAACTCAGCCTTCGTTATCATGTAACGGTGATATAATCGAACGGTTTTATAAATCAGATAATAATTTCAACCTCCAGAGGTACCACTAGCCAAAAAGGGTCATTTTTCGTACAATCAGGGTCCATAATTCAAGAAGTTACGATCTGATATGTGCAAATATCGAAAGGAACCAAGATCTCTGGGTTATAAATAAGCATCTCAAAATGCGTTCAAAATTATGACCTCTACACTGTTCACAAGCTGAAAACGTGGTTTTTCGTACCATAGGGTGCCATAACCCATGAAGTTACAGTCCGATACATGCCAATATCGAAAGGAACCGAGATCTTAGGGTGATAAACCTACATTTCAAATTTCATTGAAATCAAATACAAATTGTGACGAACGGACAGGGGCGACGACAATATACGTCCATGTGAAAATATGGGCGTATAAAAATTACTGCATACACAGTAATTTTTCATCCCTCGTTAGTTTAGAATCATTTAAAATTAGAAGTTAAAATGTCTAAGAGCTCGGAGTCGATGCAAATAAGCATAATCATGGCGGCAAATTTCACTGCCTAATATCTTTGCACATTTTTCGGAATAATCGACTCCGGTGCTAAAGATTGACTCTGGCCGATCTGTGACGTCACACGTGCCCAGGTGCCCACCAACACTATATATAGATGGCAACCGCACATCCTCACTTAAGCCTGGGGAGTTCAAATAAAAACAAAACTAGTAGCTGGGAGAAATCTGGGAATGCTGTTCGACTATTTACAGAATTTTTACTATCTTAAATTGATCGCACGCAGTATCATTATTTACCTGGACTAACCTTCATTGGTATCAGATTAACAAATCTTTTTTGAAAGCAAGTTTATAATTATAAAATCATGCAATTAATGAAAACCTATTAGTTTCGTCAATGCTATATTTACTAGACGTGGACGTTTTAATTTATAAATGTATTGTTCCTTACCTGGGTTGTAAATGGGACTATCCAAGAAAATAGTTATTTCCAAATAACAAATGATAACTCACATATCAAATAACATTAATGCAAATAGGGACATGCGCCAGCGTCAACACACGGTGATAATGCTCATTGTTGAACACTGTGTAACAAGCTTGTCGTTGATGTCTTTTGTGATTGAGATTACTAAACATTTTAGTAAATGTCAGACTTTGTTATAAGAATGGCCCAATATGGGCATATAAAAACCGCGCCTCTGCATCATTTTTCTGGAGGGATTGTCTGAGAACCATAATATTTTGTTTGTGTGGCCTAATATCAATGTGGAAATATGTACCTTATTCATTGGAAAGAATCCAAAACAAATTTGGCATTCTTGTTGAAGGTATACTAAAGAGCTTCGAAAATCACCACAATTCCTAACGGCTTCTATAACATCTTCTAGGTTGCACATTTCAAACTCTGCTTTTACCATTTCTTGATCTATAATCTTTATAACAGTTTCAGCTCTACCCCAACTTTTTAGCTTTGCTTCAATAAGCACCATTCTGATACGCCTCTAAAATGTAAAATGATTAAAATATACAATTAAGGGTTCTAGATTTGCCAACAAATAGAGAAAAACTAATAAAAAGTACATGGCAACATAAATACGTCAAGAAAGACTATTTATTCTTTTTTAAAAAAATTATTTTAGTGAAAGCTATATAACAGGAGACAGCTTTATGGATAACATTCACTGCAACATTTCAATGAGGTTAGTCAATTCAGAAAGTTTTAGCCAAATATTTTATATCATATTAATGCGTTCGCGAGACAACCATGCAAAATTGAAAAAAAGCGGCACAAGCGATATCGGGCGATTTTGGTCAAACTTTGTGGAATTGGTCATTGGGTACCCCGCATACCCCACATGAAATTTGGGGGTCACCAACCTTTTAGTTAGAGAGAACCAGCTATGACCATTTTATACTGAAAAAACGTTATTTTTTTATGATTTATGGCCTAAATTCAAATAATTCTCATAAATTGCCTGATTATATTTTATTATTTCTCATTATTTTTCATGAAAGGTATTGTCAACTACTCTCATAAAAAAATGACCAATAAATTTTTCCGACATAGTTTGGACCATGAGAAATTCATGTAGATAGGTAGTTTTTGCTCTAAGGTGATACATATGAACTTTATGGTGCTATATCTCCACCACTGCGGGGCTGAGGATAAATCCATTAATAATGGAGGTTGAGGTCAACTAATACTAATATTTGGTTTTGAAAAAATCACTAGCACAGATCTCTTTAATACTGAATTCGACGATCGAAATTAAGGAAAATTACTAATTTTCTGACATTATTTCACAAATAAAATCGGTCTTTGCCTGTGTTTTTAGGTTTGAATTAGCCTCATTCACCATCGACCAGTCGGGGCCGGAACAGATCATCGGCCAGGTTGTTGAAGTTGGGATTGGAATCCAGCCTGTCAGCATCCAAGATGGCGGCGTCCCCCGTTTGCTCGTTTTCCCGTCTTTTTCCACGAATAAAATGCGGTTTACTAGCCAGTTATCCTTCAGAAACTACAATTGTGAATTTACGCGCATGCAACAAAGACATTACAAGCCATTTACAGCGGCTTCATTTGCCAAAGACTGATGTAAACTCGGAATGGATGCTTTTACTCGACAGATCTGGAAATTTTGATTTTCATAATGATGACTTTATAAATAGTCTGACTGTTTGTCCGACCCATAGATATCAACTTGGACTGTGCTGGAGTCCCTCTAAATTATGCTCTCACCCCCTACATCATGGTAAAGGCAAACCAACACAGTCTTCTCTATTTGAATACTGTTGCCTTCATTACATAGTAATCTTAGTTCACCTGTGTACAGTATAAATTATGTTTTCCTTCCAAAATCTTATACGGCACTAATACCGTATCTGTACAAAATCTTATACTTTACTATAGATTATTTGATCACATGATATATTTTGCATATTATAGAATTCAGACTTCATTAAATGTATAGTACAGGTCTGAGCATCTCTGGGTCTGTGTACTTCCATGGAATTTAGTTTGCTTCTTGGCTACTTTTCCTGGTCTGTAGATTTGACCTAGAGCTGCCTAGACAGCTCCATGTCCATATCTAATATGAAAGTAGAAAATATTGTTTGCGAAATTATTCAAACTTCGATGTCGAAGTCGATGTAGTACTATGTAGTTTAATTTTGCACCTAGAAGACTATTTTACCTATTATACTGGAGTCTATAATTACAATGAAACTCTCCAATTGCCTGTAACAAACGTATCACTTGCAGATTAGTTAAAATTTAGTATTGGTGTTCTTCATGAGACTCGTAGATTCCAGGCTGAGCATATTGAACCGATACGTATTATTATTATTTGGTGAAATATTTGCAATCTTGAAATTGAAAAATTTATGTTAAATATTTTGTTGTTTTGGTGATTTTCAAAATTCACATTTTCAAAAATGAACGTATTTGATGAAACAATATATTATTATATTGAGTTTTCATTCCGTAATTATCTTCTCATATTTTAATATGAGAAGAAACCATGTGCTGCAATTCACGGAGAATCTTTATTGATGATGATGGTATTGATTAGGTACTGTTGATACTGTTGATGCAGGTTGTTGGAAGCGTGATTATTGGAAAACTTCGTAAAGTGTATCCTTCCCTTCTGGAAGGGATTATGGCGGCGTTTAAGACATGCATAACAGGCGGTATTCGCGTTTATGCATGTCCAAAACTGCATTTTTCATCTCTATAAGCAGCAAGGATCCAATAATACCGGGGGACACCTTTTGAAAAATTTTCTGAGACCATATTCTGATATCAAAGTCTCCCCTCCTTATCTATCCAATCGGAGACTTGATATCAGAAAATTCAATAGCAGATTAACGGTGGGGTCGATATCAGTAATTTTCTCACAAGTGCCCCCTGCTGATACAGATCTCGGATTTTTTTTGAAAATCGCTTCTAAAACTCAGGTCAGCTCAGATTCATGAGTCGTTATTCCACTCGATTTCCGATTGAATTTTTCTTGTATTTGGATCAGTACCCCATACACCAGTCATTTTTCGTTCGAACTTGTTTTTTGAATATGAGGACTCTCTTCGGGTGTATGTGTGGTGTGTGGTATACCCCCTCAATTTGCATTTCAATGCTCTAATACAAAAGTTTATAGGGCTTAAATGGTGTTTTATCTGTCAAAAAATGAGAAAAAAATCATCATTTTGGAATCGAAATAGTTATTTTTTTACTGCTAAGTGGTTCGAGTGCTACCCAATTTTTTTCTTGATCGTAATACTATAGATAAATACCTTTTCACTCAGCATTCCAAAAAAATTCATATTCCCGCAGTGAGATATGGTTAAAATGCTATCACCTACATAATTATGCTATTTTTGGTACCTTCCAGCACTAAGACCCTAAACCAGGAATCCCTCTAAGGGGGTCCATCAAACTTTCAGGAAATACACTGAAGGCCCATATCTACTACCCTATCGAGTTTCATTCATCTACCTTATCTACTTGAGTTGTAACAAATAACTGAAAAATAGCATTAAATTGTTGATTTTTCATGTTTTTTTCTATCTTATAATTTCAATTATTTTTCTAGGGTCTAATAATTGTTCAATTGATCTCATATTATGTCGGTGGACTTTTTGGGGGTTAGCCATCATACATAAAAAATTTGGTGAAATTTGGTCAACCATGTGCCGGCCCCTGCATGGTGCTCTCGCAGACGCGATGAAAGCTTATTGTTTCTGTTAAAATTATTATTAGGCTTTCACCATTTTTAATGGTGAAAGGCTATTGTTATTACTAAGATTATTAGTAATCATACGAAAGCGTATTATTTCTATTAAGGTTATTATTAAGCTTTCGTATTACATATGAAAGCTTATTGTTTCTGTTAAGATTATTATTATTTTTTTTTTTTTTGTTTTATCCACAAATCGGATTTCTCAGAATCTAACCACAGTATCTTTATGAAACGTTTACCTATCCCCCTAAAAATGGGTGGTGGCTATTGATTAAATATATTTTCAAAACGTTTTACGAATCCGAATCACCGAAATTTATTGTTTTTTGACCGATTTTACTAAATCTTTTTTCTTTGAATACCTTGAAAAAAATCATTGTCATCAGCAGTTTCACATTTTCGAAAATCCGTCGCTGTGATTTCGAACCGGAAGTTGAGACCAATTTGACAACTTCTTTAATAGTTGTACGATTTTCCTGAAATTTAGTATATAAGTAGATCTTACCGATGCAACTTCAAAAATATGATTAGAAATTATCTCCCCTTGACGAAATTAAGGATCAAAGTTTTCAAAAAAAATCAACGAAATATAGATCAGAATGACCTAATTTTTTTTTTCGATACTAGATAAGTAATTACAGATTTGTACACAAAATATGAAGTTTGTCGATCGAACCGGAAGTGCCACCATCTTGAAATGTGAAAAGTCTGTAAGGCTTTTTTGCTATTTTACTTACAGGGGAGTTATATTTTCTGAATCCTTGAAGGAAGGCCTAAAAAACGTTCAGAGTAGAATTTTGATTTAGGTCAACTGGTAGTCACCATTTTGAAGTGAATATGAAACATAGTGAAAAACCGACATTTACGGACTTCTAAACAAACACAATAGGGCATAGTATCTTCAATGCGTCTCCTATGTCTGAAATTAATACATTTCACTATAGCTGGGATACGGGTCGAATTTTTGGTATTTGAATATTTCAAAAATTCGATTTTTGCCTTTGATGTTTTTGGTGCCGACGAAGTTCTTTACGAGTGAAAAATCACATTAACTCCACTAGATTGTGACCGATTTTAATGATTTTTTTTTCTTGTTCGGATTATTCATATGACCCATGACATGTGACAAGAAGTGACTGTGAATACGAAAGCTTTCATATCGGCATGGGACAGTAGCAGATCTAGTAGGCTTTCAAGACTGAAAGCCAATAGAGATTACTGTGATTATTATTAGGCTTTCAGACTTTCAAAGACCACTGTTTTTATTAAAAGTATTAGGCTTTCAGTTTGTCTGAAAGACTATTGTTTTTACTAAAATTATTAAGCTTCCATATTACATATGAAAGCTTATTGTTTCTGTTAAAGTTATTAGGCTTTCAGACTTTCGTCTGTGATTACTAAAATTATTATCATTAAGCTTTCATATTACATATGAAAGCTTATTGTTTCTGTTAAGATTATTATTGTTATTATTTTTTTTGGTGTTTTGTCCACAAATCGGATTTCTCAGAATCTAACCATAGGATCGTTCTGAAACTTTTACCTATCCCCCAAAAATGGGTGGTGGCTGTTGATTAAATATATTTTCAAAACGTTTTACGAATCCTTTGTGACTATTTGACCTATTTTACTAATTCTTTTTTCTTTGAATACCACGAAAAAAAATCATTTTCGTCTGCTGTTTTACATTTTCGAATATCGAAAATTCGTCGCTGTGATTTCGAACCGGAAGTTTAGACCAATTTGACAACTTCTTTCATAGTTGTACGATTTTCATGAAATTTAGTATATAAGTAGATCTTTAGTATATAATTAGATATTTTCTAAATTATCTCCCCTTGACGATCAAATTTTTCAAAAAAATCAAAGAAATATAGGCCAGAATGACCTAATTTTTTTTTTTGATACTAGACAAGCAATTTCTGATTCGCACACAAAATATGGAGTTTGTGGATCGAACCGGAAGTGCCACCATCTTTAAAAGTGAAAAATCAAAAAGGCTTTTTTGCTATTTTACTTACAGACTCGGGAGTTATACTTTCGGAATCCTTGAAGGAATGCCTAAAAATCTATCGTATCAGAATTTTGATTTCGGTCACGTGATGGTCACCATTTTGAATTGAAAATGAAAAGTAGTAGCAATTTGAAGGGCCGAGAATTTGAAACACAATAACTCCCCTTCTAATTAAGCTAGAATGTTCAAACTTGGTGTAGACGTTTACTAGGTCAATGTCATGATTAAGTTCAAAGATGAGCATTTTCTTCTTAGGGTAAGCAGAGATAGGCATGCTGATTTGTTGATTCTTTAGGGCACGATAACTTCGGTTATAATGAAGAGAGGGCGGTGAAACTTTTGTCAATAGAGAGTCCAATAGCTAGCCTATTGTGTGAAATAATTGTATCATTTATTTTAAATATCAGGGATAGGCGAAAAAAAGAGATTGAAAATCCAAAAAGTCGTATTTTTACAATTTGGAGCATATCAACGGATGAAAGAGATTAGGGTATCGTTGCGTTGCACGGGAATTGGAGTATCGTATGGTACCCATTTCATAAAAATACGATGACCCGGATGTAAAATATCGCACGCTGAAAATCAAGTATTTTCTGATTTGGAGCGTTTTTAGACGCCTTTATCTCGAAAACTGCTCCAGCGATTTTTCTTAAACTTTATCTATCGATGGTCCTTCCGGTAGTCTTTAGCATGGATTCAAATATTTGGAATAGGACAAAAAAGAGGCATTCCACGTCAAGTGTACACACTTTCCGAGCGAAAATTGACAAGACATCTTAGATTTCGTTTATTTGATGTCTAATGGTGAGGTGGGATGAAAAAAGTGTAAAAACCAAATTTCAGGCGAATCGACCCAAAAATGACGTTTTTGTGGCCGACCAAATTTGGGGCCAATCCGGTGGGCCAATAACCTTGTAACAGCTATAATTTCCCTCCTAATGGTCTGATTTTCATAACGTTGGTACCAAAATGATCAGGAAATCAGGACCTTTCATTTGATGTATTAAACGATGTTATCAGATAATGGTTTCAAAGGCTTTTTTTATTTGTTTGACCTTGAACTTTGACCCTGTCCGGGCAGAAAATCTGATGACCTCAATTTTTTCTCAAAATCATGTTCTATATATAACCCACCTGTATGCCAAAAATGAAAATGGGATCTCTATGGGATCATGCCTAAAAATGCTTTCAAAAATGCCACCTGGGTTGAGTCTGCATGGTTGAGCCTGTGGTCAAGTGTATGTTTGACTGGTATCCAGCATCTTCTGAGAAGCGAAAGTGAATATTTTCTGTTATTTCAAAAAAGGAAAATTTTGAATAATGGATTTAACTAGTAAAAAGGGGGAGTTTCGTAAGTTTTGTGCAGATCCTTTCAAATGCCACGGCAAACTGAAGCTGAAGGACCTGAGAGATGTGTCTAAAGTAATGATTTTCTACTTCACCGATGGCTGCGCAGCCCAATATAAGACCTGTAAATCGTTTCTGAATCTTTGTTTGCACGAAAAGGACTTTGGTGTGAAAGCTGAGTGGCATTTTTTTGCTACCAGCCGCGGGAAGGGGCCGTCAGATGGGGTGGGAGGCACCATCAAAAGGGAGGCAACTAAAGAAAGTCTACGGCGCCCTTACGATAAACAAATTATTGCACCAAGAGACTTGTTTGACTTTGCCAATGAAAACTTAACAAATATAAATTTTTGCTTCGTGACAGAAACCATGTACGACTCGGAAAAAGTGAAGCTGGCAGGTAAAGCGGAAAAGGCCAGGACTATCGGCGGTACTCTCAAGCTGCACAATTTCGTGCCGTTGTCTGAAACGTGTCTCCGTGTCGCAGAATTCAGTTCCTCGGTGGACTCTAGAGTTGAAACTGTTGTAACTTCCGGTTCGGCACCGAGATTTAAAGGACCTTTGGCGGGATACGCCACGGTACGTTATGACGGACACTGGTGGCTATCCTACATAGAAGAAGCCTTTGACGACACACATGAAGTTAAAGTGAAATTACTTCACCCGAGTGGACCCGCAAAAAGCTTTGTGTATCCCCAGACGACAGAAAGGTGTCTCCTCGACATCAGCGACATGCTCCTCAAAGTTGACCCTCGAACATCTACCGGCACAACGTATGAACTGTCAAAGAAAGAGATTGCAGATTCCAGCAAGGCTTTAGAAAAACGTCAGTGAATTTAAAGTTCCCTGAAATGAAAATTTCAATTGAAATGGTGAAATTTGACGTCAGTTTATGAGTTAGAAGTCATAAATCAAAGATTATGTACTTTACTGCTCACCACTCAACCATACTTGTACACTCAAGCTATCGCTATCGGATGATAGCCTACAGTCAGGGATGCCTATTATACCATGTGTGTTGCTTTGTAATATTGAGCTCCAAAGTTTAAATTGAGAAACCCTATGACTTTGGCCTTCATTTTCCCCCTGATCCCATAGAGATCCCATTTTCATTTTTGGCTTACAGGTGGATGATATATAGAACATGGTTTTGAGAAAAAATTGGGGTCATCGGATTTTCTGCCCGGACAGGGTCAAAGGTCAAGGTCAAACAAATAAAAAGAAAATATGAAAACATTATCTGATAACATCGTGTAATACACCAAATGAAAGGTCTTGATTTCCTGATCATTTTGGTACCAAATTTATGACAATCGTGCGGTAAGGAGTAAAATGATTGCTGTTGGAAGGTTCTTGGTCCACCGGATTACACAAAAATTGGGTCGGCCCAAAAAACTAACACATTTGGTTTTCAAACCTGAAACTTCACATAAATTGTTCTCTCGGTGGGGCTAACATTTGGAGAAAAATTGAAGAGAATCTGTTACCATGGTGTCAATGAGGTGTGTACACTTGACATGGAATGCCCCAAAAGGGACTGAAAATCGAAAAAAGTCGAAAAATCGTTAAATTTGGGGAAATGCTCTACTATTTTTTTATTTGAAGAGATTTTCAAAAAAAGGATATAAATTCGAATAGCTGACCTAATAACGGTTCTAACGATGTATAATATGTACGTAGTTATTGAAATTTAATTTTCAATATTTTGACATTTTTACATTTCTAACACTTTTGAACATAGGATTTCTCAGAAGTGTTTTATTTAATCGTATAGTGTAGTATATCATTAGAGAGCCCCGTTCCCATGCAAACTCCAAAACTGGATGTGAAAACTACTCGACAATGATTCGTATACCGGAAGTAGTTCAAAAAACGACAAAAAATGTAAAAAAGATAAAAAAAATTGGAGCTCTTGCCAAAAGTTCGAATTCTGCGTCACATATTAGCGGACCAGAATAATTAAAGTGTCGTTGGATAGTTCCATTAATAGACGATCGTATAACATCTAAATAACACGAATTTAATTCTTAGGAAATAAATTATGGTACGCCGAAAACTAAGTATTTTCCGTTTTGGAGCATTCTGAGACGCCTTTTTCTCGAAAACGACGCCTACGATTTTTCTAAAATATTTTTTACTAAGAGTCCTATCGATGGTCTAAAGTGTGCATCCGAAATTAAAAGCATTGAAATATTATAGGTGGTCCGAAAATGGCCTCAATCTGTGAAAAAAGTTGAAAAATCATTAAATTACCGAAAATGCTATTTCTTTATCGTTTTTTTTTCGAAAATTACTCAATGAATGTTTTTGACATTTCTGGTACAAGAAGTTAGATATCTAATCAACTTGTTAAAGCTATTCGGACAATGATCGAAAAACCGGAAGTAGTCGAAAAAATCTCCGATATTTTGAATTTGTTTTACATTTTTACAGAAAACTTTTTTATTTATGAATATCTTTTGGTGGTAGTTTACACATAGTTAAAGTATCACCATACTTGAGCAGAAGTGAGAAAGAATTTTGTCTCGGTAATTTTCTTTAGTCGCCATTGGCTAATTTAGTTTTTCTTACCTAGATTAATTATTTATTGTCCGATTTGTATAAAACAAAGTGCATATGCTCAGTGGTCTCAATTGTAATCTTTTTTTTGTTACCGTGAAATATTTCTGCAGGCAAAGGACGTGGCGTAATATTAACAAAAACTACAATTTTAACAGTTCAGTACCACTTTTTGAAAGTAAATATTATTTTTTTCGAAATCTGATATAGCAAAAAGGATGCGCGCTTTTAAGGGGCACAAATCGTTAGCTCCGATTTTTCAATTTCAATTTCATTTTCGGGCAATTTCGAATAAATGTAAAAAAAAGTGTGAAAATCAGTTATTTACAACCCATTCAACGTCTTCATATTTTGAACTATTTATTCGTAACTTTCATAAACTCGTAGTAATAATCCAGGCGAGGAGAATGTGTGCAAAAAATAGTTCGTAATATGAGCAATTGCTGAGAAATATGCAATTTTGCATACATCACTTTTCACGTTATTTTGCCTATAAAAGAGTAAAAAATTATCCGATTTTCAATATCTTTTTTTCATTCGATGCCTAATGATACTATGAAAAGGCAGCAAAATATGTCACGCTGAAAATCAAGTGTTTTCTGATTTTTAGCATTTTTGGACGCCTGTATCTCGAAAACTACTCCAGTGATTTTTATTAGGCTTTCAGACTTTCGTCTGAAAGCCTATTGAGATTACTAAAATTATTATTAAGCTTTCATATTTCATATGAAAGCTTATTGTTTCTGTTAAGATTATTATTATTTTTTTTTTGTGTTTCTCCTGCAAATCGGATTTCACAGAATCTAACCATAGGATGTTTCTGAAACTTTGACCTACCCCCCCAAAAATGGGTGGTGGCTGTTGATTAAATATATTTTCGAAAGGTTTTGCAAATTCGAAATCACCGAATTTTACGAACGAAAAAAATAACAATGCATAGTCGTAACTTTGAAAACCTTGACGAAAACCAATTTCACCTGCAATTTCAAATTTTCGAATTTCGAAAATTCGTCGCTGTGATTTTGTTCCGGAAGTCATGATCAATTTGACAACTTCTTTAATAGATACACGATTTTTATGAAATTTGGAATGTAAGTAGATCTTACCGATGCGAGTTTAAAAATGACTTTTAAAATTTTCTAAATTATCTCCCCTTGGAGAAATTGAGGGTCGAAATTTTCAAAAAAATCGACGAAATATAGGTCAGATTATCTTGAATTTTTTTTTAGGTACTGCCTACGAGACCACTGATTAGTAGTGTACACAAAAAATGGAGTTTGTAGCTCAATCCGGAAGTGACACCATCTTGAAAAGTGAAAAATCCCTAAGGCTTTTTTTCTATTTTACTTACAGACACGAGAATTATATTTTCTGAATCCTTGAAGGATAGCCCCAAAATCGCAGGGAGCAGAATTTTGATTTAGGTCAACTGATGGTTGCCATTTTGAAGTGAATATGAAAAGTAGTAGAAATTTGAAGGGCTGAGACTTTGGAGCACAATAACTCTCATTCTAATTAAGCTAGAATGTTCAAACTTGTTGTAGACGTTCACTAGGTCAATGTTATGATTGAGTTCAAAGATGAACATTTTCTGCTTAGGGTAAGCAGAGATAAGCATGCTGATTTGTTGATTCTTTAGGGCACGATAACTTCGGTTATAATGAAGGGAGGGCGGTGAAACTTTTGTCAATAGAGAGTGTAATAGCTAGCCTGTTGTATGAAATCATTGTATCTTTTTTTTAAATATCAGGGATAGCCGAAAAAAATAGATTGAAAATCCAAAAAGTCGTATTTTTACAATTTGGAGCATGTTTAGAGGTCTTTCTCGTAAAGTCAACATACTATTTTTTGGGAACTTCTTCTACAAAGAGTCTTATTGGTAGTCTTTTATATGAAACCATCGATCAACAGTCCAACATATCAGGAGTAGAAGAACAAAAGCGAAACATGCAGTGTGGGTGACATGGTGTATGATGTCCAACCTCGTGGGTTTTCTCCGTGTTCTTCGGTTTCCTCACAACGGCTAAAGACCAGTACGCGCAAGGGGGGGGGGGGGTTTAAATAAAATTTAAAAACATATGTTAGTCCCGAAATGACCTAGTTTGTGTCGAATGGACGTTAGGCCGCATTTCTCTTTTTCTCTTTTATTTTTAAAGTTTTGTAATAATCGGTTGGTAATCAAAGGTACTGTAAACAGAAAATTTCGCCCGGTTGTAATGTTTCTCACTTTAAAGTCAGCAATTTGCCGATTTTAAGGGGCAAACGTTTATTGCGAACGCTTAAGCTGGTCAGGGGGAGCTTATTTTTAAAAGTTTTGTAATATTCGGTTGATAACTAAAGGTACCGTGGAAATTAAACTGTTACAATAGAAAATTTGGCCCGGTTGAAATGTTTCTCGCTGTAGGTCAGCAATTTGCCGATTTTAGGGAGGTTGCGTGGCTGAATGGTTAGCACGTGCGCTCTGTATCATAACGTCTGTCATTGAGTCAACTGGCGTTGTTTCGATTTCTTGGTTGTACGTGACAAGGAGTATGGTCGCCTGTCCAACCTCGTAGGCCGTAACCGCCGCTGCCCGGGTAAAATTTCCCTCATTGCACACTTTATGGCATATGCCCGTCTTCATTAGCCCATTTTAGGAACACAACAGTCGGACGTTAAACCCCATTCAATTCCATTTCATTTTCTCTATGTTGCTTATTTATTATAGTGGATAAATATTTTTCTGGTTCTAGCAATTATTTAATTTCTGCATAGAAATCTTGCTTTGGCCAGTTTTTTTATTGCAGAGTGCCATTCTTGTTTAAACAAACATGATCTTTTGTTTAAAACATGCTTAAGAAGTCGTCACGATTTCCTACTTATAACCAAACATATTGGAAATATTAGTCTGGCATTATTAAATCCTAATTTTATTGGTCTTATTTAAAATTAAACTTTCATTTAACTATGAACAACCCTTAACGTGTCTCTTTAAAACTATTAAGTACTCTAAAACAGTAGCTCAACCTTTTGACCTAAACTCATTAATTTACCATTTTGTTGTGAGCGACTTCTTATTCTTCCTATATGACATATTGCACATGTCTGATTTCAAAGGGGGGTTGGGTGGCTGAATGGTTAGCACGTCATTGAGTTAACTAGCGTGTTTTCGAATGCCCGGTTGTACGTGACAAGGAGTAAGGTCGCCTGTCCAACCTGCCATTTTTAATTTTTTTTCCCGCCATTTTCATACCATTTTCTCATCCGTCTAATTACAGTAATACAAGTTTCAGTTATTTCCCTTTAGTTTTCAGATTATTGTTATGCCTGGATGCAATGTTTCATACTATATTTAGACTTGTAACTTCGCGAGTTTTTGACCAATTTTAATAATTTTTTCTTCTTATCCTTTTATTTAGGATATTTGATACAATCAATGACACGTGACGATGAATATGAAAGCTTTCATATCTGCATGGGACAGTAGCAGACCTGGTTATTATTATTATTATTATTTACCGCGGGAGCCTAGATCACCATGATCGAAAACAGATATCGATCTGGAATTAGATTTTCTGTCGGGAAACCATCTGGTGGCTACTTGATAAAATATTTTTGAAATTTCTGCGCATACCGGAAGTGACCGAACTTTGTATTTTGTCTAAAAATTGAAAATTGGCCATAGTTTCGTCAATTCTTTATCCATTTTCAAACAAATTACCTTTTTGGAATCCCCGAATCTTTTCTTAGACAATGGCTATCTCACATTTTTCAATTTCGAACATTTGTCTATGACTTTTAGCGTTCGAAAATTGAAAACATGTTGTTTACGAGACAATTTTTGTTATTTTTCAAAATTTTCAAATTTGACCTACATTTTTGGATACCTGAAGTCCATGCGATTCCAGTAATATAAGTTTCATTCAGAGTTATCGCCCTTTATTTTTCGATTTTTTTCGAATTTTATTCCCATTTTGTGAGCTCGGGTTTCGTTTTATGGCAGAATTGACGTTTCTGAAACTTCTGGAACATGAAGTTATAGTCCAATACCAACGAATAAAGCAATTTCGACAAGAATCCTTAAACCGGAAGTGGTCGAAATAATGTGCAATATTTTGAAAAAAATGCAAAAAATGAATATTTTTGGGAAAAACGCGATTTCTCCGCCCGATATCAATGGATTAAAAAAATTAGGGTACCATTGGACTGCACTAGGATTGTACTATCGTATGATACCAAATTCATACGGATACTATGAACAGGCAGCAAAATATGGCACGCTGAAAATCAAGTATTTTCTGATTTTTAGCATTTTTGGACGCCTGTATCTCGAAAACTACTCCAGCGATTTTTATGAAACTTTCTCTATCGAGAGACCTTGTGGTAGTCTTGTGTACGAAACATTCCATTACGACTTTGAAATATCTGGAATAGGTGAAATAACGCACCGTTTTAACTGTAAATATTTCACTGCTTTTGTGTATCTTGTATTTTGTATTTCTTCTTCTTTTTTCTTTGTCTAATGAACACACGGACATGCTTACTACAACAACTAATGATTATATGACTGAGACCCATCCAACCCACTTTCACAATCCTTTGATTAGTAGTTATATATACTACTGTTTGCTATTTCAAAAGGACTGATTGTGTGAGAAAGTGGTTTGATGGGTCTCATACATCGAAAGTATTATTGCTTTATATATGTATCCCAAAAGACATTTTCTTATATCCTTCGTTTACTTATCTATTTGATAATGTTTACATTCTCAAATCACTTCTATTAAAATCCGGCGATATAGAACTGAATCCCGGCCCCAACATTGAAAATATAGATCCGCTATCGGTATTCCATCTTAACACACGAAGTATAAGAAATAAACTTGACCAAATATTCGAAATAGCAGACGATTTTTATGTGTGTGGTTTTACTGAAACACATTTAGACGACAAAATAAGTCACGAGTGTTTATTAAGAACTGGTTTCCACAGTCCCTTTCGAAAGGATAGAAATTCAAACGGTGGTGGTATTTTGGTTTATATTAACGAAACTTTATTTTGCAAAAGAAGGAACGATTTAGAACATAAAGACACAGAAATCATATGGGTAGAAATCAAATTCAAACATAGGATCATCTTAATAGCAACAGCATACAAACCACCGAATGCTAACTATGAATTTTGGTCTCGTTTAGATACATCAATTGATACAGCGTACCAAACTACTGACACTGTTATAATTCTAGGTGATTTGAACATCGATCTTATCACTACAAAAAACAGTAAGTTACATGATTTATTGTTATCAAACTCGCTAAGAAATGTTGTTTTAACGCCAACAAGAGTTACGTCCACAACATCTACTTTATTAGACGTCACTTTAACCCCACTAGACCTAAACGTTTGCTTAAGTGAAACTATAGATTTTGATAAACATATTTCTGATCATAAAGGTGTTAGTTGTGTTATAGATATTAATGTTAATACTACGGCAAGTTTTACAAGAGAAGTAACTATTTATAAGCAAGCGAATTATGACAAATTCAACAATCTTATATATGATTTTGACTGGATAAATCGATTTAATTTTCTCAATTTAGATGACGCAACTGAATTATTTTACGATACTCTAAATCAGTTTATCAACGAATGCATCCCCAAAAAACGCGTGACAATTCGACCTTCTGACAAACCATGGTTTAATTCCGAAATACGAAAAGCGATTAGAAAACGTGATAGGTTACGAAGAATTTCTATTCAAACAAAAAAACTGAAGGATTTGAATCGGTACAAAAAACAAAGAAATAAAGTAAACAATCTAAAAAAACAATTAAAATCTAAATATTATAATAAACTTGTTTCAACTATCACCGAACCGAATAATACGTCTAGTGATTTTTGGTACTCAATGAAAAATTTATTAGGTCAAAATGTTAAAACTGTTATACCGACTTTAATATCAAATACAGATGGTAAAGTTGCATACACTGACTGCGAAAAAGCCGAATTACTAAATTCCTTTTTTATATCCGTATCCAATAATGAATCACTAAGCGACTCATTAGAATTTCGTTCTAAAACAAACTCTATATTTAAAATGCCCGAGATTCAAAATTCTGAAATAACTGACTTAATTTTAGATCTTGATATCAGAAAAGCAAACGGCCCTGATAGAATAAGTAATCTCCTCTTAAAGCATCTAGCAAAGAGTATCTCTATCCCCTTATCTCTACTATTTAATAAATCCTTAAAAGAGGGAATATTCCCAAAGATATGGAAACAAGCTAATGTTATGCCCCTATTTAAAAAAGGTGACAAGTCCGATGTTACCAATTATCGACCTATATCGTTATTAAGTGCTATTAGCAAATTACTTGAAAAAATAGTTTTTAAACACATCTACAATTATTTTCATTTTAATAATTTACTAAATTCCTATCAATCTGGCTTTAGACCTAAATTTTCGACTGTACACCAACTTATTGAATTATACGATAGCATATTGCAGTCATTAGAAAATGGCGAAAGTTCATGTTTCATCTTTTGTGACATCTCTAAGGCATTTGATAGAGTGAATCACAATGGCTTACTAAAAAAACTTTCTAGTTACGGCTTAGATGGTACTTTTCTCCATTGGCTTAGCAGTTATATAAGCGATAGAAACCAAACTGTTTTTGTAAATAACGCTTACTCGTCGACCCTATCACTTAATTCTGGAGTTCCACAGGGCTCTGTATTGGGTCCGTTTTTATTTCTTGTATACATAAACGATATTCAAGATTCTTTGGAAAATACAGCCAGATTATTTGCCGATGACACCGCCATTGGTTGCGCTAAATCTAATGTATATGAAATAGAAAATTCATTAAACGCTGACTTATCCAAACTAAAGTCGTGGTCCAAAGATTGGTTGATAAATTTTAATCCTTCTAAAACCATTTCAGCAAAACCTCCGAGAACGCCCCAACTTTATATTTTGGTAATGAATCATTAGATGTTGTAGTTAACCACAAACACCTTGGCGTTACTCTATCAAATAACTGTAAATGGTCCGAACATGTCGATAATATCTGTAAAGCTGCATCTAAACGTTTAAATATATTAAGAAAATTTAAATATACCTTTAAGCGAAAAACACTAGAAATTATTTACAAATCTTTCATAAGATCCGTACTGGAATACGCGTGTGAATTGTGGGATTGTTGTAATGTATCTGATCGCGATAAACTTGAAAAAATTCAACTCGAGGCAGCTAGAATTATTACAGGACTCCCAAAATACTCAAGTAAAGAATCTTTATATTATGAAACTGGCCTGGTTAATTTGTCAGAACGTCGCAGGATAAGAAGACTGTCTCTCCTCCACAAAATTATTTATAACAATTCTCCACACTATCTTACAGATATATTAACAGAGCTACACACGTCAAAGCACAATTATAACCTACGTAACAATGCTGATATTCCCGTTCCGTTTTGTAAATCCACATTATACCAAAAGTCATTTATACCCTAAACAATAAGAGACTGGAACAACTTACACGAATCTATAAAAACAATTCCTGATATTTAACACTTTAAATCTATATTAAATAATACCAACAATGACAATGTAGCGCCCAGTTTTTTTCAATCCGGTAACAGAAAAGAAAATATTATACATACTAGAATGCGTCACCAGTGTAGTTCGCTAAATTCTGATCTCCATAAAATTAAATTGATTAATAGCCCTCAGTGTAATTGTGGATATCCAAATGAAAACGCAAACCATTTTCTTTTACAGTGTAAGCAATTTAATAGTGAAAGAGCAAAATTATTTGAATCCCTGACCCAATTCCCTACGATTAATGTGCACACACTATTGTGGGGTGACAGCAATTTACCCAACCACCTAAATAATTCATTGTTCGGAAAAGTGTGTTCATATATAAAAACAACTAAACGTTTTAAATGTTGTTTGTAAGCTGTGTTCACTTGCACCCTGTTCATTTATGTTTTTTTTTTGTTTGTCTGTTATTTATTATGTACATTAGATCAATATTTGTTACATTTCATAATTCCTTAAGTAAGCTGCGCTATATATTACATTTATACAATTTCTGACTATGGAAAGGACGTTTGTAAGTTTTAATAACTTTTGTCCAATCCAATTGTATCAAGAATTTTTTTTTTTTTTGTTGATGCAATAAAATATGTTTAAACGCACTGAAAATCGAAAAAAGTCGAAAAATCGTGAAATTTTGGAAAACGCTCTACTATTTTTTTATTTTAAGAGATTTTCGAAAAAAGGTTGTATATTCAGATAGCTGACGTAATTACGATTCTAACGATGTATAATATGTATGTAGTTATTGAAAGTTAATTTTCGATATTTTAAATTTTTTGCATTTTTCTCACTTTTGGACATAGGATTTCTCAGTGGCATTTTATCTGATCAGAAAATGTAATATATCATTACAGAGCCCTATGGCTATTTTAGTACCCAAACCGGCTATTGAAACTATTCCGACAATAATAACCATACCGGAAGTATTCAAAAAATAAAAAAAAAAGGTTAAAAGCATTGTCGCACTTCCGAAAAACTTGATTTCTCCCTTAGGTAATAGCGGACCAAAAGAACTAAAGTGTCGTTGGATAGCCTATTAATGGACCATCATATGGTATGTAAATAATACGATTTCGATGGCAAGGAAATAAATTGGAAAACGCGATTTCACCGTCCGATATCAACAGATTAAACAAATTAAGGTACCGTTAGATGCCAAGAGGAATGGACTATCGTATGATACCCAAATCACACGGATACTATGAAATGGCAGTAAAATATGGCACGCTGAAAATGAAGTATTTTTTGATTTGGAGCATTTTTGGACGTCTGTATCTCGAAAACTACCCTAGCGATTTTTATGAAACGTTCTCTATCGAGAGTCCTTTCGTTAGCCTTGTGTACGAAACATTCCATTACGACTTTGAAATATCTGGAATAGGTCAAATAACGGACTGAAAATCGAAAAAAGTCGAAAAATCGTGAAATTTTGGAAATTGCTCTATTTTAAGAGATTTTCTAAAAATGTTTATATTTTCAGATAGCTGACCTAATTACAATTCTAAAGATATATAATACGTATGTAGTTATTGAAATTTAATTTTCCATATTTTGTCATTTTTGCATTTTTGGCAATTTTAAACATAAGATTTCTCAGGGGCATTTTATCTGAAAAGGGGCTACTTCAGTGCCCAAACCGGTTATTAAAACTATCCCGACAATAATCTCCATACCGGAAGTATTCAAAAAATGAAAAATAAAAAAAGGTTACAAAAATTGGCACTCTTACGAAAAACTTAATATCTTCGTTAGATGAAAGCAAACCAAAAGAACTAAAGTGTCATTGTAGCCCTCCCGTTGCTGCCGACCTGGGAAAAGAACAATTCGAAATTTATATAATTTTAACTTTAATAGAATTTAACATGGCAGCCAAGAAGCACATGTACTGACTACAACAACAATGATAATAATAATAGTAACGATCCCTAACACAGCATGTGCAACATAACAACGGGATATTACATGTATAATGAACAGTTGACATGGCTTAGGCTAAAATACAAAGTCCTTAGACTGCTTTTGCGCAATGGATATTTGTCTCAGAAGATGTCAATACTCCTTAGTGTTCTACCTAGGTCTACATAGGCTACAAAAGGCAAGGACATGCTGCACAAATGGAATATTGCTCTAGGTTATATGGGCAATGTTATACAAAGCAATTAACAAAGTCTGACAGGTGAATTCAACAAACAATACCACTGACTGATTATAAAGGTTTTCCAAATTAATTGAATGAGTGAATGAATAAAAGAATACAATATCATTACAGTCTTAACTCATGTGTACAAGGAATCAAGGAGTTTCACAAATGTAAACATACTTAAAAGGAAGTTTTATGCATGTTAATAACAATATGAAATAGAAATTACTTTTAAGGTTTTTCTCACAAACAAAGGTAAATACTGATTTACAAACAAAATCTACTTCCGGTGAAAACCACGAGCGCATGGCCATGTGTAATAGGGGTAGGCAGATTTCTGGGATTACAGTGACAAGATTCTGCTGGGCAAATAAATTCAGGAAACTAGTAATTCGTCCCTGCAAATATGCTCACTTAAATCTCTGACATCTTATAAACAATAATAGATGAGTTTTTAGCATGATAATTGAATATTACCTGGGAAAAGAACAATTCGAAATTTATATAATTTTAACTTTAATAGAATTTAACATGGCAGCCAAGAAGCACATGTACTGACTCGACCAATCAGATACCGTTTTACAAAATACACAGCCAATCAGAATCCTTAACATATAAGAACATGTTGGAAGTGTATTTAATAGAGTTGCTCCCCTTTAACCAGTTAAAATCCCAATTAAAGTGACAGAAGCATATTATTTACAGTGAAATGAAATAAAAGAAAATTTAATGTTCTGGCAATATAACTGAAATATTTATACATTAAAATAAAACATCTATCAGCTCACAATATCCTACATACTCCCCCCTTTAATTAAATGGTGTCCTCACATTTACGAATATGTATTTCTGAATGATTGGCTAACATCACTGTTTATCAGAATACTACACTTGAAAGTCTACTGTCTATGTTTAAGTAATACACGTTGGGTTTTGAACAATTACTTTTTTACAGTGTTAGGCCTATAGGTCCAATTGTGAGAATTCCGAACAACAACACAGTTCACAATGGTTTATTCCGATAGTCTGTTTAATCCATTAACTGTCACTTTTGTTAAATTAATACAAATCTACAGTGTTTCAAGTTATCATGGTGGTACCAACCATTCAAACAAGATTAATTTCGCGAACGAAAACAGTTTCACAGATTAACACAAACAGTCTCTACAAACGGTAATTCTCTTATACAGTCCCAAAGTTCACATATCATTGCAAGTGCGCGCGTGCTCTTCAATAATATCCTACACAATAATGAATACCATTTCACATTAATGTGTACCAATAGTCTATTGCTGTCTGTATTACTTCTAATTAGTGGATCTCGTAATTTAGTCGGCCTTGGTCTTCAAGTTCAATATTCAGGACATCAAGTAATTTTAACTCTTAACTGTTCTTCGGAAAAGTCGTTAACAACTTAATATAACACATCTATTCCGTAGAATAACTAACTATAGCCATAAACCATTATCACGAATATTACACAATTCTATACACTTAATTCCATACCATTAATGGATAGTGAATACTGTGAACAGGTGGTGCTGGTGGATAATACCACGGTGGCACTGATGCTGGTTTTACCATTTCATAGCGATATAGTAAAGGAGGATTAACAGGAACCGTGTTGACTGAAGTTCTCCATTCTGTAACATTACCAATGGTGTCATATGTTAAGCAATTAGGCGGCCTACTATTCCTGGAGCTTCGACGAATAGTAGAACATGGACTGGGACTGGAGGTTGGCGCATTATCAATTGGAGGACTACCGACCACATTTGAAGGAGTGTTATCAGCAGTGTCCAATAGATCTGGTGTAATATCAGGAACTGCATCCGGGTTTGGAGTTGGATCTGTAACTGGAACAGACGAAGTTTGTTCTACAGGTAAGTTATCAGCATGATTTTGTTCTTGAGATTTAAGCATAGATTGAACAGGATGGTTGTGATAGGCTGGAATTTCATAATATTCATCTTCACTATCACTTTCTGAATCTTCTATGAATTGCTCGATATCGGGAGTTTTCTTGCCTCCTCTTCTGTCAACATTCTGAAAATGACCTGTACTTTTTTTCTCATGGATGAGAAGCTGTAAATCATTACAGGGTAGTAATAGATTTCTGTGGATTACTTTCCTCCAGACTTTTCCTGATACATCTTCATGTTTTATCTCATAAACAGGACTATCTTCACCCATGTGTTTGGTGACAATGTAGATTTTGTCTTCCCAGTGGGATCGAAGTTTTCCAGGTCCGCCACGTTCATTTAGATTCCGAAGCAGCACTCTATCACCGGAAAAAAGTTCTGAACTCCTAACCTTTTTATCAAAGTATTTCTTTTGTTTATTTGAGCTTTTCTCAGAATTTTTGGTTGCTAATTCATAAGCCTGTTTCATATATGTTCTCCAACGCTCTGCATATTCTGCTGGTGTTACAGCCTTGTGGTCAATGTCTTCAAATATCAGATCAATAGCTAATCTGGGTTGTCGACCAAACATCAAGCAAAATGGGGAATAACCAGTCGAGTCATGCGGTGAACAATTGTAAGCATGCACGACTTTGTTGATATGCTCATGCCATCTTGCTTTTGCTGCCGTAGGTAGAGTTTTTAACATCGAAAGAAGACTTCGGTTGAAACGCTCAACCTTACCATTTCCTGCGGGATGATAACTGGTCGTTCTGCAACGTTTTATTCCAGCATACTTTTGAAGATTGTAAAACAGCTTGTTCTCAAATTCTCCTCCTTGGACGTGATGTAACCGTCTGGGAAATCCAAACCTCATTATATAGTCGTCAAATATCCTTTCTGCTGCAGTTTTCGCTTTCTTATTTCTATTAGGGTAAGCTTGGGCAAATCTAGTGAAGTGGTCTACCACTACCAGAATGTATTCAAACCCACCAATACTCTTCTCCAGATGGACAAAATCAATGGAGACGAGATCCATTGGTGCTGTTGAGATGACTGGTACCATTGGTGCTCTTGTTGGTAAACTTGGTGCTTTATCCTTGATACAAGAACATTTTTTTGAAATGTAAAATTCTATATCCTCTTTCATTTTATGCCAGAAAAATCGCTGTCTTGCCATGGAAACTACACGCTCTGCTCCCAAATGTCCCATTTGATTATGAAGTTCATTGAAGACTAAAGGTTTATATTCTGCTGGTAACACCAATTGTGTTCTCGGACTTCCACCCATAAGAGTTGTTTTTCTAACCAATAAACCCTTTTCATTGAAATCTAATTTAGAAAATTCTTTGACTAGTGGATTTTTCTCGGTTGAACTGTACCTTGGTATCTTTCCAATTTCCTTGTATCTGATGATTTCTTTAATGTTTTCATCTTTACGTTGAGCAGATTTAATATCTTTTGTTGATAGCTTTTGATGTGACAACTCTACTGGTAATGACAGTTCATCTAAAATGTCTGTGTTGTCCGTTATTGCAGATATCCATGCTATTTCATCTCTTGATTGAGCATCCTTCTCTGTTATTACTGCGGACATAACTTCTGTTGATATCTCTTCTGTACATTGATTCATATACTGAGTAATATCAAATGCCATACGAGATAATCCATCAGCATCGTTGTTGTTTATTCCCGGTTTGTAATTGATTTTAAAATTGTAATCTGTTAGTTCTGTTAACCATCTGTGTCTGGTGCTGTCTAACTTTGCACTGCTTAAGATATATGTTAAAGGATTGTTATCCGTATAAACGGTGAATGATGGCGCATAATACAAGTAGTCTCTGAATTTCTCACATATTGACCACTTAAGTGCCAGAAACTCAAGTTTACCAGAGTGTAGATGGTAGTTTTTCTCTGAAGGTGTGAGGGTTCGTGAACCATAGCCGATAACTCTTAATTTACCATCATCCGCATACTGGTAAAGGACACATCCTAGTCCTTCCTGTGATGCATCACAATGTAATATATATGGTTTCTCGAAATCTGGGTATGCCATCACATGGGGTGTCTGTAATTCATCAATGAGTTCGTTAAGTGTTTGCTGATGATCTGGAGTCCACTCAATTTTGGTTGAGGATTGTGCTTGATCCCTTTTGGTGTGTTTTCGGTTGTTTTTCCCTGGTATGTCATCAGGTTTCTTTAATAACTCGTACAAAATTTTAGCTTTTCTTGAAAAGTCTTTGATGTATTTTCTATAGAAACTGACAAAGCCTAGCATTTTCCGAACATCACCAATAGTCTTAACTGGCCTAGACTTCAGTGCTTCTACAGCTTGTCGATCAGCTGGATCCATCTGATATCCTTCCTCGGATACCATATGACCAAGGTATCTTATTTTATTTTTGAAGAGTTCACACTTCTTTGGCTTTAGGCGTATTCCCTTACTCTTCAGACATTGTAAAACTTGGCGTAGTTGACGAAGATGTTCAGAAAACGTATCTGAGTAAATCAGGACATCATCCAAGTATGGACAGCAGCACTCATCCCTTAATTCAGCTAGAGTCTCCTCCATAAATCTTTGGAACTGGCCAGGTGCCCCGGTAAATCCAAATGGAATTCTGTTCCATTCGTAAAGTCCCCACGGACTAATAAAAGCAGTTATAGGCTTACTAGTTTCACTCATAAAGCCCTGGTGATAGGCCTTTCCTTGATCACACAAACTAAACCATGCTTTTCCTTTTAAGTTATTTAAGGCATCGACGATGCGAGGGATTGGTTGTCGATCTGGTATTGTTTTCTGATTAACTTTTCTGTAATCGATACATAGTCTCATCGTTCCATCCTTCTTTCTGATACACAACATGGAACTACTGTAAGGCGATTTGCTTTTTCGTATAAAATCTCTAGAGAGCAAATCTTGTAAGTACTGTTTTACTTCTGGGTACAATGGTTTTGGAATCGAAGAGTAATTGTGTTGAACTGGTTCATCATTCTTTAGACGAATTTCTAATTGCAGATCAGTGGCGTTACCAATTTCGTCTTCCTTCGCAAAAACTTCTGACTCTTCGTATAACATCTGACGAATTTGATTCTTCTGTTCTTCAGATAAATCTTTATTGCTAATGTCCACAGGAGGTTGCCATAGTTTCTCATTTTGTTCATTCTTCATACTGGATTTTGATATATTCTCTTTGGACGATGTGAGGAGAGAATTAGCAAGAGCAGTTTGTTTTTCAGATTCAGGAACAGGAAATATAGTAGAAATTTCATGTAAAGTTCCCAAGAGGCTATGACCCTTTAATGGAATGTCTCTGCCTGTTATGTTCGTTACAAAAAAGTTCAATTTTGTAGGCTTTCCAATCCTGGATTTCTTTAGCTGAAGTACTGATCCAGTAATGGTCAATCCTTCTGGTAATTCTGTTTCTGGTTCGAATAGTAGCAATCTTGTTTCCGCAGAACCATCTGTAATTACTTTGAGTTCTTGTGTTGAATTTTTTTGTACCTTAACACCATGTTTCCCTAAGAGAACATTACCAACCTCAAAAGTTCTTTCTTGAGACACTAAATTTATTAATGTCGACAAGGTTTGTGTCTTGATATTTGGCAGTCCAGACTGAAGAACTTCCAAATTAGCTTCTGAATCTCCACTGAAACCAGATTTGATGTACTTTTCGATGACATTGAATCCAATTATTGGCTGATTCACTAATGTTGTGATAAGAAATGGAATTTCAAAATGATGGTTATCTCCCCTTAATAATGTGAAATTTACTGGAACCCAGCCTTAGAATGGAATGACTGTACCATTGGCAGCTCTAACACTTAAAGTATTATCTATTCCCAACAGTTCAGTAATTGGTTTGATTTTCTTTTTTGGTAGGTTTTCCTTCAACCACTGATGCGGCAAAATAGATACCTGTGAACCAGTGTCCCATAATACTGAAGCTTTGCAGTCATCTAACATGCACAACACATTACATTTTTCCCCAATTAGTTTCACAAGTTTTTCATGGTCCGGTTTTGAAAGTGGAGAATCACCCAAAGAGAGTGAATTGGTCTCTATGGCGGAGATTTTTCCTTTTATAGCTTTCTGACAATCTTTGCAGATGGTTTCTCCTATTCCACATTCACATGTTGGTCTGGTTTTTGAGGCTTCATCCTTTGGCATCAATGTCTTGCCTCTAGCATTGTGCCCTTTTCGTTTCCCGATTTTATTTTTAATTGTTTAATTAAATTGTTTAATTGCCAGCTATGAAGTGTTCATTCGAACCACAATTGAAGCAGTGTTCGCATCTTGAGTTATTCAGTTTAACACATTTTTCACATCTCCTTTTTGGCCTTGTTGATTTGTTTTGTTTTGACTGCTGTTTATCAAGTTCTTTTTTTAGGTGACTCACTTCAGCTTGAAGTTCTTTTAATTTCACACCACATGCAAAACTCTCTGTGTTTGTGTCTTCCTCGTGTAGAGAAATATCTGTTTCCGTGTTTGTTACATTATGAACTTGAACTTTTGTCGATTTGCTTATTCTCATTTTATTCTCACGTTCTATGTGTTTGTTTACTACCATATTCACGTGTTGTGTGAGTTCATCATCTGTGGGGTTACTGTTCATAATGTCTTTCAAATCAGTCGTAATTTCCTGACTTCTAAAACCTGTAGCTATCGTTCTCAAAGTGATCTGCCGTACAAGTAATTTGTCATACCTGACTGATCCTTCTTCTTCTGAAGCGAACAAGACTTTCTGTCCTAAATCTAGCATCCTCCAGACAAAGTTCAAGGTCTCTTCTTTTATTCCTTGGAACCCCTGCGTTAGCTCTGTGTATAACTCGGTGGCTGATCTTTCTCTGAAATACGCTCTTAACAGCTTCCGCAAGATCGGTAACGTAACATCAAGTCTGCCTTCGAGGTAACTTCTTAATTGTTGCGTTGGATGGATTGATTTGATTATTGCCCACAAAATTTCTTTTTCTGGATACTGTTTGTCTACTGCTGCTTCAATTTGTCTGATTAGATTTATGTAGGTTATGCCTTCACTACCATTAATGGTGCCCACAATTTTAATGTCCTTTTTATTGTTGTAGTTATTTTCCCCTTTTCTATCGATAATATTTTCATGATTTGTTTGCATAAGATTTTGTTGAGTTGTTTTGATTTGATTTTCTTGATCATTTTGTGTTTGATTTTGTTGATTTGCAATTTCAGTTTGTTGATGTGTTTTATTGTCTATTTCAGAACCAGTAATACCGGTGGATTCTGCTTCCGATAGATGTTGTGACTGGGACTGAACATGTACCTGAACATAATTTGCAATAATGTCAAATGTGTCACTAAAATCTTTTTCAGCAGTATCTGATTCAGCTATACTATTAAGAAATTTTTCCAAAACATAGATGATCTGACTTTTCTTTTGGATTTCCAGTCCAAGAGTTATATGAAGATCTGCACAGATTCCTTCTAGTTCACTTTTTGAACAACCATACAGTTTCTCTTTAATTTCAAACTCTTTCTCTTCCAGGTCCGACATTCTTCAACAAGGATTTTCTGACAGTCTGGATCTGTAGAACTGTACCACCACAACCTCAGATGAATCCTGGCAAACTCGCCAAAATATGTAGCCCTCCCGTTGCTGCCGACCTGGGAAAAGAACAATTCGAAATTTATATAATTTTAACTTTAATAGAATTTAACATGGCAGCCAAGAAGCACATGTACTGACTACAACAACAATGATAATAATAATAGTAACGATCCCTAACACAGCATGTGCAACATAACAACGGGATATTATATGTATAATGAACAGTTGACATGGCTTAGGCTAAAATACAAAGTCCTTAGACTGCTTTGACGCAATGGATATTTGTCTCAGAAGATGTCAATACTCCTTAGTGTTCTACCTAGGTCTACATAGGCTACAAATGGCAAGGACATGCTGCACAAATGGAATATGGCTCTAGGTTATATGGGCAATGTTATACAAAGCAATTAACAAAGTCTGACAGGTGAATTCAACATACAATACCACTGACTGATTATAAAGGTTTTCCAAATTAATTGAATGAGTGAATGAATAAAAGAATACAATATCATTACAGTCTTAACTCATGTGTACAAGGAATCAAGGAGTTTCACAAATGTAAACATACTTAAAAGGAAGTTTTATGCATGTTAATAACAATATGAAATAGAAATTACTTTTAAGGTTTTTCTCACAAACAAAGGTAAATACTGATTTACAAACAAAATCTACTTCCGGTGAAAACCACGAGCGCATGGCCATGTGTAATAGGGGTAGGCAGATTTCTGGGATTACAGTGACAAGATTCTGCTGGGCAAATAAATTCAGGAAACTAGTAATTCGTCCCTGCAAATATGCTCACTTAAATCTCTGACATCTTATAAACAATAATAGATGAGTTTTTAGCATGATAATTGAATATTACCTGGGAAAAGAACAATTCGAAATTTATATAATTTTAACTTTAATAGAATTTAACATGGCAGCCAAGAAGCACATGTACTGACTCGACCAATCAGATACCGTTTTACAAAATACACAGCCAATCAGAATCCTTAACATATAAGAACATGTTGGAAGTGTATTTAATAGAGTTGCTCCCCTTTAACCAGTTAAAGTGACAGAAGCATATTATTTACAGTGAAATGAAATAAAAGAAAATTTAATGTTCTGGCAATATAACTGAAATATTTATACATTAAAATAAAACATCTATCAGCTCACAATATCCTACATCATCGGATAGCGCTATTAATGGACTATCTTATGGCATCTAAATAATACGATTTCGATGATAGGGAAATAAATTATTATATGCCAAAAATCTTGTATTTTCCGATTTTTTTGACATTCTGAGACGCCATTTTCTCGATTTTTATTAAAAGCATTGAAATAATATAGGTGGTCAAACAATGGCCCCAAACTTTGAAAAAAAAAATGAAAAATCGTTAAATTTTTGTAAATGCTCTTTTATTTATTTTTTTTCCAAAACTACTGAATGTATGTTTCTGACACTTCTGTTACAGAAAGTTAAGTATCCAAAGAACTTCTTAAAGCTATCACGACAATGATCGTAAAACCGGAAGTAGTCGAAAAAATGTCCGATATTTTGAAAAAAAAAATATTTCTTTTACGAAAACCTTTTTTATTTATGAATATGTTTTGATGGTATTTTACACAGGGTTAAAGTATCATCCTACTTGAGCAAAAGTGAGAAAGAATTTTGTCTCAGTAATTTGCGTTAGCTGCCTTTGTTTAATTTAGTTTTTCGGGCCCAGATTAATTATTTATTATTCGATTTGTATAAAACAAAGTTTATATGATCCGTGATCCCAATTGTAATTTCCTTTGTTACGGTGATATTTTTCTGTCGGCAACGGAAGTGGCGTAATATTAACAAAAAATACAATTTTGACAGTTCGGTACCACTTTTTGAAAGCAAATATTATTTTTTTTCAAAACTGATCAACTAAAAGGATGCACCCTTTAAAGGCGTACAAAATCTTTAGCTCAGATTTTTTAATTTCAATTTCATTTTCGGGCAATTTCGAATAAAATGTAAAATAAAGTGTAAAATTCAGTTATTTACAAATCATTCAGCATCTTCATATTTTGAAATATTTATTTGTAATTTTCTTAAACTAGTAGCAATAATCCAGACGAAAAGAATTTTATCGAAAATTCGTTTGCAATATGAGCAGTTGCCGAGAAATATGCAATTTTGCATGCATCACTTTTCACGATATTTTGCCTATAATAGAGTCAATTATTATTCGATTTTCAATATATATTTTTTTTCATTCGATGCCTAATGCCAATTTGGACTAGGTTAAGCCAATTTTACAGTTTCAATGGTACCAGAAATGACGTCATTTTGGCAAAAACTGTATTTTTAACCTAAAAAACAAATATTTTATTCAAAAGTGTCTTTTTTCTAATATTTTTAAATAGTTCCGTTATCTCATTTGATTTTTGGATGTGTTTCTACCATTTTCGTTTCCTTTTTCTAAAACCTTTGGACTGGGAAGTCATTCCGATTACAGCAACACAAGTCTCAGTTATTTCCCTTTAGTTTTCAGATTATTTTTTGGCCCGGGTGCAATGTTTTTCACTATATTTAGTCTTGTAACTTTGCGATTTTTTTTTTTACCGATTTTGATAATAACTTTTTCTTGTGCATTGTTCTTTTAAGATACTTGATATAATCCATGCCACGTGACGATGAATATGAAAGCTTTCATATCTGCATGGGACAGTAGCAGATCTAGTTTTTATTTACGTTTGTTAATTAAAATAAATGTTTAATATGTACTTATTTAGTACACAAAGAGTATTATTTTATCTCCTTCCTCGTCCAAAAATCAAATTCGGGAGAGAATGGATGCAGATAACAAAAACAGCCACACGATCCTTTTAAGACACCACTGATCAAATGCTGACAAATCCAATGTCTATGTTTCCAGTCCTTCCATTTTTGTAAGCATGAGATCATTGAGGAAGGTTACTTTTAAATTTGAAGGTCAACTGTTTTTAATATAGTTCAGGTGTGAAAAACCCCCTGAATACGGAACAAACCGTCCATATTTCACATTCTGTTATCGTTGCAGGATCTCCTTTAATAAGCTTTTGGAGCAACAAGTTTCATCCATGTCATGGATCCTACATGTGCTATCAAACTGAACGTGTGAAAGAAAACAGGGCTTGGAAATATACTCTTTTTGTCTGAACGAAAACATAATCTATTTCCATGGATATTAGTATTTGCTCCTGCAGAATCAGAATATATGCCTCCTCCCAAATCAATCTCATGGCCTGCAAATCTGCAACTTCAATAGCTACCTTTACCATGTTGACATAAGCATTTGCAGATGCATGTATACCACTTCAGCGAAAGATGCACATTGAAAGAAAAGCAACCCCATGTTTCTTAGAAATCATTTAGATGACAGCGCTCTTCATTCTATGAAGAGCAAATTGGTAAATGATCCCTTGCGTATCTATGTGCTTATCTTCCTTTACTTATTTTTTACTACAGCATTTTATGGGGGTACGGGTAACCCCTTAAAACATGTACAGTACATACCAAATATGCCAGTACGCGATGAAGTACCCTGAAAATGGTATAAGGGGCCAGTTAACACCACTGAAATACTGACCCTCAAAACATTAGTTCAGACACCAAATTGACATATTATGAAAAAGCAGTGCAGAGTTTTGCCTATATGTAAATTTAGGATTTTGGTCACATGTGTGGCACTTCGTTCGTAGGTTGTAGCATAGGGTTACATCTGAAAACTGTGTAAGGGACCAGTTAATATCACTAGATCGAGATGGAACATACATGGATACTACCTATTATCAAAGTTGACTTTTAGGTTAACTACACTTGTTTTTGTTCTTTGTCAGTATTTTTTTTTTTTTTTTTTGGATGTATTTTTCATTGCCTACAATTTTTTTTAATACAGTTTTTAAAAATTTATCGTATTTTTTAGGTTTGAGATACTGCAGTGTGGTGATGTTAAGAAACTCATCAAAAAGCGCCACTTACGAGGCTCATGAAATTGTCAAGTGACCAAAGGTGTGGTGGTATGTCCCATTCTCACAAAGGATTTCACCTCGCGCCTAAGACAATTTGACCAAGTCTGTTAATCTACGAGCATTAATCCCAAAGCGCACTGCTGGGGATGCCCATCTTCTACTGGATAGTTTTCTTTTTGTTGGTGTTTTTTTAAAAAATTTGTACAATTGCATAAAAATTTCAGACAGACAAATGGACGGGTAGACATGGGCGACGACAATATACGTCCAGATGAAAATGTGGATGTTTAAAAAAGTTATATTTACCTCAACATCTACATTTCTGTTTTTTATGGTTGCCTGGAATGTTTCATTTTCAATTATGCTTGTAGATATACTATTTCGTCTATCCATTTTTGAGGTGGAATAGTTGATCGGTAATGTTATAATATCTGTATCTTGCCAGATCCTATCAACAAATGGTTTGAGTTGTGTATGTTGCAATTGATCAATTATCAGCCCTTTATTTCCTAAACATTGATGCATTGCTTCCAGAACCAATTCATGAGCAAAACTATTATCACCATTTACATCTTCATACTTGTTTAACATGAAACGAAAACGTTTATGTATTTTATTTGATTGAATCTAACCACAACAAAACAAAAATGTTATTTTCGGGATGAAATAGGGATGCCTGGTCCATACAAAAACTCACACATTTTGGTTATAATCTATGATATTATAATATTATTGTCAATATGACATGAAACCTACAAGTAATTGGATCAACATTTATATATGTTTATTGCTGTAACTACCTTGCTCCAATAAGTCACCCACCCCGAACTGTAATAAATAAACAATGCTGCAGATTCTTTTGAAATTATAAACAATTACTATGCCCTATAGCTTCAGAAAAACAGCTTATCATCTGTGCTGTAATCAGACATAATATAAGAGAATCATTGTTAACCATACATCATGCAAGAGTTATCTGCCTATTGCAGTGTGTAACAGGGATATATTCACACACTTTTTTCTTAAATCGGATAAAAATTGTGACTTCTGCAGGGACCAAAAGCGCCAGCAGTTGCCACATATGGCATGAATGGGTCTGAAATTATCAGGCTTTTAACACTGAGAAGCAGTATAGTATAAGTTGTACGTTTTAGGTATATGGTAAATTTGTGTGGATATCGGTAAAATTCAAATTATGGCAATAAATCTAATACGAAGAGGTTAAACTCTGTAGATACGGTGTGTTAATTAAAGGACAATATTGGTGTCAGTCATTATCACATATGTGATAGGACTGGTTAAACACATTCCAAATATAATTTTAACACAGAGATCATTGCTGCGATAAAGGAGTAATAAAGTATTCATGAATCGGAAGTGACGAACGCCAAAGGAAAACACGAGTAACTGAGTTCATGTAACTGACTGAAGTGACGAGTGATAACAGTTACATGGGCGAATTTCTGCAAACTAACAATTCCTTCGGAGACAAAAGTTGTTATATGGGACCGCAAAACGATATCTGTCGATTCAATAAAGTAATTAAGTATCATAGGATAAGAGAACACGAGAAAAATAGAAATAGCCCTTACAATCCGTTTTTTATATGTCCACATTCATAATGTGAACGTATTATGCCGTCGCCCCTGTCTGTGTGTTTGTGTGTATGTGTGTGTGTGTGTGTGTGGTTCGCCTACAGGGCGCAATTCTTCATGGATTTTCTTCAAACTTGGTATACTTATTCCTTATACTCCAAGGAAGATCCCTGTTGTTTTTGGTGCATGCCCGACCCCCAGCGGCAGAGCCACGCCCATTTTTAGTATTTGTTTATTTGTCGTCTCCAGGCCACATTTCTTAACTTATAATCTCGAAACTTTGCATACACATTCTTTGTACCCTAAGGAACAACCCTATCATTTGGGGGTGCATGCCCAACCCCCAGGGGCAGAGCCACGCCCATTTTCTGTTCGTGTGTCTTTGTGTCGCCTACAGGGCGCAATTCTTACTGGATTTTCTTCAAACTTTGCATACGTATTCCTTATACCCTAAGGAAGATCTCTATTGTTTTTGGTGCATGCCCGACCCCCAGGGGCAGAGCCACGCCCATTTCTAGTATGTGTTTGTTTGTCGTCTACTGGCCACATTTCTTAACTTATAATTTTGAAACTTTACATACACATTCTCTGTACCCTAAGGAACATCCCTATCGTTTGGGATGCATGCCCAACCCCCAGGGTCAGAGCCACGCCCATTTTCTTTTGTGTGTCTTTGTGTCGCCTACAGGGCGCAATTCTTGCTGGATTTTCTTCAAAATTTGCATACTTACTCTTTATACTCTAAGGATGATCCCTATCGTTTGGGGTGCATGCCCAACCCCCAGGGGCAGAGCCACGCCCATTTTCTTTTTGTGTGTCTGTGTGTCGCCTACAGGCAGCAATTCTAACTGGATTTTCTTAAAACTTTGTATACTTACTCTTTACACCCTAAGGATGATCCGTATTGTTTTTTGGTGCATGCCCGACCCCCAATGGCAGAGCCACGCCCATTCCTTGTATCTATTTGTTTGTCGTCTATAAGCCACATTTCTTAACGTATCATCTTGAAACTTTGAAGGCTTATTCATTGTACCCTAAGGAACATTCCTATCATTTGGGGTGCATGCCCAACACCCAGGGGCAGAGTCACGCCCATTTTCTTTTTGTGTGTCGCCTACAGGCCACAATTCTTAATCGGTCATCTTGAAACTTAAAATACTTATTCCTTATACCCTAAGGATGATCCCTTTTGTTTTGGGTGCATGCCCGACCCCCGTGGGACAGCAACACCCATTTCTTGTATTTGTTTGTCTGTCGTCTACAGGCTGCATTTTTTAATGTATCATCTTGAAACTTTGAATACCTATTCTTGGTACCTTAAGGAAGATCCCTATTGTTTTTGGTGCATGCCCGACCCAAGGGACAGTGTCACGCCCATTTTTTTTTTGTCTGTATGTCACCTGCAGCCCACAATTATTATTCTTAATCGATCGTCTTGAAAACTTTTTTTTATACTTATTCCTTATACCCTAAGGCTGACCACTATTATTTTTGGTGCATGCCGGGCCCCCTGGGACAGAGCCACGCCCAATGCTTTTGTGTCTTGTGTTCGCCAACAGGATGCAATTCTAACAGATCCTTTTAAAACTTTACAAACCTATTCCTTATACCCTGAAGATGACCCCTATTGTTTTTGGTGATTTCCTAACCCCCCAGGGGCAGAGCCATGCCCATTTTTACTTCGTGTCTGTGTGTGTTGTCTACAGGCCACGATTCTTAATTGATCGTCTTTAAACTTGGGATATGTATTCCATATAGCCTAAGGACGTCAACTGTATGTCCCGACTCACACAGGCAAGACACGCCCAATTTTTGTGTTTGTCGTTTACAGGCCGCAATTCTGAATGAATCAGCTTGATACTTGGCTTATGTATTCCTTATAGCCTGAGGGCGTCCACTATTGATTTTGATGAATGTCCCGACCCCCAGGGGCAGAGTCACGCCCACTTTTTGCCTTTGGCGTTATGAAGGCACAATTCTGTATGGATTATCTTGGTATACTTATTCCTTATACTCTAAGGACGGCAACTATTGATGTTGGTGTACGACCCTCAACGCCTAGCCTTCTAGACAAAGTACCATATCAATCAAAGCAGGAATGTGGACGTATATTGTAGCGTTAGCGTTATGTTTTATTCTTTCTATAGGGGAGTCTGGGGCACATTAAACCATTTTGTTCACATACATGTTTGTCCTCATTTCATATCAATTTTTTTTATTGGAAGATCTCTTTACTTTATTGTATTGTTTGAAGACATATCATAGTTGCTATCGTGTATCAGATTATCAGATTCAATAAAATTAATCTTTAACTTATATTTTTAAAAAAAACCAAAAAAACCCACACATTTTAATCCACTTTACCGTAATGGTTTCTTATACTGCGTACCATTGTCTCGCACACAATATCCGGTCCAGCCACAATTTGTGATTGAACACGCCATCTTGAGTCGGAATGCGCAAAATCTAATTTTGGAGTAGAGGCAAAATAAGCGAAAATATTGATTTCGACCGAAGCGGAGAATTCTCTAGATTACAAATATTATCAAAATATAAACAAACACCATGTGGCCATGCTGTCTACACAACTCGTTTGCTGATTGGCCCAGACATCGCGTGCAAAGCATTATGGTTACGTGGATGGCTGATCGGGCGATAAATATTTGGTTTACGCAATAATGTTTTTGGGTACCTACATGCGATTGACTCTGATAAGAGACAGAACAAAATTAATTCTGATCGTATATAGATTGCCGTTGAGTGTTAATCAAAACCATGTGGCTGATTATGTAATTTAATCGGCAAGCGGGTGTGTGTGTAATACTAAATCTGATTAAGAGTAACAACTCGTATGTAATTATCAGAAAATCATTAGATTTTTTTTGGCTTTTTATAAAGTTTTGCCCCACACTAACAATTAGAATAGGAAACATTTAATATGATGAATTTAGCTGTTCAGTTATCAAAATTTATTGAAAATCAAAATATTTGTTCGTTTAAACACCTTTAACTCTGTGTATCATTCTGAAGTCAATCGCATATTAAGTTTGGCCTCTAGAGCACCCACAAGATTTTTTGAAGTGATCAAGGACTACAATTCTGGCACTAATTATCAGAAATCGCTGAAAATCAATAGGTTTCTTAGTCTCATGACCTTAAAAACTGTATATAAATTTGAAGTCTATCGGATATTGTTTCTGTTAAGATTATTATTGAGATTACTAAAATTATTATTATTATTTACCGCAGGAGCCAAGTTCTCCATGATCGAAAGCAGATATCGATCTGAAATCAACTTTTCTTTCGGGAAACCATGTGGTGGCTACTTGATAAAGTATTTTCGAAAATTCTGCACATACCGGAAGTGGCAGATCTTTGTACGTTGTCAAACAATTGAAAATTGGCCACAGTTTCGTCAATTCTTTACCCATTTTCAAACAATTGACATTTTCGGAAACCCTGAATCTTTTCCGAGCCAATAGCAATCTAAGATTTTGTAATTTCGTAAATTCGTCGCTGACTTCTAGCGTTCGAAAATTGAAAAATGTTGTTTAAGAGACAATTTTTTTCATTTTTCAATATTTTCAAAATTGACCTACATATTTGGATACCTTAAGTCCATCCGATTCCAGTAATATAACTTTCATTCGGAGTTATCGCCCTTTATTTTTCGATTTTTTTCGAATTGTCTACCTATTTTGTGAGCTCGGGTTTCGTTTTATGGCCGAATTCACGAATCTGAAACTTCTGAGGCATGAAGCCAAATGTCCATTCCAAGGAATAAAGCAATTTCAACAATGATCCGTAGACCGGAAGTAGTCGAAATAATTTGCAATATTTTGAAAAAAATGCAAAAAATGAATATTTTTGAGAAGAACGCGATTTCTCCGGGGAACCATTTGACTGCACTAGGATTGTACTATCGTATGATACCCAATTCATACGGATACTATGAACAGGCAGCAAAATATGGCACGCTGAAAATCAAGTATTTTTTGATTTGGAGCGTTTTTGGATGCCTGTAGCTCGAAAACTTAACCGCAACTTTTTTTTAAATTTTTTCTATCGAGAGACCTTGTGGTAGTCTTGTGTACGAAATATACCATTAGGAGTTTGAAATATCTGGAATAGGTGAAATAACCGACTGAAAATCGAAAAAAAGTCGAAAATCGTGAAATTTTGGAAAATGCTCTACTTTTTTTTTATTTTAAGAGATTTTCAAAAAAAGGTTGTATATTCAGATAGCTTACCTAATTACGATTCTAACGATGTATAATATGTATGTAGTTATTGAAATTTAATTTTCGATATTTTAAATTTTTTGCATTTTTGGCACTTTTGAACATACGATTTCTCAGGGACATTTTATCTGAACAAATAATGTAATATATCATTACAGAGCCATGTGTCCAAACCGGCTATTTAAACTATTCAGACAATAATAACCATACCGGAAGTATTCAAAAAATGAAAGAAATAGGTTAAAAACATTGTCGCACTTGCGAGAAACTTGATTTCTCGCTTTGGTAATAGCGGACCGAAAGAACTAAAGTGTCGTTGGATAATCCTATTAATGGGTCATCATATGGTATCTCAATAATACGATTTCGATGGCAAGGAAATAAATTATTGTATGCCAAAAATCGAGTATTTTCCGATTTTTTTTTAACATTCTGAGACGCCCTTTTCTCGAAAACGACGATTTTTCTTAAACTTTTCTTACTCAAAGTCCTATCGGTTGTCTATATAGTGAATGAAAAGCATTGAAATAATATAGGTGGTCCAAAAATGGCATCAAACTTTGAAAATAATTGAAAAATCGTTATTTTTTTTTATGAATATTTTTAATTGTATTTTACACAGGGTTAAAATATCATCCTACTTGAGCAGAATGAGAAAAAAAATTGTCTCGGTAATTTGCGTTAGCCGCCTTTTGCTAATTTAGTTTTTCTTACCCAGAAAAATTATTTATTGTTCGATTTGTATTAAAAAAAAGTTCATATGCTCCCGGGGGGGGGGGGGTCGGGGGGTTGGGATGGCCTAGTGGTCTAGGGTGCCGCGCTTCGACCTCTAGCTGGCCGGTTACCTCTGGCTTATGGCTGTGGTTTCGAGCCCTGGCGTGAGCGTATGTGGCATGGAGATAGGGGCGCCTTCTCAACCTCGCGGGTTTCCTCCGGGCACTCCGGTTTCCTCCCACAGCTAAAGACCCCTAAGCTAAAGCGAATTATAGAAATAAAATTAAAAAACCATATGTTAGTCCCGAAATGACCTGGTTTGTGTTGAGTGGACGTTAAATCCCATTTCCCTCCCTCCCTCATATGCTCCGTGGTTCCAATTGTAATTTATTTGTTACGGTGAAATTTTTCTGTCGGCAACGGAAGTGACGTAATATTAACAAAAACTACAATTTTGACAGTTCGGTACCACTTTTAGAAAGCAAATATTAATTTTTTTCAAAACTGATATAACTAAAAGGATGCACCCTGCAAAGGTGCACAATATCCTTAGCTCAGATTTTTTAATTTCAATTTCATTTTCGGGCAATTTCGAATAAAATGTAAAATAAAGTGTAAAATTCAGTTGTTTACAATTCATTCAGCGTCTTCATATTTTGAAATATTTATTTGTAATTTTCATAAACCCGTAGCAATAATCCAGAGACGAAGAGAATGTATGCGAAAATCAGTTTGTAATATGAGCAGTTGCCGAGGAATATGCAATATGCATCACTTTTCACGTTATTTTGCCTATAAAAAAATCGTCGAAATAGGGGTCAGAATGACCTGATTTTTTTTTGGATACTAGACAAGTAGGCGATACTCGATTCACAGTTCCGGAATTGAATTCCAAAACTGGTGTCAATCGAGTGAAAAGGAGAATTTCGGATTACAGCGCATGCGTCGACTGTATAAAAAGTATCCCAACCAATCATGACTGCTGAAACATATTTTTTACCGAGGAATACGTCACGATTCTACTCACTCCACCTCAGCTGTCGGGACTGGCAGAACTGTGACAGGACTGAATTCCGCGTCAGTCGATTGTAATTCTGTCGATTCGGGACGTTCTGGACTGTGAATCGAGCATCGCCGTAATTACTGATTTGTACACAAAATATGGAGTTTGTGGATCGAACTGGAAAGGCCACCATCTTGAAATATGAAGTGCAATAAAACTTTTGCGATATTGTACTTACAGACACGGGAGTTATATTTTCTCATTCCTTGAAGGAATGGCTATTTTTGTTATTTTTCAAAATTTGCAAATTTGACCTAGATTTTTGGATACATGACGTCAATCCGATTCCAGTAATATAAGTTTCATTCAGAGTTATCGCCCTTTATTTTTCGATTTTTTTCGAATTTTCTTCCCATTTTGTGAGCTGTGGTGTCGTTTTACAGCCAACATGATGTTTCTGAAACTTAAGGAACATGAAGTTATAGTCCAATACCAACTGATAAAGCAAATTCGACACGGATCTTTAAACCGGAAGTGTGCAATATTTTGAAAAAAATGCAAAAAAATTATGTTTTCGGAGAAAACGTGATGTCTCCGTCCGATATCAACGGATTAAAACGATCAATGTATCGCTGGGTTGCATGAGAATTGCAGTATCGTATGATACCCAATTAATTCCGATACTATGACCAGCCAGCAAAATATGGCACGCTGAAAATCAAGTATTTTCTGACTTTTAGCATTTTTGGACGCCTGTATCTCGAAAACTTAACCGTAAAAAAATTTTTAAAAAAATTTCTATCGAGAGTCCTTTCGGAGGTATTTTGCATGAAGCCATCCAATAAGACTTTGAAATATCTGGAATAGGTGAAATAACGGACTGAAAATCGAAAAAAGTCGAAAAATCGTGAAATTTTGGAAAATGCTCTGGGAAAATGGTCTACTATTTTTTTATTTTAAGAGATTTTGAAAAAAAGGTTGTATATTCAGATAGCTGACCTAATTACGGTTCTAACGATGTATAATATGTATGTAGTTATTGAAATTTAATTTTCGATATTTTAATTTTTTTTTTGCATTTTTGGTACTTTTGAACATAGGATTTCTGAGGGACATCTTATCTGATCAGATAATGTAATATATCATTACAGAGACCTGTGGCTATTTTAGTGCCCAAACCGGCTATTAAAACTATTCCGACAATAATAACCATATCGGAAGTGTTCTAAAAAAATGATAAAAAGGTTAAAAACATTGTCGCACTTGCGAAAAACTTGATTACTCCCTTAGGCAATAGGGGACCAAAAGAACTAAAGTGTTGTTGGATATCCCTATTAATGGACCATCATATGGTATCTAAATAATACGATTTCGATGGTAAGGAAATAAATTATTGTATGCCAAAAATCTAGTATTTTCCGATTTTTTAACATTCTGAGACGCCCTTTTCTCGAAAACGACGTCGCAGATTTTTCTTAAAGATTTCTTACTCAGAGTCCTATCGGTTGTCTATATAGTGAATCCAAAATGAAAAACATTGAAATAATATAAATGGCCCAAAAATATAATCAAACTTTGAAAAAAAAATTGAAAAATCGTTAAATTTTTGGAAAAGCTCTTTAATTTATTTTTTTTCCAAAAGTATTCAATCGATGTTTCTGACACTTCTGGTACAGAAAGTTAAAGACCACATCAAATGATTCAGAAAATCTTTACGTTTACGTACGGGTACTCAATAGTTACAAAATCCATTTTACGGCAAGATCAAACTAATCTGATTAAAATTAATTCAGATATTTACGTTTTAGTATCCGACTGCCAAAAACGGCTTTCAAATTTTCAATTACAACCTTAATCCGGTTGATTGGCTGGTGACGTCACAGGCACTACACATAATATACACATCATCTATACAATACATCACTGTATATATGTTACAGTCAATCTGTGTAATCAGTCATTTCGCGTAATGACTAAATGAATCGGTCATTTCACGAAGAGCCTGTGAGCACCAGGCAATACGTGTAATGACTGAAGATTCCAGACATTACACGAAATGACTAAAATTCCTTCCCTTTTTTTTACACATAATGCCTGATTGCAGATTTTGCAAATCAGGCAATATGTGTAGACCTAAACACATAACATAAACTTTTAAAATAAAACATTTAATATTAGTTTTTAGTTTTATTTTGCTTTTCTGGGCATTAGGTATGTAGAATGGTTGTTTTTATTGAAATGAACTTTTAAGTTTAAATCCTGCCCTTCCTATAACCTGTTTTTAGTTTCATGGAAGACCAATTGCCGTTTTAATAGATGAATGGCGTCATTTCAATTTGAAGAAATTGCTATAACTAAAACTACTCGCTGATTTAATTATCCGGCCTTTAGGGGACCACTGAAGGTTTGTAGGGTCTTTGTTCTAATGGTGTTTGTATTTAAGTGAAATCATGTTAAATCTTTATGCATTTATCAACATTTTTCACTGACAATATTAATTAAATTTTTATTTTCGTTAAGGGTTTTATGTATCTAAAAAACCTGATAAAATCGCTGTCAATATTTCAAAATAAGTTATATATTAATCATTGTGTTTTATTTTCAGGTAGAGTGTCATACTGAATGTTGTTATTAGCATTACCCTTATCACCCTTAATCACTTTCAATAATTACATTAAGTTAAATAAGTTAGGTTTCCTTTAAGGTAATTAGAAGGGTGTCTCTGGTTGGTTAGCATTAACGACGTGTTGCTGTTTACAGGTTTATATTGTCTTGTTATATTTTATATATTTTGTCATTGCTTGATAATGATTAGAGAACCCTAGTCGAAACATCATTCAGTAATAAGCAATAATTGTATTCCATAGAATTGTGACCAGTATTTTCCAGTTCAATTACTAAATTTACTTATATCATCATGGCAGAATCTTACGAAAATCAGTTTAAAGCAGAGATTTACAAGAAATATGAAGTTTGCAAGAAAATTTTAATTCCTTCGCAAACTACCAGCCAGGATATGACGCCAACTCCCAGTCAGGTATTGTCACCAACTACCAGTCCGAAACCGACACTAACTACCAGTCAGGAACCGTCACAAACTACCAGTCAGGAATCGTCACAAACTACCAGTCAGGAAATGTCACAAACTACCAGTCAGGAACCGACACAAAATACCAGTCTGGATTTTGACTTTGAATCTCCAGCTGGCCAAATTGAACACGTTTGCAAAACATCCTACGGGAAAGAAATGGTGCCAGGTGGGAGACACCGTAGCTGTACCTATCCCTCTAGTCGATAGAGGTTGTGGTGATCCACGAAATATTCTGGGAATTATCTTCGACCGTGATAAGAATATCATGTACACCATTTGTGTCAACGCAGTGATTCGGAAAGCGAAGTTTTCACGCAATCAGTTTGATTTGTGTCCCCAACAGTTACTTACTGAATCTGATGTAGACCATACAAAGATGGTAACACTTTGTCAGGCTGTACATAAAGTATCTAGCTGCAGTGGACAGGGGCATGTTCGGTGTAATTGTGCTGGTTCTAAGAGATATGGGACGAATAGATGCAAATGCTTCAAAATAAAACTCAAATGCCCCAGCCGTCATAGCAGCCTGTTATGCATAAATAAGTGACTTGAGTGATGGACCAGTCGGGATTTTCTTTTAAAAAAAAGTGATTTGACAGTAAGATTTTAGTACTGAAATTAATATTTCGTTTCGAGGGAATTTATTGCATTTATTATGTATGATTTAACGTTGGATGTTAAGTCAATAAATGTTTTACAGTGATTTTTTGTGGTTTGACAGTAATTCAGTCATTTCGCGTATTGTCTGCCCATGATTTTTAGTCATTTCGTGTAATGTCTGCAATTTTCAGTCATTACACGTATTGCCTGGTGCTCACAGGCTCTTCGTGAAATGACTGTTTCATTCAGTCATTACGCGAAATGACTGATTACACAAATTGACTGTAACATATACACACAGCCAGTTGGCACGTGTATATTTGTCGGTCCAATAAACATTTGACTGCCGTAATCATTAACGCTTCATTATTTACATGTAAGCTACATATCACTATATCAGTCAAAGCATTTTCAAAAGCCGACCACATAGTTAATTAGTATTAATAACACTGATTGACTAGCGGCTCTTTGTGGACAGGGTTAACGACAGGTGTATCAGCCTACTTCAATAATTAACAATGGCAAGCTAGGTACTATAGAAACCTGACAACTGCTCGTGAACCCTTACAAGCAATTAGAACCCATAGCTAATCAGCACTAAACACACTGATTGACTAGCGGTTTTAGGTGGGAAAGGCTAACAACAGCACAGAAAAACCTTATAAAAACTGTTCAATCATTCCTTTGTTTTAGACTTTTTTCGATAGCAATAAGAACAATGGCGACAGAGGCTACTTCCCCAATGTCAATGGCAGAAGCCTTTAATAGCAGCCCTGCGCCAAAGGTTTTTCCTGCAACAAAAAGGAAGGATGAGCAGAACCACGTCGTGCAAGTAAGGACAATGGAAGGCAAGTCTTTCCAAGGGTCCAAACTGACGGCAGTGGGAAAGGAACTACGGAGTAAGTGGGGTATCAGTAATATACCTGATATCAGGATAACAGTGACTGGACATATCAGGCTTGCCCTAAAAAGTAAGTCGGACATGGACAAAGCACTGGCTCAGAAAAGCCTACTCGGTGTGACCGTGGCGGTATCCGAACCAATCACCTTGCTAACAGACAAGGTGGTTGTTCATGGGATACCGACCGAATATACCGGGAGGAAATAATGGACGACCTGAAAGATAGGGAGTATGACGTCACTGAGATATACAAATTTAGAGTGGCCGAGGGGAAGGATCAGGGAAGCGTTGCCCTGACCTTCAAGAAAGGTACAGTACCCGATGTCATAAACATAGTGTATCTTAGAAGACGAACCCATCCCTATATCCAGAGGGTACGACAGTGCACTAACTGTCAAAAATTGGGTCATGCAGTGAAGTACTGTAAAGGAAAGCCGTATGCGCCCAATGTGGGGGAGAACACGTGGTGGCTGTCTGTAGGGTGGGTAGCAAAATTAACTGCTCAAACTGCAAGGGCAGCCACGCAGCTAACTCCCCCCAAATGCCCGAGAATTCAAGCAACAAAAGCAGCGCTACGTCTGCAAAGTAAAGAGAAACTTACCTTTAGGGAAGCGACCCAACAAGTAAAGAACAAGGAGAGGGAAGCAAAAGTAGTTAGAGAACCGGTGATGGAACCAAAACAAGCTCCAGTCTCGACTCTCTTGACGTCCGAAGCAACCCCCACCCCTAAAGGTAAAGACAAGAACAAGAAAGAGAAGAAAATATCAGACAAACCTGTAGAAGTCAAACAGAAGACAAAATCATCCAAAAAGAAAGAAGAGGAACCGAAAACGAAGATTCATGAAGAACACTTCATTCCTAAATTTAAAACGGACAGTGGCTTCATGAACTTCACGATCGAGTTCCTCAGGATGGCCGTATCCAATGAGGACCAAACTACCAAGATGGCAAGTTTACTCGGCAAAATAAGAACACAAATGGTCAACGCCGATGTCCTGTGTCTCATGATTAATTCAATCAACACCGTAAAAAAAAAAGATCAAGAGAAGAAGACGATGACGAAGAAACGACAAAAGGAGATCAAACGGCAAACCTAGCACTCCGCAGAAGGATATCTCATGTTCGTCACTACAGCACTGGTGATATGCCCAGTTGCTTGCCGGTTTCAAAACCAAAGACAAACACTAATAAGGTACCTCCTATGGAATGTGAAACGCCAATTGACCAATAAATAGCCAAGACAGAGAGGCATCCACCTGGACAGTCATCATGGCGGGCCAGGTAAAAGTTCTACAACTTAACGTTAAAGAGCACATATAATGAGGAAACTAAATTCATTGAGCTTATAAACATTATTTACTATATGCATTTTACGGCAGTTTAACGTCAATCTGATGAAAATTAATTCAGATATCGTCACTCAAAGTCGCAAATATAGACCTCCCGTAAAAACGACTTGGCCAATTATTGAAAACACTCTTAATCCCCTCAGACGCCAGTGACGTCACAGTGACCGAATGCATATTCGGGATGTTTATTCCTTAGTTACCTATATACACCCGGCGTGTGTATTCGTTAACGCCTGACTGATTCCTTAATCCCCCTAATTAAATAACAATTGACTACGGAATAATTTGTTTTTTAATTTAGAATTTGTTTTATAAAGACAGTTGTTGTAGCCATATTCCCCATGTGTTGTTTTTTTTATTAGAATAAGCCGACCGTAAGCCAACAATAATTGGCTTCTGATTGAAACAAGATTGGTGTGAAATTGTTATAGCCGGCGCTATAACGGACATCTTTTAAGCCGATAGAAATAATCAATTGTCGGCTTTTAAGAAACGAAATGGTTTCAAATAATAATCATTAGGGGTTTGACTGTCGATAGTGTGTATCGATAGTAAAAAGAAACTGTCGATAAAAATTGCGATAGTCAAGCAAACTATCGATAGCTTCGATAGTTTGTAATAGCGAAAGTAACATGGCTCAAATTCACTCGTATTTGTCGAATAATTACTCTGTATTTATAACAAAAAGCTCCGTTATCACTAAAATAGCGTTACACGATCTCAATGTCACATGGAAATCTTCGTCACCATATTAGGCATGGCTTACTAAGAAATGTGTAAAATGGTTGATTTTGGCGCGAAAAAGCTGAAAAAGGTCACGTACGCCAATAACAGACATGCTGAAAGCATGTCGCATATGGCAGGAAAGTTGGCCATGCCTTTTTTACAAATTACTAAACTACCAATGTAATATTAATAATATACAATTTTATATAATATTAAGAAAAAAAAAACAATTTACTTTATTATTTAATTCACAGTCAGAATGCGAAGTTACCGTGTACCCGAGATACCAGCTTAGGAGGCTCTTCTATTCGCCCCCCTCCCCTTTTGCCGCACCTTTAGAAGACACGTGTTGTTTTTATCTGCACCGTCTTGTGTCACTTCATTCTGTCGGTTTATTTGTCGATATGACTACCGATAACCGTGTTAAAATATTACGTACTGATTTACGGGCTGGAGATGTTGATCAACTAGTGAATTGTAATCTATTCTAGTCACAAATATATAATCTATTACAACATAAGACGAGAAAGGTCGGCTTTTGAAAATGCTTTGACTTATAGTAGCTAATACGTGTTAATGATTACGCCAGTCAAATGTTAATTGGACCGACTAATACACACGTGTTAACTGGCGGTGTGTATACAGTGAGATATCGTACAGATAGTGATATATTGTATAGATAATGTGTATAGATTATGTGTAGTGCCTGTGACGTCACCAGCCAATCAACCGGATAAAGGTTGTAATTGAAAATTTGAAAACCGTTTTTGGCTGTCTGATGTTTAAACGTTTATATCTCAATTAATTTTAATCAGATTGGAGTGAACTTGACGTAAAATGAATGTAGTAACCCCTAGCTATTAATATATGCAATTAAAAATTATTATTTTATGTGGTCTTTAACGGACTGGTCCCCAGATGTACTGAGCTGAGAAAATACATCACCCGCAACCACAAAGATGTAATATGCCTCCAGGAGACCAAGCTACTACCAACTAAGAAAGACATCTACCTACCCGGATATACTTGTCAGAGAAGGGACAGACCGGGCAGCACGACACGTGGCGGCGGCCTTGCCATCTACGTCAGTGCTAACTTAAATTATATTTCTGTTACGCTGGACGTAGCAGGCCCTCTAGAAGCAATGGGCATAGCCATCACATTGAGCAATAATACAAAATTGACAATAGTGAATGTCTAGCACCCCCGCAAGTCACGATAGAATCAGTAGACTTCCAGTCATTTCTCGACCAGCTTCCGCAGGGCGATTCTGTGTTCTGTGGGGGATTTCAACGCAAAACACGCTCTGTGGGGGTCACCGAGGAATGACTGTCGGGGGACTAGCCTGTGCTCAATAATAGAAGGGAACGACCTATGCGTACTGAACGACGAGAGCCCTACTTTTATTAGAGGAAATGCCCCACCTTCACACCTGGATCTCACGCTCTGTACGCTTGGTATGGCAAACCGCTGCGACTGGCAAGTACACGAAGATGAAACACTTCGTAGTGACCACCTACTGATAGAATTCTGCATCCAATGTAAAACAACCAGGGAAGTCTATAACGGGAAACCCAATTGGAAAATAAAAGAGGCTGATTGGGCAAACTTCCGTGTAAACTGTCTTAAGTGGAAAGAGGATGACATCATCGACATTTACGCTGCCAACATCACAACTGCTATTATAGGTGCCGCAGACGACTCCATTCCCAAGATTTCTGGAGGGAAACCAAGGATTATAAAACCTTGGTGGTCACCAGAATGTCAGAAGGCGGTTAACGAAAGAAAGAAGGCACTACGCCTACGGAAACGCCACTACAATGAAGTCAACCACCAAAACTACCTGAAGTTGAAATACACCGCAAGAGACACCATCCGGAAGGCACAAAGCGGACACTGGATGACTTTCTGTAATGCGTTGAATCAAAACACGCAAACAGGTGTCGTCTGGAAGAAGCTGAACGCCATGAACAGGAAGCGCAGAACATTCAACATACCAAACCTAAAGAATGGAGATGAGTACGCTACCAACGGCAAGGAAAAGGCAGACCTACTTGCGAAAGCGTTCGCTGACGCAAGCAGGGACGAAAACCAATCACCAGAGTTCCTGAAGGGAAAGGAAATCTTTTACTCACAGCACCCTTCATTAGAAATTGAACCTAATGAAGGGCTAAACCAATCAATCTACCCTTCTCTGAGGAGGGGCTAAATAAGGTTCTTTCCCTCAAGAAGGATAGTGCGGCTGGTGAGGACAAAGTAAAGTACTCAATGCTCAAACATCTGCCTAGAAATGCCAAAAGGATACTACTAAACTTCTTCAACACATCCTGGCTGACAGGATAGGTACCAAAAGAATGGCGGAAAGCCAACGTCATCCCTCTTTCAAAACCAGGTAAAGAGAGAACATAGGTAGAGTCCTATCGACCAGTAAGCTTGACATCCACACTGTGCAAAACCTTGGAAACAATGGTTATCATCCGACTACAGTTCTATCTGGAGAGCAACCGACTGATAGACGAAAATCAAAGCGGGTTCAGGAAAGGGCGTTCAACAATGGACCACTTGGTGAGACTACAGCAAGTCATGTCGCAGGAACTCCTCTCTGGGAAACTGTTATGTGCCGTGTTCGTAGATTTAACTAAAGCTTTCGATTTAGTCTGGCTAGACGGGCTGCTCTTCAAGTTAGGACGTATTAGTATAACGGGCATAATGTTTCGGTGGATCAAAAGCTTTCTGAGCGATAGAAGGATACAGGTGAATGTTGGCAGATTCCTGAGTGCCGAGCAAACATTAGAAAATGGCACGCCTCAGGGGTCTGTCATCAGTCCCACTCTCTTCAATATTATGATCAACGACATACAGAAATCCTCCTACCTTGACGCCAAAACTGAGTTAGCTAAATTTGCTGATGATAGTATCGTATGGAGGACAGGGAGGCATTTTTGTGAACTACAAAAGAATATGCAAAAGGCCTTAGATAAATTCATGACATGGGCAAACGACTGGGGATTTAAAGTCCCGGAGAAGAAAACAGTCGGTATGCTTGTAAGCAGGGATAGTGGGATAAACAGAATGACTCTGTGTATGAACGGGGAAACCATCGAGTTCAAAGACCAAACCAAGTTCCTTGGCCTAATCTTTGACCGAAGGCTGACCTGGAACCCGCACATCGATGAGACCGTAGATAGATGCACCAAAACCCTAAACTTAATGAGGAAAATAACGTGCAGCACATGGGGGGCCAACAGAGTAACACTAATGATGGTGTAAACGATCTGTATTAGACTACGGCTCTCTGGCCTTCATGAACTGCGCGCCATTACTCTTAAGGAAGCTTGACACCATCCAATACAAAGCTCTGTGTATTGCGACTGTTGTAGGGCAAGGGACTAGGAGAGAGGCACTACTGCAGGAAGTCAGGGAGTTGCCCCTATTCCTAAGAAGAAAAGAACTAGCGACAAGGTACTGGGCTAAGATCTCGCAACTGGGCGCAAGATCTCCAACTTTTGTCAGTTTAGAAAAAACAAAATATGTGAGAGATCCAAGAAAGAAAAGCTTTGGCCAAGGTATCAGGGAAACAATCAAGGAACTGCGACTGGAGGAGCTCGTGATAATGAACACGACCCCCCAGCGATCGCCGCTTGGACACTTCCTATACCACCGGTCAATCTAGATCTATTACAGAAAACCGACAAGAAAAACAACCCCACGGCTGCACGAGCACTCTCGCTAGCACACCTGGAAGACAACTGGCCGTCCGATGACTGGGACCATGTGTACACGGATGGCTAACGCAACCCTGAAAGGGGCACCAGCTCGTTTGGGATATACCTGCCAAACGGAGAACAGGGAATAAGCAGGAAACTGACCAATAACTGTTCGGTGTACACTGCAGAGCTTGTGGCCATTCGTGACGCTATATCATGGATTTCCCATCAAAAGACTAGTAAGTTCGTCATTCCAAGCGACTCGCTGAGCAGTCTGATTTCAATCCAAACTGACAACTCGGACTCAAGACCAGAAGTCATTTTGGAAATCAGGCAGCTGTACCAGAGGGTCTCAGAGAAGAGAAGCAAAGTAGAGCTCGTGTGGATTCCATCACATGTCAACATTAGAAGAAACGAGGAGGCAGATCGACTCGCAAACGAAGGTCTCAAGGATACAGCGCCACTCCCCACCATAGACTACAGCAATACGGAAATCTACAGTATGGTTAAAAGACAGGTCAATTCAATCTGGGAATTTAAACTCGTTGAACTTGACACATACAGATTCCGACTGGATGACAAGATCTACACGAAGACAGCAATCAATCACCCTAGAAGAGATATATGCAGATTTATATCGAAACTTTAGGGTGAAAGAGCGGCTGTGAGACTATAAACACCAAGTCATCGTCTGCCAGTGCGGAGAAGAATGTACCACCAACCATGTCCTGGTAGATTGCGAGGTATACAATGAGAAGAGAAGGCAGCTAGTGAGAATAATGGAGACCAACAACATACCATTCAGTACTAAGAACCTACTCTATCCTAGACAAGATCTGAAACTGCAAATCCCCGAACAAATCCATGCCCTAATGGACAAAATTGGACTAAGTAGAATAGTGAAGTAAGAGGGGGTCATGATTAGACGGGCCCGGCATCTAAACACTAAACTACATACGGGAGTTACACCAAACTGGCAGGATAGTGGAGTAAGGGAGGGTCACGATCAGACGGACTCGGCATCTAAACACTATTCCGCCAAAAACAGAGTAAGGGGGAGTTTCGGTCAGACAAACTCGGCACCTAAACACTATTCTGTAAATAAAAACGATACCAAATCCATAGAGTGGGATAGTGTAGTAAGGGGAGGCTACGATAAGACGGTCCTGGCACCTAAACACTTACCCCAAACGATGACATCAACCAATCCAGAAGCAGACGAGATCACCTACCAAATGATATGTTTTTTATTAAATAAAGGGAAGAATTTCCCAATAAACCCTATCCATGGCTTAAAGCCAAATGGAAAGATTGCAAAATCATATTCTAAAAAACAGGAATCAGCTTCGGCTCTCGTTAGTCTTGTCTGCGATATCACTTATGTGGAAGCAGACGTTAAACACCAAGTAGAAGAAGAAGAAGAAAAGTCGACCACAAGCTCTGCAGTGTACACCCAATAACTGTTCGGTGTACACTGCAGAGCTTGTGACCATTCGTGACGCTATATCATGGATTTCCCATCAAAAGACTAGTAAGTTCGTCATTCCAAGCGACTCGCTGAGCAGTCTAATTTCAATCCAAGCTGACAACTCGGACTCAAGACCAGAAGTCATATTGGAAATCAGGCAGCTGAGTGAAGTAAGAGGGGGTCATGATTAGACGGGCCCGGCATCTAAACACTAAACTACATACGGGAGTTACACCAAACTGGCACGATAGTGGAGTAAGGGAGGGTCACGATCAGACGGACTCGGCATCTAAAAACTATTCCGCCAAAAACAGACACCAAACCTATAGAATAAGATAGTGGAGTAAGGGGAGGTCACGATAAGACGGGCCTGGCACCTAAACATAGATCCTACAAAGATGACATCTACCAAACTAAGCAGGATAGTGGACACGGTAAGATGCATAGTGTGTAGAAATGTCGTCAGGGCTTTTAGTATTGGGCTTCTGCGTTAGAAAATCGTCTGAGCAAGTAGTAAAGCTTAACTATGGTTACTATTAATGAAAACTAGTGAGAAATATACGTGTTGTCAGTTGTCGCTTAAACCCGTCAGTACTTGTACCGTACGTCAGTATTTCTGTTAATGGTCAGTAATAATCATACGGTAAGTGTGTGAGTTAATTGGTTAGTATTCCTTACTTCTGTCAGTATGTAAAAAAAAGGGTGAGTAATTAAATAACCGTGAGTTTATCTAAATAACAGGTAAAGAAAAATGGGATTTTAACGGTAATGAATTAGAGGTTGTGAATGAATTTAATTATCTAGGCATCTTACTTAATTTTAATGGTAAATTCTTGACTACGCAGAAAAACTTAGCTTTACAAGGAAGAAAGGCAATGTTCTCCGTTATTAAAACTTGCAGGGAGAATTATTTTAATGTCAAAACATCATTGTATGCCTTTGATACCTATGTTGGTAGTATATTAAATTATGGTGCTGAAATCTGGGGGTTTCATAAAGCACCTGAAATTGACAAACTGCATTTTTATTACCTAAAATTAATTTTAGGTGTTAAACGATCCACGAATCATGACATGCTATTATTTGAACTGGGTAGATATCCTTTACATATCTTAAGGAAAATTAAAATTTTTAAATATTATATTAAACTTTTTTCTACAGAAAATGACTTACTTAGATGTTGTTTAACTGATATGCTTAATAATAATGACAACTGGATTTGTAACCTTAAAAATGAATTAAATGGTCTTGGGTTAGGGTATATGTGGCAAAATGTTGACAAACATTCAGCGTTCATTTTTAAGCAGAGAATATTTGATATCTTTAAACAGTCGTGTTATAGCAATATATGCCATTCCCCTAAAGGAATCTACTATCAACATGTTGTATTAAATTTTACACTCCAACCCTATCTTTTAAAACCTATAAAGCCCTTATTATTAAAATATTTAACTCGTCTACGCTTATCAGCCCATAAATTATTTATAGAAACCGGTCGGTATACTAAAGTGCCTCGTGATCAACGATTATGTATCTTTTGTCAGCTTGAGGAAGTGGAAGATGAATTTCACCACGTCCTAATCTGCACGTCATTCGTGGATATACGCATTAAGTTTATTAAGTCGTATTATTACACCAGACCTAATGTTTTTAAATTCTTCCAGTTACTTAGTACCAGTAATATAAAAGACTTGTATAAACTAGGCAAATATTTGTCTTATGCCGATAAGCGTCGATCAGAGTTGTTTATAAAAAAAAAATAAAAAAATAAATAAATAATAAAAATGTAATTAAATAAAATGGAGAAAGCCTAATTGATTAAAACCTAAATACTGTTTGGTATAATTAACTTTAATTACTAACTTTGATGACATTATAATAATATATAATTTAAATTTCCACTCTCTGTTTAATTACTTTGTATATTGTACATACTGTTTATTGTGTAAATAATGTAATTATATGTACACTGATGAGTTTTATACTCAAAGTAAATAAAGAACTGAACTGAACTGAGGCACGTGCGGGAGAAATTGACGAAAGCGTGACTAGTTAAGAAAACGTCACTACTATTTGAGCTACCGCTCACTATCTGAGTACAACCGCCAGTTACCTTTGATGTGCGTTAGTAATTGGACACGGCGCTAGTAGAGCGTGAAATCGTTAACTATATACATTTCTGGTGAGTATTGTTACTATAGGTAATTTAACTTCCCGTTAAATTGTCGCTACCTTCTGAATAAAATATTATTTATTTATTATTATTCTCGAATCAGAAAATGTTTTATTTTAACAATAATGGATGGTAGTGAACATGGGTATTTTTCGGTTACCGCCATAGTTTGCAGAATACTGTTTTTAAACATTAACGGGTGTATTTTTCGGCGATTTCCATAACCACCGTAGTTTGCAGAATACGGGGCAATGTGTAGTTTGCAGAATACGGGGTTTGCAAAATACGGGGCAATGTGTAGTTTGCAGAATACGAGGCAATGTGTAGTTTGCAGAATACGGGGCAATGTGTATAGTGTTATTTCATTTACAATTTATATTTATTAGCACTTGTTTTGGACGTGCGGCGCTTTACTATCTGTATGGTTTAAATTGGAATCACAACTAATGGTTAAAAAAGATACCAACACAAATCTGTTTTCACTAATTTTATTGAAACAGATAACGTGATAGCAGATAACAGAAATAATGAATTTCAAACATACGCATGCAAGCTGAAATTCTTAGCACTGAAGAATCGTGTGCATACCGGACTGGTATGAGGCATCGCACACCTTTGGTTGTCGCTTATCGTGAAATAGTTCCAAATCTTACTACTTCACGTTAGTTTTATCTAGATCACTGCTGGTATTGTCTGGATACTTAATCATTATGAATAGAAGTATTGGAAAAGGCGGGAAAATATACCGCATGGTTTACGTTTGAGTAGCATGAAAGGTGAAAGGGAGGATATCCCTTTGATGTCACAAGATTGACATTCCAGCTTCCAGATGCCAGTGAAAATTTAGAAATAATTTAGTGATTTCTTTTGTTATGCTAGGCTACGTTAAGAATTTAGACATAATATGTATCAGCAAATAATAATTTATGATATAGATCATACTTTATTTATTAATAATATTACAAACAAATAAGTTCCCATTAGATGGTTTATAGTTCTAGAAATGACGAAAGAATGTCACGTGATTGCTCTTCGCTTTGATGTTTCATTCATTGCCGCGTGAACCTTTCAGTTCAGACACCTATTATAGACATACAGGTGCCAATCATTTTAGGAATTACACCGTAATCAACACTAGTTACTATAGTACTTACAGTAACTATCGACTATCAACACATGACATATTATAATCTCGACTTTATTTAATGATACAGCAAACAATTAACGTCCGCTTGACAAGATAAATGGGTTTAATCTCACTGTGCCACCCAATCAACTGGTGTAATGGGGTAGTGGTGTGAAAAGTTAAATAAACAAAGGATTATAGACTGTATCCTTATTAGTACTGTTCACCTAGTTAAGATTTAATTTTTTTAATGATTAAAATATATAAGTTAAGTTCACGTGTCATCGGTTATCTTAAATATTACTCACCCATCTTTCATTCAGACAGTACTCATAAAACAATCAAATATATGATTAGAAACTCACTATCATTTTATAAGGATAGTTGTCACCCCCAATTCAATTATATTTTTTAAAATGGCTCAAGTGCTTGTACGGTTTATTCCTAGTTCACAGAAATTTGGACTACAGAGAGCTTCCACAGACAGTCCAGCTGTAAATTCACTTGTGCGTCGGGCTTCGCCCTTCCATTTGTGAGATTATGCGACATAGACAACGTTTGGTTGAATGCCTTAGAAGAAGCGGATTTGGAAGATGAAAATATTTTTAAGTTTGCAGATCATGTTACAGAAAGCGATGGAAGGGCTTTGTGGAATCACTTTAACACAGATGGTTCACGGACAACCGTTCACGGACAACCAATCACGTTGAGGGATGGCACAGTAAAATGAAGAAGACCGGAACAAGTCACCCAAATATATTTAAATTTATTAACAGTGTGTTGAAAGAGCAGACTTGTGTTGAAAATACCATAGTTCAGTTGGATAACGGTGTACGATTGCCCTCTAAAAGGCGAAAATATAAAAAAATAGAAGAAACTATTAACGATCTGAAAACCGACCTATTAAATGGGGTAAAAAGTGCAATTGCATATACGGACGCCATATCTCATTTAGTAGGGTTATGATTTATGTTTGATACATGTATTTGTTGTTACGTTTATGTTATTTATTGTGAATAAAGTTGTTAATTAGTTTAAACCTAGTAGTTTTTAAAAACTGACTATACTTTTAACAACATTGTATCCCTATTGTTTTTGGTGCATGCCCGACCCAAGGGACAGTGTCACGCCCATTTTTTTTTTGTCTGTATGTCACCTGCAGCCCACAATTATTATTCTTAATCGATCGTCTTGAAAACTTTTTTTTATACTTATTCCTTATACCCTAAGGCTGACCACTATTATTTTTGGTGCATGCCGGGCCCCCTGGGACAGAGCCACGCCCAATGCTTTTGTGTCTTGTGTTCGCCAACAGGATGCAATTCTAACAGATCCTTTTAAAACTTTACAAACCTATTCCTTATACCCTGAAGATGACCCCTATTGTTTTTGGTGATTTCCTAACCCCCCAGGGGCAGAGCCATGCCCATTTTTACTTCGTGTCTGTGTGTGTTGTCTACAGGCCACGATTCTTAATTGATCGTCTTTAAACTTGGGATATGTATTCCATATAGCCTAAGGACGTCAACTGTATGTCCCGACTCACACAGGCAAGACACGCCCAATTTTTGTGTTTGTCGTTTACAGGCCGCAATTCTGAATGAATCAGCTTGATACTTGGCTTATGTATTCCTTATAGCCTGAGGGCGTCCACTATTGATTTTGATGAATGTCCCGACCCCCAGGGGCAGAGTCACGCCCACTTTTTGCCTTTGGCGTTATGAAGGCACAATTCTGTATGGATTATCTTGGTATACTTATTCCTTATACTCTAAGGACGGCAACTATTGATGTTGGTGTACGACCCTCAACGCCTAGCCTTCTAGACAAAGTACCATATCAATCAAAGCAGGAATGTGGACGTATATTGTAGCGTTAGCGTTATGTTTTATTCTTTCTATAGGGGAGTCTGGGGCACATTAAACCATTTTGTTCACATACATGTTTGTCCTCATTTCATATCAATTTTTTTTATTGGAAGATCTCTTTACTTTATTGTATTGTTTGAAGACATATCATAGTTGCTATCGTGTATCAGATTATCAGATTCAATAAAATTAATCTTTAACTTATATTTTAAAAAAAAAACAAAAAAACCCACACATTTTAATCCACTTTACCGTAATGGTTTCTTATACTGCGTACCATTGTCTCGCACACAATATCCGGTCCAGCCACAATTTGTGATTGAACACGCCATCTTGAGTCGGAATGCGCAAAATCTAATTTTGGAGTAGAGGCAAAATAAGCGAAAATATTGATTTCGACCGAAGCGGAGAATTCTCTAGATTACAAATATTATCAAAATATAAACAAACACCATGTGGCCATGCTGTCTACACAACTCGTTTGCTGATTGGCCCAGACATCGCGTGCAAAGCATTATGGTTACGTGGATGGCTGATCGGGCGATAAATATTTGGTTTACGCAATAATGTTTTTGGGTACCTACATGCGATTGACTCTGATAAGAGACAGAACAAAATTAATTCTGATCGTATATAGATTGCCGTTGAGTGTTAATCAAAACCATGTGGCTGATTATGTAATTTAATCGGCAAGCGGGTGTGTGTGTAATACTAAATCTGATTAAGAGTAACAACTCGTATGTAATTATCAGAAAATCATTAGATTTTTTTTGGCTTTTTATAAAGTTTTGCCCCACACTAACAATTAGAATAGGAAACATTTAATATGATGAATTTAGCTGTTCAGTTATCAAAATTTATTGAAAATCAAAATATTTGTTCGTTTAAACACCTTTAACTCTGTGTATCATTCTGAAGTCAATCGCATATTAAGTTTGGCCTCTAGAGCACCCACAAGATTTTTTGAAGTGATCAAGGACTACAATTCTGGCACTAATTATCAGAAATCGCTGAAAATCAATAGGTTTCTTAGTCTCATGACCTTAAAAACTGTATATAAATTTGAAGTCTATCGGATATTGTTTCTGTTAAGATTATTATTGAGATTACTAAAATTATTATTATTATTTACCGCAGGAGCCAAGTTCTCCATGATCGAAAGCAGATATCGATCTGAAATCAACTTTTCTTTCGGGAAACCATGTGGTGGCTACTTGATAAAGTATTTTCGAAAATTCTGCACATACCGGAAGTGGCAGATCTTTGTACGTTGTCAAACAATTGAAAATTGGCCACAGTTTCGTCAATTCTTTACCCATTTTCAAACAATTGACATTTTCGGAAACCCTGAATCTTTTCCGAGCCAATAGCAATCTAAGATTTTGTAATTTCGTAAATTCGTCGCTGACTTCTAGCGTTCGAAAATTGAAAAATGTTGTTTAAGAGACAATTTTTTTCATTTTTCAATATTTTCAAAATTGACCTACATATTTGGATACCTTAAGTCCATCCGATTCCAGTAATATAACTTTCATTCGGAGTTATCGCCCTTTATTTTTCGATTTTTTTCGAATTGTCTACCTATTTTGTGAGCTCGGGTTTCGTTTTATGGCCGAATTCACGAATCTGAAACTTCTGAGGCATGAAGCCAAATGTCCATTCCAAGGAATAAAGCAATTTCAACAATGATCCGTAGACCGGAAGTAGTCGAAATAATTTGCAATATTTTGAAAAAAATGCAAAAAATGAATATTTTTGAGAAGAACGCGATTTCTCCGGGGAACCATTTGACTGCACTAGGATTGTACTATCGTATGATACCCAATTCATACGGATACTATGAACAGGCAGCAAAATATGGCACGCTGAAAATCAAGTATTTTTTGATTTGGAGCGTTTTTGGATGCCTGTAGCTCGAAAACTTAACCGCAACTTTTTTTTAAATTTTTTCTATCGAGAGACCTTGTGGTAGTCTTGTGTACGAAATATACCATTAGGAGTTTGAAATATCTGGAATAGGTGAAATAACCGACTGAAAATCGAAAAAAAGTCGAAAATCGTGAAATTTTGGAAAATGCTCTACTTTTTTTTTATTTTAAGAGATTTTCAAAAAAAGGTTGTATATTCAGATAGCTTACCTAATTACGATTCTAACGATGTATAATATGTATGTAGTTATTGAAATTTAATTTTCGATATTTTAAATTTTTTGCATTTTTGGCACTTTTGAACATACGATTTCTCAGGGACATTTTATCTGAACAAATAATGTAATATATCATTACAGAGCCATGTGTCCAAACCGGCTATTTAAACTATTCAGACAATAATAACCATACCGGAAGTATTCAAAAAATGAAAGAAATAGGTTAAAAACATTGTCGCACTTGCGAGAAACTTGATTTCTCGCTTTGGTAATAGCGGACCGAAAGAACTAAAGTGTCGTTGGATAATCCTATTAATGGGTCATCATATGGTATCTCAATAATACGATTTCGATGGCAAGGAAATAAATTATTGTATGCCAAAAATCGAGTATTTTCCGATTTTTTTTTAACATTCTGAGACGCCCTTTTCTCGAAAACGACGATTTTTCTTAAACTTTTCTTACTCAAAGTCCTATCGGTTGTCTATATAGTGAATGAAAAGCATTGAAATAATATAGGTGGTCCAAAAATGGCATCAAACTTTGAAAATAATTGAAAAATCGTTATTTTTTTTTATGAATATTTTTAATTGTATTTTACACAGGGTTAAAATATCATCCTACTTGAGCAGAATGAGAAAAAAAATTGTCTCGGTAATTTGCGTTAGCCGCCTTTTGCTAATTTAGTTTTTCTTCCCCAGAAAAATTATTTATTGTTCGATTTGTATTAAAAAAAAGTTCATATGCTCCCGGGGGGGGGGGGGTCGGGGGGTTGGGATGGCCTAGTGGTCTAGGGTGCCGCGCTTCGACCTCTAGCTGGCCGGTTACCTCTGGCTTATGGCTGTGGTTTCGAGCCCTGGCGTGAGCGTATGTGGCATGGAGATAGGGGCGCCTTCTCAACCTCGCGGGTTTCCTCCGGGCACTCCGGTTTCCTCCCACAGCTAAAGACCCCTAAGCTAAAGCGAATTATAGAAATAAAATTAAAAAACCATATGTTAGTCCCGAAATGACCTGGTTTGTGTTGAGTGGACGTTAAATCCCATTTCCCTCCCTCCCTCATATGCTCCGTGGTTCCAATTGTAATTTATTTGTTACGGTGAAATTTTTCTGTCGGCAACGGAAGTGACGTAATATTAACAAAAACTACAATTTTGACAGTTCGGTACCACTTTTAGAAAGCAAATATTAATTTTTTTCAAAACTGATATAACTAAAAGGATGCACCCTGCAAAGGTGCACAATATCCTTAGCTCAGATTTTTTAATTTCAATTTCATTTTCGGGCAATTTCGAATAAAATGTAAAATAAAGTGTAAAATTCAGTTGTTTACAATTCATTCAGCGTCTTCATATTTTGAAATATTTATTTGTAATTTTCATAAACCCGTAGCAATAATCCAGAGACGAAGAGAATGTATGCGAAAATCAGTTTGTAATATGAGCAGTTGCCGAGGAATATGCAATATGCATCACTTTTCACGTTATTTTGCCTATAAAAAAATCGTCGAAATAGGGGTCAGAATGACCTGATTTTTTTTTGGATACTAGACAAGTAGGCGATACTCGATTCACAGTTCCGGAATTGAATTCCAAAACTGGTGTCAATCGAGTGAAAAGGAGAATTTCGGATTACAGCGCATGCGTCGACTGTATAAAAAGTATCCCAACCAATCATGACTGCTGAAACATATTTTTTTACCGAGGAATACGTCACGATTCTACTCACTCCACCTCAGCTGTCGGGACTGGCAGAACTGTGACAGGACTGAATTCCGCGTCAGTCGATTGTAATTCTGTCGATTCGGGACGTTCTGGACTGTGAATCGAGCATCGCCGTAATTACTGATTTGTACACAAAATATGGAGTTTGTGGATCGAACTGGAAAGGCCACCATCTTGAAATATGAAGTGCAATAAAACTTTTGCGATATTGTACTTACAGACACGGGAGTTATATTTTCTCATTCCTTGAAGGAATGGCTATTTTTGTTATTTTTCAAAATTTGCAAATTTGACCTAGATTTTTGGATACATGACGTCAATCCGATTCCAGTAATATAACTTTCATTCAGAGTTATCGCCCTTTATTTTTCGATTTTTTTCGAATTTTCTTCCCATTTTGTGAGCTGTGGTGTCGTTTTACAGCCAACATGATGTTTCTGAAACTTAAGGAACATGAAGTTATAGTCCAATACCAACTGATAAAGCAAATTCGACACGGATCTTTAAACCGGAAGTGTGCAATATTTTGAAAAAAATGCAAAAAAATTATGTTTTCGGAGAAAACGTGATGTCTCCGTCCGATATCAACGGATTAAAACGATCAATGTATCGCTGGGTTGCATGAGAATTGCAGTATCGTATGATACCCAATTAATTCCGATACTATGACCAGCCAGCAAAATATGGCACGCTGAAAATCAAGTATTTTCTGACTTTTAGCATTTTTGGACGCCTGTATCTCGAAAACTTAACCGTAAAAAAATTTTTAAAAAAATTTCTATCGAGAGTCCTTTCGGAGGTATTTTGCATGAAGCCATCCAATAAGACTTTGAAATATCTGGAATAGGTGAAATAACGGACTGAAAATCGAAAAAAGTCGAAAAATCGTGAAATTTTGGAAAATGCTCTGGGAAAATGGTCTACTATTTTTTTATTTTAAGAGATTTTGAAAAAAAGGTTGTATATTCAGATAGCTGACCTAATTACGGTTCTAACGATGTATAATATGTATGTAGTTATTGAAATTTAATTTTCGATATTTTAATTTTTTTTTTGCATTTTTGGTACTTTTGAACATAGGATTTCTGAGGGACATCTTATCTGATCAGATAATGTAATATATCATTACAGAGACCTGTGGCTATTTTAGTGCCCAAACCGGCTATTAAAACTATTCCGACAATAATAACCATATCGGAAGTGTTCTAAAAAAATGATAAAAAGGTTAAAAACATTGTCGCACTTGCGAAAAACTTGATTACTCCCTTAGGCAATAGGGGACCAAAAGAACTAAAGTGTTGTTGGATATCCCTATTAATGGACCATCATATGGTATCTAAATAATACGATTTCGATGGTAAGGAAATAAATTATTGTATGCCAAAAATCTAGTATTTTCCGATTTTTTAACATTCTGAGACGCCCTTTTCTCGAAAACGACGTCGCAGATTTTTCTTAAAGATTTCTTACTCAGAGTCCTATCGGTTGTCTATATAGTGAATCCAAAATGAAAAACATTGAAATAATATAAATGGCCCAAAAATATAATCAAACTTTGAAAAAAAAATTGAAAAATCGTTAAATTTTTGGAAAAGCTCTTTAATTTATTTTTTTTCCAAAAGTATTCAATCGATGTTTCTGACACTTCTGGTACAGAAAGTTAAAGACCACATCAAATGATTCAGAAAATCTTTACGTTTACGTACGGGTACTCAATAGTTACAAAATCCATTTTACGGCAAGATCAAACTAATCTGATTAAAATTAATTCAGATATTTACGTTTTAGTATCCGACTGCCAAAAACGGCTTTCAAATTTTCAATTACAACCTTAATCCGGTTGATTGGCTGGTGACGTCACAGGCACTACACATAATATACACATCATCTATACAATACATCACTGTATATATGTTACAGTCAATCTGTGTAATCAGTCATTTCGCGTAATGACTAAATGAATCGGTCATTTCACGAAGAGCCTGTGAGCACCAGGCAATACGTGTAATGACTGAAGATTCCAGACATTACACGAAATGACTAAAATTCCTTCCCTTTTTTTTACACATAATGCCTGATTGCAGATTTTGCAAATCAGGCAATATGTGTAGACCTAAACACATAACATAAACTTTTAAAATAAAACATTTAATATTAGTTTTTAGTTTTATTTTGCTTTTCTGGGCATTAGGTATGTAGAATGGTTGTTTTTATTGAAATGAACTTTTAAGTTTAAATCCTGCCCTTCCTATAACCTGTTTTTAGTTTCATGGAAGACCAATTGCCGTTTTAATAGATGAATGGCGTCATTTCAATTTGAAGAAATTGCTATAACTAAAACTACTCACTGATTTAATTATCCGGCCTTTAGGGGACCACTGAAGGTTTGTAGGGTCTTTGTTCTAATGGTGTTTGTATTTAAGTGAAATCATGTTAAATCTTTATGCATTTATCAACATTTTTCACTGACAATATTAATTAAATTTTTATTTTCGTTAAGGGTTTTATGTATCTAAAAAACCTGATAAAATCGCTGTCAATATTTCAAAATAAGTTATATATTAATCATTGTGTTTTATTTTCAGGTAGAGTGTCATACTGAATGTTGTTATTAGCATTACCCTTATCACCCTTAATCACTTTCAATAATTACATTAAGTTAAATAAGTTAGGTTTCCTTTAAGGTAATTAGAAGGGTGTCTCTGGTTGGTTAGCATTAACGACGTGTTGCTGTTTACAGGTTTATATTGTCTTGTTATATTTTATATATTTTGTCATTGCTTGATAATGATTAGAGAACCCTAGTCGAAACATCATTCAGTAATAAGCAATAATTGTATTCCATAGAATTGTGACCAGTATTTTCCAGTTCAATTACTAAATTTACTTATATCATCATGGCAGAATCTTACGAAAATCAGTTTAAAGCAGAGATTTACAAGAAATATGAAGTTTGCAAGAAAATTTTAATTCCTTCGCAAACTACCAGCCAGGATATGACGCCAACTCCCAGTCAGGTATTGTCACCAACTACCAGTCCGAAACCGACACTAACTACCAGTCAGGAACCGTCACAAACTACCAGTCAGGAATCGTCACAAACTACCAGTCAGGAAATGTCACAAACTACCAGTCAGGAACCGACACAAAATACCAGTCTGGATTTTGACTTTGAATCTCCAGCTGGCCAAATTGAACACGTTTGCAAAACATCCTACGGGAAAGAAATGGTGCCAGGTGGGAGACACCGTAGCTGTACCTATCCCTCTAGTCGATAGAGGTTGTGGTGATCCACGAAATATTCTGGGAATTATCTTCGACCGTGATAAGAATATCATGTACACCATTTGTGTCAACGCAGTGATTCGGAAAGCGAAGTTTTCACGCAATCAGTTTGATTTGTGTCCCCAACAGTTACTTACTGAATCTGATGTAGACCATACAAAGATGGTAACACTTTGTCAGGCTGTACATAAAGTATCTAGCTGCAGTGGACAGGGGCATGTTCGGTGTAATTGTGCTGGTTCTAAGAGATATGGGACGAATAGATGCAAATGCTTCAAAATAAAACTCAAATGCCCCAGCCGTCATAGCAGCCTGTTATGCATAAATAAGTGACTTGAGTGATGGACCAGTCGGGATTTTCTTTTAAAAAAAAGTGATTTGACAGTAAGATTTTAGTACTGAAATTAATATTTCGTTTCGAGGGAATTTATTGCATTTATTATGTATGATTTAACGTTGGATGTTAAGTCAATAAATGTTTTACAGTGATTTTTTGTGGTTTGACAGTAATTCAGTCATTTCGCGTATTGTCTGCCCATGATTTTTAGTCATTTCGTGTAATGTCTGCAATTTTCAGTCATTACACGTATTGCCTGGTGCTCACAGGCTCTTCGTGAAATGACTGTTTCATTCAGTCATTACGCGAAATGACTGATTACACAAATTGACTGTAACATATACACACAGCCAGTTGGCACGTGTATATTTGTCGGTCCAATAAACATTTGACTGCCGTAATCATTAACGCTTCATTATTTACATGTAAGCTACATATCACTATATCAGTCAAAGCATTTTCAAAAGCCGACCACATAGTTAATTAGTATTAATAACACTGATTGACTAGCGGCTCTTTGTGGACAGGGTTAACGACAGGTGTATCAGCCTACTTCAATAATTAACAATGGCAAGCTAGGTACTATAGAAACCTGACAACTGCTCGTGAACCCTTACAAGCAATTAGAACCCATAGCTAATCAGCACTAAACACACTGATTGACTAGCGGTTTTAGGTGGGAAAGGCTAACAACAGCACAGAAAAACCTTATAAAAACTGTTCAATCATTCCTTTGTTTTAGACTTTTTTCGATAGCAATAAGAACAATGGCGACAGAGGCTACTTCCCCAATGTCAATGGCAGAAGCCTTTAATAGCAGCCCTGCGCCAAAGGTTTTTCCTGCAACAAAAAGGAAGGATGAGCAGAACCACGTCGTGCAAGTAAGGACAATGGAAGGCAAGTCTTTCCAAGGGTCCAAACTGACGGCAGTGGGAAAGGAACTACGGAGTAAGTGGGGTATCAGTAATATACCTGATATCAGGATAACAGTGACTGGACATATCAGGCTTGCCCTAAAAAGTAAGTCGGACATGGACAAAGCACTGGCTCAGAAAAGCCTACTCGGTGTGACCGTGGCGGTATCCGAACCAATCACCTTGCTAACAGACAAGGTGGTTGTTCATGGGATACCGACCGAATATACCGGGAGGAAATAATGGACGACCTGAAAGATAGGGAGTATGACGTCACTGAGATATACAAATTTAGAGTGGCCGAGGGGAAGGATCAGGGAAGCGTTGCCCTGACCTTCAAGAAAGGTACAGTACCCGATGTCATAAACATAGTGTATCTTAGAAGACGAACCCATCCCTATATCCAGAGGGTACGACAGTGCACTAACTGTCAAAAATTGGGTCATGCAGTGAAGTACTGTAAAGGAAAGCCGTATGCGCCCAATGTGGGGGAGAACACGTGGTGGCTGTCTGTAGGGTGGGTAGCAAAATTAACTGCTCAAACTGCAAGGGCAGCCACGCAGCTAACTCCCCCCAAATGCCCGAGAATTCAAGCAACAAAAGCAGCGCTACGTCTGCAAAGTAAAGAGAAACTTACCTTTAGGGAAGCGACCCAACAAGTAAAGAACAAGGAGAGGGAAGCAAAAGTAGTTAGAGAACCGGTGATGGAACCAAAACAAGCTCCAGTCTCGACTCTCTTGACGTCCGAAGCAACCCCCACCCCTAAAGGTAAAGACAAGAACAAGAAAGAGAAGAAAATATCAGACAAACCTGTAGAAGTCAAACAGAAGACAAAATCATCCAAAAAGAAAGAAGAGGAACCGAAAACGAAGATTCATGAAGAACACTTCATTCCTAAATTTAAAACGGACAGTGGCTTCATGAACTTCACGATCGAGTTCCTCAGGATGGCCGTATCCAATGAGGACCAAACTACCAAGATGGCAAGTTTACTCGGCAAAATAAGAACACAAATGGTCAACGCCGATGTCCTGTGTCTCATGATTAATTCAATCAACACCGTAAAAAAAAAAGATCAAGAGAAGAAGACGATGACGAAGAAACGACAAAAGGAGATCAAACGGCAAACCTAGCACTCCGCAGAAGGATATCTCATGTTCGTCACTACAGCACTGGTGATATGCCCAGTTGCTTGCCGGTTTCAAAACCAAAGACAAACACTAATAAGGTACCTCCTATGGAATGTGAAACGCCAATTGACCAATAAATAGCCAAGACAGAGAGGCATCCACCTGGACAGTCATCATGGCGGGCCAGGTAAAAGTTCTACAACTTAACGTTAAAGAGCACATATAATGAGGAAACTAAATTCATTGAGCTTATAAACATTATTTACTATATGCATTTTACGGCAGTTTAACGTCAATCTGATGAAAATTAATTCAGATATCGTCACTCAAAGTCGCAAATATAGACCTCCCGTAAAAACGACTTGGCCAATTATTGAAAACACTCTTAATCCCCTCAGACGCCAGTGACGTCACAGTGACCGAATGCATATTCGGGATGTTTATTCCTTAGTTACCTATATACACCCGGCGTGTGTATTCGTTAACGCCTGACTGATTCCTTAATCCCCCTAATTAAATAACAATTGACTACGGAATAATTTGTTTTTTAATTTAGAATTTGTTTTATAAAGACAGTTGTTGTAGCCATATTCCCCATGTGTTGTTTTTTTTATTAGAATAAGCCGACCGTAAGCCAACAATAATTGGCTTCTGATTGAAACAAGATTGGTGTGAAATTGTTATAGCCGGCGCTATAACGGACATCTTTTAAGCCGATAGAAATAATCAATTGTCGGCTTTTAAGAAACGAAATGGTTTCAAATAATAATCATTAGGGGTTTGACTGTCGATAGTGTGTATCGATAGTAAAAAGAAACTGTCGATAAAAATTGCGATAGTCAAGCAAACTATCGATAGCTTCGATAGTTTGTAATAGCGAAAGTAACATGGCTCAAATTCACTCGTATTTGTCGAATAATTACTCTGTATTTATAACAAAAAGCTCCGTTATCACTAAAATAGCGTTACACGATCTCAATGTCACATGGAAATCTTCGTCACCATATTAGGCATGGCTTACTAAGAAATGTGTAAAATGGTTGATTTTGGCGCGAAAAAGCTGAAAAAGGTCACGTACGCCAATAACAGACATGCTGAAAGCATGTCGCATATGGCAGGAAAGTTGGCCATGCCTTTTTTACAAATTACTAAACTACCAATGTAATATTAATAATATACAATTTTATATAATATTAAGAAAAAAAAAACAATTTACTTTATTATTTAATTCACAGTCAGAATGCGAAGTTACCGTGTACCCGAGATACCAGCTTAGGAGGCTCTTCTATTCGCCCCCCTCCCCTTTTGCCGCACCTTTAGAAGACACGTGTTGTTTTTATCTGCACCGTCTTGTGTCACTTCATTCTGTCGGTTTATTTGTCGATATGACTACCGATAACCGTGTTAAAATATTACGTACTGATTTACGGGCTGGAGATGTTGATCAACTAGTGAATTGTAATCTATTCTAGTCACAAATATATAATCTATTACAACATAAGACGAGAAAGGTCGGCTTTTGAAAATGCTTTGACTTATAGTAGCTAATACGTGTTAATGATTACGCCAGTCAAATGTTAATTGGACCGACTAATACACACGTGTTAACTGGCGGTGTGTATACAGTGAGATATCGTACAGATAGTGATATATTGTATAGATAATGTGTATAGATTATGTGTAGTGCCTGTGACGTCACCAGCCAATCAACCGGATAAAGGTTGTAATTGAAAATTTGAAAACCGTTTTTGGCTGTCTGATGTTTAAACGTTTATATCTCAATTAATTTTAATCAGATTGGAGTGAACTTGACGTAAAATGAATGTAGTAACCCCTAGCTATTAATATATGCAATTAAAAATTATTATTTTATGTGGTCTTTAACGGACTGGTCCCCAGATGTACTGAGCTGAGAAAATACATCACCCGCAACCACAAAGATGTAATATGCATCCAGGAGACCAAGCTACTACCAACTAAGAAAGACATCTACCTACCCGGATATACTTGTCAGAGAAGGGACAGACCGGGCAGCACGACACGTGGCGGCGGCCTTGCCATCTACGTCAGTGCTAACTTAAATTATATTTCTGTTACGCTGGACGTAGCAGGCCCTCTAGAAGCAATGGGCATAGCCATCACATTGAGCAATAATACAAAATTGACAATAGTGAATGTCTAGCACCCCCGCAAGTCACGATAGAATCAGTAGACTTCCAGTCATTTCTCGACCAGCTTCCGCAGGGCGATTCTGTGTTCTGTGGGGATTTCAACGCAAAACACGCTCTGTGGGGGTCACCGAGGAATGACTGTCGGGGGACTAGCCTGTGCTCAATAATAGAAGGGAACGACCTATGCGTACTGAACGACGAGAGCCCTACTTTTATTAGAGGAAATGCCCCACCTTCACACCTGGATCTCACGCTCTGTACGCTTGGTATGGCAAACCGCTGCGACTGGCAAGTACACGAAGATGAAACACTTCGTAGTGACCACCTACTGATAGAATTCTGCATCCAATGTAAAACAACCAGGGAAGTCTATAACGGGAAACCCAATTGGAAAATAAAAGAGGCTGATTGGGCAAACTTCCGTGTAAACTGTCTTAAGTGGAAAGAGGATGACATCATCGACATTTACGCTGCCAACATCACAACTGCTATTATAGGTGCCGCAGACGACTCCATTCCCAAGATTTCTGGAGGGAAACCAAGGATTATAAAACCTTGGTGGTCACCAGAATGTCAGAAGGCGGTTAACGAAAGAAAGAAGGCACTACGCCTACGGAAACGCCACTACAATGAAGTCAATCACCAAAACTACCTGAAGTTGAAATACACCGCAAGAGACACCATCCGGAAGGCACAAAGCGGACACTGGATGACTTTCTGTAATGCGTTGAATCAAAACACGCAAACAGGTGTCGTCTGGAAGAAGCTGAACGCCATGAACAGGAAGCGCAGAACATTCAACATACCAAACCTAAAGAATGGAGATGAGTACGCTACCAACGGCAAGGAAAAGGCAGACCTACTTGCGAAAGCGTTCGCTGACGCAAGCAGGGACGAAAACCAATCACCAGAGTTCCTGAAGGGAAAGGAAATCTTTTACTCACAGCACCCTTCATTAGAAATTGAACCTAATGAAGGGCTAAACCAATCAATCTACCCTTCTCTGAGGAGGGGCTAAATAAGGTTCTTTCCCTCAAGAAGGATAGTGCGGCTGGTGAGGACAAAGTAAAGTACTCAATGCTCAAACATCTGCCTAGAAATGCCAAAAGGATACTACTAAACTTCTTCAACACATCCTGGCTGACAGGATAGGTACCAAAAGAATGGCGGAAAGCCAACGTCATCCCTCTTTCAAAACCAGGTAAAGAGAGAACATAGGTAGAGTCCTATCGACCAGTAAGCTTGACATCCACACTGTGCAAAACCTTGGAAACAATGGTTATCATCCGACTACAGTTCTATCTGGAGAGCAACCGACTGATAGACGAAAATCAAAGCGGGTTCAGGAAAGGGCGTTCAACAATGGACCACTTGGTGAGACTACAGCAAGTCATGTCGCAGGAACTCCTCTCTGGGAAACTGTTATGTGCCGTGTTCGTAGATTTAACTAAAGCTTTCGATTTAGTCTGGCTAGACGGGCTGCTCTTCAAGTTAGGACGTATTAGTATAACGGGCATAATGTTTCGGTGGATCAAAAGCTTTCTGAGCGATAGAAGGATACAGGTGAATGTTGGCAGATTCCTGAGTGCCGAGCAAACATTAGAAAATGGCACGCCTCAGGGGTCTGTCATCAGTCCCACTCTCTTCAATATTATGATCAACGACATACAGAAATCCTCCTACCTTGACGCCAAAACTGAGTTAGCTAAATTTGCTGATGATAGTACCGTATGGAGGACAGGGAGGCATTTTTGTGAACTACAAAAGAATATGCAAAAGGCCTTAGATAAATTCATGACATGGGCAAACGACTGGGGATTTAAAGTCCCGGAGAAGAAAACAGTCGGTATGCTTGTAAGCAGGGATAGTGGGATAAACAGAATGACTCTGTGTATGAACGGGGAAACCATCGAGTTCAAAGACCAAACCAAGTTCCTTGGCCTAATCTTTGACCGAAGGCTGACCTGGAACCCGCACATCGATGAGACCGTAGATAGATGCACCAAAACCCTAAACTTAATGAGGAAAATAACGTGCAGCACATGGGGGGGGCCAACAGAGTAACACTAATGATGGTGTAAACGATCTGTATTAGACTACGGCTCTCTGGCCTTCATGAACTGCGCGCCATTACTCTTAAGGAAGCTTGACACCATCCAATACAAAGCTCTGTGTATTGCGACTGTTGTAGGGCAAGGGACTAGGAGAGAGGCACTACTGCAGGAAGTCAGGGAGTTGCCCCTATTCCTAAGAAGAAAAGAACTAGCGACAAGGTACTGGGCTAAGATCTCGCAACTGGGCGCAAGATCTCCAACTTTTGTCAGTTTAGAAAAAACAAAATATGTGAGAGATCCAAGAAAGAAAAGCTTTGGCCAAGGTATCAGGGAAACAATCAAGGAACTGCGACTGGAGGAGCTCGTGATAATGAACACGACCCCCCAGCGATCGCCGCTTGGACACTTCCTATACCACCGGTCAATCTAGATCTATTACAGAAAACCGACAAGAAAAACAACCCCACGGCTGCACGAGCACTCTCGCTAGCACACCTGGAAGACAACTGGCCGTCCGATGACTGGGACCATGTGTACACGGATGGCTAACGCAACCCTGAAAGGGGCACCAGCTCGTTTGGGATATACCTGCCAAACGGAGAACAGGGAATAAGCAGGAAACTGACCAATAACTGTTCGGTGTACACTGCAGAGCTTGTGGCCATTCGTGACGCTATATCATGGATTTCCCATCAAAAGACTAGTAAGTTCGTCATTCCAAGCGACTCGCTGAGCAGTCTGATTTCAATCCAAACTGACAACTCGGACTCAAGACCAGAAGTCATTTTGGAAATCAGGCAGCTGTACCAGAGGGTCTCAGAGAAGAGAAGCAAAGTAGAGCTCGTGTGGATTCCATCACATGTCAACATTAGAAGAAACGAGGAGGCAGATCGACTCGCAAACGAAGGTCTCAAGGATACAGCGCCACTCCCCACCATAGACTACAGCAATACGGAAATCTACAGTATGGTTAAAAGACAGGTCAATTCAATCTGGGAATTTAAACTCGTTGAACTTGACACATACAGATTCCGACTGGATGACAAGATCTACACGAAGACAGCAATCAATCACCCTAGAAGAGATATATGCAGATTTATATCGAAACTTTAGGGTGAAAGAGCGGCTGTGAGACTATAAACACCAAGTCATCGTCTGCCAGTGCGGAGAAGAATGTACCACCAACCATGTCCTGGTAGATTGCGAGGTATACAATGAGAAGAGAAGGCAGCTAGTGAGAATAATGGAGACCAACAACATACCATTCAGTACTAAGAACCTACTCTATCCTAGACAAGATCTGAAACTGCAAATCCCCGAACAAATCCATGCCCTAATGGACAAAATTGGACTAAGTAGAATAGTGAAGTAAGAGGGGGTCATGATTAGACGGGCCCGGCATCTAAACACTAAACTACATACGGGAGTTACACCAAACTGGCAGGATAGTGGAGTAAGGGAGGGTCACGATCAGACGGACTCGGCATCTAAACACTATTCCGCCAAAAACAGAGTAAGGGGGAGTTTCGGTCAGACAAACTCGGCACCTAAACACTATTCTGTAAATAAAAACGATACCAAATCCATAGAGTGGGATAGTGTAGTAAGGGGAGGCTACGATAAGACGGTCCTGGCACCTAAACACTTACCCCAAACGATGACATCAACCAATCCAGAAGCAGACGAGATCACCTACCAAATGATATGTTTTTTATTAAATAAAGGGAAGAATTTCCCAATAAACCCTATCCATGGCTTAAAGCCAAATGGAAAGATTGCAAAATCATATTCTAAAAAACAGGAATCAGCTTCGGCTCTCGTTAGTCTTGTCTGCGATATCACTTATGTGGAAGCAGACGTTAAACACCAAGTAGAAGAAGAAGAAGAAAAGTCGACCACAAGCTCTGCAGTGTACACCCAATAACTGTTCGGTGTACACTGCAGAGCTTGTGACCATTCGTGACGCTATATCATGGATTTCCCATCAAAAGACTAGTAAGTTCGTCATTCCAAGCGACTCGCTGAGCAGTCTAATTTCAATCCAAACTGACAACTCGGACTCAAGACCAGAAGTCATATTGGAAATCAGGCAGCTGAGTGAAGTAAGAGGGGGTCATGATTAGACGGGCCCGGCATCTAAACACTAAACTACATACGGGAGTTACACCAAACTGGCACGATAGTGGAGTAAGGGAGGGTCACGATCAGACGGACTCGGCATCTAAAAACTATTCCGCCAAAAACAGACACCAAACCTATAGAATAAGATAGTGGAGTAAGGGGAGGTCACGATAAGACGGGCCTGGCACCTAAACATAGATCCTACAAAGATGACATCTACCAAACTAAGCAGGATAGTGGACACGGTAAGATGCATAGTGTGTAGAAATGTCGTCAGGGCTTTTAGTATTGGGCTTCTGCGTTAGAAAATCGTCTGAGCAAGTAGTAAAGCTTAACTATGGTTACTATTAATGAAAACTAGTGAGAAATATACGTGTTGTCAGTTGTCGCTTAAACCCGTCAGTACTTGTACCGTACGTCAGTATTTCTGTTAATGGTCAGTAATAATCATACGGTAAGTGTGTGAGTTAATTGGTTAGTATTCCTTACTTCTGTCAGTATGTAAAAAAAAGGGTGAGTAATTAAATAACCGTGAGTTTATCTAAATAACAGGTAAAGAAAAATGGGATTTTAACGGTAATGAATTAGAGGTTGTGAATGAATTTAATTATCTAGGCATCTTACTTAATTTTAATGGTAAATTCTTGACTACGCAGAAAAACTTAGCTTTACAAGGAAGAAAGGCAATGTTCTCCGTTATTAAAACTTGCAGGGAGAATTATTTTAATGTCAAAACATCATTGTATGCCTTTGATACCTATGTTGGTAGTATATTAAATTATGGTGCTGAAATCTGGGGGTTTCATAAAGCACCTGAAATTGACAAACTGCATTTTTATTACCTAAAATTAATTTTAGGTGTTAAACGATCCACGAATCATGACATGCTATTATTTGAACTGGGTAGATATCCTTTACATATCTTAAGGAAAATTAAAATTTTTAAATATTATATTAAACTTTTTTCTACAGAAAATGACTTACTTAGATGTTGTTTAACTGATATGCTTAATAATAATGACAACTGGATTTGTAACCTTAAAAATGAATTAAATGGTCTTGGGTTAGGGTATATGTGGCAAAATGTTGACAAACATTCAGCGTTCATTTTTAAGCAGAGAATATTTGATATCTTTAAACAGTCGTGTTATAGCAATATATGCCATTCCCCTAAAGGAATCTACTATCAACATGTTGTATTAAATTTTACACTCCAACCCTATCTTTTAAAACCTATAAAGCCCTTATTATTAAAATATTTAACTCGTCTACGCTTATCAGCCCATAAATTATTTATAGAAACCGGTCGGTATACTAAAGTGCCTCGTGATCAACGATTATGTATCTTTTGTCAGCTTGAGGAAGTGGAAGATGAATTTCACCACGTCCTAATCTGCACGTCATTCGTGGATATACGCATTAAGTTTATTAAGTCGTATTATTACACCAGACCTAATGTTTTTAAATTCTTCCAGTTACTTAGTACCAGTAATATAAAAGACTTGTATAAACTAGGCAAATATTTGTCTTATGCCGATAAGCGTCGATCAGAGTTGTTTATAAAAAAAAAATAAAAAAATAAATAAATAATAAAAATGTAATTAAATAAAATGGAGAAAGCCTAATTGATTAAAACCTAAATACTGTTTGGTATAATTAACTTTAATTACTAACTTTGATGACATTATAATAATATATAATTTAAATTTCCACTCTCTGTTTAATTACTTTGTATATTGTACATACTGTTTATTGTGTAAATAATGTAATTATATGTACACTGATGAGTTTTATACTCAAAGTAAATAAAGAACTGAACTGAACTGAGGCACGTGCGGGAGAAATTGACGAAAGCGTGACTAGTTAAGAAAACGTCACTACTATTTGAGCTACCGCTCACTATCTGAGTACAACCGCCAGTTACCTTTGATGTGCGTTAGTAATTGGACACGGCGCTAGTAGAGCGTGAAATCGTTAACTATATACATTTCTGGTGAGTATTGTTACTATAGGTAATTTAACTTCCCGTTAAATTGTCGCTACCTTCTGAATAAAATATTATTTATTTATTATTATTCTCGAATCAGAAAATGTTTTATTTTAACAATAATGGATGGTAGTGAACATGGGTATTTTTCGGTTACCGCCATAGTTTGCAGAATACTGTTTTTAAACATTAACGGGTGTATTTTTCGGCGATTTCCATAACCACCGTAGTTTGCAGAATACGGGGCAATGTGTAGTTTGCAGAATACGGGGTTTGCAAAATACGGGGCAATGTGTAGTTTGCAGAATACGAGGCAATGTGTAGTTTGCAGAATACGGGGCAATGTGTATAGTGTTATTTCATTTACAATTTATATTTATTAGCACTTGTTTTGGACGTGCGGCGCTTTACTATCTGTATGGTTTAAATTGGAATCACAACTAATGGTTAAAAAAGATACCAACACAAATCTGTTTTCACTAATTTTATTGAAACAGATAACGTGATAGCAGATAACAGAAATAATGAATTTCAAACATACGCATGCAAGCTGAAATTCTTAGCACTGAAGAATCGTGTGCATACCGGACTGGTATGAGGCATCGCACACCTTTGGTTGTCGCTTATCGTGAAATAGTTCCAAATCTTACTACTTCACGTTAGTTTTATCTAGATCACTGCTGGTATTGTCTGGATACTTAATCATTATGAATAGAAGTATTGGAAAAGGCGGGAAAATATACCGCATGGTTTACGTTTGAGTAGCATGAAAGGTGAAAGGGAGGATATCCCTTTGATGTCACAAGATTGACATTCCAGCTTCCAGATGCCAGTGAAAATTTAGAAATAATTTAGTGATTTCTTTTGTTATGCTAGGCTACGTTAAGAATTTAGACATAATATGTATCAGCAAATAATAATTTATGATATAGATCATACTTTATTTATTAATAATATTACAAACAAATAAGTTCCCATTAGATGGTTTATAGTTCTAGAAATGACGAAAGAATGTCACGTGATTGCTCTTCGCTTTGATGTTTCATTCATTGCCGCGTGAACCTTTCAGTTCAGACACCTATTATAGACATACAGGTGCCAATCATTTTAGGAATTACACCGTAATCAACACTAGTTACTATAGTACTTACAGTAACTATCGACTATCAACACATGACATATTATAATCTCGACTTTATTTAATGATACAGCAAACAATTAACGTCCGCTTGACAAGATAAATGGGTTTAATCTCACTGTGCCACCCAATCAACTGGTGTAATGGGGTAGTGGTGTGAAAAGTTAAATAAACAAAGGATTATAGACTGTATCCTTATTAGTACTGTTCACCTAGTTAAGATTTAATTTTTTTAATGATTAAAATATATAAGTTAAGTTCACGTGTCATCGGTTATCTTAAATATTACTCACCCATCTTTCATTCAGACAGTACTCATAAAACAATCAAATATATGATTAGAAACTCACTATCATTTTATAAGGATAGTTGTCACCCCCAATTCAATTATATTTTTTAAAATGGCTCAAGTGCTTGTACGGTTTATTCCTAGTTCACAGAAATTTGGACTACAGAGAGCTTCCACAGACAGTCCAGCTGTAAATTCACTTGTGCGTCGGGCTTCGCCCTTCCATTTGTGAGATTATGCGACATAGACAACGTTTGGTTGAATGCCTTAGAAGAAGCGGATTTGGAAGATGAAAATATTTTTAAGTTTGCAGATCATGTTACAGAAAGCGATGGAAGGGCTTTGTGGAATCACTTTAACACAGATGGTTCACGGACAACCGTTCACGGACAACCAATCACGTTGAGGGATGGCACAGTAAAATGAAGAAGACCGGAACAAGTCACCCAAATATATTTAAATTTATTAACAGTGTGTTGAAAGAGCAGACTTGTGTTGAAAATACCATAGTTCAGTTGGATAACGGTGTACGATTGCCCTCTAAAAGGCGAAAATATAAAAAAATAGAAGAAACTATTAACGATCTGAAAACCGACCTATTAAATGGGGTAAAAAGTGCAATTGCATATACGGACGCCATATCTCATTTAGTAGGGTTATGATTTATGTTTGATACATGTATTTGTTGTTACGTTTATGTTATTTATTGTGAATAAAGTTGTTAATTAGTTTAAACCTAGTAGTTTTTAAAAACTGACTATACTTTTAACAACATTGTATTCGATAATCCCCTTGTTTGATTAATCCCCCCATGAGAACAATAGCGGGTGGCACAGTGAGAATACCCGGATAAATGGAGTGTATTTGTGATTGCGTAGGAAGCGTGACACAATTTTATTTCTTCAAAAACGCGGCGTTTCTGCTTGCTAACCGAGGTAAAATAGTACCATGCGTTTCCTGACTAACAGTGACATTCATCTACAAGGATTATTATGCCATTCGAGACATTTCAATGTGTAATAGTTTTATGTCCACCACTATCGGTAATTAGATGTATCAGCCGATATTATATGTTGCTGTCAATATCTGATATCGGTAAAACTGATAGGTGTCATATCGGACCATCACTATAAATATATTTAGGACCTAGAAATTGACCCAAATGGGTCGCAACGCATATAATAATGTAAACTGATTGTATATGAGCTAATTTACATTCAATTATTTCCATTTTGACTCTAATGTCAAATCAGTTACGTTCAGTGAAATACGGCATGAATCTGAGCCCAACCATGTCATATATTTGTTAATGTTTGTTTAATATTTCGCTCGGTGTTAGTATTTAGAACCAAAGAGAATAGTCCAAACATTAGTAATATAGGTCCAACGCGACGAGAATATACATTCACTTGATACACTCACTCCGTTCATATGACACCTCCCTCTTTGTTAGGATAAGCTGCTGATTTGGCGACGAACAGTATCTGACCAGCTCAATTTATCCCAACAACCAGTGTCTGGAATGCTGCCTGGCTGCATTTCCGACAGTTTATTTCACAAAATATTTTGGTGAATATATTCATTCACATTGAGTCACTCACCCCGCCCGTTTGACACTTTCCTCTGGTCGGATAAACTAGTGATTTTGCGAAATTTTCGAGAAAAAGCAAGTTAAAGATATCGTTAGATTTTAACACTAAATCACGTAACAACCATGTCATATATTTGTTAATGTTTGTTTAATATTTCGCTCTGTCTTAGAATTTAGAACCAAAGAGAATAAGGTCTTGTATATCAAATCTTTTATGGGATTAAATTCTGTTAATCTCACCACTTAATTAGCACCTTTGTGTTATAGTGCTCAAGAGATTAAGAATGGTGATTGGCTAGGTTTATCACCTCAATAGAGCGTAAAATCATTAACTGTATAAATTTCTGTTATGTTTGTTGATAAACTGTATCATTAAAAGACAATTTGTTACCGGTGTGACTATTGTACAAAATCTCAAACGACAATTTCGGATATGTAAATGACAAATTTTAAGAAATAAAAATGCTCTGTAAATTTGTTTGAAATCTTTAACAAAAGTTTTGCTATTGTGTTTTCAATTTCTTGAAATTTCCCGTGTTTAGAATTGTCTCAGTTTTGAATATGTAATATAGTGTAGTTATAAATGTGTTTTTTTAGGGGATGATGTTCAATGTTCCTTTAGAAGAATTTCTATCAGCCTTTTGTTTTAATAAAGAATTAATCGCACAAGATATCTACATGAAAAATATCCCAAGATCGAACGTCGGACATGGTTTTACTATTTCACCGTTGCATGCAATGTATCAATTATATTTATCATGTGCTAAATAAAACAATTTCTAAATTATTAATAGAATCTTCTGTGCTCATAATTTCGAATTACTTGAATGAAATTTATTATTTTTCTGTTACGTACGATCATATTGTATTTTAACATAGTGTGTCGTACCTTATTATATGCTATTATTATTTTAATCGTTATTTATATTGTTTCATTGCTATATATATTGTTTAATAGCTATTATTTCTCAAAAGTGAATAGATAATCACACGATTCTTCGGTGTTCAGAATTTCAGCGTGTATATATGTGTATGAAGTTCAATATTATCTGCTATCATAATCTGTTTCAATAAAATTACCGAAAACAGATTTGTGTTGATGATCTTCTTTAACCATTAGTTCTGATTCCAAATTTACTAATCCTTACCGCGCCACCTACCCCAAAATATGTGTCAACCCGCATGTAACGAGAATACATATAAATCGTAATATATATTGCGCCGTATTCTGCAGGGAACCCCGCTGTAAGAACGTGAACGAGTACAGATAATGTGACGAATAAAACCTCGCCACTGAGCATTTAAATTCATATTTATAATATATGAAGTGGACTCTGTCTCATCCGAACTCTGATCACTGCATTTAGAGATCGATCTATCTAACTATCTTTGGCGGTTTTTTTTGCAAACTACGGCGGTAAGCGAAATTGCCGACAAATAGTCCCTTTACTCATTGCCACCAATTATGGTTTAAAATATCTCCTCCGATACGAGCATATTAATAAATAATTTTAATTATTTATTAATATTCTCGAATCGGAGGAGATATTCAGGTTAGTAATAAAATATTATGATCACTTACAGTAACAATACTCGCCAGTATTTTATATAGTTAATGATTTCACGCTCTACTGACGTCAGGTCCAATTACCGACGCACATCAAAGGTAACTGGCGGTTATACTCTTTATTTTACTTTATTTAGTTCTTTAAGTCATACGACTTATCAGATACAATGTAATAATCAAAAAATGCAATAAATAAATATAATATACAAATATATACAATTATTGTTTAGTATTGTTATTTAGAAAGACCTAAAATATACATTTAGTTTGTGGTCGGAAAGTGAAGGATATAAATAAAATAAAATTGAACTACACACAACGCCTATAAACCTAAACAAATCATATATATGATATGATTCTATTTTGAAAGCGAAGAGATATATTCATTACGTTTTTTACCGGTAAGAGAAAGATATACACCAAGCTTATTCAGTTCTTTGATATTTTGTACCGATAATAACTGAACAAATTTAAAGAGATTTGGGTTAACAAAATAGTATGATTTTATATATTTTTTCCTATAATCATTTAAATATGGACATATAATAATATGGTGGTATTCATCTTCTATTTCATTTAAATTACATAATCTACAAATTCTCTGTCCGCGCTCCATTTTCTCAAAACGACCAGTTTCTATACACAAATTGTGGGAAGATAAACGTATTCTACATATTAACCTTTGATACTTATAGTGTACTGGTTTTCTCAAATAATATTGAAGATCAAAATGAGAAATAATATGTTGATAAAAAATACCTTTAGCTGACTGACAAACATCTTCTGTACACTTTTGTTTAAAAATGTCTAAAATTCTATTTCTAATAATAGGAAGATAGGATTTATTATAATCAAAACGCTCCAAAATATATCCCAATCCAATCGAGTACAGTTCGCTTTTTACATTGGTCAACCATACATCATTTTTCATTACCATTTCATTTAAACACGACTTTAACAATTTATTTTTTGTACATAATAATTTTAAAAAATATTTAAAAATGTGTATTTTTATTTGAATATACAATGGATATCGACCCAGTTCATAATAGACCATGCTATTATTAGTGGACTGTTTTACGCCCAATAACCGTTTACAAAAGTTTAAATGTACTTTTTCTATGTCATATGCTTTATAAAAACACCAAATCTCAGATCAATAATTCAAAATACTGTTTACATAAATATCAAAAATCTTTAATTTAGTTTCAACATTAAAATAATTTTCATTACAGACTTTAATAATACTGAATAAAGCTTATTTCCCCTGCTCTGATATATGCTTCTGTGTCTTAAGAAACTTCCCGTTAAAGTTTAGTAAAATTCCAAGGTATTTAAATTCGTCTACTATTTCTATTTTGTTATTGCCAAATTTCCATGCTTCATTTCCAGATATTTTACCCCCATTTCTAAATGCAACAATTTTTGTTTTATTAATATTTACTGTCAAATTCCACTTATCAGTATACGTATATAGAGAGTCTAAAATAGTTTGTAGGCCGTCGGTTGTTTCTGAAAATACAGCTTTATCATCTGCATATAAGAGCAAAAATAAACTAAAATCTTGTAAATCAAGGGGACAACAGTTATCTAATTGCAGATGAGATTCAACATCATTAATAAATATCGAAAATAATAATGGTGATAAAATTTCACCTTGAAAGAGACCATAATCAAGATTGAAGGCTGTCGAAACCTCGCCATTTAGCTTGACACAACATTTAACTTTGTCATAAAGTGAACGAATAAGTTTTAATATTCTTCCATCAATACCTTCTTTAATTAATTTATACCAAAGGTTTGATCTTGAAATTAAGTCATAGGCGCGTTTATAATCCACAAAACAAACATATAATCGTTTCTTAGACTTAAGTGAACGATTTATTAGCGTTTGTAAGACAAATACTGCATCAATTGTGGATAAGGATTTTCTAAAACCAAACTGGACATTTGAGATAGTGCTATGTGTTTCAGTATATTTAACTAATCGATTATTTAGTACTGACGTAAATAGTTTACCCATACAACTCAAAATAGTAATACCTCTATAGTTTTCCGGCTTAGTGGGATCGCCCTTCTTATGGACGGGTACGATATTACCCACACACCATGAAGATGGAAAACAACCACTATCTAATATATTATTAAATAAAATTAAAAGACAAGGTAAACACTGATCTGCACATTCAATGAATAATTCATTAATAATTTCATCATCACCACAAGCTTTATTACGTTTAAGTTTTTTGATTGCTATTTTAATTTCCAATTCCGTTATCCTTTGGTCTAATTCATTGTTATATTTATTTAAATCGTGCTTGTTTAAACTCTCTACAATTGTGTTATTATTGTGATGCGAGATCTCTGATGATAAACTACTAAAATGATTATAGAATGTAGTAATGTTAACCGAGTTACTTACACTTGTCTTCCGTTTTTTAAAAATTTTGTAAAATGTTTTAGGATTATGTTTTTGCAAGTAAGCTAACATATCGCCCTGTTGTGTTTTATATTCTTTTTTAAGTTTTCTCTCATATTGTTTATATTTGGTTTTTAATATCGCTAACTTAATATGATTTTCATCGGATTTATTTTGGTTAAAATCATGCATGGCTTTTTTATAATTCCCGTATTTCTGCTTACACAAGTCATCGAACCATGGCTTGTCTGGTTGATTGCCATGCTTTCTGTGACGTGCCTTCACACTTTTTATATTTTTGACACAAAAGGGAGATGTAATATTTGTTACAATCTCTGAAAAACGCTCAACGCATTGATCAATACTTTCTTGATCTCTAATGTGAGATTCACATACTCCTAACATGCATGTATTCACCTTGCTTAACTCTAATCGGATTTGGTCTGATTTGGCCTCATCCCACTTAATAGATTTAAAGGATTTAACAACGGGTGAATTCTCCTCAACCTGCTCAGACCTCAAATGAGAATTGTATTGCAGATCAAAACTCAATGGCGCGTGATCAGAAAACTCATTAAAAATACCAGTCTGAAAGTTACATATTGAATCAAAATAACAATGTTCAATTAAAACATAATCAATTAAACTACACCCTTTTGAAGAATTAAAGGTAAATTGACCTTCTCTGTCAGATTCAACCCTGCCATTAATTATACGTAATCCAGTCGTTTTACAACACGAAATCAAGTTTCTACCAAACTGATTTACAGTATTATCAAGGTTTCTACGTATTTCCAAAATGTCACCTATGTCAGGTACATATTCTATCAAATTTTGATTAATCTCTTGTGATTTTTTACATAATTTATCATGTTTAATAAAGTCATTAAGTGTTGATGTTCGACTATTAAAATCACCCGTGGCGATAACAATATTATCTGGGTTTTGATATTTACATACCAGCTGTTCAAAAGAGTAAAACATATCAATATTATATTTATTATAATATATACTACTTATGGGTGGAAAATAACAAATAATTAAAATATAATTTCTTACAGTTTGCGTTATTTTTAAAAATACAAAACAGTCTTGGAATTGTTCAATAATTGTACAGTTAGCAATAAATTCTAACTTTATACCTATAAGTATGCCCCCTCCTTTAATATCACCCGTTCTCGGGAAACATGTAACACAATAACCCGGTATATCGACTTTACTTTCTTCTTGTAGCCAACATTCAGAAAGACAAATAATATCGTATTCACTTAAGAATAGCTGAAAATCAACGTTTTGTAGTTTGCTGATGACACCTTTACCAACATTCCATGATAATACTTTCAGATCCCTCTCGGGCTTGTCCTAGGCGGTTCTGGTGGGAGAAGATTCTGATGAGGTTGATAAATATCCCGCATGCCTCTTCGTAGCTTGTCGACGGCCATCGTTTTCCCATGGACGACTAAGAATTGGGATATTCGAGACCTGCTTTCTCCTGGTCTGGTGGTTTCTCGTTTTATCAGTTTCTCCGTCAAACAGTTTATCGTTCACAAACAACTTATCTTTGACCAGTCTGACCTTTTCACCTCTGTGTTTTAAGTCTTTCATGATTGGATCCAACTTTTTCCTTTCATTTTCGATGGAAACTGGAAATTGTTCATTTATGCCATAAATGATGACCCCTTTAAGTGATATGCGGCACTCTTGACAGCCCCAAGATCTTTAAAGAATAGGAATTTCGCTACTATCGGACGGTGTCTAGCTGTACGAAAGGAACCAAAACGGTGGACATTTATAAAATCAATATGCCGGTCTATACCTAACTTATGATATATAAAGTCTTTAATTACATACTCTGTATCTTCATTTGTATCTTCTTTTATACCATTAAAGATCAAGTTGTATTTCATCGAACGACATTGTAGATCAATAAGTGTTCGATTGAGTTCACTATTTTCCTCTTTGATACATTCGATCTCTTCAGAGTTGTGTGCGCTCACTGATTTCGACACTATGAATTCTTTTTCCACACCGTCCAATTTAAGTCTATCCTCTTCACATTGTTTCAATATTTCGATATGTTTCTCTTTTAACCAGTTAGTTTTAGATTCAAAATCTACCTGTTTAGTGAGCGGTAGCTCAAATAGTGACGTTTTCTTAATTAGTCACGCTTTCGTCAATTTCTCCCGCACGTGCCTCAATAGTGATATGTTTGGATAAACTCACGTTTGTTTAATTACTCACGTTATTTTTACATACTGACAGAAGTAAGGAATACTAACCAATTAACTCACATGCTCACCGTATGATTATTACTGACCATTAACAGAAATACTGACGTACGGTACAAGTACTGACGGGTTTAAGTGACAACAGACAACACGTATATTTCTCACTAGTTTTCATTAATAGTAACCATAATTAAGCTTTACTACATAGCCCAGCAGCACTGAACAGGACGTGTGCCATTCAGGAATCAGAGATGAAGTACATGTATGTCATAAAATAGCCCAACAGCACTGAACAGGACGTGTGCCATACCAAGTCCATTCACTGGACTATGCGATTGACTTTAAATTTATACGCAGTGTTTAAGGTCACAAGACGAAGAATCCTAATGATTTTCAGCGAATTCCGCTAATCACTGCCAGAGTTATGGCTCTTGATCATTTTAAAATATCTCGTGGATGCTCTAGAGGCTAAAGTTACCAACCGATTGATACACAGTTTAAGGTCTTAAGACGAGCAAGTATATTTATTTTCACTGAACCTTGATAACATGAACAGCTACATGTAAATCCATGATATTAAATGTTTCGTATAGTAAACGTTGGCATGGGGCAAAACGTTTTGAAAACCAAACCAATTCTAATGATTTTCTGATAATTGTTTAATGACTTGTTAATCATATTTTAGTGTATTATAAATGTTTCATTACCGAAAAAGTAAAAATATGTGACAACTCTTGTTGACTGCCCCGACGATTTAGCTGCTAGCGATTTTTGCAAGAGTACCACTATTAATATTAGAATATGAAATGTAACTCTTTCATAGATTTGGTTCGTCTAGCACGTTGTTGTCGAACTCCATATTGTCGTATTTTGGTATTCAGCAAAATAACCTGTTCGCATGCTCTTCGAAAGTGTCTCTCTGCAGAAAATAACATCTCCTCAGCTCTAGACAATGAATCCATTGCTCTGCTTGCTGAACATTTACTTACTTAAGCTGGTGGTTTTACGTCCGCTTCCACATAAGTGATATCGCTGAACATCAGTGAGGTTGATATATATATGTTACAGGAAACAAGCATAATCAGTCATTATGTATAATTACTGAAATTTTCAGGTATTATGTATAACAACTGATTCACTCAGTAATTATGTCTAATTACTGAAATTTTCAGGAATTAAGCATATTTACTGAAATGAGCCAGCAATAATTATACTTGTTTACTGAAAATATAAAATAACAGAAAGAAACGTGTACAGTTGGCACAATCTTTATTTTCATCACTCCACATTACAAAATATATGTATTCCTTTAAAAGGATTAGAATATGATAATACATATCAAATCAAATAATACTTTTAAATGACATATCATATCATAACGAAATTATAACAAATATAAATGAATATTTACATGACATCAATTCTAATGACATATCTGTCAAAAGCATATGATACATGTTTATGACAATGAAAAAATCATGGCATTTAAGAATGTTTATTTTTACAAGAAAGATTTGAATGATAATAACAAATATATAACAAATTACCTGGAATTGAAATCTTTGGAAAGGATTGGCTTTCACACGGATTGACACCCCGTCGTTTAGCAGTGAAAAGTTGTCCAGTAAAATTGACTGTTCTCCAATTTTTTTCGAAATTGATTGAATGGGACAGTCACTGAACGTTCACGGTGAGTGTAATGAGACCGACGTTCAGAGCTGAACTACTCCGAAGCCAGCAAGCTGGCTACGGCCCTGTTTGACAGCAAGTTCATAATTCAGCCAACATAGCAACAAAATGCCCTTTAGAAACAAAAATGAATATACTTCAATAAAATTAGGTCTCTCTATATCCTAAACGAAACCCACTACTACCAGCATTATCAAAAACTTGAGTCGAAAGCGAAAGTAGAAGCCACAACTTACTTACCAACAGTAACACTCAATAAGCTTGTATTTATTTGTCTTTAATTGCTGTCCATTTACCATAAATATCAAAGCCTACGTACAATCTGTGAATATCCTCTGCCCATTCCCCTTTACTGCAGTTAAATCTGCACAACCCGTAACGCCACTCTAGCAGAACCCCATATTCGTCGGGCTGACAAATAAGGATACCCAGACATTTTTGCCCAGTGCTTGCCCCACGCGTGTTTTTCAGGGAATCTATTATTTTTCCAATAAGATTGAATGTTGCTACTTTCTATACATACCAAAATTGCCACACCTTTATTGGAAATAACAACCCGACAAATACTTTACTCGGAAAGTATCTTTAAGCACCTGTTGTTTCAAGTCCCATTTGGTACTTTCAATGTCAGTTTATATGTTGTTGTTTAATACAAATTGAACGCCCAATACATAAAACAAAGGGTAAAACGCGAAGTTAAAATTCGCTGATGGTGATAATGATGATGATTTATTTATTTATTTCTCAATGTAAGGTATACTTTTGAAATTTGCAAATATGTGTAATTGTATTGAAATGTATAATTTCACCTTTTTGGGTATGCAATAGAGGTTCTGATAGGTTGCATATAAGGTATATGTTCCATTATTTCAAGTCACAATTTGTCTGTTATGCAGAATGGAGAAGTGTGATCTGCGACATAGCTTATACACGGCTTTCTTATACTGTATTTTGTATTATTGTTAAAAAGTCATCTGATTTGAGCAAAAATGTCAACATTTTTTGTTTCCGTAATTTTCCTTGGCCGCTATTGGCTAATTCAGTTTTTCAGTCCTACATTAATTATTTATTGTTCGATTTGTATAAAACCATGTTCATATGTTCCGTGGTTCAAAATGTCATTCTTTTGTTACCGGTAAAGTTTCCTGAAGGCACCGGAAGTGGCGTAAATTCAGCAAAAACTGCAATATTGACAGTTCGGTACCACTTTTTGAAAGCAAATACTATTTTCTACAAATCTGACCTTACTCAAAAGATGTGCCCTGTAAAGGTGCACAAAATACCGGACTCAGTTTTTTTAATTTCGATTTTGTTTTCGTGTCATTTCGATTAAAAGGTAAAGAAAAGGGTAAACATAAGCTATTTACAACCCATCCAGTGTCTTCATATATTAAAATATTTGTTCGATACTTTCATAAACTTGTAGCAATTATCCATACAAAGAGAATGTATGTGAAATTTAGTTTGTAATGTGAGCAGTTGCCGAGAAATGGGAAATTTTGCATGAGTCACTTGTCACGTTATTTTGGCTGTAAAAGAATCAATTTTTCATAAAATGTTCACCATATGATGTCTTATGCCATTTACGATTTCATAGAACTAATTTAAATTTTTTGGTATCACAGAAAGTGGTGCCATTTGGCAAAAACTGAATTTTTAGCCTTCAAATGAGTCTTATTTGTAATGTTTCAAAATTATGATATTTGATTCCAATCAACAAATAGATTGAACCCATACGATCATACAGATACCACAAAATGGTTTCTAACTTGTGCGGTTGCAGAGAAATAGGCGATTGTCTACAAGTCACTTTTCAAGGTTTTTGGTCTATAAAAGTGGCAATTATTATTCTATTTACATAAAATTTTCACTATATGATATCAAAAGGCAATTCGGATTTCATAAAACTAATTGAACATTTTCATTATCACCGGAAGTAATTTGGATTTGGTTGATTCTGCGTCCAATTTATTTGAAGTATGCAATGCTTATGGGGAAACCTGTTTAATGGTTTCATTGGTACCGGAAGTGACATATGTTCAAAGGTAACGTGGTACCGGAAGTGACATATGTTCAAATTAACGTGGCGCCGGAAGTGACATGTTAAAGGGTAACGTGGCACCAGCGAAACCCGTCATTCCTGCATTTAGGTCTAGTTCAAATTAGTATTGTTTTACCATAACTATTTTATTGTACAATAATATGCCTTGTTTTGATTAATAAAAAAAATACTGTGAACCATGTCTTTGGCTAATTGTCTCTTTAAAAAAAAAATACTAAAACACTTAATGGAATATCAAGTCTCTTTATAAGTCTAAACGTTTGGAGCTATAATGTTTCTTCCAGAGTGAGTTTTATATGGTTGATTTTGGTCTTGTTTGCAGTTATCCTCTGGTTGATGGATCATAGCTTCTGGATTAGGGTTATTCTGAACTTGAGTATCTATGACTTGCTGATTATTTTTATCAGGACTATCATCAATATCGAAATCAAAGTTGACATCTGATTTTCTGAGAAATTTTCGATTTCTGCGATAAATTCCACCTGTCGAGTTTTTAACGAGATATGATCTGGGAGCAAGATTAACAGTAACGACAATGGCTGATTCCCAGACATTGGTTTGGTCGTTAAATATTCTGATCGATTCCCCAATATGTAGTTTCTCTGATGTCTTCTTGTCAAAGTAATGTTTTTGTATATGTTTCTTCTTATCAAACGTTTCGCGAACATTGTCACTTGGCTGTGATACATTAAGGAATTTGCGCTGAATTGGTAGCAAAGTGCGAAATTGTCTCCCCATTAACAATTGGGCTTGTGAAGGTAAATCACAAGACAGTGGTGTTGTCCTATAATTAAGTAAGGTTAAATTTGCATCTTGATTACTTTCAAGTCCCTTGATGAGTAGGTTTTTTTTAATAGTTTGAATACACCTTTCTGCTTGACCATTACTCTGTAGGTATCTTGGACTGCTTGTGCAGTGACTTATGTCGTATTTTGTATACAATAATTTATACAGAGCACTGTCGAATTGTGGCCCATTATCCGAAACAATAACTTCTGGTATACCATATTCAGCAATAATGGCTTTGGTATGAGCAACTACACTTTCTGATGACATGTAATATCCTAAACACCGGATTATAGGAATAATAGTCAACAACAATGAGGTAGAGTTTTTGCTTAAAACCGAATATGTCTGTTCCAATCGTATGCGGTTCACTAGATTGTGCGCGTTGGTGTGCTTGACAGGGTGCACATGATGAAACGACGTTTTTGATATCTATAGTTATTCTAGGCCAAAATACTGACTGACGACATTTTTCAATTCCCATGTGGCCTTGATGAATTAAGTTGAGCGTGTCTTTACGTAACAAGGTAGGTATAACTAATCTATGACATTTGAATATCAAACCATCTTCAACACTAAGATCTTCTCAGTATGTCCAGTATTCTGTAAGATCTGTATGACAGTTTTGTCTTTCACTTGGCCATCCGTTGTGTATTACTTGTGCTAAAGTCTTCAAAATCGGATCTTCGTTGGTGAGTGTTTTTATTCTCTCTAATATTGTGTTTGAATCGAGAATATTGCTGGCAATTGTATTTAGCTCAATTTCTGCCAAGTCTTCCTCTCTCTTCTGACAGAAAGTAGGATCGACTCGTGACTATGCATCAGCGATGACATTTAATTTACCAGGTAAGTATTCAATTTTGACGTCGTATTTTGTGGCACGAAGGAGAAGTCTTTGTAGTCTTGGACTGCAATTAGAGATTGGCTTCTTAAATATGGCTTCTAGTGGCTTGTGGTCCATTTGAAGAGTAACAGATTTACCATAAATGTATTGATGAAATTTCTCTAAACTCCATACAACCGCGAGTAATTCTCTATCAATATTGCTGTAACGTTGTTCCGTTAATGTTAAGGAACTGGATTTGTAACAAATTGGTTTCGAGTCTTGCAAAAGTGTACACCCTAAGTCCCTTTGTGCTGGCATCACACTGAATTATATTTGGTTTTATATTTGGTTTCATTGTGTCATAATATTTCAGAGTTGACATATTGCCAATTTCATTTTTGATAGCTATGAAAGCTTGTTCGTGCTCTGGATACCACTTTTAAGTAAATACTAAGTTGTTTTTTTTAGTAATTCTCGTAATGGCGCTGAAATTGTAGCTAATGACGGACTAAAGCGATAAAGGAAGTTGATCATTCCAAGGAATGAATGTAAGTCTTCCTTGGATTTTGGTGCTTTCATGTTGGTAATATCAGAAACTTTTCAAGGATCTGGTTTGAGGCTAAATCGTCCGGGCAGTCAACAAGAGTTGTTGCATTTTAAGTAATCATCAGAAAAACATAATTCAAACTCACCCATAACTATGGTGTAACTGTGATATAATCAAACGTTTTTTTTTTAAATCCGATAATAATTGTGACCTCCAGAGGAACCACAAGCAAAAAAGGGTGATTTTTCGTGTAATCAGGGGCCATAATTCAGGAAGTTACGATCCGATATGGGCAAATATGCAATGGAACCAAGATCATTAGGTTATAAACATGTATTTCAAGTTTCATCAAAATCAGTTCAAAATTGTGACCTCTTTTGGGTCCACAACCTTTATATAAGATATTTACAAACGGTGGCCATTTTATCCGTCAATTTATGGTCCGATTTTCACGAAATTCAAATTCTCTTTTCATTACCATGTAACCGTGATATAATCAAACGTTTTTTTTTAAATCGGATAATAATTTTGACCGCCAGAGGGACCACAAGCAAACAAAAACGATTTTTCGGACAATCAGGGGACATAATTCAGGAAGTTACGATTCGACGGGTGCAAATATCGAAAGGAACCAAGATCTTTGGATTATAAACATACATGTCAAGTTTCATCAAAATCGGTTCAAAATTGTGACCTCTATAGGGTCTACAATCTTGATATAACATATTTTCACACGATTCGTATACAAACGGCGGCCATTTTGTCCGTAAATTCTGGTCCGATTTTCACGAAATTCAAACTCTCTTTTCATTACCATGTAACGGTGATAGAATCAAACGGTTTTTTAAATCGGAAAATAATTTTGATGTCCAGAGGGACCACAACCTAACAAAAGCGATTTTTCGGACAATCAGGGGACATAATTCAGGAAGTTACGATCCGATGGGCGCAAATATCGAAAGGAACCAAGATCTTTTGGTTATCAACACACATGTCAAGTTTCATTAAAATCGGTTCAAAATTGTGACCTCTATAAGGTCCACAACTTTGATATAACATATTTTCACACTATTCGCGTACATACGGCGTCCATTTTGTCCGTCAATTTTGGTCCGATTTTCACGAAATTTTAACACTTAACCTCCATAACCATGTAACGGTGATAAAATCAAACTTTTTTTTTAAATCGGATAACAATTTTTACCTCCAGAGGGACCACAAGCTAAAAAGGACGATTTATCGGACAATCAGGGGCCATAATTCAGGAAGTTACGACCCGATTGGCGCAAATATCGAAAGGAACCAAGATCTTTGGGTTATCAACATACATTTATTTCAAGTTTCATCCAAATCGGTTCAAAATTGTGACCTCTACACTGTTCACAAGCTAAAAAACGTGATTTTTCGTACAATCAGGGGCCATAACCCATGAAGTTACAGTCCGATACATGCCAATATCGAAAGGAACCGAGATCTTAGGGTGATAAATCTATATTTTAAGTTTCATTGAAATCGGATAAAAATTGTGACATGTAGACTGTTCACAAACAATTGTGGACGGGCGGACGGAGGGACGGACGGACGAACAGGGGCGACGGCAATATACGTCAACATGAAAATGTGGGCGTATAAAAATATCATCAGCAATGCCTGATACACCCTTTAAGGCGCTGAAAACTTCATCCATTTTGTGTTAGAATATGTCTTGACTAACAACGAGTCCGAATGGAAGTCGCTCGAACTTGAATGTACCAAATGGAGTTGAAAATGTTGTGAGGTACGAACTTTCTTGATCCAATTTTACCATCCAGTAACCGGATCTAGCATCAAGAACTGAAAATATTTGGCATTGGATAGTTTTGGTATGATGTCATCAATCGTGCGAGTATAATAATGTTCACGTTTGATGTTTTTATTTAGATCCCTGGGATCTAAGCAAATTCTTAAATCTTTTCCATTGCCTTTCTCAACAATAACGAAGGAATTGACCCACTCAGTCGGATTGTCGACTTTGGATATAACTATCATATCTTGCATACGTTGAAGTTCATTCTGGAACTTTTCTTGGAGATCAACACTTACGGAGCGTGGAGGATTTATGACAGGTATGAGGTCTGACCTCAAACGTACTTTGTATGGCTCTCCGTAGAAAAGACCTATCCCTTGAAAAATATCTCCATAATCTTGTAGCAAAGATTCTCTAGTGATTGGTTTCGGTTCTGTTTGGATAGAAAAATTCACCTTGGTTAGGTACATTTTCTGACAAGTGGCAAAACCTAATATGACAGGACCATCATTTGTTGTGACATTGAACTCGATAGGATATGTTTTATTCTTGTGACGAACATATAAAGTGCATGTTCCTAAATTGTTTATGACTGCTCCACCATATGCTTTCAGGGACACTATTGGCGGTTTAAGTTTATGACTGCTTCCAAACAATTGTCTGTACATCTTTACAGGTAAAACGTCTGCCTCAGCACCTGTGTCCACTTGCATTTTCAAACTAGTGTATCGCTTATGCTGTACATGGGTTTTGACTAGCAAGCGTATATAAGTTCTTGATCCAGCTTTAGGCAAATCTTGTGTACAGTTGTGCGACTCTGTTTTATCGATGCTTGAAATGAATAAATTGTTCAAACCCATATCCAAATGTTTATCGTCACTATTTTGCTCCATTGTGTGTACATGGTTTCGCTCTGACATGCAAACATTAGTAAAGAGTCCAAATTTACGGCATTTTGTACATTTCTGATGGCTGGCTGGGGATCTTCGTCTTGGATGAGGATTTTCCCCACAAACAGGACATTGATTATTTGAACCACTGTAGGCATTATGTGGCCTTTGTTGCTCTTGTCTCTGATGGAAGTTTGTATTATGTGAATATCTCTTGATGTGTTTCTTTGGTTGTCGCTGGTTATTCCTATATATGGAATTATGAGGTTGACCATAATTATTATTCCTCTTAATTTGATGGACAGAATTGTCGGAATTACAAGCAGCTGAAGCACCCTTTCAATTTGAGCCCATTTGCTTCATCTGTTGACTTGTGCATTTCTGTGTACGGGCTAGTTTTATGGCCTCATCTAGTTTGAGTTTATTTCCAAGCGAAATACACTTGAAGCGAACTTTCTCGCTCGACATACCGAACAGAAGCGTGTCGCGAATTGTTTCATCGAAGAGATTGTCAGGGTAACCACAATCAGTCTTCTTGATTAAGTTGTCTTAGTTTATGTCTCTGAACTAAGAAATTTGTTTGTGGTTTTACATACAGTTCGAAGTGTTCCCAGTAATTAGCAAGTACTTTCCTTTGCTCATCTGTGAAATTCCAGGAATCGTACAAATCGAATCCGCGATCACTTGACCAAATCAGTAGATATTTACATTTTACATCTTCATCTAGATCTTTGAGAGGGCTTTCGAAAATGGGGGCTCTATCCCATAATACCCCAGTCCTGTATCTATATTTAGTAACATAGAAAACCCCTCATTTGAATGGAATGTCTTAGCATCAAATGTGTTAAAGGCATACTGTCACAAACACCAGATAAAATATTTTGCTTTAATAAACACCAATTAATTGTCAATGAGCGGAATTGGTTCAATATCAACACCACATAAAAGAAAGGCAGGCGATCGTTTATGATTTCAATTTATTTCAACAGGATATAGGAAAAGATACGATTCAGTTGAGGTATACAGATCACGTGTATATTCTTATTCGCGTTCGGCAGAAATTTAGCGCAGCCGTTGGATTTGATCAAATCGAAGTATGTATAGCCTTTATTTCAATTTCTTTCAATTATATTTGGGAACTAATGAATTTGCGGTACGTATTCTGGTTCAGTATATTAATATTCAATTTCTTTCAACAATAAAGGAAAGGTACGAATAAATTTGAGGTACGAAGTAAAGTACGATATGAAACAGCTTTTGTGACGTATAAGCGTTGTTTTTTATTTGATTTTTTTTAAAAAAAATAAAGAAATAAAGAAATCGAATTATTAGTTTATTTTCATGTATTGCCTTACGCAATAGACATATTGTTACCTTCAGACACATGTGTATTAATTCCACAAACGTCTTATGTATTGCCAAAGATAATCGCACTGCCCTTCAACCCAAAATGCTTTCTATAGATCCTATTTTTATATATGGTTGGTTGGTACGGTACAATATCCAAGCTCCCGCTAGTCTTAATTGCGAAGACATTTAAACAATAGGATTTAATCAGGACGGGGAGCTGACGTGTAAACACGAGTAAATCAGAATCAGATGCACAAGATTTATCATTCGTGGATGTGTTATGTCAGCGTGGGAAATAAAATTTAAATGGATATTAATAGAAAATAAATGTAAACTTTAAAATACATAGACAAAATCTTTATTCAACATAAATATCACATATGACAGAAGCGCTACATTCATAATTTCATCTGCAATCACATTGTAACTATCGGACCACGTGTTGTCTGTTGTCCACCAAGATGGCGGCGGCCAATGTGAATTTAAGCAGGTGCAATATCCAAGCTGTAGCTAGTCCTAATTGCGAAGACATTTAAGCAATAGGATTTAATCAGGACAGGGAGTCGACATGTACACACACGAAAATCAGATGCACGAGATTTATCATTCGTGGATGTGTTACGTCAGCGTAGGAAATAAAATTTAAATGGATATATAGATAAACTTTTTATAATTGGAGACGAAACGTTATGTGGATCTCAAGAAAGCTTTGCTTCGGAACCGTCCCATTGCCATTAAAAATCCAGCATTTGTTTACCATAGGAATGTTGGAAATTAATCCCAGGACAATGACAGGCATATAGATACCTGCCGTCGTTGGAATCCTGAAAAATATTTCACCGTACAGGTCAGTACTAAAACTAACACTTATTACAGTATTTAAACATCGTGCGGCAAAACTGAAGATGACCCACAACTTAACACATCGTAATATCTGAACATCGCACGTGAAATTGGATGTTTGACAACTAAATTGAACACCTTGCGTCATGACTATAATTATTCATGGCTCGGGACGATAAACGACCCAAGTAATTATTCAAACAGTCGTAATAATTAAGCATGACGCTTATTATTCCACACCTGTGGACAAACTAAACGCTAGTTAGATGTAATTAACGCTTGATAATCAAAATTACACAGTAAGATTTAAATTCCATAGAAGTACATATTGGACACTATTAGCATAAATTCAACAATATTTATGAATCATTCTATATAGGTTAGAAAATAACGCTATTTACCTGTAGTTGCGCGGTACCTGGGTTACAGTGTATATAGGTCAACGTTTTCAAACATTCTGGTCAATCAACCAAAACCAAAAGATGGCGATACTTTCCCCCAGTTTGACTGTATATACAAGATACAAGTGCTCTAATATTGTATTTTAGAAAACGGTAAGATATATAAGCAGTGTTATTAATGAACTATTTAAATGTTCGCAACACATCCCAGGTATTAATATCGTCTAGTTCTATCGGGAGCAGATCAATCGTTCAGTGTCATAAGTTTTATAATTTTTGCTGGATCAACGGAACAGATACAATACCATGCTGATATCTATTTTTCATTTTGGCCCCAACAACTCGGCCTTCAATGCATACTATCAATCATAAGTCAATATGTGAACTTACGGGAACAAGTTGTTTCGACATCGAGCTGGTTCGACACTCACTACTGGAGTTGTTTTGACACCATCTATTTGGGTCAGTTTGACTGGGATTTGATTTGATTGATTATTGTGCGTGGTTGATTTAAATAATAAAGATTTTATAATTTTAGCGGCAGTCTTTTCTTTCATAAACATCAAACATCTGTTTTACGCAGATCAGTCTTTGTTAAGTGTAAGTCTTTATATAGATATATACCTGGTGTAGGTCTACATGTAGTTACATATATGCGTTCTTATACGCATTTCATTTCTTGATGAATACAACGTATTTTATACTTCGTTCCAATTTAATTATCTGATATATTCTAATTTCCATTGTCAAATCTCAGAGCCAGCTAAGAAACCATAGGTTTCTGTGATTGTGAATCCAGCCATTGTTTTACAATACTGTCGATTCATGCACTCTTTTCACATGGAATTGCCCTTCGATGTTGTCAGGCGACACACAGTTAGCTCTGCTCTTTGATGTTGACAGGCGAGGCACAGTTAGTTAATTTGTGCACTTATGTAGTAGCTGAGATAGTTGGTTGGAATTTGGAAATTGTTACAGGTTATTCCAATAAGTCAGGCGTTGAAATGTTTGTAAACTTTTAGAAATATTTTTTTACTTGTCACTTGGTCATTTCAAGTTGTCACCTTTGATTTCCGTATTTAAATTTAATAATAAAAACAAGCCAACAGTGAGGCTGATGTCCCCCGCCGAAATCCCAAAATAAATAGATGACACATATTAATTAATCGCACATTTATTTTTTTCAAACGTATCGAGCAATCAAACTGTACACGAAGTGTCATCCAAAAGTGTTTTATAAAGAAAAATACTAAAACCGACGAGAAAAATGAAAATGTACCCTAGTTAGGGGGACCCTAAAGGCAGACAAAAGGGCCCCCACGCTTGACAAAAGGGCCTCTCTGGCCAAGGGAAAGGATCCTCGTGTCCGAGTCAATCGTTTCTATACACTGTTACTGTCGAATCAATTATTGAATGAGAATGGAGTCATTGTATTGGCATAAAAATCACCCACCAAGAAGAACCTAAGTTATCTTGTCCTAAAGTATCAACCAATCAAATTGCTTATCTCTGCCTACCCTACCAAGAAAATGCTCATCTTCGAACTCCATCAAGGCATTGACCTAATAAGCATACACACCAAGTTTGAACATTTTAACTCAAATCGAAGGAGAGTTATTGTGTTCCAAAGTCTCGGCAAATCAAATTGCTTATCGCTCTGCTTACCCTGAGCAGAAAATGCTCATTATAGATCTTAGTCAAGATATTACTGTAATGAAACTATACACCAAGTTTCATCACTCTCACTTAATTAGAACTAAAGTTATCGTGTCCCAAAGCATCAACCAATCAAATTGCTTATCTCTGCTTACCCTAAGCGAAAAATGCTCATCTTCGAACTCCATCAAGGCATTGACCTAATAAAAACATACACCAAGTTTGAACATTCTAGCTCAAATAGGAAGAGATATTCTTTAAGAGGCATTTAGTAACTGGGCAGATAAATAAACTGAGAACATACTTATGGAAAAACAGCTACTGATTTATTTAGGCGACGTTTCGAAGAGTATTCTCTCAACGTTTTCAAGCTAATACAATATAACAAAAAGTAAGGCAACATATATAGACAAAATCAACAACAACAAGGTTGAAACCATACATAGAAACAACAAGATCAAAGGTCTATGACACAATGGGTTATGATATACAAAAACAAGATCAAAGGGACTAATTAACTTTCTTAAAGCCAGTGAGTAGTGATGATGTGTACATAATGATATATTAATGATGGGGATTATTGGTGTTTGAAGGATAATATATACACTTAATTAAAAGACTAAAACACAGATAATAATATCTGAAGCCAGATAATAATTCCACTATTGCTTAACACTGTTGACCATATAGATTAATGGACCCTAAACTAGTAGAGAGTAAACTATGAATGAATAAAAATAACAAAGTAATTGAGTTTGTAGTAAATAGGAATTAAGTTTAAATGTTTATGATTTTGGGTATTTGGTCGTAGGCGCTAGGCAAAAATATGCCTATGTCACGGTTGAGATCTGGTGTGCTTCTTCTGATATGTATTGCCTCAATAAGTTTGCGTGTCTTTTCTACAGGAAGATTAACTGCCAGGGTTTTGTATGACTCAATTCTATGTCCTTAGTTGGATTGGAGATGTTGGGCTACAGCGGAATTGGTAGTGGTGGATTTCGATTTATGTTGACTAATTCTTTTATCCAGGGGTTGTCTCGTTTCTCCTATGTGTTTCATATCACAGCTGCATGCAATTTCATAAACACAGTCTTTTGGAGGTGGAATTTTGTTAGGGGGGAGCTTCCCATTAGCCTTTAGGATGTCTTGCACGGTTCGTCCTTTAGAGAAGGTGACTTGGATCCCTGTTGGACTGAGGAGTCTCCTAAGTTGATAAGATAGCTTGCCTTGAAATGGTATAGTGATTCTTACTGGTGGTTTGTCAGGTTTTGGTTTAGTGGTTTCTCTGGAACTGTTAGTGGTGGTCTTGATGGTTTTCTGTACTAATTGGCTTGGATAGTTGTTGTATTTGGCGAGGACTTCTTCAATGTGGTCCAGTTCTGTTTTGAGGGAATCATTGCTGCAGTTAGTGATGGCACGGCGCGTTGGTGCGGCTATGGTAGCTGTCTTTACACTGTGAGGATGGTTGGACATGAAGTTCACGTATTGGTCAGTGTGTGTGGGTTTTCTATACACGCTGGTGGTGAGTTTGGCATCAGATTTCTTAACTAGGACATCTAAAAATGGGGGGCATTGGTTCTTTTCTCTTTCTATGGTAAATTTAATTCTGTTGTTTTGGCTATTGAGGTGATGAAGAAGTAGGTTAGGATCTTCGTTCTGTTGGAGGATGACGAACGTGTCGTCTACCTTACGAAGCCGTGTTGTTGGTTGAACTGCTGAGGTTGACAAGGCACTCTTCTCAAAGCTTGTCATATAAATCTCTCTGAGAATGGGCGACAAGGGGCTTCCCATCGGTAGTCCGTGTATCTGTTCATAGTGGTCTCCTCCCCAGGAGAATTAGGTAGAATCTATACACGATTTGGTAAGCATGATTATATCTTCTGTACTCAGGTCGGTGACCAGTGGACTCTCCAAGGACGCGAGTCTGTGTTGTAGTGCTGCAAGGGATTCATCACGCGGGATATTGGTGAAGAGATCTATGACGTCATATGGTAGCATTTGTACATTGTTCGGTAGGTTTTGTAGTTTTTCACAGAAGTCTTTCGAATCTTTAAAAAATGAGGCGGCTTCTTTACCTAGTGGAGAGAGGAGTTGAGACAGGTGCTGGGCAGTGTTGTAATATACCGAGTCCCTGGAGCATACTAGAAGTCTGGCTTTAATGGGGTTCTTATGGGTTTTGATTGTTGCTCTGGCATACGGCGATCTAGGGTGGGAGGGTTTGAGTTTATAAAATAGGGAAGTTGTAATTTGCTTGTTCTCTTTAAGGCTCATTAACTGGGCGGTGTGGTTGTCGTTATATTTGTTGGTAGGGTCCTTCCTAATCTTTCTGTAAGTAGTGTGATCTGTGAGTAGTTGGGACACAGTGTCCAGATAGTCTCTTTTATCCATTATTACAGTGGATTTCCCTTTGTCGGCAGCAACTATGGTGATGGTTTGGTCTTTCTTCAGTTCTTGCAGGGCAATCTTTTGGGACTTGGTAAGATTGTCAGTTTGTCGCTGCGTTTTGGATTTGGAAATTAGATCAGCTATTTGATGTCGAAGGAAGTCGATTTTGCCACCGGGTGCTAGTTGTTTCATACCTCTCTCAATGTTAGCAATGAGTAGGTCTTGGTTAGCTGGGCGGTTGGTTGGTGTGAACTTCAAACCTCGGGATAACAGAGTGATTTGGTCATCGGTCATGATACGGCTACTGAGGTTGATCCAAGTCACCTTCTCTAAAAGACGAACCCCGCAAGACATCCTAAAGACTAATGGGAAGCTCCCCCCTAACAAAATTCCACCTCCAAAAGACTGTGTTTATGAAATTGCATGCAGCTGTGATATGAAATACATAGGAGAAACGAGACAACCCCTGGATAAAAGAATTAGTCAACATAAATCGAAATCCACCACTACCAATTCCGCTGTAGCCCAACATCTCCAATCCAACCAAGGACATAGAATTGAGTCATACAAAACCCTGGCAGTTAATCTTCCTGTAGAAAAGACACGCAAACTTATTGAGGCAATACATATCAGAAGAAGCACACCAGATCTCAACCGTGACATAGGCATATTTTTGCCTAGCGCCTACGACCAAATACTCAAATCATAAACATTTAAACTTAATTCCTATTTACTACAAACTCAATTACTTTGTTATTTTTATTCATTCATAGTTTACTCTCTACTAGTTTAGGGTCCATTAATCTATATGGTCAACAGTGTTAAGCAATAGTGGAATTATTATCTGGCTTCAGATATTATTATCAGATATTATTATCTGTGTTTCAGTCTTTTAATTAAGTGTATATATTATCCTTCAAACACCAATGATCCCCATCATTAATATATCATTATGTACACATCATCACTACTCAGTGGCTTTAAGAAGTAGTATGGTTTCAACCTTGTTGTTGTTGATTTTGTCTATATATGTTGCCTTACTTTTTGTTATATTGTATTAGCTTGAAAACGTTGAGAGAATACTCTTCGAAACGTCGCCTAAATAAATCAGTAGCTGTTTTTCCATAAGTATGTTCTCAGTTTAATTAGGAAGAGAGTTATTGTGTTCCAAAAAGTGTGACGGACAGACGGACAGACAGACAGACGGACGGACCCATTTTAATAGTCCCCCAACTTTCTTCGAAAGGCGGGGGACAAAAAAAAAATGAACTCAGCGTTCACCTAAGCACATTTTGACGGAAGTAATGAAACCAATGACCACCGTTTCTCACTTGAGAATCGTCGCTATTCCGACTCGTTCGTTGTACACAAGTTTCCGACCCATTTCATGGTCATGCCGATAATATATAATTTCAATTAATATCGTTACTGGTTGTATATTTTACATTCCAAATGAACCACAGTAGACGGGAAATCAACAATCAAAATATTAAATTCTCTTGCATTTCGTGCGATAGATTAAGGTCAATATTTTTATTTCATTAAATGCAACTTTCTCTATAAGTAGCATGACTTACTATATTGGGTCTTTGAAAAATTGTTGGTTCACTCTTTCTATAGATTCAAATCCGACGTACTAAAAAGCGGACGACATGTTTATATGTAAAAAGATAGGATGCCAGGCAACGAAACATATGCCCACAGCAGCTAAATCGTCCGGGCAGTCAACATCTATAATACACTCAAATCTGATTAAGAGTAACAACTCATTATGTAATTATCTGAAAATCATTAGAATTTGTTTGCTTTTTATAAAAGTTTTGCCCCACGCTAACAATTAGTATAGGAAACATTTAATATCATGGATTTAGCAGTTCAGTTATCAAAATTAATTGAAAATCAAAATATTTGTTCGTTTCAACACCTTAAACTCTGTGTATCAATCTGAAGTTAATCGCATATTAAGTTTGGCCTCTAGAGCATCCACAAGATTTTTTTAAGTGATCAAGAACTACAACTCTGGCACTAATTGTCAGAAATCGCTGAAAATCAATAGGTTTCTTCGTCTCATGACCTTAAAAACTGTGTATAAATTTGTAGTCAATTGGATATTAACTTTGACCTCTTGAGTATCCACAAGATTTTTTGAAGTGATCAAGGGCCATAACTCTGGCACTAATAATCAGAAATCGTTGAAAATCAATAGGATTCTTCGTCTCATGACCTTAAACACTGTGTATAAATTTAAAGTCAATCGGATATTAACTTTGGCCTCTAGAGCGTTCACAAGATTTTTTGAAGTGATCGAGAGCCATAACTCCGGCACTAATTGTCGGAAATCGCTGATATTAACTTTGGCCTCTAGAGCGTCCACAAGATTTTTTGAAGTGATCAAGGGCCACACCTCTGGAACGAATTATCAGAAATCACTGAAAATCAGTAGACTTCTTCGTCCTATGACCTTAAACACTGTGTATAAATTTAAAGTCAATCGGATTTTAACTTTGGCCTCTAGAGCGTCTACAAATTTTTTTGAAGTGATCAAGGGCCATAACTCAGGTAGTTATTATCGGAAATCGCTGAAAAACAATAGGCTTCTTCGTCTCATGGCCTTAAACACTGTGTATAAATTTAAAGTCAATCGAATATTAACTTTGGCCTTTAGAGCGTCCACAAGATTTTTTGAAGTCATCAAGGGCCATGACTCTGGCACTAATTATCGGAAATCGCTGACAATCAATAGGCTTCTTCGTCTCATGAACTTAAACACTGTGTATAAATTTAAAGCCAATCGGTTATTAACTTTGGCCTCTAGAGCGTCCACAATACTTTTTGAAGTGATCAAGGGCCATAACTCTGGTAGTTATTATCGGAAATCGCTGAAAAACAACAGGCTTCTTCGTCTCATGGTCTTAAACACTGTGTATAAATTTAATGTCAATCGAATATCAACTTTAGCCTCTAGAGCGTCCACAAGCAATTGTGGACGCCGGACCGACGAACGAGGTCAACGACAATATACGACCACATTTCAATGTGGGCGTATAAAAATGATTACGTGTCAAGTCGGGCCTATGTGTAATTGCATAAAAAAACGTCTATTGAAAGTTACAAGTTCTCGAATGAGGATCGTTGGATTGATGCAATGTAAATTTAGTGAAAAGCTAAAATAATTTTAGTTTAAATACCATTTGCGTGGGAATTACCACTGTTCGGTTGGTTGTTGTGTTGTAATATTTATCAACAATGAGATTTCTGTTTGATGGATATTGCTATTGAAGGTAAGATGCACAATTTACGCATTGTGGATTTACACTTATTTGGGCGCTGACTGCTTGGTATTTATAAATGATGACATTACATTCGCTTTTCCGTATACGATAGATTAGTCCATATTTTTATTTCATAAAATGCAACTTTATATATATGGTACGTAATAGGCCTACAATAAGACAAAGAGAAACGTAGATCATAGCGAGTACACGCCTATCTAAAGACCTCTTTATTTAACAAAGACCTGCATAAAACACACGGCCGAATGAATATAGCACGGTAAAACAGTTTTACCTCTCAAATATAGATTTAACACGTACGTGTCAGATAAAGCATGTTGGTCCTTGATTATACTCCTTTTGGTGCAGTTATGGCAACTAGCGAGAAAACACGCCAATTAAACAATACACAACATTGACATTCATTTTTTACCGGTCGGTTAATTAACACCCCTCTACAGAAAACGCATGTAGCGTTAATTATCCCACCTCTCAGACAGTTTTTCACCCTCGTTAATTAACACACCTTTTTACAATTTTAAACCGGTAATACCGAGTAATAGTCCAACTTGTCTGCGATATCACTTATGTGGAAGCAGACGTTAAACACCAAGAAGTAGTAGTAGTAATAGCCCAAAACCCTAGTGGTCTTCAGAATGTCAAGAGGCAGTTTGCGAAAGAAAGAAGACACTTCGCCTCCGAAAACGCCACTACAGTGAAGTCAACCACCAAAATTACTTGAAGTTGAAATACGCCGCAAGAGGCACCATCCAAAAGGGCACAATGTGGGCACTGGAAGACATTCTGTAATGCGTTGAACCAAAACACGCAAACAGATGTCGTCTGGAAGAAACTGAACGCCATGCACGGAAAACGCAGATCGTTCAACATACCAAACCTTGAAGATGGAGACAAGAACGTTACCAACGGCAATGAAAAGGCAGATTTACTTGCTAAGACATTTGCAGATGCAAGTAGAAATGAAAACCAACCTCCAGAATTCAGGAAGAGGAAGGAAATCTTTTACTCACAGCACCCTTCATTAGTAATTGAATCTAATGAAGAGGCTGAACCAATCAATCTGCCCTTCTCCGAGGAGGAGTTAAATAAGGCTCTTTCCCTCAAGAAGGATAGTGCGGCTGGTGAGGGCAAAGTAAAGTATCCAATGCTCAAACATCTGCCCAGAAATGCCAAAAAGATACTACTGAACTTCTTCAAACACATCTTGGTTGACAGGGGAGGTACCTAAAGAATGTCGGAAAGTCAACGTCATCCCTCTTCCGAAACCGGGGAAAGAGAGAACAAAGGCAGAATCCTATCGACCAGTAAGCTTGACATCCACACTGTGCAAAACCTTGGAGACAATGGTTAACATCCGACTTCAGTTCTACCTGGAGAGTAACCGACTGATCGACGAAAATCAAAGCGGGTTCAGGAAGGGACGATCAACAATGGACCACTTGGTGCGACTACGGCAAGTCATGTCTCAGGCACTCTTCTCGGGGCACCTGCTATGTGCCGTGTTCGTAGATTTAACCAAGGCTTTCGATTTAGTTTGGTTGGACGGGCTGCTTTTCAAGCTTGGACGTATCGGAATAACGGGCACAATGTTTCGGTGGATCAAAAGCTTTCTGAGCGATAGAAGGATACAGGTGAATGTTGGCAGATTCCTGAGTGCCGAGCAAACATTAGAAAATGGCACGTCTCAGGGTTCGGTCATCAGTCCCACTCTCTTCAATATCATGATCAACGACATACAGAAATCTTTATATCTCGACGCCAGAACTGAGCTAGCAAAATTTGCTGACAACATTACAATATGGAGGAAAGGGACGAGATTCTGTGAACTTCAAAAGAATATGCAAAAGAGGCATTACTACAGGAAGCCGGAGAGTTGCCCCTATCCCTAAGAAGAAAAGAACTAGCAACAAGGTATTGGGCTAAGATCTCGCAATTGGGCGAGAGATCCCCGACCTTTGTCAGCCTAAAGAAGACAAGATATGTAAGAGATCCTAGAAAGAAAAGCTTCGGCCATGGTATCAGGGAAACAGTCAAGGAACTACGACTGGAGGAGCTCGTGATAACCGAACACGACCGACCATTGACCGCTCCCTGGACACTCCCTATACCACCGGTCAATCTAGATCTGCTACAGAAAACGGACAAGAAAAACAACCCCACTACAGCACGGGCTCTCTCTCTCTGGAACACCTGGAAGACAACTGGCCGTCGGATGACTGGGAACATGTTTATACGGATGGCTCACGCAATCCTGAAAGGGGCACCAGCTCGTTTGGAATATACCTGCAAAACGGGGAGCAGGGAATAAGCAGGAAACTGCCCAATAACTGTTTGGTGTACACTGCAGAGATTGTGGCCATCCGTGATGCTATATCATGTATCTCTTATCAAAAGACTAGTAAGTTCGTCATCCCAAGCGACTCTCTGGACAGTCTGATTTCAATCCAAAATGACAAGTCGGACTCAAGACCAGAAGTCATTCTGGAAATCAGACAGCTGTACCAGAGGGTCCTAGAAAAGGGAAGCAAATTAGAGCTCGTGTGGATTCCATCACATGTGAACATTAGAGGAAACGAAGAGGCAGATCGACTCGCCAACGAAGGTCTCGAGGACACAGCACCATTCCGCACCATAGAATACAGCACCACGGAAATCTACAGTATGGTAAAAAAAAAAAAACAGGTCAATTCACTCTTGGAATTAAAGTTCGTTGAACTCGACACATACAGATTCCGGCTGGATGACAAGATCTACACGAAGACCGCTATCAATCACCCCAGAAGAGATATATGCAAACTTATATCGAAACTAAGGGTGAAAGAGCGGCTGCGAGACTACAAACACCAAGTCATCGTCTGTGAGTGCGGAGAAGAATGTACCGCCAACCATGTCCCGGTAGACTGCGAGGTATACAAGGAAGAGAGAACGGAACTAGTGGAGATGATGGAGAGCAACAACATACCGCTCAACACTAAGAACCTACTCTTTCCAAGACCCGATCTGAAGCTGCAAATCTTCGAACTAATTCACGATGTAATGAACACCGTTGGATTAAGTAGAATAGTGAAGTAAGGGGAGGGGGCTACGATAAGACGAGCTCGGCATCTAAACACTAAACTACATAGGGGATATACACCAAAGTAGCAGGATAGTGGAGTAAAATGACTTCCACCAATCAAGAGACAAGACGCATATATGTCTGCATAAATGCTGTATCTACAGATCAACTACCAAACAATATGGTTTTTATTGAATAAAGGGAAGAACTTCTCACTAAACCTACTCCGTGGCTCAAGGCCGCAAATGGAAAGATTGCAAACCCATATTCTAAAAACAGGAAGAGGCCTTGGCTCTCCTATGTCTTATCTGCGATATCACTTCTGTGGAAGCGGACGTTAAAACACCAGGTAGTTAGTCCGAAAATTAATTATCTTCCGACACACGTAGAAATAACGAGGATTATGAAGAAAACTATGGGGTCTGTGCACAAAGTTACTCCTTAGCAGTTCTCAGTGTAAGTGGATAACACACTGGCTTGCTATTCTTGAGGTCGGGTGTTCGATTGTCTGAGAACGTTTATCAGGATTTTCTGACATGGTTTCCCCTTGTCAGAGGTGGGGGACGGGTGACCTGACAAGGACAGCTGTCTAGTCGTTCCATGGGACGAAAAATCGTGGTTCATTAAATCGGATAATAATTTTGACCTCCAGTGGGACCACAATCTAAAAAGGGTGATTTTTCGTAATCAGGGGCCATAATTTAGAAAGTTACAAACCAATGGGCGCAAATATCGAAAGGAACCAGGATCTTTGGGTTCAAAATTGTGACCTCTATAGGGTCCACAAGCTACAAATATGATATTTCGTACAATCAGGGGTCATAATCCATGAAGTTTCGATCCGATACATGCCAATATCGAAAGCAGCCGAGATCTTATGGGGATAAACCTATATTTCAAGTCTTGTCAAAATCGGATAAGAATTGTGACCTGCAGAGAGTCCACAAACAGGGGCGACGGCATAATACGTCCAAATTTTTTTTTTTTTTTGTATTTAGTTTTTTTACCTTGAGGAAGTTAGTATTTTTACTGACGAAGCATTGGATAAAACGATGTTTTCTTGATATTGTATTCTATTAATTATTTTATATCAACTTATCTAAATATCATATGCATCATATTTTGACTTTGTCAAAATCGATCCCATCAAATCGTCTGTATTTAGTTTGTGTTTCCTGTTTCTTTTGATTGGAAGTTTCACGTGAAAATGTGGGCGTATAAAAATAACCTATACCTTATTCAAGTATAAGAGAAAAAAAAAGAAGAGACAATCGTGGGACTTTGTAGAATCTTTGTAGGATCTTAAAGTCAATTGAAGAATCTTTTATGGGGTCTTAGCTAGGCTACTTTATCAAAGATAAATTTAGTCTATAGCTTTGGAGCTCTGGTGCATTAGGTGTTATCAGTACGAGTACTAATTGACCTCTTTGTAAACTGAAATATAGATAGATATATACATAACCTAACCATTTGCCATTAGGTGTGGTTTTTCTCTTATTTTCTATTGAGTGGTACAAATATTTTCCAAGATTTTAGCAGTTTTATATTATTATCACTGAGATTCATGAGGGTTTTTTTTTTAGTTTTTGACGAGATGGAAAAGACCAAAAATAAATTCTACAGATTAAAATATATAAGCGGGACAGCACAGCAGAAAGTGATATTCATCTTCAACATTTGCATTATCTTTTATTTCTATCGATTTTATTAAATCGCCCGGTTTCAATATTTAGTTGGAGAAGACCAAAACGAAAATGACCTAAGAGTTTTATCTTTAAGTGTTTTAATTTTTATTTAAAAATGAATTGCGTATGTAAATACAACCAACTTTCACTTAGCTAATTAAATGAAGCAATGACAAACAATGCGATTATCACATGAGATTTTTTATATTTATATATTTTGGTTTTGGAATTTTCATGCAATTGGGAATTACATTTACGCATGGTGTATTTATAATTACATGACATTTCAGTCATTTCTTAAATATAGCCATGTCATCCCTTGTACAAAATATTTTTGTACTTGAGGCTGCTTAACTTACAATTTCAACATACAACCTGCTTACCGAATTCATACAAAAGACGATACGTATTCCAATTAAACCCCGTTCTGTTTCCAGTAATTAGCACAGCCACAAATATTAATTGTCATTGTTTTATGCGTCATCACTCCGAAGACACCATCTAATAAATATCAAACTCTTATGAATTGTAACCTATTCTACAGATAAACAGATTATTAATACTAACATTTGGATTATCGATGCGACAAGGTACAAAGATTCTTTGCCTCACAAAAAAGCATGCAATTCTTTGTTAAAGGGGCAAGGTGCTATTTTAGGAATGTTGAATGTACCCTATATAAAATGGCTATGTTTTACATTCTCCGTTGGAAGAGGGCGTAAGATAAAGTCATTTCACACATGCCCAATATAAATAATAATAATGAGTCTTGCATAGCGCTAAAGTCCAAACCACAAAAGTAATCGTGCTAAATACTGAATAAATATGTTTTACTTGTTTAGTTTTTTTTGATTCACCTATCTTCAATTATAATAATATACATATTCTAGAATAATAGTACAGTATAGCACAGTACACAAAGTACATACATTGATCAATTACCTTATATGAGTAGCTTTGTTGATCACCTTATGTATCAGTGTTCAAATTACTAAAGCCGTTTAAATCACAAATCCATTCAGTATGCCGTTTTAAATTTATTTAATTTCTGTCATTGGTGTTATTTTAATTATACAGAGAAGTCAACAAAAGTCGTTGTACTACAGTCAACATTTCAAATCCCGCAACATCAAGGCACTAATCATTGAAGCGTATTTCCTGGGTGCCAGTACATGTCTAACTCTCTCGCGAGTTCATCTCACTGCCATTGTGGGGTTGACTTCTGGCGACATGCACACATGGAAGTCTGCGTTAATTCATTTGTGATTTAATGAAGATGCATTACCTGTGTGATTTACTGAGTTCTGATTGTATAATTACCTGGGATTTACTGATTTTTGACGTATTTGTCAATGGTGGAATACTATTTTTATAGGCTAATGAATAATATATAGTACGGCCACGGTAAGGTGAATATCTATGGGTGCGCATTTTTTTTACACCCCAAATTTTTATTCGTACTTCGTATGTAAATAATCGTAATCAAAATGAATTGATCGGATGAAAGGCACGCGGGAAATTACAAGTTTTATCTTATAATTAAACACTATAGATAAATTATTCGTATGTTAATTGATATACGTATCTCGGGAAATTTGACGTCTCGTCTAATAACTGACATAGATAAGTGAACGGGGAGTCCATTTTTAAACGCATCTCGGGAAACTCAGCGGCTCGGCCAATAAATGATCGCCATAGATAAGTGCACGGGTCGTCCATTTTTAAACGCACCGTTGCTATTTATCTATACCATACCACTAATGAAACCATTTTTGTCATTCTTCAACGAGTTTTATCATTTATTGAACAATGTTTTGAAAGTAAATGGTATGAATAATAACTATTGGTAAAACTACCATTTTATCTATGGGTGCGCATTTTTTTACACCCAAAATTTTTATTCGTACTTCGTATGTAAATAATCGTAATCAAAATGAATTGATCGGATAAAAGGCAAACGGGAAATTACAAGTTTTATCTTATAATTAAACACTATAGATAAATTATTCGTATGTTAATTGATATACGTATCTCGGGAAATTTGACGTCTCGTCTAATAACTGAACACCATAGATAAGTCCATTTTTAAACGCATCTCGGTAAACTCAACGGCTCAGCCAATAAATGATCGCCATAGATAAGTGCACGGGTCGTCCATTTTTAAACGCACCTCAGAGAAATTAAAGCCGTTGCTATTAATCTATACTATTGCACTAATTAAACCATTTGTGTTATTCTTCGATGAGTTTTATCATTTATTGAACAATGTTTTGAAAGTAAATGGTATGAATAATAACTATTAGACGATATCATATTTGTAGTGTTGGCTTCAGCTTGAAATGTTAATCATTGAACTCAACATTCACCTAATAAACATCTACATCAAGTTTTAACATTCTTTCTCAATTAAAAGCAGAGTTGTTATGTACAAAGTCTTGACCAATCAAATTGCTTATGGCTCCTTAGCCTAAACAGAAAATTCTCACTATCAAACTTAGTCAAGGTAACGATATAATGAATCTATATTCTGAGTTTCATCGCTCTCACTTTATTAAAACCAAAGATAACGTGCACTAAATCATCAACCAATCAAATTGCTTATCTCTGCTTACTTTTAGCAGAAAATGTTCACCATCAATGAACGCCTACACCAAGTTTGAACATTCTAGCTCAGAAGGTGAGTTACTGTGTTCCAAAGTTTCGGCCAATCAAATTACTTATAGCTCTGCTTACCCCGAGCATTATAGAACTTAGCCAAGGTATTGATGTAATCAAACTATACACCAAGTTTCATCACCCTCACTTAATTAGAACTAAAATTATTGTGTCCAAGAGCATCAACTAGTCAAATTGCTTATCTCTGCAGAAAATGCTCATTTTCGACATCCAACAAAGCATTGACCTAATAAACACATACACCAAGTTTGAAATTTTAACTCAATTAGAAGGAGAGCTATAGTGTTCCAAAGTTTTGGCCAATCAAATTGCTTATCACTCTGCTTATTCTGAGCAGAAAATGCTTATTATCGAACTTAGTCTAGGTATTGATGTAATGAAACTATACACCAAGTTACAGAACCCTCACTTTATTAGAACTAAAGTTATCATGTCCCAAAGCATCAACCAATCAAATTGCTTATCTCTAGCTGCTTAAGAAGAAAATGCTCATCTTCGCACACCATCAAGGCATTGGCGTAATAAACACCAAATTTGAACATTCTATCTCAATTAGGAGGAGAGTTTTTGTGCCCAAACGAGTGTGACTGACAGACAGACCGACCGACGGACGGACGAACCCATTTTAATAGTTCCCCACTTTCTTCGAAAGGCCGGGGACAAAAAACTTTTTGTTGCAATTTGTTCTACGTCAAATGTTACTTTAAGTCGCCTATATCATATTGATAGATGATTTATTCTGTGTAAATGGCATGAAACTTGTCCCTGGTCTAACAAATAGGCTTTAGATCATAAAGCCTGTCTTTGACCATTTATAGGAATACTGACGTACGTGCAAGTACTGACAAGTTAAAGCGACTACTATCAACACGTATATTTCTCACGAGTTTCCATGAAAAGTAACCACAATTAAGCTTTTCTGCTTGCTTGAGGGATATTTTAATGCTCATTATTAAAAGTGCTGACACCACTTCTACACATTATGCATCTTGTAGTGTTATTGATACATATTTTGTTTCGATTTTCAAGCTACAGACCACAAATTTTGCAGTTTCTACATGTACAATTACAGATTTTTACGGGGGGGGGGGGGCGATTGCCCACACATGGCCTACCTGACATTAAATGACTCCATTATGTATTGATTTCATTATTTTCTTACCAATTTCCTTCTAGTAAATACACATTCCTTAACTGCTACATCAATATTCCCTCTTGATGTTTTGAGAGCAGATTTTGCTTCAACTTCTGATAATTCTCCAACATTGTTCTTATCTAGATTTTGCCCACATTGAGTAGCAAAAAATACTACATCATCTACAATAGGTTGCCAGCTCTCCTTCAGCCACAGAATTGTACCACTGAGAGACTGTTCTAGATCTATTGCCACTTTTATTTCTTCTGTGTCATATCCTAGTTTATCAGCTATCTTAAAAATACAAATGCACAATTGACATCTTTTTTAACAGATACTTTAATGAAAATGTATTCACGGGGCTCTTATTGCAAATAAAACTAGACCTGAACCGGTTTTCGGGAATCAAAAACAGCAACACAATCATACAATCCCCCATTCACCTTACTATCCATCGATACTTTAGTTATTTTGATTCGGTGACATCCGAGGGAGAAATCCGATTTCTAGCAAAAGTACACTTTTTTTACGTTTTTTCTTTAAACATGCCTTGTGCAAAAACTAAATCAGCCTATTTGGTCATTCCATGTCAAGTGGGCCAGTGGTGGGAAATTGACCCCCTCGAAAAAATCTGGAAAAAATATATGTTATTGTACATCTAAGCTCTAGAAACTGTGCAAAACATGTGATGTGTAACATGAAAATTGACAGAGATATGGGCATTTAAGTTTCATGAGTGACTAATAAGTTTTCGAAACAAAATATATATCACTAATTTACTCGAGTTTCAGAAATCTTTTCCTTTTACAGTGATGATATACCGCTCAAATTTGGTAGTCTTGGAGAACTTTATGTCTAGATTATGAATCTGCAATCAGATTACCGGTGAGTTGTAGGGTTCGCATACTACTTAGCCATGAAAACTGACAAAAATTTGGTGCAATTGTATATTGTCTGGATTTTGTAGAGCTCCAGGTGCTACAAAGTAATATATATAGACCCAAATATTTTGGTATATCCAGAGATTGCCAGTAGTACTACATAAGAAACGCATTGAAACGCATCAGTCTTGAATTGATTCCCAAAAAATTGATAGCGAATATGGTTTCGGACACAAATTTTCGAAAATTGTCTCATATTTTCGAGCCGATATAACCCGGTAGATGAACACCTAAAAATCTGATTATAGTTTGTAAATATAGTTTGTGCTTATGCTTTCAACATATGTAAAAGCCATTCTTGTCCCGGGCCATTTTGATATTTTTTCAATTTTTTGAAAATCTGTGTTTTGTGTTAATCTATGTCAACAATCGTAATTTGGAGCCGATTGAACCCTGTTTGATGGGCACCTAAAAATCTGAAACTTGGTGGAATTATAGTTTGTACTAATGTCTCTAACATATGTTAAAACCATTCTTGTCCCATGTCATCTCAATATTTTTAAGATTTTTTCAAAATCTGTGTTACGGGCCATTCCTTGTCAATTATCACCAAATGACTTAAACCGGATCACCTTCGATTTTGCTGAAATTTGGTTTAGACATTTATTTGGGCTGAAAAAGCTAATATTCCCAATTTTAGCTTGATCCGACCAACAGTTCCTGAGATACAGTCCACCAAATTTGGGGGATTTCGGCAAAAGTGGGCGTGGCTGCCATTATTCAAATGACCATACCCAGTAACTGATTGGTCAAAATTGCTGGAATATGTCTTCCAGGGATGGGAATTCCACAAGAATTCTAAATCTACACTTATTTTTGACATCTGGGTGTGTATTAAAAGAGTGAAGACCTTTTGATTTTGAATTTGACCTTATAGACCATGTGACCTTGGGATGAACTTGCATGAAAAGTTTAGCTCAACATGTTTTCTACACACTGTTAAACAACTGGAGGTATAATATCTTTTATAAGCATGTAAATTAAGTTAAATATTCACACGTGAGACTTAAAATCAGTGTCTTCACACTTAAAGCAGGATTGTCTTAAGGGGTAAGCTCTGAGGATACATAGTAACCTTCAGCAGACTTTCAGAAAGAAGGGTATCTATGATTCAAACAGCACGTCATTATCTTCCCCATTCCAAAAACACTTATTCCAGCAATTTTAACATTTCGGTTACTGGGTTATGGTCATTTGAATAATGTCGATGAAACCCATTTTAGCTGAAAATCTCCAAAATTTGGTGGACAGTATCTTAGGAACTGTTAGTCGGACAAAGTTAAAATTAGGAATATAAGCTTTATCAGCCCTAAAAGACATATAACATAAACTTCGGCAAAATCGAATGGGGTACTGTTTACCTCGTTGGGTGATAATTGACATGGAATGACCCAAATCACGGATTTTCAAAAAATTGAAAAAATATCAAAATGACCCGGGGCAAGAATGGCTTTTACATATGTTGAAAACATAAGCACAAACTATATTTACAAACTATAATCAGATTTTTAGGTGCTCATCTACCGGGTTATATCGGCTCGAAAATATGAGACAATTTTCGAAAATTTGTGTCTGAAACCATTTTCGCGGTCAATTTTCTGGGAATCTATTCAAGACTGGTGTGTTTTCATTCGTTTCGTATGTAGTACTACTGGCAATCTCTGGATATACCAATATTTGGGTCTATATCTATTACTTTGTAGCACCTGGAACACTTCAAAATCCAGACAATATACAACTGCACCAAATTTTTGTCATTTTCGTGGCCAAGTAGCATGCGAACCCTACAACTCACCGGTAATCTGATTGCAGATTCATAATCTACACAAAAAGTTCTTCAAGACTACCAAATTTGAGCGGTATATCTTCACTATAAAGGTAAAATCAAGATATTTGAAACTCATGTAAATTAGTGATATATATTTCGTTTCGAAAACTTATTGGTAACTCATGAAACTTAAATGCCCGTATCTCAGTCAATTTTCATGCAGCAGACCACATATTTTGGACAGTTTCTAGATTTTAGACGTACAATAACATATATTTTTTCCAGATTTTTTCAAGGGGGTCAATTTCCCAAATTTCTGAAAATTGACCCACTATTACAAGTCTGTCTTTAGGCCTGAAATGTTATCTAAATTCTTTATTAGACATTAACTAAATCATAACGCTAACGCTACAACATGCGTCCATATTCCTGCTTTGATTGATATGGTACTTTATCAAGAAGGCTAGGCATTTGGTTAGTTTAGCATTGAGAGTCGTGCATAAACATCAACAGTTGCTGTCCTTAGAGTATAAGGAATAAGTATACCAAGATAATCCATTCAGAATTGTAGGCGTGGCTTTGCCACTGGGGGTCGGGACATTCACCAAAATCAATAGAATACATATGCCAAGTACCAAGCTGATTCATTCAGAATTGCGGCCCGTAAACGACAAACACAAAAATTGGGCGTGGCTAGGCTCAGGGTGTCGGGAGATGCAGTTGTCGCCCTTGGGCTATAAGGAATACATCAAAAAACAATAGGGGTCATCTTTAGGGTATAAGGACTAGGTATGCAAAGTTTTAAAGGGATTTAAGAATTGTATCATGTAGGCGAACACAAGACACACAGACATTGGGTATAAGGAATAAGTATTAAAAAGTTTTCAAGACCATCGACTAAGAATTGTGGCTTGTAGGTGACACACAGACACACATAAAGAAAAATGGCGTGGCACTGTCCCTGGGGGTCGAGCATCCACTCCACACGATGGTGCTGTTCTTTCGGGTACAAAGAAAAAGCATGCAAAGTTTCAAGGTGATAAGTAAAGAAATGCATCCTGTACAAAAAATGGGTGTGGCTCTGTCCCTGGGGATTGGGCATGCACCGAAAACAATAGGGATCATCCTTACGGTATAAGGAATAAGTATGTAAAGTTTCAAGATGATCGATTAAACATTGTGTCCTTTAGGCGACACACAAAAAGAAAATGGGGATGGGGTATGCACCACAAAGGCAAAGTTTAAAAAAAAATACGTCAAGAAATGCAGCCTGTAGACGCCAAACAAACAAATACAAAAAAATGGGCATGGCTCTGTCCCTGGGGGTCATCCTTGGGGTATAAGGAATAAGTACGTAAAGTTTCAAGACGATTGATTAAAAATTGTGGCCTTTAGGCAACACAGACAAAGAAAAGAAAATGGGTGTGGCTCTTCCCCTGGGCTGGGGCATGCACCCCAAAAATAGTAATAGTAATATTCCCTAGGGTACAAAGAAAAAAAATGCAAAGTTTCAAAATAATATGTTAAGAAATGTAGCCTGTAGACGAGAGACAAACAAATACAAGAATTGGGCGTGGCTCTGCTCTTTGGGATCGGGCATGTACCAAAAACAATAGGGATCATCCTTAGGGTATAAGGAATAAGTATGCAATGTTTGAAGAAAATCCAGCCAGAATTGCACCCTGTAGGTGACCCATAGACTCACATAAATACATACACGCGCACAGACAGGGGCGACGGTATAATGCGTCCACATTATGAGTATAAAATTGGATAATCGAAACTATGCTGTTTATCTTACTGATTTTAGTTATGGCAATTTCAACCGCTCAGTTGTCGGCTCATAGTGGATCAATTTGACTGATATTTTCTGCATAGTGAGAACAGCCAACTCTTTGCAATCTCCCAAAATGTATCTTTACAATATCTGATATTTTTTCGACTACTTTCGGTTAGCAGATCATAGTCAGGATAGTTTTAACAAGTTGTCTGTATACTTAAGCTTCAGAAACATCCAATCGGTAAAATTTAGAAAACCATTTTCAATATTTTAACAATTTCTCAACTTTTTTCAAATATTGGGGCGATTTTTGAGTCCTTTATATAATCGTGAAGCTGAAGTGACGAGAAATAATCGTTACACTGAGAATTTCTGCTCACTAACAATTCCTTCACAGAGCCAAAAATTATCTGAAATTGTTGAAAAGCAATAGGCTTGTACATCTAATCTTAAAAAGTGTGTATGAATTAAAGCTGAAGTATGTGCTGTTGATGGAGGTTTGTAATATTTCGTCACTTACTATGTTAAACCACCAAACACACAATAAACCTCAGAATGCCACGTTTGGCATTTTTGTCTAAATGTCGCTAAAACAAGTTAATAATTTTGCCACGAATTTGCTACGTTGTAACGTGGTAAAAATAATTCCACATTTGTCTGGATGGCCGAAATGTAGCTTTCTAGATTGCCATGTTTTTGAAACGAGGTATTTTGTCCAGAATGAGGCTGAGTAAAAAATATAATGTTTTCAAAACGTTTTTTTTTTTCAAGATAATTATTACCGGTACTTGCTATCAACAAATAGAGCCACAAAAATTAATGTTCCGACCTTCACGTAAATAATTGCAGATCTACAAATTAGATTATTTGTTGGGATATCATGTGGTTAATTATGATGTTTTAATTCACTTGAATTCACCGGAATTCTATTGTGTATAATAAACATGACATTTTGTGGTTCTTCTCGCATATATTGGATTAAATAAACGCTAATTTCTTCTCTGCGATATCAGTTAGGTTGAAGCAGACGTCAAATAAAGCTATTTCACACTTAACGTCGTTAATTAGTTTATGGGTCCAATCAGGTATCACCGAACCGCAGTTCTATATAAGTCAACGTTTTCAAAGATTCGGATCAATCAACCATGACAATATGTTTACCTATTTCGGCTGCATATACGTAATTCGACACAACATTCGGAAAATAAGATTGATTTGAATTGCTAAATAAAAGATGAAATATTTAGAATATGGATCTTTTTGTCTGTACAAGATGTCAAATCTAACTCTGAATAAGAAAAATTATTTTGTATTTAATCAATAGATTATTTACGGGACAACGAAACAAGCCAAATATCAAAGGGTTCCCTGGCTTCAGTTCCATCGTTATTACATAATTTACCAACGGAATGAACGCTTTTCACATAGAACTGGGTGTCTAAGCGGGTAAGACACTGGCTCGATCCCTGCATTAGTGTTTATCCATTATTATTGAAAGAGGCATAACATTTCACATTTCCAATACAGCCTTTAACTTAGCATTGACTATGTGCAAAGGGCGATCGATTGGCGACGAAATGAAATTCAACAATCATCACAGAATTGGATGTCTTGTTGATCCAGCTAAGGTTATAAGTTCCATAAATGTATAATCACTGGTTTAAAATTGACAATATATTACCTGGGATGTGATTTGAACATTTAAATAGGTCATAAAATAGACCTTTGATATTACCTATCATTATTAAATAGGATATTCGTACACTAGTATCAAGAATATACAGTCAAAATGGGTAACAAATAATGTCATTTTCTTACATGGTTGGTTGATTAGAATCCTTGATAACGTTGACCTATATAGGTGTCAAGTAAGAACTGTGGTGCTGTGATAACTGATTGGGCCATAAAGTAATTATGAACGCGTTGTGTATGAAATAGTTTTCCTTGATGTCTGCTTGAACCTAACTGGTATCGCAGAGTAGAAATTATTGATTATTTAATGTAACATATTTAAGACGGAGAATCGTAAAACGCAACAAATAATCCATTATTGTTGAAAAAGGCATAACATTTCACATTTGCGATGCGGCAATCTAATTTTTTTTATATTTACTGCAGAAAAATAACTTAAAGCTGAACTCCGGTTACAAAAATACCGAAATAATTAAATAAAAAAAGTTAACGCTTCCAATATGTGAAATAAATATGGCGGACATGGAGGCTTATGATCTGGGCAGGTTAGTCGATTTCACTCCCAGTTTGTTGCTTATCAGCCACCTGTACACATCCGGTTTTGTTCTCTACATGCTTCACTATTGATTGCTCTATTTTTCCCAACAGTATACCAAATTATTGAAGATTGCAAAATGTCTGATCAGGTAAACCTGTAAATGATTATATGAACCGCGTCTACTATAATATAGCCGAGAAAGTTCATTTCGATTTTCTGGCGTGTCCACCCCCTCCGCCGTGTACACATTGGAGTGCACGTAAAAGATCCCTTTGCAGTTGAATTCGATACTGTTGAATACGCTTTATACAATGACTAAATGTGCAGATTATAGCCACCCATACTGCATGTTTTGCTTAACAATGAAAGGGTGCCGTTTTCAATTTTCGATCCTTTTATTCTTCTACTCCTGGTATTTTGGACTGTTGGTCGATGGTTTCATAAAAAAAAAACTACCGATAAGACTCTTTGTAGAAGAAGTTCCCCCCAAATATTATGTTGACTTTAAAACCCTATACACTCACCCCCCAAATAGGAGTTTTAACACTGGTGTCGGTTACTGGGCAAATGGTAAAAAATAATTCTTAGAAGAACCACATGTTATTTGTTTCTGATAAGAGCATTGGCAGGGCTTTCTATAACGGATCATTTCGTTGACCCCACGTGCATGAACTTTGACCTTGACCTTTTTTATTTGACCTTTGACCCCAAAAATAATTTTAACTTTTCCATTTGACCCCAAACAGACCACAGGGATTATAAGCTGGTAGGGTTTTTGATGTAGATTAAAAAAAACAAAAAAACAACTATTTTGCCACAAATCTGTGTATTATTCATAATTGTAGCACTAAAATCAAAAGAGTTATGAGACATCAAAGATGATAAACATTGCAATAAAATACAGCAATGTAGCAATATTCACATTGTAGCAATTGCGATTTAATGAATGGATTTAAAAATAACAAAATAAAATATCACAAATATATGATTTGAATTAAAAAATAAAGACATAATTAAGTAATTATGCAAATGACCTTTGACATATTATTGACCTTTGACCCCACTATTGACCTTTGACTCAATGGGTTGACCTTTGACCTGCCACACTGACTTTCGACCCCAAAATTAGTTTTTTTTATACGTCTGTTGTTAAAATAATACCCACAGCTGCTATTATGAAAATATTACAGCATTTGCCATAAGGTAAACACGATCCCAAAGACAATAGCCCTTTTTTACACCGAAATATGAAAGTAGGCACAAGGCGGAGAACAAAAATTCAGAAGGAATACATGCAATCAAATAGATACATGTACACAGGCCTAGGAAAATCATGCAACAATCAATAATTATGTTATTAACAATAAATATAGCAATGACAAAAAATCTGCTATGTTATCTTGTTTTCACCCGTCAAACAGACTAAATTCCATTGTGCCAACTGCCAACTCATGAAACTCCAATTCCATGTCTTGGAATAAACTTCGGTATAGCCTACTGGGCTCTGTGTCTGTACACTGTCCATGCTTCCATTCTTCTGTGCTAATATTATGACTTATCTTCTGATGACCACAAGGCTGGGATGCAGATGGCTCAATCTGTTTCACAGAGAATTACTTAGGAATTAACTCTGTAACAGATGAGTGTCCATAGCACGTGCGTTGACTGCAGTCATTGGCTCAACGGCTCGTGCAATGTTTACTTAACACCTAACTGCTTCGGGCAAAATGACGCATTTTACTCATGTTAATACCCATTTACGCTTAATAGGAAATATTTTTTAACTTCAATTACTTCAAACGTCTTTATTTATTTTTCTGTTACCTCAAAAAAATGTTTGAGAATTTAATTTGTCGGAGTAAAAAAGTTAATATGCCGTACTTATTAAGCCTCGTCGATGTCATGCTTATCAGTGATTGTAGCGGCCAAGCGAATATTCACTGCGGGATCAGTTTGCAGATGGCTGTGTTCTCTTCAATGGTAAATTTTCTTCACAAGAATCTTCTGCATAGGAAAGCTTCTATGTTTCTTGAACCCTTGACCTGGTGGTACATGTACTTTTGTTATACTGTTGTACCCAAACTTTCTCAACAATATCATTGGGTCTACCTATTTCCATCTTCAGATAAGGGCCTTCAAATATAAATAAATAAATGTAAAGCATCAACTGCAATAAAAAAAAAACAAAAGACTTCTACATTGAGTAACCTTAGGTAAAATAATTTGAAACAGGAAGGTCATAAATCAATATTTTATACAATAGTAAATCTAGGCACACAATCTAAAGCTGTAGAACATCTAGACATTTTAGGTTTATACTTGTTTTGAATAATTTGAATGTAAAAACATATACATTATACATAACAAACAAAACTCACACATCCCAATCCATGCTTGTAGCAGTACCATAAGGCCTAAGGCCTAAGACTATCATTAGTCTACCATGTCCATGTGCAGTATCTTCAACTGAGGTTGAAGGCCTAGGAAAAAAATTAAATAACACTCTTTGATTAAATAGTGTACATGTAAAACACAAAAGGATAGTCACACACGCTTTCGTTTGGCATTTATTAAATATACATGTACATGTGTGGGCCTATTATTTATTTTTACCAAAGGCTAGAGATAGAAATCTAAATTATCATAAGTGATTTAGCCTTACTTGCCCGAGGCCTAGAGGACTAGTCCCAACAACATGTGTGGGCCTATTATTTATTTTTACCAAAGGGCAGAGATAGAAATCTAAATTATCATAAGTGATTTAGCCTTATTTGCCCGAGGCCTAGAGGCCTAGTCCCAACAACGGTCCAACCCCTCGATCATTGCTGGAATTGGAACGAAAGCAAACAAACGAAAACTGACAATAATTAGTGGCCAAGCCTTTTTGAAATTTGAATAACTATACTAAGCCGTGATGTGAAATTTCTAGCAAGCTTGCTTCTGTTGCTCCATCCCGACGATTTTCAGGCGGAAAACAAACTACATAATCTAATTCTTCTAGTATTACTTTGTATTTCCACACAACTTTTCTTTTATCAATTCTTTGACGTTTGACAGAAAACGTAAAATTAAAATGGGCTTACTTATCAATGTGCGATGGTATTTGAATTTCGCGGTGATTTGGTTTTAATAGATCACGTGACAAAGCTCACCAATCAGACGCACACGACGAAGGGTCAACGGGTCGTGTAGAGTGAAAGGTTTGTTTACGTTTTGATAGTAAAAAAGCGGAAGAATAACTAGAACTGTTTACTCCGTGTAGATTTTGTTTAAAACACCGATGTAAAACCGTTTACTGTGAGAAACTGGGAAAAATTTAGGGTATGTGCTAACCAGTGGATCAAATTAGATGGAAATATTGATATGTTGGACAAAGAATTGTAGGAATGTGCAGACAAAACTCTCTCTCATTCTAACAATACAGACTTCTCACATACATTACCAACGTAAAAAAAACCCAACAACTGTGTATGAATAAAGAACTCTGTTTAGAGCAGCTAATATTTTACCAGCGAAATAAGAAAAAGAATAATAGGTCTGGTTAATTTGTTAAGGGGATCATATCTTAACATTTTCCAATTTTATTGCAAATGCAAGTTGATGAAGATATTCTCCTATTCCTAAATGTATGTCAACTCAGACTAAGACAAAAGACCACTATGGAAAAGACTGTGTCACCATTGAGGTGAAATACCATGTGCATTACTTTAAAGTTGCCTTACTGTATCTGCAGAAATTTATGCACTTCTTGTTAAACTATACTGTAACAAATGACAGGGTTAGGTTGACTATAGAGACCAAGAACTAAACAATATTTTCTCTGTGGATGCAAATCAGGCTGCATTAGGCTACAGATAGTTGTATTTATTACAAGTGAAAGCTTTCTAGTATGGATTTGTGAAAATTGTTTGAATATGAAAGTGACAGTCAAATGATATTGATGAAATTACATGATTTTTTATGAATAGGCCTACACCTGTATACATACATATGTATTTTTGTAAGCGGTTTGGACATTGGTGTGCATGTAAAAAGACCCCTTGGCAGTTGGAATTCGATATAAGAGTAGGCCATAGTGCTGTGCCCAGGCAAAATTTCCCTCATAATAAACTATATAGCGCACGCCCATCTTCCTTAACCCAGTACATGTATATAGGAGCTACAGATAGATGTATTTTTTAGAAGTGAAAGTTTTCTAGTATGGATTTGTGAAAATTGTTCAAATATGAAAGTGACAGCCAAATCATATTGATGAAATTGTGATTTTTATGAGTAGGCCTAAACCTGTATACATATGTATTTTTGTAAGTGGTTTTTACATTAAATATTTTAAACATGTTTTACTTAAATGTACTGTACATGTCGATAAATGTTCATATCATATTTAGCTATTTTAAGTTGACATATATGTTTTTATTTTCCTTTTTTATTCAATTCAATTCGGACGTGGTTTCTCCTTGTCAGTGGTGCAGGCAGAGGGGCTGACAAGGTACAAGGACTGCTGTCTAGTCGTTCAAATGTGACGAAAAACCGAATTCCTGTGTAACATTGGTGTGCACGTAAAAAGGTCCCTAGGCAGTTGGAATTCGATATAAGAGTAGGCCATAGTGCTGTGCCCAGGCAAAATTTTCCTCGTAGTACACTGTATAGCGTATGCCCGTCTTTATTAGTCCAGTACATGTATAAGAGCAGAACAGCAGGACGGCGTTAAGCCGTTTAACTCCATTTCATTTCTTATTCATATTACTGGAACCATTTTATTTAGTTAACTGTTTGTTTTTTCTCTTATATGTACTTTTCTTTACTGGCATATATCTTTTAATTTTGTACAGTGTATACGGACACAAGACCTGATCTGTGTGTAAATACATGTAGTCTGTGCGGTTTAGCCCCCCCAAAAATTGATGATTTCTTAGGAGTATTCTTAGCCGGCCACATCCTCAGCCCCTCCAAAAAATTCTGTACCCCCCCCCCCAATTTTATGAGCTGGCGACGGGCCCGATTCTGTGGATATAAAAATCTAAAAAGCAGATTAGAAACCATTCTCCAGTATTAATACACTATATAAATGATGTTATTATTATTATATACATTTTTCATTAAAGATACATTATATAAGATTTAGATAAAGAACTAGCCATTCTTGCTATAACAGTTCAAGAGTAGATAATGTAAAATGAATAATTTGAAAATTTCATTCAAATTACTCATTAGCCTTTAAAGGTTTGACAGACAATTTCAACCACTGTACTGTTTGATCAAAGCTAAGTCTCGGTCCTCCATATTTGATTAAATCAACGTATCGCTGAATCATTTTAATCTATTTAATATCGGAGAAATCTCATGCCATCGAGTGTTGTTGTTGAATACTGTATGAGGAAGTATATAAAATTGCATTCATTTCTTATTTTTTAGTACTGTATTTCTTTCTATAAAATAAATGTATACTTATTTGACATCTCTTATAATATGTCTTTATTGTTTTTTTTGTTTTTTTTAAAAACAAGTATAATTGCATGTTCAGGGTTGTTTGGTGAATCATTATTAATATGCTGTTGTATCAGTGGGCTCATGTAGATAATATTATTTTTTTTGTTTTTTTCTCAACATTATATATAATTATTATACCGAACCAGTATTTAAATCATGCCAAAAACGTTTTCATCTGTATACTATATTTATATTTCTTTTGCATATTGTTGTATTGAAATAAAATGGAAAAAATACTTTTTCCAGGAAATATCACATTCATTGATACAATTTCGCTTTTGACCATATTTTTTCCGCAAATCAGGGCCTAGCCGTGTTCACGGTGTCAGCACAACATTTATCTGATGTTATTGTCCCGTAATTCAGGCATATTTGCAGAAAAATTCTCTCATACAAATGTAAACAAGCCAACGTGTTCCGTCTCGTAAAAGGTATTCCCTGGTCTATTTATGGCTATTGACCCCTGACCTAATGACGTTGATTGCTTTTATGGTTTCTGATTGGCTTAGAATATGATTTCTTCACCACATTATGGCTACACTTGACAAATATAGTCCGAGGCGTAATTCGAGTGTTGGTATGATTGTACAAAACATCGCAATAGAAATGTGTACTACAGTGACGACTTACTTGTTTACTTGTGCAGTAAAGCGTCAGATTTTCGCCTGGAATTTGCTGGGACAAAATGAAACGATTTTCGTGGCTAAATCACAGCCTATACGCAGGTTTCTGCATTTCAGGCCAAAATTGTCTAATTGAAACAGAAAACATCCCCTTTTCATTAAGTCAGCCATGTGCGTACTCCGCCATACGCACGTGACCGAGAAATATACTACTGTAGTACTATTACTATTAGTATTACATTTTAGGCCCACATATTTGATCTAATTTACCGATAATTCGATGCTAAATGGATAATTCATGGTAGAAATAAGCCCACATTCTACAATTAAATAATTATCATCATCAAGTTTACGTTTGGTCGGGTGTAAAATAATAAATTAGTAAACAAAACTCACTCATCTAATCTAATCAGGATCTCTCGTTGACAAATTCTTCGTCGGACGAATCTAGGTCATATGTTTGCTTATTTGAATTCATCGGCATCGCTCACATATTCAAGATCACACGTGTTTAATCATTGGAAAACTTAACAAAACTTCTATTCTTAATTTTCGGTTTAATAATTTCTCTTTTAGACGTAATAAACCACCTTTTACGGCTATAGGTACACGAAATAATAGGACCCTCTGCTAAATATAAATAACACGACGTCATTTGTTTACGCTCACAGAGTTACCCATCTTTGTTAGACTCTAGACTCGTATAACACGACTTCTATGTTGAATAATCGCCCGTTCTTAGTCTCATTTTATGGGGAATTTTCGTGGCTTTCGAATGATATAAATGATATTTGTTTACTGTGAATATTTTTTCGGATAAGACATGATGAATTTACCGATCGCCGGCGATCGATTTTAACAGGGGAGGAGTTCTTAGGGTTAAGAGAAAAGGGCCTTTAAAAATGCTCCAAATCGTAAAAATACGACTTTTTGGATTTTCGATCTCTTTTTTCTGCTATCCCCGATATTTAAAAATAATGATACAATGATTTCACACAACAGGCTAGCTATTAGACTCTCGATTGACAAGAGTTTCACCACCCTCCCTTCATTACAACCGAAGTTATCGTGACCTAAAGAATCAACAAATCCGCATGCTTATCTCTGCTTACCCTAGGCAGAAAATGCTCACCTTGGAACTCAATCATAACATTGACCTAGTGAACGTCTACACCAAGTTTGAACATTCTAGCTTAATTAGAAGGAGAGTAATTGTGTTCCAAAGTCCCGACCCTTCAAATTGCTTCTATTTTTCATTTTCAATTCAAAATGGTGACCATCACGTGACCGAAATCAAAATTCGGATCCAGCAGATTTTTAGGCATTCCTTCAAGGATTCCGAAAATATAACTCCTGAGTCTGTAAGTAAAATAGCAAAAAAGCCTTATTGATTTTTCACTTTTAAAGATGTTGGCACTTCCGGTTCGATCGACAAACTCCATATTTTGTGTACAAATCAGTAATAACTTATCTAGTATCCCCCCAAAAAAATCACGTCATTCTGACCTATATTTCGATAATTTTTTTGAAAATTTTGATCCTTAATTTCGTCAAGGGGAGATAATTTCTAATTATATTTTTGAAGTCACATCGGTAAGATCTACTTATATACTAAATTTCATGAAAATCGTACAATTATTAAAGAAGTTGTCAAATTGGTCTAAACTTCCGGATCGAAATCACAGCGACGAATTTTCGAAATTCGAAAATGTGAAACTGCAGATAAAAATGATTTTTTTTTCAAGGTATTCAAAGAAAAAAGAATTAAAAATAACAAAGTTACGACTATGCATTGTCATTTTTTTCGTTCGTAAAATTCGGTGATTTCGGATTCGTAAAAAGTTTTGAAAATATATTTCATCAAGGTTCGCACCCCATTTTTTTTTTGGGGGGGGGGGTAGGTCAAAATTTCAGAAAGATCCTATGGATAGATTCTGAGAAATCCGATTTGCAGAAAACACACACAAAAAAAATAATAATAACTAGACCTGCAGTGCCGAATCGGCTTTCAGGAATCAGACAGGAAGTGCGTCATACAATAGCCGATCCATCGAGCTACCAAACGATACTGTAGTTGTTATGATTCAGTGACACCCTCTATCAGATTTGTAAGTAATATTTGCTTGCGAATACTCCGGTAAAAATTGTAAAATCTGGCAAAATTACCTCACTTCCGGTGCCAAAAGAAATCATTATCGGTAACAAATAAGTTGAGAATTCGCAATTGAGAATTGTTTTATACACACCAGGCAATAAATAATAAACTTGGAACCCATTAACTGAAATTAAGATAGGTTGCCAGGCAACGAAACATACGCCCACAGCAGCTAAATCGTCCAGGCAGTCAACAAGGGTTGTCACATAATTTTACTTCTTTCGGGAATGAAACGTTTGTAATACACTAAAATCGGATTATTATGTAATTATCAGAAAATCATTAGAATTTGCTTGCTTTTTAAAAAGTTTTGCCCCACGCTAACAATTAGTATACGAATCATTTAATTTCATGGATTTAGCTGTTCAGTTATCAAAATTCATCGAAAATCAAAATACTTATTCGTTTCAACACCTTAAACTCTGTGTATCAATCTGAAGTCAATCGGATGATAAGTTTGGCCTCTATAGTGTCACAAGGTTTTTTGAAGTGGTCAAGGGAGATAACTATGGAAGTAATTATTTGAAATCGCTGAAGATTAATAGGTTTCTTCGTCTCATGACCTTTAACGTAAATAAATTAAAAGTCAATCGGATATTAACTTTGGCCTCTAGAGCGTCCACAAGTTTTTTTTGAAGTGATCAAGGGCCATAACTCTGGCACTAATTATCGGAAATTGCTGAAAATCAATAGGCTTCTTCGTCTTATGATCTCAAACACTGTGTATAAATTTAAAGTCAATCGGATATTAACTTTGGCCGCTAGAGCATCCACAAGATTTTTTTGAAGTGATCAAGGGCGATAACTCTGGCACTAATTATCGGAAATCGCTAAAAATCAATAGGCTTCTTCGTCTGATGACCTTAAACACGGTGTGTAAATTTAAAGTCAATCGGATATTAACTTTGGCCACTAGAGCGTCCACAAGATTTTTTGAAGTGATCAAGGGCCATAACTCTGGCAGTAATTATCGGAAATTGCTGAAAAACAATAGGCTTCCTCGTCTCATGACCTTAAACACTGTATAAATTTAAAGTCAATCGGATATTAACTTTGGCCTCTAGAGCGTCCACAAGATTTTTTGAAGTGATCAAGGGCCATAACTCTGGTAGTTATTATCGGAAATCGCTGAAAAACAATAGGCTTCTTCGTTTCATGACCTTAAACACTGTGTATAAATTTAAAGTCAATCGGATTTAAACTTTAGCCTCTAGAGCGTCCACAAGCAATTGTGGACGCCGGACGGACGGACCGACAGACCGACAGACCGACGGACCGACGGATGGGATGACGACAATATACGACCACATTTCAATGTGGGCGTATAAAAAAGGTAAAAAACTTAAAGGGGGACAAACTATATCTCAAATTAACCGGCACTACCGAGATGAGAGAAATGGGGTTTAACGTCGACTAGACACAAACTATGTCATTTCGGGACTAGCATGGTTTAATTTTATATCAATAATTCCTGTGTAAAATATCATTAAAAAATATTCATAAATAAAAAAGGTTTTCGTAAAAGAATTAATTTTTTTTCAAAATATCTGACATTTTTACGACTCCTTCCGGTTTTACGATCGTTGTTGTGATAGCTTTACGAAGTTCTTTGGACACTTAACTTTACGTACCAGAAGTATCAGAAACATCCATTGAGTAGTTTTGGAAAAAAAAGATAAATTAAAGAGCGTTTCCAAAAATTTAACGATTTTTCATTTTTTTTTTCAAAGTTTGAGGCCATTTTTGGACCACTTATATTATTTCAACGCTTTTCATTTTTGATTCACTATATAGACAACCGATAGGATTTTGAGTAAGAAAAATTTAAGAAAGATAGGTTGCCAGGCAACGAAACATACGCCCACAACAGCTAAGTCGTCCGGGCAGTCAATAAGGGTTGTCGCATATTGTTTCTTTTATCAGTAAGGAGAACATTTACAACACATGATAATCTTATTACGAGTAATAGCCCATTAAATAATTATCAGAAATGATTAGAACAGTTTTCATGGTTTGTCTCAAGGCCTTTGTCCCCAAGATATTTCAAAGTGATCAAGTGCCAGAAATTATCAGATATCACTGAAAATCAAATAGGCATCTTCGTCTCATGACCCAAAACACTGTGTACAAATTTAAAGTCAATCGGATATTAACTTTAGCCTTTAGAGCATTCACTGGCAGTAATTATCGGATATCGCTGAAAATAAATAGGCTATTTTGTATCATGACCGTAAATAGTGTGTATAAATTTAAAGTCAATCGAATATTAACTTTAGATTTTTCAAAGTGATCATGGGTCATAACTCTGGCAGTAATTATCGGATATTGCTGAAAATCAATAGGCTTCTTTATATCATGACTTTAAACACTGTGTATAAATTTAAATTCAATCGAATATTAACTTTAGCCTCTACAGTATTCACAAGATTTTTCAAAGTGATCAAGGGTCATAACTCTGGTAGTAATTATCGGATATCACCGAAAATCGATAGGCTTCTTCGTCTCATGCCCTTAAACACTGTGTATAAATTTAAAGTCAATCAGATATTAACTTTAGCCTCTAAAGCGTTCACAAGATTTTTCAAAGTGATCAAGAGTCATAACTCTGGCAGTAATTATCAGATATCTTTGAAAATCAATAGGCTTCTTCGTCTCATGACCTTAAACACTGTGTATAAAATTAAAGTCAATCGGATATTAACTATAGCCTCTAGAGCGTTCACAAGATTTTTCAAAGTGATCAAGGGTCATAACTCGGGCAGGAATTATCGGATATTGCTGAAAATAAACAGGCTTCTTCGTATCATGACCTTACACACTGTGCATAAATTTAAAGTCAAACTTTAGCCTCTAGAGCTTTCACAAGCTTTTTCAAAGTGATCAAGGGTCATAACTCTGGTAGTAATAATCGGATATCGCTGAAAATCAATAGGCTTCTTCGTCTAACGACCTTAAACACCGTGTATAAATTTTAAGTCAATCAGATATTAACTTTAGCCTCTAAAAAGCGTTCACAAGATTTTTCAAAGTGATCAAGGGTCATAACTCTGGCAGTAATTATCAGATATCACCGAAAATCGATAGGCTTCTTCGTCTCATGACCTTAAACACTGTGTATAAATTTAAAGTCAATCGGATATTAACTATAGCCTCTAGAGCGGACACAAGATTTTTCAAAGTGATCAAGGGTCATAACTCTGGTAGTAATTATTGGATATCGCTGAAAATCAATAGGCTTCTTCGTCTCACGACCTTAAACACCGTGTATAAATTTCAAGTCAATCGGATATTAATTTTAGCCTCTAGAGCGTTCACAAGAAATTGTGGACGATGGACGGACGGACGGACCGACAGACGGACGGACGGAGGCGACGGCAATATACGACCACATTTCTATGTGGGCGTATAAAAATCTGTGGCGTCGTTTTCGAGAAAAGGGCGTCTCAGAATGTTAAAAAATCGGAAAATACTAGATTTTTGGCAGGCAATAATTTATTTCCTTACCACCGAAATCGTATTATTAAGATACAATATGGTGGTCCATTAACCTTTTTTTCATTTTTTGAATACTTCCGGTATGGTTAATATTGTCGGAATAGTTTTAATAGCCGGTTTGGGCACTAAAATAGCCACAGGGCTATGTAATGATATATTACATTATCTGATCAGATAAAATGCCCCTGAGAAATCCTATGTTCAAAAGTGCCAAAAATGCAAAAAAATTAAAATATCGAAAATTAAATTTTAATAACTACATAAATATTATACATCGTTAGAATCGTAGTTATGTCAGCTATCTGAATATACAATCTTTTTTTGAAAATCTCTTAAAATAATAAAATAGCAAAGCATTTTCCAAAATTTCACGATTTTCGACTTTTATCGATTTTCAGTCCGTTATTTCACCTATTCCAGATATTTCAAAGTCTTATTGGATGGCTTCATGCAAAATACCGCCGAAATGACTCTCGATAGACAAAATTTAAAAAATAACTGCGGATAAGTTTTCAAGATACAGGCGTCCAAAACTGCTAAAAATCAGAAAATACTTGATTTTCAGCGTGCCATATTTTGCTGCCTGATCATAGTATCCGTATGGATTGGGTATCATACGATAGTACAATCCTAGTGCAGTCCAATGGTACCCTAGTTCCTTTAATCCATTGACATCGGGCGGAGAAATCACGTTTTCCCCGAAAACATCCATTTTTTGCATATTTTTCAAAATATTACACATTATTTCGACCACTTCCGGTTTAAAGATCCGTGTCGAAATTGCTTTATCAGTTGGTGTTGGACTATAACTTCATGTTCCATAAGTTTCAGAAACATCATTTTGGCTGTAAAACGACACCACAGCTCACATAATGGGAATAAAATTCGAAAAAAAACGAAAAGTAAAGGGCGATAACTCTGAATAAAACATATATTACTGGGATCGGATTGACGTCAGGTATCCAAAAATCTAGGTCAAATTTCCAAATTTTGAAAAATAACAAAAATTGTCTCGTAGGCGACGTATTTTGAATTTTCGAACGATAGAAGTCAGCGACGAAGTTTCGAAATCACAAAATGTTAGATTGCTATTGTCTCGGAAAAGTCTCAGGCTTTCCAAAAGTGTGATTTGTTTGAATATAGGTAGAGAATTGACGAAACCATGGCCGATTTTTAATTTTTTACCAACGTTCAAAATTCGGCCACTTCCGGTCTGCGCAGAAGTTCAAAAATTGCTTTATTGAGTAACCACCACATGGTTTCCCGATAGAAAGATGAATCGCAGATAGGTATCTCTTTTCGATCATAGAGAAATAGGCTCCGGCAGAAAATAATAATAACTAGACCTGCAGACCTGCAGTGCTGAACCGGCTTTCAGGCATCAGGCAGGAAGTGCGTCATACCATAGCCGATCCATCGAGCTACCAAACGATACTGTAGTTGTTATGATTCAGTGACAACCTCTAGCAGATTTTTAAGTAATATTTGCTTGCGAATACACCGGTCAAAATTGTATAATCTGGCAAAATTACTTCACTCCCGGTGCCAAAAGAAATCATTATCGGTAACAAAAAAGTTGAGAATTCGCAATTGAGGATTGTTTTATACACACCAGGCAATAAATAATGAACTTGGAACCCATAAACTGAAATTTAAAAAGCTAAAAAACTTAACGGGAGACAAAATATATCTCAAATTAACCGGCACTACCGAGATGAGGGAAATGGGGTTTAACGTCGAATAGACACAAACTATGTCATTTCGGGATTAGCATGGTTTAATTTTATATCAATAATTCCTGTGTAAAATATCATCAAAAAGTATTCATAAATAAAAAAAGGTTTTCGTAAAGGAATTATTTTTTTTCAAAATATCGGACATTTTTTCGACTTCTTCCGGTTTTACGATCGTTGTTGGGATAGCTTTACGAAGTTCTTTGGGTACTTAACTTTACGTACCAGAAGTATCAGAAACATCCATTGAGTAGTTTTGGAAAAAAAAGATAAATTAAAGAGCGTTTCCAAAAATTTAACGATTTTTCAATTTTTTTCCACGTTTGAGGCCATTTTTGGACCACTTATATTATTTCAACGCTTTTCATTTTGGATTCAGTATATAGACAACCGATAGGACTTTGAGTAAGAAAAATTTAAGAAAAATCTGTGGCATCGTTTTCGATAAAAGGGCGTCTCAGAATGTTAAAAAATCGGAAAATACTAGATATTTGGCATTCAGTAATTTATTTCCTTACCATCGAAATCGTATTATTTAGATACCATATGGTGGTCCATGAATAGGGCTATCCAGCGACACTTTAGTTCTTTTGGTCCGCTATTACCTAAAGGAGAAATCAAGTTTTTCGCAAGTGCGACAATGTTTTTAACCATTTTCTTTCATTTTTTGAATACTTCCGGTATGGTTATTTTTGTCGGAATAGTTTTAATAGCCGGTTTGGGCACTAAAATAGCCACAGGGCTCTGTAATGATATATTACATTATCCGATCAGATAAAATCCCACTGAGGAATCCTATGTTCAAAAGTGCCAAAAATGCAAAAAAATTAAAATATCGAAAATTAAATTTCAATAACTACATACATATTATACATCGTTAGAATCGTAATTATTTCACCTATTCCAGATATTTCAAAGTCTTATTGAATGGCTTCATGCAAAATACCTCCGAAAGGACTCCCGATAGAAACAATTTAAAAAAAAGTTGTGGTTAAGTTTTCGAGCTACAGGCGTCCAAAAACGCTCCAAATCAGAAAATACTTGATTTTCAGCGTGCCATATTTTGCTTCCTGCTCATCGTATCCGTACGAATTGGGTATCATTCAGTGGTCCAATCACCGCCCGACCAAATGATGCCTTAATTTGTTTAATCCGTTGATATCGGACGGAGAAATTGTGTTTTTACCCAAAACACCAATTTTTCACGTTTTTTTTCAAAATATCGCATATTATTTCGACAACTTCCGGTTTACGCATTGTTGTTGAAATTGCTTTAAACGGTGGTTTGACAATATTGCTTCATGTTACAGGAATTTCAGAAACGTTGATCCGGCCGTAAAACGAAACTTAACCTCACAAAATATGAAGAAAATTCGAAAAAAATCGAAAAATAAAGGGCGATAACTCTGAATGAAACTTATATTACTGGAACCGGATTGCCTTCAGGTATCCAAAAATGTAGGTCAAATTTGAAAATTTTGAAAAATAACAAAAATTGTCTCTCAAACAACATTTTTCATTTTTCGATCGAAAGAAGTCAGCGATGAAGTTTCGAAATATCGAAATTTTCAACTGCTATCGTCCGAGAAAAGACTCAGGGTTTCCGAAAATGTCATTTGTATGAAAATAGGTACAGAATTGACGAATCTACGGCCGTTTTTTAATTTTTTGACACAGCACAAAATTCGACCACTTCCTGTCTGCGCAGAAGTTTCAAAAATAGTTGATCAAGTAGCCAACACATGGTTTCCCAATAGAGAATTAGGTCCCAGTTCGGTATCTGTTACAGGCACTGAGAAATAGGCTCCGGCAAAAAAAAATAATAATAATAAATAATAATTTTAGTAATCACAATAGGCTTCCAGACGAAAGTCTGAAAGCCTAATAAAAAAAATAATAATTTTAGTAATCACAATAGGCTTTCAGACGAAAGTCTGAAAGCCTAACTAGACCTGCATGCAGGAATGACGGGTTTCACTGGTGCAACGTTACCCTTAAACATGTCACTTTCGGTGCCAAGTTACCCTTGAACATATGTCACTTCCGGTACCAACGAAACCACTAAACAGGTTTCCAAATTAACATTGCACACAGAACAAAGTGGACGCAGAATCAACAAAATCCAGCAATATCAAGTCATTTTATACATTTGTTACTTGTAAATGACCTTGACAAAATTAAATTACTTCCTGTGTGAATGAAAATGTTCAATTAGTCTTATGAAATCAGAAACGGCATACGATATCATATAGTGAAAATTTTATGTAAATCGAATAATAATTGCCACTTTTAAAGACCAGAAAACTTGAAAAGTGACTTGTAGAAAATCGGCTATTTCTCTGCAACCGTACAAGTTACAAACCATTTTGTGGTATCTGTATGATCGTATGGGTTCATTCTATTTGTTGATTAGCATCAAATACCATAATTTGAAAAAAATTTCAAAACAGACTCAGTTGAATAAAATATCTGTTTTGATGGCTAAAAATACAGTTTTTGCCAAAATGGCGCTACTTCCGATGATAATGAAAATCTTAAATTACTTGTATGAAATCCCAAATGGCATTAGGTATAACATGGTGTAACGTTTATGAAAATCGAATAATAATTGACACTTTTATGGCCCCAAAACCTTCAAAAGTGACCTGTAGAAAACCGTCTATTTCTCGGCAACCGAACAAGTTAGAAACAATTTTATGATATGTATATGACCATATGAGTTTTGTTTATATGTGAATTTAAACCAAAAGTTAAAATTATTAATACATATTAAGTAATTCTTGGTTGAATAAAACATTGATTTAAAAAGTTTAAAATGCAGTTTTTGACCAAATGATGTCACTTCCGGTGTCAATTTTAAATTGTTATCAACTTGATATGACGCTACATGCTTTTTGAATCAAATGATGTCACTTTTATAAAAATCCAATAATAATTGACTATTTTACAGGCAAAATAACGAAAACAGTGACTTGTACAGAACTGCCCATTTCTTGGTAACTGCTTATATTACAAACGAATTTTAACATACATTTTCTTAGTATGGATTATAGCTATAAGTTTATAAAAGTTAGGAAGAAATTGTAGTTTTTGTTAATATTACGTCACTTCCGTTGCCGACAGAAAAATTTCACCGTAACAAAAAAAAATACAATTGGGACCACGGAGCTTATGAACTTGGTTTTATACAAATCGAACAATAAATAATTTTTCTGGGTACGAAAAACTAAATTAGCCGATGGCGGCTAATGCAAATTACCGAGACAATTTTCTTTCTCATTTCTGCTCAAGTAGGGTGATATTTTAACCCAGTGTAAAACATCATCAAAAAATATTCATAAATAAAAAAGGTTTTCGTAAAAAAAATATTTTTTTTCAAAATATCGGACATTTTTTTTTACTACTTCCGGTTTTACGATTGTTGTCGTGATAGTTTTACGAAGTTCTTTGGATACTTAACTTTCTGTACCAGAAGTGTCAGAAACACCTATTGAGTGGTTTTAGAAAAAAAGATAAAATAAAGAGCGTTTACCAAAATTTAACGATTTTTGATTTTTTTTCAAAGTTTGATGTTCTTTTTGGACCACCTATATTATTTCAATGCTTTTCGTTTTGGATTCACTATATAGACAATCGATAGGACTTTGAGTAAGAAAAGTTTGAGAAAAATCGTAGGCGTCGTTTTCGAGAAAAGGGCGTCTCAGAATGTTACAAAATCGGAAAATACTAGATTTTTGGCATACAATAATTTATTTCATTGTCATCGAAATCGTATTATTTACATACCATATGATGGTCCATTAATAGGGCTATCCAACGACACTTTAGTTCTTTTGGTTCGCTATTACCTAAGGGAGAAATCAAGTTTTTCGCAAGTGCCACAATGTTTTTAACTATTTTTTTTTTATTTTTTGAATACTTCCGGTATGGTTATTATTGCCGGAATAGTTTTAATAGCCGGATTGGGCACTAAAATAGCCACAGGGCTCTGTAATGATATATTACATTATCTGATCTGATAAAAAGCCCCTGAGAAATCGTATGTTCAAAAGTGCCAAAGATAGGTTGCCAGGCAACGAAACATACGCCCACAGCAGCTAAATCGTTCGGGCAGTCAACAAGGGTTGTCGCATATTTTTACTTTTTTTTGGTAATGAAACATTTGTAATACACTAAAATCTGAGTAACAACTCATTATGTAATTATCAGAAAATCATGATAATTTGTTTGCTTTTTATAAAGTTTTGCCCCACGCTAACAATTAGTATAGGAAACATTTAATATCATGGATTTAGCTGTTCAGTTATCAAAATTCATTGAAAATCAAAATACTTGTTCGTTTCAACACCTTAAACTCCGTGTATCAATCTGAAGTCAATCGGATGATAAGTTTGGCATCTACAGCGCAACAAGGTTTTATGAAGTGATCAAGGGAGATAACTCTGGAAGTAATTATTTGAAATTGATGAAAATCAGTAGGATTCTTCCTCTCAGGACCTTAAACAGTGTGTGTAAATTTAAGGTCAATCGGATATTAACTTTGGCCTCTAGAGTGTCCACAGGATTTTTTGATGTGATCAAGGGCCATAACGCTGGCACTAATTATCGGAAATTGAGGCAAATCAATAGGCTTCTTCTTCATCTTATGACCTTAAACACTGTGTATAAATTTAAAGTCAATCGGATATAAACTTTGGCTTTTAGAGCGTCCACAAGATTTTTTGAAGTGATCAAGGGAGATAACTCTGGTACTAATTATCGAAAATCGCTGAAAATCAATAGGCTTCTTCGTCTTATGACCTTAAACACTGTGTATAAATTAAAAGTCAATCGGATATTAACTTTGGCTTTTAGAGCGTCCACAAAATTTTTTGAAGTGATCAAGGGCCATAACTCTGGCACTAATTATCGGAAATTGCTGAAAATCAATAAGCTTCTTCGTCTAATGACCTTAAACACTGTGTATAAATTTAAAGTCAATCGGATATTAACTTTGGCTTTTAGGGCGTTCACAAGATTTTTTGAAGTGATCAAGGGCCATAACTCTGGCACTAATTATTGGAAATCGCTGAAAATCAATAGGCTTCTTCGTCTTAAGACCTTAAACACTGTGTATAAATTTAAAGTCAATCGGATATTAACTTTGGCTTTTAGAGCGTCCACAAGATTTTTTGTAGGTGATCAAGGGCCGTAACTCTGGCACTTATTATCGGAAATCGCTGAAAATCAATAGGCTTCTTCGTCTTATGACCTTAAACACTGTGTAGTTATTATCGGAAATCGCTGAAAAACAATAGGCTTCTTCGTCTCATGACCTTAAACACTGTGTATAAATTTAAAGTCAATCGTATATTAACTTTAGCCTGTAGAGCGTCCACAAGCAATTGTGGACGCCGGACCGACGGACCGACTGACAGACCGACGGACCGACGGACGGACGGACCGACGGACGGGGGCGACGACAATATACGACCACATTTCAATGTGGGCGTATAAAAATGACAAAAAATTAAAATATCGAAAATTAAATCTCAATAACCACATACATATTATACATCGTTAGAATCGTAATTAGGTCAACTATCTGAATATACAACCTTTTTTTTTTGAAAATCTCTTACAATAAAAAAATAGTAGAGCATTTTCCAAAATTTCACGATTTTTTTTCGATTTTCAGTCCGTTATTTCACCTATTCCAGATATTTCAAAGTCTTATTGAATGGCTTCATGCAAAATACCTCCGAAAGGACTCTCGATAGAAAAAAGAAAAAAAAAAGGTGCGGTTAAGTTTTCGAGATACAGGCGTCCAAAAACGCTCCAAATCACGTTTTCCCCGAAAAAATCCATTTTTTGCATATTATTCAAAATATTGCACATTATTTCGACCACTTCCGGTTTAAAGATCCGTGTCGAAATTGCTTTATCAGTTGGTATTGGACTATAACTTCATGTTCCATAAGTTTCAGAAACATCATTTTGGCTGTAAAACGACACCACAGCTCACAAAATGGGAAGAAAATTCGAAAAAAATCGAAAAATAAAGGGCGATAACTCTGAATGAAATTTATATTACTGGAATCGTAGGCGACGTATTTTGAATTTTCGAACGATAGAAGTCAGCGACGAAGTTTCGAAATCGCAAAATGTTAGATTGCTATTGTTTCGGAAAAGTCTCAGGCTTTCCAAAAATGTGATTTGTTTGAATATACGTAGAGAATTAACGAAACCACGGCCGATTTTTAATTTTTTACCAACGTTCAAAATTCGGACACTTCCGGTCTGCGCAGAAGTTCAAAAATTGCTTTATTGAGTAACCACCACATGGTTTCCCGATAGAAAGATGAACCGCAGATCGGTATCTCTTTTCGATCATAGAGAAATAGGCTCCGGCAGAAAAGAATAATAATAAAAAAAACTAGACCTGCAGTGCTGAATCGGCTTTCAGGAATCAGACAGGAAGTGCGTCATACAATAGCCGATCCATCGAGCTACCAAACGATACTGTAGTTGTTATGATTCAGTGACACCCTCTATCAGATTTGTAACTAATATTTGCTTGCGAATAAACCGGTCAAAATTGTAAAATCTGGCAAAATAACTTCACTTCCGGTGCTAAAAGAAATCATTATCGGTAACAAATAAGTTGAGAATTCGCAATTAAGAATTGTTTTATACACACCAGGCAATAAATAATAAACTTGGAACCCATAAACTGAAATTAAAAAAATAAAAAACTTAAAGGGAGACAAACTATATCTCAAATTAACCGGCACTACCGAGATGAGAGAAATGGGGTTTAACGTCGACTAGACACAAATTATGTCATTTCGGGACTAGCATGGTTTAATTTTATATCAATAATTCCTGTGTAAAATATAATCAAAAGATAGGCTGGCACTGCCAGGCAGGATACGCCCACATTTCCGAGAGATGGATAGAGAACAAGCAATACCGAAAGTGATTTTTCCTACATCATTAAGTTAGAATTTGATATGTGCAAATATCGAAATGAATTAAGATCTTTGGGTTATAAAGGTGCATTTCAGTAGGCTTCAAATTCGACTGGGGATCATGTTGCTAAGTGGGTAAGATGCTGGCCTCTATAGGGTCCACAACCTTGATAAAACATATTTTCACACTAATCGCATACAAACGGCGGCCATTTTGTCTGTCAATTTTGGTCCGATTTTCACAAAATTTGAACTCAATCTTAATTACCATGTAACGGTGATATAATCAAACGTTGTTTTAAATCGGATAATAATTTTGACCTCCCGTGGGACCACAAGCTAAAAAGGTAATTTTTCGTACAATCAGGGGCCATAATTCAGGAAGTTACGAATCAATGGGTGCAAATATCGAAAGGAACCAAGATCTTCAGGTTATAAACATTCACGTCAAGTTTCATCAAAATAGGTTCAAAATTGTGACCTCTATAGGGTCCACAACCTTGAAATAACATATTTTCACACTATTCGCGTATAAACGACGGCTATTTTGTATGTCAATTTTGGTCCGATTTTCAGGAAATTCTGAATCAACCTTCATTACCATGTAACGGTGATATAATCAAACGGTTTTTTAAATTGGATAATAATTTTGACCTCCAGAGGGACCACAAGCTAAAAAGGGCGATTTTTCAGACAATCAGGGGCCATAATTCAGGAAGTTACGATCCGATGGGCGCAAATATCGAAAGGGACCAAGATCTTGGGGTTATAAACATGCATGTCAAGTTTCATCACAATCGGTTCAAAATTGTGACCTCTATAGGGTCCACAACCTTGAAATAACATATTTTCACACTATTCGCGTACAAACGGCGGCCATTTTGTATGTCAATTTTGGTCCGATTTTCACGAAATTCGAACTCAACCTTCATTACCATGTAACGGTGATATAATCAAACGGTTTTTTAAATCGGATAATAATTTTGACCTCCAGACGGACCACAAGCTAAAAAGAGCGATTTTTCGGACAATCAGGGGCCATAATTCAGGAAGTTACGATCCGATGGGCGCAAATATCGAAAGGAACCAAGATCTTGGGTTTATAAACATGCATGTCAAGTTTCATCACAATCGGTTCAAAATTGTGACCTCTATAGGGTCCACAACCTTGAAATAACTTATTTTCACACTATTCGCGTACAAACGGCGGCCATTTTGTATGTCAATTTTGGTATGATTTTCACGAAATTCTAACTCAACCTTCAATACCATGTAACGGTGATATAATCAAACGGTTTTTTTAAATCGGATAATAATTTTGACCTCCAGACGGACCACAAGCTAAAAAGGGCGATTTTTCGGACAATCAGGGGCCATAATTCAGGAAGTTACGATCCGATGGGCGCAAATATCGAAAGGAACCAAGATCTTGGGGTTATAAACATGCATGTCAAGTTTCATCACAATCGGTTCAAGATTGTGACCTCTATAGGGTCCACAAGCTAAAAACATGATATTTCATACAATCAGGGGCCATAATCCATGAAGTTTCCATCCGATACATGCCAATATCGAAAGCAGCCGAGATCTTATGGGGATAAACCTATATTTCAAGTTTCGTCAAAATCGGATAAGAATTGTGACCTGTAGAGAGTCCACAAACAAATTGTGGACGGACGGACGGACGGACGGACAGGGGCGACGACATAATACTTCCACATGAAAATGTGGGCCTATAAAAATATTCATAAATAAAAAAGGTTTTCGTAAAAGAATTAATTTTTTTCAAAATATCGGACATTTTTACGACTACTTCCGGTTTTACGATCGTTGTTGTGATAGCTTTACGAAGTCCTTTGGATACTTAACTTTACGTACCAGAAGTATCAGAAACATCCATTAATTAGTTTTGGAAAAAAAGATAAATTAAAGAGCGTTTCCAAAAATTTAACGATTTTTCAATTTTTTTCAAAGTTTTTGGACCACTTATATTATTTCAACGCTTTTCATTTTGGATACACTATATAGACAACCGATAGGACTTTGAGTAAGAAAAATTTAAGAAAATTCTGTGGCGTCGTTTTCGAGAAAAGGGCGTCTCAGAATGTTAAAAAATCGGAAAATACTAGATTTTTGGCATACAATAATTTATTTCCTTACCATCGAAATCGTATTATTTAGATACCATATGTTGGTCCATTAATAAGGCTATCCAGCGACACTTTAGTTCTTTTGGTCCACTATTACCTAAAGGAGAAATCAAGTTTTTCGCAAGTGCGACAATGTTTTTAACCATTTTTTTCATTTTTTGAATACTTCCGGTATGGTTATTATTGTCGGAATAGTTTTAATAGCCGGTTTGGACACTAAAATAGCCACTGGGCTCTGTAATGATACATTACATTATCCGATCAGATAAAATCCCCCTGAGAAATCCTATGTTCAAAAGTGCCAAAAATGCAAAAAAATTAAAATATCGAAAATTAAATTTTAATAACTACATACATATTATACATCGTTAGAATCGTAATTAGGTCAGCTATCTGAATATACAATCTTTTTTGAAAATCTCTTAAAATACAAAAATAGCAAAGCATTTTCCAAAATTTCACGATTTTTCGATTTTTTTCGATTTTCAGTCCGTTATTTCACTTATTCCAGATATTTCAAAGTCTTATTGGATGGCTTCATGCAAAATACCTCTGAAAGGACTCTCGATAGACAAAATTTTAAAAAAATTTGCGGTTAAGTTTTCGAGATACAGGCGTCCAAAAATGCTAAAAATCAGAAAATACTTGATTTTCAGTGTGCCATATTTTGCTGCCTGATCATAGTATCCGTATGGATTGGGTATCATACGATAGTACAATCCTAGTGCAGTTCAATGGTACCCTAATTTCTTTAATCCATTGATATCGGGCGGAGAAATTACGTTTTCCCCGAAAACATCCATTTTTTGCATATTTTGTAGTATCTGTATGATCGTATGGGCTCATCCTATTTGTTGATTGGCATCAAATACCATAATTTGAAAAAGATTTCAAAACAGACTCATTTGAATAAAATATCTGTTTTTAAGGCTAAAAATATAGTTTTTGCCAAAATGACGTTACTTCCGGTGATAAGGAAAATTTTAAATTACTCGTATGAATTCCCGAATGGCATTGGGTATAACATGGTGTAGCGTTTATGAAAATCGAATAATAATTGACACTTTTATGGCCCCAAAACCTTCAAAAGTGACCTGTAGAAAACCGCCTATTTCTCGGCAACCGAACAAGTTAGAAACAATTTTATGATATCTATATGACCATATGAGTTGTGTTTATATGTGAATTTAAACCAAAAGTTAAAATTATTAATACATATTAAGTAATTCTTGGTTGAATAAAACATTGATTTAAAAAGTTTAAAATGCAGTTTTTGACAAAATGACGTCACTTCCGGTGTCAATTTTAAATTGTAATCAACTTGATATGACGCTACATGCTTTTTGAATCAAATGATGTCACTTTTATAAAAATCCAATAATAATTGACTATTTTACAGACAAAATAACGAAAACAGTGACTTTTGCAGAACTGCCCATTTCTTGGCAACTGCTTATATTACAAACTAATTTTACATACATTTTCTTCGTATGGATTATAGCAACAAGTTGATAAAAGTTACGAAGAAATATTTTAAAATGTGAAAAGCCTGAATAGGTTGTAAATATGTCAATTTTACCCCATTTTTAGCCTCTTAATCCAATTTGCTCGAAAATGAAATCGAAATTAAAAAAACTGCTTCAAACATTTTTTGCGCCTTGAAATGGCACACCCTTTGAGTCATATAATTTTTCAAAAAAACAATATTTGTTTTCGAAATAGGAAAATAACTGTCAAAATTGTAGTTTTTGGTAAAATTATGCCACTTCCGGTGCCGACAGATAACATTATCGGTAACAAAAAAAATGACAATTGAGACAACGAAGCATATGAACTTTGTTTTATACAAATCGAACAATAAAAAATTAATCCAGGATTGAAAAACTGAATTAGTCAATGGCGGCCAAGGAAAATTACTGAGACAAAATTTTTTAACATTTTTGCACTAATCAGATGACTCTTTAATTCTGTGCACAATACGACTAAAAAATATTCATAAATAAAAAAGTTTTTTGTAAAATTTTAAATTTTCGAAATTTGGCGCCTAATATCTTCGAAGATTTGCCGAAAATCAAAAATCGAAAGTAGCGTAGCTACGTGCCCTGTCTCAGGCCATGACAAAATGTATCGAAAGTTAAAATCCAATGATTATTGTTAAAATTACTGCAATATTTTCAAAAACGATAACTTCGGTGATTTCGGACATTTCGCATTGTCGCAGAACGTTCAAAATAGTTTTATCCTCTAAGTCACACCCACTTTCCCAGTAAAACCGAAGAAATCGTAACGATGCGACACGTAGTTGCTGAGATCTATTCAAATTGGAATCTGAATAATAATAATAATAAGAATAATAATTTTAACAAAAACAATAGTGTTTCACACAAGCTACGCAGTGTGAAACCCTAATAATTTTAACAAAAACAATAGTGTTTCACACAAGCTTCGCAGTGTGAAACCCTAATAATAAGAACTAGACCTCCATGCAGGAATGACGGGTTTCACTGGTGCCACGTTAACCTTAAACATGTCACTTCCGGTACCAGCGAAACCACTAAACAGGTTTCCAAATTAACATTGGACACAAATAAAATGGACGCAGAATCAACAAAATCCAGCAATATCAATTCATTTTATACATTTGTTACTTGTAAATGATCTTGACAAAATTAAATTACTCTCGGTGTTAATGCAAATGTTCAATTAGTCTTATGAAATCAGAAATGGCTTACGATATCATATAGTGAAAATTTTATGTAAATCGAATAATAATTGCCACTTTTAAAGACCAAAAAACTTGAAAAGTGACTTGTAGAAAATCGGCTATTTCTCTGCAACCGTACAAGTTAGAAACCATTTTGTGGTATCTGTATGATCGTATGGGTTCATTCTATTTGTTGATTCGCATCAAATACCATAATTTGAAAAAGATTTCAAAACAGACTTATTTGAATAAAATATCTGTTTTGGAGGCTAAAAATACAGTTTTTGCCAAAATGACGTTACTTCCGGTGATAATGAAAATCTTAAATTACTTGTATGAAATCCCAAATGGCATTAGGTATAAAATGGTGTGACGTGTATGAAAATCGAATAATAATTGACCCTTTTATGGCCCCGAAACCTTCAAAAGTGACCTGTAGAAAACCGTCTATTTCTCGGCAACCGAACAAGTTAGAAACCATTTTATGATATCTATATGACCATATGAGTTTTGTTTATATGTGAATTTAAACCAAAAGTTAAAATTATTAATACATATTAAGTTATTCTTGGTTGAATAAAACATTGATTTAAAAAGGTTAAAATGCATTTTTTGACCAAATGATGTCACTTCCGGTGTCAACTTTAAAAAGTAATCAACTTGATATGACGCTACGTGCTTTTGGAATCAAATGATGTCACTTTTATAAAAATCCAATCATAATTGACTATTTTACAGGCAAAATAACGAAAACAGTGACTTGTACAGAACTGCCCATTTCTTGGTAACTGCTTATATTACAAACGAATTTTAACATACATTTTCTTCGTATGGATTATAGCTACAAGTTTATAAAAGCTACGAAGAAATATTTTAAAATCTGAAAAGCCTGAATAGGTTGTAAATAGGCCAATTTTACACCATTTTTAGCCTCTTAATCGAATTTGCTCGAAAATGAAATCGAAATTAAAAAAACTGCTTCCTACATTTTTTGCGCTTTGAAAGGGCACACTCTTTGAGTCAAATTATTTTTCCAAAAAATAATATTTGTTTTCGAAGAAGGAAAATAACTGTCAAAATTGTAGTTTTTGGTAAAATTATGCCACTTCCGGTGCCGACAGATAACACTTTCGGTAATAAAAAAAATGACAATTGATACAACGAAGCATATGAACTTTGTTTTATACAAATCGAACAATAAAAAATTAATCTAGGACTGAAAAACTGAATTTGCCAATGGCGGCCAAGGAAAATTACTGAGACAAAATTTTTTAACATTTTTGCACAAGGCAGATGACTCTTTAATTCTGTGCACAATACGACTAAAAAATATTCATAAATAAAAATGTTTTTTGTAAAATTTTAAATTTACGAAATTTGGCGAATAATATCTTCGAAGATTTGCCGAAAATCAAAAATCGAAAGTAGCGTAGCTATGTGCCCTGTCTCAGGCTATGCCAAAATGTATCGAAAGTTAAAATCCAATGATTATTGTTAAAATTACTGCAATATTTTAAAAAACGATAACTTCGGTGATTTCGGACATTTCGCATTGTCGCAGAACGTTAAAAATAGCTTTATCCTCTAAGTCACACCCACTTTCCCAGTAAAACCGAAGAAATCGTAACGATGCGACACGTAGTTGCTGAGATCTATTCAAATTGGAATCTGAATAATAATAATAATAATAATAATAATAAGAATAATAATTTTAACAAAAACAATAGTGTTTCACACAAGCTACGTAGTGTGAAACCCTAATAATTTTAACAAAAACAATAGTGTTTCACACAAGCTACGCAGTGTGAAACCCTAATAATAATTTTAACAAAAACAATAGTGTTTCACACAAGCTACGCAGTGTGAAACCCTAATAATTTTAACAAAAACAATAATGTTTCACACAAGCTTCGCAGTGTGAAACCTTAATAATTTTAGTACATGTAATATATAAAAATTTTAGTAATCACAATAGGCTTTCAGACGGAAGTCTGAAAGCCTAATAAAAAGACCTGCATGCAGGAATGACGGGTTTCACTGGTGCCACGTTACCCTTAAACATGTCACTTCTGGTGCCAAGTTACCCTTGAACATATGTCACTTCCGATACCAACGAAACCATTAAACAGGTTTCCAAATTAACATTGCACACAAATAAAATGGATGCAGAATCAACCAAATCCAGCAATATCAATTCATTTTATACATGTTACTTGTAAATGATCTTGACAAAATTACATTTCTTCCGGTGTTAATGAAAATGTTCAATTAGTTTTATGAAATCAGAAATGGCATACGATATCATATAGTGAAAATTTTATGTAAATCGAATAATAATTGCCACTTTTAAAGACCAAAAAACTTGAAAAGTGACTTGGAGAAAATCAGCTATTTCTCTGCAACCGTACAAGTTAGAAACCATTTTGTGGTATCTGTATGATCGTATGGGTTCATTTTATTTGTTGATTGGCATCAAATACCATAATTTGAAAAACATTTCAAAACAGACTCATTTGAATAAAATATCTGTTTTGAAGGCTAAAAATACAGTTTCTGCCAAAATGATGTTACTTCCGGTGATAATGAAAATCTTAAATTACTTGTATGGAATCCTAAATGGCATTAGGTATAACATGGTGTAACGTTTATGAAAATCGAATAATAATTGACACTTTTATGGCACCAAAACCTTCAAAAGTGGCCTGTAGAAAACCGTCTATTTCTCGGCAACCGAACAAGTTAGAAACAATTTTATGATATGTATATGACCATATGAGTTGTGTTTATATGTGAATTTAAACCAAAAGTTAAAATTATTAATACATATTAAGTAATTCTTGGTTGAATAAAACATTGATTTAAAAAGTTTAAAATGCAGTTTTTGACCAAATGATGTCACTTCCGGTGTCAATTTTAAATTGTAATCAACTTGATATGACGCTACATGCTTTTTGAATCAAATGATGTCACTTTTATAAAAATCCAATAATAATTGACTATTTTACAGGCAAAATAACGAAAACAGTGACTTGTACAGAACTGCCCATTTCTTGGTAACTGCTTATATTACAAACGAATTTTAACATACATTTTCTTCGTATGGATTATAGCTACAAGTTTATAAAAGTTACGAAGAAATATTTTAAAATCTGAAAAGCCTGAATAGGTTGTAAATAGGTCAATTTTACACCATTTTTAGCCTCTTAATCCAATTTGCTCGAAAATGAAAACGAGTCAAATAATTTTTCCAAAAAATAATATTTGTTTTCGAAGAAGGAAAATAACTGTCAAAATTGTAGTTTTTGGTAAAATTATGCCACTTCCGGTGCCGACAGATAACACTGTCGGTAATAAAAAAAATGACAATTGATACAACGAAGCATATGAACTTTGATTTATACAAATCGAACAATAAAATATTAATCTAGGACTGAAAAACTGAATTAGCCAATGGCGGCCAAGGAAAATTACTGAGACAAAATTTTTTAACATTTTTGCACTAGCCAGATGACTCTTTAATTCTGTGCACAATACGACTAAAAAATATTCATAAATAAAAAAGTTTTTTGTAAAATTTTAAATTTTCAAAATTTGGCGCCTAATATCTTCGAAGATTTGCCAAAAATAAAAAATCGAAAGTACCGTAGCTATGTGCCATGTCTCCGGCTATGCCAAAATGTATCGAAAGTTAAAATCCAATGATTATTGTTAAAATTACTGCAATATTTTTAAAAACGATAACTTCGTTGATTTCGGGCATTTCGCATTGTCGCAGAACGTTCAAAATAGCTTTATCCTCTAAGTCACACCCACTTTCCCAATGAAACCGAAGAAATCGTAACGATGCGACAAGCAGTTGCTGAGATCTACTCAAAACAAAAGAAGAATAATAATAATAAGAATAATAATTTTAACAAAAACAATAGTGTTTCACACTAGCTTCGCAGTGTGAAACCCTAATAATTTTGGTAATCACAATAGGCTTTCAGACGAAAGTCTGAAAGCCTAATAATAAGAATAATAATTTTAACAAAAACAATAGTTTTTCACACAAGCTACGCAGTGTGAAACCCTAATAATTTTAACAAAAACAATAGTGTTTCACACAAGCTTCGCAGTGTGAAACCCTAATAATAATTTTAGTAATCAGAATAGGCTTTCAGACGAAAGTCTGAAAGCATAATAATAATTTTAGTAATCACAATAGGCTTTCAGACGAAAGTAATAATTTTAGTAATAATTTTAATAATAATTTTAGTAATCTCAATAGGCTTTCAGACTTTCGTCAGAAAGCCTAATAATAAGAATAATAATTTTAACAAAAACAATAGTGTTTCACACAAGCTACGCAGTGTGAAACCCTAATAATAATAATAATTTAGTAATCTCAATAGGCTTTCAGACGAAATAATTTTAGTAATCTCAATAGGCTTTCAGACGAAAGTCTGAAAGCCTAATAATAATTTTAGTAATCTCAATAGGCTTTCTGAAAGCCTAATAATAATTTAAACAAAAACAATAGTGTTTCACACAAGCTACGCAATGTGAAACCCTAATAATTTTAACAGAAACAATAGTGTTTCACACAAGCTACACAGTGTGAAACCCTAGTAATTTTAGTAATCACAATAGGCTTTCAGACGAAAGTCTGAAAGCCTAATAATAAGAATAATAATTTTAACAAAAACAATAGTGTTTCACACAAGCTTCGCAGTGTGAAACCCTAATTAAAGAATACCATGCATATTGCCCGCATCATGCAAACTACAGCGGTTATGAAATCGCTGAAAAAAAACACCCATTATTGTTTAAAAACAGTATTCTACAGCGGTAACCTGATACTCCTGATGTTCATTGCCATCCATTATTGTTAAAGAAAACATTTCCCGATTCGAGAATATTAATAAATAATTAATTAGTATTTTATTTAGAACGTAGGGACAGTTTAACAGGCAAGTTACAATTACCTATAGTAACAATGCTTACCAGAAATGTATATACTTAACGATTTCACGCTCTACAGGCGCCGTGTCCAATTACTAATGCACATCAAGATAACTGGCGGTTTCATCTAGATTGTGATCGGGAGCTCCAATGGTAACGTTTTGTTAATTAGTCACGCTTATCCCGATTTCTCCCACACCCGCCTGACTAGTGATATGTTAGTATAAACTCACGTTTGTTTAATTACTCACGTTATTTTTACATATTGACAAGATAGAAAAACCTACCAATTAACTTAAATACTTACCCTATGATTATTACTGACCATTTATAAGAAAACTGACGTACGTTACAAGTATTGACGGGTTTAAGCGACAATTGACAACACGTATATTTCTCACCCGTTTCCATAAATAGTAACCACAATTAAGCTTTTCTACTTGCTTGGAGGATTTTCTAACACAGAAGCCCATTACTAAAAGCTCTGACGACATTCTACACACTATGTATGTTACCATGTATGTACACGGTAAAAACACCTCCAATAAAACCGATCACTATCTACACAGTAAAATGATATTAACTCCTAGTGGAGATTACAGCCATGGTCATACTAGTCACGTGACCTTCAGAAAACCCCTCATTTACAACATTCCTCCCCTAGAGAGTTCACAAACAAATTGTGGACGGACGTCTGGACGGACAGGGGCGGCGACAATAAACGTCCACATGAAAATGTGAATCGGAATGATAAAGTAAGAGGAATTCAAAACCATTTGAATAACATAAACTTGGACGGGATCAAAGTCATAATAAACTTGATACAGTGACACGAGTAGTAGGAGTGGTTAAAAACAAAAGTCAAAGGTATCACAAAACCATCTTTTAAAGTATCTAACGTTTCGTAAGTAAAAACCTACTTCTTCAGTAGCTTATTCTCTGAAGAAGTAGGTTTTTACTTACGAAACGTTAGATACTTTAAAAGATGGTTTTGTGATACCTTTGACTTTGTTTTTAACCACACGAAAATGTGGGCGAATAAAAACCTTCAATAAAACTGAACACTATCTAAACAGTAAAATCATCTGGTGGAGATATATACAGCCATGGTCATATCGAACTCTTCATTCAGGATGAAAACATGCCAGACATGCTCAGTTAATTAACCAGCTTGAACCGATTCGTCATCTTCTTTAACACCATAGCAGCAATAACAAGATGCAGATCCTCCTTGAACACTGTTACAAACTTCTCGTATACCATCACTGGTGCAGAATTCCAATTAGCATGAGATGCCTCAACATTTGTTACACCATATTTGTCTCCGATGGAAGCTATGTGGACATCCAATTTGGTAGCAATAAAGTGTAGTCTTTGCTTCAGAAGAGGGTATGCAATTTATGTAACCAGGAATCGCTTCCCCAATCAAAAGAACATAATCCCACGTGTTTGCCACGTCTTTATTCTCTTCCAAGAAAGAGCTGTCAATGAATGTGGTACCGGTAACACCAGATAGCAAATAACCTGAGATCAGCTTAGGATCGATCCCTTTTAGTCGAATTGCTTTGCCTAGTATATACCTGTTCAAGACCTTAAACTCTGTGTACCAATCTAAAGTCAACTGGATGATAAATTTGGCCTGTAGAGCGTTACAAATGATTTTTCAAAGTGATCAAGGGAGATAACTCTGGTAGTAATTATAGGAAATCGCATAAAAACAACAGGCTTCTTCGTCTCATGACTTTAAACACTGTGTATAAATTTAAAGTCTATGGGATATTAAGTTTAGCTGGACGGACGGACGGACGGCTGCGACAACAATATACGACCACATTTCAATGTTGGCATATAAAAAGGCCGGAAAATGATGATGATTTGGGGGACTTTTTTCGGTCTTAAAATTTCAAATTTTTCTACTCTAAAAATGGTTCGATGGCTCTAAAAATTGTTGCAGTGAGGCTTTGAGTCGTTTCCCATAATATATAAAATACAAATGGTGAAAATCCGTCACTCACCATGTGCCAGTCCATGCATGGTTCTCTCGCAAACGCATTGTTAATCGGTTTTTCAGAAAAACAGATGAAATCTGTGATAAGTACCAATTCATTTTGGAAAATACGGGTCATACTTACTTTCACTAGATTAAATAATTCAGCACCTTCATATTTAATCTGATTCTGTTGCCTCGTTTCATTATTCTTTTTCATAATTTTTTGAAATGTTGCCTGCTTGTCCTCTTGTAACTCAACTGTCTCTTGATTAGACAAAACACTATAATTATCACTTTTTGGAGTAATTGAAGACCTTTGTGATAAACTAGAAACTTCGAAGGCAGAAGATAAGGAATCCTCTGTGTTACTAGTATGCTTCTGCTTGCTAACTGGTTTTAATTTGCTAGAAAAGACAGCTGTAGATGGTACATCATTTTCATGAAATCTACGGTGAGCTTTCAATTTTTCTATATATACCTAGAATTAAAAATAGTGAATAAAGGCATTAAAATTAAGGTTATATAGTTCAGCCTAAGAGTGCACCGACACTGCATTAATACAGATTACCGGCAAATATTCTGATCCGACAATTCAATTATTGGTAAAGCAGTGATCTTCAGCTTATAGCAGATCAAAAATCATTATTTGTAGATAGCCTGTTACATTGCAAAACAATGTAACATATGCTCATGAAATTAGAACTCAATCCTCATTACGGCGCAACAGTGGTCGGTGATATATTCGAACATTTTCTTTAGATGGGATAATAATTGTGACCTATAGTGTAGTTTTTTCGGAATATCATGATAAAATCATCGATGATTTTATATCGGACTTATTTAAAAATATCGAAAAACCGGTAAATCATGATAACCAAAATTTTACTTTACTAACTTGTATACTCAGCCAAATTAAAAACTTGACACTGATGAATTTCAACAATATTTTTTCTTCTGATAAGTCAAATAAATTTTAAAGTGTTTCTAACGATAGTAAGTAGTAAGAAGCCTTTAATTTCATAAAATTGTAAAGTCACGTGGATCACGTGACTTTTGAGCATAAACGGATGAAAAACCTGAAAAACACGGACAAACACAAACTCGTGAGGTCAATCAATGCAAGTTTGCTTAAACTGAACATGCACACGTAACTTGAACTGGAAAAACAAATTAAAATTGTTATTTTCTTCTTTGTTAGAAAATGCCACGCCTTTCAAATGTAGAACGCCTACGTGCTATAGGTAGGCTCTATATGCTGGTCAGTCTGTGGTCACTGTTGCAAGAGCCTTTAATTGTTCATGCCAGACAATAATTAATCTTAGAATGAGAGTGCTTCAAACTGGAACTATTGCAGACCAAAGCCGTATATAGATAAAGTTGCGACAACTGTGAAGCCAGAAAATTCACATGACGTCATGAAAATATGACGTTATGTGTAAAATGACGTTATGTGTAAAAAGACGCCATCTTGGGTCCCAATTACCTACGCGGTAAACGTTTTTTACCGTCCACCAGAGCCTGGTCTTATGACGTCATATGTGGATTGTGGGTTAGGATAAGGGTTAGGTTTGGCCCAGGGTTAGGGTTAGGGCTAGCCCTGTCTACATCTCGAGACTGTGACGAAATCTGCAGGCCACAGCCCTTATCCTAACCCTTATCCTAACCAACAATCCTCATATGACGTCATAAGACCTGGCTCCGGTGGACGAAAAAAAATGCTTACCTACCTACGCACTATCTATTTATAATATGTCCTTTTTTATTGCTGTGTCGCAATTGGCTGCCCAGACATACAGAGTGTGGATAGATATGTCATAGATTTCTTCGAAAAAGATTCTATTGGAGATAAAACATATATTTTTAAAACGAAAAGTATAGCCGAACATACTATCATTATTATTATACAACACAAAGTGTATGCTATATAACCTAATTCATAAGAAAATAAAATAGAAGATCGCCAGATAAGAGCGCTATTTAAAAATATATTTAAAAATCAAGTTCGCCTTGATGTTGACAAATGCGTAAGACGACATGAAATAAGACATTTTTTTATGATATGATTCAAAACTATAAATGGTATGCAACAAGACGGTATTGTATGCCTTATGTTGAGCTGAATAAATTATGATTTTTATACGCACACATTGAAATGTGGTCGTATATTGTCGTTGGGATTAAGACATAGGCGTACGAGGCCGAACTTGTTTGGGGGGGCCAGCATATTTTCCCGACAGATATATTTCTTTAGAGTCCGCGAGCCCATGAGGCGTTAAGCGTCCGACGGGGGGTCTGGGGGGGGGGCTCCCCACGAAAATTTTGAAAACCAGACGGCCGTAGACGCGATTTCCAGGCATTTCGAATACTTTCTAGTAATTTGGAGTGGGTAGTAAATTATGTCAGTTGCAGCATAAAAACTGGTAAAGTCATCAATTGAACTTGAAATTGATTAAGAGAAACTAATCAAATTTAATAACAATTTAGTAAAATTAGATTCAAATATCACATAATGTAATAAAAAGCTTATTTAATGATATTTAACAGTGGTTTTTGGAACTTTTTCCTGGAGAGATTTATAAGTAAAATAAGCGTTGTTGAGCACATTATCTTTGTATAACTCTTGCCAGTGGCACTTTACATTCACCTATGAATATTTATTTCCAAAGAAAAGGGCTCAATATCGAATTATTTACGGCCTATTGAGCCATCGTACATGTATATTATATGTGACTACAAGGTACAATATTATTACAAACTTATCAATTATTATTAAAGAAAACTTTCAGCTGCTCACTTCTATCACTGGGCTCGTCCGATGCATGGAGTTGGATGCCAGTATACAGGAACACAGTACTCAAGTACTGAGAAAAGCCATCGCGTACGTGTTCATCGTTGACTGGACTGCTTTCTTTCCGCTTCCATATTATTAAAAATATTCAAAACCCGACAGACGGCGCGACGCTTCCCGACAAACTGAGCATTCATTCCCGACAAGACCAAAGCCTTCCCCGACAAGGCCATGCCCCTACCCCCACCCCATTTTCAAAACCTCCTCGGCTAATGACCGATCTCACAATTCTGAGCTCCTTTCAGATTTCTATTTTTTTTTCATGAAAATATTTGGGGGGGCCGGTGCCCCCCTGCCCCCGCCTCGTACGCCTATGGATTAAGACCATTAAAATAAACATAACGCTAACGCTACAATATACGTCCACATTCCTGCTTTGATTGATATGGTACTTTGTCAAGAAGGCTAGGCGTTGAGGGTCGTACATCAACATCAATAGTTGCCGTCCTTAGAGTATAAGGAATAAGTATACCAAGATAATCCATACAGAATTGTGCCTTCATAACGCTAAAGGCAAAAAGTGGGCATGGCTCTGCCCCTGGGGGTCGGGACATTCATCAAAATCAATAGTGGACGCCCTCAGGCTATAAGGAATACATAAGCCAAGTATCAAGCTGATTCATTCAGAATTGCGGCCTGTAAACGACAAACACAAAAATTGGGCGTGTCTTGCCTGTGTGAGTCGGGATATACAGTTGATGTCCTTAGGCTATGTGGAATACATATCCCAAGTTTAAAGACGATCAATTAAGAATCGTGGCCTGTAGACAACACGCACAGACACGAAGTAAAAATGGGCATGGCTCTGCCCCTGGGGGGGGGGGGGGGGGTAGGAAATCACCAAAAACAATAGGGGTCATCTTTAGGGTATAAGGAATAGGTTTGTAAAGTTTTAAAGGAATAATCCCAGTTGCATTTTAGGGGTTAAAACTGCTTTATTTTGTATGAAAGGCCCTTAATAACTTCTAAATTAGCCCCTAGCAACTTCCACAAACGTTGTGATACGTTTTCAAAAAATTTCCAATCGTACGTATTTCTCTGTGTTTGAAGACCGGCGTCTTGGTTGCATCCTAAAAAAGTGACTGGATAATACGCGACTATATGCTGAGTATGCGCAGTGGCATTTCCGCGTTACTTTCAATTTGTTTTTTTCTAATCAGGTGTCGAATGAGTTTTAGCCGTTCATTGCTGGTTTGATTACGTTTCATAGTTTTTTGTTACTGTATTCGCCATTTCTGTGTTAAATATGGATATAATAGACATAACCACAACTAAACATCATATGAATATGGCGTGGAATTATAAGAGATCATGTTTCATGTCTCCTGAAATATTTCACTTTTATTTTCTAAGTTTCGGCGTCACGTTATGACAAACGTCAATCAATTTGCTACAACAACCATGATGACGGATTCCTTGTGGGTGATTCTTTGATCAAGCTATACGATGGGCTGCTGTTTTTATATTTTCGTTTAATCAAATAGATGCTAAATGGCTTTTTTGTAATTTGGAAGAGATAATTGGAGGGGATGGCTTCTAGTGATTAGCTGGTAGCCCCAATAAAAGGAATGGCTGCTAATTTTTGTCAGTTGAAAAATTGTCATTTTAAATGGTTGAGAAGTGTGTAAAGTGTAGTAAGGCAGTGAAGAATTGTCATTTAAAATGGTTGAGAATTGTGTAAAGTGTAGTAAGGCAGGGAAGAAGAACCAACAGGCAATTTCATTCAACAAGTGTGATCAGTGGACACACAGGACTTCTAGTACAAGTAGGTATCTTTCTATGTGTAATTTTTAGAACAATCCAAAAACTATCAATGAATAAAGATCTAGAGGAGCTGTATATTAGATTTAAATTCAAAGAAAAAAATGACTAATTTATAAACCAAATGACAATATCCTTCAGTTATTTTTATTGATGTTTTCATTAGTTTTGAATCTTCGTTTTCTTCAGAATTGTCTAGAAAAAGCTATGCAGAGGCAGCTAAAGGAGAAAAAGCTATTGACTTTTTCTGCATCATATGTCGAGTAAGCGAGACATCAAGAAATTAACCCACACCACTATCAAGTTCTGATGATATTGAAAGCTTGCCGGATTTGCCAACACCAGAACAAGCTACAACTGATCCATCAACAGACCCTTCTCCCCCACCAATGCGTAGGAAAACTGGGCACAAACGTGCTGTGAGGCGTCCAAGAGATGCTACAGGTGTTACAGAGACCACAGAAGAAAGGGTGACAAGGTTGATATCTGAGAGAATTGATGGACTGGAGGTATAAATAACTGTTATTTACTACCCCTATGCTGTATTATGCTTACTGTAGATAACTGTTGTTTATTTACTACCCTTATGCTGTAGTATGCTTACTGTATGACAGGGTTGTGTAGCTCGGGTTACAAACCAGGAATGATTTCTTTCGAGTGTCAAATGATCATGATGACAAGTCATATAATTTACATGGGAGGCAAATATCATATAAAAACAAAATCAAGCGATTTTTTGACTGTCATGTGAGCTTATTTATTGCAAAACTACAAAAAATTATGACATTACATCATGATTATTTTTAATATTTACAGATGTTAATATCACAATTGGATGATAAAAGGAGAATGTAATTGCTGGTTGGCTTGATGTTTGCGACAGATTGGCTATTCCAGCTAGACACACCATTCACACCACCACCGACAACAAATCCTGACTGGTGTACCTGTAATAATTACCAGGAAATGCCAACAGACAGGGAGAAACTATGTTGTACACCTTTGGCTCAAAATTGCCTATCTCTAAGACCTGTAAGTGATTTATAAAATCTTACATTGCATGCATGTAAAGTTGAAATATCAGTGAATGAAGTATTTCCTTATGTTGTGAGTTTATGACAAACAAATAATTATGACATCAACAACTGGTTAGTTAATGAGGTACTCTTAAATATTTACATTCAGGACAAACTGTTTACAAAATACAAAAAATAACATTTGACAATAAACAACTAATAGTTCTAATAACACAATAATATATTTTTACATTTTACATGTACTTTCAGGAAATTGATCAGTATTGTTTAGACGAGGGAGTACTGCAGATCGCATTACAAACAAGAAATGACATTTTTTTTTAGGATGCCAATGAACAGAAAAGTTTTCATCATGCTGCCTATCGTCAGTTAATTTACTGGAGGCATGGTCAACTTGGAAGAAATAACCGACAAGTAATACCCAGCTGCATAGTCCGTAAAGTAAGGAGGAGGTATCCTGACATAAACGGCCAAATACAGGGTACAAGGCAGACAAATGGACATAATCATATTAGTCAATAAACACTGGTGTAATTAAACACATTCCTGTTTTGATATTGTTTCCTTAATTTTGGTCTGATATTCACGCGCAAGGGTTCTACGAATTATCCTGGAATCAGAGGGGCTATATCCACTCAGGCAGGAATTTCTGTTCCAGATTGAGTGTGGCTTAAGACTATCTGTTTAATTAATGTGGTAATATACTCGTATGTCTTTGCATGGTGGCATTATAGGCGCTGCTGTTGCTGTATCTGAAATATAAATTAAAAAGGTTACAGGAGAAGGGGCCTTCACTTTTGGCGTATGGAAATTTCATACAGTGTTATATATGGGAAATTTTGATTATCTGTAATCCCCCCCCCCATCCTGTATGGCTGATATGAGAATTAGGACGTTTTTCTTATACTTTATAAACACATTTGATCAATGGTACTAACAGACCAATTAATTTCTTACATGTCCGTGGGGTGGGTCATTTATTAGATATTATTGAATGCTATTACATAATTAAGGGTAATTAAGGGGAAAACTAACCTTATGTTTCCGTCAGCTCCTTTTTGGGGTTCTCGATTTGCATGGGAATTAAAATCTACAGCTGCCAACAAACATCTTGCACGGTATAAAGGTGGACTGCAAAATAATGTCAAATAAATTATTATTGCTATCGAACATCATTCATTAATTTTAAAACAGTACATTTTGTAGTAGGAATGTGAAAAAGGTGGGAATGGAATTGGGGTTTAATGTCTACTCAACACAAACAAGATCATTTCAGGACTAACATATGGTTAAATGTTAATTCAATGATTTGCTTGTGTGTAGGGGTCTTGTAGGAAACTGGAGTACCCGGAAAAAATTCACAAGGTTGGACAGACAACCCTACTCAGTGTCACCTACAACCGCAGAATCTAAAGAATGCCATCTGACTCAATGGTAGACCACAAACCCCGAACTTGAAAAGAAAGTGAAAATCATAAATAACTACTGGTTTGAAATACAAAGGAGTTATGCGGGTCTGTACTGGTTGTAATTACCTGTAACTTTGTCTTTTACCGATCAATCGTGTGGAAGAGGTGCTGGTGCTAGCTTTGGGCTGCATTGGGACTGACACCAAACTCACCAGGTCTGTGAAAGCATCTGGAATAATTTAAAAAAATGGAATCATTGAAAAAACCACACATCAGAATAATAAATCGAAAATAATCTTGGCCCTTTTTAGTCCCAACAAAGATAAAACTAATTGACGATTACTAGCCCACACGTAATATTACTAATAAAATAAAATAAATAAATCGTTCAAAACAAAAGCTGTGAGGTATTACATACGTCTCTGACAAAAATAGAAGATCCGAAGATAGAGAATTTTTGTTTTTGTTATTTATGATCAGTAGGCCTACTATTATTTACTAATAATTCCTCCAATTAACAACATACACTTCATATATATTATATAGGCGACCTTGACTGTCAGCAGGCCTGTTCCTCTCTGATTGGATTTTTTGTTAATAGGCCTACTCTTGAAAATAAATTGATCCAGATAAATAAAAAATGTTTGCTTACCGGTCAAAAAATGAAGTAACATTTTGGCAACTTCTTCGTCATCATTGATCATTCATTCATTGCAGTCAATCTAGTTATCTCGCCGCATATTTACACACATTCGTCTTTTTTCTGTTCTCTTTAACGTTGCATATGCTCTCTCTTTCTTCTTTTCTGTGCAGAATCTGTCACCGTTCGCTCTCTTTTACGCTTTGGATGGTTATCCATGATGGATTGAACAAAATGAAACTCGCAACTTTCATTTCTACCCGATTGATTCACATTTTTGCCGGATATACCAGTAAACTATAACGATTGGCTGTGTAAAAATAAACAGCCAATCAGATTTCTTCCCTCGTATTATCGCTTACCGCTAACATTCAGACTAAATCCAAGCTCTCTATTTATGAAGTGTACAATAGGTATCGATTGTAGTCGCGTTTATCAAGTGGAACGACCCGAACTATTTAAAAATGCTAATATCCGGATAGCGATTTTGGTGCGATTTTTGACGTTCACGTCCAAACGACTTAATATTTTGAACTGAACTTTTCAGACAAGGTAAATACACAATTCCTCTGTATTTTGGCGTTTAAGTTTCACACGTACACGAATCTGTAATTTTCTGATTCTATGAAATTCGGGATTGGCACTTTAAAAGGATCTGTTAAGAATTGCATCCTGTAGGCGAACACAAGACACAAAAGCATTGGGCGTGGCTCTGTCCCAGGGGGTCCGGCATGCACCAAGAATAATAGTGGTCAGCCTTAGGGTATAAGGAATAAGTATAAAAAAAAGTTTTCAAGACGATCGATTAAGAATAATTATTGTGGCCTGTTGGTGACACACAGACAAAAAAAAAATGGGCGTGGCTCTGCCCCTGGGGGTCGGGCATGCACCAAAAACAATAGAGATCTTCCTTAGGGTATAAGGAATACGTATACAAAGTTTGAAGAAAATCCAGTAAGAATTGCGCCCTGTAGGCGACACAAAGACACACGAAAAGAAAATGGGCGTGGCTCTGCCCCTGGGGGTTGGGCATGCACCCCCAAATGATAGGGTTGTTCCTTAAGGTACAAAGAATATGTATGCAAAGTTTCGAGATTATAAGTTAAGAAATGTGACCTGTAGACGACAAACAAACAAATACTAAAAATGGGCGTGGCTCTGCCCCTGGGGGTTGGGCATGCACCCCAAACGATATGGATCATCCTTAGAGTATAAAGAGTAAGTATGCAAATTTTGAAGAAAATCCAGCAAGAATTGCGCCCTGTAGGCGACACAAAGACACACAAAAGAAAATGGGCGTGGCTCTGACCCTGGGGGTTGGGCATGCACCCCAAACGATAGGGATGTTCCTTAGGGTACAAAGAATGTGTATGCAAAGTTTCAAAATTATAAGTTAAGAAATGTGGCCAATAGACGACAAACAAACACATACTAGAAATGGGCGTGGCTCTGCCCCTGGGGTCGGGCATGCACCAAAAACAATAGAGATCTTCCTTAGGGTATAAGGAATACGTATACAAAGTTTGAAGAAAATCCAGTAAGAATTGCGCCCTGTAGGCGACACAAAGACACACGAAAAGAAAATGGGCGTGGCTCTGCCCCTGGGGGTTGGGCATGCACCCCCAAATGATAGGATGGTTCCTTAAGGTACAAAGAATATGTATGCAAAGTTTCGAGATTATAAGTTAAGAAATGTGGCCTGAAGACGACAAACAAACAAATACTAAAAATGGGCGTGGCTCTGCCCCTGGGGGTCGGGCATGCACCAAAAACAATAGGGATCTTCCTTGGAGTATAAGGAATAAGTATACCAAGTTTTAAGAAAATCCATTAAGAATTGCGCCCTGTAGGCGGACCACAGACACACACACACACACACACAGGGGCGACGGCATAATACGTTCACATTATGAATGTGGCAGTGGCGGCGCCAAGGGGGGGCATTTGCCCCCCCAAAAATCTTGCCTGCCCTCTGTTTGCCCCCCCAATAATTTTCGGGAAAAAAATGTCTGAAATGCTACCTGGCTGCATTCTATTTTACAAAATATAGTGGCGAAAATATTCATTCACTTTGAGTCACTCTTACTCCGCCCGCTAGACACTTTCTTCTCTGATCGGATAAACTAGTGATTTGGCGACAGGCGGTATCTGTATCTGTATCTCGACGATCAATGCCTGAAATACTGCCAGACTGCATTTCGGGCCGTCTACTTTTCAAATTTTCGTTGAGGTTCGCAAGTCCGTTTATTTCACAAAATATAGTGGCGAAAATATTCATTCACTTTGAGCCACTCACTCCGCCCGTTTGTCACTTTCTTCTCTGGTCGGATAAACTAGTAATTTGGCGACAGGCGGTATCTTGATCTCGACGATCAATGCCTGGAATACTGCCAGACTGCATTTCGGGCAGTCTACTTTTCAAATTATTGGGGACTTCATTGAGTTTCATGTGACACTTTCCTCTCTATAGGGTCGGAAAGACTAGTGATCAGGCCAGCGGTGACATCCGATCAGCTCTTTTTATCTCTACGATCGGTGCCTGAATACTGTCAGGCAGCATTTCCAACAGTCTATTTTTCAAAATTTTCTTGGGGAGGTCCCCAAAACCCCCACAAGGACTCGCTACTTTAGCGCAAACAAAGGTACTTCGTTGATGTTCGCAAGTCCGTTCGTTTGCCATTTTGGTCTCTGATCGTATAAACTAGTGATCAGGCTACGGACAGTATGTGGTCAGATTTATTTATCTCGACGATCGGTGCCTGACTGAATACGCTGTCAGAGAGCATTTCCGAAAGTCTATTTTTCAAAATTTTCTGGGGGAGGTCCCCTATACCCTCCATAAATACTCCCGACATTGGCGCTCGGGAGTGGGATTCGTTGAGTCCGTTCATTTGACACTTTATCTCAACGGTCATTGCCTGAAATACTGCCAGGCTGCATTTCTGGCAGCCTGTTTTTCAAAATTTTCTGGGGGAGACCCCCCCCCCTTAGTTGATACTCGTGCCTTTGCCCCCCTAACCTTGGACTTTGCCCCAGCTTCGCCCCTCCAACCACCGACGGCTGGCGCCGCCACTGGAATGTGGACGTATAAAAAGACAGTTTTCATATTTATTCAAAAGCACATTCAATGTTCATTCAAATTTCATACAGTCATTTTTTAAATGTCCCAAAAAACACACATGGTCCTTGTAAGCACATGGTTGACAATGCACGCACTGGTTTTGTTCGAATGCACGCCGAGCGTGTTATCTTGTCTCGTACACCAAATTGTTTCTATTTTTAGTCACGTTTAATTTTAAAGGCCCTGTCTTGCAGTTAAGTTTGATACAAACTAATATCTTTTCCCCAGTCGTCGCCCCCGTCCGTCCGTCCGGCGTCCACAAGCAATTAGCTCTACAGGCTAAAGTTAATATCCGATTGACTTTAAATTTATACACAGTGTTTAAGGTGATGAGACGAAGAAGCCTATTGTTTTTCAGCAATTTCCGATAATAACTACCAGAGTTATGGCCCTTGATCACTTCAAAAAATCCTGCGGACGCACTAGAGGCCAAAGTTAATATCCGATTGACTTTAAATTTATACACAGTGTCTAAGGTCATGAGACGAAGAAGCCTTTTGATTTTCAGCGATTTCCGATAATTACTGCCAGAGTTATGGCCCTTGATCACTTCAAAAAATCTTGTGACGATATAGAGACCAAACTTATCATCCGATTGACTTTAGATTGAGTTTAAGGTGTTGAAACGAACAAGTATTTTGATTTTCAATGGATTTTGATAACTGAACAGCTAAATCCATGATATTAAATGTTTCATGTATATACTAATTGTTAGCGTGGGGCAACACTTTATAAAAAGCAATCAAGTTCTAATGATTTTCTGATAATTACATAATGAGTTGTTACTCTTAATCAGTTTTTAGTGTATTACAAATGTTTCATTAGCGAAAAAAGTAAAAATATGGGACAACCCTTGTTGACTGCCCGCACGATTTTGCTGCTGTGGGCGTATTTTTCGTTGCCTGGCAACCTATCTTTTCAATTATTTGATTTGTTTATTTTTTGCAATGTCTATTTTCTGTCTTGTCCACAGATTTATCTTTAAGATTTTGGTTTTGCGTATAGTGCGATCCTGTTGTACCTACTATTGTCATTAAAACATCTATGAGTGGTTACCTAAAATTAGGAATTTAAAAAGAAATTATTTATCCCCCCACCACTGAAAGACACTGATTACGAGATATCGCTCTCCGAAAATCTCCGGAGAACGTCATCCTGTATTAAATTATTTAAATTACGTCATTTTTTCCTTGGCCGAATTCGGCCGATTTTGAGTATTAGGCTGTGATTTAGCCACGAAAATCGTTTCATTTTGTCCCAGCAAATTCCAGGCGAAAATCTGATGCTTTGCTGCACAAGTAAACAAGTAAGTCGTCACTGTAGTACACATTTCTATTGCGATGTTTTGTACAATCATACCAACACTCGAATTACGCCTCGGACTATATTTGTCAAGTGTAGCCATAATGTGGTGAAGAAATCATATTCTAAGCCAATCAGAAACCATAAAAGCAATCAACGTCATTAGGTCAGGGGTCAATAGCCATAAATAGACCAGGGAATACCTTTTACGAGACGGAACACGTTGGCTTGTTTACATTTGTATGAGAGAATTTTTCTGCAAATATGCCTGAATTACGGGACAATAACATCAGATAAATGTTGTGCTGACACCGTGAACACGGCTAGGCCCTGATTTGCGGAAAAAATATGGTCAAAAGCGAAATTGTATCAATGAATGTGATATTTACTGGAAAAAGTATTTTTTCCATTTTATTTCAATACAACAATATGCAAAAGAAATATAAATATAGTATACAGATGAAAACGTTTTTGGCATGATTTAAATATTGGTTCGGTATAATAATTATATATAATGTTGAGAAAAAAACAAAAAAAATAATATTATCTACATGAGCCCACTGATACAACAGCATATTAATAATGATTCACCTAACAACCCTGAACATGCAATTATACTTGTTTTTAAAAAAAAAACAAAAACACAATAAAGACATATTATAAGAGATGTCAAATAAGTATACATTTATTTTATAGAAAGAAATACAGTACTAAAAAATAAGAAATGAATGCAATTTTATATACTTCCTCATACAGTATTCAACAACAACACTCGATGGCATGAGATTTCTCCGATATTAAATAGATTAAAATGATTCAGCGATACGTTGATTTAATCAAATATGGAGGACCGAGACTTAGCTTTGATCAAACAGTACAGTGGTTGAAATTGTCTGTCAAACCTTTAAAGGCTAATGAGTAATTTGAATGAAATTTTCAAATTATTCATTTTACATTATCTACTCTTGAACTATTATAGCAAGAATGGCTAGTTCTTTATCTAAATCTTATATAATGTATCTTTAATGAAAAATGTATATAATAATAATAACATCATTTATATAGTGTATTAATACTGGAGAATGGTTTCTAATCTGCTTTTTAGATTTTTATATCCACAGAATCGGGCCCGTCGCCAGCTCATAAAATTTGGGGGGGGGTGTACAGAATTTTTTGGAGGGGCTGAGGATGTGGCCGGCGGCTAAGAATACTCCTAAGAAATCATCAATTTTTGGGGGGGCTAAACCGCACAGACTACATGTATTTACACACAGATCAGGTCTTGTGTCCGTATACACTGTACAAAATTAAAAGATATATGCCAGTAAAGAAAAGTACATATAAGAGAAAAAACAAACAGTTAAAGGGACAATAACACTCTTGTTGTAACTGAATAATACGTCCCAATCTTCATTCTGGTCAACAAATCGTATTATTTTACAATATTCCAATTAATTGATGATATAAATTTCATCTGAACACAACTAATTTAAAAAATTGGAAAAATTCAACTAATTGATTTGAAAAGTCTAACGTAAACCTTTTCAAATGTGACTTTGATTTAAAATATTTTCGAACCCTCTGGACAAGTAAAATAGGTTGTAATGGATAATTTACACAACAGGTAGGACACTTAAACATCTAGTACTTAGAATAAGGGTATTATTTATTTTCTGGAGCTGCCAAGCCAGCAAGAGTGTTATTGTCCCTTTAACTAAATAAAATGGTTCCAGTAATATGAATAAGAAATGAAATGGAGTTAAACGGCTTAACGCCGTCCTGCTGTTCTGCTCTTATACATGTACTGGACTAATAAAGACGGGCATACGCTATACAATGTACTCCGAGGAAAATTTTGCCTGGGCACAGCACTATGGCCTACTCTTATATCGAATTCCAACTGCCTAGGGACCTTTTTACGTGCACACCAATGTTACACAGGAATTCGGTTTTTCGTCACATTTGAACGACTAGACAGCAGTCCTTGTACCATGTCAGCCCCTCTGCCTGCACCACTGACAAGGAGAAACCACGTCCGAATTGAATTGGAATAAAAAAGGAAAATAAAAACATATATGTCAACTTAAAATAGCTAAATATGATATGAACATTTATCGACATGTACAGTACATTTAAGTAAAACATGTTTAAAATATTTAATGTAAAAACCACTTACAAAAATACATATGTATACAGGTTTAGGCCTACTCATAAAAATCACAATTTCATCAATATGATTTGGCTGTCACTTTCATATTTGAACAATTTTCACAAATCCATACTAGAAAACTTTCACTTCTAAAAAATACATCTATCTGTAGCTCCTATATACATGTACTGGGTTAAGGAAGATGGGCGTGCGCTATATAGTTTATTATGAGGGAAATTTTGCCTGGGCACAGCACTATGGCCTACTCTTATATCGAATTCCAACTGCCAAGGGGTCTTTTTACATGCACACCAATGTCCAAACCGCTTACAAAAATACATATGTATGTATACAGGTGTAGGCCTATTCATAAAAAATCACGTAATTTCATCAATATCATTTGACTGTCACTTTCATATTCAAACAATTTTCACAAATCCATACTAGAAAGCTTTCACTTGTAACAAATACAACTATCTGTAGCCTAATGCAGCCTGATTTGCATCCACAGAGAAAATATTGTTTGGTTCTTGGTCTCTATAGTCAACCTAACCCTGTCATTTGTTACAGTATAGTTTAACAAGAAGTGCATAAATTTCTGCAGATACAGTAAGGCAACTTTAAAGTAATGCACATGGTATTTCACCTCAATGGTGACACAGTCTTTTCCATAGTGGTCTTTTGTCTTAGTCTGAGTTGACATACATTTAGGAATAGGAGAATATCTTCATCAACTTGCATTTGCAATAAAATTGGAAAATGTTAAGATATGATCCCCTTAACAAATTAACCAGACCTATTATTCTTTTTCTTATTTCGCTGGTAAAATATTAGCTGCTCTAAACAGAGTTCTTTATTCATACACAGTTGTTGGGGTTTTTTTACGTTGGTAATGTATGTGAGAAGTCTGTATTGTTAGAATGAGAGAGAGTTTTGTCTGCACATTCCTACAATTCTTTGTCCAACATATCAATATTTTCATCTAATTTGATCCACTGGTTAGCACATACCCTAAATTTTTCCCAGTTTCTCACAGTAAACGGTTTTACATCGGTGTTTTAAACAAAATCTACACAAAGTAAACAGTTCTAGTTATTCTTCCGCTTTTTTACTATCAAAACGTAAACAAACCTTTCACTCTACACGACCCGTTGACCTTTCGTCGTGTGCGTCTGATTGGTGAGCTTTGTCACGTGATCTATTAAAACCAAATCACCGCGAAATTCAAATACCATCGCACATTGATAAGTAAGCCCATTTTTATTTTACGTTTTCTGTCAAACGTCAAAGAATTGATAAAAGAAAAGTTGTGTGGAAATACAAAGTAATACTAGAAGAATTAGATTATGTAGTTTGTTTTCCGCCTGAAAATCGTCGGGATGGAGCAACAGAAGCAAGCTTGCTAGAAATTTCACATCACGGCCTATATGAATTTGTCTGACATTTTTATCAATGAACCAAACAGCATTGTTTTTTTTTCCAATTTGTTTATTATAAATTGTAGCCGCCCGTAAAACGTAACCGTAAGAAAAAGATAAAACGTTTTGTTTAGTAAAGCTATATGACGCCATGACGTCATAATTTTTATGGCGTCATAGTTGGGACCATAGAAATATATTTCTAAGGTTGGGACCCACAATGGCGCCTGTAAATGAGTTGTCGTAACTTTCCCTATACTGGGCTTTGTTGCAGACCGCCCAAGGGCGGGAGCGCCACGTGTGACGTCACTCCAGGAAGATCAGGCAATACGATTACGTCATCTTAGAAAAAGATTTGTCACTGCAACATCCACAAGTAGAGAGGTGTTTAATGGAAGGGTAACTGCACCTACTGTTCGAAATCGCTTTCAGGCTGCTGGTCTTCGAGCTCGAAGGCCCTATAATGGACCAATATTGACACCTCTTCATCGCCGTAACCGACTTGTGTAGGCCACAAGACAAATAAGATTAACTCAAAGACAGTGGAATTCGGTTGTCTTTAGTGACGAATCTCGATTCACTTTGAGATTTGCCGATGGCAGGGTCCGAGTGAACTGCAGACGACGTGAACGTTACGCTCAAGAATGCGTCAGAGAAGTTGACCGATTTAGTGGCGGCAGCGTCATGGTTTGGGGTTCTTTTTGTGCACATGGACGTTCTCCTCTTGTTGTTGTCCAAGGGAACTTAAATGCTGTCCAGTACAGGGTTCATGTTTTGCAACCTTTTCTTCTTCCGTTTATGCAAAGACATGGGCCTGGGCTAACGTTTCAACAAGACAATGCTCGACCTCATACGGCAATTGCTTCCCATAATTTTTTTAAGAAATGCCGGTGTCCAAGTCCTGGATTGGCCGTTGCTTAGCCCCGACCTTAATCCTATTGAACACATCTGGGACTAATGCTCTGAGATCCATGAGAAAACGTTGTGTGGCAGTACGAGACGCTAGAGGAGGCCACAACTGTTACTAAACACTTTATTCCGATTGTTCTCTAAGTCTGTGAATTTCATTTTGGGGGGTACTGTGACATCAAGAACGTTATCAATGTCAAGAACGTTTTCAATGTCAAGGACTTTCGGCGAGACGTATTCTTGCTTTCTGTTGATGTCAAGGTTGTCTGTGCACAACATAACACTAAAATAGTTGCCTTAAACCAAATATTAAACAAACTAACAGAGCATGAAACCAGCCCCCAATTTCATCACAGTTACAAAAGTTACATATGCTATTACTTGTCTGGATGTTGCTATACCTTCCTTTCGCTATTTGTTAATTCGTGAGCACAAATTTTGTATATATCAATGTTTTAGCGGCAAAATGTGAAATCAACTCTTTCGCACTGAGGGTTTAGAGCTGCACACACCTAAATATTTTGTTAAATTGTTTGCGTTTTTCCACTTGCAATTCACGATATAATGACTATATGAATAAAATAAAACCAAGTACGAACAATGCAAACCATTAGAGAAAATTCGAAGTCCTTAAAAACGTTATAGGCAAAATAGTGTAATCATCAAATGGACTGTTCACCGTGTACAAAATACACGACAAACAATATGATGTACATTTTCTAAGAACATACTGTCATCTTCTAATGTTAGTGCTAATTTCGGTTAACAAAATGAGCTAAGTGTTTACAGGTTATAAGCACATTACGGTTCATTGATCGTAGCCAAATAAAACACTGGCCTAGATATTACGTAATGGTCTTGATTGGGCAAAACATGTGACATGTGATCGTCAAAGCAGAAAATGAACGATGATTCGACCGAATCGTTCGTCCGAATCAATCGGCGTCAAAATTGTAGAATTCATTAGCCAATCGTCACTCATATCGAGAAGTCACATGATTGTTTGAAGACATTGACGCCGCCATGTTTTAATCATGTGACGTGAAAGCCGAAGCAATCGACTACTGAATCGGGCGAAGCATTCAGCTGGTGTGTCCACCCATTCCGCCGAATAAAATTTGGCACCGATTGATTCCGCCGAATGATTCGGCTAATGTGTCCACTGCTTAACATTTCTTACAAGTTGAAACTTTCATGAGCTTTGCATGACGTATCAACCATTCTATATCCTTAAATATCGCTAAAATTATTGTCAAGGAAAAATGTCAAAATTTCTAACTAAGACACTAATTCCAAAGAGCAGTCTGGCAGCATGAACTCTGTAAAATTTCATGATTGGCGTCGCCTTTAAGTCTCCAGAAAAGTTCCGTTCGACTTATTAATTCCACCTTACTTGTGGTTCTGTAACCTCTAATCTAAAATGCACGTTCGATCTCATCTCATTTAGTACATGCCACAAAAAAATCCAATTGACTTATTTATGATATCCACATTCTTTATGATACAATTCCTTTTTAAATTGGCTTTCTCTGAAATAAAATTTGGCAAAATCATACGTAACATATAAGCATGAAATGTATTTAGCAAGTTTTATTTGATTTCCAGCGAAAAGGAGCCGTGCTATAATAATAAAAAGAACTAGATCTGCTACTGTCCCATGCAGATATGAAAGCTTTCATATTCACAGCCACTTTCTGTCACATGTCATGTGTCATATAAATAATCCGAACAAGAAAAAATAAATCATTAAAATCGGTCACAATCTAGTGAAGTTAATGTGATATTAATGTTATTTTTCACTCGTAAACAATTTTGTCGGCACGAAAAACGTCATAGGCGAAATTTGAATTTTTGAAAAAGTCAAATACCAAAAGTTCGACCTGTATCCCGGCTATCCTGAAATGTATACATTTCAGACATAGGAAATGCATTGAACAAACTATGCCCTACTGTGTTTGTTTAAAAGCCAATAAATGTCGATTTTTCACTATGTTTCATATTAACTTCAAAATGGCGACCATCAGTTGACCTAAATCAAAATTCTGCTCTGAACGTTTTTAAGGGTTTCCTTCAAGGATTCAGAAAATGTAACTCCCATATCTGTAAGTGCAATATCACAAAAGTTCTATTGTTTTTTCACGTTTCAAGATGGTGACACATCCGGTTCGATCGACAAACTCCATGTTTTGTGTACGAATCAGTAATTACTTGTCTAGTATCGAATATAAAAATTAGGTCATTCTGACCTTTATTTCGACGATTTTTTTTCTTCAAAAATTGGATTCTTAATTTCACCAAGGTGAGATAATTTAGAAAACTTTAAAAGTCATTTTTCAAGTCGCATCACTAATGTCTACTTACATACTAAATTTCATGAAAATCGTACAACTATTAAAGACGTTGTCAAGTTGGTCTCAACTTCCGGTTCGAAATCACAGCGCGAATTTTCGAATATTACAAAACTTTTGAAAAAAAATAACCTCCCCCTGACCAGCTTAATCGTTCGCAATAAACGTTTGCCCTCTAAAATCGGCAAATTGCTGACTTTAAAGTGAGAAACATTACAACCGGGCGAAATTTCCTGTTTTATCACTTTTACAGTACATCTGATTACCAACCGATTATAACAAAACTTTAAAAATAAAAGAGAAAGAGAGAAATGCGGCTTAACGTCCATTCCACACAAACTAGGTCATTTCAGGGCTAACATATGTTTTTTAATTTTATTTAAAAACTTCCCTTGTGCATACGGGTCTTCAGGAGTGGGAGGAAACCGAAGGACACGGAGAAAACCCACGCACGAGGTTGGACACCATACTCCATGTCACGTGCAACCTGGAAATCGAAACGACGCCGGTTGACTTAATGACAGATGTTACGATACAGCGCGCACATGTTAACCATTCAGCCTCCCTAAATCGGGAAATTGCTGACTTATAGCAAGAAACATTTCAACCGGGCATTTCCATCGAAACAACGCCAGTTGACTCAATGACAGACGTTACGATACAGAACGCAGGTGCTAACCATTCAGCCACGTAACCTACCTAAATTTGGAAAATTGCTGACCTACAGCGAGAAACATTTCAACCGGGCGAAAATTTCTATTTTAACAGTTTAATTTGTACGGTACCTTTAATCATCAACCGAATATTTCAAAACTTTTAAAAATTAGCTCGCCCTGACCAACTTTATTGTTCGCAATAACCGTTTGCCCCTTAAAATCGGCAAATTGCTGACTTTAAAGTGAGAAACATAACAACCGGGCAAAATTTTCTGTTTTATCACTTTTACAGCACCTTTGATTACCAACCGATTATAACAAAACTTTAAAAATAAAAGAGAAAGAGAAAAATGCGGCTTAACATCCATTCGACACAAACAAGGTCATTTCGGAACCAACATATGTTTATTAATTTTATTTAAAAACTAGTCTTTCGTCACATTTTGCATTGAGTATATATATTCATTTGTCCATCCATAATTTAAATGAATTAATCCTGTGATCTTCCGATGTTGATGTTATTCTACTTTCGATTTATTTATAAATAACCGTTAGTCTCGCGAATGAACGTCATGTTCGCGAGTAGGCGTTTTTGCAAGGTATTACGGGAGTTCTCGTTCCACGCTATTTTACGGGATTTCATATTGCATATAAGCTGTTCACAGCGCATTTTCATTAGATTAACATAGATCTCCGGTTGAGAGCTCGACTTATAATCTCAAGGGCAAGGTAAAGTGACACCATTTTGTCACAGGTACCAGTCAAATCGTCCACAAGCAAAGTCACAACACCTGAAATGATGAAAAAATTATTTCAAAAACCAAAACAAGGGCCCTTGGATACAAAAGTCTAAAATAAAAAACATTACTCACAGACCATTTTTTTACTACCACTGGCGCTTTAAACTCATTCTAAGATCACTGAGGCCTAAATTTATAGTGAAAATCTCGCAAAATGTCCAACCAACGCGGTTACACCTACAACATTTATTTTAACTTTCTGACGTTACTTATTACGCTCAACTATTGTCCCATGGTGTGTACAACAACCGTCAAGACTCGCTTTTTCAATTAACCCCTCTCTATTAATGTAATACGTATTTCATTACGTTAGGTACATACTCGCATGTGCTTTAGCCATATGATTTTGTTATTTCGTCTCCACCTTCTTGTCCAGAGACCCTCCGTTGACATACTGAAGCACGAAAAATCGCCAGGTTGATCAAACCTCCTGGCCGAATACAAATCGTGGGGGATCAATTATTTACATACCTATGTATTTTTTAAAGCCCTAACCTTTTCTTTTACTTTCTGATCACCCATCAAATACAATACATAGTTCCGAAAACAGTGCAAATGACCTTCACCTTATACAGACATTACTCCGCGTTCAGTGAGTTTCTGTCTTAATTTTATAATTCGCTTTAGTATGTGTCATATTATGTGTTATAATGTTTGTCATATATCAGCAAGAGTATGTTGCCTCTATTACAATTTGTTGATGAAGTGTAACTTAGGGAATTCACATTGGCTGCATCGGACTATTGGCATTCGCTGCAGCACTTCCAGAAGATGTCATTTGGCCCTCAAATGTCAACAATTACGAAATTTGGCAAAAGCTTTATTTTGTGAATATTTTGAGAGAAATGATTTGTAAGGAGAAAAATTGAAAGGTACTGTAGCATCATGTTGCATGGATGTCACTTGTAATCGGATAGCCGATCGCTGGAGAAGTGTTTTTTTTTTTCGAAGGGTGGAATGAACTGTCAAAAAAGTTTGTACATGTGTAGCGTGTACCAAGCTCAAGAGAATTAAACATACATTATGGGAGAGCAAAAACTGACTTTTGTCGGTCTTCCTTTGGGCCTCAGATGTCATAGAAATTATAAATTAGATCTTCATTTAAACAACAAGCCCAAAATGAACACTGTAGACCCACGGATGGCTTGGATTGGGCTCGGATTGAAACAGGATTTCGTCGACTGATTTAATCACTATGGCGTCGTGGGTGGGGTTTCTCCTTGACGTTGACGTCATCATACTTCCGGAAATTATTCATAAAAGACAGTGATGACCGAGGCTATACACAAGCTTCACTAGATACCGTTTAAACATTACTTGATGACCGAGACTATGTAGGTGGAGTTAACGCCTGTCAATCAACAATCGGCCATAGTGGGAAAAGGGTGTCGATGATTTTAACTACCATTTCTAGTAAAAAATTATAGTGGTAACAACTTTGTTCAGGATAAAGTTATTTGACTGAAATTTTCAATATATTCTTGTTTCAACATCTATTTTTGAACTTTTATAGCAAGAATGGCTAACTCCTTGTCAAAATCTCCCATAATGTATCTTTAAGTAAAAATACAGCGAATAACGGTAAACCGGAAGTTAAATATCCATCATGGATGCCTATGGTGAACGCTGTCGCTATTTGTTTTTATTCTGTAAAATCTTGCTTATTCTGTCGTTTTTACATGGATTGGTTACAACATGACTTCGAAAATAAATCCACCCATGTTTATAATGTATAATGATTTAATTTTAGCCGATATTATTCGATCTGTAGAAAATGGACCAAAGCCGACCCGATGAAACGGCATTCCATTATTAATATTATTGACTGACATAAAATAAAACAGCAGGTTTTTTAAAAGCAGAATTCTATATGTCAATGTATACATATTGTACCAACAAAAAATATTTCACATAAAAACTACAGTTAAATGTCAGGCCAACGTAGTGTCACTGACATAGAACATAATGTCATGCAATATTGTTTAAAATTGTAAAAGTTTTAACTTTGTCACTAGTAATTATCAGTGGGTATGAAAACTAATCCTTTGCACTGGTTATATTAATATATTTTTCTATGAAAGCTGTTTACGATAGACTCTGAAGCAGAGGCCTCATGCATTCATATAAAAAATTGTTACCCAAACGATAAACAAAAATAGAAAGAAGCTAGCAATAAACAATTGTTGTTTGAAACTTTCCAAATATTATATAATACCAATATTGTTATATTTTAAATATAAATAACCAATATCTATTTATTATTATATAATACCATATATTGTTATTATTTTATATAAATAACTATCATCTATTTATTTTTTGATTTATTAAGAATTGAATTGAATTGAATTGTTTTTTATTTGTTGGATTAAATCTTAAAAAGCCTTTTTGTAATTTTACTATTTAATATCTATTTTCAGGTATGGGTAAACAAAGCAGTTGCATAAGAAAAAAATTTTACTTTCTTACAATTTCATTTTTTTTTTCAATTAAAAAAAAAATTTAACTTTTAATAAATCATATTAAAAGTATTATATTTATATGGTTAGATTCAGTTTCTCTGCAGCGTCCCCACGGTGGTGTATGTTAGTCCCAAAATGACACAGTCTGAGTCAAGTGTAGTTATAACCCTCTCTACACATATCTTTCTTTCTATTCATCCATGTATCTTCCTTTTTCCCTGCTTGAAATGTATATTTTAGGATTTGTATGATGGGCGCAAATGTTTGATATGGAGAAATAGCAAACAATCGTCAATTTTAAGCTTTACCATGGTCATTGACAATCATTATTTCTGCTAAAAGGGGGTCTTATTTGTTATCTGAATGATTGTAAATTTTATAAGGAGAAACCAAACTATGATTATACCAAGTTTCATGTTAATTATTTGGAAAATAAATTTTTTACATTGCACTGAAGTCAAATTACCACTTTTTGGACCAGATTTCAATTTTGGACCGAAAAAACAATATTAATAAAAATTGAATATTTCAAAAAGTATCAGTCCGATTCTAAAAATTTAAACGGTTTTGAAATTCTAATGTTTGGCCAATTACTTCTGCCAAGTTTCAAAGCAATTGCTCAAAAAAAAAAATTTGGTTGGTACATGCTAACATGTGGTTTCGTCGTCAAGTGACTTCAAATTCGTTGAATAAATTTTATTTTCATATTGGTAAGTACACACTGCATTCTTGCATTGCAACTTATATTGTGGTGATATCCATTTGAGAATATAATAGTTTTTAATGGCTTGTCCTGTATTTAGTTTGGGACTACGGAACGCCATAGGTAGCAGGTGCCAAAGACGACAGTCTTCAGTTTATGGCAGCGGCTAAATACCACGCTTCAAAATACCACGCTCGCCTTACTGCTTCTATACACACGGAACGTGGTACGCTTTTTCGGTACCACTTTCTATTTAATTATAGGGATTTTACATTATATAAAGCTAATTTTGCAAATTATGTTGATCATTTAATCAATTTTGATGTTTTTATTGGTGATATTTACACTTAATCTTAAAATAAATTACAATACAGATAGCCGATCGGTCGGTTAATGCATTGAGCCGTACCTATGCTATACTGTTTATAATACGGTGTAACCGTTATTATACCCTATTCAAAAAGACCCTACGTGGTATATTGGAATATTATGTATGCGACTATGCATAGATATGAAACAAAACCCGAAGGTAAAAACTAACGTTGTATAATCCTGTATAGGGGCGATAAGAAAGGGCGATAAGTTGACAGTAATAGAATTGGTATTCCGGGGCCGAGATAACCGTACCACGTTCGCCTTGCTAGTGCTATACAAACGGAATGTGGAACGCGACTTCGGTACCACGTTCTTTTTATTTATAGAGATTTTACATTATTTGCAAGGCTCTACATGGCGACTAAAACACTCGCCATGGCGACCAAATATATTTTCTGGCTAGTTAAAATTTTCACTTGAGTCGCCAGCTGGCGACTGTAAGTTTTTTTTCTCGTTTTAAAATAATTACAAAGTTTATTTTACAAAATTGAAATTGTTTATTCAGCGCTTCGTAAAACCGGAACTTACTAGGGGAAATAACTCCAATTTAACGACATTATTTACGACATTCGTATATTTTCTTACCATGTGTCGAAAATCGTTCTAACTTCTAACTTATGGCAATGTATACAAAATGGCCGACTACGCATGTAGTTGACCCATATTTCTAATAATTCTCACCCATACATTAAAGTTATACCCTATATATTAACAAAATGCATAAAAAACAAAATCTTTTAAGCTCTTTCTTTAAAAAAAAAGGAAGATTCCTCTCTAACACTGTCTTCTGACGGAAATCTAGCCGGTAGTGGCAGTAGTTCAACTACGAGTCAAAGTGACCTAATTGTTGTTACTGACACTACTGACATCGTTATGTCTAGTGCTTCGAGTTCTAATGTAATTATTAAAATTAAAATTCATTTAAATCAAAACTGGTGTTCTTTTTTCTGCATTGTTTTATATTTAGCATAATGATAAAGATTAAAAAAACAACGCGTAATATCTAGTACCGTAGTGATTTACGTTGCAGACTACAGTTAATAATAGCATTGTAATTTCTGGCAACTAAAATTTTGGTGCTGGCTAGTAAATTTTTAGCATTTAGTAGCCAGTGAAGACTAAATTTTCCATGCCCATATTGACCCTTGATTATTTGTAGTAAATTTCTCAAATTATGTTGATTATTTAATCCATTTTGATGTTTTTATAGGCCACATTTACACTTTATGCTAAAATTAATTATAATACAGATAACCGATCGGTAATAATACTGTGTAAATTTAAAAAGACCCAACGTGGTATATTGGAAATTAAATGAAATGGGGTTTAACGTCCTACTGTTCCGCTCCGACCGGGCTAATGAAAACGGGCATATCAGTACCTCGCTCGACTTTCTCTGTCTACAAAAACGAAGCGTGGTACGCGACTTTGGCTTATTTTTCAAATTGGATCATTTTGATGTTTTTATAGGCCATATACTGTATCCGATTTAAAAAGACCCTACGTGGTATATTGGGTAGATATGAAATAAAACTTGGCAAGTAAAACGGGGTATAATAAAATATGTGGATTTTACGAGAGTACCTTGAGAGGAATATAGTTAAACAAAAGTGGTATAATAAAATCCGGTGCTGAGATAACCGTACCACGCTCGCCTTGCTGGATCTATAAAACCGGAACGTGGTACCCGACTTCGGTAAAAAAGAATCGTGGTAAAATAGAATCCAAGCCTGAGACAACCGTACCACACTCGCCTTGCTGATTCTATACAAACGGAACATTGTACGCGACTTTGGTTCTATACAAACGGAACATGGTGCGCCATGTGGTATAATAGAATCAGAGACTGAGATAATCGTACCACGCTCACCTTACTGGTTCTATGCAAACGGGACGTGGTACGCGACTTCGGTTAAAAAAACGTGGTATAATAGAATCAGAGACTGAGATAATCGTAACAAGCTCGCCTTACTTGTTCTATACAAACGGAACGTGGTACGAAACTTAGGTTCAAAAACGTAGTATAATAGAATCCGAGACTGAAATAATCGTACCACGCTCGCCTTACTTGTTCTATACATAAACGGAACGTTGTAGCGACTTCGGTAAAAAAAAAAAAGGTGGTATACTAGAATCAGTGACTGGTATAACCATGGCACGCTCGCCTACTGGTTGTACACAAACGGAACGTGGTGCGCGACTTCGATACAAGAAAAGTGGTAAAATAGAATCCAAGACTGAGATAACCGTAATTAGAACCAAAGACTTGGATAACCACGCCCGGCTTACTACTTTTATACAACTGAAACGTGGTAAATTCGCTCTACTTCTCCTATACAATTGAAACGTGGTACGCGGCTTTGGTACCACGTCCTTTTTAATAATAGGGATTTTACATTTTTCGATGCAGATTTTGCAAATTGTGTTGATTATTTGATCCATTTTGATATTTTATAGGCCACTTAGGTACAAAAAACGTGGTATACTAGAATCAGAGACTGTGATAACCGTAGCACGCTCGCCGTATACTGGTTCTATACAAATGGAACGTGGTACGCGACTTCGGTACAAAAAACGTGGTATAATAGAAACCGAGACAGAGATAACCGTACCATGCTCGCCTGGCAGGTTCTGTACAAACGAAACGTGGTACGCGACTTCGGTACAAAAACGTGGTAAACTAGAAACCGAGAGCAAGATAACGGTAACTAGAAACCGATACTGAGATAACCGTACCACACCCGGCTTACTACTTCTATACAACTGAAACGTATTATGCTCGCCTTACTTCTCATATGCAATTGAAACGTGGTACTAGGCTAATTGGTACCATGTCTTTTTTTAATTATAGAGATTTATACATTATTCAAAGCAGATTTTGCAAATTGTGTTAATTATTTAATACATTTTCATGTTTTATACTATAGGCCATATTTACACTTTATGACCATAGGGATACTAATAAATGTACTGAGACAATCGTAACAGTACCACGCTCGTCTTACTGATTCTATACAAACGGAACGGTGTACATGACTTCGGTACAAAAAACGTGGTATAATAGAATCCGAGACGGAGATAACCGTACTACGCTTGCCTGACAGGCTCTATACAAACGAAACGTGGTACGCGACTTGGGTACAAAAACGTGGTAAATTAGAACCCGCAACCAAGATAACGGTAACTAGAAACCGATACTGAGATAACCCTACCACGCCCGGCTTACTACTTCTATACAACTGAAACGTGTTATGCTCGCCTTACTTCTCATATACAATTGAAACGTGGTACTCGGCTTTGGTACCACGTCTTTTTTTAATTATAGGGATTTTACATTATTCGTAGCAGATTTTGCAAATTGTGTGGATTATTTAATCCATTTTGATGTTTTAACTATAGGCCATATTTACACTTTATGATAAAATAAATTATCGTGTAACATAATGCGTTTCAGCGCCATTTGTAACTAGGGACTCGAAGAACGAGGCTAGACTTATTCCACAAGTCATGTTAAACGGTGACCGCATATTCTTATCTGGAGAACATGTGCAATAAACGTAATCGACGTAGACTGATATAACCAGACGCTAGAGATTGCCATTCGATTTCGCCGAACCTAACTGATTAGAAATTACTGTAAAAACAGAAACGATTGAATGTAAATCAGTTTATTTTCATTCATATTACATTAATTAATATATGCGTTGCGACCCATTTGTGTTAATGTCGAGGTCCCAGATATTAGCGATTGAGCCCCTTTATTTATAGGGATTTACATTTGTACCGAAGTCGCGTACCACGTTCCATTTGTATAGAACAAGTATAGGGCGAGCGTGGCACGGTTATCTCAGTCACTGATTCTATTATATCATTGGATTAAATAATCAACATAATTTGAGAAATACGACAAATTCGCGTACCACGTTTCGTTTGTATCAAAGTAGTAAAGCCAGCGTGGTACCGTTATCTCAGTCTCGGATTCTATTATACCACGTTTTTTTTTTTGTACCGAAGTCGCGTACCACGTTCCGTTTGTATAGAACCAGTACAAGGCGGGCGTGCCATGGTTATCCCAGTCTCTGATTCTAGTATACCACTCTTTTTTTTTACCGAAGTCGCGTATAACTTTTCGTTTGTATAGAACCAGTAGAATGAGCGTTATACGGTTATCTCAGTCTCGGATTCTATTATACCACATTTTTGAACTGAAGTCGCATACCACGTTCCGTTTGTATAGAATCGGTACAAGGCGAGCGTGCCACGATTATCCCAGTCTCTGATTCTAGAATACCACTCTTTTTTTTTACCGAAGTCGCATATAACTTTTCGTTTGTATAGAACCAGTAGGATGAGCGTTGTACGGTTATCTCAGTCTCGAATTCTATTATACCACCTTTTTTCGTACCGAAGTCGCGTACCACGTTCCATTTGTATAGAACACGTAAAATGAGCGTAGTACGATTATATAAGTTTCGGATTCTATTATACAACATTTTTTTGTATCGAAGTCGCGGGCCACGTTTTTCTAGCCCCAGTTAGACGATCGTGGTGCGATTATCTCAGTCTCAGATTCTATTATACCACGTCTTTGAACCGAAGTTGCGTACCGTGTTCCGTTTGTAAAGAACCAGTAAGGCGAGGGTGGTACGATTATCTCATTCTCGGATTCTATTATAAAACATTTTTTGTACCAAAGTCGCGTACCACGCCCTGTTTGTATAGAACCAGTAAAGCAAGTATGGTACGATTATCTCATTCTCGGATTCTTTTATACCACGTTTTTTGCATCGAAGTCGCGCAACATGTTCCCTTTTTATAGAACCAGTACAATTATCTCAGTCTCGGATTCTATTAAACCACGTTTTTGATCCCAAGTTTCGTACCACATTCCGTGTGTATAGAACCAGTAAGGCGAGCTTGGTACGATTATCTCAGTCTCGGATTCTATACTATACTACCGAAGTCGCTTACCACGTTCCGGTTGTATAGAACCTGTAAGGTGAGCGTGGTACGATTATCTCAGTCCCTGATTCTATTATACCACGTTTTTTGAACCGAAGTCGCGTACCACGTTCCGTTTGTATAGAACCAGTAAGGCGAGCGTGGTACGATTATCTCAGTCTCTGATTCTATTATACCACGTTTTTTGAACCGAAGTCGCGTACCACGTTCCGTTTGTATAGAACCAGTAAGGCGAGCGTGGTACGATTATCTCAGTCTCGGGTTCTGTTATACCACGTTTTTGAACCCAAGTTTCGTACCACGTTCCGTTTGTATAGAACAAGTAAGGCGAGCTTGGTACGATTATCTCAGTCTCTGATTCTATTATACCACGTTTTTTTAACAGAAGTCGCGTACCACGTCCCGTTTGCATAGAACCAGTAAGGCGAGCGTGGTACGATTATCTCAGTCTCTGATTCTATTATACCATGTTTTTTGAACTGAAGTGGCGCACCATGTTCCGTTTGTATAGAACCAGTACGATTATCTCACTCTCGGATTCTATTATACCACATTTTTGAACCGAAGTCGCGTACCACGTTCCGTTTGTATAGAACCAGTAAGGCGAGCGTGGTACGGTTATCTCAGTCCTTGATTCTATTATAAAACATTTTTTGTACCGAAGTCGCGTACCACGTCCCGTTTGTATATTCTAGTTCGGTACCATGTCCTTTTTATTTATAGGGATTTAGCATTATATGTAGTAAATTTTGATTATTTAATCCATTTTGATGTTTTTATAGGCCACATTTACACTTTATGTTTAATCTAATACTGAGTAAAAGTTAATAAACTATTCCCTATTTAGAAAGACTTTACGTGGTATATTGGAAATGAAATGAAATGGGGTTTAACGTCCTACTGTTGTGCTCCGACTGGGCAAATGAAAACGTGCATATCAGTACCTCACTCGACTTTCTCCGTCTACAAAAACGAAACGTGGTACGCGACTTTGGCTTTTTTTCAAATTATGTTGATAATTTAATCCATTTTGATGATTTTATAGGCCATATACTGTACCCTATAGAAAAAAAAAGCCTTAGGGTATAGTGGGTAGATATGAAATAAAACGTGACAAGTAAAACGGGGTATAATAAAATACGTGGATGATAAAATACGTGGATGATACGAGAGTACCGTGAGTTGATAGTTAAACAGAGCGTGGTATAATGGAATCTGTGACTGCTACTTCGGTCCAAAAAATGTGGTATAATAGAATCCGAAACTGACATAATCGTACCACGCTCGCCTTACTGGTTCTATACAAACGGAACATGGTACGCGACTTCTGTTCAAAAACGTGGTATAATAGAATCGAAAACTGAGATAATCATACCACGCTCGCCTTACTGGTTCTATACAAACGGAACGTGGTATAATAGATTCAGAGACTGGGATAATCATACCACGCTCGCCTTACTGTTTTTTTTTTAAAAACGGAACGCGGTACGCAACTTCGGTTCAAAAACGTGGTATAATAGTTAGAACAAGTAAGGCGAGCTTGGTACGATTATCTCAGTCTCTGATTCTATTATACCACGTTTTTTTAACCGAAGTCGCGTACCACGTCCCGTTTGCATAGAACCAGTAAGGCGAGCGTGGTACGATTATCTCAGTCTCTGATTCTATTATACCACGTCCTGTTTGCATAGAACTAGTAAGACGTGCGTGGCACGATTATCCCAGTCTCGGATTCTATTATACCACCTTTTTGAACCGAAGTCGTGTACCACGTTCCGTTTGTATAGAAACAGTAATTTGAGCGTGGTACGATTATCACTTCTATTATACATTGTACCACTTTTTTGTAGAATACCAGACTGAGATGATCGTACCACGCTCGCTTTACTGGTTCTATACAAACGGAATGTGGTACGATCATCTCAGTCTTGTATTCTATTAGATCACGTTTTTGAACCGAAGTCGCGTACCACGTTCCGAGCGTGGTACGATTATCTCAGTCTTGGATTCTTTTATAAAACATTTTTTGTACCTAAGTCGTGTACCACGTCCCGTTCATAGAACCAGTAAGGCGAGCGTGATACGATTATTTCAGTCTCGGATTCTAGTTCGGTACCACGTCCTTTTTATTTATAGGGATTTAGCATTATATGTAGTAAATTTTGATTATTTAATCCATTTTGATGTTTTTGTATAGGCCACATTTACTCTTTATGTTCAATCTAATACTGAGTAAAAGTTAATAAACTATTCCCTATTTAGAAAGACTCTACGTGGTATATTGGAAATGAAATGAAATGGGGTTTAACGTCCTACTGTTGTGCTCCGACTGGGCTAATGAAAACGTGCATATCAGTACCTCACTCGACTTTCTCCGTCTACAAAAACAAAACGTGGTACGCGACTTTGGCTTATTTTTCAAATTATGTTGATAATTTAATCCATTTCGGTGCCTTTATAGGCCATATACTGTACCCCATATAAAAAAAAAGCATTGTGGTATAGTGGGTAGATATGAAATAAAGCGTGGCAAGTAAAACAGGGCATAATAAAATACGTGGATGATACGAGAGTACATTGAGTTGATAGTTAAACAAAACGTGCTATAATGGAATCCCAGACCGAGATAACCGTACCACGCTCCGAAACAGATAATCATGGATTAAATAATTTTAAAAAATGTACTACATATAATGCTAAATCCCTATAAATGAAAAGGACGTGGTACCGAACTAGAATCCGAGACTGCGATAATCATACTTCACTCGCCTTACTGGTTCTGTACAAACGGGACGTGGTACGCGACTTCGGTACAAAAAATGTTTAATAATAGAATCTAGGACTGTACAAACGGGACGTGGTACGCGACTTCGGTACAAAAAATGTTTAATAATAGATTCCAGGACTGAGATAATCGTACCACGCTCGGAACGTGGTACGCGACTTCGGTTCAAAAACGTTATGTAATAGAATACGAGACTGAGATGATCGTGTAAGAATCCGAAACTGAGATGATCGTACCACGTTCCGTTTGTATAGAACCAGTAAGGCGAGCGTGGTACGATCATCTCAGTCTCGGATTTTACAAAAAACGTGGTACAATGTATAATAGAAGCAGAGACTGCGATAATCGTACCACGCTCAAATTACTGGTTCTATACAAACGGAACGTGGTACACGACTTCGGTTCAAAAAGGTGGTATAATAGAATCCCAGACTGGGATAATCATGCCACGCACGTCTTACTAGTTCTATGCAAACGGGACGTGGTACACGATTCCGGTACCACGTTCCGTTTGTATGGAACCAGTAAGGCGAGCGTGGTATGATTATCTCAGTCTCGGATTCTATTATACCAAGTTTCTATTGTACCGAAGTCGCGTAACACGTTCCGTTTGGATAGAGCCAGTATAAGGCGAGCATGCCACGGTTATCCCAGTCTCTGATTCTAGTATACCACGTTTTTGAACCGAAGTTGCGTACCGCGTTCCGTTTTTTTAAAAAACCAGTAAGGCGAGCTTGGTATGATTATCCCAGTCTCTGAATCTATTATACCACGTCCCGTTTGTATAGAACCAGTAACGCGAGCGTGGTATGATTATCTCAGTTTCGGATTCTATTATACCACGTTTTTGAACTAAAGTCGCGTACCACGTTCTGTTTGTATAGAACCAGTAAGGCGAGCGTGGTACGATTATCTCAGTTTCGGATTCTATTATACCACGTTTTTGGACCTAAGTCTTACTAGTTCTATGCAAACGGGACGTGGTACGCGACTTTGGTACCACGTTCCGTTTGTATAGAACCAGTAAGGTGAGCGTGGTACGGTTATCTCAGTTTCGGATTCTATTATACCAAGTTTCTATCGTACCGAAGTCGCGTACCACGTTCCGTTTGTATAGAGCCAGTGTAAGGCGAGCGTGCCACGGTTATCCCAGTCTCTGATTCTAGTATACCACGTTTTTGAACGGAAGTTGCGTACCGCATTCCGTTTTTTAAAAAACCAGTAAGGCGATCGTGGTATGATTATCCCAGTCTCTGAATCTATTATACCACGTTTCGTTTGTATAGAACCAGTAACGCGAGCGTGGTATGATTATCTCAGTTTCGGATTCTATTATACCACGTTTTTGAACCGAAGTCGAGTACCACGTTCCGTTTGCATAGAGCCAGTATAAGGCGAGCGTGCCACGGTTATCCCAGTCTCTGATTCTAGTATACCACGTTTTTGAACCGAAGTTGCGTACCGCGTTCCGTTTTTTAAAAAAAAAAAACAGTAAGGCGAGCGTGGTATGAGTATCCCAGTCTCTGAATCTATTATACCACGTTCCGTTTGTATAGAACCAGTAACGCGAGCGTGGTATGATTATCTCAGTTTCGGATTCTATTATACCACGTTTTTGAACCGAAGTCGCGTACCACATTCCGCTTGTATAGAACCAGTAAGGCGAGCGTGGTACGATATCTCAGTTTCGGATTCTATTATACCACGTTTTTTGGACCTAAGTCTTACTAGTTCTATGCAAACGGGACGTGGTACGCGACTTTGGTACCACGTTCCGTTCATATAGAACCAGTAAGGCGAGCGTGGTATGATTATCTCAGTCTCGGATTCTATTATACCAAGTTTCTATTGTACCGAAGTCGCGTCCTACGTTCCGTTTGTATAGAGCCAGTGTAAGGCGAGCGTGCCACGGTTATCCCAGTCTCTGATTCTAGTACACCACGTTTTTGAAACGAAGTTGCGTACCGCGTTCCGTTTTTTAAAAAACAAGTAAGGCGAGCGTGGTATGATTATCCGAGTCTCTGAATCTATTATACCACGTTCCGTTTGTATAGAACCAGTAACGCGAGCGTGGTATGATTATCTCAGTTTCGGATTCTATTATACCTCGTTTTTGAACCGAAGTCGCGTACCACGTTCCGTTTGTATAGAACCAGTAAGGCGAGCGTGGTACGATTATCTCAGTTTCGGATTCTATTATGCCACATTTTTTGGACCGAAGTCTTACTAGTTCTATGCAAACGGGACGTGGTACGCGACTTTGGTACCACGTTCCGTTCATATAGAACCAGTAAGGCGAGCGTGGTATGATTATCTCAGTCTCGGATTCTATTATACCAAGTATCTATTGTACCGAAGTCTCGTCCTACGTTCCGTTTGTATAGAGCCAGTGTAAGGCGAGCGTGCCACGGTTATCCCAGTCTCTGATTCTAGTACACCACGTTTTTGAAACGAAGTTGCGTACCGCGTTTCGTTTTTTAAAAAACAAGTAAGGCGAGCGTGGTATGATTATCCGAGTCTCTGAATCTATTATACCACGTTCCGTTTGTATAGAACCAGTAACGCGAGCGTGGTATGATTATCTCAGTTTCAGATTCTATTATACCTCGTTTTTGAACCGAAGTCGCGTACCACGTTCCGTTTGTATAGAACCAGTAAGGCGAGCGTGGTACGATTATCTCAGTTTCGGATTCTATTATGCCACATTTTTTGGACCGAAGTCTTACTAGTTCTATACAAACGGGACGTGGTACGCGACTCTGGTACCACGTTCCGTTCATATAGACGTTGTAAGGCGAACGTGGTATGATTATCTCAGTCTCGGATTCTATTATATCAAGTTTCTATTTTTACCGAAGTTGCGTACCACGTTCCGTTTGTATAGAGCCAGTATAAGGCGAGCGTGCCACGGTTATCCCAGTCTCTGATTCTAGTATACCACGTTTTTGAACCGAAGTTGCGTACCGCGTTACGTTTTTTAAAAAACCAGTAAGGCGAGCTTGGTATGATTATCCCAGTCTCTGAATCTATTATACCGCGTTCCCTTTGTATAGAACCAGTAACGCGAGCGTGGTATGATTATCTCAGTTTCGGATTCTATTATACCACGTTTTTGAACCGAAGTCGCGTACCACGTTCCGTTTGTATAGAACCAGTAAGGCGAGCGTGGTACGATTATCTCAGTTTCGGATTCTATTATACCACGTATTTTGGACCTAAGTCTTACTAGTTCTATGCAAACGGGACGTGGTACGCGACTTTGGTACCACGTTCCGTTCATATAGAACCAGTAAGGCGAGTGTGGTATGATTATCTCAGTCTCGGATTCTATTATACCAAGTTTCTATTGTACCGAAGTCGCTTACCACGTCCCGTTCATATAGAACCAGTAAGGCGAGTGTGGTATGATTATCTCAGTCTAGGATTCTATTATACCAAGTTTCTATTGTACCGAAGTCGCGTACCACGTTCCGTTTGTATAGAGCCAGTATAAGGCGAGCGTGCCACGGTTATCCCAGTCTCTGATTCTAGTATACCACGTTTTTGAACCGAAGTTGCGTACCGCGTTCCGTTTTTTAAAAAAACAGTAAGGCGAGCGTGGTATGATTATCTCAGTTACGGATTCTATTATACCACGTTTTTGAACCGAAGTCGCGTACCACCTTCCGTTTGTATAGAACCAGTAAGCCGAGCGTGGTACGATTATCTCAGTTTCGGATTCTATTATGCCACGTTTTTTGGACCAAAGTCTTACTAGTTCTATACAAACGGGACGTGGTACACGACTCTGGTACCACGTTTCGTTCATATAGAACCAGTAAGGCGAACGTGGTATGATTATCTCAGTCTCGGATTCTATTATACCAAGTTTCTATTGTACCGAAGTCGCGCACCACGTTCCGTTTGTATAGAGCCAGTATAAGGCGAGCGTGCCACGGTTATCCCAGTCTCTGATTCTAGTATACCAATTTGGCTTATTTTTAAAATTATGTTGATAATTTAATCCATTTTGATGTTTTATATACCGTATACTGGTACGCTTCTTAGGTTTAAAAACGTGGTATAATAGAATCCGATGTCGCGCACCACGTTCCGTTTGTATAGAAGCAGTACGATTATCTGAGTCTCGTATTCTATAATACCACGTTTTTGAACCGAAGTTGCGTACCGTGTTCCGTTTTTTAAAAAAAACAGTAAGGCGAGCGTGGTATGATTATCCCAGTCTCTGAATCTATTATACCACGTTTTTTTGTACCGAAGTCGCGCACCACGTTCCATTTGTGTCACGGTTATCCCAGTCTCTGATTCTAGTATACCACTCCTTTATTTACCGAAGTCGCGCACCATATTCCGTTTGCATAGAACACATAAGACGAGCGTGGTACGATTATATCAGTTTCAGATTCTATTATACCACGTTTGTATGGAATATGTAATCATTACAATTTGGAAAATTTGCTTCAAATAATGTAAATCCCAATAATTAAAAAGGACGTGGTACCAAAGTCGCGTACCACGTTTCAATTGTACAGAAGCAGTAATGTGAGGTTGATTGGGTTATCCCCGCTTCGGATTCTAATATATCAAGAAGTTTGTTTTACACAATATTGTTAACGGTATGGTATTTAACGGGCTGATCGGCTATTTGTATTGTAATTTATTTTAACATAAAGTGAAAATAGGGCCTATAAAACAACAAAATGGATTAAATAATCAAAATAATTTGAAAAATAAGCATTATATAATTTAAAATAAGTCAAAGTCGCGTACCACGTTTCGTTTGTATAGAAACAGTAAATGAACTTGGTACTGTTATCTCAGCCTCAGATTCTATTGTACCACGTTCTTTTTACTTATCAACTCACTGTTCTTTCGTGTCATTCTCATTCTTTATTATACCACGTTTTTAACTGCTACGTTTTAGTAAATCTACGCCGTAGTCAGGGCTGAAATTTACGGGCGACTGAGGCGAGATTCTCGCCCTACAACACCAAACTTCGCCTGAAAACTTGACCAGGGGGATGTCAACTTCGCCCTACCAGTTCTCTAGAAATGATAGATGTCTAATATACCACGTGGGGCCTTTTTAAATAGGTAACAATAACGTGTACACCGTATATTAATGGCGATTATTTTAACCGACTGATTGAATTGTATTATATTAAATATCAAGTGTAAATATAATCTATAAATAGTATAAAACATTGAAATTATTTAAATAATTAATGTAATTTCCAAAATTAGCTTTTAAACGGGTAAAATCACCATAATTAAAAAGAACGTGGTACCAAAATCTCGTACCACGTTACATTTGTATAGAAGCAATAGGGACGAGCGTGGTATTTTGGAGCGTGGTATTTAGCCACTGCCTCAGTTTATTTGACTAATCATTTTACTGAGCTTTTTGAAATTAAACCTTTGCATTAGGTTTATTCATATTGTCAACTTGAAAATGAATTGTTGGATAATTTCAATTTCTTCTAGTGCTACATTTTGTGGGTTTTGTGTATGTTAAAATTATCATGTTTTAGCCTATATTATTACTAATTAATTAGGTCTAAATTATTTTCTGTGGCTTAGGTATACTTTTAAGACATGGTTTGTAGGGGTTTTCATGTTTAAAATTCTTATATAATTATGTGTCGTTTATTTAAGATTTGTTTCATATAAACTCTTCATTGATATAACCACTGGTACATTTTTATTCTTTTTTTACAGAAATCGACAAGATAATCTACGCAGATTATGGCAGGCGTGTTGCCTTAATTACAGGAGATAAATATTTGAGACTTAGAAATTGACACAAATGGGTAACACCATATATAATAATGTAATATGAATGTATATAAACTTATTTACTAAAATTTCAAATCAATTCTGTTTTGCGAAATATGCCAGATGCAATCTCTAGCGTCTGGTTATTCCAGGCTACAATGATAGTATTTATTGTACATTTGGTCTCCAGATAAGAATATGAACAACCCCCCCCCTCCAAAACAAACATTCCTATTCAAATAAAATATGTGAAAATGTGTGGATTTAAAATCCTCCAAACTGATGGCAAATGTATCTACCATGGTGGCTGTCTTTTTTAAATCTAGCATGCCTAAAGTAACCATCATGCCAATAAAAACAATTTCCTATCTTGACAGTAAAGGGGGGTTGGGATGGCCTAGTGGTCTAGAGTGCCGCGCTTCGACCTCTAGTTGGCCGGTCACCTCTGGCTTGCGGCTGTGGTTTCGATCCCTGGTGAGAGCATATGTGGCATGGAGATAGGGGCGCCTTCTCAACTTCGTGGGTTTCCTCCGGGCACTGCAGTTTCCTTCCACTGATAAAGACCCCTACGCGCATCGAATTATTGAAATAAAAGTTGAAACCATATGTTGGTCCCAAAATGACCTAGTTTGTGTCTAGTGGACGTTAAACCCCATTTCTCTCTCTCTCTTGACAGTAAAGTTAGACTTTTGCAACATGATGAGTGTTGTGCATGGGCAGGGTGCAACGTACTAACCCTTGTAAAAGACATGTACATTGTACATCTTTGAATGGATGTGATTCATTTCTGTCAGCATCTAATTAACTAGAACATCTGATATCACCTCCCATTGGAAGTTTGCAAATAATGCTGAATGCTTTACACATGTACATGTATATTGATGTTTGATTATAGAATTTTTGTATGTGTTGGATTTAGAAAATGAATTGAAAAATACACCTTTACATTATTTATTTTTTCAGAAATATAGGAATACTTGTCTAATGAATGCCAGGAACTGAGATATAATTTAGGATTTGTTGACTTTAATAATAGGTGTGTATAACAAATTGTAAATAATGTGGATTATTCCATTTGATGTACATACCTGTACATTACTAGATGAATGCTTTTTGAGTAAGGGGAGTTGGATGGCCGAATGGATAGCATGTGCATGCTGTGTCATAAAGCCTGTCATTGAGTCAACTAGCATGGTTTTGAACCCCCGGTTGTACGTGACAAGGAGTAGGGTTGCCTATCCAACCTCGTGGGTTTTCTCCGGGTCCTCCAGTTTCCTCCCACTGCTAAAGACCCCTATGGGCAAGAGAATTATTGAAACCATATGTTAGTCCCAAAATGACATAGTTTGTGTCGAGTGGATGTTAAACCCCATTTTTTTTCTTTTAAAGTAAATTGGGTATCCGAAAGATTAACATGTGCACATTTGATCACAAGGTCTGTCATTGAGTCAAGTCGCATAGTTTAAGTTCTCTGCTTGCATGTGACAGGTAGTAGGGTCACCTGTACAACCTAATGGGTTTTTTCCCAGTCTTCCTACTGCTAAAAACCCCTAGGTGTTATCAAATTATTGAAATAAATTTAAACCATGAGTTAGCCCCTAGTTTGTATCCAAAAGCCATTAAACCTCTCTGTCTACCTGTCACTCACAAATAATACATTTATCAAATTCATGAAAATCCCCTCCCACACACACACATACCCCCCAAAAAGGCTGCTTCTATTGCAATTATATGTTATATCAGGAATATGAAGGCTATTTGTACACTGTAGAACACTGATAAATGCCTCACATTCATATCTTTGTGAAACTCATATCATAGGGCCTATATTGCTATTCACTGTGCCACTAGTGGTACACCATACATCTTCAGAGAAAGTAGTGCATGAAACAAAATGGCCTTTTGTTTACAAAATATTTGAAAACTTTGAGGTCCTATAACTAAGTTTTGATAATTTTTTTTCAGATTTCAAGTCTTGATGGTTGGAGTTGGATTATCTGAGCAACTTTTGGCCGGTTTAGTTTTCCTGTGTTCTTTTTTATAAAGCTTGTAGCTGGGCAGACCTGACTTAGGAATTTCCTTTATTATTTGGTAAATATTTTATTTCAAAGTTATTTTTTGGGATTTCCATCCATTTTTTATTGTTCTGTATCATCCCAGGCACATGTAGATACCAACATATCAGCATTAAAGCTTGTGTAAGTCCCTTTTTGAGAACCCCCCATTTCAGGTGTAGTGACAAAATGGTGTCACTTTACCTTGCCCTTAAATTGGCAGTATTAGAACGTGAGTGGATGCCTGAAGGTAGCATTGCAAACGGGTTTTCAAATACTACCAATGACTCAAAAATGACAGTGATACTGTAATTGTGAACTATCTAGTATGAATAATCTGAAAAAAATTCCCAAAAATATTGAAAATTAAAAAAGTTATAGCGTTTAAAGATGGCAAACTGGGGCACAAAAAAACGGCTTTTTTCAAAAACGCAAAAAAACTGACCGAAGTCAATATCTCAGTAACTATATATACAAGATAGGCCTATGAAAATTGCACTAATTAAAGATCTCGATGTACTTAATAAAACCAAATTGTCGCTATAATATTCTGGCATATCCTTTTTGTGTTACAGAGGCTCAAAGTTGAGGTCCTTGCCAATTACGCACAAATCACAGCAAAAAAATTGACAAATTCCTGTATACTTAAATTGCAGCACTTTGACATTCATACAGAGGCTTATTTTTAAATGAATATGCACAAACAAAGTGTTTTCAGTCGGTTCTGTTATTTATTTTTTGCATGACACCACCTTAAATCACAATTTTTGACCGATTGATGTCAAGGTCAAAGAGAAACAACTTTTTACATGTATGTAGATATTTTCAAAAATTTTCAAAAAGTGTGTGGTAAAATAAGAAATATACATTTACATGTAAGCTTTTGGTGGATTTGCCGCTTTTTCCACACCAATTGTGTGTACATCAATTTGAGATTGTATGTTTCAGGAATGAAAATTTAACAATTAAACTATGATTTATATAACAGCTATATTTTGGTGATCAACATCATTACAATTTCACATAAAAACAGTTACATAGACATAATTAAAACATTTAAATATCTTAAAAGAGTCCAAATAACCCTAAACAATGAGTATCAAGATCACTTCAATTGTCTGATAAATATGCAAAATGATTAAAGCAAAATGTAGCCTCCTCTGCTAAAAAAATAATTAAAAAGTAAACTTATAAAAGTAAGGTATGATCTACATGAAAGAGTAGGCCTATTTAAAATAAATCAAAATTGTGATACATATGTGCATTACGATATACTAGATTATAGTATCAGTGGTAGAAATATAGCTTTCTTGTTGAGATATTATCCCAAGGAAAAACATATAAAATTCTTCGTCAGTAAAAATGACTGGGAATTTTCTTCTTCCAATTCAATAATCACAGTATGAGCTACACTACTAAATTAAACAATTCTGAAATGAAAAAAAATTTGTTGTAAATTAATTGAGACCTAAGGCTAAGATACCTAGCATGCTAAGCTAACTGGCTTCAACAAAGGACAGTAATACTAATTTTTGTTGAATTATAAGCAGAAGCTTACTTCTTCAGCTGCAGTTCATGAAAAAAATATCCAAGGTGGTCAATAACATTCACGATATTTATCCTTTGTTAGTGAAATATCTGGCTAAAGTTTGGTAGGTAGCTTTAGTAACATTCAATATAAGAAAAATCCTGTCCAAATCTATCATTTTCTTTTTTACACACTGAAGTCTGTGGCGTTTTCAATTGTGGTCTGAACCCTGATCAACCACAAATTACCTCCCTTTAATGCCACATGGTTCGATTTCTGACAATTTACGGATTCCTACGGGGGATACAGACTTAACAAATGGTCAAACTAAGTAGTTAATGAATTGGGCTTTCCAAATATACCCAAATCTTGAGCGTCGAGGGCCTTTTTCGAAAATTTCTATCAACTTTAAATTTTCAATTGATGAAAAATATGAGAAAATCTTACCCCAGTTTCTCCAAATCCTACTCGACAGCAAGTTCATTCATTTTTCTCGATAGTAAACATCGCGTGGTCAACATTTGACACTCTGAAAATTCAGAAGGCGTAGCACGAAGTATACTTTTCTCGGTCAACTTTTTGTGGTGTCTGAAAATAGTACAGTCAGCGCCCCTAGCGGCGTTTGGCATCGCTACTGAAGGTTTCTTATTGTGTTCTTTTATTATTCAGTGAATCCCTCCAAGTGTTCGGTGCTTAAGTTATATTGTATAATAATGTTTTACTACCTCTAGTGTCATTATATTAGAGATTATATTATTGTTCGTCATCACGTGTGTGTCAGTTTACCATATTTTATATATCGTTTCTGATCGTGTACACGTGTGTTTGTGTTTCGACCATTATTAGGGTTTCGTCTAAAAGCGGTTTCAATATTAATATCATGTTCATTATTGTGCTATATCCTTCTTGTATTTTGTTCTGAAGATAATATATTTTTATATAAATATTTTAATTTATTTTGTTGTTTGTGTTATTGAGTAAGGGGCGACATTGTGCAAGGCGACATCGCAGTCGCATTTCATTCAACTATCGGAGATCCCAGTCAAGAACTTGGGAAGGGATTCCTTATAGTAACAGAGCTTTTAATTTTTTTGGACTGAATCTTGAGGCTTATCTGCCAATTTCGCTTGTTTTATGATTGTATGTTTATCTCAATAATTCATTTAGTCGGTGAGTACTTTTTTTGAGACCGACTATTTTTTGCCGTGGTAGAAAACATTTCATAGAACAACATACTCACAACAGAATAAGAGTGACAAGCAGACATGGTTATTTTATACTAAGTACTCACTGTATACGTCACGCTACTCACACAAAAAAAATAGTCGGGCGCAAAATCAGTGCAATGCGTCACAAAGAAGAGGTAGATGGTATCAAAATAAGTACTCACTGTATACGTCACGCAAAACTTTATTATAAAAATAGTCGGTTGCAAAATCAGTGCAGTCGGTCGCAAAATAGGAGCAGTCTTAGTATAAAATAACCTTGTCAACTTATCATTTTTGAAAAGATGTTTGTTTCACTCTCATTCTGTTGTGAGTATAATGTTAGTCTTACAACAAAATGTAACCCAGCGAGAAAAATAGTCGGTCTCAAAATAAGTACAGTCACTGCAGTCGGTCTCAAACACAATGCCAGAATAGATCCCAAATACTATATATTTGCGTGAATCCGTGGGCCGAAATTGCATACGTCACTCTTATTCTGTTGTAAGTATGTTAAATTGGTCTAACACAAAATTTCACCAAGGGAGAAAAATAGCCGGTCACAAAATAAGTGCAGTCACTGCCGGTAGCACGATTTACCCAAATCTACCCAAATCCACCCAAATCTACCCAAATCCATCATTATTTCAACTGATATCACAATAATTTACATCGATAATTGATCATATACAGTTCTTTCTGTCAAATTGTCATTTTAGATTTAAAATCGTAGCGTTTTTGTGTCAGAATGTGATTTCCACGTAACTTTGGAAGAACTACAAATTTAATGGTGGTCTGCATCCATGTGGGTATATACACGAGTTATGTCCCTTACATAGGACGACGAAACACGCACGAATTGTTGGATTTTAAGACAAAATTTTAAAGTAATTATGGCATATTTAGCTAAACGAATGATAGTGTATTAAAAAACGATAAACATAATTGTGATATAAGCGGAAATAACGTGGTTTTGGGTAGATTTGTGTATTACACCAGCTATTCCCTTTGTTTCGACTTCCAAACTTACTTGGAAATCGCATTTTGACAATAAAAAGCTGCGATTTTAAATTAAAAATGTCAATTCCACATAAAGAACGGTATATTATCAAATATCAATATAAATTATTGTGGTATGAGTTGAAATAGTGGTGGATTTGGGTAGATTTGGGGGATTTGGGTAAATCGTGCTACCCGTCACTGCAGTCGGTCTAAAAAACAAAAAATTTTGAAACACTAGAAAGTTCCAGGTAATGTTGTTAGATAATATAATATAAGTAGACTTCCAATAATATAACGGATGTGCATACAACGGACAATCGCTTATAAGGACACAAAAGTTTGGTCTCGATTTTTGTAATAAAAATTTCTTGTTTTCAAAGTCTTTTTATAACGGACATACGATGTAAGAGTCCATTTTTATTACGGACTTTCGAATAAGCAGAACAAAATAATGATGTTACTGATTATATTATCGGTGACCGGAATACTTTTCCCAGAAAATAACTATACTGATTTTTAGTCTTGTTACAATTACAAAATTCTTGAATCGGTAATCGCCTCGCCAAAAATCTTATCGGTTGGGCTGTGTAAGACATTCCCGCATTCTGACTTACCCCTAATGCTTGAACTGCTAATTAAAAATCCAGTACTTGCAATAGATTACAATTCACTAGTTGATCAACATCTCCTGCCCATAAATCAGTACGTAATATTTTAACATGGATATCGGTAGTCATATCGACAAATAAAAACCCGACAGAATTAAGCGACACAAGACGATGCAGATAAAAACAACATGTGTCTTCTAAAGGTGCGACAAAATGGGAGGGGGGGGGCGAATAGAAGAGCCTCCTAGCTGGTATCTCAGGTACACGGTAACGTCGCATTCTGATTGTGAATTAAATAATAAAGTAAATTGGTTTTTTTTTTGTTTTTTTTTTAAATTATATAAAATTGTATATTAATATTACATTAGTAGTTTAGTAACTTGGAAAAAGGGCATAGCCAACTTTCCAGTCATATGCGTCATTGGCGTACGTGACCATTTTCAGCTTTTTCGCGCCAAAATCAACCATTTTACACATTTCTTAGTAAGCCATGTCTGATATGGTAGACGAAGATTTCCATGTGATATTGAGATCGTGTAACGCTATTTTAGTGATAACGGAGCTTTTTGTTAAAAATACAGAGCAATTATTCGACAAATACGAGTGAATTTGAGCCATGTTATTTTGCTATTACAAACTATCGAAACTATCGATAGTTTGCTTGACTCGCAATTTTAATCGATAGTTTCTTTTTACTATCGATACATACTATCGACAGTCAAACTATCGCGATGCATCGATTGTTCGATGTATCGTTACACCCCCATAAATTATTATTGGTCAGTAGTGCCATTACCAACCAATGACCTACATTGTAACAAACAATATCGGGGTTAACCAGACCTCAAAATATGTTACCGCAATGTATCTAGTGACAATCGCGACTTGTTTACGTCATAACCCGCGAAATTTATTATGCTCGATTATCCAGTGCCAACATGTTTTCTTCGTCGGCCATTATGAAAATTATGCCGAATGCGAGAAGAGACGAGAGATTTGATTGGACGTTAAAAAGAGAAACGCCCCGCCCAATTTCAAGAATATGACTTCTATCCAGCCATGGTAAGAGAGGGATTTCTCGCACCATTGCTTCAGGAATATGTGTTGCATGAAACTATCAGTAACTTGAAACGGCTTGGTGTAAAATTGACAGCAATGTATAGAAAATACTAACGCACATTCCATACAATTTTTAAAAATTATTTATTCAGAATGGCTACGAGACGAACCTATAAAGAATAGGGTAACAGTGTCACGGGTTGTGAATTATTTTGGCTAGTCGAACGTAAGACGGCTATGAGTTTGGAACTTAGTAACCAAGTAAGGAAGCGCATTGATGGAGAGTGGCACGTTATCCACAAAATAGAGAAAGAATTGATTGACTATGTCAATGATATACGTCAAGCAGATTTGCTTAACGTTGTGTATTAGACGCACCCTTCTAAAAAATAAAATATTTGGTAAAAAAAAGTGTGCTTAATACACCAAAAAATAGGGTATAGTAAATATTTTTTTAGTTATTTGTAATTTTGTACAGGCTAAGGAGGATAGGCCCTGCTGATTTAATGAGTAGCATGAGCTTAGGGGTAGGGTAGCTAATCTTTTAATTGGCTCGGGGTTAAATAGGTTAATAAGCTTATATTTTCAATTTGAACAGTGTATCAATGTTACATACCTGATCTTGTAGGTCAACTAATTTGTTTCCTATATCCTTCAATTCTCTTAAATCATTTCCTGCATCTGTGGCAGACTTGGATGAGACAATTGCATCAGTGGTAATAATTTGTGGAGTTACACTTGTTTTATTGCAAACTTTACACACTCTAGTTTCCACATTATTGTAATATGTACAATGTTGACATGACCACATTGATCCATAGTTTGTGAGCACAGTAGTTGGAAATGTTTCTATCATATGAGAAGAAATATTGGTTTGTTGAGACACAGATATGTTTGGTATAATTCCATGTCCAGTTCTTGGGGAATTATTTGCAACAGGTACAGTATGTGATAGTGGTGGTTTTATATCATGTGATTGCAATGATTTAAATTGTTTGGATAAATTGGTTGTCATTCGGCTTTCTGTTTGCCTTGTCTCATCAATATCAGAATGGTATAATACAATTTCAGACAGGTTCATACTTTGAGTTGTTCCTAATTTTAGTCTTTTGTAATACTGATCTAACATTATCTTATCTTTTATTAATGTGCTCTTTTTCTGGTTCAACACAGCAAAATCTTCATTCTTTAGGAATTCATCATTTTTTGTAAGTATATCATTTATCAATTGGTCCAAATTTAATATATCATCTTCTAAAAACTCCAGACTTTTTTCACACGTTGACTTTCTTTTATCAATATCCTGAATTGACATTATCTCTGACATAACCTTTGATGCCCCTTGTGACAGTGACAAGGACGAGGTTAAATTTCCTTTAGATCGGGAGAAACTTATTTGCGAGGCTGTTTCATTAAGGTTTGTTTCAACTGGCGTAGCATTTATTGGAGGCATTAAAGGGACTTTTGGTAGATTCTGAGTGGTATCCGTGCCTGCCGTTAACTTCTTTGCATAATCAACTTTATTACCAGGCTTCAAATTTTGTGACTGAATACTATAAATATTTAACTTTGAACGATGGGCATCAAGTTCTTCGTTAATCGTTTTTGTACGTGCAAAGGGTTCATTTATCTGTGTACTTTCCATCCTATTATCTTCTTTTTCCTGTGAGACAAAGGTGTTGAACTTGGGAATATTGACTTTGTGAACAGGTGGTGGTCTAACTTCCTAAAATACAAAGATAGATTACTAGAAAAGACAATATATGCCTACCAACACATTTACCTCAAGAAATAATGAGTAATCGTCCAACCAAATATAAAACACTTTACAGATATACATAGATTGTCCCTCACCTATGGCAGGGGTTTGGGGACCGATGATTCTGATTGTGTAGTTTCTGCAAATCGGATTTCACAGAATCCAACCATAGGATCTTTCTGAAACTTTCACCTCCCCCCCCCCCAACCAAATATAAAATAGGTTGCCAGGCAACGAAACATACGCCCACACAGCAGCTAAATCGTCCGGACAGTCAACAAGAGTTGTTGCATTTTAAGTAATCATCAGAAAATCATTAGAATTTGTTTGGTTTTTATCAAGTTCTGCCCCATGCTAACGTTTAGTATACAAAACATTTAATATTATTTTTAAAATCGGATAATAATTGAGACCTCTAGATGGACCACAAGCTAAAGAAGTCGATTTTGCGTACAATCAGGGCATATAATTCAGGAAGTTACAATCCGATATGATCAAATACCAAAAAGAGACAAGATCTTTGGGTTATAAACATGCATTTCAAGTTTCATCGACATCAGATTAAAATTGTGACATCTACAGGGTCAACAACCTTGATATACTATCATATACCATATTTTTTATAGTATTCGCGTACAAGCGGCGGATATTTTGTGTCAGTTTTGGTCCGATTTTCATCAAAATCGGATAATAATTTTGACCTCCAGAGGGACCATAAGCTAAAAGATAGGTTGGCACTGCCAGGCAGGATACGCCCACATTTTTTGAGAGATGGATAGAGAACAAGCAATACCGAAAGTGATTTTTCCTACATCATTAAGTCCTGTATTTCATACTGTATTGGGAGCAGCCATTTTGTTGGTCAGTTCCAGTCTGATATTCATGAAATTCGAAGCCGACAATGATTATGGTGTGACGGTACACAACCTAGAAATGTGACTTTTGGTCAAAATCGGATAAGAATTGTGACCTGTAGAGTCCACAACCATGATATACCATATTTTTACACTATTCGCATACAAACGGTGACCATTTCGTCTGGCAATTTTGGTACGATTTTCCCGAAATTCGAACTCAACCTTCTTTACGGTGTAATGGTAACATAATCAAACGTTTTTTTTTTTCAATCCGATAATAATTGTGACGTCCAGAGGGACCACAAGCTAAAAAAAAAGGCGATTTTGCGTATAATCAGGGGCCATAATTCAGGAAGTTACGATCCGATGTGCGCAAGTATCGAAAGGAACCAAGATCTTTGGGTTATTACCATGAATTTCAAGTTTCATCAAAATCGAATTAAAATTGTGACCTCTACAGGGTCCACAACCATGATATACAATTTGTTAACAGTATTCGCGTACAAACGGCGGCCATTTTGTATGGCAATTTTGGTCCGATTTTCCCGAAATTCCAACTCAACCTTCCTTACGGGGGCATTCCATGTCAAGTGTACACACCTCATTGACACCATGGTAACAGATTCTCTTCAATTTTTCTCCAAATGATAGCCCCACCGAGAGAACAATTCATGTGAAGTTTCAGGTTTGAAAACCAAATGTGTTAGTTTTTTGGGCCGACCCAATTTTTGCGTAATTCGGTGGACCAAAAACCTTCCAACAGCAATCATTTTACTCCTAACTGCATGATTGTCATAAATTTGGTGCCAAAATGATCAGGAAATCAAGACCTTTCATTTGGTGTATTACACGATGTTATCAGATAATGTTTTCATATTTTCTTTTTATTTGTTTGACCTTGACCTTTGACCCTGTCCGGGCAGAAAATCCGATGACCCCAATTTTTTCTCAAAACCATGTTCTATATATCATCCACCTGTATGCCAAAAATGAAAATGGGATCTCTATGGGATCAGGGGGAAAATGAAGGCCAAAGTCATAGGGTTTCGCAATTTCAACTTTTGAGCTCAATATTACAATGCCATTCAGGCAACAAAGCAACACACATGGTATAATAGGCATCCCTGACAGTAGGCTATCATCCGATAGCGATAGCTTGAGTGTACAAGTATGGTTGAGTGGTGAGCAGTAAAGTACATAATCTTTGATTAATGACTTCTAACTCATAAACTGGCGTCAAATTTCACCATTTCAATTGAAATTTTCATTTCAGGGAACTTTAAATTCACTGACGTTTTTCTAAAGCCTTGCTGGAATCGGCAATCTCTTTCTTTGACAGTTCATACGTTGTGCCGGTAGATGTTCGGGGGTCAACTTTGAGGAGCATGTCGCTGATGTCGAGGAGACACCTTTCTGTCGTTTGGGGATACACAAAGCTTTTTGCGGGTCCGCTCGGGTGAAGTAATTTCACTCTAACTTCATGTGTGTCGTCAAAGGCTTCTTCTTTGTAGGATAGCCACCAGTGTCCGTCATAACGTACCGTGGCGTATCCCGCCAAAGGTCCTTTAAATCTCGGTGCCGAACCGGAAGTTACTTTAGACACATCTCTCGGGTCCTTCAGCTTCAGTTTGCCATGGCATTTGAAAGGATCTGCACCAAACTTACGAAACTCCCCCTTTTTACTAGTTAAATAAATTATTCAAAATTTTCCTTTTTTGAAATAACAGAAAATATTCACTTTCGCTTCTCAGAAGATGATGGATACCAGTCAAACATACACTTGGCCAGAGGCTCAACCATGCAGACTCAACCCAGGTGGCATTTTTGAAAGCATTTTTAGGCATGATCCCATAGAGATCCCATTTTCATTTTTGGCATACGGGTGGGTTATATATAGAACATGATTTTGAGAAAAAATTGAGGTCATCAGATTTTCTGCCCGGACAGGGTCAAAGTTCAAGGTCAAACAAATAAAAAAACCCCTCGAAACCATTATCTGATAACATCATTTAATACATCAAATGAAAGGTCCTGATTTCCTGATCATTTTGGTACCAACGTTATGAAAATCAGACCATTAGGAGGAAAATTATACCTGTTGCAAGGTTATTGGCCCACCGGATTGGCCCAAAATTTGATCGGCCACAAAAACGTCATTTTTGGGTCGATTCACCTGAAATTTGGTTTTTACACTTTTTTCATCCCACCTCACCATTAGACATCAAATAAACGAAATCTAAGATGTCTTGTCAATTTTCGCTCTGAAAGTGTGTACACTTGACGTGGAATGCCCCTACGGTGTAACGGTAATATAATCAAACGTTTTTTTTCAATCGGACAATAATTGTGACCTCCAGAGGAACCACAAGCTCAAAAAGATAGGCTGGCACTGCCAGGCAGGATACGCCCACATTTTTGAGAGATGGATAGAGAACAAGCAATACCGAAAGTGATTTTTCCTACATCATTAAGTCCTGTATTTCATACTGTATTGGGAGCAGCCATTTTGTTGGTCAGTTCCAGTCTGATATTCATGAAATTCGAAGCCGACGATGATTATGGTGTGACGGTACACAACCTAGAAATGTTACTTTTCGTCAAAATCGGATAAGAATTGTGATCTGTAGAGAGTCCACAACCATGATATACCATATTTTTACAATATTCGCGTACAAACGGTGACCATTTCGTCCGGCAATTTTGGTACGATTTTCACGAAATTCAAACTCAACCTTCCTTACGGTGCAACAATAATATAATCAGAGTTTTTTTTAAAATCAGATACTAATTGTTCAAGAGATAGACAGAGAACAAGCAATACCGAAAGTGATTTTTCCTAGAATCAAAGGCCATAATTCATTAAGTTACAATTTGATATGCGCAAATATCGAAAAGAATAAATATCTTTAGGTTATAAACAAGTTACAATTTGATATGCGCAAATATCGAAAAGAATAAATATCTTTAGGTTATCATCAAAATCGAATTAAAATTGTCACCTCTACAGGGTCCACAACTTTGACATACCATATTTTTACACTGTTCGCGTACAAACGGCGGCCATTTTTTCTTGCAATTATGGTCCAATTTTCTCGAAATTCGAACTCAACCTTTCGTAGGGTGTAACGGTGATAGAGTCAAACGTTTTTTCAAATCGGATAATAATTGTGACCTCCAGAGGGACCATAGGCGATTTTTTTCGGACAATCAGGGGCCATAATTCAGGAAGTTACGATCCGATATGCGCAAATAACGAAAGGAACCAAGATCTTTAGGTTATAACCATGCATTTCAAGTTTCATCAAAATCGAATTAAAATTGTGACCTCTACAGGGTCCACAACCATGATATACAATTTTTAAACAGTATTCGCGTACAAACGGCGGCCATTTTGTATGGCAATTTTTGTCCGATTTTCCCGAAATTCGAACTCAACCTTCCTTACGGTGAAACAGTAATATAATCAACCGTTTTATTAAATCGGATAATAATTGTGACCACCAGAGGGACCACAAGCTAAAATAAGGCGATTTTGCGTATAATCAGGGGCCATAATTCAGGAAGTTACGTTCCGATATGCGCAAATATCGAAAGGAACCAAGATCTTTGGGTTATAACCATGAATTTCAAGTTTCATCAAAATCAAATAAAAAATGTGACTTCTACAGGGTCCACAACCTTGATATACCATTTTTTAACAGTATTCGCGTACAAACGGCGGCCATTTTGTATGGCAATTTTTGTCCGATTTTCCCGAAATTCGAACTCAACCTTCCTTAGGGTGCAACGTTGATATAATCAAACAGTTTTTTAAATCGGATAATAATTGTGACCTCCAGAGGGACCACAAGCTAAAAAGGGTGATTTTTCGGACAATCAGGGGCCATAATTCAGGAAATTACATTCTGATAGGCGCAAATATCGAAAGGAACCAAGATCTTTGGGTTATAAACATGCATGTCAAGTTTCATCAAAATCGGTTCAAAATTGTGACCTCTATAGGGTCCACAAGCTAAAAACGTGATTTTTCGTACAATCAGGGGCCATAATCCATGAAGTTTTCATCCGATACATGCCAATATGGAAAGCAGCCGAGATCTTTTGGGGATAAACCTATATTTCAAGTTTCGTCAAAATCGGATAAGAATTGTGACCTGTAGAGAGTCCACAAACAAATTGTGGACGGACGGACAGGGGCGACGACAATATACATCCACATAAAAATGTGGGCGTATAAAAAGGCAATTTTGCGTATAATCAGGGGCCATAATTCAGGAAGTTACAATCCGATATGTGCAAATATCGAAAGGAACCAAGATCTTTGGGTTATAACCATGAATTTCAAGTTTCATCAAAATCGAATTAAAATTGTGACCTCTACAGGGTCAACAACCTTGATATACCATTTTTTAACAGTATTTGCATACAAACGGCGGCCATTTTGTATGGCAATTTTGGTCCGATTTTCCCGAAATTCAAACTCAACCTTCCTTAGGGTGTAACGGTGATATAATCAAAAGGTTTTTTAAATCAAATAATAATTGTGACCTCCAGAGGGACACATGCTAAAAAGGGGCAATCAGGGGCCATAATTCAGGAAATTACGTGTCGATAGGCGCAAATATCGAAAAGAACCAAGATCTTTGGGTTATAAACATGCATGTCAGGTTTCATCAAAATCGGTTCAAAATTGTGACCTCTATAGGGTCCACAAGCTAAAAACATGATTTTTCGCCCAATCAGGGGTCATAATCCATGAAGTTTTCATCCGATACATGCCAATATCGAAAGCAGCCGAGATCTTTTGGGGATAAACCTATATTTCAAGTTTTGTCAAAATCAGATAAGAATTGTGACCTGTAGAGAGTCCACAAACAAACTGTGGACGGACGGACATGGGCGTATAAAAAGGTGATTTTTCGGACAATCAGGGGCCATAATTCAGGAAGTTACCATCCGATGGGCGCAAATATCGAAAGGAAGCAAGATCTTTGGGTTATAAACATGCATGTTAAGTTTCATCAAAATCGGTTCTAAATTTTGACCTCTATAGGCTCCACAACCTTGATATAACATATTTTCACACTATTCGGGTACAAATGGCGGCCATTTTGGTCGTCAATTTTGGTCCGATTTTCACGAAATTCGAACTCAACCTCAATAACCATTAACGGTGAAATAATCAAACGTTTTTTAAATCGGATAACAATTTTGACCTCCAGAGGGACCACAAGCTAAAAAGGGCGATTTTTCGGACAATCAGGGGCCATAATTCAGGAAGTTCAAAATTGTGACCTCTACACTGTTCACAAGGTAAAAACATGATTTTTCGTTCAATCAGGGGCCATAACCCATGAAGTTACAGTCCGATACATGCCAATATCGAAAGGAACCGAGATCTTAGGGTGATAAACCTATATTTTAAGTTTCATTGAAATCGGATAAAAATTGTGACACGAGACTGTTCACAAACAATTGTGGACGGACGAACAGGGGCGACGACAATATACGTACGTCCACGTGAAAATGTGGTTAAAAACAAAGTCAAAGGTATCACAAAACCATCTTTTAAAGTATCTAACGTAGCAAAATCAGCGATGTATTTTGGTTCATGTGCTTAGTTTTGATAACATAAAATTAATTCATCGATTTTCTTCACAAAAATGGATAAATATTATCGAATGCATCACAATAATAGACAGTAGTATTGAAGGTTGGTACAAAATGACAAGTTTACAGAAGTTATGTCCGAGATCCAGCGACGGCCAAATTTACCGATGCAAGTGAAGTATTGGTGTTTGCTTCCCATGCATTCGAGCGTATATTAATTGATGTCAGCACAAAAAAAGCATGAGATTTTACAAAGATAGGCTGGCACTGCCAGGCAGGATACGCCCACATTTTCGAGAGATGGATAGAGAACAAGCAATACCGAAAGTGATTTTTCCTACATCATTAAGTTAGAATTTGATATGTGCAAATATCGAAATGAATTAAGATTTTTGGGTTATAAAGGTTTCAGTAGGCTTCAAATTCGACTGGGTATCATGTTGCTAAGTGGGTAAGATGCTGGCCTCTATAGGGTCCACAACCTTGATATAACATATTTTCACACTAATCGCGTACAAACGGTGGCCATTTTGTCTGTCAATTTTGGTCCGATTTTCACAAAATTTGAACTCAATCTTCATTACCATGTAACGGTGATATAATCAAACGTTGTTTTAAATCGGATAATAATTTTTACCTCCTGTGGGACCACAAGCTAAAAAGGGTGATTTTTCGTACAATCAGGGGCCATAATTCAGGAAGTTACGAATCAATGGGCGCAAATATCGAAAGGAACCAAGATCTTCAGGTTATAAACATGCATGTCAAGTTTCATCAAAATCGGTTCAAAATTGTGACCTTTATAGGGTCCACAACCTTGATATAACATTTTCACACTAATCGCGTACAAACGGCGGCCATTTTGTCTGTCCATTTGGGTCCGATTTTCACAAAATTTGAACTCTGCCTTCATTACCATGTAACAGTGATATAGTCAAACGTTTTTTTAAATCGGATGATAATTTTGACCTCCAGAGGGACCACAAGCTAAAAAGGGCGATTTTTCGGACAATCAGGGGCCATAATTCAAGAAGTTAGGATCTGATGGCCGCAAATATAGAAAGGAACCAACATCTTTGGCTTATAAACATACATGTCAAGTTTCATCACAATCGGTTCAAAATTGTGACCTTTCTAGGTTCCACAACCTTGAAATAACATATTTTCACACTATTCGCGTATAAACGGCGGCCATTTTGTATGTCAATTTTGGTCCGATTTTCAGGAAATTCGATCTCAACCTTCATTAAGATGTAACAGTGATATAATCAAACGTTTTTTTAAATCGGATAATAATTTTGACCTCCAGAGGGACCACAAGCTAAAAAGGGCGATTTTTCGGACAATCAGGGGCCATAATTCAGGAAGTTACGATCCGATGGGCGCAAATATCGAAAGGGACCAAGATCTTGGGGTTATAAACATGTATGTCAAGTTTCATCACAATCGGTTCAAAATTGTGACCTCTATAGGGTCCACAACCTTGAAATAACATATTTTCACACTATTCGCGTACAAACGGCGGCCATTTTGTATGTCAATTTTGGTCCGATTGTCACGAAATTCAAACTCCACCTTCATTACCATGCAACGGTGATATAATCAAAGGTTTTTTTTAAATCGGATAATAATTTTGACCTCCAGACGGCCCACAAGCTAAAAAGGGCGATTTTTTCGGACAATCAGGGGGCCATAATTCAGGAAGTTACGATCCGATGGGCGCAAATATCGAAAGGAGCCAAGATCTTGGGGTTATAAACATGCATGTCAAGTTTCATCACAATCGGTTCAAAATTGTGACCTCTATAGGGTCCACAAGCTAAAACATGATATTTCGTACAATCAGGGGCCATAATCCATGAAGTTTCCATCCAATACATGCCAATATCGAAAGCAGCCGAGATCTTATGGGGATAAACCTATATTTCAAGTTTCGTCAAAATCAGATAAGAATTGTGACTTGTAGAGAGTCCACAAACAAATTGTGGACGGACGAACGTCCGGACGGACAAGGGCGACGACATAATACGTCCACATGAAAATGTGGGCGTATAAAAATGGATAAATATTATCGAATACATCACAATGATAGACAGTAGTATGTTGAGACAAAATAATAAGTTTACCGAAGTTATGTCCAAGATTCAGCGACGGCCAAATTTACCGATGCAAGTTTAGCCAAGCGTAATACTAATTGATGTCAGCACAAAAAACCACGAGATTTTATTAAGAGGCCACTCCCGTTAAGCGACCAATCGTAAAAATTCCCATGGGTGGTGGCTTTATGCAGATTCTACTGTAGATGTCAATTTCAGAGTCAAGAAAAGCTTACGTTCACTTTCGTGCATTTTGGCTTTGATGTAATTAAACAATGACAGGTTCGAGAATCGTCGCATTTCGACTCGTTGGTCGTTCTCATTTTTCGACCCATGGTGATAAGAGAATTTTAAACAATGATATCCAAAGCGCATTACTGACTTTACATGCCGTATGAAGAAGCTACAGTTAACAGAATTCAGCTATCAATAAAATTCTCTTCGAAAAATATTATTGGCCATTTTTATTTCCATTTAAGGCCTATAAATTATTTTTTAAAGATGGTATGAAATATTATTCACAGTTAATAATGAGCTGTCGAAGGCTTTATCATTGACACTTTAAGAACTAAAGTGGTTTCAAGCTAGACGGACGTGCTTTACCGAGCTGCTCAACTCAACCGTGACATCAATGATTTCTTCTTAACTATAACTAATATATTATATAAACCACTTATAGATGGACATGGATATTATACAGTACTAAATTCTGGATTACATATTAACGTGATATATTTGTGAGAATTTGACTCTATAATCTAAAATGTTTGTCGACCTCGATTAAGCCGTGATGTGAAATTTCTAGCAAGCTTGCTTCTGTTGCTCCATCCCGACGATTTTCAGGCGGAAAACAAACTACATAATCTAATGCTTCTAGTATTACTTTGTATTTCCACACATCTTTTCTTTTATCAATTCTTTGACGTTTGACAGAAAACGTAAAATAAATATGGGCTTACTTATCAATGTGCGATGGTATTTGAATTTCGCGGTGATTTGGTTTTAATAGATCACGTGACAAAGCTCACCAATCAGACACACACGACGAAAGGTCAACGGGTCGTGTAGAGTGAAAAGTCACCGGTTTGTTTACGTTTTGATAGTAAAAAGGTGGAAGAATAACTAGAGCTGTATACTCCGTGTAGATTTTGTTTAAAACACCGATGTAAAACCGTTTACTGTGAGAAACTGAGAAAAATTTAGGGTATGTGCTAACCAGTGGATCAAATTAAATGGAAATATTGATATGTTGGACAAAGAATTGTAGAAATGTGCAGACAAAACTCTCTCTCATTCTAACAATACAGACTTCTCACATATGTACATTTACCAACGTAAAAAAAAACCCCAACAACTGTGTATGAATAAAGAACTATGTTTAGAGCAGCTAATATTTTACCAGTGAAATATGAAAAAGAATAATAGGTCTGGGTTATTTGTTAAGGGGATCATATCTTAACATTTTCCAATTTTATTGCGAATCAAATGCAAGTTGATGAAGATATTCTCCTATTCCTAAATGTATGACATCTCAGACCAAGACAAAAGACCACTATAATCTATGGTAAAGACTGTGTCACCATTGAGGTGAAATACCATGTGCATTACTTTAAAGTTGCCTTACTGTATCTGCAGAAATTTATGCCCTTCTTGTTAAACTCTACTGTAACAAATGACAGGGTTAGGTTGACTATAGAGATCAAGAACCAAACAATATTAGGCTACAGGTAGTTGTTTTTGTTACAAGTGAAAGCTTTCTAGTATGGATTTGTGAAAATTGTTTGAATATGAAAGTGACAGTCAAATGATATTGATGAAATTACATGATTTTTTATGAATAGGCCTACACCTGTATACATACATATGTCTTTTCGTAAGCGATTTGGACATTGGTGTGCATGTAAAAAGACCCCTTGGCTGTTGGAATTCGATATAAGAGTAGGCCATAGTGCTGTGCCCAGGCAAAATTTCCCTCGTAATAAACTGCATAGCGCACGCCCTTCTTCCTTAACCCAGTACATGTATATAGGAACTACAGATAGATGTATTTTTTAGAAGTGAAAGTTTTCTAGTATGGATTTGTGAAAATTGTTCGAATATGAAAGTGACAGCCAAATCATATTGATGAAATTGTGATTTTTATGAGTATACATATGTATTTTTGTAAGTGGTTTTTACATTAAATATTTTAAACATGTTTTAATTAAATGTACTGTACATGTCGATAAATGTTCATATTAAGTTGACATATATGTTTTTATTTTCCTTTTTTATTCCAATTCAATTCAGACGTGGTTTCTCCTTGTCAGTGGTGCAGGCAGAGGGGCTGACAAGGTACAAGGACTGCTGTCTAGTCATTCAAATGTGACGAAAAACCGAATTCCTGTCTAACATTGGTGTGCACGTAAAAAGGTCCCTTGGCAGTTGGAATTCGATATAAGAGTAGGCCATAGTGCTGTGCCCAGGCAAAATTTTCCTCGTAGTACACTGTATAGCGTATGCCCGTCTTCATTAGTCCAGTACATGTATAAGAGCAGAACAGTAGGACGGCGTTTAACTCCATTTCATTTCTTATTCATATTACTGGAACCATTTTAGTTAACTGTTTGTTTTTCTCTTATATGTACTTTTCTTTACTGGCATATATCTTTTAATTTTGTACAGTGTATACGGACACATGACCTGATCTGTGTGTAAATACATGTAGTCTGTGCGGTTTAGCCCCCCCCCCCCCAAAAAAAAAAAAAAAAAAATTGATGATTTCTTAGGAGTATTCTTAGCCGGCCACATCCTCAGTCCCTCCAAAAAATTATGTACCCCCCACCCCAATTTTATGAGCTGGCGACGGGCCCGATTCTGTGGATATAAAAATCTGAAAAGCAGATTAGAAACCATTCTCCAGTATTAATACACTATATATAAATGATGTTATTATTATTATATACATTTTTCATTAAAGATACATTATATAAGATTTAGATAAAGAACTAGCCATTCTTGTTATAATAGTTCAAAAGTAGATAATGTAAAATGAATAATTTGAAAATTTCATTCAAATTACTCTATTGCAAGCAAAAATTTAAGCCTTTGAAGGTTTGACAGACATGTTCAACAATTTCAACCACTGTACCTTTTGATCAAAGCTAAGTCTCGGTCCTCCATATTTGATTAAATCAAAGTATCGCTGAATCATTTTAATCTATTTAATATCGGAGAAATCTCATGCCATCGAGTGTTGTTGTTGAATACTGTATGAGGAAGTATATAAAATTGCATTCATTTCTTATTTTTTAGTACTGTATTTCTTTCTATAAAATAAATGTATACTTATTTGACATCTCTTATAATATGTCTTTATTGGTTTTTTATTTAAAAACAAGTATAATTGCATGTTCAGGGTTGTTAGGTGAATCATTATTAATATTCTGTTGTATCAGTTGGCTCAGATAGTATTATTATTTTTTTTTTCTTTTCTCAACATTATATATAATTATTATACCGAACCAATATTTCAATCATGCCAAAAACGTTTTCATCTGTATACTATATTTATATTTCTTTTGCATATTGTTATATTGCAATAAAATGGAAAAAATACTTTTTCCAGGAAATATCACATTCATTGATACAATTTCGCTTTTGACCATATTTTTTCCGCAAATCAGGGGCTAGCCGTGTTCACGGTGTCAGCACAACATTTATCTGATGTTATTGTCCCGTAATTCAGGCATATTTGCAGAAAAATTCTCTCATACAAATGTAAACGAGCCAGTGTGTTCCGTCTCGTAAAAGGTATTCCCTGGTCTATTTATGGCTATTGACCCCTGACCTAATGACGTTGATTGCTTTTATGGTTTCTGATTGGCTTAGAATAATGATTTCTTCACCACATTATGGCTACACTTGACAAATATAGTCCGAGGCGTAATTCGAGTGTTGGTCTGATTGTACAAAACATCGCAATAGAAATGTGAACTACAGTGACGACTTACTTGTTTACTTGTGCAGCAAAGCGTCAGATTTTCGCCTGGAATTTGCTGAGACAAAATGAAACGATTTTCGTGGCTAAATCACAGCCTAGATGTTTGGAGAGCAGTAATCGGGCAATATGTTAATAAGATGGTGTCGAACAAAGGATCTTCATCCAATGGTATGAAATCTACAAAACTTTTAGTGTTCTTTATTATTGTCACATGGACTCTTGCATTAAGTGGAGACATTGAACCGAATCCTGGACCTACAAATAACCGTCAAGGACAAATTTCCAAAACTGGGGAATTAGTTTACCCGTCAGATGAAACCAGTGAACTGAAAAGCTTGGTGCAATCTTTAAATTCCGAAATATCTCATTTGAGGAGTGAAATACAAGATTTAAGGAATGAGGTGAAGGATTTAAACATAAAAGAGGTAGTGATTAAAATACAACATGATATAGAAAGCCTAAAATCTGACAGAAATGACTTTAAACAAAAAGTAGAAACTTGTGAAAATAGATCAAAGCAGAAAAATATATTATATGGTGTGAAGGAAGGTACCAACGAAGGATTTGGTAGCTGTGAAAAACTAATTAGAGAAATTTTGGTGGGTGAATTTGAAATAGAAGGAGCTCAAAGTGATAAAGAGATAGGAATTGAGAGATGTTTTAGACTGGGTAAGAAAAGGTCGAAATCTGCGATCGATATGCCAATTTTGATAAGTTTTAATAGAATTAAAGATAGGGATACTATATTGAGAAGCATAAGAGAACAGTTAAAAACAAGGTCAAGTGAGTTAGGTGTTGCTGAAGATTTCACACCTCAAACACGTGACATCCGAAAACATCTCATCCTCAAATTAATTCAAGCTAAAGAGAGTGATAGTACGGTAAGCGCGTATCTCAAATACGATAAACTTGTCATTGGAAAAGAAGTGTTCACGTTCGACCCCGAATCTAAAGAAATTGTGAGTTTAACTCAGCAACACAAATAGCAACTCCAACCTCGCGGTTTTAATAGCTTTCGTATATCAGCTGTCTGTAATAACAATTCAAATAATTCTCACGTGAAATTTATTACCTGGAATGTTAATGGTCTTAAAACAAAATTATTAAATCCGGATTTCGTTGATTATCTCCAAACCTTTGACGTCATTTGTGTTTTAGAAACATAGTGTAGTACAAACATCGACTTACACACTTACTTCCCTCAATATGAAGCTGAATTCTGTGTTCGTGGTAGCGGGCAGGAGAGGGGTGGGATAGTTGTTCTGTTTAAAAGATTCATTTTGCAAGGTATAACTAGAATTAACGATTCTATAACCGAAACGATATTTCTACAATTTGACTGTGAATTCTTTGGATGGTCGAAGAGTGTCATATTTGGATTTGTTTATATTGCCCCCGAGGGATCTAAAATTCATGGACTGCTAAAGAAAGGGATTTTTTAATAGATGACTGCACTAAATATATACCTGGATTAGATGAAGCGGAATACAAGACTGACAACTTTGAACTCGATCGAAATTCCAAGGACACAGAAGTAAATAATTTTGGAATCAAGTTACTAACTCTATGTTCTGTTCTTAATATACATATTGTCAATGGTAGAACAAACGGTGATAAATTGGGAGAATTTACCTGTTTAAAACATAATGGTGCAAGCTTAGCGGATTATTTATTGGTACCATCAGAACTCTTTCAAAATGTGAAAAACTTTGCAGTCGATCAAAGGACCGAATCTGATCATCAGCCATTAATCTTTGAGTTTGAGACCAACGTTTTAGAGCCTTTTCTGGAAAGTAACAATAACGGATTACAACCCTATACAAAATATGTTTGGGATCCCGAGTTAACTGAAGTTTATAAAAACAATATTGTTAATTTATATGGAAAGTTCAGTGATGAATTTAATGATTTATTTCCGTGTGATGTAAATGCTGCAGTAAAATGTGTTACAGAATTCATAGGAGAATGTGCGGAATTAATGATACGAAAACCCACAATAGGCAATAAACCTCGCACAGAAAACAGGCAACCGCCATGGTTCGACGAAGAATGCCTTAAACAGAAACGGTTGAAATACAAAATATTGAATCAATTGAGAAAAAGTAATAATGACAATGATTTAAAAATATATAATAAAAGTAAGAGCGTTTTTAAATCCTTGTGTAAAAGTAAACAACATGACCATGAACAATTAATTTGTGATAATTGTGTTCGAACTTACAAAACACCGATATATTTTGGACAACAGTAAAAATTAATGTCCCTATTATTAGAATTGGGAGTTAGTGGTAAAATATATTTAACCCTGAAAAATATGTATTCATCTGAAAAATCACGCATCAAAATAGGATCAAATTTAACATGTTATTTTGATTGTCTTTCTGGCGTTCGCCAAGGCTGCATCTTAAGCCCCCTCTTTTTTTGCTTATACATCAATCGACTAATCTATTACATAAACTGTGGTGACGTTAGAGGGATATTCACTAATCAAGAGGACAAAGATATTCTTATGTTATTATATGCTGATGATTTAGGTATACCATCTGATACTGTGGGTGATCTCCAGAAGAAAATAAATATTTTTACATACTTTCTGTACTGATTTCAACCTTACTGTCAATACTTCAAAAACAAAGGTTGTAGTATTTAGAATTGGGGGTGTCGTACGCAAAAACGAACGATTTTACTACAATAATTATACGATAGAATGTGTTTCATATTATAATTATCTAGGTGTACTTTTTTCATCCAGGTTAGTCTGGAGCAAGGGTGTGTACAGTTTATCAGTCAAAGCCAAAAAGTCACTTCTACCCATACAAGCTTTGCTTCGGAAAACCAGGTCGATACCCTATTCATTAAGTTTTAAAATATTCAACGCAATTGTAAAGCCAGTTTTATTATATGGTGCTGAAATATGGGGATTTGAATATAGGAAGGATATTGAAAATGTGCAGTCTCAGTTTTGTAAATTTGTATTAACACACAAGAATGGTCAGCCAGAATTCATAACAGTGAAAGTCTAAAGGACTATTGCATATATAAAACCAATCTAAGTCAAGAATCATACTTGACAGTTAACATAAATCAAAACGTAAAAAGAAATATTACAAAATTACGTCTTAATTTATTTCCATTAGCCCTAAATTTTTTTAGACGCAACCAAAGCAATAGCCCTATTTGCACACAATGTAAAGGTGGTATTATTGAAGACTTGTTTCAAATTATTCTTGAGTGTAACCATTATGAACATTTACGATCAATTTATATACCAAATCAGTATATCAGCCACCCCCCAACTAAAGCAAAATTCCACCGGTTATGTAACAGTTACGATATAAATACACTTGTTTCGATATCTTGTTATAATAAATTCATGAATCGGAAGTGAGCAGAAATTCGGCAATTTATCTGTCATCACTCGTCACTTCAGTCATTCACATAGAGAGATAACTCGTGTTTTCCTTTGGCGTTCGTCACTTCCGATTCGTGAATCCTTTATTACTCCTCTATGGTAGCGATGATCTCTGTGTTAATATTATATTTGGAAAGTGTTTAATCAGTTCTATCACATATGTGATAATGACTGGCACCAATATTGTCCTTTAATTTGTATCTATAGATCGTAAGATTTCCATACTGAATAAACATAATATTATTATTATTATTATTATTATCATTGACCCGTGACACTTGATTAGTATTACTGGCTGGATAAGTATGGTAGAACAAGACTATTCCACAATGGAAAGGGGATATGCAATAACTTTAACACCACTGGCTGCAAATCAAACCATGATAATTTTTCTAGGATGACTCATGTGTGTAATAATTCTCGTGCTGCTCACCCTTCTTATGATTGTTCAAAAAGGGGATTTACTAATAAAGTTAACCAATACGACGGAGGAACAAACTCAAATCATAGCAAATGACAATTCCTAGTGGATGATACAGATGGTCTTGATACCAGTTTAACATACGTTCCTGGTTCCTGTTATATTTTTAAAGCTTCCACACCGATAAATATTCCATCACTTGAACTCGAGCTAAAACAGCACCCAGACACATTGTTCGTGGGTCAACTTTTGGAAGGTTTAAGTTTAGGCTTTGACACCGGTTTTTCAACTCTCCCTATTGATAATTATGAGTGCAAAAATCTGCTTACGGCCAGGTCGAATCCTGAGGTAGTTTCTACTCTTCTCCAAATTGAGGTGGATAAAGGTTACGTAATTGGTCCATTTGATAATCCTCCTTTCGCGAATTTTAGGATAAATCCGTTAGGAATAAGTGAAGGAAAATACTCAAAGAAACATGTGCATGTGGCTATCATTCCTTGACCTTTGGAACAGTAAATCATTCTTCTATGACGTCAACATTACAGAATCGGCAGATATGGAAATGTATATGGATGCTAGTGGGTCCAAAGGTTATGGTGGTTATTTCCAAGGGAAATGGTTTTCATGTCCCTGGCCAGATGACTTAAATTTAGGGCAAGATGACATGTCTATTGCATTTATGGAACTAGTTCCTATTGTTACCTGCGCTACCATATGGGGACATAATATGTGGGCTAAGAAACGCATATTATTCCACTGCGATAATATGGCTACTGTGGGCATCATAAACAAAGAACGAAGTAAATCCCATAATATCATGAAACTTATGAGAAGGCTTACCTGGTGTGCAATTAAATTTAATTTCGTACTTCATGCAGTACATATCAAAGGTCGTTACAATATTTTAAGTGACTGTCTTTCTCGTTTACAGGTGGAGAAGTTCAGAGAACTAGATCCGCTCTCAGAACAGCATCCGACAGCTACTCCACCTGTCCACGAGCTCTACCTCACTTAAACTAATAGTAGAAGACCTTCTCAATACAGCATCAGCATTAGCACCAAGTACCATTGTCGTGTACAATAGCGGCTTGTCAATGTTCAAAAGACTTTTACTTTTATTTAAGCTGTGGGGCCATGTGGAAACACTCTCAATGGTCAATGAAATTGTTCTCCTGTATTTTGTAGCTTACTGTGCCAACTATTAAACTGTACTTAGCTGGAATTCGCTACCATTACATTCGATGTAATATTAGTACTCCATTGACTCACATTGATAAGCTCTATAACTTACAGTATGCCTTGAGAGGTGTAAAAAAACATGGAGAACAACTCAAGACACAAAAGGCTCCCTATTACTTTTAGGCGGAGGACTGGGAAGTTCTAACTAGCTTTGTTTTCAAAAGTCGTTTCAACTCACCGCTGGGAGAAATTTTAATATTTATTTTTCGAGAAATAACCCTAATGTGTTGTAAACAGAACTGCCACGCTCCAATTTATGTGCCAGAAACGTTTTAAACAAATAATCTAAACGACAGCATTTTTTGTCCTCGCAATAATAAAGTGGTGAGACGGCAAGCTCTCAGCCAATGAAAATCTAGTAAATAGCGAATAACAGTAAATACACGTGACCTTAAGGATAATTTAATAGATCACTGTCGTTGTTTTGCTATAATATAATTAGGACGATTTTTTCTAGCCAAACTCGCTGTAAATCATATTTCTAATGAAAAAAAATGCGCGCTATTAATACCGGTGTCGGCTAACATGTAATAAGTGCATAAATGTGAAAGATTTAGATCAGCGATGACTCATTCAGTCAATCATGGGTAGAGTGTCCATCTGACAGCTGCTTACAACTTGGCGATTATGTGTCGTGTTTTCGGACCCGCCACCCCATCAGACGCACAGTTTTCCCCGGTGCTAGACAAGCTTTACCCCCGTGAAGCCGCTGTCGATAATACCGGACGGGCTTGTCCTCTCTCAACAAATTTTAAGCTGTTTGTAGCCTGTCTAAATGTGACGAATCAATATAATATTCTTAAGAAAGTACACTGTGCAATTAATTTTTGCATGCATCGTGTTTAATGTCCCGCCACGGCTCTGAGTATTAAGATAATTTGAGAAGGGTTGGAAATGTTGTTTGATAGCAATGATATAGGCCTATATATAATCGAATATAGATAATTGCCAAATATCAAAATCAATCAAGGTGTGTGAAGCTATATTTTATTAGAGGCTCTCTTCCTACTGTATTTGTCTTTGCGTGTGTAGGCATACGTACTTTGCATTGTCGAGTTCACCGTAATATTAACTGGTTAGAATAGATCCCCTAAGCCCACCCTTCCTCATCTCTAATAAAGTCGACACTGTAGCATCCATATAATATAACACTGCAAAAATCTAATGCAAAGTCCAGCCCCCCCCCCACCCCCGTACACTGCTTTATCCCAGACCCTCCATATAAGGTTGGAAACACCTTTTAATATCAATAGGCCCAGCACCCCCCCTCCATACACTGCTTAATCCCCCACCCCAAACTGACCCCGCAGTGAATATTTGCTTGGCCGCTACAATCGACGAGGCTTAATGAGTACGGCATATTAACTTTTTTACTCCGACAAATTAAATTCTCAAACAAAGGTAAAAGAAAAATAAATAAAGACGTATTTGTAGTTAAAAAATATTTCCTATTTAGTGTAAATGGGTTTTGTAGCCCAAAATGGAAATTTCTTGGATTCTGATTGGTCGAAAAGTGGCGTCGAATGAGTATAACAGTCCTCTAAATTTCCTAGGCGACTCACTGCGAATGAATATTTTGTGAGTGCTAGACTCTTGTTTGCAGTGGCCAAAACTTCTACACCTCAAAACTTTATTCCAGGAAATCTTCATGATTTTTTTTGTATGTCATCAACAATGAAATTCAACCATTGGCGTATTGAAAGAAACACCTGAAAAACACAAAAAATAAAGTTAGTGAGTGTATCAGAAAGATAATAAGAAAATTTCATTTCAAGGCTGGTCTGACTATAATGGTTGCTATGGCCCTTCTGTCATAATCAGACTGGTAAAGATCGAAAAGTGAATAAAAATACTACTATTTACTGAACTCCGTTGGGGCCCTAAATAACTGATGGTGATATAATTTAAAAGTCGGGCTGATTGATACTGGTATGAATAGGACAGAGACTAATTTCCATACAGGGTTTTGTAGCGAAGAAAAACATCACACCGTGACCGTCGAAATGACAACGTGGTACAGTTTTCAAACAAGCATTGCAACCGCATGTGTACGCTACACAGCATGTATGATCTACACGGTCGCCCGAGTGTATGGACATTTATCAAACGTAATATGCAATTTACTTCGAACCTAGTTACCGCTGAAGTTCAAAATCATTTAAAAAGTACATAATTTACACTTACGATTTCTGTTTCCGATCTTCGAAATAATCGCAGAGTGACCTCCCTTTCCAAACAGACACAAGTAACCAGTCGCTCAGTGAACCAAATAGAACGAAAGAGCGTGTTATCTTGTTACGTCACGGATGTTTTCATTACGTCAAAATTGTTTTATTTGGTTTTTACGTCACATAAACCAGAAAACGACCGTCAGCAATCGCGGAAGAAAGAATCTCATTAAAAATGTTAAATATTTTGGGCTACAATTAGGAGATAAATACCTCCTGTTTAGAATTTATCGGACTGTTATTGTCCATTTGATACCGCTTAAATTTTTCATTAGAGGCGCTCGATCGCTGCGCGATCTCGGCCTCTAATGATTTAAGCGGTATCAAATGGACAATAACAGTCCTCTAAATTCTAAACAGGAGGTAAATGCACGAGTCGTTGAGCCAATGACTACGAGGCGTGCAGACGCACGTGTTTTGGACAGGCATCCGTTACAGAAATTATTCGTAAGTAATTCTATGTGAAACAGATTGCGCCCACCCTTCATATAAGGTTGGAAATACCTTTTAATATCAATATATCCACAAAACGGAAATTCCTAAAGCCTGACTACATCCATACCAAAGACAACTCTAAATTAACTGATGTTTTGTGGACAGTTATTTGTGTTTGTTAAATTATGACTTTTGAAATTAATGCATAGGTATAATACAGGTTGTGTTCTAACAACTGGCTAAAATGTCCCTTGTTTGTCCATTCCCCTATTTTAAAACAATATATATATAGACTACTTGGTCTTGCTCAAAGGGGCAGTGTATGGGAGTTTTAAAAATAAATTATTTTTTTTAACATTATTTATTTACAATATAGGCTATAGTTTAATTGTAGTTTGTACATTCAATATTCATCATCATCATCATCATTTACATTCAATATTCTTCTTCATCATCATCATCATCATCATTTACATCCATAGCCATCTCTGTGGCTGTAGGTGTTAAATTTTACATCCACAAACTTCGGCAGTTTCCGGGTGAGTATTTATCTTTCGAGTTCAAGGCCGATTGCACATCGACCGAACTAGACCGAACTAGCCGTTACGTCATTGATCAGAGTGCGTATTCCTACAGCGTGTAAGTTTATTTTTTAGGTGATTAGGTTAAAAAGAATTCCATTTTTAAAAAAATAATTATGAAATACAGGCACATGCTGGATGTGTGGAGATCATGTTTTTTAAATTAGTACAAAGAGACGTGTAATTTAAAAAATTAAAATCTCTCCCACAGGTTGTTGCAACGAACTTGAACGATAAATTTCTTCGATCTTTAGCCTATTTCGACCTTTTCGTAAAAATTCTTAAAGCTATCCACAATAAGGTTAATTTTTATGATGCAGTAACGCTATCTGCAGTCTGTTCTTTAGCTTACTTTGGATTTTTGCGCTGTGGAGAATTTACAATTAAATCCAATGGTAAATTTAACTCTAAGGAAAACTTAACAGTTTCTGACATCATGCTAAACAAAAATGGTTGCCCAGTCAAACTTATGTTGGATATACCTTCATTTAAGACAAAAGGGTGGAGCTGGTAAATCAGATCCATTATTCATTAATAGTAAAGGAATGACCTTAAATAGAACCTATTTTATTCAAATCATTAAAGAAATTATTGAGTCTTTAGGTCTCCTGTCAGATGGTTATAACGGCCCTAGTTTCAGAATAGGAGCAGCTACAACTGCTGCAAAGGTCTCCTGTCAGATGGTTATAACGGCCCTAGTTTCAGAATAGGAGCAGCTACTACTGCTGCAAAGGTTAATGTACCAGACCACTTGATAAAACTATAGGACGTTGGTCATCTGACTGTTACCAAAGATATATCAGAACAGACCCTAAGACTGTTACTATTGCTCAACAAAAATTGTGTCAACCTAATGTAACCTGCCTATTTTCTTACAAGGTCCTTGGATTATTATGTTCTATATGTAAGATCTTTGTACTGAACCCTGAATGCAATTTGGTCATTTGAATTAGTATTTTGCTGTGCAATTCCACAATTATAGGCATTTTACATAATGGTTTATGTTCTGCTTTTAATTTTGTGTAGTGCTCTCAACACTCTTAACATTTTTTTTTTTTGGGGGGGGGCTTTCATTTCAGGTTTATGTCCACTCATGTTACTGCATAAACCTGCATTCCATTTGGCATCCTATTAAGCTACTGCTTAATTTTGTCCCCTCAAAAAATGTGGTCCGGCAATTTTAGACCAAACTTGAGTAAACATGAATTTATAAATTCGTAACCATGGCATCAAATTCTGTGATTCTGTATTTCGGTTCCTTCGGGAGCTGAACTGCTCCCTTCGGTTCCTCCGGGAACTCCCTTCGCTTCTTTCGGGAGCTGCCTTCGGTTCTTTTGGGAGCTGCCTTACCTGTCTCTAATTACGGTAGACCTAGATCTACTGCCTAGCCATGGCTTGCCTGTTTCACTGCTTAATATTATGCTGAACATGAGTGGACTCCCCCTACTCCCATATTACCAAAGATTTAAATTATGATTGTATTATAATTAGACCTTAATAAATTCTAATGTTAATAATTTGAGTTTATTTAAAGTGTGAGTTCTATGTAATTTAAGTAATCAAATTAAGTTGCCTATCGCACTATATTTATTACCCAATACAGGCTTCCATAATTACCATCCTATCACAGCATCACATTTGGATTAAGCCTCACTTCATATTCGGCATCGTTTTCATATTCGGCCTCACTTTCAGAAGTGGTCTGCTAGCAGCAGGACAACCGAAAACAGGAGCTCAACCTCCTTCCTTCCCACCTCCAGCCTTTGTGATATTTAATTACGAAGACATTACTCAAATAATGGTAGCTATCAGATTTGTGATATCACTATGTTATAAATGTTCCAACATTAACCATTATACTGTTAAAAGTTCCAATGTTAGTTTTAAATGTTGCAATTTGTTAAATAAACGAAGGTGGTGTATCAGTTTTATTATAAATGTTGATATTGCTAAACTTCAATACCTTTATTATATCGATACTTATTCCATTCTGGTCAATTTTCTTGGAGAACGGGACTCTACTTGTCGAAGGCATCCTATGGCTACTGCTACTGCTTAATTTTATCCCCTCAAAAAATGTGGTCCGACAATTTTAGACCAAACTTGAGTAAACATGAATTTATAAATTCGTAACCAAGGCAACCATGGCATCAAATTCTGTGATTCGGTATTTCGGTTCCTTCTGGAGCTGCCTTCGGTTCCTTCGGGAGCTGCTTTCGGTTCTTTCGGGAGCTGCCTTTAGTTCCTTTTGGAGCTGCCTTCTTCTCTTATCCTGTCTCTTATTCCAGTAGACCTAGATCTACTGCCTAGCCATGGCTTGCCTGTTTCACTGCTTAATATTATGCTGAACATGAGTGGACTCCCGTACTCCCATATTGCCAAAGATTTAAATTATGATTGTATTATAATTAGACCTTAATAAATTCTAATGTTTATAATTTGAGTTTATTTAAACTGTGTTTAAATTGTTTTAAATTTTTGCGCCACGCTTTTATCATACGAAATAATTAATGATTTAAGTCTCTTTTAACCGATTTTTAAAATGTTTAAGATTTCAGACATTCTATCACAACAAAACATCCGTTATCTAGAACGCCTGGTTCCCTCTGTGTGTGAAATTCTGAACGAACGGTTGTAAGAACGTGAACGGGTACAGATCAACCCTCGCCGCTGAGCGATTATATCAATTCATATTTATATATGAAGTGGAGTCTGATCACTGTATTTAGAGATCGATCTATCTAAGCATCTTCGGCGTTTTTTGCAAACTACGGCGGTAGTCGAAATTGCCAACAAATAGTCCCTTTACTCATTGCCACCAATTATGTGGTTTAAAAAATCTCCTCCGATTCAACAATGTTAATAAATAATTAATCATTTATTCAGGTTAGTAATAAAAATATTATGATCACTTATAGTAACAATACTTGCCAGTAATTTGTATAGTTAATGATTTCTCTCTCTACCCACGTCAGGTCCAATTACCGACGCACATCAAAGGTAACTGGCGGTTATACTCAGATAGTGAGCGGTAGCTCAAATAGTGACGTTTTCTTAATTCGTCGCGCATTCGTAAATTTCTCCTGCACGTGCCTCACTAGTGATATGTTTGGATAAACTCACGTTTGCTTAATTACTCACGTTATTTTTACATACTGACACAAGTAAGGAAAACTAACCAACTAACTTAAATACTCACCTTACGATTATTACTGACCATTTATAGGAATACTGACGTACAGTACAAGCACTGATGGGTTTAAACGACAACTGACAACACATATATTTCTAACTAGTTTCCATTAATAGTATACTTTCCTCTGAATTACCGTTTTGCCTATAGATGTAAGTATTGCAGGCACAGTGCTTCCACTGTGAGGAGCCCTATAGGCAAAACACAATTTTTTTTTTTTTTTTTTTTTTTGACAAATGACCCATCCCGTTTGCACCTGCCATGTTTTGCACCTGCCATGTAGGCTGCCTGGAAGGAGGGATTATGATAATTCTTAACCAAGGCTTTAACCCTCTGCATTCTACGCCAGAGGCAGGTGGACAACCTCATATTATGACTACTCGTGCCCTTCACATATACTGTCCTCCAGTGTTTCAGATAAACTAACAGTTGGGACACTTCCCTCTTACGGCAAGGGCCGGTAACTCAGTGAATAGTATACTTTCCTCTGAATTACCGTTTTGCCTATAGATGTAAGTATTGCAGGCACAGTGCTTCCGCTCCGTAATCCGTTTACGAATATCAAAACTAAGACAATGACAACAATTCTAACTTTATTAACATTCAATACCAACTCAACCCACTTCGCCCCATAACACACTTCGCCCCATAACACACTTCACTTCTCCCCATAACACACTTCATCCCACCACATATTTCCCTAATACATTTTTGGTAATCCCTGTCAAATTGGCTCTTGTCGAAATAAAACCGTTTCTCGGGTCACAATTCTACATCCTATCAATTTGGCCTTACTTCAAAATTGATTGATGACGTCTCCCTCGCTAACATAACAGGGGATAGTTTATTTAAAGATCGATTAAGAATAACAAGTCCAAAATATCTCATGAATTCAAAAATGTTATTGTTCACAATAAGGAAACTGATCTGAGTCTAAAACGTATTGCTCAAAGTGTCAAACGATTTTTCCTGCTCTAATTGTTGCACTTTTAGACGGACAAATTCCCTTGAATTCTTTGTGGTTGGACATCAGTAATCTTATCCAAGTAATTTCCATGGGCATTTCAATTGTATTAAGTCTCATTATCATATGGATGTTTTTGAAAATTAAGAACCTTTATGTCGAAAGTTATTTAGCACCATCGCTATCGGTATCATGGCCTGGTTTTAAAATAATCAACAATTTTACATTTCAATCTCTACATATACAAAATTCAGTACTGTGTCCAATCTTAAATCTAAAAAAATACGATCCATTCTTAGTCAAGCACTTGAGGCGAGCCTAATCATTTCTCACTATGGACTTTATCAAGCTTTAAATGCTAATGATTATGAAAACTAATACATCATTTTTTTTTTTCTTTTGATAATTATATCACCAAATAGTGATACTAAATTTTACTTCTTTTTCAAATTTTCTTTTTAAGAATATACAGAATTTATCTATTAAGCATTTAGACAATATAGCCAATATTAAGGTTATCAGTTAACAATGCAGGCAGATCAAGTGTCAACGCCTTTACTTTCTTTATAGCTTAAAAGCTTATTACCTAATTATATTAACTTTATTATAAAATTTCAACCAATGAAATTTATATATTTAACTTCTTTTCATTTGATGTGTTACAATATTTTTTATCTTTAATTCGATTTGTTGAAATCATTGTTCTTTTGTCTGTACGCAAATTATTTGCTTTAAAAGATCTCTACACACAGATAAGAAAACAGCCAGAGATTAGATGAAAGACGGAGACGGAGAGAGACAGACAAGGAGATCGAATGCCTTGTATGTAATTTGTAAATAATGTATTTTTTTAAACTGTATATAAAGTAATATTGAAATGGATTTGGACTTTTAATGAACAGTGACCGCCTTCACCAGAATACTTCTCCAGTAATGAGCTATGCTACACCCCCAATCCTAGCTCATCCATATTTATGAAATATTGCATATGTATCACCTGGGTGCATATTCGAACTAAAAGAATAGCCCTGAAAGCGTCAGTGATAATTACATTTACCTTTTCAGGCGCGGATCCAGAGGGGGGGGGGGGGGCAGGTGGTCCGGACACCCCCCCCCCCCCCCCCCCTGCTCAGACTTGAAATTTTTTTTATGCGATTTTATTGGCGATTTAGACCTGTTATTTTGGAATTTACCTTCCGGAAATACGTCAGAATGAACCAAATTGAATCTAATTTACCAAATTATCGGTTGAGCGCAATTAGTTAAGCAATTATCAAACCTAGACCCCCCCCCCCCCCTTGCAAAAAATCCTGGATCCACTCCTGCTTTTATATATTTTTTATTGCTGAACTTGTCCATGTACATGCACAGGAAGATGTTTATTCATGAGGCCAAAAATTTCGGTCGGTGGGGATGTTGTTATAGTGACTGATATACATTTCATGATCAGACCAGACTCCAAAGGATTAACAATTAGTTTTATACTATGAGGACTTAATCCCTAGGATATCAGTTAGCAATGAAGTACTGACTGGGTAATCTCTATAATCCTTTTCATAGATAAGCATACCTTATTCTATATGATTTGATATACTAATTTTGGTAACCAAAATTAGTATATATACCCGAGTCATCCAGAATATGACATCACTTCTATTCTGGATATTAAATACTTCATATCGGTTAACTGTGTGTTCCTTACTATTTTAGGTGAGTCACTCTCATGTATTAATTTCTCAACACTATATAATTATTGAATTATATATCATGTAATATATTATGTAATATATATAACTGTCTCATTTATAATTGTATGTTTATATGTATGTACTGATCACTTCTATTCTGGATATTAAATACAATGTACTTCATATCGGTTAACTGTGTTCCTGTACTCTTTTAGGAACCCCTGCTTACGTAAGGACGCTGACTAATAAAATAGCTTGCGAGTTTCTGTCAGGCACCAGCAAAGTGCAGGTCCCCAGATCTATAATAAATAAAGTGCTACATGTAATTCACCTAAAATAAACGACCAGAGGCATGTTTTAATTAAAACAACGCGTCTCGCCGTGTTTTCAACACCGAGGCAGGGCTATCGTGTCACTCAATATTCCCTCGATATCCACTTGGTAAATCATGGAATTCCACGATAGAAAACATGGTAATATAGTGGCTGCTCAAACCTTCACGATCCTTGTACCATAGTTACATTGGGGATTATGAAAATGTAATTTCTGATCATAACAATTTATAACACCATTGTTACGCTTTTAATCAATTTTAATTTCTTGAAGCTGGATTCCCACGAAGTTACGGTCAATAATTGCGCCTTTGTTGGAATAAATGACAACTTTTAGTAGGAAAAATTTTCGCGCACGGTGCACCCTACTGGATGGTCACATATATCAAAACAATCTGATGATAAATTTAGTTTGTGGAGTGTACCCAAGTAACTGTGGTCGCTGGACGGATGGACAGGTAGACGTGGCGATGACAATATACGACCACATTTCCATGTCGGCGTATAAAAATTATGTATGCAACTAACTCACCTGCGCAATAGTAAAAGACTTGGGAATTATTCTATCATTTCTGAAGAATAAAAACCAAAAACAATATGAAATTTAAGGAGAGAAATAGAGTTCAATGTCAACTCGACACAAACTACGACATTTTTGGAATAACATGGTAAAATTTTATTTAAAAAAAACAAGAGGAAGGAAAAGTGACCATAATACTCATCACATACCAGCAGGGGTATCGTAATCATTACAGATCGTAATCGCATGACCTTAAATACCTGCTGATAGATGCTTCATCTTAAAATTATTGTCGTTATTATCGAAGGCTACACTCTTTAAGAATGGCATCATTTCAAACACGGGTTTTAGCGCTAGAAAGTATGCATACAGTTTATTTTCAAAACATCGTTCGATAATTGATAAAAGTTTTTAAAAGTTTTAGTTAGTGGTATGGCTAACGATTAATGGTAAAGAATTTAGGTTCTCCGAGAGGCGTTTATAAATGAACAACCCATTTACTTATTACACAAGCCGGTTAATATCCAGAGATACTTGTATAAATCAACACATGGTTAATTTATCTACGTTGTTTAGTTATTATCTGATATGTTTAGGTTCATTTTGATTACGTTATTTACATATGATTGGAGTACAAATAAACCAGTGGTTGCCAGGCAGGGTACGCCCACATCTTCCAGAGATGAAAAAACACGCTAAAAAGAAAGTGATTATTCCTACAATCATGGGCCACAATTCATGAAGTTAGAATTCAATATGTGCAAATATCAAAAGGAACCAAGATCTTTGGATTATAAACAACATATATTTAAAGTTTCATTAAAATCATGTTAAAATTGTGACCTTTCACAGGTTCCACAACCTTGATATACCATATTTTCATAGTATTCTCGTACAAGCGGTGGCGGTGATATAATAACACCTTTTTAAATCGGGTAGTAATTTTGACTTCCAGAGAGACCACAAGCTAATAAAGGGCGATTTTTCGTATAATTCAGGAAGTTACGATCCAATATGCGCAAATATCGAAAGGAACCAAGATCTTTGGGTTATTAATAGTAGAGACAAATTGCAGAATAATCCTAAATATGACGTCAAACAAAATGGCCGCCATTTGACCAAAATCCCCCTTTTTCGGCTCATATTCTATCAAAGCTGTTGTTTAACAAGGCTTGGGTGGAAGACAATGCTATAATAAAAGCAATATCTTAGTAATTCATCACTCTGTGAGTGCTGTGTGGTGTTTCCAAGCGACGCCATGGCGTTATAGGGGGTCGTTATGACATCACAATGAAAATTGTCCCTTTCTAGTGGTTTGTTAGCCATTTGAAGTTGTAGATGGATGGATAGCAAAAGTGCAGACAATTGCTGCAATAGAGAGAGAGAAATGGGGTTTAACGTCCACTCGACACAAACTAGGTCAATATGGGACTAACATATGGTTCCATTTTATTTCAATAATTCGCCTGTACGTAGGGGTCTTTAGTAGTGGGTGGAAACCCAAGTGCCTGGAGGAAACCCACGAGGTTGAGAAGGCGCCCCTATCTCCATGTCACATATGCTCACACCAGGGCTCGAAACCACAGCCGCAAACCAGAGGTGACCGGCCAGCTAGCGGTCAGAGCGTGCACTCTAGACCACTAGGCCATCCCAACCCCCTGCTGCAATGTACACCTACCACGATTTATGGTCGGTCTAGAGTATACTATCATCTAAAGAAGGTCCCAGTCCGAAATCTGGACCAAAATAGGTCAAATTGGCCAAAATTCAAAATGGGTGCCGGTTTTTACTGGAAAATGTCAATTTGTATCCAATTAACATAGTATAATTGAGCTTGGTATCAAAATGTATTCTTTCGGGGAAGCTGAATCCATTTCCAATTTCCTGCAAATATTGGTGAATTATTATGCCACGGTGTCAATATTGGAAAATAACTCCAGGTGGCGGCCAGTTTTGGCGGGAAAATTCGAATTTTACAAAATATACGTTTTGGAGGCAGCTCATTTTGGTAATTAACTATTGGTCAAAATATGTGGAAAGAGAGGTCAAGTCTGCCTCAGAACTAATACTATTGCACTCATCAAGCATGAAGTAAATTTCATTTAGACTCTCTGGCCGACTGCTGTTCATCACGGTAGCAGCGTATTAGACATGATGAAAGGGCCCTCTCTCAGTTCACTGTGTCCGATTTCGATCACCAACATCGACAAGATAACCAACCTATTGAAGTACACAACAAATTTATTTCACAAAATGATTCAAATAATGCGACACAAATGGATCCCAATATGCAGTAAACTATATGTTAATGAACTACCTACTACCTTTCCGGAAATGAAGGAAAGATAACGGGTATTGGAAACCGACAATAATGAGTCAGTTAAAATCCCTGGCCTAAATTCAATAATGAACTGAATAACAATTTCAATGGCAGAAAATTTAGGACATAATAAAACGTGGTGTAAAGTCATGATTAACTTCAACAATGAGCCAAGGACGTGTTAGGGCCTCCGAATGAGGGTAAGTAAACCAAATTAAGGGCACTTAAGGAGAAGGGGCAGGATCGGGAAAATTATGAGTTCTGTGGCACATGGTAGAATCGAGAAGCCATGACATACCATACATTGACACTTGTTAAGGGATTTGATTAAATCCTAAAAATATGAACGTGTACATAGTTAGTTGCAATCAAGAACAACACCACCTCTGGGTAAAGAAAAACAAGTATCAACAATATGTACCTGTCAAGTTGCCTTCGATTCCGTTCCATAATGAGGGGAGGGGTAGGGGGTAGAATTGGGGGTAGACTGAACCAAGAACGAGAAGACAATCAAGTTACTGGTTACAGATTTAGAGTTCATGGTTAAGGTAAACGTATTATCCTTGAGTGTGCTAAACGGAAAACACTTTCCCATCGCCTGTGTTGCAATTTTTCTGTATTCATTTAGATAAAAAAAGATAGGCTGGCACTGCCAGGCAGGATACGCCCACATTTTCGAGAGATGGATAGAGAACAAGCAATACCGAAAGTGATTTTTCCTACATCATTAAGTTAGAATTTGATATGTGCAAATATCGAAATGAATTAAGATCTTTGGGTTATAAAGGTTCATTTCAGTAGGCTTCAAATTCGACTGAGGATCATGTTGCTAAGTGGATAAGATGCTGGCTCGGTAGCCTTGAGGTTGGGTGTTTGATCCCTGCATTGGGTGACAAAGTTCATCTAGATTTTCTAGCGTGGTTTCCCCTTGTTCGTGATGAAGGATGGATGGCCTGACAAGAACAGCTGTCAATTTTGGTCCGATTTTCACGAAATTCGACCTCAACCTTCATTACGATGGGGCAATTATTCAGGAAGTTACAATCCGATATGCACAAATATCGAAAGAAACTAAGATTGTTAAGTTGGAAAAATGTGTTTCAAGTTTCATCAAAATTGAATGAAGATTGTGACCTGTACAGGGTTCACAACCTTGATATACCATATTTTTACACTCTTCGCGTACAAGCGGCAGCCATTTTTTCAGTCAATTTCAGTCCGATTTTCACGAAATTCGACCTCAACCTTCATTACGATATAACTGTGATATAATCAAACGTTTTTTTAAATCGGATAATAATTTTGACCTCCAGTGGGACCACAAGCTAAAAAGGGTGATTTTTCGTACAATCAGGGGCCATAATTCAGGAAGTTACGAATCAATGAGCGCAAATATCGACAGGAACCAAGATCTTCGGGTTATAAACATCCATGTCAAGTTTCATCAAAATCAGTTCAAAATTGTGACCTCTATAGGGTCCACAACCTTGATATAACATATTTTCACACTATTCGCGTACAAACGGCGGCCATTTTGTCCGTCAATTTTGGTTCGATTTTCACGAAATTCGAACTCAGCATTCATTACCATGTAACGGTGAAATAACCGAACGGTTTTGAAATCGGATAATAATTTTGACCTCCAGGGGGACCACAAGCTAAAAAGGGCAATTTTTCGGACAATCAGGGGCCATAATTCAGGAAGTTACGATCCGATGGGCACAAATATCGAAAGGAACCAAGATTTTGGGGATATAAACATGCATGTCAAGTTTCATCACAATCGATTCAAAATTGTGACCTCTATCTAAAAACATGATATTTCGTACAATCAGGGGCCTTAATCCATGAAGTTCCGATCCGATACATGCCAATATCGAAAGGAAACGAAATCTTATGGGGATAAACCTATATTTCAAGTTTCGTCAAAATCGGATAAGAATTGTGACCTGTAGAGAGTCCACAAACAAATTGTGGACGGACGTCCGGACGGACAGGGGCGACGACATAATACGTCCACATGAAAATGTGGGCGTATAAAAATAAAACTAGGACAAATTAATTGATTCTGAATATTATGGAAATATTATGGACGTATTATTCCGGCTGTGAAATCTATTCTGGAAGTCGTCCGTGGAAATCATGAAGATAGGTTGCCAGGCAACGAAACATACGCCCACAGCAGCTAAATCGTCCGGGCAGTCAACAAGGGTTTCGCATATTTTTCCTTTTTTTTGGTAATGAAACATTTGTATTACACTAAAATCTGAGTAACAACTCATAATGTAATTATCAGAAAATCATGAGAATTTGTTTGCTTTTTATAAAGTTTTGCCCCACGCTAACAATTAGTATAGGAAACATTTAATATCATGGATTTAGCTGTTCAGTTATCAAAATTCATTGAAAATCAAAATACTTGTTCGTTTCAACACCTTAAACTCTCTGTATCAATCTGAAGTCAATCGGATGATAAGTTTGGCATCTACAGCGCAACAAGGTTTTATGAAGTGATCAAGGGAGATAACTCTGGAAGTAATTATTTGAAATTGATGAAAATCAGTAGGATTCTTCCTCTCAGGACCTTAAACAGTGTGTGTAAATTTAAAGTCAATCGAATATTAACTTTGGCCTATAGAGTGTCCACAGGATTTTTTGATGTGATCAAGGGCCATAACTCTGGCACTAATTATCGGAAATTGATGCAAATCAATAGGATTCTTCAACTTATGAACTTAAACACTGTGTATAAATTTCAAGTCAATCGGATATTAACTTTGGCTTTTAGAGCGTCCACAAGATTTTTTGAAGTGATCAAGGGAGATAACTCTGGCACTAATTATCGAAAATTGCTGAAAATCAATAGGCTTCTTCGTCTTATGACCTTAAACACTGTGTATAAATTTAAAGTCAATCGGATATTAACTTTGGCTTTTAGAGCGTCCACAAGATTTTTTGAAGTGATCAAGGGTCATAACTCTGGCACTAATTATCGGAAATTGCTGAAAATCAATAAGCTTCTTCGTCTAATGACCTAAAACACTGTGTATAAATTTAAAGTCAATCGGATATTAACTTTGGCTTTTAGGGCGTTCACAAGATTTTTTGAAGTGATCAAGGGCCATAACTCTGGCACTAATTATCGAAAATTGCTGAAAATCAACAGGCTTCTTCGTCTTATGACCTTAAACACTGTGTATAAATTTAAAGCCAATCGGATATTAACTTTGACCTCTAGAGCGTCCACAAGATTTTTTGAAGTCGTCAAGGGCCATAACTCTGGTAGATATTATCGGAAATCGCTGAAAAACAATAGGCTTCTTCGTCTCATGACCTTAAACACTGTGTATAAATTTAAAGTCAATCGGATATTAACTTTAGCCTCTAGAGCGTCCACAAGCAATTGTGGACGCCGGACCGACGGACGGACGGACGGGGGCGACGACAATATACGACCACATTTCAATGTGGGCGTATAAAAAATGGACATATTTTGTTAGTAAATTGAGTGCTATTGCTTTTTAGTATCTCTGGATGTGGTTGAAACAAGGGAAGCTCAACAGAAAAATAGGTTGCCAGGCAACGAAACATACGCCCACACAGCAGCCAAATCGTCCGGGCAGTCAACAAGAGTTGTCGCATATTAAGGAATTATCAGAAAATCATTAGAATTTGTTTGGTTTTTATAATCAAAGGTTTTTTTTTAAATCAGATAATAATTGTGACCTCCACAACCTGGACAATCAGGGGCCATAATTCAGGAAGTTACGATCCGATGGGCGCAAATATCGAAAGGAACCAAGATCTTTGGGTTATAAACATACATGTCAAGTTTCATCCAAATTGGTTCAAAATTGTGACCTCTATAAGGTCCACAACCTTTATATAACATATTTTCACACTATTCGCATACAAACGGCGGCCATTTTGTCCGTCAATTTTGGTCCGATTTTCATGAAATTCGAACTCAACCTTCATAACCATGGAACGGTGATGTAATCAAACGTTTTTTTAAATCCGATAACAATTTTGACCTCCAGAGGGACCACAAGCTAAAAAGGGCAATTTTTCGGACAATCAGGGGCCATAATTCAGGAAGTTACGATCCGATGGGCGCAAATATCGAAAGGAACCAAGATCTTTGCGTTATAAACATACATGTCAAGTTTCATCAAAATTGGTTCAAAACTGTGACCTCTATAAGGTCCACAACATTGATATAACATATTTTCACTATTCGCTTACAAACGGCGGCCATTTTGTCCGTCAATTTTGGTCCGATTTTCACGAAATTCGAACTCAATCTTCATAACCATGGAACGGTGATATAATCAAACGTTTTTTTAAATCCGATAACAATTTTGAACTCCAGAGGGACCACAAGCTAAAAAGGGCAATTTTTCAGACAATCAGGGGCCATAATTCAGGAAGTTACGATCCGATGGGCGCAAATATCGAAAGGAACCAAGATCTTTGGGTTATAAACATACATGTCAAGTTTCATCAAAATCGGTTCAAAATTGTGACCTCTATAAGGTCCACAACCTTGATATAACATATTTTCACACTATTCGCGTACAAACGGCGGCCATTTTGTCCGTCAATTTTGGTCCGATTTTCACGAAATTCGAACTCAACCTTCATAACCATGCAACGGTGATATAATCAAACGTTTTTTTAAATTGGATAACAATTGTGACCTCCAGAGGGACCACAAGTTAAAAAGGGCGATTTTTCGGACAATCAGGGGACATAATTCAGGAAGTTACGATCCGATGGGCGCAAATATCGAAAGGAACCAAGATCTTTGGGTTATAAACATACATGTCAAGTTTCATCCAAATCGGTTCAAAATTGTGACCTCTACGCTGTTCACAAGCTAAAAAACGTGATTTTTCGTACAATCAGGGGCCATAACCCATGAAGTTACAGTCCGATACATGCCAATATCGAAAGGAACCGAGATCTTATGGTGATAAACCTATATTTTAAGTTTAATTGAAATCGGATAAAAATTGTGACCTGTAGACTGTTCACAAAAAAAATGTGGACGGACGGACGGACGGACAGGGGCGACGACAATATACGTCCACATAAAAATGTGGGCGTATAAAAAGGAGCCACGATGATTTCTTTAGCGCGAGAATTTCCTTGAGTATTTAAGATAACTTCATCGAAATTTGATGCCACATTTTCACACCCCGTGCGCTCCACTATACCCCGGAAGGAAATCACATCGGATGCGAGTGTTTCCAGTTTCTTTGTATTTCTGAGAGCACGCCTCTGCAATGTGATTTTTTCTTAGGTTACATCGGGTGATTGACAATTTCAATGCTAGATGCTTTATAAAAATGTTTGGTGTGCAAGTAATTAATGAGTGTCATCTATTTAGGGACACCAGCTGACATTAGATTAAAGTTCAGATGTTCACACTTAGCATGTCCAAAAAAATAGGCATTGTAGCAGCGGTCACCGGTTATATCTGTTGTAATGGACCGTCTGTTAGTCTTTCGTACAGATCCTACATCTTGGTACAGGCTCCTCTCCACTTCAATAGCGTTACAACATTCTGCAATAGTGAACGTTGCGACATTGCACAGTCGTAGTTCATCGAGCTTGAAATCACGACCACAATTTCTCAGCTTAGCCGCCTTATTAACGGTCCTAATAATGTTGAAATAGTGTTGGGCAGATCATTATCAAATGGTTCAATGCATATGTGACAATGCATATGCAAATCCATCTGTGTCTCAACATTTGAATCCGTTTGTGATTTAAATTAGCAACGTGCTTCAATAGGCATGATCAGCGGCTTACGCGGTCACCTGGGAGTGTCCCCAGCCGAAATACCCATATGCCTCTACCGCAGTGGGCGACACTCCAAATGAAATTTAGTTGATACTCGATTAATGGCATTGTATTAACCTCCATTCCCTAATCTGTAATCTAAATTCCTGATAATAATTTCTCCAAAATTGACACATGGCATCACGTAATCACTAAATTGTGTACAAAAATGGATTCAGCCACAGCGAAAACGTATATTTTGACACCCAACTTGACCCTTACGTAAAATTCGAACTTTCCCGCCAAAACTGGCCACCATCTTGAATAAAACCTAATATTGGAATTCAATTAACTTGGAAACGTATATTTTAATACTACTCTCGATCGTATTGTGATAATTGGGTGGAAATTGGAATTTACCTGTCAAAACCCGCGGCTATTTAGAATTTTGGCCAATTTGACCCATTTTGGCTCTGATTTTGGACTGGGACGTTTTTTGTTGATAACATAGGTCTATACGGACCATAAATCGCCGGCGGCATTTCTACTGCAGCAAGTGCTCGCATTTATGCCTTTAATCCATCTACATCCTCAAATAAGAAGGCTAACAAACCATCAAAAAGGAACAGTTTCCGTCATGACGACCGCTTATAACGCCAGTCGTCACTTAGAAACACTGCACAACACTCACAGGGTGATGAATTAGTAAGATATTGGTTTTAAAATTGCATTGTTTTACACCTCCATAACCATGTAACAGTGATATAATCAAACGGTTTTATAAATCCTATAACAATTTTGACCTCCAGAGGGACCAAAAGCTAAAAAGGGCCATTTTTCCGACAATCAGGGGCCATAATTCAGGAAGTTACGATCCGATGGGCGCAAATATCGAAAGGAACCAAGATCTTTGGGTTATAAACATGCACTTCAAGTTTTATCCAAATCGGTCCAAAATTGTGACCTCTACACTGTTCACATGCTAAAAACGTGATTTTTCGTACAATCAGGGGTGATAACCGATGAAGTTACAGTCCGTTACATGACAATATCGAAAGGAACCGAGATCTAAGGGTGATAAACCTATATTTTAAGTTTCATTGAAATCGGATAAAAATTGTGACCTGTAGACTGTTCACAAACAATTGTGGACGGACGTACAGGGGTGACGACAATATTTATATGTCCACATGAAAATACAATCAGACATATTGAAATTTCGTATCGATTACAAGCCTTAGTCAAACAGTTGTTATAGGTCCGACTATCACATCCCCTTTTAATATATTTATTAGGCCCTACCTTTATAAAAATAATGCATCCTTCGTGTGTGCGTAGAGCTGAGTCGACTCAATGTTTTCTGTGACTTAATCCTTCGTATATATAGCCTACATCACTTTATATTTACTTCAAAGTCTCAATCTCAATGTAGCTTTTTTTCCCAAAAAAATGTTGAAAAAAATTTGCCCTCATTTAAACAATAGTTTCATTAGAAACAATAATCGCCATAATTATCGTGGAATTCGCTAAATTGGATGTACCCAGATGTGTAAATGACCCAGAGTTTTTCCCCTTTCAGACTTCGTCTTCTCATTATAAATGACGGATAGATGACAAGATAAGTTGCCAGGCACTGAAACAGCTAAGTTGTCCGGTAAGTCAACAAGGGTTGTCGCATATTGTTTCTTTTGTCAGTAAGGAGAACATTTACAACACATGAAAATTTTATTACGAGTAATAGCCCATGGCATTAAGTAATTATCAGAAATAATTAGAATTGTTTTGATTGTTTGTCTCAAGGCCTTCGTCCACAAGATATTTCAAAGTGATCAAGTGCCATATCTCTGGCAAAAATTATCAGATAACACTGAAAATCAATAGGATGCTTCGTCTCATGACCCTAAACACTGTGTACAAATTTAAAGTCAATCGGATATTAACTTTAGCCATCAGAGCGTTCACAAGGTTTTTCAAAGTGATCAACGGTCATAACACTGGCAGTAATTAACGGATATCGCTGAAAATCAATAGGCTTTTTCGTATCATAACCTTAAACACTGTGTATAAATTTAAAGTCAATCGGATATTAACTTTAGCCTTTAGAACGTTCACAAGGTTTTTCAAAGTGATCAACGGTCATAACTCTGGCAAAAATTATCAGATAACACTGAAAATCTATAGGATTCTTCGTCTCATGACCCTAAACACTGTGTACAAATTTAAAGTCAATCGGATATTAGCCATCAGAGCGTTCACAAGGTTTTTCAAAGTGATCAACGGTCATAACTCTAGCAGTAATTAACGGATATCGCTGAAAATCAATAGGCTTTTCTCATATCATAACCTTAAACACTGTGTATAAATTTAAAGTCAATTGGATATTAACTTTAGCCTCTAGAGCGTTCACAAGTGATCAAGGGCCATAACTCTGGCAGTAATTATCGGGTATTGCTGAAAATTGATAGGCTTCTTCGTCTCACGACCTTAAACACTGTGTATAAATTTAAAATCAATCGGATATCAACTTTAGCCTCTAGAGCGTTCACAAGAAATTGTGGACGACGGACGGACCAACAGGCCGACGGCAATATACAACCACATTTCCATGTGGGCGTATAAAAAAACTTTGTATTTCTTCATTCGGAATCAAGGCTACATTATTTTAATAATAATAAACAATTTAATTTTTGCACGCTAATCGACAACGAATTGTGCGCCAAATCTGCCCAAATCCAACCAAATCTACCCAAATCCACCACTATTTCAACTCGTACTACAATAATTTATATTGATATTTGATAATATACCAATCTTAATGTCGATTTGTCATTATACGCCCACATTTTTATGTGGACGTATATTGTCGTCGCCCCTGTCCGTCCGTCCGTCCGTCCACAATTTGTTTGTGGACTCTCTACAGGTCACAATTCTTATCTTATTTTGACGAAACTTGAAATATAGGTTTATCCCCAAAAAATCTCGGCTGCTTTCGATATTGGCATGTATCGGATCAAAACTTCGTGGATTATGGCCCCTGATTGTACGAAAAATCACGTTTTTAGCTTGTGGACCCCATAGAGGTCACAATTTTGAACGGATTTTGATGAAACTTGACATGCATGTTTATAACCCACCGATCTTGGTTCCTTTCGATATTTGCACCTATTGGAACGTAATTTCCTGAATTATGGCCCCCGATTGGCCGAATAATCACCTTTTTTAGCTTCTGGTCCCTCTGGAGGTCACAATTATTATCCGATTTAAAGAAACGTTTGATTATATCACCGTTACACCCTAAGGAAGGTTGTATTTGAATTTGGGGAAAATCGGACCAAAATTGCCATACACAATAGCCGCCGTTTGTACACAAATACTGTTAAACATAACGCTAACGCTACAATATACGTCCACATTCCTGCTTTGATTGATATGGTACTTTGTCAAGAAGGCTAGGCGTTTGGTTTGTTTAGCGTTGAGGGTCGTGCACCAACATTAATAGTTGCCGTCCTTAGAGTATAAGGAATAACTATACCAAGATAATCCATTCAGAATTGTGCCTTCCTAACACTAAAGGCAAAAAGTGGGCGTGGCTCTGCCCCTGGGGGTCGGGACATTCATCAAAATCAATAGTGGACGCTCTCAGGCTATAAGGAATACATAAACCAAGTACCAAGCTGATTCATTCAGAATTGCGGCCTGTAAACGACAAACACAAAAATTGGTCGTGTCTTGCCTGTGTGAGTCGGGACATGCAGTTGACGTCCTTAGGTTATATGGAATACATATCCCAAGTATAAAGACGATCCATTAAGAATCGTGGCCTGTAGACAACACACATAGACACGAAGTAAAAATGGGCATGGCTCTGCCCATGGGGGTTAGGAAATCACCAAAAACAATAGGGGTCATCTTTAGGGTATAAGGAATAGGTTTGTAAAGTTTTAAAAGGATCTGTTAAGAATTGCATCCTGTAGGCGAACACAAGACACAAAAGCATTGGGCGTTGCTCTGTCCCAGGGGGTCCGTCATGCACCAAAAATAATAGTGGTCAGCCTTAGGGTATAAGGAATAAGTTTAAAAAAAGTTTTCAAGACAACCGATTAAGAATTGTGGGCTGTAGGTGACACACAGACAGACAAAAAAAAAATGGGCGTGGCACTGTCCCTTGGGGTTGGGCATGCACCAAAAACAATAGGGATCTTCCTTAAGGTACCAAGAATAAGTATTCAAAGTTTCAAGATGATACATTAAGAAATGCAGCCTGTAGACGACAGACAAACAAATACAAGAAATGGGTGTTGCTGTCCCACAGGGGTCGGGCATGCACCCAAAACAAAAGGGGTCATCCTTAGGGTATAAGGAATAAGTATTTTAAGTTTCAAGATGACCGATGAAGAATTGTGGCCTGTAGACGACACACAAAAAGAAAATGGGCGTGACTCTACCCCTGGGGGTTGGGCATGCACCCCAAATGAGAAAGATAGGCTGGCACTGCCAGGCAGGATCCGCCCACATTTTCGAGAGATGGATAGAGAACAAGCAATACCGAAAGTGATTTTTCCTACAACATTAAGTTAGAATTTGATATGTGCAAATTTCGAAATGAATTAGGATCTTTGAGTTATAAAAGGTTCATTTCAGTAGGCTTCAAATTCGACTGAGGATCATGTTGCTAAGTGGATAAGATGCTGGCTCGGTAGCCTTGAGGTTGGGTGTTTGATCCCTGCATTGGGTGACAAAGTTCATCTAGATTTTCTAGCGTGGTTTCCCCTTGTTCGTGATGAAGGATGGATGGCCTGACAAGAACAGCTGTCAATTTTGGTCTGATTTTCACGAAATTCGACCTCAACCTTCATTACAATGTAACGAATATTAAAATCAAACGGTTTTTTTTAAATGGGATAATAATTCTGACCCCAGAGAGACCACAAGCTAAAAAAAAGGTCATTTTTCGTACAATCAGGGGCCATAATTCAGGAAGTTACAATCCGATATGCACAAATATCAAAAGGAACTAAGATTGTTAAGTTGTAAACATGTGTTTCAAGTTTCATCAAAATTGAATGAAGATTGTGACCTCGACAGGGTTCACAACCTTGATATAACATATTTTCACACTAATCGCGTACAAACGGCGGCCATTTTGTCTGTCAATTTTGGTCCGATTTTCACGAAATTTTAACTCAATCTTAATTACCATGTAACGGTGATATAATCAAACGGTTTTTTTAAATCGGATAATAATTTTGACCTCCAGTGGGACCACAAGCTAAAAAGGGTGATTTTTCGTACAATCAGGGGCCATAATTCAGGAAGTTACAAATCAATGAGCGCAAATATCGAAAGGAACCAAGATATTTGGGTTATAAACATGCATGTCAAGTTTCATCAAAATCGGTTCAAAATTGTGACCTCTATACGGTCCACAACCTTGATATAACATATTTTCACACTATTCGCGTACAAACGGCGGCCATTTTGTATGGCAATTTTGGTCCGATTTTCTCGAAATTTGAACTCAACCTCCCTTAGGGTGTAACGGTGATATAATCAAACGGTTTTTTAAATCGGATAATAATTGTGACCTCCAGAGGGACCACAAGCTAAAAAGGGTGATTTTTCGGACACTCAGGGGCCATAATTCAGGAAATTACGATCCGATGGGCGCAAATATCGAAAGGAACCAAGATCTTTGGGTTATAAACATGCATGTCAGGTTTCATCAAAATCGGTTCAAAATTGTGACCTCTATAGGGTCCACAAGCTAAAAACGTGATTTTTCGTACTATCAGGGGCCATAATCCATGAAGTTTTGATCCGATACATGCCAATATCGAAAGGAACCGAGATCTTATGGGGATAAACCTATATTTCAAGTTTCGTCAAAATCGGATAAGAATTGTGACCTGTAGAGAGTCCACAAACAAATTGTGGACGGACGGACGTCCGGACGGACAGGGGCGACGACATAATACGTTCACATGAAAATGTGGGCGTATAAAAATGTTCCTTAGGGTACAAAGAATAATCATTCAAAGTTTCAAGATGATACGTTAAGAAATGTGGCTTGTAGACGACGAACAAATAAATACAAGGAATGGGCGTGGCTCTGCCATTGGGGGTCGGGCATGCACCAAAAAACAATACGGATCATCCTTAGGGTAAGTATACAAAGTTTTAAGAAAATCCAATTAGAATTGCGGCTTCTAGGCCACACAGTGACAAACAAAAAGAAAATGGGCGTGGCTCTGCCCCTGGGGGTTGGGCATGCACCCCAAACGATAGGAGAGAGAGAGAAATGGGGTTTAACGTCCACTCAACACAAACTAGGTCATTTCGGGACTAACATATGGTTTAATTTTATTTCAATAATTCGCTTGCGCGTAGGGGTCTTTAGCAGTGGGAGGAAACCGGAGTGCCCGGAGGAAACCCACGAGGTTGAGAAGGCGCCCCTATCTCCATGCCACATACGCTCACACCAGGGCTCGAAACCACAGCCGCAAGCCAGCGGTGACCGGCCAGCTAGAGTTCGAAGCGCGGCACTCTAGACCACTAGGCCACCCCACCCCCCCCCCCCAAACGATAGGGATCATCCTTAGAGTATAAAGAGTAAGTATACAAAGTTTTAAAGAAAATCCAATAAGAATTGCGCCCTGTAGGTGACACAAAGACACACGATAAGAAAATTGGTGTGGCTCTGCCCCAGGGGGTTAGGCATGCACCCCAAATGATAGGGATGTTCCTTAGGGTACAAAGAATGTGTATGCTAAGTTTCAAAATTATAAGTTAAGAAATGTGGCCTGTAGACGACAAACAAATACATACTAGAAATGGGCGTGGCTCTGTCCCTGGGGGTCGGGCATGCACCAAAAACAATAGAGATTTTCCTTAGGGTATAAGGAACACGTATACCAAGTTTGAAGAAAATCCAGTAAGAATTGCGCCCTGTAGGCGACACAAAGACACACGAAAAGAAAATAGGCGTGGCTCTGCCCGTGGGGGTGGGGCATACACCCCAAATGATAGGGATGTTCCTTAGGGTACAAAGAATGTGTATGCAAAGTTTCAAGATTATAAGTTAAGAAATGTGGCCTGTAGATGACAAACAAACAAATACTAGAAATGGGCGTGGCTCGGCCCCTGGGGGTCGGGCATGCCCCAAAAACAATAGGGATCTTCCTTGGGGTATAAGGAATAAGTATACCGAGTTTGAAGAAAATCCATGAAGAATTGCGCCCTGTAGGCGAACCACAGACACACACACACACATACATACACACACACACACACACTGACAGGGGCGACGGCATAATACGTTCACATTATGAATGTGGACGTATAAAAAGTGGTATATCAAGCTTGTGGACCCTGTAGAGGTCACAATTTTAATTCGATTTTGATGAAACTTGAAATTCATGGTTATAATCCAAAGATTTTGGTTCCTTTCGATATTTGCGCCTATCGGATCGTAACTTCCTGAATTATGGCCCCTGGTTATACGCAAAATCGCCTTTTCTTAGCTTGTGGTCACTCTGGGGGTCACAATTATTATCCGATTGAAAAAAACGTTTGATTATATTACCGTTATACCATAAAGAAGGTTGAGTCTGAATTCCGGGAAAATCGGACCGAAATTGCCATACAAAATGGCCGCCTTTTGTACGCGAATACTGTTAAAAATTGTATATCATGGTTGTGGACCCTGTAGAGGTCACAATTTTAATTCGATTGTGATGAAACTTGAAATGTATGGTTATAACCCAAAGATCTTGGTTCCTTTCGTTATTTGCACATATCTGATCGTAACTTCCTGAATTATGGCCCCTGATTGTCCGAAAAATCGCCTATGGTCCCTCTGGAGGTCACAATTATTATCCTATTTTAAAAAAATTTGACTCTATCACCGTTACACACTACGGAAGGTTGAGTTTGAATTTCTTACCCACTTAGCAACATGATCCCCAGTTGCCAGAAAAAATGGCCGCCGTTTGTATGCGAACAGTGCAAAAATATGGTATATCAAAGTTGTGGACCCTGTAGAGGTCACAATTTGAATTCGATTTTGATGAAACCTGAATTGCTTGTTTATAACCTAAAGATCTTTATTCTTTTCAATATTTGCGCATTTCAAATTGTAACTTAATGAATTATGGCCTTTGATTGTAGGAAAAATCACTTTCGGTATTGCTTGTTCTCTGTCTATCTCTCGAACAATTATTATCTGATTTAAAAAAAAACTCTGATTATATTACTGTTGCACCGTAAGGAAGGTTGAGTTCGAATATTTCGTTTAAATCGTACCAAAATTGCCGGACAAAGTGGTCGCCGTTTGTACGCGAATAGTGTAAAAATATGGTATATCATGGTTGTGGACTTCCTATAGGTCACAATTCTTATCGATTTTGACGAAAAGTCACATTTCTAGGTTGTGTACCGTCACACCATAATCATTTTCGGCTGTGAATTTCAGGAATATCAGACTAGAACTGACCAACAAAATGGCTGCTCCCAATACAGTATGAAATACAGGACTTAATGATGTAGGAAAAATCACTTTCGGCATTGCTTGTTCTCTATCCATCTCTCAAAAATGTGGGCGTATCCTGCCTGGCAGTGCCAGCCTATCTTTTTAAATTTAAAATCCCAACATTTTAGTGTCAAAATGCCCGTCAAAATGTGATTTCCAAGCAAGTTTGGAAGTCCTAAGCAAGGGACATACACAAATTTACGCAAAACCACCATTATTTCCACATGTATCTCAATTATGTATATCATTTTTATACACCCACATTTTTATGTATATGTGTTAGGTCTTCGCCCCTGTCCGTCCGTCCACAATTTGTATGTGGACTCTCTACAGGTCACAATTCTTATCCGATTTTGACGAAACCTGAAATATAGTTTTATCCCCAAAAGATCTCGGCTGCTTTCGATATTGGCATGTATCGGATCAAAACTTCATGAATTATGGCCTCTGATTGTACGAAAAATCACGTTTTTAGCTTGTGGACCCTATAGAGGTCACAATTTTGAACCGATTTTAAGGAAACTTGACATGCATGTTTATAACCCAAATATCTTGGTTCCTTTCGATATTTGCGCCTCTCGGAATGTAATTTCCTGAATTATGGCCCCTGATTGTCCGAAAAATAACCCTTTTTAGCTTGTGGTCCCTCTGGAGGTCACAATTATTATCCGATTTAAAAACCTGTTTGATCATATCACCGTTACACCCTAAGAAAGGTTGCGTACGAATTTCGGGAAAATCGGACGAAAATTGCCATACAAAATGGCCGCTGTTTGTACGTGAATACTGTTAAAAAATGGTATATCAAGGTTGTGGACCCTGTAGAGGTCACAATTTTAATTCGATTTTGATGGGCCATAATTCATGAAGTTACGATCCGATATTTGCGCATATCGGATCGTAACTTCCTGAATTATGGCCCCTGATTATACTCAAAATCGCCTTTTTTTAGCTTGTGGTCCCTATTGAGGTCACAATTATTATCCGATTTAATAAAACGTTTGATTATATGACAGTTCGAATTTCGGGAAAATCGGACCAAAATTGACAGACAAAATGGCCGTCATTTGTACGCGAATACTGTTAAAAAATGGTATATCATGGTTGTGGACCCTGTATAGGTCACAATTCTAATACGATTTTGCTGAAACTTGAAATGCATGGTTATAACCCAAAGATCTTGATTCCTTTCGTTATTTGCGCATATCGGATCGTAACTTCCTGAATCATGGCCCCTGATTGTCCGAAAAATCGCCTATGGTCCCTCTGGAGGTCACAATTATTATCCTATTTTAAAAAAATTTGACTCTCACCGTTACACCCTACGGAAGGTTGAGTTTGAATTTCTTACCCACTTAGCAACATGATCCCCAGTCAAATTTGAAGCCTTCTGAAATGCACCTTTATAACTCAAAGATATTAATTCGTTTCGATATTTGCACATATCAAATTCTAACTTAATGATGTAGGAAAAATCACTTTCGGTATTGCTTGTTCTCTATCCATCTCTCAAAAATGTGGTGGGCGTATCCTGCCTGGCAGTGCCAGCCTATCTTTTAATAGATTATCATTCATTTGGCTAAATATGCCATAAACACTTTAAAATCACAGTCTTCTTGTGTTAAAATCCAACAATTCATGCTTGCTTGGTCGTCGTATGGAAGGGACATAACTCGTGTACATACCCGCAAATAGAGGCCAACCACCATTAAATTTGTAGTTTGTCTATTTATAGCAAATTGTTCTGTGTCTCTATTCAGGATTTGAGGTGGAAGGATAACGGGGTTATCAGGTTGGCAAAGGCGATTTGTACAGCAACTAGTCACATGTTTTTAGTATGCTCCTTCAAGTCTGTGTATCTCAAAATTTTGGTGGTCAACCTCAAACAAATTTTAGTGCAAAGACATGACCATTTGTTCCTCTGTCTATAGTGAAAAGCATTCAACCCAAAGAAAATTTGGGGAAAAGTTGGAAGTGGGCAAAGAGGCGGTTAATTTTAATTCCTTTACAAACCAATATCTTATTAAAATGTACACATATTTAGAAATGCTTCATATGAAAATATAAACAAAACAAAATATACTTGACACTGATGAATTTCAACAAATTTTCTGGTAAGTCAAATAAATTTTAAAGTGTTTCTAACGATAGTAAGTAGTAAGAAGCCTTTAATTTCATAAAAATTATGACTTTTAAGCATATAAAGATGAAAGATAGGTTGCCAGGCAATGAAACATACGCCCACAGCAGCTAAATCGTCCGAGCAGGCAACAAAAGTTGTCACATTTTAAGTAATTATCAGAAAATCATTAGAATTTGTTTGGTTTTTATAAAGTTCTGGCCCATGCTAACATATAGTATGGTATACAAAACATTTAATTTCATGTATTTAGCTGTGCCTGTTCAGTTATCAAAATTCATTAAAAATTAATATACTTGTTCTTCTCAAGGCCTTAAACACTGTGTATCACTTTGAAGACAATCGGATTATAAGTTTGGCCCCTAAAGCATCACAAGATTTTTCAAAGTGATCAAGGGAGATAACTTTGGAAGGAATTATGGGAAATCGTTGAAAATCAATAGTCTTCTCTGCCTCATGACTTTAACACTGTGTATCAATTTTCGGTCAATTTGATATCAACTTTGGCCTCTGAGCGTCCACAAGATTTTTTTGAAGTGATCAAGGGCCATAACTCTGGCAGTAATTATCGGAAATCTCTGAAAAACAATAGGATTCTACGCCTCATGACCTTAAACACTGTGTATAAATTTAAAGTCAATCGGTTATTAACTTTAGCCTCTAGACCACCCACAAGGTTTTTCAAAGTGATCAAGGGCCATAACTCTGGCAGTAACTGAAGGAAATCACCGAAAATCATTGGGCTTCTTCGTCTCTTGCTCTTAAACACTGTGTATAAATTTGAAGTCAATCGGATATTAACTTTAGTCTCTAGAGCGTCCACAAGATTTTTTGAAGTGATCAAGGGCCATCACTCTGGCAGTAATTAATGGAAATAGCCGTCTTCGTCTCATGACCTTAAACACTGTGTATAAATTTAAGGTCAATCGAATATTAACTTTGGCCTTTACAGCGTTTACAAGATTTTTCAAAGTGATCAAGGGTCATAACTCTGGCATTAATTATCGGTTAAAATCAATAGGATTCTTCGTCTCACAAACTTAAAACAATGTGTATAAATTTAAAGTCAATCGGATATCAACTTTAGCCTCTAGTGCGTTCACAGGTAATTGTGGACGACGGACGGACGGACGAACGGACAGACGGACGGACACGTGCAAACAAAAACTCATGAGGTCAATCGATGTAAGTTTGCTTAAACTGAATACGCACACGTAACTTGAACTGGAAAAACAAATTAAAATTGTTATTTTCATCTTTGTTAGGAAATACAGTGCGCCTTTTAAATGTAGAACGTCTACGTGATCTAGGTAGGCTCTATGCTGGTCAGTCTGTGGTCACTATTGCAAGAGCCTTTAATTGTTCACACCGGACAATAATTAATCTTAGAATGAGAGTGCTTCAATCTGGAGCTATTGCCGACCGCCCAAGGGTGGGAGTGCCAGGTGTGACGTCACTCCAGGAAGACCAAGCAATACGATTACGTCATCTTAGAAACAGATTTGTCACTGCAACCTCCACGAGTACAGAAATGTTTGGTGGAAGGGTAACTGCACAAACTGTTCGAAATTGCTTGGCTGCTGGTATTCGAGCTCGGAGGCCCTATAATGGACCAATATTGACACCTCTTCATCGCCGTAACCACCCCATTTCCCCAAGACCACGGGGAGAACATTGCCTTATTTGGTCTACCAAAGCATATTATCATAAACAGATGGAATTTGATGGATATTTTACCAAAATATCACCATTTTTTTTTACATATAAACATGTCGTCCGCTTTTTAGTACGTCTGATTTGAATCTATAGAAAGAGTGAACCAACAATTTTTCTAAGACCCAATGTAAGTCACGCTACTTACAGATAAAGTTGCATTAAATAAAATAAAAATATAGACCTTAATCTATCAAACGAAATGTAAGAGAATTTAATATTTTGATTGTTGAATTCCCATCTACTGTGGTTCATTTGGAATGTAAAATATACAACCAGTAACAATATTAATTGAAATTATATTTAACCCACCCAAAACAGTTGCAAAATCAGTCAGTGCATTTGTATTTCATGCTATGAATCTAAGAACATAAATTGTGTATAGATACATAATATACACCTATCACTACCTTTTCATTTTCAAAATTATTATCTAGATTTCCATGTATTAATATATTTCATTCCATATTTTACTTCTCAATTTATATAATGCCTCTTGCATTCCAATATCATATTTCCATGTCAATATCCATACTAAGTCTTTCTGCTATTTATGTACTTATAATATTTATACCAATAATATTCATCATACTCGTGTTGAATGTTGTGTCATTATCAGACCAGTTTGAGATAAATGTGTATTTTGAGATGATTATCATCATAATGTATGTCTTACTAGTATATGCGTAATCCAGATTAAATTATCACTTGTTTCGTTTGTAAATATATATATATATATATTATTTGTCATATTGCTATATCTTTATGTACACATGTTCATATTGTAATTGTATGCTGTCCTTAATGAATGTTTTGATACAATAAAATCTTATCTTATCTTATCTTATACCAAATTAAGTAGAGCAGACAATGCTGACCTCTAACAAATTGAACAATTTGTAATACAACTAATAGTAAGAGCAGACAATGCTGACCCCTAACAAGCTAACCAATTGTAATATCAGGCAATGTTGACCCCTAATATGCTAAAAACAATCATAACATACTAATAGTAAAGGACAGGCAATGCTGACCCCTAACACGTTAAACCATGATAACATACTAATAGTTAGAGCAGGCGATGCTGACCCCTAACAAGCTAACCAATTGTAATATCAGACAATGTTGACCCCTAATACGCTAAAAACAATCATAACATACTAATAGCACTGAGAACTGCTAAGGAGTAACTTTGTGCACAGACCCCAAAGTTTTCTGCACGTCCTATAGGCTGACCTTGACTTTCATTTCCAGGCCAAATGGAATAAACCACCCCATTTCCCCAAGACCACGGGGAGAACATTGCCTTATTTGGTCTACCAAAGCATATATCATAAACAGATGGAATTTGATGGATATTTTACCAAAATATTACCATTTTTTTTACATATAAACCTGTCGTCCGCTTTTTAGTACGTCTGATTTGAATCTATAGAAAGAGTGAACCAACAATTTTTCTAAGACCCAATATAGTAAGTCACGCTACTTATAGATAAAGTTGCATTAAATAAAATAAAAATATAGACCTTAATCTATCACACGAAATGCAAGAGAATTTAATATTTTGATTGTTGAATTCCCATCTACTGCGGTTCATTTGGAATGTAAAATATACAACCAGTAACAATATTAATTGAAATTATATATTATCGGCATGACCATGGAATGGGTCGGAAATGTGTGTACAACGAACGAGTCAGAATAGCGACGATTCTCGAGTGAGAAAACGGGGGTCATTTGTTTCATTACTTCCGCCAAAATGTGCTAAGATGAACGCTGAGTTTTTTTTTTTATTTTTTATTATTTAAGTTAAAAACGAAAATCAAAGGTGACAACTTGAAATGACCAAGTGACAAGTAAAAAAATATTTCTAAAAGTTTACAAACATTTCAACGCCTGACTTGTATGAATAAACTGTAACCATTGCCAAATTCCAACCAACTATCTCAGCTAGTCCGTTAGTGCACGAGTTAACTAACTGTGCCTTGCCTGTGAACATCAAAGAGGAGAGCTAACTTTTTTTCTTTATTTTTTTTTTAAACAATATTTTATTCAGGTTGTCTGAATGGGAATGGGGAACAGGCTTAGCCAATGTAAAACCCCTCTCCCTAAGTAATTTGTATAAATATTATTAATGAAAAATGGCAAACACACACATTATAAACATAATAAAATGGGTGAAAATGTACAGTATATATAGTAATTAATAATTATACATATGCAAGCAAAGTGAGGATTATTTGATAATAAACAAAATTAGATAGACTAGCCAAGATTATACATTAAAATATTACTTGATCGAATTGAGTTTAGAATCTGTTTGACATATTAATAAACCTTAATGGACCTGGTTAAAATATTAGTATTAATTTCTAGACTGTAGGTTTTGGAGCCGAATAAAAGACAGTTTATATTTTTAAAATCATATTGTAATTTGTCAATGGTTTCTGTTCGTGCATTTGAATGTAAGAAACATCGCACAGAAGGTAATGATCAGGATCTTAAAATACGTGACTGCAGAGGCATGCGGGACGGTCGGCAATGTGTCGAAGAAATTTATGACTTTGCAGGTCAGAGCATCGAAGTCGTAATTTACAGTGAATTATTTGAGATTTCCGATGGCCATTATAATAAAACGAAGGAACTTTGATATCAGATTTGGATAGATGGTCAGAGAAAATTTTCAGAGATCTAGAATTCCTTGCATCGGTACTGAGTTTATTCCACTCTCTTATACTTGATGGGATGAATGATTTAGCAAAGATTTCGGTACGACATCGAATTTCTTTTAAATTGTCTTCATTACAAGGAAATATTTGTTTGATGGTTCTAGATTTATGAGATTCTTAAGATAAGCAGGGATTAGGTTAAACGATTTAGCAAAGATTTCAGTACGACATCAAATTTCTTTTAAATTGTCTTCATTACGAAGGAAATATTTGTTTGAGGGTTCTAGATTTATGAGATTCTTAAGATAAGCAGGGGTTAGGTTATTGATGATTTTGTATAGTAGTTTTAATTTATGTCGGTTTCGTCTTTCTTTGAGTAGAATAAACCCAGTTTCTGCGTAGAGGGAGGCATGGCTAGTACCCTTAACTACCCCGCAAATAGTGCGTAGTGTGTCAAGCTGTAAGTATTCAAGGTTATTACATAAGTAGTCAGTGCATCCGTCCCAGATAACATCGGCATAATCAAAGTGCGGTAGAATAAAGGAAGAATATAGGGTATGTAGCGATTTTCTATTTAGACGATATTTCAAGGACCGAAGGCTGTTTACTAATTTTGATACTTTACTAATTATACTATCGATGTGGCTGTTCCATTTGCAGTTGCTTTGAAAGGTGTTTATGTTCTGTTACTTCCTTTATTCCTATTGAGTTCATTAAAAGTGGTGGTTTCACGACATTGCGTTTAGTGGAGAAGGTTAAAGTTTCTGTCTTGAGGGGGTTAAAGGTCACTAGCCATGTTTCCGCCCATGTATTTATTGTTTCAAGATCTTTGTTTAATGTAAGTGCGCATGCCTCTGGGTCATCTATTTTTAGGTACAGAGATGTATCATCAGCAAAAAGTCGGATGTTCGATTTTATATTATTGACAATGTCGTTTATATATAATAAAAACAATAATGGTCCCAGTACACTTCCCTGTGGGACACCCCTGGGGTCAGAGGATATACCGTTTATGATAACACATTGTTGTCGATTTTCAAGATAATTCTTGAACCACGAAACCAGACCTCCTCTGACCCCAGCAGCCTCCAGCTTATGACAGAGCCCAGCGTGCCAGACTCTGTCAAAAGCCTTGCTGATGTCACAAAAGACGATCCTACTACGTTTGTTATGATCAATGGCTTGACAAAAGAAGTGATTTAGATCTATTAACTGGAAGATAGTTGAGTCACCCGGAAGAAAGCCACTTTGGAGTGCTGTTAGTATTGAATTGTTCTTGAAGAAGTTAAAGATGTGTTTTTATATTATTTTCTCAAATATTTTTATAATAATACTTAGGAGGGAAATGGGTCTGTAATTGCTGCAATCAGTTGGGTGTCCTTTTTTGAAAATAGCGATGACATTTGCAAATTTCCATATCTTTGGAATAGTGTGTGTATCAAGAGAAAAACGGAAAAGTTGACATAAGGGATTACTAATCTCATTAACGATATATTTCAAGATTTTATAACTAATTTCGTCTGGACCTGAAGCTTTTGATGTATCTAGGCTATTTATTATGTCCTTATAACTTCTCCAGGGTTGGTACAATCTAGTTTAGACTATTAGTATTCATTTGGAGGGGTGAAAGAGTCTAATTGGTACTTGACAGTTCAGTTTGTTGGATAAAGTAATTATTGGGGGCATTGGCTTTATCAGTGGGCGTAAACATTGTATCATTTCCAACTGTAAGTGGTGGAGGCTCGTTTGAAGATGCAGCCTGTGTCTTGGTGTATGCGTTAATTAGATTCCACCATTTTTTAGTGCCAAAGTTTCCTTTATCATTAATTTTTTTGTCAATATTCTCAAAATATTATTTTTTACATTTCCTTATCAGGTTTACGAAGTCATTTCTTATTTTACGAAAATTTTGCCCATCAGTTTCCAAATTCCTTCTTACTGCTCTCTTATGTAATCTATTTTTTTTCTTACTCATTCTTCTAATGCTGTTATTCATCCAAAGTTTATCGTTTTGCCTAATAGTTACTAGTTTTTTGCTTGAGAACGATACCTGTATGAGTATCGAAACGTAGCTTGTTAATAAATTCAGAACTAGTATATCCATATAAGTGTTTTATTTACTAGTTTGTTTGGTATATTATTTTTTGCTATATTGATCAATTTGCTAGTAAATTGGACACAGGATGCATCGATATCAGAACGATCAACAAGATTGTACCAGTTAGTGTTTATTGTTTCTGTACGTATACCCTCAAGGTTTGTGTTTTCGTAATTCCATATCATTCGCTTGAAGCATTTTTGTTTAGGAACAGTAAATGAAAGCTTACAAAAGACTGGGCAATTGGCACTGCAGAAATTGTCTAGCACATCTGAGCGTAAGGTTGAACTTATTAAAATCAGGTCTAGTAGGGAATTTTGTGTACCGGTTTTGCTAAAATGGGTTGATTTATTTATCAATTGAGTCAGGTCTAATATGTTAACTGCATCGTGAATGAAGCTGGTTGTTTTAGTATTCAAGTCAATATTAAAATCTCCTAAAATTATGCACTTATCAATAGGATCGGTTATTGCTTGTTGAAAAGAATTAAAAATCATTTGATTGAGATTGGATGATGAAGAGGGGGGTCTGTAGTAGTTGCCAAGTAAAAACTTTTTTATTATTAGAGTTGATCTCTATCCAGATTGATTCAATATTAAAATTTTCTAAATCATGTCTACGTTTGAATGATATGGAATTACGAATATATATAATCACCCCGCCAGGTATGTAAACAGGCGTGCGAACATATCCGACTGTTGACCTTAATATTCAACGAGATTATATATATTTCTGGGAAGTCTTGGTATTTTACAATTATCTTTGGCATAGCCGAGATGTGAAATGGATAATTAAAACCGTAAAAAATCGTAAATGAATTGGTGCTTTCTACTACTACTACTTGGTGTTTAACGTCTGCTTCCACATAAGTGATATCGCAGACAAAATTGGTGCTTTCTGAAGTCTTATGTTCTACTACTACTACTACCTGATGTTTTAACGTCCGCTTCCACAGAAGTGATATCGCAGACAAGACACAGGAGAGCCGAGGCTTCTTCCTGTTTTTAGAATATGATTTTGCAATCTTTTCATTTGCGGCCTTGAACCATGGAATAGGTTTAGTGAGAAGTTCTTCCCTTTATTTAATAAAACACATATTGTTTGGTAGTTGATCTGTAGGGACAGCATTTATGCAGACATATATTTGTCTCGTCTCTGGATTGGTAGAAGTCATCTTTTGAGGTATAGTGTTTAGGTGCCAGGCCCGTCTTATCGTGGCCTCCCCTTAATCCACTTTGTAGGTTTGGTGTTTTTCTAGTGGATTAGTGTTAAGATGCCGAGCCCGTCTTACCGTGACCCTCCCTTACTCCACTAGCCCGCTACTTTGGTGTATATCCCCTATGTAGATTAGAGTTTAGATGCCGAGCTCGTCTTATCGTAGCCCCCTCTTACTTCACTATTCTACTTAATCCAACGGTGTTCATTAAATCGTGGATTAGTTCTAAGATTTGCAGCTTCAGATCGGGTCTTGGAAAGAGTAGGTTCTTAGTGTTGAGCGGTATGTTGTTGGTCTCCATCATCTCAACTAATTCCGTTCTCTCTTCCTTGAATACCTCGCAGTCTACCAGGACATGGTTAGTGGTACATTCTTCTCCGCACTCACAGACGATGACTTGGTGTTTGTAGTCTCGCAGCCGCTCTTTCACCCTTAGTTTCGATATAAGTTTGCATATATCTCTTCTAGGGTGATTGATAGCTGTCTTCGTATAGATCTTGTCATCCAGCCGGAATCTGTATGTGTCAAGTTCAACGAGCTTTAATTCCCAGAGTGAATTGACCTGTCTTTTTACCATACTGTAGATTTCCGTGGTGCTGTATTCTATGGTGCGGAGTGGTGCTGTGTCCCCGAGACCTTCATTTGCGAGTCGATCTGCTTCCTCGTTTCCTCTAATGTTCACATGTGATGGAATCCACACGAGCTCTAATTTGCTTCCCTTCTCTAGGACCCTCTGGTACAGCTGTCTGATTTCCAAAATAACTTCTGGTCTTGAGTCCGAGTTGTCATTTTGGATTGAAATCAGACTGCTCAGAGAGTCGCTTGGGATGACGAACTTACTAGTCTTTTGATAAGAGATCCATGATATAGCATCACGGATGGCCACAATCTCTGCAGTGTACACCGAACAGTTATTGGGCAGTTTCCTGCTTATTCCCTGTTCCCCGTTTGGCAGGTATATTCCAAACGAGCTGGTGCCCCTTTCAGGATTGCGTGAGCCATCCGTATAAACATGTTCCCAGTCATCCGACGGCCAGTTGTCTTCCAGGTGTTCCAGAGAGAGAGCCCGTGCAGCAGTGGGGTTGTTTTTCTTGTCGGTTTTCTGTAGCAGATCTAGATTGACCGGTGGTATTGGGAGTGTCCAAGGAGCTATCGATGGTGGGTCGTGTTCGTTTATCATGAGCTCCTCCAGTCGTTCTTTAGGCTGACAAAGGCCGGGGATCTCTCGCTCAATTGCGAAATCTTAGCCCAATACCTTGTTGCTAGTTCTTTTCTTCTTAGGGATAGGGGCAACTCTCCGGCTTCCTGTAGTAATGCCTCTCTCCTGGTCCCAAGCCCTACGCCAGTCGCAATACACAGAGCTTTGTATTGGATGGTGTCAAGCTTACTTAAGAGTGTTGGCGCGCAGTTCATGAAGACCAAAGATCCGTAGTCTAATACAGAGCGTATTAGAGCACGATACACCATTATAAGTGTAACTCTATTGGCTCCCCAGGTGCTACCTGTTATTTTTCTCATTAAGTTTAGGACTTTGGAGCATCTATCTACAGTCCAGTCGATGTGCGGTTTCCGGGTCAGCCTTCGATCAAAGATTACGCCAAGGAACTTGGTTTGGTCTTTAAACTCGATGGTTTTCCCGTTCATACACAGAGTCATTCTGCTTATCCCTCTATCCCTGCACACAAGCATGCCGACTGTTTTCTTCTCTGAGACCTTAAATCCCCAGTCGTTTGCCCATGTCATGAATTTGTCTAAGGCCTTTTGCATATTCTTTTGAAGTTCACAGAACCTCGTCCCTTTCCTCCATATTGTGCTGTTGTCAGCAAATTTTGCTAGCTCAGTTCTGGCGTCGAGATATGAAGATTTCTGTATGTCGTTGATCATAATATTGAAGAGAGTGGGACTGATGACCGACCCCTGAGGCGTGCCATTTTCTAATGTTTGCTCGGCACTCAGGAATCTGCCAATATTCACCTGTATCCTTCTATCGCTCAGAAAGCTTTTGATCCACCGAAACATTGTGCCCGTTATTCCGATACGTCCCAGCTTGAAAAGCAGCCCGTCCAACCAAACTAAATCGAAAGCCTTGGTTAAATCTACGAACACGGCACATAGCAGGTGCCCCGAGAAGAGTGCCTGAGACATGACTTGCCGTAGTCGCACCAAGTGGTCTATTGTTGATCGTCCCTTCCTGAACCCGCTTTGATTTTCGTCAATCAGTCGGTTACTCTCCAGGTAGAACTGAAGTCGGATGTTAACCATTGTCTCCAAGGTTTTGCACAGTGTGGAAGTCAAGCTTACTGGTCGATAGGACTCTGCCTTTGTTCTCTCTTTCCCTGGTTTCGGAAGAGGGATGACGTTGGCTTTCCGCCATTCTTTAGGTACCTCCCCTGTCAACCAAGATGTGTTGAAGAAGTTCAGTAGTATCTTTTTGGCATTTCTGGGCAGATGTTTGAGCATTGGGTACTTTACTTTGTCCTCACCAGCCGCACTATCCTTCTTGAGGGAAAGAGCCTTATTTAACTCTTCCTCTGAGAAGGGCAGATTGATTGGTTCAGCCTCTACATTAGATTCAATTACTAATGAAGGGTGCTGTGAGTAAAAGATTTCTTTCCTCTTCATGAATTCTGGTGGTTGGTTTTCATCTTTACTTGCATCTGCAAATGTCTTAGCAAGTAAATCTGCCTTTTCATTGCCGTTGGTAACGTACTTGTCTCCATCTTCAAGGTTTGGTATGTTGAACGATCTGCGTTTTCCGTGCATGGCGTTCAGTTTCTTCCAGACGACACCTGTTTGCGTGTTTTGGTTCAGCGCATTACAGAATGTCCTCCAGTGTCCACTTTGTGCCTTCTGGATGGTGTCTCTTGCGGCTTATTTCAACTTCAGGTAATTTTGGTGGTTGACTTCATTGAAGTGGCGTTTTCGTAGACGAAGTGCCTTCTTTCTTTCGTAAACTGCCTCTTGACATTCTGAAGACCACCAGGGTTTTGTATTCCTTGGTTTCCTGCCAGAAGTCTTTGGAATGGAGTTGTCTGCTGCACCTATAATTGCATTCGTGATATTGGCGGAGTACACGTCGACCTTCCAATCGAGGCAGCCTACACGGAAGTTAGCCCAATCAGCTTCTATCATTTTCCAATTGGGTCTTCCGTTATAGACTTCTCTGTTGGTTTCAGCTTGAATGTTAAATTCTATCACCAAATGGTCACTGCCAAGTGTCTCATCTTCATGTACTAGCCAATCGCAGCGGTTTGCCATACCAGGCGTGCAGAATGTGAGATCTAGGTGTGAAGGTGGGGCATTTCCTCCAACAAATGTAGGGCTCTCATCATTCAGTACGCATAGGTCGTTCCCTTCTATTTTTGAGCATAGGCTAGTCCCCCGACAGTCATTCCTCGGTGACCCCCACAGAGCGTGCTTTGCGTTGAAATCTCCACAAAGCACCGATTCGCCCCGTGGAAGCTGATCGAGAAGTGACTGGAAGTCATCTGGTTTTATTGTGACCTCTGGGGGTGCATAGACATTCACTGTTGTCAACTTTGTTTTATTGTTCAATGTGATGGCTATGCCCATTGCTTCTAGGGTGTTGGTTACATTCAGTGGAACAGAAATGTAATTTATGTTGTCACTGACGTAAATGGCAAGGCCGCCGCCACGTGTCGTGCTGCCCGGTCTGTCCCTTCTCTGACAAGTATATCCGGGTAAGTAGATGTCGCTCTTCGTTGGTAGTAGCTTGGTTTCCTGGAGGCATATTACATCTTTGGGGTTGCGGTTTATGTATTTTCTCAGTTCAGCACACCTGGGAGCCAGTCCATTGATATTAAGTTGTAGGGCTTTTACCTGGCCCGCCATGATGACTGCCTGGATGGATGCCTCTCAGTCTTGTGGGGTTTACTGATCTATCGGCGTCTCACATTCCGTAGTAGGTACCTCATTAGTGTTCGCCTTTGGTGTTAACACCGGCAAGCAACTGGGCATATCGCCAGTGCTGTAGTGACGAACATGCGATATCCTTCTACGGAGCGCGAGATTTACTGATTGATCGGCTTTTATAGATTCTTCGTCGTCTTCTTCTCTTGATCTTTTTTTGACTGTATTGATGGAGTTAATCATTACAATCAGTACATCGGCGTTGACCATGTACGTTCGTAGCTTGCTGAGGAGACTGGCCATTTTTGTTGTTTGGTCGTCATTGGACACAGCCACCCTCAGGAACTCGATCATGAAGCTCATGAACCCACTCTCCGATTTAAATTTCGGGACGAAGTGGCCTTCATCAGCTTTCGTTTTCGGTTCCCCCTCTTTCATCTTGGGTTTTGTCTTTTTCTTGGGTGTGGTTGGTTGTAGTTCTAGGCGGGGTGCCGCGATTGGTTCCTTCGGCAGTACTTGCGGTGTCGAGGGAATCGGCTCCGGGATTGGTTTTGCGACCAGAGCCTTATTCCTGACCTCTTTGGACTTCCCCTCCTTCTTTTTCAGGATTAATGAGGCTTCATTAAAACTTACTTTTTCTTTCACCTGTATTTTTAAGGCTGCCTTGGTATTTTGAATCTTTGGGCATTCGGGTGAGTTCGCTGCGTGACCGCCTTTGCAGTTCGAACATTTATTTGGTATGCCCGCCCTGCAATCAGTCGCCGCATGACTCCCCCCACACTGGGCGCACACAGTCTTTCCCTTGCAGTACTTGACTGTGTGTCCCAGTTTCTGGCAGTTGGCACACTGCCTCACCCTCTGAACATACGGGTGGGTACGTCTTTTCAGGTACACGATTTTTAGGGCCTCGGGCGCTGTTCCTTTCTTGAAGGACAGGGCGACGCTTCCCTGGTCCTTCCCCTCGGCCACTTTAATCCGGTACACCTCGGTTGTCTGGTACCCCCTCTCTGTCAAGTCTTCCAGAATTTCATCCCCGGTATATTCGGCTGGTATCCCATGGACAACCACCTTGTCTATTGACAAGGTGATCGGTTCGGACACCATCACGGACATACCAAGAAGTGCCTTCTGTCCCAATGCCATATCCATGTCAGACCTGCTTTTTAGGGCTAGTCTGAGATGGCCTGGCACTGCTATCTTGATATCGGGTATGCTGGTGATACCCCACTTACTTTTTATCTCCTTCCCCACAGCCGTAAGTTTGGCCCCTTGGAAGGACTTGCCTTCAAGTGGCTTCACTAGAACGACGTGGGTCTGTTCATCTCTCCTTTTTGTCACAGGAAAGAACTTTGGTGCAGGGCTGCTTTTAAAAGCGTCAGCCATGGACATGGTTGAGCTAGCCTCTGACGCCATCGTTCTTATGCTGTCGAAATAATCAAAAAACAAAAGGAGGGACCGAACATTGTTGATTGGAGTTTAAAGCTGTTGTTAATTAAGCTTGTAAGCTGATTTAACTGTTGTTAACCCTTTCCACAGAGAGCCGCTAGTTAATTAATGTTATTTAAAGCTAATTAACTATGGGCTCTTATTGCCTGTGTGAGTTTACTTAACAGTTGTCAGGCTTGTTAACTGTAAGAGTAGTTTAGCTTGTTCTTGTTTTTATTCAGTCTATACTAATTATTACATTAGAACGCGACTGACCCTTACTCAGCTTGTCAATTATTTTTTTGTTGGATTGTAATCCCTATAAGTACATATCATTGTAAATAATATGGTTCCTGGAAGTAGGACTAATATTTTTGTAAATCATTGCACTCTCCCAATCAAGTCTGGGTAGATTTGAAAGTTTTCGAAATAACTTTATCTTTCTCGTGGGATTGAAGAACTTTGCCTTCAAACTATTCTGTACTTAATACACCTTTTAATACCCCAACGAAATCCCTCCCAAACTCCTAGTAAGTGTCTAATCCCCCAGAATAAATACAAATATCTCTTGGCCTATACTGCTTTATTCTAAAACAAAAATGTTTATTTTCTTGTTAAATGTTTTGTATTGTTGTGTTAATAGCTGTATATATTTATCCACCCATTTGCCAGTATATATGTATCTCAGTGTATTTAAAATGAGATTAGGTTGCGGGAACGAAAACATAAATGTAGCGATGTCCATGACTAGAAAGGCCATCCAAATCATAACAAAATTACTTAGTTATCATAGAACTAATTGGTACTTGCTTACATCTTTTCATGTAAGGAACGAATTGTCTGTGCAGTATTATTCTACTATTCAAATACTTCTATCTAACGACATTGAACAAAATCCGGGCCCAATACTAAAAACCGACAATTTTACGATATTTCATCTTAATGCCCGCAGCATTAGGAACAAAATCGATGAGATTTACGAAATAGTCAATGAATTCCATATAGTCTGTTTTTCAGAGACTCACCTGGACGGGACATACAACGACCCGTCACTTGTATGGAATAATTTTCACGCACCAATCCGAAAGGATCGTAATAGATTCGGTGGAGGCATCCTTGTTTACGTTAATGAAACACTCAATTTCAAAAGAAGGCCCGATCTTGAATTTGACACCATCGAAAGCATCTGGATTGAAGTGAAGCTTCAGAATAGGTCTGTTCCTTTGCTTATATCATGCTACTATCGACCACCAAACACAGCTGAGCCATTCTGGCAAAAGCTTGAGGTTTCTCTTGAATTGGCGCTCCAAGAATCCTCTAATGTCATTGTTGCTGGAGACCTTAACATAGACTTATCTAAAAACCGGAATAGCAAATTAAATGAAATTATCATTACAAACTGCCTTGCTAATATAATAAACGAACCAACGCGGGTTACACCCACTTGCTCCTCACTACTTGATGTTATCCTTGTCCAATCAGATTTACACGTACTTTTTGGCGAGACAATTGAATTCGATTCTCATATTTCTGACCACAAGGGTGTAGTCGGAGAAATAGACTTACAGGTCACTGCAAAAGTTAAATACGTTAGGGAGGTTGTACTCTATAATCACGGTAATTTTGATGAATTAAATAATCTTATCAAAAGTTATGATTGGAATGGCCGATTTGAAAACTTAAATACAAATGATACGTGCGAATATTTTTATCGTATCTTAAATGACTTCATTAACAAATGCATTCCCAAAAGACGGGTATTAATACGCCCAAATGATAAACCTTGGTTCAACTCAGAACTACGTAAAAATATAAGAGTTCGAGATAAACTTAGGAATAAGGTCAAACGTACAAATAACCCAAGCGACCTACAAAGGTACAAAGTGCAGCGGAACAAGGTGAATAACCACAAAAAAGCACTAAAATCGCAATATGAAGAGCAGCTGTTAGCTGATATATCTAGCCCTAATTCAAACCAAAAGGATTTTTGGAAAATTATAAATAAACTGGTCGGAAGAAACAATGTAAATCATATTCCTCCATTGCACAATAAAACGGAAGATGAATTAGTTTATTCTGAATATGAAAAAGCAGAGCTTTTGAACAATTTCTTTGGAGCTGTGTCAAATAATACCTCATCAACAGAGTTGCCGGAATTCAGTTCCCGCACAAATCAGAATTTTTCTCTTCCAAAAATCTTAGAGTCTGAAATAATCGATATTATAACATGTTTAAAAGATAAGAAGGCTTGTGGCCCTGATAAAATAGGAAACAAATTCCTGAAAGCTACTTCGTGCTCAATATGCACACCACTTTGTTTACTCTTTAACAAATCAATTGAAGAAGGGATATTCCCAGCGTTGTGGAAAATTGCAAATGTGATACCAATTTTTAAGGGCGGATCCAGACACATAACTGCAAATTATAGACCAATATCACTACTGAGCTGTATAAGTAAACTCCTAGAAAGGATTGTATTCAAACACTTGTACAACTATTTTAAAGACAATGATCTACTATACAGTTTTCAATCTGGATTTAGGCCTAACCACTCTACTGTACACCAACTAATAGAAATTTATCATGATTGTGTTAGCGCTATTGAAAGTCATAAAATTTCTTGCTATGTTTTTTTCGATATTTCAAAAGCTTTTGATCGTGTATATCACTCTGGTCTACTATATAAACTTAGCAAATATGGAATCGATGAAGTCTGTTTGACTTGGATTGAAAGCTACATAAAAGGAAGGAAACAAAAAGTATTAGTAAATAATGTTTACTCCAATCAGATTAACCTGAATTCTGGTGTGCCACAGGGATCGGTGTTGGGACCGTTCTTGTTACTCGTTTTCATAAATGACATCTATGAAGTACTGAACAACATTGCCAGGTTATTTGCTGATGATACTGCTATTGGTTGTACTAAATCTAGTATCGAAGACTTAGAGAATTCGCTCAATAGTGATCTTTACCGATTACACATTTGGTCACAGAAATGGCTGATAAATTTTAATCCAAATAAGACTAAAGTCTTGCTATTTTCACCGAAGAAACTAGGGAAACTGCCTTCACTAAAATTAGGGGGAACTGAACTCGATGTTGTTCGGTACCACAAACACCTAGGCATTACTTTGTCGCAAGATTTAAAATGGGCTAACCATATTGATAGAATTTGCGATACTGCAGGAAAGCAATTAAATATTTTAAGAAAACTTAAGTACAAATTGGAACAAAACACGTTAGACAAAATCTATAAAGCATACATCAGGTCGATCTTGGAATATGCTAGTCCGGTCTGGGATAACTGTACCAAAAATGATAGTATTCGTATAGAAAAAATTCAGTTAGAAGCTGCTCGTATAGTTACGGGTTTACCAAAGTTTGCGAGTAAAGAAGTCCTTTATCAAGAAACGGGATGGGACAAACTGTCAACCAGACGTTTCAGACAGAAACTAATACTTTTTTACGATATATACAACAATAATAGTCCTGCGTTTCTTACAAATATCTTACAACAATATAGAAACAATAACACTTGGTATTCTTTACGAAATCCAAACGATCTATTTACGCCACGTTGTCGAACGTCACGATTTGAAAATTCGTTTTTCCTTAGCACAATTCGCGCCTGGAATTCGCTAGACTCGTCAACAAAAGCAGCGGCTAATAGAGCAGTATTCAGATCAAAAATAACTCAATTTGATCAACCGAAACCTCCACCTAAATACTTACTCACACGTAACAGGAAATTTAATATCTTGCATACAAGACTTCGTCATGGCTGTAGCCCATTAAAATCACATCTTTATAAATCTAACCTTGTAAATGATCAAAAATGTCGCTGTGGCCATGAAACGGAAGACACGCAACATTACTTCCAAAATTGTCCTTTGTATGATGAGCAAAGGAGTATATTATTTAATCAATTAAAAAACTACCATAACCTAAATCTGACGACATTGCTTTCGGGTGACCCGCAATTAACGACAATTCAGAATATGCATTTAGTTAAGCAAGTACAGAAATACATACAAAACACAGAGCGTTTTAAATCATGATGTAGTTTCTAGAATGGAAAACACGCTAACGCCCGCCAAATATGTTTTTGATTTCAAATATACAGTGATTTAATATCTGAACCTCACCAAATAAACCTTACACGCTTTCGTATATTTCGTTGTTGTAAGGTATGTTATACCGAGGTGTTTTCTCTTGTCCATATTTTAAATACACTGAGCTTGTGTAAATATGTTTGTCTTGTTAATTTATTGTTTATTAGTATCTGATATGTATTGACTTTGCTCCATTGACCACCTACAACGATTATATTGTATAGGAGAGGACTCTTTTGTAAGTTTTAGTAACTTTTGTCCAATCCATTTACTTTAAAGTAATAAAATATGTTTAAAAATAAAAAATAAATAAATTAAGAAGCTTGTTATGAGTACAATCAGTTGATTGGCTTGTTCACTGAGCTTTTCGACTAATGAGTGATGGATGGTAAGACAAAAAGAATAAATAAAAAGAAAAAGTAACTAAATAGCGTAGATTATAAATGAGAGATGGGTAAAACTAGTATAATAAAAAAAAAGCCTATATATGTTGAATAAGTAAGAAGAGATATTATCCTATAAAGCAAGGAAGAAGGGAAATTTGACAAAAGAAAAATGGAATTAACAAAAAAGAAAAAAAGGTAAATAGTAATGAACAGAAAAAAAAGTAGAGAAAAATAAAATAAAATAAAGGCTTATACCTTGTGAGGGTATAAAAATAAAAACAACCTTAAATTACTTAGGACTGGAAGATCTTTGCAGTATCTAGTAGTCTTTCTGGATTTGAGGAGTCTTTGGATTCTTGAGTCTTGGCTAGGCTTCTTTATCTATGATAAACTCAGCAATAGCTTTGGAGCTCTGGAGCACAGATGTTAACAGGGTGAACGCTAATTAACGAGTGTGAGTCTTATGTTTGTCAATTTGAACATATATACATGAGGGGGGAAAGAGTGAAACCAATTCAACATATGTACACAAGTATTTACAAGGTTGCGAGACAACTGTGTGTCGTCTGACAACATCAAAGGGCAATTCCGTGTGAAAAGCGTGCATGAATCGACAGTATTGTAAAACAAAGGCTGGATTCACAATCACAGAAACCTATGGTTTCTTAGCTGGCTCTGAGATTTGACAATGGAGATTAGAATATATCAGATAATTAAATTGGAACGAAGTATAAAACACGTTGTATTCATCAAGAAATGAAATGCGTATAAGAATACTTATATGTATCTACATGTAGGCTTACACCAGGTATAAATCCATATAAAGACTTACACTTAACAAAGACTGATCTGCGTAAAACAGATATTTGATGTTTATGAAAGAAAAGACAGCCGCTAAAATTATAAAATCTTTATTATTTAAATCAACCACATAATCTTATATAATCAATCGAATCGAATCCTAGTCAAACTGGCCCAAATAGATGGTGTCGAAACAACTCCAGGAGTGGGTATCGAACCAGCTCGATGTCGAAACAACTTGTTCCCGTAAGTTCGCATATTGACTTATGATTGATAGTATGCATTGAAGGCTGAGTCGTTGGGGCCAAAATGAAAAATAGAAATCAGCATGGTATTGTATCTGTCCCGCTGATCCAGCAAAAATTATAAAACTTATGTCACTGAACGATAGATCTGCTCCCGATAGAACTAGACGATATTAATACTTGGGATGTGTTGGGAACATTTAAATAGTTCATTAATAACACTGCCTATAAATGTCTTATCGTTTTCTAAAATACAATATTAGAGCACTTGTATCTTGTATATACAGTCAAACTGGGGGAAAGTATTGCCATCTTTTTGTTTTGGTTGATAGATCAGAATGTTTTAAAATGTTGACCGATATATGTGTTGCTTAACAGGTGCGTATATACACTTAATTGGTGTCATAAAGTAATAAACTAATCAACAAGCTACATGGATTATTTACTTCAACTAAAATGTGTATTAGAATTTGCTGCCTGAATTAAAGTTGTTAATTTTGTTTATAGATTTATTAATTAAATGTTTTCAATAACTTAAAAAATCATGCAAAATGAAAAATAAGATAATTTATGTTTAAAACTTTTATGGCATGTAAAATAGAATACATAGACGCGTGTATTGTAAAATTTACTGCAACCAGTAACTAACTCTCTCTTGTTACAGGCGTATCTGTTTTATGGAATGATCTACCATTTACTTAGGTTAAGATGTTGCAAATATCTTTATTCTCTAAATAAAAGGATATTTAAAACAAATTAATTATACTGGCTTTTAATATTTTTTTTATATGATTAAATTGTCACTTCAGAAATCCTAAATTATCTGCTAGCTATTATAAAAACTTACAACACACACAAACAGGGTACGCTATATGATCAATGCTTCCCGAAGAACTATCAATTTATTAGAATTTTCAAAGAAAAAATTACCAAATGTTATAGTTTATCATGTTTATCTTCTCAAATAAAGCAACCGAACAGTTTTCCAATACGTGCGAATAAGCTCGTGCACGCCTCTACATCTAAACAGAAGTGTTCCTTTGATCAAGGAGACGTAATTGAGATTGTCGAGTCTGCACGGACAATGTATGAACCGGAGTGACGTGAAGTCTGAGGTGCCAATGGATGGGTAGACATTTGAATTATATTATTTTTGGGATCATGAATACGGTTATATGGTACAAATTTGAAGACAGCAATAATAACTTGTCGGAAGACGAGATTAAGTATATTTACGAGTATAAGTATATTTACATACGGTAAAGTTATAAGTTTAGTTCTGGATTTAGGATATTTGGATCGATGCAATGTAAATTTAGTGAAAAGCTAAAATAATTTTAGTTTAAATATACCATTTGCGTGGGAATTACCACGATAGCGAGCACACACGCCTATCTAAAGACCTCTTTATTTTACAAAGACCTGCGTTAAACACACGGCCAAATGATTAATCGTACGGTAAAACAGTTTTACTTCTCAAATTTTGATTTAACACGTACGTGTCAGATAAAGCATGTTGGTCCTTGATTATACTCCTTTTGGTGCAGTTATCGCAACTAGCGAGAAAACACGCCAATTAAACAATACACAACATTGACATTCATTTTTTACGGGTCGGTTAATTAACACACCTCTACAGAAAACGCACCTAGCGTTAATTAACCCACCTCTCAGACAGTTTTTCACCCTTGTTAATTAACACACCTTTTTACAGTTTTAAACCGGTAATACCGAGTAAGTAGAAAAAAACGAGGATTATGAAGAAAACTATAGGGTCTGTGCACAAAGTTACTCCTTAGCAATTCTCAGTGTAGTAAGGGTGGGCAATGCTGACTCCTAACACGTTAAACCATGATAACATACACTGTACTAATAGTTAGAGCAGGCAATGCTGACACCCTAACAAGCTAACCAATTGTAATATCAGGCAATGTTGACCCCTAATATGCTAAAAACAATCATAACATACTGTAACAGGACGGGGTGTGATTCGTTTGCACTCGAGCGGCAGGAGTGACCGCTCTTATGCAAACCGGAAGTCCAGGTTCGTACGCATGATGTCAGGTTTCTCACGTGAACTAAAGCAAAAGAGAACACATTTATAAAGTTTCAAAGTTTTTATTTCGGAAAATACAGAAATTGAAATCCCGAAATGCACGTTCGTAACTATGGACAGTAATTGACGCCTAGCTTAATCTGAACTAATAATATTCACACTAAAAGACGTCACAAATCTTACATCACCCAACAGAAGTCTCGACTAATTAGACACTCATAATTCTACAATTACAGAAACCACAGTGTAATGCCTGCCTCAGCCCGAACTTACAGCATTCGTTCAGAGGAAAGCAAATAAATCTTATATCACCCCAGCGGAACCCCTTGAATAAACTAATCAGAAACTCGTAACTCCATAAATAAACATACAAATCGCGGCTAGATACCTGCCTCAGCCCAAACTTACAGCATTCGTTCAGAGGAAAGCAAATAAATCTTATAATCACACCAACGGAACCCCTTAAATAACTAAGAACTATAACTCATAACTAAACGGAAATACCTATAAACATCACAGTTTCGCCTGCCTCAGCCCGAACTTATAATATTCGCACGAAGGAAAGCAAACAAATCCTATATCACCCAAACGGAACCCATAAAGTAACTAACTAAAAACTCATAACTAAACTCATACAATTTCCCAAGATTCGAAACGCTCGCGTTAGCCTATATGACCAAAAGGCAAAACTCGCCCCTGAGATCCAACTTGCCCCGAGCGGAATAATTTAATTACTCCTGCGGAACTCGTTGAACACCAAAGACAAAGTCTTCCCTTACGATGCTTACCACAGAGCGGAATATTTAATACTCCTGCTGTGGTTCGCACCCCCCGACCGTTCCGCCTATATGACCAAAAGGCAAAACTCGCCCTCAGAGATCTAACTCGCCCCGAGCAGAATAATTCAATTACTCCTGCGGAACTCGCTGACCACCGAAGTCTCCCCTTGAAATGCTTACCACAGAGAGGAATATTCAATACTCCTGCTGTGATTCGCACCCCCCGACCGTTCCACCAAGACTGGCTATTAGTGGCCTTATATACCCTCTGTATACGCGCTGCATTGCGGCATGCACGTGCATGAACCTTGACCTGGCTTGTAAATCCTAATTGAGAACCCGCTCTCCATTGGCTGGGTGTCACCCCCGCTATTCAATCAGAAGCGCCGAACTTACACAGCCCAGGCCATTCAACAATATGGCGGGTTTCCATAGAATTCCCACGTGATATTACCGGCAATTCCGAGTTTAATGCAACGCAGAGCAAATAATATAGGCCATTTCTATCTACGGGACGAGAATAACCGAGGTCAGAACTATTTCAATGATCTGTAAAATACGACCCCCCCCCCCCAATACTTATAGTAAGGGCAGGCAATGCTGACCCCCAAACACGTTAAACCATGATAACATACCAATAGTTAGAGCAGGCAATGCTGGGCAATGTTGACCCCTAATACGCTAAACAATTATAACATACTAATAGTTAGGGCAGGCAATGTAGACCCCTATCACGTTAAACCATTATAACATAACTACTAGTTAGAGCAGGCAATGCTGACCCCTGACAAGCTAAAAATTGTAATATCAGGCAATGTTGACCCCTAATACGCTAAACAATTATAACATACCGGTACTAAATAGTTAGAGCAGGCAATGCTGACCCCTAACAAGAAATACAATTTTAACTAATAATTAGAGCAGGCAATGCTGACCCGTAACACGCTAAACCATTATAACATAAATCTATGTTATAATTAGAGCTGATAGCTAACCTAAAACACTAAACAATATGTCATTAAGCCTACGTGAAATGAAAATAGTTTTAGGATGTAAATCGCTGTGTTTATAATTTGAAATAACAATAGATGCACCTGATAAGGTTCCCCTATCCCAAACAAAATTAACATCGTACAGTTGTACAATTTTATTTTTATGTAATTGATTTTTGTACGCAATTTCACCTATACGTAAAGATGCATAAAATGCTAAAAGAAACATAGCGGACAATAATGATTGGTTAAAAGAGATATTGATCACAAGAGGTAATTAGGCTCTAAGCAAGTCAACCAAAATAGCATGTGTAATAGGTAAACACGTGTCAATTGCTCCTTTCCTCTTTTGAACCCCTTTTAGAATCTTTTTTATTATGAATGAACTTGTAGGATCTGCATGTTGGTGCATCTTAGGAACAAAACTTATGGCTGATAAATGATCTGCTATGGTTGAAGGACTATAATCGGCTAGAAACAGATGTGCAATGAATTCAGCAATCATAGACTGGGTAGATGGAAATACAGATGCAGTGTGGAAATGTAGTCTACAAAAACTATTATATTTATTGGTCATTCTGTTATATGTTACAATTGTGAGAGAGAGAGAGAGAAATGGGGTTTAACGTTTAACACAAACTAGGTCATTTCGGGACTAACATATGGTTTAATTTTATTTCAATAATTCACATGCGCATAGAGGTCTTTAGCAGTGGGAGGAAACCGGAGTGCTGTTACAATTGTAGTAGGTGACAAAGATGCCAGGAATAATGAAGAAGCTACAGATCGAATTGTTGTTGGTTGAGCTGCAAGCGAGATAACAAATCACAGATGATATTGGATTTACCCGAGATGTGGCGGGCCCTGAAGTATATATTATAATGTAAAGAAGCAATAACAAGACGGTGAACTAATTCCTCTTATCATATTGTCCTTAGAAGATTTTTGGTTTATAATATCAGCTACAGTTGCGTTGTCAGTTAAAAACAAAATTTTATGATTTGCCAAACTTTTAACCCAAATTTCAACCACTAATACAATTGGAAATAATTCTTTGAAAGTTATGTGCAAGGCTTCAGGGCTCACACTGTCGGCCGCCAAAGTCGCAATTTGCGATTAAATTATGAAAGTGTCGATTTAATTTTCATTTTGGCGAAAATTTTTGCGATAAAGTTTTGGGGTACTGGCGATTCTTTTTTAGAATTGGCGAAATTTTTTTTATAAAATTCTAATCGTATTTATCCATACATGTATATTAACCATATAGCAGCAAACTATAAATCAATCAACTTGTTGATAATCCAGAATGTGTCATGAGTAACACTAAACACTTGTCTAGGATTAATGGTTTCAACTGATTGATAATTGTCGATCATAAAGCCTATTTCTGGCCATTGTTCATCATTAATTAACCCTAACAAATAGATTAGCGGTGACTATTTGATGTAAGGGGAGTAATCAAAATGGCTTATCATTGACGTCAACTCTTTTGAAGGAGAGTTACATGATTTGATAGTTGAATTTCGTTTACTGTACGTGGCTTCATACATCATGTATAAATATTACAGCATGGCTAATTGGACATTATTATTCCAAATTATATATCCCAATGGGTCGAAAACGAAAGAGTGAGTTGAATAGCGACGATTCTGGAGTGAGAAAACTGTCTGCCTTTTTTTCGTTACCGCCGCCGAAGTGTTCTAAAGTTAACGAAGAGTCTGACGTCGGCTCCTCTAGATGAAATGAACTTGATACTACGATTAACGTGACCGTACCCGAAATCAACAATAGGCCTATTTTACACGCGAAACGGAAATTCAAAGAAAACTGGAAATTTGGCAACCCTTGGCTGAGATTTGACGTATACAAACAGAAGATGTTTTGTTCAATATGTGAAAATTCGAAAGTCAGCAAGTTTTACATCTGGATGTACTGTTCTGAAGAAAGAAAGTATTGACACTCATCTATCTGCAAAAGGTAAGCTGATTTATATGTTGACGAATTTATATGAAGATTTTATATGAGAAATTCAACTCAATATCAGTAATATCAATCCTGTTACAGAATATCTACGACTCAATAATATCAATCCTGTCTGTGATGACAAAGTACTAAATATAATTTTTATTTTTCAGGTCCATCTATCCACAAAGCAGCGTTAATGATTATTAAAAATGGCAAAGAACGTGGTTAAGGCCAGAGAGAAATCGGTGTCAAAATCCAAAGAAGCTATATTATCAGCTATCTACGACTCAATAATATCAATCCTGTCAGTGATGACAAAGTACTAAATATAATTTTTATTTTACAGGTCCATCTATCCACAAAGCAGCCTTAATGATTATTAAAAAATGGCAAAGAACATGGTTAAGGCCAGAGAGAAATCGGTGTCAAAATCTAAAGAAGCTATATTATCAGCCATGAGAAATGTCATGTTCATGGCAGAGCATGATTTACCCAACTCGCTACTTTCACATTTGAATACACTCTGTTTACAACAGGTAAGTTATTTTACTTTCAGTTACATGTAGATATATGCTTCCCATTCCATTAAAATTTGCTCATTCAATGCCTGCTTTTCTCCCTTTCATTCAAATTTACTCATTTATGTTTTTCAGGGGGCTGAACAATTCAAAGACTTGTTAGTTGATAACCATACATCATATACACATAATAAAAGTGTCCAAGAATTTCAAGCAGCAATAGCTGACACAATATGTGAAGATCTTCGACAGCGCTTGAGCCAATCAGAATATTACAGTATTTTGTTAGACGAATCAATCGATGTCTCAGTGGACCAGAATTTAATAGTGTATGTGAGGTATATATTTTGTAATAATGTTAGAACAGATTTTTGGGGATCAGAAAACTTTCGGATGGAGCAACTGCTGATAAAATTCTTGAAGTTAATGACTTATTGTTTGAATATGAACTTGATGTAAAAAAGATGTGTGGGATTGCTACTGATGCTGCTGCAGTTATGGTTGGGAGTAGGAGTGGATTGACAACACGATTTAAGGAACTAGTTCCAGGATTGCTGAGTACATATTGTATTGAACATAGACTTGCCTTATGTTCATCCCGTGCTGCAGATGCTATACCATATCTAATAAAATATCAGGAACTAGTTAATTGCATATATCAATATTTTTCAAATTCACCCAAAAACCTATCCAGACTTGAAAAAATCCAGGAAATTCTTGCCTCTGTTAATGCTGATCAAGGTACCAGGTTAAAACAAATATCAAATACTAGGTGGTTATCATTTGAGGAATCCGTGACTGCGTTACTGAGAAACTATTCCAGCTTAATAACTGTGTTATTAGAAGATAATTACCCAAAAACTGTTTAGGAAAGTATCTGTATTAACAGAAAACCAAGTTTGCTCTGACTTTGAAACTTTAAAGGGACAATAACATTCTTGCTGGCTTGGTAGCTCCAGAAAATAAATAATACCCTTATTCTAAGTACTAGATGTTTAAATGTCCTACCTGTTGTGTAAATTATCCATTACAACCTATTTTATTTGTCCAGAGGGTTCGAAAATATTTTAAAATCCAAGTCACATTTGAAAAGGTTTACGTTAGACTTTTCAAATCAATTGGTTGAATTTTTCCAATTTTTTAAATTAGGTGTGTTAAGATGAAATTTATATCATCATTTAATTGGAATATTCTAATATAATACGATTTGTTGACCAGAATGAAGATTGGGACATATTTTTCAGTTACAACAAGAGTGTTATTGGGGCTTTAAGAGATGTTCTGAACATTGTATCAAAAGTTCCTAGATGGGACAGAAGCAGTAAATTAGTTCTTTGATCATATTTGTTTGTTCTCTCTTCTCTTCTTGGTGCTTTTAACGTCCGCTTCCACCGAAGGTGATATCGCAGACAAGTCTTATTTTTTCCATTTGTTTGTTGTGCGAAGAGTTGCTTTTATACTATATTTAGACTAGCGTGTTACGTAGTATTCTTAAGTAGCCAATCACCAGCAAGTAAACACTTAAAACACGTTGTCTTTTCCACGAACTGCGTGAGACGTTTTAGACACTACGGTAAACAAAACTACACGACACACTTTAATTAAACTTAAACGTATGAAAAATTCGATTCTAACATTATCTTAATTGTACCTTGATAGCGTAAATATCAATTTTACATAGTTTGATAATATTTTTCATTCAAGTTTTGTAAATTAATAGTTACGCGGTAATTAAATCCAACTCCCGAACTCGCGGGGGAATAGCGCACGGCTGAACGTGTTTCCTTGACAAATACTCGCTTATTTTTAGTTGTCAATAAAATAACTTTCCCAGTTTAGTCTTTATTAAAACGGATCTTGTTAAATCAAATTAAATTTCACTCTTTTGCACACTTTACTCCCTAGTCCGATACACATATACTTGGCCAGTGCTTCAGTATAACTTATTTCATAACACAAATAACACCCTTTTGGCCTCCTTCATTCCCATATGTTACTCCATAGTCCAATACACATAAAAAAATTATTTGGCAAATGCTTTTGTATTATTTATCTCACAATACATATTACACCACTCTCCCATTCCCACTCCATGTCATTACATGTATTAGGCAAATGCTTTTGTAATATTATCTTATGACAGAAATTACACATGTTCATAGTCCAATACACATACTTCGACCATTGCTTTTGTATTATTTATCTCAAAACAAACAATTACACTTTTCATTTTCATATGTTTCCTTAAAAAATAACTACATGTTTAAAGTATTGAATGGCCTATTTCCATACTTTAAACTTGTAATTATTATACAAGTAAAAAATATGAAAATGAATAAAATCATACACCCCTCCCCACCCCCATACCACACTTTATAATTGACTGATTGCACTGTAGTGTGTTTCACTAGCCACCGCAGCTCCGGTTAATTATTAATGCCAAAATGAATTTTCAGAAAGATACCAAATTATGTTCCTGCAGCCCCCTCCAACCCACGCACCAAAATCAATTTCCACCAGGCACTGAATTAAATTCTAACAGCCTCCTCCAACCAGAGTTTTTATATTTCCACTTCCTTTCCTCCTTTACAATACAACTGTCTAAATTGTACTTCCAAGTTTAGACAAGGGTTTGACAGATTGGCTAGGTAACAGCGGTCTGGTAAGAAAAGGGTTTTAATTGTGTGCTTTTTTAAGAACTACATACATGTACGTCTGTCTGCTCAGTATCATGTTTTTCACCTAGAGGGTTTTAACAACATGGACAAGTTATTAATACACATTATTTTAAAAAGAAACATACTTAAAACATTTAAAATCTAATGCCAAAAAAGTATTCATACAATATAATTGAAACATACAGAAAAAAATTGCACCGAAACCCGGTCTTTGAGCCCCAAAATATGAGTGAAACAGAAAACCTAAGTGTACATGTCAAATATTGGATTATTATTTAAAATCATTAACAGTAAATATTTTAACAGTATTAGTCACTGTCTTTATCATTGTCACTGTGCATAAGACACTTTCTTTTAACCTTTGTCGACATTTGCTTTCTTCACTCCACTCCCTCGTATTGCTGTAACACGTACACATGAAGTTTGTTGCAGGTTAAAACGTAAAACATAAGCTTTGAATGATAGCAAAACAATATTTATTGGGGGCTGCCATTTTTGTTATTGTTAATTTATTATTGGTCAAGATGCGTCACGTCACCTTTGACTGTGTCACATGACCAGTTTAATCAACACCGACAATGTCAAAATTAAACCATTTATTTAGCAATAACTGCTGCGCCGTTACCTAGGAACTTTTTCGTGAGGCTTCAATACACGTTAATAAAGTCATTTGTTTTCTAAATTCTTAACGTTCCAGTTGTCGGAGCAAGGGTGACACGATAATCGATGTCAGAATCTGGCCTAGTTGGTTTGCTGAAATCAATCACTGGTTTTAAATTTTTGTACATTACTCATTTTTTGTCAGATGTATACATTGCCAATACTATGTAGATTGTCCAAATGTTACCAGAGAAGTGATATTGTTTTTTCAAATGTAAATCCTCTGTTGGCTTCAACTATTTCACAGTTACAGGGCATAGAAACTTGGAATTATGGTATTAATGTATTAAATTAATTGGACACAGTCCTTACAGCAGTTAATGTTAATGCATTATAAGGAGAGGCTCATTTTTTGTACAATGATCAAAAAATTAGGGATGGGAAAAAACAAAGAGAAGATGCTAGGATGATAGGGATGAAATTTGTTAGGAATGTTGTTAATAATTTAGAATGTAGATTTGAGGAAAAGGGGGTGTTGAATATTACCATCTTAATTCCATATTAAAAAGGTTTATTCATTATAAAGAAATACGCACAGCATGCATAACAACAAGCATGTCTGCTACAGAGGTCACGTGACAATAAGACAACTCTTGAGGTATTGCCTATGGAGTTGGAGTGAGACTACAACTGACTGTGACATTATTATAGAGTCTAAATACACTACACTCCTTCTTCCTTATTTGAAAACATGATAAATGTTAATAAACTGATTCGTATATATATAGTCTTATGTTTCTGAACTAAACTATCAATGCTATGTCTTTAGCAACATGAGTAATTCACATACAAACGTAACAACTATTTAACACAAATGCCTTGTTTGCACTTTAAATCGAAAACATAATTAGTGTTTGTCCGAAATGCTAAAACCGATGAGAAAAATGAAATGTACCCTAGTTAGGTAGGGCCCTAAAGGCAGGCAAAAGGCCCCCTCGTCTGACAAAAGGGCCCCCTCTGGCCAAGGGAAAGGGCCCCCGAGTCCGAGTCAATCGTTTTCTTTACAATGTTACTGTCGAATCCACTACTGAATGAGAATGCAGTCATTGCACTGGTATGAAAATCATCAATCAAAACACCACCCCCATCCCGGACCCCCGCGAAAGAGGGCCCTCAAAATAGTATAGCCTCCGCCATGATAAACCTTAAAACGCCCCTGATTCAGTCTATCAGGTGGTTTAGTAACTCTGGAAGAATGACGTAATATCTGGGATGACTGACTTAAGGGATCGTTGTTGGATATGTTCCCTTTGGCTTGATTACTTCCTGATGTCGTAGGTTTCAGTGATGGCGAGAAAGAGTGTTTTCGCAAGCTCGTTCGTATAGTTGATTTAGATTTATCCACCGGATTAGAAATGTCAATATCTTCTTCAATTTCATCATTCCTTTCGTTTGCTGATGTTTCATATTGAGTGACATTATGACGTTCATATCGTCATTGCGGTTGATTTCCCTGTTGTACACAAGCGTCCAAACTTAAGTCATATGGTTGCACTATACTCCCCTCATTTACTGGTTGAGTATTATGATAATTAGCGTTCAACAAATTGTCATTTGGAATGTTCACTGGATTTGACGATTTATAACTTTCATCACTATTACGCTTCGTGTCTTGATCCAAGTTTATGTTGTTATCTCCCTTGCACATTTGGTCTTCATGACGTTTCCAAACACGACCATCATCTAACACGATAATATATGACTTAGGCGCTGTCTTTTCTGTGACAGTTCCTGGCCACCAAGTTTCCTTCTTCCTTAAATCTTTGACTAGAACAGGATCTCCTGGATAATATTCTCTTAAAGGAAGTCTCTTATCATGATGTAATTTCTGATCGCTTTGTTTATTTAGAACATGTTCTTCCAAATTAGGTTTTACAAGCGATAACCTTGTCCTTAATTCACGTCCTAAAAACAGTTTGGAAGGAGTACATCCTGTAGTGGCGTGTGGTGTGGAACGATATGCGAGTAGGAATGCGTCAATAACTTGTTGTAAGGTTCGGCCACTAGATTTACTAGCAGTAAGTCCATGCTTGAACGACTGAACCATGCGTTCTGCTGCACCATTACTAGCTGCATGATATGGCGCGACCCTCACGTGTTTGAGACTGTTTTTCTTTAAGAATGTTTCAAACTCCTCACTCACAAACTGGGGTCCGTTATCATTTGATACGGTATGCCATATTTACTGAATAAGTCTCGTATTCATATGAATCACTTCTGGCCATTTAGAATATGAGTCAACAATGATTAGAAAATTTTGTCCATTTTTGCTCAGTGTAATCGATGTGAACTCTGTACCAAGGTGCACTAGGCCATATCCAGGGCATCAACAGAGCAACTGATGGAGAGTTGCGTGTTTGTTGACAGCTTGAGCACTGACGAACTAAAGTTTCTATCTCTTGAGTGATGTTGGGCCACCATACGTAACTTCGTGCTAACTCCTTCATACGAACTATACCTTGATGAGATGAGTGTAGTTCGTTTAGAAGATCTTGTTGATATTTCTCGGGAACAACTACTCTTAATCCCCATAAAATACAATCTTGCTCCACCGTCAATTCATGCTTACGTTGAAAATAAGGTTTCAAACGTTCATCTTGAACCTCTATCGGCCATCTATTCCAAATAAAATCTAAAACTCGAGAGGTAACCTTATCAACGCGTGTAGCATACTTGATCTCTTTACTTGTCACTGGGAAACTATCGAGAATCTTTTCTCATGTATTGAAGACAGTCTCTTAGGGGTCACATGACTTACTGGTACAAGGTAACGGTAACCTTGATAAAGCGTCTGCAAAGACATTATCCTTTGATGAAATATAATGGAGTTCGTAATCAAAAGCGGATAACTGTATTGCCCACCGTTGTAAACGTTGTGCTGCAAGAGTTGGGATTGCTGTCTTTGGCCCTAGGATACGTTGAAGTGGTTTATGATCTGATAGAATCCGGAAGAAACGACCATACAAATATGTTCGGAATCTTTTTAATCCAAAGATAATCGATAAAGCCTCTTTATCCAACTGGGCGTAACCCTTTTCATGTTTGTTCAGACTACGTGATGCATATGCGATAGGTCGCTGTTTGCCCTGTCCATCCGTATGAAATATAACGGCACCTAATCCGTAAGGCGATGCATCTGTTGCAAGCGTTAACGGTAATGTTGCATCGTAATGAGCTAAAAGTTTCTCTGAGCTAATAAGTTCCTTAATCTCGTTAAAGGCATGTTCACACTTCTGCGACCACTTCCATGGTTTATTGCCTAACAGTTCATTTAAAGGATACATCTTTGATGATAAGTTAGCTAGAAACTGTGCATGGAAATTCACCATACCCAACCATGAGCAAAGCTCTGTGACGTTGGTTGGTGTTGGAGCCTTACGTATAGCCTTCACCTTATCTTCCGTAGGTTGAATACCCTGCTCAGATAGTCTACGTCCCATATAATACAACACTTTCTCTCATGAAGCCACATTTTTCAGCCTTAACTCGTAAATTATACTTGCTGAATCTTTTAAATACATTTTCCAAATTACGCAAATGTTCATTGTCGTCCTTCCCGGTAACTAGAACATCATCTATAATTGCGCACGTACCATCAAGTCCTGATATCACTTGTTCGATAAATCGTTGCCATATGGCTGGACTAGACGAAATTCCATAAGCAAGACGTGTATATCTAAACAACCCTTTTATTGTATTCACCGTAAGAAGTTCCTGCGACTTCTCGTCAAGTCGCATCTGTAAGCACACTTTAAGTCTATTTTGCTAAACTTCTTTCCGCCAGCCAATTTACTAAATACCTCTTCTGGTGTTGGTATAGGAAATTGGTCAGTGTGTATAGCTTGATTTACGGAAACCTTATAATCTCCGCATAGTCTCACGGTTCCATTAGTTTTCAGAGGTGTAGCCCATTCACTGTAATCCACAGGAAATATGATACCTTCTTCCTGCATACGTATAAGCTCTCTCTCAACTGTCGGGCATAAAGCGAAAGGTACCAACCTTGCGCGATGGAAGACTGGAATAGCGTCAGGCTTTAAATGCAATGTTGCTTCTACACCATTTACGTAGCTTTGACCAGGTTTAAAAATATCACTATACCTGTCCTTTAATTCTGATAACTTTTCTCTGACTCCAAATTGTCCTTCTCCAAGAAGTAATTTTGGCCAATCAAATCGTATATCTCGTAACCAGTTTCTGCCAATCAGTGGGGGCGCGGAATTATCAGCGTCTACAATAATTAATGGTAGTCGAGCCCTTTGATTTTCGTATTCTACGTTTACGTGAATTTTACCTAAAACTTTTAATTTAGCACCATTGTAGGCATGTAGAACTTTATCAACCTCTTCAATTGGTATATGACGTAAAAGTTGTATGTAGTTGTCTTTACCCATGATGGCTACAGAAGCTCCAGTATCCAGTTCCATAGAAATAGGTGAACCAGATAACGTAACTGGAACTTTAATTGGACCATGATACTGCTTACTCGACTGTGTGACTTTAAGAATTGAACCAATAAAATCATCAGAATCATTGTCGTCTGTACCGGTATCAACGTTGTTCACTTTAGAAGAGAACTGATGCTGTTTGTAATATTTCTTCTTCTTATTCCTACCACTAGGTTTCTTCTGTGACGGAGGTGATCGTTGTTTACATTCCGAACGTAGGTGTCCCCTTTGTTTACATTTGTAACATGTAGCGTTAGCGTATTTGCAGTCATTCGTGCTGTGGTTTGACAGCCACATTGTTCACAATGTCTGCGATAAGAAGGTCGATGATAGGGTGGCTGTACCTTATGAAACCTTTCTCCCTCAGCTAAAAAATCTTTCACGTTCTGAGAGGCTGTCTCATCTGCGAGAGCGATGTCCAAAGCCCTTGAAAAAGTACAGTTATTTTCTTGTGTCAAGAGTTTCTTCTGGGTGCTTTCGTTACTAATTCCAGCAATAAATATGTCCCTCAAATTCTGGTCCAAGTTGTCAGCCCCTGTAAATTCACAACTCATAGCCCCTTGTCGTAAACTGGAAGCAAATTCGGTAACAGTCTGTGCGTGTGTCTGTCTCAACCGGTGTAATTTGTTCCGTTCGGCTACCACCAGTGTTTTTGACTTGTAGTGTTTCTTGAGAAGCTCTGCTATCTCATCGTAAGAAAGCTCATCAGGTGGTTGAGGAAATGCCAAATCTGTCAGAGTCTTGAAGACTTTTGCACCAATGCTGCTTAGTAAAATTGCTTTACGTTTCGCCCTGTTGTCTTGATTATCGTCCAGGGGCCGGTTGCTCAAAGCTCTGTTAACTTTTAACGATCCATTAACATGGAGTAAACGGATCGTTAACTTTAACGGAGAGAAAGGTTGTTGCTGGAAGCCCTGTTAACTTTAACGGATAATGAACTTGACTTTCCAGCAACAGAAATTTAACAGACCGTTAACAAAGGACACATGAAATATAACAATCCGTTATTTTAACAGATCGTTAAAATAAATTAGTTTTGAGCAACAGGCCCCAGGTCAATAGCGATGAAATACTGCCCGATTCTGGCTAAATAACAGGCAATACTCTCTTCAGCAGGTACAAACGCTTCGAAAACTCTGTGTTGAGACATCTTCGTACGTTAATTAATTCATCCTTGTCGCCAATTGTTGAATATTACCATCTTAATTCCATATTAAAAAGGTTTATTCATTATAAAGAAATACGCACAGCCAATTGTTGAATATTACCATCTTAATTCCATATTAAAAAGGTTTATTCATTATAAAGAAATACGCACAGCGTGCATAACAACAAGCATGTCTGCTACAGAGGTCACGTGACAATAAGACAACTCTTGAGGTATTGCCTATGGAGTTGGAGTGAGACTACAACTGACTGTGACATTATTATAGAGTCTAAATACACTACAGGGGGATAGTGTTGTTTTAAATAAATTATGTAAGTTATTTGATGTAAATAGTGATGTACATCTGGGTTACATTAGTTCATTAAGTAATTTTTTCCAAACAATTGATCTTGATGTTAATGACTGTGTATCAGAGATTGTGTCTTTTAGGGGTTATTTAAACCATGTTGATTGTCCAATAAATAGTATTGATGATGTGTTGAAGCTTGCCCTAAAAGAAAAATCAAATTTTGTCAATGTATATAAAATTGCTAGCAGATTATTATGTATACCAGTTGCACCAGTTGATTGTGAACGAGGTTTCAGTAAACAAAATATTATTAAAACAGCCAGCAGAAATTGTTTATAGGGTGCCCCACGTGCCAACTGAAAAGTTGTTCTTGACACATTGATCCTGCACGTTATAGTTCAATGACTAACTACTGATTTCTAACAGTCTCGCACACTCGTTGAGGCTATAAATAGCAACAGCATGCGGAAATGTTCAAAACACCAAACACTACTACAGCCGTAAAAAATCTATTGTTGACGATTCTGAATAGCAATAATATTTAACTTTTTGGTTATTACGGCATCTTTAGAAATTACGTTTGTTTTATTTTCTAAATTGCCTTATAATTAGCTGTACCATTAGAAGCTGCATATTTTGGTTAAGTACAAATAATATCTCTGACTCAACATCCGTAATGCCAGAATATGATACTAGCAGTAGTTTCATTTTACTTTTACAAGGTTCTTAAAAATATTGTTGAGATGCCTGATGTTGGTGCTTCTAAATTCAATTTCTTGTTCCATGTTTCATAAAAAAAGTAGTCTTGATTATCCCGACCCGTCAATTAGACGTAGAATGATCGGTAGACTAGTTAAGCGAGACTGATTTCAAAACAAGGGCACGTAACCTATCTTTTACTCAAAAGTGTCTGGATGTTATGGACGCCACTTCAAACCATTTTTCAGTATTATTTATGTATGGTTTAATGATCATAGCTTATGAAGTACAGCATGGTCGTTTATTTAGTGACTATAAATGTGTGAAACAGATTAAAGGCTTTCTAAATATATTAGTATTGTGGTGTAATTGTCGAGATATTTGGAGATATTCATTTAGGGTGGGGCACCCTATTGTTTAAAACCCAGTACATGTACATTGTCAAATTTGATGTCAATCACATTAACAAAAAACCAACCTGATCTCAATACATCATTTACAAAATGGGCTAATGTAAAGCAAAGGAGAATCTTGTAAATTGTAAATATGGTTGTTAAAGAATGTTAAAGAAATAAAAAAAATATTATATTATTACAATATGTGTTTTATATTTTTGGCAGATAAAATATTCAAGTTGGCGGAAAAAAAATATCATCATTGTTTTACGTAAAAATTAGGATCCATTTTGGCAGAAAAAAAATGAAAGCCAGTGTGAGTCCTGCAAGGCATTCATATGAGTAAGCCAGTGACCCGTTAACCAATGTTTACCAAAAACTTCTGCAAACCCCCCCATAAACTCCTGCTGCATCCGAGTATAGTTTAATAGTTTCTGAACCAATCCAATTACTAAACAGAAAACAAGATTTCCCATTAATTAACTGCGATTTGAATTTGTCCCAAGCAGACAGATCAGCCCTGGCATCTGCATTAAGTGTGATGCGATAAGAAGGACAAGTATGACCAATGGTCAAATTGAATAAACGACGAAGGAAAGCACGACCCGGAATTATAACCGAACATGCAAAGTTAGGAAACACCAACCGAGATTGAAGTTCACGAAGAGTTATAAATCGTTTCTTCTTATAAAATTGTAACATAACAGAAATTTTACTGAGTTTGTCTGAAGGTAAACATCCTTCCATTAAATTTGAATCAATTTCAATGCCAAAAATTGTTAACACTGTTGTCGGCAAATGCGTTTTATCATGCTTAATGGGTACGCCTAAGCGCGCACATAAATCTAAGAAGGCTGTCAGACAATGGTCAGATCCTGCCTTGCCCATGAAAAAGAAATCATCAAGTAAATGGCAAATGTTGTAACGATTAGTAATCTTATGGAGGATCCACTGAAAATGGGTATGCCTAAACGCGCACATAAATCTAAGAAGGCTGTCAGACAATGGTCAGATCCTGCCTTGCCCACGAAAAAGAAATCATCAAGTAAATGGCAAATGTTGTAACGATTAGTAATCTTATGGAGGATCCACTGAAGTGCTGTTGAAAACGTTTCAAATAATCTTATGGAGGATCCACTGAAAATGGGTATGCCTAAGCGCGCACATAAATCTAAGAAGGCTGTCAGACAATGGTCAGATCCTGCCTTGCCCACGAAAAAGAAATCATCAAGTAAATGGCAAATGTTGTAACGATTAGTAATCTTATGGAGGATCCACTGAAGTGCTGTTGAAAAGGTTTCAAATAATTGGAAAGAGGATGAGCATCTCATGGGTAAACATGTGTCATAATAGAAGAGCCTCTTCCATTGGAATCCAAGGAGGTGGTGATCAGACGGATGGATAGGGAGCAAGCGGAAAGCGTCTTCAATATCGCATTTTGCCATCAAGCAATTATAGCCATGTTGCTGGACCAGGTCAATTGCTGTTTCTATATTCTGATAGGAAACATGTGTAAATTCAACCGGAATTTGGGAGTTAATGGAATTACCCCTGGGATATGATAAATCATGGATAAGTCTAAAACTACCTGGCTCCTTTTTTGGTACCAACCCGAGTGGAGAGCAACGGAATGGTTGAAAATTGACCACGATAACAACCTTTTTGGACTTCCTTCCGAATTTTGATATCGGTGATATGTGAATGCTTATGTGAACTTTTATGATTTCTGGATAATTTTTTTGAATTCGACCTATCTAAATAATTTGGAACCCCAAACCTAAACCCTACTGTAAATCCATTAACTAAGATCTCCTTGGCTTCAGAACTATTACCAGACAGTAATTTGAATAATTCTCTAACTTTAATTGTTGTTGGTAGGTTTGATAATTCTTGATTTGCAGGACATTGCGATGTGTTGCTGACCACAAATGGGACATTCATGCTTATATTTGCAGTTTGTTTGCAAACAGGTTCCCTTGTAATGAAAGGACCAGCCATACCCTTTCGGGAATGATTCGGTTCGAGTGTGGGATTTAGAGAACCCGGTGTTGGAGACTTCACTGTTTTGGAGATGAAAGGAAGATTTTTGTATGGCGTCCCCTTGAGTGACATTGAGTTGAATGGATGCCCAGTCGGACTTTATAAGTGATCTTACTTTAAGGAATGTTTGGAATCCAAACTCTGACACCATGTTTTTTATATTATTGCCATACTTAATTAAAGACATGATATGTTGAGGAAATTTCTTGTAATAAATTGTAACGAAAATATCGAATGCATTACACCATTGTGGTAAGGTACAAATCTCCTTGCATTTTGTACCTGAGCTAATTCGGACATTTGATCCTATTGTATTCAAGACCACCGCATCGTTATCTTTTTGAGAATTTGACAGATATATTAGCGAGCTAAAATCAACAAACTGGTCTGACCAAATTTGTCTCTTCACACGGTCTGGAATATCGAAATCCAGTGGTAACGAATGCTTGATTGTTGTAGGTAAAGAAATAAGATCAATGCCAGTACCTTGACCATGAATGACATGTGAATTGTCTTCTGCAAAGATCTGTGGCACTGATGTCGAAGTGGTTGTTCTGGATTACAAGGTCGGGGAGACCGACTGGTGCCCTGACAATAATAGGCCTTCTGACTGCATTTGAGAAAAAAGTGCCGAAGCTATCTGGTCAGCAGATGGAAACATATGGATGGACGAGGATGTTGAAGCATTTGGATTACTAGACTGAATTTGTATTGATGGAACTATCCCATTTGAGAATGACTGTCCCTCATCGGTTGATGAGACTGTACGAGCCTGATTGTTTGTTGTTCTTTTTCGGGAAGCTCATACCGGTATGACATAGTCATCAGACAGACGAGAAGAGGCTGTGGTGGAGCGTAAACTATGACGTCTGGAGCCTGTTTTTGGCATTGTGATCGGTGACCAGTATGAACAAACAGTAACTGATAAGCTACTCTGCAGCTGAGATGTATCAGATACCAGAGCAGGCAAAGCTGACCCCCAGAATCACAAAATCAATTTAATGTCATTTGAGAGATTGGATTGAAGCACCGGATGAAAAATTGAAAAACATTCATATACTGCACAAAGCAGAATATAAAATAAAGCGCCAAATGAATTGTTGACAAAGACATTCATACGCTGCACAAAGCAGAAGATAAAAATAAGCACCGTATATAATTGAAGACAAAAAATAAAGACATTCATACACTGCACTTAAAGGCAGAAGATAAAAATCACCATATAAAGTGGTGACAGAGACATTCATACACTGCACTTAAAAGCAGAAGATAAAGATAGGCTGGCACTGCCAGGCAGGATACGCCCACATTTTTGAGAGATGGATAGAGAACAAGCAATAAAAGGCCATAATTCATTAAGTTACAATTTGATATGCGCAAACATCAAAAAGAATAAAGATCTATAGGTTATAAAGAAGCATTTCAGGTTTCATCAAAATCGAATTAAAATTGTGACCTCTACAGGGTCCACAACTTTGATATACCATATTTTTTACACTATTCGCGTACAAACGGCGTCCATTTTTTCTTGCAGTTATGGTCCGATTTTCTCGAAATTCAAACTCAACCTTCCGTAGGGTGCAACGGAGATAGAGTCAAAAGTTTTTTTAAATCGGATAATAATTGTGACCTCCAGAGGGACCATAGGCGATTTTTCGGACAATCAGGGGCCATAATTCAGGAAGTTACAATCGGATATGTGCAAATAACAAAAGGAACCAAGATCTTTGGGTTATAACCATGCATTTCAAGTTTCATCAAAATCGAATTAAAATTGTAACCTCTACAGGGTCCACAACCATGATATACAAAGTTGCGATCCGATATGTGCAAATATGGAAAGGAACCAAGATCTTTGGGTTATAACCATGCATTTCAGGTTTCATCAAAATCGAATTAAAATTGTGACTTCTACAGGGTCCACAACCATGATATACAATTTTCTAACAGTATTCGCGTACAAACGGCGGCCATTTTGTATGGCAATTTTGGTCCGATTTTCCCGAAATTCGAACTCAACAATCTTTACGGTGTAACGGTAATATAATCAACTGTTTTTTTTCAATCGGATAATAATTGTGACCTCCAGAGGAGCCACAAGCTAAAAAAAAAGGCGATTTTGCGTATAATCAGGGGCCATAATTCAGGAAGTTACGATCCGATATGCACAAATATCAAAAGGAACCAAGATCTTCGGGTTATAACCATGAATTTCAAGTTTCATCAAAATCGAATTAAAATTGTGACCTCCACAGGGTTCACAACCTTGATATACCATTTTTTAACAGTATTCGTGTACAAACGGCGGCCATATTGTATTGCAATTTTGGTCCGATTTTCACGAAATTCGAACTCAACCTCCCTTAGGGTGTAACGGTGATATAATCAAACGTTTTTTTAAATCAGATAATAATTGTGACCTCCAGAGGGACCACAAGCTAAAAAGGGTGATTTTTCGGACAATCAGGGGCCATAATTCAGGAAATTACATTCCGATAGCCGCAAATATCGAAAGGAACCAAGATCTTTGGGTTACAAACATGCATTTTAAGTTTCATCAAAATCGGTTAAAAATTGTGACCTCTATAGGGTCCACAAGCTAAAAACGTGATTTTTCGTACAATAAGGGGCCATAATCCATGAAGTTTTGAACCGATACATGCCAATAACGAAAGCAGCCGAGATCGTTTGGGGATAAACCTATATTTCAAGTTTCGTCAAAATCGAATAAGAATTGTGACCTGTAGAGAGTCCACGGACAATCTGGGGCCATAATTCAGGAAGTTACGATCCAATATGCGCAAAATGGCAGTTTTATATATTTCAACCACTACACTTATGCTGTTTATGTATCCAGCTACCTAGTAATTGTGATCACATCAGAAATTCGTTGGAAGATTGGTTTGAGGATGCCTACTGTAAATATTTGTGGATTTTCACATGAAAATGTGGGCGTATAAAAATTGTTATGAGTTATTATTATTATTAGGGTTTCACACTGCGTAGCTTGTGTGAAACACTATTGTTTTTGTTAAAATTCTTCTTATTATTATTATTATTTTTTTTTTTCCAATTTGCTTATATCTCAGGAACTACTTGTCGGATCGATGCAATGTCTTGAGTTTTACTGCGAAATTGGGTGTTACTTAGAGATTAAAGCTATTTCCGGCATTCTGCGACAATGCGAAATGTCCGAAATCACCGAAGTTGTCGTTTTTTGAAATATTGCCGTAATATTAACAACAATTGTTGGATTTTATCGTTTGATAGTTTTTGACATAGCCAGAGACATGGCACATAGCTACGGGTCTTTAGAGTTTTAAATTTCGCCGAATCTTCGGAAAAATAAGGCGCCAAATTTTGAAAATTTAAATTTTGACAAAAAACTTTTTTATTAATGAATATTTTTTAATGACCTTTTACCAAGGGTTAAAGGGTTGTCTGATTTGGGCAAAAATGTGAACATTTTTTTTCTGGATAATTTTCCTTGGTCGCTATTGGCTAATTCAGTTTATCGGTTCTATATTAATTATTTATTGTCCGATTTGTATAAAACAAAGTTTATATGCTCCATTGTCCAAAATGTCATTTTTTTTGTTACCGGCAAAGTTTCCTGTCGGCACCGTAAGTGACGTAAATTTAGCAAAAACTACAATTTTAACAGTTCGGTACCACTTTTTGAAAGCAAAAATTATTTTTTTGAAATCTAATATGACTGAAAAGATGTGCCATATAAAGGCGCACAAAACATCGCGCTCAGTTTTTTTAATTTCGATTTCGTTTTCGGTCAATTTGGATTAAAGGGTGAAAAAAGGTGTCAAAATAAGCTATTTACAACCCATCCAGCGTCTTCATATTAAAAGATAGGCTGGCACTGCCAGGCAGGATACGCCCACATTTTCGAGAGATGGACAGAGAACAAGCAATACCGAAAGTGATTTTTCCTACATCTTTAAGTCCTGTATTTCATACTGTATTGGGAGCAGCCATTTAGTTGGTCAGTTCCAGTCTGATATTAATGAAATTCGAAACCGACAATGATTATGGTGTGACGGTACACAACCTAGAAATGTGACTTTTCGTCAAAATCGGATAAGAATTGTGACCTGTAGAGAGTCCACAACCATGATATACCATATTTTTACACTATTCGCGTACAAACAGCGACCATTTCGTCCGTCAATTTTGGTACGATTTTCACGAAATTAGAACTCAACCTTCCTCATCAAAATTGAATTAAAATTGTGACCTATACAGGGTCCACAACCATGATATATCATTTTTTTAACAGTATTCGCGTACAAACGGCGGCCATTTTGTCTGTCAATTTTGGTCCGATTTTCCCGAAATTCAAACTCAACCTTCCTTACAATGTAACGGTGATATAATCAAACGTTTTTTTAAATGGGATAATAATTGTGACCTCCAGAGGGACCACAAGCTAAAGAAAGGGGGATTTTGTGTATAACCAGGGGCCATAATTCAGGACGTTACAATCCGATATGCGCAAATATCGAAAAGAACCAAGATCTTTGGGTTATAACCATGAATTTCAAGTTTCATCAAAATCGAATTAAAATTGTGACCTTTACAGGGTCCACAACCTTGATATACCATTTTTTAACAGTATTCGCGTACAAACGGCGGCCATTTTGTATAGCAATTTTGGTCTGATTTTCCCAAAATTCGAAATTCAACCTTCCTTACGGTGTAACGGTAATATAATCAAACGTTTTTTTAAATCAGATAATAATTGTGACCTCCAAGCTAAAAAAAAAAGGCGATTTTGCATATAATCAGGGGCCATAATTCAGGAAGTTACGATCCGATATGCGCAAATATCGAAAGGAACCAAGATCTTTGGGTTATAACCATGAATTTCAAGTTTCATCAAAATCGAATTAAAATTGTGACCTCCACAGGGTCCACAACCTTGATATACCATTTTTTAACAGTATTCGCATACAAACGGCGGCCATTTTGTATGGCAATTTTCGTCCGATTTTCCCGAAATTCGAACTCAACCTTCCTTAGGGTGTAACGGTGATATAATCAAACGTTTTTTAAATCGAATAATAATAGTGACCTCCAAGCTAAAAAAAAAGGCGATTTTGCGTATAATCAGGGGCCATAATTCAGGAAGTTACGATCCGATATGTGCAAATATCGAAAGGAAGCAAGATCTTTTGGTTATAACCATGAATTTCAAGTTTCATCAAAATCGAATCAAAATTGTGACCTCCACAGGGTCCACAACATGGATATACCATTTTTTAACAGTATTCGCGTACAAACGGCGGCCATTTTGTATGGCAATTTTCGTCCGATTTTCCCGAAATTCGAACTCAACCTTCCTTAGGGTGTAACGGTGATATAATCAAACGGTTTTTTAAATCGAATAATAATTGTGACCTCCAGAGGGACCACAAGCTAAAAAGGGTGATTTTTCGGACAATCAGGGGCCATAATTCAGGAAATTACATTCCGATAGCCGCAAATATCGAAAGGAACCAAGATCTTTGGGTTACAAACATGCATGTCAAGTTTCATCAAAATCGGTTCAAAATTGTGACCTCTATAGGGTCCACAAGCTAAAAACGTGATTTTTCGTACAATCAGGGGCCATAATCCATGAAGTTTTGATCCGATACATGCCAATATCGAAAGCAGCCGAGATCTTTTGGGGATAAACCTATATTTCAAGTTTCGTCAAAATCGGATAAGAATTGTGACCTGTAGAGAGTCCACAAACAAATTGTGGACGGACGGACAGGGGCGACGACATAATACGTCCACATGAAAATGTGGGCGTATAAAAATATATCTTCGTAACATTAATAATCTCGTAGCAATAACCCATACGAAGAGAATGTATGTGAAAATTAATTTGTAATATGCGCAGTTGCTGAGAATAAGTCAATTTTGCATGAGTCACTTTTCACGTTATTTTGGCTGTATAAGAATCAATTATTATGTGATTTTCAATTTCTTTCACCATTGGATGCCTAATGCCATAGTGGACAAGGTCAAACCATTCTACCTCATACGCTGCCACCGGAAATGACGTCATTTGCTCAAAACTTAATTTTTAGCATTAAAAAACAATATTTTATTCAAATGGGTCTTCATCATTATTTTTTTCAAATTATGATATTTGATTCTATTCATTAAATAGAATGAACCCATGTGATCATACAGATATCACAAAACGGTTTCTAACGTGTACAGTTGCAGAGAAATGGGCGATTTTCCACAAGTCACTTTTCGAGGATTTTAGTCTATAAAAGTGTCAGTTATTATTCGATTTTCATAAAATTTTCGCCATATGATATCTTACGTCATTTATGATTTAATAGAACTAATTTAACATTTCCAGTATCACCGGAAGTAATTATATTTTGGCAAAAACTGTATTTTTAGCCTTCAAAACAGATATTTTTTTCAAATGAGTCTGATTTGTAATATATTTAAAATTATGATATTTAGTTCGCATCAACTAATAGAATGAACCCATGCGATCATTCAGATACCACAAAATGGTTTCTAACTTGTACGGTTAGCCGAAATAGCCGATTTTCTACAAGTCGCTTTTCAAGTTTTTTGGTCAATAAAAGTGGCGATTATTTTTCGATTTACATAAAATTTTCACTATATGATATCTTATGCCATTTCTGATTTCATGAAACTAATTGAACATTTTCATTATCCCTGGAAGTACTGTTATTTTATCAGGATTAATTACAAATGTATAAAATGAATTGATATTGCTGGATTTTTGTTGATTCTGTTTCCCTTTTATTTGATGTGTGCAATGTTTATGTGGAAATCTGTTTATTGGTGCCATTGATTCAAGGGCAACATGGGAGCGAAAGTGACATAAGTTTAAAGTTAACGTGGCACCAGTGAAACCCGTCATTCCTGCATGCAGGTCTAGTTATTATTATTATTACAGCATATTTATAGTGCACCCTTTCATATAACATGTTCAGGGGCACTTTACAAAGTGACAATGTAATCATAAATAAACAACAAGATGTTAACGATTGCATACAGAGTCAGTTAAAAGCCTGATTAAATAAATGTGTTTTAAGTTGTTTTTTTAAAAAAATATAGAGATGTACAACATCTTAAACTAAATGGTAGATTATTCCATAAAACAGGTGCTTGATAACTAAAAGAGCGCTGACCATAAGAGACTGGTTGAATAGTTTTGGGCTTTAAAAGTGGTTTATTTGATGCACGTAATGTTCGGCCGGGTGTATAAAGTTCTAAAAGATCTGAGAGGTAAACAGGGGCTAGATTATTTAAGCATTTAAAAGTAAGTAACAGAATCTTAAAATCAATTCGATATTTAACAGGTAACCAGTGTAAATTGTATAAAACAGGAGTTATGTGGTCACATTTTTTAGTTAAAGTAATAAGTCTAGCAGCAGTATTCTGTACTTTTTGTAATTTATCTATAAGCTTTAACGGTAAACCAACTAAAAGTTAATTAAAGTTATCTAATCAAGAAGTGACAAGAGAATTAACAAGTGACTTAGTGGCCTCCTCAGTTACAAATTTACGTATTTTACCTATATTTTTAATATTAAAATAGCACAATTTACAAATATTATTTACTTGAGCTCCCATAAGCATAAAACTATCAAAGATTGCGCCAATATTACGAGCAGAATCAGATGAAAATATATCACAATTACCTATTACAACAAGGGGATTATCATGTGCAAATTTCCTTAAGCGATGCCTTGAGCCTAAACAAATATTCAGTTTTATCATCATTTAATTTTAGAAAGTTCTTTGACATCCATTTTCTAATTTCACTAATACAGTTCTCAAGTTGCAGTTTTGATAAATTGAAAGAGGATGGACAATTAGGTTTAAATGGAATATATAATTGAGTATCATCGGCATACAAGTGAAAGCTGAGACCATATTTTCTAACAATATCACCTAATGGTGACGTATAGAGGGTAAATAAAATCGGTCCAAGAACTGAACCCTGGGGAACCCCAGATGACAAAACAGATTCAGAAGACGATTTACAATTAACTAAAATACACTGTTTTCTACCCACAAGATAGCTTTCTAAAAGATTTAATGCAGAGCCACAAATACTGAATTTAAACTGTAGTCTACGTAGAAGAATGGAATGGTCCACTGTCGAAAGCAGCAGATAGATCCAATAAAATTAAAAATGAACATTTTCTATTATCAATTTCCATCAAAATATCATTTGAAACCCGGGTTAAGGCTGTTTCGGTGCTGTGAAATTGTTTATAAGCACTTTGAAATGGTTCATACAAACAGTTATCATCTAGATGGGCCTTTATCTGAGAAGCAATACATTTCTCTAATATTTCTCTAACATTGCTTGAAAATGTTGGGAGCAGTAGAGGATGATATACAAGAATTAATAATATTAGTGAAAACTGGAATAACTTCGTCTAGACAGTCCTTAAGAACAGGAGTCGGAATAGGATCTAATGAACAAGATTTAGGAGCAGACGATTTAATTAACTTTAAAACAAAAGATTCACTAACCAAATTAGACCAAAAGGTATAAAACTCCTCTACTACTAGTACCAATTGTTGCTGTTCGATATTCTGATATATATGTACACCTAATATAATATATTGCTACATTAAGCCAATTGAAAAAATAGGTTGCCAAGGAACGAAACATACGCCCACACAGCAGCTAAATTGGCCGGACAGTCAATAAGAGTTGTCGCATCTTAAGCAATTATCAGAAAATCATTAGAATTTGTTTGGTTTTTATGAAGTTCTGCCCCATGCTAAGGTTAAGCATACGAAACATATAATATTATGGATTTAGCTGTTCAATTATTGATTTTCAAGAAATTCACACTCAACCATCATTAATGTATAACGGGGATATAGTCAAACATTTTTTTAATTTGGAATAAAATTGTGACCTCCATAGGGTCCACAAGGGAATAAGATAGGCTGGCACTGCCAGGCAGGATACGCCCACATTTTTGAGAGATGGATAGAGAACAAGCAATACCGAAAGTGATTTTTCCTCATTAAGTCCTGTATTTCATACTGTATTGGGAGCAGCCATTTTGTTGGTCAGTTCCAGTCTGATATTAATGAAATTCGAAGCCGACAATGATTATGGGGTGACGGTACACAACCTAGAAATGTTACTTTTCGTCAAAATCGGATAAGAATTGTGACCTGTAGAGAGTCCACAACCATGATATACCATATTTTTACACTATTCGCGTACAAACGGCGACCATTTTGTCCGGCAATTTTGGTACGATTTTCACGAAATTCGAACTCAACCTTCCTTATGGTGCAACAGTAATATAATCAGAGTTTTTTTTTAAATCAGATAATAATTGTTCGAGAGATAGACAGAGAACAAGCAATACCGAAAGTGATTTTTCCTACAATCAAAGGCCATAATTCATTAAGTTACAATTTGATATGCACAAATATCGAAAAGAATAAAGATCTTTAGGTTATAAACAAGCATTTCAGGTTTCATCAAAATCGAATTAAAACTGTGACCTCTACATGGTCCACAACTTTGATATACCATACTTTTACACTGTTCGCGTACAAACAGCGGCCATTTTTTCTGGTAATTATGGTCCGGTTTTCTCGAAATTCGAACTCAACCTTCTGTAGGGTGTAACGGTGATAGAGTCAAACGTTTTTTTAAATCGGATAATAATTGTGACCTCCAGAGAGACCATAGGCGATTTTTCAGACAATCAGAGGCCATAATTCAGGAAGTTACAATCGGATATGTGCAAATAACAAAAGGAACCAAGATCTTTGGGTTATAACCATGCATTTCAAGTTTCATCAAAATCGAATTAAAATTGTAACCTCTACAGGGTCCACAACCATGATATACAATTTTTTGACAGCATTCGCATACAAACGGCGGCCATTTTGTCTGTCAATTTTGGTCCGATTTTCCCGAAATTCGAACTCAACCTGCCTTACGGTGTAACGGCAATACTATCAACCGTTTTATTAAATCGGATAATAATTGTGACCACCAGAGGGACCACAAGCTAAAATATGGTGATTTTGCGTATAATCAGGGGACATAATTCAGGTAATTACGTTCTGATATGAGCAAATATCGAAAGGAACTAAGATTTCTGGGTTATTACCATGCATTTCAACTTTCATCAAAATCGAATTAAAATTGCAACCTCTACAGGGTCCACAACCATGATATACAATTTTTTAACAGTATTCGCGTACAAACGGCGTCCATTTTGTCGGTCAATTTTGGTCCGATTTTCCCGAAATTCGAACTCAACCTTCCTTACGGTGTAACAGTAATACTATCAACCGTTTTATTAAATCGGATAATAATTGTGACCACCAGAGGGACCACAAGCTAAAATATGGCGATTTTGCGTAAAATCAGGGGACATAATTCAGGTAATTACGTTCCGATATGAGCAAATATCGAAAGGAACTAAGATCTTTGGGTTATTACCATGAATTTCAAGTTTCATCAAAATCGAATTAAAAATGTGACTTCTACAGGGTCCACAACCTTGATATACCATTTTTTAACAGTATTCGCGTACAAACGGCAGCCATTTTGTATGGCAATTTTCGTCCGATTTTCCCGAAATTCTAACTCAACCTTCTTTAGGGTGTAACGGTGATATAATCAAACGTTTTTTTAAATCGGATTATAATTGTGACCTGCAGAGGGACCACAAGCTAAAAAGGGTGATTTTTCGGACAATTAAAATTGCAACCTCTACAGGGTCCACAACCATGATATACAATTTTTTAACAGTATTCGCGTACAAACGGCAGCCATTTTGTCGGTCAATTTTGGTCCGATTTTCCCGAAATTCGAACTCAACCTTCCTTACGGTGTAACAGTAATACTATCAACAGTTTTATTAAATCGGATAATAATTGTGACCACCAGAGGGACCACAAGCTAAAATATGGCGATTTTGCGTAAAATCAGGGGACATAATTCAGGTATTTACGTTCCGATATGAGCAAATATCGAAAGGAACTAAGATCTTTGGGTTATTTCCATGAATTTCAAGTTTCATCAAAATCGAATTAAAAATGTGACTTCTACAGGGTCCACAACCTTGATATACCATTTTTTAACAGTATTCGCGTACAAACGGCAGCCATTTTGTATGGCAATTTTCGTCCGATTTTCCCGAAATTATAACTCAACCTTCTTTAGGGTGTAACGGTGATATAATCAAACGTTTTTTTAAATCGGATTATAATTGTGACCTGCAGAGGGACCACAAGCTAAAAAGGGTGATTTTTCGGACAATCAGGGGCCATAATTCAGGAAATTACATTCCGATAGCGCAAATATCGAAAGAAACCAAGATCTTTGGGTTATAAACATGTATGTCAAGTTTCATCAAAATCGGTTCAAAATTGTAACCTCTATAGGGTCCACAAGCTAAAAACGTGATTTTCCGTACAATCAGGGGCCATAATCCATGAAGTTTTGATCCGATACATGCCAATATCGAAAGCAGCCGAGATCTTTTGGGGATGAACCTATATTTCAAGTTTCGTCAAAATCGGATAAGAATTGTGACCTGTAGAGAGTCCACAAACAAATTGTGGACGGACGGACGGACAGGGGCGACGACAATATACGTCCACATAAAAATGTGGGCGTATAAAAACATGATTTTTGTACAATCTGGGGACAAAATTCAGGAAGTTATGGTCCAATGTGCCTGAATATCGAAAGGAACCGCATCTTTGGGTTATAAACTTAATTTCAAATTTCATCAAAATTGGATTAAAATTGTGACCTCTACAGGGTCCACAACCTTGATATACCATATTTTTACACTATTCGCATATTAACGGCAGCCATTATGTCGGACAGTTTTGGTACCATATTTTCGAAATTCGACCTCAACCTTCATTACAGTGAAACAGTGATATAATCAAACGTTTTTTTAAAATCGGATAATAGTTGTGACCTCCAGAGGGACCACAAGCTATAAAGGCAATTTTTGTACAATCAGTGGTCATAATTCAGAAAGTTACAATCCGATATGCGCAAATATGCAATGGACCCAAGATCTATAGGTAATAAACATGTATTCCAAGTTTCATCAAAATCGAATTAAAATTGTAACCTCTACAGGGTCCACAACCATGATATACAATTTTTTGACAGCATTCGCATACAAACGGCGGCCATTTTGTCTGTCAATTTTGGTCCGATTTTCCCGAAATTCGAACTCAACCTGCCTTACGGTGTAATCGGTTCAAAATTGTGACCTCTATAGGGTCCACAACCTTGATATAACAGATTTTCACACTATTCGCATACAAACGGCGGCCATTTTGTCCGTGAATGTTGGTCCGATTTTCACGAAATTCAAACTCATTCTTCATTACCATGTAACGGTGATATAATCAAACGTTTTTTTAAATCGGATAAAAATTTTGACCTCCAGAGGGACTACAATCAGGGGATATAATTCAGGAAGTTGCAATTCAATGAGCGCAAATATCGAAAGGAACCATGACCATTGTGCTAAAAAAATACATGTCAAGTTTCATCAAAATCGGTTCAAAATTGTGACCTCTATAGGGTCCACAACCTTGATATAACATATTTTCACAATATTTGCGTCCAAACGGCGTCAATTTTATCTGTTAATTTTAGTCCGATTATCATTTGAACGCAACCTCAATAACCATGTAACGGTGATATAATCGAACGTTTTTTTAAATTGGATAACAATTTTGACCTTCAAAGGGACCCATAAGCTAAAAAGGGCGATTTTTCGGACAATCAGGGGCCATAATTCAGAAAGTTACGTTGCGAGTAGAATTTATTTTAAATCTTTAGGATTTAGGCCTATATTTTACTATTCAATAACTACTATGAACTATGACAGTTCTCTCAACAGCAGCTTATAATGAGATCTGTACATATTAAGAGATTTAAGAGTGAAATATTGCGAATCTTAGCAAATTTTCACTTCCAGTTGCAGTAAGAGTTGTCATACAAACATTATGTTGCGAAAACATAGCAGCAGTGAAGGAGTCTGTATTATATTACATTTGTTTGAATATCAGTTTGATAATATTGGGGATAAAGCTTCGTAAAATTGTCGAATTTATCTGATTTTTGTCAAAATTACTCACTATTTTTGAGAGTGTAGTTATAGACAATGTTATCAATAAAACATGCTCAGTCTCTTTAGGATATACAGTGAAAACGCCGCATTTTAAAGTAAAAACTGCGAAAAACCACATACGGCAGCCGCCATCTTGAATGGCTGGATTATCCAGCCTGGATACCAGAACTGATAGATTTGACAGAGCGTGTTCTACGACAGGCTGAGCGGGTTTGAAACGCTAGTCTGTCAATTGCCGATGGTATCGAGTCGTTTAGCATCCATATTTTGTCACTATATTGATTAGAACATATCAATATTAGATGATCCAATATCAAAATTGTCAAAACTTAGACAATGTTATCGCGCATGCGTATGAAGATATATGGAATTTTATTTTTTTAATCGAGAGACCTGATACCCAGTTACTAACAACCACAAAAAAATATTCATGGGACCCCGCGGCAGTGGAGATATCGGGGCATAAAGTTGGGTACTTTATGGGGGTTGATTTCTACCCTTCAAGAAAAACCAAATGGCACCCCTCAGTGGAAAGATAGATTTTTCTTATTTCATTTTTTTGAAACATTACTACCTAGCCTAATATATCGAATCATAATTTGATTTCATAAGTACTCATTTACAACCTGAAAAACAGCAGCTAACATTGCATAAAATTGACGAAAAAATGAGAAAAAAGACCCCCAAAACACCCGTTTGCCATATCTCAGCTAGGGTCAATTTCTGAGATCGGCGGTTTTGGCTATCAAGTAGTCTCATGGGCATGACCAAACCTTATGAATATGAATGGAATCGGCCACCCCCCCCCTTCCCGAATTTGCACAATTTTGCATGGTTTTCTCGTGGATATGCACTTAATTACAAATCTACATATTTCGTTAAGAATCACAGTGATTCCAAAAACAAATTCACCGCCATCAAAATAATTCAGATGTTGGATTTTTTAATTGATAACATCTTTGTTGAATTTGGAGGGGAAATATATCAGCAAGTGGTGGGCATCCCCATGGGCACCAACTGTGCACCTTTGCTTGCTGATTTATTTATCTATTCGTACGAAGCCGATTACATACAAGCGCTCATAAAAACAAATAAAGGATTGGTCAGACATTTTAATTTCACTTATCGATATATCGATGACGTTTTATCACTGAATAATCCTTGATTTAGTGATTATGTCGATTTTAATATATCCTGATGAGCTCGAAATTAAAAACACCACTGACAGTTACAATAACGCTTCCTACTTGGATCTGCGTCTCGATTTTGAAAATTGCCATAAACTGAGTGTTAAATTGTATGATAAACGTGATGACTTTGACTTTCCGATTGTCAACTTTCCATTTATTAGTAGTAACATTCCAATATCACCAGCTTATGGAGTGTTTGTGTCTCAGCTAATTCGTTACGCGAGAGCTTGTTCCTTTTATTCTGATTTTTTAATTAGATCGAGTTATTTGTCATCTAAACTTCAACTACAAGGATACGTGCGCACTAAACTTATTAATTAAAACCTTTAAAAAGTTTTATGGCCGTCACATTGACTTGATTGGTAAATATAATGTGTCTCTCTAAGCTATTACAGTAGAATCTGCATTGACCGCTTAACGGGAGTGGCCTCTTAATAAAATATCGTGTTTTTTGTACTAAAATCAATGAATATTACGCTTGGGTGCACTTGCATCTGTAAATTTGGCCGTCGCTAAATCTTGGACATAACTTCCGTAAACTTTTCATTTTGTCCCAACCTTCAATACTACTGTCTATCATTGTCATGCATTCGATAATATTTATCCATTTTTGTAAAATCACGTGGGTTTTTTTGTGCTGACATCAATTAATATTACGCTTGAATGCATTGGAAGCAAACACCAATACTTCACTTGCATCGGTAAATTTGGCCGTCGCTGAATCTTGGACATAACTTCTGTAAACTTGTCATTTTGTACCAACCTTCAATACTACTGTCTATCATTGTGGTGTATTCGATAAATTTATCCATTTTTGTGAAGAAAATCGATGAATTAATTTTATTTTATCACATAAGCACATGAACCAAAAACATCGCTGATTTTGCTACCTTTTCACAGGGGGGCGTAACTCTGTATGTAATATTACAGGTTGCGCTAAAAACATCTATTTAACAACATCGCGGCTTTTAGTCGGTACTTTCAGTTTATTCAATCAGTATCAAATAATGTTCCGTTACTTGTGAAAACAATGATCAGGTTTGTCGTTTAATAAAACAATAGATTAATTAACAGATAATCCCGGGTTAATTGTTATTTTCACATTTCTTTTTACCTGATCAGTGGGAGTCCAGTTAATTGATTACTACTCACCGGATTAGCGGGGGTGTTACGAAGAACGACATGATGGTGTCATTCAACAATGGCGATGTTTGTTAGAATTTTTACGGGGGGAATTTATTGTGACCGCTTACAAGGAGATGTCGCTGAATAGGAGTAGCTGCTCATACGGATTCTACTGTATTGTAGATATATTTAATTGACACGTTTACTATTACTATCTCCTTAAAGGGACAATCCCGATAAGAACAGAGTCTCAAAAATTAAAGTCCAAGCATTTATGAAATTTATGGACCAAAATATAGAGACATGGTGTATATACCTTGGCTCAAAGTTTCAGCTCAAAATATTGAGTCGTTTTGACGTTAACGTCAACACTGCTTATCCGGACACGTAACCCTTTTAAGATTTCTGGTCAGATTTTTGATTGGGTGACCTGATAATCGATTCCCGTTTCTTGAGAGGTCTATACAGTGAATGACCCATGTACTGTACTGATAACAAAAGGTAAATTTCACCTACATATCATTTTTATAAAAAAAAGTCTGGTTTTATCCAGATACTGTATAATACAACGGTCTCCATTTCCAGATGAAGACTGTCAGGGTTAAGTTATTTACAAGCATATCACAAATATCGGGTTAGTTGGTCGGCCTTAGATAATGGGTTATAAGGGATTTTAACACAAAATTAAGCAGTTTTACTCCCCAAAAAGTTATCGGGATTGGCCCCTTTAATTATGTCTACTACATCGTTAACACAGTTCATCACGTGCACTTTGCATACCGACAGTTCATTGGCCAAACATGCTATTTTATTGAGATTTCGTCCAATAGTTTGGATGCAGCTATGGCGGGTGTGGCGCCAGGCAGGGTAAGCTTACTCCTCCGGACACCTGTTACCACTGTTTGTCATGTATTGTCTACACGGGGAGCAGTCCATTTGCTGATTACACTATTTTGCCTAATAATGTTTTTAGGACTTCGAATTCTGTCTTATGGTTTGAATTGTTCGTACTTGGTTTTATTTTATTTATACATAATTGAAATATATGTGGAAATAATGGTGGTTTTGCGTAGATTTGTGTATGTCCCTTGCTTACAACTTCCAAACTTGCTTGGAAATCACATTTTGAGGGGCATTTTGACACTAAAATGCTGCGATTTAAATTAAAAATGACAAATCAACATAAAGATCGGTATATTATCAACAAGCCAACAGTGAGACTGATGTCCCCCGCCAAAATCCCAAAATAAATAGACAACACATATTTATTAATCAAACGTATTGAGCAATCAAACTGTACACGAAGTGTCATCCAAAAGCGTTTTATAAACAAAAATGCTAAAACCGACGAGAAAAATGAAAATGTACCCTAGTTAGGGGGACCCTAAAGGCAGGGCAGACAAAAGGGTCCCCACGCTTGACAAAAGGGCCCCTCTGGCCAAGGGAAAGGGCCCTCGTGTCCAAGTCAATCACTGTTACTGTTGAATCCATTACTGAATGAGAATGCAGTCATTGTATTGGCATAAAAATCATCAATCAAGATGAACCTAAGTTATATTGTCCCCAAAGTTTCAACCAATCAAATTGCTTATCTCTGCCTACCCTAAGCAGAAAATGCTCACCTTTGAACTCCATCGTTATCTTGTCCCAAATTGCTTATCTCTGCCTACCCTAAGCAGAAAATGCTCATCTTCGAACTCCATTAAGGCATTGACCTAATAAGCATACACACCAATTTTGAACATTTTAACTCAATTAGAAGGAGAGTTATTGTGTTCCAAAGTCTCGGCAAATCAAATTGCTTATTGCTCTTCGAAAGGCAGGAGACAAATATCAATATAAATTATTGTGGTACGAGTTGAAATAGTGGTGGATTTGGGTAGATTTGGTAAATCTTGCTACCGGGTTGTGCTCACGTACGCAATGTTTTGAATTGACTCGTGCTCATTTTATTTTGGTTCCCCCACATACATCGGCCTATCAACGGTATTGCGTCATTCAGAACCAAGGCTACATAAATACAATTTATACATAATATGAGACGTCTAGGCGCAACATCGTATTTGGATGCAGTCAGGCAGGGTAAGCTTACTCTTTCGGACACCTGTTACCACTGTTTGTTGTGTATTTTGTACACGATGAACAGTCCATTTGCTGATTACACTATTTTGCCTATAACATTTTTTATGACTTCGAATTTTGTCTAATGGTTTGGATTGTTCGTACTTGGTTTTATTTTATTTGACTTTTAAATATGTAATCCAGTCTTGATTACTACCGTGAAAATAAGATTGTTTCCGAACTATCAATCAACATTTCAATGCCGATTATAGATAGTAAAAATAACTATCGATACCCAACACAAAAAGCCGACCATACATGGCCGTGGATAGTTAAAAATCGGCCACGAATCTGCGGCCAAATTCTAAAATTCGGAGGCCATTGCACTTTCAAATAGGCAGCAGAAATTTGATGGAGTTTGAGACAGATTGAGAAGAAAAGAAAAGGAAGTACCTTATGAACAGGGGCTTAAAAAATAGGTTGCCAGGTAACAAAACAAGAAATTCAGCACTGGGTGGATAAACAGGAATTGACAGAAAACATATAGGATGTTTTGGATTTATATTTATATCTCTATGAGTGACACTGTATAATTCCAGAAGCTATTACCTCTCCTTCTATTGCTGTCTACTTACACACTTAAAAGTCCTAAGCCATAAGCTCCTTGATGAGCTATAGTAACAGATGACTGAGGAATTACATTCCAAGCTTCTATTTTCTTTCTTTTGTGATTTGGTTGTTGGCGTCTTGGGTGTTCATGCCATTTACTATCACACATTTCACACATCAATATATTGTCACATCCTTCACAAAAAATAACAGCTTTCTTATCAAGGCATATAGTACACCCTACAAATAAAACACAATTAATAACAATACAATCCTTACATAAGTAAACCACAGGGTTTTTGCAAACAAAACATGAACAAGATCAACAAAACATAGGTTGCCTGTGATTCCAACCAAATTTATTTCAAAGGTTTGGTATATGACCAATTAAAAATAGTTTGCCATGCAACAAAACATACAACCACCGTAGCTAATAGTATCAACTAAAATTTTGCTAACTGATAATACTGCTATTGTTTTTGTAATCAATAAATCCACATCCAAGTGCCCTTATCTCATGTCACTCATTCGACGATTGGTGTCTAATTGCAACAAATATAAGGCTTTTTTATCGACTTGCGAAATTGATTTGAATTTAGTACAGATGTCATGTAACAATATAGTCGATTTCAAAGTACTTGGGTGAGTTCGTTAAATGCTCTGATTAGCTGTAAACAATTATTGTGGCTGGACACAGCTGAAAAAACCATGTGACCACCCGATCAAATCGTCAAATTGCGCCCTGAAGTCATTTGGCGATTTGATGTAATCGCTTCAGAAATCGATGTTGATAAATTCGTTGATTAGGGTAACCAATTTGAATTAGATGGACGTTAAAGATGAAAATGTGATTGAATGCAAATCACTTTGGCTAGTCGATAAAAACGCCTGTAATATTCTGAATTGGTCTAAGCATTTTGCAGGGAAATCCAACATGGCTGCAGACTGCCTTTCCAATAAGTAATATTTTTGTTGCAAATTATTAAGCCTGTTTATTTGAAAGGGGTTGCTCGCCAAGTACAATTACATCACAGGTTTCCGTTTCTGCGTTTGTGCAAAAAATACTAAACTATCCTCATAAATTCGTTTCTAATCAAGAACTTGTTGAAAGTAGCTCATAATTGTCATTCTACAAACAATGCTAGATTACCAGTCAACGGCATCTACCTTGGCGCAGTTGTTAATTGACTTTTACAGGGTTTACTAGGATTGGGGAATTGCAGTCAAAGTCTAGAGAGTGTGAAGGTAATGTTATTCAGACTATAGTAATATTCAGTTTGTTTTTCCAACAAAAGAGTGTTTCCCATATTGAAATCTCAATGAAACAATTTAAACATAAAACTAGTACTGTTATTGACATATGTGCGACATTGTCCTCATTCAATGGGCCAATTATATCAAATCGCGAAAATGGTTATCCTGTTATTTATTCTTTCGTTAATATCAGCTTAAGTAAATTAGTTTCCTTCTTGGGTTTAGATATTGCGAAATTCAAATTACAATTGTTTAGAAAGGGGGTAGCCACCACAGTCAAATAGTCTGTTTTTTTCGTGAGACACAGATTCACAACCTTACTCCCGATTTCACGAACCCGAGGAAATTTTTCACAGAAAATTGCCACATGCCAAAAACTATTTTCACTTTCAAAGGGAGGTAACTCCCTTACATCCATTTCATAAGGACTAAGACTAGTAATTATTTCCCCTTATTTCATGATGGACGAATGTAGTACGAGTTATAAATAGACAATTTTTCCCTTATTTTTTTTCTCCCCTCTCCCTGCATATTTGGGTTGACCTTTTGGTCTAGAATTGGAGAAAAGGCATCAAATTTTCAATTTTATAGCAGTTTTGGGTGATTGTGATGATATTACACCGGAGGGATAGGGGGTGTAAAGTGTCTTTCTGCAGAGCAATCATTGTGTCGGAAGTGAGATTTTCACCCCAGTCAACTTCAAATCCCCGTAGCAAAAAATCTAAACGGTCACCCCCTACAAATTTATGATGAGGAGATTGCCAAATGTGGTCCCCATTATGCCTATAAAGATTGGAACCAACAGAATGTTGAGCAAAAAGCTACCGCCTGTGATGTTACACAGGCATTTAACATTGAAGTCAATGGGCAAATAATTACTAGTCTGAGACCTGATATGGCAGCATGGTTGGAAGGTTGGTATTTTCTCAGCCATTGATTTCCTCAAGTTTTGAATTGGAAGTGTCTGAAAAGGTAAGAATACTGCTTTTTCATTGCCCAGCATTGAGTTTTTTGACTATTTGATATCAAAATGGACATTATTAGGGTATCGGTTGTCCCAGTGTGAATTTGGGGTGTAAATATCAAAATTTTGTTCACTATGGTGTCAAAACACGGTTTTGAGTCTAAATATTAAGGCCAATTCAACTGCAGATTGGGTCTAAGGTCCCGAGATGTAAACAGAGCTGACCTAGGGCTGTACGATATTCTCGATATAGTCATTTATCGCGATATGGTATTTTCAGACCCAACTACGATATCATGTGGCCAAATATCGTCGATATAGTGGTTTATCGAATATCAGCAAAAACTTCAAATATCATAAAGAATTATCATAAAAATAGATAATAAATGCACCACTACTGCGGCTTATTACCAGGCTATATATAGGGAGATAACTCTTGAAGTAATTATTTGAAATCGGTGAAAATCAATAGGCTTCTTTGTCTTATGACCTTAAACACTGTGTATGAATTTAAAGTCAATCGGATATCAACTTTGGCCTCTAGAGCGTCCACAAGATTTTTTGAAGAGATCAAGGGCCACAACTCTGGCACTAATTATTAGAAATTGCTGAAAATCAATAGGCTTTTTTGTCTCATGACCTTAAACAGTGTGTGTAAATTTAAAGTCAATCGGATATTAACTTTGGCCTCTAGAGCGTCCACAAGATTTTTTGAAGAGATCAAGGGCCACAACTCTGGCACTAATTATTAGAAATCGTTGAAAATCAATAGGCTTCTTCATCTCATGACCTTAAAAACTGTGTATACATTTAAAGTCAATCGGATATTAACTTTGGCCTCTAGAGCATCCACAAGATTCTTTTGAAGTGATCAAGGGCCATAACTCTGGCACTAATTATCGGAAATCGCTGAAAATCAATAGGCTTCTTCGTCTTATAACCTTAAACCCTGTGTATAAATTTAAAGCCAATCGGATATTAACTTTGGCCTCTAAAGCATCCACAAGATTTTTTTAAGTGATAAAAGGCCATAACTCTGGTAGTTATAATCGGAAATCGCTGAAAAACAATAGGCTTCTTCGTGTCATGACCTTAAAAACTGTTTATAAATTTAAAGCCAATCGGATATTAACTTTAGCCTCTAGAGCCGACCGCCGGACGGGGGCAACGACAATATACGACCACATTTCAATGTGGGCATATAAAAACCGCACAGCACTAATTCAGTAGAAACAAGGAGGTTTATTTCTATTTCCAAATGAAACCATTTTTTTTTTCTTTTTATCCTAGTTTTTTTTAACGCATATTTATCCCGAGCTTTCTATCATGTCAGGTGCTAGGCTAATGTTTCATTCATGGAGTGGATTCATTGACCTCAACACAAGCATTAAAAAGAAAAAAAGAAGCAAAACAGGTGAAATAAATAAGCATTTCATACACTTTACGAAGTACATCCAACCTGATCCTGGTGGAAGTGGAGGGAAAATCTTAATGAGTTTGGGTTCCAGCTGAGGACCTTTGTAAACTTTGCGTTTTGGTGATGACTTAGTTTCCGAACTTGAAAGGGACAGCCTTGTGTTTGTCATAGCCTCTCATATTCGAAGAAAACATAAATGCCAATAAACGGTATGTGTGTTGACCAGAGTTGGGATTTCACTCGTATATTCCGGACTTGTCCGAATATTTTTTCCAAACGCACAATATTGTCCGACCGGGAATATGCCCAATCGGACATCAAGACATAGTGAATAATATTCAAAATTCCAAAATTAATATAGTGTACTGAGAGTATAACTACCACTCAACCTGATTATCGTTGACAATAGGCAGGATTGATTTGGTAATTAAGTGATCAACGCATTTATCGTGTTATACCGTCAATAAACCTACCTTGATTAACTACATAATCTGCATTGATTGACTTAATCCATTGTCGGACAATTCATCAATCTAATCATAAACAGAAGTCATTGCTTTCCCTTTGTCGGACTAATCGAAAATCCAATAAGAGTGATTATAATTTAATTCACCTGTTTACCTCCTGGTCTTCAATAGGCGGGCATTTTAATCGCATTGATGTGAGCCGACAGCATCTATATATATATATCAACTAATCATAGATGTCAAATATCATAAGAGTATATCATTTTATAACACCCTAATTCATTTTGTCTACGATATCCTTTACGTCTTTTAAGAATCCATATATAAATTCTCATCCACAGTGGCAATTTCCCGTGATCTCGAGCGCCGCACGAATATTGCTTAACGTGTTAGGCAGTGCTTACTATGAAGCTGTGTGCTGTAAGTCACGTACGCCATAGCGGCAATACGCTGAAGTCAGCTATGCCTTTTGTCATCACCAGAAGTATTATTTCGAACGCTTTTCTTTCATTTGCTGCCGTGTTCTTATTTCTATTACGCACGGATTTGAATATTTTGTTGACATTTTATAAAGAAAAAACGATGTTCTAACATCACAAACTATTCTTATTTCGGAAGTTCGGAATTCATTTGCTGCCACGTAAATCTAAAGGAATATTACGGTTGTGAATTTTATGCCGAAGCAGGATCAGCAAGCTTTCATTCAATGAATTACGAAAATGCTTAATTTTGTACGACATTTACTGACATAAATTTGAATGCCGTACGGGAATTAGGTGTGAAAAATAGCGAGGTTCACCAATTTTTATTACATACGGAATTTGAATATTTTGTTGACATGAGATTTTTAATTGTGGTATGAATTGAATACCGTACGGGAATTAAATATGAAAAATAGCGAGGTTCACTTCATTTTGTTATGTACGTGATTTGAATATTTTGACATGTGACCTTTAATTGTGGTATGAATTCATCTGCTTAAATAAAGAGTCAAAAAGTCTAATATTGCATCATGGTTACTGTTTGAAAGTATTTTCATGTTTCATTTATATTGAATTTTTCTCATCTTTTTATAGTTTAGGGAATATAGAACATCACCTGACAAAAATTGCAACAGAATTTCCGTTTGCATAGAAATGTTTTGCGGTTATATCTAAATGTTATGTTAAAGATAGGTTGAAAGGCAACGAAACATACGCCCACAGCAGCTAAATCGTCCGGGCAGTCAACTAGGGTTGTCGCATATTTTTACTTTTTTCGGTAATGAAACATTTGTAATACACTAAAAACTGATTAAGAGTAACAACTCATTATGTAATTAACAGAAAATCATTAGAATTTGATTGCTTTTATAAAGTTTTACCCCACGCTAACAATTAGTATATACATGAAACATCTAATATCATGGATTTAGCTGTTCAGTTATCAAAATTCATTAAAAATCAAAGTACTTGATCGTTTCAACACATTAAACTCTGTGTATCAATCTGAAGTCAATCGGATGATAAGTTTGGCCTCTATAGCGTCACATGATTTTTTTTGAAGTTATCAAGGGAGATAACTCTGGCAGTAATTATTTGAAATCTCTGAAAATCAATAGGCTTCTTCGTCTCATGACCTTAAACGCTGTGTATAAATTTGAAGTCAATCGGATATTAACTTTGGCCTTTAGACTGTTCACAAGATTTTTTTTAAGTGATCAAGGGCCATAACTCTGGCACTAATTATCCGAAATCGCTGAAAATCAATAGGCTTCTTTGTCTCATGACCTTAAACACTGTGTATATTCGGATATTAACTTTGGCTTTTACAGCGTCCACAAGATTTTTTGAAGTGATCAAGGGCCATAACTCTGACACTAATTATCGGAAATCACTGAAAATCAATAGCTCTAATTTGTTCCCTTCTCTAGGACCCTCTGGTACAGCTGCCTGATTTCCAACATGACTTCTGGTCTTGAGTCCGAGTTGTCATTTTGGATTGAAATCAGACTGTCCAGAGAGTCGCTTGGGATGACGAATTTACTAGTCTTTTGATAAGAGATCCATGATATAGCATCACGGATGGCCACAATCGCTGCAGTGTACACCGAACAGTTATTGGGCAGTTTCCCGCTTATTCCCTATTTCCCGTTTGGCAGGTATATTCCAAACGAGCTGGTGCCCCTTTCAGCATTACGTGAGCCATCCGTATAAACATGTTCCCAGTCATCAGACGGCCAGATGTCTTCCAGGTGTTCCAGAGACAGAGCATGTGCCTCAGTGGGGTTGTTTTTCTTGTCGGTTTTCTGTAGCAGATCTAGATTGACTGGTGGTATTGGCAGTGTCCAAGGAGCGATTGATGGTGGCTTTTCCCTCTATCCCTGCACACAAGAATGCCGACTGTTTTTATCTCTGAGACCTTCAATCCCCAGTCGTTTGCCCATGTCATGAATTTGTCTAGGGCCTTTTGCATATTCTTTTGAAGTTCACAGAATCTCTTCCCTTTCCTCCATATTGTACTGTCGTCAGCAAATTTTGCTAGCTCATTTCTGGCGTCAAGATATGAAGATTTCTGTATGTCGTTGATGATATTGAAGAGAGTGGGACAGATGACCGACACCTAAGGTGTGCCATTTTCTAATGTTTGCTCAGCACTCAGTAATCTGCCAACATTCACCTGTATCGCTCAGAAAGCTTTTGTTCCACCGAAACATTGTGCCCGTTATTCCGATACATCCCAGCTTGAAAAGCAAACTAAATCGAAAGCCTTGGTAAAATCTACGAACACAGCACATAGCAGGTGCTCCGAGAGGAGTGCCTGAGACATGACTTGCTGTAGTTGCACCAAGTGGTCCATTGTTGATCGTCCCTTTCTGAACCCGCTTTGATTTTCGTCGATCAGTTGGTTACTCTCCAGGTAGAACTGCAGTCGGATGTTAACCATTGTCTCCAAGGTTTTGCACAGTATGGATGTCAAGCTTACTGGTCGATAGGAATCTGCCTTTGTTCTCTTTTTTCCCGGTTTCGGAAGAGGGATGACGTTGGCTTTCCGCCATTCTTTAGGTAACTCCCCTGTCAACCAAGATGTGTTGAAGAAGTTCAGTAGTATCTTTTTGGCATTTCTGGGCAGATGTTTGAGCATTGGGTACTTTACTTTGTCCTCACCAGCCGCACTATCCTTCTTGAGCGAAAGAGCCTTATTTAACTCTTCCCCGGAGAAGGGCAGATTGATTGGTTTTCAGCCTCTTCATTAGATTCAATTACTAATGAAGGGTGCTGTGAGTAAAAGATTTCCTTCCTCTTCATGAATTCTGGTGATTGGTTTTCATCTCTACTTGCATCTGCAAATGTCTGAGCATGCAAATCTGCCTTTTCATTGCCGTTGGTAACATACTTGTCTCCATCTTCAAGGTTTGGTATGTTGAACGATCTGCGTTTTCCGTGCATGGCGTTCAGTTACTTACAGAATGTCCTCCAGCAGCATATTTCAACTTCAAGTAATTTTGGTGGTTGACTTCATTGTAGTGTCTTCTTTCTTTCGTAAACTGCCTCTTGACATTCTGAAGACCACCAGGATTTTGTATTGCTTGGTTTTTGGCCAGAAATCTTTGGAATGGAGTCGTTTGCTGCACCTATAATTGCACTTGTGATATTGGCTGAGTACACGTCGTTGTCGGTGTCGATGATGTCTTCTTTCTTCCAATCGAGGCAGCCTACACCGAAGTTAGCCCAATCAGCTTCTTTCATTTTCCAATTGGGTCTTCCGTTATAGACTTCTCTGTTGGTTTCAGCTTGGATGTTAAATTCTATCACCAAATGGTCACTGCCAAGTGTCTCATCTTCGTGTACTAGCCAATCGCAGTGGTTTGCCATACCAAGCCTGCAGAATGTGAGATCTAGGTGTGAAGGTGGGGCATTTCCTCCAACAAATGTAGGGCTCTCATCATTCAGTATAGTATGCATAGGTCGTTCCCTTCTATTATTGAGCATAGTCCCCCCGTTGAAATCTCAACAAAGCACCGATTCGCCCGTGGAAGCTGATCAAGAGGTGTCTGGAAGTCATCTCGTTCTATTGTGACCTCTGGGGGTGCATAGACATTCACTATTGTCAATTTTGTATTATTGCTCAATGTGATGGCTTCTAGGGGGTTGGCAGCCTGTTCAGTGGAACAGAAATGTAATTTATGTTGTCACTGAGGTAGATTGCAAGACCGCTTCAACGTGTTGTGCTGCCCGGTCTGTCCCTTCTCTGAAAGGTATATCCCGGGAGGTAGATGTCGCTCTGCGTTGGTATTAGTTTGGTTTCTTGGAGGAATATTACATCTTTCGGGTTGCGGTTGATGTATTTTCTCAGCTCAGCACATCTGGGGGCTGTCCATTAACATTAACACTATAAGATTGGTATCTGTCCTTGTATGTAACTTAAATCTCAACGTTCAATTTTGATTACCAAGCGTTAATTAACTATCGTTTAGTTTGTTGACAGGTGTGGAATAATAAGCGTCCCGCTTAATTATTACGACTGTTGAATAATTACTTGGATCGTTGAACTTCCCGAACCGTGAATAATTTTAGTCATGGTGTCCAATTACGCAAGATGTTCAATTTAGTTATCAAACATATAATTTCACGTGCGATGTTCAGATATTACGATGTGTTTAGTTGTGGGTCATCGTTCAGTTTTGCTGCACGAGGTTTAAATACTGTAATAAGTGTTAGCTTTAGTACTGACCTGTACGGTGAAATATTGTTCAGGATTCCTACGACAGCATGTATCTATATGCCTGTCATTGTCCTGGGATTATTTTCCAAGATCACTACGGTAGACAAATTCTGGATTTTTAATGTCGACGGGGCGGTTCCGAAGCAAAGCTTTCTTGAGATCCACATAACATTTCGTGTCCAATTATAAAACGTTTATCTATATATCCATTTAAATTTTATTTCCCACGCTGACATGACACATCACGAATGATAAATCTCGCCCATCTCCCTGTCCTGATTAAATTCTATTGTTTAAATGTCTTCGCAATTAAGACTAGCGGCAGCTTGGATATTGCACCAACCATATATTACATAGGATCTATAGAAAGCATTTTGGGTTGAAGGGGAGTGCGATTATCTTTGGCAATAAACTTAGAACGTTTGTGGAATTAATACACATGTGTCTGAAGCTAACAATATGTCTATTGTGTAAGGCAGTACGCGAAAATAAACTAATAATTCGATTTCTTTTTATTATTATAGCACGGCCCTTTTTTGATGCAAATCAAATAAAAACAGAACGCTTATACGTCACAAAAGCCGTTTCGTTTCGTACTTTACTTCGTACCTCAAATTTATTCGTACCTTTCCTTTATTGTTGAAATCAGTTTAAAGAAATTGAATATTAATATACCGAACCAGAATATGTACCGCAAATTCATTAGTTCCCAAATGTAATTGAAAGAAATTGTAATAAAGGCTATAATTCGATTTGATCAAATCCAACGGCGAATTAGAATATACACGTGATCTGTATACCTCAACTGAATCGCATCTGTTCCTATATCCTGTTGAAATAAATTGAAATCATAAACGATCACCTGTCTGTTGTTTAATGTGGTGTTGATATTGAACCAATCCTGCTCATTGAGTGGTAATTATTGATAATTGATTAGTTAAAGAACGACTGAAAAATATTTGATCTGGTGTTGATTATTGCACCCATTCTGCTCAGTGAGTTGTGATTATAGAAGATAATCAACTGGAGGTTGTTATAAACGATTGAATATACTAAGAATTCCAAATGCGACACATTGTATTATTTATATCATTGTAAGGTGGGACCGCATGCTTTCTGCGATGCTTGGGTTATTTGAGTCTAAAAATAGAACACAGCAAGTATCAAAGGTGCCTACGTGCAAATATTGACGTACGCGTTTCTTTGATCTGTTAATATGCACCGTACAGGATATACTGTTATATCACGGGGTATGAACAATTCGGAATCTATTTGATGGATTTGCATCGTGACGCGTTTTTTTTTTTATCTTCATAATATTTCAACAGACTGTGGTATACTTTAAATGTTTTATATTCCTGTTATTATATCAATGCATACAATTTGCTTTTTGTTATTAAATCATCGTAGCTAATTCTCGTTCGACAGCCATTTTTATGAATTTAGCATAGCCTTGGATTTGATCAAATCAATTATTTATGCTTTATCAATTCGAGGTTTAAATTTCGTGCATATTCGAATTCTGGCTCAGCAACCATTTTTATAAATTAGGAATAGCTTCAGAATTTCTAAACCGAAATAGCTCTTTGAAATTAATGTCTTGGTTAGAAATTTCGGCATTTACCTGTTACAATAATTTTAGCGATATATAAAGGTATAGAATGGTTGAGGCGTCACGCAAAGGTCTGTATGTGTGAATATTGGCGACGATTCGATGTCGATATTTAGTAATAAATTTGTTTATTAAACCGCCAAGGATTTATTTTAAATATTACATCATAAAAACAGACGGACATCACAAGGTTAGGCATATCTTAATTCGTTTCTTTTATCAATATTACAAATATATATCAATAATATGTAGATTGGTATCGCACACAGTTCCATGGTGTATATGCCGTGCCGTGTTATTATTTGACTTGTGAAAAAACAATTCGGTCATGTACCGGTCCTTTTTTTCTTTTGAAGTCTAAATAATGGAATGTTGATTGACCGTTTGGGATTGGAGCCAGACGCCTTGGCGCCATATTGTAAAATCTGCGTTTTTGAATTATCTTGCGTTGAAAGTGGAGTGAGTGTTTGTGAATACGGGCGTCTATTCAATGTTGAATTTTTGTACTTTTTAATAGCAATGTCAATACATTGATGGTTTTAACCAATAGTATTTTTCGATGTACTTTTCTCTGATATACTTTATAAGATGGACAAACTAACAGAGCATGAAACCCGTTTTCAATTTCATCACAGTTACATGTGCTATTACTTGTCTGGATGTTGCTAAACATCCACGCTGTCGGCATTGAGGGGTTAGAGCTGCATACAACTAAATATTTTGTTAAAGTGTTTGCGATTTTCACATTTGCAATTCACGATATAATGACTATAGGAATAAAATAAAACCAAGTACGAACAATCCAAAGCATTAGACAAAATTCGAAGTCCTAAAAAACGTTACAAGCAAAACAGTGTAATCAGCAAGTGGGCTGTTTTACTGTGTACAAAATACACAGCAGAAAATATAAGGTACATTTTCTATGTCATCTTTTAATACGATGTTAGTGCCAGTTTCGGTTAACAAAATGAGGTGAGGTGAGTATTTACAGGTTATAAGCATAGTACGGTTCGTTGATCACAGCCAAATAAAACCCTGACCTAGATAATGGTCTTGATTGGGCAATAAAACTTAAAACATGCGACATGTAATCGTTCAAGCAGAAAATGAACCAAGGATGTTTTACAATTAACAATGTTAATTGTTTGTTAGTCATTTTCTAACATTTCTTACAAGTTGAAACTACTATATTATGTTTCATGAGCTTTGCATGGCGCATCAACCATTCTACATCCTTAAATATCGCAAAAATTATTGTCACAGGTAAATGCCAAAATTTCTAACAAAGACATTAATTCCAAAGAGCAGTCTGGCAGCACGAACTCTGTAAAATTAATGATTGGTGTCGCCTTTAAATCTGCAGAACAGTTCCGTTCGACGTATTAATTCCAGCTTCCTTGTGGTTCGTAACCTCTATTCTAAAATGCGCTTTCGATATCATCTCATATTGTACGTCCAACAAAAACATCGAACTAACTTTTTTTTGTAATCCCCATTCTTTATGATACAATTCCTTTTTAAATTGGCGTTGACCTCCGTGCTTGCACACTGTTAGCAAATAGTTATTGTAAATTTTCCCGCGTTTAGACGGCTCTAACCAATGATAAAATAGTTGGCGACATCGATCGAACAATCCGCATTTTTATGCTATTTTCACTTGATTAAAGATGAATTATTGAAACAATAAACGATGATTATATCGAATCATTGAATAATTAATAAACCCCAAATTAAAACTTACAAACAAAGAAAGAAAATATGCCCATTGACTCCGAACAATTTTTCCAAACGTTCGATTGATAACTTTACGTATGCCTACGGTATCCAGCTTCTCACGCGTTTCTATTATAAGTGTGTGTGTTTAATTAATGGGTTCTTTTTTATAATAAAAAAATAAAAATAAAAGATGAATTTACATATGTAGGTCTTGAAATGTCGCTTCAGCAACTAACTTATAATTTCCCACGTCAGACATTATCCATGTAGGCCTACATGTAGGTACATAAACACGATGCAGGGCTAGTTCGCCAAAATAATCAAAAATTTTTTTATTTTTTTTCAAATTCTTACCCGTAGAAAAACAGAATTTGTTATTTTTGTATATTATAAACAAACGCCTTTATATGTCACGAATTCAATTATTTTATATAGCCTATAATAAACAAACACAGTTCTTTCGCTATAAACGCGTTATGCCGCGGTCGAATTCGGATATTAATAGAAAATAAATGTAAACTTTAAAATACATAGACAATTTATTCAAAATAAATATCACATATGACAGAAGCGCTACAATCATAATTCCAACTGCAATCACATTGTAACTAGAGTCAGGCACTATAGTGGAAGAAGAAGAAGAAGAACTATCGGGCCACGTGCTGTCTGTTGTCCACCAAGATGGCGGCGGCCAATGTGTGTGACGTACGTCATGTGATTTTAAGCAGGTGCAATATCCAAGCTGCCGCTAGTCTTAATTGCGAAGACATTTAAACAATAGAATTTAATCAGGGAGTCGACGTGTACAAACACACACGAAAATCAGATGCGCGAGATTTATCATTCGTGGATGTGTTATGTCAGCGTGGGAAATAAAATTTAAATGGATATATAGATAAATGTTTTATAATTGGAGACGAAACGTTATGTGGATCTCAAGAAAGCTTTGCTTCGGAACCGTCCCGTCGCCATTAAAAATCCAGAATTTGTTTACCGTAGTGATCTTGGAAAATAATCCCAGGACAATGACAGGCATATAGATACATGCTGTCGTAGGAATCCTGAACAATATTTCACCGTACAGGTCAGTACTAAAACTAACACTTATTACAGTATTTAAACCTCGTGCAGCAAAACTGAACGATGACCCACAACTAAACACATCGTAATATCTGAACATCGCACGTGAAATTGGATGTTTGATAACTAAATTGAACATCTTACATAATTGGACACCATGACTAAAATTATTCACGGTTCGGGAAGTTCAACGATCCAAGTAATTATTCAACAGTCGTAATAATTAAGCGGGACGCTTATTATTCCACACCTGTCGACAAACTAAACGCTAGTTAATTAACGCTTGGTAATCAAAATTGAACGTTGAGATTTAAGTTACATACAAGGACAAATTGAACGCTATTAGCCCAAATTCCATAATATTTATGAATAATTCCACATAGCTTAGAAAATAACGCTATTTACGCAAGATTCCATGATACCAATCTTATAGTGTAAGTTGTAGAACCTTTACCTGTCCCGCCATAATGACTGTCCAGATAGATACCTCTCAATGCTAGGGTTCTATTGATCTACTGGTGTCTAGTTTTCCATAGAAGGTACCTCATTGGTGTTCGCATTTGGTGTTAACACCTGCAAGCAACTGGGCATATCGCCAGTGCTGTAGTGACGAACAGTGCTGTAGTTAACCTCTTGATCGTTCATTCGTCGTCGTCCCAAGATCTTTTTTTGACTGTGTTGATTGAGTTAATTAATGCTTCTGCGTTGACCATATACGCTCTTAATTTCCCAAGGAGGCTTGCCATTTTTGTTGTTTGGTCTTCATTTGACACTGCCACCTTCAGAAAATCTATCGTGAAGCTCATGAAACCACTTTCCGTTTTAAATTTCGGTATAAAGTGCTTTTCATCAGCTTTCGTTTTCTGTTCTGACCTGGTTCTTTGGGTTGATCTTCTTCTTTGGAGTCTTTGTTGTCAGTAGTGGATCTGTGCCAGGTGCTGTGATTGTTTTTTTCGTTTTTTTTTCGGCTCCGTCTGTAAAGTCGATGGAGTTGGCTCTGGAGTCTGTTTGCTAACCAGAGCCGTCATCCTTGTTAAATAGATTTATAATATTTCATTCAGATCACTACATCAACTTCAGTCCACCTTCACTCCTCTACACACACTGTCCCTCATGCTTCACACATCACCTCACCTGTGTATTCACAGCACAAACCTGCATTGACATGACCTCACTCTCACTGTCACACACCTCGAGCAGACGACTAGTTACTCTCTCACACACTAGCAGATGACACAGTTAACAATCCTGATCTCTTTTGTTTCCCACTGTTTCTTTTTTAGGAGCAGTGCAACTTCACTGAAGCTTACTTTCTCCTTCTCTTGCATCTTTAATGTTGCCTTTGCGTTCTGTATCTTGGGGCATTCTGGGGGGGTCGCTGCGTGGCCTCCCCTGCAGTTCGAGCATTTAATTGTAATGTCCGCCCCACAGTCGGCCACCGCATGATTCCCACCGAACATGGCATGGCGCACACAGTCTTTCCTTTGCAGTACTTGGCTGTGTGGCCAAGTTTCTGACAGTTGGCACATTGTCTTTTTCCTTGTTCGGATAATTTGTATGACCCATGACACGTGACAGCAAGTGACTGTGAATATGAAACTTTAATATCTGCTTAGCAGATCTAGTTTTTTTTGTGTACTTTCTGCAAATTTCTCAGAATCTAACCATGGGATCTTTTTGAAACTTTGACCTACCACCCCAAAACTGGGTGGCAGTTTTTGATTAAATATATTTACAAAACGTTTTACGAATTCGAAATCACCAAAGTTTACGAACGAATGCATTTGACCTATAATGCTGTAACTTTGTGACTATTTGACCTATTTTACTAAATTTTTTTTTCTTTGAGTACCTTGAGACAATTACTACAAATCTGCAGTTTCGGATTTTCTAATTTCGAAAATTCGTCGCTGTGATTTCGAACCGGAAGTTATGACCAATTTGACAACTTCTTTAATAATTGTACGATTTTAATGAAATTTAGCATGTAAGTAGACTTTATTGATGACTTTAAAAATTTTCTAAATTATCTCCCCTTGGTGAAATTAAAGATGGGTTGCCAGGCAACGAAACATACGCCCATAGCTACTAAATCATCCGGGCAGTCAACAAGGGTTGTCAAATATTTTTACTTTTTTTGGTAATGAAACATTTGTAATACACTAAAATCTGATTAAGAGTAACAACTCATTATGTAATTATCTGAAAATCATTAGAATTTGTTTGCTTTATATAAAGTTTTGACCCCCCCGCTAACAATTAGTATAGGAAACATTTAACATCATGGATTTAGCTGTTCAGTTATCAAAATTGACTGAAAATCAAAATACTTGTTCGTTTCAACACCTTAAACTCTGTGTATCTATCTGAAGTCAATCGGACAGTAAGTTTGGCATCTATAGCGTCACAAGGTTTTTTGAAGTGATCAAGGGAGATAACTCTGGAAGTAATTATTTGAAATTTAGAGGGTCCACAGGATTTTTTGATGTTATCAAGGGCCATAACTCTGGCAATCAGAAGGCTTCTTCGTCTCATGACCTTAAACAGTCTGTGAAAATTTAAAGTCAATCGGATATCAACTTTGGCCTCTAGAGCATCCACAAGATTTTTTGAAGTGAAAAAGGGCCATAACTCTGGCCCTAATTATCGGAAATCGCTGAAAATCAATAGGCTTCTTAGACTTATGACCTTAAACACTGTGAATAAATTTAAAGTCAATCGGATATTAACTTTGGCTTTTACAGTGTCCACAAGATTTTTTTAAGTGATCAACGGCCATAACTCTAGCATTAATTATCAGAAATCGCTGAAAATCAATAGGCTTTTTCGTCTGTGTATAAATTTAAAGTCAATTGGACATTAACTTTGGCTTTTAGAGCATCCACAAGATTTTTTGAAGTGATCAAGGTCCATAACTCTGGCACTAATTATCGGAAATTGCTGAAAATCAATAGGCTTCTTTGTCTTATGACGTTAAACACTGTGTATAAATTTAAAGCAAATCGGATATTAACTTTGGCTTTTAGAGCGTCCCCAAGATTTTTTGAAGTGATCAAGGGCCATAACTCTGGTAGTTATTATCGGTATGGGTTGGTTTACGGTATATTTTAGTTTTCATTTGATTATTAACTTTTATGACTTGTACATCAAGGAATGATAGCGACTCTTCTTTTTCTGTTTCAACAGTAAATTTAATTCTAGGATGCTGTTTGTTTAGGTGTTCAAGGAGGGACATCGGTTCATCTTTTTCATCAAGCACTACAAACGTATCGTCTACCTTACGAAGCCAAAGGATAGGAGTAATAGGAGAGGTTCTTACCGCACAATTTTCAAATTCAGTCATGTAGATTTCAGAGATTAAGGGTGATAGGGGGCTGCCCATGGGTAAGCCGTTGACTTGCTTGTAGATGACATCCCCCCAGGTGAAAAATGTCGAATCAAGGCACATAGTAACTAACTCCAGGATACTGTCGGTTGATAACTTGGTTTCTAGGGGTACCTCTATCTAATTCATCTATTTGGGTACGCAGGACTTCAATGGCTTCTTGACAAGGGACGTTGGTAAACAGGTCAACAACATCGTACGAAACAATTCTTCCAGGGCGGTTTAGGTCTCTAATTGTATTGCAAAAACCACCAGAGTCTTTGATAAAGGATGTAGAGGAAGTTCCTAAAGGTGCAAGTAGTTTTGACATGTATTTGGCAACGTTGTAAAAAAACGATTCTCTTGAACATACTAATAACCTGGCTTTAATCAGGTTTTTGTGAGTCTTGATAGTGGCTCGAGCATAAGGAGGGCGTGGGTGGTTTGGTTTCAACTGGTAACAAAGATCTTTGGTTAGTTGTTCGGAATCACACAATTCTTTAAGCTTGTCATTTAGTTGTTTTTCTAACGCTGTTGTTGGATTTTTCCTGATTTTTCTGTAGGTTGTGGCAGGGATCTTAATTGGTTGTTTTTTGTCAGCTTTAGCCGATTGATCTTTAATCTAGCCGAATCGTAAAACAATGAATCGGCCACTATGGTATCATATATCAATCTACTTTCGGCCGATTTACAAAGAGTTAATTATCATGCTGATTGATAAAACAATAAACAACAAGCCACTACGGTGTCATATATCAATCTATTTTCGGCCGATTACAAAGAGGTAATTATTACTCGTCGATTAACCCATCAAAGAGTCAATCAATGCAATGAATACCTTCAGTGTCAATCCTTCTCGGCTCATTTCGTAAATAAACAACTGCGTTGAGTTAATTCATGCCAAGTACGGTAAAAGAATAGCCGAAAATAATGGCGGCGTTGACCTTGAACTTCAAGCATGCACGTAGGCATTGTGTTTGGAAGTTCCTAAAGCTGGAGATCCTCCCACGTCAAATATAGTTCACCCAAAGTTGAAGACTAGAAAATATTTTAGATCCGAATAGTTAGCTCCTTTCAAACGTCTTTCGTTTGATGAAAATTCACAGAAAATGTTTTGTCTCATATAAGTTATTAAAGTCTACTTTTTGCGAGTACCAGTAACACTAAAAATAAACTAATCTGAATCAGAATTGGCCATGTGACTGTTCGCCCGTACGGCATAATTCCGAGTCCCGACGATTCGCGGAAAATAATTTGTGCTACATTTTTTTATTATTGACACGTGCTTACTAATATAGTTTTATATATTGACAAATTTTTATGTATAAAATAATTAAAAACGAACTTATTTGTATTTGCTTGTAGTTTTTCTTTTTACTAAATTAATTCTAACTTCCGTTTGTTTGGATGAAAGCAAAAGTAGATTATGCATTATGCAATTTGACTATAAATTTCAATAATGTATGGATATATGAATACTAGTATGGAATAACAACACAGGCTTTGTTTATTAGAAGTTATTATTATAATATTATACTGAATACCGTAACGTTATGCAATTATTGAAGTGAATAAAGTATGCATAAACCAACATGTCTGTTGTTCAAAAGACGACTATCTGTTAGGGGTGCCCGTGGCCGGTACATTTCAAAATGGATTAAGAACCCTGGGTTGTGGTATCATTGAGCAGCTGGCTGACGGTTGAATTGTATTCATCGGTGTTCATAATGACAGTTGATTTCCCTTTGTCGGCTGGTATTATCACTATAGACTTGTCATTTTTTAAATCTTGTATGGCTTTAGTCTCACCTTTAGTAATATTGTGGGAGTTCTTCTGTGTGGTGGATTTACCCCCTGGTGCTAGTTGGCATAGACCTTTCTCAATGTTGGCGATAAATACATCATGATTTCTTGGTGTCCAGGATGGGGCATACTTCAGACCCTTAGAAAGTAAACTGATTTGGTCGTCGGTTAGTTCTTTACTGCTTAAGTTGCCAACTGTCTTAGTAAGGAAGTCAGTCTTGTTCTTAGCTGTATCGGTTTTTAGTGTTGTGGCATTATCCTTCTTAAGTTGTTCAAACTTTTTAAGGTGTCGGTGTTTGATTCTTCCTTCGATGGCTAGGTTGGAGGAAGACTGAGCCTTGCGGATGGAATTAAAATCATGTGTAGACTAGATCTTTAAGTTCACGATGTGATGATTGAATTTCTTGCAGAAGTCGGTGCTTCGTATTTCGGTGATGTTCAATGCGTTCACGTACTAGGGATTTACTAGCTTGAAGTAAGAGCTAGAATTAACTGGACCTTTAAGTTTTAATCCCTGTGGCACAATATCACTGTCTCTGCATCTCATGAGAAAGCTTAAATTATTACACACTCTTATATATTTTTCTTCAAGTTTATTAATCAGGCGCTTAATTGCCGCATTCCCATATTGACGTTGAATATAATCTTTAAGTGGCATTTAGCGATCGGCAAAACACATTAACAGAACACAGTTTTTATGGGATACAATCACTAGTTTTATTCTAAAAGCACGACATTTCGACAAGTATCCTCTTATCATTATCAAGCACAATTGACAATTTAGTTGTTGTTGTTCTTGGTGTTTAACGTCCGCTTCCAACGAAGGTGATATCGCAGACAAGTCTTATTTTTTTCCATTTTCATTATCTTAGCGCACGCGCAGGGGTCTTTGCTGTGGGAGGAAACCGGAGTGCCCGGAGGAAACCCACGAGGTTGAGAAGGAGCCCCTATCTCCATGCCACATACGCTCACACCAGGGCTCGAAACCACAGCCGCAAGCCAGAGAAGACCGGCCAGCTAGAGGTCGAAGCGCGGCACTCTAGACCACTAGGCCATCCAAACCCCCCCTGACAATTTAGTAAACTTGAGGTCAATATATATGAAATAATAAGAAACCATTTACATGTATTAAAATAACAATAATAGAAATAATATAAGGAGTAAAGGATATTTAACAAAAACAACAAACATAACAAGGTAATTAGCCACAAAAAAAACCCCCACTAATACTGCATGAGTAGGGGGTTATTAACAATTAGGGGTCCTTTAAAGGGTGCCATGTATGAACAAGGAGTGAGGCCATTTCCATATATCGAGGCCCTTCAAAGGCTGACTTGTATAAACAAGGAGTGAGGCCAAATCCATAAAGCTAAATTGGGTATGCATTTTCTTAATATAACTACATTATAACAATACACAATATAACTGAGAAAAAAAGTAAAAGAGAAAGGAATGTGGGGACAGGTTAGGGAGAATATATAATACATGTAACTTATTGCTGGGGTGGGTGGGTGGGGGGAATTTCATCATTACAATAACAATGCTTATATTATATTAAGTTGTATTATGCATCTTAATAACGTCATCATATGCTCTGGAGATGTGAAGCCCTAAGTCCCTATTAAGTTCAGGTGAATATCTTCTGATATTTATGGCCTCTAGGACCTGCCTGTTTTTTTTGTTAATTGGTTGGCTGTTAGTATCTGGACCTCATTCCATTTAACTTGTGTTGTGGGTGATTCTCCAGGGCATATACAACTGGTAGTAGTTTTTTTCTTTGATGTCCATAGCAGTTATATCTCATAACAACCTCTCATGACGTCATCAGAGGTTGATATATTCGGTTCATATCAACCGCTGATGACGTCCTGACAGGTTGATATTTCATATCAACCGCTGATGACGTCATCCAAGGTCGATATATTCGGCTCATATCAACCGAATGTACATGATCGAAATAATACAAAGAACACAGAAATAAAATTTTATTCTTTTGACAATTAAAAAAAAAAAAAAGTTATGGTACAGTTTGTAGCATTCAGTAACGAAATAGACGGTGTACTTATCGACATATTTAAATCGGTTATCCATACTCCATGTCTAAGTTATCTTTCAGCATTTTCTTTCCGCCCACATTATTTCTGCACACACTGCAAGATTTGAAAGCATTTATCGCTGAAAAGTTCCTTTGTAAAGTATTTTTGGATACAGTCTACTTAAACCAGTCGGTCAAATCTTTCTCTGAACATACCTAAATTTCAATCACGATTCATTGTCAGAAATATCGGAAAAAATTGCCTTTTGATCCAAATGGCAATTTTTTCCGATATTTGGATCAATTGCCATTTTGAACAAAAGGCAATTTTTTCTGATATTTCCTTTTGATCCAAATGGCAATTGATCCAAATATCGGAAAAAATTGCCATTTGATCCAAATTTTCTTCAGGCTTTGGATAGATCCTCATCATATTTGCATCCACATCTATTCCATCGTCAGTATGATGACTAAAAATGATTGATTATTCGTCTGACTTCGTTTAATTATCCATTTTGTTCTTGCATGCTTTCAATTCAATTTCCCAAAATGGTGGCGTGTAAACAAACGCGCGCAATATTACATCAGTAATTCTCGCTATTTGGCGGAAACTACCAAGCAATTATCCAATCACTGTTGCCTTTTTTAGAAGAGTCCATTAAATTTAAGGGTGAACATTGTATATCACTCGGCTAATCTCGACAGATTCCGTAAACTACATCTAGTCTCGGATGTATGACAGTAAGTGATATGTACCTACGCCCATACATTTGCGATGCGGCTACCGGTTTACTTTAACAGGAAAACTTGACGCTATTTCACAAATTGGGAACCTATTCGGCTAGCGACCTATTCGACCGAACGAGCTGCAACCTGTTCGTTGGAAACATATTTAGAGTAAAGACAACAGTCTCTATTTATCAACCAATAAAATCCAAGGTTATGTCTATCAAATGAAAGTAGAATATATTATTTTTTATCCATTCCTTCAGCTCAGAATAGAAGTGTAATTTCGTCATTATCTTACAGCTGGATCGGTCGAATAGGTCGCTAGCCAAATAGGTCGCCAACTTGTGTTTGGAATGGGCGCAGCCATGTTTCATCCGGGACCTTTAAAGTAGTTCCAATATGGCGGAATTCATCATACAGCGACCTATTCGACCGATCGAGCTGCAACCTGTTCGTTGGAAACATATTTAGAGTAAAGACAACAGTCTCTATTTATCAACCAATAAAATCCAACGTTATGTCTATCAAAAGAAAGTAGAATATATTATTTTTTATCCATTCCTTCAGCTCAGAATAGAAGTGTAATTTCGTCATTATCTTACAGCTGGATCGGTCGAATAGGTCGCTAGCCAAATAGGTCGCCAACTTGTGTTTGGAATGGGCGCAGCCATGTTTCATCCGGGACCTTTAAAGTATTTCCAATATGGCGGAATTCATCATACAGCCGAGTTTAGATTCCCGAAATCTTCCGAGGTTTGCAGAGTGCGTTGTATATGTCAGATATAAACCTACTCTCCCTTGGGTAGGTTAATATCCTATACATATGATGTGTTATTAAGATGCATAATAGGATCGACCAGCGGCCTCGTCGCCAGTCCCACCCTACTCTCCCAAGTAACCTAGCACGCATGGCAAAGCCGACCAGATTGCGTCTTCTTGTCATCCTTCCTTTTCTATATCTGGAGCCTAACCCGTGATGAGACCTCTCATGGCTGCTGCCCCGCAAAGACACTATGTCTTACCAAAGCCAACCCAGCCCTCCTTGTGTGGCTGGTACAGGCTAGTTTCCTTGGAAACACCTTGTCTACGATATCACCCCAGGTGGAAGTGGACGTTAAACCCCATGAACGAACGAACGCGAACTAAATTGTCAATTGTGCTTAATAACGATAAGAGGATACTTGTCGAAACGTCGTGCTTTTAGAATAAAACTAGTGATTGTATCCCATAAAAACTATGTTCTGTTAATGTGTTTTGCCGATCGCTAAATGCCACTTAAAGATTATGAATAAAGTGATGATTCTGGCGAAAATTTTGGCGAATGAATTATTTTGTAAATCTGTTAGTAATAAAGTTGAAATTGTTTCGTTAAACGCTTCTTTCGATCATTCAATGGAGTGTCTATTTTTAGTACAATAATTACTCTAGTCTCAATCGTACAAGTCGCAAATAAGTCAATGTCACGCATTAAAACGACTGAAAGATCGAGTCTAGAGACTATGCATCATAGTTACGCCCCTTTTGTGTGGCACTGCACTGTTTACATTCGCTCGCCACTTGCTGAGTCTACATTCGCTTCACTTCTGTCAATATGTAATTGTTTATTTTGTCTATATGTTCGTCCATGTTCATGTCTGTTTTGCATTGTTCTCGCCTGTCTATGTCTGATCGTCGCAAATAGCACTTTTTATTTTTTGCACCAGTTAGTCAATGTTTCTGTACATATATATATATACTATTCAAAAAAAAGTAGGGGATATTTGATTTTGGGGGCATAATACTAAAATATGCAAATGACTACGAAAAAAGTCACTATAGAACCTAACAGAAGAAACATTTCCAGTTACACGTGACGCCCAAACGCACCAATAGCTACCGTATGGAATGCAGGTGATGCTTGGGATCATCATGGGGGTCTAACCCAAATTTGCACGACTCTGACTTTGAATGTTACAGTCATTGTGGCATTGAATTCCAGGGTGGAAACATCAGTTTAATTGTTTTAGTGACCACAAAACAAATTTTGATATGCGTCGGCTTACCCAAAATGAAAGATTACGTGCCCTTGGCATGCTACATATCGGCACAACACAGGTGGTTGTGGCGCGGACGATGAATGTTTCTCAATCTGTCATAAGCAGGCTATGGTCCAGATACCGTGATACACAATCTGTACAGGACAGACCACGCTCAGGTCAACCAAGGGCGACAACTCAAGCCCAGGATCGATTTATCCGTACCTTGGCCTTGAGAAATCGTGTCATCACAGCAAATCAGATCAGCGCTCGTCTTCAAACAGACACTGGTGTGAGAGTGACTGGCCAGACGATTCGGAATCGACTGCATAGGGGTCACCTTCACGCCCGACGTCCTCGCGTGATCCCTTGTTTGAGAGATCATCACATTCAGGCAAGACGTCGGGCGTGTAGGGATCGTCAACACTGGGATAATCGACACTGGAGCAATGTGATGTTTTCAGATGAGTCAAGGTTCACTGTTGTTTTTGGACAGACGTAGGAAGGTGTGGCGTTGTCGAAACGAGCGCTTCCAAGACGTTAACGTCATCAGACATGATCGATTTGGGGGTGGTTCTGTTATGGTGTGGGGAGGCATCACTGTTACGGCTTTACATGTTGTTGCAGGGCGTGTTACAGGCCAATACTACCGGGACAACATCTTGGCAGTCCATGTTGTGCCGTTCGCACAACGTCATGGCCGCCGTTTCATCTTCCAGGATGACAACGCAAGATGTCACAGGGCCAGGATCGTTACAGGTTACCTCCAACAACAGAACCTTGGCCAGCACTGAGTCCCGACCTCTCCCCCATAGAGCATGTCTGGGACATGCTTGGACAGAGGTTACGTCAACGTCAACAATGTACTGCCAATGTACAAGAACTTGCTGCTGCGTTGCAACATGAATGGGACAATCTGGACCAAAATGACCTTAGACGTCTCATTAGGATTACGCCACGTCGGATCAATGCTTGTTTGGCAAACAGAGGAGGATTTACCCGTTACTGACTTTGTTGTGATGCTGTGGTAACTTTGCTGTTTGACCCCAGGTATCATTTTACCCTTATAATGGTCAGTCTGTACCTTACTTAGTCTAACGATCATTTGAAATAAATCGATGAATGTGAACTTCATTACATTTTGTCATTTGTTTCTTCGTCAGTTTCATTAGGTGACTTTAATAACACTTAAAAATCAAATATCCCCTACTTTTTTGGAATAGTATATATAAATATATTCAGTTATCTATTTTCCACTAATCACTTTGTAAATATTCTCGGTGGAAACAGACGATAAATAAAGCTATTTCACACATTAACATTAATTATTTGAACGGTCGAATGCTAGTGTTTTATTAATTCCCACCTGTAATTATACGTCTAGGTTCCATCCCCTCCAGTCTGTATAATACAACTACAGTGAAATCCCGCTTAACGACTAACTCAGAATTACGGGCAACTCACGTATACGACCACATATTAAAAGAACCAATTTTTTTCTTCTATATTCCTTTTAAATTGAACTCAGTATTACGGGCAACTCACTATTACGGATTACGACCACCAAAGCCCGTCCCAATCAGTCAATTTCATTGTTTTTGTGACTCGCGATAACGACCACTGATTGGGATTAATCAGCTCCCGACTAAGATCAAAACGATAACGACCACTGACAGGGATTAGTCAATCTAACGACAGATCAAACAGTCGTGGTCGACTGATTTATCGCAACAATTTAACGAGCCGTTAATCTTTCTTTGTTGATTTCATTTTTTAAACAATGGAATTTCTCATTGTTTGTTTAATTTAGATAGAGTAATTAATAATGATTAAGTGATTTAAACTCTTACAATTTATACGAGTAAATTTTGTCAAGATTATCATTTTTTATTCGGCCTTCGTCTGTTTGTACGATTAAATTTTGTCAAAAGGGTATCATTTCATATTCGACCTTCACCTGTGTAATGGAAAAAACCCGTAGTAATAAGCGTACTCGTGTAGAATTAAGCCTGAAAGCAAAAGTAGAACTTATCAAAAGGAAGTGAGGGTAGAAGCCAAAAACAATTACAATGATGTGCCGATCTCCGGTCCTACGCTTCGTGAAAAAGTAGATTTAGAGAAAGACAACAATTCATTTTACAAGATGTACGTTGAAAGTGGTAGCGTAAATGACGACGTTGTGAAAGAATGGACTGATAGTGTACCTGATGTTGTCATTGGTTACGAAGCTCGGGATATCTACAACATGGATGAGAGAGGAGTGAATTATCGTGGCCTCTCAGATAAAACGATCTCTGTTCGTGGCTAAACTTGTTCTGGTGTCAAAATAGCAACATGTTTAGAAATTTGAACATTTCTCGTCTGTCGGTTACGTGAAGATCCAATAATAAAAAAGCCTGGATGACAGGATTATTATTTGAACATTTTTCGTCTGCCGGTTACGTGGAGATCCAATAATAAAATAGCATGGATGACATAATTTTTGTTTAAAGGGTGGTTGCAGGATTTTAATCGAAAAATGAAGATAAATAATGGAAGCATTATGAATTAAAAATTATAACGTGATCAAAGACTTTATAACATGCATAATTATTATGACGTGTTTTAACATTACATCTGTTATAAGTAATAAAGTATGTCTTTACTGTATATAATTTACCTAACACTGTCTGTTTTTCTTTGAATTTGTCTAAAGCATGCTCACTCAGTAATAAGACCAACTCACTATTAAGACCACATCTATATATAGACAGTCCCACATGTGGTCTTAATAGAGGGATTTCACTGTAGTTGTTCCGCAAAATAAGCCAGCAGTCTCAATCAAATGCACAATTCTAGCTTCTGGTTATTCCAGTCTACATACGCTTCGCACTCGGGAATAAGTTGAAGGTAAGGTTGAACACAACTGTCAAATAAATATATAATCAGTCCTCGAAATTAAGAATTTTCTATCACGGCACAAAAAAATGAAAAATGCCGTGCCAGAATGGTACTGCTACGGCACCATGGCATTTTTGGTATTTCAAAATCAATGCTTTTTTTTAATTTTTCAAGATGGATAAAATTTATTTATTCACGCCACAAAATTTGACGCGAAACGGTTATGTGTGGTTGCGCCTGCTCAAATCAAGACTAACCCCCGCACACTCCCAATGACACACATACACCTGTATAACTGAGATATTTAGACTAACTTGACTTGCACATTACGATAGAAGGAAATAGAAAAATAAAGTTGAACAATTCAGATCAATAGAATTACCCTATCATTAGAATTGGACAGATGTCAGAAATCCAAATATGTATTTGAAAATCAAAATTCCAAGAAATAACATTTTAGTAAATTTTCAAAAACAATTGAGAACGACATGGTTATCTCAATTTGACCGTTATCGCATCCACAATATCCCCGGCTGTACAAAAATATAACTTCATCGAAAATCGGTTGAGAATTGACATAATTAGGACCGATTTTCATTTGTGCATGTGAAAGAGTTACATCACTTCCAGTCTGTTCAAAACTTTCGCAATACATACTGTCTAAATCATGGGAAAATCAATATTCACAACTCTATCGGTTATAATTTCAGAGATCTACACTAATTGCAAAAGGAATACACAGACAGTTTTCCGAATGAGACAAAAAAAGTATCTGATATCATATGTCTTGGATAACAACCAAAACATCAAATTGTATTTACAAGCATTAATTATTCACAAAGGATTACAAGGGGCGACTTTCTTATAAATAGCTGCATCGGAGAACTTTACTTTCAATGGCATCATATGGTGACGTCATGTAGATAGGATGACTGCGATATTAATTTCAAGGGTAACTCAATTACTAAAATAAATTTTCACTCTAAAAGCATCAATCCCATATTTTGGTTAACTATTGCCACTTTGAAAATAGCTCTATATATATGCATTATACGTATGCAAAATGTTTCGGTTATGACCATTTTGGACTTTCGTCGATGTTCAGTAGTGGCATTTGTTTGCTACTCCTGACACTTTTGACCTCTAAACGTGCCAGCACAGTGGCGCCAATCTACTCTTATATATAGAATTCCTACTGCTAAGGGACTTTAGAATGACGTTCACGTCAGCCACTCAAATATGTAACTGGTTCAAAAATTAGTTAAATATTCTTTGAAATATCGTCAATTTTCTGGTTTAGTGCACGTTAAAAGACTTGACATCACCAAGATCAGATGTAAAAATTTAGTACTATTTACAGATAGAGTCCATGCTTAAACAACATTAGACATTCTGTTACAAGTGCAGTTGAAACATATATTTTTCATTGGATGATTAGCGAATTCAACTTTCCTTTTCATCGCGGGTTTTACTTTTATTACCCAATCACCATTAATTAATGAAATAGAAACAATAGAAATAAGTTGATTGATTTCTCGCTTGGGTTCGCTAATGCTGTTGCCGAGTATGAAAGGAGTATGAAAGGTCCGTGAGTTGATTCGCTACCATCAGCCACGTGCCGCGATTTGTTTCGCTAACGTCAAAAATGGGTTAAACAACATTAGACATTCTGTTACAAGTGCAGTATTCGATACTATTGCTACCAACTATCAAAATGCACTTGCTTATAAACAGCGCGAGATGTTGATTTAGTTGAGATGATTACGTTTATGAGATAATTTTGAAAAAGAAGCAACAATATTAATTCAAAGACTAATTATTACACACAGACATCAAATATTTCTGTTATAGGGTCACTAAACCAATATTTTGAGTAGAAGTAAACACTCATAGTTGAAATAACTTTTGTTCAAATATCGTCACTGTGAAAGGAAATGGGCACTTCAGGCCTTGAGATTTGACGGGCGCTCGCAAATTCAAACCGGCGAACACAAATTATCGTGCCAGCAAATTATTCAATTTTATTATTAACATCTATCATGGATGAATTCTCCCCCAAAAAGCCCTGGTCGATAATACGATGTCACCATCACATCGCTGTTTTTTTTTATTTAGGAGCAAAGTTATCTTCCGAGATATGGATTTATCATTTTAATGAATTAATGAGCGGTGCCGAGGTGAAGAAACACCAGCGAGGCTGGAAAGGAAACGTGAAATTTAGATCAGTTGTAAAAAAATATGTAGATGCGCATTTCTGCATATTTATTTCACAATTTTTCCAAAACTATTTAAAAACATTGACAGTTATTTGTAAAATTACTTACAAGACTATAAAACCAACAAATATTCAAAATACAGTGAAAAAATGTAATCTTTTTGTCTCCATTACAACCTCTATGTAACTCCAAAAATAGTAGCCAATCATAATTAGCGATTTACAAGTACATTCAACATGGCAGTAGAGACGATAAAGTATTATAATCTATCAAAGAGAGGCTTGTTTTTGTTCATTCATGTAACTTGATAGTAAATAAATAAGACGCACACAAGCTGACATACAGTAGCATAATTTGTGATTGAAATGCATATATTGGAAGCCCAGTAATATCTGTGTACAAGTTTAGTGGACTACCTACTACGGCATAGGTCGTAGCCCTCGCATCATACAGACAAATGTCCACACGTCGTTATAACAGTAATGTAAATATAATTTGAGGTTGTCCCACCTTTCTTAGAGAAACAATGAATTCATGGAGCTGTCAAAATGTAATCAAGTCAATACTATTTCAAAATAAGATTTCATTTAGCACCTATTCTTTTTAAACTACTTCACTATATATTTGTAGTACAAAAATGACTTCCTTAGCTTTATGATTCTGGAATATAAATGGGCTTTTGACTAAATTAAACAGTACTAAAATTAAAGATAGGTTGCCAGGCAACGAAACATACGCCCACAACAGCTAAGTCGTCCGGGCAGTCAACAAGGGTTGTCGCATATTGTTTCTTTTATCAGTAAGGAGAACATTTACAACACATGATAATCTTATTACGAGCCCATTAAATAATTATCAGAAATGATTAGAATAGTTTTGATGGTTTGTCTCAAGGCCTTTGTTCACAAGATATTTCAAAGTGATCAAGTGCCAGATATCACTGAAAATCAAATAGGATTCTTCGTCTCATGACCCTAAACACTGTGTACAAATTTAAAGTCAATCGGATATTAACTTTAGCCTTTAGAGCGTTCACAAGATTTTTCAAAGTGATCAAGGGTCATAACTCTGGTAGTAATTATCTCATATCACCGAAAATCAATAGGCTTCTTCGTCTCATGCCCTTAAACTCTGTGTATAAATTTAAAGTCAATCGGATAATAACTTTAGCCTCTAAAGCGTTCACAAGATTTTTCAAAGTGATCAAGGGTCATAACTCTGGCAGTAATTATCAGATATCAACGAAAATCAATAGGATTCTTCCTCTCATGACCTTAAACACTGTGTATAAATTTAAAGTCAATCGGATATTAACTATAGCCTCTAGAGCGTTCACAAGATTTTTCAAAGTGATCAAGGGTCATAACTCTGGTAGTAATTATCGGACATCGCTGAAAATCAATAGGCTTCTTCGTCTCACGACCTTAAACACCGTGTATAAATTTAAAGTCAATCAGATATTAACTTTAGCCTCTAAAGCGTTCACAAGATTTTTCAAAGTGATCAAGAGTCATAACTCTGGCAGTAATTATCAGATATCACCGAAAATCAATAGGCTTCTTCGTCTCATGACCTTAAACACTGTGTATAAATTTAAAGTCAATCGGATATTAACTATAGCCTCTAGAGCGTTCACAAGATTTTTCAAAGTGATCAAGGGTCATAACTCTGGTAGTAATTATCGGATATCGCTGAAAATCAATAGGCTTCTTCGTCTCACGACCTTAAACATCGTGTATAAATTTCAAGTCAATCGGCTATTAACTTTAGCCTCTAGAGCGTTCACAAGAAATTGTGGACGATGGACGGACGGACGGGGGCGACGGCAATATACGACCACATTTCCATGTGGGCGTATAAAAACGACCTGTTAAGGGCCATAATACATTTGGATATTATATGCTTCGTAGAAACCTGGACTACCCAGGAACATTCAAATATTGATCTACTTAAAAATGTGTTTAATGGTTATACAGGCATATCTACTAGTAGAAAGGGGGGAAATCCAAAGGGGGGCTGTACAATTTACTTTAAAGACAAATTAAAAAGTGGTGTCAAATTCATTAAGTCTAAAGATGACATTATTTGGGTCAAACTTTTAAGATCTGTATCACAACTACCATATGATGTTTATATAGCAGATCTATATCCCCCCTCAAAATTCTTCCATTTGTCACAGCAGAAATTACAACCTATTTGATACTTTCGAGAAAGATATTTTGAAATACAGTAAACTAGGCCAAATTCTTCTTGGTGGTGACTTCAATGCGCGGACCCACAACTTAATGGATATACCAACTACTGACCTTAAAAGTGATATAAATAACACCTACCCCCAAATAATTTATAATGATCTCCCAAAAAACCTGTTACTCAATTTAAGAAACAACAAAGACAGTACAATAAATAAATGGGGAAGGGAACTTATACAGCATTGTAATAATACTAATATTTGTATTCTCAATGGACGAAGTCTGGGAGAACTGGTAGGGGCCCACAATTGCATAACATATAATGGATGCAGCGTAGTTGACTATATATTGACTGGCCTCTATTCGAACTCAATCTTCCGTAGGGTGAAACGGTGATAGAGTCAAACGCTTTTTTAAATCCGATAAAAATTGTGACCTACAGAGGGACCTAGGCGATTTTTCGGACAATCAGGGGCCATAATTCAGGAAGTTACGATCCGATATGCGCAAATAGCGAAAGGAACCAAGATCTTTGGGTTATAACTATGCATTTCAAGTTTCATCAAAATCAAATTAAAATTGTGACTTCTACAGGGTCCACAATACTCCACAACCATGATATACAATTTTTTAACAGTATTCGCGTACAAACGGCAGCCATTTTGAATGGCAATTTTATCCGATTTTCCCGAAATTCGAACTCAACCTTCCTTACGGTGTAACGATAATACAATCAAACGTTTTTTTCAATCGGATAATAATTGTCACCTCCAGAGGAACCACAAGCTAAAAGATAGGCTGGCACTGCCAGGCAGGATACGCCCACATTTTCGAGAGATGGATAGAGAACAAGCAATACCGAAATTGATTTTTCCTACATCATTAAGTCCTGTATTTCATACTGTATTGGGAGCAACCATTTAGTTGGTCAGTTCCAGTCTGATATTCATGAAATTCGAAGCAGACAACGATTATGGTGTGACAGTACACAACCTAGAAATGTGACTTTTCATCAAAATCGGATAAGAATTGTGACCTGTAGAGAGTCCACAACCATGATATACCATATTTTTACACTATTCGCATACAAACGGCGACCATTTCGTCCGGCAATTTTGGTACGATTTTCACGAAATTAGAACTCAACCTTCCTCATCAAAATCGAATTAAAATTGTGACCTATACAGGGTCGTTATTTTACCTATTACAAATATTTCAAAGTCTTGACAGATTGTTTCATACACAAGACTACCGAAAGGTCTCTAGATAGAGACAGTTAAAGAAAAATCGCTGAAGCAGTTTTCGAGATAAAGGCGTCCAAAAAGGCTCCAAATCAGAAAATACTTGATTTCCAGAGTGTCATATTTTGCTGCTTGGCCATAGTATCCGTACAAATTGGGCATCATACGACAGTCATTCCCCGAGCCACTCAACGAAAGCTTAATTTGTTTAATCCATTGATACTGGAGGGAGAAATCGAGTTTTTCCTCAATACACCCACTTTTTGCGTTTTTTTTTCGAAATATCGGGCATTATTTCGACTACTTCTTGCTTTAAAAAAAGGTCTGACTATATAGCTTTATGTTCCAGAGCTTAAAAAAATATCGGATTATTCTTTCTAAAAAATATAAGGGTTCGGGGAAATGGCAGAAAATTCGAAAAAAATCGAAAAAAAAAGAGCGATAACTCGAATGCAACTTATATTTCTGAAATCAGATGCTTTTCAGGTATCCCAAAATGTAGGTCAAATTTGAAAATTTTGAAAAAAAAAAAAAAATGTCTCTTTTGTCAGTTTTGAATGCTAGAAGTCAGCGACGAAGTTTCAAAATTTTCAACTGCTATCATCCGAGAAAAGACTCAGGGTTTCCGAAAATGTCATTTGTATGAAAATAGGTACAGAATTGACGAATCTACGGCCGTTTTTTAATTTATTGGTACCGTACGAAATTCGGTCACTTCCGGTCTGCGCTGAAGTTTCAAAAGTGATTTAATGAGTAGCCACCACCTAGTTTCCAGATAGAATATTTGGTTCCAGATCGATATCTGTTTTCAATCATGGAGAAATAGGCTCCTGCGATAAATAATAATAATTTTAGTAAAAACAATAGTCTTTCAGACAAAGTCTGAAAGCCTAATAATCTTAGTAATAACAATAGCCTTTCACAATGATGAAAGCCTAATTATCTTAGTAATAACAATTTCAATGGTGAAAGCCTAAATATTTACAGAACATACACTCTCTTTACAAGTCCCTAGAAATTATTAACGATAATCCATGAGCTACACGTTGACATGCATTTCTACCACTTGGCAATACCAATCGATAAATTAGTGGGTATAAAGCAAAGTGTTTCTGTGGAAAATATTAGAAATAGCATCGATCAAAGTGTGATAATTAAAGCTGATTAACCGATAATCCCGATGTTATTGTAGTATGTGCAAAGAAATCTTGAGGTTCTTTGGTGGATGATGAAAAACATGAGTTGTCAATCATTGAAAAGGGCGGCGAGTTTATCGCACTGCCACTGTTGGGTTGACTTCTGGCGACATGTTCACGTGGAAGTCTGCGTTAATTCATTTGTGATTTAATGAAGATGCATTACCTGTGATATGATTTGCGAGTTCTGATTGTATAATTACCTGGGACGTGATTTACCGATTTCTGACCTATTTGTCAATGGTGGAATACTATGCAGCAGTGTTGAATTCAAAGTGGTTTTATGGAACATGGCCTCAAGAAATGCAGAATATGAGTATAATGTTCAGGAACTTTTCCCAATTGTTCTTGCAATTGAACATTGGGGACCTTTATTGCGAAATCATAAAATCCTCCTGTTATCTGACAATGAGTGTGTTGTGTTTGTTATAAACAAAGCCACTTCAAAGTGTCCGCATTTAATGAAATTGCTCCGTCAATTAATATTTTCTGCCATGAAGTACAATATATTTGTCAGGTCAAAACACATTCCAGGGAAATCTAATTGCTTGTCTTGTTTTAAATTTCAGCAAGCCAGGCTCTGGGTTCCATGGTTGGATGCCAATCCTCAGGTTTTGGATCTAGATCTCTTGAAAATCTAACACCATCTGCACTTAATTTAATTGGCGCAGCTTTAGCTCCATCTTCAATTAACTTATTTCTGGGCATGGATAGGATTTGTATCGTTTTGTAAAGACAGTCACCTGTCTCCAGGTTTCCCTCTGCCTAATTAATTACTTTGCTAATATGTTTTATTCTGGTTTCTCACTAAGTACAATCACATCCCATGCATCTTTTCTAGTGTTTGTCCAAAAGCTGTTAGGATATCCGGATACCATTAATTCTTTTATGTTAAAGAATCACTTAAAAGGTGCTTGGAAAATGCACATACCTTCACAATCACGCTTGCCGATTACTTCTGAAATACTGACGCACATTATTTGCGCTATTCCAACAGTGATTTCCCTGAAATACCATTGCGTTTTGTTGCGAGCAATTTTTTCGCTGGCGTTTGCAGGATTTTTCCGATTAGATCAATTGGTTTTCAACAGCAGGGACATGCAGAAGAATCGATTCGAACTATGGGTCGCTGGAAAAGTTCCGCAGTTAAATCATACATCCAACAACCCATTTTGCTGACATAGATCTCCCGAAAGGGGGTTACCCGATATTCCGGTTCACAATTATTAAGTTGGATCAGTGTAGTCTGATACTTATGTAGGTATGGTTTGGTTAGCTACACAGTTATTTGCCTTTTACTTCAATTATATAAGCAAGTGTGTTGCTGTGCCTCTATATTGTGCTGATAAGATGTGATTTTTATATATCTATTGTACATAAAATTGTCCCTAAATGCCAAAAATTATTATATGTATGTCATGACTGTTTTCCTGTATATACATTATAGGCTAACTAAATGCCAAAAATTATTATATGTATGTCATGACTGTTTTCCTGTATATACATTATAGGCTAACTAAATGCTAAAAATTATTATATGTATGTCATGACTGTTTTCCAGTGGCTTTTAGCTTTTTTAGTGTTTCCTGTATATATACATTATAGGCTAACTGACCTCGGTGCAGTTAGCATTAGTTATTGATTGTAAGTGGGTATATATAACTTGCCCCTGTTTTAACCGGTACTGCGTAGGTGGTCTTGACTCTTGTTTATTTAGTTCTCAATTTTATTTTCTTTAGTTCTCACATTTGTTACTGTAATTTGCATGTAGTAAAGTTAGCCAGTAAGCTTAAGTATGTCAATCACTGTTCCTTATTTGTTGTAATATTTTTGGTTATCATACGGATGGTGTCGTTAGGTTTGGGCACGACATCAGAAGTTGTGATGTGTTTGGCCTTTTATTTGTTTAATTTAAAGCCAAACCATCAGTTTTAAGACTGAAATATGATTTTATTTTGTATTATTTTTTAAGCGGTTTCTTGTGACTAATGGCTTATTATTAGGTAGATCATATTAGCCAGACTTTGATCAAACCGTGATTTAATAAAAAATCCACCTGATTAAGTAAAAATTGATTGGTGAGTGAAGCTATATCCTACCAAAAAAGAAAATAAATTTGTCCATACTGTGACAGCCTAGTTACGAATATATTTAGATACCTGAAAACGGTTTTAATTAATATATGGACTGATTTTCTACTGTTTTATGTATTTCAGAAATGTGTTTTCATAAAAGATGATGTTTGAAAATGGTGTGATAGTCATATGTGCAGAATTTCTTGAAGATATTTGCCAATAAAGATTTGAGTTGAGGAAGATCATGGAGCACAAAAATGAAAAAAGTACACTGGAATATTTATACGCAGTAATTCGCCTTGATAATTCAGAGGGGGTTTATTGTCCATTCGACCACACTTTTCGACCAATCAGAATCGAGGAAATTTCTAATTTGTGCTACAATAGTGTTTATACATGTAGTATTCTTTGTTATTCATTGATAAATGATATTTCATTTGATAAGTCATTAATAAATGACATTGTACACCATCCGTTCCTTTGTTTTTTCATTAATTTGTTGTGGGGGATGTGGGGTTAGTTGAATGGAAACATAAATACACATTATTGCCAATAATGAATTTAGTGTTACAGTGCTTGTCCATGTTTGGTTACTCTCGACAGTCCTCGTCTATTCCATATATACATGTATTACTGATTATGTAAATGAGCTAGGTCCCCGCGTGTTTTTCCCGCTCTTCGTCACAACAGAGTTAGCTGTGCCACAAACAGGACATATGTGTTGATCCACGATAATAATCCTCCAGGGGCGTAAAAATTCACTGTTGATTTAGCAATATCGTTTGATATCGTTCTTCTGCAGTCAACATTTTATTGACTTACATAATTACGTAACATCAAGGCTGTGATCAATCATTGATACTGTTTGAAGCCATTCCATAGTCCTATCTAAAAATGACCGACAGCTTGTCTATAGAGATCGACAAATATTAAAGGGACAATCCCGATAAGAACAGAGTCTCAAAAATTAAAGTCCGAGTATTTATGAAATTTATGGACCAAAATATAGTGGCATGGTGTATTAACCTTGTCTCATAATTTCAGCTCAAAATATTGAGTCGTTTGGGCGTGAACGTCAACACTGCTTATCCAGACAAGTAACTCTTTTAAGATTTCGGGTAAATTTTTTCATTGGGTGACCGGATAATCGATTGACATTTTTTGAGAGGTCTATACAGTGAATGACCCATGCACTGTACTTGATAACAAAAGGTAAATTTCACCTACATATTATTTTTATAGAAAAAAGTCTGGTTTTATCCAGATACTGTATAATACAAAGGTCTCCATTTCCAGATGAAGATCGTCAGGTTTAAATTATTTACAAGCGTATCACAAATATCGGGTTAGTCCGGTTAGTAGGTGGGCCTTAGGTTATGGATTTTAAAGGATTTTAACACAAAATTAAGCAGTTTTATTCCCCAAAAAGTTATCGGGATGGCCCTTTAATAGCAACTTTTTGGCGCCAGTGTAAAAGTCTTGCGAGATTATCACACTTCCATAATAATGTACATTGCGACGTCCTCTAGCGATGCTTGCTTGTGGAAATCTATTTTCATTCATTTGTGATTTAAAGAAAATATATTACCTGGGATGTGCTTTACCGATTTCCAACAAATAGTCACACGTACAGGTGGAAAGCTATGTTCATTCTTTTGTGATTTAAAGAAAATACATTACTGAGATGTGCTTTACCGATTCCCGATCGTATAATAACATTGGACGTGATTTACCGATTTTTGATGTTTGTCAATGGTGGAATCATTCTTTAATAGATAATGGAAAATAGGTTGCCAGGCAACGAAACATACGCCCACACAGCAGCCAAATCGTCCGGGCAGTCAACAAGAGTTGTTGCATTTTAAGTAATCATCAAAAAATCATAATTCAAACTCACCCATCACCCATTTAAATCAGATAATAATTGTGACCTCCAGAGGGACCACAAGCTAAAAAGGGTGATTTTTCGTACAATCAGGGGCCATAATTCAGCAAGTTACAATCCGATAAGGGCAAATATGCAATGGAACCAAAATCATTAGGTTATAACCCTCTATTTCAAGTTTCATCAAAATTAGTTCAAAATTATGACCTCTATAGGGTCCACACCACAACCTTGATATAACATATTTTCACACTATTCGTGTACAAACGGCAGCCATTTTGTCCGTCAATTTTTGTCCGATTTGCACGACATTCACACTCAACCTTCATAACCATGGAACGGTGCTATAATCAAACGTTTTTTTAAATCGGATAACAATTTTGACCTCCAGAGGGACCACAAGCTAAAAAGGGCGATTTTTCGGACAATCAGGGACCATAATTCAGGAAGTTACGATCCGATGGGCGCAAATATCGAAAAGAACCAAGATCTTTGGGTTATAAACATACATGTCAAGTTTCATCAAAATCGGTTCACAATTGTGACCTCTATAGGGTCCACAACCTTGATATAACATATTTTCACACTATTCGTGTACAAACGGTGGCCATTTTGTCCATCAATTTGGGTCCAATTTTCACGAAATTCAAACTCAACCTTCATAACCATGGAACGATAATATAATCAAACGTTTTTTTAAAGTTACGATCCGATTGCTGCAAATATCGAAAGGAACCCAGATCTTTGGGTTATAAACATGCATTTCAAGTTTCATCCAAATCGGTTCAAAATTGTGACCTCTACACTGTTCACAAGCTTAAAAACGTGATTTTTCGTACGATCAGGGGCCATAACCCATGAAGTTACAGTCCGATACATGCCAATATCAAAAGGAACCGAGATCTTAGGGTGATAAACCTATCTTTTAAGTTTCATTGAAATCGGATAAAAATTGTGACCTGTAGACTTCACAAACAATTGTGGACGGACGAATAGGGGCGAGGAGCAGGGGCGACGGCAATATACGTCCACATGATTTGAAACATACCTTAAACAATGCGGATATAAAAATAAAGTCATCAAAAAAGAATTTAACAAAGTCCATCAAAAAAGCAGAAATGAATTACTACAATACACTATTAAAGATTTTAATGTTAAGAAAGTTATACCTTGGGTAACTACCTATGACCCCCGTCAACCTAATTTATGTACCTTAGCTCAAGACACTTCAATTTTAGACACTAGTGCCCGTATGTTTAAACTACTGGATAATTCTAAAATTGTAATTTCACAGAAAAAATGCAGGACCATTGGTCAGTTGATAGAAGTAAACAGATTGAAAAAAACAGAAGTGCCTGTAATTAATAATAATTTTTATAGAGGATGCAAACCTTGCAACAGACCCAAATGCAAAGCATGTGCAACTATGGAAACCACCCATCATATTACTAGTATAGACCCAAAATTTTTTTATATTAAAGCTAATTGTTTAAATTGCCACAGTTCTTATGTAATATACTGTATAACTTGTCAATTTTGTAAAAAACAATATGTAGGCCAAACGATCACTCCTTTTAGCACGAGACTTAACAGCCATAGAAGTAACATTAAACTAAAAAATTAGAAAATCCCCCCACATTGCCCCACATTTTAATACACTCGGTCACGAATCTTATGTTTGCACTGTACTCGATAAAATCCCTCAGAATGATAGAACTAAACTTAATATTGCTGAATCACTTTGGATCCACAGATTAAATACTGTATGGTTTAAATGAAATGCCTGTAAATTAATTTTAATTTTTTTAACTTTACACCCTTTATAATTATTATGTCATCAATGTTATGACGTCATATTTACATTATGACATCACTTGTTACCATGACTAACCTTGAATTTCAACTGCATCATTTTTGTAACTTATATTCTCTGAAGAAGTAGGTTTTTACCTACGAAACGTTAGATACTTTAAAAGATGGTTTTGTGATACCTTTGACTTTGTTTTTATCCACTCCTACTACTGGTGTCACTGTATCAAGTTTATTATGACTTTGATCCTGTCTATGTTTATGTTATTTAAATGGTTTTGGATTCCTCTCACTTTATCATTCGTATTCACTAATTGTTTTAGAGGCACCATTGCATTGTCAACAGACAGATCACCATTTTTAGACATAATCATGAAACAGCACAAAGAATGAAGCATCAAGGTTAGTCAGATTTGAAGAACATCAAAAATTTCTAACCATATGTAGAAGCCACAAAATATTCCCGAAATGTCTAGAGATAAGTTTAAAACCTATTGTTGAAAATGACGCAGAATTATCAAAACTATGGGCATCAAGTTTCAACCAAGCCTCCCAAAAACTTAACCACATCACTATTACATTTCTCAGTAGAAAGATAAAAGAAACTAGAAAAAACTATAAGAGTGGAATCACTGAATTAAAGAATGTTTTTCACCTAAATAGTTTCATGGAGGAAATGAATAAAATTCAATCATCATGTGATAGACTCCGATTATCTCTTCAACATACTCACCATAATAAACTAGGTAATCTACTTGCTAATAAGGGGGATTCATCTGCTACTAAAAAAGTTACCACAAGAAAAAAGAAGACCAGAAGATTTAAACGCCATGATATAAAACTAGGTAAAACGAATAAGAAACTACTACTTGATGGAAAATTTGGCTGTATTATCCATAACCTCAGCTCTAAGACCCTCACACACTCAGAATACAGTCTACTTCAAAAAGGTCTTTCATTTTGTCCACTACCCCCTAAATTTGATCAAATCCAAGAAATTCAAAACCTTATATCTTTTCAACGCAGATTAAGACTTTCAGAATTTTTTCTTGACAAACCAGCAAAAGAAATTTTACCACCTTCCCTTTATATAAAGAGCAATTGGTCACCCCCTTCCAACAGAGATGAAGCACTTGAGTTACATTGTAAAAATCAGTATAGACTATTAAAAAATTACAGAGAACATAAAATAAGAAACAACCTCACTGAAGAAGAAAAACAAGCTATCTACTCCCTTAAAGCAGATACAGATATTGTAATTGGCAATGGCAATAGTGACAAAAGCGATGGCATAATTATATGGAACAAACATGATTATATTAACGAATGTTTTAAACACATGAATGACTTGAGCGTGTATCAAGAAGTACCCAGTGATAACTCCCATATGATTCATCAGAACCTTGAGAAAATAATTCTTAATTTGGCAATACCAGATAATGAAAAAAAAGCTATTCTTCACTGGCCTAAACAGCGAACCCCACAATTTTACATCTTAGGCAAAATACATAAGACTAAGAATAAAGGTGAAATCCCTCCAGGAAGACCCATTTGCAGTCATACTAACTCCCCTACAGCTAAAGCATCATATTGGCTTGACTGGAAATTGAAACCAATTGCAGAAGCCTACTGCACCAAAGTCGTGAAAGACACCACTAATTTTCTACAAAAATTACAAAATATAAATATAAGTAATAATACCTACCTACTCACATTTGATGTTATTAGTCTATATCCTAATATTCCTATACCAGAAGGAATAGAGGCCCTTAAAGTAGCTTGTGAAGAAGACAGCAATTTACACCCTACAGAAATCGACACTATCCTTCAACTAGCTAATTTTGTACTAACAAACAATGAATTTGAATTTAATGGAAAATTTTACCATCAAATTAGTGGAACTGCTATGGGGACCCCGTTTACAGTTACGTATAGTAATATTTATATGACTTATTGGTTAAAAAAATATTGGAATCATTTACCAAATAGACCAGATGAACACTTTCGATTTATTGATGATATATGGGCTATTTCATTGTCTACCCTCAAAGAATGTCATAATTTTTTAACAACCCTCAACCAACAGCACCCTAAAATCAAATTCACTATGAATATCAGTAATACTGAAGTCTCATTTTTAGACGTTAAGTCATCAATCATAACAACAAACTGGAAACTAATTTATTCTGCAAAGAAACAGCCAGACATCAATACCTTAAACCATCCAGCTGCCATCCTCATCATATCTTCAATTCAATAATTTACAGTGGAGCCATCCACATTAAGCGTATTTGCAGCAAACCTGAATGGACCAGCTACCATTTAACTAAAATTTGAAACATACCTTAAACAATGCGGATATAAAAATAAAGTCATCAAAAAAGAATTTAACAAAGTCCATCAAAAAAGCAGAAATGAATCACTACAATACACTATTAAAGATTTTAATGTTAAGAAAGTTATACCCTGGGTAACTACCTATGACCCCCGTCAACCTAATTTAGGTACCTTAGCTCAAGACACTTCAATTTTAGACACTAGTGCCCGTATGTCTAACTACTGGATAATTCTAAAATTGTAATTTCACAGAAAAAATGCAGGACCATTGGTCAGTTGTTAGAAGTAAACAAATTGAAAAAAACAGAAGTGCCTGTAATTAATAATAATTTTTATAGAGGATGCAAACCTTGCAACAGACCCAAATGCAAAGCATGTGCAACTATGGAAACCACCAATCATATTACTAGTATAGACCAAAATTTTTTTTATATTAAAGCTAATTGTTTAAATTGCCACAGTTCTTATGTAATATACTGCATAACTTGTCAATTTTGTAAAAAACAATATGTAGGCCAAACGATCACTCCTTTTAGCACGAGACTTAACAGCCATAGAAGTAACATTAAACTAAAAAAAATTGGAAAATCCCCCCACATTGCCCCACATTTTAATACACTTGGTCACAAATCTTATGTTTGCACTGTACTCGATAAAATCCCTCAGAATGATAGAACTAAACTTAATATTGCTGAATCACTTTGGATCCACAGATTAAATACTGTATGGCCTTATGGTTTAAATGAAATGCCTGTAAATTAATTCTAATTTTTTTAACTTTACACCCTTTATAATTATTATGTCATCAATGTTATGACGTCATATTTACATTATGACATCACTTGTTACCATGACTAACCTTGAATTTCAACTGCATCATTTTTGTAACTTATATTCTCTGAAGAAGTAGGTTTTTACCTACGAAACATTAGATACTTTAAAAGATGGTTTTGTGATACCTTTGACTTTGTTTTTATCCACTCCTACTACTGGTGTCACTGTATCAAGTTTATTATGACTTTGATCCTGTCTATGTTTATGTTATTTAAATGGTTTTGGATTCCTCTCACTTTATCATTCGTATTCACATGAAAATGTGGGCGTATAATAAAACAAAGTGGCTATTTTTACAGACCCGTAAACCAATACTGGCAGACTATTTTTATGGCGCTTCCCGTTACGCATGCGCATCGGGAAAATGACGGACTTTTAAGAAATTTACGGGCAATGACGTATTTAATAATTGACGTCAAAACTAGCAATGACAAACATTAACGTTACGGACCCGCGAAAGTGCACTTCAATTCCTAAAAATGGCCGACCTAATAGTTGGGCAGAAGTTCGAAGATTATGACTGTCTTTCAGCCTCCATTAAAAAGTGGGAAGCCGCGAACTTCGTTTGTTTATACATTAGAAGTTCGCGGACAATTGAAGCTACGTCAAAACTTGCGGCGAAAAGAATATTCAATTCTAAATTGAAATTTGGTGAATTGGACTATGCATGCATACCCACATAACAACATGACGTTACTTTTACGTAAAATTTACGTAAAAATGGTCAGTCAGTTTACCATCAGTTTGCTCATCTTCTTAATGAAAATGTAACGTCAGGAAATGATGTCACTTTAACGTAAAATTTACGTCATTTTTACGTTATATTTACTACATTTCCTGACGCAAATCTAACGTCAAGTTTACGTCATATTTTGACGTAAATCTAACGTAAAGTTTACGTTAGATCTACGTCAAAAAATGACGTAAATTTTACGTTAGATTTGCGTCAGAAAATGATGTAAAAATAAGGTAAAAATGACGTAAACTTTACGTTAGATTAACGTCATTTCATGACATTACATTAACGTTAAGAAGATGAGCAAAATGATTGTAGTCTGACCAACCATTTTGACGTAAATCTGACGTAAATATAACTTCAATTTTTGACGTTAATCTAACATTATTAAAAGTAACCGACCATTTTATGGAAATCAGGGCCATGATCCTCAGAGTAAAATGTCGACTCAACTAACCTGCAGACCCGGGATGGTACATGCAGTCACTAGGAATCAGGATTTCAGAACAGTAGGACTTTAAACCCCATTTCATTTCATTATATATCTAACATTAATTTTAAAATTTACATCACTTTCTTTTGTAAATCTTTAATGAGTATGTAGAAATACAACCCTTGAAATGTTAACAGTCAACCAATAACCTCTTGAAATCGCAAATTCATATAATTACAACAAAAAGTCAACATAATATCTAAATTTTATTTTTTAAAAATCTAAAAAATACAATTGTTAACAGTAATCATACATCGTAAAATGGTGATAATTGACACGAATACAAACAGGTGACCATACACAAACCATAACTATAAACATTTTTCTCGACAGCAGGGCTACGGCATACTCTTATATCCTATATAAAATTCCATCAAACTGCCAAGAAATGTTTCACACACACATCAAAGTGTACACAGTACCTTGTTTTTTTGTCCCATTCGTATGACTAGTCACCTATCCATGCCAGGTCTTCTGTCCTGCATCACTGACATTTGAAAATAATCAAGAAAAAGGTCTAAATTAGTCTTGTGAAAGTGTGGATATGCATATCAGAAAGGAAAACTAGGATATTGACCAAATTTGCCCAAAACCTTTACGTGTAGCCTCCATCTTGTTTGCTCAAGGCATTGATGGAATGAAATGAAATGAAATGGGGTTTAACGACCTATTCCGACGTGGCTAATGAAAATCGACATACTCTATACGGTGTGCCATCAGGGAATTTTGTCCACGCAGTGGCTAAGGCCTACTCCTATATCGCATTCGAACTACCTGGTGATCTTTTACATAAACACCAATGTTTTCACAAACGCACGGTCATTCATACCATCCAAACGACTAGACAGCTAAGGCCTACTCCTATATCGCATTCGAACTGCCTAGTGATCTTTTACATGCACACCAATGTGTACACAGACGCTCGGTCATTCATACCATCCAACAACTAGACAGCTTTCCTTGTCAGGCCCTCTGTCTTGAAGTTGGACACTAGATCCCTGCATTGGCTGAGAAAGTTAATCCAGATTTTCCAGTGTGGTTTCCTCTTGTCAGTGAAGTAGGATTGAGGGCCTAGCAAGGACAACTGTCTAGTCATTCAGATGGGACAAAAAAACTAAGGTCCTGTGTACACATTGGTGTGCGCGTAAAAGATCCCGGGCATCACGGTGGCTAAGTGCATAAGGCACTGGTTCGCTACCCTGGAGGTCGGGTGTTCGATCCCTGCATTGGCCGAGAGAGTTCATCTAGATTTTCCGGCGTGATTTTCCCTTGTCAGTAATGCAGAAGGAGGGCCTGACAAGGACAGCTGCCTAGTCGTTCGGATGGGACGAAAAACCGAAGTCCCAAATACAAATTAGAGTGCATGTAAACGATCCCTTGGCAGTTGGAATTAGGTATAAGAGTAGGCCGTAGCGTCACTGCCAGGGTAAAATTTCCCTCATAGTACACTGTATGGCGTATGCCCGTCTTCCATTAGCCCAGGTTAGGTGCAAAAGAGTATGACGTTAAACCCCATTTCATTTCATTTCATTTGGTAGTTGGAATTCTATTATAAGAGTAGGCCGTAGACCTGTCATCCAGACAAAATTCCCCTCATAGCACACTGTATAGCGTATGCCCGTCTTCATTACCCCATAGCATTTCATTTCAGAAATGAAGAATGAAGACAAGCATATACCACCCAGTGTACTATGAGGGAAGTTTTGTCTCGACAGCAGGGCTACGGCATACTCTTATATCTTATATTAAATTCCATCCAACTGACAAGAAATGTGTCACACACACATCAAAGTGTACACAAATACCTTGGGTTTTTGTCCCATTCTTATGACTAGTCACCTATCCATGTCAGGTCCTCTGGCCTGCATCACTGTCAATAGAAAATGTTCAAGAAAAAGGTCTACATTAGTCTTGTGGAAGTGTGAATATGCATATAAGAAAGGGAAACTGGGATATTGGGCATATTTGGCCAAAACCTATACATGTAGCCTCTATCTCGTTTGCTCAAGGCATTGATGGAATGAAATGAAATGAATTGGAGTTTTACGTCCTATTCGTGGCTAATGAAAAGGGACATACTCTATACAGTGTGCTATAAGGGAATTTTGTCCTGACAGTGGCTAAGGCCTACTCCTATATCGCATTCGAACTGCCTAGTGATCTTTTATATGCACACCAATGTGTACACAGACGCTCGGTCATTCATACCATCCAAACGACTAGACAGCTTCCCTTGTCAGGCCCTCTGTCTGGGGGTCCGGCACTAGATTCCTGCATTGAAAGTGAAAGTTCATCCAGATTTCCCAGTGTTATTTCCTCTTGTCAGTGATGCAGGAGGGCCTGACAAGACAGCTGTCTATTCATTCAGATGGTACAGAAAAACTGAGGCCTTGTATACACATTGGCATACCCTTGACAGTTGGAATTTGATATGAGAAGGCCATAGTGCAAAATTTCCCCGATAGCATACTGTATGGCGTATGCCCGTCTTCATTGGCCCAGTTCAGAGCAAAACAGTAGGTCATTACACTCTATTTTGTTTCATTTCATTTGGCTAGCCACAACACTGTTTTTTCACCCAAGACCACGTAAATACTTTATTTCGCACTTGTCATTTGTTATTATATCACAGGAGGTTAATCCCTTGAAATTCCCGCTCAAAGTTTTGTAAACGTTATTAGCACTCACTGCCAAGCATGGAACTTAAAGCTTTAATATTATTAATTCAAACATGTATCAACAAGTCTTCCTGTGGTCCAACAAATATTTTGATAGAAATTTGTTATCAAATGTGAATAAATTGGTTAACCAGTTGCGGTTAGTTTTTTGTTTCAAATAGGATATCTACATTTATTAAATGTATATGAAAACAGCCTTGATTCCCTTGTCATCGTGATAGTACGGTGGATGAGAACACTTTTCATCATAACGTCCACCGTCATTGAGTCCAGTGGTATGGCATTGATCCTACATTTGTACATGACAAGGAGTAAGCTGGTGTCACCTGGCTACCATTTACGTAACAAAGCCTTCAAAAAATCTTTTTGTAACTTCTTTCACATTAGTGCCATCAATACTGCTCAAATTTAGGATCTGTAAGAAAAGATTTTGCTTAGAGATAGAATAAAGAACATATATTATTCAAAGTATACATGAGAATTATTCAGTCTACACTGTCATTAAGGATGTACATTCAGGGGAGTGAAGGGCCATCATGTATGTAAAGACAGTTGTTATGGCTATATATTATAGGCCTATATATAGAAATGGTTACGTAGGTTTTTTTTTTAAAAAAAATTGAAGTAGGCTGTATATTTAGACTAAGACTACAATTGTATTCTTCTGTGTCATTACCACTGTTGAATAATACCTAAAGTGAAAAATGTTTGATTCCCGTGATTTTGAAACAGGATTTTTTTCGTTTATAGTTTAGATTGTGTATAAATCGTGCAGCTACAAAGTTTTACATTCAGAAAATAACAGGCCATCTAATCTTGTGACTTTATTTTTACCGTTGTTTTTTTAGTAAAATTGTCAACAGCCATTATTTGCTGAATTTAAGGTTCTACAAATTATATTTAGACGGATGTTTGTATGTAAAAAAGACACTTACTTTCCTATATGCTTCTTCTAACTTTAAATCAGGGCACCATTTCTTTTTTGTGTGAAATAAATAGTATTTTGCCCAAAATCTCCGACATTCTATCGCTTTTGGGCGCCATCTTGCTATACCCACAATTCCGTTCGCTTTGATTATTCCCCCAATACGGAAGCCGTTTATACGTATTTTCGATAATGGAATATAGAATGTAATCTGTTTCCGTGTCCTCTGCTAGATTTTATATTAGCTATACTTAATATTATAAGAATAATCCAATAGAGAAATTTTAATTTTCAGATGTCTTTTATCGGGGACGATATATGTCGACTAGATCTATAGATTCCGGAAATAACTAGTTCGAACTAGTTCTTGACTCGAAGTGAAAGTCTTGTAAAATGTGTTTTCGGTTGAAGTTTATTGCACATTCCAATTCACTCATATTATTATACGAGGCCCTATATACAATAAATTTGATAAGCTTTATATTTGTCTGGTTTTACACCTTATTTAATGTTTTAATCAGATAAGATTCATTCTAAGAACATATTATTATATTATATGGGAAGATGTAAAGACAAGCTAAAAGCTTTTAATCAACCCATCTCCTTATATTATTGGGTCATACAAAATGAAAATACAAAATGTATAAATATATTTTCACTTTTAACATTGACTTTTTAGTTTTTTAAGGATGAGTATTATAAAATATAAAAAAAAGGGTTGGCATATGTGTAAGTTGCTCCACAACATTTGGGCTGGAAGATCTTTCAGGCAGGGCAAAAAGAATAATATCTTACTGGTATAATATTTGTGGGGATTTTTGTTTTACCTTACATGTAGCACTATTTGACAAAATCTTATCTTAGTCCTGAAATGACATAGTTTATGTTGAGTGGACATTAAACCCCATTTTTTTTTCTCGCTCCCTTTTTGATGGTGCCACAGCCAGTTTTTTGTATGTGTGGGTAAGACGCTGTCTCGTTAGCCTGGAGGTCGGGTGATCGATCCCTGCACATTGGCTGAGAAAGTTCATCCAGATTTTCCGGGGTGGTTTCCCCTTGTCAATGATGCAGAATGGCGGGCATGACAAGGACAACTGTCTAGTCGTTCGGATGAACGAAAAAAAAACCTGAGGTTCCGTGTACACATTGGCGGGCATGTCAAAGATCCCTTGGCAGTTGGAGTTTGATATAAGAGCAGGCCGTAGCGCCGCTGTCTGGGCAAAATTTCCCTATAGGCCCATCTTTATTAGCCCAGTTTATGAGCAGAACAGTAGGACGTTAACCTCATTTCATCCAGATTTCCTGACGAGGTTTCCTCATCTTGTCGTTCGAATGGGACAAAAAAAACTGCATGAGGTCCTGTGTACACATTGGCGTGCACGTAAAGTAAAAGATCCCTTGGCAGTTGGAATTAGATTTAAGAGTAGGCAATAGTGCCGCTGCCCGGGCAAAATAACCCTCATAGCACACTATATGATGTAGACCTATCTTCATTAGCCCTGTTTACGAGTAGGACGTTAAACCTTATTTCATTTCATTTTACTTTTTTGTTAATATTTTGTCTATAAATAGTCTACAGTTTCCAGTTAGTAACAGTTTTTGTTGCATCTCGGTATGATCCCCCATTGTACCTCTTGATTAAATAACCATACCAGTGTGTGCACATTTTACCAATTGATAAATAATCAGAATTGTTTCATGTCTGAGTCCCAGAGGCAGAGCCACATCAACTTTTCGTGTTTTTTTTTTTTGAACTTGGTATATTTATTCCTTATGCCATAAGGATATTAACAACTATCAATTTCGGTGCATGGCTCAACACCTAGGGGTGGTGCCACACCCACTTTTTAATGTTTTATCCATAATATTATACAATTATTAACATATTTTGTTAAAGTTGCCTAAAAGAACGCTTAAAATTTAGTAAATTTGGTTAACTTAAATGGATTTTTTTGATTATGGTTGGATAGCCAACAATCAAAAACTAACATTTATTTAATCGTAGTTATCCTGATATTAAACTGACATTTGTTTACGTAATTGTTAGTATCCTAACATTATAAAACTGACATTCTTTTCCGTTAGACAATGTGGGTGAGGCGCTGGCTCGATAACTTGGTAGTCAGGTGTTCGATCCCTGCATCTCGATATTCCGGCGTTGGTTCCCCTTGTCAGTGAAATGGAAGGGAAGGTCTGACATGGCCTATTCATTCGGATGGTCCAGAAAACTCTGGTTCCATGTACACATTGGTGTGCATGTTAAAGATCCCCTGGCAGTTGGAATTAGATATTAGAGTAGGCTGTAGTGCTGCCGTCGGAGAAAAAGTTCCCTCATAGCACACTATGGCGTATGCCCATCTTCAATTAGCCCAGGTTAGGTGCAGAAAAGTAGGACGCTACGCCCCATTTCTGCGAAAAAGTTCCTTCATAGCACACTGTATGGCGTATGCCCATCTTCAATAAGCCCAGGTTAGGTGCAGAAAAGTAGGACGTTAAACACCATTTCATTGCATTTCATGTCTGATAGAGAACAAGTGTTAGGTTTATGTTAGATTCACATTAGAAACTTATGTTAGAATTATGACATAAAACTAACGTTACATTAACGTTAGATAAGTAACGTTATGTTAACGTTAGAAAATTAACGTTAGATTTACGTCAGAAAACTAACCATAATCTAACGGTTAGAAACATGACGTAAAATTTATGTTAGATTAACGTTAGAATTATCACCAATAACACATATATAATTATTTTGTCTGAATTCCGACTATTTATCAATTGTTAGACTGTGCACACACTGATATGGGTACTTAATCATGAAGTATTTAAAGCGACAAAAACTGGTAAGAAAACCGTCATAAAGTTTACGTTAGATTTAAGCCTAGTCATTTGGATGGGCCAAAAAACCCAGGTTCCATGTACACATTGGTGTGCATGTTAAAGATCCCTTGGCAGTTGGAATTCGATATTAGAGTAGGCTGTAGTGCCGCCGTCGGAGAAAAAGTTCCCTCATAGCACACTATGGCGTATGCCCATCTTCAATTAGCCCAGGTTAGGTGCAGAAAAGTAGGACGCTACGCCCCATTTCATTGCATTTCATTTCCGATAGAGAACAAGTATTAGGTTTATGATACATTCACATTAGAAACTTGTGTTAAAATTATGACATAAAACTAACCTTACATTAACGTTAGAGAACTAACGTTATATTAACGTTAGAAAATTAACGTTAGATTTATGTCAGAAAACTAACCATAATCTAACGGTTAGATACATGACGTAAAATTTATGTTAGATTAACGTTAAAATTATCACCAATAACACATATATAATTATTTTGTCTGAATTCCGACTATTTATCAATTGTTAGACTGTGCACACACTGATATGGGTACTTAATCAAGAAGTATTTAAAGCGACAAAAATTGGTAAGAAAACCGTCATAAAGTTTACGTTAGATTTACGTCATTTTCTGACGTAAAAGTAACCATAACCATTATGACGTAAAAGTAACGTAAATTTAAACGTAAAATTTTACCATTATTGGACGCTAACCATAATCTAACCATAATGACGTAAAAGTAACGTAAATCTAACCATCCATGTTTACTGGGTACACAGTGGCAGAAAATTAAAGTCCAGGTCTAAAGGCGAGCGCTCAAATCAGAGGTAATTGAGTGACTTTATCAACGTTTATTATATTATATTATTCACCCGTAAGTTCGGAGTGTTTATTCATTCAGTCATTATAATTATATTAATTATGATAGGCCTAGTTAGTAGTGGTGATCATTGTTTCCCCGCCAGGCAGTACGTGTTACTAGTGTCAGTGTACATTTATGCAGACGTCAACCAAAACAATAGACTCGATTAAGCAGATAAAACGGTCACTCGACTCAAACGGTCCACCATAGTTTTAAGGGCGGGCCTGTTGCTTTCAACATTTTGCCGGTTTCAAGTGTCTAATCTGTTCTGTGCTAGCTTTGTATTGGGTTTTATATGTGTGTTGTAAAATTGCCTAGTCTCTCTTAGTAAATAATGGACTGGGCTAGTTTCAAAAATGGACTGGGCCAATGCATGTGCTGGGAGAAGTGATAAAAGTCCAGTTTCATATCATATACACATGCTCAGACTTATATCTTGTTTTGATATTAAAGCGGGAATTTCATATTTTCCAAGAAAGTCAAAACATATTTATTTCTATGTCTTTTGCTCAATAGGTTGTCAACTCGATCACTATTATACAATCTTAGGCATTATTTTTCACACTGAAACATCTTTCACATCAGAATTAATAACACAATTTAATGTTGAAAGTGATATTTTTGTCAATTTCTCAACTGGCAATAGTGAATTATAGGATTATTCTTTAAAGCTGCAATTTCATATTTTTAAGTTATAATATTAAAATAAAGCCTTAAAAAAGATGGTACTATAAACAGCCCTACCCTGTTAAAGAATAATCCTATAATTCACTATTGTTAGTTGAGAAATTGGCTAAAATATCATTTCCAACTTCAAATTCAAACGTTTGAAGTTAGCTATTGTATGGGGGGGGGGGGGAATTGAAAAACAAGGGAGGTTATTGTGTTATTATTTCATGTGTGAAAGATTTTTATGTGTGACAATTAAAAGTAAAAGTATGCTCAAAGTAAAAGCCAACAAGAAACTGGTTCAACAGCATATACAGTCAATAACTGGACAAAATGTCATACTGAAAGACCTCCACAACATTGTTTCACATCTTCGACCTGGTCATCGTAACAATTTTGAAGAGCTTCTTGCCGAGATGAAGAAAAGTGCAGGTTAGTTTTGTGTCAGACTGGGTTAATAAAAAATTGTTGCTCAAATCAAAATGTCCTGAAATAGAAAATCGGTCATAAATTAATTTAAACTGTTTTCAGGTATCCTAAAATACAAAATACAAATGTTAATACAGCTTCTGGATTCAATAATTAAATTAGTAGACATTGATAATTTTGTGTAGGGTCCTAAATAAAACTCCTAATATAATATTAGAGATGGCTACACAATTAAAATAATTAATAAAGGCTAAAAACTTACCAATTTTTATAGGAAACTGTCAAAGCGAAGTCATTTTCCTGCCAAGAGTTACACCCCCCTTAGTTTTGCAGGAACTGATTCAATCACAGCTGGTACAGCTGACTAAAACACTATAATAAGACTAACTTCCTATACTTCTAAAAATGTTCAAACGTTAAAAATATCTTTTTTGTGATATCATAATTCATTTAAGATATTTTTAAGGTAATCCTGTTGATAAGGTAGTGAGTGCTTTGATATAAATGTAGTCATCAGGAAGTAGTAATAATAGTATAGTATTGTCTTTTACCAGGCAAGGAATTAACCATTTCCTACCGTGAAACCTAATAGCAGCACCTTCCTCTTCTTATTGCTTGTAATTTGATAATGATAAACTGTTTTCTCATGCAAGTATTAACATTTATTTACAGGGGCAACAGTGGATGCATTCACGGACAGTGATGATACCCTTCAAGCTATTTCGTTCCAGACGGAAGAAATGAGAAATACATTTTCAGCTTATCCAGAGCTCTTACTGATTGATGCCACTTACAAGCTTAACGATTTACGTATGCCACTTTATGTACTTATGAATGTGGATGGGAATGGAGAATCAGAGGTTATTGCTCTTTGGCTCGTAGCAACAGAAGATAGAATGACAATATCAATGTTAGTAAATAAGTTCAAGGAAAGGAATCCAGATTGGAAGGATATTACAGTCATCATGGCTGACAAAGATATGGTAAAAAGAGACGTACTTACAGAGAAAATGCCAGGGGCGGACATCCAAATATGTCTTTTCCATGTAATGAGGAGCCTTCGGAGAGAGGTGTCAACAGACAAACTTGGCATCTCTGCAGGGGAAAGAGATATGTCCTTGGAGTTTTTAACTAAAATTGCCCATGCATGCAGCGAGGAAGAATACCAGGCATTTTACGATGAGTTCACTAATTCAGTACCTCGATGTGTGATCGAATACTTCCAAAAAAATTGGCACGCAATTCGACAACAATGGGTTGAGGGACTAAAGAATGAAAAGGCTAGTTTCTTAAATAATACCAACAATCGCTTGGAATCCACAAATCAAAAAATCAAACAGGTGGTCACAAGGTATTCAGGTGTTACAGTGTTCTTTCAGGAATTGATGCTCTGTATCCACAGTCTCAAAAATGAAAGAGATCATCGCGCCGCATATGTCACAACAAAAGATACAATTGATCGTCATCCTAGATCAAACGCAGAGATCGAATACAAGGAACTGCTAACACCATATGCGTTCAAGTTTGTAGAGAAGCAGCTGGAATATTCTGCCACAACAACAGTTCTGAGAACAGTGGATGACAGGTCTGCGATAATTAGAAGTAAGTCACTGGGTGATATTGTCGTGTCCGTAGACTCCTGTCGATGCAGCTTCTCTACTTCCATGCTGCTTCCTTGCAGGCATGTGTTTGCAGTCAGGCGCCATTTCAACAAGACAGTGTATGACGAAGCATTGTGTGCAAAGAGATGGACTCTTGCATATTTTAAGACCAGGCAACGTGTCTACATTGACTACAGTCCAGAGTCAGCAGCACCTGACATTGACGACTCTGTCACCCTTCATATCCAACCATCAGAACCACAGGAGAAAGTCATACTGTCAGAACAACAAAAGTACCGCAAAGCCTACCACCTGCTTGTGAAGATTGGTCAAGTTATATCTGGACAGGAATGAGGGAGTTTGAATATAATATGGAGGTTCTCCAGAATATGAAAAACCTAATGGAGTTGAGGAAGAAGGTTGGCATTGTTGAATATGTGGAATTAGAAGGTAATGAGCTGTCTTATGCTATCTTAAAACCTTAAAATACCACTTTTTAATTCAAAACATCTATAGGTCTTTAACTCAGAAATGTAATCTAAATTATTAATTAGCAATGACAATCACGGTTAAACTATAATTGTATCAACATTATCTTGGTTCAGAATGAAGTTATATTTGAATGAAGCATCTTCCCTTTTCATTACCTATTTTTAAACTTTTATATCGAGAACTTACTTGGTGCCGATTAATGTAGGCCTATGATATTAATTTTCCAGATGGATCTGATGGCACACCAATATGTAATGTCCAGCCTGAGCCTGTCCCAACTACTTCACAAACTCCTGCTGGTAATGCTGCACCAGTCATCCAGGTGCCTGATGGTAACCCAGTCATCCTGGAGGTTGAATTTGACAACAACAGCAACAATGGTAAGCCAACTTTTACCCATCATAAAAGAAAATTTATGTGGTGTATATTTTTGTTGGTCCTGCCTGTCCATGTGTGCGGTAAAATTTTGTTGTGGGCACTACGTATCACAATTTTTATCTGAAATTTAGGTTTATATCCCAAAGAGCTGTTTCCTTATGATATTTATCCTGGATTATGACCCCTGATTGTATGCAAAACCAGGTTAGGAAACCTGACCTAATGTTTCAAGTTGTTACAATAATAATGGTGTGGCATAAACAATTCAAGGATTTCTGTAGTTTATGTTCCAAAGAGGATTTATAATTGACAATGATAATTGAATAATTGGATACATTTTATTTCCAGTGAATAGAACAAGCCTATTGCCAACTGTCCAGCCTGCCCCAGTCCAAAGTGTTTCCGAAACTGTTGCAGCACCATTCACCCAAGTTCTCCAGCCAGTAGATGTCAACAAGAACATTGGTAAGAAGATTGATCATCGATTACCTTCCTTAGTCATTTTATCTGCCTTAAGGCCACATGACTACAATTGCCTTAACTCTTTGAACCCAACTACATGTGCATTGGCCTGTTTTATGGCCAAGCATGACGCATTAGGAATTCCGCTCTGAAAATTTTCAAAATATCCCCTTTGTTGACACTTTTTTGATGATTAGTAATTTTATATTTTGTCCTTAAAAATGTGAAATTCGTGGCCTGTATAAACTGATGTGATGCTCTCTTCCAGTCGATGTTAGCATGATAAAAATGCCTCCGAAGCAAGGCAAGGAAAACATGGTAGACCAAAAGGGGCAGGTGCCACAACAGCCATTGGATTGCCAAAGAAAAAACAGAAATGTAACGTGTCAAAGAGGGTTGCTTTCAGACAGAAGTCCCTGACAGAAAAAAGTAAAAGTGTGTATATTTTTAACATTAGAAAACCCTGGGCAACTTTCCTTGATCATATTTCATAGCATTGATGGTTTTTGTCTTAACCATCCAGAATTCTTGTTCATGTGTGAACTAATTGTCTGTATTAAGAGTTCCTGTTGCCAGTTATATGTCATTTGGTCGTGTTGACTGCAGTGCCAACCTCTTCCATATTTCTACTTACTTAGATTCCTATGTTCGAGTGCAAATGCTCTCTGGCCTTATATTTTTCCAATTTTTGAGGTTGGTATCAACTGAATCAATCTATATCATTTGTGAAGATGTATCTAGATACTAACCCATCTCATAGAAAAAATTTGGTGCAAATCCCAGACCCAAGGGTTATCACCTCCTGCATGGTGTTCTTACGGACATGCTCTTAACATTCAAAATCACATTTAAAATCAGATAGTTGCAAAATTCTTTCACCCCACTCCATTTGTTTTTATTCTTTTATCTTTCAGTCATGTTGAGTTGGTTTGTTGATGAGGAGATAGTTCAGTCATGCCTTCACACAGATATGTTGATCCAAAGCCATCAAGTCAAAGCACCAGAAAGAATTTCATTGAAATGCCTTGATGAAAATGTAGCAATCATCATGATACGGAAGCATTTTTCATTTGATGCTTGGAACGTTGTAGAGGAAGCTGTGGAGACATTGCGCGTGAAGGGTACCTGGCATTGCGAACGTTGCTGTGTCAATCTTGATAAGTTTGACAGTATTGCTTGTGATACGTGTCTAAACTGGTTCCATCTGAAGTGTGTTAGTCACAAATCTAGACCCAAGAAGAATGTTTGGTTCTGTAGGAAGTGCTAATTAACTACAGACAGAGGTTACCATTAGTTCTGCTGCTGAGCTATTGTGATGGTATACATAAAACCCAGACTGGTCCATTTTTTTGTGACTGTCAGAGCAGAACAGCAGGATGTTAAACCCCATTAAATGGCTGAACTTAATATCAGAGATATTTGATGGCATTGCAAGTTGATGATGGTCTTGTAATGTTAATAAATGTCTAATTAATAGTTTAAGAAACATTATATTAAGGTCTAAAGAAAGACAACATTTGGCAGATTTAAAATTCTTAAAGATACATTATGGGAGATAAGATAAAGAGATGGCAGTTCTCACTATAATTGTTAAAACCTAGATAGGGTAAAGGTAATTTGCTGAAAATTTCATTTAAATTGATCCACTTCTAAGCCGAGATCAAAGTGGGTGAAATCTCTGCATAGCCTCGGTCATCATTACTAAAATCATTAATATAAACAGCATAGTCTCGATTATCCATTGTTGTGATAAATTATCAATGGCCGTTAAGCCCATATATGAATCAAATCCAGCCTACATCGAAGAAGGCTAGCCTAGACATCCAGAGTTCATTATGGTCTGGGTAAGTTAATTAATGTCTAAGTGATAATTTAGATAACATTTCAGGCCTAATAAAAGACTTGTAATAGGCAGATTTAGCTCTTGCATAATGCAAGTTTAATCAATCCAAATATGTCTATAATTATTGTATTACTACTATTACTATAACTTATTCAGCATGACTCTAAAACAATATATAATATTATTTTTTAATATTAAGTAAGCATATTAAGTTGAAATATTCAGCATGATTCTAAAACAAAATAATATATATTTTTTATATTAAGTAACCATATTAAGTTGTTGTTTTTCGAAATTTTGCCGTAATATTATCAATAATTGTCGGATTATTTGATACATTTGTGGTATTTTAACCAAGGCAAGGGTTAAAGAGTCATCTGATTTGATCTAAAATGGCAACAACTTTGTCACTGTATTTATCCTTGGCCACCATTGGCTAATTCAGATTTTCAGTCCTAGATTAGTTATTTATTGTTCGACTTGTATTAAACCAAGTTCATATGCTCCATGGTCCAAAATGTAAATTTTATTATTACCGGTATAATTGTTCAGTTGGAGAAAAATAGACGATTTTCTAGACGTCACTTTTCAATGTTTTTGGTCTATAAAAGTAGCAATTAATATTCCATTTACATCAAATTTCTCACCATGCCATTTCTGATTTCATAAAACCAAATGAACATTTTCATTATCACCGGAGGTAATGTAATTTTGTTAGAATCACTTACATGTAACAAATGTACAGGAAGTGATACGAGTTCAAGGGTAACGTGGCATTGGAACTTGAAAGTGACATAAGTTCAAGGGTAACGTGACAACAGTGAAACCGGTCATTACTGCTTTGCAGTTCTAGATTTATTTTATATATTTTACATCTGTTTATTTTATACATTTTTATTTTATTTTACATCTGTTTATTTTATATATTTTTATTTTATTTTACATCTGTTTATTTTATATATTTATGTTTTGTTATATCTTTATTTCATATCTGTTTATTTTACATATGTTTATTTTTTATCTATTTATTTTACATCTGTTTAATTTATATATGGCTATTTTATATATGTTTATTATATCTGTTTATTTTATATAATTATTTTACATGTTTATTTTGTATCCTTTAAATTAATTAATCGGTTTGAATTTTATCTGATGAACATTTATATCATGGTGTCACGTAATGTTAAGTGGAATAAATCCTATGGTTCTGAAATTAAAATTTTTGTCCGTATGTTTTTTGTCATCTCTTGTTTTGACCAATCAGCTGAGTAAATGTCTCAGGAGCCTCGTCTTATGCCACTTTAGCTGGGATGGGGTTGATGGCCAAATGGTTAGCACTTGCTCACTGTATCATTGAGTCAACTGGCGTGATTTGGATTCCCCGTTTATACGTGACAAGGTTTAGGGTGCCCTGTCCAACCTCTTGAGTTTCTGTGGGTTCCTCAGTTTCCTCACACTGCTAAAGACCCCTGCACACTTGCAAGTGAATTATTGAAACTGAAATAAAATTGAAACCATATGTTCGTCCCAAAATGACCTAGTTTGTGTCGATTGGACTTAAAACAGCAATTTCATATTTTTTAGTTATATTTTTAAAATATATTAAAATAAAGCCCTAAAATAGATTGTATCTATAAACAGTCCTACCTTGTTAAAGAATAATCCTATAATTCACTATTGCCAGTTGAGAAATTGGCAAAAATATAATTTTCAACTTCAAATTCAAACGTTTGAAGATCGCCATTGCATGGAGGGGAATGGGAAAGCAAGGGAGGTAATTCAAGTAATTGTGTTATTATTTTCGGGAGAGAGAGAAATGGGGTTTAACGTCCACTTGACACAAACTAGGTCATTTTGGGACTAACATATAGTTTCAATTTTATTTGAATAATTCGCTTCCGCATAGGGGTCTTTAGCAGTGGGAGAAACCGGAGTGCCCGGAGGAAACCCACGAGGTTGAGAAGGCGGCCCTACCTCCATGCCACATACGCTCACACCAGGGATCGAAACCATAGCCGCAAGCCAGAGGTGACCGGTCAGCTAGAGGTCGAAGCGCGGCACTCTAGACCACTAGGCCATCCCAACCCCCCTATTATTTTCAGTGTAAAGGATTTTTATGCCTGTGAAATATTGCCCATGATCCTAACAACCTTTTGAGCAAAAGACATGTTTTGACTTTCCTAGAAAATATGAAATTAACGCTTTACTTTAAACTTGGGCCTTTTGCTAAGATATCTAATGCATCAAAACATCCATACAGCATGCCTACATAAACATTTAAACGAAATTACATAAAACTAAAACAAAGATCATCATCAATATATAATATCATGTAAATACATGTAGGCCTATATGTGACAATGGTAATTCACTGACAAATAATTAGGCATCATACGAAATTCCGATTGGATTTCAACCTACTCAAATGCCCAGAACATACACTACATCGGGCCATTGCACAGACTTCTTACTCTGTGGCCACTGCCTGAGCGATTTTTAAATTTGAAAGAGATGTCCGGATTTGCTTAGAAAACTGGAAAAAATAATCATGGGTTTGAAGTATTTCTTGACGGGTTGTTTCGGTTTGGTAGTATTAGTATTACTATTACTAGTACGGTAGTAGACCTATTATAATGCCAATGGTAGAAAATAATTTTCACTTTCAATAGAATTTGAGCCACAGAATTTGAATAATTATTAATGTGACTATCAATAGCCTAAGTCCCGGAACTATAAATATAAAATTGTGTTTTATTCGAATTACAGGTTGTTTTAGGGTAAATATACGCACTGATCGTATGACTGCACTATTTTTCCGGAGATTTTCCCGCTGCGCATGCGTAACGGGAAGTGCCGTAAAAATAGCCTGCCAGTATTGGTTTACGGGTCCGTAAAAATAGCCACTTTGATAATAAAAATACTATGACCAAGGTAAGATGAGCAATTATTTGGTGCGCATTATTTTTTTTATTATTATTTTATTCATATTTTTTATTCGTACTTCTCATTTAAATAATCGTAATCAAAATAAGCCGATCGGTTAAACGACTCACGGGAAATTAAAAGTTTCGTCTAATATTTAATTCATAAACGCATCTCGGGAAATTAAAGTACTCGGCTAGTAATTACACGCATGACATTAATTACACGCATGACATTTCTAAACCCCTCTCGGAGAAATTAAACGCTGTATCATTAAAGCATTTTTGTAATTTTCGAACAATTATAATCTATTATCAAACGATGTTTTGAAATTAAACTCGATGGCATTTTTTAAAGTCTAAAAACCCCATTTTAAACGATACCAGTTTTCCAGTGTTTACCCTTTAGAATTTAGAGCATCCCCAAGGTACTTCAAAGTGTTCAAGGGCCATAACTCTGGCAGTAATTATTGGATATCGTTGAAAATCACAAGGCTTCTTCATCTTGTGACATTAAATAGTAAGTGTAGGAGGACCGCAGTACACGTAACACAAAAATCTACAAAATTAACCTGCGGACAAGACAGAAAACAGACATTGCAAAAAATATAAAATAAAAATAAACAAATATCGAATCAAGTGAATGGATCCGGTGGTCAGCTGTAAGTGGCTACTGCGCTGTACAGCCCCGGGTCTGTTATGGTACAGGCTTCACTAAAAATGATATGCAAAAAAAGACTAAACAGAAATAATGTGACCGATCTTGACAGTGGTCGTCTCTTCAATGGCGATAGTCTGCCAGTTGACGTCAGATGTTAGAACCTCAAACAATTTCAACAATAAGGACGATAATAACACTGTATATAAATTTAATTGGATATTAACTTTAGCCTCTAGAAGGCCCACAAGCAATATACGACCACATTTCAATGTTGGCGTACAAAAAGGTGAATTTTCGTATCATCAAGGGTCATAATACAAGAATAACTCAACATTCATTAGGGTGTACCATGTAACTGTGATATACTAAAACAGTTTTTTAAATCCGATCTAGAGAGCCCACAAGCTTAAAACGTGATTTTTTGTACAATCAGGGGTCATAATTCAGGAAGTTATGAGGTCATAATTCAGGAAGTATTCAGGAAGTTATGAGGTCATAATTCAGGAAGTTATGAACCGATATGTGCAAATATCGAAAGGATCCAAGATATTTTGGTTATAAACATGCATGTCAAGTTTCATCAAAATCAGATCAAAATTGTGACCTAGAGTGCCCACAAAAGCAAAAAACATGATTTTTCGAACAAATCCAACACATGCCAATATCGAAAGTAACCAATGGCTTTCTTGATTATAATTATACCTTATATTATTTTCTATTTCTTGAAAATGTGGGGGTATACAATTGTTTCTATTCTCTCTTTTGACGTTTACTTTCACCTCTTAAAGATACATAATGAAAGATTAGATCAAGAGTTATAATATTTATCAAGCGTTTGCCATCCAAAATACGCCCCATTTTGCAAGAGATGGACAGAGAATAAGCTCAAAAAAGATGCATTCTAGGACCACAATTCAGGAAGTTACGTTCTGATGTGAGTGAATATTGAAAGGAACCAAGATCTTTTGGTTTATTTCAAGTTTTGTCTAAATCGGATTAAAGTTTTGACCGCTAGTTTCAATACGATACATGTCAGTATCGTAAACAACCAAGATGTTTTGGAAATAAACTTATATTTCAATTTCGTCAAAATCGGATAAAAATTGTGATCAGTAGGCAGGGGGGACAATTATATAGGTCCGCATGAAAATGTGGGCGTATAAACAGAAGTGTAGTTCAAATATTAATACAGATAATAATCTGATCTGATGAAGGTAACTCACCTTTATTTTTCATTTCCCCTCCTGTTTTGGAAGTAATATTTCGTGGCTGTTAAAAAGAAGATTATTAAACAGTTTACGAATATCTTTCTAAATTAAAACATGGAACACACATTGAGACGCAGGAAAGGTGTGATCGGTATATAGATCTACCTCATTTAATTTTACAACCACTGCAACAAATCTCAAATAAACAGGTTAAATGTCTCAATAAGGTGTGTTAATTATCAAGGGTGAGAGTTTGACTGAAAAGTGTATTAATTAATGGGGTCAAAAACTGTGCAACCTTGGTTTTTCTGTTGAAGGTGTGTTAATCAACCAACAGGTTAACCAGCAACTGCCAGGCAGGATACGCCCACATTTTGCAAAAGATGGATAGGGAACAAGCTAAAAACAAACAGGATTTTTTTGTACAATCAGGAAGTGAGATCTCTGGGATATAATTAAAGATATGTTTTAACCCTTTGAACACTGACTTTACATGGGGTGTTGCACGTCCCTCCCTGGATTTACAGGACGTCATATAAATTATGACGTCAACGTCGTCAACGTAATTGGAGCTTGAACACGCCCCAAGCTGCAAAACCGACATTTCGGGTATATGCGATACAACGTCAAGCCGGTTTTGCGGCATTTCGGGTTCTAAGGGTTAAGTTTCATCAAAATCTGATAAAAATTGTGACCTCTAGAGGGTCCACAACCTTGATTTACCAGATGCTATACACTATTTATGTTCAAAGGGCGGCCATTTTGTCACACAGTTTTGACCTGATTTGAACGAAATTTGAACTCAACCATAATTATGACCTCTTAAGTGAAACCTGTCATTCCTGCATGTTGGTCTAGTTCACTATGTCTTGATGTCCGATTGGGCATATTCCCGGTCAGACAATATTGTGCGTTTGGAAAAAAAATTCGGACAAGTCCGGAATATAAGGGGGAAATCCCAACTCTGGTCCAGTGACCTTGGGCACTATGACCCCGTTTACAATACAAATTTTAAGCGTGCCAGGTACCGTTCCTGGTACGACACCGTTAATTTTTTTGAAGCGTAATCTGGCCCACTGAAGTGAGGTGGTCTCGGAACCGTGCTAAGAACGCCTCGGTTTAAATTTTGGTATTGTAAACGCTAACCGGTCTAAGCACAGATTACTGCGCATGCGCCAAATGAATCTTGACCTTTTTTCTCACGAACTTTTACAGCTCTGTCATCAGTTCTTTCAAAACGGCTACACGTACCAAAATCAAACGCCATAATTGTTTTCATACGGGTAACTTCCTTAGGGACCGAAATTAACTTTTCTGTGAAGAGTCCCACATTTAGCGTGCTTTGCACGGTTCCAAGACCGGTAATGTAAACCGGTCAATTTCTTGAAATTTATCGAGGCCTAGTACCGTGCCTAGTATGGTACGCTTATCGTGGCCAAGTGTAAATGGGGCTTATGATTTATACTATCAATAAATAATCCAGATTTCAAATAAGAATATTATACAGGGACTGTACAATAAAAATACATCGATATTTTCATAAATTGCTACTCCCAATGAAATAGTGACCTCCAGAAGTTCGACTACCTTGACATACCGTATTTTTACACATTTCTACCATCATTATGGTGTAATAGTGATATATTCTAACAGTTTTTTTAAATCAGAATAAAATTGTGACCTCCAAAGGGGTCAACAAGCTTAAAACCGTGATTTTTCGTACAATTAGGGGCCATAATTCAAGAAGTTATGGTTCGATATGCACGTGTATCGAGGGTAGGCCATTTTGTTAAGATTCAATTTTCACGAAATTCAAACTCAACCATCATTAAGGTGTCACGATGATATATTCTGACTGTTTTTTAAATCGGAATAAAATTGTGACCTCCAAAGTGTGATAAAGCTTAAAACCGTGATTTTCTGTACAATTAGTAGCGATAATTCAAGAAGTTACGGTTTGATATGCATGTATATTGAATAATAAACTTATATTTCGTATTTCAACAAAATCAGACAAATATTGTGATACATGCCAATATCAATAGGAACAAAGATCTTACGGACATGGGGTGTTGGGATGGCATAGTGGTCTAGAGTGCCGCGCTTTGAACTCTAGCTGGCCGGTCACCTCTGGGTTGCGGATGTGGTTTCGAGCCCCGGTGTGAGCTTATGTGGCATGGAAATAGGGGCGCCTTCTCAACCTCGTGGGTTTCCTCCGGGCACTCCGGTTTCCTCCCACTGCTAAAGACCCCTACGCGCAAGCGAATTATTGAAATAAAATTAAACCATGTTAGTCCCGAAATGACCTAATTTGTGTTGAGTGGACGTTAAACCCCATTTCTCTCTCTCTCTTACGGACATAAACCTATATTTCAAGTATTGTTGAAATCGGATAGAAATTGTGGATGGACAGACGAACTGACAGGGGCAACAACAACATACGTCCACATCAAAATGTGAGTATATGAAAAATATACCTGGGGGGGGGGGGAAATTATAAAAGAATAAAAATTTTACTTACCGATGTTGAACTTGTTTCATATCCACTTTGTTGCAAAATTCTAATACACATACCATGCAATAAAGAAGAAAAACAAATACAAAGGTCACATAAGGCATTGCCTTGCTAGATACGCCCACATTTTGCAAGAGATGGATAAAGAACAAGATAAAAACATCAGTCATTTTTCGACAATCAGGGGCCATAATTCAGAAGGTCTGAGATCGTTGGGATATAAAGATACATTTTAAGTTTCAACAAAATCAGATAAAAATTGTGACCTTTTGGAGGGTCCACGATCTTCGTATTACATACTTTTACACAGTTTGCATACAAAGAGCGGCCATTTTGATGTGCACTTTCATTTCGATTTTCCGGAAATACAAATTCAACTTGCATTATGATGAAATGATGATATATTTAAACAGTTTTTAAAATAATAAAAAATTGTGACCTCTACAGAATCCACGAGCTAAAAATATGATTTTTCGTAAAATCTGGGGACATAATTCAGTTACGATCCTATATGCTTGAATATCTAAAGCAACCAAGTTTCATCAAAATCACATCAAAACCATGACCTCTGGAGAGTCTCACGCGGGGCTGCCATTTTGTCCGACAGTTTTAATCCGATTTTCACAAAATTCAAACTCAAGTAATATTACGGTGGAACGATGATATATTTGAACGTTTTCGTTAAATCTGAATGATTGTGACCTATAGAGAGACCACAAGCTAAAAACCTGATCTTTCGTACAATGAGGAGACATAATTCTGGAAGTTAAGATCTAATATCTTTGGGTTATAAATATGCATTTCAAGTTTCATCAAAATCGTTTTAAATTGTGACCTCCACCATACAGTGTAACAGTGATCTTTTCAAACAGTTTTTTAAATCCGATAATAATTGTGCCCTATCGAGGGACCACAAGCTAATTACGCAATTTTCCATAAATCAGGGCCATAATTCAGATGTTACGATCCGCTATGCGTGGATATTAAAAGCAACAAAGAACTTTGGGTAATTAACATGCATTTCAATTTTCAGCAAAAATTGGTATCAAAACATTGATATACCATATTTCTACAAAATTAGCGTACAAAGGTCAGCCATTTTGTCTGGTAGTTTGGTTCATATCAATCAAGTTTTATCAAAATCGGTTCAAAATTGTGACCTCTAGATGAGAATCCACCATGTTCCTTAAGCAAATTCCGCAAGTTTTACATACATCTAACCGTCGCTTCAATACTCAGCAATTCCCGAACATTTACGCCTGTCGTGTTTACACGTGACTAACTAACATTGTCCAATCAGAGGTCGTGGCACATAAAACACTGTAAACAAACATGGCGGCCTCCTTAGAAAAAGAAACAGACAAGTTTACAGCCGTTGAAAGTTTTTTTGTTTTTTTTTCAATTGAGAAACTCATGGAAAACCAAAAAGATAGGCTGGCACTGCCAGGCAGGATACGCCCACATTTTTGAGAGATGGATAGAGAACAAGCAATATCGAAAGTGATTTTTCCTACATCATTAAGTCCTGTATTTCATACTGTATTGGGAGCAGCCATTTTGTTGGTCAGTTCCAGTCTGATATTCATGAAATTCAAAGCCGAAAATGATTATGATGTGACGGTACACAACCTAGAAATGTGACTTTTCGTCAAAATCGGATAAGAATTGTGACCTGTAGAGAGTCCATAACCATGATATACCATATTTTTACACTATTCGATACAAACAGCGACCATTTCGTCAGGCAATTTTGGTACAATTTTCACGAAATTCGAACTCAACCTTCCTTATGGTGCAACAGTAATATAATCAGAGTTTTTTTTTAAATCAGATAATAATTGTTCGAGAGATAGACAGAGAACAAACAATACCGAAAATGATTTTTCCTACAATCAAAGCCATAATTCATTAAGTTACAATTTGAAATGCGCAAATATCGAAAAGAATAAAGATCTTTAGGTTATAAACAAGCAATTCAGGTTTCATCAAAATCAAATTAATATACCATATTTTTACACTGTTCGCGTACAAACGGCAGCCATTTTTTTCTGGCAATTATGGTCGGATTTTCTCGAAATTCCAACTCAACCATCCGTAGGGTGTAACGGTGATAGAGTCAAATGGTTTTTTTACCATATTTTTACACTGTTCGCGTACAAACAGCGGCCATTTTTTCTGGCAATTATGGTCGGATTTTCTCGAAATTCCAACTCAACCATCCGTAGGGTGTAACGGTGATAGAGTCAAATGTTTTTTTTAAATCGAATAATAATTGTGACCTCCAGAGGGACCATAGATGATTTTCGGACAATCGGGGGCCATAATTCAGGAAGTTACGATCAGATATGTGCAAATAACGAAAGGATCCAAGATCTTTGGGTTATGACCATGCATTTCAAGTTTCATCAAAATCAAATTAAAATTGTGACCTATACAGGGTCCACAACCATGATATACCATTTTTTAACAGTATTCGTGTACAAACAACGGCCATTTTGTCTGGCAATTTTGGTCCGATTTTCCCTAAATTCGAACTCAACCTTCCTTACGATGTAACGGTAATATAATCAAACGTTTTTTTCAATCGGATAATAATTGTGACCTCCAGAGGGACCACAAGCTAAGAAAAGGCGATTTTGCGTATAATCCGGGCCATAATTCAGGAAGTTACGATCCGATATGCTCAAATATCGAAAGGAACAAAGATCTTTGGATTATAACCATGAATTTCAAGGTTCATCAAAATCGAATTAATATTGTGACCTCTACAGGGTCCACAACCTTGATACCATTTTGTATGGCAATTTTGGTCTGATTTTCCTGAAATTCGAACTCAACCTTCCTTAGGGGTTAACGGTGATATAATCAAACGGTTTTTTAAATCGGATAATAATTGTGACCTCCAGAGGGACCAGAAGCTAAAAAAGGTGTTTTTTCGGCCAATCAGGGGCCATAATTCAGGAAATTATGTTCCAATAGGCGAAAATATTGAAAGGAACCAAGATCTTTGGGTTATAAACATGCATGTCAAGTTTCATCAAAATCGGTTCAAAATTATGACCTCTATAGGGTCAACAAGCTAAAATCGTGATTTTTCGTACAATCAGGGGCCATAATCCATGAAGTTTTGATCCGATACATGCCAATATCGAAAGCAGCCGAGATCTTTTGGGGATAAATCTATATTTCAAGTTTCGTCAAAATAAGATAAGAATTGTGACCTGTAGAGAGTCCACAAACAAATTGTGGACGGACGGACGGACAGGGGCGACGACAATATACGTCCACATAAAAATGTGGGCGTATAAAAAGGTCATTTTTCGGACATTCAGGGACCATAATTCAGGAAGTTACAATCCAATGGGCGCAAATATCAAAAAGAACCAAGATCTTTGGGTTATAAACATGCATGTCAAGTTTCATCAAAATGGGTTCAAATCATGACCTCTATAGGGTTCACAACCTTGATATAATGTTGTGCGTGCCTGGATACACAAGACGACCAGCATATGGTTCCGTTTCCGCTTCCCTACGGACTGGTTGATCAAGACCAAGATAGTATAGAGTATATATACACCGTCGCAGCTACATACGGTCTAGTATGTTTTACACAGTTATAAAAGTAAGTTCTTGTCATTGTTTATAGCTGCCTGAGTGGGACTCAGTCATTCCCGAATTATCTAGTATTATTGCCCAGTGCCACCTTAATGGTAGTACGGTTATAAATAAATATTTCCTTTTTGTTTAAGTGAATAAGTAAACGTATAAAAATATTATAGTTAGTTTTGTTTATTCTAAGTGTGAGGATTTGTATCCTGTGCGTGTCTCGCGGAGCACATACAAAATCGTTAACACCTTTTATAGGTTAACGCACGTGCATTGTAGCACGCTCCGACACGTGCTTCTACACGTGTATATTTACCCTCTTAGTCTGTTGAGGTATTGTATAGAATACAAGGTTGTTATTTAACAATTAAAAACCCGATAATTAGGATTGGGTATTTATATTTCAATTTGACTTAAAATAAATTGATAAATTGAATTTATTTGACATTTTGTCTTGTAATGGCATACAAGATAAACATTAACAGATGCACTATTGCGGAGTTATTAGAAATAGGTGTTGACTCAAACACGGCTGAGTGTATTTATGCAGCAGTCGCGAGTTTTGGCGGCAGACTAAAAAGTAATGAGTTATTGCAAGTTCCAGGGGTTATGGAACTCCCTACATCAGTATATTTAAGAATGTCTTGTTCAAGTGAGGAAGGGGGGAGTAGTAGTAATAGAACTGACAAAAACTATAGTAAACGTTCGGATGTACGAAATGATACATCGACGTGTTCTGCCTCTGAGGAAACTTGTATGACCCGGTCGTATGCGGGTGACAGCCTCCGGGAAAACCGTCGACAACCGCCACGTCGTGGGTCTCTTACACCTAAATCATTATCCTTTGATGGTAATTCAAGTTGGCAGGCTTTCTCTAATAAATTTACTAGATTTGCAAGTTTACAAGGTTGGTCTGATTTAGAAACTAGGGATCAATTATGCTTTTGCTTGGAAGGTAAAGCGAGTGAATTCTTCACTAATATGACAGAGAGAGATGCAAGTTTAACTTTTTATGAATTGAAATTAAAAATGGAAAAACGGTTCGGAAACCAAGAGTTGCCAGAAACCGCTATGATGCAGTTCCAGAATTTGCGCCGAAGGTTACGAAGAAAGTCTCTTTGATTGGGCTGATCGGGTGTTACTTATAGCCTCGCGGGCTTTTAACGATTGTTCTGATGATCATATAACCCGTCAGGTCATAATGAAATTTTGTCAGGGTTGTCAGGATAAGGAAGCCGGGCAATATGCATGTAATACGCGCCCCAAAACGTTGGATACGGCTATTGACGCTATGAAATGGTTTAGGCACAACAGTACCGCTATTTATGGACGTTCTGGGCGAAGGGAAACGAGATATAATAGCCCTAACAGGGAATGCGAGTCGACAAGGGTACAGGCAGTTACAACTCCTAGACCACAAGAATGTGCGTCTCCAACTTCACCCGATATCTTCGCACGGGTTGAGAGTACGGAAAAGCGTCTTATTAAATTAGAATTTAAAGTAGATACTATGGTTACTAAAATTGATGAATTGTCGGAGTCTTTTCGTAAGTTTACGTTAGCTGTAAATCGGTCACGATCACCGTCTAGGTCCCCGCCACGGGAGCCACATACTTGTTTTCATTGTAATAAACGTGGTCATTATAAGCGGGATTGCCCTCATCTTTCTGAACCAAAAGCTAGTACGCCTTTGCCGGGTAAAAATTTAAGTGAACGCCGACACGTGGGTTTCGTGAGCAGTGATAATGAGTTGTTAAACTTCACAGGATCGAGCGAGTAGGCGAACGGTCGATCCCAGAGCAACCAATTGTTTCGCCAATGAAAATTCCGTCAAACGACGAACTGAGTATTTCCGATAAGGCAGTTGATACCGTTCCCGACGGTGTCCTCCCGGTATTAAATACCGTTATCTACGGTCCTGAAAACTCAAAAGATACTGTGTCTAGCGGGAAGGGGGGTAACGTAGATTTAATACAGGAGGTTGAAGAAAAGGGTACGGATTTGAATATCCCACTTATTCGACGGGTACACTCAGACACGATGTATAAAATCAAGCTAAAAGTTCAAGGACAATCAACCTCTTCGGTAATCGACACCGGGTCACAGGTCACGATACTTTCCGATCGTCAGTATGAGAAACTAGACAGAAAACCTCCCAAACTCTGTGACGTAAAACTGCATACCGCGGGTCGAGAATTAGTTTTTTCCGGATTTATTGTTGGAACCGCTAGTTTAGATTTCGGGTCATTCCAGGTACAATTAGATCAATTATATGTAGCTCCAACAGAAGACGATATGTTATTAGGTTTAGATTTCATGAAAGCGAATAAAGTACATATCGATCTAAAAACAGATAAAATGCATATTGGAGATGATAGGTTTGATTTGTTTTGTGGAAATGTAGATGATCAAGTAGATCACGCTAACCTATTTGTCGCCAAGCGAATAGCTGTTCCACCGTTATCTGTCGCACGAGTAGGGTGTAATATTGATAATAATTTATCCCGGTTTTTGATCGAACCCTTAAGTCATCCTAATCTATTAATAGCACGATCGGTTCACTCCCACATAGAAACTGAATTCCCGCGTATATGTTTGATAAATCCAACTCAAGATAACATTATTCTTGAAACAAATCAGTCAGTAGCAGAAGCTTTGGAGTTAGACGAGTTTGATATTTTAAATCCGATATCTTCGGAAGGGACAAAAAATGAGAATGACAGAAATATTCTCGAACATTTAAGTAATTTATTTGAACGTTCCAAACAGTTCTTAGATCCACCGGTTTGTTTCGCGGGGGAGGTAGAGGTACATTTAAAGAAAATGTTAGAAGCAAAAGTTATTCAACCCTCTGTGTCTGAGTGGGCGTCTCCTCCAGTTTTGATACGGAAAAAAGATGGAACTGTACGTTGGTGCATAGACTATAGGAAGTTGAATGCTGTGACATATAAGGATGTATTCCCTATGCCATTGATTGACGAATGTTTAGACTCTTTGGCAGGAAACAAATGGTTTTCCAAATTAGATGCCAATTCAGCTTATTGGCAAATTCGCCTTAATAAAGATGATAGAAAAAAAAACGCTTTCATTACTAAGTACGGTTTGTTCGAGTTTACAAAAATGGGATTCGGGTTATGCGGGGCACCAAATACCTACTCGAGGGCGATGAACCTGGTACTTCATGGGTTAGCATGGAATATTGCTTTAGCATTTTTGGATGACACTCTTGTCCTGGGAAAAGATGTAGACGACCATTTAGGTAATTTGCGGTTAGTTTTAGACCGGTTTAGAGTATACAAAATTAAATTAAAACCAAAGAAATGTGAATTGTTTAAACCGGAAGTTGAGTTTTTGGGTCGGTTAGTTAGCCGAAACGGGATCAAAGCGGGAAATAATTTGACTGAAACCGTTGATAAATGGACGGTAGCCACTTGTACCAAGGAGGTAGAATCTTTCCTTGGGTTCGCGAACTATCATAGAAGTTTTATTAAGGACTTTGCTGAAATAGCTTCCCCGTTGTATGCGATTACGGGTAAACAAGAATTTATTTGGAACGAAACTCAACAGTTAGCTTTCGAACGACTCAAACGTTTGCTTGTAACAACACCGGCACTGGCGATACCAAATAATTCAGATCAGTTTATTCTAGATTGTGACGCGAGTATGAAAGCTGTGGCTGCGGAATTGTCACAGATTCAGGACAACCAGGAAAGGGTGATTGTTTATAGTAGTTTTTCGCTAACGCCAGAACAGCGTCGTTATTGCGCTACGCGACAAGAACTTTTGGCGATTGTACGTTTTACAAGACAATTCAGACATTATCTGCTTGGTAGACCATTTATAGTACGAACCGATCACAGTAGTTTGACATGGCTTTTACGGTTCAAACACCCGACTGGCCAACTGGCCAGGTGGTTAGAAGAATTAAGTCAATATGATATGAAAGTTATACATCGTCCGGGTAAAAAACACCAAAATGCCGATGCATTATCGCGTATGAAGTTGCCTGATAAACCGTGTCCAGATTTTACAATGGATGTGAAATTGACCGATTTGCCATGCGGGGGTTGTCGATATTGCGAACGAGCGCATAATAATTGGGTTGATTTTTCCGATAACGTTGATGACGTCACACCGTTGCCTTTTAAATCGGGTGTAAAGTATAAATTACCGTTAAACAGTGACCCGGATGATAAACCCGTTGCAGTTACTGGGTGTCCCGGAAATCCGCAGGTTAATATTGTTATTCTTGACGAAAATGACGATGAAACTGGGGAAGGAATCTCATTAAGTAATTATTCCGCAGAATCGTTAAGAAAAAAACAGTCGAGTGACCCGGAATTAAATATACTTATAGAATGGCTTAAATTGGGTCACGAACCTAAAGAGGGGGAGTTAATGTTAAAAAGTCCCGCGGAAAAATATATGTGGATCAATCGTAATCTTTTCTTCCTCGATAACGTCGGTATTCTGCGGGTTAAAAGACCCAGCGACTTAAATGAAACGCAATTGGTTATTCCTGAGGAATTAAAAGTGGAAATTTGTCGACTTTGTCATGATATTCCGTCGTCTGGACATCAGGGAATTAAGCGAACTAAGAGTCGTATCCAACAGCAATTTTATTGGTATGGAATTTTATTGGTATGTCTCCTGTGCAATTTGTAACAAGAATAAAAATACGCAAAATAAGGCCCGTTTTGAACTAAATAAATACCATGCTGGGTCTCCCATGGAAAGGGTCCATTTAGATTTTATGGGTCCGTTACCACGGACGGTGGCGGGAAATGAGTATATCCTGATGATGGTCGATCAATTCACCAAGTGGGTCGAATGCATACCTTTACCGTCGCAGACAGCTGAAATTACCGCCAAGGCAGCGGTGAATGAGTTTTTCTCGCGTTTCGGATGTCCATTCCAGTTATTTACGGATCAGGGACGCAATTTCGAGAGTAATTTGTTTGTATCTTTATGTAAACTGTTACAAATACATAAAAGTCGTACCACACCCTACCGACCGAGTTCGAATGGCCAGGTGGAGAGGTACAATTTTACTCTTGTAGAAACCGTTAAGTGTTATATAGATGGTCATCAGAACAATTGGGATGTCCATCTCCCACAACTCGCGAGCGCGTTACGGTCGAGTGTCAATCGGCAAACTGGTTTCACGGCCAATATTTTGATTTTAGGTCGGGAAATTAAATTTTCCGGCAGATTTAATGTTTCGTTCACCCGTTATAAACGCAGGTGACCCGGATAGTTTTGTCGGTAGACTCGAACAGACTTTAATCGAGGCACATAAAATCGCTCGAGATAAATTAACTACAAATCAGGAACGAATAAAAAAAAACTATGATTTACGTTGTAACGTGAATAAACATCAATTAGGTGACACGTTGTACATTCTGGATACCGCCGTAAAAAAGGGAAAAAGTAAAAAACTGTCGGCAACCTGGAAAGGACCGGGTATAATAAAGATAGGTTGCCAGGCAACGAAACATACGCCCACAACAGCTAAGTCGTCCGGGCATTCAACAAGGGTTGTCGCATATTGTTTCTTTTATCAGTAAGGAGAACATTTACAACACATGATAATCTTATTACGAGTAATAGCCCATTAAATAATTATCAGAAATGATTAGAATAGTTTTGATGGTTTGTCTCGAGGCCTTTGTCCACAAGATATTTCAAAGTGATCAACTGCCAGAAATTATCAGAAATTATCACTGAAAATCAAATAGGATTCTTCGTATCATGACCCTAAACACTGTGTACAAATTTAAAGTCAATCGGATATTAACTTTAGCCTCTAAAGCGTTCACAAGATTTTTCAAAGTCATCAAGGGTCATAACTCTGGCAGTAATTATCAGATATCACCGAAAATCAAAAGGCTTTTTCGTCTCATGACCTTAAACACTGTGTATAAATTTGAAGTCAATCGGATATTTACTATAGTCTCTAGAGTGTTTACAAGATTTTTCAAAGTGATCAAGGGTCATAACTCTGGTAGTGATTATCGGATATCGCTGAAAATCAATAGGCTTCTTCGTCTCATGACCTTAAACACCGTGTATAAATTTAAAGTCAATCGGATATTAACTATAGCCTCTAGAGTGTTTACAAGATTTTTCAAAGTGATCAAGGGTCATAACTCGGGCAGGAATTATCGGATATTGCTGAAAATCAATAGGCTTCTTCGTCTCACGACCTTTAACACCGTGTATAAATTTCAAGTCAATCGGATATTAACTTTAGCCTCTAAAGCGTTCACAAGATTTTTCAAAGTGATCAAGGGTCATAACTCTGGCAGTAATTATCAGATATCACCGAAAATCAATAGGCTTCTTCATCTCCTGACCTTAAACACTGTGTATAAATTTAAAGTCAATCGGATATTAACTATAGCCTCTAGAGCGTTCACAAGATTTTTCAAAGTGATCAAGGGTCATAACTCTGGTAGTAATTATCGGATATCGCTGAAAATCAATAGGCTTCTTCGTCTCACGACCTTAAACACCATGTATAAATTTCAAGTCAATCGGATATTAACTTTAGCCTCTAGAGCGTTCACAAGAAATTGTGGACGATGGACGGATGGACGGACGGACGGACAGACGGACGGACGGACGGACGGACCGACGGACCGACCGACGGACGGACGGACGGGGGCGACGGCAATATACGACCACATTTCCATGTGGGCGTATAACAAAAGTAATCACTCCCTATTTATTCCGGATAAAAACTAAGAAAAATGAATCCGTTTTGAATCATGATAGGATTAAATTGTGTCGAGATAGGGAAATGCCAACTTTGATAATAAAGTTTGGAAAGCAGGATACAATTCCAACCTCGGCTGATCCGGGCGAGATTGAGTTATATTGCGTTTGTAGGAAACCCGACGATGGGACTCAAATGATTTGCTGTGATCAGTGTAACGAATGGTATCACTTTCATTGTATGGGTATCCCTACCAATTCTGAGTGGGATGACACTGAGTATATTTGCCCCCGTTGTACGGCGTAGAGGGAGATCGTTGATTGTATTAATAAATTACTGTCTTTACCGATTTTTATACGGTAAAGGCAGTGATAGTTTCTTCTATTTTTAGGATATGGATAATTCGATTGGCTACGGGTGGAATGTTTCCACATTTAATAATTCTAATAGAATTGGAGGACAAAGGAGGGGTTACTTAAATCCGAGGGGAAGGAGACCCAGGATAAGCCGGGGGCAGTATGTTCTTCCAGTGGGAGATGGAGATTTCAGTCCTCGACTGCAGTCTGGACGTAATAGGGAAGAATCTTCTGGGGTTTCAGCGCCCGATTACAATGCTCATAGGACTACCAGTTTTCCTCTGCCGGCAACAATGCTAACTTCCCCACTTGATGCAGTGCTCCCGCCAAGCACGCCACCTTTGTTTTTTAGTCGCACCCCTTCAACAGGGCTGGTAAGAACCCAAAATAGGAATCAAAAATGCCCATTAATAGGCTGTCCAGTCATCGACCGGAAAATAATGACCCGGAACCATCTTCTGTGGAAGAGTGGGATCGGGACGTAGACATAGAGGTTTCTTAAAAAAAAAAAAAAAAAAAGAAAGAAAGGGTGTGTGTGGGTGAATGCACGGTGTACCTAGTATACCGCTACCTGAGTGACTGGACGTGCGTGTATTATATATAAAAAAAAAAGAAAAAAATTAAAAAAAAAAGAAAAAAAAAAAAAAGCCTTTTAAATGAACATGTAGATAGTTTTTTTTCAGCTGGTAAAGTACCCTTAAAATAAAAAAAGAAAAAAAAAAAAGAAAGGGAGGAGTGTTGTGCGTGCCTGGATACACAAGACGACCAGCATATGGTTCCGTTTCCGCTTCCCTACGGACTGGTTGATCAAGACCAAGATAGTATAGAGTATATATACACCGTCGCAGCTACATACGGTCTGGGGGGTTGGGATGGCCTAGTGGTCTAGAGTGCCGCGCTTCGACCTCTAGTTGGCCGGTCACCTCTGGCTTGCGGCTGTGGTTTTGAGCCCTGGTGTGAGCGTATGTGGCATGGAGATAGGGGCTCCTTCTCAACCTCGATGGGTGCAAATATCGAAAGGAACCAAGATCTTTGGGTTATAAACATACATGTCAAGTTTCATCAAAATCGGTTCAGAATTGTGACCTCTATAGGGTCCACAACCTTGATATAACATATTTTCACACTATTAGCGTACAAAAGGCGGCCATTTTTTCTGTCAATTTTGGTCCGATTTTCACGAAATTTGAACTCAACCTTCATTACCATGTAACGGTGACACAATCAAACGTTTTTTTAAATCGGATAATAATTTTGACCTCCAGAGGGACCACGAGCTAAAAAGGGCGATTTTTCGCCAATCAGGGCCATAATACAAAATTTTGTATTTAGTTTTCTTTACCTTGAGGAAGTTAGTATTTTTACTGACGAAACGCTGGATAAAACGATGGTTTTTTGATATTGTATTCTACTAATTACTTTATATCAACTTATCTGAATATCATATGCATCATTTTGACTTTGTCAAAATAGATCCCATTAAATCGTCTGTATTTGGTTTGTGTTTCCTGTTTCTATTGATTGGAAGTTTCACATGAAAATGTGGGCGTATAAAAACAAAGCAATTGAGGCAATTTTAGACATTAAAGATTTGTTTATTTGCACGAAAACTGGCAATTGCAAGTCTCTTTGCTATGAATGTGTTCTGATAATATTCCAATATTTTTATACGCCCACATTTTCATGTGAAAATCCACAAATATTTACAGTAGGCATCCTCAAACCAATCTTCCAACGAATTTCTGATGGGATCACAATTACTAGGTAACTGGATACATAAACAGCATAAGTGTAGTGGTTAAAATATATAAAACTGCCATTTAAAACCATCATACATGTCCACTATCCTGACTAGTTTCGTCAAATAAATTTTAACTTTTTCAAAGGAACAGTTCAACAGAAACAGGAAACAAATTTGAATAATGATGTCATATGTTGATGACATCACTAAGTTGTAATGGTTGCCCTGTCATGTGGACGTATATTGTCGTCGCCCCTGTCCGTCCGTCCACAATTGTTTGTGAACAGTCTACAGGTCACAATTTTTATCCGATTTCAATGAAACTTAAAATATAGGTTTATCACCCTAAGATCTCGGTTCCTTTCGATATTGGCATGTATCGGACCGTAACTTCATGGGTTATGGCCCCTGATTGTACGAAAAATCACGTTTTTTTAGCTTGTGAACAGTGTAGAGGTCACAATTTTGAACCGATTTAAATGAAACTTGAAATGCATGTTTATAAACCAAAGATCTTGGTTCCTTTCTATATTTGCGCCAATTGGATCTTAACTTCCTGAATTATGGCCCCTGATTGTCCGAAAAATCGCCCTTTTTAGCTTGTGGTCCCTCTGGAGGTCAAAATTGTTATCCGATTTAAAAACCGTCTGTTTATGTCACCGTTACATGGTTATGAAGTTTGAGTTCGAATTTCGTGAAAATCGGACCAAAATTGACGGACAAAATGGCCGCCATTTGTACGCGAATAGTGTGAAAATATGTTATATTAAGGTTGTGAACAGTGTAAAGGTCACAATTTTGAACCGATTTGGATGAAACTTGAAATGCATGTTTATAACCCAAAGATCTTGGTTCCTTTCGATATTTGCGCCAATCGGATCGTAACTTCCTGAATTATGGCCCCTGATTGTCAGAAAAATCGCCCTTTTTAGCTTGTGATCCCTCTGGAGATCAAAATTGTTATCCCATTTATATAAACGTTTGATTATATCACCGTTCCATGGTTATGAAGGTTGAGTTTGAATTTCGTGAAAATCGGACCAAAATTGATGGACAAAATGGCCGCCATTTGTACGCGAATAGTGTGAAAATATGTTATAAAAAGGTTGTGGACCTTATAGAGGTCACAATTTTGAACCGATTTGGATGAAACGTGACATGCATGTTTATAACCGAAAGATCTTGGTTCCTTTTGATATTTGCGCCAATCGGATCGTAACTTCCTGAATTATGGCCCCTGATTGTCCAAAAAATTGCCCTTTTTAGCTTGTGGTTCCTCTGGAGGTCAAAATTGTTATCCGATTTAAAAAAACGTTTGATTTTATCACCGTTCCATGGTTATGAAGGCTGAATTCGAATTTCGTGAAAATCGGACCAAAATTGACGGACAAAATGGCCGCCATTTGTACGCGAATAGTGTGAAAATATGTTATATCAAGGTTGTGGACTTTATAGAGGTCACAATTTTGAACCAATTTTGATGAAACTTGACATGTATGTTTATTATAACCCAAAGATCTTGGTTCCTTTCGATATTTGCGCCCATCAGATCGTAACTTCCTGAATTATGGCCCCTGATTGTCCAAAAAATCGCCCTTTTTAGCTTGTGGTCTCTCTGGAGGTCAAAATTGTTATCCGATTTAAAAAAACGTTTGATTATATCCCCGTTGCATGGTTATGAAGGTTGAATTCGAATTTCGTGAAAATCGGACCAAAATTGACGGACAAAATGGCTGCCGTTTGTACGCGAATAGTGTGAAAATATGTTATATCAAGGTTGTGGACCTTATAGAGGTCACAATTTTGAACCGATTTTGATGAAACTTGACATGTATGTTTATAACCCAAAGATCTTGGTTCCTTTCGATATTTGCGCCCATCGGATCGTAACTTCCTGAATTATGGCCCCTGATTGTCCGAAAAATCGCTTTTGTTCGCTTTTTGTCTCTCTGGAGGTCAAAATTATTATCCGATTTAAAAAAAACGTTTGACTATATCACCGTTACATAGTAATGAAGAGAGAGTTTGAATTACGTGAAAATCGGACTAGAATTAACAGACAAAATGGCCGCCATATGTACACGAGTAGTGTGAAAATATGTTATATCAAGGTTGTGGACCCTATAGAGGTCACAATTTTGAATCGATTTTGATGAAACTTGACATGTATGTTTATAACCCTAAGATCTTGGTTCCTTTCGATATTTGCGCCAATCGGGTCATTACTTCCTGAATTATGTCCCCTGATTGTACGAAAAATCACCCTTTTTAGCTTGTTGTGCCTCTGGAGGTCACAATTATTATCTGATTTAAAAAAAAAAAAAACGTTTGATTATAAAAACCAAACAAATTCTAATGATTTTCTGATAATTCCTTAATATGCGACAACTCTTGTTGACTGCCCGGACGATTTGGCTGCTGTGTGGGCGTATGTTTCGTTGCCTGGCAACCTATTTTTAACGAAGGAATCCGATAGGCTCCCAAGCTGGGCTTGTTACCCATTCAAACTCTGTGCTGAAATATGTGGGGTATTACGTGAGGACTGAAGAGTTTGATAAGATGTATGTAGTGAAGGCGGGATCAAGCCTTAAAATTGTGTTGAAGATGAGGATCAACATGCTAAAAACATGACTTTTCTTGCAATCAGTGAAGATGATCCATGACGTTTCAATCCGATACATGCCAATATCGAAAGCATCCAAGATAGTTTGGAGATAAACTAGACAGTTCTCCATTTGTATTATATTACTGTCGCTAATCTGACATGTAAATACTGAAAATATATTGTGAGGGACAGTGTGCACAGACTATCGCCAAAAATAAAATCTGATCTTAGTAAATCATAACTGTGCTAATGTGTTATGTAATGACAGATTTTTAAGTTTGTTGTATGTTGTATTGTATACACCAGTAGGCATTATTGTTTTATAATAGGCCTATTGGAGACATACACTTGCTACATGACATGCTGTCTTTTTTATTACACATTTTTGACAGATAAAATATTCCAGTTCCCGGAAAAAATTCGAAATCTTTTTTATAAGACAGGTTGCCAGGCAACAAAACATACGCCGACAGCAGCTAAATTGTCCGAGTAGTCGACATTGGTTGGTGCATAGTTATTATTTTGTATGTAATTGGAGCATTTACAAGATAATTTCATACAGATCAGGTTATAATATTTGTCGTTTGAGGTTTCACAACTGAAACAAAAGTGAACATTTAAGCACTTTTGCAAAACAGGATTACTAAAATTTTAATCAATTGTCACAGCTTTAACATTTATGCCGTCGTCTTGTGCAAACATTAAAGTTTTCGAAAATATATGTCTTTCTCTTTATCCACCGGGTATAAATATTTGGCATCACATTTCCTTATTGTCACCAAAATCACATAACTGTCTTTATGATATCAAGGTTACAAATAAATTCAATGTATTGATGCTATGGAAACTAGGGCCGAAAGGATTCACCGGTGAACCAGTGTACCGCGATTTTTTCCATGAAAACGATGAACGATATTTTTTTTTAAGAATATCGATAATCGAGATTTATTTTTCAATTTAAGGTTCACGATTAATTTCATACTATATTGCGATATTTGTTCAATAAATAAGACATGTAGGACCCTTAGAAATTACCTATCAGTTCAGTACGTACGTAAACAAGGCCTCTATAAATAGACAAGGAACAGCACGCGTCTTCACAATCATTGCAAAACTGACCTACTAATCGCGTGCAAAATACGACTCAGAAACTGGATAAGACAATGTTTTCCATTGGACAAAATACCGGAAGCCATGCGTTTTTACACCAATGAAATCTGTATCTGTATCTGTATGTATACGACGCAGGAACCACTTCTGGTATGACGCGTCGGTAGTGAGTGGCGTCCGCTTAGTTGCGGCCCTGGAGAGCTGCTTTAAAACTCTCCACTGACTGTGCGCATGCTACTCTCTCTTCTAAACTGTTCCAGTCCTGCACTGCCCTTATGAAAAATGAATTTTTAAATTGTTTTGTGTTGGAGTCTTTAACTTTGAAGCAATTTGAATGGTTCACACTGAATTTTTCCACAATATTAGTGGTTTGATTGTCAGTAGATTTTTTCGGTTTGATTCGTCTTTTGTTTTTTATAGGTGTTAAATATGTTGAATTGTTTATTGCCGGCACCATACCCCGAATGATTTTGTAGAGGAACACTAGTCTTGATTGACGTCTTCTGTCTTGCAGCGTGTCAAGATTGAGTTTTTGAAGCATTTCTTGGACGCAACCATCATTCCTCGATCTGTAATCTTTCATAATAAATCTAGCAGCATGTCGTTGAATCTTTTCCAGGGAATTTATGTCCTTTACTAGATAGGGGTCCCAGATGACAGCTCCGTATTCAAGGGTAGATCGTACTAGTGAGATGTATGCCAGTTTCCTGCAGTCTTGAGGACAATGTTTTAGGTTACGTTTTAGGAAGCCAAGCGTAGAGTTTGCCATTTTACATATATTACTTATATGTGTTTCCCACGTAAGGTTTTCTGAAATGTTCAGGCCTAAATATGGGTTTGCGTTCACTTGTTGAAGTATGGTATTATCGAGTTCATAGAAGAAACTTGATTTTTGTTGGACGCTTAGGATATAACACTTTTTGGCGTTGAATCGCATTTTATTTAACAGTCATTTCTTCCTCGCGATGCCGGTGGCTCTTATTCGAATGAATTAGAAGCGTGTTGAAATTTTGGTTAACAGTCTCTCTTAGTCTTTCAACTATTATGTTCACACCCAGTACTGGTGGTAGCAGTGTTACACTTGGTGAAGTTGAAATGGAAAAGCCACCCGCCTGTTCGATCGAAGCAAACTGATCCCACAGTGAATATTCGCTTGGCCGCTACAATCACTGATAAGCATGACATCGACGAGGCTTAAAGGGACAATAACATTCTTGCTGGCTTGGAAGCTTCAGAAAATAATTAATACCCTTATTCTAAGTACTAGATGTTTAAGTGTCCTACCTGTTGTGTAAATTATCCATTACAACCTATTTTACTTGTCCAGAGGGTTCTAAAATATTTTAAAATCCAAGTCACATTTGAAAAGGTTTACATTAGACGTTTCAAATCAATTGGTTGAATTTTTCCATTTTTTTTAAAATAGGTGTGTTAAGATGAAATTTACATCATCCATTAATAGGAATATTGTAAAATAATACAATTTGTTGACCAGAATGAAGAATGGGACATATTATTCAGTTTCAACAAGAGTGGTATTGGGGCTTTAATGAGTACGGCATATGAACTTTTTTATTTTTTACTCCGACAAATTAAATTCTCAAACATTTTTTTGAGGTAAAAAAAAAAATAAATAAAGACGTTTGAAGTATTTGTAGTTAAAAATTATTTCCTATTTAGTGTAAATGGGTATTAAAATGAGTAAAATGCATCATTTTGCCCGAAGCTGTTAAGTAAACATTGAACGCGCCGTTGAACCAATGCCTGATGGCGTGTGCAGTCAACGCACGTGTTGTGGACAGTCATCTGTTACAGAGACAATTCCTAAGTAATTCTTTGTGAAACAGGGGCCGTATTTATAAAAATTCTTAGAGTTTTCATAACTTTTACTCTAAGACTTCCTAAAACAACATTTAGTTAAAAGTTACTCTTTAGAAATATTTATAAAGGGTCTTAGAGTTACTTTTAACTAAATGTAAGATTTGGGTCCTAACCAAACTCTTAGCGATGTAACCATGGGAAATCCAGGGATTCCCTGAAGTTATTTATAACTCAGTGTTGATGGGGTGATAGTTTTTCCGATTAACAAACTCAGCTTCATCTTGTGAAGGCGCTAGGATACGGACTAGTTCAGCTCTGAACGTCGGTCTCATTACACTCACCCTGACCGTTCAGGGACTGGCCTATTCAATCAATGTCGAAAATAATTTGAACCCCAGTCAATTTTACTGGGCAATTTTTCACTGCGAAACATCGGAGTGTCAATCCGTGTGGACGTCTGTACAATGTAAAGGAACATCTTAGTGACAAAATAAGACCTTGCTTACCTCGCTAGACTCAGTATGAGCGAAACAACACGCTGTTTAAAATACGTCCCCTCCTATCAAACTACCCTTTCGCCACCATGACACGGCGTGTTGTGATGCTCATACTGGCTCTAGCGAAATGAGCAAGGTCTTATTTTCTCACTGAGATGTTCCTTTACACTGTACACGCGTCCACACGGAGTGACACCCATCGTTTAGCAGTGAAAAGTTGCCCAGTAAAATTGGGGGTCAAATTATTTTCGACATTGATTGAATGGGCCAGTCCCTGAACGTCCAGGGTGAGTGTAATGAGACCGACGTTCAGAGCTGAACTAGGATACGGACATGTGTCCCATCTATCACACCAACGACACCGGGGAATCCCGCAAGTGCGTGGAACTGTCTCTTGTGTCGTTGAGTTTCCTGTTGAGATATGGGCATCGATACGAATCTCTGAACAATATGCGGATCAGACAGTACATCTAACGTTTCTGCAATCACTCTACTCACTGTAAGTTGACTGACGCCGAAATCGTCACCACTACACAGTTGCATTTTACCAGTAGCTAGGAAACGAAGCGTAATGGCGATCTTCATCTCAGTGTCGATTGAGAAATTTCGTTTAGGAGGACTCGTAAGTAGATGCCGAACTAAATCTGTCACAAAAAGAATCCCACCCATGTCCATTCGATATCTCCTTATCAACTCGTCATTGTTGTACTCCACTAAGAAATCTCTTCTTGTTTTAAACGCTCTTAGGCGGCGTACACGGACGGCCATGTTAACCAAGATAAGAGTACTTTTAACAAGTTAGGAGTGCTACAGGAGGACTCCTAAATATGTGTCATAGTTAGGAGTAATTCTTAAAGTAAAATGTTTTATAAATAGGTCTTAGGAAAATCTACAAAGTTAGGAGTAAATTTTAACAGTTAAGAGTTGGAACCAACTCTTAGAATTTTTATAAATACCGCCCCAGATTGCGATCGAAGGTGTGGGAGAATATTGGTTTTCCTGTTTCGTACTTCCTGTTTGAGTGTTTGGCACAAAATGAGAAATGTGCCAAAAATATTGGTTAAAAGTTAAACATAAAATTTTAATTTATCTAATAATAAACAATATAAATTTAAAACATTGTGTATTTTTTCTTTATTTCAAGAAAACTTTAGTCTATTTCACGTTAATGGCGTGTGTATCGTAATGCACCCGTATCGTTGGTCAACGACATCATGCTGTATCATATCGTGGCACAGCGTATCGTTTCGGCCCTAATGGAAACTAAATCATATACAAGGAAATGTTCAAATATTGTCCTAACTCTCAAAATTAACTTATCCGCAAGCTGTCAAAACCAAAAATGAAGATCTTTGTAAATCGATAATTGGTTTATTGGTCGCAGAAGTGAAACAGTCGTAAATGGCATAATTACGCAAGAACATCTAAGACAATATGTTTGTCGTGGGTTTTTTATATAAAATTACTAACTATTATTTTCTAGCAGTGGTTATTTTACTCAGTATTATCAAATATTAGATCATATATTACGTCCAGATTTTGATAATGCTGTTGCGGAGAGTGTCAAAACGGATTGCCAATTCAATGAAATCACCAACAGGTTCCAGATTTATTGGATGATAATACAAAACGTTTAGTAGTCCTAATTAAAACGTAGATTTAACATATATATATATACATAAGTATAATCATTTGGCCAAAGATATATTTGTCCAAGCTTGATTTCTACGGTAACGTAAATAGAAGTAGCCAATTACAGGGATGAATTGACACTTTTTACACATTTTATCCTTTTGTACGCGCTGATTTTGTTACCATTTTCAGTAATTGCAATACACTGTATATGTCTGCTAAAGTATTTCATTTATGGTTTTAATAATTTTAAACACAGTTTTATAATTTTACAGACAGAAAACAAAGAGTTAATAACAATTGACTGAGCTTTATCAGTGATTAGAGCGACCAAGCGAAAAAATTTACTGCAGATCAGTTTGAACATAAATATTTAGTGTGTACCGGTATTAGGAAACATGTCATATATAATCTTTTCTATTGTTATTATATCGATCTTCGTCATTGATTATGAAGACCCAGCTAAATTTTTCAGAAGATTCCGGCCATCTGATGTACAAATGTACACTGAGCATTATTTTTGTCAACCCATATTTCATCTGGTGAATGTGGTCACTTAGACTTAAACATTGCTTTAGATGCTTAAATGAATAAAACATTAACACCATATTCGTCTACTTCTGAAACGACTCCAATATTCCATTCTTTATCGTGTACTCATACTACAAAGTCGCCATCCTTTTATGCTTTCTGTTGAAGACCATTATTTGAATCGACAGTTTCAGGAATTATAACACTATCAATAGTATCGGGAACCGATTGTTACTCTTCATCGCCGCCCTGACTTTGATATTCATGAAATCCAAAACATACAAGTCCCAACGATTGCAAACCCAACCAATGAGACGGATAGGACAATAACAAGACCTTTCCTAGTCACTTCCTGATCTGGTGTTTAACAAGATATTTACGTTACTTTTTACGTTACCACCATTAATGTTCAATAGTCCAATTTAATAGCAAAAAGTATGCTGTGTAAATACTTATTTTTCGCGTAAAAAAAAATCCAATTTTAGGATTATACACGCAACTGACCCAGTATGTCTCGATTCGTTATCTGGATGGTTGGATTGCCACTGATGAACACTCGTTTCGTAATGACATTTATGACTATAGTTTTCGAAATTCCCTCTCAATAAAAGTACTGATATTTTGATTGATTTGTGAAATATTACACAATTTCAAGTGTAATCAACAAATGAATGGTGATATGGTCACTATAATAATGACATCATCCATTTGGGTACAGGATAAGAGGAGTTATATTTACGTTACTAAATGTAACATAAATATCAACGTCACTTGCATGAGAACTATGGGACAGTCATAATATCTCTTGTGTTTTGAAATGAAAGTGATGTCTGAACATGGCAGAAATGTGCAAAATAGCAACATAAATATTATTGGGCTTACCGTAAGGCGACTCTGATTTCGGTGTGTGAGCTGTTTTAACAAGTAAGCATAAGCCGTGTTTAGGCAAGTCGTTGGCCACGTTTTCTTAGGTTTAGAAGTCGAAGAAATATCTAAATCGAGTCTGATCACATGAAAAAACATTGGCCCATATACAAATTTGACCAGGTTGATAACGTAAATATCAGTAACGTAAATACAAATTATGACCATAATAATTTTTGTGTGATTCAGCCAATCAGAATCTTCTTAATCAGTGGGCTCAGTCAAATGACGCTATTAATTAGGTCACAAGATTCACTTACTTGAGACAAAGGGAACCGTGGCATTCTAGCTTTTGTTGTACACTTGCTTGTTTGGGGAAGGAATTGTGCTTGTACTAGTGTTGTCTGCAGTGCTTATTTTCAACTTCTTTGCTTTGCTTACTTCAGAGGTAACTTTCTTATAACGTGTTCGGTGCAAACTTTTGTTTTACATAATTATAATTAGTTCCGTGGTGCCCGTGTCGTTTATTTTAGACTTGTCTCTTCGCCTTTCACGACATTAGCACGATTCCTTTGTTTCTGTTCATAATGGCGATTCCGTGATATAGCAGCCGCATACATCGCAGTCCCGTGTTTTTCCAGAAGTAACTTAGATGAAGTGTCGGTTGCACAACTTTGTTTACGCATTTAATTCTGTCGTGTACCGTGTTGGTTAAAAATGTACGCTTGCATATCATTTGTCAGATTCCTTTGTTTCGTTATCAAAATGGCCGCTCTGTGAAATGGCAGTGGGTGCTTCGTATAGCCCGACTTTTGTGGCATTAAATTTGGACACGGACACATTCCCTGTGGTTCCGATCAAGGTAACTTTGTTTGGTTCGTCGTATATCAAACATTTAATCCCTCAATTACATGGTTTGCATTCTAATTTCCATTTACCGCGCAATTTGTGTGCCATTTCGTGTTTTGGATATGGTGGATTGTGCGTGTTGAACGACAGATTCCAGCGACTGTACAAGGGCTTTGAGCGTTTTTTAGGCACGGATATCCTATTTCTCCATTTGGGTTCTAACGCTTTATGTGATTCGTCAGTGTCGCCGGATATCTTAGCACATGCTATTGTGGACTTTGCTTATGACATTTTAACTACGTTTCGTCGTCAAGGTGTGATAATCTCGCAACTGATAAAACGTCACGTGGTTGTTGATGGCCAATATAATGATCGTGTTTTTCAAACTAACTATCATCTGTCATTGTTGTGTAAGTTTCCAAAATATATATCCTTTTGGAAACATACAGCAGGCTTATGACAGCCAGTTACACATGTCTATGATTCTCAGGGCGTTCACTTGTCGGATTCCGTGGGATGTATTTTGTTTATGAAAAGCATCAGGGACGCTTTGCTAAGACACATGAGATGGTGTCAATTGCTGTCAACCACAACTTCATTAGCATAACCCAAGCCTAGGGAAATTGTGCCTTCCCTTGGGATGTTTGGCCTTCTTTGCAGTACTCAATGGAACTTTGCCTTCCGTGTGGAACGTTTGCCTTCCCCGTTTATCTTTTGCCTTCCCCGTGTATCGTTGCTTTCCCTATGGAACTTTTGCTTTCGCTATGTAACTTTTGCTTTTGCTTATAATTTTATGTTTTCCCTATGGAACTTTATGCTTTTCCGTGTGGAACTTTTGTTTTCCCTTGTGGAACTTTGTTGCTTTTTGTTTTCAGAAATTTTGCTTTCCTTTGTGGAACTTTTTACTTTCCCTATGGAACTTTATGCTTTTCCGTGTAGAACTTTTGCTTTCCCTTGTGGAACTTTGTTGCTTTTGCTTTTTGGAACTTTTTACTTTCCCTTGTGGAACTTTTTCTTTTGGAACTTTTACTTTCCTTTTGGAACTTTTGCTTTCTGTGAGGGAGGTTGGCTTTTCCTTTTGGAAAACTTGCTAATCCATATGGAACTTTTGGCTTTGTTATGTGTGTAATGTTTTCTTGCATGATAGTTGTTATTATAGAATCATGCCAAAACGCATATGTCCCTGCAGCGATTCGGAACCAGAGTGTACGGATTCCTTGCCAGCAATGACGTCAGCGGAAGACCGCCTTACAGACATCTTGGTTCGAAAGTTAGCCAAAAAAGGGATGGTCATAAAACAGACTGCCAAAAGAGGGAAGGCCCACTCAAAGGCTGCATCACCTCCTTCTATGACAGATGTGCGACTTGAAGAGGGGTCGTTAGAGGATACGGCAGCTGTTAATGCTTCATCGGCTGCTATGGCTTCAACGTCACCGGAAGTTACCCCAGCTGCTCCAGGCCCTTCAGTCCTTTCTGTATGGGCCGACAAATTATTTAATGCAGGTAACAACGTTTCCTTGATATCGCAAGCGCCCACACCCCCGACATCCATCTCCAGTCATGTGTCGGATAAGATTAAGACCGACATTTGGTTGGACAAATACATAGATTTTTCCTTGCTGTTGCCTGGATTACAGTCAAATACCTTGTCTTTAAATATTTCGGAAGGGGATGATAGTTCCACCTTTCAAATATCATCATCCCCAAAAACAAAATCAATTACTTTTGAACAGTGGCGCAGAGCCTTTTTAAATTTTATGGGCATGTTTGTCGATTGTGTTCTTCCTATGATGTCATGTTTCAGCAAACGTCCGTCCTTGTCCAACACTCGTATTAACCCTACTATGCCCTCGACGCTACGGCCGCAATTTCCGACTGCACCTCCATCATACCCCATGCCTCTGTCATATGCCATGCCAGTGCCCCCAAACCAACCTAGGACTTCAACTTATATTAATCCACCCAATTCTCGGTATTCCTTTCGGAAAGGTAGTGCCTCTGCCAGCAAAAGTGCCCACCCCAATTAATCCAAATAGACTTTTGACTGCTCTAGAAAGATATAAGCCCGAGGAGCGTGCCTTTTTTGTAGATGGTTTCACCAATGGATTTCGTATCCCATATAAAGGCACACAACATTTTTCTGTAGCAAGAAATCATTCGTCTTGCTCTCAGAATTACGATATATTATTTCAGAAAATAAATCAAGAGTTGATGCATAATCGTATAATGGGTCCATTTCTTGTCCCTCCTTTCCCAAATTTAATATGTTCCCCATTAGGTGTGATTCCGAAACTAGAGAAAGGTTCTTTCCCTTAAATAATTTGATTAACTCTAATATATCAGAGGAACATACTGTAGTATACCATTTAACAATAAATGTTGCAAAACTGCATTATAAAATTTGGATCACAAATGCTGCGCGCCTTGACCTTTTAGTTTGGTCCAAATTGGATAAATTTAATGCTCGCTGCCTGTTCTTGAATGATAGCTGGCTTGCTTCAGATACGCTGAAACTGTTGACGGATGCAGTGTCTTCAACCGGGTTTGCAGCAGTTTTCGGTTCAAAATGGTTCGCTCACTCTTGGCTGAATACTATGAAACATTTGTCTATTAATGTAATGGAATTATTCCCTATCGTCCTGACCATCGAGACTTGGGGCCCATTATTACGCAATCATAAACTATTAATACTTTCAGATAATCAATGTGTTACCTTTGTTATAAACAAAGCATCGTCGAAATGTGCAAACATCATGAAGTTAATTAGACGCCTGGTTACAGCCACTATAACTTTTAACATTCTCACCAGGGCCAAACATATTGAAGGAAAAACAAATTTAATGGCTGATCGTCTGTCTCGTTTTCAATTTCAGACAGCCAGGAATTGGGCCCCATGGTTGGATCTGAAGCCTCAAGCCGTTTGCCACACCAAGTTAACACTTTGACCTCTTCAGCTCGCTGTTTGCTTGCTCACACATTGGCCCCTAGAGCTTGGAATAAGTTTGTTAATTTCTGTTCAGAGACGAATATCGACCCTAACTTTCCCGTTGCCCATGTTGTCATCGTCAATTTTTTGGCATCCTTATTTGAAAATGGTTTGGCTATAAGTACCATTTCATCGCACGTCTCGGTCATTGCCTTTGTCCATAAATCGTTAGGTTTTCCTGACCCCTGTAATAATTTTTTGGTTCATTGCCTTATAAAGGGAGCTTAACGGTTGAAAACTTCGATTCCCGCTTCTCGGCTTCCGATTACATTACCTATTTATCAATGCCATACCAATTGTATTTAGCTGTCGATCGCAACAAATTTTGTTACAGGCTTTGTTTTCACTGACGTTTGCAGGTTTTTTCCGCATTGGCGAATTAGTCGTGAAGACACAATCGAACATATCTCAGGTAGTACAGATATCTCACATTCAGTTTAGTTTCAGCCAAAACAGGCTAATTGCTATGGAACTCTCGCTACACCATTTCAAACATCAGCCGTCCATACAACCCCTGTTGTTGCATTTTAAATGTTCCTGTAGTTCATCGGTTCAATCGTGTGCCCCATGTCTATTGCTTAAGTATGTTCGTTCGTTCCCCCACTCTACTGGTCCACTGTTCCAGTGGCATAATGGAACCTCGGTATCTTATCAGTTTGTCAACACGTCCTTAACCCGCTTAGTAGCGTTCATTGGTTTAGACAACGCTCGTGTGAAATTGCATTCCTTTCGTATTGGGGCTGCAACCACAGCATTTTTAAACGGCCAATCAGAAACGCAAATCAGACTGTTTGGGCGGTGGCATAGTAATGCAGTACGTTCTTATATTCGCCTTCCCGTCCTTCAACTTTAGAAATGTTGGAATCCTACCTTTAACTGGAGTCATTTGTTGTCAGTGTAGGCTGCTGCAGTGTCTCCGTGTTTGTTACCATGCCCAACCTTAGATCACGAAGTCATATTTTTCCCGTTCATTGTATTACTATTAGTGTTATAGATTATTTTTGTATGGTGTTCTTGTATACCGACTTGCACTCATCGTTTTGGTATCTCATTGTATTGAATTGTTCAGATTAATATTATATTGTGTCCTTGTATACCAATTTGCACGCATAGTTGTTGGATCTCATGTATTTAAATGTTCCAGTGCCATTTTTATGTATGTCATTGTGCATGCTAATTAAGTTGTTGTCCATCTTGCTTTTACCTTGTATATCATTCTGCATGCATAGCTAAGTTAGCAGCCGATAATGGACAAAAAATTTCTTGTTGGTGTGCACAGTATTGGTTGATCAAGCATTTGTTTACCTTGTATATATTTTTGCATGCATAAGTAAAGTTTGAGATCTCATTATATTAAAGTTTTGCTTAAATTACACTAATCATAGTGTCTCTAGTCAATAGTAAGTGTGGAAGTAGTTAGAATTTTATTGTATATCACACTCTTTGGCGACCCATAATCTTTCAAAGTTTAGTACGAATTAGTGTAAACACATAGTGGGGCAGACATGGTCATGGTCATTATACATGCTATTGAAATCAGTGTCCCGTGTTGGGCTAGACATCCTGCGCTGGATTCCACAAAACGTGTTCAGATGCGCTGTACAATAAAACATGTAATAAAAATAAATATACTTATACAAAAACTATACAGGTAAAACATAACAGGGTAGCTTAAAATAAAATATATCACAAATGGTTTTTAAAAAATCAGAAGTTAAAGGCTTTCTTAAACAAAAATGTTTTAAGAAGTGACTTAAAAGAGATTAAATTTGTGCAGCATCTTATATTAAAAGGTAAAGAATTCCAAAATTTGGGTGCCTGGACGGTAAAAGATCGATCTCCGAAAGATAAAAGTCTTGCCGATTTTTTTACAAGTAAAAACTGATCAGATGAAGAGCAGAGAGTGCGACTCGGTGTGTACATTTCTAAAAGTGAAGATAAATAAGAAAGTGACATTTCATTTATACATTTAAAAGTTAAAAGGAGGATTTTAAATTCAATTCTAAAAATAATCGGTAACCAATGGAGTTTCTGTAAAATGGGGGTAATGTGGTCGTCATATTAGTCTAAACACATAGTGGGGCAGACATGGTCATGGTCATTATAGATGCTATTGAAGTCAGTGTCCCGTGTTGGGCTAGACATCCTGCGCTGGATTCCACAAAACGTGTTCAGATGCGCTGTACAATAAAACATGTAATAAAAATAAATATACTTATACAAAAACTATAGAGGTAAAACATAACAGGGTAGCTTAAAATAAAATATATCACAAATGGGTTTTAAAAAATCAGAAGTTAAAGGCTTTTTTTTCAACAAAAATGTTTTAAGAAGTGACTTAAAAGAGATTAAATTTGTGCAGCATCTTATATTAAAAGGTAAAGAATTCCATAATTTGGGTGCCTGGACGGTAAAAGATTGATCTCCGAAAGATAAAAGTCTTGCCGATTTTTTTACTACTAAAAACTGATCAGATGAAGAGGGAAGAGTGCGACTTGGTGTGTACATTTCTAAAAGTGAAGATAAATAAGAAGGTGACATATCATTTATACATTTAAAAGTTAAAAGGAGGATTTTAAATTCAATTCTAAAAATAATCGGTAACCAATGGAGTTTCTGTAAAATGAGGGTAATGTGGTCGTCATATTTACTTCTGGTGATGAGCCTTGCTGCTGAATTTTGAACTTTTTGTAATTTGTTAGTGATGCGTAAAGGAGTTCCAACGAGTAAAGAGTTACACTGATCCAAGCGAGAGGTGATCAGAGAATGAACAAGAGTTTTGACAGATGAAGTGGGGAGATTCTTCCGGATGCGGGCTATTTGGTGAATATTAAAATAACACAATTTACAAGTATTATTTACATGAGGCTCCATGGTTACATATTTATCAAATATAACTCCAATATTTCTAGCAGACAGGACTGGTGATGTTTCATGGGATCCTATAGATAAAGATACGTTGTGATTGACTTTGCTAATAAGATTATTTGATTCCAGCTGTGGATGCTTTTGACATAAATCAGGGCTCTAATTTAGCCCAACAGGATTTATAGGTAGAGGTGGCTGCATGTTAATGATTAAATGCTCAGTTGATTAATGTTTTTATTTTTAATTTTGTTACCATGTATAATGCTCAGTTGATTAATGTTTTTATTTTTAATTTTGTTACAGTCATTTATCTGTTTATAGTCAATAAATGACATTTTACACTACACATTGATGCGTTTGTTGATTCTTTGATTGAGGCACACAAATACAAATTATGACCATAATAATTTTTGTGTGATTCAGCCAATCAGAATCTTCTTAATCAGTGGGCTCAGTCAAATGACGCTATTAATTAGGTCACGAGATTCACTTACTTGAGACAAAGGGAACCGTGGCATTCTAGCTTTTGTTGTACACTTGCTTGTTTGGGGAAGGAATTGTGCTTGTACTAGTTTTGTCTGCAGTGCTTACCTCCGCTATATTAAACTATTGCTTGGCGACAGTAACGTAAATATCGCTTTTTGAACTTTTATGTCATTGTGTAGAGCTGTTTCAAGTAAATAAACACTGATTAACATAATGTTTTATTTAAATGGCCAATGTCTTTGATACAGAATAATTAAACTGTATAGATTCAACTTTCTGCATAAAATATAATTATATAAACAGCTGCCACACTTAAATGCTCACTTTTTGTGAGAATGGGCCATTTACTCTGGAAGTCATATACTGAAAATTTTGAAATTTGACAGCCTTTTTCATTTTACTAATCTTTAGAATGCATATAAATTTCATACAGATCAAATGATCACTTTCGTCATTCAAATGTTCACAAGGTTCACAATCGCCAGAATTTGCTGAAATTCAACAGAGCTCTGTTTCACAGAGAATGATTAGGGTTATCTGAACGTTCACAACAGGGCTTCCACTTCAAAATTTTCACTACCGGTCATTTTTGATAACCCACGAAAACTTTGCAAAATAAATCCATATTTCATGTTTTTTATTCACGGTCGGGTATTGTGAATTCACGTGTTTATACCACTTTGTCAGCATGAGGTAAACAAAAAAATTATATAATGGACTTAAAAATGAAATATTTATTGTAAGACTTGTGATAATTATTTATAAGTTAAATATTCTCTTTTGGCTACTTAAATAATCAAAATAGCTGAAGAAAAACCATGTCAGTGGCTGACACGTAATTACCACGAGCTCAATAGAAAACACACCGACCTGGATAATTATGAGTTGTAATACAATAACTTCGGTATGAAGATAAATATATATTTGTCCACGGCATATATTTCACATTGGTTTTAGAACATCTCTTACGGCATTACTGGCCGTAGAATATTAATGAATAACTGTCGGATAGCTAACTTGGCATTCATGTTTGCTAACTTCAAGCGACACTAGCGCTGCCTAGAATATCGTTGTGTATAAGATTTACAATATATTTATGCACAACAATTTTTTTAACATGTGGAATTATCAATATACGTAATATTCTTAATTTGTCGGTAAGCAAGTTAACTAATCTCTAGATATTATTTCTACAATTCCCACAAGGCCGTAATATCACTATAAAAAAATTATAATGTAATTTTCTCCCAACACGTACGTTGTTAAGGATTTACGTAATTTCTATGCTGTTATATTTAATATGACAGTTGGTTGGATTCGAAGAGCAGTACTTCATATCAATTTTCCTTTTTTTAAAGATCGTAACAATCTCGTTTACATAGTGCGTAACTTTGATAGCGGTAAACGGCTTTGTTCTACAAAATTCTTATGACACGTGGACAATCGTGATTTACTAAGGATAGACTGTTTCATGCCTTTGTTTCCCGAATATCAATTAACTTTTATTGTTCTACTACACGAAAATCATCATCAATTATCAACATAATGTCCAGTCTAATCTACTGACGACTATCTATACAACTCGATAACACCAATCATGAGATAATGTGGCTTCTATCTTTACATACGCATTATTCTGCACTGGTCGTACAATGTTATAGCTACATTGTGGATGTCGATGGTAGCCATGTGTGAAAATTGGGTTTTTGAAAAAAGGCTATTTTTCCGGCGTGCAAAATGAACGTTGGGTCACACCTAGTTATGGTCATTTTCCATGGCCCTAGCCGCCTAGGTCCCGACCGGCATATACGGCCGACATGGAACCCATGGTTCACAAGGTTAACAAAGTAAATCAAGGGCCATAACTTCAGAAATAATTGATGAAAATTGCTAAAATTCAACAGACCTCTGTTTCACAAATTTAAATGATGCATATTAATTTCATACATATCGGAAACAATTTAATGAAAATCCAGAAATAATTGATGAAAATTGCTAAAATTCAATAGACCTCTGTTTCACAAATTTAAATGATGCATATTAATTTCATACATATCGGATGATAACTTTCATTAATCAAGCATTAACAAAGTTGAACAATGTGAAACAAAGGCCATAACTCTAGAGATAATTATTGTAAATTTCTGAAATTCAATAGACTTTGTGGTTTCACTAATCATTATGATGCATATATACTTCATACAGATCAGATGATAAAGTTTGGCGTAAGATTGTTCGAGATGGTTCAACTAAGTGAAACAAGGGCCATAACTTTAGACATAATAGAGGGAAATTGTTGAAATTCGATTGGATTCTTCTTTATACTAATTGAAATGACAAATAAATTTCATACTGATTCGATTTTCTTTAAATAAAAATATGATTTTCGTAAAATCAGGGGACATAATTCAGTTATGATCTGATTTGCTTGAATATCGAAAGCAACCAAGTTTCATCAAAATCAGATCAAAACTATGACCTCTGGGGAGTCCCACGAGGGGAAGTCATTTTGTGCGACAATTTTAATCTGATTTTCAAGAAATTCAAACTCAAGTAATATTACGGTGTAATAATGATATATTTGAAAGGTTTTTTTTTAAATCGGAATGATTGTGACCTATAGAGGGAACACAAGCAAAAAACCAATCTGAACATCTGAGACACGCTACCTGCGGAGAAGTATCTCTGACACAATCAATAGCCATGATATGAATTCACGTGATCTACACGTCACAGGTCATGAGGTCAACGTACTACTTTTTGTACTGGAAACTCAACAGTAAAAAGTCAGAGAGGTCAAAACCAAAAGTACGACACAGATGGTTAATTCCATGCTACTTCGCTGCACAGCGGAGGACACACGTGCTACTGTCATAATTTTTTATACGTATGCCGTCGCCCCTGTCTGTGTGTGTCTGTGGTTCGCCTACAGGGCGCAATTCTTCATGGATTTTCTTCAAACTTGGTATACTTATTTCTCATACTCCAAGGAAGATCCCTATTGTTTTTGGTGCATGCCCGACCCCCAGGGGCAGAGCCACGCCCATTTCTAGTATTTGTTTGTTTGTCATCTACAGGCCACATTTCTTAACTTATAAACTTGAAACTTTGCATACACATTCTTTGTACCCTATGAAACATCCCTATCGCTTGGGGTGCATGCCCAACCCCCAGGGGCAGAGCCACGCCCATTTTCTTTTCGTGTGTCTTTGTGTCGCCTACAGGGCGCAATTCTTACTGGATTTTCTTCAAACTTGGTATACGTATTCCTTATACCCCAAGGAAGATCTCTATTGTTCTTGGTGCATGCCCGACCCCAGGGACAGAGCCACGCCCATTTCTAGTATGTGTTTGTTTGTCGTCTACAGGTCACATTTCTTAACTTATAATTTTGAAACTTTGCATACACATTCTTTGTACCCTAAGGGACATCCCTATCTTTGGGGTGCATGCCCAATCCCAAGGGTCAGAGCCACGCCCATTTTCTTTTCGTGTGTCTTTGTGTCGCCTACAGGGCGCAATTCTTATTGGATTTTCTTCAAACTTTGTATACTTACCCTTTTTACTTAAGGGATGATCCCTATCGTGTGGGGTGCATGCCCAACCCCCAGGGGCAGAGCCACGCCCATTTTCTTTTTGTGTGTTGGTGTGTCGCCTACAGGCAGCAATTCTAACTGGATTTTCTTAAAAGTTTGTATACTTACTCTTTACACCCTAAGGATGATCCGTATTGTTTTTTAGTGCATGCCCGACCCCCAATGGCAGAGCCACGCCCATTCCTTGTATTTATTTGTTTGTCGTCTACAAGCCACATTTCTTAACGTATCATCTTGAAACTTTGAAGGCTTATTCTTTGTACCCTAAGGAACATTCCTATCATTTGGGGTGCATGCCAAACCCCCAGGGGCAGAGTCACGCCCATTTTCTTTTTGTGTGTCGCCTACAGGCCACAATTCTTAATCGGTCATCTTGAAACTTAAAATACTTATTCCTTATACCCTAAGGATGATCCCTTTTGTTTTGGGTGTATGCCCGACCCCCGTGGGACAGCAACACCCATTTCTTGTATTTGTTTGTCTGTCGTCTACAGGCTGCATTTCTTAATGTATCATCTTGAAACATTGAATATTTATTCTTGGTACTTAAGGAAGATCCCTATTGTTTTTGGTGCATGTCCGACCCCAAGGGACAGTGCCACGCCCATTTTTTTTTTGTCTGTCTGTGTGTCACCTACAGGCCACAATTCTTAATCGATCGTCTTGAAAACTTTTTTTTATACTTATTCCTTATACCCTAAGGCTGACCACTATTATTTTCGGTGCATGCCGAACCCCCTGGGACAGAGCCACGCCCAATGATTTTGTGTCTTGTGTTCGCCTACAGGATGCAATTCTTAACAGATCATTTTAAAACTTTACAAACCTATTCCTTATACCCTAAAGATGACCCCTATTGTTTTTGGTGATTTCCTAACCCCCAGGGGCAGAACCATGTCCATTTTTACTTCGTGTCTGTGTGTATTGTCTACAGGCCACGATTCTTAATGGATCGTCTTTAAACTTGGGATACATGTATGTATTCCATATAGCCTAAGGACGTCAACTGCATGTCCTGACTCACACAGGCAAGACACGCCCAATTTTTGTGTTTGTCGTTTACTTGGCTTATGTATTCCTTATAGCCTGAAGGCGTCCACAATTGATTTTGATGAATGTCCCGACCCCCAGGGGCAGAGCCACGCCCACTTTTTGCCTTTAGCGTTAGGAAGGCACAATTCTGAATGGATTATCTTGGTATACTTATTCCTTATACTCTAAGGACGGCAACTATTGATGTTGGTGCACGACCCTCAACGCTAAACAAACCAAACGCCTAGCCTTCTTGACAAAGTACCATATCAATCAAAGCAGGAATGTGGACGTATATTGTAGCGTTAGCGTTATGTTGTTTTGACCCCTCTGACTTTGTACCATTGATTACAGATTAAACATTCATAAGTGTGCAATGTGTTGTTATTGATGTGTTCCCATTTGAATATTATTCACAATAAGAAGCAAAATAAAGAAGATATGTTTACAGGAACATTTTGTTATACGAAAAACAAAGTGATGCTTTTTTTATGGCGCTAAGTATATTTCGATGAAGATCTTGACAATTACATGGCCTGGGTCTTGGGAGAATTTTTCCTGAATATTTTTTTGAACCTATGTGAAATATATAATACGATTTCCAATATCTTAGCTCTCCCTCTGGACACAGCAAAGGCCAACTCCTTAAATTTTCATTTTATGAAGTTTCAATCCATCTGTGTTACTTATTGTACATGTACTACCATAAGTGGGGAAAACTTGTCTTTTCAGTCCTCTTGACATTGTTCTTTCCATGTACAAGTAAGACCTGTAAGTTGGAATATGGATAGAAAAATATTTATGTTTCTTTTTAAGCATCCCTAGGAATTTTGTATGTCTTCCCATTATTTTCTTATTAATGGAACAAAGGCATAAAAACTGTATTTATTTTATATTTCAGAATGTAAAAACATGAGACCAACACAAACCAATTTAATTAGATCAGATCGACACTGCATGGAAACTGATTATAAAAACAGTACAGCTAGTACAATTTAGAGAAAAATAGGTTGCCAGGCAACAAAACATACACCCACACAACAGCTAAATCGTACGGGCAGTCAACAATAGTCGTCGCATATTAAGTAATTATCAGAAAATCATTAGAATTTGTTTGAACGTTTAGTATACGAAACATTTAATATTATTTCTAAAATTGGATAATAATCGAGACCTCTAGAGACACCTCAAGCTAAAAAAGTCAATTATGCGTACAATCAGGGGCTATAATTCAGGAAGTTACAATCCGATATTATCCGTTGAATATGAAAAGAAACCAAGATCTTTGGGTTACAAACATGCATTTCATCAAAATTGTGACCTCTACAGGGTCCACAACATTGATATACCATATTTTCATAGTATTCATGTACAAGCGGCGGCCATTTTGTCTGTCAGTTTTGGTCCGATTTTCACGAAATTCGAACTCAACATTCATTACATTGTAACTCACTAACTGTGATATAATCGGGTAATAATTTTGACTGTTTTTCACCCTCGTTAATTAACACACCTTTTTACAATTTTGACACGGTAATACCGAGTAATAGTCTGAAAATTAATTTTCTTCCAACAGATGTACAAATAAAAAGCCAAACAGAGATTTATATAGGGATGTGCACAGATCAACCCCTTAGTAGTTCTCAGTGATTACTGTCATGGATTTGAAGATGGTACATGAATCAAATATTTCCTGAAACTAACCACATACTTTTAATAAAACATTTGGTTAAAATCCATCAAGCAGTTTATCATTGAAAAAGATAACTAAGTTAAAAGCCCACGGAAGCTAAATCGTCCGGGTAGTCAACAAGAGTTGTCGCATATTAAGTAATTATGAGAAAATCATTAGAATTTGTTTGGTTTTTATAAAGTTCTGACCCATGCTAATGTTTAATATTATAGATTTAGCTGTTCTATTATGGATTTTCAAGAAATTCAAACTCAGCCATCATTAATGTGTAACATGATATAGTCAAATGTTTTTTTTAAGTCGGAATACAATTGTGACCTCCATAGGGTCCACATGGTAAAAAACATGATATTCCGTACAATCAGGGGCCATAATTCAGGAAGTTATGGTCCAATGTGCCTGAATATCAAAAGGTACTGCGATCTTTGGGTTATAAACTTACATTTCAAATTTCATCAAAATCAGATTCAAATTGTAACCTCTACAGGGTCCACAACCTTGATATATCACATTTTTACACAATTCGCATATTAGCGGCAGCAATTTTGTCTGGCACTTCATTACAGTGTAACGGTGATAATATCAAACGTTTTTTAAAATCGGATAATAATTGAGACCTCTAGAGGGACCACCAGCTAAAAAAAAGTTGCTTTTTCATACAATCAGATGCCATAATTCAGGAAGTTACCATCTGATGGGCGCAAATATCGAAAGGAACCAAGATCTTTGGGAAATAAACATCTATTTCAAGTTTCATCAAAATCGAATTAAAATTTTGACCTCTAGTCCACAACCTTGATTTACCATATTTTTACACTATTTGCGTACAAATGGCGGTCATTTTGTCAGTCAATTTTGGTCCGATTTTCACGAACTTTGTACGCAACCTAGATTACCCTGTAACTGTGATATAATCAAACGTTTTTTGAAATCAGGTAATAATTGTGACCTCCAGAGGGACCACAAGCTAATAGAGGCGATTTTCCGCAAAGTCAGAGCCATAATCCAGGAAATTACAATCTGATATGCGCAAAGTTTCATCAAAATCCGATTAACCTTGTGACGTCTATAGGGTCCACAACCTTGATATTGTTACCTGTATAGGGTCCACAAGCTAAAAACATGATTTTTCGTACAATCAGGGGCCATAATCCATGAAGTATCAATCCAATACACGCCAATATCGAAAGCAGTCGAGATCTTATGGGGATATACCTATATTTTATGTTTCGTCAAAATTGGATAAGAATTGTGACCTGTAGAGAGTCCACAAACAAATTGTGGACAGACGTCCGGATGGACAGGGGTGACGACAATATACGTCGACTTGAAAATGTGGGTTTATAACAATCAATGGTTTTATTCTAAAAGCTTGATAACAATAAGAAGAAACTTGTCAAAATGTCATGCTTTTAGAATAAAACCAGTGATCGTTTCCCATAAAAATTGTGTTAATGGCTACTGTAACTTACATGGTATTTTGTGGTAAATACTGATCAATATGAGCAGGCTGTGGATGAGCACCTATCAAATACAGTTCCATTTCTTGTCTAGCCATTATAATATCTGTTAACAAGTTGCGTGTTAATTCCATATCTGGTTCTTTTCCCTCAGGAAAGTAAATCCCGTCTTCTACTTTCACACTATAGCCCATTAATTCCATGACATCAGTACTACCCTGCAAATAAATTCATTTGGATTAGTGCCGTGCTACAAACGATATTCTACCACCACTAAAGCCACTGAAGCCGGTTGAGTTCAACTTTCGGTTGGGAAAATTTTGGCTGCACAGGCCACCCTACCATGGCTCGATATGTTCGCCTGTCTACTTGTCGCCGACATGCGATCTTTTGTCCGACAGGTAGCAAATAACTCAAATAACTCACATTCACGTCACATGCATTTAATTATTCCTTTCTAAATGCAAGAATTGAGCATGGAAATACAGTGAAAAGCGTCCATTTCCATTTGCACTGTTTACATTTTGCTCTGTTGCAGGCTACAGTTACACAGTGTGGAAGAATACAATTTTATAACAATGAATTTAAGGAGATTTTGTCTGTCAATTTTGGTCTTGCTTACGGTGTAACGGTGATATAATCAAATGTTTTTATAAAGCGGATAATAATTGTGACCCCCAGAGGGACCACAAGCTAAAAAGGGTGATTTTTCGTACAATCAGGGGCCATAATTAAGAAAGTTACGATCCGATGGGTGAAAATATCGAAAGGAACCAAGATCTTTGGGTTATAAACATGCATGTCAGGTTTCGATCCGATACATGCCATTATCGAAAGCAGTGGAGATCTTTTGGAGATAAACCTATATTTCAAATTTCGTCAAAATTGGATAAGAATTGTGACCTGTAGAGAGCCCACAAACAATTGTGGACGTACAGGGCCCACGCCACAATACGTCCACATTAAAATGTGGGCGTAGAAAAAGGCGATTTTTTGGACAATCAGCGGCCATAATTCAGGAAGTTACAATCCAACTGCATAATACGCCCACATGAAAATGTGGGCGCATAAAAGGACAATAAAAGTTACAATCCGATAGGCGTAAATATCAAGAGGAACCAAGATCTTTGGGTTATAAACTTGCATGTCAAGTTTCATCAAAATCGATTCAAAATTGTGACCTTTATAGGGCAAACAAGCTAATAACTTGATTTTTCGGACAATCAGGGGCCATAACCCATTAAGTTTCGATCCGATACATGCTATTATCTAAAGCAGCCGAGATCTTATGGGATAAACCTATATTTCAAGTTTCGTCAAAATCAGATAAGAATTGTGACCTGCAGAGAGTCCTCAAAGAAATTGTGTACAGACGGACGGGGGCGATAATTCAGGAAGTTATGATCCGATATGCGCAAATATCAACAGAAAACAAGATCTTTGGGTTATAAACATGTATTTCAAGTTTCATCAAAATCGGTTCAAAATTTTGACCTCTACAACCTCGATATACCATATGTGACCCCACATGCCATAATGTGTCACAATGAGGGAATTTTGAAAATTGAGTTATTGTTATTTTCACATTCTCCAACTCATTACCTTCAATTTAATGTATAGTTTGTTTGAATTGGACAAAAATTGACTGAGCTGTGTCCATTTGAAGCTACCCAACTCACAAATGTAAGTTTTGAGAAAAAGCAAGTTAAAGATTAGTATGTTCCAAAACAAAATCACATAGCAACCAGGCCATATATTTTCTGTTTTGCCTTTGAACATATCTTTTCAGGGGTTTTCAGGGGTGATAAAGACGAAAATTGTAGTAAAAATTTGATCAGACGATATCCAATATTTATTTGCTATTTTGTCAATTAATAATTATTTATTTAGAAATGCAAGGGTGCTGAAGACGAAAATCGTTGTAAATGCATTCTTTTCATAACAAAAATCCACAACATCATAGTGTTATACTGAAGAACAATCTATACATTAGTAGTAATTTGTATATCATAACTTTGGTAGGATTAACTGAAGTTAATCTCATCAATTAATTAGCACCTTAGTGCCAGCTAGTGGACAGGAGATTAAGATTATTGTTGATTGGGTAATCATCAAAGCAGCCGCCACAGCTGTACGTGTGTTCATTTAACACGTGAATTAAAATAAAATTTGGGGTGTACGATACGTCTATAATATTTTCAGATACTGTATTTTCAGATTCCTTATTTTACAGGCCGTATGACGAAGCGACAGTTAACAGAATTTAGCTATCGATAAAATTCCCTTCAAAAAGAAAATTATTGGCCATTTTTATTTCCATTTAAATTATTTTTAAAAGATGGTATGAGATATTATTCGCAGTAAATAATGAGTTTTTGACAGCTTTATCATTGACAAGTGACCAGTGGGATTAATATTACTAAACGACACACACCCGCTTGCCGATTAATTTACACAATCAGCCACATGGTTTTGATTAACCCTCAACGGCAATCTATATACGATCAGAATTAATTTTTTCCTGTCACTTATCAGAGTGAATCGCATGTAGGTACCCAAAAACATTATTGCCTAAACCAAATATTCATCGCCCGCTCAGCCATCCATGTAATCATAATGCTTTGCACGGACTTGTCTGGGCCAATCAGCAAACGAGTTGTGTAGACAGCATGGCCACATGGTGTTTGTTTATATTTTCTAGGGGTTTTAAAACTAGAGCGTGTCCCTTCAAAATCAATTCAGCGATTATATTTTGATAATATTTGTAATCTACAGATTCTCCGCTTTACAACGATGCCAATTATTATGCAAGAGGAATGACCGGTCGTTCCACAGTGAGCGAAGAAACATAACTAATTTCGCCGAGAATTTTACGAAATAGGACAGATAGTACTCTTACAAAACGTTCAAATAAAGGTGTTCTAAAATCTTTTATTGCTATTTTGATCTTTTGTGCCGATAGATAGTATATTTATAGACTCATTTTTGAGAAAATCTCAATTTCGAGCGAAATCAATATTTTCACTTATTTTGCCTCTACTCCAAATTAGATTTTGCGCATTCTGACTCAAGATGGCATATACAATCATCTATTTTTGAAACTATTTGCGTACAATTTTGGTCCTATTTTCATAAAATTCATACTCAACCTTCATTACAGTGTCACGGTGATATAATCAGGCGGTTTTATAAATCGAATAATAATTGTGACCTTTAGAGTGACCACAAGCTAAAAAAGGCGATTTTTCGTACAATCAGGGACCATAATTCCGGAAGTTACGATCCGATATCTTTGGGTTATAGACATGCATTTCAAGGATCATCAAAATCGGTTCATAATTGAAGCAACCCCAGATGAATAAAAACACAAATACTATGCAGTTCTAAATTGCAAGAAAACGCGTTTGCGGCTATCAAATATTCCAAAATTTTCTTGGTGGTCCATACAAGGTCAGATCCGCTTCGGCGCCACTATCAGTAAACCCAAAATGTTTTCGATCTTTACTAGGTTGACTATGGATTAAAACATTTTGTCTCGAGCCACTCTATTTTGTGCGACTTTTTTTCGGGTATCAATTATTTTTTGTGAATGCAGCTGCAACAGTCAGTTTGGATCGGTGGAATTCAGAGTGGGACACTTTTGGAGTTGCTTGCACGGGCTAGAATAGAAGGTAACGCATTTCAGGTGGTTAAATTTTAACAATTTTCTAGGAGAGAGTAAGGTGCCCATAACCCGCAACGATTGATTGGTTGTTTTGAATTTGGGTCAGTCAGGTAAGCTACATTGCATTTGGACCACATTGAAGTTGCTGTATTCGCGTTTGGGAGCGTCAAATTTTCAAAATTTTCTCCCAACAGTCCCGTCTTCGTGGACTGTAAACGATTGATTGGTTGATTGGAATTCAAATCAGCCACCTTAATTAGGCTTTATAGATCACTTTGAAGTTGCTTTGTTCTCGGACTGGAATAGCAGGAAAACAGGTTTAATTTACAGCCGTCAAATATTCCATTTTCTTTGGGGTCCATACAAGGTAAGCTCAAGAGTGGCAAAGAACATTGACGCCGCTGTCTGTAAACCAGGGTTCTTAATTCATTTTGAAATGAACCGGCCACGGGCACCCCTAAAGGATAGTCGTCTTTTGAACAACAGACATGTTGGTTTATGCATACTTTATTCACGTCAATAATTGCATAACGTTACGGTATTCAGTATAATATTATAATAATAACTTCTAATAAACAAAGCCTGTGTTGTTATTCCACACTAGTATTCATACATCCATACATTATCGAAATTTATAGTCAAATTTTGGCAACTTGCATAATGCATAATCTACTTTTGTTTTCATCCAAACAAAGGGAAGTAAGAATTAATTTAGTAAAAAGGAAAACTACAAGCAAATACAAATAAGTTCGTTTTTAATTATTTTATACGTAAACACTTGTCAATATATAAAAGTATATTTGTAAGCACGTGTCAAAAATAAAACAATGTAGCACAAATTATTTTCCGTGAATAGTCGGGGCTCGGAAATATGCCGTACGGGCGAACGGTCACGTGGCCAATTCTGATTCAGATTAGTTTATTTTTAGTGTTACCGGTACTCGCAAAAAGTAGACTTTAATATCTTATGAGACAATAACATTTTCTGTAAATTTTTATCAAACGAAAGACGTTTGAAAGGAGCTAACTATTCGGATCTAAAATATCTTCTAGTCTTTAACTTTGGGTGACCTATATTGGACGTGGGAGGATCTCCAGCTTTTGGAACTTCCAAATACAATGCGTACGTGCATGCTTGAAGTTCAAGGCCAACGCCGCCATTATTTTCGCTATTCTTTTACCGTACTTGGCATGAATTAACTCAACGAAGTTGTTTATTTATGAAATGAGCTGAGAAGGATTGACACTGAAGGTATTCATTGCATTGATTGACTCTTTGTTAATTATAAAATTAAACCAGATTTACCTTGGTAAAGTCGATGTTTGATTGGAATTTTATGAGTTGTACAAACACTGAAGGGATAAAATGAGATAGTGATGCGCATGCGGTAACTTCAGTCTTTACAGCAAGTTTTATCATTATTCAACTTACACGAAATACCAACACTGTAAACCTAGAGAGGGAGGGTGGGCGTGGCATTTAATCCCTTCAGTGTTTGTACAACTCATAAAATTCCAATCAAACATCGACTTTACCAAGGTAAGTCTCGTTTAATTTTATAATTTTATTTCGTTGTAACACTTCCGGGATCAAATTAATCTTGAAAGCAATAATGATAAAACTCTAAGCATTATAAACCCACAAATGAAGAGTTTATAAATGTGATAAAATATACATTATGCCATCAGTCTTACCTTGTCTAGTCTCGATATGCAAAAGTTTCTTCATCTTTGACTATCCTCTTGTCGTAAAACCTAGCAAAAGTTTTTACATTTGACCATCCAGCCTTACTAAGAATCTTTGAGACCGGCATGAAGTTCTCCCTTGCTTTGGATGCAGACGCTACCCTAACACTGTGAGCTGTATACATAGTGATGTCAATTTTCGCTCCAACTAAAACCGTTTTAATCCAACTGATCTCTTGAAACTGGCAAATGAGGCTTCACATAGCTAACAAACAGTTTGCTGTGATTTTTTCTCCAAATTTTCGTCCGAAGAATATATTCTTTATAAACAGTGTAAATGCACATTCTCCTGTCTGGAGGATAGGCCTTAATATTTACAGATGGATCTTCAAAGCCAGTCCGGCTTTGATTAATAAGATCTTTAATCACAAAAACATATTCCCCTTTTTGCTTATGTACACTATATACATCCATCAAATTATTCAAATGAATAGACTGACAACGAGCTGCATTTGTCAATGCAATTAATATTACTAGTTTTAAGGTCAAGTTTTTCAATGATAAACATTTCACTGGCGAAAGTCTGCGTAAAAAGTCCAAAACTTTCTTTACATCCCAAATTTTTTGATATCTAGGCCTAGACGGCCGAATGTTAAATATGCCCTTCATAAACCGAATAACCAAGGGGTGTTTACCTATCGGAATGTAATCTATTGATATCCCTAGTGCCGAAAGTGCTCCTCGAGCTGTATTCAGACTGCTGTAACTAAGTCCTTGTTCAAACAGTTCTGTCAAAAAATCTAATACTGGCTTTATAGAATCCTGAAAGTAATTAACTTGTTTTTTACGACAGTACTGAAACCATTTTCGTAAATAAATCTTATATTGTTTCCTTGTTCCTGGTTTCCAAGATTGGATGAGAATGTTCGCTGTTTGTCTAGAAAATCCTTGTTGTCTGAAATCTTCCCAGATACAAGACATGCTATCATAACTAACTTTTTCTGTAGTGGATGCACAGCCGGATTGTGATACAAGCGTAGCAGATTTTTGCTTTTTGGAAGAACTAGCGGCTCTGTAACTAGGAGTTCCATTAATCTTGGGAACCAGGACTGGGTCAACCACAATGGTGCTATCACAACCCCTTTGGCTTTGTCTTGTCGTAGCTTCCAAATACACCTCGTCAGTAAACTGAAAGGAGGGAACAGATAGATGAAATCAAAGTTACCCCAATCAAGACTAAAAGCATTCACATGTGAACATTTTGGGTCTGGCTTCCATGAACAATAATTCGCTACTTGGTAGTTCAATCTGGTAGCAAAGAGGTCTATTTCTTTTATCCCCCAGAGTGAGCAGATTTCATTGAAAACATTTTCATTTAATTTCCAATCTAATTGGTCATCAAATCCTCTAGATTTTTTGTCTGCTTGTACATTTGATCTACCAGCCATATGAGTACATGTAAGCCAGACCTTATTTGTTCTGCATAACAACCAAACTTCTCCTGACAATTTGTTACAATCGGCAGATTTGGTACCTCCCATATTTGAAATATATGAAACAGCTGTTGAGTTGTCTGTCAGAATTTTGACATGTTTATTTCTTATCAAATGAATAAAAGATTCCAATGCTAGATAAATAGCCAACAACTCTAAATAATTGATGTGTTTTTGACCTTCAAAATCTTGCCAACGACCACCTATCTCAGTGTCATTCATAACTGCACCCCAACCTTTCATTGATGCATCAGTTTGAATAGTAATTTCTGGATTCCTATGATCTATATGCCTTATTTCATGAGTAACATGGTCAATCCACCATCTCAAATCTACTTTCATTTCAGTAGAAATAAACATGTCACTGTCAAAATTACCTGCTGCCCTTTCAAGAGCAGCTGTTTTAGCATTTTCCAAATTTCTGTAGAATAATTTTCCAAATTTCTGTAGAATAATTTTCCAAATTCTACAGCCGAAAAGACTGATACAATTAAGCCAATGACTTGAGCTACTTGTCTAATTTTTGCTCTGTTTTTTAACATCAAATATTTACATTCTGTAATAAGTTTTTGTTTCTTTTCATTAATTAAAATAACATTCATTTTTTCTGTATCTATAATGTTTCCAAGGAATACAATTCACTGATTTGCCTTGATGGATTACAAATCCTAATTCTGACATTAATTTGACAGTTTCCTGAACATTGTTTACACATTCTTCTTTGGTATCTCCACAAAGAAGGCTATCATCAATGTAGCCTACATTTGTGAAGCCTAGGGACCTCAACTTAGAATAAACTGGCTTCATCAACTTAGTGAATAATCTAGGAGCGGAGGAAATTCCATTAGGTAAGCAAGTGTATTGATAAATTTTTCCTTCCCATCTAAATCTTAAAAATTTTTGGTGTTCTTCGGCAATTGGAAGGCTATACTAAGCATGCCTTAAATCAATGGATGCCATATACCCATTTTTTGAAATGATTTTAATTGCATTCTCAAAAGTATCCATCTTAAAATGATGATATTCAACATTTTCATTAAATTTTTTAAGATTCAAAATCATTCTGTATTCACCATTCTTTTTAGGCCTTATATAAATATAGGCGATAAATATTGACCCTCTTCAGATTCAGCAATCTTAATAACTGACAAATCTAATAATTTTCCAATTTCATTTGTGACAATTTGAGATTCTTTCTTATTAAAAACAGATGTTATATTAAACATATTCTGCTTTGGTTTCAAATCATTTTGAAATTCTATATGGCAGTGTTTGACAATATCTAACACAAATTCATCAGAAGTGAGTTTTTCCCATTCATTGGAAATTTTTTTCAATACACCTGCTTTGAAGTTACAACTTACTTCATTAGAACTGATTAATTCTGTTCTCTCTTTTGGTTCTGATAATTTCCTCCTTCCTGGGAGTTTTTTGAATACCTAGGAATTCTATATGCTGGGCTGAGTCCTCTGCCTCGTCCACGAGTTCCACCACGAAGACCACTTCTGCCACCTCTGTGGCCTCTACCACCACAATAGGAACCTCATCCCCTTCCATATCTTATTTTGTTTCCTATTTTCGAACAATCTTCAATGTCCTTAGCCATTTTAGAGACATCGTCCCCAAACAAATTTTTTGTGTATGGAACACTGTGTAAGCATAGATGTAGGTAATCATTTATTAGCTCTGGTTTTAGGAATTCCCTTCTTGTCACGTTGATTTGTCTGTTTGCATGTCCTAGTCCTAATAATGCAGCTATCTATATATTTGCTTAAAGTTTGGGTGCTTTTATTTTCAGCTGACTCCTCTCGGGCCATTAGATGATCCACAGTTTTACACAGAATCGTAGCTGCTTTAACTACCGATCTTTCAATGAACTGGAGTTTCTTGTCCCCGGTTTGAGCCTTTGGAGAAATAACATTCCATATCAATTTGTTGGTCCCGACAATTGTGAGCCCCTCACAATTTTCGGGTCTGGCATTATTTTCATCCTTTACCAACTCCAGATACTGATCATCACTCATTCCATTACGAAAGAGATCTGTTACAGTTTCAGCCAGGACATCATCTATCTTGCTGTCACAGGACTCTTGGACTTTACACCTTTTCACCATAGACGAGAACCTATTATTGTTGCTGTCTAATTTTTGTTTTTTAGCTGGGGGTTCATTAGGATTATCAATGTCATCACCCCCTTCTTCATCTACATATGGAGTATCATCATAATCATTTTCTTTATTATCATTATCGTAGTCATAATCATAATCCTCTATAGTTTGGATTCTACCAGAAAGTGAATTCAAGTCATCTCCTTGTTTTTTCTGACTTTCTTGAATACTTATTAAAACTGCCATGATTGCATCATGGTCTAACTTTTTAGACGAACTTGTACTAGGTTCATCGATATTCTCTACTCCAATCTGTTTAACAGAATTAGTTTGTTTTTTGTTGGTCGTGGTCGTGTTTAAACGACCGGAGCTGCCTTCGGCATTACTACTCTTTGTCAAAGATTTCAAGTCTACCTTTCTTTTCCCGCTGCACCGCAGCTATTTTCCTTCTTCTTTTTATCGTCACCAATGTCATCTAATAACAACAATTCATCAGACTCATCCACCGAAGATCTTTTTCTGAGACCGGCCATCTTTACATCCATATTTACGTGCAAAGTAAGGTTTACGGCAATTACGTAAATCAGTCGTAAGTGAGTCGTAAATACGAAACCAGAGTTACTTTTGTTTACAACCGTAAAAAAAAGGTAGGAATTAAAAATATAAACTAATATAGTTTGAATATCAACCACGTTGATAATGTAAAAATATTCAGAGACTGAATGAGACAATGTGGACACACATCCGCACTGTTCAAGATATACATTCACACTGAAGTTACCTCATGCGCATCACTATCTCATTTGATCCCCGAAGTGTTACAACGAAAAAAATCGACGCGTAATAATTACCTCTTTGTAATCGTCCGAAAATAATTTGATATATGACACCGTAGTGGCTTGTTGTTCATTGTTTTATCAATCAGCATGATAATTAACTCTTTGTAAATCGGCCGAAAGTTGATTGATATATGATACCATAGTGGCCGATTCATTGTTTTACGATTCGGCAGATTAAAGATCAATCCGCTAAAGCCGACAAAAAACAGCTGATTAAGATCCCTGCAGTAAACCCAATTTTTTTCGGGCATTTCAGGATCTGCCCCCTAACTGTCATCGAAGCCGTACATATGCTTGCTGTTGCCAATTTTCGTGTAAATAAATACCTCTCTAGTCTCTAAAACAGTTTCGATTGCTTTTCCGTGAGTTTTTCAACTGAAATACAAAACTTTTTAGCGGCTGTAAACTTATCTATTCATTTTTTGGTGGAGATCACAATGTTTGTATTTGGATATGTGTTTGTATCACGATCTCTGATTGGACAACTGCAGTAAAATGAAACAACATACCTAAAATAAGTAAACAATAACAAAAATGAATGATAATGATTTTTCATAGTAAAATGTGACTTTGTTCTTCGAGCGGTCGCGATCTGATCCTGGGTCAGGAATTGGGTTGCCACCCAAAAATGGTTGGGAACCTATGTTTCAACCTGACCTATAGTACCATCTTCATCATGACAGCCAACAATTCAATGACTTTTTTTTAACATGAAATATTTCTTTTATTCTATTTTCCAGCGTTGTGTTGTACAATTGTATTTCAGTTACATGTATTGATATCAGTCAGATGGGAAATACTTGATATATCAAACAAAGAGTTTTGCACAACCTATGATATCAAAATCAAATCAAAAGTATGACACAGACAACGACGACGACTGACAACATGACGACTATATCCCAACAGCTCAAATGAGTGAAAATTTTATACAGCTCTTTTAAACATTTTATTACCGGTATATATTATTCATAATAAACTATATTAGACTCTAACCTACCTTAAGATAAGAGCTGACAGTTTTCACTATAATTATAGTTAAATAGGTAATGTTAATAGAATATTTGAGGCAAACTGAACTGATTAGATTGAATTTTAGGCCTAGTCTTGATTATCATTACTAAAGTCCAGACGATAAAAATACAAAGTCTTCAGGCCTAGATTCGATCAGCATTACTAAAAAGTCGGTCCCATAATAAAACAAAGTCTTGATTATCCATTTTGGCATTAAATCATCCATGAAGAAATATATTTAAATCCAGTAAAGATTGCTGTCAGACATACTGGTTCTAGCCTGGTAAGCAAGGTCTTATTTTCTCAATACCATGTTCATTTACATTGTTCAGGCGTTCACATGGACTGGCATGCAGCGTTTAGCAGTAAAAAGTTGCCCAGTAAAATTGACTGGGGCAGATTCACATCTGGTCCATTCCCTTTTGAAGGGAGCTAAACGGTTGACAACTTCAAGTCCCGCCTCTCAGCTTCTGATTACATTACCTATTTTGTTGAAACTGGTTAATTGCTATACCAATTGTATTTAGTTGCCGATCGCAACAAATTTTGTTACAGGCGTTGTTTTCACTAACTTTTGCAGGTTAAGACACAGTCAAACTTATCTCGGGTAGTAGAATTAAATATCTCACACTCAGTTCAGTTTCAACCAAAATAGGTTAGTTGGTTTGGAACTCTTGTTGCATCATTTCAAACATCAGCCGTCTATAGAACCAGTGTTGTTGCATTTTAAATGTTCCTGTAGATCATCGGTTCAATCGTGTTCCCCTTGCTTATTGCTTTGGTATGTCCGTTCATTCCCTCATTCTACTGGTCCACTGTTCCAATGGCATAATGAAACCTCGGTATCTTATCAATTTGTCAACACTTCCTTAACCCGCTTAGTAGCGTTCATTGGTTTAGACACCACTCGTGTTAAATTACATTCCTTTCGCATTGGCGCTGCAACCACTGCATTTTTAAATGGACAATCAGAAGCTCAAATCAGACTGTTTGGGCGGTGGCATAGTAATGCGGTACGTTTTTATATTCGCCTTCCCATCCTCCAACTTTAAATAACGTCGGAAACCCTTGCATGACCAGGTGTCATTTGTTGTCAGTGTAGGCTGCTGCAGTGTCTCCGTTTCTGTTATCATGCTCATCCCTATATCACAAAGTCATATGTTTTTCCCTTCATTGTATTAGTATTAGTGTTATGGATTAGTTAGGGTTTCACACTGCGTAGCTTGTGTGAAACACTATTGTTTTTGTTAAAATTATTATTCTTATTAGGGTTTCACACTGCGAAGCTTGTGTGAAACACTATTGTTTTTGTTAAAATTATTAGGCTTTCAGACTTTCGTCTGAAAGCCTATTGAGATTACTAATATTATTATTATTATTATTATTTACCGCGGGTGCCTAGATCACCATGATCGAAAACAGATATCGATCTGGAATTAGATTTTCTGTCGGGAAACCATGTGGTGGCTACTTGATAAAATATTTTTGAAATTTCTGCGCATACCGGAAGTGACCGAACTTTGTATTTTGTCTAAAAATTGAAAATAGGCCATAGTTTCGTCAATTGTTTATCCATTTTCAAACAAATTACCTTTTTGGAATCCCTGAATCTTTTCTTAGACAATGGCTATCTCACATTTTTCGATTTCGAACATTCGTCTATGACTTTTAGCGTTCGAAAATTGAAAACATGTTGTTTACAAGACAATTTTTGTTATTTTTCAAAATTTTCAAATTTGACCTATATTTTTGGATACCTGACGTCCATGCGATTCCAGTAATATAAGTTTCATTCAGAGTTATCGCCCTTTATTTTTCGATTTTTTTCGAATTTTCTTCCCATTTTGTGAGCTCGGGTTTCGTTTTATGGCAGAATTGACGTTTCTGAAACTTCTGGAACATGAAGTTATAGTCCAATACCAACGAATAAAGTAATTTCGACAAGAATCCTTAAACCGGAAGTGGTCGAAATAATGTGCAATATTTTGAAAAAAATGGATATTTTTGGGAAAAACGCGATTTCTCCGCCCGATATAAATGGATTAAAGAAATTAGGGTACCATTGGACTGCACTAGGATTGTACTATCGTATGATACCAAATTCATACGGATACTATGAACAGGCAGCAAAATATGGCACGCTGAAAATCAAGTATTTTCTGATTTTTAGCATTTTTGGACGCCTGTATCTCGAAAACTACTCCAGCGATTTTTATGAAACTTTCTCTATCGAGAGACCTTGTGGTAGTCTTAAGTACGAAACATTCCATTACCACTTTGAAATATCTGGAATAGGTGAAATAACGGACTGAAAATCGAAAAAAGTCGAAAAATCGTGAAATTTTGGAAAATGCTCAACTATTTTTTTATTTTAAGAGATTTTCGAAAAAAGGTTGTATTTTCAGATAGCTGGCCTAATTACGGTTCTAACGATGTATAATATGTATGTAGTTATTGAAAGTTAATTTTCGATATTTTAAATTTTTTGCATTTTTCTCACTTTTGGACATAGGATTTCTCAGTGGCATTTTATCTGATCAGTAAATGTAATATATCATTACAGAGCCCTATGACTATTTTAGTACCCAAACCGGCTATTTAAACTATTCCGACAATAATAACCATACCGGAAGTATTCAAAAAATAAAAAAAAAGGTTAAAAACATTGTCGCACTTGCGAAAAACTTGATTTCTCCCTTAGGTAATAGCAGACCAAAAGAACTAAAGTGTCGTTGGATAGCCTATTAATGGACCATCAAACGGTATGTAAATAATACGATTTCGATGGCAAGGAAATAAATTATTGTATGCCAAAAATCCAGTAATTTCCGATTTTTTAACATTCTGAGACGCCCTTTTCTCGAAAACGACGCCTACGTTTTTTCTCAAACTTTTCTTACTCAAAGTCCTATTGATTGTCTATATAGTGAATCCAAAATGAAAAGCATTGAAATAATATAGGTGCTCCAAAAATAGCATAAACTTTGAAAAAAATTCAAAAATCGTTAAATTTTTGTAAACGCTCTTTATTTTATCTTTTTTTCCAAAACTACTCAATAGATGTTTCTGACACTTCTGGTACAGAAAGTTAAGTATCCAAAGAACTTCGTAAAGCTATCACGACAACAATCATGAAACCGGAAGTAGTCAAAAAAATGTCCGATATTTTGAAAAAAAATATTTTTTTTTACGAAAACCTTTTTTATTTATGAATATTTTTTGACGATATTTTACACTGGGTTAAAATATCATCCTACTTGAGCAGAAATGAGAAAAAATATTGTCTCAGTAATTTGCATTAGCCGCCATCGGCTAATTTAGTTTTTCGTACCCAGAAAAATTATTTATTGTTCGATTTATATAAAACAAAGTTCATAAGCTCCGTGGTCCCAATTGTAATTTTTTTTGTTACGGTGAAATTTTTCTGTCGGCCACGGAAGTGACGTAATATTAATAAAAACTACAATTTTGACAGTTCGGTACCACTTTTTGAAAGCAAATATTATTTTTTTTCAAAACTGATATAACTAAAAGGATGCACCCTGCAAAGGTGCACAATATCCTTAGCTCAGACTTTTTAATTTCAATTTCATTTTCGGGCAATTTCGAATAAAATGTAAAATAAAGTGTAAAATTCAGTTGTTTGCAATTCATTCAGCTCTTCATATTTTGAAATATTTATTTGTAATTTTCATAAACTCGTAGCAATAATCCAGACGAAGAGAATGCATGCGAAAATTAGTTTGTAATGTGAACAGTTGCCGAGAAATATGCAATTTTGCATGCATCACTTTTCACGTTATTTTGCCTATAAAAGAATGAATTATTATTCGATATTTGCAATTTTTTTTTCCCATTTTATGCTTAATGCCATTTTGGACTAGGTCAAGCCAATTTTACATTTTCATTGTGACCGGAAATGACGTCATTTGGGCAAAAACTGTATTTTTAACCTAAAAAACAAATATTTTATTCAAATGAGTCTGCCTTATAATATTTTTAGAATTATGATATTTGATTCCCATCAACGAATAGAATCAAGCCATACGACCATACAGATGCCACAAAATGGTTTCTAACTTGTACGGTTACAGAGAAATAGGCGATCTTCTATAAGTCACTTTTCAAGGTTTTTGGTCTATAAAAGTGTCAATTATTATTCGATTTTTATAATATTTTTACCATTTGATGCCTTATGCCATTTATGACCTCAATGAACTAAGTTAACATTTTCAATATCACCGGAAGTAATGTAATTTTTGCAAAAAACGTATTTTTAGCCTTCAAAACAAAACAATTTTTTGAAGGTATTTATATTTATTATTCAATTAACTTTATAACGTCTGACTCTAATGGGCAGTAAGATTGAATCAATACCATCATATCGATATCAAGAAAAGGCTTCTAGCATGTTCCCTTGTCGAATAATAGCCAATTTTCCCAGGGTCACTTTTAATTTTTTTACCTTCTTAATTTCAGTTGATGGGTTACAGGTTAGTTATTCATTGCTCGATACGTATAAAACAAAGTTTGTATTTTGTATGTTACGAATTTTCGACTTATTTTTCCCCTATAAAAATTTCTTTCGGCACCGGAAGTGACGTAATTTTGCGATAATTTACAATTTTGGCCTGTCTTTTCGCCAGCAAATATTACTTTTATATATGATAGAAGGTTTCACTGTAGCAAAACAACTAAAATATAGTTCGGTAGCTCAATGGATCGGCTATGGTATAATAAACTTCCTGTATGATTCCTGAAAGCCGGTTCAGTGCTGCTTGCAGGTCTAATTAGGCTTTCAGACGAAATATTGAGATTACTAAAATTATTATTAGGCTTTCAGACTTTCGTCTGAAAGCCTTTTAAGATTACTAAAATTATTATTAAGCTTTCATATTTCATATGAAAGCTTATTGTTTCTGTTAAGATTATTATTATTTTTTTTTTTGTGTTTTTCCTGCAAATCGGATTTCACAGAATCTATCCATAGGATGTTTCTGAAACTTTGACCTACCCCCTCAAAAATGGGTGGTGGCTGTTGATTAAATATATTTTCAAAACGTTTTGCGAATTCGAAATCACCGAATTTTACGAACGAAAAAACTGACAATGCATAGTCGTAACTTTGCTATTTTTTGACCGATTTTACTAATTCTTTTTTCTTTGAATACCTTTTAAAAAATTATTTTCATCTGCAGTTTCACATTTTCGAATTTCGAAAATTCGTCACTGTGATTTCGAACCGGAAGTTTAGACCAATTTGACAACTTCTTTAATAGTTGTACGATTTTCATGAAATTTAGACTATAAGTAGATCTTACCAATGTGACTTCAAAAATATAATGAGAAATTTTCTAAATTATCTCCCCTTGGTGAAATTAAGGATCAAAGTTTTCAAAAAAATCGTCGAAATATAGGTCAGAATGATCTGAAATTTTTTTTCGATCCTCGACAAGTAATTACTGATTCCTACATAAAATATGGAGTTTGTCGATCTAACCAGAAATGCCACCATCTTGAAACATGAGAATTCCCTAAGGCTTTTTTGCTATCTTACTTACAGACACGGGAGTTATATTTTCTGAATCCTAGAAGGATGGCCCAAAAATCGCAGGGAGCAGAATTTTGATTTAGGTCAACTGATGGTTGCCATTTTGAAGTGAATATGAAAAGTAGTAGCAATTTGAAGGGCCGAGACTTTGAAACACAATAACTCTCTTCTAATTGAGCTAGAATGTTCAATCTTGGTGTAGACGTTCACGAGGTCAATGTCATGATTGAGTGCAAAGATGAGCATTTTCTGCCTGGGGTAAGCAGAGATAAGCATGCTGATTTGTTGATTCTTTAGGGCACAATAACTTCGGTTATAATGAAGGGGGGGTGATGAAACTTTTGTCAATCGAGAGCCTAATAGCTAGCCTGTTGTGTGAAATCATTGTATCATTTTTTTTAAATATCAGGGGTAGCAGAAAAAAGAGATCTAAAATCCAAAAAGTCGTATTTTTACGATTTGGAGCATTTTAAAAGGTCCTTTTCTCTAAAGTCAACATAATATTTTGGGAAACTTCTTCTACAAAGAGTCTTATTGGTAGTCTTTTATATGAAACCATCGATCAACAGTCCAAAATATCAGGAGTAGTAGAATAAAAGGATCGAAAATTGAAAACCGCACCCTTTCATTGTTAAGCAAAACATGCAGTGTCGGTGGCTACAATCTGCACATTTAGTCATCGTATAGAGCTTATTCAACAATATCGAATTCCAACTGCTAAGGAATCTTTTACGTGCACTCCAATGTGTACACGGCGGATGGGGGACGCGCCAGAATATCGAGATGAACTTTCTCGGCCAATGCAGGGATCCAACACCCGACCCCCTGGCTAGCAGGCCAACGCCTTAGCCACATAGTGTGGACACCCATTGTACATATCATCCGTCAAATCAAATCATTTCATTACATTAGACCAATAATTAATTATTCTTAATTTAAAACTTTATTTTAAAATTAGTCTGGCATTATTAAATCTCTTTAAAACAATTAAATACCAAAAACAAAAAAAAAATCAATGAGCGGGTCAATTCAGGTAATTATAACTACGGGTTCTGTCTACCTTCTCTCGTCTGCGGCCATACCACATTGAAAACACCAGTTCTCGTCCGATCACTGAAGTTAAGCAACGTCGGGCCCGGTTAGTACTTGGGTGGGTGACCGCCTGGGAACACCGGGTCCTGTAGACGCCTTTTTGCCCTGATTCTTCATGAAAAAATCACTTTTCCGCCAATTAATTTACCATTTTGTTGTGAGCGTCATGTTATTCTTCTTATATGACATATTGCACGTTTCTGAATTCAAACGGGGGTTGGGCGGCTGAATGGTTAGCACGCGCACCTGTACGTGACAAGGAGTAAGGTCGCCTGTCCAACCTGTCATTTTTAATTTTTTTCCGGCAATTTTCATTTCATTTTCTCATCCGTCTCATTACAGCAATACAAATTTCGGTTATTTCCTTTTAGTTTTCAGATTATTGTTATGCCTGGGTGTAATGTTTCATACTATATTTAGACTTATAATTTGCGAGTTTTTGACCAATTTTGATAATTTTTTCTTCTTATCCTTTTATTTAGGATACTTGATACAATCAATGACACGTGACGATGAATATGAAAGCTTTCATATCTGCATGGGACAGTAGCAGATCTAGTTATTAGGCTTTCAGACATTCGTCTGAAAGCCTATTGAGATTACTAAAATTATTATTATTATTATTATTAGGCTTTCAGACTTTCGTCTGAAAGCCTATTGGGATTACTAAACTAAAATTATTATTAGGGTTTCACACTGCGTAGCTTGTGTGAAACACTATTGTTTTTGTTAAAATTATTATTAGGCTTTCAGACTTTCGTCTGAAAGCCTATTGAGATTACTAAAATTATTAGGCTTTCAGACTTTCGTCTGAAAGACTATTGTTTTTACTAAAATTATTAAGCTTTTATATTACATATGAAAGCTTATTGTTTCTGTTAAGATTATTATTATTTTTTTTTTTGTGTATTTTCTGCAAATCGGATTTCTCAGAATCTAACCATGGGATCTTTCTGAAACTTTGACCTACCCCCCCAAAAATGGGGTGCGAACGTTGTTTAAATATATTTTCAAAACGTTTTACGAATCCGAAATCACCGAATTTTACGAACGAAAAAACTGACAATGCATAGTCGTAACTTTGTTATTTTTTGACCGATTTTACTAATTCTTTTTTCTTTGAATACCTTGAAAAAAATCGTTTTCATCTGCAGTTTCACATTTTTGAATTTCGAAAATTCGTCGCTGTGATTTCGAACCGGAAGTTTAGACCAATTTGACAACTTCTTTAATAGTTGTACGATTTTCATGAAATTTAGTATATAAGTAGATCTTACCGATGTGACTTCAAAAATATAATTAGAAATTTTCTAAATTATCTCCCCTTGGTGAAATTAAGGATCAAAGTTTTAAAAAAAATCGTCGAAATATAGGTCAGAATGACCTGAAAATTTTTTTCGATACTCGACACGTAATTACTGATTCCTACACAAAATATGGAGTTTGTCGATCAAACCGGAAATGCCACCATCTTGAAACATGAAAAATCCCTAAGGCTTTTTTGCTATCTTACTTACAGACACGGGAGTTATATTTTCTGAATCCTTGAAGGATGGCCCGAAAATCGTAGGGAGCAGAATTTTGATTTAGGTCAACTGATGGTTGCCATTTTGAAGTGAATATGAAAAGTAGTAGCAATTTGAATGGCCGAGACTTTGAAACACAATAACTCTCCTTCTAATTGAGCTAGAATGTTCAATCTCGGTGTAGACGTTCACTAGGTCAATGTCATGATTGAGTGCAAAGATGAACATTTTCTGCCTAGGGTAAGCAGAGATAAGCATGCTGATTTGTTGATTCTTTAGGGCACAATAACTTCGGTTATAATGAAGGGAGGGTGATGAAACTCTTGTCAATCGAGAGTCTAATAGCTAGCCCGTTGTGTGAAATCATTGTATCATTTTTTTTTAAATATCAGGGGTAGCAGAAAAAAGAGATCGAAAATCCAAAAAGTCGTATTTTTACGATTTGGAGCATTTTTAAAGGTCCTTTTCTCTTAAAGTCAACATAATATTTTTGGGGAACTTCTTCTACAAAGATTCTTATCGGTAGTCTTTTATATGAAACCATAGATCAACAGTCCAAAATATCAGGAGTAGTAGAATAAAAGGATCGAAAATTGAAAACCGCACCCTTTCAATGTTAAGCAAAACATACAGTGTGGGTAGCTACAATCTGCACATTTAGTCATCGTATAGAGCTTATTCAACAATATAGAATTCCAACTGCTAAGGAATCTTTTACGTGCACTCCAATGTGTACACGGCGGATGGGGGGACACGCCAGAATATCGAGATGAACTTTCTCGGCCAATGCAGGGATCGAACACCCGACCTCCTGGCTAGCATGCCAACGCCTTAGCCACATAGTGTGAACACCCATCGTACATTTCATTGCATTAGACCAATAATTAATTATTCTTAATTTAAAACTTTATTTAATATTAGTCTGGCATTATTAAATCCTAATTTTATTGGTCTTATTTAAAATTAAACTTTAATTTAACTATGAACAACCCTGAACGTGTCTCTTTAAAACAACTAAATACTCTAAAACAAAAAACAAAACAAAAAATCAATAAGCGGGTCAATTCAGGTAAGTATAACTACGGGTTCTGTCCAGCTTCTCTCGTCTACGGCCATACCACGTTGAAAACACCAGTTCTCGTCCGATCACTGAAGTTAAGCAACGTCGGGCCTGGTTAGTACTTGGATGGGTGACCGCCTGGGAACACCAGGTGCTGTGCTGTGCTTTTTAAAACCGACAAAACCCCCCAAAAAAATCAATAAGCGGGTCAATTCAAGTATGTATAACTACGGGTTCTGTCCACCTTCTCTCGTCTACGGTCATACCATGTTGAAAACACCAGTTCTCGTCCGATCACTCAAGTTAAGCAACGTCGTGCACGGTTAGTACTAGGATGGGTGACCGCCTGGGAACACCGGGTGCTGTAGACGCCTTTTTGCCCTAAACTCATTAATTTACCATTTTGTTGTGAGTGGCTTGTACGTGTCTGATTTCAAAGGGGGGTTGGGCGGCTGAATGGTTAGCACGCGCGTGTTTTCGAATGCTCGTTAGTACGTGACAAGGAGTAAAGTCGCCTGTCCAACCTGTCATTTTTAATTTTTTTCCGGCAATTTTCATTTCATTTTCTCATCCGTCTCATTACAGTAATACAAGTTTCGGTTATTTCCCTTTAGTTTTCAGATTATTGTTATGCCTGGGTGCAATGTTTCATACTATATTTAGACTTGTAATTTTGCGAGTTTTTCGACGAATTTTGATAATTTTTTCTTCTTATCCTTTTATTTAGGATACTTGATACAATCAATGACAAAGCTTTCATATCTGCATGGGACAGTAGCAGATCTAGTTAGGGTTTCACACTGCGAAGCTTGTGTGAAACACTATTGTTTTTGTTAAAATTATTATTCTTCTTATTAAGCTTTCATATTACATATGAAAGCTTATTGTTTCTGTTAAGATTATTATTATTATTTTTTTTTTGTGTGTGTTTTCTGCAAATCGGATTTCTCAGAATCTATCCGTAGGATCTTTCTGAAATTTTGACCTACCCCCCCAAAAATGGAGTGCGAACCTTGATTAAATATATTTTCAAAACGTTTTACGAATCCGAAATTTACGAACGACGAAATGGACAAAGCATAGTCGTAACTTTGTTATTTTTTGACCGATTTTACTAATTCTTTTTTCTTTGAATACCTTGAAAAAAATCATTTTCATCTGCAGTTTCACATTTTCGAATTTCGAAAATTCGTCGCTGTGATTTCGAACCGGAAGTTTAGACCAATTTGACAACTTCTTTAATAGTTGTACGATTGTCATGAAATTTAGTATATATGTAGACCTTACCGATGTGACTTCAAAAATATAATTAGAAATTTTCTAAATTATCTCCCCTTGACGAAATTAAAGATCAAAATTTTCAAAAAAATCATCGAAATATAGGTCAGAATGACCTGATTTTTTTTTTGGATACCAGACAACTAATTACTGATTTGTACACAAAATATAAAGTTTGTTGATCGAACCGGAAGTGCCACCATCTTGAAACGTGAAAAATCCCTAAGGCTTTTTTGCTATTTTACTTACAGACACGGGAGTTATATTTTCTGAATCCTTGAAAGATGGTCTAAAAATTGTTCAGAAAAGAATTTTGATTTAGGTCAATTGATGGTTGCCATTTTGAAGTGAATATGAAAAGTAGTAGCAATTTGAAGGGCCGAAACTTTGAAACACAATAACTCTCCTTCTAATTGAGCTAGAATGTTCAATCTTGGTGTAGACGTTCACTATGTCAATGTCATGATTGAGTTCAAAGATGAGCATTTTCTGCCTAGGTTAAGCAGAAATAAGCATGCTGATTTGTTGATTCTTTAGGGCAAGATAACTTCGGTTATAATGAAGGGAGGGCGGTGAAACTCTTGTTAATCGAGAGTGTAATAGCTGGCCTGTTGTGTGAAATCGTTGTATCTTTTTTTTAAATATCAGGGATAGCTTAAAAAAAAAGAGATCGAAAATCCAAAAAGTCGTATGTTTACGATTTGGAGCATCTTTAAAGGTTCTTTTCTCTTAAAGTCAACATAATACTTTTTGGGAACTTCTTCTACAAAGAGTCTTATCGGTAATCTTTTATATGAAAACTTCGATCAACAGTCCAAAATATCTGGAGTAGAAGAATAAAAGGATCGAACATTGAAAACGGCACCCTTTCATTGTTAAGCGAAACATGCAGTGTGTGTGACTACAATCTGCACATTTAGTCATTGTATAGAGCTTATTCAACAGTATCGAATTCCAACTGCTTAGGGATATTTTACGTGCACTCCAATGTGTACACACCCGAACGACTAGACAGCTGTCCTTGTCAGGCCCTCCGTTCTGCCTCACTGACAAGGGGCGACCACGCCGGAAAATCGAGATGATCTTCCTCGTTGCAGAACTTTCAATTCAGGCCAAACGTTTATTGCATACGATTAAGCTGGTCAGTTGGAGCTTATGTAATAATCGGTTGGTAATTAAAATACCGTGCGAATTAAACTGTTAAAACAGAAAATTTTGCCCGGTTATAATGTTTCTTACTTTAAAGTCAGCAATTTGCCGATTTTAGAGGGCAAATGTTTATTGCGAACAATTAAGCTGGTCAGGGGGAGCTTATTTTTAAGGGAGGCTGAATGGCTGAATGGTTAGCATGTGCACGCTGTATCGTAACGTCTGTCATTGAGTCAACGGGCGTCGTTTCGATTTCGAGATTGCACGTGACATGGAGTATGGTGTCCAACCTCGTGGGTTTTCTCCGTGCCATTCGGTTTCCTCCCAACAGCTAAAGACCAGCACGCGCAAGGGGAGTTTTTAAATAAAATTAAAAAACATATGTTAATCCCGAAATGACCTAGTTTGTGTCGAATGGACGTTAAGCCGCATTTCTCTCTTTTTTTTATTTTTAAAGTTTTGTAATAATCGGTTGGTAATCAAAGATACTGTAAAAGTGATAAAACAGAAAAATTCACCCGGTTGTAATGTTTCTCACTTTAAAGTCAGCAATTTGCCGATTTTAAGGGGAAAACGTTTATTGCGAACGATTAAGCTGGTCAGGGGGAGCTTATTTTTAAAAGTTTTGTAATATTCGGTTGATAACTAAAGGTACCGTGCAAATTAAACTAATAAAATAGAAGATTTTGCCCGGTTGAAATGTTTCTATCTGTAGGTCAGCAATTTGCAGATTTTAGGGAGGTTGCGTGACTGAATGGTTAGCACGTGCGCTCTGTATCCTAACGTCTGTCATTGAGTCAACTGGCGTTGTTTCGATTTCTTGGTTGTACGTGACAAGGAGTATGGTCGGCTGTCCAACCTCGTAGGCCGTAACGCCGCTGCCCGGGTAAAATTTCCCTCATTGCACACTTTATGGCGTATGCCCGTCTTCATTAGCCCATTTTAGGAGCAAAACAGTAGGACGTTAAACAACCATTCAATTTGATTTCATTTTCTCTATGTTGCTTATTTATTATAGTGGATAAATGTTTTTCTGGTTCTATTAATTATTTCATTTCTGCATAGAAATCTTGCTTTGACCAGTTTTTTTTTTATTGCAAAGTGCCATTCTTGTATATTGCAGTCTATGACCCTTTGTTTAAAACATGCTTAATAAGAAGTTGTCACGATTTCCTACTTATAACCAAACATATTGGAAACCATAATTATATAACATATCTCTAATTTTGGAAGCCCGATTACAGCTGTACAAGTTTGGGTTATTTCCCTTTAGTTTAAAGATTATTTTTTTGCCGAGGGTGCAATGTTTCTCACTACATTTAAATTTTAACTTTGTGAGTTTTGACCGATTTTGATAATTATGTCTTTATAATTTTCCAAATTTACATATTTAACGTAAATATTCAAACAATTGGAATCAACCTGATTCAAAAGTTTTTAGTTTTGTTCAAAGTTTTCTCATTTAATTTTTCGATGTTTTCTTACCATTTTCATTTCATTTTTCTGAAAGTTTTGAAGTGGGAAGTCATCCTGATTACAGCAACACAAGTATCAGTTATTTCCCTTTAGTTTTCAGATTATGCAATGTTTCATACCATGGGTTCCATTTCGGCCGTATATGCCGGTCGGGACCTATTGCTTTTGAAAATGACCGAATCTGGATCAGACCCGTAGGTCATTTTGCACGCCGGAAAAATAGCATATTTTGTGCTAAATCATAAAATCCGGGAGACGACGAAACTCCGTGCGTGGCGTGATGTAAACTATCGGATATAATAAAATTAACAGTGTTCAGTAGCCCACGAATGGAAACCATTGCCAATCAATTATCCTTGTGTATATTGCTCTAATCACAATTAACAAAGGGGCTACATCAAACAGATTAAAAGCTCAACTTTTAATCAATTTACTTAGTTTTGTTTTGTTTTATAATTAGTAATACTGTGAGCGTGATCATTCTTGAGTTGTTGTTACAGCATATTTACCGACTTTCATCTTTCGTGCGATAATTCACTGTTTGAACAACAAACAAATTAAAAAATTTCTTTGATGTCTTCACTTGATCACAAGAGTTAATCATGTCAATCTTGCAAATGATATATATATACAAGAATGTTAGCATTCTATATATCATTTCAAAATGTGGAAATTCCTCACCTCCCAGAATAACAAAAGAAAGCGAGATGATGATATTGCTGTCAATGAATCCGATTCCCCTTCTTCAACATCGAACCACGAGGATGACAGTTCCGCCCCGAAAAACAAAGTCAGCCGTAAATTCTCTACTAAATGGTTACAAATATTCCCGTGGTTAAGATATGATATTCCCACACAAAAATATGTATTCCCATGTGTGTTTTTAATCCATTTATTCCGTTTATATAACAATCGGTAGACGTCATTTGGTTAAAACAATGAGCTTTTACGATCGCCGCCATTTTGAAATATGTGCAAATATCTTTACATGTTAAGAGTTAAAATACTAGCACGATATTATTTGAGCTCTCAAAATATCAATACGAGTTAATAAATTGATAAGTTTAAGAATTATGTTAATTATTGTACATGTGTATCACTTTGAATTATTTACGTGTGCTAATCATTCGGAACTACTTTTTCCCCGTGTATGGAAAAAATAGTCAACCGCCGAATAATGTCACGTACGCCACTGAGAACCGGGATTCTAGCACCAAAACATAATTAAAACCAAGTTACGATGTTCCTTGAGCATGAAAAATCTTGAATTAATGAGAATTTCAATCGGCACGTGCTTTACAGAAATGGAAATCCTGTAGAAACCGACGAGTATAAACGGGTGATGTCGTAAACAAATTAAGAAAATATTGTACTTTCGATAAATGAATGCACCTTGTTATTGTTATACTTTATGAATGTATAAATAACTAAATGATAATAATTGATTACATGTGTTCTTTTATTTATTAGGGGGATAGGTGGTGGGTATATAAATGTCGATGTGAGGTTGATTTTTTGTGTGACTGTCCTTGACCCAATTAAAGTCGATCGACATTCCGATAGCATGTAGTTTTTGGCTTCTTATTATGTGCTTAAAATAGCACCACTTTCTCCGTGAGAAAAATGACCGGTTGGGAAAATTTTGAAGTGGAACCCCTGTTTCATACTATATTTAGACTTGTAACTTCGCGAGTTTTTGACCAATTTTGATAGTTTGTTATTCTTATCCTTTTATTTGAGATACTTGATATAATCTATGACACGTGACGATGAATATGAAAGCTTTCATATCTGCATGGGACAGTAGCAGATCTTGTTATTATTATTATTCTTCTTTTGTTTTGAGTAGATCTCAGCAACTACGTGTCGCATCGTTACGATTTCTTCGGTTTTACTGGGAAAGTGGGTGTGACTTAGAGGATAAAGCTATTTTGAACGTTCTGCGACAATGCGAAATATCCGAAATCACCGAAGTTATCGTTTTTACAAACATTGCGGTAATTTTAACAATAATCATGGGATTTTAACTTTCGATACATTTTGGCATAGCTGGAGACAGGGCACATAGCTGCGCTACTTTCGATTTTTGATTTTCGGCAAATCTTCGAAGATATTAGGCGCCAAATTTCGGAAATTTAAAATTTTACAAAAAACTTTTTTATTTATGAATATTTTTTAGTCGTGTTGTGCACAGAATTAAAGAGTCATCTGACTTGCGCAAAAATGTTAAAAAATTTTGTCTCAGTAGTTTTCCTTGGCCTCAATTGGCTAATTCAGTTTTTCAGTCCTAGATTAATTTTTTATTGTTCGATTTGTATAAAACAAAGTTCATATGCTTCGTTGTCTCAATTGTCATTTTTTTTATTACCAAAAGTATTATCTGTCGGCACCGGAAGTGGCATAATTTTACCAAAAACTACAATTTTGACAGTTAGGTACATTTTTTGAAAACAAATATTATTTTTTTGAAAAATTATATGACTCAAAGAGTGTGTCCTTTAAAGGCGCAAAAAATGTCGGAAGCAGTTTTTTTAATTTCTTTTTCATTTTCTAGCAAATTGGATTAAGAGGTGAAAAAAGGCGTAAAATTGACCTATTTACAACTCATTCAGGCTTTTCAGATTTTAAAATATTTTTACGTAACTTTTATAAACTTGTAGCTATAATCCATACGAAGAGAATGTATGTGAAAATTAGTTTGTAATATAAGCAGTTGCCGAGAAATAGGCAATTTTGCATGAGTCACTTTTCACGTAATTTTGGCTGTAAAAGAATCAATTATTATTCGATTTTCAATTTTCTTTCGCCATTGGATGCCTAATGTCATAGTGGACTATGTCAAACCATTTTACCCCTTGCGCTGCCACCGGAAATGACGTCATTTGCTCAAAACTTAAATTTTAGCCTTCAAAAAACAATATTTTATTCAAATGAGTCGTATTTGTTATTTTTTTCAAATTGTGATATTTGATTCTATTGATCAAATAGATTGAACCCATACGATCAATACAGATACCACAAAATGGTTTCTAACTTGTACGGTTGCAGAGAAATGGGCGATTTTCCTTAAGTCACTTTTCAAGGTTTTTGGTCTATAAAAGTGTCAGTTATTATTCGATTTTCATAAAATTTTCACCATATGATATCTTGTGTCATTTATGATTTCATAGAACTAATTTAACATTTTCAGTATCACCGGAAGTAATGTCATTTTGGCAAAAACTGTATTTTTAGCCTTCAAAACAGACATTTTTTTCAAATGAGTCTGATTTGTAATATATTTCAAATTATGATATTTGATTCCAATCAACAAATGGATTGAACCCATACGATCATATAGATACCAAAAGATAGTTTTTATCGTGTACGGTTGCCGAGAAATAGACGATTTTCTACAAGTCACTTTTCAAGGTTTTTGGTCTATAAAAGTGGCAATTCTCATTCGATTTACATACAATTTTCGCCATTATGATGCCTTATGCCATTTCTGATTTCATAAAACTAATTGAACATTTTCATTATCACCGGAAGTAATGAAATTTTGCCAGGATCACTTACAAGTAACATATATATATAAAATGAATTGATATTGCTGGATTTGGTTGATTCTTCGTCCATTTTATTTGATGTTTACAATGCTTATGTGGAAACCTGTTTGATGGTTTCATTGGTATCGGAAGTGACATATGTTTAAGGGTAAGGTGGCACCGAAAGCGACGTGGCACCAGTGAAACCCGTCATTCCTGCATGCAGGTCTAGTTAGGCTTTCAGACTTTCGTCAAAGCAATTTCGACAAGGATCCTTAAACCGGAAGTGGTCGAAATAGTGTGCAATATTTTGAAAGAAATGCAAAAAATGGATGTTTTGGTGGAAAACGTGATTTCTCCGTCCGAAATCAACAGATGAAACAAATTAAGGTACCGTTGGATGCCCAGAGGAATAGACTATCATATGATACCCAAATCACACGGATACGATGAGCAAGAAGCAAAATATGGCACGCTGAAAATCAAGTATTTTCTGATTTGGAGCGTTTTTGGACGCCTGTATCTCGAAAACTTAACCGCAACTTTTTTTTTAACTTTCTCTATCGAGAGTCCATTCGTTAGTCTTGTGAATTATGCCATCCAATAAGACTTTGAAATGTCTGGAATACGATAAAAAAGGGACTGAAAATCAAAAAAAGTCGAAAAATCGTGAAATTTTGGAAAATGCTCTACTATATTTTTATTTTAAGAGATTTTCAAAAAAAGGTTGTATATTCAGATAGCTGACCCAATTACGATTCTAACGATGTATAATATGTATGTAGTTATTGAAATTTAATTTTCGATATTTTATTTTTTTTGCATTTTTGGCACTTTTGAACATAGGATTTCTCAGGGGCATTTTATCTGATCAGAAAATGCAATATATCATTACAGAGCCCTGTGGCCATTTTAGTGCCCAAACCGGCTATTAAAGCTATTCCGACAATAATAACCATACCGGAAGTATTCAAAAAATGAAAAAAAAAGAGTAAAAACATTGTCGCACTTGCGAAAAACTTGATTTCTCCCTTAGGTAATAGCGGACCAAAAGAACTAAAGTGTCGTTGGATAGCCCTATTAATGGACCATCATATGGTATCTAAATAATGTGATTTCAATGGTAAGGAAATAAATAATTGTATGCCAAAAATCTAGTATTTTCCGATTTTTTAACATTCTGAGACGCCCTTTTCTCGAAAACGACTCCGTAGAATTTTCTTAAACTTTTTTGACTCAAAGTCCTATCGGTTGTCTATATAGTGAATCCAAAATGAAAAGCATTGAAATAATATAAGTGGTCCAAAAATGGCCTCAAACTTTGAAAAAAATTGAAAAATCGTTAAATTTTTGGAAACGCTCTTTAATTTATCCTTTTTTCCAACACTACTCAATGGATGTTTCTGACACTTCTGGTACAGAAAGTTAAGTATCCAAAGAACTTCGTAAAGCTATCACAACATGGATCGTAAAACCGGAAGTAGTCGAAAAAATGACCGATATTTTGAAAAAAAATTTTTTTTTTACGAAAACCTTTTTTATTTATGAATATTTTTTGATATTTTACACAGGGTTAAAATATCATCGTACTTGAGCAGAAATGAGAAAAAAAATTGTCTCGGTAATTTGCGTTAGCCGCCATCGGCTAATTTAGTTTTTCGTATCCAGAAAAATTATTTATTTTCCGATTTGTATAAAACAAAGTTCATATGCTCCATGGTCCCAATTGTAATTTTTTTGGTTACGGTGAAATTTTTCTGTCGGCAACGGAAGTGACGTAATATTAACAAAAACTACAATTTTGACAGTTCGGTACCACTTTTTGAAAGCAAATATTATTTTTTTTCAAAACTGATATAACTAAAAGGATGCACCCTGCAAAGGTGCACAAAATCCTTAGCTCATATTTTTAAATTTCAATTTCATTTTCGGGCAATTTCGAATAAAATGTAAAATAAAGTGTAAAATTCGGTTATTTACAATTCATTCAGCGTCTTCATATTTTGAAATATTTATTTGTAATTTTCATAACCTCGTAGCAATAATCCAGACGAAGAGAATGTATGCGAAAATTAGTTTGTAATATGAGCAGTTGCCGAGAAATATGCAATTTTGCATGCATCACTTTTCGCGTTATTTTGCCTATAAAAGAGTGAATTATTATTCGATTTCCAATATTTTTTTTCCATTTGATGCCTAATGCCAATATGAACTAGGTCAAGCCAATTTTACATTTTCACTGTGACCGGAAATGACGTCATTTGGGCAAAAACTGTATTTTTAACCTAAAAAACAAATATTTTATTCAAATGAGTCTGCCTTATAATGTTTTAAAAATTATGATATTTGATTCCCATCAACGAATAGAATGAAGCCATACGACCATACAGATACCACAAAATGGTTTCTAACTTGTACGGTTACAGAGAAATAGGCGATCTTCTATAAGTCACTTTTCAAGGTTTTTGGTCTATAAAAGTGTCAATTATTATTCGATTTTTATAAATTTTTTACCATTTGATGCCTTATGCCATTTATGACTTCTATGAACTACGTTAACATTTTCAATATCTCCGGAAGTAATGTAATTTTTGCAAAAAACGTATTTTTAGCCTTCAAAACAAACATTTTTTTGAAGTGATATATATTCATTATTCGTTTAACTTTATAACGTCTGACTCTAATGGGCAGTAAGATTGAATCAATACCATCATATTGATATCAAGAAAAGGCTTCTAGCATGTTCCCTTGTCGAATAATAACCAATTTTCCCAGGGTCACTTTTAATTTTTTTACCTTCTTAATTTCAGTTTATGGGTTATAGGTTAATTATTTATTGCCCGATATGTATAAAACAAAGTTTGTATTTTGTATGCTGCGAATGTTCGACTTATTTTTCACCTATAAAAATTTCTTTCGGCACCGGAAGTGACGTAATTTTGCCATAATTTACAATTTTGACCGGTCTTTTCGCCAGCAAATATTACTTTTACATATGATAGAGGGTGTCACTGAAGCAAAACAACTAAAGTATAGTTTGGTAGCTCAATGGATCGGCTATGGTATAATAAACTTCCTGTATGATTCCTGAAAGCCGGTTCAGTGCTGCTTGCAGGTCTAGTTATTAGGCTTTCAGACTTTCGTCTGAAAGCCTATTGAGATTACTAAAATTATTAGGCTTTCAGACTTTCGTCTGAAAGACTATTGTTTTTACTAAAATTATTAAGCTTTCATATTACATATGAAAGCTTATTGTTTCTGTTAAGATTATTATTAAGCTTTCATATTACATATGAAAGCTTATTGTTTCTGTTAAAGTTATTATTATTATTATTTTTTTTTTTTGTGTATTTTCTGCAAATCGGATTTCTCAGAATCTAACCGTAGGATCTTTCTGAAACTTTGACCTACCCCCCCATAAATGGGGTGCGAACCTTGATTAAATATATTTTCAAAACGTTTTACGAATCCGAAATCACCGAATTTTACGAACGAATGTATTTGACCTACAATGCTGTAACTTTGTGACTAGTTGACCTATTTAATTAATTCTTTTTTCTATGAGTACCTTGAGACATTTACTTCAATTCTGCAATTTCGGATTTTCGAATTTCGAAAATTCGTCGCTGTGATATCGAACCGGAAGTTTAGACCAATTCGACAACTTCTTTAGTAGTTGTACGATTTTCATGAAATTTAATATGTAAGTAAACCTTAATGATGCGACTTGAAAGATGACTTCTGAAATTTTCTAAATTATCTCCCAATGGAGAAATTGAGGATCGAAATTTTCAAAAAAATCGACGAAATATAGGCCAAATCATCTTGAATTTTTTTTTGGTTACTAGTTCCGAGACCACTGATTCGTACACAAAAAATGGAGTTTGTAGCTCAACCCGGAAGTGCCACCATCTTGAAATGTAAAAACCCCAAACGCCATTTTGCTATTTTACTCACAGACACGGGAATTATATTTTCTGAATCCTTGGAGGAAGGCCTAAAAAACGTCGGGAGTAGAATTTTCATTTAGGTCAACTGGGAGTCACCATTTTGAATTGATAATGAAAAATAGAAGCAATTTGAATGGCCGAGTTTTTGGAACACAATACCTCTCCTTCTAATTAAGCTAGAATGTTTAAACTTGGGGTAGACGTTCACTAGGTCAATGTCATGATTGAGTGTAAAGATGGGCATTTTCTGCCCAGGGTAAGCAGAGATAAGCATGCTGATTTGTTGATTCTTTAGGGCACAATAACTTCCGTTATAATGAAGGGAGGGTGGTGAAACTCTTGTCAATCGAGAGTCTAATAGCTACCCTGTTGTGCGAAATCATTGTATCATTGTATCAGGGATAGCAGAAAAAAGAGATCGAAAATCCAAAAAGTGGTATTTTTACGATTTAGAGCATATTTAAAGGTCCTTTTCTCTTAAAGTGAACATAATATTTTTTGGGGAACTTCTTGTACAAATAGTCTTATCGGTAGTCTTTTATATGAAACCATCGATCAACAGTCCAAAATATCAGGAGTAGAAGAATAAAAGGATCGAAAATTGAAAACGGCACCCTTTCATTGTTAAGCAAAACATGCAGTGTGGGTGGCTACAATCTGCACATTTAGTCATCGTATAGAGCTTATTCAACATTATCGAATTCCAACTGCTAAGGAATCTTTTACGTGCACTCCAATGTGTACACGCCGGTTGGAGGACACGCCAGAAAATCGAGATGAACTTTCTCGGCCAATGCAGGGATCGAACACCCGACCTCCTGGCTAGCAGGTCAACGCCTTCGCCACATAGTGTGGACACCCATCGTACATTTCATCCGTCAAATCAAAGCATTTCATTGCATTAGACCAATAATTAATTATTCTTAATTTGAAACTTTATTTTAATATTATTAAATCCTCATTTTATTGGTAGACGTTCGTCTTATTTAAAATTAAACTTTCATTTAACTATGAACAACCAGGGATAGAAATGCAATTTTTTCTCAGGGTGCCTTAAGGCACCCAATTTCAAATTTATGTATGCCCTGACCAAATGAAGTGTGCCATCAGAGCATGGAGATGATTATAACAATAAAAATTCTAAAATAATTCAATGAGTGTTGTTTTATAATTGAGCACATTACACATTTTGCACAGTTATTTAGGAAAATGTATTTTAATTATACACTTTCTTGCCATCTAAATAAATCTTCACTAATTTTTAATTGTTTTACATGTCCTCACTCGGGAGTCGAGTCACTCTCACTCGTATCGTCACATTTATGTTTACCGGCACTCTGATTTTCATTAGGCCTACTTGTGTCAGATGTGTTGCACTCAGCTGAACTGGTGTTAAAACTCTCAGAGTTGGCATTATTAATTGTCGGAGGTTTAAAGAAACTTAAAATTGTTATAACTTCTCAGATTTCCTGTCATGCGCATTAGAAACAATAAACAAATTTCCCGTAGGTTCTTTTTTTTAGATTTTGTTATCCAGACGCGTATTTTTTAGTGTATACAATACAAAGTTACATTGATAGTAATAGTGATGGCAGGTCGTCGACTGCTCGACTGGAGTCTTCGTTGATTGATGAGGCACAGATGGCTAAGATTGTTGGAAAGGTCCAAAATATTTGTCAGTTTGATAAAAATTTTAGACGTTAAGTGATTTTTCAGGCGTGCCCACAAGGCACAGCTGTTCAATTTCATCCGTGCCATATCAAATTTACCCGTGCGCTTGGCACGCAAATAAAGGGAATTTCGATCCCTGAAAACCCTTAACGTGTCTCTTAACAAAACAATTAAATACTCTAAAATAGTAGCTCAACCTTTTGACCTAAGCTCATTAATTTACCATTTTGTATGTGAGCGACTTGTTATTCTTCTTATATGACATATTGCACGTGTCTGATTTCAAAGGGGAGTTTGGTGGCTGAATGGTTAGCACGCGCGCGCTGTATCATAAAGCCTGTCATCGAGTCAGCTAGCGTGTTTTCGAATCTCCGGTCGTACCTGACAAGGAGTAAGGTCGCCTGTCCATCTTGGTGGGTTTTCTTCATTTCCTCCGGTTTCCTTCCACTGCCAAAGACCTCTACGCGCAAGCGAAATATTGAAATAAAATCGAACTATATGTTAGTCCCGAAATGATCTAGTTTGGGACACAATAACTCGCTTTCTAATTCAGCTAGACTTGGTGTGGGTGTTTATTAGGCCAATACCTTGATGACTCTGGAACACAATAACTCTTCTTCTAATTGGGGTACAAAGTTCAAACTTGGTATAGGCATTCACTAGGTCAATGTCTTGATGAAGTTCGAAGTAGAATTTTGATTTAGGTCAACTGGTAGTCACCATTTTGAAGTGAATATGAAACATAGTGAAAAATCGACATTTACGGACTTGTAAACAAACACAATAGAGCATAGTATGTTCAATGCGTCTCCTATGTCTGACATTAATACATTTCAGGATAGTCGGGATACGGTATTTGAATATTTCAAAAATTCGATTTTTGCCTTTGATGTTTTTCGTGCTGACAAAATTCTTTACGAGTGAAAAATCACATTAACTTTACTAGATTGTGACCGATTTTAATGATTTTTTTTCCTTGTTCGGATTATTCATATGACCCATGGCATGTGACAGGAAGTGACTGTGAATATGAAAGCTTTCATATCTGCATGGGACAGTAGCAGATCTAGTTATTTTTTTTTTTTGTGTATTTTCTGCAAATCGGATTTCTCAGAATCTAACCATGGGATCTTTCTGAAACTTTGACCTACCCCCCCAAAAATGGGGTGCGAACGTTGTTTAAATATATTTTCAAAACGTTTTACGAATCCGAAATCACCGAATTTTACGAACGAAAAATCTGACAATGCATAGTCGTAACTTTGTTATTTTTTGACCGATTTTACTAATTCTTTTTTCTTTGAATACCTTGAAAAAAATCGTTTTCATCTGCAGTTTCACATTTTCGAATTTCGAAAATTCGTCGCTGTGATTTCGAACCGGAAGTTTAGACCAATTTGACAACTTCTTTAATAGTTGTACGATTTTCATGAAATTTAGTATCTAAGTAGATCTTACCGATGTGACTTCAAAAATATGATTAGAAATTTTCTAAATTATCTCCCCTTGGTGAAATTAAGGATCAAAGTTTTCAAAAAAATTGTCGAAATATAGGTCAGAATGACCTAAAAAAAATTTTCGATACTCAACAAGTAATTACTGATTCCTACACAAAATATGGAGTTTGTCGATCGAACCGGAAGTGCCACCATCTTGAAACGTGAAAAAACAATTGAACTTTTGCGATATTGCACTTACAGACACGGGAGTTATATTTTCTGAATCCTTGAAGGATGGCCCAAAAATCGTAGGGAGCAGAATTTTGATTTCGGTCACGTGATGGTCACCATTTTGAATTGAAAATGAAAAGTAGTAGCAATTTGAAGGGCCGAGACTTTGAAACACAATAACTCTCCTTCTAATTGAGCTAGAATGTTCAAACTTGGTGTAGACGTTCACTAGGTCAATGTCATGATTGAGTTCAAAGATGAGCATTTTCTGCCTAGGGTAAGCAGAGATAGGCATGCTGATTTGTTGATTCTTTAGGGCACGATAACTTCGGTTATAATGAAGGGAGGGCTGTGAAACTTTTGTCAATAGAGAGTCCAATAGCTAGCCTGTTGTGTGAAATCATTGTATCATTTATTTTAAATATCAGGGATAGGCGAAAAAAAGAGATTGAAAATCCAAAAAGTCGTATTTTTACAATTTGGAGCATGTTTAGAGGTCTTTCTCGTAAAGTCAACTTAATATTTTTTGGGAACTTCTTCTACAAAGAGTCTTATTGGTAGTCTTTTATATAAAACCATCGATCAACAATCCAACATATCAGGAGTAGAAGAACAAAAGGATCGAACATTGAAAACGGCACCCTTTCATTGTTAAGCAAAACATGCAGTGTGGGTGGCTACAATCTGCACATTTAGTCATCGTATAGAGCTTATTCAACAGTATCGAATTCCAACTGCTAAGGGATCTTTTACGTGCACTCCAATGTGTACACGGCGGGTGGGGGGGACACGCCAGAAAATCGAGATGAACTTTCTCGGACAATGCAGGGATCGAACACCCGACCTCCTGGCTAGCAGGCCAACGCCTTAGCCACATAGTGTGGACACCCATCGTACATTTCATCCGTCAAATCAAAGCATTTCATTGCATTAGACCAATAATTAATTATTCTTAATTGAAAACTTTATTTTAATATTAGTCTGGCATTATTAAATCCTAATTTTATTGGTCTTATTTAAAATTAAACTTTCATTTAAGTATGAACAACCCTTAACGTGTCTCTTTAAAACATAAAAAAATACTCTAAAACAGTAGCTCAACCTTTTGACCTAAACTCATTAATTTACCATTATTTGTGAGCCACTTGTTATTTTTCCTATGACATATTACACGTGTCTGATTTTAAAGGGGGGTTGGGTGGCTGAATGGTTAGCACGCGCGCCTGTAATTGAGTTAACTAGCGTGTTTTCGAATGCCCGGTTGTACGTGACAAGGAGTAAGGTCGCCTGTCCAACCGGTCATTTTTAATTTTTTTTCCCGCCATTTTCATTTCATTTTCTCATCCGTCTCATTACAGTAATACAAGTTTGAGGTATTTCCCTTTAGTTTTCAGATTATTGTTATGCCTGGGTGCAATGTTTCATACTATATTTAGACTTGTAACTTCGCGAGTTTTTGACCAATTTTGATAATTTTTTCTTCTTATCCTTTTATTTAAAATGACGATGAATATGAAAGCTTTCATATCTGCATGGGACAGTAGCAGATCTAGTTAAGCTTTCATATGTATTACATATGAAAGCTTATTGTTTCTGTTAAGATTAATATTATTATTATTTTTTTTTTTTGTGTTTTATCCACAAATCGGATTTCTCAGAATCTAACCATAGGATCGTTCTGAAACTTTTACCTATCCCCCCAAAAATGGGTGGTGGCTGTTGATTAAATATATTTTCAAAACGTTTTACGTATCCGAAATCACCGAATTTTACGAACGAATGCATTTGACCTACAATGCTGTAACTTTGTGACTATTTGACCTATTTTACTAAATCTTTTTTCTTTGAGTACCTTGAGACAATTACTATAAATCTGCAGTTTCAGATTTTCGAATTTCGAAAATTCGTCGCTGTGATTTCGAACCGGAAGTTTAGACCAATTTGACAACTTCTTTAATAGTTGTACGATTTTCATGAAATTTAGTATCTAAGTAGATCTTACCGATGTGACTTCAAAAATATAATTAGAAATTTTCTAAATTATCTCCCCTTGACGAAATTAAGGATCAAAATTTTCAAAAAAATTGTCGAAATATAGGTCAGAATGACCTGATTTTTTTTTTGGATACTAGATAAGTAATTACTGATTTGTACACAAAATATGGAGTTTGTCGATCGAACCGGAAGTGCCGCCATATTTAAAAGTGAAAAATCAATAAGGCTTTTTTGCTATTTTACTTACAGACTCGGGAGTTATATTTTCTGAATCCTTGATGGAAGGCCTAAAAAATGTCGCAAATAGAATTTTGATTTCGGTCACGTGATGGTCACCATTTTGAATTGAAAATGAAAAATAGAAGCAATTTGAAGGGTCGGGACTTTGGAACACAATTACTCTCCTTCTTATTAAGCTAGAATGTTCAAACTTGGTGTAGACGTTCACTAGGTCAATGTTATGATTGAGTTTAAAGATGAGCATTTTCTGCTTAGGGTAAGCAGAGATAAGCATGCTAATTTGTTGATTCTTTAGGGCACGATAACTTCGGTTATAATGAAGGGAGGGCGGTGAAACTTTTGTCAATAGAGAGTCTAATAGCTAGCCTGTTGTGTGAAATCATTGTATTATTTTTTCTAAATATCAGGGATAGCCGAAAAAAAGAGATTGAAAATCCAAAAAGTCGTATTTTTACAATTTGGATCATGTTTAGCGGTCTTTCTCGTAAAGTCAACATAATATTTTTTGGGAACTTCTTCTACAAAGAGTCTTATTGGTAGTCTTTTATATGAAACCATCGATCAACAGTCCAACATATCAGGAGTAGAAGAACAAAAGGATCGAACATTGAAATCGGCACCCTTTCATTGTTAAGCGAAACATGCAGTGTGGGTGACTACAATCTACACATTTAGTCATCGTATAGAGCTTATTCAACAGTATCGAATTCCAGCTGCTTAGGGATATTTTACGTGCACTCCAATGTGTACACGAGACCTTGGTTTTCCGTCCCATCCGAATGACTAGACAGCTGTGCTTGTCAGGCCCTCCGTTCTGCCTCACTGACAAGGGGAACCACGCCGGGAAATCGAGATGAACTTTCTCCGTGCAGAACTTTCAATTCAGGCGAAAACGTTTATTGCATACGATTAAGCTGGTCAGTTGGAGCTTATTTTCAAAAGTTTTGTAATAATCGGTTGGTAATTAATGTACCGTGCACATTAAACTGTTAAAACAGAAAATTTCGAACGGTTGAAATGTTTCTTGCTATAAGTCAGCAATTTTCTGAATTCAGGGAGGCTGAATGGTTAGCATGTGCGCACTGTATCGTAACGTCTGTCATTGAGTCAACGGGCGTCGTTTCGATCTCCAGGTTGCACGTGACATGAAGTATGATGTCCAACCTCGTGGGTTTTCTCCGTGTCCTTCGGTTTCCTCCCAACGGCTAAAGACCTGTAAGCGCAAGGGGAGTTTTTAAATAAAATTAAAAACATATGTTAGTCCCGAAATGACCTAGTTTGTGTCGAATGGACATTAGGCCGCATTTCTCTCTTTCTCTTTTATTTTTAAAGTTTTGTAATAATCGGTTGGTAATCAAAGATACTGTAAAAGTGATAAAACAGAAAATTTCGCCCGGTTGTAATGTTTCTCACTTTAAAGTCAGCAATTTGCCGATTTTAAGGGGCAAACGTTTATTGCGAACGCTTAAGCTGGTCAGGGGGAGCTTATTTTTAAAAGTTTTGTAATATTAGGTTGATAACTAAAGGTACCGTGCAAATTAAACTGTTACAATAGAAAATTTGGCCCGGTTGAAATGTTTCTCGCTGTAGGTCAGCAATTTGCCGATTTTAGGGAGGTTGCGTGGCTGAATGGTTAGCACGTGCGCTCTGTATCATAACGTCTGTCATTGAGTCAACTGGCGTTGTTTCGATTTCTTGGTTGTACGTGACAAGGAGTATGGTCGCCTGTCCAACCTTGAAGGCCGTAACCGCCGCTGCCCGGGTAAAATTTCCCTCATTGCACACTTTATGGCATATGCCCGTCTTCATTAGCCCATTTTAGGAGCAGAACAGTCGGACGTTAAACCCCATTCAATTTCATTTCATTTCTGGTTCTAGCAATTATTTAATTTCTGCATAGAAATCTTGCTTTGGCCAGTTTTTTTATTGCAGAGTGCCATTCTTGTTTAAACAAACATGATCCTTTGTTTAAAACATGCTTAAGAAGTCGTCACGATTTCCTACTTATAACCAAACATATTGGAAATATTAGTCTGGCATTATTAAATCCTAATTTTATTGGTCTTATTTAAAATTAAACTTTCATTTAACTATGAACAACCCTTAACGTGTCTCTTTAAAACTATTAAGTACTCTAAAACAGTAGCTCAACCTTTTGACCTAAATTCATTAATTTACCATTTTGTTTTGAGCGACTTCTTATTCTTCCTATATGACATATTGCACGTGTCTGATTTCAAAGGGGGGTTGGGTGGCTGAATGGTTAGCACGCGCGCCTGTCATTGAGTTAACTAGCGTGTTTTCGAATGCCCGGTTGTACGTGACAAGGAGTAAGGTCGCCTGTCCAACCTGCCATTTTTATTTTTTTTCCCGCCATTTTCATTTCATTTTCTCATCCGTCTCATTACAGTAATACAAGTTTCAGTTATTTGCCTTTAGTTTTAAGATTATTGTTATGCCTGGGTGCAATGTTACATACTATATTTAGACTTGTAACTTCGCGAGTTTTTGACCAATTTTAATAATTTTTTCTTCTTATCCTTTTATTTAGGATACTTGATACAATCAATGACACGTGACGATGAATATGAAAGCTTTCATATCTGCATGGGACAGTAGCAGATCTAGTTATTATTATTTTTTTTGTGTGTTTTCTGCAAATCGGATTTCTCAGAATCTATCCATAGGATCTTTCTGAAATTTTGACCTACCCCCCCAAAAATGGGGTGCGAACCTTGATTAAATATATTTTTGAAACGTTTTACGAATCCGAAATCACCGAATTTTACGAACGAAAAAAATGACAATGCATAGTCGTAACTTTGTTATTTTTTGACCGATTTTACTAATTCTTTTTTCTTTGAATACCTTTAAAAAAACCATTTTCATCTGCAGTTTCACATTTTCGAATTTCGAAAATTCGTCGCTGTGATTTCGAACCGGAAGATTAGACCAATTTGACAACTTCTTTAATAGTTGTACGATTTTCATGAAATTTAGTATCTAAGTAGATCCTACCGATGTGACTTCAAAAATATAATTAGAAATTTTCTAAATTATCTCCCCTTGACGAAATTAAGATCAAAATTTTCAAAAAAATCATCGAAATATAGGTCAGAATGACCTGATTTTTTTTTTGGATACTAGATAAGTAATTACTGATTTGTACACAAAATATGGAGTTTGTCGATCGAACCGGAAGTGCCGCCATATTTAAAAGTGAAAAATCAATAAGGCTTTTTTGCTATTTTACTTACAGACTCGGGAGTTATATTTTCTGAATCCTTGTAGGAAGGCCTAAAAAATGTCGCGAATAGAATTTTGATTTCGGTCACGTGATGGTCACCATTTTGAATTGAAAATGAAAAATAGAAGCAATTTGAAGGGTCGGGACTTTGGAACACAATTACTCTCCTTCTAATTAAGCTAGAATGTTCAAACTTGGTGTAGACGTTCACTAGGTCAATGTTATGATTGAGTTCAAAGATGAGCATTTTCTGCTTAGGGTAAGCAGAGATAAACAAGCTAATTTGTTGATTCTTTAGGGCACGATAACTTCGGTTATAATGAAGGGAGGGCGGTGAAACTTTTGTCAATAGAGAGTCTAATAGCTAGCCTGTTGTGTGAAATCATTGTATTATTTTTTCTAAATATCAGGGATAGCCGAAAAAAAGAGATTGAAAACCCAAAAAGTCGTATTTTTACAATTTGGAGCATGTTTAGAGGTCTTTCTCGTAAAGTCAACATAATATTTTTTGGGAACTTCTTGTACAAAGAGTCTTATTGGTAGTCTTTTATATGAAACCATCGATCAACAGTCCAACATATCAGGAGTAGAAGAACAAAAGGATCGAACATTGAAAACGGCACCCTTTCATTGTTAAGCGAAACATGCAGTGTGGGTGACTACAATCTACACATTTAGTCATCGTATAGAGCTTATTCAACAGTATCGAATTCCAACTGCTTAGGGATATTTTACGTGCACTCCAATGTGTACACGGGACCTTGGTTTTTCGTCCCATCCGAATGACTAGACAGCTGTGCTTGTCAGGCCCTCCGTTCTGCCTCACTGACAAGGGGAACCACGCCGGGAAATCGAGATGAACTTTCTCCGTGCAGAACTTTCAATTCAGGCGAAAACGTTTATTGCATACGATTAAGCTGGTCAGTTGGAGCTTATTTTCAAAAGTTTTGTAATAATCGGTTGGTAATTAAAGTACCGTGCACATTAAACTGTTAAAACAGAAAATTTCGCCCGGTTGAAATGTTTCTTGCTATAAGTCAGCAATTTTCTGAATTCAGGGAGGCTGAATGGCTGAATGGTTAGCATGTGCGCACTGTATCGTAACGTCTGTCATTGAGTCAACGGGCGTCGTTTCGATCTCCAGGTTGCACGTGACATGAAGTATGATGTCCAACCTTGTGGGTTTTCTCCGTGTTCTTCGGTTTCCTCCCAACGGCTAAAGACCTGTAAGCGCAGGGGGAGTTTTTAAATAAAATTAAAAAACATATGTTAGTCCCGAAATGACCTAGTTTGTGTCGAATGGACATTAGGCCGCATTTCTCTCTTTCTCTTTTATTTTTAAAGTTTTGTAATAATCGGTTGGTAATCAAAGGTACTGTAAAAGTGATAAAACAGAAAATAATCGGTTGGTAATCAAAGGTACTGTAAAAGTCATAAAACAGAAAATTTCGCCCGGTTGTAATGTTTCTCACTTTAAAGTCAGCAATTTCCCGATTTTAAGTGGCAAACGTTTATTGCGAACGCTTAAGCTGGTCAGGGGGGAGCTTATTTTTAAAAGTTTTGTAATATTCGGTTGATAACTAAAGGTACCGTGCAAATTAAACTGTTACAATAGAAAATTTGGCCCGGTTGAAATGTTTCTCGCTGTAGGTCAGCAATTTGCCGATTTTAGGGAGGTTGCGTGGCTGAATGGTTAGCACGTGCGCTCTGTATCATAACGTCTGTCATTGAGTCAACTGCCGTTGTTTCGATTTTTTGGTTGTACGTGACAAGGAGTATGGTTGCCTGTCCAACCTCGTAGGCCGTAACCGCCGCTGCCCGGGTAAAATTTCCCTCATTGCACACATTATGGCATATGCCCGTCTTCATTAGCCCATTTTAGGAGCAGAACAGTCGGACGTTAAACCCCATTCAATTTCATTTCATTTTCTCTATGTTGCTTATTTATTATAGTGGATAAATATTTTTCTGGTTCTAGCAATTATTTAATTTCTGCATAGAAATCTTGCTTTGGCCAGTTTTTTTTATTGCAGAGTGCCATTCTTGTTTAAACAAACATGATCCTTTGTTTAAAACATGCTTAAGAAGTCGTCACGATTTCCTACTTATAACCAAACATATTGGAAATATTAGTCTGGCATTATTAAATCCTAATTTTATTGGTCTTATTTAAAATTAAACTTTCATTTAACTATGAACAACCCTTAACGTGTCTCTTTAAAACTATTAAGTACTCTAAAACAGTAGCTCAACCTTTTGACCTAAACTCATTAATTTACCATTTTGTTGTGAGCGACTTCTTATTCTTCCTATATGACATATTGCACGTGTCTGATTTCAAAGGGGGGTTGAGTGGCTGAATGGTAAGCACGCGCGCCTGTCATTGAGTAAACTAGCGTGTTTTCGAATGCCCGGTTGTACGTGACAAGGAGTAAGGTCGCCTGTCCAACCTGCCATTTTTAATTTTTTTTTCCCGCCATTTTCATTTCATTTTCTCATCCGTCTCATTACAGTAATACAAGTTTCAGTTATTTCCCTTTAGTTTTCAGATTATTGTTATGCCTGGGTGCAATGTTTCATACTATATTTAGACTTGTAACTTCGCGAGTTTTTGACCAATTTTAATAATTTTTTCTTCGTATCCTTTTATTTAGGTTACTTGATACAATCAATGACACGTGACGATGAATATGAAAGCTTTCATATCTGCATGGGACAGTAGCAGATCTAGTTATTATTATTTTTTTTTGTGTGTGTTTTCTGCAAATCGGATTTCTCAGAATCTATCCATAGGATCTTTCTGAAATTTTGACCTACCCCCCCCAAAAATGGGGTGCGAACCTTGATTAAATATATTTTCGAAACGTTTTACGAATCCGAAATCACCGAATTTTACGAACGAAAAAAATGACAATGCATAGTCGTAACTTTGTTATTTTTTGACCGATTTTACTAATTCTTTTTTCTTTGAATACCTTTAAAAAAATCATTTTCATCTGCAGTTTCAGATTTTCGAATTTCGAAAATTCGTCTCTGTTTTCGAACCGGAAGTTTAGACCAATTTGACAACTTCTTTAATAGTTGTACGATTTTCATGAAATTTAGTATCTAAGTAGATCTTACCGATGTGACTTCAAACATATAATTAGAAATTTTCTAAATTATCTCCCCTTGACGAAATTAAGGATCAAAATTTTCAAAAAAATCATCGAAATATAGGTCAGAATGACCTGATTTTTTTTTTGGATACTAGATAAGTAATTACTGATTTGTACATAAAATATGGAGTTTGTCGATCGAACCGGAAGTGCCGCCATATTTAAAAGTGAAAAATCAATAAGGCTTTTTTGCTATTTTACTTACAGACTCGGGAGTTATATTTTCCGAATCCTTGTAGGAAGGCCTAAAAAATGTCGCGAATAGAATTTTGATTTCGGTCACTTGATGGTCACCATTTTGAATTGAAAATGAAAAATAAAAGCAATTTGAAGGGTCGGGACTTTGGAACACAATTACTCTCCTTCTAATTAAGCTAGAATGTTCAAACTTTGTGTAGACGTTCACTAGGTCAATGTTATGATTGAGTTTAAAGATGAGCATTTTCTGCTTAGGGTAAGCAGAGATAAGCATGCTAATTTGTTGATTCTTTAGGGCACGATAACTTCGGTTATAATGAAGGGAGGGCGGTGAAACTTTTGTCAATAGAGAGTCTAATAGCTAGCCTGTTGTGTGAAATCATTGTATTATTTTTTCTAAATATCAGGGATAGCCGAAAAAAAAGAGATTGAAAATCCAAAAAGTCGTATTTATCCTCGGAGCCTATTTCTCCATGATCGAAAACAGATATCGATCTGGAACCAAATATTCTATAGGGAAACTAGGTGGTGGCTACTCATTAAATCACTTTTGAAACTTCTGCGCAGACCGGAAGTGACAGAATTTTGTGCGGTACCAAAAAATTGAAAAACGGCCGTAGATTCGTCAATTCTGTACCTATTTTCATACAAATGACATTTTCGGAAACCCTGAGTCTTTTCTCGGACGATAGCAGTTGAAAATTTCGAAATTTTGAAACTTCGTCGCTGACTTCTAGCGTTCGAAAACTGAAAAAAAGAGACAAAAGAGACATTTTTGTTATTTTTCAAAATTTTTAAATTTCACCTACATTTTTGGATACCTGAAGACCATCCGATTCCAGAAATACAAGTTTCATTCCGAGTTATTGCCCTTTATTTTTCGATTTTTTTCGAATTTTCTGCCATTTTTCGAACCCTTATATTTTTTGGAAAGAATAATCCGATATTTCTGTAAGCTCTGGTACATAAAGCTATATAGTCAGACCTTTTTATAAAGCAATTTCAACAACGATCTGTAAAACGGAAGTAGTGGAAATAATGCCCGATATTTCGAAAAAAACGCAAAAAATGGGTGTTTGGGGGAAAAACCCGATTTCTCCGTCCAATATCAATGGATTAACCGAATTAAGCTTTCGTTGAGTGGCTCGGGGAATGGACTGTCGTATGATGCCCAATTTATACGGATACTATGACCAAGCAGCAAAATATGACACTCTGGAAATCAAGTATTTTCTGATTTGGAGCGTTTTTGGACGCCTTTATCTCGAAAACTGCTCCAGCGATTTTTCTTAAACTGTCTCTATCTAGAGACCTTTCGATAGTCTTGTGTATCAAACATTCCGTTAAGACTTTGAAATATTTGTAATAGGTCAAATACCGAACTGAAAATCGAAAAAAGTCGAAAAATCGTGAAATTTTGAAAAAAGCTCTATAAATTTTTTTTTTTACAGATTTTCAAAAAATATTTTTATATTTAGATAGCTCATCTAATGCCGATTCCAATAATGTATAATATGTATTCAGTTATTGAAATTTAATTTTCAATATATTGACATTTTTGCATTTTTGGCACTTTTAAACATAGGATTTCTCAGGGGCATTTTATCTGATCAGATAATGTAATATATTATTACAGAGCCTTGCGGCTATATAATTGCCGAACCCGGTTATTAAAACTATCCTGAAAATAATCTCCATACCGGAAGTATTAAAAAAATGAAAAAAAAAAGGTCTAAAAATGGGCGCTCTTCCGAAAAGCTTGATTTCGCCGACAGATATTACCGGACCAAAAGAAGTAAAGTGTCTTTGGATAGTCCCATTAAAGGACTGTTATATGGCATCTCAATGGTACGATTTCGATGGTTAGAAAATAAATAACGGTACGTCGAAAATCTAGTATTTTCCCTTTTTGGAGCCTTTTTAGACGCTATTTTCTCGAAAACAACCCCTACGATTCTTCTGAATCTTTTTTAACGCAGAGTCCTATCGGTGGTCTGTTGCGTGAATCCAACATGAAAAGGTTTGAAATAATATAAGTGGTCCAAAAATGGTCTCAATCTTTGAAAAAAGTTGAAAAATCGTTAAATTATTGAAAATGTTCTTTTATTTATCTTTTCTACAAAAACTACTGAATAGATATTTCTGACACTTATGGGAAAGAAAGTTAAGTATGTAAACAACTTATTAAAAAAAATACCGACAAAGATCCAAAAACCGGAAGTAGTGGAAAAAATATTTGATATTTTGAGAAAATACAGTGAAGAATTGGTACTCTTGCAAAATTTGCGAGTTCTCAGGCTATTCAGACGATTTTATCTCGAAAAGTAGTCTTATTTCTTTTCTTACACTTCTGTTACTTAGAATCCTAATTGTGGTCTAGTGCGTGAATCGAAATTAAAAAGCCTCTATATAGTATAATTGATGTTTCTGAAAATTCTAGTACTTGAAGTTAAGTATCCAGACAACTTGCTAAAATTATCTCAACAATGATTTGTAAACCGGGAATAGTCCAAAAATGATCCGATAGTTTGAATAAACCTATAAATAAGTAAAATAAATGTAGACTTTGCAAAAAAACGTGAATTCTACGGCAGATTTCACCCAATCGAAACAAAAAGAGTGTCGTTAAATAGCGCGGATAATTTACTTTTATATGATATCAGAATGATACAAGTGCAATGGTAGGCAATAGATTATGAGATGCCTAAAATGTAGCATTTTCTTCTATTTTTGGAGCCTATTCAGACTCGTTTATCTCGAAAACTACTTCTATTTCTCTTCTTAAACTTCTGTTAGCCCGAGTTCTATCGGTCGTTTAGAGTATAAATGTACATTTAAAGGCATGGCAATGATATAAAGGACCCTGAAAGCCGATTCAGCACTGCTATGCAGGTCTAGTTATTAGGCTTTCAGACTTTCGTCTGAAAGCCTATTGAGATTACTAAAATTATTATTAGGCTTTCAGACTTTCGTCTGAAAGCCTATTGAGATTACTAAAATTATTATTATTATTATTATTATTTACCGCGGGAGCCTAGATCTCCATGATGGAAACAGATATCGATCTGGAATTAGATTTTCTATCGGGAAACCATGTGGTGGCTACTTGATAAAATATTTTTGAAGTTTCTGCGCATACCGGAAGTGACCGAACTTTGTACGTTGTCTGAAAATTGAAAATCGGCCATAGTTTCGTCAATTCTTTATCCATTTTCAAATAAATTACATTTTCGGAATCCCTGAATCTTTTCTGAGACAATGGCTATCTCACATTTTTCAATTTCGAACATTCGTCTATTACTTTTATCGTTCGAAAATAGAAAACATGTTTACGAGACAATTTTTGTTATTTTTCAAAATTTTCAAATTTGACCTACATTTTTGGATACCTGAAGTCCATCCGATTCCAGTAATATAAGTTTCATTCAGAGTTATCGCCCTTTATTTTTCGATTTTTTTCGAATTTTCTTCCCATTTTGTGAGCTCGGGTTTCGTTTTATGGCAGAATTGACGTTTCCGAAACTTCTGGAACATGAAGTTATAGTCCAATACCAACTTATAAAGCAATTTCGACAAGAATCCTTCAACCGGAAGTGGTCGAAATAATGTGCAATATTTTGAAAAAAATGCAAAAAACGGATATTTTGGTAAAAAATGCGATTTCTCCGCCCGATATCAATGGATTAAAGAAATTATGGTACCATTGGACTGCACTAGGATTGTACTATCGTATGATACCCAATTCATACGGATACTATGATCAGGAAGCAAAATATGGCACGCTGAAAATCAAGAATTTTCTGATTTTTAGCATTTTTGGACGACTGTATCTCGAAAACTTAACCTACAATTTTTTTTTTATTTTTTCTATCGAGAGTCCTTTTGGAGGTACTTTGCATGAAGGCAACCAATAAGACTTTGAAATGTCTGGAATAGAATAAAAAAGGGACTGAAAATCGAAAAAAGTCGAAAAATCGTGAAATTTTGAAAAATGCTCTACTATTTTTTTATTTAAAGAGATTTTTAAAAAAAAGGTTGTATATTCAGATAGCTGACCTAATTACGATTCTAACGATGTATAATATGTATGTAATTATTGAAATTTAATTTTCGATATTTTAAATTTTTTGCATTTTTGGCACTTTTGAACATAGGATTTCTCAGGGGCATTTTATCTGATCAGATAATGTAATATATCATTACAGAGCCCTGTGGCTATTTTAGCGCCCAAACCGGCTATTAAAACTATTCCGACAATAATAACCATACCGGAAGTATTCAAAAAATGAAAAAAAAAGTTTAAAAATATTGTCGCACTTGCGAAAAACTTGATTGCTCACTTAGGTAATAGCGGACCAAAAGAACTAAAGTGTCGTTAGATAGCCCTATTAATGGACCAACATATGGTATCTAAATAATACGATTTCGATGGTAAGAAAATAAATTATTGTATGCCAAAAATCTAGTATTTTCCGATTTTTTAACATTCTGAGACGCCCTTTTCTCGAAAATGACGCCTACGATTTTTCTGAAACTTTTCTTACTCATAGTCCTATCGGTTGTCTATATAGTGAATCCAAAATGAAAAGCATTGAAATAATATAGGTGGTCCAAAAATGACATCAAACTTTGAAAAAAATTGAAAAATCGTTAAATTTTTGTAAACGCTCTTTAATTTATCTTTTTTTCCAAAACTACTCAATGGATTTTTCTGACACTTCTGGTACAGAAAGTTAAGTATCCAAAGAACTTCGTAAAGCTATCACAACAACGATCGTAAAACCGGAAGTAGTCGAAAAAATGTCCGATATTTTGAAAAAAATTTTTTTTTTACGAAAACCTTTTTTATTTATGAATATTTTTTGATGGTATTTTACACAGGGTTAAAATATCATCCTACTTGAGCAGAAATGGGAAAGAAAATTGTCTCGGTTATTTGCGTTAGCCGCCAACGGCTAATTTAGTTTTTCGTACCCAGAAAAATTATTTATTGTTCGATTTGTATAAAACAAAGTTCATATGCTCCGTGGTCCCAATTGTAATTTTTTTTGTTATGGTGAAATTTTTCTGTCGGCAACGGAAGTGGCGTAATATTAACAAAAACTATAATTTTGACAGTTCGGTAAAATAAAGTGTAAAATTCAGTTGTTTACAATTCATTCAGCGCCTTCATATTTTGAAATATTTTTTGTAATTTTAATAAACTCGTAGCAATAATCCAGAAGAAGAGATTGTATGCAAAAATTAGTTTGTAATATGAGCAGTTGCCGAGGAATATGCAATTTTGCATTCATCACTTTTCACGTTATTTTGCCTATAAAAGAGTGAATTATTATTCGATTTGCAATATTTTTTTCCATTTGATGCTTAATGTCAATTTGGACTAGGTCAAGCCAATTTTACAATTTCACTGTGACCGGAAATGACGTCATTTGGGCAAAAACTGTATTTTAAACCTAAAAAACAAATATTTTATTCAAATGAGTCTGCCTTATAATAATTTTAAAATTATGATATTTGATTCCCATCAACGAATAGAATGAAGCCATACGACCATACAGATACCACAAAATGGTTTCTAACTTGTACGGTTACAGAGAAATAGGCGATCTTCGATAAGTCACTTTTCAAGGTTTTTGGTCTATAAAAGTGTCAATTATTATTCGATTTTTATATTTTTTTTTACCATTTGATGCCTTATGCCATTTATGACTTCTATGAACTAAATTAACACTTTCAATGTCACCGGAAGTAATGTAATTTTTTCAAAAAACGTATTTTTGGCCTTCAAAACAAACATTTTTTTGAAGTGATTTATGTTTATTATTCGTTTAACTTTATAATGTCTGACTCTAATGGGCAGTAAGATTGAATCAATAGCATCATATTGATATCAAGAAAAGGCTTCTAGCATGTTCCCTTGTCGAAAAATAGCCAATTGTCCCAGGGTCACCTTTAAGTTTTTGACCTTCTTAATTTCAGTTTATTGGTTATAGGTTAATTATTTATTGCCCGATATGTATAAAACAAAGTTTGTATTTTGTATATTGCGAATTTTCGACTTACTTTTCACCTATAAAAATTTCTTTCAACACCGGAAGTGACGTAATTTTGCGATAATTTACAATTTTGACCGGTCTTTTCGCCAGCAATTATTACTTTTACATATGATAGACGGTGTCACTGAAGTAAAACAATTAAAGTTTGGTAGCTCAATGGATCGGCTATGGTATAATAAACTTCCTGTATGATTCCTGAAAGCCGGTTCAGTGCTGCTTGCAGGTCTAGTTAGGGTTTCACACTGCGTAGCTTGTGTGAAACACTATTGTTTTTGTTAAAATTATTATTCTTATTATTATTATTATTATTATTATTATTATTCAGATTCCAATTTGAATAGATCTCAGCAACTACGTGTCGCATCGTTACGATTTCTTCGGTTTTACTGGGAAAGTGGGTGTGACTTAGAGGATAAAGCTATTTTGAACCTTCTGCGCCAATGCGAAATGTCCGAAATCACCGAAGTTATCGTTTTTGAAAATATTGCAGTAATTTTAACAATAATCATTGGATTTTAACTTTCGATACATTTTGGCATAGCCTGAGACAGGGCACATAGCTACGCTACTTTCGATTTTTGATTTTCGGCAAATCTTCGAAGATATTAGGCGCCAAATTTCGAAAATTTAAAATTTTACTAAATATTTTTTTATTTATGAATATTTTTTAGTCGTATTGTGCACAGAATTAAAGAGTCATCTGACTAGTGCAAAAATGTTAAAATTTTTTGTCTCAGTAATTTTCCTTGGCCGCCATTGGCTAATTCAGTTTTTCAGTCCTAGATTAATTTTTTATTGTTCGATTTGTATAAAACAAAGTTCATATGCTTCGTTGTCTCAATTGTCATTTTTTTTGTTACCGATAATGTTATCTGTCGGCACCGGAAGTGGCATAATTTTACCAAAAACTACAATTTTGACAGTTATTTTCTTATTTCGAAAACAAATATTATTTTTTTGAAAAATTATATGACTCAAAGAGTGTGTCCTTTCAAGGCGCAAAAAATGTAGGAAGCAGTTTTTTTAATTTCGATTTCATTTTCGAGCAAATTCGATTAAGAGGCTAAAAATGGTGTAAAATTGGCCTATTTACAACCTATTCAGGCTTTTCAGATTTTAAAATATTTCTTCGTAACTTTTATAAACTTGTAGCTATAATCCATACGAAGAAAATGTATGTTAAAATTCGTTTGTAATATAAGCAGTTACCAAGAAATGGGCAGTTCTGTACAAGTCACTGTTTTCGTTATTTTGCCTGTAAAATAGTCAATTATGATTGGATTTTTATAAAAGTGACATCATTTGATTCAAAAAGCATGTAGCGTCATATCAAGTTGATTACAATTTAAAATTGACACCGGAAGTGACATCATTTGGTCAAAAACGGCATTTTAAACTTTTTAAATCAATGTTTTATTCAACCAAGAATAACTTAATATGTATTAAAAATTTTAACTTTTGGTTTAAATTCACATATAAACAAAACTCATATGGTCATATAGATATCATAAAATTGTTTCTAACTTGTTCGGTTGCCGAGAAATAGACGGTTTTCTACAGGTCACTTTTGAAGGTTTCGGGGCCATAAAAGTGTCAATTATTATTCGATTTTCATAAACGTTACACCGTGTTATACCTACTGCCATTTGGGATTTCATTCAAGTAATTTAAGATTTTCATTATCACCGGAAGTAACGTCATTTTGGCAAAAACTGTATTTTTAGCCTTCAAAACAGATATTTTATTCAAGTGAGTCTGTTTTGAAATCTTTTTCAAATTATGGTATTTGATGCTAATCAACAAATAGAATGAACCCATACGATCACACAGATACCACAAAATGGTTTGTAACTTTAACGGTTGCAGAGAAATAGCAGATTTTCTACAAGTCACTTTTCAAGTTTTTTGGTCTTAAAATTTTACATAAAATTTTCACTATATGATATCGTATGCCATTTCTGATTTCATAAGACTAATTGAACATTTTCATTAACACAGGAAGTAATTTAATTTTGTCAAGATCATTTACAAGTAACAAATGTATAAAATGAATTGATATTGTTGGATTTTGTTGATTCTGCGTCCATTTTATTTGTGTGCAATGTTAATTTGGAAACCCGTTTAGTGGTTTCGCTGGTACCGGAAGTGACATATGTTCAAGGCTAACTTGGCACCGGAAGTGACATGTTTAAGGGTAACATGGCACCAGTGAAACCCGTCATTCCTGCATGCAGGTCTAGTTATTATTATTATTATTATTATTATTATTATTCAGATTCCAATTTGAATAGATCTCTGCAACTACGTGTCGCATCGTTACGATTTCTTCGGTTTTACTGGGAAAGTGGGTGTGACTTAGAGGATAAAGCTATTTTGAACGTTCTGCGACAATGCGAAATGTCCGAAATCACCGAAGTTATCGTTTTTAAAAATATTGCAGTAATTTTAACAATAATCATTGGATTTTAACTTTCGATACATTTTGGCATAGCCTGAGACAGGGCACATAGCTACGCTACTTTCGATTTTTGATTTTCGGCAAATCTTCGAAGATATTAGGCGCCAAATTTCGAAAATTTAAAATTTTACAAAAAACTTTTTTATTTATGAATATTTTTTAGTCGTATTGTGCACAGAATTAAAGGGTCATCTGACTAGTGCAAAAATGTTTAAAAATTTTGTCTCAGTAATTTACCTTGGCCGCCATTGGCTAATTCAGTTTTTCAGTCCTAGATTAATTTTTTATTGTTCGATTTGTATAAAACAAAGTTCATATGCTTCGTTGTATCAATTGTCGTTTTTTTTATTACCGAAAGTGTTATCTGTCGGCACCGGAAGTGGCATAATTTTACCAAAAACTACAATTTTGACAGTTATTTACGATCTTCATAAACAAATATTATTTTTTTGAAAAATTATATGACTCAAAGAGTGTGCCCTTTCAAGGCGCAAAAAATGTAGGAAGCAGTTTTTTTAATTTCGATTTCATTTTCGAGCAAATTCGATTAAGAGGCTAAAAATGGTGTAAAATTGGCCTATTTACAACCTATTCAGGCTTTTCAGATTTTAAAATATTTCTTCGTAACTTTTATAAACTTGTAGCTATAATCCATACGAAGAAAATGTATGTTAAAATTCGTTTGTAATATAAGCAGTTGCCAAGAAATGGGCAGTTCTGCATAAGTCACTGTTTTCGTTATTTTGCCTGTAAAATAGTCAATTATTATTGGATTTTTATAAAAGTGACATCATTTGATTCAAAAAGCACGTAGCGTCATATCAAGTTGATTACAATTTAAAATTGACACCGGAAGTGACATCATTTGGTCAAAAAATGCATTTTACACTTTTTTAAATCAATGTTTTATTCAACCAAGAATAACTTAATATGTATTAATAATTTTAACTTTTGGTTTAAATTCACATATAAACAAAACTCATATGGTCATATAGATATCATAAAATGGTTTCTAACTTGTTCGGTTGCCGAGAAATAGACGGTTTTCTACAGGTCACTTTTGAAGGTTTCGGGGCCATAAAAGGGTCAATTATTATTCGATTTTCATAAACGTCACACCATGTTATACCTAATGCCATTTGGGATTTCATACAAGTAATTTAAGATTTTCATTATCACCGGAAGTAACGTCATTTTGGCAAAAACTGTATTTTTAGCCTCCAACACAGATATTTTATTCAAATGAGTCTGTTTTGAAATCTTTTTCAAATTATGGTATTTGATGCCAATCAACAAATAGAATGAACCCATACGATCATACAGATACCACAAAATGGTTTCTAACTTGTACGGTTGCCGAGAAATAGCCGATTTTCTACAAGTCACTTTTCAAGTTTTTTGGTCTTTAAAAGTGGCAATTATTATTCGATTTAACGTTTTTATTTATAAATATTATTTAGTCGTGTTGTGCACAGAATTAAAGAGTCATCTGACTAGCGCAAAAATGTTAAAAAAATTTGTCTCAGTAATTTTCCTTGGCCGCCATTAGCTAATTCAGTTTTTCAGTCCTAGATTAATTTTTTATTGTTCGATTTGTATAAAACAAAGTTCATATGCTTCGTTGTCCCAATTGTTATTTTTTTTATTACCAAAAGTGTTATCTAGCAAATTGGATTAAGGGGTGAAAAAAGGCGTAAAATTGACCTATTTACAACCCATTCAGGCTTTTCAGATTTTAAAATTTTTTTACTTAACTTTTATAAACCTGTCACTATAATCCATACGAAGAGAATGTATGTTAAAATTAGTTTCTAATATAAGCAGTTGCCGAGAAATGGGCAGTTTTGCATAAGTCACTGTTTTCGTAATGTTGCCTGTAAAATAGTCAATTATTAATGGATATTCACAAAAGTGACATCATTTGATTCAAAAAGCAAGTGTGCGTCATATCATGTTGATTACTATTTAAAATTGACACCGGAAGTGACGTCATTTAGTCAAAAACTCAATTTTTAACTTTTAAAATCGATCTTTTTTTCAACCAAGAATTATGTCACATGTAATAATAAAATTAACTTTTGGTTTAAATTCACATATTAACAAAACTCATACGGTCAAATAGATATCATAAAATTGTTTCTAACTTGTTCGGTTGTCGAGATATAGGCGATTTTCTGAAAGTCAGTTTTGAAGGTTTTTGGCCCATAAAAGTGTCAATTATTATTTGATTTTCATAAAATTTTCACCCTTTGAAGCCTAATGTCATAGACGATGTTATAAAACTAATTTAACGTTTTCATTATCACCGGAAGTAGCGTCATTTTGGCAAAAACTGTATTTTAAGCCTTCAAAACCGATATTTTATTCAAATGAGTCTGATTTGTAATGTTTATACAATTATGATATTTGATTCCAATCAACAAATAGATTAAACCCATACGGTCATATAAATACCAAAAAATGGTTTCTAACTTGTACGGTTGCCGAGAAATAGACGATTTTCTACACGTCACTTTTCAAGGTTTTTGGTCTATAAAAGTGGAAATTATTATTCAATTTACATAAAATTTTCACCATATGATGCCTTATGCCATTTCTGATTTCATAAGACTAAGGGAACATTTACATTATTACCGGAAGTACTGTTATTTTGTCAGGATCAATTACATGTAACAAATGTATAAAACAAAATTGCTGGATTTGTTTGATTCTGTTTCCATTTTATTTGATGTGTGCAATGCTTATGTGGAAACCTGTATATTGGTTTCATTGGTACCGGAAAGGACATATGTTCAAGGGTAACGTAGCACCAAAAGTGACACAAGTTCAAGTTCAAAGGTAACATGGCAAAAGTGAAACCCGTCATTCCTGCATGCAGGTCTAGTTATTATTATTATTATTATTTACCGCGAGGGCCTAGATCTCCATGATCGAAAACAGATATCGATCTGGAATTAGCTTTTCTATCGGGAAACCATGTGGTGGCTACTTGATGAAATATTTTTGAAATTTCTGCGCATACCGGAAGTGACCGAACTTTGTACTTTCTCTAAAAATTGAAAATCGGCTATAGTTTCGTCAATTCTTTATCCATTTTCAAACAAATTACATTTTTGGAATCCCTGGATCTTTTCTGAGAAAATGGCTATCTCACATTTTTCAATTTCGAACATTCGTCTATGACTTTTATAGTTCGAAAATTGAACACATGTTGTTTACGAGACAATTTTTGTTATTTTTCAAAATTTTCAAATTTGACCTACATTTTTGGATACCTGAAGTCCATCCGATTCCAGTAATATAAGTTTCATTCAGAGTTATCGCCATTTATTTTTCGATTTTTTTCGAATTTTCTTCCCATTTTGTGAGCTCGGGTTTCGTTTTATGGCAGAATTGACGTTTCTGAAACTTCTGGAACATGAAGTTATAGTCCAATACCAACTTATAAAGCAATTTCGACAAGAATCCTTAAACCGGAAGTGGTCGAAATAATGTGCAATATTTTGAAAAAAATGCAAAAAATGGATATTTTTGGGGAAAACGCAATTTCTCTGTCCGATATCAATGGATTAAACGAATGAAGGTACCGTTTGATGGCACGATTGTTGGACTATCATATGATACCCCATTCATACGGATACTATGAACTAGGGCCGAAAGGATTCACCGGTGAACCGGTGTACCGCGATTTTTTCCATGAAAACGATGAACGATATTTTTTTTAAGAATATCGATAATCGAGATTTTTTTTTCAATTTAAGGTTCACGATTATTTTCATACTATATCGCGATATTTGTTCAATAAATGAGACATGTAGGACCCTTAGAAATTACCTATCGGTTCAGTACGTACGTACACAAGGCCTAAATGTAAAGAAACCCTCGGTAGCTATAAATAGACTAGGAACAGCACGCGTCTTCTATAGGCCCGGGCATCCAGACTTCGCAATCATTGCAAAACTGACCCACAGAGTGCAAAATACAACTCGGAAACTGGATAAGACAATTTTTTCCATTGGACAAAATACCGGAAGCCATGCATTTTACACCAATGAAATCGCATTTTATTTAACAGTCATTTCTTCCTCGCGATGCCAGTGGCTCTTATTCGAATGAATGAAAAGCGTGTTGATATTTTGGTTTTAACAGTCTCTCATATAGTCTTTCGACTATTATGTTCACGCCCAGTACTGGTGGTAGCAGTGTTACACTTGGTGAAGTTGAAATAGAAAAGCCACCCGCCTGTAAACTGATCCCGCAGTGAATATTCGCTTGGCCGCTACAATCACTGATAAGAATGACATCGACAAGGCGTAATGAGTTCGGCATATTAACTTTTTTACTCCGACAAATTAAATTCTCAACCATCTTTTTGAGGTAAAAGAAAAATAAATAAAGACGTTTGAAATATTTGTAGTTAAAAAATATTTCCTATTTAGTGTAAATGGGTATTAAAATGAGTAAAAAGCATCATTTTGCCCGACGCAGTTAGGTGTTAAGTAAACATTGCACAAGCCGTTGAGCCAATGACTGACGCCGCCTGCAGTCAACGCACGTCTTGTGGACAGTCATCTGTTACAGAGTTAATTCGTAAGTAATTCTCTGTGAGACAGATTGTGATTGAAGGTGTGGGATTATATTGGTTTTCCTGTTTCGTACTTCCTGTTTGGGTGTTTCGCACAAAATAAAAAATGTGCCAAAAATATTGGTTAAAAGTTAAATATAAATTTTAATTTATCTAATAATAAACAATATAAATTTGTGTATTTTTTCTTTATTTCAAGAAAACTTTAGTCAATTTCACATTAATGGCGTGTGTATCGTGATGCACCCGTATCGTTGGGCTACGACATCATGCTGTATCATATCGTGGCACAGCGTATCGTTTCGGCCCTACTATGAACAGACAGCAAAATATGGCAGGCTGAAAATCAAGTATTTTCTGATTTGGAGCGTTTTTGGACGCCTGTATCTCGAAAACTTAACCTGCAATATTTTTTAAAATTTTTTCTATCGAGAGTCCTTTTGGAGGTATTTGGCATGAAGCCATCCAACAGGACTTTGAAATGTCTGGAATAGGATAAAAAATGGACTGAAAATCGAAAAAAGTCGAAAAATCGTGAAATTTTGGAAAATGCTCTACTATTTTTTTATTTTAAGAGATTTTTAAAAAAAGGTTGTATATTCAGATAGCTGACCTAATTACGATTCTAACGATGTATAATATGTATGTAATTATTAAAATTTAATTTTCGATATTTTAAATTTTTTGCATTTTTGGCACTTTTGAACATAGGATTTCTCAGGGGCATTTTATCTGATCAGATAATGTAATATATCATTACAGAGCCCTGTGGCTATTTTAGTGCCCAAACCGGCTATTAGAACTATTCCGACAATAATAACCATACCGGAAGTATTCAAAAAATGAAAAAAAAGAGTAAAAACATTGTCGCACTTGCGAAAAACTTGATTTCTCCCTTAGGTAATAGCGGACCAAAAGAACTAAAGTGTCGCTGGATAGCCCTATTAATGGACCATCATATGGTATCTAAATAATACGATTTCGATGGTAAGGAAATAAATTATTGTATGCCAAAAATCTAGTATTTTCCAATTTTTTAAGATTCTGAGACGCCCTTTTCTCGAAAACGACGCCTACGATTTTTCTTAAACTTTTCTTACTCAAAGTCCTGTCAGTTGTCTATATAGGGAATCCAAAATGAAAAGCATTGAAATAATATAAGTGGTCGAAAAATGGCCTCAAACTTTGAAAATAATTGAAAAATCGTTAAATTTTTTGAAACGCTCTTTAATTTATCTTTTTTTCCAAAACTACTCAATGGATGTTTCTGACACTTCTGGTACAGAAAGTTAAGTATCCAAAGGACTTCGTAAAGCTATCACAACAACGATCGTAAAACCGGAAGTAGTCGAAAAAATGTCCCATATTTCGAAAAAAAATAATTTTTTTACGAAAACCTAATTGTAATATTTTTAAAATTATGATATTTGATTCCCATCAACGAATAAAATGAAGCGATACGACCATACAGATACCACAAAATGGTTTCTAACTTGTACGGTTACAGAGAAATAGGCGATCTTCTATAAGTCACTTTTCAAGGTTTTTGGTCTGTAAAACTGTCAATTATTATCCGATTTTTACAATTTATTTACCATTTCATGCCTTATGCTATTTATGACTTCTATGAACCAAGTTAAAATTTTCAATATCACCGGAAGTAATGTAATTTTTGCAAAAAACGTATTTTTAGCCTTTAAAGCAAACATTTTTTTGAAGGGATTTATATTTATTATTCGTTTAACTTTATAACGTCTGACTCTAATGGGCAGTAAGACTGAATCAATACCATCATATTGATATCAAGAAAAATCTTCTAGCATGTTCCCTTGTCGAATAATAACCAATTTTCCGAGGGTCACTTTTCAGTTTTTTACCTTCTTAATTTCAGTTTATGGGTTATAGGTTAATTATTTATTGTCCGATTTTTATAAAAAAAAGTTTGTATTTTGTATGTTGCGAATTTTCGACTTATTTTTCATCTATAAAAATTTCTTTTGGCACCGGAAGTGACATACTTTTGTCCTAATTTACAATTTTGACCGGTCTTTTAGCCAGCAAATATTACTTTTACATATGATAGAGGGTGTCACTGAAGCAAAACTACTAAAGTATAGTTTGGTAGCTCAATGGATCGGCTATGGTATAATAAACTTCCTGTATGATTCCTGAAAGCCGGTTCAGTGCTGCTTGCAGGTCTAGTTATTATTATTATTTACCGCGGGGGCCAAGTTCTCCATGATCGAAAGCAGATATCGATCTGAAATCAACTTTTCTTTAGGGAAACCATGTGGTGGCTACTTGATAAAGTATTTTCGAAAATTCTGCGCATACCGGAAGTGGCAGATCTTTGTACGTTGTCAAAAAATGGAAAATTGGCCATAGTTTCGTCAATTATTTACCCATTTTCAAACAAATGACATTTTCGGAAACCCTGAATCTTTTTCGAGCCAATAGCAATCTAAGATTTTGTAATTTCGAAACTTCGTCGCTGACTTCTAGCGTTCGAAAATTGAAAAATTTTGTTTAAGAGACAATTTTTTTCATTTTTCAAAATTTTCAAATTTGACATATATTTTTGGATACCTTAAGTCCATCCGATTCCAGTAATATAAGTTTCATTCAGAGTTATCGCCCTTTATTTTTCGATTTTTTTCGAATTTTCTACCTATTTTGTGAGCTCGGGTTTCGTTATATGGCCGAATTGGCGAATCTGAAACTTCTAAGGCATGAAGCCAAATGACCATTGCAAGGAATAAAGCAATTTCAACAATGATCCGTAGACCGGAAGTAGTCGAAATAATGTGCAATATTTTGAAAAAATGCAAAAAAATGGATAGTTTTGGGGAAAACGCGATTTCTCCGTCCGATATCAATGGATTAAACAAATTAGGGTACCATTGGACTGCACTAGGATTGTACTATCGTATGATACCCAATTCATACAGATACTATGATCAGGCAGCAAAATATGGCACGCTGAAAATCAAGTATTTTCTGATTTTTAGCATTTTTGGACGCCTGTATCTCGAAAACTACGCCAGTTATTTTTATGAAACTTTCTCTATCGAGAGACCTCGTGGCGGTCTTGCGTACGAATCATTCCATTACCACTTTGAAATATCTGGAATAGGTGAAAAAAGGGACTGAAAATCGAAAAAAGTCGAAAAATCGTGAAATTTTGGAAAATGCTCCACCATTTTTTTATTTTAAGAGATTTTCAAAAAAAGGTTGTATATTCAGATAGCTGACCTAATTACGATTCTAACGATGTATAATATGTATGTGGTTATTGAAATTTAACTTTCGATATTTTATTTTTTTTTGCATTTTTTGGCACTTTTGAACACCAGATTTCCCAGGGGCACTTTATCTGATCATATAATGTAATACATCATTACAGAGCCCTGTGGCTATTTTAGTGCCCAAACCGGCTATTAAAACTATTCCGACAATAATAACCGCACCGGAAGTATTCAAAAAATGAAAAAAAAGGTTAAAACAATTGTCGCACTTGCGAAAAACTTGATTTCTCCCTTAGGTAATAGCGGACCAAAAGAACTAAAGTGTCGTTGGATAGCCCTATTAATGGACCATCATATGGTATCTAAATAATACGATTTCGATGGTAAGGAAATAAATTATTGTATGCCAAAAATCTAGTATTTTCCGATTTTTTAACATTCCGAGACGCCCTTTTCTCGAAAACGACGCCTACTATTTTTCTTAAACTTTTCTTACTCAAAGTCCTATCGGTTGTCTATATAGTGAATCCAAAATGAAAAGCATTGAAATAATGTAGGTGGTCCAAAAATGGCCTCAAACTTTGAAAAAAATTGAAAAATCGTTAAATTTTTGGAAACGCTCTTTAATTTATCTTTTTTTCCAAAACTACTCAATGGATGTTTCTGACACTTCTGGTACGTAAAGTTAAGTACCCAAAGAACTTCGTAAAGCTATCACGACAATGATCGTAAAACCGGAAGTAGTCGAAAAAATGTCCGATATTTTGAAAAAAAAAAAAATTTTTTTACGAAAACCTTTTCCATTTATAAATACTGTTTGATGGTATTTTACACAGGGTTAAAATATCATCCTACTTGAACAGAAATGAGAAAAAAAATTGTCTCGGTAATTTGCGTTAGCCGCCATCGGCTAATTTAGTTTTTCGTACCCAGAACAATTATTTATTGTTCGATTTGTATGAAACAAAGTTCATATGCTCCGTGGTCCCAATTGTAATATTTTTTGTTACGGTGAAATTTTTCTGTCGGCAACGGAAGTGTCGTAATATTAACAAAAACTACAATTTGGACAGTTCTGTACCACTTTTTGAAAGCAAATGTTATTTTTTTCAAAACTGATATAACTAAAAGGATGCACCCTGCAAAGGTGCACAAAATCTTTAGCTCAGATTTTTTAATTCCAATTTCATTTTCGGGCAGTTTCGAATAAAATGTAAAATAAAGTGTAAAATTCAGTTATTTACAAATCATTCAGCGTCTTCATATTTTGAAATATTTATTTGTTATTTTCATAAACTCGTAGCATTAATCCAGACGAAGAGAATGTATGGGAAAATTAGTTTGTAATATGAGCAGTTGCCGAGAAATATGCAATTTTGCATGCATCACTTTTCACGTTATTTTGTCTATAAAGGAGGGAATTATTATTCGATTTGCAATTTTTTTTCCATTTGATGCTTAATGCCAATTTGGACTAGGTCAAGCCAATTTTACAATTTCACTGTGACCGGAAATGACGTCATTTGGGCAAAAACTGTATTTTTAACCTAAAAAACAAATATTTTATTAAAATGAGTCTGCCTTATAATATTTTTAGAATTATGATATTTGATTCCCATCAACGAATAGAATGAAGCCATACGGCCATACAGATACCACAGTAATTTTCCTTGGCCGCCATTGGCTAATTCAGTTTTTCAGTCCTAGATTAATTTTTTATTGTTCGATTTGTATAAAACAAAATTCATATGCTTCGTTGTATCAATTGTCATTTTTTTTATTACCAAAAGTGTTATCTGTCGGCACCGGAAGTGGCATAATGTTACCAAAAACTACAATTTTGACAGTTATTTTTTTATTTCGAAAACAAATATTATTTTTTGGAAAAATTATTTGACCCAAAGAGTGTGCCCTTTCAAGGCGCAAAAAATGTAGGAAGCAGTTTTTTTTAATTTCGATTTCACTTTCGAGCAAATTCGATTAAGAGGCTAAAAATGGTGTAAAATTTACCTATTTACAACCTATTCAGGCTTTTCAGATTTTAAAATATTTCTTCGTAACTTTTATAAACTTGTAGCTATAATCCATACGAAGAAAATGTATGTTAAAATTCGTTTGTAATATAAGCAGTTACCAAGAAATGGGCAGTTCTGTACAAGTCACTGTTTTCGTTATTTTGCCTGTAAAATAGTCAATTATTATTGGATTTTTATAAAAGTGACATCATTTGATTCAAAAGGCATGTAGCGTCATATCAAGTTGATTACAATTTAAAATTGACACCGGAAGTGACATCATTTGGTCAAAAACTGCATTTTAAACTTTTTAAATCAATGTTTTATTCAACCAAGAATAACTTAATATGTATTAATAATTTTAACTTTTGGTTTAAATTCACATATAAACAAAACTCATATGGTCATATAGATATCATACAATTGTTTCTAACTTGTTCGGTTGCCGAGAAATAGACGGTTTTCTACAGGTCACTTTTGAAGGTTTCGGGGCCATAAAAGTGTCAATTATTATTCGATTTTCATAAACGTTACACCGTGTTATACCTAATGTCATTTGGGATTTCATACAAGTAATTTAAGATTTTCATTATCACCGGAAGTAACGTCATTTTGGCAAAAACTGTATTTTTAGCCTTCAAAACAGATATTTTATTCAAATGAGTCTGTTTTGAAATCTTATTCAAATTATGGTATTTGATGCTAATCAACAAATAGAATGAACTCATACGATCATACAGATACCACAAAATGGTTTGTAACTTGTACGGTTGCAGAGAAATAGCCGATTTTCTACAAGTCACTTTTCAAGTTTTTTGGTCTTTAAAAGTGGCAATTATTACTCGATTTACATAAAATTTTCACTATATGATATCCTATGCCATTTCTGATTTCATAAGACTAATTGAACATTTTCATTAACACAGGAAGTAATTTAATTTTGTCAAGATTATTTACAAGTAACAAATGTATAAAATGACTTGATAGTGCTGGATTGATTGGTTGATTCTGCGTCCATTTTATTTGTGTGCAATGTTAATTTGGAAACCTGTTTAGTGGTTACGCTGGTACTGGAAGTGACATATGTTCAAGGGTAACTTAGCACCAGAAGTGACATGTTTAAGAGTAACTTGGCACCAGTGAAACCCGTCATTCCTGCATGCAGGTCTAGTTCTTATTATTATTATTCAGATTCCAATTTGAATAGATCTCAGCAACTACGTGTCGCATCGTTACCATTTCTTCGGTTTTACTGAGAAAGTGGGTGTGACTTAGAGGATAAAGCTATTTTGAACGTTCCGCGACAATGCGAAATGTCCGAAATCACCGAAGTTATCGTTTTTGAAAATATTGCAGTAATTTTAACAATAATCATTGGATTTTAACTTTCGATACATTTTGGCATAGCCTGAGACAGGGCACATAGCTACGCTACTTTCGATTTTTGGTTTTCGGCAAATCTTCGAAGATATTAGGCGCCAAATTTCGAAAATTTAAAATTTTACAAAAAACTTTTTTATTTATGAATATTTTTTAGTCGTATTGTGCACAGAATTAAAGAGTCACCTGACTAGTGCAAAAATGTTAAAAAAAATTGTCTCAGTAATTTTCCTTGGCCGCCATTGGCTAATTCAGTTTTTCAGTCCTAGATTAATTTTTTATTGTTCGATTTGTATAAAACAAAGTTCATATGCTTTGTTGCCTCAGTTGTCATTTTTTTTGTTACCAATAATGTTATCTGTCGGCACCGGAAGTGGCATAATTTTACCAAAAACTACAATTTTGACAGTTATTTTCTTATTTCGAAAACAAATATTATTTTTTTGAAAAATTATATGACTCAAAGAGTGTGTCTTTTCATGGCGCAAAAAATGTAGGAAGCAGTTTTTTTAATTTCGATTCCATTTTCGAGCAAATTAGATTAAGAGGCTAAAAATGGTGTAAAATTGGCCTATTTACAACCTATTCAGGCTTTTCAGATTTTAAGATATTTCTTCGTAACTTTTATAAACTTGTAGCTATAATCCATACGAAGAAAATGTATGTTAAAATTCGTTTGTAATATAAGCAGTTACCAAGAAATGGGCAGTTCTGTACAAGTCACTGTTTTCGTTATTTTGCCTGTAAAATAGTCAATTATGATTGGATTTTTATAAAAGTGACATCATTTGATTCAAAAAGCACGTAGCGTCATATCAAGTTGATTACAATTTAAAAATGACACCGGAAGTGACATCATTTGGTCAAAAAATACATTTTAAACTTTTTAAATCAATGTTTTATTCAACCAAGAATAACTTAATATGTATTAATAATTTTAACTTTTGGTTTAAATTCACATATAAACAAAACTCATATGGTCATATAGATATCATAAAATGGTTTCTAACTTATTCGGTTGGCGAGAAATAGACGGTTTTCTACAGGTCACTTTTGAAGGTTTCGGGGCCATAAAAGGGTCAATTATTATTCGATTTTCATAAACGTCACACCATGTTATACCTAATGCCATTTGGGATTTCATACAAGTAATTTAAGATTTTCATTATCACCGGAAGTAACGTCATTTTGGCAAAAACTGTATTTTTAGCCTCCAAAACAGATATTTTATTCAAATGAGTCTGTTTTGAAATCTTTTTCAAATTATGGTATTTGATGCCAATCAACAAATAGAATGAACCCATACGATCATACAGATACCACAAAATGGTTTCTAACTTGTACGGTTGAAGAGAAATAGCCGATTTTCTACAAGTCACTTTTCAAGTTTTTTGGTCTTTAAAAGTGGCAATTATTATTCGATTTACATAAAATTTTCACTATATGATATCGTATGCCATTTCTGATTTCATAAGACTAATTGAACATTTGCATTAACACCGGGAGTAATTTAATTTTGTCAAGATCATTTACAAGTAACAAATGTATAAAATGAATTGATATTGCTGGATTTTGTTGATTCTGCATCCATTTTATTTGTGTGCAATGTTAATTTGGAAACCTGTTTAGTGGTTTCGCTGGTACCGGAAGTGACATATGTTCAAGGGTAACTTGGCACCGGAAGTGACATGTTTAAGGGTAACAAGGCACTAGTGAAACCCGTAATTCCTGCATGCAGGTCTAGTTATTCTTCTTTTGTTTTGAGTAGATCTCAGCAACTACGTGTCGCATCGTTACGATTTCTTCAGTTTTACTGGGAAAGTGGGTGTGACTTACTACCATGAAACTATAGCAAACCTTAACGTTCAAGAATTTATTAACAGTTACGACAATACAAAATGTCAATGTCATAACTCTCCTTTTAAAGATAAATTTCACGACCATGTACTGACTGGAAACTTCGATATTGTTGAAGACAATAATCTTAAAAAACTATTTCGCTTTGGACCACAATTTCGAGAACAACCTAATAAAACTAACTTCAAAAAATTACATAATAATCTAAAATCAGAAATCCGAAAATGCATAGTAGCTTGGTCAGATAAATTTCGTGCACCAATAGAATCTTTTGGAGAATGGAGAAACACTGTTTTTGACCTCTTATCAAAGAGAATCAAACATATTAAAAACAACCCAAGACATCCACCACCCGAAGTCCTAAAAAATGCATCTGCAGTTGAATGCCTTTCTGCTCTTCAAGAGAAATTTGTTCTAACACCTGTCGATAAGGCCAGCAATAACATTGCCTTTATCTGTAAAAAGTACTATATTAAAAATATCCTTACCGAAGTTGGACTTTGGCCTAACACCAATAATAACATTTATAAATGTATTACGGAATTATCTAAACTAGATATTTTACAAAATCAATAGTCGTTTAACAGGAGTAATGATATAAAAGACAATGTAAAAGTAGATGCCCTTCCATATATTTATTCTATACCGAAATTTCATAAAAATCCAGTAAAATTCAGATACATAATTTCCTCCAGCATCTGCCAGACAAAACCTCTAGCAGTGACTATTACGAAAGGACTTAAATTATGCCAGGTCCAACATGCCATTTGGTGCAAAACACTTCGCAATTATACTGGGATTAATAGCTTTTTCATAATTGATAAAAATAAACCAATAGTAGACACTTTAGATAAAATCAATCAAAAAGACAATGCAAAATCAATAGAAACTTTCGACTTTTCTTCTTTATATACTATGCTACAACATGCAGACCTTAAAAAGAATTTGGATTGGTTCGTGGATAAGGCCTTTAATGGTGCTTTTGGAAAAGGCAGAAATCTGATGGCCATCTACTCACAAGATGCAAGATGGATCATAAAACGGCGCAATGCCAATACTGTAGTTTTCGATAAAGAAAAATTTCAAAATATTATACATTTCCTCATTGACAATGCCATATTTGAGGTTGGGGATCAGATAATACAACAAACTATTGGTTTACCCCAATGGCAAATGCACATTTATATAAATACGAATTCGACTTTCAAGACCATAAAAGAAAAACAGATTACAAGGTAGCAAAAAGTCTAAATTATACCTTCCGTTACATTGATGACATAACACCTATCAATGATAATGGTAATTTCAATAAATACAAAGATAAAATATATCCTCCTGAACTTATATTAAATAAAGAAAATTCAGGATAAAGCTATTTTGAACGTTCTGCGACAATGCGAAATGTCCGAAATCACCGAAGTTATCGTTTTTACAAATATTGCGGTAATTTTACCAATAATCATGGGATTTTAACTTTCGATACATTTTGGCATAGCTGGAGACAGGGCACATAGCTGCGCTACTTTCGATTTTTGATTTTCGGCAAATCTTCGAAGATATTAGGCGCCAAATTTCGGAAATTTAAAATTTTACAAAAAACTTTTTTATTGATGAATATTTTTTAGTCGTGTTGTGCTCAGAATTAAAGAGTCATCTGACTTGCGCAAAAATGTTAAAAAATTTTGTCTCAGTAATTTTCCTTGGCCTCCATTGGCTAATTCAGTTTTTCAGTCCTAGATCAATTTTTTATTGTTCGATTTGTATAAAACAAAGTTCATATGCTTCGTTGTCTCAATTGTCATTTTTTTATTACCGAAAGTGTTATCTGTCGGCACCGGAAGTGGCATAATTTTACCAAAAACTACAATTTTGACAGTTAGGTACCATTTTTTGAAAACAAATATTATTTTTTTGAAAAATTATATGACTCAAAGAGTGTGTCCTTTAAAGGCGCAAAAAATGTCGGAAGCAGTTTTTTTAATTTCTTTTTCATTTTCTAGCAAATTGGATTAAGAGGTGAAAAAAGGCGTAAAATTGACCTATTTACAACTCATTCAGGCTTTTCAGATTTTAAAATATTTTTACGTAACTTTTATTAACTTGTAGCTATAATCCATACGGAGAGAATGTATGTGAAAATTAGTTTGTAATATAAGCAGTTGCCGAGAAATAGGCAATTTTGCATGAGTCACTTTTCACGAAATTTTGGCTGTAAAAGAATCAATTATTTTTTCGATTTTCAATTTTCTTTCGCCATTGGATGCCTAATGCCATAGTGGACTATGTCAAACCATTTTACCCCTTGCGCTGCCACCGGAAATGACGTCATTTGCTCAAAACTTAAATTTTAGCCTTCAAAAAACAATATTTTATTCAAATGAGTCCTATTTGTTATTTTTTTCAAATTGTGATATTTGATTCTATTGATCAAATAGATTGAACCCATACGATCATACAGATACCACAAAATGGTTTCTAACTTGTACGGTTGCAGAGAAATGGGCGATTTTCCTTAAGTCACTTTTCAAGGTTTTTGGTCTATAAAAGTGTCAGTTATTATTCGATTTTCATAAAAGTTTCACCATATGATATCTTGTGTCATTTATGATTTCATAGAACTAATTTAACATTTTCAGTATCACCGGAAGTAATGTCATTTTGGCAAAAACTGTATTTTTAGCCTTCAAAACAGACATTTTTTTCAAATGAGTCTGATTTGTAATATATTTCAAATTATGATATTTGATTCCAATCAACAAATGGATTGAACCCATACGATCATATAGATACCAAAAGATAGTTTTTATCGTGTACGGTTGCCGAGAAATAGACGATTTTCTACAAGTCACTTTTCAAGGTTTTTGGTCTATAAAAGTGGCAATTCTCATTCGATTTACATACAATTTTCGCCATTATGATGCCTTATGCCATTTCTGATTTCATAAAACTAATTGAACATTTTCATAATCACCGGAAGTAATGAAATTTTGCCAGGATCACTTACAAGTAACATATATATAAAATGAATTGATATTGCTGGATTTGGTTGATTCTTCGTCCATTTTATTTGATGTTTACAATGCTTATGTGGAAACCTGTTTGATGGTTTCATTGGTATCGGAAGTGACATATGTTTAAGGGTAACGTGGCACCGAAAGTGACGTGGCACCAGTGAAACCCGTCATTCCTGCATGCAGGTCTAGTTAGGGTTTCACACTGCGAAGCTTGTGTGAAACACTATTGTTTTTGTTAAAATTATTATTCTTATTATTATTATTCTTCTTTTGTCTTGAGTAGATCTCAGCAACTGCTTGTCGCATCGTTACGATTTCTTCGGTTTTACTGGGAAAGTGGGTGTGACTTAGAGGATAAAGCTATTTTGAACGTTCTGCGACAATGCGAAATGTCCGAAATCACCAAATTATCGTTTTTTAAAATATTGCAGTAATTTTAACAATAATCATTGATTTTTAACTTTCGATACATTTTGACATAGCCGGAGACACGGCACATAGCTACACTACTTTCGATTTTTGATTTTCGGTAAATCTTCAAAGATATTAGGCGCCAAATTTTGAAAATTTAAAATTTTACAAAAAACTTTTTTATTTATGAATATTTTTTAGTCGTATTATGCACAGAATTAAAGGGTCATCTGACTAGTGCAAAAATGTTAAAGAATTTTGTCTCAGTAATTTACCTTGGCCGCCATTGGCTAATTCAGTTTTTAAGTCCTAGATTAATTTTTTATTGTTCGATTTGTATAAAACAAAGTTCATATGCTTCGTTGTATCAATTGTCATTTTTTTTATTACCAAAAGTTTTATCTGTCGGCACCGGAAGTGGCATAATTTTACCAAAAACTACAATTTTGACAGTTATTTTCCTTCTTCGAAAACAAATATTATTTTTTGGAAAAATAATTTGACTCAAAGAGTGCGCCTTTTCAAGGCGCAAAAAATGTAGGAAGCAGTTTTTTTAATTTCGATTTCATTTTCGAGCAAATTCGATTAAGAGGCTAAAAATGGTGTAAAATTGGCCTATTTACAACCTATTCAGGCTTTTCAGATTTTAAAATATTTCTTCGTAACTTTTATAAACTTGTAGCTATAATCCATACGAAGAAAATGTATGTTAAAATTCGTTTGTACTATAAGCAGTTACCAAGAAATGGGCAGTTCTGTACAAGTCACTGTTTTCGTTATTTTGCCTGTAAAATAGTCAATTATGATTGGATTTTTATAAAAGTGACATCATTTGATTCAAAAAGCACGTAGCGTCATATCAAGTTGATTTCAATTTAAAATTGACACCGGAAGTGACATCATTTGGTCAAAAAATGCATTTTAAACTTTTTAAATCAATGTTTTATTCAACCAAGAATAACTTAATATGTATTAATAATTTTAACTTTTGGTTTAAATTCACATATAGACAAAACTCATATGGTCATATAGATATCATAAAATGGTTTCTAACTTGTTCGGTTGCCGAGAAATAGACGGTTTTCTACAGGTCACTTTTGAAGGTTTCGGGGCCATAAAAGGGTCAATTATTATTCGATTTTCATAAACGTCACACCATGTTATACCTAATGCCATTTGGGATTTCATACAAGTAATTTAAGATTTTCATTATCACCGGAAGTAACGTCATTTTGGCAAAAACTGTATTTTTAGCCTCTAAAACAGATATTTTATTCAAATGAGTCTGTTTTGAAATCTTTTTCAAAGTATGGTATTTGATGTCAATCAACAAATAGAATGAACCCATACGATCATACAGATACCACAAAATGGTTTCTAACTTGTACGGTTGCAGAGAAATAGCCGATTTCCTACAAGTCACTTTTCAAGTTTTTTGGTCTTTAAAAGTGGCAATTATTATTCGATTTACATAAAATTTTCACTATATGATATCGTATGCCATATCTGATTTCATGAGACTAATTGAACATTTGCATTAACACCGGGAGTAATTTAATTTTGTCAAGATCATTTACAAGTAACAAATGTATAAAATGAATTGATATTGCTGGATTTTGTTGATTCTGCGTCCATTTTATTTGTGTGCAATGTTAATTTGGAAACCTGTTTAGTGGTTTCGCTGGTACCGGAAGTGACATATGTTCAAGGGTAACTTGGCACCGGAAGTGACATGTTTAAGGGTAACGTGGCACCAGTGAAACCCGTCATTCCTGCATGCAGGTCTAGTTATTATTATTATTATTATTTACCGCAGGAGCCTAGATCACCATGATTGAAAACAGATATCGATCTGGAATTAGATTTTCTGTCGAGAAACCATGTGGTGGCTACTTGATGAAATATTTTTGAAATTTCTGCGCATACCGGAAGTGACCGAACTTTGTATTTTGTCAGAAAATTGAAAATAGGCCATAGTTTCGTCAATTGTTTATCCATTTTCAAACAAATTACCTTTTTGGAATCCCTGAATCTTTTCTTAGACAATGGCTATCTCACATTTTTCGATTTCGAACATTCGTCTATGACTTTTAGCTTTCGAAAATTGAAAACATGTTGTTTACGAGACAATTTTTGTTATTTTTCAAAATTTTCAAATTTGACCGATATTTTTGGATACCTGACGTCCATGCGATTCCAGTAATATAAGTTTCATTCAGAGTTATCGCCCTTTATTTTTCGATTTTTTTCGAATTTTCTTCACATTTTGTGAGCTCGGGTTTCGTTTTATGGCAGAATTGACGTTTCTGAAACTTCTGGAACATGAAGTTATAGTCCAATACCAACGAATAAAGCAATTTCGAGAAGAATCCTTAAACCGGAAGTGGTCGAAATAATGTGCAATATTTTGAAAAAAATGGATATTTTTGGGAAAAACGCGATTTCTCCGCCCGATATAAATGGATTAAAGAAATTAGGGTATCATTGGACTGCACTAGGATTGCACTATCGTATGATACCAAATTCATACGGATACTATGAACAGGCTGCAAAATATGGTACGCTGAAAATCAAGTATTTTCTGATTTTTAGCATTTTTGGACGCCTGTATCTCGAAAACTAGTCTTAAGTACGAAACATTCTATTACGACTTTGAAATATCTGGAATAGGTGAAATAACTGACTGAAAATCGAAAAAAGTCGAAAAATCGTGAAATTTTGGAAAATGCTCTACTATTTTTTTATTTTAAGAGATTTTCGAAAAAAGGTTGTATTTTCAGATAGCTGACCTAATTACGATTCTAACGATGTATAATATGTATGTAGTTATTGAAAGTTAATTTTCGATATTTTAATTTTTTTGCATTTTTCTCACTTTTGGACATAGGATTTCTCAGTGGCATTTTATCTGATCAGTAAATGTAATATATCATTACAGAGCCCTATGACTATTTTAGTACCCAAACCGGCTATTTAAACTATTCCGACAATAATAACCATACCGGAAGTATTCAAATGATAAAAAAAAAAGGTTAAAAACATTGTCGCACTTGCGAAAAACTTGATTTCTCCCTTAGGTAATAGCGGACCAAAAGAACTAAAGTGTTGTTGGATAGCCTATTAATGGACCATCATACGGTATGTAAATAATACGATTTCGATGACAAGGAAATAAATTATTGTATGCCAAAAATCCAGTATTTTCCGATTTTTTAACATTCTGAGACGCCCTTTTCTTGAAAACGACACCTACGATTTTTCTCAAACTTTTCTTACTCAAAGTCCTATCGATTGTCTATATAGTGAATCCAAAATGAAAAGCATTGAAATAATATAGGTGGTCCAAAAATAGCATCAAACTTTGAAAAAAATTCAAAAATCGATAAATTTTTGTAAACGCTCTTTATTTTATCTTTTTTTCCAAAACTACTCAATAGATGTTTCTGACACTTCTGGTACAGAAAGTTAAGTATCCAAAGAACTTCGTAAAGCTATCACGACAACAATCGTAAAACCCGAAGTAGTCGAAAAAATGTCCGATATTTTGAAAAAAATTATTTGGACCATCATTATTGTTTCTGTTAAGATTATTATTATTTTTTTTTTTTGTGTTTCTCCTGCAAATCGGATTTCACAGAATCTATCCATAGGATGTTTCTGAAACTTTGACCTACCCCCCCCAAAAATGGGTGGTGGCTGTTGATTAAATATATTTTCAAAACGTTTTGCGAATTCGAAATCACCGAATTTTACGAACGAAAAAACTGACAATGCATAGTCGTAACTTTGCTATTTTTTGACCGATTTTATTAATTCTTTTTTCTTTGAATACCTTGAAAAAAATCATTTTCATCTGCAGTTTCACATTTTCGAATTTCGAAAATTCGTCGCTGTGATTTCGAACCGGAAGTTTAGACCAATTTGACAACTTCTTTAATAGTTGTACGATTTTCATGAAATTTAGTATTTAAGTAGATCTTACCAATGTGACTTCAAAATTGTAATGAGACATTTTCTAAATTATCTCCCCTTGGTGAAATTAAGGATCAAAGTTTCAAAAAAAATCGTCGAAATATAGGTCAGAATGACCTGAAAAATTTTGTCGATACTCGACAGGTAATTACTGATTCCTACACAAAATATGGAGTTTGTCGATCAAACCGGAAATGCCACCATCTTGAAACATGAAAAATCCCTAAGGCTTTTTTGCTATCTTACTTACAGACACGGGAGTTATATTTTCTGAATCCTTGAAGGATGGCCCGAAAATCGTTGGGAGCAGAATTTTGATTTAGGTCAACTGATGGTTGCCATTTTGAAGTGAATATGAAAAGTAGTAGCAATTTGAAGGGCCGAGATTTTGAAACACAATAACTCTCCTTCTAATTAAGCTAGAATGTTCAATCTTGGTGTAGACGTTCACTAGGTCAATGTCATGATTGAGTGCAAAGATGAACATTTTCTGCCTAGGGTAAGCAGAGATAAGCATGCTGATTTGTTGATTCTTTAGGGCACAATAACTTCGGTTATAATGAAGGGAGGGTGATGAAACTCTTGTCAATCGAGAGTCTAATAGCTAGCCCGTTGTGTGAAATCATTGTATCATTTTTTTTTAAATATCAGGGGTAGCAAAAAAAGGAGATCGAAAATCCAAAAAGTCGTATTTTTACGATTTGGAGCATTTTTAAAGGTACTTTTCTCTTAAAGTCAACATAATATTTTGGGGGAACTTCTTCTACAAAGAGTCTTATCGGTAGTCTTTTATATGAAACCATAGATCAACAGTCCAAAATATCAGGAGTAGTAGAATAAAAGGATCGAAAATTGAAAACCGCACCCTTTCATTGTTAAGCAAAACATGCAGTGTGGGTGGCTACAATCTGCACATTTAGTCATCGTATAGAGCTTATTCAACAATATAGAATTCCAACTGCTAAGGCATCTTTTACGTGCACTCCAATGTGTACACGGCGGATGGGGGTACACGCCAGAATATCGAGATGAACTTTCTCGGCCAATGCAGGAATCGAACACCCGACCTCCTGGCTAGCAGGCCAACGCCTTAGCCACATAATGTGAACACTCATCGTACATTTCATCCGTCAAATCAAAGCATTTCATTGCATTAGACCAATAATTAATTATTCTTAATTTAAAACTTTATTTAATATTAGTCTGGCATTATTAAATCCTAATTTTATTGGTCTTATTTAAAATTAAACTTTAATTTAACTATGAACAAACCTTAACGTGTCTCTTTAAAACAATTAAATACACTAAAACAAAAAACAAAACAAAAAATCAATAAGCGGGTCAATTCAGGAGAGTATAACTACGGGTTATGTCCAGCTTCTCTCGTCTACGGCCATACCACGTTGAAAACACCAGTTCTCGTCCGATCACTGAAGTTAAGCAACGTCGGGCCCGGTTAGTACTTGGATGGGTGACCGCCTGGGAACACCGGGTGCTGTAGACGCCTTTTTGCCCTGATTCTTCGTGAAAAAAATCAATTTTCCGCCAATCAGACCACAGCGCGCACTCTTTTGCACCACTCCAGCTCTGCGCTCGGCCCGTCTCCCCAGGGAATAAGACACAAAAAGAATTTGAGTAAGCACAAGTATGGGTTCTGTCCACCTTCTCTCGTCTACGGCCACACCACGTTGAAAACACCAGTTCTCGTCCGATCACTGAAGTTAAGCAACGTCGGGCCCGGTCAGTACTTGGATGGGTGACCGCCTGGGAACACCGGGTGCTGTAAACGCCTTTTTAAAACCGCCCCCCCCCCCCCAAAAAAAATCAATAAGCGGGTCAATTCAGGTAAGTATAACTACGGGTTCTGTCCACGTTCTCTCGTCTACGGCCACACCACGTTGAAAACACCAGTTCTCGTCCGATCACTGAAGTTAAGCAACGTCGGGCCCGGTCAGTACTTGGATGAGTGACCGCCTGGGAACATCGGGTGCTGTAGACGCCTTTTTAAAACCGACACCTCCCCCCCCCCCCCACAAAAAAAAATCAATAGGCGGGTCAATTCAGGTAAGTATAACTACGGGTTCTGCCTGCACCTTCTCTCGTCTACGGCCACATCACGTTGAAAACACCAGTTCTTGTCCGATCACTGAAGTTAAGCAACGTCGGGCCCGGTTAGTACTTGGATGGGTGACCGCCTGGGAACATCGGGTGCTATAGACGCCTTTTTAAAACCGACAAAAACCGCCCCAAAAATCAATAAGCGGGTCAATTCCGGTAAGTATAACTATGGGTTCTGTCCACTCCCTCTCGTCTACGGCCATACCACGTTGAAAACACCAGTTCTCGTCCAATCACTGAAGTTAAGCAACGTCGGGCCCGGTCAGTACTTGGACGGGTGACCGCCTGGGAACATCGGGTGCTGTAGGCGCCTTTTTAAAACCGACAAAAAACAAAAAAAAAAAATCAATAAGCGGGTCAATTCAGGTAAGTATAACTACGGGTTCTGTCCACCTTCTCTCGTCTACGGCCACACCACGTTGAAAACACCAGTTCTCGTCCGATCACTGAAGTTAAGCAACGTCGGGCCCGGTCAGTACTTGGATGGGTGACCGCCTGGGAACACCGGGTGCTGTGCTGTGCTTTTTAAAACCGACAAAACCCCCCAAAAAAATCTATAAGCGGGTCAATTCAAGTATGTATAACTACGGGTTCTGTCCACCTTCTCTCGTCTACGGTCATACCATGTTGAAAACACCAGTTCTCGTCCGATCACTCAAGTTAAGCAACGTCGGGCCCGGTTAGTACTAGGATGGGTGACCGACTGGGAACACCGGGTGTTGTAGACGCATTTTTGCCCTAAACTCATTAATTTACCATTTTGTTGTGAGTGGCTTGTACGTGTCTGATTTCAAAGGGGGGTTGGGCGGATGAATGGTTAGCACGCGCGCCTGTCATTGAGTTAACTAGCGTGTTTTCGAATGCTCGGTTGTACGTGACAAGGAGTAAGGTCGCCTGTCCAACCTGTCATTTTTAATTTTTTCCGGCAATTTTCATTTCATTTTCTCATCCGTCTAATTACAGTAATACAAGTTTCGGTTATTTCCCTTTAGTTTTCAGATTATTGTTATGCCTGGGTGCAACGTTTCATACTATATTTAGACTTATAATTTTGCGAGTTTTTGACGAATTTTGATAATTTTTTCTTCTTATCCTTTTATTTAGGATACTAGATACAATCAATGACACGTGGCGATGAATATGAAAGCTTTCATATCTGCATGGGACAGTAGCAGATCTAGTTATTTTTTTTTTTGTGTTTTTCCTGCAAATCGGATTTCTCAGAATCTAACCACAGAATGTTTTTGAAACTTTGACCTACCCCCCCAAAAATGGGTGGTGGCTGTTGATTAAATATATTTTCAAAACGTTTTGCGAATTCGAAATCACCGAATTTTACGAACGTAAAAATGGACAATGCTGGTCGTAACTTTGCTATTTTTTGACCAATTTTACTAATTCTTTTTTCTTTGAATACCTTGAAAAAAATCTTTTTCTTCTGCAGTTTTACATTTTCGAATTTCGAAAATTCGTCGCTGTGATTTCGAACCGGAAATTTAGACCAATTAGACAACTTCTTTAATAGTTGTACGATTTTCATGAAATTTAGTATATAAGTAGATCTTACCGATGTGACTTCAAAAATATAATGAGAAATTTTCTTAATTATCTATCTTAGTGAAATTAAGGATCAAAGTTTTAAAAAAAATCGTCAAAATATAGGTCAGACTGACCTAAAAAAAATTTTCGACACTCGACAAGTAATTACTGATTCCTACACAAAATATGGAGTTTGTCGATCGAACCGGAAGTGCCACCATCTTGAAACATGAAAAATCCCTAAGGCTTTTTTGCTATTTTACTTACAGACACGGGAGTTATATTTTCTGAATCCTTGAAGGATGGCCCAAAAATCGCAGGGAGCAGAATTTTTATTTAGGTCAACTGATGGTTGCCATTTTGAAGTGAATATGAAAAGTAGTAGCAATTTGAAGGGTCGAGATTTTGAAACACAATAACTCTCCTTCTAATTGAGCTACAATGTTCAATCTTGGTGTAGACGTTCACTATGTCAATGTCATGATTGAGTGTAGAGATGAGCATTTTCTGCCTCGGGTAAGCAGAGATAAGCATGCTGATTTGTTGATTCTTTAGGGCACAATAACTTCGGTTATAATGAAGGGAGGGTGGTAAAACTCTTGTCAATCGAGAGTCTAATACCTAGCCTGTTGTGTGAAATCATTGTATCATTTTTTTTTAAATATCAGGGGTAGCAGAAAAAAGAGATCGAAAATCCAAAAAGTCGTATTTTTATGATTTGGAGCATTTTTAAAGGTCCTTTTCTCTTAAAGTCAACATATAATTTGGGAACTTCTTCTACAAAGAGTCTTATGGGTAGTCTTTTATATGAAACCATCGATCAAGAGTCCAAAATATCAGGAGTAGAAGAATAAAAGGATCGAAAATTGAAAACGGCACCCTTTCATTGTTAAGCAAAACATGCAGTGTAGGTGGCTACAATCTGCACATTTAGTCATCGTATAGAGCTTATCAAACAGTATCGAATTCCAGCTGCTAAGGGATATTTTACGTGCACTCCAATGTGTACACGGCGGGTGGGGGGGACACGCCAGAAAATCGAGATGAACTTTCTCGGCCAATGCAGGGATCGAACGCCCGATCTCCTGGCTAGCAGGCCAACGCATTAGCCACATAGTGTGGACACCCATCGTACATTTCATCCGTCATATCAAAGTATTTCATTGCATTAGACCAATAATTAATTATTCTTATTTTAAAACTTTATTTTAATATTAGTCTGGCATTATTAAATCCTAATTTTATTGGTCTTATTTAAAATTAAACTTTCATTTAACTATGAACAACCCTTAACGTCTCTCTTTAAAACAATTCAATACTCTAAAACAGTAGCTCAACCTTTTGACCTAAACTCATTAATTTACCACTTTGTTGTGAGTGACTTCTTATTCTTCCTATATGACATATTGCACGTGTCTGATTTCAAAGGGGGGGGGGGTGGCTGAATGGTTGGCACGCGCGCCTGTCATTGAGTTAACTGGCGTGTTTTCGAATGCCCGGTTGTACGTGACAAGGAGTAAGGTCGCCTGTCCAACCTGCCATTTTTATTTTTTTTCCCGCCATTTTCATTTCATTTTCTCATCCGTCTCATTACAGTAATACAAGTTTCAGTTATTTCCCTTTAGTTTCCCTTTCAGATTATTGTTATGCCTGGGTGCAATGTTTCATACTATGTTTAGACTTGTAACTTCGCGAGTTTTTGACCAATTTTAATAATTTTTTCTTCTTATCCTTTTATTTAGGATATTTGATACAATCAATGACACGTGACGATGAATATGAAAGCTTTCATATCTGCATGGGACAGTAGCAGATCTATTTTTTTTTGTTACGGTGAAATTTTTCTGTCGGCAACGGAAGTGACGTAATATTAATAAAAACTACAATTTTGACAGTTCGGTAGCACTTTTTGAAAGCAAATATTAATTTTTTTCAAAACTGATATAACTAAAAGGATGTACCCTGCAAAGGTGCACAATATCCTTAGCTCAGACTTTTTAATTTCAATTTCATTTTCGGGCAATTTCGAATAAAATGTAAAATAAAGTGTAAAATTCAGTTGTTTGCAATTCATTCAGCTCTTCATATTTTGAAATATTTATTTGTAATTTTCATAAACTCGTAGCAATAATCCAGACGAAGAGAATGCATGCGAAAATTAGTTTGTATTGTGAACAGTTGCCGAGAAATATGCAATTTTGCATGCATCACTTTTCACGTTATTTTGCCTATAAAAGAATGAATTATTATTCGATTTGCAATTTTTTTGCCCATTTGATGCTTTATGCCATTTTGGACTAGGTCAAGCCAATTTTACATTTTCATTGTGACCGGAAATGACGTCATTTGGGCAAAAACTGTGTTTTTAACCTAAAAAACAAATATTTTATTCAAATGAGTCTGCCTTATACTATTTTTAGAATTATGATATTTGATTCCCATCAACGAATAGAATCAAGCCATACGACCATACAGATGCCACAAAATGGTTTCTAACTTGTACGGTTACAGAGAAATAGGCGATCTTCTATAAGTCACTTTTCAAGGTTTTTGGTCTATAAAAGTGTCAATTATTATTCGATTTTTATAATATTTTTACCATTTGATGCCTTATGCCATTTATGACTTCAATGAACTAAGTTAACATTTTCAATATCACCGGAAGTAAAGTAATTTTTGCAAAAAACGTATTTTTAGCCTTCAAAACAAAACATTTTTTTGAAGGGATTTATATTTATTATTCGTTTAACTTTATAATGTCTGACTCTAATGGGCAGTAAGATTGAATCAATACCATCATATCGATATCAAGAAAAGGCTTCTAGCATGTTCCCTTGTCGAATAATAGCCAATTTTCCCAGGGTCACTTTTGATTTTTTTACCTTCTTAATTTCAGTTGATGGGTTACAGGTTAGTTATTTATTGCCCGATACGTATAAAACAAAGTTTGTATTTTGTATGTTACGAATTTTCGACTTATTTTTCCCGTATAAAAATTTCTTTCGGCACCGGAAGTGACGTAATTTTGCGATAATTTACAATTTTGGCCCGTCTTTTCGCCAGCAAATATTACTTTTATATATGATACAAGGTTTCACTGTAGCAAAACAACTAAAGTATAGTTCGGTAGCTCAATGGATCGGCTATGGCATAATAAACTTCCTGTATGATTCCTGAAAGCCGGTTCAGTGCTGCTTGCAGGTCTAGTTAGGCTTTCAGACTTTCGTCTGAAAGCCTATTAAGATTACTAAAATTATTAGGCTTTCAGACTTTCGTCTGAAAGCCTATTGAGATTACTAAAATTATTATTATTATTAGGGTTTCACACTGCGAAGCTTGTGTGAAACACTATTGTTTTTGTTAAAATTATTATTAGGGTTTCACACTGCGAAGCTTGTGTGAAACACTATTGTTTTTGTTAAAATTATTAGGGTTTCACACTGCGTAGCTTGTGTGAAACACTATTGTTTTTGTTAAAATTATTATTCTTATTAAGCTTTCATATTTCATATGAAAGCTTATTGTTTCTGTTAAGATTATTATTATTTTTTTTTTTTGTGTTTCTCCTGCAAATCGGATTTCACAGAATCTATCCATAGGATGTTTCTGAAACTTTGACCTACCCCCCCAAAAATGGGTGGTGGCTGTTGATTAAATATATTTTCAAAACGTTTTGCGAATTCGAAATCACCGAATTTTACGAACGAAAAAACTGACAATGCATAGTCGTAACTTTGCTATTTTTTGACCGATTTTACTAATTCTTTTTTCTTTGAATACCTTGAAAAAAATCATTTTCATCTGCAGTTTCACATTTTCGAATTTCGAAAATTCGTCGCTGTGATTTCGAACCGGAAGTTTAGACCAATTTGACAACTTCTTTAATAGTTGTACGATTTTCATGAAATTTAGTATTTAAGTAGATCTTACTCAGTAATTACTGATTCCTACACAAAATATGGAGTTTGTGGATCAAACCGGAAATTCCACCATCTTGAAACATGAAAAATCCCTAAGGCTTTTTTGCTATCTTACTTACAGACACGGGAGTTATATTTTCTGAATCCTTGAAGGATGGCCCGAAAATCGTAGGGAGCAGAATTTTGATTTAGGTCAACTGGTGGTTGCCATTTTGAAGTGAATATGAAAATTAGTAGCAATTTGAAGGGCCGAGACTTTGAAACACAATAACTCTCCTTCTAATTGAGCTAGAATGTTCAATCTTGGTGTAGACGTTCACTAGGTCAATGTCATGATTGAGTGCAAAGATGAACATTTTCTGCCTAGGGTAAGCAGAGATAAGCATGCTGATTTGTTGATTCTTTAGGGCACAATAACTTCGGTTATAATGAAGGGAGGGTGATGAAACTCTTGTCAATCGAGAGTCTAATAGCTAGCCCGTTGTGTGAAATCATTGTATCATTTTTTTTTAAATATCAGGGGTAGCAGAAAAAAGAGATCGAAAATCCAAAAAGTCGTATTTTTACGATTTGGAGCATTTTTCAAGGTCCCTTTCTCTTAAAGTCAACATAATATTTTGGGGGAACTTCTTCTACAAAGAGTCTTATCGGTAGTCTTTTATATGAAACCATAGATCAACAGTCCAAAATATCAGGAGTAGTAGAATAAAAGGATCGAAAATTGAAAATCGCACCCTTTCATTGTTATGCAAAACATGCAGTGTGGGTGGCTACAATCTGCACATTTAGTCATCGTATAGAGCTTATTCAACAATATAGAATTCCAACTGCTAAGGGATCTTTTACGTGCACTCCAATGTGTACACGGCGGATGGGGGGACACGCCAGAATATCGAGATGAACTTTCTCGGCCAATGCAGGGATCGAACACCCGACCTCCTGGCCAACGCCTTAGCCACATAGTGTGAACACCCATCGTACATTTCATCCGTCAAATCAAAGCATTTCATTGCATTAGACCAATAATTAATTATTCTTAATTTAAAACTTTATTTAATATTAGTCTGGCATTATTAAATCCTAATTTTATTGGTCTTATTTAAAATTAAACTTTAATTTAACGTGTCTCTTTAAAACAATTAAATACTCTAAAACAAAAAACAAAACAAAAAATCAATAAGCGGGTCAATTCAGGTAAGTATAACTACGGGTTCTGTCCAGCTTCTCTCGTCTACGGCCATACCACGTTGAAAACACCAGTTGTCGTCCGATCACTGAAGTTAAGCAACGTCGGGCCCGGTTAGTACTTGGATGGGTGACCGCCTGGGAACACCGGGTGCTGTAGACGCCTTTTTGCCCTGATTCTTCGTGAAAAAATCAATTTTCCGCGAATCAGACCACAGCGCGCACTCTTTTGCACCACTCCAGCTCTGCGCTCGGCCCGTCTCCCCAGGGAATAAGACACAAAAAGAATTTGAGTTAGCACAAGTATGGGTTCTGTCCACCTTCTCTCGTCTACGGCTACACCACGTTGAAAACACCAGTTCTCGTCCGTTAAGCAACGTCCGGCCCGGTCAGTACTTGGATGGGTGACCGCCTGGGAACACCGGGTGCTGTAGACGCCTTTTTAAAACCGACCACCCCCCCCAAAAATAAAATCAATAAGCGGGTCAATTCAGGTAAGTATAACTACGGGTTCTGTCCACGTTCTCTCGTCTACGGCCACACCACGTTGAAAACACCAGTTCTCGTCCGATCACTGAAGTTAAGCAACGTCGGGCCCGGTCAGTACTTGGATGGGTGACCGCCTGGGAACACCAGGTGCTGTAGACGCCTTTTTAAAACCGACACCTCCCCCCCCCCCCACAAAAAAAAATCAATAAGCGGGTCAATTCAGGTAAGTATAACTACGGGTTCTGCCCACCTTCTCTCGTCTACGGCCACACTACGTTGAAAACGCCAGTTCTTGTCCGATCACTGAAGTTAAGCAACGTCGGGCCCGGTTAGTACTTGGATGGGTGACCGCCTGGGAACACCGGGTGCTATAGACGCCTTTTTAAAACCGACAAAAACCGCCCCAAAAATCAATAAGCGGGTCAATTCAGGTAAGTATAACTACGGGTTCTGTCCACCACCTCTCGTCTACGGCCATACCACGTTGAAAACACCAGTTCTCGTCCGATCACTGAAGTTAAGCAACGTTGGGCCCGGTCAGTACTTGGATGGGTTACCGCCTGGGAACATCGGGTGCTGTAGGCCCCTTTTTAAAACCGACAAAAAACAAAAAAAAATCAATAAGCTGGTCAATTGAGGTAAGTATAACTACGGGTTCTGTCCACCTTCTCTCGTCTACGGCCACACCACGTTGAAAACACCAGTTCTTGTCCGATCACTGAAGTTAAGCAACGTCGGGCCCGGTCAGTACTTGGATGGGTGACCGCCTGGGAACATCGGGTGCTGTAGGCCCCTTTTTAAAACCGACAAAAAACCAAAAAAAAATCAATAAGCGGGTCAATTGAGGTAAGTATAACTACGGGTTCTGTCCACCTTCTCTCGTCTACGGCCACACCACGTTGAAAACACCAGTTCTCGTCCGATCACTGAAGTTAAGCAACGTCGGGCCCGGTCAGTACTTGGATGGGTGACCGCCTGGGAACACCGGGTGCTGTGCTGTGCTTTTTAAAACCGACAACCCCCCCCCCCCCCAAAAAAAAAATCAATAAGCGGGTCAATTCAAGTATGTATAACTACGGGTTCTGTCCACCTTCTCTCGTCTACTGTCATACCATGTTGAAAACACCAGTTCTCGTCCGATCACTCAAGTTAAGCAACGTCTGGCCCGGTTAGTACTAGGATGGGTGACCGCCTGGGAACACCGGGTGCTGTAGACGCCTTTTTGCACTAAACTCATTAATTTACCATTTTTTTGTGAGTGGCTTGTACGTGTCTGATTTCAAAGGGGGGGGTTGGGCGGCTGAATGGTTAGCACGCGCGCCTGTCATTGAGTTAACTAGCGTGTTTTCGAATGCTCGGTTGTACGTGACAAGGAGTAAGGTCGCCTGTCCAACCTGTCATTTTTTATTTTTTTCCGGCAATTTTCATTTCATTTTCTCATCCGTCTCATTACAGTAATACAAGTTTCGGTTATTTCCCTTTAGTTTTCAGATTATTGTTATGCCTGGGTGCAATGTTTCATACTATATTTAGACTTGTAACTTCGCGAGTTTTTGGCCAATTTTAATAATTTTTTCTTCTTATCCTTTTATTTAGGATACTTGATACAATCAATGACACGTGACGATGAATATGAAAGCTTTCATATCTGCATGGGACAGTAGCAGATCTAGTTATTATTATTATTATTCAGATTCCAATTTGAATAGATCTCAGCAACTACGTGTCGCATTGTTACGATTTCTTCGGTTTTACTGGGAAAGTGGGTGTGACTTAGAGGATAAAGCTATTTTGAACGTTCTGCGACAATGCGAAATGTCCGAAATCACCGAAGTTATCGTTTTTGAAAATATTGCAGTAATTTTAAGAATAATTATTGGATTTTAACTTTCGATACATTTTGGCATAGCCTGAGACAGGGCACATAGCTACGCTACTTTCGATTTTTGGTTTTTCGGCAAATCTTCGAAGATATTAGGCGCCAAATTTCGAAAATTTAAAATTTTACAAAAAACTTTTTTATTTATGAATATTTTTTAGTCGTATTGTGCACAGAATTAAAGAGTCATCTGACTAGTGCAAAAATGTTAAAAAAATTTGTCTCAGTAATTTTCCTTGGCCGCCATTGGCTCATTCAGTTTTTCAGTCCTAGATTAATTTTTTATTGTTCGATTTGTATAAAACAAAGTTCATATGCTTCGTTGTCTCAATTGTCATTTTTTGTATTACCGGAAGTGATATCTGTCGGCACCGGAAGTGGCATAATTTTACCAAAAACTACAATTTTGACAGTTATTTTCTTATTTCGAAAACAAATATTATTTTTTTGAAAAATTATATGACTCAAAGAGTGTGTCTTTTCATGGCGCAAAAAATGTAGGAAGCAGTTTTTTTAATTTCGATTCCATTTTCGAGCAAATTCGATTAAGAGGCTAAAAATGGTGTAAAATTGGCCTATTTACAACCTATTCAGGCTTTTCAGATTTTAAGATATTTCTTCGTAACTTTCATAAACTTGTAGCTATAATCCATACGAAGAAAATGTATGTTAAAATTCGTTTGTAATATAAGCAGTTACCAAGAAATGGGCAGTTCTGTACAAGTCACTGTTTTCGTTATTTTGCCTGTAAAATAGTCAATTATGATTGGATTTTTATAAAAGTGACATCATTTGATTCAAAAAGCACGTAGCGTCATATCAAGTTGATTACAATTTAAAATTGACACCGGAAGCGACATCATTTGGTCAAAAAATACATTTTAAACTTTTTAAATCAATGTTTTATTCAACCAAGAATAACTTAATATGTATTAATAATTTTAACTTTTGGTTTAAATTCACATATAAACAAAACTCATATGGTCATATAGATATCATAAAATGGTTTCTAACTTATTCGGTTGCCGAGAAATAGACGGTTTTCTACAGGTCACTTTTGAAGGTTTCGGGGCCATAAAAGGGTCAATTATTATTCGATTTTCATAAACGTCACACCATGTTATACCTAATGCCATTTGGGATTTCATACGAGTAATTTAAGATTCTCATTATCACCGGAAGTAACGTCATTTTGGCAAAAACTGTATTTTTAGCCTCCAAAACAGATATTTTATTCAAATGAGTCTGTTTTGAAATCTTTTTCAAATTATGGTATTTGATGCCAATCCACAAATAGAATGAACCCATACGATCATACAGATACCACAAAATGGTTTCTAACCTGTACGATTGAAGAGAAATAGCCGATTTTCTACAAGTCACTTTTCAAGTTTTTTGGTCTTTAAAAGTGGCAATTATTATTCGATTTACATAAAATTTTCACTATATGATATCGTATGCCATTTCTGATTTCATAAGACTAATTGAACATTTGCATTAACACCGGGAGTAATTTAATTTTGTCAAGATCATTTACAAGTAACAAATGTATAAAATGAATTGATATTGCTGGATTTTGTTGATTCTGCGTCCATTTTATTTGTGTGCAATGTTAATTTGGAAACCTGTTTAGTGGTTTCACTGGTACCGGAAGTGACATATGTTCAAGGGTAACTTGGCACCGGAAGTGACATGTTTAAGGGTAACATGGCACCAGTGAAACCCGTCATTCCTGCATGCAGGTCTAGTTATTCTTATTATTATTATTCTTCTTTTGTTTTGAGTAGATCTCAGCAACTGCTTGTCGCATCGTTACGATTTCTTTGGTTTTACTGGGAAAGTGGGTGTGACTTAGAGGATAAAGCTATTTTGAACGTTCTGCGACAATGCGAAATGTCCGAAATCACCAAATTATAGTTTTTGAAAATATTGCAGTAATTTTAACAATAATCATTGGACTGTAACTTTCGATACATTTTGGCATAGCCTGAGACAGGGCACATAGCTACGCTACTTTCGATTTTTGATTTTCGGCAAATCTTCGAAGATATTAGGCGCCAAATTTCGAAAATTTAAAATTTTACAAAAAACTTTTGTATTTATAAATATTTTTTAGTCGTATTATGCACAGAATTTAAGAGTCATCTGACTAGTGCAAAAATGTTAAAAAATTTTGTCTCAGTAATTTTCCTTGGCCGCCATTGGCTAATTCAGTTTTTCAGTCCTAGATTAATTTTTTATTGTTCGATTTGTATAATACAAAGTTCATATGTTTCGTTGTCTCAATTGTTATTTTTTTTGTTACCGATAATGTTATCTGTCGGCACCGGAAGTGGCATAATTTTACCAAAAACTACAATTTTGACAGTTATTTTCCTATTTCGAAAACAAATATTATTTTTTTTGAAAAATTATATGACTCAAAGAGTGTGTCTTTTCAAGGCGCAAAAAATGTAGGAAGCAGTTTTTTAAATTTCGATTTCATTTTCGAGCAAATTCGATTAAGAGGCTAAAAATGGTGTAAAATTGGCCTATTTACAACCTATTCAGGCTTTTCAGATTTTAAAATATTTCTTCGTAACTTTTATAAACTTGTAGCTATAATACATACGAAGAAAATGTATGTTAAAATTCGTTTGTAATATAAGCAGTTACCAAGAAATGGGCAGTTCTGTACAAGTCACTGTTTTCGTTATTTTGCCTGTAAAATAGTCAATTATGATTGGATTTTTATAAAAGTGACATCATTTGATTCAAAAAGCACTTAGCGTCATATCAAGTTGATTACAATTTAAAATTGACACCGGAAGTGACATCATTTGGTCAAAAACTGCATTTTAAACTTTTTAAATCAATGTTTTATTCAACCAAGAATAACTTTATATGTATTAATAATTTTAACTTTTGGTTTAAATTCACATATAAACAAAACTCATATGGTCATATAGATATCATAAAATGGTTTCTAACTTGTTCGGTTGCCGAGAAATAGACGGTTTTCTACAGGTCACTTTTGAAGGTTTCGGGGCCATAAAAGGGTCAATTATTATTCGATTTTCATAAACGTCACACCATGTTATACCTAATGCCATTTGGGATTTCAAACAAGTAATTTAAGATTTTCATTATCACCGGAAGTAACGTCATTTTGGCAAAAACTGTATTTTTAGCCTCCAAAACAGATATTTTATTCAAATGATGCCAATCAACAAATAGAATGAACCCATACGATCATACAGATACCACAAAATGGTTTCTAACTTGTACGGTTGCAGAGAAATAGCCGATTTTCTACAAGTCATTTTTCAACTTTTTTGGTCTTTAAAAGTGGCAATTATTATTCGATTTCATAAAATTTTCACTATATTATATCGTATGCCATTTCTGATTTCATAAGACTAATTGAACATTTGCATTAACACCGGGAGTAATTTAATTTTGTCAAGATCATTTACAAGTAACAAATGTATAAAATGAATTGATATTGCTGGATTTTGTTGATTCTGCGTCCATTTTATTTGTGTGCAATGTTAATTTGGAAACCTGTTTAGTGGTTTCGCTGGTACCGGAAGTGACATATGTTCAAGGGTAACTTGGCACCGGAAGTGACATGTTTAAGGGTAACATGGCACCAGTGAAACCCGTCATTCCTGCATGCAGGTCTAGTTATTATTATTATTAGGGTTTCACACTGCGTAGCTTGTGTGAAACACTATTGTTTTTGTTAGAATTATTATTAGGGTTTCACACTGCGTAGCTTGTGTGAAACACTATTGTTTTTGTTAAAATTATTATTAAGCTTTCATATTACATATGAAAGCTTATTGTTTCTGTTAAAGTTATTATTATTATTATTTTTTTTTTTGTGTATTTTCTGCAAATCGGATTTCTCAGAATTTAACCATAGGATCTTTCTGAAACTTTGACCTACCCCCCTATAAATGGGGTGCGAACCTTGATTAAATATATTTTCAAAACGTTTTACGAATCCGAAATCACCGAATTTTACGAACGAATGCATTTGACCTACAATGTTGTAACTTTGTGACTATTTGACCTATTTAATTAATTCTTTTTTCTATGAGTACCTTGAGGTGCCCATTATAGTACATGTAGTTAGGTTATTATTGTATTTCACTGTCCTTTGTTGGGCTAGACATCCAATGCTGGAGTCCAGCTGTGGATGCTTTTGGCATAAATGGGGGCTCTAATTTAGTCCAACAAGATTCTTAGGTAGGGGTGGCTGCATGTTAATGATTAATCATGTATAATGCTCATTTGATTAATGTTTTTATTTTAAAGCCCCAATAACACTCTTGTTGTAACTGAATAATATGTCCCAAATCTTCATTCTGGTCAACAAATCGTATTATTTTAGAATATTGCAATTAAATGATGATATAAATTTCATCTTAACACACCTATTTTAAAAAATTGGAAAACTTTTCAAATGTCACTTGGATTTTAAAATATTTTCGAACCCGCTGGACAAGTAAAATAGGTTGTAATGGATAATTTACACAACAGGTAGGACACTTAAATGCCTAGTACTTAGAATAAGGGTATTATTTATTTTCTGGAGCTACCAAGCCCGCAAGAATGTTATTGTTATTACAGTCATTTATTTGTTTATAAATAATAAATGACATTTTACACTATACCCAGATGTGTTTGTTGATTCTTTGATTGAGGCACACAAATACAAATTATGGTACATAATAACATTTTTGTGATTGAGCCAATCAGAATCGTCTTATCATTTGTCTCAGTCTAATGACGCTATTAATTAGGTCACGAGATGCACATACGTGAGAAACCAGGAACTGTGCCATTCTACTTCTACTTCTAGCTATTGTATTGCACGTTTGGGGAAGGATTTGTGCTTGTTTAGCGTCATCTGCAGTGCTTACCTCCGCCTCCCCACATTAATATCATAATATTCATATAGGTTACGGTGCAGTTTTCTATAGAATCCTATAAAACATTCTACAGGGCTGGCTGGCAGGGGTGTGGAAGCGTTCACATTCCCATTGGTATGAAATAGTATTCTACAGAATTTTGAGGACATAAAATATTCTAAAGTGTCCATAGTACAAATCCTATAATTTTTCCATTGGTAGGCTAGTAAATTCTAAATTATCTTTTTGTTTTTAATCAAGTTTTTTTTAACAGACTGCCACTTTTTTCAGTTTCTTGTTAATACTAACTTCTATGAAGTTGTTACACACATACATTGAACTTAAAATTTTAAAATTCAGACTGATTAAAGTTAATTCAAGAGAAGACATGTTGGCCATTGGCAGAATTTTAAATTGCTAAATTCAATCCACTTGTGTAACGAGTCAAAAAGTTAACGTAGCTTTGAACAACCGTCCCCAGACAATATGACTTAACTCGAAATTGGAGATGGTATGTATACTCACCTTTAGAGGCTCTACACGGTCTCTATAAATTGGATTTGAATATTTTACAGATCTCCACATTTCGGCTCGCAGAGAAACAGGTTTCAGCAAATGACGACAATATTTTTCTAATATTCCAAGTGCAATAGGTATCTTCTTCAGCTCTTCTTCTGACTAGTAATAAAAAACAGAGGTTGTCAAACAACAAAACTTAAAGTGACAACAATACTCTTGCTGGTTTGACAGACCCAGAAAATAAATAATAGCCGAAATCAATACTCGCATGTTCAAAAATGCCAACAATTTTAACCTACGACCTTATTGTGACGTTGTATTGATGGAGTTGCGTCATTCTCATTGTGACGTCATTATCAAATTGTATTTAAACTGTGCTTGAAAAACTGTACAATAAAAGAACACATCTGGGTGGGGGTGACCTCTGGAAGGAAAACACCACTAGCTGTGAATTTATGAAGTTTTTCTAGACCAGTTTCTTAAGTTGCGTAGATACCGAACCTGTGCAGTGATTAGACGTTTATGAGATATGAGGCCTTCAATGTCTACAATTGGGGGAAAAAGTGATTATAAATGATGATCATGTTATATATTAATAGAACATAAATTTCAAGGACTGCACATCTCTTATTAAGTTTATATATGATGGCCCAGGTCAATTGTTTTGATAAGTGGGGAGGTGGGGTTGCAGGCGTGCACACAGGGCAGGGGTGGTAAAATGGAGGGAAATGATTTCTTGTTGATATAAATGGTAATTTTCTTAAAACATTCATTGAAATGTGGTCGTATATTGTCGTCGCCCCCGTCGGTCCGGCGTCCACAATTGCTTGTGGACGCTCTACAGGCTAAAGTTAATATCCGATTGACTTTAAATTTACACAGAGTGTGTAAGGTCATAAGACGAAGACGCCTATTAATTTTCAGCGATTTCCGATAGTTAGTGCCAGAGTTATGGCCCTTGATCACCTCAAAAAATCTTGTGGACGCTCTGGAGGCCAAAGTTAATATCCGATTGACTTTAGATTTATACACAGTGTTTAAGGTCATGAGACGAAGAAGCCTATTGATTTTCAGCGATTTCAAATAATTACTGCCAGAGTTATCTCCCTTGATAACTTCAAAAATTCTTGTGACGCTATAGAGGCCAAAGTTACTATCCGATTGACTTCAGATTGATACATAGAGTTTAAGGTGTTGAAACGAACAAGTATTTTGATTTTCAATGAATTTAGATAACTGAACAGCTAAATCCATGATATTAAATGTTTCATGTATATACTAATTGTTAGCGTGGGGTAAAACTTTATAAAAAGCAATCAAATTCTAATGATTTTCTGATAATTACATAATGAGTTGTTACTCTTAATCAGTTTTTAGTGTATTACAAATGTTTCATTACCGAAATTAGTAAAAATATGCGACAACCCTTGTTGACTGCCCGGACGATTTAGCTGCTGTGGGCGTATGTTTCGTTACCTGGCAACCTATCTTTAACACAGCTGCACATCTTTAAATATGTGTATAAGATTACCATTGTGTGCGAGGGTGGGGGTCAAAATGTATTTTTAAGGCACACAGGGCAGGGGTGGTAAAATGGAGGGAAATGAGTTCTTGTTGATATAAATGGTAATTTTCTTAAAACATTCTTTTTAACACAGCTGCACATCTTTAAATATGTGTATAAGATTACCATTGTGTGCGAGGGTGGGGGTCAAAATGTATTTTTAAGGAAAGAAACCACTTGATTGAAGATTGAAATGAAAAGTGGCTTTTTCGTTCAGAATCAATTTTAAAATTCAAAATACTAAATCATAATGATACTTTCCAAGAGATTTTGAAATGTAAATGTAAACAGGCGACATATTTAGATATTAGTTTATTCTTATAGTCTTCATTCAGAAGATTTAAAAACAAAGTTCATAATATAAGCGGAATAAATATTATCTTCGTTGCTGATCAACAGCTTACATAAATGTCCTTTGGATAGGCTTCAGATACCCATTCACGTTGTAAATCTTCATTCCAGGGTTCGCTCATTGGTTTTGCAGCGTGTCTCTATTTTGTTGCAAAATAATTGCTGTGTTTACTGCGGCAATACTATATACCGGAAAACTACCGGAAAACACTTATGTTATACTGGATAGGGTTAGGTTCTTCCGTTGTGGGTTAGGTTTAGGGGTTTTTTTGTGTTTTATGGAGGACCAGGCTCTGAGTTGCCTATTTAGGGTGTTTTCCAGGTATTTAGTGAGATTTCCTGTATTTAGTGGTTTTCCGGTGTTTTTTGGTATTTAGTATAGTAGTTAATGTCATTATTCACTCGCAAACAACTTTGTCGGCACAAAAAACATCAAAGGCAAAATTCGAATTTTTTAAATAGTCAAATATCAAAAATTTGACCCATATCGAATTTCAGAAAAAGGAGACGCATTGAACATACTATGACCTATTGTGTTTGTTTACAAGCCCATATTCACTTCAAAATGGCGACCATCAGTTGACCTAAATCAAAATTCTGCTCTGAACGTTTTTTAGGCCACCCTTCAAGGATTCAGAAAATATAACTCCCACCTCTGTAAGTGCAATATTGCAAAAGCCTTAGGGACTTTTAACTTTTCAAGGTGGTGGCACTTCAGGTTTGATCGACAAACTCCATATTTTGTGTACTAATCACTTAAATTACTTGTCTAGTATTGAAAAAAAAAAAAAAAAAAATATAGGTCTATATTTCGTTGGTTTTTTTTTTAAACTTTGATCCTCAATTTCATCATAGGGAGATAATTTAGAAAATGTTTAATCACATTTTTGAAGTTGCATCGGTAAGTTCTACTAGCATGCTAAATTTCATGAAAATCGTACAACTATTAAAGAGGTTGTCAAATTGGTCTAAACTTACGGTTCGAAATCACAGCGGCGAATTTTCCGAATTCGAAAATGTGAAACTGCAGAGGAAAATGATTTAAGGTATTCCAAGAAAAAAGAATTAGTAAAATTGATCAAAAAACAACAAAGTTACGACTATGCATTGTAAATTTTGTCGTTCGTAAATTTCGGTGATTTCAGATTTGTAAAACGTTTTGAAAATATATTTAATCAACAGCTACCACCCATTTTTAGGGGGATAAGTAAAAGTTTCATAAAGATACTGTGGTTAGATTCTAAGAAATCCGATTTGTGGACAAAACACACAAAAAAATAGCTTGCCAGGCAACGAAACATACGCCCACACAGCAGCTAAATCGTTCGAGCAGTCAACAAGAGTAACAAGCCAACAGTGAGGCTGATGTCCCCTGCCCAAATCCCAAAATAAATAGATGACACATATTAATTAATCGCACATTTATTTTTTTCAAACGTATTTAGCAATCAAACTGTACACGAAGTGTCATCCAAAAGTGTTTTATAAAGAAAAATGCTAAAACCGACGAGAAAAATGAAAATGTACTTAGTTAGGGGACACTAAAGGCAGACAAAAGGGCCCCCACGCTTGACAAAAGGGTCCCTCTGGCCAAGGGAAAGGGCCCTTGTGTCCGAGTCAATCGTTTCTATACACTGTTACTGTCGAATCCATTACTGAATGAGAATGCAGTCATTGTATTGGCATACAAATCATCAATCAAGATGAACCTAAGTTATCTTGTCCCAAAGTATAAACCAATCCAATTGCTTATCTCTGCCTACCCTAAGAACAAAATGCTCATCTTCGAACTCCATCAAGGCATTGACCTAATAAGCATACACACCAATTTTGAACACTTTAACTCAATTCGAAGGAGAGTTATTGTGTTCCAAAGTCTCGGCAAATCAAATTGCTTATCGCTCTGCTTACCCTGAGCAGAAAATGCTCATTATCGATCTTAGTCAAGGTATTACTGTAATGAAACTATACACCCAGTTTCATCACTCTCACTTAATTAGAACTAAAGTTATCGTGTCCCAAAGCATCATCCAATCAAATTGCTTATCCCAGCTTACCCTAAGCGTAAAATGCTCATCTTCGAACTCCATCAAGGCATTGACCTAATAAGCATATACACCAAGTTTGAACATTTTAACTCAATTAGAAGGAGAGTTATTGTGTTCCAAAGTGTCGACCAATCAAATTGCGTATCGCTCTGCTTACCCTGAGCAGAAAATGCTCATTATCGAACTTTAGTCAAGATATTACTGTAATGGAACTATACACCAAGTTTCATCACTCTCACTTAATTAGAACTCAAGTTATCGTGTCCCAAAGCGTCAACCAATCAAATTGCTTATCTCTGCTTACCCTAAGCGGAAAATGCTCATCTTCGAACTCCATCAAGGCATTGACCTAATAAACACATACACCAAGTTTGAACATTCTAGCTCAATTAGGAAGAGATTTATTGTGTCCCAAAAAGTGTGACGGACAGACGAACAGACAGACAGACAGACAGACGAACCCATTTTAATAGTCACCCAACAGTCTCGGCAAATCAAATTGCTTATCGCTCTGCTTACCCTGAGCAGAAAATGCTCATTATCGATCTTAGTCAAGGTATTACTGTAATGAAACTATACACCCAGTTTCATCACTCTCACTTAATTAGAACTAAAGTTATTGTGTCCCAAAGCATCAACCAATCAAATTGCTTATCTCTGCTTACCCTAAGCGTAAAATGCTCATCTTCGAACTCCATCAAGGCATTGACCTAATAAGCAATAAGCATATACACCAAGTTTGAACATTTTAACTCAATTAGAAGGAGAGTTATTGTGGTCCAAAGTGTCGACCAATCAAATTGTGTATCGCTCTGCTTACCCTGAGCAGAAAATGCTCATTATCGAACTTTAGTCAAGGTATTACTGTAATGAAACTATACACCAAGTTTCATCACTCTCACTTAATTAGAACTCAAGTTATCGAGCCCCAAAGCATCAACCAATCAAATTGCTTATCTCTGCTTACCCTAAGCGGAAAATGCTCATCTTCGAACTCCATCAAGGCATTGACCTAATAAGCATATACACCAAGTTTGAACATTTTAACTCAATTAGAAGGAGAGTTATTGAGTTCCAAAGTCTCGTCCAATCAAATTGCGAATCGCTCTGCTTACCCTGAGCAGAAAATGCTCATTATCGAACTTAGTCAAGGTATTACTGTAATGAAACTTTACACCAACTTTCATCAATCTCACTTAATTAGAACTAAAGTCATTGTGTCCCAAAGCATAAACCAATCAAATTGCTTATCTTTGCTTACCCTAAGCAGAAAATGTTCATCTTCGAACTCCATCAAGGCATTGACCTAATAAACACATACACCAAGTTTGAACATTCTAGCTCTATTCGGAAGAGAGTTATCGTGTCCCAAAAAGTGTGACGGACAGACATACAGACAGACGGACGAACCCATTTTAATAGTCCCCCAACTTTCAATAATCAACAATTTGTCTAAATCAGGTAATAATTGTGACCTCCAGAGGGACCACAAGCTAATAAAGGCGATTTTGTCTGTCAATTCTGGTCCGATTTTCACGAAATTCAAACTCAATCTTCATTACAATGTTACAGTCATGTAATCAAACAATTTTCGAAATCGGATAACAATTTTGACCTCCAGAGGGACCACAAGCTAAAAAGGGCGATTTTTCAGACAATCAGGGCCATGATTCAGGAAGTTACAATACGATGGGCGCAAATATGGAAAGGAACCAAGATCTTTGGGTTATAAACATACATGTCAAGTTACATCAAAATCGGTTCAAAATTATTACCTCTATAGGGTCCACAACCTTGATATAACATATTTTCCCTCTATTCGCGTACAAACGGCGGCCGTTTTGTCCGTCATTTATAGTCCGATTATCACGAAATTCGAACTCAGCATCCATTAGCATGTAACGGTGATACAATAAAACGTTTTTTTAAATCGAATAATAATTATGACCTCCAGAGGGACCACAAGCTAAAAAGGGCGATTTTTCGGACAATAAAGGGCCATAATTAAGGAAGTTACGATCTGATGGGCGCAAATATCGAAAGGAACCAAGGTCCTTGGGTTATTAACATACATGTCAAGTTTCATCAAAATCGGTTCAAAATTGTGACCTCTATAGGGTCCACAAGCTAAAAACATGATTTTTCGTACACTGTTAAAATTATGTGAAGTAAACACAGCAAGGGGTGTGAATTATTACACCTTGTTTGGGTTAAACTCGTATAGTTACACCACAATAAGCGAAACATTGCTTAAAACGGTTACACACACGATGTTGTTACACCAAATTAAGTGATAGAATGGCTGATTTTGTGTGTGTGGTGTTAGATACTCTCTTTTAGCGCAAGCTATTTCGTTACACTAAATTTGCTGCGACTGTTTTCACTGAATCCCGAGTATCTTGACACACAATGAAGTGTAAGGATATTCCTTTGTGTGTTTTTAGTTTCTTTACGCTGTCCTTTGTGGAAGATCAATTTTCCTTAAAAAACCATACACCCATAGGATTTGTTTGCTGCAAGTTCATCGCATTATGAGTGGCGTTGGTGACTCAAACGCTCCCGGTTTGAATTTGGTAATGACCGAGAAATATTCTTTATGTTTGCCAGAAGTGTTGAAGCCCTGACAAGTAATTCGGAAGGTACGAAATCCATACCGGAGGCCTAATGTCAGACCCCCCCACCCACACCTAACAGTAGGCTAACACAGAAGGCCTACATGGCCTAGGATTAAATGGGACCTAATGCCCCTTTTCTTTATATATAATTCGGTATAGCTGAAAAATAGGACACAAAGCGGGTCATTTCGGGACTAACATAGTCTAATAGTTCTATGTTCAATTTTATTTTAATTTTAACAATTCGCTTGCGGGCCAATAATAAGATAAGGTCTTGGGCAATTCTTCAAAATGCCCCAACCCAGGTCAAAAATCAAAACATAGCATACTAAGTCTATCTGCACCCACTTCTTTTTTTGAAATGTTTTAGATCATAGATTGTGGTAGGTTATCGTTGTCAATCAACTCCATGATCAACTAGGTAGGCTACTCCACAGCAAGTGTAAAGTATTTCTGCATTTGGTGTTGGTTAAGTGAGCAGGCCTACGCCACGCCTATCCCAATCTGTGGTTAGCCTACAGATCGAGAATCGGTTGACCAAAAATGTTTCACAATTAAATCATTATACACCGTTTATATATTGTTTATAAAAGCGTTTATTTTATAAGTTATAATATAATAATCATAAAAATAACTAGATCTGCTACTGTCCCATGCAGATATGAAAGCTTTCATATTCATCGTCACGTGTCATTGATTGTATCAAGTATCCTAAATAAAAGCATAAGAAGAAAGAATTATCAAAATTGGTCAAAAACTCGCAAAATTAAAAGTCTAAATATAGTATGAAACATTGCACCCAGGCATAACAATAATCAGAAAACTAAAGGGAAATAACCGAAACTTGTATTACTGTAATGAGACGGATGAGAAAATGAAATGAAAATTGCCGGAAAAAAATTAAAAATGGCAGGTTGGACAGGCGACCTTACTCCTTGTCACGTACAACCGGGCATTCGAAAACACGCTAGTTAACTCAATTACAGGCGCGCGTGCTAACCATTCAGCTAGGAAGAATAACAAGCCGCTCACAACAAAATGGTAAATTAATGAGTTTAGGGCGTCTACAGTACCCGGTGTTCCCAGGCGGTCACCCATCCAAGTAATAACTGGGCCCAACGTTGCTTAACTTCAGTGATCGGACGAGAACTGGTGTTTTCAACATGCTTATTGATTTTTTTGTTGTTTTTTTGTTTTAAAAAGGCGTCTACAGCATCCGGTGTTCCCAGGCGGTCACCCATCCAAGTACTGACCGGGCCCGACGTTGCTTAACTTCAGTGATCGGACGAGAACTGGTGTTTTCAACGTGGTATGGCCTTAGACGAGAGGGGGTGGAGAGAACCCGTAGTTATACTTACCTGAATTGACCCACTCATTGATTTTTGGGGCGTTTTTTGTCGGTTTTAAAAAGGCGTCTACAGCACCAGGTGTTCCCAGGCGGTCACCCATCCAAGTACTGACCGGGCCCGACGTTGCTTAACTTCAGTGATCGGACGAGAACTGGTGTTTTCAACGTGGTGTGGACGTAGATGAGAGAAGGTGGACATAACCCGTAGTTATACTTACCTAAATTGACCCGCTTATTGATTTTTTTTTGGGGGGGGGAGGGGTTGTCGGTTTTAAAAAGGCGTCTACAGCACCCGGTGTTCCCAGGCGGTCACCCATCCAAGTACTGACCGGGCCTGACGTTGCTTAACTGTTGCCCGAGAACTGTTGTTTTCAACGTGGTGTGGCCGTAGACGAGAGAAGATGGACAGAACCTATACTTGTGCTTACTCAAATTCTTTTTGTGTCTTTTTCCCTGGGGAGACGGGCCGAGCGGAGAGCTGTAGTGGTGCAAAAGAGTGCGCGCTGTGGTCTGATTGGCGGAAAATTGATTTTTTCACGAAGAATCAGGGCAAAAAGGCGTCTACAGCACCCGGTGTTCCCAGGCGGTCACCCGTCCAAGTACTAACCGGGCCCGACGTTGCTTAACTTCAGTGATCGGACGAGAACTGGTGTTTTCAACGTGGCATGGCCTTAGAAGAGAGAAGGAGGACAGAACCCAATAACAGGCGCGCGTGCTAACCATTCAGCCACCTTAGGCCGTGATGTGAAATTTCTAGCAAGCTTGCTTCTGTTGCTCCATCCCGATGATTTTCAGGCGGAAAACAAACTACATAATCTAATTCTTCTAGTATTACTTTGTATTTCCACACAACTTTTCTTTTATCAATTCTTTGACGTTTGACAGAAAACGTAAAATAAAAATGGGCTTAATTATCAATGTGCGATGGTATTTGAATTTCGCGGTGATTTGGTTTTAATAGATCACGTGACAAAGCTCACCAATCAGACGCACACGACGAAAGGTCAACGGGTCGTGTAGAGTGAAAGGTCACCGGTTTGTTTACGTTTTGATAGTAAAAAAGCGGAAGAATAACTAGAACTGTATACTCCGTGTAGATTTTGTTTAAAACACCGATGTAAAACCGTTTACTGTGAGAAACTGGGAAAAATCTAGGGTACGTGCTAACCAGTGGATCAAATTAGATGGAAATATTGATATGTTGGACAAAGAATTGTAGGAATGTGCAGACAAAACTCTCTCTCATTGCACAGACTTCTCACATACATTACCAACGTAAAAAAAACCCCAACAACTGTGTATGAATAAAGAACTATGTTTAGAGCAGCTAATATTTTACCAGCGAAATAAGAAAAAGAATAATGGGTCTGGTTAATTTGTTAAGGGTATCATATCTTAACATTTTCCAATTTTATTGCAAATGCAAGTTGATGAAGATATTCTCCTATTCCTAAATGTATGACAACTCAGACCAAGACAAAAGACCACTATGGAAAAGACTGTGTCACCATTGAGGTGAAATACCATGTGCATTACTTTAAAGTTGCCTTACTGTATCTGCAGAAATTTATGCCCTTCTTGTTAAACTCTACTGTAACAAATGACAGGGTTAGGTTGACTATAGAGACCAAGAACCAAACAATATTTTCTCTGTGGATGCAAATCAGGCTGCATTAGGCTACAGATAGTTGTATTTGTTACAAGTGAAAACTTTCTAGTATGGATTTGTGAAAATTGTTTGAATATGAAAGTGACAGTCAAATGATATTGATGAAATTACATGATTTTTTATGAATAGGCCTACACCTGTATACATACATATGTATTTTTGTAAGCGGTTTGGACATTGGTGTGCATGTAAAAAGACCCCTTGGCAGTTGGAAGTACATGTATATAGGAGCTACAGATAGATGTATTTTTTAGAAGTGAAAGTTTTCTAGTATGGATTTGTGAAAATTGTTCAAATATGAAAGTGACAGCCAAATCATATTGATGAAATTGTGATTTTTATGAGTAGGCCTAAACCTGTATACATATGTATTTTTGTAAGTGGTTTTTACATTAAATATTTTAAACATGTTTTACTTAAATGTACTGTACATGTCAATAAATGTTCATATCATATTTAGCTATTTTAAGTTGACATATATGTTTTTATTTTACTTTTTTATTCCAATTCAATTCAGATGTGGTTTCTCCTTGTCAGTGGTGCAGGCAGAGGGGCTGACAAGGTACAAGGACTGCTGTCTAGTCGTTCAAATGTGACGAAAAACCAAATTCCTGTGTAACATTGGTGTGCACGTAAAAAGGTCCCTAGGCAGTTGAAATTCGATATAAGAGTAGGCCATAGTGCTGTGCCCAGGCAAAATTTTCCTCGTAGTACACTGTATAGCGTATGCCCGTCTTCATTAGTCCAGTACATGTATAAGAGCAGAACAGTAGGACGGCGTTTAACTCCATTTCATTTCTTATTCATATTACTGAAACCATGTTAGTTAACTGTTTGTTTTTCTCTTATTTGTACTTTTCTTTACTGGCATATATCTTTTAATTTTGTACAGTGTATACGGACACAAGACCTGATCTGTGTATAAATACATGTAGTCTGTGCGGTTTAGCCCCCCCCCCAAAAATTGATGATTTCTTTGGAGTATTCTTAGCCGGCCACATCCTCAGCTCCTCCAAAAAATTCTGTCTCCCCCCCCCCCCCCAATTTTATGAGCTGGCAACGGGCCCGATTCTGTGGATATAAAAATCTGAAAAGCAGATTAGAAACCATTCTCCAGTATTAATACACTATATAAATGATGTTATTATTATTATATACATTTTTCATTAAAGATACATTATATAAGATTTAGATAAAGAACTAGCCATTCTTGCTATAATAGTTCAAAAGTAGATAATGTAAAATGAATAATTTGAAAATTTCATTCAAATCACTCTATTGCAAGCAAAGATATTAGCCTTTAAAGGTTTGACAGACATGTTCAACAATTTCAACCACTGTACTGTTTGATCAAAGCTAAGTCTTGGTCCTCCATATTTGATTAAATCAAAGTATCGCTGAATCATTTTAATCTCTTTAATATCGGAGAAATCTCATGCCATCGAGTGTTGTTGTTGAATACTGTATGAGGAAGTATATAAAATTGCATTCAAATTTTTTTTTTTAGTACTGTATTTCTTTCTATAAAATAAATGTATACTTATTTGACATCTCTTATAATATGTCTTTATTGTTTTTTTTTATTTAAAAACAAGTATAATTGCATGCTCAGGGTTGTTAGGTGAATCATTATTAATATTCTGTTGTATCAGTGGGCTCATGTAGATAGTATTATTTTTTTATATTTTTTTCTCAACATTATATATAATTATTATACCGAACCAGTATTTCAATCATGCCAAAAACGTTTTCATCTGTATACTATATTTATATTTCTTTTGCATATTGTTGTATTGAAAAAAAATGGAAAAAATACTTTTTCCAGGAAATATCACATTCATTGATACAATTTCGCTTTTGACCATATTTTTTCCGCAAATCAGGGGCTAGCCGTGTTCACGGTGTCAGCACAACATTTATCTGATGTTATTGTCCCGTAATTCAGGCATATTTGCAGAAAAATTCTCTCATACAAATGTAAACAAGCCAACGTGTTCCGTCTCGTAAAAGGTATTCCCTGGTCTATTTATGGCTATTGACCCCTGACCTAATGACGTTGATTGCTTTTATGGTTTCTGATTGGCTTAGAATATGATTTCTTCACCACATTATGGCTACACTTGACAAATATAGTCCGAGGCGTAATTCGAGTGTTGGTCTGATTGTACCAAACATCGCAATAGAAATGTGTACTACAGTGACGACTTACTTGTTTACTTGTGCAGCAAAGCGTCAGATTTTCGCCTGGAATTTGCTGCGACAAAATGAAACGATTTTCGTGGCTAAATCACAGCCTACCTCCCCCCCTTTGAAATCAGACACGTGCAATATGTCATATAGGAAGAATAACAAGTCGCTCACAACAAAATGGTAAATTAATGAGTTTAGGGCAAAAAGGCGTCTACAGCACACGGTGTTCCCAGGCGGTCACCCATCCAAGTACTAACCGGGCCCGACGTTGCTTAACTTCAGTGATCGGACGAGAACTGGTGTTTTCAACGTGGTATGGCCGTAGACGAGAGAAGGTGAACAGAACCCGAAGTCATACTTACCTGAATTGACCCGCTTATTGATTTTTTTTTTTGTTTTTTGTTTTAGAGTATTTAATTGTTTTAAAGAGACACGTTAAGGGTTGTTCATAGTTAAATGAAAGTTTAATTTTAAAAAAGACCAATAAAATTAAGATTTAATAATGCCAGACTGAAAAGCTCTATACGATGACTAAATTTGCAGATTGTAGCCACCCGCACTGCATGTTTTGCTTAACAATGAAAGGATGCCGTTTTCAATTTTCGATCCTTTTATTCTTCTACTCCTGATATTTTGGTCTGTTGATCGATGGTTTCATATAAAAGATTATGTTGACTTAACGAGAAAAGGACCTTTAAAAATGCTCCAAATCGTAAAAATACGACTTTTTGGATTTTCGATCTCTTTTTTCTGCTACCCCCGATATTTAAAAAAAAATGATACAATCATTTCACACAACAGGCTAGCTTTTAGACTCTCGATTGACAAGAGTTTCACCACCCTCCCTTCATTATAACCGAAGTTATTGTGCCCTAAAGAATCAACAAATCAGCATGCTTATCTCTGCTTACCCTAGGCAGAAAATGCTTATCTTTGCACTCAATCATGACATTGACCTAGTGAACGTCTACACCAAGATTGAACATTCTAGCTCAATTAGAAGGCGAGTTATTGTGTTTCAAAGTGTTGGCCCTTCAAATTGCTACTACTTTTCATATTCACTTCAAAATGGCAACCATCAGTTGACCTAATTCAAAATTCTGCTCCCAGCGATTTTTGGGCCATCCTTAAAGGATTTAGAAAATATAACTCCCGTGTCTGTAAGTAAAATAGCAAAAGAGCCTTAGGGATTTTTCATGTTTCAAGATGGTGGCACTTCCGCTGCAGATGAAATTGGGTTTTTTCAAGGTATTCAAAGAAAAAAGCATTAGTAAAATCGGTCAAAAAATAGCAAAGTTACGACTATGCATTGTCAGTTTTTTCGTTCGTAAAATTTGGTGATTTCGAATTCGCAAAACGTTTTCAAAATATATTTAATCAACAGCCACCACCCATTTTTGGGGGGGTAGGTCAAAGTTTCAGAAACATCCTATGGTTAGATTCTGTGACATCCGATTTGCTTGAAAAACTCAAAAAAAAAAAATAATTACTATATCTGTTACTGTCCCATGCAGATATGAAAGCTTTCATATTCAACGTCATGTGTCATCCATTGTATCAAGTATCCTAAATAAAAGGATAAGAAGAAAAAATTATCAAAATTGGTCAAAAACTCGCGAAGTTACAAGTCTAAATATAGTATGAAACATTGCACCCAGGCATAACAATAATCTGAAAACTAAAGGGAAATAACCGAAACTTGTATTACTGTAATGAGACGGATGAGAAAATGAAATGAAAATGGCGGGAAAGAACTACAGGTTATACAGGCGACCTCACGTACAACCGGGCATTCGAAAACACGCTAGTTAACTCAATGACAGGCGCGCGTGCTAACCATTCAGCCAACCCCTCATCTCCCTTTGAAATCAGACACGTGCAATATGTCATATAGGGAGAATAACAAGTCGCTCACAACAAAATCGTAAATTAATGAGTTTAGGTCAAAAGGTTGAGCTACTGTTTTAGAGTATTTATTTGTTTTAAAGAGACACGTTATGGGTTGTGCATAGTTAAATGAAAGTTTAATTTTAAATAAGACCAATAAAATTAGGATTTAATAATGCTAATAATAATAATAATAATAATAGCCTATTTATATTGCGCAATATCCATGCATGAGCATGCTCAAAGCGCAGTCCAAAAATGATCACAACTGTCATAAATTGAATGCTTTCTTAAACAGAAAGGTTTTAAGTCTGGATCTAAACACCGCAGTATCTGGAGAGTTCTTTATTTCCAGTGGCAGATCATTCCACTCTGTTGGGGCTGAGTAGGAAAAAGTCCTTTGTCCAAAACGGACTGTTTTCGGTTTAGGCACAACAAGGAGTTTCTTATCTACAGATCTTAAGGTTCTTGCAGGAGTATATGATTGTAAGAGATCACTCAGGTATTTTGGGGCTGTGCCATTTAAACATCGAAATGTATAACACAGAATTTTAAATTTGATTCTGTAACTAACAGGAAGAAAATGGAGTTCTTTAAGAATTGGTGTCATATGACTGTAACAAGGAGCCAGAGATATTATTCTAGCTGCCGTGTTCTGTATCTTTTGGAGTCGCGAAATAAGAGAACTAGGTGCACCAGCCAGTAAACTATTGCAGTAATCTATTCTGGAAAGAATCAACGAGGACACTAGTATCTTAGCAGAATCGGCATTCAGATACTTCCTGATGCACCCAATGTTTCGTAGAATGAGATAGCACACTTTAGATATATGGTTGATGTGGGTTTCCATATTAAGACTGCTATCAAACATCACTCCAAGATTTCGTATGCTATTTGAAATTGGGATAGAAAGGTTGCCAACATGAACATGGGTTAAAACGCAGAGATCACCTCTAGATTTCGGACCAAGAAGTAAAGCTTCAGTTTTCTCATCGTTAAGTTTAAGTTTATTTGCTGTCATCGACAATTTAATTTGGTCATAACATCTTGAAAGTTTGGAATTGGTTATAGCAGCTGACATTGGTGTAGGCTTGAATATAGACATAATTTGAGAGTCGTCAGCGTAAAAATGTTTAAGAAGGTCATGGTCACTAATAAGTGAACCCAAGTCTTTGGTGTATAGGGTAAACAGTACTGGCCCCAACACAGATCCTTGGGGAACTCCACAGGTTAGATCAACAGGAGTAGAGACACAATAGTGAACTGTAACACTTTGACTTCTGTCTGTTAAATATGACCCGAACCAATTCAGTGCCTTACCAGCAAGTCCATAGTCATCTTTTAGCCTCGAAAGTAGATTATTGTGGTTGATGGTATCAAATGCTGCACTCAGATCAAGTAGTATCAAGAGAGCAGCATTGCCACTGTCAATACCAGTACGTATATCATTGGACACACGGAGAAGAGCAGATTCTGTAGAATGGAATGGCCGATAGGCAGACTGACAAGGCTCGAAAAGATTATGTAGTGACAGATGTTCTGAAAGACGAAGACAAACTGCACGTTCTATAACTTTGGAAATAAATGGAAGGTTTGATACTGGGCGGTAGTTCTTTAACTCCTCAGAATTAAGACCTGGTTTCTTCAGCAAGGGTTTAACAAGGGCTGTTTTGAATATTGTAGGCATTCTCGCTTCAGTTATGCTCAGGTTAACTAATTGTGTAATAACAGGCAAAAAGAGGTCGAGATGATCAAAAATCAGTGTTGTTGGGACAGGATCAAGCTTACAGGTTGTTGGTTTTGACCTTTTTAGAATACGCAATACATCAGCTTCAGTAAGAGTTGCAAACTCAACTAAAGGGGGTGGGAGGAAGGTAGTACTTGATGATACAAACACTGTGTCATCAAATTGTCTTCGGATGCTATGTATCTTCTCTGTAAAATAATTTGAGAAAGCCTCTGCTATCGCTTGATATCCATCAAGATCAGGAAGAGTTGTGTCTTTGTCTGTCTTACCCATAAGTCGAAACATCAATTTATAGAGAGCATTAGAGTCCTTCAGTGATTCAGCTATCTTGGTATTCATGTAGCTCTGTTTAGCTGTTCTGATTTCCTTGACAACACGAGTTTGGGCGTCTGCATGCTTGACGATGAACCTCCAGAGAGGATTTTCTCCATCTTCGTTCTGCTCTACGCCTTTCAGATTTAAGCAATCGCACATCATCAGTGTACACCCATGGCGTATCAGGTCTGAACGGAATCTTCTTGGTTTTTGTCGGAGCATGCTTATCCAGAAGAACCCTCAATGTACTATTATAAATGAGAGCAAATTCGTCAAGAGTAGATGGTGGGTGAAGAAAAAGCTTTGATGTCATTAGATCATGACGGAAAGCCTCACTGTTCATGCGTCTCAGATTTCTGAATTTAATTTCTGTCAACGGTTTGAGGGGGGGTTGGATATTAAGAAGACACGACACCAGAAAGTGGTCTGAGATTTGTAAATCTGACACAGTGACTTCTTCCACAGTCCTGTCAGCGTCATTCGAAACCACCCAATCCAGAATATGACCTTTCTTGTGGGTTGGAAAACTAACATGTTGAATAAGATTGTTTGTGAGTAACTGAGTCTGTAACTTGACTGTATCAGGATTAGTTTGAACATCAAAATGAAAATTGAAATCACCAAGTATAATTGGTCTGGCTTTTGAAGAAAGAACATATTCAAGTAAATTGGAAAATTCACCATGAAATATTGCTGTTTTCAATTGATTTTTCTTTGATATTGGAGGCCGGTATACAACAATTATTCTTGTTGCAGTTTGTGCAGATGTCAGTAAACATTCTAAATATTCAAATGATTTAACTTCTATGAATTTTGGGGGATAGAATTTTAGTGAGAGATGTTCTCGATAAATCACGGCTATGCCACCACCCTTGGACATGCGGGGTTTATGTTCAAATTTGTAACCATTCGGTGTCATGGTAGCAATCTTTGATTCATCACCTTGCGGTTTAAGCCAGGTTTCAGTCAAGGCAAGCACATCAATAATGTTCTGATGTATAATAGTCTCCTCGATGTCAAGTCCTTTATTACAAGCAGATTGGATATTCAAAAGACATAATTTTAGACGCGGGGGATGGATTTTCTTTATTGCAAATACATTTGGTATGGTTTTTGTCGACCTTGATAGAATACTATCAGGACAGGAAGATTCATTTTCATTTTGTTGTAAATGTTGATCAAAATTTACAATGGCTTTTTGTGAGTTAATGAATGATTTAAACTTTACTCCACTTCTTGTTCCCCTCTTTGTTCTACGGTGAACACTTACTCTTAACTCCAGTAGTATGTTAAATAGGTGAGATGAAATTCTGTTGTCAACATGGTTTAATCTGAGTAGGTGTTCACTACTATAGCTCACTGACATTGAAATTGATAGACCCTTTGGTTGTAATCCTGAACACTGTTCACAAGATGTTGTACTTAGACATAAAATAAATAAACAAAATGGTCCAAATACTGCTAAATTCCAAAATTGAATTCTCCAAAATAACTTATTTGGTGTAACACCACAGTTATACAGATCCATGCAACATTTTGTAAATAGGCATTCACTCTATACACAGATAAATCACATTTTTGGCAGAGCTCTTCAGTGCAGCTTCTAAGCGCAAGAAGACTAGCCTTTTAATGCTAGACTAATATTAAAATAAAGTTTTGAATTAAGAATAATTAATTATTGGTCTAATGCAATGAAATGATTTGATTTGACGGATGAAATGTACGATGGGTGTCCAGACTATGTGGCTAAGTCGTTGGCCTGCTAGCCAGGAGGTCGGGTGTTCAATCCCTGCATTGGCCGAGAAAGTTCATCTCGATTTTCTGGCGTGCCCCCCCCCCCCCGCCGTGTACACATTGGAGTGCACATAAAAGATCCATTTGCAGTTGGAATTCGATACTGTTGAATACGCTCTATACAATGACTAAATGTGCAGATAATAGCCACCCACACTGCATCTTTTGCTTAACAAGGGTGCCGTTTTTAATTTTCGATCCCTTTATTCTTCTACTCCTGATACTTTGGACTGTTGGTCGATGGTTTCATATAAAAAAAAATATTACATGTATGTTGACTTTAAGAGAAAAGGACCTTTAAAAATGCTCCAAATTGTAAAAATACGACTTTTTGGGTTTTTGATCTCTTTTTTTTCTGCTATCACTGATATTAAAAAAATATACAATGATTTGACACAACGGGCTAGCTATTAGACTCTCGATTGACAGGAGTTTCACCACCCTCTCTTCATTATAACCTAAGTTGTCGTGCCCTAAAGAATCAACAAATCAGCATGCTTATCTTTGCTTACTTTAAGCAGAAAATGCTCATCTTTAAACTCAATCATGACATTGACCTAGTGAACGTCTACACCAAGTTTGAACATTCTAGCTTAAGTAGAAGGAGAGTTATTGAGTTCCAAATTCCTGGCCCTTCAAATTGCTTCTATTTTTCATTTTCAATTCAAAATGGCGACTATATAAATTGACCTAAATCAAAATTCTACTTCCTACATTTTTTAGGCCATCCTTCAAGGATTCAGAAAATATAACTCCCGAGTCTGTAAGTGAAATAGCAAAAAAGCCTTGTTGATTTTTCACGTTTAACGATGGTGGCACTTCCGGTTCGATCGACAAACTCCATATTTTATGTAGGAATCAGTAATTACTTGTCTAGTGTCGAAATTTTTTTTAGGTCATTCTGACCTATATTTTGATGATTTTTTTGAAAACTTTGATCCTTAATTTTACCAAGGGGAGATAATTTAGAAAATTTCTAATTATATTTTTGAAGTCACATCGGTAAGATCTACTTATATACTAAATTTCATGAAAATCGTACAACTATTAAAGAAGTTGTCAATTTGGTCTAAACTTCTGGTTCGAAATCACAGCGACGAATTTTCGAAATTCGAAAATGTAAAACTGCAGATGAAAATGATTTTTTTCAAGGTATTCAAAGAAAAAAGAATTAGTAAAATCAGTCAAAAAATAACAAAGTTACGACTATGCATTGTCAGTTTTTTCGTTCGTAAAATTCGGTGATTTCGGATTCGTAAAACGTTTTGAAAACATATATAAATAACGTTCGCACCCCTTTTTTGGGGGGGTAGGTCTAAGTTTCAGAAAGATCCCATGGTTAGATTTTGAGAAATCCTATTTGCAGAAAATACACAAAAAAAATAATAATAATAATCTTAACAGAAACAATAAGCGTTCATATGTAATATGAAAGCTTAACTAGATCTGCTACTGTTCCATGCAGATATGAAAGCTTTCATATCCACTGTCACTTCCTGTCACATGTCATATAAATAATCCGAAGAAGAAAAAATAAATCATTAAAATCGGTCACAATCTATCGAAATTAATGTGATTTTTCACTTGTAAACAACTTTGTCGGCACGAAAAACATGAAAAGCAAAATTCGAATTTTTGAAATATTCAAATACCAAAAATTTGACCCGTATCCCGTCTATCCTGAAATTGAAATGTATTAAATCTTAGACATAGGAAATGCATTGAACATACTATGCCGTATTGTGTTTGTTTACAAGTCCGTAAATGTTGATTTTTCACTATGTTTCATATTCACTTCAAAATGGCGACCATCAGCTGACCTAAATCAAAATTCTGCTCTGAAAGATTTTTAGGTTTTCCTTCAAGGATTCAGAAAATGTAACTCCCATGTCTGTAAGTGCAATATTGCAAAAGTTCTATTGTTTTTTCACGTTTCAAGATGGTGGCACTTCCGGTTCTATCGACAAACTCCATGTTTTGTGTAGGAATCAGTAATTACTTGTCTAGTATCGAAAAAAAAATTAGGTCATTCTGACCTGTATTTCGACGATTTTTTTGAAAAATTTGATTCTTAATTTCACCAAAGGGAGATAATTTAGAAAATTTTAAAAGTCATTTTTCAAGTCGCATCAGTAATGTCTAGTTACATACTAAATTTCATGGAAATCGTACAACTATTAAAGAAGTTGTCAAGTTGGTCTCAACTTTCGGTTCGAAATCACAGCGACGAATTTTCGAATATTACAAAACTTTTAAAAATAAGCCCCCCCTGACCAGCTTAATCGTTCGCAATAAACGTTTGCCCCTTAAAATCGGCAAATTGCTGACTTTAAAGTGAGAAACATTACAACCGGGCGAAATTTTCTGTTTGATCCCTTTTACAGTACCATTGATTACCTACCGATTATTACGAAACTTTAAAAATAAAACATAATGAGAGAAATGCGGCTTAACGTCCATTCGACACAAACGAGGTCATTTCGGGACTAACATATGTCTTTTTATTTTATTGAAAAACTTCCCTTACGCGTACAGGTCTTTAGCCGTGGCAGGAAACCGAAGGACACAGAGAAAACCCAAGAGGTTGGACACCATACTCCATGTCACGTGCAACCTGGAAATCGAAACGACGCCGGTTGACTCAATGACAGACGTTACGATATAGCGCACATGCTAACCATACAGCCTCCCTAAAATCGGAAAATTGCTGACTTATAGCAAGAAATATTTCAACCGGGCATTTCAATCGAAACAACGCCAGTTGACTCAATGACAGACGTTATGATACATAGCGCATGTGCTAACCATTCAGCCACATAACCTCCCTAAATTTGGCAAATTACTGACCTACAGCGAGAAACATTTCAACCGGGCGAAATTTTCTATTTTAACAGTTTAATTTGCACGGTACCTTTTATTATCAACCGAATATTACAAAACTTCTAAAAATAAGCTCCCCCTGACCAGCATAATCGTTAGCAATAAACGTTTGCCCCCTAAAATCGGCAAATTGCTGACTTTAAAGTGAGAAACTTGACAACCGGGCGAAATTTCCTGTTTTATCACTTTTACAGTACCTCTGATTACCAACCGATTATAACAAAACTTTAAAAATAAAAGAGAAAGAGAGAAATGCAGGTTTACATCCATTCCACACAAACTAGGGCATTTCGGGCTCACATATATTTTTAAATTTTATTTAAAAACTTCCCTTGCACGTACGGGTCTTTAGGAGTGGGAGGAAACCAAAGGACACGGAAAAAACCCACGAGGTTGGACACCATACTTCATGTCACATGCAACCTGGAAATCGAAACGACGCCGATTGACTCAATGACAGGCGTTACGATACATCGCGCACATGCTATCCATTCAGCCTCCCTAAAATCGGGAAATTGCTGACTTATAGCAAGAAACATTTCAATCGGGCATTTCAATCGAAATAACGCCAGTTGACTCAATGACAGTCGTTACGATACAGAGCGCAGGTGGTTACCATTCAGCCACGTAACCTCCCTAAATTTGGCAAATTGCTGACCTACAGCGAGAAACATTTCAATCGGGCGAAATTTTCTATTTTAACAGTTTAATTTGTACGGTACCTTTAATTATCAACCGAATATTACAAAACTTATAAAAATAAGCTCCCCCTGACCAGCTTAATCGTTCGCAATAAATGTTTGCCCCTTAAAATCGGCAAATTGCTGACTTTAAAGTGAGAAACATTACAACCGGGCGAAATTTTCTGTTTTATCACTTTTACAGTACCATGGATTACCAACCGATTATTACAAAACTTTAAAAATAAAAAAAGAAATGCGGCTTCACGTCCATTCGACACAAACTAGGTCATTTCGGGACTAACATATGTTTTTAAATTTTATTTATAAACTTCCCTTGCGCTTACTAGTCTTCAGGAGTGGGAGGAAACCGAAGGACACGGTGAAAACCCACGAGGTTGGACAGCATACTCCATGTCACGTGCAACCTGTAAATCGAAACAACGCGGTTGACTCAATGACAGACGTTAAGACACAGCGCGCGTATGCTAACCATTCAGTCATTCAGCCTTCCTAAAATCGGGAAATTGCTGACTTACAGCAAGCAACATTTCAACCGGGCGAAATTTTCTGTTTTAGCAGTTTAATTTGCACGGTACTTTAATTACCAACCGATTATTACAAAACTTTTGAAAATAAGCTCCAACTGACCATCGTATGCAATAAACGTTTGGCGTGAATTGAAAGTTCTGCACCGAGAAAGATCATCTCGATTTTCCGGCGTGGTTCCCTTTTGTCAGTGTGGCAGAACGGAGGGCCTGACAAGGACAGCTGTCTAGTCGTTCGGATGGGATGAAAAACCAAGGTCCCATGTACACATTGAAGTGCACGTAAAATATCCCTAAGCATTTGGAATTTGATACTGTTGAATAAGCTCTATACGATGACTAAATGTGCAAATTGTAGTCACCCATGCTGCATGTTTCGCTTAAAAATGAAAGGGTGCAGTTTTCAATTTTCGATCCTTTTATTCTTCTACTCCTGATATTTTGGACTGTTGATCGATGGTTTCATATAAAAGACTATCGATAAGACTCTTTGTAGAAGAAGTTCCCCAAAAATATTATGTTGATTGAAGAGAAAAGGACCTTTAAAAATGCTCAAAATCGTAAAAATACGACTTTTTGGATTTTCGATCTTTTTTTTTCTGCTATCCCTGACATTTAAAAAAATGAAACAATGATTTCACACAACGGGCTAGCTATTAGACTCTCGATTGACAGGAGTTTCAGCACCCTCTCTTCATTATAACTGAAGTTATCGTGCCCTGAAGAATCAACAAATCAGCATATTTATCTCTGCTTACCCTAAGCAGAAAATACTCATCTTTAAACTCAATCATTACATTGACCTAGTGAACGTCTACACACGTCTACACCAAGTTTGAACATTCTAGCTTAATTAGAAGGAGAGTTATTGTGTTTCAAAGTCTCGGCCCTTCAAATTGCTACTACTTTTCATATTCACTTTAAAATGGAATCCATCAGTTGACCTAAATCAAAATTCTGCTCCCAGAGATTTTTGGGCCAACCTTCAAGGATTCAGAAAATATAACTCCTGTGTCTGTAAGTAATATAGCAAAAAAGCCTTAGGGATTTTTCACGTTTCAAGATGGTGGCACTTCCGGTTCGATCGACAAACTTTATATTTTGTGCACAAATCAGTAATTACTTATCTAGTATCCCCAAAAAAAATCAGGTCATTCTGACCTATATTTCGATAATTTTTTGAAATTTTTGATCCTTAATTTCGTCAAGGGGAGATAATTTTCAAAATTTCTAATTATATTTTTGAAATCACATCGCTAGGATCTACTTATATACTAAATTTCATGAAGATCGTACAACTATTAAAGAAGTTGTCAAATTGGTCTAAACTTCCGGTTCGAAATCACAGCGACGAATTTTCGAAATTCAAAAATGTGAAACTGCAGATGAAAATGATTTTTTTCAAGGTATTCAAAGAAAAAAGAATTAGTAAGATCGGTCAAAAAATAACAAAGTTACGACTATGCATTGTCAGTTTTTTCGTTCGTAAAATTCGGTGATTTCGGATTCGTAAAAAGTTTTGAAAATATGTTTAAACAACGTTCGCACCCCATTTTTGGGGGGGTAGGTCAAAATTTCAGAAAGATCCTATGGATGAATTCTGAGAAATCCGATTTGCAGAAAACACACAAAAAAAAACTATTCTGATAGTTGATGTTGGGTGTCTGTCTGCCAATCAACTGTATTCTAAAAAAATCTTTATAGTCTCTCTGTTTAATGGCATTTACAACATGTTAGTTTGTAGCCTCCTTTGTTTTTGTCATGTAGGCTAACTGTTTTGATGTCCACTATTTAATTCTTATATTTGTCTTAGATTGAGGTAACTTATGTTTATAAGACTGAATTATATATTTCCTAAATGATTATACAGAGTTTAAGTTTTTATCTTATTGTCTTATGATTCATTCCCAAATTTACCAACAGAAATATTGGTTAATATCTTTCAATACATTAAACAGAAGGAAAGATTAGTGAGTCTCCAATTTGTGTGCAAAAGATTTTGGGGCATTGTTCAACTCCCATCACTGTGGTCATGTGTCGATGAAGATATCATTAATAGCTATCTGGGAACTTGAGTCATGTTACTGTTATGCGTTATAATCAAGTTAAGAAAATAGCATTATCTGGTCGATGGTTGTCTAACTTATCACCAGGTGTCTTGGCTACACATTTGTTGTTGTGTGACAATTTGACCCATGTAACTGTACATAGTAATTTTGTGACAGAAGTAAGTTTTTTAGCCTATATTTGCAAGTTTAAAGTTCCTCAATATTTCATACTGTCATTGTTACACACTTATGGAAACCGAACTAATTGAAGTTGCTAGACTTGTACCTGACATTGAAGTTCTGGATATAAGTTTCTGCAGCAGACTAAGTCTTACATAAGTCATATCTATCATCGAAAATTCAAACATTAAATATTTGAAAGTTACCCCATCCATTTTTTTGATTCAAACACCCTATCATTCGAAAGTGTTCAAGAAGCCTACAGAGACCGACTTCTTTTAATAGGACATAATACTAGTTTCTTCAATCCTTATGACCTACACTTTTGTAGGTAAATATATTGGTGAGATTTGTAAAGCCTTCCATTCGTTTATTTGTGGAGAAACATGTACATCAGTAGTCTCTATCATCCACACAAATATTCTACGAATATTAGTCTGGATGGGTCCTCAAAATTTGACGGAAAATAGGTCATTGTCTGGATTATCCAGTCTTTTAAGTTACCACGCACTGAATCTATCAACACAGCTCGTTTGTCGACAATGACACTCTTTAAAATTTTGTTTGTAAAGGTTTCAATTGATATGGTAATTTTCTCTCGTCATGAATCAGACATATGGCTTCTCACAATCTTCTTAATTCTTCATCGTCTCTATTTTGTTTCTAATAATAGATGTGCCAAGTGAATTGTGGGATATATTTCAAACACACTTTATAGAATCTAGCAAAATCGGCCCGACTTCATAAGATCTAGCACTTACCCGAGACTTTAGCCAAAAGGTTACATTGCGCATGCGTAACCAAATGTTTGTTTTTTTATGGGGTAGATTATCCAGTAATTTTCGTCAAAAATTGAGAACCGTCCCAGACCCTCCGTGCGTTGAAGACTAGGAGGTTCTGGGTGACCGAGACTAGTACATCAGTAGAACAGTATATTCTGGTTTTCTTTGTAGGCTAATATTGTGCATCATAAGGTGCATTTCTAAGTTAAAAATAGGGTTCATTTCCTTCTAGTTATAGTAGTATTTACCATTTTTCAATTGAAAGTTATTGTGTTTTTTTTTAAATGGGTCTTTCTATTATCGGAATTTCTAAACTTTGTTTTTGCATGGACCTTATAAGGTCAATGGTTTTTGCTACAAGTAGTAGTATAAGGGGTGTGGTGACATGTACATTTTGTAAAAGTGGTTTCATGTACCAGTAATACTTATAGGTTCTTGTACTTGTTGTATAAGTCACTGTACTTACTAGTGTACTTTTAATATTCAAGTTCCTGTACTTGTTACTGTTATTAATACTGTACTTGTTGGTGTACTTAATAGTAAGTTCCTGTATACTTATTGAGACTTAAGTTATTGTACTTGGGCTAAGTATTGCATTTAACAATATCCTTGGATAGGGTATTATAGGATTTTTTATGACAGTTGGGTTGGAGGATAGTATTTCCAGCAGGATCAGATATTTAATCATGTCATACACGGTACATGTGTTCAACTTTTGTTGCATTGATATGCTATTGTGTAAGAACTGTCTTATTAATTATTGACCTATCAACAGTTGGTAATGATTTAAAGGGACTTGGCTTGTTTAATAGTCCCACATTAGTGAATTCCATAAACAAATACTTGTGATCACACTGGGAAACTGACATCGTTTAAGATGGGGTTTTTTGACTTTAAAAAATGCTATAGAGTTTGATTTCAAAACATCGTTTGATAATTGACAATAATCGTTTGAAAACTACAAAAATGGTTTAATTAGAACCATAGTTTAACTTAATGGTACAGCGTTTGATATCTCCGAGTGGGGGTTAAAAATGGACGAACCGTCGAATTATGTAATGCGTTTGATTACTAGACATCGCTTTAATTTCCGAGCTGCCGATTAATTTATCAAGTGTTTAAATATTAGACGAAAAATTTATTTGCTCGCGAGTCGTTTATCCGATCGGTTCATTTTGATTACGATTATTTACATATGAAATGAAGTACGAATAAAAAGGGTGGATATAAAAAAATGCACCCGAAGATATGCTAAACTTACCGTGGTCGTAGTATTATTATCCATTAAAAATAATGATTCAAGGTACCATTGACAAATACATCAAAAATCGATACGTCCATTGTTATTATACCATCGGAAATCGGTAGAGCACATTCCCGGTGATGTATTTTTCTTTAAATCACAAATGATGAAAATAGATTTCCACGTGTACACGTGACTATAAGACCTGGCAATGATTCCACCATTGACAAATACATCAACAATCGGTAAATCACGTCCAATGTTATTATATCATTGGAAATCGGTAAAGCACATTCCAGGTAAAGTATTTTCTTTAAATCACTAATGGATGAACACAACTTTTCATCTGCACATGTGGTCGTGTGATAATCTCGCGAGACTTGTATACTGGCGCCAAACGTCGCTATTCGTCGATCGCCATAGACGAGCTATCGCTCAGGGTGGTGCGGGTCTGTTCATCCCACGATCTTTTCACCCTGGGCTGTTTCATCTCAACCTTATTTTTTATCGGACTGTTCATCCCGGGCTGTTTCATTTCGGATTCGGCTAGCGACGTTTCGGATTAATAATTAAAAGACTGTGGAAAATTTATGTGACAGTACAGACATTTATCTTTTCGTTTTATGGGAGGCTGATAGTTGCCTTATTCAGTTGATCGGCGACTGTTGAGATCGCGATTAACATTGCTAGTTCTCTTTTGTTTTGTTTCATCGGCGAGTAATAAACTAGGTAATAAAATATTGTTGAAAATTTGTGTATATTTAGTAATACTTCATTGTTTTTCTTTTATCAAATTATAAACGACCTTGATTGACCAATCACTGCTATTCGGTTTTTTTGTGAAACGGAATAATTGCAATCAACACACGGCCGCCATTATCGATGATTGACAACTCACGTTTTTCCTCATCCACCAAACAACCGTAAGATTTCTTTGCACAGCCACAACAATAACATGGGGATTATCGGCTAATCAGCTTTAATTATTCCGCTTTGATCGTTGCTATTTCTAATATTTTCCATAGAAAAACATTGCTTTGTACGCACAAATTTATCGATTGGTATTGCCAAGCTTGTCGAGGAATAATGCATGTCAACGTGCAGCTCGCGGATTATCGTTAACAATTTCTAGATACTTGTAAAAAGAGTGCATGTCGTGTAAATATTTATTTTAATTTTTGTGTAAGTCATTTTCAAATCAATTCATCAGCATATTATTCGTTTTAAACAAATGCATTACTTTTTACGGGAAACGATGATCATCAAAGAACCGCAAGTGCAACTATTCACTAATGATTTAACGTTTGGTGGAGCCTTTTTACTAATCACGTGTTTCGTGTTAATAAATATTTTCTTTCGTGTTTTGAATTGGCCTATTTCAAATAAATTCATCAACAACATTTTTATATAGATAGTACAGATATAAAAAAAATAAAACGCTCTTTTCGTAAACATTCAACATTTGAAATTTTGCCGTAGGTTCGTTATGCACAACTCCAGGTGCTGTACTTGATGGCGAGGTGTAAATTATATAATTTAGCCTGCATGTTATTTGTGCGGGGGGGGGGGGGCTTATTATAAATTGATTTGACAGTTGTGTTAAACCTTTCCTTTAAACTTATTCCCCGAGTCAGAAGCGTCACCTACCCAAGTCAGAAATGTCACATACCTGAGTCTGAAACGTCGAGGTTTTATTCTTGAGTCCGAAATGACGCGGGATCGAAATGACAAGTTATCTATTCATTCCGGGCTGTTTCACCCCCCCCCCCCACCACCGTCCTTGTTATTGTTGTTTATTATAGATTTAACATCGAATACATTTAATATGATATTATGGACAGGTTAATTAAATTAAATTATTTACACTTCATAGGTTGAATGTTGGTTATTAGAAAAGCAGTTAATTAACTAAGCTGTACTTATTGTTAAATAAACTGTTAAGCACTTACTTATAGTTAAACAAACGTGTACTTTTTTTTATTTATTATTTAATAACAAGTAATTATTTGTTTTGGATTAGTAATAAAAACATGCGGCGAGGGTTGAGTTGTATTCACACATTTAAGTAAGAAGCCAGATAACCTAACAATTACTCATACTGACATTATATAATTATTTCCTTGGGTTTTTACTCCCAACTTGTTTTTCAAACTTGAGTGAAGTCTGTGTCACGCAGTGGACGCTTACGGCTAGCCCCCGGATGCATTCACTCTTTTTGATTTGTTGTTGTTTGTGGTCTCTTGGCATTATGTCTTATCTGTATATTTGTTTTTGTGTAGAATTGTGTGTGGTGCAGTCCCCCTGCACTTACTATTAGAGTAGAGTTTTTAACCCTTCGTACTGCAGAATGTTCTCGTCGGGTTTTTCTCCTGTTTGCTCACTGCACATTTTTTCATTGTCATTATCTTTATTAATTTATTTATTTACACATCCGATTTCTAAATAATGGTTTTAACAAAAATAAATGTAAGCACCGGTGGGCATCCCCCACCTGGTGTAGCCTGCCACTACACGGAACACCTTGCGTGACTCCGCATGTTAATTTCACCAATAAGGATCTAGCAGGTAGTTCTGATGAATTGGCTGCGAGAGGAGGAATTTTGAATAATACAACAAATAATCTTGCCCATAAAAGATTTTTCAGATAATCGTCATTTTTTCGTTTTTGTATGGTTTGTATTAATGTCCTTTATAAAGTTTCCAAAATTGATGAACTTGAAAATAATATCAGAAATGAATTTTGAAAATTAATAATACCTCAAAAATGAATTTTGAACATGAATATTACCTTAAAAATGAATTTTGCAGATGGTAGATGATTGCTTGAACATAAAAAGGGACAATTTCTTCTTGGATTGGCTTGTAACAGCACAGAATAGTCGTTAATTTGATAGTAGCTGGAGTTGTTATACTGGATCTCACATACACAAAATTTAATATTATTCCAGCAAAAATGTTGGGCATATATATTAGGCTGTGATTTAGCCACGAAAATCTTTTCATTTTGTCCCAGCAAATTCCAGGCGAAAACCTGACGCTTTGCTGCACAAGTAAACAAGTAAGTCGTCACTGTAGTACACATTTCTATTGCGATGTTTTGTACAATCAGACCAACACTCGAATTACGCCTCGGACTATATTTGTCAAGTGTAGCCATAATGTGGTGAAGAAATCATATTCTAAGCCAATCAGAAACCATAAAAGCAATCAACGTCATTAGGTCAGGGGTCAATAGCCATAAATAGACCAGGGAATACCTTTTACGAGACGTTGGCTTGTTTACATTTGTATGAGAGAATTTTTCTGCAAATATGCCTGAATTACGGGACAATAACATCAGATAAATGTTGTGCTGACACCGTGAACACGGCTATCACCTGATTTGCGGAAAAATATGGTCAAAAGCGAAATTGTATCAATGAATGTGATATTTCCTGGAAAAAGTATTTTTTCCATTTTATTTCAATACAACAATATGCAAAAGAAATATAAATATAGTATACAGATGAAAACGTTTTTGGCATGGTTGAAATACTGGTTCGGTATAATAATTATATATAATGTTGAGAAAAAAATAAAAAAAAATAATACTATCTACATGAGCCCACTGATACAACAGAATATTAATAATGATTCACCTAACAACCCTGAACTTGTCAAATAAGTATACATTTATTTTATAGAAAGAAATACAGTACTAAAAAATAAGAAATGAATGCAATTTTATATACTTCCTCATACAGTATTCAACAACAACACTCGATGGCATGAGATTTCTCCGATATTAAATAGATTAAAATGATTCAGCGATACTTTGATTTAATCAAATATGGAGGACCGAGACTTAGCTTTGATCAAACAGTACAGTGGTTGAAATTGTTGATCATGTCTGCCAAACCTTTAAAGGCTAATATCTTTGCTTGCAATAGAGTAATTTGAATGAAATTTTCAAATTATTCATTTTACATTATCTACTTTTGAACTATTATAGCAAGAATGGCTAGTTCTTTATCTAAATCTTATATAATGTATCTTTAACGAAAAATGTATATAATAATAATAACATCATTTATATAGTGTATTAATACTGGAGAATGGTTTCTTATCTGCTTTTCAGATTTTTATATCCACAGAATCGGGCCCGTCGCCAGCTCATAAAATTGGGGGGGGGGGGTACAGAATTTTTTGGAGGGGCTGAGGATGTGGCCGGCTAAGAATACGCCTAAGAAATCATCAATTTTTTGGGGGGCTAAACCGCACAGACTACATGTATTTACACACAGATCAGGTCTTGTGTCCGTATACACTGTACAAAATTAAAAGATATATGCCAGTAAAGAAAAGTACATATAAGAGAAAAACAGTTAACTAAATAAAATGGTTCCAGTAATGTGAATAAGAAATGAAATGGAGTTAAACGCCGTCCTACTGTTCTGCTGTTATATACATGTACATGTACGCTATACAGTGTACTACGAGGAAAATTTTGCCTGGGCACAGATCAGGTCTTGTGTCCGTATACACTGTACAAAATTAAAAGATATATGCCAGTAAAGAAAAGTACATATAAGAGAAAAACAGTTAACTAAATAAAATGGTTCCAGTAATGTGAATAAGAAATGAAATGGAGTTAAACGCCGTCCTACTGTTCTGCTGTTATACATGTACATGTACGCTATACAGTGTACTACGAGGAAAATTTTGCCTGGGCACAGCACTATGGCCTACTCTTATATCGAATTCTAACTGCCTAGGGACCTTTTTACGTGCACACCAATGTTACACAGGAATTCGGTTTTTCGTCACATTTGAACGACTAGACAGCAGTCCTTGTACCTTGTCAGCCCCTCTGCCTGCACCACTGACAAGGAGAAACCACGTCTGAATTGAATTGGAATAAAAAAGGAAAATAAAAACATATATGTCAACTTAAAATAGCTAAATATGATATGAACATTTATCGACATGTACAGTAAGTACATTTAAGTAAAACATGTTTAAAATACAAAAATACATATGTATACAGGTTTAGGCCTACTCATAAAAATCACAATTTCATCAATATGATTTGGCTGTCACTTTCATATTTGAACAATTTTCACAAATCCATACTAGAAAACTTTCACTTCTAAAAAATACATCTATCTGTAGCTCCTATATACATGTACTGGGTTAAGGAAGACGGGCGTGCACTATACAGTTTATTATGAGGGAAATTTTGCCTGGGCACAGCACTATGGCCTAATCTTATATCGAATTCCAACTGCCAAGGGGTCTTTTTACATGCACACCAATGTCCAAACCGCTTACAAAAATACATACATACATTCATAAAAAATCATGTAATTTCATCAATATCATTTGACTGTCATTTTCATATTCAAACAATTTTCACAAATCCATACTAGAAAGCTTTCACTTGTAACAAATACAACTATCTGTAGCCTAATGCAGCCTGATTTGCATCCACAGAGAAAATATTGTTTGGTTCTTGGTCTCTATAGTCAACCTGACCCTGTCATTTGTTACAGTAGAGTTTAACAAGAAGGGCATAAATTTCTGCAGATACAGTAAGGCAACTTTAAAGTAATGCACATGGTATTTCACCTCAATGGTGACACAGTCTTTTCCATATAGGCTGTGATTTAGCCACGAAAATCGTTTCATTTTGTCCCAGCAAATTCCAGGCGAAAATCTGAAGCTTTGCTGCACAAGTAAACAAGTAAGTCGTCACTGTAGTACACATTTCTATTGCGATGTTTTGTACAATCAGACCAACACTCGAATTACGCCTCGGACTATATTTGTCAAGTGTAGCCATAATAAGGTGAAGAAATCATATTCTAAGCCAATCAGAAACCATAAAAGCAATCAACGTCATTAGGTCAGGGGTCAATAGCCATAAATAGACCAGGGAATACCTTTTACGAGACGGAACACGTTGGCTTGTTTACATTTGTATGAGAGAATTTTTCTGCAAATATGCCTGAATTACGGGACAATAACATCAGATAAATGTTGTGCTGACACCGTGAACACAGCTAGGCCCTGATTTGCGGAAAAAATATGGTCAAAAGCGAAATTGTATCAATGAATGTGATATTTCCTGGAAAAAGTATTTTTTCCATTTTATTTCAATACAACAATATGCAAAAGAAATATAAATAGAGTATACAGATGAAAACGTTTTTGGCATGATTGAAATACTGGTTCGGTATAATAATTATATATAATGTTGAGAAAAAAACAAAAAAAATAATATTATCTACATGAGCCCACTGATACAACAGAATATTAATAAGGATTCACCTAACAACCCTGAACATGCAATTATACTTTTTAAAAAAAAAAAAAACAACAATAAAGACATATTATAAGAGATGTATTAATACTGGAGAATGGTTTCTAATCTGCTTTTCAGATTTTTATATCCACAGAATCGGGCCCGTCGCCAGTTCATAAAATTGGGGGGGGGGGGTACAGAATTTTTTGGAGGGGCTGAGTGAGGATGTGGCCGGCTAAGAATACTCCTAAGAAATCATCAATTTTTGGGGGGGCTCAACCGCACAGACTACATGTATTTACACACAGATCAGGTCTTGTGTCCATATACACTGTACAAAATTAAAAGATATATGCCCGTAAAGAAAAGTACATATAAGAGAAAAACAAACAGTTAACTAAATAAAATGGTTCCAGTAATATGAATAAGAAATGAAATGGAGTTAAACGCCGTCCTACTGTTCTGCTCTTATACATGTACTGGACTAATGAAGACGGGCATACGCTATACAGTGTACTACGAGGAAAATTTTGCCTGGGCACAGCACTATGGCCTACTCTTATATCGAATTTCAACTGCCTAGGGACCTTTTTACGTGCACACCAATGTTATACAGGAATTCGGTTTTCCGTCACATTTGAACGACTAGACAGCAGTCCTTGTAGCTTGTCAGCCACTCTGACTGCACCACTGACAAGGAGAAACCACGTCCGAATTGAATTGGAATAAAAAAGGAAAATAAAAACATATATGTCAACTTAAAATAGCTAAATATGATATGAACATTTATCGACATGTACAGTACATTTAAGTAAAACATGTTTAGAATATTTAATGTAAAAACCACTTACAAAAATACATATGTATACAGGTTTAGGCCTACTCATAAAAATTACAATTTCATCAATATGATTTGGCTGTCACTTTCATATTTGAACAACTTTCACAAATCCATACTAGAAAACTTTCACTTCTAAAAAATACATCTATCTGTAGCTCCTATATACATGTACTGGGTTAAGGAAGACAGGCGTGCGCTATACAGTTTATTATGAGGGAAATTTTGCCTGGGCACAGCACTATGGCCTACTCTTATATCGAATTCCAACTGCCAAGGGGTCTTTTTACATGCACACCAATGTCCAAACCGCTTACAAAAATACATATGTATGTATACAGGTGTAGGCCTATTCATAAAAAATCATGTAATTTCATCAATATCATTTGACTGTCACTTTCATATTCAAACAATTTTCACAAATCCACACTAGAAAGTTTTCACTTGTAACAAATACAACTATCTGTAGCCTAATGCAGCCTGATTTGCATCCACAGAGAAAATATTGTTTGGTTCTTGGTCTCTATAGTCAACCTAACCCTGTCATTTGTTACAGTAGAGTTTAACAAGAAGGGCATAAATTTCTGCAGATACAGTAAGGCAACTTTAAAGTAATGCACATGGTATTTCACCTCAATGGTGACACAGTCTTTTCCATAGTGGTCTTTTGTCTTGGTCTGAGTTGTCATACATTTAGGAATAGGAGAATATCTTCATCAACTTGCATTTGCAATAAAATTGGAAAATGTTAAGATATGATACCCTTAACAAATTAACCAGACCCATTATTCTTTTTCTTATTTCGCTGGTAAAATATTAGCTGCTCTAAACATAGTTCTTTATTCATACACAGTTAATGGGTTGTTTTACGTTGGTAATGTATGTGAGAAGTCTGTATTGTTAGAACGAGAGAGAGTTTTGTCTGCACATTCCTACAATTATTTGTCCAACATATCAATATTTCCATCTAATTTGATCCACTGGTTAGCACATACCCTAAATTTTTCCCAGTTTCTCACAGTAAACGGTTTTACATCGGTGTTTTAAACAAAATCTACACGGAGTATACAGTTCTAGTTATTCTTCCGCTTGTTTACTATCAAAACGTAAACAAACCTTTCACTCTACACGACCCGTTGACCTTTCGTCGTGTGCGTCTGATTGGTGAGCTTTGTCACGTGATCTATTAAAACCAAATCACCGCGAAATTCAAATACCATCGCACATTGATAAGTAAGCCCATTTTTATTTTACGTTTTCTGCCAAACGTCAAAGAATTGATAAAAGAAAAGTTGTGTGGAAATACAAAGTAATACTAGAAGAATTAGATTATGTAGTTTGTTTTCTGCCTGAAAATCGTCGGGATGGAGCAACAGAAGCAAGCTTGCTAGAAATTTCACATCACGGCCTAATAGTGGTCTTTTGTCTTGGTCTGAGTTGTCATACATTTAGGAATAGGAGAATATCTTCATCAACTTGCATTTGCAATAAAATTGGAAAATGTTAAGATAATGATCCCCTTAACAAATTAACCAGACCTATTATTCTTTTTCTTATTTCGCTGGTAAAATATTAGCTGCTCTAAACATAGTTCTTTATTCATACACAGTTGTCGGTTTTTATACGTCCACATTCATAATGTGAACGTATTATGCCGTCGCCCCTGTCTGTGTCTGTGTGTGTGTGTGTGTGTGTGTGTGTGTGTGTGGTTCGCCTACAGGGCGCAATTCTTACTGGATTTTCTTCAAACTTGGTATACGTATTCCTTATACCCAAGGAAGATCTCTATTGTTTTTGGTGCATGCCCGACCCCCAGGGACAGAGCCACGCCCATTTCTAGTATGTATTTGTTTGTCGTCTACAGGCCACATTTCTTAACTTATAATTTTGAAACTTAGCATACACATTCTTTGTATCCTAAGGAACATCCCTATCATTTGGGGTGCATGCCCAACCCCCTGGGGCAGAGCCACACCCATTTTCTTATCGTGTGTCTTCGTGTCGCCTACAGGCCGCAATTCTTATTGGATTTTCTTTAAAACTTTGTATAATTACTGTTTATACTCTAAGGATGATCCCTATCGTTTGGGGTGCATGCCAAATCCCCAGGGGCAGAGCCACGCCCATTTTCTTTTTGTGTGTCTCTGTGTCGCCTAGAAGCCGCAATTCTAACTGGATGTTTTCTTAAAACTTTGTATACTTACCCTAAGGATGATCCGTATTGGTTTTTGGTGCATGCCCGACCCCCAATGGCAGAGCCACGCCCATTCCTTGTATTTATTTGTTTGTCGTCTACAAGCCACATTTCTTAACGTATCATCTTGAAACTTTGAATGATTATTCTTTGTACCCTAAGGAACATTTCTATCATTTGGGGTGCATGCCCAACCCCCAGGGGCAGAGTCACGCCCATTTTCTTTTTGTGTGTCGCCTACAGGCCACAATTCTTAATCGGTCATCTTGAAACTTAAAATACTTATTCCTTATACCCTAAGGATGACCCCTTTTGTTTTGGGTGCATGCCCGACCCCCTTGGGACAGCAACACCCATTTCTTGCATTAGTTTGTCTGTCGTCTACAGGCTGCATTTCTTAATGTATCATTTTGAAACTTTGAATACTTATTCTTGGTACCTTAAGGAAGATCCCTATTGTTTTTGGTGCATGCCCAACCCCAAGGGACAGTGCTACGCCCTTTTTGTTTGTCCGTCTGTGTGTCACCTACAGCCCACAATTCTTAATCGATCGTCTTGAAAACTTTTTTTATACTTATTCCTTATACCCTAAGGCTGACCACTATTATTTTTGGTGCATGACGGACCCCCTGGGACAGAGCCACGCCCAATGTTTTTGTGTCTTGTGTTCGCCTACAGGATACAATTCTTAACAGATCCTTTTAAAACTTTACAAACCTATTCCTTATACCTTAAAGATGACCCCTATTGTTTTGGTGATTTCCTAACCCCCAGGGGCAGAGCCATGCCCATTTTTACTTCGTGTCTATGTGTGTTGTCTACAGGCCACGATTCTTAATGGATCGTCTTTAAACTTGGGATATGTATTCCATATAGCCTAAGGACGTCAACTGCATGTCCCGACTTGTCGTTTACAGGCCGCAATTCTGAATGAATCAGCTTGGTACCTGGTTTATGTATTCCTTATAGCCTGCGGGCGTCCACTATTGATTTTGATGAATGTCCCGACCCCCAGGGGCAGAGCCACGCCCACTTTTTGCCTTCTGTGTTAGGAAGGCACAATTCTGAATGGATTATCTTGGTATAGTTATTCCTTATACTCTAAGGACGGCAACTATTAATGTTGGTGCACGACCCTCAACGCTAAACAAACCAAACGCCTAGTCTTCTTGACAAAGTACCATATCAATCAAAGCAGTAATGTGGACGTATATTGTAGCGTTAGCGTTATGTTTTTTAACGTTGGTAATGTATGTGAGAAGTCTGTATTGTTAGAATGAGAGAGAGTTTTGTCTCCTGCAATTCTTTGCACATTCCTGCAATTCTTTGTCCAACATATCAATATTTCCATCTAATTTGATCCACTGGTTAGCACATACCCTAGATTTTTCCCAGTTTCTCACAGTAAACGGTTTTACATCGGTGTTTTAAACAAAATCTACACGGAGTATACAGTTCTAGTTATTCTTCCGCTTTTTTACTATCAAAACGTAAACAAACCGGTGACCTTTCACTCTACACGACCCGTTGCCCTTTCGTCGTGTGCGTCTGATTGGTGAGCTTTGTCACGTGATCTATTAAAACCAAATCACCGGGAAATTCAAATACCATCGCACATTGATAAGTAAGCCCATTTTTATTTTACGTTTTCTGTCAAACGTCAAAGAATTGATAAAAGAAAAGTTGTGTGGAAATACAAAGTAATACTAGAAGAATTAGATTATGTAGTTTGTTTTCCGCCTGAAAATCGTCGGGATGGAGCAACAGAAGCAAGCTTGCTAGAAATTTCACATCACGGCCTATATCCAGTTGTTACGAATTTTTCTATTGTTTGTTCAGAAATGGTTTGAAACAGTGGTTCAGTGAGTAAAACTCGCCAAGAACGAGGTCCGGATTTCGATCCCTATGTTTGCTGAGAAAGTACCTCAGGATTTTCCAGGATGCAGCACGGGGACTTCTCAAGAAACCAGGTTTATATGTACACATTGATGTGCGCATGAAAAAACCCCAACCACTTGGAATTCGAGTAGGCCATAGCACCATTGTCTGGATTAATTTTAATTTTTCTCATAACACACTGGATACCACATCTAGACTCTACCACAAAAGTATCTCAGGATTTTCCAGGATGCAGCACGGGGACTTCTCAAGAAACCAGGTTTATATGTACACATTGATGTGCGCATGAAAGAACCCCAACCACTTGGAATTCGAGTAGGCCATAGCACCATTGTCTGGATTAATTTTAATTTTTCTCATAACACACTGGATACCACATCTAGACTCTACCATAAAATTTACTGGACACAGAGTCTTCGATGCAAAAACGGATCACATTACCATTTCTGAACGAATAGGAGAACTTAAATTCTTAACTGCATATACCATAAATGATTCTCATTCAGGTAAAATGGTGCCAAGACAAAGGAGATGCAATCAAAAACTCCTCAGTTGGGCCCGTTGTATTGTTATGGGGTTGGGGTGGAGAGCTGGAATAACCAGACATTTTCTCCAAAGAATGTGTCAATTCTTAACATTATCTTTAGCATCGTATCTTTTTATGCATAAAACAATTAAACTACATTTATTGGGTCTTTAGGTTACCATAAATATTTCTCACTCCGGTAAAATGGTGCAAAGACAAAGGAGATGCAATTAAAAACTCCTCGGTTGGCCCCGTTGTATTATTGCATCTCCTTTGTCTTTGCACCATTTAACCAGAATCATACTATTGGCAATATCTTGAAAGAAAATAAGTTGAGAACTTCTGGCACTAGTAAGAACCATATTAAGGACAAAATTTCATACGGCTGTCAACCTTGTTTACGAAAATTATGCAAATCATGTGAGACTATGTGCAATATTCAAGAAGTAACCAGGAGAGAGAGAGAGAGAAATGGGGTTTAATGTCCCCTCAAAACTAACTAGGTCATTTCGGGACTAACATATGGTTTTTTAATTTTATTTCAATAATTCGCTTGCACGTAGGGGTCTTTAGCAGTGGGAGGAAACCGGAGTGCCCGAAGGAAACCCACGAGGTTGAGAAGGGGCCCCCTATCTCCATGCCACATACGCTCACTCCAGGGCTCGAAACCACAGCCGCAAGCCAGAGGTGACCGGCCAGCTAGAGGCACTCTAGACCACTAGGCCATCCCAACCCCCCAAGAAGTAACCAGTAAAGACATGAAATCATTCAAGATTAAAGACTCTTTCAACTGTGCCAGTTCTTATGTTGTATTTTGTTTAACATGTAAAACCTGTAATATGCAATATGTAGGTCAAACCATTACTCCTTTCAGCACTCGCCTTAATAAGCATAGAAGCAATATAAAGCTTAAAAAACCTGGCCATTCCCCCCATGTAGCCTCCCATTTTAATATATACCTGGTCATGATTTCGTGTGTACCATAGTGCAAAAAATTCCTAATAATGATCAGAAAAAATTGAACACAGCAGAAAGTCTGTGGATTCATAGACTTAATTCAGTTTGGCCTCATGGTTTAAATGAGTTAAATTCAGGGGGTTTCAAAATCATTAATAATCATGCATAATTCTTCTTTAATTTTACCTAAGTTTTACTTAAGCTAACCTTTCTTGTTATGTATCTCAGTCTATGACGTCATCATTCCCACGATGTCATAACTTCCTATGATGTCATAACTGACTTCCAGTCATTTTGTATTTAGTTTTCTTTACCTTGAGGAAGTTAGTATTTTTACTGACGAAACGTTGGATAAAGCGATGGTTTTTTGATATTGCATTCTACTAATTATTTTATATCAACTTATCTGAATATCATATGCATCATTTTGACTTTGTCAAAATCGATCCCATCAAATTGTCTGTATTTGGTTTGTGTTTCCTGTTTCTATTTATAACTATAAGGTCCCAAACTACTTTAGTTAATCAAAAACGCCCTACATGACTGTATACTGTGGATATACTAGAGACTTGATAATCTTATCTATTTAGCACTATAAATTAGGGTCTGGGAAAACTAGACTATTACGTAGAAGGAACGTGTTGTCATAATTTTCCCTTAGCGAATATTTGATGCAATACTGGTAGAATTCGACAAACTTGGTATATTTATTGGATTTCTAGATCATTCATTCATAATGCTAACTTGTCATGTCATGTCAAGCTCTATGGTTGTGAAGTTGTCAATTTTCGAGTGGCATAGTCGAATATTCATTTTTAAACAAGTGCGCCCTGACGTCATCAACATGGCTCGCTGACATTTGATTTGATTACTTGAAACTAGAAACTTTCAATGATCTTTGAAGCGATATGTTGATGTAATGTTCCCCGACTGTTTGTAATTATTTCAATATAGTTTCCCCCCTATAAGTACCTAAGATCTGCATGCATGTCATTGTGTTTAAGGTTATTATTTCCATATTCTAAATGTTTACATATTTGAACTGTCAAACTATATTGTATACTTCCCTTATTTCAGTTAATTGGTTTGATTGTGAATAAATCGTATGTAACACAGAAAGTTTTCTATCCTGGTATTCATCAAAATTAACGACCTTGAACGAAACCTTAACGAACTGAACGAACCCCACATTGCATTAACAAGTTTAGTGCTGTGTCTCGAGGAACATTCACAAACTTTCCTTTAACGAAGAAATTTAATGAAAAATATTTAATTAAGCGAATATGACATCTACTCAGAAAGATGTACCATCAGTCTCTACAGCTCCCCATCATCGAACAAGACATCAAACAGAAGTCATTAAACATTATGAAGGAAATCGAGACACTGAATTTGCAGATCTACAAAACCTCATGATAGCAATTAAAGGAACTACCGATCAAGACCAATTGAAAACCTACAAAACTTCATATATAGAAAACTACAGAAAGTTCCAAACTAAACACAAACAAATTTGTGAAATTCCTACAGATGAAGAACTTCAACTATACTTAAAAAATTGGTATAGTTCCAGAGAAGAAACAATTACAAACTTCCAACATTACTTGGACACATGTACCAGTAGGCCCACTTCATCAAATATAGAAATAACACCTCATGACAGTATTTCTCAAACAAAAACTAACACTTCTCGAAGCAGGAGCTCATCTAATTCTTCACGCTTATCAACAATAAAATTAAAGCAACAGCAAGAGAACGCAGTTATCGAATTGAAAAGGAAGAAACTAATCGAAAAGCAAAAGATTTCTAAGGAGCAACTTGAGTTGCAGCTTAGGGAAGAACAATTACAACTAGAAACTGAAGAAGAAATCGCACAAGCTAAAACTAGAATTATTGAAGAAAGTATTCAACATCACGAATCTGAATTTAGATCTAAATCTAAGCTCAATCCAAATGCTGATGCCTTTGTACTTAAAAGAAATCCAAATAACTCTCCACAAATTAAAGAGTCACCTTCATTAGAAATTTCAAGTACAGATCAAAATACAGATCAAACAACAACAATTATTCAGAACATGAAGAAGCCACCTATAAAATTAAAGTCATTTTCTGGAGATCCTATAGATTACAGAAGATTTGTACGAGCATTTTAAACCAAAATCCTTCCGTTTACAATCAATGATGATGAAAGTCTCGACCAATCAAATTGCGTATCGCTCTGCTTACCCTAAGCAGAAAATGCTCATTATCGAACTTAGTCAAGGTATTACTGTAATGAAACTATACACCAAGTTTCATCACTCTCACTTAATTAGAACTAAAGTTATCGTGTCCCAAAGCATCAACCAATCAAATTGCTTATATCTGCTTACCCTAAGCGGAAAATGCTCATTTTCGAACTCCATCAAGGCATTGACCTAATAAGCATATACACCAAGTTTGAACATTTTAGCTCAATTAGAAGGAGAGTTTTTGTGTTCCAAAGTCTCGACCAATCAAATTGCGTATCGCTCTGCTTACGCTGAGCAGAAAATGCTCATTATCGAACTTAATCAAGGTATTACTGTAATGAAACTATACACCAAGTTTCATCACTTTCACTTGATTAGAACTAAAGTTATCGTGTCCCAAAGCATCAACCAATCAAATTGCTTATCTCTGCTTACCCTAAGCGGAAAATGCTCATCTTCGAACTCCATCAAGGCATTGACCTAATAAGCATATAAACCAAGTTTGAACATTTTAACTCAATTAGAAGGAGAGTTATTGTGTTCCAATGTCTCGACCAATCAAATTACTCTGCTTACCCTGAGCAGAAAATGCTCATTATCGAACTTAGTCAAGGTATTACTGTAATGAAACTATACACAAAGTTTCATCACTCTCACTTAATTAGAACTAAAGTTATTGTGTCCCAATGCATCAACCAATCAAATTGCTTATCTCTGCTCACCCTAAGCGGAAAATGCTCATCTCCGAACTCCATCAAGGCATTGACGTAATAAACACATACACCAAGTTTGAACATTCTAGCTCAATTAGGAAGAGAGTTACTGTGTCCCAAAAAGTGTGACGGACAGACAGACAGACAGACGGACAAACCCATCTTAATAGTCCCCCAACTTTCTTCGAAAGGCGGGGGACAATCAAGAGTCACACCTATTAAACGAATTACATTACCAAGATTGGAATTAACGGCAGCCACTGTTGCAGTAAAGTTAACGAAGAAAATAATTACAGAATTGAACATCAATATTGAAAATATTTACTATTGGACAGATTCAACAACTGTGTTGGGTTATATTGCTACTGAGACAACAAGATTCCAAACTTTTGTAGCCAACAGTCTTGGTAATAAGAGAAGCAACTACTTTGAACCAATGGAGAAAGGTTAATACTGAAGACAATCCAGTGGATGATGCCTCAAGGGGGCTTTCGATTGACGCTTTGATTAGCAACGAACGTTGGTTTTATGGTCCTAAATTCTTACATGAAGAAAGAATTACCTTTCCTGATAATTATATTGCTGAGAGAATTCCTGAAACTGATCCTGAAGTTAAGAAAGTTCATGCTACTACTGTCATAGAATCACCCGATGTTGTTGACAAACTACTGTCATATTATTCAGATTGGAATAAATTACGAAAATCAACAGCATGGATTTTACGTATCAAAGAACAATTAAAATTTAAGAAGGATGACCATAAACAAATATTACATTTGAATACTGAAGATTTTGAAAGGGCTGAGAATTGTATCATTCAACATGAGCAACAGAAATACTTAAAGAATTCTATTGAAGTATGTTTAAAGGGAGATAATCACCAAAGAACGAAGCTTGAAAATGGAGTGTCAGAAATGGATCCATTTGTTGATACCAATGGCATTTTACGAGTTGGAGGCAGATTGAAGAAATCCAATATGGTTTTGGACTCAAAACATCAGATCATCTTACCAAAGAAATTTAGCAAAGACCAATCAGCAAAAGATGGCAGATCTACCATTGAATAGAATTACGCCTTCAGAATTACCATTTGCCTACACTGGTATGGATTTCTTTGGCCCATATGAAATACGCTTTAAAAGATCAACACTCAAGAGATATGGGGCCATTTTTACATGTTTCAACAGTAGAGCTGTACACTTAGAAATAGTATCAACGATGGATACAGACTCCTGTATGTACTGTATTCGCAGATTTATAGCAAGAAGAGGTGTGCCTAAGGTTATTAGGTCTGACAACGGATCTAATATAGTTGGTGCAGTAAATGAACTGAAGCAGTGTCTGACTGAATTAAACCAGAAGAAAATCAACGATCAACTACTTCAAAGCGGCATTAAATGGGAGTTCAACCCACCAGCAGCTTCGAATTTTGGCGGAGTATGGGAGAGGATCATACGTATGGTCAGAAAGATTTTGAATTCTCTCTTGCGTGAACAAATGAATAGACTTGACGAAGAATCACTGTCTACTTTATTCTGTGAAGTAGAAGCAATCTTAAACAATAGACCTTTAACAAAAATTAGCGAAACTCCTAATGATCTAGATGCATTAACGCCTAATCACCTATTACAAGCTGGTTCCAGGTTGAATTTAGAACCTGTTTTAACACAGAAAACTGATCTTTACATTAAACGCAGATGGAGACAAGTACAATACCTGACTGATGTGTTCTGGAGATGATGGTCCACTGAATACTTACCGTGTTTACAAGAAAGGCAAAAATGGCTATATCCTTCTAGATGTGTAGCTATAGATGACATTGTACTAGTTTTAGATAATAGTGTTAGAAATTCATGGACATTAGCACGTGTATTAGATGTATATCCTGACAGTAAAGGTGTTATACGTGTAGCGAAAGAGAAGACCCAAATCTCAACTTTTGATCGACCAGTTAATAAACTTTGTGTTTTGCTGGAAGCTGAAGAGTAAATTAACGAAAGGACTCAACAAATTAATATAAGAACTATTAATGTGAACGAAGCCTTGAGCGATATGTTTTAAATTTAACGAATCCCTTAAATGATATTTGTGAAAGTTAACGAACCCTTTAAAGCTGAACTCCGGTTACAAAAATACCAAAATAATGTAATAAAAAAAAAGTTAACGCCCGCAAGCCGCCATACTGGTTTCCAACTTGTGAAATAAGTATGGCGGACATGGAGGCTTATGACCTTGAAAGGTTAGCCGATCTCACTTCCAGTTTGTTTCTCGTCAGCTAGCTATACACATCCGGCTTTATTCTCTTCACACGGTTCACTGATTGCTGTTTTTTCCCCAACAGTATACCAAATTATTGAAGATTGAACATGTCTGATCGGGTAAGACTGTAAATAATTATATGAACTGCGTCTACTACAATATCAATTTCTTACACGTTGGTAAAATGGAGAAAAAAAAACATAACATCAATAAATTTAGCACTGTCAAACACTCCCCAATGAGAGCCGTCCCAAACATGTAGTTATGTCCATCGGTCGTTTTCATGAACACTATTCAACATGGAACACACGAAGAAGGCAATACTAATAGTTTGTATAGGTGATTTGTTTTGGTTGAAAAATAGGTTGGGTAAGACATCTGGTTGCATCTTTTGTTTTGGAGTAAAGCTTAGGCTATAATGTAGTAGACACAGTTCATATAATTATTTACAGGCCTACCTGATCAGACATTTTGCAATCTTCAATAATTTGGTATACTGTTGGGGGGAAATACAGCAATCAGTGAACCGTGTGAAGAGAATAAAGCCGGATGTGTATAGCTAGCTGACGAGAAACAAACTGGAAGTGAGATCAACTAACCTTTCCAGGTCATAAGCCTCCATGTCCGCCATACTTTTTTCACAAATTGGAAACAAGTATGGCGGCTTGCGGGCGTTAACTTTTTTTTTATTACATTATTTCAGTATTTTTGTAACCGGAGTTCAGCTTTAACGATTTCTATGAAACAGTGAATGTTTTGTATGAAACTTAAAAGTTAATGATGCATTCTCTTATATTTTAAAACCTGTGTCTTATTAATATTTAGTTAAATTAGTAAAAAATCCTATTGAAAACTTAAAGATCAACTAAACGAATGGTTTTAACAAAATCTTATTGAAATATGAAAATTTTCAAATTTATCATTTATTTAACGAATGTATATTCTCAAAGACACTAAAACTGTAAATCTTTCGTTGTGAAATTTGTGACACTTGGCGAATATACCATTTAAAGAACAAGTTAAGAACATCTGTGCCAATCCTTAACAAAATGTTTTTAAAATTTGTTTTATTTTCAATAATTTTGGTAATTGTTTCACTATGTTTTACAATTAGAGGGCTGGAATATAAGGTCCCAAACTACTTTAGTTAATCAAAAACGCCCTACACGACTATATACTGTGGATATACTAGAGACTTGATAATCTTATCTATTTAGCACTATAAATTAGGGTCTGGGAAAACTAGACTATTACGTAAAGGGAACGAGGTGTCTATTGATGGTGACGGAAGACATAATTTTCCCTTAGCGAATATTTGATGCAATACCGGTAGCATTCGACAAACTTGGTATATTTATTGTATTTCTCGATCATTCATTCATAATGCTAACTTGTATATATGTCATGTCAAGCTCTATGGTTGTGAAGTTGTCAATTTTCGAGTGGCATAGTCGAATATTCATTTTTATACAAGTGCACCCTGACGTCATTAACATGGCTGACATTTGATTTGATTACTTGAAACTAGAAACTTTCAATGATCTTTGAAGCGATATGTTGATGTAATGTTCCCTGACTGTTTGTAATTATATCAAAATAGCTTCCCCCCTATAAGTACCTAAGATCTGTATGCATGTCATTGTGTTTAAAGTTATTATTTCCATATTCTAAATGTTTACATATTTGAACTGTCAAACTATATTGTATACTCACCTTATTTCAGTTAATCGGTTTGATTGTGAATAAATCGTATGTAACACAGAAAGTTTTCTATCCTGGTATTCATCGAAATTAACGACTTTGAACGAAACCTTAACGAACTATTGATTGGAAGTTTCACATTTCAATGTGGGCGTATAAAAAGGCGATTTTGCGTATATCAGGGGCCATAATTCAGGAAGTCACGATCCGATATGCGCAAATATCGAAAGGAACCAAGATCTTTGGGTTATTACCATGAATTTCAAGTTTCATCAAAATCAAATTAAAATTGTGATCTCTACAGGGTCCACGACCTTGTTATACCATTTTTTAACAGTATTCGCGTACAAACGGCGGCCATTTTGTATGGCAATTTTGGTCCGATTTTCCTGAAATTCCAACTCATCCATCCTTAGGGTGTAACGGTGATATAATCAAACGTTTTTTTAAATCGGAAAATAATTGTGACCTCCATAGGGACCACAAGCTAAAAATGATGATTTTTCGGACAATCCGGGGCCATAATTCAGGACATTACATTCCGATAGGCGCAAATATCGAAAGGAACCAAGATATTTGGGTTATAAACATGCATGTCAAGTTTCATCAAAATCGGTTCAAAATTGTGACCTCTATAGGGTCCACAAGCTAAAAACGTGATTTTTCGTACAATCAGGGGCCATAATCCATGAAGTTTTGATCCGATACATGCCAATATCGAAAGCAGCCAAGATCTTATGGGGATAAACCTATATTTCAAGTTTCGTCAAAATCAGACAAGAATTGTGACCTGTAGAGAGTCCACAAACAAATTGTGGACGGACGGACAGGGGCGACGACATAATACGTCCACATGAAAATGTGGGCCTATTAAAATGATGGTTGTTGACTTTAGCATCAATAATTTCATGATTCAAATGATAACAATATCCTTGTAATATTTTACCTGATTGTTTTGTTCTAGAATATGTTTAACATTTAATACAGCATACTTCAGTGACACTGGACATGGTAATGATATCAGACTCTTGACAAAATGAGTGTATTCCTCTCCTTTTTGAACGGCTTTCATAAAGTTATGTCGAAATTCTAGAAGTCTAGAATCTATTGCGGCAACTTCTTCATCACCTCCTTCTGGATTATTATGCACTTGGTTTGAAGTAGCTTGCCCCATTTTTAAACCTACAAGATAAAAAAATCTACGTAGCAGGAATGACAGGTTTCACTGGTGCCACGTTACCCTTGAACATGCCACTTCCAATGCCACATCACCCTTGAACATATGTCACTTCCGGTACCAATGAAACCATTAAACAGGTTTCCACATAACCATTGCACACATCAAATAAAATGGACACAGAATCAACAAAATCCAGCAATATTAATTCATTTCATACATTTGTTACTTGTAAGTCATTGTAAATTGACTTGTAGAAAATCATCTATTTCTCGCCAACCGTACAAGTTGGAAACCATTTTGTGGTATCTGTATGATCGTATGGTTTCAATCTATTTGTTGATTGCTATCAAATACCATAATAAAATAACTGTTTTGAAGGCTAAAAATACAGTTTTTGCCAATATGACGTTACTTGATAATGAAAGTCTTAAAATTACTTGTATGAAATCGTAAATGGCATTAGGTATCACATGGTGAAAAGTTTATGAAAATCGAATATTAATTGATACTTTTATGGACCAAAAACCTTGAAAAGTGACTTGTAGAAAATCATCTATTTCTTGACAACCAAACAAGTTAGAAACAATTTTATGATATATATTATATATATACTATTCAAAAAAAGTAGGGGATATTTGATTTTTAAGTGTTATTAAAGTCACCTAATGAAACTGACGAAGAAACAAATGACTTATTTATTCCAAATGATCGTTAGACTAAGTGAGGCACAGACTGACCATTATAAGGGTAAAATGATACCCGGGGTCAAACAGCAAAGTTACCACAGCATCACAACAAAGTCAGTAACGGGTAAATCCTCCTCTGTTTGCCAAACAAGCATTGATCCGACGTGGCATACTCCTAATGAGACGTCTAAGGTCATTTTGGTCCAGATTGTCCCATTCATGTTGCAACGCAGCAGCAAGTTCTTGGACATTGGCAGGACGTTGTTGACGTAACCTCTGTCCATGCATGTCCCAGACATGCTCGATGGGGGAGAGGTCGGGACTCAGTGCTGCCCAATGTGGTGATGTTCTGTTGTTGGAGGTAACCTGTAACGATCCTGGCACTGTGACATCCTGGAAGATGAAACGGCGGCCATGACGTCATGCGAACGGCACAACATGGACTGCCAAGATGTTGTCCCGGTAGTACTGGCCTGTAACATGCCCTGCAACAACATGTAAAGCCGTTCTTCCAGCAACAGTGATGCCTCCCCACACCATAACAGAACCACCCCCAAATCGATCATGTCTGATGACGTTAACGTCTTGGAAGCGCTCGTTTCGACGACGCCACACCCTCCTACGTCTGTCCAAAAAATCAACAGTGAACTTTGACTCATCCGAAAACATCACATTGCTCCAGCATCGATTATCCCAATGTTGACGATCCCTACACCAACGACGTCTTGCCTGAATGTGATCTCTCAAACAAGGGATCACGCGAGGACTTCAGGCGCGAAGGTGACCCCTATGCAGTCGATTCCGAATCGTCTGGCCACTCACTCTCACACCAGTGTCTGTTTGAAGACGAGCGCTGATCTGATTTGCTGTGATGACACGAATTCTCAAGGCCAATTTCCTGGGCTTGAGTTGTCGCCCTTGGTCGACCTGAGCGTGGTCTGTCCTGTACAGATTGTGTATCATGGTATCTGGACCATAGCCTGCTTATGACAGACTGAGAAACATTCATCGTCCGCGCCACAAACGCTTGTGTAGTACCGATCTGTAGCATGCCAAGGGCACGTAACCTTTCATTTTGGGTAAGCCGACGCATATCAAAATTTGTTTTCTGGTCACTAAAACAATTAAACTGATGTTTCCACCCTGGAATTCAATGCCACAATGACTGTAACTTTCAAAGTCAGAGTCGTGCTAATCTTGGGTTGGACCCCCATGATGATCCCAAGCATCACCTGCATTCCACGCGGTAGCTAGTAGTGCGTTTGGGCGTCACATGTAACAGGAAATGTTTCTTCTGTTAGGTTCTATAGTGACTTTTTTTCGAAGTCATTTGCATATTTTAGTATTATGCCCCCAAAATCAAATATCCCCTACTTTTTTTGAATAGTATATTCAAGACAAAATAAACATTTTACGATTGGTACACGAATCGTGTACCATAATGCGTTTCAGCCCCTGTTCGAGCAAGAGACTCAGAGAACAAGGCTAGATAATTGCACCAAATCAAACGGTGTATGTAGACTGGAATAACCAGACACTCGAAATAGCCACTCATTTGAAACGTCGGTGTATTTCGCCTAACATATCTGATTTGAAATTAGAGTACAAACTAAAAAGATTGAATGTAAATATCACTTTGTATACATTCATATTACATTATTATATGTGTTGCGACACATTTGTGGCAATTTCTAGGTCTAGATTTAGCTCCTTCAATTAATATTTCTTTGCCGCCGATGTCGTTGTGTCTTTTGATCATCATTTGTTGTATCACGGTATACCAATATTTCAATATTTTGACAATACAAATACCGTCAAATTTTTATATCGCATCGCGGTATATCTACATACCGGTTATCGTCACAACCCTATTTGTGGATACTACAAAACTATGGGTATGTGCACTCCTTAAGCTTGATGGTGACGACCCTGTAATCAACTGTTTTAGGAACTTTTCGAAGCTGTGATTATTACCATTGAACGAAGTAGTTGGCAGTTGGATGAAGGCGTGTATGTATCTGCTCAGAATCTTACCACCGTGCTTTAACCAAAATAACAGAAAGAAAGGAATTTCGTTGTTTTTGTTTCTTGCGACTTATTAGGGTTTCACACTGCGTAGCTTGTGTGAAACACTATTGTTTTTGTTAAAATTTCTGAAACTTTTACCCATCCCCCCCAAAATGGGTGGTGGCTGTTGATTAAATATATTTTCAAAACGTTTTACGAATCCGAAATCACCGAATTTTACGAACGAAAAAAATGGCAATGCATAGTCGTAACTTTGTTATATTTTGACCGATTTTACTAATTCTTTTTTCTTTGAATACCTTGAAAAAAATCATTTTCATCTGCAGTTTCACATTTTCGAAAATTCGTCGCTGTGATTTCGAACCGGAAGTTTAGACCGATTTGACAACTTCTTTAATAGTTGTACAATTTTCATGAAATTTAGTATATAAGTAGATCTTACCCATGTGACTTCAAAAATATAATTAGAAATTTTTTAAATTATCTCCCCTTGATGAAATTAAGGATCAAAGTTTTAAAAAAAATCGTCGAAATATAGGTCAGAATGACCTAATTTTTTTTTTCGTTACTAGACAAGGAATTACTGATTCGTACCCAAAATATGGAGTTTGTCGATCGAACCAGAAGTTCCACCATCTTTAAACGTGAAAAATCAATAAGGCTTTTTTGCTATTTTACTTACAGACTCGGGAGTTATATTTTCTGAATCCTTGAAGGAATGCCTAAAAATCTATCGGATCAGAATTTTGATTTCGGTCACGTGATGGTCACCATTTTGAATTGAAAATGAAAAATAGAAGCAATTTGAAGGGCGGGGACTTTGTAACACAATAACTCTCCCTCTAATTAAGCTAGAATGTTCAAACTTGGTGTAGACGTTCACTAGGTCAATGTCATGATTGAGTTCAAAGATGAACATTTTCTGCCCACGGTAAGCAGAGATAAGCACGCTGATTTGTCGATTCTTTAGGGCACGATAACTTCGGTTATAATGAAGGGAGGGTGATGAAACTCTTGTCAATCGAGAGTCTAATAGCTAGCCTGTTGTGTGAAATCATTGTATCATTATTTTTAAATATCGAGGATAGCAGAAAAAAAGAGATCGAAAATCCAAATAGTCGTATTTTTATGATTTGGAACATTTTTAAAGGTCCCTTTCTCTTACCCCTAAGAACTCCCCCCCTGTTAAAATCGATCGCCGTCGATCGATAAATTCATCACGTCATATCCGAAAAAATATTCACAGTAAACGAATATCATTTATATCATTCGAAAGCCACGAAAATTCCCCGTAAAATGAGACTAAGAACGGGCGATTATTCAAGGTGAACACTCTTTCAGAGCTACAACAAATTGACAGGCATCATACACACCAGTGCAGAATGATTGACAGCTGTCAGCCTTCACCTTAGAAATATCAAGGGAAATAATTCTAACAACTGGAGGCAGACCACATAAATGTTAAAACCTGTTCTACTGCTATTCCAGGCCACGAATTTAAAGTAGAACCATAAACTAATATACAGTAGCCATATTTATATCCCTAACTTTGACAATCTGTCTTTCGCCCATAATGCCATTAACCCCACCCCCCTCCCCGCACATGCACAAAAAGTCACGAAAGAAATAGATAAACATTCAATGTTTTAATTTTTCTATACCCCCCCCCACATCCACACACACACGCCATAGTTATATTGGCTTTCACAGCAGGATTGTTTTTATTTAGAATGTCCCCAACAGTATTTTCTCCATTGGTCCCAACAACATGATTTTTTTATTAGCGCCCACGGCACGATTTTTTAAATATTGCATGTTATAATAATATTAGTATTTCTATGGTCCCAATGATTATATATAGATTGCCAGTCACAGCAGAATTTTTATTCGCATTAGCCCCCACAACAAAGTTTTCTTTAGATTATCCATCACATCGCGATCGGGCCTCGAGTTCACTAAGCATTCTCAGGCTTAAGTTAATAATTTACTTAACTTTCAATTACTGTTTATAAGAAATATCTTTGATCCCCAAACTCAAAACTTTGCACATTGTTTCTTATTCGTGTATGCTTATTTGATACATTAAAACAGCCAAGGTTTTATACAGGGCTATATTTTAGTTAAAATAAGGCGAACAATTTTGAGTAAATTATAAACTAAAGTCTGAGAGTGCTTTGTTCAGTTTGGCCTCCACAGCAAAATTTTTCTTAAGATCAATGCCCCCACCATTATTCTCTAAAGATTGCCCCACCCCACCCTCAAAGCAGTAATTATTTATAATGGTTCCGATTTGCCCTCACAGCAGGATGTTCAATAGATTAGTCTCAACAATAAGATTTTCTCTAGATTACTACAGTATATTTATTACTAAATTATTACAGCATATTTATTACTATTACATCATATTTATTATTATTATTACAGCATATTTATAGTGCACCCTTTCATATTCCGTGTTTAGGGGCACTTTACAAAGTGACAATGTAATCGTATAAAAAAACACAAAAAAAAAACAACAACCAAATTATGGACATATCAGTTGTATGCAGTGTCTGTTAAAGCGGCTTTAAATAAACGTTTTAAAACGGGTTTTTTATGCTGCATGGAATATTATTCTATAAAACATACAGTTGAAAACTAAAACAGCCCCCATAAGAGTCTTACAGAAACTGCGAATGTTCGGCCCAGCAGAATTTTTCGTCGCAATAGCCATCACAGCACAATTTGTTTTCACATTAGTTCCCACAACACGATTTTCTATAGATTGGTCCCAACAGAGGGTTTTTGTTTAGATATCCATCATATCAGAAGTTCCGTTAGATTCTTTAGAATATCAATTATATCAGGAATTTCTTTCTTTAGAGTATTATCCTTCACAGCAGAATTATTCGGCACAATAGCCATCACAAATTTTGGGTCAAAATAGCTATCACAGCTGAATTTTCTATCGATTGGTCCCGACAGGAATAATTCCTTCTCAGCAGGATTTTCTATACATTGCACCCAACAACATTATTTTTTCGAAGATAACCATTCGTATAAGGAATTGTGGTTAGAACAGCAGAATTATTTGGCATAATAGCCACCAAAACAGAATTTTTCATCAGAATAGCTATCACAGCAGAATTTTCTATAGATTGTTCCCGCAGCAGGAATTGTCATTAGATTATTTAGTATATTCAGCAGAGGAAAAATAGTCATTAGCATATCCATCACAGTAGAATATTTTCATCACAACAGCCATGACAGCAGAATATTTTCATCACAACAGCCATACACAGCTAAATTTGTTTTTAGCTTGGTTCCAACAGCAAGATTTTCTATAGATTGGTATAAACAGCATGCTTTTCTATAGATTGGTATAAACAGCATGCTTTTCTATAGATTGGTTTAAACGGCATGATTTTCCTTTAGATTATCCATCATATAAGGAATTTCGTTAGAATATCCATCACAACAGGTTTATTCGATAAAATAGCAAGCACAGCAGACTTATTAGTCAGAATAGCTGTAACAGCAGAATTTTCTACAGATTGCTCCTAACTGGAAGAATTGTGGTTAGATTATTCAACAGAGCTGAAATTTTCGTCACAGTAGCGGTTATAACAGCAGAATATTTTTATCACAATAGCCATGACAGCAGCAGTTGTTTTCTGCTTGGATATCTTCTATAGATTGGTTTAAACAGCTGGACTTTTCTTCAGATTAACCATCATATCAGGAATTTCGTTACATTATCTATCACAGCAATGGTATTCGGCAAATAACCACCAAAACAGTACATTCGTCAAAATATATATAGACTAGTCCCAACAGCAGGAATTGTGGTTAGTTTATTCAGCAGAGCAGGAATTGTCGTCAGAAAATCCACGAAGGCAGAATATTTTCGTCACAATAGCCATGGCAGCAGAATATTTTCATCACAAAAGCATAACTGCAAAATTTGTTTTTAGTTTGGTTCAAACAGCAGGATTCTCTGGTTTAAACAGCAGGATTTTCTATAGATTGGTTTTAACAGCAGTATTTTCTATAGATTGGTTTAAACAACAGGATTGTTTTTTAGACTATCCATCATATAAGGAATATCGTTAGAATATCCTAACAACAGGTTTATTCGACAGAATAGCCAGCACAGCAAACTTTTTCGTCAGGATAGCTATCACAGCAGAACATTCTATACATTGATCCTAACTGGACGATTTGTGGTTAGATTATTCATCAGAGCTGAAATTTTCGTCACAATAGCGATTACAGCAGAATATTTTTAATCACAATAGCCATGACAACAGAAGTTATTTTCTGATTGGATATCTTCTATAGATTGGTTTAAACAGCTGGATTTTTTACAGATTATCCATCAGATCAGGAATTTCGTTAGATTATCCATCACAGCAATGTTATTCGGCATATAACCACCAAAACAGTGTTTTTGTCAAAATAGCTATCACAGCAGAATTTTCTATAGATTGGTCCCAACAGCAGGAATTGTGGTTAGATTATTCAGCAGAGCAGGAATTGCCGTTAGAAAGGCAGAATATTTTCGTCACAATAGCCATGACAGCATAATATTTTCATCACAACAGCTAACAGCAAAATTTGTTTTTAGCTTGGTTCCAACAGAAGGATTTTCTATAGTTCGGTTTAAACAGCAGGATTTTTCTTTAGATTATCCATCATATATGGAATTTCGTTATAATATCCGTCACATCAGGTTTATTCGGCAGAATAGCCAGCACAGCAGACTTTTTCGTCAGAATAGGTATCACAGCAGAATGTTCTATAGAACAGGTTTATTCGATAAAATAGCAAGTACAGCAGACTTATTAGTCAGAATAGCTGTCACAGCAGAATTTTCTACAGATTGGTCCTAAATTGAAGAATTGTGGTTAGATTATTCAACAGAGCTGGAATTTTCGTCACAATAGCAATTACAGCAGAATATTTTTATCACAATAGCCATGACAGTAGAAGTTGTTTTCAGTTTGGATATCTTCTATAGATTGGTTAAAACAGCTGGATTTTTCTTCAGATTATCCATCATATCAGGAATTTCGTTAGATTATCCATCACAGCAATGCTATTCGGCAGATAACCACCAAAACAGTGTTTTCGTCAAAATAGCTATCATAGCAGAATTTTCTATAGACTAGTCCCAACAGCAGGAATTGTGGTTAGATTATTCAGCAGAACAGGAATTGCCGTTAGAAAATCCACGAAGGCAGAATATTTTCGTCACAATAGCCATGACAGCAGAATATTTTCATCACAAAAGCATAACTGCAAAATTTGTTTTTAGTTTGGTTCCAACAGCAGGAATTTCTATAGATTGGTTTAAACAGCAGGATTTTCTATAGATTGGTTTAAACAGCAGGATTTTTCTTTAGATTATCCATCATATAAGGAATTTCGACAGAATATCCATCACAACAGGTTTATTCGACAGAATAGCCAACACGGCAGACTTATTCTGCAGGATGGCTATCACAGCAGAATTTTCTATATACTGGTCCTAACTGGAAGAATTGCGGTTAGATTATTCATCAGAGCTGAAATTTTCGTCACAGTAGCGATTACAGCAGAATATTTGTATCACAATAGCCATGACAGCAGAAGTTGTTTTCTGCTTGGATACCATCTATAGATTGGTTTAAAAAGCTGGATTTTTCTTCAGATTATCCATCAAATAAGGAATTTCGTTAGATTATTCATCACAGCAATATTATTCGGCAGATATCCACCAAAACAGAATTTTTCGTCAGATTAACTATCACAGCAGAATTTTCTATAGATTGGTCCAAAAAACAGGAATTGTGGTTAGATTATTCAGCAGAATTTTTCGTCAGATTAACTATCACAGCAGAATTTTCTATAGATTGGGCCAAAAAACAGGAATTGTGGTTAGATTATTCACCAGAGCAGGCAGGAATTGTCGTTAGAAAATCCATGACAGCAGAATATTTTCGTCACAATAGCCATGACAGCAGAATGTCTTAATCACAACAGCCATATACAGCTAAATTAGTTTTTAGCTTGGTTCCAACAGCAAGATTTTCTATAGATTGGTTTAAACAGCAGGATTTTCTATAGATTGGTTTAAACAGCAGGATTTTCCTTTAGATTATCCATCATACAAGGAATTTCGTTATAATATCCATCACAATAGGTTTATTCGGCAGAATAGCCAGCACAGCAGACTTATTCTGCAGGATAGCTATCACAGCAGAATTTTCTACAGATTGGTCCTAACTGGAAGAATTGTGGTTAGATTATTCAACAAAGCTGAAATTTTCGTCAGAATAGCGATTACAGCAGAATATTTTTACCCCAATAGCCATGACAGCAGAAGTTGTTTTCTGCTTGCATATTTTCTATAGATTGGTTTAAACAGCTGGAATGTTCTTCAGATTATCCATCATATCAGGAATTTTGTTAGATTATCCATCGCAGCAATATTATTCAACAGATAGCCACCAAAACAAAATTTTTCGTCAGAATAGCTTTCACAGCAGAATTTTCTATTGATTGGTGCCCAACAGCAGGAATTGTGGTTAGATTATTCAGCAGAGCAGGAATTGTCGTTAGAAAATCCATGACAGCAGAATATTTTCCTCACAATAGCCATGACAGCAGTATGTTTTCATCACAACAATCCTATACAGCAAATTTTTTTTAGCTTGGCTCCAACAGCAGGATTTTCTAAAAACAGGATTTTCCTTTAGATCACCCATCATATAAGGAATTTCGTTAGAATATCCACCCCAACAGGTTTATTCGGCAGAACAGTCAACACAGCAGACTTATTCGTCAGAATAGCTATCACAGCAGAATTTTCTACAGATTGGTCCTAACTGGAAGAATTGTGGTTAGATTATTCAACAGAGCTGAAATTTTCGTCACAATAGCGATTACAGCAGAATATTTTTTTCATCACAATAGCCATGACAGCAGAAGTTGTTTTCTGCTTGGATATCTTCTACAGATTATCCATCATATCAGGAATTTCGTAAGATTATCCATCACAGCAATGTTATTCGGCAGATAACCACCAAAATAGAGTTTTCGTTAAAATAGCTATCACAGCAGAATTTTCTATAGATTGGTCCCAACAGCAGGAATCTGGTTAGATTATTCAGCATAGCAGGAATTGCCGTTAGAAAATCCATGAAGGCAGAATATTTTCGTCACAATAGCCATGACAGCATAACATTTTCATCACAACAGCTATAACAGCAAAATTTGTTTTTAGCTTGGTTCCAACAGAAGGGTTTTCTATAGTTCGTTTAAACAGCAGAATTTTTCTTTAGATTATCCATCATATATGGAATTTCATTAGATTATCCATCACAACAGGTTTATTCGACAGAATAGCCAACACGGCAGACTTATTCTGCAGGATGGCTATCACAGCAGAATTTTCTATAGATTGGTCCTAACTGGAAGAATTGCGGTTAGATTATTCATCAGAGCTGAAATTTTCGTCACAGTAGCGATTATAGCAGAATATTTGTATCACAATAGCCATGACAGCAGAAGTTGTTTTCTGCTTGGATACCATCTATAGATTGGTTTAAAAAGCTGGATTTTTCTTCAGATTATCCATCATATCAGGAATTTCGTTAGATTATCCATCACATCTATGTTATTCGGCAGATAACCACCAAAACAGTGTTTTCGTCAAAATAGCTATCACAGCAAAATTTTCTATAGACTAGTCCCAACAGCAGGAATTGTGGTTAGATTATTCAGCAGAACAGGAATTGCCGTTAGAAAATCCACGAAGGCAGAATATTTTCGTCACAATAGCCATGACAGCAGAATATTAATTTCATCGCAAAAGCATAACTGCAAAATTTGTTTTTAGTTTGGTTCCAACAGCAGGATTTTCTATAGATTGGTTTAAACAGCAGGATTTTCTATAGATTGGTTTAAACAGCAGAATTTTTCTTTAGATTATCCATCATATAAGGAATATTGATAGAATATCCATCACAACAGGTTTATTCGACAGAATAGCCAGCACGGCAGACTTATTCTGCAGTATGGCTATCACTGCAGAATTTTCTATAAACTGGACCTAACTGGAAGAATTACGGTTAGATTATTCATCAGAGCTGAAATTTTCGTCACAGTAGCGATTACAGCAGAATATTTTTATCACAATAGCCATGACAGCAGAAGTTGTTTTCTGCTTGGATATCTTCTTGGTTTAAAAAGCTGGATTTTTCTTCAGATTATCCATCAAATAACGAATTTCGTTAGATTATTCATCACAGCAGTATTATTCGGCAGATATCCACCAAAACAGAATTTTTCGTCAGATTAACTATCACAGCAGAATTTTCTATAGATTGGGCCAAAAAACAGGAATTGTGGTTAGATTATTCAGCAGAGCAGGAATTGTCGTTAGAAAATCCATGACAGCAGAATATTTTCGTCACAATAGCCATGACAGCAGAATGTCTTCATCACAACAGCCATATACAGCTAAATTAGTTTTTAGCTTGGTTCCAACAGCAAGATTTTCTATAGATTGGTTTAAACAGCAGGATTTTCTATAGATTGGTTTAAACAGCAGGATTTTCCTTTAGATTATCCATCATACAAGGAATTTCATTAGAATATCCATCACAACAGGTTTATTCGGCAGAATAGCCAGCACAGCAGACTTATTCTGCAGGATAGCTATCACAGCAGAATTTTCTACAGATTGGTCCTAACTGGAAGAATTGTGGTTAGATTATTCAACAGAGCTGAAATTTTCGTCACAATAGCGATTACAGCAGAATATTTTTTTCATCACAATAGCCATGACAGTAGAAGTTGTTTTCTGCTTGGATATCTTCTATAGATTGGTTTGAACAGCTGGATTTTTCTACAGATTATCCATTGTATCAGGAATTTCGTAAGATTATCCATCACAGCAATGTTATTCGGCAGATAACCACCAAAACAGAGTTTTCGTTAAAATAGCTATCACAGCAGAATTTTCTATAGATTGGTCCCAACAGCAGGAATGTGGTTAGATTGGTCCCAACAGCAGGAATGTGGTTAGATTATTCAGCAGAGCAGGAATTGCCGTTAGAAAATCCATGAAGGCAAAATATTTTCGTCACAATAGCCATGACAGCATAACATATTCATCACAACAGCTAACAGCAAAATTTGTTTTTAGCTTGGTTCCAACAGAAGGGTTTTCTATAGTTTGGTTTAAACATCAGGATTTTTCTTTAGATTATCCATCATATAAGGAATTTCGTTAGAATATCCATCACATCTTGTTTATTCGGCAGAATAGCTATCAGAGCAGAATGTTCTATAGATTGGTCCTAAATTGAAGAATTGTGGTTAGATTATTCAACAGAGCCGGAATTTTCGTCACAATAGCGATTACAGAAGAATATTTTTATCACATAGCCATGACAGCAGAAATTGTTTTCTGCTTGGATATCTTCTATAGATTGGTTCAAACAGCTGGACTTTTTCTTCAGATTATCCATCATATTAGGAATTTCGTAAGATCATCCATCGCAGCAATGTTATTCGGCAGATAACCACTAAAACAGAGTTTCCGTCAAAATAGCTATCACAGCAGAATTTTCTATAGATTGGTCCCAACAGCAGGAATTATGGTTAGAATATTCAGCAGAGCAGGAATTGCCGTTAGAAAATCCAAGAAGGCAGAGTATTTTCGTCACAATAGCCATGACAGCAGAATACTTTCACCACAACAGCCATATACAGCAAAATTAGTTTTTAGCTTGGTTCCAACAGCAGGATTTTCTATAGATTGGTTTAAACAGCAGGGGTTTTTCTTTATTAGATTATCCGCCATATCAGGAACGTCGTCAGAAAAGATACCACAGGAGAGTTTTATGTAGATTAGTCCCAACAGCGGGAATTGTGGTTAGATTATTCAGCAGAGCAGAATATTTTCTTCACAATAGCCATGACAGCAGAATTTCGTCACAATAGCCATGACAGCAGAATTTGTTTTCAGCTTGGTGTTTACAGAAGGATTTTCTATTATAAAATTATCATAAAAATGTTATACTTTCTTTGTGTTACAGAAAATATTGGGTGTTTCCTTTAGAGGGGCCACGGTGGCTCAATGTTCTACTCAATGTAGACTGACAAAGGTATTCATGGCATGCTTTTCCTATGTTGTTTCCCCTTGTGAATAGGTTAGGATGGATGGGGTGGGGTGGGGGGCTTGGTATTTGAAATGAAGAAGAGTATTTTGCAAAGGTCATCATGGCATGCTCTTCCGATGTTGTTCCCTCTTGTGAATAGGTTAGGAAGGAGAAGTGGGGGGGGCTTGGAATTTGAAATAAAGAAGAGTTTTTGCAGGGCTGGTGTCTGGTCAAAATTTCAATCATATCACACTGCATGATGTATACCTGTCCTAATAAGCCAGGTAGGTTAAAAAAAATAGGATGTTAAACCCCATTTCATTTCTTTTCATCAGATTGGGCCCAAATGCAGCATTTCCCCACACCGCAGAAGACATTGGGACCTTCATTTGTAAAAGAAAACAGGCATAACAAAAAGGGGGATTGAAACATGCAGATGTATAACTTTATTTTTCATATTTGGTCAACATACAATTTGCCTCTCGACAGTAAATATTTATTTTGTTCACCACAACAAATACTGAGGATTCTTTCAACAAAATGTTGCATATAAATTGTCGAGATTACAAACACGAAGTTGCAATTCTGGTAAATGTAGCATTGCAAATACAGAGTTTTTCTTGAATCTTCTTTTTAATAGTTTTGTACATAGATATACAACTAATTGGAATCCCAGTGCCTGAAAGAATAATGGTAAATAGTCTTCTTTAATAAATGAATTTAATCATAGTGTAAGTGTACATAAATTAACTAAAATTACAAATTACCACTACTACCATCAAAGAATCAACAAATTGGAGACAGTTCCAGATGCAGGTTTACAACACAATGTCATGAAATTTTATAAATACACCTTCACTGGACACAAACTAGTTCATTTTGGGAGTAACATAGGGTTCAATATTATTTCAATAATTTGCTTGCGCATTGGGAGTCTTTAGCAGTGGAAGGAAACCAGGATTTGAACAATTTGCTTGCGCATTGGGAGTCTTTAGCACCGGAAGGAATCCAGGAGAATTCGGAAAACCCAGGAAAAAGAAACTAAGCTTCTTACTCAATAGTATTATATCTAAGATTAAAAACACAAAATAGAATGTTAGATGGCCTAGTGGTCTAGAGTACCGCGCTTCGACCTCTAGCTGGCCGGTCACCTCTGACTTTCCGGCTGTGGTTTCGAGTCCTGGTGTGGGCGTATGTGGCATGGAGATAGGGGTGCCTTCTTAACCTTGTGGGTTTCCTCCGGGCACTCTGGTTTCCTCACACTGCTAAAGACCCCTACACGCAAGCGAATTATTGAAATAAAATGAAACCATATATAGTCCCAAAAATGACCTAGTTTGTGTCAAGTGGACGTTAACCCCCATTTCTCTCTCTCTCTCTCTCTCTTTTGCCTGGACATAGGTGCTTTGACCTACTCTTCCAACAATCAAGCATTTTTACATGTGCAAGCCAATGGGTACACGGACCCAATTTTTTTTCTGCTATGCAAACCAAACGATAGTGTAATACTATCATGACCTCCGTCCTACACGACGGAAGATCCACATGAACTTTCTGAGCCAATGCCAAATCAAACACAGGATGTCCATGTCTAGCTATTGCTAACCACACTTTACTCACTGAGACTTTGGTGCTCCCAATATTATAAAAATAAAATGAGGTATAACGTCCTACTGTACTGCTCTGAATGCTATGAGAGATATTTTGCCTAGACAGTGGCATTACTGCCTAGACAGTGGCGTTACGGCCTACACTTATATCCAATTCCAACTGGCAAAGGAACTTTTACGTGCACGTCAATGTGTAGGCTAGACCTCTGTTAATCTTTCCATTCAAACAACTAGGCAGTTGTCCCTGTCAGGCCCTAAGTTCTGTACCACTCACTAACAAAGAGAAACCAAGCTGTTGTCAAAGGATAAAACCACTTACATGTATACCAATTTCTACTTTGACATTTGATTTTTTAATAGACTATCCAGAGCATCATCCTGAAGAAAAAATGAAAATAGAACAAAATTAAAATGTAAATAAATGAAGCTTTATAAAGATGCATTGTTACTTAGTCTATTTATGCTTTGCTTCACTTGCCAAGCATGTGGCATTATCAACTCTCAAGTCCGTTGGCCCATCAGCCATGACCTCTGTCCATAATAATAATAGTGCCAAATCACAATTGATATCTTCTTGGTAACATTACAAATTAGGTGAAGTTGAAAAAAAAAATGGAATTTTAACGCCACTATTCGAGTAATAGCATAGCATACCATTGCATATTACCAGTTTATGCCCTATCCAGAAAAAAATGTCAACATTTGAATCACAGTTTGACGTGTACCTCTGTCGCTTTCATTTCTTTCTCAGCTTCCTAATTGCATTAAACATCTTGAACATCTCAATTGTCGGTTGATAAATAGGTATCGCCATCAATTCGCTGGTGAGGCGAGCTGCCAACGCGACCTTCACCGATCATGTCAAGGCGTGGTTATTCTTCTTAATCCCCGCCTACAAACACGTTAGAATTACTGCTCACCTAGTTATTGGTAGCTCCTCCCCTTTTTTATATTTCGATAGGTGCGGTATAGCATCAACCATTATTCAACATATAAGTCGTGTTATACGAGTCTAGATTCTAACAAAGATGGGTAACTCTGTGAGCGTAAACAAATGACGTCGTGTTATTTATATTTAGTAGAAGTCCTATTATTTCGTGTACCTATAGCCGTAAAAAGATGGTTTATTACGTCTAAGAGAGAAATTAGTAAACCGAAATTTAAGAATAGAATGATTAAACACGTGTGATCTTGAATATGTGAGCGATGCCGATGAATTCAAATAAGCAAACATGTGACCTAGATTCGTCTGACGAAGAATTTGTCAACGAGAGATCCTGATTAGATTAGATGAGTGAGTTTTGTTTACTAATTTATTTTTTTACACCCGAACAAATGTAACCCTGATGATGATAATTATTTAATTGTAGAATGTGTGCTTATTTCTACCATGGACTATCCATTTAGCATCGAATTATCGGTAAATTAGATCAAATATGTGGGCCTAAAATGTAATACTATAAGTAATAGTAATAGTACTACAGTAGTATATTTCTCGGTCATGTGCGTATGGCGGAGTACGCACATGGCTGACTTGATGAAAAGGGGATGTTTTCTGTTTAAATTAGACAATTTTGGCATGAAATGCAGAAACCCGCGTATAGTTATTCAAATTTCAAAAAGGCTTGGCCACTAATTATTGTCAGTTTTCGTTTGTTTGCTTTGGTTTCAATTCCAGCGATGATCGAGGGGTTGGACCGTTGTTGGGACTAGGCCTCTAGGCCTCGGGCAAGTAGTAAGGCTAAATCACTTATGATATTTTAGATTTCTATCTCTACCCTTTGGTAAAAATAAATGATAGGCCTACACATGTATATCATAAATGCCAAACGAAAGCGTGTTACTATGCTTCTGTGTTTTACATGTACACTATTTAATCAAAGTGTGTTATTTAATTTTTTTCCTAGGCCTTTTTATGTCAAAGATATTTATTCCAAGAGCGATGATATGTATAAAGTGTTTATCGTGATTTATACGTGTGCGAGTTCTCGTGCTGTCCATTTAGATCTTGTTCCCGATGCTAGCTCATCTACGTTTATCAGAAGTTTTCAAAGATTTATCGGCAGACGTGGAATTCCTTCGTTTGTCATTTCTGATAATGGCAAAACTTTCAAGAGTGAAGAGTTGCGAGTCTTTGTTAATTCTAAAAACATTAAATGGTCTTATAATGTTGAGCGGTCCCCGGGGCGGTGGGGCGGATTTTTTGAACGAATGGTTCGCTCCGTTAAACGATGCTTAAAAAAAACACTTGGTAGTGCGCGGTTAACCTACGAAGAACTGTTAACTTTATTAGTTCAAATTGAAGGGGTTATAAATTCAAGGCCTCTCACTTATGTAAATGAATATTGTGTTAATCCACTTACTCCTTCCCATCTTGTAATTGGAAGACGACTTTTAACGGAACCAACCTCTGTTATTGATGAACAGCCCACATGTAGTAATAGTGAACAAGAAGGTGTGAAGCGCAAACGTTATTTGTGCAAGGTATTGGAACATTTCTGGAAACGCTGGAAATTTGAATATGTTACAGAACTTCGTGAGCATCATCGCGTTCGTGCTAAACGTGGTCCTATTATTCGAGAGGGGGACGTCGTACTTGTTTTTGAGGATAAAGTGCCACGTATGAATTGGAATATGGCGCGAGTAGTGAAACCATTAATAGGACGAGATAACAATATTCGTTCCGCGGTAGTCCGGGTACCTAATAAACTTGGTAAAATGATTGAAATGAATCTTCCTATCCAAAAACTCTTTCCAGTCGAACTTGTGAGTGACAGTAATTAATGTGTATTGTCCATAGACTGATTTTGTTACATGTGTATTTTTGATTTTCTTTTACTGAGTATAGTTTATAGAATCATTGAGATAAGAAACATTTCTTAAGTTTTTTGGCGTAAAACTTGTCCATTTCAATTTGGTTATTTTATTGACTCTCCCTAGTCAATAGGGGGGAGTGTGTTGTAGAATATTGAAATGGTTCTCTTAAGAGTTTAGTAATTGAAGGGAGATAACTCCATTTAAAACTCTCTTATCTTACTCTTCTTAGCCTGAGATTAGTTTTAGTTAGAAAAGTCAGTACTTCCTGTTTGTTTGATTCTAGAAAAAGCACATGTTCAGAGTACAGAATATAAAATTCCTTTCATAACCGAGTGTTAGTTCATTAATAATTTACACGTACCACCTAAATATGACCAAATTAGAGAACTTCATGACTTAAGAACATTTCATCGACGACTAAGACCAGGGGCGTACATAACGGTTTCGACCGATTGATGCACATACCCCCGCCCCACACACTAGCGGTACTACAAACTGGGCAGTTCACTATAATCGTGAATATGATAGTGCTGAGACAGTATAAGACAACTCAGGAGTAGAAGAATGATTATAAAATGGAATCGAGCGCCACAGGCGCGAAAAAATTTCAGATATGTAACCGAGTAGAAGAATGATGTTATAATGAAATCGTGCGAAGGCGCGAAACTAATTTCAGATATGTATAACAGAGCTTTTAAATTTTTGGGACTGGGGTTGATAACAAATGGGACAGAATCTTGAGGCTTATCTGTCAATTTTGCTTGTTTTATGATTGTATGTTTATCTCATTAATTCATTTAGTCGGAGACCGACTGCGGTGAGTACTTTTTTTGAGACCGACTATTTTTTGCCGTGGTAGAAAACATTTCATAGAACAACATACTCACAACAGAATAAGAGTGACAAGCAGACATGGTTATTTTATACTATAGTTTTGAGTGACGTATGCAATTTAGGCAAATACATAGCATTTGGGATCTATTCTGGCATTGTTTTTGAGACCGACTGCAGTGACTGCACTTATTTTGTGACCGACTATTTTTCTCCCTTGGTGAAATTTTGTTGTTAGACCAATTTAACATACTTACAACAGAATAAGAGTGACGTATGTAATTTAGGTTCATGGATTCACGCAAATATATAGTATTTGGGATCTATTCTGGCATTGTGTTTGAGACCGACTGCAGTGACTGCACTTATTTTGAGACCGACTATTTTTCTCCCTGGGTTATATTTTGTTGTAAGACTAACATTATACTCACAACAGAATGAGAGTGAAACACAACATCTTTTCAAAAATGATCAGTTGACAAGGTTATTTTATACTAAGACTGCTCCTATTTTGCGACCGACTGCACTGATTTTGCAACCGACTATTTTTATACTAAAGTTTTGTGTGAGTAGTGTGACGTATACAGTGAGTACTTATTTTGATCCCATCTCCCTCTACTTTGCGACCGACTGCACTGATTTTGCGATCGACTATTTTTTTTGCGTGAGTAGCGTGACGTATACAGTGAGTACTTATTTTGATACCGACTACATTTACTTTGCAACCGACTGCACTGATTTTGCGACTGACTATTTTTCTACTACTGACGTATACTTATTTTGATACCGACTACCTCTACTTTGCGACCGACTGCACTGATTTTGCGACCGACTATTCATAAAGTTTCTAATCCTACAGATGTACCACCAGGAAGACCAATATGTAGTCAAGTTACAGCACCTCCTCGTAAAGCTTCTTCTTGGCTTGACTGGAAACTACAACCAGTGGCACTGCCCTGAATTAGTTAAAGACACTACTCAATTTCTTCAAAGGATAGAAGCTATAAACAGCAAATCTATTCCTAGTAATAGTAATCTTATGACTCTTGATGTTATCAGTTTATATCCAAATATTATTATTTCTGAAGGTTTAGAAGCACTAAAACATGCATTACAAGAAACTACAATTGTGACCAATGAAGATTCTGAATCAATTCTACAAATTGCAGATTCTGTTCTTCACAACAATGAATTTGAATTTTCTGGTATGTTTTATAGACAGATATTGGGGACTGCCATGGGTACTCCGTTTGCTGTAACATATGCTAATTTTTATATGTCATACTGGATGAAAACCTACTATGAACCATTACCTAATAAACCAGATATTTCATGCAGATTCATAGATGATATTTGGGCTTTATCTTCTCTCCCTCAAGAAGAATGCAATAATTTTGTTTCAAACTAAATCAAATTTACTGCAGATATAAATAGCAACTCGGTTAATTTCCTAGATGTAAAAGTTGTCAAAGAAAAGGAAAAGTTAGAGACTAATCTATATTCCAAGAAAACAGTTTGCCATCGTTATCTTCCTCCATCAAGTTGTCATCCCAAACACACCTTTAACGCAATACCTTACAGTGGTGCTTTACGTATAAAACGTATTTGTAGTAAAGATAGCTGGACCAAATCAAACCTAAAAAGTTTTGGATCCTATCTTAAACAATCCGGATATCCTAAGAAAATTATTCTAAAGGCATTTAACCAAGCAGATCAGAAGACCAGGACTGAACTATTGACCTACCAATCCAAGACCGATACTAATGTGAACATTATTCCTTGGACAACTACCTTTGACCCTCGACAACCTCATCTTCACCAAATGATTAAAGACAGAAGTATTTTAGACACAAGTTCACGTATGACAAAAATTATGAATAGCAGCAAAATAATAATAGCAGAGAGAAAGAATCATACTATTGGCAATATCTTGAAAGAAAATAAGTTGAGAACTTCTGACACTAGTAAGAACCATATTAAGGACAAAATTTCATACGGCTGTCAACCTTGTTTACGAAAATTATGCAAATCATGCGAGACTATGTGCAATATTCAAGAAGTAACCAGTAAAGACATGAAATCATTCAAGATTAGAGACTCTGTCAACTGTGCCAGTTCTTATGTTGTATATTGTTTAACATGTAAAACCTGTAATATGCAATATGTAGGTCAAACCATTACTCCTTTCAGCACTCGACTTAATAAGCATAGAAGCAATATAAAGCTTAAAAAACCTGGCCATTCCCCCCATGTAGCCTCCCATTTTAATATACCTGGTCATGATTTCGTGTGAACCATAGTACAAAAAATTCCTGATAATGATCAGAAAAAATTGAACACAGCAGAAAGTCTGTGGATTCATAGACTTAATTCAGTTTGGCCTAATGGCTTAAATGAGTTAAATCCAGGGGGTTTCAAAATCATTAATAATCATGCATAATTCTTCTTTGATTTTACCTAAGTATTAGTTAAGCTAACCTTTCTTGTTATGTATCTAAGTCTATGACGTCATCATTCCCACGATGTCATAACTTCCTATGATGTCATAACTGACTTCCAGTCATTTTGTATTTAGTTTTCTTTACCTTGAGGAAGTTAGTATTTTTACTGACGAAGCGTTGGATAAAACAATGGTTTTTTGATATTGTATTCTACTAATTATTTTATATCAACTTATCTGAATATCATATGCATCATTTTGACTTTGTCAAAATAGATCCCATTAAATTGTCTGTATTTGGTTTGTGTTTCCTGTTTCTATTGATTGGAAGTTTCACATTTCAATGTGGGCGTATAAAAAGGAAATGAAATATAACAAAAAAATAGACCGGGGGGGGGGGGGGGGGGAGTGATTTTAGTGGACGGATTTCATACTAAGCCAAGGTATTTCAGGAATAATCAATGGTGCCACATGAAAGAAGAATATGCCCTCTTTTATTCCATACCATGTATTGGGTGGCTCAAAGAAAAAAAAATGGCAGCGGACGTTAAAAAAGGACATGAAATATTAAAAAAAAAAGGTTGGGGGAGGGGGTTTAGTGATTTTCGGGGACGGATTTCAGACTAAGCCAATGGCTGTCAGGAAGAGCCCTGGGTGGCTCTGTATTTGGTTTGTGTTTCCTGTTTCTATTGATTGGAAGTTTCACATTTCAATGTGGGCGTATAAAAAGGAAATGAAATATAACAAAAAAATAGACCGGGGGGGGGGGGAGTGATTTTAGTGGACGGATTTCATACTAAGCCAAGGTATTTCAGGAATAATCAATGGTGCCACATGAAAGAAGAATATGCCCTCTTTTATTCCATACCATGTATTGGGTGGCTCAAAGAAAAAAAAATGGCAGCGGACGTTAAAAAAGGACATGAAATATTAAAAAAAAAAGGTTGGGGGAGGGGGTTTAGTGATTTTCGGGGACGGATTTCAGACTAAGCCAATGGCTGTCAGGAAGAGCCCTGGGTGGCTCTGTATTTGGTTTGTGTTTCCTGTTTCTATTGATTGGAAGTTTCACATTTCAATGTGGGCGTATAAAAAGGAAATGAAATATAACAAAAAAATAGACCGGGGGGGGGGGGGGAGTGATTTTAGTGGACGGATTTCATACTAAGCCAAGGTATTTCAGGAATAATCAATGGTGCCACATGAAAGAAGAATATGCCCTCTTTTATTCCATACCATGTATTGGGTGGCTCAAAGAAAAAAAAATGGCAGCGGACGTTAAAAAAGGACATGAAATATTAAAAAAAAAAGGTTGGGGGAGGGGGTTTAGTGATTTTCGGGGACGGATTTCAGACTAAGCCAATGGCTGTCAGGAAGAGCCCTGGGTGGCTCGGGAAGAAAGAAACATTCGTGTTTGGTAAATGAACATCGATGGGAGATCAGTATATTCCGATGTTTTGTGGTGTGTAATTACTTCAACCTGTTTTACAGAATATTCCGGTGACATTCGGGAATTATCTTTGGTGCCACAGAAATGGGGGATAAAGACTGATATAATTATTGTGTGTCTTAATTTGGTTAAAATACTACGGGGCGTTTGTTATTCATTTCATCCGCTCACATAAACGGGTAAACATTGTGTTTATTAAACACAGCTATAAACGATGAGGCTCAAGGTCATAAATCGAAACGTCCGCTCAGTTCAACTCAACACGCGATACCACAACATTACGACGTCACAACATTTGTACGCAACAATACAAAATTTTTACGCGACATCACAACATGATACCAATCAGCCACCATAGTAGTAATGAACAATGTACACGGAAGTAATTCAAAATGGCCTATTCAAAAAATACAAAAAAATTCTTAAAAGCATGTGGAAGCTGGCACTAAGAACTGCTGTTCAATTTGGACCGTTCAAGTATTTCACAAAACCTAAATGATAAGAAATCAGAAGTTTTTAAAAACTGAATGTAAATCATTTTACAGTACACCATAATGCATAGGGCATAGAGGATAAGTTCCAGCTTGAGCTTGCCTATCTACACCGGTAGAGCAGCTTGGTAAGACAAGTGGTTGCCATGCAAGATACGAACGCCCACATTTTGCAAGAGATAGATACAAAACAAGCTCAAAACAAGAAGCAATTTTTCATACAATCACTTGAATCTGGGGCAGGGTTCTTAATCGAGGATGTTGAAGTCACACAATACCGGTACTGGATCTTCAAACTGTTGTGCTGAACTGAGCGGACGTTACGATTTATGACCTTGACCCTCATCGTCGATAGCTGTGTTTAATAAACACAATGGTTACCCACTCGGCTAATCTCGACAGATTCCGTAAACTACGTAGACTACATCTAGTCTCGGATGTATGACAGTAAGTGATATGTACCTACGCCCATACATTTGCGATGCGGCTACCGGTTTACTTTAACAGGAAAACTTGACGCTATACACAAATTGGGAACCTATTCGGCTAGCGACCTATTCGACCGATCGAGCTGCAACCTGTTGGTTGGAAACCTATTTAGAGTAAAGACAACAGTCTCTATTTATCAACCAATAAAATCCAACGTTATGTCTATCAAATGAAAGTAGAATATATTATTTTTTATCCATTCCTTCAGCTCAGAATAGAAGTGTAATTTCGTCATTATCTTACAGCTGGATAGGTCGAACAGGTCGCTAGCCGAATAGGTCGCCAACTTGTGTTTGGAATGGGCGCAGCCATGTTTCATCCGGGACCTTTAAAGTAGTTCCAATATGGCGGAATTCATCATACATCCGAGTTTAGATTCCCGAAATCTTCCGAGGTTTGCCGAGTGAATGGTTACCCGTTTAATGAGGGAGAACGCTAGATCGGAGACGGTCCTACGCATTTTAGCACATATGACGTCATATATAGATTGTGGGTTAGGGTTAGGGTAAGGGCTAGGACCTGTAGATTTGGTCAAAGTCCCGAGATATAAACAGGGCTAGCCCTAACCCTAGTTCAGCTCTGAACGTCGGTCTCATTACACTCACCCTGACCGTTCAGGGACTGGCCTATTCAATCAATGTCGAAAATAATTTGAACCCCAGTCAATTTTACTGGGCAACTTTTCACTGCAAAACACCGGAGTGTCAATCCGTGTGGACGTCTGTACAATGTAAAGGAACATCTTAGTGACAAAATAAGACCTTGCTTACCTCGCTAGACTCAGTATGAGCGAAACAACACGCTGTTTAAAATACGTCCCCTCCTATCAAACTACCCTTTCGCCACCATGACACACCGTGTTGTGATGCTCATACTGACTCTAGCGAAATGAGCAAGGTCTTATTTTCTCACTGAGATGTTCCTTTACACTGTACACGCGTCCACACAGAGTGACACCCATCGTTTAGCAGTGAAAAGTTGCACAGTAAAATTGGGGGTCAAATTATTTTCGACATTGATTGAATGGGCCAGTCCCTGAACGTTCAGGGTGAGTGTAATGAGACCGACGTTCAGAGCTGAACTAGCCCTAACCCTAACCCATGATCAAGCCTAACCCTTACCCTAACCCACAATTCACATATGACGTCACAATTTGCGTAGGACCGTCTCCGATCTAGCGTTCTCCGTTTAGGAGCGGATGAAATGAATAACAAACGTCCCGTAGTAATTTATACGAAAGACGGGTAGGGACATTCCAACTTCAGAATTCCGACTTCGAACTTCTAAGTTCCAACTTCCATGTTCCATGTTTCATTCTCCATTTTATCAGTAGCCACGTTAGTTACTATAATGTAACGATAACTATAGCTGGTTATCGTTACATTATAGTAACTAACGTGGCTACTGATAAAATGGAGAATGAAGGCATCAGTAGTGGAACCATTTCTATAGCCACGTGTGTGTAAGATTGTGATAATAGCTTAAATAAAGCAAGTTTTTATCAATATTTATAGTTTATAAATCAGTTAAAATTAGTACAGATATCTAATACTAATTGAATTATTTTTTAAGTCGGAGGGGTGGCCGAATGGTTAGAGTGTGCGCGCTGTACCATTAGGTCTGTTATTGATTCAACTGGCTTGGTTTCGATTTCCCGGTCGTACGTGACAGTTAGTATACGCTCGCCTATGCAGTCCTCGGGTTATCTACGGGTCCTCCGGTTTCATCTCACAGCGAAAGACCCCTACGTGCAAGCGAATTATTGAAATATAATTGAACCATATGCCCCGAAATGAAATGAAATGGGGTTTAACGTCCTACTTTTCTGCACCTAACCTGGGCTAATGAAAGACGATCATACGCCATACAGTGTGCTGTGCTGGAAATTTTGCCCGGGCAGTGATGGCGCTACGGTCTACTCTTATATCAAATTCCAACTAACTGCCAATGGATCTTTTATGTGCACGCCAATATGTACACGGGACCTCGGTCTTATGTCCCATCCGAATGACTAGACAGCTGTCCTTGTCAGGCCCCCCGTTTTGCATCACTGGCAAGGGGAAACAACGACGGATCGGACACCCTGTGACCAAAATTACCATTTTCCTTATATATGGGATGACGCGCATGCGCGAACTATCAAGTCATGATTCATAGGAGCGGTAAATAATGCTGTTTTAAATACCTATAGGTAACAAAATGTTACTTTTCTAAATACGTAATCTTAGCTGAGGATTCCAGGAACCAGCTCTACGCAAAAAACTCTTTAGTAAAATTAAGGTAAGAGGAAAAAGAACGATTTCTTCATTGTGCTACAACCACCGCAGTTTCCAACTTTTCAAGATGGCCAACACCGAAGCGCGAAGTCTAATACAATGCGCCAAATCGAAAACAAATGATGAAATACGTGTAGAAAATGAAACCGAACCCACTCGCAGACAGAGCTTGAGACACCTCAGACACGATCTTAATGTTAGCAAGTGTTTGGCAAAGCAATTAGCTGCTACGTATAGGGTAGAGATGGAAATGAACCAGACAGGTGGGGGTCGCCGAATCTATTGGAACGCTGGTCATTATGCAGAATTATGTAGAGTATCGGAATCCTACTATAGAACTTTGAAGAAAAGTGAAGAGGTGGGTTTTGAAATAACTGAGAATGTAACCAAAACATCAAAAGCCAGAGAATCCGCTACCGTAAGAGTCTGGGCAATGAAGAGACAAGCCAGTTGGGGGTATACAATCAATCTATACCACACCAAAGCAAGTGCATTGGTCAACGGTAATGGTTTAAGTAAATTCCTAAACGAGCACCTGCCAGATATTTTAGAACTAACAGATGAAAACAGAGCAAATATCCTGAATAATGCAGTACAGTATACACTGAAGAAGACTTTTATCAGCTCTAAACAAACATCTCCACTCACGCACTCTCAATCGATGACCAATATCAATATTGTACATCATGTACCCTTGCCCATCCAGTCTACACCCATAAATATCAACAAACGAAATGAGAAAAGTCACACCAAAGAACGAAAAATCACATAGAAGAACATGAGAGTTATAATGCAGATTCCTGTAGTAATAATAGGCCTACAGATATCACTATCAGTCCACTAAATTATCACACCCCAGACACCAGCTGCGTGAATGACTCCTATTTCCATTTAGAAGTAAGTACCAGTATATCTACTGACGAAGATACTTGTACGTATACAGATTTAGATCAAACTAGCACCCCTGTTACCAGTGGAATCAGCAAGCAGTTACCACATAGACATAACCTGATCAAAGAGCAAAATAACCCCAGATTCCTAGCCAACAAAAAAAAAAAAAGAAACAAGCCAACTAGGGCAGCCAGTACTAGCGACCATAGGCCTACTGTAGATGAGGCTATGAACCTGAACATGGCCATAAAAAACCTAGAATCCCGTCTGCTTGATATGACAGAAAAATTCACAAAAGTAAGGGAAGAGTGTAATGCCTTGTCAAGTGAAAACCACAATCTCTCCAGTAAATCGGTTGCCGAGAAATAGACGATTTTCTACAGGTCACTTTTGAAGGTTTTGGGGCCATAAAAGTGTCAATTATTATTCGATTTTCATAAACTTTACACCATGTTATACCTAATGCCATTTAGGATTTCATACAAGTAATTTAAGATTTTCATTTTCACCGGAAGTAACGTCATTTTGGCAAAAACTGTATTTTTAGCCTTCAAAACATATATTTTATTCAAATGAGCCTGTTTTGAAACATGTTTCAAATTATGGTATTTGACGCCAATCAACAAATAGAATGAACCCATACGATCATACAGATACCACAAAATGGTTTCTAACTTGTACGGTTGCAGAGAAATAGCCGATTTTCTACAAGTCACTTTTCAAGTTTTTGGGTCTTTAAAAGTGGCAATTATTATTCGATTTACATAAAATTTTCACTATATGATATCGTATGCCATTTCTTATTTCATAAGACTAATTGAACATTTTCATTAACACCGGAAGTAATTTAATTTTGTCAAGATCATTTACAAGTAACAAATGTATAAAATGAATTGATATTGCTGGATTTGGTTGATTCTGCGTCCATTTTATTTGTGTGCAATGTTAATTTGGAAACCTGTTTAGAGGTTTCGTTGGTACCAGAAGTGACATATGTTCAAGGGTAACTTGGCACCGGAAGTGACATGTTTAAGGGTAACGTGGCACCAGTGAAACCCGTCATTCCTACATGAAGGTCTAGTTTTTTATTAGGCTTTAGGCTTGAGATTACTAAAATTATTATTAGGCTTTCAGACTTTCGTCTGAAAGCCTATTGAGATTACTAAAATTATTAGGGTTTCACACTGCGTAGCTTGTGTGAAACACTACTGTTTTTGTTAAAATTCTTCTTATTATTATTAAGCTTTCATATTACATATGAAAGCTTATTGTTTCTGTTAAGATTATTAAGCTTTCATATTACATATGAAAGCTTATTGTTTCTGTTAAAGTTATTAAGGTTTCATATGTATTACATATGAAAGCTTATTGTTTCTGTTAAGATTATTATTATTATTTTTTTTTTTTGTGTGTTTTCTGCAAATCGGATTTCTCAGAATCTATCCGTAGGATCTTTCTGAAATTTTGACCTACCCCCCCCAAAAATGGGGTGCGAACCTTGATTAAATATATTTTCAAAACGTTTTACGAATCCGAAATCACCGAAATTTACGAACGACGAAATGGACAAAGCATAGTCGTAACTTTGTTATTTTTTGACCGATTTTACTAATTCTTTTTTCTTTGAATACCTTGAAAAAAATCATTTTCATCTGCAGTTTCAAATTTTCGAATCTCGAAAATTCGTCGCTGTGATTTCGAACCGGAAGTTTAGACCAATTTGACAACTTCTTTAATAGTTGTACGATTGTCATGAAATTTAATATATATGTAGACCTTACCGATGTGACTTCAAAAATATAATTAGAAATTTTCTAAATTATCTCCCCTTGACGAAATTAAAGATCAAAATTTTCAAAAAAATCATCGAAATATAGGTCAGAATGACCAGATTTTTTTTTGGGATACTAGACAAGTAATTACTGATTTGTACACAAAATATAAAGTTTGTTGATCGAACCGGAAGTGCCACCATCTTGAAACGTGAAAAATCCCTAAGGCTTTTTTGCTATTTTACTTACAGACACGGGAGTTATATTTTCTGAATCCTTGAAAGATGGTCTAAAAATTGTTCAGAGAAGAATTTTGATTTAGGTCAATTGATGGTTGCCATTTTGAAGTGAATATGAAAAGTAGTAGCAATTTGAAGGGCCGAAACTTTGAAACACAATAACTCTCCTTCTAATTAAGCTAGAATGTTCAATCTTGGTGTAGACGTTCACTATGTCAATGTCATGATTGAGTTCAAAGATGAGCATTTTCTGCCTAGGGTAAGCAGAAATAAGCATGCTGATTTGTTGATTCTTTAGGGCAAGATAACTTCGGTTATAATGAAGGGAGGGCGGTGAAACTCTTGTTAATCGAGAGTGTAATAGCCGGCCTGTTGTGTGAAATCGTTGTATCTTTTTTTTAAATATCAGGGATAGCTGAAAAAAGGAGATCGAAAATCCAAAAAGTCGTATGTTTACGATTTGGAGCATCTTTAAAGGTTCTTTTCTCTTAAAGTCAACATAATACTTTTTGGGAACTTCTTCTACAAAGAGTCTTATCGGTAGTCTTTTATATGAAAACTTCGATCAACAGTCCAAAATATCTGGAGTAGAAGAATAAAAGGATCGAACATTGAAAACGGCACCCTTTCATTGTTAAGCGAAACATGCAGTGTGTGTGACTACAATCTGCACATTTAGTCATTGTATAGAGCTTATTCAACAGTATCGAATTCCAACTGCTTAGGGATATTTTACGTGCACTCCAATGTGTACACGCGACCTTGGTTTTTCGTCCCACCCGAACGACTAGACAGCTGTCCTTGTCAGGCCCTCCGTTCTGCCTCACTGACAAGGGGGGACCACGCCGGAAAATCGAGATGATCTTCCTCGTTGCAGAACTTTCAATTCAGGCCAAACGTTTATTGCATACGATTAAGCTGGTCAGTTGGAGCTTATTTTCAAAAGTTTTGTAATAATCGGTTGGTAATTAAAATACCGTGCGAATTAAACTGTTAAAACAGAAAATTTCGCCCGGTTAAAATGTTTCTTGCTATAAGTCAGCAATTTCCAGATTTTAGGGAGGCTGAATGGTTAGCATACGCGCGCTGTATCGTAACGTCTGTCATTGAGTCAACCGGCGTCGTTTCGATTTCCAAGTTGCACGTGACATGGAGTATGATGTCCAACCTCATGGGTTTTCTCCGTGTCCTTCGGTTTCCTCCCACGGCTAAAGACCCGTACGCGCAAGGGAAGTTTATAAATACAATTAAAAAACATATGTTGGTCCCGAAATGACCTAGTTTGTGTCGAATGGACGTTGAGCCGCATTTCTCTCTTTCTCTTTTATTTTTAAAGTTTTGTAATAATCGGTTGGTAATCAAAGGTACTGTAAACAAAAAGTCGTATGTTTACAATTTTGAGCATCTTTAAAGGTTCTTTTCTCTTAAAGTCAACATAATACTTTTTGGGAACTTCTTCTACAAAGAGTCTTATCGGTAGTCTTTTAAATGAAAACTTCGATCAACAGTCCAAAATATCTGGAGTAGAAGAATAAAAGGATCGAACATTGAAAACGGCACCCTTTCATTGTTAAGCGAAACATGCAGTGTGTGTGACTACAATCTGCACATTTAGTCATTGTATAGAGCTTATTCAACAGTATCGAATTCCAACTGCTTAGGGATATTTTACGTGCACTCCAATGTGTACACGCGACCTTGGTTTTTCGTCCCACCCGAACGACTAGACAGCTGTCCTTGTCAGGCCCTCCGTTCTGCCTCACTGACAAGGGGGGACCACGCCGGAAAATCGAGATGATCTTCCTCGTTGCAGAACTTTCAATTCAGGTCAAACGTTTATTGCATACGATTAAGCTGGTCAGTTGGAGCTTATTTTCAAAAGTTTTGTAATAATCGGTTGGTAATTAAAATACCGTGCGAATTAAACTGTTAAAACAGAAAATTTCGCCCGGTTAAAATGTTTCTTGCTATAAGTCAGCTATTTCCAGATTTTAGGGAGGCTGAATGGTTAGCGTACGCGCGCTGTATCGTAACGTCTGTCATTGAGTCAACCGGCGTCGTTTCGATTTCCAAGTTGCACGTGACATGGAGTATGATGTCCAACCTCGTGGGTTTTCTCCGTGTCCTTCTGTTTCCTCCCACGGCTAAAGACCCGTACGCGCAAGGGAAGTTTATAGATACAATTAAAAAACATATGTTGGTCCCGAAATGACCTAGTTTGTGTCGAATGGACGTTGAGCCGCATTTCTCTCTTTCTCTTTTATTTTTAAAGTTTTGTAATAATCGGTTGGTAATCAAAGGTACTGTAAAAAAAAAAGTCGTATGTTTACGATTTGGAGCATCTTTAAAGGTTCTTTTCTCTTAAAGTCAACATAATACTTTTTGGGAACTTCTTCTACAAAGACTCTTATCGGTAGTCTTTTATATGAAAACTTCGATCAACAGTCCAAAATATCTGGAGTAGAAGAATAAAAGGATCGAACATTGAAAACGGCACCCTTTCATTGTTAAGCGAAACATGCAGTGTGTGTGACTACAATCTGCACATTTAGTCATTGTATAGAGCTTATTCAACAGTATCGAATTCCAACTGCTTAGGGATATTTTACGTGCACTCCAATGTGTACACGCGACCTTGGTTTTTCGTCCCACCCGAACGACCAGACAGCTGTCCTTGTCAGGCCCTCCGTTCTGCCTCACTGACAAGGGGGGACCACGCCGGAAAATCGAGATGATCTTCCTCGTTGCAGAACTTTCAATTCAGGTCAAACGTTTATTGCATACGATTAAGCTGGTCAGTTGGAGCTTATTTTCAAAAGTTTTGTAATAATCGGTTGGTAATTAAAATACCGTGCGAATTAAACTGTTAAAACATAAAATTTCGCCCGGTTATAATGTTTCCCACTTTAAAGTCAGCAATTTGCCGATTTTAGAGGGCAAATGTTTATTGCGAACAATTAAGCTGGTCAGGGGGAGCTTATTTTTAAGGGAGGCTGAATGGCTGAATGGTTAGCATGTGCACGCTGTATCGTAACGTCTGTCATTGAGTCAACGGGCGTCGTTTCGATTTCGAGATTGCACGTGACATGGAGTATGGTGTCCAACCTCGTGGGTTTTCTCCGTGCCATTCGGTTTCCTCCCAACAGCTAAAGACCAGTACGCGCAAGGGGAGTTTTTAAATAAAATTAAAAAACATATGTTAGTCCCGAAATGACCTAGTTTGTGTCGAATGGACGTTAAGCCGCATTTCTCTCCTTTTTTTTATTTTTAAAGTTTTGTAATAATCGGTTGGTAATCAAAGATACTGTAAAAGTGATAAAACAGAAAAATTCACCCGGTTGTAATGTTTCTCACTTTAAAGTCAGCAATTTGCCGATTTTAAGGGGAAAACGTTTATTGCGAACGATTTAGCTGGTCAGGGGGAGCTTATTTTTAAAAGTTTTGTAATATTCGGTTGATAACTAAAGGTACCGTGCAAATTAAACTAATAAAATAGAAGATTTCGCCCGGTTGAAATGTTTCTATCTGTAGGTCAGCAATTTGCAGATTTTAGGGAGGTTGCGTGACTGAATGGTTAGCACGTGCGCTCTGTATCATAACGTCTGTCATTGAGTCAACTGGCGTTGTTTCGATTTCTTGGTTGTACGTGACAAGGAGTATGGTCGCCTGTCCAATCTCGTAGGCCGTAACGCCGCTGCCCGGGTAAAATTTCCCTCATTGCACACTTTATGGCGTATGCCCGTCTTCATTAGCCCATTTTAGGAGCAAAACAGTAGGACGTTAAACAACCATTCAATTTGATTTCATTTTCTCTATATTGCTTATTTATTATAGTGGATAAATGTTTTTCTGGTTCTATTAATTATTTCATTTCTGCATAGAAATCTTGCTTTGAACAGTTTTTTTTTTTATTGCAAAGAGCCATTCTTGTATATTGCAGTATATGACCCTTTGTTTAAAACATGTTTAAGAAGTTGTCACGATTTCCTACTTATAACCAAACATATTGGAAACCATAATTATATAACATATCTCTAATTTTTGAAGCCCGATTACAGCTATACAAGTTTGGGTTATTTCCCTTTAGTTTAAAGATTATTTTTTTGCCGAGGGTGCAATGTTTCTCACTACATTTAAATTTGTAACTTTGTGAGTTTTGACCGATTTTGATAATTATGTCTTTATAATTTTCCAAATTTACATATTTAACGTAAATATTCAAACAATTGGAATCAACATGATTCAAAAGTTTTTAGTTTAGTTCAAAGTTTTCTCATTTAATTTTTCGATGTTTTCTTACCATTTTCATTTCATTTTTCTGAAAGTTTTGAAGTGGGAAGTCATCCCGATTACAGCAACACAAGTATCAGTTATTTCCCTTTAGTTTTCAGATTATGCAATGTTTCATACTATATTTAGACTTGTAACTTCGCGAGTTTTTGACCAATTTTGATAGTTTGTTATTCTTATCCTTTTATTTGAGATACTTGATATAATCTATGACACGTGACGATGAATATGAAAGCTTTCATATCTGCATGGGACAGTAGCAGATCTAGTTATTATTATTATTTTTTTTTGTGTGTGTTTTCTGCAAATCGGATTTCTCAGAATCTATCCATAGGATCTTTCCGAAATTTTGACCTACCCCCCCCCAAAAAAAATGGGGTGCGAACCTTGATTAAATATATTTTCAAAACGTTTTACGAATCCGAAATCACCGAATTTTACGAACGAAAAAACTGACAATGCATAGTCGTAACTTTGTTATTCTTTGACCGATTTTACTAATTCTTTTTTCTTTGAGTATCTTGAAACATTTACTTCAAATCTGCAATTTCGGATTTTCGAATTTCGAAAATTCGTCGCTGTCATTTCGAACCGGAAGTTATTACCAATTTGACAACTTCTTTAATAGTTGTGCGATTTTCGTGAAATTTAGAATGTTAGTAGATCTTGCCAATGCAACTTCAATGATGTCCTTGGAAATTTTCTAAATTATCTCCCCTTTGTGAAATAAAGGATCAAAGTTTTCAAAAAAATCGTCGAAATATAGGTCAGAATGACCTAATTTTTTTTTTGAATACTAGAGAAGTAATTACTAATTCGTACACAAAATATTGAGTTTGTCGATCGAACCGGAAGTGCCACCATCTTTAAACGTGAAAAATCAAAAAGGCTTTTTTGCTATTTTACTTACAGACTCGGGAGTTATATTTTCAGAATCCCTGAAGGAATGCCTAAATATCTGTCGGATCCGAATTTTGATTTCGGTCACGTGATGGTCACCATTTTGAATTGAAAATGAAAAATAGAAGCAATTTGAAGAACCGGGACTTTGGAATACAATAACTCTCCTTCTAATTAAGCTAGAATGTTCAAACTTGGTGTAGACGTTCACTAGGTCAATGTCATGATTGAGTTCAAAGATGAGCATTTTCTGCTTAGGGTAAGCAGAGATAAGCATGCTGATTTGTTGATTCTTTAGGGCACGATAACTTCGGTTATAATGAAGGGAGGGCGGTGAAACATTTGTCAATAGAGAGTGTAATAGCTAGCCTGTTGTTTGAAATCATTGTATCATTTTTTTTAAATATCAGGGATAGCCGAAAAAAAAGAGATTGAAAATCCAAAAAGTCGTATTTTTACAATTTGGAGCATGTTTAGAGGTCTTTCTCGTAAAGTCAACATACTATTTTTGGGGAACTTCTTCTACAAAGAGTCTTATTGGTAGTCTTTTATATGAAACCATCGATCAACAGTCCAACATATCAGGAGTAGAAGAACAAAAGGATCGAACATTGAATACGGCACCCTTTCATTGTTAAGCGAAACATGCAGTGTGGGTGACTACAATCTACGCATTACTCATCGTATAGAGCTTATTCAACAGTATCGAATTCCAACTGCTTAGGGATATTTTACGTGCACTCCAATGTGTACATGGGACCTTGGTTTTTCGTCCCATCCGAACGACTATACAGCTGTGCTTGTCAGGCCCACCGTTCTGCCTCACTGACAAGGGGAATCACGCCGGGAAATCGAGATGAACTTTCTCCGTGCAGAACTTTCAATTCAGGCAAAACGTTTATTGCATACGATTAAACTGGTCAGTTGGAGCTGATTTTCAAAAGTTTTGTAATAATCGGTTGGTAATTAAAGTACCGTGCACATTAAACTGTTGAAACAGAAAATTTCGCCCGGTTGAAATGTTTCTTGCTATAAGTCAGCAATTTTCCGAATTCAGGGAGGCTGAATGGTTAGCATGTGCGCGCTGTATCGTAACGTCTGTCATTGAGTCAACGGGCGTCGTTTCGATCTCCAGGTTGCACGTGACATGGTGTATGATGTCCAACCTCGTGGGTTTTCTCCGTGTTCTTCGATTTCCTCCCAACGGCTAAAGACCAGTACGCGCAAGGGGAGTTTTTAAATAAAGTTAAAAAAACATATGTTAGTCCGGAAATGACCTAGTTTGTGTCGAATGGACGTTAGGCCGCATTTCTCTCTTTCTCTTTTATTTTTAAAGTTTTGTAATAATCGGTTGGTAATCAAAGGTACTGTAAAAGTGATAAAACAGAAAATTTGGCCCGGTTGTAATGTTTCTCACTTTAAAGTCAGCAATTTGTCGATTTTAAGGGGCAAACGTTTATTGCGAACGATTAAGGTGGTCAGGGGGGAGCTTATTTTTAAAAGTTTTTTAATAATCGGTTGATAACTAAAGGTACCGTGCAAATTAAACTGTTAAAATAGAAAATTTGGCCCGGTTGAAATGTTTCTCGCTGTAGGACAGCAATTTGCCGATTTTAGGGAGGTGGCGTGGCTGAATGGTTAGCACGTGCGCTCTGTATCATAACGTCTGTCATTGAGTCAACTGGCGTTGTTTCGATTTCTTGGTTGTGCGTGACAAGGAGTATGGTCGCCTGTCCAACCTCGTAGGCCGTAACGCCGCTGCCCGGGTAAAATTTCCCTCATTGCACACTTTATGGCGTATGCCCGTCTTCATTAGCCCATTGTAGGAGCAGAACAGTAGGACGTTAAACCCCATTCAATTTCATTTCATTTTCTCTATGTTGCTTATTTATTATAGTGGATAAATATTTTTTTTGGTTCTAGCAATTATTTAATTTCTGCATAGAAATCTTGCTTTGGCCATTTTTTTTATTGCAGAGTGCCATTCTTGTATATTGCAGTCTATGACCCTTTGTTTAAAATATGCTTAAAGTTGGGTTCCCGGATACAAACTGGGTAATTTGATGATATATTAGAATTAAAAACATATTCAAACTAATTATCTTATCATAATTTTGCTTCAAATCGTTCTCATAACATTTTTATTGACGAGAATAGCCTGCTATAAAAATCTATCGAAAGAGACCATGTTTGCGTCAGGCGATTACCCCTCGCCGTAACCAATGGCAACGGTGGCAGACGACAGGGGAGAATGCATTGCATACACAAGACGATGTTGTCTGTAAGCGCTGACTATTTACTACAAATATAGAATCCTAATTAAATTCTCGGATTATCCACTGCATGCGTCTTTTTCCGTGATTTTTTCCCCAGAAATTGTTGTATGTCTAACTCTTCATAAAGTTTTTCAAAATGTACACAAATCACTCAAGTTCGCGTGCAGCCTTCAACGCCAAGCGTGCAGGTACCCTTGTTCGTCGGGTTGACTATTAAGGGAACCCCTTACATTTTTGTCCTGTTTACGCTCCATGAGTGTTTTTCAGGGAATCCAGTATTTTTCTAGTAAGATTGGATATCTCTTCTTTCCATATATACCAAAATTGCCATACTTTTATAGGCAATGACCACCCGATAAATACTTATCTGGGAACCCAACTTTAAGAAGTCGTCACGATTTCCTACTTATAACCGAACATATTGGAAACCATAATTATATAACATATCTTGGAAGCCCGATTACAGCTATACAAGTTTCAGTTATTTCCCTTTAGTTTAAAGATTATTTTTTTGCCCGGGTGCAATGTTTCTCACTACATTTAAATTTGTAACTTTGTGAGTTTTTGACCGATTTTGATATTATGTCTTTATAATTTTCCAAATCTGCATATTTAACGTACATATTCAAACAGTTGAGTTCAACCTGATTCAAAAAGTTTTAGTTTTGTTCAAAGTTATTTCATTTAATTTTTCGATGTTTTCTTACCATTTTCATTTCATTTTTCTGAAAGTTTTGAAGTCGGGAGTCATCCCGATTACAGCAACACAAGTATCAGTTATTTCCCTTTAGTTTTCAGATTACTCAATGTTTCATACTATATTTAGACTTGTAACTTCGCGAGTTTTTGACCAATTTTGATAGTTTGTTATTCTTATCCTTTTATTTGAGATACTTGATATAATCGATGACACGTGACGATGAATATGAAAGCTTTCATATCTGCATGGGACAGTAGCAGATCTAGTTATTAAGCTTTCATATTACATATGAAAGCTTATTGTTTCTGTTAAAGTTATTATTAAGCTTTCATATTACATATGAAAGCTATTAAGCTTTCATATTACATATGAAAGCTTATTGTTTCTGTTAAAGTTATTATTATTATTATTATTTTTTTTTTTGTGTATTTTCTGCAAATCGGATTTCTCAGAATCTAACGATAGGATCTTTCTGAAAGTTTGACCTACCCCCCCATAAATGGGGTGCGAACCTTGATTAAATATATTTTCAAAACGTTTTACGAATCCGAAATCACCGAATTTTACGAACGAATGCATTTGACCCCCAATGCTGTAACTTTGTGACTATTTGGCCTATTTAATTAATTCTTTTTTCTATGAGTACCTTGAAACAGCTATCATTACTTACTTGTTTGCCCCTTGTATTTGGATGAACGACGGATAACAATTGAGACTCTTTCAACACAACAGAGAAACATAAAAATACTACTTTCTGGATCTTCCGAACTTACCTATGCTACTAATTGCTCCATATTTTCGATAGTTCATAATTTCATAGAAATTACAAAACGATTTTAATTTTTTAATAAGTTAAGCATTATCGATAGTTCATAATTTCACAGAAATTACAAAACGATTTTAATTTTTTAATAAGTTAAGCATTATTTATATGTATACATATGTGCGTGTATATGTATATATATGTGTGTGTGTGTGTATGTATGTATGTATACATAATTATTATTGTTAAATACCAATATTATTATCCCACTTTGAATGCATGTGCAATTGACTGATTGATTGAATATAGCCATATTTATGTATTATATTGTAAATAGTGTACATATTTCCTTTGTTTTATTAGTTTACATGTTATAATTTTGGGGAGAGGGATTATATAGGCTTTGCCTGTTTCCCAATCCTAACATTCAATAAAATATTGTTTATAAAAAAAAAAAAAAACATTTACTCCAAATCTGCAATTTCGAATTTTCGAATTTCGAAAATTCGTCGCTGTGATATCGAACCGGAAGTTTAGACCAACTCTACAACTTCTTTAGTAGTTGTACGATTTTCATGAAATTTGACATGTAAGTAAACCTTAATGATGCGACTTGAAAAATGACTTTAGAAATTTTCTAAATTATCTCCCCTTGGAGAAATTGAGGATCGAAATTTTCAAAAAAATCGACGAAATATAGGTCAAATCATCTTGAATTTTATTTTGGTTACTAGCTACGAGACCACTGATTCGTACTCAAAAAATGGAGTTTGTAGCTCAACCCGGAAGTGCCACCATCTTGAAATGTAAAAACCTCAAACGCCATTTTGCTATTTTACATACAGACACGGGGGTTATATTTTCTGAATCCTTGAAGGGATGGCTATAAAATGTTGGCAGTAGAATTTTGATTTAAGTCAATGGATAGTCACCATATTGAATTGAATATCAGAAATAGTGAAAAATGGACATTAACGGGCATGTAAATTATCAGAATAGACCGTAGTTTGTTGAATTCGTTTCCTATCTTTGAAATTAACACATTTGGGGATAGCCTGGCTCATTGTAGAATTTTTGGTATTTGCAAATTTCAAAATTTCAAATTTCGCCTTTGATGTTTTCCGTGCCGACAAAGTTGTTTTCGCGTGAATAACTCCGATTAACAGTTTGAAAATAATCAAATAGATCGCAGTTTCGCGATTTCGTCTCAAATCTGGGAAATCAATACATTTCTGGTTAGCCTCCTTTCAAAAATGGGTGGTGGCCTTGGAATCAATATATTTTCAAAACGTTTTGCGAATCCAAAATCACAGAAAACAACTGATGAAAAAATTGACCTTGACAGCTGTGTTACTTCGTGATTTTGTGATCTATTTTACTTTTCTGGTTAGCCTCTTTTCAAAAATAGGTGGTGGCCTTGGAATCAATATATTTTCAAAACGTTTTGCGAATCCAAAATCACCGAAAATAACTGATGAAAAAATTGAGCTTGGATGGAAACTATATAGAAAAATAAAAGGAAACATCAACATTATATAGGTCTTGCACACATAGGCTTAGAACTTTGCAGCCAGTCCTCATATTAATTGAAATTGAATAGGTTTGATTTGATATAATTATTTGTTTTCTATTTCAAAACCATCTAAAAAAAATTGTAATCATTTATGTTATTGATTTAGATTAATACTGTGTATATTTTGTACATTTTAACACATTCATCAATTAATAATGGTTGGCATCGTATAGAGCTTATTCAACAGTATCGAATTCCAACTGCTTAGGGATATTTTACGTGCACTCCAATGTGTACACGGGACCTTGGTTTTTCGTCCCATCCGAACGACTAGACAGCTGTCCTTGTCAGGCCCTCCGTTCTGCCTCACTGACAAGGGGGAACCACGCCGGGAAATCGAGATGAACTTTCTCGCTGCAGAACTTTCAATTCCGGCCAAACGTTTATTGCATACGATTAAGCTGGTCAGTTGGAGCTTATTTTCAAAAGTTTTGTAATAATCGGTTGGTAATTAAAGTACCGTGCAAATGAAACTGTTAAAACAGAAAATTTCGCCCGGTTCAAATGTTTCTTGCTATAAGTCAGCAATTTCCCGATTTAAGAGAGGCTGAATGGTTAGCATATGCGCGCTGTATCGTAACGTCTGTCATTGAGTCAACCGGCGTCGTTTCGATTTACAGGGGGGTTGGGATGGCCTAGTGGTCTAGAGTGCCGCGCTTCGACCTCTAGCTGGCCGGTCACCTCTGGCTTGCGGCTGTGGTTTCGATCCCTGGTGTGAGCGTATGTGGCACGGAGATAGGGGCGCCTTTTCAACCTCGTGGGTTTCCTCCGGGCACTCCGGTTTCCTCCCACTGCTAAAGACCCCTACGCGCAAGTGAATTATTGAAATAGAATTGAAACCATATGTTAGTCCCAAAATGATCTAGTTTGTGTCGAGTGGACGTCAAACACCATTTCTCTCTCTCTTTCTTTCCATTTACAGGTTGCACGTGACATGGAATATGGTGTCCAACCTCGTTGGTTTTCTTCGTGTCCTTCGGTTTCCTCCCACGGCTAAAGACCCGTACGCGCAAGCGAAGTTTTTAAATAAAATTAAAAAACATATGTTAGTCCCGAAATGACTTAGTTTGTGTGGAATGGACGTTAAGCCGCATATCTCTCCTTTTCTTTTATTTTTAAAGTTTTGTAATAATCGGTTGGTAATCAAAGGTACTGTAAAAGTGATAAAACAGAAAATTTCGCCCGGTTGTAATGTTTCTCACTTTAAAGAAAGCAATTTGCCGTTTTTGGGGGTTAAACGTTTATTGCAAACGATTAAGCTGGTCAGGGGGAGCTTATTTTTAAAAGTTTTGTAATATTCGGTTAATAATTAAAGGTACCGTGCAAATTAAACTGTTAAAATAGAAAATTTGGCCCGGTTGAAATGTTTCTCGCTGTAGGTCAGCAATTTGCCAAATTTAGGGAGGTTGCGTGGCTGAATGGTTAGCACCTGCGCTCTGTATCCTAACGTTTGTCATTGAGTCAACTGGCGTTGTTTCGATTTCGAGATTGCACGTGACATGGAGTATGGTGTCCAACCTCGTGGGTTTTCTCCGTGTCCTTCGGTTTCATCCCACTCCTGAAGACCCGTACGCGCAAGGGAAGTTTTTAAATAAAATTAAAAAACATATGTTAGCCACGAAATGACCTAGTTTGTGTGGAATGGGCGTTAAGCCACATTTCTCTCTTTCTCTTTTATTTTTAAATTTAGGGAGGTTGCGTGGCTTAATGGTTAGCACCTGCGCTTTGTATCCTAACGTCTGTCATTGGGTCAACTGGCGTTGTTTCGATTGAAATGCCCGGTTGAAATGTTTCTTGCTATAAGTCAGCAATTTCCCGATTTTAGGGAGGCTGAATGGCTGAATGTTTAGCATATGCGCGCTGTATCGTAACGTCTGTCATTGAGTCAACCGGCGTCGTTTCGATTTCCATGTTGCACGTGACATGGAGTATGGTGTCCAACCTCGTGGGTTTTCCCCGCGTCCTTCGGTTTCCTCCCACGGCTAAATACCCGTACGCGCAAGGGAAGTTTTTAAATAAAATTAAAAGACATGTTAGTCCCGAAATGACCTCGTTTGTGTCGAATGGATGTTCAGCCGCATTTGTCTTTCTCTTTTATTTTTAAAGTTTTGTAATAATCGGTTGGTAATCAATGGTACAATAAAAGTGATAAAACAGAAAATTTCGCCCGGTTGTAATGTTTCTCAATTTAAAGTAAAATTTGCCGATTTTAAGGGGAAAACGTTTATTGCAAACGATTAAGCTGGTCAGGGGGAGCTTATTTTTAAAAGTTTTGTAATATTCGAAAATTCGTCGCTGTGATTTCGAACCGGAAGTTGACAACTTCTTTAATAGTTGTACGATTTTCATGAAATTTAGTATGTAAGTAGACATTACTGATGCGACTTGAAAAATGACTTTTAAAATTTTCTAAATTATCTCCCCTTGGTGAAATTAAGAATCAAATTTTTAAAAAAAATCGTCGAAATAAAGTCATGGAATGACCTAATTGTTTTTTCGATAATAGACAAGTAATTACTGATTCGTACACAAAACATGGAGTTTGTCGATCGAACCGGAAGTGCCACCATCTTGAAACGTAAAAAAAACCAATAGAACTTTTGCGATATTGCACTTCATGGGAGTTACATTTTCTGAATCCTTGAAGGAAAACCTAAAAAACGTTCAGAGCAGAATTTTGATTTAGGTCAGCTGATGGTCGCCATTTTGAAGTGAATATGAAACATAGTGAAAAATCGACATTTACGGACTTATAAACAAACACAATAGGGCATAGTATGTTCAATGCGTCTCCTATGTCTAAAATTTAATACATTTCAGGATAGCCGGGATAGGGTCGAATTTTTGGTATTTGAATATTTCAAAAATTCGAATTTCGCCTTTGATGTTTTTCGTGCCGACAAAGTTGTTTACGAGTGAAAAATCACATTAATTTCGCTAGATTGTGACCGATTTTAATGATTTATTTTTTCTTGTTCGGATTATTTATATGACCCATGATATGTGACAGGAAGTGACTGTGAATATGAAAGCTTTCATATCTGCATGGGACAGTAGCAGATCTAGTTATTAAGCTTTCATATTACATATGAAAGCTTTTTGTTTCTGTTAAGATTATTATTGAGCTTTCATATTACATATGAAAGCTTATTGTTTCTGTTAAAGTTATTAAGCTTTCATATTTGATATGAAAGCTTATTGTTTCTGTTAAGATTATTATTAAGCTTTCATATTACATATGAAAGCTTATTGTTTCTGTTAAGATTATTAAGCTTTGATATTACATATGAATGCTTATTGTTTCTGTTAAAGTTATTATTATTATTATTTTTTTTTTTTGTGTATTTTCTGCAAATCGGATTTCTCAGAATCTAACCATAGGATCTTTCTGAAACTTTGACCTACATCCCCATAAATGGGGTGCGAACCTTGATTAAATATATTTTCAAAACGTTTTACGAATCCGAAATCACCGAATTTTACGAACGAATGCATTTGACCTACAATGCTGTAACTTTGTGACTAGTTGACCTATTTAATTAATTCTTTTTTCTATGAGTACCTTGAGACATTTACTTCAAATCTGCAATTTCGGATTTTCGAATTTCGAAAATTCGTCGCTGTGATATCGAACCGGAAGTTTAGACCAACTCGACAACTTCTTTAGTAGTTGTACGATTTTCATGAAATTTAATATGTAAGTAAACCTTAATGATGCGACTTGAAAGATGACTTCAGAAACTTTCTAAATTATCTCCCCTTGGAGAAATTGAGGATCGAAATTTTCAAAAAAATCGACGAAATATAGGTCAAATCATGTTCAATTTTTTTTTGGTTACTAGTTCCGAGACCACTGATTCGTACACAAAAAATGGAGTTTGTAGCTCAACCCGGAAGTGCCACCATCTTGAAATGTAAAAACCTCAAACGCCATTTTGCTTTTTTACTTACAGACACGGGAATTATATTTTCTGAATCCTTGGAGGAAGGCCTAAAACACGTCGGGAGTAGAATTTTCATTTAGGTCAACTGGGAGTCACCATTTTGAATTGAAAATGAAAAATAGAAGCAATTTGAAGGGCCGAGTTTTTGGAACACAATGACTCTCCTTCTAATTAAGCTAGAATGTTTAAACTTAGGGTAGACGTTCACTAGGTCAATGTCATGATTGAGTGTAAAGATGAGCATTTTTGCCCGGGGTAAGCAGAGATAAGCATGCTGATTTGTTGATTCTTTAGGGCACAATAACTTCGGTTATAATGAAGGGAGGGTGGTGAAACTCTTGTCAATCGAGAGTCTAATAGCTAGCCTGTTGTGTGAAATCATTGTATCATTTTTTTTTTAAATATCAGGGATAGCAGAAAAAAGAGATCGAAAATCCAAAAAAGTGGTATTTTTACGATTTAGAGCATATTTAAAGGTCCTTTTCTCTTAAAGTGAACATAATATTTTTGGGGAACTTCTTGTACAAAGAGTCTTATCGGTAGTCTTTTTTATGAAACCATCGATTAACAGTCCAAAATATCAGGAGTAGAAGAATAAAAGAATCGAAAATTGAAAACGGCACCCTTTCATTGTTAAGCAAAACATGCAGTGTGGGTGGCTACAATCTACACATTTAGTCATCGTATAGAGCTTATTCAACATTATCGAATTCCAACTGCTAAGGAATCTTTTACGTGCACTCCAATGTGTACACGCCGGTGGGAGGACACGCCAGAAAATCGAGATGAACTTTCTCGGCCAATGCAGGGATCGAACACCCGACCTCCTGGCTAGCAGGTCAACGCCTTCGCCACATAGTGTGGACACCCATCGTACATTTCATCCGTCAAATCAAAGCATTTCATTGCATTAGACCAATAATTAATTATTCTTAATTTGAAACTTTATTTTAATATTATTAAATCCTCATTTTATTGGTAGACGTTCGTCTTATTTAAAATTAAACTTTCATTTAACTATGAACAACCCTTAACGTGTCTCTTAACAAAACAATTAAATACTCTAAAATAGTAGCTCAACCTTTTGACCTAAGCTCATTAATTTACCATTTTGTATGTGAGCGACTTGTTATTCCTCTTATATGACATATTGCACGTGTCTGATTTCAAAGGGGAGTTTGGTGGCTGAATGGTTAGTACGCGCGCGCTGTATCATAAAGCCTGTCATCGAGTCAGCTAGCTTGTTTTCGAATCTCCGGTCGTACCTGACAAGGAGTAAGGTTGCCTGTCCATCTTGGTGGGTTTTCTTCATTTCCTCCGGTTTCCTTCCACTGCCAAAGACCTCTACGCGCAAGCGAAATATTGAAATAAAATCGAACTATATGTTAGTCCCGAAATGATCTAGTTTGGGACACAATAACTCTCTTTCTAATTCAGCTAGACTTGGTGTGGGTGTTTATTAGGCCAATATCTTGATGACTCTGGAACACAATAACTCTTCTTCTAACTGGGGTACAATGTTCAAACTTGGTATAGGCATTCACTAGGTCAATGTCTTGATGAAGTTCGAAGTAGAATTTTGATTTAGGTCAACTGGTAGTCACCATTTTGAAGTGAATATGAAACATAGTGAAAAATCGACATTTACGGACTTGTAAACAAACACAATAGATCATAGTATGTTCAATGCGTCTCCTATGTCTGACATTAATACATTTCAGGATAGTCGGGATACGGTATTTGAATATTTCAAAAATTCGATTTTTGCCTTTGATGTTTTTCGTGCTGACAAAATTCTTTACGAGTGAAAAATCACATTAACTTTACTAGATTGTGACCAATTTTAATGATTTTTTTCCTTGTTCGGATTATTCATATGACCCATGACATGTGACAGGAAGTGACTGTGAATATGAAAGCTTTCATATCTGCATGGGACAGTAGCAGATCTAGTTAAGCTTTCATATTACATATGAAAGCTTATTGTTTCTGTTAAGATTATTATTATTATTTTTTTTTTTGTGTGTTTTCTGCAAATCGGATTTCTCAGAATCTATCCGTAGGATCTTTCTGAAATTTTGACCTACCCCCCCAAAAATGGGGTGCGAACCTTGATTAAATATATTTTCAAAACGTTTTACGAATCCGAAATCACCGAAATTTACGAACGACGAAATGGACAAAGCATAGTCGTAACTTTGTTATTTTTTGACCGATTTTACTAATTCTTTTTTCTTTGAATACCTTGAAAAAAATCATTTTCATCTGCGGTTTCACATTTTCGAATTTCGAAAATTCGTCGCTGTGATTTCGAACCGGAAGTTTAGACCAATTTGACAACTTCTTTAATAGTTGTACGATTGTCATGAAATTTAGTATATATGTAGACCTTACCGATGTGACTTCAAAAATATAATTAGAAATTTTCTAAATTATCTCCCCTTGACGAAATTAAAGATCAAAATTTTCAAAAAAATCATCGAAATATAGGTCAGAATGACCTGATTTTTTTTTTGGATACTAGACAAGTAATTACTGATTTGTACACAAAATATAAAGTTTGTTGATCGAACCGGAAGTGCCACCATCTTGAAACGTGAAAAATCCCTAAGGCTTTTTTGCTATTTTACTTACAGACACGGGAGTTATGTCTTCTGAATCCTTGAAAGATGGTCTAAAAATTGTTCAGAGAAGAATTTTGATTTAGGTCAATTGATGGTTGCCATTTTGAAGTGAATATGAAAAGTAGTAGCAATTTGAAGGGCCGAAACTTTGAAACACAATAACTCTCCTTCTAATTGAGCTAGAATGTTCAATCTTGGTGTAGACGTTCACTATGTCAATGTCATGATTGAGTTCAAAGATGAGCATTTTCTGCCTAGGGTAAGCAGAAATAAGCATGCTGATTTGTTGATTCTTTAGGGCAAGATAACTTGGGTTATAATGAAGGGAGGGCGGTGAAACTCTTGTTAATCGAGAGTGTAATAGCTGGCCTGTTGTGTGAAATCGTTGTATCTTTTTTTAAATATCAAGGATAGCTGAAAAAAAGAGATCGAAAATCCAAAAAGTCGTATGTTTACGATTTGGAGCATCTTTAAAGGTTCTTTTCTCTTAAAGTCAATATAATACTTTTTGGGAACTTCTTCTACAAAGAGTCTTATCGGTAGTCTTTTATATGAAAACTTCGATCAACAGTCCAAAATATCTGGAGTAGAAGAATAAAAGGATCGAACATTGAAAACGGCACCCTTTCATTGTTAAGAGAAACATGCAGTGTGTTTGACTACAATCTGTACATTTAGTCATTGTATAGAGCTTATTCAACAGTATCGAATTCCAACTGCTTAGGGATATTTTACGTGCACTCCAATGTGTACACGCGACCTTGGTTTTTCGTCCCACCCGAACGACTAGACAGCTGTCCTTGTCAGGCCTTCCGTTCTGCCTCACTGACAAGGGGGGACCACGCCGGAAAATCGAGATGATCTTCCTCGTTGCAGAACTTTCAATTCAGGCCAAACGTTTATTGCATACGATTAAGCTGGTCAGTTGGAGCTTATTTTCAAAAGTTTTGTAATAATCGTTTGGTAATTAAAATACCGTGCGAATTAAACTGTTAAAACAGAAAATTTCGCCCGGTTAAAATGTTTCTTGCTATAAGTCAGCAATTTCCAGATTTTAGGGAGGCTGAATGGTTAGCATACGCGCGCTGTATCGTAACGTCTGTCAACCGGCGTCGTTTCGATTTCCAAGTTGCACGTGACATGGAGTATGGTGTCCAACCTCGTGGGTTTTCTCCGTGTCCTTCGGTTTCCTCCCACGGCTAAAGACCCGTACGCGCAAGGGAAGTTTATAAATACAATTAAAAAACATATGTTGGTCCCGAAATGACCTAGTTTGTGTCGAATGGACGTTGAGCCGCATTTCTCTCTTTCTCTTTTATTTTTAAAGTTTTGTAATAATCGGTTGGTAATCAAAGGTACTGTAAACAAAAAGTCGTATGTTTACGATTTGGATCATCTTTAAAGGTTCCTTTCTCTTAAAGTCAACATAATACTTTTTGGGAACTTCTTCTACAAAGAGTCTTATCGGTAGTCTTTTATATGAAAACTTCGATCAACAGTCCAAAATATCTGGAGTAGAAGAATAAAAGGATCGAACATTGAAAACGGCACCCTTTCATTGTTAAGCCAAACATGCAGTGTGTGTGACTACAATCTGCACATTTAGTCATTGTATAGAGCTTATTCAACAGTATCGAATTCAAACTGCTTAGGGATATTTTACGTGCACTCCAATGTGTACACGCGACCTTGGTTTTTCGTCCCACCCGAACGACTAGACAGCTGTCCTTGTCAGGCCCTCCGTTCTGCCTCACTGACAAGGGGGGACCACGCCGGAAAATCGAGATGATCTTCCTCGTTGCAGAACTTTCAATTCAGGCCAAACGTTTATTGCATACGATTAAGCTGGTCAGTTGGAGCTTATTTTCAAAAGTTTTGTAATAATCGGTTGGTAATTAAAATACCGTGCGAATTAAACTGTTAAAACATAAAATTTCGCCCGGTTATAATGTTTCTCACTTTAAAGTCAGCAATTTGCCGATTTTAGAGGGCAAATGTTTATTGCGAACAATTAAGCTGGTCAGGGGGAGCTTATTTTTAAGGGAGGCTGAATGGCTGAATGGTTAGCATGTGCACGCTGTATCGTAACGTCTGTCATTGAGTCAACGGGCGTCGTTTCGATTTCGAGATTGCACGTGACATGGAGTATGGTGTCCAACCTCGTGGGTTTTCTCCGTGCCATTCAGTTTCCTCCCAACAGCTAAAGACCAGTACGCGCAAGGGAAGTTTTTAAATAAAATTAAAAAACATATGTTAGTCCCGAAATGACCTAGTTTGTGTCGAATGGACGTTAAGCCGCATTTCTCTCTTTTTTTTTATTTTTAAAGTTTTGTAATAATCGGTTGGTAATTAAAGATACTGTAAAAGTGATAAAACAGAAAAATTCACCCGGTTGTAATGTTTCTCACTTTAAAGTCAGCAATTTGCCGATTTTAAGGGGAAAACGTTTATTGCGAACGATTTAGCTGGTCAGGGGGAGCTTATTTTTAAAAGTTTTGTAATATTCGGTTGATAACTAAAGGTACCGTGCAAATTAAACTAATAAAATAGAAGATTTCGCCCGGTTGAAATGTTTCTATCTGTAGGTCAGCAATTTGGAGATTTTATGGAGGTTGCGTGACTGAATGGTTAGCACGTGCGCTCTGTATCATAACGTCTGTCATTGAGTCAACTGGCGTTGTTTCGATTTCTTGGTTGTACGTGACAAGGAGTATGGTCGCCTGTCCAACCTCGTAGGCCGTAACGCCGCTGCCCGGTTAAATTTCCCTCATTGCACACTTTATGGCGTATGCCCGTCTTCATTAGCCCATTTTAGGAGCAAAACAGTAGGACGTTAAACAACCATACAATTTGATTTCATTTTCTCTATGTTGCTTATTTATTATAGTGGATAAATGTTTTTCTGGTTCTATTAATTATTTCATTTCTGCATAGAAATCTTGCTTTGAACAGTTTTTTTTTTATTGCAAAGTGCCATTCTTGTATATTGCAGTCTATGACCCTTTGTTTAAAACATGCTTAAGAAGTTGTCACGATTTCCTACTTATAACCAAACATATTGGAAACCATAATTATATAACATATCTCTAATTTTGGAAGCCCGATTACAGCTATACAAGTTTGGGTTATTTCCCTTTAGTTTAAAGATTATTTTTTTGCCGAGGGTGCAATGTTTCTCACTACATTTAAATTTGTAACTTTGTGAGTTTTGACCGATTTTGATAATTATGTCTTTATAATTTTCCAAATTTACATATTTAACGTAAATATTCAAACAATTGGAATCAACATGATTCAAAAGTTTTTAGTTTAGTTCAAAGTTTTCTCATTTAATTTTTCGATGTTTTCTTACCATTTTCATTTCATTTTTCTGAAAGTTTTGAAGTGGGAAGTCATCCCGATTACAGCAACACAAGTATCAGTTATTTCCCTTTAGTTTTCAGATTATGCAATGTTTCATACTATATTTAGACTTGTAACTTCGCGAGTTTTTGACCAATTTTGATAGTTTGTTATTCTTATCCTTTTATTTGAGATACTAGATATAATCTATGACACGTGACGATGAATATGAAAGCTTTCATATCTGCATGGGACAGTAGCAGATCTAGTTATTATTATTTTTTTTTGTGTGTGTTTTCTGCAAATCGGATTTCTCAGAATCTATCCGTAGGATCTTTCTGAAATTTTGACCTACCCCCCCAAAAATGGGGTGCGAACCTTGATTAAATATATTTTCAAAACGTTTTACGAATCCGAAATCACCGAAATTTACGAACGACGAAATGGACAAAGCATAGTCGTAACTTTGTTATTTTTTGACCGATTTTACTAATTCTTTTTTCTTTGAATACCTTGAAAAAAATCATTTTCATCTGCAGTTTCACATTTTCGAATTTCGAAAATTCGTCGCTGTGATTTCGAACCGGAAGTTTAGACCAATTTGACAACTTCTTTAATAGTTGTACGATTGTCATGAAATTTAGTATATATGTAGACCTTACCGATGTGACTTCAAAAATATAATTAGAAATTTTCTAAATTATCTCCCCTTGACGAAATTAAAGATCAAAATTTTCAAAAAAATCATCGAAATATAGGTCAGAATGACCTGATTTTTTTTTTGATACTAGACAAGTAATTACTGATTTGTACACAAAATATAAAGTTTGTTGATCGAACCGGAAGTGCCACCATCTTGAAACGTGAAAAATCCCTAAGGCTTTTTTGCTATTTTACTTACAGACACGGGATTTATGTTTTCTGAATCCTTGAAAGATGATCTAAAAATTGTTCAGAGAAGAATTTTGATTTAGGTCAATTGATGGTTGCCATTTTGAAGTGAATATGAAAAGTAGTAGCAATTTGAAGGGCCGAAACTTTGAAACACAATAACTCTCCTTCTAATTGAGCTAGAATGTTCAATCTTGGTGTAGACGTTCACTATGTCAATGTCATGATTGAGTTCAAAGATGAGCATTTTCTGCCTAGGGTAAGCAGAAATAAGCATGCTGATTTGTTGATTCTTTAGGGCAAGATAACTTCGGTTATAATGAAGGGAGGGCGGTGAAACTCTTGTTAATCGAGAGTGTAATAGCTGGCCTGTTGTGTGAAATCGTTGTATCTTTTTTTTAAATATCAGGGATAGCTGACAAAAAGAGATCGAAAATCCAAAAAGTCGTATGTTTACGATTTGGAGCATCTTTAAAGGTTCTTTTCTCTTAAAGTCAACATAATACTTTTTGGGATCTTCTTCTACAAAGAGTCTTATCGGTAGTCTTTTATATGAAAACTTCGATCAACAGTCCAAAATATCTGGAGTAGAAGAATAAAAGGATCGAACATTGAAAACGGCACCCTTTCATTGTTAAGCGAAACATATAGTGTGTGTGACTACAATCTGCACATTTAGTCATTGTATAGAGCTTATTCAACAGTATCGAATTCCAACTGCTTAGGGATATTTTACGTGCACTCCAATGTGTACACGCGACCTTGGTTTTTCGTCCCACCCGAACGACTAGACAGCTGTCCTTGTCAGGCCCTCCGTTCTGCCTCACTGACAAGGGGGGACCACGCCGGAAAATCGAGATGATCTTCCTCGTTGCAGAACTTTCAATTCAGGCCAAACGTTTATTGCATACGATTAAGCTGGTCAGTTGGAGCTTATTTTCAAAAGTTTTGTAATAATCGGTTGGTAATTAAAATACCGTGCGAATTAAACTGTTAAAACATAAAATTTCGCCCTGTTATAATGTTTCTCACTTTAAAGTCAGCAATTTGCCGATTTTAGAGGGCAAATGTTTATTGTGAACAATTAAGCTGGTCAGGGGAAGCTTATTTTTAAGGGAGGCTGAATGGCTGAATGGTTAGCATGTGCACGCTGTATCGTAACGTCTGTCATTGAGTCAACGGGCGTCGTTTCGATTTCGAGATTGCACGTGACATGGAGTATGGTGTCCAACCTCGTGGGTTTTCTCCGTGCCATTCAGTTTCCTCCCAACAGCTAAAGACCAGTACGCGCAAGGGAAGTTTTTAAATAAAATTAAAAAACATATGTTAGTCCCGAAATGACCTAGTTTGTGTCGAATGGACGTTAAGCCGCATTTCTCTCTTTTTTTTTTATTTTTAAAGTTTTGTAATAATCGGTTGGTAATCAAAGATACTGTAAAAGTGATAAAACAGAAAAATTCACCCGGTTGTAATGTTTCTCACTTTAAAGTCAGCAATTTGCCGATTTTAAGGGGAAAACGTTTATTGCGAACGATTTAGCTGGTCAGCGGGAGCTTATTTTTAAAAGTTTTGTAATATTCGGTTGATAACTAAAGGTACCGTGCAAATTAAACTAATAAAATAGAAGATTTCGCCCGGTTGAAATGTTTCTATCTGTAGGTCAGCAATTTGCAGATTTTATGGAGGTTGCGTGACTGAATGGTTAGCACGTGCGCTCTGTATCATAACGTCTGTCATTGAGTCAACTGGCGTTGTTTCGATTTCTTGGTTGTACGTGACAAGGAGTATGGTCGCCTGTCCAACCTCGTAGGCCGTAACGCCGCTGCCCGGGTAAAATTTCCCTCATTGCACACTTTATGGCGTATGCCCGTCTTCATTAGCCCATTTTAGGAGCAAAACAGTAGGACGTTAAACAACCATTCAATTTGATTTCATTTTCTCTATGTTGCTTATTTATTACAGTGGATAAATGTTTTTCTGGTTCTATTAATTATTTCATTTCTGCATAGAAATCTTGCTTTGAACAGTTTTTTTTTTATTGCAAAGTGCCATTCTTGTATATTGCAGTCTATGACCCTTTGTTTAAAACATGCTTAAGAAGTTGTCACGATTTCCTACTTATAACCAAACATAATCGAAACCATAATTATATAACATATCTCTAATTTTGGAAGCCCGATTACAGCTATACAAGTTTGGGTTATTTCCCTTTAGTTTAAAGATTATTTTTTTGCCGAGGGTGCAATGTTTCTCACTACATTTAAATTTGTAACTTTGTGAGTTTTGACCGATTTTGATAATTATGTCTTTATAATTTTCCAAATTTACATATTTAACGTAAATATTCAAACAATTGGAATCAACATGATTCAAAAGTTTTTAGTTTAGTTCAAAGTTTTCTCATTTAATTTTTCGATGTTTTCTTACCATTTTCATTTCATTTTTCTGAAAGTTTTGAAGTGGGAAGTCATCCCGATTACAGCAACACAAGTATCAGTTATTTCCCTTTAGTTTTCAGATTATGCAATGTTTCATACTATATTTAGACTTGTAACTTCGCGAGTTTTTGACCAATTTTGATAGTTTGTTATTCTTATCCTTTTATTTGAGATACTTGATATAATCTATGACACGTGACGATGAATATGAAAGCTTTCATATCTGCATGGGACAGTAGCAGATCTAGTTATTATTATTTTTTTTTGTGTGTGTTTTCTGCAAATCGGATTTCTCAGAATCTATCCGTAGGATCTTTCTGAAATTTTGACCTACCCCCCTCAAAACGTTTTACGAATCCGAAATCACCGAAATTTACGAACGACGAAATGGACAAAGCATAGTCGTAACTTTGTTATTTTTTGACCGATTTTACTAATTCTTTTTTCTTTGAATACCTTGAAAAAAATCATTTTCATCTGCAGTTTCACATTTTCGAATTTCGAAAATTCGTCGCTGTGATTTCGAACCGGAAGTTTAGACCAATTTGACAACTTCTTTAATAGTTGTACGATTGTCATGAAATTTAGTATATATGTAGACCTTACCGATGTGACTTCAAAAATATAATTAGAAATTTTCAAAATTATCTCCCCTTGACGAAATTAAAGATCAAAATTTTCAAAAAAATCATCGAAATATAGGTCAGAATGACCTGATTTTTTTTTTTGATACTAGACAAGTAATTACTGATTTGTACACAAAATATAAAGTTTGTTGATCGAACCGGAAGTGCCACCATCTTGAAACGTGAAAAATCCCTAAGGCTTTTTTGCTATTTTACTTACAGACACGGGATTTATGTTTTCTGAATCCTTGAAAGATGATCTAAAAATTGTTCAGAGAAGAATTTTGATTTAGGTCAATTGATGGTTGCCATTTTGAAGTGAATATGAAAAGTAGTAGCAATTTGAAGGGCCGAAACTTTGAAACACAATAACTCTCCTTCTAATTGAGCTAGAATGTTCAATCTTGGTGTAGACGTTCACTATGTCAATGTCATGATTGAGTTCAAAGATGAGCATTTTCTGCCTAGGGTAAGCAGAAATAAGCATGCTGATTTGTTGATTCTTTAGGGCAAGATAACTTCGGTTATAATGAAGGGAGGGCGGTGAAACTCTTGTTAATCGAGAGTGTAATAGCTGGCCTGTTGTGTGAAATCGTTGTATCTTTTTTTTAAATATCAGGGATAGCTGACAAAAAGAGATCGAAAATCCAAAAAGTCGTATGTTTACGATTTGGAGCATCTTTAAAGGTTCTTTTCTCTTAAAGTCAACATAATACTTTTTGGGAACTTCTTCTACAAAGAGTCTTATCGGTAGTCTTTTATATGAAAACTTCGATCAACAGTCCAAAATATCTGGAGTAGAAGAATAAAAGGATCGAACATTGAAAACGGCACCCTTTCATTGTTAAGCGAAACATATAGTGTGTGTGACTACAATCTGCACATTTAGTCATTGTATAGAGCTTATTCAACAGTATCGAATTCCAACTGCTTAGGGATATTTTACGTGCACTCCAATGTGTACACGCGACCTTGGTTTTTCGTCCCACCCGAACGACTAGACAGCTGTCCTTGTCAGGCCCTCCGTTCTGCCTCACTGACAAGGGGGGACCACGCCGGAAAATCGAGATGATCTTCCTCGTTGCAGAACTTTCAATTCAGGCCAAACGTTTATTGCATACGATTAAGCTGGTCAGTTGGAGCTTATTTTAAAAAGTTTTGTAATAATCGGTTGGTAATTAAAATACCGTGCGAATTAAACTGTTAAAACAGAAAATTTCGCCCGGTTAAAATGTTTCTTGCTATAAGTCAGCAATTTCCAGATTTTAGGGAGGCTGAATGGTTAGCATACGCGCGCTGTATCGTAACGTCTGTCATTGAGTCAACCGGCGTCGTTTCGATTTCCAAGTTGCACGTGACATGGAGTATGGTGTCCAACCTCGTGGGTTTTCTCCGTGTCCTTCGGTTTCCTCCCACGGCTAAAGACCCGCACGCGCAAGGGAAGTTTATAAATACAATTAAAAAACATATGTTGGTCCCGAAATGACCTAGTTTGTGTCGAATGGACGTTGAGCCGCATTTCTCTCTTTCTCTTTTATTTTTAAAGTTTTGTAATAATCGGTTGGTAATCAAAGGTACTGTAACCAAAAAGTCGTATGTTTACGATTTGGAGCATCTTTAAAGGTTCTTTTCTCTTAAAGTCAACATAATACTTTTTGGGAACTTCTTCTACAAAGAGTCTTATCGGTAGTCTTTTATATGAAACTTCGATCAACAGTCCAAAATATCTGGAGTAGAAGAATAAAAGGATCGAACATTGAAAACGGCACCCTTTCATTGTTAAGCCAAACATGCAGTGTGTGTGACTACAATCTGCTCATTTAGTCATTGTATAGAGCTTATTTAACAGTATCGAATTCCAACTGCTTAGGGATATTTTACGTGCACTCCAATGTGTACACGCGACCTTGGTTTTTCGTCCCACCCGAACGACTAGACAGCTGTCCTTGTCAGGCCCTCCGTTCTACCTCACTGACAAGGGGGGACCACGCCGGAAAATCGAGATGATCTTCCTCGTTGCAGAACTTTCAATTCAGGCCAAACGTTTATTGCATACGATTAAGCTGGTCAGTTGGAGCTTATTTTCAAAAGTTTTGTAATAATCGGTTGGTAATTAAAATACCGTGCGAATTAAACTGTTAAAACATAAAATTTCGCCCTGTTATAATGTTTCTCACTTTAAAGTCAGCAATTTGCCGATTTTAGAGGGCAAATGTTTATTGCGAACAATTAAGCTGGTCAGGGGGAGCTTATTTTTAAGGGAGGCTGAATGGCTGAATGGTTAGCATGTGCACGCTGTATCGTAACGTCTGTCATTGAGTCAACGGGCGTCGTTTCGATTTCGAGATTGCACGTGACATGGAGTATGGTGTCCAACCTCGTGGGTTTTCTCCGTGCCATTCAGTTTCCTCCCAACAGCTAAAGACCAGTACGCGCAAGGGAAGTTTTTAAATAAAATTAAAAAACATATGTTAGTCCCGAAATGACCTAGTTTGTGTCGAATGGACATTAAGCCGCATTTCTCTCTTTTTTTTTTTATTTTTAAAGTTTTGTAATAATCGGTTGGTAATCAAAGATACTGTAAAAGTGATAAAACAGAAAAATTCACCCGGTTGTAATGTTTCTCACTTTAAAGTCAGCAATTTGCCGATTTTAAGGGGAAAACGTTTATTGCGAACGATTTAGCTGGTCAGGGGGAGCTTATTTTTAAAAGTTTTGTAATATTCGGTTGATAACTAAAGGTACCGTGCAAATTAAACTAATAAAATAGAAGATTTCGCCCGGTTGAAATGTTTCTATCTGTAGGTCAGCAATTTGCAGATTTTAGGGAGGTTGCGTGACTGAATGGTTAGCACGTGCGCTCTGTATCATAACGTCTGTCATTGAGTCAACTGGCGTTGTTTCGATTTCTTGGTTGTACGTGACAAGGAGTATGGTCGCCTGTCCAACCTCGTAGGCCGTAACGCTGCTGCCCGGGTAAAATTTCCCTCATTGCACACTTTATGGCGTATGCCCGTCTTCATTAGCCCATTTTAGGAGCAAAACAGTAGGACGTTAAACAACCATTCAATTTGATTTCATTTTCTCTATGTTGCTTATTTATTATAGTGGATAAATGTTTTTCTGGTTCTATTAATTATTTCATTTCTGCATAGAAATCTTGCTTTGAACAGTTTTTTTTTTATTGCAAAGTGCCATTCTTGTATATTGCAGTCTATGACCCTTTGTTTAAAACATGCTTAAGAAGTTGTCACGATTTCCTACTTATAACCAAACATATTGGAAACCATAATTATATAACATATCTCTAATTTTGGAAGCCCGATTACAGCTATACAAGTTTGGGTTATTTCCCTTTAGTTTAAAGATTATTTTTTTGCCGAGGGTGCAATGTTTCTCACTACATTTAAATTTGTAACTTTGTGAGTTTTGACCGATTTTGATAATTATGTCTTTATAATTTTCCAAATTTACATATTTAACGTAAATATTCAAACAATTGGAATCAACATGATTCAAAAGTTTTTAGTTTAGTTCAAAGTTTTCTCATTTAATTTTTCGATGTTTTCTTACCATTTTCATTTCATTTTTCTGAAAGTTTTGAAGTGGGAAGTCATCCCGATTACAGCAACACAAGTATCAGTTATTTCCCTTTAGTTTTCAGATTATGCAATGTTTCATACTATATTTAGACTTGTAACTTCGCGAGTTTTTGACCAATTTTGATAGTTTGTTATTCTTATCCTTTTATTTGAGACACTTGATATAATCTATGACACGTGACGATGAATATGAAAGCTTTCATATCTGCATGGGACAGTAGCAGATCTAGTTAAGCTTTCATATTACATATGAAAGCTTATTGTTTCTGTTAAGATTATTATTATTATTTTTTTTTTTTTGTGTGTTTTCTGCAAATCTATCCGTAGGATCTTTCTGAAATTTTGACCTACCCCCCCCCCCCCCCAAAAATGGGATGCGAACCTTGATTAAATATATTTTCAAAACGTTTTACGAATCCGAAATTAACGAACGACGAAATGGACAAAGCATAGTCGTAACTTTGTTATTTTTTGACTGATTTTACTAATTCTTTTTTCTTTGAATACCTTGAAAAAAATCATTTTCATCTGCAGTTTCACATTTTCGAATTTCGAAAATTCGTCGCTGTGATTTCGAACCGGAAGTTTAGACCAATTTGACAACTTCTTTAATAGTTGTACGATTGTGATGAAATTTAGTATATATGTAGACCTTACCGATGTGACTTCAAAAATATAATTAGAAATTTTCTAAATTATCTCCCCTTGACGAAATTAAAGATCAAAATTTTCAAAAAAATCATCGAAATATAGGTCAGAATGACCTGATTTTTTTTTTGGGTACTAGACAAGTAATTACTGATTTGTACACAAAATATAAAGTTTGTTGATCAAACCGGAAGTGCCACCATCTTGAAACGTGAAAAATTCCTAAGGCTTTTTTGCTATTTTACTTACAGACACGGGAGTTATATTTTCTGAATCCTTGAAAGATGGTCTAAAAATTGTTCAGAGAAGAATTTTGATTTAGGTCAATTGATGGTTGCCATTTTGAAGTGAATATGAAAAGTAGTAGCAATTTGAAGGGCCGAAACTTTGAAACACAATAACTCTCCTTCTAATTGAGCTAGAATGTTCAATCTTGGTGTAGACGTTCACTATGTCAATGTCATGATTGAGTTCAAAGATGAGCATTTTCTGCTTAGGGTAGGCAGAAATAAGCATGCTGATTTGTTGATTCTTTAGGGCAAGATAACTTCGGTTATAATGAAGGGAGGGCGGTGAAACTCTTGTTAATCGAGAGTGTAATAGCTGGCCTGTTGTGTGAAATCGTTGTATCTTTTTTTTAAATATCAGGGATAGCTTAAAAAAAGAGATCGAAAATCCAAAAAGTCGTATGTTTACGATTTGGAGCATCTTTAAAGGTTCTTTTCTCTTAAAGTCAACATAATACTTTTTGGGAACTTCTTCTACAAAGAGTCTTATCGGTAGTCTTTTATATGAAAACTTCGATCAACAGTCCAAAATATCTGGAGTAGAAGAATAAAAGGATCGAACATTGAAAACGGCACCCTTTCATTGTTAAGCGAAACATGCAGTGTGTGTGACTACAATCTGCACATTTAGTCATTGTATAAAGCTTATTCAACAGTATCGAATTCCAACTGCTTAGGGATATTTTACGTGCTGTCCTTGTCAGGCCCTCCGTTCTGCCTCACTGACAAGGGGGGACCACGCCGGAAAATCGAGATGATCTTCCTCGTTGCAGAACTTTCAATTCAGGCCAAACGTTTATTGCATACGATTAAGCTGGTCAGTTGGAGCTTATTTTCAAAAGTTTTGTAATAATCGGTTGGTAATTAAAATACCGTGCGAATTAAACTGTTAAAACAGAAAATTTCGCCCGGTTATAATTTTTCTCACTTTAAAGTCAGCAATTTGCCGATTTTAGAGGGCAAATGTTTATTGCGAACAATTAAGCTGGTCAGGGGGAGCTTATTTTTAAGGGAGGCTGAATGGCTGAATGGTTAGCATGTGCACGCTGTATCGTAACGTCTGTCGTCGGGCGTCGTTTCGATTTCGAGATTGCACGTGACATGGAGTATGGTGTCCAACCTCGTGGGTTTTCTCCGTGCCATTCGGTTTCCTCCCAACAGCTAAAGACCAGCACGCGCAAGGGGAGTTTTTAAATAAAATTAAAAAACATATGTTAGTCCCGAAATGACCTAGTTTGCGTCGAATGGACGTTAAGCCGCATTTCTCTCTTTCTCTTTTTAAAGTTTTGTAATAATCGGTTGGTAATCAAAGATACTGTAAAAGTGATAAAACAGAAAAATTCACCCGGTTGTAATGTTTCTCACTTTAAAGTCAGCAATTTGCCGATTTTAAGGGGAAAACGTTTATTGCGAACGATTTAGCTGGTCAGGGGGAGCTTATTTTTAAAAGTTTTGTAATATTCGGTTGATAACTAAAGGTACCGTGCAAATTAAACTAATAAAATAGAAGATTTCGCCCGGTTGAAATGTTTCTATCTGTAGGTCAGCAATTTGCAGATTTTATGGAGGTTGCGTGACTGAATGGTTAGCACGTGCGCTCTGTATCATAACGTCTGTCATTGAGTCAACTGGCGTTGTTTCGATTTCTTGGTTGTACGTGACAAGGAGTATGGTCGCCTGTCCAACCTCGTAGGCCGTAACGCCGCTGCCCGGGTAAAATTTCCCTCATTGCACACTTTATGGCGTATGCCCGTCTTCATTAGCCCATTTTAGGAGCAAAACAGTAGGACATTAAACAACCATTCAATTTGATTTCATTTTCTCTATGTTGCTTATTTATTATAGTGGATAAATGTTTTTCTGGTTCTATTAATTATTTCATTTCTGCATAGAAATCTTGCTTTGACCAGTTTTTTTTTATTGCAAAGTGCCATTCTTGTATATTGCAGTCTATGACCCTTTGTTTAAAACATGCTTAAGAAGTTGTCACGATTTCCTACTTATAACCAAACATATTGGAAACCATAATTATATAACATATCTCTAATTTTGGAAGCCCGATTACAGCTATACAAGTTTGGGTTATTTCCCTTTAGTTTAAAGATTATTTTTTTGCTGAGGGTGCAATGTTTCTCACTACATTTAAATTTGTAACTTTGTGAGTTTTGACCGATTTTGATAATTATGTCTTTATAATTTTCCAAATTTACATATTTAACGTAAATATTCAAACAATTGGAATCAACCTGATTCAAAAGTTTTTAGTTTAGTTCAAAGTTTTCTCATTTAATTTTTCGATGTTTTCTTACCATTTTCATTTCATTTTTCTGAAAGTTTTGAAGTGGGAAGTCATCCCGATTACAGCAACACAAGTATCAGTTATTTCCCTTTAGTTTTCAGATTATGCAATGTTTCATACTATATTTAGACTTGTAACTTCGCGAGTTTTTGACCAATTTTGATAGTTTGTTATTCTTATCCTTTTATTTGAGATACTTGATATAATCTATGACACGTGACGATGAATATGAAAGCTTTCATATCTGCATGGGACAGTAGCAGATCTAGTTAAGCTTTCATATTACATATGAAAGCTTATTGTTTCTGTTAAAGTTATTATTAAGCTTTCATATTACATATGAAAGCTTATTGTTTCTGTTAAGATTATTATTGTTATTTTTTTTTTTGTGTTTTATCCACAAATCGGATTTCTCAGAATCTAACCACAGTATCTTTATGAAACTTTTACCTACCCCCCCAAAAATGGGTGGTAGCTGTTGATTAAATATATTTTCAAAACGTTTTACGAATCCGAAATCACCGAAATTTACGAACGACAAAATGGACAATGCATAGTCGTAACTTTATTGTTTTTTGACCGATTTTACTAAATCTTTTTTCTTTGAATACCTTGAAAAAAATCATTTTCATCAGCAGTTTCACATTTTCGAATTTCGAAAATTCGTCGCTGTGATTTCGAACCGGAAGTTTAGACCAATTTGACAACTTCTTTAATAGTTGTGCGATTTTCATTCAATTTAGTATATAAGTAGATCCTACCGATGTGACTTCAAAAATATAATTATAAATTTTCTAAATTATCTCCCCTTGGTGAAATTAAGGATCAAAGTTTTCAAAAAAATCGTCGAAATATAGGTCAGAATGACCTAATTTTTTTTTTCGATACTAGACTAGGAATTACTGATTCGTACACAAAATATGGAGTTTGTCGATCGAACCGGAAGTGCCACCATCTTGAAACGTGAAAAATCAATAAGGCTTTTTTGCTATTTTACTTACAGACTCGGGGGTTATATTTTCTGAATCCTTGTAGGAAGGCCTAAAAAATGTCGCGAACAGAATTTTGATTTAGGTCAACCGGGAGTCACCATTTTGAATTGAAAATCAAAAATAGAAGCAATTTGAAGGGCCGAGACTTTTGAGCACAATAACTCTCATTCTAATTAAGCTAGAATGTTCTAACTTGGTGTAGACGTTCACTAGGTCAATGTTATGATGAAGTTCAAAGATGAGCATTTTCTGCTTAGGGTAAGCAGAGATAAGCATATTGATTTGTTGATTCTTTAGGGCACGATAACTTCGGTTATAATGAAGGGAGGGCGGTGAAACTTTTGTCAATAGAGAGTCTAATAGCTAGCCTGTTGTGTGAAATCATTGTATCATTTTTTTTTAAATATCAGGGATAGCCGAAAAAAGGAGATTGAAAATCCAAAAAGTCGTATTTTTACAACTTGGAGTATGTTTAGAGGTCTTTCTCGTAAAGTCAACATAATATTTGTTGGGAACTTCTTCTACAAAGAGTCTTATTGGTAGTCTTTTATATGAAACCATCGATCAACAGTCCAACATATCAGGAGTAGAAGAACAAAAGGATCGAACATTGAAAACGGCACCCTTTCATTGTTAAGCGAAACATGCAGTGTGGGTGACTACAATCTACACATTTAGTCATCGTATAGAGCTTATTCAACAGTATCGAATTCCAACTGCTTAGGGATATTTTACGTGCACTCCAATGTGTACACGGGACCGTGGTTTTCGTCCCATCCGAACTAGACAGCCGTTCTGCCTCACTGACAAGGGGGAACCACGCCGGGAAATCGAGATGAACTTTCTCCGTGCAGAACTTTCAATTCAAGCCAAACTTTTATTGCATACCATTACGCTGGTCAGTTGGAGCTTATTTTCAAAAGTTTTGTAATAATCGGTTGGTAATTAAAGTACCATGCACATTAAACTGTTAAAACAGAAAATTTCGCCCGGTTCAAATGTTTCTTGCTATAAGTCAGCAATTTTCCGAATTCAGGAAGGCTGAATGGCTGAATGGTTAGCATGTGCGCGCTGTATCGTAACGTCTGTCATTGAGTCAACGGGCGTCGTTTCGATCGCCAGGTTGCACGTGACATGGAATATGATGTCCAACCCCGTTTATTGCGAACGATTAAGCTGTTCAGGGGGAGCTTATTTTTAAAAGTTTTGTAATATTCGGTTGATAACTAAAGGTACCGTGCAAATTAAACTGTTAAAATAGAAAATTTGGCCCGGTTGAAATGTTTCTCGCTGTAGGTCAGCTAGAATGTTCAAACTTGATCGAGTTCACAGCAGAAATAACAGTGAAACGATCAACGAACTCATAGCAGAAATAACAGTGCAAAACTTAACGAATTCATAGCAGAAATGAAATGGGGTTTTACGTCCTACTCTGGGCTAATGGAAGACGGCCATACGCCACACAGTGTGCTATGAGGGAATTTTTGCCCGGGCAAGGGATCTTTTACGTGCACTCCAATGTGTACACGGGACCTCGGTTTTTCGTCCCATCCGAACGACTAGGCAGCTGTCCTTATCAGGCCCTCCTTCTGCATCACTGACAAGAGGAAACCACGCCGGAAAATCGAGATGAGCTTTCTCGGCCAATGCAAGGATCGAACACCCGACCTCCATTCTAACGAGCCAGCGCCTTGCCCACTTAGCCACCGTGATTCCCATAAATAGCAATGAAACGATCAACGAATTTATAGCAGTAATAACACTTCAACAATTAACGAATTCGTAGCAGAAATAACGATGAAACAATTAACGAATTCGTAGCAGAAATAACAATGAAACGTTCAACGAAATAATAACCGAAATAAGAGTGGAACAATGAACGAATTAATAGTAGACGAGTTCATAGTAGAAAAAACAGCGAAACAATGAACGAATCATAGCAGAAACCAGAAGGCTATCAATACACTGTGAAATTTGAAACCTAAATGGCCCGGCTAGGAACAATATCTACATGCCCGTAAAAGACTACTTAACAGTTGGAATTCGAAAGAAAAGACCGTAACGACGCTGTCCGATCAAACTTTAGTTAATTCAGTCGGCGCAAAAAGATAGGTCGTTAAAACCATTTCTGTTCAGTTCATTCCATTTCCTTAAATCTATGAAAGTTGTGTGAATTGGGAATCGCGTATTACTCAACAGTTTCAGGGGAGATAAGCCGTCTTTGAGATTGGAAATCAATTTTTGATATCGACTGTGTATGATTGCTACTAGATCGATTGTGATTCAGGTTCTAATCAGTTTGGATTGAAGAATCGGGGTGGTATATGTGTGTGTGATGGGGTGGGGGTGGTGTCACAAGACGCTATATCCCATTCGCAACCACACACCTAACAAATGCAGGGTATAGGTTGCGATCAGTTCTTTCAAGATTTTCATATATTTAAGCCACTTTATTACACGCCTCATCTGAAAATGTCTGTGTTAGTGTAGATAAATGTTGACAAAATAACATCTTTCACCATTTTGACTTTCAGTTACAGAACTAGCATAGGGGCGTTTTAAGGTTTATCATGGCGGAGGCTGTACTATTTTGAGGGCCCTCTGTCGCGAGGGGAGGTTCTTGATTGATGATTGTCACCCCAATGCAATGGCTGCATTCTCATTCAGTAGTGGATTCGACAGTAACAGTGTATAGAAAACGATTGAGTTGGACTCGGGGGCCCTTTCCCTTGGCACTAGGGACCCTTTTGTCATTCGTCGGACCCTTTTGTCTGTCTTTAGAGCCCTCCCTAACTAGGGCACATTTTCATTTTTCGCATCGGTTTTAGCATTTTTCTCCCGTTTTATTTTTTCAACTGCTTTGATTTTTTTCGCGGGGAGGCTGGCGCCTCCAGCGCCTCAGCTATAAAACGCTTTTGAACTAACAGTACTATTGACATAATACCGTTTTTTCCAGTAATGGTAACTCACTCGTTTCTTCAAGAATCATTCGGCATTCCAGGTATGCTACATTCTATTCGCTGTCTTCCATAGGAGCGGTAAGATGAGACCTGTTTGTGGGAAAATCCCTAAACAATATTCGAGGGTGGAATAATCGTACATTACTTTAAGGTTTGCGTGAAGTAATTGACATATCGAAATTACAGTTATATGCACTGAATAACCATGACACGGAGAGAGAGAGAGAGAGAGAGAGAGAGAGAGAGAGAGAGAGAGAGAGAATGGGGTTTAACGTCCACTCGACGCAAACTAGGTCATTTTGGGACTAACATATGGTTTAATTTTATTTCAATAATCTGCTTGCGCATATTAACAGTGGGAGGAAACCGCAGGTCCCGGGATAAACCCATGAGATTGGACAGGCGAGATTGTAGGTTAGGGTTAGGGTAAGCGCTAAGGTTAGGTCTTGGGTTAGGATTAGGATTAGCGATATCCCTATTTACATCTCGTGACCTTTGACCAAACGTAATGAAGACAGGATGTGACGTATATATGCACATTGAGGTTATCAAGTTATAGACCGGACTAGTAGTAAGCTATAAACGGATAAATAACAAGAGTTTATATGTATATTATTTTATTAAATTTATATATATCTTAACTCCCTGATTTACGTATATACATTATGCATGAACAATAGAAACTATATACTAGTATTTATAAGTATTAAAGCTATGGTAATATTATGCTATCAAAAAGCCGTATTGTCTTAATATTTGTTGTAACCGCAACCTTGATAGTTATTGTAAGAAGGATAACGGTTGTAGTTGTTGTATCCGTTACCGTATCCGTTGTTATTGTAGTTGTTATATCCCTCCCCTTATTCGTTGTTATTGTGGCCATTGTTGTAACCGTTGTTGTAATTGTAGGGGCCGTTGTAACTATTGTATCCTTTATTATTGTATTGGTTGTACTTGTATAGTCCGTTGTTGTATCGTTACCAACGATACCATGACCAATTCCGTGTCCAACAATACCGTGTCCGATACCGTTACCAACGATGTCATGCCCAATGCCGTTACCAATCTTTCCATGTCCAATAAGTCCGTGTCCGATTCCGTTTCCAATGATACCATGTCCGATACCGTTACCAACGATACCATGACCAATTCCGTTTCCAACAATACCGTGTCCGATACCGTTACCAACGATGCCATGCCCAATGCCGTTACCAATCTCTCCATGTCCAATAAGTCCGTGTCCGATTCCGTTTCCAATGATACCATGTCCGATACCGTTACCAACGATACCATGACCAATTCCGTTTCTAACAATACCGTGTCCAATACCGTTACCGATACCGTTACCAACAATACCATGACCAATTCCGTTACCAATAACACCGACTTTGCCAACAGCTACTATTCCGTGTCTGAGTCGGTTTCCTTGGATACCATGTCCAATACCATGGTTGAGTCCGTTGCCAATAGCTCCTACACCAACAAGACCATGTCCAACACCGGCATGTCCTCTTCCATATCCTTTACCAATTCCGTTTGCAAAGACACCAACACCATTTCCGAAACCGTGTCCGATTTTAGCATCGATGTATTGGGAAGCAGCTACTGTCAAACAGACAGCGAAAGCGACGAAAGCCTGAAAAAGAAAAAAAAAACATGTGTTTTACAGAAATAGCCGTAGATTTGATTCCATACTAAAAAAAAAATCGCGAGGGTTTATTTATAACCAAAAACTTGACAATCAAGAAATTTTACTGTGCCGCCATTATTTAGTACATGATCGAGTTTTGGCGTTACCAGGCAAAATCACAAGTAATGTTCAACTCTGGGTAATAATTTACACTTTTTATAATTTACCGTTCTGGCCCTATGAATATAAAACTGCCTTTAATACAATGTCAAGGGCGATAAGCAATAATACAACAGTGACGATGCAATACCATGTTCAACCCTCGGTAATTTCTACCAGTTTTAAATTTAAAGATGGACCTATGGGTATGCATGCCAAGTGCGATAAGCAATCATATAAAAATTTAGTATGTAATGAAACTTATTAGTGCTATACCAAATTAGATATCAGGTTTCTTGTCTAGAAAGTTCAAGTATATTCCATCTGGGTCACGATCCTTGTCACTACATACCGCTAATTAGAAGTATTGAAGATTATTTAGTCAACAAGTTAAATTTACTCTCTGTAGATTGTTACAATGTTTTACTGTATTATTCCAGTCTGTACAGAACAGAGGGCGAAAAAGCAAGTCCCATTTAGGATTTCAGGGACCGGGTATGCTTATCTTAAAACTTCAAAGATTTGAAATCTTATACGGAGTAGGGCAAAAGTCCTACTTTATACACCGACTGGACCATTGAAGACAAACAGGTAGATTTTGCCCGGACATCTGTATCACGATATAAAGAATCTTTTACGTGCACGCCAATGTGCACACTGAACATTGCTTTTCGTCCCATCCTGACAATTAGACACTATTCCCTGTCAGACCGGGCAGACCTACTGTCCTGTACAGCTAACAAGGGCAGTCAAGCCTGTACAATTGACTTTCTGGTCAAACCCCGGGAGAGAGCCCAAGACCTACTGGTTAGTTAATCAGTGTCTCTCATCACTGAGCCACCATGATCCCCATACATTAAAAACGCGGAGTTCGTAGATGAGCATATTATGCTTAGGGTAAGCAGAGATAAGCAATTAGATTGGTTGATGATTTTGGACACTTTCACTTCAGTCAGAGTGATGAAACTTGGTGTATAGTTTCATTACATCAATATCTTGAATACGTTCGACAATGAGCATTGTCTGCCCTGGATAAGCAGAGCGATGAGCAATTTGATTGGTCGAGAATTTGAAACAAAATAACTCTCCTTCTAATTGGGGCAGAATGTTCAATCTTGGTGAAGGCGTTCATTAGGTCAGTGCCATAAAGGAGTGCGAAGATGAGCATTGTCTGCTTACAGTAAGCAGAGATAAGCAATCTGATTGGTTGATTCTTTGGGGCACGATAACTTTGGTTATAATGAAGTGAGAGTGACAAAATTCCAAATATAGATTCATTATGTCATTACCTTGACTAAGTTTGATGTTGAGAATTTCTGCGTAGATTTAGTAGCAATAAGCAATTTGACAGATCACATTGGAACATAACACCTCTGTTTCTAATTAAGGTAGAATTTGAATTGTTTCTCGTTATAACTCGGTGAGTTTTTGGCGGATTTCATTAATTCTTTTTCCTTTTTAAGATTCTTTATATAACTCTTGAGATGCGACAGAAACTGACCGTGAATATGAAAGCTTTAATATCTGCTTAGCAGATCTAGTTATTATTATTTTTTTTTTTGTGTGTTTTCTGCAAATCGGATTTCTCAGAATCTATCCATAGGATCTTTCTGAAATTTTGACCTACCCCCCCAAAAATGGGGTGCGAACCTTGATTAAATATATTTTCGAAACGTTTTACGAATCCGAAATCACCGAATTTTACGAACGAAAAAAATGACAATGCATAGTCGTAACTTTGTTATTTTTTGACCGATTTTACTAATTCTTTTTTCTTTGAATACCTTTAAAAAAACCATTTTCATCTGCAGTTTCACATTTTCGAATTTCGAAAATTCGTCGCTGTGATTTCGAACCGGAAGATTAGACCAATTTGACAACTTCTTTAATAGTTGTACGATTTTCATGAAATTTAGTATCTAAGTAGATCCTACCGATGTGACTTCAAAAATATAATTAGAAATTTTCTAAATTATCTCCCCTTGACGAAATTAAGGATCAAAATTTTCAAAAAAATCATCGAAATATAGGTCAGAATGACCTGATTTTTTTTTTGGATACTAGATAAGTAATTACTGATTTGTACACAAAATATGGAGTTTGTCGATCGAACCGGAAGTGCCGCCATATTTAAAAGTGAAAAATCAATAAGGCTTTTTTGCTATTTTACTTACAGACTCGGGAGTTATATTTTCTGAATCCTTGTAGGAAGGCCTAAAAAATGTCGCGAATAGAATTTTGATTTCGGTCACGTGATGGTCACCATTTTGAATTGAAAATGAAAAATAGAAGCAATTTGAAGGGTCGGGACTTTGGAACACAATTACTCTCCTTCTAATTAAGCTAGAATGTTCAAACTTGGTGTAGACGTTCACTAGGTCAATGTTATGATTGAGTTCAAAGATGAGCATTTTCTGCTTAGGGTAAGCAGAGATAAACAAGCTAATTTGTTGATTCTTTAGGGCACGATAACTTCGGTTATAATGAAGGGAGGGCGGTGAAACTTTTGTCAATAGAGAGTCTAATAGCTAGCCTGTTGTGTGAAATCATTGTATTATTTTTTCTAAATATCAGGGATAGCCGAAAAAAAGAGATTGAAAACCCAAAAAGTCGTATTTTTACAATTTGGAGCATGTTTAGAGGTCTTTCTCGTAAAGTCAACATAATATTTTTTGGGAACTTCTTGTACAAAGAGTCTTATTGGTAGTCTTTTATATGAAACCATCGATCAACAGTCCAACATATCAGGAGTAGAAGAACAAAAGGATCGAACATTGAAAACGGCACCCTTTCATTGTTAAGCGAAACATGCAGTGTGGGTGACTACAATCTACACATTTAGTCATCGTATAGAGCTTATTCAACAGTATCGAATTCCAACTGCTTAGGGATATTTTACGTGCACTCCAATGTGTACACGGGACCTTGGTTTTTCGTCCCATCCGAATGACTAGACAGCTGTGCTTGTCAGGCCCTCCGTTCTGCCTCACTGACAAGGGGAACCACGCCGGGAAATCGAGATGAACTTTCTCCGTGCAGAACTTTCAATTCAGGCGAAAACGTTTATTGCATACGATTAAGCTGGTCAGTTGGAGCTTATTTTCAAAAGTTTTGTAATAATCGGTTGGTAATTAAAGTACCGTGCACATTAAACTGTTAAAACAGAAAATTTCGCCCGGTTGAAATGTTTCTTGCTATAAGTCAGCAATTTTCTGAATTCAGGGAGGCTGAATGGCTGAATGGTTAGCATGTGCGCACTGTATCGTAACGTCTGTCATTGAGTCAACGGGCGTCGTTTCGATCTCCAGGTTGCACGTGACATGAAGTATGATGTCCAACCTTGTGGGTTTTCTCCGTGTTCTTCGGTTTCCTCCCAACGGCTAAAGACCTGTAAGCGCAGGGGGAGTTTTTAAATAAAATTAAAAAACATATGTTAGTCCCGAAATGACCTAGTTTGTGTCGAATGGACATTAGGCCGCATTTCTCTCTTTCTCTTTTATTTTTAAAGTTTTGTAATAATCGGTTGGTAATCAAAGGTACTGTAAAAGTGATAAAACAGAAAATAATCGGTTGGTAATCAAAGGTACTGTAAAAGTCATAAAACAGAAAATTTCGCCCGGTTGTAATGTTTCTCACTTTAAAGTCAGCAATTTCCCGATTTTAAGTGGCAAACGTTTATTGCGAACGCTTAAGCTGGTCAGGGGGGAGCTTATTTTTAAAAGTTTTGTAATATTCGGTTGATAACTAAAGGTACCGTGCAAATTAAACTGTTACAATAGAAAATTTGGCCCGGTTGAAATGTTTCTCGCTGTAGGTCAGCAATTTGCCGATTTTAGGGAGGTTGCGTGGCTGAATGGTTAGCACGTGCGCTCTGTATCATAACGTCTGTCATTGAGTCAACTGCCGTTGTTTCGATTTTTTGGTTGTACGTGACAAGGAGTATGGTTGCCTGTCCAACCTCGTAGGCCGTAACCGCCGCTGCCCGGGTAAAATTTCCCTCATTGCACACATTATGGCATATGCCCGTCTTCATTAGCCCATTTTAGGAGCAGAACAGTCGGACGTTAAACCCCATTCAATTTCATTTCATTTTCTCTATGTTGCTTATTTATTATAGTGGATAAATATTTTTCTGGTTCTAGCAATTATTTAATTTCTGCATAGAAATCTTGCTTTGGCCAGTTTTTTTTATTGCAGAGTGCCATTCTTGTTTAAACAAACATGATCCTTTGTTTAAAACATGCTTAAGAAGTCGTCACGATTTCCTACTTATAACCAAACATATTGGAAATATTAGTCTGGCATTATTAAATCCTAATTTTATTGGTCTTATTTAAAATTAAACTTTCATTTAACTATGAACAACCCTTAACGTGTCTCTTTAAAACTATTAAGTACTCTAAAACAGTAGCTCAACCTTTTGACCTAAACTCATTAATTTACCATTTTGTTGTGAGCGACTTCTTATTCTTCCTATATGACATATTGCACGTGTCTGATTTCAAAGGGGGGTTGAGTGGCTGAATGGTAAGCACGCGCGCCTGTCATTGAGTAAACTAGCGTGTTTTCGAATGCCCGGTTGTACGTGACAAGGAGTAAGGTCGCCTGTCCAACCTGCCATTTTTAATTTTTTTTTCCCGCCATTTTCATTTCATTTTCTCATCCGTCTCATTACAGTAATACAAGTTTCAGTTATTTCCCTTTAGTTTTCAGATTATTGTTATGCCTGGGTGCAATGTTTCATACTATATTTAGACTTGTAACTTCGCGAGTTTTTGACCAATTTTAATAATTTTTTCTTCGTATCCTTTTATTTAGGTTACTTGATACAATCAATGACACGTGACGATGAATATGAAAGCTTTCATATCTGCATGGGACAGTAGCAGATCTAGTTATTATTATTTTTTTTTTGTGTGTGTTTTCTGCAAATCGGATTTCTCAGAATCTATCCGTAGGATCTTTCTGAAATTTTGACCTACCCCCCCAAAAATGGGGTGCGAACCTTGATTAAATATATTTTCAAAACGTTTTACGAATCCGAAATCACCGAAATTTACGAACGACGAAATGGACAAAGCATAGTCGTAACTTTGTTATTTTTTGACCGATTTTACTAATTCTTTTTTCTTTGAATACCTTGAAAAAAATCATTTTCATCAGCAGTTTCACATTTTCGAATTTCGAAAATTCGTCGCTGTGATTTCGAACCGGAAGTTTAGACCAATTTGACAACTTCTTTAATAGTTGTACGATTGTCATGAAATTTAGTATATATGTAGACCTTACCGATGTGACTTCAAAAATATAATTAGAAATTTTCTAAATTATCTCCCCTTGACGAAATTAAAGATCAAAAATTTCAAAAAATCATCGAAATATAGGTCAGAATGACCTGATTTTTTTTTTTTGATACTAGACAAGTAATTACTGATTTGTACACAAAATATAAAGTTTGTTGATCGAACCGGAAGTGCCACCATCTTGAAACGTGAAAAATCCCTAAGGCTTTTTTGCTATTTTACTTACAGACACGGGATTTATGTTTTCTGAATCCTTGAAAGATGATCTAAAAATTGTTCAGAGAAGAATTTTGATTTAGGTCAATTGATGGTTGCCATTTTGAAGTGAATATGAAAAGTAGTAGCAATTTGAAGGGCCGAAACTTTGAAACACAATAACTCTCCTTCTAATTGAGCTAGAATGTTCAATCTTGGTGTAGACGTTCACTATGTCAATGTCATGATTGAGTTCAAAGATGAGCATTTTCTGCCTAGGGTAAGCAGAAATAAGCATGCTGATTTGTTGATTCTTTAGGGCAAGATAACTTCGGTTATAATGAAGGGAGGGCGGTGAAACTCTTGTTAATCGAGAGTGTAATAGCTGGCCTGTTGTGTGAAATCGTTGTATCTTTTTTTTAAATATCAGGGATAGCTGAAAAAAGAGATCGAAAATCCAAAAAGTCGTATGTTTACGATTTGGAGCATCTTTAAAGGTTCTTTTCTCTTAAAGTCAACATAATACTTTTTGGGAACTTCTTCTACAAAGAGTCTTATCGGTAGTCTTTTATATGAAAACTTCGATCAACAGTCCAAAATATCTGGAGTAGAAGAATAAAAGGATCGAACATTGAAAACGGCACCCTTTCATTGTTAAGTGAAACATATAGTGTGTGTGACTACAATCTGCACATTTAGTCATTGTATAGAGCTTATTCAACAGTATCGAATTCCAACTGCTTAGGGATATTTTACGTGCACTCCAATGTGTACACGCGACCTTGGTTTTTCGTCCCACCCGAACGACTAGACAGCTGTCCTTGTCAGGCCCTCCGTTCTGCCTCACTGACAAGGGGGGACCACGCCGGAAAATCGAGATGATCTTCCTCGTTGCAGAACTTTCAATTCAGGCCAAACGTTTATTGCATACGATTAAGCTGGTCAGTTGGAGCTTATTTTCAAAAGTTTTGTAATAATCGGTTGGTAATTAAAATACCGTGCGAATTAAACTGTTAAAACATAAAATTTCGCCCTGTTATAATGTTTCTCACTTTAAAGTCAGCAATTTGCCGATTTTAGAGGGCAAATGTTTATTGTGAACAATTAAGCTGGTCAGGGGAAGCTTATTTTTAAGGGAGGCTGAATGGCTGAATGGTTAGCATGTGCACGCTGTATCGTAACGTCTGTCATTGAGTCAACGGGCGTCGTTTCGATTTCGAGATTGCACGTGACATGGAGTATGGTGTCCAACCTCGTGGGTTTTCTCCGTGCCATTCAGTTTCCTCCCAACAGCTAAAGACCAGTACGCGCAAGGGAAGTTTTTAAATAAAATTAAAAAACATATGTTAGTCCCGAAATGACCTAGTTTGTGTCGAATGGACGTTAAGCCGCATTTCTCTCTTTTTTTTTATTTTTAAAGTTTTGTAATAATCGGTTGGTAATCAAAGATACTGTAAAAGTGATAAAACAGAAAAATTCACCCGGTTGTAATGTTTCTCACTTTAAAGTCAGCAATTTGCCGATTTTAAGGGGAAAACGTTTATTGCGAACGATTTAGCTGGTCAGGGGGAGCTTATTTTTAAAAGTTTTGTAATATTCGGTTGATAACTAAAGGTACCGTGCAAATTAAACTAATAAAATAGAAGATTTCGCCCGGTTGAAATGTTTCTATCTGTAGGTCAGCAATTTGCCGATTTTAGGGAGGTTGCGTGGCTGAATGGTTAGCACGTGCGCTCTGTATCATAACGTCTGTCATTGAGTCAACTGCCGTTGTTTCGATTTTTTGGTTGTACGTGACAAGGAGTATGGTTGCCTGTCCAACCTCGTAGGCCGTAACCGCCGCTGCCCGGGTAAAATTTCCCTCATTGCACACATTATGGCATATGCCCGTCTTCATTAGCCCATTTTAGGAGCAGAACAGTCGGACGTTAAACCCCATTCAATTTCATTTCATTTTCTCTATGTTGCTTATTTATTATAGTGGATAAATATTTTTCTGGTTCTAGCAATTATTTAATTTCTGCATAGAAATCTTGCTTTGGCCAGTTTTTTTTATTGCAGAGTGCCATTCTTGTTTAAACAAACATGATCCTTTGTTTAAAACATGCTTAAGAAGTCGTCACGATTTCCTACTTATAACCAAACATATTGGAAATATTAGTCTGGCATTATTAAATCCTAATTTTATTGGTCTTATTTAAAATTAAACTTTCATTTAACTATGAACAACCCTTAACGTGTCTCTTTAAAACTATTAAGTACTCTAAAACAGTAGCTCAACCTTTTGACCTAAACTCATTAATTTACCATTTTGTTGTGAGCGACTTCTTATTCTTCCTATATGACATATTGCACGTGTCTGATTTCAAAGGGGGGTTGAGTGGCTGAATGGTAAGCACGCGCGCCTGTCATTGAGTAAACTAGCGTGTTTTCGAATGCCCGGTTGTACGTGACAAGGAGTAAGGTCGCCTGTCCAACCTGCCATTTTTAATTTTTTTTTCCCGCCATTTTCATTTCATTTTCTCATCCGTCTCATTACAGTAATACAAGTTTCAGTTATTTCCCTTTAGTTTTCAGATTATTGTTATGCCTGGGTGCAATGTTTCATACTATATTTAGACTTGTAACTTCGCGAGTTTTTGACCAATTTTAATAATTTTTTCTTCGTATCCTTTTATTTAGGTTACTTGATACAATCAATGACACGTGACGATGAATATGAAAGCTTTCATATCTGCATGGGACAGTAGCAGATCTAGTTATTATTATTTTTTTTTTGTGTGTGTTTTCTGCAAATCGGATTTCTCAGAATCTATCCGTAGGATCTTTCTGAAATTTTGACCTACCCCCCCAAAAATGGGGTGCGAACCTTGATTAAATATATTTTCAAAACGTTTTACGAATCCGAAATCACCGAAATTTACGAACGACGAAATGGACAAAGCATAGTCGTAACTTTGTTATTTTTTGACCGATTTTACTAATTCTTTTTTCTTTGAATACCTTGAAAAAAATCATTTTCATCAGCAGTTTCACATTTTCGAATTTCGAAAATTCGTCGCTGTGATTTCGAACCGGAAGTTTAGACCAATTTGACAACTTCTTTAATAGTTGTACGATTGTCATGAAATTTAGTATATATGTAGACCTTACCGATGTGACTTCAAAAATATAATTAGAAATTTTCTAAATTATCTCCCCTTGACGAAATTAAAGATCAAAAATTTCAAAAAAATCATCGAAATATAGGTCAGAATGACCTGATTTTTTTTTTTTTGATACTAGACAAGTAATTACTGATTTGTACACAAAATATAAAGTTTGTTGATCGAACCGGAAGTGCCACCATCTTGAAACGTGAAAAATCCCTAAGGCTTTTTTGCTATTTTACTTACAGACACGGGATTTATGTTTTCTGAATCCTTGAAAGATGATCTAAAAATTGTTCAGAGAAGAATTTTGATTTAGGTCAATTGATGGTTGCCATTTTGAAGTGAATATGAAAAGTAGTAGCAATTTGAAGGGCCGAAACTTTGAAACACAATAACTCTCCTTCTAATTGAGCTAGAATGTTCAATCTTGGTGTAGACGTTCACTATGTCAATGTCATGATTGAGTTCAAAGATGAGCATTTTCTGCCTAGGGTAAGCAGAAATAAGCATGCTGATTTGTTGATTCTTTAGGGCAAGATAACTTCGGTTATAATGAAGGGAGGGCGGTGAAACTCTTGTTAATCGAGAGTGTAATAGCTGGCCTGTTGTGTGAAATCGTTGTATCTTTTTTTTAAATATCAGGGATAGCTGAAAAAAGAGATCGAAAATCCAAAAAGTCGTATGTTTACGATTTGGAGCATCTTTAAAGGTTCTTTTCTCTTAAAGTCAACATAATACTTTTTGGGAACTTCTTCTACAAAGAGTCTTATCGGTAGTCTTTTATATGAAAACTTCGATCAACAGTCCAAAATATCTGGAGTAGAAGAATAAAAGGATCGAACATTGAAAACGGCACCCTTTCATTGTTAAGTGAAACATATAGTGTGTGTGACTACAATCTGCACATTTAGTCATTGTATAGAGCTTATTCAACAGTATCGAATTCCAACTGCTTAGGGATATTTTACGTGCACTCCAATGTGTACACGCGACCTTGGTTTTTCGTCCCACCCGAACGACTAGACAGCTGTCCTTGTCAGGCCCTCCGTTCTGCCTCACTGACAAGGGGGGACCACGCCGGAAAATCGAGATGATCTTCCTCGTTGCAGAACTTTCAATTCAGGCCAAACGTTTATTGCATACGATTAAGCTGGTCAGTTGGAGCTTATTTTCAAAAGTTTTGTAATAATCGGTTGGTAATTAAAATACCGTGCGAATTAAACTGTTAAAACATAAAATTTCGCCCTGTTATAATGTTTCTCACTTTAAAGTCAGCAATTTGCCGATTTTAGAGGGCAAATGTTTATTGTGAACAATTAAGCTGGTCAGGGGAAGCTTATTTTTAAGGGAGGCTGAATGGCTGAATGGTTAGCATGTGCACGCTGTATCGTAACGTCTGTCATTGAGTCAACGGGCGTCGTTTCGATTTCGAGATTGCACGTGACATGGAGTATGGTGTCCAACCTCGTGGGTTTTCTCCGTGCCATTCAGTTTCCTCCCAACAGCTAAAGACCAGTACGCGCAAGGGAAGTTTTTAAATAAAATTAAAAAACATATGTTAGTCCCGAAATGACCTAGTTTGTGTCGAATGGACGTTAAGCCGCATTTCTCTCTTTTTTTTTATTTTTAAAGTTTTGTAATAATCGGTTGGTAATCAAAGATACTGTAAAAGTGATAAAACAGAAAAATTCACCCGGTTGTAATGTTTCTCACTTTAAAGTCAGCAATTTGCCGATTTTAAGGGGAAAACGTTTATTGCGAACGATTTAGCTGGTCAGGGGGAGCTTATTTTTAAAAGTTTTGTAATATTCGGTTGATAACTAAAGGTACCGTGCAAATTAAACTAATAAAATAGAAGATTTCGCCCGGTTGAAATGTTTCTATCTGTAGGTCAGCAATTTGCAGATTTTATGGAGGTTGCGTGACTGAATGGTTAGCACGTGCGCTCTGTATCATAACGTCTGTCATTGAGTCAACTGGCGTTGTTTCGATTTCTTGGTTGTACGTGACAAGGAGTATGGTCGCCTGTCCAACCTCGTAGGCCGTAACGCCGCTGCCCGGGTAAAATTTCCCTCATTGCACACTTTATGGCGTATGCCCGTCTTCATTAGCCCATTTTAGGAGCAAAACAGTAGGACGTTAAACAACCATTCAATTTGATTTCATTTTCTCTATGTTGCTTATTTATTATAGTGGATAAATGTTTTTCTGGTTCTATTAATTATTTCATTTCTGCATAGAAATCTTGCTTTGAACAGTTTTTTTTTTATTGCAAAGTGCCATTCTTGTATATTGCAGTCTATGACCCTTTGTTTAAAACATGCTTAAGAAGTTGTCACGATTTCCTACTTATAACCAAACATATTGGAAACCATAATTATATAACATATCTCTAATTTTGGAAGCCCGATTACAGCTATACAAGTTTGGGTTATTTCCCTTTAGTTTAAAGATTATTTTTTTGCCGAGGGTGCAATGTTTCTCACTACATTTAAATTTGTAACTTTGTGAGTTTTGACCGATTTTGATAATTATGTCTTTATAATTTTCCAAATTTACATATTTAACGTAAATATTCAAACAATTGGAATCAACATGATTCAAAAGTTTTTAGTTTAGTTCAAAGTTTTCTCATTTAATTTTTCGATGTTTTCTTACCATTTTCATTTCATTTTTCTGAAAGTTTTGAAGTGGGAAGTCATCCCGATTACAGCAACACAAGTATCAGTTATTTCCCTTTAGTTTTCAGATTATGCAATGTTTCATACTATATTTAGACTTGTAACTTCGCGAGTTTTTGACCAATTTTGATAGTTTGTTATTCTTATCCTTTTATTTGAGATACTTGATATAATCTATGACACGTGACGATGAATATGAAAGCTTTCATATCTGCATGGGACAGTAGCAGATCTAGTTATTATTATTTTTTTTTTTTTGTGTGTTTTCTGCAAATCGGATTTCTCAGAATCTATCCGTAGGATCTTTCTGAAATTTTGACCTACCCCTCCAAAAATGGGGTGCGAACCTTGATTAAATATATTTTCAAAACGTTTTACGCATCCGAAATCACCGAACTTTACGAACGACGAAATGGACAAAGCATAGTCGTAACTTTGTTATTTTTTGACCGATTTTACTAAATCTTTTTTCTTTGAATACCTTGAAAAAAATCATTTTCATCTGCAGTTTCACATTTTCGAATTTCGAAAATTCGTCGCTGTGATTTCGAACCGGAAGTTTAGACCAATTTGACAACTTCTTTAATAGTTGTACGATTGTCATGAAATTTAGTATATATGTAGACCTTACCGATGTGACTTCAAAAATATAATTAGAAATTTTCTAAATTATCTCCCCTTGACGAAATTAAAGATCAAAATTTTCAAAAAAATCATCGAAATATAGGTCAGAATGACCTGATTTTTTTTTTTGATACTAGACAAGTAATTACTGATTTGTACACAAAATATAAAGTTTGTTGATCGAACCGGAAGTGCCACCATCTTGAAACGTGAAAAATCCCTAAGGCTTTTTTGCTATTTTACTTACAGACACGGGAGTTATGTCTTCTGAATCCTTGAAAGATGGTCTAAAAATTGTTCAGAGAAGAATTTTGATTTAGGTCAATTGATGGTTGCCATTTTGAAGTGAATATGAAAAGTAGTAGCAATTTGAAGGGCCGAAACTTTGAAACACAATAACTCTCCTTCTAATTGAGCTAGAATGTTCAATCTTGGTGTAGACGTTCACTATGTCAATGTCATGATTGAGTTCAAAGATGAGCATTTTCTGCCTAGGGTAAGCAGAAATAAGCATGCTGATTTGTTGATTCTTTAGGGCAAGATAACTTGGGTTATAATGAAGGGAGGGCGGTGAAACTCTTGTTAATCGAGAGTGTAATAGCTGGCCTGTTGTGTGAAATCGTTGTATCTTTTTTTAAATATCAAGGATAGCTGAAAAAAAGAGATCGAAAATCCAAAAAGTCGTATGTTTACGATTTGGAGCATCTTTAAAGGTTCTTTTCTCTTAAAGTCAATATAATACTTTTTGGGAACTTCTTCTACAAAGAGTCTTATCGGTAGTCTTTTATATGAAAACTTCGATCAACAGTCCAAAATATCTGGAGTAGAAGAATAAAAGGATCGAACATTGAAAACGGCACCCTTTCATTGTTAAGAGAAACATGCAGTGTGTTTGACTACAATCTGTACATTTAGTCATTGTATAGAGCTTATTCAACAGTATCGAATTCCAACTGCTTAGGGATATTTTACGTGCACTCCAATGTGTACACGCGACCTTGGTTTTTCGTCCCACCCGAACGACTAGACAGCTGTCCTTGTCAGGCCTTCCGTTCTGCCTCACTGACAAGGGGGGACCACGCCGGAAAATCGAGATGATCTTCCTCGTTGCAGAACTTTCAATTCAGGCCAAACGTTTATTGCATACGATTAAGCTGGTCAGTTGGAGCTTATTTTCAAAAGTTTTGTAATAATCGTTTGGTAATTAAAATACCGTGCGAATTAAACTGTTAAAACAGAAAATTTCGCCCGGTTAAAATGTTTCTTGCTATAAGTCAGCAATTTCCAGATTTTAGGGAGGCTGAATGGTTAGCATACGCGCGCTGTATCGTAACGTCTGTCAACCGGCGTCGTTTCGATTTCCAAGTTGCACGTGACATGGAGTATGGTGTCCAACCTCGTGGGTTTTCTCCGTGTCCTTCGGTTTCCTCCCACGGCTAAAGACCCGTACGCGCAAGGGAAGTTTATAAATACAATTAAAAAACATATGTTGGTCCCGAAATGACCTAGTTTGTGTCGAATGGACGTTGAGCCGCATTTCTCTCTTTCTCTTTTATTTTTAAAGTTTTGTAATAATCGGTTGGTAATCAAAGGTACTGTAAACAAAAAGTCGTATGTTTACGATTTGGATCATCTTTAAAGGTTCCTTTCTCTTAAAGTCAACATAATACTTTTTGGGAACTTCTTCTACAAAGAGTCTTATCGGTAGTCTTTTATATGAAAACTTCGATCAACAGTCCAAAATATCTGGAGTAGAAGAATAAAAGGATCGAACATTGAAAACGGCACCCTTTCATTGTTAAGCCAAACATGCAGTGTGTGTGACTACAATCTGCACATTTAGTCATTGTATAGAGCTTATTCAACAGTATCGAATTCAAACTGCTTAGGGATATTTTACGTGCACTCCAATGTGTACACGCGACCTTGGTTTTTCGTCCCACCCGAACGACTAGACAGCTGTCCTTGTCAGGCCCTCCGTTCTGCCTCACTGACAAGGGGGGACCACGCCGGAAAATCGAGATGATCTTCCTCGTTGCAGAACTTTCAATTCAGGCCAAACGTTTATTGCATACGATTAAGCTGGTCAGTTGGAGCTTATTTTCAAAAGTTTTGTAATAATCGGTTGGTAATTAAAATACCGTGCGAATTAAACTGTTAAAACATAAAATTTCGCCCGGTTATAATGTTTTTCACTTCACTTTAAAGTCAGCAATTTGCCGATTTTAGAGGGCAAATGTTTATTGCGAACAATTAAGCTGGTCAGGGGGAGCTTATTTTTAAGGGAGGCTGAATGGCTGAATGGTTAACATGTGCACGCTGTATCGTAACGTCTGTCATTGAGTCAACGGGCGTCGTTTCGATTTCGAGATTGCACGTGACATGGAGTATGGTGTCCAACCTTGTGGGTTTTCTCCGTGCCATTCGGTTTCCTCCCAACAGCTAAAGACCAGTACGCGCAAGGGGAGTTTTTAAATAAAATTAAAAAACATATGTTAGTCCCGAAATGACCTAGTTTGTGTCGAATGGACGTTAAGCCGCATTTCTCTCTTTTTTTTTATTTTTAAAGTTTTGTAATAATCGGTTGGTAATCAAAGATACTGTAAAAGTGATAAAACAGAAATATTCACCCGGTTGTAATGTTTCTCACTTTAAAGTCAGCAATTTGCCGATTTTAAGGGGAAAACGTTTATTGCGAACGATTTAGCTGGTCAGGGGGAGCTTATTTTTAAAAGTTTTGTAATATTCGGTTGATAACTAAAGGTACCGTGCAAATTAAACTAGTACAATAGAAGATTTCGCCCGGTTGAAATGTTTCTATCTGTAGGTCAGCAATTTGTAGATTTTAGGGAGGTTGCGTGACTGAATGGTTAGCACGTGCGCTCTGTATCATAACGTCTGTCATAGAGTCAACTGGCGTTGTTTCGATTTCTTGGTTGTAGGTGACAAGGAGTATGGTCGCCTGTCCAACCTCGTAGGTCGTAACGCCGCTGCCCGGGTAAAATTTCCCTCATTGCACACTTTATGGCGTATGCCCGTCTTCATTAGCCAATTTTAGGAGCAAAACAGTAGGACGTTAAACAACCATTCAATTTGATTTCATTTTCTCTATGTTGCTTATTTATTATAGTGGATAAATGTTTTTCTGGTTCTATTAATTATTTCATTTCTGCATAGAAATCTTGCTTTGAACAGTTTTTTTTTATTGCAAAGTGCCATTCTTGTATATTGCAGTCTATGACCCTTTGTTTAAAACATGCTTAAGAAGTTGTCACGATTTCCTACTTATAACCAAACATATTGGAAACCATAATTATATAACATATCTCTAATTTTGGAAGCCCGATTACAGCTATACAAGTTTGGGTTATTTCCCTTTAGTTTAAAGATTATTTTTTTGCCGAGGGTGCAATGTTTCTCACTACATTTAAATTTGTAACTTTGTGAGTTTTGACCGATTTTGATAATTATGTCTTTATAATTTTCCAAATTTACATATTTAACGTAAATATTCAAACAATTGGAATCAACCTGATTCAAAAGTTTTTAGTTTTGTTCAAAGTTTTCTCATTTAATTTTTCGATGTTTTCTTACCATTTTCATTTTATTTTTCTGAAAGTTTTGAAGTGGGAAATCATCCCGATTACAGCAACACAAGTATCAGTTATTTCCCTTTAGTTTTCAGATTATGCAATGTTTCATACTATATTTAGACTTGTAACTTCGCGAGTTTTTGACCAATTTTGATATTCTTATCCTTTTATTTGAGATACTTGATATTATCTATGACACGTGACGATGAATATGAAAGCTTTCATATCTGCATGGGACAGTAGCAGATCTAGTTATTATTTTTTTTTTTTGTGTATTTTCTGCAAATCGGATTTCTCAGAATCTAACCATGGGATCTTTCTGAAACTTTGACCTACCCCCCCAAAAATGGGATGCGAACGTTGTTTAAATATATTTTCAAATCTTTTTACGAATCCGAAATCACCGAATTTTACGAACGTAAAAACTGACAATGCATAGTCGTAACTTTGTTATTTTTTGACCGATTTTACTAATTCTTTTTTCTTTGAATACCTTGAAAAAAATCGTTTTCATCTGCAGTTTCACATTTTCGAATTTCGAAAATTCGTCGCTGTGATTTCGAACCGGAAGTTTTGACCAATTTGACAACTTCTTTAATAGTTGTACGATTTTCATGAAATTTAGTATACAAGTAGATCTTACCAATTTGACTTCAAAAATATAATTAGAAATTTTCTAAATTATCTCCCCTTGGTGACATTAAGGATCAAAGTTTTCAAAAAAATCGTCAAGATATAGGTCAGAATGACCTAAAAAAATTTTTCGATACTCGACAAGTAATTACTGATTCCTACACAAAATATGGAGTTTGTCGATCGAACCGGAAGTGCCACCATCTTGAAACATGAAAAATCCCTAAGGCTTTTTTGCTATTTTACTTACAGACACGGGAGTTATATTTTCTGAATCCTTGAAGGATGGCCCAAAAATCGTAGGGGGCAGAATTTTGATTTCGGTCACGTGATGGTCACCATTTTGAATTGAAAATGAAAAGTAGTAGCAATTTGAAGGGCCGAGACTTTGAAACACAATAACTCTCCTTCTAATTGAGCTAGAATGTTCAAACTTGGTGTAGACGTTCACTAGGTCAATGTCATGATTGAGTTCAAAGATGAGCATTTTCTGTCTAGGGTAAGCAGAGATAGGCATGCTGATTTGTTGATTCTTTAGGGCACGATAACTTCGGTTATAATGAAGGGAGGGCTGTGAAACTTTTGTCAATAGAGAGTCCAATAGCTAGCCTGTTGTGTGAAATCATTGTATCATTTATTTTAAATATCAGGGATAGGCGAAAAAAAAGAGATTGAAAATCCAAAAAGTCGTATTTTTACAATTTGGAGCATGTTTAGAGGTCTTTCTCGTAAAGTCAACTTAGTATTTTTGGGGAACTTCTTCTACAAAGAGTCTTATTGGTAGTCTTTTATATAAAACCATCGATCAACAATCCAACATATCAGGAGTAGAAGAACAAAAGGATCGAACATTGAAAACGGCATCCTTTCATTGTTAAGCGAAACATGCAGTGTGGGTGACTACAATCTACACATTTAGTCATCGTATACAGCTTATTCAACAGTATCGAATTCCAACTGCTTAAGGATATTTTGTTTTCGTCCCATCCGAACGACTAGACAGCTGTGCTTGTCAGGCCCTCCGTTCTGCCTGAATGACAACGGGGAGCCACGCCGGGAAATCAAGATGAACTTTTTCCGTGCAGAACTTTCAATTCAGCCCAAACGTTTATTGCATACGATTAAGCTGGTCAGTTGGAGCATATTTTCAAAAGTTTTGTAATAAACGGTTGGTAATCAAAGGTACTGTAAAAGTGATAAAACAGAAAATTTCGCCCGGTTGTAATGTTTCTCACTTTAAAGTCAGCAATTTGCCGATTTTAAGGGGCAATCGTTTTTTGCGAACGATTAAGCTGGTCAAGGGGAGCTTATTTTTAAAAGTTTTGTAATATTCGGTTGATAACTAAAGGTACCGTGCAAATTAAACTGATAAAATAGAAAATTTGGCCCGGTTGAACTGTTTCTCGCTGCAGGTCAGCAATTTGCCGATTTTAGGGAGGTTGTGTGGCTGAATGACGTCTGTCTTTGAGTCAACTGGCGTTGTTTCGATTTCTTGGTTGTACGTGACAAGGAGTATGTTCGCCTGTCCAACTTCGTAGGCCGTAACGCCGCTGCCCAGGTAAAATTTCCCCCATTGCACACTTTATGGCATATGACCGTCTTCATTAGCCCATTTTAGGAGCAGAACAGTAGGACGTTAAACCCCATTCAATTTCATTTCATTTTCTCTATGTTGCTTATTTATTATAGTGGATAAATATTTTTCTGGTTCTAGCAATTATTTAATTTCTGCATAGAAATCTTGCTTTGGCCAGTTTTTTTTATTGCAAATTGCCATTCTTGTATAATTCAGTCTATGATCCTTTGTTTAAAACATGCTTAAGAAGTCGTCACGATTTCCTACTTATAACCAAACATATTGGAAATATTAGTCTGGCATTATTAAATCCTAATTTTATTGGTCTTATTTAAAATTAAACTTTCATTTAACTATGAACAACCCTTAACGTGTCTCTTTAAAACTATTAAATACTCTAAAACAGTAGCTGAACCTTTTGACCTAAACTCATTAATTTACCATTTTCTTGTGAGCGACTTCTTATTCTTCCTATATGACATATTGCACGTGTCTGATTTCAAAGGGGGGTTGGGTGGCTGAATGGTTAGCAGCGCGCCTGTCATTGAGTTAACTAGCGTGTTTTCAAATGCCCGGTTGTACGTGACAAGGAGTAAGGTCGCCTGTCCAACCTGCCATTTTTAATTTGTTTTTCCCGGCATTTTCATTTCATTTTCTCATCCGTCTCATTACAGTAATACAAGTTTCAGTTATTTCCCTTTAGTTTTCAGATTATTGTTATGTCTGGGTGCAATGTTTCATACTATATTTAGACTTGTAACTTCGAGAGTTTTTGACCAATTTTGATAATTTTTTCTTCTTATCCTTTTATTTAGGATACTTGATACAATCAATGACACGTGACGATGAATATGAAAGCTTTCATATCTGCATGGGACAGTAGCAGATCTAGTTATTATTATTTTTTTTTTTGTGTATTTTCTGCAAATCGGATTTCTCAGAATCTAACGATAGGATCTTTCTGAAAGTTTGACCTACCCTCCCATAAATGGGGTGCGAACCTTGATTAAATATATTTTCAAAACGTTTTACGAATCCGAAATCACCGAATTTTACGAACGAATGCATTTGACCCCCAATGCTGTAACTTTGTGACTATTTGGCCTATTTAATTAATTCTTTTTTCTATGAGTACCTTGAAACATTTACTCCAAATCTGCAATTTCGGATTTTCGAATTTCGAAAATTCGTCGCTGTGATATCGAACCGGAAGTTTGGACCAACTCGACAACTTCTTTAGTAGTTGTACGATTTTCATGAAATTTGATACGTAAGTAAACCTTAATGATGCGACTTGAAAAATGACTTTAGAAATTTTCTAAATTATCTCCCCTTGGAGAAATTGAGGATCGAAATTTTCAAAAAAATCGACGAAATATAGGTCAAATCATCTTGAATTTTATTTTGGTTACTAGCTACGAGACCACTGATTCGTACTCAAAAACTGGAGTTTGTAGCTCAACCCGGAAGTGCCACCATCTTGAAATGTAAAAACCTCAAACGCCATTTTGCTATTTTACATACAGACACGGGGGTTATATTTTCTGAATCCTTGAAGGAATGGCTATAAAATGTTGGCAGTAGAATTTTGATTTAAGTCAATGGATAGTCACCATATTGAATTGAATATCAGAAATAGTGAAAAATGGACATTAACGGGCATGTAAATTATCAGAATAGACCGTAGTTTGTTGAATTCGTTTCCTATCTTTGAAATTAATACATTTGGGGATAGCCTGGCTCATTGTAGAATTTTTGGTATTTGCAAATTTCAAAATTTCAAATTTCGCCTTTGATGTTTTCCGTGCCGACAAAGTTGTTTTCGCGTGAATAACTCCGATTAACAGCTTGAAAATAATCAAATAGATCGCAGTTTCGCGATTTCGTCTCAAATCTGGGAAATCAATACATTTCTGGTTAGCCTCCTTTCAAAAATGGGTGGTGGCCTTGGAATCAATATATTTTCAAAACGTTTTGCGAATCCAAAATCACAGAAAACAACTGATGAAAAAATTGACCTTGACAGCTGTGTTACTTCGTGATTTTGTGATCTATTTTACTTTTCTGGTTAGCCTCTTTTCAAAAATAGGTGGCGGCCTTGGAATCAATATATTTTCAAAACGTTTTGCGAATCCAAAATCACCGAAAATAACTGATGAAAAAATTGAGCTTGGATGGAAACTATATAGAAAAATAAAAGGAAACATCAACATTATATAGGTCTTGCACACATAGGCTTAGAACTTTGCAGCCAGTCCTCATATTAATTGAAATTGAATAGGTTTGATTTGATATAATTATTTGTTTTCTATTTCAAAACTATCTAAAAAAATTGTAATCATTTATGTTATTGATTTAGATTAATACTGTGTATATTTTGTACATTTTAACACATTCATCAATTAATAATGGTTGGCATAGTCATCGTATAGAGCTTATTCAACAGTATCGAATTCCAACTGCTTAGGGATATTTTACGTGCACTCCAATGTGTACACGGGACCTTGGTTTTTCGTCCCATCCGAACGACTAGACAGCTGTCCTTGTCAGGCCATCCGTTCTGCCTCACTGACAAGGGGGAACCACGCCGGGAAATCGAGATGAACTTTCTCGGTGCAGAACTTTCAATTCCGGCCGAACGTTTATTGCATACGATTAAGCTGGTCAGTTGGAGCTTATTTTCAAAAGTTTTGTAATAATCGGTTGGTAATTAAAGTACCGTGCAAATGAAACTGTTAAAACAGAAAATTTCGCCCGGTTCAAATGTTTCTTGCTATAAGTCAGCAATTTCCCGATTTAAGAGAGGCTGAATGGTTAGCATATGCGCGCTGTATCGTAACGTCTGTCATTGAGTCAACCGGCGTCGTTTCGATTTACAGGGGGGTTGGGATGGCCTAGTGGTCTAGAGTGCCGCGCTTCGACCTCTAGCTGGCCGGTCACCTCTGGCTTGCGGCTGTGGTTTCGATCCCTGGTGTGAGCGTATGTGGCACGGAAATAGGGGCGCCTTTTCAACCTCGTGGGTTTCCTCCGGGCACTCCGGTTTCCTCCCACTGCTAAAGACCCCTACGCGCAAGTGAATTATTGAAATAGAATTGAAACCATATGTTAGTCCCAAAATGACCTAGTTTGTGTCGAGTGGACGTTAAACACCATTTCTCTCTCTCTTTCTTTCCATTTACAGGTTGCACGTGACATGGAATATGGTGTCCAACCTCGTTGGTTTTCTTCATGTCCTTCGGTTTCCTCCCACGGCTAAAGACCCGTACGCGCAAGCGAAGTTTTTAAATAAAATTAAAAAACATATGTTAGTTCCGAAATGACTTAGTTTGTGTGGAATGGACGTTAAGCCGCATATCTCTCCTTCTCTTTTATTTTTAAAGTTTTGTAATAATCGGTTGGTAATCAAAGGTACTGTAAAAGTGATAAAACAGAAAATTTCGCCCGGTTGTAATGTTTCTCACTTTAAAGAAAGCAATTTGCCGTTTTTGGGGGTTAAACGTTTATTGCGAACGATTAAGCTGGTCAGGGGGAGCTTATTTTTAAAAGTTTTGTAATATTCGGTTAATAATTAAAGGTACCGTGCAAATTAAACTGTTAAAATAGAAAATTTGGCCCGGTTGAAATGTTTCTCGCTGTAGGTCAGCAATTTGCCAAATTTAGGGAGGTTGCGTGGCTGAATGGTTAGCACCTGCGCTCTGTATCCTAACGTTTGTCATTGAGTCAACTGGCGTTGTTTCGATTGAAATGCCCGGTTGAAATATTTCTTGCTATAGGTCAGCAATTTACCGATTTTAGGAAGCCTGAATGGCTGAATGGTTAGCATGTGCGCGCTGTATCGTAACGTCTGTCATTGGGTCAACCGGCATCGTTTCGATTTCCTGGTTGCACGTGACATGGAGTATGGTGTCCAACCTCGTGGGTTTTCTCCGTGTCCTTCGGTTTCATCCCACTCCTGAAGACCCGTACGCGCAAGGGAAGTTTTTAAATAAAATTAAAAAACATATGTTAGCCACGAAATGACCTAGTTTGTGTGGAATGGACGTTAAGCCACATTTCTCTCTTTCTCTTTTATTTTTAAAGTTTTGTTATAATCGGTTGGTAATCAGAGGTACTGTAAATGTGATAAAACAGAAAATGTCGCCCGGTTGTAATGTTTCTCACTTTAAAGTTGGCAATTTGCCGATTTTAGGGGGCAAAAGTTTATTGCGAACGATTAAGCTGATCAGGGGGAGCTTATTTTAAAAAGTTTTGTAATATTCGGTTGATAATTAAAGGTGCCGTGCAAATTAAACACTTAAAACATAAAATTTCGCCCGGTTGAAATGTTTCTCGCTGTAGGTCAGCAATTTGCCAAATTTAGGGAGGTTGCGTGGCTTAATGGTTAGCACCTGCACTTTGTATCCTAACGTCTGTCATTGGGTCAACTGGCGTTGTTTCGATTGAAATGCCCGGTTGAAATGTTTCTTGCTATAAGTCAGCAATTTCCCGATTTTAGGGAGGCTGAATGGCTGAATGTTTAGCATATGCGCGCTGTATCGTAACGTCTGTCATTGAGTCAACCGGCGTCGTTTCGATTTCCATGTTGCACGTGACATGGAGTATGGTGTCCAACCTCGTGGGTTTTCCCCGCGTCCTTCGGTTTCCTCCCACGGCTAAAGACCCGTACGCGCAAGGGAAGTTTTTAAATAAAATTAAAAGACATGTTAGTCCCGAAATGACCTCGTTTGTGTCGAATGGATGTTCAGCCGCATTTGTCTTTCTCTTTTATTTTTAAAGTTTTGTAATAATCGGTTGGTAATCAATGGTACAATAAAAGTGATAAAACAGAAAATTTCGCCCGGTTGTAATGTTTCTCAATTTAAAGTCAGCAATTTGCCGATTTTAAGGGGAAAACGTTTATTGCAAACGATTAAGCTGGTCAGGGGGAGCTTATTTTTAAAAGTTTTGTAATATTCGAAAATTCGTCGCTGTGATTTCGAACCGGAAGTTGAGACCAACTTGACAACTTCTTTAATAGTTGTACGATTTTCATGAAATTTAGTATGTAAGTAGACATTACTGATGCGACTTGAAAAATGACTTTTAAAATTTTCTAAATTATCTCCCCTTGGTGAAATTAAGAATCAAATTTTAAAAAAAAATCGTCGAAATAAAGTCATGGAATGACCTAATTGTTTTTTCGATAATAGACAAGTAATTACTGATTCGTACACAAAACATGGAGTTTGTCGATCGAACCGGAAGTGCCACCATCTTGAAACGTAAAAAAACCCAATAGAACTTTTGCGATATTGCACTTACAGACATAGGAGTTACATTTTCTGAATCCTTGAAGGAAAACCTAAAAAACGTTCAGAGCAGAATTTTGATTTAGGTCAGCTGATGGTCGCCATTTTGAAGTGAATATGAAACATAGTGAAAAATCGACATTTACGGACTTATAAACAAACACATTAGGGCATAGTATGTTCAATGCGTCTCCTATGTCTAAAATTTAATACATTTCAGGATAGCCGGGATAGGGTCGAATTTTTGGTATTTGAATATTTCAAAAATTCGAATTTCGCCTTTGATGTTTTTCGTGCCGACAAAGTTGTTTACGTGTGAAAAATCACATTAATTTCGCTAGATTGTGACCGATTTTAATGATTTATTTTTTCTTGTTCGGATTATTTATATGACCCATGATATGTGACAGGAAGTGACTGTGAATATGAAAGCTTTCATATCTGCATGGGACAGTAGCAGATCTAGTTATTAAGCTTTCATATTACATATGAAAGCTTATTGTTTCTGTTAAGATTATTATTGTTATTTTTTTTTTGTGTTTTGTCCACAAATCGGATTTCTCAGAATCTAACGATAGGATCGTTCTGAAACTTTTACCTATCCCCCCAAAAATGGGTGGTGGCTGTTGATTAAATATATTTTCAAAACGTTTTACGAATCCGAAATCACCGAATTTTACGAACGAAAAAACTGACAATGCATAGTCGTAACTTTGTTATTTTTTGACCGATTTTACTAATTCTTTTTTCTTTGAATACCTTGAAAAAAATCATTTTCATCTGCAGTTTCGCATTTTCCAATTTCGAAAATTCGTCGCTGTGATTTCGAACCGGAAGTTTAGACCAATTTGAGAACTTCTTTAATAGTTGTACGATTTTCATGAAATTTAGTGTATAAGTAGATGTTACCGATGTGACTTCAAAAATATAATTATAAATGTTCTAAATTATCTCCCCTTGACGAAATTAAGGATCAAAGTTTTCAAAAAAATCGTCGAAATATAGGTCAGAATGACCTATTTTTTTTTTTTGATACTAGACAAGTAATTACTGATTCGTACACAAAATATGGAGTTTGTCGATCGAACCGGAAGTGCCACCATCTTTAAACGTGAAAAATCAAAAAGGCTTTTTTGCTATTTTACTTACAGACTCGGGAGTTATATTTTCAGAATCCTTGAAGGAATGCCTAAAAATCTATCGGATCCGAATTTTGATTTCGGTCACGTGATGGTCACCATTTTGAATTGAAAATGAAAAATAGAAGCAATTTGAAGGGCCGGGACTTTGGAACACAATAACTCTCCTTCTAATTAAGCTAGAATGTTCAAACTTGGTGTAGACGTTCACTAGGTCAATGTCATGATTGAGTTCAAAGATGAGCATTTTCTGCTTAGGGTAAGCAGAGATAAGGATGCTGATTTGTTGATTCTTTAGGGCACGATAACTTCGGTTATAATGAAGGGAGGGCGATGAAACTTTTGTCAATAGAGAGTCTAATAGCTAGCCTGTTGTTTGAAATCATTGTATCAGTTTTTTTAAATATCAGGGATAGCCGAAAAAAAGAGATTGAAAATCCAAAAAGTCGTATTTTTACAATTTGGAGCATGTTTAGAGGTCTTTCTCGTAAAGTCAACATAATATTTTTTGGGAACTTCTTCTACAAAGAGTCTTATTGGTAGTCTTTTATATGAAACCATCGATCAACAGTCCAACATATCTGGAGTAGAAGAACAAAAGGATCGAAAATTGAAAACGGCACCCTTTCATTGTTAAGCGAAACATGCAGTGTGGGTGACTACAATCTACACATTTAGTCATCGTATAGAGCTTATTCAACAGTATCGAATTCCAACTGCTTAGGGATATTTTACGTGCACTCCAATGTGTACACGGGACCTTGGTGTTTCATCCCATCCGAACGACTAGACAGCTGTGCTTGTCAGGCCCTCCGTTCTGCCTCACTGACAACGGGGAACCACGCCGGGAAATCAAGATGAACTTTCTCCGTGCAGAACTTTCAATTCAGGCCAAACGTTTATTGCACACGATTAAGCTGGTCAGTTGTAATAATCGGTTGGCAATTAAAGTGCCGTGCACATTAAACTGTTAAAACAGAAAATTTCGCCCGGTTGAAATGTTTCTTGCTACAAGTCAGCAATTTTCCGAATTCAGGGATGCTGAATGGTTAGCATGTGCGCGCTGTATCGTAACGTCTGTCATTGAGTCAACGAGCGTCGTTTCGATCTCCAGGTTGCATGTGACATGAAGTATGATGTCCAACCTCGTGGGTTTTCTCCGTGTCCTTCGGTTTCCTCCCAAAGACTAAAGACCAGTAAGCGCAAGGGGAGTTTTTAAATAAAATTAAACAACATATGTTAGTCACAAAATGACCTAGTTTGTGTCGAATGGACATTAGGCCGCATTTCTCTCTTTCTCTTTTATTTTTAAAGTTTTGTAATAATCGGTTGGTAATCAAAGGTACTGTAAAAGTGATAAAACAGAAAATTTCGCCCGGTTGTAATGTTGCTCACTTTAAAGTCAGCAATTTGCAGATTTTAAGGGGCAAACGTTTATTGCGAACGCTTAAGCTGGTCAGGGGGAGCTTATTTTTAAAAGTTTTGTAATATTCGGTTGATAACTAAAGGTACCATGCAAATTAAACTGTTCAAATAGAAAATTTGGGCCGGTTGAAATGTTTCTCGCTGTAGGTCAGCAATTTGCCGATTTTAGGGAGGTTGCGTGGCTGAATGGTTAGCACGTGCGCTCTGTATCAAAACGTCTGTCATTGAGTCAACTGGCGTTGTTTCGATTTCTTGGTTGTACGTGACAAGGAGTATGGTCGCCTGTCCAACCTCGTAGGCCGTAACGCCGCTGCCCGGGTAAAATTTCCCTCATTGCACACTTTATGGCATATGCCAGTCTTCATTAGCCCATTTTAGGAGCAGAACAGTAGGACGTTAAACCCCATTCAATTTCATTTCATTTTCTCTATGTTGCTTATTTATTATAGTGGATAAATATTTTTCTGGTTCTAGCAATTATTTGATTTCTGCATAGAAATCTTGCTTTGGCCAGTTTTTTTTTATTGCAGAGTGCCATTCTTGTATAATTCAGTCTATGATCCTTTGTTTAAAACATGCTTAAGAAGTCGTCATGATTTCCTACTTATAACCAAACATATTGGAAATATTTGTCTGGCATTATTAAATCCTAATTTTATTGGTCTTATTGGTCTTAACTTTCATTTAACTATGAACAACCCTTAACGTGTCTCTTTAAAACTATTAAGTACTCTAAAATAGTAGCTCAACCTTTTGACCTAAACTCATTAATTTACCATTTTGTTGTGAGCGACTTCTTATTCTTCCTATATGACATATTGCACGTGTCGGATTTCAAAGGGGGGGGGGGTGGATGGCTGAATGGCTAGCACGCGCGCCTGTCATTGAGTTAACTAGCGTGTTTTCGAATGCCCGGTTGTACGTGACAAGGAGTAAGGTCGCCTGTCCAACCTGACATTTTTATTTTTTTTTCCCGCCATTTTCTTTTCATTTTCTCATCCGTCTCATTACAGTAATACAAGTTTCAGTTATTTCCCTTTAGTTTTCAGATTATCGTTATGCCTGGGTGCAATGTTTCATACTATATTTAGTCTTGTAACTTCGCGAGTTTTTGACCAATTTTGATAATTTTTTCTTCTTATCCTTTTATTTAGGATACTTGATACAATCAATGACACGTGACGATGAATATGAAAGCTTTCATATCTGCATGGGACAGTAGCAGATCTAGTTATTATTATTTTTTTTTTTGTGTATTTTCTGCAAATCGGATTTCTCAGAATCTAACCATAGGATCTTTCTGAAACTTTGACCTACCCCCCTATAAATGGGGTGCGAACCTTGATTAAATATATTTTCAAAACGTTTTACGAATCCGAAATCACCGAATTTTACGAACGAATGCATTTGACCTACAATGCTGTAACTTTGTGACTATTTGACCTATTTAATTAATTCTTTTTTCTATGAGTACCTTGAGACATTTACTTCAAATCTGCAATTTCGGATTTTCGAATTTCGAAAATTCGTCGCTGTGATTTCGAACCGGAAGTTTAGACCAACTCGACAACTTCTTTAGTAGTTGTACGATTTTCATGAAATTTAATATGTAAGTAAACCTTAATGGTGCGACTTGAAAAATGACTTTAGAAATTTTCTAAATTATCTCCCCTTGGAGAAATTGAGGATCGAAATTTTCAAAAAAATCGACGAAATATAGGTCAAATCATCTTGATTTTTTTTTTGGTTACTGGCTGCGAGACCACTGATTCGTACACAAAAATTGGAGTTTGTAGCTCAACCCGGAAGTGCCACCATCTTGAAATGTAAAAACCTCAAACGCCATTTTGCTATTTTACTTACAGACACGGGAATTATATTTTCTGAATCCTTGGAGGAAGGCCTAAAAAACGTCGGGAGTAGAATTTTCATTTAGGTCAACTGGAAGTCACCATTTTGAATTGAAAATGAAAAATGGAAGCAATTTAAAGGGCCGAGTTTTTGGAACACAATAACTCTCCTTCTAATTAAGCTAGAATGTTTAAACTTGGGGTAGGCGTTCACTAGGTCAATGTCATGATTGGGTGTAAAGATGAGCATTTTCTGACTGGGGTAAGCAGAGATAAGCATGCTGATTTGTTGATTCTTTAGGGCACAATAACTTCGGTTATAATGAAGGGAGGGTGGTGAAACTCTTGTCAATCTAGAGTACTCTTGTCAATATAGAGTCTCATAGCTAGCCTGTTGTGTGAAATCATTGTATCATTTTTTTTTAAATATCAGGGATAGCAGAAAAAAAGAGATCGAAAATCCAAAAAGTCGTATTTTTACGATTTAGAGCATTTTTAAAGGTCCTTTTCTCTTAAAGTCAACATAATATTTTTAGGGAACTTCTTGTACAAAGAGTCTTATCGGTAGTCTTTTATATGAAACCATCGATCAACAGTCCAAAATATCAGGAGTAGAAGAATAAAAGGATCGAAAATTGAAAACGGCACCCTTTCATTGTTAAGCAAAACATGCAGTGTGGGTGGCTACAATTTGCACATTTAGTCATCGTATAGAGCTTATTCAACATTATCGAATTCCAACTGCTAAGGAATCTTTTCCGTGCACTCCAATGTGTACACGCCGGTGGGAGGACACGCCAAAAAATCGAGATGAACTTTCTCGGCCAATGCAGGGATCGAACACCCGACCTCCTGGCTAGCAGGTCAACGCCTTCGCCACATAGTGTGTACACCCATCGTACATTTCATCTGTCAAATCAAAGCATTTCATTGCATTAGACCAATAATTAATTATTCTTAATTTGAAACTTTATTTTAGTATTATTAAATCCTCATTTTATTGGTAGACGTTCGTCTTATTTAAAGTTAAACTATGAACATCCCTTAACGTGTCTCTTTAAAACAATTAAATACTCTAAAACAGTAGCTCAACCTTTTGACCTAAGCTCATTAATTTACCATTTTGTATGTGAGCGACTTGTTATTCTTCTTATATGACATATTGCACGTGTCCGATTTCAAAGGGGAGTTTGGTGGCTGAATGGTTAGCACGCGCGCGCTGTATCATAAAGCCTGTCATTGAGTCAGCTAGCGTGTTTTCGAATCTCCGGTCGTACCTGAGAAGGAGTAAGGTCGCCTGTCCATCTTGGTGGGTTTTCTTCATTTCCTCCGGTTTCCTTCCACTGCTAAAGACCTCTACGCACAAGCGAAATATTGAAATAAAATCGAACTATATGTTAGTCCCGAAATGATCTAGTTTGGGACACAATAACTCTCTTTCTAATTCAGCTAGACTTGGTGTGGGTGTTTATTAGGCCAATACCTTGATGACTCTGGAACACAATAACTCTTTTTCTAATTGGGGTACAATGTTCAAACTTGGTATAGGCATTCACTTAGTCAATGTCTTGATGAAGTTCGAAGTAGAATTTTGATTTAGGTCAACTGGTAGTCACCATTTTGAAGTGAATATGAAACATAGTGAAAAGTCGACATTTACGGACTTGTAAACAAACACAATAGAGCATAGTATGTTCAATGCGTCTCCTATGTCTGACATTAATACATTTCAAGATAGTCGGGATACGGTATTTGAATATTTCAAAAATTCGATTTTTGCCTTTGATGTTTTTCGTGCTGACAAAATTCTTTACGAGTGAAAAATCACATTAACTTTACTAGATTGTGACCGATTTTAATGATTTTTTTTCCTTGTTCGGATTATTCATATGACCCATGACATGTGACAGGAAGTAACTGTGAATATGAAAGCTTTCATATCTGCATGGTACAGTAGCAGATCTAGTTATTATTATTATTATTTTTTTTTGTGTGTATTTTCTGCAAATCGGATTTCTCAGAATCTAACCATAGGATCTTTCTGAAACTTTGACCTACCCCCCACCCATAAATGGGGTGCGAACCTTGATTAAATATATTTTCAAAACGTTTTACGAATCCGAAATCACCGAATTTTACGAACGAATGCATTTGACCTACAATGCTGTAACTTTGTGACTATTTGACCTATTTAATTAGTTCTTTTTTCTATGAGTACCTTGAGACATTTACTTCAAATCTGCAATTTCGGATTTTCGAATTTCGAAAATTCGTCGCTGTGATATCGAACCGGACGTTTAGACCAACTCGACAACTTCTTTAGTAGTTGTACGATTTTCATGAAATTTAATATGTAAGTAAACCTTAATGATGCGACTTGAAAGATGACTTCAGAAATTTTCTAAATTATCTCCCCTTGAAGAAATTGATCGAAATTTTCAAAAAAATCGACGAAATATAGGTCAAATCATCTTGAATTTTTTTTTGGTTACTAGTTCCGAGACCACTGATTCGTACACAAAAAATGGAGTTTGTAGCTCAACCCGGAAGTGCCACCATCTTGAAATGTAAAAACCTCAAACGCCATTTTGCTATTTTACTTACAGACACGGGAATTATATTTTCTGAATCCTTGGAGGAAGGCCTAAAAAACGTCGGGAGTAGAATTTTCATTTAGGTCAACTGGGAGTCACCATTTTGAATTGAAAATGAAAAATAGAAGCAATTTGAAGGGCCTAGTTTTTGGAACACAATAACTCTCCTTCTAATTAAGCTAGAATGTTTAAACTTGGGGTAGACGTTCACTAGGTCAATGTCATGATTGAGTGTAAAGATGAGCATTTTCTGCCCGGGGTAAGCAGAGATAAGCATGCTGATTTGTTGATTCTTTAGGGCACAATAACTTCGGTTATAATGAAGGGAGGGTGGTGAAACTCTTGTCAGTCGAGAGTCTAATAGCTAGCCTGTTGTGTGAAATCATTGTATCATTTTTTTTAAACATCAGGGATAGCAGAAAAAAGAGATCGAAAATCCAAAAAGTGGTATTTTTACGATTTAGAGCATATTTAAAGGTCCTTTTCTCTTAAAGTGAACATAATATTTTTGGGGAACTTCTTGTACAAAGAGTCTTATCGGTAGTCTTTTATATGAAACCATCGATCAACAGTCCAAAATATCAGGAGTAGAAGAATAAAAGGATCGAAAATTGAAAACGGCACCCTTTCATTGTTAAGCAATACATGCAGTGTGGGTGGCTACAATCTGCACATTTAGTCATCGTATAGAGCTTATTCAACATTATCGAATTCCAACTGCTAAGGAATCTTTTACGTGCACTCCAATGTGTACACGCCGGTGGGAGGACACGCCAGAAAATCGAGATGAACTATCTCGGCCGATGCAGGGATCGAACACCCGACCTCCTGGCTAGCAGGTCAACGCCTTCGCCACATATATTGTGGACACCCATCGCACATTTCATCCGTCAAATCAAAGCATTTCATTGCATTAGACCAATAATTAATTATTCTTAATTTGAAACTTTATTTTAATATTATTAAATCCTCATTTTATTGGTAGACGTTCGTCTTATTTAAAATTAAACTTTCATTTAACTATGAACAACCCTTAACGTGTCTCTTAACAAAACAATTAAATACTCTAAAATAGAAGTTCAACCTTTTGACCTAAGCTCATTAATTTACCATTTTGTATGTGAGCGACTTGTTATTCTTCTTATATGACATATTGCACGTGTCTGATTTCAAAGGGGAGTTTTGTGGCTGAATGGTTAGCACGCGCGCGCTGTATCATAAAGCCTGTCGTCGAGTCAGCTAGCGTGTTTTCGAATCTCCGGTCGTACCTGACAAGGAGTAAGGTCGCCTGTCCATCTTGGTGGGTTTTCTTCATTTCCTTCGGTTTCATTCCACTGCCAAAGACCTCTACGCGCAAGCGAAATATTGAAATAAAATCGAACTATATGTTAGTCCCGAAATGATCTAGTTTGGGACACAATAACTCTCTTTCTAATTCAGCTAGACTTGGTGTGGGTACATGTATTTATTAGGCCAATACCTTGATGACTCTGGAACACAATAACTCTTCTTCTAATTGGGGTACAATGTTCAAACTTGGTATAGGCATTCACTAGGTCAATGTCTTGATGAAGTTCGAAGTAGAATTTTGATTTAGGTCAACTGGTAGTCACCATTTTGAAGTGAATATGAAACATAGTGAAAAATCGACATTTACGGACTTGTAAACAAACACAATAGAGCATAGTATGTTCAATGCGTCTCCTATGTCTGACATTAAAGGACAATATTGGTGCCAGTCATTATCACATATGAGATAGAACTGATTAAACACTTTCCAAATATAATATTAACACAGAGATCATCGCTACCATAGAGGAGTAATAAAGGATTCATGAATCGGAAGTGACGAACGCCAAAGGAAAACACGAGTTATCTCTCTATGTGAATGACTGAAGTGACGAGGGATGACAGATAAACGGCCGAATTTCTGCTCACTAATAATTCTTTTGAAGACAAAAAGTTGTTATATGGGACCGCAAGAGATTATCTGACGATACAATAAAGTACTTAAGTGTCATAAGATAAGAGAACACGGGGAAAAATAGAAATACTCCGTACAGCCCCTGGTTTTTATTCATTATATAGGGGAGACCGGGGCACATTGAACCGCTTTGTTCACATACATGTTTGTCCTCATTTCATATCAAATGTTTTTATTAGAAGATCTCTTTATTTCATGATCAAAATTTAAAAAAAAAAAATCAATATGCCCTCTTATATGTATTGTATAGATTAGACATGCATATATGAACTTAAGTACAAGAATTTCCTAGGTAACATGTATGGAAAAATTTTCTCTTTTAAGCGCTTTTTGAAAAATTCACTGCCTAAAAAAATAAATGACAGCATGTGGCTTATTGATGGAAAAATGGGTCTAAGAAATTATCTCACTTCTGTATAGTGTTGGGTTGTATAGTAGTATTTATAAAGGATATATACAACTGGTAGTAGTTTTTTTCTTTGATGTCCATCGCAGTTATATCTTATAACAACCTCTCGTGACGTCATCAGAGGTTGATATATTCGGTTCATATCAACCGCTGATGACGTCCTGAGAGGTTGATATTTCATATCAACCGCTGATGACGTCATTACAGGTCGATATATTCGGCTCATATCAACCGCGCTTGACGTAGATGATCGAAATAATACAAAGAACACAGAAATAAAATTTTATTCTTTTGACAATAAAAAAAAATTGTTTTGGTACAGTTTGTAGCAAGCATTCAGGACCTAAATAGACGGCGTACTTATCGGCTTATTTAAATCGGTTATCCACACTCCAGTCCATGTCTAAGATATCTTTCAGAATTTTCTTTCTGTCCAAATCATTTCTCCACACATCCCAAGACGTGAAAGTATTTATCACCCAAGAGTTCCTTTGTACAGTATTTTTGGCTACGGCTACAATCCACTCAAAACAGTCGGTCAAATCTTTCTCTGAACATACCAAAAAGTAACCTTCAGTCACGGTTCATGGTCAGAATTGTCGGAAAAGATTGCCTTTTGATCCAAGTTTTCTTCAGACTTTGTATAGATCCTCATCATAGTTGCATTCACATCTATTATATCGTCAATATGATGACTAAAAAGGATTGATTATTCGTCTGACTTCGTTTTACTATCCATTTTGTTTTAGCTTTCTTCAGTTCAATTACTACAAAATGGCGATTGTATAAACAAACACGTCACGTGCTGTCGAGCAATTAACCAATCACTGTTGCCTTTTTTTAGAAGAGTCCATTAAATTTAAGTGTGAACGTTGTATATGTCAGATATAAACCTACTCTCCCTCGGATTGATATGATAGAGAACACTTGGGCTGCGCCCGCGTGTTCTCTATCATATCAACCTCGGGTAGGTTAATATCCTATACATATCCATGGTGGTTCAATGTGCCCCTGTCTCCCCTTCCTGATAAAAACATGGTAATGCACGGACTTTTAATCTGTTTTTCTTTCCTGTTCTCTTATCTAGTGGCAGTCCATTCTTTTTATGAATTGTAAGATATTCTCTCACAGTGTCACACAGCAACTTTAGGTCTTCGAGGGAATTATTAGTGAGCAGATATTCGCCCATGTATCTGTTATCACTAGTCACTTAAGTTAGTTATATAGAGGGATAACTCGTGTTTTCCTTTGGCGTTCGTCACTTCCGATTCATGAATCCTTTATTACTTCTCTATGGTAGCGATGATCTCTGTGTTAATATTATATTTGGAAAGTGATTAATCAGTTCTATCACATATGTGATAATGACTGGCACCAATATTGTCCTTTAATATATTTCAGGATAGTCGGGATACGGTATTTGAATATTTCAAAAATTCGATTTTTGCCTTTGATGTTTTTCGTGCTGACAAAATTCTTTACGAGTTAAAAATCACATTAACTTTACTAGATTGTGACCGATTTTAATGATTTTTTTCCTTGTTCGGATTATTCATATGACCCATGACATATGACAGGAAGTGACTGTGAATATGAAAGCTTTCATATCTGCATGTGACAGTAGCAGATCTAGTTATTATTTTTTTTGTGTGTGTGTTTTCTGCAAATCGGATTTCTCAGAATCTATCCATAGGATCTTTCTGAAATTTTGACCTACCCCCCCCCCCCAAAAAAAAAATGGGGTGCGAACCTTGATTAAATATATTTTCGAAACGTTTTACGAATCAGAAATCACCGAATTTTACGAACGAAAAAAAATGACAATGCATAGTCGTAACTTTGTTATTTTTTGACCGATTTTACTAATTCTTTTTTCTTTGAATACCTTTAAAAAAATCATTTTCATCTGCAGTTTCACATTTTCGAATTTCGAAAATTCGTCGCTGTGATTTCGAACCGGAAGTTTAGACCAATTTGACAACTTCTTTAATAGTTGTACGATTTTCATGAAATTTAGTATCTAAGTAGATCTTACCGATGTGAATTCAAAAATATAATTAGAAATTTTCTAAATTATCTCCCCTTGACGAAATTAAGGATCAAAATTTTCAAAAAAATCATCGAAATATAGGTCAGAATGACCTGATTTTTTTTTTTTGGATACTAGATAAGTAATTACTGATTTGTACACAAAATATGGAGTTTGTCGATCGAACTGGAAGTGCCGCCATATTTAAAAGTGAAAAATCAATAAGGCTTTTTTGCTATTTTACTTACAGACTCGGGAGTTATATTTTCTGAATCCTTGTAGGAAGGCCTAAAAATGTCGCCACTAGAATTTTGATTTCGGTCACGTGATGGTCACCATTTTGAATTGAAAATGAAAAATAGAAGCAATTTGAAGGGTCGGGACTTTGGAACACAATTACTCTTCTTCTAATTAAGCTAGAATGTTCAAACTTGGTGTAGACTTTCACTAGGTCAATGTTATGATTGAGTTTAAAGATGAGCATTTTCTGCTTAGGGTAAGCAGAGATAAGCATGCTAATTTGTTGATTCTTTAGGGCACGATAACTTCGGTTATAATGAAGGGAGGGCGGTGAAACTTTTGTCAATAGAGAGTCTAATAGCTAGCCTGTTGTGTGAAATCATTGTATTATTTTTTCTAAATATCAGGGATAGCCGAAAAAAAGAGATTGAAAATCCAAAAAGTCGTATTTTTACAATTTGGAGCATGTTTAGAGGTCTTTCTCGTAAAGTCAACATACTATTTTTTGGGAACTTCTTCTACAAAGAGTCTTATTGGTAGTCTTTTATATGAAACCATCGATCAACAGTCCAACATATCAGGAGTAGAAGAACAAAAGGATCGAACATTGAAAACGGCACCCTTTCATTGTTAAGCGAAACATGCAGTGTGGGTGACTACAATCTACACATTTAGTCATCGTATAGAGCTTATTCAACAGTATGGAATTCCAGCTGCTTAGGGATATTTTACGTGCACTCCAATGTGTACACGGGACCTTGGTTTTTCGTCCCATCCGAAGGACTAGACAGCTGTGCTTGTCAGGCCCTCCGTTCTGCCTCACTGACAAGGGGGAACCACGCCGGGAAATCGAGATGAACTTTCTCCGTGCAGAACTTTCAATTCAAGCCAAACTTTTATTGCATACGATTAAGCTGATCAGTTGGAGCTTATTTTCAAAAGTTTTGTAATAATCGGTTGGTAATTAAAGTACCATGCACATTAAACTGTTAAAACAGAAAATTTCGCCCGGTTGAAATGTTTCTTGCTATACGTCAGCAATTTTCCGAATTCAGGGAGGCTGAATGGTTAGCATGTGCGCGCTGTATCGTAACGTCTGTCATTGAGTCAACGGGCGTCGTTTCGGTCTCGTAACGACGCTGTCCGATCAAAATTTAGTTAATTCAGTAGGCGCAGACAGATAGGTCGTTAAAACCATTTCTGTTCAGTTCATTCCATTTCCTTAAATCTATGAAAGTTGTGTGAATTGGGAATCGCGTATTACTCAACAGTTTCAGGGGAGATAAGCCGTCTTTGAGATTGGAAATCAATTTTTGATATCGACTGTGTATGATTGCCACTAGATCGATTGTGATTCAGGTTCTAATCAGTTTGGATTGAAGAATCGGGGTGGTATATGTGTGTGTGATGGGGTGGGGGTGGTGACACAAGACGCTATATCCCATTCGCAACCACACACCTAACAAATGCAGGGTATAGGTTGCGATCAGTTCTTTCAAGATTTTCATATATTTAAGCCACATTATTACACGCCTCATCTGAAAATGTCTGTGTTAGTGTAGATAAATGTTGACCAAATAACATCTTTCACCATTTTGACTTTCAGTTACAGAACTAGCATAGGGGCGTTTTAAGGTTTATCATGGCGGAGGCTGTACTATTTTGAGGGCCCTCTGTCGCGAGGGGAGGTTCTTGATTGATGATTGTCATGCCAATGCAATGGCTGCATTCTCATTCAGTAGTGGATTCGACAGTAACAGTGTATAGAAAACGATTGAGTTGGACTTGGGGGCCCTTTCCCTTGGCCCTAGGGACCATTTTGTCATTCGTGGGACCCTTTTGTCGGTCTTTAGAGCCCTCCCTAACTAGGGTACATTTTCATTTTCGCTTCGGTTTTAGCATTTTTCTCCCGTTTTATTTTTTCAACTGCTTTGATTTTTTTCGCGGGGAGGCTGGCGCCTCCACCGCCTCAGTTATAAAACGCTTTTGAACTAGCAGTACTTTTGACATAATACCGTTTTTTCCAGTAATGGTAACTCACTCGTTTCTTCAAGAATCATTCGGCATTCCAGGTATGCTACATTCTATTCGCTGTCTTCCATATGAATGGTAAGATGAGACCTGTTTGTGGGAAAAACCCTAAACAATATGCGAGGGTGGAATAATTGTACATTACTTTAAGGTTTGCGTGAAGTAATTGACATATCGAAATTACAGTTATATGCACTGAATAACCATGACACGGAGAGAGAGCGAGAGAGAGAGAGAGAGAGAGAGAGAGAAATGGGGTTTAACGTCCACTCGACGCAAACTAAGTCATTTTGGGACTAACATATGGTTTAATTTTATTTCAATAATCTGCTTGCGCATATTAACAGTAGGAGGAAACCGCAGGTCCCGGGGTAAACCCAGGAGATTGGACAGGCGAGATTGTAGGCTAGGGTTAGGGTAAGCGCTAAGGTTAGGTCTTGGGTTAGGATTAGAATTAGCGATATCCCTATTTACATCTCGTGACCTTTGACCAAACGTAATGAAGACAGGATGTGACGTATATATGCACATTGAGGTTATCAAGCTATAGACCGGACTAGTAGTAAGCTATAAACGGATAAATAACAAGAGTTTATATGTATATTATTTTATTAAATTTATATATATCTTAACTCCCTGATTTACGTATATACATTATGCATGAACAATAGAAACTATATACTAGTATATATAAGTATTAAAGCTATGGTAATATTATGCTATCAAATAGCCGTATTGTCTTAATATTTGTTGTAACCGCAACCTTGATAGTTATTGTAAGAAGGATAACGGTTGTAGTTGTTGTATCCGTTACCGTATCCGTTGTTATTGTAGTTGTTATATCCCTTCCCATATTCGTTGTTATTGTGGCCATTGTTGTAACCGTTGTTGTAATTGTAGGGGCCGTTGTAACTATTGTATCCTTTATTATTGTATTGGTTGTACTTATAGTCCGTTGTTGTATCGGTTGTATGGCCCGTTGTTGTACCCGTTGTAGTTGTATGATTGTTTGTAAGCTGCAATCTTTGCATGTCCAACAAGTCCGTTTCCAATTATACCGTGTCCGAAACCGTTACCAACGATACCATGACCAATTCCGTGTCCAACAATACCGTGTCCGATACCGTTACCAGCGATGTCATGCCCAATGCCGTTACCAATCTTTCCATGTCCAATAAGTCCGTGTCCGATTCCGTTTCCAATGATACCATGTCCGATACCGTTACCAACGATACCATGACCAATTCCGTTTCCAACAATACCGTGTCCGATACCTTTACCAACGATGCCATGCCCAATGCCGTTACCAATCTTTCCATGTCCAATAAGTCCGTGTCCGATTCCGTTTCCAATGATACCATGTCCGATAACGTTACCAACGATACCATGACCAATTCCGTTTCCAACAATACCGTGTCCGATACCGTTACCAACAATACCATGACCAATTCCGTTACCAATAACACCGACTTTGCCAACAGCTACTATTCCGTGTCTGAGTCGGTTTCCTTGGATACCATGTCCAATACCATGGTTGAGTCCGTTGCCAATAGCTCCTACACCAACAAGACCATGTCCAACACCGGCATGTCCTCTTCCAAATCCTTGACCATTTCCGTTACCAAAGACACCAACACCATGTCCGAAACCGTGTCCGATTTTAGCATCGATGTATTGGGAAGCAGCTACTGTCAAACAGCGAAAGCGACGAAAGCCCGAAAAAGAAAAAAAAAACATGTGTTTTACAGAAATAACCGTAGATTTGATTCCATACTAAAAAAAAAATCGCGAGGTTTATTTATAACCAAAAACTTGACAATCAAGAAATTTTACTGTGCCGCCATTATTTAGTACATGGCGTTACCAGGCAAAATCACAAATAATGTTCAACTCTGGGTAATAATTTACACTTTTTATAATTTACCCTTCTGGCCCTAGTATGAATATAAAACTGCCTTTAATACAATGTCAAGGGCGATAAGCAATAATACAACAGTTACGATGCAAAACCATGTTCAACCCTCGATTTCTACCAGTTTTAAATATAAAGATGGACCTATGGGTATGAATGCCAAGTGCGTGCGATAAGCAATCATATAAAAAATTAGTATGTAATGAAACTTATTAGTGCTACACCAAATTAGATATCAGGTTTCTTGTCTAGAAATTTCAAGTATATCCCATCTGGGTCACGATCCTTGTCACTACATACCGCTAATTGGAAGTATTTAAGATTATTTAGTCAACAAGTTAAATTTACTCTCTGTAGATTGTTACAATGTTTTACTGTATTAGCCCAGTCTGTACAGAACAGAGGGGCGAAAAAGCAAGTCCCATTTAAGATTTCAGGGACCGGGTATGCTTATCTTAAAACTTCAAAGATTTGAAATCTTATACGGAGTAGGGCAAAAGTCCTACTTTATACACCGACTGGACCATTGAAGACAAACAGATAGATTTTGCCCGGACATCTGTATCACGATATACTCTATCAAAGAATCTTTTACGTGCACGCCAATGTGCACACTGAACATTGCTTTTCGTCCCATCCTGACAATTAGACACTATTCCCTGTCAGACCGGGCAGACCTACTGTCCTGTACAGCTAACAAGGGCAGTCAAGCCTGTACAATTGACTTTCTGGTCAAACCCCGGGAGAGAGCCCAAGACCTACTGGTTAGTTAATCAGTGTCTCTTATCACTGAGCCACCATGATCCCCATACATTAAAAACATGGAGTTCGTAGATGAGCATTTTATGCTTATGGTATGCAGAGATAAGCAATTAGATTGGTTGATGATTTCGGACACTTTCACTTCAGTCAGAGTGATGAAACTTGGTGTATAGTTTCATTACATCAATACCTTGAATACGTTCGACAATGAGCATTGTCTACCATGGATAAGCAGAGCGATGAGCAATTTGATTGGTCGAGAATATGAAACAAAATAACTCTCCTTCTAATTGGGGCAGAATGTTCAATCTTGGTGAAGGCGTTCATTAGGTCAGTGCCATGAAGGAGTGTGAAGATGAGCATTGTCTGCTTACAGTAAGCAGAGATAAGCAATCTGATTGGTTGATTCTTTGGGGCACGATAACTTTGGTTATAATGAAGTGAGATTGACAAAATTCCAAATATAGATTCATTATGTCATTACCTTGACTAAGTTTGATGTTGAGAATTTCTGCGTAGATTTAGGAGCAATAAGCAATTTGACTGATCCCATTGGAACATAACACCTCTGTTTTTAATTAAGGTAGAATTTGAACCGGTTGAATTGTTTCTCGTTATAACTCGATGAGTTTTTGGCGTATTTCATTAATTCTTTTTCCTTTTTAAGATTCTTTATATAACTCATGAGATGCGACATAAACTGACCGTGAATATGAAAGCTTTAATATCTGCTTAGCAGATCTAGTTATTAAGCTTTCATATGTATTACATATGAAAGCTTATTGTTTCTGTTAAAGTTATTACTATTATTATTTATTTTTTTTGGGTGTTTTCTGCAAATCGGATTTCTCAGAATCTATCCATAGGATCTTTCTGAAATTTTGACCTACCCCCCCCAAAAATGGGGTGCGAACCTTGATTAAATGTATTTTCAAAACGTTTTACGAATCCGAAATCACCGAATTTTACGAACGAATGCATTTGACCTACAATGCTGTAACTTTGTGACTATTTGATCTATTTTACTAATTCTTTTTTCTTTGAGTATCCTAAGAAATTTACTTCAAATCTGCAATTTCGGATTTTCGAATTTCGAAAATTCGTCGCTGTGATTTCGAACCGGAAGTTTACACCAACTCGACAACTTCTTTAGTAGTTGTACGATTTTCATGAAATTTAATATGTAAGTAGACCTTAATGATGCGACTTGAAAAATGACTTTAGAAATTTTCTAACTTATCTCCCCTTGGTGAAATTAAGGATCAAAGTTTTCCAAAAAATCGTCGAAATATAGGTCAGAATGACCTAGTTTTTTTTTCGATACTAGACAAGGAATTACTGATTCGTACACAAAATATGGAGTTTGTCGATCGAACCGGAAGTGCCACCATCTTTAAATGTGAATCAATAAGGCTTTTTTGCTATTTTACTTACAGACTCGGGAGTTATATTTTCTGAATCCTTGTAGGAAGGCCTAAAAAATGTCGCGAATAGAATTCTGATTTAGGTCAACCGGGAGTCACCATTTTGAATTGAAAATGAAAAATAGAAGCAATTTGAAGGGCCGAGACTTTGGAGCACAATAACTCTCCTTCTAATTAAGCTAGAATGTTCAAACTTGTTGTAGACGTTCACTAGGTCAATGTTATGATTGATTTCAAAGATGAGCATTTTCTGCTTAGGGTAAGCAGAGATAAGCATGCTGATTTGTTGATTCTTTGGGAGACGATAACTTCGGTTATAATGAAGCGAGGGCGGTGAAACTTTTGTCAATATAGAGTCTAATAGCTAGCCTGTTGTGCGAAATCATTGTATCATTTTTTTTTAAATATCAGGGATAGCCGAAAAAAAAGAGATTGAAAATCGTATTTTTACAATTTGGAGCATGTTTACAGGTCTTTCTCGTAAAGTCAACATACTATTTTTGGGAACTTCTTCTACAAAGAGTCTTATTGGTAGTCTTTTATATGAAACCATCGATCAACAGTCCAACATATCAGGAGTAGAAGAACAAAAGGATCGAACATTGAAAACGGCACCCTTTCATTGTTAAGCGAAACATGCAGTGTGGGTGACTACAATCTACGCATTTAGTCATCGTATAGAGTTTATTCAACAGTATCGAATTCCAACTGCTTAGGGATATTTTACGTGCACTCCAATGTGTACACGGGACCTTGGTTTTTCGTCCCATCCGAAAGACTAGACAGCTGTGCTTGCCAGGCCCTCCGTTCTGCCTCACTGACAAGGGGAACCACGCCGGGAAATCGAGATGAACTTTTTCCGTGCAGAACTTTCAATTCAGGCAAAACGTCTATTGTATACGATTAAGCTGGTCAGTTGGAGCTTATTTTCAAAAGTTTTGTAATAATCGGTTGGTAATTAAAGTACCGTGCACATTAAACTGTTAAAACAGAAAATTTCGCCCGGTTGAAATGTTTCTTGCTATAAGTCAGCAATTTTCCGAATTCAGGGAGGCTGGATGGCTGAATGGTTGGCATGTGCTCGCTGTATCGTAACATTTGTCATTGAGTCAACGGGCGTCGTTTCGATCTCCAGGTTGCACGTGACATGGTGTATGATGTCCAACCTCGTGGGTTTTCTCTGTGTTCTTCGGTTTCCTCCCAACGGCTAAAGACCAGTACGTCCAAGGGGAGTTTTTAAATAAAATTAAAAAACATATGTTAGTCCCGAAATGACCTAGTTTGTGTCGAATGGACGTTAGGCCGCATTTCTCTCTTTCTCTTTTTAAAGTTTTGTAATAATCGGTTGGTAATCAAAGGTACTGTGAAAGTGATAAAACAGAAAATTTGGCCCGGTTGTAATGTTTCTCACTTTAAAGTCAGCAATTTGTCGATTTTTAGGGGAAAACATTTATTGCGAACGATTAAGCTGGTCAGGGGGAGCTTATTTTTAAAAGTTTTGTAATATTCGGTTGATAAATAAAGGTACCGTGCAAATTAAACTGTTAAAATAGAAAATTTGGCCCGGTTGAAATGTTTCTCGCTGTAGGTCAGCAATTTGCCGATATTAGGGAGGTTGCGTGGCTGAATGGTTAGCACGTGCGCTCTGTATCATAACGTCTGTGATTGAGTCAACTGGCCTTGTTTCGATTTCTTGGTTGTACGTGACAAGGACTATGGTCGCCTTACCAACCTCGTAGGCCGTAACGCCGCTGCCCGGGTAAAATTTCCCTCATTGCACACTTTATGGCGTATGCCCGTCTTCATTAGCCCATTGTAGGAGCAGAACAGTAGGACGTTAAACCCCATTCAATTTCATTTCATTTTCTCTATGTTGCTTATTTATTATAGTGGATAAATATTTTTCTGGTTCTAGCAATTATTTAATTTCTGCATAGAAATCTCTGGCCAGTTTTTTTATTGCAGAGTGCCATTCTTGTATATTGCAGTCTATGACCCTTTGTTTAAAACATGCTTAAGAAGTCGTCACGATTTCCTACTTATAACCAAACATATTGGAAACCATAATTATATAACATATCTTGGAAGCCCGATTACAGCTATACAAGTTTCAGTTATTTCCCTTTAGTTTAAAGATTATTTTTTGCCCGGGTGCAATGTTTCTCACTACATTTAAATTTGTATCTTTGTGAGTTTTTGACCGATTTTGATATTATGTCTTTATAATTTTCCAAATCTACATATTTAACGTACATATTCAAACAGTTGAGTTCAACCTGATTCAAAAAGTTTTAGTTTTGTTCAAAGTTATCTCATTTAATTTTTCGATGTTTTCTTACCATTTTCATTTCATTTTTCTGAAAGTTTTGAAATCGGAAGTCATCCCGATTACAGCAACACAAGTATCAGTTATTTCCCTTTAGTTTTCAGATTACTCAATGTTTCATACTATATTTAGACTTGTAACTGCGCGAGTTTTTGACCAATTTTGATAGTTTGTTATTCTTATCCTTTTATTTGACATACTTGATATAATCGATGACACGTGACGATGAATATGAAAGCTTTCATATCTGCATGGGACAGTAGCAGATCTAGTTATTTTTTTTTTGTGTGTGTTTTCTGCAAATCGGATTTCTCAGAATCTATCCATAGGATCTTTCTGAAATTTTGACCTACCCCCCCCCCCCCAAAAAAAAAATGGGGTGCGAACCTTGATTAAATATATTTTCGAAACGTTTTACGAATCCGAAATCACCGAATTTTACGAACGAAAAAAATGACAATGCATAGTCGTAACTTTGTTATTTTTTTGACCGATTTTACTAATTCTTTTTTCTTTGAATACCTTTTAAAAAATCATTTTCATCTGCAGTTTCACATTTTCGAATTTCGAAAATTCGTCACTGTGATTTCGAACCGGAAGTTTAGACCAATTTGACAACTTCTTTAATAGTTGTACGATTTTCATGAAATTTAGTATCTAAGTAGATCTTACCGACGTGACTTCAAAAATATAATTAGAAATTTTCTAAATTATCTCCCCTTGACGAAATTAAGGATCAAAATTTTCAAAAAAATCATCGAAATATAGGTCAGAATGACCTGATTTTTTTTTTTTGATACTAGATAAGTAATTACTGATTTGTACACAAAATATGGAGTTTGTCGATCGAACCGGAAGTGCCGCCATATTTAAAAGTGAAAAATCAATAAGGCTTTTTTTGCTATTTTACTTACAGACTCGGGAGTTATATTTTCTGAATCCTTGTAGGAAGGCCTAAAAAATGTCGCGAATAGAATTTTGATTTCGGTCACGTGATGGTCACCATTTTGAATTGAAAATGAAAAATAGAAGCAATTTGAAGGGTCGGGACTTTGGAACACAATTTCTCTCCTTCTAATTAAGCTAGAATGTTCAAACTTGGTGTAGACGTTCACTAGGTCAATGTTATGATTGAGTTTAAAGATGAGCATTTTCTGCTTAGGGTAAGCAGAGATAAGCATGCTAATTTGTTGATTCTTTAGGGCACGATAACTTCGGTTATAATGAAGGGAGGGCGGTGAAACGTTTGTCAATAGAGAGTCTAATAGCTAGCCTGTTGTATGAAATCATTGTATTATTTTTTCTAAATATCAGGGATAGCCAAAAAAAGAGATTGAAAATCCAAAAAGTCGTGTTTTTACAATTTGGAGCATGTTTAGAGGTCTCTTAAAGTCAACATAATATTTTTTGGGAACTTCTTCTACAAAGAGTCTTATTGGTAGTCTTTTATATGAACCATCGATCAACAGTCCAACATATCAGGAGTAGAAGAACAAAAGGATCGAACATTGAAAACGGCACCCTTTCTCTGTTAAGCGAAACATGCAGTGTAGGTGACTACAATCTACACATTTAGTCATCGTATAGAGCTTATTCAACAGTATCGAATTCCAACTGCTTAGGGATATTTTACGTGCACTCCAATGTGTACACGGGACCTTGGTTTTTCGTCCCATCCGAATGACTAGACAGCTGTGCTTGTCAGGCCCTCCGTTCTGCCTCACTGACAAGGGGAACCACGCCGGGAAATCGAGATGAACTTTCTCCGTGCAGAACTTTCAATTCAGGCGAAAACGTTTATTGCATACGATTAAGCTGGTCAGTTGGAGCTTATTTTCAAAAGTTTTGTAATAATCGGTTGGTAATTAAAGTACCGTGCACATTAAACTGTTAAAACAGAAAATTTCGCCCGGTTGAAATGTTTCTTGCTATAAGTCAGCAATTTTCTGAATTCAGGGAGGCTGAATGGCTGAATGGTTAGCGCACTGTATCGTAACGTCTGTCATTGAGTCAACGGGCGTCGTTTCGATCTCGAGGTTGCACGTGACATGGTGTATGATGTCCAACCTCGTGGGTTTTCTCTGTGTTCTTCGGTTTCCTCACAACGGCTAAAGACCAGTACACGCAAGGGGGGGGGGGGGGTAAATAAAATTTAAAAACATATGTTAGTCCCGAAATGACCTAGTTTGTGTCGAATGGACGTTAGGCCGCATTTCTCTTTTTCTCTTTTATTTTTAAAGTTTTGTAATAATCGGTTGGTAATCAAAGGTACTGGAAAAGTGATAAAACAGAAAAATTCGCCCGGTTGTAATGTTTCTCACTTTAAAGTCAGCAATTTGCCGATTTTAAGGGGCAAACGTTTATTGCGAACGCTTAAGCTGATCAGGGGGAGCTTATTTTTAAAAGTTTTGTAATATTCGGTTGATAACTAGGTACCGTGCAAATTAAACTGTTAAAATAGAAAATTTGGCCCGGTTGAAATGTTTCTCGCTGTAGATCAGCAATTTGCCGATTTTAGGGAGGTTGCGTGGCTGAATGGTTAGCACGTGCGCTCTGTATCATAACGTCTGTCATTGAGTCAACTGGCGTTGTTTCGATTTCTTGGTTGTACGTGACAAGGAGTATGGTCGCCTGTCCAACCTCGTAGGCCGTAACCGCCGCTGCCCGGGTAAAATTTCCCCCATTGCACACTTTATGGCATATGCCCGTCTTCATTAGCCCATTTTAGGAGCAGAACAGTCGGACGTTAAACCCCATTCAATTTCATTTCATTTTCTCTATGTTGCTTATTTATTATAGTGGATAAATATTTTTCTGGTTCTAGCAATTATTTAATTTCTGCATAGAAATCTTGCTTTGGCCAGTTTTTTTAGTGCAGATACCATTCTTGTTTAAACAAACATGATCCTTTGTTTAAAACATGCTTAAAAAGTCGACACGATTTCCTACTTATAACCAAACATATTGGAAATATTAGTCTGGCATTATTAAATCCTAATTTTATTGGTCTTATTTAAAATTAAACTTTCATTTAACTATGAACAACCCTTAACGTGTCTCTTTAAAACTATTAAGTACTCTAAAACAGTAGCTCAACCTTTTGACCTAAACTCATTAATTTACCATTTTGTTGTGAGCGACTTCTTATTCCTCCTATATGACATATTGCACGTGTCTGATTTCAAAGGGGGGTTGGGTGGCTGAATGGTTAGCACGCGCGCCTGTCATTGAGTTAACTAGCGTGTTTTCGAATGCCCGGTTGTACGTGACAAGGAGTAAGGTCGCCTGTCCAACCTGCCATTTTTAATTTTTTTTCCCGCCATTTTCATACCATTTTCTCATCCGTCTCATTACAGTAATACAAGTTTCAGTTATTTCCCTTTAGTTTTCAGATTATTGTTATGCCTGGGTGCAATGTTTCATACTATATTTAGACTTGTAACTTCGCGAGTTTTTGACCAATTTTAATAATTTTTTCTTCTTATCCTTTTATTTAGGATACTTGATACAATCAATGACACGTGGCGATGAATATGAAAGCTTTCATATCTGCATGGGACAGTAGCAGATCTAGTTATTATTATTGACGGTACCTTGACAAAAATCATTTTCAACTGCAGTTTCAGATTTTCGAATTTCGAAAATTCGTCGCTGTGATTTCGAACCGGAAGTTGAGACGAACTTGACAACTTCTTTAATAGTTCTACGATTTTCATGAAATTTAGTATATAAGTAGATCTTACCCATGTGACTTCAAAAATATAAAGAGAAATTTTCTAAATTATCTCCCCTTGGTGAAATTAAGGATCAAATTTTTCAAAAAAATCGAAGAAATATAGGTCAGAATGACCCGATGTTTTTTTTTTGGATACTAGATAAGTAAATACTGATTCGTACCCAAAATATTGAGCTTGTGGATTGAACCGGAAGCGCCGCCATCTTGAAACGTGAAAAATCACAAAGGCTTTTTTGCTATTTTACTTACAGACACGGGAGTTATATTTTCTGAATCCTTCAAGGATGGCCTAAAAAACATTCGGAGTAGAATTTTGATTTAGGTCAATTGATGGTCGCCATTTTGAAGTGAAAGTGAAAAATAGAAGCAATTTGAAGGGCTGAGAATTTGGAACACAATAACTCTCCTTCTAATTGAGCTAGAATGTTCAAACTTGGTGTAGACGTTCACTACGTCACTGTCTTGATTGAGTTCAAAGATGAGCATTTTCTGCCTAGGGTAAGCAGAGATAAGCATGCTGATTTGTTGATTCTTTAGGGCACGATGACTTTGGTTATAATGAAGGGAGGGCGATGAAACTCTTGTCAATCGAGAGTCTAATAGCTAACCTGTTGTGTGAAATCATTGTATCATTTTTTCTTAAATGTCCGGGGTAGCCGAAAAAAAGAGATTAAAAATCCAAAGAGTCGTATTTTTTACAATTTGGAGCATGTTTAAAGGTCTTTCTCGTAAAGTAAACATGTGTTTCTTGCAAATCGGATTTCTCAGAATCTAACCATAGGATGTTTCTGAAACTTTGACCTACCCACCCAAAAATGGGTGGTGAGTATTGATTAAATATATTTTCAAAACGTTTAAAGCATTCGAAATCACCGAATTGTACGAACGAGTGAATTTGACCTGCATTACTGTAACTCTGTGACTATTAGACCTATTTTACTAATTCTTTTTTCTTTGAGTACCCTGACAAAAATCATTTTCATCTGCAGTTTCACATTTTCGAATTTCGAAAATTCGTCGCTGTGATTTCGAACCGGAAGTTTAGACCAATTTGACAACTTCTTTAATAGTTGTACGATTTTCATGAAATTTAGTATCTAAGTAGATCTTACCGATGTGACTTCAAAAATATAATTAGAAATTTTCTTAATTATCTCCCCTTGACGAAATTAAGGATCAAAATTTTCAAAAAAATAATCGAAATATAGGTCAGAATGACCTGATTTTTTTTTTTGGATACTAGATAAGTAATTACTGATTTGTACACAAAATATGGAGTTTGTCGATCGAACCGGAAGTGCCGCCATATTTAAAAGTGAAAAATCAATAAGGCTTTTTTGCTATTTTACTTACAGACTCGGGAGTTATATTTTCTGAATCCTTGTAGGAAGGCCTAAAAAATGTCGCCAATAGAATTTTGATTTCGGTCACATGATGGTCGCCATTTTGAATTGAAAATGAAAAATAGAAGCAATTTGAAGGGTCGGGACTTTGGAACACAATTACTCTCCTTCTAATTAAGTTAGAATGTTCAAACTTGGTGTAGACTTTCACTAGGTCAATGTTATGATTGAGTTTAAAGATGAGCATTTTCTGCTTAGGGTAAGCAGAGATAAGCATGCTAATTTGTTGATTCTTTAGGGCACGATAACTTCGGTTATAATGAAGCGAGGGCGGTGAAACTTTTGTCAATAGAGAGTCTAATAGCTAGCCTGTTGTGTGAAATCATTGTATTATTTTTTCTAAATATCAGGGATAGCCGAAAAAAAAAGAGATTGAAAATCCAAAAAGTCGTATTTTTACAATTTGGAGCATGTTTAGAGGTCTTTCTCGTAAAGTCAACATAATATTTTTTGGGAACTTCTTCTACAAAGAGTCTTATTGGTAGTCTTTTATATGAAACCAACGATCAACAGTCCAACATATCAGGAGTAGAAGAACAAAAGGATCGAACATTGAATACGGCACCCTTTCATTGTTAAGCGAAACATGCAGTGTGGGTGACTACAATCTACGCATTTAGTCATCGTATAGAGCTTATTCAACAGTATCGAATTCCAACTGCTTAGGGATATTTTACGTGCACTCCAATGTGTACACGGGACCTTGGTTTTTCGTCCCATCCGAACGACTATACAGCTGTGCTTGTCAGGCCCTCCGTTCTGCCTCACTGAAAAGGGGAACCACGCCGGGAAATCGAGATGAACTTTCTCCGTGCAGAACTTTCAATTCAGGCAAAACGTTTATTGCATACGATTAAGCTGGTCAGTTGGAGCTCATTTTCAAAAGTTTTGTAATAATCGGTTGGTAATTAAAGTACCGTGCACATTAAACTGTTAAAACAGAAAATTTCGCCCGGTTGAAATGTTTCTTGCTATAAGTCAGCAATTTTCCGAATTCAGGGAGGCTGAATGGCTGAATGGTTAGCATGTGCGCACTGTATCGTAACGTCTGTCATTGAGTCAATGGGCGTCGTTTCGATCTCCAGGTTGGACGTGACATGAAGTATGATGTCCAACCTCGTGGGTTTTCTCCGTGTCATTCGGTTTCCTCCCAACGGCTAAAGACCTGTAAGCGCAAGGGGAGTTTTTAAATAAAATTAAAAAACATAGTCCCGAAATGACCTAGTTTGTGTCGAATGGACATTAGGCCGCATTTCTCTCTTTCTCTTTTATTTTTAAAGTTTTGTAATAATCGGTTGGTAATCAAAGGTACTGTAAAAGTGATAAAACAGAAAATTTCGCCCGGTTGTAATGTTTCTCACTTTAAAGTCAGCAATTTGCCGATTTTAAGGGGCAAACGTTTATTGCGAACGCTTAAGCTGGTCAGGGGGAGCTTATTTTTAAAAGTTTTGTAATATTCGGTTGATAACTAAAGGTACCGTGCAAATTAAACTGCTACAATAGAAAATTTGGCCCGGTTGAAATGTTTCTCGCTGTAGGTCAGCAATTTGCCGATTTTAGGGAGGTTGCGTGGCTGAATGGTTAGCACGTGCGCTCTGTATCATAACGTCTGTCATTGAGTCAAATGGCGTTGTTTCGATTTCTTGGTTGTACGTGACAAGGAGTATGGTCGCCTGTCCAACCTCGTAGGCCGTAACCGCCGCTGCCCGGGTAAAATTTCCCTCATTGCACACTTTATGGCATATGCCCGTTTTCATTAGCCCATTTTAGGAGCAGAACAGTCGGACGTTAAACCCCATTCAATTTCATTTCATTTTCTCTATGTTGCTTATTTATTATAGTGGATAAATATTTTTCTGGTTCTAGCAATTATTTAATTAGAAATCTTGCTTTGGCCAGTTTTTTTTTATTGCAGAGTGCCATTCTTGTTTAAACAAACATGATCCTTTGTTTAAAACATGCTTAAGAAGTCGTCACGATTACCTACTTATAACCAAACATATTGAAAATATTAGTCTGGCATTATTAAATCCTAATTTTATTGGTCTTATTTAAAATTAAACTTTCATTTAACTATGAACAACCCTTAACGTGTCTCTTTAAAACTATTAAGTACTCTAAAACAGTAGCTCAACCTTTTGGCCTAAACTCATTAATTTACCATTTTGTTGTGAGCGACTTCATATTCTTCTTATATGACATATTGCACGTGTCTGATTTCAAAGGGGGGTTGGGTGGCTGAATGGTTAGCACGCGCGCCTGTCATTGAGTTAACTAGCGTGTTTTCGAATGCCCGGTTGTACGTGACAAGGAGTAAGGTCGCCTGTCCAACCTGCCATTTTTAATTTTTTTTCCCGCCATTTTCATACCATTTTCTCATCCGTCTCATTACAGTAATACAAGTTTCAGTTATTTCCCTTTAGTTTTCAGATTATTGTTATGCCTGGGTGCAATGTTTCATACTATATTTAGATTTGTAACTTCGCGAGTTTTTGACCAATTTTAATAATTTTTTCTTCTTATCCTTTTATTTAGGATACTTGATATAATCAATGACACGTGACGATGAATATGAAAGCTTTCATATCTGCATGGGACAGTAGCAGATCTAGTTAGAGATTACTCAAATTATTATTTTTTTTTTATTATTATTATTTACCGCCGGAGCCTATTTCTCTATGATCGAAAAGAGATACCGATCTGCGGTTCCTCTTTCTATCGGGAAACCATGTGGTGGCTACTCAATAAAGCAATTTTTGAACTTCTGCGCAGACCAGAAGTGGTCGAATTTTGAACGGTTGGTAAAAAATAAAAAATCGGCCGTGGTTTCGTCAATTCTCTACCTATATTCAAACAAATCACATTTTTGGAAAGCCTGAGACTTTTCCAAGACAATAGCAATCTCACATTTCGCAATTTCAAAACTTCGTCGCTGACTTATATCGTTCGAAAATTCAAAACACGTCGCCTACGAGACAATTTTTGTTATTTTTCAAAATTTGCAAATTTGACCTACAGTTTTGGATACCTGACGTCAATCCGATTCCAGTAATATAAGTTTCATTCAGAGTTATCGCCCTTTATTTTTCGATTTTTTTCGAATTTTCTTCCCATTTTGTGAGCTGTGGTGTCGTTTTACAGCCAAAATGATATTTCTGAAACTTACGGAACATGAAGTTATAGTCCAATACCAACTGATAAAGCAATTTCGACAAGAATCCTTTAACCGGAAGTGGTCGAAATAATGTGCAATATTTTGAAAAAAATGCCAAAAATGGATATTTTGGGGAAAAACGCGATTTCTCTGCCCGATATCAATGGATTAAAGAAATTGTGGTACCATTGGACTTCACTAGGATTGTGCTATCGTATGATACCCAATTCATACGGATATTATGATCAGACAGCAAAATATGGCACGCTGAAAATCAAGTATTTTCTGATTTGGAGCGTTTTTGGACGCCTATATCTCGAAAACTTAACCGCAACTTTTTTTTAAATTTTTTCTATCGAGAGTCCTTTCGGAGTTAATTTGCATGAAATCATCCAATAAGCCTTTCAAATATCTGGAATAGGTGAAATAACGGACTGAAAATCGAAAAAAGTCGAAAAATCGTGAAATTTTGGAAAATGCTCTACTATTTTTTAATTTGAAGAGATTTTTTAAAAAAGGTTGTATATTCAGATAGCTGACCTAATTACGATTTTAACGATGTATAATATGTATGTAATTATTGAAATTTAATTTTCGATATTTTTTTCATTTTTGGCACTTTTGAACACAGGATTCTCAGGGGCATTTTATCTGATCAGATAATGCAATATATGATTACAGAGCCCTGTCGCTATTTTAGTGCCCAAACCGGCTATTAAAACTATTCCGACAATAATAACCGTACCGGAAGTATTCAAAAAATGAAAAAAAAAGGTTAAAAACATTGTCTCACTTACGAAAAACTTGATTGCTCCCTTAGGTAATAGCGGACCAAAAGAACTAAAGTGTCGTTGGATAGTCCTATTAATGGACCAGCATATGGTATCTAAATAATACGATTTCGATGGTAAGGAAATAAATTATTGTATGCCAAAAATCAAGTATTTTCCGATTTTTTAACATTCTGAGACGCCCTTTTCTCCAAAACGCCGCCGCAGATTTTTCTGAAACTTTTCTTACTCAAAGTCCTATCGGTTGTCTATATAGTGAATCCAAAATGAAAAGCATTGAAATAATATAGGTGGTCCAAAAATGGCATCAAACTTTAAAAAAAATTGAAAAATCGTTAAATTTTTGTAAACGCTCTATAATTTATCTTTTTTTCCAAAACTACTCAATGGATGTTTCTGAAACTTCTGGTATAGAAAGTTAAGTATCCAAAGAACTTCGTAAAGCTATCACGACAACGATCGTAAAACCGGAAGTAGTCCGATATTTTGAGAAAAAAAAATTTTTTTTACGGAAAGCTTTTTTATTTATGAATATTTTTTGATGATATTTTACACAGTGTTAAAATATCATCCTACTTGAGCAGAAATGAGAAAAAAAATTGTCTCAGTAATTTGCGTTAGCCGCCATCGGCTAATTTAGTTTTTCGTACCCATAAAAATTATTTATTGTTCGATTGGTATAAAACAAAGTTCACATGCTCCGTGGTCCCAATTGTAATTTTTTTTTGTTACGGTGAAATTTTTCTGTCGGCAACGTAAGTGACGTAATATTAACAAAAACTACAATTTTGACAGTTGGGTACCACTTTTTGAAAGCAAATATTAATTTTTTTCAAAACTGATATAACTAAAAGGATGGACCCTGCAAAGGTGCACAAAATCCTTAGCTCAGATTTTTTAATTTCAATTTCATTTTCGGGCAATTTCGAATAAAATGTAAAATAAAGTGTAAAATTCAGTTGTTTACAATTCATTCAGCGTCTTCATATTTTGAAATATTTATTTGTAATTTTCAATAATCCAGAGAATGTATGCTAAAATTAGTTTGTAATATGAGCAGTTGCCGATTAATATGCAATTTTGCATGCATCACTTTTCACGTTATTTTGCCTATAAAAACGTGAATTATTATTCGATTTGCAATATTTGTTTTTCCATTTGATGCCTAATGCCAATTTAGAGTAGGTCAAGCCAATTTTACATTTTCACTGTGACCGGAAATGACGTCATTTAGGCAAAAACTGTATTTTTAACCTAAAAAAGAAATATTTTATTAGATTGAGTCTGCCTTATAATGTTTTTAAAATTACGATATTCAATTCCCATCAACGAATAGAATGAAGCCATACGACCCTACAGATACCACAAAATGGTTTCTAACTTGTACGGTTACAGAGAAATAGGCGATCTTCGATAAGTCACTTTTCAAGGTTTTTGGTCTATAAAGGTGTCAATTATTATTCGATTTTTATATTTTTTTTTACCATTTGATGCCTTATGCCATTCATGAATTCTATGAACTAAATTAACATTTTCAATATCACCGGAAGTAATGTAGCCTTCAAAACAAACATTTTTTTGAAGGGATTTATATTTATTATTCGTTTAACTTTATAACGTTTGGTTCTAATGGGCAGTAAGATTGAATATATACCATCATATTGATATCAAGAAAAGGCTTCTAGCATGTTCCCTTGTCGAAAAATAGTCAATTTTCCCAGGGTCACCTAAGTTTCTTACCTTCTTAATTAATTTCAGTTGATGGGTTATGTGTTAATTATTTATTGCCCGATATGTATAAAACAAAGTTTTATTTTGTATGTTGCGAATTTTCGACTTATTTTTCACCTATAAAAATTTCTTTCGGCATCTGAATTGACGTAATTTTGCCATAATTTACAATTTTGACCGGTCTTTTCGCCAGCAAATATTACTTTTACATATGATAGAGGGTGTCACTGAAGCAAAACAATTAAAGTATAGTTTGGTAGCTCAATGGATCGGCTATGGTATAATAAACTTCCTGTATGATTCCTGAAAGCCGGTTCAGTGCTGCTTGCAGGTCTAGTTATTATTATTATTCAGATTCCAAATTGAATAGATCTCAGCAACTACGTGTCGCATCGTTACGATTTCTTCTGTTTTACTGGGAAAGTGGGTGTGACTTAGAGGATAAAGCTATTTTGAACGTTCTGCGACAATGCGAAATGTCCGAAATCACCGAAGTTATCGTTTTTGAAAATATTGCAGTAATTTTAACAATAATCATTGGATTTTAACTTTCGATACATTTTGGCATAGCCTGAGACAGGGCACATAGCTACGCTACTTTCGATTTTTGATTTTCGGCAAATCTTCGAAGATATTAGGCGCCAAATTTCGAAAATTTAAAATTTTACAAAAAACTTTTTTATTTATGAATATTTTTTAGTCGTATTGTGCACAGAATTAAAGAGTCATCTGACTAGTGCAAAAATGTTAAAAATTTTTGTCTCAGTAATTTTCCTTAGCCGCCATTGGCTAATTGAGTTTTTCAGTCCTAGATTAATTTTTTATTGTACGATTTGTATAAAACAAAGTTCATATGCTTCGTTGTCTCAATTGTCATTTTTTTTGTTACCAATAATGTTATCTGTCGGCACCGGAAGTGGCATAATTTTACCAAAAACTACAATTTTGACAGTTATTTTCCTATTTCGAAAACAAATATTATTTTTTTGAAAAATTATATGACTCAAAGAGTGTGCCTTTTCATGGCGCAAAAAATGTAGGAAGCAGTTTTTTTAATTTCGATTTCATTTTCGAGCAAATTCGATTAAGAGGCTAAAAATGGTGTAAAATTGGCCTATTTACAACCTATTCAGGCTTTTCAGATTTTAAGATATTTCTTCGTAACTTTTATAAACTTGTAGCTATAATCCATACGAAGAAAATGTATGTTAAAATTCGTTTGTAATATAAGCAGTTACCAAGAAATGGGCAGTTCTGTACAAGTCACTGTTTTCGTTATTTTGCCTGTAAAATAGTCAATTATGATTGGATTTTTATAAAAGTGGCATCATTTGATTCAAAAAGCACGTAGCGTCATATCAAGTTGATTACAATTTAAAATTGACACCGGAAGTGACATCATTTGGTCAAAAACTGCATTTTAAACTTTTTAAATCAATGTTTTATTCAACCAAGAATAACTTATTATGTATTAATAATTTTAACTTTTGGTTTAAATTCACATATAAACAAAACTCATATGGTCATATACATATCATATAATGGTTTCTAACTTGTTCGGTTGCCGAGAAATAGACGGTTTTCTACAGGTCACTTTTGAAGGTTTCGGGGCCATAAAAGGGTCAATTATTATTCGATTTTCATAAACGTTACACCATGTTATACCTAATGCCATTTGTGATTTCATACAAGTAATTTAAGATTTTCGTTATCACCGGAAGTAACGTCATTTTGGCAAAAACTGTATTTTTAGCCTTCAAAACAGATATTTTATTCAAATGAGTCTGTTCTGAAATCTTTTTCCAATTATGATATTTGATGCCAATCAACAAATAGAATGAACCCATACAATCATACAGATACCGCAAAATAGTTCCTAACTTGTACGGTTGCAGAGAAATAGCCGATTTTCTACAAGTCACTTTTCAAGTTTTTTGGTCTTTAAAAGTGGCAATTATTATTCATTTTACAATTTTTTTTTTCACTGTATGATATCTATGCCATTTCTGATTTCATAAAACTAATTGAACATTTTCATTAACACCGGAAGTAATGTAATTTTGTCAAGATCATTTACAAGTAATAAATGTATAAAATGAATTGATATTGCTGGATTTGGTTGATGCTGCGTCCATGTTATTTGATGTGAGCAATGTTTATTTGGAAACCTGTTTAGAGGTTTCGTTGGTACCGGAAGTGAAATGTGTTCAAGGGTAACTTGGCACCGGAAGTGACATGTTCAAGGGTAACGTGGCACCAGTGAAACCCGTTATTCCTGCATGCAGGTCTAGTTCTTATTATTATTTTTTTTTTCCAATTTGCTTATATCTCAGGAACTACTTGTCGGATCGACGCAATGTTTTACTGAGAAAGTGGGTGTGACTTAGATATTAAAGCTATTTCCGGCATTCTGCGACAATGCGAAATGTCCGAAATCACCAGAATTGTCGTTTTTTGAAATATTGCCGTAATATTAACAACAATTGTTGGATTTTATCGTTTGATAGTTTTTGAAATAGCCAGAGACATGACACATAGCTACGGTTCTTTAGATTTTTAAATTTCGCCGAATCTTCGGAAAAATAAGGCGCCAAATTTTGAAAATTTAAATTTTGACAAAAAATTATTTTATTAATGAATATTTTTTAATGACCTTTTACCAAGGGTTAAAGGGTCGTCGGATTTGGGCAAAAATGTGAACATTTTTTTTTTTTTGGATGATTTTCCTTGGTCGCTATTGGCTAATTCAGTTTATCGGTTCTATACAAATTATTTATCGTCCGATTTGTATAAAACAAAGTTTATATGCTCCATGGTCCAAAATGTCATTTTTTTTGTTACCGGCAAAGTCTCCCGTCGGCACCGGAAGTGACGTAAATTTAGCAAAAACTACAATTTTAACAGTTCGGTACCACTTTTTGAAAGCAAAAATTATTTTCTTCAAATCTAATATGACTGAAAAGATGTGCCATATCAAGGCGCACAAAACATCGGGCTCAGTTTTTTTAATTTCGATTTCGTTTTCGGGCAATTTGGATTAAAGGGTGAAAAAAGGTGTCAAAATGAGCTATTTAAAACCCATCCAGCGTTTTCACATAAAAAATATATCTTCGTAACATTCATAATCTCGTAACAATAACCCATACGAAGAGAATGTATGTGTAAATTAATTTGTAATATGCGCAGTTGCCGAGAAAAGGCCAATTTTGCATGAGTCACTTTTCACGTTATTTTGGTTGTAAAAGAATCAATTATTATGTGATTTTCAATTTTCTTTCATCTTTGGATGCCTAATGTCATAGTGGACAAGGTCAAGCCATTCTACCTTATACGATGCCACCGGAAATGACGTCATTTGCTCAAAACTTAATTTTTAGCATTAAAAAACAATATTTTATTCAAATGGGTCATACTTGTTATTTTTTTTCAAATTATGATATTTGATTTTATTCATCAAATAGAATGAACCCATACGATCATACAGATATCACAAAACGATTTCTAACTTGTACGGTTGCAGAGAAATGTACGATTTTCCACAAGTCACTTTTCAAGGATTTTGGTCTATAAAAGTGTCGGTTATTATTCGATTCTCATAAAATTTTCATCATGTGATATCTTATGTCATTTATGATTTCATAGAACTAATTTAACATTTTCAGTATCACCGGAAGTAATTATATTTTGGCAAAAACTGTATTTTTAGCCTTCAAAACATATATTTATTTTTTTTCAAATGTGTCTGATTTGTAATTTATATAAAATTATGATATTTAGTTCGCATCAACTAATAGAATGAACCCATGCGATCATTCAGATACCACAAAATGGTTTCTCACTTGTATGGTTGCAGAGAAATAGACGATTTCCTACAAGTCACTTTTCAAGGTTTGGGGTCTACATGTTACAAATGTATGAAATGAATTGATATTCCTGGATTTTTCTTGATTCTGTTTCCCTTTTAATTGATGTGTGCAATGTTTATGTGGAAATCTTTCAAGGGCAACATGGGAGCGAAAGTGACATAAGTTTAAAGTTAACGTGGCACCAGTGAAACCCGTCATTCCTGCATGCAGGTCTAGTTAAGCTTTCATATTACATATGAAAGCTTATTGTTTCTGTTAAGATTATTAAGCTTTCATATTACATATGAAAGCTTATTGTTTCTGTTAAGATTATTAAGCTTTCATATTACATATGAAAGCTTATTGTTTCTGTTAAGATTATTATTAAGCTTTCATATTACATATGAAAGCTTATTGTTTCTGTTAAAGTTATTATTAAGCTTTCATATTACATATGAAAGCTTATTGTTTCTGTTAAAGTTATTATTAAGCTTTCATATTACATATGAAAGCTTATTGTTTCTGTTAAAGTTATTATTATTATTATTTTTTTTTTTGTGTGTTTTCTGCAAATCGGATTTTTCAGAATCTATCCATAGGATCTTTCTGAAATTTTGACCTACCCCCCCAAAAATGGGGTGCGAACCTTGATTAAATATATTTTCGAAACGTTTTACGAATCCGAAATCACCGAATTTTACGAACGAAAAAAATGACAATGCATAGTCGTAACTTTGTTATTTTTTGACCGATTTTACTAATTCTTTTTTCTTTGAATACCTTTAAAAAAACCATTTTCATCTGCAGTTTCACATTTTCGAATTTCGAAAATTCGTCGCTGTGATTTCGAACCGGAAGATTAGACCAATTTGACAACTTCTTTAATAGTTGTACGATTTTCATGAAATTTAGTATCTAAGTAGATCCTACCGATGTGACTTCAAAAATATAATTAGAAATTTTCTAAATTATCTCCCCTTGACGAAATTAAGGATCAAAATTTTAAAAAAAATCATCGAAATATAGGTCAGAATGACCTGATTTTTTTTTTGGATACTAGATAAGTAATTACTGATTTGTACACAAAATATGGAGTTTGTCGATCGAACCGGAAGTGCCGCCATATTTAAAAGTGAAAAATCAATAAGGCTTTTTTGCTATTTTACTTACAGACTCGGGAGTTATATTTTCTGAATCCTTGTAGGAAGGCCTAAAAAATGTCGCGAATAGAATTTTGATTTCGGTCACGTGATGGTCACCATTTTGAATTGAAAATGAAAAATAGAAGCAATTTGAAGGGTCGGGACTTTGGAACACAATTACTCTCCTTCTAATTAAGCTAGAATGTTCAAACTTGGTGTAGACGTTCACTAGGTCAATGTTATGATTGAGTTCAAAGATGAGCATTTTCTGCTTAGGGTAAGCAGAGATAAACAAGCTAATTTGTTGATTCTTTAGGGCACGATAACTTCGGTTATAATGAAGGGAGGGCGGTGAAACTTTTGTCAATAGAGAGTCTAATAGCTAGCCTGTTGTGTGAAATCATTGTATTATTTTTTCTAAATATCAGGGATAGCCGAAAAAAAGAGATTGAAAACCCAAAAAGTCGTATTTTTACAATTTGGAGCATGTTTAGAGGTCTTTCTCGTAAAGTCAACATAATATTTTTTGGGAACTTCTTGTACAAAGAGTCTTATTGGTAGTCTTTTATATGAAACCATCGATCAACAGTCCAACATATCAGGAGTAGAAGAACAAAAGGATCGAACATTGAAAACGGCACCCTTTCATTGTTAAGCGAAACATGCAGTGTGGGTGACTACAATCTACACATTTAGTCATCGTATAGAGCTTATTCAACAGTATCGAATTCCAACTGCTTAGGGATATTTTACGTGCACTCCAATGTGTACACGGGACCTTGGTTTTTCGTCCCATCCGAATGACTAGACAGCTGTGCTTGTCAGGCCCTCCGTTCTGCCTCACTGACAAGGGGAACCACGCCGGGAAATCGAGATGAACTTTCTCCGTGCAGAACTTTCAATTCAGGCGAAAACGTTTATTGCATACGATTAAGCTGGTCAGTTGGAGCTTATTTTCAAAAGTTTTGTAATAATCGGTTGGTAATTAAAGTACCGTGCACATTAAACTGTTAAAACAGAAAATTTCGCCCGGTTGAAATGTTTCTTGCTATAAGTCAGCAATTTTCTGAATTCAGGGAGGCTGAATGGCTGAATGGTTAGCATGTGCGCACTGTATCGTAACGTCTGTCATTGAGTCAACGGGCGTCGTTTCGATCTCCAGGTTGCACGTGACATGAAGTATGATGTCCAACCTTGTGGGTTTTCTCCGTGTTCTTCGGTTTCCTCCCAACGGCTAAAGACCTGTAAGCGCAGGGGGAGTTTTTAAATAAAATTAAAAAACATATGTTAGTCCCGAAATGACCTAGTTTGTGTCGAATGGACATTAGGCCGCATTTCTCTCTTTCTCTTTTATTTTTAAAGTTTTGTAATAATCGGTTGGTAATCAAAGGTACTGTAAAAGTGATAAAACAGAAAATAATCGGTTGGTAATCAAAGGTACTGTAAAAGTCATAAAACAGAAAATTTCGCCCGGTTGTAATGTTTCTCACTTTAAAGTCAGCAATTTCCCGATTTTAAGTGGCAAACGTTTATTGCGAACGCTTAAGCTGGTCAGGGGGGGGCTTATTTTTAAAAGTTTTGTAATATTCGGTTGATAACTAAAGGTACCGTGCAAATTAAACTGTTACAATAGAAAATTTGGCCCGGTTGAAATGTTTCTCGCTGTAGGTCAGCAATTTGCCGATTTTAGGGAGGTTGCGTGGCTGAATGGTTAGCACGTGCGCTCTGTATCATAACGTCTGTCATTGAGTCAACTGCCGTTGTTTCGATTTTTTGGTTGTACGTGACAAGGAGTATGGTTGCCTGTCCAACCTCGTAGGCCGTAACCGCCGCTGCCCGGGTAAAATTTCCCTCATTGCACACATTATGGCATATGCCCGTCTTCATTAGCCCATTTTAGGAGCAGAACAGTCGGACGTAAAACCCCATTCAATTTCATTTCATTTTCTCTATGTTGCTTATTTATTATAGTGGATAAATATTTTTCTGGTTCTAGCAATTATTTAATTTCTGCATAGAAATCTTGCTTTGGCCAGTTTTTTTTATTGCAGAGTGCCATTCTTGTTTAAACAAACATGATCCTTTGTTTAAAACATGCTTAAGAAGTCGTCACGATTTCCTACTTATAACCAAACATATTGGAAATATTAGTCTGGCATTATTAAATCCTAATTTTATTGGTCTTATTTAAAATTAAACTTTCATTTAACTATGAACAACCCTTAACGTGTCTCTTTAAAACTATTAAGTACTCTAAAACAGTAGCTCAACCTTTTGACCTAAACTCATTAATTTACCATTTTGTTGTGAGCGACTTCTTATTCTTCCTATATGACATATTGCACGTGTCTGATTTCAAAGGGGGGTTGAGTGGCTGAATGGTAAGCACGCGCGCCTGTCATTGAGTAAACTAGCGTGTTTTCGAATGCCCGGTTGTACGTGACAAGGAGTAAGGTCGCCTGTCCAACCTGCCATTTTTAATTTTTTTTTCCCGCCATTTTCATTTCATTTTCTCATCCGTCTCATTACAGTAATACAAGTTTCAGTTATTTCCCTTTAGTTTTCAGATTATTGTTATGCCTGGGTGCAATGTTTCATACTATATTTAGACTTTTAGAGTTTTTGACCAATTTTAATAATTTTTTCTTCGTATCCTTTTATTTAGGTTACTTGATACAATCAATGACACGTGACGATGAATATGAAAGCTTTCATATCTGCATGGGACAGTAGCAGATCTAGTTAAGCTTTCATATTACATATGAAAGCTTATTGTTTCTGTTAAAGTTATTATTATTATTATTTTTTTTTTTGTGTGTTTTCTGCAAATCGGATTTCTCAGAATCTATCCATAGGATCTTTCTGAAATTTTGACCTACCCCCCCAAAAATGGGGTGCGAACCTTGATTAAATATATTTTCGAAACGTTTTACGAATCCGAAATCACCGAATTTTACGAACGAAAAAAATGACAATGCATAGTCGTAACTTTGTTATTTTATGACCGATTTTACTAATTCTTTTTTCTTTGAATACCTTTAAAAAAACCATTTTCATCTGCAGTTTCACATTTTCGAATTTCGAAAATTCGTCGCTGTGATTTCGACCCGGAAGATTAGACCAATTTGACAACTTCTTTAATAGTTGTACGATTTTCATGAAATTTAGTATCTAAGTAGATCCTACCGATGTGACTTCAAAAATATAATTAGAAATTTTCTAAATTATCTCCCCTTGACGAAATTAAGGATCAAAATTTTCAAAAAAATCATCGAAATATAGGTCAGAATGACCTGATTTTTTTTTTGGATACTAGATAAGTAATTACTGATTTGTACACAAAATATGGAGTTTGTCGATCGAACCGGAAGTGCCGCCATATTTAAAAGTGAAAAATCAATAAGGCTTTTTTGCTATTTTACTTACAGACTCGGGAGTTATATTTTCTGAATCCTTGTAGGAAGGCCTAAAAAATGTCGCGAATAGAATTTTGATTTCGGTCACGTGATGGTCACCATTTTGAATTGAAAATGAAAAATAGAAGCAATTTGAAGGGTCGGGACTTTGGAACACAATTACTCTCCTTCTAATTAAGCTAGAATGTTCAAACTTGGTGTAGACGTTCACTAGGTCAATGTTATGATTGAGTTCAAAGATGAGCATTTTCTGCTTAGGGTAAGCAGAGATAAACAAGCTAATTTGTTGATTCTTTAGGGCACGATAACTTCGGTTATAATGAAGGGAGGGCGGTGAAACTTTTGTCAATAGAGAGTCTAATAGCTAGCCTGTTGTGTGAAATCATTGTATTATTTTTTCTAAATATCAGGGATAGCCGAAAAAAAGAGATTGAAAACCCAAAAAGTCGTATTTTTACAATTTGGAGCATGTTTAGAGGTCTTTCTCGTAAAGTCAACATAATATTTTTTGGGAACTTTTTGTACAAAGAGTCTTATTGGTAGTCTTTTATATGAAACCATCGATCAACAGTCCAACATATCAGGAGTAGAAGAACAAAAGGATCGAACATTGAAAACGGCACCCTTTCATTGTTAAGCGAAACATGCAGTGTGGGTGACTACAATCTACACATTTAGTCATCGTATAGAGCTTATTCAACAGTATCGAATTCCAACTGCTTAGGGATATTTTACGTGCACTCCAATGTGTACACGGGACCTTGGTTTTTCGTCCCATCCGAATGACTAGACAGCTGTGCTTGTCAGGCCCTCCGTTCTGCCTCACTGACAAGGGGAACCACGCCGGGAAATCGAGATGAACTTTCTCCGTGCAGAACTTTCAATTCAGGCGAAAACGTTTATTGCATACGATTAAGCTGGTCAGTTGGAGCTTATTTTCAAAAGTTTTGTAATAATCGGTTGGTAATTAAAGTACCGTGCACATTAAACTGTTAAAACAGAAAATTTCGCCCGGTTGAAATGTTTCTTGCTATAAGTCAGCAATTTTCTGAATTCAGGGAGGCTGAATGGCTGAATGGTTAGAATGTGCGCACTGTATCGTAACGTCTGTCATTGAGTCAACGGGCGTCGTTTCGATCTCCAGGTTGCACGTGACATGAAGTATGATGTCCAACCTTGTGGGTTTTCTCCGTGTTCTTCGGTTTCCTCCCAACGGCTAAAGACCTGTAAGCGCAGGGGGAGTTTTTAAATAAAATTAAAAAACATATGTTAGTCCCGAAATGACCTAGTTTGTGTCGAATGGACATTAGGCCGCATTTCTCTCTTTCTCTTTTATTTTTAAAGTTTTGTAATAATCGGTTGGTAATCAAAGGTACTGTAAAAGTGATAAAACAGAAAATAATCGGTTGGTAATCAAAGGTACTGTAAAAGTCATAAAACAGAAAATTTCGCCCGGTTGTAATGTTTCTCACTTTAAAGTCAGCAATTTCCCGATTTTAAGTGGCAAACGTTTATTGCGAACGCTTAAGCTGGTCAGGGGGGAGCTTATTTTTAAAAGTTTTGTAATATTCGGTTGATAACTAAAGGTACCGTGCAAATTAAACTGTTACAATAGAAAATTTGGCCCGGTTGAAATGTTTCTCGCTGTAGGTCAGCAATTTGCCGATTTTAGGGAGGTTGCGTGGCTGAATGGTTAGCACGTGCGCTCTGTATCATAACGTCTGTCATTGAGTCAACTGCCGTTGTTTCGATTTTTTGGTTGTACGTGACAAGGAGTATGGTTGCCTGTCCAACCTCGTAGGCCGTAACCGCCGCTGCCCGGGTAAAATTTCCCTCATTGCACACATTATGGCATATGCCCGTCTTCATTAGCCCATTTTAGGAGCAGAACAGTCGGACGTTAAACCCCATTCAATTTCATTTCATTTTCTCTATGTTGCTTATTTATTATAGTGGATAAATATTTTTCTGGTTCTAGCAATTATTTAATTTCTGCATAGAAATCTTGCTTTGGCCAGTTTTTTTTATTGCAGAGTGCCATTCTTGTTTAAACAAACATGATCCTTTGTTTAAAACATGCTTAAGAAGTCGTCACGATTTCCTACTTATAACCAAACATATTGGAAATATTAGTCTGGCATTATTAAATCCTAATTTTATTGGTCTTATTTAAAATTAAACTTTCATTTAACTATGAACAACCCTTAACGTGTCTCTTTAAAACTATTAAGTACTCTAAAACAGTAGCTCAACCTTTTGACCTAAACTCATTAATTTACCATTTTGTTGTGAGCGACTTCTTATTCTTCCTATATGACATATTGCACGTGTCTGATTTCAAAGGGGGGTTGAGTGGCTGAATGGTAAGCACGCGCGCCTGTCATTGAGTAAACTAGCGTGTTTTCGAATGCCCGGTTGTACGTGACAAGGAGTAAGGTCGCCTGTCCAACCTGCCATTTTTAATTTTTTTTTCCCGCCATTTTCATTTCATTTTCTCATCCGTCTCATTACAGTAATACAAGTTTCAGTTATTTCCCTTTAGTTTTCAGATTATTGTTATGCCTGGGTGCAATGTTTCATACTATATTTAGACTTGTAACTTCGCGAGTTTTTGACCAATTTTAATAATTTTTTCTTCGTATCCTTTTATTTAGGTTACTTGATACAATCAATGACACGTGACGATGAATATGAAAGCTTTCATATCTGCATGGGACAGTAGCAGATCTAGTTATTATTATTTTTTTTTTTGTGTGTTTTCTGCAAATCGGATTTCTCAGAATCTATCCATAGGATCTTTCTGAAATTTTGACCTACCCCCCCAAAAATGGGGTGCGAACCTTGATTAAATATATTTTCGAAACGTTTTACGAATCCGAAATCACCGAATTTTACGAACGAAAAAAATGACAATGCATAGTCGTAACTTTGTTATTTTTTGACCGATTTTACTAATTCTTTTTTCTTTGAATACCTTTAAAAAAACCATTTTCATCTGCAGTTTCACATTTTCGAATTTCGAAAATTCGTCGCTGTGATTTCGAACCGGAAGATTAGACCAATTTGACAACTTCTTTAATAGTTGTACGATTTTCATGAAATTTAGTATCTAAGTAGATCCTACCGATGTGACTTCAAAAATATAATTAGAAATTTTCTAAATTATCTCCCCTTGACGAAATTAAGGATCAAAATTTTCAAAAAAATCATCGAAATATAGGTCAGAATGACCTGATTTTTTTTTTGGATACTAGATAAGTAATTACTGATTTGTACACAAAATATGGAGTTTGTCGATCGAACCGGAAGTGCCGCCATATTTAAAAGTGAAAAATCAATAAGGCTTTTTTGCTATTTTACTTACAGACTCGGGAGTTATATTTTCTGAATCCTTGTAGGAAGGCCTAAAAAATGTCGCGAATAGAATTTTGATTTCGGTCACGTGATGGTCACCATTTTGAATTGAAAATGAAAAATAGAAGCAATTTGAAGGGTCGGGACTTTGGAACACAATTACTCTCCTTCTAATTAAGCTAGAATGTTCAAACTTGGTGTAGACGTTCACTAGGTCAATGTTATGATTGAGTTCAAAGATGAGCATTTTCTGCTTAGGGTGAGCAGAGATAAGCATGCCGATTTGTTGATTCTTTAGGGCACGATAACTTCGGTTATAATGAAGGGAGGGCGGTGAAACTTTTGTCAATAGAGAGTCTAATAGCTAGCCTGTTGTGTGAAATCATTGTATTATTTTTTCTAAATATCAGGGATAGCCGAAAAAAAGAGATTGAAAACCCAAAAAGTCGTATTTTTACAATTTGGAGCATGTTTAGAGGTCTTTCTCGTAAAGTCAACATAATATTTTTTGGGAACTTCTTGTACAAAGAGTCTTATTGGTAGTCTTTTATATGAAACCATCGATCAACAGTCCAACATATCAGGAGTAGAAGAACAAAAGGATCGAACATTGAAAACGGCACCCTTTCATTGTTAAGCGAAACATGCAGTGTGGGTGACTACAATCTACACATTTAGTCATCGTATAGAGCTTATTCAACAGTATCGAATTCGAACTGCTTAGGGATATTTTACGTGCACTCCAATGTGTACACGGGACCTTGGTTTTTCGTCCCATCCGAATGACTAGACAGCTGTGCTTGTCAGGCCCTCCGTTCTGCCTCACTGACAAGGGGAACCACGCCGGGAAATCGAGATGAACTTTCTCCGTGCAGAACTTTCAATTCAGGCGAAAACGTTTATTGCATACGATTAAGCTGGTCAGTTGGAGCTTATTTTCAAAAGTTTTGTAATAATCGGTTGGTAATTAAAGTACCGTGCACATTAAACTGTTAAAACAGAAAATTTCGCCCGGTTGAAATGTTTCTTGCTATAAGTCAGCAATTTTCTGAATTCAGGGAGGCTGAATGGCTGAATGGTTAGCATGTGCGCACTGTATCGTAACGTCTGTCATTGAGTCAACGGGCGTCGTTTCGATCTCCAGGTTGCACGTGACATGAAGTATGATGTCCAACCTTGTGGGTTTTCTCCGTGTTCTTCGGTTTCCTCCCAACGGCTAAAGACCTGTAAGCGCAGGGGGAGTTTTTAAATAAAATTAAAAAACATATGTTAGTCCCGAAATGACCTAGTTTGTGTCGAATGGACATTAGGCCGCATTTCTCTCTTTCTCTTTTATTTTTAAAGTTTTGTAATAATCGGTTGGTAATCAAAGGTACTGTAAAAGTGATAAAACAGAAAATAATCGGTTGGTAATCAAAGGTACTGTAAAAGTCATAAAACAGAAAATTTCGCCCGGTTGTAATGTTTCTCACTTTAAAGTCAGCAATTTCCCGATTTTAAGTGGCAAACGTTTATTGCGAACGCTTAAGCTGGTCAGGGGGGAGCTTATTTTTAAAAGTTTTGTAATATTCGGTTGATAACTAAAGGTACCGTGCAAATTAAACTGTTACAATAGAAAATTTGGCCCGGTTGAAATGTTTCTCGCTGTAGGTCAGCAATTTGCCGATTTTAGGGAGGTTGCGTGGCTGAATGGTTAGCACGTGCGCTCTGTATCATAACGTCTGTCATTGAGTCAACTGCCGTTGTTTCGATTTTTTGGTTGTACGTGACAAGGAGTATGGTTGCCTGTCCAACCTCGTAGGCCGTAACCGCCGCTGCCCGGGTAAAATTTCCCTCATTGCACACATTATGGCATATGCCCGTCTTCATTAGCCCATTTTAGGAGCAGAACAGTCGGACGTTAAACCCCATTCAATTTCATTTCATTTTCTCTATGTTGCTTATTTATTATAGTGGATAAATATTTTTCTGGTTCTAGCAATTATTTAATTTCTGCATAGAAATCTTGCTTTGGCCAGTTTTTTTATTGCAGAGTGCCATTCTTGTTTAAACAAACATGATCCTTTGTTTAAAACATGCTTAAGAAGTCGTCACGATTTCCTACTTATAACCAAACATATTGGAAATATTAGTCTGGCATTATTAAATCCTAATTTTATTGGTCTTATTTAAAATTAAACTTTCATTTAACTATGAACAACCCTTAACGTGTCTCTTTAAAACTATTAAGTACTCTAAAACAGTAGCTCAACCTTTTGACCTAAACTCATTAATTTACCATTTTGTTGTGAGCGACTTCTTATTCTTCCTATATGACATATTGCACGTGTCTGATTTCAAAGGGGGGTTGAGTGGCTGAATGGTAAGCACGCGCGCCTGTCATTGAGTAAACTAGCGTGTTTTCGAATGCCCGGTTGTACGTGACAAGGAGTAAGGTCGCCTGTCCAACCTGCCATTTTTAATTTTTTTTTCCCGCCATTTTCATTTCATTTTCTCATCCGTCTCATTACAGTAATACAAGTTTCAGTTATTTCCCTTTAGTTTTCAGATTATTGTTATGCCTGGGTGCAATGTTTCATACTATATTTAGACTTGTAACTTCGCGAGTTTTTGACCAATTTTAATAATTTTTTCTTCGTATCCTTTTATTTAGGTTACTTGATACAATCAATGACACGTGACGATGAATATGAAAGCTTTCATATCTGCATGGGACAGTAGCAGATCTAGTTATTATTTTTTTTTTTGTGTGTTTTCTGCAAATCGGATTTCTCAGAATCTATCCATAGGATCTTTCTGAAATTTTGACCTACCCCCCCAAAAATGGGGTGCGAACCTTGATTAAATATATTTTCGAAACGTTTTACGAATCCGAAATCACCGAATTTTACGAACGAAAAAAATGACAATGCATAGTCGTAACTTTGTTATTTTTTGACCGATTTTACTAATTCTTTTGCTATTTTACTTACAGACTCGGGAGTTATATTTTCTGAATCCTTGTAGGAAGGCCTAAAAAATGTCGCGAATAGAATTTTGATTTCGGTCACGTGATGGTCACCATTTTGAATTGAAAATGAAAAATAGAAGCAATTTGAAGGGTCGGGACTTTGGAACACAATTACTCTCCTTCTAATTAAGCTAGAATGTTCAAACTTGGTGTAGACGTTCACTAGGTCAATGTTATGATTGAGTTCAAAGATGAGCATTTTCTGCTTAGGGTAAGCAGAGATAAACAAGCTAATTTGTTGATTCTTTAGGGCACGATAACTTCGGTTATAATGAAGGGAGGGCGGTGAAACTTTTGTCAATAGAGAGTCTAATAGCTAGCCTGTTGTGTGAAATCATTGTATTATTTTTTCTAAATATCAGGGATAGCCGAAAAAAAGAGATTGAAAACCCAAAAAGTCGTATTTTTACAATTTGGAGCATGTTTAGAGGTCTTTCTCGTAAAGTCAACATAATATTTTTTGGGAACTTCTTGTACAAAGAGTCTTATTGGTAGTCTTTTATATGAAACCATCGATCAACAGTCCAACATATCAGGAGTAGAAGAACAAAAGGATCGAACATTGAAAACGGCACCCTTTCATTGTTAAGCGAAACATGCAGTGTGGGTGACTACAATCTACACATTTAGTCATCGTATAGAGCTTATTCAACAGTATCGAATTCCAACTGCTTAGGGATATTTTACGTGCACTCCAATGTGTACACGGGACCTTGGTTTTTCGTCCCATCCGAATGACTAGACAGCTGTGCTTGTCAGGCCCTCCGTTCTGCCTCACTGACAAGGGGAACCACGCCGGGAAATCGAGATGAACTTTCTCCGTGCAGAACTTTCAATTCAGGCGAAAACGTTTATTGCATACGATTAAGCTGGTCAGTTGGAGCTTATTTTCAAAAGTTTTGTAATAATCGGTTGGTAATTAAAGTACCGTGCACATTAAACTGTTAAAACAGAAAATTTCGCCCGGTTGAAATGTTTCTTGCTATAAGTCAGCAATTTTCTGAATTCAGGGAGGCTGAATGGCTGAATGGTTAGCATGTGCGCACTGTATCGTAACGTCTGTCATTGAGTCAACGGGCGTCGTTTCGATCTCCAGGTTGCACGTGACATGAAGTATGATGTCCAACCTTGTGGGTTTTCTCCGTGTTCTTCGGTTTCCTCCCAACGGCTAAAGACCTGTAAGCGCAGGGGGAGTTTTTAAATAAAATTAAAAAACATATGTTAGTCCCGAAATGACCTAGTTTGTGTCGAATGGACATTAGGCCGCATTTCTCTCTTTCTCTTTTATTTTTAAAGTTTTGTAATAATCGGTTGGTAATCAAAGGTACTGTAAAAGTGATAAAACAGAAAATAATCGGTTGGTAATCAAAGGTACTGTAAAAGTCATAAAACAGAAAATTTCGCCCGGTTGTAATGTTTCTCACTTTAAAGTCAGCAATTTCCCGATTTTAAGTGGCAAACGTTTATTGCGAACGCTTAAGCTGGTCAGGGGGGAGCTTATTTTTAAAAGTTTTGTAATATTCGGTTGATAACTAAAGGTACCGTGCAAATTAAACTGTTACAATAGAAAATTTGGCCCGGTTGAAATGTTTCTCGCTGTAGGTCAGCAATTTGCCGATTTTAGGGAGGTTGCGTGGCTGAATGGTTAGCACGTGCGCTCTGTATCATAACGTCTGTCATTGAGTCAACTGCCGTTGTTTCGATTTTTTGGTTGTACGTGACAAGGAGTATGGTTGCCTGTCCAACCTCGTAGGCCGTAACCGCCGCTGCCCGGGTAAAATTTCCCTCATTGCACACATTATGGCATATGCCCGTCTTCATTAGCCCATTTTAGGAGCAGAACAGTCGGACGTTAAACCCCATTCAATTTCATTTCATTTTCTCTATGTTGCTTATTTATTATAGTGGATAAATATTTTTCTGGTTCTAGCAATTATTTAATTTCTGCATAGAAATCTTGCTTTGGCCAGTTTTTTTTATTGCAGAGTGCCATTCTTGTTTAAACAAACATGATCCTTTGTTTAAAACATGCTTAAGAAGTCGTCACGATTTCCTACTTATAACCAAACATATTGGAAATATTAGTCTGGCATTATTAAATCCTAATTTTATTGGTCTTATTTAAAATTAAACTTTCATTTAACTATGAACAACCCTTAACGTGTCTCTTTAAAACTATTAAGTACTCTAAAACAGTAGCTCAACCTTTTGACCTAAACTCATTAATTTACCATTTTGTTGTGAGCGACTTCTTATTCTTCCTATATGACATATTGCACGTGTCTGATTTCAAAGGGGGGGTGAGTGGCTGAATGGTAAGCACGCGCGCCTGTCATTGAGTTAACTAGCGTGTTTTCGAATGCCCGGTTGTACGTGACAAGGAGTAAGGTCGCCTGTCCAACCTGCCATTTTTAATTTTTTTTTCCCGCCATTTTCATTTCATTTTCTCATCCGTCTCATTACAGTAATACAAGTTTCAGTTATTTCCCTTTAGTTTTCAGATTATTGTTATGCCTGGGTGCAATGTTTCATACTATATTTAGACTTGTAACTTCGCGAGTTTTTGACCAATTTTAATAATTTTTTCTTCGTATCCTTTTATTTAGGTTACTTGATACAATCAATGACACGTGACGATGAATATGAAAGCTTTCATATCTGCATGGGACAGTAGCAGATCTAGTTAAGCTTTCATATTACATATGAAAGCTTATTGTTTCTGTTAAAGTTATTATTATTATTATTTTTTTTTTTGTGTGTTTTCTGCAAATCGGATTTCTCAGAATCTATCCATAGGATCTTTCTGAAATTTTGACCTACCCCCCCAAAAATGGGGTGCGAACCTTGATTAAATATATTTTCGAAACGTTTTACGAATCCGAAATCACCGAATTTTACGAACGAAAAAAATGACAATGCATAGTCGTAACTTTGTTATTTTTTGACCGATTTTACTAATTCTTTTTTCTTTGAATACCTTTAAAAAAACCATTTTCATCTGCAGTTTCACATTTTCGAATTTCGAAAATTCGTCGCTGTGATTTCGAACCGGAAGATTAGACCAATTTGACAACTTCTTTAATAGTTGTACGATTTTCATGAAATTTAGTATCTAAGTAGATCCTACCGATGTGACTTCACAAATATAATTAGAAATTTTCTAAATTATCTCCCCTTGACGAAATTAAGGATCAAAATTTTCAAAAAAATCATCGAAATATAGGTCAGAATGACCTGATTTTTTTTTTGGATACTAGATAAGTAATTACTGATTTGTACACAAAATATGGAGTTTGTCGATCGAACCGGAAGTGCCGCCATATTTAAAAGTGAAAAATCAATAAGGCTTTTTTGCTATTTTACTTACAGACTCGGGAGTTATATTTTCTGAATCCTTGTAGGAAGGCCTAAAAAATGTCGCGAATAGAATTTTGATTTCGGTCACGTGATGGTCACCATTTTGAATTGAAAATGAAAAATAGAAGCAATTTGAAGGGTCGGGACTTTGGAACACAATTACTCTCCTTCTAATTAAGCTAGAATGTTCAAACTTGGTGTAGACGTTCACTAGGTCAATGTTATGATTGAGTTCAAAGATGAGCATTTTCTGCTTAGGGTAAGCAGAGATAAACAAGCTAATTTGTTGATTCTTTAGGGCACGATAACTTCGGTTATAATGAAGGGAGGGCGGTGAAACTTTTGTCAATAGAGAGTCTAATAGCTAGCCTGTTGTGTGAAATCATTGTATTATTTTTTCTAAATATCAGGGATAGCCGAAAAAAAGAGATTGAAAACCCAAAAAGTCGTATTTTTACAATTTGGAGCATGTTTAGAGGTCTTTCTCGTAAAGTCAACATAATATTTTTTGGGAACTTCTTGTACAAAGAGTCTTATTGGTAGTCTTTTATATGAAACCATCGATCAACAGTCCAACATATCAGGAGTAGAAGAACAAAAGGATCGAACATTGAAAACGGCACCCTTTCATTGTTAAGCGAAACATGCAGTGTGGGTGACTACAATCTACACATTTAGTCATCGTATAGAGCTTATTCAACAGTATCGAATTCCAACTGCTTAGGGATATTTTACGTGCACTCCAATGTGTACACGGGACCTTGGTTTTTCGTCCCATCCGAATGACTAGACAGCTGTGCTTGTCAGGCCCTCCGTTCTGCCTCACTGACAAGGGGAACCACGCCGGGAAATCGAGATGAACTTTCTCCGTGCAGAACTTTCAATTCAGGCGAAAACGTTTATTGCATACGATTAAGCTGGTCAGTTGGAGCTTATTTTCAAAAGTTTTGTAATAATCGGTTGGTAATTAAAGTACCGTGCACATTAAACTGTTAAAACAGAAAATTTCGCCCGGTTGAAATGTTTCTTGCTATAAGTCAGCAATTTTCTGAATTCAGGGAGGCTGAATGGCTGAATGGTTAGCATGTGCGCACTGTATCGTAACGTCTGTCATTGAGTCAACGGGCGTCGTTTCGATCTCCAGGTTGCACGTGACATGAAGTATGATGTCCAACCTTGTGGGTTTTCTCCGTGTTCTTCGGTTTCCTCCCAACGGCTAAAGACCTGTAAGCGCAGGGGGAGTTTTTAAATAAAATTAAAAAACATATGTTAGTCCCGAAATGACCTAGTTTGTGTCGAATGGACATTAGGCCGCATTTCTCTCTTTCTCTTTTATTTTTAAAGTTTTGTAATAATCGGTTGGTAATCAAAGGTACTGTAAAAGTGATAAAACAGAAAATAATCGGTTGGTAATCAAAGGTACTGTAAAAGTCATAAAACAGAAAATTTCGCCCGGTTGTAATGTTTCTCACTTTAAAGTCAGCAATTTCCCGATTTTAAGTGGCAAACGTTTATTGCGAACGCTTAAGCTGGTCAGGGGGGAGCTTATTTTTAAAAGTTTTGTAATATTCGGTTGATAACTAAAGGTACCGTGCAAATTAAACTGTTACAATAGAAAATTTGGCCCGGTTGAAATGTTTCTCGCTGTAGGTCAGCAATTTGCCGATTTTAGGGAGGTTGCGTGGCTGAATGGTTAGCACGTGCGCTCTGTATCATAACGTCTGTCATTGAGTCAACTGCCGTTGTTTCGATTTTTTGGTTGTACGTGACAAGGAGTATGGTTGCCTGTCCAACCTCGTAGGCCGTAACCGCCGCTGCCCGGGTAAAATTTCCCTCATTGCACACATTATGGCATATGCCCGTCTTCATTAGCCCATTTTAGGAGCAGAACAGTCGGACGTTAAACCCCATTCAATTTCATTTCATTTTCTCTATGTTGCTTATTTATTATAGTGGATAAATATTTTTCTGGTTCTAGCAATTATTTAATTTCTGCATAGAAATCTTGCTTTGGCCAGTTTTTTTTATTGCAGAGTGCCATTCTTGTTTAAACAAACATGATCCTTTGTTTAAAACATGCTTAAGAAGTCGTCACGATTTCCTACTTATAACCAAACATATTGGAAATATTAGTCTGGCATTATTAAATCCTAATTTTATTGGTCTTATTTAAAATTAAACTTTCATTTAACTATGAACAACCCTTAACGTGTCTCTTTAAAACTATTAAGTACTCTAAAACAGTAGCTCAACCTTTTGACCTAAACTCATTAATTTACCATTTTGTTGTGAGCGACTTCTTATTCTTCCTATATGACATATTGCACGTGTCTGATTTCAAAGGGGGGTTGAGTGGCTGAATGGTAAGCACGCGCGCCTGTCATTGAGTAAACTAGCGTGTTTTCGAATGCCCGGTTGTACGTGACAAGGAGTAAGGTCGCCTGTCCAACCTGCCATTTTTAATTTTTTTTTCCCGCCATTTTCATTTCATTTTCTCATCCGTCTCATTACAGTAATACAAGTTTCAGTTATTTCCCTTTAGTTTTCAGATTATTGTTATGCCTGGGTGCAATGTTTCATACTATATTTAGACTTGTAACTTCGCGAGTTTTTGACCAATTTTAATAATTTTTTCTTCGTATCCTTTTATTTAGGTTACTTGATACAATCAATGACACGTGACGATGAATATGAAAGCTTTCATATCTGCATGGGACAGTAGCAGATCTAGTTGTTATTTTTTTTTTTGTGTTTTATCCACAAATCGGATTTCTCAGAATCTAACCACAGTATCTTTATGAAACTTTTACCTACCCCCCCAAAAATTGGTGGTAGCTGTTGATTAAATATATTTTCAAAACGTTTTACGAATCCGAAATCACCGAAATTTACGAACGACAAAATGGACAATGCATAGTCGTAACTTTATTGTTTTTTGACCGATTTTACTAAATCTTTTTTCTTTGAATACCTTGAAAAAAATCATTTTCATCAGCAGTTTCACATTTTCGAATTTCGAAAATTCGTCGTTGTGATTTCGAACCGGAAGTTTAGACCAATTTGACAACTTCTTTAATAGTTGTGCGATTTTCATTCAATTTAGTATATAAGTAGATCCTACCGATGTGACTTCAAAAATATAATTATAAATTTTCTAAATTATCTCCCCTTGGTGAAATTAAGGATCAAAGTTTTCAAAAAAATCGTCGAAATATAGGTCAGAATGACCTAATTTTTTTTTTCGATACTAGACAAGGAATTACTGATTCGTACACAAAATATGGAGTTTGTCGATCGAACCGGAAGTGCCACCATCTTGAAACGTGAAAAATCAATAAGGCTTTTTTGCTATTTTACTTACAGACTCGGGGGTTATATTTTCTGAATCCTTGTAGGAAGGCCTAAAAAATGTCGCGAACAGAATTTTGATTTAGGTCAACCGGGAGTCACCATTTTGAATTGAAAATCAAAAATAGAAGCAATTTGAAGGGCCGAGACTTTTGAGCACAATAACTCTCATTCTAATTAAGCTAGAATGTTCTAACTTGGTGTAGACGTTCACTAGGTCAATGTTATGATGAAGTTCAAAGATGAGCATTTTCTGCTTAGGGTAAGCAGAGATAAGCATATTGATTTGTTGATTCTTTAGGGCACGATAACTTCGGTTATAATGAAGGGAGGGCGGTGAAACTTTTGTCAATAGAGAGTCTAATAGCTAGCCTGTTGTGTGAAATCATTGTATCATTTTTTTTTTTAAATATCAGGGATAGCCGAAAAAAGGAGATTGAAAATCCAAAAAGTCGTATTTTTACAACTTGGAGTATGTTTAGAGGTCTTTCTCGTAAAGTCAACATAATATTTGTTGGGAACTTCTTCTACAAAGAGTCTTATTGGTAGTCTTTTATATGAAACCATCGATCAACAGTCCAACATATCAGGAGTAGAAGAACAAAAGGATCGAACATTGAAAACGGCACCCTTTCATTGTTAAGCGAAACATGCAGTGTGGGTGACTACAATCTACACATTTAGTCATCGTATAGAGCTTATTCAACAGTATCGAATTCCAACTGCTTAGGGATATTTTACGTGCACTCCAATGTGTACACGGGACCGTGGTTTTCGTCCCATCCGAACTAGACAGCCGTTCTGCCTCACTGACAAGGGGGAACCACGCCGGGAAATCGAGATGAACTTTCTCCGTGCAGAACTTTCAATTCAAGCCAAACTTTTATTGCATACGATTACGCTGGTCAGTTGGAGCTTATTTTCAAAAGTTTTGTAATAATCGGTTGGTAATTAAAGTACCATGCACATTAAACTGTTAAAACAGAAAATTTCGCCCGGTTCAAATGTTTCTTGCTATAAGTCAGCAATTTTCCGAATTCAGGAAGGCTGAATGGCTGAATGGTTAGCATGTGCGCGCTGTATCGTAACGTCTGTCATTGAGTCAACGGGCGTCGTTTCGATCGCCAGGTTGCACGTGACATGGAATATGATGTCCAACCCCGTTTATTGCGAACGATTAAGCTGTTCAGGGGGAGCTTATTTTTAAAAGTTTTGTAATATTCGGTTGATAACTAAAGGTACCGTGCAAATTAAACTGTTAAAATAGAAAATTTGGCCCGGTTGAAATGTTTCTCGCTGTAGGTCAGCTAGAATGTTCAAACTTGATCGAGTTCACAGCAGAAATAACAGTGAAACGATCAACGAACTCATAGCAGAAATAACAGTGCAAAACTTAACGAATTCATAGCAGAAATGAAATGGGGTTTTACTTCCTACTCTGTTGTTGACGGCCATACGCCACACAGTGTGCTATGAGGGAATTTTTGCCCGGGCAAGGGATCTTTTACGTGCACTCCAATGTGTACACGGGACCTCGGTTTTTCGTCCCATCCGAACGACTAGGCAGCTGTCCTTATCAGGCCCTCCTTCTGCATCACTGACAAGAGGAAACCACGCCGGAAAATCGAGATGAGCTTTCTCGGCCAATGCAAGGATCGAACACCCGACCTCCATTCTAACGAGCCAGCGCCTTGCCCACTTAGCCACCGTGATTCCCATAAATAGCAATGAAACGATCAACGAATTTATAGCAGTAATAACACTTCAACAATTAACGAATTCGTAGCAGAAATAACGATGAAACAATTAACGAATTCGTAGCAGAAATAACAATGAAACGTTCAACGAAATAATAGCCGAAATAAGAGTGGAACAATGAACGAATTAATAGTAGACGAGTTCATAGTAGAAAAAATAGCGAAACAATGAACGAATCATAGCAGAAACCAGAAGGCTATCAATACACTGTGAAATTTGAAACCTAAATGGCCCGGCTAGGAACAATATCTACATACCCGTAAAAGACTACTTAACAGTTGGAATTCGAAAGAAAAGACCGTAACGACGCTGTCCGATCAAACTTTAGTTAATTCAGTCGGCGCAAAAAGATAGGTCGTTAAAACCATTTCTGTTCAGTTCATTCCATTTCCTTCAATCTATGAAAGTTGTGTGAATTGGGAATCGCGTATTACTCAACAGTTTCAGGGGAGATAAGCCGTCTTTGAGATTGGAAATCAATTTTTGATATCGACTGTGTATGATTGCTACTAGATCGATTGTGATTCAGGTTCTAATCAGTTTGGATTGAAGAATCGGGGTGGTATATGTGTGTGTGATGGGGTGGGGGTGGTGTCACAAGACGCTATATCCCATTCGCAACCACACACCTAACAAATGCAGGGTATAGGTTGCGATCAGTTCTTTCAAGATTTTCATATATTTAAGCCACTTTATTACACGCCTCATCTGAAAATGTCTGTGTTAGTGTAGATAAATGTTGACAAAATAACATCTTTCACCATTTTGACTTTCAGTTACAGAACTAGCATAGGGGCGTTTTAAGGTTTATCATGGCGGAGGCTGTACTATTTTGAGGGCCCTCTGTCGCGAGGGGAGGTTCTTGATTGATGATTGTCACCCCAATGCAATGGCTGCATTCTTATTCAGTAGTGGATTCGACAGTAACAGTGTATAGAAAACGATTGAGTTGGACTCGGGGGCCCTTTCCCTTGGCACTAGGGACCCTTTTGTCATTCGTCGGACCCTTTTGTCTGTCTTTAGAGCCCTCCCTAACTAGGGCACATTTTCATTTTTCGCATCGGTTTTAGCATTTTTCTCCCGTTTTATTTTTTCAACTGCTTTGATTTTTTTCGCGGGGAGGCTGGCGCCTCCAGCGCCTCAGCTATAAAACGCTTTTGAACTAACAGTACTATTGACATAATACCGTTTTTTCCAGTAATGGTAACTCACTCGTTTCTTCAAGAATCATTCGGCATTCCAGGTATGCTACATTCTATTCGCTGTCTTCCATAGGAGCGGTAAGATGAGACCTGTTTGTGGGAAAATCCCTAAACAATATTCGAGGGTGGAATAATCGTACATTACTTTAAGGTTTGCGTGAAGTAATTGACATATCGAAATTACAGTTATATGCACTGAATAACCATGACACGGAGAGAGAGAGAGAGAGAGAGAGAGAGAGAGAGAGAGAGAGAGAGAGAGAGAATGGGGTTTAACGTCCACTCGACGCAAACTAGGTCATTTTGGGACTAACATATGGTTTAATTTTATTTCAATAATCTGCTTGCGCATATTAACAGTGGGAGGAAACCGCAGGTCCCGGGATAAACCCATGAGATTGGACAGGCGAGATTGTAGGTTAGGGTTAGGGTAAGCGCTAAGGTTAAGTCTTGGGTTAGGATTAGGATTAGCGATATCCCTATTTACATCTCGTGACCTTTGACCAAACGTAATGAAGACAGGATGTGACGTATATATGCACATTGAGGTTATCAAGCTATAGACCGGACTAGTAGTAAGCTATAAACGGATAAATAACAAGAGTTTATATGTATATTATTTTATTAAATTTATATATATCTTAACTCCCTGATTTACGTATATACATTATGCATGAACAATAGAAACTATATACTAGTATTTATAAGTATTAAAGCTATGGTAATATTATGCTATCAAATAGCCGTATTGTCTTAATATTTGTTGTAACCGCAACCTTGATAGTTATTGTAAGAAGGATAACGGTTGTAGTTGTTGTATCCGTTACCGTATCCGTTGTTATTGTAGTTGTTATATCCCTCCCCATATTCGTTGTTATTGTGGCCATTGTTGTAACCGTTGTTGTAATTGTAGGGGCCGTTGTAACTATTGTATCCTTTATTATTGTATTGGTTGTACTTGTATAGTCCGTTGTTGTATCGTTACCAACGATACCATGACCAATTCCGTGTCCAACAATACCGTGTCCGATACCGTTACCAACGATGTCATGCCCAATGCCGTTACCAATCTTTCCATGTCCAATAAGTCCGTGTCGATTCCGTTTCCAATGATACCATGTCCGATACCGTTACCAACGATACCATGACCAATTCCGTTTCCAAAAATACCGTGTCCGATACCGTTACCAACGATGCCATGCCCAATGCCGTTACCAATCTCTCCATGTCCAATAAGTCCGTGTCCGATTCCGTTTCCAATGATACCATGTCCGATACCGTTACCAACGATACCATGACCAATTCCGTTTCTAACAATACCGTGTCCAATACCGTTACCGATACCGTTACCAACAATACCATGACCAATTCCGTTACCAATAACACCGACTTTGCCAACAGCTACTATTCCGTGTCTGAGTCGGTTTCCTTGGATACCATGTCCAATACCATGGTTGAGTCCGTTGCCAATAGCTCCTACACCAACAAGACCATGTCCAACACCGGCATGTCCTCTTCCATATCCTTTACCAATTCCGTTTGCAAAGACACCAACACCATGTCCGAAACCGTGTCCGATTTTAGCATCGATGTATTGGGAAGCAGCTACTGTCAAACAGACAGCGAAAGCGACGAAAGCCTGAAAAAGAAAAAAAAAACATGTGTTTTACAGAAATAGCCGTAGATTTGATTCCATACTAAAAAAAAATCGCGAGGATTTATTTATAACCAAAAACTTGACAATCAAGAAATTTTACTGTGCCGCCATTATTTAGTACATGATCGAGTTTTGGCGTTACCAGGCAAAATCACAAGTAATGTTCAACTCTGGGTAATAATTTACACTTTTTATAATTTACCGTTCTGGCCCTATGAATATAAAACTGCCTTTAATACAATGTCAAGGGCGATAAGCAATAATACAACAGTGACGATGCAATACCATGTTCAACCCTCGGTAATTTCTACCAGTTTTAAATTTAAAGATGGACCTATGGGTATGCATGCCAAGTGCGATAAGCAATCATATAAAAATTTAGTATGTAATGAAACTTATTAGTGCTATACCAAATTAGATATCAGGTTTCTTGTCTAGAAAGTTCAAGTATATCCCATCTGGGTCACGATCCTTGTCACTACATACCGCTAATTAGAAGTATTGAAGATTATTTAGTCAACAAGTTAAATTTACTCTCTGTAGATTGTTACAATGTTTTACTGTATTATTCCAGTCTGTACAGAACAGAGGGCGAAAAAGCAAGTCCCATTTAGGATTTCAGGGACCGGGTATGCTTATCTTAAAACTTCAAAGATTTGAAATCTTATACGGAGTAGGGCAAAAGTCCTACTTTATACACCGACTGGACCATTGAAGACAAACAGGTAGATTTTGCCCGGACATCTGTATCACGATATACTCTATCAAAGAATCTTTTACGTGCACGCCAATGTGCACACTGAACATTGCTTTTCGTCCCATCCTGACAATTAGACACTATTCCCTGTCAGACCGGGCAGACCTACTGTCCTGTACAGCTAACAAGGGCAGTCAAGCCTGTACAATTGACTTTCTGATCAAACCCCGGGAGAGAGCCCAAGACCTACTGGTTAGTTAATCAGTGTCTCTCATCACTGAGCCACCATGATCCCCATACATTAAAAACGCGGAGTTCGTAGATGAGCATATTATGCTTAGGGTAAGCAGAGATAAGCAATTAGATTGGTTGATGATTTTGGACACTTTCACTTCAGTCAGAGTGATGAAACTTGGTGTATAGTTTCATTACATCAATATCTTGAATACGTTCGACAATGAGCATTGTCTGCCCTGGATAAGCAGAGCGATGAGCAATTTGATTGGTCGAGAATTTGAAACAAAATAACTCTCCTTCTAATTGGGGCAGAATGTTCAATCTTGGTGAAGGCGTTCATTAGGTCAGTGCCATAAAGGAGTGCGAAGATGAGCATTGTCTGCTTACAGTAAGCAGAGATAAGCAATCTGATTGGTTGATTCTTTGGGGCACGATAACTTTGGTTATAATGAAGTGAGAGTGACAAAATTCCAAATATAGATTCATTATGTCATTACCTTGACTAAGTTTGATGTTGAGAATTTCTGCGTAGATTTAGGAGCAATAAGCAATTTGACAGATCACATTGGAACATAACACCTCTGTTTCTAATTAAGGTAGAATTTGAACCGGTTGAATTGTTTCTCGTTATAACTCGGTGAGTTTTTGGCGGATTTCATTAATTCTTTTTCCTTTTTAAGATTCTTTATATCACTCTTGAGATGCGACAGAAACTGACCGTGAATATGAAAGCTTTAATATCTGCTTAGCAGATCTAGTATTATTAAGCTTTCATATTACATATGAAAGCTTATTGTTTCTGTTAAGATTATTATTGTTATTTTTTTTTTGTGTTTTGTCCACAAATCGGATTTCTCAGAATCTAACGATAGGATCGTTCTGAAACTTTTAATAGTTGTACGATTTTCATTCAATTTAGTGTATAAGTAGATGTTACCGATGTGACTTCAAAAATATAATTATAAATGTTCTAAATTATCTCCCCTTGGTGAAATTAAGGATCAAAGTTTTCAAAAAAATCGTCGAAATATAGGTCAGAATGACCTAATTTTTTTTTTCGATACTAGACAAGGAATTACTGATTCGTACACAAAATATGGAGTTTGTCGATCGAACCGGAAGTGCCACCATCTTGAAACGTGAAAAATCAATAAGGCTTTTTTGCTATTTTACTTACAGACTCGGGGGTTATATTTTCTGAATCCTTGTAGGAAGGCCTAAAAAATGTCGCGAACAGAATTTTGATTTAGGTCAACCGGGAGTCACCATTTTGAATTGAAAATCAAAAATAGAAGCAATTTGAAGGGCCGAGACTTTTGAGCACAATAACTCTCCTTCTAATTAAGCTAGAATGTTCTAACTTGGTGTAGACGTTCACTAGGTCAATGTTATGATGAAGTTCAAAGATGAGCATTTTCTGCTTAGGGTAAGCAGAGATAAGCATATTGATTTGTTGATTATTTAGGGCACGATAACTTCGGTTATAATGAAGAGAGGGCGGTGAAACTTTTGTCAATAGAGAGTCTAATAGCTAGCCTGTTGTGTGAAATCATTGTATCATTTTTTTTAAATATCAGGGATAGCCGAAAAAAGGAGATTGAAAATCCAAAAAGTCGTATTTTTACAACTTGGAGTATGTTTAGAGGCCTTTCTCGTAAAGTCAACATAATATTTGTTGGGAACTTCTTCTACAAAGAGTCTTATTGGTAGTCTTTTATATGAAACCATCGATAAACAGTCCAACATATCAGGAGTAGAAGAACAAAAGGATCGAACATTGAAAACGGCACCCTTTCATTGTTAAGCGAAACATGCAGTGTGGGTGACTACAATCTACACATTTAGTCATCGTATAGAGCTTATTCAACAGTATCGAATTCCAACTGCTTAGGGATATTTTACGTGCACTCCAATGTGTACACGGGACCGTGGTTTTCGTCCCATCCGAACTAGACAGCCGTTCTGCCTCACTGACAAGGAGGAACCACGCCGGGAAATCGAGATGAACTTTCTCCGTGCAGAACTTTCAATTCAAGCCAAACTTTTATTGCATACGATTACGCTGGTCAGTTGGAGCTTATTTTCAAAAGTTTTGTAATAATCGGTTGGTAATTAAAGTACCATGCACATTAAACTGTTAAAACAGAAAATTTCGCCCGGTTCAAATGTTTCTTGCTATAAGTCAGCAATTTTCCGAATTCAGGGAGGCTGAATGGCTGAATGGTTAGCATGTGCGCGCTGTATCGTAACGTCTGTCATTGAGTCAACGGGCGTCGTTTCGATCGCCAGGTTGCACGTGACATGGAATATGATGTCCAACCCCGTTTATTGCGAACGATTAAGCCGTTCAGGGGGAGCTTATTTTTAAAAGTTTTGTAATATTCGGTTGATAACTAAAGGTACCGTGCAAATTAAACTGTTAAAATAGAAAATTTGGCCCGGTTGAAATGTTTCTCGCTGTAGGTCAGCTAGAATGTTCAAACTTGATCGAGTTCACAGCAGAAATAACAGTGAAACGATCAACGAACTCATAGCAGAAATAACAGTGCAAAACTTAACGAATTCATAGCAGAAATGAAATGGGGTTTTACGTCCTACTCTTCTGCACCTGACCTGGGCTAATGGAAGACGGCCATACGCCACACAGTGTGCTATGAGGGAATTTTTGCCCGGGCAAGGGATCTTTTACGTGCACTCCAATGTGTACACGGGACCTCGGTTTTTCGACCCATCCGAACGACTAGGCAGCTGTCCTTATCAGCCCCTCCTTCTGCATCACTGACAAGAGGAAACCACGCCGGAAAATCGAGATGAGCTTTCTCGGCCAATGCAAGGATCGAACACCCGACCTCCATTCTAACGAGCCAGCGCCTTGCCCACTTAGCCACCGTGATTCCCATAAATAGCAATGAAACGATCAACGAATTTATAGCAGTAATAACACTTCAACAATTAACGAATTCGTAGCAGAAATAACGATGAAACAATTAACGAATTCGTAGCAGAAATAACAATGAAACGTTCAACGAAATCATAGCCGAAATAAGAGTGGAACAATGAACGAATTAATAGTAGACGAGTTCATAGTAGAAAAAACAGCGAAACAATGAACGAATCATAGCAGAAACCAGAAGGCTATCAATACACTGTGAAATTTGAAACCTAAATGGCCCGGCTAGGAACAATGTCTACATGCCCGTAAAAGACTACTTAACAGTTGGAATTCGAAAGAAAAGACCGTAACGACGCTGTCCGATCAAACTTTAGTTAATTCAGTCGGCGCAAAAAGATAGGTCGTTAAAACCATTTCTGTTCAGTTCATTCCATTTCCTTAAATCTATGAAAGTTGTGTGAATTGGGAATCGCGTATTACTCAACAGTTTCAGGGGAGATAAGCCGTCTTTGAGATTGGAAATCAATTTTTGATATCGACTGTGTATGATTGCTACTAGATCGATTGTGATTCAGGTTCTAATCAGTTTGGATTGAAGAATCGGGGTGGTATATGTGTGTGTGATGGGGTGGGGGTGGTGTCACAAGACGCTATATCCCATTCGCAACCACACACCTAACAAATGCAGGGTATAGGTTGCGATCAGTTCTTTCAAGATTTTCATATATTTAAGCCACTTTATTACACGCCTCATCTGAAAATGTCTGTGTAAATGTAGATAAATGTTGACCAAATAACATCTTTCACCATTTTGACTTTCAGTTTCAGAACTAGCATAGGGGCGTTTTAAGGTTTATCATGGCGGAGGCTGTACTATTTTGAGGGCCCTCTGTCGCGAGGGGAGGTTCTTGATTGATGATTGTCACCCCAATGCAATGGCTGCATTCTCATTCAGTAGTGGATTCGACAGTAACAGTGTATAGAAAACGATTGAGTTGGACTCGGGGGCCCTTTCCCTTGGCATTAGGGACCCTTTTGTCATTCGTCGGACCCTTTTGTCTGTCTTTAGAGCCCTCCCTAACTAGGGCACATTTTCATTTTTCGCATCGGTTTTAGCATTTTTCTCCCGTTTTATTTTTTCAACTGCTTTGATTTTTTTCGCGGGGAGGCTGGCGCCTCCAGCGCCTCAGCTATAAAACGCTTTTGAACTAACAGTACTATTGACATAATACCGTTTTTTCCAGTAATGGTAACTCACTCGTTTCTTCAAGAATCATTCGGCATTCCAGGTATGCTACATTCTATTCGCTGTCTTCCATAGGAGCGGTAAGATGAGACCTGTTTGTGGGAAAATCCCTAAACAATATGCGAGGGTGGAATAATCGTACATTACTTTAAGGTTTGCGTGAAGTAATTGTCGAAATTACAGTTATATGCACTGAATAACCATGACACGGAGAGAGAGAGAGAGAGAGAGAGAGAGAAATGGGGTTTAACGTCCACTCGACGCAAACTAGGTCATTTTGGGACTAACATATGGTTTAATTTTATTTCAATAATCTGCTTGCGCATATTAACAGTGGGAGGAAACCGCAGGTCCCGGGATAAACTCAGGAGATTGGACAGGCGAGATTGTAGGTTAGGGTTAGGGTAAGCGCTAAGGTTAGGTCTTGGGTTAGGATTAGGATTAGCGATATCCCTATTTACATCTCGTGACCTTTGACCAAACGTAATGAAGACAGGATGTGACGTATATATGCACATTGAGGTTATCAAGCTATAGACCGGACTAGTAGTAAGCTATAAACGGATAAATAACAAGAGTTTATATGTATATTATTTTATTAAATTTATATATATCTTAACTCCCTGATTTACGTATATACATTATGCATGAACAATAGAAACTATATACTAGTATTTATAAGTATTAAAGCTATGGTAATATTATGCTATCAAATAGTTGTTGTATCCGTTACCGTATCCGTTGTTATTGTAGTTGTTATATCCCTTCCCATATTCGTTGTTATTGTGGCCATTGTTGTAACCGTTGTTGTAATTGTAGGGGCCGTTGTAACTATTGTATCCTTTATTATTGTATCGGTTGTATTTGTATAGTCCGTTGTTGTATCGTTACCAACGATACCATGACCAATTCCGTGTCCAACAATACCGTGTCCGATACCGTTACCAACGATGTCATGCCCAATGCCGTTACCAATCTTTCCATGTCCAATAAGTCCGTGTCCGATTCCGTTTCCAATGATACCATGTCCGATACCGTTACCAACGATACCATGACCAATTCCGTTTCCAACAATACCGTGTCCGATACCGTTACCAACGATGCCATGCCCAATGCCGTTACCAATCTCTCCATGTCCAATAAGTCCGTGTCCGATTCCGTTTCCAATGATACCATGTCCGATACCGTTACCAACGATACCATGACCAATTCCGTTTCTAACAATACCGTGTCCAATACCGTTACCGATACCGTTACCAACAATACCATGACCAATTCCGTTACCAATAACACCGACTTTGCCAACAGCTACTATTCCGTGTCTGAGTCGGTTTCCTTGGATACCATGTCCAATACCATGGTTGAGTCCGTTGCCAATAGCTCCTACACCAACAAGACCATGTCCAACACCGGCATGTCCTCTTCCATATCCTTTACCAATTCCGTTTGCAAAGACACCAACACCATGTCCGAAACCGTGTCCGATTTTAGCATCGATGTATTGGGAAGCAGCTACTGTCAAACAGACAGCGAAAGCGACGAAAGCCTGAAAAAGAAAAAAAAAACATGTGTTTTACAGAAATAGCCGTAGATTTGATTCCATACTAAAAAAAAATCGCGAGGGTTTATTTATAACCAAAAACTTGACAATCAAGAAATTTTACTGTGCCGCCATTATTTAGTACATGATCGAGTTTTGGCGTTACCAGGCAAAATCACAAGTAATGTTCAACTCTGGGTAATAATTTACACTTTTTATAATTTACCGTTCTGGCCCTATGAATATAAAACTGCCTTTAATACAATGTCAAGGGCGATAAGCAATAATACAACAGTGACGATGCAATACCATGTTCAACCCTCGGTAATTTCTACCAGTTTTAAATTTAAAGATGGACCTATGGGTATGCATGCCAAGTGCGATAAGCAATCATATAAAAATTTAGTATGTAATGAAACTTATTAGTGCTATACCAAATTAGATATCAGGTTTCTTGTCTAGAAAGTTCAAGTATATCCCATCTGGGTCACGATCCTTGTCACTACATACCGCTAATTAGAAGTATTGAAGATTATTTAGTCAACAAGTTAAATTTACTCTCTGTAGATTGTTACAATGTTTTACTGTATTATTCCAGTCTGTACAGAACAGAGGGCGAAAAAGCAAGTCCCATTTAGGATTTCAGGGACCGGGTATGCTTATCTTAAAACTTCAAAGATTTGAAATCTTATACGGAGTAGGGCAAAAGTCCTACTTTATTCACCGACTGGACCATTGAAGACAAACAGGTAGATTTTGCCCGGACATCTGTATCACGATATACTCTATCAAGGAATCTTTTACGTGCACGCCAATGTGCACACTGAACATTGCTTTTCGTCCCATCCTGACAATTAGACACTATTCCCTGTCAGACCGGGCAGACCTACTGTCCTGTACAGCTAACAAGGGCAGTCAAGCCTGTACAATTGACTTTCTGGTCAAACCCCGGGAGAGAGCCCAAGACCTACTGGTTAGTTAATCAGTGCCTCTTATCACTGAGCCACCATGATCCCCATACATTAAAAACGCAGAGTTCGTAGATGAGCATATTATGCTTAGGGTAAGCAGAGATAAGCAATTAGATTGGTTGATGATTTTGGACACTTTCACTTCAGTCAGAGTGATGAAACTTGGTGTATAGTTTCATTACATCAATATCTTGAATACGTTCGACAATGAGCATTGTCTGCCCTGGATAAGCAGAGCGATGAGCAATTTGATTGGTCGAGAATTTGAAACAAAATAACTCTCCTTCTAATTGGGGCAGAATGTTCAATCTTGGTGAAGGCGTTCATTAGGTCAATGCCATAAAGGAGTGCGAAGATGAGCATTGTCTGCTTACAGTAAGCAGAGATAAGCAATCTGATTGGTTGATTCTTTGGGGCACGATAACTTTGGTTATAATGAAGTGAGAGTGACAAAATTCCAAATATAGATTCATTATGTCATTACCTTGACTAAGTTTGATGTTGAGAATTTCTGCGTAGATTTAGGAGCAATAAACAATTTGACAGATCACATTGGAACATAACACCTCTGTTTCTAATTAAGGTAGAATTTGAACCGGTTGAATTGTTTCTCGTTATAACTCGGTGAGTTTTTGGCGGATTTCATTAATTCTTTTTCCTTTTTAAGATTCTTTATATAACTCTTGAGATGCGACAGAAACTGACCGTGAATATGAAAGCTTTAATATCTGCTTAGCAGATCTAGTTATTATTATTATTATTTACCGCGGGCGCCTAGATCTCCATGATCGAAAACAGATATCGATCTGGAACCAACTTTTCTATCGGGAAAACATGTGGTGGCTACTGCATAAACTAATTTTCAAACTTCTGCACATACCGGAAGTGACCGAACTTTGTACGTTGTCTAAAAATTGAAAATCGGCCATAGCTTCGTCAATTCTTTATCCATTTTCAAAAAAATTATATTTTTTTGGAATCCCTGAATCTTTTCTGAGACAATGACTATCTCACATTTTTCAATTTCAAACAACTGTCTATGACTTTTATCGTTCGAAAATTGAAAACATTTTGACTACGAGACAATTTTTGTTATTTTTCAAAATTTTCAAATTTGACCTACATTTTTGGATACCTGAAGTCCATCCGATTCCAGTAATATAAGTTTTATTCAGAGCTATTGCCCTTTATTTTTCGATTTTTTTCGAATTTTCTTCCCATTTTGTGAGCTCGGGTTTCAGTTTATGGCAGAATTGACGTTTCTGAATCTTCTGGAACATGAAGTTATAGTCCAATACCAACTTATAAAGCAATTTCGACAAGAATCCTTCAACCGGAAGTGGTCGAAATAATGTGCAATATTTTGAAAAACATGCAAAAAATGGATATTTGGGGGAAAAACGCAATTTCTCCGCCCGATATCAATGGATTAAAGAAATTAGGGTACCATTGGACTGATTGACCACGCCCATTGACTTCCTTTTCGTCACGGACCCTCTACATTTGACAGTTTTCTGACCAAGCAGTGTGTGACAGGACCAAGGTCAAGGTCGGTGGTTCAAGTCCAGATTGTGAACTTCAAAATATAGTATTTGGTGAAGGTCGTGCCCCAAGGTCAAGTGACCAAAAACTGACTTTGAAAAGTTTCAGTTCAGTTTTCTGTAGCATGACCTTGACCCACGAATTTGACCCTGTTACTTTTTTTGAAGGACATGGTCTCTTCTTTCACCTCGAATATTGAATTGGATAATACAGCAAGAAGTATGGGGCAGTAAGCATAAACGCAAAGGCCCCGAGCTCGATGGAAAATTTAAAGTCAGGGTCAGCATCAAGGTCACAACGTTATTCACACGTAAACGACAATCCAAATGGTCAACGCAATATAGCCATTTACAGAAAATGGTGGCTTAGCGCAAAAATTAAAATATACCAAAATTATTATTATTATTATGAACTGCATCGCTAGGCGTGTAGCACAGAGTGTCGGGGTCCGTCTGAGTGTCTTGTTATTCGAGTCTAAATAGTCAACAAAAAAAAATGGCATCGAACGGATAAGATTATCTGTGAAGCAGAACGTAAAAGGTCGGTAAAATGAAACGTTATTGATCGATTCGGTTAAAATTTGGTGTGGGGTCATCACTAGTCCTCCTGAACACCCCCTGAAAATTTCAAGTCTCTACGACAACGGGAACTGGTAGAGGTGCTAAAGTGCAATAGCGCCAGCCATGGACTGGGTTTAGTGGAAAGTTCTTCCCTTTATTTATTAAAAAACATATCATTTGGTAGATGTTTAGTGTTTAGATGCCGGGCCCGTCTAATCATGACCCCCTCTTACTTCACTATTCTACTTAGTCCAACTGTGTCCATTAGGGCGTGGATTTGTTCAAAGATTTGCAGTTTCAGATCTGGTCTAGATGAGTAGGTTCTTAGTGTTGAATGGTATGTTGTTGTTCTCCATTATTCTCACTAGTTCCCTTGTCTCCTCCTTGTATACCTCGCAGTCTACCAGGACATGGTTGGTGGTACATTCTTCCCTGCACTTACAGACGATGACTTGGTGTTTGTGGTCTCGCAGCCGCTCTCTCACCCTTAGTTTCGATATAAATCTGCATATATCTCTTCTAGGGTGATTGATTGCTGTCTTCGTGTAGATCTTGTCATCCAGCCGGAATCTGTATGTGTTGAACAAGCTTTAATTCCCAGAGTGAATTGGTGCTGTATCCTTGAGACCTTCGTTTGCGAGTCGATCTGCCTCCTCGTTTCCTCTAATGTTGACATGTGATGGAATCCACACGAGCTCTACTTTGCTCCCCTTCTCTAAGACCCTCTGGTACAGCTGCCTGATTTCCAAAATGACTTCTGGTCTTGAGTCCGAGTTGTCAGTTTGGATTGAAATCAGACTGCTCAGGGAGTCGCTTGGAATCACGAACTTACCAGTCTTTTGGTGGGAAATCCATGATATAGCGTCACGAATGGCCACAAGCTCTGCAGTCTACACCGAACAGTTATTGGGCAGTTTCCTGCTTATTCCCTGTTCCCCGTTTGGCAGGTATATTCCAAACGAGCTGGTGCCCCTTTCAGGGTTGCGTGAGCCATCCGTGTACACGTGGTCCCAGTCATCAGACGGCCAGTTGTCTTCCAGGTGTTCTAGCGAGAAAGCTCGTGCAGCAGTGGGGTTGTTTTTCTTGTCGGTTTTCTGTAACAGATCTAGATTGACCGGCGGTATAGGGAGCGTCCAAGGGGCGATCGCTGTGGGGTCGTGTTCATTTATCACGAGCCCCCCCCCCCCAGTCGCAGTTCCTTGATAGTTTCCCTGATACCTTGGCTAAAGCTTTTCTTTCTTGGATCTCTCATATATCTTGTCTTTTGTAGACTGACGAAAGTTGGAGATCTTGCGTCCAGTTGCGAGATCTTAGCCCAGTACCTTGTCGCTAGTTCTTTTCTTCTTAGGGATAGGGGCAACTCCCCGGCTTCCTGCAGTAGTGCCTCTCTCCTAGCCCCTTGCCCTACGCCAGTCGCAATACACAGAGCTTTGTATTGGATGGTGTCAAGCTTCCTTAAGAGTAATGGCGCGCATTTCATGAAGGCCAGAGAGCCGTAGTCTAATACAGATCGTATTAGAGCACGATACACCATCATTAGTGTAACTCTGTTGGCCCCCCATGTGCTGCCCGTTATTTTCCTCATTAAGTTTAGGATTTTGGTGCATCTATCTACAGTCTCGTCGATGTGCGGTTTCCAGGTCAGCCTTCGGTCAAAGATTACGCCAAGGAACTTGGTTTGGTCTTTGAACTCGATGGTTTTCCCGTTCATACACAGAGTCATTCTGCTTATCCCTCTATCCCTGCACACAAGCATGCCGACTGTTTTCTTCTCTGAGACCTTAAATCCCCAGTCATTTGCCCATGTCATGAATTTGTCTAAGGCCTTTTGCATATTCTTTTGTAGTTCACAAAAATGCCTCCCTGTCCTCCATATGGTACTATCATCAGCAAATTTAGCTAACTCAGTTTTGGCGTCAAGGTAGGAGGATTTCTGTATGTCGTTGATCATAATATTGAAGAGAGTGAGACTGATGACCGACCCCTGAGGCGTGCCATTTTCTAATGTTTGCTCGGCACTCAGGAATCTGCCAACATTCACCTGTATCCTTCTATTGCTCAGAAAGCTTTTGATCCACCAAAACATTATGCCCGTTATACCAATACGTCCTAACTTGAAGAGCAGCCCGTCTAGCCAGACTAAATCGAAAGCTTTAGTTAAATCTACGAACACGGCACATAACAGGTTCCCAGAGAGGAGTGCCTGCGACATGACTTGCTGTAGTCTCACCAAGTGGTCCATTGTTGAACGCCCTTTCCTGAACCCGCTTTGATTTTTGTCTATCAGTCGGTTGCTCTCCAGATAGAACTGTAGTCGGATGTTAACCATTCTTTCCAAGGTTTTGCACAGTGTGGATGTCAAGCTTACTGGTCGATAGGACTCCGCCTTTGTTCTCTCTTTACCTGGTTTTGGAAGAGGGATGACGTTGGCTTTCCGCCATTCTTTAGGTACCTCTCCTGTCAGCCAGGATGTGTTGAAGAAGTTTAGTAGTATCCTTTTGGCATTTCTAGGCAGATGTTTAAGCATTGAGTACCTTACTTTGTCCTCACCAGTCGCACTATCCTTCTTGAGGGAGAGAGCCTTATTTAGTTCCTCCTCAGAGAAGGGTAGATTGATTGGTTTAGCCCCTTCATTAGGTTCAATTTCTAATGAAGGGTGCGGTGAGTAAAAGATTTCCTTTCTCTTCAGGAACTCTGGTGATTTATTTTCGTCCCTGCCTTTTCCTTGCCGTTGGTAGCGTACTCATCTCCATTCTTTAGGTTTGGTATGTTGAATGATCTGCGCTTCCCATTCATGACGTTCAGCTTCTTCCAGACGACACCTGTTTGCGTGTTTTGATTCAACGCATTACAGAAAGTCATCCAGTGTCCGCTTTGTGCCTTCCGGATGGTGTCTCTTGCGGCGTATTTCAACTTCAGGTAGTTTTGGTGGTTGACTTCATTGTAGTGGCGTTTCCATAGGCGTAGTGCCTTCTTTCTTTCGTTAACCGCCTTCTGACATTCTGGTGACCACCAAGGTTTTCTAATCCTTGGTTTCCCTCCAGAAGTCTTGGGAATGGAGTCGTCTGCGGCACCTATAATAGCACTTGTGATGTTGGCAGCGTACACGTCGATGTTGGCATCGATGATGTCATCCTCTTTCCGCTCAAGACAGTTTACACGGAAGTTAGCCCAATCAGCCTCTTTTTTTTTCCAATTGGGTTTCCCGTTATAGACTTCCCTGGTTGTTTTACATTGGATGCAGAATTCTATCAGTAGGTGTTCACTACTAAGTGTTTCATCTTTGTGTACTTGCCAGTCGCAGCGGTTTGCCATACCAAGCGTACAGAGCGTGAGATCCAGGTGTGAAAGTGGGGCATTTCCTCCAATAAAAGTAGGGCTCTCGTCGTTTAGTACGCATAGGTCGTTCCCTTCTATTATTGAGCACAGGCTAGTCCCCCGACAGTCATTCCTCGGTGACCCCCACAGAGCGCGTTTTGCGTTGAAATTCCCACAGAACACAGATTCGCCCTGCGGAAGCTGGTCGAGAAGTGACTGGAAGTCTACTGATTTTATCGTGACTTGCGGGGGGTGCATAGACATTCACTATTGTCAATTTTGTATTATTGCTCAATGTGATGGCTATGCCCATTGCTTCTAGAGGGCCTGCTACGTCCAGCGTAACAGAAATATAATTTAAGTTATCACTGACGTAGATGGCAAGGCCGCCGCCACGTGTCGTGCTGCCCGGTCTGTCCCTTCTCTGACAAGTATATCCGGGTAGGTAGATGTCTTTCTTAGTTGGTAGTAGCTTGGTCTCCTGGAGGCATATTACATCTTTGGGGTTGCGGGTGATGTATTTTCTCAGCTCAGTACATCTGGGGACCAGTCCGTTAACGTTAAGTTGTAGAACTTTTACCTGGCCCGCCATGATGACTGTCCGGGTGGATGCCTCTCTGTCTTGGCTATTTATTGGTCAATTGGCGTTTCACATTCCATAGGAGGTACCTTATTAGTGTTTGTCTTTGGTGTTGAAACCGGCAAGCAACTGGGCATATCACCAGTTTGATCTCCTTTTGTCGTTTCTTCGTCGTCGTCTTCTTCTCTTGATCTATTTTTTACCGTGTTGATTGAATTAATCATGAGACACAGGACATCGGCGTTGACCATGTGTGTTCTTATTTTGCCGAGTAAACTTGCCATCTTGGTAGTTTGGTCCTCATTGGATACGGCCACCCCGAGGAACTCGATCATGAAGTTCATGAAGCCACTTTCCGTTTTAAATTTAGGAATGAAGTGTTCTTCATGAATCTTCGTTTTCGGTTCCTCTTCTTTCTTGTTGGATGATTTTGTCTTCTGTTTGACTTCTACAGGTTTGTCTGATATTTTCTTCTCTTTCTTGTTCTTGTCTTTACCTTTAGGGGTGGGGGTTGCATCGGACGTCAACAGAGTCGGGACTGGAGCTTGTTTTGGTTCCATCACCAGTTCTCTGACTACTTTTGCTTCCCTCTCCTTGTTCTTTACTTGTTGGGTCGCTTCCCTAAAGGTAAGTTTTTCTTTACTTTGCAGACGTAGCGCTGCTTTTGTTGCTTGAATTCTTGGGCATTGGGGGGAGTTAGCATCGTGGCTGCCCTTGCAGTTTGAGCAGTTAATTTTGCTACCCACCCTACACTCTGCCACCAGATGTTCTCCCCCACATTGGGCGCATACGGCTTTTCCTTTACAGTACTTCACTGTATGACCCAATTTTTGACAGTTAGTGCACTGTCGTACCCTCTGGATATAGGGATGGGTTCGTCTTCTGAGATACACTATGTTTATGACCTCAGGCGCTGTACCTTTCTTGAAGGTCAGGGCAACGCTTCCCTGAACCTTCCCCTCGGCCACTCTAAATCTGTATATCTCAGTGAAGTCATACTGTCTATCTTTCAGGTCGTCCATTATTTCCTCCCCGGTATATTCGGTCGGTATCCCATGAACAACCACCTTGTCTGTTAACAAGGTGGTTGGTTCGGATACCGCCACGGTCACACCGAGTAGACTGTCCTGGGCCAGTGCTTTGTCCATGTCCGACTTACTTTTTAGGGCAAGCCTGATATGTCCAGTCACTGTTATCCTGATATCAGGTATATTACTGATACCCCACTTACTCCGTAGTTCCTTTCCCATTGCCGACAGTTTGGACCCTTAGAAAGACTTCCTTCCATTGGCCTTACTTTCACGACGTGGTTCTGCTCATCCTTCCTTTTTGTTGCAGGAAAAAACTTTGGCGCAGGGGTGCTATTAAAGGCTTCTGCCATTGACATGGGGGAAGTAGCCTCTGTCGCCATTGTTCTTATTGCTATCGAAAAAAGTCTAAAACAAAGGAATGATTGAACAGTTTTTATAAGTAACAACAAAACACATACTTATGGAAAACAGTTACTAGTGTATTTTAGGCGACGTTTCGTAGAGTATTCTCTCAACGTTATCAAGCTAATACAGTAAAACAGGTATAAGGCAGACATATATAGACAAAATACAATAACATAACTGAAGCCATACTTAACAACAACATGATCAAAGGCCTACCCCACCACTTATTTAAATATACAAAAGCAAGTTAATTAACTTGATAGTCCATAGTCGGTAAGGGTGTTTTAACAAGAAGAGAAACCATACCTAACAACTAGTAGATGAAAGATAATAATATACAATGGTGATATTATGTAGGTAATAATATTCTAAGTAAGAAAAAAAGCCGGTAAACGATGAATGAGGCCACTAAGTGTTGCGATGATAGATGAATATACAAAGTGATTAATATGGTTGAAACAATAGCATTGAGCAATAGAGTATGTACAACAGATGACTGTAAAGATGTGGTAGGTGTTATAGCTGGATTGAATATAACTGTTTCCTTACCCACCACTTTAAAACCTTGTAAATATATGATAGAAAGATAATTAGTTATGCGAAGGAAAAATAGATTAATGATACAAAAACTTAAAGCCATAAATAAACAGTGTGGTAAATGAAGTCACGTGATGTAACACAGCACAAGTGTACAGTTTTAGGTAGAAACATGCTATTATTTAAAGTAATTGATCATACGCGTTGGGCAAAAATATCCCTGTGTCACGGTTACGATCTGGATTGTTCCTTCTGATGTGTATTGCCTCCGTTAATTTACGTGTCTTTTCTATTGGGAGATTTGATGCCAGAGTTTCGTATGACTGGATTCTATGCCCAGGGTTGGTCTGGAGGTGTTGCGCAACAGCTGAGTTTGTGGTGGACGACTTGGACTTATGCTGGCTTATTCTTTTATCCAGGGGTTGTCTGGTTTCACCGATATATATGCTGGAGCAGGAGCAGGCAACTTTGTAGACACATTCTTTCTGGGGTGGGGGTTTGTTTGGAAGTAGCTTACCATTGGCTTTCAGGATATCTTTGAGGGTTCGTCCTTTGGAGAAGGTGACTTGGATGCCCGTTGGGTTGAGGATTCTCCTGAGGTGGTAAGTGAGCTTTCCTTGAAACGGTTAAGTGATTCTTATAGGTGGTTTTTCTGGTTTTGTGTTTCCTGGATCTGTGGGGGTGTCAATGGTGGTTTTAATGATCTTTTTAACAAATTGTCGAGGGTAGTTGTTCTGGTTTGTAAGGGCTTATTCTATGTGGTCTAATTCTTTCTGGAGGTATTCTTTGTCACAGATGTTGACAGCACGACGGGCTAAAGTTGCTATGGTTGCTTTCTTAACATTATGTGGGTGGTGGGAATTGAAGCTGATGTAGTGATCGGTATGTGTTGGTTTTCTGTAAACACTTGTTGTAAGTCTGTCCTCTGTTTTCTTGACTAGTACATCCAGGAATGGGAGGCATTGGTTTTCTTCTGTTTCTATGGTAAATTTGATTCTGTCGTTTTGGCTGTTGAGGTGATGGAGCAAGACGGCATGATCTTCGTTCTGACGGAGAATAACAAAGACATCATCTACTTTGCGGAGCCAAATTGTTGGTTGGATGGGTGAGGTGGAAAGGGCCGTTCTTCAAATTGGGTCATATATATCTCACTTAGAAGTGGGGATAGGGGGCTTCCCATTTTTATAAGGTTTTTCTGTGCTGTTGTTAGCCTTTCCCACAAAGAACCGCTAGTCAATCAGTGTGTTTAGTGCTGATTAGCTATGGGTTCTAATTGCTTGTCCGTATTGAACAGCTTTTATACGGAGAAGGTCCGTATAACATTGTCGCCTTTTTAGACGCTGAAATGTTGTATCATAGCGTTTTTATGAATCTATATGCATCTTAGAACGTGGAGGTGTGTATTTGAGGTGAATTTTATCATAATAAAGACTGGAATTAAATCATTATTTTGATGGGTTTTTCTCGGAATTTTCAAATTGTCTGCACGCTAGTTCATCTAAGCGCTAGATTTAGGTAGATATGTGACCTTGCAAATCTGTAAATGATGTGATTCTATGGTAAAGGGGTGTAAGTGAAACAAAAATTGCTGTCGAGTCTAAGTCAGAGGTTTGTTTTTTTAATAAGATGCGACATTATTTTCTTTAATAGCTCAGCGACTGTCGAGTGACTCCACTTGACTAGTACTGATGGTGATCTTGGTCGATAACTGTCGCCATGCTGTACATAACTAAGCGCAGCTCTGTGACGCATACGTACGCGACGCAAGAATCTGCCAAAACTCTAAAACTACTCTGACACAACGTGTCACGTATACGATACGGATAGGGAAAATGCCACTTACCAAAAGTCTCTATTTAATGGTGGTCTGCCTCCGTATTGTGTGGCTCAGGACGAAAGAAACATTCGGGTTTGGTAAATGAAAATCGACCTGAAAAGGAGATCAGTATATTCCGATGTTTTTGGTTTATACCAGTAATTACTTCAACCTGTTTTACGGGATATTATAGTGATTTTCAGGAATTATGTATTGTGCTGTTAGGCGCAGTCTATACCCCTCGCGCAGATTGCAATCTGCGCTGTCGTGTTGCGCAGATTGCACTCCACGCGCGCAGATTACAATCTGCGCTGATGAAGCTGGTGTGCAGATTGCCCACGTTGCGCTGATTACCCCTCGATGTTTTTCGAGATGTTAGTTGTCTGTCAGACGTATATATATATATTTGCCCATGTTGCGCTGATTACCCCTCGATGTTTTTCGAGATGTACGTTGTCTGTCAGACGTAAATATATATGACCTGCCCCCTATCGGCTTTGTAGTGAATAATTTTTAAAATCGCAACATAATTAGCGTGTGTGCATAGAAAATAAGAGTTAATTTGAAATTCTGTCAGCAGTATCTCATAATCGGTGCTAACCACGTAACTGAATGTAAAAAATATTTGCTGTAGTTTGACGTAACTACATATGGTTATAATTTATGTGTTCACAATTAATAGAAAAAAAAAGATTTTGAAAATATTCACTGATTCAACTTGGTCATCGTTTTATTCTTTCTATTATTCATTTTCCATCAAGAGGACATTTTTTTATAAAAATGGCTGACTAAATTACTACGTGCACCAAACAACGTTAATTTTCATTGGTTAGGGCCGTCTAAACGCGGGTAAATTTAGAGTAGCTATTGGCTAACAACACGCATAAACAACCTGATTTGCATATTGCATACATAATATTTATTGTGTTTTGTGTAGGATGGCATGCAGCCCTAAAGAAGACGATAACCTCCCACGTATATGCTGTAATTAATATATAACATCCGCTTAGTCTCGTAAAATGGGTAATAAACTTGACCCAAAAAATCAAAAAAAAAAAAAAAATCTAGTTCGGGTCATGAGCAAATGCATACGGCCAATAACGGGTCTGGTAATAAACTTGCCGTATCTTTCATATATGATACTATATCGAGAATATACTCAGTGGCGGATCCAGGAATTTTTTTAGGGGGTTGACAACCCCATGTTTTGTCTCGCCGACCGCGGTTTACGGAGCTAATTTCTGCCGCTATAGTAACATGATTGTGTGTCTGATAAGATGCGTACTACTACTACTACCACTACCTGATGTTTTAACGTCCGCTTCCACAGAAGTGATATCGCAGACAAGACATAGGAGAGCCGAGGCTTCTTCCTGTTTTTAGAATATGATTTTGCAATCTTTCCATTTGCGGCCTCAAGCCATGGAGTAGGTTTAGTGAGAAGTTATTCCCTTTATTTAATAAAACACATATTGTTTGGTAGTTGATCTGTAGGGACAGCATTTATGCAGACATACATGCGTCTCGTCTCTGGATTGGTAGAAGTCATCTTTTGGGGTTTAGTGTTTAAGTACCAGACCCGTCTTATCGTTGCCTCCCCTTACTCCACTTATCCCACTTTGTAGGTTTGGTGTCTTTGTAGTGGATTAGTGTTTAGATGCCGAGCCCGTCTTACCGTGACCCTCCCTTACTCCACTAGCCCGCTACTTTGGTGTATATCCCCTATGTAGTTTAGTGTTTAGATGCCGAGCTCGTCTTATCGTAGCCCCTATATCCAGTTACTTCACTATTCTACTTAATCCAACGGTGTTCATTAAATCGTGAATTAGTTTGAAGAGTGGTGCTGTGTCCCCGGGACCTTCATTTGCGAGTCGATCTGCTTCCTCGTTTCCTCTAATGTTCACATGTGATGGAATCCACACGAGCTCTAATTTGCTTCCCTTCTCTAGGACCCTCTGGTACAGCTGCCTGATTTCCAACATGACTTCTGGTCTTGAGTCCGAGTTGTCATTTTGGATTGAAATCAGACTGCTCAGAGAGTCGCTTGGGATGACGAACTTACTAGTCTTTTGATAAGAGATCCATGATATAGCATCACGGATGGCCACAATCTCTGCAGTGTACACCGAACAGTTATTGGGCAGTTTCCTGCTTATTCCCTGTTCCCCGTTTGGCAGGTATATTCCAAACGAGCTGGTGCCCCTTTCAGGATTGCGTGAGCCATCCGTATAAACATGTTCCCAGTCATCCGACGGCCAGTTGTCTTTCAGGTGTTCCAGAGAGAGAGTCCGTGCTGCTGTGGGGTTGTTTTTCTTGTCGGTTTTCTGTGGCAGATCTAGATTGACCGGTGGTATTGGGAGTGTCCAAGGAGCGATCGATGGTGGGTCGTGTTCGTTTATCACGAGCTCCTCCAGTCGTAGTTCCTTGGCTGTTTCCCTGATACCCTGGCCGAAGCTTTTTTTTCTAGGACCTCTTACATATCTTGTCTTCTTTAGGCTGACAAAGGCCGGGGATCTCTCGCCCAATTGCGAGATCTTAGCCCAATACCTTGTTGCTAGTTCTTTTCTTCGTAGGGATAGGGGCAACTCTCCGGCTTCCTGTAGTAATGCCCCTCTCCTGGTCCCAGGCCCTACGCCAGTCGCACTACACAGAGCTTTGTATTGGATGGTGTCAAGCTAACTTAAGAGTGTTGGCGCGCAGTTCACGAAAACCAAAGATCCGTAGTCTAATACAGAGCGTATTAGAGCACGATACACCATTATAAGTGTAACTCTATTGGCTCCCCAGGTGCTACCCGTTATTTTTCTCATTAAGTTTAGGACTTTGGAGCATCTATCTACAGTCCAGTCGATGTGCGGTTTCCAGGTCAGCCTTCGAACAAAGATTATGCCAAGGAACTTGGTTTGGTCTTTAAACTCGATGGTTTTCCCGTTCATACACAGAGTCATTCTGCTTATCCCTCTATCCCTGCACACAAGCATGCCGACTGTTTTCTTCTCTGAGACCTTAAATCCCCAGTCGTTTGCCCATGTCATGAATTTGTCTAAGGCCTTTTGCATATTCTTTTGAAGTTCAAAGAACCTCGTCCCTTTCCTCCATATTGTGCTGTCGTCAGCAAATTTTGCTAGCTCAGTTCTGGCGTCGAGATATGAAGATTTCTGTATGTCATTGATCATAATATTGAAGAGAGCGGGACTGATGACTGACCCCTGAGGCGTGCCATTTTCTAATGTTTGCTCGGCATTCAGGAATCTGCCAACATTCACCTGTATCCTTCTATCGCTCAGAAAGCTTTTGATCCACCGAGTGCTATAGAATATATACAGTAATAAATGTCCGTCATTTAGATTATATTCTTTGAATGACTACCACCATATTACCGACGTGTAATTACACCACCACGCATGGAATATACAACAGTCATAAATGCCTGTCGATAGATTCTTTGAATGGCCGCTATACCTATTGTTTAATTAATCCCCTAATCCAGACACATGTCTGGGTTTCATCCGAAACAACACCGTTCAGGTTAATATGACAAGGATAGTAAATGAAATGATTAGTCACTTATGTGGAAGCGGACATTAAATGAAATGATCTGATTGTCTACGATAACTGTTCGGTGTACACTGCAGAGCTTGTGGCCATTCGTGACGCTATATCATGGATTTCCCACCAAAAGACTAGTAAGTTCGTCATTCCAAGCGATTCCCTGAACAGTCTGATTTCCATCCAAACTGGCAACTCGGACTCAAGACCAGAAGTCATTTTGGAAATCAGGCAGCTGTACCAGAGGGTCTTAGAGAAGGGGAGCAAAGTAGAGCTCGTGTGGATTCCATCACATGTCAACATTAGAGGAAACGAGGAGGCAGATCGACTCTCAAACGAAGGTCTCAAGGATACAGCACCACTCCGCACCATAGACTACAGCACCACGGAAATCTACAGTATGGTTAAAAGACAGGTCAATTCAATCTGGGAATTACAACTCGTTGAACTTGACACATACAGATTCCGGCTGGATGACAAGATCTACACGAAGACAGCAATCAGTCACCCTAGAAGAGATATATGCAGATTTATATCGAAACTAAGGTTGAGAGAGCGGCTGCGAGACCACAAACACCAAGTCATCGTCTGTGAGTGCGGGGAATTATGTACCACCAACCATGTCCTGGTAGACTGTGAGGTATACAAGGAGGAGAGAAGGGAACTAGTGAGAATAATGGAGAACAACAACATACCATTCAACACTAAGAACCTACTCTTCCCTAGACCAGATCTGAAACTGCAAATCTTTGAACAAATCCACGCCCTAATGGACACAGTTTGACTAAGTAGAATAGTGAAGTAAGAGGGGGTCATGATTAGACGGGCCCGGCATCTAAACACTAAACTACATAGGGGATTTATACCAAACTGGCAGGATAGTGGAGTAAGGGAGTGTCACGATCAGACGGACTCGGCATCTAAACACTATTCCGCCAAACAAAAAGACACCAAACCTACAGAATAGGATAGTGGAGTAAGGGGAGGTCACGATAAGACGGGCCTGGCACCTAAACACAAATCCCACAGATGACATCTACCAAACTAAGCAGGATAGTGGAGTAAGGGGGAGTTTCGGTCAGACGTACTCGACACCTAAACACTATTTCGTAAATAAAACTGATACCAAACCCATAGAGTGGTATAGTGGAGTAAGGGGAGGCCACGATAAGACGGGTCTGGCACCTAAACACTAATCCCAAACGATGACACCAACCAACCCAGAAGCAAACGAGATCATCTACCAAATGATATGTTTTTTAATAAATAAAGGGAAGAACTTCCCACTAAACCCAATCCATGGCTTAAAGCCAAATGGAAAGATTGCAAAATCATATTCTAAAAAACAGGAATCAGCTTCGGCTCTCCTAAGTCTTGTCTGCGATATCACTTATGTTGAAGCAGACGTTAAACACTAAGTAGTAGTAGTAGTGTCTACGATATTACCCTTGGTGGAAGTGGACGTAAATCCCCAAGAACGAACGAAATGATCTGCACCTATAATCTCCGATTTCTGCTATACCTACGCTATAGTATTATCATTGTGCACATGATATGGATTTCTAGCTGGAAATACACCTGTGGACCACCGATAATGTAAGACAATTTTTCACGAATATAATTATTTTAGACTTGCGTACTATGTATTATTACAATTCTGTGCTACCCTACTCGACACTATGCAAAAAAACACCTTAAGTTGCATCTTGAGGCTGTCGACTTGAAAATAATTCCAACCAATAATACTATAAATAGTATGCAATATGCAAATAAGGTTGTTTATAATAATAATAATAATAATGTGCATTTATATAGCGCTTAATCCATCCAAGAGCATGCTCTAAGCGCTGTAAGTTAATAGCTCCTGTTGATAATACATCGTGAACATATGTGTCTTAAGTCTAGATCGAAATTGAGCAACTGTTTCTGAACACTTTATTTTGTCAGATAAGTCATTCCATAGTCGTGGACCATATACACTGAAGGCTTTATCACCAAAAGATTTTAATTTACTTGAAGGTACAACAAGTGATAGATTATTCTGTGAAATAGCTACTGTAAATTTCACCGCATTTTTACGACTCTAACCAATGAAAAATTATAGCTGTTTGGTGCATGTCATTTTTATCAAAAAAATTCCTCTTGTTGGAATACAATCTCGTTCCCAGAGGCAGCCGCGGTTTCGAGATTGGTTGGAATATGAATAACAGAAAGAATAAAACGATGACCAAGTTGAACAAGTAAATTTTTCTATAAATTGTAATTATAACCATATATCGTAACCACATAGACGGCTCTCGAGTCGGTAAAGTGGCATCCGGACCACTCGGACCAAAAAAAAAGGCCACTCGGACCAAAACGGAGAACACTCGCGCCAACCCAAAAGACCACTCGGACCAACCCCCAAAAAAACACTCGGACCAACTCAAAAGACAACAATATTTGTCGCCTCTCGGGCCATTCAATTTACGTTGGAAGACCACTTGGACCAACCCCAAAAAAGAAATAAAATACAAATTTTGTTGCCTCTCGGACCATTCAATTTACGTTGGAAGACCACTCGGACCGACCCCAAAATTTACGTTGGAAGACCACTCGGACCAAAAACAAAAAGAAACTAGATCTGCTACTGTCCCATGCAGATATGAAAGCTTTCATATTCATCGTCACGTGTCATTGATTGTATCAAGTATCCTAAATAAAAGGATAAGAAGAAAAAATTATTAAAATTGGTCAAAAACTCGCGAAGTTACAAGTCTAAATATAGTATGAAACATTGCACCCAGGCATAAGAATAATCTGAAAACTAAAGGGAAATAACTGAAACTTGTATTACTGTAATGAGACGGATGAGAAAATGGTATGAAAATGGCGGAAAAAAAAATTAAAAATGATAGGTTGGACAGGCGACCTTACTCCTTGTCACGTACAACCGGGCATTCGAAAACACACTAGTTAACTTAATGACAGGCGCGCGTGCTAACCATTCAGCCACCCAACCCCCCTTTGAAATCAGACACGTGCAATATGTCATATAGGAAGAATAAGAAGTCGCTCACAACAAAATGGTAAATTAATGAGTTTAGGTCAAAAGGTTGAGCTACTGTTTTAGAGTACTTAATAGTTTTAAAGAGACACGTTAAGGGTTGTTCATAGTTAAATGAAAGTTTAATTTTAAATAAGACCAATAAAATTAGGATTTAATAATGCCAGACTAATATTTCCAATATGTTTGGTTATAAGTAGGAAATCGTGACGACTTCTTAAGCATGTTTTAAACAAAGGATCATGTTTGTTTAAACAAGAATGGCACTCTGCAATAAAAAAACTGGCCAAAGCAAGATTTCTATGCAGAAATTAAATAATTGCTAGAACCAGAAAAATATTTATCCACTATAATAAATAAGCAACATAGAGAAAATGAAATGAAATTGAATGGGGTTTAACGTCCGACTGTTCTGCTCCTAAAATGGGCTAATGAAGACGGGCATATGCCATAAAGTGTGCAATGAGGGAAATTTTACCCGGGCAGCGGCGGTTGCTCACCTACAGCGAGAAACATTTCAACCGGGCCAAATTTTCTATTGCAACAGTTTAATTTGCACGGTACCTTTAGTTATCAACCGAATATTACAAAACTTTTAAAAATAAGCTCCCCCTGACCAGCTTAAGCGTTCGCAATAAACGTTTGCCCCTTAAAAATCGGCAAATTGCTGACTTTAAAGTGAGAAACATTACAACCGGGCGAAATTTTCTGTTTTATCACTTTTACAGTACCTTTGATTACCAACCGATTATTACAAAACTTTAAAAATAAAAGAGAAAAAGAGAAATGCGGCCTAACGTCCATTTGACACAAACTAGGTCATTCCGGGACTAACATATGTTTTTAAATTTTATTTACCCCCCCCCCCCTTTGCGCGTACTGGTCTTTAGCCGTTGTGAGGAAACCGAAGAACACGGAGTAAACCCACGATGTTGGACATCATACACCATGTCACGTGCAACCTGGAGATCGAAACGACGCCCGTTGACTCAATGACTGACGTTACGATACAGTGCGCACATGCTAACCATTCAGCCATTCAGCCTCCCTGAATTCAGAAAATTGCTGACTTATAGCAAGAAACATTTCAACCGGGCGAAATTTTCTGTTTTAACAGTTTAATGTGCACGGTACTTTAATTACCAACCGATTATTACAAAACTTTTGAAAATAAGCTCCAACTGACCAGCTTAATCGTATGCAATAAACGTTTTCGCCTGAATTGAAAGTTCTGCACGGAGAAAGTTCATCTCGATTTCCCGGCGTGGTTCCCCTTGTCAGTGAGGCAGAACGGAGGGCCTGACAAGCACAGCTGTCTAGTCATTCGGATGGGACGAAAAACAAAGGTCCCGTGTACACATTGGAGTGCACGTAAAATATCCCTAAGCAGTTGGAATTCGATACTGTTGAATAAGCTCTATACGATGACTAAATGTGTAGATTGTAGTCACCCACACTGCATGTTTCGCTTAACAATGAAAGGGTGCCGTTTTCAATGTTCGATCCTTTTGTTCTTCTACTCCTGATATGTTGGACTGTTGATCGATGGTTTCATATAAAAGACTACCAATAAGACTCCTTGTAGAAGAAGTTCCCAAAAATATTATGTTGACTTTACGAGAAAGACCTCCAAACATGCTCCAAATTGTAAAAATACGACTTTTTGGATTTTCAATCTCTTTTTTTCGGCTATCCCTGATATTTAGAAAAAATAATACAATGATTTCACACAACAGGCTAGCTATTAGACTCTCTATTGACAAAAGTTTCACCGCCCTCCCTTCATTATAACCGAAGTTATCGTGCCCTAAAGAATCAACAAATTAGCATGCTTATCTCTGCTTACCCTAAGCAGAAAATGCTCATCTTTAAACTCAATCATAACATTGACCTAGTGAACGTCTACACCAAGTTTGAACATTCTAGCTTAATTAGAAGGAGAGTAATTGTGTTCCAAAGTCCCGACCCATCAAATTGCTTCTATTTTTCATTTTCAATTCAAAATGGTGACCATCACGTGACCGAAATCAAAATTCTATTCGCGACATTTTTTAGGCCTTCCTACAAGGATTCAGAAAATATAACTCCCGAGTCTGTAAGTAAAATAGCAAAAAAGCCTTATTGATTTTTCACTTTTAAAGATGGTGGCACTTCCGGTTCGATCGACAAACTCCATATTTTGTGTACGAATCAGTAATTACTTGTCTAGTATCCAAAAAAAAAATTAGGTCATTCTGACCTATATTTCGACGATTTTTTTGAAAAATTTGATCCTTAATTTCGTCAAGGGGAGATAATTTAGAACATTTCTAATAATATTTTTGAAGTCACATCGGTAAGATCTACTTATATACTAAATTTCATGAAAATCGTACAACTATTAAAGAAGTTGTCAAATTGGTCTAAACTTCCGGTTCGAAATCACAGTGACGAATTTTCGAAATTCGAAAATCTGAAACTGCAGATTTATAGTAATTGTCTCAAGGTACTCAAAGAAAAAAGATTTAGTAAAATAGGTCAAATAGTCACAAAGTTACAGCATTGTAGGTCAAATGCATTCGTTCGTAAAATTCGGTGATTTCGGATACGTAAAACGTTTTGAAAATATATTTAATCAACAGCCACCACCCATTTTTGGGGGTATAGGTAAAAGTTTCAGAACGATCCTATGGTTAGATTCTGAGAAATCCGATTTGTGGATAAAACACAAAAAAAAAAAAAAACTAGATCTGCTACTGTCCCATGCAGATATGAAAGCTTTCATATTCGTCGTCACGTGTCATTGATTGTATCAAGTATCCTAAATAAAAGGATAAGAAGAAAAAATTATTAAAATTGGTCAAAAACTCGCGAAGTTACAAGTCTAAATATAGTATGAAACATTGCACCCAGGCATAACAATAATCTGAAAACTAAAGGGAAATAACTGAAACTTGTATTACTGTAATGAGACGGATGAGAAAATGAAATGAAAATGGCGGGAAAAAAAATTAAAAATGGCAGGTTGGACAGGCGACCTTACTCCTTGTCACGTACAACCGGGCATTCGAAAACAAGCTAGTTAACTCAATGACAGGTGCGCGTGCTAACCATTCAGGCACCCAACCCCCCTTTGAAATCAGACACGTGCAATATGTCATATAGGAAGAATAAGAAGTCGCTCACAACAAAATGGTAAATTAATGAGTTTAGGCCAAAAGGTTGAGCTACTGTTTTAGAGTACTTAATAGTTTTAAAGAGACACGTTAAGGGTTGTTCATAGTTAAATGAAAGTTTATTTTTAAATAAGACCAATAAAATTAGGATTTAATAATGCCAGACTAATATTTTCAATATGTTTGGTTATAAGTAGGAAATCGTGACGACTTCTTAAGCATGTTTTAAACAAAGGATCATGTTTGTTTAAACAAGAATGGCACTCTGCAATAAAAAAACTGGCCAAAGCAAGATTTCTAATTAAGTAATTGCTAGAACCAGAAAAATATTTATCCACTATAATAAATAAGCAACATAGAGAAAATGAAATGAAATTAAATGGGGTTTAACGTCCGACTGTTCTGCTCCTAAAATGGGCTAATGAAGACGGGCATATGCCATAAAGTGTGCAATGAGGGAAATTTTACCCGGGCAGCGGCGGTTACGGCCTACGAGGTTGGACAGGCGACCATACTCCTTGTCACATACAACCAAGAAATCGAAACAACGCCAGTTGACTCAATGACAGACTTTATGATACAGAGCGCACGTGCTAACCATTCAGCCACGCAACCTCCCTAAAATCGGCAAATTGCTGACCTACAGCGAGAAACATTTCAACCGGGCCAAATTTTCTATTGTAACAGTTTAATTTGCACGGTACCTTTAGTTATCAACCGATTATTACAAAACTTTTAAAAATAAGCTCCCCCTGACCAGCTTAAGCGTTCGCAATAAACGTTTGCCCCTTAAAATCGGCAAATTGTTGACTTTAAAGTGAGAAACATTACAACCGGGCGAAATTTTCTGTTTTATCACTTTTACAGTACCTTTGATTACCAACCGATTATTACAAAACTTTAAAAATAAAAGAGAAAGAGAGAAATGCGGCCTAATGTCCATTCGACACAAACTAGGTCATTTCGGGACTAACATATGTTTTTTAATTTTATTTAAAAACTCCCCTTGCGCTTACAGGGTTTAGCCGTTGGGAGGAAACCGAAGGACACGGAGAAAACCCACGAGGTTGGACATCATACTTCATGTCACGTCCAACCTGGAGATCGAAACGACGCCCATTGACTCAATGACAGACGTTACGATACAGTGCGCACATGCTAACCATTCAGCCATTCAGCCTCCCTGAATTCAGAAAATTGCTGACTTATAGCAAGAAACATTTCAACCGGGCGAAATTTTCTGTTTTAACAGTTTAATGTGCACGGTACTTTAATTACCAACCGATTATTACAAAACTTTTGAAAATAAGCTCCAACTGACCAGCTTAATCGTATGCAATAAACGTTTTCGCCTGAATTGAAAGTTCATCTCGATTTCCCGGCGTGGTTCCCCTTGTCAGTGAGGCAGAACGGAGGGCCTGACAAGCACAGCTGTCTAGTCATTCGGATGGGACGAAAAACCAAGGTCCCGTGTACACATTGGGGTGCACGGAAAATATCCCTAAGCAGTTGGAATTCGATACTGTTGAATAAGCTCTATACGATGACTAAATGTGTAGATTGTAGTCACCCACACTGCATGTTTCGCTTAACAATGAAAGGGTGCCGTTTTCAATGTTCGATCCTTTTGTTCTTCTACTCCTGATATGTTGGACTGTTGATCGATGGTTTCATATAAAAGACTACCAATAAGACTCTTTGTAAGAGAAGTTCCCCAAAAATATTATGTTGACTTTACGAGAAAGACCTCTAAACATGCTCCAAATTGTAAAAATACGACTTTTTGGATTTTCAATCTCTTTTTTTCGGCTATCCCTGATATTTAGAAAAAATAATACAATGATTTCACACAACAGGCTAGCTATTAGACTCTCTATTGACAAAAGTTTCACCGCCCTCCCTTCATTATAACCGAGGTTATCGTGCCCTAAAGAATCAACAAATTAGCATGCTTATCTCTGCTTACCCTAAGCAGAAAATGCTCATCTTTAAACTCAATCATAACATTGACCTAGTGAACGTCTACACCAAGTTTGAACATTCTAGCTTAATTAGAAGGAGAGTAATTGTGTTCCAAAGTCTCGACCCTTCAAATTGCTTCTATTTTTCATTTTCAATTCAAAATGGTGACCATCACGTGACCGAAATCAAAATTCTGTAAGTAAAATAGCAAAAAAGCCTTATTGATTTTTCACTTTTAAAGATGGTGGCACTTCCGGTTCGATCGACAAACTCCATAATTTGTGTACGAATCAGTAATTACTTGTCTAGTATCAAAAAAAAAAAAATTAGGTCATTCTGACCTATATTTCGACGATTTTTTTGAAAACTTTGATCCTTAATTTCGTCAAGGGGAGATAATTTAGAACATTTATAATTATATTTTTGAAGTCACATCGGTAACATCTACTTATACACTAAATTTCATGAAAATCGTACAACTATTAAAGAAGTTCTCAAATTGGTCTAAACTTCCGGTTCGAAATCACAGCGACGAATTTTCGAAATTGGAAAATGCGAAACTGCAGATGAAAATGATTTTTTTCAAGGTATTCAAAGAAAAAAGAATTAGTAAAATCCGTCAAAAAATAACAAAGTTACGACTATGCATTGTCAGTTTTTTCGTTCGTAAAATTCGGTGATTTCGGATTCGTAAAACGTTTTGAAAATATATTTAATCAACAGCCACCACCAATTTTTGGGGGATAGGTAAAAGTTTCAGAACGATCCTATCGTTAGATTCTGAGAAATCCGATTTGTGGACAAAACACACAAAAAAAATAACAATAACTAGATCTGCTACTGTCCCATGCAGATATGAAAGCTTTCATATTCATCGTCACGTGTCATTGATTGTATCAAGTATCCTAAATAAAAGGATAAGAAGAAAAAATTATCAAAATTGGTCAAAAACTCGCGAAGTTACAAGTCTAAATATATTATGAAACATTGCACCCAGGCATAACAATAATCTGAAAACTAAAGGGAAATAACTGAAACTTGTATTACTGTAATGAGACGGGTGAGAAAATGAAATGAAAATGGCGGGAAAAAAAATAAAAATGTCAGGTTGGACAGGCGACCTTACTCCTTGTCACGTACAACCGGGCATTCGAAAACACGCTAGTTAACTCAATGACAGGCGCGCGTGCTAGCCATTCAGCCATCCAACCCCCCCTTTGAAATCCGACACGTGCAATATGTCATATAGGAAGAATAAGAAGTCGCTCACAACAAAATGGTAAATTAATGAGTTTAGGTCAAAAGGTTGAGCTACTATTTTAGAGTACTTAATAGTTTTAAAGAGACACGTTAAGGGTTGTTCATAGTTAAATGAAAGTTTAATTTTAAATAAGACCAATAAAATAAGGATTTAATAATGCCAGACAAATATTTCCAATATGTTTGGTTATAAGTAGGAAATCATGACGACTTCTTAAGCATGTTTTAAACAAAGGATCATAGACTGAATTATACAAGAATGGCACTCTGCAATAAAAAAAAACTGGCCAAAGCAAGATTTCTATGCAGAAATTAAATAATTGCTAGAACCAGAAAAATATTTATCCACTACAATAAATAAGCAACATAGAGAAAATGAAATGAAATTGAATGGGGTTTAACGTCCTACTGTTCTGCTCCTAAAATGGGCTAATGAAGACTGGCATATGCCATAAAGTGTGCAATGAGGGAAATTTTACCCGGTCAGCGGCGTTACGGCCTACGAGGTTGGACAGGCGACCATACTTCTTGTCACGTACAACCAAGAAATCGAAACAACGCCAGTTGACTCAATGACAGACGTTTTGATACAGAGCGCACGTGCTAACCATTCAGTCATGCAACCTCCCTAAAATCGGCAAATTGCTGACCTACAGCGAGAAACATTTCAACCGGCCCAAATTTTCTATTTGAACAGTTTAATTTGCATGGTACCTTTAGTTATCAACCGAATATTACAAAACTTTTAAAAATAAGCTCCCCCTGACAAGCTTAAGCGTTCGCAATAAACGTTTGCCCCTTAAAATCTGCAAATTGCTGACTTTAAAGTGAGAAACATTACAACCGGGCGAAATTTTCTGTTTTATCACTTTTACAGAACCTTTGATTACCAACCGATTATTACAAAACTTTATAAATAAAAGAGAAAGAGAGAAATGCGGCCTAATGTCCATTCGACACAAACTAGGTCATTTTGTGACTAACATATGTTTTTTAATTTTATTTAAAAACTCCCCTTGCGCTTACTGGTCTTTAGCCTTTGGGAGGAAACCGAAGGACACGGAGAAAACCCACGAGGTTGGACATCATACTTCATGTCACGTGCAACCTGGAGATCGAAACGACGCTCGTTGACTCAATGACAGACGTTACGATACAGCGCGCACATGCTAACCATTCAGCCTCCCTGAATTCGGAAAATTGCTGACTTATAGCAAGAAACATTTCAACCGGGCGAAATTTTCTGTTTTAACAGTTTAATGTGCACGGTACTTTAATTGCCAACCGATTATTACAACTGACCAGCTTAATCGTGTGCAATAAACGTTTGGCCTGAATTGAAAGTTCTGCACGGAGAAAATTCATCTTGATTTCCCGGCGTGGTTCCCCGTTGTCAGTGAGGCAGAACGGGGGGCCTGACAAGCACAGCTGTCTAGTCGTTCGGATGGGATGAAACACCAAGGTCCCGTGTACACATTGGAGTGCACGTAAAATATCCCTAAGCAGTTGGAATTCGATACTGTTGAATAAGCTCTATACGATGACTAAATGTGTAGATTGTAGTCACCCACACTGCATGTTTCGCTTAACAATGAAAGGGTGCCGTTTTCAATTTTCGATCCTTTTGTTCTTCTACTCCAGATATGTTGGACTGTTGATCGATGGTTTCATATAAAAGACTACCAATAAGACTCTTTGTAGAAGAAGTTCCCAAAAAATATTATGTTGACTTTACGAGAAAGACCTCTAAACATGCTCCAAATTGTAAAAATACAACTTTTTGGATTTTCAATCTCTTTTTTTCGGCTATCCCTGATATTTAAAAAAAATGATACAATGATTTCAAACAACAGGCTAGCTATTAGACTCTCTATTGACAAAAGTTTCATCGCCCTCCCTTCATTATAACCGAAGTTATCGTGCCCTAAAGAATCAACAAATCAGCATCCTTATCTCTGCTTACCCTGAGCAGAAAATGCTCATCTTTGAACTCAATCATGACATTGACCTAGTGAACGTCTACACCAAGTTTGAACATTCTAGCTTAATTAGAAGGAGAGTTATTGTGTTCCAAAGTCCCGGCCCTTCAAATTGCTTCTATTTTTCATTTTCAATTCAAAATGGTGACCATCACGTGACCGAAATCAAAATTCGGATCCGATAGATTTTTAGGCATTCCTTCAAGGATTCTGAAAATATAACTCCCGAGTCTGTAAGTAAAATAGCAAAAAAGCCTTTTTGATTTTTCACGTTTAAAGATGGTGGCACTTCCGGTTCGATCGACAAACTCCATATTTTGTTTACGAATCAGTAATTACTTGTCTAGTATCAAAAAAAAAAAAAAGGTCATTCTGACCTATATTTCGACGATTTTTTTGAAAACTTTGATCCTTAATTTCGTCAAGGGGAGATAATTTAGAACATTTATAATTATATTTTTGAAGTCACATCGGTAACATCTACTTATACACTAAATTTCATGAAAATCGTACAACTATTAAAGAAGTTCTCAAATTGGTCTAAACTTCCGGTTCGAAATCACAGCGACGAATTTTCGAAATTGGAAAATGCGAAACTGCAGATGAAAATGATTTTTTTCAAGGTATTCAAAGAAAAAAGAATTAGTAAAATCGGTCAAAAAATAACAAAGTTGCGACTATGCATTGTCAGTTTTTTCGTTCGTAAAATTCGGTGATTTCGGATTCGTAAAACGTTTTGAAAATATATTTAATCAACAGCCACCACCCATTTTTGGGGGGATAGGTAAAAGTTTCAGAACGATCCTATCGTTAGATTCTGAGAAATCCGATTTGTGGACAAAACACACAAAAAAATAACAATAACTAGATCTGCTACTGTCCCATGCAGATATGAAAGCTTTCATATTCATCGTCACGTGTCATAGATTATATCAAGTATCTCAAATAAAAGGATAAGAATAACAAACTATCAAAATTGGTCAAAAACTCGCGAAGTTACAAGTCTAAATATAGTATGAAACATTGCATAATCTGAAAACTAAAGGGAAATAACTGATACTTGTGTTGCTGTAATCGGGATGACTTCCCACTTCAAAACGTTCAGAAAAATGAAATGAAAATGGTAAGAAAACATCGAAAAATTAAATGAGAAAACTTTGAACAAAACTAAAAACTTTTGAATCAGGTTGATCCCAATTGTTTGAATATTTACGTTAAATATGTAAATTTGGAAAATTATAAAGACATAATTATCAAAATCGGTCAAAACTCACAAAGTTACAAATTTAAATGTAGTGAGAAACATTGCACCCTCGGCAAAAAAATAATCTTTCAACTAAAGGGAAATAACCCAAACTTGTATAGCTGTAATCGGGCTTCCAAAATTAGAGATATGTTATATAATTATGGTTTCCAATATGTTTGGTTATAAGTAGGAAATCGTGACAACTTCTTAAGCATGTTTTAAACAAAGGGTCATAGACTGCAATATACAAGAATGGCACTTTGCAATAAAAAAAACTGGTCAAAGCAAGATTTCTATGCAGAAATGAAATAATTAATAGAACCAGAAAAACATTTATCCACTATAATAAATAAGCGACATAGAGAAAATGAAATCAAATTGAATGGTTGTTTAACGTCCTACTGTTTTGCTCCTAAAATGGACTAATGAAGACGGGCATACGCCATAAAGTGTGCAATGAGCGAAATTTTACCCGGGCAGCGGCGTTACGGCCTACGAGGTTGGACAGGCGACCATACTCCTTGTCACGTACAACCAAGAAATCGAAACAACGCCAGTTGACTCAATGACAGACGTTATGATACAGAGCGCACGTGCTAACCATTCAGTCACGCAACCTCCCTAAAATCTGCAAATTGCTGACCTACAGATAGAAACATTTCAACCGGGCGAAATCTTCTATTTTATTAGTTTAATTTGCACGGTACCTTTAGTTATCAAACGAATAAACGAATATTACAAAACTTTTAAAAATAAGCTCCCCCTGACCAGCTAAATCGTTCGCAATAAACGTATTCCCCTTAAAATCGGCAAATTGCTGAATTTAAAGTGAGAAACATTACAACCGGGCGAATTTTTCTGTTTTATCACTTTTACAGTATCTTTGATTACCAAACGATTATTACAAAACTTTAAAAATAAAAAAAAAGAGAGAAATGCGGCTTAACGTCCATTCGACACAAACTAGGTCATTTCGGGACTAACATATGTTTTTTAATTTTATTTAAAAACTCTCCTTGCGCGTACTGGTCTTTAGCTGTTGGGAGGAAACCGAATGGCACGGAGAAAACCCACGAGGTTGGACACCATACTCCATGTCACGTGCAATCTCGAAATCGAAACGACGCCCATTGACTCAATGACAGACGTTACGATACAGCGTGCACATGCTAACCATTCAGCCATTCAGCCTCCCTTAAAAATAAGCTCCCCCTGACCAGCTTAATTGTTCGCAATAAACATTTGCCCTCTAAAATCGGCAAATTGATGACTTTAAAGTGAGAAACATTATAACCGGGCGAAATTTTATGTTTTATCACTTTTACAGTACCTTTGATTACCAACCCATTATTACAAAACTTTAAAAATAAAAGAGAAAGAGAGAAATGCGGCTCAACGTCCATTCGACACAAACTAGGTCATTTCGGGACCAACATATGTTTTTTTAATTGTATTTATAAACTTCCCTTGCGCGTACGGGTCTTTAGCCGTGGGAGGAAACCGAAGGACACGGAGAAAACCCACGAGGTTGGACACCATACTCCATGTCACGTGCAACTTGGAAATCGAAACGACGCCGGTTGACTCAATGACAGACGTCACGATACAGCGCGCGTATGCTAACCATTCAGCCTCCCTAAAATCTGGAAATTGCTGACTTATAGCAAGAAACATTTTAACCGGGCGAAATTTTCTGTTTTAACAGTTTAATTCGCACGGTATTTTAATTACCAACAGATTATTACAAAACTTTTGAAAATAAGCTCCAACTGACCAGCTTAATCGTATGCAATAAACGTTTGGCCTGAATTAAAAGTTCTGCAACGAGAAAGTTCATCTCGATTTTCCGGCGTGGTCCCCCCTTGTCAGTGAGGCAGAACGGAGGGCCTGACAAGGACAGCTGTCTAGTCGTTCGGGTGGGACGAAAAACCAAGGTTGCGTGTACACATTGGAGTGCACGTAAAATATCCCTAAGCAGTTGGAATTCGATACTGTTGAATAAGCTCTATACAATGACTAAATGTGCAGATTGTAGTCACACACACTGCATGTTTCGCTTAACAATGAAAGGGTGCCGTTTTCAATGTTCGATCCTTTTATTCTTCTACTCCAGATATTTTGGACTGTTGATCGAAGTTTTCATATAAAAGACTACCGATAAGACTCTTTGTAGAAGAAGTTCCCAAAAAGTATTATGTTGACGACTTTTTGGATTTTCGATCTCTTTTTTTTCTGCTATCCCTGATATTTAATAAAAAGATACAACGATTTCACACAACAGGCCAGCTATTACACTCTCGATTAACAAGAGTTTCACCGCCCTCTCTTCATTATAACCGAAGTTATCTTGCCCTAAAGAATCAACAAATCAGCATGCTTATTTCTGCTTACCCTCGGCAGAAAATGCTCATCTTTGAACTCAATCATGACATTGACATAGTGAACGTCTACACCAAGATTGAACATTCTAGCTCAATTAGAAGGAGAGTTATTGTCTTTCAAAGTTTCGGCCCTTCAAATTGCTACTACTTTTCATATTCACTTCAAAATGACAACCATCAATTGACCTAAATCAAAATTCTTCTCTGAACAATTTTTAGACCATCTTTCAAGGATTCAGAAAATATAACTCCCGTGTCTGTAAGTAAAATAGCAAAAAAGCCTTAGGGATTTTTCACGTTTCAAGATGGTGGCACTTCCGGTTCGATCAACAAACTTTATATTTTGTGTACAAATCAGTAATTACTTGTCTAGTATCCAAAAAAAAAAATCAGGTCATTCTGACCTATATTTCGATGATTTTTTTGAAAATTTTGATCTTTAATTTCGTCAAGGGGAGATAATTTAGAAAATTTCTAATTATATTTTTGAAGTCACATCGGTAAGGTCTACATATATACTAAATTTCATGACAATCGTACAACTATTAAAGAAGTTGTCAAATTGGTCTAAACTTCCGGTTCGAAATCACAGCTTTTTTTAACAGTTTAATTCACACGGTATTTTAATTACCAACCGATTATTACAAAACTTTTGAAAATAAGCTCCAACTGACCAGCTTAATCGTATGCAATAAACGTTTGGCCTGAATTGAAAGTTCTGCAACGAGGAAGATCATCTCGATTTTCCGGCGTGGTCCCCCCTTGTCAGTGAGGCAGAACGGAGGGCCTGACAAGGACAGCTGTCTAGTCGTTCGGGTGGGACGAAAAACCAAGGTCGCGTGTACACATTGGAGTGCACGTAAAATATCCCTAAGCAGTTGGAATTCGATACTGTTGAATAAGCTCTATACAATGACTAAATGTGCAGATTGTAGTCACACACACTGCATGTTTCGCTTAACAATGAAAGGGTGCCGTTTTCAATGTTCGATCCTTTTATTCTTCTACTCCAGATATTTTGGACTGTTGATCGAAGTTTTCATATAAAAGACTACCGATAAGACTCTTTGTAGAAGAAGTTCCCAAAAAGTATTATGTTGACTTTAAGAGAAAAGAACCTTTAAAGATGCTCCAAATCGTAAACATACGACTTTTTGGATTTTCGATCTCCTTTTTTCAGCTATCCCTGATATTTAAAAAAAAGATACAACGATTTCACACAACAGGCCAGCTATTACACTCTCGATTAACAAGAGTTTCACCGCCCTCCCTTCATTATAACCGAAGTTATCTTGCCCTAAAGAATCAACAAATCAGCATGCTTATTTCTGCTTACCCTAGGCAGAAAATGCTCATCTTTGAACTCAATCATGACATTGACATAGTGAACGTTTACACCAAGATTGAACATTCTAGCTTAATTAGAAGGAGAGTTATTGTGTTTCAAAGTTTCGGCCCTTCAAATTGCTACTACTTTTCATATTCACTTCAAAATGGCAACCATCAATTGACCTAAATCAAAATTCTTCTCTGAACAATTTTTAGACCATCTTTCAAGGATTCAGAAAATATAACTCCCGTGTCTGTAAGTAAAATAGCAAAAAAGCCTTAGGGATTTTTCACGTTTCAAGATGGTGGCACTTCCGGTTCGATCAACAAACTTTATATTTTGTGTACAAATCAGTAATTACTTGTCTAGTATCCAAAAAAAAAATCAGGTCATTCTGACCTATATTTCGATGATTTTTTTGAAAATTTTGATCTTTAATTTCGTCAAGGGGAGATAATTTAGAAAATTTCTAATTATATTTTTGAAGTCACATCGGTAAGGTCTACATATATACTAAATTTCATGACAATCGTACAACTATTAAAGAAGTTGTCAAATTGGTCTAAACTTCCGGTTCGAAATCACAGCGACGAATTTTCGAAATTCGAAAATTTGAAACTGCAGATGAAAATGATTTTTTTCAAGGTATTCAAAGAAAAAAGAATTAGTAAAATCGGTCAAAAAATAACAAAGTTACGACTATGCTTTGTCCATTTCGTCGTTCGTAAATTTCGGTGATTTCGGATTCGTAAAACGTTTTGAAAATATATTTAATCAAGGTTCGCACCCCATTTTTGGGGGGGTAGGTCAAAATTTCAGAAAGATCCTACGGATAGATTCTGAGAAATCCGATTTGCAGAAAACACACACAAAAAAAAAATAATAATAAATAGATCTGCTACTGTCCCATGCAGATATGAAAGCTTTCATATTCATCGTCACGTGTCATAGATTATATCAAGTATCTCAAATAAAAGGATAAGAATAACAAACTATCAAAATTGGTCAAAAACTCGCGAAGTTACAAGTCTAAATATAGTATGAAACATTGCATAATCTGAAAACTAAAGGGAAATAACTGATACTTGTGTTGCTGTAATCGGGATGACTTCCCACTTCAAAACTTTCAGAAAAATGAAATGAAAATGGTAAGAAAACATCGAAAAATTAAATGAGAAAACTTTGAACTAAACTAAAAACTTTTGAATCATGTTGATTCCAATTGTTTGAATATTTACGTTAAATATGTAATTTTGGAAAATTATAAAGACATAATTATCAAAATCGGTCAAAACTCACAAAGTTACAAATTTAAATGTAGTGAGAAACATTGCACCCTCGGCAAAAAAATAATCTTTAAACTAAAGGGAAATAACCCAAACTTGTATAGCTGTAATCGGGCTTCCAAAATTAGAGATATGTTACATAATTATGGTTTCCAATATGTTTGGTTATAAGTAGGAAATCGTGACAACTTCTTAAGCATGTTTTAAACAAAGGGTCATAGACTGCAATATACAAGAATGGTACTTTGCAATAAAAAAAAAACTGCTCAAAGCAAGATTTCTATGCAGAAATGAAATAATTAATAGAACCAGAAAAACATTTATCCACTATAATAAATAAGCAACATAGAGAAAATGAAATCAAATTGAATGGTTGTTTAACGTCCTACTGTTTTGCTCCTAAAATGGGCTAATGAAGACGGGCATACGCCATAAAGTGTGCAATGAGGGAAATTTTACCCGGGCAGCGGCGTTACGGCCAACGAGGTTGGACAGGCGACCATACTCCTTGTCACGTACAACCAAGAAATCGAAACAACGCCAGTTGACTCAATGACAGACGTTATGATACAGAGCGCACGTGCTAACCATTCAGTCACGCAACCTCCCTAAAATCTGCAAATTGCTGACCTACAGATAGAAACATTTCAACCGGGCGAAATCTTCTATTTTATTAGTTTAATTTGCACGGTACCTTTAGTTATCAACCGAATATTACAAAACTTTTAAAAATAAGCTCCCCCTGACCAGCTAAATCGTTCGCAATAAACGTTTTCCCCTTAAAATCGGCAAATTGCTGACTTTAAAGTGAGAAACATTACAACCGGGTGAATTTTTCTGTTTTATCACTTTTACAGTATCTTTGATTACCAACCGATTATTACAAAACTTTAAAAATAAAAAAAAAGAGAGAAATGCGGCTTAACGTCCATTCGACACAAACTAGGTCATTTCGGGACTAACAAATGTTTTTTAATTTTATTTAAAAACTTCCCTTGCGCGTACTGGTCTTTAGCTGTTGGGAGGAAACTGAATGGCACGGAGAAAACCCACGAGGTTGGACACCATACTCCATGTCACGTGCAATCTCGAAATCGAAACGAGCCCGTTGACTCAATGACAGACGTTACGATACAGCGTGCACATGCTAACCATTCAGCCATTCAGCCTCCCTTAAAAATAAGCTCCCCCTGACCAGCTTAATTGTTCGCAATAAACATTTGCCCTCTAAAATCGGCAAATTGCTGACTTTAAAGTGAGAAACATTATAACCGGGCAAAATTTTATGTTTTAACAGTTTAATTCGCACGGTATTTTAATTACCAACCGATTATTACAAAACTTTTGAAAATAAGCTCCAACTGACCAGCTTAATCGTATGCAATAAACGTTTGGCCTGAATTGAAAGTTCTGCAACGAGGAAGATCATCTCGATTTTCCGGCGTGGTCCCCCTTGTCAGTGAGGCAGAACGGAGGGCCTGACAAGGACAGCTGTCTAGTCGTTCGGGTGGGACGAAAAACCAAGGTCGCGTGTACACATTGGAGTGCACGTAAAATATCTCTAAGCAGTTGGAATTCGATACTGTTGAATAAGCTCTATACAATGACTAAATGTGCAGATTGTAGTCACACACACTGCATGTTTCGCTTAACAATGAAAGGGTGCCGTTTTCAATGTTCGATCCTTTTATTCTTCTACTCCAGATATTTTGGACTGTTGATCGAAGTTTTCATATAAAAGACTACCGATAAGACTCTTTGCAGAAGAAGTTCCCAAAAAGTATTATGTTGACTTTAAGAGAAAAGAACCTTTAAAGATGCTCCAAATCGTAAACATACGACTTTTTGGATTTTCGATCTCTTTTTGTCAGCTATCCCTGATATTTAAAAAAAAGATACAACGATTTCACACAACAGGCCAGCTATTACACTCTCGATTAACAAGAGTTTCACCGCCCTCCCTTCATTATAACAGAAGTTATCTTGCCCTAAAGAATCAACAAATCAGCATGCTTATTTCTGCTTACCCTAGGCAGAAAATGCTCATCTTTGAACTCAATCATGACATTGACATAGTGAACGTCTACACCAAGATTGAACATTCTAGCTCAATTAGAAGGAGAGTTATTGTGTTTCAAAGTTTCGGCCCTTCAAATTGCTACTACTTTTCATATTCACTTCAAAATGGCAACCATCAATTGACCTAAATCAAAATTCTTCTCTTAACAATTTTTAGATCATCTTTCAAGGATTCAGAAAACATAAATCCCGTGTCTGTAAGTAAAATAGCAAAAAAGCCTTAGGGATTTTTCACGTTTCAAGATGGTGGCACTTCCGGTTCGATCAACAAACTTTATATTTTGTGTACAAATCAGTAATTACTTGTCTAGTATCAAAAAAAAAAAATCAGGTCATTCTGACCTATATTTCGATGATTTTTTTGAAAATTTTGATCTTTAATTTCGTCAAGGGGAGATAATTTAGAAAATTTCTAATTATATTTTTGAAGTCACATCGGTAAGGTCTACATATATACTAAATTTCATGACAATCGTACAACTATTAAAGAAGTTGTCAAATTGGTCTAAACTTCCGGTTCGAAATCACAGCGACGAATTTTCGAAATTCGAAAATGTGAAACTGCAGATGAAAATGATTTTTTTCAAGGTATTCAAAGAAAAAAGAATTAGTAAAATCGGTCAAAAAATAACAAAGTTACGACTATGCTTTGTCCATTTCGTCGTTCGTAAATTTCGGTGATTTCGGATTCGTAAAACGTTTTGAAAATATATTTAATCAAGGTTCGCACCCCATTTTTGGGGGGGTAGGTCAAAATTTCAGAAAGATCCTACGGATAGATTCTGAGAAATCCGATTTGCAGAAAACACACAAAAAAAAAAATAATAATAATAATCTTAACAGAAACAATAAGCTTTCATATGTAATATGAAAGCTTAACTAGATCTGCTACTGTCCCATGCAGATATGAAAGCTTTCATATTCATCGTCACGTGTCATAGATTATATCAAGTATCTCAAATAAAAGGATAAGAATAACAAACTATCAAAATTGGTCAAAAACTCGCGAAGTTACAAGTCTAAATATAGTATGAAACATTGCATAATCTGAAAACTAAAGGGAAATAACTGATACTTGTGTTGCTGTAATCGGGATGACTTCCCACTTCAAAACTTTCAGAAAAATGAAAAGAAAATGGTAAGAAAACATCGAAAAATTAAATGAGAAAACTTTGAACTAAACTAAAAACTTTTGAATCATGTTGATTCCAATTGTTTGAATATTTACGTTAAATATGTAAATTTGGAAAATTATAAAGACATAATTATCAAAATCGGTCAAAACTCACAAAGTTACAAATTTAAATGTAGTGAGAAACATTGCACCCTCGGCAAAAAAATAATCTTTAAACTAAAGGGAAATAACCCAAACTTGTATAGCTGTAATCGGGCTTCCAAAATTAGAGATATGTTATATAATTATGGTTTCCAATATGTTTGGTTATAAGTAGGAAATCGTGACAACTTCTTAAGCATGTTTTAAACAAAGGGTCATAGACTGCAATATACAAGAATGGTACTTTGCAATAAAAAAAAAACTGCTCAAAGCAAGATTTCTATGCAGAAATGAAATAATTAATAGAACCAGAAAAACATTTATCCACTATAATAAATAAGCAACATAGAGAAAATGAAATCAAATTGAATGGTTGTTTAACGTCCTACTGTTTTGCTCCTAAAATGGGCTAATGAAGACGGGCATACGCCATAAAGTGTGCAATGAGGGAAATTTTACCCGGGCAGCGGCGTTACGGCCAACGAGGTTGGACAGGCGACCATACTCCTTGTCACGTACAACCAAGAAATCGAAACAACGCCAGTTGACTCAATGACAGACGTTATGATACAGAGCGCACGTGCTAACCATTCAGTCACGCAACCTCCCTAAAATCTGCAAATTGCTGACCTACAGATAGAAACATTTCAACCGGGCGAAATCTTCTATTTTATTAGTTTAATTTGCACGGTACCTTTAGTTATCAACCGAATATTACAAAACTTTTAAAAATAAGCTCCCCCTGACCAGCTAAATCGTTCGCAATAAACGTTTTCCCCTTAAAATCGGCAAATTGCTGACTTTAAAGTGAGAAACATTACAACCGGGTGAATTTTTCTGTTTTATCACTTTTACAGTATCTTTGATTACCAACCGATTATTACAAAACTTTAAAAATAAAAAAAAAGAGAGAAATGCGGCTTAACGTCCATTCGACACAAACTAGGTCATTTCGGGACTAACAAATGTTTTTTAATTTTATTTAAAAACTTCCCTTGCGCGTACTGGTCTTTAGCTGTTGGGAGGAAACTGAATGGCACGGAGAAAACCCACGAGGTTGGACACCATACTCCATGTCACGTGCAATCTCGAAATCGAAACGAGCCCGTTGACTCAATGACAGACGTTACGATACAGCGTGCACATGCTAACCATTCAGCCATTCAGCCTCCCTTAAAAATAAGCTCCCCCTGACCAGCTTAATTGTTCGCAATAAACATTTGCCCTCTAAAATCGGCAAATTGCTGACTTTAAAGTGAGAAACATTATAACCGGGCAAAATTTTATGTTTTAACAGTTTAATTCGCACGGTATTTTAATTACCAACCGATTATTACAAAACTTTTGAAAATAAGCTCCAACTGACCAGCTTAATCGTATGCAATAAACGTTTGGCCTGAATTGAAAGTTCTGCAACGAGGAAGATCATCTCGATTTTCCGGCGTGGTCCCCCTTGTCAGTGAGGCAGAACGGAGGGCCTGACAAGGACAGCTGTCTAGTCGTTCGGGTGGGACGAAAAACCAAGGTCGCGTGTACACATTGGAGTGCACGTAAAATATCTCTAAGCAGTTGGAATTCGATACTGTTGAATAAGCTCTATACAATGACTAAATGTGCAGATTGTAGTCACACACACTGCATGTTTCGCTTAACAATGAAAGGGTGCCGTTTTCAATGTTCGATCCTTTTATTCTTCTACTCCAGATATTTTGGACTGTTGATCGAAGTTTTCATATAAAAGACTACCGATAAGACTCTTTGCAGAAGAAGTTCCCAAAAAGTATTATGTTGACTTTAAGAGAAAAGAACCTTTAAAGATGCTCCAAATCGTAAACATACGACTTTTTGGATTTTCGATCTCTTTTTGTCAGCTATCCCTGATATTTAAAAAAAAGATACAACGATTTCACACAACAGGCCAGCTATTACACTCTCGATTAACAAGAGTTTCACCGCCCTCCCTTCATTATAACAGAAGTTATCTTGCCCTAAAGAATCAACAAATCAGCATGCTTATTTCTGCTTACCCTAGGCAGAAAATGCTCATCTTTGAACTCAATCATGACATTGACATAGTGAACGTCTACACCAAGATTGAACATTCTAGCTCAATTAGAAGGAGAGTTATTGTGTTTCAAAGTTTCGGCCCTTCAAATTGCTACTACTTTTCATATTCACTTCAAAATGGCAACCATCAATTGACCTAAATCAAAATTCTTCTCTTAACAATTTTTAGATCATCTTTCAAGGATTCAGAAAACATAAATCCCGTGTCTGTAAGTAAAATAGCAAAAAAGCCTTAGGGATTTTTCACGTTTCAAGATGGTGGCACTTCCGGTTCGATCAACAAACTTTATATTTTGTGTACAAATCAGTAATTACTTGTCTAGTATCAAAAAAAAAAAATCAGGTCATTCTGACCTATATTTCGATGATTTTTTTGAAAATTTTGATCTTTAATTTCGTCAAGGGGAGATAATTTAGAAAATTTCTAATTATATTTTTGAAGTCACATCGGTAAGGTCTACATATATACTAAATTTCATGACAATCGTACAACTATTAAAGAAGTTGTCAAATTGGTCTAAACTTCCGGTTCGAAATCACAGCGACGAATTTTCGAAATTCGAAAATGTGAAACTGCAGATGAAAATGATTTTTTTCAAGGTATTCAAAGAAAAAAGAATTAGTAAAATCGGTCAAAAAATAACAAAGTTACGACTATGCTTTGTCCATTTCGTCGTTCGTAAATTTCGGTGATTTCGGATTCGTAAAACGTTTTGAAAATATATTTAATCAAGGTTCGCACCCCATTTTTGGGGGGGTAGGTCAAAATTTCAGAAAGATCCTACGGATAGATTCTGAGAAATCCGATTTGCAGAAAACACACAAAAAAAAAAATAATAATAATAATCTTAACAGAAACAATAAGCTTTCATATGTAATATGAAAGCTTAACTAGATCTGCTACTGTCCCATGCAGATATGAAAGCTTTCATATTCATCGTCACGTGTCATAGATTATATCAAGTATCTCAAATAAAAGGATAAGAATAACAAACTATCAAAATTGGTCAAAAACTCGCGAAGTTACAAGTCTAAATATAGTATGAAACATTGCATAATCTGAAAACTAAAGGGAAATAACTGATACTTGTGTTGCTGTAATCGGGATGACTTCCCACTTCAAAACTTTCAGAAAAATGAAAAGAAAATGGTAAGAAAACATCGAAAAATTAAATTAGAAAACTTTGAACTAAACTAAAAACTTTTGAATCATGTTGATTCCAATTGTTTGAATATTTACGTTAAATATGTAAATTTGGAAAATTATAAAGACATAATTATCAAAATCGGTCAAAACTCACAAAGTTACAAATTTAAATGTAGTGAGAAACATTGCACCCTCGGCAAAAAAATAATCTTTAAACTAAAGGGAAATAACCCAAACTTGTATAGCTGTAATCGGGCTTCCAAAATTAGAGATATGTTATATAATTATGGTTTCCAATATGTTTGGTTATAAGTAGGAAATCGTGACAACTTCTTAAGCATGTTTTAAACAAAGGGTCATAGACTGCAATATACAAGAATGGCACTTTGCAATAAAAAAAAACTATTCAAAGCAAGATTTCTATGCAGAAATGAAATAATTAATAGAACCAGAAAAACATTTATCCACTATAATAAATAAGCAACATAGAGAAAATGAAATCAAATTGAATGGTTGTTTAACGTCCTACTGTTTTGCTCCTAAAATGGGCTAATGAAGACGGGCATACGCCATAAAGTGTGCAATGAGGGAAATTTTACCCGGGCAGCGGCGTTACGGCCTACGAGGTTGGACAGGCTACCATACTCCTTGTCACGTACAACCAAGAAATCGAAACAACGCCAGTTGACTCAATGACAGACGTTATGATACAGAGCGCACGTGCTAACCATTCAGTCACGCAACCTCCCTAAAATCTGCAAATTGCTGACCTACAGATAGAAACATTTCAACCGGGCGAAATCTTCTATTTTATTAGTTTAATTTGCACGGTACCTTTAGTTATCAACCGAATATTACAAAACTTTTAAAAATAAGCTCCCCCTGACCAGCTAAATCGTTCGCAATAAACGTTTTCCCCTTAAAATCGGCAAATTGCTGACTTTAAAGTGAGAAACATTACAACCGGGTGAATTTTTCTGTTTTATCACTTTTACAGTATCTTTGATTACCAACCGATTATTACAAAACTTTAAAAATAAAAAAAAAGAGAGAAATGCGGCTTAACGTCCATTCGACACAAACTAGGCCATTTCGGGACTAACATATCTTTTTTCAATTTTATTTAAAAACTTCCCTTGCGCGTACTGGTCTTTAGCTGTTGGGAGGAAACTGAATGGCACGGAGAAAACCCACGAGGTTGGACACCATACTCCATGTCACGTGCAATCTCGAAATCGAAACGACGCCCGTTGACTCAATGACAGACGTTACGATACAGCGTGCACAATGCTAACCATTCAGCCATTCAGCCTCCCTTAAAAATAAGCTCCCCCTGACCAGCTTAATTGTTCGCAATAAACATTTGCCCTCTAAAATCGGCAAATTGCTGACTTCAAAGTGAGAAACATTATAACCGGGCGAAATTTTATGTTTTAACAGTTTAATTCGCACGGTATTTTAATTACCAACCGATTATTACAAAACTTTTGAAAATAAGCTCCAACTGACCAGCTTAATCGTATGCAATAAACGTTTGGCCTGAATTGAAAGTTCTGCAACGAGGAAGATCATCTCGATTTTCCGGCGTGGTCCCCCCTTGTCAGTGAGGCAGAACGGAGGGCCTGACAAGGACAGCTGTCTAGTCGTTCGGGTGGGACGAAAAACCAAGGTCGCGTGTACACATTGGAGTGCACGTAAAATATCCCTAAGCAGTTGGAATTCGATACTGTTGAATAAGCTCTATACAATGACTAAATGTGCAGATTGTAGTCACACACACTGCATGTTTCGCTTAACAATGAAAGGGTGCCGTTTTCAATGTTTGATCCTTTTATTCTTCTACTCCAGATATTTTGGACTGTTGATCGAAGTTTTCATATAAAAGACTACCGATAAGACTCTTTGTAGAAGAAGTTCCCAAAAAGTATTATGTTGACTTTAAGAGAAAAGAACCTTTAAAGATGCTCCAAATCGTAAACATACGACTTTTTGGTTACAGTACCTTTGATTACCAACCGATTATTACAAAACTTTAAAAATAAAAGAGAAAGAGAGAAATGCGGCTCAACGTCCATTCGACACAAACTAGGTCATTTCGGGACCAACATATGTTTTTTAATTGTATTTATAAACTTCCCTTGCGCGTACGGGTCTTTAGCCGTGGGAGGAAACCGAAGGACACGGAGAAAACCCACGAGGTTGGACACCATACTCCATGTCACGTGCAACTTGGAAATCGAAACGACGCCGGTTGACTCAATGACAGACGTTACGATACAGCGCGCGTATGCTAACCATTCAGCCTCCCTAAAATCTGGAAATTGCTGACTTATAGCAAGAAACATTTTAACCGGGCGAAATTTTCTGTTTTAACAGTTTAATTCGCACGGTATTTTAATTACCAACCGATTATTACAAAACTTTTGAAAATAAGCTCCAACTGACCAGCTTAATCGTATGCAATAAACGTTTGGCCTGAATTGAAAGTTCTGCAACGAGGAAGATCATCTCGATTTTCCGGCGTGTTCCCCCCTTGTCAGTGAGGCAGAACGGAGGGCCTGACAAGGACAGCTGTCTAGTCGTTCGGGTGGGACGAAAAACCAAGGTCGCGTGTACACATTGGAGTGCACGTAAAATATCCCTAAGCAGTTGGAATTCGATACTGTTGAATAAGCTCTATACAATGACTAAATGTGCAGATTGTAGTCACACACACTATATGTTTCGCTTAACAATGAAAGGGTGCCGTTTTCAATGTTCGATCCTTTTATTCTTCTACTCCAGATATTTTGGACTGTTGATCGAAGTTTTCATATAAAAGACTACCGATAAGACTCTTTGTAGAAGAAGTTCCCAAAAAGTATTATGTTGACTTTAAGAGAGGGGAACCTTTAAAGATGCTCCAAATCGTAAACATACGACTTTTTGGATTTTCGATCTCTTTTTGTCAGCTATTCCTGATATTTAAAAAAAAGATACAACGATTTCACACAACAGGCCAGCGATTACACTCTCGATTAACAAGAGTTTCACCGCCCTCCCTTCATTATAACCGAAGTTATCTTGCCCTAAAGAATCAACAAATCAGCATGCTTATTTCTGCTTACCCTAGGCAGAAAATGTTCATCTTTGAACTCAATCATGACATTGACATAATGAACGTCTACACCAAGATTGAACATTCTAGCTCAATTAGAAGGAGAGTTATTGTGTTTCAAAGTTTCGGCCCTTCAAATTGCTACTACTTTTCATATTCACTTCAAAATGGCAACCATCAATTGACCTAAATCAAAATTCTTCTCTGAACAATTTTTAGATCATCTTTCAAGGATTCAGAAAACATAAATCCCGTGTCTGTAAGTAAAATAGCAAAAAGCCTTAGGGATTTTTCACGTTTCAAGATGGTGGCACTTCCGGTTCGATCAACAAACTTTATATTTTGTGTACAAATCAGTAATTACTTGTCTAGTATCAAAAAAAAAAATCAGGTCATTCTGACCTATATTTCGATGATTTTTTTGAAAATTTTGATCTTTAATTTCGTCAAGGGGAGATAATTTAGAAAATTTCTAATTATATTTTTGAAGTCACATCGGTAAGGTCTACATATATACTAAATTTCATGACAATCGTACAACTATTAAAGAAGTTGTCAAATTGGTCTAAACTTCCGGTTCGAAATCACAGCGACGAATTTTCGAAATTCGAAAATGTGAAACTGCAGATGAAAATGATTTTTTTCAAGGTATTCAAAGAAAAAAGAATTAGTAAAATCGGTCAAAAAATAACAAAGCTACGACTATGCTTTGTCCATTTCGTCGTTCGTAAATTTCGGTGATTTCGGATTCGTAAAACGTTTTGAAAATATATTTAATCAAGGTTCGCACCCCATTTTTGGGGGGGTAGGTTAAAATTTCAGAAAGATCCTACGGATAGATTCTGAGAAATCCGATTTGCAGAAAACACACAAAAAAAAAAAAATAATAATAATAATCTTAACAGAAACAATAAGCTTTCATATGTAATATGAAAGCTTAATAATCTTAACAGAAACAATAAGCTTTCATATGTAATATGAAAGCTTAATAATCTTAACAGAAACAATAAGCTTTCATATGAAATATGAAAGCTTAATAACAAACTATCAAAATTGGTCAAAAACTCGCAAAGTTACAAGTCTAAATATAGTATGAAACATTGCATAATCTGAAAACTAAAGGGAAATAACTGATACTTGTGTTGCTGTAATCGAGATGACTTCCCACTTCAAAACGTTCAGAAAAATGAAATGAAAATGGTAAGAAAACATCGAAAAATTAAATGAGAAAACTTTGAACAAAACTAAAAACTTTTGAATCAGGTTGATCCCAATTGTTTGAATATTTACGTTAAATATGTAAATTTGGAAAATTATAAAGACATAATTATCAAAATCGGTCAAAACTCACAAAGTTACAAATTTAAATGTAGTGTGAAACATTGCACCCTCGGCAAAAAAATAATCTTTAAACTAAAGGGAAATAACCCAAACTTGTATAGCTGTAATCGGGCTTCCAAAATTAGAGATATGTTATATAATTATGGTTTCCAATATGTTTGGTTATAAGTAGGAAATCGTGACAACTTCTTAAGCATGTTTTAAACAAAGGGTCATAGACTGCAATATACAAGAATGGCACTTTGCAATAAAAAAAACTGGTCAAAGCAAGATTTCTATGCAGAAATGAAATAATTAATAGAACCAGAAAAACATTTATCCACTATAATAAATAAGCAACATAGAGAAAATGAAATCAAATTGAATGGTTGTTTAACGTCCTACTGTTTTGCTCCTAAAATGGGCTAATGAAGACGGGCATACGCCATAAAGTGTGCAATGAGCGAAATTTTACCCGGGCAGCGGCGTTACGGCCTACGAGGTTGGACAGGCGACCATACGCCTTGTCACGTACAACCAAGAAATCGAAACAACGCCAGTTGACTCAATGACAGACGTTATGATACAGAGCGCACGTGCTAACCATTCAGTCACGCAACCTCCCTAAAATCTGCAAATTGCTGACCTACAGATAGAAACATTTCAACCGGGCGAAATCTTCTATTTTATTAGTTTAATTTGCACGGTACCCTTAGTTATCAACCGAATATTACAAAACTTTTAAAAATAAGCTCCCCCTGACCAGCTAAATCGTTCGCAATAAACGTATTCCCCTTAAAATCGGCAAATTGCTGAATTTAAAGTGAGAAACATTACAACCGGGCGAATTTTTCTGTTTTATCACTTTTACAGTATCTTTGATTACCAACCGATTATTACAAAACTTTAAAAATAAAAAAAAAGAGAGAAATGCGGCTTAACGTCCATTCGACACAAACTAGGTCATTTCGGGACTAACATATGTTTTTTAATTTTATTTAAAAACTCCCCATGCGCGTACTGGTCTTTAGCTGTTGGGAGGAAACCGAATGGCACGGAGAAAACCCACGAGGTTGGACACCATACTCCATGTCACGTGCAATCTCGAAATCGAAACGACGCCCGTTGACTCAATGACAGACGTTACGATACAGCGTGCACATGCTAACCATTCAGCCATTCAGCCTCCCTTAAAAATAAGCTCCCCCTGACCAGCTTAATTGTTCGCAATAAACATTTGCCCTCTAAAATCGGCAAATTGCTGACTTTAAAGTGAGAAACATTATAACCGGGCGAAATTTTATGTTTTAACAGTTTAATTCGCACGGTATTTTAATTACCAACCGATTATTACAAAACTTTTGAAAATAAGCTCCAACTGACCAGCTTAATCGTATGCAATAAACGTTTTGTTTACAGTACCTTTGATTACCAACCGATTATTACAAAACTTTAAAAATAAAAGAGAAAGAGAGAAATGCGGCTCAACGTCCATTCGACACAAACTAGGTCATTTCGGGACCAACATATGTTTTTTAATTGTATTTATAAACTTCCTTTGCGCGTACGGGTCTTTAGCCGTGGGAGGAAACCGAAGGACACGGAGAAAACGCACGAGGTTGGACACCATACTCCATGTCACGTGCAACTTGGAAATCGAAACGACGCCGGTTGACTCAATGACAGACGTTACGATACAGCGCGCGTATGCTAACCATTCAGCCTCCCTAAAATCTGGAAATTGCTGACTTATAGCAAGAAACATTTTAACCGGGCGAAATTTTCTGTTTTAACAGTTTAATTCGCACGGTATTTTAATTACCAACCGATTATTACAAAACTTTTGAAAATAAGCTCCAACTGACCAGCTTAATCGTATGCAATAAACGTTTGGCCTGAATTGAAAGTTCTGCAACGAGGAAGATCATCTCGATTTTCCGGCGTGGTCCCCCCTTGTCAGTGAGGCAGAACGGAGGGCCTGACAAGGACAGCTGTCTAGTCGTTCGGGTGGGACGAAAAACCAAGGTCGCGTGTACACATTGGAGACTGGAGTGCACGTAAAATATCCCTAAGCAGTTGGAATTCGATACTGTTGAATAAGCTCTATACAATGACTAAATGTGCAGATTGTAGTCACACACACTATATGTTTCGCTTAACAATGAAAGGGTGCCGTTTTCAATGTTCGATCCTTTTATTCTTCTACTCCAGATATTTTGGACTGTTGATCGAAGTTTTCATATAAAAGACTACCGATAAGACTCTTTGTAGAAGAAGTTCCCAAAAAGTATTATGTTGACTTTAAGAGAAAAGAACCTTTAAAGATGCTCCAAATCGTAAACATACGACTTTTTGGATTTTCGATCTCTTTTTGTCAGCTATTCCTGATATTTAAAAAAAAGATACAACGATTTCACACAACAGGCCAGCGATTACACTCTCGATTAACAAGAGTTTCACCGCCCTCCCTTCATTATAACCGAAGTTATCTTGCCCTAAAGAATCAACAAATCAGCATGCTTATTTCTGCTTACCCTAGGCAGAAAATGTTCATCTTTGAACTCAATCATGACATTGACATAATGAACGTCTACACCAAGATTGAACATTCTAGCTCAATTAGAAGGAGAGTTATTGTGTTTCAAAGTTTCGGCCCTTCAAATTGCTACTACTTTTCATATTCACTTCAAAATGGCAACCATCAATTGACCTAACTCAAAATTCTTCTCTGAACAATTTTTAGATCATCTTTCAAGGATTCAGAAAACATAAATCCCGTGTCTGTAAGTAAAATAGCAAAAAGCCTTAGGGATTTTTCACGTTTCAAGATGGTGGCACTTCCGGTTCGATCAACAAACTTTATATTTTGTGTACAAATCAGTAATTACTTGTCTAGTATCAAAAAAAAAAATCAGGTCATTCTGACCTATATTTCGATGATTTTTTTGAAAATTTTGATCTTTAATTTCGTCAAGGGGAGATAATTTAGAAAATTTCTAATTATATTTTTGAAGTCACATCGGTAAGGTCTACATATATACTAAATTTCATGACAATCGTACAACTATTAAAGAAGTTGTCAAATTGGTCTAAACTTCCGGTTCGAAATCACAGCGACGAATTTTCGAAATTCGAAAATGTGAAACTGCAGATGAAAATGATTTTTTTCAAGGTATTCAAAGAAAAAAGAATTAGTAAAATCGGTCAAAAAATAACAAAGCTACGACTATGCTTTGTCCATTTCGTCGTTCGTAAATTTCGGTGATTTCGGATTCGTAAAACGTTTTGAATATATATTTAATCAAGGTTCGCACCCCATTTTTGGGGGGGGGGGTAGGTTAAAATTTCAGAAAGATCCTACGGATAGATTCTGAGAAATCCGATTTGCAGAAAACACACAAAAAAAAAAATAATAATAATAATCTTAACAGAAACAATAAGCTTTCATATGTAATATGAAAGCTTAATAATCTTAACAGAAACAATAAGCTTTCATATGTAATATGAAAGCTTAATAATCTTAACAGAAACAATAAGCTTTCATATGAAATATGAAAGCTTAATAACAAACTATCAAAATTGGTCAAAAACTCGCAAAGTTACAAGTCTAAATATAGTATGAAACATTGCATAATCTGAAAACTAAAGGGAAATAACTGATACTTGTGTTGCTGTAATCGGGATGACTTCCCACTTCAAAACGTTCAGAAAAATGAAATGAAAATGGTAAGAAAACATCGAAAAATTAAATGAGAAAACTTTGAACAAAACTAAAAACTTTTGAATCAGGTTGATCCCAATTGTTTGAATATTTACGTTAAATATGTAAATTTGGAAAATTATAAAGACATAATTATCAAAATCGGTCAAAACTCACAAAGTTACAAATTTAAATGTAGTGAGAAACATTGCACCCTCGGCAAAAAAATAATCTTTAAACTAAAGGGAAATAACCCAAACTTGTATAGCTGTAATCGGGCTTCCAAAATTAGAGATATGTTATATAATTATGGTTTCCAATATGTTTGGTTATAAGTAGGAAATCGTGACAACTTCTTAAGCATGTTTTAAACAAAGGGTCATAGACTGCAATATACAAGAATGGCACTTTGCAATAAAAAAAACTGGTCAAAGCAAGATTTCTATGCAGAAATGAAATAATTAATAGAACCAGAAAAACATTTATCCACTATAAAAAATAAGCAACATAGAGAAAATGAAATCAAATTGAATGGTTGTTTAACGTCCTACTGTTTTGCTCCTAAAATGGGCTAATGAAGACGGGCATACGCCATAAAGTGTGCAATGAGCGAAATTTTACCCGGGCAGCGGCGTTACGGCCTACGAGGTTGGACAGGCGACCATACGCCTTGTCACGTACAACCAAGAAATCGAAACAACGCCAGTTGACTCAATGACAGACGTTATGATACAGAGCGCACGTGCTAACCATTCAGTCACGCAACCTCCCTAAAATCTGCAAATTGCTGACCTACAGATAGAAACATTTCAACCGGGCGAAATCTTCTATTTTATTAGTTTAATTTGCACGGTACCCTTAGTTATCAACCGAATATTACAAAACTTTTAAAAATAAGCTCCCCCTGACCAGCTAAATCGTTCGCAATAAACGTATTCCCCTTAAAATCGGCAAATTGCTGAATTTAAAGTGAGAAACATTACAACCGGGCGAATTTTTCTGTTTTATCACTTTTACAGTATCTTTGATTACCAACCGATTATTACAAAACTTTAAAAATAAAAAAAAAGAGAGAAATGCGGCTTAACGTCCATTCGACACAAACTAGGTCATTTCGGGACTAACATATGTTTTTTAATTTTATTTAAAAACTCCCCATGCGCGTACTGGTCTTTAGCTGTTGGGAGGAAACCGAATGGCACGGAGAAAACCCACGAGGTTGGACACCATACTCCATGTCACGTGCAATCTCGAAATCGAAACTACGCCCGTAACCGATATTTAAAAAAAAGATACAACGATTTCACACAACAGGCCAGCTATTCCACAACTTTTTAATAATACTACAATGATAGTAGAGGTGTTCTACTGTTTCAATTTCCGTTTTACAAAAGGAGCAGCTGTTGTCGTCTACTCTTTTTAAAATCTGCAAATTGCTGACCTACAGATAGAAACATTTCAACCGGGCGAAATCTTCTATTTTATTAGTTTAATTTGCACGGTACCCTTAGTTATCAACCGAATATTACAAAACTTTTAAAAATAAGCTCCCCCTGACCAGCTAAATCGTTCGCAATAAACGTATTCCCCTTAAAATCGGCAAATTGCTGAATTTAAAGTGAGAAACATTACAACCGGGCGAATTTTTCTGTTTTATCACTTTTACAGTATCTTTGATTACCAACCGATTATTACAAAACTTTAAAAATAAAAAAAAGAGAGAAATGCGGCTTAACGTCCATTCGACACAAACTAGGTCATTTCGGGACTAACATATGTTTTTTAAAAACTCCCCTTGCGCGTACTGGTCTTTAGCTGTTGGGAGGAAACCGAATGGCACGGAGAAAACCCACGAGGTTGGACACCATACTCCATGTCACGTGCAATCTCGAAATCGAAACTACGCCCGTAACCGATATTTAAAAAAAAGATACAACGATTTCACACAACAGGCCAGCTATTACACCCTCGATTAACAAGAGTTTCACCGCCCTCCCTTTATTATAACCGAAGTTATCTTGCCCTAAAGAATCAACAAATCAGCATGCTTATTTCTGCTTACCCTAGGCAGAAAATGCTCATCTTTGAACTCAATCATGACATTGACATAGTGAACGTCTACACCAATATTGAACATTCTAGCTCAATTAGAAGGAGAGTTATTGTGTTTCAAAGTTTCGGCCCTTCAAATTGCTACTACTTTTCATATTCACTTCAAAATGGCAACCATCAATTGACCTAAATCAAAATTCTTCTCTGAACAATTTTTAGACCATCTTTCAAGGATTCAGAAAACATAACTCCCGTGTCTGTAAGTAAAATAGCAAAAAAGCCTTAGGGATTTTTCACGTTTCAAGATGGTGGCACTTCCGGTTCGATCAACAAACTTTATATTTTGTGTACAAATCAGTAATTACTTGTCTAGTACCCCCCAAAAAAATCAGGTCATTCTGACCTATATTTCGATGATTTTTTTGAAAATTTTGATCTTTAATTTCGTCAAGGGGAGATAATTTAGAAAATTTCTAATTATATTTTTGAAGTCACATCGGTAAGGTCTACATATATACTAAATTTCATGACAATCGTACAACTATTAAAGAAGTTGTCAAATTGGTCTAAACTTCCGGTTCGAAATCACAGCAACGAATTTTCGAAATTCGAAAATGTGAAACTGCAGATGAAAATGATTTGTTTCAAGGTATTCAAAGAAAAAAGAATTAGTAAAATCGGTCAAAAAATAACAAAGTTACGACTATGCTTTGTCCATTTCGTCGTTCGTAAATTTCGGTGATTTCGGATTCGTAAAACGTTTTGAAAATATATTTAGTCAAGGTTCGCACCCCATTTTTGGGGGGGTAGGTCAAAATTTCAGAAAGATCCTACGGATAGATTCTGAGAAATCCGATTTGCAGAAAACACACAAAAAAAAAATAATAATAACTAGATCTGCTACTGTCCCATGCAGATATGAAAGCTTTCATATTCATCGTCACGTGTCATAGATTATATCAAGTATCTCAAATAAAAGGATAAGAATAACAAACTATCAAAATTGGTCAAAAACTCGCGAAGTTACAAGTCTAAATATAGTATGAAACATTGCATAATCTGAAAACTAAAGGGAAATAACTGATACTTGTGTTGCTGTAATCGGGATGACTTCCCACTTCAAAACTTTCAGAAAAATGAAATGAAAATGGTAAGAAAACATCGAAAAATTAAATGAGAAAACTTTGAACAAAACTAAAAACTTTTGAATCAGGTTGATTCCAATTGTTTGAATATTTACGTTAAATATGTAAATTTGGAAAATTATAAAGACATAATTATCAAAATCGGTCAAAACTCACAAAGTTACAAATTTAAATGTAGTGAGAAACATTGCACCCTCGGCAAAAAAATAATCTTTAAACTAAAGGGAAATAGCCTAAACTTGTATAGCTGTAATCGGGCTTCCAAAATTAGAGATATGTTATATAATTATGGTTTCCAATATGTTTGGTTATAAGTAGGAAATCGTGACAACTTCTTAAGCATGTTTTAAACAAAGGGTCATAGACTGCAATATATAAGAATGGCACTTTGCAATAAAAAAAAAATGCTCAAAGCAAGATTTCTATGCAGAAATGAAATAATTAATAGAACCAGAAAAACATTTATCCACTATAATAAATAAGCAACATAGAGAAAATGAAATCAAATTGAATGGCTGTTTAACGTCCTACTGTTTTGTTCCTAAAATGGGCTAATGAAGACGGGCATACGCCATAAAGTGTGCAATGAGGGAAATTTTACCCGGGCAGCGGCGTTACGGCCTACGAGGTTGGACAGGCGACCATACTCCTTGTCACGTACAACCAAGAAATCGAAACAACGCCAGTTGACTCAATGACAGACGTTATGATACAGAGCGCACGTGCTAACCATTCAGTCACGCAACCTCCCTAAAATCTGCAAATTGCTGACCTACAGATAGAAACATTTCAACCGGGCGAAATCTTCTATTTTATTAGTTTAATTTGCACGGTACCTTTAGTTATCAACCGAATATTACAAAACTTTTAAAAATAAGCTCCCCCTGACCAGCTAAATCGTTCGCAATAAACGTTTTCCCCTTAAAATCGGCAAATTGCTGACTTTAAAGTGAGAAACATTACAACCGGGTGAATTTTTCTGTTTTATCACTTTTACAGTATCTTTGATTACCAACCGATTATTACAAAACTTTAAAAATAAAAAAAAGAGAGAAATGCGGCTTAACGTCCATTCGACACAAACTAGGTCATTTCGGGACTAACATATGTTTTTTAAAAACTCCCCTTGCGCGTACTGGTCTTTAGCTGTTGGGAGGAAACCGAATGGCACCGAGAAAACCCACGAGGTTGGACACCATACTCCATGTCACGTGCAATCTCGAAATCGAAACGACGCCCGTTGACTCAATGACAGACGTTACGAAACAGCGTGCACATGCTAACCATTCAGCCATTCAGCCTCCCTTAAAAATAAGCTCCCCCTGACCAGCTTAATTGTTCGCAATAAACATTTGCCCTCTAAAATCGGCAAATTGCTGACTTTAAAGTGGGAAACATTATAACCGGGCGAAATTTTATGTTTTAACAGTTTAATTCGCACAGTATTTTAATTACCAACCGATTATTACAAAACTTTTGAAAATAAGCTCCAACTGACCAGCTTAATCGTATGCAATAAACGTTTGGCCTGAATTGAAAGTGGGAAACATTATAACCGGGCGAAATTTTATGTTTTAACAGTTTAATTCTCACAGTATTTTAATTACCAACCGATTATTACAAAACTTTTGAAAATAAGCTCCAACTGACCAGCTTAATCGTATGCAATAAACGTTTGACCTGAATTGAAAGTTCTGCAACGAGGAAGATCATCTCGATTTTCCGGCGTGGTCCCCCCTTGTCAGTGAGGCAGAACGGAGGGCCTGACAAGGACAGCTGACTGGTCGTTCGGGTGGGACGAAAAACCAAAGTCGCGTGTACACATTGGAGTGCACGTAAAATATCCCTAAGCAGTTGGAATTCGATACTGTTGAATAAGCTCTGTACAATGACTAAATGTGCAGATTGTAGTCACACACACTGCATGTTTCGCTTAACAATGAAAGGGTGCCGTTTTCAATGTTCGATCCTTTTATTCTTCTACTCCAGATATTTTGGACTGTTGATCGAAGTTTTCATATAAAAGACTACCGATAAGACTCTTTGTAGAAGAAGTTCCCAAAAAGTATTATGTTGACTTTAAGAGAAAAGAACCTTTAAAGATGCTCCAAATCGTAAACATACGACTTTTTGTTTACAGTACCTTTGATTACCAACCGATTATTACAAAACTTTAAAAATAAAAGAGAAAGAGAGAAATGCGGCTCAACGTCCATTCGACACAAACTAGGTCATTTCGGGACCAACATATGTTTTTTAATTGTATTTATAAACTTCCCTTGCGCGTACGGGTCTTTAGCCGTGGGAGGAAACCGAAGGACACGGAGAAAACCCACGAGGTTGGACACCATACTCCATGTCACGTGCAACTTGGAAATCGAAACGACGCCGGTTGACTCAATGACAGACGTTACGATACAGCGCGCGTATGCTAACCATTCAGCCTCCCTAAAATCTGGAAATTGCTGACTTATAGCAAGAAACATTTTAACCGGGCGAAATTTTCTGTTTTAACAGTTTAATTCGCCCGGTATTTTAATTACGAACCGATTATTACAAAACTTTTGAAAATAAGCTCCAACTGACCAGCTTAATCGATGCAATTAACGTTTGGCCTGAATTGAAAGTTCTGCAACGAGGAAGATCATCTCGATTTTCCGGCGTGGTCCCCCCTTGTCAGTGAGGCAGAACGGAGGGCCTGACAAGGACAGCTGTCTAGTCGTTTGGGGTGGGACGAAAAACCAAGGTCGCGTGTACACATTGGAGTGCACGTAAAATATCCCTAAGCAGTTGGAATTCGATACTGTTGAATAAGCTCTATACAATGACTAAATGTGCAGATTGTAGTCACACACACTGCATGTTTCGCTTAACAATGAAAGGGTGCCGTTTTATTCTTCTACTCCAGATATTTTGGACTGTTGATCGAAGTTTTCATATAAAAGACTACCGATAAGACTCTTTGTAGAAGAAGTTCCCAAAAAGTATTATGTTGACTTTAAGAGAAAAGAACCTTTAAAGATGCTCCAAATCGTAAACATACGACTTTTTGGATTTTCGATCTCTTTTTTTCAGCTATCCCTGATATTTAAAAAAAAAGATACAACGATTTCACACAACAGGCCAGCTATTACCCTCTCGATTAACAAGAGTTTCACCGCCCTCCCTTCATTATAACCGAAGTTATCTTGCCCTAAAGAATCAACAAATCAGCATGCTTATTTCTGCTTACCCTAGGCAGAAAATGCTCATCTTTGAACTCACTCATGACATTGACATAGTGAACGTCTACACCAAGATTGAACATTCTAGCTCAATTAGAAGGAGAGTTATTGTGTTTCAAAGTTTCGGCCCTTCAAATTGCTAATACTTTTCATATTCACTTCAAAATGGCAACCATCAATTGACCTAAATCAAAATTCTTCTCTGAACAATTTTTAGACCATCTTTCAAGGATTCAGAAAATATAACTCCCGTGTCTGTAAGTAAAATAGCAAAAAAGCCTTAGGGATTTTTCACGTTTCAAGATGGTGGCACTTCCGGTTCGATCAACAAACTTTATATTTTGTGTACAAATCAGTAATTACTTGTCTAGTATCCAAAAAAAAATCAGGTCATTCTGACCTATATTTCGATGATTTTTTTGAAAATTTTGATCTTTAATTTCGTCAAGGGGAGATAATTTAGAAAATTTCTAATTATATTTTTGAAGTCACATCGGTAATGTCTACATATATACTAAATTTCATGACAATCGTACAACTATTAAAGAAGTTGTCAAATTGGTCTAAACTTCCGGTTCGAAATCACAGCGACGAATTTTCGAAATTCGAAAATGTGAAACTGCAGATGAAAATGATTTTTTTCAAGGTATTCAAAGAAAAAAGAATTAGTAAAATCGGTCAAAAAATAACAAAGTTACGACTATGCTTTGTCAATTTCGTCGTTCGTAAATTTCGGTGATTTCGGATTCGTAAAACGTTTTGAAAATATATTTAATCAAGGTTCGCACCCCATTTTTTGGGGGGGGGGGGTAGGTCAAAATTTCAGAAAGATCCTACGGATAGATTCTAAGAAATCCGATTTGCAGAAAACACACAAAAAAAAAAAATAATAATAATAATCTTAACAGAAACAATAAGCTTTCATATGTAATATGTAATATGAAAGCTTAATAATCTTAACAGAAACAATAAGCTTTCATATGTAATATGAAAGCTTAATAATAATCTTAACAGAAACAATAACAGAAACAATAAGCTTTCATATGTAATATGAAAACTTAATAATCTTAACAGAAACAATAAGCTTTCATATGTAATATGAAAGCTTAATAATCTTAACAGAAACAATAAGCTTTCATATGTAATATGAAAGCTTAACTAGATCTGCTAAGCAGATATTAAAGCTTTCATATTCACGGTCAGTTTCTGTCGCATCTCATGAGTTATATAAAGAATCTTAAAAAGGAAAAAGAATTAATGAAATCCGCCAAAAACTCACTGAGTTATAACGAGAAACAATTCAACCGGTTCAAATTCTACCTTAATTAAAAACAGAGGTGTTATGTTCCAATGTGATCAGTCAAATTGCTTATTGCTCCTAAATCTACGCAGAAATTCTCAACATCAAACTTAGTCAAGGTAATGACATAATGAATCTCTATTTGGAATTTTGTCACTCTCACTTCATTATAACCAAAGTTATCGTGCCCCAAAGAATCAACCAATCAGATTGCTTATCTCTGCTTACTGTAAGCAGACAATGCTCATCTTCGCACTCCTTCATGGCACTGACCTAATGAACGCCTTCACCAAGATTGAACATTCTGCCCCAATTAGAAGGAGAGTTATTTTGTTTCAAATTCTCGACCAATCAAATTGCTCATCGCTCTGCTTATCCAGGGCAGACAATGCTCATTGTCGAACGTATTCAAGGTATTGATGTAATGAAACTATACACCAAGTTTCATCACTCTGACTAAAGTGAAAGTGTCCGAAATCATCAACCAATCTAATTGCTTATCTCTGCTTACCCTAAGCATAAAATGCTCATCTTTGAATTCCATGTTTTTAATGTATGGGGATCATGGTGGCTCAGTGATATGAGACACTGATTAACTAAGCAGTAGGTCTTAAGCTCTCTCGGTGGGGGGGGGCTAGAAGTCTAGAGTGCCGCGCTTCGACCTCTAGCTGGCCGGTCACCTCTGGCTTGCGGCTGTGGTTTCGAGCCCCGGTGTGAGCGTATGTGGCATGGGGATAGGGGCGCCTTCTCAACCTCGTGGGTTCTCCTCCGGGCACCCCGGTTTCCTCCCACCTCTAAAGACCCCTACGCGCATGCGAATTATTGAAATAAAATTGAAACCCTATGTTAGTCCCGAAATGACCTGGTTGTGTTGAGTGGACGTTAAACCCCATTTCTCTCTCTCTCTCTCTCTCCCTCTCCCGGGGTTTGACCAGAAAGTCAATTGTACAGGCTTAACTGCCCTTGTTAGTTGTACAGGACAGTAGGTCTGCCCGGTCTGACAGGGAATAGTGTCTAATTGTCAGGATGGAACGAAAAGCAATGTTCAGTGTACACATTGGCGTGCACGTAAAAGATTCCTTGATAGAGTATATCGTAATGTAGATGTTCGGGCAAAATCTATCTGTTTGTCTTCATTGGTCCAGTCGGTGTATAAAGTAGGACTTTTGCCCTACTCCGTATAAGATTTCAAATCTTTGAAGTTTAAAGATAAGTATACCCGGTCCCTGAAATCTTAAATGGGACTTGCTTTTTCGCCCTTCTGTTCTGTACAGACTGGGCTAGTACAGTAAAACATTGTAACAATCTACAGAGAGTAAATTTAACTTGTTGACTAAATAATCTTCAATACTTCCAATTAGCGGTATGTAGTGACAAGGATCGTGACCCAGATGGGATATACTTGAACTTTCTAGACAAGAAACCTTATATCTAATTTGGTATAGCACTAATAAGTTTCATTACATACTAAATTTTTATATGATTGCTTATCGCACTTGGCATTCATACCCATAGGTCCATCTTTAAATTTAAAACTGGTAGAAATTACCGAGGGTTGAACATGGTATTGCATCGTCACCGTTGTATTATTGCTTATCGCCCTTGACATTGTATTAAAGGCAGTTTTGTATTCATAGGGCCAGAACGGTAAATTATAAAAAGTGTAAATTATTTTGAACATTATTTGTGATTTTGCCTGGTAACGCCAAAACTCGATCATGTACTAAATAATGGCGACACAGTAAAATTTCTTGATTGTCAAGTTTTTGGTTATAAATAAACTCTCGCGATTTATTTTTAGTATGGAATCAAATCTACGGCTATTTCTGTAAAACACATGTTTTTTTTTTCTTTTTCAGGCTTTCGCTGTCTGATTGACAGTAGCTGCTTCCCAATACATCGATGCTAAAATCGGACACGGCTCGGACATGGTGTTGGTGTCTTTGGAAACGGAATTGGTAAAGGATTTGGAAGAGGACATGCCGGTGTTGGACATGGTCTAATTGGTGTAGGAGCTATTGGCAACGGACTCAACAATGGTATTGGACATGGTATCCAAGGAAACCGACTCAGACACGGAATAGTAGCTTTTGGCAAAGTCGGTGTTATTGGTAACAGAATTGGTCATGGTGTTGTTGGTAACGGTATCGGACACGGTATTGTTGGAAACGGAATTGGTCAGGTATCGTTGGTAACGGTATCGGACATGGTATCATTGGAAACGGAATCGGACACGGATTTATTGGACATGGACAGATTGGTAACGGCATTGGGCATGGCATCGTTGGTAACGGTATTGGACACGGTATTGTTGGAAACGGAATTGGTCATGGTATCGTTGGTAACGGTATCGGACATGGTATCATTGGAAACGGAATCGGACACGGACTTATTGGACATGGACAGATTGGTAACGGCATTGGGCATGGCATAGTTGGTAACGGTATCGGACACGTTATTGTTGGAAACGGAATTGGTCATGGTATCGTTGGTAACGGTATCGGACATGGTATCATTGGAAACGGAATCGGACACGGACTTATTGGACATGGACAGATTGGTAACGGCATTGGGCATGACATCGTTGGTAACGGTATCGGACACGGTATTGTTGGACACGGAATTGGTCATGGTATCGTTGGTAACGGTATCGGACACGGTATAATTGGAAACGGACTTGTTGGACATGGAAAGATTGGAGCTTACAAACAATCATACAACTACAACGGGTACAACAACGGGCCATACAACCGATACAACAACGGACCATGCAAGTACAACCAATACAATAATAAAGGATACAATAGTTACAACGGCCCCTACAATTACAACAACGGTTACAACAATGGCCACAATAACAACAAATATGGGAAGGGATATAACAACTACAATAACAACGGATACGGTAACGGATACAACAACTACAACCGTTAGCCTTCTTACAATAACTATCAAGGTTGCGGTTACAACAAATATTAAGACAATACGGCTATTTGATAGCATAATATTCCGTAGCTTTAATACTTATAAATACTAGTATATAGTTTCTATTGTTCATGCATAATGTATATACGTAAATCAGGGAGTTAAGATATATATAAATTTAATAAAATAATATATATATAAACTCTTGTTATTTATCCGTTTTATAGCTTACTACTAGTCCGGTCTATAGCTTGATAACCTCAATGTGCATATATACGTCACATCATGTCTTCATTACGTTTGGTCAAAGGTCACGAGATGTAAATAGGGATATCGCTAATCCTAATCCTAACCCAAGACCTAACCTTAGCGCTTACCCTAACCCTAACCTACAATCTCGCCTGTCCAATCTCAAGGGTTTACCCGGGACCTGCGGTTTCCTCCCACTATTAATATGCGCAAGCAAATTATTGAAATAAAATTAAACCATATGTTAGTCCCAAAATAACCTAGTTTGCGTCGAGTGGACGTTAAACCCCATTTCTCTCTCTCTCTCTCTTGCTCTCTCTCCGTGTCATGGTTATTCAGTGCATATAACTGTAATTTCGATATGTCAATTACTTCACGCAAACCTTAAAGTAATGTACAATTATTCCACCCTCGCATATTGTTTAGGGATTTTCTCACAAACAGGTCTCATCTTACCGCTTCTATCGAAGACAGCGAATAGAATGTAGCATACCTGGAATGCCGAATGATTCTTGAAGAAACGAGTGAGTTACCATTACTGGAAAAAACGGTATTATGTCAATAGTACTGCTAAATCAAAAGCGTTTTATAGCTGAGGCGCTGGAGGCGCCAGCCTCCTCGCGAAAAAAATCAAAACAGTTGAAAAAATAACGGGAGAAAAATGCTAAAACCGATGCGTAAAATGAAAATGTACCTTAGTTAGGGAGGGCTCTAAAGACAGACAAAAGGGTCCCACGAATGACAAAAGGGTCCGTAGGGCCAAGGGAAAGGGCCCCCGAATCCAACTCAATCGTTTTCTATACACTGTTACTGTCGAATCCACTACTGAATGAGAATGCGGCCATTGCATTGGCATGACAATCATCAATCAAGAACCTACCCTAGCGACAGAGGGCCCTCAAAATAGTACAGCCTCCGCCATGATAAACCTTAAAACGCCCCTATGCTAGTTTTGTAACTGAAAGTCAAAATGGTGAAAGATGTTATTTGGTCAACATTTATCAACACTAACACAGAAATTTTCAGATGAGGTGTGTAATAAAGTGGCTTAAATATATGAAAATCTTGAAAGAACTGATCGCAACCTATACCCTGCATTTGTTAGGTGTGTGGTTGCGAATGGGATATAGCGTCTTGTGCCACCACCCCGACCCCATCACACACACATATACCACCCCGATTCTTCAATCCAAACTGATTAGAACCTGAATCACAATCGATCTAGTAGCAATCATACACAGTCGATATCAAAAATTGATTTCCAATCTCAAAGACGGCTTATCTCCCCTGAAACTGTTGAGTAATACGCGATTCCCAATTCACACAACTTTCATAGATTTAAGGAAATGGAATGAACTGAATAGAAATGGTTTTAACGACCTATCTTTCTGCGCCGACTGAATTAACTAAATTTTGATCGGACAGCGTCGTTACGGTCTTTTCTTTCGAATTCCAACTGTTAAGTAGTCTTTTACGGGCATGTAGATATTGTTCCTAGCCGGGCCATTTAGGTTTCAAATTTCACAGTGTATTGATAGCCTTCTGGTTTCTGGTATGATTCGTTCATTGTTTCACTGTTTTTTCTACTATGAACTCGTCTACTATTAATTCGTTGATTGTTTCACTCTTATTTCGGCTATGATTTCGTTGAACGTTTCATTGTTATTTCTGCTACGAATTCGTTCATTGTTTCACCGTTATTTCTGCTACGAATTCGTTAATTGTTGAAGTGTCATTACTGCTATAAATTCGTTGATCGTTTCATTGCTATTTATGGGAATCACGGTGGCTAAGTGGGCAAGGCGCTGGCTCGTTAGCCTGGAGGTCGGGTGTTCGATCCTTGCATTGGCCGAGAAAGTTCATCTCGATTTTCCGGCGTGGTTTCCTCTTGCCAGTGATGCAGAAGGAGGGCCTGATAAGGACAGCTGCCTAGTCGTTCGGATGGGACGAAAAACCGAGGTCACGTGTACACATTGGAGTACACGTAAAAGATCCCTTGGCAGTTGGAATTCGATATAAGAGTAGGCCGTAGCGCCGCTGCCCGGGCAAAAATTCCCTCATAGCACACTGTATGGCGTATGTCCGTCTTCCATTAGCCCAGGTCAGGTGCAGAAGAGTAGGACGTAAAACCCCATTTCATTTCTGCTATTTATGCTATGAATTCGTTAAGTTTTGCACTGTTATTTCTGCTATGAATTCGTTGATCGTTTCACTGTTATTTCTGCTGTGAACTCGATCAAGACAATGACCTAGTGAACGTCTACACCAAGTTTGAACATTCTAGCTGACCTACAGCGAGAAACATTTCAATCGGGCCAAATTTTCTATTTTAACAGTTTAATTTGCACGGTACCTATAGTTATCAACCGAATATTACAAAACTTTTAAAAATAAGCTCCCCCTGAACAGCTTAATCGTTCGCAATAAACGATTTCACGTGCAACCTGGAGATCGAAACGACGCCCGTTGACTCAATGACAGACGTTACGAAACAGCGCGCACATGCTAACCATTCAGCCTCCCTGAATTCGGAAAATTGCTGACTTATAGCAAGAAACATTTCAACCGGCCGAAATTTTCTGTTTTAACAGTTTAATGTGCACGGTACCTTAATTTCCAACCGATTATTACATAACTTTCGAAAATAAGCTCCAACTGACCAGCTTAATCGTATGCAATAAAAGTTTGGCTTGAATTGAAAGTTCTGCACGGAGAAAGTTCATCTCGATTTCCCGGCGTGGTTCCCCCTTGTCAGTGAGGCAGAACGGCTGTCTAGTTCGGATGGGACGAAAACCACGGTCCCGTGTACACATTGGAGTGCACGTAAAATATCCCTAAGCAGTTGGAATTCGATACTGTTGAATAAGCTCTATACGATGACTAAATGTGTAGATTGTAGTCACCCACACTGCATGTTTCGCTTAACAATGAAAGGGTGCCGTTTTCAATGTTCGATCCTTTTGTTCTTCTACTCCTGATATGTTGGACTGTTGATCGATGGTTTCATATAAAAGACTACCAATAAGACTCTTTGTAGAAGAAGTTCCCAACAAATATTATGTTGACTTTACGAGAAAGACCTCTAAACATACTCCAAGTTGTAAAAATACGACTTTTTGGATTTTCAATCTCCTTTTTTCGGCTATCCCTGATATTTAAAAAAAAATGATACAATGATTTCACACAACAGGCTAGCTATTAGACTCTCTATTGACAAAAGTTTCACCGCCCTCCCTTCATTATAACCGAAGTTATCGTGCCCTAAAGAATCAACAAATCAATATGCTTATCTCTGCTTACCCTAAGCAGAAAATGCTCATCTTTGAACTTCATCATAACATTGACCTAGTGAACGTCTACACCAAGTTAGAACATTCTAGCTTAATTAGAATGAGAGTTATTGTGCTCAAAAGTCTCGGCCCTTCAAATTGCTTCTATTTTTGATTTTCAATTCAAAATGGTGACTCCCGGTTGACCTAAATCAAAATTCTGTTCGCGACAATTTTTAGGCCTTCCTACAAGGATTCAGAAAATATAACCCCCGAGTCTGTAAGTAAAACAGCAAAAAAGCCTTATTGATTTTTCACGTTTCAAGATGGTGGCACTTCCGGTTCGATCGACAAACTCCATATTTTGTGTACGAATCAGTAATTCCTTGTCTAGTATCGAAAAAAAAAATTAGGTCATTCTGGCCTATATTTCGACGATTTTTTTGAAAACTTTGATCCTTAATTTCACCAAGGGGAGATAATTTAGAAAATTTATAATTATATTTTTGAAGTCACATCGGTAGGATCTACTTATATACTAAATTGAATGAAAATCGCACAACTATTAAAGAAGTTGTCAAATTGGTCTAAACTTCCGGTTCGAAATCACAGCGACGAATTTTCGAAATTCGAAAATGTGAAACTGCTGATGAAAATGATTTTTTTCAAGGTATTCAAAGAAAAAAGATTTAGTAAAATCGGTCAAAAAACAATAAAGTTACGACTATGCATTGTCCATTTTGTCGTTCGTAAATTTCGGTGATTTCGGATTCGTAAAACGTTTTGAAAATATATTTAATCAACAGCTACCACCCATTTTTGGGGGGGTAGGTAAAAGTTTCATAAAGATACTGTGGTTAGATTCTGAGAAATCCGATTTGTGGATAAAACACAAAAAAAAAAATAACAATAACTAGATCTGCTAAGCAGATATTAAAGCTTTCATATTCACGGTCAGTTTCTGTCGCATCTCAAGAGTTATATAAAGAATCTTAAAAAGGAAAAAGAATTAATGAAATCCGCCAAAAACTCACCGAGTTATAACGAGAAACAATTCAACCGGTTCAAATTCTACCTTAATTAGAAACAGAGGTGTTATGTTCCAATGTGATCTGTCAAATTGCTTATTGCTCCTAAATCTTCGCAGAAATTCTCAACATCAAACTTAGTCAAGGTAATGACATAATTAATCTATATTTGGAATTTTGTCACTCTCACTTCATTATAACCAAAGTTATCGTGCCCCAAAGAATTAACCAATCAGATTGCTTATCTCTGCTTACTGTAAGCAGACAATGCTCATCTTCGCACTCCTTTATGGCACTGACCTAATGAACGCCTTCACGAAGATTGAACATTCTGCCCCAATTAGAAGGAGAGTTATTTTGTTTCAAATTCTCGACCAATCAAATTGCTCATCGCTCTGCTTATCCAGGGCAGACAATGCTCATTGTCGAACGTATTCAAGGTATTGATGTAATGAAACTATACACCAAGTTTCATCACTCTGACTGAAGTGAAAGTGTCCAAAATCATCAACCAATCTAATTGCTTATCTCTGCTTACCCTAAGCATAATATGCTCATCTACGAACTCCGCGTTTTTAATGTATGGGGATCATGGTGGCTCAGTGATAAGAGACACTGATTAACTAACCAGTAGGTCTTGGGCTCTCTCCCGGGGTTTGACCAGAAAGTCAATTGTACAGACTTGACTGCCCTTGTTAGCTGTACAGGACAGTAGGTCTGCCCGGTCTGACAGGGAATAGTGTCTAATTGTCAGGATGGGACGAAAAGCAATGTTCAGTGTGCACATTGGCGTGCACGTAAAAGATTCCTTGATAGAGTATATCGTGATACAGATGTCCGGGCAAAATCTACCTGTTTGTCTTCAATGGTCCAGTCGGTGTATAAAGTAGGACTTTTGCCCTACTCCGTATAAGATTTCAAATCTTTGAAGTTTTAAGATAAGCATATCCGGTCCCCGAAATCTTAAATGGGACTTGCTTTTTCGCCCTCTGTTCTGTACAGACTGGGCTAATACAGTAAAACATTGTAACAATCTACAGAAAGTAAATTTAACTTGTTGACTAAATAATCTTCAATACTTCTAATTAGCGGTATGTAGTGACAAGGATCGTGACCCAGATGGGATATACTTGAACTTTCTAGACAAGAAACCTGATATCTAATTTGGTATAGCACTAATAAGTTTCATTACATACTAAATTTTTATATGATTGCTTATCGCACTTGGCATGCATACCCATAGGTCCATCTTTAAATTTAAAACTGGTAGAAATTACCGAGGGTTGAACATGGTATTGCATCGTCACCGTTGTATTATTGCTTATCGCCCTTGACATTGTATTAAAGGCAGTTTTATATTCATAGGGCCAGAACGGTAAATTATAAAAAGTGTAAATTATTTTGAACATTATTTGTGATTTTGCCTGGTAACGCCAAAACTCGATCATGTACTAAATAATGGCGGCACAGTAAAATTTCTTGATTGTCAAGTTTTTGGTTATAAATAAACCCTCGCGATTTTTTTTTTTTAGTATCGAATCAAATCTACGGCTATTTCTGTAAAACACATGTTTTTTTTTTTCTTTTTCAGGCTTTCGTCGCTTTCGCTGTCTGTTTGACAGTAGCTGCTTCCCAATACTTCGATGCTAAAATCGGACACGGTTTCGGACATGGTGTTGGTGTCTTTGCAAACGGAATTGGTAAAGGATATGGAAGAGGACATGCCGGTGTTGGACATGGTCTTGTTAGTGTAGGAGCTATTGACAACGAACTCAACCATGGTATTGGACATGGTATCCAAGGAAACCGACTCAGACACGGAATAGTAGCTGTTTGCAAAGTCGGTGTTATTGGTAACGGAATTGGTCATGGTATTGTTGGTAACGGTATCGGACACGGTATTGTTAGAAACGGAATTGGTCATGGTATCGTTGGTAACGGTATCGGACATGGTATCATTGGAAACGGAATCGGACACGGACTTATTGGACATGGAAAGATTGGTAACGGCATTGGGCATGGAGAGATTGGTAACGGTATCGGACACGGTATTGTTGGAAACGGAATTGGTCATGGTATCGTTGGTAACGGTATCGGACATGGTATCATTGGAAACGGAATCGGACACGGACTTATTGGACATGGAAAGATTGGTAACGGCATTGGGCATGACATCGTTGGTAACGGTATCGGACACGGTATCGTTATCCTTCTTACAATAACTATCAAGGTTGCGGTTACAACAAATATTAAGACAATACGGCTATTTGATAGCATAATATTACCATAGCTTTAATACTTATAAATACTAGTATATAGTTTCTATTGTTCATGCATAATGTATATACGTAAATCAGGGAGTTAAGATATATATAAATTTAATAAAATAATATACATATAAACTCTTGTTATTTATCCGTTTATAGCTTACTACTAGTCCGGTCTATAGCTTGATAACCTCAATGTGCATATATACGTCACATCCTGTCTTCATTACGTTTGGTCAAAGGTCACGAGATGTAAATAGGGATATCGCTAATCCTAATTCTAACCCAAGACCTAACCTTAGCGCTTACGCTAACCCTAACCTACAATCTCGCCTGTCCAATCTCCTGGGTTTATCCCGGGACCTGCGGTTCCCTCCCACTGTTAATATGCGCAAGCAGATTATTGAAATGAAATTAAACCATATGTTAGTCCCAAAATGACCTAGTTTGCGTCGAGTGGACGTTAAACCCCATTTCTCTCTCTCTCTCTCTCTCTCTCTCTCTCTCTCTCTCTCTCTCTCTCTCCGTGTCATGGTTATTCAGTGCATATAACTGTAATTTCGATATGTCAATTACTTCACGCAAACCTTAAAGTAATGTACGATTATTCCACCCTCGCATATTGTTTAGGGATTTTCCCACAAACAGGTCTCATCTTACCGCTCCTATGGAAGACAGCGAATAGAATGTAGCATACCTGGAATGCCGAATGATTCTTGAAGAAACGAGTGAGTTACCATTACTGGAAAAAACGGTATTATGTCAATAGTACTGTTAGTTCAAAAGCGTTTTATAGCTGAGGCGCTGGAGGCGCCAGCCTTCCCGCGAAAAAAATCAAAGCAGTTGAAAAAATAAAACGGGAGAAAAATGCTAAAACCGATGCGAAAAATGAAAATGTGCCCTAGTTAGGGAGGGCTCTAAAGACAGACAAAAGGGTCCGACGAATGACAAAAGGGTCCCTAGTGCCAAGGGAAAGGGCCCCCGAGTCCAACTCAATCGTTTTCTATACACTGTTACTGTCGAATCCACTACTGAATGAGAATGCAGCCATTGCATTGGGGTGACAATCATCAATCAAGAACCTCCCCTCGCGACAGAGGGCCCTCAAAATAGTACAGCCTCCGTCATGATAAACCTTAAAACGCCCCTATGCTAGTTCCGTAACTGAAAGTCAAAATGGTGAAAGATGTTATTTGGTCAACATTTATCTACACTAACACAGACATTTTCAGATGAGGCGTGTAATAAAGTGGCTTAAATATATGAAAATCTTGAAAGAACTGATCGCAACCTATACCCTGCATTTGTTAGGTGTGTGGTTGCGAATGGGATATAGCGTCTTGTGCCACCACCCCCACCCCATCACACACACATATACCACCCCGATTCTTCAATCCAAACTGATTAGAACCTGAATCACAATCGATCTAGTAGCAATCATACACAGTCGATATCAAAAATTGATTTCCAATCTCAAAGACGGCTTATCTCCCCTGAAACTGTTGAGTAATACGCGATTCCCAATTCACACAACTTTCATAGATTTAAGGAAATGGAATGAACTGAACAGAAATGGTTTTAACGACCTATCTTTTTGCGCCGACTGAATTAACTAAAGTTTGATCGGACAGCGTCGTTACGGTCTTTTCTTTCGAATTCCAACTGTTAAGTAGTCTTTTACGGGCATGTAGATATTGTTCCTAGCCGGGCCATTTAGGTTTCAAATTTCACAGTGTATTGATAGCCTTCTGGTTTCTGCTATGATTCGTTCATTCTTTCGCTGTTTTTTCTACTATGAACTCGTCTACTATTAATTCGTTCATTGTTCCACTCTTATTTCGGCTATGATTTCGTTGAACGTTTCATTGTTATTTCTGCTACGAATTCGTTAATTGTTTCATCGTTATTTCTGCTACGAATTCGTTAATTGTTGAAGTGTTATTACTGCTATAAATTCGTTGATCGTTTCATTGCTATTTATGGGAATCACGGTGGCTAAGTGGGCAAGGCGCTGGCTCGTTAGCCTGGAGGTCGGGTGTTCGATCCTTGCATTGGCCGAGAAAGCTCATCTCGATTTTCCGGCGTTGTTTCCTCTTGTCAGTGATGCAGAAGGAGGGCCTGATAAGGACAGCTGCCTAGTCGTTCGGATGGGACGAAAAACCGAGGTCCCGTGTACACATTGGAGTGCACGTAAAAGATCCCTTGCCCGGGCAAAAATTCCCTCATAGCACACTGTGTGGCGTATGGCCGTCTTCCATTAGCCCAGGTCAGTTGCAGAAGAGTAGGACGTAAAACCCCATTTCATTTCTGCTATGAATTCGTTAAGTTTTGCACTGTTATTTCTGCTATGAGTTCGTTGATCGTTTCACTGTTATTTCTGCTGTGAACTCGATCAAGTTTGAACATTCTAGCTGACCTACAGAAAGAAACATTTCAACCGGGCCAAATTTTCTATTTTAACAGTTTAATTTGCACGGTACCTTTAGTTATCAACCGAATATTACAAAACTTTTAAAAATAAGCTCCCCCTGAACAGCTTAATCGTTCGCAATAAACGGGGTTGGACATCATATTCCATGTCACGTGCATCCTGGCGATCGAAACGACGCCCGTTGACTCAATGACAGACGTTACGATACAGCGCGCACATGCTAACCATTCAGCCATTCAGCCTCCCTGAATTCGGAAAATTGCTGACTTATAGCAAGAAACATTTGAACCGGGCGAAATTTTCTGTTTTAACAGTTTAATGTGCATGGTACTTTAATTACCAACCGATTATTACAAAACTTTTGAAAATAAGCTCCAACTGACCAGCGTAATCGTATGCAATAAAAGTTTGGCTTGAATTGAAAGTTCTGCACGGAGAAAATTCATCTCGATTTCCCGGCGTGGTTCCCCCTTGTCAGTGAGGCAGAACGGCTGTCTAGTTCGGATGGGACGAAAACCACGGTCCCGTGTACACATTGGAGTGCACGTAAAATATCCCTAAGCAGTTGGAATTCGATACTGTTGAATAAGCTCTATACGATGACTAAATGTGTAGATTGTAGTCACCCACACTGCATGTTTCGCTTAAGAATGAAAGGGTGCCGTTTTCAATGTTCGATCCTTTTGTTCTTCTACTCCTGATATGTTGGACTGTTGATCGATGGTTTCATATAAAAGACTACCAATAAGACTCTTTGTAGAAGAAGTTCCCAACAAATATTATGTTTACTTTACGAGAAAGACCTCTAAACATACTCCAAGTTGTAAAAATACGACTTTTTGGATTTTCAATCTCTTTTTTTCGGCTATCCCTGATATTTAAAAAAAATGATACAATGATTTCACACAACAGGCTAGCTATTAGACTCTCTATTGACAAAAGTTTCACCGCCCTCCCTTCATTATAACCGAAGTTATCGTGCCCTAAAGAATCAACAAATCAATATGCTTATCTCTGCTTACCCTAAGCAGAAAATGCTCATCTTTGAACTTCATCATAACATTGACCTAGTGAACGTCTACACCAAGTTAGAACATTCTAGCTTAATTAGAATGAGAGTTATTGTGCTCAAAAGTCTCGGCCCTTCAAATTGCTTCTATTTTTGATTTTCAATTCAAAATGGTGACTCCCGGTTGACCTAAATCAAAATTCTGTTCGCGACATTTTTTAGGCCTTCCTACAAGGATTCAGAAAATATAACTCCCGAGTCTGTAAGTAAAATAGCAAAAAAGCCTTATTGATTTTTCACGTTTCAAGATGGTGGCACTTCCGGTTCGATCGACAAACTCCATATTTTGTGTACGAATCAGTAATTCCTTGTCTAGTATCGAAAAAAAAAATTAGGTCATTTTGACCTATATTTCGACGATTTTTTTGAAAACTTTGATCCTTAATTTCACCAAGGGGAGATAATTTAGAAAATTTCTAATTACATTTTTGAAGTCACATCGGTAGGATCTACTTATATACTAAATTGAATGAAAATCGCACAACTATTAAAGAAGTTGTCAAATTGGTCTAAACTTCCGGTTCGAAATCACAGCGACGAATTTTCGAAATTCGAAAATGTGAAACTGCTGATGAAAATGATTTTTTTCAAGGTATTCAAAGAAAAAAGATTTAGTAAAATCGGTCAAAAAACAATAAAGTTACGACTATGCATTGTCCATTTTGTCGTTCGTAAATTTCGGTGATTTCGGATTCGTAAAACGTTTTGAAAATATATTTAATCAACAGCTACCACCCATTTTTGTGGGGGTAGGTAAAAGTTTCATAAAGATACTGTGGTTAGATTCTGAGAAATCCGATTTGTGGATAAAACACACAAAAAAAAATAACAATAACTAGATCTGCTACTGTCCCATGCAGATATGAAAGCTTTCATATTCATCGTCACGTGTCATTGATTGTATCAAGTAACCTAAATAAAAGGATACGAAGAAAAAATTATTAAAATTGGTCAAAAACTCGCGAAGTTACAAGTCTAAATATAGTATGAAACATTGCACCCAGGCATAACAATAATCTGAAAACTAAAGGGAAATAACTGAAACTTGTATTACTGTAATGAGACGGATGAGAAAATGAAATGAAAATGGCGGGAAAAAAAATTAAAAATGGCAGGTTGGACAGGCGACCTTACTCCTTGTCACGTACAACCGGGCATTCGAAAACACGCTAGTTTACTCAATGACAGGCGCGCGTGCTTACCATTCAGCCACTCAACCCCCCTTTGAAATCAGACACGTGCAATATGTCATATAGGAAGAATAAGAAGTCGCTCACAACAAAATGGTAAATTAATGAGTTTAGGTCAAAAGGTTGAGCTACTGTTTTAGAGTACTTAATAGTTTTAAAGAGACACGTTAAGGGTTGTTCATAGTTAAATGAAAGTTTAATTTTAAATAAGACCAATAAAATTAGGATTTAATAATGCCAGACTAATATTTCCAATATGTTTGGTTATAAGTAGGAAATCGTGACGACTTCTTAAGCATGTTTTAAACAAAGGATCATGTTTGTTTAAACAAGAATGGCACTCTGCAATAAAAAAAACTGGCCAAAGCAAGATTTCTATGCAGAAATTAAATAATTGCTAGAACCAGAAAAATATTTATCCACTATAATAAATAAGCAACATAGAGAAAATGAAATGAAATTGAATGGGGTTTAACGTCCGACTGTTCTGCTCCTAAAATGGGCTAATGAAGACGGGCATATGCCATAATGTGTGCAATGAGGGAAATTTTACCCGGGCAGCGGCGGTTACGGCCTACGAGGTTGGACAGGCAACCATACTCCTTGTCACGTACAACCAAAAAATCGAAACAACGGCAGTTGACTCAATGACAGACGTTATGATACAGAGCGCACGTGCTAACCATTCAGCCACGCAACCTCCCTAAAATCGGCAAATTGCTGACCTACAGCGAGAAACATTTCAACCGGGCCAAATTTTCTATTGTAACAGTTTAATTTGCACGGTACCTTTAGTTATCAACCGAATATTACAAAACTTTTAAAAATAAGCTCCCCCCTGACCAGCTTAAGCGTTCGCAATAAACGTTTGCCACTTAAAATCGGGAAATTGCTGACTTTAAAGTGAGAAACATTACAACCGGGCGAAATTTTCTGTTTTATGACTTTTACAGTACCTTTGATTACCAACCGATTATTTTCTGTTTTATCACTTTTACAGTACCTTTGATTACCAACCGATTATTACAAAACTTTAAAAATAAAAGAGAAAGAGAGAAATGCGGCCTAATGTCCATTCGACACAAACTAGGTCATTTCGGGACTAACATATGTTTTTTAATTTTATTTAAAAACTCCCCCTGCGCTTACAGGTCTTTAGCCGTTGGGAGGAAACCGAAGAACACGGAGAAAACCCACAAGGTTGGACATCATACTTCATGTCACGTGCAACCTGGAGATCGAAACGACGCCCGTTGACTCAATGACAGACGTTACGATACAGTGCGCACATGCTAACCATTCAGCCATTCAGCCTCCCTGAATTCAGAAAATTGCTGACTTATAGCAAGAAACATTTCAACCGGGCGAAATTTTCTGTTTTAACAGTTTAATGTGCACGGTACTTTAATTACCAACCGATTATTACAAAACTTTTGAAAATAAGCTCCAACTGACCAGCTTAATCGTATGCAATAAACGTTTTCGCCTGAATTGAAAGTTCTGCACGGAGAAAGTTCATCTCGATTTCCCGGCGTGGTTCCCCTTGTCAGTGAGGCAGAACGGAGGGCCTGACAAGCACAGCTGTCTAGTCATTCGGATGGGACGAAAAACCAAGGTTCCGTGTACACATTGGAGTGCACGTAAAATATCCCTAAGCAGTTGGAATTCGATACTGTTGAATAAGCTCTATACGATGACTAAATGTGTAGATTGTAGTCACCCACACTGCATGTTTCGCTTAACAATGAAAGGGTGCCGTTTTCAATGTTCGATCCTTTTGTTCTTCTACTCCTGATATGTTGGACTGTTGATCGATGGTTTCATATAAAAGACTACCAATAAGACTCTTTGTACAAGAAGTTCCCAAAAAATATTATGTTGACTTTACGAGAAAGACCTCTAAACATGCTCCAAATTGTAAAAATACGACTTTTTGGGTTTTCAATCTCTTTTTTTCGGCTATCCCTGATATTTAGAAAAAATAATACAATGATTTCACACAACAGGCTAGCTATTAGACTCTCTATTGACAAAAGTTTCACCGCCCTCCCTTCATTATAACCGAAGTTATCGTGCCCTAAAGAATCAACAAATTAGCTTGTTTATCTCTGCTTACCCTAAGCAGAAAATGCTCATCTTTGAACTCAATCATAACATTGACCTAGTGAACGTCTACACCAAGTTTGAACATTCTAGCTTAATTAGAAGGAGAGTAATTGTGTTCCAAAGTCCCGACCCTTCAAATTGCTTCTATTTTTCATTTTCAATTCAAAATGGTGACCATCACGTGACCGAAATCAAAATTCTATTCGCGACATTTTTTAGGCCTTCCTACAAGGATTCAGAAAATATAACTCCCGAGTCTGTAAGTAAAATAGCAAAAAAGCCTTATTGATTTTTCACTTTTAAATATGGCGGCACTTCCGGTTCGATCGACAAACTCCATATTTTGTGTACAAATCAGTAATTACTTATCTAGTATCCAAAAAAAAAATCAGGTCATTCTGACCTATATTTCGATGATTTTTTTGAAAATTTTGATCCTTAATTTCGTCAAGGGGAGATAATTTAGAAAATTTCTAATTATATTTTTGAAGTCACATCGGTAGGATCTACTTAGATACTAAATTTCATGAAAATCGTACAACTATTAAAGAAGTTGTCAAATTGGTCTAATCTTCCGGTTCGAAATCACAGCGACGAATTTTCGAAATTCGAAAATGTGAAACTGCAGATGAAAATGGTTTTTTTAAAGGTATTCAAAGAAAAAAGAATTAGTAAAATCGGTCAAAAAATAACAAAGTTACGACTATGCATTGTCATTTTTTTCGTTCGTAAAATTCGGTGATTTCGGATTCGTAAAACGTTTCGAAAATATATTTAATCAAGGTTCGCACCCCATTTTTGGGGGGGTAGGTCAAAATTTCAGAAAGATCCTATGGATAGATTCTGAGAAATCCGATTTGCAGAAAACACACAAAAAAAATAATAATAATAATAACTAGATCTGCTACTGTCCCATGCAGATATGAAAGCTTTCATATTCATCGTCACGTGTCATTGATTGTATCAGGTAACCTAAATAAAAGGATACGAAGAAAAAATTATTAAAATTGGTCAAAAACTCGCGAAGTTACAAGTCTAAATATAGTATGAAACATTGCACCCAGGCATAACAATAATCTGAAAACTAAAGGGAAATAACTGAAACTTGTATTACTGTAATGAGACGGATGAGAAAATGAAATGAAAATGGCGGGAAAAAAAAATTAAAAATGGCAGGTTGGACAGGCGACCTTACTCCTTGTCACGTACAACCGGGCATTCGAAAACACGCTAGTTTACTCAATGACAGGCGCGCGTGCTTACCATTCAGCCACTCAACCCCCCTTTGAAATCAGACACGTGCAATATGTCATATAGGAAGAATAAGAAGTCGCTCACAACAAAATGGTAAATTAATGAGTTTAGGTCAAAAGGTTGAGCTACTGTTTTAGAGTACTTAATAGTTTTAAAGAGACACGTTAAGGGTTGTTCATAGTTAAATGAAAGTTTAATTTTAAATAAGACCAATAAAATTAGGATTTAATAATGCCAGACTAATATTTCCAATATGTTTGGTTATAAGTAGGAAATCGTGACGACTTCTTAAGCATGTTTTAAACAAAGGATCATGTTTGTTTAAACAAGAATGGCACTCTGCAATAAAAAAAACTGGCCAAAGCAAGATTTCTATGCAGAAATTAAATAATTGCTAGAACCAGAAAAATATTTATCCACTATAATAAATAAGCAACATAGAGAAAATGAAATGAAATTGAATGGGGTTTAACGTCCGACTGTTCTGCTCCTAAAATGGGCTAATGAAGACGGGCATATGCCATAATGTGTGCAATGAGGGAAATTTTACCCGGGCAGCGGCGGTTACGGCCTACGAGGTTGGACAGGCAACCATACTCCTTGTCACGTACAACCAAAAAATCGAAACAACGGCAGTTGACTCAATGACAGACGTTATGATACAGAGCGCACGTGCTAACCATTCAGCCACGCAACCTCCCTAAAATCGGCAAATTGCTGACCTACAGCGAGAAACATTTCAACCGGGCCAAATTTTCTATTGTAACAGTTTAATTTGCACGGTACCTTTAGTTATCAACCGAATATTACAAAACTTTTAAAAATAAGCTCCCCCCTGACCAGCTTAAGCGTTCGCAATAAACGTTTGCCACTTAAAATCGGGAAATTGCTGACTTTAAAGTGAGAAACATTACAACCGGGCGAAATTTTCTGTTTTATGACTTTTACAGTACCTTTGATTACCAACCGATTATTTTCTGTTTTATCACTTTTACAGTACCTTTGATTACCAACCGATTATTACAAAACTTTAAAAATAAAAGAGAAAGAGAGAAATGCGGCCTAATGTCCATTCGACACAAACTAGGTCATTTCGGGACTAACATATGTTTTTTAATTTTATTTAAAAACTCCCCCTGCGCTTACAGGTCTTTAGCCGTTGGGAGGAAACCGAAGAACACGGAGAAAACCCACAAGGTTGGACATCATACTTCATGTCACGTGCAACCTGGAGATCGAAACGACGCCCGTTGACTCAATGACAGACGTTACGATACAGTGCGCACATGCTAACCATTCAGCCATTCAGCCTCCCTGAATTCAGAAAATTGCTGACTTATAGCAAGAAACATTTCAACCGGGCGAAATTTTCTGTTTTAACAGTTTAATGTGCACGGTACTTTAATTACCAACCAATTATTACAAAACTTTTGAAAATAAGCTCCAACTGACCAGCTTAATCGTATGCAATAAACGTTTTCGCCTGAATTGAAAGTTCTGCACGGAGAAAGTTCATCTCGATTTCCCGGCGTGGTTCCCCTTGTCAGTGAGGCAGAACGGAGGGCCTGACAAGCACAGCTGTCTAGTCATTCGGATGGGACGAAAAACCAAGGTCCCGTGTACACATTGGAGTGCACGTAAAATATCCCTAAGCAGTTGGAATTCGATACTGTTGAATAAGCTCTATACGATGACTAAATGTGTAGATTGTAGTCACCCACACTGCATGTTTCGCTTAACAATGAAAGGGTGCCGTTTTCAATGTTCGATCCTTTTGTTCTTCTACTCCTGATATGTTGGACTGTTGATCGATGGTTTCATATAAAAGACTACCAATAAGACTCTTTGTACAAGAAGTTCCCAAAAAATATTATGTTGACTTTACGAGAAAGACCTCTAAACATGCTCCAAATTGTAAAAATACGACTTTTTGGGTTTTCAATCTCTTTTTTTCGGCTATCCCTGATATTTAGAAAAAATAATACAATGATTTCACACAACAGGCTAGCTATTAGACTCTCTATTGACAAAAGTTTCACCGCCCTCCCTTCATTATAACCGAAGTTATCGTGCCCTAAAGAATCAACAAATTAGCTTGTTTATCTCTGCTTACCCTAAGCAGAAAATGCTCATCTTTGAACTCAATCATAACATTGACCTAGTGAACGTCTACACCAAGTTTGAACATTCTAGCTTAATTAGAAGGAGAGTAATTGTGTTCCAAAGTCCCGACCCTTCAAATTGCTTCTATTTTTCATTTTCAATTCAAAATGGTGACCATCACGTGACCGAAATCAAAATTCTATTCGCGACATTTTTTAGGCCTTCCTACAAGGATTCAGAAAATATAACTCCCGAGTCTGTAAGTAAAATAGCAAAAAAGCCTTATTGATTTTTCACTTTTAAATATGGCGGCACTTCCGGTTCGATCGACAAACTCCATATTTTGTGTACAAATCAGTAATTACTTATCTAGTATCCAAAAAAAAAATCAGGTCATTCTGACCTATATTTCGATGATTTTTTTGAAAATTTTGATCCTTAATTTCGTCAAGGGGAGATAATTTAGAAAATTTCTAATTATATTTTTGAAGTCACATCGGTAGGATCTACTTAGATACTAAATTTCATGAAAATCGTACAACTATTAAAGAAGTTGTCAAATTGGTCTAATCTTCCGGTTCGAAATCACAGCGACGAATTTTCGAAATTCGAAAATGTGAAACTGCAGATGAAAATGGTTTTTTTAAAGGTATTCAAAGAAAAAAGAATTAGTAAAATCGGTCAAAAAATAACAAAGTTACGACTATGCATTGTCATTTTTTTCGTTCGTAAAATTCGGTGATTTCGGATTCGTAAAACGTTTCGAAAATATATTTAATCAAGGTTCGCACCCCATTTTTGGGGGGGTAGGTCAAAATTTCAGAAAGATCCTATGGATAGATTCTGAGAAATCCGATTTGCAGAAAACACACAAAAAAAAAAATAATAATAATAATAACTTTAACAGAAACAATAAGCTTTCATATGTAATATGAAAGCTTAACTAGATCTGCTACTGTCCCATGCAGATATGAAAGCTTTCATATTCATCGTCACGTGTCATTGATTGTATCAAGTAACCTAAATAAAAGGATACGAAGAAAAAATTATTAAAATTGGTCAAAAACTCGCGAAGTTACAAGTCTAAATATAGTATGAAACATTGCACCCAGGCATAACAATAATCTGAAAACTAAAGGGAAATAACTGAAACTTGTATTACTGTAATGAGACGGATGAGAAAATGAAATGAAAATGGCGGGAAAAAAAAATTAAAAATGGCAGGTTGGACAGGCGACCTTACTCCTTGTCACGTACAACCGGGCATTCGAAAACACGCTAGTTTACTCAATGACAGGCGCGCGTGCTTACCATTCAGCCACTCAACCCCCCTTTGAAATCAGACACGTGCAATATGTCATATAGGAAGAATAAGAAGTCGCTCACAACAAAATGGTAAATTAATGAGTTTAGGTCAAAAGGTTGAGCTACTGTTTTAGAGTACTTAATAGTTTTAAAGAGACACGTTAAGGGTTGTTCATAGTTAAATGAAAGTTTAATTTTAAATAAGACCAATAAAATTAGGATTTAATAATGCCAGACTAATATTTCCAATATGTTTGGTTATAAGTAGGAAATCGTGACGACTTCTTAAGCATGTTTTAAACAAAGGATCATGTTTGTTTAAACAAGAATGGCACTCTGCAATAAAAAAAACTGGCCAAAGCAAGATTTCTATGCAGAAATTAAATAATTGCTAGAACCAGAAAAATATTTATCCACTATAATAAATAAGCAACATAGAGAAAATGAAATGAAATTGAATGGGGTTTAACGTCCGACTGTTCTGCTCCTAAAATGGGCTAATGAAGACGGGCATATGCCATAATGTGTGCAATGAGGGAAATTTTACCCGGGCAGCGGCGGTTACGGCCTACGAGGTTGGACAGGCAACCATACTCCTTGTCACGTACAACCAAAAAATCGAAACAACGGCAGTTGACTCAATGACAGACGTTATGATACAGAGCGCACGTGCTAACCATTCAGCCACGCAACCTCCCTAAAATCGGCAAATTGCTGACCTACAGCGAGAAACATTTCAACCGGGCCAAATTTTCTATTGTAACAGTTTAATTTGCACGGTACCTTTAGTTATCAACCGAATATTACAAAACTTTTAAAAATAAGCTCCCCCCTGACCAGCTTAAGCGTTCGCAATAAACGTTTGCCACTTAAAATCGGGAAATTGCTGACTTTAAAGTGAGAAACATTACAACCGGGCGAAATTTTCTGTTTTATGACTTTTACAGTACCTTTGATTACCAACCGATTATTTTCTGTGTTATCACTTTTACAGTACCTTTGATTACCAACCGATTATTACAAAACTTTAAAAATAAAAGAGAAAGAGAGAAATGCGGCCTAATGTCCATTCGACACAAACTAGGTCATTTCGGGACTAACATATGTTTTTTAATTTTATTTAAAAACTCCCCCTGCGCTTACAGGTCTTTAGCCGTTGGGAGGAAACCGAAGAACACGGAGAAAACCCACAAGGTTGGACATCATACTTCATATCACGTGCAACCTGGAGATCGAAACGACGCCCGTTGACTCAATGACAGACGTTACGATACAGTGCGCACATGCTAACCATTCAGCCATTCAGCCTCCCTGAATTCAGAAAATTGCTGACTTATAGCAAGAAACATTTCAACCGGGCGAAATTTTCTGTTTTAACAGTTTAATGTGCACGGTACTTTAATTACCAACCGATTATTACAAAACTTTTGAAAATAAGCTCCAACTGACCAGCTTAATCGTATGCAATAAACGTTTTCGCCTGAATTGAAAGTTCTGCACGGAGAAAGTTCATCTCGATTTCCCGGCGTGGTTCCCCTTGTCAGTGAGGCAGAACGGAGGGCCTGACAAGCACAGCTGTCTAGTCATTCGGATGGGACGAAAAACCAAGGTCCCGTGTACACATTGGAGTGCACGTAAAATATCCCTAAGCAGTTGGAATTCGATACTGTTGAATAAGCTCTATACGATGACTAAATGTGTAGATTGTAGTCACCCACACTGCATGTTTCGCTTAACAATGAAAGGGTGCCGTTTTCAATGTTCGATCCTTTTGTTCTTCTACTCCTGATATGTTGGACTGTTGATCGATGGTTTCATATAAAAGACTACCAATAAGACTCTTTGTACAAGAAGTTCCCAAAAAATATTATGTTGACTTTACGAGAAAGACCTCTAAACATGCTCCAAATTGTAAAAATACGACTTTTTGGGTTTTCAATCTCTTTTTTTCGGCTATCCCTGATATTTAGAAAAAATAATACAATGATTTCACACAACAGGCTAGCTATTAGACTCTCTATTGACAAAAGTTTCACCGCCCTCCCTTCATTATAACCGAAGTTATCGTGCCCTAAAGAATCAACAAATTAGCTTGTTTATCTCTGCTTACCCTAAGCAGAAAATGCTCATCTTTGAACTCAATCATAACATTGACCTAGTGAACGTCTACACCAAGTTTGAACATTCTAGCTTAATTAGAAGGAGAGTAATTGTGTTCCAAAGTCCCGACCCTTCAAATTGCTTCTATTTTTCATTTTCAATTCAAAATGGTGACCATCACGTGACCGAAATCAAAATTCTATTCGCGACATTTTTTAGGCCTTCCTACAAGGATTCAGAAAATATAACTCCCGAGTCTGTAAGTAAAATAGCAAAAAAGCCTTATTGATTTTTCACTTTTAAATATGGCGGCACTTCCGGTTCGATCGACAAACTCCATATTTTGTGTACAAATCAGTAATTACTTATCTAGTATCCAAAAAAAAAATCAGGTCATTCTGACCTATATTTCGATGATTTTTTTGAAAATTTTGATCCTTAATTTCGTCAAGGGGAGATAATTTAGAAAATTTCTAATTATATTTTTGAAGTCACATCGGTAGGATCTACTTAGATACTAAATTTCATGAAAATCGTACAACTATTAAAGAAGTTGTCAAATTGGTCTAATCTTCCGGTTCGAAATCACAGCGACGAATTTTCGAAATTCGAAAATGTGAAACTGCAGATGAAAATGGTTTTTTTAAAGGTATTCAAAGAAAAAAGAATTAGTAAAATCGGTCAAAAAATAACAAAGTTACGACTATGCATTGTCATTTTTTTCGTTCGTAAAATTCGGTGATTTCGGATTCGTAAAACGTTTCGAAAATATATTTAATCAAGGTTCGCACCCCATTTTTGGGGGGGTAGGTCAAAATTTCAGAAAGATCCTATGGATAGATTCTGAGAAATCCGATTTGCAGAAAACACACAAAAAAAATAATAATAACTAGATCTGCTACTGTCCCATGCAGATATGAAAGCTTTCATATTCATCGTCATGTGTCATTGATTGTATCAAGTATCCTAAATAAAAGGATAAGAAGAAAAAATTATCAAAATTGGTCAAAAACTCGCGAAGTTACAAGTCTAAATATAGTATGAAACATTGCACCCAGGCATAACAATAATCTGAAAACTAAAGGGAAATACCTCAAACTTGTATTACTGTAATGAGACAGATGAGAAAATGAAATGAAAATGGCGGGAAAAAAATTAAAAATGACCGGTTGGACAGGCGACCTTACTCCTTGTCACGTACAACCGGGCATTCGAAAACACGCTAGTTAACTCAATGACAGGCGCGCGTGCTAACCATTCAGCCACCCAACCCCCCTTTAAAATCAGACACGTGTAATATGTCATAGGAAAAATAACAAGTGGCTCACAAAAAATGGTAAATTAATGAGTTTAGGTCAAAAGGTTGAGCTACTGTTTTAGAGTATTTTTTTTATGTTTTAAAGAGACACGTTAAGGGTTGTTCATACTTAAATGAAAGTTTAATTTTAAATAAGACCAATAAAATTAGGATTTAATAATGCCAGACTAATATAAAAATAAAGTTTTCAATTAAGAATAATTAATTATTGGTCTAATGCAATGAAATGCTTTGATTTGACGGATGAAATGTACGATGGATGTCCACACTATGTGGCTAAGGCGTTGGCCTGCTAGCCAGGAGGTCGGGTGTTCGATCCCTGCATTGTCCGAGAAAGTTCATCTCGATTTTCTGGCGTGTCCCCCCACCCGCCGTGTACACATTGGAGTGCACGTAAAAGATCCCTTAGCAGTTGGAATTCGATACTGTTGAATAAGCTCTATACGATGACTAAATGTGCAGATTGTAGCCACCCACACTGCATGTTTTGCTTAACAATGAAAGGGTGCCGTTTTCAATGTTCGATCCTTTTGTTCTTCTACTCCTGATATGTTGGATTGTTGATCGATGGTTTTATATAAAAGACTACCAATAAGACTCTTTGTAGAAGAAGTTCCCAAAAAATATTAAGTTGACTTTACGAGAAAGACCTCTAAACATGCTCCAAATTGTAAAAATACGACTTTTTGGATTTTCAATCTCTTTTTTTCGCCTATCCCTGATATTTAAAATAAATGATACAATGATTTCACACAACAGGCTAGCTATTGGACTCTCTATTGACAAAAGTTTCACAGCCCTCCCTTCATTATAACCGAAGTTATCGTGCCCTAAAGAATCAACAAATCAGCATGCCTATCTCTGCTTACCCTAGACAGAAGATGCTCATCTTTGAACTCAATCATGACATTGACCTAGTGAACGTCTACACCAAGTTTGAACATTCTAGCTCAATTAGAAGGAGATTTATTGTGTTTCAAAGTCTCGGCCCTTCAAATTGCTACTACTTTTCATTTTCAATTCAAAATGGTGACCATCACGTGACCGAAATCAAAATTCTGCTCCCTACGATTTTTGGGCCATCCTTCAAGGATTCAGAAAATATAACTCCCGTGTCTGTAAGTGCAATATCGCAAAAGTTCATTTGTTTTTTCACGTTTCAAGATGGTGGCACTTCCGGTTCGATCGACAAACTCCATATTTTGTGTAGGAATCAGTAATTACTTGTCGAGTATCGAAAAAATTTTTTAGGTCATTCTGACCTATATTTCGACGATTTTTTTGAAAATTTTGATCCTTAATTTCACCAAGGGGAGATAATTTAGAAAATTTCTAATTATATTTTTGAAGTCACATCGGTAAGATCTACTTGTATACTAAATTTCATGAAAATCGTACAACTATTAAAGAAGTTGTCAAATTGGTCTAAACTTCCGGTTCGAAATCACAGCGACGAATTTTTGAAATTCGAAAATGTGAAACTGCAGATCAAAACGATTTTTTTCAAGGTATTCAAAGAAAAAAGAATTAGTAAAATCGGTCAAAAAATAACAAAGTTACGACTATGCATTGTCAGTTTTTTCGTTCGTAAAATTCGGTGATTTCGGATTCGTAAAACGTTTTGAAAATATATTTAATCAACGTTCGCACCCCATTTTTGGGGGGGTAGGTCAAAGTTTCAGAAAGATCCCATGGTTAGATTCTGAGAAATCCGATTTGCAGAAAATACACAAAAAAAAAAAATAATAACTAGATCTGCTACTGTCCCATGCAGATATGAAAGCTTTCATATTCATCGTCACGTGTCATTGATTGTATCAAGTATCCTAAATAAAAGGATAAGAAGAAAAAATTATCAAAATTGGTCAAAAACTCGCGAAGTTACAAGTCTAAATATAGTATGAAACATTGCACCCAGGCATAACGATAATCTGAAAACTAAAGGGAAATAACTGAAACTTGTATTACTGTAATGAGACGGATGAGAAAATGAAAAGAAAATGGCGGGAAAAAAAAATAAAAATGTCAGGTTGGACAGGCGACCTTACTCCTTGTCACGTACAACCGGGCATTCGAAAACACGCTAGTTAACTCAATGACAGGCGCGCGTTCTAGCCATTCAGCCATCCACCCCCCCCTTTGAAATCCGACACGTGCAATATGTCATATAGGAAGAATAAGAAGTCGCTCACAACAAAATGGTAAATTAATGAGTTTAGGTCAAAAGGTTGAGCTACTATTTTAGAGTACTTAATAGTTTTAAAGAGACACGTTAAGGGTTGTTCATAGTTAAATGAAAGTTAAGACCAATAAAATTAGGATTTAATAATGCCAGACAAATATTTCCAATATGTTTGGTTATAAGTAGGAAATCATGACGACTTCTTAAGCATGTTTTAAACAAAGGATCATAGACTGAATTATACAAGAATGGCACTCTGCAATAAAAAAAAACTGGCCAAAGCAAGATTTCTATGCAGAAATCAAATAATTGCTAGAACCAGAAAAATATTTATCCACTATAATAAATAAGCAACATAGAGAAAATGAAATGAAATTGAATGGGGTTTAACGTCCTACTGTTCTGCTCCTAAAATGGGCTAATGAAGACTGGCATATGCCATAAAGTGTGCAATGAGGGAAATTTTACCCGGGCAGCGGCGTTACGGCCTACGAGGTTGGACAGGCGACCATACTCCTTGTCACGTACAACCAAGAAATCGAAACAACGCCAGTTGACTCAATGACAGACGTTTTGATACAGAGCGCACGTGCTAACCATTCAGCCACGCAACCTCCCTAAAATCGGCAAATTGCTGACCTACAGCGAGAAACATTTCAACCGGCCCAAATTTTCTATTTGAACAGTTTAATTTGCATGGTACCTTTAGTTATCAACCGAATATTACAAAACTTTTAAAAATAAGCTCCCCCTGACCAGCTTAAGCGTTCGCAATAAACGTTTGCCCCTTAAAATCTGCAAATTGCTGACTTTAAAGTGAGCAACATTATAACCGGGCGAAATTTTCTGTTTTATCACTTTTACAGTACCTTTGATTACCAACCGATTATTACAAAACTTTAAAAATAAAAGAGAAAGAGAGAAATGCGGCCTAATGTCCATTCGACACAAACTAGGTCATTTTGTGACTAACATATGTTGTTTAATTTTATTTAAAAACTCCCCTTGCGCTTACTGGTCTTTAGTCTTTGGGAGGAAACCGAAGGACACGGAGAAAACCCACGAGGTTGGACATCATACTTCATGTCACATGCAACCTGGAGATCGAAACGACGCTCGTTGACTCAATGACAGACGTTACGATACAGCGCGCACATGCTAACCATTCAGCATCCCTGAATTCGGAAAATTGCTGACTTGTAGCAAGAAACATTTCAACCGGGCGAAATTTTCTGTTTTAACAGTTTAATGTGCACGGTACTTTAATTGTCAACCGATTATTACAACTGACCAGCTTAATCGTGTGCAATAAACGTTTGGCCTGAATTGAAAGTTCTGCACGGAGAAAGTTCATCTTGATTTCCCGGCGTGGTTCCCCGTTGTCAGTGAGGCAGAACGGAGGGCCTGACAAGCACAGCTGTCTAGTCGTTCGGATGGGATGAAACACCAAGGTCCCGTGTACACATTGGAGTGCACGTAAAATATCCCTAAGCAGTTGGAATTCGATACTGTTGAATAAGCTCTATACGATGACTAAATGTGTAGATTGTAGTCACCCACACTGCATGTTTCGCTTAACAATGAAAGGGTGCCGTTTTCAATTTTCGATCCTTTTGTTCTTCTACTCCAGATATGTTGGACTGTTGATCGATGGTTTCATATAAAAGACTACCAATAAGACTCTTTGTAGAAGAAGTTCCCAAAAAATATTATGTTGACTTTACGAGAAAGACCTCTAAACATGCTCCAAATTGTAAAAATACGACTTTTTGGATTTTCAATCTCTTTTTTTCGGCTATCCCTGATATTTAAAAAAAATGATACAATGATTTCAAACAACAGGCTAGCTATTAGACTCTCTATTGACAAAAGTTTCATCGCCCTCCCTTCATTATAACCGAAGTTATCGTGCCCTAAAGAATCAACAAATCAGCATCCTTATCTCTGCTTACCCTAAGCAGAAAATGCTCATCTTTGAACTCAATCATGACATTGACCTAGTGAACGTCTACACCAAGTTTGAACATTCTAGCTTAATTAGAAGGAGAGTTATTGTGTTCCAAAGTCCCGGCCCTTCAAATTGCTTCTATTTTTCATTTTCAATTCAAAATGGTGACCATCACGTGACCGAAATCAAAATTCGGATCCGATAGATTTTTAGGCATTCCTTCAAGGATTCTGAAAATATAACTCCCGAGTCTGTAAGTAAAATAGCAAAAAAGCCTTTTTGATTTTTCACGTTTAAAGATGGTGGCACTTCCGGTTCGATCGACAAACTCCATATTTTGTGTACGAATCAGTAATTACTTGTCTAGTATCAAAAAAAAAAAATAGGTCATTCTGACCTATATTTCGACGATTTTTTTGAAAACTTTGATCCTTAATTTCGTCAAGGGGAGATAATTTAGAACATTTATAATTATATTTTTGAAGTCACATCGGTAACATCTACTTATACACTAAATTTCATGAAAATCGTACAACTATTAAAGAAGTTCTCAAATTGGTCTAAACTTCCGGTTCGAAATCACAGCGACGAATTTTCGAAATTGGAAAATGCGAAACTGCAGATGAAAATGATTTTTTTCAAGGTATTCAAAGAAAAAAGAATTAGTAAAATCGGTCAAAAAATAACAAAGTTACGACTATGCATTGTCAGTTTTTTCGTTCGTAAAATTCGGTGATTTCGGATTCGTAAAACGTTTTGAAAATATATTTAATCAACAGCCACCACCCATTTTTGGGGGGATAGGTAAAAGTTTCAGAACGATCCTATCGTTAGATTCTGAGAAATCCGATTTGTGGACAAAACACAAAAAAAAAATAACAATAATAATCTTAACAGAAACAATAAGCTTTCATATGTAATATGAAAGCTTAATAATAACTAGATCTGCTACTGTCCCATGCAGATATGAAAGCTTTCATATTCATCGTCACGTGTCATTGATTGTATCAAGTAACCTAAATAAAAGGATACGAAGAAAAAATTATTAAAATTGGTCAAAAACTCGCGAAGTTACAAGTCTAAATATAGTATGAAACATTGCACCCAGGCATAACAATAATCTGAAAACTAAAGGGAAATAACTGAAACTTGTATTACTGTAATGAGACGGATGAGAAAATGAAATGAAAATGGCGGGAAAAAAAAATTAAAAATGGCAGGTTGGACAGGCGACCTTACTCCTTGTCACGTACAACCGGGCATTCGAAAACACGCTAGTTTACTCAATGACAGGCGCGCGTGCTTACCATTCAGCCACTCAACCCCCCTTTGAAATCAGACACGTGCAATATGTCATATAGGAAGAATAAGAAGTCGCTCACAACAAAATGGTAAATTAATGAGTTTAGGTCAAAAGGTTGAGCTACTGTTTTAGAGTACTTAATAGTTTTAAAGAGACACGTTAAGGGTTGTTCATAGTTAAATGAAAGTTTAATTTTAAATAAGACCAATAAAATTAGGATTTAATAATGCCAGACTAATATTTCCAATATGTTTGGTTATAAGTAGGAAATCGTGACGACTTCTTAAGCATGTTTTAAACAAAGGATCATGTTTGTTTAAACAAGAATGGCACTCTGCAATAAAAAAAACTGGCCAAAGCAAGATTTCTATGCAGAAATTAAATAATTGCTAGAACCAGAAAAATATTTATCCACTATAATAAATAAGCAACATAGAGAAAATGAAATGAAATTGAATGGGGTTTAACGTCCGACTGTTCTGCTCCTAAAATGGGCTAATGAAGACGGGCATATGCCATAATGTGTGCAATGAGGGAAATTTTACCCGGGCAGCGGCGGTTACGGCCTACGAGGTTGGACAGGCAACCATACTCCTTGTCACGTACAACCAAAAAATCGAAACAACGGCAGTTGACTCAATGACAGACGTTATGATACAGAGCGCACGTGCTAACCATTCAGCCACGCAACCTCCCTAAAATCGGCAAATTGCTGACCTACAGCGAGAAACATTTCAACCGGGCCAAATTTTCTATTGTAACAGTTTAATTTGCACGGTACCTTTAGTTATCAACCGAATATTACAAAACTTTTAAAAATAAGCTCCCCCCTGACCAGCTTAAGCGTTCGCAATAAACGTTTGCCACTTAAAATCGGGAAATTGCTGACTTTAAAGTGAGAAACATTACAACCGGGCGAAATTTTCTGTTTTATGACTTTTACAGTACCTTTGATTACCAACCGATTATTTTCTGTGTTATCACTTTTACAGTACCTTTGATTACCAACCGATTATTACAAAACTTTAAAAATAAAAGAGAAAGAGAGAAATGCGGCCTAATGTCCATTCGACACAAACTAGGTCATTTCGGGACTAACATATGTTTTTTAATTTTATTTAAAAACTCCCCCTGCGCTTACAGGTCTTTAGCCGTTGGGAGGAAACCGAAGAACACGGAGAAAACCCACAAGGTTGGACATCATACTTCATATCACGTGCAACCTGGAGATCGAAACGACGCCCGTTGACTCAATGACAGACGTTACGATACAGTGCGCACATGCTAACCATTCAGCCATTCAGCCTCCCTGAATTCAGAAAATTGCTGACTTATAGCAAGAAACATTTCAACCGGGCGAAATTTTCTGTTTTAACAGTTTAATGTGCACGGTACTTTAATTACCAACCGATTATTACAAAACTTTTGAAAATAAGCTCCAACTGACCAGCTTAATCGTATGCAATAAACGTTTTCGCCTGAATTGAAAGTTCTGCACGGAGAAAGTTCATCTCGATTTCCCGGCGTGGTTCCCCTTGTCAGTGAGGCAGAACGGAGGGCCTGACAAGCACAGCTGTCTAGTCATTCGGATGGGACGAAAAACCAAGGTCCCGTGTACACATTGGAGTGCACGTAAAATATCCCTAAGCAGTTGGAATTCGATACTGTTGAATAAGCTCTATACGATGACTAAATGTGTAGATTGTAGTCACCCACACTGCATGTTTCGCTTAACAATGAAAGGGTGCCGTTTTCAATGTTCGATCCTTTTGTTCTTCTACTCCTGATATGTTGGACTGTTGATCGATGGTTTCATATAAAAGACTACCAATAAGACTCTTTGTACAAGAAGTTCCCAAAAAATATTATGTTGACTTTACGAGAAAGACCTCTAAACATGCTCCAAATTGTAAAAATACGACTTTTTGGGTTTTCAATCTCTTTTTTTCGGCTATCCCTGATATTTAGAAAAAATAATACAATGATTTCACACAACAGGCTAGCTATTAGACTCTCTATTGACAAAAGTTTCACCGCCCTCCCTTCATTATAACCGAAGTTATCGTGCCCTAAAGAATCAACAAATTAGCTTGTTTATCTCTGCTTACCCTAAGCAGAAAATGCTCATCTTTGAACTCAATCATAACATTGACCTAGTGAACGTCTACACCAAGTTTGAACATTCTAGCTTAATTAGAAGGAGAGTAATTGTGTTCCAAAGTCCCGACCCTTCAAATTGCTTCTATTTTTCATTTTCAATTCAAAATGGTGACCATCACGTGACCGAAATCAAAATTCTATTCGCGACATTTTTTAGGCCTTCCTACAAGGATTCAGAAAATATAACTCCCGAGTCTGTAAGTAAAATAGCAAAAAAGCCTTATTGATTTTTCACTTTTAAATATGGCGGCACTTCCGGTTCGATCGACAAACTCCATATTTTGTGTACAAATCAGTAATTACTTATCTAGTATCCAAAAAAAAAATCAGGTCATTCTGACCTATATTTCGATGATTTTTTTGAAAATTTTGATCCTTAATTTCGTCAAGGGGAGATAATTTAGAAAATTTCTAATTATATTTTTGAAGTCACATCGGTAGGATCTACTTAGATACTAAATTTTATGAAAATCGTACAACTATTAAAGAAGTTGTCAAATTGGTCTAATCTTCCGGTTCGAAATCACAGCGACGAATTTTCGAAATTCGAAAATGTGAAACTGCAGATGAAAATGGTTTTTTTAAAGGTATTCAAAGAAAAAAGAATTAGTAAAATCGGTCAAAAAATAACAAAGTTACGACTATGCATTGTCATTTTTTTCGTTCGTAAAATTCGGTGATTTCGGATTCGTAAAACGTTTCGAAAATATATTTAATCAAGGTTCGCACCCCATTTTTGGGGGGGTAGGTCAAAATTTCAGAAAGATCCTATGGATAGATTCTGAGAAATCCGATTTGCAGAAAACACACAAAAAAAAAAATAATAATAATAATAACTTTAACAGAAACAATAAGCTTTCATATGTAATATGAAAGCTTAATAACTTTAACAGAAACAATAAGCTTTCATATGTAATATGAAAGCTTAATAATCTTAACAGAAACAATAAGCTTTCATATGTAATATGAAAGCTTAATTAATCTTAACAGAAACAATAAGCTTTCATATGTAATACATATGAAAGCTTAATAATCTTAACAGAAACAATAAGCTTTCATATGTAATATGAAAGCTTAATAATCTTAACAGAAACAATAAGCTTTCATATGTAATATGAAAGCTTAATAATAACTTTAACAGAAACAATAAGCTTTCATATGTAATACATATGAAAGCTTAATAATCTTAACAGAAACAATAAGCTTTCATATGTAATATGAAAGCTTAATAATACTAGATCTGCTACTGTCCCATGCAGATATGAAAGCTTTCATATTTATCGTCACGTGTCATTGATTGTATCAAGTATCCTAAATAAAAGGATAAGAAGAAACTCGCGAAGTTACAAGTCTAAATATAGTATGAATCATTGCACCCAGGCATAACAATAATCTGAAAACTAAAGGGAAATAACTGAAACTTGTATTACTGTAATGAGACGGATGAGAAAATGAAATGAAAATGGCGGGAAAAAAAATTAAAAATGGCAGGTTGGACAGGCGACCTTACTCCTTGTCACGTACAACCGGGCATTCGAAAACACGCTAGTTAACTCAATGACAGGCGCGCGTGCTAACCATTCAGCCACCCAACCCCCTTTGAAATCAGACACGTGCAATATGTCATATAGGAAGAATAAGAAGTCGCTCACAACAAAATGGTAAATTAATGAGTTTAGGTCAAAAGGTTGAGCTACTGTTTTAGAGTATTTAATAGTTTTAAAGAGACACGTTAAGAGTTGTTCATAGTTAAATGAAAGTTTAATTTTAAATAAGACAAATAAAATTAGGATTTAATAATGCCAGACTAATATTTCCAATATGTTTGGTCATAAGTAGGAAATCGTGACGACTTCTTAAGCATGTTTTAAACAAAGGGTCATAGACTGAAATATACAAGAATGGCACTCTGCAATAAAAAAAAACTGGCCAAAGCAAGATTTCTATGCAGAAATTAAATAATTGCTAGAACCAGAAAAATATTTATCCACTACAATAAATAAGCAACATAGAGAAAATGAAATGAAATTGAATGGGGTTTAACGTCCTACTCTTCTGCTCCTAAAATGGGCTACTGAAGACGGGCATACGCCATAAAGTGTGCAATGAGGGAAATTTTACCCGGGCAGTGGCGTTACGACCTACGAGGTTGGACATGCGACCATACTCCTTGTCACGTACAACCAAGAAATCGAAACAACGCCAGTTGACTCAGTGACAGACGTTATGATACAGAGCGCACGTGCTAACCATTCAGCCACGCAACCTCCCTAAAATCGGCAAATTGCTGACCTACAGCGAGAAATATTTCAACCGGGCCAAATTTTCTATTTTAACAGTTTAATTTGCACGGTACCTTTAGTTATCAACGGAATATTACAAAACTTTTAAAAATAAGCTCCCCCTGACCAGCTTAATCGTTCGCAATAAACGTTTGCCCCTTAAAATCGGCAAATTGCTGACTTTAAATTGAGAAACATTACAACCGGACGAAATTTTCTGTTTGATCACTTTTACAGTACCTTTGATTACCAACCGATTATTACAAAACTTTAAAAATAAAAGAGAAAGAGAGAAATGCGGCCTAATGTTCATTCGACACAAACTAGGTCATTTCGGGACTAACATATGTTTTTTAATTTTATTTAAAAACTCCCCTTGCGCTTAATGGTCTTTAGCCGTTGGGAGGAAACCGAAGAACACGGAGAAAACCCACGAGGTTGGACATCATACACCATGTCACGTGCAACCTGGAGATCGAAACGACGCCCGTTGACTCAATGACAAACGTTACGATACAGCGAGCACATGCTAACCATTCAGCCATCCAGCCTCCCTGAATTCGGAAAATTGCTGACTTATAGCAAGAAACATTTCAACCGGGCGAAATTTTCTGTTTTAACATTTTAATGTGCACGGTACTTTAATAATTACCAACCGATTATTACAAAACTTTTGAAAATAAGCTCCAACTGACCAGCTTAATCGTATGCAATAAACGTTTGGCCTGAATTGAAAGTTCTGCACGGAAAAAGTTCATCTCGATTTCCCGGCGTGGTTCCCCCTTGTCAGTGAGGCAGAACGGAGGGCCTGACAAGCACAGCTGTCTAGTCCTTCGGATGGGACGAAAAACCAAGGTCCCGTGTACACATTGGAGTGCACGTAAAATATCCCTAAGCAGTTGGAATTCGATACTGTTGAATAAACTCTATACGATGACTAAATGCGTAGATTGTAGTCACCCACACTGCATGTTTCGCTTAACAATGAAAGGGTGTCGTTTTCAATGTTCGATCCTTTTGTTCTTCTACTCCTGATATGTTGGACTGTTGATCGATGGTTTCATATAAAAGACTACCAATAAGACTCTTTGTAGAAGAAGTTCTCAAAAAATAGTATGTTGACTTTACGAGAAAGACCTCTAAACATGCTCCAAATTGTAAAAATACGACTTTTTGGATTTTCAATCTCTTTTTTTCGGCTATCCCTGATATTTAAAAACATAACGCTAACGCTACAATATACGTCCACATTCCTGCTTTGATTGATATGGTACTTTGTCAAGAAGGCTAGGCGTTTGGTTTGTTTAGCGTTGAGGGTCGTGCACCAACATTAATAGTTGCCGTTCTTAGAGTATAAGGAATAACTATACCAAGATAATCCATTCAGAATTGTGCCTTCCTAACACTAACGGCAAAAAGTGGGCGTGGCTCTGCCCCTGTGGGTCGGGACATTCATCAAAATCAATAGTGGACGCCCTCAGGCTATAAGGAATACATAAACCAAGTACCAAGCTGATTCATTCAGAATTGCGGCCTGTAAACGACAAACACAAAAATTGGTCGTGTCTTGCCTGTGTGAGTCGGGACATGCAGTTGACGTCCTTAGGCTATATGGAATACATATCCCAAGTTTAAAGACGATCCATTAAGAATCGTGGCCTGTAGACAACACACATAGACACGAAGTAAAAATGGGCATGGCTCTGCCCCTGGGGGTTAGGAAATCACCCAAAACAATAGGGGTCATCTTTAGGGTATAAGGAATAGGTTTGTAAAGTTTTAAAAGGATCTGTTAAGAATTGCATCCTGTAGGCGAACACAAGACACAAAAGCATTGGGCGTGGCTCTGTCCCAGGGGGTCCGTCATGCACCAAAAATAATAGTGGTCAGCCTTAGGGTATAAGGAATACGTATAAAAAAAGTTTTCAAGACAATCGATTAAGAATTGTGGGCTGTAGGTGACACACAGACAGACAAAAAAAATGGGCGTGGCACTGTCCCTTGGGGTTGGGCATGCACCAAAAACAATAGGGATCTTCCTTAAGGTACCAAGAATAATTATTCAAAGTTTCAAGATTATACATTGAGAAATGCAGCCTGTAGACGACAGACAAACAAATACAAGAAATGGGTGTTGCTGTCCCACGGGGGTCGGGCATGCACCCGAAACAAAAGGGGTCATCCTTAGGGTATAAGGAATAAGTATTTTAAGTTTCAAGATGACCGATTAAGAATTGTGGCCTGTAGGCGACACACAAAAAGAAAATGGGCGTGACTCTGCCCCTGGGGGTTGGGCATGCACCCCCAATGACAGAAATGTTCCTTAGGGTACAAAGAATAATCATTCAAAGTTTCAAGATGATACGTTAAGAAATGTGGCTTGTAGACGACAAACAAATAAATACAAGGAATGGGCGTGGCTCTGCCATTGGGGGTCGGGCATGCACCAAAAAACAATACGAATCATCCTTAGGGTAAGTATACAAAGTTTTAAGAAAATCCAGTTAGAATTGCGGCTTCTAGGCGACACAGAGACACACAAAAAGAAAATGGGCGTGGCTCTGGCCCTGGGGGTTAGGTATGCACCCCAAACAATAGGGATCATCCTTAGGGTATAAAGAGTAAGTATACAAATTTTTAAAGAAAATCCAATAAGAATTGCGGCCTGTAGGCGACACAAAGACACACGATAAGAAAATGGGTGTGGCTCTGCCCCAGGGGGTTGGGCATGCACCCCAAATGATAGGGATGTTCCTTAGGGTACAAAGAATGTGTATGCTAAGTTTCAAAATTATAAGTTAAGAAATGTGGCCTGTAGACGACAAACAAATACATACTAAAAATGGGCGTGGTTCTGTCCCTGGGGGTCGGGCATGCACCAAAAACAATAGAGATCTTCCTTAGGGTATAAGGAATACGTATACCAAGTTTGAAGAAAATCCAGTAAGAATTGCGCCCTGTAGGCGACACAAAGACACACGAAAAGAAAATGGGCGTGGCTCTGCCCCTGGGGGTGGGGCATACACCCCAAACGATAGGGATGTTCCTTAGGGTACAAAGAATATGTATGCAAAGTTTCAAGATTATAAGTTAAGAAATGTGGCCTGTAGACGACAAACAAACAAATACTAGAAATGGGCGTGGCTCGGCCCCTGGGGGTCGGGCATGCCCCAAAAACAATAGGGATCTTCCTTGGGGTATAAGGAATAAGTATACCAAGTTTGAAGAAAATCCATGAAGAATTGCGCCCTGTAGGCGAACCACAGACACACACACACACACACCCACACACATACACACACACACACACACACAGAGACAGGGGCGACGGCATAATACGTTCACATTATGAATGTGGACGTATAAAAAATGATACAATAATTTCACACAACAGGCTAGCTATTAGACTCTCTATTGACAAAAGTTTCACCGCCCTCCCTTCATTATAACCGAAGTTATCGTGCCCTAAAGAATCAACAAATCAGCATGCTTATCTCTGCTTACCCTAAGCAGAAAATGCTCATCTTTGAACTCAATCATAACATTGACCTAGTGAACGTCTACAACAAGTTTGAACATTCTAGCTTAATTAGAATGAGAGTTATTGTGCTCCAAAGTCTCGGCCCTTCAAATTGCTTCTATTTTTCATTTTCAATTCAAAATGGTGACTCCCGGTTGACCTAAATCAGAATTCTATTCGCGACATTTTTTTAGGCCTTTCTACAAGGATTCAGAAAATATAACTCCCGAGTCTGTAAGTAAAATAGCAAAAAAAGCCTTATTGATTTTTCACGTTTAAAGATGGTGGCACTTCCGGTTCGATCGACAAACTCCATATTTTGTGTACCAATCAGTAATTCCTTGTCTAGTATCGAAAAAAAAAACTAGGTCATTCTGACCTATATTTCGACGATTTTTTTGAAAACTTTGATCCTTAATTTCACCAAGGGGAGATAAGTTAGAAAATTTCTAAAGTCATTTTTCAAGTCGCATTATTAAGGTCTACTTACATATTAAATTTCATGAAAATCGTACAACTACTAAAGAAGTTGTCGAGATGGTGTAAACTTCCGGTTCGAATTCACAGCGACGAATTTTCAAAAATCCGAAATTGCAGATTTGAAGTAAATGTATTAGGATACTTAAAGAAAAAAGAATTAGTAAAATAGATCAAATAGTCACAAAGTTACAGCATTGTAGGTCAAATGCATTCGTTCGTAAAATTCGGTGATTTCGGATTCGTAAAACGTTTTGAAAATACATTTAATCAAGGTTCGCACCCCATTTTTTTTTTGGGGGGGGGGGGGTAGGTCAAAATTTCAGAAAGATCCTATGGATAGATTCTGAGAAATCCGATTTGCAGAAAACACACAAAAAAAAAAAAAATAATAATAATAATAACTTTAACAGAAACAATAAGCTTTCATATGTAATACATATGAAAGCTTAATTAATCTTAACAGAAACAATAAGCTTTCATATGTAATACATATGAAAGCTTAATAAAATGCAAATTTTGTTGCCTCTCGGACCATTCAATTTACGTTGGAAGACCACTCGGACCAACCCAAAATAGAAATAAAATACAAATTTTAAGTTAAATAAATATTATTTATTAATTCAGTAATATCTGAACGCCTTGTGTTATAAAACATTCGGTTCATTTCACTCGCAAATTTAATTAAAATGACTTATAATACTAAGGCAGTGACCCATGGTGATTACCGATTAAGCGGATTATTATCATCGCAGTAACTCATTAAATTCAACCTGTTTCACAGAGAATTACTAACGAAATATCCCTGTAACGGATGGCTGTCTAAAACACGTGCGTTGACTTGCACGCCTCGTAGTCATTGGCTCAACGGCTCGTGCAATGTTACCTAACACCTAACTGCTTCGGGCAAAATGATGCATTTTACTCATTTTAATACCCATTTACACTAAATAGGAAATATTTTTTAACTACAAATACTTCAAACGTCTTTATTTATTTTTCTTTTACCCCCCAAAAATGTTTGAGAATTTAATTTGTCGGAGTAAAAAAGTTAATATGCCGTACTCATTAAGCCTCGTCAATGTCATGCTTATCAGGTAAGCATTTTTTTCCGTCCACCGGAGCCAGGTCTTATGACATCAAATGAGGATTGTGGGTTAGGATAAGGGTTAGGATAAGGGCTGTGGCCTGCAGATTTCGTTACAGTCTCGAGATGTAGACAGGGCTAGCCCTAACCCTAACCCTGGGCCAAACCTAACCCTTATCCTAACCCACAATCCACATATGACGTCATAAGACCAGGCTCCGGTGGACGGTAAAAAACGTTTACCTCATGGAGGTGTATATATTGACTAGAGTGTATGGTGGTCACGTGATCGCGTGCCGACTATGGAGGTTGGCAGCCATTTTACAACCGGGAAGATTTAGCCTGCGTTGGCATACCGATATGTCGGAAAGTTGTTATTATTTTGGTAAATTCAATGTCAGGCGAAAAGGGGGTGGATTATCATTTCATAAGTAGGCATGATAAGTTATAAGTGAAATAGTGAATTAATAGATATAGTAAAATCATGATAATTGTGTAAAATATTTAAATAAACACGGCGAGAAGACGTCGAACACTCGAAGCTTGGGACCGAAAACCCGGCGGGTCCATTCTCTTAATTTATTAGTACTGATACTTTTATTATGTAATGATTACAAGGTCCGTCTGTTTAGCAAACCTCCAAATTAATGTTTTATTTAATTATTCGAAAATTGCGCAAATTATATATTATACACACATGCGGCTTTGTACGAAAAATATCGCAGGGAGTAAGTCTGTTTATTGGAGTGGAGTGTTTAGTCACAGACATGCACTCACTGGCCAGTAGTTGCTTTGTTATCTTTTAGTTTCACTCCCTCTGATTTAATTAATTAGGACGACATTGTGTTCACAGATGTACAGAATGAATATAAAGCGAACGTTTCTTGCAATATCAGGGTCCGTATTCAAAGGATATCTTAAGTCTAAGATAGTCACTTAACTATTAGCTTTCACTTAAATATACGTAACTTCCTGTAAGTTAAGGGCAAGTGGTATTCAAAGGCACTGTTAAGTATCAAATTTTCCCTTAAAGTTAAGCTGCCTTAACTTTTAAGTGTTAGTCTTCAAGTGGTATTCAAAGGCCAGTTTAAGTGAGAAATATCCACTTAACTTTAAGTGACCTACGGGAGGTACCTTAAAGTTAAGTGAGATTATAATGACTTATTTTAATGCTGTAGAAGCAGTCCCGTAATGGCGATTTTAAAAGATAGGGAATTCAGATTAAAACAAAGACAATGTCGCCGAGCGTAGCTGACCTCCAATTTATTTTTTCGTCGTCAACTTTGATGTTGTAGTGCCATAATAGAGTATAAGGTTTACCACCGATTTAGTTAAGGATATCTTTTCCCGATCATTTATCATGTTAGCTGACCTCCAATTTATTTTTTCGTCGTCAACTTTGATGTTGTAGTGCCATAATAGAGTATAAGGTTATTACGACCGATTTAGTTAAGGATATCTTTTCCCGATCATTTATCATGTTATGTTTGTATGTTTCCATGGCTGTCATAAAATATAGTTAAATTCATTTGTGGAGTCGTGGCTTTATAGATTTTGGAAATTATTTATACTAATGCTAGAAGCAAGGCATGATCTAATTTTTACAACTCATTCCCATCTATACATAATCGGTATTATTTTTTTTGGTAAAATATAATGAAGCATGAATATTTCGTACACACAATGTACCGTCAATGCCAGAACTGTCAAAATCTAAAGTGTAGGTACTTACACAATATCTATGAATTTCTCAAATGATAGATTTACAGACAACACTGTATAATTTGCCCAGTCTAACTTAGAAGGCGAGGGCCATTGTGTATTGCTAATAGTTGTTTTCTATTCGATTTATATTGTTAAAAAATTAAAGCTTACAATATCCATCATTATGCTACCACTATTTATTGTAATCTATTTGAATGGATTTTATTTTTTTTAAAAACAAGTCTATGAAAACAGCTGTTCCGGCAAAGGATGCACACTATCATAATTTATCTTATATTATAATCATACTATTTTCATGGGTTACAATATAATATTTCGACAAACATTTTCCTGGTGATGTAAACTAAGAATTTAATAGAATACAGCGATGCTCTTAAGGGGGCATAACTAGCTGGTAATGTCAGTAAATCGTGTTTTTTGGCAGTGGAGGGTATTCCATAAATAAAAAAATTCATGCTTTTTGGCGAATGTGAGTATTCCACAATTTAAGTGTGCAGTTAAGTTTTCACATAGCCAAGTATGTGTAAAATACAAAAATACAACCTTTGAATACCGATTTAAGGTAAGACACTTGGTTAAGTGGAAAAATTAAGTATTTTTACTTAACTTTTAGAAAACCTTTGAATACGGACCCTGTTCTTTTATTTTCTTCAGAAAACCCGCTTAAGACCGCCGAACTAATTTTTAAAAAAAGGAAGGTTATTATATGAAGGACAAATCAGTGAAAGTCTTGAAAACTTCATTCCCCAAACAAATTTTGTAAAAAATAAATTTTTAATTAGGCCTTATATTTTTTTTTTTCAATCGCTGCTGCTACTACGAAAAGCTCATTAAGAGGTTTGTCTTTTTTTTTTTGTAAAATTTAATATACCGCCGTATTTTTCAAGCAAAGAAAAATCAGACACCAGTTCACGGAAATTGAAAACCATATAGGCCTACTTAGGCCTTGCTAGTCCTCTTTATATTTTCTTTTTTTTTTAAAAAAAAATCCAATCGGCATCAGATATTATTCTACTGGTAAATGATAGAAGTCCGCCTAGATTACTTTTAAAATCTATTTTATTTCTTTATTTATCACCTGGATGACGCTATTTATAGTAATAGTAGAGTCAGTTATCTCTGCCAATCAAGCAGAACATTCATTTCAAATCGTCCAACAAATTATTTAGATCTATCCAAAATAAAGTTTTATGTGAACTGCGAGGAGCAATGTTCAAAATTTTGCTGAACACTCTGGACATTCGAGGACGTTCACTTAGCTCAATTAATAAAATAAACATGATTTCGTAGTTCTGCGCACTTACACATTGCCACAGTGACTCTTAATAATAAAGCCCGCAAAATATGCCAGTTGACCAAAGCGATTTTGTTTTTAGGACTGTAAGGTAAGACCTTTCAATCATCATTTTTTTTTTGGGGGGGGGGGTGATATTGTTGAATTAGAACTGCTTTTTAATGGACTTATCAACCCTTCGCCATTCTATTTCCCTTTGTTTACATAGCGTTCATCCGGGCACTTCCGTCATTCTTTCCCGGTTGAAACATGGCGGCCGGTCTCCAGTGTCGGCCCACGGCGTTAACGTCACGTCAATGGGAATCACGTGACCACAATACACTCGAGTCAATATATACACCTCTATGGTTTACCTGCTTACCAGTGATTGTAGCGGCCAAGCGAATATTCACTGCGGGATCAGTTTGCATTAAATTGCCCGGACAAAGTTCACTTCGCACGCGCAGATTGCTCATCGAAAATTAGACGGAGATTCACGCATGCGCAGGGGTAATCTGCGCAAGGAGGGCAATCTGCGCCTAACAGTGCCACAGAAATGGGGGACAAAGACTTATACAATTATTGTGTATATTTAATGGTTTAAATGGTACTGGGTGTCACAGTTTCTGTTGGTCGCTGGTGTGTGTTGGTTCCTGGGCAATTCTGCGTTTATACAAGGGGCAATTATTTTTTCTGTTTCTGCATGTGGACGGGAATTTTTCAATTTTTATGAGATCGTTAATTTGTATTTCTCCTTTTGAATGAAATAAACAAACAATAGAAACTCAACATCCTCGGCTACTGTCAGTAGTAATACTATATATTGGTAGATAATAGTAGAAACCGATCTGACCGTAAGAAAATCGTAGGGGTCATCCTATCACGGGGAGTCAACACACACTGTGTCTATAACAGTGTGAGATGACTCCTACAACTGCGCATGCGCCAGGAACCAACACACATCAGCGACCAACTGAAACTGTGACACTGGGTATTTGTAATTCACTTCGTACATTCACATAAACGGCTAAACACAGTGTTTAGTTAACCGCAGTTTTCGACGATGAGGTTCAAGGTCATGAACCGGTTGCTGAGAACTAACGTCCGCTCAGATCAGCTCAACCACAGAGTATTACGAAAGTGTTTTTAACGAATACTCACTACTGACCAGTGTGCTTAATAAGTAGAACAAATAAAGTCATACTTTCTTATGCTTTGAAACATATCAAAAGACAAACCTTACAGTTTGATCATAATGTCTTATTTGTATTCTTTGGTCACCAAAAAGGGAGAAAGACATCTTCAGAGGTTATTATTAGTTGCATCAAGATCTCCCTGTTCAAATCCTACCAAGAGGAGAGCCATTAGGCCTACTAGTAATGATTTTGAGGTAGGTCTGTAAGGGTAGAATATAATAAAATTACTAATTAGGGGGTGATACTTTTTACCGCCGACCAATAGGCTAATTATTACCCAGACCTAAAAAGGCACCTTGAAACCGTGAAAGATAGAGTATTAGAATAATAAAGTTAGTTTATACACCAAAGAGAAAAGGTGACAAATAACAACGCGCAAACCATATTTTTAAATGTGCCATTGACTGGAAACCCCAAAAGGTACCAGAATTAATCGAGAAGCTGTATACGGTGTGTGAATTTTCAATTAATTAATTTAAGATCTATCTTGTATTTTTCTGGAGATACCAAAAGGTGTAGTAAAAGATATGCCTAAGATTTACTTATACTTATAACCAGGGTATCACGTCATTTGGGACTCACGTCATTTGGGACTCAACACAAACGACATTTGGGACCCAGTTTACGACGTTTGGGACTTCATTGGCGTCATTTGGGACTCAACACAAACGACATTTGGGACTCAATATAAACGACATTTGGGACCCGATATAAACGATATTTTGGACCACAGTCCGACACAAACGTCGACTGATTTATCGGAGGATCCCTAGCTGCGTGCATATTTTGTGCATTTCGCTCGGTAATCGCGCTTCTTTGACGCTCCGTATGAATTCCAAGTACCGGCAAATATTAAAATAATAATTAGATCATACATTTAATGGTTTCGCTGACCAGTTGTTAGTGAAATTTATTCTAAGTTGAATATAACCCTCTGATAGAAGACCAAATACACTGAGAAACAGTCATTAATAATAATATATTTTTTCCGCCATTGCCAAATCCGCCGATGACACGTGACATTGATTGGAATTTCTAGGTCAAAAAGCCGGCGAAATGTATTGTTAAAATAAATAAATGTATTTATAAAACTCATACACATTTTAATCATATGGAAGAAATAGCTAGTACTCGACTATTTTGTTATTTGATTTCAGATCGAATCATCGATGTTTTTATAATAAAGTTAATGTTAATATGATCGTATGATCATTGTTTTGTTGTTCACCGATGTTTTTTTTTTTAATGAAGTATTCTTGTATTGTTTGTTAATTGGTGTTATGATTTTAGCAATTTTGATTGTTTGATTAGTGTTTATTGTCAGTATCAGAAAATGCCGTGGCATTTCTTTAGACTATTTTGTTATGTAACTTGCAATTTATTTATCCGTCGATGATGGACAAACGACACAATGATCACGTGACAACCATAACTGAAATAGCTACATTATGAAATAAAGTTCTGTACGACTATGATATAGCCTTCAATGTTTGTTAAAATTAACACCCTGTCAATATGTACGTTAACTAACGTATGAAAAATTATATGGTAGTGGTAGGGTGAGTGTCGTTCAGATTGCCTGTCAATAGTGTATAAAATAAAAAATCAGTTTAGAACTGGTTTATTGGCATAATGCCAACCGATATGTCACGTATCATTGGAATTCTCCAATGGAGATTCTATCGGGGAAAACATCCACTGTTTCTCTCTCCGTGTATTCGATGTTCGGTCAGTGAATTATATCCAATGACGATTTAAATTTACCTAACAACTGGTCAGTGAATTCATCAATATATTTTCCAGTTATTATTTTAATATCTACCTGTACCTGAAATTCACACGGACAGAGCGTGGAAGACGCGCAATTCGGAGACCGCCGAGACTGTCTCCAATGACCACGTGACTTATTTTAATGCACCTTTTGTGAATGATCAACAGCTTGCTAATTATTCGGATTATGAACAATGTCGTGTTGACGACTTTACCAACGTATTACTTATATCTTGATCGAGTCCCAAACGACGTACACCAAAGTCCAAAACGTCGTATATCAAAGTCCCAAATGTCGCAGTCAAATTTTTTTGAGTCCCAAATGACGCGAGTCCCAAATGACGTGAGTCCCAAATGACATGTAATCATAACCAGTGGTAGTAGCTGAAACAATCTTGGGTGGGGGTTTGGATGGCCTAGTGCAATCTGTTTCACAGAGAATTACTTACGAATTATCTCTGTAACGGATGCCTGTCCAAAACACGTGCGTTGACTACACGCCTCGTAGTCATTGGCTCAACGGCTCGTGCTATGTTTACTTAACACCTAACTGCTTCGGGCATAATGATGCATTTTACTCATTTTAAAACCCTAAATAGGAAATATTTTTTAACTACAAATACTTCAAACGTCTTTATTTATTTTTCTTTTACCTCAACAAAATGTTTGAGAATTTAATTTGTCGGAGCAAAAAAGTTAATATGCCGTACTCATTAAGCCTCGTCGATGTCATGCTTATCAGTGATTGTAGCGGCGAAGCGAATATTCACTGCGGGATCAGTTCGGGCCTAATGGTCTATATTCTATGCAATGTCGCAACTTTCATTATGGCACAATGTATTGAAGTGGAGGATCCTGTATCAAGGTCTAGACGGTCTGAGGTGCCAAATTTAATTTTTGCGCACCGTTGTTTATATTACTTGGTCTGTAGTAAGAAAGATTAGCAGACGGTCCATTACAACGGAACAGATATAACCGTTGACCGCTGCTACAATTCTAAGACTGAACATTTGACGTATGGACATTAATCAAATGTCATCTGTGTTATAAATATCAATACAATCTATTGTGACATCTTTCTTAGTCCAGTACTCAAAAACCAGCACAATACTGGATCTTCGGCGTCGTGTTAAATATTTTGATACCAACTGTAATAACTGTTATTTATGGGTAAGGGTTAGTCTTGGTCCAGGGTTAGGGTTAGGGCTAGCCCTGTTTACATCTTGAGGCTTTGACGAAATCTACAGGTCCTAGCCCTTACCCTAACCCTAACCCCCAATCTGCATTCTCGAAATATTTAGCATGATGCTGAAGATTCAGTATTGTGCCAAAAACCATGTGCCCTCAAAGTCAATCATTACACCTCCTACCTTGAGAGCCTTCCTCAAGGGACATAACTTTTACAACTATATCAATTGCATCAGGGGATCAGACAACAGTTATTGTTTGAGTTAAGATTATTATTAATTTTTCATATTTCATATGAAAGCTTATTATTTTTGTTACGATTACTATAAGCTTTCATGTTTCATATGAACAAATAACAACGCGCAAACCATATTTTTAAATGTGCCATTGACTGGAAACCCCAAAAGGTACCAGAATTAATCGAGAAGCTGTATACGGTGTGTGAATTTTCAATTAATTTGTGATTACTAAAGCTTGTGTGAAACACTATTTTTTTTGTTAAAATTATTATTCTTATTAAGCTTTCATATTACATATGAAAGCTTATTGTTTCTGTTAAAGTTATTATTATTATTATTTATTTTTTTTGTGTATTTTCTGCAAATCGGATTTCTCAGAATGTAACCATAGGATCTTTCTGAAACTTTGACCTACCCCCCCATAAATGGGGTGCGAACCTTGATTAAATATATTTTCAAAACGTTTTACAAATCCGAAATCACCGTATTTTACGAACGAATGCATTTGACCTACAATGCTGTTACTTTGTGACTATTTGACCTATTTAATTAATTCTTTTTTCTATGAGTACCTTGAGACATTTACTTTAAATCTGCAATTTCGGATTTTCGAATTTCGAAAATTCGTTGCTGTGATATCGAACCGGAAGTTTAGACCAACTCGACAACTTCTTTAGTAGTTGTACGATTTTCTTGAAATTTGATATGTAAGTAAACCTTAATGATGCGACTTGAAAAATGACTTTAGAAATTTTCTAAAATATCTCCCCTTGGAGAAATTGAGGATCGAAATTTTCAAAAAAATCGGCGAAATATAGGTCAAATCATCTTGAATTTTTTTGCGGTTACTAGCTACGAGACCACTGATTCATACACAAAAAATTGAGTTTGTAGCTCAACCCGGAAGTGCCACCATCTTGAAATGTAAAAACCTCAAATGCCATTTTGCTATTTTACTTACAGACACGGGAATTATATATTCTGAATTCTTGGAGGAAGGCCTAAAAAACGTCGGGAATAGAATTTTCATTTAGGTCAACTGGGAGTCACCATTTCGAATTGAAAATGAAAAATAGAAGCAATTTGAAGGGCCGAGATTTTGGAACACAATAACTCTCCTTCTAATTAAGCTAGAATGTTTAAACTTGGTGTAGACGTTCACTAGGTCAATGTCATGATTGAGTGTAAAGATGAGCATTTTCTGCCTGGGGTAAGCAGAGATAAGCATGCTGATTTGTTGATTCTTTAGGGCACAATAACTTCGGTTATAATGAAGGGAGGGCGGTGAAACTCTTGTCAATCGAGAGTCTAACAGCTAGCCTGTTGTGTGAAATCATTGTATCATTTTTTTTAAGTATCAGGGATAGCAGAAAAAAGAGATAGAAAATCCAAAAAGTCGTATTTTTACAATTTGGAGCATTTTTAAAGGTCTTTTCTCTTAAAGTCAACATAATATTTTTGGGGAACTTCTTCTATAAAGAGTCTTATCGGTAGTCTTTTATATGAAACCATCGATCAACAGTCCAAAATATCAGGAGTAGAAGAATAAAAGGATCGAAAATTGAAAACGGCACCCTTTCAAAGTTAAGCAAAACATTTAGAATTTTCATTTAGGTCAACTGGGAGTCACCATTTCGAATTGAAAATGAAAAATAGAAGCAATTTGAAGGGCCGAGATTTTGGAACACAATAACTCTCCTTCTAATTAAGCTAGAATGTTTAAACTTGGTGTAGACGTTCACTAGGTCAATGTCATGATTGAGTGTAAAGATGAGCATTTTCTGCCTGGGGTAAGCAGAGATAAGCATGCTGATTTGTTGATTCTTTAGGGCACAATAACTTCGGTTATAATGAAGGGAGGGCGGTGAAACTCTTGTCAATCGAGAGTCTAACAGCTAGCCTGTTGTGTGAAATCATTGTATCATTTTTTTTAAGTATCAGGGATAGCAGAAAAAAGAGATAGAAAATCCAAAAAGTCGTATTTTTACAATTTGGAGCATTTTTAAAGGTCTTTTCTCTTAAAGTCAACATAATATTTTTGGGGAACTTCTTCTATAAAGAGTCTTATCGGTAGTCTTTTATATGAAACCATCGATCAACAGTCCAAAATATCAGGAGTAGAAGAATAAAAGGATCGAAAATTGAAAACGGCACCCTTTCAAAGTTAAGCAAAACATGCAGTGTGGGTGGCTACAATCTGCACATTTAGTCATCGTATAAAGCTTATTCAACATTATCGAATTCCAACTGCTAAGGGATCTTTTACGTGCACTCCAATGAGTACACACCGGTGGGAGGACACGCCAGAAAATCGAGATAAACTTTCTCGGCCAATGCAGGGATCGAACACCCGACCTCCTGGCTAGCAGGTCAACGCCTTCGCCACATAGTGTGGACACCCATCGTACATTTCATCCGTCAAATCAAAGCATTTCATTGCATTAGACCATTAATTAATTATTCTTAATTTAAAACTTTATTTTAATATTATTAAATCCTAATTTTATTGGTAGACGTTCGTCTTATTTAAAATTAAACTTTCATTTAACTATGAACAACCCTTAACGTGTCTCTTTAAAACAATTAAATACTCTAAAACAGTAGCTCAACCTTTTGACCGAAGCTCATTAATTTACCATTTTGTATGTGAGCGACTTGTTATTCTTCTTATATGACATATTGCACATGTCTGATTTCAAAGGGGGGTTTGGTGCCTGAATGGTTAGCACGCGCGCGCTGTATCATAAAGCCTGTCATTGAGTCAACTAGCGTATTTTCGAATCTCTGGTTGTACCTGACAAGGAGTAAGGTCGCCTGTCCAACTTGGTGGGTTTTCTTCATTTCCCCCGGTTTCCTTCCACTGCTAAAGACCTCTACGTGCAAGATAAATATTGGAATAAAATCGAACTATATGTTAGTCCCGAAATGATCTAGTTTGGGACACAATAACTCTCTAATTCAGCTAGACTTGGTGTGGGTGTTTATTAGGCCAATACCTTGATGACTCTGGAACACAATAACTCTTCTTATAATTGGGGTACAATGTTCAAACTTGGTATAGGCATTCACTAGGTCAATGTCTGGATGAAGTTCAAAGTAGACTTTTGATTTAGGTCAACTGGTAGTCACCATTTTGAAGTGAATATGAAACATAGTGAAAAATCGACATTTACGGACTTGTAAACAGACACAATAGAGCATAGTATGTTCAATGCGTCTCCGATGTCTGAAATTAATACATTTCAGGATAGCCGGGTTACGGTATTTGAATATTTCAAAAATTCGATTTTTGCCTTGGATGTTTTTCGTGCTGACAAAATTCTTTACGAGTGAAAAATCACATTAACTTCACTAGATTGTTCGGATGATTCATATGACCCATGACATGTGACAGGACGTGACTGTGAATATGAAAGCTTTCATATCTGCATGGGACAGTAGCAGATCTAGTTATTATTCTTCTTTTGTTTTGAGTAGATCTCAGCAACTGCTTGTCGCATCGTTACGATTTCTTCAGTTTTACTGGGAAAGTGGGTGTGAGTTAGAGGATAAAGCTATTTTTAACGTTCTGCGACAATGCGAAATGTCCGAAATCACCGAAGTTATCGTTTTTTATACGCCCACATTTTCATGTGGACGTATTATGTTGTCGCCCCTGTCCGGACGTCCGTCCGGACATCTGTCCGGACGTCGTCCGTCCGTCCACAATTTGTTTGTGGACTCTCTACAGGTCACAATTCTTATCCGATTTTGACGAAACTTGAAATATAGGTTTATCCCCAAAAGATCTCGGTTCCTTTCGATATTGGCATGTATCGGATCAAAACTTCATGGATTATGGCCCCTGATTGTACGAAAAATCACGTTTTTAGCTTGTGGACCCTATAGAGGTCACAATTTTGAACCGATTTTGATGAAACTTGACATGCATGTTTGTAAACCAAAGATCTTGGTTCCTTTCGATATTTGCGGCTATCGGAATGTAATTTCCTGAATTATGGCCCCTGATTGTCCGAAAAATCACCCTTTTTAGCTTGTGGTCCCTCTGGAGGTCACAATTATTATTTGTTTTAAAAAACCGTTTGATTATATCACCGTTACACCCTAAGGAAGGTTGAGTTCGAATTTCGGGAAAATCGGACGAAAATTGCCATACAAAATGGCCGCCGTTAGTATGCGAATACTGTTAAAAAATGGTATATCAAGGTTGTGGACCCTGTGGAGGTCACAATTTTGATTCGATTTTGATGAAACTTGAAATTCATGGTTATAACCCAAAGATCTCGCTTCCTTTCAATATTTGCGCATATCGGATCGTAACTTCCTGAATTATGGCCCCTGATTATACGCAAAATCGCCTTTTTTTTTAGCTTGGAGGTCACAATTATTATTCGATTTAAAAAAACGTTTGATTATATCACCGTTACACCCTAAGGAAGGTTGAGTTTATATTTCGGGAAAATCGGACGAAAATTGCCATACAAAATGGCCGCCGTTTGTACGCGAATACTGTTAAAAAATGGTATATCAAGGTTGTGGACCCTGTGGAGGTCACAATTTTGATTCGATTGTGATGAAACTTGAAATTCAAGGTTATAACCCAAAGATCTTGCTTCTTTTCGATATTTGCGCATATCGGATCGTAACTTCCTGAATTATGGCCCCTGATTATACGCAAAATCGCCTTTTTTTTTAGCTTGGAGGTCACAATTATTATCCGATTTAAAAAAACGTTTGATTATATTACCGTTACACCGTAAGGAAGGTTGAGTTCGAATTTCGGGAAAATCAGACCAAAATTGCCATACAAAATGGCCACCGTTTGTACGTGAATACTGTTAAAAAATGGTATATCAAGGTTGTGGACCCTGTAAAGGTCACAATTTTAATTCGATTTTGATGAAACTTGAAATGCATGGTTATAACCCAAAGATCTTGGTTCCTTTCGGTATTTGCGCATATCGGATCGTAACTTCCTGAATTATTCGAATTTCGTGAAAATGGTACCAAACTTGCCGGACGAAATGGTCGCCGTTTGTACGCGAATAGTGTAAAGATATGGTATATCATGGTTGTTGACTCTGTACAGGTCACAATTCTTATCCGATTTTGACGAAAAGTCACATTTCTAGGTTGTGTACCGTCACACCATAATCATTGTCGACTTCGAATTTCATGAATATCAGACTGGAACTGACCAACAAAATGGCTGCTCCCAATACAGTATGAAATACAGGACTTAATGATGTAGGAAAAATCACTTTCCGTATTGTTTGTTCTCTATCCATCTCTCGAAAATGTGGGCGTATCCTGCCTGGCAGTGCCAGCCTATCTTTTTGAATAGTATATAAAATAAATATAAATGCAATAAAGTTGACTACAACGTGAGTAAGAATTGTGCATTTTTGTTTTCGTACTAATTTCTCTTTTTCAACTTGGCCCTCCACCTCCATAATTTCCTCTACGGGTCTACTAGTACTAGTTAAGTTTTCCATAATTAAATTAAATACAACAGCTGATGTTTGAAAAGCTTCTGCTTGTGACCTTGTGTAAGAAAATTCTCAATTATCACTCACACTGCAGTGGCAGTAAGAAGATGCAGTCTTCAAGTCTTATATTGTAACTAAATGATCCGGGCTATCTTCCATTCAAGCATTGGATTGGCTGCGGTATTCGGCTTAACAGTCACAGTAATCTATTTTTATACGCCCACATTGAAATGTGGTCGTATATTGTCGTCGCCCCCGTCCGTCCGTCTGTCCGGCGGTCCGGCGTCCACAATTGCTTGTGGACGCTCTACAGGCTAAAGTTAATATCCGATTGACTTTAAATTTATACACAGTGTTTAAGGTCATGAGACGAAGAAGCCTATTGTTTTTCAGCGATTTCCGATAATAACTACCAGAGTTATGGCCCTTGATCTCTTCAAAAAATCCTGTGGACGCTCTAGAGGCCAAAGTTAATATCCGATTGACTTTAAATTTATACACAGCGTTTAAGATCATAAGACAATGACGCCTATTGATTTTCGGCCATTTCCGATAATTAGTGCCAGAGTTACGGCCCTTGATCTCTTTAAAAAATCTTGTGGACGCTCTAAAGGCCAAAGTTAATATCCGATTGACTTTAAAGTTATACACAGTGTTTAAGGTCATGAGACGAAGCCTATTGTTTTTCAGCGATTTCCGAGAATAACTACCAGAGTTATGGCCCTTGATCACTTCAAAAAATCTTGTGGACGCTCTGGAGGCCAAAGTTAATATCTGATTGACTTTAATTTTATACACAGTGTTTAAGGTCATAAGACGAAGAAGCCTATTGATTTTCAGCGATTTCCGATTATTAGTGCAAGAGTTATGGCCCTTGATCACTTCAGAAAATCTTGTGGACACTCTAAAGGCCAAAGTTAATATCCGATTGACTTTAAATTTATACACAGTGTTTAAGGTCATAAGACGAAGAAGCCTATTGATTTTCAGCGATTTCCGATAATTAGTGTCAGAGTTATGGCCCTTGATCACTTCAAAAAATCCTGTGGACGCTCTAGAGGCCAAAGTTAATATCTGATTGACTTTAAATTTATACACAGTGTTAGAGTGGTTCAGAGACACAGTATTTGTCCTTATAAAAACTGACCCGCTTATCTGTGTGATTGCTCCGTCGAGAAATCTTCTGAAGTGAGCAGAAGTTAGCGCCGCGCACGTGGTTTAGGAAGTCGCAGCAAATATACGTCACATGAGGTATTTTTACAAACCTGTATTGGTATATAACTCGGAGTAAAAAATACACTCATTACGGGCTTCGACTTACGTGTTTATTTAATAGCGAACGTGAGCAAAAATTTCGATTTCACTCCTTGATTTGATTTTTGATTTTGGTGATTTAAATACAGAGCTAGCTATAATAGCTTCGTTTCATTTCTAACTTTCAAGTAGGTGAAAGCGCCCAGATAAATTCACTACAACCTTTCGAGATTTACTTTTATTAAGTGGCTACATTCTTGGTTTACGCTGGCGACTATTGTGGTTAGGAAATAAATATTTGTTAGCTCTAAATACGCAGAACTATTTGAGACCGGAAAATAACCGAAACAAACTTTTTATTTGTAGTCTTTATTTTCCAGACCCTTTTCGGTAACATGGTGTAAATTATTTTTATAATCATAGTATATTATCTAACCATCCTGTAGCCATAGACTTTGATCGACGGACTTATTTTTTTCTAGATTTGAGACTGAGCCCTGCAAGATATCGTCCACGGATGATTTGCTATCCAGCATTGGATTGGACAAGTACCCCTATGATTTGGGAACTGTAACGAACTACCTATGACAAAAATCACAAATAGGCTTTATGCTAGACAAATGTTAATAAATTCCCGACAACTTCGGAGCATCGGTCTATCAAGACTGCTTTACATGACGACTGTGTGAATTTTGGTGACAAATACATTCAAAATAGACTGGTCAGACTGACGACAAAGACTAGGAAGGTGAGTAAAAGTAAGGTTAAGTCCACTAAAAGGTATGAAATCATACGATGATTTTCTTGACACCCCATTTTTTCCGTGATAGTTTACGTTACTCCATCGGCAGACACAAGTGAAATTAATTTAATAAACAGAGAGACTCGGACATCTGCCGATGCGACCTTAACTGACTTAGATAGAAAGAAAAGTATTTGCGGCGATTGTCATAAAAGCACAATCACCAAGTTTAAAAAAAAAATCAACTTCCGAAGACTAAAAAAGAAATGATTCGCATGAAGGCTAATAATGAAAATAAAAAACAATTGGCAGGTAAAAAGAATGGTTGCAAGTCCAAACCTTTTTAGATGAACGAAGGAATTTAGTATGATTTCAAAAATCAAAGATACACAGCAGAATGCCATAATTTGGTCATGAAACTTAAAAATCTAAACGTTTCCAATGGTAACGTAGCAGTGGTTATAACCACATGTTTGGCTCTCGCGGAAAAAGAAAATATAATTACACTCCATCAAAATCTACAGTTCAAAGAATATCACGTGAGCGCGTCGGTGTCCACATGTTTAGGAAACCTTGAGGTCGGCGAAAAATACCACCCTTTATAGGCCTACAGACGAAACTACAAAATTTGGCTCTAAATTCGGTACATACGCAATAATCGCTGGCTCAGCGCATACGCCACTTACCCGGCAATGTGGGTTTTTTTTCATAACAAACATCATGCAGTACAAAATATTTATTTATCTGAGGGACAAAAAATAAAGTCTTAAATTAATAGTTTTATTGGGGTTTTTATCCGTCTCTCTCACTCCCCGTATTACATGTCATTATATTTTCCTCGTACTTTACCCGGCAATTTATTTTTCATAACAAACATCGTACTGCACAATATAAAATTTAGTTATCTTTGAGATAAACATTAAAATGTTACATTATTAGATTTATAGACCCCTCTCTCACCCTCGCTCCCTCTGTATAACATGCCGTTGTAAATAGGCCAGTGTCTGGGTATAAATAAGTAAAAGCACTGTTCATTTTAATATATGTATGAGGCTAATCTTGAAATAATTCATGTCAAATGCCGATCTTTTCATCTCCAGCTTAACATGAATTTTAATTTCTACTGTAGCATTATAAACACGGTTAATATAAAGACATTTGAAGGCGCGGGTTTACTGTTAAAACAACGAAGCGTTCGCGCATGCGTACATATGTCAAATCCAATCGTCTCATAGAGTGTATTCGGTTACTTTGCAGTATGGAAATAAACGATATTTTCCGTCTGCGATCAAGTTATTTCGTTTCCGGGACGTGCGTAGCTTGGAGCATATTTTTTTTAGTACAACCAAGGGACATAGCTCTTATTCTCACTAAGAGATAACTCCTTTGATTATGGAAGCCGGGAAGATTTTGAGCCATTTATAATATATGTCCAAATGATTATATATCCTCAAAATTCAGAAGTGGCCAGACTTCCATTGTTGATCAATGAAGTTTTTATAGTAAGTCTTATCATATAATGTCTTTACTGTCCCGAAATAGTGTCTGTTTGTTATAAAACATTTTTAGCTTGAACCACTCTAACAGTGTCTAAGGTCATGAGACGAAGAAGAATTTCCAATAATTACTGCCAAAGTTATGGGCCTTGATCACCTCAGAAAATCTTGTGGACGCTCTAGAGGGACAAATTGGCAAGGGGCGAAAATAATGTAAATATTGTAAACAAGTGGGTATCATATCGATTTGTGGGAGTATTTATTCAAATCAAAACAACTAGATTGAAAGCCAAAGTTAATATCCGATTGACTTCAAATTTATACAGATTGATACACACAGAGTTTAAGGTGTTGAAACGAACAAGTATTTTGATTTTCAATGAATTTTGATAATCGAACAGCTAAATCCATAATATTAAATGTTTCATGTATATTAATTGTTAGCATGGGGTAAAACTTTATTCTCATAATAACATGAGTTGTTACTTTAAATCAGATTTTAGTGTATTACAAATGCTTCATTACCAAAAAAAGTAAAAATATACGACACTTCAAAAAATCCTGTGGACGCTGTAGAGGCCAAAGTTAATATCCGATTGACTTTAAATTTATACACAGTGTCTAAGGTCATGAGAGGAAGAAGCCTTTTGATTTTCATCGATTTAAGATAATTACTGCCAGAGTTATGGCCCTTGATCACTTCCAAAAATCTTGTGGATGCTCTAGAGGTCAAAGTTCATATCCGATTGACTTCAAATTTATTCATAGTGTTTACAGTCATGAGACAAAGACGTCTATTAATTTTCAGTGATGTTCAATAATTACTGCCAGAGTTATGGCCCTTGATCACTTCGAAAAAATCCTGTGGAAGCTCTAGAGGCCAAAGTTAATATCCAATTGACTTTAAATTTACACACAGTGTTTAAGGTCATGAGACGAAGAAGCCTATTGATTTTCAGAGATTTCAAATAATTACTGCCAGAGTTATCTCCCTTGATAACTTCAAAAAATCTTGTGACGCTATAGAGGCCAAACTTGTCATCCGATTGACTTCAGATTGATACACAGAGTTTCATGTATATACTAATTGTTAGCGTGGGGTAAAACTTTATAAAAAGCAATCAAATTCTAATGATTTTCTGATAATTACAAAATGAGTTGTTGCTCTTAATCAGTTTTTAGTGTATTACAAATGTTTCATTACTGAAAAAGTAAAAATATGTGACAACCCTTGTTGACTGCCCCGACGATTTAGCTGCCGTGGGCGTATGTTTCGTTGCCTGGCAACCTATCTTTAAAATATTGCAGTAATTTTAACAATAACTAGACCTGCATGCAGGAATGACAGGTTTCACTGGTGACACGTTAACTTTAAACTTATGTCACTTTCGCTCCCATGTTGCCCTTGAACCAATGGCACCGATAAACAGATTTCCACATAAACATTGCACACATCAAATAAAAGGGAAACAGAATCAACAAAAATCCAGCAATATCAATTCATTTTATACATTTGTAACATGTAATTGATCCTGATTAAATTACAGTACTTCCGGTGATAATGAAAATGTTCAATTAGTTTCATGAAATCAGAAATGGCATAAGATATCATATAGTGAAAATTTTATGTAAATCGAAAAATAATTGCCACTTTTATTGACCAAAAAACTTGAAAAGTGACTTGTAGAAAATCGGCTATTTCTCTGCAACTGTACAAGTTAGAAACCATTTTTATACGCCCACATTTTTATGTGGACGTATATTGTCGTCGCCCCTGTCCGTCCGGAAGTCCGTCCACAATTTGTTTGTGGACTCTCTACAGGTCACAATTCTTATCCGATTTTGACGAAACTTGAAATATAGGTTTATCCCCAAAAGATCTCGGCTGCTTTCGATATTGGCATGTATCGGATGAAAACTTCATGGATTATGGCCCCTGACTGTACGAAAAATCACGTTTTTAGCTTGTGGACCCTATAGAGGTCACAATTTTGAACCGATTTTGATGAAACTTGACATGCATGTTTATAACCCAAAGATCTTGGTTCCTTTTGATATTTGCGCCTATCGGAATGTAATTTCCTGAATTATGGCCCCTGGTTGTCCGAAAAATCACCCTTTTTAGCTTGTGGTCCCGCTGGAAGTCACAATTATTATCCGATTTAAAAAACCGTTTGTTTATATCACCGTTACACCCTAAGGAAGGTTGAGTTCGAATTTCGGGAAAATCTGACGAAAATTGTCATACAAAATGGCCGCCGTTTGTACGCGAATACTGTTAAAAAATGGTATATCAAGGTTGTGGACCCTGTAGAAGTCACATTTTTTATTCGATTTTGATGAAACTTGAAATTCATGGTTATAACCCAAAGATCTTGGTTCCTTTCGATATTTGCGCATATCTGAACGTAACTTCCTGAATTATGGCCCCTGATTATACGCAAAATCGCCTTATTTTAGCTTGTGGTCTCTCTGGTGGTCACAATTATTATCCGATTTAATAGAACGGTTGATTATATTACCGTTACACCGTAAGGAAGGTTGAGTTCGAATTTCGGAATAAAATTGCCATACAAAATGGCCGCCGTTTGTACGCGAATACTGTTAAAAAATTGTATATCATGGTTGTGGACCCTGTAGAGGTGACAATTTTTAATTCGATTTTGATGAAACTTGAAATGCATGGTTATAACCCAAAGATCTTGGTTCCTTTCGTTATTTGCGCATATCGGATCGTAACTTTGTGAATTATGTCCCCTGATTGTCCGAAAAATCGCCTATGGTCCCTCTGGAGGTCACAATTATTATCCGATTTGAAAAAACGTTTGACTCTATCACCGTTACGGAAGGTTGAGTTCGAATTTCGAGAAAATTGGACCATAATTGCCAGAAAAAATGGCCGCCGTTTGTACGCGAACAGTGTAAAAATATGGTATGTCAAAGTTGTGGACCCTGTAGAGGTGACAATTTTAATTCGATTTTGATGAAACCTGAAATGCTTGTTTATAACCTAAAGATCTTTATTCTTTTCGATATTTGCGCATATCAAATTGTAACTTAATGAATTATGGCCTTTGATTGCAGGAAAAATCACTTTTGGTATTGCTTGTTCTCTGTCTAACTCTCGAACAATTATTATCTGATTTAAAAAAAAACTCTGATTATATTACTGTTGCACCGTACGTAAGGAAGGTTGAGTTCGAATTTCGTGAAAATCGTACCAAAATTGCCGGACGAAATGGTCACCGTTTGTACGCGAATAGTGTAAAAATATGGTATATCATGGTTGTGGATTCTCTAAAGGTCACAATTCTTATCCGATTTTGACGAAAAGTCACATTTCTAGGTTGTGTACCGTCACACCATAATCATTGTCGGCTTCGAATTTCATGAATATCAGACTGGAACTGACCAACAAAATGGCTGCTCCCAATACAGTATGAAATACAGGACTTAATGATGTAGGAAAAATCACTTTCGGTATTGCTTGTTCTCTATCCATCTCTCAAAAATGTGGGCGTATCCTGCCTGGCAGTGCCAGCCTATCTTGTGGTATCTGTATGATCGTATGGGTTCATTCTATTTGTTGATTGGCATCAAATATCATAATTTGAAAAAGATTTCAAAACAGACTCATTTGAATAAAATATCTCTTTTGAAGGCTAAAAATACAGTTTTTGCCAAAATGACATTACTTCCGGTGTTACTAAAATGTTAAATTAAGTTTATAATATCGTCTATGACATTAGGCATCAAATGATGAAACTTTTATGAAAATCGAATAATAATTGACACATTTACGGGCCAAAAACCTTTAAAAGTGATTTGTAGAAAACCGCCTTTATCTCGAACAAGTTAGAAACAATTTTATGATATCTGTATGATCATATGAGTTTTGTTAATATGTGAATTTAAACCAAAAGTTAATTTAATTATTACATATGACATAATTCTTGGTTGAAAAAAATATCGATTTTAAAAGTTAAAAATGGAGTTTTTGACTAAATGTCGTCAATTCCGGTGTCAATTTTAAATAGTAATCAACATGATATGATGCACACTTACTTTTTGAATCAAATGATGTCACTTTTGTGAATATCCATTAATAAATGACTATTTTACAGGCAAAATTACGAAAACACTGCCCATTTCTCGGCAACTGCTTATATTAGAAACTAATTTTTTTAACATACATTTTCTGCGTATGGATCAAAGCTACACGTTTATAAAAGTTACGTAGAAATATTTTAAAATCTGAAAAGCCTGAATGGGTTGTAAAAGGTCAATTTTACACCTTTTTTCAACTCTTAATCGAATTTGCTCGAAAATGAAATCGAAATTAAAAAAACTGAGCTCACACTTTTTTGCGCCTTTAAAGGGCACACTCTTTTTGTTATATCAAGTTTTTAAAAAAATAATATTTTCTCTTGAAAAATGGTACCTAACTGTCAAAATTGTAGACTCGGCATCAACAAACTACGCTCACCATTTGAATAAAGACAAACACGTTAATCTGACCCTTCAAAAGTCTGCATTGATTAATACATGAGACAAATATAATATCCCTTCTTTCATTCTTTCCCCCATTTTGGCCAAATGTGAAAAACTTACTAAGGGATACATGACATGTACATAATCACTGACGCCGACGGGTAATAAATAATATTAAGATACTAGATCATAGCCCACAATTTGCAAGCGATGGATAGTGAACAAGCTAAACAAAAGGCGATTTTTCATACAATCATATTTAATTCAGGAAGATACAATCCGATATGTGCTAATTACCACAGGAACCAATCCATTTTATACATGTGTTACATGTAAGTGATCCTGACCATATCACAGTACTTCCAGCGATAATGAAAATATTAAATTAGTTTCTTAAAATCAGAAATAATAATCACATGGAGAAAATTTTATGTAAATCGAATAAGAATTGCCACTTTTATAGACCTCAAACCTTGAAAAGTGACTTGTAGGAAATCGTCCATTTCCCTGCAACCATACAAGTGAGAAACCATTTTGTAGTATCTGAATGATCGCATGGATTCATTCTATTAGTTGATGCGAACTAAATATCATAATTTTAAATATATTACAAATCAGACTCATTTGAAAAAAATACCTGTTTTGAAGGCTAAAAAAATACAGTTTTTGCCAAAATATAATTACTTCCGGTGATACTGAAAATGTTAAATTAGTTCTATTAAATCATAAATGACGTAAGATATCATACAGCGAAAATTTTATGAAAATCGAATAATAACTGACACTTTTATAGACCAAAATCCTCGAAAAGTGACTTGTGCAAAATCGCCCATTTCTCTGTAACCGTACAAGTTAGAAACCGTTTTGTGATATCTGTATGATTGCATGGGTTCATTCTATTTGATGAATAGAATCAAATATCATAATTTGAAAAAAAAAAACAAGTACGACCCATTTGAATAAAATATTGTTTTTTAATGCTAAAAAATTAAGTTTTGAGCAAATGACGTCATTTCCGGTGACAGCGTATGAGGTAGAATGGTTTGACCTTGTCCACTATGGCATTAGGCATCCAATGGTGAAAGAAAATTGAAAATCACATAATAATTGATTCTTTTGCAGCCAAAATAACGAGAAAAGTGACTCATGCAAAATTGACTTTTTCTCGGCAACTGCGCATATTACAAATTAATTTTCACATACATTCTCTTCGTATGGGTTATTGCTACGAGATTATTAATGTTACGAAGATATATTTATTAATATGAAGACGCTGGATGGGTTGTAAATAGCTTATTTTGACACCTTTTTTCACCCTTTAATCCAAATTGCCCGAAAACGAAATCGAAATTAAAAAAAACTGAGCGCGATGTTTTGTGCGCCTTTATATGGCACATCTTTGCAGTCATATTAAATTTGAAAAAAATAATTTTTGCTTTCAAAAAGTGGTACCGAACTGTTAAAATTGTAGTTTTTGCTAAATTTACGTCACTTACGGTGCCGACAGGATACTTTGCCGGTAACAAAAAAAATGACAATTTGGACCATGGAGCATATAAACTTTGTTTTATACAAATCGGACAATAAATAATTTATATAGAACCGATAAACTGAATTAGCCAATAGCGACCAAGGAAAATTATCCAGAAAAAAATGTTCACATTTTTGCCCAAACCAGACGAACTTTTAACCCCTGGTAAAAGGTCATTAAAAAATATTCATTAATAAAAAAGTTTTTTGTCAAAATTTCAAAATTTGGCGCCTTATTTTTCCAAAGATTCGGCGAAATTTAAAACTCTAAAGACCCGTAGCTATGTGCCATGTCTCTGGCTATGTCAAAAACTATCAAACGATAAAATCCAACAATTGTTGTTAATATTACGGCAATATTTCAAAAAACGACAACTTCGGTGATTTCGGACATTTCGCGTTGTCGCAGAATGCCGGAAATAGCTTTAATCTCTAAAACACACCCACTTTCGCAGTATAACTCCAGACATTGCATCGATCCAACAAGTAGTTCCTGAGATATAAGCAAATTGGAAAAAAAAAAATAATAATAATAAGAATAATAATAAGAAGAATTTTAACAAAAACAATAGTGTTTCACACAAGCTACGCAGTGTGAAACCCTAATTATGGGATTTTAACTTTTGATACATTTTGGCATAGCCGGAAACATGGCACATAGCTACGCTACTTTCGATTTTTGATTTTCGGCAAATCTTCGAAGATATTAGGCGCCAAATTTTGAAAATTTAAAATTTTACAAAAATCTTTTTTATTTATGAATATTTTTTAGTCGTGTTGTACACAGAATTAAAGAGTCATCTGACTTGCACAAAAATGTTAAAAATTTTGTCTCAGTAATTTTCCTTGGCTAATTCAGTTTTTCGGTCCTAGATTATTTTTTTATTTTGTCGATTTGTATAAAACAAAGTTCATATGCTTCGTTGTCTCAATTGTCATTTTTTTGGTTACCGATAGTGTTATCTGTCGGCACCGGAAGTGGCATAATTTTACCAAAAACTACAATTTTGACAGTTATTTTCCTTCTTCGAAAACAAATATTATTTTTTTGAAAAATTATATGACTCAAAGAGTGTGTCCTTTCAAGGCGCAAAAAATGGCGGAAGCAGTTTTTTAAATTTATATTTCATTTTCTAGGAAATTGGATTAAGAGGTGAAAAAAGGCGTAAAATTGACCTATTTACAACCCATTCAGGCTTTTCAGATTTTAAAATATTTTTACATAACTCTTATAGACTTGTAGCTATAATCAATACGAAGAGAATGTATGTGAAAATTAGTTTGTAATATAAGCAGTTGCCAAGAAATAGGCAGTTCTGCGTAAGTCACTGTTTTCTTTATTTTGCGAGTAATAAAGTCAATTATTATTGTATTTTTATAAAAGTGACATCATTTGATTCGAAAAGCATGTAGCGTCATATCAAGTTGATTACAATTTAAAATTGATTGAGGAAGTGACGTCATTTTGTCAAAAACTGCATTTTAAACTTTTTAAATCAATGATTTATTCAACCAAGATATAGTTAATATGTATTAATAATTTTAACTTTTGGTTTAAATTCACATATAAACACAACTCATATGGTCATATAGATATCATAAAATTGTTTCTAGCTTGTTCGGTTGCCGAGAAATAGACGGTTTTCTACAGGTCACTTTTGAAGGATTTGGGGCCATAAAAGAGTCAATTATTATTCGATTTTCATAAACGTTACACCATGTTATACCTAATGCTATTTGGGATTTCATACAAGTAATGTAAGATTTTCATTATCACCGGAAGTAATGACATTTAGGCAAAAACTGTATTTTTAGCCTTCAAAACAGATATTTTATTCAAATGAGTCTGTTTTGAAATCTTTTTCAAATTATGGTATTTGATGTCAATCAACAAATAGAATGAAGCCATACGATCATACAGATACCACAAAATGGTTTCTAACTTGTACAGTTGCCGAGAAATAGCCGATTTTCTACAAGTCATTTTTAAAGATTTTTGGTCTTTAAAAGTGGCAATTATTATTCGATTTACATAAAATTTTCACTATATGATATCGTATGCCATTTCTGATTTCAAAAGACTAATTGAACATTTTCATTAACACCGGGAGTAATTTAATTTTGTCAAGATCATTTACAAGTAACAAATGCATAAAATGAATTGATACAGTATTGCTGGATTTGGTTGATTCTGCGTCCATTTTATTTGTGTGCAATGTTAATTTGGAAACCTGTTTAGTGGTTTCGTTGGTACCAGAAGCGACATATGTTCAAGGGTAACTTGGCACCGGAAGTGACATGTTTAAGGGTAATGTGGCACCAGTGAAACCCGTCATTCCTGCATGCAGGTCTAGTTATTAAGCTTTCATATTACATATGAAAGCTTATTGTTTCTGTTAAAGTTATTATTATTTTTTTTTTTGTGTGTTTTCTGCAAATCGGATTTCTCAGAATCTATCCATAGGATCTTTCTGAAATTTTGACCTACCCCCCCCCCCCCAAAAATGGGATGCGAACGTTGTTTAAATATATTTTCAAAACGTTTTACGAATCCGAAATCACCGAATTTTACGAATGATAAAACTGACAATGCATAGTCGTAACTTTGTTAATTTTTGACCGATCTTACTAATTCTTTTTTCTTTGAATACCTTGAAAAAAATCATTTTCATCTGCAGTTTCACATTTTTGAATTTTGAAAATTCGTCGCTGTGATTTCGAACTGGAAGTTTAAACCAATTTGACAACTTCTTTAATAGTTGTACGATCTTCATGAAATTTAGTATATAAGTAGATCCTAGCTATGTGATTTCAAAAATATAATTAGAAATTTTCAAAATTATCTCCCCTTGACGAAATTAAGGATCAAAATTTTCCAAAAAATCATCGAAATATAGGTCAGAATGACCTGATTTTTTTTTTGGTTACTAGATAAGCAATTACTGATTTGTACACAAAATATGAAGTTTGTCGATCGAACCGGAAGTGCCACCATCTTGAAACGTGAAAAATCACTAAGGCTTTTTTGCTATTTTACTTACAGACACGGGAGTTATATTTTCTGAATCCTTGAAAGTTGGCCCAAAAATCGCTGGGAGCAGAATTTGGATTTAGGTCTACTGATGGATTCCATTTTGAAGTGAATATGAAAAATAGCAATTTGAAGGGCCGAGACTTTGAAACACAATAACTCTCCTTCTAATTAAGCTAGAATGTTCAAACTTGGTGTAGACGTTCACTATGTCAATGTCATGATTGAGTTTAAAGATGAGCATTTTCTGCTTAGGGTAAGCAGGGATAAATATGCTGATTTGTTGATTCTTTAGGGCACGATAACTTTGGTTATAATGAAGAGAGGGTGGTGAAACTCCTCCCAATCGAGAGTCTAATAGCTAGCCCATTGTGTGAAATCATTGTATTATTGTTTCTAAATGTCAGGGATAGCAGAAAAAAAGAGATCGAAAATCCAAAAAGTCGTATTTTTACGATTTTGAGCATTTGTAAAGGTCCTTTTCTCTTCAATCAACATAATATTTTTGGGGAACTTCTTCTACAAAGAGTCTTAACGGTAGTCTTTTATATGAAACCATCGACCAACAGTCCAAAATATCAGGAGTAGAAGAATAAAGGGATCGAAATTTGAAAACTGCAACCTGTCATTGTTAAGCGAAACATGCAGCGTGGGTGACTACAATTTGCACATTATTCATCGTATAGAGCTTATTCAACAATATCGAATTCCAACTGCTTAGGGATATTTTACGTGCACTTCAATGTGTACACGGGACCTTGGTTTTTCGTCCCATCCGAACGACTAGACAGCTGTCCTTGTCAGGCCCTCTGTTCTGCCTCACTGACAAGAGGGAACCACGCCGGAAAATTGAGATGAACTTTCTCGGTGCAGAACTTTCAATTCACGCCAAGCGCTTATTGCATACGATTAAGCTGGTCAGTTGGAGCTTATTTTCAAAAGTTTTGTAATAATCGGTTGGCAAATTAAAGATAAAACAGAAAATTTCGCCCGGTTGAAATGTTGCTTGCTATAAGTCAGCAATTTCCCGATTTTAGGGAGGCTGAATGACTGAATGGTTAGCATACGCGCGCTTTGTCGTAACGTCTGTCATTGAGTCAACCGGCGTCGTTTCAATTTCCTGGTTGCACGTGGGTTTTCTCAGTGTTTCTGGGTTTCCTCCCACTCCTGAATACCAGTACGCGTAAGGGAAGTTTATAAATAAAATTAAAAAACATATATTATTCCTGAAATGACCTAGTTTGTGTCGAATGGACGTTAATCCGCATTTCTCTCCTTCTGTTTTATTTTTAAAGTTTTGTAATAATCGGTTAGTAATCCATGGTACTGGTACTGTAAAAGTGATAAAACAGAAAATTTCGCCCGGTTGTAATGTTTCTCACTTTAAAGTCAGCAATTTGCCGATTTTAAGGGGCAAACATTTTATTGCGAACGATTAAGCTGGTCAGGGGGAGCTTATTTTTAAAAGTTTTGTAATATTCGGTGCAAATTAAACTGTTAAAATATAAAATTTCGCCCGGTTGAAATGTTTCTCGCTGTAGGTCCGCAATTTGCCAAATTTAGGGAGGTTACGTGGCTGAATGGTTAGCTCCTGTGCTCTGTATCGTAACGTCTGTCATTGAGTCAACTGGCGTTGTTTCGATTGAAATGCCCGGTTGAAATGTTTCTTACTATTAGTCAGCAATTTCCCGATTTTAGGGAGGCTGAATGGTTAGCATGTGCGCGCTGTATCGTAACGTCTGTCATTGAGTCAACCGGCGTCATTTCGATTTCCAGGTTCCATGTGACATGGATTATGGTGTCCAACCTCGTGGGTTTTCTCCGTGTCCTTCGGTTTCCTCCCACTCCTAAAGACCCGTACGTGCAAGGGAAGTTTTAAAAAAAAATTAACAAGTCAACAGTGAGGCTGATGTCCCCCGCCGAAATCGCAAAATAAATAGATGACACATATTAATTAATCGCACATTTATTTTTTTCAAACGTATCGACCAATCAAACTGAACACGAAGTGTCATCCAAAAATTGCTTATCTCTGCCTACCGTAAGAAGAAAATGCTCATCTTCGTACTCCATCAAGGCATTGAACTAATAAGCATACACACCAATTTTGAACATTTTAACTCAATTTGAAGGAGAGTTATTGTGTTCCAAAGTCTCGGCAAATCAAATTGCTTATCGCTCTGCTTACCCTGAGCAGAAAATGCTCATTATCGATCTTAGTCAAGGTATTACTGTAATGAAACTATACACCAAGTTTCATCACTCTCACTTAATTAGAACTAAAGTTATCGTGTCTCAAAGCATCAACCAATCAAATTGCTTATCTCTGCCTACCCTAAGCGGAAAATGCTCATCTTCGAACTCCATCAAGGCATTGACTTAATAAGCATATACACCAAGTTTGAACATTTTAACTCAATTAGGAGAGTTATTGTGTTCCAAAGTCTCGACCAATCAAATTGCGTATCGCTCTGCTTACCCTGAGCAGAAAATGCTCATTATCGAACTTAGTCAAGGTATTACTGTAATGAAACTATACACCAAGTTTCATCACTCTCACTTAATTAGAACTAAAGTTATCGTGTCCCAAAGCATCAACCAATCAAATTGCTTATCTCTGCTTACCCTAAGCGGAAAATGCTCATCTTCGAACTCCATCAAAGCATTGACCTAATAAGCATATACACCAAGTTTTAACATTTTAACTCAATTAGAAGGAGAGTTATTGTGTTCCAAAGTCTCGACCAATCAAATTGCGTATAGCTCTGCTTACCCTGAGCAGAAAATGCTCATTATCAAACTTAGTCAAGGTATTACTATAATGAAACTATACACCAAGTTTCATCAATCTCACTTAATTAGAACTAAAGTTATCGTGTCCCAAAGTATCAACCAATCAAATTGCTTATCTCTGCTTACCCTAAGCGGAAAATGCTCATCTTCGAACTCCATCCAGGCATTGACCTAATAAACACATACACCAAGTTTGAACATTCTAGCTCAATTAGGAAGAGAGTTATTGTGTCCCAAAAAGTGTGACGGACAGACAGATGGACGGACAGATGGACAGACAGACGGACGAACCCATTTTAATAGTCCCCCAGCTTTCTTCGAAAGGCGGGGGAAAAAAATATATGTGAGCCCCGAAATGTCCTAGATTGTGTGGAATGGACGGTAACCCGCATTTCTCTCTTTCTCTTTTATTTTTAAAGTTTTGTTATAATCGGTTGGTAATCAGAGGTACTGTAAGAGTGATAAAACAGGAAATTTCGCCCTGTTGTCAAGTTTCTCAATTTAAAGTCAGCAATTTGCCGATTTTAGGGGGAAACGTTTATTGCGAACGATTATGCTGGTCAGGGAAAGCTTATTTTTAAAAGTTTTGTAATATTCGGTTGATAATTTCGCCCGGTTGAAATGTTTGTCGCTGTAGGTCAGCAATTTGCCAAATTTAGGGAGGTTACATGGCTGAATGGTTAGCACCTGCGCTCTGTATCGTAACGTCTGTCATTGAGTCAACTGGCGTTGTTTCGATTGAAATGCCCGGTTGAAATGTTTCTTGCTATAAGTCAGCAATTTTCCGATTTTAGGGAGGCTGAATGGCTGAATGGTTAGCATGTGCGCGCTGTATCGTAACGTCTGTCATTTTGTCAACCGGCGTCGTTTCGATTTCCAGGTTGCACGTGACATGCAGTATGGTGTCCAACTGCGTGGGTTTTCCCCGTGTCCTTCGGTTACCTCCCACGACTAAAGACCCGTTTGCACAAGGGAAGTTTTTCAATAAATTAAAAGACATATATTAGTCCCGAAATGACCTCGTTTTTGTCGAATGGACGTTAAGCCGCATTTCTCTCTTTCTGTTTTTTTTTTTAAAGTTTCGTATTAATCGGTTGGTAATCAATGGTACTGTAAGAGTAATAAAAAAGAAAATTTCGCCCGGTTGTAATGTTTCTCACTTTAAAGTCAGCAATTTGCCGATTTAAGGGGCAAACATTTATTGCGAACGATTAAGCTGGTCAGGGGGAGCTTATTTTTTAAAGTTTTGTAATATTTGAAAATTCGTCACTGTGATTTCGAACCGGAAGTTGAGACCAACTTGACAACTTCTTTTGGTGAAATTAAGAATCAAATTTTTCAAAAAAATCGTAGAAATAAAGGTCAGAATGACCTATTTTTTTTTTCGATACTAGACAAGTAATTACTGATTCGTACACAAAACATGGAGTTTGTCGTTCGCACCGGAAGTGACAACATCTTGAAACGTGAAAAAACAATAGAACTTTTGCGATATTGCACTTACAGACATGGGAGTTACGTTTTCTGAACCCTTGAAGGAAAACCTAAAAAACGTTCAGAGCAGAAACACAATAGGGCATAGTATGTCGAATGCGTCTCCTATGTCTAAAATTTAATACATTTCAATTTCAGGATAGACGGGATACGGGTGGAATTTTTGGTATTTGAATATTTCAAAAATTCGAATTTCGCTTTTGATGTTTTTCGTGCTGAAAAAATTGTTTACGAGTGAAAAATCACATTAATTTCGATAGATTGTGACCGATTTTAATGATTTATTTCTTCTTCTTTGGATTATTTATCTGACCCATGACATGTGACAGGAAGTGACAGTGAATATGAAAGCTTTCATATCTGCATGGGACAGTAGCAGATCTAGTTTATTATTTTTATTATTTTTTTTCGCCGGAGCCTATTTCTCAGTGCCTGTAACAGATACCGATCTGGGGCCTAATTCTCTATTGGGAAACCATGTGTTGGCTACTTGATAAACCGGAAGTGGTCGAATTTAGTGCTGTGTCAAAAAATTAAAAAACGGCCGTAGATTCGTCAATTCTGTACCTATTTTCATACAAATGACATTTTCGGAAACCCTGAGTCTTTTCTCGGACGATAGCAGTTGAAAATTTCGATATTTCGAAACTTCATCGCTGACTTCTTGCGATCGAAAAATGAAAAATGTGATTTGAGAGACAATTTTTGTTATTTTTCAAAATTTTCAAATTTGACCTACATTTTTGGATACCTGAAAACCATCCGATTCCAGAAATATAAGTTTCATTCCGAGTTATCGCCCTTTATTTTTCGATTTTTTTCGAATTTTCTACCCATTTTGTGAGCTCGGGTTTTGTTTTATGGCCGAATTGACGTTTCTGAAACTTCTGAGGCATGAAGCCAAATGACCATTGCAAGGAATAAAGCAATTTCAACAATAATCTGTACACCAGAAGTGGCCAAAATAATGTCCGATATTTTGAAAAAAATGGGTATTTTGGGGAAAAACGTGATTTCTCCGTCCGATATCAATGGATTAGACAAATTAGGGTACCATTGGATTGCACTAGGATTGTGCTATCGTATGATACCCAATTCGTACGGATACGATGAGCAGGCAGCAAAATATGGCACGCTGAAAATCAAGTATTTTCTGATTTGGAGCGTTTTTGGATGCCCGTAGCTCGAAAACTTAACCGCAACTTTTTTTAAAATTTTTTCTAACGAGAGTCCTTTCGGGGTTGTTTTGCATGAAACCATCCAGTAAGACTTTGAAATATCTGGAATAGGTGAAATTACGGACTGAAAATCGAAAAATCGTGAAATTTTGGAAAATGCTCTGCTATTTTTTTATTTTAAGAGATTTTCAAAATAAGATTGCATATTCAGATAGCTGACCTAATTACGATTCTAACGATGTATAATATGTATGTAGTTATTGAAATTTAATTTTCGATATTTTAATTTTTTTGCATTTTTGGCACTTTTGAACATAGGATTTCTCAGGGGGATTTTATCTGATCAGATAATGTAATATATCATTACAGAGCCCTGTGGCTATTTTAGTGCCCATACCGACTATTAAACTATTCCGACAATAATAACCATACCGGAAGTATTCAAAAAATGAAAAAAAATGGTTAAAAACATTGTCAGAATAGCGGACCAAAGAACTAAAGTGTCGCTGGATAGCCCTATTAATGGACCACCATATGGTATTTGAATAATACGATTTCGATGGTAAGGAAATAAATTAATGTATGCCAAAAATCTAGTATTTTCCGATTTTTTAACATTCTGAAGACGCCCTTTTCTCGAAAACGACGCCACAGATTTTTCTTAAATTTTTCTTACTCAAAGTCCTATCGGTTGTCTATATAGTGAATCCAAAATGAAAAGCGTTGAAATAATATAAGTGGTCCAAAAATGGCCTCAAACTTTGAAAAAAATTGAAAAATCGTTAAATTTTTGGAAACGCTCTTTAATTTATCTTTTTTTCCAAAACTACTCAATGGATGTTTCTGATACTTCTGGTACGTAAAGTTAAGTATCCAAAGAACTTCGTAAAGCTATCACAACAACGATCGTAAAACCGGAAGTCGTCGTAAAAATGACCGATATTTCGAAAAAAAATTAATTCTTTTACGAAAACCTTTTTTATTTATGAATATTTTTTGATGATATTTTACACAGGAATTATTTATATAAAATTAAACCATGCTAGTCCCGAAATGACATAGTTTGTGTCTAGTCGACGTTAAACCCCATTTCTCTCATCTCGGTAATGCCGGTTAATTTGAGATATAGTTTGTCTCCCTTTATGTTTTTTACCTTTTTAATTTCAGTTTATGGGTTCCAAGTTTATTATTTATTGCCTGGTGTGTATAAAACAATTCTCAATTGAGAATTTTCAACTTATTTGTTTTGATTTCTTTTGGCACCGGAAGTGAAGTAATTTTGCCAGATTTTACAATTTTGACCGGTGTATTCGCAAGCAAATATTACTTACAAATCTGATAGAGGGTGTCACTGAATCATAACAACTACGGTATCGTTTGGTAGCTCGATGGATCGGCTATTGTATGACGCACTTCCTGTCTGATTCCTGAAAGCCGATTCAGCACTGCAGGTCTAGTTATTATTATTATTATTCAGATTCCAATTTGAATAGATCTCAGCAACTATGTGTCGCATCGTTACGATTTCTTCGGTTTAACTGGGAAAGTGGGTGTGACTCAAAGGATAAAGCTCTTTTGAACGTTCTGCGACAATGCGAAATGTCCGAAATCACCAAAGTTATCGTTTTTGAAAATATTGCAGTAATTTTAACAATAATCATTGGATTTTAACTTACGATACATTTTGGCATAGCACAGGGCACATAGCTACGCTACTTTCGATTTTTGATTTTAGGCAAATCTTCGAAGATATTAGGCGCCAAATTTCGAAAATTAAAAATTTTACAACAAACTTTTTTTATTTATGAATATTTTTTAGTAGTATTGTGCACAGAATTAAAGAGTCATCTGACTAGCGCAAAAATGTTAAAAAATTTTGTCTCAGTAATTTTCCTTGGCCGCCATTGGCTAATTCAGTTTTTCAGTCCTAGATTAATTTTTTATTGTTCGATTTGTATAAAACAAAGTTCATATGCTTCGTTGTATCAATTGTCATTTTTTTTATTACCAAAAGTGTTATCTGTCGGCACCGGAAGTGGCATAATTTTACCAAAAACTACAATTTTGACAGTTATTTACCTTCTTCGAAAACAAATATTATTTTTTGGAAAAATTATTTGACTCAAAGAGTGTGCCCTTTCAAGGCGCAAAAAATGTCGGAAGCAGTTTTTTTTAATTTCGATTTCATTTTCGAGCAAATTCGATTAAGAGGCTAAAAATGGTGTAAAATTGACCTATTTACAACCTATTCAGGCTTTTCAGATTTTAAAATATTTCTTCGTAACTTTTATAAACTGTAGCTATAATCCATACGAAGAAAATGTATGTGAAAATTAGTTTGTAATATAAGCAGTTACCAAGAAATGGGCAGTTCTGTACAAGTTACTGTTTTCGTTATTTTGCCTGTAAAATAGTCAATTATTATTGGATTTTTATAAAAGTGACATCATTTAATTCAAAAAGCATGTAGCGTCATATCAAGTTGATTACAATTTAAAATTGACACCGGAAGTGACATCATTTGGTCAAAAACTGCATTTTAAACTTTTTAAATCAATGTTTTATTCAACCAAGAATAACTTAATATGTATTAATAATTTTAACTTTTGGTTTAAATTCACATATAAACACAACTCATATGGTCATATAGATATCATAAAATTGTTTCTAACTTGTTCGGTTGCCGAGAAATAGACGGTTTTCTACAGGTCACTTTTGAAGGTTTCGGGGCCATAAAAGTGTCAATTATTATTCGATTTTCATAAACGTTACACCATGTTATACCTAATGCCATTTAGGATTTCATACAAGTAATTTAAGATTTTCATTACCACCGGAAGTAACGTCATTTTGGCAAAAACTGTATTTTTAGCCTTCAAAACAGATATTTTATTCAAATGAGTCTGTTTTGAAATCTTTTTCAAATTATGGTATTTGATGCTAATCAACAAATAGAATGAACCCATACGATCATACAGATACCACAAAATAGTTTCTAACTTGTACGGTTGCAGAGAAATAGCAGATTTTCTACAAGTCACTTTTCAAGTTTTTTGGTCTTTAAAAGTGGCAATTATTATTCGATTTACATAAAATTTTCACTATATGATATCGTATGCCATTTCTGATTTCTTTAGACTAATTGAACATTTTCATTAACACAGGAAGTAATTTAATTTTGTCAAGATCATTTACAAGTAACAAATGTATAAAATGACTTGATATTGCTGGATTGATTGGTTGATTCTGCGTCCATTTTATTTGTGTGCAATGTTAATTTGGATCCTGTTGAGTGGTTTCGTTGGTACCGGAAGTGACATATGTTCAAGGGTAACTTGGCACCGGAAGTGACATGTTTAAGAGCAACTTGGCACCAGTGAAACCCGTCATTCCTGCATGCAGGTCTAGTTGTTTTTGTTAATATATTATTACGCTTTCATATCAGGTATTACATATGAAAGCTTATTGTTTCTATTAAGATTATTATTTTTTATACGCCCACATTTTCATGTGGACGTATATTGTCGTTGCCCCTGTTCGTTCGTCCGTCCGTCCACAATTGTTTGTGAACAGTCTACAGGTCACAATTTTTATCCGATTTCAATGAAACTTAAAATATAGGTTTATCACCCTAAGATCTCGGTTCCTTTCGATATTGGCATGTATCGGACCGTAACTTCATGGGTTATGGCCCCCGATTGTACGAAAAATCACGTTTTTATACGCCCACATTTTTATGTGGACGTATATTGTCGTCGCCCCTGTCCGTCCAGACGTCCGACCGTCCGTCCACAATTTGTTTGTGGACCCTCTACAGGTCACAATTCTTATCCGATTTTGACGAAACTTGAAATATAGGTTTATCCCCAAAAGATCTCGGCTGCTTTCGATATTGGCATGTATCGGATGAAAACTTCATGGATTATGGCCCCTGATTGTACGAAAAAACACGTTTTTAGCTTGTGGACCCTGTAGAGGTCACAATTTTGAACCGATTTTGATGAAACTTGACATGCATGTTTATAACCCAAAGATCTTGGTTCCTTTCGATATTTGCACCTATCAGAATGTAATTTCCTGAATTATGGCCCCTGATTGTCCGAAAAATCACCCTTTTTAGCTTGTGGTCCCTCTGGAGGTTACAATTATTATCCGATTTAAAAAACCGTTTGACTATATCACCGTTACACCCTAAGGCAGGTTGAGTTTGAATTTCGGGAAAATCGGACCAAAATTGCCATACAAAATGGCCGTTGTTTGTACGCGAATACTGTTAAAAAATGGTATATCAAGGTTGTGGACCCTGTAGAAGTCACATTTTTTATTCGATTTTGATGAAACTTGAAATTCATGGTTATAACCCAAAGATCTTGGTTCCTTTCGATATTTGCGCATATCGGAACGTAACTTCCTGAATTATGGCCCCTGATTATACGCAAAATCGCCTTATTTTAGCTTGTGGTCCCTCTCGTGGTAACAATTATTATCCGATTTAATAAAACGGTTGATTATATTACCGTTACACCATAAGGAAGGTTGAGTTCGAATTTCGGGAAAATCGGACCAAAATTGCCATACTAAATGGCCGCCGTTTGTACGCGAATACTGTTAAAAAATTGTATATCATGGTTGTGGACCCTGTAGAGGTCACAATTTTAATTCAATTTTGATGAAACTTGAAATGCATGGTTATAACCCAAAGATCTTGGTTTCTTTCGATATTTGCGCATATCGGAACGTAACTTCCTGAATTATGGCCCCTGATTATACGCAAAATCGCCTTATTTTAGCTTGTGGTCCCTCTGGTGGTAACAATTATTATCCGATTTAATAAAACGGTTGATTATATTACCGTTACACCGTAAGGAAGGTTGAGTTCGAATTTCGGGAAAATCGGACCAAAATTGCCATACAAAATGGCCGCCGTTTGTACGCGAATACTGTTAAAAAATTGTATATCATGGTTGTGGACCCTGTAGAGGTCACAATTTTAATTCGATTTTGATGAAACTTGAAATGCATGGTTATAACCCAAAGATCTTGATATTTGCGCATATCAGATCGTAACTTCCTGAATTATGGCCCCTGATTGTCCGAAAAATTGCCTATGGTCCCTCAGGAGGTCACAATTATTATCCGATTTGAAAAAACGTTTGACTGTATCACCTTTACACCCTACGGAAGGTTGAGTTTGAATTTCGAGAAAATTGGACCATAATTGCCAGAAAAAATGGCCGCTGTTTGTACGCGAACAGTGTAAAAATATGGTATGTCAAAGTTGTGGACCCTGTAGAGGTGACAATTTTAATTCGATTTTGATGAAACCTGAAATGCTTGTTTATAACCTAAAGATCTTTATTCTTTTCGATATTTGCGCATATCAAATTGTAACTTAATGAATTATGGCCTTTGATTGTAGGAAAAATCACTTTCGGTATTGCTTGTTCTCTGTCTATCTCTCGAATAATTATTATCTGATTTAAAAAAAAACTCTGATTATATTACTGTTGCACCGTAAGGAAGGTTTAGTTCGAATTTCGTGAAAATCGTACCAAAATTGCAGGACGAAATGGTCACCGTTTGTACGCGAATAGTGTAAAAATATGGTATATCATGGTTGTGGACTCTCTACAGGTCACAATTCTTATCCGATTTTGACGAAAAGTAACATTTCTAGGTTGTGTACCGTCAAACCATAATCATTGTCGGCTTCGAATTTCATGAATATCAGACTGGAACTGACCAACAAAATGGCTGCTCCCAATACAGTATGAAATACAGGACTTAATGATGTAGGAAAAATCACTTTCGGTATTGCTTGTTCTCTATCCATCTCTCAAAAATGTGGGCGTATCCTGCCTGGCAGTGCCAGCCTATCTTTTAGCTTGTGAACAGTGTAGAGGTCACAATTTTGAACCGATTTGGATGAAACTTGAAATTCATGTTTATAAACCAAAGATCTTGGTTCCTTTCGATATTTGCGCCAATTGAATCGTAACTTCCTGAATTATGGCCCCTGATTGTCCGAAAAATCACCCTTTTTAGCTTGTGGTCCCTCTGGAGGTCAAAATTGTTATCCGATTTAAAAAACCGTCTGATGATATCACCGTTACATGGTTATGAAGGTTGGATTCTAATTTCGTGAAAATCGGACCAAAATTGACGGACAAAATGGCCGCCGTTTGTACGCGAATAGTGTGAAAATATGTTATATCAAGGTTGTGGACCTTATAGAGGTCACAATTTTGAACCAATTTTGATGAAACTTGACATGTATGTTTATAACCCAAACATCTTGGTTCCTTTCGATATATGCGCCCATCGGATCGTAACTTCCTGAATTATGGCCCCTGATTGTCCCAAAAATCGCCCTTTTTAGCTTGTGGTCCCTCTGGAGGTCAAAATTGTTATCTGATTTAAAAAAACGTTTGATTATATCACCGTTACATGGTTATGAGGGTTGAAATCGAATTTCATAAAATTCGGACCAAAATTGACGGACAAAATGGCCGCCGTTAGCACGCGAATAGTGTGAAAATATGTTATTATATCAAGGTTGTGGACCTTATAGAGGTCACAATTTTGAACCAATTTTGATGAAACTTGACATGCATGTTTATAACCCAAAGATCTTGGTTCCTTTCGATATTTGCGCCCATCGGATCTTAACTTCCTGAATTATGGCCCCTGATTGTTGAAAAAAATCGCCCTTTTTAGTTTGTGGTCCCTCTGGAGGTCAAAATTGTTATCCCATTTAAAAAACCGTTTGATTATATCACCATTTCATGGTTATGAAGGTGGAGTATGAATTTTGTGAAAATCGGACCAAAATTGACGGACAAAATGGCCGCCGTTTGTACGCGAATAGTGTGAAAATATGTTATATAAAGGTTGTGGACCTTATAGAGGTCACAATTTTGAACCGATTTTGATGAAACTTGACATGTATGTTTATAACCCAAAGATCTTGGTTCCTTTCGATATTTGCGCCCATTGGATAATAACTTCCTGAATTATGTCCCCGGATTGTCCGAAAAATCGCTTTTGTTCGCTTTTGGTCCCTCTGGAGGTCAAAATTATTATCCGATTTAAAAAAACGTTTGACTATATCACCGTTACATGGTAATGAAGAGAGATTGAATTACGTGAAAATCGGACTAGAATTGACGGACAAAATGGCCGCCGTTTGTACACGAGTAGTGTGAAAATATGTTATATCAAGGTTGTGGACCCTATAGAGGTCCCAATTTTGAATCGATTTTGATGAATCTTGACATGTATGTTTATAACCCAAAGATCTTGGTTCCTTTCGATAATTGCGCCCATCGGGTCATTACTTTCTGAATTATGTCCCCTGATTGTACGAAAAATCACCCTTTTTAGCTTGTTGTGCCTCTGGAGGTCACAATTATTATCTGATTTAAAAAAAAAACGTTTAATTATAAAAACAAAACAAATTCTAATGATTTTCTGATAATTCCTTAATATGCGACAACTCTTGTTGACTGCCCGGACGATTTGGCTGCTGTGTGGGCGTATGTTTCGTTGCCTGGCAACCTATTTTTTTTTTGTGTAGTTTCTGCAAATCGGATTTCTCAGAATCTAACCATGGGATCTTTCTGAAACTTTGACTAATCTCCCCAAAAATGGGGTGCGAACGTTGATTAAACATATTTTCAAAACATTTTAAGCATTCGAAATCAACAAATTTTACGAACGAAAAAACCGAAATGCATAGTCATAACTTTGTTATTTATTGACTTATTTTACTAATTCTTTTTTCGTTACGGAAGTTATGACCGGTTTGACAACTTCTTTAATTGATGCACGATTTTTATGAAATTTGGAATGTAAGTAGATCTTACTGATGCAACATGAAAGATTTCAATAGAAACTTTCTAACTTATCTCTCCTTGGATAAATTAAAGATCAAAGTTTTAAAAAAAAATTGACGAAATAGAGGTCAGATCACCTTTAATTTTTTATACGCCCACATTTTCATGTGGACGTATATTGTCGTCGCCCCTGTCCATACGTCCACAATTTTTTGTGAACAGACTACAAGTCACAATTTTTATCCAATTTCAATAAAACTTCAAATATAGGTTTATCACCCTAAGATCTCTGTTCGTTTCGATATTGGCATGTATCGGACTGTAACTTCATGGGTTATGGCCCCTGATTATACGAAAAATCATGTTTTTAGCTTGTGAACAGTGTAGAGGTCACAATTTTGATTCGATTTGGATGAAACTTGAAATGCATGTTTATAACCCAAAGATCTTGGTTCCTTTCGATATTTGCGCCCATCGGATCATTTTTTCGTGAATTATGGCCCCTGATTGTACGAAAAATTGCCCTTTTTAGCTTGTGATCCCTCTGGAGGTCAAAATTGTTATCCGATTTAAAAAAAAACGTTTGATTATATTATCGTTACATAGTTATGGAGGTTGAGTTTGAATTTCATGAAAATCAGACCAAAATTGACGGACAAAATGCCCGCCGTTTGTACGCAAATAATGTGAAAATATGTTTTATCTAGGTTGTGGACCCTATAGACCCTTTAGCTTGTGGTTCCTTTGGAGGTTGCAATTATTAACGGATTTAAAATAATGTTTGATTATATCACTGTTTCACCATAATGAAGGGTGAGGTTAGGGCTGGACGGTAATTTCGATAAATCAATATATCGCGGTATGGAAATTATATTGACGGTAATTTTAAAGCCCCAATAACACTCTTGTTGTAACTGAATAATATGTCCCAATCTTCATTCTGGTCAACAAATCGTATTATTTTAGAATATTGCAATTAAATGATGATATAAATTTCATCTTAAGACACCTATTTTAAAAAATTGGAAAAATTCAACCAATTGATTTGAAAAGTCTAACGTAAACCTTTTCAAATGTGACTTGGATTTTAAAATATTTTCGAACCCTCTGGACAAGTAAAATAGGTTGTAATGGATAATTTACACAACAGATAGGACACTTAAACATCTAGTACTTAGAATAAGGGTATTATTTATTTTCTGGAGCTACCAAGCCAACAAGAATGTTATTGTCCCTTTAAGACCCTCAGAAAAACCGCAATATTCCAATATATCGTTTGACACCATATACCGCGGTATGCACTGCAATATTCTCTTAATTTAGTCCCGAACTTGCTTTAGAAACCCCCGAATAACTAAAGTTAATTGGACTAATTAGAAACATACATATTTATAGGGTAAATGCGGACCAGTCGATGTCCAGTCACACAGTATACGGACACAGATTACCAAATATTCATGGGCAGTCACCCACAAAACAAGGGCGAAAGTTATCTTTAGTCCTTCTCTCCCTTTCCCTTTTTGCCCCTATTGCATGGCGATTTTTGTTGAATTTTTGGTGTAGAATCGAAGAAAAGGGTTTGAAAATACATTTTCTGCCAGGTTTAGGTGAATATCCTTGATTTTGAGCGGAAGGATACAAGAGTTGTGAGGTTGGTTACGTTGAAAGGGAGGGACGAAAATTGCAAGGTTAGCTGTCTCTACTTCCAGCTTGTCTATCTCAAGTTTTTCATGAAGAACGTCATACATGTTCTTACTAAACGTGTCTGTGATCGTCTGAACATTTATGACCTTAAACAATTTATTACTTCGCCGACACACCGCTCGGGTCACACCCTTGATTGGATTTTATGTCGAAATGCTAATCTTGTACAAAACATTGATGTTGTAAACAACCTGATTTCTGACCATTCTCTGGTATCTTTTGATGTTAACTTTCCAGAAACTGTGAAGCATGCAAAAACAATACAATATAGAAATTATAAATCCATAAATTTGGTAAAGTTTACTGATGATCTTACCAAGAGTTCACTTTTCAGGAACTTTCCGGCTGATGATGTTGATGTTATGGTTGATTTATTCAACACAACCATTTCTGATCTCGTAGCAAAACACGCCCCGATTCGAACCAAGACCATTAGCCGCTCACTGAATACTCCATGGTACGATGAATCAGTACAAGACATCAAACAAAAGCGCCGACAAGCGGAACGGAAGTGGCACAAGACTGGGCTGTCTGTGCATAAACAAATTTATATACAAATTTGTAAAGATTTTCAGAAGTGTGTTTCAAATGCCAAATCACATTACTACAACACAAAAATATCTAACTGTGCTTCTAATCCAAAGGTGTTGTTCTCAACCCTGAATAAACTTCTGGGTACAGAAAACAAGGTGAAACTTCCCGATGGAGAAGACAGTACTGTGGCTCAAGAATTCAATGATTATTTCAAAGACAAAATATCAAAAATTCGTGATGGTCTTGGTTCTTCATCTATTAACCGTACTGAACAACCTATAGTTTCAACACAGTTCAATGGTTTCCAATCTGTACAGCCAGAGCAGCTCAAGAAAATAATTCTTGAGTCCAAACCTACATCATGTTCATTAGATACCATACCCACGCACTTCCTGCTAAGTATCCTGGATACTATTTTACCAGTTCTGACTAAAATCGTCAATAAAAGTCTGCAATCGGGAACGGTACCACTTAGCTTCAAAACAGCAGTTGTTAAGCCCTTAATTAAGAAGTCTACGCTTGACCCACAGCTGTTGAAAAATTACCGCCCTGTATCTAATTTAACATTTCTCTCAAAGATTCTAGAGAAGGTTGTCAAGCAGCAACTAATTGTCTACCTTGACCAGTCCAGACTTTTTGACGAGTTTCAGTCAGCCTACCGCCCCACACATAGCACTGAAACAGCTTTGGTTTGTGTCATCGACGCTTTAAAATCATCTGTTGATTCAGGTAGCATCAGCGTGCTAGCCCTTTTAGATCTATCGGCTGCCTTCGACACAATCGACCATAGCAACCTACTTGAACGACTGAAGACTGGCTACGGAATAGCAAGATCTTCTCTACAGTGGCTCGGCTCATATCTTACCAGTCGATACCAGTATGTTGACATTAATAACTCTTCATCAAAGCAAGTGCAATTATCTTGTGGGGTACCTCAAGGTTCAGTATTGGGACCCCTTTTATTTACACTGTATACAAAATCCCTTGGAAACCTCATCGATAGTTATAACATCCAGCACTACTTTTATGCTGATGACACACAGCTAATCGATAAATTTAACCTCAACTCTGTCAGCCAGCTCTCCACAATTGGTAATTTAGAAAGTTGCCTAAATGGTATCAAGAACTGGATGTCCGCCAACATGTTAAAACTTAACGATGACAAAACTGAGCTTCTTCTTATTGGACCTGATCACAGACTTAATACATGCACTGTGAAATCTCTCAAAATAGGCAATTCAGATATTCCGATATCAAATGTTGTAAAAAAATCTTGGCGTGTTCTTAGATTCAAACCTCAGTTTTGGCTCTCACATAAACAACATCTGCAAAATCTGTCATTTCCATCTCCGAAGAATAGGATCAATCCGTCACCTTATATCTGAAAGTGCAGCTGCTGCACTGGCTCGATCATTCGTGTTGTCCAGAATTGACTATTGCAATGCCATACTCTCTGGAGTAACTGATGAACAAATCTCCAAGTTGCAAAGGATCCAAAATCATGCTGCACGCATTGTCACTAAAGCTAGATCAAAATCACACATCACTCCCTTCTTAAATAATCTTCACTGGCTTCGAGTGTGCGAAAGAATTAACTTTAAAATTTTAACCCCACCCTAACCCTAACCCTAAGACATTAAATCAAACGGCACCTCAATATCTTCAGAATCTCTTGACACACTACAAACCAAATAGGTCACTGAGATCTGAGAGTAAATTATTGTTAGATGTCCCAGTTTATAAGATGAAGAAATTTGGTTCAAGGACTTTTCAATATCATGCATCAACTCTGTGGAATTCGCTACCACCTTCAATTCGAAAATGTGAAACATTGCCCATCTTTAAATCAAGTGTGAAAACCTGGATGTTTAGTCACTATAATAAATCCCACGTGAACACTTTCATGCGCCTAGAGCATCCCCAAGTGGGATGAATTGTTGCGCAATATAAATTTCGTTATTATTATTATTATTATTACATGGGAAAAAGTTACAGCTGGTCTAAAAGACGAGAATTAACATTAAAGTCAATGGGGCAATAATTAGTGTTCTGTGGCCTGTCTGTGTATGACAAGGCTGTGACTGATATGCCTTAGTTTTGAAAATATGATGACTAATTTGTCAGAAAATTTGTATAAAATGACTTGACTACAGAAAAACTAAAAAAAAATAAATTTAGAAAAAAATTTATCAAAGTTTTGGGAAAAATTGTGATTTTACTGCAAATTTTCCAATTTTCAGTTTTTATTTAATTTCTAACAGTAAGAAAAATATTTCAATGTCCAATTTTGGTGTATTCAGCCTCAGAAAGCACAGATAAAGTAAACAACATTGTAATTTCACCTAATTTTGTCTAAAAATCAGGAATATTAACAGAAAATCTCCAGATTCTCCCATTTCGATGTAAAAATTAATGCTTTCATACCTACTCAAATGACTCAAAATTTCTAAAAATGCCCTTATTTTCATTGCTAATGTAACTTAGACGGGATCTATAAGTTTGTCAAGTTTAGAAATAGCTCCAGCTTTCTTACAGAAAATGGAAAATTGGCAACACTGAGTTAATGATATTCACCAGATGGGTTTGTACAAAATGTTCAAAACAGGGGTAGGCTCAATTTGACCACTATTTTACCCAGAACAAGCATTTTTTTCTTCTTTGAAGCATTAAATTCTTGCATTTTCTTCATGTAGGAAGCACTATCCCAGTCTTTGTAGACATTTTTCACCCCATATTTCTGTTTAGAGGGGCTATGCCCAACCCCACCCGTTTTTATAAATGTGTTTTGAGATATTTAATTGCACCTGTGTTGACAATTAAATGATAATAATTGGAATTTTTTGTTGAATTACAGATGGGAATTTTATTTTTTGCCAATAAATGGTCATTTTGTACATTTCAAGGATTTCTGACCTTTTTTGTTCATAGTCAAACTTAGAACCTTGAGACATGTCAGGCCAGTAAGACCACACCCTGATACAGAACTGGTGTAGATGTGTAAATATCAGCTTAATGGTCAATATTTTCTTATCAAAATCTAGGATTTGTGGTGTTTGTAGCATTTATGTCACTTATAGAACAGTAAAATGTTAATTTTGCTCCTTTTCAGGCCTCTTTTATGTTGTCAATTTTGTCATAACTACCTTTTTGACTTCATTTTTTAAGGCAATTGATGTAAAGGTCCAGACATCTTGCTTCAGTACAATAATTGCAATAAAGATTTGTATGATGCCTCTGAGGTTTGAGATGATGAAAACATTAAACTATTTCCAAATTTGTGAAAATTGTGTATTCTGTGACCCTTTTTATTCTTCCAGCAGGGCCTATTTTAACCATAATTCATATTAATTGCGCCTATCTTAGCTTCTATGTACATATATTAGCCAGGGATGGTAAAACATATCTGTTAGACAGATTCCTTTGGTTATGTTAGCTCTGCAACCAAAGATAAGATTGAATCAGTCATTGACATTTTTAGGGGGTGGGGTTACATGTTTCAGTACAGACCTCTATAATTACAATCAATGCAATTGGTTTGTGATTTTTCTGTTTGCATATTGTCCAGGGTTTCCAAAAATATATTACTTGCCAGTCTGGCTATCTAAAAAAGTGGAAAATTATTGTTTTTTTTTGACAGATGCTACATGTAAATTTTATACATTTTTCATGACATGGCAGTAAAAAAATATATTTTTGATAAAAATTCCAAATTATGAGTGTTTTCTATGTAGTTTGTTTGTAACTTGTCTAATTTTTTCACACAGCTCAAATACTGCCTCTATTAAAAAAGATTTTTTAAATTTTAGCACAAAAGGCCCAGGGACCTGAGATGCACCGCTGTACTTAAAGCAGCATGTATACTTAAAGGGCCATCATTTTTGCAGTTATTCTTTGATTTTGATTTCCTTTCACCAGCATGTTGCTAGAACATATGGGAAGCAAATACAAAAGGCCTTTTGGTGATATCCGAAGTTTCACCCCTATATAGGACACAGATCACCAAATATTCATGGGCAGTCACCCACGGAGCAAGGGCGAAAGTTATTTTTAGTCCTTCTCTCCCTTTCCCTTTTTATACGCCCACATGGAAATGTGGTCGTATATTGCCGTCGCCCCTGTCCGTCCGTCGGTCCGTCTGTCCGTCCGTCCATCGTCCACAATTTCTTGTGAACGCACTAGAGGCCAGGGTTAATATCCGATTGACTTTAAATTTATACACAGTGTTTAAGGTCATGAGACGAAGAAGCCTATTGATTTTCAGCAATATCCGATAATTACTGCCAGAGTTATGACCCTTGATCACTTTGAAAAATCTTGTGAACGCTCTAGAGGCTAAAGTTAATATCCGATTGACCTTAAGTTTATACACAGTGTTTAAGGTCATGAGACGAAGAAGCCTATTGATTTTCAGCAATATCCGATAATTACTGCCAGAGTTATGACCCTTGATCACTTTGAAATATCTTGTGAACGCTCTAGAGGCTAAAGATAATATCCGATCGACCTTAAATTTATACACAGTGTTTAAGGTCATGAGACGAAGAAGCCTATTGATTTTCAGCGATATCCGATAATTACTGCCAGAGTTATGACCCTTGATCACTTTGAAAAATCTTGTGAACGCTCTAGAGGCTAAAGTTAATATTGGATTGACTTTAAATTTAAACACAGTGTTCAAGGTCATAATACGAAGAAGCCTATTGATTTTCAGCAATATCCGATAATTACTGCCAGAGTTATGACCCTTGATCATTTGAAATATCTTGTGAACGCTCTAGAGGCTAAAGATAATATCCGATCGACCTTAAATTTATACACAGTGTTTAAGGTCATGAGACGAAGAAGCCTATTGATTTTCAGCGATATCCGATAATTACTGCCAGAGTTATGACCCTTGATCACTTTGAAAAATCTTGTGAACGCTCTAGAGGCTAAAGTTAATATTGGATTGACTTTAAATTTAAACACAGTGTTCAAGGTCATAATACGAAGAAGCCTATTGATTTTCAGCAATATCCGATAATTACTGCCAGAGTTATGACTCTTGATCACTTTGAAAAATCTTGTGAATGCTCGAGAGGCTAAAGTTAATATCCGATTGACTTTAAATTTATACACAGTGTTTAAGGTCATAAGACGAAGAAGCCTATTGATTTTCACGGATTTCCGATAATTAATGCCAGAGTTATGGCCCTTGATCACTTCAAAAAATCTTGTGGATGCTCTAGAGGACAAAGATGATGTCCGATTGACATCAAATTTATACACAGTGTTTAAGGTCATGAGACGAAGAAGCCTATTGATTTTCAGCGATTTCTGATAATTAGTGCCAGAGTTGTGTCCCTTGATCACTTCAAAAATTCTTGTGGATGCTCTAGAGGCCAAAGTTAATATCTGATTGACTTTAAATTTACACACACTGTTTAAGGTCATGAGACAAAGAAGCCTACTGATTTTCAGCGATTTCAAATAATTACTTCCAGAGTTATCTCCCTTGATCACTTCAAAAAACCTTGTGACGCTACAGATGCCAAACTTATCATCCGATTGACTTCAGATTGATACACAGAGTTTAAGGTGTTGAAACGAATAAGTATTTTGATTTTCAATGAATTTTGATAACTGAACAGCTAAATCCATGATGTTAAATGTTTCCTATACTAATTGTTAGCGTGGGGCAAAACTTTATAAAAAGCAAACAAATTCTAATGATTTTCAGATAATTACAAAATGAGTTGTTACTCTTAATCAGATTTTAGTGGATAACAAATGTTTCATTCCCAAAAAAACTAAAAATATGCGACAACCCTTGTTGACTGCCCGGACGATTTAGCTGCTGTGGGCGTATGTTTCGTTGCCTGGCAACCTATCTTTCCCCCTTTTGCATGGCGATTTTTGTTTAATTTTTGGTGTAGAATCGAAGAAAAGGGTTTGAAAATACATTTTCTGCCAGGTTTTGGTGAATATTCATGATTTTGAGGCGGAAGGATACAAGAGTTGTGAGGTTATTGCAAGGTTAGCTGTCTCTACTTCCAGCTTGTCTATCTCAAGTTTTTCATGAAGAACCTCATACATGCTTTTGGGCAAGAGTCTGCCACATGTTGCTCCATCTGTGGCAGAAAGCGTTTTTCCCAACGAATATTTGGGAAAAAGTTACAGCCGGTCTAAAAGACGAGAATTAACATTAAGTCAGTGGGGCAATAATTAGTGTTCTATGGCCATACAATGAGATCTCGTGGCTGGTACATCGAAACAACAAAAATGTCGAAAGTGAAAATAAAAAACCTCGGAAAAACCGATGCTATTTTTGGCATTTATCTAGTCTTGATTATCAATGTTCAATTTTAATTTGTAAATTTGCGGCTGGTCGTCGACGTCTATAGCAATCGGTAGATTTACAAAATGGCAGACGACGCAGTTGAAGTTGGAAGTTGAAGCGACCACTTCGGAGATACTGGTCAAAGTTAAATTTTATGTAGACTGTGTAGAAGAAACGTAGCTACCAAGAATGGAAACACAAGTAATTTGTACGCTCTCTTCTCGGGTTTTAATATTTTGAAGAAGACATAATTTATCACGTCTTGTGTTATTAGGGTTTCACACTGCGTAGCTTGTGTGAAACACTATTGTTTTTGTTAAAATTATTATTCTTATTATTCTTATTATTATTATTATTCAGATTCCAATTTGAATAGATCTCAGCAACTACGTGTCGCATCGTTACGATTTCTTCGGTTTTACTGGGAAAGTGGGTGTGACTTAGAGGATAAAGCTATTTTGAACGTTCTGTGCCAATGCGAAATGTCCGAAATCACCAAAGTTATCGTTTTTATACGCCCACATAGAAATGTGGACGTATATTGCCGTCGCCCCCGTCCGTCCGTCTGTCCGTCGGTCCGTCCGTCCGTCCGTCCGTCCATCGTCCACAATTTCTTGTGAACGCACTAGAGGCCAGGGTTAATATCCGATTGACTTTAAATTTATACACAGTGTTTAAGGTCATGAGACGAAGAAGCCTATTGATTTTCAGCAATATCCGATAATTACTGCCAGAGTTATGACCCTTGATCACTTTGAAAAATCTTGTGAACGCTCTAGAGGCTAAAGTTAATATCCGATTGACCTTAAATTTATACACAGTGTTTAAGGTCATGAGACGAAGAAGCCTATTGATTTTCAGCAATATCCGATAATTACTGCCAGAGTTATGACCCTTGATCACTTTGAAATATCTTGTGAACGCTCTAGAGGCTAAAGATAATATCCGATCGACCTTAAATTTATACACAGTGTTTAAGGTCATGAGACGAAGAAGCCTATTGATTTTCGGCGATATCCGATAATTACTGCCAGAGTTATGACCCTTGATCACTTTGAAAAATCTTGTGAACGCTCTAGAGGCTAAAGTTAATATTGGATTGACTTTAAATTTAAACACAGTGTTCAAGGTCATAATACGAAGAAGCCTATTGATTTTCAGCAATATCCGATAATTACTGCCAGAGTTATGACCCTTGATCACTTTGAAATATCTTGTGAATGCTCTAGAGGCTAAAGATAATATCCGATCGACCTTAAATTTATACACAGTGTTTAAGGTCATGAGACGAAGAAGCCTATTGATTTTCAGCGATATCCGATAATTACTGCCAGAGTTATGACCCTTGATCACTTTGAAAAATCTTGTGAACGCTCTAGAGGCTAAAGTTAATATTGGATTGACTTTAAATTTAAACACAGTGTTCAAGGTCATAATACGAAGAAGCCTATTGATTTTCAGCAATATCCGATAATTACTGCCAGAGTTATGACCCTTGATCACTTTGAAAAATCTTGTGAACGCTCTAGAGGCTAAAGTTAATATTGGATTGACTTTAAATTTAAACACAGTGTTCAAGGTCATAATACGAAGAAGCCTATTGATTTTCAGCAATATCCGATAATTACTGCCAGAGTTATGACCCTTGATCACTTTGAAATATCTTGTGGATGCTCTAGAGGACAAAGATGATGTCCGATTGACATCAAATTTATACACAGTGTTTAAGGTCATGAGACGAAGAAGCCTATTGATTTTCAGCCATTTCTGATAATTAGTGCCAGAGTTGTGTCCCTTGATCACTTCAAAAATTCTTGTGGATGCTCTAGAGGCCAAAGTTAATATCTGATTGACTTTAAATTTACACACACTGTTTAAGGTCATGAGACAAAGAAGCCTACTGTTTTTCAGCGATTTCAAATAATTACTTCCAGAGTTATCTCCCTTGATCACTTCAAAAAACCTTGTGACGCTACAGATGCCAAACTTATCATCCGATTGACTTCAGATTGATACACAGAGTTTAAGGTGTTGAAACGAATAAGTATTTTGATTTTCAATGAATTTTGATAACTGAACAGCTAAATCCATGATGTTAAATGTTTCCTATACTAATTGTTAGCGTGGGGCAAAACTTTATAAAAAGCAAACACATTCTAATGATTTTCAGATAATTACAAAATGAGTTGTTACTCTTAATCAGATTTTAGTGGATAACAAATGTTTCATTCCCAAAAAAACTAAAAATATGCGACAACCCTTGTTGACTGCCCGGACGATTTAGCTGCTGTGGAAGTATGTTTCATTGCCTGGCAACCTATCTTTGAAAATATTGCAGTAATTTTAACAATAATCATTGGATTTTAACTTTCGATACATTTTGGCATAGCCTGAGACAGGGCACATAGCTACGCTACTTTCGATTTTTGATTTTCGGCAAATCTTCGAAGATATTTGGCGCCAAATTTCAAAAATTTAAAATTTTACAAAAAACTTTTTTTATTTATAAATATTTTTTAGTCGTATTGTGCACAGAATTAAAGAGTCATCTGACTAGTGCAAAAATGTTAAAAAATTTTGTCTCAGTAATTTTCCTTGGCCGCCATTGGCTAATTCAGTTTTTCAGTCCTAGATTAATTTTTTATTGTTCGATTTGTATAAAACAAAGTTCATATGCTTCGTTGTATCAATTGTCATTTTTTTTATTACCGATAATGTTATCTGTCGGCACCGGAAGTGGCATAATTTTACCAAAAACTACAATTTTGACAGTTATTTTCTTATTTCGAAAACAAATATTATTTTTTTGAAAAATTATATGACTCAAAGAGTGTGCCCTTTCCAGGCGAAAAAAATGTAGGAAGCATTTTTTTTAATTTCGATTTCATTTTCGAGCAAATTCGATTAAGAGGCTAAAAATGGTGTAAAATGGACCTATTTACAACCTATTCAGGCTTTTCAGATTTTAAAATATTTCTTCGTAACTTTTATAAACTTGTAGCTATAATCCATACGAAGAAAATGTATGTTAAAATTCGTTTGTAATATAAGCAGTTACCAAGAAATGGGCAGTTCTGTACATGTCACTGTTTTCGTTATTTTGCCTGTAAAATAGTCAATTATTATTGGATTTTTATAAAAGTGACATCATTTGATTCAAAAAGCATGTAGCGTCATATCAAGTTGATTACAATTTAAAATTGACACCGGAAGTGACATCATTTGGTCAAAAACTGCATTTTAAACTTTTTAAATCAATGTTTTATTCAACCAAGAATAACTTAATATGTATTAATAATTTTAACTTTTGGTTTAAATTCACATATAAACAAAACTCATATGGTCATATAGATATCATAAAATTGTTTCTAACTTGTTCGGTTGCCGAGAAATAGACGGTTTTCTACAAGTCACTTTTGAAGGTTTCGGGGCCATAAAAGTGTCAATTATTATTCGATTTTCATAAACGTTTCACCGTGTTATACCTAATGCCATTTGGGATTTCATACAAGTAATTTAAGATTTTCATTATCACCGGAAGTAACGTCATTTTGGCAAAAACTGTATTTTTAGCCTTCAAAACAGATATTTTATTCAAATGAGTCTTTTTTGAAATTTTTTTTAAATTATGGTATTTGATGCTAATCAACAAATAGAATGAACCCATACGATCATACAGATACCACAAAATGGTTTGTAACTTGTACGGTTGCAGAGAAATAGCAGATTTTCTACAAGTCACTTTTCAAGTTTTTTGGTCTTTAAAAGTGGCAATTATTATTCGATTTACATAAAATTTTCACTATATGATATCGTATGCCATTTCTGATTTCATAAGACTAATTGAACATTTTCATTAACACAGGAAGTAATTTAATTTTGTCAAGATCATTTACAAGTAACAAATGTATAAAATGACTTGATATTGCTGGATTGATTGGTTGATTCTGCGTCCATTTTATTTGTGTGCAATGTTAATTTGGAAACCTGTTTAGTGGTTACGCTGGTACCGGAAGTGACATATGTTCAAGGGTAACTTGGCACCGGAAGTGACATGTTTAAGAGTAACTTGGCACCAGTGAAACCCGTCATTCCTGCATGCAGGTCTAGTTTCATTTTAAAATCTAAGATTAACAAGCGTGGTTCGTAAACTCGGGGTTTACCCCAGTTCATTACAAAACTAAATGGTTTTTTTTTTTTTAGAATTTAATTCTATTTTAAAACCCTTCAACTGCAGTCGTGTTTTGTTTAATTTTTTATATAGTTGTTTGGTGATACAAAACTGAAAATAACTGTTAGTGTGGATGAATTATTGATAAATGTTATATTGTAACAAAATTAATTTCATTATTCACTTTTGTGTTTATATACATGTGCTGATTATAAAATAAAAAGTGTTTTGTTTCTGAAGAAGTAGGCGTAATTGGCTGTAATATGATCAACTGTTTTTCTGAACTCGGAACGGAGCATGACATGGTTCTAGTTAAATAAAATATATATTTAGTATGATGCAGGATGATTAATTAAAACAACCAGTAAGGTAATAAACTCAAGGGGTGCCTCATTGCTGTTGGAGAGGATTAGCACCCCCTTTTGTAAGGCTTTTCGACAACACTTGCTTGGTGCACCAAAATATCGCAATACTGACAATATATTGAGTAATTTTGAAAAAATATCGCAATATTAAAATTTTCAAATACTGTTCAGCCCTAGGTGAGGTTGAATTTCGTGAAAATCAGACCAAAACTGATGGTATATCAAGGTTGTAGACCCTGTAGAGGTCACAATTTGAATCTGATTTTGATGAATCTTAAAATCGTCGGTGGGCGATCAAAACCTCGTATATCGGATTTTATAAGTTTTCAGGAGGGACAAAAAACTATCTACGGTCCCGGATTTTTTATTGAATGTGATTATATTTCTAATTTATGAACTAAATTGTGGAAAATAAAATATGGGAAGGTTATTTTTTGGATAATTTTAAGGGTTTATGTGCTCTGGCTATATACGACATTTTGTCTTGTTAAATTGGCGGCGTATGTGACATACGACGTTTTGATCCTAAATATAAGCCAGTTTTGGGTATATACGACGTTTTGTTCTTAATACGGTAACCTATTTACACAGATTATTTTTTTTTTATTAAGCTAAGTTACCTAGTACAGTGGCGGACGCAGGATGCTTTTTTATACGCCCACATTTTCATGTGGACGTATTATGTCGTCGCCCCTGTCCGTCCGGACGTCCGTCCGTCCGTCCGGACGTCCGTCCGTCCACAATTTGTTTGTGGACTCTCTACAGGTCACAATTCTTATCCGATTTTGACGAAACTTGAAATATAGGTTTATCCCCAAAAGTTCTCGGCTGCTTTCGATATTGGCATGTATCGGATCAAAACTTCATGGATTATGGCCCCTGATTGTACGAAAAATCACGTTTTTAGCTTGTGGACCCTATGGAGGTCACAATTTTGAACCGATTTTGATGAAACTTGACATGCATGTTTGTAACCCAAAGATCCGGGTTCCTTTCGATATTTGCGGCTTACGGAATGTAATTTCCTGAATTATGGCCCCTGATTGTCCGAAAAATCACCCTTTTTAGCTTGTGGTCCCTCTGGAGGTCACAATTATTATTCGATTTAAAAAACCGTTTGATTATATCACCGTTACACCCTAAGGAAGGTTGAGTTCGAATTTCGGGAAAATCGGACGAAAATTGCCATACAAAATGGCCGCCGTTTGTACGCGAATACTGTTAAAAAATGGTATATCAAGGTCGTGGACCCTGTGGAGGTCACAATTTTGATTCGATTTTGATGAAACTTGAAATTCATGGTTATAACCCAAAGATCTTGCTTCCTTTCGATATTTGCGCATATCGGATCGTAACTTCCTGAATTAAGGCCCCTGATTATATGCAAAATCACCTTTTTTTTAGCTTGGAGGTCACAATTATTATTCGATTTAAAAAAACGTTTGATTATATTACCGTCACACCCTAAAGAAGGTTGAGTTCGAATTTCGGGAAAATCGGACGAAAATTGCCATACAAAATGGCCGCCGTTTGTACGCGAATACTGTTAAAAAATGGTATATCAAGGTTGTGGACCCTGTGGAGGTCACAATTTTGATTCGATTTTGATGAAATTTGAAATTCATGGTTATAACCCAAAGATCTTGCTTCCTTTCGATATTTGCGCATATCGGATCGTAACTTCCTGAATTATGGCCCCTGATTATACGCAAAATCGCCTTTTTTTTAGCTTGGAGGTCACAATTATTATCCGATTTAAAAAAACGTTTGATTATATTACCGTTACACCGTAAGGAAGGTTGAGTTCGAATTTCGGGAAAATCAGACCAAAATTGTCATACAAAATGGCTGCCGTTTGTACGCGAATACTGTTAAAAAATGGTATATCAAGGTTGTGGACCCTGTAAAGGTCACAATTTTAATTCGATTTTGATGAAACTTGAAATTCATGGTTATAACCCAAAGATCTTGGTTCTTTTCAATATTTGCGCATATCGGATCGTAACTTCCTGAATTATGGCCCCTGGTTATACGCAAAATCCCCCTTTCTTTAGCTTGTGGTCCCTCTGGAGGTCACAATTATTATCCAATTTAAAAAAACGTTTGATTATATCACCGTTGCACTGTAAGGAAAGTTGAGTTTGAATTTCAGGAAAATCGGACCAAAATTGACAGACAAAATGGCCGCCGTTTGTACGCGAATACTGTTAAAAAAATGATATATCATGGTTGTGGACCCTGTATAGGTCACAATTTTAATTCGATTTTGATGAGGAAGGTTGAGTTCTAATTTCGTGAAAATCGTACCAAAATTGCCGGACGAAATGGTCGCCGTTTGTACGGGAATAGTGTAAAAATATGGTATATCATGGTTGTGGACTCTCTACAGGTCACAATTCTTATCCGATTTTGATGAAAAGTCACATTTCTAGGTTGTGTACCGTCACACCATAATCATTGTCGGCTTCGAATTTCATTAATATCAGACTGGAACTGACCAACTAAATGGCTGCTCCCAATACAGTATGAAATACAGGACTTAAAGATGTAGGAAAAATCACTTTAGGTATTGCTTGTTCTCTGTCCATCTCTCGAAAATGTGGGCGTATCCTGCCTGGCAGTGCCAGCCTATCTTTTATATCGGGCGGAGGGGGCTTTCGGAGAAAATCGGGGAAAAATCGGAGTGTCAGTGGTGAATTGCAAAGCTTATCTGCACCCGAATATAACACTCAATTGCATCAGCCGTATCACACCAACAAAATGCTTAAATTTACACATTTAGTGGAAACTGAATAATGAGTTAATTTGTCATATAAGGGGGTGGGTTGGGCTCCTCGATCTGCTACTGACCCAGTTGAGTAAGTTACCCGGGGCCACAACATCCACCATATAACCCAAGGTCATGATAGCCACTACACAATTCAAGGTAAGGTAAGTTACTCGGGACAGTGGTATCCACTACATAACCCAAGGTTAAGTAACCTATCGGGCTATAATTTTCGCAACATAATTCAAGGCAAGTAACCCTGGGCCATAATATCCAAGACATGATCCAGGGTAACTAATCCAGGGCTATAATATCCACAACATAGTTCAAGGTAAGTTGCCCAGGTCTACTACCTTGTCTGCGATATCACCTCGGTGGAAGCGGACGTTAAATTAAGCTATTTCACACACATGCAGGTAAGTTTTCTGGTAGCTAAATACGCTTCGGTCGATTCTGGTACGTAAATATAGCCTTAGATCTGGATGATATTGACTACACAATCTAAGATAAGATATCAAGGGTCGTGATATTTACTCCATAAAAATGAGTTCAAAACAAAACCCAAGGTATGTATAGAAATGTTTTGAGAAAAGCTATCCAATTAGACTCTTTCAAAATTGTATGTAGACGATTCTCTATTCTTGGATTTATTTCTCTTTTCGGTCGACCCATCTGTACACCACTTTTTCTTAGAGAGCAAACGTCGATAAAAACATATTCTGATTGTAACCTGTCATTGTTTTTAATTAAGTGGTAATGGTAATTAGTTTGCTTTCAGTTTCTGTATGTCTTTTCTTCCATTTCGCATACGGTTCTATCCTTGACATTACATTTCTTTACAACCAGAATGCTTCAAATACACTACATCTGTCACCCTCTATATTTGAACATAATTTGCTAGGATTTGGAGATTTACACTTTAATGTATAGGACGGTGGTTTAAGTGTTTTTCCTAATCTCGTAGTAGCTTACTTGCAATGTCCATCATTATGAGTTAAACCCATGTATGGTTTACCATGCAAGCGTAATAGTTGGTTGTTGTTCTTAAACCAAACTGCTAGATCAGAGCACCCCTTTTTAGCTCTTTTAATATCTCAGCTGATATTGATTCTTCAGTGGATTCTATGTAATTACGACTATAGCTGAAATGTCAGACGATGACAATCCCGTAACTCTCAACAGATGATTAGACCGAGTAAGTACTAGTTACTGGAAGTGATACTGGGGGTTGTGAGTACCGGTTACTAGAGGTGATGCTTGAGCGAGGTAAGTACTAGTTACCGGGGGTGATGCGGGGGGGGGGGGGGCCAGTTACTAGAGGTGATGCTTGAGCGAGGTAAAGTACTAGATACCGGATGTGATGCGGGGGGTTGTAAGGACCGGTTACTAGGGGTGATGCTTGAGCGAGGTAAGTACTAGTTACTGGGGGTGATGCTGGAGGCTGTAAGTACCAATTATTAGAGGTGATGCTTGAGCGAGGTAAGTACTTGTTCCGGGGGTGATGCGGGGGGTTGTAAGTACCGGTTAGTAGAGGTGATACTCGAGCGAGGTAAGTACTAGTTACCGGAGGTGATGCTGGGGGGTTGTAAGTACCGGTTACTAGAGGTGATGCATGAGCGAGGTTAGTACTAGTTACCGCAGGTGATGGTGGGGGGTTGTAAGTAGCGGTTACTAGAGGTGATGCTTGAGCGAGGTAAGTACTAGTTACTGGGGGTGATGCTGGAGGTTGTAAGTAGCGGTTACTAGAGGTGATGCTTGAGCGAGGCAAGTACTAGTTACCGGAGGTGATCTGGGGGGGTTGTAAGTACCGGTTACTAGAAGTGATGCTTGAGCGAGGTAAGTACTAGTTACTGGGGGTGAAGCTGGGGGGTTGTAAGTAGCGGTTACTAGAGGTGATGCTTGAGCGAGGCAAGTACTAGTTACCGGAGGTGATCTGGGGGGGGGGGGTTGTAAGTACCGGTTACTAGAGGTGATGCTTGAGCGAGGCAAGTACTGGTTACCGGAGGTGATGCTGGGGGGGGGTAAGTACCGGTTACTATAGGCGGTGATTGAGCGAGCTCAGTACTGGTTACCAGAGGTGATGCTGAAAGGATGTAAGTATTGGTTACTATAGGTGGTGATTGAGCGAGCTCAGTACTGGTTACTATTGGTGGAACTTGAGAGAGAAGGATCCGAATAATTCTTTGTAATGAGTACCTGAAACAAATAAGAAGAATAATAATAAAAAAGGAAACAGTTTGACATACATACATCAACAACGGGTGGTGGGGAGTAATAGTAACGGGGATGCGAGAGAGTTGGGAAAGGGATATAAAATAAGGTAATTTCGGGAATAACATGGTTAAATTTTCATTTGAATAAGTTGTGTCGTCTTTGGCTTTGGAAGGAGACTGGAGGACCCTGATAAACCCCCCGAAGTTAGGCAGACGACCTACTCCTTTTCACCTAGAGATTGGGTTCGATGTGACCATGCCACTTGACTCAATGACAGACCTTATGATTTAAAGCGCACACGTTAGACACAACCCACCTTCCCCTCACCGGCGGGTAACTTGATAAAGTATTAATGCCTGTATTCCACTTAACCGGTATGTACTGACTCATGTCCTTTAGTTCAGTTGATATGTCAGATTCGAACTACTTTTAACGCAAAGCCTGCAGCGTTTAATTGATTAGATCAACCAATTTCACTTTCTTGGTCCTTCAAGCTGGTCCTTTAGGTGATCTGGTTCGTTGAGTGTCTATCAGTTCAAGAATATTGGGGGTGTTAGGAGGTCGTCTAGATTTGGGACACAGTATTATACGTTTCACTCCTTTTCTAAAGTGAATTCCTCACTGATTTAGACTCGAAACGCTACTATACTAATATGTCAAAATATACAATATCCATCTGTGCAATTAAATTCTTACCTTGTTGGTGTCCTGAAGCCTGCGTCGACGTCAATAGGAGATACGACGTTTTGGTTCTTAAAAACCACGTGACTGTGAAAGATGTTTTATGACAATAGGAGATACGATGTTTTGGTTCTTAAAAAACACGTGACTTTGAAAGATGTTTTATGACAATAGGAGATACGACGTTTTGGTTCTTAAAACCCACGTGTCTTTGAAAGATGTTTCATGACAAATTGGCGTATATAAGATACGACATTTTGGTTTGTAGAAAATTTCACGAATCAGAATACGACGTTTAGTCACATGCCTATAACTTGAGTTCTAACTGGATTACAACTACCGCGAATAGAGCATTCGACGCGCCATTAAAATACGATTCTAACCATGTAAAAAACGTTTTTGGCGCCAAAATCGATATACGAGGTTTTGATCGCCCACCGACGAAGTGCATGTTTATAATTCAAAGATCTTGGTTCTTGATATTTGCGCAGATTGAATTGTAACTTTCTGATTATGGCCCCTGATTGTACTAAAAGTCACCTTTTTAGCTTGTGGTTCCTCTGGAGGTCACAACTATTATCCGATTTTAAAAAGCATTTGATTGTATCACCCTTTCACTGTAATGAAGGTTGAGGTCGAATTTCATAAAAATCAGACAAAAACTGCCGAAGAAAATGACTGCCGCTAATAGTGTAAAAATATGATATATCAAGGTTGCGGACCCTGTAGAATTAAAAAACCGTTACACATTAATGATGGTTGAGTGATTTTTTTGAAAATCGATAATTGAACAGCTAAATCCATAATATTAAATGTTTCATATACCGTACTTAACCGTACTTAACGTTAGCATGGGGCAGAACTTTATAAAAAACAATTTTCTGATAATTACTTAATATGCAACAACTCTTGTTGACTGCCCGAACAATTTAGCTGCTGTCTTAGCTTATGTTTCGTTGCCTGGCAACTTATTTTTTTTTTCTTTACTAACTACGAGACAACTGATTGGTACACACAAAATGGAGTTTGTAACGCAATGCAGAAGTGTCACCATCTTGAAATGTGAAAAATCTACAGGGCTTTTTTGATATTTTACTTACAGGCACAGTTATATATTCTGAATTCTTGAGGGAATGCCTAAAAAATTTTCAGAGCAGAATTTTGATTTAGGGCAACTGCTAGTCAAAATATTGAATTGAATGTGAGAAATAGTGAAAATGTACATTAACAGGCATGTAAAAAACAGAATAGACTGTAGTTAATTAAATTTGTTTCCTATTTCTGAACTTAATACATTTCAGGGTAGTGTAACCAGCTGGGTCCTGAGTACAATTGGTAGTTCATAAATAAAGTCTTTACTTTCCTCTTATTGATTTATTGATCATCTTAAAGGATGGAATACTTTTCCATAATGACGACATGACAACATAAGTTCAATTACATAAATCACACAAATTTTAAGGTTATTCAAGAATCAGTCAATGTATCAAATTACAAGAATTCTCTCCTCCCTATAAGCTTTAAGGTTTGTGAGTCCTTTTGTAAAATAATTTAACTAAATTTGAATGTGGAAAGTGGTAAAGGATGTCCACAAAGATCTGAAAGTAGACGTGACATATATATTATTACTTAGTTATCTCCCTTCCTAGGGGCAAGTTTTTGAGGGTACGTGAAAAACTGATTACTAAAAATTGAATCCAATTACAAGAAATAACACAATGTCACTAAAATGTTTTCTAAATAGTTCTGATTAGAACACGTAACTGTTTCTTTGACACAAGCTTGAAATAGTGCAATTTTAACCATCGGTAAAATTAGACTTGCGACCAGCACGCCTAGGTGGTAACAGTTCCTTTTCTCCTGCGGTGTTGTGTGGTTGCAACCTAGCTAATGGTCGTGGGGTCTTTGGCCCTCCAGTGTCATGGTTCGTAGGAGTAGACGGTCGGGGTTGTACCGCCTGGACTAGTGGGGTTGTATCAGTTTCGACGGCTGGATCCAGGGTTTGTTGTGGTGGAGGCAACTCAGGTTCCATTGTTATTGTTGCATCAGGGATGGTAAACTACATAGGATTAGGTGCTGGTAACAACTTTGGATGTTGTATATGTTCATGAGTTAGAGATGTTGATTTGAGACACTTTAACTCAACTGCTTTCACAGGAAGATCAGCTGGCTTACTGAGAAATGGAGTGAACTTTCTCAAGTACTGTCTGTTACGTACTAGGGTAACCCTACCTGCCTACCCGTGCCATCAACTCTCACCACATATTGGTGAAATTGCTGCACTTCAATCACAACACCTGTGTGCTCCCATCGCCTGGGCTGGTTTCCAACAAGATTTTTAATAAATACGTGGTCTCCAATTTGCAGTGGGTTTAATTTACGAATATGTTCTGTCCATTTTCATGTTCCCTGGAGTGGCGCTTCACCAAAGTCCTCTCACGATGAAAGATTAACTCCTTCCAAGTCTCATGTGGTTGATAACGGCCCATCAATATCGGAATTGGATCACGAGTTGGTCGGCCAAACAGGATCAGCGCTGGTGAAGCCTTCGTTTCTGGATAAATAGAGTTTCTGTAGACAAGTAACACTCTCTGAAATTGTCATTGTCTAAAGAGCCTGTTACCAATGTGTTATCTACGAGCATACGTTTAACAGTTTTAACAGCGAGTTCAGCATGTTGGTTCGCGACTGAGCAAAGCCTGTGCCTGACGCCCCACTTCCATAGAAACTCTTGTGTCTTAACAGCCGTGATCTGTGTACCACCATCTGTCGTCAACTCCTTAGGAATGCCGAAGGTAACAAATGTCTCTCGAAGACGTTTAAGTAGTCCCTCTGCACCAGACTCAGATTTGTAAACCATCGGCCAGTTAGAGTATCTGTCCACGATCACAACATAGTCTGTGTTGTTGTAAGTGAAATAGTCAGCACAGATTTGTTGAAACAGGAACTCAGGTGGCACAATGTCCATGGGGGCTGCATGGGGTTTGATTTGGCTATTTTGTGGCAGTGTAAAAATTGGTCTCTTACTCTGGCAATGTCAACAGTGATATCTGGCCAATATACTGAGTCCACAGCCCTTGGTGTGCAGCATGAAGTGCGTTAACTACTGTTGGAATTACGACACGATGACCCACAAGTACCACATTATCCACTACACACATACTGGGCAATAAAAGATGGTAAGCTCTCAATTCAGGCAGCATATCTCTGATATCCTCTGGAAATCCGTGTTCTATGAAATGAACAAGGTTACAAAGAATCAGGTCAGACACCGTAGCTTCACGAAGCATGTCCCATGTAACCACTGCCAATATGGATTCATCACCAGCGTCATCATTATCATCCATCTGCTGATACAAACTAGTGAGCACATCATGGAGAGAAATGGGCTCATCAGCAAGGGATTGAAGTTCTGCTGGGTCTCCTGGGAGTTCGAGACGTTCTGGGTTACCTGCTGGATAGCGTGATGCAGCATCAGGACCAAGGTTTTTCTTTGCTGGCACATGGACAATAGTGTCTTCTCTTTGAGATTAAAGATACATTATGGGAGATAAGATAAAGAGTTGGCAGTTCTCACTATAATAGTTTAAAACTATATAGTGTAAATGTAATTTGCTGAAAATTTCAGTCAAATTGATCCACTATAGGCCGAGAATGGAATGCTTGAAATTTCTGAATAGCCTCGGTCATCATTACTAAAATCATTAATAAAAACAGAGTAACGGTTGTCTCGATTATCCATTGTTGTGATTTAATTACAATGGCCTTTCAACGGTATATTTGAATCTAATCCAGCTTACATCGAAGGCTAGCCTTCGAGAGTTTATTATGGTCTGGATAAGTTAATTAATGTCTAATTAATAACATTTCAGGCCTAAGGAAACACGTAATAGGCAGATTTTGCTCTTGCATAATGCAAGTTTAAGTAAGCGTCTATTAGCAATCTCAGTGAGTGAGCGATCATTTAGGATCTGTAGGAGTGGCTTATGATCTGTGGCAATGATGAGGTCTTTGCATCCCAGTACATAGTAACGTGTTTGATGCAGAGCATACACGACAGCCGAGGCCTTACCTTCAATGGCAGCGTACCTACTCTCTGCAGGATAAGTAAATCTGCTCCCAACAAGATAAAGTTTCCAACCATCAGGACAACACGCAGGGGTTCTGGAAGCACATGTACAGTATTTCTGCATCATGAAGAATCCAATTCCATCAACTGACCAATCCGAGGAGAGGCATGTCAATCAAGCAGGATCAAACAAGCAGACACCATCCCTCACTTCTTGTATTATAGCATCTTTAGACTGACGGAATGCACTAGTGAGATCGTCTGTCCGCTGTCCACTCAAATTTTACAGAGAGTTTTAGCAAAGTGCGGAATGGTTTCATATGTTTTGTTCTGGCGAAAGCATGGACACCCTGGTTGATGAGTCCAAACCATGCCCTTGCCCCGGTGATATCCGAAGGGATCGTGAAATTATGAACAGCATCAATAAACTTGGCACAAGGTCGGATATTGGTGGGTGTAATTGTCAAGCCTGCAAAATCCCTGTTGTCTTGTGCAAATTGAAACTTGCCAGGATTAAGTGTGATTCCATTTCTTGCACACATGTCAATGTACTCACATGTCTGGAAAAAAACAGCCTTAATAGAGTCTGCCCAAATACAGGTATCATCAACACATTTAACCTTGTCGAAATTGGAGATGATAGCATCGAATCGCTGAGTGTAGGCATCACCACTGGCTAGAAATCCCTGAGGAGCTACTTTGTAGCGATATCAACCCCACGGCGTGATGAAGGTGGTGAAGTGCCGATCCTCCTCACGGATAAACACAGAATGGTATCCGTTCCATGTATCTGTCACAGGTTTCTTTGTATTCTGTGTAACTTTATCAGCAAGATGAAATGGGCTGGGCACATGGTGTGTTTGACGGACAGAATACAAGTCAACAGTTTTCTTCTGTGGTGACCACCATCCTTGAACACCAAGTTGTAGGTCTGTGGGACTCACTCGCTCGAGCACACCAATGCGGACATCTCTTTCAAGGTCAGCGTGCACCTTTTCTTGCCAGTGGATAGGTACTAACGCTGGTTTACGAACAGCAACCGGTTTAGCATCAGGGTCATTGTGAAGTTGAAGTGGGTCACAAGACATAAGCGGCAATGGTTGATGCTCACAAACATTGAATACAGTTGATCCATAGTACTCAAGCAACCACTTCTTCAGGTTGTCAACATTCTCGTCTGTGCCATCTAGCCCAGGTCGAAGCTCCATTGGCAGCAGTGGGGGCTCATTTTGCTGTCTTGAACAGGAGCATGGTACATCAACAGGAACATGACTGGAGGCAGCAATCTCAGAAGAATTTATGTCGCAGATAGGAAATTCTGTGAGGCAAGAGCTTCTCTGCAGAGAAAAGGCTTATTCATTGTTTCAGAGACATAGCATAGTAGCCTATACAGGTCACAATTCTATGGAATACAATTACTGCTTATTACTGAGCGACGTTTCGACTAGGCTTCTCAAGTCGTTATCAAGCAATGATAAAATCTGTTACAACACCTCAACAGGCAACACCCACATATTAAATTCACAATGGAAACCGAAAATAATAACCAACTACCCTTCCTCGATGTTTGTGTATCTAAAACCAACAATTTGATCCGTACCAGTGTCTACAGGAAACCAACCAACACCAACTAATATATTCACTTCAAATCCAACCACCCGAATAGCATCAAATCGGCCACAATTTCAACTCTGGTGAACCGTGCATAAAAGATATGTGATCCTGAGAGCCTCTCCAAGGAAATTGATCATCTCAAACATGTCTTCACAAATTTCAACGGCTATCCAGAGAAGTTTGTGACAAACACCATTAAAAAGACCCTGTCGGCAAGTGCAGCTAAACCAAAACCCCCGACTGCCCCAGTCAGAATCTTCCTTCCATTCAATGGCCAAGTCTACTACCAAATCAAATGGCTACTAATGCATCAGCCAAAAAGCAACATCACCAAAGATATATTAAGAGCTAATGGTAAACTAAATCCAACACAATCGCCACAACCAAAGGGATGTGTTTATCAGATAGTATGCAATTGTGGAATTGGTTACATCGGTGAGACAAAGAGTCAATTGAATAAAAGGATAGATCACCACAAGTCGAAAGCGGCAACCAACAACTCCGCTGTAGCTGAACACTTGAACTCCAACCCTCGCCACATAGTTCAATGGTCCAACGTAAAATCGCTATGCAAAAACATCAACAACAAGAGAGAGCGCCGATTGCTTGAAGCCATTCAAATACGACGACACAAACCCAAGATGAACAGAGATCGAGGATTGTTCCACCCCAGGGCGTATGACACTCTTATCGCATACTTAATCGAGGGCTAAGCATAACTATTTTATTTCAATCATACTCAATACTTAACAATATTCAAGTTTAAGAATAAATTTTTAAGTCTGTAATAACACTACAATTTGCAAAATAAAAATCAATAATTGTCAACTATTTTTACTTTTATATTATTTTATTTTTGCTTTTCAGGCCTGCTGTTATTGTAATTTAAGCACTTAATATACTATTCAAAAAAAGTAGGGGATATTTGATTTTGGTGGCATAATACTAAAATATGCAAATGACTACGGAAAAAGTCAATATAGAACCTAACAGAAGAAATATTTCCAGTTACATGTGACGCCCAAACGCACCAATAGCTACCGCATGGAATGCAGGTGATGCTTACGATCATCATGGGGGTCCAACCCAAGATTTGCACGACTCTGACTTTGAATGTTACAGTCATTGTGGAAACATCAGTTTAATTGTTTTAGTGACCAGAAAACAAATTTTGATATGCGTCGGCTTACCCAAAATGAAAGGTTACATGCCCTTGGCATGCTACAGATCGGCACAACACAGGCGGTTGTGGCGCGGACGATGAATGTTTCCCAATTTGTCATAAGCAGGCTATGGTCCAGATACTGTGATACACAATCTGTACAGGACAGACCACGCTCAGGTCGACCAAGGGCGACAACTCAAGCTCAGGATCGATTTATCCGTACCTTGGCCTTGAGAAATCGTGTCATCACAGCAAATCAGATCAACGCTCGTCTTCAAACAGACACTGGTGTGAGAGTGAGTGGCCAGACGATTCGGAATCGACTGCATAGGGGTCACCTTCGCGCCTGACGTCCTCGTGTGATCCCTTGTTTGAGAGATCATCACATTCAGGCAAGACGTCGTTGGTGTAGGGATCGTCAACACTGGGATAATCGACGCTGGAGCAGTGTGATGTTTTCAGATGATTCAAGGTTCACTGTTGATTTTTTGGACAGACGTAGGAGGGTGTGGCATCATCGAAACGAGCGCTTCCAAGATGTTAACGGCATCAGACATGATCGATTTGGGGGTGGTTCTGTTATGGTGTGGGGAGGCATCACTGTTGCTGGAAGAACGGCTTTACATGTTGTTGCAGGGCGTGTTACAGGCCAGTACTACCGTGACATCTTGGCAGTCCATGTTGTGCCGTTCTTCGCACGACGTCATGGCGGCCGTTTCATCTTCCAGGATGACAACGCAAGATGTCACAGAGCCAGGATCGTTACAGGTTACCTCCAACAGCAGAACATCACCACATTACCTTGGCCAGCACTGAGTCCCGACCTCTCCCCCATCGAGCATGTCTGGGACATGCTTGGACAGAGGTTGTTACGTCAACGTCAACAACGTCCTGCCAATGTCCAAGAACTTGCTGCTGCGTTGCAACAAGAATGGGACAATCTGGACCAAAATGACCTTAGACGTCCTATTAGGAGTATGCCACGTCGGATCAATGCTTGTTTGGCAAAAAGAGGAGGATTTACCCGTTACTGACTTTGTTGTGATGCTGTGGTAACTTTGCTGTTTGACCCCTGGTATTATTTTACCCTTATAATGGTCAGTCTGTGCCTTACTTCGTCTAACGATCATTTGGAATAAATCGATGAATGTGAACTTCATTTCATTTTGTCATTTGTTTCTTCGTCAGTTTCATTAGGTGACTTTAATAACACTTAAAAATCAAATATCCCCTACTTTTTTTGAATAGTATAGTTCTAATCCTGCCTTCCTTCATCACTATAACATCCAGTGGAAGTACTACTCACCATTTTAAATAGTCCACCTTCATGGATCATTTATAAGTTATTGTTCTAAGGGTTTTCAGTGAAAGGGGTGTTTGATAAAATTTGATAAAATTTCATTTTCTCTGACCGTTTGTCATTATTAAAACCTACTAACTATTGTATATACTCCACAACACTTAACCATTAATCAATTAGTTAGTTTGTTTTTATTTTTAGTTAAATGGTCTTATTGAATGTTGTCAATAACGTTTCAATTTATAATCCTTAATTAAATTAGATTCCCTTTAGGCACGAGCAATTGTAGATCTCTAGTTTGTCAGCATTAAGAATGTATTGTTGTGTACATGTATATATTGACTTGTCTCTTTTTAGATTTTATCATTGCTTGATAATGACTAGAGAAGCCTAGTCGAAACATGGCTCAGTAATAAGCTGTAATTGTATTCCATAGAATTGTGACCTGTAAACTCTAGTTCAATTACTAAATGCCATTGAAACAGTTCATAGTAGCGTAGTGGATTTGGGAGGTATCGCATTAGTGGTTCTAACATCAATAGCGATAGCTCCAATCACACCTAGATCTTCTTTGATGGCTCCGTGCATGGTAAGTTTTAATGGAAGAAGGTCTCGCTTTGTGATTCCAAGGTTATTGACATACTGTAAAGGCATTATCGAACTTTGACACCCTGTATCAGCTACCATAGCCATATTCACAGATTTCAGTTTTTGAAGTGTCATTCATAGGGTACCCGAACAATGTGTGGTCCTGAGGAACTGGTGTGAATGTCACCGTAATCATAGGATGTGGCTGTGAAGGGTGTTCAATCCATTGGCCCTCAAACACATGGTATTGGAGATGATGTAATGTTTTTATATTATCTGATTGGTAATCTTCAGACACAGTGCATAACTGATCATACACATAACCGATGGCAGTGACATTCTTGTCTTTGTTCGAACCTGAATTGCCACATGGTCTGTTGTTATGATGCTTATTGTTATTATTTTTTGGGCAGTTCCTGGATGATGAATCACGGTGACCCCATGCACTACAATTGACACATTTGCTACAACATGACACATGTTTAGCTCTTGTTTTACGGTCATTTCTTAAACCGTGTGATGGGCCACCACATGCCCAACATTTCTTAGCAGGTTGTTCGTTTCACTGTAATGGTTGTGATACACCTACTGCACCTAGCGAGTCTCCGACTGCACTTTTTGTTGCTTTGCCTTGCTCATTCTATACAAGGAATGAGACTGTCTCGTCCAAGGTCCTATCAGTTTTCGAGTCTCCAAGAAGATCAGACAGAATTTCTGGGTCAGCGATGCCCCTTATCAAATTGTCTTTTATAATCTCCTCACTGTAGTCACAAACATGCACACACCCTGGCTCTTTGCACGTGGCTTTGTATTGGCATAAGGCCGCCTGATATGTTCGTATTCCAGTTGCGGGGGACTGTACCATACGATTCATCTTTAGTCTGTGTACAAGCGTGCTTTCTTCTTTAACAGCTAGTCTCTTTATTGCATTGAGAAGTTCGTTCTCTGGCATATGTGAAACATCACCCTGAATATCTCTCATTATGTCTGTTCTTAGGTCACTATCACAACAATAGAACAAGGTTGTTGGTATCATGCTAACTTTGTACATTCTCCATTGTCGCTGGAAAGCAAACCACTGATCTGCGGCGATTCTAACTTGAGCTTCGTGGGTGGTACCGGTACCGTAGTTGGAGTTGGGTGGACATTCTTCTTGTGGATTTGAAGGGCGACAGTTAAAGAGCTGGCAAATTCTGCCCCAGGTCCTGGGATTTCCAGTCACAACCGTCAACTGGTCAAGTCGGTATTGTCATTTAGAGATATAGGATGATAACTGTTCTAGAAATGGTTCTCTTTTGTGGAGATAAATAAAGTCTTTACTTTCCTCTTATTGATTTATTGATCATCTTAAAGGATGTCCAAAGGATCTGAAAGTAGACATGACATATATATTAGTACTTAGTTAGTTCATCCCACTGGTTTCTTCTTGTTGTCCCCCGCCCTTTCGAAGAAAGTTGGGGGGCTATTAAAATGGGTTCATCCGTCTGTCTGTCTGTCCGTCACACTTTTTGGGACACAATAACTCTCTTCCTAATTGAGCTAGAATGTTCAAACTTGGTGTATGTGTTTATTAGGTCAATGCCTTGATGGAGTTCGAAGATGAGCATTTTCCGCTTAGGGTAAGCAGAGATAAGCAATTTAATTGGTTGATGCTTTGGGACACGATAACTTGAGTTCTAATTAAGTGAGATTGATGAAACTTGGTGTATAGTTTCATTATAGTAATACCTTGACTAAGTTCGATAATGAGCATTTTCTGCTCAGGGTAAGCAGAGCTATACGCAATTTGATTGGTCGAGAATTTGGAACACAATAACTCTCCTTCTAATTGAAATAAAATGTTCAAACTTGGTGTATATGCTTATTAGGTCAATGCCTTGATGGAGTTCGAAGATGAGCATTTTCCGCTTAGGGTAAGCAGAGATAAGCAATTTGATTGGTTGATGCTTTGGGACACGATAACTTTAGTTCTAATTAAGTGAGAGTGATGAAACTTGGCGTATAGTTTCATTATAGTAATACCTTGACTAAGTTTGATAATGAGCATTTTCTGCTCAGGGTAAGCAGACCGATACGCAATTTGATTGGTCAAGACTTTGGAACACGATAACTCTCCTTTTAATTTAGTTGAAATGTTCAAACTTGGTGTATGTGCTTATTAGGTCAATGCCTTGATGGAGTTCGAAGATGAGCATTTTCCGCTTAGGGTAAGCAGAGATAGGCAATTTGATTGGTTGATGCTTTGGGACACGATAACTTTAGTTCTAATTAAGTGAGATTGATGAAACTTGGTGTATAGTTTCATTATAGTAATACCTTGACTAAGTTTGATAATGAGCATTTTCTGCTCAGGGTAAGCAGAGCTATACGCAATTTGATTGGTCGAGAATTTGGAACACAATAACTCTCCTTCTAATTGAAATAAAATGTTCAAACTTGGTGTATATGCTTATTAGGTCAATGCCTTGATGGAGTTCGAAGATGAGCATTTTCCGCTTAGGGTAAGCAGAGATAAGCAATTTGATTGGTTGATGCTTTGGGACACGATAACTTTAGTTCTAATTAAGTGAGAGTGATGAAACTTGGTGTATAGTTTCATTATAGTGATACCTTGACTAAGTTCGATAATGAGCATTTTCTGCTCAGGGTAAGCAGAGCGATACGCAATTTGATTGGTCGAGACTTTGGAACACAATAACTCTCCTTCTAATTTAGTTAAAATGTTCAAACTTGGTGTATATGCTTATTAGGTCAATGCCTTGATGGAGTTCGAAGATGAGCATTTTCCGCTTAGGGTAAGCAGAGATAAGCAATTTGATTGGTTGATACTTTGGGACAAGATAACTTATGTTCATCTTGATTGATGATTTTTATGCCAATACAATGACTGCATTCTTATTCAGTAATGGATACGACAGTAACAGTGTATAGAAACGATTGAATCGGACACGAGGGCCCTTTTGTCGTGGGGGGCCTTTTGTCTGCCTTTAGTGGGCCCCTAACTAGGGTACATTTTCATTTTTCTCGTCAGTTTTAGCATTTTTTTTTATAAAACACTTTTGGATGACACTTCGTGTACAGTTTGATTGCTCGATACGTTTGAAAAAAAAAAGTCTTATTCTTATAGACTGCTAATTAAGAGGACCAAATTCTAAGATGTCATATCATTGTTAAAGTGACCCATAATTAATTCAACCACAGAAAGGTAATTATAGGGTCTTGACAGACCGTGGTGACATGGCTCCCCCTGGCGTCCACATCATCAATAGTTGGGACCTTATCATACATGTACACTGTACATGTATACATGAGTAAGGCCATACAGCCTTGGTCTATATATATAAAAATATAAAAGTTTTTGAAAAAAGAACTACATTATTTTGTCAATTACTAGTACTTTCGCTTATTTTATTAAGCTCTTCAGAAAATCAACATTTAGTTAACTAAATGTTGATTAATAAAATAAGCGAAAGTACTAGTAATCGACAAAATAATGTAGTTCTTTTTTCAAAAACTTTTATATTTTTGTGTATTCAATACCTAAGAGTAGTTACCTTCAACTTCATATATATATATATATATATATATATAATAAAATATAGGTAAATACAACTCCCAGTTAATATATATATAAACTAAATTAAAGAAAGACACCAAAATACTAATTAAAAGCTCCATTAAAATAAATGAATCCAATGATTTTCATGTAAAACAAAGCATGACATGCAAATCAAAAAATGTAATTTATCTCATCATATGCTATGGTTGTAAAGGGAAATACATTGGTAAAACAGAAGGTCAACTAAACCTTTGAATGAACCTTCATAGATCTCAAATTAAGATACCCAGTAATCGAACGATACCTTTAAGTGCACACATCGAAACATGTGGAGGTGGAAAATTCAATGTATTTCCCTTGTACAAATTGAATTTTTTAAATAATGATTTACTTGAATGTAAAGAAAATTATTTCATCAAAAAGTACAAACCCGAATTAAATAAACGGATATTATAATAAGAGATGAAGTAATTCTCTTTTTAGTGATAATTTACTAAATGTAAAAATGTGTAAATAATATTTTATGGTGGATTTGATATATTTATAGTAACATTATGACGTTGCGTCTATTGTTCTACGTAATTCTCCATAAATAAAAATGGTCTGATGATGTTCAGTACGAACAGAAAGCGCTAACCGTCAAAGTAGTATTTTGGTGTCTTTCTTTAATTTAGTTTATATATATATATATATAGCTGTAGTGAGTTGTTGTTCTAATGTACAGTATCATATATCATAGTATAAAATATATACTAATAGTATCAATGGCTTCCTGATGAAAATATATTGAAACATGTAGAAGCAAATCGGTGTTATTTTTATATTTTAGTATCAATGGCTTCCTGATGAAAATATATTGAAACATGTAGAAGCAAATCGGTGTTATTTTTATATTTTATACTATGATATATATACATATATAATGAAATATATGTAAATACAACTCCCAGTTAATATATATATAATATATATACTATTAAAAAAAAGTAGGGGATATTTGATTTTGGGGGCATATTACGAAAATATGCAAATGACTACGAAAAAAGTCACTATAGAACCTAACAGAAGAAACATTTCCAGTTACATGTGACGCCCAAACGCACCAGTAGCTACCGCATGGAATGCAGGTGATGCTTGGGATCATCATGGGGGTCCAACCCAAGATTTGCACGACTCTGACCTTGAATGTTACAGTCATTGTGGCATTGAATTCCAGGGTGGAAACACCATTTAAATTGTTTCAGTGACCAGAAAACAAATTTTGATACCCAAAATGAAATTTTACGTGCCCTTGGCATGCTACAGATCGGCACAACACAGGCGGTTGTGGCGCGGACGATGAATGTCTCTCAGTCTGTCATAAGCAGGCTATGGTCCAGATACCGTGATACACAATCTGTACAGGACAGACCACGCTCAGGTCGACCAAGGGCGACAACTCAAGCCCAGGATCGATTTATCCGTACCTTGGCCTTGAGAAATCGTGTCATCACAGCAAATCAGATCAGCGCTCGTCTTCAAACAGACACTGGTGTGAGAGTGAGTGGCCAGACGATTCGGAATCGACTGCATAGGGGTCACCTTCGCGCCCGACGTCCTCGTGTGATCCCTTGTTTGAGAGATCATCACATTCAGGCAAGACGTCATTGGTGTAGGGATCGTCAACACTGGGATAATCGACGCTGGAGCAATGTGATGTTTTCAGATGAGTCAAGGTTCACTGTTGATTTTTTGGACAGACGTAGAAGGGTGTGGCGTCGTCGAAACGAGCGCTTCCAAGACGTTAACGTCATCAGACATGATGGATTTGGGGGTGGTTCTGTTATGGTGTGGGGAGGCATCACTGTTGCTGGAAGAACGGTTTTACATGTTATTGCAGGGCATGTTACAGGCCAGTACTACCGGGACAACATCTTGGCAGTCCATGTTGTGCCGTTCGCATGACGTCATGGCCGCCGTTTCATCTTCCAGGATCGTTACAGGTTACCTCCAACAACAGAACATCACCACATTACCTTGGCCAGCACTGAGTCCCGACCTCTCCCCCATCGAGCATGTCTGGGACATGCTTGGACAGAGGTTGTTACGTCAACGTCAACAACGTCCTGCCAATGTCCAAGAACTTGCTGCTGCGTTGCAACAAGAATGGGACAATCTGGACCAAAATGACCTTAGACGTCTTATTAGGAGTATGCCACGTCGGATCAATGCTTGTTTGGCAAAAAGAGGAGGATTTACCCGTTACTGACTTTGTTGTGATGCTGTGGTAACTTTGCTGTTTGACCCCTGGTATTATTTTACCCTTATAATGGTCAGTCTGTGCCTTACTTCGTCTAACGATCATTTGGAATAAATCGATGAATGTGAACTTCATTTCATTTTGTCATTTGTTTCTTCGTCAGTTTCATTAGGTGACTTTGATAATACTTAAAAATCAAATATCCCCTACTTTTTTTGAATAGTATATACATAAAAATCCCTACAAGCAACGTTTTATAGCAGGTTCATCCCGTTGTTCCACAAAACCACTTTCTAAAGTATTGACATCTATATTTACAGCTGTTAAAGAGGGTATTAAAAAATACTGTGACAAAATATACTCTCGTAGTGGTATAAATCAAATGTGGATATTAAAAAATTCCAAAGAATTACTTGATGGTTTGCAATCTAGATCCCTTGCTTCAGTCTCATCTATTCAAACGTTTGACTTTTCTACTTTGTACACTAAAATTCCCCATAGTAAATTAAAATCCCAGTTGAAAGACATTATTCACATTGTTTTTTCGTCTAAATCGGGAACAGCTAGATATCAATATTTAGTTAATTACAAATCTACATATTTCGTTAAGAATCACATTGATTCCAAAAACAATTCACCGCCATCAAAATAATTCAGATGTTGGATTTTTTAATTGATAACATCTTTGTTGAATTTGGAGGGGAAATATATCAGCAAGTGGTGGGTATCCGCATGGGCACCAACTGTGCACCTTTGCTTGCTGATTTATTTCTCTATTCGTACGAAGCCAATTACATACAAGCGCTCGTAAAAACAAATAAACGATTGGTCAGACATTTTAATTTCACTTATCGATATATCGATGACGTTTTATCACTGAATAATTCTAAATTTAGTGATTATGTCGATTTCATATATCCTGATGAGCTCGAAATCAAAAACACCACTGACAGTGACAATTACGCTTCCTACTTGGATCTGCGTCTCGAATTTGACAATTGCCATAAACTGAGTGTTAAATTGTATGATAAACGTGATGACTTTGACTTTCCGATTGTCAACTTTCCATTTATTAGTAGTAACATTCCAATATCACCAGCTTATGGAGTGTTTGTGTCTCAGCTAATTCGTTACGCGAGAGCTTGTTCCTTTTATTCTGATTTTTTAATTAGATCAAGGCATTTGTCGTCTAAACTTCAACTACAAGGATACGTGCACACTAAACTTATAAAAACCTTTAAAAAGTTTTATGGCCGTCACATTGACTTGATTAGTAAATATAATGTGTCTCTCTCAGCTATTATTCTAGATATATTTAATTGACACGTTTACTATTACTATCTACCTAATTATGTTTACTACATCGTTAACGCAGTTCATCACATGCATTTTGCATACCGATAGTTCATTGGCCAAACATGCTATTTTATTGAGATTTCGTCCAATAGTTTGGATGCAGCTATGGCGGGTGTGGCGCCAGACAGGGTAAGCTTACTCTTCCGGACACCTGTTACCATTGTTTGTCATGTATTTTCTACACGGGGAGCAGTCCATTTGCTGATTACACTATCTTGCCTAATAACGTTTTTAGGACTTCGAATTCTGTCTAATGGTTTGGATTGTTCGTACTTGGTTTTATTTTATTCACTTGTTTAATATTCCAAGTTGTGGTCGTGATTAATTTGAAACAGATTTTATTTCAATATATTCGATAACTAGAAGACAATGCAGACTCTGTCATTAACTGAAACCTGAAAGTAGACATCTCGCGAGACGTGTGATACGTGCCATTTTTGACGAATATCTGACAAAAATATTATGCTGATGGCATATTCTCGGGTTGATATTTTAAAGGCGGAGGGGAGGATGTTTTTAAATAGAGAAATAAACAAGCAAAGCCGCACCTACAAATATTTCGATTGGAATGGTGTAATTTAAAGTACTGTACAGTACATGTAGTTTTGATTTAAACGATCCGGGATATACGGTAACTGAAATTTTTTTTTGAGATGTCAATTTTTTTTTTAACTTCATCCATACATAAATCGAAGCGGAGTGTACAATGAAGGCCGGACATTGGGGGGAAAAAGTATCCACTTATACCCGAGAAATCTGAATTGCAAATATTTGTGATGCAGGCTACGTTTTACTGCTCCTCAAATATTAGCAAATGCTATTCAAATTTTGAATTGATTAGCCAAAATGTGAATCTGTCACAAAAATTTGCTACTCATTGGGTTTAGACTAAATTGAACCCTGCTATATATCTAATTTTAGATACCCATATATCTAATTTTAACTGTAAATCTAAAAGATGCGAAAAGGAAAATAAAACACTCTTCATTTTAAACACGCCTCTTTTTGGCAAAGCCTTTTTGTGGCATGGAATTGTCTTACTAGATCTTGGGGCAATAAATTGCGAATAATCCATTGTGGCCCTTTAACCCTTTAGCGCCGACGGTATCAGATTTGATACCACTAATTAACTTAACTAATTAATAAACTAAATTTTGAACAAATAATCTATCACCCGGTTTTTCATGACGAGAACGCCTATGGTATCTAATATAGTACCATACAGTACTGCTATATTGAGTACATGGGGTTCACTTGTACTTTCAAAGATGGTAGCTCCCACGATTGAGAAATTTAAATTTTTTGACCAGGGAAATTGTAGTATTATTCAACAAAATAGTTAAGTTTACCCAAAATTAATATATTATTCATGTATATAAGAATACAGAGAAACTTAATAACAGTTCACAGTATATTCAATTGCAAACTTAATCGCTAATGTGAGGTGAAAAAATGTGGTATTAAATTTGCTACTGCAGGCATATTATCTGTCAAATATACCTGATCTTCTTCAAAAATAAATTCCAACATTTCCATCCCAACTGTCAATGTAATGTAAATTTATGTCTGAACAAAGATAGAAATTTGTTTTTTTTAGCTTATCACAAATAAATATGATATCAAACCTGAGTTTTCCGATATATTTCTCAGTTGAGAAATGAAATGAAATGAAATGGGGTTTAACGTCCTACTCTTTTGCACCTAACCTGGGCTAATGGAAGACGGGCATACGCCATACAGTGTGCTATGAGAAAATTTTGCCCGGGCAGCGCCGCTACGGCCTACTCATATCGAATTCCAACTGCCAAGGGATCTTTTACGTGCACGCCAATGTGTACACAGGACCTCGGTTTTTCGTCCCACCCGAAGGACAAGGCAGCTGTCCTTGTCAGGCTCTCCTTCTGCATCACTGACAAGGGGGAAATCACGTCAGACAATCGAGATGAACTTTCTCGGCCAATGCAGGGATCTAACACCCGACCTCCAGGTTAGCGAACCAGCGCCTTATCCACTAGTCATCTTTCTCTAAAGCCTATGGTATCAAAATCGATACCTGTCCAAAATTTGGGAAATGATTTCTGATGAATTTTTATACGCCCACATTGAAATGTGGTCGTATATTGTCGTCGTCCCCGTCCGTCCGTCCGTCCGGCGTCCACAATTGCTTGTGGACGCTCTAGAGGGTACAGTTAATATCCGATTGACTTTAAATTTATACACAGTGTTTGAGGTCATGAGACGAAGAAGCCTATTGTTTTTCAGCGATTTCCGATAATAACTACCAGAGTTATGGCCCTTATACACAGTGTTGACGGTCATAAGACGAAGAAGCCTATTGATTTTCAGCGATTTCCGATAATTAGTGCCAGAGTTATGGCCCTTGATCACTTCAAAAAATCTTGTGGACGCTCTAAAAGCCAAAGTTAATATCCAATTGACCTTAAATTTATACACAGTGTTTAAGGTCATAAGAAGAAGAAGCCTATTGATTTTCAGCGATTTCCGATAATTAGTGCCAGAGTTATGGCCCTTGATCACTTCAAAAAATCATGTGGACGCTCTAAAAGCCAAAGTTAATATCCGATTGACTTTAAATTTATACACAGTGTTTAAGGTCATAAGTCGAAGAAGCCTATTGATTTTCAGCGATTTCCGATAATTAGTGCCAGAGTTATGGCCCTTGATCACATCAAAAAATCCTGTGGACGCTCTAAAGGCCAAAGTTAATATCTGATTGACTTTAAATTTACACACACTGTTTAAGGTCATGAGACGAAGAAGCCTACTGATTTTCATTGATTTCAAATAATTACTTCCAGAGTTATCTCCCTTGATCACTTCAAAAAACCTTGTGACGCTACAGATGCCAAACTTATCATCCGTTTGACTTCAGATTGATACACAGAGTTTAAGGTGTTGAAACGCACAAGTATTTTGATTTTCAATGAATTTTGATAACAGAACAGCTAAATCCATGATGTTAAATGTTTCCTATACTAATTGATAGCGTGGGGCAAAACTTTATAAAAAGCAAACAAATTCTAATGATTTTCAGATAATTACATAATGAGTTGTTTCATTACCAAAAAAAGTAAAAATATGCGACAACCCTTGTTGACTGCCCGGACGATTTAGCTGCTGTGGGCGTCTGTTTCGTTGCCTGGCAACCTATCTTTTTTTGTGGATTAGGTTTATTCACACCCCAGGCATCATGAAAAAAACAATTTGTGAATTTTTGAAGACCTCCTTCATGGTTTAGGCTCTAAAGGGTTAACATTCTTTATCGTTAATCTAGTTTTGTGAATTTGTGAATTTTTGAAGACCTCCTTCATGGTTCAGGCTCTAAAGGGTTAACATTCTTTATCGTTAATCTAGTTTTGTACCAAAACTGTCCATGACATTTTGAAGACTGTAGAATTTTAACAATATGATCTTCCTCAAATTTGGACTCTGTGTTTGGGTCATAGTCATGTCTTTATCAGGTGTATCAGGAATATTGTTAGTATCATCTTGTGTATCAGATTTTTATACGCCCACATTTTCATGTGGACGTATTATGTCGTCGCCCCTGTCCGTCCGTCCACAATTTGTTTGTGGACTCTCTACAGGTCATAATTCCTATCCGATTTTGACGAAACTTGAAATATAGGTTTATCCCCATAAGATCTCAGTTCCTTTCGATATTGGCATGTATCGGATCGGAACTTCATGGATTATGGCCCCTGATTGTACGAAATATCACGTTTTTAGCTTGTGGACCCTATAGAGGTCACAATTTTGAACCGATTGTGATGAAACTTGACATGCAAGTCTATAACCCCAAAATCTTGGTTCCTTTCGATATTTGCGCCCATTGGATCATAACTTCCTGAATTATGGCCCTTTTTAGCTTGTGGTCCCTCTGGAGGTCAAAATTATTATCCGATTTAAAAAAACGTTTAATTATATCACCGTTACATGGTAATGAAGGTTGAGTTCAAATTTCGTGACAATCGGACCAAAATTGACAAACAAAATGGCCGCCGTTTGTACGCGAATAGTGTGTAAATATGTTATATCAAGGTTGTGGACCCTATAGAGGTCACAATTTTGAACCGATTTTGATGAAACTTGACATGTATGTTTATAACCCAAAGATCTTGGTTCCTTTAAATATTTGGACCAATCGGATCGTAACTTCCTGAATTATGGCCCCTGATTGTCCGAAAAATTGCCCTTTTTAGCTTGTGGTCCCTCTGGGGTCAAAATTATTATCCGATTTAAAAAAACGTTTGATTATATCACCGTTACATGGTAATGAAGGCTGACTTCAAATTTCGTGAAAATCAAACCAAAATTGACGGACAAAATGGCCGCCGTTTGTACGCCAATAGTGTGAAAATATGTTATATCAAGGTTGTGGACCCTATAATAGGTCACAATTTTGAACCGATTTTGATGAAACTTGACATGTATGTTTATAACCCAAAGATCTTGGTTCCTTTAAATATTTGGACCAATCGGATCGTAACTTCCTGAATTATGGCCCCTGATTGTCCGAAAAATTGCCCTTTTTAGCTTGTGGTCCCTCTGGGGTCAAAATTATTATCCGATTTAAAAAAACGTTTGATTATATCACCGTTACATGGTAATGAAGGCTGACTTCAAATTTTGTGAAAATCAAACCAAAATTGACGGACAAAATGGCCGCCGTTTGTACGCCAATAGTGTGAAAATATGTTATATCAAGGTTGTGGACCCTATAATAGGTCACAATTTTGAACCGATTTTGATGAAACTTGACATGCATGTTTATAACCAAAATTGACGGACAAAATGGCCGCCGTTTGTACGCCAATAGTGTGAAAATATGTTATATCAAGGTTGTGGACCCTATAATAGGTCACAATTTTGAACCGATTTTGATGAAACTTGACATGCATGTTTATAACCAAAATGGCCGCCGTTTGTACGCCAATAGTGTGAAAATATGTTATATCAAGGTTGTGGACCCTATAATAGGTCACAATTTTGAACCGATTTTGATGAAACTTGACATGCATGTTTATAACCTGAAGATCTTGGTTCCTTTCGATACTTGCGCTCATTGATTCGCAACTTCCTGAATTATTGTACGAAAAATCACCCTTTTTAGCTTGTGGTCCCACTGGAAGTCACAATTATTTTCCGATTTAAAAAAACGTTTGATTATATCACCGTTTCACCATAAGGATGGTTTGAGGTCAAATTTCGGGAAAATCGGACCAAAATTGACAGACAAAATGGCCGCTGTTTGTACGGGAATACTGTTAAAAAATGGTATATCATGGTTGTTGACCCTGTATAGGTCACAATTTTAATTTGATTTTGATGAAACTTGAAATGCATGGTTATAACCCAAAGATCTTGGTTCCTTTCGGTATTTGCGCATATCGGATCGTAACTTCCTGAATTATTCGAATTTCGTGAAAATTGCCGGACGAAATGGTCTCTGTACGCGAATAGTTTAAAAATATGGTATATCATGGTTGTGGACTCTCTACACGTCGCAATTCTTATCTGATTTTGCCGAAAAGTAACATTTCTAGGTTGTGTACCGTCACACCATAATCATTGTCGGCTTCGAATTTCATTAATATCAGACTGGAACTGACCAACAAAATGGCTGCTCCCAATACAGTATGAAATACAGGATTTAATGATGTAGGAAAAATCACTTTCGGTATTGCTTGTTCTCTATCCATCTCTCGAAAATGTGGGCATATCCTGCCTGGCACTGCCAGCCTATCTTTTGGAGTTATTTGGGTCCTTACTACCCGTTGTGTTAGGCAGATTATGGTTGTTAGTAGATGGGTGTGCATCTGTAGTTTGAGAAATATCTGAATTGATTTTTTCAGGGTTGAAAATTTCATCACTTTCAATTGGGTTGGTTGCAGGGTTCAATTTAGTCTAAAGCTTGGCGCAGACAGTCAACTTTTTGTCGCTTGTTGCTGCAATAGGCAACTACTAGCAACTCCGAGCAATTGGCAACTCGATGTCTCCCGTGTGCGCTGACTGGCAATGAGAAGCAATTTTTTCCCCTGATGTACCTGGAATGCCGATATCATGTGATCATTCAAAATGGTGCCGTACATCTGACATACAACAACAAAAGCAATACGCGACAGCCTTGGGCATTTATTTGATAATGATTCGCAGAAGAAGACGCTTGAAAAATAAATAATGTTGTTAGCTGTTCCGACGCAGCCATCTTGAAGTATCACTTGACAGTAGAGCGCTCGCTGATTGGACAGTTAACTTGTTGCCTGTTGTCGCCTACCGCCGCAGACGAGCAATTTTGAAGCAACAGATGAACAATTTCTCGGCGATGAGCGATTTTCTGTTGTCGAATATCAAACATGTTTGATATTTGGCAACGACAAGCAACTCGGAGCAACAGCATGCAACTATTGTTGCCCGATTTTTTCTTTCAACGACCAGCGATTTCGCTGTTGCCTGAAAGTTGCTCGAAAAAGTTGCCCGTCTGCGCCTGGCTTAAAACCAATGAGGAGCAAATTTTTGTGACAGATTCAAAATTTGAATAGCATTTGCTCAGATTTGAGGAGCAGTACTAAAACGTAGCCTGCATAACAAAAATTTACAATTCTGATTTTTGGGATACAAATGGATTCCTTTTTCCACCGAAGTCCGGTCTTCCCTCGTTGTATACTCCACTATATCATGTCGCTATATATGAGCCGTCTCATAATGACCCTCATGATTAACAGAACTGATGTGGTGTCCAAAACGGCTTCATTTGTCTCTGAGAGGCGCCCATTATAACATGAATGGTGTGGTACCCTATAATAATGGACTGCACATAGTGTATAATGCCCAATTGTTGGTGCCAACAACTTGATCATGGGCGCCCATAATATAATGCTAGTGAGATTGGTTAGGCACTAACATGAATTTGGCTCCCAAAACGCCGTGATAATTTTCTAAATTGAAACAGCAGGATTTGTGGGCTGCCTCATCCTGGAGGGGCTCACATAATACCGAGATCACGGGCGCCTATGATATAATTGTTAGACGCCCACTAATGAATTGGTCGCCCAAAATTGCGTGATAATCTTCAAACTTCAAACTTCATGTGCTTCATCCAGGAGGGGATCCCACAATACCAAGATCATGGGCACCCATAATATAATTGTCGCAGCTATATGCAGCGCCTAAGAAAATTTAGACTCGCTGCTTCAGGTGTTCAGGATAGGGTGAGGAGAAAGATTAACTCAAGATGGTTTTAAAAGTTTATATAAATATCACATATCACATTGCTATAAAATTACAATTAACATCCCGCGAACGCGGTTATTGCTTATTGATGAATCACCAGTATGACATCACATGAACGACATAATCAGGTGCAAAACAACATGCCCTGAAATAACAAAAATACATTCTATACTAAACTAATTCAAGTCTGTACAATTCAGATCATGTCGCAGTAAACTCCATGATTGACTTCCATTTTGGATAAAGTATATAAATTATTTTAAAAAATCATAATATAGAATCATTTATTCTACACACTTGATTTCACACAACCAAACATTCATGTATGTTGAAGTTAAATGTAATATAAGTGTCTTACCAGTTTGTGGAAATGAGCTGTATAAATCAGGAACAATAAACCAGTCATCCAACCAGAAAATGAAGAGTGAGAAAAGATACTGATTCATATCTTTTAATAAAACTCGCCACCCAAATAACCAATCAGAATACAAGAAATCATATCACCTGATAAAAAACCTCGATCAATGGGGCACCCAAAATGGCATGATTTGTGGGGGCCTCATCCCGGAGGGACGCCTATAATACCGAGATCGTGGATGCCAATAATATGATAATCTTAAAAATTCAAATGGCATGATTTAACAGAATGGATTGTCTTTAAACTTGGGATATGTATTCCTTATAGCCTATAGACAACAACTGCATGTACCGACTCGCAGAGGCAAGCCACGCCCAATTTTTGTGTTTGTCGTTCACAGGCTGCAATTCTGAATGAATCAGCTTGGTACTTTGCACATGTATTCCTTATAGCCTGAGGGCGTCCACTATTGATTTTGAGACGAAGAAGCCTATTGATTTTCAGCGATTTCCGATAATTAGTGCCAGAGTTATGACCCTTGATCACTTCAAAAAATCTTGTGGATGCTATAGAGGCCAAAGTTAATATCCGATTGATAGTGTTCACAGTCATGAGACTAAGACGTCTATCAATTTTCAGTGATTTTCAATAATTGCTGCCAGAGTTATGGCCCTTGCTCACTTGGAAGCTTTAGAGGCCAAAGTTAATATCCGATCGACTTTAAATTAACACACAGTGTTTAAGGTCATGAGACGAAGAAGCCTATTGATTTTCAGAGATTTCAAATAATTACTGCCAGAGTTATCTCCCTTGATAACTTCAAAAAATCTTGTGATGCTATAGATGCCAAACTTATCATTCGATTGACTTTAGATTGATACACAGTATTACAAATGTTTCATTAGCGAAAAAAGTAAAAATATGTGACAACCCTTGTTGACTGCCTTGACGATTTAGCTGCTGTGGGCGTATGTTTTGTTGCCTGGCAACCTATCTTTCAGTGAATTTGCTACCAAAAGGGCAGTTCGAAAATGGACGATAATTTTTCAGTACATTAGAATCAAAACCTGGCTTTTTCAGTAATGGCCGAACAATGGCATGCTTAAATTCGCAGGGAAACATATTGATATGGCATTGAGTACAGTGAGTTTTCGTAGCATTCAATCTTTTTGTGTGAAGAAATCTGAGAAAGATTGTGTTAGTTCCTTTGGATCTGTGTGGTTTGGTAAAATAGCAGCCGTTGACTTCTTTTCACCAATAATGTCATCAATAATTTGGAAGAGTTGCTTCTGATCGGCGTTCTGGATCTTGTTGCGGTGATACGAATTATGGGTGTCTGCTGTTAGGCGATTGTGTGCTGACTGCTTGTCAAGGAAAATCTGTCGGCTGATTTCTAAGGGATTGGACATGAACTTTACATCCAGGCGCCACAGTTCAACCTTGTGTCAGTGAATGACGTCATTGTGCCATGGGGTGCGCGGTTTGTCTTATAAACCTTTGGATGTAAGTGGGGTGGGGCGAGATCATTAAGAAGATTACCCATTCTATCATTGTAGTCGGATAATTGCTGCTACTTTGAAATATCTTGTGGATGCTCTAAAGGCTAAAGTTAAATTCTGTATGACTTTAAATTTATATGCAGTGCTTCAGGTCATGAGACGAAGAATCCTATTGATTTTCAGAAATAACTGCAGCGGTTTTGGCCCTTGATCACTTTGAAAAATCTTGTTGACGCTCTAGAGTATGATGTTAATAACCGAATGACTTTCAACTTATTCACAGTATTTAAGGTCATGTGGTAAAGAAGCCTACTGATTTTCAACAACTCCTGATAATTACTGCTATAGCTTTGGCCCTTGGTCACTTTGAAAAATCATTTTAACCAATTAACTTTAGATTTATACACACGGTAACATGCATAGTGTGTAGAAATGTCGTCAGAGCTTTTAGTATTGGGCTTCTGCGTTAGAAAATCCTCTGAGCAAGTAGTAAAGCTTAATTATGGTTACTATTAATGAAAACTAGTGAGAAATATACGTGTTGTCAGTTATCCTTAAACCCGTCAGTACTTGTACCGTACGTCAGTATTTCTGTTAATGGTCAGTAATAATCATACGGTGAGTATTTGAGTTAATTGGTTAGTATTTCTTACTTTTGTCAGTATGTAAAAAATACGTGAGTAATTAAATAAACGTCAGTTTATCTAAACATATCACTATTGAGGCACGTGCGGGAGAAATTGACGAAAGCGTGACTAATTAAGAAAACGTCACTATTTGAGCTAACGCTCACTATCTGAGTATAAACGCCAGTTACCTTTGATGTGCGTTAGTAATTGGACACGGCGCCAGTAGAGCGTGAAATCGTTAACTATATACATTTCTGGTGAGTATTGTTACTATAGGTAATTTAACTTCCCGATAAATTGTCGCTACCTTCTGAATAAAATATTAATTATTTATTATTATTCTCGAATCAGAAAATATTTTATTTTTTTTAACAATAACGAATGGTAGTGAACACGGGTATTTTTCGGTTACCGCCGTAGTTTGCAGAATACGGTTTTAAAACATTAACGGGTGTATTTTTCTCCGATTTCCATAACCGCCGTAGTTCGCAGAATACGGGGCAATATGTAGTTTGTAGAATACGGGGTTTGAAGAATTCGGGACAATGTGTAGTTTGCAGAATACGGGGCAATGTGTAATTTGCAGAATAAAGGGCAATGTGTATAGTGTTATTTCATTTACAATTTATATTTATTCTCGTTCATGCAGATTAGCACTTGTTTTGGGACGTGCGGCGCTTTACTATCTGTATGGTTTAAATTGGAATCACAACTAATGGTTAAAAAAAGATCACCAACACAAATCTATTTTCACTAATTTTATTGAAACAGATAACATGATAGCTGATAACACAAATAATGAATTTCAAACATTCGCACACAAGCTGAAATTCTTAGCACTGAAGAATCGTGTGCATACCGGGCATCGCACATCTTGGGTTGTCGCTTATCGTGAAATAGTCCCAAATCTTACTACTTCACGTTAGTTTTATCTAGATCACTTCTGGTATTGTCTGGATACTTAATCATTATGAATAGAAGTATTGGAAAAGGCGGGAAAAGATACCGCATGGTTTACGTGTGAGTAGCATGAAAGATGAAAGGGAGGATATCACAAGATTGACATTCCAGCTTCTAGATGCCAGTGAAAATTTAGAAATATTTTTGTGATTTCTTTTGTTATGCTAGGCTACTTTAAGAATTTAGACATAATATGTATCAACAAATAATAATTTATGATATAGATCATACTTTATTTATTAATAATATTACAAACAAATAAGTTCCCACTAAATGGTTTATAGTTCTGGAAATGACGAATGAATGTCACGTGATTGCTCTTCGCTTTGATGTTTCATTCATTGCCGCGTGAACCTTTCAGTTCAGAAACCTATGATAGACATACAGGTGCCAATCATTTTAGGAATTACATCGTAATCAACACTAGTTACTATCGTACTTATAGTAACTATCGACTATCAACACATGACATATTATAATCTCGACTTTATTTAATGATACAGCAAAAAATTAACGTCCGCTTGACAAGATAGATGGAGTGTATTTGTGATTGCGTAGGAAGCGTGACACAATTTTATTTCTTCAAAAAACGCGGCGTTTGTGCTTTTAACCGAGGTAAAATAGTACCATACGTTTCCTGACTAACAGTGACATTCATCTACAAGGATTATTATGCCATTCGAGACATTTCAATGTGTAATAGTATTATATCCACCACTATCGATAATTATATGTATCAGCCGATATTATATGTTGCTGTCAATATTTGATATCGGTAAAACTGATAGGTGTCATATCGGACCATCGCTATTAATATATTTAGGACCTAGAAATTGACCCAAATAATAATGTAAACTGGTTGTATATGAGCTAATTTACATTCAATTGTTTCCATTTTGACTCTAATGTCAAATCAGTTACGTTCAGTGAAATACGGCATGAATCTGAACCCAACCATGTCATATATTTGTTAATGTTTGTTTAATATTTAGCTCGGTGTAAGAATTTAGAACCAAAGAGAATAGTCCATACATTAGTAATATAGGTCCAACGCGACGAGAATATACATTCACTTGATACACTCGCTCCGTTCATTTGACACCTCCCTCTTTGTTAGGATAAGCTGCTGATTTGGCGACGAACAGTATCGGACCAGCTCAATTTATCTCGACAGCCAGTGTCTGAATGCTGCCTGGATGCATTTCCGACAGTTTATTTCACAAAATATTTTGGTGAATATAATCATTCACATTGAGTCACTCACCCCGCCCGTTTGACACTTTCCTCTGGTCGGATAAACTAGTGATTTTGCGACATTTTCGAGAAAAAATAAGTTAAAGATATCGTTAGATTTTAACACTAAATCACCTAACAACCATGTCTATATTTGTTAATGTTTAATATTTCGCTCGGTGTTAGAATTTAGAACCTAAGAGAATAGTCCGTACAATAGTAATATAGGTTTTGTATATTAAATCTTTTATGGGATTAAATTCTGTTAATCTCACCAATTAATTAGCACCTTTGTGTTATAGTGCTCAAGAGATTAAGAATGTTGATTGGCTAGGTTTATCACCTCAATAGAGCGTGAAATCATTTTTATATAGTTAAAACTATATAAATTTCTGTTTAGTTTATTGATAAACTGTATCATTAAAAGACAATTTGTTACCGGTGTGACTATTGAACTAAAACTCAAACGACAATTTCGGATATGTAAGTGACAAATTTTAAGAAATAAAAATGATCTATGAATTTGTTGGAAATCTTTAACAAAAGTTTTGCTATTGTGTTTTCAATTTCTTGAAATTTCCCGTGTTTAGAATTGTCTCAGTTTTGAATGTAATATAGTGTAGTTATAAATGTGTTTTTTTAGGGGATAATTTTCAATGTTCCTTTAGAAGTATTTCTATCAGCCTTTTGTTTTAATAAAGAATTAATCGCACATATCTACATGAAAAATATCACAAGATCGAACGTCGGACATGGTTTTACTATTTCAACGTTGCATGCAATGTATCAATTATATTTATCGTGTGCTAAATAAAACAATTTCTAAATTATTAATAGAATCTTCTGTGTTCATAATTTCGAATTACTTGAATGAAATTTATTATTTTTCTGTTACGTACGATCAGTTGTATTTTAACATTGTGTATCGTACCTTATTATATGCTATTATTATTTTCATCGTTTTTTATATTGTTTCATTGCTATATATATTGTTTAAAGGGACAATAACATTCTTGCTGGCTTGGTAGCTCCAGAAAATAAATAATACCTTTATTCTAAGTACTAGATGTTTAAATGTCCTAACTGTTGTGTAAATTATCCATTACAACCTATTTTACTTGTCCAGAGGGTTCGAAAATATTTTAAAATCCAAGTCACATTGAAAAGGTTTACGTTAGACTTTTCAAATCAATTGGTTGAATTTTTCCAATTTTTTAAAATAGGTGTTTTAAGATGAAATTTTTATCATCATTTAATTGGAATATTCTAAAATAATACGATTTTTTGACCAGAATGAATATTGGGACATATTTTTCAGTTACAACAAAAGTGTTATTGGGGCTTTAATAGCTATTATTTCTCAAAAGTAAATAGATAATCACACGATTCTTCGGTGTTCAGAATTTCAGCGTTCATATGTGTATGAAGTTCAATATTATCAGCTATCATACTTTATTTCAATAAAATTACCGAAAACAGATTTGTGTTGATGATCGTCTTAAACCATTAGTTCTGATTCCAAATTTACTAATCCTTACCGCGCCACCTACCCCAAAATATGTACCAACCCGCATGTAACGAGAATACATATAAATCGTAATATATATTGCGCCGTATTCTGTATGGGAACCCCGTTGTAAGAACGTGAACGGGTACAGATAATGTGACGAATCAAACCTCGCCACTGAGTATCTAAATTCATATTTATATATGAAGTGGACTCTGTCTCATCCGAACTCCGATCACTGTATTTAGAGATCGATCTATCTAACTATCTTTGGCGTTTTTTTGCAAACTACGGCGGTAAGCGAAATTGCCGACAAATAGTCCCTTTACTCATTGCCACCAATTATGGTTTAAAAAATCTCCTCCGATTCGAGAATATTAATAAATAATTTTAATTATTTATTAATAATTTTAATTATTTATTAATATTCTCGAATCGGAGGAGATATTCAGGTTAGTAATAAAAATATTATGATCACTTACAGTAACAATACTCGCCAGTATTTTATATAGTTAATGATTTCACGCTCTACTGACGTCAGGTTCAATTACCGACGCACATCAAAGGTAACTGGCGGTTATACTCAGATAGTGAGCGTTAGCTCAAATAGTGACGTTTTCTTAATTAGTCACGCTTTCGTCAATTTCTCCCGCACGTGCCTCAATAGTGATATGTTTAGATAAACTCACGTTTATTTAATTACTCACGTATTTTTTACATACTGACAAAAGTAAGGAATACTAACCAATTAACTCACATACTCACCGTATGATTATTACTGACCATTAACAGAAATACTGACGTACGGTACAAGTACTGACGGGTTTAAGGAAAACTGACAACACGTATATTTCTCACCAGTTTTCATTAATAGTAACCATAATTAAGCTTTACTACTTGCTCAGAGGATTTTCTAACGCAGAAGCCCAATACTAAAAGCTCTGGCCACATTTCTACACACTATGCACCTTGTAGTGACAGTGTTGAAGGTCAGAAGGTCAATTTTCAACGATTTTCAAGAATTATGTCAACTGATATTAAACATAGAGCAAAAACTGACTTTTGTCGGTCTTCCTTTGAGCCTCAGATGTCATAGAAATTATAAATTAGATCTTTATTTAAACAAAATGAACACTGTAGACCCACGGATGGCTTGGATTGGGCTCGGATTAAAACAGGATTTCGTCAACTGATTTAATCACTATGGCGTCGTGGGTGGGGTTTCTCCGTGACGTTAACGTCATCATACTTCCGGAAATTATTCATAAAAGACAGTGATGACCGAGGCTATACACAAGCTTCACTAGATACAGTTTAAACATTACTTGATGATCGAGACTATGTAGGTGGAGTTAACGCCTGTCAATCAACAATTGGCCATAGTGGGAAAAGGGTGTCGATGATTTTAACTACCATTTCTAGTAAAAAATTATAGTGGTAACAACTTTGTTCAGGATAAAGTTATTTGACTGAAATTTTCAATATATTCTTGTTTCAACATCTATTTTTGAACTTTTATAGCAAGAATGGCTAACTCCTTGTCAAAATCTCCCATAATGTATCTTTAAATGTTTTGATATGCAGTGCTTCAGGTCATGAAGAATCCTATTGACCTTCACCAGATCAATCTAAAGTTTAGATTGATACAGTGGTGAAGGTCAGAAGGTCAATTTTCAACAATTTCCAAGAATTATGTCACCTGATATTAAATGTTTTGAATGCTTAATGTTAGAAAAGGGCAGAAATAGAAGCCAAATGGGTTGTTAGTGTGTTGAAAGCAAATGTTTTCATTTATGACAAAAAAAATGTGTGAAACCCTTGTTGACTCCCGAACGACTTAGCTGCTGAGGACATATGGTTTGTTGCCTGGCAACATGTCTTATGTTTGCCGCTTGTCCTATATGACATAACCATAATCGATGGGTAACATCTGTTTGGTTTGTACATTGTGAGGATACAGAGCATTATGATTAATAATCAGGGCGGATTACAGAGGTGACCTGTGGTTCGGTGAAATAATTTAAGGCGATATCAGACCCTCCTAAAATAAAAATAAAAATTAATAGTCTCATAAATATCAACTTCTGATATTGATCTGTAAACCTTTGACCTATATGGAAATAGTTTTCCGATCCAATTTAAGCGAGACAAGCTAATGGTATAAGGGTAATTTCGCTCAAAAAGCTATAAAGGTCCATCAATGCAAGACCAAAAATTACGTCCATCGGGAACCTGTAAAAGCTCATATACTTCAAGGTTTATTGTTGCCTAGATACTCCTTTAATATTTCAATAATTTAATGTTGCTATCATATTATATTCTTTTAGATGAGACCTCTTCATTTATGCAAAAAATTATTCAACACTCCTCAGATACAGACTCTTTTAAGAGAATGGCCATTTTTAAGAGTGAATGTTCCCAAGGGATTTGAAAAGTATTTTCCTGGTCGAAATAAGAAAACCCCTAAGGAAGCTGAGTCATTTCAACAACCCACAAGAGGTATAAATTTGAAATTTAAATTGCTATATTAATATATTGGTTAGATTGGTGCTCTATATTAAAGAATGAGCACATCACAACATTATGAAATGATAATGAAGCTCTGGTGTTGTTTACAATGACACTTTAGAATTAAGTGGGAATTCTTCATTAAAAATATAATATCTCTACAAATCTTTTTATATGCACACATTTTCATGTGGACATATATTGTCGTTGCCCATGTCCATCCATTTGTCCACAATTGTTTGTGGACACTTTATAGTTCATGATTTTTATCCGATTTCAATGAAACTTGAAATATATTTTTATCTTCTAAGACAGGCTAAGATCTCAGTTCCTTATGCATTTTACCGTAACTTCATGGCTTATGGCCCCTGAATGTTCGAAAAATCGCCCTTTTTAGCTTGTGGACCCTGTAGAGGTCAAAATTTAGTTGAAAATTGAAACGTATGTTTATAACCTTAATGTCGGTTGAGTTTGAATTTTTTGAAAATGAGACCCAAAACTGACAGACAAAATGTAAAAAATATAATATATTATATCACGGTTTTGAATCCTCTATAGGCTACAATTTTGAACCGATTTTGATGAGTCTTTAAATGTATCTTTATAAAAGATCTTGGTTCCTTTCAGTATTCGCGCATATTTGATCGTAGAGGTCACAATTATTATCCAATATGAAAAAACATTTTTTGAATATATCACCGTCACACCGTTTACACTCAAATAGCATATATCCAGGTTGTCGACCCACTAGAGGTCACTATTTTGATCTGACGTTGTTGAAATTTAAAAAGTATGCTTCTAACCCGAAGATCTTGGTTCCTTTTGATATTTGGGCATATTGCACTGTAACTTCCTAAATTATGGACCCTGATTGTAAGTAAAATCATGTTTTTATATGACATATTATGTCGTCGCCTTGTCCATCCGTCCACAATTTGTTTGTGGACTCTCTACAGGTCTTATCCGATTTTTGACGAAACTTGAAATATAGGTTTATCCCCATAAGATCTCGGTTCCTTTCGATATTGGCATGTATCGGATCGGAACTTCATGGATTATGGCCCCTGATTGTACGAAATATCACGTTTTTAGCTTGTGGACCCTATAGAGGTCACAATTTTGAACCGATTGTGACGAAACTTGACATGCATGTTTATAACCCCAAAATATTGGTTCCTTTCGATATTTGCGCCCATTGAATCGTAACTTCCTGAATTATGGCCCCTGATTGTCCAAAAAATCGCCCTTTTTAGCTTGTGGTCCCTCTGGAGGTCAAAAATATTAAATGATTTAAAAAAAACGTTTGATTATATCACTGTTACATGGTAATGAAGGTTGAGTTTAAATTTCGCGAAAATCGGACCAAAATTGACGAACAAAATGGCTGCCGTTTGTACGGGAATAGTGTGAAAATATGTTATATCAAGGTTGTGGACCCTATAGAGGTCACAATTTTGTACCGATTTTGATGAAACTTGACATGTATGTTTATGACCCAAAGATCTTGGTTCCTGTCGATATTTGCACCCATCGGATTGTAAATTTCTGAATTATGGCCCCTGATTGTCCGAAAAATTGCCCTTTTTAGCTTGTGGTCCCTCTGGAGGTCAAAATTATTATCTGATTTAAAAAAACGTTTGATTATATCACCGTTACATGGTAATGAAGACTGAGTTCGAATTTGGTGAAAATTGAACCAAAATTGACGTTTGTACACAAATAGTGTGAAAATATGTTATATCAAGGTTGTGGACCCTATAGAGGTCACAATTTTGAACCGATTTTGATGAAACTTGACATGCATGTTTATAACCCGAATTTCTTGGTTCCTTTCGATATTTGCGCTCATTGATTCGTAACTTCCTGAATTATGGCCTCTGATTGTACGGAAAATCACCCTTTTTAGCTTGTGGTCCCACTGGAGGTCAAAATTATTATCCGATTTAAAAAAAACGTTTGATTATATCACCGTTACATGGTAATGAAGATTGAGACAAAATGGCCACCGTTTGTACACGAATAGTGTGAAAATGTGTTATATCAAGTTTGTGGACCCTATAGAGGTCACAATTTTGAACTGATTTTGATCAAACTTGACATGCATGTTTATAACCCAAAGATCTTGGTTCTTTTCGATATTTGCGCCCATTGGATCGTAACTTCCTGAATTATGGCCCCTGATTGTCCGATAAATGACCTTTTTATACGCCCATATTTTTATGTGGATAAAAACAAAGTCAAAGGTATCACAAAACCATCTTTTAAAGTATCTAACGTTTCGTAGATAAAAATCTACTTCTTCAGAGAATATAAGTTACAAAAATGAGGCAGTTGAAATTCAAGGTTAGTCGTGGTAACAAGTGATGTCATAATGTAAATATGACGTCATAACATTGATGACATAATAATTATAAAGGGTGTAAAGTTAAAAAAAATTTAAAATTAATTTACAGGCATTTCATTTAAACCATAAGGCCATACAGTATTTAATCTGTGGATCCAAAGTAATTCAGCAATATTAAGTTTAGTTCTATCATTCTGAGGGATTTTATCGAGTACAGTGCAAACATAAGATTCGTGACCGAGTGTATTAAAATGTGGGGCAATGTGGGGGGATTTTCCAATTTTTTTTAGTTTAATGTTACTTCTATGGCTGTTAAGTCTCGTGCTAAAAGGAGTGATAGTTTGGCCTACATATTGTTTTTTACAAAATTGACAAGTTATACAGTATATTACATAAGAACTGTGGCAATTTAAACAATTAGCTTTAATATAAAAAAAATTTTGGTCTATACTAGTAATATGATTGGTGGTTTCCATAGTTGCACATGCTTTGCATTTCGGTCTGTTGCAAGGTTTGCATCCTCTATAAAAATTATTATTAATTACAGGCACTTCTGTTTTTTTCAATCTGTTTACTTCTATCAACTGACCAATGCTCCTGCATTTTTTCTGTGAAATTACAATTTTAGAATTATCCAGTAGTTTAGACATACGGGCACTAGTCTCTAAAATTGAAGTGTCTTGAGCTAAGGTACGTAAATTTGGTTGACGGGGGTCATAGGTAGTTACCCAAGGTATAACTTTCTTAACATTAAAATCTTTAATAGTGTATTGTAGTAATTCATTTCTGCTTTTTTGATGGACTTTGTTGAATTCTTTTTTGATGACATTATTTTTATATCCGCATTGTTTAAGGTAGGTTTCAAATTTAGTTAAATGGTAGCTGGTCCATTCAGGTTTGCTGCAAATACGCTTAATGCGGATGGCTCCACTGTAAATTATTGAATTGATTCAATATGTAGGCCAAACTATCACTCCTTTTAGCACGAGACTTAACAGCCATAGAAGTAACATTAAACTAAAAAAAATTGGAAAATCCCCCCACATTGCCCCACATTTTAATACACTCGGTCACGAATCTTATGTTTGCACTGTACTCGATAAAATCCCTCAGAATGATAGAACTAAACTTAATATTGCTGAATCACTTTGGATCCACAGATTAAATACTGTATGGCCTTATGGTTTAAATGAAATGCCTGTAAATTAATTTTAAATTTTTTTTAACTTTACACCCTTTATAATTATTATGTCATCAATGTTATGACGTCATATTTACATTATGACATCACTTGTTACCACGACTAACCTTGAATTTCAACTGCCTCATTTTTGTAACTTATATTCTCTGAAGAAGTAGATTTTTATCTACGAAACGTTAGATACTTTAAAAGATGGTTTTGTGATACCTTTGACTTTGTTTTTATCCACTCCTACTACGGGTGTCACTGTATCAAGTTTATTATGACTTTGATCCTGTCTATGTTTATGTTATTTAAATGGTTTTGGATTCCTCTCACTTTATCATTCGTATTCACATATTTTTATGTGGACGTATATTGTCGTCGCCCCTGTCAGTCCGTCTGTCCACAATTTGTTTGTGGACTCTCTACAGGTCACAATTCTTATCCGATTTTGAAGAAACTTGAAATATAGGTTTATCCCCAAAAGATCTCGGCTGCTTTCGATATTGGCATGTATCGGATGAAAACTTCATGGATTATGGCCCCTGATTGTACGAAAAATCACGTTTTTAGCTTGTGGACCCTATAGAGGTTACAATTTTGAACCGATTTTGATGAAACTTGACATGCATGTTAATAACCCAAAGATCTTGGTTCTTTTCGATATTTGCGCCTATCGGAATGTAATTTCCTGAATTATGGCCCCTGATTGTCCGAAAAATCACCCTTTTTAGCTTGTGGTCCCTCTGGAGGTCACAATTATTATCCTATTTAAAAAACCGTTTGATTATATGACCGTTACACCCTAAGGAAGGTTGAGTTCGAATTTCGGGAAAATCGGACAAAAATTGCCATACAAAATGGCCGCCGTTTGTACGCAAATACTGTTAAAAAATGGTATATCAATGTTGTGGACCCTGTAGAAGTCACATTTTTAATTCGATTTTGATGAAACTTGAAATTCATGGTAATAACCCAAAGATCTTGGTTCCTTTCGATATCTGCGCATATCGGAACATAACTTCCGGAATTATGGCCCCTGATTATACGCAAAATCGCCTTATTTTAGCTTGTGGTCCCTCTGGTGGTCACAATTATTATCTGATTTAATAAAACTGTTGATAGTATTACCGTTACACCGTAAGGAAGGTTGAGTTTGAATTTCGGGAAAATCGGACCAAAATTGCCATACGAAATGGCCACCGTTTGTACGCGAATACTGTTAAAAAATTGTATATCATGGTTGTGGACCCTATAGAGGTTACAATTTAATTCGATTTTGATGAAACTTGAAATGCATGGTTATAACCCAAAGATCTTGGTTCCTTTCGTTATTTGGACATATCCGAATCGTAACTTCCTGAATTATGGCCCCTGATTGTCCGAAAAATCACCTATTGTCCCTCTGGAGGTCACAATTATTATCCGATTTAAAAAAACATTTGACTCTATCACAGTTACACCCTACGGAAGGTTAAGTTCGAATTTCGAGAAATTCGGACCATAATTGCCAGAAAAAATGGCCGCCGTTTGTACGCGAACAGTGTAAAAGTATGGTATATCAAAGTTGTGGACCATGTAGAGGTCACAATTTTAATTCGATATTGATGAAACCTGAAATGCTTGTTTATAACCTAAAGATCTTTATTCTTTTCGATATTTGCGCATATCAAATTGTAACTTAATGAATTATGGCCTTTGATTGTAGGAAAAATCACTTTCGGTATTGCTTGTTCTCTGTCTATCTCTCAAACAATTATTATCTAAAAAAAAACTCTGATTATATTACTGTTGCACCGTAAGAGAGGTTGAGTTCGTCGCCGTTTGTACGCGAATAGTGTAAAAATATGGTATATCATGGTTGTGGACTGTCTACAGGTCACAATTCTTATCCGATTTTGATGAAAAGTAACATTTCTAGGTTATGTACCGTCACACCATAATCATTGTCTGCTTCGAATTTCATTAATATCAGACTGGAACTGACCAACAAAATGGCTGCTCCCAATACAGTATGAAATACAGGACTTAATGAGGAAAATTCACTTTCGGTATTGCTTGTTCTCTATCCATCTCTCAAAAATGTGGGCGTATCCTGCCTGGCAGTGCCAGCCTATCTTTTAGCTTGTGGTTCCTCTGGAGGTCAGAATGATTATCCCATTTAAAAAAAAACATTTGATTATATCACCGTTACATCGTAATGAAGGTTGAGGTCGAAAATTGACTGAAAAAATGTCTGCCACTTGTACGCGCAGAATGTAAAAATATGGTATATCAAGGTTGTGAACCCTGTAGAGGTCACAATCTTCATTCAATTTTGATGAAACTCGAAACACATGTTTACAACATGGTCTGTGGTCCCAATTGTAATTTTTTTCTTACGGTGCAATTTTTCTGTTGGCAAAAACTACAATTTTGACAGTTCGGTACCACTTTTTGAAAGCAAATATTATTTTTTTTTCAAAACTGATATAACTAAAAGGATGCACCCTGCAAAGGTGCACAAAATCCTTAGCTCATATTTTTAATTTCAATTTCATTTTCGGGCAATTTCGAATAAAATGTAAAATAAAGTGTAAAATTCAGTTATTTACAATTCATTCAGTGTCTTCATATTTTGAAACATTTATTTGTAATTTTCATAAACTCGTAGCAATAATCCAGACGAAGAGAATGTATGCGAAAATTAGTTTGTAATATGAGCAGTTGCCGAGAAATATGCAATTTTGCATGCATCACTTTTCACGTTATTTTGCCTATAAAAGAGTGAATTATTATTCGATTTGCAATATTTTTTTTTCATTTGATGCCTAATGCCAATTTTGACTAGGTCAAGCCAATTTTACATTTTCACTGTGACCGGAAATGAGTCATTTGGGCAAAAACTGTATTTTTAACCTAAAAAACAAATATACTATTCAAAAAAAGTAGGGGATATTTGATTTTTAAGTGTTATTAAAGTCACCTAATGAAACTGACGAAGAAACAAATGACAAAATGAAATAAGTTCACATTCATCGATTTATTCCAAATGATCGTTAGACTAAGTAAGGCACAGACTGACCATTATAAGGGTAAAATGATACCCGGGTCAAACAGCAAAGTTACCACAGCATCACAACAAAGTCAGTAACGGGTAAATCCTCCTCTGTTTGCCAAACAAGCACTGATCCGACGTGGCATACTCCTAATGAGACGTCTAAGGACATTTTGGTCCAGATTGTCCCATTCCTGTTGCAGCGCAGCAGTAAGTTCTTGGACATTGGCAGGACGTTGTTGATATTGACGTAACCTCTGTCCAAGCATGTCCCAGACATGCTCGATGGGGAAGAGGTCGGGACTCAGTGCTGGCCAAGGTAATGTGGTGATGTTCTGTTGTTGGAGGTAACCTGTAACGATCCTGACCCTGTGACATCTTGCGTTGTCATCCTGGAAGATGAAACGGCGGCCATGACGTCGTGCGAACTGCACAACATGGACTGCCAAGATGTTGTCCCGGTAGTACTGGCCTGTAACACGCCCTGCAACAACATGTAAAGCCGTTCTTCCAGCAACAGTGATGCCTCCCCACACCATAACAGAACCACCCCCAAATCGATCATGTCTGATGACGTTAACCTCTTGGAAGCGCTCATTTCGAAGACGCCACACCCTCCTACATCTGTCCAAAAAATCAACAGTGAACCCTGACTCATCTGAAAACATCACATTGCTCCAGCGTCGATTATCCCAGTGTTGACGATCCCTACACCAACGACGTCTTGCCTGAATGTGATGATCTCTCAAACAAGGGATCAATCGAGGACGTCGGGCGCGAAGGTGACCCCTATGCAGTCGATTCCGAATCGTCTGGCCACTCACTCTCACACCAGTGTCTGTTTGAAGACGAGCGCTGATCTGATTTGCTGTGATGACACGATTTCTCAAGGCCAAGGTACGGATAAATCGATCCTGGGCTTGAGTTGTCGCCCTTGGTCGACCTGAGCGTGGTCTGTCCTGTACAGATTATGTATCACGGTATCTGGACCATAGCCTGCTGATGACAGACTGAGAAACATTCATCATGCGCGCCACAACCGCCTGTGTTGTGCCGATCTGTAGCATGCCAAGCGCACGTAACCTTTCATTTTGGGTTAGCCGACGCATATCAAAATTTGTTTTCTGGTCACTAAAACAATTAAACTGAGGTATCCACCCTGGAATTCATTGCCACAATGACTGTAACATTCAAAGTCAGAGTCGTGCAAATCTTGGGTTGGACCCCCATGATGATCCCAAGCATCACCTGCATTCCATGCGGTAGCTATTGGTGCGTTTGGGCGTCACATGTAACTGGAAATGTTTCTTCTGTTAGGTTCTATAGTGACTTTTTTCGTAGTCATATGCATATTTTAGTATTATGCCCCCAAAATCAAATATCCCCTACTTTTTTTGAATAGTATATTTTATTCAAATGAGTATGTCTTATAATATTTTTAAAATTATGATATTTGATTCCCATCAACGAATAGAATGAGGCTATACGACCATACAGATACCACAAAATGGTTTCTAACTTGTACGGTTACAGAGAAATAGGCGATCTTCTATAAGTCACTTTTTGGTCTATAAAAGTGTCAATTATTATTCGATTTTTATAATTTTTTTACCATTTGATGCCTTATGCCATTTATGACTTCTATGAACCAAGTTATCATTTTCAATATTGCTGGAAGTAATGTAATTTTTGCAAAAAACATATTTTTAGCCTTCAAAACAAACATTTTTTTGAAGGGATTTATATTTATTATATGTTTAACTTTATAACGTCTGACTCTAATGGGCAGTAAAGTTGAATCAATTCCATCATATTGATATCAAGAAAAGGCTTCTAGCATGTTCCCTTGTCAAATAATAACCAATTTTCCCAGTGTCACTTATAAGTTTTTTAGCTTCTTAATTTCAGTTGATGGGTTTTATAGGTTAATTATTTATTGCCTGATATGTATAAAACAAAGTTTGTATTTTGTATGTTGCGAATTTTCGACTTATTTTTCACCTATAAAAATTTCTTTCGGCACTGGAAGTGACGTAATTTTGCCATAATTTACAATTTTGACCTGTCTTTTTGTCAGCAAATATTACTTTTACATATAGGGTCTCACTGAAGCAAAACAACTACATTTGTAAAGTATAGTTTGGTACCTCAGTGGATCGTCTATGGTATAATAAACTTCCTGTATGATTCCTGAAAGCCGGTCCAGTGCTGCTTGCAGGTCTAGTTATTAGGCTTTCAGACTTTCGTCTGAAAAACTATTGTTTTTACTAAAATTATTATTATTATTAGGCTTTCAGACTTTTGTCTGAAAGCCTATTGAGATTACTCTTACAATAAAAAAATAGTAGAGCATTTTCCAAAATTTCATGATTTTTCGACTTTTTTCGATTTTCAGTCCGTTATTTCACCTATTCCAGATATTTCAAAGTCGTAATGGAATGTTTCGTACACAAGACTACCACACGGTCTCTCGATAGAAAAAGTTTCATAAAAATCGCTGGAGTAGTTTTCGAGATACAGGCATCCAAAAATGCTAAAAATCAGAAAATACTTGATTTTCAGCGTGTCATATTTTGCTGCCTGATCATAGTATCCGTATGAATTGGATATCATACGATAGTACAATCCTAGTGCAGTCCAATGGTACCATAATTTATTTAATCCATTGATATTGGGTGGAGAAATCGCGTTTTTCCTCAAAATATCCATTTTTTGGATTTTGTTCAAAATATTGCACATTATTTCGACCACTTCCGGTTTAAGGATTCTTGTCGAAATTGCTTTATAAGTTGGTACTGGACTATAACTTCATGTTCCAGAAGTTTCAGAAACGTCAATTCTGCCATAAAACGAAACCCGGGCTCACAAAAAGGGAGGAAAATTAGAAAAAAATCGAAAAATAAAGGGCGATAACTCTGAATGAAACTTATATTACTGGAATCGAATGGACTTCAGGTATCCAAAAATGTAGTTCAAATTTGAAAATTTTGAAAAAGAACAAAAATTATCTCGTAGGCGACGTGTTTTCCATTTTCGAACGACAGAAGTCAGCGACAAAGTTTCGAAATCGCAAAATGTGAGATTGCTATTATCTTGGAAAAGTCTCAGGGTTTCCAAAAATGTAATTTGTTTGAATATAGGTAAAGAATTGACGAAACCACAGCCATTTTTATACGCCCACATTTTCATGTGGACGTATTATGTCGTCGCCCCTGTCCGTCCGGACGTCCGTCCGTCCACAATTTGTTTGTGGACTCTCTACAGGTCACAATTCTTATCCGATTTTGACGAAACTTGAAATATAGGTTTATCCCCAAAAGATCTCGGTTCCTTTCGATATTGGCATGTATCGGATCAAAACTTCATGGATTATGGCCCCTGATTGTACGAAAAATCACGTTTTTAGCTTGTGGACCCTATAGAGGTCACAATTTTGAACCGATTTTGATGAAACTTGACATGCATGTTTGTAACCCAAAGATCTTGGTTCCTTTCGATATTTGCGGCTATCGGAATGTAATTTCCTGAATTATGGCCCCTGATTGTCCGAAAAATCACCCTTTTTAGCTTGTGGACCCTCTGGAGGTCACAATTATTATTCGATTTAAAAAACCGTTTGATTATATCACCGTTACACCCTAAGGAAGGTTGAGTTCGAATTTCGGGAAAATCGGACGATAATTGCCATACAAAATGGCCGCCGTTAGTACGCGAATACTGTTAAAAAATGGTATATCAAGTTTGTGGACCCTGTGGAGGTCACAATTTTAATTCGATTTTGATGAAACTTGAAATTCATGGTTATAACCCAAAGATCTTGCTTCCTTTCGATATTTGCGCATATCGGATCGTAACTTCCTGAATTATGGCCCCTGATTATACGCAAAATCGCCTTTTTTTTAGCTTGGAGGTCACAATTATTATTCGATTTAAAAAACCGTTTGATTATATCACCGTTACACCCTAAGGAAGGTTGAGTTCGAATTTCGGGAAAATCGGACGAAAATTGCCATACAAAATGGCCGCCGTTAGTACGCGAATACTGTTAAAAAATGGTATATCAAGGTTGTGGACCCTGTGGAGGTCACAATTTTGATTCGATTTTGATGAAACTTGAAATTCATGGTTATAACCCAAAGATCTTGCTTCCTTTCGATATTTGCGCATATCGGATCGTAACTTCCTGAATTATGGCCCCTGATTATACGCAAAATCGCCTTTTTTTTTAGCTTGGAGGTCACAATTATTATTCAATTTAAAAAAACGTTTGATTATATCACCGTTACACCCTAAGGAAGGTAGAGTTCGAATTTCGGGAAAATCGGACGAAAATTGCCATACAAAATGGCCGCCGTTTGTACGCGAATACTGTTAAAAAATGGTATATCAAGGTTGTGGACCCTGTGGAGGTCACAATTTTGATTCGATTGTGATGAAACTTGAAATTCAAGGTTATAACCCAAAGATCTTGCTTCTTTTCGATATTTGCGCATATCGGATCGTAACTTCCTGAATTATGGCCCCTGATTATACGAACAAATCGCCTTTTTTTTTTAGCTTGGAGGTCACAATTATTATCCGATTTAAAAAAACGTTTGATTATATTACCGTTACACCGTAAGGAAGGTTGAGTTCGAATTTCGGGAAAATCAGACCAAAATTGCCATACAAAATGGCCACCGTTTGTACGTGAATACTGTTAAAAAATGGTATATCAAGGTTGTGGACCCTGTAAAGGTCACTATTTTAATTCGATTTTGATGAAACTTGAAATGCATGGTTATAACCCAAAGATCTTGGTTCCTTTCGGTATTTGCGCATATCGGATCGTAACTTCCTGAATTATTCGAATTTCGTGAAAATGGTACCAAAATTGCCGGACGAAATGGTCGCCGTTTGTACGCGAATAGTGTAAAGATATGGTATATCATGGTTGTTGACTCTGTACAGGTCACAATTCTTATCCGATTTTGACGAAAAGTCACATTTCTAGGTTGTGTACCGTCACACCATAATCATTGTCGACTTCGAATTTCATGAATATCAGACTGGAACTGACCAACAAAATGGCTGCTCCCAATACAGTATGAAATACAGGACTTAATGATGTAGGAAAAATCACTTTCCGTATTGTTTGTTCTCTATCCATCTCTCGAAAATGTGGGCGTATCCTGCCTGGCAGTGCCAGCCTATCTTTTAATTTCTTACCAACGTTCCAAATTCAACCACTTCCGGTCTGCGCAGAAATCTAAAAATTGCTTTATTGAGTAACCAACATATGGTTTCCTTACAGAAAAATGAACCCCAAATTGGTATTTTTGTTCGATCAAAGAGAAATAGGCTCCGGTAAAGAATAATTATAATAAAAAAAACTAGATCTGCTACTGTCCCATGCAGATATGAAAGCTTTCATATTCACTGTCACTTCCTGTCACATGTCATGGGTCATATAAATAATCCAAAGAAGAAAAAATAAATCATTAAAATCAGTCACAATCTATCGCAATTATTGTGATTTTTCACTCGTAAACAACTTTGTTGCACGAAAAACATCAAAAGCAAAATTCGAATCTTTGAAATATTCAAATACCAAAAATCCACCCGTATCCCGTGTATCCTGAAATTGAAATGTATTAAATTTTAGACATAGGAGACGCATTGAACATTGTGTTTCTGCTCTGAAGTTTTTTTGGTTTTCCTTCAGGGGTTCAGAAAACGTAACTCCCATGTCTGTAAGTGCAATATCGCAAAAGTTATATTGTTTTTTCACGTTCAAAGATGGTGTCACTTCCTGTTCGATCGACAAACTCCATGTTTTGTGTACGAATCAGTAATTACTTGTCTAGTATCGAAAAAAAAAAAAAAGGTCATTCTGACCTTTATTTCGACGATTTTTTTGAAAAATTTGATTCTTAATTTCACCAAGGGGAGATAATTTAGAAAATTTTAATAGTCATTTTTCAAGTCGCATCAATAATTTCTAGTTACATACTAAATTTCATGAAAATCGTACAACTATTAAAGAAGTTGTCAAGTTGGTCTCAACTTCCAGGTCGAAATCACAGCGACGAATTTTCAAATATTACAAAACTTTTAAAAATAAGCTCCCCCTGACTAGCTTAATCGTTCGCAATAAACGTTTGCCCCTTAAAATCGGCAAATTGCTGACTTTTAAGTGAGAAACATTACAACCAGGCGAAATTTTCTGTTTTATCACTCTTACAGTACCATTGATTACCAACCGATTATTACGAAACTTTAAAAATAAAACAGAAAGAGAGAAATGCGGCTTAACGTCCATTCGACAAAAACAAGGTCATTTCGGGACTAACATGTCTTTTAATTTTATTGAAAAACTTCCCTACGGGTTTTTAGCCATGGGAGGTAACCGAACGACTCGGGGAAAACCCACGCGGTTGGACACCATACTGCATGTCACGTGCAACCTGGAAATCGAAACGACGCCGGTTGACTCAATGACAGACGTTAAGCTACAGCGCGCACATGCTAACCATTCGGCCTCCCTAAAATCGGATAATTGCTGACTTATAGCAAGAAACATTTCAACCGGGCATTTCAATCGAAACAACGCCAGTTGACTCAATGACACACGTTACGATACAGAGCACAGGTGCTAACCATTCAGCCGCGTAACCTCCCTAAATTTGGCGAATTGCTGACCTACAGCGACAAACATTTCAACTGGGTCCAATTATCAACTGAATATTACAAAACTTTTAAAAATAAGCTTCCCCTGACCAGCATAATCGTTCGCAATAAACGTTTCCCCCTAAAATCGGCAAATTGCTGACTTTAAATTGAGAAACTTGACAACAGGGCGAAATTTCCTGTTTTATCACTTTTACAGTACCTCTGATTACCAACCGATTATAACAAAACTTTAAAAATAAAAGAGAAAGAGAGAAATGAGGGTTAACGTCCATACCACACAAACTAGGACATTTTGGGGCTTCCCTTGCACGTGCGGGTCTTTAGGAGTGGGAGGAAACCGAAGGACACAAAGAAAACCCACGAGGTTGGACACCATACTCCATGTCACATGGAACCTGGAAATCGAAATGACGCCGGTTGACTCAATGACAGACATTACGATACAGCGCGCACATCGGGAAATTTTTGACTTATAGCAAGAAACATTTCAACCGGGTATTTCAATCGAAACAACGCCAGTTGACTCAATGACAGACGTTACGATACAGAGTGCAGGTGCTAACCATTCAGCCACGTAACATCCATAAATTTGGCAAATTGCGGACCTACAGTGAGAAACATTTCAACCGGGCGAAATTTTCTATTTTAACAGTTTAATTTGCACCGAATATTACAAAACTTTTAAAAATAAGCTCCCCCTGACTAGCTTAATCGTTCGCAATAAACGTTTGCCCCTTAAAATCGGCAAATTAAGGTGAGAAACATTACAACCTGGCGAAATTTTCTGTTTTATCACTTTTACAGTACCAGTACCATGGATTACCAACCGATTATTACAAAACTTTAAAAATAAAACAGAAGGAGAGAAATACGGCGTAACGTCCATTCAACACAAACTAGGTCATTTCGGGACTAATATATGTTTTTTAATTTTATTCTTAAACTTCCCTCACGCGCACTGGTATTCAGGAGTGGGAGGAAACCGAAGGACACGGAGAAAACCCACGAGGTTGGACACCATACTCCATGTCACGTGCAACCTGGACATCGAAACGACGCCGGTTGACTCAATGACAGACGTTACGACAAAGCGCGTATATGCTAACCATTCAGTCATTCAGCCATCCTAAAATCGGGAAATTGCTGACTTATAGCAAGCAACATTTCAACCGGGCGAAATTTTCTGTTTTAGCAGTTTAATTTGCATGGTACTTTAATTACCAACCGATTATTACAAAACTTTTGAAAATAAGCTCCAACTGACCAGCTTAATCGTATGCAATAAACGTTTGGCGTGAATTGAAAGTTCTGCCCTGAGAAAGTTCATCTCGATTTTCTGGCGTGGTTCCCTCTTGTCAGTGAGGCAGAACGGAGGGTCTGACAAGGACAGCTGTCTAGTCGTTTGGATGGAACGAAAACCAAGGTCCCGTGTACACATTGAAGTGCACGTAAAATATCCCTAAGCAGTTGGAATTCAATACTGTTGAATAAGCTCTATACGATGAATAATGTGCAAATTGTAGTCACCCACGCTGCATGTTTCGCTTAACAATGACAGGTTGCAGTTTTCAATTTTCGATCCTTTTATTCTTCTACTCCTGATATTTTAGACTGTTGATCGATGGTTTCATATAAAAGACTGTCGATAAGACTCTTTGTAGAAGAAGTTCCCCCAAAATATTATGTTGATTGAAGAGAAAAGGACCTTTAAAAATGCTCAAATCGTAAAAATACGACTTTTTGGATTTTCGATCTCTTTTTTTCTGCTATCCCTGACATTTAAAAACAATGATACAATGATTTCACACAACGGGCTAGCTATTAGACTCTCGATTGGCAGGAGTTTCACCACCCGCTCTTCATTATAACCGAAGTTATCGTGCCCTAAAGAATCAACAAATCAGCATATTTATCTCATCTTTAAACTCAATCATGACATTGACCTAGTGAACGTCTACACCAAGTTTGAACATTCTAGCTTAATTAGAACTATTAGAAGGAGAGTTATTGTGTTTCAAAGTCTCTGCCCTTCAAATTGCTACTACTTTTCATTATACGTCCACATTCATAATGTGAACGTATTATGCCGTCGCCCCTGTCTCTGTGTGTGTGTGTGTGTGGTTCGCCTACAGGGCGCAATTCTTCATGGATTTTCTTCAAACTTGGTATACTTATTCCTTATACCCCAAGGAAGACCCCTATTGTTTTTGAGGCATGCCCGACCCCCAGGGGCCGAGCCACGCCCATTTCTAGTATTTGTTTGTTTGTCGTCTACAGGCCACATTTCTTAACTTATAATCTTGAAACTTTGCATACACATTCTTTGTACCCTAAGGAACATCCCTATCGTTTGGGGTGTATGCCCCACCCCCAGGGGCAGAGCCACGCCCATTTTCTTTTCGTGTGTCTTTGTGTCGCCTACAGGGCGCAATTCTTACTGGATTTTCTTCAAACTTGGTATACGTATTCCTTATACCCTAAGGAAGATCTCTATTGTTTTTGGTGCATGCCCGACCCCCAGGGACAGAGCCACGCCCATTTCTAGTATGTATTTGTTTGTCGTCTACAGGCCACACTTCTTAACTTATAATTTTGAAACTTAACATACACATTCTTTGTACCCTAAGGAACATCCCTATCATTTGGGGTGCATGCCCAACCCCCTGGGGCAGAGCCACATCCATTTTCTTATCGTGTGTCTTTGTGTCGCCTACAGGCCACAATACTTATTGGATTTTCTTTAAAACTTTGTATACTTACTCTTTATACTCTAAGGATGATCCCTATTGTTTGGGGTGCATGCCCAACCCCCCAGGGTCAGAGCCACGCCCATTTTCTTTTTGTGTGTCTCTGTGTCGCCTAGAAGCCGCAATTCTAACTGTATTTTCTTAAAACTTTGTATACTTACCCTAAGGATGATCCGTATTGTTTTTTGGTGCATGCCCGACCCCCAATGGCAGAGCCACGCCCATTCCTTGTATTTATTTGTTTGTCGTCTTCAAGCCACATTTCTTAACGTATCATCTTGAAACTTTGAACGATTATTCTTTGTACCCTAAGGAACATTTCTATCATTTGGGGTGCATGCCCAACCCCCAGGGGCAGAGTCACGCCCATTTTCTTTTTGTGTGTCGCCTACAGGCAATAATTTTTAATCGGTCATCTTGAAACTTAAAATACTTATTCCTTATACCCTAAGGATGACCCCTTTTGTTTTGGGTGCATGCCCGACCCCCATGGGACAGCAACACCCATTTTGTGTATTTGTTTGTCTGTCGTCTACAGGCTGCATTTCTTAATGTATCATCTTGAAACTTTGAATACTTATTCTTTTTACCTTAGGAAGATCCCTATTGTTTTTGGTGCATGCCCAACCCCAAGGGACAGTGCCACGCCCATTTTTTTTTTTGTCTGTCTGTGTGTCACCTACAGCCCACAATTCTTAATCGATCGTCTTGAAAACTTTTTTTATACTTATTCCTTATACCCTAAGGCTGACCACTATTATTTTTGGTGCATGACAGACGCCCTGGGACAGAGCCACGCCCAATGCTTTTGTGTCTTGTGTTCGCCTACAGGATGCAATTCTTAACAGATCCTTTTAAAACTTTACAAACCTATTCCTTATACCCTAAAGATGACCCCTATTGTTTTTGGTGATTTCCTAACCCCCAGGGGCAGAGCCATGCCCATTTTTACTTCGTGTCTATGTGTGTTGTCTACAGGCCACGATTCTTAATGGATCGTCTTTTAAACTTGGGATATGTATTCCATATAGCCTAAGGACGTCAACTGCATGTCCCGACTCACACAGGCAAGACACGACCAATTTTTGTGTTTGTCGTTTACAGGCCGCAATTCTGAATGAATCAGCTTGGTACTTGGTTTATGTATTCCTTATAGCCTGAGGGCGTCCACTATTGATTTTGATGAATGTCCCGACCCCCAGGGGCAGAGCCACGCCCACTTTTTGCCTTTAGTGTTAGGAAGGCACAATTCTGAATGGATTATCTTGGTATAGTTATTCCTTATACTCTAAGAACGGCAACTATTAATGTTGGTGCACGACCCTCAACGCTAAACAAACCAAACGCCTAGCCTTCTTGACAAAGTACCATATCAATCAAAGCAGGAATGTGGACGTATATTGTAGCGTTAGCGTTATGTTATTCACTTCAAAATCGAATCCATCAGTAGACCTAAATCAAAATTCTGCTCCCAGCGATTTTTGGGCCAACCTTCAAGGATTCAGAAAATATAACTCCTGTGTCTGTAAGTAAAATAGCAAAAAAGCCTTAGGGATTTTTCACGTTTCAAGATGGTGGCACTTCCGGTTCGATCGACAAACTTTATATTTTGTGTACAAATCAGTAATTACTTATCTAGTATCCCAAAAAAAAATCAGGTCATTCTGACCTATATTTCGATGATTTTTTTGAAAATTTTGATCCTTAATTTCGTCAAGGGGAGATAATTTTGAAAATTTCTAATTATATTTTTGAAATCACATCGCTAGGATCTACTTACATACTAAATTTCATGAAGATCGTACAACTATTAAAGAAGTTGTCAAATTGGTTTAAACTTCTGGCATAGGCATACAAGCTGGGGGGGCTGGGGGGGCGGCCGCCCCTCATTTTGGGCACCAAATGCTGGGAAAATTTGGGCACACAATTGTACTTTGTAAAAGTTGTATAAAAAAATATTGTGTTCTTGAATGTGTCCAATTTAACAGCGAATCTAAATTCAGAGTGTCTATAGTTAGGCAATTAAATAGAAATCTTATGACTCGAACCCTCTTTTGTTTGCAGTACAGTAAGCCACGAGTTACAGTTACATAAACAACTGTTTCTAGTTGTGTATATTACTAGTAGATAAAATTTAGTTCTCTTTTATTGATGATTTAGAAATCAAGAACTTATTCATCGCAAAAGAGATATTGTAGAACCTGTCATGGGCCTTCAAAATAAAAATTGAACTTTTTTTATTTGGTAAAAACTCCTTAGAATCACTTAAAATGCATATTTATTCATACGTGATTTGGTTTAATAACAACACAGACACCCTTAGCAGCATTCGGATCGGAAATATAGTCGGTACTCGGTCCGTTAGCTTTGTAAAAGAATCTGCACACTTCGTTTCCATCCTACAGGGCTGGTACGTGAACCTATATTTGTCCCCCGTCTTTCGAAGAAAATTGGGGGACTATTAAAATGGGTTCGTCCGTCTGTCTGTCTGTCTGTCTGTCCATCCATCTGTCTGTCCGTCTGTCCGTCACACTTTTTGGGACACAATAACTCTCTTCCTAATTGAGCTAGAATGTTCAAACTTGGTGTATGTGTTTATTAGGTCAATGCCTTGATGGAGTTCGAAGATGAGCATTTTCCGCTTAGGGTAAGCAGAGATAAGCGATTTGATTGGTTGATGCTTTGGGACACGATAACTTTAGTTCTAATTAAGTGAGATTGATGAAACTTGGTGTATAGTTTCATTACAGTAATACCTTGACTAAGTTCGATAATGAGCATTTTCTGCTCAGGGTAAGCAGAGCGATACGCAATTTGATTGGTCAAGACTTTGGAACACAATAACTCCCCTTCTAATTGAGTTAAAATGTTCAAACTTGGTGTATATGCTTATTAGGTCAATGCCTCGATGGAGTTCGAAGATGAGCATTTTCCGCTTAGGGTAAGCAGAGATAAGCAATTTGATTGTTGATGCTTTGGGACACGATAGCTTTAGTTCTAATTTAGTGAGAGTGATGAAACTTGGTGTATAGTTTCATTACAGTAATACCTTGACTAAGTTCAATAATGAGCATTTTCTGCTCAGGGTAAGCAGAGCGATACGCAATTTGATTGGCCGAGACTTTGGAACACAATAACTCTCCTTCTAATTGAGTTAAAATGTTCAAACTTGGTGTATATGCTTATTAGGTCAATGCCTTGATGGAGTTCGAAGATGAGCATTTTCTGCTTAGGGTAAGCAGGGATAAGCAATTTGATTGGTTGATGCTTTGGGACACGATAACTTTAGTTCTAATTAAGTGCGAGTGATGAAACTTGGTGTATAGGTTCATTACAGTAATACCTTGACGAAGATCGATAATGAGCATTTTCTGCTCAGGGTAAGCAGAGCGATAAGCAATTTGATTTGCCGAGACTTTGGAACACAATAACTCTCCTTCGAATTGAGTTAAAATGTTCAAAATTGGTGTGTATGCTTATTAGGTCAATGCCTTGATGGAGTTCGAAGATGGGCATTTTCTTCTTAGGGTAGGCAGAGATAAGCAATTTCATCTTAGGTTCATCTTGATTGATGATTTTTATGCCAATACAGTGACTGCATTCTCATTCAGTAATGGATTCGACAGTAACAGTGTATCGAAACGATTGACTCGGACACAAGGGCCCTTTCCCTTGGCCAGAGGTGCCCTTTTGTCAAGCGTAGGGGCCCTTTGGTCTGCCTTTAGGGTCCCCCTAACTAGGGTACATTTTCATTTTTCTCGTCGGTTTTGGCATTTTTCTTTATAAAACACTTTTGGATGACACTTCGTGTACAGTTTGATTGCTCGATACTTGAAAAAAATAAATGTGCGATTAATTAATATGTGTCATCTATTTATTTTGGGATTTCGGCGGGGGACATCAGCCTCACTGTTGGCTTGTTTGTATTAATAATATTAAAGTAGCTAAGTCCCTAACTCAATATCATCCAAAATCTTCAACATTGAAAACACGAATAATTTGTCAATTTAAATCAACATTGACCCTCTAACTTTCGGGCAAGCTGACTTTTCGGGCAGGCAGATAAAGTGTGAAAATAAATTTCACATACTTAGCCCGAAATCTAATAAAACACTAATTTTACGGACTGGAATAGCAGTAAAACGCGTTTCGTCAAATATTCCAAAATTTTCTTGGGAGGTCTATCAAGGTCAACTCCGCTTCTTCGCCTGTCGAAAAAAGCAGGCGCAGCTGTCTGTAAATCTGAATTTCTGTTTAGTTTGCTTCCCTAACTGTCCTTGAGTCCTAAAACACTAATTTTACTTTTCTTTTAATTGACAACCACGAATTTGTACTGAGTCGACTATGCATTAAAACAGTTTGTCTGGAGCCATTCTACTTTGTGCGACAGTTTTCGGGCATCGATAAGTATTTGTAAATGCAGCTACAACAGTCTGGTTGGATGGTTGGAATTCGGAGTGGGATTTCGGTTACAAAACCATTGGATACTTTTGGAGTTACTGACATGGGCTAGAATAGTAGAAAACGCATTTGCGGTGGTTAAATTTTCAAATTTTTCTCCGTGGGGGAGGCCCCCATACTCCGCGACGATTGATTGTTTTTAGAATTCGGGTCAGCAGGTGGACTGTATTTGACCAAATTGAAGTTACCCTAATTAAGCTAAATTTGATCACTTTGAAGTTGCTTTTTTCACGGGTTGAAATAAAAGGAAAACAGCCGTCAATATTCCAAAATTTTCTTGAGGGGGGGTGTAACCCCGAAAATTTTTCGGGCAATTTGGGTTCTGCCCCCCTAACTGTCATTGAGTCCGTATGCCTATGATTATTATTGTGTAACATACTAAGCACCTAACTATATTTTTTGGGCACCAACCACCACCGCCCCCCCAGTCAAAAATTTCCCCGTACGCCTATGACTTCCGGTTGGAAATCACAGCGACGAATTTTCGAAATTCAAAAATGTGAAACTGCAGATGAAAGTGATTTTTTTCAAGGTATTCAAAAAAAAGGAATTAATAAGATCGGTCAAAAAATAACAAAGTTGCGACTATGCATTGTCAGTTTTTTCGTTCGTAAAATTCGGTGATTTCGGATTCGTAAAACGTTTTGAAAATATATTTAAACAACGTTCGCACCCAAATTTGGGGGGGGGAGGTCAAAATTTCAGAAAGATCCTATGGATAGATGATTCTGAGAAATCCGATTTGTAGAAAACACACAAAAAAAAAAAATAATAATAACTAGATCTGCTACTGTCCCATGCAGATATGAAAGCTTTCATATTCATCGTCACGTGTCATCAATTATATCAAGTATCTCAAATAAAAGGATAAGAATAACAAACTATCAAAATTGGTCAAAAACTCGCGAAGTTACAAGTCTAAATATAGTATGAAACATTGAGTAATCTGAAAACTAAAGGGAAATAACTGATACTTGTGTTGCTGTAATCGGGATGACTCCCGACTTCAAAACTTTCAGAAAAATGAAATGGAAATGGTAAGAAAACATCGAAAAATTAAATGAGATAACATTGAACAAAACTAAAACTTTTTGAATCAGGTGGAACTCAGCTGTTTGAATATGTACGTTAAATATGTAGATTTGGAAAATTATAAAGACATAATATCAAAATCAGTCAAAAACTCACAAAGTTACAAATTTTAATGTAGTGAGAAACATTGCACCCGGGCAAAAAAATAATCTTTAAACTAAAGGGAGAGAGAGAGAGAGAGAAATGGGGTTTAACGTCCACTCGACACAACTAGGTCATTTCTGGACTAACACATGTTTTTTTTTAAATTTTATTTCAATAATTCGCCTGCGCGTATGGGTCTTTAGCAGTGGGAGGAAACCGGAGTGCCCGGAGGAAACCCACGAGGTTGAGAAGGCGCCCCTATCTCCATGCCACATATCTCCATGCCACATCTCCAGGGCTCGAAACCACAGCCGCAAGCCAGAGGTGACCGGCCAGCTAGAGGTCGAAGCGCGACACTCTAGACCACTAGGCCATCCGAACCCCCCTAAACTAAAGGGAAATAACTGAAACTTGTATAGCTGTAATTGGGCTTCCAAGATATGTTATATAATTATGGTTTCCAATATGTTCGGTTATAAGTAGGAAATCGTGAGGACTTCTTAAGCGTGTTTTAAACTAAGGGTCATAGACTGCAATATACAAGAATGGCACTCTGCAATAAAAAAACTGGCCAAAGCAAGATTTCTATGCAGAAATTAAATAATTGCTAGAACCAGAAAAATATTTATCCACTATAATAAATAAGCAACATAGAGAAAATGAAATGAAATTGAATGGGGTTTAACGTCCTACTGTTCTGCTCCTACAATGTGCGAATGAAGACGGGCATACACCATAAAGTGTGCAATGAGGGAAATTTTACCCGGGCAGCGGCGTTACGGCCTACGAGATTGGACAGGCGACCATACTCCTTGTCACGTACAACCAAGAAATCGAAACAACGCCAGTTGACTCAATGACAGACGTTATGATACAGAGCGCACGTGCTAACCATTCAGCCACGCAACCTCCCTAAAATCGGCAAATTGCTGACCTACAGCGAGAAATATTTCAACCGGGCGAAATTTTCTATTTTAACAGTTTAATTTGCACTGTACCTTTAGTTATCAACCGAAGATTACAAAACTTTTAAAAATAAGCTCCCCCTGACCAGCTTAATCGTTCGCAATAAACGTTTGCCCCTTAAAATCGACAAATTGCTGACTTTAATGTGAGAAACATTACAACCGGGCGAAATTTTCTGTTTTATCACTTTTACAGTACCTTTGATTACCAACCGATTATTACAAAACTTTAAAAATAAGAGAGAAATGCGGCCTAACGTCCATTCGACACAAACTAGGTCATTTCGGGACTAACATATGTTTTTTAAATTTTATTTCAAAACTCCCCTTGCGCGTACTGGTCTTTAGCCGTTGGGAGGAAACCGAAGAACACGGAGAAAACCCAGGAGGTTGGACATCATACACCATGTCACGTGCAACCTGGAGATCGAAACGACGCCCGTTGACTCAATGACAGACGTTACGATACAGCGCGCACATGCTAATCATTCAGCCATTCAGCCTCCCTGAATTCGGAAAATTGCTGACTTATAGCAAGAAACATTTTCTGTTTTAGCAGTTTAATGTGCATGGTACTTTAATTACCAACCGATTATTACAAAACTTTTGAAAATAAGCTCCAACTGACCAGCTTAATCGTATGCAATAAACGTTTGGCGTGAATTGAAAGTTCTGCCCTGAGAAAGTTCATCTCGATTTCCCGGCGTGGTTCCCTTGTCAGTGAGGCAGAACGGAGGGCCTGACAAGCACAGCTGTCTAGTCCTTCGGATGGGACGAAAAACCAAGGTCCCGTGTACACATTGGAGTGCACGTAAAATATCCCTAAGCACTTGGAATTCGATACTGTTGAATAAGCTCTATACGATGACTAAATGCGTAGATTGTAGTCACCCACACTGCATGTTTCGCTTAACAATGAAAGGGTGCCGTTTTCAGTGTTCGATCCTTTTGTTCTTCTACTCCTGATATGTTGGACTGTTGATCGATGGTTTCATATAAAAGACTACCAATAAGACTCTTTGTAGAAGAAGTTCCCAAAAAATAGTATGTTGACTTTACAAGAAAGACCTCTAAACATGCTCCAAATTGTAAAAATACGACTTTCAAATTGCTTCTATTTTTTATTTTCAATTCAAAATTGTGACCATCACGTGACCCAAATCAAAATTCTGATCCGACAGATTTTTAGGCATTCCTTCAAGGATTCCAAAAATATGACTCCCAAGTCTGTAAGTAAAATAGCAAAAAGCCTTATTGATTTTTCACGTTTAAAGATGGTGGCACTTCCGGTTCGATCGACAAACTCCATATTTTGTGTACGAATCAGTAGTTCCTTGTCTAGTACTGAAAAAAAAAATTAGGTCATTCTGACCTATATTTCGACGATTTTTTTGAAAACTTTGATCCTTAATTTCACCAAGGGGAGATAAGTTAGAAAATTTCTAAAGTTATTTTTCAAGTCGCAACATTAAGGTCTACTTACATATTAAATTTCATGAAAATCGTACAACTACTAAAGAAGTTGTCGAGTTGGTGTAAACTTCCGCTTCCAAATCACAGCGACGAATTTTCGAAAATCCGAAATTGCAGATTTGAAGTAAATTTCTTAGGATACTCAAAGAAAAAAGAATTAGTAAAGTAGATCAAATAGTCACAAAGTTACAGCATTGTAGGTCAAATGCATTCGTTCGTAAAATTCGTAAAAACGTTTTGAATATATATTTAATCAGGTTCGCAACCCATTTTGGGGGGGGGGGGTAAGTAAAAATTTCAGAAAGATCCAATGGATAGATTCTGAGAAATCTGATTTGCAGAAAACACACAAAAAAAAAAAATAATAATAATAACTTTAACAGAAACAATAAGCTTTCATATGTAATATGAAAGCTTAATAATAATAATTTTAGTAATCTCAATAGGCTTTCAGACGAAAGTCTGAAAGCTTAACTAGACCTGCAAGCAGCACTGAACCGGCTTTCAGGAATCATACAGGAAGTTTATTATACCATAGCCGATCCACTGAGCTACCAAACTATACTTTAATTGTTTTGCTTCAGTGACATCCTCTATCATATGTAAAAGTAATATTTGCTAGCGAAAAGACCGGTCAAAATTGTAAATTATGGCAAAATTATGTCACTTCCGGTGCCGAAAGAAATTTTTATAGGTGAAAAATAAGTCGGAAATTCGCAACATACAAAATACAAACTTTGTTTTATACATATCGGGCAATAAATAATTAACCTATAACCCATCAACTGAAATTAAGAAGGTAAAAAACTTAAAAGTGACCCTGGAAAAAATTGGCAATTTTTCGATAAGGGAATATGCTAGAAGCCTTTTCTTGATATCAATATGATGGTATTGATTCAATCTTACAGCCCATTAGAGCCAGGCATTATAAAGTTAATTGAATAATAAATATAAATCCCTTCAAAAAAAATGTTTGTTTTGAAGGCTGAAAATACGTTTTTTTGCGAAAATTACATTACTTCCGGTGATATTGAAAATGTTAATTTAGTTCATAGAAGTCATAAATGTCATAAGGCATCAAATGGTAAAAAAATTATAAAAATCAAATAATAATTGACACTTTTATAGACCATAAACCTTGAAAAGTGACATATCGAAGATCGCCTATTTCTCTGTAACCTTACAAGTTTAAACCATTTTGTGGTATCTGTATGGTCGTATGGCTTCATTCTATTCTTTGATGGGAATCAAATATCATAGTTTTAAAAATATTATAAGGCAGACTCATTTGAATAAAATATTTGTTTTTTAGGTTTAAAATACAGTTTTTGCCCAAATGACGTCATTTCCGGTCACAGTGAAATTGTAAAATTGGCTTGACCTAGTCCTAATTGGCATTAAGCATCAAATGGAAAAAAAAAAATTACAAATCGAATAATAATTCACTCTTTCATAGGCAAAATAACGTGAAAAGTGATGCATGCAAAATTGCATATTATTCCTCGGCAACTGCTCATATTACAAACTAATTTTCTCTTCGTCTGGATTATTGCTACGAGTTTATGAAAATTACAAATAAATATTTCAAAATATGAAGACGCTGAATGAATTGTAAACAACTAAATTTTACACTTTATTTTACATTTTATTTAAAATTGCCCGAAAATGAAATTGAAATTAAAAAATCTGAGCTAAAGATTTTATACAACCTTGCAGGGTGCATCCTTTAAGTTATATCAGTTTTGAAAAAAAATATATTTGCTTTCAAAAAGTGGTACCGAACTGTCAAAATTGTAGTTTTTGTTAATATTATGTCACTTCCGTTGCCGACAGAAAAATTTCACCGTAACAAAAAAAATTACAATTGGGACCACGGAGCATATGAACTTTGTTTTATACAAAGCAAACAATAAATAATTTTTCTGGGTACGAAAAACTAAATTAGCCGATGGCGGCGAACACAAATTACCGAGACAATTTTTTTTCTCATTTCTGCTCAAGTAGGATGATATTTTAACCCTGTGTAAAATATCATCAAAAAATATTCATAAATAAAAAAGGTTTTCGTAAAAAAAATATTTTTTTCAAAATATCGGACATTTTTCGACTACTTCCGGTTTTACGATCGTTGTCGTGATAGCTTTACGAAGTTCTTTGGATACTTAACTTTCTGTAAAAGAAGTGTCAGAAACATCCATTGAGTAGTTTGGGGAAAAAAGATAAATTAAAGAGCATTTACAAAAATTTAAGGATTTTTCAATTTTTTTCAAAGTTTGATGCCATTTTTGGACCACCTATATTATTTCAATGCTTTTCATTTTGGATTCACTATGTAGACGACCGAAAGGACTATGAGTAAGAAAAGTTTCAGAAAAATAGTAGGCGTGGTTTTCGAGAAAAGGGCGTCTCAGAATGTTAAAAAATCGGAAAATACTAGATTTTTGGCATACAATAATTTATTTCCTTACCATCGAAATCGTATTATTTAGATACCATATGATGGTCCATTAATAGGGCTATCCAACGACACTTTAGTTCTTTTGGTCCACTATTACCTAAGTGAGGGGGGTTGGGATGGCCTAGTGGTCTAGAGTGCCGCGCTTCGACCTCTAGCTGGCCGGTCACCTCTGGCTTGCGGCTGTGGTTTCGAGCCCTGGTGTGAGCGTATGTGGCATGGAGATAGGGGCTCCTTCTCAACCTCGTGGGTTTCCTCCGGGCACTCCGGTTTCCTCCCACTGCTAAAGACCCCTACGCGCAAGCGAATTATTGAAATAAAATCAAACCATGTGTTAGTCCCGAAATGACCTAGTTTGTGTTGAGTGGACGTTAAACCCCATTTCTCTCTCTCTCTCACCTAAGTGAGCAATCAAGTTTTTCGCAAGTGCGACAATATTTTTAACCTTTTATTTATATTTTGAATACTTCCGGTATGGTTATTATTGTCGGAATAGTTTTAATAGCCGGTTTGGGCGCTAAAATAGCCACAGGGCTCTGTAATGATATATTACATTATCTGATCAGATAAAATGCCCCTGAGAAATCTTATGTTTAAAAGTGCCAAAAATGCAAAAAATTTAAAATATCGAAAATTAAATTTCAATAATTACATACATATTATACATCGTTAGAATCGTAATTAGGTCAGCTATCTGAATATACAACCTTTTTAAAAAAATCTCTTAAAATAAAACAAATAGTAGAGCATTTTCCAAAATTTCATGATTTTTCGACTTTTTTCGATTTTCAGTCCGTAATTTCACCTATTCCAGATATTTCAAAGTGGTAATGGAATATTTAGGACGCAAGATCACCACAAGGTCTCTCAATAGAGAAAGTTTCATAAAAATCCCTGCTGGCGTAGTTTTCGAGATACAGGCGTCCAAAAATGCTAAAAATCAGAAAATGCTTGATGTTCAGCGTGCCATATTTAGCTGCCTGATCATAGTATCCATATGAATTAGGTATCATACGATAGTACAATCCTAGTGCAGTCCAATGGTACCCTAATTTCTTTAATCCATTAATATCGGGCGGGGAAATCGCGTTTTTCCCCAAAATATCCATTTTTTTGCATTTTTTCAAAATATTGCACATTATTTCGACCACTTCCGGTTTAAGGATTCTTGTCGAAATTGCTTTATCAGTTGGCATTGGACTATAACTTCATGTTCCATAAGTTTCAAAAAGATCAATTTGGCCGTAAACTGAAACCCCAGCTCACAATATGGGAAGAAAATTCGTAAAAAATCGAAAAATAAAGGGCGATAACTCTGAATGGAACTTATATTTCTGGAATCAGATGGACTTCAGTTAACCAAAAATGTAGGTCAAATTTGAAAATTTTGAAAATTAACAAAAATTGTCTTGTAGGCAAAATTGTCTCGTGTTTTCAATTTTTGAACGATAGAAGTCAACAATGAAGTTTCAAAATTGCAAAATCTGTGATTGTTATTATCTTGGAAAAGTCTCAGGGTTTCCAAAAATGTCATTTGTTTGAAAATAGGTAAAGAATTGACGAAACTACGGACGTTTTTTTAACTTTTTGGCACCATGCCCAATTCAGCCACTTCCGTCATGCGCAGACATTTCAAAAATAGTTTATGCACTAGCCACCACATGGTTTCCCAATAGAAAATTTGATTCCAGATTGGTATCTCTTACAGGCACTGAGAAAAAAGCGTTCCCGGTAAATAATAATAATAATTTTAGTAATCTCAATAGGCTTTCAGACTTTCGTTTTAACAAAAACAATAGTGTTTCACACAAGCTTCGCAGTGTGAAACCCTAATTAGTGGGATTTACTCGAATGGAAATTAATCAGAAGTCTGGAAAATTGCAGTTGAATGTTGAAAGGCAGGGTCCAGGCCCCAATGAGGGAGATGTTCATAATCGATATGATCTAGAGGACTGGGACATTATTGCCAAAGAAGACCAAGTATTCTTTTGAATTATCAAGCATATGTTACCCCCAGGAAACTATTCATTAAAGTGATATTGTTTTGCACGTTATGAGTGATTCTGCATAAGCAATTAAATCAATATTATCAATGTCGTAGAATAATTCATAAACACTTTGGTTACACTTCTTTCATTTAATCATTTAATTTCGTATTCAAGTCTTGATTAACTCATAGTATAGTATAAATTATTTGTTTGTAATTATTGTCCACTCGGTTATTTAGTGAGTATCTATAAATGAAGAACTTTCAGAGCCTTTCCACAAGCCGTAGACATAATATTCGTGTCTACATTAGCGAGTAATCCAAAAAACTGTTGACCCACCCCCACCCCTCTTGAACCCCCAATTTATAACCTTGTAAACGGTGCAACGACAAAAATTGTCATCCTGTCTGTATGGAATTTATTTGCATCATTTAAATTGGTGAGCGTTTGTACGCAAATAGTGTGAAAATATGTTATATCAAGGTTGTGGACTCTATAGAGGTCTCAATTTTGAACCGATTTTCATGAAACTTGACATGTATGCTTATAACCCAAAAGTCTTGGTTCCTTTCATCGGATCGTAACTTCCTGAATTATGGCCCCTGATTGTCTGAAAAATCGCCTTTTTATACGCCGGTCGTATATTGTCGTTGCCCCCGTCCGTCCGGCCGGCTGGCCGGCGTCCACATTTGCTTGTGGATGCTCTACAGGCTAAAGTTAATATCCGATTGACTTTAAATTTATACACAGTGTTTAAGGTCATGAGACGAAGAAGCCTATTGTTCTTCAGCGATTTCCGATATTAACTACCAGAGTTATGGCCCTTGATCACTTCAAAAAATCTTGTGCGCGCTCTAGAGGCCAAAGTTAATATCTGATTGACTTTAAATTTATACACAGTGTTTAAGGTCATGAGACGAAGAAGCCTATTGATTTTCAGCAATTGCCGATAATTAGTGCCAGAGTTATGGCCCTTGATCACTTAAACAAATCTTGTGGACACTCTAGAGGCCAAAGTTAATATCCAATTAAATTAACACACAGTGTTTAAGGTCATGAGACGAAGAAGCCTATTGATTTTCAGAGATTTCAAATAATTACTGCCAGAGTTATCTCCCTTGATAACATCAAAAAATCTTGTGACACTATAGAGGCCAAACTTATCATCCGATTGACTTTAGATTGATACACAGAGTTTAAGGTGTTGAAACGAACAACTATTTTGATTTTCAATGAATTTTGATAACTGAACAGCTAAATCCATGATATTAAATGTTTCATATATATACTAATTGTTAGCGTGGGGTAACACTTTATATAAAGCAATCAAATTCTAATGATTTTCTGATAATTACATAATGAGTTGTTACTCCCCTTTCATTACTAGTGAGTTTTATAATGTATGACGCCAAATCCTGACAATATTCAGAAAAAACGTCGAAAAAATATGCGATGTGTTCATGTGATTATAGCTTAAAACCTATCAACTTTCAAAGAAGACAAGTTATGATTTTCTGAAAGGAAATTGAATTCTCTTTCCAATGGAGTCAACTAGAAATATGTATCTTTCATCAGTACTTAATTAGGTATCATAAGATGTATCTGAAAAAAAATTTGAAATTTTGTTCAAGATAACCTTTGCAGAAAAACTTAATGCTACAAAGTTCAAAATTAATCTGACAAGTTAATTCCATTTTAATGATAATTCAATTTCCTTCACAATGGTACAATATTTTTGAAAATCTGATGGTAAATAAAAAAATGGCAACCATTTTAGTAAAAGAGTAACAAAGTTGTCAACCGTACTGTGATTGTTGCGACGGAGGAAACCATTAAGTTGTCGATATACTCTGCTTACCTTGACTTATTTAACTTAATATTAATGTACTAAGCTGTAGTTTTTAAGGGCTTATTGGTGGTAACATGTATTCCATGCAATTGAAAAAGCGCAATATACAAAAATAAACAATTTTTTGTTGAGTTTCTGGGTGCCATCATCAAATTCGGGCGGCGACTTCAATGGATTGGATTCATGTTATTTCTACTAGGTAAGTCTGTTGTATACATGTATCTGAAGGAAGATATCCAGAAACATTCTGGGGAAAAATGAGAAACACCAAAGAGTTTATAAAACCATCTTTATACATGTACATGTATATCTTTCAAACTTGTAAATTGAACTCAAAACTTTTTAACTCAAACTTCTGAACTCAAACTTCAAACTTCATAAAAGTGAACTGGGTGACATAACTGTGAAATAAATAAAAATTAAAAATTAAAACTAGAACATAGCCCATTTTAAAATCAGTAAAATATCAACAAATCTTTAGTCCAAGTTCATTGTTACAAATGTCTGTTTTGACTGAGATGCGTGGTACAGTGGAAAGCATGTTTTACACAAATTCACAGAACAGATATTACATCCAAATGACGATTGGATCTCTCTACCACTTGGTGCGCGTTTTCCTGAGGCACTGCACAAAACACACACACGTTTGCGCCCAGAAAAATGAACTAGCGAATGACCAGATATGTTGCTTTCATCGAACACGTTTTCTAATTTACGTTTTGGGGAGGTCTGTAACTTTTAGAAACTGCTCCACCAATCAAACACTTAGCCAGCGAATGACGAAATTCAAGTTGAGTCATTGGGGTTTTACCCAGTGCTTTCATGTGAAGCTTATAAATCAGAAAGCTGTTTACACATGCCACATTTAGTAAAAAGTAAAACAAATAGCGCCACCATTTGAGACTTGTACGTCCAAAAGAATAGTATTGGCGGAGCTGGTCACCCAAGTCTACTCCCCCCATACATTTGTTATAATTACTTTTGCAAAGCGGTTTTGAAACATTTTCAATAATTCCAGCTCTTGTTCTGCGTTGTACTACTGACATTTCAGCATCACAGTTAGTAGACAAAATGTGCACCGTCTTTTTATCCTGCCATGCTGTTGCAATCAAGTTGTTACTTTGAATAAATTTGGTACTGCCTTTAGCAAGTTTATGAACATGTGATAGTGGATAGTATTTCCTATAGGACCGAATAGTACCACAGCAGTATATCTTTTTATTCAAGAGTTCAATTGCCAAATCAATACTAGTGAAAAAAATTATTGAAGTAAACATGTCGATACTCGTATAACATGGTTTCCATAAGGTCCATAACAACCTTGTGTCCTAGATTTTTTTCTTGTACTCCGTCGAGGCTTTTGCCAGTGTAAACATTGAAGGCATGTACGTAACCTGTATCAGACGCAGCAGCAATCCAAACTTCTATATATTGTACAAATCCAAGGCGACCCTTATACTTAACCATACCCTCATCAATGCTTATATTTTGTGGAGGATCATATTGTTCTCTAAAAGATTTTTTGCACATATCTTTCATGGGTCTCACTTTATACAAACGATCAAAACCATCTTCACCCTTAGCTGGCTGTTTATTTGAATCAGTGAGATGCAAATCTCTTTGAATTGCAAAATATCTGTCATGAGACATGCACTTCCTTATGAAGTCACTGTTCAACGAGGGGTCTGACGACCAATATTGTTTCAAGGACGGCAAAACAATCAACCCCATCAGCATTGTAATACCTATAAAAGTTTTCAGTTCACCACTGATATATTTACATTACGTCCATTTTGGGCTGAATAACGGTTTGTTTCTAATTTCAATGTCTCCCAAAAAGTATTATGAATCAACTGATCAAAATATGCGGAAGCTGGAGGCAACTTGGAACCATCTCCGGCCCCATCTATCAGAGATTCTATGTCAATCTGACCTACATTTGGAAAATTTGTCGGTCCTTGTTTTGCCGAAAAACGTTTGATAATTACCTTGCGAGCTATCTGACTCCATTCAAGATCGTCCCTATTTAATACGTCCTCAAAGTCATTATTTTCGCTGCTAGAACCTTCAGACGAATCGTATTCCAGTCCTTGTTCAATTTCAATGTCACTTTCATCGTCAAAATTATCATCCAATTCACCGTCATTTATTACCTCTTTTTGCTTCAATTCGGCACATTCAACGTCATAAGCATCGAATCCATCAAAATCGTCATCAGAATCCGATGACGCCATTCAAAAATTCAACAAAAAACCTTCATTTTTACACAAAACTCATCAATAAAAAAAATTTCACGGAGGCCGCTGTTTTGAATACTGCTAGGTTTACAGTACACTCCAGTTGTCGTTAGTCACGTGAGAGTTTTATTATGAGTAGAAAATTACCGAGTTTTACCGACCGTCATTTCGGGCGACATCGGGCGATCCCGTACATGACGTTACGGGTGGTTTCGGGCGCTTCCGTAACGAGAGGGTTAATCAGTTTTTAGTGTATTACAAATGTCTCATTAGCGAAAAAAGTAAAAATATGCGACAACCCTTGTTGACTGCCCGGACGATTTAGCTGCTGTAGGCATATGTTTCGTTGCCTGGCAACCTATCTTTTATCTTGTGGTCCCTCTGGAGGTCAAAATAGTAATCCGATTTTAAAAATGGTTTGATTATATCATCGTTATGTGGTTATGGAGGTTGAGTTCGAATTTCGTGAAAATGCATGTTTATAACCCAAAGATCTTGGTTCCTTTCGATATTTGCGCCCATCGGATCGTAACTTCCTGAATTATGGCCCCTGATTGTCCGAAAAATCGCCCTTTTTAGCTTGTGGTCCCTCTGGAGGTCAAAATTGTTATCCGATTTAAAAAAACATTTGATTATATCACCATTTCATGGTTATGAAGGTTGAGTTCGAATTTCGTGAAAATCGGACCAAAATTGACGGCAAAATGGCCGCCATTTGTACGCGAATAGTGTGAAAATATGTTATATCAAGGTTGTGGACCTTATACAGGTCACAATTTTGAACCGATTTTGATGAAACTTGACATGTATGTTTATAACCCAAAGGTCTTGGTCCCTGTCGATATTTGCGCCCATCGGATCGTAACTTCCTGAATTATGGCCCCTGATTGTCCGAAAAATTGCCCTTTTTAGCTTGTGGTCCCTCTGGAGGTCAAAATTGTTATCCGATTTAAAAAAACGTTTGATTATATCACCATTCCATGGTATTGAAGGTTGAATTCGAATTTCGTGAAAATCGGACCAAAATTGACAGACAAAATGGCCGCCGTTTGTACGCGAATAGTGTGAAAATATGTTATATCAAGGTTGTGGACCTTATAGAGGTCACAATTTTGATGAAACATGTATGTTTATAACCCAAAGATCTTGGTTTCTTTCGATATTTGCGCCCATCGGATTGTAACTTCCTGAATTATGGCCCCTGATTGTCCAAAAAATTGCCCTTTTTAGCTTGTGGTTCCTCTGGAGGTCAAAATTGTTATCCGATTTAAAAAAAACGTTTGATTATATCACCGTTCCATGGTTATGAAGGTTGAGTTCGAATTTCGTGAAAATCGGACCAAAATTGATGGACAAAATGGCCGCCATTTGTACGCGAATAGTGTGAAAATATGTTATATCAAGGTTGTGGACCTTATAGAGGTCACAATTTTGAACAGATTTTGATGAAACTTGACATGTATGTTTATAACCCAAAGATCTTGGTTCGTTTCGATATTTGCGCCCATTGGATCATAACTTCCTGAATTATGTCCCCGGATTGTCCGAAAAATCGCTTTTGTTCGCTTTTGGTTCCTCTGGAGGTCAAAATTATTATCCGATTTAAAAAAACGTTTAACTATATCACCGTTACATGGTAATGAAGAGAGAGTTTGAATAACGTGAAAATTGGACTAGAATTGACGGACAATATGGTCGCCGTTTGTACACGAATAGTGTGAAAATATGTTATATCAAGGTTGTGGACCCTGTAGAGGTCACAATTTTGAATCGATTTTGATGAAACTTGACATGTATGTTTATAACCCAAAGATCTTGGTTCCTTTCGATATTTGCTCCCATCGGGTCATTACTTCCTGAATTATGTCCCCTGATTGTACGAAAAATCACCCTTTTTAGCTTGTTGTGCCTCTGGAGGTCACAATTATTATCTGATTTAAAAAAAAAAACGTTTGATTATAAAAACCAAACAAATTCTAATGATTTTCTGATAATTCCTTAATATGCGACAACTCTTGTTGACTGCCCGGACGATTTGGCTGCTGTGTGGGCGTATGTTTCGTTGCCTGGCAACCTATTTTTTATATTTGCGCCCATCTGATCGTAACTTCCTGAATTATGTCCCGTGATTGGCCGAAAAATTGTTTTTTTTTAGCTTGTGGCTCCTCTGGAAGTCAAAATTATTATCCGATTTAAAAAAACGTTTGATTATATCACTGTTACATGGTATTAAAGGATGATGTTGAATTTCGTGAAAATTAGACCAAAATTGACGGAAAAAATGGCCGCCATTTGTACGTGAATAGTGTGAAAATATTTTATATCAAAGTTGTGGACCCTACAGAGGTCACAATTTTGAACCGATTTGGATGAAACTTGAAATACATGTTTATAACATAAAGATCTTAGGTTCCTTTCGATATTTGGACATATCTGGTCGTAACTTCCTGAATTATGGCCCCTGATTGTACAAAAAATCGCCATAATATTAAATGTTTCGTATCCAGTGGAGGTGACAGCTAATTCGTAACTTCCTGAATTATGGCCCCTGATTGTGCGAAAAATTGCCTTTATGACCTTGTGGTACAATTATTACCTGATTTAAAAAATACGTTTGATTATGTCACCGTTACAGGGTAATCTAGGTTGAGTTTCAGTTTCATGAAAACAAAATGACCGCCGTTTGTACGCGAATTGTGTAAAAATATGGTATATCAAGGTTGTGGACCCTATAGAGGTCACAGTTTTAATTCATTTTTGATGAAACTGGAAGTACATTTTTATAACTTAAAGATCTTGGTTCCTTGCGATATTTGCGCATATCGGATTGTAACTTCCTGAATTATGCCCTCTGATTATACGGAAAATCACCTTTATTATCTTGTGATCCGTCTGGAGTTCAAAAACATTTGATTATATCACCGTTACACTGTAATGAATTTTCAGTTTCAATTTCGTGAACATCGGACCAAAATTGCTGAACAAAATGGCCGCCACTTTTACATGAATAGTTTAAAAATATGGTATATCAAGGTTGAGGACCCTGTAGAGGTCACAATTTTAATTCGATTTTGGTCAAACTTGAAATGCATGTTCATAACTCAAAGATCTTGGTTCCTGTCGATATTTGGACTTATCTGGTCGTATCTTCCTGAATTATGGCCCCTGATTGTACGAAAAATCGCCATAATATTAAATGTTTCGTATCCAGTGGAGGTGACAGCTAATTCCATAATATTAAATGATTCGTATACTTAACGTTAGCATGGGGCAGAACTTGATAAAAACCAAACAAATTCTAATGATTTTCTGATAATTACTTAATATGCGACAACTCTTGTTGACTGCCCTGACGATTTAGCTGCTATGTGGGCGTATATGTTTCGTTGCCTGGCAACCTATTATCGTTAATTCTTCTGGAGTTATGGCCCTTGTTTCACTTTGTTGAACCTTGGAAATTACACAGATCATTTGAATTAGTGACAAGAAGACACCTATTGAATTTCAACAATTTCCAATAATTACATCTTGAGCAATAGCCCTTGTTAACCTTGTTGAACCTTGTGAACATTAAAATTTATATGCATCATTTAATTAGTGAAATGTGGAATTTCAGCATTTTCAAATAATTACTTGTAGAGTTATGGCCATGATTGCACCTTGATAACTTTCAAATGGCAAAAGATATAATCCAATCTGTATGATATTTATATACATTATTTGAATTAGTAAAATGAAAAAGCCAGTTAAATTTCAACAATTTCTGTAAACTACTTCCAGAGTTAAGGTCCTTATTTCAGTTTGTAGAACAATGTGAACCCTCAAACGAAGAAAATTATAATTTGATCTGTATTAAATTGTCTTGTAAATAAATGCCCCAATTATCTCCAAAAAAATAAATGAACCTCAATCCAAGTATAACGTTGGCTCGCTAATCTGGAGGTCCAGTGTTCAATCTCTGCATTTTATGAGAAAGTTCAGTGTGGATGGCGTCCACATAAAAGATCTTTTGGCAGTTGGAATTCAACATAAGAGAAGGCTGTAGCACAGTTGTCTGGGCAATATATCTCTCATAGGTCACTTACTTCTACTTCAAGAATGTTATGTGCTATGTACAACTTGCAAGAGCTTTTTACTATGGTTTACTACTGTAGGTCTGTCACTATGTATATAACTATTGTCTCATTGCGATTTGAGCATGCTTTTGAAAATGGATTTGGGGGTCTACAAATGTACATTATTATTGTTGTAAGCGTTTGAAAACCATGTGAATACAATAGAGGTTATAGGTTTTGACAATTTTTTTCAACCCTACAGATTTGATTTCTTAAAGGATCCTATACTAAATCCTTACCAAATTTCTCAGCATCCAAGTTTTCCTTTCAGATAAGCTGCTGTTATTACAAAACTGCTGTAAGGCGTATTGTACATTTTGCATGCTATCTTTATTATTATTATTCTTATATAGAGGCTCCCAAGTTAGAAACCCCTACAACAAATTCAACTACAGACAAGAAATCAGAATTTTCTTTTCAGTTTGGAAGGCAAGTAATTTTTATACGCCCACATAGAAATGTGGTTGTATATTGTCGTCACCGGCCGGCGTCCACAATTGCTTGTGGACGCTCTAGAGGCTTCAGTTAATATCCGATTGACTTTAGATTTATACACAGTGTTTAAAGCTGAACTCCGGTTACAAAAATACCGAAATAATGTAATAAAAAAAAAAGTTAACGCCCGCGAGCCGCCATACTTGTTTCCAATTTGTGAAATAAGTATGGCGGACATGGAGGCTTATGACCTGGAAAGGTTAGCCGATCTCACTTCCAGTTTGTTTCTCGTCAGCTAGCTATACACATCCGGCTTTATTCTCTTCACACGGTTCACTGATTACTGTATTTCCCCCCAACAGTATACCAAATTATTGAAGATTGAACATGTCTGATCAGGTAGGCCTGTAAATAATTATATGAACTGCGTCTACTACAATATAGCCTAAGCTTTACTCCAAAGCAAAAGATGCAACCAGATGTCTTACCCAACCTGTTTTTCAACCAAAACAAATCACCTATACAAACTATTAGTATTGCCTTCTTCGTGTGTCCATGTTGAATAGTGTTCATGAAAACGACCAAGGGACATGACTACATGTTTGGGACGGCTCTCATTGGGGAGTGTTTGACAGTGCTAAATTGATTGATGTTATGATATTGTCGTAGACGCAGTTCATATAATTATTTACAGTATATAAATCAACATACGAATAATTTATCTATGGTGTTTTATTATAAGATAAAACTTGTAATTTCCCGCGTGCCGTTTATCCGATCAATTCATTTTGATTACGATTATTTACATACGAAGTACGAATAAAAATTTGAGTGTAAAAAAATGCGCACACATAGATATTCACCTTACCGTGTCGTACTATATATTATCCATTCGCCTATAAAAATAGTATTCCACCATTGAGAAATACGTCAAAAAATCGGTAAATCACGATATTCACCTTACCGTGGCCGTACTATATATTATCCATTATCCTATTAAAAATAGTATTCCACCATTGACAAATACGTCAAAAATTGGTAAATCTCGTCCTGGGTAATTATACAATCAGAACTCGGTAAATCACGTAGGTAATGCATCTTCATTAAATCACAAATGAATTAACGTGTACATGTGGTCAGAAGTCAACCCAACAATGGCAGTGCGATAGACCTGCGAGAGAGTTAGACATGTACTGGCGCCAAAAGAAGTCACCCAGTAAATACGCTTCAATGATTGGTGCCTTGATGTTACGTAATCGCGGGATTTGGGTCAATAAAATGTTGACTTTAGTACAACTGTTTTTGTTACACCTAAATCAAACCATATTGCATTATATCACAGGTGCATTTATCACAAATAATGCAGGTAGAAGTTATAAAACAAAATGCTCTAGAGGCAAAAGTTAATATCTGATTGACTTTAAATTTATACACAGTGTGTAAGGTCATGATAAGAAGAAGCCTGTTGATTTTCAGCAATATCCGATAATTCCTGCCCGAGTTATGACCCTTGATCACTTTGAAAAATCTTGTGAATGCTCTAGAGGCTAAAGTTAATATCCGATTGAATATAAATTTATACACGGTGTTTAAAGTCATGATACAAAGAAGCCTATTGATTTTCAGCATATCCGATAATTACTGCCAGAGTTATGACCCTTGATCACTTTGAAAAATCTAAAGTTAATATCCGATTGACTTTAAATTTTTACACACTATTTACGGTCATGATACGAAGAATCCTATTTGATTTTCAGTGATAATTTCTGGCAGTTGATCACTATGACAAAGGCCTTGAGACAAACCATCAAAACTATTCTAATCATTTCTGATAATTATTTAATGGGCTATTACTCGTAATAAGATTATCATGTGTTGTAAATGTTCTCCTTACTGATAAAAGAAACGATATTCGACAACCCTTGTTGACTGCCCAGACGACTTAGCTGTTGTGGGCGTATGTTTCGTTGCCTGGCAACCTATCTTTATATACCCACATGGAAATGTGGTAGTACATTGCCGTCTTGCGTGCACAATTTTTGTGAGCACTCTACAGACCAAATTCATAATCTGAGTGTTGTGCGCCCACATTTCAGTGTGTTCCTATCATGTAGTTGAATTTGGTTTGAAGGATCGTGGTTATGAGAGAACAAACTCTATCGAATCATGCTGCCATTTCCAGAAGCCTTGTGACCGCGATAGAAACTATAGTTATAGAGGAATTCTTTCAAATTTGGTGTGAAACATCATAACATAACATAACATATTAGATTTGATATAGCGTAAACCACTGCCATGCATTCAATGGCGCTTCACAAAGTCTTACACAAACATTGATGAATTGTAAAAAATTTTGAGGGATTTATAGAAAATAAACTGACTTAGAATTTTTTTCTAAATTTGAAATATGTGAAATATGCTGTGGTAACTTTGCTGTTTGACCCTGGGTATCATTTTACCCTTATAATGGTCAGTCTGTGCCTTACTTAGTCTAATGATCATTTGGAATAAATCAATGAATGTGAACTTCATTTCATTTTGTCATTTGTTTCTTCGTCAGTTTCATTAGGTGACTTTAATAACACTTAAAAATCAAATATCCCCTACTTTTTTTTGAACAGAATACTTTTATGTCACATTATGTGTTATTGACTATTACTCCTATATTAGTATAATTATTATTAGTATTAATTGTAAGGCCTGTGTCGGCTGTGTACCGTAGTATCCTTCTATACAAACGAAAATGTACTGACAACTAACCGTATTGATACAAAATAACTTACACATAGTTAAACATTCATTTCGAATATATCTTGGTAATTGGAAGTTGTGCAGACGATGTTTTTTTCTTATTTTATTCCGAAGCTCACAGGATTCCATACACATTTCTTCAGGGTTTTGTTTAACCGGAAGTAACTTGAGGGATATTGACTTCGCGCATGTGATGTTTTACATAAACTGCCAGTCGGACTTCCTTTCTAGTACAGTTCTATGGTCGGAGGCAATCTGTTTCACAGAGAATTACTTACGAATTAACTCTGTAACAGATGAGTGTCTACAGCACGAGCGTTGACTGCTCACCATGCTAGTCATTGGCTCAACTGCCCGTCCAATGTTTACTTAACACCTAACTGCTTCGGGCAAAATGATGCATTTTACTCATTTTAATACCCATTTACACTAAATAGAAAATATTTTTAACTTCAAATGTCTTTATGTTTGAAAATTTAATTTGTCGGAGTAAAAAAGTTAATATGCCGTACTTATTAAGCCTTGTCGATGCCTTACTTATCAGTGATTGTAGCGGCCAAGCGAATATTCACTGCGGGATCAGTTTGGGTCGGAGGGTGAACAAACAATGGGCTGTAGTGAGCGGACGTTACTACTACTACTACCTGGTGTTTTAACATCCGCTTTCACAGAAGTGATATCACAGACAAGACATAGGAGAGCCAAGGCTTCTTCCTGTTTTTAGAATATGGGTTTGCAATCTTTCCATTTGCGGCCTTGAGCCATGGAGTAGGTTTAGTGAGAAGTTCTTCTCTTTATTCAATAAAAAACATATTGTTTGATAGTTGATCTGTAGAGACAGCATTTATGCAGACATATATGCGTCTCATCTCTGGATTGGCAGAAGTCATCATTTGGGGTTTAGTGTTTAGGTGGCCTCCCCTTACTCCACTTACCCCACTTTGCAGGTTTGGTGTCTTTGTAGTGGATTAGTGTTTAGATGCCGAGCCCGTCTTACCGTACCCTCCCTTACTCCACTATCCTGCTACTTTGGTGTATATCCCCTATGTAGTTTAGTGTTTAGATGCCGAGCTCATCTTATCGTAGCCCCCTCTTACTTCACTATTCTACTTAATCCAACGGTGTTCATTACATCGTGAATTAGTTCGAAGATTTGCAGCTTCAGATCGGGTCTTGGAAAGAGTAGGTTCTTAGTGTTGAGCGGTATGTTGTTGCTCTCCATCATCTCCACTAGTTCCGTTCTCTCTTCCTTGTATACCTCGCAGTCTACCAGGACATGGTTGGTGGTACATTCTTCTCCGCACTCACAGACGATGACTTGGTTGGTGTTTGTAGTCTCGCAGCCGCTCTTTCACCCTTAGTTTCGATATAAGTTTGCATATATCTCTTCTGGGGTGATTGAGAGCTGTCTTTGTGTAGATCTTGTCATCCAGCCGGAATCTGTATGTGTCGAGTTCAACAAGCTTTAATTCCCAGAGTGAATTGACCTGTCTTTTTACCATACTGTAGATTTCCGTGGTGCTGTATTCTATGGTGCGGAATGGTGCTGTGTGCTTGAGACCTTTGTTGGCGAGTCGATCTGCCTCTTCGTTTCCTATGGTAATGGAGGTTGAGTTCGAATTTCGGGAAAATCGGACAAAAAATTGACAGACAAAATGGCCGCCGTTTGTATGCGAATAGTGTGAAAAAATGTTATATCAAGCTATAGAGGTCACAATTTTGAACCGATTTTGATGAAACTTGACATGTATGTTTATAACCCAAAGATCTTGGGTCCTTTCTATATTTACGCCCATCTGATCGTAACTTCCTGAATTATGGCCCCTGATTGTCCGAAAAGTTGCCTTTTTTTAGCTTGTGGTCCCTCTGTAGGTCAAAATTCTTATCCGATGTAAAAAAACGTTTGATTATATCACCGTTACATTGTTATAGATGATGATGTTGGACCAAAATTGACGGACAAAATGGCCGCTTTTTGTACACGAATAGTGTGAAAATATGTTAACTTATATCAAGGTTGTGTACCCTATAGAGGTCACAATTTTGAACCGATTTTGATGAAACTTGAAATACATGTTTATAACATAAAGATCTCGGTTCCTTTCGATATTTCCGCATATTGGATCGTAACTTCCTGAATTATGGACCCTGATTGTACTAAAAATCGCCTTTATCACCTTGTGGTCCCTCTGGAGGTAACAATTATTACCTGATTTAAAAAAACGTTTGATTATATCACCGTTACAGGGTAATCTAGGTTGAGTTTGAATTTCATGAACATCAGACCAAAATTGACAAACAAAATGACCACCGTTTGTACGCGAATGGTGTAAAAATATGGTATATCAAGGTTGTGACCCCACAAATTTAATTCGTTTTTGATATTTTCATAATCTAAAGATCTTGGTTCCTTGCGATATTTGCGCATATCGGATTGTAATTTCCTGAATTATGGCCTCTGATTATACGGAAAATTGCCTTTATTATCTTGTGATCGGTCTGGAGTTCAAAAACATTTGATTGTATCACCGTTACACTGTAATGAATTTTCAGTGTGAATTTTGTGAACATCAGACCAAAATTGATGAACAAAATGGCCGCCATTTTTACACGAATAGTGTAAAAATGTGGTATATCAAGGTTGTGTACCCTGTAGAGGTCACAATTTTAATTTGGTCAAACTGAAAAATCTTGGTTCCTGTCGATATTTGGACATATCTGATCGTAACTTCCTGAATTATGGCCCCCGATTGTACGAAAAGTCGCCATAATATTAAATGTTTCGCATCCTGTGGGGGTGACAGCTTATTCCATAATATTAAATGATTCGTATACTTTACATTAGCATGGAGCAGAACTTTATAAAAACCAAACAAATTCTAATGATTTTCTGATAATTACTTAATATGCGACAACTCTTGTTGACTGCCCCGACGATTTAGCTGCTGTGTGGGCGTATGTTTCGTTGCCTGGCAACCTATTTTTTTCTTTGGGAAAAATTATAATGAATCAATTTGAATTAAAAAGATCAAGTATGAAGACAATGATTCTAATATCAAGATTTTTATTTTTGTACGAATATATTTTAAATGCATCTTTTCTTTTCTGTGAAAATAGATTTGAAGAATCAGTTTGGTTACAAAAATTATCATAATATTTACATCCTTAAATAATGGGGGGGTTGGGATGGCCTAGTGGTCTAGAGTGCCGCACTTCGACCTCTAGCTGGCCGGTCACCTCTGGCTTGCGGCTGTGGTTTCGAGCCCTGGTGTGAGCGTATGTGGCATGGAGATAGGGGCGCCTTCTCAACCTCGTGGGTTTCCTCCGGGCACTCCGGTTTCCTCCCATGGCTAAAGACCCCTACGCGCAAGCGAATTATTGAAATAAAAATTTAAAAAACATGTTAGTCCTGAAATGACCTAGTTTGTGTTGAGTGGACGTTAAACCCCATTTCTCTCTCTCTCTCTCTCTTAAATAATGGACCCCAAACAAAAAATTAGTTTTATTTTTGCATCGATAAAATATAAAAAATTATTTATATACGAAAATATTTTGAGTGCATTTATTTTCCTGTGAAAATAGATTTAAAGAATCAGTTGTTACAAAAATACACATGATATTTACATCTGTAAATAATGAACCCAAAACAAAACAGTATTTTCATTTTTACAAAAAATTCAACAAAATCTGTAGATCGATAAAATATAAAAAATGAATTTAAAAAAAATACAGTCTTCATGTTATTATTAACTTAATAAATAAAATTGTCTTAAAATTTCCAGTCGCTATTTCAAAATTATTACAAAATAATAACGCCAAATATCAGTTCACCGGCAAAGGCTTTGCAATACTTCTATATGGCCCATAGTATGGGATCTATATTTAAGACTTTTTAAAAATATAAATACTGAAGTAAAAAATACGGTCTACGTGTTATTATTAGCTTCATAAATATAGGAACGTTGTCTCAAAATTTCCAGTCGCCATCTCAATTACAACTAGACCTGCAGACCTGCAGTGCTGAATCGGCTTCCAGGAATCAGACAGGAAGTGCGTCATACAATAGCCGATCCATCGAACTACCAAACGATACTGTAGTTGTTATGATTCAGTGACACCCTCTATCAGATTTGTCGCCATTGGCTAATTTAGTTTTTCGTACCTAGATTAATTATTTATTGTTCGATTTGTATAAAAGAAATTGCATATGCTCCGTGGTCTCAATTGTAATTTTTTTTTGTTACCGTGAAATTTTTCTGCACGCAACGGGAGTGGCGCGTAATATTAACAAAAACTACAATTTTGACAGTTCAATACCACTTTTTGAAAGCAAATATTATTTTTTTTTCGAAATCTGATATAGCATGCGTGCTGTAAAGGGGCACAAATCGTTAGCTCCGATTTTGTAATTTCAATTTCATTTTCGGGCAATTTCGAATAAATGTAAAAAAAATTGTAACAATCAGTTATTTACAACCCATTCAACGTCTTCATATTTTGAACTATTTATCGTAACTTTCATAAATTCGTAGTAATAAACCAGACAAGGAGAATGTATGCAAAAAACAGTTCATAATATGAGCAATTGCTGAGGAATATGCAGTTTTTCATGCATCACTTTTTACGTTATTTTGCCTATAAAAGAGTAAACTATTATCCGATTTTCAATTAGCAGACCAAAACAGTTAAAGTGTCGTTGGATAAATCCATTAATAGACGATCGTATAACATCTAAATAACACGAATTTGATTCTTAGGAAATAAATTATGGTATGCCGAAAACTAAGTATTTTCCGTTTTGGAGCATTCTGAGACGCCTTTTTCTCGAAAACGACGCCTACGATTTTTCTTAAACATTTTTTACTCAGAGTCCTATCGGTGGCCTAGCGTGTGCATTTGATAATAAAAGCGTTGCAATATTATAGGCGGTCCAAAAATGACCTCAATCTTTGAAAAAAGTTGAAAATTCATTAAATTATTGAAAATACTCTTTTATTTATCTTTTTTTCGAAAACTACTCAATGAATGTTTATGACATTTCTGGTACAGGAACTTAAGTATCTAATCAACTTGTTAAAGCTATTCCGACAATGGTCGTAAAACCGGAAATAGCCGAAAAAATCTCCGATATTTTGAATTTTTTTTACATTTTTACAGAAAACTTTTTTATTTATGAATATTTTTTGATACTACCAAACGATACTGTAGTTGTTATGATTCAGTGACACCCTCTATCAGATTTGTAAAAGTAATATTTGCTTGCAAATACACCGGTCAAAATTGTAAAATCTGGCAAAATTACTTCACTTCCGGTAACGTTATAACGTTAAACAAATAATAAATATAACTCACTTCAAAAAAATATTTGTTTTGAAGTCTAAAAATACGTTTTTTGCAAATATGACATTACTTCCGGTGATAATGGAAATGTTAAATCAGATCATTGCAATCATAAATGGCATAAGACATAACATGGTGAAAATTGTATGAAAAATTGTATGAAAATTGAATAATAATTGACACTTTTATAGACCAAAAAGCTTGAAAAGTGACTTGTAGAAAATCGTCTATTTCTCGGCAACCGTACAAGTTAGAAACTTTTTTGTGGTATCTGTATGATTCGAATATCATAATTGTAAAAAATATTATAAAAAAACCTCATTTGAATCAAATATTTGTTATTTAGGTTAAAAATACAGTTTTTGCCAAAATGACGTCATTTCCGGTAACAGTGAAACTGTAAAATTGGCTTAACCTACTCCAAATTGGCATTAGCCATCGAATGAAAAAAATATATTGAAAATCGGATAATAATTTACTCTTTTACAGGCAAAATAACGTGAAAAGTGATGCATGCAAAATTGCATATTTCTCGGCAATTGCACATATTACGAACTATTTTTTGCATACATTCTGCTCGTCTGGATTATTACTACGAGTTTATGAAAGTTACGAATAAATAGTTCAAAATATGAAGACGCTGAATGAATTGTAAATAACTGAATTTTACACTTTATTTTACATTTTATTCGAAATTGCCCAAAAATGAAATGGAAATTAAAAAATCTGAGCTAAAGATTTTGTGCACCTTTGGAGGGTGCATCCTTTTAGTTATATCAGTTTTGAAAAAAATAATATTTGCTTTCAAAAAGTGGTACCGAACTGTCAAAATTGTAGTTTTTGTTAATATTACTTCACTTCCATTGCCGACAGAAAAATTTCACCGTAACAAAAAAATTACAATTGGGACCACGGAGCATATGAACTTTGTTTTATACAAATCGAACAATAAATAATTAATCTAGGTACGAAAAACTAAATTAGCCAATGGCGACTAAAGAAAACTACTGAGTCAAAATTCTTTCTCACTTCTGCTCAAGTAGGGTGATACTTTAACTCTGTGTAAACTACCATCAAAAAATATTCATAAATAAAAAAGTTTTCTGTAAAAATGTAAAAAAAAATCAAAATATCAGAGATTTTTTCGACTACTTCCGGTTTTTCGATCATTGTCGGAATAGCTTTAACAAGTTGATTAGATACTTAACTTCCTGTACCAGAAATATCAGAAACATTCATTGAGTAATTTTTGAAAAAAAGATACATAAAAGAGCATTTTCAATAATTTAATGATTTTTCAACTTTTTTCAAAGTTTGAGGTCATTTTTGTACTACCTATGGTATTGCAACGCTTTTATTATTAGATGCACACGCTAGGCCACCGATAGGACTCTGAGTAAAAAAAGTTTAATAAAAATCGTAGGCGTTGTTTTCGAGAAAAAGGTGTCTCAGAATGCTCCAAAACGGAAAATACTTAGTTTTCAGCGTACCATAAATTATTCCCTAAGAATCAAATTCGTGTTATTTAGATGTTATATGATCGTCTGGTAATGGAACTATCCAACGACATTTTAATTGTTTTGGTCCGCTAATATGTGACAGAGAATTCGAACTTTTGGCAAGAGCTCCAATTTTTTTTCATCTTTTTATACGCCCACATTTTCATGTGGACGTATTATGTCGTCGCCCCTGTCCGTCCGGACGTCCGTCCGTCCACAATTTGTTTGTGGACTCTCTACAGGTCACAATTCTTATCCGATTTTGACGAAACTTGAAATATAGGTTTATCCCCAAAAGTTCTCGGCTGCTTTCGATATTGGCATGTATCGGATCAAAACTTCATGGATTATGGCCCCTGATTGTACGAAAAATCACGTTTTTAGCTTGTGGACCCTATAGAGGTCACAATTTTGAACCGATTTTGATGAAACTTGACATGCATGTTTGTAACCCAAAGATCTTGGTTCCTTTCGATATTTGTGGCTTACGGAATGTAATTTCCTGAATTATGGCCCCTGATTGTCCGAAAAATCACCCTTTTTAGCTTGTGGTCCCTCTGGAGGTCACAATTATTATTCGATTTAAAAAAACGTTTGATTGTATCACCGTTACACCCTAAGGAAGGTTGAGTTCGAATTTCGGGAAAATCGGACGAAAATTGCCATACAAAATGGCCGCCGTTTGTACGCGAATACTGTTAAAAAATGGTATATCAAGGTTGTGGACCCTGTGGAGGTCACAATTTTGATTCGATTTTGATGAAACTTGAAATTCATGGTTATAACCCAAAGATCTTGCTTCCTTCGATATTTGCGCATATCGAATCGTAACTTCCTGAATTATGGCCCCTGATTATACGCAAAATCGCCTTTTTTTTAGCTTGGAGGTCACAATTATTATTCGATTTAAAAAAACGTTTGATTATATTACCGTCACACCCTAAAGAAGGTTGAGTTCAACTTTCGGAAAAAAAGGACGAAAATTGCCATACAAAAAGGCCGCCGTTTGTACGCGAATACTGTTAAAAAATGGTATATCAAGGTTGTGGACCCTGTGGAGGTCACAATTTTGATTCGATTTTGATGAAATTTGAAATTCATGGTTATAACCCAAAGATCTTGCTTCCTTTCGATATTTGCGCATATCGGATCGTAACTTCCTGAATTATGGCCCCTGATTATACGCAAAATGGCCTTTTTTTTAGCTTGGAGGTCACAATTATTATCTGATTAAAAAAAACGTTTGATTATATTACCGTTACACCGTAAGGAAGGTTGAGTTCGAATTTCGGGAAAATCAGACCAAAATTGTCATACAAAATGGCTGCCGTTTGTACGCGAATACTGTTAAAAAATGGTATATCAAGGTTGTGGACCCTGTAAAGGTCACAATTTTAATTCGATTTTGATGAAACTTGAAATTCATGGTTATAACCCAAAGATCTTGGTTCTTTTCAATATTTGCGCATATCGGATCGTAACTTCCTGAATTATGGCCCCTGGTTATACGCAAAATCCCCCTTTCTTTAGCTTGTGGTCCCTCTGGAGGTCACAATTATTATCCAATTTAAAAAAACGTTTGATTATATCACTGTTGCACTGTAAGGAAGGTTGAGTTTGAATTTCAGGAAAATCGGACCAAAATTGACAGACAAAATGGCCGCCGTTTGTACGCGAATACTGTTAAAAAAATGATATATCATGGTTGTGGACCCTGTATAGGTCACAATTTTAATTCGATTTTGATGAGGAAGGTTGAGTTCTAATTTCGTGAAAATCGTACCAAAATTGCCGGACGAAATGGTCGCCGTTTGTACGCGAATAGTGTAAAAATATGGTATATCATCGTTGTGGACTCGCTACAGGTCACAATTCTTATCCGATTTTGATGAAAAGTCACATTTCTAGGTTGTGTACCGTCACACCATAATCATTGTCGGTTTCGAGTTTCATTAATATCAGACTGGAACTGACCAACTAAATGGCTGCTCCCAATACAGTATGAAATACAGGACGTAAAGATGTAGGAAAAATCACTTTCGGTATTGCTTGTTCTCTGTCCATCTCTCGAAAATGTGGGCGTATCCTGCCTGGCAGTGCCAGCCTATCTTTTACATTTTTCTTCGTTTTTTGAACTACTTCCCGTATACGAATGATTGTCGAGTAGTTTTCACATCCAGTTTTGGAGTTTGCATGGGAACAAGGCTCTCTAATGATATACGACACTATACGATTAAATAAAATACTTCTGAGAAATCCTATGTTCAAAAGTGTTCAAAATGTCAAAATATTGAAAATTAAATTTCAATAACTGCATACATATTATATATCATTAGAATCGTAATTAGGTCAGCTTTTTAAATATATATCTTTTTTTTGAAAATCTCTTGAAATAAAAAAATAGTAGAGCATTTTCCCAAATTTCACGATTTTTCGACTTTTGTCGATTTTCAGTCCCTTTTTTGTCTTATTCAAATTATATAAAAGTCTTAATGGATGGATCCATGCTAAAGACTACCGGAAGGACCATCGATAGATAAAGTTTAAGAAAAATCGCTGGAGCAGTTTTCGAGATACAGGCGTCCAAAAACGCTCCAAATCAGAAAATACTTGATTTTCAGCGTGCCATATTTTGCTGCCTGATCATAGTATCCGTATGAATTGGGTATCATACGATAGTACAATCCTAGTGCAGTCCAATGGTACCCTAATTTCTTTAATCCATTGATATCGGGCGGAGAAATCGCGTTTTTCCCCAAAATATCCATTTTTTGCATTTTTTTCAAAATATTGCACATTATTTCGACCACTTCCGGTTGAAGGATTCTTGTCGAAATTGCTTTATAAGTTGGTATTGGACTATAACTTCATGTTCCAGAAGTTTCAGAAACGTCAATTCTGCCATAATATCTAATGCCGATGGGATTTTTTTTTTTTTTAAAAGAAAAAAGAAAATATAAACAGGGCTATCAAGGCCTTAGTAGGCCTATGTGGTTTCAATTTCCATGAACTGGTGTCTGATTTTTCTTTGCTTGATAAAATATATTAAATATTAAATTTTATAAAAAAATAAGAAGACAAACCTCTTGATGAGATTTTCGTAGTAGCAGCAGCGATTAAAAAAAAAAATAGGCCTAATTACAATTTATTTTTTACAAAATTCGTTTAGGGAATGAAGTTTTCAAGACTATCACTTATTTGTCCTTGATATAATTAACCTTCATTTATTTTTAAAATTAGTTCGGGGATTGTAAGCGAGTTTTCTGAAGAAAATAAAAGAAGCATAAACTGATATTGCACGAAACTTTCGCTTTATATTTATTCTGACTCTGTACATCTGTGAACACAATGTCGTCCTAAATTAAATCCGAGGGAGTGTGACTAAACACTCCACTCCAATAAGCAGACTTACTCCCTGCGATATTTTTCAGCTGCATGTGTGTATAATATATAATTTGCGCAATTTTCTAATAATTAAATAAATCATTAATTTGGGGGTGCGCTAAACAAACGGACCTTGTAATCATTACATAATAAAAGTATCAGTGCTAATAAATTAAATGAATGGACACGCCAGGTTTTCGGCCTTATTTAAGCTTCGAGTGTTCGACGTCTTCTCGCCGTGTTTATTAAATTATTTTATAAATTATCATGATTTTATTATATCTATTAATTCACTATTTCACTTATAACTTATCATACCAAATTATGAAATGATAATCCACTTCCTTTTCGCCTGACATTGAATTTACCAAAATAATAACAACTTGCCGACATATTGGTATATGCCAACGCAGGCTAAATCTTCCCGGTTGTAAAATGGCTGCCAACCTCCATTGTCGGCACGCGATCACGTGACCACCATACACTCTAGTCAATATATACACCTCATGCATGCGACCAACTGAAGACAGACGACGAAGAAGATAAATTAACGCCAGACTCAACCTATTAAATTTATACACAGTGTTCAAGGTCATAAGACGAAAAAGCGTATTGTTTTTCAGCGATTTCCAATAATTAGTGCCAGAGTTACGGCCCTTGATCACTTCAAAAAATTTAGTGGACGCTCTAAAAGCCAAAGTTAATATCCGATTGACTTTAAATTCTTACACAGTGTTTAAGGTCATAAGACGAAGAAGCCTATTGATTTTCAGCGATTTCCGAAAATTAGTGCCAGAGTTATAGCCCTTGATCACTTCAAAAAATCTTGTGGATGCTCTAGAAGCCAAAGTTAATATCCGATTAAATTAAATTTATACACAGTGTTTAAGGTCATGAGACGAAGAAGCCTACTGATTTTCAGCGATTTCAAATAATTACTTCCAGAGTTATCTCCTTTGATAACTGCAAAAAATCTTGTGACGCTATAGAGGCCAAACTTATCGTCCGTTTGACTTCAGATTGATACACAGAGTTTAAGGTATTGAAACAAACAAGTATTTTGATTTTCAATGAATTTTGATAACTGAAAAGCTAAATCCATGATATTAAATGTTTCATGTATATACTAATTGTTAGCGTGGGGTAAAACTTTATATAAAGCAATCAAATTCTAATGAGTTTTTAATAATTACATAATGAGTTGTTACTCTTAATCAGTTTTTAGTGTATTACAAATGTTTCATTACCGAGAAAAGTAAAAATATGCGACAACCCTTGTTGACTGCCTGGATGATTTAGCTGCTGTTTCGTTGCCTGGCAACCTATCTTTCTCATTCACGAGTATACCTGTTTGAAAATGCATTACACAATACAAGGATACTTGTTGTATATTTACTTCTGTCGTCTGCTTGTAGTTAGCATGCGCTCAACGTTACTTAAAATAGCACAACTCCACGTTATGTGTACTACGTCACTGATTGTATCTATACTATTTTGTATCACGTCATACTGGAACCATGCTTTTTCTATGGTTGAATAAATAACATGTCTTTAAGAATACAGACTTTAACTTCATACCTACGGGTTTATTAAAATGCACAACAATGGCGACGAGTATGGAATAATGAAGTTTAAAGTACAGAGAAGCCATTAGTACACTTGAACAATACAGACTTTAACTTCATACCTACGGGTTTATTAAAATACACAACAATGGCGACGAGTATGGAATAATGAAGTTTAAAGTACAGAGAAGCCATTAGTACACTAATGAAAGCTGTTACACTCAGTCTTTTCCTGATTTTTATACGCCCACATGGAAATGTGGTCGTATATTGCTGTAGCCCCCGTCTGTCCGTCCGTCCATCGTCCACAATTTCTTGTGAACGCTCTAGAGGCTAAAGTTAATATCCAATTGACTTGAAATTTATACACAGTGTGTAAGGTCATGATACGAGGTCAGCGATATCCGATAATTACTACCCTTGATCACTTTGAAAAATCTTGTGAACGCTCTAGAGGCTATAGTTAATATCCGATTGACTTGAAATTTATACACAGTGTTTAAGGTCATGAGACGAAGAAGCCTATTTATTTTCAGCAATTTCCGATAATCTGATAATTACTGCCAGAGTGTTATGACCCTTGATCACTTTGAAAAATCTTGTGAATGCTTTAGAGGCTAAAGTTAATATCCGATTGACTTTAAATTTATACACAGTGTTTAAGGGCATGAGACGAAGAATCCTATTGATTTTCGATGATATCCGATAATTACTACCAGAGTTATGACCCTTGATCACTTTGAAAAAATCTTGTGAATGCTCTAGAGGCTAAAGTTAATATCCGGTTGACTTTAAATTTATACTCAGTGTGTAAGGTCATGATACGAAGAAGCCTGTTGATTTTCAGCAATATCCGATAATTCCTGCCCGAGTAATGACCCTTGATCACTTTGAAAATTCTTGTGAACGCTCTAGAGGCTAAAGTTAATATCCGATTGAATTTCAATTTATACACGGTGTTTAAAGTCATGATACAAAGAAGCCTTTTGATTTTCAGCGATATCCGATAATTACTACCAGAGTTATGACCCTTGATCACTTTGAAAAATCTTGTGAACACTCTAGAGGCTATAGTTAATATCCGATTGAATTTAAATTTATACACAGTGTTTAAGGTCATGAGACGAAGAAGCCTATTGATTTTCGGTGATATCTGATAATTACTGCCAGAGTTATGACCCTTGATCACTTTGAAAAAATCTTGTGAACGCTTTAGAGGCTAAAGTTAATATCCGATTGACTTTAAATTTATACACAGTGTTTAAGGGCATGAGATGAAGAAGCCTATCGATTTTCAGTGATATCTGATAATTTCTGGCACTTGATCACTTTGAAATATCTTGTGGACAAACCATCAAAACTATTCTAATCATTTCTGATAATTATTTAATGGGCTATTACTCGTAATAAGATTATCATGTGTTGTAAATGTTCTCCTTACTGATAAAAGAAACAATATCCAACAACCCTTGTTGACTGCCTGGACGACTTAGCTGTTGTGGGCGTATGTTTCGTTGCCTGGCAACCTATCTTTACATTCGTCCTTACCCGGTTTTGGCGGTATTCTGCGTCTACAGACGGAAGTACATTTTCTATACATACCTATTATACATTTACAACCATGCCGGGGTCTTCATCTATTGGTAACATAGAGCCATACAGAGAGGAAGATGGCTACTTCGAATCCTATTCCGAGAGGGTTAAACTTTATTTCATCGCCAACGGAGTACAAGATGCAAAGAAGGTAGCCACATTTTTGACCTTAATTGGCAGTGATTGTTACTGTTTGCTGAAGTCATTAGTAGCGCCTGATTTACCAGAAGTAAAAACATTGGATGAACTTCGAAATATATTGCAAAACTATTATTCTCCAAAACCATTGGAAATTGTCGAAAGGTTCAAATTCCATAAATGTGTACAGGGTGATGATAGTAATATTCCTCAATACATTGCTCTCTTAAAGTCAAAAACCAAATTTTGCAATTTTGGCGACACTTTAAGTGAAAGACTACGTGACCAGTTAGTGATTGGTGTACGAAGTGAAACTATTCAAAAGAAGTTATTGGCTGAAAAAGACTTGACTTTCGATAAAGCTGCAGAAATAAGTATTAGTATTGAAACTGCTACAAAAGATAGTAAAGAGTTATGCCAAGGTTCCAGGCGCCCGAGTTTGAGTTCCAAACCAATTACGAGTAACGAGAATGTACCTACTGTCTTTAAGATGGGTCGAGTTCGATGTTTCAAATGCAATGCTACAACACATTTAGCTAATAAATGCTACAGAAACAATTCACCAGTTCGATGTTACAGATGTAATGCTACAACACATTTGGCAAATAAATGCTACAAAAGTGATTCATTGTCCTGTGAGGGATGTGGCAAAAGAGGTCATGTTACAGAAGTATGCTTGAGTTCAGCCAGTAATAATGCCAAGTACAGTGGTAATTCCAGTAATTATAAAAAGTCAGACTCAGAGAAAAGCAATTACAAGAAAAGATATTTTAAAGGTACAAGAAAACAGAATTCAAGAAATTCTAATATCCATTCAATACAAGAAATTATAGGCTTGCCTGAAGATATAGGAGAAGTACTAAATCATTTATTCAGCAATGAAAATGATAATATGAAGAAACAAGATGATGTTTTATGGGTTAACCTGAAGATAAATGGTACACCAATATCTTTTGAACTTGACATTGGTTCCAGATTTTCCATAATGCCTTTGAAACTTTACAACGAACAGTTTTCACATCTACCATTACATCCTTGCACATTTCAAGTAATAATGTATACAGGCGAGTCAACAAAACCGAAAGGACTCGTTGATGTTACAGTTGAATACAACAACCAACGCAAATCTCGACTGAAAATGTATATCATAGATGGTATTGGTCCACCACTTCTAGACAGGAAATGGTTAAAGTAAAGCTTGATGATTTACTTTATCGGTACAGTGATGTTTTCAGAGATGAAATTGGTACAATGAAGACAATAACTGCTAAAATACATGTGAAAGAATTGCATACCTAAATTTTACAAACCAAGAAATGTTTCCTACGCTCTACAGGAAAAAGTTTCTAATGAACTTGATAGATTACAATAATAACCAGTAAAGGCTTGTATCAGTACAATCGGTTAGCTTTTGGTGTTACTACAGCACCAGGTTTATTTCAACAGGCAATCGACCAGATCTTACAAGGTCTTAAGGGTGTGCTTTGTTATCAAGATGACATTTTAGTTAGAGGATCTAGCGATGCCGAACATCTTGAGAATTTGGAAGCCGTTTTACAAAAACTTAGTGAATTTGGTTTACGTGTTAAGAAAAACAAGTGTATATTTTTTCACAATTGCGTGGAATATCTTGGACACAAATTAGATAAACACGGTTTACACACATCTGAAGAGAAAGTACGTGCGATTACAGATGCACTTGCTCTACAGAATGTGACTGAATTGCGATCATATTTAGGACTTCTAAATTACTATAGATCATTTTTACCCAATATTACCACAGTATTAAATCCCTTAAATAATCTTTTACAAAAAGATAATAAGTGAGTATGGACAAATCAGTGCGAAAAAGCTTTCATAGATTCTAAAAGATTGATTGCTAATTGTGACATTTTAGTACATTACGATATGAAGAAACCTGTCATTTTGGCTTGTGATGCGGAGCGGAGCTGTATTGTCACACATCATGTCTGATGGTTCTGAACGTCCTATTGCCTTTGTTTCCAGAACTTTCAATAAAAGGGATATTCACGAATTGATGAAGAGGCATTAGCCATAATATATGCTGTCAAACGTTTACACCAGTACATTTACGGGTGACATTTTACACTGCTTACAGATCACCGTCCATTAACTGCGTTATTTGGTCCACAGAAACCGATTCCTGTTCTTGCTGCTGCCAGAATGCAAAGATGGGCACTGATGTCGATTGCGTACAATTACACAATACAAAATCGTTCTTCATTAGAGAATGCCAATGCAGATTTTGTTTCTAGATTACCTTTAAAAACTTTTCATAAAAATGAAAATACACCTGATCCAGTAGAACTGTTTCATAACACAATGTTCGAGCAACTACCAGTTACAGCTGTACAAGTTCAAAAAGAGACTCGTAAAGACTCTTTGTTATCTAAGGTATATTTAGCTTGTACGTCAGGTTGGCATTGGAATCATAATAAAGATAAAGATCTACAACCTTTTTATACGCCCACATTGAAATGTGGTCGTATATTGTCGTCGCCCCCGTCCGTCCGTCTCAATTGCTTAAGGTCATAAGACGAAAAAGCCTATTGATTTTCAGCGATTTCCGATAATTAGTGCCAGAGTTATGGCCCTTGATCACTTCAAAAAATCTTGTGGACGCTCTAGAGGCCAAAGTTAATATCCGATTGACTTCAAATTTATACACAATGTTTAAGGTCACAAGACAAAGACGCCTATTGATTTTCAGCGATTTCCGATAATTAGTGCCAGAGTTATGGCCCTTGATCACCTCAAAAAATCTTGAGGACGCTCTGGAGGCCAAAGTTAATATCCGATTGACATTAGATTTTTACACAGTGTTTAAGGTCATGAGACAAAGAAGCCTATTGATTTTCAGCGATTTCAAATAATTACTGCCAGAGTTATCTCCCTTGAGATTGACGCTATAGAGGCCAAAGTTACCTTCCGATTGACTTCAGATTGATACATAGAGTTTAAGGTGTTGAAAGGAACAAGTATTTTGATTTTCAATGAATTTAGATAACTGAACAGCTAAATCCATGATATTAAATGTTTCATGTATATACTAATTGTTAGCGTGGGGTAAAACTTTATAAAAAGCAATCAAATTCTAATGATTTTCTGATAATTACATAATGAGTTGTTACTCTTAATCAGTTTTTCGTGTATTACAAATGTTTCATTACCGAAAAAAGTAAAAATATGCGACAACCCTTGTTGACTGCCCGGACGATTTAGCTGCTGTGGGCGTATGTTTTGTTGCCTGGCAACCTATCTTTTCCGTAGGAAAACTGAAATCACCATACATCAAGGATGTCTACTTTGGAGCATGCATGTGATTATTCCGACTAAATATCAGTCTTATGTCCTCAACGAGTTACATGCAGGACATAATGGCATTGTTCGTATGAAAGCAATAGCCAGAAGTTTCATATGGTGGCCAAACATTGACATTGATATTGAGAATATGTGTAAGGGATGTAACTCTTGTCAACAGATTAAAGGCATGCCTGCTTTAGCACCTACACATTCATGGTCATGGCCTACAGGACTGTGGCAACGCGTTCATTTAGACTTTGCAGGAACTTTTCTAAATCATATGTTTCTCATCGCTGTTGATAGTTATTCTAAATGGCCAGAAATAACAATTATGAAAAATACAACTGCTACTGATTTAGTAAAATGTGTACGAAGTTATTTTGCTTTACATAGTTTGCCATTACAAGTCGTGTCTGATAACGGACCGCAATTTGTATCACAAGAGTTCCAGTATTTCTTAAAAACAAATGGTGTTAAACACATATTTACTGCTCCATATAAACCATCTACAAATGGACTTGCTGAGCGTATGGTACAGCCATTCAAACAAGGAATGAAATCAGTCAAAGATGATAAAAACACTTTACAAGAAAACTTGCATAAGTTTTTACTACATTATATAGAACCACTCCACATAGTGTTACGCGAGAGACACCAGCGAAATTACATTACAAACACGAGTTACGTACAAGACTGGATTTACTGCGTCCTGATATGACTTTACGTGTTCAAATTGATAAGTCATTGACAGTTACTAGTCATCATAATGCTAGAAGTTTACAAACCGATGATACAGTATGGATTCGAAATTATGGTCAAGGAGATAAATGGCTCCAAGGGAGAGTTGTTTCATGCGATGGGTCACGATATTACACTGTTCAAACTAGTGATAATTATCTTCGACGACATATTGATCAGTTGCGAAATAGAAATGATGATAATTCAGATGTAAGCACTAGTTTAAATGATAGTCCCGATTCTGATCAAAATGACAATATTTCTAAAAGTGAAAACACTGACATCAAAATATGTAAATCTTCCAGAAAAATTAAAATTCCTAAACGGTATTATCATTAATTAATGAACATTTTACAGTGTGTGTTATGTTACTCAAAAATTTATATTTTAATGTCGAATTGTTTTTCTGCATGTATACATACATGTATATTCATTAATGTCATTTTGATATTTTGCTATAAGTAATAGTGTTTTATTAAGTTAATACATATAGATATAGTATGATATCTCCATTTACAAATTGAGACACTTTTCATTTTAAGACGGAAGTAGATGTTGTATATTTACTTCTGTCGTCTGCTTGTAGTTAGCACGCGCTCTACAAACAACTTACTTAAAATAGCGCAACTCCACGTTATGTGTACTACGTCACTGATTGTATCTATTCTATTTTGTATCACGTCATACTGGAACCATGCTTTTTCTATGGTTGAATAAATAACATGTCTTGAACAATACAGACTTTAACTTCATACCTACGGGTTTATTAAAATACACAACAATACTAAATTAAACTATAAAACATAAGTACAGTGTCAAAAAGTGTTCATTGATTTAGTCAAATATTTTTTCCCGGTGTCACAGTTTCAGTTGGTCGTTGGTGTGGGTTTGCTCCTGGGCACTTGCTCATGTCCGAGACTGATGTTTGTAACACAGCTTTATCTACTTCCGCCATTGTGAGATGGTTCCTCATAACTTAAATAACTGATCACTTCAGGAAAAAGTGTTATGTTCTTAGTTAGAGTTTTGTCATTAATAAACATGGGCCCTACTTGTTATCGTGATTAGCTGTTTTTTTAGTGATCAGTAGTTACACGATCAAATGATTTAAGTTAATTGGCTTGAGATTGATTGTTCTATAGGTCGTGATTTGTTGCCGTTGTTTTTTGGTGATTAGTTCGCGTACAATCAGTGTAACTGGAAACCATATACACATTGATGATTGGCTTGAAATTGTCAATTAATTCACCTACAGATTAAGGCCTTTGATATTCTCGTGGCTTCAAACTAGATTGCGGCTTATGGAGCTCTACTGATCACACTATTTCCCAATGGTTATTTGTAGATTTTTTTTTGTTAAACACTTATAAAAATCACTTTTCGATGTTTTAATGGTTTAATCTCACTGTGCCACCCAATCAACTGGTGTTATAGGGTAGTGGTGTGAAAGTTTAAGTAAACAAAGGATTATAGACTGTATCCTTCATTTAGTAGGCCCTACTGTTCACCTACTTAAGATTTAATGTAGTAGGTCAAAATTTAGTTAATTTGGCACAGTAAAATGAAGAAGATCGGAAAAAGCCACCCAAATATATTTAAATATATTAACATTGCGTTGAAAGAGCAGACTTGTACTGAAAATACCATAGTTCAATTGGGTAACGGGGGACGATTGCCCCCTAAAAGGTGAAAATATAAAAGAGTAGAAGAATCTATTCATGATCCAAAATCGAACTGTTTAAATGGAGTAAATGGAGTAAAAATGTGCAATTGAATATACTGGGGTCAGATCACATAGTAGGGTTCTGATTTATGGTTGATACATGTATTTGTTGTTACCTTTATGTAATTTATTGTGAAGAAAGTTGTTAATCAGTTTGAACCTAGTAGTTTTAAAAAGTGGACTATACTTTTAACACCATTGTATTCGATAATCCCCTTGCTTGATTAATCCCCCATCAGAACAATAGTGGGTGGCATGACAGTGAGATGTCCCCGTTTTAACTATGTTTTAATAATTAACTGTTTTTCAAATTGAATATTGGCCTATATATGATTGGGATTTCTCTGAATCATTATTTTAATTTTGTATATATAATAAAAGTTTTACAAGTTGCCTATGTGTTTTATTTCTCAAATACAAATACTTTATCATGCAAACCATGGGATCTACTATTATACTAGTTACTATAAGTATCGGATATTTATCGGCTTTGGCCTCTATATCCGAAAGCCGATATTATCCGCTATTATAGTAACTAGGGATCTACATTTGAAACAAAATCTGAAAATACCACTATTTCTTGAACATGAATCACCCAATTCCATACAAAGAAAAGAATGTGGTAATGAATACTCCTTGTAAATTTGGATTCAAATGCATGCACAATGCATTGCATACTCTACATTTATATAAGTGGCAGTTGTTTTCTCTTTCCACATGTGAAGGCAATATTCAATTTTTATAGCCTACTGAATTATAAAGATCGTCATTTTGTATTTCTCCTTTTTACTGAAATAAACTGACAGTAGAAACTCGACATCCTCGACTGCTGTCAGTAGTAATACTATATATTGGTAGATAATAGTAGAAACCGATCTGGCCGTAAGAAAATCGTAGGGGTAATCCTTTCACGGGGAGTCAACGCACACTGTGTCTATAACAGTGTGAGCTGACTCCTACAATTGCGCATGCGCTAAACGGTAAACACACACCAGGGACCAACTGAAACTGTGACACCGGAACACGACTGCCATGATAAGTCTGACGCTGAATGATATCAGTCTACCGGAACTCTCAATGTAATTGGTATTATTTATATTTCTACTTTATTAAAATTTAATCCAATCCTAAAATCAATGATTTCTTTCGAAAATCAAAGTATCGGTCTTCACAATTTGTCAAGATTAGAAATTGAACAGAAACACGGGTAATTCTAATGGGTGGAAAGGTGAGCGAAAAGTCACGTGACATAAATGTGTAAACAAAGCTTCTTCCATGTCGGCATTTGCAAACTTTGTGGAATTAATACTCGAGAGTTTATAGCAGTATTTTCCATCATTAAACAATGAAATATTGTAAATAACATAAACAAGAAAACATTTTGTTCAATATTTATGTTAAATATCATCCATAAAAAATCAAAACCGGTATGTTCGGTTTTTATACGCCCACATTTTCATGTGGACGTATATTGTCGTCGCCCCTGTTCGTCCGGACGTCCGTCCGTCCGTCCACAATTGTTTGTGAACAGTCTACAGGTCACAATTTTTATCCGATTTCAATGAAACTTAAAATATAGGTTTATCACCCTAAGATCTCGGTTCCTTTCGATATTGGCATGTATCGGACTGTAACTTCATGGGTTATGGCCCCTGATTGTACGAAAAATCATGTTTTTTAGCTTGTGAACAGTGTAGAGGTCACAATTTTGAACGGATTTGGATGAAACTTGAAATGCATGTTTATAACCCAAAGATCTTGGTTCCTTTCGATATTTGCGCCAATTGGATAGTAACTTCCTGAATTATGGCCCCTGATTGTCAGAAAAATCGCCCTTTTTAGCTTGTGGTCCCTCTGGAGGTCAAAATTGTTATCCGATTTAAAAAACAGTTTGATTATATCATCGTTTCATGGTTATGAAGGTTGAGTTCGAATTTTGTGAAAATCGAACCAAAATTGACGGACAAAATGGCCGCCATTTGTACGCGAATAGTGTGAAAATATGTTATATCAAGGTTGTGAACAGTGTAGAGGTCACAATTTTGAACCGATTTGGATGAAACTTGAAATGCATGTTTATAACCCAAAGAACTTGGTTCCTTTCGATATTTGCGCCAATCGCATCGTAACTTCCTGAATTATGGCCCCTGATTGTCCGAAAAATCGCCCTTTTTAGCTTGTGTTCCCTCTGGAGGTCAAAATTGTTATCCGATTTAAAAAACCGTTTGATTATATCACCGTTCCATGGTTATGAAGGTTGAGTGTGTATTTTGTGAAAATCGGACCAAAATTGACGGACAAAATGGCCGCCATTTGTACGCGAATAGTGTGAAAATATGTTATATCAAGGTTGTGGACCTGATAGAGGTCACAATTTTGAACCAATTTTGACATGTATGTTTATAACCCAAAGATCTTGGTTCCTTTCGATATTTGCGCCCATCGGATCGTAACTTCCTGAATTATGGCCCCTGATTGTCTGAAAAATTGCCCTTTTTAGCTTGTGGTCCCTCTGGAGGTCAAAATTGTTATCCGATTTAAAAAAACGTTTGATTATATCACTGTTCCATGGTTATGAAGGTTGAGTTCCAATTTCGTGAAAATCAGACCAAAATTGATAGACAAAATGGCCGCCGTTTGTACGCGAATAGTGTGAAAATATGTTATATCAAGGTTGTGGACCTGATAGAGGTCACAATTTTGAACCAATTTTGACATGTATGTTTATAACCCAAAGATCTTGGTTCCTTTCGATATTTGCGCCCATCGGATCGTAACTTCCTGAATTATGGCCCCTGATTGTCAAAAAAATCGCCCTTTTTGGCTTGTGGTCCCTCTGGAGGTCAAAATTGTTATCCGATTTAAAAAACCGTTTGATTATATCACCATTCCATGGTTATGAAGGCTGAGTATGAATTTTATGAAAGTCGGACCAAAATTGACAGACAAAATGGCCGCCGTTTGTACGCGAATAGTGTGAAAATATGTTATATAAAGGTTTGTGGACCTTATAGAGGTCACAATTTTGAACCGATTTTGATGAAACTTGACATGTATGTTTATAACCCAAAGATCTTTGTTCCTTTCGATCTTTGCGCCCATTGGATCATAACTTCCTGAATTATGTCCCCGGATTGTCCGAAAAATCGCTTTTGTTCGCTTTTGGTCCCTCTGGAGGTCAAAATTATTATCCGATTTAAAAAAACGTTTGACTATATCACCGTTACATGGTAATGAAGATAGAGTTTGAATTACGTGAAAATCGGACTAGAATTGATGGACAAAATGGCCGCCGTTTGTACACGAATAGTGTGAAAATACATGTATGTTATATCAAGGTTGTTGACCCTATAGAGGTCACAATTTTGAATCGATTTTGATGAAACTTGACATGTATGTTTATAACCCAAAGATCTTGGTTCCTTTCTATATTTGCGCCCATCGGGTCATTACTTCCTGAATTATGTCCCCTGATTGTACGAAAAATCACCCTTATTAGCTTGTGGTGCCTCTGGAGGTCACAATTATTATCTGATTTAAAAAAAACAAAACGTTTGATTATAAAAACCAAACAAATTCTAATGATTTTCTGATAATTCCTTAATATGCGACAACTCTTGTTGACTGCCCGGACGATTTGGCTGCTGTGTGGGTGTATGTTTCGTTGCCTGGCAACCTATTTTTCAATATTTTTCGGAAGGCAGTATTTTTCAGGGATTTTATACACCCACATTGAAATGTGGTAGTATATTGTCGTCGCCCCCGTCCGTCCGTTCATTCGTCCATCCGTCCGGTCCGACATCCACAATTGCTTGTGGACGGTCTAGAGGCTAAAGTTAATATCCGATTGACTTTAAATTTATACACAGTGTTTAAGGTCATGAGATGAAGAAGCCTATTTTTCAGCGATTTCCGATAATAACTACCAGAGTTATGGCCCTTGACGACTTCAAAAAATCTTGTTGACGCTCTAGAGGCCAAAGTTAATATCCGATTGACTTTAAATTTATACACAGTGTTTAAGGTCATACTATGAAGAAGCCTATTGATCACTTCAAAATATCTTGTGGACGCTGTAAAAGCCAAAGTTAACATCCGATTTACTTTAAAATTACACACAATGTTTAAGGTCATGAGACAAAGAAGCCTATTGATTTTCAGGGATTTCAAATAATTACTGCCAGGGTTATGGCCCTTGATCACATCAAAATTTTGAACCGATTTTGATGAAACTTCACATGTATGTTTATAACCCAAAGATCTTGGTTCCTTTCGATGTTTGCACTCATTGGATTGAAACTTCTTGAATTATGGCCCCTGATTGTCCGAAAAATTGCCCTTTTTAGCTTGTGGTCCCTCTGGAGGTCAAAATTATTATCCGATTTAAAAAACCGTTTGATTATATCACCGTTACATGATAATGAAGTCTATCTTCGAATTTCGTGAAAATCAAATCGAAATTGACGGACAAAATTTTTTTCTGATTTAAAAAAAACGTTTGATTATATCACGGTTTCACCTTAAGGAAGGTTTGAGTTCAAATTTCAGGAAAATTGGACCAAAATTGACAGACAAAATGGCCGCCGTTTGTACGCGAATACTGTTAAAAAATGGTATATCATGGTTGTGGACCCTGTATAGGTCACAATTTTAATTTGATTTTGATGAAACTTGAAATGCATGGTTATAACCCAAAGATCTTGGTTCCTTTCGGATTTGCGCATATCGGATCGTAACTTCCTGAATTATTCGAATTTCATGAAAATCGTACCAAAATTGTCGGACGAAATGGTCGCTGTTTGTACGCGAATAGTGTAAAGATATGGTATATCATGGTTGTGGACTCATTACAGGTCACAATTCTTATCCGATTTTGCCGAAAAGTCACATTTCTAGGTTGTGTACCGTCACACCATAATCATTGTCGGCTTCGAAATTCATGAATATCAGACTGGAACTTACCAACAAAATGGCTGCTCCTAATACAGTATGAAATACAGGACTTAATGATGTAGGAAAAATCACTTTCGGTATTGCTTGTTCTCTATCCATCTCTCGAAAATGTGGGCGTATCCTGCCTGGCAGTGCCAGCCTATCTTCTTAGCTTGTGGTCCTTCTGGAGGTCAAAATTATTATCCAATTGAAAAAAACGTTTGAATATATTACCGTTACACCGTAAGGAAGGTTGAGTTTGAATTTCAGGAAAATCGGACCAAAATTGCCATACAAAATGGCCGCCGTTTGTACGCAAATACTGTTCAAAAATTGTATATCATGGTTGTGGACCCTGTAGAGGTCACAATTTTAATTCGATTTTGATGAAACTTGAAATGCATGGTTATAACCCAAAGATCTTGGTTCCTTTCGTTATTTGCACATTTCTGATCGTAACTTCCTGAATTATGGCCCCTGATTGTCCGAAAAATCGCCTATGGTCCCTCTGGCGGTCACAATTATTATCCGATTTAAATAAAACATTTGACTCTATCACCGTTACACCCTACAGAAGGTTGATTTCGAATTTCGAGAAAATCGGACCATAATTGCCAGAAAAAATGGCCGCCGTTTGTACACGAACAGTGTAAAAATATGGTATATCAAAGTTGTGGACCCTGTAGAGTTCACAATTTTAATTCAATTTTGATGAAACCTGAATTGCTTGTTAATAACCTAAAGATCTTTATTCTTTTCGTTATTTGCACATTTCAAATTGTAACTTAATGAATTATGGCCTTTGATTGTAGGAAAAATCACTTTCGGTATTGCTTGTTCTCTGTCTATCTCTCGAACAATTATATTATCTGATTTAAAAAAAAACTCTGACTATATTACTGTTGCACCGTAAGGAAGGTTGAGTTCGAATTTCGTGAAAATCATACCAAAATTGCTGGACGAAATGGTCGCCGTTTGTACACGAATAGTGCAAAAATATGGTATATCATGGTTGTGGACTCTCTACAGGTCTCAATTCTTATCCGATTTTGACGCTTCGAATTTCATGAATATCAGACTGGAACTGACCAACTAAATGGCTGCTCCTAATACAGGACTTAATGATGTAGGAAAAATCATTTTCGGTATTGTTTGTTCTCTATCCATCTCTCAAAAATGTGGGCGTATTCTGCCTGACAGTGCCAGCCTATCTTTAGCTTGTGGTCCTCCTGGAGGTCAAAATTATTATCCGTTTTAAAAAAACGTTTTTTATATCACCGTTACATGGTAATGAAGGTTGAGTTCAAATTTCGTGAAAATGGCCCCCGTTTGTACACAAATATTGTGAAAATATTTTATATCAAGGTTGTGGACCCTATAGAGGTCACAATTTTGAACTGATTTTGATAAAACTTGACAGGTATGTTTATAACCCCAAGATCTTGGTTCCTGTCGATATTTGCACCCATTGGATCGTAACTTCCTGAATTATTGCCCCTAATTGTCCTAAAAATTATTGCCCTTTTAAGCTTGTGGTCCCACTGGAGGTCAAAATTATTATCCGATTTAAAAAAACGTTTGATTATATCACCGTTACATGGTAATGAAGGCTGAGTTTGAATTTTGTGAAAATCAAACCAAAATTGACAGACAAAATGGCCGCCGTTTGTACGCAAATAGTGTGAAAATATGTTATATCAAGGTTGTGGACCCTATAGAGGTCACAATTTTGAACCGATTTTGATGAAACTTGACATGTATGTTTATAACCCAAAGATCTTGGTTCCTTTCGATATTTGTGTCCATCGAATCGTAACTTCCTGAATAATAGCTCCTGATTATACGAAAAATCATCCTTTTTATACGCCCACATGGAAATGTGGTCGTATATTGCCGTCGCCCCCGTCCGTCCGTAGGTCCGTCCATCGTCCACAATTTCTTGTGAACGCTCTAGAGGCTAAAGTTAATCTCCGATTGACTTGAAATTTATACACGGTGTTTAAGGTCGTGAGACAAAGAAGCCTATTGATTTTCAGCGATATCTGATTATTACTACCAGAGTTATGATCCTTGATCACTTTGAAAAATCTTGTGAACGCTCTAGAGGCTATAGTTAATATCCGATTGACTTTAAATTTATACACAGTGTTTAAGGTCATGATATGAAGAAGCCTATTGATTTTCGGTGATATCTGATAATTACTGCCAGAGTTATGACCCTTGATCACTTTGAAAAATCTTGTGAACGCTCTAGAGGCTAAAGTTAATATCTGATTGACTTTAAATTTATACACAGTGTTTAAGGGCATGAGACGAAGAAGCCTGTTGAATTTCAGCAATATCCGATAATTACTGCCAGAGTTATGGCCCTTGATCACTTTGAAAAATCTAAAAGTTAATATTCGATTGACTTTAAATTTATACACACTATTTACGGTCATGATACAAAATAGCCTATTTATTTTCAGCGATATCCGATAATTACTGCCAGAGTTATGACCCTTGATCACTTTGAAAAATCTTGTAAACGCTTTAGAGGCCAAAGTTAATATCCGATTGACTTGAAATTTATACACAGTGTTTAAGGGCATGAGATGAAAAGGCCTGTTGATTTTCAGCAATATCCGATAATTCCTGCCCGAGTTATGACCCTTGAGCACTTTGAAAAATCTTGTGAATGCTCTAGAGGCCAAAGTTAATATCCGATTGAATTTAAATTTATACACGGTGTTTAAAGTCATGATACAAAGAAGCCTATTGATTTTCAGCAATATCCGATAATTACTGCCAGAGTTATGACCCTTGATCACTTTGAAAAATCTAAAGTTAATATTCGATTGACTTTAAATTTATGCACACTACTTACGGTCATGATACAAAATAGCCTATTTATTTTCAGCGATATCCGATAATTACTGCCATAGTTATGACCCTTGATCACTTTGAAAAACCCTGTGAATGCTCTAAAGGCTAAAGTTAATATCCGATTGACTTTAAATTTGTACACAGTGTTTAGGGTCATGAGACGAAGAAGCCTATTGATTTTCAGCAATTTCGATAATTACTGCCATAGTTATGACCCTTGATCACTTTCAAAAACCCTGTGAATGCTCTAAAGGCTAAAGTTAATATCCGATTGACTTTAAATTTGTACACAGTGGTTATAGGGTCATGAGATGAAGAATCCTATTTGATTTTCAGTGATATCTGATAATTTCTGGCACTTGATCACTTTGAAATATCTTGTGGACAAAGGCCTTAAGACAAACCATCAAAATTATTCTAATCATTTCTGATAATTATTTAATGGGCTATTACTCGTAATAAGATTATCATGTGTTGTAAATAGTAAATGTTCTCCTTACTGATAAAAGAAACAATATGCGACAACCCTTGTTGACTGCCCGGACGACTTAGCTGTTGTGGGCGTATGTTTCATTGCCTGGCAACCTATCTTTAGCTTGTGGTCCCACTGGAGGTCAAAATTATTATCCGATTTAAAAAAACGTTTGATTATGTCACCGTTACATGGTATTGAAGATTGAGGTAAAATTTCGTGAAAATCGGACCAAAATTGACAGCTGTTCTTGTGAGGCCATCCATCCTTCATCACTAACAAGGGGAAACCACGCCAGAAAATCTAGATGAACTTTGTCACCCAATGCGCAGGGATCAAACACCCAACCTCAAGGCTACCGAGCCAGCATCTTACCCACTTAGCAACATGATTCCCGGTCAAATTTGAAGCCTACTGAAATGCACCTTTATAACCCAAAGATCTTAATTCATTTCGATATTTGCACATATCAAATTCTAACTTAACTTAGGAAAAATCACTTTTGATATTGCTTGTTTTCTATCCATCTCTCGAAAATGTGGGCGTATCCGGCCTGGAAGTGCCAGCCTATCTTTTGATAATTACATAATGAGTTGTTACTCTTAATCAGTTTTTAGTATATTACAAATGTTTCATTACCAAAAAATGTAAAACTATGCGACAACCCTTGTTGACTGCCCAGACGATTTAGCTGCTGTGGGCATATGTTTCGTTGCCTGGCAACCTATCTTTATAGCTACCGGTACGCTACGAGTGAATGCAAACTTGTTTTTTCTCATTCACAAGTATACCTGTATTACACAATACAAGGATACTAAATTAAACTATAAAACATAAGTACTGTGTCGAAAAGTGTACATTGATTTAGTCAAATATTTTTTCCCAGAACACGACTGCCATGATACGTCCGACGCTGAATGATATCAGTCTACCGGAACTCTCAATGTAATTGGTATTATTTATATTTCTACTTTATTAAAATTTAATCCAATCCTTAAATCAATGATTACTTTCGAAAATCAAAGTATCGGCCTTCGCACTTCGTCAAGATTAGAAATTTAACAGAAACAGGGGTAATTCTAACGACTGGAAAGGTGAGCGACAAGTCACGTGAAGTAAATGTGTAAACAAAGCTTCTTCCATGTCGGCATTTGCAAACTTTGTGGAATTAATACTCGGGAGTTTATAGCAGTATTTTCCATCATTAAACAATAAAATATCGTAAATAACATGTGGGCGTATGTATCGTTGCCTGGCAACCGTTTTTATACGCCCACATTTTCATGTGGATGTATATTGTCGTCGCCCCTGTTCGTCCGTCCGTCCGTCCACAATTGTTTGTGAACAGTCTACAGGTCACAATTTTTATCCGATTTCAATGAAACTTAAAATATAGGTTTATCACCCTACGATCTCGGTTCCTTTCGATATTGGCATGTATCGGAACGTAACTTCATGGGTTATTGCCCCTGATTGTACGAAAAATCACGTTTTTTAGCTTGTGAACAGTGTAGAGGTCACAATTTTGAACCGATTTGGATGAAACTTGAAATGCATGTTTATAAACCAAAGATCTTGGTTCCTTTCGATATTTGCGCCAATTGGATCGTAACTTCCTGAATTATGGCCCCTGATTGTCCGAAAAATCGCCCTTTTTAGCTTGTGGTCCCTCTGGAGGTCAAAATTGTTATCCGATTTAAAAAACCGTCTGATTATATCACCGTTACATGGTTATGAAGGTTGAGTTCAAATTTCGGACTAAATGGCCGCCGTTTGTACGCGAATAGTGTGAAAATATGTTATATCAAGGTTGTGAACAGTGTAGAGGTCACAATTTTGAACCGATTTGGATGAAACTTGAAATGCATGTTTATAACCCAAAGATCTTGGTTCCTTTCGATATTTGCGCCAATCGGATCGTAACTTCCTGAATTATGGCCCCCTGATTGTCCGAAAAATCGCCCTTTTTAGCTTGTGGTCCCTCTGGAGGTCAAAATTGTTATCCGATTTAAAAAAAACGTTTGATTTTATCACCGTTCCATGGTTATGAAGGTTCCTTTCGATATTTGCGCCCATCGGATCGTAACTTCCTGAATTATGGCCCCTGATTGTCCAAAAAATCGCCCTTTTTAGCTTGTGGTCCCTCTGGAGGTCAAAATTGTTATCCGATTTAAAAAACCATTTGATTATATCACCATTCCATGGTTATAAAGGTTGAGTTCGAATTTTGTGAAAATCGGACCAAAATTGACGGACAAAATGGCCGCCATTTGTGAAAATATGTTATATAAAGGTTGTGGACCTTATAGAGGTCACAATTTTGAACCGATTTTGATGAAACTTGACATATATGTTTATAACCCAAAGATCTTGGTTCCTTTCGATATTTGCGCCCATTGGATCATAACTTCCTAAATTATGTCCCCGGATTGTCCGATAAATCGCTTTTGTTCGCTTTTGGTCCCTCTGGAGGTCAAAATTATTATCCGATTTAAAAAAAACGTTTGACTATATCACCGTTACATGGTAATGAAGAGAAAGTTTGAATTACGTGAAAATCGGACTAGAATTGACAGACAAAATGACCGCCGTTTGTACATGAGTAGTGTGAAAATATGTTATATCAAGCAAGGTTGTGGACCCTATAGAGGTCACAATTTTGAATCGATTTTGATGAAACTTGACATGTATGTTTATAACAGATCTTGGTTCCTTTCGATATTTGCGCCCATCGGGTCATTACTTCCTGAATTATGGCCCCTGATTGTACGAATAATCACCCTTTTTAGCTTGTTGTGCCTCTGGAGGTCACAATTATTATCTGATTTAAAAAAAAAATGTTTGATTATAAAAAACAAATTCTAATGATTTTCTGATAATTCCTTAATATGCGACAACTCTTGTTGACTGCCCGGACGATTTGGCTGCTGTGTGGGCGTATGTTTCGTTGCCTGGCAACCTATTTTTTTTTTCTTTATACATTGTGCTCATAAAAAGAGAGCAATTCTGCCTCCTGTGACATTTGTTCAATCCCACGATTCTCAGATGAATTTCCAGTCCTGTAATACAAAATATTGCTTATACATTTTGCACGAAATTACTAGGGTCACAATACTTACATTTGATAAACATGTTTAGCTGGTGTCCGTAGAACTCTGCTTTGACTCCATTGAGTCACAATTTGAACTAGGCCTAAGTTCTTTCTTGTGATGGTTTCTAAAATGTATAATTGCCTTTATTACTTATTAGGGAACACTATTGTTTTTGTTAAAATTATTATTATTATTATTCAGATTCCAATTTGAATAGATCTCAGCAACTGCTTGTTGCATCGTTACGATTTCTTCGGTTTTACTGAGAAAGTGGGTGTGACTTAGAGGATAAAGCTATTTTCAACGTTCTGCGACTATGCGAAATGTCCGAAATCCCTGAAGTTATCGTTTTTATACGCTCACATGGAAATGTGGTCGTATATTACCGTCGCCCCCGTCCGTCTGTCGGTCCGTTCGTCCATCGTCCACAATTTCTTGTGAACGCTCTAGAGGCTAAAGTTAATATCTGATTGACTTGAAATTTATACATGGTGTTTAAGGTCGTGAGACGAAGAATCCTATCCGATAATTACTGCCAGAGTTATGACCCTTGATCACTTTGAAAAATCTTGTGAACGCTCTAGAGGCTATAGTTAATATCCGATTGACTTTAAATTTATACACAGTGTTTAAGGTCATGAGACGAAGAAGCCTATTGATTTTCGGTGATATCTGATAATTACTGCCAGAGTTATGACCATTGATCACTTTGAAAAGTCTTGTAAACGCTTTAGAGGCTAAAGTTAATATCCGATTGACTTTAAATTTATACACAGTGTTTAAGGGCATGAGACGAAGAAGCCTATCGATTTTCGGTGAAATTTATACACAGTGTGTAAGGTCATGATACGAGGTCAGCGATATCCGATAATTACTACCAGAGTTATGACCCTTGATCACTTTGAAAAATCTTGTGAACGCTCTAGAGGCTAAAGTTAATATCTGATTGACTTTAGATTTATACACAGTGCTTAAGGTCATGATACGAAGAAGCCTGTTGATTTTCAGCAATATCCGATAATTCCTGCCCGAGTTATGACCCTTGATCACTTTGAAAAATCTTGTGAATGCTCTAAAGGCTAAAGTTAATATCCGATTGACTTTAAATTTGTACACAGTGTTTAGGGTCATGAGACGAAGAAGCCTATTTGATTTTCAGTGATATCTGATAATTTCTGGCACTTGATCACTTTGAAATATCTTGGGGACAAAGGCCTTGAGACAAACCATCAAAACTATTCTAATCATTTCTGATAATTATTTAATGGGCTATTACTCGTAATAAGATTATCATGTGTTGTAAATGTTCTCCTTACTGATAAAAGAAACAATATGCGACAACCCTTGTTGACTGCCCGGACGACTTAGCTGTTGTGGGCGTATGTTTCGTTGCCTGGCAACCTGTCTTTAAAAATATTGCAGTAATTTTAACAATAATCATGGGATTTTAACATTTGATATTGGCATAGCTGGTTACAGGGCACATAGCTACGCTACTTTCGATTTTTGATTTTCGGCAAATCTTCAAAGATATTAGGCGCCAAATTTTGAAAATTTAAAATTTTACAAAAAACTTTTTTATTTATGAATATTTTTTAGTCGTGTTGTACACAGAATTAAAGAGTCATCTGTCTTGCGCAAAAATGCTAAAAAATTTTGTCTTAGTAATTTTCCTTGGCTGCCATTGGCTAATTCAGTTTTTCAGTCCTAGATTATTTTTTTATTGTTCGATTTGTATAAAACAAAGTTCATATGCTTTGTTGTCTCAATATTGTCATTTTTATACGCCTACATTTTCATGTGGACGTATATTGTCGTTGCCCCTGTTCGTCTGTCCGTCCGTCCACAATTGTTTGTGAACAGTCTACAGGTCACAATTTTTATCCGATTTCAATGAAACTTAAAATATAGGTTTATCACCCTAAGATCTCGGTTCCTTTCGATATTGGCATGTATCGGACTGTAACTTCATGGGTTATGGCCCCTGATTGTAAATCACGTTTTTTTGCTTGTGAACAGTGTAGAGGTCACAATTTTGAACCGATTTAGATGAAACTTGAAATGCATGTTTATAACCCAAAGATCTTGGTTCCTTTCGATATTTGCACCAATCAGATCGTAACTTACTGAATTATGGCCCCTGATTGTCCGAAAAATCACCCTTTTTAGCTTGTGGTCCCTCTGGAGGTCCAAATTGTTATCCGATTTAAAAAAACGTTTGATTATATCACCGTTTCATGGTTATGAAGGTTGTGTTCAAATTTCGTGAAGATCGGACCAAAATTGATGGACAAAATGGCCGTCGTTTGTACACGAATAGTGTGAAAATATGTTATATCAAGGTTGTGGACCTTATAGAGGTCAGAATTTTGAACAGATTTTGATGAAACTTGACATGTATGTTTATAACCCAAAGATCTTGGTTCCTTGCGATATTTCCGCCCATTGGATCGTAACTTCCTGAATTATGAACCCTGATTGTCCGAAAAATTGCCCTTTTTAGCTTGTGGTCCCTCTGGAGGTCAAAATTGTTATCCAATTTAAAAAACCATTTGATTGTATCACCGTACCGTGGTTATGAAGGTTGAGATCGAATTTCGTAACAATCGGACCAAAATTGACGGACAAAATGGCCGCCGTTTGTACACGAATAGTGTGAAAATATGTTACATAAAGGTTGTTGACCTTATAGAGGTCAGAATTTTGAACCGATTTTGATGAAACTTGACATGTATGTTTATAACCCAAAGATCTTGGTTCCTTTCAATATTTGCGCCCATTGGATCATAACTTCCTGAATTATGTCCCCAGATTGTCCGAAAAATCGCTTTTGTTAGCTTTTGATCCCTCTGGAGGTCAAAATTATTATCCGATTTAAAAAAACGTTTGACTATATCACCGTTACATGGTAATGAATAGTGAGTGTGAATTATGTGAAGATCAGACTAGAATTGACAAACAAAATGGCCGCCGTTTGTACACGAATAGTATGAAAATATGTTATATCAAGGTTGTGGACCTATATAGAGGTCACAATTTTGAATCGATTTTGATGAAACTTGACATGTATGTTTATAACCCAAAGATCTTGGTTCCTTTCGATAATTGCTCCCATCGGGTCATTTCTTCCTGAATTATGTCCCCTGATTGTACGAAGAATCACCCTGTTTAGCTTGTGGTCCCTCTGGAGGTCACAATTATTATCTGATTTGAAAAAAATGTTGATTATAAAAACCAAACAAATTCTAATGATTTTCTGATAATTCCTTAATATGCGACAACTCTTGTTGACTGCCCGGACGATTTGGCTGCTGTGTGGGCGTATGTTTCGTTGCCTGGCAACCTATTTTTTTGTTGAAGGATAGTGTTATCTGTCGGCACCAGAAGTGGCATAATTTTACCAAAAACTACAATTTTGACAGTTATTTTCCTTCTTCGAAAACAAATATTATTTTTTTGGAAAAGTTATATGACTCAAAGAGTGTGTCCTTTCAAGGCGCAAAAAATGGCGGAAGCAGTTGTTTTAACTTCTATTTCATTTTCTAGCAAATTGGATTAAGAGGTGAAAAAAGGCGTAAAATTGACCTATTTACAACCCATTCAGGCTTTTCAGATTTTAAAATATTTTTACATAACTCTTATAGACTTGTAGCTATAATCAATACGAAGAGAATGTATGTGAAAATTAGTTTGTTATATAAGCAGTTGCCAAGAAATAGGCAGTTCTGCATAAGTCACTGTTTTCTTTATTTTGCGTGTAATAAAGTCAATTATTATTGGATTTTTATAAAAGAATTACTTAATATGTATTAATAATTTTAACTTTTGGTTTAAATTAACATATAAACACAACTCATATGGTCATATAGATATCATAAAATTGATGTTCGGTTGCCGAGAAATAGACGGTTTTCTACAGGTCACTTTTGAAAGATTTGGGGCCATAAAATTGTCAATTATTATTCGATTTTCATAAACGTTACACCATGTTATACCTAATGCCATTTGGGATTTCATACAAGTAATGTAAGATTTTCATTATCACCGGAAGTAACGTTATTTTGGCAAAAAATGTATTTTTAGCCTTCAAAACAGATATTTTATTCAAATGAGTCTGTTTTGAAATCTTTTTCAAATTATGGTATTTGATGTCAATCAACAAATAGAATGAAGCCATACGATCATACAGATACCACAAAATGGTTTCTAACTTGTACGGTTGCAAAGAAATAGCCAATTTTCTACAAGTCACTTTTCAAGTTTTTTGGTCTTTGAAAGTGGCAATTATTATTCGATTTACATAAAATTTTCACTATATGATATCGTATGCCATTTCTGATTTCATAAGACTAATTGAACATTTTCATAAACACTGGGAGTAATTGTCCCCCGCCTTTCGAAGAAAGTTGGGGGTCTATTAAAATGGGTTCGTCCGTCTGTCTGTCCGTCACACTTTTTGGGACACAATAACTCTCTTCCTAATTGAGCTAGAATGTTCAAACTTGGTGTATGTGTTTATTAGGTCAATGCCTTGATGGAGTTCGAAGATGAGCATTTTCCGCTTAGGGTAAGCAGAGATAAGCAATTTGATTGGTTGATGCTTTGGGACACGATAACTTTAGTTCTAATTAAGTGAGATTGATGACACTTGGTGTATAGTTTCATTACAGTAATACCTTGACTAAGTTCGATAATGAGCATTTTCTGCTCAGGGTAAGCAGAGCGATACGCAATTTGATTGGTCGAGACTTTGGAACACAATAACTCTCCTTCTAATTGAGTTAAAATGTTCAAACTTAGAGTATATGCTTATTAGGTCAATGCCTTGATGGAGTTCGAAGATGAGCATTTTCCGCTTAGGGTAAGCAGAGATAAGCAATTTGATTGGTTGATGCTTTGGGACACGATAACTTTAGTTCTAATTAAGTGAGAGAGATGAAACTTGGTGTATAGTTTCATTACAGTAATTCCTTGACTAAGTTCGATAATGAGCATTTTCTGCTCAGGGTAAGCAGAGCGATGAGCAATTTGATTAGTCTAGACTTTGGAACACAATAACTCTTCTTCGAATTGAGTTAAAATGTTCAAACTTGGTGTATATGTTTATTAGGTCAATGCCTTGGTAGAGTTCGAAGATGAGCATTTTCCGCTTAGGGTAAGCAGAGATAAGCAATTTGATTGGTTGATGCTTTGGGACACGATAACTTTAGTTCTAATTAAGTGAGAGTGATGAAACTTGGTGTATAGTTTCATTACAGTTATACCTTTACTAAGTTCGATAATGAGCATTTTCTGCTCAGGGTAAGCAGAGCGATAAGCAATTTGATTTGCCGAGACTTTGGAACACTATAACTCTTCTTCAAATTGAGTTAAAAATGTTCAAAATTGGTGTGTATGCTTATTAGGTCAATGCCTTGATGGAGTTTGAAGATGAGCATTTTCTTCTTAGGGTAGGCAGAGATAAGCAATTTGATTGGTTGATACTTTGGGACAAGATAACTTAGGTTCATCTTGATTGATGATTTTTATGCCAATACAATGACTGTATTCTCATTCAGTAATGGATTCGACAGTAACAATGTATAGAAACGATTGACTCAGACACGAGGGCCCTTTCCCTTGGCCAGAGGGGCCCTTTTGTCAAGCGTGGGTGCCCTTTTGTCTACCTTTAGGGTCCCCCTAACTAGGGTACATTTTCATTTTTCTCGTCGGTTTTAGCATTTTTCTTTATAAAACACTTTTGGATGACACTTCGTGTACAGTTTGATTGCTCGATACGTTTGAAAAAAATAAATGTGCGATTAATTAATATGTGTCATCTATTTATTTTGGGATTTCGGCGGGGGACATCAGCCTCACTGTTGGCTTGTTTAATTTTGTCAAGATCATTTACAAGTAACAAATGTATAAAATGAATTGATATTGCTGGATTTGGTTGATTCTGCGTCCATTTTATTTGTGTGCAATGTTAATTTGGAAACCTGTTTAGTGGTTTCGTTGGTACCAGAAGCGACATATGTTCAAGGGTAACTTGGCACCGGAAGTGACATGTTTAAGGGTAACATGGCACCCGTGAAACCCGTCATTCCTGCATGCAGGTCTAGTATTATATTATTATGGTTGGCTTGAAATCACATGGCCAAAAAGTGGAAAGAGTAAATGTTTTATTTGTTTACTTTTTTACTTTTAGTTTTTTGATGCTGACATCTTGCAAAAGAGAATTGTTCATAAATCAGCCAACATAAAAACAAAATGCTCTTTAAAAACAAAAATGAATATACTGTACAGCTATTTCAATAAAATTAGGTCTCTCAATATCTCAAACGAAACCCACTACTACTAGCATTATTAGAAACTTGAGTGGAAAGCAAAAGAAGCCACAACTAACTTACCAACACTCAATAAGTCCGTATTTGTCTCTTAAACTGCTGTCCATTTACCCATAAGATAAATATCAAAGCCTACTGTGTGAGTTCTGGTAAATAATAAACGGATTTCTTCGATTATGAACAAACTAGTTAACTTTGGTTATTATAAACTTACCTGTGTGTTTGAAATTAACTCCCGTTAAATAAAATCCATTGCACAATAAAATATCTCAACGAATAAAAACGGTTCTCTCTTGAAAGATTTGAATATTTACTTGTTATTTCGACAGAGTGGATAATAACATTGTTTTCGTCACATATTGGACGAATCCAACACACGGAAGCGAGGTTGTTTAAATTTGACGCATATTTTGTCAAGCAAGTGCGAAACTCAAAGCAACGCGCCAACATTACAATCGTTTGAGTTTGGGCGACGAAAATATCAATTGAAGACAATTACATAGGAGCTTTATCTTTATAATTGAAACCATTGATCGCCAGTCTATCAAATTTTATTCACAATGAAAGAATCACTGATTGCACGGATACTCGTAAAAATAAAGTCATGTATAAAATATAGATTTTAATATCCTATCTTCTTTATGTAATAAATAGTTTAACACGGATCATGAAGCACATCTCCGAAGTGGCTGAGGACTCTGAGTGTATTATTAATTTGATCTCATTCTTTCGATCAAATAATAACCGCTTCAGTGACATTTATAAGCGTGTTGCGACAGCGTTCAAAGGGGGCCGGTTCAAAGTGCCTAATGGCATTGGGTGGCGTAAGCAATGCTGACAAGTCCGTAACGCCCCGTAAGAAGCGGAACATTAATTGTGAATGGCCTGCATATATGTTAAATAATAATATTATCATACCATATTATAAAGATGGGTAATATTTAAGGCCCGTGAAAAGAATGTTGTTATTTTTGTTCCTCATGCGTGTTAAAAAGAAAATTATCCCATCCTAGTTGGTAATCAAATAATTAAAACGGTAACAAATTGAAAAAAAATACTGGTTCTTATGTATGTGAACGCTCAAACTCAATGCCGAGACGTACTTAACTTAAAACAAACTTGAATTGACGTAAAAATGCCACATTTCCTAATACAAAGTCACCCCTAATACAAAGTGATATCTCCCGAGGTGTGACGTAACCAGCTGCCATATTGATATTTTTCTTAACCGAAAGTTTGTGGGATTTCAATTTTTCAACAGAGAACTGTTTTTATACGTTGGGACATTTAGTGGTGCGATGGATTTTATTTAACGGGAGTTCATTTTAAACACACGGGTAAGTTTATAATTACCAAAGTTAACTAGTTTGTTCATAATCGAAGAAATCTGTTTATTATTTACCCTCTGTCAATTGCCTTTTCTGCAGTTTAATTTCAGAATCTGTTTTAGCCTACGTTCCAGTCTGTCATTTTTTTCACCTGGCCATCACGTTTAAAACAAAACTGAGCGCTCCTAGAATCAATGACCACGCGCACAACCCTTGACATCACTCTAGCAGAAACCCTTATCTGTCGGGTTGACAAATAAGGATACCCTGATATTTTAACCCAGTGCTTGCCACACAGGTGTTTTTCAGGGAATCCATTATTTTTCCAGTAAGACTGGATGTTTTTACTTTCCATACATACCAAAATTGGCACACCTTTATTGGAAATAACCACCCAATAAATACTTTCCTGGGAAAGCATCTTTAAATATATCACCCTATAACACATCAATCAATGAAGGTTGAGCTCGTACTTCCTAAAAATCTATGTAATAAGAAGGATGTGGTCATAATTTATATCCTTCTCTTGAAAAATGTGGGCGTATCTTGCCTGGAAGCCACTGGGGTGATGGTCGAAGACTGCCATGTTTGAATGTATCAAATGATACATGATGATCAAGAGATTATATCGCGATATTTTCAAAATATATCGCGATATCTGTGTCTAGGTATATCGCCCAGCTCTACCATGAAGTAGATGTTTACTTTCTACATCTGAATTGTTGTCTTTTTAATACTTGTTGTTAACGTATTCAAAGCATTAGCACAAAATCTCATTTGAAGGTAATTGATGAACAATGATTTTAAAATTCTTTGAGTGGATATTTTACAACATTTTTGGTGTCGAAATGTAAATTATAACCTTCACTTTTCATCTACTGGAGTGATTATTATGTACTAAGAGAATTTCCAAGAAAACTCATCTTTTTTATACGCCCACATTGAAATGTGGTCCTATATTGTCATCGCCCAAGTCCGTCCGTTGGTCCTGCGTCCACAAGCTAAAGTCAATATCCGATTGACTTAAAATTTATACAGAGTTTAAGGTCATGAGATGAAGAAGCCTAATGATTTTTAGAGATTTCCAATAACTACTACCAGAGTTACGGCCCTTGATCACTTCAAAAAAATCTTGTGGACGCTATAAAGGCTAAAAGATAATATGCGATTGACTTTAAATTTATTCACAGTGTTTAAGATCATGAGATGAAGAATCCTATTGACTTACAGCAATTTCCAATAATTACTGCCAGAGGTAAGGCCCTTGTTCACTTCGAAAAATCTTGTGGACGCTCTAGAGGCCAAAGTTAAGATCCGATTGTCCTTAAATTTACACACAGTGTTTAAGGTCATGAGATGAAGACGCCTATTAATTTTCAGCAATTTTCCATAATTACTTCCAGAGTTATGGCCCTTGATCACCTCAGAAAATCTTGTGGACGCACAGTGTTTAAGGTCATGTGATGAAGAAGCCTATTGATTTTCAGCAATTTCTCATAATTACTGCCAGAGTTATGGCCCTTGATCACCTCAGAAAATCTTGTGGACGCTCTAAAGTCCAAAGTTAATATCCGATTGACTTTAAATTTATGCACAGTGTTTAAGGTCATGTGACGAAGAAGCCTATTGATTTTCGGCAATACTGATGATTACTGCCAGAGTTATCACCCTTGGGGCAGAACTTTATAAAAACCAAACAAATTCTAATGATTTTCTGATAATTACTTTATGAGTTGTTAATCTTCATCAGATTTCAGAGTGATATCAATGTTTCATTACCGAAAAAATTATGCGACAACTCTAGTTTACTGCCGGGCATATGTTTTGTTGCCTTGCAACCTATCTTTTTTGCATTTCCATGGATACCATCCAAACCACAGCCTATTGCCAAAAATTATCCAGCAGCTCATTGGACTTGCAGTTAGCATTTTTCATTATCATGCTTTTGGACCATGTTTTGGAACATAGTTGGTAAATAGAATTGATATTTTTGGGGTGATTAATGTGTAGTTTACCACCCAAAATAACAAAAAAATGTCATATTTTATCAACAAAAATTACAGTGCTAGCTTTGAAATGTGCATTTTGGACTGCTCAACGCCTTTAAATTATCACTGTCACACCCCAGATGATGATTGATTTCGACTGTTCATACATATAAATTATGTTCCTTATATACTTGAGATCGCTTAATTTGTTAGACACGTCCCTCTCCAATATTCACTACAGAAATTTCCTGGTGTTGCCACACTAATCCTGTTAATATCAATTATTTTTCAGAGGGAGAGGGCCATTTGGTGACCCAGATGAACCTAATAATAAAATTTTTGTGATAGGTGTAGTTACTGGTATAGGAATTGTTGCATTTATTGGTTTATATCAGACACAATATAAAGAAGTGACATGGAAGGAGTTTGTAACCAGTTATTTATCAAAAGGAAATGTAAGTTAAACAAGACAAGATTATTATTCTTTGAGGCTGCCAATCGGCAAATCTTGACAGTCATACCATAAGAACACAAGTATGGTGCAGCTCAAATAATGCCAGTAAAAATGGTACCCAACAATACAAGTTTAGTGAAATTATGCAGATTTTGGAATCAGAAAACACAAGCTATATGGAAACAACTTGCCAACTTGGATTTCAGCGGTCATTTTGAAGAGCACCTGCTATTTTCACCTCCATATAGATTATTTGTAATACATATATATAGATTCTTTTCAAATAACTTTATGTGAAACTAATTCAAAAAGAGGTCAAATAAGCCGCAATAATCTTTTCTTAACTTACTCAGGCCCATATCCTTTTCTCATGAGATTTTAGCGGCCATTTTGAAGAGCGCCCCCATCATTCTATATCTCCATAAAATGTGTGGTACATAATAATGAAGATGCTTTATGAATAAGGTTGATCACAAGTAATGCAAAATGTGACCATTGTGTGGCCTAATAAATACTTATTAAGAATATATACAGTTTATCTCTTTTTGTCACTTTCAAGAATCTGGAATACAATCAGAGCTTGTTTGGGAATATCTCTTAACTCTTATAATAACTAATGCAAAAAGTGTTCAAACATGCATCATTGTTCTTGCTTAACCCATATAGTCACTACATAATATATGAGACCGGAGTTATCGTTTTCAGTCGGAAGTCGGAATCATTCATTTTGTGTTATAGGCAAAATACGGTAGTCAGTGGTGAAATTATTGATTTTCAGTTTTCATCACCAAACAATAGTTTGAAATGTTGTCTTTCGGAATTCTAAACCATTTTTAATTATTCGAACTCTAAATGCCTCAAAAATTGATTTTAATAAAACATGTAGAATGTTACGTAATCAAAATTCTCCCTAAAACAATCGAAATTAGTCGTCACTTAACATGTCAAATAAATTTTCAACCGGTAAAAATTTTGAGGCAATATCCCCAACCTAAGATACTGGTTGCTATGATGGTTTGAAAATTTTTAGTGCCCAGACTTAATCTGCGTTTTCTCAGAATGTACTTATGTTGACCTTGAAGCTTCAAAATTTCACAACTCAGTCAATTTTTGAGATATCAACATAATTTTTGTTGCATTTGAAAGCCCACAGTTGTGGCTTTCAGAAAATGTATAGAACTCAATTTTGGTGAAGTGATCCAAGTGACTGATTTTGCTGGCACCAGCCACATATGAGATTTTGGCAGCCATTTTGAAAAAGCACCCTCACGGAAAGAGGTTCAGAATATGGCCTGTTTACCTCTTATATTATTGTTCAGAATAAAAAAAAATGGTCTAGAAAAACCACATGAGATTTTCTACCTCTCCATGTGGCACTTCCCTCAGTTTTAACCAGGACTATAATGTTTTTCAAATTATGATAAATAGAGTGAACCCATACGAATCCATACGATCATCTACCAAATTATTATGGCTATACTTTTAGATTTGTGAGGTAAATATGTTCTCAAATTTGTGGTTAGATAATCAGATTTTAGAGATGAAAATGTTCTCAATTTGTTGTTGAAGACTATCAGTTACAAATACATCTGTTCATATATTATTGTTAATTTAGGTTAATAGTTTAGAAGTAGTAAATAAAAAGTGGGTAAGAATTAAATTAATGCCAGGAACACAAGTTGATGGATCTGTAAGTATGATTTATAGTCATTATTGTAATATTATAGCAATTAGTGCTCCAACTGTTTTGACATTTTGCCCGCCGCCATTCAAAGAAGACAAGGGACTATTAAAATTCGTCTGTCTGTCTGTCCGTCGTCATACTTTTTGGGACACTCTCTTTCTAATAGATAGTCTGATTCTGTCTGTCGGTCTTATGAAGGCATAGATATGATTTCTAAAATTTACAACTGCATTAAATGGTGGTATGTTCACACATTCAGCATATTGTTTATTGTGGCAGGATGGTTTCTAAACACATTACTGAAAAGGTTCCTGAATCTAATTCTACTATGTAAGCTTGTAGCATGTTCTTGGAAACCTGTGCCATTTTTACCCATTAGGTATATTATATAAACCAGTTCGTTGTTTGACAGAATTTTCATTGGCGAAACAATTTGTTGTTCTGGGATCGACTGTTCGCCTACTCGCTTGATCCTGTGAAGTTTAACAACTCATTATCACTGCTCACAAAACCCATGTGTCGGCGTTCGCTTAAATTTTTACCCGGCTCTCTCTTTTCGATCAGAAAGGTGAGGGCAATCCCGCTTATAATGATCACGTTTATTACGATGAAAACAAGTAGGTGGCTCCCGTGGTGGGGACCTAGATGGTGATCGTGACCGATTTAAAGCTAATGTAACTTTACGGAAAGACTGATAATTCATCAATTTCAGTGACCATAGTATCTACTTTAAATTCTAATTTAATAAGACGGTTTTCCGTACTCTCAACCCGAGCAAAGATATGGGGTGAAGTTGGAAACGTGTATTATTGCGGTCTAGGAGTGGTAACTGCCCATACCCTTGTCGCCTCATATTCCCTGTTAGGGCTATTATATTTCGGTTCCTTTCGCCCAGAACGTCCATAAATAGCGGTACTGTTGTGCCTAAACCATTTTATAGCGTCAATAGCCGTATCCAACGTTTTGGTGTGCGTATTACATGCATATTGCCCGGCTTCCTTATCCTGACAACCCTGACAAAATTTCATTATGACCTGACGATTTATATGGTCATCAGAACAATCGTTAAAAGCCCATGAGGCTATAAGTAACATCCGATCAGCCCAATCAAAGAGACTTTCTTCGTAACCTTGGCACAAATTCTGGAACTGCATCATAGCGGTTTCTGGCAACCAGGGAATATTTTACTTTTTTACATTTGATTAGCAGTTTCCAGAAAAAATGTGTAAGAATGCTAATCAATTGTATAATTGAGTAGCAAAATTTACCAATTGATTAGCAGTTTTTTAGTATGTAATAGAATTCTTATTTCACATAATTAGGCCTATATGTGACAATAACAATACCCACATTATTTGTATTACCAAACGGTTGTTTATATTTATATGTAAAATAAAAAAAAAAGTATGTGACCACATGTTATTCTTTGTACGAAACCTGGACATTCTTTATTTACTTCATACTCTAGTCAGATCTTTTCTGCGTCGTATTTCCTCACCCAATCTTGAACTGTTGCTAATTTTAATGTCGAATTTGAAGATAGAACATAATATCATGTGTTTGAATTTCGCGACGTACCCTCGATCATCCGGTAATTTTATCTTGTAGTGTTTTGAATGTCTGTCTTGACGAATGTGACTACAACAGATATAGAAAATAGCTACGTCTACACTAGCAGCATTCACCGTCTACACTAGCCTTTTAAATCCCGGTTTTTTCCTAAAAGCCGGCTTTTTCAATTTCTCAATCGTAAAAGCCGGCTTTTTAAAATCCGACAATTATTGAGGGATTTTTCAAAATCAAAAAGCCGGCTTTTTCAAAAAACCGGCAATTTTATGTGTGTAGACGGTAAATCCGGGATTTATCAAGTACCCGGATGTCCTTCGTCCCGAGCTTCCGTACATTCATAACATTAGCATTGCTTCCGGTTCTAAGAAATTGCGGTAAATCTCAAATCCATCTATAGCCTAGCCTATTTAATTTCAACATGCCTAAGCTAAAATGGGTGCACGTCGTTTTCTCGCCCTCTTCCGTAAGACTGTCAGCGATCTGCTATATTCCATAAGCTGGATATATAATTACACCAAAGTAACCAAAGTAATCATTATTATTATATTATTATCTCTGCAAAATTGACCGAAGCCGATGGCGTAATAAATAAACCGGAAGTTCCACAAATAACGAAGGTCGGTGTTCATCGTCTTTTTCCGTTCAGTCAGTGTAGACGCTACACTTGAAAAAGCCGGCTTTTTCAAGCCTAGTGTAGACGAAGCTAGAAAGTATGTAGTGTTGTCATCTCTGTCATCAAAACTTTTTACGTCTATAAATAGCAGACGTCAACATGTACTGCTCTCGTTCCACTGGACCGTTGCAGAGGCACGTACAGAGTCTTGATGATATAGACAATAAAATTGCGAGATTTCAGATTTGTTTTGATGTGTTTTACGATACTGAATGGTTTTAAAGTTAAAATTAATTTTCAAAACTTTGATTCGCGCTGAAGCAGGGTTTTAAGCTAATAATGCTAATCAAATATGAATTCGATTCGCAAAATCGGACGTTTGAGTCTCAAATTGCGATACGAACCCGGTTAAAATATTCCCTGCTGGCAACTCTTGGTTTCCGAACCATTTTTCCATTTTTCATTTCAATTCATAAAAAGTTAAATTTGCATCTCTTTCTGTCATATTAGTGAAGAACTCACTCGCTTTACCTTCCAAGCAAAAGCATAATTGACCAACCTTGTAAACTTGCAAATCTAGTAAATTTATTAGAGAAAGCCCGCCAACTTGAATTACCATCAAAGGATAATGATTTAGGTGTAAAAGACCCACGACGTGGCAGTTGTCGACAGTTTTCACGGATGCTGTCACCCGCATACGATGGGGTCATACAAGATTCCCCAGAGGCAGAACATGTCGATATATCATTTCGTACATACAAACCTCTACTATAGCTTTTCTAGACATGGCAAGGTTTGGGGGCGTTTGGAAATGTGGACCATGAAAAAATATATTCTACAAAATTTTATTCTGTAGTGTCCTTTCACCATAAGAGATCCACAAGATATTCAAAAATTTCTTCTCAGACCCCCTATATTCCTGTGTGGTACCACATTCCACAAGATTTTCGAGAATTTTGTGGAATGTGGTACCACACGGGCATATAAAGGGTCTGGGAAGATATTTTTGAAAAAAAAAGAATTGATTTTTTTCTAAGCCCTATGTCTTGTGGTAAAAAACACCACAGGCACAAAACACTATGAATATTATTCTAGGTCGAAAATCTAGATCCATAACCCCTGGAACTTGCAATAACTCATTAGGTTTTAGTCTGCCGCCAAAACTCGTGACTGCTGCATATACGCACTCAGCGATGTTTGAGTCTATACCTGTTTCTAATAACTCCTCAATAGAGCATTTGTTAATGTCTATCTTGTATGCCTTTACAAGATAAAATGTCAAATCAATTCAATCTATTTTAAATTAAATCGAAATATAAATAACTATCACTACAAATATGGTATGGTCTAAAATGGTAGTTTTACTGATAGTTTCTATTCATACCGTGTACTGGCGCAATATGGCCCGGTTGGTGCTGATGTGCCATAAAACCACATTTCATTTCATTTCATACCGTGTAATTTCAAAACATCGTTCAATAAATGATAAAAGTCGTTGAAGAATAACGAAAATGGTTTAATTAGTACCATGGTTTAGATTAATAGCAACGGGTTTAGTTTCTCCGAGGTGCGTTTAGAAATGGACGATCCGCGCACTTATCTATGGCGATCATTTATTGGCTGAGCCGTTGAGTTTCCCCGAGGTGGGTTTAAAAATGGACTTCCCGTTTACTTATCTAAGGTGTTCAGTTATTAGACGAGGCGTCGAATTTCCCGAGATAAGTCGAATTTCCCGAGATCAACATACAAATAATTTATCTATAGTGTTTAATTATAAGATAACACTTGTAATTTCCAACGTGCCGTTTATCCGATCAATTCATTTTGATTACGATTATTTACATACGAAGTACAAATAAAAATTTGAGTGTAAAAAAATGCGCACACATAGATATTCACCTTACCTTGTCGTACTATATATTATCCATTAGCCTATAAAAAATAGTATTCCACCATTGACAAATACGTTAAAAATTGGTAAATCACGATATTCACCTTACCGTGGTCGTACTATATATTATCCATTATCCTATAAAAATAGTATTCCACCATTGACAAATACGTCAAAAATTGGTAAATCTCGTCCCGGGTAATTATACAATCAGAACTCGGTAAATCACACATCCGATCAATTCATTTTGATTACGATTATTTACATACGAAGTACAAATAAAAATTTGAGTGTAAAAAAAATGCGCACATATAGATATTCACCTTACCATGTCGTACTATATATTATCCATTAGCCTATAAAAAATAGTATTCCACCATTGACAAATACGTCAAAAATCGGTAAATCACGATATTCACCTTACCGTGGCCGTACTATATATTATCCATTATCCTATAAAAATAGTATTCCACCATTGAGAAATATGTCAAATATTGGTAAATCTCGTCCCGGGTAATTATACAATCAGAACTCAGTAAATCACACAGGTCATGCATCTTCATTAAATCACAAATGAATTAACGTGTACATGTGGCCAGAAGTCAACCACACAATGGCAGTGCGATAGACCCACGAGATAGTTAGACATGTACTGGCGCCAAAAAAAGTCACCCAGGAAATACGCTTTAATGATTGTGGACGCGCTAGAGGTTAAAGTTTATATCCGATTGACTTTAAATTTATACACAGTGTTAAAGGTCATGAGATGAAGAAGACTATTGTTTTTCAGCGATTTCCGATAATAACTACCAGAGTTATGGCCCTTGATCACTTCAAAAAATCTTGTGGACACTCTAGAGGCCCAAGTTAATATCCAATTGACTTTAGATTTATACACAGTGTTTAAGGTCATGAGACGAAGAATCCTATTGTTTTTCAGTGATTTCCGATAATTAGTGCCAGAGTTATGGCCCTTGATCACTTCAAAAAATCTTGTTGACGCTCTAGAGGCCAAAGTTAATATCCGATTTACTTTAAATTTATACACAGTGTTTAAGATCATGAGACGAAGAATCCTATTGATTTTCAGCAATTTCCGATAATTAGTGCCAGATTTATGGCCCTTGATCACTTCAAAAAATCCTGCAGACGCTCTAGAGGCCAAAGTTAATATCCGATTGACTTTAAATTTATACACAGTGTCTAAGGTCATGAGACGAAGAAGCATTTTGATTTTCAGCGATTTCCGATAATTACTGCCAGAGTTATGGCCCTTGATCTTGTGGATGCTCTAGAGGCCAAAGTTAATATCCGATTGACTTCAAATTTATACATAGTGTTAACAGTCATGAGACTAAGACGTCTATTGATTTTCATTGATTTTTAATAATTGCTGCCAGAGTTATGGCCCTTGATCACTACGAAAAAATCCTGTGGAAGCTCTAGAGGCCAAAGTTAATATCCGATCGACTTTAAATTAACACACAGTGTTTAAGGTCATGAGACGAAGAAGCCTATTGATTTTCAAAGATTTCAAATGATTACTGCCAGAGTTATCTCCCTTGATAACTTCAAAAAATCTTGTGACGCTATAGAGGCCTAACTTATCATCCGATTGACTTTAGATTGATACACAGAGTTTAAGGTGTTGAAACGAACAAGTATTTTGATTTTCAATGAATTTTGATAACTAAATGGCTGAATCCATGATATTAAATGTTTCCTGTATATACTAATTGTTAGCGTGGGGTAACACTTTATAAAAAGCAATCAAATTCTAATGATTTTCTGATAATTACATAATGAGTTGTTACTCTTTTTAGTGTATTACAAATGTTTCATTAGCGAAAAAAATAAAAATATGCGTCAACCCTTGTTGACTGCCCGGACGATTTAGCTGCTGTGGGCGTATGTTTCGTTGCCTGGCAACCTATCTTTTTGTTTTCTCTGAATAACGGACGGATAGATGTGACCCTACATAGTAGTGGTTTGTTCATTTTTTTTCTCTGAATGACAGATAGTTGCAACTGTTTTCGTCAAAACTGAATAAGATCATGCAAAGGAGTTGATTTTTACGTAGGATGTAAAAACTTTGAAAGTTAATAGGGATTGGATGTTCCTTTTCACGGTTTTCCTATGATATCAGATGTATTATGATAATATTTGTAAGGGCTTCATGAGGCTTCATCATTTAAAACAAGAGGAACTAGGGCTGCAATGATACACCAGGCAACGATACAATTCATAGTTTACGTTACGATTAATATCGTGATAGGAAATAAATTTTAAAAATAAGCCTACTTTTATGATTTACTTTAAATGTGGCATTTTCTGGGTCAACTAATAAGCCATTTGAAGTGTCGAAAACGCCTTAACACTCGCTGAAAGTAAAAAAAGTTATTTTACTCATGAACTTACTTACGCATTTAAAGAAATTTTGTGAAATTTTTTTTGGGATAACCAATCGCGATACGGACATTGATTGTATTGTGCATCATGGATTTTTAAAACATAGCGATTCATCAAAAAATCATTGCAGCCCCAATAGGAACATATGTCTACAATGTATAGGGCTGGGTAAAATATCGATATAAATCGATAGTATCGATTGGGCGGCCCAGAAAAGCACTATCGATAGCGGTGGGTTACTATCGATTATCGCTCTTCGTCTATTTTTCTTGCGTCTGAAATGTCAATGTTTTCTTTCAGTTAATTATAATACACCGCTCACTTTAATTACTATCTAGTATCAATGTAACACATAACAAAATTGTGTCTGCCTATTGAACAGCCGTTTTCATCAATTCACTCTCATTGAAACGTTACTTTAGTTTTGAATAAATTATTGTTGAATATCGCTAAATCGGAGATATCCGGATGTGTAAATAAAGTTAGAGTTATTTCCCTTTGCAAGCTTCAGAATTCGTCTGTACAGTTCACTATTTCTCTACGTGTGCCTCAGTAATGAGTACCCGGTACAATAAATAGCACACATGGACGACAAAACTTTTGTTGATTTACTTATATATTATACGAATAATGGTTCTCTATTGGCACACGAAACGACACAGAATTGTCCGCCATATTGATATTTTCGCGCGCACGTACGCAATGTTTTGAATCGGAACAAGTTCATTTTGGTCCCTTAACATAATTATTTACGATATTTCTTCATTCGGAACCACGGATGCATTATTTTAATAATAAACAACATGGATTGACGTATATATACGTGATATAACAAGTTTTATTAATGTTTTCCAAGGAAATCTCCTTAGACAGGAGCAAACGATCTTTGTCCACTTCGTTATCGTATGGTTTTGAACTTTGAACTTACACTGTATCCAGTCTTGATGACGACCGTGAAAATAAGTTTGTTTTCGATACTATCGATTATCGACCGACATTTCCTTGCCGATTATCGATAGTAAAAATTACTATCGATACCCAGCCCTAACAATGTAGTTTGTGTAAGCAAATATTCATCATTTTCTTATATTAAATAAAATTTATATGCATTAACTGCTAATCTATTTTTATACGACCGCAAAAGAATTACCAATAGGCATAGCATTTGACCAGCAATGTGTAGACTGAGCTCCTATCCATTTCAAAATGCAAACATTTAAAATGATGTTAGCTACGGAATATCTGAAGTATTGATCAGTGGTTCTAGTAGTAATGCCTACAAGCTATATGTCAATGCCAGGGTTTGGTCTTGGACAGCGGCAGTTTGCATTTAAGATACCTTGTCTTTATGATTATTAATGATCATTGACTTCATTATAGTACCAAGTATACATTGTTGGGTTGTATGTACATTTCATCGTAAGATTCACCACTAGAGTATACACAAGTATGACGAACACTTTGTGAGGGTTAATGCCAACATTGTGGGGTTAATGGCACTGTAAATACTGTGGGTTATGGATACTATTAGACTGTGACAACATTGTCTGGTTAATGGAACTATTAATATTATGCCAACATTGTGGGGGTTAATGGCACTGAAAATACTGTGATAACATTATGAGGTTATGGATGCTATTAGACAGTAACAACATTGTGGGGTTATACGTACTATTAAACTGACAACATTGTGGGGTTATGGATACTATTAGACTATGACAACAAATCATTTATGACAGTAATATGGTTAAAAGAGGGACAACTTAATATTGTAAATGTTCGGGCGATTCATGTTTTGCTAATCATTCCCCTGTCATTCAGTGAAATTATATAAATTATATATTAACATAATAGGCGACAAGGCACGTCGTATATAAGGACTCTCTTGTGCGCTCAGAAAAGGAAGCTCACCTGACACACATAACCAATGCCATAGAAAAACTCGATAAATGGGACTGCATGCCCAGTGTATCAATCAATGCCCTGGAGCTCGGACGCTTACCAAGAGCATACCCAGAAGAATTGAATAGACTCTCATTAGCTGAAAGAATGAATTACCTAGAAATTAGACTTTCCTCAATGCAAAATGCCTTTGATCATACTATCTTTGAAAATATTAACATCAAACAAAAACTTGATAATATTCAAAGAACAACGCCGAAACCGACGTATTCCGAAGTATCACAAACAAAGATTTCCAGAGTCGCTTAAACGCCAGAAATATTCGACCAGGACACTCTTCCTCACAATGACTTAGGAAATAATCTGAAAAACATTGAATACCTTGGTGATAATACCATTGACGATAATTATGACAATGATGGCACCAAGTCTAAGAATAATGACGGTTTTGAAATTCCCGCATACGTATCTAAGAAAATTAAGTGAAGGACTCGAAGACAAAATCAGTTTATCACAGGGAGATCATCCCCAGGGTCGTCATCTTTTAAAGGTCCCCCCATGCCTCTTAGACACTTATTCATATATCTAGTTGATAAAGATACATCTGAGAACCAAATATCGACTTTTTTGGAGTCTAAAAACTTTACAATAAATAAGCTGGTATGTGTCTCGAACAGTCTCTCAAAATTCAAATCGTTTAAGCTCTCTCTGTCACCAGTAGAATTTGGAAATCTCTTTGGCCCCAAGGTGTTCGGGTTCGACGATTCATCCCCCATGCCCCTCGTACCGAGGATACCACCCAACGACTCATGGCGGCCCTTAATATCGCAACATATAACTCGCATGGTTCAGGAACGCGCTGTATCGGTTATATCTCAAAACTATGTGATGACATTGGCTTCTAACCGAACAGCTTGATCTCTTTGAAAAGCAACTCCCTAACATACGTTCTCATGGAATCTCGAGCATGCAAAGCAATCAACTGATTCTTGGCAGACCATACGGGGGTTGTTCAATTCTCTGGCGCAGCAGCCTTCTGTGTTACATACTACCAATAGCATTTCAGTTGAAACAAATATGCGCTATAACCGTAAAATGTAGAGATATAAACATATTGATGTGTAACGTTTACATGCCTTGTGATAGTTCTAATCTGATCGAATTCAATCACACATTACAAGAGATTCAAACAGTCTTAGAACAAAACCCAACAGATCATGTTATTATAGGAGGTGATTTTAATACAGACTTAAAACGCCTTTCGTCCGTCTAAACAATACAACTAACTGAATTCACCACAAATCTCTCTTTGGAGTGCGGTATCAACCACATATCAAGCAATGTGTTATATTCTTTTGAAAGTAAAATCAACGGTGAAAAATCGACTATAGATCACTTTTTTCTATCTCAGAATTTAATTAGTGACATTATTCTATAAATCTAATCATGATGTAGATAATCTATCAGATCACAGTGTTATTGGTTTTCGTCTGCATTTTCCAACTGACTATTATGGAACGACTGCAACTAATCCTTTTTGTCCTATTATTCGATGGAATAAAGCAATGCCTAAAAACATTCAAGATTACCAAGACGTTATGGGTCAATCACTAGATAATATTCGTGTACCATACAATGCTTCATACTGTCAAAATTATAAATGTACACTACATAGATCACAACTTGAGGTCTATTTTGATAGTCTTGTCCGAATCACTATTGATGCCGGCGAGAATTGTATTCCGCACACAAAAAAATGTATTTCGAAGGCTATTATTCATGATTGGAACGATCAGGTCAAGAATATGAGGAATACTGCCATGTTCTGGCACTGGCTGTGGAAAGAGAATAATTGTCCACAATCAGGAACGCTCGCCATCATCAGAAGAATGACTCGGGCAAGGTATCATTATTCCATTAGATTAGCTCAAAAACAAGAGAATCAAAACCGTTCGAACAAAATGGCTGAAAATCTTATCAATAGCAATGTACAAGACTTTTGGGGCGAAATTAAGAGGATTAATGGATCCAGTAACTCGCTTCCACAAAGTGTCGATGGGCAGATAGGAGCTGATAATATAGCCTCATTATTTAGCTGCAAATATAAGCAACTTTTTAACAGTGTATCGTTCAATGAAAATGGTATGATTAATTTAAAGGAAAATATTGAGCTTAGTATCAATCATGTGTGTAATGGTGGTAAATGTAAATATGATCATAATATCACAGCAACCGAAGTTTCAAAAGCCGTTAAATCTCTAAAACATAAGAAATCAGATGGCTGTAGTGGTCAATATTATGATCATATTATTTATGCTCCATTTTCTTACTTTATTCATGTATCATTGTTATTGGCAGCTCTTGTCGTTCACGGCTTTTCACCTAGCAATCTCATCCTCTCAACTATTGTCTCAATTCCAAAAAACAGGAAACGATCTCTCAACGATTCCAGCAACTATCGTGGAATGGCCTTGAGCAGTATTTTCGGTAAAATATTTAACAAAGTTATATTAGATAAGTTTAATCACGTGTTTCAATGTTCTTATCAACAATTTGGTTTTAAAGAGAAACACTCTACAAGTCATTGCTCTTTTGTACTAAATGAAACCATTAATTATTACAATAGTCGCAACTCTAGTGTGTATGTTAGTTTACTAGATGCTAGCAAAGCCTTTGATAAGGTAAATTATGTAAAACTCTTCCAACTGCTACGCTCTAGAGGTTTGTGTCCTTTAGTCCTTTATTTTCAAGATTTCTACTTTGTGTATACCTCAACCAGGGGATACGAGTAAGATGGGGCCAAACAGTTAGCAACTCCTTTAATGTAACTAACGGTGTCAAACAAGGGGGAGTACTCTCTCCAATATTATTTACCGTCTATATCGATGAACTGCTGAGAAGATGCAGACAAAGTAAACTTGGCTGTCATATTGGGAATGTATATGTCGGTGCACTCACCTATGCTGATGACCTAACACTAATCGCCCCAAGTAGAAACTCTCTTAATGGTTTATTGCGCATAGCAAGTAAATATTCCGAAGAATATAACCTCACTTTTAACCTCGACAAGAGCAGACTCTTATATTTTCCAAGCAAGCCCTCTGAAACTGGAAATCAGGATCTTAAACCCATTCTTATAAATGGCCTACCTATCAAACTTGTCGAATCTGAGTCCCATTTAGGAAATCTGCTTCATAGTTCGTCAAAACATGAACATTTACGTCAATGTATAAATAATTTTATTGTTAAAAGTAATGTAACATTAAGAAGTTTTACATTCTCCTCATCTAGAGTCAAATATAAACTATTTAAAACTTATTGTATGCCCCTGTATGGGAGCCAACTATGGGATCTCTCACAAAAGTCTTTAGAGAGTTTTTATGTAGCCTGGAGAAAACAGGTTAGGAAAGTATTTAAAATTTCACCCAGAACCCACAATAGTTTATTGAATATGATATGTCATGATTTGTCAATTGAAACTCAGCTTCATAAACGTTTTGTTAAGTTTTATCACAGTATTATACATAGCAGTAATTCATGTCTTCATGTATGTGGACGTACTCCGTTATTTGGTAGTCAATCCATCATGTGCAACAATATCAATTACTTATCATATCATTATAACATAACAAAATACAATTTAGAACATAAGTCATTGTCAAATATTGTAAATGAAATAGAATGTCACGATAAAAGTTCCTGGAAGGAAAATGATAAGAGAATAGGAAATGCTATACAAGAATACATAGATTTAGGAGATTGTTCACCATATGAATACATAAACTTAAATGAAATAATTAATCAACTCTGTGTTAATTGAGAACTTGTATATATTTATATGTATTTATTTATTTATTTTTTTTCATATTTATTGTACTTAGTGTACGAATAAAATTTATTATTATTAAAGGTTGTGTTCTTAAAATGGAAATGCTGCATTGAGTAAAGTTTTCTTTGTATTGAGCTTATCTTAATAAATTGCAATTGAAAATAACAACTGAGGAAGAATTGACAATGTTTTCAAGATAAATTGATTTTCAAAAGAAGAAGTTTCTAATGCCAAATCAAAGCTTAATTCATGTCATATTGACATCATAAACAAAGCAATTAAAATTTGTTTTATTTGAATGTTATTGTTGATGAAATCCCTTTAGTGATCAATTTAACAAACATGAGAAGTGGAATTATCAGTAACTTCATAAGCTGGTAAAAATAGTCTGCACAATAGCATTCTTTCAATTATTTTCGAAATCAATCCATATTTTTAATTAATACACACCTTTGAAATTTTTAGCCGGACTAGATCTGTTTGAAGATCTTTATCACATGTATCCAATATCCATAACTAATGACAATAACCCCATAATGCAGAAGTTGTATGAATTATTAATGTGTACCTCAAAACAAATGTAAATACAATTATATAACCCCACAATGAAAAATTTGCACAATGTAGTCTACGTCTGTCCGCCGGTGCGTCACACTCTTTGGGACACAATAACTCTCCTCCTAATTGAACGAGAATGTTTCAACTACCTTGACTACTGTCTGTTCCAGGCAACACTACAACTCCAAAATTGCTCTGCGCATGTTTAAATTGGGTCACTCGTATATCATGTAGGGGTAGAAGGTATTCCACACATCGGGTGCATTCGGTTAATAATGCTTTGGGCGGGAGGTTTCGCATCGTCATTTTGCGGCAGTAATACTCCTTTTCGATTATTTTAAGAGCTTTTGTCAAAACGTTTCATGCAAAATAAATACATTTATTGTTACAATATCAACAATTTGTGTGTGCGTGTGTTTTGGTTTGTTTTATTTGGTTTCCGGTATTTTAATATTCCTTTGAGATATTCACAGTAAGTGCATGTCTTCACAGAACACTTATTTTCAGCATTAGATAGCATGGTAACCTTTCGGATGAAGTGTAAATATTTTACGATATCTTACTAGTATCGATTATCGGTATCCTTTTTTATTTATTTTCTCGTTCGACAGGCGCACACAGTTTGTTTCAGATATTGTCGTTGAATAGTTAAAAAAAAAACTAATCGTAAAAAATATAACCCATTGGATGGGATGCGGGAAGATCAAATGAAGAAGTACCACCAATTGTAATTTCATTCGGATGTGACAGAGAGTTCGATTATGAGAGTGAACAGAATGTCAGTGGAGAGAGTGAGAGTGAAAATGTTGCTGAGAATATGGATGACGATGGTGTTGCGAATGAAGATTTGAGTGCTGATAATATAGACGCGTGTAGTGTATGTGATTGTGAGAACCCACCGGGAAGTGAGTCGGATGCGATTGTTGATTGGGTGGGTTCTGATTTGTGTGAAAGGTGGATGCATGCGAAATGTACTGGCAGGGAGATTAATGTGAGCGCGAGTGTTGTGAAATGTGTAGATTGTGTACGTAAATTGTATAATAGCGTGAATGTAGGCCAGACAACTTCAGTGATGTATATAACTATATGCATGTAGTTGGAGCATTTTCTGTGAATTTGTGTAAATAAATGATTTCTATAGAACAGTTTATTTCTGCTTTCTTGTTTAAAAGGTAGACTTGCAGAAATTGAATGAAGTTCAGGGTTAATCAATATGAATAAATTAAATGTAAAAAAAAAATAACCCATGGTCTGAACACAAAAACGCAATGACGTGCCTTTGATCTAACAGAAGTTGACCTTGTGTGGCTACTACCCCTTTCCGTTTTCTGTCAAAGTATCATTTGCTTAGGGGCATTTCACAAAATATAAAAAAAAAAAAAAAAAAAACTAAATCAAAAAAGAAATGGACTAGACTATCTAAAAAAAATACTGTATTAGCAAATTTAATATCTAAGGCAGTGGAACAAAAAACAGTGGTCTGAAACCAAATAGCAAATTTATATTACTTCCCTTAAATAGCTCTTTTAAGCAAGTTATATTCTACTAGGTCGAAACAACTATCTAAACATTCAGATAGGACGAAATGACTCAAAGCCATATCCACACCCCTGTTTGATTTGGTTTATCCCAAGTAATTATGTCAAGCATGGCAGACTTCAATACCGCGAAGTAAATAAAGAAGGATTTTTCAAGAGATAAAAGTTACATATCTTGATCTGAAATTGGTAAACGTGTGATGGAAAGTAACGGGGTGACCATTCCAGGTAGGTCGTTAAGTTTTAACCATCTAAATTAAAAATTGAAAAAATAGCAAGCAATTTTCGAGTTGTAGTGTTGCCTGGAACAGACATTAAGTACAATAATGATGATATTCCAACATCCATCTAGATGTAACTATCCAATTCTAAACAATGATGGAGGAGAAAGCACTAATCTGGGTTGATTTTGAAATATCATCAATAAATAACAGTCGTTCCATTGGACAACCAATCTGCGATGCTTTGATTTTGAAATATCATCAATAAATAACAGTCGTTCCATTGGACAACCAATCTGCGATGCTTTGTCTTCATACGCATCAGCTTTTCACGGAAAAGGAAAGGTTCGGCCGTATGAAAAGCTTATAAAAGAGGACATTTACGACGAAGGCGAGAGGAAAGATAGGGATCGAGTAACACTGATTTCATTCACTGCGCGGATGTATGGGTCTAAAGGACAAGCAATCTCCTCACTCAACTTGCATCGCTACAAATGGCTGCATCGTGTTTGAGAAGATGTAATGGGCTAAAGGCAAGATGTAAAAATCTTCTGGAGAGACTAATGGGCATCAATGATAGCATGAGAAGATGCAATGGGCATAACATACCTGAAATAGGTCACAAGATAATGGATGAAATAGTTTAGACTAAAAAAATCCAATAATTTCTAATTAGTGACCTTTGACCTTTTTAAGAGGCCTTTCCATTAAAAATATCATTCTTATGTTATAATTCTTAATTCAGGGCATGTTCCTCATCAAATCCCATTGGAGCGGAACTTGCACCTTCCATGCTGAATAAGCCAATTTTTGGGGGGTACTATGGGTGGCTCCTCTTACCACACCCACCACTGGCGGAACTTAAGAATGGGGTTTCTAGGGTCTCCTAGCCCAGTCATACACCACCAGCATCACAAACCTTCCACACCTTACATGTTGAATAAAACCTACACACATGATATAAAAAATATTTATTCGGAATTCTTAAATACAATCATAGAAGGAATATTATGAATAAATTGGATACAGTAACAAGCAACCTAATGCTTATATAAAACTGCTTCCAGAATTGAGTGACATGAATATAAATTTAATGATCAGATCGTAATGTAATACAATAAGAATGATTACCAATATCACAATTTTGAACCGATTTTGATGAAACTTGACATGCATGTTTATAAACCAAAGATCCTGGTTCCTTTCGATATTTGTGCCCATCAGGTCGTAACTTCCTGAATTATGGCTTCTGATTGTCCAAAAAAGCGCCATTTTTATAATACGTCAGCCTTCATAATGTGGACGTATGCCGTCGCCCATGTGTGTGTATGTGTGTGTGCGTTTGTGGATGGTCCTTATCGAGGACACACACGTGGATTTAAACGTTCCATTTGTGGACATGGCACGAACCGAAGACATCCTCGATCAAATCGATTATAACTGGCTATTCAGGCATGCTCGGAAGCCCCAAAATAGATATATCTGTAAAAATCACTTGATTGTAATTCAGGCCTCGATAAAGCGGCTCTGTGCCGTCAGGATGTATCGGTGTGTTTAGCGTTTTTTTATCAAGAAAAATTGTCGTGTAAATTTACGATGTCCTTGGCAGACGTGTCAACTAACCTGTTTTTTCCGTGAGACTCACGGATTCACCACCTTTCTCCCGATCTCATGCGCGTGAGGAAATCTCTCACAGAAAATGGTCATAAGCCAATGCTAGTTTTACTTTCACAAAGGGAGGTAACTCCCTTATTTCCGTTTCATAAGTCGACCTCATGATTGGCTGAATTTGACCGGAAACTTATAATTCGGTAATACACGAGGTACCGGTACAGTTCAACGTGTGTTGTGATTATATTTGTTTGTGGTAAATAAAGTATATTTGTAATGGTAGCAGAGTACACGAGCGTACCTTATGAAAAAGAAACCTACACAAGTTTCTCTCCATTACTAGTCCAGTAAATCTTGATTTTTACCTGGAATAAATTTGCTGAAAGCTGAATTCTACTGTTTTTGTATTTGGGGTACTTGCTTATCAAAATACCAAAAGTCTTCCAAAATCTGATTTGCGGGTCTACGTGAAAATCAATAATCAATCCAAGATGGCGGACGACGGCGTGAAATGGCTTAAAATATCAAATATCTCCGAAAGAAATCGTTTTAGACCATATAAATGTACTCTGAGTCAATATAAAAGTGATATCTCTGAATCAGATGGTGGGGTCAAATGGTTGCTATGACGTCATAGTGGCGACATATCACAATATCGAGTCAGAAAACGAAGAAATTAAATAGAAAGTGACGTCATAACATTATATTGAGTCAGAAAGTAAACAAATTAGACCGCAATATGTCTTTTAAAGGAGATACTATCGCACCTTATATATTACGTATTGATCATTAATCCTAGATGGCGGGAAATGACTTAAAATGTCAAATATCTCCGAGAGGAAGAGTTTTAGACCATAAAAATGTATAATATCTCGGAAAGTATAAGTTTTAGACCATATTAATATATAATATCTCCAACTGGAAGCGTTTTAGACCAAATAATGTATAATATAAATGTATAATATCTCTGAAAGGAAGCTTTTTAGATAATATAAATGTATAATAGGGTGATTGTGCCAGTTATCGGGCACTTAAGTAAAATTCCTACTAGTCTTAATATTGTTGATGTTTTCTGGTATAATATTGAACCCCTTACGTGTTTCAATTGTTTCTTTGATGGGTATTTAATCCAAAATATTAATATATTATCATATTGAGGAAAGATTCCTATTTTTGCAGTCATCGGCCATCGACAAATCTAATTCCGGCTATTGTGAGTTCAGTTTGCCATAACTTCCGGTTACTGAAATATATGTTTGCTTCATCGTCCATATATTCATCTGTCTATAAATAAATATGGAAATCACCGTTAACTATCGAATCTGTTAACACCATCAATGTTATTTTGAAATTTGAAATGTTCGTTTCATTTTAGATACTATGTCAAGCCTACTTGACTTCTGTGACACCAATGAATGGTTATTTCCAATATGGAATGGAATGGAATGGGAATAACCCACATGCCTTAAAACCATTTGATATTGCGTTTCCAAGAGCCGAGTTCGTGGCCAGGTCTAATATATGAGCAAATGTCCATTTGGATAATGATTTTCCTAAGTCTGATAGCATATGCTAATTCCTTACATGTTTTTTTTTATCATTGGACTTTGAGGGGCCGAAATACCGAAACATCAGCAGGTTGTAAAATATGGGTAGCATTGGGAAATAATTCCATGGGAGCTACAACAGTTACTAAGATGATATGGCAAGTGTGCTTTATGTCCATCAACTACAAAGTAACACTGGAGGTGGAACTGCATTCTCTGAGAGCAGGATGGAAAACATTAGCCAAATATTCATAAAACGTTTCTGATTTCATCCATCCGGATTGAGACATTCCAATTGCCCATGTGCCCGATACTGACTTCAATGTAACTTTGGGAGGTCACCCATGTGGCAATATATCAGTCCCTTGACAGTTTCATACACATTTTTCCATCTCTTGGACTGAGGACTTTTCCACTTTTAAGGCATTGTTGAAACTTGGTCTCGTCATACTTATTCTGCTTCTATCCTCCAAAATGAGCTGACAGTTTTCCTCAAGTTAATCGTGCAACCCCTTAAACCAACTTCTTAGGTTAGCTGGTCACAGTCAACCCTTTGTTTATTGTTTCAGCAGTACGTACATAAATTGAAGGATGTCGAATAGGAAATCTCTTGTACCACTGTTCATCCCAACAGATGTTTGTGAAGGGATTTTCCAGACTATCTTCATCTGTTATTCGTTTCACTGTATTGATCACATAAGTTTTCTTCCCATGAAAGCCGATCATGGATAAATCATGAATCAATTTCTCTGATGTATCCCTATTCAGCTGTTGTTAAAACAGTATTTGGACCCATTTTACTTTCTTCGGGAACCCTTCCACAGACCTCATAGCTACGCTTCATTGACTGACCTGTCACTCAATTATCCAATACCAATCACGTAACACATTAGGTACACACACACCCTTAAATTGATCAATATGAATATCATAATGAGAAACATCTTTATTTCTTGGACATCTGAAGGCCTAAAATATTCTCGCAAGTCCGCGAATCTGCTTTGGCTCCGTAACTCGACGATTCATGAATTCGGTAGCCTAATCCGAATACACGTGCATTCCACTTACTATCAAACATGTTCAAAACTTACGCATTAAATTGAATAGAAAGGCTACTGACTTCGCTATTGAGAAGTGTGTAAATTTGGATTCTAAAATATCCGTAATACATTGAATATCAAATCAAGATATCACATCAGTGCATAACAATATATATACCTAATGTGAGGGACAGGTAAAAATTATATACGAGATACTGTTTCGACCAACATGTATTTATTTTCTTTTGTCAAATTTTCCAGTAGATTATACATAGACTTTATTTATAGAAATCGTCTTCAATTTTTAAATGATTAAATACGCCTTACAACAAAAAGTGTACATTCGAGCCACAACAATATTTACTCCTCTGTGGTCACGGTAGAATTAGGTCACATGACTTTGGGGCTAATTTATTTAGATATTTATGTGTTATAGATACTTCATAAGGAATCGAATTACAAGTTTGTGAGTACACATAGCTAAGTGTAAATATGGCAAATGGTGGCGTATCGTGGTACTTCATTGGTTATTCTTGCATTTGGAAACGAATAATTAAATTTTTGTGATAATGTGAGTGTTGTGATCTAAGTCAATTTACTGAACATAGAGTAAAATTTTGTCAAGCTGTCGCACGCAACAGGTAGTTTTACTTACTACCTGTCAGACTGAAAAATCGTCTGTCGGTGACAAGTAGACAGGCCAATATTTCGAGCCATGCCTCCATGACGCCTGTCCTGAAGAGTTGACTTTGGTATATAAAGTCCATGGTATACCTAACTCAAGACAGGCTTTACGCTGGCTTATACCATTTTGAACCGAAGCCGACGCTTTATCGTCGAAAAACTTTGTCGCACACGAACGGTTGCCTCCGACTGCAACGCTATTTAACAGCTTGGGAACACACCACCGAATAATTATCGAGATGGTGATATGGATGTTTTCTGACTCGCTATTGCAATATGTCGCCACTATGACGTCATAACAACCATTTGACCCCACCATCTAATTCAGAGATATCACTTTTATATTGACTCATAGTACATTTATATGGTCTAAAACGATTCCTTTCGGAGATATTTGATATTTTAAGCCATTTCACGCCGTCGTCCGCCATCTTGGATTGATTATTGATTTTCACGTAGACCCGCAAATCAGATTTTGGAAGACTTTTGGTATTTTGATAAGCAAGTACCCCAGATACAAAAACAGTTGAATTCAGCTTTCTGCAAATTTATTCCAGGTCATAGTGGGTCGGGTCCATAGATTTACTGGACTATACTGTAATTTTTCCCCATGGTTAGTAAACGTCTATGTATGCAATTTTTACAATTCTCCCTCGAAGACAAAACATTTCACGCCACGTGACTTTAGCGTAAAATCAGAAGCCATTGACTGAAATTTAAATGACTTTCAATGCCATTTTGGATTAATTTAAATATATTAGGAGCGATTGTATTATAATACTTTGACATCGATCAAAATATATGTAAGTAATCTGACTCAAAAATTATCGAAATATAAGCGCAATTACCGTTAATGTACGGGAGACAATTAAGTGTGGGAAAAATACCGCTCTGACGTCACGTTTCCGGGGATTTCCCTAACAGGCATCAAAATGGGATTTATCGGTTTTGAAGAATGAAATTTCCCAATTTTGACTAAATATAGCCTGCTTTTTTCTCTGATAACATTAAGATTATAAATATATTATCATTCAAATTATTACGATAAGTTAATGACCAATACAAATGAAGTTATTTGATAAAAACGAATCTCCTGGATTCTGCTGTTTTTTCATTGCTGGTCTCCTGTTTTTTTCATACCTGGGGGTTGACACATCTGGTCCTTGGTTATGCCAATTAATACGATGTCCTCGGTTAATGGTTACAATACACACACATAAATGTTCACGTGATGGTCAATTCTCAGAGTGGCGAACAGTAAGTGAAAACTTCATAATAACAAATGTATATGTGGTACTTGGTGTCTTACAATCAGCAACAAGGAAATGTCATTATGCTCAAGAGTGTCATCTGTCCAGCGAGAGGGTGATGATAATATTGTTGCTCAAAATTTCAGCTATTATTTCTTTGATTTAATGGATAAGATTCGTCATGGCCTTCGCTCTATTATTAACACAGTGAGATATATTAATAGACGTGTGTTTTAGTCCTCAATTCATAGGTTCATGCTTATAAGGTCATTCACACTTGTATTACGTGTCGGTCCCCATAATCGAGGACATTGACACGTTCCAATATACAGTAACAAATACATGTAACGATAATCGGGTCTTACAGTTAGAAATATATGTCACACCTTACAGCCAATAAAATACTAGTCATGTCCAAGAGTCAGTAAAATGCGATGTGTCGTAAATGACAGACACATTTAAACATATTGTTTCGCACATTTAATAATAGATACATGTCGTGTCGTGTCGTGCATGTAGTAATAGATATATGTTGTTTCGTACATATATTAATGGATACATTTCGTGTCGTACGTTTACTAATAGATACAGGTCATGTCGTTTGATTAGTAGTATATAAATGTCAAGGCATGCACGTAGTAATAGATACATGTCATGTCATAGATTTAGTAATAGATACACGTCGTGTCGTTCGTTTAGTAATAGATACATACTGTGTTGTACATCTAGTAATAGATACAGGTTGTGCCATACATTTAGTAATGGATACATGTTATATCGTACATTTAGATTTCAATCATGCCGTGTCGTGCACATCGGTGCCGTACATTTAGTAATAGATACATATTGTGCCGTAGTAACTGTTATTCATTACCGAAAAAAGTAAAAATATGTGACAACCCTTGTTGACTGCATGGACGATTTAGCTGCTGTGGGCGTATGTTTCGTTGCCTGGCAACCTATTTTTTTTTTTAGCTTGTGGTTCCTCACGAGGTCACAATTATTATCTGATGAATCTTGACGACATTTAACACATTCTAATCGTCAATCTTTTGACTGGATACGTGTATTAGATTCTAGATGGTAAGAGTTAGGGTAGTTTCTTAACTTTTTTCGTTAAATCTGGACTATACCCGGTCCCTAGTGTATGGAGGTCACAATTTTATTCTGAATTAAAAAATTGTTTGACTAAATCCCTGTTACACATCAATGATGGTTGAGTTTGCATTTTTTGAAAATCGATAATTGGAGAGCTAAATCCATTATATTAAATGGATTGTATACTAAACGTTAGCATGGGGCAGAACTTTATAAAAACCAAACAAATTCTAATGATTTTCTGATAATTACTTAATGAGTTGTTACTCTTAATCAGGTTTCAATGTATTACAAATGTTTCATTACAGAAAAAAGTAAAATATGCGACAACCCTTATTGACTGGGCTATTTAGCTGCTGAGGGCGTATGTTTCGTTGCCTGGCAACCTTTCTTTAATTATTCAACCACATGGAAATGTTGACTTATATTGGTTATATTGCCATCATCCTATTGAATTTCAGCAATTAGATATAGATTTATGGCCCTTCTTTCTCTTTGTTGAACCTGTGAACACAAAATGTTATCATCTGATCTTTGTAAAATTTATGTTATGCATTATTTAAATTAATAAAACGAAGAAACCTATCGAATTTCAGCAATTTGGGTTTATAACGAAGAAAACTATAGAATTTCAGCAATTTATGTCTAGAGTTATGGGCAGTTATGGCCCTTGTGAACCCTTTAACTCCAAAAGTTATCATCAAATCTGATTGAAATTTATATGCATCATTTAGATTAGTGCAACGACGAATCCTATTAAATTTTCACAATTTGCAATAATGACTTCTGTGGTTATGAGTGATACTTGTCAGTATATAAACCTCCACATATACCAGTAATTAGTCATGAGAATGAAATCGAAAAGTTATAAGCACCCGGCAGGTAAAAAAGTTTGAAAAATTGTTCTTTTAAGAAATATGGAAGAACCTATAATCTTCTAAATATTCTTTTAGTTCAGACTGCGAATCATGTGGCAAAGTGGATAGGGCGCTGGCTTGCTAGCCTGGAGGTTGAGTGTTCGATCCCTGCATTGGTTGAGAAAGTTTTTATACGCCCACATTGAAATGTGGTCGTATATTGTCGTCGCCCCCGTCCGTCCAGCGTCCACACTTGCTTGTGGACGCTCTAGAGGCTAAAGTTAATGTCCGATTGACTTTAAATTTATACACAGTGTTTAAGGTCATGAGACGAAGAAGCCTATTGTTTTCAGTGATTTCCGATAATAACTACCAGAGTTACGGCCCTTGATCACTTCAAAAAATCTTGTGGACGCTCTAGACGCCAAAGTTAATATCCTATTGACTTTAAATTTATACACAGTGTTTAAGGTCATCAGACGAAGAAGCCTATTGATTTTCAGCGATTTCCGATAATTAGTGCCAGGGTTATGGCTAGGGGTGTGACGATACAGAGTTGGTTTGTATCAAGATACAAAAGGGAAAATATCGTGATACAAGTTTGTATCGCGATACAATATCTATACCAAATTAAGAAATAAAAAAAAACCCATTAAAAAATAGTTTTCAACCTTTTAATTAAAGCTAACATAATTAATATTATAAATCTAATAACAGAATGATTTTAACAGATGAGTGACGTCATAATGGGTATTTTCCCTTCAGAATTGCTAGTACCAATTTTAAAACTAAAAGCCGCACGTTATTGTCAGCTTAGAGTTATTAAACTCGTAATGATTTGAATGATAATATGTCAAATATTTATCATCTTGATGATACCACAAAAAATGTAGGCCATACTTATTAGTCGAAATTTAGCAAATTTCAGTCATCAAAACAGATAAATCTCACTTTCTTCTGTTGTAATTGTCAGATCTCGTGGTATCGCGAACCATAATAATCACAAAAATGTTATCTATCTATCTATCTATCCACCGGAAACTACGGTACGGAAATCCAACGAAGTGAGCCGTAGCAATAAAAAATTCCCAGTCAAATGACGTCAGAGCGGTATTTTCCCGCGGGCGTCTCATGTAAACAAACGGTAATTTCGCTTACATTTCGATAATTTTTGAGCCTGAATCTTTGCAGATATTGAGATTAATATTAAACTATTACTATAATTGAACTCGCTAATAATTAATGAGGTTTAAAGCATGGACCGGGCACTACTTTGTTTTACGACTTAAATTGTACGAGAATATCCAGTCCGTAATGTTGTTAGACGGAAACCAAGCTGATTGGGACCATGGCTGATTGGGACAAAAGTCAAAGCTGATTGGGACCACATTCTTGGCTGATTGGGACCACATTCCAGGCTGATTGGGACCACCACTAGGCTGATTCGGACCACACAATTAAAAAATACTAGAAACTTAGGTTTTGATATTGAATTAAGTTTAATATAAATTAAAGGAGTTTAATATCTATAACGTGACTATAATTATGTGCTTTTTTTTATGTAGGCCTGTGTTATTTATGTTTATATTCCATTTATTTATGTCACAGTTACACTATATTATATTAACAGAGATTATCTTATTAATCTTATGTAAAGTATTATACGTTTTATGCAAGTCAAACAGGCCATTTTTTATTTTATTTTATAAACTTCATAGCATTGTTTTGGAATCCATTATAGCCTATACATTTATATGTTAGAAAAACTGTTTAAACCAATTTATGCTAATTGCAATTAAATCATACAAATTTGACAACTAATACCGGTTCTAGCCCCTAGCAATACGGTAGCATAACGGAAATCTGAAACCATTATACATGAACAAATAATGTTTAAACCATACAAGCAATACAGTAGCAACGGAAATCGGTTATTTCAAATATGATGTGCATAAAGGCAGTCAAAATGTATATCCTACCTTGTACAGAAAATAAACATAATAGATTTATAGACTCAATTTTAACACAAGTAAACAGGTAGGTGATATCTAGGAAAGTGTACTATATTACTACACGAAAATTACTCAAACCTTACTGACAGCCACAACAGGGAATTTGTGTGAATGGATCTGATTGTTTATTGGATTATTAGGATTGTCGTTAAGTAATAATAAAAGGTGTGATTAGGGTGCTACCTGAGTTTTATACTATAAATAAAGTGTGATTTAATTAACTTTGTTTAATGTGTATTTGTGTATATAAGATGTTACACATTTGTCAACCAATTTAGTGCATTGCATTCAACACTTGTCTAGATCAGGAAATTCCAAACCAATTAAAATTAGTTAAGGAGGGAAAGCTACAGCGATATCAAACAACAAAAACCAGAAAAACAGATAGAAAAATAATAGAATTGTGGAGACAATATTGTGAAAATAAGATTATCACAAGTCGTTTACTAAACAAAGCCGCGCATTTATATGGTCCGACTAAATTGAAAAGGAATTGAATCACTATATGAAATAAAATGATATTTACTAAGTAAAATATTATACAAAGAACAATATTTGTTTGTCATTAGTTCAGCTTCATTCATTACAAAATATCGCATTCATTGCAGTACCGGTAATTATACTGATATGAGGCTTTTTGATATTATTAGGTTACAATTTGATAATACTGGGTGGTATTTATTGCCATGCAAACATATTTAAAACACTCTTATCATTGGTCTGATCATGGTCCCAATCAGCCAAGAATCTGGTCCCACTCAGCCAAGAATGTGAAGCATATTCTCTGTGATTTAGCTCATTTGTATTGAAGCCGTCAATCACTAATTACACTATTATTTGTGACTAATTACACTATCTATTGCCATAGTTGTCTTATTATCAAAAATATGCAAACATTCAATTTACGACTGGCTAAATTATCTAGACCGCGTGGCTGACATCATCACTCAGCTGATATTTATTTTTGATTACGCAGGTATATAAAGGCGATATAATTGACCATATACTGACATTGGTAAATTTATTACTTTCTGTGATTTAATTATTATTTCTTTGCCGCCGATGTCGTTGTGTCTTTTGATCATCATTTATTGTATCACAGTATACCGATATTTCAATATTTTGACGATACAAATACCGTCAAACTTTTATATCGCAGTATATCTACATACCGCTTATCGTCACAACCCTAGTTATGGCCCTTGATCACTTCAGAAAATCTGGTGGACGCTCTAAAAGCCAAAGTTAATATTTGAACCATTTAATGTGGTCTTTAAGGTCAAAGAATCCTATTGATTTTCAGCGATTTCCGATAATTATTGCCAGAGTTATGGCCCTTGATCACATCCAAAAATCCTGTGGACGCTCTAGAGGCCAAAGTTAATATCCGATTGACTTGAAATTTACACACACTGTTTGGGGTCAAATAATTACTTCCAGAGTTATGTCCTTTGATCACTTCAAAAAACCTTGTGACGCTATAGATGCCAAACTTATCATCCAATTCACTTCAGATTGATACACAGAGTTTAAGGTGTTGAAACGGACAAGTGTTTTGATTTTCAATGAATTTTGATAACCGAACAGCTAAATCTATTATGTTAAATTTTTCCTATAATTGTTAGCGTGGAGCAAAACTTTTTTAAAAAGCAAACAAATTCTAATGATTTTCTGCTAATTACATAATGAGTTGTTACTCTTAATCAGATTTTTGTCCCTCGCCCTTTCGAAGAAAGTTGGGGGACTATTAAAATGGGTTCGTCCGTCTGTCTGTCTATCCGTCACACTTTTTGGGACACAATAAATCTCTTCCTAATTGAGCTAGAATGTTCAAACTTGGTGTATGTGTTTATTAGGTCAATGCCTTGATGGAGTTCGAAGATGAGCATTTTCCGCTTAGGGTAAGCAGAGATAAGCAATTTGATTGGTTGATGCTTTGGGACACGATAACTTTAGTTCTAATTAAGTGAGAGTGTTGAAACTTGGTGTATAGTTTCATTATTGTAATACCTTGACTAAGTTCGATAATGAGCATTTTCTGCTCAGGGTAAGCAGAACGATACGCAATTTGATTGGTCGAGACTTTGGAACACAATAACTCTCCTTCTAATTTAGTTGAAATGTTCAAACTTGGTGTATATGCTTATTAGGTCAATGCCTTGATGGAGTTCAAAGATGAGCATTTTCCACTTAGGGTAAGCAGAGATAAGCAATTTGATTAGTTTATGCTTTGGGACACGATAACTTTAGTTCTAATTAAGTGAGATTGATGAAACTGGTGTATAGCTTCATTATAGTAATACCTTGACTAAGTTCGATAATGAGCATTTTCTGCTCAGGGTAAGCAGAGCTATACGTAATTTGATTGGTCGAGACTTTGGAACACAATAACTCTCCTTCTAATTTAGTTAAAATGTTCAAACTTGGTGTCAGGGTTCTTAATCCATTTTGAAATGAACCGGCCAAGGGTAAGCCTAACGGTAGCGATGCCAAACGCCGCTAGGGGCGCTGACGGTACTATTTTCAGACACCACAAAAAGTTGACCGAGAAAAGTATACTTCGTGCTACGCCTTCTCATGAATTTTCAGAGTGTCAAACATTAACCACCCGATGTTTACTATCGAGAAAAATGAATGAACTTGCTGTCGAGTAGGATTTGGACAAACTGAGGTAAGATTTTCACATATTTTTCATCAATTGAAAATTTGAAGTTGATAGAAATTTTCGAAAAAGGCCCTCGACGCTCAAAATTTGGGTATATTTGGAAAGCCCAATTCATTAACTACTTAGTTTGACCATTTGTTAAGTCTGTATCCCCCGTAGGAATCCGTAAATTGTCAGAAATCGAACCATGTGGCGTTAAAGGGAGGTAATTCGTGGTTGATCAGGGTTCAGACCACAATTGAAAACGCCACAGACTTCAGTGTGTAAAAAAACAAATGATAGATTTGGACAGGGTTTTTCTTATATTGAATGTTACTAAAGCTACCTACCAAACTTTAGCCAGATATTTCACTAACAAAGGATAAAAATCGTGAATGTTGTTGACCACCTTGGATATTTTTTTCATGAAATGCAGCTGAAAAATTAGTATTACTGTCCTTAGTTGAAGCCAGTTAGCTTAGCATGCTAGGTATCTTAGCCTTAGGCCTCAAATAATTTATAACAAATTTTTTTTCATTTCAGAATTGTTTAATTTAGCAGTGTAGCTCATACTGTGATTATTGAATTGGAAGAAGAAAATTCCCAGACATTTTTACTGACGAAGAATTTTTATATTTTTTTTCCTTGAGATAATATCTAAACAAGAAAGCTATATTTCTACCACTAATACTATAATCTAGTATATCGTAATACACATATGTATCACAATTTTGATTTATTTTAAATACTCTTTCATGTAGATCATACCTTACTTTTATAAGTTTACCTTTTAATTTATTTTTTAGCAGAGTAGGCTACATTTTGTTTTTATCATTTTGCATATTTATCAGACAATTGAAGTGATCATGATACTCATTGTTTAGGGTTATTTGGACTCTTTTAAGATATTTAAATGTTTTAATTATGTCTATGTAACTGTTTTTATTTGAAATTGTAATGATGTTGATCACCAAAATATAGCTGTTATATAAATCATAGTTTAATTGTTAATTTTCATTCCTGAAACATACAATCTCAAATTGATGTACACACAATTGGTGTGGAAAAAGTGGCATATCCACCAAAAGCTTACATGTACATGTATATTTCTCATTTTACCACACACTTATGATAATTTTTGAAAATATCTACAGTATAACCTGTTTATGAATTATAATTGTTTTATGACTGTGAGTGACCAGTTGTCAATGGTCTCTAGACCAGTAGATGCCCAATTGCATAGGCCTACATACATGTAAAAAGTTGTTTCTCTTTGACCGTGACATCAATCGGTCAAAAATTGTGATTTAAGGTGTTGTCATGCAAAAAATAAATGACAGAACCGACTGAAAACACTTTGTTTGTGCATATTCATTTAAAAATAAGCCACTGTATGAATGTCAAAGTGCTGCAATTTAAGTATACAGGAATTTGTCAATTTTTTTGCTGTGATTTGTGCGTAATTGGCACGGACCTCAACTTTGAACCTCTGTAACACAAAAAGTATATGCCAGAATATTATAGCGACAATTAGGCTTTATTAAGTACATCGAGATCTTTAATTAGTGCAATTTTCATAGGCCTATCTTGTATAGTTACTGAGATATTGACTTCGGTCAGTTTTTTTGCGTTTTTGAAAAAAGCCGTTTTTTTGTGCCCCCAATTTGCCATCTTAAAAACGCTATAACTTTTTTAATTTTCAATATTTTTTGGAAATTTTTTCAGATTATTCATTCTAGATAGTTCATAATTACAGTATCACTGTCATTTTTGAGTCATTGGTAGTATTTGAAAACCCGTTTGCAATGCTACTAACGGATAGTCGTATTTTCAACAACAGACATGTTGGTTTATGCATACTTTATTCACGTTAATAATTGCATAACGTATTCCGAATAATAATAGCTTAAACTTCGAATAAACAAAACCTTTGTTGTAATTGCATACCTGTATTCATACATCGATAATAATATCGAAATTTATAGTCAAATTTCAGCAACTTGCATAATGCATATTCCTACTTTCGCTTTCATCCAACCAAACGGAAGATGTAATTTAGTAAAAAGAAAAACTACCAGTAAATATAAATATGTTTTTTTACAATTGTATTATTGTGATCATTTGTCAATATATAAAAATAAAAAGAATGTAAGCACATATCAATAATAACAAATTAGCAAAAATTAGTTTCTGTGTATAGTCGGAACTCGGAAATATGCCGACGTGCGAAAAGTCACGTGGCCAATTGTCATGATAGGCTATTACTTGACATAATAATTATATACGGGTCAGTAGGTTATTACCAGATTTACTCAACGCTAACAAAATAATAATAATTATTAATATACGAGATCAGTAGGTTATTACGTGACTTAAAAAAGAAGACTCAATTAATAACTTATGATGAGACAAAACATTTTCTGTGAACTTCCAATGACGACGTGCATGCTTGAAGTTCAAGGTCAATGCCGCCATCACTATCGTCGGATAAAACTCGTTTACGTTTTCTATTGTCATTCTGTGAGGTGTTCAAGTACTTCAACATTGTGTTAGATAGAAATGAATGAACCGACATTGGATTATATACATTCTTTTACTTGATTGACTCAACTAATTAAGTTGTTTATTTAGGAAATGAGCCGATTGAAGCTGAAGGTATTCATATTGTATTGACTGATTCTTTGATGGGTTTCTTAATCGACGAGTAATAATTAACCCTTTGTTATCGGCTGAAAGTTGATTGATTAATGATACCATAGTTTTACAAACTATTGTTTTACAAACCGGCTAGATTAAAGATCAATCGGCTAAAGCCGACAAAAAAACAGCCGATTAAGATCCCTGCTTGGTGTATATGCTTATTAGGTCAATGCCTTGATGGAGTTCGAAGATGAGCATTTTCCGCTTAGGGTAGGCAGAGATAAGCAATTTGATTGGTTGATGCTTTGAGACATGATAACTTTAGTTCTAATTAAGTGAGAGTGATGAAACTTGGTGTATAGTTTCATTACAGTAATACCATGACTATGATCGATAATGAGCATTTTCTGCTCAGGGTAAGCAGAGCGAAAACCAATTTGATTTGCCGAGACTTTGGAACACAATAACTCTCCTTCGAATTGAGTTAAAATGTTCAAAATTGGTGTGAATGCTTCTTAGGTCAATGCCTTGATGGAGTTCGAAGATGAGCATTTACGGTAGGCAGAGATAAGCAATTTTTGGATGACACTTCGTGTTCAGTTTGATTGGTCGATACGTTTGAAAAAAATAAATGTGCGATTAATTAATATGTGTCATCTATTTATTTTGGGATTTCGGCGGGGGACATCAGCCTCACTGTTGGCTTGTAGTGTATACAAATGTTTCATTACCAAAAAAAGTAAAAATATGCGACAACCCTTGTTGACTGCCCGGACGATTTAGCTGCTGTGGGTGTATATTTCGTTGCCTGGCAACCTATCTTTCTTGATTTTCCAGCGTAAAAGCGGTAAAAGCGATAGAATTATTTTATTCATTAGCCAAAAATTGTTTTCAAACTTGTGAAGTGCGATTCATTATATTTTGGATGAATGTGGAGTATAATTATAAATGTAGGACTAACTTTACTTGTTTAATATTCCAAGTTGTGGTCGTGATTAATTTGAAAAAGTTTTTATTTCAATATATTCGATAACTATAAGACAATGCAGACTCTGTTTTTAATCACACGTGTTTATAAAATATGTTACTAAAAATAGAATAAAATGACGCAGTTTTGTATGATTGGTTAACTGAACTGAAAACTGAAAGTAGACATCTCGCGGGACGTGTGAAACGTGCCATTTTTGACGAATATCTGACAAAAATATTGTGCTGATGGCATATTCTCGGGTTGATATTTTAAAGGCGGAGGGGAGGATGTTTTTAAATAGAGAAATAAACAAACAAAGCCGCACCTACATGTACAAATATTTCGATTGGAATGGTGTAATTTAAAGTACTGTACAGTACATGTAGTTTTGATTTAGACGATCCGGGATAGACGGTAACTGAAAATATTTTTGGAGATGTCAATTTTTTTTTAACTTCATCCATACATAAATCGAAGCGGAGTGTACAATGAAGGCCGGACATTGTGGGGGGGGGGGAGTATCCACTTATACCCCGAGAAATCTGAATGGCAAATATTTGTGATGCAGGCTACGTTTTACTGCTCCTCAAATATTAGCAAATGCTATTCAAATTTTGAATTGATTAGCCAAAATGTGAATCTGTCACAAAAATTTGCTACTCATTGGGTTTAGACTTAATTGAACCCTCGTCTGACAAGGACAGCTATCTAGTCGTTTGGATGGTACGAAAAACCGAAGTCTCGTGTAAACATTGGTGTGCACGTAAAAGATCCCTTGGCAGTTGGAATTTGATATAAGAGTAGGCCGTTGCCCGGGCAAAATTTCCCCTCATAGCACACTGTATGGCGTATGCCCGTGTTCCATTAGACCAGGTTCTGTGCAGAAGAGTAGGATGTTAAACCCCATTTCATTTCATTTCATTTTATTTCAGATTGTTCAGTGGTTTAATATTGGTAGTGTGGAAGCTTTTGAAAGAAATCTTGAAAATGCCCAGCTTGAGATGAATATTGAACCAGCTAACTTTGTAAATGTTGTATATAAAACAGAAATGGAATTGTAAGTAAGCCACCTAAAAAAAAAATTAAAACCTTCATACATGACCACTATTCTGCCTATTTTCCTCAAATAAATTTTAACACTTTCAAATGAACAGTTCAACAGAAACAGGAAACAGGTTTGAATATAATGATGATGTCATATGTTGATGACATCATTAAGTTGTAATGGCTGCCCTGTCGCTTGTAACGTGTAAGTTCTTCATTTTTATACGCCCACATTTTCATGTGGACGTATTATGTCGTCGCCCCTGTCCGTCCTGACGTCCGGACATCCGTCAGTCCACAATTTGTTTGTGGACTCTCTACAGGTCACAATTCTTATCCGATTTTGACGAAACTTGAAATATAGGTTTATCCCCAAAAGATCTCGGCTGCTTTCGATATTGGCATGTATCGGATCAAAACTTCATGGATTATGGCCCCTGATTGTACGAAAAATCACGTTTTTAGCTTGTGGACCCTATAGAGGTCACAATTTTGAACCGATTTTGATGAAACTTGACATGCATGTTTGTAACCCAAAGATCTTGGCTCCTTTCGATATTTGCGGCTATCGGAATGTAATTTCCTGAATTATGGCCCCTGATTGTCCGAAAAATCACCCTTTTTAGCTTGTGGTCCCTCTGGAGGTCACAATTATTATTCGATTTAAAAAAACGTTTGATTATATCACCGTTATACCCTAAGGAAGGTTGAGTATGAAATACAGGACTTAATGATGTAGAAAAAATCACTTTCGGTATTGCTTGTTCTCTGTCCATCTCTCGAAAATGTGGGCGTATCCTGCCTGGCAGTGCCAGCCTATCTTCTAGAAAGGTGATCTATCACATGAAAATATGATGATACTATTAACAAAGGTACCTATACACAAGTTGAAAATCCACAAATATTTACAGTAGGCATCCTCAAACCAATCTTTCAACGAATTTCTGATGGGATCACAATTACTAGGTAACTGGATACATAAACAGCATAAGTGTAGAGATAAAATATATAAAACTGCCAGTTAAAACCATCATACATGTCCACTATCCTGACTAGTTTCGTCAAATAAATGTTAACATTTTCAAAGGAACAGTTCAACAGAAACAGGAAACAAATACAAGAAACCTCTATTTTTATGCTTTGTTGATTTCTCAAAAGCATTTGATTCAGTTTGGCGCAAAGGTCTCCTCCTTAAATTACTGAAACATGATATTAATGGGAAAATTATGAAAGCTTAATAATAATAAGTTTTTATACGCCCACATTGAAATGTGGTCGTATATTATCGTCATCCCGTCCGTCAGTCCGTCCGTCCGGCGTCCACAAGCAATTGGCCCTTGATCACTTCAAAAAATCTTGTAGACGTTCTAGAGGCCAAAGTTAATATCCGATTGACTTTAGATTTATACACAGTATTTAAGGTCATGAGACGAAGAAGCCTATTGATTTTCAGCGATTTCCGATAATTAGTGCCAGAGTTATGGCCCTTGATCACTTCAAAAAATCTTGTGGATGCTCTAGAGGTCAAAGTTAATATCCGATTTACTTTAAATTTATACACAGTGTTTAAGGTCATGAGACGTAGAATCCTATTGATTTTCAGCGATTTCCGATGATTAGTGCCAGAGTTATGTCCCTTGATCACTTCAAAAAATCCTGTGGAAGCTCTAGAGGCCAAAGTTAATATCCGATCGACTTTAAATCAACACACAGTGTTTAAGGTCATGAGATGAAGAATCCTATTGATTTTCAGAGATTTCAAATGATTACTGCCAGAGTTATCTCCCTTGAGTACTTCAAAAAATCTTGTGACTCGAGGCCAAACTTATCATCCGATTGACTTTAGATTGATACAGAGTTTAAGGTGTTGAAACGAACAAGTATTTTGATTTTCAATGAATTTTGATAACTGAACAGCTAAATCCATGATATTAAATGTTTCATGTATATACTAATTGTTAGCGTGGGGTAACACTTTATAAAAAGCAATCAAATTCTAATGATTTTCTGATAATTACATAATGAGTTGTTACTCCTAATCAGTTTTTAGTGTATTACAAATGTTTCATTAGCGAAAAAAATAAAAATATGCGACAACACTTGTTGACTGCCCGGACGATTTAGCTGCTGTGGGCGTATGTTTCGTTGCCTGGCAACCTATCTTTTTGCTTGTGGTTCCTCTGGGGGTCACAATTATCCGATTTTAAAAACCGTTTGATTATATCACTGTTACCACATAATGAAGGTTGAGTATGAATTTCATGAAAGTCGGACCAAAACTGCAGTTTTACATAAGTTTATTTGTATTATAACATAAATAGCTGAGGCATGATCATGATCAATTCCCATACAATGTCATAAGAAAATTCACTAATCTTCATGAATAAAATTGATGAAAGTGTTGGTTTCAAAATGATTTAAGAACCCTTGGGTCTGTACAATCAAGAAGTGTTCTGAAAAGGTACAAAATTCATTAAAAATTGATCTTTTAGTATTACTTTTGCTACCATAACAGCATAAAATCAGAAAATATTTGTAAGTTTTCCATTAGTGTAGCAAACAATGCTGCTTTAAAGTGCCCATAAAATGGTCCTGGGAATTTTTTTATATGTATACTCCATGGTTATTTTATCGATTTTACAGCAAATTCACATCAATCCGACTAAAATTAATTCACTTATCTTCACTCAAAGTCGTATAAATAGACTTCCCGTAAAAACGACTTTGCCAATTATCGAAAACACTCTTACCCCCCTTAGACACCAGTGACATCACAGTGACCGAATGCATATTCGGAATGTTTATTCCTTAATTACCTATATACACTCGGCGTGTGTATTCATTAACGCCTGACTGATTCCTTAATCTGCCCAATTAAATAAAACAATTGACTATGGAATAATTTATGTAAATTAGAATTTGTTTTAAAACAGCAATTGTTGTAGCCATAGTCTTTTTCATCAGAATAAGCCGACCGTAAACCAACAATAATTGGCCGCTGATTGAAACAAGATTGGTGTAAAATTGTCATAGCCGGCGCTACGGACATCTTTGAAGCCAATAGAAATAATTAATTGTCGGTTTTTAAGAAACGAAATGGTTTCAAATAATAATCATATAAACTAAGATCAACATTTGTGTTATTGATCATTTTATCATACACCTGGAGAATGGAGGCAGAATATTTCAAGTTATCCTGTAGCAGTAGTTCTTTTAGCTCGGACAGTGTATCGTACAAAGATAAGTCACGAGAAATGATTAATATAGCGCCATATATGTTTGAGCCATATTTATCTGTAGGGCTGGGTAAAATATCGATATAAATCGATAGTATCGATTGGGCGGCCCAGAAAAGCACTATCGATAGCGGTGGGTTACTATCGATTATCGCTCTTCGTCTATTTTTCTTGCGTCTGAAATGTCAATGTTTTCTTTCAGTTAATTATAATACACCGCTCACTTTAATTACTATCTAGTATCAATGTAACACATAACAAAATTGTGTCTGCCTATTGAACAGCCGTTTTCATCAATTCACTCTCATTGAAACGTTACTTTAGTTTTGAATAAATTAGCAAACGATCTTTGTCCACTTCGTTATCGTATGGTTTTGAACTTTGAACTTACACTGTATCCAGTCTTGATGACGACCGTGAAAATAAGTTTGTTTTCGATACTATCGATTATCGACCGACATTTCCTTGCCGATTATTGATAGTAAAAATTACTATCGATACCCAGCCCTATTTATCTGACAGTAGTTCTGTGGAGGATGGCGATGTAGAGAATACGGGATCTAACAATTACAATCACCCGACTGTTGCGATTCTCTGGAATGGTGCGTACCGGAATGCATAATATTTTATACACTAAACGACAGTCTTCAAATTTTATTAATTTATAATATCTTTTAAAAACATTTTTTTGTAGATCTGTACCATTGCATAATATTAAATAATAATATATTGTATTCGGATACAGGTGTCAGTGTGAAAAGTGTACGTTAATGCCCACAGAAGACGAGTCTGTATGCTGCATTGAAATACGGCGTACAAAAGATAAGATGGCCACTTTCGAAGAAATGCAGTACCCAATACATTGTATAACCGACCACCCCGGATTCCAGTCCAACTGCCTTGATACATACGTCTTAGAAACGCCGGTACATTATTCCCCTTTCCCTTGCTGTAATTTCCACAACTCTCAATAACATAATGGTGATATGGCATCTTGAAATACACTCGGTAGTATTCTAGTCACAAATATATTATCTATTACAACTCAAGACGAGAAATGTCGGCTTTTGAAAATGCTTTGACTTATAAAGTGATATGTAGCTTACATGAAAATAAATACACGTTAATGATTACGCCAGTCAAATCTTAATTGGACCGACAAATACACACATGTCAACTGCCTGTGTGTATATACAGTGATATATTGCACGGGCAGTGATATATTGTATAGATAATGTGTATATTATGTGTAGTGCCTGTGACATCACCAGCCAATCAACTGGATTAAGGTTGTAATTGAAAAAAAAAAATGAGAACCGTTTTTGGCAGTCTGATACTAAAACGTAAATATCTGAATTAATTTTAATCAGATTAGTTTGAACTTGACGTAAAATGGATTTTGTAACCATTGAATACCCGTATGGAAAATTTTTTCAACCATTTGATGTGGTCTTTAAGTATATTTCATTGCTTAGTAACATAGATTTGTTGTTTTTTTCAGGGTCTCCTCCGTACAATCGGTTATGGGTTTTATTATTCCCTTGGCGTTAATAATTTTCCTATACCGTAGTATGAATAATATGTTACAGGTAATTAGTTTGATTTGTATAATAGGCGGGTAAAGATAAAAATTCATCTAGAACAGATTGCAACAGAAATCATTTCTTTGGAAACTGTTCCGGTATGGTCTCTAGTACTCCCATACCAAAAGTGGCCATTATTGGTCTTGGGGAAATTTGCATAATTAACATAAATCCAAGATGGACTAGAAATCCGAATGAACTTTCTAGGTCAACGCAGGGATCAAACACTGAATCCCCATGTAAGCAAGCTAACGTCTTACTCACTGAGCTACTGTGGCTCCAGCTATAGATGAACGATGATATTTAGTTTCAGTTTGAGGGAAGATGTGTTCTTTTATACAAATAATACAGTGGTTCGTGGGCTCCAGCAGTTTTCCGAGCGCAGTCAAAATTACATTTGGTAATGACATCACAACGAGCAAGACATAATACCGTCAAAATGACGTTACAATCAGGTCGAAGATTTCGGCGATTTCTAGTCCATTTTGTTTAAAAATCGCTTAACTTATTACATGAATATGTCACTATTCGAAAGGACCATTTTGGTAAACCAATGAAAACCATGAAAAAAATCAAAGTTCTACTCAGCCGATTTTAGCAAACTTAGTGTCAAATCCAAGCTTACATTCGGAGGAACATTTCTATGGGACAAATTGTGATTATATGAAATAGATTTAATTTCAGACCTGTTTACATAACGACCTATAATTTTTTTTTGTTTTCTGGAATTTTGGCATTATTATTGGCGCCAAGAAAAATGTAAAAACACTCCTGTAATTTTATTAACCACTAGTTTAGCTATTTGCATGCCAAAAATCATTTAATTCGGATGAGCCAAGACTGAGAACTCTTTATGATTTCAGCAGTTATTCAGACGCACGGAGCTGTCCATCGTCTTCGCAACGTATTTTTTATTCCAAAGTTGTCAATCCCAATGTTCTAGATTTAGTTCTGTGACAACGTTAGTCCAAGTTTGAAAACAGGGTAGCTGCGATATTGTAATCAAGTTGAAATATGGAAATTTCCCCCTCAACCCCCCAAATATTGCCACAAAATGTACTACTAAAAGTTTACCAAAGTAACACAGCCGGAAATTTGTTTTTTTAGGTCTTTATATTCATAACCCCGTAACTATCAACTGAAATTTGATGATCTTGGTGTCTATCCCTAGGTTTGTGGGAGCCAAGAACACATTAAGGCCATAAAAATGATGTTGGCCTACACGACGTCAAATATGGTCTTCAACACCTCCAAATGACAATAGTCCATAACAATTGACTCAAAATTGATGATTTTGATGTCTATCCCCAGGTTTTGGGGACAAGAAACACATTAATAAAACTTTGGTTATCACTAAGCTGTTGAATCGTTATGAAATTAAATTTATGACCTTCATCTGTCCACTATCACTTAATACACAAACACATTTGTCAATAGAATAAGTTTCAGAGCGTTCAGTTTTAAGTGTCATCCTCTTCTGTATCGACCTCATGAGTGTTGTTTGGCTTGTCAGTTTTCAGTTTGGAAAAGGCCACATACGGTAGAAGAGGAGAGTCCATTGCATCTGCTGCTGCATCGATAGGCTTTGCATCCCCCCGAACAGTTGAAATGGATTATTTTCAAGGCTAAATTCATTTATATACGTCCACAATGTGAACGTATTATGCCGTCGCCCCTGTCTGTGTGTGTGTGTGTATGTGGTTCGCCTACAGGACGCAATTCTTCATGTATTTTCTTCAAACTTGGTATACTTATTCCTTATAATCCAAGGAAGATCCCTATTGTTTTTGGTGCATGCCCAACCCCCAGGGTCAGAGCCACGCCCATTTTCTTTTCGTGTGTTCTTGTGTCGCCTACAGAGCGCAATTCTTACTGGATTTTCTTCAAACTTTGTATACTTACTCTTTATACTCTTAAGGATGATCTCTATCGTTTGGGGTGCATGCCCAACCCCCAGGGGCAGAGCCACGCCCATTTTCTTTTTGTGTGTCTGTGTCGCCTACAGGCAGCAATTCTAACTGGATTTTCTTAAAACTTTGTATACTTACTTTTCACACCCTAAGGATGATCCGTATTGTTTTTGGTGCATGCCCGACCCCCAATGGCAGAGCCACGCCCATTCCTTGTATTTATTTGTTTGTCGTCTACAAGCCACATTTCTTAACGTATCATTTTGAAACTTTGAAGGCTTATTCTTTGTACCCTAAGGAACATTCCTATCATTTGGGGTGCATGCCCAACCCCCAGGGACAGAGTCACGCCCCTTTTTATTTTTGTGTGTCACCTACAGGCCACAATTCTTAATCGGTCATCTTGAAACTTAAAATACTTATTCCTTATACCCTAAGGATGATCCCTTTTGTTTTGGGTGCATGCCCGACCCCTGTGGGACAGCAACACCCATTTCTTGTATTTGTTTGTCGTCTACAGGCTGCATTTCTTAATGTATCATCTTGAAACTTTGAATACTTATTCTTGGTACCTTAAGGAAGATCCCTATTGTTTTGGTGCATGCCCGACCCCAAGGGACAGTGCCACGCCCCTTTTTGTTTTGTCTGTCTGTGTCACCTACAGGCCACAATTCTTAATCGATCGTCTTGAAAACTTTTTTTATACTTAGTCCTTATACCCTAAGGCTGACCACTATTATTTTTGGTGCATGCCGGACCCCCTGGGACAGAGCCACGCCCAATGCTTTTGTGTCTTGTGTTCGCCTACAGGATGCAATTCTTAACAGATCTTTTTAAAACTTTACGAACCTATTCCTTATACCCTAAAGATGACCCCTATTGTTTTTGGTCATTTCCTAACCCCCAGGGGCAGAGCCATGCCCATTTTTACTTCGTGTCTGTGTGTGTTGTCCACAGGCCACAATTCTTAATGGATCGACTTTAAACTTGGGATATGTATTCCATATAGCCTAAGGACGTCAACTGCATGTCCCGACTCACACAGGCAAGACACGCCCAATTTTTGTGTTTGTCGTTTACAGACCGCAATTCTGAATGAATCAGCTTGGTACTTGGCTTATGTATTCCTTATAGCCTGAGGGCGCCCACTTAGCCACGTGATCCCCCTCTTCAGTTGGAAGAAGTGACTATACTTGTATAGGTGAAGAACTTATCATTACTTTCTCTGGCCACTTCCATCAGGTTATTGAGCCACCGTGCCTTAAGGCTATAGATGAATGATGATATATGGTATCAGTTTGGGTGAAGATATGTTCTTTTATACAAATTATACAGCGGTTCATGGTTTCCAGCAGTTTTCGAGCGCAGTTACAATAAAACTTGATAATGAGAACAACGTAATGCCGTCAAAATGACGTTACACGGTTACGACGTTACAATAAGGTCGGAGGAAAAAAATGTCGGCATTTTTGAACTCACGAGTATCAATTTCCTATAGGTCAGTAATACATTTATTTACGCTAAAGTCAACCGCTTCGAAGATTTCGGATTTATGTTAATTATGCAAATTTCCCCAAGACCAATAATGGCCGCTTTTGTTATGGGAGTACTAGAGGCCACATCGGAACAGTTCCCAAAGAAATGATTTCTGTTGCAGTTTGTTCTAGGTCCCCCCTCTCATATTGCTATTTTTACCCACCTATAAGCCAACATTTCAGTGTGGGCGTATTTTTTCAACACGTTGTCCTTTGCGAGGGTTATACCCCATTTGCCAAAACCCTTTTTATACCCCCAAATTTTCCTAGACTGTCAATTGTATGATGTGTATTGTTAAAATAGCATTATGCAAGAGCAAAATCTGCTTATTACAGGTCTTTCTTTAGGCCTGAAATGTTATCTAAATAATCAATTAGACATTAATTAACATATCCAGACCATAATAAACTCTTGATGTCTAGGCTAGCCTTCGATGTTGGAGGATTAAAATCCTATATTCCGCTTAATGGCCGTTGATAATTAAATCAATCAAGTGGATAATCGAGACTATGATGTTTATATTAATGATTTGAGTAATGATTACCTGAATCTATGTGAATATTTCAAACACTTTTTTTTCTCGGCTGATAGTGTATCAATTTGACTGAAATTTTCAGCAAATTACCTTTACACTATCTAGTTTTTATACACCCACATTGAAATGTGGTCGTATATTGTCGTCGCCCCCGTCCGTCCGTCTGTCCGTCCGTCCGTCTGTCGGTGCGGCGTCCACAATTGCTTGTGGACGCTCTAGAGGCTAAAGTTAATATCCGATTGACTTTAAATTTATACACAGTGTTTAAGGTCATGGGACGAAGAAGCCTATTGTTTTTCAGCGATTTCCGATAATAACTACCAGAGTTATGGCCCTGGATCACTTCAAAAAATCTTGTGGACGCTCTAGAGGCCAAAGTTAATATCCGATTGGCTTTAAATTTATACACAATGTTTAATGTCATGAGACGAAGAAGCCTATTGATTTTCAGCGATTTCCGATAACTAGTGCCAGAGTTATGGCCCTTGATCACTTCAAAAAATCTTGTGGACGCTCTACAGGCCAAAGTTAATATCCGATTGGCTTTAAATTTATACACAGTGTTTAAGGTCATGAGATGAAGAAGCCTACTGATTTTCAGCGATTTCCAATAATTAGTGCCAGAGTTATGGCCCTTGATCACTTCAAAAAATCTTGTGGACGCTCTACAGGCCAAAGTTAATATCCGATTGACTTTAAATTTATACACAGTGTTTAAGGTCATAAGACGAAGAAGCCAATTGATTTTCAGTGATTTCCAATAATTAGTGCCAGAGTTATGGCCCTTGATCACTTCAAAAAAATCTTGTGGACACTCTAAAGGCCAAAGTTAATATCCGATTGACTTTAAATTTATACACAGTGTTTAAGGCCATAGGACAAAGAAGCCTATTGATTTTCTGCGTTTTCCGATAATTAGTGCCAGAGTTATGGTCCTTGATCACTTCAAAAAAATCTTGTGGACGCTCTAGACGCCAAAGTTAATATCCGATTGACTTTAAATTTATACACAGTGTTTAAGGTCATGAGACGAATAGGCCTATTGATTTTCAGCGATTTCTAATAATTAGTGCCAGAGTTGTGGCCCTTGATTACTTCAAAAAATCTTGTGGATGCTCTAGAGGCCAAAGTTAATATCCGATTGACTTTAAATTTGTACACATTGTTTAAGGTCATGAGACGAAAAGGCCTATTCATTTTCAGCGATTTCTGACAATTACTGCCAGAGTTATGGCCCTTGATCACATCAAAAAATCCCGTGGATGCTCTAGAGGCCAAAGTTAATACCCCATTGACTTTATATACACACACACTGTTTAAGGTTATGAGACGAAGAAGCCTATTGATTTTGAGCTATTTCAAATAATTACTTCCAGAGTTGTCTCCCATGATCACTTCAAAAAACCTTGCGATGCTATAGAGGCCAAACTTATCATCCGATTGACTTCAGATTGATACACAGAGTTAAGGTGTTGAAACGAACAAGTATTTTGATTTTCAATGAATTTTGATAACTGAACTGCTAAATCCATGATATTAAATGTTTCCTATACTAATTGTTAGCGTGGGGCAAAACTTTTATAAAAAGCAAACAAATTCTAATGATTTTCAGATAATTACATAATGAGTTGTTACGCTTAATCAGATTTTAGTGTATTACAAATGTTTCATTATCAAAAAAAGGTAAAAATTATGCGACAACCCTTGTTGACTGCCCGGACGATTTAGCTGCTGTGGGCGTATGTTTCGTTGCCTGGCAACCTATCTTTAACTATTATAGTGAGAACTACCATCTCTCTATCTTATCTCCCATAATGTAACTTTAAAACCTGTAAAATTGCAATATGTGACCTGTGCTGGTACAATGAGTCGAAATGTGCAAAGTTGAAACAAGTGGAAAAATTTTTTATTTTTATCGAGATTGAGATTTCACAAAAATGAGTCCAAATATATTATTTATCAATCCCAAAAATCATAATAGGAATTAACCATTTAAAAAACCTTTATTTTTTGGATATTTTGTAAGAGAACGGTATTCATAAATCTTTTAATATGCGATTGACCAATTTATACACAGTATTTAGGGTCATGCGACAATGAAACCTATTGATTTTCAGTGATTTCTGATAATTACTGCCAGAGTTATGGCCCTTGATCACTACAAAAAATTTTGTGAATGGTCTAGAGGCCAAAGTTAATATCCGATTGACTTTAAATTTATACACAGTGTTTTATGGCGGGGTATCGGGTTCAAAATGCGATCTGCAGTAGAAAGTAGAAAATAAAAGAGAAAATTCTTATCCAAAATGGACATTTTCGTGTTGGAACCTAATACGTCCACCTTTTCAACTTTAAGTCGTAAATATTCTACTTTCAACAACAGAATTTCTACTTTAAACAACAGAATTTCTACTTTCAGTAATCAACTCTAGAGGCCAAAGTTGATATCTGATTTCAAAGTTAATATCTGATTGAGTCCAGCGTCCACAATTGCTTGTGGACGCTCTAGAGGCTAAAGTTAATATCCGATTGACTTTAAATTTATACACAGTGTCTAAGGTCATGAGACGAAGAAGCCTATTGATTTTCAGCAATTTCCGATAATTAGTGCCAGAGTTATGGCCCTTGATCACTTCAAAAAATCTTGTGGATGCTCTAGAGGCCAAAGTTAATATCCGATTGACTTTAAATTTATACACAGTGTTTAAAGGGGAAGACCAACGATTTTCAACAAGGCTTCCATAAATCTTAAATATATATTGTTAAATAACCCCTCGGGTAACAAGCAAAAAAGTTTTTGTAAGCGCGAAATTAATTTTTATTACGCTCACTGGGCTCTATAGTAAGCATACAGATTTGGTATAAGTTTACTGCTGTATTGTGTACACGCATTGTCCGTTGACTAAAAATCTGATAAAATGGGCTGTCTATTAGGATATTATAAACACGAATTTATGTTTTGTTAACGTTTAGTATACAAAGCCGCTGCGTAAATTCACTCATACTGAACAGTACACTGTGTTTCAATTCACGCCACATGGCTATAAATGTTTACATTACGTGGTTTGATTGACAGCTTGCAAGTGAGAGATGTTTCGTCTGCTTGAATGTCTTTGTGCGTGCTGAGCCTGGTGACAGTGTTTTGATTTATGACACACATTTATATATATTTAAATAGATATATAAATTTCCAAAGTAAGTCAACGTCAGACATCAATGTATTGGAATATAACATATATCTCTTCCATGGGTCTATAGTATTAAGTAATGCCGTATACACACAGTCGAGCCCATCCATTCTCAAGAAGAAATGAAAGAAAAAAAAGAAAAGCCGTTCACGTCAACATTATGTGCCAAACGCACTATATTGTATGTCCCACATGCCCATAATTTTGGTCTGTTTGTATTGTATAACGCTGTCAGCAAGCACATATACTTCGAAGCAGAAGAAATACATGTCACTTGCAAGCTGTCAATTAAACCACGTGATGTAAACAATTATAACCAGGAGGCATGAATTGAGACGCAGTGTAGAGTTATAACCCTTGATCACTTCAAAAAATCTTGTGGACGCTCTAGAGGCCATAGTTAATATCCAATTGACTGTAAATTTATTCGCAGTGTTTAAGGTCATGAGACAAAGAAGCCTATTGATTTTCAGCGATTTCCGATTAGTGCTAGAGTTATGGCCCTTGATCACTTAAACAAATCTTGTGGACGTGATGTAAACAATTATAACCAGGAGGCATGAATTGAGACGCAGTGTAGAGTTATAACCCTTGATCACTTCAAAAAATCTTGTGGACGCTCTAGAGGCCATAGTTAATATCCAATTGACTGTAAATTTATTCGCAGTGTTTAAGGTCATGAGACAATGAAGCCTATTGATTATCAGCGATTTCCGATTAGTGCTAGAGTTATGGCCCTTGATCACTTAAACAAATCTTGTGGACGTGATGTAAACAATTATAACAAGGAGGCATGAATTGAGACGCAGTGTAGAGTTATAACCCTTGATCACTTCAAAAAATCTTGTGGACGCTCTAGAGGCCATAGTTAATATCCAATTGACTTTAAATTTACACACAGTGTTCAAGGTCATGAGACGAAGAATCCTATTGATTTTCAGTGATTTCAAATAATTACTGCCAGAGTTATGGCCCTTGGTCACTTCAAAAAAATCTTGTGACGCTATAGAGGCCAAACTTAACATCCGATTGACTTCAGATTGATACACAGAGTTTAAGGTGTTGAAACAAACAAGTATTTTGATTTTCAATGAATTTTGATAACTGAACAGCTAAATCCATGAATGCTTCGTATACTAATTTTTAGCGTGGGGTAAAACTTTATAAAAAGCAAAGAAATTCTAATGATTTTCTGATAATCACGTAATGACACTAGAGGTATGGTATCATCTAAAATAGTAGTTTTAGCGATAGTTTCTATTCATACGGGGTAATTTCAAAACATCGTTCAATAAATGATAAAACTTGTTGAAAATAACAAAAATGGTTTAATTAGTACCATGGTTTAGATTAATAGCAACGGGTTTAGTTTCTTCGAGATGCGTTTAAAAATGGACGATCCGTGGACTTATCTATGGCAATCATTTATTGGGCGAGCTGTTGAGATTCCCCGAGATGGGTTTAAAAATGGACTTCGTGTCCACTTATCTATGGTGTTCAGTTATTAGACGAGGTGTCGAATTTCCCGAGATACGTATATAAATCAACATACGAATAATTTATCTATGGTGTTTTATTATAAGATAAAACTTGTAATTTCCTGCGTGCCGTTTATCCGATCAATTCATTTTGATTACGATTATTTACATACGAAGTACGAATACAAATTTGAGTGTAAAAAATGCGCACACATAGATATTCTCCTTACCGTACTATATATTATCCATTAGCCTATAAAAATAGTATTCCACCATTGACAAATACGTCAAAAATCGGTAAATCACGTGGCCGTACTATTATATATTATCCATTATCCTATAAAAAAGTATTCCACCATTGACAAATACGTAAAATTTGGTAAATCTCGTCCCGGGTAATTATACAATCAGAACTCGGTAAATCACTCAGGTAATGCATCTTCATTAAATCACAAATGAATTAACGTGTACATGTGGCCAGAAGTCAACCCCACAATGGCAGTGCGATAGACCCGCGACAGAGTTAGACATGTGCTGGCGCCAAAAGAAGTCACCCAGGAAATACGCTGCAATGATTAGTGCCTTGATGTTACGTAATCGCGGGATTTGGGTCAATGAAATGTTGACTTTAGTACAACTGTTTTGGTTACACCTAAATCAAACCATATTGCATTATATACTATTCAAAAAAAGTAGGGGATATTTGATTTTTAAGTGTTATTAAAGTCACCTAATGAAACTGACGAAGAAACAAATGACAAAATGAAATGAAGTTCACATTCATCGATTTATTCCAGACTAAGACTAAGTTACTCACAGACTGACCATTATAACGGTAAAATGATACCCGGGGTCAAACAGCAAAGTTACCACAGCATCACAACAAAGTCAGTAACGGGTAAATCCTCCTCTGTTTGCCAAACAAGCATTGATCCGACGTGGCATACTCCTAATGAGATGTCTAAGGTCATTTTGGTCCAGATTGTCCCATTCCTGTTGCAACGCAGCAGCAAGTTCTTGGACATTGGCAGGACGTTGTTGACGTTGACGTAACCTCTGTCCAAGCATGTCCCTGACATGCTCGATGGGGGAGAGGTCGGGACTCAGTGCTGGCCAAGGTAATGTGGTGATGTTCTGTTGTTGGAGGTAACCTGTAACGATCCTGGCCCTGTGACATCTTGCGTTGTCATCCTGGAAGATGAAACGGCGGCCATGACGTCATGCGAACGGCACAACATGGACTGCCAAGATGTTGTCCCGGTAGTACTGGTCTGTAACACGCCCTGCAACAAGCCGTTCTTCCAGCAACAGTGCCTCCCCACACCATAACAGAACCACCCCCAAATCAATCATGTCTGATGACGTTAACGTCTTGGAAGCGCTCGTTTCGATGACGCCACACCCTCCTACGTATGACAGACTGAGAAACATTCACCGTCCGCGCCACAACCGCCTGTGTTGTGCCGATCTGTAGCATGCCAAGGGCACGTAACCTTTCATTTTGGGTAAGTCGACGCATATCAAAATTTGTTTTCTGGTCACTAAAACAATTAAACTGATGTTTCCACCCTGGAATTCAATGCCACAATGACTGTAACATTCAAAGTCAGAGTCGTGCAAACCTTGGGTTGGACCCCCATGATGATCCCAAGCATCACCTGCATTCCATGCGGTAGCTATTGGTGCGTTTGGGTGTAACTGTAAATGTTTCTTCTGTTAAGTTCTATAGTGACGTTTTTCATAGTCATTTGCATATTTTAATATTATGCCCCCAAAATCAAATATCCCCTACTTTTTTATACGCCCACATTTTCATGTGGACGTATATTGTCGTCGCCCCTGTTCGTCCGTCCGGACGTCCGTCCGTCCGTCCACAATTGTTTGTGAACAGTCTACAGGTCACAATTTTCATCCGATTTCAATGAAACTTAAAACATAGATTTATCACCCTAAGATCTCGGTTCCTTTCGATATTGGCATGTATCGGACTGTAACTTCATGGGTTATGGCCCCTGATTGTACGAAAAATCACGTTTTTTAGCTTGTGAACAGTGTAGAGGTCACAATTTTGAACCGATTTGGATGAAACTTGAAATGCATGTTTATAACCCAAAGATCTTGGTTCCTTTCGATATTTGCGCCAATCGGATCATAACTCCCTGAATTATGGCCCCTGAGTGTCCGAAAAATTGCCCTTTTTAGCTTGTGGTCCCTCTGGAGGTCAAAATTGTTATCAGATTTAAAAAAACGTTTGATTATATCACCGTTCCATGGTTAAGAAGGTTGAGTTCGAATTTCGTGAAAATCGGACCCAAATTGACGGACAAAATGGCCGTCGTTTGTACGCGAATAGTGTGAAAATATGTTATATCAAGGTTGTGGACCTTATAGAGGTCACAATTTTGAACCAATTTTGATGAAACTTGACATGTATGTTTATAACCCAAAGATCTTGGTTTCTTTCGATATTTGCGACCATCGGATCGTAACTTCCTGAATTATGGCCCCTGATTGTCCAAAAAATCGCCCTTTTTAGCTTGTGGTCCCTCTGGAGGTCAAAATTGTTATCCGATTTAAAAAAACGTTTGATAATATCACCATTCCATGGTTATGAAGGTTGAGTATGAATTTTGTGAAAATTAGACCAAAATTGACGGACAAAATGGTCGCCGTGTGTAAGTGAATATTGTGAAAATATGTTATATAAAGGTTGTGGACCTTATAGAGGTCACAATTTTGAATCGATTTTGATGAAACTTGACATGTATGTTTATAACCCAAAGATCTTGGTTCCTTTCGATATTTGCGCCCATTGGATCATAACTTCCTGAATTATGTCCCCGGATTGTCCGAAAAAATGGCTTTTGTTCGCTTTTGGTCCCTCTGGAGGTCAAAATTATTATCCGATTTAAAAAAACGTTTGACTATATCACCGTTACATGGTAATGAAGAGAGAGTTTGAATTTTGTGAAAATCGGACTAGAATTGACGGACAAAATGGCCGCCGTTTGTACACGAATAGTGTGAAAATATGTTATATCAAGGTTGTGGACCCTATAGAGGTCACAATTTTGAAGCGATTTTGATGAAACTTGACAGGTATGTTTATAACCCAAAGATCTCGGTTCTTTTCGATATTTGCGCCCATCGGGTCATTACTTCCTGAATTATGTCCCCTGATTTTACGAAAAATCACCCTTTTTAGCTTGCGGTGCCTCTGGAGGTCACAATTATTATCTGATTTAAAAAAAAACGTTTGATCATAAAAACCAAACAAATTCTAATGATTTTCTGATAATTCCTTAATATGCGACAACTCTTGTTGACTGCCCGGACGATTTGGCTGCTGTGTGGGCGTATGTTTCGTTGCCTGGCAACCTATTTTTTGAATAGTATATCAGAGGTACATTTATCACAAATAATGCAGGTAGAAATTATAAAACAAAAGCATTCCAGAAATCAAACAATTAATCCATACTGTAATAAAGGCGTGCACATATTCAAAAACATGGTTTCATATGGCACCCAGACATGTGATCACAGGTGGGAATTAATAAAACAATAGTATTCGTCCAATCAAATCTATATCTATATTGTAATAACTGACATTTGTGACTTCTCTTTATATTTAAAATAACACCAAAGACAGAAATTAAATAAATTTAAAACATCAAAGTATAAACGGCATATTTGAACACTGATATAGTGTAATTGATCTTACGCCATGTTACACATAATGCAAAATCCACTTACTCTTTTTTATATGCCGACATTTTATGTGGACGTATATTGTCGTCGCCCCTGTCCGTCCGTCCGTCCACAATTTGTTTGTGGACTCTCTACAGGTCACAATTCTTATCCGATTTTGACGAAACTTGAAATATAGGTTTATCCCCAAAAGATCTCGGCTGCTTTCGATATTGGCATGTATCGGATGAAAACTTCATGGATTATGGCCCCTGATTGTACGAAAAATCACGTTTTTAGCTTGTGGACCCTATAGAGGTCACAATTTTGAACCGATTTTGATGAAACTTGACATGCATGTTTATAACCCAAAGATCTTGGTTCCTTTCGATATTTGCGCCTATCGGAACGTAACTTCCTGAATTATGGCCCCTGGTTGTCCGAAAAATCACCCTTTTTAGCTTGTGGTCCCTCTTGAAGTCACAATTATTATCCGATTTAAAAAACCGTTTGATTATATCACCGTTGCACCCTAAGGAAGGTTGAGTTCGAATTTCGGGAAAATCGGACGAAAATTGCCATACAAAATGGCCGCCGTTTGTACGTGAATACTGTTAAAAAAATGGTATATCAAGGTTGTGGACCCTGTAGAAGTCACATTTTTTATTCGATTTTGGTTCCTTTCGATATTTGCGCATATCGGAACGTAACTTCCTGAATTATGGCCCCTGATTATACGCAAAATCGCCTTATTTTAGCTTGTGGTCTCTCTGGTGGTCACAATTATTATCCGATTTAATAGAACGGTTGATTATATTACTGTTACACCGTAAGGAAGGTTGAGTTTGAATTTCGGGAAAATCGGAATAAAATTGCCATACAAAATGGCCGCCGTTTGTACGCGAATACTGTTATAAAATTGTATATCATGGTTGTGGACCCTGTAGAGGTGACAATTTTTATTCGATTTTGATGAAACTTGAAATGCATGGTTATAACCCTAAGATCTTGGTTACTTTCGTTATTTGCGCATATCGGATCGTAACTTCCTGAATTAAATTATGGCCCCTGATTGTCCGAAAAATCGCCTATGGTCCCTCTGGAGGTCACAATTATTATCCGATTTGAAAAAACGTTTGACTCTATCACCGTTACACCCTACGGAAGGTTGAGTTCGAATTTCGCGAAAATTTGACAATAATTGCCAGAAAAAATGGCCGCCGTTTATACGCGAACAGTGTAAAAATATGGTATGTCAAAGTTGTGGACCCTGTAGAGGTGACAATTTTAATTTGATTTTGATGAAACCTGAAATGCTTGTTTATAACCTAAAGATCTTTATTCTTTTCGATATTTGCGCATATCAAATTGTAACTTAATGAATTATGGTCTTCGATTGCAGGAAAAATCACTTTCGGTATTGCTTGTTCTCTGTCTATCTCTCGAACAATTATTATCTGATTTAAAAAAAAACTCTGATTATATTACTGTTGCACCGTAAGGAAGGTTGAGTTCGAATTTCGCGAAAATTGGACAATAATTGCCAGAAAAAATGGCCGCCGTTTATACGCGAACAGTGTAAAAATATGGTATGTCAAAGTTGTGGACCCTGTAGAGGTGACAATTTTAATTCGATTTTGATGAAACCTGAAATGCTTGTTTATAACCTAAAGATCTTTATTCTTTTCGATATTTGCGCATATCAAATTGTAACTTAATGAATTATGGTCTTTGATTGCAGGAAAAATCACTTTCGGTATTGCTTGTTCTCTGTCTATCTCTCGAACAATTATTATCTGATTTAAAAAAAAACTCTGATTATATTACTGTTGCACCGTAAGGAAGGTTGAGTTCGAATTTCGTGAAAATCGTTCCAAAATTGCCGGACGAAATGGTAACCGTTTGTACGCGAATTATAGTGTAAAAATATGGTATATCATGGTTGTGGATTCTCTACAGGTCACAATTCTTATCCGATTTTGACGAAAAGTCACATTTCTAGGTTGTGTACCGTCACACCGTAATCATTGTCGGCTTCGAATTTCATGAATATCAGACTGGAACTGACCAACAAAATGGCTGCTCCCAATACAGTATGAAATACAGGACTTAATGATGTATGAAAAATCACTTTCGATATTCCTTGTTGTCTATCCATCTCTCAAAAATGTGGGTGTATCCTGCCTGGCAGTGCCAGCCTATCTTATAATAAGCAGTGCCTAGATGGTAAGCTAAGATTTCTATTCTGCAGAGAAAAGGCGCAAGTGTCATTTCAGATACGAAATTCTATGTGGATTTTTAAAATGAGATTGACAAGACTTGGGCGTATTAACCAAATTGCACTTATTGTTAAATAAACTGTTAAACGCTTACTTATTGTTAAATAAACAATAATGTATGGAATAAATAAGTTTTACACTTTGATTTTTGTTGATTACCGATCACGAACGAGATTAGTTCACGGCTGTATATAAGTATTTTTGAATTAGCGTTTTAATTTAAATTTTAGGTCAGTTCACCGATGTTTTAGTAATAAAGTATATCGCATTGTTTAATTAGTTCCCCGAAATTGAATTGGCTACGATGATGTAATAACAAAAAGCGAATTGTATACATTGATAATTACATGAATATGAATCATTTAAAATATAACACAATCTGTTAAAATATTAAGAATAATAGAAAGAGCGTCACATGGAATTTCACTAAATTTACATGAATTACAATCCGAAGTCATTGTTTTAGTGTAGTAACTTTTTGTCAGGTATCACAGCTGTTTAACCATTTAATGATTTGTGTCTATATGAACTTTAAGCTAATTTTAGAAAACCATTGGTTTTTAAAGAATTGTTTCATACAATTTAAAGAAATTTCTCTGGTGAATCGGGGTAGCCATTTTCCCGGAAGGTGACATGTAATTCCTACGCGCGAAATTTCTCGTTTATTTGCGTCGTACGCCTTTTGATTTTACGTGCCTAGATGACCGAATCACTTAAAAATATACCCACGCGTAGAAAAATATATCTTTACAAAAACTTGAATTTGTTCGTTTAGGATCCAATTTTGTATACGCCCACATGGAAATGTGGTCGTATATTGCCGTTGCCCCCGTCCGTCTGTCCGTCCGTCCGCTCTCCAGTAGGTATACTTACGGGGACTTTACACAGTATATGGGTTACTTGTGGGATTTTTGGTCACTTACGGGGTGCACCACGGAAGTGATGATGCAAAAGTGTGTTTAAATGATATTTGTGGGCTGCTGAAAGAATATGGGAAAATCACCCCTCAATTATTACGGACGAAATTTTAATCGGACAAACTGAACGGACGGATGGTTTATTACCGTGAATCTCAGCTCAAAATGGGAGTTATCTCTCTTAAACGACTTGTTAAGCAAGACTATTGGATATGCATGCGCAGTAGAACGAAGCGTGAGTACTGCTAGTCTCAATCAGTCAGACAGATAAATTCCGTATGCTGAAGACTATGTAATTCTGGGAGTCCGAGACTAGACTATATGACGTCAATGACAGCAGTACACGGCATACTACTGGGGTTATACTCTGTGGTATTTTCTACGCCATTTTTAGCTGATTTCGCGGTTGAACCTGAAGATTAATGGTAGATCAAGCATTAGTTAAATAAAGAGAGAGGTAATGTATTTTTTAATCCGTGTCCAAGCAGACACGCATTGTTATAAGTTTGCCAAATTCTGTTGAGGCCAATTCAACTTACAGAGTCAGAGATCCGAATCGCCATTTTGTTTGTTCGACATTCCGAGTGATTAATTTATCACAGAAATATGGATTATGAATAGACATGTTAGGTTTGTCGATTTAGTTCTTTATTTAGCAAAGGCTATTCCTGTTTCTGTAATCGACTTAATGATAATTGAGCTGTTGATTATGCCATTAAAAATAGGGAGCAGGGCGTTTCACCCCATTACCCTTTCCCCCGGGCTGTTTCATCCCACAATTACACGGTTCTTTTCATCCCACAATTACACGGGTCGTTTCATCCCACTTATATGGGTCTGTTTCACCCCACAAAATAAAAAAAAAAACAAAACAATTATTACGTATTTTAAATATCTTTTTTCGTACATTAACAAAAATAACAATATGATATCAGTGTTTCACGTTTGACGCGAGTGATAGTCCGCATTTTCGCAAATCGAGCCAACGTCTAAATAGAAGAGCTTTTTATTGCTGTCCGCCGACGATAAAATCGCTCTCATCACATTTTACATATTTGTCAAAAAATGAACCCCTGAACTGCAAATGAAGCTCCATGTTAAACAATCTTCGAATAATTGTCCTATGGAAATCTTTCTTTTGGCCCGAAGAAAAATATCGCTAAATTTGGTTTTTTGTCAAAAGTGAAAATATTCCCTTTTTTAATCTATATAGTGGCAAGTAAATTTTTTTTGTTCATGTGAAAACATTACTTATTGTATATTATGGCAAACTAGGTAGCACACTACTAAAAGGTGTACATTTTTATTTTACAGGGTGTAAAGTATGGGCAAAACTACCTGGTGGTTGAAGTTCATAATGCTGGTAATTTAACAGTATGTGTTGTTAACTGTCAATCTGATGATTCAGAGTAAGTATTTTGCATAGTGATCAGTGAGAGCCTCATCCATCTCAACGGTGTTTCATATTGAAGTATGGCGATTAAAATTAAAAGAGAAAGGAGTTTGATCAGAACACCCTTTATTTGAGATGGATTTGTTTCTCTGAAACATAAGCTCTTTGTTCTTTGACTTTAGATTTAGTGTCAGTAGTAAGAGTGTTTTTTCTTTTAAAACATTTGCTTTAAAGAGACTGGTTTGGATAAAATTTAGTAATTAGTTTCAAGTATGTGTTATAATTTTATTTCCGTTGTATGATCTTTTTCAGTAAGCTATATTATAAGTAACTAAATCTTAAACTCAATATTATCTATAATTTTTGACATTAACAACATGAAATATCATTTAATTGGTTTATTTCAATCAATATTGGTGTAAGCATACCGCTACCGCAAAAATATGATATGCTTTCATTTAAATGTACTTTTTGACCAATTGCAGGATACTGATACATTTAAAATGTTCACCAACAAGAAATTGGAGAACATTCAGCTAGATGGTAAGTACTGATTTTCTTGTTGAAGTTGTCTTCATACATAAAGATCTCTGAAAACCAAATCTGCAATAAATATCATTTTGAACAAATAGATGAACATGCCACATGTGACGTAGCGCATGCTCGCTCTTTCGTGAAAAGCTGGTTCATTTTCAGATGTTTGTGTCACGTACATAAATGCCATGTTATATAATTTCTCAGTTCTTGCGATGTAGGAATAGTTATTTTTTTATTTGATTGCCGTTTTCAAATAACCACCTGTAATTTATATCTTCGTGGTGAACCACTGAAAACATTAGGTGAAAATATTATGAATGGGTTGACTTCTAATGTTCAATAATATTTTACTTATAGATACTATGCAGATGAAAATACTGATGAGAAGAATTTTATACATAAGATTGAAATGGAGGATTTTATTGAACCAACTACAAAACTACCCAAACGTAATGATACGAGAACCAAGTGGACAAAAGAAGGGGAAGAAGAAATAAGAATAACATTTAGACACTATTTTGAAAAAAAATAAGACCGAAACCAGCTGCTTGTTAAAAAGCCACCGAGAAGAGTCAAAAAATGACTTTATTTGTAAGCTTTTGAAAGAAACCTTAAAAAATCCCAAATAATCCGGATAATAAGAGTGTAACACTAATAGCAGAAATTTCATACTTTTTTGCCTGCCAATTCAAAATGTATCCGGGTTTAAGTTTTAGAATAGTAATGTATATAGAAATATCACGTTTCTTCAAAAAAATGTTTAAACATGTGGCCATCTGCACTTATAAGGTTTAAATAATGATTGAAAGCATTTTTAGTTTTGTACTCCAAAGATTATCTTGGAAATGAATCACTATTGCTTAAGTTGCATAGGTAGCACAAAATAGAGGCTCATTAATTGAACAAATACGTAACTAACCATAAAAAATATTGGCTTTTTTGGTTACAATAGAATTACATTTTCGCTTTTTGATATTTATTGAAACATTCTGTATACCGCACTTTGAACAAATATCTAAAAACTAACTTTTCTGTTTGGGTTAGAAATGGACAATAAAAAATATGCCAGATGACCTTTTGATCTAGATACCAGCAAAATCATGTAAATAAAAATTGAGTTCTATTCAAATATATATGATATTATGTCAGCAAAATCATGTTAATAAAAATGAGTTGTATCCAAATATATGTGATTTTATGTTCATCTTTTAACATGCAGAAGAGAAAACATGTATATGTATCACCACATTGGAAAAATCGTGCTCATTAGTGAGTGTTAGAAATAGATTCAAATATGATTAAGCAGGATACATTAATGACATCTTGATACCATCATTTTGATATCCATCGGATGGATTATCTGGTCTGTTAGCTGTATTATCATCAAATATGTTTATAAACAGAATTAGTGAGCTTTTTGACCGAAATTAAAGTCGAATTTCAACTAATTTGTGGGTTTCTAGCTAGAAATTAAAGTTGTTTTTTTTTACCAACGAATAGTGGGTTGTTTGCCAAGCTTGAGGGGTAGTATATATGACATGTAATGGCCCGTAATTGATTAAATTGTGGGCTCATTTTTCTGAAATTTAGCGGGCTCTTGCCCAAAATTCGATATTTTAGCTTAGGTGTGGGATCCAAGGAATAACGCCCTTCGTCCTGTCCCGAAAAAAGGAAACACCACGGAGATATGGTCTCAATAGATGTCAATAAATACAAATTCGAGCGAACATATTTTTTGGCCTTCAAATTGTCATCTATGTAAAGCTCTGATTTGCATTCTATTAAAGATAATGGACTGTAGTTTGGAGAGTTACCTCTTCGGGGATGCATGTATTAATTTCAAGGTCGTCGGATGACTAGAAGGGTCAAGGCAGTGCGTTTCATCTATGCATAGGTTGGCCGTGCTATATCGCTCAATTGAGCATGTATCAACCATTATATTTTTATAAATATTTCAGACTGATTGGTCAACAATTAAGAGATTCAGAGGAGGCCCAGTTCGGCTTATTCGCGTCGTAGGCTTCGTGCAGAATGTCTATGCATATGTAGCAGCCCTTATATTTTTGGAAATATTGGAACTAGGAAGCTGAAATCTTCAGAGCATCATCCTGCATGTATTCCTTGGTAGACCGGACAATTTCAGATTGATTGGTGAAAAATTAAGAGATTCCCAGACAATTCAATTCCGTGTATTTTGAGCGCGTTACGCCTCTTATTTCTGAACTATTTGGACTGATTAATATCCTTCCCGTAGGAATATTGCCTTGAAATTTTTACAGAATTTTCGCACTGCACAGACATCGTTCCCGTGGTCGAATCGGGTTCAAAAGAGAATGTAGCCTTTGATTCTAGCTATCATATATCTAAAGGGGAAGTGTGTTCGACCCCGGGAAAATGGTCAATAAATTCGAATCCCACCCAAAACATCAAAGATTTTTTTAATAAAAAAAATTGCCGTATTTCATCGAATTTTTATTGTTCTTAATATCGGATATTTTTCTCCTTTTATTATGTGATAGATAGCACCCCTGCGCAACCAACCGCTAGAAAGGATGCCTCAGCAGTCAAAATCGTAAAAAATGACCGATTTTGGTTTTTGATCCCGCAAACATGTTTACCGTAAATTTAAAAATTTTATTTTTATACGTCCACATTCATAATGTGAACGTATTATGCCGTCGCCCCTGTCTGTGTGTGTGTGTGTGTGTCTGTGGTTCGCCTACAGGGCGCAATTCTTCATGGATTTTCTTCAAACTTGGTATACTTATTCCTTATACCCCAAGGAAGATCCCTATTGTTTTTGGGGCATGCCCGACCCCCAGGGGCCGGGCCACGCCCATTTCTAGTATTTGTTTGTTTGTCGTCTACAGGCCACATTTCTTAACTTATAATCTTGAAACTTTGCATACACATTCTTTGTACCCTAAGGAACATCCCTATCGTTTGGGGTGTATGCCCCACCCCCAGGGGCAGAGCCACGCCCATTTTCTTTTCGTGTGTCTTTGTGTCGCCCTGGATTTTCTTCAAACTTGGTATACGTATTCCTTATACCTTAAGGAAGATCCCTATTGTTTTTGGTACATGCCAAACCCCGTGTGTCTGTGTGTCACCTACAGCCCACAATTCTTAATCGATCGTCTTGAAAACTTTTTTTTATACTTATTCCTTATACCCTAAGGCTGACCACTATTATTTTTGGTGCATGACGGACCCCCTGGGACAGAGCCACGCCCAATGCTTTTGTGTCTTGTGTTCGCCTACAGGATGCAATTCTTAACAGATCCTTTTAAAACTTTACAAACCTATTCCTTATACCTTAAAGATGACCCCTATTGTTTTTGGTGATTTCCTAACCCCCAGGGGCAGAGCCATGCCCATTTTTACTTCGTGTCTATGTGTGTTGTCTACAGGCCACGATTCTTAATGGATCGTCTTTAAATTTGGTATATGTATTCCATATAGCCTAAGGACGTCAACTGCATGTCCCGACTCACACAGGCAAGACACGACCAATTTTTGTGTTTGTCGTTTACAGGCCGCAATTCTGAATGAATCAGCTTGGTACTTGGTTTATGTATTCCTTATAGCCTGAGGGCGTCCACTATTGATTTTGATGAATGTCCCGACCCCCAGGGGCAGATCCACGCCCACTTTTTGCCTTTAGTGTTAGGAAGGCACAATTCTGAATGGATTATCTTGGTATAGTTATTCCTTATACTCTAAGGACGGCAACTATTAATGTTGGTGCACGACCCTCAACGCTAAACAAACCAAACGCCTAGCCTTCTTGACAAAGTACCATATCAATCAAAGCAGGAATGTGGACGTATATTGTAGCGTTAGCGTTATGTTAAAGGATAATGTGCACGATACTATAGCCTATCACATACGGAAGAGGCGATAAGATCTCTTTGCAGTAACAATTTTACAAAAAATTAAAACCGCATTAAATTTGTGAAGAAAGGGTTTTTTTTTTTTCTATTTTTTTTTTCATCGGATCAAAATGGGAGTAAGGTTCCAGCGCTACGCTTGTGCGAAGGTAAAATCCAACTAACTAAAAACGTCGCTAAGAAGGAACCAGAATTTTTTTTTAAAGTGTGACCGGGACCATAGCAAAGGTACCCAGTGAGTGTCAAGTGTGTGTGTGCATGAAAATAAGGGCGTGTGTGGTACGCATGCGAGCGCGCGTATTTTATTTTTTACCCAATTTTCCTCCGGAAAACGGCCCGTACTCAGGGGTGGGCAGGAGTGTTGGGTACCTGCCCATAAAATTTGGTGACGATTGGGCGTCATGAAGGGTCAAGGCGGGTGTTTGTACAGGGGTGCCCGGTAGCCGAATTCCGACAGTCCATTTTTAATTGAATATCCTGAATAATTCTTTTAAAAATGAATAAATCTGTTCGAAATTTCGGCTACCCCCCCATTTTGAACCCTTGCAAATCAAATCTCTCAAAATTAAAATCAGTGCATCCTATGATTTTTTTTTCATTTTGGTACCCCTGGGAAAATGGCCCTCCCTCGACTTCCGGAAGTCGAAACTGGAAGTCCTTGGTATGAACAGATACCCAATGTCCCAGACTAGGTACCCAGTGAATTTCACGTCGTGGTGAGCAACCGTGCACGCAACTTTCGTTTTTTGGCCGGCAGGAATTAGGTCGAGTAGGGTTCAGATCCGACACTTGCTTACCTATAATTCCACTTTTAAGGGAGAACTTGAATAAAATCGGAACCCCCTGGCCGATCCAGCCCGCTCTTTAAATTTCACGGGCATATTGTCCATAGGGGATGAGTTATGGGCTTTTTCTAGGGGCACCGAAATCCAAAAATCGTTTTTTTCCGTTTTCGACGATTTTTCAATAGGATTATCGCTACGCCCGACCCTTCCAAAGAACGGATCGACCCCAAATTTTCAGTGCAGGTACATCACCACATTGGTCATCTCTGGTGACCGAGTATGTGCCCCTTTTCGGAGCAAAATTCTAATAATTTGGGCTAAAAATCCAAATACACTTGTCCGTTTGCTTACAACATCCGTAGCTTCGGGGGTTTCAACTTGAAATTTCACTGGGTACCTACCCTAGGACATTGCCCATATCACCTCTTCCGGTTCCGGCATCCGTAAGTCGAGGGGTGGCAATTTTTCCGAGGTTACCGAAATGATTTCTTTTTTCGAAAAATCGTAGAATACTTCGATTTTAATTTTGAGACCAGATTCGGATGGCCTAGGAATTAGGCCTAAGCCACCTAAACTGGGAAAAGAAAACACATTTGGGTTAACATCCCTAGAGGGAATTAGGTCGAGTGGGGTTCTGACCCGACACTTGCCTTACCTATAATTCGACTCTAACGGGTGAACTTGATTAAAAGGACTTGGTCAAATGACTATCATGGACCATTTTTATCCACTTCCACAGAAAATTTGCGAGGGCACAACGTGGCGCGCAAGGTCGATTTAGTGGGGGTAGCCGCAAGGACAAGTTGCGCGGAAGAACTGAAAAAGTTACAACAATAATTAATGAAATAAGACGTTTTGGGGCCCCTGAGCCCCAAGTGACCGCGTCAGTGCTTTAGAGTATGGGACCGGGTGCGTGGGACTCTTCCCCACAAAAAACCGCCAGAATTCCTCATAACTTTGTCACTTTTACCCCTCAATTCCCGTCCGAAAACGTATCGCGCAAGTAGCGTTCGTACCCCCACGAAGCCCGCAAGTCAGAAATTGCACAACTATAGCTACGGGAGTACGTCCGTCCGTCCATCGTCCACAAATTCTTGTGAACGCTCTAGAGGCTAAAGTTAATATCTGATTGACTTGAAATTTATACACGGTGTTTAAGGTCGTGAGACGAAGAAGCCTATTGATTTTCAGCGATATCCGATAATTACTACCAGAGTTATGACCCTTGATCACTTGGAAAAATCTTGTGAACGCTCTAGAGGCTATAGTTAATATCCGATTGACTTTAAATTTATACACAGTGTTTAAGGTCATGAGACGAAAAAGCCTTTTGATTTTCGGTGATATCTGATAATTACTGCCAGAGTTATGACCCTTGATCACTTTGAAAAATCTTGTGAACGCTTTTAGAGGCTAAAGTTAATATCCGATTGACTTTAAATTTATACACAGTGTTTAAGGTCATGAGACGAAGAAGCCTATTGATTTTCGGTGATATCCGATTATTACTACCAGAGTTATGACCCTTGATCACTTTGAAAAATCTTGTGAACGCTCTAGAGGCAAAAGTTAATATCCGATTGACTTTAAATTTATACACAGTGTGTAAGGTCATGATAAGAAGAAGCCTATTTATTTTCAGCGATATCCGATAATTACTGCCAGAGTTATGACCCTTGATCACTTTGAAAAATCTTGTAAACGCTCTAGAGGCTAAAGTTGATATCCGATTGACTTTAAATTTATACACACTATTTACGGTCATGATACGAAGAATCCTATTTGATTTTCAGTGATAATTTCTGGCAGTTGATCACTTTGACAAAGGCCTTGAGACAAACCATCAAAACTATTCTAATCATTTCTGATAATTATTTAATGGGCTATTACTCGTAATAAGATTATCATGTGTTGTAAATGTTCTCCTTACTGAGAAACAATATGCGACAACCCTTGTTGACTGCCCGGACCATTTAGCTGTTGTGGGCGTATGTTTCGTTGCCTGGCAAACTATCTTTATCTCAGCGAGTTGACTTTGACTCAAGGATCATTTTCATACGTCCACATTCATAATGTGAACGTATTATGGGGTTGCCCCTGTCTCTGTGTGTGTATGTGTGTGTGTGTGTGTCTGTGGTTCGCCTACATGGCGCAATTCTTCATGGATTTTCTTCGAACTTGGTACACTTATTCCTTATACCCCAAGGAAGATCCCTATTGTTTTTGGTGCATGCCCGACCCCCAGGGGCAGAGCCACGCCCGTTTCTAGTATTTGTTTGTTTGTTGTCTACAGGCCACATTTCTTAACTTATAATCTTGGAACTTTGCATACACATTCTTTGTACCCTAAGGAACATCCTTATCGTTTGGGGTGTATGCCCCACCCCCAGGGGCAGCGCCACGCCCATTTTCTTTTCGTGAGTCTTTGTGTCGCCTACAGGGCGCAATTCTTACTGGATTTTCTTCAAACTTGGTATACATATTCCTTATACCCTAAGGAAGATCTCTATTGTTTTTGGTGCATGCCAGACTCCCAGGGACAGAGCCACGCCCATTTCTAGTATGTATTTGTTTGTCGTCTACAGGCCACATTTCTTCACTTATAATTTTGAAACTTGGCATACACATTCTTTGTACCCTAAGGAACATCCCCCTGGGTCAGAGTCACACCCATTTTCTTTTCGTGTGTCTTTGTGTCGCCTACAGGCCGCAATTCTTATTGGATTTTCTTTAAAACTTTGTATACTTACTCTTTTTACTCTAAGGATGATCCCTATCGTTTGGGGTGCATGCCCAACCCCCAGGAGCAGAGCCACGCCCATTTTTTTTTGTATGTGTCTCTGTGTCGCCTAGAAGCCGCAATTCTAACTGGATTTTCTTAAAACTTTGTATACTTACCTTAAGGATGATCCGTATTGTTTTTTGGTGCATGCCCGACTCCCAATGGCAGAGCCACGCCCATTCCTTGTATTTATTTGTTTGTCGTCTACAAGCCACATTTCTTAACATATCATCTTGAAACTTTGTAACCTAAGGAACATTTCTATCATTTGGGGTGCATGCCCAACCCCCAGGGGCAGAGTCACACCCATTTTCTTTTTGTGTGTCGCCTACAGGCCACAATTCTTAATCCGTCATCTTGAAACTTAAAATACTTATTCCTTATACCCTAAGGATGATCCCTTTTGTTTTGGGTGCATGCCCGAGCCCCGTGGGACAGCAACACCCATTTCTTGTATTTGTTTGTCTGTCGTCTACAGACTGCATTTATTAATGTATCATCTTGAAACTTTGAATACTTATTCTTGGTACCTTAGGGAAGATCCCTATTGTTTTTAGTGCATGCCCAACCCCAAGGGACAGTGCCACGCCCAGTTTTTTTTGTCTGTCTGTGTGTCACCTACAGTCCACAATTCTTAATCGATCGTCTTGAAAACTTTTTTTATACTTATTCCTTATACCCTAAGGCTGACCACTATTATTTTTGGTGCATGACGGACCCCCTGGGACAGAGCCACGCCCAATGCTTTTGTGTTTTGTGTTCGCCTACAGGATGCAATTCTTAACAGATCCTTTTAAAACTTTACAAACCTATTCCTTATACCCTAAAGATGACCCCTATTGTTTTTGGTAATTTCCAAACCCCCAGGGGCAGAGCCATGCCCATTTTTACTTCGTGTCTATGTGTGTTGTCTACAGGCCACGATTCTTAATGGATCGTCTTTAAACTTGGGATATGTATTCCATATAGCCTAAGGACGTCAACTGCATGTCCCGACTCACACAGGCAAGACACGACCAATTTTTGTGTTTGTCGTTTACAGGCCGCAATTCTGAATGAATTGGGTTGGTACTTGGCTTATGTATTCCTTATAGCCTGAGGGCGTCCACTATTGATTTTGATAAATGTCCCGACCCCCAGGGGCAGAGCCACGCCTACTTTTTGCCTTTAGCGTTAGGAAGGCACAATTCTGAATGGATTATCTTGATATAGTTATTCCTTTTACTCTAAGGACGGCAACTATTAATGTTGGTGCACGACCCTCAAGGCTAAACAAACCAAACGCCTAGCCTTCTTGACAAAGTACCATATCAATCAAAGCAGGAATGTGGACGTATATTGTAGCGTTAGCGTTACGTTTATTTTATAATCAGCACAGGTATATGAACACAAAAGTGAATAATGAAATTAATTTTGTTACAGTATAACATTTATCAATAATTCATCCACACTAACAGTTATTTTCAGTTTTGTGTCACCAAACAGTTACAGTTTTGTAATGAACTGGGGTAAACCCCCAGTTTACGAACCACGCTTGTTAATCTTAGATTTTAAAATGAAATAACTCAAGACGTGATAAATTATGTCTTCTTCAAGATATTAAAACCGGAGAAGAGAGCGTACAAATTACTTGTGTTTCCATTCTTGGTAGCTACGTTTCTTCTACACAGTCTACATAAAATTTTACTTTGACCAGTATCGTTTACGTCAATCCGAAATAGGCCCTAATGCCGAATCTGGCTGGTACAGTTTCTCTTCGGGACTCAGAAGTGGTCGCTTCAACTTCCAATTTCAACTATGTCGTCTGCCATTTTGTAAATCTACTGATAGCTATAGACATCGACGACCAGCCGCAACTTTACAAATTGAAATTGAACATTGATAATCAAGACTAGATAAATGCCAAAAATAGCATCGGTTTTTTATTTTCACTTTCGACATTTTTGTTGTCTCGATGTACCAGCCACGAGATCTCATTGTATACTGTGTGACTGGACATCGACTGGTCCGGATTTAAATATGTATATTTCTAATTAGTCCAATTAACTTTAGTTATTCGGAGGTTTCTAAAGCAAGTTCGGGACTAAATTAAGAGAATATTGCAGTGCATACCACGGTATATAGCATCAAACGATATATTGGAATATTGCGTTTTTTCTGAGGGTCTTAAAATTACCGTCAATATAATTTCCATACCGCGATATATTGATTTATCGAAATTACCGTCCAGCCCTACAACTGATCGTGATCTGAATATCAAATGCATCATTTTGACTTGTTTCCTGTTTCTACTGATTGGAAGTTTCACATAAAAATGTGTGCGTAAAAATATTGGCAGTTTGACCTAGATAGTTAACTATAGTCACAATAGTGGGTTTTTCATAATTAGACATCCTTTTGCCAATTTTACGTGTACATGCCTTAAATAGTGAGAACGTGCTCGTTTGTTAACGCTGATGAAGGTTAAACGTTTATTATAAGACTGGCACAGTAAGAATAGTGACCGTATGTCTTCCGTCGTAAAGCAAACCTTATCATCAGTTTAGAAGTTTACTTGGAACTAAATTAAACATGTTAAAGTGATTATAGATAAATTTAAAAGATTAACCCTTTGAACAAAGACAGTCGTTATACCCTTTAAACATCACAATAGGTAAAGTTAACCCTTCATGGGTATTATTTGATAACTTGTGTACCATAGGTGATACACGTATACTATATTATGTAAAATATACTCAGCCAAATTAAAAACTTGACACTGATGAATTTCAACAAATTTTATTTTTGGTAAGTCAAATAAATTTGATCACGTGACTATTGAGCATATAAAGATGAAAAACACGTGCAAACAGAAATTTGTGAGGTCAATCGATGCTAGTTTGCTTAAACTGAACACGCACATGTAACTTGAACTGGAAAAACAAATTAAAATTGTTATTTTCATCATTGTTAGAAAATGCTGCGCCTTTCAAATGTAGAACGTCTACGTGCTATAGGTAGGCTCTATGCTGGTCAGTGTGTGGTCACTGTTGCAAGAGCCTTAAATTTTTCACGCCAGACAATAATTAATCTTAGAATGAGGGTGCTTTTGCCGACTACCCAAGGGCGGGAGCGCCACGTGTGACGTCACTCCAGGAAGATCAAATCATATGATTATGTCATCTTAGAAACAGATTTGTCACTGCAACCTCCACATGTTTGGTGGAAGGGTAACTGCACAAACTGTTCGAAATCGCTTGCAGACTGCTGGTCTTCGAGGTCGGAGGCCCTATAATGGACCAATATTGACACCTCTTCATCGCCGTAACCGACTTGTGTGGGCCACAAGACACATAAGATTTACTCAAAGACAGTGGAATTTGGTTGTCTTTAGTGACGAACCTTGATTCACTTTGAGATTTGCTGATGGCAGGGTCCGAGTATACCGCAGAGTAGGTGAAAGTTACGCTCAAGTATGTGTCAGAGAAGTTGACCGATTTGGCGGCGGCAGCGTCATGGTTTGGGGTTCTTTTTGTGCACATGGACGTTCTCCTTCCGTTTATGCAGAGACATGGGCCTGGACTAACATTTCAACAAGACAATGCTCGACCCCATACGGTAATTGCTACCCAGAATTTTTTAAGAAATGCCCGTGTCCAGGTCCTGGATTGGCTGCTCTTAGCCCCGACCTTAATCCTATTGAACACATCTGGGTCGACATGTTCGTCAGCAAGTGAATCCACCACAGATGTTGCAGGACCTTCAACATGCTCTTGCTGAGAAGTGACGACGTCTTCCTCGGGTAGTGTTTACTATTGTTCTGAGATCCATGAGGAGACGTTGTGTGGCAGTACGAGACGCTAGAGGAGGCCACAAGCGTTACTAAACACTTTATTCCGATTGTTCTCCAAGTCTGTGAATTTCATTTTGGGGGTTACTGTGACATCACAAACGTTATCAATGTCAAGGACTTTGGGCGAGACATATTCTTGCTTTCTGTTGATGTCAAGGTCGTCTGTGCACAACATAACACTAAAATAGTTGCCTTAATCCAAATATTAAAAAATCTAGTCCCAATATCCTGAGTGTCAAGTTTTTAATTTGGCTGAGTATAATATGACATATTGAACTCTGATCAAGTTGTAAGATAACAATAAAGACGAGAGATTTTCTACTGCCATATTAAATTTAAAACAATTATTTTAAAGAACAAAAATATCTATACTATATCACTAGTGATCATTACCGACTGCTCAGATGATTTTATTTTTGTAGTGTGAAGCATACACCTATCGATTTTCATCATTTGTCAACATTTTCTTTTTTATGTTGAGGAAGGTAGAATTCTTTTGGACCATGCCCTCTCTCTGTGTTTCGTCAATCCAACAACCTGCATGTCAACAATTTTCAGCTTTGAGCTTTGTCTGTGCATGTATTCATCTGTTAAATAAGGAGAAAACCCCTAATTTTGTTTCAGATTATACCTGTCGTGTTGGTGTTTTCTCAGGCATTAAAACTTAAAAGGGCTATCTTTTTCGATGTGAAACTTTGGGACAATTAGAGGATTAGCCCTATCATTTTTCCTTGTTATCTATCGATCTCATGTAGGCATTTCTTCAACCACTTGTTATAGATTATGGTGAACATTCATTATTTGCTTTTATAATGCTGACATCAAAGGCTTTCAATTCCGGCCGACTCATTGAGCTACTGCTTCATTTCTTGGTACTGACTATTATATATTTTTTTACCTATAGGGTGTTAAAGGAAGAAGTGGTAGTGGTCCTGGTGGTATTTTTGGTTTTGGACAATCAACAGCTAAAATAATTAAAGAAGATATTGGTGTTAAATTCAGGTAGAGGTTAACTAGTAATCAGGGCCCTGTTTCACAAAAATCGCTTAAATTAAAAGGCGTTTCGCGTAGATCGATTGTCACTTAAATGCATTTTTATACGCCCACATTGAAATGTGGTCGTATATTGTCATTGCCCATGTCCATCCAGGCTGAAGTTAATTTATACACAGTGTTTAAGGTCATGAGACGAAGAGGCCTATTGATTTTCAGCGATTTCCAATAATTACGGCCAGAGTTATGGCCCTTGATCACTTATAAAAATCTTGTGCCCCGTCTTGAGGCCAAAGTTAATATCCCAATGACTTTAAATTGATATACAGTTTTTAAGGTCATGAGACAAAGAAGCCTAATGATTTTCAGCAATTTCCGATAATTACTGTTGGAGTTATGGCCTTGATCTTGTGGATGCTCTAAAGGCTAAAGTTAATATCCGATTGACTTTGAATTTATACACAGTGTTTAAGTCATGAGACGAATAAGCCTGATTTTCAGCGATATCAGATAAGACTTAGAAGTTATGACTTAGAAAAATCTTGTGGACGGTACAGGGTGTAGAGGCTAAAGTTAATATCCAATTGACTTTAAGTTTGTTCACAGTGTTTAAGGTCATGAGATGAAGAATCCTATTGATTTTCAATAATTTCCGATAATAAGATTTTCATGTGTTGTAAACTTTCTCCTTACGGACAAAAGAAAACATATGCAACAACCCTTGTTAGGCCTGCAGCCAACTTTTTTAGCTAGCTTAGAAACACAATTCCGCTACATGGTCCTCCCAAATAATTATCTATACATTTTCGGAAAGCCTATGAATAAATGCTATATTTGTCCCCCGCCTTTCGGAGAAAGTTGGGGGACTATTAAAATGGGTTCGTCCGTCTGTCTGTCTGTCTGTCTGTCTGTCACTCTTTTTGGGACACAATAACTCTCTTCCTAATTGAGCTAGAATGTTCAAACTTGGTGTATGTGTTTATTAGGTCAATGCCTTGATGGAGTTCGAAGATGAGCATTTTCCGCTTAGGGTAAGCAGAGATAAGCAATTTGATTGGTTGATGCTTTGGGACACGATAACTTTAGTTCTAATTAAGTGAGAGTGATGAAACTTGGTGTATAGTTTCATTACAGTAATACCTTGACTAAGTTCGATAATGAGCATTTTCTGCTCAGGGTAAGCACAGCAATTTGATTGGTCGAGACTCTGGAACACAATAACTCTCCTTTAAATTGAGTTAAAATGTTCAAACTTGGTGTATATGCTTATAAGGTCAATGCCTTGATGGAGTTCAAAGATGAGCATTTTCCGCTTAGGGTAAGCAGAGATAAGCAATTTGATTGGTTGATGCTTTGGGACACGATAGCTTTAGTTCTAATTAAGTGAGAGTGATGACACTTAGTGTATAGTTTCATTACAGTAATACCTTGACTAAGTTCGATAATGAGCATTTTCTGCTCAGGGTAAGCAGAGCGATACGCAATTTGATTGGTCGAGACTTTGGAACACAATAACTCTCCTTCTAATTGAGCTAAAATGTTCAAACTTGGTGTATATGCTTATTAGGTCAATGCCTTGATGGAGTTCGAAGATGAGCATTTTCGGCTTAGGGTAAGCAGAGATAAGCAATTTGATTGGTTTATGCTTTGGGACTTGATAACTTTAATTCTAATTAAGTGAGAGTGATGAAACTTGGTGTATAGTTTCATTACAGTAATACCTTGACTAAGTTCGATAATGAGCATTTTCTGCTCAGGGTAAGCAGAGCGATACGCAATTTGATTGGTCGAGACTTTGGAACACAATAACTCTTCTTCTAATTCAGTTAAAATGTTCAAACTTGGTGTATATGCTTATAAGGTCAATACCTTGATGGAGTTCGAATATGAGCATTTTCCACTTAGGGTAAGCAGAGATAAGCAATTTGATTGGTTGATGCTTTGGGACACGATAACTTTAGTTCTAATTAAGTGAGAGTGATGAAACTTGGGGTATAGTTGCATTACAGTAATACCTTGACTAAGTTCGATAATGAGCATTTTCTGCTCAAGGTAAGCAGAGAGCGATACGCAATTTGATTGGTCGAGAGTAGTCGAGACTTTGGAACACAATAACTCTCCTTCCAATTTCCAATTGAGTTAAAATGTTCAAACTTGGTGTATATGCTTATTAGGTCAATGCCTTGATGGAGTTCGAAGATGAGCATTTTCCGCTTCGGGTAAGCAGAGATAAGCAATTTGATTGGTTGATACTTTGGGACAAGATAACTTAGGTTCATCTTGATTAATTATTTTTATGCCAATACCAGGGTTCTTAATCCATTTTGAAATCAACCGGCCAAGGGTAAGCCTCACGGATAGTCGTATTTTCAACAACAGACATTTTGGTTTATGCATACTTTATTCACGTTAATAATTGCATAACGTATTTCGAATAATAATAGCTTAAACTTCGAATAAAGAAAACCTTTGTTGTAATTGCATACATGTATTTATACATCGATAATAATATCGAAATTTATAGTCAAATTTCAGCAACTTGCATAATGCATATTCCTACTTTCGCTTTCATCCAACCAAACGGAAGTTTTAATTTAGTAAAAAGAAAAACTACCAGTAAATATAAATATGTTTTTATACAATTGTATTATTGTGATCACTTGTCAATATATAAAAATAAAAAGAATGTAATATCAATAATAGCAAATTAGCACAAATTAGTTTCTGTGTATAGTCGGAACTCGGAAATATGCCGAGGTTTGTCGAGTGATGCCATACGTGCGAAATGTCACGTGGCCAATTGTCATGATCGGCTATTACTTGACATAATAATTATATACGGGTCAGTAGGTTATTACCAGATTTACTCAACGCTAACATGATAATAATAATTATTAATAGATAATAGACGAGATCAGTAGGTTATTACGTGACTTAAAAAAGAAGACAAAATTAATAACTTACGAGACCAAATTTTTTCTATGAAATTTTGTCAAACGAAAGCCATTTGAAAGTAGTTAACCATTCGGAATTAAAATGTCCCCCGTACTTCGGCTTTGGTTGACCTATATTGGACGTGTGAGTTTTTCCGACTTCTGGAACTTCCAATGACGACGTGCATGCTTGAAGTTCAAGGTCAATGCCGCCATCACTATCGTCGGCTAAAACTCGTTTACATTTTCTATTGTCATTCTGCGAGGTGTTCAAGTACTTCAACAATGTGTTAGATATAAATGAATGAACCGACATTGGATTGTATACTTTTTTTTACTTGATTGACTCAACTAATTAAGTTGTTTATTTAGGAAATGAGCCGATACGGATTGAAGCCGAAGGTATTCATATTGTATTGACTGACTCTTTGATGGGTTTCTTAATCGACAAGTAATAATTAACTCTTTGTTATCGGCCGAAAGTTGATTGATTAATGATACCATAGTGGCCGGTTCATTGTTTTACAAACCGGCTAGATTAAAGATCAATCGGCTAAAGCCGACAAAAAACAGCCGATTAAGATCCGTGGCCAATACAATGACTGCATTCTCATTTAGTAATGGATTCGACAGTAACAGTGTATAGAAACGATTGACTTGGACACGAGGACCCTTTCCCTTGGCCAGAGGGGCCCTTTTGTCCGCCTTTAGGGTCCCCCTAACTAGGGTACATTTTCATTTTTCTCGTTAGTTTTAGCATTTTTCTTTATAAAACACTTTTGGATGACACTTTGTGTACAGTTTGATTGCTCGATACATTTGAAAAAAATAAATGTGCGATTAATTAATATGTGTCTTCTTTTTATTTTGGGATTTCGGCGGGGGACATCAGCCTCACTGTTGGCTTGTTCTACTAACAATTCTGAAGTTGACATAAAATTAAATATTTGCGAAAACACTTGATGCCTTCAGTCTTGGCAAGGAACAGTTTATTGGTTAAATGTTGATGTAAGCAAAAATGCTGCTGGTTTTGTATGACACAAGACCGGGTGATGGCATACATGCCCAATAATTATTTTGTTAGTAGTATGTCACACTTTGTACCGTGGAATCTCGGCTAAATAGCGTTAATTTCTAATCTGTGTAGAATTATTCATAAATATGGTTGAATTTCGGCTAATAGTATTCAATATCTACTTATATCCAATTTAAATCTCACTATCTAATTTTGATTACCAGGCGTCTAATTTACTAGTGTTAACTTTATTATTACGACTGTTCTGTAATTAGTTGGACTACACGAGCCGTGATTAAAACTAGTCATGGTGTCCAATTACGCAAGGTGTTCAATTTTTTTGTCAAACTTTCAATTTCAGATATTACAATGTGTTTAGTTGTGGGTCATCATTGAGTTTTGTCGCCGAATGTCTTATTTTGCCGCACGATGTTAAATTTGCTGAAAGGTGTTTAAATACTATGATAATTGTTGGTTTTAGTAGGCCTACTGACCTGTTGCAATACAGTGAAATATTTTTTAGGATTCATACGACGGCAGGTATCTGTATGCCTGTCATTGTCCGGGGATTATTTTTCAAGATCACTATTTTGGATATGATTAAAGATCAAATTACAAACATACATGTACATTTAAGTTAAAAACAAAATTCTGTATCTATGCTGGTATGAAGGGAAAGGTTGGGAACCAGGATGAACAGTTGTGCAATTATTTATTAAAGTAAAACGATCATTGAAAATCAAAATTAAACAGTTACTCTTCACATCAAATGTCATCAAAGTTAATCGTCATCAGTGTCACTTACATCAAATTCGGTCTCTTTAATAGTTTCTTTTTTCATTTTCACATTGACTAAACTGCACAAGACAACTTTGCTGAATGGCAAGTGCAGCGCCCACTGATACATTTCCCTGACTTGCACCCACATGATAATGATTCTAAAAAAAAACTATTACTTCAGGCGCAGTCGTCGAAGATGATTATTATTAGGTTTTCAGACTTTCGTCTGAAAGACTATTGTTTTTACTAAAATTATTATTATTATTATTATTTATCCCCGGAGCCTATTTCTCCATGATCGAAAACAGATATGGATCTGGAACCACATATTCTATCGGGAAACTAGGTGGTGGCTACTCATTAAATCACTTTTGAAACTTCTGCGCAGACCGGAAGTGACAGAATTTCGTGCGGTACCAAAAAATTAAAAAACGGCCGTAGATTCGTCAATTCTGTACATATTTTCATACAAATGACATTTTCGGAAACCCTGAGTCTTTTCTCGGACGATAGCAGTTGAAAATTTCGAAATTTTGAAACTTCGTCGCTGACTTCTAGCGTTCGAAAACTGAAAAAAAGAGACAAAAGAGACATTTTTGTTATTTTTCAAAATTTCACCTACATTTTTGGATACCTGAAGACCATCCGATACCAGAAATACAAGTTTCATTCTGAGTTATTGCCCTTTATTTTTCGATTTTTTTCGAATTTTCTGCCATTTTTCGAACCCTTATATTTTTTGGAAAGAATAATCCGATATTTCTGTAAGCTCTGGTACATAAAGCTATATAGTCAGACCTTTTTATAAAGCAATTTCAACAACGATCTGTAAAACGGAAGTAGTGGAAATAATGCCCGATATTTCGAAAAAAACGCAAAAAATGGGTGTTTGGGGGAAAAACCCGATTTCTCCGTCCAATATCAATGGATTAAACGAATTAAGCTTTCGTTGAGTGGCTCGGGGAATGGACTGTCGTATGATGCCCAATTTATACGGATACTATGACCAAGCAGCAAAATATGACACTCTGGAAATCAAGTATTTTCTGATTTGGAGCGTTTTTGGACGCCTTTATCTCGAAAACTGCTCCAGCGATTTTTCTTAAACTGTCTCTATCTAGAGACCTTTCGATAGTCTTGTGTATCAAACATTCCGTTAAGACTTTGAAATATTTGTAATAGGTCAAATACCGAACTGAAAATCGAAAAAAGTCGAAAAATCATGAAATTTTGAAAAAAGCTCTATAAATTTATTTTTTTTTACAGATTTTCAAAAAATATTTTTATATTTAGATAGCTCATCTAATGCCGATTCTAATAATGTATAATATGTATTCAGTTATTGAAATTTAATTTTCAATATATTGACATTTTTGCATTTTTGGCACTTTTAAACATAGGATTTCTCAGGGGCATTTTATCTGATCAGATAATGTAATATATTATTACAGAGCCGTGCGGCTATATAATTGCCGAACCCGGTTATTAAAACTATCCTGAAAATAATCTCCATACCGGAAGTATTAAAAAAATGAAAAAAAAAAAGGTTTAAAAATAGGCGCTCTTCCGAAAAGCTTGATTTCGCCGACAGATATTACCGGACCAAAAGAAGTAAAGTGTCTTTGGATCGTCCCATTAAAGGACTGTTATATGGCATCTCAATGGTACGATTTCAATGGTTAGAAAATAAATAACGGTACGTCGAAAATCTAGTATTTTCCCTTTTTGGAGCCTTTTTAGACGCTATTTTCTCGAAAACAACCCCTACGATTCTTCTGAATATTTTTTAACGCAGAGTCTTATCGGTGGTCTGTTGCGTGAATCCAACATGAAAAGGTTTGAAATAATATAAGTGGTCCAAAAATGGCCTCAATCTTTGAAAAAAGTTGAAAAATCGTTAAATTATTGAAAATGTTCTTTTATTTATCTTTTCTACAAAAACTACTGAATAGATATTTCTGACACTTATGGGAAAGAAAGTTAAGTATGTAAACAACTTGTTAAAAAAATACCGACAAAGATCCAAAAACCGGAAGTAGTGGAAAAAATATTTGATATTTTGAGAAAATACAGTGAAGAATTGGTACTCTTGCAAAATTTGCGAGTTCTCAGGCTATTCAGACGATTTTATCTCGAAAAGTAGTCTTATTTCTTTTCTTACACTTCTGTTACTTAGAATCCTAATTGTGGTCTAGTGCGTGAATCGAAATTAAAAAGCCTCTATATAGTTTAATTGATCCAAAAAGGTCCACAATCTTTGAACAAATTAGAAAAATTGTTGTATTTTAAACTACAGGTTGGGATGGAATCAGGCCACTAATTATTTACTAATTTTCCTTTTGATTTATATTACATAATGGATGTTTCTGAAAATTCTAGTACTTGAAGTTAAGTATCCAGACAACTTGCTAAAATTATCTCAACAATGATTTGTAAACCGGGAATAGTCCAAAAATGATCTGATATTTTGAATAAACCTATAAATAAGTAAAATAAATGTAGACTTTGCAAAAAAACGTGAATTCTACGGCAGATTTCACCCAATCGAAACAAATAGAGTGTCGTTAAATAGCGCGGATAATTTACTTTTATATGATATCAGAATGATACAAATGCAATGGTAGGCAATAGATTATGAGATGCCGAAAATGTAGCATTTTCTTCTATTTTTGGAGCCTATTCAGACTCGTTTATCTCGAAAACTACTTCTATTTCTCTTCTTAAACTTCTGTTAGCCCGAGTTCTATCGGTCGTTTAGAGTATAAATGTACATTTAAAGGCATGGCAATGATATAAAGGACCCTGAAAGCCGATTCAGCACTGCTATGCAGGTCTAGTTATTATTATTATTAAACATTTATATAGCGCTAGTTTCACTAACAGTGTTCAGAAGCGCTTTACAATCATAAACCAGTAAAACAAAATAAAAATAACTAAAAGACTACATAAAGATGCAATATAATAAAATAAAAAAAATCTAAGTAAAAGCTTTTTGAATAAGTAAGTTTTAAGAGCACATTTAAATGATTGTACTGAGGGGCTGGTACGAATATCAGTATCAGAAACCAGACAGTTTTAAAACATTACACAAAGAGTAAAATTATATAACAGTGAAACAAAATAAATCAACTAAAAGACCACAAAAAGATGCAATATAATAAAAAAATATATATCTAAATCTAAGTAAAAGCTTTTTTGAATAAGTAAGTTTTAAGAGCACATTTAAAAGATTGTACTGAGGGGCTGGAGCGAATATCAGTATCAGAACCAGACGGTTTCAAATCATTCCACAGGTTTGGGGCTAAAAATGAAAACGATCTTTCACCATATGTAACCATTCGAGCAGATCTTGGTTTGAGACGATAAATGTCATTTGAACTACGGAGACTACGAAAATTTGTTTGTTTTTCAATTAGCTGACATAAATAAGATGGGGCTATGCCATGAAAACATTTATAGGCAGTTAAAAGAATCTTATATTAAATACGATATGGAATGGGTAGCCAGTGAAGTTGTTTAAGTATGGGAGTAATATGGCTATGCCTTTTTGTGAGGGTAATGAGTCGTGCAGCAGTGTTTTGAACTTTTTGCAATTTGTATATTAATTTATTGAGTAAGCCGGATAAAAGTGAGTTAAAAGTATCAAGTCTTGAGGTAATAAAAGCATGAACAAGAGTTTAAGTTGAATCAGAGGAAAGAAATTTGCGAATTTTGCCAATAATACGGATATGAAAGTAGCAGGATTTACAAATATTGTTCACGTGATTAGACATGGTCATTTTACTATCAAAATAAGCGCCAATATTAATAGGAGTAATTTCATTTCCATCAATATTAATCGAAGTGGATTCAGTTATGGTATTGAGATTATGACTAGATCCAAGCAAAATAAATTCAGTTTTATCACCATTTAAGCATAGGAAATTTACAGACATCCATAACTTAATTTCATTGATACACTGCTCAATTTTAGATTTGCTCACAGCATGTTGATTTGCATTTAAAGGATTAAAACTTAAATACAGCTGAGTATCATCAGCATAAATATGATAGTCAAGACCATGTCTTTTAACAATTTTACCAACTGGAGCAGTATAAAGAGTAAATAAAATGGGCACAAGGACAGACCCTTGTGGCACTCCATATAAATTATTATGCTAGTCTGACGTCACATTGCCGATAACAACCCTTTGTTTCCTATCAGTAAGATAGCTCTCAAGTAGCTGGAGTGCAGAGCCTTTGACACCAAACTCTGTCTGAAGTTTTTGCAGCAGGACAGTAGAATCTATGGTGTCAAAGGCTGCGGACAAATCTAAAAGTACCAAAAGAACACAGTTTCTATTGTCAATTGACCTTAATATATCATCTTGCACTTTGATAAGAGTCATCTCAACACTGTGAAACTTACGATATGCACTCTGTAGACTATCGTGAAGGCTGTGTGTGTCAATATGTTCAATCAGTTGTCTGGCTATACATTTTTCAAAAATTTTAGAGATAAAACTCAAGTTTGATACAGGACGGTAATTTTTTAGAACATTTCTATCTAAAGTTGATTTTTTAATAACTGGGATGACATTAGCAACTTTAAAAGAGTCAGGTACTTTTCTTTCTTGAATACAAGAGTTTATGATATCAGTAATCACAGGTAAGAATAAATTAAGGTTTTCTTTTACTAAAGATGTAGGGAGGGGGTCAAGAGGACAGGTCTTAGGGGCTGACGATTTAATAATATCTGACACAACAGATTCACTAACTAAATTGAAATTATCAATGCAAACTACACTTGGCGTGTCATATTTTGGAACAAAATCACAGGAATTGTTTAATTTGTCAAGTTCTTTTCGTATAAGAGTTATCTTATTGGAGAAGAAGTTTGCAAACTCTTCTGCTAGCAGACATTTATCGATGCAATCAGGGAGGACAACAGTCGAGGAGGAATGGTCAATCAGTTTATTAACTGCGCAGAATAGTTCTTTCTGTTTGTTGGCACTGTTTTGAAATTTTTCATTGTAGAAGGACACTTTTGATTGTTCAATTATATATTTTACTTTGTTTTTCTCTTCCCGGTAAAGATTCTTATGGATATGAAGGGAGGTCTCACGCCACTTTTTCTCAGCTTTTCTGCGCTTTTGTTTTACTTCAGCTATTTGACTGTTGCTCCACTCATTTTCTGGTCTAACAGTAAATGATTTAGTGGTTAACGGAACTAGATCGTCAATGATCTTTCTCAGTGTTTTAGATTCACATCACACAATTCACGGATGTTGGAAAAGTTTGATGTAACAACTGTGTCACTAAAGGTATCATTGTTTAGAGATTTAAATTTACGAAACGATATTGTTTTCTTGTTTAAAGGTGGCTTCTCCGTTTGAATTTTAAAGGTGATAGGAAAATGGTCTAAAGGTGATAGGAAAATGGTCTGATAGTAAAGTATCTTCAACCAGTACATCATGGATATGTATCTCATCTTGGCGTGTAATTACAAAGTCAAGGAGATGAGCTCTATTATGTGTCTCTTTCTTGACATGCTGTTGAAGATTGTAGGAATGCAATATTTGCCGAAATCGATTACTCAGTGGATCAGAACTGTTTTCGAAATGAATATTAAAGTCGCCAAGTACCAGTAATTTTGTTTCAAGAAGTGATGTAAATTCCTCAAAAAAGTCGTTATTATTGGAATTTGGGGGTCTATAAATAATTAACAGGTGCATAGATTTGTTAAGGTTGGATATCAAACAATTAAGGCACTCAAAAGAGTTGAATACCAGATTAGACTGCAAAGATATCTTTAAAGTTGATTTGTAGACAAGACCAACACCACCGCCCCTAGTCGCACATGGAATGTGTAGAAAACTGTAGCCTTCTTGAAGTATAGATGAGGACGGTAATTGTTCAAATAAAGTTGATGGAGAAAGTTCTTTTGAATATATCAATTCGCTTAAAACTTGTAGTTGTGGAACATAAAACTGTAGCTCTTGAATCCTTCACAATCCGCATCTTCAATCTTTCACTATAAAAAAAAGAATGAATATATATAGATAATTTTTATACGTCCACATTCATAATGTGGACGTATTATGCTGTGGCCCCTGTCTGTGTGTGTGTGTGTCTGTGGGTTGCCTACAGGACGCAATTCTTACTGGATTTTATATACTTATTCCTTGTACCCTAAGGAGGATCCCTATTGTTTTTGGTGCATGCCCGACCAACGCCCATTTCTTGTATTTGTTTGTTTGTCGTACTCAGATAGTGAGCGGTAGCTCAAATAGTGACGTTTTCTTAATTAGTCACGCTTTTGTCAATTTCTCCCGCACGTGCCTCACTAGTGATATGTTTGGATATACTCACGTTTGTTTAATTACTCACGCTATTTTTACATACTGACACAAGTAAGGAATACTAACCAACTAACTTAAATACTCACCTTATGATTATTACTGAATATAGGAATACTGACGTACGATACAAGCACTGACGGGTTTAAGCGACAACTGACAACATGTATATTTCTCACTAGTTTCCATTTATAGTAACCATAATTAAGCTTTACTACTTGCTCTGAGGATTTTCTAATGCAGAAGTCCAATACTAAAAGCTGTGACGCCAGTTCTACACACTATGCTTTTAACTTTCGGGCAAGCTGACTTTCCGGGCAGACAGGTAAAGTGAGAAAAAAAATTACTTCATCTACTTGGCAAAATAAAGTGACCGAAATCTAATAAAACACTAATTTTACGGACTGGAATAGCAGTAAAATGTGTTTGCGGCCGTCAAATATTCCAAAATATTGCGCCGCTGTAAACCTGAAATTTTTCAGAGCATTTCTAGTTTTGCTCTCCAAACTGTCCTTGGGCCCTGATAAAACACTAATTTTACTTTTCTTTTAATAAAGTAAAACCAAGTATGAACAATCCAAACCATTAGACAAAATTCAATATCACGAATTTGTACTGAGTTGACTATGGATTAAAACATTTTGTCTGGAGCCACTCTACTTTGTGCAACACTCTACATTTTTCAGGCATTGATTAGTATTTGTGAATGCAGCTGCAACATTCTGATTGGATGGTTGGAATTCGGAGTGAGATTTCAGTTACAAAACAATTAGATACTTTTGTAGTTACTTACACGGGCTAGAATAGCAGAAAACGCATATGCAGTGGTTAAATTTTCAAAATTTTCTCCGGGAAGGTGAGGCCCCCATACCCTGCGACGATTGATTGGTTGTCTGGAATTCAGGTCAGCAGGTAGGCTGTATTGGACCCAATTGAAGTTGCTGTAGTCACCGACTGGAATAGCAGGAAGACGCGTTTGCGGCTGTTAAATTTTCAAAATTTTCCCGTCTTCGTGGACTGTAAACGATCAATTGAAATTCGAGTGAGCCACCTTAATTAAAACGGCAATTTCATATTTTTTAGTTATATAAAAAAGGCCTAAAATAAATTGTATCTATAAACAGTCCTACCTAGTTAAAGAATAATCCTATTAATCCTATAATTCACTATTGCCAGTTGAGAAATTGGCAAAAATATCATTTTCAACTTCAAATTCAAATGTTTGAAGATCGCCATTACATCGAGGGGAATGTGAAAACAAGGGAGGTAATTCAAGTAATTGGGTATTATTTTCTGTGTCCGTAAATTTATGCCTATGATTGTATAATAATGAGTTGCCAACCTTTTGAGCAAAAGACATAGAAATGATTATGTTTTAACTTTCTTAGAAAATATGAAATTTCCGCTTTAAAGGAGCTAAATCGCTAATATTTGAGACCTAGAAATTGACAGAAGTGGGTCGCAACACATATAATACTGTAATATGAATGTATATAAACAGATTTACATTCAATGGTTTCCGTTTTTATATGCCCACATTGAAATGTGGTCGTATATTGTCGTCGCCTCCGTCGGTCCGTCAGTCCGGCGTCCACAATTGCTTGTTGACGCTCTAGAGGCTAAAGTTAATATCCAATTGACTTTAAATTTATACAAAGTGTTTAAGGTCACGAGACGAAGAAGCCTATTGTTTTTCAGCGATTTCCGACACTAACTACCAGAGTTATGGCCCTTGATCACTTAAAAATCTTGTGGACGTCCTAGAGGCCAAAGTTAATATCCGATTGACTTCAAATTTATACACAGTGTTCAAGGTCATAAGACGAAGACGTCGATTGATTTTCAGTGATTTCTGATGATTAGTTCCAGAGTTGTGGCCCTTGATCACTTCAAAAAATCTTGTGGACGCCCTAGAGGCCAAAGTTAATATCCGATTGACTTTAAATTTATACACAGTGTTTAAGGTCATGGGGCGAAGAAACCTATTGATTTTCAGCGATTTTTGATAATTAGTGCCAGAGTTGTAGTCCTTGATCACTTCAAAAAATCTTGTGGATGCTCTAGCGGTCAAACTTAATATGAGATTGACTTCAGATTGATACACAGAGTTTAAGCTGTTGAAACGAACAAATATTTTGATTTTCAATGAATTTTGATAACTGAACAGCTAAATCCATGATTTTAAATGTTTCGTATACTAAGCATTAGCATGTGACAGAACTTTATAAAATGTAAATAAATTCTAATGATTTTCTGATAATTACTTTATGAATTGTTAATCTTAATCAGATTTCAGAGTATTATAAATCTTTCATTACCGAAAAAAGTAAGAATATGCGACAACTCTTGATGACTACCCAGACGATTTTGCTGCTGTGGGCATATTTTTCGGAAAATCAAGGGCCATAATTCGCGAAGCTACAATCCATTTGGCGCATAAATATCGAAAAGAACCAAGATCTTTGGGGTATAAACATACATGTCAAGTTTCATCAGAATCGGTTCAAAATCGTGACCTCTAAATAGTCCACATCCTTGATATAACATATTTTCACACTATTCGCGTATCAACGGCATTCATTTTGTCTGTCAATTCGAACTCAACCTCAACTCAACATTACCATGTAACGGTGATATAATCAAACGTTTATTTTAATCGGATAATAATTTTGACATCCAGAGGGAGCATAATTCGGGAAGTTACGATCCGATGGCCGTAAATATGGAAAGCAACCAATATCTTTGGGTTATAAACATACATGTCAAGTTTCATCAAAATCGATTCAAAATGGTGATCTCTATCTATAGGGTCCACAACCTTGATATAACAATTAACAAATTGTGGACGGACGGACAGGGGTGACGACAATATACGTCCACATGAAAATGTGGTTAAAAATAAAGTCAAAGGTATCACAAAACCATCTTTTAAGTATCTAACGTTTCGTAAGTAAAAACCTACTTCTTCAGAGAAGAATATAAGCTACAAAAATGATGCAGTTGAAATACAAGGTAAGTCATGGTAACAAATGATATCATAATGTAAATATGACGTCTTAACATTGATGACATGATAATTATAAAGGATGTAAAGTTAAAAAATGTTAGAATTAATTTACAGGCATTTCATTCAGACCACTATAGTCCAGTAAATCTAGATTTTTACCTGGAATAAATTTGCAGAAAGCTGAATTCAACTGTTTTTATACGCCCACATTTTCATGTGGACGTATTATGTCGTCGCCCCTGTCCGTCCGGACGTACGTCCGTCCGTCCGGACGTCCGTCCGTCCACAATTTGTTTGTGGACTCTCTACAGGTCACAATTCTTATCCGATTTTGACGAAACTTGAAATATAGGTTTATCCCCAAAAGATCTCGGTTCCTTTCGATATTGGCATGTATCGGATCAAAACTTCATGGATTATGGCCCCTGATTGTACGAAAAATCACGTTTTTAGCTTGTGGACCCTATAGAGGTCACAATTTTGAACCGATTTTGATGAAACTTGACATGCATGTTTGTAACCCAAAGATCTTGGTTCCTTTCGATATTTGCGGCTATCGGAATGTAATTTCCTGAATTATGGCCCCTGATTGTCCGAAAAATCACCCTTTTTAGCTTGTGGTCCCTCTGGAGGTCACAATTATTATTCGATTTAAAAAACCGTTTGATTGTATCACCGTTACACCCTAAGGAAGGTTGAGTTCGAATTTCGAGAAAATCGGACGAAAATTGCCATACAAAATGGCCGCCGTTAGTACGCGAATACTGTTAAAAAATGGTATATCAAGGTTGTGGACCCTGTGGAGGTCACAATTTTGATTCGATTTTGATGAAACTTGAAATTCATGGTTATAATCCAAAGATCTTGCTTCCTTTCGATATTTGCGCATATCGGATCGTAACTTCCTGAATTATGGCCCCTGATTATACGCAAAATCGCCTTTTTTTTAGCTTGGAGGTCACAATTATTATTCGATTTAAAAAAACGTTTGATTATATCACCGTTACACCCTAAGGAAGGTCGAGGACGAATTTCGGGAATATCGGACGAAAATTGCCATACAAAATGGCCGCCGTTTGTACGCGAATACTGTTAAAAAATGGTATATCAAGGTTGTGGACCCTGTGGAGGTCACAATTTTGATTCGATTGTGATGAAACTTGAAATTCAAGCTTATAACCCAAAGATCTTGCTTCTTTTCGATATTTGCGCATATCGGATCGTAACTTCCTGAATTATGGCCCCTGATTATACGCAAAATCGCCTTTTTTTTTAGCTTGGAGGTCACAATTATTATCCGATTTAAAAAAACGTTTGATTATATTACCGTTACACCGTAAGGAAGGTTGAGTTCGAATTTCGGGAAAATCAGACCAAAATTGCCATACAAAATGGCCACCGTTTGTACGTGAATACTGTTAAAAAATGGTATATCAAGGTTGTGGACCCTGTAAAGGTCACAATTTTAATTCGATTTTGATGAAACTTGAAATGCATGGTTATAACCCAAAGATCTTGGTTCCTTTCGGTATTTGCGCATATCGGATCGTAACTTCCTGAATTATTCGAATTTCGTGAAAATGGTACCAAAATTGCCGGACGAAATGGTCGCCGTTTGTACGCGAATAGTGTAAAGATATGGTATATCATGGTTGTTGACTCTGTACAGGTCACAATTCTTATCCGATTTTGACGAAAAGTCACATTTCTAGGTTGTGTACCGTCACACCATAATCATTGTCGACTTCGAATTTCATGAATATCAGACTGGAACTGACCAACAAAATGGCTGCTCCCAATACAGTATGAAATACAGGACTTAATGATGTAGGAAAAATCACTTTCCGTATTGTTTGTTCTCTATCCATCTCTCGAAAATGTGGGCGTATCCTGCCTGGCAGTGCCAGCCTATCTTTGTAATTGGGGTACTTGCTTATCAAAATACCAAAAGTCTTCCAATTTCTGATTTGCGGGTCTACGTGAAAATCAATAATCAATGCAAGATGGCGGACGACGGCGTGGAATAGCTTATAATATCAAATATCTCCAAAAGAAATCGTTTTAGACCATATAAATGTACTATGAGTCAATATAAAAGTGATATATCTGAATCAGATGGTGGGGTCAAATGGTTGCTATGACGTCATAGTGACGACATATCGCAATATCGAGTCAGAAAACGAAGAAATTAAATAGAAAGTGACGTCATAACATTATATTGAGTCAGAAAGTAAACAAATTAGACCGCAAATCGTTTTAAACCATATAAATGTACTATGAGTCAATATAAAAGTGATATCTCTGAATCAGATGGTGGGGCTAAATGGTTGCTATGACGTCATAGTGGCGACATATCGCAATATCGAGTCAGAAAACGAAGAAATTAAATAGAAAGTGACGTCATAACATTATATCGAGTCAGAAAGTAAACAAATTAGACCGCAAATCGTCTTTTAAAGGAGATACTATTGCACCTTATATATTACGTATTGAGAAAAAATTGATCATTAATCCTGGATGGCGGGAGATGACTTAAAATGTCAAATATCTCCAAGAGGAAGAGTTTTAGACCATAAAAATGTATAATATCTCGGAAAGTACAAGTTTTAGACCATATTAATATATAATATCTCCAACTGGAAGCGTTTTAGACCAAATAATATAAATGTATAATAAAGGAAGCGTTTTAGATGATATAAATGTATACTAGGGTGATTGTGCCAGTTATCGGTCACTTATATAAAATTCCTACTAGTCTTAATATTGTTGATGTTTTCTGGTATAATATTGAACCCCTTACATGTTTCAATTGTTTCTTTGATGGGTATTTAATCCAAAATATTAATATATTATCATATTGAGGAAAGATTCCTATTTTTGCAGTCATCGGCCATCGACAAATCTAATTCCGGCTATTGTGAGTTCAGTTTGCCATAACTTCCGGTTACTGAAATATATGTTTGCTTCATCGTCCACATATTCATCTGTCTATAAATAAATATGGAAATCACCGTTAACGATCGAATCTGTTAACACCATCAATGTTATTTTGAAATTTGAAATGTTTGTTTCATTTTAGATACTATGTCAGGCCTACTTGACTTCTGTGACATCGATGAATGGTTATTTCCAATATTGAATGGAATGGAATCGGAATAACCCACATGCCTTAAAACCATTTGATATTGCGTTTCCAAGAGCCGAGTTCGTGGCCAGGTCTATTATATGAGCAAATGTCCATTTGGATAGTGATTTTCCTAAGTCTGATTGCATATGCTAATTCCTTACATGTCCTTCTGTCTGTCTGTCTGTCTGTCTGTCCGTCTGTCCATCACACTTTTTGGGACACAATAACTCTCTTCCTAATTGAGCTAGAATGTTCAAACTTGGTGTATGTGTTTATTAGGTCAATGCCTTGATGGTGTTCGAAGATGAGCATTTTCCGCTTAGGGTAAGCAGAGATAAGCGATTTGATTGGTTGATGCTTTGGGACACGATAACTTTAATTCTAATTAAGTGAGAGTGATGAAACTTGGTGTATAGTTTCATTATAGTAATACCCAGACTAAGTTCGATAATGAGCATTTTCTGCTCAGGGTAAGCAGAGCGATACGCAATTTGATTGGTCGAGACTTTGGAACACAATAACTCTCCTTCTAATTGAGTTAAAATGTTCAAACTTGGTGTATATCCTTATTAGGTCAATGCCTTGATGGAGTTCGACGATGAGCATTTTCCGCTTAGGGTAGGCAGAGATAAGCAATTTGATTGGTTGATGCTTTGGGACACGATAACTTTAGTTCTAATAAAGTGAGAGTGATGAAACTTGGTGCATAGTTTCATTACAGTAATACCTTGACAAAGATCGATAATGAGCATTTTCTGCTCAGGGTAAGCAGAGCAATAAGCAATTTGATTTACCGAGACTTTGGAACACAATAACTCTCCTTTTTATTGAGTTAAAATGTTCAAAATTGGTGTGTATGCTTATTAGGTGATGGAGTTCGAAGATGAGCATTTTCTGCTGAGGGTAGGCAGAGATAAGCAATTTGATTGGTTGATACTTTGGGACAAGATAACTTAGGTTCATCTTGATTGATGGTTTTTATGCCAATGCAATAACTGCATTCTCATTCAGTAATGGATTCGACAGTAACAGTGTATAGAAACGATTGACTCAGACACAAGGGCCCTTTCCCTTGTCCAGAGGGGCCCTTCTGTCAAGCGTGGGAGCCCTTTTGTCTGCCTTTAGGGTCCCCCTAACTAGGGTACATTTTCATTTTTCTCATCGGTTTTAGCATTTTTCTTTATAAAACACTTTTGGATGACACTTCGTGTACAGTTTGATTGCTTGATATGTTTGAAAAAAATAAATGTGCGATTAATTAATATGTGTCATCTATTTATTTTGGGATTTCGGCGGGGGACATCAGCCTCACTGTTGCTTTGTTTATCATTGAACTTTGAGGGGCCGAAATACCGAAACATCAGCAGGTTGTAAAATATGGGTAGCATTGGGAAATAATTCCATTGGAGCTACAAAAGTTACTAAGATGATATGGCAAGTGTGCTTTATGTCCATCAACTACAAAGTAACACTGGAGGTGGAACTGCATTCTCTGAGAGCAGGATGGAAAACATTAGCCAAATATTCATAAAACGTTTCTGATTTCATCCATCCAGATTGCCCATGTGCCCGATAGAGACTTCAATGTAACTTTGACAGTCCCTTGACAGTTTCATACACATTTTTCCATCTCGTGGACTGAGGACTTTTCCACTTTTAAGGCATTGTTGAAACTTGGTCTCGTCATACGTATTCTGCTTCTATCCTCCAAAATGAGCTGACAGTTTTCCTCAAGTTAATCGTGCAACCCCTTAAACCAACTTCTTAGGTTAGCTAGTCACAGTCAACCCAAGACTTCCTTTGTTTATTGTTTCAGCAGTACGTACATAGGATGTCGAATAAGAAATCTCTTGTACCACTGTTCATCCCAACAGATGTTTGTGAAGGGATTTTCCAGACTATCTTCATCTATTATTCGTTTCACTGTATTGATCACATAAGTTTTCTTCCCATGAAAGCCGATTATGGATAAATCCAAGAATAATTTCTCTGATGTATCCCTTTTCAGCTGTTGTTAAAACACTATTTGGACCCATTTTACTATTTATGTGTTATAGATACTTCATAAGGAATCGAATTACAAGTTTGTGAGTACTTGTAACTGTGGCGTCGGACAGAGCTAAGTGTAAATATGGCAAATGGTGGCGTATCGTGGTTCTTCATTGGTTATTCTTGCATTTGGAAACGAATAATTAAATTTTTGTGATAATGTGAGTGTTGTGATCTAAGTCAATTTACTGAACATAGAGTAAAATTTTGTCAAGCTATGCCTCCATGACGCTTGTCCTGAAGAGTTGACTTTGGTGTATAAGGTTCATGGTATACCTAACTCAAGGCAGGCTTTACCATTTTGAACCGAAGCCGACGCTTTATCGTCGAAAAAACTTTGTCACACATGAACGGTTGCCTCCGACTGCAACGCTATTTAACAGCTTGAGAACACACCACCGAATAATTATCGAGATGGTGATATGGATGTGGCTGGGGATGGAATATTACGTTAATTTAAAAGACATTGCTGTCTAATTTGTTTATTTTCTGACTTGATATTGTGTTATGATGTCACTTTCTATTTAATTTGTTCGTTTTCTGACTCGATATTGCAATATGTCGCCACTATGACGTCATAACAACAATTTGACCCCACCATCTGATTCAGAGATATCACTTTTATATTGACTTATAGTACATTTATATGGTCTAAAACGATTCCTTTCGGAGATATTTGATATTTTAAGCCATTTCACGCCGTCGTCCGCCATCTTGGATTGATTATTGATTTTCACGTAGACCCGCAAATCAGATTTTGGAAGACTTTTGGTATTTTGATAAGCAAGTACCCCAGATACAAAAACAGTTGAATTCAGCTTTCTGCAAATTTATTCCAGGTCATAGTGGGTCGGGTCCATAGATTTACTGGACTACTAGGCCATACAGTATTTAATCTGTGGATCCAAAGCGATTCAGCAATATTAAGTTTACCTCTATCATTCTGAGGGATTTTATCCAGTACAGTGCAGACATAAGATTCATGATCAAGTGTATTAAAATGCGGGGCAATGTGGGGGGATTTTCCAAATTCTTTCAGTTTATTGTTACTTCTATGACTAAGTCTAGTCCAAATAGTGGTGATAGTTTGGCCTAATACTGTTTCTTTTTTTACAAAATTCACAAGATAGAATGTTCAAGCTTTGTGTAGATGTTCACTAGGTCAATGTCTTGATTGAGTTCAAAGTTGAGCATTTTCTGCCTAGAAGCAGAGATAAGCAAGCTGATTTGTTGTTTCTGTAGGGCATGATAATTTTGGTTATAATGAAGGGAGAGTGATGAAACTCTTGTCAATCGAGAGTCTAATAGCTAGCCTGTTATGTGAAATCGTTGTATCGTTTTTTTAAATGTCCGGGGTAGCCGAAAAAAAGAGATCGAAAATCCAAAAAGTCGTATTTTTACGATTTGGAGCATTTTTAGAGGTCTTTTTCTCGTAAAGTCAACATAATATTTTTGGGGAATTTCTTCTACAAAGAGTTTTATCGGTAGTGTTTTATATGAAACCATCAATCAGCGGTCCAAAATATCAGGAGTAGAACAATAAAAGGATCGAAAATTGAAATAGCACCCTTTTTATACGCCCACATTGAAATGTGGTCGTATATTGTCTTCGCCCCCGTCCGTCCGTCCGGCGGTCCGGCGTCCACAATTGCTTGTGGACGCTCTACAGGCTAAAGTTAATATCCGATTGACTTTAAATTTATACGCAGTGTTTAAGGTCATGATTCGAAGAAGCCTATTGTTTTTCAGTATTTTCCGATAATAACTACCAGAGTTATGGCCCTTGATCACTTCAAAATATCTTGTGGACGCTCTAGAGGCCAAAGTTAATATCCTATTGACTTTAAATTTATACACGGCACATAACAGGTTCCCAGAGAGGAGTGCTTGCGACATGACTTACTGTAGTCTCACCAAGTGGTCCATTGTTGAACGCCCTTTCCTGAACCCGCTTTGATTTTCGTCTATCAGTCGGTTGCTCTCCAGATAGAACTGTAGTCAGATGTTAACCATTGTTTCCGAGGTTTTGCACAGTGTGGATGTCAAGCTTACTGGTCGATAGCCTTTGTTCTCTCTTTAACCTGGTTTTGGAAGAGGGATGATGTTGGCTTTCCGCCATTCTTTAGGTACCTCTCCTGTCAGCCAGGATGTGTTGAAGAAGTTTAGTAGTATCCTTTTGGCATTTCTAGGCAGATGTTTGAGCATTGAGTACTTTACTTTGTCCTCACCAGCCGCACTATCCTTCTTGAGGGAACGAGCCTTATTTAGCTCCTCCTCAGAGAAGGGTAGATTGATTGGTTTAGCCCCTTCATTAGGTTCAATTTCTAATGAAGGGTGCTGTGAGTAAAAGATTTCCTTTCTCTTCAGGAACTCTGGTGATTGGTTTTCGTCCCTGCTTGCGTCAGCGAACGCTTTTGCAAGTAGGTCTGCCTTTTCCTTGCCATTGGTAGCGTACTCATCTCCATTCTTTAGGTTTGGTATGTTGAATGATCTGTGCTTCCCGTTCATGGCGTTCAGCTTCTTCCAGACGACACCTGTTTGTGTTTTGATTCAACGCATTACAGAAAGTCATCCAGTGTCCGCTTTGTGCCATGTGCCTTCATTGTAGTGGCGTAGGCGTAGTGCCTTCTTTCTTTCGTTAACCGTCTTCTGACATTCTGGTGACCACCAAGGTTTTCTAATCCTTGGTTTCCCCTCCAGAAGTCTTGGGAATGGAGTCGTCTGCGGCACCTATAATAGCACTTGTGATGTTGGCAGCGTACACGTCGATGTTGGCATCGATGATGTCATCCTATTTCCACTCAAGACAGTTTACACAGAAGTTAGCCCAATCAGCCTCTTTTATTTTCCAATTGGGTTTCCCGTTATAGACTTCCCTGGTTGTTTTACATTGGATGCAGAATTCTATCAGTAGGTGGTCACTACCAAATGTTTCATCTTCGTGTATTTGCCAATCGCAGCGGTTTGCCATACCAAGCGTTCAGAGCGTGAGATCCAGGTGTGAAGGTGGGGCATTTCCTCCAATAAAAGTAGGGCTCTCGTCGTTCAGTACGCATAGGTCGTTTCCTTCTATTATTGAGCACATGCTAGTCCCTCGACAGTCATTCCTCGGTGACCCCCACAGAGCATGTTTTGCGTTGAAATCCCCACAGAACACAGATTCGCCCTGCGGAAGCTGGTCGAGAAGTGACTGTAAGTCTACTGATTTTATCGTGACTTGCGGGGGTGCATAGACATTCACTATTGTCAATTTTGTATTATTGCTCAATGTGATGGCTATGCCCATTGCTTCTAGAGGGCCTGCTACGTCCAGCGTAACAGAAATATAATTTAAGTTATCACTGACGTAGATGGCAAGGCCGCCGCCACGTGTCGTGCTGCCCGGTCTGTCATTTCTCTGACAAGTGTATCAGGGTAGGTAGATGTCTTTCTTAGTTGGTAGTAGCTTGGTCTTCATTGGATATGGCCACCCTGAGGAACTCGATCATGAAGTTCATGAGGCCACTTTCCGTTTTAAATTTAGGAATGAAGTGTTCTTCATGAATCTCCGTTTTCTGTTCCTTTTCTTTCTTTTAGATGTCTTCTGTTTGACATCTACAGGTTTGTCTGATATTTTCTTCTCTTTCTTGTTCTTGTCTTTACCTTTAGGTGTGGGGGTTGCATCGGACGTCAAGAGAGTCGGGACTGGAGCTTGTTTTGGTTCCATCACCGGTTCTCTGACTACTTTTGCTTACCTCTCCTTGTTCATTACTTGTTGGGTCGCTTCCCTAAAGGTAAGTTTTCCTTTACTTTGCAGACGTAGCGCCAAGGCTGGAAATAACTTTTAAATAGCTGTCTGACACCATGTCAGGTCAGATGAACATTCTGCCTGACATTTCAAATTTTCGGTCGGACATGATTTTCTGACATTTGGAACAAAGTCTATTCTGTTTACTAATGGGTGACTGGGTGTAATTGTGACATCATTTGTAAAAAGATTCAGATTGAAAACAAACAACAAAATATCATTCACTAAATTTTATCATATTTAGAAAATTTTGAGGTAGCATGATCAATTGGGTTTGATAGCCTAAGATTGGTTGATCCATTTATCCACGCATAAGAAATTAACTCCCTCATGTGTCGTAATTTAAAAATGTACCTTGTACACAAAATACATTTTAATGACAAAATCTGACCGACTTGTGTGCACTCATAATCAAGCCACTAGTCTGCATTGAATTTGGCTAAATCTTTCGCGATCCATTAATCAACTAACGTAGCTTTGCACAGCTTACGTTTGTTCGATGAAATTGGTACCTCTCCAGGAATTTCGTTGTCAGTGGGCCGTGTATTCGTGTCTGATAGGCCCACACGTTCTGTCGATGATGTTGAAAAGAAACTCGTAATTTTGCTAGCCATAGCCTACCAAATTACTTGCCTGACAGCACCAGTATTGTGCTGCGTGAAATACGGAGGAAATACAATGGCGACGAGATGTTTATGTAGAAACAACGATTTCCGGTTAAAACAAAATCGCGACACGGATCTGAACAATGGCAATTTTACCCAAGTGTCATCTCTAATTTTGTCAGTCCTTTTTGCACGACTGAGTAATAAATACTTGTGAATTATCGTAAGCGAGAAAGAGTGAACGAAAACATAAGCTGGATAAAGTAAATAATGATGAATAGCGATAGAAGATACAGACTTCGTATGTAATCTTGATCCAGATTTGAGACTAGCTATTTTGGTCAGACAAAATAAAAGACTCGATTGTGTTAACATTACAAGACAAAAACACATAAAATTGTGGCCAATATATTTTCAACATTATAAACTGTTGTGATGATGTACAGATGTACATCTTATTTATGACTTTGTATCCGTCAGTTGTTAGATTTCAAATTATTGAGCCTCAATCTTATCTCTATGTCAGGAATGGAATTTCGAGACTACGACTACGCCCATCGCGTACCACGTGGTTTCGTCGGTTTGCTGGACTTAAGCATTTATTTACATGAAAACGTAATACTATGAGGATTAATTATTTTTTTCCTTTATGTGTACTTTCCTGCTGTGAGGTATTATATGAATATAGAGCTACGAAGGCAAGTAAAGTTAGAACTTGAAGAGAAGTGGTCTACTTTCATTTTCCGAAAATAATAACAAAATCTCCCGAATTTTTTCGCTCGGACAAAATGATCGGAAATTTCACCTGACAAATGGTGAAATTCGACCGGACTTTGTCCGCGTCCGACCAGTTATTTCCAGCACTGCGTAGCGCTGCTTTTGTTGCTTGAATTCTTGGGCATTGGGGGGAGTTAGCTGCATGGCTGCCCTTGCAGTTTGAGCAGTTAATTTTGCTACCCACCCTACACTCGGCCACCACGTGTTCTCCCCCACATTGGGCGCATACGGCTTTTCCTTTACAGTACTTCACTGTATAACCCAATTTTTGACAGTTAGTGCACTGTCGTACCCTCTGGATTAGGGCTGGGTAAAATATCGATATAAATCGATAGTATCGATTGGGCGGCCCAGAAAAGCACTATCGATAGCGGTGGGTTACTATCGATTATCGCTCTTCGTCTATTTTTCTTGCGTCTGAAATGTCAATGTTTTCTTTCAGTTAATTATAATACACCGCTCACTTTAATTACTATCTAGTATCAATGTAACACATAACAAAATTGTGTCTGCCTATTGAACAGCCGTTTTCATCAATTCACTCTCATTGAAACGTTACTTTAGTTTTGAATAAATTATTGTTGAATATCGCTAAATCGGAGATATCCGGATGTGTAAATAAAGTTAGAGTTATTTCCCTTTGCAAGCTTCAGAATTCGTCTGTACAGTTCACTATTTCTCTACGTGTGCCTCAGTAATGAGTACCCGGTACAATAAATAGCACACATGGACGACAAAACTTTTGTTGATTTACTTATATATTATACGAATAATGGTTCTCTATTGGCACACGAAACGACACAGAATTGTCCGCCATATTGATATTTTCGCGCGCACGTACGCAATGTTTTGAATCGGAACAAGTTCATTTTGGTCCCTTAACATAATTATTTACGATATTTCTTCATTCGGAACCACGGATGCATTATTTTAATAATAAACAACATGGATTGACGTATATATACGTCATATAACAAGTTTTATTAATGTTTTCCAAGGAAATCTCCTTAGACAGGAGCAAACGATCTTTGTCCACTTCGTTATCGTATGGTTTTGAACTTTGAACTTACAATGTATCCAGTCTTGATGACGACCGTGAAAATAAGTTTGTTTTCGATACTATCGATTATCGACCGACATTTCCTTGCCGATTATCGATAGTAAAAATTACTATCGATACCCAGCCCTACTCTGGATATAGGGATGGGTTCGTCTTCTGAGATACACTATGTTTATGACCTCAGGTGCTGCACCTTTCTTGAAGGTCAGGGCAACGCTTCCCTGATCCTTCCCCTCGGCCACTCTAAATCTGTATATCTCAGTGACGTCATACTCCCTATCTTTCAGGTCGTCCATTATTTCCTCCCCGGTATATTCAGTCGGTATCCCATGAACAATCACCTTGTCTGTTAACTAGGTGGTTTGTCACACCGAGTAGGCTGTCCTGAGCCAGTGCTTTGTCCATGTCTGATTTACTTTTTACGGCAAGCCTGATATGTCCAGTCACTGTTATCCTGATATCAGATACATTACTGATACCCCACTTACTCCGTAGTTTCTTTCCCACTGCCGTCAGTTTGGACCCTTGGAAAGAATTGCCTTCCATTGGCCTTACTTGCACGACATGGTTCTGCTCATCCTTCCTTTTTGTTGCAGGAAAAAACTTTGGCGCAGGGCTGCTATTAAAGGCTTTTGCCATTGACATGGGGGAAGTAGCCTCTGTCGCCATTGTTCTTATTGCTTTAAACATTGATGTTTTAAATTTATTTAATTTCTGTTATTGGTGTTATTTTGAATATAAATAGAAGTCATAAATGTCAGTTATTACAATATAGATTGATATTTGATTGGACGAATACTATTGTTTTATTAATTCCCACCTGTGATCACATGTCTGGGTGCCATATGAAACCATGTTTTTGAATACGCAAGCTGTTATTACAGTACGGATTAATTATTTGATTGCTGGAATACTTTTGTTTTAGAACTTCTACCTGCATTATTTGTGATAAATGCACCTCTGATATAATGGTTTGATTTAGGTGTAACAAAACCGTTGTACTAAAGTCAACATTTCATTGACCCAAATCCCGCGATTACGTAACATCAAGGCACTAATTATTGACGCGTATTTCAAGGGTGACTTTTTTTGGCGCCAGTACATGTCTAACTCTCTCGCAGGTCTATCGCACTGCCATTGTGGGGTTGACTTCTGGCCACATGTACACGTTAATTCATTTGTGATTTAATGAAGATGCATTACCTATGTGATTTACCGAGTTCTGATTGTATAATTACCCTGGACGAGATTTACCAATTTTTGACGTATTTGTCAATGGTGGAATACTATTTTTAATAGGATAATGGATGATATATAGTACGGCCACAGTAAGGTGAATATCGTGATTTACCGATTTTTGACGTATTTGTCAATGGTGAATACTATTTTTATAGGCTAATGGATAATATATAGTACGACACGGTAAGGTGAATATCTATGTGTGCGCATTTTTTTACACTCAAATTTTTATTCATACTTCGTATGTAAATAATCGTAATCAAAATGAATTGATCGGATAAACGGCACGCGGGAAATTACAAGATTTATCTTATAATAAAACACCATAGATAAATTATTCGTATGTTGATTTATATACATATGTACGTATCTCGGGAAATTCGACGTATCTCGGGAAATTCGACGCCTCGTCTAATAACTGAACATCATAGATAAGTGAGCGGGAAGTCCATTTTTAAACCCATCTCGGGGAAACTCAACCGCTCGGCCAATAAATTGATTGCCATAAATAAGTGCACGGATCGTCCATTTTTAAACGCATCTCGGAGAAACTAAACCTGTTGCTATTAATCTAAACCATGGTACTAATTAAACCATTTTTATACGTCCACATCGAAATGTGGTCGTATATTGCCGTTGCCCCCGTCCCTCCGTCTGTCGGTCCGTCCGTCCGTCCATCGTCCACAATTTCTTGTGAACGCTCTAGAGGCTGAAGTTAATATCTGATTATACACGGTGTTTAAGGTCGTGAGACGAAGAAGCCTATTGATTTTCAGCGATATCCGATAATTACTACCAGAGTTATGACCCTTGATCACTTTGAAAAATCTTGTGAACGCTCTAGAGGCTATAGTTAATATCTGATTGAATTTAAATTTATACACAGTGTTTAAAGTCATGATGCAAAGAAGCCTTTTGATTTTCAGCAATATCCGATAATTACTGCCAGAGTTATGACCTTTGATCACTTTGAAAAATCTAAAGTTAATATCCGATTGACTTTAAATTTATACACACTATTTACGGTCATGATACAAAATAGTCTATTTACTTTCAGCGATATTCGATAATTACTGCCGGAGTTATGACCCTTGATCACTTTCAAAAACCCTGTGAATGCTCTAAAGGCTAAAGTTAATATCCGATTGACTTTAAATTTGTACACAGTGGTTATAGGGTCATGAGACGAAGAATCCTATTTGATTTTCAGTGATATCTGATAATCTCTGGCACTTGATCACTTTGAAATATCTTGTGGACAAAGGCCTTGAGACAAACCATCAAGACTATTCTAATCAATTCTGATAATTATTTAATGGGCTATTACTCGTAATAAGATTATCATGTGTTGTAAATGTTCTCCTTACAGATAAAAGAAACAATATGCGACAACCCTTGTTGACTGCCCGGACGACTTAGCTGTTGTGGGCGTATGTTTTGTTGCCTGGCAACCTATCTTTGATGTTTATGATACATTTGGCATGACAACATCTTTTTACCCAGTACTTTTTTACTCGGGGGAAATTAGAAGAACCACAATACTCTTCTGACGAAAATGTATCTCAAATCGTTTGGACCGCACACACCATTGAAGAGGGTATTTAATCACTGCCGTGAGAAAATAGAATGACCGGACATTATGAAACTAATTCTAAATTAGAATAAAGATACTCTTCTGAGGAAAATGTATCTCGAATTGTTTGGACTGCACATGATGGTAGAGGGTATTAAAATCGCTGTCGTGATAAATCAAAACGACCGTACATTATGAAACAAATTCTAAAATGGATTTTAGATTAAAATTACATAATTAATTAACAAATTTTTCCGTAGTCAATTGTTTTATTTAATTAGGGGGATTAAGGAATTAGTCAGGCGTTAATGAATACACAGGTCGGCTATATATAGGTAATTAAAGAATAAACATTCTGAATATGCATTCGGTCACTGTGACGTCACTGGCGTCTGAAAGGATTAAGAGTGTTTTCGATAATTGGCCAAGTCGTTTTTACGGGAGGTCTATATTTGCGACTTTGAGAGACGATATCTGAACTATTTTTCATCAGATTGATGTTAAACTGCCGTAAAATGCATATAGTAATGCGTTATAAAGTGCTACTGATCTCCATTATTTCAAAAGCATATCATTCAACTACTGTCAGACATATCACCTGGCTAGGATATGCTACAAATCGACTCTAGCATGTTCCATACAAGCAATAATTTCTGAGGAAACATCCAACAATCAACCCTCAGGCCCCCGAAATCCAAGAAACAAAATAATTATTAGGCTTATGTGCCCACACCTGGTCTTGTGCGTCATACAAAACCTGAGAGTCTATCAATTACGGACATTTGACAGAAAGGGAGATAACTCTTTTTCACCGTAAATGGATTTCCAGAATTCTTTACGTACGCACTTGTTAATTAAGATATCGTCAGCAGTGTTGATGGTGAGCGAGGATTCTCGCGCCAAAACGTAATCGGAACAAAGTTACGTTGTTTGTTGAGCATGAAAACTCTCAACGAATTGATGCGGATTTCGATGGAGGGGCCGCCAATTGCAGAATTTGAACTGACACGCGCTTTACGGAAATGGAAATCCTGTAAAAACTGACGAGTATATACGGGTGATGTCGTAAATAAATTAAGAATATAATGTTGGTTCGATAAATGAATGTACTTTGTTATTGTTATATTTTATGAATGTGTAAATAAATAAATGATTATAATTGATTACATGTGTTCTTTTATTTATTAAGGCGATGGCTTGGTGGGTCTAAATGTCGATGTGAGATTGAATTTTTGTGTCACTGTCCTTGACCCAATTAAAGTCAATCGACATTCCGATAGCATGAAGTTTATGGCTTCTTATTATGTGCTAAAAATAGCACCAATTTCTTCGTGAGACAAAATGATCGTTTGGGAAAATTTTGAAGTGGAAGCCCTGCTATATACGGTATTCGATATGGCGGACACTAGAATGATACTCGTATGATTTGTTTGGGATTATTGGATTATGACATCTTTTTATACGCCCCACATTGTTATGTGGTCGTATATTGTCGTCGCCCCTGTCCGTCCGTCCATCCACAATTGTTTGTGAACAGTCTACAGGTCACAATTTTTATCCGATTTCAATGAAACTTAAAATATAGGTTTATCACCCTAAGATCTCGGTTCCTTTCGATATTGGCATGTATGGGACTGGAAAATCACGTTTTTAGCTTGTGAACAGTGTAGAGTTCACAATTTTGATCCGGTTTCGATGAAACTTGACATGCATGTTTATAACCCAAAGATCTTGATTCCTTTTAATATTTGCGCATATCGGATCGTAACTTCCTGAATTATGGCCCCTGATTGTCAGAAAAATCACCCTTTTAGTTTGTGGTCCCTCTGGAGGTTAAAATTGTTATCCGATTTAAAAAAACGTTTGATTATATCACCGTTACATGGTCATGGGGGTTGAGTTCGAATTTCGTGAAAATCGGACCAAAATTGACAGACAAAATGGCCGCCGTTTGTACAAGAATAGCATGAAAATATGTTATGTCAAGGTTGTGGACCCTATAGAGGTCACAATTTGGAACTGATTTTCATGAAACTTGCCATGTATGTTTATAACCCAAAGGTCTTGGTTCCTTTCAATAATTGTACCCATTGGATCGTAACTTCCTGAATTATGGCCCCTGATTGTCCAAAAAATCACCCTTTTTAGTGGTCCCATTAGGGGTCAAAATTGTTGTCCGATTTAAAAAACGTTTGATTATACCACCGTTACATGGTTATGGCGGTTGAGTTCGAATTTCGTGAAAATCGGACCAAAATTGACAGACAAAATGGCCGCCATTTGTACGCGAATAGTGTGAACAAATTTTATATCAAGCTATAGAGGTCACAATTTTGAACCGATTTTGATGAAACTTGACATGTATGTTTATAACCCAAAGATCTTGGGTCCTTTCTATATTTGCGCCCATCTGATCGTAACTTTCTGAATTATGTCCCGTGATTTGCCGAAAAATTGCCTTTTTATGCGCCCACATTTTTATGTGGACGTATATTGTCGTCGCCCCTGTCCATCCGGATGTCCGTCCGGACGTCCTTCCGTCCACAATTTGTTTGTGGACTCTCTACAGGTTACAATTCTTATCTGATTTTGACGAAACGTGAAATATAGGTTTATCTCCAAAAGATCTTGGCTGCTTTTGATATTGGCATGTATCGGATCAAAACTTCATGGATTATGGCCCCTGATTGTACGAAAAATCACATTTTTAGCTTGTGAACCCTATAGAGGTCACAATTTTGAACCGATTTTGATGAAACTTGACATGCATGTTTATAACCCAAAGATCTTGGGTCCTTTCTATATTTGCGCCTATTGGAACGTAATTTCCTGAATTATGGCCCATGATTGGACGAAAAATCACCGTATTATGTCGTCGCCCCTGTCCGTCCGTCCGTCCGTCCACAATTTGTTTATGGACTCTCTACAGGTCACAATTCTTATCCGATTTTGACGAAACTTGAAATATAGGTTTATCCCCAAAAGATCTCGGCTGCTTTCGATATTGGCATGTATCGGATGAAAACTTCATGGATTATGGCCCCTGATTGTACGAAAAATCACGTTTTTAGCTTGTGGACCCTATAGAGGTCTACAGGTTACAATTCTTATCTGATTTTGACGAAACGTGAAATATAGGTTTATCTCCAAAAGATCTTGGCTGCTTTTGATATTGGCATGTATCGGATCAAAACTTCATGGATTATGGCCCCTGATTGTACGAAAAATCACATTTTGAGCTTGTGAACCCTATAGAGGTCACAATTTTGAACCGATTTTGATGAAACTTGACATGCATGTTTGAAACCCAAAGATCTTGGTTCCTTTCGATATTTGCGGCTATCGGAATGTAATTTCCTGAATTGTGGCCCCTGATTGTCCGTAAAATCACCCTTTTTAGCTTGTGGTCCCTCTGGAGGTCACAATTATCATTCGATTTAAAAAAACGTTTGATTATATCACCGTTACACCCTAATTAAGGTTGAGTTCAAATTTCGGGAAAATCGGACCAAAATTGCCATACAGGTTACAATTCTTATCTGATTTTGACGAAACGTGAAATATAGGTTTATCTCCAAAAGATCTTGGCTGCTTTTGATATTGGCATGTATTGGATCAAAACTTCATGGATTATGGCCCCTAATTGTACGAAAAATCACATTTTTAGCTTGTGAACCCTATAGAGGTCACAATTTTGAACCGATTTTGATGAAACTTGACATGCATGTTTATAACCCAAAGATCTTGGGTCCTTTCTATATTTGCGCCTATTGGAACGTAATTTCCTGAATTATGGCCCCTGATTGGACGAAAAATCACCTTTTTATACGCCCACATTTTCATGTGGGCGTATTATGTCGTCGCCCCTGTCCGTCCGTCCGTCCGTCCACAATTTGTTTATGGACTCTCTACAGGTCACAATTCTTATCCGATTTTGACGAAACTTGAAATATAGGTTTATCCCCAAAAGATCTCGGCTGCTTTCGATATTGGCATGTATCGGATCAAAACTTCATGGATTATGGCCCCTGATTGTACAAAAAATCACGTTTTTAGCTTGTGGACCCTATAGAGGTCTACAGGTTACAATTCTTATCTGATTTTGACGAAACGTGAAATATAGGTTTATCTCCAAAAGATCTTGGCTGCTTTTGATATTGGCATGTATCGGATCAAAACTTCATGGATTATGGCCCCTGATTGTACGAAAAATCACATTTTGAGCTTGTGAACCCTATAGAGGTCACAATTTTGAACCGATTTTGATGAAACTTGACATACATGTTTGAAACCCAAAGATCTTGGTTCCTTTCGATATTTGCGGCTATCGGAATGTAATTTCCTGAATTGTGGCCCCTGATTGTCCTTAAAATCACCCTTTTTAGCTTGTGGTCCCTCTGGAGGTCACAATTATCATTCGATTTAAAAAAACGTTTGATTATATCACCGTTACACCCTAATTAAGGTTGAGTTCAAATTTCGGGAAAATCGGACCAAAATTGCCATACAGGTTACAATTCTTATCTGATTTTGACGAAACGTGAAATATAGGTTTATCTCCAAAAGATCTTGGCTGCTTTTGATATTGGCATGTATTGGATCAAAACTTCATGGATTATGGCCCCTGATTGTACGAAAAATCACATTTTGAGCTTGTGAACCCTATAGAGGTCACAATTTTGAACCGATTTTGATGAAACTTGACATGCATGTTTGAAACCCAAAGATCTTGGTTCCTTTCGATATTTGCGGCTATCGGAATGTAATTTCCTGAATTGTGGCCCCTGATTGTCCGTAAAATCACCCTTTTTAGCTTGTGGTCCCTCTGGAGGTCACAATTATCATTCGATTTAAAAAAACGTTTGATTATATCACCGTTACACCCTAAGGAAGGTTGAGTTCAAATTTCGGGAAAATCGGACCAAAATTGCCATACAGGTTACAATTCTTATCTGATTTTGACGAAACGTGAAATATAGGTTTATCTCCAAAAGATCTTGGCTGCTTTTGATATTGGCATGTATCGGATCAAAACTTCATGGATTATGGCCCCTGATTGTACGAAAAATCACATTTTTAGCTTGTGAACCCTATAGAGGTCACAATTTTGAACCGATTTTGATGAAACTTGACATGCATGTTTGAAACCCAAAGATCTTGGTTCCTTTCGATATTTGCGGCTATCGGAATGTAATTTCCTGAATTGTGGCCCCTGATTGTCCGTAAAATCACCCTTTTTAGCTTGTGGTCCCTCTGGAGGTCACAATTATCATTCGATTTAAAAAAACGTTTGATTATATCACCGTTACACCCAAATGGCCGCCGTTTGTACGCGAATACTGTTAAAAAATGGTATATCAAGGTTGTGGACCCTGTGGAGGTCACAATTTTGATTCGATTTTGATGAAACTTGAAATTCATGGTTATAACCCAAAGATCTTTGTTCCTTTCGATATTTGCGCATATCGGATTGTAACTTCCTGAATTATGGCCCCTGATTATACGCAAAATCGCCTTTTTTTTGTGTACCGTCACACCATAATCATTGTCGGCTTCCAATTTCATGAATATCAGACTGGAACTAACCAACTAAATGGCTGCTCCCAATACAGTATGAAATACAGGACTTAATGATGTAGGAAAAATCACTTTCGGTATTGCTTGTTCTGTGTCCATCTCTCGAAAATGTGGGCGTATCCTGCCTGGCAGTGCCAGCCTATCTTTTAGCTTCTGGTCCCTCTGGAGGTCACAATTATTATCCCGATTAGATTATATCACCCTTTTTAGCTTGTGGTCCCTATGGAAGGTTGAGTTCAAATTTCGGGAAAATCTGACCATAATTGCCATACAAAATGGCCGCTTTTTGTACGCAAATACTGTTAAAAAATGGTATATCAAGGTCGAGGACCCTGTATGTAGAGGTCACAATTTTAATTCGATTTTGATGAAACTTGAAATTCGCGGTTGTAACCCAAAGATCTTGGTTCCTTTCGATATTTGTGCATATCGAGTCGTGACTTCCTGATTATACGCAAAATCGCCTTTGTATACGCCCACATTTTCATGTGAACGTATTATGTCGTCGCCCCTGTCCGTCCGTCCACAATTTGTTTGTGGACTCTCTACAGGTCACAATTCCTATCCGAGGAAACTTGAAATATAGATTTATCCCCATAAGATCTCGGTTCCTTTCGATATCGGAACTTCATGGATTATGGCCCCTGATTGTACGAAATATCATGTTTTTAGCTTGTGGACCCTATAGAGGTCACAATTTTGAACCGATTGTGATGAAACTTGACATGCATGTCTATAACCCCAAAATCTTGGTTCCTTTCGATATTTGCGCCCATCGGATCGTAACTTCCTGAATTATGGCCCCTGATTGTCTGAAAAATCGCCCTTTTTAGCTTGTGGAGGTCAAAATTATTATCCGATTTAAAAAAACGTTTGATTATATCACCGTTAGATGGTAATGAAGGTTGAGTTCAAATTTCGTGAAAATCGGACCAAAATTGACAAACAAAATGGCCGCCGTTTGTACGCGAATAGTGTGAAAATATGTTATATCAAGGTTGTGGACCCTATATAGGTCACAATTTTGAACCGATTTTGATGAAACTTGACATGCATGTTTATAACCCGAAGATCTTGGTTCCTTTTGATATTTGCGCTCATTGATTCGTAACTTCCTGAATTATGGCCCCTGATTGTACGAAAAATCACCCTTTTTAGCTTGTGGTCCCTCTGGAAATCACAATTATTTTCCGATTTAAAAAAACGTTTGATTATATCACCGTTTCACCTTGAGGAAGGTTTGAGTTCATATTTCGGGAAAATCAGACCAAAATTGACAGACAAAATGGCCGCCGTTTGTACTCGAATACTGTTAAAAAATGATATGTCATGGTTGTGGACCCTGTATAGGTCACAATTTTAATTTGATTTTGATGAAACTTGAAATGCATGGTTATAACCCAAAGATCTTGGTTCCTTTCGGTATTTGCGCATATCGGATCGTAACTTCCTGAATTATTCGAATTTCGTGAAAATCGTACCAAAATTGCCGGGTGAAATGGTCGCCGTTTGTACGCGAATAGTGTAAAGATACGGTATATCATCGTTGTGGACTCTCTACAGGTCACAATTCTTATCCGATTTTGCCGAAAAGTCACATTTCTAGGTTGTGTACCGTCACACCATAATCATTGTCAGCTTCGAATTTCATGAATATCAGACTGGAACTGACCAACAAAATGGCTGCTCCTAATACAGTATGAAATACAGGACTTCATGATGTAGGAAAAATCACTTTCGGTATTGCTTGTTCTCTATCCATCTCTCGAAAATATGGACGTATCCTGCCTGGCAGTGCCAGCCTATCTTTTTTAGCTTTTGGCCCCTCGGGAGGTCACAATTATTATCCGATTGAAAAAAATGGTTGGTTATATTACCGTTACAATGTAAGGAAGGTTGAGTCCGAATTTTGGGAAAATCGGACCAAAATTGCAATACAAAATGGCTGCCGTTTGTACGCGAATACTGTTAAAAAATTGTACATCATGGTTGAGGACTGTAGAGGTCACAATTTTAATTTGATTTTGATGAAACTTGAAATGCATGGTTATAACCCAAAGATCTTGGTTCTTTTCGGTATTTGCGCATATCAGATCGTAACTTCCTGAATTATTCGAATTTCGTGAAAATCGTACCAAAATTGCCGGGTGAAATGGTCGCCGTTTGTACGCGAATAGTGTAAAGATACGGTATATCATCGTTGTGGACTCTCTACAGGTCACAATTCTTATCCGATTTTGCCGAAAAGTCACATTTCTAGGTTGTGTACCGTCACACCATAATCATTGTCAGCTTCGAATTTCATGAATATCAGACTGGAACTGACCAACAAAATGGCTGCTCCCAATACAGTATGAAATACAGGTCACAATTTTAATTTGATTTTGATGAAACTTGAAATGCATGGTTATAACCCAAAGATCTTGGTTCCTTTCGCTATTTGTGCATATCGGATCGTAACTTCCTGAATTATGGCCCCTGATTGTCCGAAAAATCGCCTATGGTACCTCTGGAGGACACAATTATTTAAAAAAACGTTTGACTCTATCACCGTTATACACCCTACGGAAGGTTGAGTTCGAATTTCGAGTAAATCGGAGGTCAAAATTATTATCCGATTTAAAAAAACGTTTGATTATATCACCGTTACATCGTTACATTGTTATAAAAGGTGATGTTGAATTTTGTGAAAATTGGACCAAAATTGACAGACAAAATGGCCGCTGTTTGTATGTGAATAGTGTGAAAATATGTTATATCAAGGTCACAATTTTGAACCGATTTTGATGAAACTTGAAATACATGTTTATAACATAAAGATCTTGGTTCCTTTCGATATTTGGGCATATTGGATCGTAACTGTAGAGGTCACAATTTTAATTCGTTTTTGATGAAACTTGAAATACATTTTTATAACCTAAAGATCTTGGTTCTTTGCGATATTTGCGTATATCCGATTGTAACTTCCTGAATTATGGCCTCGGATTATACGGAAAATTGCTTTTATCATCTTGCGATCGGTCTGGAGTTCAAAAACATTTGATTATATCACCTTTACACTGTAATGAATTTTCAGTTTGAATTTTGTGAACATCGGACCAAAATTGCTGAACGAAATGGCCGGCACTTTTACACGAATAGTGTAAAAATATGGTATATCAAGGTTGTGGACCCAGTAGAGGTCACAATTTTAATTCGATTTTGGTCAAACTTGAAATGCATGTTCATAACTGAAAGATCTTGGTTCCTGTCGATATTTGGACTTACACACTGGACCCTTTGTTCTGACTTGGGTGTTCAAGTTACTGATCAACCTGTATTGTATTGTTTTAGCACGTACACAGGTGATCATTTGAGGAAAAGTGGGTGTTCATATAAATGAACACCCCCAACATACCAACCCGGTGAATGTCAAAACAGACCGGGTAATTGCGTGCGTGAACTGTATTAGAAATAACAAGCAGCACCGTGTTAAATACAAAGAATAAATACACGTAGTTAAAACAATAAATAAATATTTTTTTAATGTAGATTGTGAAATAATATCATTAACTCTAGTATAAGGAACAAATACACAAAACCTTGCGAACTTTGGATAATTTCTGTTTGACCATGTTTTAGATAATTGTAATCTTGTAAAATACCTTTCCTACATCATCGTACATGCTATTTTTTTCGCACATGGTTAGTTTGTTATGTGGATGGCAAATCGTTAAAGATAGATTGCCGGGCAAGGAAACATACCTTCACAGCAGCCAAGTCGTCCGGGTAGTCAATAAGGGGTGTCACATATTTTGTCTTTTCTCGGTAAGGAGAGAGAAATGGGGTTTAACGTCCACTCGACACAAACTAGGTCATTTTGAGGAGCATTTGTCAACGTCCGATAGAAGAATGCCAGATAATTTTAGTATGTCACCACCAAATATGTTCAATGTCTACATACTTGAAGCCACTACACTGACTAATTAAAATCGGTATTAGTAATTACATTAAACAATGCATAATAAGGAAAAGGGAAATAACTCTGTTTTAAAAATGGCGGGAGTTTGCCCCGGTGTGCCGAAAGTCGATCTGTAATAATAAAAAACAGTTTATGTCTTCAATTATAACGATAGTTGGTAATGTTTTGTTTGTTTTTAAGATGAAAAATTGTAACTTTAGGCTAAAAATGTCCTTGAAAATCCTGGAATTTGACGTATAATTATCCTTGAATATCCTTGAAAAAATGTTTGACGAAACCGCGGGAACCCTGAGGAGGTGTCAGGCAGTAATTGACTCTCTAGGTGGGGGGGTGGGCACACTCGTTACTCGTGACGTCAAATGTGACGTTGGGACATTCAATGACTTTTACTACCGCTATGGTTGCTGTTATTTATATGTGTAAAATTTCAAGAGTTTTCCATTTTTAGTTCATGTATTAAATGTCTTTGAAACATCCATTAAAAATCTGACTTTGCGTTACTTTTTTTGAAGAGTATATATATCATTTGCAAGATTGACATGATTAACCCTTGTGATCAAGTGAAGACATCAAAGAAAAGTTTTTAATTTGTTTGATGTTCAAACAGTGAATTGCCGCACGAATGATGAAAGTCGGTAAATATGCTGTAACAACAACTCAAGAATGATCACGCTCACAGTATTACTAATTATAAAACAAAACACAACTAAGTAAATTGATTAAATGAATGTTGAGCTTTTAATCTGTTTGATGTAGCCCCGTTGTTAATTGTGATTAGAGCAATATACACAAGGATAATTGATTGGCATGGTTTCCATTCGTGGGCTACTGATAGGGCTGGGTAAAATATCGATATAAATCGATAGTATCGATTGGACGGCCCAGAAAAGCACTATCGATAGCGGTGGGTTACTATCAATTATCGCTCTTCGTCTATTTTTCTTGCGTCTGAAATGTCAATGTTTTCTTTCAGTTAATCATAATACACCGCTCACTTTAATTACTATCAAGTATCAATGTAACACATAACAAAATTTTGACTGCTTATTGAACTCATTGAAATGTTACTTTAGTTTTGAAGAAATTATTGTTGAATATCGATAAATGTGTAATAAAGTTAGAGTTATTTCCCTTTGCAAGCTTCAGAATTCGTCTTTACAATTCACTATCTCTGTACGCGTGCCTCAGTAATAGAGTACCCGGTACAATAAATAGCACACGTGGACGACGAAACGCTTGTTGATTTTCCCGGCAAAGCTAAGAGTGCTGTGTGGAAGCACTTTGGGTTTTAGACAGTAGCAAACGATCTTTCGCAACTTCGTATGGTTTTGAACTTTGAACTAACACTGTATCCAGTCTTGATAACGACCGTGGGCATGAAAATAAGTTTGTTTTCGATACTATCGATTATCGACCGACATTTCATTGCCGATTATCAATAGTAAAAATCACTATCGATACCCAGCCCTAGCTACTGAACACTGTTAATTTTATTATACCCGATAGTTTACATCACGCCACGCATGGAGTTTCGTCGTCTCCCGGATTTTATGATTTAGCACAAAATATGCTATTTTTCCGGCGTGCAAAATGACCTATAGGTCTGATCCAGATTCGGTCATTTTCCAAAGACGTAGGTCCCGACCGGCATATACGGCCGAAATGGAACCCATGTTAGAGACTCTGTCAACTGTGCCAGTTCTTATGTTGTATATTGTTTAACATGTAAAACCTGTAATATGCAGTATGTAGGTCAAACCATTACTCCTTTCAGCACTCGACTTAATAAGCATAGAAGCAATATAAAACACCCCCACCCCCCCCCTTCTGGATCCGCACCTGGTATCTAAGTCTTGGCCTTGGGTTAGGGTTAGTGCTGGCCCTGTTTACATCCCGAGACTGTGACGAAATCTACAGGTCCTAGCCCTTAGCCTAAAACCCTAAACCCCTAACCCACAATCTATTTATGAAGTCATATGTGCTAAAATGCGTAGTACTGTCTTCGAGCTAGTGTTCTCTGACGTCATCATTCTCACAATGTCATAACTTCCTATGATGTCATAGCTGACTTACAATCATTTTGTATTTAGTTTTTTCACCCTGAGGAAGTTAGTATTTTTACTGACGAAATGTAGGATAAAACGATGGTGTTTTGATATTGTATTGTTGGAAAATGTGGGCGTATCTTGCATGGCAACTGCTGGTTCATTAGCTTATTCTCTGTCCATCTCTTGCAAAATGGCACCTCCTTGTTAAATATTTTTCAGAGATGTAGCTGGTTGTGAAGAAGCAAAGTTAGAAATTATGGAATTTGTTAATTTCTTGAAAAATCCACAGCAATATATAGATTTGGGAGCCAAAATTCCTAAAGGGGCTATGCTGACTGGCCCTCCAGGCACAGGAAAAACTATGCTAGCCAAAGCAACAGCAGGCGAAGCTAATGTACCTTTTATAACAGTCTCCGGTTCTGAGTTTTTGGAGATGTTTGTTGGTGTTGGTCCTTCTAGAGTAAGTCAAATCATTTTTATACGCCCACATTGAAATGTGGTCGTATATTGTCGTCGCCCTTGTCCGTCCGTCCGGCGATCCGGCGTCCACAATTGCTTGTGGACACTCTACAGGCTAAAGTTAATATCCGATTGACTTAAAATTTATACACCGTGTTTAAGGCCACAAGACGAAGAAGCCTATTGTTTTTCAGCGTTTTCCGATAATAACTACCAGAGTTATGGCCCTTGATCACTTCAAAATATCTTGTGGACGCTCTAGAGGCCAAAGTTAATATCTGATTGACTTTAAATTTATACACAGTGTTTAAGGTCATGAGACGTAGAAGCCTATTGTTTTTCAGCGATTTCCGATAATAACTACCAGAGTTATGGCCCTTGATCACTTCAAAATATCTTGTGGGCGCTCTAGAGGCCAAAGTTTATATCCGATTGACTTTAAATTTATACACAGTGTTTAAGGTCGTGAGACGAAGAAGCCTATTGATTTTCAGCGATTTCCGATAATTAGTGCCAGAGTTATGGCCCTTGAACACTTAAAAATATCTTGTGGACGCTCTAGAGGCCAAAGTTAATATCCAATTGACTTTAAATTTATACATAGTGTTTAAGGTCATGAGACGAAGAAGCCTGTTGATTTTCAGCGATTTCCGATAATTAGTGCCAGAGTTATGGCCCTTGATCACTTCAAAAAATCTTGTGGACACTCTAGAGGCCAAAGTTGATATCCGATATACTTTAAATTTATACGCAGTGTTTAAGGTCATGAGATGAAGAATCCTATTGATTTTCAGCGATATCCGATAAGTTATGGCCCTTGATCACTTCGAAAAAATCCTGTGGAAGCTCTAGAGGCCAAAGTTAATATCCGATCGACTTTAAATTAACACAGTGTTTAGGGTCATGAGACGAAGAAGCCTATTGATTTTCAGAGATTTCAAATAATTATTGCCAGAGTTATCTCTCTTGATCACTTCAAAAAACCCTTGTTACGCTATAGAGGCTAAACTTATCATCCGATTGTCTTTAGATTGATACACAGAGTTTAAGGTGTTGAAACGAACAAGTATTTTGATTTTCAATGAATTTTGATAACTGAACAGCTAAATCCATGATATTAAATATTTCATGTATATACTAATTGTTAGTGTGTGGTAACACTTTATAAAAAGCAATCAAATTCTAATGATTTTCTGATAATTACATAATGAGCCATTACTCTTAATCAGTTTTTAGTGTATTACAAATGTTTCATTAGCAAAAAAAGTAAAAATATGCGACAACCCTTGTTGACTGCCCGGGCGATTTAGCTGCTGTGGGCGTATGTTTCGTTGCCTGGCAACCTATCTTTATACACCCACACCAACATTTTCTTAGGTTATGCATTTGCATTAGCATAAAAATCAGTATATAAAGCAGGGATGTCATTAGAAGCCGGCAACACGCCCATTTCCGTCTACTCTTCTGCTAAAAAAGATCAGTAATTTGATTTTAATGAAATAATATTACATAATATTAATTTAAACTAATTTAATTCCTAAAAGCCATGATCGCATATCTACCGAACACCGACACTTGTGACTAACATATGATTTTTATACGCCCACATTGAAATGTGGTCGTATATTGTCACCCTTGATCACTTTAAAAAAATCTTGTGGACGCTCTAGAGGCCAAAGTTAATATCCGATTGACTTTAAATTTATACACAGTGTTTAAGGTCATGAGACGAAGAAGCCTATAGATTTTCAGCGATTTCTAATAATTAGTGCCAGAGTTGTGGCCCTTGATTAATTACTGCCAGAGTTATGGCCCTTGATCACATCAAAAAATCGTTTGGACGCTCTAGAGGCCAAAGTTAATACCCAATTGACTTTAAATACACACACACTGTTTAAGGTCATGAGACGAAGAATCCTATTGATTTTGAGCGATTTCAAATAATTACTTCCAGAGTTGTCTCCCTTGATCACTTCAAAAAACCTTGTGATGCTATAGAGGCCAAACTTATCATCCGATTGACTTCAGATTGATACACAGAGTTTAAGGTGTTGAAACGAACAAGTATTTTGATTTTCAATGAATTTTGATAACTGAACTGCTAAATCCATGATATTAAATGTTTCCTATACAATTGTTAGCGTTGATGATTTTTATGCCAATACAATGACTGCATTCTCATTCAGTAATGGATTCGACAGTAACAGTGTATAGAAACGATTGACTCAGACACGAGGGCCCTTTCCCTTGGCCAGAGGGGCCCTTTTGTCTGCCTTTAGGGTCCCCCTAACTAGGGTACATTTTTGTCCCCTACCTTTCGAAGAAAGTTGGGGGACTATTAAAATGGGTTCGTCCGTCCGTCCGTCTGTCCATCTGTCTGTCCGTCTGTCTGTTCGTCTGTCCGTCACAATTTTTCGGACACAATAACTCTCTTCCACTTGAGCTAGAATATTCAAACTTGGATTTATGTGTTTATTAGGTCAATGCCTTGACGGAGTTCGAAGATGGGCATTTTCCGCTTAGGGTAAGCAGAGATAAGCAATTTGATTGGTTGATGCTTTGGGACACACAAGGGTCAATATGGGCATGGAAAATTTAGTCTTCACTGGCTACTAAATGCTAAAAATTTACTAGCCAGCACCAAAATTTTAGTAGCCAGAAATTGCAATGCTATTAACTGTAGTCTGTGTAACGTAATTCACTACTAGATATTTAGGACTCGAAGCACTAGACGTAAAGATGTCAGTAGTGTCAGTAACAACAAGGTCACTTTGACTCGTAGTTGAACTACTGCCACTACCGGCTAGATTTCCGTCAGAAGACTGTGTTAGAGAGGAATCTTCCTTTTTTTTTTAAGAGAAAGAGCTTAAAAGATTTTGTTTTATTATGCATTTTGTTAATATATAGGGAATAACTTTAATGTATGGGTTAGAAATATGGGTCAACTACATGCGCAACCTGTTTCACAGAGAATTACTAACGAATTATCCTTGTAACGGATGGCTGTCCAAAACCCGTGCGTTGACTGCACGCCTCGTAGTCATTGGCTCAACGGCTCGTGCAGTGTTTACTTAACACCTAACTGCTTCGGGCAAAATGATGCATTTTACTCATTTTGATACCCATTTACACTAAATAGGAAATATTTTTTAACTACAAATACTTCAAACGTCTTTATTTATTTTTCTTTTACCTCAAAAAAATGTTTGAGAATTTAATTTGTCGGAGTAAAAAAGTTAATATGCCGTACTCATTAAGCCTCGTTGATGTCATGCTTATCAGTGATTGTAGCTGCCAAGCGAATATTCACTGCGGGGGATCAGTTTGCTACATGGGTAGTCGGCCATTTTGTATACATTGCCATAAGTTAGAAGTTAGAAAGATTTTCGGCACATGGTAAGAAAATATATGAATGTCGTAAATAATGTCGTTAAATTGGAGTTATTTCCCCTAGTAAGTTCCGGTTTTACGAAGCGCTGAATAAACAAATTCAATTTTGTAAAAAAAACTTTGTAATTATTTTAAAACGAGAAAAAAAAAACTTACAGTCGCCATGTTTTAGTCGCCATGTAGAGCCTTGGGGACACGATAACTTTAGTTCTACTAAAGTTATGAAACTTGGTATATGGTTTCATTACAGTAATACCTTGACTAAGTTTCAACCAGGCGAAATTTTCTGTTTTAACAGTTTAATTTGCACGGTACTTTAATTACCGACCGATTATTATAACTTTTGAAAATAAGCTCCAACTGACCAGCTTAATCGTATGCAATAAACGTTTGGCCTGAATTGAAAGTTCTGCACCAAGAAAGTTCATCTCAATTTTCTCGCGTGGTTCCCACTTGTCAGTGAGGCAGAAGAGAGAGCCTGACAAGGACAGCTGTCTAGTTGTTTAGATGAGATGAAAAAAAAAAGGTTCCGTGTACACATTGGAGTGCACGTAAAAGATCCCTTAGCAGTTGGAATTCAATACTGTTGAATAAGCTCTATACAATGACTAAATGTGCAGATTGTAGCCACCCACACTGCATGTTTCGCTAAACAATGAAAGGGTGCCGTTTTCAATGTTCGATCCTTTTATTCTTCTTCTCCTGATATTTTGGACTGTTGATCGAAGTTTTCATATGAAAGACTACCGATAAGACTCTTAGTAGAAGAAGTTCCCAAAAAATATTATGTTGACTTTAAGAGAAAAGGACCTTTAAAAATGCTCCAAATCGTAAAAATACGACTTTTTTGATTTTCGATCTACATACATATTAAATTTCATGAAAATCATACAACTACTAAAGAAGTTGTCGAGTTGGTGTAAACTTCCGGTTCGAAATCACAACGACAAATTTTCGAAAATCCGAAATTGCAGATTTGAAGTAAATGTCTTAGGATACTCAAAGAAAAAAGAATTATTAAAATAGATCAAATAGTCACAAAGTTACAGCATTGTAGGTCAAATGCATTCGTTCGTAAAATTTGGTGATTTCGTATTTGTAAAACGTTTTGAAAATATATTTAATCAAGGTTCGCACCCCATTTTTAGGGGGTAGGTCAAAATTTCAGAAAGATCCTGTGGATAGATTCTGAGAAATCCGATTTGCAGAAAACACACAAAAAAAAAAAAATTAATAATAATTTTAACAGAAACAATAAGCTTTCATATGTAATACATATACTAGACCTGCATGCAGGAATGACGGGTTTCACTGGTGCCACGTTACCCTTTAACATGTCACGTTACCTTTGAACATATGTCACTTCCTGTACCAATGAAACCATTAAACAGGTTTCCCCATAAGCATTGCACACTTCAAATAAATTGGACGCAGAATCAACCAAATCCAGCAATATCAATTCATTTTATACATTTGTTACTTGTAAGTGATCCTGACAAAATTACAATAGTTCCGGTGATAACGAAAATTTTCAATTAGTTTTATGAAATCCGAAATGGCATTTGATATCAAATAGTGAAAATGTTATGTAAATAGAATAATAATTGCCACTTTCATAGACCAAAAACCTTGAAAAGTGACTTTTAGATAATCGCCTATTTCTCGGCAACCGCACAAGTTAGAAACCATTTTGTGGTATCTGTATGATCGTATGGGTTCAATCTATTTTTTGATTGGAATCGAATATCATAATTTTGAAAACATTACAAATCAGACTCATTTGTATAAAATATCTGTTTTGAAGGCTAAAAATTCAGTTTTTGCCAAAATGGCATCACTTCCGGTGATACTGAAAAATTTAAATTAGTTCTATGAAATCGTAAATGGCATAAGACATCATATGGTGAACATTTTATGAAAATTGAATAATAACTGATTCTTTTAGAGCCAAAATAAAAAATGACTTGTGGAAAATCGTCCATTTCTCTGCAACCGTACAAGTTAGAAACCATTTTATGGTATCTATATGATCGTATGTGTTCATTCTATTTTTTAAAAAAAGAAAATCGAACAATAATTGATTCTTTTACAACCAAAATAACGTCACAAGTGACTCATGCAAAATTGTCCTTTTCTCAGCAACTGCTCATATTACAAATAAAATTTCACATACATTCTCTTTGTATGGATTATTGCTACAAGTTTATGAAAGTATCGAAGAAATATTTTAACATATGGAAGACACAGGATGTGTGGTAAATAACTGATTTTTACAACTTTTTTTTACCTTTTAATCGAAATGGCCTGAAAACAAAATCGAAATTAAAAAAACTGAGTCAGAGATTTTGTACACCTTTACAGGGCTCATCTTTTGAGTGAGATCAGATTTGTAGAAAATAGTATTTGCTTTCAAAAAGTGGTACCGCACTGTCAATATTGCAGTTTTTGCTGAATTTACGCCACTTCCGGTGCCTTCAGGAAACTTTAACAGTAACAAAAAAAATGACATTTTGAACCACGGAACATATGAACATGGTTTTATACAAATCGAACAATAAATAATTAATATAGGACTGAAAAACTGAATTAGCCAATAGCGGCCAAGGAAAATTACTTAAACAAAAAATGTTGACATTTTTGCTCAAATCAGGTGACTCGTTAACCTTGGTTAAAATGTCATATAAAAATATTAATAAATAAAGATTATTTTTGTAAAAATTTAAATTTTCAAAGTTTGGCGCCTAATATCTTCCAAGATTCGTCGAAAATCCAAAATCAAAAGTAACATAGCTATGTCCCCTGTTTCTGGCTATCTCAAAATGCATCATATGCTAAAATACAACGATTATTGTTAATATTACGGCAATATTTAAAAAAACGACATTTTCGGTGATTTCGGACGTTTCGCATTGTCGCAGAATGCCGGGAATGGCTTTAATCTCTATGTCACACCCACTTTCCCAGTAAAACTGAAGACATTGTATCGATCCGACAAGAAGTTGCTGAGATATAAGCAAATTGAAAAAAAAAAAAAATAATAATAACGACCTGCAGACCTGAATCGGCTTTCAGGAATCAGTCAGGAAATGCGTCATACAATAGCCGATCCATCGAGCTACCAAACGATACTGTAGTTGTTATGATTCAGTGAAACCCTCTATCAGATTTGTAAAAGTAATATTTGCTTGCAAATATACCAGTCAAAATTGTAAAATCTGGCAAAATTACTTCTCTTCTGGGGCCAAAAGAAATCATTATCGGTTACAAATAAGTTGAGAATTCGCAATTGAGAATTGTTTTATACATATCAGGCAACAAATAATAAACTTCACTAAGAAGTGGCTATAGTGTTATTTGTATGTATAGAGCATATAAATCGACCAACTTGGTTTAATTTTGATGAAACTCGGTAAAATTCTAATTATGGCAATAAATCTAATAGAAAGAGGTTTAACTCTGTAGATACAGTGTTAATTAACAGGGGTGAGAAATTGACTAAGGGTGATTTAATTATCGCTAGGAGTGAAAATCTCAGCGACGGTGTGTTTTCTGTACTGGGTGTGTTAATTAACGGACGGGTTAAAAACAACTGACACGGTGTGTATTCTACGTTTGGTGAGTTTTCTCGAAAGCGTGTTATAACTGCACCAAAGTGTCTTATCAAGGACTAGCAGGCTAAATCTGACGCGTAGGTGTCAAATCTAATTTACCGTGCGATTTCTTAATCGACCGTGTGTTTTACGCAGATCGGTCTTTGTTAAGGGTAGGTCTTTATACATGGATTTATACGTGCTGTAGTTACATGTCTGCCGTCTTTAGTCTATGCGTATTTCATTTGTTGATGAATACTACGTTTCTTATACTGCATACCATTGTCTTGCAACAGTTATTTATATTTCTTGTCTTTTTGTGTGTTTCATTTGTTAGCATTACCGTGGTCCTACTGAACTATAAATGCATGTGTCTTAAAATCGGTTGCACGCAATATCGTTATTTACCGATATCCGGTCCAACCTCATTTTGATTATCCGACGTATTTTTATCTCTATTGATATCAGATGCTCTAATCTATTTCGAAAACACAATTATAAACAAACAATCTCGCAACTAATAATAACCTGTAAGTTTCGTCGCTGTTATATTTTATAAGATTATTTCTTACCTGGGTCGTAAATAGGGCTTTCTAAGTAAACAGAATTGCATCACTAATAGATAAATCATATACCTTTAGACATATAATAATACGATGATAAAGTCGTCCACAAGGTTGAGCGGCCCGTTTGTGAATAAATAAAGTAAATCATGCAGACATATATTACGAAACCGCTCCCAAACGACCCAGTCATTATTTTACAATTCATACTGTCAATTCATGCACGCTTTTCACACGGAGTTGTTCTTTGATGTTGAGAGATGAAACACAGTGAGTTCAGCTCTCTGATGTTGACGATGAGGCCAGTTAATTAGGCAATTGTTACAATTTATCCCAATAAGTCAGGGGTTGAAATGTTTGTAAAATTTTAGAAATATTTTTTATTTGTCAAGTTGTCAACATGGATTTTCATTTTTAATTAAAACGATTTTGCGTTGCAACACCTCTTGTCGGGGACGCACTTCCTTGGAGCAAACCACACATAAACTAGCCATAATAAATTATTAGATTTCAATTTATGATATATTTTTTATCAGCAAAAACTAATGAAGGTAATGAATGTTACATTTTACGGTAATATATACCGTTTTGTAATTAATATCATAGTGAGTTACATTTAGCGTACCTCCAAGGGGTGGCGTTTTTAATCTTCAGACAAATTGTAGCTAAAATCATAACGCCAAATAACAATCAAGACTTTATCACAAATACATCGTTCATACTAATTAAAAATCAAAACTGCTAAAATCATAACGCCATGCAATTAACAAACAGTACAAGATCCTTCATTAACAAAATCATCGGTGATTCGATCTGAAATCAAATAATAAAATAGTGAACGAGTACTAGCTATTTCTTATAATACTTCAACAACAACTATAATACGCCACAGCACTGATACTCCACGGCTTCAGTCTCATCCTTATTGTATAATTTATTCTATCTAGAGAGCACGCTTTTCACACGAAATTATTCTTTCAAGTCCGACCTATTTATTTGCTCTTTGATCTCAGACGGAGAGGCGACACTGTTCTAATGGATTAGAGACCATGATTGGTCAGAGTGTGATTTTTTTTTTACCTGTAACAGTTTATTCACTGGATGACAAAGTACCACAAAAAGAACAATTATATCATGTATGTGCATACTGTGGTCTATTCAGCGTTGGTCTTATTGTAATGACATAAATGTATGTTTCTATCATCTCATTTAAATAAAGCTTGATATTTTAATTACTTTATTAACTAAGTTATTTTTCTACAGTATATTTCAAAACAAAAAGAATTGTTGTATTGGAAATATGCGAAAATTTTCATGCCATTGGTTGTTCTTCTTCTTGAATTTTTTAAATTATTAAATGTATTTTCAAGTCACAAACTGCCATCCGAGCAGGAATTACGCTTCGCTGAACACCATTTGGATCAACGTTGACCTAGATGTTATATAACAACTGTTAATTGCCAGACTTGATTAGGGTAATAAAATTGATCACCGCAGCTCAACAATTTTAGTGAATGTGTATTATAAACCTGGGACCTGTTTCACGATTTTATCTTAATCAGAAGACAACAATAATTTTCTTGAATTAACATGGTTTATTAAAATTCAAAATATGACCCTGTAAGTTAATATACTTGTGTTGTGTATCCTATTTCAAAACCTTAATTTGTCAAACGAACAAACACCACCTCTAGAGATATTTTAATTACACCAAAGGTGTATTAGAAATTATCGTTGTTCTGAAATAGTTTTCTTTTATTAAATTTATTAGTAAGCTGTTACCGTCAAATTCTGGACATAATGTGGTCTATGCACGGTTCTACATATCGCAAATGAAGCTATATAAGTTTAAAACTATGACTTTAAGATACACGTATAGTGAAAAAGTTGCAATTGATCACTACAGCAATATATAGTTGTTGCAGAAATCGGTCCCTATAGAGACAGTTATAGTCTAATTCTTTAACACAATTTTGCATGTCAGATGTTCATATTATATGGTACTAAGTTACTAAAAGACTTTTAACAAATAAATCGTTCTATAACACTATTCTGAACGTTTATCCATGATTAATGTTTTTCGTCCAATATTTAGATTTAGAAATGTTCACAATTAAACCGAATTAACCATAAAAACAAAATCACAAATTACTATGGCACATTATTTAATTCTTTTCAAATAAAGCGACCGAAATAACAAAAGAAATTATAAAGTCGTTTTAGACTGGATACTGATTTCCAAAGGTGATTGCATGCTTTTATAAATAGAACAAGTTGGCGACCATTGCAGCCCGTGCTCTCGATCTGTCATCACGTATTTCTTTACATGCTAAATTACAATTGGATCCACTCGCCTCGTAGTTTATTAGTACCGGGAGAAAAATAATAAAGCTATGCCATACAATCGTAAACAATAGAAATATTAACACGTGTTTAAATTTAGTTGTTATTAAATTAAGCCCCTATTTCCATATTAAGTTAATGGTCTCTATTTTGCACGCAAAGATGACTTTGTGACACAACGTTTATTGAATCACAAGCGGCTATATGGACACGTGTCAAAGATATATGTTCATACATAGCACGGTATTTTTACATAACGACAAGCTGATTACACCGAGTTCGACAATGCAATATCACCACAGGCCTGTGTCCCTGTTTGCATTGGTGTTATTTGATATGTAAATTATCGTTTGTTATATGTGGAAACAGATCAGAGCATCTGATATCAATAGAGATTACAATCCATCGTATAATCAAATTGAGGTTGGACCGGATATCGGTAAATAACGATATTGAGTGCGACCGATTTTAAGACACATGCATTTATAGTTCAGTAGTACAACGATGGATGATGTTAACAAATGAAACTCACAAAAAGACAAGATAAATAAATAACTGTAGCAAGACAATGGGATGCAGTATAAGAAACGTAGTACTCATCAACAAATGAAATACGAATAGACTAAAGACGGCAGACATGTAATTACAGCACGTATAAATCCATGTATAAAGACCTACCCTTAACAAAGACCGATCTGCGTAAAACACACGGTCGATTAAGAAATCGCACGGTAAATTAGATTTGACACCTACGCGTCAGATTTAGCCTGCTAGTCCTTGATAAGACACTTTGGTGCAGTTATAACACGCTTTCGAGAAAACTCACCAAACGTAGAATACACACCGTGTCAGTTGTTTTTAACCCGTCCGTTAATTAACACACCCAGTACAGAAAACACACCGTCGCTGAGATTTTCACTCCTAGCGATAATTAAATCACCCTTAGTCAATTTCTCACCCCTGTTAATTAACACACTGTATCTACAGAGTTTAACCTCTTTCTATTAGATATATTGCCATAATTAGAATTTTACCGAGTTTCATCAAAATTAAACCAAGTTGGTCGATTTATATGCTCTATACTTACAAATAACACTATAGCCACTTCTTAGCGTTAGAACCCATAAACTGAAATTAAAAAGGTAAAAAACTTAAAAAGTGATCCTTAGAAAATTGGTTATTTCTCGACATGGGAATATGCTAGAAGCATTTTTTTGATATCAGTATGATTATATGGATCCAATCTAAATGGCCATTAGAATCAAATGTTATAACGTTAAACAAATAATAAATATAACTCACTTCAAAAAAATATTTGTTTTGAATTCTAAAAATACGTTTTTTGCAAATATGACATTACTTCCGGTGATAATGGAAATGTTATATCAGATCATTGCAATCATAAATGGCATAATGCATCACATGGTGAAAATTGTATGAAAATTGAATAATAACTGACACTTTTATAGACCAAAAAGCTTGAAAAGTGACTTGTAGGAAATCATGTATTTCTCGGCAACCGTACAAGTTAGAAACTTTTTTGTGGTATCTGTATGATCGTATGACGGTTCATGCTATTCGTTGATGGGATTCAAATGTCATAATTCTAAAAATGTTATAAAAAAGACTTATGTGAATAAAATATTTCTTTTTGAGGTTAAAAATATAGTTTTTGCCAAAATGACATCCTTTCCGGTAACAGTGAAACTGTAAAATTGGCTTAACCTAGTCCAAATTGCCATTAGGCATCGAATGAAAAAAAATATTGAAAATCGGATAATAATTTACACTTTTATAGGAAAAATAACGTGAAAAGTGATGCATGCAAAATTGAATATTTCTCGGCAATTGCTCATATTACGAACTATTTTTTGCATACATTCTCCTCGTCTGGAATATTACTACGAGTTTATGAAAGTTATGAATAAATAGTTCAAAATATGAAGACGTTGAATGGATTGTAAATAACTGATTGTTACACTTTTTTTTACATTTATGTGAAATTGCCAGAAAATGAAATTGAAATTATAAAATCTGAGCTAACGATTTGTGCCCCTTTACAGCGCGCATCCTTTTTGCTATATCAGATTTTGAAAAATATAATATTTGCTTTCAAAAAGTGGTACTGAACTATCAAAATTGTAGTTTTCGTTAATATTACGCCACTTCGTTTGCGTGCAGAAAAATTTCATGGTAACAAAAAAATTTACAATTGAGACCACGGAGCATATGCACTTTGTTTTATACAAATCAGACAATAAATAATTAATCAGGGTACAAAAAACTAAATTATTAGCCAATGGCGACTAAAGAAATTTACTGAGACAAAATTCTTTCTCACTTCTGCTCAAGTAGGGTGATACTATATCCCTGTCTAAAATACCAACAAAAAATATTCATAAATAAAAAAGTTTTCTGTAAAAATGTAAACAAATTCAAAATATCGAAGATTTTTTCGACTACTTCCGGTTTTACGATCATTGTCGGAATAGTTTTAACAAGTTGATTAGATACTTAACTTCCTGTACCAGAAATGTCAGAAACATTTATTGAGTAATTTTCAAAAATAAAAGAGCATTTTTATACGCCCACATTTTTATGTGGACGTATATGGTCGTCGCCCCTGTCCGTCCGTCCGTCCGTCCACAATTGTTTGTGAACAGTCTACAGGTCACAATTTTTATTCGATTTCAATGAAACTTAAAATATAGGTTTATCACCCTAAGATCTCGGTTCCTTTCGATATTGGCATGTATCGGACTGTAACTTCATGGGTTATGGCCCCTGATTTTACGAAAAATCACGTTTTTATACGCCCACATTTTTATACGTCCGTCCGTCCGTCCACAATTGTTTGTGAACAGTCTACAGGTCACAATTTTTATTCGATTTCAATGAAACTTAAAATATAGGTTTATCACCCTAAGATCTCGGTTCCTTTCGATATTGGCATGTATCGGACTGTAACTTCATGGGTTATGGCCCCTGATTTTACGAAAAATCACGTTTTTATACGCCCACATTTTTATGTGGACGTATATTGTCGTCGCCCCTGTCTGTCCGTCCGTCCGTCCACAATTTGTTTGTGGACCCTCTACAGGTCACAATTCTTATCCGATTTTGACGAAACTTGAAATATAGGTTTATCCACAAAAGATCTCGGCTGCTTTCGATATTGGCATGTATCAGATAGTGATGTGCGGTTTTTCGGATTAACCGTACGGTATCGGTTTTTACAAATAAACAGAAAACCGAACCGTTAAAAAAAAAAATAACCGTGGGTTTCGGTTTTTTTCCAAATTCCTAATTTTTATGTAGCCATATTTCGTTTACTTAATAATTCCAAAATTTTAATGTAGCCACCACTTCTGTTTTTATTTTCGATCAACCAAAGCCCGTATGTATAGAATAATAGTGTTTAAACAGTCTGGTTGGCCTAGACTATTTATTTTCTCAATTCGGTTCGGTTTACAATCCAAAATTTTATGCAACCCGAAGCCGGTTGTCAATATCGAACGATGGCTTCCTCTAAAAAGTAAAATGCCTCCATAGCTTGCTCAATAAGTATGAAAGATTAGATGACACAAAATGTAGATTTAATCTTTGTAAAATATCTATTTCTGCTGCATAAATTATAAGAATATAATTTAACAATTTTGAGTCAGGTTTAGAACAACATTTGAACAATACCCGAAAACGGCAATTGCGTAAGTTTTGTTTTTAAGTTTATAATTTATAAACGAGAAATAAAAGACCACATGTTTCGATTTGTTGGATTGGTATTATTTTGTTATGCAAATTTATTTTGGTATTTTTTTTACAGTAGAATCTAACTTTATTGTTACTGATATTATGTCGTTATTAGGGTTTCACACTGCGTAGCTTGTGTGAAACACTATTGTTTTTGTTAAAATTATTATTCTTATTAGGGTTTCACACTGCGTAGCTTGTGTGAAACACTATTGTTTTTGTTAAAATTATTATTATTAAGCTTTCATATTACATATGAAAGCTTATTGTTTCTGTTAAAGTTATTATTATTATTATTTTTTTTTTTGTGTGTTTTCTGCAAATCGGATTTCTCAGAATCTATCCATAGGATCTTTCTGAAATTTTGACCTACCCCCCCAAAAATGGGGTGCGAACCTTGATTAAATATATTTTCGAAACGTTTTACGAATCCGAAATCACCGAATTTTACGAACGAAAAAAATGACAATGCATAGTCGTAACTTTGTTATTTTTTGACCGATTTTACTAATTCTTTTTTCTTTGAATACCTTTAAAAAAAACATTTTCATCTGCAGTTTCACATTTTCGAATTTCGAAAATTCGTCGCTGTGATTTCGAACCGGAAGATTAGACCAATTTGACAACTTCTTTAATAGTTGTACGATTTTCATGAAATTTAGTATCTAAGTAGATCCTACCGATGTGACTTCAAAAATATAATTAGAAATTTTCTAAATTATCTCCCCTTGACGAAATTAAGGATCAAAATTTTCAAAAAAATCATCGAAATATAGGTCAGAATGACCTGATTTTTTTTTCGGATACTAGATAAGTAATTACTGATTTGTACACAAAATATGGAGTTTGTCGATCGAACCGGAAGTGCCGCCATATTTAAAAGTGAAAAATCAATAAGGCTTTTTTGCTATTTTACTTACAGACTCGGGAGTTATATTTTCTGAATCCTTGTAGGAAGGCCTAAAAAATGTCGCGAATAGAATTTTGATTTCGGTCACGTGATGGTCACCATTTTGAATTGAAAATGAAAAATAGAAGCAATTTGAAGGGTCGGGACTTTGGAACACAATTACTCTCCTTCTAATTAAGCTAGAATGTTCAAACTTGGTGTAGACGTTCACTAGGTCAATGTTATGATTGAGTTCAAAGATGAGCATTTTCTGCTTAGGGTAAGCAGAGATAAACAAGCTAATTTGTTGATTCTTTAGGGCACGATAACTTCGGTTATAATGAAGGGAGGGCGGTGAAACTTTTGTCAATAGAGAGTCTAATAGCTAGCCTGTTGTGTGAAATCATTGTATTATTTTTTCTAAATATCAGGGATAGCCGAAAAAAAGAGATTGAAAACCCAAAAAGTCGTATTTTTACAATTTGGAGCATGTTTAGAGGTCTTTCTCGTAAATTCAACATAATATTTTTTGGGAACTTCTTGTACAAAGAGTCTTATTGGTAGTCTTTTATATGAAACCATCGATCAACAGTCCAACATATCAGGAGTAGAAGAACAAAAGGATCGAACATTGAAAACGGCACCCTTTCATTGTTAAGCGAAACATGCAGTGTGGGTGACTACAATCTACACATTTAGTCATCGTATAGAGCTTATTCAACAGTATCGAATTCCAACTGCTTAGGGATATTTTACGTGCACTCCAATGTGTACACGGGACCTTGGTTTTTCGTCCCATCCGAATGACTAGACAGCTGTGCTTGTCAGGCCCTCCGTTCTGCCTCACTGACAAGGGGAACCACGCCGGGAAATCGAGATGAACTTTCTCCGTGCAGAACTTTCAATTCAGGCGAAAACGTTTATTGCATACGATTAAGCTGGTCAGTTGGAGCTTATTTTCAAAAGTTTTGTAATAATCGGTTGGTAATTAAAGTACCGTGCACATTAAACTGTTAAAACAGAAAATTTCGCCCGGTTGAAATGTTTCTTGCTATAAGTCAGCAATTTTCTGAATTCAGGGAGGCTGAATGGCTGAATGGTTAGCATGTGCGCACTGTATCGTAACGTCTGTCATTGAGTCAACGGGCGTCGTTTCGATCTCCAGGTTGCACGTGACATGAAGTATGATGTCCAACCTTGTGGGTTTTCTCCGTGTTCTTCGGTTTCCTCCCAACGGCTAAAGACCTGTAAGCGCAGGGGGAGTTTTTAAATAAAATTAAAAAACTTATGTTAGTCCCGAAATGACCTAGTTTGTGTCGAATGGACATTAGGCCGCATTTCTCTCTTTCTCTTTTATTTTTAAAGTTTTGTAATAATCGGTTGGTAATCAAAGGTACTGTCAAAGTGATAAAACAGAAAATAATCGGTTGGTAATCAAAGGTACTGTAAAAGTCATAAAACAGAAAATTTCGCCCGGTTGTAATGTTTCTCACTTTAAAGTCAGCAATTTCCCGATTTTAAGTGGCAAACGTTTATTGCGAACGCTTAAGCTGGTCAGGGGGGAGCTTATTTTTAAAAGTTTTGTAATATTCGGTTGATAACTAAAGGTACCGTGCAAATTAAACTGTTACAATAGAAAATTTGGCCCGGTTGAAATGTTTCTCGCTGTAGGTCAGCAATTTGCCGATTTTAGGGAGGTTGCGTGGCTGAATGGTTAGCACGTGCGCTCTGTATCATAACGTCTGTCATTGAGTCAACTGCCGTTGTTTCGATTTTTTGGTTGTACGTGACAAGGAGTATGGTTGCCTGTCCAACCTCGTAGGCCGTAACCGCCGCTGCCCGGGTAAAATTTCCCTCATTGCACACATTATGGCATATGCCCGTCTTCATTAGCCCATTTTAGGAGCAGAACAGTCGGACGTTAAACCCCATTCAATTTCATTTCATTTTCTCTATGTTGCTTATTTATTATAGTGGATAAATATTTTTCTGGTTCTAGCAATTATTTAATTTCTGCATAGAAATCTTGCTTTGGCCAGTTTTTTTTATTGCAGAGTGCCATTCTTGTTTAAACAAACATGATCCTTTGTTTAAAACATGCTTAAGAAGTCGTCACGATTTCCTACTTATAACCAAACATATTGGAAATATTAGTCTGGCATTATTAAATCCTAATTTTATTGGTCTTATTTAAAATTAAACTTTCATTTAACTATGAACAACCCTTAACGTGTCTCTTTAAAACTATTAAGTACTCTAAAACAGTAGCTCAACCTTTTGACCTAAACTCATTAATTTACCATTTTGTTGTGAGCGACTTCTTATTCTTCCTTTATGACATATTGCACGTGTCTGATTTCAAAGGGGGGTTGAGTGGCTGAATGGTAAGCACGCGCGCCTGTCATTGAGTAAACTAGCGTGTTTTCGAATGCCCGGTTGTACGTGACAAGGAGTAAGGTCGCCTGTCCAACCTGCCATTTTTAATTTTTTTTTCCCGCCATTTTCATTTCATTTTCTCATCCGTCTCATTACAGTAATACAAGTTTCAGTTATTTCCCTTTAGTTTTCAGATTATTGTTATGCCTGGGTGCAATGTTTCATACTATATTTAGACTTGTAACTTCGCGAGTTTTTGACCAATTTTAATAATTTTTTCTTCGTATCCTTTTATTTAGGTTACTTGATACAATCAATGACACGTGACGATGAATATGAAAGCTTTCATATCTGCATGGGACAGTAGCAGATCTAGTTAAGCTTTCATATTACATATGAAAGCTTATTGTTTCTGTTAAAGTTATTATTATTATTATTTTTTTTTTTTGTGTGTTTTCTGCAAATCGGATTTCTCAGAATCTATCCATAGGATCTTTCTGAAATTTTGACCTACCCCCCCAAAAATGGGGTGCGAACCTTGATTAAATATATTTTCGAAACGTTTTACGAATCCGAAATCACCGAATTTTACGAACGAAAAAAATGACAATGCATAGTCGTAACTTTGTTATTTTTTGACCGATTTTACTAATTCTTTTCTCTTTGAATACCTTTAAAAAAACCATTTTCATCTGCAGTTTCACATTTTCGAATTTCGAAAATTCGTCGCTGTGATTTCGAACCGGAAGATTAGACCAATTTGACAACTTCTTTAATAGTTGTACGATTTTCATGAAATTTTGTATCTAAGTAGATCCTACCGATGTGACTTCAAAAATATAATTAGAAATTTTCTAAATTATCTCCCCTTGACGAAATTGAGGATCAAAATTTTCAAAAAAATCATCGAAATATAGGTCAGAATGACCTGATTTTTTTTTTGGATACTAGATAAGTAATTACTGATTTGTACACAAAATATGGAGTTTGTCGATCGAACCGGAAGTGCCGCCATATTTAAAAGTGAAAAATCAATAAGGCTTTTTTGCTATTTTACTTACAGACTCGGGAGTTATATTTTCTGAATCCTTGTAGGAAGGCCTAAAAAATGTCGCGAATAGAATTTTGATTTCGGTCACGTGATGGTCACCATTTTGAATTGAAAATGAAAAATAGAAGCAATTTGAAGGGTCGGGACTTTGGAACACAATTACTCTCCTTCTAATTAAGCTAGAATGTTCAAACTTGGTGTAGACGTTCACTAGGTCAATGTTATGATTGAGTTCAAAGATGAGCATTTTCTGCTTAGGGTAAGCAGAGATAAACAAGCTAATTTGTTGATTCTTTAGGGCACGATAACTTCGGTTATAATGAAGGGAGGGCGGTGAAACTTTTGTCAATAGAGAGTCTAATAGCTAGCCTGTTGTGTGAAATCATTGTATTATTTTTTCTAAATATCAGGGATAGCCGAAAAAAAGAGATTGAAAACCCAAAAAGTCGTATTTTTACAATTTGGAGCATGTTTAGAGGTCTTTCTCGTAAAGTCAACATAATATTTTTTGGGAACTTCTTGTACAAAGAGTCTTATTGGTAGTCTTTTATATGAAACCATCGATCAACAGTCCAACATATCAGGAGTAGAAGAACAAAAGGATCGAACATTGAAAACGGCACCCTTTCATTGTTAAGCGAAACATGCAGTGTGGGTGACTACAATCTACACATTTAGTCATCGTATAGAGCTTATTCAACAGTATCGAATTCCAACTGCTTAGGGATATTTTACGTGCACTCCAATGTGTACACGGGACCTTGGTTTTTCGTCCCATCCGAATGACTAGACAGCTGTGCTTGTCAGGCCCTCCGTTCTGCCTCACTGACAAGGGGAACCACGCCGGGAAATCGAGATGAACTTTCTCCGTGCAGAACTTTCAATTCAGGCGAAAACGTTTATTGCATACGATTAAGCTGGTCAGTTGGAGCTTATTTTCAAAAGTTTTGTAATAATCGGTTGGTAATTAAAGTACCGTGCACATTAAACTGTTAAAACAGAAAATTTCGCCCGGTTGAAATGTTTCTTGCTATAAGTCAGCAATTTTCTGAATTCAGGGAGGCTGAATGGCTGAATGGTTAGCATGTGCGCACTGTATCGTAACGTCTGTCATTGAGTCAACGGGCGTCGTTTCGATCTCCAGGTTGCACGTGACATGAAGTATGATGTCCAACCTTGTGGGTTTTCTCCGTGTTCTTCGGTTTCCTCCCAACGGCTAAAGACCTGTAAGCGCAGGGGGAGTTTTTAAATAAAATTAAAAAACATATGTTAGTCCCGAAATGACCTAGTTTGTGTCGAATGGACATTAGGCCGCATTTCTCTCTTTCTCTTTTATTTTTAAAGTTTTGTAATAATCGGTTGGTAATCAAAGGTACTGTAAAAGTGATAAAACAGAAAATAATCGGTTGGTAATCAAAGGTACTGTAAAAGTCATAAAACAGAAAATTTCGCCCGGTTGTAATGTTTCTCACTTTAAAGTCAGCAATTTCCCGATTTTAAGTGGCAAACGTTTATTGCGAACGCTTAAGCTGGTCAGGGGGGAGCTTATTTTTAAAAGTTTTGTAATATTCGGTTGATAACTAAAGGTACCGTGCAAATTAAACTGTTACAATAGAAAATTTGGCCCGGTTGAAATGTTTCTCGCTGTAGGTCAGCAATTTGCCGATTTTAGGGAGGTTGCGTGGCTGAATGGTTAGCACGTGCGCTCTGTATCATAACGTCTGTCATTGAGTCAACTGCCGTTGTTTCGATTTTTTGGTTGTACGTGACAAGGAGTATGGTTGCCTGTCCAACCTCGTAGGCCGTAACCGCCGCTGCCCGGGTAAAATTTCCCTCATTGCACACATTATGGCATATGCCCGTCTTCATTAGCCCATTTTAGGAGCAGAACAGTCGGATGTTAAACCCCATTCAATTTCATTTCATTTTCTCTATGTTGCTTATTTATTATAGTGGATAAATATTTTTCTGGTTCTAGCAATTATTTAATTTCTGCATAGAAATCTTGCTTTGGCCAGTTTTTTTTATTGCAGAGTGCCATTCTTGTTTAAACAAACATGATCCTTTGTTTAAAACATGCTTAAGAAGTCGTCACGATTTCCTACTTATAACCAAACATATTGGAAATATTAGTCTGGCATTATTAAATCCTAATTTTATTGGTCTTATTTAAAATTAAACTTTCATTTAACTATGAACAACCCTTAACGTGTCTTTTTAAAACTATTAAGTACTCTAAAAAAGTAGCTCAACCTTTTGACCTAAACTCATTAATTTACCATTTTGTTGTGAGCGACTTCTTATTCTTCCTATATGACATATTGCACGTGTCTGATTTCAAAGGGGGGTTGAGTGGCTGAATGGTAAGCACGCGCGCCTGTCATTGAGTAAACTAGCGTGTTTTCGAATGCCCGGTTGTACGTGACAAGGAGTAAGGTCGCCTGTCCAACCTGCCATTTTTAATTTTTTTTTCCCGCCATTTTCATTTCATTTTCTCATCCGTCTCATTACAGTAATACAAGTTTCAGTTATTTCCCTTTAGTTTTCAGATTATTGTTATGCCTGGGTGCAATGTTTCATACTATATTTAGACTTGTAACTTCGCGAGTTTTTGACCAATTTTAATAATTTTTTCTTCGTATCCTTTTATTTAGGTTACTTGATACAATCAATGACACGTGACGATGAATATGAAAGCTTTCATATCTGCATGGGACAGTAGCAGATCTAGTTCTTATTATTATTATTATTATTATTCAGATTCCAATTTGAATAGATCTCAGCAACTACGTGTCGCATCGTTACGATTTCTTCGGTTTTACTGGGAAAGTGGGTGTGACTTAGGGATAAAGCTATTTTGAACGTTCTGCGACAATGCGAAATGTCCGAAATCACCGAAGTTATCGTTTTTGAAAATATTGCAGTAATTTTAACAATGATCATTGGATTTTAACTTTCGATACATTTTGGCATAGCCTGAGACAGGGCACATAGCTACGCTACTTTCGATTTTTGATTTTCGGCAAATCTTCGAAGATATTAGGCGCCAAATTTCAAAAATTTAAAATTTTACAAAAAACTTTTTTATTTATGAATATTTTTTAGTCGTATTGTGCACAGAATTAAAGAGTCATCTGACTAGTGCAAAAATGTTAAAAAATTTTGTCTCAGTAATTTTCCTTGGCCGCCAATTTTTTATTGTTCGATTTGTATAAAACAAAGTTCATATGCTTCGTTGTATCAATTGTCATTTTTTTTATTACCGATAATGTTATCTGTCGGCACCGGAAGTGGCATATTTTTACCAAAAACTACAATTTTGACAGTTATTTTCTTATTTCGAAAACAAATATTATTTTTTTGAAAAATTATATGACTCAAAGAGTGTGCCCTTTCAAGGCGAAAAAAATGTAGGAAGCAGTTTTTTTAATTTCGATTTCATTTTCGAGCAAATTCGATTAAGAGGCTAAAAATGGTGTAAAATTGACCTATTTACAACCTATTCAGGCTTTTCAGATTTTAAAATATTTCTTCGTAACTTTTATAAACTTGTAGCTATAATCCATACGAAGAAAATGTATGTTAAAATTCGTTTGTAATATAAGCAGTTACCAAGAAATGGGCAGTTCTGTACAAGTCACTGTTTTCGTTATTTTGCCTGTAAAATAGTCAATTATTATTGGATTTTTATAAAAGTGACATCATTTAATTCAAAAAGCATGTAGCGTCATATCAAGTTGATTATAATTTAAAATTGACACCGGAAGTGACATCAATTGGTCAAAAACTGCATTTTAAACTTTTTAAATCAATGTTTTATTCAACCAAGAATAACTTAATATGTATTAATAATTTTAACTTTTGGTTTAAATTCACATATAAACAAAACTCATATGGTCATATAGATATCATAAAATTGTTTCTAACTTGTTCGGTTGCCGAGAAATAGACGGTTTTCTACAGGTCACTTTTGAAGGTTTCGGGGCCATAAAAGTGTCAATTATTATTCGATTTTCATAAACGTTACACCGTGTTATACCTAATGCCATTTGGGATTTCATACAAATAATTTAAGATTTTCATTATCACCGGAAGTAACGTCATTTTGGCAAAAACTGTATTTTTAGCCTTCAAAACAGATATTTTATTCAAATGAGTCTTTTTTGAAATCTTTTTTAAATTATGGTATTTGATGCTAATCAACAAATAGAATGAACCCATACAATCATACAGATACCACAAAATGGTTTGTAACTTGTACGGTTGCAGAGAAATAGCAGATTTTCTACAAGTCACTTTTCAAGTTTTTTGGTCTTTAAAAGTGGCAATTATTATTCGATTTACATAAAATTTTCACTATATGATATCGTATGCCATTTCTGATTTCATAAGACTAATTTAAGATTTTCATTAACACAGGAAGTAATTTAATTTTGTCAAGATCATTTACAAGTAACAAATGTATAAAATGACTTGATATTGCTGGATTGATTGGTTGATTCTGCGTCCATTTTATTTGTGTGCAATGTTAATTTGGAAACCTGTTCAGTGGTTACGCTGGTACCGGAAGTGACATATGTTCAAGGGTAACTTGGCACCGGAAGTGACATGTTTAAGAGTAACTTGGCACCAGTGAAACCTGTCATTCCTGCATGCAGGTCTAGTTATTATTAGGGTTTCACACTGCGTAGCTTGTGTGAAACACTATTGTTTTTGTTAAAATTATTATTCTTATTATTATTATTATTATTATTATTATTATTCAGATTCCAATTTGAATAGATCTCAGCAACTACGTGTCGCATCGTTACGATTTCTTCGGTTTTACTGGGAAAGTGGGTGTGACTTAGAGGATAAAGCTATTTTGAACGTTCTGCGACAATGCGAAATGTCCGAAATCACCGAAGTTATCGTTTTTGAAAATATTGCAGTAATTTTAACAATAATCATTGGATTTTAACTTTCGATACATTTTGGCATAGCCTGAGACAGGGCACATAGCTACGCTACTTTCGATTTTTGATTTTCGGCAAATCTTCGAAGATATTAGGCGCCAAATTTCGAAAATTTAAAATTTTACAAAAAACTTTTTTATTTATGAATATTTTTTAGTCGTATTGTGCACAGAATTAAAGAGGCATCTGACTAGTGCAAAAATGTTAAAAATTTTTGTCTCAGTAATTTTCCTTGGCCGCCATTGGCTAATTCAGTTTTTCAGTCCTAGATTAATTTTTTATTGTTCGATTTGTATAAAACAAAGTTCATGTGCTTCGTTGTCTCAATTGTCATTTTTTTTGTTACCAATAATGTTATCTGTCGGCACCGGAAGTGGCATAATTTTACCAAAAACTACAATTTTGACAGTTATTTTCTTATTTCGAAAACAAATATTATTTTTTTGAAGATTATATGACTCAAAGAGTGTGTCTTTTCATGGCGCAAAAAATGTAGGAAGCAGTTTTTTTAATTTCGATTTCATTTTCGAGCAAATTCGATTAAAAGGCTAAAAATGGTGTAAAATTGGCCTATTTACAACCTATTCAGGCTTTTCAGATTTTAAGATATTTCTTCGTAACTTTTATAAACTTGTAGCTATAATCCATACGAAGAAAATGTATGTTAAAATTCGTTTGTTATATAAGCAGTTACCAAGAAATGGGCAGTTCTGTACAAGTCACTGTTTTCGTTATTTTGCCTGTAAAATAGTCAATTATGATTGGATTTTTATAAAAGTGACATCATTTGATTCAAAAAGCACGTAGCGTCATATCAAGTTGATTACAATTTAAAATTGACACCGGAAGTGACATCATTTGGTCAAAAAATGAATTTTAAACTTTTTAAATCAATGTTTTATTCAACCAAGAATAACTTAATATGTATTAATAATTTTAACTTTTGGTTTAAATTCACATATAAACAAAACTCATATGGTCATATAGATATCATAAAATGGTTTCTAACTTATTCGGTTGCCGAGAAATAGACGGTTTTCTACAGGTCACTTTTGAAGGTTTCGGGGCCATAAAAGGGTCAATTATTATTCGATTTTCATAAACGTCACACCATGTTATACGTAATGCCATTTGGGATTTCATGCAAGTAATTAAAGATTTTCATTATCACCGGAAGTAACGTCATTTTGGCAAAAACTGTATTTTTAGCCTCCAAAACAGATATTTTATTCAAATGAGTCTGTTTTGAAATCTTTTTCAAATTATGGTATTTGATGCCAATCAACAAATAGAATAAACCCATACGATCATACAGATACCACAAAATGGTTTCTAACTTGTACGGTTGCAGAGAAATAGCCGATTTTCTACAAGTCACTTTTCAAGTTTTTTGGTCTTTAAAAGTGGCAATTATTATTCGATTTACATAAAATTTTCACTATATGATATCGTATGCCATTTCTGATTTCATAAGACTAATTGAACATTTGCATTAACACCGGGAGTAATTTCAAGATCATTTATAAGTAACAAATGTATAAAATGAATTGATATTGCTGGATTTTGTTGATTCTGCGTCCATTTTATTTGTGTGCAATGTTAATTTGGAAACCTGTTTAGTGGTTTCGCTGGTACCGGAAGTGACATATGTTCAAGGGTAACTTGGCACCGGAAGTGACATGTTTAAGGGTAACATGGCACCGGTGAAACCCGTCATTCCTGCATGCAGGTCTAGTTAAGCTTTCATATTACATATGAAAGCTTATTGTTTCTGTTAAAGTTATTATTATTATTATTTTTTTTTTTGTGTGTTTTCTGCAAATCGGATTTCTCAGAATCTATCCATAGGATCTTTCTGAAATTTTGACCTACCCCCCCAAAAATGGGGTGCGAACCTTGATTAAATATATTTTCGAAACGTTTTACGAATCCGAAATCACCGAATTTTACGAACGAAAAAAATGACAATGCATAGTCGTAACTTTGTTATTTTTTGACCGATTTTACTAATTCTTTTTTCTTTGAATACCTTTAAAAAAACCATTTTCATCTGCAGTTTCACATTTTCGAATTTCGAAAATTCGTCGCTGTGATTTCGAACCGGAAGATTAGACCAATTTGACAACTTCTTTAATAGTTGTACGATTTTCATGAAATTTAGTATCTAAGTAGATCCTACCGATGTGACTTCAAAAATATAATTAGAAATTTTCTAAATTATCTCCCCTTGACGAAATTAAGGATCAAAATTTTCAAAAAAATCATCGAAATATAGGTCAGAATGACCTGATTTTTTTTTTGGATACTAGATAAGTAATTACTGATTTGTACACAAAATATGGAGTTTGTCGATCGAACCGGAAGTGCCGCCATATTTAAAAGTGAAAAATCAATAAGGCTTTTTTGCTATTTTACTTACAGACTCGGGAGTTATATTTTCTGAATCCTTGTAGGAAGGCCTAAAAAATGTCGCGAATAGAATTTTGATTTCGGTCACGTGATGGTCACCATTTTGAATTGAAAATGAAAAATAGAAGCAATTTGAAGGGTCGGGACTTTGGAACACAATTACTCTCCTTCTAATTAAGCTAGAATGTTCAAACTTGGTGTAGACGTTCACTAGGTCAATGTTATGATTGAGTTCAAAGATGAGCATTTTCTGCTTAGGGTAAGCAGAGATAAACAAGCTAATTTGTTGATTCTTTAGGGCACGATAACTTCGGTTATAATGAAGGGAGGGCGGTGAAACTTTTGTCAATAGAGAGTCTAATAGCTAGCCTGTTGTGTGAAATCATTGTATTATTTTTTCTAAATATCAGGGATAGCCGAAAAAAAGAGATTGAAAACCCAAAAAGTCGTATTTTTACAATTTGGAGCATGTTTAGAGGTCTTTCTCGTAAAGTCAACATAATATTTTTTGGGAACTTCTTGTACAAAGAGTCTTATTGGTAGTCTTTTATATGAAACCATCGATCAACAGTCCAACATATCAGGAGTAGAAGAACAAAAGGATCGAACATTGAAAACGGCACCCTTTCATTGTTAAGCGAAACATGCAGTGTGGGTGACTACAATCTACACATTTAGTCATCGTATAGAGCTTATTCAACAGTATCGAATTCCAACTGCTTAGGGATATTTTACGTGCACTCCAATGTGTACACGGGACCTTGGTTTTTCGTCCCATCCGAATGACTAGACAGCTGTGCTTGTCAGGCCCTCCGTTCTGCCTCACTGACAAGGGGAACCACGCCGGGAAATCGAGATGAACTTTCTCCGTGCAGAACTTTCAATTCAGGCGAAAACGTTTATTGCATACGATTAAGCTGGTCAGTTGGAGCTTATTTTCAAAAGTTTTGTAATAATCGGTTGGTAATTAAAGTACCGTGCACATTAAACTGTTAAAACAGAAAATTTCGCCCGGTTGAAATGTTTCTTGCTATAAGTCAGCAATTTTCTGAATTCAGGGAGGCTGAATGGCTGAATGGTTAGCATGTGCGCACTGTATCGTAACGTCTGTCATTGAGTCAACGGGCGTCGTTTCGATCTCCAGGTTGCACGTGACATGAAGTATGATGTCCAACCTTGTGGGTTTTCTCCGTGTTCTTCGGTTTCCTCCCAACGGCTAAAGACCTGTAAGCGCAGGGGGAGTTTTTAAATAAAATTAAAAAACATATGTTAGTCCCGAAATGACCTAGTTTGTGTCGAATGGACATTAGGCCGCATTTCTCTCTTTCTCTTTTATTTTTAAAGTTTTGTAATAATCGGTTGGTAATCAAAGGTACTGTAAAAGTGATAAAACAGAAAATAATCGGTTGGTAATCAAAGGTACTGTAAAAGTCATAAAACAGAAAATTTCGCCCGGTTGTAATGTTTCTCACTTTAAAGTCAGCAATTTCCCGATTTTAAGTGGCAAACGTTTATTGCGAACGCTTAAGCTGGTCAGGGGGGAGCTTATTTTTAAAAGTTTTGTAATATTCGGTTGATAACTAAAGGTACCGTGCAAATTAAACTGTTACAATAGAAAATTTGGCCCGGTTGAAATGTTTCTCGCTGTAGGTCAGCAATTTGCCGATTTTAGGGAGGTTGCGTGGCTGAATGGTTAGCACGTGCGCTCTGTATCATAACGTCTGTCATTGAGTCAACTGCCGTTGTTTCGATTTTTTGGTTGTACGTGACAAGGAGTATGGTTGCCTGTCCAACCTCGTAGGCCGTAACCGCCGCTGCCCGGGTAAAATTTCCCTCATTGCACACATTATGGCATATGCCCGTCTTCATTAGCCCATTTTAGGAGCAGAACAGTCGGACGTTAAACCCCATTCAATTTCATTTCATTTTCTCTATGTTGCTTATTTATTATAGTGGATAAATATTTTTCTGGTTCTAGCAATTATTTAATTTCTGCATAGAAATCTTGCTTTGAACAACCCTTAACGTGTCTCTTTAAAACTATTAAGTACTCTAAAACAGTAGCTCAACCTTTTGACCTAAACTCATTAATTTACCATTTTGTTGTGAGCGACTTCTTATTCTTCCTATATGACATATTGCACGTGTCTGATTTCAAAGGGGGGTTGAGTGGCTGAATGGTAAGCACGCGCGCCTGTCATTGAGTAAACTAGCGTGTTTTCGAATGCCCGGTTGTACGTGACAAGGAGTAAGGTCGCCTGTCCAACCTGCCATTTTTAATTTTTTTTTCCCGCCATTTTCATTTCATTTTCTCATCCGTCTCATTACAGTAATACAAGTTTCAGTTATTTCCCTTTAGTTTTCAGATTATTGTTATGCCTGGGTGCAATGTTTCATACTATATTTAGACTTGTAACTTCGCGAGTTTTTGACCAATTTTAATAATTTTTTCTTCGTATCCTTTTATTTAGGTTACTTGATACAATCAATGACACGTGACGATGAATATGAAAGCTTTCATATCTGCATGGGACAGTAGCAGATCTAGTTATTATTATTATTATTATTATTCAGATTCCAATTTGAATAGATCTCAGCAACTACGTGTCGCATCGTTACGATCTCTTCGGTTTTACTGGGAAAGTGGGTGTGACTTAGAGGATAAAGCTATTTTGAACGTTCTGCGACAATGCGAAATGTCCGAAATCACCGAAGTTATCGTTTTTGAAAATATTGCAGTAATTTTAACAATAATCATTGGATTTTAACTTTCGATACATTTTGGCATAGCCTGAGACAGGGCACATAGCTACGCTACTTTCGATTTTTGATTTTCGGCAAATCTTCGAAGATATTAGGCGCCAAATTTCGAAAATTTAAAATTTTACAAAAAACTTTTTTATTTATGAATATTTTTTAGTCGTATTGTGCACAGAATTAAAGAGTCATCTGACTAGTGCAAAAATGTTAAAAAAAATTGTCTCAGTAATTTTCCTTGGCCGCCATTGGCTAATTCAGTTTTTCAGTCCTAGATTAATTTTTTATTGTCCGATTTGTATAAAACAAAATTCATGTGCTTCGTTGTATCAATTGTCATTTTTTTTATTACCAAAAGTGTTATCTGTCGGCACCGGAAGTGGCATAATTTTACCAAAAAGTACAATTTTGACAGTTATTTTCCTACTTCGAAAACAAATATTATTTTTTGGAAAAATTATTTGACTCAAAGAGTGTGCCCTTTCAAGGCGCAAAAAATGTAGGAAGCAGTTTTTTTAATTTCGATTTCACTTTCGAGCAAATTCGATTAAGAGGCTAAAAATGGTGTAAAATTTACCTATTTACAACCTATTCAGGCTTTTCAGATTTTAAAATATTTCTTCGTAACTTTTATAAACTTGTAGCTATAATCCATATGAAGAAAATGTATGTTAAAATTCGTTTGTAATATAAGCAGTTACCAAGAAATGGGCAGTTCTGTACAAGTCACTGTTTTCGTTATTTTGCCTGTAAAATAGTCAATTATTATTGGATTTTTATAAAAGTGACATCATTTAATTCAAAAAGCATGTAGCGTCATATCAAGTTGATTATAATTTAAAATTGACACCGGAAGTGACATCAATTGGTCAAAAACTGCATTTTAAACTTTTTAAATCAATGTTTTATTCAACCAAGAATAACTTAATATGTATTAATAATTTTAACTTTTGGTTTAAATTCCCATATAAACAAAACTCATATGGTCATATAGATATCATAAAATTGTTTCTAACTTGTTCGGTTGCCGAGAAATAGACGGTTTTCTACAGGTCACTTTTGAAGGTTTCGGGGCCATAAAAGTGTCAATTATTATTCGATTTTCATAAACGTTACACCGTGTTATACCTACTGCCATTTTGGATTTCATTCAAGTAATTTAAGATTTTCATTATCACCGGAAGTAACGTCATTTTGGCAAAAACTGTATTTTTAGCCTTCAAAACAGATATTTTATTCAAATGAGTCTGTTTTGAAATCTTTTTCAAATTATGGTATTTGATGCTAATCAACAAATAGAATGAACCCATACGATCACACAGATACCACAAAATGGTTTGTAACTTGTACGGTTGCAGAGAAATAGCAGATTTTCTACAAGTCACTTTTCAAGTTTTTTGGTCTTAAAATTTTACATAAAATTTTCACTGTATGATATCGTATGCCATTTCTGATTTCATAAGACTAATTGAACATTTTCATTAACACAGGAAGTAATCTAATTTCGTCAAGATCATTTACAAGTAACAAATGTATAAAATGAATTGATATTGTTGGATTTTGTTGATTCTGCGTCCATTTTATTTGTGTGCAATGTTAATTTGGAAACCTGTTTAGTGGTTTTGCTGGTACCGGAAGTGACATATGTTCAAGGGTAACTTGGCACCGGAAGTGACATGTTTAAGGGTAACATGGCACCAGTGAAACCCGTCATTCCTGCATGCAGGTCTAGTATTAATTTATTATTATGCCTATGGCGTTGTGTGTGTCAGATCTTTTTTTTTTACAGTAACTTTGTTATTGCTATCAGTCATAATTAAAGTCATATAACAGTAAAAAAAAAAACCCTTTACTATTTACATCAATATTTTTGATATTTTTTCTGGCTTTCAAGTATTCCTGTAAAATAACCATAAATCAGTACATACATGACACAGTGTTTAAATGAATAAAAAAAACGAAAACCGAAACCGAGGTTTTTTGCCTCAGAAAAACCGAAAACCGAAACCGAAAGAAAATTTAAAAACCGCACATCACTAGTATCAGATGAAAACTTCATGGATTATGGCCCCTGATTGTACGAAAAATCACGTTTTTAGCTTGTGGATCCTATAGAGGTCACAATTTTGAACCGATTTTGATGAAACTTGACATGCATGGTTATAACCCAAAGATCTTGGTTCCTTTCGATATTTGCGCCTATCGGAATGTAATTTCCTGAATTATGGCCCCTGATTGTCCGAAAAATGACCCTTTTTAGCTTGTGGTCCCTCTGGAGGTCACAATTATTATCCGATTTAAAAAAACGTTTGATGATATCACCGTTACACCCTAAGGTAGGTTGAGTTCAAATTTCGGGAAAATCGGACCAAAATTGCCATACAAAATGGCCGCCGTTTGTACGCGAATACTGTTAAAAAATGGTATATCAAGGTTGTGGACCCTGTAGAAGTCACATTTTTTATTCGATTTTGATGAAACTTGAAATTCATGGTTATAACCCAAAGATCTTGGTTCCTTTCGATATTTGTGCATATCGGAACGTAACTTCCTGAATTATGGCCACTGATTATACGCAAAATCGCCTTATTTTAGCTTGTGGTCCCTCTGGTGGTCACAATTATTATCCGATTTAATAAAACGGTTGATCATATTACCGTTACACCGTAAGGAAGGTTGAGTTCGAATTTCGGGAAAATCGGACCAAAATTGCCATACAAAATGGCCGCCGTTTGTACGCGAATACTGTTAAAAAATTGTATATCATGGTTGTGGACCCTGTAGAGGTCACAATTTTAATTCGATTTTGATGAAACTTGAAATGCATGGTTATAACCCAAAGATCTTGGTTCCTTTCGATATTTGCGCATATCGGATCGTAACTTCCTGAATTATGGCCCCTGATTGTCCGAAAAATCGCCTATGGTCCCTCTGGAGGTCACAATTATTATCCGATTTGAAAAAACGTTTGACTCTATCCCCGTTACACCCTACGGAAGGTTGACTTTGAATTTCGAGAAAATTGGACCATAATTGCCAGAAAAAATGGCCGCCGTTTGTACGCGAACAGTGTAAAAATATGGTATGTCAAAGTTGTGGACCCTGTAGAGGTGACAATTTTAATTCGATTTTGATGAAACCTGAAAAGCTTGTTTATAACCTAAAGATCTTTATTCTTTTCGATATTTGTGCATATCAAATTGTAACTTAATGAATTATGGCCTTTGATTGTAGGAAAAATCACTTTCGGTATTGCTTGTTCTCTGTCTATCTCTCGAACAATTATTATCTGATTTAAAAAAAAAAAACTCTGATTATATTACTGTTGCACCGTAAGGGTTGAGTTCGAATTTCGTGAAAATCGTACCAAAATTGCCGGACGAAATGGTCACCGTTTGTACGCGAACAGTGTAAAAATATGGTATATCATGGTTGTGGACTCTCTACAGGTCACAATTCTTATCCGATTTTGACGAAAAGTAACATTTCTAGGTTGTGTACCGTCAAACCATAATCATTGTCGGCTTCGAATTTCATGAATATCAGACTGGAACTGACCAACAAAATAGCTGCTCCCAATACAGTATGAAATACAGGACTTAATGATGTAGGAAAAATCACTTTCGGTATTGCTTGTTCTCTATCCATCTCTCAAAAATGTGGGCGTATCCTGCCTGGCAGTGCCAGCCTATCTTTTAGCTTGTGAACAGTGTAGAGGTCACAATTTTGATCCGATTTCGATGAAACTTGAAATGCATGTTTATAACCGACAGATCTTGGTTCCTTTTGATATTTGCGCATATCGGATCGTAACTTCCTGAATTATGGCCCCTGATTGTCAGAAAAATCACCCTTTTTATACGCCCACATTTCCATGTGGACGTATTATGTCGTCGCCCCTGTCCGTCCGGACGTCCGTCCGTCCACAATTTGTTTGTGGACTCTCTACAGGTCACAATTCTTATCCGATTTTGACGAAACTTGAAATATATGTTTATCCCCATAAGATCTCGGTTCCTTTCGATATTGGCATGTATCGGATCAAAACTTCATGGATTATGGCCCCTGGTTGTACGAAAAATCACGTTTTTAGCTTGTGGACCCTATAGAGGTCACAATTTTGAACCGATTTTGATGAAACTTGACATGCATGTTTGTAACCCAAAGATCTTGGTTCCTTTCGATATTTGCGGCTATCGGAATGTAATTTCCTGAATTATGGCCCCTGATTGTCCGAAAAATCACCCTTTTTAGCTTGTGGTCCCTCTGGAGGTCACAATTATTATTCGATTTAAAAAACCGTTTGATTATATCACCCTAAGGAAGGTTGAGTTCGAATTTCGGGAAAATTGGACCAAAATTGCCATACAAAATGGCCGCCGTTTGTACGCGAATACTGTTAAAAAATGGTATATCAAGGTTGTGGACCCTGTGGAGGTCACAATTTTGATTCGATTTTGATGAAACTTCAAATTCATGGTAATAACCCAAAGATCTTGCTTCCTTTCGATATTTGCGCATATCGGATCGTAACTTCCTGAATTATGGCCCCTGATTATACGCAAAATCGCCTTTTTTTTTAGCTTGGAGGTCACAATTATTATTTCATTTAAAAAAACGTTTGATTATATCACCCTTACACCCTAAGGAAGGTTGAGTTCGAATTTCAGGAAAATCGGACGAAAATTGCCATACAAAATGGCCGCCGTTTGTACTCGAATACTGTTAAAAAATGGTATATCAAGGTTGTGGACCCTGTGGAGGTCACAATTTTGATTCGATTTTGATGAAACTTGAAATTCATGGTTATAACCCAAAGATCTTGCTTCCTTTCGATATTTGCGCATATCGGATCGTAACTTCCTGAATTATGGCCCCTGATTATACGCAAAATTGCCTTTTTTTTTAGCTTGGAGGTCACAATTATTATCCGATTTAAAAAAACGTTTGGTTATATTACCGTTACACCGTAAGGAAGGTTGAGTTCGAATTTCGGGAAAATCGCACAAAAATTACCATACAAAATGGCCGCCGTTTGTACGCGAATACTTTTAAAAAATTGTATATCATGGTTGTGGACCCTGTAGAGGTCACAATTTTCGTTCGATTTTGATAAAACTTGAAATGCATGGTTATAACCCAAAGATCTTGGTTCTTTTTGTTATTTGCGCATATCGGATCGTAACTTCCTGAATTATGGCCCCTGATTGTCCGAAAAATCGCCTATGGTCCCTCTGGAGGTCACAATTATTATCCGATTTGAAAAAACCTTTCATTATATCACCGTTACACTGTAAGGAAGGTTGAGTTTGAATTTCGGGAAAATCAGACCAAAATTGACAGACAAAATGGCCGACGTTTGTACGCGAATACTGTTAAAAAAATGATATATCATGATTGTGGATCCTGTATAGGTCACAATTTTAATTCGATTTTGATGAGGATGGTTGAGTTTTAATTTCGTGAAAATCGTACCAAAATTGCCGGACGAATTGGTCGCGGTTTGTACGCGAATAGTGTAAAAATATGGTATATCATGGTTGTGGACTCTCTACAGGTCACAATTCTTATCCGATTTTGATTAAAAGTCACATTTCTAGGTTGTGTACCGTCACACTATAATCATTGTCGGTTTCGAATTTCATTAATATCAGACTGGAACTGACCAACTAAATGGCTGCTCCCAATACAGTATGAAATACAGGACTTAAAGATGTAGGAAAAATCACTTTCGGTATTGCTTGTTCTCTGTCCATCTCTCGAAAATGTGGGCGTATCCTGCCTGGCAGTGCCAGCCTATCTTTAGCTTATGTTCCCTGTGGAGGTCAAAATTGTTATCCGATTCAAAAATACGTTTGATTAAATCACCGTTACATAGTTATGGGGGTTGAGTTCGAATTTCGTGAAAATCGGACCAAAGTTGACAGACAAAATGTCCGCTGTTTGTACGCGAATTGTGTGAAAATATGTTATATCAAGGTTGTGGACCCTATAGAGGTCACAATTTTGAACCGATTTTGATGAAACTTGACATGTATGTTTATAACCCAAAGGTCTTGGTTCTTTTCAATATTTGTGCCCATCGGATCATAACTTCCTGAATTATGGCCCCTGATTGTCCAAAAAATCACCCTTTTTATATGTCCACATTCATAATGTGAACGTATTATGCCGTCGCCCCTGTCTCTGTGTGTGTGTGTGTGTGTATGTATGTGTGTGTGTGTGTGTGTGTGTATGTATGTGTGTGTGCGTTTGTGGATGGTCCTTATCGAGGACACACATGAGGATTAAAACCTTCTATTTGCGGACATGGCCCGAATCGAGGTCGTCCTCGATTTGATCGAGGACGTCCTCGATTAGAACTGGCTATCCAGGCATGCTCAGAAACCACAAAATAGATATATCTGTAAAAATCACTTGATTATAATTCATACCTCGATAAAGCGATTCTGTACCGTTGGGGTGTATCGGTGTGTTTAGCGTTTTTTAACAATAAAAATTGTCGTGTGTATCGGCTAAATTTAAGATGTCCTCGTTTATGCCAATTAATACAGGGTCCTCGGTTAATGGGCACACAACACACACACAAATGGTCACGTGACAGCCAATTCTTAGAGTGTCAAACGCCGCTTTGGATAGTAAGCGAAAACGAATACTACATAATAACAGATATATTCGTGATACGTGGTGTCTTACGTGTTTTGCTTCCAGGTAATAAATGCCGTGTCTTACAGTTAGTAACAAAAATATACGATGTGACTTAAAAATATATACCATGTCGTGTTTAACAGTAACAGATAAACATGATGTCTTACAGTAACAGAACAGATATACATGTTGTTTTACAATCCGTATCACATACATGACGCGGGAATTAGTAAAAGATTAAGGTTATAGTCTGTAACGGATAAAAGGTTTATTGAATAAAATACTGTTTAAACTAACTAAAAAGATAAACGGAGTAACATATACATGTATCCCTGTCAACAACAGATACCCGCGGTGCATGAATGCATGAGGTACACGTTGCGACATATGATTACTAACGGATATAGGTCTTACAGTCAGGTACGAACAGTATTTCAGGGTGTGTAACATGCCACGTCTTACAGTCAGTAACATATGAGGACATATTTCGGGCATCCCCACACCTTCATCTTAAGTTATAACATACCGGTGTAATTTACGAAAACAAAACAGGGGATTTTGTGGCCGAATAGATAGTTAATATGCATTAAATTCCCTCATTAGAGTTAATAAGTGCACTTACACAGTGAAGTACACTGTTGACAACATCAAAATGAAATTACTGGATCATCAAATTAAACCAAAGAACATAACACCCACTATTACTACAGCTCCATCGCCAGTTATTAGCAACGTATTTACAGATACAACCCCATCTTCTACTGCTAGTGGCATGGAGACAGATACGTCTCCAACGATTAAAGATACCTGGTTGCCAGTCGATTCGCCACCAGCTCTGCCGTCAGTTATACGGGACATCTGTACAGGTAAAGCTCAATCTTTGACTGATATTGACATTGTTACAAATGCAGCATCAACCATCAACGATACTCTTAACGATACCCCGTTGTCAGCCGAATTGCCAGCTCCGTTGTCAGTTACTGATGACACCTTTGCAGATACAGCTCCATCTTCGACTATCAGTAAGATATCTGTAGATAACGTAGGTTTGTTTGACTTACCAGCACTTGCGTTAAATGAATTAACTCCTTCATCAAATTATAATAAAAGAGATGATGTGGTTTGGACAACAGAACACACAACACCCAAAAATACAGCACAATTAAAAGAACAAACGCATAATTTCCTTCAATATCCTTCACTGACTGATACTGACATTGTGACAAATGCAGCATCAACCATCAACGATACTCTTAACGATACCCCGTTGTCAGCCGAATTGCCAGCTCCGTTGTCGGTTACTGATGACACCTTTACAGATACAGCTCCATCTTCGACTATCAGTAAGATATCTGTAGATAACGTAGGTTTGTTTGACTTACCAGTACTTGAGTTAAATGAATTAACTCCTTCATCAAATTATAATAAAAGAGATGATGTGGTTTGGACAGCAGAACACACAACACCCAAAAATACAGTGCAATTAAAAGAACAAACGTATAATATCCTTCAATGTCCTTCACCAGATACGTCTTTTGCTAACGATTATGAGGATATTTCTGTACCTGCAAATATGTCAACACAAGTCAACAGGCCACATCTAAGACCACGTTTAGATAAAGAAATTGCTTCTTTAGACAATACGGTCATTACTAGCTCTTCAAGCTACGCCAATGATGTATGCGATAATTCAGATGATATCGATTTTTCTTCGGGAAGTGATTACGATCCAAATGATGACGAGAATGTTGTGTCTGATTCCGATAATTCAGTTAAGTCCTTGCTCGTACCCATGTCAAATTTCCGATCTCAATCCCCAATAATCCATCAAAACAAAACAATAGCACAAACCCCCTCCTCCACGTCAGGATGTGACAGCGCATGTATTAATACAATAACGGTTATGACAACAAATAATGATGGTAATGTCCGTAAATGGGACAAAAAGCACTACTGTTACTTTTGTTCGGAGGGCCAATCAAAGTTACCACGTCACTTAATGTCGAAGCATTCAGATGAACCAGAAGTTGTTAAAGTTAAAGCAGAAACAAACCTTAAAACACGGAGTAATATGCTATGCAAACTAAGAAACCTGGGTAACCACAAACACAATTGTGACGTTATTCGAAAAAATAGTGGACAATTGATCGTCGGATACCGCCCATCAAAACAAAGTGTTAATCCTAATGATTATGGCCCATGCTCTTACTGTTACGGGTATTACGTCAGGCAAGATTTGTGGAAACACCGATGCCCATTAAAACCTCAAAAACGTAAAAACAACCAAGACGATGCAGATTGCGAATGCCCAAGGATTCGTGAAAGAATGGCTTCTAAGAGTATTCTGTTAAAACCTGCGCCATGTGGTGTTTTAGCACCTTTAAATCAAATTCTTGCTCCCATGAAATCCGATGAGATTAGTAGGATTGTAAAAAGTGATGATCTAATTCTAGAAGTTGCAAAGCGGGAGTTTATGAAAGCCGGCCACGATGAAGACCAGCACAACTATATTCGATCAAAGTTACGAGAACTCGGCCGACTACTGTGGCAGCTGAGAAAGAACACTTTAAAGCCCAATGCTTGTTTACAAAGCTTCATTGATCCCGAGAAATTTAGTAACTTAATAAAATCAGTTCACGATCTTGCTGGTTTCGACTTTGATTCACATGATTTCAAAATTCCGTCATTGGCCTTAAAGCTTGGACACACCATAAAAAAATGTGCATTGATTGTTAAAGCTAATGCACTAGAAAAGAATGACAAAGATATGGCGGAAATTGCAGACAATTTCTACAAGTTATGTGAAATGAAATGGGAGATAGAGATTTCAACACATGCCCACAGAACTCTTTATCAAGCTAAAAGAAACAACCCTGATGTGCTACCTTCAAGTACGGATGTGGTTATACTGTCTCAATATTTGGATACCACAGGAGACGACCAGAAAGCTCGCCTAAATAATTCATCGAAAACAAAGACATCAAGATGTCATGGGATCTTCTTAACGAAATAACTCTTTGTCAAATAATACTTTTTAATCGGAGAAGACAAGGCGAGGTATCCAAGATGAAGACTGCGGATTTCCATAAAAAACAGATCACTAAAGTTGGGGATACCATCCACTTAAGTGAAATTGAAAAGCATCTATGTAAGATTTTTGAAGTTGTGGAGGTAGTTGGTAAACGAGGCGGAACAGTTCCTGTTTTATTAACGACTCAAATGACAGAACGGATATCTCTTCTGTTGGATAAAAGATCTGAACTTGAAATTCCCGCCGAAAACAAGTTTTTGTTTCCCCGATCTAGTTATCAAAGCTTTGGACACATAAGGGGTAGTGACGCCATGCGAAAGCATGCTCTGTTGGCTGAGGTTAAGAATCCCGAAACCATGAGATCAACTAAGTTACGTAAGCAAGTAGCAACTGTGGCACAGATGCTGGCATTAAAAGAAAACCAGATTGAGCTGCTCGCTAATTACATGGGCCATGATGTGAGAGTTCATCGGGAATATTACCAACTCCCAGACAATGTTTTGCGTGTTACCAAGCTTTCACGTTTGTTTATTGCGATGGAACAGGGTACGCTCGAAAAATATCAAGGACGATCGCTTGATGAGCTTGAAATAGACAACACCGGTGGCATAGAGGAACTTGATATTATAAGTTCAGACGAAGAATCAGATGTAGAAATCCCCCAGAATAAAGCTTCGACCAGTCATGCAAACACCTTGGCCAAGAAACCTGAAATATCCGAGAATGGAACTATTGCTAAAACATCGAAATTTACGAGGAAGAAAACCGTTTGGTCTGAGGATGAAATTATTGCTATTTATTCCTTAAAAAATATCCTACATCTTCGTATACCAGGGAAGAAGGACATAGAAGAGGTCCAAAAAAGACACCCGGTACTAAAGAGGAGATCTTGGAGGAATATTAAAGATTATTGTAGAAATAACAAAACTAAGATCTTGAAAGGACGATAATAAACTGAGTCACTAATGAATGGTTTAAGTTCATCTGTGACGGCTAAGACAGAACTTCGCCAGTTAGTGATAACTTCACTTTTAATTTACTGAAATACTATTATTTCAAGTTAGTGACAACTTGACTTTTAGTTAATAGTTCACCAATTAGTGATAACTTGACTTTTAGTTTACAGAAATACTATTATCTCCAGTAGTTCACCAATTAGTGATAACTTGACTTTTAGTTAGTAGTTTACAAATTAGTGATACTACCTCACAGTAGTTCACTTATATTGATAACTTGACTTTTAGTTAGTAGTTCGCCAATTAGTGACGACTTGACTTTTAGTTTATAGAAAGACTCCATTAGAGAAACGATAGTCAATACAATGTATCATATAAATCACGGTTACTTGAAAAATAAATCTTAAAAGAACAAAATGTACCACTGTTCGTTGTTTAGTTCAATGCAAAGTCGACTGTATTGGATATGGGTAATAGAAGCAACAGATTCAGTCCTGTAATCAGTCTTAACAATGCACACATACCGTGTCTTACAACCAGTAACAGCTCTCTTGGGTCGTGGTAATAGATGCATGTCGTGTCTGAAAGTCAATAATAAAGACGCGGGGTGTCTTATGAATGGATACAGGTAACGGTAAACACGATGTCTAACAATAACGGACACACTGTACGTCTTATTCAGTAATATATACATGTCTTGTGTAACAAGTCATTGATTATGCTATAATAGAATTAAACGTCCTATGTTTGACAGGTTCTTACATTTTAAGTCATCAATTACATACTATTATAAATTTACGCGTCCTCTATTTGACAGGTTCCTAAATTTTAAGTTATAACATTCCGATATAATTTGTAAACAAAATGAGGCAATTTTGTGGTCTAAGGGGAGATAAGCTTTGTTGCACACAATTAGAATCTACAGTACCAACACCAATAAGTTAAGCAAAATTTTAAATAACATACAAAAAATCTCCGTTCCTATGTCCAAAATTAAATCTATTATTAGATATGTGTCTAGGCCCTCGATTCGTATGTGGCCATGCACATTTGCATTATGTTTCGGTCCCCATAATCGAGGACAGTTACTGTAAAGTATATGCCAAGTTCCATTATAAATGATTGAAACTAGGCGTTTCTTATTACCATTTTTAAAAATCCGTTTTTATTAAGGACAGCGGCGTATAATCAGCGGTTTTAAATTACGTACCTAAATTCAAAGGTCCTAGATAATGGGGGCCGACTCCTAATGCATGTGTGTGATCAAGGTCTATCATATAACCATACACCTATCAATTGAGGTCATTTCACTCATACAGATGTTTGATTTTAGACATATGAACAATTGTTAACATTTATTGATTTTCATATGAATAGTTATTTAATGTCCCTTCACCTGTCCAAAATAAAGTATATTATTAGTCACGTGTTTGAGTCCTCGATTTATAGGTTCATACTTATCTGGTCATACACACTATCATAAAGTGTCGGCCCCCCAAATCGAGGACACATGAACATATATGACATATATGAACAATTGTTAACATGTATTGATTTTCATATAAATAGTTATTTAATGTCCCTTCACCTGTCCAAAATAAAGTATATTATTAGTCGCGTGTTTGAGTCCTCGATTTATAGGTTCACACTTACCTTGTCATACACACTGTCATAAAGTGTCGGCCCCCCAAATCGAGGACACTTGATGTAAGTGATTCGTATATAGTGTTTTTTATAGTCTGTAAGAACTGCATATCAGTTCATGTTACATTATGAAGACCATCATCGGGTGTGTTAAATTGCATGCTTAAAACCAAAGGTCCTCGATAAGGGGGGCCGACATCTAATGCACGTGTGTCCTCCATAGAAAGTGCCCATACACCTATCAATTGAGGTCATTTCACTCACACAGATGTTTGATTTTAGACATATATGAACTATTGTTCACATTTATTGATTTTCACATGACCACGTTATTTAATCTCCCTGCACCTGTCGAAAATACAATACATCATTAGTCGCGTGTTTGAGTCCCTAATTCACAGGTTCATGCTTATCGGGTCATTTGCATTATGTGTCGGTCCCCATAATCGAGGACATGATGTCACATTCCAATATACTTGATAGATAAAGTCTCGTAATGTGTCGTAAATGACAGACACATTACGTGTCATACATGTAGTAATGGATTCATGTTGTTTCGTACATTTATTAATAGATACGTTTATTGTCGTACATTTAATAATTGATACATTTAGTGTCGTACATTTAGTAATAGATACACTTCGTGTCGTACATTTAGTAATAGATACATTTCATGTCATACACTTAGTAATAGATACATACTGTGTTGTACATCTAGTAATAGATACATATCGTGTTATACATTTAGTAATAGATACATATTGTGGTATACATTTAGTAATAGATACATATCGTGTTATACATTTAGTAATAGATACATACTATGTTGTACATCTAGTAATAGATACATGTCGTGTCATACATTTAGCTATAGATACCACTGTGAAACTGATATCGTTTAAGATGGGGTTTTTTGACTTTAAAAAATGCTATAGAGTTTGATTTCAAAACATCGTTTGATAATTGACAATAATCGTTTGAAAACTACAAAAATGGTTTAATTAGAACCATAGTTTAATTTAATGGTACAGCGTTTGATATCTCCGAGTGGGGGTTAAAAATTGACGAACCGTCGAATTATGTAATGCGTTTGATTACTAGACATCGCTTTAATTTCCGAGCTGCCGATTAATTTATCAAGTGTTTAAATATTAGACGAGAAATTTATTTGCTCGCGAGTCGTTTATCCGATCGGTTCATTTTGATTACGATTATTTACACATGAAATGAAGTACGAATAAAAAGGGTGGATATAAAAAAATGCACAGCACACGAAGATATGCTAAACTTACCGTGGTCGTAGTATTATTATCCATTAAAAATAATGATTCACGGTACCATTGACAAATACATCAAAAATCGGTACGTCCATTGTTATTATACCATCGGAAATCGGTAGAGCACATTCCCGGTGATGTATTTTTCTTTAAATCACAAATGATGAAAATAGATTTCCACGTGTACACGTGACTAGAAGACCTGGCAATGATTCCACCATTGACAAATACATCAACAATCGGTAAATCACGTCCAATGTTATTATATCATTGGAAATCGGTAAAGCACATTCCAGGTAAAGTATTTTCTTTAAATCACTAATGGATGAACACAACTTTTCATCTGCACATGTGGTCGTGTGATAATCTCGCGAGACTTGTATACTGGCGCCAAACGTCGCTATTCGTCGATCGCCATAGACGAGCTATCGCTCAGGGTGGTGCGGGTCTGTTCATCCCACGATCTTTTCACCCTGGGCTGTTTCATCTCAACCTTATTTTTTATCGGACTGTTCATCCCGGGCTGTTTCATTTCGGATTAGGCTAGCGACGTTTCGGATTAATAATTAAAAGACTGTGGAAAATTTATGTGACAGTACAGACATTTATCTTTTCGTTTTATGGGAGGCTGATAGTTGCCTTATTCAGTTGATCGGCGACTGTTGAGATCGCGATTAACATTGCTAGTTCTCTTTTGTTTTGTTTCATCGGCGAGTAATAAACTAGGTAATAAAATATTGTTGAAAATTTGTGTATATTTAGTAATACTTCATTGTTTTTCTTTTATCAAATAGTAAACGACCTTGATTGACCAATCACTGCCATTGGGTTTTTTTGTGAAACGGAATAATTGCAATCAACACACGGCCGCCATTATCGATGATTGACAACTCACGTTTTTCCTCATCCACCAAACAACCGTAAGATTTCTTTGCACAGCCACAACAATAACATGGGGATTATCGGCTAATCAGCTTTAATTATTCCGCTTTGATCGTTGCTATTTCTAATATTTTCCATAGAAAAACATTGCTTTGTACGCACAAATTTATCGATTGGTATTGCCAAGCTTGTCGAGGAATAATGCATGTCAACGTGCAGCTCGCGGATTATCGTTAACAATTTCTAGATACTTGTAAAAAGAGTGCATGTCGTGTAAATATTTATTTTAATTTTTGTGTAGGTCATTTTCAAATCAATTCATCAGCATATTATTCGTTTTAAACAAATGCATTACTTTTTACGGGAAACGATGATCATCAAAGAACCGCAAGTGCAACTATTCACTAATGATTTAACGTTTGGTGGAGCCTTTTTACTAATCACGTGTTTCGTGTTAATAAATATTTTCTTTCGTGATTTGAATTGGCCTATTTCAAATAAATTCATCAACAACATTTTTATATAGATAGTACAGATATAAAAAAAATAAAACGCTCTTTTCGTAAACATTCAACATTTGAAATTTTGCCGTAGGTTCGTTATGCACAACTCCAGGTGCTGTACTTGATGGCGAGGTGTAAATTATATAATTTAGCCTGCATGTTATTTGTGCGGGGGGGGGGGGGCTTATTATAAATTGATTTGACAGTTGTGTTAAACCTTTCCTTTAAACTTATTCCCCGAGTCAGAAGCGTCACCTACCCAAGTCAGAAATGTCACATACCTGAGTCTGAAACGTCGAGGTTTTATTCTTGAGTCCGAAGTGACGCGGGATCGAAATGACAAGTAATCTATTCATTCCGGGCTGTTTGACCCCCCCCCCCCCCCACCACCGTCCTTGTTATTGTTGTTTATTATAGATTTAACATCGAATACATTTAATATGATATTATGGACAGGTTAATTAAATTAAATTATTTACACTTCATAGGTTGAATGTTGGTTATTAGAATAGCAGTTAATTAACTAAGCTGTACTTATTGTTAAATAAACTGTTAAGCACTTACTTATAGTTAAACAAACGTGTACTTTTTTTTATTTATTATTTAATAACAAGTAATTATTTGTTTTGGATTAGTAATAAAAACATGCGGCGAGGGTTGAGTTGTATTCACACATTTAAGTAAGAAGCCAGATAACCTAACAATTAAAATTAATAACTGATCTATGTCTTCATTGCTCTTCTGTAATATCATTCTTTCACATATAATTTTTATCGCAAATTAGTCGGAATGCGAGAAAGGAATTCCAGGGGGAACGATCAGCTGTCCTCTGCACGTGATTAGAATAGTGTCATGTACAGGCGCGACGTCGTGTTTGATATTCATTTTTATACCGATATATTAGAATCCGAATTCGACGCCTGAACGGCAGTGTCATAGACTTATACAATAAATATAAAGCATGATTTGGGACACGTGTTTTTACTTAGTGGAATCCATGTCACTAAAAAATAACATAAACACTAAAAAATAAACACTAAAAAATAAACACTAAAAAATAACATGAACTCTTAAAATACTGGAAGAGACTGGTTCACAGATATAAAATTGGAAAACAATCACATATAAAGAACGATTCAAAAAAAATAATTGCTGCATGCAATCATTAGTTTATACATATTATTATAAAGAACGTTTTAAAGACATTTATTTGCAGCATGCACATTAAAAAGAAATCGAACATTGGAATATCATGGTTTATACATATGAATAACGTTTGCAAGAACTAGCGGCATGCAAACCTCTTAATATATATCCCCATGTACATTAATTACAGAAATGGTCTGTGTATACACGGTATGCTGAGCTAGTCACCTTTTGGCCAGGTGAATATACGATGGAGTCATAAATGTCCGTTGTAAGTGTAGATTGATTATCTGTTTGGCCGAATGCTTAGGTTTTTCAAATCCTGGGTGCCATATGAAATGCATATTTTCAATATACATGTATGTTAGTACAGTATGGGTTAATCCTGAGATTGGTCGAAAGATGTTGTTTTATTAATTATCACCTGTGCTCACCTGTCTGGGTGCCACACAAAATCATGTCTTTGAATATACAGTTGAGTCATAAATGTCCTTTTTAATGTGTTTTTTTTATTTACATTCATTATTTGATTGGTCAAATGCTATTGTTTTATCAATTCCCACTTGTATTATCTGTCTGCGTTGAGGTGAAACATGTTTTTGTTACGACAAAGGGAGCGGTCTTATAAGTGTGATTTAAATTGATTTTTTAACAAACAAGGACTTTTTATTTTTTTGTGTTAACCAATTGTATGTTTTTACCAACTTCCAACCCATGCAGTGTAAATTATTTAATTTAATCAACTTAATATCATATTAAATGTATTTTACGTTAAATCTGTAATATACAACAACATTGGGATGAAACAGCCCAGGGTGAAAAGATCGTGGGATGAACAGTCCCGCACCACCCTGAGCGATAGCTCGTCTATGGCGATCGACGAATAGCGACGTTTGGCGCCAGTATACAAGTCTCGCGAGATTATCACACGACCACATGTGCAGATGAAAAGTTGTGCTCATCCATTAGTGATTTAAAGAAAATACTTTACCTGGAATGTGCTTTACCGATTTCCAATGATATAATAACATTGGACGTGATTTACCGATTGTTGATGTATTTGTCAATGGTGGAATCATTGCCAGGTCTTCTAGTCACGTGTACACGTGGAAATCTATTTTCATCATTTGTGATTTAAAGAAAAATACATCACCGGGAATGTGCTCTACCGATTTCCGATGGTATAATAACAATGGACGTACCGATTTTTGATGTATTTGTCAATGGTACCGTGAATCATTATTTTTAATGGATAATAATACTACGACCACGGTAAGTTTAGCATATCTTCGTGTGCATTTTTTTATATCCACCCTTTTTATTCGTACTTCATTTCATATGTAAATAATCGTAATCAAAATGAACCGATCGGATAAACGACTCGCGAGCAAATAAATTTTTCGTCTAATATTTAAACACTTGATAAATTAATCGGCAGCTCGGAAATTAAAGCGATGTCTAGTAATCAAACGCATTACATAATTCGACGGTTCGTCAATTTTTAACCCCCACTCGGAGATATCAAACGCTGTACCATTAAATTAAACTATGGTTCTAATTAAACCATTTTTGTAGTTTTCAAACGATTATTGTCAATTATCAAACGATGTTTTGAAATCAAACTCTATAGCATTTTTTAAAGTCAAAAACCCCCATCTTAAACGATGTCAGTTTCCCAGTGTACATGTTGTGTCGTGCATTTAGATTTGAGTCATGCTGTGTCGTACGTTTAATAATGGACATATATCGTGTTATACATTTAGTAATAGATACATATTGTGTCGTACTGTTATTAACAGATACATTTTGTGTTGTACAGATAGTAACGGATAAAGGTACAAGGGTGTCTCATCATAACTCAAGTACAATCTTACACGTATTGGTAACAGGTATATGTCATGTCATGCCGTCAGTGACAAGTAAACATAGTGTAGCAGGTTCACATGATGTCTTATCAATACATATACGGTTTGTCTTACAGTCAGTAACAGTTACACACGGTCTACTCCAGTAACAGATGCACTTGGGATCTTTATATCAGTAATTTATTCACATCGTGTATAGAGGACTGTCAGTAACAGATACACGGGTTATCTTTTATCAGTCATAGATAACAGATACTCCGGAAATTCTTAGTAATAGATACACCTCGTGTATAGATAGCTGTCAGTAACAGATACACAGGATATATTTGATCAGTAATAGATACATGTCCACCTTATGTATAGCTGCTAGTAAATACATAGACATAGTCTATAGCGGTCAATAACAGATACACGGAGGTATCTTACATTCAATAACATAAACATGTTTGGGTTTTGGCAATAGAAGGATACTACGCCTTAATGTTAGCAACAGTAAGATACAAGTTGCGTCATAAATCAGATGCATATCATGTATAGCTGTCAGTAACAGATACATGTGTCTTCAGGTAACAGGTACACAATGTGTCTTATAAATATAAATATATACATGCCGTGTCTTGAAGTCAGTTTCATATAAACATGATGGCTTACAGTAAAGGATACATATGGCATCATAATTCATAGATACACGTTGTGTAACAGATGTAAGGAACACATACAGGAACATATCATATACATGTGTTATCGCACAATCAGTAATAGATACATGGCATGTATAACTTTTGGTACGTGTTATTTTATAAGGCATAATTGTTTCAAAAGTAGATACGAGTCTTACTGTCAGTAACGGCTGCCAAGAGTATCTTAGAATTCTTATCAGTTACATGTCATGTTACAGTTACAGTCAATAGCAGATGCCGACATGTTTCGAACATCATATTTCTAAACAGATGCACAGTAGGCCTAGGTATGCCCCTCTTTGAAACAATTTTGAAGTCATCGATTACATGCTATTATACATTTACACGTCCTCTATTTGACTGGTTCCTACATTTTAAGTTATAACATTCTGGTATAATTTGTAAACTAAAAGAGAGGATTATGTGGTCTAAGGGGAGACAACGCTTTGTTGCACTCAATTAGAATGTACAGTACCATCACTAATAAGTTAAGCAAAATGTTTGAATAACATACGATAACTCTCCGTTCACATGTCCAAAATAAGATCTATTATTAGACATGTGTCTAGGTCCTCGATTCATAGGTCCAGTCTTATGTGGCCATGCGCATTTGCATCATGTTTCGGTCCTCATAATCGAGGACAGTTACTGTAAAGTATATGCCAAGTTCCATTATAAATGATTGAAACAAGGCGTTTCTTATTACCATTTTTAAAAATCCGTTTTTATTAAGGACAGCGGTGTATAATCAGCGGTTTTAAATTACGTACCTAAATTCAAAGGTCCTCGATAATGGGGGCCGACTCCTAATGCATGTGTGTGATCAAGGTCTATCATATAACCATACACCTATCAATTGAGGTCATTTCACTCCTACAGATGTTTGATTTTAGACATATATGAACAATTGTTAACATGTATTGATTTTCATATAAATAGTTATTTAATGTCCCTTCACCTGTCCAAAATAAAGTATATTATTAGTCGCGTGTTTGAGTCCTCGATTTATAGGTTCACACTTACCTTGTCATACACACTGTCATAAAGTGTCGGCCCCCCAAATCGAGGACACTTGATGTAAGTGATTGGTACATAGTGATTTTTATAATCTGTAAGAACTGCATATCGGTTTATGGTACATTATGAAGATCATCATCGGGTGTGTTAAATTGCATGCTTAAAACCAAAGGTCCTCGATAAGGGGGGCCGACATCTAATGCGCGTGTGTGTCCTCAATAGACGGCGTTAATAAAGTGTCCTCAGTTTCCGAGCTTGAGTCATGTGTGACATGCGCAAAATCATCTTTGTGTGTCCTCTCTTATAGAATAATAATAATAATAATAATGGACATTTATAGAGCGCCAACATCCAGCTAGATTAGCTGCTCTGGTGCGCTGTTACAATAAATAATAATAATAATAATAAAACTGCTCTGGTGCGCTGTTACAATAATAATAATACAAGTTTAATGATCGCACCGGGGAACCACGAAAGCTTTGTTAAACAAATGAGTTTTTAGTTTCTTTTTGAACAAGTTTATGTTGTCTACACTTTTCAGTTCAAGTGGAAGCTGATTTCATAGTGTTGGGGCAGCCGCTTTGAAGCTTCGGAGACCAAGAGTACTTTTGACTTTTGGTACAACTAATAGGTTCTGGTTCTCTGAGCGAAGGCTTCTGGTCGGTTGGTATTGTTGTAGCAGTCTGGATATGTATTCAGGGAATTCAGCAGAGTAGATGGAACAGTATGTGAAACATAAGATTTTGAATTTAATGCGATACTCTAAAGGCAACCAGTGCAGTTCTTGGAGTACAGGTGTAATACTAGTGAAAGGCTTTGATCGGGAAACAATTCTTGCTGCTTTGTGCTGAATAAGTTTTAATGGTCGAAGAGATTTTGCCGGAAGATTGATCAGAAGTGAGTTACAGTAATCTAATTTTGAGGTGATCAGTGCATTTACTAAGAGTTTGGTTGTTTCGAGGTTTAGGTATTTTCTGATTTTGCCAATTTGGTAGATATGAAAGTTACAGGATTTGGTTACGGCTGATATGTGATCTTGCATTGAAAGAGTGCTGTCAAATGTGACTCCAAGGTTTTTAACAGTTTTACTGGCGGGTATAGCACAATCGCCAATATTAATACCATCATCGCCGATTTGATTTAAAATATGTCTTGTACCAAGTTTTATAAGTTCAGTCTTATCATCATTTAGTTTCAAGAGGTTTGATTTCATCCAGTGACGAATTTCAGCTACACAGTTTTCCAGTTTGGCCTTTTCAAATGTTTCGGTAGATGGTTTAAGTGCGATGTACAGCTGCGTATCATCAGCATACAGATGGAAGTCAAGTCCATGATGTGAAATAATGTCGCTTAAGGGAGAAGTATATGTGGTGAACAATAATGGCCCAAGAACGGAGCCTTGTGGTACTCCATATTTTAAGATAGTGCGTTTGATTGAATTCCGTTGACAGATATTGTTTGTGTTCGTGGGGTCAAGTAAGATCTGAACCAGCGCAGCGCTGTGTCTGAGACTCCGAAGCGGAGCTGGAGTCGCTCCAATAGGATTTCGTGATCGACCGTGTCAAATGCCGCGCTCAAGTCAAGTAAGAGAAGATATACGCTGTTTTTATTGTCTACATGACACAAGACGTCATTGTATACTCGAAGTAAAGCTGTTTCTGTACTGTGGTATGACTTGTAGGCAGATTGGAATTTGTTGTCGATGCTTTGAGATTTGATGTGTGATTTCAATCTATATGAGACTATCTTCTCAATGAGTTTTGATAAAAAGGATAAGTTGGAAATGGGTCTATAGTTTTTCAGAATTTCTTGGTGGAGTGTCGGCTTCTTTAAAAGGGGTGTGACAACGGCTTGTTTAACAATTGGAGGAAAGTCAGCTGTTTTCATAGATGTGTTAATAATACTGGTAATAAAAGGAAGCAGTTCATCAAGGCATTTTTTCAGAAGCCACGTTGGAATTGGATCGAGGCAGCAAGATTTGGCAGCTGATGAGCAAATGACCTTCTTTATCTCTTCCGTGGATGTCGGAGCAAAGGACCCCAAGCAAATACCACTGAAAATGGGAGCGTCACGTACTCGATCATGTGTTACATTAGCATCTAAGGTTTTACGTATGGTTTCTACTTTATTGGTAAAGAATGAAGAAAAGTTCTCTGCAAGTTCTTTAGTATTCTGAAAAGATGGGAGATCCCGCTTGTTTTGTCGTTTAAGCAATTTATTCACAATATTAAATGTTTCTTTAGTATTAGCACTGTTCTGTATTGATTCCCGAATGAAATTATATTTAGCAGTTTTTATAAGTTTACTTGTTTCATTCCTAAGATTCTGATAAATTTGTCTATGGACTTCTAGTCTTGACTTTCGCCATCTTTTTTCAGCTTTCTGACGTTGTTTTTTTGATTGGGAAATATCCTCAGTGAACCATTTGGAGTTTGGTCGAATAACTACCGACTTTATTTTTTGAGGGGCGTGTTTACTCAATAGATCTTCTAGTGCTTGGTTGTATAGATTCACTTGAGCATTAACATCTGTTTCGTGTTCTATTTTGTTCAGAAGAAAAATTCTCATTCTTAAAAACAGTCAGAGGGGATATAATGTAGCGAATATGGATAAAGAATTGAATTTATATTTTAAAATTGTTAATCATTTCATAGAAATATTGTTTTAAACGCTGTCCTCTATTTAGTATATATATACCGATGTCCTCGAAAAGGACCATAAACATGTATGTGTGTGTGTGTGTGTCTGTGGTTCGCCTACAGGGCGCAATTCTTCATGGATTTTCTTCAAACTTGGTATACTTATTCCTTATACCCCAAGGAAGATCCCTATTGTTTTTGGGGCATGCCCTACCCCCAGGGGCCGAGCCACGCCCATTTCTAGTATTTGTTTGTTTGTCGTCTACAGGCCACATTTCTTAACTTATAATCTTGAAACTTTGCATACACATTCTTCGTACCCTAAGGAACATCCCTATCGTTTGGGGTGTATGCCCCACCCCCAGGGGCAGAGCCACGCCCATTTTCTTTTCGTGTGTCTTTGTGTCGCCTACAGGGCGCAATTCTTACTGGATTTTCTTCAAACATGGTATACGTATTCCTTATACCCTAAGGAAGATCTCTATTGTTTTTGGTGCATGCCCGACCCCCAGGGACAGAGCCACGCCCATTTCTAGTATGTATTTGTTTGTCGTCTACAGGCCACATTTCTTAACTTATAATTTTGAAACTTAGCATACACATTCTTTGTACCCTAAGGAACATCCTTATCATTTGGGGTGCATGCCCAACCCCCTGGGGCAGAGCCACACCCATTTTCTTATCGTGTGTCTTTGTGTCGCCTACAGGCCACAATTCTTATTGGATTTTCTTTAAAACTTTGTATACTTACTCTTTATACTCTAAGGATGATCCCTATCGTTTGGGGTGCATGCCCAACCCCCCAGGGGCAGAGTCACGCCCATTTTCTTTTTGTGTGTCTCTGTGTCGCCTAGAAGCCTCAATTCTAACTGTATTTTCTTAAAACTTTGTATACTTACCCTAAGGATGATCCGTATTGTTTTTTGGTGCATGCCCGACCCCCAATGGCAGAGCCACGCCCATTCCTTGTATTTATTTGTTTGTCGTCTACAAGCCACATTTCTTAACGTATCATCTTGAAACTTTAAATGATTATTCTTTGTACCCTAAGGAACATTTCTATCATTTGGGGTGCATGCCCAACCCCCAGGGGCAGAGTCACGCCCATTTTCTTTTTGTGTGTCGCCTACAGGCCATAATTCTTAATCGGTCATCTTGAAACTTAAAATACTTATTCCTTATACCCTAAGGATGACCCCTTTTGTTTTGGGTGCATGCCCGACCCCCATGGGACAGCAACACCCATTTCGTGTATTTGTTTGTCTGTCGTCTACAGGCTGCATAAAGATGACCCCTATTGTTTTTGGTGATTTCCTAACTCCCAGGGGCAGAGTCATGCCCATTTTTACTTCGTGTCTATGTGTGTTGTCTACAGGCCACGATTCTTAATGGATCGTCTTTAAACTTGGGATATGTATTCCATATAGCCTAAGGACGTCAACTGCATGTCCCGACGCACACAGGCAAGACACAACCAATTTTTGTGTTTGTCGTTTACAGGCCGCAATTCTGAATGAATCAGCTTGGTACATGGTTTATGTGTTCCTTATAGCCTGAGGGCGTCAACTATTGATTTTGATGAATGTCCCGACCCCCAGGGGCAGAGCCACGCCCACTTTTTGCCTTTAGTGTTAGGAAGGCACAATTCTGAATGGATTATCTTGGTATAGTTATTCCTTATACTCTAAGGACGGCAACTATTAATGTTGGTGCACGACCCTCAACGCTAAACAAACCAAACGCCTAGCCTTCTTGACAAAGTACCATATCAATCAAAGCAGGAATGTGGACGTATATTGTAGCGTTAGCGTTATGTTTAACTTGTGGTCCCTCTGGAGGTCAAAATTATTATCCGATTTAAAAAAACGTTTGATTATATCACCGTTACATGGTAATGAAGGCAGAGTTAGAATTTCGTGAAAATCGAACCAAAATTGACAGACAAAATGGCCGCCGTTTGTATGCGAATAGTGTGAAAAAATGTTATATCAAGGTTGTGGACCCTATAGAGGTCACAATTTTGAACCGATTTTGATTAAACTTGACATGCATGTTTATAACCCAAAGATCTTGGTTCTTTTTGATATTTGCGCCCATTGGATCGTAACTTCCTGAATTATGGCCCCTGATTGTACGAAAAATGACATTTTTTTTAGCTTGTGGTCCCTCTGGGGTCAGAATTATTATCCCATTTAAAAAAAACGTTTGATTATATATGTGTTACATCGTAATGTAGGTTGAGGTCGAATTTCCTGAAAATCGGACTAGAATTGACAGCTGTTCTTGTCAGGCCATCCATCCTTCATAACGAACAAGGGGAAACCACGCTAGAAAATCTAGATGAACTTTGTCACCCAATGCAGGTATCAAACACCCAACCTCAAGGCTACCGAGCCAGCATCTTACCCACTTAGCAACATGATCCCCAGTCGAATTTGAAGCCTACTGAAATGAACCTTTTAGAACCCAATGATCTTAATTCATTTCAATATTTGCACATATCAAATTCTAACTTAATGATGTAGGAAAAATCACTTTCGGTATTGCTTGTTCTCTATCCATCTCTCGAAAATGTGGGCGTATCCTGCCTGGCAGTGCCAGCCTATCTTTACATTTTTCAGCGTTTTTTTTAACTACTTCCGGTATACGAATCATTGTCGAGTAGTTTTCACATCCAGTTTTGGAGTTTGCATTGGAACAGGGCTCTCTAATGATATACTACACTGTACGATTAAATAAAACACTTCTGAGAAATCCTATGTTCAAAAGTGGTAAAAATGTCAAAATATTGAAAATTCAATTTCAATAACAACATACATATTATACATCGTTAGAATCGTAATTAGGTCAGCTATCTCAATTTATATCCTTTTTTTGAAAATCTCTTCAAATAAAAAAAAATAGTAGAGCATTTTCCAAAATTTCATGATTTTTCGACTTTTTTCGATTTTCAGTCCCTTTTTTGTCCTATTCCAATTATTTGAAGGTCTTAAGGGATGGATCCATGCTAAAGAAGGACCATCGATAGATAAAGTTTAAGAAAAATCGCTGAAGCAGTTTTCGAGATAAAGGCACCCCAAAAGGCTCCAAATTAAAAAAATACTTGATTTTCAGCGTGCCATATTTTACTGCCGGGTCATCGTATCCATAGGCGTACGAGCTGGGGGGGCTGGCCGCCCCCCCATTTTGGGCACCAAATGCTGGGAAAATTTGGGCACACAATTGTACTTTGTAAAAGTTGTATAAAAAAATATTGTGTTCTTGAATGTGTCCAATTTAACAGCGAATTTAAATTCAGAGTGTCTATAGTTAGGCAATTAAATAGAGATCTTATGACTCGATCCCTCTTTTGTTTGCAGTACAGTAAGCCACGAGTTACAGTTAGATAAACAACTGTTTCTAGTTGTGTATATTACAAGTAGATAAAATTTAGTTCTCTTTTATTGATGATTTAGAAATCAAGAACTTATTCATCGCAAAAGAGATATTGTAGAACCTGTCATGGGCCTTCAAAATAAAAATTGAACTTTTTTTATTTGGTAAAAACTCCTTAGAATCACTTAAAATGCATATTTATTCATACGTGATTTGGTTTAATAACAACCCAGACACCCTTAGCAGCATTCGGATCGGAAATATAGTCGGTACTCGGTCCGTTAGCTTTGTAAAAGAATCTGCACACTTCGTTTCCATCCTACAGGCCTGGTACGTGAACCTATATTTTGTATTAATAATATTAAAGTAGCTAAGTCCCTAACTCAATATCATCCAAAATCTTCAACATTGAAAACACGAATAATTTGTCAATTTAAATCAACATTGACCCCCTAACTTTCGGGCAAGCTGACTTTTCGGGCAGGCAGATAAAGTGTGAAAATAAATTTCACATACTAAGCCCGAAATCTATTAAAACACTAATTTTACGGACTGGAATAGCAGTAAAACGCGTTTCGACAAATATTCCAAAATTTTCTTGGGAGGTCTATCAAGGTCAACTCCGCTTCTTCGCCTGTCGAAAAAAACAGGCGCAGCTGTCTGTAAACCTGAATTTCTGTTTAGTTTGCTTCCCTAACTGTCCTTGAGTCCTAAAACACAAATTTTACTTTTCTTTTAATTGCACGAATTTGTACTGAGTCGACTATGGATTAAAACAGTTTGTCTGGAGCCATTCTACTTTGTGCGACAGTTTTCGGGCATCGATTAGTATTTGTAAATGCAGCTACAACAGTCTGGTTGGATGGTTGGAATTCAGAGTGGGATTTCGGTTACAAAACCATTGGATACTTTTGGAGTTACTGACATGAGCTAGAATAGCAGAAAACGCATTTGCGGTGGTTAAATTTTCAAATTTTTCTCCGCGGGGGAGGCCCCCATACTCCGCGACGATTGATTGTTTTTAGAATTCGGGTCAGCAGGTGGACTGTATTTGACCAAATTGAAGTTACCCTAATTAAGCTAAATTTGATCACTTTGAAGTTGCTTTTTTCACGGGTTGAAATAAAAGGAAAACAGCCGTCAATATTCCAAAATTTTCTTGAGGGGGGGGGTGCGTCTATAACCCCGAAAATTTTTCGGGCAATTTGGGTTCTGCCCCCCTAACTGTCATATGCCTATGATTATTATTGTGTAACATACTAAGCACCTAACTATATTTTTTGGGCACCAACCACCACCGCCCCCCCAGTCAAAAATTTCCCCGTACGCCTATGATCGTTTTTATAAAATGGGTACCATACGATACTTCAAATCCCTTGCAACCCAATGAAACCATAATCTCTTTAATCCATTGATATCGGACGAAATAATCAAGTTTTTCCCCAAAGCACCCATTTTTTGCATTTTTTTCCAAACATCAGAAATTATTTTGACTACTTCCAGTTTATGTATCGTTATTGAAATTGCTTTATCCAACTGTCTGACTATATGGCTTTATGTTCCAGGGGTTTCAGAAATATCAATTTATCCTTTCCAAAAAATATAAGGGTTTGAAAATGGGTGGAAAATTCGAAAAAAATCGGAAAATAAAGGGAGATAACTCTGAATTTAGGTCAAATTTGAAAATTTTGAAAAATAACAAAAAATGTCTCCTAAACAACATGTTTTCAATTTTCGGACGATGAAAGTCATCGAGGAATGTTCGAAATTGAAAAATATGAGGTATCCATTGTGTCGGAAAAGATTTCGGGATTCCAAAAATGTAATTTGTTTGATAATGGATAAAGAATTGACGAAACTAGGGCCGATTTTCAATTTCATACCAATGTACAAAGTTCGACCACTTCCGGTATGCGCAGACGTTTCAAAAATAGTTTATAAAGTAGTCACCATATGGTTTCCCAATAGAAAATTTGGTTTCAGATCGATATCTGTATTCGATCATGGAGAAATAGGCTCTGGTAGTAAAGAATAATAATAATAAACTAGATCTGCTACTGTCCCATGCAGATATGAAAGCTTTCATATTCACTGTCACTTCCTGTCACATGTCATGGGTCATATAAATAATCTAAAGAAGAAAAAATAAATCATTCAAATCGCTCACAATCTATCGAAATTAATGTGATTTTTCACTCGTAAACAACTTTGTCGGCACGAAAAACATCAAAAGCGAAATTCGAATTTTTGAAATATTCAAATAACAAAACCACCCATATCCCGTCTATCCTGAAATTGAAATGTATTAAATTTTAGACATAGGAGACGCATTGAACATACTATGCCCTATTGTGTTTCTGCTCTGAACGTTTTTTAGGTTTTCCTTCAAGGGTTCAGAAAACATAACTCCCATGTCTGTAAGTGCAATATCACAAAAGTTCTATTGTTTTTTAACGTTTCAAGATGGTGTCACTTCCAGTTTGATCGACAAACTCCATGTTTTGTGTACGAATCAGTAATTACTTGTCTAGTATCAAAGAAAAAAATTAGGTCATTCTGACCTTTATTTCGACGATTTTTTTGAAAAATTTGATTCTTAATTTCACCAAGAGGAGATAATTTAGAAAATATTAAAAGTCATTTTGCAAGTCGCATCATTAATGTCTAGTTACATACTAAATTTCATGAAAATCGTACAACTATTAAAGAAGTTGTCAAGTTGGTCTCAACTTCCGGTTCAAAATCACAGCGACCAATTTTCGAATATTACAAAACTTTTAAAAATAAGCTCCCCCTGACCAGCTTAATCGTTTGCAATAAACGTTTGCCCCTTAAAATCGGCAAATTGCTGACTTTAAAGTGAGAAACATTACAACCGGGCGAAATTTTCTGTTTTATCACTCATACAGTAACATTGATTACCAACCGATTATTACGAAACTTTAAAAATAAAACAGAAAGAGAGAAATGCGGTTTAACGTCCATTCGACGAAAACAAGGTCAATTCGGGACTCATATATGTCTTTTAATTTTATTGAAAAACTTACCTTGCCCGTACGGGTCTTTAGCCGTGGGAGGTAACCGAAGAACACGGGGAAAACCCACGCGGTTGGACACCATACTCCATGTCACGTGCAACCTGGAAATCGAAACGACGCCGGTTGACTCAATGACAGACGTTACGATACAGCGCGCACATGCTAACCATTCAGCCTCCCCAAAATCAGAAAATTGCTGACTTATAGTAAGAAACATTTCAACCGGGCATTTCAATCGAAACAACGCCAGTTGACTCAATGACAGACGTTACGATACAGGGCGCAGGTGCTAACCATTCAGCCATGTAACCTCCCTAAATTTGGCAAATTGCTGACCTACTGCGACAAACATTTCAACCGGGTGAAATTTTCTATTTTAACAGTTTAATTTGCATGGTACCTTTAATTATCAACCGAATATTACAAAACTTTTAAAAATAAGCTTCCCCTGACCGGCATAATCGTTCGCAATAAACGTTTCCCCCTAAAATCGTCAAATTGCTGACTTTAAATTGAGAAACTTGACAACAGGGCGAAATTTCCTGTTTTATCACTTTTACATTACCAACCGATTATAACAAAACTTTAAAAATAAAAGAGAAAGAGAGAAATGCGGGTTAACGTCCATTCCACACAAACTAGGACATTTCGGGGCTCACATATATTTTTTAATTTTATTTTAAAACTTCCCATGCACCTACGGGTCTTTAGGAGTGGGAGGAAACCGAAGGACACAGAGAAAACCCACGAGGTTGGACACCATACTCCATGTCACATAGAACCTGGAAATCGAAATGATGCCGGTTGACTCAATGACAGACGTTACGATACAGCGCGCACATGCTAAGCATTCAGCTATTCAGCCTCCCTAAAATCGGGAAATTGCTGACTTATAGCAAGAAACATTTCAACCGGGCATTTCAATCGAAACAACGCCAGTTGACTCAATGACAGACGTTACGATACAGAGCGCAGGTGCTAACCATTCAGCCACGTAACCTCCCTAAATTTGGCAAATTGCGGACCTACAGCGAGAAACATTTCAACCTGGTGAAATTTTCTATTTTAACAGTTTAATTTGCACCGAGTATTACAAAACTTTTAAAAATAAGCTCCCCCTGACCAGCTTAATCGTTCGTAATAAATGTTTGCCCCTTAAAATCGGCAAATTGCTGACTTTAAAGTGAGAAACATTACAACCAGGCGAAATTTTCTGTTTTATCACTTTTACAGTACCAGTACCATGGATTACCAACCTATTATTACAAAACTTTAAAAATAAAACAGAAGGAGAGAAATGAGAAATGCGGCTTAACGTCCATTCGACACAAACTAGGTCATTTCGGGACTAATATATGTTTTTTAATTTTATTTATAATCTTCCCTTACGCGTACTGGTATTCAGGAGTGGGAGGAAACCGAAGGACACAGAGAAAACCCACGAGGTTGGATACCATACTACATGTCACGTGCAACCTGGAAATCGAAACGACGCCGGTTGACTCAATGACCGACGTTATGACAAAGCGCGTGTATGCTAACCAATCAGCCATTCAGTCATTCAGCCTCCCTAAAATCGGAAAATTGCTGACTTATAGCAAGGAACATTTCAACCGGGCGAAATTTTCTGTTTTAGCAATTTAATTTGCACGGTACTTTAATTACCAACCGATTATTACAAAACTTTTGAAAATAAGCTCCAACTGACCAGCTTCATCGTATGCAATAAATGTTTGGCGTGAATTGAAAGTTCTGCACCGAGAAAGTTCATCTCGATTTCCCGGCGTGGTTCCCTCTTGTCAGTGAGGAAGAACGGAGGGCCTGACAAGGACAGCTGTCTAGTCGTTCGGATGGGACGAAAAACCAAGGTCCCGTGTACACATTGAAGTGCACGTAAAATATCCCTAAGCAGTTGGAATTCGATAATGTTGAATAAGCTCTATATGATGAATAATGTGCAAATTGTAGTCACCCACGCTGCATGTTTCGCTTAACAATGACAGGTTGCAGTTTTCAATTTTCGATCCTTTTATTCTTCTACTCCTGATATTTTGGACTGTTGATCTATGGTTTCATATAAAAGACTATCGATAAGACTCTTTGTAGAAGAAGTTCCCCCAAAATATTATGTTGATTGAAGAGAAAAGGACCTTTAAAAATGCTCAAAATCGTAAAAATACGACTTTTTGGATTTTCGATCTCTTTTTTCTGCTATCCCTGACATTTAAAAACAATGATACAATGATTTCACACAACGGGCTAGCTATTAGACTCTCGATTGGCATGAGTTTCACCACCCTCTCTTCATTATAACGGAAATTATCGTGCCCTTAAGAATCAACAAATCAGCATATTTATCTCTGCTTACCCTAAGCAGAAAATGCTCATCTTTAAACTCAATCATGACATTGACCTAGTGAATGTCTACACCAAGTTTGAACATTCTAGCTTAATTAGAAGGAGAGTTATTGTGTTTCAAAGTCTCGGCCCTTCAAATTGCTACTACTTTTCATATTCACTTCAAAATGGAATCCATCAGTAGACCTAAATCAAAATTCTGCTTTTAGCGATTTTTGGGCCAACCTTCAAGGATTCAGAAAATATAAGTCCTGTATCTGTAAGTAAAATAGCAAAAAAGCGTTAGGAATTTTTCACGTTTCAAGATGGTGGCACTTCTGGTTCGATCGACAAACTTAATATTTTGTATACAAATCAGTAATTACTTATCTAGTATCCAAAAATAAAATCAGGTCATTCTGACCTATATTTCGATGATTTTTTGGAAAATTTTGACCCTTATTTTCGTCAAGGGGAGATTATTTTGAAAATTTCTAATTATATTTTTGAAATCACATCGCTGCGATCTACTTGTATACTAAATTTCATGAAGATCGTACAACTATTAAAGAAGTTGTCAAATTTGTCTAAACTTCCGGTTCGAAATCACAGCGACGAATTTTCGAAATTCAAAAATGTGAAACTGCAGATGAAAATGATTTTTTTCAAGGTATTCAAAGAAAAAAGAATTAGTACGATCGGTCAACAAATAACAAAGTTACGACTGCATTGTCATTTTTTTCGTTCGTAAAATTCGGTGATTTCGGATTCGTAAAACGTTTTGAAAATATATTTAAACAACGTTCGCACCCCATTTTTGGGGGGGTAGGTCAAAATTTCAGAAAGATCCTATGAATAGATTCTGAGATATCCGATTTGCAGAAAACACACAAAAAAAAAAAAAATAATAATAATAACTTTAACAGAAACAATAAGCTTTCATATGTAATATGAAAGCTTAATAATTTTAGTAAAAACAATAGCCTTTCAGACGAAAGTCTGAAAGCCTAATAATAATAACTAGATCTGCTAAGCAGATATTAAAGCTTTCATAATCACAGTCATTCCTGTCACATGTCATATAAATAATCCCCTCCAAAAAATCAATAAAATCGGTCACAATCTAGTGAAGTTAATGTGATTTTTCACTCGTAAACAACTTTGTCGGCACGAAAAACATCAAAGGCAAAATTCGAATTTTTGAAATATTCAAATACCAAAAATTCGACCCATATCCCAGCTATCCTGAAATGTATTCATTTCAGAAAAAGGAGATACATTGAAGTATTGAACATACTATGCCCTATTGTGTTTGTTTACAAGTCCGTAAATGTTGATTTTTCACTATGTTTCATATTCACTTCAAAATAGCGACCATCAATTGACCTAAATCAAAATTCTACTCTGAACGCTTTTTAGCCATTCCTTCAAGGATTCAGAAAATATAACTCCCGTGCCTGTAAGTACAATATCGCAAAAGTTCCATTGCCCTTTATGTTTCAAGATTGTGGCACTTCCGGTTCGATCCACAAACTCCATATTTTGTGTACGAATCAGTAATTACTTATCTAGTATCAAAAAAAAAAAATCATGTCATTCTGACCTATATTTCGACGAATTTTTTGAAAACTTTGATCCTTAATTTCAACAAGGGGAGATAATTTAGAAAATTTCTAATCATATTTTTGAAGTCGCATAGGTAAGATCTACTTACATACGAAAAATTTCATGAAAATTGTACAACTATTAAAGAAGTTGTCAAATTGGTCATAACTTCCGGTTTGAAATCACAGCGATGAATTTTCAAAATTCGAAAATGTGAAACTGCTGATGAAAATGGTTTCTTTCAAGGTATTCAAAGAAAAAAGAATTAGTAAAATCGGTCAAAAAACAATACAGTTACGACTATGCATTGTCCATTTTGTCGTTGTGATTTCGGATTCGTTAAACGTTTTGAAAATATATTTAATCAACAGCTACCACCCATTTTTTGGGGGATAAGTAAAAGTTTCAGACAGATCCTATGGTTAGATTCTGAGAAATCCGATTTGTGGATAAAACAGAAAAAAAAAAATTTACAATAATAATCTTAACAGAAACAATAAGCTTTCATATGTAATAACTAGATCTGCTACTGCCCCATGCAGATATGAAAGCTTTCATATTCACAGTCACTTCCTGTCACATGTCATGGGTCATATGAGTAATCCGAACAAGGAAAGAAAAATCATTAAAATCGGTCACAATCTAGTTCTAGTAAAGTTAATGTGATTTTTCACTCGTAAAGAATTTTGTCGTCACGAAAAACATCAATAGGCAAAAATCGAATTTTTGAAATATTCAAATACCGTATCCGGGCTATCCTGAAATGTATTAATTTCAGACATAGGAAACGCATTGAACAATACTATGCCCTATTATGTTTGTTTACAAGTCCGTAAATGTTGATTTTTCACTTCAAAATGGTGACTACCAGTTGACCTAAATCAAAATTCTACTCTGAACGTTTTTTAGGCCTTCCTTCAAGGATTCAGAAAATATAACTCCCGTGTCTGTAAGTAAAATAGCAAAAAAGCCTTTGTGATTTTTCACGTTTCAAGATGGTGGCACTTCCGGTTCAATCGACAAACTCCATATTTTGTATACGAATCAGTAATTATTTATCTAAAATCGAAAAAAAAAAATAGGTCATTAGGTCGTTGATTTTTTTAAAAATTTCGTCAAGGGGAGATAATTTTGGAATTTCGTCACTCTCACTTCATTATATTAAAGTTATCGTGCCCCAAAGTATCAACCAATCAGATTGCTTATCTCTGCTTACTGTAAGCTCATCTTCACACTCCATCATGGCATTGACCTAATAAATGCCTTCACCAAGTTTGAACATTCTGCCCCAATTAGAAGGAGTTATTTTGTTTCAAATTCTCGACCAATCAAATTGCTCATCACTCTGCTTATCCATGGCAGACAATGCTCATTGTCGAACGTATTCAAGTTATTGATGTAATGAAACTATACACTTAGTTTCATCACTCTGACTTAATTAGAACTGAAGTGAAAGTGTCCGATATCATCAACCAATCAAATTGCTTATATCTGCTTACCCTAGGCATAAAATGCTCATCTTCGAACTCCATCATAGCATTGACCTAATAGAGACCTACGCCAAGTTTGAACATTCTACCCGAATAACACTGAGAGTTATTATGTTTCAATGTCTCGACCAATCAATTTGCGTATCGCTCTGCTTATCCTGAGCAGAAAATGCTCATTGTCGAACTTAGTCAATGTAGTGATTTAATGAAACTATACACCAAGTTTCATCACTATCACTTAATGTTATTGTTTGTCGAATCATCAACCAATCAAATTGCTGATATTCGAACATCATCAAGACATTGACCTAGTGAATGCCTATACCAAGTTTGAACATTGTACCCCAATTAGAAGAAGAGTTATTGTGTTCCAGAGTCATCAAGGTATTGGCCTAATAAACACCTCCACCAAGTCTAGCTGAATTAGAGAGTTATTGTGTCCCAAACTAGATCATTCCGGAACTAACATATTGTTCGATTTTATTTCAATATTTCGCTTGTGCGTAGAGGTCTTTAGCAGTGGAAGGAAACCGGAGGAAATGAAGAAAACCCACCAAGTTGGACAGGCGACCTTACACCTTGTCGGGTACAACCGGAGATTTGAAAACACACTAGTTGACTCAATGACAGGCTTTATGATACAGCGCGCGCGTGCTAACCATTCAGCCACCAAAGTCCCCTTTGAAATAAGACACATGCAATATGTCATATAAGAGGAATAACAAGTCGCTCAAATACAAAATGGTAAATTAATGAGCTTAGGTCAAAAGGTTGAGCTACTGTTTTAGGGTATTTAATTGTTTTAAAGAGACACGTTAAGGGTTGTTCATAGTTAAATGAAAGTTTAATTTTAAATAAGACCAATAAAATTAGGATTTAATTATGCCAGACTAATATTAAAATAAAGTTTTAAATTAAGAATGATTAATTATTGGTCTAATGCAATGAAATGCTTTGATTTGACGGATGAAATGTAAAATGGGTGTCCACACTATGTGGCTAAAGCGTTGGCTTGCTAGCCAGGAGGTCGGGTGTTCGATCCCTGCATTGGCCGAGAAAGTTCATCTCGATTTTCTGGCGTGTCCCCCCACCCCCACCACCTTGTGAACAGTGTAGAGGTCACAATTTTGAACCGATTTGGATGAAACTTGAAATGCATGTTTATAACCCAAAGATCTTGGTTCCTTTCGATATTTGCGCCAATCGGATCGTAACTTCCTGAATTATGGCCCCTGATTGTCCGAAAAATCATCCTTTTTAGCTTGTGGTCCCTCTGGAGGTCAAAATTGTTATCCGATTTAAAAAACTGTTTGATTATATCACCGTTCCATGGTTATGAAGGTTGTGTTCAAATTTCGTGAAAATCGGACCAAAATTGACGGACAAAATGGCCGCCGTTTGTACGCGAATAGTGTGAAAATATGTTATATCAAGGTTGTGGACCTTATAGAGGTCAGAATTTTGAACCGATTTTTATACGCCCACATTGAAATGTGGTTGTATATTGTCGTCGCCCCCGTCCGTCCGTCGGTCTGTCCGTCCGTCCGTCCGGCGTCCACAATTGCTTGTGGACGCTCTAGAGGCTAAAGTTAATATCCGATTGACTTTAAATTTATACACAATGTTTAAGGTCATGAGACGAAGAAGCCTATTGTTTTTCAGCGATTTCCGATAATAACTACCAGAGTTATGGCCCTTGACGACTTCAAAAAATCTTGTGGACGCTCTAGAGGCCAAAGTTAATATCCGATTTGCTTTAAATTTATACACAGTGTTTAAGGTCATAAGACGAAGAAGCCTATTGATTTTCAGCGATTTCCGATAATTAGTGCCAGAGTTATGGCCCTTGATCACTTCAAAAAATCTTGTGGACGCTCTAAAAGCCGATTGACTTTAAATTTATACACAGTGTTTAAGGTCATAAGACGAAGAAGCCTATTGATTTTCAGCGATTTCCAATAATTAGTGCCAGAGTTATGGCCCTTGATCACTTCAATAAATCTTGTGAACGCCCTAAAAGCCAAAGTTAATATCCGATTGACTTTAAATTTATACACAGTGTTTAAGGTCATTAGACGAAGAAGCTTATTGATTTTCAGCAATTTCCGATAATTAGTGCCAGAGTTATGGCCCTTGATCACTTCAAAAAATCTTGTGGACGCTCTAAAAGCCAAAGTTAATGTCCGATTGACTTTAAATTCATACACAGTGTTTAAGGTCATAAGATGAAGAAGCCTATTGATTTGCATCAATTTCCGATAATTAGTGCCAGAGTTATGGCCCTTGATCACATCAAAAAATCCTGTGGACACTCAAGAGGCCAAAGTTAATATCCGATTGACTTTAAATTTACACACACTGTTTAAGGTCCTGAGAGGAAGAAGCCTACTGATTTTCATCAATTTCAAATAATTACTTCCAGAGTTATCTCCCTTGATCACTTCATAAAACCTTGTTGCGCTGTAGATGCCAAACTTATCATCCGATTGACTTCAGATTGATACACAGAGTTTAAGGTGTTGAAACGAACAAGTATTTTGATTTTCAATGAATTTTGATAACTGAACAGCTAAATCCATGATATTAAATGTTTCCTATACTAATTGTTAGCGTGGGGCAAAACTTTATAAAAAGCAAACAAATTCTCATGATTTTCTGATAATTACATAATGAGTTGTTACTCAGATTTTAGTGTATTACAAATGTTTCATTACCAAAAAAAAGTAAAAATATGCGACAACCCTTGTTGACTGCCCGGACGATTTAGCTGCTGTGGGCGTATGTTTCGTTGCCTGGCAACCTATCTTGATGAAACTTGACATGTATGTTTATGTATGGTTCCTTGCGATATTTCCGCCCATCGGATCGTAACTTCCTGAATTATGACCCCTGATTGTCCGAAAAATTGCCCTTTTTAGCTTGTGGTCCCTCTGGAGGTCAAAATTGTTATCGGATTTAAAAAAACGTTTGAATATATCACCGTTCCATGGTTATGAAGGTTGAGTTCGAATTTCGTGACAATCGGACCAAAATTTACCGACAAAATGGCCGCCGTTTGTACGCGAATAGTGTGAAAATATGTTATATCAAGGTTGTGGACCTTATAGAGGTCACAATTTTGAACCAATTTGGATGAAACTTGACATGTATGTTTATAACCTAAAGATCTTGGTTCCTTTCGATATTTGCGCCCATCGGATCGTAACTTCCTGAATTATGGCCCCTGATTGTCCAAAAAATCGCCCTTTTTAGCTTGTGGTCCCTCTGGAGGTCAAAATTGTTATCCGATTTAAAAAACCGTTTGATTATATCACCATTCCATGGTTATGAAGGTTGAGTTCAAATATTGTGAAAATCAGACCAAAATTGACGGACAAAATGGCCACCGTTTGTACGCGAATAGTGTGAAAATATGTTATATAAAGGTTGTGGACCTTATAGAGGTCAGAATTTTGAACCGATTTTGATGAAACTTGACATGTATGTTTATAACCCAAAGATCTTGGTTCCTTTCAATATTTGCGCCCATTGGATCATAAATTCCTGAATTATGTCCCCACATTGTCCGAAAAATCGCTTTTTATACGCCCACATTTTCATGTGGACGTATTATGTCGTCGCCCCTGTCCGTCCAGACGTCCGTCCGTCCGTCCACAATTTGTTTGTGGACTCTCTACAGGTCACAATTCTTATCCGATTTTGACAAAACTTGAAACATAGGTTTATCCCCAAAAGATCTCGGCTGCTTTCGATATTGGCATGTATCGGATCAAAACTTCATGGATTATGGCCCCTGATTGTACGAAAAATCACGTTTTTAGCTTGTGGACCCTATAGAGGTCACAATTTTGAACCGATTTTGATGAAACTTGACATGCATGTTTGTAACCCAAAGATCTTGGTTCGTTTCGATATTTGCGGCTATCGGAATGTAATTTCCTGAATTATGGCCCCTGATTGTCCGAAAAATCACCCTTTTTAGCTTGTTGTCCCTCTGGAGGTCACAATTATTATCCGATTTAAACAAACGTTTGATTATATCACCGTTACACTCTAAGGAAGGTCGAGTTCGAATTTCGTGAAAATCGAACCAAAATTGACATACAAAATGGCCGCCGTTTGTACGCGAATACCGTTAAAAAATGTTATATCAAGGTTGTGGACCCTGTGGAGGTCACAATTTTAATTCGATTTTGATGAAACTTGAAATTCGTGGTTATAACCCAAAGATCTTGGTTCCTTTCGATATTTGCGCATATCGGATCGTAACTTCCTGAATTATGGCCCCTGATTATACGCAAAATAGACTTTTTTTTTAGCTCGTGGTCCTTCTGGAGGTCACAATTATTATCCGATTTAAAAAAACGTTTGATTATATTACCGTTACACCGTAAGGAAGGTTGAGTTCGAATTTCGGGAAAATCGGACCAAAATTGCCATACAAGATGGCCGCCGTTTGTACGCGAATACTGTTATAAAATGGTATATCAAGGTTGTGGATCCTGTAAAGGTCAAATTTTAATTCGATTTTGATGAAACTTGAAATTCATGGTTATAACGTTTGTACGCGAATACTGTTAAAAAAATGGTATATCATGGTTGTGGATCCTGTATAGGTCACAATTTTAATTTGATTTTGATGACGAAGGTTGAGTTCTAATTTCGTGAAAATCGTACCAAAATTGCCGGACGAAATGGTCGCCGTTTGTACGCGAATATTGTAAAAATATGGTATATCATGGTTGTGGACTCTCTACAGGTCACAATTCTTATCCGATTTTGATGAAAAGTCACATTTCTAGGTTGTGTACCGTCACACCATAATCATTGTCGGCTTCGAATTTCATGAATATCAGACTGGAACTGACCAACTAAATGGCGGCTCCCAATCCAGTATGAAATACAGGACTTAATGATGTAGGAAAAATCACTTTTGGTATTGCTTGTTCTCTATCCATCTCTCGAAAATGTGGGTGTATCCTGCCTGGCAGTGCCAGCCTATCTTTTTAGCTTGTGGTCTCTCTGGGGTCAGAATTAAACGTTTGATTATATCACTGTTACATCGTAATGAAGGTTGAGGTCGAATTTCGTGAAAATCAGACCAAAATTGACAGCTGTTCTTGTCAGGCCATCCATCCTTCATCACTAACAAAGGGAAACCACGCCTGAAAATCTAGATGAACTTTGTCACCCAATGCAGGGATCAAACACCCAACCTTAAGGCTACCGAGCCAGCATCTTACCCACTTAGGAACATGATCCCCAGTCGAATTTGAAGCCTACTGAAATGAACCTTTTATAACCCAAAGATCTTAATTCATTTCGAAATTTGCACATATCAAATTCTAACTTAATGATGTAGGAAAAATCACTTTTGGTATTGCTTGTTCTTTATCCATCTCTCGAAAATGTGGGCGTATCCTGCCTGGCAGTGCCAGCCTATCTTGTTAGCTTTTGATCCCTCTGGAGGTCAAAATTATTATCCGATTTAAAAAAACGTTTGACTATATCACCGTTACATGGTAATGAAGAGAGAGTGTGAATTACGTGAAGATCGGACTAGAATTGACGAACAAAATGGCCGCCGTTTGTACACAAATAGTGTGAAAATATGTTATATCAAGGTTGTGGACCCTATAGAGGTCACAATTTTGAATCGATTTTGATGAAACTTGACATGTATGTTTATAACCCAAAGATCTTGGTTCCTTTCGATATTTGTGCCCATCGGGTCATTACTTCCTGAATTATGTCCCCTGATTGTACGAAAAATCACCCTTTTTGGCTTGTGGTCCCGCTGGAGGTCACAATTATTATCTGATTTGAAAAAAAATGTTGATTATAAAAACCAAACAAATTCTAATGATTTTCTGATAATTCCTTAATATGCGACAACTCTTGTTGACTGCCCGTACGATTTGGCTGCTGTGTGGGCGTATGTTTCGTTGCCTGGCAACCTATTTTTTTCTGCTATCCCTGATATTTAAAAAAAATGATACAATGATTTCACACAACAGGCTAGCTATTAGACTCTCAATTGACAAGAGTTTCACCACCCTCCCTTCATTATAACCGAAGTTATCGTGCCCTAAAGAATCAACAAATCAGCATGGTTATCTCTGCTTTACCTAGGAAGAAAATGCTCTAAGTTTGAACATTCTAGCTTAATTAGAAGGAGAGTTATTGTGTTCCAAATTGTCAGACCTTCAAATTGCTTCCATTTTTCATTTTCAATTCAAAATGACCTAAATCAAAATTCTACTCCTGACATATTTTAGGCCTTCCTGCAAGACTTCAGAAAATATAACTCCGGAGTCTGTAAGTAAAATAGCAAAAAAGCCTTATTGATTTTTCACGTTTAAAGATGGTGGCACTTCGGGTTCGATCCACAAATTCCATATTTTGTGTACGAATTAGTGATTACTTGTCTAGTATTGAAATTTTTTTGTTAGGTCATTCTGACCTATATTTCGACGATTTTTTTTTTAAACTTTGATCCTTAATTTCACCAAGGGGAGATAATTTAGAAAATTTCTATTTATATTTTTGAAGTCACGTCGGTAAGATCTACTTATACTAAATTTCATAAAAGTCGTACAACTATTAAAGAAGTTGTCAAATTGGTCTAAACTTCTGGTTCGAAATCACAGTGATGAATTTTTGAAAATGTGAAACTGCAGATGAAAATGATTTTTTTCACGGTATTCAAAGAAAAAAGAATTAGTAAAATCGGTCAAGGTACGACTATGTATTGTCAGTTTTTTTGTTCGTAAAATTCGGTGATTTCGGATTCGTAAAACGTTTTGAAAATATATTTAAACAACATTCGCATCCCTTTTTTGGGGGGGTAGGTCAAAGTTTCAGAAAGATCCCATGGTTAGATTCTGAGAAATCCGATTTGCAGAAAATACACAAAAAAAAAAAATAATAATAATCTTAACAGAAACATTAAGCTTTCATATGTAATAATAGGAATAATCTTAACAGAAACAATAAGCTTTCATATGTAATATGAAAGCTTAATAATAACTTTAACAAAAACAATGAGCTTTCATATGAAATATGAAAGCTTAATAATAATAATCTTTTTAAAAACAATAGTCTTTCAGAAGAAAGTCTGAAAGCCTATTAAGAAGAATAATAACTAGACCTGCATGCAGGAATGAGGGGTTTCACTGGTGCCACGTTAACTTTAAACTTATGTCAATTTCGCTCCCATGTTGCCCTTGAACGAATGGCACCGATAAACAGACTTCCACATAAACATTGCGCCCATCAAATAAAAGGGAAACAGAATCAACAAAAATCCAGCAATATCAATTCATTTTATACATTTGTAACATGTAAGTGATCCTGACCATATCACAGTACTTCCAGCGATAATGAAAATATTAAATTAGTTTCTTAAAATCAGAAATAATAATCACATGGTGAAAATTTTATGTAAATAGAATAACACTTGCCACTTTTGAAGACCCCAAACCTTGAAAAGTGACTTGTAGGAAATCGTCTATTTCTCTGCAACTATACAAGTGAGAAACCATTTTGTGGTATCTGAATGATCGCATGCGAACTAAATATCATAATTTTAAATATATTACAAATATCTGTTTTGAAGGCTAAAAATACAGTTTTTGCCAAAATATAATTACTTCCGGTGATACTGAAAATGTTAAATTAGTTCTATGAAATCATAAATGACATAAGATATCATATGGTGAAAATTTTATGAAAATCGAATAATAACTGACACTTTTATAGACCAAAATCCTCGAAAAGTGACTTGTGGAAAATCGCCCATTTCTGTGCAACCGTGCAAGTTAGAAACCGTTTTGTGATATCTGTATGATCGTATGGGTTCATTCTATTTGATGAATAGAATCAAATATCATAATTTGAAAAAAATAACAAGTATGACCCATTTGAATAAAATATTGTTTTTTAATGCTAAAAATTAGCAAATGACGTCATTTCCGGTGGCAGCGTATGAGGTAGAATGGTTTGACCTTGTCCACTATGACATTAGGCATCTAATGGTGAAAGAAAATTGAAAATCACATAATAATTGACTCTTTTACAGCCAAAATAACGTGAAAAGTGACTCATGCAAAATCGACTTTTTCTCGGCAACTGCGCATATTACAAATTAATTTTCACATACATTCTCTTCGTATGGGTTATTGCTACGAGATTATGAATGTTACGAAGATATATTTTTTTATATGAAGACGCTGGATGGGTTATAAATAGCTTATTTTGACACCTTTTTTCACCCTTAAATCCAAATTGCCCGAAAACGAAATCGAAATTAAAAAAACTGAGCCCGATGTTTTGTGCGCCTTTATATGGCACATCTTTTCAGTCATATTAGATTTGAAAAAATAATTTTTGCTTTCAAAAAGTGGTACCGAACTGTTAAAATTGTAGTTTTTGCTAAATTTACGTCACTTACGGTGCCGATGGGAAACTTTGCCGGTAACAAAAAAAATAACATTTTGGACCATGGAGCATATAAACTTTGTTTTATACAAATCGGACGATAAATAATTTATATAGAACCGATAAACTGAATTAGCCAATAGCGACCAAGGAAAATTATCCAGAAAAAAAATGTTCACATTTTTGCCCAAATCCGACGACCCTTTAACCCTTGGTAAAAGGTCATTAAAAAATATTCATTAATAAAAAAGTTTTTTGTCAAAATTCAAAATTTGGCGCCTTATTTTTCCGAAGATTCGGCGAAATTTAAAAATCTAAAGACCCGTAGCTATGTGCCATGTCTCTGGCTATTTCAAAAACTATCAAACGATAAAATCCAACAATTGTTGTTAGTATTACGGCAATATTTCAAAAAATGACATCTTTGTTGATTTCGGACATTTCGCATTGTCGCAGAATGCCGGAAATAGCTTTAATCTCTAAGTAACACCCACTTTCGCAGTAAAACTCAAGACATTGCATCGATCCGACAAGTAGTTCCTGAGATATAAGCAAATTGGAAAAAAAAAATAATAAGAATAATAATAAGAAGAATTTTAACAAAAACAATAGTGTTTCACACAAGCTACGCAGTGTGAAACCCTAATAAGAATTATTTGTGAGACCCTAATAATAATAGATGTTCATTAGATTAATGTCTTGACTGAGTTTATAGTGATTAACATATCAAGCTAAAGCTTAGCAAAGGTAATTAATTTCATTGGTCGATGTTTTGTGACAAGGTAAGTTTGATTCTGATAGAGTAATTAAACTTAGTGTATAGTTGATAATCAGTTTGATTGCTTGATACATTTGAAAAAAATAAATGTGTGATAAATTAATACGTTTCATCTTTTTATTTGGAGATCTTGTCAGGGAACATCAGCCTCACTGTTTGCTTGTTGGTTTTTTTTTCAGGTAAGAGATATGTTTTCTACAGCTAGAAAGAATGCACCATGTATTTTATTTATTGATGAAATAGATGCTGTAGGTAGAAAGAGAGGAGGGAGAAGTTTTGGTGGTCAGAGTGAACAAGAGAATACCTTAAATCAACTTTTAGTTGAAATGGATGGTATGTAAAAAGTTATCCTTATTGTCTGATTGCTTTTTAAATGCTACAAATAATATTTATGTAAAGTGCATCGTAATAATAAACTAGATCTGCAAAGCAGATATTAAAGCTTTCATATTCACAGTCACTTCCTGTCACATGTCATAGGTCATGTAAATAATCTCATCAAGAAAAAAAAAAATCATTAAAATTGGTCAAAATATAGCGAAGTTTTTTGATTTTTCACTCGTAAACAACTTTATCGGCACGAAAAACATCAAAGACAAAATTCGAAAATGTGACATTTTCAAATAACAATATTTCGACCCTGATCCTTGCTATCCAGAAATGTATTCATTTTGGAAATAGGAGACATATTCTCCAAACTACATCCTATTGATTTCATTTACGTGCTTGTTAGTGTCGATTTTTCAACTTTTCTCATATTCAGTTCGAAATGGTGACCATCATGTGACCGAAATCAAAATTCTGATCCGATAGATTTTTAGGCATTTCTTTAAGGATTCCGAAAATGTAACTCCCATGTCTGTAAGTAAAATGGCGCCACTTCCGGTTCAAGTCAAAAACTCAGTATTTGGTGTACGAATCAGTATTTACTTACCTAGTATCCAAATAAAAAATCAGGTCATTTTGACCTATATTTCTTTGATTTTTTTAAAAACTTTGATCCTTAATTTCACCATTTAAATTTAAATTTAATTTTAAAAAATTTGTAAGAACATCTTTAAAGTTGCATCGGTAAGATCTACTTACATACTAAATTTCATGAAAATCGTACAACTATTATTCCGGTTCAAAATCACGGCGTTGAAATTCGAAAATCTGAAACTGCAGTTGAAAATGAATTTTGTCAAGGTACTCACAGAAAAAAGAATTAGTAAAATAGGTTAAATAGTCACAGAGTTACAGTAATGCAGGTCAAATTCATTCGTTCGTAAAATTCGGTGATTTCGAATGCTTAAAACGTTTTGAAAATATATTTAATCAATACTCAACACCCATTTTTGGTGGGGTAGGTCAAAGTTTCAGAAACAACTTCCGGTTCGAAATCACAGCGTCGAAATTCGAAAATCTGAAACTGCAGTTGAAAATGAATTTTGTCAAGGTACTCACAGAAAAAAGAATTAGTAAAATAGGTTAGTCAGAGTTACAGTAAAGCAGGTCAAATTCATTCGTTCGTAAAATTCGGTGATTTCGAATGCTTAAAACGTTTTTAAAATATATTTAATCAATACTCACCACCTATTTTTGGTGGGGTAGGTCAAAGTTTCAGAAACATCCTATGGTTAGATTCTGAGAAATCCGATTTGCAGGAAACACATGTTGACTTCATGAGAAAGACCTCTAAACATGCTCCAAATTGTAAAAATACGACTTTTTGGATTTTTGATCTCTTTTTTTCAGCTACCCCGGACATTTAAAAAAAATGATACAATGATTTCACACAACAGGCTAGCTATTAGATTCACCACCCTCCCTTCATTATAACCGAAGTTATTGTGCCCTAAAGAATCAACAAATCAGCATGCTTATCTCTGCTTACCCTAGGCAGAAAATGCTCATCTTTGAACTCAATCAAGACAGAGACCTAGTGACCGTCTACACCAAGTTTGAACATTCTAGCTCAATTAGAAGGAGAGTTATTGTGTTCCAAATTCTCGGCCCTTCAAATTGCTTCTATTTTTCACTTTCACTTCAAAATGGTGACCATCACGTGACCGAAATCAAAATTCTGATCTGATAGATTTTTAGGCATTCCTTCAAGGATTCCAAAAATGTAACTCCCATGTCTGTAAGTAAAATATCGCAAAAGCCTTTGTGATTTTTCATGTTTAAAGATGGCGGCACTTCCGGTTCGATCCACAAACCCATATTTTGTGTACGAATCAGTATTACGTGAATTGTTTCAACTTTATTTTTATACGCCCACATGGAAATGTGGTCGTATATTGCCGTCGCCCCCGTCCGTCCGTCTGTCGGTCCGTCCGTCCGTCCGTCCGTCCGTCCGTCCATCGTCCACAATTTCTTGTGAACGCTCTAGAGGCTAAAGTTAATATCCGATTGACTTGAAATTCATACACAGTGTTTAAGGTCATGAGACAAAGAAGCCTATTGATTTTCAGCGATATCCGATAATTACTACCAGAGTTATGACCCTTGATCACTTTGAAAAATCTTGTGAACGATCTAGAGGCTAAAGTTAATATCCGATTGACTTTAAATTTATACACAGTATTTAAGGTCATGAGACGAAGAAGGCTATTGATTTTCAGCGATATCCGATAATTACTACCAGAGTTATGACCCTTGATCACTTTGAAAAATCTTGTGAACGCTCTAGAGGCTAAAGTTAATATCCGATTGACTTTAAATTTACACACAGTGTTTAAGGGCATGAGACGAAGAAGCCTATCGATTTTCGGTGATATCCGATAATTACTACCAGAGTTATGACCCTTGATCACTTTGAAAAATCTTGTGAACGCTGTAGAGGCTAAAGTTAATATCCGATTGACTTTAGATTTATACACAGTATTTAAGGTCATGAGACGAAGAAGCCTATTGATTTTCAGCGATATCCGATAATTACTACCAGAGTTATGACCCTTGATCACTTTGAAAAATCTTGTGAACGCTCTAGAGGCTAAAATTAATATCTGATTGACTTTAAATTTATACACAGTGTTTAAGGGCATGAGACGAAGAAGCCTATCGATTTTCGGTGATATCCAATAATTACTACTAGAGTTATGGCCCTTGATCACTTTGAAAAATCTTGTTAACGCTCTAGAGGCTAAAGTTAATATCCGATTGACTTTAGATTTATAGACACTGTTTACGAAGAAGCCTGTTGATTTTCAGCAATATCCGATTATTCCTGCCCGAGTTATGACCCTTGATCACTTTGAAAAATCTTGTGAACGCTCTAAAGGCTAAAGTTAATATCCCATTGAATTTAAATTTATACACGGTGTTTAAAGTCATGATACAAAGAAGCCTATTGATTTTCAGCAATATCCGATAATTACTGTCAGAGTTATGACCCTTGATCACTTTGAAAAATCTAAAGTTAATATTCGATTGACTTTAAATTTATACACACTATTTACGGTCATGATACAAAATAGCCTCTTTATTTTCAGCGATATCCGATAATGACTGCCAGAGTTATGATCCTTGATCACTTGGAAAAACCCTGTGAATGCTCCAAAGGCTAAAGTTAATATCCGATTGACTTTAAATTTGTACACAGTGTTTAGGGTCATGAGACGAAGAAGCCTATTTGATTTTCAGTGATATCTGATAATTTCTGGCACTTGATCACTTTGAAATATCTTGGGGACAAAGGCCTTGAGACAAACCATCAAAACTATTCTAATCATTTCTGATAATTATTTAATGGGCTATTACTCGTAATAAGATTATCATGTGTTGTAAATGTTCTCCTTACTGATAAAAGAAACAATATGCGACAACCCTTGTTGACTGCCCGGACGACTTAGCTGTTGTGGGCGTATGTTTCGTTGCCTGGCAACCTATCTTTAAAAAATATATTATTAAATATGCAATTTACATTGCCTGCTTTAATATAGTCAATAATTGTTCTTTAGCTATTAATCCATAGGTATTGTATGCGACTTTGTACTTCGTCAGTCATATCAAATATAATGCATAGCTTGAAATTAGGTTTTTGGAACATCAATGGACTGCCAACGAAGTTTAACAATGTAGCCAGTAGAAGTAGAATAGAACAAAGAGGCGGAGTTGCAATATACATCAAATCACATCTATTAGCACTTTTAAATTCCATAACTTTTAAAAGCAACCTTTACGCCATTTACTGTGATATAGTTTGGTATAAAATAAACAAATCCATCCTCGGTATTCACAACGACGTATATATTGGAATTGTTTATATAACACCTAAAAATTAAAAAATTTGGCACAGAAAGAATTGCGATCCATACGCAGCCCTTGAATCACAATAAAGAAAGGTAAAGTAATTTTAGGCGGTGACTTCAATGCTTGAATTGGGTCACTGGATGATATATTTCATACCGAAGAACCATTAGATCGAGACAAACAATTCCCTTATTTTACTTCACATAAATTATTTATTGATAATATACTGATCAAACGAAACAACAATGATACAATTGTTAATACTTTTGGAAAAGATCTAATTAATATGTGTACTAATACCGACATGTGTATTTTAAATGGCCGGACGTATTATGTCGTCCCCCCCGTCAGTCCATCCACAATTTGTTTGTGGACTCTCTACAGGTCACAATTCTTATCTGATTTTGACGAAACTTGAAATATAGGTTTATCCCCATAAGATCTCGGCTGCTTTCGATATTGGCATGTATCGGATCAAAACTTCATGGTTTGTGGCCCTTGATTGTACGAAAAATCACGCTTTTAGCTTGTGGACCCTATAGAGGTCACAGTTTTGAACTGATTTTGATGAAACTTGACATGCATGTTTATAACCCAAAGATCTTGGTTCCTTTCGATATTTGCGCCCATCGGAACGTAATTTCCTGAATTATGGCCCCTGATTGTCCGAAAAATCACCTTTTTATACGCACACATTGAAATGTGGTCGTATATTGTCATCGCGTCCGTCGGTCCTGCGTCCACAATTGCTTGTGGACGCTCTACAGGCTAAAGTTAATATCCGGTTGACTTTAAATTTATACACAGTGTTTAAGGTCATGAGACGAAGAATCCTATTGTTTTTCAGCGATTTCCGATAATAACCAGAGTTATGGCCCTTGCTCACTTCAAAAAATCATGTGGACCCTCTAGAGGCCAAAGTTAATATCCGATTGACTTTAATTTTATACACAGTGTTTAAGGTCATGAGACAAAGAAGCCTATCGATTTTCAGTGATTTCCAAATCAAACCTAAAAAGTTTTGGATCCTATCTTAAACAATCCGGATATCCTAAGAAAATTATTCTAAAGGCATTTAACCGAGCAGATCAGAAGACCAGGACTGAACTATTGACCTACCAATCCAAGACCGATACTAATGTGAACATTATTCCTTGGACAACTACCTTTGACCCTCGACAACCTCATCTTCACCAAATGATTAAAGACAGAAGTATTTTAGACACAAGTTCACGTATGACAAAAATTATGAATAGCAGCAAAATAATAATAGCAGAGAGAAAGAATCATACCATTGGCAATATCTTGAAAGAAAATAATTTGAGAACTTCTGACACTAGTAAGAACCATATTATAGACAAAATTTCATACGGCTGTCAACCTTGTTTACGAAAATTATGCAAATCATGCGAGACTATGTGCAATATTCAAGAAGTAACCAGTAAAGACATGAAATCATTCAAGATTAGAGACTCTGTCAACTGTGCCAGTTCTTATGTTGTATATTGTTTAACATGTAAAACCTGTAATATGCAATATGTAGGTCAAACCATTACTCCTTTCAGCACTCGACTTAATAAGCATAGAAGCAATATAAAGCTTAAAAAACCTGGCCATTCCCCCTATGTAGCCTCCCATTTTAATATACCTGGTCATGATTTCGTGTGAACCATAGTACAAAAAATTCCTGATCAGAAAAAAATTGAACACAGCAGAAAGTCTGTGGATTCATAGACTTAATTCAGTTTGGCCTAATGGCTTAAATGAGTTAAATCCAGGGGGTTTCAAAATCATTAATAATCATGCATAATTCTTCTTTGATTTTACCTAAGTATTAGTTAAGCTAACCTTTCTTGTTATGTATCTCAGTCTATGACGTCATCATTCCCACAATGTCATAACTTCCTATGATGTCATAACTGACTTCCAGTCATTTTGTATTTAGTTTTCTTTACCTTGAGGAAGTTAGTATTTTTACTGACAAAACGTTGGATAAAACAATGGTTTTTTGATATTGTATTTTACTAATTATTTTATATCAACTTATCTGAATATCATATGCATCATTTTGACTTTGTCAAAATAGATCCCATTAAATCGTCTGTATTTGGTTTGTGTTTCCTGTTTCTATTGATTGGAAGTTTCACATTTTCATGTGGATGTATTATGTCATCGCCCCTGTCCGTCCGGATGTCCGTCTGTCCACAATTTGTTTGTGGACTCTCTGCAGGTCACAATTCCTATCCGATTTTGAGGAAACTTGAAATATAGGTTTATCCCCATAAGATCTCGGTTCCTTTCGATATTGGCATGTATCGGATCGGAACTTCATGGATTATGGCTCCTGATTGTACGAAATATCATGTTTTTAGCTTGTGGACCCTATAGAGGTCACAATTTTGAACCGATTTTGATGAAACTAGACATGTATGTTTATAACCCAAAGATCTTGGTTCCTTTCAATATTTGCACCCATCGGATCGTGACTTCCTGAATTATGGCCGCTGATTGTCCGAAAAATTGCCCTTTTTAGCTTGTGGTCCCTCTGGAGGTCAAAATTATTATCTGATTTAAAAAACCATTTGATTATATCACCGTGACAAGGTAATGAAGGTTGAGTTCAAATTTCGTGAAAATTGACGGACAAAATGGCCGCTGTTTGTACGCGAATAGTGGGAAAATATGTTATATCAAGGTTGTGGACCCTATATAGGTCACAATTTTGAACTGATTTTGATGGAACTTGACATGCATGTTTATAACCCGACGATCTTGGTTCCTTTCGATATTTGCGCTGATTGATTCATAACTTCCTGAATTATGGCCCCTGATTGTACGAAAAAACACCCTTTTTAGCTTGAGGTCCCTCTGGAAGTCACAATTATTTTCCGATTTAAAAAAACGTTTGATTATATCACCGTTTCACCATAAGGAAGGTTTGAGTTCAAATTTCGGGAAAATCTGACCAAAATTGACAGACAAAATGGTCGCCGTTTGTACACGAATACTGTTAAAAAATGGTATATCATGGTTGTGGACCCTGTATAGGTCACAATTTTAATTTGATTTTGATGAAACTTGAAATGCATGGTTATAACCCAAAGATCTTGGTTCCTTTCGGTATTTCCGCATATCGTATAGTAACTTCCTGAATTATTAGAATTTCGTGAAAATCGTACCAAAATTGCCCGGACGAAATGGTTGCCGTTTGTACGCGAATAGTGTAAAGATATGGTATATCATGGTTGTGGACTCTCTACAGGTCACAATTCTTATCCGATTTTGCCGAAAAGTCACATTTCTAGGTTGTTTACCGTCACACCATAATCATTGTCGGCTTCGAATTTCATGAATATCAGGCTGGAACTGACCAACAAAATGGCTGCTCCCAATACAGTATGAAATACAGGACTTAATGATGTAGGAAAAATCACTTTGCTTGTTTTCTATCCATCTCTCGAAAATGTGGGCTTATCCTGCCTGGCAGTGCCAGCCTATCTTTTTAACAGCCTATCTTTATATTTGCGCATATCGGATCGTAACTTCCTGAATTATGGCCCCTGATTATACGCAAAATCGCCTTTTTATACGCCCACATTTTTATGTGGACGTATATTGTCGTCGCCCCTGTCCGTCCGGACATCCGTCCGTTCCTCCGTTTGTCCGTCCGTCCGTCTACAATTTGTTTGTGGACCCTCTACAGGTCACAATTCTTATCCGATTTTGACGAAACTTGAAATATAGATTTATCCCCAAAAGATCTCGGCTGCCTTCGATATTGGCATGTATCGGATGAAAACTTCATGGATTATGGCCCCTGATTGTACGAAAAATCACGTTTTTAGCTTGTGGACCCTATAGAGGTCACAATTTTGAACTGATTTTGATGAAACTTGAATTGCATGTTTATAACCCAAAGATCTTGGTTCCTTTCGATATTTGCGCCTATCGGAATGTAATTTCCTGAATTATGGCCCCTGATTGTCCGAAAAATCACCCTTTTTAGCTTGTGGTCCCTCTGGAGGTCACAATTATTATCCGATTTAAAAAAACGTATGATTATATCACCATTACACCCTAAGGAAGGTAGAGTTCGAATTTCGGGAAAATCGGACCAAAATTGCCATACAAAATGGCCGCCGTTTGTACGCGAATACTGTTAAAAAATGGTATATCAAGGTTGTGGACCCTGTAGAAGTCACATTTTTTATTCGATTTTGATGAAACTTGAAACTCATGGTTATAACCCAAAGATCTTGGTTCCTTTCGATATTTGCGCATATCGGAACGTAACTTCCTGAATTATGGCCCCTGATTATACGCAAAATCGCCTTATTTTAGCTTGTGGTCCCTCTGGTGGTAACAATTATTATCCGATTTAATAAAACGGTTGATTATATTACTATTACACCGTAAGGAAGGTTGAGTTCGAATTTCGGGTAAATCGGACCAAAATTGCCATACAAAATGGCCGCCGTTCGTACGCGAATACTGTTAAAAAATTGTATATCATGGTTGTGGACCCTGTAGAGGTCACAATTTTAATTCGATTTTGATGAAACTTGAAATGCATGGTTATAACCCAAAGATCTTGGTTCCTTTCGATATTTGCGCATATCAGATCGTAACTTCCTGAATTATGGCCCCTGATTGTCCGAAAAATCGTCTAGGGTCCCTCAGGAGGTCACAATTATAATCCGATTTGAAAAAACGTTTGACTATATGACACGTTACACCCTACGGAAGGTTGAGTTTGAATTTCGAGAAAATTGGACCATAATTGCCAGAAAAAATGGCCGCCGTTTGTACGCGAACAGTGTAAAAATATGGTATGTCAAAGTTGTGGACCCTGTAGAGGTGACAATTTTAATTCGATTTTGATGAAACCTGAAATGCTTGTTTATAACCTAAAGATCTTTATTCTTTTCGATATTTGCGCATATCAAATTGTAACTTAATGAATTATGGCCTTTGATTGTAGGAAAAATCACTTTCGGTATTGCTTGTTCTCTGTCTATCTCTCGAACAATTATTATCTGATTTAAAAAAAAACTCTGATTATATTACTGTTGCACCGTAAGGAAGGTTGAGTTCGAATTTCGTGAAAATCGTACCATAATTGCAGGACGAAATGGTCACCGTTTGTACGCGAACAGTGTAAAAATATGGTATATCATGGTTGTGGACTCTCTAGAGGTCACAATTCTTATCCGATTTTGACGAAAAGTAACATTTCTAGGTTGTGTACCGTCAAACCATAATCATTGTCGGCTTCGAATTTCATGAATATCAGACTGGAACTGACCAACAAAATGGCTGCTCCCAATACAGTATGAAATACAGGACTTAATGATGTAGGAAAAATCACTTCCGGTATTGCTTGTTCTCTATCCATCTCTCAAAAATGTGGGCGTATCCTGCCTGGCAGTGCCAGCCTATCTTTTTTAGCTTGTGGTCCCTCTGGAGGTCACAATTATTATCGGATTTAAAAAAAACGTTTGATTATCTTACCGTTACACCGTAAGGAAGGTTGAATTTGAATTTCGGGAAAATCAGACCAAAATTGACATACAAAATGGCTGCCGTTTGTACGAGAATCCTGTTAAAAAATGGTATATCAAGGTTGTGGACCCTGTAAAGGTCACAATTTTAATTAGATTTTGATGAAACTTGAAATTCATGGTAATAACCCAAAGATCTTGGTTCTTTTCGATATTTGCGCATATCGGATCGTAACTTCCTGAATTATAGCCCCTGGTTATAATCAAAATCCCCCTTTCTTTAGCTTGTGGTCCCTCTGGAGGTCACAATTATTATCCGATTTAATAAGACGTTTGATTATATCAATGTTACACCGTAAGGAAGGTTGAGTTTGAATTTCGGGAAAATCAGACCAAAATTGACAGACAAAAATGGCCGCCGTTTGTACGCGAATACTGTTAAAAAAAATGGTATATAATGGTTGTGGACCCTGTATAGGTCACAATTTTAATTTGATTTTGATGAGGAAGGTTGAATTCTAATTTCGTGAAAATCGTACCAAAATTGCCGGACGAAATGGTCGCCGTTTGTACGCGAATAGTGTAAAAATATGGTATATCATGGTTGTGGACTCTCTACAGGTCACAATTCTTATTCGATTTTGATGAAAAGTCACATTTCTAGGTTGTGTACCGTCACACCATTATCATTGTCGGCTTCGAATTTGATGAATATCAGACTGGAACTGACCAACTAAATGGCTGCTCCCAATCGGTATATGGTAAGAAAAAAAAATTGATTAGCAGTCATAGGATGTTTTTAAAAAAAAAGTGCTAATCAATCTGAAAATTGATTAGCAGTTCCTCTTGATTGAATAGCAAAAAAAGTAAATTTTCATGGTATCATATTGAACGATCTCTAGAGGCCATAATTTCTACCGGTATACAAGTAATATTGATGTGTGTAATAATGGGGGACATTATATATATAACTCCCTTTAATAATAGTTTTATGTTTATATACAGCATATTGTTCTCAATACAAACAAATAGATGCACCTCGCTATTTTTCATATTGAATTCCCATACAATATTCAAATTTAAATCCACATTAATTCTACAAAATATTTGTTACGAATACGATAGAATTCAGCTACCTAGTTCAATTTCATGCCGGTAAAATATTCCTCCAAAATTACATGTCTTTCTTTACACGACAGAAAATGAAACCAAATATCTGTGACAAGACAATTTTGATGTCGAAACATTGTTTGACTTTGTTATAAAACGGTAGATTTTATTTAAAATTACATAGAACCTTCGACACCCGTATGCAATGCATGCCACTCGGCAAACCTCGGAAGATCTGCCGAAGTTTGCCGAGTGCAATGCATGCAATGTCGCCATGTTGTTGTTATTTGTCTACGTGACCTTTTTTCCCGCCAAAATGAACCAAGTGCAATTTGTCGCAAATTAGTTTATCAAACAAATAAAAAATAAACCGGTGTCAAGAGCTAATAATAGTGCACGCTTCAGATGGATACATTTTTCGTACGATAAAAGACAATGGGATATTATTTTGTTGAGTGAATGGAAAATAATTAAAATATTTGTGTGATGGCACTGATGACAAATAGGATAGCCTACCAGTTGGGAACACGGGGTCAATTCTTACTACAAAGTAAAATGGTTACAGATACAAATTATTGTTTTATGAATAATTATCGAGCTTGTATATTTACGGAATTGTGTACCTAATTTGATAGTGAACTGGATGACTGTTAAAAGGTTAGCTAACAACTACCGTAGATTACTGATTATTTACTAATTAAGTGACCGACATACAGAGGATTAAAATGTCCGTACGCAGTGAAACGGTAAATCATATAAGTTAAACATTTTTCACGCTTGATTTGGGACAAGAAATTTGATTCGCGGGTTCCCTTGAATTTGAAAATTTTCTGCTAATCAAATTAATATTTGATTCGCACTTACGTCGTTTTTGGTTAGCAAACTGCGATGCGATACCGCTTATCATATTCCCTGCTCCCAATACAGTATGAAATACAGGACTTAATGATGTAGGAAAAATCACTTTCGGTATTGCTTGTTCTCTATCCATCTCTCGAAAATGTGAGTGTATCCTGCCTGGCAGTGCCAGCCTATCTTTTTAAATCGGATAATAATTGTGAACTCCAGAGGGACCACAAGCTAAAAAAGGTGATTTTTCGGCCAATCAGGGGCCATAATTCAGGAAATTACGTTCTAATACTGATAGGCACAAATATCGAAAGGAACCAAAATCTTTGGGTTATCAACATGCATGTCAAGTTTCATCAAAATCGGTTCAAAATTGTGACCTCTATAGGGTCCACAAGCTAAAAACGTGATTTTTTGTACAATCAGGGGCCATAATCCATGAAGTTTTGATCCGATACATGCCAATATCGAAAGCAGTCGAGATCTTTTGGGGATAAACCTATATTTCAAGTTTCGTCAAAATCAGATAAGAATTGTGACCTATAGAGAGTCCACAAACAAATTGTGGACGTCCGGACGGACAGGGGCGACGACAATATACGTCCACATAAAAATGTGGGCGTATTAAAATGAGAATGGCATACTACGTTCCAACTGCTGAGTTAAAAAGGGTTGACAAAGAAAAGAGAAAGCGGAAAAATAGAGAGAAGGTTCGAAGGCACAGAGAGAAGAAGAAAGGTGAAATATTTGCAGCCTTAAGTCCACTAGGATCCCCATAAGATCTCGGTTCCTTTCGATATTGGCATGTATCGGATCGGAACTTCATGGATTATGGCCCCTGATTGTACAAAATATCATGTTTTTATCTTGTGGACCCTGTAGAGGTCACAATTTTGAACCGATTGTGATGAAACTTGACATGCATGTCTATAACCCCAAAATCTTGGTTCCTTTCGATATTTGCGCCCATCGGATCGTAACTTCCTGAAATATGGCCCCTGATTGTCTGAAAAATCGCCCTTTTTAGCTTGTGGTCCCTCTGGAAACAACATGAAACACGTGTCTTAACTTTTTACCCTTAATTTGAAATTCCAAATTTGCAGAACCTACCAATTTAAGTTCCAAGTCCATTGACTGACTGTAATACAATTTTACTTTTTTCCAATTTTGGTTTATATTTTAAAGAATCATATACCTGCTTACTAAGTAAAGATACTTGACTAAGGATCGAAAATTTCGTTTTTCTATTTTAATCAAACATGAACTTGAAAACCCGAAACATTTATACCAGAGAAGGGCTTTTTATATCTACTCTTCCCGTAAGCCCCCCGAAAAGAGTATCTTAGTTTCCCGATTTATGTGGAGTTTTAGGCTTAACTGATTTATCCCGTTGTTTATATCTTGAGTTTGATTTAAGATAGTCATCAAATTTCCTACAGTCCCGTTTAAAATGTTCCTCTACGCCACAAAACCAACAAGTCGTGTTTCCTTGAAAACTTGTCGTAACCTCGTTTATACCTCGCTTGTGTCTACATTCGCGGCTAACATGACCACGACGAAAACATATTCCACACGTGCGGTTTCTCACATAATCGACATCCATGGGTTCATGTTCGCTATTTGCATATACGCATGTGTGTTGTCTGCCTAATCTTAACGCAAATCTTTTCCTAATATTTTGTTCTTGGCTGGCCAAATCTACTGCTGCGACGAAGTCTGCGGGTCATCTCGTAAAATTTTTGTTTTGATATTTTCGTGCTGAAGTCCGTCTACAAAGAAAGTAATTAGTTGCCTGTCAAACTCTCGCTGTCCGGCATAACCTGGAAATGCTTCAGCGGCTAAAGAGAGAATTCTTTCAGCAAAAACTTGGACGTTTTCTTCGGGTTTTTGTCTAATTTCTGCTAGAATTGCCAATGCCTGTTATGTGTCGGTAATTTCCGAAAACGTGTTAATTAAATCTTGTTTCAATACATCCCACGTCATATTTGCATCTGCTATGATTTTCCTTTGTATAAAATGACTTACGACCCCTCTACTTATTTGAAAAGCGACTAACTTTACCCGGTCTTCAGGTACTGTTGCGAGAACACAGTATTTTTCAATATTTTTTATCCATTCTTTAAATTGTTTTGGATCCCCTTTATACGGTTCAATTATATTAGCTACCGAATTGTGGAAATTGAGGAAGACAAACCTGTCAAATGGGCACCTAAATTTCTATAAAATTCTTCAGCCATTATTACAGATAGAAATTAGTGAAAAATCGAAAAGAGATACTCACAAAAATAAAATTTGGCTAATTCTATCTGTCTCTGGAATTCACGGCACCAAATCATCACTGTAGTACTACTGCTACTTTTAGGACTTCTTCTTTGTTGTGTCCTGTGATCGTAAAATAATACCACAGTATTTCAGCTATAAGAACTTTATTGCCAAGCTGGATGATTTCGCAGGTCCTTTGTTCTCAACAGATAATGGCTGCTTGAATATCTGGGAGAGTATCTAATGGGGCTTGATTCTACACTCAAATTTATACCCCCATCCCTGCACGTCCAAGATATAGCCTTGACGTTAATTTTTATTCCAAATGCGTAATAACCTACTAAATTTCACACAAATAAAGCAGGTGCTGATACCATATTATGTCTACTAACCATAGGTACAATAACAGGAAGAACGTGATGGACAGTTTTGTCATAGGTTATGATTTTACCAAAACATCACTGACTTATTATGTATAGCTTTTATTTCACGTTTACTAGGTACATGGGATTTTAATTTTATAGACAGAGAATTTAATAATTTTCCAAAGACACGATATGGTCTTAAAGACCTAAGACCATAGTCTTACAAGTTCCACAGTTGCTTTCAAGGAAACCAGTTGTTATTGTGAAATCTGTTTAAACGATAACTTATGCGAAAATCCGTCGTGGATAAAACAGGACATGACCGCGAAAAAAACGACCAAAGAGATAGCTGTAATTTCAATTACAGAAAAAGAAATCAAAGATTGTAATGTAACACAGATAGTAAAGGTTCAAGATGGAGATTTTGTAGCTGCTGTATATAGTGATGAATGGTTTATTGGACAGGTGGATCAGGATAATGAAGAAATAGAGGTTAAATTTATGCAAAAAAAGAAACAGTGTTACCAGTGGCCTATACGGGAAGACATCATATGGGTAAAACCGCAAGATATCATATGTAAAGTAGAAAAACCAGTAGCCACTGCCAAGTTAATGAGAATGTTTAAAATATCTCTTGATGAGAAAGATAAAATTTTAAATTTAGTAACCGAAAGAAATTTGGATTCAAATTGAAGGTCAAAATTGAAGGTCATAATCTGCGTTCTTCTGGGCCATCAGTCAGTTTGTACGCTACGTATTATATTATTGTCTGCACGTTGAAAGATTAATTTCACCATTTCATCTACCATGACTGATTTAGTAACCTTAAAGGACAATATTCACCGGGAATCTTCAAGTTTTTATGAAAAAAAGGTAAGAAACTACCCTTATCATCTAGAATCTAATACACGTCAAGAATGTGTTAAATACCGTCAAGATTCATCAAAAACCGCCCAGTTTGTGCTACCGTGTAGATATAGAAACACCGTCTAGTTTTGTCATCGATCGTCTACTTTACAACCGTCCAGTTTCTCGGGATGTTTTAGATTTGAAAGGGGTTTAGTTTTTAGACAAGGCCTTATTTTCCTGGACGCTGTCTAGAAATGAACAGAGTGTTAAATTACTAACGGCGTTTAGTTTTTACGCGAAATTACCACTTTAACGAGAGCCGTCTAGAAACTTTTACGGGTGATTAGAAATGCAATGCCGTTTTCTTTTCATGTCTTTTAATTAGTTTGCCGGTGTCATCTAGAAAACGTACGGCGTTTGTTTTTGTGTGAAATATTTAATTTCTATCTCCCAATTTTAGATACTATGTTCCGATTTAGAATCTTAGCATAGTGTCTAAAATTCTCGAATGAATTGCATATTTGTTGAATATCTTCTGTATTGCCGACGTCCGTTGGAAAAAGTCCATTTGCATTGAATTTTCCTGGCGTAAATAAAACTCAACAATTTATTTATTAGAAATTAACGAAACAAATGGACGTATATCTTGTTTCTTATAATCTTGTTTTTGGGGTTATTTACCCGCTCCCGCCATCAATAACAAATGTATTTGTGAATTTACAAATTAATGTGTGCAGTACTCATTTCAGCCACGAATGACTTAAGTGTCGACATTTATCAAGGCGCATTCGGGGGACTGTTTTCGTCAATATTTATTTTTGTATCCCGTGGAAATAACGAATTCGAAACTATGTTCCGATTTAGAATCTTAGCATAGTGTCTAAAATTCTCGAATGAATTAATTGCACATTTGTTGAATATCATCACCGTGTGTCATCTATCAACATCAAAGAACAATTCCGTGTGAAAAGCGTGCATGAATCGACATTGTGAATTGTAAAGTCATATCACCGACAATAACATGTAATTATATTTTGAACTTTTGTGGAAATATGCTTTTATATTTTGGTAGGTTTTAGACTTATTGAATGTGAGGTATCCCGAATGTAAGTGTTTAATTTGTAAACTGATAAGTGTTTTTTGTGCAATATCTGTGTATATAGTTTGTAGAGGAACTTTCCATGTATTTGAATAATAAATATTATAATGACGCCGGGAAAATTGTCAATTCATTGCAAATGGACGTTTCCCAATGGACGTCGGCAATACAGAAGATATTCAACAAATATGCAATTCATTTCGAGAATTGTAGACACTATGCTAAGATCCTAAATCGGAACATAGTTTCTAAAATTGGGAGATAAAAATTAAATATTTCACACAAAAACAAACACCGTACGTTTCCTAGATGACACCCGGCAAACTAATTAAAAGACATGAAAAGAAAATGTACAAGCTCAATATTAGCGATAATGATCTCTTGGAAGCAAAAGAAAGCAATTTTATCGCTAAATATAACCCAATTTTGAATGCTAAGTGGTGATTATTTTAATTACGGTTGAGGTTTATTTAATGTTATTTCATTTTAGTTTGTATATTATACATAGTCATTTTCCTCTGTTATGACGTAACGTTATTGTAATGTAACAGCATAGTAACGCATTAAAATGGCCCGACGATTTGTTTGATAACGATGAAAGTACTAGCCCAAAAATTTAATTTTTTAGTGTTTTTTCTCTAATATTTGAATTTTATTTATATGTTTAACTGAGAGTTAGATCGTTTCATATATATATATATATAGTTTTAAAATCACCAGTTCCGTGGGTCATTCTTAATTTGACACTCGAAGTATTGGGTCTTTTATTGAGCAGTGGGTCTTTTATTGAGCAGTGGGTCTTGGTCCCAATAATTAAATGCCCCAGTAAAATTGTATGTATATATCGAATTATCGGGCCTCGCATAACTAGTACATTGCTAACTCCCATACAAAATTGCTGGGTCCAAAATTTCTAAAAATAGCGCGCCTGGTTCAATTTTAGCTTTTCCCCGGAGCGATATATATTCGCTATTATACATGACCAATCATCGATCGCTTTACGGTCACATGGCTTACAAATAGACTCGGGTGTCATATATTCGGATATGCGTGCTATAACGACTGTATATTCGAGACTATTAATGGTGGAACGGAGACACAGTCGTCATTGAGAAAGTTTCAACAAAGGCCATAATTTATCATGAACATAAGGTATATTCCCACGATTTTAAAATCGGTAGAAATACGGCGTAGATTGTATGTAAATGGGGGTCATGGCTTCTCTGTCTGTTTTTAATTTCCGGATGCATTTCCAGTAGGCTACAATTAAAATGTAATTTTCTTTTACATTTTGTGTTCAATCAAACACATTTTTTCACGCTTCGCGATCGAATTAGCCGTCATTCGCAAGGCATCTTAAATTGCATATAGGTATGGTTTTGTCGATCGACTAAGATTTATTGATCAGGGATTAATTGTTATTCCACGACATTATTTCAATATAGCACCCTGAAAATCATTAATTATCACGATTTAAGTACAAAAACTTTCCTCAAATATTGGGTTAAGATCTGCATATTTACATACGAGTCCTGTATATCGCTGCTATGTACAATACATTAATTGAATAAATTTGATCAAACACTTGCCAATTACCACTAAAGTTTTTAATCTCTTTCAGAGCATCTTCCTACATGTATTCCTGGGTGGCCCTGTACATTTCAGCCCAATCCATTCAGTCAAAATGGAGATAGGGGCTCAATAGTTGTCAAAAAATGCAATTTTCATGGAACGTTATGTTTCGGACCGTCCAAATGTCATGTTTGCAAAGCTCTGGTTTGCATTCTATTAAAGATAGAGGGCTGAAATTCTCAGAATCGCTTAGTACATGTGTGCCGAGCTCGCCCTGAAAACTTCAAGGGGATCGGATGGTTGGAAGGGACAAAAAGGGGCTTTTTACTTATGCATAAGTCGACTTATTTCGCGTTGTGGACTTCATGCGCGTGTATCAGCCCCCCCTATTTTTGGAACTATTGTAGCTAGAAAGCTGAAATTTTCAGAGCACCTTCCTACATGTATTCCTGGGTCGCCCTGCAAATTTCAGCTTCCTAGCTCAATTAGAACTGTTTTTATACCCCTTGAATGTTTGAAAAACAGATTCAGGTCGAACGCGTGTGATGCACCCCCCCCCCCCCAAAGAGGCTTCATTTTTTGGCCTTCCCGTAGGACTAGGGATCTGAAACTTTGCATGTCGGAAGGTACGTAGGCTAGCAAGGTTGTATTAAAATTTCAGACTGATTCCGAGGCTCTACAGTTCGGGTTATTTTGCGTCATACGCTTCCTACAGCATGTCTATGCGCATATATCAGCCCCCCTATTTTTGGAACTATTGGAGCTAGGAAGCTGAAACTTCCAGAGCATCATCCTGCTTGTATTCCGGGGTGGCCCTGCAAATTGGCCCTGGGCCGGAGCCAACAACAGGGTCTGAAAATTAAACCACATGCCCACTAAAGTATGATGGATATATTGGATTTTAAGGCATACATACCTTTCTGAAGAAAACCAACAGAAAATATGTAAAAAGGTCGTGTGTAGTATAAGTACTTCTTGTTGGTCCCAGTAACCACGTTTGAAAAGGCAGCCCCAATAGAGGGGTAGTTTTAAGTATATATATATATACTAAAAAAAAGTTCTGAAAACAACTCTCAGGTGATATATAAATAAATAAGATGTTTAAAAAGTCTGAAGAGGTTCCGACGGAACTGAAAGCGCTAACTTTAAATATGTAGTCTGTTTTCTTTTCAAACATCTTATTTATTTATATATATATATATATATATATATGATCTGGTAAAATTAATCATAAGTCGAAAAATTATATTTTTATTATAGCCCGACATCAAAATTTTACTCTTTAAAAAATAAAAAAAATAAGACACTGACATCTTTTTTCTTTTTTTTTTATTTCGACCGACATCATCAATTCTATGTCATAAAAATCTGTGAACCTAATAATCAAAAATGGGTAGCCTTATGTCAAGGCCTGAGAAGGGGTTAGAATTTCGTGAAAATCGGACCAAAATTGACGGACAAAATGCCTGTTGTTTGTATGCGAATAGTGTGAAAATATGTTATATCAAGGTTGTGGAACCTATCACTAAGAAGTAGCTATCGTGTGATTTGTACATATAGGGTATATATAACAACCAACTTGGTTGAATTTGTACGAAACTCGGTAAAATTCTAATTATGGCAATATATCTAATAGAAAGAGGTTAAACTCTGTAGATATGGTGTGTTAATTAACAGGGATGAGAAATTGACTAAGGATGATTTAATTATTGCTAGGAGTGAAAATCTCAGCGACGGTGTGTTTTCTGTACTGGGTGTGTCAATTAACGGACGGGTTAAAAACAACTGACACAGTGTGTATTCTATGTTTGGTGAGTTTTCTCGAAAGTACGGAAGCCCATAAGGATCAATCAAATGAAAAAAAAAATTCTGACTATCTTGTAATTACAAGATAGACTATCTTGTTATTACAAGATAGCGAGATGCCCATGAGTGACCTATTTCATGCTCCCATAAATACCATTGACTTCATACACCCACCAACTACATATTTACATCATGACTCATCAATTTTAATGCGCTCTTTGAAGCAACAGAATGCTATTTCTATTTTTCGGAAACTTCTTGAAATTTTGATTTTTGGAAAGTAAGTAAGGAAAAGGATATTCTGAAAAATGGACCCTCCCTCAATGAAATGAGCTGACTGACATAGCGTCTAAAAGCAGTTTATTTATAGCTTGCGGTATCTCCTGACGAATACAATGTTTTGAGAGGAATTTGAAGCAAACGTTTTTAGCCCAAATATATCATCAAATCACACAGTTTGTACGCGGGGAAGGTAACTTTAAGGAGAACATGAAATCAATGTATCATAAATGATATTAATGAGGGAATGAAGTTAATGAGAGTATGAATAGTATTTAATGAGGGCACAACCTGGTGATGCCGATCCCGTGACATACAAAAGTACTTTGTTGGGCTGGAGGGTTGGATGGTCGATTTTTTAGCAAGTGAGTGCTTTATCTTAAAAGCCTGTCATTGAGTCAACTGGCGTGGTTTCGAATCGCCGTTTGTACGTGACAAGGAATAGGATCGCCTGTCCAACCTCGCCTGTCCTCCGGTTTCCTCCAACTGCTAAAGAGAGGGGGGGGTAACGTCCACTCGACACAATAATCGCTTCAATAATCGCTTGTGCGTATGGATCTTTAGCAGTGGGAGGAAAGCGGAGGACCCGGAGAAAACCCACGATGTTTGACAGGCGACACTACTCCTTGTCGCGTACAACGGGCGATTCGAAATCACGCCAGTTGACTCAATGACAGGCTTTACGATACAGTGCGCATGTGCTAACAAATCAACCTGCCAACCCTCCAGCTCAACGAAGTATTATTGTATGTTACGGGATTGGCATCATCAGGTTGTCAGTCCTCTGGTTTCTTCCAACTGCTAAACAGAGAGGGGGATGTGGTTTAACGTCCACTCGACACAAGCTAGGTCATTTCGCGACTAACATATGGTTTAATTTTATTTCAATAATGCACTTGCGCGTAGGGGTCTTTAGCAGTGGGAGGAAAGAGGAGGACCCGGAGAAAACCCACGATGTTGGACAGGCAACCCTACTCCTTGTCACATACAACGGGGGATTCGAAACCACGCCAGTTGACTCAATGACAGGCTTTATGATACAGCGCGCACATGCTAACCATTCGCCATCCAACCCCCACTACTAAAGACCGCTACGCGCAAACGAATTATTAAACTTAAATTAAACCATATGTTAGTCACGAAATGACCTAGTTTGTGTCGAGTAGATGTTAAACCCCCATTCCCCCTCTCCCTCTCCCTCTCTCTCTCTCTCTCTCTCTCTCCTCCCACACACACACTTCTTTGGCTTATAACTATCCGATAAATCAGTGTGGGACGACCTTGAAATAAATTAGTTTTTTTTTTCATCTGATTGACCCTAACGGGCTTCTCTGTCTCTTGTAATACAAGAAAACTAATTTGGTATGTCAAGCTTGTGAACACTGTAGAGGTCACAATTTTGAACCGATTTTGATCAAACTTGAAATGCATGTCTATAACTCAAGATTTTGATTCCTTTTGATATTTGCGCATATCGGATTGTAACATCCTGAATTATGGCCCCTGATTGTACGAAAAATCACACTTTTAGCTTGTGGATATTAATTATAGAGGTCACAATTTTGAACCGATTTTGATGAAACTTGACATGTATGTTTATAACCCAAGGATCTTAGTTCCTTTTGATATTTGCACCCATCGGATCGTAACTTCCTGGCCCCTGTTTGTCTGAAAAATCACCCTTTTTAGATTGTGGTCCTTCTGAAGGTCAAAATTATAATCCGATATACAAAAACGTTTGATGATATCACCGTTGCTTGGTAATGAAGGTTGAGTTCGAATTTCATGAAAATTGGACCAAAATTGACAGACAAAATGGCCGCCGTTTGTACGCAAATACTGTTAAAAAATGGTATATCAAGGTTGTGGACCCTGTGGAGGTCACAATTTTGATTCGATTTTGATGAAACTTGAAATTCATGGTTATAACCCAAAGATCTTGGTTCCTTTCGATATTTGCGCATATTGGATCGTAACTTCCTGAATTATGGCCCCTGATTATACGCAAAATTGATTTTTTTTTTTAGCTTGTGGTCCCTCTGGAGGTCACAATTATTATCCAATTTAAAAAAATGTTTGATTATATTACTGTTACACCGTAAGGATAGTTGAGTTCGAATTTCGGGAAAATCAGACCAAAATTGCCATACAAAATGGCCGCCGTTTGTACGCGAATACTGTTAAAAAATGGTATATCAAGGTTGTGGACCCTGTAAAGGTCACAATTTTAATTCGATTTTGATGAAACTTGAAATTCATAGTTAAAACCCAAAGAACTTGGTTCTTTTCGATATTTGCGCATATCGAATCGTAACTTCCTGAATTATGGCCCCTGGTTATACGCAAAATCCCCCTTTCTTTAGCTTGTGGTCCCTATGGAGGTCACAATTATTATCCGATTTAAAAAAAACCATTTGATTATATCACCGTTACACCGTAAGGAAGGTTGAGTTAGAATTTCGGGAAAATCGGACCAAAATTGACAGACAAAATGGCCGCCGTTTCCAGCGAATACTGTTAAAAAAATGGTATATCATGGTTGTGGACCCTGTATAGGTCACAATTTTAATTTGATTTTGATGAGGAAGGTTGAGTTCTAATTTCGTGAAAATCGTACCAAAATTGCTGGACAAAATGGTCGCCGTTTGTACGCGAATAGTGTAAAAATATGGTATATCATGGTTGTGGACTCTCTACAGGTCACAATTCTTATCCGATTTTGATGGAAAGTCACATTTCTAGGTTGTGTACCGTCACACCATAATTATTGTCGGCTTCGAATTTCATGAATATCAGACTGGAACTGACCAACTAAATGGCTGCTCCCAATACAGTATGAAATACAGGACTTAATGATGTAGGAAAAATCACTTTCGGTATTGCTTGTTCTCTATCCATCTCTTGAAAATGTGGGCGTATCCTGCCTGGCAGTGCCAACCTATCTTTATTGCTTGTGGTCCCCCTGGAGATTGCAATAATTATCTGATTTAAAAAAATATTTGATTATATCACCTTTACACCGTAATGAAGGTTGAGTTTGAATTTTGTGAAAATCGGACCAAAATTGCTGGACAAAATGACCGCCGCTTATACACGAATAGTGTAACAATAGTGCATACTGTGGTTTATTCAGCGTTGGTCTTATTGTAATGACATAAATGTATGTTTCCCTTTTCAACATCTCATTTAAATAAAGCTTTATATTTTAATTAATTTATTAACATGTATATGATTTATTTTGTTTCTCATAGTAAATTTCGGTTGGTATCTCAAATGAAAAAAAACAACTCAGCCCCAACCATTATATTATAATCAGTGAAATGTTCAATCAAACAAACAACTAAAAAAGACGAGACATTATTGATATGCATATGCCTTCATAACTAAACGTTTTAATTAAATTTTAACGTATTAATTATCTGCTTTATTATTTTTTTCTTTAATTGGCAGTTTGTATGGGCCGAAGCATTCGCTTCTACACGTATAACCTCTGCTCCAATAATAACATTTTGTGGAATATTAGGGCGATTCAAAAGAAACGTTATCAACAATGGAATTTAATAGTGAGCTAGAAAAACGTGATAACATTGAAATGGAGAGATGCAGGGCTTTCCCTGTGCCTATATATGCCGATATTATCATGGCGTCCTAAAGTTATAGGACTAAGTTATTTTTCTACAGTATATTTCAAAACAAAGAATTGTTGTATCGTAAAAATGCGAAAATTTGATGACCTTGGTTGTTCTTCTTCTTGAATTTTTTAATTTATTAAACGTATTTCCAAGTCTCGTATTACCACACAAACTGCCATCAGAGCAGGAATTACGCTTCGCTGAACACCATTTGGATCAACGTTGACCTAGATGTTATATAACAACTGTTTATTGCCAGACTTTATTAGGGTAATAAAATTGATCATCACTGCAGCTCAACAATTTTAGTGAATGTGTATTATAAACCTGGGACCTGTTTCACGATTTTATCTTAATCAGAAGACAACAATGATTTTCTTGAATTAACATGGTTTATTATAATTCAAAATATGACCCTGTTAGTTAATATATTTGTGTTGTGTATCCTATTTCAAGACATTCATTTGTCAAACCAACTAACGCTACCTCTAGAGATATTTTAATTACACCAAAGGTGTATTAGAAATTATCGTTGTTCTGAAATAGTTTTCTTTTATTAGTTAAGCTGTTACCGTCAAATTCTGGACATAATGTGTTCTATGCACGGTTCTAAATATCACAAATGAAGCTATATGAGTTTAAAACTATAACTTTAAGGGCGTTGAGCAGTCTAAGATTCGCACTAACTTTTCAACGCCAATCTTATTAAGTCTTTGCAAACTTGTTCCACTTATAAAATAACTCAGAAAACTCTCGAAAGTCGCGTCGTTTTATGTGTAACAATGGAGATACGAGGCGGAGGAATAAAACTATTTATAGCAAACGAGATTGATTCCCCGACCTAGATCAGGTGTTGAATAAATTATGACGTCGTGCACGCCAGTCACGTGATCAACACAAACGTGGTTTCAACAGGAGTGGAAGATGTCACGTGACCAGAAGGAATTCCCTGTATGACGCGATTATCCAGGTCTATTTACTATATGACATGATTATCCAGGTCTACTTATCTATCACGAAAGGAACATGACGGATTTTTTTTTTGATGGTCAAAGATTACTATTTTTTGAATGCATAACATGATTTAGAGTGCGGTGGAGTAGTGCAATGAAGTAATTATTTACTTTTACATCCGAATTGTTGTATTTTAATACTTGTTGTCGACGTATTCAAAGAATTAACCCAAAATCGCAAAATCTCGTTTGAAGGTAAATAATGAACAACAATTTTAAAATACTTTGAGTTGGTATTTTTTAACGTTTTTGGTGTCGAAATGTAGCTTATAACCTCCACTTTCGATCTACTGGTGGGATTATCAATAAATCTTTTGAGCTTGTACTAATAGAATTTCCAAGAAAACGCATCGTTTTTATACGCCCACATTTTTATGTGGACGTATATTGTCGTCGCCCCTGTCCGTCCGTCCGTCCGTCCACATTTTTTTTGTGAACAGTCTACAGGTCACAATTTTTATCCGATTTCAATTAAACTTAAAATATAGGTTTATCACCATAAGATCTCGGTTCCTTTAGATATTGGCATGTATCGGACTGTAACTTCATGGGTTATGGCCCCTGAATGTACGAAAAATCACGTTTTTTAGCTTGTGAACAGCGTAGAGGTCACAATTTTGAACCGATTTGGATGAAACTTGACATGTATGTTTATAACCCAAAGATCTTGGTTCCTTTCGATATTTGCGCCCATCTGATCGTAACTTCCTGAATTATGGCCCCTGATTGTCCGAAAAATCGCCCTTTTTAACTTGTGGTCCCTCTGGAGGTCACAATTGTTATCCGATTTAAAAATCCGTTTGATTATATCACCGTTGCATGGTTATGAAGGTTGAGTTCGAATTTCGTGAAAATCGGACCAAAATTGACGGACAAAATGGCCGCCGTTTGAACGCGAATAGTGTGAAAATATGTTATATCAAGGTTGTGGACCTTATAGAGGTCACAATTTTGAACCGATTTTGATGAAACTTGACATGTATGTTTATAACCCAAAGATCTTGGTTCCTTTCGATATTTGCGCCTATCGGATCGTAACTTCCTGAATTATGGCCCCTGATTGTCTGAAAAATTGCCCTTTTTAGCTTGTGGTCCCTCTGGAGTTCAAAATTGTTATCAGATTTAAAAAAACGTTTGATTATATCACCGTTCCATGGTTATGAAGGTTGAATTCGAATTTCGTGAAAATCGGACCAAAATTGACGGACAAAATGGCCACCGTTTGTAAGCGAATAGTGTGAAAATATGTTATATCAAGGTTGAGGACCTTATAGAGGTCAGAGTTTTGAACCAATTTTGATGAAACTTGACATGTATGTTTATAACCCAAAGATCTTGGTTCCTTTCGATATTTGCGCCCATCGGATCGTAACTTCCTGAATTATGGCCCCTGATTGTCCGAAAAATTGCCCTTTTTAGCTTGTGGTCCCTCTGGAGGTCAAAATTGTTATCGGATTTAAAAAACCGTTTGATTATATCACCCTTCCATGGTTATGAAGGTTGAATTCGAATTTCATGAAAATCGGACCAAAATTGACGGACAAAATGGCCGCCGTTTGTACGCGAATAGTGTGAAAATATGTTATATCAAGGTTGTGGACCTTATAGAGGTCACAATTTTTAACCAATTTTGATGAAGCTTGACATGTATGTTTATTACCCAAAGATCTTGGTTCCTTTCGATATTTGCGCCCATCGGATCGTAACTTCCTGAATTATGGTCCCTGATTGTCCGAAAAATCGCCCTTTTTAGCTTGTGGTCCCTCTGGAGGTCAAAATTGTTATCCGATTTAAAAAAACGTTCGATTATATCACCGTTACATGGTAATGAAGGCTGAGTTTGAATTTGGGAAAATCGGACCAAAATTGACGGACAAAATGGCCGCCGTTTGTATGCGAATAGTGTGAAAATATGTTATATAAAGGTTGTGGAGGTCACAATTATTATCTGATTTAAAAAAAAATGTTTGATTATAAAAACCAAACAAATTCTAATGATTTTCTGATAATTCCTTAATATGCGACAACTCTTGTTGACTGCCCGGACGATTTGGCTGCTGTGTGGGCGTATGTTTCGTTGCCTGGCAACCTATTTTTTTGCGTTTCCATAGATACAAGACAAACCACAACCTATAGCCAAAAATTGACCAGTGTATTTTTGGGACTTGCTATTAGCATTGTTCATGCGAAATTTGATGAAAATATCTGCAGGCATAACTGAGAAAATTCTACTTTTGTTGTCATCAATACCCCTTTTTATCATGCTTTTGGGTCAAGTTTGGAACATAGTTGGTAAATAAAATTGGTATTTATTTGGTGATTAATATGTAAATAAAACACTTATATGGATATACTACTTCTGAATTTATTAACAAGCTACGTTTCGATACTCATACAGGTATCGTTCTCAAGCAAATAATGACTAATAACAAAAATGTGGTACAATATATAGTTAACAAAATAAACAATGATATGAAACCTTACTATGATTAAGAAACCATTTATGAAGATCATAGGAAATTATTGTCTGATTAGAGTAATTAGTGTTCACTGATTGTCTAGTAAATCCACCCAAAGATTTGGGAGATAATGACCTGTGTCTCTGTTCAATTATTTTTAACAATATAGTTAACAAAATAAACAATGATATGAAACCTTACAATGATTAAGAAACCATTTATGATGATCATAGGACTAATAACAAAAATGTGATACAATATATAGTTAACAAAATAAACAATGATATGAAACCTTGCTGTGATTAAGACACCATTTATGAAGATCATAGGAAATTATTGTCTGATTAGAGTAATTAGTGTTCACTGATTGTCTAGTAAATCCACCCAAAGATTTGGGAGATAATGACCTGTGTCTCTGTTCAATTTTAACAATATAGTTAACAAAATAAACAATGATATGAAACCTTACTATGATTAAGAAACCATTTATGATGATCATAGGAAATTATTAGTGTTCACTGATTGTCTAGTAAATCCACCCAAAGATTTGGGAGATAATGACCTGTGTCTCTGTTCAATTTTGGTTGATGTTTTTGGATTTCTAGGGCTTCTCTGAGGACTCAGCTTTTCCATTCAGGAATGTTTCTAGCTAGGATTTTTGTGTTGTCCCATTCTATTTTGTGCCGTGGGTTTTCCGAAATATGTTCTGCTATTGCTGATTTGTTAATTTCTTGTTTTCTTACTGCAGTTGCGTGCTCCTTTATCCTTACTGAAATCGGCCGTGATGTTTCTCCTACATATTCCTTATTCCTGGTTTGAACTGTTGTGGACGTATTGGTCTGTGTGGGTGGGTTTTCGGTAAACAGTAGTTGTTAGGTTCTGCGCTGAATTGATTACTAATACATCAAGGAAGGGTAATCTGTAATACGTCCACAACAGTTCAAACCACCCCACTAAAGTGAAAACCGGCATAATAGGCACACTGACAAGACGCGCAAAATTAATATGTGACGATGAACTCCTTGAAGAAGAACTACAACATATCAACCACGTCCTAACAGAATATAATGATTACCCTAGCAGCATAGTTGAATCTACGATGAAGAAGACCTTAACGCATACCTGTAAACCACATTCAGCTATAAAACAGAACTACCCCATATTTATTTCCATCCCGTACATAGGACCAGCCAGTTACCAAATTAAACGTATTTTAAAAGAACAGTTAGGGGCAGATATAGTTTTTAGTAGCGGAACCACACTGAAAACAGTCTTAAAAGCAAATGGGAGAATACAACAACCAAAAGAAGACCCAAAGGGCGTTATCTACAAAATAAATTGTGACTGTAATAAGGAATATGTAGGAGAAACATCACGGCCGATTTCAGTAAGGATAAAGGAGCACGCAACTGCAGTAAGAAAACAAGAAATTAACAAATCAGCAATAGCAGAACATATTTCGGAAAACCCACGGCACAAAATAGAATGGGACAACACAAAAATCCTAGCTAGAAACATTCCTGAATGGAAAAGCCGAGTCCTCAGAGAAGCCCTAGAAATCCAAAAACATCAACCAAAATTGAACAGAGACACAGGTCATTATCTCCCAAATCTTTGGGTGGATTTACTAGACAATCAGTGAACACTAATAATTTCCTATGATCATCATAAATGGTTTCTTAATCATAGTAAGGTTTCATATCATTGTTTATTTTGTTAACTATATTGTTAAAATTGAACAGAGACACAGGTCATTATCTCCCAAATCTTTGGGTGGATTTACTAGACAATCAGTGAACACTAATTACTCTAATCAGACAATAATTTCCTATGATCTTCATAAATGGTGTCTTAATCACAGCAAGGTTTCATATCATTGTTTATTTTGTTAACTATATATTGTATCACATTTTTGTTATTAGTCCTATGATCATCATAAATGGTTTCTTAATCATTGTAAGGTTTCATATCATTGTTTATTTTGTTAACTATATTGTTAAAAATAATTGAACAGAGACACAGGTCATTATCTCCCAAATCTTTGGGTGGATTTACTAGACAATCAGTGAACACTAATTACTCTAATCAGACAATAATTTCCTATGATCTTCATAAATGGTTTCTTAATCATAGTAAGGTTTCATATCATTGTTTATTTTGTTAACTATATATTGTACCACATTTTTGTTATTAGTCATTATTTGCTTGAGAACGATACCTGTATGAGTATCGAAACGTAGCTTGTTAATAAATTCAGAAGTAGTATATCCATATAAGTGTTTTATTTGTAATTTCTATTTCTATATGTCTTACAAGGATTAGATTAATATGTAGTTTATCACCCCAAATAACAAAAAATGTCATATCTTATCAACAAAAATTACAGTGCTAGCTTTAAAATTTGCATTTTAGACTACTCAACGCCCTTAAGATACACGTATAGTGAAAAAGTTGCAATTGATCACTACAGCAATAAATAGTTGTTGTAGAAATCGGTCCCTATAGAGACAGTAGTCTAATTCTTTAACACAATTTTGCATGTCAGATGTTCGTATTATACGGCACTAACAGACCTTTAACAAATAAATAAATCTCTAACACTATTCTGAACGTGTATCCATGATTAATGTTTTTCGTCCAATATTAAGATTTAGAAATGTTCACAATTAAACCGAATTAACCATAAAAACAAAATCACAAATTACTATGGCACATTATGAAAATCTTTTTAAATAAAGCGACTGAAATAACAAAAGAAAAAAATTATAAAGTCGTTTTAGACTGGAAACTAACTGATTTCCAAAGGTGATTGCATGCTTTTATAAATAGAACAAGTTGGCGACACATGCACCCCGTGCTCTTGATCTGTTATCACGTATTTCTATATTTTACTTCCATTATTTTTATCCAATTTTTAAACAAACAGAAGAATACATTTCTGTCACACTGTATTTTCAGCTATGATAATGATGTCATTCTTAATAGCTTAATCAGGCAATGGTTTTGGGAATGGAATGGTGGATATCTAAGGATTATACATACTATTGGGTTTTATATTCATTCACCTAGTTATCCTGATTCATAACATCAGATGCTTTCCCAGATAGATTGGGTGCCCACATGGGTAATTTCCGAAGCAATGACAATTTGAATCTTTAAGAGGAAGGAAATATATATTAACTATTTAGAAGTTTGAGCAATATTCAGTGCTCTTAGGTATCTCTGTGGTCATCTTATTAATACATGTTTGTATAAAGTCTGGCAATACTTTTGTTATTTCTTATACATTAATAATCAGGGTGGTTCTATTGGTAACCTCATGGAATTATCTAAAGAAATTTTGGCTGTGGTTTTCGGTTAGATGAAACTTTTTGTCAGCCAAACATATTGCTAGAAAATCTAATGTGTTGACTGACATTTTGTTTAGAATATTTTCTAGTTGATTGAAATGAAAGTTATATGAGTATATATTTTCTAAGATTTGTAATCATTTTTTCATACCCGATGTTGATCTGTTAGATTCCGGGCTTAATACAAATTATGTATCTTGACATCCAGATCCTTTTTTATACGCCCACATTGAAATGTGGTCGTATATTGTCGTCGCCCCCGTCCGTCCGGCGTCCACAATTGCTTGTGGACGCTCTAGAGGCTAAAGTTAATATCCGATTGACTTTAAATTTATACACAGTGTCTTGAGACGAAGAAGCCTATTGTTTTTCAGTGATTTCCGACAATAACTACCAGAGTTATGGCCCTTGATCACTTCAAAAAATCTTGTGGACGCTCTAGAGGCCAAAGTTAATATCCGATTGGCTTTAAATTTATACACAGTGTTTAAGGTCATGAGACGAAGAAGCATATTCATTTTCAGCGATTTCCGATAATTAGTGCCAGAGTTATGGCCCTTGATCACTTCAAAAAAGTCTTGTTGACGCTCTAAAGGCCAAAGTTAAAATCCGATTGACTTTAAATTTATACACAGTGTTTAAGGTCATAAGACGAAGAAGCCTATTGATTTTCAGCAATTTCCGATAATTAGTGCCAGAGTTATGGCCCTTGATCACTTCAAAAAATCTTGTGGACGGTCTAAAGCAGGGTTCTTAATCCATTTTGAAATGAACCGGCCAAGGGTAAGCCTAACGGATAGTCGTATTTTCAACAACAGACATGTTGGTTTATGCATACTTTATTCACGTTAATAATTGCATAACGTATTCCGAATAATAATAATAGCTTAAACTTCGAATAATCAAAACCTTTGTTGTAATTGCATACTTGTATTCATACATCGATAATGATATCGAAATTTATAGTCAAATTTCAGCAACTTGCATAATGCATATTCCTACTTTCGCTTTCATCCAACCAAACGGAAGTTATAATTTAGTAAAAGAAAAACTACCAGTAAATATAAATATGTTTTTTTTTTTACAATTGTATTATTGTGATCACTTGTCAATATATAAAAATAAAAAGAATGTAAGCACATATCAATAATAATAAATTAGCACAAATTAGTTTCTGTGTATAGTCGGAACTCGGAAATATGCCGACGTGCGAAAAGTCACGTGGCCTATTACCATGATAGGCTATTACTTGACATAATAATTGTATACGGGTCAGTAGGTTATTACCAGATTTACTCAACGCTAACATAATAATAATAATCATTACTATACGAGATCAGTAGGTTATGTACGTGACTTTAAAAAGGAGACTAAATTAAGAACTTACGACTACGAGACAAAACATTTTCTGTGAAATTTTGTCAAACGAAAGCCGTTTGAAAGTAGTTAACCATTGGGTATTAAAATATCTCCCGGACTTCGATTTTGGTTGACGTATATTGGACGTGGGAGTTTGTCCGACTTTTGGAACTTCCAATGACGACGTGCATGCTTGAAGTTCAAGGTCAATGCAGCCATCACTATCGTCGGCTAAAACTCGCTTACGTTTTCTATTGTCGTTCTGTGAGGTGTTCAAGTAGCCTACTTCAACATTGTGTTATAGAAATGAGTGAACCGACATTGGATTATATACATTCTTTTTCTTGATTGACTCAACTAATTAAGTTGTTTATTTAGGAAATGAGCCGATACGGATTGAAGCTGAAGGTATTCATATTGTATTGACTGATTCTTTGATGGGTTTCTTAATTGACGAGTAATAATTAACTCTTTGTTATAATAATTAACTATTGAAGCTGAAGGTATTCATATTGTATTGACTGATTCTTTGATGGGTTTCTTAATTGACGAGTAATAATTAACTCTTTGTTATCGGCCGAAAGTTGATTGATTAATGATACCATAGTGGCCGGTTCATTGTTTTACAAACCGGCTAGATTAAAGATCAATCGGCTAAAGCCGACAAAAAACAGCCGATTAAGATCCGTGGTCTAAAGGCCAAAGTTAATATCCGATGGACTTTAAATTCATACACAGTGTTTAAGGTCATAAGATGAAGAAGCCTATTGATTTTCAGCGGTTTCTGATAATAAGTGCCAGAGTTATAGCCCTTGATCACTTCAAAAAATCTTGTGGATGCTCTAGAGGCCAAAGTTAACCTGTTAAGCGCGTAGGGCGTTATATTACGCCCTGGCAAACTGTCACTTACTGTGTGTATGACGTAATATTACGTCTTGGGAGGTATTTTTCCCCACATGGTTGCTGTACGAGAAAGCAACCTGTAAGGGAAATAACTCCAATTAACCTATAAGGGGAATAACTCCATTTAACAAGCTTTGGAATGAGACCAGCCATTATTAATTATCTTCAAATTTACGTTTTTTCCAAGCTGGACCCTTTCTTGACTGACACTGACACAACTATCATTAATTACGCAATGGGGGGAAGTTAACGTTTTAAAAAGGACACGCTTAACAGGTTAATATCTGATTGACTTCAAATTTATACACATTGTTTAAGGTCATGGGACGAAAAAGCCTATTGATTTTCAGTGATTTCTGATAATTACTGCCAGAGTTAATTATGGCCCTTGATCACATCAAAAAATCCTGTGGACGCTGTAGAGGCCAAAGTTAATTCCCGATTGACTTTAAATACAAACACTCTGAGACGAAGAAGCCTACTGTCTCCCTTGATCACTTCAAAAAACCTTGTGATGCTATAGAGTCCAAACTTATCATCCGATTGACTTCAGATTGATACACAGAGTTTAAGGTGTTAAAACGAACAAGTATTTTGATTTTCAATGAATTTTGTTAACTAAACTGCTAAATCCATGATATTAAATGTTTCCTATACTAATTGTTAGCGTGGGGCAAAACTTTTATAAAAAGCAAACAAATTCTAATGATTTTCAGATAATTACATAATGAGTTGTTACTCTTAATCAGATTTTAGTGTATTACAAATGTTTCATTAACAAAAGAAGTAAAAATATGCGACAACCCTTGTTGACTGCCCAGACGATGTAGCTGCTTGTGGGCGTATGTTTCGTTGCCTGGCAACCTATCTTTTTCCACGTTTCAGCATGATATTAATTAAGGGTTCTGACAAAGGTATTTAAAAAGAGAGTAGACCAAGCAGTCATAATCATTCCAGGCTGGTTAACTCCTGTATGGTATCCATTTTACTATCATGCTCACAGCCGACCCCGTTCAGTTACTTGTTCGCAAGGACCTCTTGTGTTTATAAGTCTCAATGGTGCTTTTTATTCTCTTCGAGGGAAGAATTTATATCTAACAGTGAACAGGAAGCAGGATAGCTGGCAATCCTTCTCTAATAGAGGAATATCAATTCTTAGTGGCCATCTACTACGAACAGTATGTATTGGCCTAGCTAGAGGAGATGGACTTTTTGGAATTGTGAACTACAAATTAGTTCATTGGATCCATCTGTAGAAATTTTTATAAATTTCTTAGGAATTATGTCTAAAAGACATTTTTGATCCTCTGTAATTCAAACACTTGTAGCTACAGTTAATTCTGTCCTTAAGGATCAGCCGTTGGTTGGTCGATTCAAGTAAGGATTGTATGATAATAATCCAACTAAGTCCAGATATCTGTTTACTTGGAATGCTTCATTATAAGTAAATTTTTATACGCCCACATTTTCATGTGGACGTATTATGTCGTGGACCCTGTCCGTCCATACGTCCGCCCGTCCGTCCACAATTTGTTTGTGGACTCTCTACAGGTCACAATTCTTATCCGATTTTGACGAAACCTGAAATATAGGTTTATCCCCATAAGATCTCGGCTGCATTCGATATTGGCATGTATCGGATGGAGACTTCATGGATTATGGCCCCTGATTGTACGAAATATCATGTTTTTAGCTTGTGGACCCTATAGAGGTCACAATTTTGAACCGATTGTGATGAAACTTGACATGCATGTTTATAACCCCAAGATCTTGGTTCCTTTCGATATTTGTGCCCATCGGATCGTAACTTCCTGAATTATGGCCCCTGATTGTCCGAAAAATCGCCCTTTTTAGCTTGTGGTCCGTCTGGAGGTCAAAATTATAATCCGATTTAAAAAACCGTTTGATTATATCACCGTTACATTGTATTGAAGGTTGAGTTCGAATTTCGTGAAAATCAGACCAAAATTGACATACAAAATGGCCGCCGTTTGTACGTGAATAGTGTGAAAATATGTTATTTCAAGGTTGTGGACCCTATAGAGGTCATAATTTTGAACCGATTGTGATTAAACTTGACATGCATGTTTATAACCCCAAGATCTTGGTTCCTTTGGATATTTGCACCCATCGGATCGTAACTTCCTGAATTATGGCCCCTGATTGTCCGAAAAATCGCCCTTTTTAGCTTGTGGTCCGTCTGGAGATCAAAATTATTATCCGATTTAAAAAAACGTTTGATTATATCAACTTTACATGGTAAAGAAGGTTGAGATTGAATTTTCGTGAAAATCGAACCAAAATTGACATACAAAATGGCCGCCGTTTGTACGCGAATAGTGTGAAAATATGTTATTTCAAGGTTGTGGACCCTATAGAGGTCACAATTTTGAACTGATTGTGATGAAACTTGACATGCATGTTTATGACCCCAAGATCTTGGTCCCTTTCGATATTTGCGCCCATCGGATCGTAACTTCCTGAATTATATGGCCCCTGATTGTCCGAAAAATCGCCCTTTTTAGCTTGTGGTCCCTCTGGAGGTCAAAATTATTATCCAATTTAAAAAAACGTTTGATTATATCACCGTTACATGGTAATGAAGGTTGATATGGAATTTCCTGAAAATCGGACCAAAATTGACATACAAAATGGCCGCCGTTTATACGCGAATAGTGTGAAAATATGTTATTTCAAGGTTGTGGACCCTATAGAGGTCAGAATTTTGAACCGAGTTTGATGAAACTTGACATGAATGTTTATAACCTGAAGATCTTGGTTCCTTTCGATATTTGCACGCATTGATTCATAACTTCCTGAATTATGGCCCCTGATTGTACGAAAAGTCACCCTTTTTGTGGTCCCACGGGAGGTCAAAATTATTATCAGATTTAAAACAACGTTTGATTATATCACCGTTACATGGTAATGAAGATTGAGTTCAAATTTTGTGAAAATCGGACCAAAATTGACAGACAAAATGGCCGTCGTTTGTACGCGATTAGTGTGAAAATATGTTATATCAACAGGGATCGAATTTGACGGACGCAAACACGCAAAATGCGTTTTGATTTTGTAGACTGCGTGTTATAAAATATGTCACACGAAAAAAATTGCGTGTAACATTTTTTTCGCTTGTTGACAATTGTTACTGAATAACAAGATTTCTTTTACGCAAAATCAAGACAATGATTAGGACCAAAAACGGAAATTCTATTATTATTTTCCATCCTAGCAAAATATAAACAAATCGATGTCTATATTCGGCGTATTGTGGCTTCTGCGCATGCGTGACGTATTCAGAATTCTTCGTCAGACGTCATTCGGAGTTCATTAGTTTTTTGCCGAAATGATCGTTTTTATTGTTGGTAAAAATCTTCAATTTTCTTGGCTAAGAGTTTACACTGTTCAATAAAAATAATACACAAATATCCTAATTGACCTTTTGTAGTGTTCGACTATAGTATCGGGGCCCTTCGACTATCTGTCCTTTCATTATTGTCGTTATCTTCCATCAAACAAATTCCGACATCGGGTCGGTCAAAAATATACGTTATAACTTATTGGCGAATGGCTTTCACTTTCACGCGACAAAAAAACAGAAATACAAATAATACTAAGATTGCCAACTATGTGGGGGGGGGGGGGTGCCTCCATCATAAAATGTTAAATTATAATAAACAACTTTTGCAAAAATATTATTGACTAGAAATAATAATATTGACTAGAAAGTTTCAATGAATACATGTTTAATTACATTTAAAAATGATAAACTGAAAGCATTGACATTTCATGAAACTTTGTGAGTTGAGGACAGGTTTTGGTGTTTGTTAAATTGTTATGTTTTATTTGCCATTAGTTTTTTAATGAAATTGTAAGGAATATGTGTACACTCCAATGTATAACCATACATGAGATTTTTCCGCCAATTGGCGGATTTCCGCCAATCAACCTAAAGGCAATTTTTAAATTTTCATAAATCAGACTAAATCCCCCCCACCCCCCAAAAAAAAAAGCCACGTTAAAATTATTTAGACAAAAATTTTCGACGTACAGAAACTAATGAAATCGGACGTAACTCGAGCAAATAGGTTTCGCTTCTAACGGGGAATACCCTTTGGTTTGCTCCGCGAAGCTCATGACCTCTTTGGCGGAATAATTCTTCGATGATCTGATTGGCTTTCGTTTCACGATGCATGATTCGGTTCAAATCGACTGTTTCCGTGATCAGCTATACGGCATTCTGATTGGCCAAAACGTGTCGGCTGTTCTCGCTACAAGGTCATCGCCATTTTTTTCTATTGATATGTAAATGAAACAGTGTCTTATTTTCAAAAATTTCTTGGGGGAGGATACCCCCAAACCCCCCTACATTGGCAGCATGACTTCGTCATGCTGCATTGATCGTTTCTGACCAGTTATAAATTTTCAGCCAATTTCACCTCTCTTGACTCTCATGTCTGATAACATAACTTGTATTTTCATTAAAGAAAAAATTGCCCCTTGAATTTCTTCAGAATCCTATTTTTGCTTGTACATTTGAAATCAACAAGCAAAATTTTGCTTGTGTGTTTTCAAGTAAAGTTCAATCCCTGTAATCAAGGTTGTGGACCCTATAGAGGCCAGCATCTTACCCACTTAGCAACATGATCCCCAGTCGAATTTGAAGCCTACTGAAATGCACCTTTATAACCCAAAGATCTTAATTCATTTCGATATTTGCACATATCAAATTCTAACTTAATGATGTAGGAAAAATCACTTTCGGTATTGCTTGTTCTCTATCCATCTCTCGAAAATGTGGGCGTATCCTGCCTGGCAGTGCCAGCCTATCTTTGGTTACGCTGTATCCATTGCAAGATTTATCTTATGTACATATAAAACAGTTGATAATTGGCTTTAGCTACAGCTCAGAGATGTCAAATTTTCACAGCCTTTTGGTTTAATGCATTATATGATTCAGGCTCTGCTATAACCTTGCAAGTAATAAGGTTTCGAAAAGCTTCTCGTCCTTCAACATTGTTATTCAGGGTTAAAATTTTAAAGATGTTAGAATCTGTCCCTGTTTTACTTTGAGAGTGTATATCCGTACAACAGCAGAATACCGTAAATCGAATAAAGGATTTGTTTCCTTTTATACGAAGAAGGTTGTAGCTCCAGGAACTGTTGCTAGATGGTTATAAGAAATATGATAGTAATTAGTTAGATGGTTTTGATGCTTCGATTTTTAAAGTTCATTCAATTAGAAGGACGTCAACTTCATGAGCATTTAATGCTGTTTGTTCACATTCAGAATTGAAAATCTGCAGTTATTTTTTGCCAGGTTTTACCATCAGTATGGGCGAAAAATTGTGCTGGCTGTGGAATAAATAAACTACTAAGTTGTTTTAGTTGTTATTTCATTTGTTGACAGCCCTTTAAACTATGCAATATAAATCCGAGAGGCCCGAAGGGCTTATATGGAATATTATCCCACTCTCATCCAAGCGCCCGAAGGGCGTGATGGATGAGAAGGATTATATGAATATATAGCCCAAGGGCTCGAGGATTTATCTTCCCACCCTTGAGCCCTCCCAGTGCTATAGTTGGCTGTCAACAAACTTTAAAAAGACAATACTGAAGGTGTTGTGATCGCTTATATAGTGGTGTGGTCACATGTCATCAGGTGTGTATAGGGCGTGATGGATGAGAAGGATTATATGAATATATAGCCCAAGGGCTCGAGGATTTATCTTCCCACCCTTGAGCCCTCCCAGTGCTTCGGGCGCTTGGATGAGAGTGGGATTATTTTAACTAATTGTGATTCTCTTGCTAGACACTTTACAGGCCTTGAAAATAAGCAGGATATAAAAAAACGCCTAGAAAGTTATAAATTTTATTACAATTAAATTTCAACGGACGAACCATGCGCCGATGCATACTTTGACCAGGAATTACCCACGTTTTGAATTTCCTTTACACTACATTTAATATAATCGCAGTCCTCTATGCCATAGACAAGTTGGTTTGACGATGTGGTCTAAACAAACATGTGGCTATTTTACGCTGATATTCACCGATACACCGAGGAAAGTGTGCTAATAACTATTACATAATGTTTTATATTAGCTACGCTGAATTTTATTGATGGCTCATGCAAAAATCATTTATTGTTTTCAGGTTTTAACACACAAAGTGGTGTAGTGGTTTTAGCTGCCACAAATAGAGTCGATATACTGGATCCTGCTTTATTACGTCCTGGCCGCTTTGACAGACAAATTTATGTACCTGCTCCTGACATAAAAGGAAGGTAAGTACCATGTCGTGTATTCTTTATATTGGTCTTTGCCTCAATTACAATTTAAAACCTGCACCAAACATGTGTGCCATTTTTATATGCCCACATTTTCATGTGGACGTATTATGCCGTCGCCCCTGACCGTCCGGACGACTGCCCGTCCACAGTTGTTTGTGGACCCTCTACAGGTCACAATTCTTATCCGATTTTGACTAAACTTGAAATATAGCTTTATCCCAATGAGATATCGGCTGCTTTCGATATTGGCATGTATCGGATCGAAACTTCATGGATTATCCCATTTAGTTTTCCAAACATTTTCGAAACATTATTTTTTCGTTATTTAATGTTCCCTGTGAATGTTTGTGGCACGTAAAAGTTTTGTTGTCGTTATGTTGAAGTTTTTACAAACGTTACAGTATACGTTTACTTAACATAATGTTAACGTTTTGAAAACATCAATGTTAACGTTTTAAAAACATTAGTTATTGTGTTATTTCATGTTAGTTTTGAATGTAAGCTGGAAAGGTTTGTTGTCGTAACGTTGACGTTTTTATAAACATTAATAATTAATGTTAACATTTTGACAACATTAGTTATTCTGTTACTTTACGTTAGTTTTGAATGTTCGTTTGACGTAAGCCAGGAAAGTTACTGGTAACGTTTATAACATGTGTTAAAATTCACCCCCTTAATGGTCTGGATAACGTCAATAGGATGTGTTAAATTCCTCTCCTGAAACGTTCCTGATAATGTCTATATCATGTGTTTAATTCTCCTAACCTAAACGTTACAGTTAACCTCTGGAGAATGTTAAATTCCTCCCCTGTAAGGTTTCTGATAACGTCTATAGCATGTGCTTTTCCCCCTCCTTTTATGTTACAGTATTGTTACAGATAACGTCTAGTACAGGTGTTACAATCCTCTCGGTAAACGTTGCCTGTAACGTCTACAGCATGCACGACATCCCCCTCCATAAACATTCCCTATAACGTCTATAGCAGGCGTGAAATCCCCCTCCATTAACGTTCTCCCAACGTTAATCCCAACCCTAAAACGTTGCCAATAACGTCTTTAACAGGTGTTCAATTCTCCCCCTGAAATGTTCTCTATAACGTCTATAACAGGTTTTCAATTCTTCCCCCTAAACGATACAGATAACGTGTAATTTAAGCATAACCTGTAATATCATTTCTTCAAAGGTCAGCTTAATTCTATTATCAACAATATGAATATTAACAAGAATATTTTTAAAAAATAAATTTAACAAGTAATTATAACAATAAATTAAAAAGTATAAATCAATATCACAGACATCATACATCAATATCACAAAAAGTAATGATAACAATAAATTAAAACGTATACATCAATATCACGGACATCATACATCAAAAAAGGGTAAATAATCCTAAAGTATCAGTGCATCGCACAGCATAATTCTACAGTATCACAGAATCAGTATACATGTATAATGATGTATTAGTATATAATCATAAAGTATCACAGAATCAGTATATTATCATACAGTATCAGTATATAATCACAAAGTATCACAGAATCAGTATATTATCAGATAGCATTACTACTATTACAGAATCTGCATATTATCTAAGTATCTCTGTAATCACTATCTTATCATACAGTATCACAGAAATTGGAATCACAGAATCAGTATATAATCATACAGTATCACAGTAATCAGAACCACCGAATTAGTATATACTTATATATTATCACAGAATCAGTATATATAATCATAGTATCACAGAATCAGTACATTGTATGTAATCATATAGTATCACAGAATCAATATATATATAATCATAGTATCACAGAATCAGTATATAATCATGCATTATCAAAGTAATCAGAATCACAAAATCTGTATACAATCATATAATTTCACAGAATCCGAACCACAAAACCAGTGTATTATCATACAGTATTACAGAATCAGTATAAATATGGTCATACTACATACAGTATTACAGAATCAATTTATATATTGTCATACAGTATCACATAATCAGCATATAATCATGCAGTATCAAAGAATCAATATATGTGATTGAACATGCCAACTTGAGTCTGAATGCGCAAAAACTAATTTTGGAGTAGAGGCGAAATAAGTGAAAATATTGATTTCGATCGAAATTGAGATTTTCTCAAAAATGAGTCTATAAATATACTATCTATCGACACAAAAGATCAAAATAGCCATAAAAGATTTTAGAACACCTTTATTTGAACGTTTTGTAAGAGTACCATATTCTTAAATCTGTCCTATTTCTTAAAATTCTCGGCAAAATTAGTTATGTTTCTTCGCTTGCTGTGGAACAACCGGTCATTCCTCTTGCATAATAATTGGCATTTTTGTAAAGCGGAGAATCTCTAGATTAGAAATATTATCAAAATATTATTGCTAAATTGATTTTGAACGGACACGCTTGAGTTTTAAAACCTCTAGAAAATATAAACAAACACCATGTGGCCATGCTGTCTACACAACTCATTTGCTGATTGGACCAGACATCGGGTGCAAAGCATTATGAGCGGGCGATAAATATTTGGTTTAGGCAATAATGTTTTTGGGTACCAACATGCCACTCTGATAAGTGACAGAAAAAGATTAATTTTGATCGTATATAGATTGCCGTTGAGTGTTAATCAGAACCATGTGGCAGATTATGTAAATTAATTGGCAAGCGGTTGTGTGTCGTTGAGTAATACTAATCAGCTGTCACGGGTCAATGATAAAGCCTTCGACAACTCATTATTTACTGCGAATAATATCTCATACCATCTTTAAAAAATAATTTATAGGCCTAAAGTGGAAATAAAAATGGCCAATAATTTTCTTTTCGAAGAGAATTTGCTGAATTCTGTTAACTGTCACTTCTTCATACGGCATGTAAAATAGGGAATGCGTATTGGATATCATTATTTAAAATGTTCTTATGACCATGGGTCGAAAAAATGAAAACGACCAACAAGCCAAAATGTGACGATTCTCAAACCTGCTATTGCTTAATTACATCAAAGCCAAAATGCACAAAAAGTGAATGTAACCTTTACTTGACTATGAAATTGACAGCTATCTATAGGAACTCATATTTTGGTAATGTTACGGTATCTGAAAATATTATAGACGTATCGTACACCCAAAATCTTATTTTAATTCACGTGTTAAATGAACACACATACAGCAGTGGCAGCTGCTTTGATGATTACCCAATCAACAATAATCTTAATCTCTAGTCAACTAGCTGGCACTAAGGTGCTAATTAATTGATGAAATTTACTTCAGTTAATTCTACCAAAGTTATAATATACAAATTACTACACTGAGAACTGCTAAGGAGTTAAAAGGTGCACAGCCCGCATAGAAATCTTAATCCTGGTTGTTATTTGTACGTATGTCGGAAGATAATTAATTTTCGGACTATTACTCGGTATTACCGGTTTAAAACTGTAAAAAGGTGTGTTAATTAACGAGGGTGAAAAACGGTCATAGAGGTGGGTTAATTAACGCTAGGTGCGTTTTCTGTAGAGGTGTGTTAATTAACCGACCGGTAAAAAGTGAATGTCAATGTTGTGTATTGTTTAATTGGCGTGTTTTCTCGCTAGTTGCGATAACTGCACCAAAAGGAGTATAATCAAGGACCAACATGCTTTATCTGACACGTAGGGGTTAAATCAAAATTTGAGAAGTAAAACTGTTTAACCGTGCGATTAATCATTCGGCCGTGTGTTTATGCAGGTCTTTGTAAAATAATGAGGTCTTTAGATATGCGTTGTGCTCGCTATGATCTACGTTTCTCTTATGTCTATTGTAGACCTATTATGTACCATATATATAAAGTTGCATTTTATGAAATAAAAATATGGATTAATCTATCGTATACGGAAAAGCGAATGTAATGTCATTTATAAATACCAAGCAGTCAACGTGAAATAGAGAGTAAATACTTAATATTTGGTTGTTATAGCAATCAAAACAAAAACAAACCCTCAAAAAGGCAAACCAATTGATCACCATGACAAACCAATTGATTACGGTACCACATTTTAAGTATGATAGCAGAAATCATTTTAGCACATATTTACAGCTAATGTAATATAAAATATTGTGAATTGTATAATTTTAGTGAAATATTAAGGATTTTGGATGGTTGCCATAGCAACCACATAATTTTAAAGAAAGGACAACTGTTGTTTCATTATCACTGTTCTCTGCATTCGTTGCTTACATTATTGTTAGAATTCTGCTTTTTTTGTTTTTACTTCACTTTTGAATATTTCTATTATTCCTTCAAATCAGTATGTAGCCTATTGTCATTGAGCAACTTTCTTAGTTTTTGTAGATTTTAATCAATGTTATGTAAATAAATATCAAATAAAGGCCTAAAGGAGTAAAACTAAAAGGCCTTACGCTTGTATAGTGTATAGGTTCTTACAATTTGTTGACTGATCAAAAATGTGATACTTGAGATGTTAATTAGTTCCTCTAAAAAACAAGAATTAAAATTATAACTAGATCTGCTACTGTCCCATGCAGATATGAAATGAAAGCTTTCATATTCATCATCACGTGTCATCGATTATATCAAGTATCTCAAATAAAAGGATAAAAATAACAAACTATTAAAATTGGTCTAAAACTCGCGAAGTTACAAGTCTAAATATAGTATGAAACATTGAGTAATCTGAAAACTAAAGGGAAATAACTGATACTTGTGTTGCTGTAATCGGGATGACTTCCCACTTCAAAACTTTCAGAAAAATGAAATGAAAATGGTAAGAAAACATCGAAAAATTAAATGAGATAACTTTGAACAAAACTAAAACAGGTTGAACTCAAATGTTTGAATATATACGTTAAATATGTAGATTCGGAAAATTATAAAGACATAATATCAAAATCAGTCAAAAACTCACAAATTTAAATGTAGTGAGAAACATTGCACCCGGGCAAAAAAAATAATCTTTAAACTAAAGGGAAATAACTGAAACTCGCATAGCTGTAATCGGGTTTCCAAGATATGTTATATAATTATGGTTTCCAATATGTTCGGTTATAAGTAGGAAATCGTGACGACTTCTTAAGCATGTTTTAAACAAAGGGTCATAGACTGCAATATACAAGAATGGCACTCTGCAATAAAAAAACTGGCCAAAGCAAGATTTCTATGTAGAAATTAAATAATTGCTAGAACCAGAAAAATATTTATCCATTTAAGCAACATAGAGAAAATGAAATGAAATTGAATGGGGTTTAACGTCCTACTGTTCTGCTCCTACAATGGGCTAATGAAGACGGGCATACGCCATAAAGTGTGCAATGAGGGAAATGTTACCCGGGCAGCGGCGTTACGGCCTACGAGATTGGACAGGCGACCATACTCCTTGTCACGTACAACCAAGAAATCGAAACAACGCCAGTTGACTCAATGACAGACGTTATGATACAGAGCGCAGTCTCCTGATATTTTGGACTGTTGATCGATGGTTTCATATAAAATACTACCGATAAGACTCTTTGTACAAGAAGTTCCCTAAAAATATTATGTTGACTTTAAGAGAAAAGGACCTTTAAAAATCCTCTAAATCGTAAAAATACGATTTTTTGGATTTTCGATCTCTTTTTTCTGCTATCCCTGATATTAAAAAAAATGATACAATGATTTCACACAACAGGCTAGCTATTAGACTCTCGATTTACAAGAGTTTCATCACCCTCCCTTCATTATAACCGAAGTTATTATGCCCTAAAGAATTAACAAATCAGCATGCTTATCTCTGCTTACCCCAGGCAGAAAATGCTCATCTTTACCCTCAATCATGACATTGACCTAGTGAACGTCTACCCCAAGTTTAAACATTCTAGCTTAATTAGAAGGAGAGTTATTGTGTTCCAAAAACTCGGCCCTTCAAATTGCTTCTATTTTTCATTTTCAATTCAAAATGGTGACTCCCAGTTGACCTAAATGAAAATTCTACTCCCGACGTTTTTTAGGCCTTCCTCCAAGGATGCAGAAAATATAATTCCCGTGTCTGTAAGTAAAATAGCAAAATGGCGTTTGAGGTTTTTACATTTCAAGATGGTGGCACTTCCGGGTTGAGCTACAAACTCCATTTTTTGTGTATGAATCAGTGGTCTCGTAGCTAGTAAGCCAAAAAAAATTCAAGATGATTTGACCTATATTTCGTCGATTTTTTTGAAAATTTCGATCCTTAATTTCTCCAAGGGGAGATAATCTAGAAAATTTCTAAAGTCATTTTTCAAGTCGCACCATTAAGGTTTACTTACATATCAAATTTCATGAAAATCGTACAACTACTAAAGAAGTTGTCGAGTTGGTCTAAACTTCCGGTTCGATATCACAGCGACGAATTTTCGAAATTCGAAAATCCGAAATTGCAGATTTGAAGTAAATGTCTCAAGGTACTTATAGAAAAAAGAATTAATTAAATAGGTCAAATAGTCACAAAGTTACAGCATTGTAGGTCAAATGCATTCGTTCGTAAAATTCGGTGATTTCGGATTCGTAAAACGTTTTGAAAATATATTTAATCAAGGTTCGCACCCCATTTATGGGGGGTTGTAGGTCAAAGTTTCAGAAAGATCCTATGGTTAGATTCTGAGAAATCCGATTTGCAGAAAATACACAAAAAAAAAATAATAATAATAATAATAACTAGACCTGCATGCAGGAATGACGGGTTTCACTGGTGCCACGTTACCCTTAAACATGTCACTTCCGGTGCCAAGTTACCCTTGAACATATGTCACTTCCGGTACCAGCGAAACCACTAAACAGTTTTCCAAATTAACATTGCACACAAATAAAATGGACGCAGAATCAACAAAATCCAGCAATATCAATTCATTTTATACATTTGTTACTTGTAAATGATCTTGACAAAATTAAATTACTCCCGGTGTTCATGCAAATGTTCAATTAGTCTTATGAAATCAGAAATGGCATACGATATCATATAGTGAAAATTTTATGTAAATCGAATAATAATTGCCACTTTTAAAGACCAAAAAACTTGAAAAGTGACTTGTAGGAAATCGGCTATTTCTCTGCAACCGTACAAGTTAGAAACCATTTTGTGGTATCTGTATGATCGTATGGGTTCATTCTATTTGTTGATTGGCATCAAATACCATACTTTGAAAAAGATTTCAAAACAGACTCATTTGAATAAAATATCTGTTTAAGAGGCTAAAAATACAGTTTTTGCCAAAATGACGTTACTTCCGGTGATAAGGAAAATCTTGAATTACTTGTATGAAATCTCAAATGGCATTAGGTATAACATGGTGTGACGTTTATGAAAATCGAATAATAATTGACCCTTTTATGGCCCCGAAACCTTCAAAAGTGACCTGTAGAAAACCGTCTATTTCTCGGCAACCGAACAAGTTAGAAACCATTTTATGATATCTATATGACCATATGAGTTTTGTTTATATGTGAATTTAAACCAAAAGTTAAAATTATTAATACATATTAAGTTATTCTTGGTTGAATAAAACATTGATTTAAAAAGTTTAAAATGCATTTTTTGACCAAATGATGTCACTTCCGGTGTCAATTTTAAATTGTAATCAACTTGATATGACGCTACGTGCTTTTTGAATCAAATGATGTCACTTTTATAAAAATCCAATCATAATTGACTATTTTACAGGCAAAATAACGAAAACAGTGACTTGTACAGAACTGCCCATTTCTTGGTAACTGCTTATAGTACAAACGAATTTTAACATACATTTTCTTCGTATGGATTATAGCTACAAGTTTATAAAAGTTACGAAGAAATATTTTAAAATCTGAAAAGCCTGAATAGGTTGTAAATAGGCCAATTTTACACCATTTTTAGCCTCTTAATCGAATTTGCTCGAAAATGAAATCGAAATTAAAAAAACTGCTTCCTACATTTTTTGCGCCTTGAAAGGGCACACTCTTTGAGTCAAATAATTTTTCCAAAAAATAATATTTGTGTTCGAAGAAGGAAAATAACTGTCAAAATTGTAGTTTTTGGTAAAATTATGCCACTTCCGGTGCCGACAGATAAAACTTTTGGTAATAAAAAAAATGACAATTGATACAACGAAGCATATGAACTTTGTTTTATACAAATCGAACAATAAAAAATTAATCTAGGACTGAAAAACTGAATTAGCCAATGGCGGCCAAGGAAAATTACTGAGACAAAATTTTTTAACATTTTTGCACTAGTCAGACGACTCTTTAATTCTGTGCACAATACGACTAAAAAATATTCATAAATAAAAAAGTTTTTTGTAAAATTTTAAATTTTCGAAATTTGGCGCCTAATATCTTCGAAGATTTGCCGAAAATCAAAAATCGAAAGTAGCGTAGCTATGTGCCCTGTCTCAGGCTATGCCAAAATGTATCGAAAGTTAAAATTCAATGATTATTGTTAAAATTACTGCAATATTTTAAAAAACGATAATTTGGTGATTTCGGACATTTCGCATTGTCGCAGAACGTTCAAAATAGCTTTATCCTCTAAGTCACACCCACTTTCCCAGTAAAACCGAAGAAATCGTAACGATGCGACACGTAGTTGCTGAGATCTATTCAAATTGGAATCTGAATAATAATAATAATAACTAGACCTGCATGCAGGAATGACGGGTTTCACTGGTGCCATGTTACCCTTAAACATGTCACTTTCGGTGCCAAGTTACCCTTGAACATATGTCACTTCCGGTACCAGCGAAACCACTAAACAGGTTTCCAAATTAACATTGCACACAAATAAAATGGACGCAGAATCAACAAAATCCAACAATATCAATTCATTTTATACATTTGTTACTTGTAAATGATCTTGACAAAATTAAATTACATCCTGTGTTAATGAAAATGTTCAATTAGTCTTATGAAATCAGAAATGGCATACGATATCATATAGTGAAAATTTTATGTAAAATTTTAAGACCAAAAAACTTGAAAAGTGACTTGTAGAAAATCTGCTATTTCTCTGCAACCGTACAAGTTACAAACCATTTTGTGGTATCTGTGTGATCGTATGGGTTCATTCTATATTTGTTGATTAGCATCAAATACCATAATTTGAAAAAGATTTCAAAACAGACTCATTTGAATAAAATATCTGTTTTGAAGGCTAAAAATACAGTTTTTGCCAAAATGACGTTACTTCCGGTGATAATGAAAATCTTATATTACTTGAATGAAATCCCAAATGGCAGTAGGTATAACACGGTGTAACGTTTATGAAAATCGAATAATAATTGACACTTTTATGGCCCCGAAACCTTCAAAAGTGACCTGTAGAAAACCGTCTATTTCTCGGCAACCGAACAAGTTAGAAACAATTTTATGATATCTATATGACCATATGAGTTTTGTTTATATGTGAATTTAAACCAAAAGTTAAAATTATTAATACATATTAAGTTATTCTTGGTTGAATAAAACATTGATTTAAAAAGTTTAAAATGCAGTTTTTGACCAAATGATGTCACTTCCGGTGTCAATTTTAAATTGTAATCAACTTGATATGACGCTTCATGCTTTTTGAATCAAATGATGTCACTTTTATAAAAATCCAATAATAATTGACTATTTTACAGGCAAAATAACGAAAACAGTGACTTGTACAGAACTGCCCATTTCTTGGTAACTGCTTATATTACAAACGAATTTTAACATACATTTTCTTCGTATGGATTATAGCTACAAGTTTATAAAAGTTACGAAGAAATATTTTAAAATCTGAAAAGCCTGAATAGGTTGTAAATAGGTAAATTTTACACCATTTTTAGCCTCTTAATCGAATTTGCTCGAAAGTGAAATCGAAATTAAAAAAACTGCTTCCTACATTTTTTGCGCCTTGAAAGGGCACACTCTTTGAGTCAAATAATTTTTCCAAAAAATAATATTTGTTTTCGAAGTAGGAAAATAACTGTCAAAATTGTAGTTTTTGGTAAAATTATGCCACTTCCGGTGCCGACAGATAAAACTTTTGGTAATAAAAAAAATGACAAGTGATACAACGAAGCATATGAATTTTGTTTTATACAAATCGGACAATAAAAAATTAATCTAGGACTGAAAAACTGAATTAGCCAATGGCGGCCAAGGAAAATTACTGAGACAAATTTTTTTAACATTTTTGCACTAGTCAGATGACTCTTTAATTCTGTGCACAATACGACTAAAAAATATTCATAAATAAAAAATTTTTTTGTAAAATTTTAAATTTTCGAAATTTGGCGCCTAATATCTTCGAAAATTTGCCGAAAATCAAAAATCGAAAGTAGCGTAGCTATGTGCCCTGTCTCAGGCTATACCAAAATGTATCGAAAGTTAAAATCCAATGATTATTGTTAAAATTACTGCAATATTTTCAAAAACGATAACTTCAGTGATTTCGGACATTTCGCATTGTCGCAGAACGTTCAAAATAGCTTTATCCTCTAAGTCACACCCACTTTCCCAGTAAAACCGAAGAGATCGTAACGATGCGACACGTAGTTGCTGAGATCTATTCAAATTGGAATCTGAATAATAATAATAATAATAACTAGACCTGCAAGCAGCACTGAACCGGCTTTCAGGAATCATACAGGAAGTTTATTATACCATAGCCGATCCATTGAGCTACCAAACTATACTTTAGTTGTTTTGCTTCATTGACACCCTCTATCATATGTAAAAGTAATATTTGCTGGCTAAAAGACCGGTCAAAATTGTAAATTATGGCAAAAGTATGTCACTTCCGGTGCCGAAAGAATTTTTATAGATGAAAAATAAGTCGAAAATTCGCAACATACAAAATACAAACTTTTTTTTATAAATATCGGACAATAAATAATTAACCTATAACCCATAAACTGAAATTAAGAAGGTAAAAAACTGAAAAGTGACCCTTGGAAAATTGGTTATTATTCGACAAGGGAACATGCTAGAAGATTTTTCTTGATATCAATATGATGGTATTGATTCAGTCTTAATGCCCATTAGAGTCAGACGTTATAAAGTTAAACGAATAATAAATATAAATCCCTTCAAAAAAATGTTTGTTTTAAAGGCTAAAAATACGTTTTTTGCAAAAATTACATTACTTCCGGTGATATTGAAAATTTTAACTTAGTTCACAGAAGTCATAAATAGCATAAGGCATGAAATGGTAAATAAATTGTAAAAATCGAATAATAATTGACAGTTTTACAGACCAAAAACCTTGAAAAGTGACTTATAGAAGATCGCCTATTTCTCTGTAACCGTACAAGTTAGAAACCATTTTGTGGTATCTGTATGGTCGTATGGCTTCATTTTATTCGTTGATGGGAATCAAATATCATAATTTTAAAAATATTATAAGGCAGACTCATTTGAATAAAATATTTGTTTTTTAGGTTAAAAATACAGTTTTTGCCCAAATGACGTCATTTCCGGTCACAGTGAAAATGTAAAATTGGCTTGACCTAGTCCAAATTGGCATTAGGCATCAAATGGAAAAAAAATATTGCAAATCGAATAATAATTAACTCTTTTATAGGCAAAATAACGTGAAAAGTGATGCATGCAAAATTGCATATTTCTCGGCAACTGCTCATATTACAAACTAATTTTCGCATACATTCTCTTCGTCTGGATTATTGCTACGAGTTTATGAAAATTACAAATAAATATTTCAAAATATGAAGACGCTGAATGAATTGTAAATAACTGAATTTTACACTTTATTTTACATTTTATTCGAAATTGCCCGAAAATGAAATTGAAATGAAAAAGTCTGAGCTAAGCATATTGTGCACCTTTGCAGGGTGCATCCTTTTAGTTATATCAGTTCTGAAAAAAATTAATATTTGCTTTCAAAAAGTGGTACCGAACTGTCAAAATTGTAGTTTTTGTTAATATTACGTCACTTCCGCTACCGACTGAAAAATTTCACCGTAACAAAAAAAATTACAATTGGGACCACGGAGCTTATGAACTTGGTTTTATACAAATCGAACAATAAATAATTTTTCTGGGTACGAAAAACTAAATTAGCCGATGGCGGCTAATGCAAATTACCGAGACAATTTTTTTTCTGATTTCTGCTCAAGTAGGATGATATTTTAACCTAGTGTAAAATATCGTCAAAAAATATTCATAAATAAAAAAAGTTTTCTTAAAAAAAATATTTTTTTTCAAAATATCGGACATTTTTTCGACTACTTCCGGTTTTACGATTGTTGTCGTGATAGCTTTACGAAGTTCTTTGGATACTTACCTTTCTGTACCAGAAGTGTCAGAAACATCTATTGAGTAATTTTGGAAAAAAAGATAAAATAAAGAGCGTTTACAAAAATTTAACGATTTTTGAATTTTTTTCAAAGTTTGATGCTATTTTTGGACCACCTATATTATTTCAATGCTTTTCATTTTGGATTCACTATATAGACAATCGATAGGACTTTGAGTAAGAAAAGTTTGAGAAAAATCGTAGGCGTCGTTTTCGAGAAAAGGGCGTCTCAGAAGTTAAAAAATCGGAAAATACTAGATTTTTGGCATACAATAATTTATTTCCTTGCCATCGAAATCGTATTATTTACATACCATATGATGGTCCATTAATAGGGCTATCCAACGACACTTTAGTTCTTTTGGTCCGCTATTACCTAAGGGAGAAATCAAGTTTTTCGCAAGTGCGACAATGTTTTTAACCTTTTTTTTTATTTTTTGAATACTTCTGGTATGGTTATTATTGTCGGAATAGTTTAAATAGCCGGTTTGGGTACTAAAATAGCCATAGGGCTCTGTATTGATATATTACATTTACTGATCAGATAAAATGCCACTGAGAAATCCTATGTCAAAAAGTGAGAAAAATGCAAAAAAATTAAAATATCGAAAATTAACTTTCAATAATTACATACATATTATACATCGTTAGAATCGTAATTAGGTCAGCTATCTGAATATACAACCTTTTTTCGAAAATCTCTTAAAATAAAAAAATTGTAGAGCATTTTCCAAAATTTCACGATTTTTCGACTTTTTTCGATTTTCAGTCCGTTATTTCACCTATTCCAGATATTTCAAAGTCGTAATGGAATGTTTCGTACACAAGACTACCACAAGGTCTCTTCATACAGAAAATTTCATAAAAATCGCTGGAGTAGTTTTCGAGATACAGGCGTCCGAAAATGCTAAAAATCAGAAAATACTTGATTTTCAGCGTGCTATATTTTGCTGCCTGTTCATAGTATCCGTATGAATTTGGTATCATACGATAGTACAATCCTAGTGCAGTCCAATGGTACCCTAATTTCTTTAATCCATTTATATCGGGCGGAGAAATCGCGTTTTCCCCCAAAATATCCATTTTTTTCATTTTTTTCAAAATATTGCACATTATTTCGACCACTTCCGGTTTAAGGATTTTTGTCGAAATTGCTTTATTCGTTGGTATTGGACTATAACTTCATGTTCCAGAAGTTTCAGAAACGTCAATTCTGCCATAAAACGAAACCCGAGCTCACAAAATGGGAAGAAAATTCGAAAAAAATCGAAAAATAAAGGGCGATAACTCTGAATGAAAATTATATTGCTGGAATCGCATGAACTTCAGGTATCCAAAAATGTAGGTCAAATTTGAAAATTTTGAAAAATAACAAAAATTGTCTCGTAAACAACATGTTTTCAATTTTCGAACGCTAAAAGTCATAGACGAATGTTCGAAATCGAAAAATGTGAGATAGCCACTGTCTAAGAAAAGATTCAGGAATTCCAAAAAGGTAATTTGTTTGAAAATGGATAAAGAATTGACAAAACTATGGCCAATTTTCAATTTTTAGACAAAATACAAAGTTCGGTCACTTCCGGTATGCGCAGAAATTTCAAAAATATTTTATCAAGTAGCCACCACATGGTTTCCCGATAGAAATTCTAATTCCAGATCGATATCAGTTTTCGATCATAGAGATCTACGCTCCCGCGGTAAATAATAATAATAATAACTAGATCTGCTACTGTCCCATGCAGATATGAAAGCTTTCATATTCATCGTCACGTGTCATTGATTGTATCAAGTAACCTAAATAAAAGGATACGAAGAAAAAATTATTAAAATTGGTCAAAAACTCGCGAAGTTACAAGTCTAAATATAGTATGAAACATTGCACCCAGGCATAACAATAATCTGAAAACTAAAGGGAAATAACTGAAACTTGTATTACTGTAATGAGACGGATGAGAAAATGAAATGAAAATGGCGGGAAAAAAAAATTAAAAATGGCAGGTTGGACAGGCGACCTTACTCCTTGTCAAGTACAACCGGGCATTCGAAAACACGCTAGTTTACTCAATGACAGGCGCGCGTGCTTACCATTCAGCCACTCAACCCCCCTTTGAAATCAGACACGTGCAATATGTCATATAGGAAGAATAAGAAGTCGCTCACAACAAAATGGTAAATTAATGAGTTTAGGTCAAAAGGTTGAGCTACTGTTTTAGAGTACTTAATAGTTTTAAAGAGACACGTTAAGGGTTGTTCATAGTTAAATGAAAGTTTAATTTTAAATAAGACCAATAAAATTAGGATTTAATAATGCCAGACTAATATTTCCAATATGTTTGGTTATAAGTAGGAAATCGTGACGACTTCTTAAGCATGTTTTAAACAAAGGATCATGTTTGTTTAAACAAGAATGGCACTCTGCAATAAAAAAAAATGGCCAAAGCAAGATTTCTATGCAGAAATTAAATAATTGCTAGAACCAGAAAAATATTTATCCACTATAATAAATAAGCAACATAGAGAAAATGAAATGAAATTGAATGGGGTTTAACGTCCGACTGTTCTGCTCCTAAAATGGGCTAATGAAGACGGGCATATGCCATAATGTGTGCAATGAGGGAAATTTTACCCGGGCAGCGGCGGTTACGGCCTACGAGGTTGGACAGGCAACCATACTCCTTGTCACGTACAACCAAAAAATCGAAACAACGGCAGTTGACTCAATGACAGACGTTATGATACAGATCGCACGTGCTAACCATTCAGCCACGCAACCTCCCTAAAATCGACAAATTGCTGACCTACAGCGAGAAACATTTCAACCGGGCCAAATTTTCTATTGTAACAGTTTAATTTGCACGGTACCTTTAGTTATCAACCGAATATTACAAAACTTTTAAAAATAAGCTCCCCCCTGACCAGCTTAAGCGTTCGCAATAAACGTTTGCCACTTAAAATCGGGAAATTGCTGACTTTAAAGTGAGAAACATTACAACCGGGCGAAATTTTCTGTTTTATGACTTTTACAGTACCTTTGATTACCAACCGATTATTTTCTGTTTTATCACTTTTACAGTACCTTTGATTACCAACCGATTATTACAAAACTTTAAAAATAAAAGAGAAAGAGAGAAATGCGGCCTAATGTCCATTCGACACAAACTAGGTCATTTCGGGACTAACATATGTTTTTTAATTTTATTTAAAAACTCCCCCTGCGCTTACAGGTCTTTAGCCGTTGGGAGGAAACCGAAGAACACGGAGAAAACCCACAAGGTTGGACATCATACTTCATGTCACGTGCAACCTGGAGATCGAAACGACGCCCGTTGACTCAATGACAGACGTTACGATACAGTGCGCACATGCTAACCATTCAGCCATTCAGCCTCCCTGAATTCAGAAAATTGCTGACTTATAGCAAGAAACATTTCAACCGGGCGAAATTTTCTGTTTTAACAGTTTAATGTGCATGGTACTTTAATTACCAACCGATTATTACAAAACTTTTGAAAATAAGCTCCAACTGACCAGCTTAATCGTATGCAATAAACGTTTTCGCCTGAATTGAAAGTTCTGCACGGAGAAAGTTCATCTCGATTTCCCGGCGTGGTTCCCCTTGTCAGTGAGGCAGAACGGAGGGCCTGACAAGCACAGCTGTCTAGTCGTTCGGATGGGACGAAAAACCAAGGTCCCGTGTACACATTGGAGTGCACGTAAAATATCCCTAAGCAGTTGGAATTCGATACTGTTGAATAAGCTCTATACGATGACTAAATGTGTAGATTGTAGTCACCCACACTGCATGTTTCGCTTAACAATGAAAGGGTGCCGTTTTCAATGTTCGATCCTTTTGTTCTTCTACTCCTGATATGTTGGACTGTTGATCGATGGTTTCATATAAAAGACTACCAATAAGACTCTTTGTACAAGAAGTTCCCAAAAAATATTATGTTGACTTTACGAGAAAGACCTCTTAACTTGCTCCAAATTGTAAAAATACGACTTTTTGGGTTTTCAATCTCTTTTTTTCGGCTATCCCTGATATTTAGAAAAAATAATACAATGATTTCACACAACAGGCTAGCTATTAGACTCTCTATTGACAAAAGTTTCACCGCCCTCCCTTCATTATAACCGAAGTTATCGTGCCCTAAAGAATCAACAAATTAGCTTGTTTATCTCTGCTTACCCTAAGCAGAAAATGCTCATCTTTGAACTCAATCATAACATTGACCTAGTGAACGTCTACACCAAGTTTGAACATTCTAGCTTAATTAGAAGGAGAGTAATTGTGTTCCAAAGTCCCGACCCTTCAAATTGCTTCTGTTTTTCATTTTCAATTCAAAATGGTGACCATCACGTGACCGAAATCAAAATTCTATTCGCGACATTTTTTAGGCCTTCCTACAAGGATTCAGAAAATATAACTCCCGAGTCTGTAAGTAAAATAGCAAAAAAGCCTTATTGATTTTTCACTTTTAAATATGGCGGCACTTCCGGTTCGATCGACAAACTCCATATTTTGTGTACAAATCAGTAATTACTTATCTAGTATCCAAAAAAAAAATCAGGTCATTCTGACCTATATTTCGATGATTTTTTTGAAAATTTTGATCCTTAATTTCGTCAAGGGGAGATAATTTAGAAAATTTCTAATTATATTTTTGAAGTCACATCGGTAGGATCTACTTAGATACTAAATTTCATGAAAATCGTACAACTATTAAAGAAGTTGTCAAATTGGTCTAATCTTCCGGTTCGAAATCACAGCGACGAATTTTCGAAATTCGAAAATGTGAAACTGCAGATGAAAATGGTTTTTTTAAAGGTATTCAAAGAAAAAAGAATTAGTAAAATCGGTCAAAAAATAACAAAGTTACGACTATGCATTGTCATTTTTTTCGTTCGTAAAATTCGGTGATTTCGGATTCGTAAAACGTTTCGAAAATATATTTAATCAAGGTTTTTTGGGGGGGTAGGTCAAAATTTCAGAAAGATCCTATGGATAGATTCTGAGAAATCCGATTTGCAGAAAACACACAAAAAAAAAAATAATAATAATAATAACTTTAACAGAAACAATAAGCTTTCATATGTAATATGAAAGCTTAATAATAACTAGACCTGCAAGCAGCACTGAACCGGCTTTCAGGAATCATACAGGAAGTTTATTATACCATAGCCGATCCATTGAGCTACCAAACTATACTTTAGTTGTTTTGCTTCAGAGACACCCTCTATCATATCTAAAAGTAATATTTGCTGGCTAAAAGACCGGTCAAAATTGTAAATTATGGCAAAAGTATGTCACTTCCGGTGCCGAAAGAAATTTTTTTAGATGAAAAATAAGTCGAAAATTCGCAACATACAAAATACAAACTTTTTTTTATAAATATCGGACAATAAATAATTAACCTATAACCCATAAACTGAAATTAAGAAGGTAAAAAACTGAAAAGTGACCCTCGGAAAATTGGTTATTATTCGACAAGGGAACATGCTACAAGATTTTTCTTGATATCAATATGATGGTATTGATTCAGTCTTACTGCCCATTAGAGGCAGACGTTATAAAGTTAAACGAATAATAAATATAAATCCCTTCAAAAAAATGTTTGTTTTAAAGGCTAAAAATACGTTTTTTGCAAAAATTACATTACTTCCGGTGATATTGAAAATTTTAACTTGGTTCATAGAAGTCATAAATAGCATAAGGCATGAAATGGTAAATAAATTGTAAAAATCGAATAATAATTGACAGTTTTACAGACCAAAAACCTTGAAAAGTGACTTATAGAAGATCGCCTATTTCTCTGTAACCGTACAAGTTAGAAACCATTTTGTGGTATCTGTATGGTCGTATGACTTCATTTTATTCGTTGATGGGAATCAAATATCATAATTTTAAAAATATTATAAGGCAGACTCATTTGAATAAAATATTTATTTTTTAGGTTAAAAATACAGTTTTTGCCCAAATGACGTCATTTCCGGTCACATTGAAAATGTAAAATTGGCTTGACCTAGTCCAAATTGGCATTAGGCATCAAATGGAAAAAAAATATTGCAAATCGAATAATAATTAATTCTTTTATAGGCAAAATAACGTGAAAAGTGATGCATGCAAAATTGCATATTTCTCGGCAACTGCTCATATTACAAACTAATTTTCGCATACATTCTCTTCGTCTGGATTATTGCTACGAGTTTATGAAAATTACAAATAAATATTTCAAAATATGAAGACGCTGAATGAATTGTAAATAACTGAATTTTACACTTTATTTTACATTTTATTCGAAATTGCCCGAAAATGAAGTTGAAATTAAAAAATATGAGCTAAGGTTTTTGTGCACCTTTGCAGGGTGCATCCTTTTAGTCATATCAGTTTTGAAAAAAAATAATATTTGCTTTCAAAAAGTGGTACCGAACTGTCAAAATTGTAGTTTTTGTTAATATTACGTCACTTCCGTTGCCGACAGAAAAATTTCACCGTAACAAAAAAAATTACAATTGGGACCATGGTGCATATGAACTTTGTTTTATACAAATCGAACAATAAATAATTTTTCTGGGTACGAAAAACTAAATTAGCCGATGGTGGCTAACGCACATTACCGAGACAATTTTTTTTCTCATTTCTGCTCAAGTACGATGATATTTTAACCCTGTGTAAAATATCATCAAAAAATATTCATAAATAAAAAAGGTTTTCGTAAAAAAATTAATTTTTTTCGAAATATCGGACATTTTTTCGACTACTTCCGGTTTTACGATCGTTGTTGTGATAGCTTTACGAAGTCCTTTGGATACTTAACTGTACGTACCAGAAGTGTCAGAAACATCCATTGAGTAGTTTTGGAAAAAAAGATAAATTAAAGAGCGTTTCAAAAAATTTAACGATTTTTCAATTTTTTTCAAAGTTTGAGGCCATTTTTCGACCACTTATATTATTTCAATGCTTTTCATTTTGGATTCCCTATATAGACAACTGACAGGACTTTGAGTAAGAAACGTTTAAGAAAAATCGTAGGCGTCGTTTTCGAGAAAAGGGCGTCTCAGAATGTTAAAAAATTGGAAAATACTAGATTTTTGGCATACAATAGTTTATTTCCTTACCATCGAAATCGTATTATTTAGATACCATATGATGGTCCATTAATAGGGCTATCCAGCGACACTTTAGTTCTTTTGGTCCGCTATTACCTAAGGGAGAAATCAAGTTTTTCGCAAGTGCGACAATGTTTTTACTCTTTTTTTTCATTTTTTGAATACTTCCGGTATGGTTATTATTGTCGGAATAGTTCTAATAGCCGGTTTGGGCACTAAAATAGCCACAGGGCTCTGTAATGATATATTACATTATCTGATCAGATAAAATGCCCCTGAGAAATCCTATGTTCAAAAGTGCCAAAAATGCAAAAAATTTAAAATATAGAAAATTAAATTTTAATAATTACATACATATTATACATTGTTAGAATAGTAATTAGGTCAGCTATCTGAATATACAACCTTTTTTTAAAAATCTATTAAAATAAAAAAATAGTAGAGCATTTTCCAAAATTTCACGATTTTTCGACTTTTTTCGATTTTCAGTCCCTTTTTTATCCTATTCCAGACATTTCAAAGTCCTATTGGATGGCTTCATGTCAAATACCTCCCAAAGGACTCTCGATAGAAAAAATTTAAAAAATATTGCAGGTTAAGTTTTCGAGATACAGGCGTCCAAAAACGCTCCAAATCAGAAAATACTTGATTTTCAGCGTGCCATATTTTGCTGTCTGTTCATAGTATCCGTATGAATGGGGTATCATATGATAGTCCAACAATCGTGCCATCAAACGGTACCTTCATTCGTTTAATCCATTGATATCGGACAGAGAAATAGCGTTTTCCCCCAAAATATCCATTTTTTGCATTTTTTTCAAAATATTGAACATTATTTCGACCACTTCCGGTTTGAAGATCCGTGTCGAAATTGCTTTATCAGTTGGTATTGGACTATAACTTCATGTTCCAGAAGTTTCATAAACGTCAATTCTACCATAAAACGAAACCCGAGCTCGCAAAATGGGAAGAAAATTCGAAAAAAATCGGAAAATAAAGGGCGATAACTCTGAATGAAACTTATATTACTGGAATCGGATGGACTTCAGGTATCCAAAAATGTAGGTCAAATTTGAAAATTTTGAAAAATAACAAAAATTGTCTCGTAAACAACATGTTTTCAATTTTCGAACGATAAAAGTCATAGACGAATGTTCGAAATTGAAAAATGTGAGATAGCCATTGTCTCAGAAAAGATTCAGGGATTCCAAAAATGTAATTTGTTTGAAAATGGATAAAGAATTGACGAAACTATGGCCGATTTTCAATTTTTAGAGAAAGTACAAAGTTCGGTCACTTCCGGTATGCGCAGAAATTTCAAAAATATTTTATCAAGTAGCCACCACATGGTTTCCCGATAGAAAAGCTAATTCCAGATCGATATCTGTTTTCGATCATGGAGATCTAGGCCCTCGCGGTAAATAATAATAATAATAATAATAATAATAATTTTAGTAATCTCAATAGGCTTTCAGACGAAAGTCTGAAAGCCTAATAATAATAATTTTAGTAATCTCAATAGGCTTTCAGACGAAAGTCTGAAAGCCTAATAATAATAATAATTTTAACAAAAACAATAGTGTTTCACACAAGCTACGCAGTGTGAAACCCTAATAATAAGAATAACTAGACCTGCATGCAGGAATGACGGGTTTCACTGGTGCCATGTTACCTTTGAACTTGAACTTGTGTCAATTTCGGTGCCACGTTACTCTTGAACATATGTCACTTCCGGTACCAATGAAACCAATATACAGGTTTCCACATAAGAATTGCACACATCAAATAAAATGGAAACAGAATCAAACAAATCCAGCAATATCATTTCATTTTATACATTTGTTACATGTAATTGATCCTGACAAAATTACAGTACTTCCGGTGATAATGTAAATGTTCCATTAGTTTTATGAAATCAGAAATGGCATAAGGCATCACATGGTGAAAATTTTATGTAAATCGAATAATAATTGCCACTTTTATAGACCAAAAACCTTGAAAAGTGACGTGTAGAAAATCGTCTATTTCTCGGCAACCGTACAAGTTAGAAACCATTTTTTGGTATTTATATGACCGTATGGGTTTAATCTATTTGTTGATTGGAATCAAATATCATAATTGTATAAACATTACAAATCAGACTCATTTGAATAAAATATCGGCTTTGAAGGCTTAAAATACAGTTTTTGCCAAAATGACGTTACTTCCGGTGATAATGAAAACTTTAAATTATTTTTTTAACATCGTCTATGACATTAGGCTTCAAAGGGTGAAAATTTTATGAAAATCGAATAATAATTGACACTTTTATGGGCCAAAAACCTTCAAAAGTGACTTTTAGAAAATCGCCTATATCTCGGCAACCGAACAAGTTAGAAACAATTTTATGATATCTTTTTGACCGTATGAGTTTTGTTAATATGTGAATTTAAACCAAAAATTAATTTTATTATTATATGTGACATAATTCTTGGTTGAAAAAAATATCGATTTTAAAAGTTAAAAATTGAGTTTTTGACTAAATGACGTCACTTCCGGAGTCAATTTTAAATTGTAATCAACATGATATGACGCAGACTTGCTTTTTGAATCAAATGATGTCACTTTTGTGAATATCCATTAATAATTGACTATTTTACAGGCAAAATTACGAAAACAGTGACTTATGCAAAACTACCCATTTCTCGGCAACTGCTTATTTTAGAAACTAATTTTAACATACATTCTCTTCGTATGGATTATAGGTCAAATTTGAAAATTTTGAAAAATAACAAAAATTGTCTCGTAAACAACATGTTTTCAATTTTCGAACGCTAAAAGTCATAGACGAATGTTCGAAATCGAAAAATGTGAGATAGCCATTGTCTAAGAAAAGATTCAGGGATTCCAAAAAGGTAATTTGTTTGAAAATGGATAAAGAATTGACAAAACTATGACCAATTTTCAATTTTTAGACAAAATAGAAAGTTCGGTCACTTCCGGTATGCGCAGAAATTTCAAAAATATTTTATCAAGTAGCCACCACATGGTTTCCCGATAGAAAATCTAATTCCAGATCGATATTTGTTTTCGATCATAGAGATCTACGCTCCCGCGGTAAATAATAATAATAATAACTAGATCTGCTACTGTCCCATGCAGATATGAAAGCTTTCATATTCATCGTCACGTGTCATCGATTATATCAAGTATCTCAAATAAAAGGATAAAAATAATAAACTACTAGACCTGCATGCAGGAATGACGGGTTTCACTGGTGCCAAGTTACTCTTAAACATGTCACTTTCGGTGCCAAGTTACACTTGAAGATATGTCACTTCCGGTACCAACGAAACCACTAAACAGGTTTCCAAATTAACATTGCACACAAATAAAATGGACGTAGAATCAACCAATCAATCCAGCAATATCAAGTCATTTTATACATTTGTTACTTGTAAATGATCTTGACAAAATTAAATTACTTCCGGTGTTAATGAAAATGTTCAATTAGTCTTATGAAATCAGAAATGGCATACGATATCATATAGTGACAATTTTATGTAAATCGAATAATAATTGCCACTTTTAAAGACCAAAAAACTTGAAAAGTGACTTGTAGAAAATCTGCTATTTCTCTGCAACCGTACAAGTTAGAAACCATTTTGTGGTATCTGTATGATCGTATGGGTTCATTCTATTTGTTGATTGGCATCAAATACCATAATTTGAAAAAGATTTCAAAACAGACTCATTTGAATAAAATATCTGTTTTGAAGGCAAAAAATTTAGTTTTTGCCAAAATGACGTTACTTCCGGTGATAATGAAAATCTTAAATTACTTGTATGAAATCACAAATGGCATTAGGTATAACATGGTGTAACGTTTATGAAAATCGAATAATAATTGACACTTTTATGGCCCCGAAACCTTCAAAAGTGACCTGTAGAAAACCGTCTATTTCTCGGCAACCGAACAAGTTAGAAACAATTTTATGATATCTATATGACCATATGAGTTGTATTTATATGTGAATTTAAACCAAAAGTTAAAATTATTAATACATATTAAGTTATTCATGGTTGAATAAAACATTGATTTAAAAAGTTTAAAATGCAGTTTTTGACCAAATGACGTCACTTCCGGTGTCAATTTTAAATTGTAATCAACTTGATATGACGCCACATGCTTTTTGAATCAAATGATGTCACTTTTATAAAAATCCAATAATAATTGACTATTTTACAGGCAAAATAACGAAAACAGTGACTTGTACAGAACTGCCCATTTCTTGGGAACTGCTTATATTACAAACTAATTTTAACATACATTTTCTTCGTATGGATTATAGCTACAAGTTTATAAAAGTTACGAAGAAATATTTTAAAATCTGAAAAGCCTGAATAGGTTGTAAATAGGTCAATTTTACACCATTTTTTAGCCATTTAATCGAATTTGCTCGAAAATGAAATCGAAATTGAAAAAACTGCTTCCGACATTTTTTGCGCCCCTTGAAAGGGCACACTCTTTGAGTCAAATAATTTTTCCAAAAAATAATATTTGTTTTCGAAAAATGGTACCTAACTGTCAAAATTGTAGTTTTTGGTAAAATTATGCCACTTCCGGTGCCGACAGATAACTATTCCAGTAATAAAAAAAATGACAATTGAGACAACGAAGCATATGAACTTTGTTTCATACAAATCGAACAATAAAAAATTAATCTAGGACTGAAAAACTGAATTAGCCAATGGCGGCCAAGGAAAATTACTGAGACAAAATTTTTTAACATTTTTGCACTAGGCAGATGATTCTTTAATTCTGGGCACAATACGACTAAAAAATATTCATAAATAAAAATTTTTTTGTAAAATTTTAAATTTACGAAATTTGGCGCCTAATATCTTCGAAGATTTGCCGAAAATCAAAAATCGAAAGAAGCGTAGCTATGTGCCCTGTCTCAGGCTATGCCAAAATGTATCGAAAGTTAAAATCCAATGATTATTGTTAAAATTACTGCAATATTTTCAAAAACGATAACTTCGGTGATTTCGGACATTTCGCATTGTCGCAGAACGTTCAAAATAGCTTTATCCTCTAAGTCACTCCCACTTTCCCAGTAAAACCGAAGAAATCGTAACGATGCGACAAGCAGTTGCTGAGATCTACTCAAAACAAAAGAAGAATAATAATAATAAGAATAACTAGATCTGCTACTGTCCCATGCAGATATGAAAGCTTTCATATTCATCGTCATGTGTCATAGATTATATCAAGTATCTCAAATAAAAGGATAAGAATAACAAACTATCAAAATTGGTCAAAAACTCGCGAAGTTACAAGTCTAAATATAGTATGAAACATTGCATAATCTGAAAACTAAAGGGAAATAACTGATACTTGTGTTGCTGTAATCGGGATGACTTCCCACTTCAAAACTTTCAGAAAAATGAAATGAAAATGGTAAGAAAACATCGAAAAATTAAATGAGAAAACTTTGAACTAAACTAAAAACTTTTGAATCATGTTGATTCCAATTGTTTGAATATTTACGTTAAATATGTAAATTTGGAAAATTATAAAGACATAATTATCAAAATCGGTCAAAACTCACAAAGTTACAAATTTAAATGTAGTGAGAAACATTGCACCCTCGGCAAAAAAATAATCTTTAAACTAAAGGGAAATAACCCAAACTTGTATAGCTGTAATCGGGCTTCCAAAATTAGAGATATGTTATATAATTATGGTTTCCAATATGTTTGGTTATAAGTAGGAAATCGTGACAACTTCTTAAGCATGTTTTAAACAAAGGGTCATAGACTGCAATATACAAGAATGGCACTTTGCAATAAAAAAAAAACTGTTCAAAGCAAGATTTCTATGCAGAAATGAAATAATTAATAGAACCAGAAAAACATTTATCCACTATAATAAATAAGCAACATAGAGAAAATGAAATCAAATTGAATGGTTGTTTAACGTCCTACTGTTTTGCTCCTAAAATGGGCTAATGAAGACGGGCATACGCCATAAAGTGTGCAATGAGGGAAATTTTACCCGGGCAGCGGGTTGGACAGGCGACCATACTCCTTGTCACGTACAACCAAGAAATCGAAACAACGCCAGTTGACTCAATGACAGACGTTATGATACAGAGCGCACGTGCTAACCATTCAGTCACGCAACCTCCCTAAAATCTGCAAATTGCTGACCTACAGATAGAAACATTTCAACCGGGCGAAATCTTCTATTTTATTAGTTTAATTTGCACGGTACCTTTAGTTATCAACCGAATATTACAAAACTTTTAAAAATAAGCTCCCCCTGACCAGCTAAATCGTTCGCAATAAACGTTTTCCCCTTAAAATCGGCAAATTGCTGACTTTAAAGTGAGAAACATTACAACCGGGTGAATTTTTCTGTTTTATCACTTTTACAGTATCTTTGATTACCAACCGATTAGTACAAAACTTTAAAAATAAAAAAAAAAGAGAGAAATGCGGTTTAACGTCCATTCGACACAAACTAGGTCATTTCGGGACTAACATATGTTTTTTAATTTTATTTAAAAACTTCCCTTGCGCGTACTGGTCTTTAGCTGTTGGGAGGAAACTGAATGGCACGGAGAAAATCCACGAGGTTTGACACCATACTCCATGTCACGTGCAATCTCGAAATCGAAACGACGCCCGTTGACTCAATGACAGACGTTACGATACAGCGTGCACATGCTAACCATTCAGCCATTCAGCCTCCCTTAAAAATAAGCTCCCCCTGACCAGCTTAATTGTTCGCAATAAACATTTGCCCTCTAAAATCGGCAAATTGCTGACTTTAAAGTGAGAAACATTATAACCAGGCGAAATTTTATGTTTTAACAGTTTAATTCGCACGGTATTTTAATTACCAACCGATTATTACAAAAGTTTTGAAAATAAGCTCCAACTGACCAGCTTAATCGTATGCAATAAACGTTTGGCCTGAATTGAAAGTTCTGCAACGAGGAAGATCATCTCGATTTTCCGTCATTGTCCCCCCTTGTCAGTGAGGCAGAACGGAGGGCCTGACAAGGACAGCTGTCTAGTCGTTCGGGTGGGACGAAAAACCAAGGTCGCGTGTACACATTGGAGTGCACGTAAAATATCCCTAAGCAGTTGGAATTCGATACTGTTGAATAAGCTCTATACAATGACTAAATGTGCAGATTGTAGTCACACACACTGCATGTTTCGCTTAACAATGAAAGGGTGCCGTTTTCAATGTTCGATCCTTTTATTCTTTTACTCCAGATATTTTGGACTGTTGATCGAAGTTTTCATATAAAAGACTACCGATAAGACTCTTTGTAGAAGAAGCTCCCAAAAAGTATTATGTTGACTTTAAGAGAAAAGAACCTTTAAAGATGCTCCAAATCGTAAACATACGACTTTTTGTTTACAGTACCTTTGATTACCAACCGATTATTACAAAACTTTAAAAATAAAAGAGAAAGAGAGAAATGCGGCTCACCGTCCATTCGACACAAACTAGGTCATTTCGGGACCAACATATGTTTTTTAATTGTATTTATAAACTTCCCTTGCGCGTACGGGTCTTTAGCCGTGGGAGGAAACCGAAGGACACGGAGAAAACCCACGAGGTTGGACACCCTACTCCATGTCACGTGCAACTTGGAAATCGAAACGACGCCGGTTGACTCAATGACAGACGTTACGATACAGCGCGCGTATGCTAACCATTCAGCCTCCCTAAAATCTGGAAATTGCTGACTTATAGCAAGAAACATTTTAACCGGGCGAAATTTTCTGTTTTAACAGTTTAATTCGCACGGTATTTTAATTACCAACCGATTATTACAAAACTTTTGAAAATAAGCGCCAACTGACCAGCTTAATGGTATGCAATAAACGTTTGGCCTGAATTGAAAGTTCTGCAACGAGGAAGATCATCTCGATTTTCCGGCGTGGTCCCCCCTTGTCAGTGAGGCAGAACGGAGGGCCTGACAAGGACAGCTGTCTAGTCGTTCGGGTGGGACAAAAAACCAAGGTCGCGTGTACACATTGGAGTGCACGTAAAATATCCCTAAGCAGTTGGCATTCGATACCGTTGAATAAGCTCTATACAATGACTAAATGTGCAGATTGTAGTCACACACACTATATGTTTCGCTTAACAATGAAAGGGTGCCGTTTTCAATGTTCGATCCTTTTATTCTTCTACTCCAGATATTTTGGACTGTTGATCGAAGTTTTCATATAAAAGACTACCGATAAGACTCTTTGTAGAAGAAGTTCCCAAAAAGTATTATGTTGACTTTAAGAGAAAAGAACCTTTAAAGATGCTCAAAATCGTAAACATACAACTTTTTGGATTTTCGATCTCTTTTTTTCAGCTATCCCTGATATTTAAAAAAAAGATACAACGATTTCACACAACAGGCCAGCTATTACACTCTCGATTAACAAGAGTTTCACCGCCCTCCCTTCATTATAACCGAAGTTATCTTGCCCTAAAGAATCAACAAATCAGCATGCTTATTTCTGCTTACCCTAGGCAGAAAATGCTCATCTTTGAACTCAATCATGACATTGACATAGTGAACTTCTACACCAAGATTGAACATTCTAGCTCAATTAGAAGGAGAGTTATTGTGTTTCAAAGTTTCGGCCCTTCAAATTGCTACTACTTTTCATATTCACTTCAAAATGACAACCATCAATTGACCTAAATCAAAATTCTTCTCTGAACAATTTATAGACCATTTTTCAAGGATTCAGAAAACATAACTCCCGTGTCTGTAAGTAAAATAGCAAAAAAGCCTTAGGGATTTTTCACGTTTCAAGATGGTGGCACTTCCGGTTCGATCAACAAACTTTATATTTTGTGTACAAATCAGTAATTACTTGTCTTGTATCCAAAAGAAAAATCAGGTCATTCTGACCTATATTTCGACTATGCTTTGTCCATTTCGTCGTTCGTAAATTTCGGTGATTTCGGATTCGTAAAACGTTTTGAAAATATATTTAATCAAGTTTCGCACCCCATTTTTTGGGGGGTAGGTCAAAATTTCAGAAAGATCCTACGGATAGATTCTGAGAAATCCGATTTGCAGAAAACACACAAAAAAAAAAATAACTAGATCTGCTACTGTCCCATGCAGATATGAAAGCTTTCATATTCATCGTCATGTGTCATTGATTGTATCAAGTATCCTAAATAAAAGGATAAGAAGAAAAAATTATCAAAATTGGTCAAAAACTCGCGAAGTTACAAGTCTAAATATAGTATGAAACATTGCACCCAGGCATAACAATAATCTGAAAACTAAAGGGAAATACCTTAAACTTGTATTACTGTAATGAGACGGATGAGAAAATGAAATGAAAATGGCGGGAAAAAAAATTAAAAATGACCGCTTGGACAGGCGACCTTACTCCTTGTCACGTACAACCGGGCATTCGAAAACACGTTAGTTAACTCAATGACAGATGCGCGTGCTAACCATTCAGCCACCCACCCCCCCTTTAAAATCAGACACGTGTAATATGTCATATAGGAAAAATAACAAGTGGCTCACAAAAAATGGTAAATTAATGAGTTTAGGTCAAAAGGTTGAGCTACTGTTTTAGAGTATTTTTTTATGTTTTAAAGAGACACGTTAAGGGTTGTTCATACTTAAATGGAAGTTTAATTTTAAAGAGCACATATAATGAGAAAACTAAATTCATTGAGCTTATAAACATTAATTACTATATGCATTTTACGGCAGTTTAACGTCAATCTGATGAAAATTAATTCAGATATCGTCACTCAAAGTCGCAAATATAGACCTCCCGTAAAAACGACTTGGCCAATTATTGAAAACACTCTTAATCCCCTCAGACGCCATTGACGTCACAGTGACCGAATGCATATTCGGGATGTTTATTCCTTAATTACCTATATACACCCGGCGTGTGTATATTCGTTAACGCCTGACTGATTCCTTAATCCCTCTAATTAAAAAACAATTGACTACGGAATAATTTGTTTTGTAATTTAGAATTTGTTTTATAAAGACAGTTGTTGTAGCCATATTCCCCATGTGTTTATTTTTATTAGAATAAGCCGACTGTAAGCCAACAATAATTGGCTTCTGATTGAAACAAGATTGGTGTGAAATTGTTATAGCCGGCGCTACGGACATCTTTTAAGCCGATAGAAATAATCAATTGTTGGCTTTTAAGAAACGAAATGGTTAAAAATAATAATCATTAGGGGTTTGACTGTCGATAGCGTGTATCGATAGTAAAAAGAAACTATCGATAAAAATTGCGATAGTCAAGCAAACTATCGATAGCTTCGATAGTTTGTAATAGCGAAAGTAACATGGCTCAAATTCACTCATATTTGTCGAATAATTACTCTGTACAGTATTTATAACAAAAAGCTCCGTTGTCACTAAAATAGCGTTACACGATCTCAATGTCACATGGAAATCTTCGTCTACTATATTAGGCATGGCTTACTAAGAAATGTGTAAAATGGTTGATTTTGGCGCGAAAAAGCTGAAAATGGTCACGTACGCCAATAACAGACATGCTGAAAGCATGTCGCATATGACAGGAAAGTTGGCTATGCCTTTTTTACAAATTACTAAACTACCAATGTAATATTAATAATATACAATTTTATATAATATAAAGAAAAAAAACCCAACAATTTACTTTATTATTTAATTCACAATCAGAATGCGACGTTACCGTGTACCCGAGATACCAGCTTAGGAGGCTCTTCTATTCGCCCCCCTCCCCTTTTGCCGCACCTTTAGAAGACACATGTTGTTTTTATCTGCATCGTCTTGTGTCGCTTCATTCTGTCGGTTTATTTGTCGATATGACTACCGATAACCGTGTTAAAATATTACGTACTGATTTACGGACTGGAGATGTTGATCAACTAGTGAATTGTAATCTATTCTAGTCACAAATATATAATCAATTATAACTTAAGACGAGAAAGGTCGGCTTTTGAAAATGCTTTGACATATAGTAGCTTACGTGTAAAATTACGAGTTACGCCAGTCAAATGTTAATTGGACCGACAAATACACACGTGTTAACTGGTGGTGTGTATACAGTGAGATATCGTACAGATAGTGATATATTGTATAGATAATGTGTATAGATTATGTGTAGTGCCTGTGACGTCACCAGCCAATCAACCGGATAAAGGTTGTAATTGAAAATTTGAAAACCGTTTTTGGCTGTCTGATGTTTAAACCTTAACATCTCAATTGATTTTAATCAGATTTGAGTGAACTTGACGTAAAATGAATGTAGTAACCCTTATTTATCAATATATGCAATTTAAAATTATTATTTTATGTGGTCTTTAAATAAGACCAATAAAATTAGGATTTAATAATGCCAGACTAATATTAAAATAAAGTTTTCAATTAAGAATAATTAATTATTGGTCTAATGCAATGAAATGCTTTGATTTGACGGATGAAATGAAATGAGTTACCACACTATGTGGCTAAGGCGTTGGCCTGCTAGCCAGGAGGTCGGGTGTTCGATCCCTGCATTGTCCGAGAAAGTTCATCTCGATTTTCTGGCGTGTCCCCCCACCCGCCGTGTACACATTGGAGTGCACGTAAAAGATCCCTTAGCAGTTGGAATTCGATACTGTTGAATAAGCTCTATACGATGACTAAATGTGCAGATTGTAGCCACCCACACTGCATGTTTTGCTTAACAATGAAAGGGTGCCGTTTTCAATGTTCGATCCTTTTGTTCTTCTACTCCTGATATGTTGGATTGTTGATCGATGGTTTTATATAAAAGACTACCAATAAGACTCTTTGTAGAAGAAGTTCCCAAAAAATATTAAGTTGACTTTACGAGAAAGACCTCTAAACATGCTCCAAATTGTAAAAATACGACTTTTTGGATTTTCAATCTCTTTTTTTCGCCTATCCCTGATATTTAAAATAAATGATACAATGATTTCACACAACAGGCTAGCTATTGGACTCTCTATTGACAAAAGTTTCACAGCCCTCCCTTCATTATAACCGAAGTTATCGTGCCCTAAAGAATCAACAAATCAGCATGCCTATCTCTGCTTACCCTAGGCAGAAAATGCTCATCTTTGAACTCAATCATGACATTGACCTAGTGAACGTCTACACCAAGTTTGAACATTCTAGCTCAATTAGAAGGAGAGTTATTGTGTTTCAAATTCTCGGCCCTTCAAATTGCTACTACTTTTCATTTTCAATTCAAAATGGTGACTATCACGTGACCGAAATCAAAATTCTGCTCCCTACGATTTTTGGGCCATCCTTCAAGGATTCAGAAAATATACCTCCCGTGTCTGTAAGTGCAATAGCGCAAAAGTTCTATTGTTTTTTCACGTTTCAAAATGGTGGCACTTCCGGTTCGATCGACAAACTCCATATTTTGTGTAGGAATCAGTAGTTACTTGTCGAGTATCGAAAAAAAATTTTAGGTCATTCTGACCTATATTTCGACGATTTTTTTGAAAATCTTGATCCTTAATTTCACCAAGGGGAGATAATTTAGAAAATTTCTAATTATATTTTTGAAGTCACATTGGTAAGATCTACTTGTATACTAAATTTCATGAAAATCGTACAACTATTAAAGAAGTTGTCAAATTGGTCTAAACTTCCGGTTCGAAATCACAGCGACGAATTTTCGAAATTCGAAAATGTGAAACTGCAGATGAAAACGATTTTTTTCAAGGTATTCAAAGAAAAAAGAATTAGTAAAATCGGTCAAAAAATAACAAAGTTACGACTATGCATTGTCAGTTTTTTCGTTCGTAAAATTCGGTGATTTCGGATTCGTAAAACGTTTTGAAAATATATTTAAACAACGTTCGCACCCCATTTTTGGGGGGGTAGGTCAAAGTTTCAGAAAGATCCCATGGTTAGATTCTGAGAAATCTGATTTGCAGAAAATACACAAAAAAAAAAAATAATAATAATCTTAACAGAAACAATAAGCTTTCATAATAATCTTAACAGAAACAATAAGCTTTCATATGTAATATGAAAGCTTAATAATTTTAACAAAAACAATAGTGTTTCACACAAGCTTCGCAGTGTGAAACCCTAATTAAAATTGGTCTAAAACTCGCGAAGTTACAAGTATGAAACATTGAGTAATCTGAAAACTAAAGGGAAATAACTGATACTTGTGTTGCTGTAATCGGGATGACTTCCCACTTCAAAACTTTCAGAAAAATGAAATGAAAATGGTAAGAAAACATCGAAAAATTAAATGAGATAACTTTGAACAAAACTAAAACAGGTTGAACTCAACTGTTTGAATATGTACGTTAAATATGTAGATTTGGAAAATTATAAAGACATAATATCAAAATCGGTCGAAAACTCACAAAGTTACAAATTTAAATGTAGTGAGAAACATTGCACCCGGGCAAAAAAATAATCTTTAAACTAAAGGGAAATAACTGAAACTTGCATAGCTGTAATCGGGCTTCCAAGATATGTTATATAATTATGGTTTTCAATATGTTCGGTTATAAGTAGGAAATCGTGACGACTTCTTAAGCATGTTTTAAACAAAGGGTCATAGACTGCAATATACAAGAATGGCACTCTGCAATAAAAAAACTGGCCAAAGCAAGATTTCTATGCAGAAATTAAATAATTGCTAGAACCAGAAAAATATTTATCCACTATAATAAATAAGCAACATAGAGAAAATGAAATGAAATTGAATGGGGTTTAACGTCCTACTGTTCTGCGCCTACAATGGGTTAATGTAGACGGGCATACGCCATAAAGTGTGCTATGAGGGAAATTTTACCCGGGCAGCGGCGTTACGGCCTACGAGATTGGACAGGCGACCATACTCCTTGTCACGTACAACCAAGAAATCGAAACAACGCCAGTTGACTCAATGACAGACGTTATGATACAGAGCGCACATGCTAACCATTCAGCCACGCAACCTCCCTAAAATCGGCAAATTGCTGGCCTACAGCGAGAAACATTTCAACCGGGCCAAATTTTCTATTTTAACAGTTTAATTTGCACGGTACCTTTAGTTATCAACCGAACATTACAAAACTTTTAAAAATAAGCTCCCCCTGACCAGCTTAATCGTTCGCAATAAACGTTTGCCCCTTAAAATCGGCAAATTGCTGACTTTAAAGTGAGAAACATTACAACCGGGCGAAATTTTCTGTTTTATCACTTTTACAGTACCTTTGATTACCAACCGATTATAACAAAACTTTAAAAATAAAAGAGAAGGAGAGATATGCGGCCTAACGTCCATTCGACACAAAAAGTAGGTCATTTCCGGACTAACATATGTTTTTTAATTTTATTTAAAAACTCCTTGTGCGTACTGGTCTTTAGCCGTTGGGAGAAAACCGAAGAACACAGAGAAAACCCACGAGGTTGGACATCATACACCATGTCACGTGCAACCTGGAGATCGAAACGACGCCCGTTGACTCAATGACAGACGTTACGATACAGCGTGCACATACTAACCATTCAGTCATTCAGCCTCCCCGAATTCGGAAAATTGCTGACTTATAGCAAGAAACATTTCAACCGGGCGAAATTTTCTGTTTTAACAGTTTAATGTGCACTGTACTTTAATTACCAACCGATTATTACAAAACTTTTGAAAATAAGCTCCAACTGACCAGCTTAATCGTATGCAATAAACGTTTTGCCTGAATTGAAAGTTCTGCACGGAGAAAGTTCATCTCGATTTCCCGGCGTGGTTCCCCTTGTCAGTGAGGCAGAACGGAGGGCCTGACAAGCACAGCTGTCTAGTCGTTCGGATGGGACGAAAAACCAAGGTCCCGTGTACACATTGGAGTGCACGTAAAACATCCCTAAGCAGTTGGAATTCAATACTGTTGAATAAGCTCTATACGATGACTAAATGTGGAGATTGTAGTCACCCACACTGCATGTTTCGCTTAACAATGAAAGGGTGCCGTTTTCAATGTTCGATCCTTTTGTTCTTCTACTCCTGATATGTTGTACTGTTGATCGATGGTTTCATATAAAAGACTACCAATAAGACTCTTTGTAGAAGAAGTTCCCAAAAAATAATAATATTATGTTAAATATGTAGATTTGGAAAATTATAAAGACATAATATCAAAATCGGTCAAAAACACACAAAGTTACAAATTTAAATGTAGTGAGAAACATTGCACCCGGGCAAAAAAATTATCTTTAAACTAAAGGGAAATAACCGAAACTTGTATAGCTGTAATCGGGCTTCCAAGATATGTTATATAATTATGGTTTTCAATATGTTTGGTTATAAGTAGGAAATCGTGACGACTTTTTAAGCATGTTTTAAACAAAGGGTCATAGACTGCAATATACAAGAATGGCACTCTGCAATAAAAAAAACTGGCCAGAGATTTCTATGCAGAAATTAAATAATTGCTAGAACCAGAAAAATATTTGTGCTTTCTGTCCTGGAAGACAATCTTAAAACAAATAACAGACACAAATATTGTTGGTGTGAAAATGTCAATTTATTAAATGACGACTGAAACACAGGTTCTGAGAGTAATTAAATATAATTAGATTGCATTAACGATACATGATTATTAAAACTATCAAGCAATTACCCGAAGAACCTCATGCTTCTGAGGATCAAATAATGGTTGGGCTGAATGGAAACCCATCTAACCGGCCGAGCCCTAAGCAAAGGCAACAGCCACAAATCAACCATAATAAGGGAAGACACTGATCAACAGTAGTAAACCGCCATAAGCAATGGCAAGCAACAAACATATACAAGTAGGATGGAAGATGGGGTGGACGGAGGGCAGTTCCAAACAATTATTCTTTATGACGAACTATCACGAACACCTATCCAAGCAGGATAGAAAACACGCTCTAGTCCCAGTGGCGGGAAACGATCAGCGCGCCACCGGAAATCGTACGGGCTATCTCCCGTATGTAAACAATAACACAGAGTCGGACATAGCACAAACTTTATTATCACGATAATGTATTTTTGTGCTTTCTGTCCTGGAAGACAATCTTAAAACAAATAACAGACACAAATATTGTTGGTGTGAAAATGTCAATTTATTAAATGACGACTGAAACACAGGTTCTGAGAGTATTTAAATATAATTAGATTGCATTAACGATACATGATTATTAAAACTATCAAGCAATTACCCGAAGAACCTCATGCTTCTGAGGATCAAATAATGGTTGGGCTGAATGGAAACCCATCTAACCGGCCAGACACAGCTCTAACCGATTTCGATTGAGCTGTCGTGCCCAACAACAGACACATCACACCAACAAAAGTAACTAAGAATGCGCAACTTATTGGTATGAAAATTTTACACAAATTAATACTTATTTAGAGTATTATAATAGAATCGACAATCAAGGATGGACAGCAAGTAAAACTGATACTTTCGTAAGATTGACATGGTATAAGGTAATGAAACATTGGTAAAAACATAAAACAAGATCTATATAGGATAATATAAGATCTATATAGAATAATACAACTAAATCAAAGATGGACGGCATGTAAAATAACAATAAGGTAAGATTGACATGGCATGCGAAAAAGGGATATCCATGAAACATAAGACAAGATCTATTATAATAATACGACAAAATCAAGGATGGATGGCATGCAAAATGACAATATAGTAATGTTGACAATTAACAAGGTAAATGAGACAATAGTCGAACAACTGACTAAACATGCAATCAATATACTAACTAGGTGAAATTAACAATTGCACATAATTTAAACATGTGACAAATGAGGGTAACCCTGTCATTGTTGGCAACCGTTACATTAAATTTAAAGGCTGACCAGAAACATGATTAAGCTTGACTAGAGTACGATTGAATAAAAACTATGTAAACAAAATAAACAGCAATGGAGTATAGTATGCTTCAATATGACAGATACAAACATAGTAACACTAACTAACTTGAATAAACTACATGAAACCAATGACTAGGTTATGACATTGTCCGTGACTACACTGTAACAATGTAATTACTAAACATGCATCTTTGAATACACATTATACATAAATACAAGAGAAATAATAAACAATAATCGCAGGTACATGTACCTAGACCACCAATTTGAATGTGTCACAACCCTGAAATGATATCCCACCAACCAAGTACCAATAAGGGCCAAGTATAACTTTGAGAAATACGTGAAGAGTAAGCCAGTCTAAACACTGTGCTTATCCAAATTTTTCTTGCTAACCGACCCTAAATTGTGTTTATAATCGACTCTACCTATTAAGTTCGCCTAATATTTAGCGAGAACACTTACAAAAGTAACTCAGGTAATCTTATATATGACTGCACAGCATTACTTTTCCAACGCCCCATCACCTTAATAACATCTTCCGAATAACCTTTCATGAAAGCTGAGGTGGCGGCACCTATCCGAAAAGAATGGAGTTTAAACCTGGTTGTGTCCAGACCCAAGAAAGCAATTATTCTGTTTAGTCGAGAATTGACAAAAGTATACGATACCGGAGATTTGTCGGAAAACTGAAATAACGGACCCACTGTGTGTGGACAACCTCGCATGTAGGCTAATACAAGGCAAGGTGCACAAGATATTGATATAGCAGAATGACAATGGCAGCGAAGAATGAGTGTGAGTGGCGTTTTATCGGGTTTATGTTTGATATTTTCCATCAAAATCTCCATATGCGACAATTGTTTTGCCGTAAATAAAAATTTTACATTCCTAGTGTGGATCACATTGTGCGACCCCCCCTCAGATTTGAAAACTAATTCCCCCATCCGGAAAAACCCAGCAAAGGCTAGTGAGAAAATTGCTTTTAACAAAATTTGGTGGGCTCTTATGGAAATGACAATTGGGATTGCAGATAATAACTGATTTAGAATAGTGCTAGTAATAGGCAGACGTGATGGAGACGAAATGTGGCTTTTTCGGGCGCCTTTGAGCAGATTTTTTAACAAAAAGGAGTTAATTGAATCTGAGTAACCGAGGGATTTTTGTACAAATGCCAACACTGAAGCTTGAGTAGCAATGGTACTGGGTGAAAAACCTGTCTCAAATAAATGTGCTAGATAATTAATGATTAGAATATTTGGTAATGGAAATGAAGGATTTAAGTTTCTTAGAGAGCAAAATGCAGTAAACTTTTCCCAAGCCCTCGCATACGACGATCTAGATGAAGGAGCCAGACACGCACCTAACAAGCGTACCGCCGTAGGTGTCAGATCTTCAAATAGGTTGGGTCCAGTTGTTGTGGGATTGCATCCAACCAGGGCGCCCAGGCTCTGGCCAACTGAAATTGAAAACGTGACAAACAATCAGCCACTAGATTCGACTTTCCAGAAATGTGTTTAGCTCTGATTAAAATGTTAAATTTAATAGCTATTGCAACTAATCGTCGTAACAAGGACATAAGTAGGGGGCATTTTGACGAAGATTTATTAATTACAAACACAATTGCTTCATTATCTGTTAATAGCAGAACCTTATGATTTTTTAGTAAGTGGCCCCAATGTTCAATAGCCAAAACAATGGGAAACAGCTCTAAAACACTAATATTCAGACTTTCCATGCCAGAGGGCCAGGATCCAAAAAACCATTGCGAACCTAACACTGCCGCATAGCCTTTAGATTGTGCCGCATCCGAAAAAAGTTTAATGTGATCCGAGCCCACCCAGGCATCGTTTAAAAACATGCATCGACCATTAAAACTTTGCATGAATCGGTACCAAACTTTCAAGTCTGCCATAGCTGCATTTGTTAAACGAATCATGTAATAATTTTTCTTAACACCTATCGTTAGGTCATACAATCGTCGTAAAAAAACACGGCCTGGAACTACTACCAGGGTTGCAAAATTTAGAAGGCCCAGCAACGATTGTAACTGTTTCAATGATATCTTATTTCGAGTTAGACTATCTTGAAGCGCCTGGCGAATTTTTACCACTTTATCTTCCGGTAAACGAAAGATCATATCCTGAGAATCGACCTCTATCCCGTAAATGGTAATTTTATTAGTTGGAAGGACAGTTTTTGAAGATTTAATCGGAACTGCCAAATGGCTAGCAATATCCAGAAAAGTTTGTAAAGATTCAGAGCATTTGTTCGTATTTTTTGGACCTATAAAAAAGAAGTCATCTATCATGTGGCTAAGGTGGGCATTGTAATGAAACTCCATGACCCATTGCAAGGCTGAACTAAACCTTTCAAACGTCTGACAGCTCATACTCAAACCCATCGGAAGGCACATATCAGCAAAATAATACGTTGATCCCCCAATTTGAACCGTAAAACCTAAAAGCTCATAGTCATTAGGATGAATGGGAAGTAAGCGGTATGCATTTTCGATATCTGCTTTTGCCATCAAAGCCCCTCTCCCCATTTTCTTAACTAATTGAACAACGTTATCAATTGAATCATAAGAAACTAAAGTAAATGGTTCATCGATGCCTGCATTAATGGAATCTCCTAGAGGGAATGAGAGATCATGGATTAACCGAAATGTTCCTTTTTCCTGCTTGGGGATAACCCCCAATGGCGAGCACCGTAAATTTTTAAAAGGTGGATCCAAGAAGGGGCCCATAATTCTGCCTTCTGTTAGCTCATCGTTTAGTTTTTTAAATAAAATATCAATGTTTTTAGTGCAGGATGAATGATTCCTGGAAACATAAAAGGATCTAACACCTGAGAAAGGAATACGAAAGCCTTGAGCAAAACCCTGACACAAAAATTCTGTCTCTTCGGAATCATATCCTGATAATAAATTGCGAAGATTGTTAACTAGAACTGGGGTTGGTACTCTTTCTGGTGGTTGGACCAGTTTTACGAAAGGAATAATTTTTGGGGGGTACAATTTCAGGGTTGGCAAGTACCGGTGGATTTGATTTTCCAGGAGGGGCAACAGTGAGTGGTTGAGGTATCTGCGCAGCCATGCGAGGCAAATTTTGGGAACTCCTTTGGGGCAGAGTCATTCTTGGATGCAAGTATGTGCGGTTTGGCATTGAGGTAGACTGGGGGCGTATTTGCTGTCTAAGCTGAGGGTAATCAGTCAGACTTCGTGAACCCCGGGCAAAACATCGTGACTGTGGATGGTCGTATCCGCAATTCCCACAAATGTGAGGGAAGATACAGTGGTGCCGTCTACAACCTCTTGGACCATTAAATTCCCAGCAAACCCCCTGTCTCCCAGACGATCGTTTCGCACCTTTGTCCTGGAGCTAAGGGCCTGGAAGCTTGCAAGCCATGTAAGGTTGTAGCCCGTAACCAAATGTCTGCATTTATTTGGTCCCAAGGCCAAAGCTGTAGCTGACGTAGACGCCGAAATTGAGAATCGTAAAAATTAAAGCTTTGGATGCCATAAGTCTGTGCCAACTCGGTCATTAGCGCTGAGTAGCTCAGTAGGGCAGAGGCCGTTTGCGGTTCTTTTTTAATAATGATATCCATAAATATTGCGAAGGCCCTCTGCCACTGAGCAAAATTTAACGTTTTGGACTTTTGGGCGGATGAAATTTTTAGCAATGGTTCATCCTCTCCCTCCACAATATTCAGCGCTAACTGAGTGGACCCAGACTCGGTAATAAAGATGCAAATTCAATAAATATATTTGACCATATGTTTGATTTAATCTTGTCTGACACATGACAAGATATAGACGGCGTTGATGAAGCAGCTTCAATACCTGGCAACTGTTGTGGATTGACTGGATTACTGGTACTAGCAAACAAGTCAGCTGCATTAACTTCGAAGATTGAGGTACTGGGTCTTGAATCATCCTGGGGCATAGGCGCCGATGTGGGCGCTGCAGTAGATGAGGCAGTTGGCAGCGTGGTAGATCCTGTCGAAAGCGTTGTTGGGGGTTGGGGAACTATCAATCCTCTCTCCAACATCTTTTGCAATATAATGTCTGATAACCTGTCCTCCGCTGACGTCATACAGGTTACTTTTGTTGAGGTTGATGCGCTGTCATCAATACAACCTGTTGTTGTGTTGTCTTCTTCCTCGCTGGTGGCAATATCAACAGGCCTTCTCCTCTTAGACATGATGAAACTGAAAAAGAAAATGATTGACATAGCAAATGACCAAGCAGGTCTAGAAAAAATTGACCAAGCCTGTCTAAAAGGCAGGTGACTTAGCAAGTCTAAAATAACAAGTGACCAAGCAAGTCTAAAATAACAAGTGACCAAGCAAGTTTTAATTAACAAGTGACCAAGCAGGTCGAGAACAAGTACTGACCAAGCAGGTCTACAATTAACTACTGACCAAGCAGGTCTAAAAATAACTATTGACCAAGCAGGTCGGATTACACTTTACCCTGTGTGGTGTGTAACTAGAAACCAAGCAGGTCTAATTAACAAGTGACCAATGCAAGTTGGTCTATCTTAGCATGTGAGCAGCAGATTTTGTGATAATGCAGGTCAGACAAACAACCCAACTCTAGAATAATTACCCCACCTTTAAAACACTGCTAATCTCACTCACTTGGGTAGCAGTGAATTAGCTTGAATAAAGTAAACATACCCTTTGGTGGAACCAGCGAACATGACGTAGCACAGCATCTCTCAAACTTTTAAGAAATAAGAAATTGCCTGTTTGGTCAGACAAATGAATACCATCGTCACCATAGATATGTGCCACTGGATTCCACAGCCCTGATCGATGTCTCCAAAAATTAATGTTGGTGAAATTTACACAGTGAGCACTGAGTATCAAATTTGTCTCTCGAATTTTACTATTAAAGTTATGACACGGCTCAGCAATTGGCTAATTACCACAAATTGCGGATGAAAATCTTCTAATAAGCGCTGGGCATAATCTAAAATATAAGATGCTACCCTTGCAGGAGTCCTCAACCCATTCGATAAATCATTAGATCCGACATGAATAATAATGATATCTGCGTTTCTAAACCGATAAGAATTATGTCCCAGCCGATGGAACGGATCGTGACTGACCAGCAAACCTCCGTTCCCCCAACATACAACATGGCAGCTCCGAGCATCTAAGCCTAAATTTGCGTAATTTTCTTTATGCTCCATGAACTGCCTCAAACGCTTGACATATGAGGATCCATAAAGCACTACCTTAAGGGGTCTAAGCGACACCCCTTCCACCGCGGATTTTTCCATAATGAATTGTCTAAGCTGATGCCAAAGGAAACAGAATCGCCATTTTTAAACACGCTATGCACGGCAGAGGAAATAGTGTGATGAACTACAATAAACCGCAATAACAAAAGGGGGCTAAAGCATAGACCCTCACATAAATACAGAAAATAAACAGTGATAGTACGTACAATTAAACTTCCCACACACTTGAAATAAACAGTTCCAAACAATTATTCTTTATGACGAACTATCACGAACACCTATCCAAGCAGGATAGAAAACACGCTCTAGTCCCAGTGGCGGGAAACGATCAGCGCGCCACCGGAAATCGTACGGGCTATCTCCCGTATGTAAACAATAACACAGAGTCGGACATAGCACAAACTTTATTATCACGATAATGTATTTTTATCCACTATAATAAATAAGCAACATAGAGAAAATGAAATGAAATTGAATGGGGTTTAACGTCCTACTGTTCTGCTCCTACAATGGGCTAATGAAGACGGGCATACGCCATAATGTGTGCAATGAGGGAAATTTTACCCGGGCAGCGGCGTTACGGCCTACGAGGTTGGTAAGGCGACCATACTCCTTGTCACGTACAACCAAGAAATCGAAACAAGGACAGTTGACTCAATGACAGACGTTATGATACAGAGCGCACGTGCTAACCATTCAGCCACGCAACCTCCCTAAAATCGTCAAATTGCTGACCTACAGCGAGAAACATTTCAACCGGGCCAAATTTTCTATTTTAACAGTTTAATTTGCTCGGTACCTTTAGTTATCAACCGAATATTACAAAACTTTTAAAAATAAGCTCCCCCTGACCAGCTTAATCGTTCCCAATAAACGTTTGCCCGTTAAAATCGACAATTATTACAAAACTTTTAAAAATAAGCTCCCCCTGACCACCTTAATCGTTCGCAATAAACGTTTGCCCCTTAAAATCGACAAATGGCTGAATTTAAAGTGAGAAACATTACAACCGGGCCAAATTTTCTGTTTTATCACTTTAACAGTACCTTTGATTACCAACCGATTATTACAAAACTTTAAAAAGAGAAAGAGAGAAATGCTGCCTAACGTCCATTCGACACAAATTAGGTCATTTCGGGACTAACATATGCTTTTTAATTTTATTTAAAAACTCCCCTTGCACGCACTGGTCTTTAGCCGTTGGGAGGAAACCGAAGAACACGGAGAAAACCCACGAGGTTGGACATCATACACCATGTCACGTGCAACCTGGAGATCGAAACGACGCCCGTTGACTCAATGACAAAGGTTACGATACAGCGAGCACATGCTAACCATTCTGCCATCCAGCCTCCCTGAATTCGGAAAATTGCTGACTTATAGCAAGAAACATTTCAACCGGGCGAAATTTTCTGTTTTAACAGTTTAATGTGCACGGTATTTAATTACCAACCGATTATTACAAAACTTTTGAAAATAAGCTCCAACTGACCAGCTTAATCGTATGCAATAAACGTTTTGCCTGAATTGAAAGTTCTGCACAGAGAAAGTTCATCTCGATTTCCCGGCGTGGTTCCCTTGTCTGTAAGGCAGAACGGAGGGCCTGACAAGCACAGCTGTCTAGTCCTTCGGATGGGACGAAAAACCAAGGTCCCGTGTACACATTGGAGTGCACGTAAAATATCCCTAAGCAGTTGGAATTCGATACTGTTGAATAAGCTCTATACGATGACTAAATGCGTAGATTGTAGTCACCCACACTTCATCTTTCGCTCAACAATGAAAGGGTGCTGTTTTCAATGTTCGATCCTTTTGTTCTTCTACACCTGATATGTTGGACTGTTGATCGATGGTTTCATATAAAAGACTACCAATAAGACTCTTTGTAGAAGAAGTTCCCAAAAAATAGTATGTTGACTTTACGAGAAAGACCTCTAAACATGCTCCAAATTGTAAAAATACGACTTTTTGGATTTTCAATCTCTTTTTTTCGGCTATCCCTGATATTTAAAAAAAATGATACAATCATTTCACACAACAGGCTACCTATTAGACTCTCTATTGACAAAAGTTTCACCGCCCTCCCTTGATTATAACCGAAGTTATCGTGCCCTAAAGAATCAACAAATCAGCATGCTTATCTCTGCTTACCCTAAGCAGAAAATGCTCATCTTTGAACTCAATCATAACATTGACCTAGTGAACGTCTACACCAAGTTTGAACATTGTAGCTTAATTAGAAGGAGAGTTATTGTGTTCCGAAGTCCTGGCCTTTCAAATTGCTTCTATTTTTCATTTTCAATTCAAAATTGTGACCATCACATGACCGAAATCAAAATTCTGATCCGATAGATTTTTAGGCATTCCTTCAAGGATTCCGAAAATATAATTCCCGAGTCTGTAAGTAAAATAGCAAAAAAGCCTTTTTGATTTTTCACGTTTAAAGATGGTGGCACTTCCGGTTCGATCGACAAACTCCATATTTTGTGTACGAATCAGTAATTCCTTGTCTAGTATCGAAAAAAAAAATTAGGTCATTCTGACCTATATTTCGACGATTTTTTTGAAAACTTTGATCCTTAATTTCACCAAGGGGAGATAATTTAGAAAATTTCCAATTATATTTTTGAAGTCACATCGGTAAGATCTACTTGTATACTAAATTTCATGAAAATCGTACAACTATTAAAGAAGTTGTCAAATTGGTCTAAACTTCCGGTTCGAAATCACAGCGACGAATTTTCGAAATTCGAAAATGTGAAACTGCAGATGAAAATGATTTTTTTCAAGGTATTCAAAGAAAAAAGAATTAGTAAAATCGGTCAAAAAATAACAAAGTTACGACTATGCATTGTCAGTTTTTTCGTTCGTAAAATTCGGTGATTTCGGATTCGTAAAACGTTTTGAAAATATATTTAAACAACGTTCGCACCCCATTTTTGGGGGGGTAGGTCAAAGTTTTAGAAAGATCCCATGGTTAGATTCTGAGAAATCCGATTTGCAGAAAATACACAAAAAAAAAAATAATAATAATCTTAACAGAAACAATAAGCTTTCATATGTAATATGAAAGCTTAATAATAATAATAATTTTAGTAATCTCAATAGGCTTTCAGACGAAAGTCTGAAAGCTTAACTAGATCTGCTACTGTCCCATGCAGATATGAAAGCTTTCATATTCATCGTCACGTGTCATCGATTATATCAAGTATCTCAAATAAAAGGATAAGAATAACAAACTATCAAAATTGGTCAAAAACTCGCGAAGTCTAAATATAGTATGAAACATTGAGTAATCTGAAAACTAAAGGGAAATAACTGATACTTGTGTTGCTGTAATCGGGATGACTCCCGACTTCAAAACTTTCAGAAAAATGAAATGAAAATGGTAAGAAAACATCGAAAAATTAAATGAAATAACTTTGAACAAAACTAAAACTTTTTGAATCAGGTTGAACTCAACTGTTTGAATATGTACGTTAAATATGAAGATTTGGAAAATTATAAAGACATAATATCAAAATCGGCCAAAAATTTCATGAAAATCGTACAACTATTAAAGAAGTTGTCAAATTGGTCTAAACTTCCGGTTCGAAATCACAGCGACGAATTTTCGAAATTCGAAAATGTGAAACTGCAGATGAAAATGATTTTTTTCAAGGTATTCAAAGAAAAAAGAATTAGTAAAATCGGTCAAAAAATAACAAAGTTACGACTATGCATTGTCAGTTTTTTCGTTCGTAAAATTCGGTGATTTCGGATTCGTAAAACGTTTTGAAAATATATTTAAACAACGTTCGCACCCCATTTTTGGGGGGGTAGGTCAAAGTTTTAGAAAGATCCCATGGTTAGATTCTGAGAAATCCGATTTGCAGAAAATACACAAAAAAAAAAATAATAATAATCTTAACAGAAACAATAAGCTTTCATATGTAATATGAAAGCTTAATAATAATAATAATTTTAGTAATCTCAATAGGCTTTCAGACGAAAGTCTGAAAGCTTAACTAGATCTGCTACTGTCCCATGCAGATATGAAAGCTTTCATATTCATCGTCACGTGTCATCGATTATATCAAGTATCTCAAATAAAAGGATAAGAATAACAAACTATCAAAATTGGTCAAAAACTCGCGAAGTCTAAATATAGTATGAAACATTGAGTAATCTGAAAACTAAAGGGAAATAACTGATACTTGTGTTGCTGTAATCGGGATGACTCCCGACTTCAAAACTTTCAGAAAAATGAAATGAAAATGGTAAGAAAACATCGAAAAATTAAATGAAATAACTTTGAACAAAACTAAAACTTTTTGAATCAGGTTGAACTCAACTGTTTGAATATGTACGTTAAATATGAAGATTTGGAAAATTATAAAGACATAATATCAAAATCGGCCAAAAACTCACAAAGTTACAAATTTAAATGTAGTGAGAAACATTGCACCCTCGGCAAAAAAATAATCTTTAAACTAAAGTGAAATAACTGAAACTTGTATAGCTGTAATCGGGCTTCCAAGATATGTTATATAATTATGGTTTCCAATATGTTCGGTTATAAGTAGGAAATCGTGACGACTTCTTAAAGTTGGGTTCCCAGATAAGTATTTATCGGGTGGTCATTGCCTATAAAAGTATGGCAATTTTGGTATATATGGAAAGAAGAGATATCCAATCTTACTAGAAAAATACTGGATTCCCTGAAAAACACTCATGGAGCGTAAACAGGACAAAAATGTAAGGGGTTCCCTTAATAGTCAACCCCACGAATAAGGGTACCTGCACGCTTGGCGTTGAAGGCTGCACGCGAACTTGAGTGATTTGTGTACATTTTGAAAAACTTTATGAAGAGTTAGAGATACAACAATTTCTGGGGTAAAAATCACGGAAAAAGACGCATGCAGTGGATAATCCGAGAATTTAATTAGGATTCTATATTTGTAGTAAATAGTCAGCACTTACAGACAACATCGTCTTGTGTATGCAATGCATTCTCCCCTGTCGTCTGCCACCGTTGCCATTGGTTACGGCGAGGGGTAATCGCCTGACGCAAACATGGTCTCTTTCGATAGATTTTTATAGCAGGCTATTCTCGTCAATAAAAATGTTATGAGAACGATTTGAAGCAAAATTATGATAAGATAATTAGTTTGAATATGTTTTTAATTCAAATATATCATCAAATCACCCAGTTTGTATCCGGGAACCCAACTTTAAGCATATTTTAAACAAAGGGTCATAGACTGCAATATACAAGAATGGCACTCTGCAATAAAAAAAAATGGCCAAAGCAAGATTTCTATGCAGAAATTAAATAATTGCTAGAACCAAAAAAATATTTATCCACTATAATAAATAAGCAACATAGAGAAAATGAAATGAAATTGAATGGGGTTTAACGTCCTACTGTTCTGCTCCTACAATGGGCTAATGAAGACGGGCATACGCCATAAAGTGTGCAATGAGGGAAATTTTACCCGGGCAGCGGCGTTACGGCCTACGAGGTTGGACAGGCGACCATACTCCTTGTCACGCACAACCAAGAAATCGAAACAACGCCAGTTGACTCAATGACAGACGTTATGATACAGAGCGCACGTGCTAACCATTCAGCCACGCAACCTCCCTTAAATCGGCAAATTGCTGACCTACAGCGAGAAACATTTCAACTGGGCCAAATTTTCTATTTTAACAGTTTAATTTGCACGGTACCTTTAGTTATCAACCGATTATTACAAAACTTTTAAAAATAAGCTCCCCCTGACCACCTTAATCGTTCGCAATAAACGTTTGCCCCTTAAAATCGACAAATTGCTGACTTTAAAGGGAGAAACATTACAACCGGGCCAAATTTTCTGTTTTATCACGTTGACAGTACCTTTGATTACCAACCGATTATTACAAAACTTTAAAAATAAAAGAGAAAGAGAGAAATGCGGCCTAACGTCCATTCGACACAAACTAGGTCATTTCGGGACTAACATATGTTTTTTTAACTTTATTTACAAACTCCCCTTGCGCGTACTGGTCTTTAGCCGTTGGGAGGAAATCGAAGAACACAGAGAAAACCCACGAGGTTGGACATCATACACCATGTCACGTGCAACCTGGAGATCGAAACGACGCCCGTTGACTCAATGACAGACGTTACGATACAGCGCGCACATGCTAACCATTCAGCCTCCCTGAATTCGGAAAATTGCTGACTTATAGCAAGAAACATTTCAACCGGGCGAAATTTTCTGTTTTAACAGTTTAATGTGCACGGTACTTTAATTACCAACCGATTATTACAAAACTTTTGAAAATAAGCTCCAACTGACCAGCTTAATCGTATGCAATAAACGTTTTGCCTGAATTGAAAGTTCTGCACGGAGAAAGTTCATCTCGATTTCCCGGCGTGGTTCCCCTTGTCAGTGAGGCAGGACGGAGGGCCTGACAAGCACAGCTGTATAGTCGTTCGGATGGGACGAAAAACCAAGGTCCCGTGTACACATTGGAGTGCACGTAAAATATCCCTAAGCAGTTGGAATTCGATACTGTTGAATAAGCTCTATACGATGACTAAATGCGTAGATTGTAGTCACCCACACTGCATGTTTCGCTTAACAATGAAAGGGTGCCGTATTCAATGTTCGATCCTTTTGTTCTTCTACTCCTGATATGTTGGACTGTTGATGGATGGTTTCATATAAAAGACTACCAATAAGACTCTTTGTAGAAGAAGTACCCCAAAAATAGTATGTTGACTTTACGAGAAAGACGGCTAAACATGCTCCAAATTGTAAAAATACGACTTTTTGGATTTTCAATCTCTTTTTTTTCAGCTATCCCTGATATTTAAAAAAAATGATACAATGATTTCAAACAACAGGCTAGCTATTACACTCTCAGTTGACAAAAGTTTCACCGCCCTCCCTTCATTATAACCGAAGTTATCGTGCCCTAAAGAATCAACAAATCAGCATGCTTATCTCTGCTTACCCTAAGCAGAAAATGCTCATCTTTGAACTCAATCATGACATTGACCTAGTGAACGTCTACACCAAGTTTGAACATTCTAGCTTAATTAGAAGGAGAGTTATTGTATTCCAAAGTCCCGGTCCTTCAAATTGCTTCTATTTTTCATTTTCAATTCAAAATGGTGACCATCACGTGACCGAAATCAAAATTCGGATCGGACAGATATTTAGGCATTCCTTCAAGGATTCAGAAAATATAACTCCTGAGTCTGTAAGAAAAATAGCAAAAAAGCCTTTTTGATTTTTCACGTTTAAAGATGGTGGCACTTCCGGTCCGATCGACAAACTCCATATTTTGTGTACGAATTAGTAATTACTTCTCTAGTATTCAAAAAAAAAAATTAGGTCATTCTGACCTATATTTCGACGATTTTTTTGAAAACTTTGATCCTTAATTTCACAAAGGGGAGATAATTTAGAAAATTTCCAAGGACATCATTGAAATTGCATTGGCAAGATCTACTAACATTCTAAATTTCACGAAAATCGCACAACTATTAAAGAAGTTGTCAAATTGGTATTAACTTCCGGTTCGAAATGACAGCGACGAATTTTCGAAATTCGAAAATCCGAAATTGCAGATTTGAAGTAAATGTTTCAAGATACTCAAAGAAAAAAGAATTAGTAAAATCGGTCAAAGAATAACAAAGTTACGACTATGCATTGTCAGTTTTTTCGTTCGTAAAATTCGGTGATTTCGGATTCGTAAAACGTTTTGAAAATATATTTAATCAAGGTTCGCACCCCATTTTTGGGGGGGTAGGTCAAAATTTCGGAAAGATCCTATGGATAGATTCTGAGAAATCCGATTTGCAGAAAACACACACAAAAAAAAATAATAATAATAACTTTAACAGAAACAATAAGCTTTCATATGTAATACATATGAAAGCTTAATAAGAATAATAATTTTAACAAAAACAATAGTGTTTCACACAAGCTACGCAGTGTGAAACCCTAACTAGACCTGCAGACCTGCAGTGCTGAACCGGCTTTCAGGAATCAGGCAGGAAGTGCGTCATACAATAGCCGATCCATCGAGCTACCAAACGATACTGTAGTTGTTATGATTCAGTGACACCCTCTATCAGATTTTTAAGTAATATTTGCTTGCGAATACACCAGTCAAAATTGTATAATCTGGCAAAATTACTTCACTACCGGTGCTAAAAGAAATCATTATCGGTAACAAATAAGTTGAGAATTCGCAATTGAAAATTGTTTTATACACACCAGGCAATAAATAATAAACTTGGTACCCATAAACTGAAATTAAAAAAGGTAAAAAACTTAACGGGAGACAAAATATATCTCAAATTAACCGGCACTACCGAGATGAGAGAAATGGGGTTTAACGTCGAATAGACACAAACTATGTCATTTCGGGACTAGCATGGTTTAATTTTATATCAATAATTCCTGTGTAAAATATCATCAAAAAGTAAAAGGTTTTCGTAAAGGAATTAATTTTTTTCAAAATATCGGACATTTTTTCGACTTCTTCCGGTTTTACGATCGTTGTTGTGATAGCTTTTCGAAGTTCTTTGGATACTTAACTTTACGTACCAGAAGTGTCAGAAACATCCATTTAGTAGTTTGGGAAAAAAAGATAAATTAAAGAGCGTTTCCAAAAATTTAACGATTTTTCAATTTTTTTCAAAGTTTGAGGACATTTTTGGACCACTTATATTATTTCAACGCTTTTTATTTTGGATTCACTATATAGACAACCGATAGGACTTTGAGTAAGAAAAGTTTAAGAAAAATCTGTGGCGTCGTTTTCGAGAAAAGGGCGTCTCAGAATGTTAAAAAATCGGAAAATACTAGATTTTTGGCATACAATAATTTATTTCCTTAACATCGAAATCGTATTATTTAGATAACATATGATGGTCCATTAATAGGGCTATCCAGCGACACTTTAGTTCTTTTGGTCCGCTATTACCTAAGGGAGAAATCAAGTTTTTCGCAAGTGCGACAATGTTTTTGACCTTTTTTTTTTCATTTTTTGAATACTTCCGGTATGGTTATTATTGTCGGAAAAGTTTTAATAGCCGGTTTGGGCACTAAAATAGCCACAGGGCTCTGTCATGATATATTACATTATCTGATCAGATAAAATGCCCCTGAGAAATCCTATGTTCAAAAAATCCAAAAACGCAAAAAATTTAAAATATCGAAAATTAAATTTCAATAACTACATGCATATTATATATCGTTAGAATCATAATTAGGTCACCTTTCTGAATATACAACCTTTTTTTGAAAATCTCTTAAAATAAAAAAATAGTAGAGCATTTTCCCAAATTTCACGATTTTTCGACTTTTTTTGATTTTCAGTCCGTTATTTCACCTATTCCAGATATTTCAAAGTCGTAATGGGATGTTTCGTACACAAGACTACCACAAGGTCTCTCGATAGAGAAAGTTTCATAAAAATCTGTGGAGCAGTTTTCGAGATACAGGCATCCAAAAACGCTCCAAATCAGAAAATACTTGATTTTCAGCGTGCCATATTTTGCTGCCTGCTCATCGTATCCGCACGAATTGGGTATCATACGATAGCACAATCCTAGTGCAATCCTAGTGCAGAGCATTTTAACGACCTTTAATTTCATTAAGTAACCCTTTCATGCTCATCATAACAGGGTTTCACTTTCTATGATTATATCTTGTGGAGTGTGTTCTTAAAGTATTAGAAATGAATACAGATTCTTTGAATAGATCTTTAACACTTTCTTTCAGGAGCAATAACAGCAACAAGTAAACAACTTATAACTTCCTATAAATCGGCCCTTCAACTAGCTAGTATATAGGTTCCCTAAGCTAGTCTCCCCAACTATCATTAATCGTACATACATTTCTCTCTTTATATAAATTAGTTACTTACTATTAGTTACTATGAAAGTATTAAAGCCATTTAACTGATCAGATCAACCACTTTAGTTGCCATAATTTAAATCGAGTGACCATTTGCTGTCTGCTTCATCCGACTTACCAAGCATTAATGTATATTGAAATATAGATTTGAAATTAAAAATAGAATCAAACAATAATAAAGTAACATGTTACCTATACATTAATCATATGTATCCACCCTACTTCAAACAAAAACATGTTTTAAATATTACTGCAATCAAAATCCTTATTTTTCCACTAATCAGAAATAACATAATCTATAACTACTTTCACGATAATAATTTTTATTGCTGTACAAAGGATTCATGTAAGGCCTAAAATATCTAGGGACTTGTGCAGGTGGATCTTCTGAACAAACGCCTACGTAATCTTGGGTGTTGACTGCTGGTGCTTTTTGCACTAAAACTTGGAACAACTTGCATTGCTGCAACCGCAGCGTGGCTTTTGGCAGGATAACATATTGTTTCTCTTGTCACCATTCACACGAGGTTGTTGAAAACAGATACATCGTTAGTATCCGGAACATTTTAAAAACCCACACCCTTTTTAGTGGAGGCCACAGAAACCTGTACTTTTTGGGCACCCATCTTTGCAAAAAATTAAGGCGGGCTCTGTCTAACCCTTTGTATTTGTGCAAACGACCGATATTTCTTTTCTGTTCTGGATAATTAGTTTTCCGAGAAGCCCCCTCTGTCAAGACCCTGTGATAGTTGATCCAGATTTCGTATTACTGCTACTACTACAGAAGGAGGAATAAAGTTGATATTCATCCCTTCTTCTTTAATATATAATATGTACAATTTATTTCGCTTAGCTGTACCACTTTCCCCACAATACAACACATTTTGACTTGCAGGGAATGTAGCTCGCCGGTGTGTGTTCTCTTAGATGAACACAGATTATTGGAATGGATCTTCAACACTTAATTTCAGCAACAATTAAACAACCTATAACTTTCTATAAATCAAAACCCCCACTAGTATATACAGTCTTCCTAAGCTGGTCTCTTTGGTTGATGATGACTAGAGAAGCCCAGTCGAAACGTCGCTCAGTAATAAACAGTAATTGTATTCCATACAATTATGACCTGTATATGCTAAAGACCCCTACGCGCAAGCTAATTATTGAAATAAAATTTAAACCATATTGTTTTCCCAAAATGACCTAGTTTGTACAAAAGAAGAAGTTACTCAGTCGAACAAATCAGTCAATAAAATCAGTGAAATATCTCAGTCGAAAAAAACAGGTAGATAATTCAGTCGAATAATCCAGTCGAAAAATCAAGTCGAATAACTGAGTCACTCAATACGGCAAGGAAAACGTAAAGCATGACATTATTTAGCAGTGGTGGAACAAGAAGCCTACTCCTCTATAAATCCCTCCACATCTTTGTTTTCGTTCCGAAGCGACTAGATACTATGCTGTCCTCAGTTTTATGCATCGGACACAGACTAAACGCTAACTGTATAAACAGTTATTGTTTTCAGTCGCTGACATCAGTCGTTGACCCTTAACCCGAAGTTGATGACCTTATTCTCAAAGAGAATTCAACAGGCTGTTTAGGGGATTGCTATTAAAGACAAATCTCAATAAAGTTTTGATTTAAACTGTCAGATTTGAGCTTGGGGGTAAAAACAAAATAGACAAAAAACGATGTAATGAAATTTGAATTAGTGCGTTTTTTTTATTTAAGTCAAACAAATATTCCCAAATGTTAACCCAACCTTCCACCGAGTTTGCGGTACTTAGGGGTAATTTCCGTATTTTAATGACATGCAAAAATAGTCATGTGATCAAATTTATTTCCGTAATATGCATGGAGAAAATCTCGAGCAGAAAATCTGGAGTAGAAAATCTGAAGTTGAAATTCCGAATGTCAGAAGTTGATTATTGAAAGTAGAAATTCTGTTGTTGAAAGTTTAATATTTACGACTTAAAGTTGAAAAGGTGGACGTATTAGGTTGATGTTTCCCACACAAAAATGTCCATTTTGGATAAGAATTTTCTCTTTTGTTTTTTATTTTCTACTTTCTACTGCAGATCGCATTTTGAACCCGATACCCCGCCATAGTTATATACAATTGACTGAGCTGTGTTGATTTGAATCTACCGAACTTACAAATGCAAGTTTTGAGAAAAAGCAAGTTAAAGATTTGGTATGTTCCGAAACAAAATCCCCTAGCAACCAGGCCATTTATTTGCTGTTTTATCGTTGAATATATATTTCCATGGGTTTTGAGGGGTGCTGAAGACGAAAATTGTATTAAAAAATTTGGTCCGACGATTTCCGCCATTTATTTGCTATTTTGTCATTTAATATTTTTCTTATTTAGGATTTCAAGGGTACTGATGACGAAAATTGTAGTAAATGCACTCCTTTCGTAACGAAACATCCACAACACATGCAGCATATTCACATGATAGCCAATTTTTAAAAAAGGATCCAAAGAAATCATTTCCAATTATAGACCAATTTCAATTTTACCAACCATTTCTAAAATTTTTGAGAAACATATATCTATCAATATTAAGTCCTACTTTGATAGTTTCAATTTATTTTATGTAAATCAGTCAGGTTTTAGAAAGTATCATTCATGTTCTACAGCACTAGTTCGAATTACTGATCACTGGCTTGAAGCTTTAGATCAAGGTAAACTAACAGGTGTTGTCTACCTGGATTTTAGTAAGGCTTTTGACCTTATTGATCACAAGCTCCTCCTTGACAAACTTGTATTATATAAATTTCATCCTAATCTGCTATATTTGATAAAATCTTATCTATCAAACCGAAATCAAAAAGTCTGTCTTGGTAATTTCCAATCAATACAAAGGAAACTAAAATGTGGTATTCCTCAGGGATCTATCCTTGGACCACTTTTATTTCTGATTTTCATAAATGATCTTCCACTTTTTACTAAAAATGTCATTCCCGAAATATTTGCTGATGATACTACCATTCATTTTTCTGACAAGAATCTTGACTGCGTTCAAAGTTGTCTTCAAGAAGATTTAGACATTATCAGCCAATGGTGCAATGATAATGGTATGGTTATTAATATAAATAAAACTAAAAGTATGTTAATAAAAAACGTAAGAGACAGTGGAAAATGTATTTCCCTGTCCATTGGAAACCAGAAATTGGAGAATGTAACGGAAGCTGTTCTACTCGGAATTACAATAGATGATCACTTAGACTGGGGAAAACATATAATGAAGCTTCACTCTCTTGTTGGGTCAAAAATATATCTTCTAAATAGAATTAAAATAAATCTACCTATAGAAACCCGAATTTTGTTTTATAATGCCTATATATTGTCTCATTTAGACTTTTGTAATATTGTTTGGGGTAATGCTTTCCAGAATAAAATTGACTTCCTATCTAAGCTTCAAAAACGTGCAGCGCGGAGTATCCTCGACGCGAAATATGATGCAAGATCGGCAGACTTGTTCTCTCAATTAAATTGGCTAACTCTTGAACAACGAATTAAATATAACACTGGGATACTGACTTATAAAATTATGAATGGAAAATGTCCACATTACTTTCAAAATTATTTTTGCTTACAATCTTCTATGTCCACTACAATTCTCTGTCTACGTTCGGAAACAAAAAACTCATTACATCTTCCAAAATGTCGTATTGAGGCCATGAAAAGAACTTTTAAATACAAGGCTAGCTTACTCTGGAATTCATTACCTCAGGTACTCAAACAATCTAACGATATATTGAGTTTTAAGACGGGACTGAAAAGGGAACTAAAATCTTAATATGCAATTATTTTCCTAGTTTTATACTCCCTTTTCATCTTTAATATATATATGTAAATATTAGCTTTAGTTCATTTTATTTTAATGTGTCAATCACATTATTCTATATCCATGTTACCTTTTCATATATTGATTTACATCATAATATTCTTATTTTCATTTTCTCACATTATCATTTTGTAAATATGTTATTGTAGTTTTATGTAGACAGATCCCAGGGAAGATTGCCTTGTGCAACTGGGTCTCTAATAAAGTTATTATTATAGTGTTATACTAAAGAACAATCTACACATAGTCTCTGTTTTGTATATTATAACTTTGTGAAATTAACTTAATCTCATCCATTAATAATAATATGCACCTTAATGCCAGCTAGCGGTCAGGAGATTAAGATTGCAGGGGGAAATTTTGCAGGAGTGGGTTTGCCAGGTTTCTGTCACGGAAATCTGCCATCATATTATCGTCCCTAAATTACATAGGCATAGATACAAATTGAGCTTTTTAAACAGAGAAATCATTTTTATACTGATGTAGGATCACTTTGTGATGTAATTTCATTGATGCAAGGCATTATTTTTTTTTCATGAAGCTGAGCAGGGGGGGGGGGGACCCCCCACCCCCCTCTGTATCAGCCCCTGGATTGTTGATTGGATAATCTTCAAAGAAGCCACCACAGCTGTATGTGTGTTCATTTAACACATGAATTAAATTAAAATTTTGCATGTATCATAGGTCTATTATTATTTTCAGGTACCGTAACGTTATCAAAGTATGAGTCACTATAGAAATGTCATTTCCATAGTCACGAAATACTTACAAAACGTTCACTTTCATGTATTTTGGCATTGATGTAATTAAACAATGACAGACTCGAGAATTGTCGCATTTTTGCTCGTTGGTCGTTCTCATTTTTATACGCTCACATTTTCATGTGGACGTATATTGTCGTCTCCCCTGTTCGTCCGTCCGTCCACAATTGTTTGTGAACAGTCTACAGGCCACAATTATTATCCGATTTCAATGAAACTTAAAACATAGGTTTATCACCCTAAGATCTCGGTTCCTTTCGATATTGGCATGTATCGGACTGTAACTTCATGGGTTATGGCCCCTGATTGTACGAAAAATCACGTTTTTTGGCTTGTGAACAGTGTAGAGGTCACAATTTTGAACCGATTTGGATGAAACTTGAAATGCATGTTTATAACCCAAAGATCTTGGTTCCTTTCGAATTATGGCCCCTGATTGTCCGAAAAATCGCCCTTTTTAGCTTGTGGTCCCTCTGGAGGTCAAAAATGTTATCCGATTTAAAAAAACGTTTGATTATATCACCGTTCCATGGTTATGAAGGTTGAGTTCGAATTTCGTGAAACGGACCAAAACTGACGGACAAATGGGCCGCCATTTGTACGCGAATAGTGTGAAAATATGTTATATCAAGGTTGTGGACCTTATAGAGGTCACAATTTTGATGAAACTTGACATGTATGTTGATAAGCAAAAGATCTTGGTTCCTGTCGATATTTGCGCCCATCGGATCGTAACTTTTGTTAGCTTGTGGTCCCTCCTCTGTAGGTCAAAATTATTATCCGATTTAAAAAAACGTTTGATTATATCACCGTTCGATGGTTACGAAGGTGGAGTTTGAATTTCGTGCCTGACAACCGCTAGTTCCTACATCATTCTATAGAATCACACAAAATTCCATAGGAACCTACACCCTTTCTGGGCTTTCTAAATGACTTTTCACACATTTCAGACCTTAAATTCTTGGATTATGGTATTTGATTGCATGAAAAATCTTGTTTTTGTTTTAGCTTGTTCTCTATCCATCTCTTGCAAAATGTAAGTGTATCTTGCCTTGCAAGTGCTGATTCCGAAAGCATTCGATAGGACTTTTTCATAAAGGACATATGTTGATGTTTTAGCTCTGAGGATACATAATGCATCTTCAAGTGCAATTTCAATGGGCCCAACCCCAAAACGATCAATTTGGAATATTACTTTTGTTGGCCAACATGATCTAAAACAGAATTACCCAGTTATCCTTGCACTGATGCTAAATTTTTTTCCAGAGCATCTATATTTAAAGTACATTTAAAACCTTTGAAAACAGAAGTTAACAAGGAAAATTTAGCTAAAAAGATGGCTGCCTTGACTCCAGGATTTTCAGGTATGTTGAAGGGAGAATTATCTCTTTTAGTTGGGTCCCCCACCCCCCAGATCTGTGACTATTTCTCAGAGAACAAGGTTTGGCAATGGTTACTGATAGAAGGGGCCCCAGTGAAAATATTTATAGTTGACTGCCTCGGAAATCTGCAGGATAACTCATAGATTGCAGACATCAATGATTTGATATTGACCTTGACTAATATTGTTGGCAAAATGAACTATGTAACATGGATGTGCTGAGTGGTGAAAAAAAAAGCTTCCAAGCAGGGTTCTTAATCCATTTTGAAATGAACCGGCCACCCCTAACGGATAGTCGTCTTTTGAACAACAGACATGTTGGTTTATGCATACTTTATTCACGTCAATAATTGCATAACATTACTAACTGGTTACGGTATTCCGTATAATATTATAATAATAACTTCTAATAAATAAAGCCTGTGTTGTTATTCCATACTAGTATTCATATATCTATCCATACGTTATCGAAATTTATAGTCAAATTTTGGCAACTTGCATAATGCATAATCTACTTTTGCTTTCATCCAAACAAACAGAAGTTAGAATTAATTTAGTAAAAAGAACAACTACAAGAAAATATAAATAAGTTTGTTTTTAATTATTTTATATGTAAACATTTGTCAGTATATAAAAGTATATTTGTAAGCACGTGTCAATAATAAAACAATGTAGCACAAATTATTTTCCGTGAAAAATCGGAAATATGCCGTACGGGTGAACGGTCACGTGGCCAATTCTGATTCAAATTAGTTTATTGTCCCCCGCCTTTCGAAGAAAGTTGGGGGACTATTAAAATGGGTTCGTCCGTCTATCTGTCTTTCTGTCAGTCTGTCCGTCACACTTTTTGGGACACAATAACTCTCTTCCTAATTGAGCTAGAATGTTCAAACTTGGTGTATGTGTTTATTTGGTCAATGCCTTGATGGAGTTCGAAGATGAGCATTTTCCGCTTAGGGTAAGCAGAGATAAGCAATTTGATTGGTTGATGCTTTGGGACACGATAACTTTAGTTCTAATTAAGTGAGATTGATGAAACTTGGTGTATAGTTTCATTACAGTAATACCTTGACTAAGTTCGATAATGAGCATTTTCTGCTCAGGGTAAGCAGAACGATACGCAATTTGATTGGTCGAGACTTTGGAACACAATAACTCTCCTTCTAATTGAGTTAAAATGTTCAAACTTGGTGTATATGCTTATTAGGTCAATGCCTTGATGGAGTTCGAAGATGAGCATTTTCCTCTTAGGGTAAGCAGATATAAGCAATTTGATTGGTTGATGCTTTGGGACACGATAACTTTAGTTCTAATTGAGTGAGAGTGATGAAACTTGGTGTATAGTTTCATTACAGTAATACCTTGACTAAGTTCGATAATGAGCATTTTCTGCTCGGGTTAAGTGAGCATTTTCCGCTTAGGGTAAGCAGAGATACATGTAAGCAATTTGATTGGTTAATGCTTTGGGACACGATAACTTTAGTTCTAATTAAGTGAGATTGATGAAACTTGGTGAATAGTTTCATTACAGTAATACCTTGACTAAGTTCGATAATGAGCTTTTTCTGCTCGGGGTGAGCAGAGCGATACTCAATTTGATTGGTCGAGACTTTGGAACACAATAACTCTCCTTCTAATTGAGTTAAAATGTTCAAACTTGGTGTATATGCTTATTAGGTCAATGTCTTGATGGAGTTCGAAGATGAGAATTTTCCGCTTAGGGTAAGCAGAGATAAGCAATTTGATTGGTTGATGCTTTGGGACACGATAACTTTAGTTCTAATTAAGTGAAAGTGATGAAACTTGGTGTATAGTTTCATTACAGTAATACCTTGACTAAGTTTGATAATGAGCATTTTCTGCTCGGGGTATGCAGAGCGATACGCTATTTGATTGGTCGAGACTTTGGAACACAATAACTCTCCTTCTAATTGAGTTAAAATGTTCAAACTTGGTGTATATGCTTATTAGGTCAATGCCTTGATGGAGTTCGAAGATGAGCATTTTCCACTTAGGGTAAGCAGATATAAGCAATTTGATTGGTTGATGCTTTGGGACACGATAACTTTAGTTCTAATTAAGTGAGTGTGATGAAACTTGGTGTATAGTTTCATTACAGTAATAGCTTGACTAAGTTTGATAATGAGCATTTTCTGCTCAGGGTAAGCAGAGCGATAAGCAATTTGATTTGCCTAGACTTTGGAACACAATAACTCAACTTCGAATTGAGTTAAAATGTTCAAAATTGGTGTGTATGCTTATTAGGTCAATTCCTTGATGGAGTTTGAAGATGAGCATTTTCCTCTTAGGGTAGGCAGAGATAAGCAATTTGATTGGTTGATACTTTGGGACAAGATAACTTAGGTTCATCTTGATTGATGATTTTTATGCCAATACAATGACTGCATTCTCATTCAGTAATGGATTCAACACAGACCTGAGTCTGGATTCAACACAGACCTGTCAACTCTACCGCATCACGCGGTAAAATGTCGCGAAATGGCCTTGTGTACCGCTCTACTGCGCGGTAATAGATATCTACCGCATTCTTAAACAAAGAGTTTTTTTTAATTGTCTCACCAAAACTTTGGAACTAAGGGAAGCAACTCTTTGCATGTAAACAAAAAAGATTGCGACTTTCTGTTATCAACATCGACTTGGGGTGTTGTAAGGTGTAATTTAGCTAAGAGATTTGTTCTCGAATTCATTTCAAACTTTTTTAGAGTTAATAAAGCGGATATATTATTGCCACGTGTTCCAAATACTCTTAAAATGCGTAGCGATAAATTAGACAAATAGTGACCAATTTACGGCAGCAATGGCTGACATTTTCGTTTGCGCGCGTACGTAGCCTACAGCATGTACCTATTATACAATACTTCGAATGCAACACAACATGGAACTTTAATTTCAAGATGAAAATACGTCTTGCCGATACGACTTACATGGAAGGCTCCCTCGAATAAATTCAAAAGCAGATTTACGGAATCCCGGGAAAAAAAATCCCGTACACTGTGTATTGTATTGTAAGAGTATAAACGTCACGGCATGAAAAGCATGTTCGATGCCAATATTTACTTATTTAGTAGCTATGCAAAACTTATTTTTTACGCCCTCCCCCTCTATTCCTTACCAAGAATTGCTGTAGAATCTATATAATAATCTATATACAATTATCTTACATTAAATAAAATTGACAAAAACTGTCGGAAGAGGAAACACACGTCACACAAGGATTTTTTTTTAAAATCATTATTAAAACAAATAATGATTATTAAATACTAATTATTTCTTTCTGTAGGGTACATATTCAATTTTGGTTTAATAAATAATTTTAGATATGGTTCATTTTGCTAATGAATGTGTGTATATTTTATTTATTACCCATTTAATGCAATTTTTGTATTGTTAGGCCTACAATTCAATGTATCATTTGACATTTCCAAATTAATTACCTTTGGAAGTGCGAATTCACGCGTTTTTGGAAATCTACTGCCAAATCATGGTTTCTACTGCCTTTTTTACACAACCCTACTGCATTTCAGCTCTGAGGGGTTGACAGGTCTGATTCGACAGTAACAGTGTATAGAAACGACTAACTCGGACACGAGGGCCCTTTTGTCTGCCTTTAGGGCTCCCTAACTAGGGTACATTTTCATTTTTCGGTTTTAGCAATTTTCTTTATAAAACACTTTTGGATGACATTTCATGTACAGTTTGATTGCTCGATACATTTGAAAAAAATAAATGTGCGATTAATTAATATGTGTCATCTATTTATTTTGGGATTTCAGTGGGGGACATCAGCCTCACTGTTGGCTTGTTTTTAGTGTTACCGGTACTCACAAAAAGTAGACTTTAATAACTTATATGAGACAAAACATTTTCTGTGAATTTTTAGCAAACGAAAGACGTTTGAAAAAAGCTAACTATTCGGATCTAAAATATCTTCTAGTCTTCAACTTTGGGTGACCTATATTGGATGTGGGAGGATCTCCATCTTTTGGAACTTCCAAATACAATGCCTACGTGCATGCTTGAAGTTCATGGTTAACGCCGCCATTATTTCCGGCTTTTCTTTTACCGTACTTGGCATGAATTATAACTCAACGAGGTTGTTTATTTACGAAATGAACCGAGAAGGATTGACACTGAAGTTATTCATTGCATTGATTGACTCTTTGATGGGTTAATTAATGGACGAGTAATAATTACCTCTTTGTAATTGGCCGAAAATAGATTGATATATGACACCGTACTGGCTTGTTGTTCATTGTTTTATCAATCAGCATGATAATTAACTCTTTGTAAATCGCCTGAAAGTAGATTGATATATGATACCATAGTGGCCGATTCATTGTTTTACGATTCGGCTAGATTAAAGATCAATCGGCTGAAGCCAACAAAAATCAGCCGATTAAGATTCCTGCTTCCAAGCGGAGACAAGAAAAAAATTTGGCCAGTTATTTTGATATATTTTCAGAGCATTGCTACCTTTTGTATTTGATTCAGTGCAAATCAGATTTCCATTTATACATTCAAATTTTATAAAAAAGTTATCGTAAAACCAAAAGTATTATTATTATTATTACAGCATATTTATAGTGCACCCTTTCATATAACATGTTCAGGGACACTTTACAAAGTGACAATGTAATCATAAATAAACAACAAGATGTTAACGATTGCATACAAAGTCAGTTAAAAGCCTGATTAAATAAATGTGTTTTAAGTTGTTTTTTAAAAGAATATAGAGATGTACAACATCTTAAACTAAATGGTAGATTATTCCATAAAACAGGTGCATGATAACTAAAAGAGCGCTGACCATAAGAGACTAGTTGAATAGTTTGGGGCTTTAAAAGTAGTTTATCTGATGTAAGTAATGTTCGGCCGGGTGTCTAAAGTTCTTAAAGATCTGAGAGGTAAACAGGAGCTAGATTATTAAAGCATTTAAAAGTAAGTAACAAAATCTTAAAATCAATTCGATATTTAACAGGTAACCAGTGTAAATTGTATAAAACAGGAGTTATGTGGTCACATTTTTTAGTTAAAGTAACAAGTCTAGCAGCAGTATTCTGTACTTTTTGTAATTTATCTATAAGCTTTAACGGTAAACCAACTAAAAGTGAATTAAAGTTATCTAATCGAGAAGTGACAATAATAATAATAATAAAGTCATTTATATAGCGCCTATTCCATGCCGAGGCGTGCTCTTAGCGCTTCTAATGTAACTCTGGATACGCTTGTCGAAAAAGATGGGTTTTTAACTTTTTTCTAAAGTCAAGTAATGTTTTGGCACTTTTGATGGAAGTGTTCAAGTGTTTGTCATTCCACAAAGTTGGAGCAGCAATGCAAAACATTTGATCACCATATAGGTAACTAATTTTGATGTTGGCAATTTTAGGAGATCTTTGCTTGATGATCGTGTACGGCGTTCAGAATCTTGCTGTTTTATGAGATCAGTGAGGTAGGGAGCCAGTGTAGTGACTTTAGAACAGGTCGGATGTGAGCAGACTTTGGAGTTCTTGTAATTATCTGGGCAGCGGTGTTTTGTATTTTCTGAAGTCTGTTAATCTGGTACCTAGGTAGGCCATAAAGGACAGAGTTACAATAGTCCAGACGAGAGAGCACCATGTGTTGCATTAATTGTTTACAAACTTCTGTTGTCAAAAGATGGCGGATATTGGCTATACTCCTCAGGTGAAAATAGCAGACTCGACACAAGTGATCTACATGGTTCTCAAGTGTTAATGATGAATCAATTATCACTCCTAGATCACGTACAGACTGTGAAAAAAAGTAATGATGGTGTCTCCAATTAAGATACTAGACTCTGTTATAGATCTAAGCCTTGGTACAGATCCCACAAGTAGTGCCTCGGTCTTGTCATCATTAAGTTTCAGCTTGTTTGCGTTCATCCAGCATTTAATGGCAGTGGCACATGTCGCAGTGTTCTTTAAGGACTTCAGGATTTCAGACGAAGCGAAAGAATCAAGCAACTGTGTGTCATCAGCGTATGAATAGTGCTTAACACTATGCTCATTAATGATACTGCCGAGACTAGTAGTCTAGAGTACAAATAGCACAGGCCCAAGTACACTACCCTGGGGAACACCACAGTTTAAAGTTATCTTGGTTGACTCTGTGTTATTGATTACTACTTTCTGACTTCTGTCAGATAGATATGATATAATCCATGATAACACTGTGTCTGAGATGTTAAACTGTGTTTGCAGTCTGACAAGAGAATTAACAAGTGACTTAGTGGCCTCTTCATTTACAAATTTACGTATTTTACCTATATTTCTAATATTAAAATAGCACAATTTACAAATATTATTTACTTGAGCTCCCATAAGCATAAAACTATCAAAGATTGCGCCAATATTACGAGCAGAATCAGAAGTATGGACCATTTACGACATCCAAACCTTTAAATTCATATGGGTGACTTATTTACGGCAAATATACAAATTTAAAGACAGTAGAATTGTGAAATGAATAGACCTACACAACTTCTAAATATAAATAAACAAAATACCAGTACTTCTTTCTTTAAACTAATCTGGGATGATAGGGTCTACTATGGCATCCAAAGATAAATTATGCCTCGCAGATATGGTTTGCATCGGCTTTCAACCTGGCTTTGCCGTTTATCTTGGTAAATTTTGAGCACTGAGTTTAAGAGAAAGAAATGGGGTTTAACGACCACTCGACCAAAAACTAGGCCATATAGTTAATTTTATTTCAATAATTCGCTTTCGCGTAGAAGTCTTTAGTATTAAACTGGGGGACCTGGAAAAAAAACCCACTTCTTGTCACGTACAACCGTGGATTCAAAACCATGCCAGTTGACAGACTTTTATGATACAACGCGCATATTTCTCTTTTAAGTAATTCAAATGCAGTTTGATGATTTTCTAACCATACAAAATGGACATCTTTTTTTTAGTAATGCTCGTAATGGTTCGGTCAATTCACTTATCTTCGGTGAAAAGCGACTTAAATAATTAATCATGCAAAAAAGTGATTGTAAATCTGCTTTGGTGTTCGGACTATGCATATCTGCATCTGCACTCACTTTCTTTGGATCGGGTTGTAGTCCGTCCTTACCTACTATCATACCAAAGAATGGAATTTTAGTACATTTAATAATACATTTATCTGCATTCAACCTTATTCCAATTTCTCTAGTTCTATCTAACATCTTTCTTAGATTTTCATCATGGTCACTACCATCATCTTTATAACCTACAACAATAATATCATCAGCAATTCCACAAACGCCTCTTAAATTACTATAGGTTTCATCGATTTTCTTTTGAAACATATCACTTGCACAGCTTACCCCAAATGGAAGCCTTAAAAATCTAAATCCACCATGCTCTGTGCCAAATGTAGTATAATATGAAGATTTCTTATCTAATTTTATGTTCCAATATCCACTAAGTGCATCTAATATTGATAGGTATTTGGGACCATTTAACTTAGGTAATATACTATTCAAAAAAAGTAGGGGATATTTGATTTTTAAGTGTTATTAAAGTCACCTAATGAAACTGACGAAGAAACAAATGACAAAATGAAATGAAGTTCACATTCATCGATTTATTCCAAATGATTGTTAGACTAAGTAAGGCACAGACTGACCATTATAAGGGTACAATGATACCCGGGGTCAAACAGCAAAGTTACCACAGCATCACAACAAAGTCAGTAACGGGTAAATCCTCCTCTGTTTGCCAAACAAGCATTGATTTGACGTGGCATACTCCTTATGAGACGTCTAAGGTCATTTTGGTCCAGATTGTCCCATTCCTGTTGCAACGCAGCAGCAAGTTCTTGGACATTGGCAGGACGTTGTTGACGTTGACGTAACCTCTGTCCAAGCATGTCCCAGACATGCTCGATGGGGAAGAGGTCAGGACTCAGTGCTGGCCAAGATAATGTGGTGATGTTCTGTTGTTGGAGGTAAACTGTAACGATCCTGGCAGAGGGATAAGTAATTTGATTGGTCGCGACTTTGAAACACAACAACTATCCTTCTAGTTCTAGAATTGAGGTAGAATGTTCAAACTTTGAAACAGAACAACTTGCCTTCTATTTGAGGTAGAATGTTCAAACTTTGATGGAGTTCGAAGAATATTTGTCTGCTTACAGTAAGCAGAGATAAGCAATTTGATTAGTTAATGCTTTTGGGCACAATAACTTTTGTTATCATTAAAGGTGCATTATGGGAGATTATATTAGATAACGAGTTAACAGTTTTCACTATAATAGTTAAAAACTAGATGTGTAAAGACAATTTGTTGAAAATTTCAGTTAAATTGATTCACTATGGTATACAGACAACTCATCCCAAAGAAAACTCTTCCTTAGACAACTCATCTCAATACCATAACTAAAGTATTGTTGATAATCGGTTTGATTGTTTGATACTTTTGAAAAAGATAAACGTGCAATTGATTTATATGTGTCATCTATTTCACCAATGTTTTGTTTAACATTTGTTTACTTTTTGTTCTCTATATTTTTAGGTGCCGATATTGCTAATGTATGTAATGAAGCTGCTTTGATTGCTGCTAGAGATCTGAATACATCCATAGGTCATGTACATTTTGAGCAAGCTATAGAGAGAGTAGTTGCTGGTAGGTTGGAAAAATACTTGACTTCAATGTAAGGGTCCCCCAAGTCTATTGGGAGGGCATCATGTCTACAAAAATCCTCCTAAGTCGTTCAGCCCCATTTCATTTCACAAAACAGTCATTTTGTGAATTTACCAAAAACTACACGCGCCCCTCTCCAACGGGTGCAAAACCTTATGGCCAAAATGATTCTTGGACAATCCGAATTCTCCAGTTGATTGTCTGATGCCCTAACAACTCCTTTTTCTTACAATAGATGTCCTTGCTGAATATAAATTTCTATTTATGGCATATTATAAATGTTTGAACAATAACATTCAAAATTACCTTTGTGTTCTTTTAACATACAACCCGAATTGATATTCCACTGCACACGATCATCAACCGCCCAGGATTTCCATGTTCCAAAAACCAAAAAAAAATTAGACTGTACTGGGATAAAAATTATGTAATAAACCAGAGCCTTATATTTAAAGATTCTGGCCGACTGACATAGTGGTTGCCATTTTGTTACCCATTCTGACATTGCAGATAGAGCCACAGTACAGCGTGTGACCGATTTATATGTTGTAGATTTGTGCAAATGTATTTTTATATGCCCACATTGAAAAGTGGTCATATATTGTTGTCGCCCCTGTCCATTCGTCGGTCCGGCATCCACAATTGCTTGTGGACGCTCTAGAGGCTAAAGTTAAAATCCGATTGACTTTGAATTTATATACGGTGTTTAAGGTCATAAGACGAAGAAGCCTATTGTTTTTCAGCGATTTCCGATTTCCAGAGTTATGGCCCTTGACGACTTGTGGATGCTCTAGAGGCCAAAGTTAATATCTGATTGGCTTTAAATTTATACACAGTGTTTAAGACGAAGAATCCTATTGATTTTCAGCGATTTCCGATAATTAGTGCCAGAGTTATCTCCCTTGATCACTTCAAAAAATCTTGTGGACGCTCTAATATCCGATTGACTTTAAATTTATACACAGTGTTTAAGGTCATGAGACGAAGAAGCCTATTGATTTTCATCAATTTCCGATAATTAGTGCCAGAGTTATCCTGTGGACACTCTAGAGGCCAAAGTTAATATTTGATTCACTTCAAATTTATACATAGTGTTTACAGTCATGAGATTTTCAGTGATTTTCAATAATTACTGCCAGACTTATGGCACTTGATCTCTTCGAAAAAATCCTGTGGAAGCTTTAGAGGCCAAAGTTAGTATCCGATCGATTTTATATTTACACAGAGTGTTTAAGGTCATGAGACGAAGAAGCCTATTGATTTTCAGAGATTTCAAATAATTACTGCCAGAGTTATCTCCCTTGATAACTTCAAAAAATCTTGTGACGTTATAGAGACCAAACCTCAGATTGATACACAGAGTTTAAGGTGTTGAAACGAACAAGTATTTTGATTTTCAATGAATATGATATTAGATTATTCATGTTTATACTAATTGATAGCGTGGGGTAAAACTTTATTCTCATAATTACATGAGTTGTTACTCTAAATCAGATTTTAGTGTATTACAAATGTTTCATTACCAAAAAAAGTAAAAATACGCGACAACCCTTGTTGACTGCCCGGACGATTTAGCTGCTGTGGGCGAATGTTTCGTTGCCTGGCAACCTATCTTTTATTTAATTTTTATACGCACACATTGAAATGTAGTTTTATATTGTCGTCGCCCATGTCTGTCCGTCTGTCCCTCAGTCTATTGATTTTCAACGATTTCCGATAATTAGTGCCAGAGTTATGGTCCTTGATCACTTAAAAAAATCTTGTGGACGCTCTAGAGGCCAAAGTTAATATCCAATTGACTTTAAATTTATACACAGTGTTTAAGGTCATGAGACGAAGAAGCGTATTGATTTTCAGCGATTTCCGATTATTGGTGCCAGAGTTATGGCCCTTGATCACTTCAAAAAATCTTGTGGACGCTCTAGAGGCCAAAGTTAATATCCGATTTACTTTAAATTTATACACAGTGTTTAAGGTCATGAGACGAAGAATCCTATTGATTTTCAGCGATTTCCGATAATTAGTGCCAGAGTTATGTCCCTTGATCACTTCAAAAAATCCTGCGGACGCTCTAGAGGCCAAAGTTAATATCCGATTCACTTCAAATTTATACATAGTGTTTACAGTCATGAGACGTTCTGCTAATCCATTTGAAGCTGGATGATACGGCGCGCTAGTTATTTGATGAATACCATGTTGATACAAAAATGTTTTAAACTCGTTACTAACAAAACATGTACCATTATCACTTACAATAGTCTCGGGTATGCCATGAGTAGCAAATGCTTGACATAGAAATTTTATCGTTGCGGTAGATGTGGACTTTGAGGTTGGATAAACCTCAATCCATTTTGAATAAGCGTCTATAACAATCAAAAACATTTGATTTTGAAATGGTCCCATATAGTCAATGTGCAATCTTGACCAAGGTTTGGCTGGATACTCCCATGGATGTACCGCTATAGGAGTTGTCTTCCCTTCAATGACTTGACAATCATTACACTGACGCACTTTCATTTCAATTTCTTTGTCCATTCCGGGCCAAAATACATAATTTCTGGCAAGAGATTTCATTCTTACAATACCAGGATGAGTCTCGTGTAATAACTCAAGAATTGTACTTCTACCTTGAGGAGGTATAATCATACGTGAACCCCACAATAAACAACTGTCTTGAATTGATATTTCATCACGACGAATCCAATATGGGTGTAATGGGTCATTCGAAGCGCACTTCTCTGGCCATTCACGTTGTGTATATCGTAACACTTTTGATAAAAGAGGTTTTCTGGATGTCCATCTTTTTACATCAACTGATGTTACTAGAGAATTATCCAGTACATCTAATGTACATATTACTTCACCAGGCACAGGTCAGGTACTGGCTCATTTTCCTTGATGTCCTTTAATGGTAGTCTACTCAACGCATCGGAATTTGTATTAAGTTTACCCGAACGATACATTAGATTATACTCATATGCAGCTAAGGTTAAACTCCATCTCTGTATTCTAGCAAATGCTAAGCTTGGAATCGGTTTGTTTTCACCAAATAGTCCCAATAACGGTTTATGATCCGTAAACATAGTAAATTGTTTTCCATATAGGTATGTATGAAACTTCTTAACTGCAAAAACCAGAGCTAGACCTTCCTTGTCTAACTGAGAATAATTTTGTTCAGCTTTATTTAACGTTCTAGATGCAAAAGATATTGGCCTTTCAAATCCATCGTCAGCCCTGTGTGCTAAAACAGCTCCTACTCCGTACGGAGAAGCATCACATGTTACAACAAGTTCCTGGTCAATATCAAAATGAGTTAATACTTCAGTTGATATTAATAATTTTTTTGATTTCTCAAAAGCAGCCTGTTGCGAATATCCCCAGTTCCAAACAGTATTTTTCTGTAACAGTTTATATATTGGTGATAAAATCGTAGCAATATCCGGAAGGTATTTATGATAAAAGTTTATCATTCCCAGATATGACTGGAGTTGTTGAATATTCTTTGGTGCTGGTGCCTTTTAAACTGCATCCACTTTCCCTGGTATTGGTTGAACGCCTTCCTCAGTAATACGTTGACCACAGTACTCAACCATATCCGAAAGAAATGTACATTTCTCTTTATTTAATCGAAGTCCTGAATTTTGCAAACGTTCTAAGACGGACTGTAACACATCGTTACCAGATACTAATATATCATCAACACGAACAATCACGTGACTTAATCCTTGAAGGACATTCTCCATTGTTCTTTGGAAAATTCCGGGTGAACTGGACACACCATAGGGTAATCTATTGTATTGATATAGTCCTTTATGTGTATTAATCACAACATACTGTTTAGAATCTTCTTCTAATTCGATTTGTTGATAAGCTTCTGATAAGTCTAATTTTGAAAATACCTTACCAGCCCCTAACACCGCTAACAAATCTTCTGTCTTTGGTACAATCGGAGCAGCCCATTCCGAAAAATGAATTTTTGAAACGATGCCTGTACTCTCTAATCTATCAAGCTCTTCTTCGATCTTACTTCTGAGTGCATGCACAACCGGACGTGCTTTATTATATATTGGTGTAGCATCTTTATCAACATAGATTTTAGCTTTGGTTCCTATTAGTTTTCCAAGGCTCTTTTTAAAAACTTCATTATACCTGGATAGCACAGTTTCTAAAGTATTATTATTTTCACTATGATCAATCCTAAATACATCTTTCCAGTTTAATTTTAGAACACCTAACCAATCACGACCTAATAAATTTGGTTTGTTCCCTTTAATTAAAATGGCGTCTAAATCTGCTAACTGTCCATCATACTGAACATATTTTCACTCTTCCCGTCACTGGAACTTTTTGACCGGTATATGCAGTTAATACGGTTCCACATTCTTCAATCTCAACCGAAGAATTCTGTTTTATTTTCTCCATTGTCAATTCATTCAGTGTCGTCCTTGAAGCACCTGTATCGACTTCCATTTCCACCGGACAATTGTTCAATTTAACTTTTACAAACAATGGATCACTACTCGATTTGCTAGAGTTTAATCTGTACATTCCATACTGAGATTCTCCCTTTCTTTTTAACTGGGTTTGATCATCATTATCGTCATCACTATAATCTTCAGCAACCATATGCTGTCGTTGTTTACTTCCGTAATTACTACTGTGAGGTCGTCCACGTCCTTTTGCTTTATAATTATTGGTACATTTCCACTTAATATGTCCTATTTGCTGACAATTATGACATCTTGTTGTCCTATAGATTCAATTACTGGCAAAATGTTTACCACCACAGCGATAACATGGTCTATCCTGTGGTCTATCAGGTTGGGTCCTCGGATTAAACCGTTGATTACCACTTTTCTGATTCTCATTTGAACGACTGTTTACAAAATTTGTAGCCTTCGTACTCGAACTTCTGTCTGATTTATCAGCCTCAATGCGAAGATTTTTAATGTTCTTGCTTGCCATCTCCATTCCTGTTACTATATCCAGTGCTTTTGCAAATGTCAGGTCTTTTTCTGCCGCTAACAATTTCTTTTGAATGTTTTCATCATTTATTCCACACACTAAACGATCTCTCAAACAAATGTCAAGAATTGGTCCAAAATTGCAGTCATTCGACACCTGTCTTAGGTCAGCTACGAAGTTTGCTATCGATTCACCTTCGTGACGAACTCGTGTGTTGAATTTTGCCCTCTGAACAATTTCTGACGGCATAGGACTGTAGTGATTCATCAAAGCCTCAACCAAGGAATCGTAACTTTTATAAGCTGGCTTCGTAGGGGATACTAAATTTCTCAATAATTTATATGTTTTGGCACCTATATTACTTAAAAATACCGATTTCATCTTTTCTTCCCCTTCAATGTCATTGGCTAGGAAATACTGTTCAAGCCTTTCCACATAAGTTGAAAATCATCACATTCCTCGGAAAATGGTTCAACTTTTCCAAAACTTGCCACTGCCATTGTCCAGCTAATTATTAATTGTCCTGACGTACCGCTTACCAGATAAGAGACAACATTAGTTTATCCTCGTCGCCATTGTAATATATTCAAACTGCTAACAAGTTTTCATGAATAAACTTTATATATTTGAACTGGTTGAGTTTCTACAACATGTCAACAAACATACATTGGAGACCACGGACCGCATACTAATTGTTAGCGTGGGGCAACACTTTATAAAAAGCAATCAAATTCTAATGATTTTCGGATAATTACATAATGAGCCGTTACTCTTAATCAGTTTTTAGTGTATTACAAATGTTTCATTAGGAAAAAAAGTAAAAATATGCGACAACCCTTGTTGACTGCCCGGACGATTTAGCTGCTGCGGGCGTATGTTTCGTTGCCTGGCAACCTATCTTTTCGTTCGTTAAATTTGGTAATTTCAAAAGCTTAAAACGTTTTGAAAATATATTTAATCAATGTTCGCACCTCATTTTTGGGGGGATAGGTCAAAATTTCAGAAAGATCCTATGGTTAGATTTTGAAAAATCCGATTTGCAGAAACTACACATAAAAAAAAATAATAATTATAACTAGATCTGCTAAGCAGATATTAAAGCTTTCATATTCACAGTCACTTCCCGTCAGATGTCATGTGTCATATAAATAATCTGAACAAGAAAAAAAAAAAATAAAATCGGTCACAATCTAGTGAAGTTAATGTGATATTTCACTCGTAAACAACTTTGTCGGCACGAAAAACTTTAAAGGCAAAATTCAAATTTTTGAAATATTCAAATACCAAAAATCCCGGCTACCCTGAAATATGTTGATTTCAGACATAGGAGACGCACTGAACATACTATGCCCTATTGTGTTTGTTTACAAGTCGGTAAATGTCAATTTTTCACTATGTTTCATATTCATTTCAAAATGGCGACTATCAGTTGACCTAAATCAAAATTCTGCTCTGAACGTTTTTTAGGCCTTCCTTCAAAGATTCAGAAAATTTTACTCAAGTCTGTAAGTAAAATATCAAAAAGCGCTATTGATTTTTATACGCCACATTTTCATGTGGACGAATTATGCCGTTGCCCCTGTTCGTCCGTCCACAATTTGTTTGTGGACTCTCTACAGGTCACAATTCTTATCCGATTTTGACGAAACTTAAAATATAGGTTTATCCCCATAAGATCTCGGTTCCTTTCGATATTGGCATGTATCGGATCGGAACTTCATGGAGAATGGCCCCTGATTGATACGAAATATCATGTTTTTTAGCTTGTGGACCCACCCTATAGAGGTCACAATTTTGAACCGATTGTGATGAAACTTGACATGCATGTTTATAACCCCAACATCTTGGTTCCTTTTGATATTTGCGCCTATCGGATCGTAACTTCCTGAATTATGGCCCCTGATTGTGCGAAAAATCGCCCTTTTTTATACGCCCACATTGAAATGTGGTCGTATATTGTCGTCGCCCCCGTCCGTCCGTCGGTCCGGCGTCCACAATTGCTTGTGGACGCTCTAGAGGCTAAAGTTAATATCCGATTGACTTTAAATTTATACACAGTGTTTAAGGTCATGAGACGAAGAAGCCTATTGTTTTTCAGCGATTTCCGATAATAACTACCAGAGTTATGGCCCTTGATCACTTCAAAAAATCTTGTGGACGCTCTAGAGGCCAAAGTTAATATCCGATTGGCTTTAAATTTATACACAGTGTTTAAGGCCATGAAACGAAGAAGCCTATCGATTTTCAGAGATTTCCGATAATTAGTGCCAGAGTTATGGCCCTTGATCACTTCAAAAAATCTTGTGGACGCTCTAAAGGCCAAAGTTAATATCCGATTGACTTCAAATTTATACACAGTGTTTAAGGTCATAAGAGGAAGAAGCCTATTAATTTTCAGCGATTTCCGATAATTACTGCCAGAGTTATGTCCGATTGGCTTTAAATTTATACACAGTGTTAAAGGTCATAAGGCAAAGAAGCCTATTGATTTTCAGCAATTTCCAATAATTAGTGCCAGAGTCATGGCCCTTGATCACTTCAAAAAATCTTGTGGACGCTCTAAAGGCCAAAGTTAATATCCGATTGACTTTAAATTTATACACAGTGTTTAAGGTCATAAGACAAAGAAGCCTATTGATTTTCAGCGATTTCAGATAATTAGTGCCAGAGTTATGGCCCTTGATCACTTTAAAAAAATCTTGTGGACGCTCTAGAGGCCAAAGTTAATATCCGATTGACTTTAAATTTATACACAGTGTTTAAGGTCATGAGATGAAGAATCCTATTGATTTTCAGCGATTTCTAATAATTAGTGCCAGAGTTGTGGCCCTTGATTAATTACTGCCAAAGTTATGGCCCTTGATCACATCAAAAAATCCTGTGGACGCTCTAGAGGCCAAAGTTAATACCTGATTGACTTTAAAAAACGCACACTGTTTAAAGTCATGAGGCGAAGAAGCCTTTTGATTTTAAGCGATTTCAAATAATTACTTCCAGAGTTGTCTCCCTTGATCACTTCAAAAAAACTTGTGATGCTATAGAGGCCAAACTTATCATCCGATTGACTTCAGATTGATACACAGAGTTTAAGGTGTTGAAGCGAACAAGTATTTTGATTTTCAATGAATTTTGATAACTGAACTGCTAAATCCATGATATTAAATGTTTCCTATACTAATTGTTAGCGTGGGGCAAAACTTTTATAAAAAGCAAACAAATTCTAATGATTTTCAGATTTTAGTGTATTACAAATGTTTCATTACCAAAAAAAGTAAAAATATGCGACAACCCTTGTTTACTGCCCGGACGATTTAGCTGCTGTGGGCGTATGTTTCGTTGCCTGGCAACCTATCTTTTTAGCTTGTGGTCCCTCTCTGGAGGTCAAAATTATTATCCGATTTAAAAAAACAATTGATTATATCACCGTTACATGGTAATGAAGATTGAGGTAAAATTTCGTGAAAATCGGTCCAAAATTGACTGAAAAAATGGCCGCCGTTTGTACGCGAAGAGTGTAAAAATATGGTATATCAAGGTTATGAACCCTGTAGAGGTCACAATCTTTATTCAATTTTGATGAAACTTGAAACACATGTTTACAACTTAACAATCTTAGCTCCTTTCGATATTTGTGGATATCGCATTGTAACTTCCTGAATTATGGCCCATGATTGTACGAAAAATGACCTTTTTTATACGCCCACATTTTCATGTGGACGTATTATGCCGTCCGGATGTCCGTCCGTCCGTCCACAATTTGTTTGTGGACTCTCTACAGGTCACAATTCCTATCCGATTTTGACGAAACTTGAAATATAGGTTTATCCCCATAAGATCTCGGTTCCTTTTGATATTGGCATGTATCGGATCGGAACTTCGTGGATTATTGCCCCTGGTTGTACGAAATAACATGTTTTTAGCTTGTGGACCCTATAGAGGTCACAATTTTGAACCGATTGTGATGAAACTTGACATGCATGTCTATAACCCCAAAATCTTGGTTCCTTTCGGTATTTGCGCATATCGGATCGTAACTTCCTGAATTATTCGAATTACGTGAAAATCGTACCAAAATTGCCTGACGAAATGGTCGCCATTTTTAGGCGAATAGTGTAAAGATATGGTATAACATGGTTGTGGACTCTCTACAGGTCACAATTCTTATCCGATTTTGCCGAAAAGTCACATTTCTAGGGTTGTGTACCGTCACACCATAATCATTGTCGGCTTCGAATGTCATGAATATCAGACTGGAACTGACCAACAAAATGGCTGCTCCCAATACAGTATGAAATACAGGACTTAGTGATGTAGGAAAAATCACTTTCGGTATTGCTTGTTCTCTATCCATCTCTCGAAAATGTGGGCGTATCCTGCCTGGCAGTGCCAGCCTATCTTTTAGCTTCTGGTCCCTCTGGACGTCACAATTATTATCTGATTTTAAAAACCGTTTGATTATATCACCGTTACACCCTAAGAGAGGTTGAGTTCGAATTTCAGGAAAATCGGACCAAAATTGCCATACAAAATGGCCGCCGCTTGTACGCAAATACTGTTAAAAAATGGTATATCAAGGTTGTGGACCCTGTAGACAGGGGCGTAGCCGTGAAATATATATTGGGGGGGTCCGCAACGGTGGGGGGAGGGGGTACCCCCATAAATTTTGTTTAAAGTCTCAGTCTTCTGTAAACACTGTTTGGCATATTTTACGGGGTTAAACTAAAACATCACACCAATACAACGTTTATCATGTTTACAGACAGCGGCACTGGTCTTCCCCGAGAGACGAAGAAGCGTGGCTTACCCCCACCTAAGAAAATTTTGGAATATTTGACGGCTGCAAACACCTTTTCCTGCTATTTCAGCCCATGAACAAAGCAATTTCAAAGAGGTCTAATATTACCTAATTAAGGTGGCTTGCTGACTCGAATTCCAATCAATCGATTACACCCATGAAGACGGGACCGTTGGGAGAAAATTTTGAGAATTTAACTGCCACTAGGGCTGGGTAAAATATCGATATAAATCGATAGTATCGATTGGGCGGCCCAGAAAAGCACTATCGATAGCGGTGGGTTTCTATCGATTATCGCTCTTCGTCTATTTTTCTTGCGTCTGAAATGTCAATGTTTTCTTTCAGTTAATTATAATACACCGCTCACTTTAATTACTATCTAGTATCAATGTAACACATAACAAAATTGTGTCTGCCTATTGAACAGCCGTTTTCATCAATTCACTCTCATTGAAACGTTACTTTAGTTTTGAATAAATTATTGTTGAATATCGCTAAATCGGAGATATCCGGATGTGTAAATAAAGTTAGAGTTATTTCCCTTTGCAAGCTTCAGAATTCGTCTGTACAGTTCACTATTTCTCTACGTGTGCCTCAGTAATGAGTACCCGGTACAATAAATAGCACACATGGACGACAAAACTTTTGTTGATTTACTTATATATTATACGAATAATGGTTCTCTATTGGCACACGAAACGACACAGAATTGTCCGCCATATTGATATTTTCGCGCGCACGTACGCAATGTTTTGAATCGGAACAAGTTCAGTTTGGTCCCTTAACATAATTATTTACGATATTTCTTCATTATTTTAATAATAAACAACATGGATTGAGCTATATATACGTGATATAACAAGTTTTATTAATGTTTTCCAAGGAAATCTCCTTAGACAGGAGCAAACAATCTTTGTCCACTTCGTTATCGTATGGTTTTGAACTTTGAACTTACACTGTATCCAGTCTTGATGACGACCGTGAAAATAAGTTTGTTTTCGATACTATCGATTATCGACCGACATTTCCTTGCCGATTATCGATAGTAAAAATCACTATCGATACCCAGCCCTAACTGCCACAAACGCGTTTTCCTGCTATTCCAGTCTGTAACCTGTGAATACAGCAACTTCCATTTGGTTCAATATAGCCTACCTGGCTGCCCAGAATTCCAAACAACTAATCAATCGTCGCGGGCTATGAGAGCCTCACCCTCCCGGAGAAAATTTTGAAAATTTAACCACCGCAAATGCGTTTTCTGCTATTCTAGCCTGTGAGCAACTCCAAAAGTGTCCAATGGTTTTGTAACCGAAATCCCACTCTGATTCCAACCATCCAATCACACTGTTGCAGTTGCATTCACAAGTAATAATCGATGCCCGAAAGTAGAGTGGCCCCAGACAAAATGTTTTAATCAAGTCAACTCAGTATAAATTTGTGGTATTCAATTAAAAGAAAAGTGAAATTAGTGTTTTATTAGAAAGTTAGGGAAGCAAAACTAGAAATGCCCGAAGCAGGTTTACGGGCTGCGGCCAGTTTGTTTTCTTCGCGGGGCGAAGAAGCGGAGCTGACCTTGTATGGACCCCCCAAGAAAATTTTGGAATATTTGATGGCCGCAAACGCGTTTTACTGCTATTCCAGGCCTAAAATTAGTGTTTTATTAGATTTCGGGCACTTTATTCTGCCAAATGTTGGGGGGGTCCAAGTATATTCAGACCCCCCCAGGAAAACAATTGGGGGGGTCCGACCCCCCCATGTGTGACGCCCATGCCTGTAGAGATCACAATTTTAATTCGATTTTGATGAAACTTGAAATTCATGGTTATAATCCAAAGATCTTGGTTCCTTTTGATATTTGCGCATATCGGATCGTAACTTCCTCAATTATGGCCCCTGATTATACGCAAAATCGCCTTTTTATACGCCCACATTTTTATGTGGACGTATATTGTCGTCGCCCCTGTCCGTCTGTCCGTCCGTCCACAATTTGTTTGTGGACTCTCTACAGGTCACAATTCTTATCTGATTTTGACGAAACTTGAAATATAGGTTTATCCCCAAAAGATCTCCGCTGCTTTCGATATTGGCATGTATCGGAGCAAAACTTCATGGATTATGGCCCCTGATTCTACGAAAAATCAGGTTTTAAGCTTGTGGACCCAATAGAGGTCACAATGTTGAACCGATTTTGATGAAACTTGACATGCATGTTTATAACCGAAAGATCTTGGTTCCTTTCGATATTTGCACCTATTGGAACGTATGGCCCCTGATTGGCCGAAAAATCACCTTTTTTAGCTTCTTGTTCCTCTTGAGGTCACAATTATTATCCGTTTGAAAAAAATTTTTGATTATATTACCGTTACACCGTAAGGAAGGTTAAGTTCGAATTTTGGGAAAATCGGACCAAAATTGCCATACAAAATGGCCACCGTTTGTACGCGAATACTGTTAAAAAATTGTATATCATGGTTGTGGGACCCTGTAGAGGTCACAATTTTAATTCGATTTTGATGAAACTTGAAATGCATGGTTATAACCCAAAGATCTTGGTTCCTTTCGTTATTTGCACATATCTGAATTCTGATCGTAACTTCCTGAATTATGGCCCGTGATTGTTCGAAAAATCGACTATGGTCCCTCTTGAGGTCACAATTATTATCCGATTTAAAAAAACGTTTGACTCTATCACCGTTACACCCTACAGAAGGTTGAGTTTCGAATTTCGAGAAAATCGTACCATAATTGCCAGAAAAAATGGCCGCCGTTTGTACGCGAACAGTGTAAAAATATGGTATATCAAAGTTGTGGACCCTGTAGAGGTCACAATTTTAATTCGATTTTGATGAAACCTGAATTGCTTGTTTATAACCTAAAGATCTTTATTCTTTTCGATATTTGCGCATTTCAAATGGTAACTTAAAGGGACAATAACATACTTGTTGGCTTGGTAGCTCCAGAAAATAAATAATACCCTTATTCTAACTACTAGATGTTTAAATGTCCTACCTGTTGTGTAAATTATCCATTACAACCTATTTTATTTGTCCAGAGGGGTCGAAAATATTTTAAAATCCAAGTCACATTTGAAAAGGTTTACGTTAGACTTTTCAAATCAATTGGTTGAATTTTTCCAATTTTTTAAATTAGGTGTGTTAAGATGAAATTTATATCATCATTTAATTGGAATATTCTAAAATAATACGATTTGTTGACCAGAATGAAGATTGGGACATATTTTTCAGTTACAACAAGAGTGTTATTGGGGCTTTAATGAATTATGGCCTTTGATTGTAGGAAAAATTACTTTCGGTATTGCTTGTTCTCTGTCTATCTCTCGAACAATTATTATCTGATTTAAAAAAAAAACTCTGATTATATTACCGTTGCACCGTAAGGAAGGTTGAGTTCGAATTTCGTTAAAATCATACCAAAATTGCTGGACGAAATGGTCGCTGTTTGTACGTGAATAGTGTAAAAATATGGTATATCATGGTTGTGGACTCTCTACAGGTCACAATTCTTATCCGATTTTGACGAAAAGTCACATTTCTAGGTTGTGCACCCTCACACCATAATCATTGTCGGCTTCGAATTTCATGAATATCAGACTGGAACTGACCAACAAAATGGCTGCTCCCAATACAGTATGAAATACAGGACTTAATGATGTAGGAAAAATCACTTTCGGTATTGCTTGTTCTCTATCCATCTCTCAAAAATGTGGGCGTATCCTGCCTGGCAGTGCCAGCCTATCTTTTAGCTTGTGGTCCCTCTGGAGGTCACAATTATTATCCGATTTAAAAAACCGTTTGATTATATCACTGTTACACCCTAAGGTAGGTTGAGTTCGATTTTCGGGAAAATCGGACCAAAATTGCCATACAAAATGGCCCCTGACCGTTTGTACGCGAATACTGTTAAAAAATGGTATATCAAGGTTGTGGACCCTGTCGAGGTCACAATTTTAATTCGATGTTGATGAAACTTGAAATGCATGGTTATAACTTAAAGGTCTTGGTTCCTTTCGATATTTGCGCATATCAGATCGTAACTTCCTGAATTATGGCTCCTGATTATATGCAAAATTGTCTTTTTATACGCCCACATTTTCATGTGGACGTATATTGTCGTCGCCCCTGTCCGTCCACAATTGACGGATCGCCAGTGCGGACGTAGCCACGCCCCTTAAAATAAAGGGAGATAACCCAATTTAAGCCCGTCAGTGAGGCAAACAATAATGGCGGCAGTTTTAAGTTTAAGCGATGTACCATGCGATTTTTCCTCGAGGTATTTGCCCTATATACTTTCACTAAGGCAGAAACAGCGAGCTACAGCTTTTTCCAAGGGGTTATACATCAAATCCATCTCCATATCGGCCGGGATTGACGTAACATCCATTCATGTTTTTGCTCGAATTTATCGAAGCATGAAAAAATCGGACGAACCGCACCAGACGTCAATAGATGTCAGCATAGAAGACCGGACTATAACAGATGCTCTTTGTAGCTGTAAAGCAGGGTAAATATCAGCCTCAGCTTATTTATTTTTTTATAGAAATATCATTGATTTCTTAAACGTTTTCCAAAATGATAATTATTCATTTTATTCTTTTGACTCGTCTGGCTTTATATTATCCTCGCCACAGTCACAGGCCTATTATTATTAGCCTATCGGTACTAGACTAGTACTACTAGGCCTGTTCATGTTTACTGCATGTAGAAATTGTAACATTATTGTATCATTTCTGTGGTTTAATTTTGTGTAGATGTTAAATTACCTGCTTATATTCGTAGATCATGAAAAAATATTCAGGTGTCAATTTTTGGGATAAATTGAATTGTATTGACTGAATTATTTAGTTTTATTTATCACTAATAAATAGTTTACTTGAAAATGTTAATAAATTTGTCTATTATCTAAAATATGAGCCCGTTTAACCTAGAAAAATAATTGTATTTTTAGAATGGGAGGAAGGTGTGCTCATGTGTTGGCAATAATCATAATGATTGAAGAATGGAAGATTGCAGGATATAAAGATGTTCCTTCTCAACCGTCATCAACAAATTTACCACAGCAGTGGGATAAGCCAAGGGGGTCAAAAATTGAACCAGACCCTGTTTCACACATAAGAATTTCAAGGCCTGGGAATGTAAACAGAAAAAGAAAGCCTGTGATGGCTAATTTTAACGACAACAGGTTAGTGTTCAGGTGACAAAGGCAACCACTGCATTAGAAAAAAGTTCTTAGAGAGTGATGTTATTATCGTGACAGTGATGCGAAAAATATTTTAAAATACAAGGAGTGTAACATGCATGCCATTTCTATAAATATGCTTGTTTAATAGATTGATACTTTCCTTTTCAGAAAAATTCAAGTATCAGATGCTGATATTTTACATCTTCAAACCTTGAAGGACAGTCCCATCTCATACTTGGTGAGCAGCACAGCAGACTCCATTACAACACCCATTGATTGCCCCACAACTTATTGGATCCCCACTTGCATATCATGTATGTAATAATGTATCTATGATTTGGGCCTGTATAAGTTTTTCAGCCAAACAGCTGATGCAAAACCGTAATATAAACAGTATCATTAGTTAACTCCCTCTGTTGTCAGTATCATAACAAAAACACATGTAGTATTTTATATTCTATTTTTATTTCTCAATAAGGAATGGCATAAAATTCGTTAAAACACAACATACTAGCCATATTTGATTAACACAGCTGAACAAGCTCAGACTTACTTTATTGGTTAGGAGTTTAAGAGTCATTCCACGAGAAAACCATGCAGAAGGTGGGAAGGTGGGGGTCGGCAGATCAAGTTCATCTCGGGAGGATTTTATGGACTCCTCAAGACTACTTCACAGCCAGAAGAACCGATCTCAAAATTTAACCGTTATTGAGATATAGCCTCAGATTGATTTTTGGACATTTTTGCCCTTTTTCACGTCATTTTTGGTCAATTTTCAGCCACCTATTCTGGCGAGTCTAGGGTTTGGATGAAAATAGTGGTGGTTGGTGATGTTAGTGGGGGTCTTCCTGTGCCCCAATGTAAAGACCTTATGATCGCATCTATTCTCTGGGAGTAATGGTCAGCAAAATTATAACATATGGCAAACAAAATAGAAAATATACATCTTCGAAGATTAACCCTATTTTCTATGATACGGGGGTAGGTCAAAATATCGAAATGGTTTTATGCACAACTCGACCCCCTCTATCGATATAAGAAATAAAATCTCTGTCACCTCGGCTCATTCAATGCGAAATCATGAGTCAAAGTTGGTGAATTTCCCATATTATAAATCTCCGATTCTCTATGAAATGACCAACTTCTTTCATACAGGGTAAGCCAGCTTTCTCCAATTCTTCGCCAAATCATTCGCTCATGCTCGCTGGTAGCAGCAGTAAACCTGTTCGAGCAAAACTGGTCACTTTGATGAAGCTTGGTATCCAATCCAAGATGGCCGCGCTCGGGACCGCAGAAAATTGAGGTTTTTCTTCATTTTTGGCCAATGAATGTGGCACATATCCCAACATACGAGAACTAACATGACTTCATACAATTGAAAGACTGTACTTAAAACATTAAGGTCCACCTCATTACATAGCAATAAGAGATGTGAGAACCGAAAATGAACTGATTTCTTGACGAAGTGGAAATTTTGATCCAGTCGCTACCGCCTGGATCTCAAATGCAAAAGGACGTAAATATTTCCTGCATGGTACCACACCTATGGGAAATCCATACAAAGACTGTGCTGTGTACTAAGAGTGTACTAATATAAGAACATCACATTAAGGTCCACCCTTTAGCACATTACATAGCATTATGTGATGTGACAACCGAATGGGAGCTGATTTCTTGACGAAGTGTATTTTTCTTATCTTGATTCGTCGAGTTTAGATGGAAAGGTAACATGTGCTGCCCATCGCTACCGCCTCGGTTACAAATGGAATATTCCATAAGGGGAATCCATACAAAGACCTTGATGTGTCACTTAGAATCTGTTTATTCTGTTTATTCCTATTGCATGGGGTAAGTGAAATATCGATAAAAAAAAAATCAAATCTTGTATGTGTAATCGACAACAATTGACTGACTTAAGCGATGGACTTCAGAAGTCCTCAAACTAGCTGCATTGAGTCTGATATAGCTGTAATACCGTTACTGGAGGCTAGCTTGTTAATTTTAGAACTTTTTTCTTCTGTTCTAGGTATATGCTGGAAATGTTACAATGTCAATAATGAGAAAATGAACTGTAAAAAGAGTCAGGTTAGTTCTTCAAATAAATAATATGGTATAGGGTCAAAAATTCAACTTCATCATGTGATCATTTCCATAGCCCAAAATGGATCTTGACAGGCCTTTTAAAACTAAATTATTTCACGTGGTTTGATATTACTGTGGGAACTGATGACATCCATCCAACTGCTACATCATCTGCAGCTACTGGTAGTGCCTCTAACACCTATTATCAATCTACTGCTACTACATCATCTGCAGCTATGGGTAGCAGTATTGAAACACCGCCACCACTTCCTGTAACAGCTACTAGTACATAGAACTGCCAAAAGTGGGAGGGATGTCATCAGTTCCAACAGTAATTTCGAACCACATAAAACAATTTTCTAAACTTATTCCATATAGAATAATTTACTAAATTTATTTTCTAAGTATTTGCATGGATCAAAATTTGAAAAATTTTCTTTACAAATCAAGTGTCCAACTGATCAACTAGTCTGGTCCCTGTTACCGGCCAGTCCATCATTCTGAGACTAGATACAAGAAAATTTTCAATGGCAAATATACGTTGCGGTTGATATTTTGAGAGGTGGCCCCTGGTAGAAATATCGTGGGTGGGGAGTCAAAAGGTCGTATCTGGATTTTGGGAAATCGTCCAGGAGAGCCTAAACAAGCACAGGACAAGCATAAGAATCAAAATGTTGTATGTAAAAGGTCATATTTCTGAAGCTTTTCTCGAATTTTTATTGGCAAAATGCATGTGTAGCCATTAAAACAGTATGTAACTACCTGCACATATCAAGCTCAACATCTAGTACAGAAATAATGAGTGAAAGCTCGTTATTTGCAATTCTATACAGCAAAGGCGTATCTCCGGAAAATATTCACCTTTACCTGCTTCAATTTCATAGATTTCTCAAAGTAAGCCTAGACAATAATTTCAATAATAAGTATTTAATCATAAAACACTACTGGCTATATTTCATTTGATTGTATTACTTAGGTGAGACACAAAGTTGATTTTTTTCAAGAAAATACAACATTTTCGCTCTTAATAATTTCTTTTTTGGAGCACCCCATGTACAACATTTTGAAACAATATCTATAAACCCTCTTTTTATTGGCTTAGAAATATGACAACCAGATGAAAAGATGCGCAAGAAAATTCTCATTCTGACTAAGCAAAAAAGTGAATTTTGCAAAATATGCTTGATACAACATTTTGACTCCCCTTCATGTACACACGTAGTTTTACAAGGTCTGACAAGATCCATTTTGGGCTCTGAAAATGATTATATGATGAAGTTGAATTTTGGACCCCATGCCATATTATGTATTTGAAGAACTAGCCTGTTTTTTTTTCACGGTCCATTCCTCATTATGGACAGCATCACATTTCCGGTATGTACCTAGAATAGAAGAAAAAAATATCTAAAACTAACAACACCTTCAGTAAAGGTATTACAGCTATATCAGACTCAAGGCAGCATGTTTGAGGACTTCTAAAGCCCATGACTTTACCCAGTCAACTCTTTTCGGCCAATTGTGTATATACCGCATAACTCTTTTCTGCTAAATTAGTTGTGGTCAAGCACACATAGAAGGTTTTTATTGATATTTCAAAGACACAATTTTATTCCTTTCTTTTTTCAATAGTATTTTATTAAACTTAACTGATTCTAAGTGACACAGCACGGTTTGTCTATATATTTCCCTTAGGTGTGGTACCATACAGGGGATGATTACGTCCTTTGTGAATATTGCGTTTGAAATCCAAGCGGTAGCAAGAGGCAGCACATTAAGGTCAAAATTTCCACTATACGTCAAGAAATCAGTTCCAATTCGGTTCTCACATCACTTATTGCTACGTAATGTGCTAAAGAGTGGACTTAAATGTTTTTAGTACAGTCTTTCAATTGGATGAAGTCATTTTAGTTCTCATGTGTGGGATATGTGCCACATTCAATGGCCAAAAATGAAGAAAAACCTCAATTTTCTGCAGTCTCGGGCGCGGCCATCTTGCATTGGATACCAAGCTTCATCAAATAGACCAGTTTTACTCGAGCCGGTTTACTGCTGCTACCAGCGAGCATGGGCGAATGATTTGGCAAAGAATTGGAGAAAGCTGACTTACCATGTATGAAAGTAGTTGACCATTTCATAGAGAATTAGAGATTACAATAGGGAAAATTCACCAACTTTGACATATGATTTCGCATTGAATGAAATGAGGTGACAGAGATTTTATTTCTTATATCAATAGAGGGGGTCAAGCTGTGCATAAAACCATTTCAATATTTTGACCCACCCCCGCATCATAGAAAATAGGGCTAATCTTCGAAGGTGTATATTTTCTACTTTATTTGCCATGTTACCTTTTTGCTGACCATTACTCCCAGAGAATAGATGTGACCTTAAGGTCTGTATATTGGGGCACAGGAAGACCCCCACTAACATCACCAACCACCACTAATTTCATCCAAACCATAGACTCACCAGAATAAGTGGCTGAAAATTGACCAAAATTGACCTGAAAAGGGGCAAAATTGGCCAAAAATCAGCCCGAGGCTGTATCTCAATAACGGTTAAATTTTGAGATCGGTTCTTCTGGCTGTGAAGTAGTCTCAAGGAGTCCATAAAATCCCCCCAAGATGAACTCGATCTGCCGACCCCCCACCTTCCCGATTCTGCATGATTTTGCATGGTTTTCTCATGGAATGACACTTAAACTGTTTAATCTGACATATTGCTCTTTCAACATGTACCCTATGTTTAGCTATTTTAATTGTCTCTGCAACGGCTGGGCACTCATTTGGGAGGCAGATGATGGCACAAATGGTGGAATATTTAAGCATAATCTGATATTATTGATTTCTTTTTCTATTTTAAATCCTTTATCGGCCATAACTCCATCACCTTCTTGAAGTTTACCACTTTGTAATAATGATTTTAAAGTGTCCAAAAACCCACTTCTGTAGGTTATTTCTTTGTCTGAGATTGATCCAGAAAATAACATGGATGCAAACATAATAGATCCCCTTGGGTCGACACCAACAAGACCCTTCAGTGTGGTACAAGATTTGTAGTCTGAATAACATTGGCTCTGTCTATGGAGGGAACTTGGCCTCTGAATTTTAAGTTCTGTTCCATCAATTGTGACCATTGTGTTGGGATAATCAGTTTTAAATTGTTCTGGCATATTTTCAATGATAATGTCTCTGTGTGGCCATATATCAAGAGAGCCAAGTCTGTAAAACATATACTGACTAAGTTACTAATATTCTTAGAAAAGTCAAACGGTAAATCAACTCCTGGTACAAAAAGTTTATATACATTATAAAAACGGTCATATGAAAAGCCAGTATAATATTTAAATGAATCTTTTTTTTGTTAAAGTTGAACAACTAAATCGCTGCATGGATAGGTCTACACTAGCTCCTTTATCTACTTGTTTAACTTGACTGCGTTTAAGATTTTCATTTTCCAGAATTAGTTTTGCATATTCTTCCTTCATTTTTATACGCCCACATTTTCATGTGGACGTATTATGTCGTCACCCCTGTCCGTCCGGACGTCCGTCCGTCCGTCCACAATTTGTTTGTGGACTCTCTACAGGTCACAATTCTTATCCGATTTTGACGAAACTTGAAATATAGGTTTATCCCCAAAAGATCTCGGTTCCTTTCGATATTGGCATGTATCGGATCAAAACTTCATGGATTATGGCCCCTGATTGTACGAAAAATCACGTTTTTAGCTTGTGGACCCTATAGAGGTCACAATTTTGAACCGATTTTGATGAAACTTGACATGCATGTTTGTAACCCAAAGATCTTGGTTCCTTTCGATATTTGCGGCTATCGGAATGTAATTTCCTGAATTATGGCCCCTGATTGTCCGAAAAATTACCCTTTTTAGCTTGTGGTCCCTCTGGAGGTCACAATTATTATTCGATTTAAAAAACCGTTTGATTATATCACCGTTACACCCTAAGGAAGGTTGAGTTCGAATTTCGGGAAAATCGGACGAAAATTGCCATACAAAATGGCCGCCGTTAGTACGCGAATACTGTTAAAAAATGGTATATCAAGGTTGTGGACCCTGTGGAGGTCACAATTTTGATTCGATTTTGATGAAACTTGAAATTCATGGTTATAACCCAAAGATCTCGCTTCCTTTCGATATTTGCGCATATCGGATTGTAACTTCCTGAATTATGGCCCCTGATTATACGCAAAATCGCCTTTTTTTTAGCTTGGAGGTCACAATTATTATTCGATTTAAAAAAACGTTTGATTATATCACCGTTACACCCTAAGGAAGGTTGAGTTCAAATTTCGGGAAAATCGGACGAAAATTGCCATACAAAATGGCCGCCGTTTGTACGCGAATACTGTTAAAAAATGGTATATCAAGGTTGTGGACCATGTGGAGGTCACAATTTTGATTCGATTGTGATGAAACTTGAAATTCAAGGTTATAACCCAAAGATCTTGCTTCTTTTCGATATTTGCGCATATCGGATCGTAACTTCCTGAATTATGGCCCCTGATTATACGCAAAATCGCCTTTTTTTTTAGCTTGGAGGTCACAATTATTATCCGATTTAAAAAACCGTTTGATTATATTACGGTTACACCGTAAGGAAGGTTGAGTTCGAATTTCGGGAAAATCAGACCAAAATTGCCATACAAAATGGCCACCGTTTGTATGTGAATACTGTTAAAAAATGGTATATCAAGGTTGTGGACCCTGTAAAGGTCACAATTTTAATTCGATTTTGATGAAACTTGAAATGCATGGTTATAACCCAAAGATCTTGGTTCCTTTCGGTATTTGCGCTTATAGGATCGTAACTTCCTGAATTATTCGAATTTCGTGAAAATGGTACCAAAATTGCCGGACGAAATGGTCGCCGTTTGTACGCGAATAGTGTAAATATATGGTATATCATGGTTGTTGACTCTGTACAGGTCACAATTCTTATCCGATTTTGAAGAAAAGTCACATTTCTAGGTTGTGTACCGCCACACCATAATCATTGTCGACTTCGACTTTCATGAATATCAGACTGGAACTGACCAACAAAATGGCTGCTCCCAATACAGTATGAAATACAGGACTTAATGATGTAGGAAAAATCACTTTCCGTATTGTTTGTTCTCTATCCATCTCTCGAAAATGTGGGCGTATCCTGCCTGGCAGTGCCAGCCTATCTTTATATTTTCTGCAGCATGGGCCAAGATGTCCATCGGTTGAAATCCTGAAAAATATGAACAGTAAATAGATTATAATATGTATTTCAGGCACCCCTTATGCAAGTGACAACAGAACCAAGAGCAGAGAACTCGGGTAAATGTGGAAATAGCTTTCCCAAAACCAGTTGCTGTACATTTAGATTTAGAACAGATAGAAAAGATGAAAGTTGAGTGGAAAGAAATTGATGTAAATCAAGATGAAGCCATAAAAATAGAGAGATCCACAAAAAATAATAATAACACCTGGATGAACCAAAGAAAGTGTCGTATTACTGCCTCAAATTTTGGAGCTGTTATGAAAAGAAAGAAGGAGATAAACGATTCATTTTTTAAAAAACACATTTCACAAAAGTAATTTTTATTCTGTTCCGACTTCTTATGGGCAAGCAAATGAAACCATTGCTAAACAAATGTATATTAAACAGACCGGAAATCATATTCATGACATTGGACTTGTAATAAATCCAGCTTTTCCATTTTTAGGTGCCACACCAGATGCAATAGTTTGTGACAAAGGCGAGACGAGGCTCATTGAAATTAAGTGTCCTTTTTCAGCTCGAGATATTACAGTAACAGAAGCATGCCATACACTGAAAGATTTCTTTTTAGTGCAAAATGATGTAGAATTTAAATTGTCTAGAAACCATATTCACTGGTTTCAGGTTCAGGGACAACTTCTCGTAACTGGGGCTCAATTTTGCGACGTTGTCACTTTTACGAGACAGGATTTCTGCATAGAGAGAATACATCCCGAAAAAGAAACCATGCAGAAGCTTGTTTCAAAATTATCATGTTTTTATGTTGAACATTTAAAGCCATTTCTTATTAAAAATTCTATATGACTATAAAATGAGTTCAACTAACCTAATCAACTGCATTCTCTGTACCATTTTATTATTCAAGGCATTTAGTTCACAGTTTTCATACTCAATATCATTATTTGACTTTATAGAAACTCTGTAAAGAGAAGTACATAATTATGTAAAATTTGTACATAAATATAAAATTTGTACATAAATATATTCACTTTGTTCAGTATTTTTATACCAGAGACTGTAATTTTGTAAATAGTAAAACAATTTCTTGTTTGCTGCTAAACCTGGAGTCTTATTAATAAATTAATAATTAGACTTGCCATTAATAAAAAAAAATGCAGCGTTAACACAGCTTTCTCTATTTTAATTTCATGCTATTACCATAGCTTACATATAAAGAATGTGTGTTACAAAGATCTAAATGGAATATATCTAAAATGATATGTAGAACAGTCTGTAGTGTAAAGAGGGAGAGAAATGGGGTTTAAGGTCCACTCGACACAAACTAGGTCATTTTGGGATTAACATATAGTTTATTTTTATTTCAATAATTTGCTTGCACGTATGAGTCTTTAGCAGTGAGAGGAAACAAGAGGACCCGGAGAAAACCCACGAGGTCGAGGTTCGACAGGCAAGCCTTCTCCTTGTCATGTACAACTGGGGATTAGAAATCATGACAGGCCTTATGATACAACACGCACGTGTGTGCTAACCATTCAACCATCCAACCCCCCCCCCCCCCCAGGTGTAAGACAGAGAGAAATGGATTTTAAGATCCAGACAACACATGCTTGATGTGAACACAGGAAATAATTACTCTGAAGCTGATAAAACCATTGTTACCTTAAAACCTTTGATTCGTTCACTGCAGTTTTCTCAATATAATTATTTCTGGGTTTGGGTCTTGGTTGAGTAATGTGATCATCATAGTGCAGGGCTGACCATTTACAAAGTGCTAAAAAGGGAAAAGGAAAAAGAAAAATATTATTATTATTATGATACCAGTACATAATAATACAAGTAAGTTTACATGACCATTTCATTCCCATAAATTTACCAAATTGTAAATTGGCAACTTGATTAGTTTTGTCTGCCATTTTTGCTTTTTTGTTAACTTTTTATTCAAACTTGAAATTAATGCTAATGTCTGAAGGATTCAGCCTGCCTATACATACATGCATTCGAAGAAAAAATAATTCAAATTGAAATAATAAGATCTAAAGATTGGCTATGACTATCACATCTGACCTGGCGCAATAATGGAATAAATTTAGAAAAAATGTTTGAGCTGACATTTTAATGACACATTGTCAAAACAGCCACATAATATGTAGACCTAACATCATATTAATTAGCGTACTATTATATATAAATACAAATACTATAAGTATAAGGCCTACTACTAGGCCTATCCTATATAGCCCCACTGGTATATTATACTTAAATCAGGAAAATGATGATGATGCATTATATTAGACACAGCTATTTCATTTTGTTTGAAAAAAAAAATATAGTAGGCACGAAAATCTATAGGCCTAAAAGTATAAATAAATAATAACCTTAGAGCACACTAACAGATGTTTAGCCTTTCTTCGCTCACCCAGTATCTCTTCGTTTAACTTTCAGCGATATCCGATAATTAGTGCCAGAGTTATGGCCCTTGATCACTTCAAAAAATCTTGTTGACACTCTAGAGGCCAAAGTTAATATCCAATCGACTTTAAATATATACACAGTGTTTAAGGTCATGAGACGAAGAATCCTATTGATTTTCAGCGATATCCGATAATTAGTGCCAGAGTTATGGCCATTGATCACTTCAAAAAATCTTGTTGACACTCTAGAGGCCAAAGTTAATATCCGATCGACTTTAAATTTATACACAGTGTTTAAGGTCATGAGACGAAGAAGCCTATTGATTTTCAGAGATTTCCAATAATTAGTGCCAGAGTTATGGCCCTTGATCACTTTAACAAATCTTGTGGACGCTCTAGAGGCCAAAGTTAATATCCGATTGACTTTAAATTTATTCACAGTGTTTAAGTTCATAAGACAAAGAATCCTATTGATTTTCAGCAATTTCCGATAATAAGTGCCAGAGTTATGGTCCTTGATCACTTAAAAAAAATCTTGTGGACGCTCTAGAGGCCAAAGTTAATATCCGATTGACTTTAAATCTATACACAGTGTTTAAGTTCATGAGAAGAAGAAGCCTATTGATTTTCAGCGATATCGGATAATTAGTGCCAGAGTTATGGCCCTTGATCACTTTTAAAAATCTTGTTATGTTATAGAGGCCAAACCTCAGATTGATACACAGAGTTTAAGGTGTTGAAACGAACAAGTATTTTGATTTTCAATGAATTTTGATAACTGAATAGCTAAATCCATGATATTAAATGTTTCATGTATATACTAATTGTTAGTGTGGGGTAAAACTTTATTCTAATAATTACATAAGTTGTTACTCTAAATCAGATTTTAGTGTATTACAAATGTTTCACTACCAAAAAAAGTAAAAATATGCGACAACCCTTGTTGACTGCCCGGACGATTTAGCTGCTGTGGGCGTATGTTTCGTTGCGTGGTAACCTATCTTTTAGCTTGTGGTACCTCTGGAGATCAAAATTATTATCCGATTTAAAAAAACGTTTGATTAAATCATCGTTACATGGTAATGAAGAATGAGGATGAATTTCGTGAAAATCAGACCAAAATTGACGGACAAAATGGTCGCCATTTGTACGTGAATAATGTGAAAATATCACTGTGAAACTGAAATCGTTTAAGATGGGGTTTTTTGACTTTAAAAAATGCTATAGAGTTTGATTTCAAAACATCGTTTGATAATTGACAATAATCGTTTGAAAACTACAAAAATGGTTTAATTAGAACCATAGTTTAATTTAATGGTACAGCGTTTGATATCTCCGAGTGGGGGTTAAAAATGGACGAACCGTTGAATTATGTAATGCGTTTGATTACTAGACATCGCTTTAATTTCTGAGCTGCCGATTAATTTATCAAGTGTTTAAATATTAGACGAAAAATTTATTTGCTCGCGAGTCGTTTATCCGATCGGTTCATTTTGATTACGATTATTTACATATGAAATGAAGTACGAATAAAAAGGGTGGATATAAAAAAATGCACACGAAGATATGCTAAACTTACCGTGGTCGTAGTATTATTATCCATTAAAAATAATGATTCACGGTACCATTGACAAATACATCAAAAATCGGTACGTCCATTGTTATTATACCATCGGAAATCGGTAGAGCACATTCCCGGTGATGTATTTTTTCTTTAAATCACAAATGATGAAAATAGATTTCCACGTGTACACGTGACTAGAAGACCTGGCAATGATTCCACCATTGACAAATACATCAACAATCGGTAAATCACGTCCAATGTTATTATATCATTGGAAATCGGTAAAGCACATTCCAGGTAAAGTATTTTCTTTAAATCACTAATGGATGAACACAACTTTTCATCTGCACATGTGGTCGTGTGATAATCTCGCGAGACTTGTATACTGGCGCCAAACGTCGCTATTCGTCGATCGCCATAGACGAGCTATCGCTCAGGGTGGTGCGGGTCTGTTCATCCCACGATCTTTTCACCCTGGGCTGTTTCATCCCAATGTTGTTGTATATTACAGATTTAACGTAAAATACATTTAATATGATATTAAGTTGATTAAATTAAATTATTTACACTGCGTGGGTTGGATGTTGGTAAAAACATACAATTGGTTAACACAAAAAAATAAAAAGTCCTTGTTTGTTAAAAAATCAATTTAAATCACACTTATAAGACCGTTCCCTTTGTCGTAACAAAAACATGTTTCACCTCAACGCAGACAGGTAAATACAAGTGGGAATTGATAAAACAATAGCATTTGACCAATCAAATAATGAATGTAAATAAAAAAAAACACATTAAAAAGGACATTTATGACTCAAATGTATATTCAAAGACATGATTTAGTGTGGCACCCAGACAGGTGAGCACAGGTGATAATTAATAAAACAACATCTTTCGACCAATCTCAGGATTAACCCATACTGTACTAACATACATGTATATTGAAAATATGCATTTCATATGGCACCCAGGATTTGAAAAACCTAAGCATTCGGCCAAACAGATAATCAATCTACACTTATAACGGACATTTATGACTCCACCGTATATTCACCTGGCCAAAAGGTGACTAGCTCAGCATACCGTGTATACACAGACCATTTCTGTAATTAATGTACATGGGGATATATATTAAGAGGTTTGCATGCCGCTAGTTCTTCCAAACGTTATTCATATGTATAAACCATGATATTCCAATGTTCGATTTCTTTTTAATGTGCATGATGCAAATAAATGTCTTTAAAACGTTCTTTATAATAATATGTATAAACTAGTGATTGCATGCACCATTTATTTTTTTTGAATCGTTCTTTATATGTGATTGTTTTCCAATTTTATATCTGTGAACCAGTCTCTTCCAGTATTTTAAGAGTTCATGTTATTTTTTAGTGTTTATTTTTTAGTGTTTATGTTATTTTTTAGTGACATGGATTCCACTAAGTAAAAACACGTGTCCCAAATCATGCTTTATATTTATTGTATAAGTCTATGACACTGCCGTTCAGGCGTCGAATTCGGATTCTAATATATCGGTATAAAAATGAATATCAAACACGACGTCGCGCCTGTACATGACACTATTCTAATCACGTGCAGAGGACAGCTGATCGTTCCCCCTGGAATTCCTTTCTCGCACACCGACTAATTTGCGATAAAAATTATATGTGAAAGAATGATATTACAGAAGAGCAATGAAGACATAGATCAGTAATTAATTTTAATTGTTAGGTTATCTGGCTTCTTACTTAAATGTGTGAATACAACTCAACCCTCGCCGCATGTTTTTATTACTAATCCAAAACAAACAATTACTTGTTATTAAATAATAAATAAAAAAAAGTACACGTTTGTTTAACTATAAGTAAGTGCTTAACAGTTTATTTAACAATAAGTACAGCTTAGTTAATTAACTGCTATTCTAATAACCAACATTCAACCTATGAAGTGTAAATAATTTAATTTATCAATTTAAATCACACTTATAAGACCGTTCCCTTTGTCGTAACAAAAACATGTTTCACCTCAACGCAGACAGGTAAATACAAGTGGGAATTGATAAAACAATAGCATTTGACCAATCAAATAATGAATGTAAATAAAAAAAAACACATTAAAAAGGACATTTATGACTCAAATGTATATTCAAAGACATGATTTAGTGTGGCACCCAGACAGGTGAGCACAGGTGATAATTAATAAAACAACATCTTTCGACCAATCTCAGGATTAACCCATACTGTACTAACATACATGTATATTGAAAATATGCATTTCATATGGCACCCAGGATTTGAAAAACCTAAGCATTCGGCCAAACAGATAATCAATCTACACTTATAACGGACATTTATGACTCCACCGTATATTCACCTGGCCAAAAGGTGACTAGCTCAGCATACCGTGTATACACAGACCATTTCTGTAATTAATGTACATGGGGATATATATTAAGAGGTTTGCATGCCGCTAGTTCTTCCAAACGTTATTCATATGTATAAACCATGATATTCCAATGTTCGATTTCTTTTTAATGTGCATGATGCAAATAAATGTCTTTAAAACGTTCTTTATAATAATATGTATAAACTAGTGATTGCATGCACCATTTATTTTTTTTGAATCGTTCTTTATATGTGATTGTTTTCCAATTTTATATCTGTGAACCAGTCTCTTCCAGTATTTTAAGAGTTCATGTTATTTTTTAGTGTTTATTTTTTAGTGTTTATGTTATTTTTTAGTGACATGGATTCCACTAAGTAAAAACACGTGTCCCAAATCATGCTTTATATTTATTGTATAAGTCTATGACACTGCCGTTCAGGCGTCGAATTCGGATTCTAATATATCGGTATAAAAATGAATATCAAACACGACGTCGCGCCTGTACATGACACTATTCTAATCACGTGCAGAGGACAGCTGATCGTTCCCCCTGGAATTCCTTTCTCGCACACCGACTAATTTGCGATAAAAATTATATGTGAAAGAATGATATTACAGAAGAGCAATGAAGACATAGATCAGTAATTAATTTTAATTGTTAGGTTATCTGGCTTCTTACTTAAATGTGTGAATACAACTCAACCCTCGCCGCATGTTTTTATTACTAATCCAAAACAAACAATTACTTGTTATTAAATAATAAATAAAAAAAAGTACACGTTTGTTTAACTATAAGTAAGTGCTTAACAGTTTATTTAACAATAAGTACAGCTTAGTTAATTAACTGCTATTCTAATAACCAACATTCAACCTATGAAGTGTAAATAATTTAATTTAATTAACCTGTCCATAATATCATATTAAATGTATTCGATGTTAAATCTATAATAAACAACAATAACAAGGACGGTGGTGGTGGGGGGGTGAAACAGCCCGGAATGAATAGATTATTTGTCATTTCGATCCCGCGTCATTTCTGACTCAAGAATAAAACCTCGACGTTTCAGACTCAGGTATGTGACATTTCTGACTTGGGTAGGTGACGCTTCTGACTCGGGGAATAAGTTTAAAGGAAAGGTTTACACAACTGTCAAATCAATTTATAATAAGCCCCCCCCCCACGCACAAATAACATGCAGGCTAAATTATATAATTTACACCTCGCCATCAAGTACAGCACCTGGAGTTGTGCATAACGAACCTACGGCAAAATTTCAAATGTTGAATGTTTACGAAAAGAGCGTTTTATTTTTTTTATATCTGTACTATCTATATAAAAATGTTGTTGAATTTATTTGAAATAGGCCAATTCAAAACACGAAAGAAAATATTTATTAACACGAAACACGTGATTAGTAAAAAGGCTCCACCAAACGTTTAATCATTAGTGAATAGTTGCACTTGCGGTTCTTTGATAATCATCGTTTCCCGTAAAAAGTAATGCATTTGTTTAAAACGAATAATATGCTGATGAATTGATTTGAAAATGACCTACACAAAAATTAAAATAAATATTTACACGACATGCACTCTTTTTACAAGTATCTAGAAATTGTTAACGATAATCCGCGAGCTGCACGTTGACATGCATTATTCCTCGACAAGCTTGCCAATACCAATCGATAAATTTGTGCGTACAAAGCAATGTTTTTCTATGGAAAATATTAGAAATAGCAACGATCAAAGCGGAATAATTAAAGCTGATTAGCCGATAATCCCCATGTTATTGTTGTGGCTGTGCAAAGAAATCTTACGGTTGTTTGGTGGATGAGGAAAAACGTGAGTTGTCAATCATCGATAATGGCGGCCGTGTGTTGATTGCAATTATTCCGTTTCACAAAAAAACCCAATAGCAGTGATTGATCAATCAAGGTCGTTTACTATTTGATAAAAGAAAAACAATGAAGTATTACTAAATATACACAAATTTTCAACAATATTTTATTACCTAGTTTATTACTCGCCGATGAAACAAAACAAAAGAGAACTAGCAATGTTAATCGCGATCTCAACAGTCGCCGATCAACTGAATAAGGCAACTATCAGCCTCCCATAAAACGAAAAGATAAATGTCTGTACTGTCACATAAATTTTCCACAGTCTTTTAATTATTAATCCGAAACGTCGCTAGCCGAATCCGAAATGAAACAGCCCGGGATGAACAGTCCGATAAAAAATAAGGTTGAGATGTTTTTTTTTATTTACATTCATTATTTGATTGGTCAAATGCTATTGTTTTATCAATTCCCACTTGTATTTACCTGTTTGCGTTGAGGTGAAACATGTTTTTGTTACGACAAAGGGAACGGTCTTATAAGTGTGATTTAAATTGATTTTTTAACAAACAAGGACTTTTTATTTTTTTGTGTTAACCAATTGTATGTTTTTACCAACATCCAACCCACGCAGTGTAAATAATTTAATTTAATCAACTTAATATCATATTAAATGTATTTTACGTTAAATCTGTAATATACAACAACATTGGGATGAAACAGCCCAGGGTGAAAAGATCGTGGGATGAACAGACCCGCACCACCCTGAGCGATAGCTCGTCTATGGCGATCGACGAATAGCGACGTTTGGCGCCAGTATACAAGTCTCGCGAGATTATCACACGACCACATGTGCAGATGAAAAGTTGTGTTCATCCATTAGTGATTTAAAGAAAATACTTTACCTGGAATGTGCTTTACCGATTTCCAATGATATAATAACATTGGACGTGATTTACCGATTGTTGATGTATTTGTCAATGGTGGAATCATTGCCAGGTCTTCTAGTCACGTGTACACGTGGAAATCTATTTTCATCATTTGTGATTTAAAGAAAAAATACATCACCGGGAATGTGCTCTACCGATTTCCGATGGTATAATAACAATGGACGTACCGATTTTTGATGTATTTGTCAATGGTACCGTGAATCATTATTTTTAATGGATAATAATACTACGACCACGGTAAGTTTAGCATATCTTCGTGTGCATTTTTTTATATCCACCCTTTTTATTCGTACTTCATTTCATATGTAAATAATCGTAATCAAAATGAACCGATCGGATAAACGACTCGCGAGCAAATAAATTTTTCGTCTAATATTTAAACACTTGATAAATTAATCGGCAGCTCAGAAATTAAAGCGATGTCTAGTAATCAAACGCATTACATAATTCGACGGTTCGTCCATTTTTAACCCCCACTCGGAGATATCAAACGCTGTACCATTAAATTAAACTATGGTTCTAATTAAACCATTTTTGTAGTTTTCAAACGATTATTGTCAATTATCAAACGATGTTTTGAAATCAAACTCTATAGCATTTTTTAAAGTCAAAAAACCCCATCTTAAACGATGTCAGTTTCACAGTGTATGTTTTATCAAGGTTGTGGACCCTATAGAGGTCACAATTTTGAACCGATTTTGATGAAACTTGAAATACATGATTATAACCTAAAGATCTTGGTTCCATTGCATATTTGCACATATCTGATCGTAACTTCCTGAAGTATGGCCCCTGATTGTAAGAAAATCGCCCCTTTTTATACGCCCACATGGAAATGTGGTCGTATATTGCCGTCGCCCCCGTCCGTTCGTCCGTCTGTCGGTCCGTCCGTCCATCGTCCACAATTTCTTGTGAACGCTCTATAGGCTAAAGTTAATCTCCGATTGAATTGAAATTTATACACGGTGTTTAAGGTCGTGAGACGAAGAAGCCTATTGATTTTCAGCGATATCCGATAATAACTACCAGAGTTATGACCCTTGATCACTTTGAAAAATCTTGTGAACGCTCTAGAGGCTATTAGTTAATATCCGATTGACTTTAAATTTATACACAGTGTTTAAGGTCATGAGATGAAGAAGCCTATTGATTTTCAGTGATATCTGATAATTACTGCCAGAGTTATGACCCTTAATCACTTTGAAAAATCTTATCAACGCTTTAGAGGCTAAAGTTAATATCCGATTGACTCTAAATTTATATTAGGTGTTTAAGGTCGTGAGACGAAGAAGCCTATTGAATTTCAGCGATATCCGATAATTACTACCAGAGTTATGACCCTTGATCACTTTGAAAAATCTTGTGAATGCTCTAGAGGCTATAGTTAATATCCGATTGACTTTAAATTTATACACAGTGTTTAAGGTCATGAGACGAAGAAGCCTATTGATTTTCAGTGATATCCGATAATTATCAGAGTTATGACCCTTGATCACTTTGAAAAATCTTGTAAACGCTCTAGAGGCTAAAGTTAATATCCGATTGACTTTAAATTTATACACAGTGTTTAAGGGCATGAGACGAAGAAGTCTGTTGAATTTCAGCAATATCCGATAATTACTGCCAGAGTTATGACTCTTGATCACTTTGAAAAATCTAAAGTTAATATTCGATTGACTTTAAATTTATACACACTATTTACGGTCATGATACAAAATAGCCTATTTATTTTCAGCGATATCAGATAATTACTGCCAGAGTTATGATCCTTGATCACTTTGAAAAATCTTGTGAACGCTTTAGAGGCTAAAGTTGATATCCGATTGACTGTAAATTTATATACGGTGTTTAAGGTCGTGAGACGAAGAAGCCTATTGAATTTCAGCAATATCCGATAATTACTGCCAGAGTTATGACCCTTGATCACTTTGAAAAATCTAAAGTTAATATTTGATTGACTTTAAATTTATATACACTATTTATGGTCATGATACAAAATAGCCTATTTATTTTCAGCGATATCCGATAATTACTGCCAGAGTTATGACCCTTGATCACTTTGAAAAACCCTGTGAATGCGCTAAAGTTAATATCTGATTGACTTTAAATTTGTACACAGTTTTTAGGGTCATGAGACGAAGAATCCTATTTGATTTTCAGTGATATCTGATAATTTCTGGCACTTGATCACTTTGAAATATCTTGTGGGCAAAGGCCTTGAGACAAACCATCAAAACTATTCTAATCATTTCTGATAATTATTTAATGGGCTATTACTCGTAATAAGATTATCATGTATTGTAAATAGTAAATGTTCTCCTTACTGATAAAAGAAACAATATGCGACAACCCTTGTTGACTGCCCGGACGACTTAGCTGTTGTGGGCATATGTTTCGTTGCCTGGCAACCTATCTTTTTAGATTGTGGTCCCTTTGGAGGTCACAATTATTAACGGATTTAAAATAATGTTTGATTATATCACTGTTTCACCATAATGAAGTTTGAGTTCAAATTTTGTAAAAATCGGACCAAAACTGCCGGACAAAATGGCTGCCGCTAATATGCGAATAGTGTAGAAATATGATATATCAAGGTTGTGGTCCCTGTAGAGGTCACAATTTTAATCTGATTTTGATGAAATTTGATATGTAAATTTATAACCCAAAGATCGCGGTTTGTTTCGATATTCGGGCACATTGCACATTGGACCATAACTTCCTGAATTATGGCCCCTGATTGTACGAAAAATCATGTTTTTTAATTTGTAGACCCTATGGAGGTCACAATTTTATTCCGAATTAATAAACAGTTTGACTATATCCCTGTAACACATTAATGATGGTTGAGTGTGAATTTCTTGAAAATCGATAATTGAACAGCTAAATCCATAATATTAAATGTGTTGTATACTTAACGTTAACATGGGTCAGAACTTTATAAAAACCAAACAAATTCTAATGATTTTCTGATAATTACTTGTTGACTGCCTGAACGATTTAGCGTATGTTTTTTTAGCTTGTGGTCCCTCTGGAGGTCACAATTATTATCCGATTTAAAAAAAATGTTTGATTATATTACCGTTACACCGTAAGGAAGGTTTAGCTGCTGTGTGGGCGTATATTTTTTGTCCCTCGCCTTTCGAAGAAAGTTGGGGGACTATTAAAATGGGTTCGTCCGTCTGTCTGTCTGTCTGTCTGTCCGTCACACTTTTTGGGACACAATAACTCTCTTCCTAATTGAGCTAGAATGTTCAAACTTGGTGTATGTGTTTATTAGGTCAATGCCTTGATGGAGCTCGAAGATGAGCATTTTCCGCTTAGGGTAAGCAGAGATAAGCAATTTGATTGGTTGATGCTTTGGGACACGATAACTTTAGTTCTAATTAAGTGAGAGTGATGAAACTTGATGTATAGTTTCATTACAGTAATACCTTGACTAAGTTCGATAATGAGCATTTTCTGCTCAGGGTAAGCAGAGCAATTTGATTGGTCGAGACTTTGGAACGCAATAACTCTCCTTCTAATTAAGTTAAAATGTTCAAACTTGGTGTATATGCTTATTAGGTCAATGCCTTGATGGAGTTCGAAGATGAGCATTTTCCGCTTAGGGTAAGCAGACATAAGCAATTTGATTGGTTGATGCTTTGGGACACGATAACTTTAGTTCTAATTAAGTGAGAGTGATGAAACTTGGTGTATAGTTTCATTACAGTAATACCTTGACTAAGTTCGATAATGAGCATTTTCTGCTCATGGTAAGCAGATCGATACGCAATTTGATAGGTCGAGACTTTGGAACACAATAACTCTCCTTCTTATTGAGTTAAAATGTCCAAACTTGGTGTATATGCTAATTAGGTCAATGCCTTGATGGAGTTCGAAGATGAGCATTTTCCGCTTAGGGTAAGCAGAGATAAGCAATTTGATTGGTTGATGCTTTGGGACACGATAACTTTAGTTCTAATTAAGTGAGAGTGATGAAACTTGACTAAGTTCGATAATGAGCATTTTCTGCTCAGGGTAAGCAGAGCGTTACGCAGTTTGATTGGTCGAGAGTAGTTGAGACTTTGGAACACAATAACTCTCCTTCTAGTTGAGTTAAAATGTTCAAACTTGGTGTATATGCTTATTAGGTCAATGCCTTGATGGAGTTCGAAGATGAGCATTTTCCGCTTAGGGTAAGCAGAGATAAGCAATTTGATTGGTTGATACTTTGGGACAAGATAATTTAGGTTCATCTTGATTGATGATTTTTATGCCAATACAATGACTGCATTCTCATTTACCGGTAGTAATGGATTCGACTGTAAAAGTGTATAGAAACGATTGACTTGGACACGAAAGCCCTTTCCCTTGGCCAGAGGGGCCCCTTTCCCTTGGCCAGAGGGGCCCTTTTGTCTGCCTTTAGGGTCCCCCTAACTAGGGTACATTTTCATTTTTCTCGTCGGTTTTAGCATTTTTCTTTATAAAACACTTTTGGATGACACTTCGTGTACAGTTTGATTGCTCGATACATTGAAAAAAATAAATGTGCGATTAATTAATATGTGTCTTCTATTTATTTTGGGATTTTGGCGGGGGACATCAGCCTCACTGTTGGCTTGTTTAGCTTGTGGTCCCTCTGGAGGTCACAGTTATTATCCGATTTTAAAAAAAAACGTTTGATTATATTACTGTTACACCGTAAGGAAGGTTGAGTTCGAATTTCGGGAAAATCAGACCAAAATTGCCATACAAAATGGCCACTGTTTGTACGCGAATACTGTTAAAAAATGGTATATCATTTGATTATGATTTTTTCCAAAATTTCTTCCCAGACCCTCTATATGCCTGTGTGGTACTACATTCCACAAGATTTTCGAATAATTTTGATAGTGTTATGGGTCTGTGGTGTTTTTTACCACAAGAGTTCCACAAGATATTGGACTTAGAAAAAATCATTTTGTTATGATTTTTTCCAAAATTTCTTCTCAGACCCTTTATATGCCTATGAATAATTTTGATAGTGTTCTACAAGATATTGGACTACATTCCACAAGATTTTCGACTTAGAATATCAAAATTATTCTAAGTCAAGAATCTTGTGGAATGTGGTACCACACAGACATATAGGGAGTCTGAGAAGAAATTAATGATTTTTTTTTTTTGATTTTTATAAGCCCACATTTTTATGTGGACGTATATTGTCGTCGCCCCTGTCCGTCCGGACGTCCGTCCGTCCGTCCACAATTTGTTTGTGGACTCTCTACAGGTCACAATTCTTATCCGATTTTGACGAAACTTGAAATATAGGTTTATCCCCAAAAGATCTCGACTGCTTTCGATATTGGCATGTATCGGATGAAATCTTCATGGATTATGGCCCCTGATTGTACGAAAAATCACGTTTTTAGCTTGTGAACAGTGTAGAGGTCACAATTTTAAACCGATTTTGATGAAACTTGACATGCATATTTATAACCCAAAGATCTTGGTTCCTTTCGATATTTGCGCCTATCGGAATGTAATTTCCTGAATTATGGCCCCTGATTGTCCGAAAAATCACCCTTTTTAGCTTGTGGTCCCTCTGGAGGTCACAATTATTATCTGATTTAAAAAACCGATTGATTATATCACCGTTACACACTAAGGAAGGTTGAGTTCGAATTTCGGGAAAATCGGACGAAAATTGCCATACAAAATGGCCGCCGTTTGTACGCGAATACTGTTAAAAAATGGTATATCAAGGTTGTGGACCCTGTAGAAGTCACATTTTTTATTTGATTTTGATGAAACTTGAAATTCATGGTTATAACCTAAAGATCTTGATTCCTTTCAATATTTGCGCCTATCGGAATGTAATTTCCTGAATTATGGCCCCTGATTGTCCGAAAAATCACCCTTTTTAGCTTGTGGTCCCTCTGGAGGTCACAATTATTATCCGATTTAAAAAATCGTTTGATTATATCACCGTTACACACTAAGGAAGGTTGAATACGAATTTCGGGTAAATCGGACGAAAATTGCCATACAAAATGGCCGCCGTTTGTACGCGAATACTGTTAAAAAATTGTATATCAAGGTTGTGGACCCTGTAGAAGTCACATTTTTTATTTGATTTTGATGAAACTTGAAATTCATGGTTATAACCTAAAGATCTTGATTCCTTTCAATATTTGCGCCTATCGGAATGTAATTTCCTGAATTATGGCCCCTGATTGTCCGAAAAATCACCCTTTTTAGCTTGTGGTCCCTCTGGAGGTCACAATTATTATCCGATTTAAAAAATCGGTTGATTATATCACCGTTACACACTAAGGAAGGTTGAGTTCAAATTTCGGGAAAATCGGACCAAAATTGCCATACAAAATGGCCGCCGTTTGTACGCGAATACTGTTAAAAAATTGTATATCATGGTTGTGGACCCTGTAGAGGTCACAATTTTAATTCGATTTTGATGAAACTTGAAATGCATGATTATAACCTAAAGATCTTGGTTCCTTTCGTTATTTGCGCATATCGGATAGTAACTTCCTGAATTATGGCCCCTGATTGTCAGAAAAATCGCCTATGGTCCCTCTGGAGGTCACAATTATTATCCGATTTGAAAAAACATTTGAATCTATCACCGTTACACCCTACGAAAGGTTGAGTTCGAATTTCGAGATAATTGGACCATAATTGCCAGAAAAAATGGCCGCCGTTTGTACGCGAACAGTGTAAAAATATGGTATGTCAAAGTTGTGGACCCTGTAGAGGTGACAATTTTAATTCGATTTTGATGAAACCTGAAATGCTTGTTTATAACCTAAAGATCTTTATTCTTTTCGATATTTGCGCATATCAAATTGTAACTTAATGAATTATGGCCTTTGATTCTAGGAAAAATCACTTTCGGTATTGCTTGTTCCCTGTCTATCTCTCGAACAATTATTATCTGATTTAAAAAAAAAATGATTATATTACTGTTGCACCGTAAGGAAGGTTGAGTTCGAATTTCGTGAAAATCGTACCAAAATTGCCGGACGAAATGGTCACCGTTTGTACGCGAATATTGTAAAAATATGGTATATCATGGTTGTGGACTCTCTACAGGTCACAATTCTTATCCGATTTTGACGAAAAGTAACATTACTAGGTTGTGTACCGTCACACCATAATCATTGTCGGCTTCGAATTTCATGAATATCAGACTGGAACTGACCAACAAAATGGCTGCTCCCAATACAGTATGAAATACAGGACTTAATGATGTAGGAAAAATCACTTTCGGTATTGCTTGTTCTCTATCCATCTCTCAAAAATGTGGGCGTATCCTGCCTGGCAGTGCCAGCCTATCTTTTAGCTTGTGAACAGTGTAGAGGTCACAATTTTGAACCGATTTGGATGAAACTTGAAATGCATGTTTATAACTTAAAAATCTTGGTTCCTTTCGATATTTGCGCCAATCGGATCGTAACTTCCTGAATTATGGCCCCTGGTCCGAAAAATCGCCCTTTTTAGCTTGTGGTCGCTCTGGAGGTCAAAATTGTTATCCGATTTAAAAAACCGTTTAATTATATCACCGTTTCATGGTTATGAAGGTTGAGTTCAAATTTCGTGAAAATCGGACCAAAATTGACGGACAAAATGGCCGCCGTTTGTATGTGAATAGTGTGAAAATATGTTATATCAAGGTTGTGGACCTTATAGAGGTCACAATTTTGAACCGATTTTGATGAAACTTTACATGTATGTTTATAACCCAAAGATCTTGGTTCCTTTCGATATTTGCGCCCATCAGATTGTAACTTCCTGAATTATGGCCCCTGATTGTCCGAAAAATCGCCCTTTTTAGCTTGTGGTCCCTCTGGAGGTCAAAATTGTTATCGGATTTAAAAAAACGTTTGATTATGTCACCGTTCCATGGTTATGAAGGGTGAGATCGTATTTTGTGAAAATCGGACCAAAATTGACAGACAAAATGGCCGCCGTTTGTACGCGAATAGTGTGAAAATATGTTATATCAAGGTTGTGGACCTTATAGAGGTCACAATTTTGAACCAATTTTGATGAAACTTGACATGTATGTTTATAACCCAAAGATCTTGGTTCCTTTCGATATATGCGCCCATCGGATCGTAATTTCCTGAATTATGGCCCCTGATTGTCCGAAAAAGCGCCCTATTTAGCTTGTGGTCCCTCTGGAGGTCAAAATTGTTATCCGATTTAAAAACCCGTTTGATTATATCACCATTCCATGGTTATGAAGGTTGAGTTCGAATTTTGTGAAAATCAGACCAACATTGACTGACAAAATGGCCGCCGTTTGTACGCGAATAGTGTGAAAATATGTTATATAACGGTTGTGGACCTTATAGAGGTTACAATTTTGAACCGATTTTGATGAAACTTGACATGTATGTTTATAACCCAAAGATCTTGGTTCCTTTTGATATTTGCGCCCATCGGATCATAGCTTCCTGAATTATATCCCCTGATTGTCAGAAAAATCGCTTTTGTTAGCTTTTGGTCCCTCTGGAGGTTAAAATTATTATCCGATTTAAAAAAACGTTTGACTATATCACCGTTACATGGTAGTGAGTTTGAATTTTGTGAAAATCGGACTAGAATTGACGGACAAAATGGCCGCTATTTGTACACGAATAGTGTGAAATGTGTTATATCAAGGTTGTGGACCCTATAGACGTCACAATTTTGAATCGATTTTGATGAAACATGACATGTATGTTTATAACCCAAAGATCTTGGCTCCTTTCGATATTTGCGCCCATCGGATCATTACTTCCTGAATTATGTCCCCTGATTGTACGAAAAATCACCCTTTTTAGCTTGTGGTCCCTCTGGAGGTCACAATGATTATCTGATTTAAAAAAATATTTGATTATATATCAGTTACACCATAGTTATTAGAGTTTGAATTATGATTTTCTGATGACTACTTAAAATGCAACAACTCTTGTTGACTGCCCGGACGATTTGGCTGCTGTGTGGGCGTATGTTTCGTTGCCTGGCAACCTATTTTTTACTAAGTCTAATACCTTTGGATCTCAGGGGGTCTGAGATGAAATGTTTGAAAGGACACAACAGAATAAAATTTTGTAGAATATATTTTCCCCACATTTTACAAGATAATAGGATAACTTATTATTGTTCAAGCAAATCTTTCATGGTCCACTTTTCAAAATGCCCCCAAACCTTGCCATGTCTAGTGTCAGAAACATCCATTGAATAGTTTTGGAATGAAAAGATAAATAAAAGAGCATTTACAAAAATTTAATGATTTTTCATTTTTTTTTTCAAAGTTCGAGGCCCTTTTTGGACCACCTATATTATTTCAATGTTTTTCATTTTGGATTCACTATATAGACAACCGATAGGACTTTGAGAAAGAAAAGTTTAAGAAAAAACGTACGCGTCTCTTTGGAGAAAATCAGAATGTTAAAAAATCGGAAAATACTAAATTTTTGGCATACAATAATTTATTTCCTTACCATCGAAATCGTATTATTTTGATGTCATATGATGGTCCATTAATAGGGCTATCCAACGGCACTTAGTTCTTTTGGTCCGCTAATACCGAAGGGAGCAATTTTTTTAACTTTTTTTTTCATTTTTTGAATACTTCCTGTATGGAGATTATTTTCGGAATGGTTTTAATAGCCGGTTTGGGCACTAAGATAGCCGCAGGGCTCTCTAATGATATATTGCATTATCTGATCAGATAAAATGTCCCTGAGATATCCTATGTTCAAAAGTGCCAAAAATGCAAAAATTTTGAAATATCGAAAATTAAATTTCAATAACTACATACACATTATACATCGTTAGAATCGTAATTAGGTCAGCTATCTGAATATATAACCTTTTTTTGAAAATCTCTTAAAATAAAGAAAATAGTAGAGCATTTTCCAAAATGTCATGATTTTTCGACTTTTTTCGATTTTCAGTCCGTTATTTCACCTATTCCAGATATGGAATATTTCGTACACAAGACTACCACAAGGTTTTTCGATAGAGTAAATTTTGTAAAAATCGCTTGCGTAGCTTTCGAAATTCAGGCGTCCCAAAATGCTAAAAATCAGAAAATACTTGATTTTCAGCGTGCCATATTTTGCTGCCTGTTCTATAGCCGCCTAATTTGTTTAAACCATTGAAAGCGGACGGAGAAATCGCGTTTTTCCAAAGAAGATCCATTCTTTGCATTTTTTCAAAATTTTGCACTCTATTTCAACCACTTCCGGTTTAAGGATTCTTGTCTAAATTGCTTTATAAGTTGGTGTTGGAAATTCGAAAAAAATCGAAAAATAAAGGGAGATAACTCTGAATGAAACTTATATTACTGGAATTGGATGGACTTCAGGTATCCAAAAATGTAGGTCAAATTTCAAAATTTTGAAAAATAACAAAAATTGTCTCGTAAAGAATGTGTTGTCAATTTTCGAACGATAGAAGTCATGGTCAATTGGTCAAAATTGAAAAATGTGAGATAGCCATTGTCTCGCAAAAGATTCAGGGTTTCAGAAAATGTCATTTGTTTGAATGAAAATGGGTAAAGAATTGACGAAACTAGGGCCAATTTTCAATTTTTAGACAACGTTCGGTCTTTTCCGGTATGCGCAGAAATTTCAAAGATATTTTATCAAGTAGCCACCACATGGTTTCCCGATAGAAAATCTAATTCCAGATCGATATCTGGTTCCTTTCAATATTTGCGCATATCAGATTGTAACTATGGCCTCTGATTGTACGAAAAATTGCCTTTATCTTGTGGTCCGTCTGGAGGTCACAATTATTACCTGATTTAAAATAACATTTGATAATATCACACTTGCACTGTAATGAATGTTCAGTTCGAATTTAATAAACATTTGACCAAAATTGCTGAACAAAATGGCCACCACCTTTACGCTATAGTAAAAAATATGGTATATCAAGGTTGTGGACACTGCAGAGGTCACAATTTTAATCCAATTTTGATGAAATTCGACCTGAAAGTTGGGTTTATAACCCAAAGATCGCGGTTCCTTTCAATAATCGGGCACATTGGACCATGTCTTCCCGAATTATGGCCCCTGATTGTACAAAAAATGTTTTTTACCTTGAATTAAAACACCAATTGACTATATCCCCATTACCGGTACATATTAATGATAGTTGAGTTTGAATTTCTTGAAAATCGATAATTGAACAGCTAAATACAGAATATTAAATGTTTCTTATACTGAACGTTAGAATGGGGCAGAACTTTATAAAAACCAAACAAATTCTAATGATTTTCTGATAATTACTTCATATGTGACAACTCTTGTTGACTGCGCAGATCATCTTTCAGCAAGTCTAACTCATGTCTTCAACCTATCAATATTTGATAATACCTATCCTTCGTCTTTTAAACAAGCTAAGGTTATTCCCATTCACAAAGCTGGAGTTAAGGATGACCCAAATAACTATAGGCCTATATCTATTCTCCCAAATGTATCGAAAATACTCGAAAGGCATATTCACGGACATCTTATTAAGTATTTAAATAAATCTCACCTCTTGTATATGAATCAGTCAGGTTTCAGAACATCAAAATCTTGCCTTACAGCCCTAACTCACATTATGGAAAATATATATGATGCTAATAAATGATAATCTTCTTTGTGGTGCAGTTTTTTTGATCTGGTCAATTATGATATTTTATTGACAAAATGTAAATATTTTAAATTTTCGCAAAATGCGTTACAATTCCTAGAATCTTACTTAAAAAACAGAAACCAGTGTACTTTAGTCAATGGTGAACTATCTTCTATGAAGCCTACTCACTATGGCGTACCTCAAGGATCGATACTAGGACCTCTTTTTATACGCCCACATTTTCATGTGGACGTATATTGTCGTCGCCCCACAATTGTTTGTGAACAGTCTACAGGTCACAATTTTTATCCGATTTCAATGAAACTTAAAATATAGGTTTATCACCCTAAGATCTCAGTTCCTTTTGATATTGGCATGTATCGGACTGTAACTTCATGGGTTATGGCCCCTGATTGTACAAAAATCATGTTTTTTAGCTTGTGAACGGTGTAGAGGTCACAATTTTGAACCAATTTGGATGAAACTTGAAATGCATGTTTATAACCCAAAGATCTTGGTTCCTTTCGATATTTGGGCCTATCGGATTGTAACTTCCTGAATTATGGCCCCTGATTATACCCAAAATTGCCTTTTTATACGCCGACATTTTTATGTGGACGTATATTGTCGTCGCCCCTGTCCGTCCGTCCACAATTTGTTTGTGGACTCTCTACAGGTCACAATTCTTATTGTTATCCGATTTAAAAAACCGTTTGATTATATCACCATTCCATTGTTATGAAGGTTGAGTTTGAATTTTGTGAAAATCGGACCAAAATTGACGGACAAAATGGCCGCCGTTTGTACGCGAATAGTGTGAAAATATGTTATATCAAGGTTGTGGACCTTATAGAGGTCACAATTTGAATCGATTTTGATGAAACTTGACATGTATGTTTATAACCCAAAGATCTTGGTTCCTTTCGATATTTGCGCCCATTGGGTCATTACTTCCTGAATTAATGTCCCCTGATTGTACGAAAAATCACCCTTTTTAGCTTGTGGTCCCTCTGGAGGTCACAATTATTATTTGTGTGCCTCAATCAAAGAATCAACAAACGCATCAATGTGTAGTGTAAAATGTCATTTATTGACTATAAACAGATAAATGACTGTAACAAAATTAAGAATAAAAACATTAATCAACTGAGCATTATACATGGTAGACTGGCCCAGTCTCTTTTATTTATTTTACATTTCGATTTATATAAAAGTAGTAATTTTTAGTAAACCAATTTTCGTTTCCATTTGTATAAAAAGAAAATTTGAGTAAACCTGTAACCAGCACCAGAGACTGGACAATTTGCGAGCTTCACAATAAAATGGGCGTTGCTTATCCTGTTTTACGTTGTCTCCTTATTTGGAATGATTGACAGTTGTCAAGCAAGTCATGTGAAAGCGTCTGCGGGCTGATGTCACGTTTTTGTTTCCAGTCGCCATTCGGCTTCGTCCCGATACGTATGAACTGGCTTCGTTAAGTTGTTATAATGATGTCGTGTGTAATTATTTATGTTCATTCACCTCATCCCATTCGTTGTATCCGTTCATTCGACAGATATTGTCCGTCAACAAAATTCTTAGATCGTTAAAGTACCACTAAATAACAATAACTGTTATCCACAACAAACATCTCGCACCTACACCAGTTTGCCAGTGCAAATGCAGTAATCCCGTGCACGACGTCACACAACCTACATAATGCAGATTGACCTACTAGATGAGAATGAAGCTCTATTTGCCCAGTCTCTAGAGATTACGTTTTTTTTTCGGGTTTTTTTTTTGAGAGGACTGGCCAATTTTTGGTGTGTGGAGAAGACTGGCCACCAGTCTATATACATGGTAACACAATTAAAAATAAAAACATTAATCAACTAAGCATTTAATCATTAACATGCAGCCACCTCTACCTATAAATCCTGTTGGGCTAAATTAGAGCCCCGATTTATGCCAAAAGCATCCACAGCTGGAATCCAGCGCAGGATGTCTAGCCCAACACGGGACACTGACTTCAATAGCATGTATAATGACCATAATCATGTCTGCCCCACTATGTTAAACACTAATTCGTACTAAACTTTGAAAGATTATGGGTCGCCAAAGAGTGTGATATACAATAAAATTCTAACTACTTCCACACTTACTATTGACAAGAGACACTATGATTAGTGTAATTTAAGCTAAACTTGAATATAATGAGATCTCAAACTTTACTTATGCATGCAAAATATATACAAGATAAACAAATGCTTGCAGATGATATACAAGGTAAAAGCAAGATGGACAACAACTTACTTAGCATGCACAATGACATACATAAAAATGGCACTTGAACATTTAAGTACATGAGATCCAACAACTATGCGTGCAAATTGGTATACAAGGACACAATATAATATTAATGCAAAAATATATACAAGGTAAACAACATCATACAAAAATAATCTATAACACTAACAGTAATACAATGAACGGGAAAAATATGACTTTGTGATCTAAGGTTGGGCAAGGTAAGAAACACGGAGACACTGCAGCAGCCTACACTGACAACAATTGACTCCAGGTAAAGGTGGGATTCCGACATTTCTAAAGTTGAAGGACGGGAAGGCGAATATAAGAACGTACCGCATTACTATGCCACCGCCCAAACAGTCTGATTTGCATTTCGGATTGGCCGTTTAAAAATGCTGTGGTTGCAGCCCCAATACGAAAGGAGTGCAATTTCACACGAGTGGTGTCTAAACCAATGAACGCTACTAAGCGGGTTAAGGACGTGTTGACAAACTGATAAGATACCGAGGTTCCATTATGCCACTGGAACAGTGGACCAGTAGAGTGGGGGAACGAACGAACATACTTAAGCTATAGACATGGGGCACACGGTTGAACCGATGAACTACAGGAACATTTAAAATGCAACAACGCGGGTTGTATGGACGGCTGATGTTTGAAATGATGTAGCGAGAGTTCCATAGCAATTAGCCTGTTTTGGCTGAAACTAAACTGAATATGAGATATTTGTTCTACCTGAGATACGTTCGATTGTGTCTTAACGACTAATTCACCAATGCGGAAAAAACCTGCAAACGTCAGTGAAAACAAAGCTTGTAACAAAATTTGTTGCAATCGACAGCTAAATACAATTGGTATGGCATTGATAAGTTTTAACAAAATAGGTAATGTAATCAGAAGCCGAGAAGCGGGAATCGAAGTTTTCAACCGTTTAGCTCCCTTTATAAGGCAATGAACCAAAAAATTATTACAGGGGTCAGGAAAACCCAACGATTTATGGACAAAGGCAATGACCGAGACGTGCGATGAAATGGTACTTATAGCCAAACCATTTTCAAATAAGGACGCCAAAAATTGACGATGACAACATGGGAAACGGGAAAGTTAGGGTCGATATTCATCTCTGAACAGAAATTAACAAACTTATTCCAAGCTCTAGCATACGATGCGCGAGAACTAGGGGCCAATGTGTGAGCAAGCAAACAGCGAGCTGAAGAGGTCAAAGTGTTAACTTGGTGTGGCAAACGGCTTGAGGCTTCAGATCCAACCATGGGGCCCAATTCCTGGCTGTCTGAAATTGAAAACGAGACAGACGATCAGCCACTAAATTTGTTTTTCCTTCAATATGTTTGGCCCTGATGAGAATGTTAAAAGTTATAGTGGCTGTAACCAGGCGTCTAATTAACTTCATGATGTTTGCACATTTCGACGATGCTTTGTTTATAACAAAGGTAACACATTGATTATCTGAAAGTATTAATAGTTTATGATTGCGTAATAATGGGCCCCAAGTCTCGATGGCCAGGACGATAGGGAATAATTCCATTACATTAATAGACAATTGTTTCATAGTATCCGGCCAAGAGTGAGCGCGGTTAAAGACGCCGCATCCGTGAACAGTTTCGGCGTATCTGAAGCAAGCCAGCTATCATTCAAGAACAGGGAGCGACCATTAAATTTATCCAAAAATGTGGACCAAACTAAAAGGTCAAGGCGCGCAGCATTTGTGATCCGAATTTTATAATGCGGTTTTGCAACATTTATTGTTAAATCGTATAGCCGTCGCAGAAAAGTGCGACCCGGTACAGTGATTGCAACTGTCGGAGCGTGACTTTACGACATGACTTTATAGCTGTAATTGCTGCACGAATCTTCACTAACTTGTCATTTGGTAACCGAACCAACATTAACTCAGAATCCACCTCGATACCATAAATCGTCAAGGTCGTCGCAGGTAACACGGTTTTAGAGGCCTTGATGGGAATACTTAAATGGTCTGCTTACGAAAGGAAGTTATTGAGCGAATCCAAGCAACTGGAAGAATTTGCCGGACCAGCAAAGAAAAAATCGTCAATCATGTGACTCATGACCGCACCATATTTAGTTTCCATGATCCATTGGAGAGATGTACTAAAGCGTTCAAAAGTTTGGCAGCTCATACTTAAGCCCATAGGTAGACACATGTCTGCAAAATACAATAATTGGTGATCAAGCTAAACTGTAAAGCCAAGGAGCTCATAATCGCCAGGATAAATAGGTAATAGTATTGCATGGTATACGGAGAACTGGGTCGCTACCCCATAGCAATAGATATTAAAACTAGAGTTATAACCTTTTGGGCTAAACTACTGACTGGTAAACCTTCTAATATATCAATTATCATGTACAAACTAATATATGACAGATTTCTTAATGCTAACGTTTCAAATCCCTGGCTAGAATTTGTAAAATATATTCTTGATGAATGTGGTTTAAGCTATATTTGGACAACACAAAACTTTGTAAATGTATCCTGGTTAAAGCACACAGTAAAATCAGTACTCCAAGATCAATTTAAGCAAAACTGGCACTCTGATATAAATAGTTTCCCTAAATGTATAAATTACAAATTATTTAAAAGCGAATTGAAATTTGAACCATATTTACATAATTTACACGGCAAATCAAGAAATATCTTATGCAGATTTAGAACAGGTAACTTAAGACTACCTATAGAGACCGGTAGATGGCTTGGTATTCCAAGACAACAGAGAACCTGCAATATCTGCACACTTAAACTTATAGGTGACGAGTTTCATTATATATTCGAATGTCCAACCCTAAGTGAACACAGAACTAACTTAATTCCTAAAAATATAATAAAATTTAGAAATATTATTTCATTTCATAACCTATTTAATAATTATAAATATAGTACTTTAAATAGCTTATGTAAATTTATATTTATTATTCAACAGACATTAAACTCCCTCTCAACTTAACACATTGTATATTATATTCATGTTATTATTATGTTACTCCCCCATCAACTTAACACATTGTATATATATATTTCTTAATGTTATTATTATTATATTATATTAATTAGATTACATTTTTTTCTCTACGCTGTTTATTGTAACGGTTATTTGAGAATAAAGTTATTATACTTATACTTGTATGCATCCTGGATATCCGATTTGGCCATTAACGCTCCTCGCCCCATTCGTTTAACTATGTCAACAACATCATCAATATTATCATACGATACTACGGAATGTTCCTCTGATATATTAGAGTTAATCGAATTATTTAAGGGAAAGGACAAATCATGGATTAAACGAAACGAACCTTTCTCTTGTTTAGGAATCACACCTAATGGGGAACATATTAAATTTGAGAAAGGAGGGACAAGAAATGGACACATTATACGATTATGCATCAACTCTTGATTTATTTTCTGAAATAATATATCGTAATTCTGAGAGCAAGACGAATGATTTCTTGCTACAGAAAAATGTCGTGTGCCTTTATATGGGATACGAAATCCATTGGTGAAACCATCTACCAAAAAGGCACGCTCCTCTTTCTAGAGCAGTCAAAAGTTTATTTGGATTAATTGGGGTGGGCACTTTTGGTGGCAGAGGCACCACCTTTCCGAAAGGAATACCGAGAATTTGGTGGATTAATGTAAGTTGTAGTCCTAGGTTGGTTTGGGGGCACTGGCATGGCATATGACGGAGGCATGGGGTATGATGGAGGCGCAGTCGGAAATTGCGGCCGTAGCGATAAAGGCATAGTAGGGTTATTACGAGTGTTGGACAAGGACAGACGTTTGCTGAAACATGACATCATAGGATGTTTAAAAGAACACAATTGACAAGCATGCGGGTATTTACAAAGGGGGCGGTTTCACCCCTTGGTGGAATTATAATCAAAACACACCAAGTTGGCCGAATTAGGTTGACCCAGTGCAGCGGTATAACCTTTTTGTTCGGTTGGAACAATAGTTTTTGTCGCATACACGGTGGATGCCTTCAGCCACAATTCAGAATGCATCTGATTCCAGGGCAGGTGATACGTTGCGCGGAGCGTACGAAATTGGTTATCATAAAACTGATACGCTCTCACGCCAAAGGATGAATACAAATCAATGATGGACTGCAAATAAGTCAATAAACTAGATATTAAATGTGGACATTTTTGACTATAAATGTCCATAAAAATTAAAAAGGCTCTGCGCCACTGTTCAAAAGTAATTGATTTTGTTTTTGGGGATGATGATATTTGAAAGGTGGAACTATCATCCCCTTCCGAAATATTTAAAGACAAGGTATTTGACTGTAATCCAGGCAACATCAAGGAAAAATCTATGTATTTGTCCAACCAAATGTCGGTCTTAATCTTATCCGACACATGACTGGAGATGGATGTCTGGGGTGTGGGCGCTTGCGATATCAAGGGAGCGCCGTTACCTGCATTAAATAATTCGTCGGCCCGTACAGAAAGGACTGAAGGGCCTGGAGCAGCTGGGGTAACTTCCGGCGACGTTGAAGCCATAGCAGCCGATGAAGCATTAACAGCTGCCGTATCCTCTAACGACCCCTCTTCAAGTCGCACATCTGTCATAGAAGGAGGTGATGCAGCCTTTGAGTGGGCCTTCCCTCTTTTGGCAGTCTGTTTTATGACCATCCCTTTTTTGGCTAACTTCCGAACCAAGATGTCTGTAAGGCGGTCTTCCGCTGACGTCATTGGTGGTGAGGAATCCGTACACTCTGGTTCCGAATCGCTGGAGGGACATCTGCGTATTGGCATGATTCTGAAATAACAGCTATCATGCAAGAAAACATTACACACATAACAAAGCCAAAAGTTCCATATGGATTAGCAAGTTTTCCAAAGAGAAAAGCCAACCTCCCTCACGGAAAGCAAAAGTTCCAAAAGGAAAGTAAAAGTTCCAAAAGGAAAAGCAACAAAGTTCCACAAGGGAAAGCAAAAGTTCCATACGGAAAAGCATAAAGTTCCATAGGGAAAGTAAGAAGTTCCACAAAGGAAATCAAAATTTCTGAAAAGAAAAAGCAACAAAGTTCCACACGGGAAAGCATAAAGTTCCATAGGGAAAACATAAAATTATAAGCAAAAGCAAACGTTACATAGCGAAAGCAAAAGTTCCATAGGGAAAACAACGATACACGGGGAAGGCAAAAGATAAACGGGGAAGGCAAACGTTCCACACGGAAGGCAAAGTTTCATTGAGTGCTGCAAAGAAGGCCAAACATCTCACGGGAAGGCACAATTTCCCTAGGCTTGGGTTATGCTATGAAGTTGTGGTTGACAGCAATTGACACCATCTCATGTGTCTTAGCAAAGCATCCCTGATGCTTTTCATACACAAAATACATCCCACGGAATCCGACAAGTGAACGCCCTGAGAATCATAGACATGTGTAACTGGCTGACATAAGCCTGCTCTATGTTTCCAAAAGGTTATATTTTGGAAACGTTGACACAACAATGACAGATGATAATTAGTTTGAAAAACACGATCATTATATTGGTCATCAACAACCACGTGACGTTTTATCAGTTGCGAGATTATCACACCTTGGGGACGAAACATAGTTAAAATGTCATAAGCAAAGTCCACAATAGCATGTGCTAAGATATCCGGCGACACTGACGAATCACATAAATCGTTGGAACCCAAATGAAGAAATACAATATCCGTGCCTAAAAAACGGTCAAAGCCCTTGTACAGTCGCTGGAATCTGTCGTTCAACACGCACAATCCACCATAACCAAAACACGAAATGGCGCACAAATTGCGCGGTAAATGGAAATTAGAATGCAAACCATGTAATTGCGGGATTAAACGTTTGATATACGACGAACCAAACAAAGTTACCTTGATCGGAACCACAGGGAATGTGTCCGTGTCCAAATTTAATGCCGCAAAAGTCGGGCTATACGAAGCACCCACTGCCATTTCACAGAGCGGCCATTTTGATAACGAAACAAAGGAATCGGACAAATTATATGCAAGCGTAAATTTTTTAAACAACACGGTGCACCACAGAATTAAATGCGTAAACAAAGTTGTGCAACCGACACTTCATCTAAGTTACTTCTGGAAAAACACGGGACTGCGATCTATGCGGCTGCTATATCACGGAATCGCCATTATGAACAGAAACAAAGGAATCGTGCTAATGTCGTGAAAGGCGAGGAAACAAGTCTAAAATAAACGACACGAGCACCACGGAACTAATTATAATTATGTTAAACAAAAGTTTGCACCGAACACGTTATAAGAAAGTTACCTCTGAAGTAAGCAAAGCAAAGAAGTTGAAAATAATCACTGCAGACAACACTAGTACAAGCACAATTCCTTCCCCAAACAAGCAAGTGTACAATTGCAACAAAAGCTAGAATGCCACGGTTCCCTTTGTCTCAAGTAAGTGAATCTCGTGACCTAATTAATAGCGTCATTTGACTGAGCCCACTGATTAAGAAGATTCTGATTGGTTGAATCACACAAAAATTATTATGGTCATAATTTGTATTTGATTTAAAAAAAAACGTTTGATTATAAAAACCAAACAAATTCTAATGATTTTCTGATAATTCTTTAATATGCGACAACTCTTGTTGACTGCCCGGACGATTTGGCTGCTGTGTGGGCGTATGTTTCGTTGCCTGGCAACCTATTTTATTCAATATTTTCATTAATGACTTGCCATTAAGTCTCTCTTCCAAAATTGACCTCTTTGCTGATAATACGACAGTCTACACCTGTGGCCCAACCGTTGACGTTCTCCAAACAAAACTGCAACTGATGCCGACAGAATACAAGCCTGGTGTAACCAAAAACAGAATGAAACTTAATATACCAAAAACCAAAGCAATGCTCTTTACAACCCATCAAAAAAGAAATTTTCTCCCCAATACTCTTGATATAAAACTCGACAACGAATCAATTGAAGTTGTCTCATCCTTTAAACTTTTAGGCGTCGTTTTAAATCATAATTTAACTTGGAAAGACCATATTCAATATATCTCTAAAAATATAAATCAGAAACTTTTCCTTCTCCGTAAGATTAAACAACACCTCCCTCTCTCCTACCGTACCCCTTTTTATAATGCTCATATTCAGACACATTTTAATTACTGTTCGCCAATCTGGGACTCAAGTGACTCCAAATCAGTTGAATGTCTTTCTAGACGACAAATCATGGCTTTTAAACTACTGCTTAATGTCGATCATACTGCAGAACTGTACCCAACAATAAATACCTTAAAACTTTTAACAATAGAAAATCGTCATGCCTACAATTTATGTAACTTTATTTTCAAAATTTTATCCAGGCAATGTCCTATGTATCTATTCAATATTTTGTCTTACTACGAAACTCCCTACACCAACATTAATAACAAATGAATCACTCTTCGGCCAAATCTTAATATTGTAAAAAAAAACACCTTATAATATTATAATAGATCATGACTCATGCTGACACTATATAATTATTTGGGTTGCATTCCCAATTGTGGTCTTTGAGTATGATGTCTTGTCCATATATTTGTTTTTGTGTAAAATTGTGTGTGGTGCAACCCTCCTGCACTTACTATTATATATCAGTGTTCAAATTACTAAATCTGTTAAAATCACAAATCCATTCAGTGTGCCGTTTTAAATTTATTTAATTTCTGTCATTGGTGTTATTTTAAATATAAAGAGAAGTCACAAATGTCAGTTATTACATAGATTTGATTAGAAGAATACTATTGTTTTATTAATTCCCACCTGTGATCTCATGTCTGGGTGCCATATGAAACCATGTTTTTGAATACGCACGCCGTTATAACAGTATGGATTTTAATTGTTTGATTGCTGGAATGCTTTTGTTTTATAATATCTACCTGCATTATTTGTGATATATGTACCTTTGATATAATGCAATATGGTTTGATTTAGGTGTAACAAAAACTATTGTACTAAAGTCAACATTTCATGGACCCAAATCCCGCGATTACATAACATCAAGGCACTAATCATTGAAGCGTATTTCATGGGTGAATTCTTTTGGCGCCAGCACATGTCTAACTCTGTCGCGGGTTCATCGCACTGCCATTGTGGGGTTGACATCTGGCCACAAGTACACGTTTATTCATTTGTGATTTAATGAAGATGCATTACCTGTGTGATTTAACGAGTTCTGATTGTATAATTACCCGGGACAAGATTTACCAATTTTTGACGTATTTGTCAATGGTGGAATACTATTTTTTATAGGATAATGGATAATATATAGTATGGCCACGGTAAAGTGAATATCGTGATTTACCGATTTTTGACGTATTTGTCAATGGTGGAATACTATTTTTATAGGATAATGGATAATATAAAGTATGGCCACGGTAAGGTGAATATCGTGATTTACCGATTTTTGACGTATTTGTCAATGGTGGAATACTATTTTTATAGGCTAATGGATAATATATAGTACGGTAAGGTGAATATCTATGTGTGCGCATTTTTTTTACACTCAAATTTTTATTCGTACTTCGTATGTAAATAATCGTAATCAAAATGAATTGATCGGATAAACGGCACACAGGAAATTACAAGTTTTATCTTATAATAAAACACCATAGGGAAATTCGACGTATCTCGGGAAATTCAACGCCTCGTCTAATAACTGAACACCATAGATAAGTGGACGCGAAGTCCATTTTTAAACCCATCTCGGGGAAACTCAACGGCTCGCCCAATAAATGATCGCCATAGATAAGTGCACGGGTCGTCCATTTTTAAACGCATCTCTGAGAAACTAAACCCGTTGCTATTAATCTAAACCATGGAACTAATTAAACGATTTTTATACGCCCACATTTTCATGTGGAAGTATTATGTCGTCGCCCCTGTCCGTCCGGACGTCCGTCCACAATTTGTTTGTGGACTCTCTACAGGTCACAATTCTTATCCGATTTTGACGAAACTTGAAATATAGGTTTATCTCCAAAAGATCTCGGTTCCTTTCGATATTGGCATGTATCGGATCAAAACTTCATGGATTATGGCCCCTGATTGTACGAAAAATCACGTTTTTAGCTTGTGGACCCTATAGAGGTAACAATTTTGAACCGATTTTGATGAAACTTGACATGTATGTTTGTAACCCAAAGATCTTGGTTCCTTTCGATATTTGCGGCTATCAGAATGTAATTTCCTGAATTATGGCCCCTGATTGTCCGAAAAATCACCCTTTTTAGCTTGTGGTCCCTCTGGAGGTCACAATTATTATTCGATTTAAAAAACCGTTTGATTATATCACCGTTACACCCTAAGAAAGGTCGAATTTCGGGAAAATCGGACGAAAATTGCCATACAAAATGGCCGCCGTTTGTACGCGAATACTGTTAAAAAATGGTATATCAAGGTTGTGAACCCTGTGGAGGTCACAATTTTGTTTCGATTTTGATGAAACTTAAAATTCATAGTTATAACCCAAAGATCTTGCTTCCTTTCGATATTTGCGCATATCGGATCGTAACTTCCTGAATTATGGCCCCTGATTATACGCAAAATCGCCTTTTTTTAGCTTGGAGGTCACAATTATTATTCGATTTAAAAAAACGTTTGATTATATCACCGTTACATACACCCTAAGGAAGGTTGAGTTCGAATTTCGGGAAAATCGGACGAAAATTGCCATACAAAATGCCCGCCGTTTGTACGCGAATACTGTTAAAAAATGGTATAACAAGGTTGTGGAACCTGTGGAGGTCACCATTTTGATTTGATTTTGATGAAACTTAAAATTCAAGGTTATAACCCAAAGATCTTGTTTCCTTTCGATATTTGCGCATATCGGATCGTAACTTCCTGAATTATGGCCCCTGATTATACGCAGAATCGCCTTTTTTTGTAGCTTGGAGGTCACAATTATTATCCGATTTAAAAAAACTTTTGATTATATTACCGTTACACCGTAAGGAAGGTTGAGTTCGAATTTCGGGAAAATCAGACCAAAATTGCCATACAAAATGGCCACCGTTTGTACGTGAATACTGTTAAAAAATGGTATATCAAGGTTGTGGACCTTGTAAAGGTCACAATTTTAATTCGATTTTGATGAAACTTGAAATTCATGGTTATAACCCAAAGATCTTGGTTCTTTTCGATATTTGCGCATATCGGATCGTAACTTCCTGAATTATGGCCCCTGGTTATACGCAAAATCCCCCTTTCTTTAGCTTGTGGTCCCTCTGGAGATCACAATTATTATCCAATTTAAAAAACCTTTGATTATATCACCGTTACACTGTAAGGAAGGTTGAGTTTGAATTTCCGGAAAATCGGACCAAAATTGACAGACAAAATGGCCGCCGTTTGTACGCAAATACTGTTAAAAAAATGATATATCATGGTTGTAGACCCTGTATAGGTCACAATTTTAATTCGATTTTGATGAGGAAGGTTGAGTTCTAATTTCGTGAAAATCGTACCAAAATTGCCGGACGAAATGGTCGCTGTTTGTACGCGAATAGTGCAAAAATATGGTATATCATGGTTGTGGACTCTCACAATTCTTATCCGATTTTGATGAAAATTCACATTTCTAGGTTGTGTACCGTCACACCATAATCATTGTCGGTTTCGAATTTCATTAATATCAGACTGGAACTGACCAACTAAATGGCTGCTCCCAATACAGTATGAAATACAGGACTTAAAGATGTAGGAAAAATCACTTTCGGTATTGCTTGTTCTCTGTCCATCTCTCGAAAATGTGGGCGTATCCTGCCTGGCAGTGCCAGCCTATCTTTGTTATTTTCAACGAGTTTTATCATTTATTGAACGATGTTTTGAAATTACACGGTATGAATAGAAACTATCGCTAAAACTACCATTTTAGACGATACCATACTTGTAAAGTTATACCCACCATTTTAGGGGACTTTTATCAATTTCCTGCCAAAATAAGCCACCATTTTGAATTTGGACCCCTTATGAATTAGCCATCACTTGTAGGAGGAATACCCGTGTTCAATGGATTCAGTGTGTCGAATTCTTATAAAAAAAAAAAAATCTTCAAATCGAGGTTCGAGAGTATGTCACATATTTACCCCACTAACTAATCAGAAAATTGTCTAATCCATCAAAAACATTAGGGGGGCTATATTTACAGATTAAGGCTTAAAAATGGGGTTTGGCAACTAAACTAGTATTAATTTCACCTATTTCAGTCTCTGTAAACCAAAAGACAGAAATCAAGAAATCTTTTACATAGACTGTATGCCAGTTAAGGCATTTATGTATTTACTGAGCAAAATATTCAGTGTACAAATACTACTAACCTTTTGCTGATTGAAGCTTTTGTTATATTATAAGGATTGGAAAAGAAGACGCAAGTTTTACAACCGGAAGAGAAGAAAACAGTAGCTTATCATGAAGCTGGTCATGCGGTAGCTGGTTGGTTTCTTCAACATGCTGATCCTTTATTAAAGGTATTCTAATGTCAGGGGTGGATACAGAAGGGCGTTTTATTGTCCCTCTGCCTTACGAAAAAAGCAAGGTACTATTTAAATGGATTCGTCTGTCTGTCCTTCTGTTACACTTTTCGGACACTATAACTCTCTTTCTAATTGTGGTCAGACCTGTCAACTCTACTGCATCACACGGTAAAGTGCAGTGAAACGGCCTACTGCACGGAAATAGATTTTTACCGCATTTTCAAACAAAGAGTTTTTTTAATTTTCTTGCCAAATCTATGGAACTAAGGAAAGCAACTCTTTGTATGTAAATAAACAAGATTGCGACTTTCGGTTATCAACATCAATTTGGGATATCTTAAGTTGTAATTTAGCAAAGAGATTTGTTTTTAAATTCTCTTCAACCTATTTTTGAGTTAATAAAGCAGATATAATTATTGCCACGCGTTCCAAATTCTCTTAAAATGCATAACGATAAACTAACCAAATAGCAACCAATTTACGGTTGCGTGCGTACATACAGCTTGTAATACAATACTTTGATTGCAACACAATCTGGAACTTTAATTTCAAGTTAGTAATACATCGCGCCAATTCAGACTTACATGGAATGCTCTCTCAAATAAAAGTGGAAGCAGATTTACGGAACCACGGGAGAAATGACAGTCATTGCATTGTTTGTCATTGTGAGACTGAGAGTATAATCGCCATGTGGTGGCATGCGGCATTATTAAATCGATGCCAATATTTAGTCATGATGCAAAACTATTTTTTTACGCCTCTCCTCTCTATTTTAATGTAGAAATAGGCCCCTACTATAGAATCTATATAATAAGCACACCAATTATCTTACATGAAACAATATTGACAAAAACTCTCGGAATGGGAAATACATGTTATTGTGATTTGGTGTGATAAGTACGTGGGTTCAAGGAAACGATACAACTTATAATACATAGTAGTTTTATTAAGGAAAGGCATGACATGTCTACAGCATGGTTGCAGCAAGAAGTACCATAGGCGTACGAGCTGGGGGTGCTGGGGGGGCGGCCGCCCCCCCATTTTGGCACCAAATGCTGGGAAAATTTGGGCACACAATTGTACTTTGTAAAAGTTGTATAAAAAAATATTGTGTTCTTGAATGTGTGCAATTTAACAGCGAATTTAAATTCAGAGTGTCTATAGTTAGGCAATTTAATAGAAATCTTATGACTCGAACCCTCTTCTGTTTGCAGTACAGTAAGCCACGAGTTACAGTTACATAAACAACTGTTTCTAGTTGTGTATATTACAAGTAGATAAAATTTAGTTCTCTTTTATTGATGATTTAGAAATCAAGAACTTATTCATCGCAAAAGAGATATTGTAGAACCTGTCATGGACCTTCAAAATAAAAATTGAACTTTTTTTATTTGGTAAAAACTCCTTAGAATCACTTAAAATGCATATTTATTCATACGTGATTTGGTTTAATAACAACACAGACACCCTTAGCAGCATTCGGATCGGAAATATAGTCGGTACTCGGTCCGTTAGCTTTGTAAAAGAATCTGCACACTTCATTTCCATCCTACAGGCCTGGTACGTGAACCTATATTTTGTATTAATAATATTAAAGTAGCTAAGTCCCTAACTCAATATCATCCAAAATCTTCAACATTGAAAACACGAATAATTTGTCAATTTAAATCAACATTGACCCCCTAACTTTCGGGCAAGCTGACTTTTCGGGCAGGCAGATAAAAAATAAATTTCACATACTTAGCCCGAAATCTAATAAAACACTAATTTTACGGACTGGAATAGCAGTAAAACGCGTTTCGTCAAATATTCCCAAATTTTCTTGGGAGGTTTATCAAGGTCAACTCCGCTTCTTCGCCTGTCGAAAAAAACAGGCGCAGCTGTCTGTAAACCTGAATTTCTGTTTAGTTTGCTTCCCTAACTGTCCTTGAGTCCTAAAACACTAATTTTACTTTTCTTTAATTGACAACCACGAATTTGTACTGAGTCGACTATGGATTAAAACAGTTTGTCTGGAGCCATTCTACTTTGTGCGACAGTTTTCGGGCATCGATTAGTATTTGTAAATGCAGCTACAACAGTCTGGTTGGATGGTTGGAATTCGGAGTGGGATTTCGGTTACAAAACCATTGGATACTTTTGGAGTTACTGACATGGGCTAGAATAGCAGAAAACGCATTTGCGGTGGTTAAATTTTCAAATTTTTCTCCGTGGGGGAGGCCCCAATACTCCGCGACGATTGATTGTTTTTAGAATTCGGGTCAGCAGGTGGACTGTATTTGACCAAATTGAAGTTACCCTAATTAAGCTAAATTTGATCACTTTGAAGTTGCTTTTTTCACGGGTTGAAATAAAAGGAAAACAGCCGTCAATATTCCAAAATTTTCTTGAAGGGGGGGGTGCGTCTGTAACCCCGAAAATTTTTCGGGCAATTTGGGTTCTGCCCCCCTAACTGTCATTGAGTCCGTATGCCTATGATTATTATTGTGTAACATACTAAGCACCTAACTATATTTTTTGGGCACCAACCACCACCGCCCCCCCCAGTCAAAAATTTCCCCGTACGTCTATGAGAAGTACACCAGAAACATGCTCATATTTATAATAGTATGCATGCGTATAAATTACAGTTATAAACCGCGGAAGATAATTGTTGGCATAAAATAATAATAATTTGTAAAAACATCATATATTTTCCCTTCTTTTGATGAAAATAGAAACTTAACATTACAGCAACTAGCTTTGCCACATAAATATAATTAAAATAGTAATTACATTATAGAACATTTAAGAACAGTTTCTAACTCAATACTTAGAAAGTTAAACACTTGTCAAGGTACAGCAAATAACACTGAAGGATTTGCAATGAAAGTTTGACCATTAGTTTCTTGCGAAGAAATACATGTATTATCTCAACTATTTTGAATGAATGGATAAATCATTAGACCTCTATGAATGCATTAACTACATGTAGTTTGAATGTTCGAAAGAATTGTTACACAATTGAGTATATATCATTGAATACCCGGGGGCGGATCCAAGAATTTTTGCAGGAGGGGGTTTGCCAAGGTTCTGTCACGGAAATTTGCCATCATCGTCTCTAAATTACATAGGCATACATACAAATTGAGCTTTTTAAACAGAGATATCATTTTTATACTGATGTAGGATCACTTTGTGATGTAATTTCATTGATGCACCCCTCCCCCTCTGGATCCGCCCCTGATACACTCATGAAATCAATTAACAATCTTATCACATGGAGAGCAGGCAAGTCGCAGGGGGTGGGGTGGTCAAAGAATGGCAGAAAACATCATTAGACTAACAGACATACAAAAGTCGTTAGGAAGTCAATAATCTTCACAGCTGTCCTGAGTTGCGCAAGATCTTTGAAGGGTAAAGCAATCTGCACTGGAAGCTTAATCTGTTATTACAAAATGACCAGCTGCAACTTCCAGTCTTAATCTAATCTGAAATATAATGGCTGGAAATAGTTGATTGGCCAGGGTATTAACCCACCCCTACCAAATACTGACCAATCAGGTTACGGTGCATGGGTGTGGTATCAAGAATGCAAGGCTGGACATAGATCCCACCCAGTAATTAAAAGACCGCTGGAAATAGTTGATTAGCCAACAGCTGTCCAGGGTATTAACCCACCCCGACCGGATACTGACCAATCAGGTTACAGTGCATGGGTGTGGTATCAAGAATGCAAGGCTGGACATAGATCCCACCCAGCGGGGTCGCCTAGAAAGTACCTCAGGTGTACTAGGCAGGTCTCGAGGAGATGAGACAAAACGAGAGCTTCTGAAGTTAGCACACTGGTGCTAAGCTATGCTAAGACATGACTCCCTCATACAAGTTAGTTCTGGGGTCGTTTACATTACGATGTTTGTACCAATTGTAAGAAGCAGAATAAAAGTATTATTAGAAATTATACCAGTGTTTCCCCCAGAACTTGTTTTAAAGACCCAATACAGATACATAATAATTGATGCCGTAGACCAGACCAACGCTTGAAGTCCTATACCACTAGAAGACCACAGGCCACAGCTACAAAAGGGGTGTGTCTTTTCTAATTATACCATGGCCACAGAGTAGTACGAGCGCTTGTATGGCAATGCATGTGCGCGCATGTGCGTGCGTACATGTGTATACAACAACGTCCTGCCAATGTCCAAGAACTTGCTGCTGCGTTGCAACAGGAATGGGACAATCTGGATCCAAATGACCTTAGACGTCTCATTAGGAGTATGCCACGTCGGATCAATGCTTGTTTGGCAAACAGAGGAGGATTTACCCGTTACTGACTTTGTTGTGATGCTGTGGTAACTTTACTGTTTGACCCTGGGTATCATTTTACCCTTATAATGGTCAGTCTGTGCCTTACTTAGTCTAACGATCATTTGGATAAATCGATGAATGTGAACTTCATTTTATTTTGTCATATGTTTCTTCGTCAGTTTCATTAGGTGACTTTAATAACACTTAAAAATCAAATATCCCCTACTTTTTTTGAATAGTATATTAACCGAATTTAATGAAAAAGTTGAAAATCTGGAATCAAGAATTGATGATCAAGAGCAATATTCCCGACATACGTGTCTGTAGATAAGTGGCATCAGCGAGTTAGTTGACGAAAGCACTTATGATATTGTTCTGTCTTTAATAAACGATCATGTTTTAACAGATGGTGCTAGCAAGCTTGACAAGTCACATATTGGAGACGAACAGGGAAATTTTGTCCAGGCAGCAGAGCTGTGCTACGGCCTAGTTTTATATCGAATTCCAACTGCCAAGGGATCTTTCATGTGCACACCAATGTGTACACGGGACCTTGGTTTTCAATCCCATCCAAATGACTAGACAACTTTCCTTGTCAGACCCTCCGTCCTGCATCACTGACAAGGGGGAACCATGCCGGAAAATCTGGAGGAACTTTCTCGGCCAATGCTGGGATCGAAAACCTGACTTCCAGGCTAGCGAGCCTGCGTCTTAGCCACTTAGCCACGTCATCCCCAAAAATTACAACATAATGTACTACAAGTACTTTAAAAGATAAATATATAATGTAATAGAATAAAAGCAGACATTTCACATTTAAATTGAATCATTTTACACACAGCACTAATTTGGTGAAAATTTAGGAAACACCAATATTACATTACAAATCTAAGATTATCACAGAACTTTGCTATGGTTGATCTATCACAAAATTTGAACTATTTGTAAAGGAAAGCCATAACAGGAACACAGATGATTTTTGAAAGAGCCAAAAAACTGTGACACGATATCTGCTCGAAATAAAACTATTCATATAAGAATTGAAGGTCACAAGATCACACAGAAAATATTTTAGGCACGCTGCTCGTAAAGTAAAGCTTTTTTGCCCAAATTCTGATGAATTTTGTGCAACTATAGATACATATACATTTATATCTGTACATTACTAAAATATCTATCTGTTTGCCATCTCGGTGGTTTGGTTGACGAGTGCTCTGATACATGTGCTTTTGATCATAAAGTCTGTCATTGAGTTTAGTGGCATGGTTTCGGTCCCAAGTCTGTATGTGTGACATGCAGTAGTGTTGTGTGGCTTCCATATACAAAACACTTAAATACCTTGTCATAACTTCTTTGACATTACTGCCACCTATGGTGGTCAAATATAGGATCGATAATAAAAGCAAAGTAAATGAAAAGCAACTTTTACTCTCAAATACAAATGAAATTGTGTTTAAAGTCCAACTGTTTAGTACGGACTGGGTTAATAAAAATAACCATACACCATACAATGTGCTATGAATAAATTTTGTTTGGTCAGGGGCACTACAGCCTACTCTAAAATTGATGGCCATGGATCTTTTACGTGCATACCAATGTTTATGTAGGGCATTGGTTTTTGTTCCGTTCGAATGACTATACGGAGCAAAGAAACACCATGGCCTTTTATAGATAACCTATTGCAGATCTTTAATGACATGGTGTTCAATATCATACTGTTCTGCTCTGACTGGGCTAATGAAGACGGACAAATGCCATGGTGCTACTGCCTACACTTATATTGATTTCCAACATGCATGCCAATATCTACGGAAGATCTTGGTTTTTTCGTACGATCCGAACATTCTAGGCCACCGCAGGGGTCGAACATGAGACCTACATATTGGCGAGCCAACATCTTCCTCAGCCACTGTGGTTCTAGATTTTTAATGCGTACGACATGTACAATGTATCACCAAGTTTATGAATTGATCATACTTTTGATTTATTTTGTAAGATTTGGCAGATACATGTAGATGGAATAAAGAACATATTCTAGCATATGTGAGAATTGTTTATTCTGCATATACAGTATAGTCATCTTGAGTAATGCAGGTAGATTACTGATAAAAAGTTATGGCAACATTTGTCCAAGTTGGAGACGTCAAGTTTTGAATGAAGTCTGGGGGATAACAGTTTAGCTTATTTAGGTGTATAGAATTAGAAATTATTGAGATAAAAGATGTGCCAATGCTTTGAAGGTAAACGAGGGGATCATGTGACTAAGTGGGTAAGACGCCGGCTCACTAGCCTAGAGGATTACATGTCATATCGGCCCCGCGTCATTTCGGACGACACTTCAGACTCCCTAAAATATGGCCTCGCCGTTTAGGACTTGGGTAAGTGACATTTCAGACTTGGGTAAATGACATTTCGGACTTGGGTAAGGGTCATTCCATGTCAAATCACCCTATGGGTTTAACCCCCACTTCCTTGGATTTTCACGAAATGTAATGTACATGTTTATGTGGGGTGGCAAAGCTGATTTTCCAAATTTTACCGAAATCGGATGAATGGTTTAGTTGCTATGGGCGACCAAAATTTGCGAAAATGGGTTGAAATGAGCGACCCTTCTAATCTTTGAATTCCCATTTCTCAGCTTCTAATGGGCCAATCACAATAAAATTGGTACCAATAAACGGGCCACTAGGCCATCCCAACCCCCCATCTTCAATATAATCATTTGGGTATCTAATACAAAACACTTCAAAATAGCGTGTGGTATGTATGCTTATCTAACATTTGTGGAAAAACAAAAATTTTTACATCTCCAATTTTTTCATATATGAAGGACATGATGCCGAGCTTCGATTGTAGATGATCTTGACCTCTGGCATCGGAGGGCAACAAGGTCAGATGAATGGTTAAAGGTTAAACCAAAAGGTCATGATACTTAAATATACTCCTATATACATAATGAAATCATATTTGGAATCCCCAGACAATTCCCTGTTTATTGGTACCAATTTTATTGTGATTGGCCCATTAGTAGCTGAGATATGGGACATTAAAGATTAGTAAGGTCGCTCATTTTAACCCATTTTCGCAAATTTATTAGCCGAGATATGGGACATTAAAGATTAGTAGGATCGCTCATTTTAACCCATTTTCGCAAATTTAGTAGCCAAGATATGGGACATTAAAGATTAGTAGGATCGCTCATTTTAACCCATTTTCGCAAATTTTGGTCGCCCAAAGCAACTAAACCGTTCATCCGATTTCGTTAAAATTTGGAAAATCAGCTTTGCCACCCCACATAAACATGTACATTACATTTCGTGAAAATCCAAGGAGGTGGGGTTAAAAAATTTAATTTTTTGGGGTGATTTGACACGGAATGACCCGTAAATGACATTTGGCACTCAGGAATAAGTTGAAAAAAAAGGTTGAACATAACTGTCAAATCAATTTACAATAACCCCCCCCCCCACATAACATGCAGGTTAAATTATATAATTTACCGCCTGCCATCAAGTACAGCAAAATTTCCAATGTTGAATGTTTACGAAAAGTATGTTTTATTTCTGTTATCTGTACTATATATATAAAAAAGTTGCTGATAAATTTATTTGAAATAGGCCAATTTAAAACATTAAAGAAAATATTTATTAACGTGAAACGTGGTTACTAAAAGGCTCAACCATACGATTAATCAAAGAAAAGCAATTAAGTATTTCTAAATATACACAAATTTTCAACAATATTTTATTGCCAACTTCAATACTCGCCAATGAAACAAAACGAGAACTAGCAGGGTAATTCGCGATCTCAACAATCATCGATCATTTAAATAAGACAACTATCAGTCTCACATAAAGCGAAAAAACAACAAGTTGTACTATCACATAAATTTTCTAGTCTTTTAATTATTAATCGTCCCAAACGTCGCCAGACCGAGTCCGAAAAGTCGCTTAGTAAGTCTGAAATGACGGGGGAAAGAAATGTTGTGCTACCGCGTAGAGGTTAGGTGTTCGAAACCCTGCATTGGCCGAGAAAGTTCATCCAGATTTTCTGGATATTACTTTTTACACTACATGTATTTAAGTGTTTACCCCGAATTTAATCTGATTGTTTTATTTTTATCATTGAAGTATTGAAGGAGCTAAAGCGCTAATAATTGAGACATATAAATTGCTACAAATGGGTTGCAACGCATACATAATGTAATATGAATCTATACAAACTGATTTACATTCAATCGTTTTCGTTTATACTCTAATTTCAAATTAGTTACGTTCGGCAAAATATGCCGGAAGTTTAAATCGAGTGACTATTTATTCCAGTCTACATACGCCGTATGATTTGGTGCAATGTTTCAAGCCTTGTGTACCAATGGTAAAATGTATGGTTATTTTGTTTTAAATATTGAATATCAAAAGCCCATCTTTTCCCTGTAAAATGACAACTTCAGTGTTGATTTAAATTGACAAATAAATCGTGTTTTGAATGCTGAAGACTTTGGACGATATTGAGTTAGAGACTTAGCTACTTTAATTAAGATTCCAGCAGAATCCATTTAGATTCCCCCCACGAAAAAATGCAAATTTCTAGCCCTTTAAATTATGATTAGCATAACCTGTAATTTAGCAGTTGAGTAGGGCCTAAAACATCATCAGGGGCCATCATCAGTACATTATGTGTGGGAACTATTATTTGTTTGATAATATTTGGATCACGATTTTTTTTACAGAATTTGCCAACCAGTATTACTCTCGATTGAAGCAATGTTGATTGTTTATAAATTGTACGGCTTACGGACAATATAAACTGTGTATCGGGCTAAAAAAAATATTGGCTATTCAAAATACAAATTTTATGTAGGGACGTATGGCTATTGGTTTCGATTACTTTTTGTCAACAGTAGATCTATCTGTACGCTTTCGACGGATGTTCAAATAAAAAAGGAACTTACCTTCAACTTTACTTAGCAGAACTCCAGATCGTATGTGAAATAACTTTATTCAACTCTAAATCATATAGGGCGCGGGATTTTTGATGACTTGTCATCTTGTTCAACCTTGTTAATGCTTTATTGATGAAAGTTACCGTCCGATATGTATTAAATTTATATGCAACATTTAAATTTGTGAAATGGGGGTCTATTGAATTTCGGCGATTTCCATCAATTATTGCCCCCCACCTTTCGAAGAAAGCAGGGAATTATTAAAATGGGTTGGTCCGTCTGTTTGTCTGTCTGTCTCTGTCTGTCTGTATGTCCGTCACACTTTTTGGGACACAGTTACTATCCTCCTAATTGAGCAAGAATGTTCAAACTTGGTGTAGGTGTTTATTAGTTCGACTTAGTTTGATAGTGAGAATTTTCTGCTTAGGCTAAGGAACGATAAGCAATTTGATCGGTCAAGACTTTGGAACATAACAACTCTGCTTTTAATTGAGGTAGAATGTTTAAACTTGATGTAGATGCTCATCAGGTGAATGTCTTGACTGCTGAGTTCAATGATTAACATTTTGAGCTGAAGCTAAGCAGAGCTTATCATTTTCATGTTGCTGCTTTGGGAAAAGATAATCTTGATTCTATCTGATTGAGAGTGATAAAACTAAGTGCATAGTTATATTGCTCAATACTTTTGAAAAAAATACATGTGCGTATCCTGCCTGGATGTTAAGGAGTAACAATATTGTGTACTGTCCCCTTCTAATGACCTCAACCTAATGGCTTTAAGGCGTAAATCATTAATTTCCGTCATAGTCTGGACTTCTTTCCTTTTGCAATATATATCGTGTAGATGTTCTACTATGCAAGATCTATTATACATTTGTCTATTATGCAAAATGCAAAAGTGGTATGTGAAAAATAACTATTATACTGTATTTTGTATATTGAAAAATGTATTCTGTATTTTAACACCGTGACATTGGTATTGTTGAGCAGTGGCAATTACAAGTTGTAAAACTAAAATACATAATTTAAACTACTGACAATTGCAGTTTGCACTGTGAACAATGAAATAATCTTGGCAACGTTATTCTTCCATAAACCACAGTTTATATGCATTTTTGTGTTTACAGGTTTCTATCATACCAAGAGGAAAAGGTTTAGGATATGCACAATATTTACCGAAAGAGCAGTTTTTATACACCAAAGAACAGGTAATTAATTATACTCAGCCAATTTAAAAACTTGACACTCAGGATTTTGGGGACTAGATTTTTAATATTTGGTTTAAGGCAACTATTTTAGTGTTATGTTGTGCACAGACGACCTTGACATCAGAAAGCAAGAATACATCTCGCCGAAAATCCTTGACATTGATAACATTCGTGATGTCACAGTACCCCCCCAAAATGAAATTCACAGACTTGGAGAACAATCGAAATAAAGTGTTTAGTAACGGTTGTGGCCTCCTCTAGCGTCTCGTACTGTCACACAACGTCTTCTTGTGGATCTCAAAACATTAGTAAACACTGCCCGAGGAAGACGTCGCCACTGCTCAGCAAGAGCATGTTGAAGGGCCTGCAACGTCAGTGGTGGATTCACTTGCTGACGAACACGTCGACCCAGTTCGTCCCAGATGCGTTCAATAGGATTAAGGTCGGGGCTAAACGACGGCCAATCCAGGACTTGGACACCGGCATTTCTTAAAAAATTCTGGGTAGCAATTGCCGTATGGGGTCGAGCATTGACTTGTTGAAACGTTAGTCCAGGCCCATGTCTCTGCATAAACGAAAGAAGAACAGGTTGCAAAATCTGATCCCTGTACTGGACAGCATTTAAGGTCCCTTGGACAACAAGAGGAGAACGTCCATGTGTACAAAAAGAACCCCAAACCATGACGCTGCCGCCACCAAAATGGTCAACTTCTTTGACGCATACTGGAGCGTAACGTTCACCTCGTCTGCGGTACACTCGGACCTTGCCATCGGCAAATCTAAAAGTGAATCGAGATTCGTCACTAAAGACAACCGAATTCCACTGTCTTGGAGTAAATCTTATGTGTCTTGTGGCCCACACAAGTCGGTTACAGCGATGAAGAGGTGTCAATATTGGTCCATTATAGGGCCCCTGAGCTCGAAGACCAGCAGCCTGCAAGCGATTTCGAACAGTTTGTGCAGTTACCCTTCCACCAAACATCCATCCCTCTACTTGTGGAGTTTGCAGTGACAAATCTGTTTCTAAGGAGACGTAATCATATTGCTTGATCTTCCTGGAGTGACGTCACACATGGCACTCCTGCCCTTGGGCGGTCGGCAATAGTTCCAGTTTGAAGCACTCTCATTCTAAGATTAATTATTGTCTGGCAGGAACAATTAAAGGCTCTTGCAACAGTGACCCATAGCACGTAGACGTTCTACATTTGAAAGGCGCGTCATTTTCTAACAAAGATGAAAATAACAATTTTGATTTGTTTTTCCAGTTCAAGTTACGTGTTCAGTTAAAGCAAACTTGCATCAATTGACCTCACGAGTTTGTGTTTGCACGTGTTTTTCATCTTTATATGCTCAAAAGTCATGTCATCCACGTGACTTTACAATTTTATGAAATTAAAGGCTTCTTACTATATATGTACTATCGTTAGAAACACGATAGTAAAAAAAAATTTGTTGAAATTCATCAGTGTCAAGTTTTTAATTTGGCTGAGTATATATGATTGTCAGTAAACTAAACCATGCACTTGATTTAGTCCGGTGGCTGAAAGGGGGGTGGGGGAATCGCCACCCGAGCTGTGAATTTATGAGACCAAGTTTTTCTTGACCAGTTTTTTGTGTAGATTCCGAATCTGGGTGGTGATCAGGCATTTGAGGGGGCTTTTCAGAGATAAAGGGGGTTCATATGTCTACAATGAGCGTGTGATTAATAAAACATTAATTTCTAGGACTGTCCATCTTTAAATAAGTGTCTATGATGCCCTTGACAACTGTTTTGGTTTGTGGGGAGATGGGGTGGATGTAACAGGTATAGGTGTGCGTATGTGGAGGGGGGCAATGCCGGATTAACCATGGTGGGGACTCTGGGGTCTGGTACATGTGGGGGGCCCCTGATCACCAACCGCGTAGGTGTCGTCGGTGGGCGTCGAATGCGCGAAGCCCCACAAAGGGGGGTCCGGAGGGCACTTGTGTCGGAGCCATTTAGAAGTACCGTATTTTACGGGGTATAAGTCGATGTGGAGTATAAGTCGAATTGACGAATTTCATGACTTTTTCAACCTTCGGCCATATAAAAGTCGAACCGGTATATAAGTCGAACCTTGTCTGCGATACCACCTCGGTGGAAGCGGACGTAAAATACAACACACACACATACAAGTCGAACCGGGATATACAACGAATCACGGCCGACACCTCACATCCTTATAATTACACGTGACATTGCCGTTGTTGAAAGGGTATTTTATACTAAAATGGCCACGTGTACGTGCGTAGGTTATAATTAATAAAGACTCATATACTTATGTAATGCATATTCCAATATGTTGTATGTGCTCCACGTTAATATTTAGCTACCCATGTAGAGAAACAATATCAACACAATTCAAAAGTCGTATGCACAAAAATGGCGACGTATCGCCAAAACAACTATTTACTGTGGACCTGCATTGTGCTAAAAATAGCAACACTGGCATTGTTGCAATAGAAAGGCAAAGTAGAATTCTACAGACCACTTCCAATACCCCATTCGCATATAAAAACAAAAAGACAATTTTAATGTGGATAAATATTTTATATTCTATATATGTTAAAAAAAACAAAATCATATTAAACTGTACAAAACAAAAACAAAAATAACAGATTACACCAAAAGGGTTGAACTGTTAAAGCCTAGAAGTCTGATTCTGTGAAACCGTCAAAATCCTTGTCTTCAGTGTCGGAATTAAAAATCCGAGCAATTTCTTCAGTTAAAACTGGTGCATCTGCATCGCCATCATTATTTTCATTTACATTTTCATCTAAATTTTCATTTTCATCCGTCTTATGGATTATCTCGGCTTTAATAAATCCATTTATTATGACGGATTTTGATCCCGTGGCCCAAGCGTCGCTAACCCACTGAGCAACTTCACTGTGAGTGGCGCGACACATCCTTCCTGTATTTGTAAAACTGTACTCGCCATCAGACATCCAATGTTCCCAGGTCTTGCGGAGTTCGGCCTTAAAACACCGGTTAACACTGATATCTAATGGCTGCAACAGTTTTGTCATCCCTCCAGGAATTATTCCAAGCATTGTTTTTGTCGCCTTAACTTTTTTCTTGGTTTCCTCACTAACATGCTTGTTTTGGTATGAAAAAAGCCGCCGGCACTTCTAGAAAAACATTTTTCCAGCCACCTCCCCATCATTTCATTGACCATCCGCCCTTTGGGATTCACTTCAATCACCACGGAACTTCTCTTTTGGCATGGTTTTTCTTTTGAATATTATCATTGGCAGCAATTTGCCGCCATCGGCAGAACAGGCTAATACCACGGTAAAACTTGACTTTTCGTGGCCAGTCGTCCGGATAGTGATGGTGTCCTTTCTTTTGGCATCTATAGTGCGGTTCATAGGGATATCAAATGTCAGTGGAACCTCATCCATGTTGATAATGTCTGAGTCCCTCAAACCAATTTCTCTTATCTTTGTCTGAACAAAGGTCCGGAAACTGGCCAGCTTTTCTTCAAAATCAGCGGGTAATTTCTGTGCCATGGTCGTTCTTTGGCGTATGCTTAGTCCCTTTCTTCTCATAAATCTGAAGCACCAGGAAGGATTACCGGTGAAATTTTCAACGCCGAGGTCAGTGGCAATCTGTTGAGCTTTTAGCCGTAACTGCACGGTGTGTAAACCCCTACACGCAGCACATTGTGTCAAGACATATTCTTCTAATTTGTCTTCAGTGTCATCTAGCTTTGCAGCCTCTGTTAGCCTTCTTTGTCTTTTTTGTCTTTCTCAACACCTCCTTCGCTTTTCTCCAGTCTCTTACACACTTTTCACTCACTCCATACACTCTATGCGCTGCCATGTTTCCGCCATTCTCTTCGGCGTAGTTGACCACTTCTAGCTTAAAAGCTGCTGTATAGGATTTGCGTGTCTTTACGGAAGGCATTTTGAAATATGACTGACAAGTATTTAAAACATCTTATTTATATATATTGGGATTTCTTTTGAAAAGTACACACATGCTTTTAATTTGATTACTTTGAACCTAAACAATTTTGCCCACTTCGATTCATGTGTTTTAATCGCAAATATATGATAAACTGTATATCCACGGGTGTTTGTATGTTGGAGACAGAAATTGGTATCTAAGTCATTTTGATAACAATTGACGAATTGTTTTACTACCCCGGTATCTCTATCGTTCTATTTAAATTTTCACTCCATTACGTGTCGTTCTTTATTGAGTGTACCATATGTTGATAGAACAATATACCTTTTGCCCGCTTTCAATCACAGTTTTATGTTTATTATTCTTTTTATTATTAAATTATTTCAAAGAAAGAGAACCAAATCAGTATTTTGTCTTTATCCAGACAGAAATAAATGAAAAACACCGTAGTCTCAGCCATATTGACCCTAATGGCTTTTGATTGGCTGTTATTTCTGGACTACGCTTGAGGTTGTAAGGGAGATATATGATTCGAGTCCTTCTCTGTATTTTAAATAATTGTATTTCCTGTTCACGTCAAATAAAATCTTTATCATTGAAACCATTAAACATTGTCACAGTCAACACAGAGAAAGTAGAAAAACAAAATATTAATACATGTTTTGGTTTTCACTAATTAACTCATTTGGCAGCTAGATACAGGGTACCGGAATTGCTGAGGTTTGCTGAGTGTAGTTAACTGTCTCTCAAACTAACAAGATAACTCGCGTGACTTGTTTTAACCCGCGTACCACATGGCATTGTGATTTTACACTAGGATATTAGCGAGAATATGTTGACATATTGACGGCTATTAAAAAAAGTCGAAGCAATTTTTCGACCTTCATCCACATATACGTCCAGGCAATTTTTCGACCTTCATCCACATATACGTCGACGCAATTTTTCGATCGTCATCCATATATATGTCGAAGCCGAGTACAAGACAAACTCCCGGTCGCCACGAAAAAAAGTATGGACTTATACCCGGTAAAATACGGTACCTCCCCCAGGAAAAAATACAATTCTGCCACAAAATTAGCGCCTTCTGGAGTTCATCCACATATACGTCGACGCACTTTTTCGATCGTCATCCATATATATGTCGAAGCCGAGTACAAGACGAACTCCCGGTCGCCACGAAAAAAAGTATGGACTTATACCCCGTAAAATACGGTACCTCCCCCAGAAAAAAATACAATTCTGCCACAAAATTAGCGCATTCTGCCGTTATTTCAGTGGACCAATCTATGCGAGTGCTAATTTTGAAGCTCAGTGATAAGTAAATGGGTCACTTGATTCAGAATCGTATTATATCCCCCACGATGATTTGATGAATGGAGGCCGTAATGTTACGATCGAGCCGAAAACTGTAAGTACCAAATGCTAATACGAGATTTAATCAAGAAATCTGAATATTTCGTGTGATCATGATGTGCATCTCATCAAATTCAGCTTATACCCACAACAAATATCAACAACAACAACAATAATTCGAGTTAGACGATGAGAGCAAAATTCAATTCATCTATCACAAGGACCGGTTTTTATGTATCTAAATGCCTGTATCTTCGATGTAAATGTTGCGAGCATATAACGCCAAATAACCAATATAATTTTCGCAACTTTACGTTTAGTGTCAACCATATGAATTGTGACACAAAAAAATCTCATATATGTCTTGACGTGTCGGGCTTGTGAATTATTTTACATAGGCGAGACATCTACTCATCTACGGGATAAAGTACGCAACCATCGACAGGATTGTAATATTGAAAATGCGCCCTTATTTGTAAATAGACATATCTTTAAATGTGCGAAACACCTACAAATTTTTATAAAATGAAAGTCGATGACACCACGAAAAGGAAATTAATGGAAAATCATTTTATTAAAAAATACCTTCCTCGACTTAATAGCCAATAAGTAACAATTGGCGATTAGTTTCATTAATTTTTCTTAAATCAATCCTGTGATTATCTTCCACTCATTGTTCCAAAATTGAACCCATATACTACAGATTAACACATGTGTGTACATGTTTTGTATTAGTTAGATAAACTGTGTAACCATAGACAATGGTAACTATAGCCAATTAAAACCACAGTGTTACTATGAAAATATGTATAAATATACTATACTGTCCATCTTTATACAATAGGCCTAACATTATTTATGAATAGTCCCAAGATGGACGAAAAGTACTTTAAAATGTTATTAAACCTGTGTTGTTATCAGTTTGTGTCGGCATATTCTTCGTCGTTTACAGTGAAACAAAGTAGTACAGCTTTGCGGTTGTACTAATAATTTTGGATATATATATATATATAAAATATAAAATTCACAAACGATATATATAAATATATATATATATATATATATGCAAAATTATTAGTACAACCGCAAAGCTGTGCTTCTTTGTTTCACATATATATATCGTTTCAATTGTGAATTTTTTATTTTATATATATATATAAATATATATATATAAAATAAAAAATTGAAGATAACTACTCTTAGGTATTGAATACACAAAAATATAAAAGTTTTTGAAAAAAGAACTACATTATTTGTCGATTACTAGTACTGTCGCTTATTTTATTAAGCTCTTCGATAATCAACATTTAGTTAATACAACAATGTCTATGACGTCATAACGTCATAGTAACACAGTAGTACAAAAATGGGACATAAATAGAATATCAAATCAGACAACAATAACTAGGCCTATACATTGTATGTAATGAAATTACTACAATTTTGCATTTGAAGCTGGCCGATATTTGTCAATAAAATATGCCTCTTTGGCTTCTAACAAATCTTTATTGTTGTTATTTAGCTTATACATTGGAAAAACACTAAATTTGCAACCACCACAAATATGTATATGTCCACTAAGTGGGATCATCCTATATTTTGGATTGAGTATATGGTGTCGATGGAGGTTCATCCTTGTCTTTAGCATACTTATAGTTTTTCCGATATACCGTCTATTACAGCCAGAACAAACAATCACATATATGACATAACTGGTTTTACAGTTCATGGGTTGCTTAACATGGAAAAGTTTATTATCGGTGATCTGGATTGAGGAGCCAGTAATTATTATTTTACATGTTTTACAATTTATTTCTCCACATTTAGAAGATATTAATAATTTCGCAAGATTACATGGCTGTTTAAGGCTGTTAATGATCTTAGTTTTAGACAGAAATTTTTGACATAACTTCGCTATTCTTAAGAATATGTAAATTGTTATTTACTAAGGACATTCCATCTTCTTGTGAGGGGTTAAATGTTGTGACTAAAGCAACATTTAGATTTTCGCATGCTGGGTGTGTTTTTGGTAGTCTTAATTTTGTCTGGTCTAAATTTAAGGCCCAAGTCGTTGCATCTTTCACAGTGAAAGTTTACTGTGAAACAAAGTAGTACAGCTTTGCGGTTGTACTAATAGTTTTATATTAAAAGCCTGACGATCCCCGTAGTGGGTGAAAGCGCTAGCTAAGATGAAATTATTAGTTTTTTCTTTCTAGAAACTTCATATTTCTATATACTTTTACCTGAGAGTAGAATCTTTTATTTATTCTATTTTATGTATATATAGCTGTAGTGAGTTGTTGTTTTAATGTACAGTATCATATATCATAGTATAAAATATAAAAATAACACCGATTTGCTTCTACATGTTTCAATATATTTTCATCAGGAAGCCATTGATACTAATCCAATATATTTTCATCAGGAAGCCATCGATACTAATTAGTATCAATGGCTTCCTGATGAAAATATATTGAAACATGTAGAAGCAAATCGGTGTTAGGTTTTTATACGTCCACATTCATAATGTGAACGTATTATGCCGCCGCCCCTGTCTGTGTGTGTGTGTGTGTGTCTGTGGTTCGCCTACAGGGCGCAATTCTTCATGGATTTTCTTCAAACTTGGTATACTTATTCCTTATACAACAAGGAAGATCCCTATTGTTTTTGGTGCATGCCCGACCCCCAGGGGCAGAGCCACGCCCATTTCTAGTATTTGTTTGTTTGTCGTCTACAGGCCACATTTCTTAACTTATAATCTTGAAACTTTGCATACACATTCTTTGTACCCTAAGGAACATCCCTATCATTTGGGGTGTATGCCCCACCCCCAGGGACAGAGCCACGCCCATTTTCTTTTCGTGAGTCTTTGTGTCGCCTACAGGGCGCAATTCTTACTGGATTTTCTTCAAACTTGGTATATGTATTCCTTATACCCTAAGGAAGATCTCTATTGTTTTTGGTGCATGCCCGACCCCCAGGGACAGAGCCACGTCCATTTCTAGTATGTATTTGTTTGTCGTCTACAGGTCACATTTCTTAAATTATAATTTTGAAACTTAGCATACACATTTTTTGTACCCTAAGGAACATCCCTATCATTTGGGGTGCATGCCCAACCCCCTGGGTCAGAGCCACACCCATTTTCTTTTCGTGTGTCTTTGTGTCGGCCGCAATTCTTATTGGATTTTCTTTAAAACTTTGTATACTTACTCTTTATACTCTAAGGATGATCCATATAGGTTGGGGTGCATACTCAACCCCCAGGGGCAGAGCCACGCCCATTTTCTTTTTGTGTGTCTCTGTGTCGCCTAGAAGCCGTAATTCTAACTGGATTTTCTTAAAACTTTGTATACTTACCCTAAGGATGATCCGTATTGTGTTTTGGTGCATGCCCGACCCCCAATGGCAGAACCACGCCCATTCCTTGTATTTATTTGTTTGTCGTCTACAAGCCACATTTCTTAACGTATCATCTTGAAACTTTGAATGATTATTCTTTGTACCCTAAGGAACATTTCTATAATTTGGGGTGCATGCCCAACACCCAGGGGCAGCGTCACGCCCATTTTTTTTTGTCTGTCTGTGTGTCACCTACAGCCCACAATTCTTAATCGATCGTCTTGAAAACTTTTTTTTATACTTATTCCTTATACTCTAAGGCTGACCACTATTATTTTTGGTGCATGACGGACCCCCTGGGACAGAGCCACGCCCAATGCTTTTGTGTCTTGTGTTCGCCTACAGGATGCAATTCTTAACAGATCCTTTTAAAACTTTACAAACCTATTCCTTATACCCTAAAGATGACCCCTATTGTTTTTGGTGATTTCCTAAACCCCAGGGACAGAGCCATGCCAATTTTTACTTCGTGTCTATGTGTGTTGTCTACAGGCCACGATTCTTAATGGATCGTCTTTAAACTTGGGATATGTATTCCATATAGCCTAAGGACGTCAACTGCATGTCCCGACTCACACAGGCAAGACACAACCAATTTTTGTGTTTGTCGTTTACAGGGCCGCAATTCTGAATGAATCAGCTTGGTACTTGGCTTTTGTATTCCTTATAGCCTGAGGGCGTCCACTATTGATTTTGATGAATGTCCCGACCCCCAGGGGCAGAGCCACGCCCACTTTTTGCCTTTAGCGTTAGGAAGGCACAATTTTGAATGGATTATCTTGGTATAGTTATTCCTTATACTCTAAGGACGGCAACTATTAATGTTGGTGCACGACCCCCAACGCTAAACAAACCAAATGCCTAGAATTCTTGACAAAGTACCATATCAATCAAAGCAGGAATGTGGACGTATATTGTAGCTTTAGCGTTATGTTTATTTTATACTATGATATATATATATATATCGTTTCAATTGTGAATTTTATATTTATATATATATATATTCGAAATAAAGATGTTTTATATATAATAAAATATAGGTAAATACAACTCCCAGTTAATATATATTTAAACTAAATTAAAGAAAGACACCAAAATACTAATTTGATGGTTAGCGCTTTCTGTTCATACTGAACATCAGACCATTGCCGAAAGTACACAAAAGTAGGATAATTTAAGATGCTGTAAGACAAACTAATCATGAAGTTGTAAATATTAAAAGTCCAGGTGACCTAACGTTCAGACCAATAGTCGGCGGACCAAATAGCAGTACCCAAAGATTAAGCAACTTCATTGATATCATTCTTAAACCACTATGCTCTAAAGTCAAAAGTTTTCTCCGTGATAATATAGATTTCCTTCATCATTTACCTAAGCAGGTAAAACCTGGTAGTACATTAATAAGCTTTGATGTAGTAAATCTATATAATAACATCAGTAAAGATCTTGGATTAAAAGCTATCGAATATTGGATAGAAACATACCCCGATAGTATCCCAGATCGTTTTTCTAAACAATTTATAATTGGCGCTCTAAATTTAGTAATTTCCAATAACATATTCTTCTTTGATACCCATTATTTCTCACAAATTAAAGGAGTTGCTATGGGTACAAAAGTTGGTCCGACATACGCAACATTAACGTTAGGTTACCTCGAAGAAATTTGGTATGAGAAAATAGCCACAACGTTCGATAAAACTTTTAGCGACATGATTAAGCAATCATGGAAACGATTCCTGGTTGACTGTTGGTGCGTCCTTAATATAGAAAAGACAGTGATCACCAAACTCCACGATTTCTTGAATAGCCTAAATGCCGACATTAAATTCACTGTTGAATCTAGTAAAGTTAAACTAAACTTTCTCGATGTCACAGTGAATCTTTTACCGAATGGTAAAATTGAAACTGATATGTACTATAAACCGACAAACACACATCAGTATCTCAATTTTAATTCATGCCATCCTTCTCATATCAAACGTAGTATTCCGTATAATTTAGCTAGACGTGTGTGCACAATAGTTTCACAATCGGATACCAAACAAATACGCCTTACTGAGCTTAAAGGTTTTCTTATAAAGCAACTCTATCCGGCAAAACTAGTAGATGATGCCATTCGAAAAGCCTTAAGTTTAGATCAGAGCAAATTAAGGTGTCCAAAAACGATTTGTGAAACAAAGAGTCACGAGGAAGTTGCTTTAGTAACTACTTTCAACCCATCACAAGAAGATGGTAAATTTATAATTAATAATAATCTCCATATTCTTAAAAATAGCCCGATTATGGATGATATATTAAATAAGACAAAAATAATAAATAGTTTAAAGCAACCTCAAAGCCTGGCTAAATTACTGATCTCATCAAAATTCGATTCAATTAAAATCATACCCACAGTTATAAAAAGTGTAATGAATCAAAATGTAAAACGTGTTCAATCATAATTGAAGGTTCATCCATTAATATCACGGACAATTTTACATTTCATGTAAAACAAACAATGACTTGTAAATCCGATTATATTATATATGTTATAATTTGTCTGGGCTGTAAGGGTAGATATATCGGAAAGACCATAAATATGCTTAGATTAAGAATGAACCTCCATCGACAACATATTCTTAATCCGCTATACAGGATGATACCCCTGAGCCGACACCACGATGTTTGCAGCAAATGCGATTTTAATGTCTTTCCGCTATATCAATTAAACAGCAAAAACAACGATCTATTAGAAGCAAAGGAATCATATTTTATTAATAATTTTGTTTATGATACATAATGGTATGCATATTATTTTATCGTACATATTATAGCCATATAGTTCATTGTTGTAACCATGACGTTATTACGTCACATCAATTGTTGGAATTGGTAATATTTGTCTGATGAAGCTTAATAAAGCGGAAAGTACTCAAAGTACTTTAAAATGTTAAAATGTTATTAAACCGGTGTTGAAATCAGTTTGTGTCGGCATACCTTTTATCTCTTCGTCGTTTACTGTGAAACAAAGTAGTACAGGTTTGCGGTTGTACTAATAGTTTTATATATATATATAAAAAACTATTAGTACAACCATAAAGCTGTACTACTATGTTTCACAGTAAAAGACGAAGAGATAAAAGGTATGCCGACACAAACTGATTTCAACACCAGTTTAATAACATTTTAACATTTTAAAGTACTTTTCGTCCGTCTTCGAACTATTCATAAATAATGTTATTGTATAAAGATGGACAGTATAGTATATTTATACATATTTACATAGTAACACTGGTTTTAATTGGCTATAGTTACCATCGTCTATGCTAACACAGTTTATCTAACTAATACAAAACATGTACACATGTGTGTTAATCTGTAGTATACGGGTTCAATTTTGGAACAATGAGTGGAAGATAATCACGGGATTTATTTAAGAAAATTAATGAAACTAATCGCCAATTGTTACTTATTGGCTATTAAGTCGAGGAAGGTATTTTTTAATAAAATGATTTTCCATTAATTTCCTTTTCGTGGTGTCATCGACTTTCATTTTATAAAAAGGGAAAATTTGAAATTTTATTTGTAGGTGTTTCGCACATTAAAAGATATGTCTATTTACAAATAAGGGCGCGTTTTCAATATTACAATCCCGTCGATGGTTAAGTACTCTATCCCGTAGATGAGTAGATGTCTCGCCTATATAGAATAATTCACAAGCCCGACACGTCAAGACATATATGAGATTTTTTGTGTCCTTGTTATAGATGAATTGAATTTTGCTCTGGTTTTCAGATTAGGTGGCTGTCTTTGTGATTTAATGAATTGAACATTATTAAATTTCGCTCTGAGGTTGTCGTTTGATGGCAGGAGTGACCTGCTCTCGTACATTGTTTTAAAGAAGTTAGGATGTTGGGGGTTATGAGTAGCGAGGAAGGTAATGATATCATCCGAATTGTCTTTTACTTTAGTAACCCTCAGTGTTTGCATATCAATTGCCAAATCCCTTTTTATCCCAACTTCTATTACCTCGAGGGGGTAATACTGTTTCAATAAATTTCTTTTTAGCTCACCTAATCTCACAACTCGGAGGTCTTCATCTATCACAATTGTGCATGTTTTTCTAGCTAAAGAAAAAGGTATATTATTTTGGTATGGCGTGGGTGACATGGTATCTGTTTCTTTAGAATACATATCCGTTATAAGGAGTTCTCCCCTTCGTTTCACTAGAACGTCCAAGAATGCTATTTGCAGATCGTTCGTTTCAATTGTGAATTTTATATTTAAGTCTAAATCATTCATTATGTGTTGCAAATCTGCAATGTTGCCCAATCGTTCATTCCATATACAGAATACATCGTCTAGGAATCGTTTCAACTGATTTTCTAAATATAATCTGTGATCAATGCCATGTTCAATTTCCACAGTCGAGTATAATTTTTCCTCAAGAAATCCCATTGTTAAATTACTTAATTGTGGTGCCGCCTTGGTACCCATCGCTATACCAAGAATCTGTTTGTAATTTGCATCGCCAAATGTAAAAGTGTTGTTAGTCAGGATGATATGTATGGCTTTGAGGATAAAGTTTTTTGAAATTCTCTCTTGACTGCAATCAGGATGTTTATCCAACCAATATTCTACGGCCTGAAGGCATAGGTCGTGGGAAATATTGCCATACATGTTACAAACATCCATGGTTACAAAAAACATGCCATCATTTAGATTTATATATATATATATATATATAGTATAAAATATAAAAATAACACCGATTTGCTTCTACATGTTTCAATATATTTTCACCAGGAAGCCATTGATACTAATAACGTTGCAAGGTTACCCTTGTGACATCACAATAGTTGTACATGGTTTAAGCATATTTTATTGCAAATAATTTACAAAGGGATTAGGACAATCTCTTCGTCGTTTACCTTGAAACAAAGTAGTGCAGCTTTGCGGTTGTGCTAATATTTTTGGATATATATAATATAAAAATAACACCGATTTGCTTCTATATGTTTCAATATATTTTCATCAGGATTGATTGATACTAATAATGTTGCAAGGTTACCCTTGTGACATCACAATAGTTGTACATGGTTTATACATATTTTATTGCAAATAATTTACAAAGGGATTAGGACAATTTATAAAAATTATGAACCTTCTCCCAGGGAATAGAATAAAATAATATTATGTAATATATGATGGCATAACAAACATTTAACATACATTAAATACAGCTATATACAATATGTACATGTATCTATAATTATATATCATCTATTTATTGTTTTGATTATAAAAGAGTAAATTAGATCATTATTATTTTACTAAATTAAGCATCCAATATAAACTATAATCATAAATATGTGTGTGTAATTGTGTGGATGTACATTAATCAATAAAGATATAAAACCAAGTTTATAATTTACTATTAAAACGTTTTGTGTTGAAAAGGTAACGTTGAACAACAAGAAATATTTTCTTATTTAAAGTGGTGGGTAAAACAGGGCTCCCATTTAGTAAGATATTTAATAATTCGTCAGATACATGTAATTAATATCGGACATTAGCATATCTTTAAGAGATCTATAAATAGGACATTTAAAAAAGTAATGGTATATATTTTCCACTGACATTTTACAAGAACATAAGAGTGATAGAGGAGTGTCAATAATGTTACATTGAAATAGGTCATTATTAAGGCTACTAGATGAATAACGGAGTCAGTTATGAAGAATTGTTATTGTCCCCCGACCCTTTCGAAGAAAGTTGGGGGACTATTAAAATGGGTTCGTCCGTCCGTCTGTCTGTCCGTCACACTTTTTGGGACACAATAACTCTCTTCCTAATTGAGCTAGAATGTTCAAACTTAGTGTATGTGTTTATTAGGTCAATGCCTTGATGGAGTTCGAAGATGAGCATTTTCCGCTTAGGGTAAGCAGATAAGCAATTTGATTGGTTGAGGCTTTGGGACACGATGACTTTAGTTCTAATTAAGTGAGATTGATGAAACTTGGTGTATAGTTTCATTATAGTAATACCTTGACTAAGTTCGATAATGAGCATTTTCTGCTCAGGGTAAGCAGAGCGATACGCAATTTGATTGGTCGAGACTTTGTAACACAATAACTCTCCTTCTAATTTAGTTAAAATGTTCAAACTTGGTGTATATGCTTATTAGGTCAATGCCTTGATGGAGTTCGAAGATGAGCATTTTCCGCTTAGGGTAAGCAGTGATAAGCAATTTGATTGGTTGATGCTTTGGGACACGATAACTTTAGTTCTAATTAAGTGAGAGTGATGAAACTTGGTGTATAGTTTCATTACAGTAATACCTTGACTAAGTTCGATAATGAGCATTTTCTGCTCAGGGTAAGCAGAGCGATATGCAATTTGATTGGTCGAGACTTTGGAACACAATAACTCTCCTTCTAATTTAGTTAAAATGTTCAAACTTGGTGTATATGCTTATTAGGTCAATGCCTTGATGGAGTTCGAAGATGAGCATTTTCCGCTTGGGGTAGGCAGAGATAAGCAATTTGATTGGTTGATGCTTTGAGACACAATAACTTTAGTTCTAGTTAAGTGAGAGTGATGAAACTTGGTGTATAGTTTCATTACAGTAATACCTTGACTATGATCGATAATGAGCATTTTCTGCTCAGGGTAAGCAGAGCGATAAGCAATTTGATTTGCCGAGACTTTGGAACACAATAACTCTCCTTCGAATTGAGTTAAAATGTTCAAAATTGGTGTGTATGCTTCTTAGGTCAATGCCTTGATGGAGTTCGAAGATGAGCATTTTCTTCTTACGGTAGGCAGAGATAAGCAATTTTTGAAAGACACTTCGTGTTCAGTTTGATTGGTCGATACGTTTGAAAAAAAATAAATGTGCGATTAATTAATATGTGTCATCTATTTATTTTGGGATTTTGGCGGGGGACATCAGCCTTACCGTTGGCTTGTTTTACTTATGCCAGGGTTTCTATAGTGTGGTGTGGGAAATTTGATTGAAATAGACTTTTTGAAAATGAGATATGCATTTGCATTCTTTTTATCAGTTTATACCCTATTATATTCAGATATAGTTTTAGGAAAAAGGATTGTTTTTTAAGGCATAGTCTACAAAAGGGAACCGGTATTATTATCTTGCTTTCTTAAATTATATGGCATATTATTGATAGGAGGAACTAAATCAGATAAGTATGGAGGACATTGGTCATTTATTATTTTCCAGAGTAAACAAAGTCTGCAGATTTTTCTGTGATCTAATAGTTTGGGCCAACCTGTTTCGAAATATAAAGCTGATCTTGGTGTGTATATTGTGCATCCTGTGACAATTCTTGCTGCTTTAAGTTGAAATAACTCTAATTTATATATATTGAAATTTGCATAGGAATCCCAAACTTCAGATGCATATTTTAAAATAGGCCTAATAAAGCATTTGTACAACTTATTTAAGGAGGATTGTAATGAAATATATTTTACTTTTCTTAAATGAAATAATTTTAAAGAGACTTGTTTTAGCATATTATCATTTTGAAAATTCCATTTTGCATCATTTTGAAAAAGTACCCCTAAGTGTTTATGATAATACGAATTAACAAGAAAGGTTTTATGAAATTTAATATTTAATGGATAGTAGATGCTTTTGTAAATATAAGTAGGGATGTTTTTTCCGGATTAAAATTAATCAACCATTTCTTGACCATATGTACAAGATATCTAGATCTGAACTTAAGTTTTGTTCAATGTTGTTCATAGATATATCAGTTGAAATTAGAGATGTGTCATCTGCAAATCTAACACACGATTGGCAGTTTTCAAGGACGACTTGTTGTTTTCTGTTTATGTTACTCGAAACTAGCTCAAGTAATTCACCTTTAATTCCATAATTAGACATTTTATGAAGTAAACTGTTATGCGAGACTTTGTCAAAAGCTTTCGAAATATCACAAAATATTATTGCTGTAATTTGTTTGTTATCTAATGCGGTACATATATGATTATACATCTCAATAAGTTGGTGCGATGTGGAAAAGCCGGGTAGAAACCCTGATTGAAATTTATATATTAAATTATTATTTAATAAGATTTCTAAAATATGGTGATAGATAATTCTTTCGAATAACTTAGACACACTGTTAAGCAGAGATATTGGCCTATAATTTTTTAATTCTGTTCGGTTACCTTTTTTGTGTAGAGGAATTACTTGAGCTAATTTCCAATTGCTCGGGAACGCACGTTTACTATCAAATTAAATATCTTACTAAGTGGGCGACAAATTCTTTGGCAAGTTGATTTTAAAAATAAATCATAAATATTACCAGGTCCATTTGCTTTCGAAGTGTTCAATTTTTTAATTAGTGATTTTATTACGTCAGTGGTTATATTGATTGGTGGAAATGTATTATTACATCGAGGTGGAAATTCTGGAAGTTGTACCATATCATTTATAGTAGAAATAGAACTGAAATAAGTATTAAGTATATCTGCTTTATCTTTAGAATTTGTAATACTAACATTTGATAGGGACTGGAGAGATGGTATATTACCACGGTGAGATTGTTTGATAAAACTTTTGAGGGTATTTTTCATTAATTGGGTTGTAATATTCTTTTTTTGCATAATGTTTCATATTATTAACTTTATGTCTATGTTTTTTGTAGGCAGATAGTTTGTCTGTTCATTTAGAACTTAATGCTGCTTTCCCAAGTCTATCTCTTATAGGTATATGTTTTTTAATCTCGGGTGTAAACCAAGGTTTGTCTTTACTTCTTACAGTAATTATTTTTGAAGGGATATATTGTTCTATCAATTCGTCTAGTTTTGATGTAAACTTGTCGGTTATTTTATCTATAGTATCATCTACATTCCATACATCGTCCCAATCAGTATTAGATATATCATGATTCAACTGGCAAAAATTTGCACGTTTATATAAATATATTTTACGCTGAAAACTTTTATTATGATAGGTATGAATATATCAAGATGAATAAAAGTAACGAAGTGATCCGAAATATTGATAGGAACTCCAGAGTATCTGCCGTGATATAATTAATACCTTTAGAGATAATTATAGGATCTAATAATGTACTCGAAGTTTCAGTTATCCTGGTAGGTTTTGTAATGGTGTTATTAAGATTATGCATAGCACATAGTGTGTGTATATATTCACGCGGGTTAAAATAATTGGAATTAAGATCACCTAACAATGTGATATTTAAAGAAATATCGAGAGCTTTTTCAACGGATTCTTCTAATAAGGCCCACTAATTAACGGGAGATTTAATTGATCTTTAAGTAAGGCAAATTAAGATAATATCAGAATTTATATTAAGTTTTAACCAAATGATATCAGAATGAAACTCTTAAAGTGTATAAACGTTCGCATAAAATGTCATTAGTACGATCATTTCTAAAAATTCTATAGGCATCGTCGAATTGTACTTCGCTGTCATTGACGCTACTATCTAGGTGTGTTTCTTTGAGACATATTATATGGAAATCAGAAAACTTTCTAAAAAGTCTAATTTGTGCCGCACGCTTCTAATATCAAGTTGACAAATAGACAAGTTATCATGATAGTGAATGTTAAATGGACATGGATTAAGGTGAATACCTTGAGTCAAGAGAAGATGGTATAATGATATTAAAGCATTAAGCGTGATAAAATATTCTAGAAGCTTTGAAATATGAATTTTATAATAATATTTGTCAATTTTTGAGCTGTCACATAGCAAATACGTATAAGTTTTTTTAACATAATGTAGGATATTTAAATTACACACAATGTTTGAGTATAACATATAAAGCATGATATTCACTTTAAATGAGCTAGTATTTAACAGAAGACAATTATAAAAGGATATCAAAACATACATTGGAAAATAATACATGTAGATGATATGTGAATTCACTACAATTACTTCAAAATAGTAACATTTATACATATATACATAGGTATCAACATAAGATAAATACATTTATACAATGTGAACATGGGTGTAGCAGTAAGGTTATATCAAAGTTTAAAAGTAAACTTTCTGGAATGAATATAAAATCTAGATAATAACAAATATGTTAATCGATAAACTTCACAATTAACTGCACGTGTCTTTTATCGTGTCCATATTGATTAAAGTGTGTGGTGCGCTCTTCCTGCATTTACTACCTGAGATATAGTCGAAAATAAGTTAGAAAACTCATCGATAAGAATTATCAATAAGTTGCATCGTATGTAAAACATTAATCGATAAACTTCACAATTAAAGGCACATGTCTAATATTGTTTTCATGTTGATTGTTGTGTGTGGTGCGGTCTTCCTGCACTTACTACTTGAACCATAGTCGAAAATTAGTTTGAAAACTCATAGATGCATCGTATGTAAAATACTATCGATACTTAAGCTGTATTTTAAAACAAAATTCTGTTAAAAGAGATATGAATTTATTCGAAAAGCTATGTTAACGAAAATAATCGTTAACTGTGGACAACAATTCCTTCTCTGTCAGCATATTTTAGAATGTATTTGGGGAAGTAAAGTTACTTTACTTGCGGCGTTAATTTATTTATACATTTAATATTCTTTATAAATGTACTAACAGTCAATCTAAACATGCGCCTGTGTGTAATTTGATAGATTTCATTAAGAAAATAATCAATGGTTCACATTTAAATAAATTCACAACAACTATAACAGATATTTACTTAATACGTATGCCAACATTACATTTAAAGGACGACATTTCAATCCACTAGTTTAACTAAATAATTGGATTTTAAAGGAACAAACTTGGACGGTGACAACCCACGCTTTCAAACAGATGTCCTCAAAAGGGATTAACTACATACGTGTCCTGTCAACATGTTTGTCTTCTGAATTTCATGTTAATTATTTTATGTGGTGCGGTCCTTCTACACTTCCCTCTTTGGATCTTAGCAAGTTACAAGATCGAATTAAATCAAAGATGTAGAAAATAACACCTTAATGATAAAATGAATCAACATTGACTTTTAAAGGCACTTATACCCATGGTGGTGACGTAGCTTTTAGGAAAATAACTCTAAAATATAACAAACGATATAAGACAACATATCACAGAATGAAATACAATATTTTATAAATCAGTGTTAGCACATATGTTTGAATTAGTACTTTTTCTATGCCCACATTGAAATATGGTCGTATATTGTCATCGCCCCCATCTGTCCGTCCGTCATCCACAATTGCTTGTGGACGCTCTACAGGCTAAAGTTAATATCCGATTGACTTTAAATTTATACACAGTGTTTAAGGTCATGAGACGAAAAAGCCTATTATTTTCAGCGATTTCCCATAATTACTGCCAGAGTTATGGCCCTTGATCACTTCAAAACATCTTGTGGACGCTCTAAAAGCCAAAGTTAATATCCCATTGACCTTAAATTTATACACAGTGTTTAAGGTTATGAGAAGCCTATTGATTTTCAGCAATTTCCGATATTTACTGCCAGAGTTATGGCCCTTGATCACTTCAAAAAATCTTGTGGACGCTCTAAAAGCCAAAGTTAATATCCGATTGACCTTAAATTTATACACAGTATTTAAGGTCATAAGACAAAGAAGCCTATTGATTTTCACTGATTTCCAATAATTAGTGCCAGAGTTATGGCCCTTGATCACTTCAAAAAATCCTGTGGATGCTCTAGACGCCAAAGTTGATATCCATTGACTTTAAATTTATACACAGTGTTTAAGGTCATGAGACAAAGAAGCCTTTTGATTTTCAGCGATCCCTGATAATTATTGCCAGAGTTATGGCCCTTGATCACATCAAAAAATGCTATTGACGCTCTAGAGGCCAAAGTTAATATCTAATTGACATTAAATTTACACACACTGTTTAAGGTCATGAGATTAAGAAGCCTACTGATTTGCAGTGATTTCAAATAATTACTTCCAGAGTTATCTCCCTTGATCACTTCAAAAAACCTGGTGACGCTACAGTAGCCAAACTTATCATCCGATTGACTTCAGATTGATACACAGAGTTTAAGGTGTTGAAACGAACAAGTATTTTGATTGTCAATGAATTTTGATAACTGAACAGCTAAATCCATGATGTTAAATGTTTCCTATACTAATCGTTAGCGTGGGGCAAAACCTTATAAAAAGCAAATAAATTCTAATGATTTTCAGATAATTACATAATGAGTTGTTTCATTACCAAAAAAAGTAAAAATATGCGACAACCCTTGTTGACTGCCCGGACGATTTAGCTGCTGTGGGCGTATGTTTCGTTGCCTGGCAACCTATCTTTATTTAAAGTTCTCAGACTAGTCCGCGACCCCACTTTTGTTGGCAGTTGATGTAGGAAATCCATTGTGTCACGTACCAAGGAATGTGAAAAAGAGGAGAAAACATCAAACGATAGATGGAAGAAATCTTCACATTCAAGGTCTACAAGGACAAAGTTCCTGGATAAAAGAAGTCCCTAAAAAATCCAAAAATCGAAGACTGATCAAAAGCAGAAAAGAATTAAAACAAAACGCGTAAGAAAAGACAATCAAAAAGGACTGAAGAATCAACCTAAATAATTGCAGGGCCATCATGTTCAAAACACGGCCTCAGCAACTTAATTGACATCTTATGTAACCATATTTGTGCCACGTGAAAAGCTATGTACGTGACACAATGGATTTCCTATATCAACTGCCAACAAAAGTCTAAGATGTAACGTCTCTATATAGTGTAAAATACTGGTTGGATAAATACCAGGCCGAATATCTAACTCACTGGTCATCTCAAGTGTGGAATTCGTACTTCAAAACAATACATTCCACTTTGATGGTGACCACTACAAACAGATGAAAGGAACAGCTATGGGGACAAAAAATGGCGCCAACATACGCAACTCTGGTACTAGCCTATTTAGAAGTACGACTATATGAAAAGGTTCAACTACAATTTGGAGACGCATTTATTAGCTATTTCATAAAAGCTTGGCGTCGGTATTTGGACGACTGTTTCATAATATGGACCCGTTCAAAAAATGACTTGGATATTTTCTTTAAAATATTGAATGATATGGATGTCACTTATACAAAATTTACAATGGAAAAATTTACACTAGGTTAGCATTTTTGGGCACGTTGGTTATCAAAAAAGAAGAAAAGATTGAAAATGATATCTTTTACAAACCTACTTACACCAAACAGTATTTGATGTTCACGTCATGCCATCCAAGTCACACCAAACGGAGTTTACCGTATATTCTAGCCAGCTGAATACGAACAATTATATCTGACAACAACCAACAGAAAATTCGATTCGAGGAGCTGCGAATATTCCTTCGAAACACACATTATCCACTAAATCTAATTAACGATGGAATATCCAAAGCTTTAAAGCCAGAGAGACGCGATGTACTGACAGTGAAGGAGCAAAATACGTCACAACGAAAACCTATTGCATTCTTTTCGACCTTCAACCCTGAAACCCCGTGGTCCGGACATTATGAATAAAATTAGACATAATCTACCAGTGCTAGAAAATGATGAACGGATGAAAGAAGTTATTAAATCAATAGAAATCATCAACAGCAAACTTCAAAGCAATAGTTTGAAAAACATCCTTACGAAGGCTAAATTCACGTCTGAATCATCACACCCAACAAAATATGAGGTGAAAAAATGCCAGCGTGGAAACTGTGGTACCTGCGAACACCTTATGGAAGGGCCATCAATCACCTTCAAAGGTCACGGGACATTTAACGTGAATGCTAATTTAACATGGGCATCACGAAATGTGATCTATGTCATAACTTGCTCGGGTTGTACGGAGCAGTATATCAGTCAAACTGAATATTTGAAATCGCGAGTTGCTGTACACAAATCACAGATAAAAAATCCAGAATATCGCATGATATCTCTGATCGAACATCTGGACATATGTGCACACAACTTTAATACAAAATTCCAAATATTCCTGTTTTACCAGCTTCTAAATTATTCCACAAAATAGAGAACAGTTAAAGAGGAAAATTTCATTAAAAATTTAGACGTCTGCTAAACAAATAAATTAGCTTAATTGATCTCATATTGATAAGTAGCCAACTGAATAGTGTATTATGTACATATATTTGTTTATTCATTCATCACTATTCATTCATTTATTCATTCATTCATGCAATGATGAACGATGGCGGCAAGCAGAGGCCACGATATTTCGCTCCTATGAAAATAACTTGTTTACAGCTTATATATCGTAATCTTGACAGTTTAAAACGTAAAAGACTTTCTATGTATGCAAGTGAGGTTTATAATATTAATTTTCAAAATGGATTTACAGAATAATAAGGATTTTACATTTAAAAGGTCAGTCTAGTTGTGTTCACACTCGTAAACTATAATGTTCGTGTACCTATCAAAAATTACCAATTGAAAATCATAATGTGGATTGCTTATAATATTATATATATACATATTTATATATATATTATATATCTAAGGTAAGCCATCGCTATGTATAATACTCTGTAGCTCCTGGAATATTTATAGAGTGACGTGCTAAATTGTTTTATAGTTATATATTAACCGCATTTATCAAATTTCCAGATATATTTTATACAAATTATGTATAATTGAAGTGTTGTCGCTTTGTCTGTATGAGAAACATGACACTGGAATATACTCTACACACTTTAATACCAAGTTTTGTAAAAATAACAATGTGCGGTCTAGGAGTTAAGTACAATCTGTATGAGAAACATGACACTGGAATATACTCTACACACCTTAATACCAAGTTTTGTAAAAATAACGATGTGATAGTTATATTTATTATTAAATGCATATATCGTATTGTAACAAAATATCAGGAAGGTAAGATAAAAAATAGTTTTCACTTATCATTATGCGATAATTTCTGATCGAGGTATATTATTTTCATATTGAGAAAGATTTTATCGTGCTAGAAATCTAATGATAATTTTATTTTTTAGAATTATGAAATGTGAAAATGAATTTATAAGTTTACAGCATCTGATACCATTTGATATCTATTTAAGTTTTGGTTTACATTGCCGACAGTGTCACTTAATATCGCCCCTTTAGGTGTAGATGTTAAACCCATATCCATCAGGGACAGTTGTCTCACATGATGCGTGCTGATATCCACTAGATAATAAGTGTTATTAGGGTGTTCACGAGTAGCAGACAACGCTCCTGGGCGACCTGCGTGTAAATGTCGTCGGGGTTAACATTGTTTCTAAATGGTAGCAAATCATCTTCACATGTAAGGAGATGTTTTCGACCGTCAAAACTACTAACAAATATCTTCCAGTATAATGCTGAGCGGGTTTTAGTTAGGGCCTCATTTATGTATACCTCACTTTTGTTCTGAATATTGTCCTCCTTGAGATTTGTTTTATTTGCATATACTGAAGCCCTATCACGATAGCTAATAAAGCGCACTATGATATCTCTGTGAAACTTGCCCTGTTTGTCTCCAATATGTGACTTGTCAAGCTTGCTAGCACCATCTATTAAAATATGATCGTTTATTTAAGACAGAACAATATCATAAGTGCTTTCATCAACTAACTCGCTGATGCCACTTATCTACAGACACGTATGTCGGGAATATTGCTCTTGATCATCAATTCTTGATTCCAGATTTTCAACTTTTTCATTAAATTCGGTTAATATACTATTCAAAAAAAGTAGGGGATATTTGATTTTTAAGTGTTATTAAAGTCACCTAATGAAACTGACGAAGAAACATGTGACAAAATGAAATGAAGTTCACATTCATCGATTTATTCCAAATGATCGTTAGACTAAGTAAGGCACAGACTGACCATTATAAGGGTAAAACTAGACCTGCATGCAGGAATGACGGGTTTCACTGGTGCCACGTTAACTTTAAACTTATGTCACTTTCGCTCCCATGTTGCCCTTGAACCAATGGCACCGATAAACAGACTTCCACATAAACATTGCGCCCATCAAATAAAAGGGAAACAGAATCAACAAAAATCCAGCAATATCAATTCATTTTATACATTTGTAACATGTAAGTGATCCTGACCATATCACAGTACTTCCAGCGAAAATGAAAATATTAAATTAGTTTCTTAAAATCAGAAATAATAATCACATGGTGAAAATTTTATGTAAATCGAATAAGACTTGCCACTTTTATAGACCCCAAACCTTGAAAAGTGACTTGTAGGAAATCGTCTATTTCTCTGCAACCATACAAGTGAGAAATCATTTTGTGGTATCTATGATCGCATGCGAACTAAATATCATAATTTCAAATATATTACAAATCAGACTCATTTGAAAAAAAATTATCTGTTTTGAAGGCTAAAAATACAGTTTTTGCCAAAATATAATTACTTCCGGTGATACTGAAAATGTTAAATTAGTTCTATGAAATCATAAATGACATAAGATATCATATGATGAAAATTTTATGAAAATCGAATAATAACTGACACTTTCATAGACCAAAATCCTCGAAAAAGTGACTTGTGGAAAATCGCCCATTTCTCTGCAACCGTGCAAGTTAGAAACCGTTTTGTGATATCTGTATGATCGTATGGATTCATTCTATTTGATGAATAGAATCAAATATCATAATTTAAAAAAAATAACAAGTACGACCCATTTGAATAAAATATTGTTTTTTAATGCTAAAAATTAAGTTTTTAGCAAATGACGTCATTTCCGGTGGCAGCGTATGAGGTAGAATGGTTTGACCTTGTCCACTATGACATTAGGCATCCAATGGTGAAAGAAAATTGAAAATCACATAATAATTGACTCTTTTACCGCCAAAATAACGTGAAAAGTGACTCATGCAAAATCGACTTTTTCTCGGCAACTGCGCATATTACAAATTAATTTTCACATACATTCTCTTTGTATGGGTTATTGCTACGAGATTATGAATGTTACGAAGATATATTTTTTTATATGAAGACGCTGGATGGGTTATAAATAGCTTATTTTGACACCTTTTTTCATCCTTTAATCCAAATTGCCCGAAAACAAAATCGAAATTAAAAAAACTGAGCCCGATGTTTTGTGCGCCTTTATATGGCACATCTTTTCAGTCATATTAGATTTGAAAAAAATAATTTTTGCTTTCAAAAAGTGGTACCGAACTGTTAAAATTGTAGTTTTTGCTAAATTTACGTCACTTACGGTGCCGATGGGAAACTTTGCCGGTAACAAAAAAAATGACATTTTGGACCATGGAGCATATAAACTTTGTTTTATACAAATCGGACGATAAATAATTTATATAGAACCGATAAACTGAATTAGCCAATAGCGACCAAGGAAAATTATCCAGAAAAAAAATGTTCACATTTTTGCCCAAATCCGACAACCCTTTAACCCTTGGTAAATGGTCATTAAAAAATATTCATTAATAAAAAAGTTTTTTGTCAAAATTTAAATTTTCAAAATTTGGCGCCTTATTTTTCTGAAGATTCGGCGAAATTTAAAAATCTAAAGACCCGTAGCTTACTGGCTATTTCAAAAACTATCAAATGATAAAATCCAACAATTGTTGTTAATATTACGGCAATATTTAAAAAAATAACAACTTAGGTGATTTCGGACATTTCGCATTGTCGCAGAATGCTGGAAATAGCTTTAATCTCTAAGTCACACCCACTTTCGCAGTAAAACTCAAGACATTGCATCGATCCGACAAGTAGTTCCTGAGATATAAGCAAATTGGAAAAAAAAAAATAATAATAATAAGAATATCTAGACCTGCATGCAGGAATGACGGGTTTCACTGGTGCCACGTTACCCTTTAACATGTCACGTCCGGTGCCACGTTACCCTTGAACATTTGTCACTTCCGGTACTAATGAAACCATTAAACAGGTTTCTCCATAAGCATTGCACACATCAAATAAATTGGACGCAAAATCGACCAAATCCAGCAAATATCAATTCATTTTATACATTTGTTACTTGTAAGTGATCCTGACAAAATTACATTCCTTCCGGTGGTAATGAAAATGTTCAATTAGTTTGATGAAATCCGAAATGGCATATGACATCATATAATGAAAATTTTATGTAAATAGAATAATAATTGCCACTTTTATAGACCAAAAACCTTGAAAAGTGACTTGTAGACAATCGACTATTTCTCTGCAACCGCACAAGTTAGAAAACCATTTTGTGGTGTCTGTATGATTGTATGGGTTCAGTCTGTTTGTTGAATGGAATCAAATATCATAAGTTTGAAAACATTACAAATCAAACTCATTTGAATAAAATATCTGTTTTGCAGGCTAAAAATTCAGTTTTTGACAAAATGACATCACTTCCGGTGATACTAAAACAGTTAAATTAGTTCTATGAAATCGTAAATGGCATAAGACATCATATGGTGAAAATTTTATGAAAATCAAATAATAACTGATTCTTTTAGAGCCAAAATAAAGTAAAAAGTGACTTGTGGAAAATCGTTCATTTCTCTGCAACCGTACAAGTTAGAAACCTTTTTGTGGTATCTATATGATCGTATGGGTTCATTCTATTTGTTGATGGGAACCAAATTTCATAATTCTAAAAATATTACAAATAATACTCATTTGAATAAAATATGTATTTTTAAGGCTAAAAATTCAGTTATTGCCTTAATGACGTCACTTCCGGTAACAGTAAAAGTGTTAAAATGGTTTGGAATAGTCGCCTTTGGCAATAGGCAACAGAGAGTGAAAGAAAATTGAAAATCGAATAATAATTGATTCTTTTACAGCCAAAATAACGTGAAAAGTGACTCATGCAAATTGCCCATTTCTCGGCAACTGCTTATATTACAAACCAAATTTCACATACATTCTCTTTGTATGGATTATTGGTACAAGTTTATGAAAGTATCGAAGAAATATTTTAATATATGAAGACACTGGATGGGTTGTAAATAGCTTGTTTTTACCCCTTTTTTTGCCTTTTAACCGAAATGGCCCGAAAACAAAATCGAAATTAAAAAAACTGAGTCTGAGATTTTGTGCACCTTAACAGGGCGCATCTTTTGAGTAAGATCAGAATAGTAGAAAATAGTATTTGCTTTCAAAAACTGGTACCGAACTGCCAATATTGTAGTTTTTGCTGAATTTACGGCACTTCCGTTGCCTACAGGAAACTTTACCGGTAACAAAAAAATGGCATTTTGAACCACGGAATATATGAACATGGTTTTATACAAATCGAACAATAAATTAAGAGCGAAATTTTGGGCATTAGTAGGACCACTCAGGTTCCTCCTATACACGGAGTTTAAAGTTTCTACTGCTAATTCCACCTTGGTACTGGCCTGATACCCAACTCTGTCTGAAAATTGAATTTAATGAAAACCAATGTTTGAGATGCTATAGCTCGTTCTTTGCAGGGACTAGGACCAAAATTGAATGTTACCCACATCTAGCAACCTTCCCACTAACAAAATAAAAAATAAAAATGACCGGAACGGTCATAATAAATACATGAGAAATAAATTAAAAACACCCAAAAATAGGATAAAATGTTCCGTTTATCAATAACCCAGATGAAGTATGTGTACGGATATCTTTACAAATTTAATATATTCCATTTGTCAGTATCAAGGATGAATTATACATGAGAGGAACAGAGTAAAATGAGATGTAGCGTTTATTGGACAAAAACTAGGTCATTTTGGGACTAACATATGGTGATGCATATCTATGGACATCATAACAAAGTTAATATATCCCATTCAGTCGTTAGCAAGACTGAATTTGACATAAGAGAGAGAAATGGGGTTTAAGATCCACTTGACGCAAACTAGGTCACTTTGGGACTAACATATGTTACAGATTTACAATGATCGCTCGTGCGAAAATAGAAAATCCACGCTGTTGGACAAACAACACCACGCATGAATGCTGTGTCACTACTTGACTCGATAACTGACCTTATGATCTAAAGCCCATGTAGACCAGGGACAAGTTTTTCACAATTTACATATAATAATTTATTTTATATGAATATGATATGGTAATGAAGGGTGAAATATGATACACGATTCAGAGTAAACATATTTCAGCTCTTGGCTAAAAGATCACTACGCTGCCAATAGCTGTGGAAGGTTCGCATTAGCATCTTCAGTACATTCTCGTGACTGGAAATGTTTTGTGGAGAACCAGACAAACTGAAACGCGATAATTCGTGAGTAGTAGAGAACCACATCAGCTAAGTCTGTGATCATAAACTATTAGTCGTCCATGGGTTGAAGACTTGAAGTGTTTCTGGGGCATGTACATGTTTGCTCTTGTAACAGGTTTTAAGTACGAGGGGATTGTACATGATGCAGTGACATTAAGTTACGCGATCATCAAGATCACTACACAACAAGCATAGGATTAATGGGTTCGCGTGCCCAGTTACCCGCGGTATATCAACTTTTCTACCGCCCTTACTGTGCCAAATAGATTGTTTTGGTCCGACTAGCTTATTGCCATCTGTATTTAGGGGCCGATCATTGTGTAGAAACATTTAGAAATTTTCATGTAGAAGCATTGGAGATCGCGAGGCTATGATAATTCCATATTGAAATCCACGAAGGAGAAGAGGACATCCAAAAATAGTATTACAAAATAAAACATTACTCTTGTGTCCAAAAACTTGAAGGATTGTCCGATAGCATTTACACTTGAGCATAGAAAGTTAAGTACGTAAGCACTTCTGCTCGAAAGTAGACATGTACATGAACACTTCTGAATGTTTCTTCTTTACATGAGCAGGTGTACAAATTAATAGATCAAGTTTATGATAGTCATGTCAGTCAATAAATCTATACGGTGATCTGTTCCTGAATACTGATCTTAATAACAGTGGTCTGATCCCTGCAAAATTTTACACAACACAATATGACCCTTCCCTTTGGCTATCACAAAAATATGATTTTAAACATCTATTTAACACGAGGCACGTTCAAATACCGAAATATTAGAAGTAATGGTGATGGTGAATGTTCAGCACTATAGAAAACGGTTATTATTATTTGAATATAATCGTTGGTTATTGCTGAAAAGGTGCTGCTTTGGTTAAATTGTGCCAATATAAAAGCTTGCCGTGCCAACCCATGGATTTATGCTCTTCTGTGCTACTAACTACTGAATACAGATTAGAATAATTGTTGCCTGATCCTGCAAAATTACGCACCAGTTACGCCCCTTTTCTACTATGACCGCGAACGTCAGATTTTGTCACAAAATCATGATTTTTTTTTACCAAGATAGTATATTTGGCACAAGGAACGTCCAAGTAACGAAATATGTTAGTAATGTTGATAATCAACCGTCATTTGAACTCTCGAAGATAGTAGTCCATCATCAGTGAAAAGACGAATTTCGTGGAAAATACCGTTTTTATACATTTTCGAACTATTGCAGCCCTCTAGTGGGTTGCGTTCCGGTCATTTTTTTTCTTCTGACATTTACTTCGAGATATGCCCTTCACAACCACACCAAGCAATTATATGTCAGACCTGCAAAGAAGTAGCTACATACGTTTTAGGATGGCATAGTTTTCAACATACGTAAAATGACCACTTTAAGATCACGCACAGAAAATTTCACACGATTCATGCAATCCCAAACGACTGCAGGATTTTAAGACGACTACTAAGCCTATCATACCTGACCAATTTAAAAAAATTAGAGATAGAACCTTTCGAGTAGGAGCGTTTTGAAATTTGGGTAAAAAATTGGTCGAAATATGTCAAATTTTGCCCCAAAACAACAATTTCCAGTTATACCGGAAGTTGTCACTTCAAAGTTTTTTCACTTCATCATGTGACTTCTGTCGCCTAGGGGTCCCCATAGACCAAGTATGGTTGAAATTTGCTGACCCCCAGGGTTATCGTTTTTTTCAATTTCTGCATGGTCCTCTCGCGGAAATGTAGGACTGAAAAACTGAATTAGCCAGTGGCGGCCAAGGAAAATTACGGAAACAAAAAATGTTGACATTTTTGTTCAAATCAGATGACTCTTTAACCTTGGTTAAAATGTCATATGAAAATATTAATAAATAAAAAAGTTTTTTGTAAAAATTTAAATTTTCAAAATTTGACGCCTATTATCTTCCAAGATTCGTCGAAAATCAAAAATCAAAAGTAACATAGCTATGTCCCCTGTTTCTGGCTATGTCAAAATGCATCATATGCTAAAATCCAATGATTATTGTTAATATTACGGCAATATTTCAAAAAACGACATTTGTGACCGGAATTATCGTTTTCAGTCGGAAGTCGGAATCATTCATTTTGCGTTATAGGCAAAATACAGCAGTCAGTGGTGAAATTATTGATTTTCAGTTTTCATCACCAAACAATAGTTTGAAATGTTGTCTTTCGGAATTCTAAACCATTTTTAATGATTCAAACTCTAAATGCCTCAAAAATTGATTTTAATAAAACATGTAGAATGTTACGTAATCAAAATTCTCCCTAAAACAATCGAAATTAGTCGTCACTTAACATGTCAAATAAATTTTCAACCGGTAAAAATTTGGAGGCAATATCCCCATCCTAAGATACTGGTTGCTATAATGGTTTGCAAATTTTTAGTACCCAGACTTTAATCTGCGTTTTCTCAGAATGTGCTTATGTTGACCTTGAAGCTTCAAAATTTCACAACTCAGTCAATTTTTGAGATATCAACATAATTTTTGTTGCATTTGAAAGCCCACAGTTGTGGCTTTTAGAAAATGTATAGAACTCAATTTTGGTGAAGTGATCCATGTGACTGATTTTGCTGGCACCAGCCACATTTTCGGTGATTTCGGACATTTCGCAATGTCGCAGAATGCCGTGAATAGCTTTAATCTCTAAGTCACACCCACTTTCCCAGTAAAACTGAAGACATTGTATCGATCCGACAAGAAGTTGCTGAGATATAAGCAAATTGGAAAAAAAAAAATAATAATAATAAGAAGAATAATAATAAGAATAATTTTAACAAAAACAATAGTGTTTCACACAAGCTACGCAGTGTGAAACCCTAATAACTAGACCTGCATGCAGGAATGACGGGTTTCACTGGTGCAACGTTACCCTTAAACATGTCACTTTCGGTGCCAAGTTACCCTTGAACATATTATGTCACTTCCGGTACCAACGAAACTACTACACAGGTTTCCAAATTAACATTGCACACAAATAAAATGGACGCAGAATCAACCAATCAATCCAGCAATATCAAGTCATTTTATACATTTGTTACTAGTAAATGATCTTGACAAAATTAAATTACTTCCGGTGGTAATGAAAATGTTCAATTAGTCTTATGAAATCAGAAATGGCATACAAGGTCAAAAAACTTAAAAAGTGACTTGTAGAAAATCTGCTATTTCTCTGCAACCGTACAAGTTACAAACCATTCTATTTGTTAATTGGCATCAAATACCATAATTTGAAAAAGATTTCAAAACAGATTCATTTGAATAAAATATCTGTTTTGAAGGCTAAAAATACAGTTTTTGCCAAAATGACGTTACTTCCGGTGATAATGAAAATCTTAAATTACTTGTATGAAATCTCAAATGGCATTAGGTATAACATGGTGTAACGTTTATGAAAATCAAATAATAATTGACACTTTTATGGCCCCGAAACCTTCAAAAGTGACCTGTAGAAAACCGTCTATTTCTCGGCAACCGAACAAGTTAGAAACAATTTTATGATATCTATATGGCCATATGAGTTTTGTTTATATGTGAATTTAAACCAAAAGTTAAAATTATTAATACATATTAAGTTATTTTTGGTTGAATAAAACATTGATTTAAAAAGTTTAAAATGCAGTTTTTGACCAAATGATACCACTTCCGGTGTCAATTTTAAATTGTAATCAACTTGGTATGACGCTACATGCTTTTTGAATCAAATGATGTCACTTTTATAAAAATCCAATAATAATTGACTATTTTACAGGCAAAATAACGAAAACAGTGACTTGTACAGAACTGCCCATTTTTTGGTAACTGCTTATATTACAAACGAATTTTAACATACATTTTCTTCGTATGGATTATAGCTACAAGTTTATAAAAGTTACGAAGAAATATTTTAAAATCTGAAAAGCCTGAATAGGTTGTAAATAGGTCAATTTTACACCATTTTTAGCCTCTTAATCGAATTTGCTCGAAAATGAAATCGAAATTAAAAAAACTGCTTCCTACATTTTTTGCGTCTTGAAAGGGCACACTCTTGGAGTCAAATAATTTTTCCAAAAAATAATATTTGTTTTCGAAATAGGAAAATAACTGTCAAAATTGTAGTTTTTGGTAAAATTATGCCACTTCCGGTGCCGACAGATAACACTTTCGGTAACAAAAAAAATGACAATTGAGACAACGAAGCATATGAACTTTGTTTTATACAAATCGAACAATAAAAAATTAATCTAGGACTGAAAAACTGAATTAGCCAATGGCGTCCAAGGAAAATTACTGAGACAAAAATTTTTAACATTTTTGCACTAGTCAGATGACTCTTTAATTCTGTGCACAATACGACTAAAAAATATTCATAAATAAAAAAGTTTTCTGTAAAATTTTAAATTTTCGAAATTTGGCGCCTCATATCTTCCAAGATATGCCGAAAACCAAAAATCGAAAGTAGCGTAGGCTATTCCAAAATGTATCGAAAGTTAAAATCCAATGATTATTGTTAAAATTACTGCAATATTTTCAAAAACGATAACTTCGGTGATTTCGGTCATTTCGCATTGTCACAGAACGTTCAAAATAGCTTTATCCTCTAAGTCACACCCACTTTCCCAGTAAAACCGAAGAAATCGTAACGATGCGGCACGTAGTTGCTGAGATCTATTCAAATTGGAATCTGAATAATAATAATAACTAGACCTGCAAGCAGCACTGAACCGGCTTTCAGGAATCATACAGGAAGTTTATTATACCATAGCCAACCCATTGAGCTACCGAACTAAACTTTAGTTGTTTTGCTTCAGTGACACCCTCTACCATATGTAAAAGTAATATTTGCTGGCGAAAAGAGCGGTCAAAATTGTAAATTATGGCAAAATTACGTCACTTCCGGTGCCGAAAGAAATTTTTATAGGTGAAAAATAAGTCGAAAATTTGCAACATACAAAATTTGTTTAATACATATCGGGCAATGGAAAATTAACCTATAACCCATAAACTGAAATTAAGAAGGTAAAATAATTAAAAGTGACCCTTTTAGAAGCCTTTTCTTGATATCAATATGATGGTATTGATTCAATCTTACTGCCCATTAGAGTCAGACGTTATAAAGTTAAACAAATAATAAATATAAATCCCTTCAAAAAAATGTTTGTTTTGAAGGCTAAAAATACGTTTTTTGCAAAAATTACATTACTTCCGATGATATTGAAAATGTTAACTTAGTTGATAGGCATCAAATGGTAAAAAAATGATAAAAATCGAATAATAATATTGACACTTTTATAGAGAGAGAGAGAGAGAGAGAGAGAGAGAGAGAGAGAGAGAGAGAGAGAGAGAAATGGGGTTTAACGTCCACTCGACACAAACTAGGTCATTTTGGGACTAACATATGGTTTCAGTTTTATTTCAATAATTCGCTTGCGCGTAGGGGTCTTTAGCAGTGGGAGGAAACCGGAGTGCCTGGAGGAAACCCACGAGGTTGAGAAGGCGCCCCCATCTCCATGCCACATACGCTCGCACCAGGGCTCGAAACCACAGCCGCAAGCCAGAGGTGACCGGCCAGCTAGAGGGCGATGCGCGGCACTCTAGACCACTAGGCCATCCCAACCCCCCGACACTTTTATAGACCAAAAACCTTGAAATGTGACTTGTAGAAGATCGCCTATTTCTCTGTAACCGTACAAGTTAGAAACCATTTTGTGGTGGTCGTATGGTTTCATTCTATTCGTTGATGGTAATCAAATATCATAATTTTAAAAATATTATAAGGCAGACTCATTTGAATAAAATATTTGTTTTTTAGGTTAAAAATACAGTTTTTGCAGAAATGACGTCATTTCCGGTCACAGTGAAAATGTAAAATTGGCTTGAACTAGTCCACATTGACATTAGGCATCAAATGGAAAAAAAATATTGCAAATCGAATAATAATTCACTCTTTTATAGGCAAAATAACGTGAATAGTGATGCATGCAAAATTGCATATTTCTCGGCAACTGCTCATATTTCAAACTAATTTTCGCATACATTCTCTTCGTCTAGATTATTGCTACGAGTTTATGAAAATCACAAATAAATATTTCAAAATATGAAGACGCTGAATGAATTGTAAATAATTGAATTTTACACTTTATTTTACATTTTATTCGAAATTGCCCGAAAATGAAATTGAAATTTAAAAAATCTGAGCTAAAAATTTTATACACCTTTGCAGGGTGTATCCTTTTAGTTATATCAGTTTTAAAAAAAAAAATATTTGCTTTCAAAAAGTGGTACCGAACTGTCAAAATTGTAGTTTTTGTTAATATTACGTCACTTCCGTTGCCGACAGAAAAATTTCACCGTAACAAAAAAAATTGCAATTGGGACCGCGGAGCATATGAACTTTGTTTTATACAAATCGAACAATAAATAGTTTTTCTGGTTACGAAAAACTAAATGAGCCGATGGCGGCTAACGCAAATTACCGAAACATTTTTTTTATCATTTCTGCTCAAGTAGGATGATATTTTAACCCTGTGTAAAATACCATCAAAAAATATTCATAAATAAAAAAGGTTTTCGCAAAAAAAAAAAACAATTTTCAAAATATCGGACATTTTTTCGACTACTTCCGGTTTTACGATCATTGTCGTGACAGCTTTACGAAGTTCTTTGGATACTTAACTTTCTGTACCAGAAGTGTCAGAAACATCCATTGAGTAGTTTTGGAAAAAAAGATAAATTAAAGAGCATTTACAAAAATTTAACGATTTTTCAATTTTTTTCAAAGTTTGAGGCCATTTTTGGACCTCTTATATTATTTCAATGCTTTTCATTTTGGATTCACTATATAGACAACCGATAGGACTTTGAGTAAGAAAAGTTTAAGAAAAATCTGCAGCGTTATTTTCGAGAAAAGGGCGTCTCAGAATGTTAAAAAAATCGGAAAATACTAGATTTTTGGCATACAATAATTTATTTACTAATCATGGAAATCGTATTATTTAGACACCATATGATGGTCCATTAATAGGGCTATCCAGCGACACTTTAGTTCTTTTGGTCCGCTATTACCTAAGGGAGAAATCAAGTTTTTCGCAAGTGCGACAATGTTTTTAACATTATTTTTTTCATTTTTTGAATACTTCCGGTATGGCTATTATTGTCGGAATAGTTTTAATAGGCGGTTTGGGCACTAAAATAGCCACAGGGCTCTGTAATGACATATTACATTATCTGATCAGATAAAATGCCCGAGAAATCCTATGTTCAAAAGTGCCAAAAATGCAAAAAAATTAAAATATCGAAAATTAAATTTCAAAAACTACATACATATTATACATCGTTAGAATCGTAATTAGGTCAGCTATCTGAATATACAATCTTTTTTTGAAAATCTCTTAAAATAAAAAAAAAGTAGAGCATTTTCCAAAATTTCACGATTTTTCGACTTTTTTCGATTTTCAGTCCGTTATTTCACCTATTCCAGATATTTCAAAGTCTTATTGGATGGCTTCATGCAAAAAACCTCCGAAAGGACTCTCGATAGAAAAAATTAAAAAAAAAAGTTGCGGTTAAGTTTTCGAGATACAGGCGTCCAAAAATGCTAAAAATCAGAAAATACTTGATTTTCAGCGTGCCATATTTTGCTTCCTGCTAATCGTATCCTTACGAATTGGGTATCATTCAGTGGTCCAATCAGCGCCCGACCAAATGATACCTTAATTTGTTTAATCCGTTGATATCGGACAGAGAAATCGTGTTTTTACCCAAAACACCCATTTTTCACTTTTTTTTCAAAATATCGCATATTATTTCGACTACTTCCGGTTTACGGATTGTTGTTGAAATTGCTTTAAACGGTGGTTTGACCATATTACTTCATGTTCCAGGAATTTCAGAAGCGTCGATCTGGCCGTAAAACGAAACTTAAGCTCACAAAATGTGAAGAAAATTCGAAAAAAAATCGAAAAATAAAGGGCGATAACTCTGAATGAAACTTATATTACTGGAACCGGATTGCCTTCAGGTATCCAAAAATGTAGGTCAAATTTTAAAATTTTGAAAAATAACAAAAAATGTGTCTTAAACAACATATTTTCATTTTTCGAACGCTAGAAGTCAGCGGCGAAGTTTCGAAATTGCAAAATTTTCAACTGCTATCGTCCGAGAAAAGACTCAGGGTTTCCAAAAATGTAATTTGTATGAAAATAGATACAGAATTGACGAATCTACGGCCGTTTTTTAAATATTTGGCACCGCACGAAATTCGGCCACTTCCGGTCTGCGCAGAAGTTTCAAATACAGTGGAAGGGATAGCCACCATATGGTTTCCTGATAGAAAATTATGTCCCAGATCTGTATCTGTTACAGACACTGAGAAATAGGCTCCCCCGAAAAATAAAATAATAATAATAAATAATAATTTTAGTAATCACAATAGGCTTTCAGACGAAAGTCTGAAAGCCTAATAATAAGAATAATAATTTTAACAAAAACAATAGTGTTTCACACAAGCTACGCAGTGTGAAACCCTAATAATAACTACATCTGCTACTGTCCCATGCAGATATGAAAGCTTTCATATTCATCGTCACGTATCATTGATTGTATCAAGTATCCTAAATAAAAGGATAAGAAGAAAAAATTATTAAAATTGGTCAAAAACTCACGATGTTACAAGTCTAAATATAGTATGAAACATTGCACCCAGGCATAACAATAATCTGAAACTTGTATTACTGTAATGAGACGGATGAGAAAATGAAATGAAAATGGCGGGAAAAAAAATTAAAAATGGCAGGTTGGACAGGCGACCTTACTCCTTGTCACGTACAACCGGGCATTCGAAAACACGCTAGTTAACTCAATGACAGGCGCGCGTGCTAACCATTCAGCCACCCAACCCCCCTTTGAAATCAGACACGTGCAATATGTCATATAGGAAGAATAAGAAGTCGCTCACAACAAAATGGTAAATTAATGAGTTTAGGTCAAAAGGTTGAGCTACTGTTTTAGAGTACTTAATAGTTTTAAAGAGACACGTTAAGGGTTGTTCATAGTTAAATGAAAGTTTAATTTTAAATGAGACCAATAAAATTAGGATTTAATAATGCCAGACTAATATTTCCAATATGTTTGGTTATAAGTAGGAAATTGTGACGACTTCTTAAGCATGTTTTAAACAAAGGATCATGTTTGTTTAAACAAGAATGGCACTCTGCAATAAAAAAACTGGCCATAGCAAGATTTCTATGCAGAAATTAAATAATTGCTAGAACCAGAAAAATATTTATCCACTATAATAAATAAGCAACATAGAGAAAATGAAATGAAATTGAATGGGGTTTAACGTCCGACTGTTCTGCTCCTAAAATGGGCTAATGAAGATGGGCATATGCCATAAAGTGTGCAATGAGGGAAATTTTACCCGGGCAGCGGCGGTTACGGCCTACGAGGTTGGACAGGCGACCATACTCCTTGTCACGTACAACCAAGAAATCGAAACAACGCCAGTTGACTCAATGACAGACGTTATGATACAGAGCGCACGTGCTAACCATTCAGCCACGCAACCTCCCTAAAATCGGCAAATTGCTGACCTACAGCGAGAAACATTTCAACCGGGCCAAATTTTCTATTGTAACAGTTTAATTTGCACGGTACCTTTAGTTATCAACCGAATATTACAAAACTTTTAAAAATAAGCTCCCCCTGACCAGCTTAAGCGTTCGCAATAAACGTTTGCCCCTTAAAATCGGCAAATTGCTGACTTTAAAGTAAGAAACATTACAACCGGGCGAAATTTTCTGTTATATCACTTTTACAGTACCTTTGATTACCAACCGATTATTACAAAACTTTAAAAATAAAAGAGAAAGAGAGAAATGCAGCCTAATGTCCATTCGACACAAACTAGGTCATTTTGGGACTAACATATGTTTTTTAATTTTATTTAAAAACTCCCCTTGCGCTTACAGGTCTTTAGCCGTTGGGAGGAAACCGAAGGACACGGAGAAAACCCACGAGGTTGGACATCATACTTCATGTCACGTGCAACCTGGAGATCGAAACGACGCCCGTTGACTCAATGACAGACGTTACGATACAGTGCGCTAACCATTCAGCCATTTAGCCTCCCTGAATTCAGAAAATTGCTGACTTATAGCAAGAAACATTTCAACCGGGCGAAATTTTCTGTTTTAACAGTTTAATGTGCACGGTACTTTAATTACCAACCGATTATTACAAAACTTTTGAAAATAAGCTCCAACTGACCAGCTTAATCGTATGCAATAAACATTTCGCCTGAATTGAAAGTTCTGCACGGAGAAAGTTCATCTCGATTTCCCGGCGTGGTTCCCCTTGTCAGTGAGGCAGAACGGAGGGCCTGACAAGCACAACTGTCTAGTCATTCGGATGGTACGAAAAACCAAGGTCCCGTGTACACATTGGAGTGCACGTAAAATATCCCTAAGCAGTTTGAATTCGATACTGTTGAATAAGCTCTATACGATGACTAAATGTGTAGATTGTAGTCACCCACACTGCATGTTTCAATTAACAATGAAAGGGTGCCGTTTTCAATGTTCGATCCTTTTGTTCTTCTACTCCTGATATGTTGGACTGTTGATCGATGGTTTCGACTCTTTGTAGAAGAAGTTCCCGAAAAATATTATGTTGACTTTACGAGAAAGACCTCTAAACATGCTCCAAATTGTAAAAATACGACTTTTTGGATTTTCAATCTCTTTTTTTCGGCTATCCCTGATATTTAGAAAAAATAATACAATGATTTCACACAACAGGCTAGCTATTAGACTCTCTATTGACAAAAGTTTCACCGCCCTCCCTTCATTATAACCGAAGTTATCGTGCCCTAAAGAATCAACAAATTAGCATGCTTATCTCTGCTTACCCTAAGCAGAAAATGCTCATCTTTAAACTCAATCATAACATTGACCTAGTGAACGTCAACACCAAGTTTGAACATTCTAGCTTAATTAGAAGGAGAGTAATTGTGTTCCAAAGTCCCGAACCTTCAAATTGCTTCTATTTTTCATTTTCAATTCAAAATGGTGACCATCACGTGACCGAAATCAAAATTCTATTCGCGACATTTTTTAGGCCTTCCTACAAGGATTCAGAAAATATAACTCCCGAGTCTGTAAGAAAAATAGCAAAAAAGCCTTATTGATTTTTCACTTTTAAATATGGCGGCACTTCCGGTTCGATCGACAAACTCCATATTTTGTGTACAAATCAGTAATTACTTATCTAGTATCAAAAAAAAAAATCAGGTCATTCTGACCTATATTTCGATGATTTTTTTGAAAATTTTGATCCTTAATTTCGTCAAGGGGAGATAATTTAGAAAATTTCTAATTATATTTTAGAAGTCACATCGGTAAGATCTACTTAGATACTAAATTTCATGAAAATCGTACAACTATTAAAGAAGTTGTCAAATTGGTCTAAACTTCCGGTTCGAAATCACAGCGACGAATTTTCGAAATTCGAAAATGTGAAACTGCAGTTGAAAATGATTTTTTTAAAGGTATTCAAAGAAAAAAGAATTAGTAAAATCGGTCAAAAAATAACAAAGTTACGACTATGCATTGTCATTTTTTTTCGTTCGTAAAATTCGGTGATTTCGGATTCGTAAAACGTTTCGAAAATATATTTAATCAAGGTTCGCACCCCATTTTTGGGGGGGTAGGTCAAAATTTCAGAAAGATCCTATGGATAGATTCTGAGAAATCCGATTTGCAGAAAACACACAAAAAAAAAAAATAATAATAATAACTTTAACAGAAACAATAAGCTTTCATATGTAATATGAAAGCTTAATAACTAGACCTGCATGCAGGAATGACGGGTTTCACTGGTGCCACGTTACCCTTGAACATGTCACTTCCGGTGCCAAGTTACCCTTGAACATATTTCACTTCCGGTACCAACGAAACCTCTAAACAGGTTTCCAAATAAACATTGCTCACATCAAATAATATGGACGCAGCATCAACCAAATCCAGCAATATCAATTCATTTTATACATTTATTACTTGTTAATGATCTTGACAAAATTACATTACTTCCGGTGTTAATGAAAATGTTCAATTAGTTTTATGAAATCAGAAATGGCATAGATATCATACAGCATACTCCTGAAGCAATGGCCCGAGAAATCCTTCTCTGACCATTGCTGGAATAGCGTCTGTTTCTTGAACTTATGCGGGAGTGTGTCTATTCTTTCCGTTCAATGAAAGCTATCACCTAAGTACAGCAACATGACAGTCCTTCGTTTCATCTGGGTCTTCCCTAAAACTTTGGACAGTGATTTAAGATATTAAAACGGTGAAAGTATGTTCGTTTCCAAACAGTATTGTTTACATTTCATTCGACTTGATAGCCTCGTTTGTCACGCAATTAGTTTTACTGCAGTATTCTGCTATGCACGGGTTAATTAGGCATAATAAAATCGTGAGTCATGACGTATACGTTACGTAAACATATTTGGTCCAGTATTGGCAGCTCGTGATTGGTTGGTAGACGGACTACTGATCAATCAAAATTTAACACAACAATATCCACTCATAATAGCAGTGTGTAGTTGGATTACCTCGAATCAGACGCAACACTGCGCGGAGTATGTCATACAGTGAAAAAAAAATTTGTAAAATGAATAATAATTGCCACTTTTGAAGACCCAAAAACTTGAAAAGTGACTTGTAGAAAATCGGCTATTTCTCTGCAACCGTACAAGTTAGGAACTATTTTGCGTTATCTGTATGATTGTATGGGTTCATTCTATTTGTTGATTGGCATCAAATATCATACCAACGAAACCACTAAACAGGTTTCCAAATAAACATTGCACACATCAAATAAAATTGACGCAGAATCAACCAATCAATCCAGCAATATCAAGTCATTTTATACATTTGTTACTTGTAAATGATCTTGACAAAATTAAATTACTTCCGGTGTTAATGAAAATGTTCAATTAGTCTTATGAAATCAGAAATGGCATACGATATCATATAGTGACAATTTTATGTAAATCGAATAATAATTGCCACTTTTAAAGACCAAAAAACTTGAAAAGTGACTTGTAGAAAATCTGCTATTTCTCTGCAACCGTACAAGTTAGAAACCATTTTGTGGTATCTGTATGATCGTATGGGTTCATTCTATTTGTTGATTGGCATCAAATACCATAATTTGAAAAAGATTTCAAAACAGACTCATTTGAATAAAATATCTGTTTTGAAGGCTAAAAATTCAGTTTTTGCCAAAATGACGTTACTTCCGGTGATAATGAAAATCTTAAATTACTTGTATGAAATCACAAATGGCATTAGGTATAACATGGTGTAACGTTTATGAAAATCGAATAATAATTGACACTTTTATGGCCCCGAAACCTTCAAAAGTGACCTGTAGAAAACTGTCTATTTCTCGGCAACCGAACAAGTTAGAAACAATTTGGAATTCGATACTGTTGAATAAGCTCTATACGATGACTAAATGCGTAGATTGTAGTCACCCACACTGCATGTTTCGCTTAACAATGAAAGGGTGCCGTATTCAATGTTCGATCCTTTTGTTCTTCTACTCCTGATATGTTGGACTGTTGATCGATGGTTTCATATAAAAGACTACCAATAAGACTCCTTGTAGAAGAAGTTCCCAAAAAATAGTATGTTGACTTTACGAGAAAGACCTCTAAACATGCTCCAAATTGTAAAAATACGACTTTTTGGATTTTCAATCTCTTTTTTTCGGCTATCCCTGGTATTTAAAAAAATGATACAATGATTTCAAACAACAGGCTAGCTATTACACTCTCTATTGACAAAAGTTTCACTGCCCTCCCTTCATTATAACCGAAGTTATCGTGCCCTAAAGAATCAACAAATCAGCATGCTTATCTCTGCTTACCCTAAGCAAAAAATGCTCATCTTTGAACTCAATCATGACATTGACCGAGTGAACGTCTACGCCAAGTTTGAACATTCTAGCTTAATTAGAAGGAGAGTTATTGTATTCCAAAGTCCCGGTCCTTCAAATTACTTCTATTTTTCATTTTCAATTCAAAATGGTGACCATCACGTCACCGAAATCAAAATTCGGATCCGACAGATATTTAGGCATTCCTTCAAGGATTCTGAAAATATAACTCCCGAGTCTGTAAGTAAAATAGCAAAAAAGCCTTTTTGATTTTTCACGTTTAAAGATGGTGGCACTTCCGGTTCGATCGACAAACTCCATATTTTGTGTACGAATTAGTAATTACTTCTCTAGTATTCAAAAAAAAAAAATTAGGTCATTCTGACCTATATTTCGACGATTTTTTTGAAAACTTTGATCCTTAATTTCACAAAGGGGAGATAATTTAGGAAATTTCCAAGGACATCATTGAAGTCGCATTGGCAAGATCTACTAACATTCTAAATTTCACGAAAATCGCACAACTATTAAAGAAGTTGTCAAATTGGTAATAACTTCCGGTTCGAAATGACAGCGACGAATTTTCGAAATTCGAAAATCCGAAATTGCAGATTTGAAGTAAATGTTTCAAGATACTCAAAGAAAAAAGAATTAGTAAAATCGGTCAAAAAATAACAAAGTTACGACTATGCATTGTCAGTTTTTTCGTTCGTAAAATTCGGTGATTTCGGATTCGTAAAACGTTTTGAAAATATACTTAATCAAGGTTGGGGGGGTAGGTCAAAATTTCGGAAAGATCCTATGGATAGATTCTGAGAAATCCGATTTGCAGAAAACACACACAAAAAAAAAGTAATAATAATAACTTTAACAGAAACAATAAGCTTTCATATGTAATACATATGAAAGCTTAATGAGAAGAATTTTAACAAAAACAATAGTGTTTCACACAAAATACGCAGTGTGAAACCCTAATGATACCCGGGGTCAAACAGCAAAGTTACACAGCATCACAACTAAGGTTGCAACGATACTGAAAAAAATTATCGCGATATATCACGATATTGTTAAAAAAAATTATCGCGATATCATGGATTATCATCTGGAGTAAATTATTGCGATAATTAGAATTATCGTGGTTCCAAAATTCATTATCATGATGAAAAAAATTATCGCGATATATCACGATATTGTTAAAAAAAATTATCGCGATATCATGGATTATCATCTGGAGTAAATTATCGCGATAATTAGAATTATCGTGGTTCCAAAATTCATTATCATGATGATTACTGATGTGAAATTTACATATGTGTGGTGTAACAGGTATATAAATGGCTTATGTATCAAGTATATATCTGTTTGCTATTTACCATTGTATGTGAGTTGCATTGATAGAAGTATAACCTTGAGAAAGAATATTCATGCAGGTATCGTGACCGCAATTCTATTCTAATCAGCTGGCTTAGTTCGCAACTGATGCCAAAGGTTTGACGTATTTCCACCTGACGTTTAAATTTTCTTTTAACACACTTTACACATTGCCACGTCCTTGCCATTTGTGTTTTTCAAACTAAAATATTCCCACGCCACAGAAGATGTGTTCTTTTTCATCTTTTGGCACCTGCGGTATTGAACTATCACCGGAAACATCGGCGTTTTCGATCTGGGATGCCTCAGAAGAAGCCATGTTATTAAAAGAATAAAGGAAATATTATCCAGGCGGCTTTTCTATGTACATTATCAATGTAATTGTCAACGGACTGGGTAATCAAAGATAAACCACCACTTCCGTTACTATGGCGACGTATATTGTCGCGTGCATCATTCCTAGTCTGTCATAATTATTAAGAGTCATTCCACGAGAAAACCATGCAGAAGGTGGGAAGGTGGGGGTCGGCAGATCAAGTTCATCTCGGGAGGATTTTATGGACTCCTCAAGACTACTTCACAGCCAGAAGAACCGATCTCAAAATTTAACCGTTATTGAGATATAGCCTCAGATTGATTTTTGGACATTTTTGCCCTTTTTCACGTCATTTTTGGTCAATTTTCAGCCACCTCTTCTGGCGAGTCTAGGGTTTGGATGAAAATAGTGGTGGTTGGTGATGTTAGTGGGGGTCTTCCTGTGCCCCAATGTAAAGACCTTATGATCGCATCTATTCTCTGGGAGTAATGGTCAGCAAAATTATAACATATGGCAAACAAAATAGAAAATATACACCTTCGAAGATTAACCCTATTTTCTATGATGCGGGGGTAGGTCAAAATATCGAAATGGTTTTATGCACAACTCGACCCCCTCTATCGATATAAGAAATAAAATCTCTGTCACCTCGGCTCATTCAATGCGAAATCATGAGTCAAAGTTGGTGAATTTCCCATATTATAAATCTCCGATTCTCTATGAAATGGTCAACTACTTTCATACATGGTAAGTCAGCTTTCTCCAATTCTTCGCCAAATCATTCGCCCATGCTCGCTGGTAGCAGCAGTAAACCTGTTCGAGCAAAACTGGTCACTTTGATGAAGCTTGGTATCCAATCCAAGATGGCCGCGCCCGGGACCGCAGAAAATTGAGGTTTTTCTTCATTTTTGGCCATTGAATGTGGCACATATCCAAACATACGAGAACTAACATGACTTCATACAATTGAAAGACTGTACTTAAAACATTAAGGTCCACCTCATTACATAGCAATAAGAGATGTGAGAACCGAAAATGAACTGATTTCTTGACGAAGTGGAAATTTTGATCCAGTCGCTACCGCCTGGATCTCAAATGCAAAAGGACGTAAATATTTCCTGCATGGTACCACACCTATGGGAAATCCATACAAATGTGCTGTGTACTAAGAGTGTACTAATATAAGAACATCACATTAAGGTCCACCCTTTAGCACATTACATAGCATTATGTGATGTGACAACCGAATGGGAGCTGATTTCTTGACGAAGTGTATTTTTCTTATCTTGATTGATTGAGTTTAGATGGAAAGGTAACATGTGCTGCCCATACAAACGGAATATTCCATAAGGGGAATCCATACAAAGACCTTGATGTGTCACTTAGAATCTGTTTATTCTGTTTATTCCTATTGCATGGGGTAAGTGAAATATCGATAAAAAAAATCAAATCTTGTATGTGTAATCGACAACAATTGACTGACTTAAGCGATGGACTTCAGAAGTCCTCAAACTAGCTGCATTGAGTCTGATATAGCTGTAATACCTTTACTGGAGGCTAGCTTGTTAATTTTAGAACTTTTTTCTTCTGTTCTAGGTATATGCTGGAAATGTTACAATGTCAATAATGAGAAAATGAACTGTAAAAAGAGTCAGGTTAGTTCTTCAAATAAATAATATGGTATAGGGTCAAAAATTCAACTTCATCATGTGATCATTTCCATAGCCCAAAATGGATCTTGACAGGCCTTTTAAAACTAAATTATTTCACGTGGTTTGATATTACTGTGGGAACTGATGACATCCATCCAACTGCTACATCATCTGCAGCTACTGGTAGTGCCTCTAACACCTTTTATCAATCTACTGCTACTACATCATCTGCAGCTATGGGTAGCAGTATTGAAACACCGCCACCACTTCCTGTAATAGCTACTAGTACATAGAACTGCCAAAAGTGGGAGGGATGTCATCAGTTCCAACAGTAATTTCAAACCACATAAAACAATATTCTAAACTTATTCCATATAGAATAATTTACTAAATTTATTTTCTAAGTATTTGCATGGATCAAAATTTGAAAAATTTTCTTTACAAATCAAGTGTCCAACTGATCAACTAGTCTGGTCCCTGTTACCGGCCAGTCCATCATTCTGAGACTAGATACAAGAAAATTTTCAATGGCAAATATACGTTGCGGTTGATATTTTGAGAGGTGGCCCCTGGTAGAAATATCGTGGGTGGGGAGTCAAAAGGTCGTATCTGGATTTTGGGAAATCGTCCAGGAGAGCCTAAACAAGCACAGGACAAGCATAAGAATCAAACTGTTGTATGTAAAAGGTCATATTTCTGAAGCTTTTCTCGAGTATTTATTGACAAAATGCATGTGTAGCCATTTAAACAGTATGTAACTACCTGCACATATCAAGCTCAACATCTAGTACAGAAATAATGAGTGAAAGCTCGTTATTTGCAATTCTATACAGCAAAGACGTATCTCCGGAAAATATTCACCTTTACCTGCTTCAATTTCATAGATTTCACAAAGTAAGCCTAGACAATAATTTCAATAATAAGTATTTAATCATAAAACACTACTGGCTATATTTCATTTGATTGTATTACTTAAGTGAGACACAAAGTTGATTTTTTTCAAGAAAATACAACATTTTCGCTCTTAATAATTTCTTTTTTTGGAACACCCCATATACAACATTTTGAAACAATATCTATAAACCCTCTTTTTATTGGCTTAGAAATACCACAACCAGATGAAAAGATGCGCAAGAAAATTCTCATTCTGACTAAGCAAAAAAGTGAATTTTGCAAAATATGCTTGATACAACATTTTGACTCCCCTTCATGTACACATCTAGTTTTACAAGGTCTGACAAGATCCATTTTGGGCTCTGAAAATGATTATATGATGAAGTTGAAATTTGGACCCCATGCCATATTATGTATTTGAAGAACTAGCCTGTTTTTTTTTTCACGGTCCATTCCTCATTATGGACAGCATCACGTTTCCGGTATGTACCTAGAATAGAAGAAAAAAATATCTAAAACTAACAACACCTTCAGTAAAGGTATTACAGCTATATCAGACTCAAGGCAGCATGTTTGAGGACTACTAAAGCCCATGACTTTACCCAGTCAACTAGGGGTTCACCGCACAACTCTTTTCGGCCAATTGTGTATATACCGCACAACTCTTTTCTGCTAAATTAGTTGTGGTCAAGCACACATAGAAGGTTTTTATTGACATTTCAAAGACACAATTTTATTCCTTTCTTTTTTCAATAGTATTTTATTAAACTTAGCTGATTCTAAGTGACACAGCACGGTTTGTCTATATATTTCCCTTAGGTGTGGTACCATACAGGGGATGTTTACGTCCTTTGTGAATATTGCGTTTGAAATCCAAGCGGTAGCAAGAGGCAGCACATTAAGGTCAAAATTTCCACTATACGTCAAGAAATCAGTTACAATTCGGTTCTCACATCACTTATTGCTACGTAATGTGCTAAAGAGTGGACTTAAATGTTTTTAGTACAGTCTTTCAATTGGATGAAGTCATTTTAGTTCTCATGTGTGGGATATGTGCCACATTCAATGGCCAAAAATGAAGAAAAACCTAAATTTTCTGCGGTCCCGGGCGCGGCCATCTTTCATTGGATACCAAGCTTCATCAAATAGACCAGTTTTGCTCGAGCCGGTTTACTGCTGCTACCAGCGAGCATGGGCGAATGATTTGGCAAAGAATTGGAGAAAGCTGGCTTACCATGTATGAAAGTAGTTGACCATTTCATAGAGAATCAGAGATTACAATAGGGAAAATTCACCAACTTTGACATATGATTTCGCATTGAATGAAACGAGGTGACAGAGATTTTATTTCTTATATCAATAGAGGGGGTCAAGCTGTGCATAAAACCATTTCGATATTTTGACCCACCCCCGCATCATAGAAAATAGGGCTAATCTTCGAAGGTGTATATTTTCTACTTTATTCGCCATATGTTACCTTTTTGCTGACCATTACTCCCAGAGAATAGATGTGACCTTAAGGTCTGTATATTGGGGCACAGGAAGACCCCCACTAACATCACCAACCACCACTAATTTCATCCAAACCATAGACTCACCAGAATAAGTGGCTGAAAATTGACCAAAATTGACCGGAAAAAGGGCAAAATTGGCCAAAAATCAGCCCGAGGCTGTATCTCAATAACGGTTAAATTTTGAGATCGGTTCTTCTGGCTGTGAAGTAGTCTCAAGGAGTCCATAAAATCCCCCCAAGATGAACTCGATCTGCCGACCCCCCACCTTCCCGATTCTGCATGATTTTGCATGGTTTTCTCATGGAATGACACTTAATATTGTGGATGCTGTTGCCTACACGTGGAAAATTATGATTACTAATAAACTATTATTCAGTGAAATATAGCCTACTTAAAAAATACATGAGGTGAACTTGTGACAGTCGACCCGTGGCGTTAAAAACTTATGTCTGTTGTGCACAATGGAAAAGATCTCGTTCGTCGACACTTGTTGAAGTTTGATTTCCTCTCCATTTTTCGAGTATTTTGAACGGATTTTACGTGAATCATGACTTATAATTTCAATATCGCGATTTTTTTTAAAATTATCGCGATAAGGCGATATTTGAGATTTCAGACGATAATTTTATCGTCTGACCTAATTATCGCGATATATCGCCATCCCCGGGTTATCGCTGCAACCTTAATCACAACAAAGTCAGTAACGGGTAAATCCTCCTCTGTTTGCCAAACAAGCATTGATCCGATGTGGCATACTCCTAATGAGACGTCTAAGGTCATTTTGGTCCAGATTGTCCCATTCCTATTGCAACGCAGCAGCAAGTTCTTGGACATTGGCAGGACGTTGTTGACGTTGACGTAACCTCTGTCCGAGCATGTCCCAGACATGCTCGATGGGGGAGAGGTCGGGTCTCAGTGCTGGCCAAGGTGATGTTCTGTTGTTGGAGGTAACCTGTAATGATCCTGGCCCTGTAACATCTTGCGTTGTCATCCTGGAAGATTAAACGGCGGCCATGACGTCGTGCGAACGGCACAACATGGACTGCCAAGATGTTGTTCTGCTAGTACTGGCCTGTAACACACCCTGCGACAACATGTAAAGCCTACTTCCAGCAACAGAACCACCCCCAAATCGATCATGTCTGATGACGTTAACGTCTTGGAAGCGCTCGTTTCGACGACGCCACACCCACCTACAACAGTAAACCTTGACTCATCTGAAAACATCACATTGCTCCAGCGTCGATTATCCCAGTGTTAACGATCCCTACACCAATGACGTCTTGCCTGAATGTGATGATCTCTCAAACAAGGGATCACGCGAGGATGTCGGGCGCGAAGGTGACCCCTATGCAGTCGATTCTGAATCGTCTGGCCACTCACTCTCACACCAGTGTCTGTTTGAAGACGAGCGCTGATCTGATTTGCTGTGATGACACGATTTCTCAAGGCCAAGGTACGGATAAATCGATCCTGGGCTTGAGTTGTCGCCCTTGGTCGACCTGAGTGTGGTCTGTCCTGTACAGATTGTGTATCACGATATCTGGACCATAGCCTGCTTATGACAGACTGAGAAACATTCATCATCCATGCCATAACCGCCTGTGTTGTGCCGATCTGTAGCATGCCAAGGGCACGTAACCTTTCATTTTGGGTAAGCCGACGCATATCAAAATTTGTTTTCTGGTCACTAAAACAATTAAACTGATGTTTCCACCCTGGAATTCAATGCCACAATGACTGTAACATTCAAAGTCAGAGTCGTGCAAATCTTGGGTTGGACCCCCATGATGATCCAAAAGCATCACCTGCATTCCATGCGGTAGCTATTGGTGCGTTTGGGCGTCACATGTAACTGGAAATGTTTCTTCTGTTAGGTTCTATAGTGACTTTTTCGTAGTCATTTGCATATTTTAGTATTATGGCCCCAAAATCAAATATCCCCTACTTTTTTTGAATAGTATATATGAGGTTTAATTGAGGTCAGTATGTGGTTAACAAACACGTCTCGCTTTAGCAACTCAGCCAAGAAGGACTTGATTGAGTTATCATCCTGGAGTAAGTGTCTAAAAATTTGTTTATACGGGTTGATATGTCCTGGTGACTCCTCTTTGTCTTTTAAGCTTTGTGGTTCGCCATTTTAGATATATTTATGTAACAATAAAACACTTTACTAACCAGTGAAGACTGACTGTAATGCCTAGTAATGATTTACTATGAGTACTGTTTATGTGACACAGAAACAAATCTTCATCAATTTCCAATTTTAGTCGGAATATTACAATGTTAATCTAGTAAATTCTGTCATAAATGTCGAGAGAAATAATTCACCACTTTGCATACTTATTCTTGGTACCCTTTTATTGTTTTTGGTGCATTCACGATCCCAAGGGACAGTGCCACGCCCATTTTTTTTGTGTGTGTCTGTGTCTCCTCCCCCCCCCCCCCCCCCCGAGACAGAGCCATGCCCAATGTTTGTGTGTCTTGTGTTCACCTCTGGTTTCGGCTGTGGTTTCGAGCCCAGGTGTGAGCGTATGTGGCATGGAGATAGGTGCGCCTTCTCAACCTCGTGGGTGTCCTCTGGGCACCCCGGTTTTCTCCCACTGCTAAGGACCCCTACGCGCAAGCGAATTATTGAAGTAAAATGAAACCATATGTTAGTCCCAAAATGACCTAGTTTGTGTCGAATGGACGTTAAACCCAATTTCTGTCTCAGTCTCTCTCTCTTTTGGTGACCTTGCGTCTCGACTACTGCAACTCGTTACTCTACAACTTACCAGCATATCAAATTAATAGACTACAGAAGATTCAGATCAAAGCTGCAAGAATTGTTACAAGTACCAAATTATACACCAATATTACCCCCGTTTTGAAAGAACTGCACTGGCTACCGATTAAGACCAGAATCGATTTTAAAATTCTCATGCTGACTTTCTGTGCTTTGTCATGTGATGACTCTCTTCTATATATTAAAGAATTGATTCAACCCTACCACCCTACCAGAAATCTTCGTTCTGAAACTAAGTACATTTGTACCTTATTAAATCAATAACTACAAACTCTTCTTTCGGTAGACGCTCCTTTGCTTTTGCGGCAGCAGAACTGTGGAATTCAAATGATTTTCCCATAGAACTCAAGTACTGTGCATCAATTGACAGTTTTAAAAGGAATCTTAAAACCCATCTTTTTAGAAATCTTTCTTTTAATTGTTGATCGCATACTCCTTTGAACTAGTGTTTTCTTTTAATTGACCATAATGTTACCAAAGAGCAGCTTCGGTTGGATTTTAGGACATTATTATCATTATTATTCTGCCATTAACTATATGAATATTTAAAGTTGCACATAACCTTAACAGATCCCTACCAAAATTGTTTGTTTCTTTATCTTTGGATTTCCTCGGTACTCGAAAGTTATCGTATCTGTACTCTGCACCTCAAGGCCCTGTAAAAGTTGTTGTGTCATCTAAAATGCAGTATCCATATTCATAATTTCCAGTTCCAGTCACCACACAGGATAATATTGCCTACAGGAAAGTCCAAAACTACTTGTTCTAATTTATGTTCTAGACCACCAACATCACTCTCGCTTACATGTATAGGGGACAGTTCTAATTTATGTTCTAGACCACCAACCCCACCCTCGCTTACATGTATAGGGGAGCCTTCGGGAGCAATATAAACAACTCAAAATATTAAAGGGGAACTACGTGTTTGTCCCGGAATTTTTAAGAAAACCGATTCGTTGAAAGTTTTGTATATGCGAGTGATATTACAGATGTGGATGAATGTTTTATTTACTAAAACTATGACCCCGCCTCGATGTTTCCCATTTTCACGGGAAGTTGTTGTCTTTATCGGGCCGGTTTGGTATTTGCTATCTTCTGGATCCAGTTTTTGATAGTTGATTTGTAGCCATGTTGATGGAGAAAACATCATTGTCGATAACAAGTTTATCATTCTTGAGAAACGATTTTTGTTCGCCTCGACTAAATGTGGTATCAGTGTTTTTCGAACTTCTCTAAAACGTTTTGAAAAGTCTCCAGCTATTTTGACATGCGCATCTTTGAGTGTGTTCTTCCCGACGACAAAATCAAATCTCTGAGTTTATTGAATACAACTAATATCGGCCTGTTCGTGTCGATTTGTTTGTTACCTACCCTAAACACACGCTCAATACAAACATCTGAATCTCTATACACAACCTGGAAGTAGAGACAAGTAAACATCCAATTTTCAGCCCTACATTTCAACCCAACCAACCTCTCAATTTGTATCCTTTCGTCTCAAAAGCATGAAAGTGCACCAAAATCTGTCAGAATATGTATTTTCAAACCTGTTTCTTCGATTCTACATCAAAAAGTCAACAAATATCGCCACGCAAAAGGGGGAAAAAGGAGAAAAAGATTAAAAAAAAACTTTTGCCATCCATTCGTATATGACAGCGTAGGAATATTTGGTGCGCAGTGTCCTATATAGAGGGGATATCACCAAAGGGCCTTTTTTACTTGCTTCCCATATGTTATGGCAAAAACCGGAGAAATAAAATAAAAGAATAACTGCAACAATGATGGCCCTTTAAATATACATGTTGCTTTATGTACAGAGGTCCATCTCCGGTCCATTGACCTTTAGTGCTAAAATTTAAAAATGTCATTTTTTTTTTGTCCCCCGCCTTTCAAAGAAAGCAGGGGACTATTAAAATGGGTTAGCCTGTCTGTCTGTCCGTCAATCTGTCTGTCCGTCACACTTTTTGGGACACAATAACTCTCTTCCTAATTGAGCTACAATGGTTCAAACTTGGTGTCGGTGTTTATTAGGTCAGTAACTTGATGGGGTTCGAAGATGAGCATTTTCTCCCTAGGGTAGGCAGAGATAAGTGATTTGATTGGTTGATGCTTTGGGACTCAATAACTTTAGTTCTAGTTAAGTGAGAGTGATGAGACTTGGTGTAGAGTTTCATTACATCAATACCTTGACTAAGTTCGATAATGACCTCAGACTAAGCAAAGCGATAAGCAATTTGATTGGCCGAAGCTTTGGAACACAATAACTTGGTGTAGGCGTTCATTACAGTAAGCAGAGATGAACATTAGGGCTGGGTAAAATATCGATATAAATCGATAGTATCGATTGGACTTCCCAGAAAAGCACTATCGATAGCGTTGGGTTACTATCGATTATTGCTCTTCGTCTATTTTTCTTTGTGTCTGAAATGTCAATGTTTTCTTTCAGTTAATCATAATACACCGCTCACTTTAATTACTATCAAGTATCAATGTAACACATAACAAAATTGTGACTGCTTATTGAACATCCATTTACATAAATTCACTGCCATTGAAACGTTACTTTAGTTTTGAAGAAATTATTGTTGAATATTGCTAAATCGGAGATACCCGGATGTGTAAATAAAGTTAGAGTTATTTCCCTTTGCAAGCTTCAGAATTCGTCTGTACAGTTCACTATTTCTCTACGTGTGCCTCAGTAATAGAGTACCCGGTACAATAAATAGCGCACATTGTCATGGACGACAAAACGCTTGTTGATTTTCCCGGCAAAGCTAAAAGTGCTGTGTGGAAGCACTTTGGGTTTTAGACAGGAACAAACGATCTTTCGCAAACTTCGTATGGTTTTGAACTTTGAACTTACACTGTATCCAGTCTTGATGACGAACGTGGAAATAAGTTTTTCAATATTATCGATTATCGACCGACATTTCATTGCCGATTATCGATAGTAAAAATCACTATCGATACCCAGCCCTAATGAACATTCTGATTGGTTGATGCTTTGGGGAATGATATCTTTGGTTATAATGACGTGAGAGCGACAAAACTCAGAATATGTAAAGGAAATTCGAAACGTGGGTCAGTCCTGGTCAAAGTATGCATCGGTGCATGGTTCGTCCATTGAAATTTAATTGTAATAAAATTAATAACTTTCTAGGCATTTTGTTATATCCTGCTTATTTTCAAGGCTTGTGAAGTGTCTAGCAAGAGAATCACAATTAGTTAAAGACCCCTACGCACAAGCGCATTATTGAAAGAAAATGAAACCATATGTTAGTCCGAAAATGACCTAGTTTGTGTCGAGTGGACGTTAAACCCCATTTCTTTCTCTTTTCAAATATAAAAAAAAATCTATCTTTCCACTGAAGGGTGCCATTTGGTTTTTATACGCCCACATTTTCATGTGGACGTATATTGTCGTCGCCCCTGTTCGTCCGTCCGTCCACAATTTGTTGTGAACAGTCTACAGGTCACAATTTTTATCCGATTTCAATGAAACTTAAAATATAGGTTTATCACCCTAAGATCTCGGTTCGTTTCGATATTGGCATGTATTGGACCGTAACTTCATGGGTTATGGCCCCTGATTGTACGAAAAATCACGTTTTTTAGCTTGTGAACAGTGTAGAGGTCACAATTTTGAACCGATTTGGATGAAACTTGAAATGCATGTTTATAAACCAAAGATCTTCGTTCCTTTCGATATTTGCGCCAATTGGATCGCAACTTCCTGAATTATGGCCCCTGATTGTCCGAAAAATCGCCCTTTTTAGCTTGTGGTCCCTCTGGAGGTCAAAATTGTAAACCGATTGAAAAAAACGTTTGATTACATCACCGTTCCATGGTTACGAAGGTTGAGTTCGAATTTCGTAAAAATCGGACCAAAATTGACGGACAAAATGGCCGCCTTTTGTACGCGAATAGTGTGAAAATATGTTTTATCAAGGTTGTGAACAGTGTAGAGGTCACAATTTTGAACCGATTTGGATGAAACTTGAAATGCATGTCTATAACCCAAAGATCTTGGTTCCTTTCGATATTTGCGCCAATTGGATCGTAATTTCCTGAATTATGGCCCCTGATTGTCCGAAAAATCGCCCTTTTTAGCTTGTGGTCCCTCTGGAGGTTAAAATTATTATCCGATTTAAAAAAACGTTTGATTATATCACCGTTCCATGGTTATGAAGGTTGAGTTCGAATTTCGTGAAAATCGGACCAAACTTGACGGACAAAATGGCCGCCATTTGTACGCAAATAGTGTGAAAATATGTTATATCAAGGTTGTGGACCTTATAGAGGTCACAATTTTGAACCGATTTGGATGAAACTTGAAATGCATGTTTATAACCCAAAGATCTTGGTTCCTTTCGATATTTGCGCCAATCGGATCGTAATTTCCTGAATTATGGCCCCTGATTGTCCGAAAAATGGCCCTTTTTAGCTTGTGGTCCCTCTGGAGGTTAAAATTATTATCCGATTTAAAAAAACGTTTCATTATATCACCGTTCCATGGTTATGAAGGTTGAGTTCGAATTTCGTGAAAATCGGACCAAAATTGACGGACAAAATGGCCGCCATTTGTACGCAAATAGTGTGAAAATATGTTATATCAAGGTTGTGGACCTTATAGAGGTCACAATTTTGAACCGATTTGGATGAAACGTGACATGTATGTTTATAACCGAAAGATCTCGGTTCCTTTCGATATTTGCGCCCATCGGATCGTAACTTCCTGTATTATGGCCCCTGATTGTCCGAAAAATCGCCCTTTTTAGCTTGTGGTCCCTCTGGAGGTCAAAATTGTTATCCGATTTAAAAAACCGTTTGATTATATCACCGTTCCATGGTTATGAAGGTTGAGTTAGAATTTCGTGAAAATCGGACCAAAATTAAGGACAAAATGGCCGCCATTTGTACGCGAATAGTGTGAAAATATGTTATGTCAAGGTTGTGAACAGTGTAGAGGTCACAATTTTGAACCGATTTGGATGAAACTTGACGTGCATGTTAATAACCCAAAGATCTTGGTTCCTTTCGATATTTACTCCAATCGGATGGTAACTTCCTGAATTATGGCCCCTGATTGTCCGAAAAATCGCCCTTTTTAGCTTGTGGTCCCTCTGGAGGTCAAAATTGTTATCCGATTTAAAAAAACGTTTGATTATATCACCGTTCCATGGTTATGAAGCTAGAGTACGAATTTCGTGAAAATTGGACCAAAATTGACGGACAAAATGGCCGCCATTTGTACGCGAATAGTGTGAAAATATGTTATATCAAGGTTGTGGACCTTATAAAGGTCACAATTTTTAACCAATTTTGATGAAACTTAACATGTATGTTTATAACCTAAAGATCTTGGTTGCTTTTGATATTTGCGCCCATCGGATCGTAACTTCCTGAATTATGGCCCCTGATTGTCAAAAAAAATCGCCCTTTTTAGCTTGTGGTCCCTCTGGAGGTCAAAATTGTTATCCGATTTAAAAAACCGTTTGATTATATCACCATTTGATGGTTATGAAGGTTGAGTATGAATGTTGTGAAAATCGGACCAAAATTGACGGACAAAATGGCCACTGTTTGTACGCGAATAGTGTGAAAATATGTTATATAAAGGTTGTGGACCTTATAGAGGTCACAATTTTGAACCGATTTTGATGAAACTTGACATGTATGTTTATAACCCAAAGATCTTAGTTCCTTTCAATATTTGCGCCCATTGGATCATAACTTCCTGAATTATGTCCACGGATTGTCCGAAAAATCGCTTTTGTTCGCTTTTGGTCCCTCTGGAGGTCAAAATTATTATCCGATTTAAAAAAACGTTCGACTATATCACCGTTACATGGTAATGAAGAGGGAGTTTGAATTACGTGAAAATCGGACTAGAATTGACGGACAAAATGGCCACCGTTTGTACACGAATAGTGTGAAAATATGTTATATCAAGGTTGTGGACCCTATAGAGGTCCCAATTTTGAATCGATTTTGATGAAACTTGACATGTATGTTTATAACCCAAAGATCTTGGTTCCTTTCCATATTTGCGCCTATCGGGTCATTACTTCCTGAATTATGTACCCTGATTGTACGAAAAATCACCCTGTTTAGCTTGTTGTGCCTCTGGAGGTCACAATTATTATCTGATTTAAAAAAAAAAACGTTGGATTATAAAAACCAAACAAATTCTAATGATTTTCTGATAATTCCTTAATATGCGACAACTCTTGTTGACTGCCCGGACGATTTGGCTGCTGTGTGGGCGTATGTTTCGTTGCCTGGCAACCTATTTTTCCTGAAGGGTATAAATCAAACCCTATAAAGTACCCCAACTTTATGGCCCGATATCTCCACTGCTGCGGGGTCCCATGTTTTTTTTTTGTGGTTGGTTGTAACTGGGTATCAGGTCTATTGATTAAAAAAATAAAATTCCATATATCTTCATACACATGCGCGATAACATTGTCTAAGTTTTGACAATTTTGATATTGGATCATCTGATATTTATATGTTCTAATCAATATAGTGACAAAATATGGATGCTAAACGACTCGATACCATCGGCAATTGACAGACTAGCCTTTCAAACCCACTCAGACTGTCGTCGAAAACGCTCAGACTGTCGTAGAACCTGCTCTGTCAAAACTATCAGTTCCGGTATCCAGACTGGATGATCCAGCCATTCAAGATAGCGGCTGCCGTATGTGGTTTTCTGATATTTTGTAAAAATTTATGAATGTAAATTTTGTATGATATTTTGCTAGGGTTCATTAATGTAAATTTTGTACAATACTGTATTTGATATTTTGTAATGAAAGGATTCATTGAATGTCTCTGATGTATTGTGAAAAATTATGAACGTAGTTTTTGTATTACATTTGATATTTTGTGAGGGTTCATGAACGTAATTAGATGTGATATTTTGTAAGGATTAGTATTCCCTCCCGAAAGAAAATTTTGTATATATTTGATATTTTGTGAGGATTAAGGATTGACTCACGCTGTCAATTTAGTATTTAATCTGCGATTGTATATTCTTACCTTTCTGCTTTACTTACAACAAGTTAAAAAAATTGTTATGAGTTAAACTTTGGGTTATAAACTTAATTTCAAATTTCATCAAAATCGGATTAAAATTGTGACCTCTACAGGGTCCACAACCTTGATATATCATATTTTTACACTATTCGCGTATTAGCGGCAGCCATTATGTCGGACAGTTTTGGTACTATATTTTTGAAATTCGACCTCAACCTTCATTACGGGGGGTTGGGATGGCCTAGTTTTCTAGAGTGCCGCGCTTCGACCTCTAGCTGGCCGGTCACCTCTGGCTTGCGGCTGTGGATTCGAGCCCTGGTGTGAGCGTATGTGGCATGGAGATAGGGGCGCCTTCTTAACCTTGTGGGTTTCCTCCGGTCACTCCGGTTTCCTCCCACTGCTAAAGACCCCTACGGAGAAGCGAATTATTGAAATAAAATTAAACCATATGTTAGTCCCTAAATGACCTAGTTTGTGTTGAGTGGACGTTAAACCCCATTTCTCTCTCTCTCTCTCTCTCTCTCAACCTTCAATACAGTGAAACAGTGATATAATCGAACATTTTTTTTAAAATCGGATAATAGTTGTGACCTCCAGAGGGACCACAAGCTATGAAGGCAATTTTTCGTACAATCAGGGGCCATAATTCAGAAAGTTACGATCCAATATACGCAAATATGCAATGGAACCAAGATCGTTAGGTTATAAACATGTATTTCAAGTTTTATCAAAATCGGTAACTGACATCGTTTAAGATGGGGTTTTTTGACTTTAAAAAATGCTATAGAGTTTGATTTCAAAACATCGTTTGATAATTGACAATAATCGTTTGAAAACTACAAAAATGGTTTAATTAGAACCATAGTTTAATTTAATGGTACAGCGTTTGATATCTCCGAGTGGGGGTTAAAAATGGACGAACCGTCGAATTATGTAATGCGTTTGATTACTAGACATCGCTTTAATTTCTGAGCTGCCGATTAATTTATCAAGTGTTTAAATATTAGACGAAAAATTTATTTGCTCGCGAGTCGTTTATCCGATCGGTTCATTTTGATTACGATTATTTACATATGAAATGAAGTACGAATAAAAAGGGTGGATATAAAAAAATGCACACGAAGATATGCTAAACTTACCGTGGTCGTAATATTATTATCCATTAAAAATAATGATTCACGGTACCATTGACAAATACATCAAAAATCGGTACGTCCATTGTTATTATACCATCGGAAATCGGTAGAGCACACTCCCGGTGATGTATTTTTCTTTAAATCACAAATGATGAAAATAGATTTCCAAGTGTACACCTGACTAGAAGACCTGGCAATGATTCCACCATTGACAAATACATCAACAATCGGTAAATCACGTCCAATGTTATTATATCATTGGAAATCGGTAAAGCACATTCCAGGTAAAGTATTTTCTTTAAATCACTAATGGATGAACACAACTTTTCATCTGCACATGTGGTCGTGTGATAATCTCGCGAGACTTGTATACTGGCGCCAAACGTCGCTATTCGTCGATCGCCATAGACGAGCTATCGCTCAGGGTGGTGCGGGTCTGTTCATCCCACGATCTTTTCACCCTGGGCTGTTTCATCTCAACCTTATTTTTTATCGGACTGTTCATCCCGGGCTGTTTCATTTCGGATTCGGCTAGCGACGTTTCGGATTAATAATTAAAAAACTGTGGAAAATTTATGTGACAGTACAGACATTAATTATCTTTTCGTTTTATGGGAGGCTGATAGTTGCCTTATTCAGTTGATCGGCGACTGTTGAGATCGCGATTAACATTGCTAGTTAGGGTTTCACACTGCGTAGCTTGTGTGAAACACTATTGTTTTTGTTAAAATTATTATTCTTATTATTATTATTATTATTATTATTATTATTATTCAGATTCCAATTTGAGTAGATCTCAGCAACTACGTGTCGCATCGTTACGATTTCTTCGGTTTTACTGGGAAAGTGGGTGTGACTTAGAGGATAAAGCTATTTTGAACGTTCTGCGACAATGCGAAATGTCCGAAATCACCGAAGTTATCGTTTTTGAAAATATTGCAGTAATTTTAACAATAATCATTGGATTTTAACTTTCGATACATTTTGGCATAGTCTGAGACAGGGCACATAGCTACGCTACTTTCGATTTTTGATTTTCGGCAAATCTTCGAAGATATTAGGCGCCAAATTTCGAAAATTTAAAATTTTACAAAAAACTTTTTTATTTATGAATATTTTTTAGTCGTATTGTGCACAGAATTAAAGAGTCATCTGACTAGCGCAAAAATGTTAAAATTTTTTGTCTCAGTAATTTTCCTTGGCCGCCATTGGCTAATTCAGTTTTTCAGTCCTAGATTAATTTTTTATTGTTCGATTTGTATAAAACAAAGTTCATATGCTTCGTTGTCTCAATTGTCATTTTTTTTATTACCGAAAGTGTTATCTGTCGGCACCGGAAGTGGCATAATTTTACCAAAAACTACAATTTTGACAGTTTTTTACGATCTTCAAAAACAAATATTATTTTTTTGAAAAATTATATGACCCAAAGAGTGTGTCCTTTCAAGGCGCAAAAAATGGCGGAAGCAGTTTTTTTAATTTCTATTTCATTTTCTAGCAAATTGGATTAAGGGGTGAAAAAAGGCGTAAAATTGACCTATTTACAACCCATTCAGGCTTTTCAGATTTTAAAATATTTTTAATTAACTTTTATAAACTTGTAGCTATAATCCATACGAAGAGAATGTATGTAAAAATTAGTTTGTAATATAAGCAGTTGCCGAGAAAAGGGCAGTTTTGCATAAGTCACTGTTTTCGCAATTTTGCCTGTAAAATAGTCAATTATTAATGGATATTCACAAAAGTGACATCATTTGATTCAGAAAGCAAGTGTGCGTTATATCATGTTGATTACTATTTAAAATTGACACCGGAAGTGACGTCATTTAGTCAAAAACTCAATTTTTAACTTTTGAAATCGATATTTTTTTCAACCAAGAATTATGTCACATATAATAATAAAATCAACTTTTGGTTTAAATTCACATATTAACAAAACTCATACGGTCAAAAAGATATCATAAGATTGTTTCTAACTTGTTCGGTTGCCGAGATATAGGCGATTTTCTAAAAGTCACTTTTGAAGGTTTTTGGCCCATAAAAGTGTTAATTATTATTCGATTTTCATAAAATTTTCACCCTTTGAAGCCTAATGTCATAGACGATGTTATAAAACTAATTTAACGTTTTCATTATCACCGGAAGTAACGTCATTTTTGCAAAAACTGTATTTTAAGCCTTCAAAACAGATATTTCATTCAAATGAGTCTGATTTGTAATGTTTATACAATTATGATATTTGATTCCAATCAACAAATAGATTAAACCCATACGGTCATATAAATACCAAAAAATGGTTTCTAACTTGTACGGTTGCCGAGAAATAGACGATTTTCTACACGTCACTTTTCAAGGTTTTTGGTCTATAAAAGTGGCAATTATTATTCGATTTACATAAAATTTTCACCATGAGATGCCTTACGCCATTTCTGATTTCATAAAACTAATGGAACATTTACATTATCACCGGAAGTACTGTAATTTTGTCAGGATCAATTACATGTAACAAATGTATAAAATGAAATGATATTGCTGGGTTTGTTTGTTTCTGTTTCCATTTTATTTGATGTGTGCAATGCTTATGTGGAAACCTGTATATTGGTTTCATTGGTACCGGAAGTGACATATGTTCAAGGGTAACGTGGCACCGAAAGTGACACAAGTTCAAGTTCAAAGGTAACATGGCACCAGTGAAACCCGTCATTCCTGCATGCAGGTCTAGTTCTCTTTTGTTTTGTTTCATCGGCGAGTAATAAACTAGGTAATAAAATATTGTTGACTACTACTACTTGGTGTTTAACGTCTGCTTCCACATAAGTGATATCACAGACAAGAAATATTGTTGAAAATTTGTGTATATTTAGTAATACTTCATTGTTTTTCTTTTATCAAATAGTAAACGACCTTGATTGACCAATCACTGCTATTGTTTTTTTTTGTGAAACGGAATAATTGCAATCAACACACGGCCGCCATTATCGATGATTGACAACTCACGTTTTTCCTCATCCACCAAACCACTCGGCAAACGTCGTAAGATTTCGGGAATCTAAACTCGGCTGTATGACGAATTCCGCCATATTGGAACTACTTTAAAGGTCCCGGATGAAACATGGCTGCGCCCATTCCAAACACAAGTTGGCAACCTATTTGGCTAGCGACCTATTCGACCGATCCAGCTGTAAGATAATGACGAAATTACACGTCTATTCTGAGCTGAAGGAATGGATAAAAAATAATATATTCTACTTTCATTTGATAGACATAACGTTGGATTTTATTGGTTGATAAATAGAGACTGTTGTCTTTGCTCTAAATAGGTTTCCAACGAAACAGGTTGCAGCTCGATCGGTCGAATAGGTCGCTAGCCGAATAGGTTCCCAATTTGTGTAATAGCGTCAAGTTTTCCTGTTAAAGTAAACCGGTAGCCGCATCGCAAATGTATGGGCGTAGGTACATATCACTTACTGTCATACATCCGAGACTAGATGTAGTCTACGTAGTTTACGGAATCTGTCGAGATTAGCCGAGTGCCACCAAACAACCGTAAGATTTCTTTGCACAGCCACAACAATAACATGGGGATTATCGGCTAATCAGCTTTAATTATTCCGCTTTGATCGTTGCTATTTCTAATATTTTCCATAGAAAAACATTGCTTTGTACGCACAAATTTATCGATTGGTATTGCCAAGCTTGTCGAGGAATAATGCATGTCAACGTGCAGCTCGCGGATTATCGTTAACAATTTCTAGATACTTGTAAAAAGAGTGCATGTCGTGTAAATATTTATTTTAATTTTTGTGTAGGTCATTTTCAAATCAATTTATCAGCATATTATTCGTTTTAAACAAATGCATTACTTTTTACGGGAAACGATGATTATCAAAGAACCGCAAGTGCAACTATTCACTAATGATTTAACGTTTGGTGGAGCCTTTTTACTAATCACGTGTTTCGTGTTAATAAATATTTTCTTTCGTGTTTTGAATTGGCCTATTTCAAATAAATTCATCAACAACATTTTTATATAGATAGTACAGATATAAAAAAAATAAAACGCTCTTTTCGTAAACATTCAACATTTGAAATTTTGCCGTAGGTTCGTTATGCACAACTCCAGGTGCTGTACTTGATGGCGAGGTGTAAATTATATAATTTAGCCTGCATGTTATTTGTGCGTGGGGGGGGGGGGGCTTATTATAAATTGATTTGACAGTTGTGTTAAACCTTTCCTTTAAACTTATTCCCCGAGTCAGAAGCGTCACCTACCCAAGTCAGAAATGTCACATACCTGAGTCTGAAACGTCGAGGTTTTATTCTTGAGTCCGAAATGACGCGGGATCGAAATGACAAGTAATCTATTCATTCCGGGCTGTTTCACCCCCCCCCCCACCACCGTCCTTGTTATTGTTGTTTATTATAGATTTAACATCGAATACATTTAATATGATATTATGGACAGGTTAATTAAATTAAATTATTTACACTTCATAGGTTGAATGTTGGTTATTAGAATAGCCGTTAATTAACTAAGCTGTACTTATTGTTAAATAAACTGTTAAGCACTTACTTATAGTTAAACAAACGTGTACTTTTTTTTATTTATTATTTAATAACAAGTAATTATTTGTTTTGGATTAGTAATAAAAACATGCGGCGAGGGTTGAGTTGTATTCACACATTTAAGTAAGAAGCCAGATAACCTAACAATTAAAATTAATTACTGATCTATGTCTTCATTGCTCTTCTGTAATATCATTCTTTCACATATAATTTTTATCGCAAATTAGTCGGAATGCGAGAAAGGAATTCCAGGGGGAACGATCAGCTGTCCTCTGCACGTGATTAGAATAGTGTCATGTACAGGCGCGACGTCGTGTTTGATATTCATTTTTATACCGATATATTAGAATCCGAATTCGACGCCTGAACGGCAGTGTCATAGACTTATAGAATAAATATAAAGCATGATTTGGGACACGTGTTTTTACTTAGTGGAATCCATGTCACTAAAAAATAAACACTAAAAAATAACATGAACTCTTAAAATACTGGAAGAGACTGGTTCACAGATATAAAATTGGAAAACAATCACATATAAAGAACGATTCAAAAAAAATAATTGCTGCATGCAATCACTAGTTTATACATATTATTATAAAGAACGTTTTAAAGACATTTATTTGCAGCATGCACATTAAAAAGAAATCGAACATTGGAATATCATGGTTTATACATATGAATAACGTTTGGAAGAACTAGCGGCATGCAAACCTCTTAATATATATCCCCATGTACATTAATTACAGAAATGGTCTGTGTATACACGGTATGCTGAGCTAGTCACCTTTTGGCCAGGTGAATATACGGTGGAGTCATAAATGTCCGTTATAAGTGTAGATTGATTATCTGTTTGGCCGAATGCTTAGGTTTTTCAAACCCTGGGTGCCATATGAAATGCATATTTTCAATATACATGTATGTTAGTACAGTATGGGTTAATCCTGAGATTGGTCGAAAGATGTTATTTTATTAATTATCACCTGTGCTCACCTGTCTGGGTGCCACACTAAATCATGTCTTTGAATATACAGTTGAGTCATAAATGTCCTTTTTAATGTGTTTTTTTTATTTACATTCATTATTTGATTGGTCAAATGCTATTGTTTTATCAATTCCCACTTGTATTTACCTGTCTGCGTTGAGGTGAAACATGTTTTTGTTACGACAAAGGGAGCGGTCTTATAAGTGTGATTTAAATTGATTTTTTAACAAACAAGGACTTTTTATTTTTTGGTGTTAACCAATTGAATGTTTTTACCAAATTCCAACCCACGCAGTGTAAATAATTTCATTTAATCAACTTAATATCATATTAAATGTATTTTACGTTAAATCTGTAATATACAACAACATTGGGATGAAACAGCCCAGGGTGAAAAGATCGTGGGATGAACAGACCCGCACCACCCTGAGCGATAGCTCGTCTATGGCGATCGATGAATAGCGACGTTTGGCGCCAGTATACAAGTCTCGCGAGATTATCACACGACCACATGTGCAGATGAAAAGTTGTGTTCATCCATTAGTGATTTAAAGAAAATACTTTACCTGGAATGTGCTTTACCGATTTCCAATGATATAATAACATTGGACGTGATTTACCGATTGTTGATGTATTTGTCAATGGTGGAATCATTGCCAGGTCTTCTAGCCACGTGTACACGTGGAAATCTATTTTCATCATTTGTGATTTAAAGAAAAATACATCACCGGGAATGTGCTCTACCGAATTCCGATGGTATAATAACAATGGACGTACCGATTTTTGATGTATTTGTCAATGGTACCGTGAATCATTATTTTTAATGGATAATAATACTACGACCACGGTAAGTTTAGCATATCTTCGTGTGCATTTTTTTATATCCACCCTTTTTATTCGTACTTCATTTCATATGTAAATAATCGTAATCAAAATGAACCGATCGGATAAACGACTCGCGAGCAAATAAATTTTTCGTCTAATATTTAAACACTTGATAAATTAATCGGCAGCTTGGAAATTAAAGCGATGTCTAGTAATCAAACGCATTACATAATTCGACGGTTCGTCCATTTTTAACCCCCACTCGGAGATATCAAACGCTGTACCATTAAATTAAACTATGGTTCTAATTAAACCATTTTTGTAGTTTTCAAACGATTATTGTCAATTATCAAACGATGTTTTGAAATCAAACTCTATAGCATTTTTTAAAGTCAAAAAACCCCATCTTAAACGATGTCAGTTTCACAGTGATTGTGACCTCTATAGGGTCCACAACCTAGATATAACATATTTTCACACTGTTCGCATACAAACGGCGGCCATTTTGTCCGTGAATTTTGGTCCGATTTTCACGAAATTCAAACTCATTCTTCATTACCATGTAACGGTGATATAATCAAATGTTTTTATACGCCCACATTGAAATGTGGTCGTATATTGTCGTCGCCCCCGTCCGTCGGTCTGGCGGTGATATAATCAAATGTTTTTATACGCCCACATTGAAATGTGGTCGTATATTGTCGTCGCCCCCGTCCGTCGGTCTGGCGTCCACAATTGCTTGTGGACGCTCTACAGGTTAAAGTTAATATCCGATTGACTTTAAATTTATACACAGTGTTTAAGGTCATGAGACGAAGAAGCCTATTGTTTTTCAGCAATTTCCGATAATAACTACCAGAGTTTTGGCCCTTGCCCAGACAGCCACACGCTCGCTAATGCACATGCTCGCCTTGCATGGCCCAGATCTGGCAGGCTTTGGCAAAGATACGGTATTCCACGTAAATGCAAAAAATGTGCATAAAAAAACATGTTTTTCCTTCTTTATATCAAGCATGACCAAGGGGTCTGTCAATGCAAGTACCAAAGTATTAAGTCAAATAATTCTTATTTGCCAAGGCAAAAGAATAGTTAAATGAAGTTATTTAAATAATGAAATCACATAAATCTTCTCTAATTTAATATTATTGCAGAGAAAGTAATATAATAAAATGTACTTATCTTTTTATCTTTAACTAAGTTCTGTGAAAATAATGCACAGTTTGGATACCACTGCAATGTCTTCAGTTTCTTGTTAGTACAAGTACTAAGTTCTATTAATTTGTTGTACACTGAATTTTACAATTTTAAATTCAGCCAATGAAACAGATTTCAAGATAGTAAATGGGCTGTTCATTATGCTTTGTTGAAAGATTAACATGGTTACCTGCTAGCTTCAACAAATTGTATAATCTGAGTACAGAATCTGCTATAGTAATTAAAATCTAGCTACTTTGTAGCATGATACCCAACACTCAGACTGTGTTCTAATAAACTTTGTCTTCATTTCATTGATTTCTTTAAAGAGCACATATAATGAGAAAACTAAATTCATTGAGCTTATAAACATTATTTACTATATGCATTTTATGGCAGTTTAACGTCAATCTGATGAAAATTAATTCAGATATCGTCACTCAAAGTCGCAAATATAGACCTACCGTAAAAACGACTTGGCCAATTATTGAAAACACTCTTAATCCGCTCAGACGCCAGTGACGTCACAGTGACCGAATGCATATTCGGGATGTTTATTCCTTAATTACCTATATACACCCGGCGTGTGTATTCGTTAACGCCTGACTGATTCCTTAATCCCCCTAATTAAATAACAATTGACTACGGAATAATTTGTTTTGTAATTTAGAATTTGTTTTATAAAGACAGTTGTTGTAGCCATATTCCCCATGTGTTTTTTTTTTATTAGAATAAGCCGACCGTAAGCCAACAATAATTGGCTTCTGATTGAAACAAGATTAGTGTGAAATTGTTATAGCCGGCGCTACGGACATCTTTTAAGCCGATAGAAATAATCAATTGTCGGCTTTTAAGAAACGAAATGGTTTCAAATAATAATCATTAGGGGTTTGACTGTCGATAGTGTGTATCGATAGTAAAAAGAAACTATCGATAAAAATTGCGAGTCAAGCAAACTATCGATAGCTTCGATAGTCTGTAATAGCGAAAGTAACATGTTGAATAATTACTCTGTATTTATAACAAAAAGCTCCGTTATCACTAAAATAGCGTTACACGATCTCAATGTCACATGGAAATCTTCGTCTACCATATTAGGCATGGCTTACTAAGAAATGTGTAAAATGGTTGATTTTGGCGCGAAAAAGCTGAAAATGGTCACGTACGCCAATAACAGACATGCTGAAAGCATGTCGCATATGACAGGCATGGGCGTCACACATGGGGGGATCGGACCCCCCCAATTGTTTTCCAGGGGGGGGCTGAATATACTTGGACCCCCCCCCTAAAATTTGGCAAAGTAAAGTGCCCGAAATCTCATAAAACACTAATTTTAGGACTGGAATAGCAGTAAAACGAGTTTGCGGCCATCAAATATTCCAAAATTTTCTTGGGGGGTCCATCCATACAAGGTCAGCTCCACTTCTTCGCCCCGCAAAGAAAACTGGCCGCAGCCCGTAAACCTGCTTCGTGCATTTCTAGTTTTGCTTCCCTGACTGTCACCGAGTCCTAATAAAACACTAATTTCACTTTTCTTTTAATTGAATACCACGAATTTGTACTGAGTTGACTATTGATTAAAACATTATGTCTGGGGCCACTTTACTTTGTGAATGCAACTGCAACAGTGTGATTGAATGGAATTCAGAGTCGGATTTCGGTTACAGAACCATTGGATGCTTTTGGACTTGCTCACACAGGCTAGAATAGCAGAAAACGCATTTATGGTGGTTAAATTTTCAAAATTTTCTCCGGGAGGGTGAGGCCCCCATGGCCCGCGACGATTGATTGGTTGTTTGGAATTCTGGGCAGCCAGGTAGGCTATGTTGGACCAAATTGAAGTTGCTGTGGATATAAACGATTGATTGGAATTCGAGTCAGCAAGTCACCTTATATTAGACCAATTTGAAATTGCTTTGTTCATGGTCTGAAATAGCAGGAAAAAGTGTTTGCAGCCGTTCAATATTCCAAAATTTTCTTAGGTGGGGGTAAGCCACGATTCTTCGCCTCTCGGGGGAAGACCGGTGCCGCTGTCTGTAAACATGATAAACGTGTGATATTTTAGTTTAACCCCGTAAATTATGCCAAACAATGTTTACAGAAGACTGAGACTTTAAACAAAATTTATGGGGGTACCCCCCCCCTTCAGAAGTTGCGGACCCCCCCAATATATATTTCACTGCTATGCCCCTGATGACAGGAAAGTTGGCTATGCCTTTTTTACAAATGTAATATTAATAATATACAATTTTATATAATATAAAGAAAAAAAAAAACAATTTACTTTATTATTTAATTCACAATCAGAATGCGACGTTACCGTGTACCCGAGATACCAGCTTAGGAGGCTCTTCTATTCGCCCCCCTCCCCTTTTGCTGCACCTTTAGAAGACACATGTTGTTTTTATCTGCACCGTCTTGTGTCGCTTCATTCTGTCGGTTTATTTGTCGATATGACTACCGATAACCGTGTTAAAATATTACGTACTGATTTACGGGCTGGAGATGTTGATCAACTAGTGAATTGTAATCTATTCTAGTCACAAATATATAATCTATTACAACTTAAGACGAGAAAGGTTGGCTTTTGAAAATGCTTTGACTTATAGTAGCTTACGTGTAAAATTACGAGTTAATGATTACGCCAGTCAAATGTTAATTGGACCGACAAATACACACATGTTAACTGGCGGTGTGTATACAGTGAGATATCGTACAGATAGTGATATATTGTATAGATTATGTGTAGTGCCTGTGACGTCACCAGCCAATCAACCGGATAAAGGTTGTAATTGAAAATTTGAAAACCGTATTTGGCTGTCTGATGTTTAAACGTTAATATCTCAATTAATTTTAATCAGATAAGAGTGAACTTGACGTAAAATGAATGTAGTAACCCTTAGCTATCAATATATGCAATTAAAAATTACTATTTTATGTGGTCTTTAAAGAATATTTTATTATTTTTGCTTTAAAGATTTACATTTACTGGCTTTTGGGGGAGGGTGGGGAGAGAGGATTTCATTTATATTATATATACAATACATTCAAAAAATATTATTTTTAATATTTATTTGCAATAAAACTAATATAGAACAAGTGAAAATTCTACTGGAAACTAGATGTCATATTCTGGGCTGAAATTTATTGTGTTGATATTTTGAGGCATATTTGGCCAGTTGGATGTGGGCCATCTCTGGCCCAGATATGGCAAACTTCTCGCGTAATATTATTTTTTCAAATGTTTTGAATATAAAACAAAAAATTTAAAACTGTTAAACAAACTGACAAGATATTCTTAGATATCAGTTACAAATATAAGTTTAAATTCATCAGTAGTGAGCCAATAGTTGCCAAGTATTATCCAGATATGGCCCACATCCGGCAACATCTGGCTGGATATGGGCCACATCTAGCCAGAGGCTGCCAGACGTGGGCCATACTTGGGCCAAAGCTGAGTGGCTGTCTGGGTGATCACTTCAAAAAATCTTGTGGACGCTCTAGAGGCCAAAGTTAATATCCGATTGACTTTAAATTTATACACAGCGTTTAAGGACATAAGACAATGACGCCTATTGATTTTCGGCGATTCCGATAATAAGTGCCAGAGTTATGGCCCTTGATCACTTCAAAAAATCTTGTGGACGCTCTAAAGGTCAAAGTTAATATCCGATTGACTTTAAATTTATACAGTGTTTAAGGTCATAAGACGAAGAAGCCTATTGATTTTCAGCGATTTCCGATAATTAGTGCCAGAGTTATGGCCCTTGATCACCTCAAAAAATCTTGTGGACGCTCTAGAGGTAAAATTTAATATCCAATTGACTTTAGATTTATACACAGTGTTTAAGGTCATGAGACGAAGAAGCCTATTGATTTTCGGCGATTTCCGATAATTAGTGCCAGAGTTATGGCCCTTGATCTCTTTAAAAAATCATGTGGACGCTCTAAAGGTCAAAGTTGATATCCGATTGACTTAAAATTTATACACAGTGTTTAAGGTCATAAGACGAAGAAGCCTATTGATTTTCAGCGATTTCCGATAATTAGTGCCAGAGTTATGGCCCTTGATCACTTCAAAAAATCTTGTGGACACTCTGGTGGCCAAAGTTAATATCCGATTGACTTCAAGTTTATTTACAGTGTTTAAGGTCATAAGACAAAGACGCCTATTGATTTTCAGCGATTTCCGATAGTTAGTGCCAGAGTTATGGCCCTTGATCACCTCAAAAAATCTTGTGGACGCTCTGGAGGCCAAAGTTAATATCCGATTGACTTTAGATTTATACACAGAGTTTAAGGTCATGAGACGAAGAAGCCTATTGATTTTCAGCGATTTCAAATAATTACTGCCAGAGTTATATCCCTTGATAACTTCAAAAATTCAAAAGTTACCATCAGATTGACTTCAGATTGATACATAGAGTTTAAGGTGTTGAAACAAACAAGTATTTTGATTTTCAATGAATTTAGATAACTGAACAGCTAAATCCATGATATTAAATGTTTCATGTATATACTAATTGCTAGCGTGGGGTAAAACTTTATAAAAAGCAATCAAATTCGAATGATTTTCTGATAATTACATAATGAGTTGTTACTCTTAATCAGTTTTTAGTGTATTACAAATGTTTCATTACCGAAAAAAGTAAAAATATGCGACAACCCTTGTTGACTGCCCGGACGATTTAGCTGCTGTGGGCCTATGTTTCGTTGCCTGGCAACCTATCCTTTTTTTAAATCGGATAAAAATTTTGACCACAAGCTAAAAAAGCGATTTTTTGGACAATCAGGGGACATAAGTCAGGAAGTTACAATCTGATGAGCGCAAAAATCGAAAGGAACCATGACCTTTGTGCTATAAACATACATGTCAAGTTTCATCAAAATCGCTTCAAAATTGTGACCTCTATAGGGTCCACAGCCTTGATATAATATATTTTCACACTATTTGCATACAAACGGCGGCCATTTTGTCTGTCAATTTTAGTCCGATTTTAATGAAATTTGGACTCAACCACCATAACCATGTAACGGTGATATAATCGAACGTTTCTTTTAAATCGGATAACAATTTTAACCTTCAGAGGGACTATAAGCTAAAAAGGGAGATTTTTCGGACAATCAGGGGCCATAATTCAGAAAGATACGATCCGATGGGCGCAAATATCGAAAGGAACCAAGATCTTACATCCAAATCGGTTCAAAATGTGACCTCTACACTGTTCACAAGCTAAAAACGTGATTTTTACAATCAGGGGCCATAACCCATGAAGTTACAGTCCGATACACACCAATATCGAAAGGAACCGAGATCTTAGGGTGATAAACCTATGTTTTAAGTTTCATTGACATCAGATAAAAATTGTGACCTGTAGACTGTTCACAAGCAATTGTGGACGGACGGACGAACAGGGGTGACGACAATATACGTCTACATGAAAATGTGGGCGTATAAAAAAAGGGTTTTGTTTATTTTGGGGGCTTTTTGTGAAGATGATGATCATCGTACTTTAAGAGTGTAGGACTACTGCTACTTGCAGGTAAAGATAACATCGGTCCTGAAAATTGAAAGAAAAGAAAAAATCTTGCCCTTTTAGTCGAGCTGATCTGGAACTTTTTAGAGTAGAATTTATTTTAAATCTTGAGGATTTAGGCCTATATTTTACTATTCAATAACTACTGTGAGCTATGACAGTTCTTTCAACTGCAGCTTATATAATGAGATCAGTACATATCAAGAGATTTAAGAGTGAAATATTGCGAATCTTAGCAAATTTTCACTTCCAGTTGCAGTAAGAGTTGTCATACAAACATTATGTTACGAAAACATAGCAGCTGTGAAGGAGTCTGTATTATACTACATTTGTCTGAATATCAGTTTGATAATATTGGGGATAAAACTTCGTAAAATTGTCGAATTTATCCAATTTTTGTCAAAATTACTTACTATTTTTGAGATTGTAGTTATAGACAATATTATCAATAAAACATGCTCAGTCTCTTTAGGATATACAGTGAAAACGCCACATTTTAAAGTAGAAAACTGCGAAAAACCACATACGGCAGTCGCCATCTTGAAGGGCTGGATTATCCAGCCTGGATACCAGAACTGATAGTTTTGACAGAGCGGGTTCTACGACAGGCTGAGCGGGTTTGAAACTCTAGTCTGTCAATTGCTGATGGTATCGAGTTGTTTAGCATCCATATTTTGTCACTATATTGATTAGAACATATCAATATCAGATGATCCAATATCAAAATTTTCAAAACTTAGACAATGTTATCGCGCATGCGTATGAAGATATATGGAATTTTATTTTTTTAATCGAGAGACCTGATCCCCAGTTACTAACAACCACACAAAAACCTGCTGGGACCCTGCTGCAGTGGAGATATCGGGGCATAAAGTTGGGGTACTTTATGGGGGTTGATTTATACCCTTCAGGAAAAAACAAATGGCACCCCTCAGTGGAAAGATAGATTTTTTTCCTTTCATTTTTTTGAAACATTACTACCTAGCCTAATATATCGAATCATAATTTGTTTCATAAGTACTCATTTACAACCTTAAAAACAGCAGCTAACATTGCCTAAAATTGACGAAAAAAATGAGAAAAAAGACCCCCAAAACACCCGTTTGCTATATCTCAGCTAGGGTCAATTTCTGAGATTGGCGGTTTTGGCTATCAAGTAGTCTCATGGGCATGAACAAACCCAATGAATATGAATGGAATTGGGCGACCCCTCACCTTCCCGATTTTGCATGGTTTTCTCATGGACATGCACTTAAAATAATTATTCAATATTCTCATTTATATGTTTTGCATAATAAATCAAACCAAATTATGGAATAGATGCCAATTGATATGTGTAATAATTGTTTTTCGTAATATGTTGTTATGTTGATTTAATGTCATTAGGGTTTCACACTGCGAAGCTTGTGTGAAACACTATTGTTTTTGTTAAAATTATTATTCTTATTAGGCTTTCAGACTTTCGTCTGAAAGCCTATTGTGATTACTAAAATTATTATTTATTAAGCTTTCATATTACATATGAAAGCTTATTGTGTCTGTTAAGATTATTAAGCTTTCATATTAGATATGAAAGCTTATTGTTTCTGTTAAAGTTATTATTATTATTTTTTTTTTTTGTGTGTTTTCTGCAAATCGGATTTCTCAGAATCTATCCATAGGATCTTTCTGAAATTTTGACCTACCCCCCCAAAAATGGGGTGCGAACCTTGATTAAATATATTTTCGAAACGTTTTACGAATCCGAAATCACCGAATTTTACGAACGAAAAAAATGACAATGCATAGTCGTAACTTTGTTATTTTTTGACCGATTTTACTAATTCTTTTTTCTTTGAATACCTTTAAAAAAACCATTTTCATCTGCAGTTTCACATTTTCGAATTTCGAAAATTCGTCGCTGTGATTTCGAACCGGAAGATTAGACCAATTTGACAACTTCTTTAATAGTTGTACGATTTTCATGAAATTTAGTATCTAAGTAGATCCTACCGATGTGACTTCAAAAATATAATTAGAAATTTTCTAAATTATCTCCCCTTGACGAAATTAAGGATCAAAATTTTCAAAAAAATCATCGAAATATAGGTCAGAATGACCTGCTTTTTTTTTGGATACTAGATAAGTAATTACTGATTTGTACACAAAATATGGAGTTTGTCGATCGAACCGGAAGTGCCGCCATATTTAAAAGTGAAAAATCAATAAGGCTTTTTTGCTATTTTACTTACAGACTCGGGAGTTATATTTTCTGAATCCTTGTAGGAAGGCCTAAAAAATGTCGCGAATAGAATTTTGATTTCGGTCACGTGATGGTCACCATTTTGAATTGAAAATGAAAAATAGAAGCAATTTGAAGGGTCGGGACTTTGGAACACAATTACTCTCCTAATTAAGCTAGAATGTTCAAACTTGGTGTAGACGTTCACTAGGTCAATGTTATGATTGAGTTCAAAGATGAGCATTTTCTGCTTAGGGTAAGCAGAGATAAACAAGCTAATTTGTTGATTCTTTAGGGCACGATAACTTCGGTTATAATGAAGGGAGGGCGGTGAAACTTTTGTCAATAGAGAGTCTAATAGCTAGCCTGTTGTGTGAAATCATTGTATTATTTTTTCTAAATATCAGGGATAGCCGAAAAAAAGAGATTGAAAACCCAAAAAGTCGTATTTTTACAATTTGGAGCATGTTTAGAGGTCTTTCTCGTAAAGTCAACATAATATTTTTTGGGAACTTCTTGTACAAAGAGTCTTATTGGTAGTCTTTTATATGAAACCATCGATCAACAGTCCAACATATCAGGAGTAGAAGAACAAAAGGATCGAACATTGAAAACGGCACCCTTTCATTGTTAAGCGAAACATGCAGTGTGGGTGACTACAATCTACACATTTAGTCATCGTATAGAGCTTATTCAACAGTATCGAATTCCAACTGCTTAGGGATATTTTACGTGCACTCCAATGTGTACACGGGACCTTGGTTTTTCGTCCCATCCGAATGACTAGACAGCTGTGCTTGTCAGGCCCTCCGTTCTGCCACACTGACAAGGGGAACCACGCCGGGAAATCGAGATGAACTTTCTCCGTGCAGAACTTTCAATTCAGGCGAAAACGTTTATTGCATACGATTAAGCTGGTCAGTTGGAGCTTATTTTCAAAAGTTTTGTAATAATCGGTTGGTAATTAAAGTACCGTGCACATTAAACTGTTAAAACAGAAAATTTCGCCCGGTTGAAATGTTTCTTGCTATAAGTCAGCAATTTTCTGAATTCAGGGAGGCTGAATGGCTGAATGGTTAGCATGTGCGCACTGTATCGTAACGTCTGTCATTGAGTCAACGGGCGTCGTTTCGATCTCCAGGTTGCACGTGACATGAAGTATGATGTCCAACCTTGTGGGTTTTCTCCGTGTTCTTCGGTTTCCTCCCAACGGCTAAAGACCTGTAAGCGCAGGGGGAGTTTTTAAATAAAATTAAAAAACATATGTTAGTCCCGAAATGACCTAGTTTGTGTCGAATGGACATTAGGCCGCATTTCTCTCTTTCTCTTTTATTTTTAAAGTTTTGTAATAATCGGTTGGTAATCAAAGGTACTGTAAAAGTGATAAAACAGAAAATAATCGGTTGGTAATCAAAGGTACTGTAAAAGTCATAAAACAGAAAATTTCGCCCGGTTGTAATGTTTCTCACTTTAAAGTCAGCAATTTCCCGATTTTAAGTGGCAAACGTTTATTGCAAACGCTTAAGCTGGTCAGGGGGGAGCTTATTTTTAAAAGTTTTGTAATATTCGGTTGATAACTAAAGGTACCGTGCAAATTAAACTGTTACAATAGAAAATTTGGCCCGGTTGAAATGTTTCTCGCTGTAGGTCAGCAATTTGCCGATTTTAGGGAGGTTGCGTGGCTGAATGGTTAGCACGTGCGCTCTGTATCATAACGTCTGTCATTGAGTCAACTGCCGTTGTTTCGATTTTTTGGTTGTACGTGACAAGGAGTATGGTTGCCTGTCCAACCTCGTAGGCCGTAACCGCCGCTGCCCGGGTAAAATTTCCCTCATTGCACACATTATGGCATATGCCCGTCTTCATTAGCCCATTTTAGGAGCAGAACAGTCGGACGTTAAACCCCATTCAATTTCATTTCATTTTCTCTATGTTGCTTATTTATTATAGTGGATAAATATTTTTCTGGTTCTAGCAATTATTTAATTTCTGCATAGAAATCTTGCTTTGGCCAGTTTTTTTTATTGCAGAGTGCCATTCTTGTTTAAACAAACATGATCCTTTGTTTAAAACATGCTTAAGAAGTCGTCACGATTTCCTACTTATAACCAAACATATTGGAAATATTAGTCTGGCATTATTAAATCCTAATTTTATTGGTCTTATTTAAAATTAAACTTTCATTTAACTATGAACAACCCTTAACGTGTCTCTTTAAAACTATTAAGTACTCTAAAACAGTAGCTCAACCTTTTGACCTAAACTCATTAATTTACCATTTTGTTGTGAGCGACTTCTTATTCTTCCTATATGACATATTGCACGTGTCTGATTTCAAAGGGGGGTTGAGTGGCTGAATGGTAAGCACGCGCGCCTGTCATTGAGTTAACTAGCGTGTTTTCGAATGCCCGGTTGTACGTGACAAGGAGTAAGGTCGCCTGTCCAACCTGCCATTTTTAATTTTTTTTCCCGCCATTTTCATTTCATTTTCTCATCCGTCTCATTACAGTAATACAAGTTTCAGTTATTTCCCTTTAGTTTTCAGATTATTGTTATGCCTGGGTGCAATGTTTCATACTATATTTAGACTTGTAACTTCGCGAGTTTTTGACCAATTTTAATAATTTTTTCTTCGTATCCTTTTATTTAGGTTACTTGATACAATCAATGACACGTGACGATGAATATGAAAGCTTTCATATCTGCATGGGACAGTAGCAGATCTAGTTATTATTTTTTTTTTTTGTGTATTTTCTGCAAATCGGATTTCTCAGAATCTAACCATGGGATCTTTCTGAAACTTTGACCTACCCCCCCAAAAATGGGGTGCGAACGTTGTTTAAATATATTTTCAAAACGTTTTACGAATCCGAAATCACCGAATTTTACGAACGTAAAAACTGACAATGCATAGTCGTAACTTTGTTATTTTTTGACCGATTATACTAATTCTTTTTTCTTTGAATACCTTGAAAAAAATCGTTTTCATCTGCAGTTTCACATTTTCGAATTTCGAAAATTCGTCGCTGTGATTTCGAACCGGAAGTTTAGACCAATTTGACAACTTCTTTAATAGTTGTACGATTTTCATGAAATTTAGTATACAAGTAGATCTTACCAATGTGACTTCAAAAATATAATTAGAAATTTTCTAAATTATCTCCCCTTGGTGAAATTAAGGATCAAAGTTTTCAAAAAAATCGTCGAAATATAGGTCAGAATGACCTAAAAAAAAATTTCTATACTCGACAAGTAGTTACTGATTCCTACACAAAATATGGAGTTTGTCGATCGAACCGGAAGTGCCACCATCTTGAAACATGAAAAATCCCTAAGGCTTTTTTGCTATTTTACTTACAGACACGGGAGTTATATTTTCTGAATCCTTGAAGGATGGCCCAAAAATCGTAGGGAGCAGAATTTTGATTTCGGTCACGTGATGGTCACCATTTTGAATTGAAAATGAAAAGTAGTAGCAATTTGAAGGGCCGAGACTTTGAAACACAATAACTCTCCTTCTAATTGAGCTAGAATGTTCAAACTTGGTGTAGACGTTCACTAGGTCAATGTCATGATTGAGTTCAAAGATGAGCATTTTCTGTCTAGGGTAAGCAGAGATAGGCATGCTGATTTGTTGATTCTTTAGGGCACGGTAACTTCGGTTATAATGAAGGGAGGGCTGTGAAACTTTTGTCAATAGAGAGTCCAATAGCTAGCCTGTTGTGTGAAATCATTGTATCATTTATTTTAAATATCAGGGATAGGCGAAAAAAAGAGATTGAAAATACAAAAAGTCGTATTTTTACAATTTGGAGCATGTTTAGAGGTCTTTCTCGTAAAGTCAACTTAATATTTTTGGGGAACTTCTTCTACAAAGAGTCTTATTGGTAGTCTTTTATATAAAACCATCGATCAACAATCCAACATATCAGGAGTAGAAGAACAAAAGGATCGAACATTGAAAACGGCATCCTTTCATTGTTAAGCGAAACATGCAGTGTGGGTGACTACAATCTACACATTTAGTCATCGTATACAGCTTATTCAACAGTATCGAATTCCAACTGCTTAGGGATATTTTTTTTTTCGTCCCATCCGAACGACTAGACAGCTGTGCTTGTCAGGCCCTCCGTTCTGCCTCAATGACAACGGGGAACCACGCCGGGAAATCAAGATGAACTTTTTCCGTGCAGAACTTTCAATTCAGGCCAAACGTTTATTGCATACGATTAAGCTGGTCAGTTGGAGCATATTTTCAAAAGTTTAGTAATAATCGGTTGGTACCGTGCACATTAAACTGTTAAAACAGAAAATTTCGCCCGGTTGAAATGTTTCTTGCTATAAGTCAGCAATTTTCCGAATTCAGGGAGGCTGAATGGCTGAATGGTTAGCATGTGCGCGCTGTATCGTAACGTCTGTCATTGAGTCAACGGGCGTCGTTTCGATCTCCAGGTTGCACGTGACATGGAGTATGATGTCCAACCTGTGGGTTTTCTCCGTGTCCTTCGGTTTCCTCCCAACGGCTAAAGACCAGTAAGCGCAAGGGGAGTTTTTAAATAAAATTAAAAAACATATGTTAGTCACGAAATGACCTAGTTTGTGTCTAATGGACATTAGGCCGCATTTCTCTCTTTCTCTTTTATTTTTAAAGTTTTGTAATAAACGGTTGGTAATCAAAGGTACTGTAAAAGTGATAAAACAGAAAATTTCGCCCGGTTGTAATGTTTCTCACTTTAAATTCAGCAATTTGCCGATTTTAAGGGGCAAACGTTTATTGCGAACGATTAAGCTGGTCAAGGGGAGCTTATTTTTAAAAGTTTTGTAATATTCGGTTGATAACTAAAGGTACCGTGCAAATTAAACTGTTAAAATAGAAAATTTGGCCCGGTTGAACTGTTTCTCGCTGCAGGTCAGCAATTTGCCGATTTTAGGGAGGTTGCGTGGCTGAATAACGTCTGTCTTTGAGTCAACTGGCGTTGTTTCGATTTCTTGGTTGTACGTGACAAGGAGTATGTTCGCCTGTCCAACTTCGTAGGCCGTAACGCCGCTGCCCAGGTAAAATTTCCCTCATTGCACACTTTATGGCATATGCCCGTCTTCATTAGCCCATTTTAGGAGCAGAACAGTAGGACGTTAAACCCCATTCAATTTCATTTCATTTTCTCTATGTTGCTTATTTATTATAGTGGATAAATATTTTTCTGGTTCTAGCAATTATTTAATTTCTGCATAGAAATCTTGCTTTGGCCAGTTTTTTTATTGCAGAGTGCCATTCTTGTATAATTCAGTCTATGATCCTTTGTTTAAAACATGCTTAAGAAGTCGTCACGATTTCCTACTTATAACCAAACATATTGGAAATATTAGTCTGGCATTATTAAATCCTAATTTTATTGTTCTTATTTAAAATTAAACTTTCATTTAACTATGAACAACCCTTAACGTGTCTCTTTAAAACTATTAAATACTCTAAAACAGTAGCTCAACCTTTTGACCTAAACTCATTAATTTACCATTTTCTTGTGAGCGACTTCTTATTCTTCCTATATGACATATTGCACGTGTCTGATTTCAAAGGGGGGTTGGGTGGCTGAATGGTTAGCACGCGCGCCTGTCATTGAGTTAACTAGCGTGTTTTGGAATGCCCGGTTGTACGTGACAAGGAGTAAGGTCGCCTGTCCAACCTGCCATTTTTAATTTGTTTTTCCCGCCATTTTCATTTCATTTTCTCATCCGTCTCATTACAGTAATACAAGTTTCAGTTATTTCCCTTTAGTTTTCAGATTATTGTTATGCCTGGGTGCAATGTTTCATACTATATTTAGACTTGTAACTTCGAGAGTTTTTGACCAATTTTGATAATTTTTTCTTCTTATCCTTTTATTTAGGATACTTGATACAATCAATGACACGTGACGATGAATATGAAAGCTTTCATATCTGCATGGGACAGTAGCAGATCTAGTTATTATTATTTTTTTTTTTCGCCGGAGCCTATTTCTCAGTGCCTGTAACAGATACCGATCTGGGACCTAATTCTCTCTCGCGAAACCATGTGTTGGCTACTTGATAAACTATATTTGAAACTTCTGCGCAGACCGGAAGTGGTTGAATTTCGTGCGGTGTCAAAAAATCAAAAAACGGCCGTAGATTCGTCAATTCTGTACCTATTTTCATACAAATGACATTTTCGGAAACCCTGAGTCTTTTCTCGGACGATAGCAGTTGAAAATTTCGATATTTCGAAACTTCATCGCTGACTTCTTGCGATCGAAAAATGAAAAATGTTGTTTGAGAGACAATTTTTGTTATTTTTCAAAATTTTGAAATTTGACCTACATTTTTGGATACCTGAAGTCCATCCGATTCCAGTAATATAAGTTTCATTCAGAGTTATCGCCCTTTATTTTTCGATTTTTTTCGAATTTTCTACCCATTTTGCGAGCTCGGGTTTCGTTTTATGGCTGAATTGACGTTTCTGAAATTTCTGAGGCATGAAGCCAAATGACCATTGCAAGGAATAAAGCAATTTCAACAATAATCTGTACACCGGAAGTGGTCGAAATAATGTCCGATATTTTGAAAAAAATGCAAAAAATGGGTATTTTGGGGAAAGACGCGACTTCTCCGTCCGATATCAATAGATTAAACAAATTAGGGTACCATTGGACTGCACTAGTATTGTGCTATCGTATGATACCCAATTTGTACGGATACGACGAGCAGGAAGCAAAATATGGCACGCTGAAAATCAAGTATTTTCTGATTTGGAGCGTTTTTGGACGCCTGTATCTCGAAAACTTAACCGCAACTTTTTTTTTAACTTTCTCTATCGAGAGTCCATTCGATAGTCTTGTGAATTATGCCAACCAATAAGACTTTGAAATGTCTGGAATATGATAAAAAAGGGACTGAAAATCAAAAAAAGTCGAAAAATGGTGAAATTTTGGAAAATGCTCTACTATTTTTTTATTTTAAGAGATTTTCAAAAAAAGGTTGTATATTCAGATAGCTGACCTAATTACGATTCTAATGATGTATAATATGTATGTAGTTATTGAAATTTAATTTTCGATATTTTAATTTTTTTGCATTTTTATACGCCCACATTTTTATGTGGACGTATATTGTCGTCGCCCCTGTCCGTCCGGACGTCCGTCCGTCCGGACGTCCGTCCACAATTTGTTTGTGGACCCTCTACAGGTCACAATTCTTATCCGATTTTGACGAAACTTGAAATATAGGTTTATCCCCAAAAGATCTCGGCTGCTTTCGATATTGGCATGTATCGGATGAAAACTTCATGGATTATGGCCCCTGATTGTACGCAAAATCACGTTTTTAGCTTGTGGACCCTATAGAGGTCACAATTTTGAACCGATTTTGATGAAACTTGACATGCATGTTTATAACCCAAAGATCTTGGTTCCTTTCGATATTTGCGCCTATCGGAATGTAATTTCCTGAATTATGGCCCCTGATTGTCCGAAAAATCACTCTTTTTAGCTTGTGGTCCCTCTGGAGGTCACAATTATTATCCGATTTAAAAAACCGTTTGATGATATCACCGTTACACCCTAAGGAAGGTTGAGTTCGAATTTCGTGAAAATCGGACCAAAATTGCCATACAAAATGGCCGCCGTTTGTACGCGAATACTGTTAAAAAATGGTATATCAAGGTTGTGGACCCTGTAGAAGTCACATTTTTTATTCGATTTTGATGAATCTTGAAATTCATAGTTATAACCCAAAGATCTTGGTTCCTTTCGATATTTGCGCATATCGGAATGTAACTTCCTGAATTATGGCCCCTGATCATACGCAACATCGCCTTATTTTAGCTTGTGGTACCTCTGGTGGTAACAATTATTATCCGATTTAATAAAACGGTTGATTATATTACCGTTACACCGTAAGGAAGGTTGAGTTCGAATTTCGGGAAAATCGGACCAAAATTGCCATACAAAATGGCCGCCGTTTGTACGCGAATACTGTTAAGAAATTGTATATCATGGTTGTGGACCCTGTAGAGGTCACAATTTTAATTCGATTTTGATGAAACTTGAAATGCATGGTTATAACCCAAAGATCTTGGTTCCTTTCGATATTTGCGCATATCAGATCGTAACTTCCTGAATTATGGCCCCTGATTGTCCGAAAAATCGCCTATGGTCCCTCTGGAGGTCACAATTATTATCCGATTTGAAAAAACGTTTGACTCTATCACCGTTACACCCTACGGAAGGTTGAGTTTGAATTTCGAGAAAATTGGGCCATAATTGCCAGAAAAAATGGACGCCGTTTGTACGCGAACAGTGTAAAAATATGGTATGTCAAAGTTGTGGACCCTGTAGAGGTGACAATTTTAATTCGATTTTGATGAAACCTGAAATGCTTGTTTATAACCTAAAGATCTTTATTCTTTTCGATATTTGCGCATATCAAATTGTAACTTAATGAATTATGGCTTTTGATTGTAGGAAAAATCACTTTCGGTATTGCTTGTTCTCTGTCTATCTCTCGAACAATTATTATCTGATTTTAAAAAAAACTCTGATTATATTACTGTTGCACAGTAAGGAAGGTTGAGTTTGAATTTCGTGAAAATCGTACCAAAATTGCAGGACGAAATGGTCACTGTTTGTACGCGAATAGTGTAAAAATATGGTATATCATGGTTGTGGACTCCTACAGGTCACAATTCTTATCCGATTTTGACGAAAAGTAACATTTCTAGGTTGTGTACCATCAAACCATAATCATTGTCGGCTTCGAATTTCATGAATATCAGACTGGAACTGACCAACAAAATGGCTGCTCCCAATACAGTATGAAATACAGGACTTAATGATGTAGGAAAAATCACTTTCGGTATTGCTTGTTCTCTATCCATCTCTCAAAAATGTGGGCGTATCCTGCCTGGCAGTGCCAGCCTATCTTTGGCACTTTTGAACATAGGATTTCTCAGGGGGATTTTATCTGATCAGATAATGTAATATATCATTACAGAGCCCCGTGGCTATTTTAGTGCCCAAACCGGATATTAAAACTATTCCGACAATAATAACCATACCAGAAGTATTCAAAAAATGAAAAAAAAGGTTAAAACCATTGTCGCAGTTGCGAGAAACTTGATTTCTCCCTTAGGTAATAGCGGACCAAAAGAACTAAAGTGTCGCTGGATAGCCCTATTAATGGACCATCATATGGTATCTAAATAATACGATTTCGATGGTAAGGAAATAAATTATTGTATGCCAAAAATATATTATTTTCCGATTTTTTAACATTCTGGGACGCCCTTTTCTCGAAAACGACGCCGCAGATTTTTCTCAAACTTTTCTTACTCAAAGTCCTATCGGTTGTCTATATAGTGAATCCAAAATGAAATGCATTGAAATAATATAAATGGTCCAAAAATGGCCTCAAACTTTGAAAAAAATTGAAAAATCGTTAAATTTTTGGAAACGCTCTTTAATTTATCTTTTTGTCCAAAACTACTCAATGGATGTTTCTGACACTTCTGGTACAGAAAGTTAATTATCCAAAGAACTTCGTAAAGCTATCACTACAACGATCGTAAAACCGGAAGTAGTCGAAAAAATGTCCGATATTTTGAAAAAAATTAATTTTTTTACGAAAACCTTTTTTATTTATGAATATGTTTTGATGATATTTTACACAGGGTTAAAAATATCATCCTACTTGAGCAGAAATGAGAAAAAAAATTGTCTCGGTAATTTGCGTTAGCCGCCATCGGCTAATTTAGTTTTTCGTACCCAGAAAAATTATTTATTATTCGATTTATATAAAACAAAGTTCATACGCTCCGTGGTCCCAATTGTAATTTTTTTTGTTACGGTGAAATTTTTCTGTCGGCAACGGAAGTGACGTAATATTAACAAAAACTACAATTTTGATCGTTCAGTACCACTTTTTAAAAGCAAATATTATTTTTTTTCAAAACTGATATAACTAAAAGGATGCACCCTGCAAAGGTGCACAAAATCCTTAGCTCAGATTTTTTAATTTCAATTTCATTTTCGGGCAATTTCGATAAAATGTAAGATAAAGTGTAAAATTCAGTTATTTACAATTCATTCAGCGTCTTCATATTTTGAAATATTTATTTGTAATTTTCATAAACTCGTAGCAATAATCCAGACGAAGAGAATGTATGCGCAAATTAGTTTGTAATATGAGCAGTTGCCGAGAAATATGCAATTTTGCATGCATCACTTTTCACGTTATTTTGCCTATAAAAGAGTGAATTATTATTCGATTTGCAATATTTTTTTTCCATTTGATGCTTAATGCCAATTTGGACTAGGTCAAGCCAATTTTACATTTACACTGTGACCGGAAATGACGTCATTTGGGCAAAAACTGTATTTTATTCAAAAACTGTATTTTATTCAAATGAGTCTGCCTTATAATATTTTTAAAATTATGATATTTGATTCCCATCAACGAATAGAATTAAGCCATACGACTATACGGATACCACAAAATGGTTTCTAACTTGTACGGTTACAGAGAAATAGGCGATCTTTTATAAGTCACTTTTCAAGGTTTTTGGTCTATAAAAGTGTCAATTATTATTCGATTTTTATCATTTTTTTACCATTTGATGCCTTATGCCATTTATGACTTCTATGAACTAAATTAACATTTTCAATATCTCCGAAAGTAATGTAATTTTTGCAAAAAACGTATTTTTAGCCTTCAAAACAAACAGTTTTTTGAAGGGATTTATATTTATTATTCGTTTAACTTTATAACGTCTGACTCTAATGGGCAGTAAGATTGAATCAATACCATCATATTGATATCAAGAAAAGGCTTCTAGCATGTTCCCATGTCGAATAATAGCCAATTTTCCCAGGGTCACTTTTAAGTTTTATACCTTCTTAATTTCAGTTTAAGGGTTATAGGTTGATTATTTATTGCCCGATATGTATAAAACAAAGTTTGTATTTTGTATGTTGCAAATTTTCGACTTATTTTTCACCTATAAAAATTTCTTTCGGCACCGGAAATGACGTAATTTTGCCATAATTTACAATTTTGACCGGTCTTTTCGCCAGCAAATATTACTTTTACATATGATAGAAGGTGTCACTGAAGCAAAACAATTAAAGTATAGTTTGGTAGCTCAATGGATCGGCTATGGTATAATGAACTTCCTGTATGAAAGCCGGTTCAGTGCTGCTTGCAGGTCTAGTTAAGCTTTCATATTACATATGAAAGCTTATTGTTTCTGTTAAGATTATTATTATTATTTTTTTTTTTTGTGTGTTTTCTGCAAATCGGATTTCTCAGAATCTATCCGTTGGATCTTTCTGAAATTTTGACCTACCCCCCCAAAAATGGGGTGCGAACCTTGATTAAATATATTTTCAAAACGTTTTACGAATCCGAAATCACCGAAATTTACGAACGACGAAATGGACAAAGCATAGTCGTAACTTTGTTATTTTTTGACCGATTTTACTAATTCTTTTTTCTTTGAATACCTTGAAAAAAATCATTTTCATCTGCAGTTTCACATTTTCGAATTTCGAAAATTCGTCGCTGTGATTTCGAACCGGAAGTTTAGACCAATTTGACAACTTCTTTAATAGTTGTACGATTGTCATGAAATTTAGTATATATGTAGACCTTACCGATTTGACTTCAAAAATATAATTAGAAATTTTCTAAATTATCTCCCCTTGACGAAATTAAAGATCAAAATTTTCAAAAAAATCATCGAAATATAGGTCAGAATGACCTGATTTTTTTTTTTGATACTAGACAAGTAATTACAGATTTGTACACAAAATATAAAGTTTGTTGATCGAACCGGAAGTGCCACCATCTTGAAACGTGAAAAATCCCTAAGGCTTTTTTGCTATTTTACTTACAGACACGGGATTTATGTTTTCTGAATCCTTGAAAGATGATCTAAAAATTGTTCAGAGAAGAATTTTGATTTAGGTCAATTGATGGTTGCCATTTTGAAGTGAATATGAAAAGTAGTAGCAATTTGAAGGGCCGAAAGTTTGAAACACAATAACTCTCCTTCTAATTGAGCTAGAATGTTCAATCTTGGTGTAGACGTTCACTATGTCAATGTCATGATTGAGTTCAAAGATGAGCATTTTCTGCCTAGGGTAAGCAGAAATAAGCATGCTGATTTGTTGATTCTTTAGGGCAAGATAACTTCGGTTATAATGAAGGGAGGGCGGTGAAACTCTTGTTAATCGAGAGTGTAATAGCTGGCCTGTTGTGTGAAATCGTTGTATCTTTTTTTTAAATATCAGGGATAGCTGACAAAAAGAGATCGAAAATCCAAAAAGTCGTATGTTTACGATTTGGAGCATCTTTAAAGGTTCTTTTCTCTTAAAGTCAACATAATACTTTTTGGGAACTTCTTCTACAAAGAGTCTTATCGGTAGTCTTTTATATGAAAACTTCGATCAACAGTCCAAAATATCTGGAGTAGAAGAATAAAAGGATCGAACATTGAAAACGGCACCCTTTCATTGTTAAGCGAAACATATAGTGTGTGTGACTACAATCTGCACATTTAGTCATTGTATAGAGCTTATTCAACAGTATCGAATTCCAACTGCTTAGGGATATTTTACGTGCACTCCAATGTGTACACGCGACCTTGGTTTTTCGTCCCACCCGAACGACTAGACAGCTGTCCTTGTCAGGCCCTCCGTTCTGCCTCACTGACAAGGGGGGACCACGCCGGAAAATCGAGATGATCTTCCTCGTTGCAGAACTTTCAATTCAGGCCAAACGTTTATTGCATACGATTAAGCTGGTCAGTTGGAGCTTATTTTCAAAAGTTTTGTAATAATCGGTTGGTAATTAAAATACCGTGCGAATTAAACTGTTAAAACAGAAAATTTCGCCCGGTTAAAATGTTTCTTGCTATAAGTCAGCAATTTCCAGATTTTAGGGAGGCTGAATGGTTAGCATACGCGCGCTGTATTGTAACGTCTGTCATTGAGTCAACCGGCGTCGTTTCGATTTCCAAGTTGCACGTGACATGGAGTATGGTGTCCAACCTCGTGGGTTTTCTCCGTGTCCTTCGGTTTCCTCCCACGGCTAAAGACCCGTACGCGCAAGGGAAGTTTATAAATACAATTAAAAAACATATGTTGGTCCCGAAATGACCTAGTTTGTGTCGAATGGACGTTGAGCCGCATTTCTCTCTTTCTCTTTTATTTTTAAAGTTTTGTAATAATCGGTTGGTAATCAAAGGTACTGTAACCAAAAAGTCGTATGTTTACGATTTGGAGCATCTTTAAAGGTTCTTTTCTCTTAAAGTCAACATAATACTTTTTGGGAACTTCTTCTACAAAGAGTCTTATCGGTAGTCTTTTATATGAAAACTTCGATCAACAGTCCAAAATATCTGGAGTAGAAGAATAAAAGGATCGAACATTGAAAACGGCACCCTTTCATTGTTAAGCGAAACATGCAGTGTGTGTGACTACAATCTGCACATTTAGTCATTGTATAGAGCTTATTCAACAGTATCGAATTCCAACTGCTTAGGGATATTTTACGTGCACTCCAATGTGTACACGCGACCTTGGTTTTTCGTCCCACCCGAACGACTAGACAGCTGTCCTTGTCAGGCCCTCCGTTCTGCCTCACTGACAAGGGGGGACCACGCCGGAAAATCGAGATGATCTTCCTCGTTGCAGAACTTTCAATTCAGGCCAAACGTTTATTGCATACGATTAAGCTGGTCAGTTGGAGCTTATTTTCAAAAGTTTTGTAATAATCGGTTGGTAATTAAAATACCGTGCGAATTAAACTGTTAAAACAGAAAATTTCGCCCGGTTAAAATGTTTCTTGCTATAAGTCAGCAATTTCCAGATTTTAGGGAGGCTGAATGGTTAGCATACGCGCGCTGTATTGTAACGTCTGTCATTGAGTCAACCGGCGTCGTTTCGATTTCCAAGTTGCACGTGACATGGAGTATGGTGTCCAACCTCGTGGGTTTTCTCCGTGTCCTTCAGTTTCCTCCCACGGCTAAAGACCCGTACGCGCAAGGGAAGTTTATAAATACAATTAAAAAACATATGTTGGTCCCGAAATGACCTAGTTTGTGTCGAATGGACGTTGAGCCGCATTTCTCTCTTTCTCTTTTATTTTTAAAGTTTTGTAATAATCGGTTGGTAATCAAAGGTACTGTAACCAAAGGGTCGTATGTTTACGATTTGGAGCATCTTTAAAGGTTCTTTTCTCTTAAAGTCAACATAATACTTTTTGGGAACTTCTTCTACAAAGAGTCTTATCGGTAGTCTTTTATATGAAAACTTCGATCAACAGTCCAAAATATCTGGAGTAGAAGAATAAAAGGATCGAACATTGAAAACGGCACCCTTTCATTGTTAAGCGAAACATGCAGTGTGTGTGACTACAATCTGCACATTTAGTCATTGTATAGAGCTTATTCAACAGTATCGAATTCCAACTGCTTAGGGATATTTTACGTGCACTCCAATGTGTACACGCGACCTTGGTTTTTCGTCCCACCCGAACGATTAGACAGCTGTCCTTGTCAGGCCCTCCGTTCTGCCTCACTGACAAGGGGGGACCACGCCGGAAAATCGAGATGATCTTCCTCGTTGCAGAACTTTCAATTCAGGCCAAACGTTTATTGCATACGATTAAGCTGGTCAGTTGGAGCTTATTTTCAAAAGTTTTGTAATAATCGGTTGGTAATTAAAATACCGTGCGAATTAAACTGTTAAAACATAAAATTTCGCCCGGTTATAATGTTTCTCACTTTAAAGTCAGCAATTTGCCGATTTTAGAGGGCAAATGTTTATTGCGAACAATTAAGCTGGTCAGGGGGAGCTTATTTTTAAGGGAGGCTGAATGGCTGAATGGTTAGCATGTGCACGCTGTATCGTAACGTCTGTCATTGAGTCAACGGTCGTCGTTTCGATTTCGAGATTGCACGTGACATGGAGTATGGTGTCCAACCTCGTGGGTTTTCTCCGTGCCATTCAGTTTCCTCCCAACAGCTAAAGACCAGTACGCGCAAGGGAAGTTTTTAAATAAAATTAAAAAACATATGTTAGTCCCGAAATGACCTAGTTTGTGTCGAATGGACGTTAAGCCGCATTTCTCTCTTTTTTTTATTTTTAAAGTTTTGTAATAATCGGTTGGTAATCAAAGATACTGTAAAAGTGATAAAACAGAAAAATTCACCCGGTTGTAATGTTTCTCACTTTAAAGTCAGCAATTTGCCGATTTTAAGGGGAAAACGTTTATTGCGAACGATTTAGCTGGTCAGGGGGAGCTTATTTTTAAAAGTTTTGTAATATTCGGTTGATAACTAAAGGCACCGTGCAAATTAAACTAATAAAATAGAAGATTTCGCCCGGTTGAAATGTTTCTATCTGTAGGTCAGCAATTTGCAGATTTTAGGGAGGTTGCGTGACTGAATGGTTAGCACGTGCGCTCTGTATCATAACGTCTGTCATTGAGTCAACTGGCGTTGTTTCGATTTCTTGGTTGTACGTGACAAGGAGTATGGTCGCCTGTCCAACCTCGTAGGCCGTAACGCCGCTGCCCGGGTAAAGTTTCCCTCATTGCACACTTTATGGCGTATGCCCGTCTTCATTAGCCCATTTTAGGAGCAAAACAGTAGGACGTTAAACAACCATTCAATTTGATTTCATTTTCTCTATGTTGCTTATTTATTATAGTGGATAAATGTTTTTCTGGTTCTATTAATTATTTCATTTCTGCATAGAAATCTTGCTTTGAACAGTTTTTTTTTATTGCAAAGTGCCATTCTTGTATATTGCAGTCTATGACCCTTTGTTTAAAACATGCTTAAGAAGTTGTCACGATTTCCTACTTATAACCAAACATATTGGAAACCATAATTATATAACATATCTCTAATTTTGGAAGCCCGATTACAGCTATACAAGTTTGGGTTATTTCCCTTTAGTTTAAAGATTATTTTTTTGCCGAGGGTGCAATGTTTCTCACTACATTTAAATTTGTAACTTTGTGAGTTTTGACCGATTTTGATAATTATGTCTTTATAATTTTCCAAATTTACATATTTAACGTAAATATTCAAACAATTGGAATCAACACGATTCAAAAGTTTTTAGTTTAGTTCAAAGTTTTCTCATTTAATTTTTCGATGTTTTCTTACCATTTTCATTTCATTTTTCTGAAAGTTTTGAAGTGGGAAGTCATCCCGATTACAGCAACACAAGTATCAGTTATTTCCCTTTAGTTTTCAGATTATGCAATGTTTCATACTATATTTAGACTTGTAACTTCGCGAGTTTTTGAGCAATTTTGATAGTTTGTTATTCTTATCCTTTTATTTGAGATACTTGATATAATCTATGACACGTGACGATGAATATGAAAGCTTTCATATCTGCATGGGACAGTAGCAGATCTAGTTAGGGTTTCACACTGCGAAGCTTGTGTGAAACACTATTGTTTTTGTTAAAATTATTATTCTTATTATTATTATTATTATTCTTCTTTTGTTTTGAGTAGATCTCAGCAACTGCTTGTCGCATCGTTACGATTTCTTCGGTTTTACTGGGAAAGTGGGTGTGACTTAGAGGATAAAGCTATTTTGAACGTTCTGCGACAATGCGAAATGTCCGAAATCACCGAAGTTATCGTTTTTGAAAATATTGCAGTAATTTTAACAATAATCATTGGATTTCAACTTTCGATACATTTTGGCATAGCCTGAGACAGGGCACATAGCTACGCTTCTTTCGATTTTTGATTTTCGGCAAATCTTCGGAGATATTAGGCGCCAAATTTCGTAAATTTAAAATTTTACAAAAAACATTTTTATTTATGAATATTTTTTAGTCGTATTGTGCACAGAATTAAAGAGTCATCTGTCTTGTGCAAAAATGTTAAAAAATTTTGTCTCAGTAATTTTCCTTGGCCGCCATTGGCTAATTCAGTTTTTCAGTCCTAGATTAATTTTTTATTGTTCGATTTGTATAAAACAAAGTTCATATGCTTCGTTGTCTCAATTGTCATTTTTTTTATTACCGGAAGTGATATCTGTCGGCACCGGAAGTGGCATAATTTTACCAAAAACTACAATTTTGACAGTTAGGTACATTTTTTGAAAACAAATATTATTTTTTGGAAAAATTATTTGACTCAAAGAGTGTGCCCTTTCAAGGCGCAAAAAATGTCGGAAGCAGTTTTTTTAATTTCGATTTCATTTTCGAGCAAATTCGATTAAATGGCTAAAAATGGTGTAAAATTGACCTATTTACAACCTATTCAGGCTTTTCAGATTTTAAAATATTTCTTCGTAACTTTTATAAACTTGTAGCTATAATCCATACGAAGAAAATGTATGTTAAAATTAGTTTGTAATATAAGCAGTTCCCAAGAAATGGGCAGTTCTGTACAAGTCACTGTTTTCGTTATTTTGCCTGTAAAATAGTCAATTATTATTGGATTTTTATAAAAGTGACATCATTTGATTCAAAAAGCATGTAGCGTCATATCAAGTTGATTACAATTTAAAATTGACACCGGAAGTGACGTCATTTGGTCAAAAACTGCATTTTAAACTTTTTAAATCAATGTTTTATTCAACCATGAATAACTTAATATGTATTAATAATTTTAACTTTTAGTTTAAATTCACATATAAATACAACTCATATGGTCATATAGATATCATAAAATTGTTTCTAACTTGTTCGGTTGCCGAGAAATAGACGGTTTTCTACAGGTCACTTTTGAAGGTTTCGGGGCCATAAAAGTGTCAATTATTATTCGATTTTCATAAACGTTACACCATGTTATACCTAATGCCATTTGTGATTTCATACAAGTAATTTAAGATTTTCATTATCACCGGAAGTAACGTCATTTTGGCAAAAACTGAATTTTTAGCCTTCAAAACAGATATTTTATTCAAATGAGTCTGTTTTGAAATCTTTTTCAAATTATGGTATTTGATGCCAATCAACACATAGAATGAACCCATACGATCATACAGATACCACAAAATGGTTTCTAACTTGTACGGTTGCAGAGAAATAGCAGATTTTCTACAAGTCACTTTTCAAGTTTTTTGGTCTTTAAAAGTGGCAATTATTATTCGATTTACATAAAATTTTCACTATATGATATCGTATGCCATTTCTGATTTCATAAAACTAATTGAACATTTTCATTAACACCGGAAGAAATGTATTTTTTCAAGATCATTTACAATGTATGTATAAAATGAATTGATATTGCTGGATTTGGTTGATTCTGCATCCATTTTATTTGTGTGCAATGTTAATTTGGAAACCTGTTTAATGGTTTCGTTGGTACCGGAAGTGACATATGTTCAAGGGTAACTTGGCACCGGAAGTGACATGTTTAAGGGTAACGTGGCACCAGTGAAACCCGTCATTCCTGCATGCAGGTCTAGTTCTTATTATTATTATTATTATTCTTTTGTTTTGAGTAGATCTCAGCAACTGCTTGTCGCATCGTTACGATTTCTTCGGTTTTACTGGGAAAGTGGGTGTGACTTAGAGGATAAAGCTATTTTGAACGTTCTGCGACAATGCGAAATGTCCGAAATCACCAAATTATCGTTTTTTAAAATATTGCAGTAATTTTAACAATAATCATTGAATTTTAACTTTCGATACATTTTGGCATAGCCGGAGACAGGGCACATAGCTACGCTACTTTCGATTTTTGATTTTCGGCAAATCTTCGAAGATATTAGGCGCCAAATTTTGAAAATTTAAAATTTTACAAAAAACTTTTTTATTTATGAATATTTTTTAGTCGTATTGTGCACAGAATTAAAGAGTCATCTGACTAGTGCAAAAATGTTAAAAAATTTTGTCTCAGTAATTTTCCTTGGCCGCCATTGGCTAATTCAGTTTTTCAGTCCGAGATTAATTTCTTATTGTTCGATTTGTATAAAACAAAGTTCATATGCTTCGTTGTCTCAATTGTCATTTTTTTTATTACCGGAAGTGTTATCTGTCGGCACCGAAAGTGGCATAATTTTACCAAAAACTACAATTTTGACAGTTAGGTACCATTTTTCGAAAACAAATATTATTTTTTGGAAAAATTATTTGACTCAAAGAGTGTGCCCTTTCAAGGCGCAAAAAATGGCGGAAGCAGTTTTTTTAATTTCGATTTCATTTTCGAGCAAATTCGATTAAATGGCTAAAAATGGTGTAAAATTGACCCATTTACAATCTATTCAGGCTTTTCAGATTTTAAAATATTTCTTCGTAACTTTTATAAACTTGTAGCTATAATCCATACGAAGAAAATGTATGTTAAAATTAGTTTGTAATATAAGCAGTTACCAAGAAATGGACAGTTCTGTACAAGTCACTGTTTTCGTTATTTTGCCTGTAAAATAGTCAATTATGATTGGATTTTTATAAAAGTGACATCATTTGATTCAAAAAGCATGTAGCGTCATATGAAGTTGATTACAATTTAAAATTGACACCGGAAGTGACGTCATTTTGTCAAAAACTGCATTTTAAGCTTTTTAAATCAATGTTTTATTCAACCAAGAATTACTTAATATGTATTAATAATTTTAACTTTTGGTTTAAATTCCCATATAAACACAACTCATATGGTCATATACATATCATAAAATTGTTTCTAACTTGTTCGGTTGCCGAGAAATAGACGGTTTTCTACAGGCCACTTTTGAAGGTTTTTGGGCCATAAAAGTGTCAATTATTATTCGATTTTCCTAAACGTTACAGCGTGTTATACCTAATGCCATTTAGGATTTCATACAAGTAATTTAAGATTTTCATTATCACCGGAAGTAACATCATTTTGGCAAAAACTGTATTTTTAGCCTTCAAAACAGATATTTTATTCAAATGAGTCTGTTTTGAAATGTTTTTCAAATTATGGTATTTGATGCCAATCAACAAATAAAATGAACCCATACGATCATACAGATACCACAAAATGGTTTCTAACTTATACGGTTGCAGAGAAATAGTCGATTTTCTACAAGTCACTTTTCAAGTTTTTTGGTCTTTAAAAGTGGCAATTATTATTCGATTTACATAAAATTTTCACTATATGATATCGTATGCCATTTCTGATTTCATAAAATTAATTGAACATTTTCATTAACACCGGAAGAAATGTAATTTTGTCAAGATCATTTACAAGTAACAAATGTATAAAATGAATTGATAATGCTGGATTTGGTTGATTCTGCATCCATTTTATTTGTGTGCAATGTTAATTTGGAAACCTGTTGAATGGTTTCGTTGGTACCGGAAGTGACATATTTTCAAGGGTAACTTGGCACCGGAAGTGACATGTTTAAGGGTAACGTGGCACCAGTGAAACCCGTCATTCCTGCATGCAGGTCTAGTTATTATTATTATTCTTCTTTTGTTTTGAGTAGATCTCAGCAACTGCTTGTCGCATCATTACGATTTCTTCGGTTTTACTGGGAAAGTGGGTGTGACTTAGAGGATAAAGCTATTTTGAATGTTCTGCGACAATGCGAAATGTCCGAAATCACCGAAGTTATCGTTTTTGAAAATATTGCGGTAATTTTAACAATAATCATTGGATTTTAACTTTCGATACATTTTGGCATAGCCTGAGACAGGGCACATAGCTACGCTACTTTCGATTTTTGATTTTCGGCAAATCTTCGAAGATATTAGGCGCCAAATTTCGAAAATTTAAAATTTTACAAAAAACTTTTTTATTTATGAATATTTTTTAGTCGTATTGTGCACAGAATTAAAGAGTCATCTGCCTAGTGCAAAAATGTTAAAAAATTTTGTCTCAGTAATTTTTCTTGGCCGCTATTGGCTAATTCAGTTTTTCAGTCCTAGATTAATTTTTTATTGTTAGATTTGTATAAAACAAAGATCATATGCTTCGTTGTCTCAATTGTCATTTTTTTTATTACCGGAAGTGTTATCTGTCGGCACCGAAAGTGGCATAATTTTACCAAAAACTACAATTTTGACAGTTAGGTACCATTTTTCGAAAACAAATATTATTTTTTGGAAAAATTATTTGACTCAAAGAGTGTGCCCTTTCAAGGCGCAAAAAATGGCGGAAGCAGTTTTTTTAATTTCGATTTCATTTTCGAGCAAATTCGATTAAATGGCTAAAAATGGTGTAAAATTGACCCATTTACAACCTATTCAGGCTTTTCAGATTTTAAAATATTTCTTCGTAACTTTTATAAACTTGTAGCTATAATCCATACGAAGAAAATGTATGTTAAAATTAGTTTGTAATGTAAGCAGTTACCAAGAAATGGACAGTTCTGTACAAGTCACTGTTTTCGTTATTTTGCCTGTAAAATAGTCAATTATGATTGGATTTTTATAAAAATGACATCATTTGATTCAAAAAGCATGTAGCGTCATATCAAGTTGATTACAATTTAAAATTGACACCGAAAGTGACGTCATTTTGTCAAAAACTGCATTTTAAACTTTTTAAATCAATGTTTTATTCAACCAAGAATTACTTAATATGTATTAATAATTTTAACTTTTGGTTTAAATTCACATATAAACACAACTCATATAGTCATATACATATCGTAAAATTGTTTCTAACTTGTTCGGTTGCCGAGAAATAGACGGTTTTCTACAGGCCACTTTTGAAGGTTTTTGGGCCATAAAAGTGTCAATTATTATTCGATTTTCATAAACGTTACACCATGTTATACCTAATGCCATTTGAGATTTCATACAAGTAATTTAAGATTTTCATTATCACCGGAAGTAACATCATTTTGGCAAAAACTGTATTTTTAGCCTTCAAAACAGATATTTTATTCAAATGAGTCTGTTTTGAAATGTTTTTCAAATTATGGTATTTGATGCCAATCAACAAATAAAATGAACCCATACGATCATACAGATACCACAAAATGGTTTCTAACTTGTACGGTTGCAGAGAAATAGTCGATTTTCTACAAGTCACTTTTCAAGTTTTTTGGTCTTTAAAAGTGGCAATTATTATTCAATTTACATAAAATTTTCACTATATGATATCGTATGCCATTTCTGATTTCATAAAACTAATTGAACATTTTCATTAACACCGGAAGAAATGTAATTTTGTCAAGATTGTTTACAAGTAACAAATGTATAAAATGAATTGATATTGCTGGATTTGGTTGATTCTGCATCCATTTTATTTGTGTGCAAGGTTAATTTGGAAACCTGTTTAATGGTTTCGTTGGTACCGGAAGTGACATATGTTCAAGGGTAACTTGGCACCGGAAGTGACATGTTTAAGGGTAACGTGGCACCAGTGAAACCCGTCATTCCTGCATGCAGGTCTAGTTGTATATATTTTTGCACTGCCATGTGGTTCCTACCGGTTTGTTTTGTTAGTATGATTTTGATTAGTTGTCTCATGTACCTTAACCAGTAGTATGAAACTACTAGATATCATTGCTATCTGGGTCAGACTAAACGTCCGCTTCTTATTGCTTGATAAGTTTCTTAAATGATGTAAAAGTATCCGTGTATCAGAAATGAACAGTACTCTTATTCGAAAGTGTACTGTTCATTTCTGATACACAGCTACTTTTATGCATGTATTGGAAATGAACAGGACAGTTTCATCAAAGGTTGTCATTGGCAACGAGTAGAAGTGGGATGTAAATATTAATAATATCACTACCTTGACTGAGTTTGATTGTGAGAATTTTCTGCTTAGGCTAATGAGCGATAAGCAATTTGAGGTAGAATGTTTAAACTTGATAAAGATGTTCATTATGTGAATGTCTTGACCGATTTCAATGATTAACATTTCGAACTGAAGCTAAGCAGAGCTAATCAATTTCATTGGTGGATGCTTTGGGACAAGATAATCTTGATTCTATCTGATCGAGAGTGATGAAACTTGTCTATAGTTTAATTGTTCAAATACTTTTGAAAAAAATAAATGTGCGATTAATTAATATGTGTCATCTATTTATATTTGCATTTCGGCGGGGACATCAGCCTCACTGTTGACTTGTTAATTTTTTTCTGTAGCTACTAGACAGGATGTGTATGGCATTAGGCGGAAGAGTATCAGAAGAAATATTTTTTGGTAAAATCACAACCGGCGCACAAGATGACTTGAGAAAAGTTACACAAAGTGCATATGCTCAGGTTGGTACAATTGATATTTGCTCAAATATTTACAGTAATGGTATTATATACACTATTAAGAAACTGCACTTGCGTAATATAGTGTTATATCCATTTGAATGTCCGTTAAAATAGACTGCATTTGTGTATGCGCGGCCGACATATTTATGTTAACAGAGCTACATCCTATTGTTCATCTAAATGCTTGATTTTTTTTCGTCCGTCTGTCTGTTCATCCGTCCGTCTGCCCTGTCCGCCACGCTTGTTGGGACACAATAACTCTCTTCCTAATTGAGCTAGAATGTTTCAAACTTGGTGTGGGTGTTTATTAGGTCAGTACCTTGATGGAGTTCGAAGATGAGCATTTTCTGCGCGTGCAGTATAGAGGGGTAACTAGAAACTGTTTACACAAGATTTTTTATCATCCTTCTGTCATTTTGACGAGAATGCAAATAATACGATATATACTTTCCAAATTTTACAAATTTGATTCTCTCAAGTCATAATTGTGATTATTTTGAAAATAATCATGATATATAGTGATATAACAATAATTGAGAAAGGAGGCGATTATTTAATTGCCTGACCCAATAATCTCGATTAATCGCAATCTCTGGAGTATCGCTGCATCCTTACTATCAAGTAAAGTGGACTCAATCACTCCCAACATTGTACGAGATTAGACACAGGGCTCGAACATATAGGCCACGTGGGTGAAATAGTCACAACCACCGCTGATTCGCCCTCCAAAGAACAAGGGCAAGGTTGAAGTCGCCATCGTGTCAGCGTATATTTACTGATGGGCGAGGTTATCCTGGAGACAGATATACCGTGTGCCTCAATCAAGTAGGGGTCGAAGGGAATCGTGAAAATTCGGCATGTTGGGAATAAGATTGGGAGACGTATTTCTGCTTTTTTTATGAGAAACTAGGCAAAGCTATTTTAACTGTTACATAGCTTTCGGCATGTTGTGAATAAGATTGGGAGACGTATTTCTACTTTTTTTTATGATAAACTAGGCAAAGCTATTTTAACTGTTACATTTAAGATAATTTAAGTCCATCTAAAAACAATAATAATTCAAAATATAGTCTAGGTATCCAATTATTTTGTCTGCATTAGAATCTCTACCTAACTGTAAAAATTGTAGCCAATCCAACATGGCGGTGGATACAATATTCTCTTATGGTATCACTGCAGAGAAATGCTAAGGAGTGAATCTGTGCACATAAAATTCCAAGTCATGATTGTTATTTGTAAGTCTGTCGGAAGAAAAATAATTTTCGGACTATTACTCGGTATTACCGTGTCAAAATTGTAAAAAGGTGTGTTTATTAACGAGGGTGAAAAACTGTCTGAAGGTTCGTAAATTAACGCTAGGTTTGTTTTCTGTAGAGGTGTGTTAATTTAAAAAATAAACGAACCTTACCTTGGTTAAAGGTGAAGTTTGTTTATAATTTTATGAGTCACTTAACTCAAAAGGGATCAGATGAGATGTGCACAAGCATGTGTTCTTCAGTCTTTAAAGAAAGATTTTGCACTTGTTAAATTAATAACTAGATGATCATAATTAGTTATACTCGACAGTAAATTCCAGGGTTGGGTAAAAAAGTATCTCCTTTATTTTTGTGGTGGGCATCTGATCCCTTTTGTGTTAAGTGACTCATAAAATTATAAACAAACTTAACCTTTAACCAAGGTAAGGTTCGTTTATTTTTTAAATTTTATTACGTCACTACACTAAAAGGAACCACATGAGACTTTAAAGCTCAAGTGCACAATCTTCTAAGAAAAAAACAACTACTTTTGTTGATTAAACATGTTATATAAACTTTAATTACATGTACAATACAAAAATACAACTTGTTCAGTCATCTGAAGATTGTGGATCACAAATTAATACTGCTTTCTGATAATACTCAGCAACCCGTTTATTTATGTTTTTATCATAATATTTCAAAAAAGTACCCGAATTAGACCACCCTGCAATTTTCAAAATATGTGAAATAGGAACTCTATTTTCTTTAGCTTTTGTCACTGAAGCAGAGCGAGTACTATGACTAGAAAACACTAATATATCAATACCAGCCATTTGCATTACACATTTTATCCACCTACTAATTGTCTCCCTTGAAACACGTTTATGAGGCTTTATGTAACTTATAAACAAAAACACAGTCTCCTTTCTAATGTCTGATGTACGTAGTAAGTATTCTTTCAAACATGTCACTACACATAATCTTCTATCTGGTGGATAAGCACGTAGTTCCACTTCCTGATTAGTTGACCCTGGTCTTGACCGTTTTAAAAGCCCATTTATGCTTACCGGTAATATGTATTTGTCTGTTTACTTTGTGAATATTATCAATAGAAAGCAAATGAAGTGTTTGAGACCTACCAGCAGTAACTAAAGCAATTAACATAGCTAATTTTAATGTTAAATTTTTAAAAGAAATTGAATGAACTGGTGATAGTTTCTTTAAATATTGCAAAACAATATTTACATCCCACTTCTACTCGTTGCCACTGGCAACCTTTGATGAAACTGTCCTGTTCATTTCCAATACATGAATAAAAGTAGCCGTGTATCAGAAATGAACAGTACACTTTCGAAAAGAGTACTGTTCATTTCTGATACACGGCTACTTTTAGACGGTCACAGAAACTTACCAAGCAACAAGAAGCAGACGTATAGTCCGACCCAGATCGCAATGATAACCAGTGTCATACTGCACGAGGCTACTGTACATGAGACAACTAGTCAAAATCATAGTAACAAAACAAACCGGTAGGAACTACATGGCAGTGCAAAAATATATACAATGACATTAAATTAACGTAACAACATATTACGAAAACATTTATTATACATATCAATTGGCATCTATTCCCTAATTTGGTTTGATTTATCACTGAGAACTGCTAAGGAGTTAAAAGGTGCACAGCCCGTATAGAAATCTTAATCCTGGTTGTTATTTCTACGTATGTCGGAAGATAATTAATTTTCAGACTATTACTCGGTATTACCGGTTTAAAACTTTAAAAAGGTGTGTTAATTAACGAGGGTGAAAAACGGTCCGAGAGGTGGGTTAATTAACGCTAGGTGCGTTTTCTGTAGAGGTGTGTTAATTAACCGACCGGTAAAAAATGAATGTCAATGTTGTGTATTGTTTAATTGGAGTGTTTTCTCGCTAGTTGCGATAACTGCACCAAAAGGAGTATAATCAAGGACCAACATGCTTTATCTGACACGTACGTGTTAAATCAAAATTTGAGAAGTAAAACTGTTTAACCGTGCGATTAATCATTCGGCCGTGTGTTTTACGCAGGTCTTTGTAAAATAATGAGGTCTTTAGATAGGCGTGTGTGCTCGCTATGATCTACGTTTCTCTTATGTCTATTGTAGGCCTATTACGTACCATAAATATAAAGTTGCATTTTATGAAATAAAAATATGGATTAATCTATCGTATACGGAAAGGCGAATGTATTGTCATTTATAAATACCAAGCAGTCAACGTGAAATAGAGAGTAAATCCAGCAAAAACGGGCCACAATGCGTAACGTGCATCTTACCTTCAATAGCAATATCCATCAAACTGAAATCTCCTTGTTGATAAATATTACGACACAACAACCAACCGAACAGTGGTAATTCCCACGCAAATGGTATTTAAACTGAAATTATTTTAGCTTTTCACTAAATTTACATTGCATCAATCCAACGATCCTCATTCCAGAACTCATAACTTTCAATAGCCGTTTTTATGCAATTACAGAAGAAACACATACGCCCGAGTTGACACGTAATCATTTTTCGAGACTCCGTAGTAATATTGGATTTCCTGGTTATGTTTTCTTCGTGATCGTAACATATAAAACTACAGGCCAGTTCGTTTCTACAACTATGTTATTAAGCTGGATTGGATTCGAAGAACCCTCGTTCTCCATAAATGATAGCTGCTCGGAATACCTGTTGAGCTCTTATCAGTCTCGCTCAACACCCTCTTTTATAACCCCCTTTTTTTCTGCACGTCCTATAGGCAAACCTTGACTTTCATTTCCAGGCCAAGTGGAATAAACCACCCCATTTCCCCAAGACCAGGGGGAGAATATTGCCTTTTTTGGTCTACTGAAGCATATATCATAAACAGATTGAATTGTATGGATATTTTACCAACATATCACCATTGTTTTACATATAAACATGTCCGCTTTTTTAGTACGTCGGATTTGAACCAACAATTTTTCAAAGACCCAATATAGTAAGTCACGCTACTTATAGATAAAGTTGCATTTAATAAAATAAAAATATTGACCCTAATCTATCGCACGAAATGCAAGAGAATTTAATATTTTGATTGTTGAATTCCCGTCTACTGTGGTTCATTTGGAATGTAAAATATACAACCAATAGCGATATTAATTGAAATTATATATTATCGGCATGACCATGGAATGGGTCGGAAACGTGTGTACAACGAACGAGTCGGAATAGCGAAGATTCTCGAGTGAAAAAACGGTGGTCATTTGTTTCATTACTTCCGCCAAAATGTGCCCAGGTGAACGCTGAGTTTATTAAAAAAAATTAATTATTAAAGTTAAAAACGAAAATCAAAGGTGACAACTTGAAATGACCAAGTGACAAGTAAAAAAATAATTCTAAAAGTTTACAAACATTTCAACGCCTGACTTATTGGAATAAACTGTAACAATTGCCAAATTCTAACCAACTATATCAGCTAGTCCGTAAGTGCACGATTTAACTGTGCCTCGTGTCAACATCAAAGAGCAGAGCTAACTGTGTGTTGTCTGACAACATCAAAGGGCAATTCCGTGTGAAAAGCGTGCATGAATCGACAGTATTGTAAAACAAAGGCTGGATTCACAATCACAGAAACCTATGGTTTCTTAGAAGGCTCTGAGATTTGACAATGGAGATTAGAGTATCAGATAATTAAATTGGAACGAAGTATAAAACACGTTGTATTCATCAAGAAATGAAATGCGTATAAGAACGCATATATATAACTACATGCAGGCCTACACCATGTATAAATCCAAATTAAGACCTACACTTAAAGTTACATTATGGGAGATAAGATAAAGAGCTCTTCATAACTTGTTTAGGGACGCTTTACAAAGTGACAATTTAATCATATAAAAAATATATTAAAAGCCAATATAATTAATTTGTTTTAAATATCCTTTTATTTAGAGAATAAAGATATTTGCAACATCTTAAACTAAGTAAATGGTAGATCATTCCATAAATGGTTAGAGTTAGTTACTGGTTGCAGTAATTTTTACAATACACGCTTCTATATATGTATTCTATTTACATGCCATAAAAGTTTTAAACATAAATTACCTTATTTTTCATTTTGCACGATTTTTTAAGTTATCGAAAACATTTAATTAATAAATCTATAAACAAAATTAACAACTGTAATTCAGACAGCAAATTCTAATACACATTTTAGTTGAAGTAAATAATCCATGTAGCTTGTTGATTAGTTTATTACTTTATGACACCAATCAAGTGTTACGCAACACCTATATAGGTCAACGTTTTCAAACATTCTGATCAATCAACCAAAACAAAAAGATGACAATACTTTCCCCCAGTTTGACTGTATATACAAGATACAAGTGCTTTAATATTGTATTTTAGAAAACGGTAAGAAATATAGGCGGTGTTATTGATGAACTATTTAAATGTTCGCAACACATCCCAAGTATTAATATCGTCTAGTTCTATCGGGAGCAGATTTATAATTTTTGCTGGATTAACGCGACAGATACAATACCATGCTGATTTCTATTTTTCATTTTGGCCCCAACGACTCGGCCTTAAATGCATACTATCAATCGTAAGTCAATATGTGAACTTACGGGAACAAGTTGTTTCGACATCGAGCGGATTCGACACCCACTACTGGAGTTGTTTCAACACCATCTATTTGGGTAAGTTTGAATAGGATTTGATTCGATTGATTATTTAGTGCAGTGTATCAATATCCGTTCTTAAACTTTCATACACTGTTATGTATTAACAGTAGCAAAATTTCGATTTATAGTATTATTATTAATTTGTTCCCGTTATTTGCAAAACATCTCCCCGATGTTGATAATAAATTTGATTTGAATTATTTTTCCGTGCCAGTTGGAAAAATAATTGTCTAAGGTCTAATTGGACTGTGAAGTTTAAATCAAATATTAAATCGAATTAGGAAACAGGTAAATGTATTTTTGCATAAAATTACAATGCTGTTTGTTTCAAATTTGCATTGGACTAATCATGGTCTATCTATTTTGATTTATATTTGATATCTGAGAATGATATCCGACTATCAGAAAAAAAAGTCTTTTAAAAACTGATAACGAGATATATGTTCATTCAGAAAGTATTCAGATATCCTAAATTATTTGCTAGCTATTATAAAAACTTACAACACACACAAACAGGGTAAGCTATATGATCAGCGCTTCCTGAAGAGCTACCAATTTATCAGAATTTTCAAAGAAAAATTGCCAAATGTTATAGTTTATTATTAATATCTTCTCAAATAAAGCAACCGAACGGTTTTCTAATACGTGCGAATAAGCTCGTACACGCCTCTATAAACAGAAGTGTTGCTTTGATCAAGGAGACGTAATTGAGATTGTCGAATCTGCACGGACAATGCATGAACCGGGGAGACGTGAAGTCTGAAATGCCAATGGATGGGTTAACATTGAATTGAATTATATTATTTTTTTTGATCATGAACACAAATAACTTGTGGGAAGTATATTTACGAGAATAAGTATATTTACATACGGTAAAGTTACAAGTTTAGTTCTGGAATGAGGATCGTTGGATTGATGCAATGTAAATTTAGTGAAAAGCTAAAATAATTTCAGTTTAAATACCATTTGCGTGGGAATTACCACTGTTCGGTTGGTTGTTGTGTCGTAATATTTATCAACAAGGAGATTTCTGTTTGCTGGATATTGCTATTGAAGGTAAGATGCACAATTTACGCATTGTGGACCGTTTTTGCTGGATTTACTCTCTATTTCACGTTGACTGCTTGGTATTTATAAATGACATTACATTCGCCTTTCCGTATACGATAGATTATTCCATATTTTTATTTCATAAAATGCAACTTTATATATATGGTACGTAATAGGCCTACAATAGACATAAGAGAAACGTAGATCATAGCGAGCACACCCGCCTATCTAAAGACCTCATTATTTTACAAAGACCTGCGTAAAACACACAAAGGAATGATTAATCGCACGGTTAAACAGTTTTACTCCTCAAATTTTGATTTAACACGTACGTGTCAGATAAAGCATGTTGGTCCTTGATTATACTCCTTTTGGTGCAGTTATCGCAACTAGCGAGAAAACACGCCAATTAAACAATACACAACATTGACATTCATTTTTTACCGGAGGTTAATAAACACACCTCTACAGAAAACGCACCTCGCGTTAATTAACCCACCTCTCGGACCGTTTTTCACCCTCGTTAATTAACACACCTTTTTACAGTTTTAAACCGGTAATACCGAGTAATAGTCTGAAAATTAATTATCTTCCGACATACGTAGAAATAACAACCTGGATTAAGATTTCTATACGGGCTGTGCACCTTTTAACTCCTTAGCAGTTCTCAGTGTATATTAATATGCAAAACATATAAATTAGAATACTGAATAATTATTTTAACTACTTGTGGTGATAGAAGGTGGGGTTCTCTTGCTGGACACTTCACAAGCCTTGAATATGAGCAGGATAAAACAAAAATCGCCTAAAAAGTCATAAACTTTATTACAAATAAATTTCAACGGACGAACCATCCACCGATGCATACTTTCACCAGGAATGACCCGCATTTCCTTTACACTACATTTAATATCACCGCAGCCCTCCACGCCATAGACAAGTAGTTTTGACGATGTGGTCTAAACAAACACGTGACTGTATTAAGCTGGGGGTGTCACAACAAGACGCACGTGTAAATTCTACCATGAAATGTAACATGAGGCACAGAAAGGGATAAATGAAAGAGTAGAAAGTGTTTGTCACTTTTCGGTTGAAACGACTCGATAATAAATACTATTTTTCACATTTTGCTTCACAATACTCGATAGAAATGTGATGTAAGTAACTTATTAGCACCTTTCCTCGGTGTATCGGTGAATATCAGGACAGTTTTGGTCGTGGGCCGCCTCGGCTCAGCCCTCGACCAAAACTGTCCTGATATTCACCGATACACCTCGGAAAGTGTGCTAATAACTATTACTTACATCCCAAATACTTTCACTCCGGGATAAACTTGGTCTCAAATTAAACACACCTTTGAGAAACCCGATGACCGTAGGATGTTTTCCAACTAAAAATCCATCAAAAATTAAACCTATAGCACTTAAAGATTACTGGGCTGTATTTATAGCACTGTATCCAGCTCCATCATCAAATAATTTTGTTAGAAAATCAATAACATTCACTAAAGATACTTGAATTCCACTTTGCTTTTCACAACAGTACAATAACCATTTCTGGATAAAAACTGAATACTGTCCCTTAGTCTTGCTTCTCCAAGACTCCATGATGATTGCGGTAGATCTCTCCGAAAATTCATGCTTTTTAATTGATTCCCTGATAAACGACAAACTATCAGAACAAGTTTTGGTCTCAACGGGTGTGTTCTGATTGTCTGATTTGTTCCCGGAATTGTCAACAAATGTCGCCATTTTGGTAAAATTAGCGGTACACTCACTATCATTTCTAGTAGCTGTGGAAACCAGCACTGCATTGGCCATAATGGAACAATTATTACGCACTCAGTCATGTCTTTCCTTATCTTCTGGAGAACTCTTGGAACCTAACTGAAAGGTGGAAATGCATAACAATAATATTGTGACCAACTAAAAGAAAATGCATTAGTGAAATTTGAGTCTGGATCAGCTCTCCAACTTGCAAAATCAGAAGCTGTGTATTAACTCTTGTTGCAAATAAATCTATATCTGGCGTACCAAATATTTTAACAATTTTATCGAATATTGAAGAGTCCAAATTCCATTCTATCTCATCACTGAATTTCCTGGAGGGTAAGTCGGCTTCACTGGCACTTTTAATCAAATCAGCAGACAGCCAAATTTTTCTTGCAATACACAAAAGCCAAATGTCTAAAGCTAAGGAATTCAAAAGAGAAGATTTGATTCCTCCCATTGAATTAATATAAGCCTGAGCACAAGAGTTATCTATCATGATTTTTACATGTTGATTTTTTAATTTTGAGCAAACTGCTTTTAATGCATAGAAAACAGCTAATAACTCCAAATAGTTATTATGATGAGATTTTTCATCTTCTGTCCAGCGTTCGCACATTTTAACGTTTTCATAACTCAGACCCCACCCTTGGGATGATGAATCTGTATAGATAACTCTGTTCGGCTCTTCAATTACAATATTTCGAGATTGAAATCTTAAATTATTCACCCACCAGTTAAGTTCAGTTTTCATATCTTGAGTTGTCAAAACATTTTTATCAAAATCACCATAATTATCTTTTAGAGCTGCTATCTTCGCAGTTTCTAACTTTCTATAAAACAACTGACCATATTCTACTGCCGAAAAAGTAGAAATAATTTTGTCAATTACCTCAGCTAATTGTCGAATTTTTACTGTTGGTTTATCCCGTAAACTACAACAAGATTTTATAACAGCATTACATTTCTCTTCTGGTAAATAAACTTTCATTGCTGAAGAGTCTATAATGAAACCTAAAAAATGTATTCTTTGACAGGATGTAAAACAGACTTCTTCTCGTGCACTATAAAACCTAACTTTTCAAAAAGATTTTTTGCACAATCTATGTTTTGTTCACATTCAGCATAACTGTCAGACACAAGCAATGAATCGTCTGTGTACCCTACACTTGTGTAGCCACACCTCCTTAATGTTGAGTATACAGGTTTGGTCATTTTAGTAAAATAACGAGGTGCACAAGCAATACCATTGAGTAGGCAGACATACTGATAAGTTTTATTTTCCCAACAAAATCTTAAATATTTTTGATGTTCTTGTGCCATTGGCACAGAATAATAGGCATGACGTAAATCTATAGATGCCAAATAGCAATCAGGTTTAATTAATCTTAAAGCTGACTCAAATGTGTCCATTTTAAAATGGTGGTAAGAAATAAATTCATTAAGTTTTTTGAGATTCAATATCATACGATATTCTGTTGGATTATCTTTTTTGGGCCTAGTGAAAATAGGTGACAGAAATTGACCTTCACAAGGACTAACTTCTTTAATAATACCCATCTTTAAAAATTTGTTAATTTCTCTATCAATTATATCAGTTTCAGTTTTATTAAATTTGCAAGAATAACACAAATTATTTACAGATGGGAACTTTTCAAATTCTATGTGACAGTTTAGATACTATGTGTAACACTTTTGGATCAGAAGTTATGGATTTCCACTCTTCTATAAAATGAGATTGCCTGCCTGCCTTAAACTCATTGGTATTGCATTTTGCTTCATTAAAATATGCACATACCTCATTTATTTGAGATCCGCTTTCAAGTTTTTTGAATCTTTCTTGGAAGCCTTACCAGTGTTATAAGACCATCGACTTCAATTAGATCTTCCACCTCTTCCTCTATATCCACCTCTACCTCTACGAGATCCATGACCTCGATCTCTAAAAAAGCTGTCATAACCACCTCTGGTATTATGAGATGTAAGTTTCTTACCAATCCGATTGATGTCTTGAATTTCTTTGACATTTTTGGTAACATCGTCACCATATAATAAGTCTGTATACGGTACACTTTGTGAACTAAGGTGAAAATAATCTCAGGCGCGGATCCAGAGGGGGGGGTCCCGAAATTTGGAATCATCGGTTTTTGTTACATTGCTCAACAAATTCCCGACCAGTTGATTTACTCTAGTTTTTTGCAATGCGATACAATTGGCAGTTATGTTTATAGATTTAGTTAAGTCAGCTAATTTCTCGTTAGTCAAGCCTTCACGAAAAACGAGATTGACCATATCAGCAAGCCCATAGTCTACCTCAACATCAGTGGTTTCTGAATTTTTATATTTCTTGGCATACAGTGAAAACATACTCTCTGTATCAACTATAGTGATCTGGTCATTATCGTCTGCTGCTTTTGCCTTTTTCGTTGGAGGCTCATCAAGGTTTGTATTTTCAGGCTAATTATCTGAGTTTTCTCTAAGAAGAAGCCCTTCTTCAGCCTCATCATAATCGTAATAATAGAGCTCATCTACCCTTGTCACTCATACTTTTCAACTTTTCTTCTTGTTTGGTCTCAAAAGTGAGTACATCGCTTACACCAACATCTGTTGGCGTCTCATGGTCTTGTTTTGACTTAGAAGTTTTACAAGACTTTTTTGAAGCCTTTTTTGAAGTGTAACCTTTTTCACACAAGTTAATATTAGAAGTAGTAGCCACGCCACTACTTGTTTCTAGACTTATTTGTGAGCTAGTTGAAGGGCCTCTATCAAGCACGTTACTCATACTCATGTTGTTGTTGTTAGTTTCCGCCATTGAATAATAATAATGGTAACCTAAACAACAAACAAACGACAACTGGATTATTACCTCGTAACAATCTAACACAAACTACTATTACCTCGTAATAATAAATGATAACGGCAAATACATGTATATTAAACTAGAATACTCTAGAAGTATATTCACCTCTAATAGGTGAATAATATCTACTTACATGTAGAGGAAGACAAACACAAAACGTGTCATGTCTCCGAACACAAGGCACGAACACATGCGTGCGCACATCTCATAAATGGTTCCTTTTAGTGTAGTGACGTAATATAATTGACCGATTGGTAAAAAATAGGTTGCCAGGCAACGAAACATACGCCCACACAGCAGCTAAATCGTCCGGGCAGTCAACAAGAGTTATCGCGTATAAAGTAATTATCAGAAAATCATTAGAATTTGTTTGGTTTTTATAAAGTTCTGCTCTATGCTAATGTAAAGTATACGAATCATTTAATATTATGGAATAAGCTGTCACCTCCACTGGATACGAAACATTCAATATTATAGCGACTTTTCTTACAATCAGACTCCATAATTCAGGAAGTTACGATCAGATATGTCCAAATATCGACAGGAACCAAGATCTTTATGTTATAAACATGTATTTCAAGTTTCATCAAAATCAGTTCAAAATTGTGACCTCTATAGGGTCCACAACCTTGATATAACATATTTTCACACTATTCGTGTACAAACAGCGGCCATTTTGTCCGTCAATTTTGGTCCAATTTTCACGAAATTCCACATCATCTTTTATAACAATGTAACGGTGATATAATCAAACGTTTTTTAAATCGGATAATAATTTTGACCTACAGAGGGGCCACAAACTAAAAAAGGCAATTTTTCGGTCAATCACGGGACATATTTCAGGAAGTTACGATCAGATGGGCGCAAATATAGAAAGGATCCAAGATCTTTGGGTTATAAACATACATGTAAAGTTTCATCAAAATCGGTTCAAAATTGTGACCTCTATAGCTTGATATAACATTTTTTCACACTATTCGCGTGCAAACGGCGGCCATTTTGTCTGTCAAATTTGGTCCGATTTTCACGAAATTCGATGTCAACCTCCATTACCATGTAACGGTGGTATAATCAAACGTTTTTTTAAATCGGATAACAATTTTGACCTCCAGAGGGACCACAAGCTAAAAAGGGCGATATTTTGGACAATCAGGGGCCATAATTCAGGAAGTTACGATCCGATGGGCGCAAATATTGAAAGAAACCAAGACCTTTGGGTTATAAACATACATGTCAAGTTTCATGAAAATCGGTTCAAAATTGTGACCTCTATAGGGTCCACAACCTTGATATAACATTTTTTCACATTATTCGCGTACAAACGGCGGCCATTTTGTCTGTCAATTTTGGTCTGATTTTCACGAAATTCAAACTCAACCCCCAAAACTATCTAACGGTGATATAATAAAACGTTTTTTTGAATCGGATAACAATTTTGACCTCCACAGGGAACACAAGCTAAAAAGTGTGACTTTTCGTACAATCAGGGGCCATAATTCAGGAAGTTACGATCAGATATGTCCAAATATCGAAGGAACCAAGATCTTTATGTTATAAACATATGTTTCAAGTTTCATCAAAATCAGTTCAAAATTGTGACCTCTATAGGGTCCACAACCTTGATATAACATTTTTTCACACTATTCGCGTACATACGGCGGCCATTTTATCTGTCAATTTTGGTCCGATTTTCACGAAATACGAACTCAACCCCCATAACTATGTAACGGTGATATAAGCAAACGTTTTTTTGAATCAGATAGCAATTTTGACCTCCACAGGGAACACAAGCTAAAAAGTGTGATTTTTCGGACAATCAGGGGCCATAATTCAGGAAGTTACAATCAGATATGCGCAAATATCGAAAGGAACCAAGATCTTTCGGTTATAAACATGCATTTCAAGTTTCATGAAAATCGGTTCAAAATTGTGACCTCTATAGGGTCCACAACCTTGATATAACATATTTTCACACTATTCGCGTACAAACGGCGGCCATTTTATCTGTCAATTTTGGTCCGATTTTCACGAAATACGAACTCAACCCCCATAAGTATGTAACGGTGATATAATCAAACGGTTTTTTGAATCGGATTACAATTTTGACCTCCACAGGGAACACAAGCTAAAAAGGGTGATTTTTCGGACAATCAGGGGCCATAATTCAGGAAGTTACGATCCAATATGCGCCAATATCGAAAGGAACCAAGATCTTTTGGTTATAAACATGCATGTCAAGTTTCATTGAAATCGGATCAAAATTGTGACCTCTACACTGTTCACAAGCTAAAAACGTGATTTTTCGTACAATCAAGGGCCATAACCCATGAAGTTACAGTCCGATACATGCCATTATCGAAAGGAACCGAGATCTTAGGGTGATAAACCTATATTTTAAGTTTCATTGAAATCGGATAAAAATTGTGACCTGTAGACTGTTCACAAACAATTGTGGACAGACGGACGGACGGACAGGGGCGACGACAATATACGTCCACATAAAAATGTGGGCGTATAAAAATGAATGTCAATGTTGCGTATTGTTTAATTGACGTATTTTCTTGCTAGTTGCTATAACTGCACCAAAAGGAGTATAATTAATAAAGGACCAACATGCTTTATCTGGCACGTACCTGTTAAATCAAAATTTGAGAATTAAAACTGTTTTACCGTGCGGTTAATCATTCGGCCGTGTGTTTTACGCAGGTCTTTATAAAATGAAGAGAGGTCTTTAGATAGGCCTATGTTCTCGCGATTATCTACGTTTGCCTTATGTCTATTGTAGGCCTATTATCACTAGGGACCGGGAATCTTCTAGTTTTTACGAAAAAAGGTAAGAAACTACCCTTATCATCTAGAATCTAAAACACGTCAAGATTATGTTAAATACCGTCAAGATTCATCAAAAACCGCCCAGTTTGTGCTACTGTGTAGATTTAGAAACACCGTCTAGTTTTGTCTTCGATCGTCTACTTTACGACCGTCCAGTTTCTCGGGATGTTTTAGATTTGAAAGGGGTTTAGTTTTTAGACAGGCCTTATTTTCTCGGACGTTGTCTAGAAATGAACAGAGTGTTGAATTACTAACGGCGTTTAGTTTTTACGCCAAATTACCACTTTACCGAGAGCCGTCTAGAAACTTACGGGTGATTAGAAATGCAATGCTGTTTTCTTTTCATGTATTTTAATTAGTTTGCCGGGTGTCATCTAGAAAACGTACGGCGTTTGTTTTAGTGTAAAATATTTAATTTCTATCTCCCAATTTTAGAAACTATGTTCCGATTTAGAATCTTAGCATAGTGTCTAAAATTCTCGAATGAATTGCATATTTGTTGAATATCTTCTGTATTACCGACGTCCGTTGGGAAACGTCCATTTGCAATGAATTGACAATTTTCCCGGCGTAAATAAAACTCAACAATTTATTTATTAGAAATTAACGAAACAAATGGACATATATCTTGTTTCTTATAATCTTGTTTTCTGGGTTTTTTACCCGCTCCAGCCATCAATAACAAATGTATTTGTGAATTTACAAATTAATGCGTGCAGTACTATTTCGACCACGAAAGACGTAATTGTCGACATTTATCAAGGCTCATTTGGGGGACTGTTTTCGTCAACATTTATTTTTGTATCCCGTGGAAATGTTGAAGAAATGCAGAAGGAGGAGAATTGTTAACAGGCACAGTTTTCCCCCATTGACACGGACTTGGACCGCAAATCGTATCTAAATATATTTCTTACCTGGGTCGTAATATATCATCACTAATAGATAAATCACATTGCTATTTATCTTATGTTCCTTATGTCATTCACTTTTATCACGAACCGTTATTTCATTTTATGTATATTGCCATTTATTTTCAGGCGCGGATCCAGAGGGGGGGGGGGGGGGGGGGGGGGGTCCAGGGGGCCGGACCCCCCCCCCCCCCCCCCCCTGCTCAGACTTGAAAATTTTTTATGCGATTTTATTGGCGATTTAGACCTGTAATTTTGGAATTTACCTTCCGGAAATACGTCAGAATGAACCAAATTGAATCTAATTTACCAAATTTTTCTGGGGGAGGTTAATCGGTTGAGCGCAATTAGTTAAGCAATTATCAAACCTAGACCCCTCCCTGCAAAAAATCCTGGATCCGTACCTGATTTTATGTTACTTATGTCATATATCATGTATATGAATTGTATGCAGCCCGTAATGGGTGTTATGATACAATAAAATCTTATCTTATCTTATCTTATCTTGTCATACCTAATAATATGATGATAAAAAATCGTCCACAAGCTTTTGAGCGGCCTTGTAAATAAATAAAGTAAATCATGCAGACCTACCGCACGATCCAGTCATTGTTTTACAATTCAGACTGTCGATTCATGCACGCTTTTCACACGGAATTGTTCTTTGATGTTGATAGATGACACACAGTGACGTCGCCAATACAGGAGATATTTATAAAATATAACGGCGACGAAACTTACAGGTTGTCATTAGTTGCGAGATTTTTTGGTTTTATAATTTTGTTTTCGATATAGATTAGAGCATCTGATATCAATCGAGATTAAAATACATCGGATAATCAAAATGAGGTTGGACCGGATATCGGTAAATATCGAAACGATGTTCCGATTTAGAATCTTAGCATCGTGTCTAAAATTCTCGAATGAATTGCATATTTAATTTGTTGAATATCATCTGTATTGCCGACGTCACTGTGTGTCATCTATCAACATCAAAGAACAATTCCGTGTGAAAAGCGTGCATGAATCGACAGTATGAATTGGAAAGTCATATCGCCGACAATAACATATAATTATATTTTGAACTGTGCCTGTTAAAGGGACAATAACATTCTTGCTGGCTTGGTAGCTCCAGAAAATAAATAATACCCTTATTCTAAGTACTAGATGTTTAAATGTCCTACCTGTTGTGTAAATTATCCATTACAACCTATTTTACTTGTCCAGAGGGTTCGAAAATATTTTAAAATCCAAGTCACATTTGAAAAGGTTTACGTTAGACTTTTCAAATCCATTGGTTGCATTTTTCCAATTTTTTAAAATAGGTGTGTTAAGATGAAATTTATATCATCATTTAATTGGAATATTCTAAAATAATACGATTTGTTGACTAGAATGAAGATTGGGACATATTTTTCAGTTACAACAAGAGTGTTATTGGGGCTTTAACAATTCCCCTCCTTCTGCATTTATTCAACATTTCCACGGGATACAAAAATAAATGTTGACGAAAACAGTCCCCCGAATGCGCCTTGATAAATGTCGACAATTACGTCATTCGTGGTCGAAATAGTACTGCACGAATTAATTTGTAAATTCACAAACACATTTGTTATTGACGGCTGGAGCGGGTAAATAACCCAGGAAACAAGATTATAAGAAACAAGATATACGTCCATTTGTTTCGTTAATTTCTAATAAATAAATTGTTGAGTTTTATTTGCGCCAGGAAAATTGTCAATTCATTGCAAATGGACGTTTCCCAACGGACGTCGGCAATACAGAAGATATTCAAAAAATATGCAATTCATTCGAGAATTTTAGACACTATGCTAAGATTCTAAATCGGAACATAGTTTCTAAAATTGGGAGATAGAAATTAAATATTTTACACAAAAACAAACGCAGTACGTTTTCTAGATGACACCCGGCAAACTAATTAAAAGACATGAAAAGAAAACAGCATTGCATTTCTAATCACCCGTAAGTTTCTAGACGGCTCTCGGTAAAGTGGTAATTTGGCGTAAAAACTAAACGCCGTTAGTAATTCAACACTCTGTTCATTTCTAGACAACGTACGGGAAAATAAGGCCTTGTCTAAAAACTAAACCCCTTTCAAATCTAAAACATCCCGAGAAACTGGACGGTCGTAAAGTAGACGATCGAAGACAAAACTAGACGGTGTTTCTAAATCTACACGGTAGCACAAACTGGGCAGTTTTTGATGAATCTTGACGGTATTTAACACATTCTTGACGTGTATTAGATTCTAGATGATAAGTGTAGTTTCTTACCTTTTTTCGTAAAAACTTGAAGATTCCCGGTCCCTAGTGTATATATGTACCATATATATAAAGTTGCATTTTATGAAATAGAAAAATGAATTTATCTATCGTATACGGAAAGGCGAATATAATGTTGTCATTTATAAATACCAAGTAGTGAGCACCAAAATCGAATATCAGTACGTGAATAAAGGGAGTAAATCCAACAAAAACGTGCCACAATGCGTAAATTGTGCATACCAACAATAGCAATATCCATAAAACAGAAATCTCCATGCATGCCATGTTGGTAAATAATGCGACACAACCAACCGAACAGTGGTAATTCCCCTGCAATGGTGTTTGAACTAAAATTACTTTAGCTTTTCACTAAATTTACATTGCATACGCTCCAACTATCCTAATTCCAGAACTAAACTTGTAACTTTACCGTTATGTAAATATACTTATTCTCGTAAATATACCTAATCTCGTCTCCCTGCAAGTTATTATTGTCCCCCGCCTTTCGATGAACATTTTCCGCTTAGGGTAAGCAGAGATAAGCAATTTGATTGGTTGATGCTTTGGGACACGATAACTTTAGTTCTAATTAAGTGAGAGTGATGAAACTTGGTGTATAGTTTAATTACAGTAATACCTTGACTAAGTTCGATAATGAGCATTTTCTGCTCAGGGTAAACAGAGCGATATGCAATTTGATTAGTCGAGACTTTGGAACACAATAACTCTCTTCCTAATTGAGCTAGAATGTTCAAACTTGGTGTATGTGTTTATTAGGTCAATGTCTTGATGGAGTTCGAAGATGAGCATTTTCCGCTTAGGGTAAGCAGAGATAAGCAATTTGATTGATTCATGCTTTGGGACACGGTAACTTTTGTTCTAATGGAGTGATGAAACTTGGTGTATAGTTTCATTACAGTAATACCTTGACTAAGTTCGATAATGAGCATTTTCTGCTCAGAGTAAGCAGAGCGATACGCAATTTGATTGGTCGAGACTTTGGAACACAATAACTCTCCTCCTAATTGAGTTAAAATGTTCAAACTTGGTGTATATGCTTATTAGGTCAATGCCTTGATGGAGTTCGAAGATGAGCATTTTCTGCTTAGGGTAGGCAGAGATAAGCAATTTGATTGGTTGATAATTGGGACAAGATAACTTAGGTTCATCTTGATTGATGATTTTTATGCCAATACAATGACTGCATTCTCATTCAGTAATGGATTCGACAGTAACAGTGTATAGAAACGATTGACTCGGACACAAGGGCCCTTTCCCTTGGCCAGAGGGGCTCTTTTGTCAAGCGTGGGGGCCCTTTTGTCTGCCTTTAGGGTCCCCCTAACTAGGGTACATTTTCATTTTTCTCCCCCGCCTTTCGAAGAAAGTTGGGGGACTATTAAAATGGGTTCGTCCGTCCGTCTGTCCGTCCGTCCGTCCGTCCGTCTGTCTGTCTGTCTGTCCGTAATTTAGTAACGAACGTTGAATTGGCATTTATTGTTCCTGAATTTCGGAGTTTATTTAAAACTTGGCAGAGATCAGAATTATGTTCGGCTTGTGTGCGATCGAGTTGAACGATATCATCGATGAAAGAAATTACTCTCTTTAAATCGCAAAAATCAGTAACAACGCCAAACCAAAACATATTTGTTTGAAACAAAATAAACCGCCATGTATTATATATAAAGGCAGTAAAATCACATACAGCAAATGGCAAACGACGTAGCTTTTACTGAACAACAGGTTTAACATCAGGTTTAACCTTAACCTTATGTACAAAATCTTTAACATTACCCAATAAGTTATTACTAACCAATTCTGGAAAATCAATAACATTTGTGACCGGTGACAGCCAAATGAGTCACTTTTGGTAAAAATAATCTTTTCTCAAGTTCTGCAACAATCGCGCCATGACTCTATTTCAGCTTTGTTTTTGCATAATTTTTATACGCCCACATTTTCATGTGGACGTATTATGTCGTCGCCCCTGTCCGTCCGGACGTCCGTCCGTCCACAATTTGTTTGTGGACTCTCTACAGATCACAATTCTTATCCGATTTTGACGAAACTTGAAATATAGGTTTATCCCCAAAAGATCTCGGCTGCTTTCGATATTGGCATGTATCGGATGAAAACTTCATGGATTATGGCCCCTGATTGTACGAAAAATCACGTTTTTAGCTTGTGGACCCTATAGAGGTCACAATTTTGAACCGATTTTGATGAAACTTGACATGTATGTTTGTAACCCAAAGATCTTGGTTCCTTTCGATATTTGCAGCTATCGGAATGTAATTTCCTGAATTATGGCCCCCGATTGTCCGAAAAATCACCCTTTTTAGCCTGTGGTCCCTCTGGAGGTCACAATTATTATCCGATTTAAAAAGATAGGCTGGCACTGCCAGGCAGGATACGCCCACATTTTCGAGAGATGGATAGAGAACAAGCAATACCGAAAGTGATTTTTCCTACATCATTAAGTTAGAATTTGATATGTGCAAATATTGAAATGAATTAAGATATTTGGGTTATAAAGGTTCATTTCAGTAGGCTTCAAATTCGACTGGGGATCATGTTGCTAAGTGGGTAAGATGCTGGCTTGGTTGCCTTGAGGTTTGGTGTTTGATCCCTGCATTGGGTGACAAAGTTCATCTAGATTTTCTAGCGTGGTTTCCCCTTGTTCGTGATTAAGGATGGATGGCCTGACAAGAACAGCTGTCAATTTTAGTCCGATTTTCACAAAATTCGACCTCAACCTTCATTACGATGTAACAGTGATATAATCAAACGATTTTTTAAATGGGATAATAATTCTGACCCCAGAGGGACCACAAGCTAAAAAAAAGGTCATTTTTCGTACAATCAGGGGCCATAATTCAGGAAGTTACGATCCAATGGGCGCAAATATCAAAAAGAACCAAGATCTTTGGGTTATAAACATGCATGTCATGTTTCATCAAAATCGGTTCAAAATTGTGACCTCTATAGGGTCCACAACCTTGACATAACATACTTTCACACTTATCGCGTACAAACGGCGGCCATTTTGTCTGTCAATTTTGGTCCGATTTTCACCTCTATCTTCATTACCATGTAACGGTGATATAATCAAACGTTTTTTTAAATCGGATAATAATTTTGACCTCCAGTGGGACCACAAGCTAAAAAGGGTGATTTTTCGTACAATCAGGGGCCATAATTCAGGAAGTTACGAATCAATGAGCGCAAATATCGAAAGGAACCAAGATCTTCGGGTTATAAACATGCATGTCAAGTTTCATCAAAATCGGTTCAAAATTGTGACCTCTATAGGGTCCACAACCTTGATATAACATATTTTCACACTATTCGCGTACAAACGGCGGCCATTTTCTCCGTCAATTTTGGTTCGATTTTCACGAAATTTGACCTCAGCCTTCATTACCATGTAACGGTGATATAATCAAACGTTTTTTTTAAATCGGATAATAATTTTGACCTCCAGAGGGACCACAAGCGAAAAAGGGCAATTGTTCGGACAATCAGGGGCCATAATTCAGGAAGTTACGATCCGATTGGTGCAAATATCGAAAGGAACCAAGATCTTTGGGTTATAAACATACATGTCAAGTTTCATCAAAATTGGTTCAAAATTGTGACCTCGATAGGGTCCACAACTTGATATAACATATTTTCACACTATTCGCGTACAAACGGCGGCCATTTTGTTTGTCAATTTTGGTCCGATTTTCATGAAATTTGAACTCAACCCTCATTACCATGTAACGGTGATATAATCAAACGGTTTTTTTAAATCGGATAATAATTTTGACCTCCAGAGGGACCACAAGCTAAAAAGGGTGATTTTTCGGATAATCAGGGTCCATAATTCCGGAAGTTACGATCCGATGGGCGCAAATATCGAAAGGAACCAAGATTTGGGGGTTATAAACATGCATGTCAAGTTTCATCACAATCGGTTCAAAATTGTGACCTATAGGGTCCACAAGCTAAAAACATGATATTTCGTACAATCAGGGGCCATAATCCATGAAGTTCTTATCCGATACATGCCAATATCGAAAGGAACCGAGATCTTATGGGGATAAACCTATATTTCAAGTTTCGTCAAAATCGGATAAGAATTGTGACCTGTAGAGAGTCCACAAACAAATTGTGGACGTCCACATGAAAATGTTGGGCGTATAAAAACGTTTGATTATATCACCGTTACACCCTAAGAAAGGTTGAGTTTGAATTTCGGGAAAATCGGACCAAAATTGACCGACAAAATGGCCGCCGTTTGTACGCGAATACTGTTAAAAAATGGTATATCAAGGTTGTGGACCCGGTGGAGGTCACAATTTCAATTTGATTTTGATGAAACTTGAAATTCATGGTAATAACCCAAAGATCTGGGTTCCTTTCAATATTTGCGCATTATCGGATCGTAACTTCCTGAATTATGGCCCCTGATTATATGCAAAATCGCCTTTTTATACGCCCACATTTTTATGTGGACGTATATTGTCGTCGCCCCCGTCCGTCCGTCCGTCCACAATTTGTTTGTGGACCCCTCTACAGGTCACAATTCTTATCCGATTTTGACGAAACTTGAAATATAGGTTTATCCCCAAAAGATCTCGGCTGCTTTCGATATTGGCATGTATCGGATGAAAACTTCATGGATTATGGCTCCTGATTGTACGAAAAATCACGTTTTTAGCTTGTGGTCACAATTTTGAACCGATTTTGATGAAACTTGACATGCATGTTTATAACCCAAGGATCTTGGTTCCTTTCAATATTTGCGCCTATCGGAATGTAATTTCCTGAATTATGGCCCCTGATTGTCCGCAAAATCACCCTTTTTAGCTTGTGGTCCCTCTGGAGGTCACAATTATTATCCGATTTAAAAAACTGTTTGATTATATCACCGTTACACCCTAAGGAAGGTTGAGTTCGAATTTCGGGAAAATCGGACGAAAATTGCCATACAAAATGGCCGCCGTTTGTACGCGAATACTGTTTAAAAATGGTATATCAAGGTTGTGGACCCTGTAGAAGTCACATTTTTTATTCGATTTTGATGAAACTTGAAATTCATGGTTATAACCCAAAGATCTTGGTTCCTTTTGATATTTGCGCATATCGGAACGTAACTTCCTGAATTTTGGCCCCTGATTATATAGCAAAATCGCCTTATTTTAGCTTGTGGTCCCTCTGGTGGTCACAATTATTATCCGATTTACTAAAACGGTTGATTATATTACCGTTACACCGTAAGGAAGGTTGAGTTCGAATTTCGGGAAAATCGGGATAAATTGCCATACAAAATGGCCGCCGTTTGTACGCGAATACTGTTAAAAAATTGTATATCATGGTTGTGGACCCTGTAGAGGTCACAATTTTAATTCGATTTTGATAAAACTTGAAATGCCTGGTTATAACCCAAAGATCTTGGTTCCTTTCGTTATTTGCGCATATCGGATCGTAACTTCCTGAATTATGGCCCCTGATTGTCCGAATAATCGCCTATGGTCCCTCTGGAGGTCACAATTATTATCTGATTTGAAAAAACGTTTTACTCTATCACCGTTACACCCTACATAAGGTTGAGTTTGAATTTCGAGAAAATTGGACTATAATTGCCAGAAAAAATGGCCGCCATTTGTACGCGAACAGTGTAAAAATATGGTATGTCAAAGTTGTGGACCCTGTAGAAGTGACAATTTTAATTCGCTTTTGATGAAATCTGAAATGCTTGTTTATAACCTAAAGATCTTTATTCTTTTCAATATTTGCGCATATCAAATCGTAACTTAATGAATTATATGGCCTTTGATTGTAGGAAAAATCACTTTCGGTATTGCTTGTTCTCTGTCTATCTCTCGAACAATTATTATATGATTTAAAAAAAAACTCTGATTATATTACTGTTGCACCGTAAGGAAGGTTGAGTTCGAATTTCATGAAAATCGTACCAAAATTGCCGGACGAAATGGTCACCATTTGTACGCGAATAGTGTAAAAATATGGTATATCATGGTTGTGGACTCTCTACAGGTCACAATTCTTATCCGATTTTGACGAAAAGTAGCATTTCTAGGTTGTGTACCGTCAAACCATAATCATTGTCGGCTTCGAATTTCATGAATATCAGACTGGAACTGACCAACAAAATGGCTGCTCCCAATACAGTATGAAATACAGGACTTAATGATGTAGGAAAAATCACTTTCGGTATTGCTTGTTCTCTATCCATCTCTCAAAAATGTGGGCGTATCCTGCCTGGCAGTGCCAGCCTATCTTTTTAGCTTGTGGTCCCTCTGGAGGTCACAATTATTATCGGATTTAAAAAAACGTTTGATTATATTACCGTTACACCGTAAGGAAGGTTGAGTTCGAATTTCGGGAAAATCAGACCAAAATTGCCATACAAAATGGCCGCCGTTTGTACACGAATACTGTTAAAAAATGGTACATCAAGGTTGTGGACCCTGTAAAGGTCACAATTTTAATTCGATTTTGATGAAACTTGAAATTCATGGTAATAACGCAAAGATCTTGGTTCTTTTCGATATTTGCGCATATCGGATCGTAACTTCCTGAATTATGGCCGCTGGTTATACGCAAAATCCCCCTTTCTTTAGCTTGTGGTCCCTCTGGAGGTCACAATTATTATCTGATTTAAAAAAACGTTTGATTATATCACCGTTACACCGTAAGGAAGGATGAGTTGGGATTTTGGGAAAATCGGACCAAAATTGACAGACAAAATGGCCGCCGTTTGTACGCGAATACTGTTAAAAAAATGGTATGTCAAGGTTGTGGACCCTGTATAGGTCACAATTTTAATTCGATTTTGATGAGGAAGGTTGAGTTCTAATTTCGTGAAAATCGTACCAAAATTGCCGGACAAAATGGTCGCCGATTGTACGCGAATAGTGTAAAAATATGGTATATCATGGTTGTGGACTCTCTACAGGTCACAATTCTTATCCGATTTTGATGAGAAGTCACATTTCTAGGTTGTGTACCGTCACACCATAATCAATGTCGGCTTCGAATTTCATGAATATCAGACTGGAACTGACCAACTAAATGGCTGCTCCCAATACAGTATGAAATACAGGACTTAATGATGTAGGAAAAATCACTTTCGGTATTGCTTGTTCTCTATCCATCTCTCGAAAATGTGGGCGTATCCTGCCTGGCATTGCCAGCCTATCTTTAGAATTTTTACGCAATCTTTACATTTTATATATCATTGTAAATCTTATAACACGTACTTTCTGAATATATGCATAATTCAAATATTGTTTTTTACCCCAATTGACTCATTTGGCTGTCACCGGTCACGTTTGGATCAGTAGATAGATGTACATTGGTTGTAACTGTACTCACGTCAATAAAAAAAAAAGTACTAGAAGATTCAGATTTACTATGTGGAGTGTACTGGACATTAGCAGATGGAAGCGATCGAAATTTATGTTGAAATTCTGTAGATTTCTTCTCTCTACTAGTCTTAGCTCAAACTGATCCCGCAGTGAATATTCGCTTGGCCGCTACAATCACTGATAAGCATGACATCAACGAGGCTTAATGAGTACGGCATATAAACTTTTTTACTCCGACAAATTAAATTCTCAAACATTTTTTTGAGGTAAAAGAAAAATAAATAAAGACATTTCAAGTATATGTAGTTAAAAAATATTTCCCATTTAGTGTAAATGGGTATTAAAATGAGTAAAATGCATCATTTTGCCTGAAGCAGTTAGGTGTTAAGTAAACATTGCACGAGCCGATGAGACAATGACTACCGCCGCGTGCAGTCAACGCACGTGTTGTGGACAGTCATCTGTTACAGAGATAATTCGTAAGTAAATCTCTGTGAAACAGATTGGTATGGCATATTAACTTTTTTACTCCGACAAATTAAATTCTCAAACATTTTTTTGAGGTAAAAGAAAAATAAAGACGTTTGAAGTATTTGTAGTTAAAAAATATTTCCTATTTAGTGTAAATGGGTATTAAAATGAGTAAAATGCATCATTTTGCCCGAAGCAGTTTAGGTGTTAAGTAAACATGGCACGAGCCGTTGAGCCAATGACTATCGCCGCGTGCAGTCAACTCACGTGTTGTGGACAGTCATCTGTTATAGAGATAATTCGTAAGTAATTCTCTGTGAAACAGATTGGTCTTAGCAATCTTAGCACAATTTGGTTGAAAGGATGGTGGAGTGTATTGTTGAGTTGAACGATTAAAAGATTTAGCTTCACGCACCGCCGTCCGAACTTGTGTAGCTACTTTTATAAGTAGGCGTTCACGTATACATGAGAAACTGGTCTCGTATGTTATCAACACCCTGTGTACCAAATAAGCAGTTGGATGAAAGGTCACGAAGTGTAGCAACATATGCGAGAATGAACTCCTGGGCAGTTGAGCCCGGTTTCGGAAACGATAACGTTCTGCTACAATGTTGATTCTAGGTCGAAAATGATGACGTAATTTGTTGAATGTAGACATCTTCATTATAACTTTCATGATCGCGTGGGAAATCTTGCAAGTTGTAAAATATTCTCTGATCAGCTTCACCACCAATAGAATGTAATAAAATTGCTTACATACGTTCAGAATTTAGTTATTGAATCCAGAAGCTACTATGTAATTTTTTGAAAACAATCTTTCCCTCTGTATCCAAGGCATAACCAAATTGCCGGGATTGGTTTCAAAAGTTGGCGGCTGTGAAATCGATGAAAATTGGGCTGGAATTTCCATTGGAACAGGAAAATTTTCATTCTCTGCCATTAAGTTGATTATTCAGTTTTTCCTCGTCGCCAAATATGGTATGGATGTATGGAACACAGACGACATTTATTCTTCGACATAATATTCATAGGCTAATAGATGGCTCCAACATGTAGGCCTACATCACAACCGGAATACAGTCACTAATAATAATTGTAGTTATCTCCCATATATCATTATGAAATGAAATAAATTAGGCGCGATAGAGAAACAATAATATAAAGAGAGAAGTGTGTATATATAAGTAAACAAGAGTGGTTGTTGATGCATGTGCAAAGAAAAATAAAATAATAATTTGAAATTAAAAAATTAAAAAATAAAAAAATATAAAATATTTAATCATGAAAGATATCCTAATATATCGATATAAACTGAAAATCAAGGATTGTGAATTATATCTCCTGGCTGTAAAAAACTGGTTAAGTACTGAAAAGAAACAAATATAAAAAAATAAAAAAAATAAAAAAATGTATGATTAGATTATGTAAAAAATGCCCCCCAAAAACTGGATAAGCACTGAAAGAGGACAAAAGTATTGGAATTAATAAGCTGCAAGTCCTGAAGGGTAAAACCTATTATTACAGTATAAATCTGGAAGAAAGAAACCGTAAATATATTATTTCCACGTATTAAAGGTCAATACATATTAACTATATTTGACTGTAAAACTGGATAATTACTGCAAACCAAGATATGTAAAGTGTATAACTAAGACTGTGGAACTGGATATTCACTGGAATAAATTAATTCAGAAAGCTGAAAATGATGAAAGAAACCTATTTTTAGACTTTAACATGGTGGGGGGGACATTAAATATATTCTTCCAATAAATTGAAACCAATAAATGTGAAAAATTATCCTCCGACTGTCAAAATTGGATAAGCGCTGCAAGTTAAGGTATGTGCATTGTGTAATTAGACTGTGGAAACCGGATAAACACTGAAATAGAAATAAAGTATTAGAATTAATGTATAAGTTGGTCATAGGCCCTTGGTATAAATAGTCCAACATCCCGGTTTATCTTGGACTTGATCCGTTTTATATTGATGGCCTCAAGAAGTTTCCTGGTTTTCTTCTGATGATGATGTACTGCAAGGGTTCTGGTTTGGTCCCACAGGATTGTATGACTTGTGCTCTTTTATTCGTACATCAAGTGGACGCTTCGTTTCCCCCAAATATTTTTCGAGGCATGAGCATGTTATTTCGTAAATGCATCCTTTTGACGGTGGGGAGTTGGTTTGTGTTGATCTACCATTGGCTTGCAGTAAATTTTGTATGGTTCTGCCGCTAGAGAAGGTCACGTCTATGCCCACTTCTTTTTTCATCAACCTTCTGATCTGGTAGGAGATTTTGCCGTGGAACGGGATGATTATTCTGATTCCGGAGTGGTCAGTATTTGGTGTTCTTGGCTTGTGTTCGTTCTCTATGGTGGTGGTGATGACGTCATTAACTAGTTGGGTGGGGTAACTGTTGTTGTTTATGAAGACTTTCCTTAAATGCTCTAATTCTGCAGGTAAATTTCCTTCATCACATATCTTGGTGGCGCGTCTGGTTAGAGTGGTGATGATGGATTTCTTAATTTGATGCGAATGATTTGAATTATAGTGAATATATTGATCAGTGTGAGTTGGTTTTCTGTAAACAGCGGTGGAGAATTTGTTATCAGATTTAGTCACTAAGGCCCATATTCTCGAAAGTGGATTAGTGCTAATCATAGATTTAATCTCTGACTTTTCGACCAGCGATATTTTGAAAGGCTGATTAAATTTCAAGCTGAGATTTTTATAAACTTTGATTAGCCTAATCATTGAGTTATCATTGTTCGAGAATACCATAAAATGTGGTATTCTCGAATGTTGACTTGTACTTAATCATTGACTAAATCGCCCCAATATTTAGTCATCTCAGGGGGGTAGTTTAAGGAAAGATTAAGTGCATGCATATGCAATTATACTGTATTGAATATTATAGAAATTTTTATTTTTCATTGAATTCAGACACATTACACTTATATTTCGCCTCAAAAGTAACGAATTTGCATTTATCGTAAATTTTGTTGAATTTTTTTTTTTTATATATATATATATATATATATTTAACATTCTCTATAATATAAAATATAATTATGTGCACTTAGACAAAATGAATAAAATACAAAATACAAATAATTTTTAGAAGTGTTAAAAATCTTTTAACAAAAGGAATTGTAAAGAGCAGAACAAATCAAACTCTTGGCACAAAAGGGAACCCACAGCATCTAAATCGTCCGGGCAGTCAACAATGGTTGTCAGTAATGAAAACGTTTACGAATCTAAAATCTGAGTACGATTAGCAACCTATTAAGTAATTATCAGAAATCAATAGAATTTGTTTGGTTTCTAGTTCTGCCCTCAGCGAACATTTACTATGCAAAACGTAATAGGCCTCCTCCTCTCAGTTACTTAAATACTGTGTATAAATTTCAAGTCAATCGGATATTAACTTTAGAGTATCTTGAAGGTTTTTCAAAGTGATCAGCCTGTCCAACCCCGTGGGTTTTCTCCGGGACCTCCGGTTTCCCTCAACAGCTAAAGACCCCTACGCGCAAGCGAATTATTGAAATAAAAAAATTTAACCATATGTTAGTTTGTGTCGAGTGGACATTAAACCCCATTTCTCTCTGGAAATCAATAGGCTTACTCATCTGAAGACCTTGGACATTGTGTATAAAACTAAAGTCAATTGAAAACCAACTTTAGCCTCTACAGCGCTCACAAGTGATCAAGGGCAATAATGCTGGTAGTAATTATCGGAAATCGTTGGAAATCGGATACTTTCTCATGACCCTAAACACTGTATATAAATCTAAAGTGAATCCGATACTAACTTTAGCCCCTAGCGCGTACCACAAGATTTTTCAAAGTGATCAAGGGCACTAACACTGGCAGTAATTATCATCGGATATCGCTGAAAATCAATAGGAATCTTCCTCTCATACCTTTCCACGCTGTGTATAAAATTAAAGTCAATCAGATATTAACTGTAGCCTCTAGATATAGAGGGTCCACAAAAATTTTCAAAGTGATCAAGGGCCATAATTATCGTAAATCGTTCTAAATCAACAGGCTTCCCCATCTCTTGACCTTAAACATTGTGTATAAATCTAAAGTTAATCAAATACCAACTGTAGCCTCTACTGCGACCATAAAATTTTCAAAAGTGATCAGGAGCCATAATGCTGATAGTATTATCGACAGTCGTTAAAAATCAATAGGATTCCTCATCTCGTGACCCTAAACAATGTGTATAAATCTAATATTAAATTTAACCTCCAGGTTGTTCACAAGATTTTTCAAAGTGATCAAGGGCAATAACTTTAGTAGTAAATATCAGCAATCAATAGACCCCTCCGTCTCCTGGCGCTAAACACTCTGTGTAAATTTAGAGTCAATCGGATATATACTTTGGCCTTTAGAGCGTCCACAAGATTTTTCAAAGTGATCAAGGGCCATAACTCGGGAGGTAATTATCGGAAATTGTTGAAAATCAATAAACTTTTGTGTCGCATTACCTTAAAAATGTGTATGAATTTCAAGCCTTCTACCGAATATATGAAAGAATCAGTAGAAATATTGAAGCATAGTATACAAACGTTTCTTTTCATTTAGCATAATCTTTTTGATTTCTTTTTCAAGGTGTCCAGAAAGGTTTTCTTTTTGTCAATAAAAAAGAATTTGTTATAGTCTTAATTTTAGCTGTCCAAGCAATGTTTCATGTTTTCGATGTAAGATTTAAGAAACGAAATACAGTCGTGTTCTTTGAAATTTGAAGAATGTAAATCAACATTTCACATTTTTGTACGATAATTAATGTTGCTAAATGAGATTTTATAAGTTCGGCACTCAGTTCAACAGTTGTGTATAAAAAAATGCATAATTCTTGTGTCTCAATAGGTCAAACAACTCGTAAAACTTTGTTATAAATAATAATTACATTGTAATGTTCCAAATTGGCCCATATACGAAAACAACACCCATCAAAATCCCACTACAATTTGGGAAAGTGTAGTATTAAAAGAGGATGAATAAATAAAGAATGTAGCAGGTTTTTACAAAAAAGACAAATACATGTAGTGATAATTTCGGATTTTAATACAAAGAGGAGGCATAAAATTATTCTGTTCCTGTGCTTCTGTTGCATCAGGAGAACAAATGTGACTTTGATATTAGCAACAGAAATTCATATTTCGAATACTAAAAGACAGTCATGGTGGTGCAAGACGAAGAGCCTTGCAATGGACAAGGTGGAGTCGTTTGGATCGGATAACAAACTTAAGTACTGTGTACACAATGGGCCGCACGTAAAATAACCCTTGACAGTTAAAAGTTTGTATAACTGTGAGCCGTGGTGCCGGTCCGCAGCCAAAATTGCCCTCATAGCACACTCTATGGGGTAGGTCTGCCTCCCTTAGCTCAGCTGGAGCTCAACAGTAACTTTCGTTTTCATTTCATTTCGAATACTAAATATATGTGAACTCTATTTTACTTGACTTTCTTTTTCACACATTTTATTTCTTTCCTGCCCACCCATATGAGCCCCTTTGATTTTTGGGACCCTAACAATAGTTTCACAGACTCTAGGATGGGAAAATCTGTTCTAAAACATGTACTTTTCTAATCTACTTCCTGTAATTGGGCCCCTTTATCAATGATAAAGCCTTTTTAATCACTGATTATATTTAATCATTGAGTAAAGGTTTTATTATAATCAAAGTTTAAACCTTGAATTTTAATCGTTGATTAGAAAAATTTATAGTCAGAAATTAGCTAATCTGACTTTTGAGAATACCAAACTTAGTCAACCACTAATCTCTAACTAGCTAGTTACAGATTAGACCTAATCACAGATTATTTTAAACACTGTTCGAAAATACGGGCCTAAGACATCAAGGAATGGGAGACTGTCATCCGTTTCTGTTCAGATGTTGGAGTAGCGTATCTGGGTTGTCGTTTTGGTTGAGGACCACAAAAGCATCATCGACTTTGCGATACCAACAAAGGGGTTTGATGAGGGAAGTCTGTAATGCGTCAGTTTCAAACCTGGTCATGAATACTTCGGACAGTAGTGGCGAAAGTGGGTTGCCCATAGGCAGGCCATGTATTTGTTGATAATATTCATCACCCCATCTAAAGTAGGTGGCAGTTATAAAATAAAGAGACGTAAAAGTTGAATGATGTTATCAGTGGTTAGGTTGGTGTCCAGAGGGGTCTCTAATTCATTGATTTTCTTTTTAAGTATTTGGAGTATCTGAGCTGTGGGGATATTTGTGAACAAGTTTACTACATCATAGGAAAGAATGGTGCCGGTTGGTGGGACTGATGCCAGTTTATTGCAAAAGTCATTGGAGTCGGCTATGACGGATTCAGCAGATTTTCCAAGTGGTGCCAAAAGACGGGTTAAGAACTTTGCTGTATTGTAATAAACTGAATCTCGGGAACAAACCAATAAGCGAGACTTGACCGGGTTCTTATGAATCTTAATGGTGGCTCTTGCATATGGTGGTCTGGGATGTGTGGGATTCAGATTATAGTAAAGTGCTGGCGTGATCTGCTTTTAGTCTTTCAATGAGGTGAGAAGTTTCCGCAGCTTGGTTTCATGAATGGCTGTGGGATCTTTCCTGATTCTTTGGTATGTTTTGTTGTCTTGAAGTAGGTTGTTCACAGTATCCACATAGTCATTGGTATCCATAATCACAGTAGCTTTACCTTTGTCAGCAGGTATGATGGTGATGTTGGAGTCTGCTTTCAATTCTTTTAAGGCTCGCTGCTGGGATTTGGTTAGATTATTGGTTTGAGGTTTAGCTTTCAAAAGAATATTTGAGATCTGATGTCTGAGATAATCCACCTTACCACCTGGTGCCAGTTGACGTAAACCCTTTTCTATGTTCGCAATGTAATCGTCATGATTCTTCGGTTTAGATACAGGAATGAATTTTAGGCCTTTGGATAATAGAGTGATTTGGTCATCGGAGAGGTTGGTTGAACTTAGATTAACAACTGTTTTTGTGAGGTACTCATCAGAAGGAGACTTGTTGCTTTCGCTGAGTGTAGGTTGTTTTGATTTCAAATTGTTGAATTTTTTAATATGCCTGGTTTTCACTTGGTCATCAAGTACGGAGTTAACTTTGGTTTGCATATGTATTGACCTTCAATACGTGGAAATAATATATTTACGGTTTCTTTCTTCCAGATTTATACTGTAATAATAGGTTTTACCCTTCAGGACTTGCAGCTTATTGATTCCAATACTTTTGTCCTCTTTCAGTGCTTATCCAGTTTTTGGGGGGCATTTTTTACATAATCTAATCATACATTTTTTTTTTTTTTTTTTTATATTTGTTTCTTTTCAGTACTTAACCAGTTTTTTACAGCCAGGAGATATAATTCACAATCCTTGATTTTCAGTTTATATCGATATATTAGGATATCTTTCATGATTAAATATTTTATATTTTTTTATTTTTTAATTTTTTAATTTCAAATTATGATTTTATTTTTCTTTGCACATGCATCAACGACCACTCTTGTTTACTTATATATACACACTTCTCTCTTTATATTATTGTTTCTCTATAGCTCAGGTTAATTAGTTTTCTATTACACTGCAAGGTGCCAGAGCTTTTAGTATTGGGCTTCTGCGTTAGAAAATCCCCTGAGCAAGTAGTAAAGCTTAATTGTGGTTACTATTAATGAAAACTGATGAAAAATATACGTGTTGTCAGTTGTCGCTTAAACCCGTCAGTACTTGTACCGTACGTCAGTATTTCTGTTAATGGTCAGTAATAATCATACAGTGAGTATGTGAGTTAATTGGTTAGTATTCCTTACTTCTGTCAGTATGTAAAAATAACGTGAGTAATTAAACAAATGTGAGTTTATCCAAACATATCACTATTGAGGCACGTGCGAGAGAAATTGACGAAAGCGTGACTAATTAAGAAAACGTCACTATTTGAGCTACCGCTCACTATCCGAGTATAACCGCCAGTTACCTTTGATGTGCGTCGGTAATCGGACCTGACGTCAGTAGAGCGTGAAATCATTAACTGTTTAAAATACTGGCGAGTATTGTTACTGTAAGTGATCATAATATTTTTATTACTAACCTGAATATCTCCTCCGATTCGAGAATATTAATAAATAATTAAAATAATTAAAATTATTTATTAATATTCTCGAATCGGAGGAGATTTTTTAAACCATAATTGGTGGCAATGAGTAAAGGGACTATTTGTCAGCAATTTGGCTTACCGCCGTAGTTTGCAAAAAACCGCGAAAGATAGTTAGATAGATCGATCTCTAAATACAGTGATCAGAGTTCGGATGAGACAGAGTCCACTTCATATATAAATATGAATTTAAATGCTCAGTGGCGATGTTTGATTCGTCACATTATCTGTACCCGTTCACGTTCTTACAACGGGGTTCCCATGCAGAATACGGCGCAATATATATTACGATTTATATGTATTCTCGTTACATGCGGGTTGGCACATATTTTGGGGTAGGTGGCGCGGTAAGGATTAGTAAATTTGGAATCAGAACTAATGGTTTAAGAAGGTCATCAACACAAATCTGTTTTCGGTCATTTTATTGAAACAGATTATGATAGCAGATATTATTGAACTTCATACACATATATACACGCTGAAATTCTGAACACCGAAGAATCGTGTGATTATCTATTTACTTTTGAGAAATAATAGCTATTAAACAATATATATAGCAATGAAACAATATAAATAACGTTGGAAATAATAATAGCATATAATAAGGTACGATACACAATGTTAAAATACAATATGATCGTACCAGAAAAATAATAAATTTCTTTCAAGTAATTCGAAATTATGAGCACAGAAGATTCTATTAATAATTTAGAAATTGTTTTATTTAGCACACGATAAATATAATTGATACATTGCATGCAACGGTGAAATAGTAAAACCATGCCCGACGTTCGATCTTGGGATATTTTTCATGTAGATATCCTGTGCGATTAATTCTTTATTAAAACAAAAGGCTGATAGAAATACTTCTAAAGGAACATTGAAAATCATCCCCTAAAAAAACACATTTATAACTACACTATATTACATATTCAAAACTGCGACAATTCTAAACACGGGAAATTTCAAGAAATTGAAAACACAATAACAAAACTTTTGTTAAAGATTTCCAACAAATTTATAGAGCATTTTTATTTCTTAAAATTTGTCGTTTGAGTTTTTGTACAATAGTCAAACCGGTAACAAATTGTCTTTTAATGATACAGTTTATCAATAAACATAACATGATTTCACGCTCTATTGAGGTGATAAACCTAGCCAATCAACATTCTTAATCTCTTGAGCACAAAGGTGCTAATTAAGTGGTGAGATTAACAGAATTTAATCCCATAAAAGATTTAATATACAAGACCTATATTACTAATGTACGGACTATTCTCTTTGGTTCTAAATTCTAACACCGAGCAAAATATTAAACAAACATTAACAAATATATGACATGGTTGTTACGTGATTTAGTGTTAAAATCTAACGATAACTTTAACTTGCTTTTTCTCGAAAATGTCGCAAAATCACTAGTTTATCCGACCAGAGGAAAGTGTCAAACGGACGGGGTGAGTGACTCAATGTGAATGAATATATTCACCAAAATATTTTGTGAAATAAACTGTCGGAAATGCAGCCAGGCAGCATTCCAGACACTGGTTGTCGAGATAAATTGAGCTGGTCAGATACTGTTCGTCGCCAAATCAGTAGCTTATCCTAACAAAGAGGGAGGTGTCAAATGAACGGAGTGTATCAAGTGAATGTATATTCTCGTCGCGTTGGACCTATATTACTAATGTATGGACTATTCTCTTTGGTTCTAAATTCTTACATCGAGCGAAATATTAAACAAACATTAACAAATATATGACATGGTTGGGTTCAGATTCATGCCGTATTTCACTGAACGTAACTGATTTGACATTAGAGTCAAAATGGAAACAATTGAAAGTAAATTAGCTCATATACAATCAGTTTACATTATTATATGCGTTGCGACCCATTTGGGTCAATTTCTAGGTCCTAAATATATTAACAGTGATGGTCCGATATGACACCTATCAGTTTTACCGATATCAGATATTGACAGCAACATATAATATCGACTGATACATATAATTACCGATAGTGGTGATATAAAACTATTACACATTGAAATGTCTCGAATGACATAATAATCCTTGTAGATGAACGTCACTGTTAGTCAGGAAACGCATGGTGCTATTTTACCTCGGTTATCAAGCACAAACGCCGCGTTTTTGAAGAAATAAAATTGTGTCACGCTTCCTACGCAATCACAAATACACTCCATCTATCTTGTCAAGCGGACGTTAATTGTTTGCTGTATCATTAAATAAAGTCGAGATTATAATATGTCATGTGTTGATAGTCGATAGTTACTATAAGTACTATAGTAACTAGTGTTGATTCCGATGTAATTCCTAAAATGATTGGTACCTGTATGTCTATAATAGGTGTCTGAACTGTAAGGGTTCACGCGGCAATGAATGAAACATCAAAGCGAAGAGCAATCACGTGAATTCTTTCGTCATTTCTAGAACTATAAACCATCTAATGGGAACTTATTTGTTTGTAATATTATTAGTATGATCTATATCATAAATTATTATTTGTTGATACATATTATGTCTAAATTCTTAAAGTAGCCTAGCATAACAAAAGAAATCACTAAATTATTTCTAAATTTTCACTGGCGTCTAGAAGCTGGAATGTCAATCTTGTGACATCAAAGGGATATCCTCCCTTTCATCTTTCATGCTCCTCACACGTAAACCATGCGGTATATTTTCCCGCCTTTTCCAATACTTCTATTCAGAATGATTAAGTATCCAGACAGTACCAGCAGTGATCTAGATAAAACTAACGTGAAGTAGTAAGATTTGGAACTATTTCACGATAAGCGACAACCTTATACCAGTCCGGTATGCATACGATTCTTCAGTGCTAAGAATTTCAGCTCGTATGCGGATGTTTGAAATTCATTATTTCTGTTATCTGCTATCATGTTATCTGTTTCAATAAAATTAGTGAAAACAGATTTGTGTTGGTGATCTTTTTAACCATTGGTTGTGATTTGAATTTAAACCATACAGATATTAAAGCGCCGCACGTCCCAAAACAAGTGCTAATCCGCATGAACGAGAATAAATATAAATTGTAAATGAAATAACACTATACACATTGCCCCGTATTCTGCAAACTACACATTGCCTCGTATTCTGTAAAGTACACATCGCCCCGTATTCTGCAAACCCCGTATTCTGCAAATTACACATTGCCCCGTATTCTGCAAACTACACATTGCCCCGTATTCTGCAAACTACGGCGGTTATGGAAATCGCCGAAAATACACTCGTTAATGTTTAAAAACAGTATTCTGCAAACTACGGCAGTAACCGGAAAATACCCATGTTCACTATCATCCATTATTGTTAAAAAAAAAAATAAAACATTTTCTGATTCGAGAATAATAATAAATAATTAATATTTTATTCAGAAGGTAGCGACAATTTAACGGGAAGTAAAATTACCTATAGTAACAATACTCACCAGAAATGTATATAGTTAACGATTTCACGCTCTACTGGCGCCGTGTCCAATTACTAACGCACATCAAAGGTAACTGGCGGTTATACTCGGATAGTGAGCGGTAGCTCAAATAGTGACGTTTTCTTAATTAGTCACGCTTTCGTCAATTTCTGCCGCACGTGCCTCAATAGTGATATGTTTAGGTAAACTCACGTTTATTTAATTACTCACGTATTTTTTACATACTGACAGAAGTAAAGAATACTAACCAATTAACTCACATACTCACCGTATGATTATTACTGACCATTAACAGAAATACTGACGTACGGTATAAGTACTGACGGGTTTAAGTGACAAGTGACAACACGTATATTTCTCACTAGTTTTCATTAATAGTAACCATAATTAAGCTTTACTACTTGCTCAGAGGATTTTCTAACGCAGAAGCCCAATACTAAAAGCTCTGACGACATTTCTACACACTATGCATGTTACCGTGTTAATAGTGTTATTATACTGATCTTTTTATAAATAATAGCATTCGCCTCCTTTTAATCCCCCTAAGAGTTTTCTGTTGTGTAGGATTAGTCCTTAATGGACCCCTAATCGAAGGTGTTAAACTTTAATTGTATTTGATTTTTATCTTTGTTGCATATTCTATATATATTTGCCTATACCATTCACAATTTGTATCATTGCTTGATAAAGACGATAGCATTCTCGTCGAAACGTCGCTTAGTATCAAACTCAGTAATTGTGTATCCGTAAAATTGTACCTTGTGCCAGAAGTACTAGTGGTAGAGTACTAGAATCTGCTGAGGTTTGCCAAGTTTGACGTGAGAAACTAAAATCAAATACCAAGTGCTCTATTACAAGAGATTATTAAATTACCAAGGTAATCAACAGAGACCGAGGTGTTTTATGCTCACAGAAAATTAATTGGTGATTTCTTGTGGATTAACACTTACTGATTGAAGGCCGGATTATCCCGTGTCAATTCAACGCAAATCATCTGAGTGATTGAAGGCCGGACTATCTAATATTAATTCAACACATATCGTCTTACGGGACCGCTGAAGATGAAGAATTTCACAGAATGCTGTAGTATTCAGATGTACTTTAAACCTGAGATTGATAGTGAACATTTTATGCTAAGTTTAGATAATCAGTTTGATTTCTGGATTCTTTTGAAAATTAAAATGTGTCATTTTTTTATTTTTTTGATTTTGACGAGGGACATCAGCCTTACTGCAGACTTGTTGTTTCACCAATGGTTGTTTGACATCCAATTTGTGCCTTGCTCAGGTGGAAATCTGTTTAACGGTTTCATCACTGGATGGCAGTTCTAGTTTATTGTTATTTTGTTACTAATCTTTTAGCTTAGCTGAAAGGGGGGTTGGATGGTTGAATAGTTAGCGTGCGCACGCTGTATCATACGGCCTGCCATTGAGTCAAGTGGCATCATACGGCCTGCCATTGAGTCAAGTGGCGTGGTTTCGAATCCCCGGTTGTACGTGGCAAGTAGTAGGGACGCCTGTACAGCCTTGTGGGTTTCCTCCGTGTAGTCCGGTTTCCCCCCACTGCTAAAGACATCTACGCATAAGCGAACTATTGAAATAAAATTAAACCATATGTTAGTCCCAAAATGACATAATTTGTGTCGAGTGGACGTTAAACCCCATTTCTTTCTCTCTCCCCCGCTTAGCTGAAATTGGCACAGAGGCTTTCAATCAGTCTGCTTGTAACTATATTGAAATTTTTATAAGCCCAAACTGAAATGTGGTCATATATTGTCGTCAACCCAGTCCTTTGCAGGGTAAAGTTAGTATCTGATTGACATTAGATTGATAAACATGTTAAAAGATCATGACACGTAGAAACCTTTTGATTTTCAACGATTTCCTGTGCTTACTGCCAGAGTTATGCTCCTTGATTACTTCGATTGATTCTGATTTATACACTGTGTTTAAGGTCACGAGACACAGACTTTTAGTGTATTTTAAATGTTTCATTACCGACAAAAGAAAAAAATAGGTGATAACCCTTGTTTACTGCTGGACAACTAAGCTTTTGTGGCATGTTTCATTGCCTGGCAACCCCTCTTTTTAGGTGGTACATTTTGGTATGAATGAACGACTTGGAAATCTATCTTTTGAAATGCCACAATCAGGAGAAATGGTGTTTGATAAACCTTACAGTGAGCAAACAGCACAACTTATAGATGAAGAAGTTCGGCATATTGTAAAAGATGCTTATATTAGAACACTGGATCTGCTTACCACACGTAAATCAGAGGTAGAAAAGGTAATTACTGATTAATATTGTCATTTGCTAAAAAAAAAAGAAAAAAAAAAGCTTTCTTTACTTAGCAACGTTTCAGTGTAGGCATATTATGTTGTTACCCTGTCTGTTGGTCCGTCAACAATTGGCTTCTGAATGCTAAAGAGTCTTTATTATACACCCACATTGTCTGTATGTCTTTAATTGCTCGTGGACACTGCAACATAGACCAAAGTCGTCTTCAGATGTGGTGTGAGGCATAGTGGACCAAATTTCGAAAATTGTGAACATGCCCCCTCCAAAAAAATTATAAAAAGTAACTTTGAAATCTAAATCTAAGAGAACTTTTGGAGTAGATTCTGATTTAAAATCACACGCAATGTGTCATTCCCACAGTTTGTGCCATTAGGTTGAGATGGACTGTATAAACTAGATGTAGATGTTCATTAGATGAATGTTTTGACTGAGTTCAATGATTAACATTTCCGGCTAAACAGGGATAAGCAATTTTATTGGTCGATGCTTTAGGTCAAGATAACTTTGATTCTATCTGATAGTGAGTGATGAAACTTAGTGTATAGTTGATAATCAGTTAGATTGCTCGAAAAAAATGTTGAAAAAAATAAATGTGCGATTAATTAATATGTGTCATCTATTTAATTTGGGATTTCAACAGAGAACATCAGCCTCACTGTTGGCTTGTTTAAAATGGTGTGAATGTCACTACGTGTGAGGCTGTCTTCTTAAACGGCAGTCGTGTATCAGTTAACTATTTATCTAACTTTATGAACAGTAAACGTGGTTTATTCTTGTGAAACTGGCCCCTGATCTGTATCCTGTCAAGACAAGTTCTTGCAGTGCTGTGAGCAGGAATTCGGTTTCCTATCTGCTGGCAGTGGCACTGATAGTATTCCTAGTGCAGATGATCTCTCTGTCGTAGATGAACAAGCACCTGAAAAAGAAGACGACATCAGTATTGTTGTTAGCCTTAATATACTATTCAAAAAAAGTAGCGGATATTTGATTTTTAAGTGTTATTAAAGTCACCTAATGAAACTGACAAAGAAACAAATGACAAAATGAAATGAAGTTCACATTCATCGATTTATTCCAAATGATCGTTAGACTAAGTAAGGCACAGACTGACCATTATAAGGGTAAAATGATACTTGGGGTCAAACAGCAAAGTTACCACAGCATCACAACAAAGTCAGTAACGGGTAAATCCTCCTCTGTTTGCCAAACAAACATTGATCCGATGTGGCATACTCCTAATGAGACGTCTAAGGTCATTTTGATCCAGATTGTCCCATTCCTGTTGCAACGCAGCAGCAAGTTCTTGGACATTGGCAGGACATTGTTGACGTTGACGTAACCTCTGTCCAAGCATGTCTCAGACATGCTCGATGGGGGAGAGGTCGGGACTCTGTGCTGGCCAAGGTAATGTGGTGATGTTCTGTTGTTGGAGGTAACCTGTAACGATCCTGGCCCTGTGACATCTTGCGTTGTCATCCTGGACGATGAAACGGCGGCCATGACGTCGTGCGAACGGCACAACATGGACTGCCAAGATGTTGTTCCGCTTGTACTGTCCTGTAACACGCCCTGCAACAACATGTAAAGCCTTCTTCCAGCAACAGTGATGCCTCCCCACACCATAACAGAACCACCCCCAAATCGATCATGTCTGATGACGTTAAGGTCTTGGAAGCGCTCGTTTCGACGACGCCACACCCACCTACGTCTGTCCAAAAAATCAACAGTAAACCTTGACTCATCTGAAAACATCACATTGCTCCAGCGTCAATTATCCCAGTGTTAACGATCCCTACACCAACGACGTCTTGCCTGAATGTGATGATCTCTCAAACAAGGGATCACGCGAGGACGTCGGGCGCGAAGGTGACCCCTATGCAGTCGATTCCGAATCGTCTGGCCACTCACTCTCACACCAGTGTCTGTTTGAAGACGAATGCTGATCTGATTTTCTGTGATGGCACGGTTTCTCAAGGCCAAGGTATGGATAAATGGATCCTGGGCTTGAGTTGTTGCCCTTGGTCGACCTGAGCGTGATCTGTCCTGTGCAGATTGTGTATCACGGTATCTGGACCATAGCCTGCTTATGACAGACTGAGAAACATTCATCGTCCGCGTCACAACCGCCTGTGTTGTGCCGATCTGTAGCATGCCAAGGGCACGTAACCTTTCATTTTGTGTAAGCTGATGTTTCCACCCTGGAATTCAATGCCACAATGACTGTAACATTCAAAGTCAGTCGTGCAAATCTTGGGTTGGACCCCCATGATGATCCCAAGCATCACCTGCATTCCATGCGGTAGCTATTGGTGCGTTTGGGCGTCACATGTAACTGGAAATGTTTCTTCTGTTAGGTTCTATAGTGACTTTTTTCGTAGTCATTTGCATATTTTAGTATTATGCCCCCAAAATTAAATATCCCCTACTTTTTTATACGCCCACATAGAAATGTGGACGTATATTGCCGTCGCCCCCGTCCGTCCGTCTGTCGGTCCGTCCGTCCGTCCGTCCGTCCGTCCGTCCGTCCATCGTCCACAATTTCTTGTGAACGCACTAGAGCCCAGGGTTAATATCCGATTGACTTTAAATTTATACACAGTGTTTAAGGTCATGAGACGAAGAAGCCTATTGATTTTCAGCAATATCCGATAATTACTGCCAGAGTTATGACCCTTGATCACTTTGAAATATCTTGTGAACGCTCTAGAGGCTAAAGATAATATCCGATCGACCTTAAATTTATACACAGTTTTTAAGGTCATGAGACGAAGAAGCCTATTGATTTTCAGCGATATCCGATAATTACTGCCAGAGTTATGACCCTTGATCACTTTGAAAAATCTTGTGAACGCTCTTGAGGCTAAAGTTAATATTGGATTGACTTTAAATTTTAACACAGTGTTCAAGGTCATAATACGAAGAAGCCTATTGATTTTCAGCAATATCCGATAATTACTGCCAGAGTTATGACTCTTGATCACTTTGAAAAATCTTGTGAATGCTCGAGAGGCTAAAGTTAATATCCGATTGACTTTAAATTTATACACAGTGTTTAAGGTCATAAGACGAAGAAGCCTATTGATTTTCACGGATTTCCGATAATTAATGCCAGAGTTATGGCCCTTGATCACTTCAAAAAATCTTGTGGATGCTCTAGAGGACAAAGATGATGTCCGATTGACATCAAATTTATACACAGTGTTTAAGGTCATGAGACGAAGAAGCCTATTGATTTTCAGCGATTTCTGATAATTAGTGCCAGAGTTGTGTCCCTTGATCACTTCAAAAATTCTTGAGGATGCTCTAGAGGTCAAAGTTAATATCTGATTGACTTTAAATTTACACACACTGTTTAAGGTCATGAGACAAAGAAGCCTACTGATTTTCAGCGATTTCAAATAATTACTTCCAGAGTTATCTCCCTTGATCACTTCAAAAAACCTTGTGACGCTATAGATGCCAAACTTATCATCCGATTGACTTCAGATTGATACACAGAGTTTAAGGTGTTGAAACGAATAAGTATTTTGATTTTCAATGAATTTTGATTACTGAACAGCTAAATCCATGATGTTAAATGTTTCCTATACTAATTGTTAGCATGGGGCAAAACTTTATAAAAAGCAAACAAATTCTAATGATTTTCAGATAATTACAAAATTTGTTGTTACTCTTAATCAGATTTTAGTGTATAACAAATGTTTCATTCCCAAAAAAAGTAAAAATATGCGACAACCCTTGTTGACTGCCCGGACGATTTAGCTGCTGTGGGCGTATGTTTCGTTGCCTGGCAACCTATCTTTTGAATAGTATATATAAAAACGCAGTGACTGGAGATGACCTATGTGAATCTGGGAGTAGGATGACAAGTCCAAAGACATCACGGAAAGCAAGAGGAAAAGAAGAAGGAAACTGATGAACTCCAATTCCAATTGCATGTTTCGAGGGAAGAAATGGTGATGTTGAGGAAAGGCTAGAAAGGTGTGAGGCTGAATCAGTTAGGTTTAGATCAGAGCTTTTGACAACCAAAAACAAATTAACAACTTGTCAATTACAACTGACAAACTCCAAAACAGCTCCCTTAAGCGACTCAAAACAAAAGATACGAAATTCCTCAAGTATGAAGCCTTCTATCAAAGAAAAAAATTGAAATTGAAGCGCTAAAAAGAACTGTTAAAAATTTACAAACTCACATATCAAATCACAGAAAGGACAAAGTTGACAGGAGGCAAAAACGGCGGAAACTCAATCAAACTATTTTAAATCTAAGACATGAATGCGATCAATTTGCTATTAAGTTGAAGATTTGAGGGAAGGTATCCAGTTGAAGACAAAACAGGAACTGACATGGTGGAATGTGTAATACGTTTGATTGGAGAAGTTGGAGTGCCAGCCAACAGGTGTTATGAAACCATTAGGTGTGTCTCAGAGAGTTTATTTTGAGTCAAGTTGACCGAGAAACAGTTACCAAGCAGAAGATCAAACCTCTGATATGCAGACCAGGGGAATGTTGTTTGCAACCTCCACTTGGCAGACTCTATACTTAAGTCGGATGGTTTTGATTTCCACTCGGACGGCACTACTAGGGATAATTGCAGCTACCTTGGCAATCAGGCAACCCTATCAACCGGAAAGGTTATCAGTTTTGGATATAACATGGTAGCAACAGAGAACCTGGATATTTTGGTAGATGTTGCAACTAACATTTTACAGGAGCTGGCTGATATTTACTTAGTTTGATTCTATCATGGAAGGGTATGTCGTATTTAAAGATATTCTGAAGAAGCTTGTTGCTCTGATGTCGGATCGTGCAAGCGTGATGAAAAGTTACAGTAAAGACTTTGATGCAAAGTGTATTGAAGTACATGGGGATGATTCACCCAAACTACAGTTTATCTACTCAGGGTTCGTACGCTACCTGGAAAACCTGGAAAGTCATGGAATTCCACGTATGAAAATTCCAGGCCTGGAAAACCTGGAATATGAGTATTTTATCATGGAAAGTCATGGAATATTCACCGTCCAGTAAATCACCCTTTCTCCGAAATTTGATCCCATTTATTCAATCTGTAAAACTTGTACGAAAGAAAACCATGTTTTTGCATACCTAATGAGGTTATTTTAAGAATATGTTATTTGATTGGTCGGTCGCTAAGGTCAATGGTTGAAGTGTCCAATCAGAAACAAGCAATTCTCCAGGTTAGGGTTATTAGGCATGCGCACTGAGATGATGTCCCAGATTATGCTTTCTCGTCGGTTTATCACTGATATTCTTGAGAAATATTTCATTGTTTGTCGATATTCTGGCTTTAATTTTTTTTTAGATCACTCAACAAGTTTGATAGACACTCATAATTCAATAAATAATAGTAATACCATTACTAATTTCTGTTGTTTTGAATAACATTTATGTCAGTCAAAGTTACATTTACATACGTATGTGTCAAAGTTACATGCATGTAATAAATATACACACAGTAGGAAATAAAATAAGTCAATATTGAAATATTGTATAATTTATAAGAAATCCATATATGAAAAATCATTTTATTAAAGTAAAATAAATAAATGGAACATATCTGCCTAACTAACAGATCCCAAATCATTTTTTTTTTTCTCCAGTTTTAGTCAAATTATATCTCTGAAAGTTATGGTCAGATTTTATTGAAAGTTGGAACCATTTCCTATACAGACTTTTTGCAATCGGAGATTTTTTTTTTTTTTTTTTTTTTTTTTTTGAAGCCTTCAAAATAGTTGCTGATGTATTGCAAGAAGTAAAACAATGTTTGCCAATTGTTTGTTGAATGTTTGGAAAATTTTGATTTCTTTGCATATGTGAGTGTAGATTAGCTTATTCGTGCAGATTTAATTCAAAGACAAACTTCAGTGCAATGCTCTAATATTGGTCCTGGAAAATGCCCTCTTTGGTCCTGGAAAATCATGGAAAAGTCATGGAATTTCATTCTCATTTTAGTATACGAACCCTGTCTACTGCAGCGCACACTTTCTGTTGGGCCTCAGTTCCAAAGCAGAGAAGACACTAAAGGAGCAGGAGAAATATTTTGGTGGTAAATTGGGCTGTGATAAGGAAACTGCAATCAAGTCGTTTACCAGCGCTGGAGAGACGACTATTTCTCGTTTAATACGAACTGGTTATGGTGTACTGGGTCCTAGAGGGGATGCAAAGAATGGCTGTCGAGATGCATGGGAGGCATATTGTGGTATGAAGGAGATTGACTCTACGATTGGGTAGCTGTCCATGCAACAGATTCAACAATTTCTTTGGAGGTGAAAGTGCGCTACACCATCACAGAGACAGTATTGCAGTTTTTTTTACAAATAACCGGGAGAACCCAAATCTCAAATTACTAAGTGTTCTTGCTGACTGTATTTGTAACACACTCGATTGCCTACCCACTGCTGGGGGGTTGGGATGGCCTAGTGGACTAGAGTGCCGCGCTTCGACCGCTAGCTGGCCGGTCACCTCTGGCTTGCGGCTGTGGTTTCGAGCCCTGGTGTGAGCGTATGTGGCATGGAGATAGGGGCACCTTCTCAACCTCGTGGGTTTCCTCCCACTGCTAAAGACCCCTACGCGCAAGCGAATTATTGAAATAAAATGAAACCATATGTTAGTCCCAAAATGACCTAGTTTGTGTCGAGTGGACGTTAAACCCCATTTCTCTCTCTCTCTCTCTACCCTCTGCTGTTGGAATATTGTACTTGCTGTGAGCGGACCCTACTGGAAATTGGCCTCAAGCAATGTTGAATATCTGGACCTCCACAAATACTGGACCTCAAAAGATGCGTCACCTTTAGTCTTTAGTAGGTAATGCAACTGTGTAGTCGGTGATTCCAGGTATTTCCATGGGCGAGTGTGACCAGATGAGAAGTCTAGTCAAGCAGTTGCTCAAAAAACCCTTAAGAAACTATTTGCAGGTTTTGTCAAAGTTGCTGAACGTCAGCTAGCTGACTTCCTCCCTGGAGGAGTACATCAAGATGTACATGAAGATGTTCAGGACGAATAATTAAGACGTAAAATGAAACATTGCCAACTAACCAATTTGACAGGAGAGGCAAATTTAACCGACATAGATTTCACCATGTTCACACGAAGACATGCTTCACTCCACCATCGCAGCTTCATTAATATGATGAAGAGGAACAAACCTGTTACAGACTAAAGTTAATATCCGATTGATTTTAAATTTATACACAGTGTTTAAGGTCATGGGAAGAAGAAGCCTATTGATTTTCAGCAATTTCTTATAATTACTGCTAGAGTTATGTTATGGCCCTTGACCACGTCAAAAAATCTTGTGGACACTGTAGAGGCCAAAGTTAATATCCGATTGACTTTAAAATTATACACAGGAGCTATATTATTTAAGCATTTAAAAATAAGTAATAAAATCCTAAAATCAATTCGATATTTAACGGTTAACCAGTGTAAATTGTATAAAACAGGAGTTATGTGGTCACATTTCTTAGTTAGAGCAACGGGAACACCTCACTTTCCCCACATCTATTGTTGATTTATTCCCGCGAAGGCGCAGTTATTGACCGTAGCGGATTAAAAGAGGTTGTTTTCGACGACTTCCCGGGAATCCAGCTCCTAGGATTAAAATGGATTAAAAACGTAACAATGGTGTTATAGATTGTTGTGATAAGAATTTACACTTTCATAATCCCCACTGTAACTAATTAACCAACATTTTAGCACCATTTTTAGCATAAGTATTAGAAATTTAACTAGACTAAAACAAAAACTAATTTAATTTCGCCAAATAAGAAATAAAAACATGGTAATTGGCTGATTGGGACCATGGCTGATTGGGACCTGGCTGATTGGGACCAGATTTGTGGATGACTGGGACCAGATTTGTGGCTGATTGGGACCAGATTCTTGGCTGACTGGGACCAGATTTATGGCTGATTGGGACCATGACAAGGCTTATTCGGATCATTACTTAAACGCCGTGAGTATTTAAAATATGTTTGCATATTTTTGATAATAAGACAACTATGACAATAAATAGTGTAATTATTCACAAATAATAGTGTAATTAGTGATTGACAGCTTCAGTACAAATGAGCTAAATCACAGAGAATATGCTTCACATTCTTGGCTGATTGGGACCAGATTCTTGGCTGATTGGGTTGGGACCATGATCAGACCAATGATAAGAGTGTTTTAAATATGTTTGCATGACAATAAATACTACCCAGTATTATCAAATTGTAACCCAATATCAAAAAGCCTCATCAGTATAATTACTGCAATGAAAGCAATATTTTGTAATGAATGAAGCTGAAATAATGACAGACAAATATTGTTCTTTGTATAATGTTTTACTTAGTAAATATCATTTTATTTCATGGGTAGTGATTCAATTCCTTTACAAACCAATATTTTATTAAAACATACAAATATTTCAAAATATTTCATATAAAAATACACATTTCAAAATATAAAAATACAAATTTCATATAACAAAACAAAATTTTTTACAAGCTATTATGATTTAGTCAGACCATATAAATGCGCAGCTTTGTTTAGTAAACGACTTGTGGTAATCTCATTTTCACAATATTGTCTCCACAATTCCATTATTTTTCCTTCTGTTTTTCTGGTTTTTGTTGTTTTGTTGTTAGTATAAAACTTAGGTAGCAATATACAAGACCCTAATCACACCTTTTATTGTTAATTAATGACCAGCCTAATAATCCAATAAACAATCAGATCCAATCACACAAATTCCCTGTTGTGGCTGTCAGTAAGATCTGAGCAATTTTCATGTAGTAATATAGTACACTTTAATTCCTAGATATCACCTACCTGTTTACTTGTGTTAAAATTGGGTCTATAAATATATTATGTTTATTTTCTGTACAAGGTAGGATATACATTTTTTGACTGCCTTTATGTACATCATATTTGAAATAACCGATTTCCGTTGCTACTGTATTGCTGGTATTAGTTTTCAAATTTGTATGGTTTAAACATTATTTCTATAACATAATTACACACAATATATGTACATGTATAATGGTTTCGGATTTCTGTTATGCTACTGTATAGGCTATAATTGATTCCAAAACAAGCTATGAAGTTTATAAAATAAAAAATTGTCTATTTAAATTGCATAAAACGTATAATAATTTACATAAGATTAATAAGATAATCTCTGTTAATATAATATAGTGTAACAGTGACATAAAAACATGGAATAAAAACATAAATAATGTAGGCCTACATAAAAAAAGCACATAATGATAGTCACGCTATAGATATAAAACTCCTTTAATTTATATTAAACTTAATTCAATATCAAAACCAAAGTTTCTAGTATTTTTTAATCGTGTGCTCCAAATCAGCCTGGAATGTGGTCCCTATCAGCCATGGTCCCAATCAGCTTGGTTTCAAAAACATAACTATACTATAACAAATTTCGCCAAATAATTAAAAACATAACTATACTATAACAAATTAGTTTAATTTCGACAAATAAGACACCCTGTCTAAATACTCGATTAAATTCTATTCGTCTTCCTTTTGATACTGAGGTGAGAGGACGTGTTAGCGTTCTGTCCAGGAACCAACCAACCGTGACGTATATTGTAAACCCGAATACAAGCTGGAAAAACAAGTTTTAAATGGAAAATACCAATATGTACACATGAGTTCCTCAAACGAAAAGAAGAAAAGGAAAAGGAAGGCTAAAGGTAAAAACATAAGTGGTGAAAGTCATTGTAAAATACAGGCGAATGAGACTGAAAACTTTACAATACCAAGGATGAGTTTAATGAATAACAACTCACTGAACTCTTCACAACAATACCAGCTTCACTCTACACCACTAGCAAGTTACCAACAATGTCAATATGGGCCACCGGGCCCACAGGGACAGTTTGTAGGTTATATGTCACCCCCTGTGATCGGAAACGATTTAAATTCAAAGTTAGACATGTTAACAAACAAAATAGATGAGCTGAGTATCAAATTAAATAAATTGGACATTATCGAACGGCGCCTGGCCTCTGTTGAAACAAAAGTCGATAGTATAAACGGTGAGATGAAAGAAGTTAAAGAAAGAGTTGACGAAATGGATAAAGGCCTTGATTTCATAAACGGCCAATTTGAAACAAATAGACAAGAGCTACATGATATAAAGTTAAATGTGAAGGACTTAAAGGTGACAACAAATATTCTACAGACGCGAAACGAATTCACTCGAACTGAACTCACCCGGCTCAACACAAACGTGACTGAGATGAGAAATGATCAGATCGACTTGCAAATGCGCTCGATGAGTAACAATCTCATATTTACTGGAATTGTAGAAATGGCCGACGAAAATACAGAGTCAGAACTAAACAACTTTTTACATACTATAATGGGAATTGAAAAAAATCTGGTATTCAACAGAGTGCATCGGATTGGTAAACAACAGCCTAATAAAAGCAGGCCGATAATAGCCAATTTCGTCTTCTCAAAAGACAGGGATTTAGTTAGATACGAGGCGCCAAAAACATTGAAAGGTAAACCCTATGGTGTAAATGAACAATTTCCGAAAGTAATAAATGATAGACGAAAGGCATTATACCCACACTTTAAAGCCGCGAAACGAATGAATAAGAAAGCCGTATTTAAAGTCGACAAGCTGTTTATTGAAGGAGAGTTGTTTGATCCAGATTCCAACTTCCATGATGACGATTATCGGCGCAGAACTAACCACTTGGATATGGAAATCACAGGTGTAAAACAACCAGTTTTGGGAGCAGCTGTAGGCGAATAGGACAACCAGGAGAGACAACCAATATTAACAGACGACAATAATCAACTAACACAAGGGAACCCCGCTATATTAAAAAGCCTTTAAGCTTATTCTATGTGAATGTATGCGGACTCTCAACTAAACTAAACTACCCGGAGTTTAATGATGAAATAACCAAACATGATATCATATGTTTTGCTGAAACAAAAACTGATGAAGCGGATGATATCCACTTAGAAGGCTACAAACTCGTAATTAAACATCGGCGGCAACTTGCGAAAAGAAAATCTGGAGGAATAGCAGCACTTTTTAAGGATAAAATATCGAGTAAAGCAAAGCTGATTGATTTTAAAAGTGAATACGTTCTATGGATTAATTTTGAATTACAAAAAGACAAAAACCTACTTATCGGAATTATATATATCCCCCCTGCTAACTCTAAATACTCGTCACCCGAGGCTTTCGAAGAAATAGAACGAGAGTACATGTTCTTATCTAATAATTTTAAATACGTGTGCCTAGTTGGAGATTTCAACGGCAGAACTGCAGCAAAGGGTGACATCATAAACGACAGTGAAAGTGAAAACTATAACCAACTTATAGCATGCGACCCTATAAACATAATTAATGATGTCACGCAGGTCTTAAAACAGTTAAAAATACCGTTACAGCGAACATCAAGGGACACAACTATAAACACTTACGGTCGACTCCTACTTAATTTGTGCAAACATAACAATTTTGTGATATTAAATGGCCGTTTAGGCCAGGATAAAGAAATTGGCGAATTCACCTGCAATGATGCAAGTATTGTAGATTATTGTATATCTAATTCTGAATTCCTATTTAAAATTGAAGGTTTCTCAATACTCCCATACTCCAACCTTTTTTCAGATATCCACAAACCCATTTGTTTGCTAATTACAACCCAATTATATTGTGATAACGAACAAAGTCAAAAGAAAACCAGACCTATCACCAAAGAAATTGTCAATAGATGGGATCCCCAAAATAAAGCTAAATATTGTCTTATGATAAATGAAAACCTACCTAAACTAGATGAAATAAATAATATACTAAGGAATGTGAAACTTGATACTGTAAATATTGATATCGTCGATAACTTAATGCATGATGTCTGTAATATCCTTGTAGATGCTGGCAAGTCCACATTTGGTACAAGACATGTATGTACGAATAAAACTTCCTCCAAAAGAGTATTTAAGTATAAACAACCATGGTTTAATAGAGAATGCCAGTTAGCGCGTCAGAATTATAGAAAATCCAAGCGACTATATAAAAAACATGGCGGGACCATATTTAAAAACGAATTGATACGAAAAGGGGCATCTTACAAAAAAACTCTACATAAATTCATAAAACTACATAGAATCGACATGCAAAGAAAATTACAAAATATTAGATGTTCAGACCCAAAGGAATATTGGAAAATTCTTAATAATAAGGACAGTAGGGGCAGGGCCAATAGTGAAATACCTTTACAATCGCTCTATGATTATTTTAGTAATGTGAATAGAAATGTAAACAACGCTGTTCCTGATTATGTATTACCAATGCATGAATTGAATGAAATATACGATATAGATAGCAATGTTTGTATAAACGCAAGCATAACTGCTGACGAAATTTTCAAAGCTGTCAAAAAACTAAAATTAAATAAATCTTCTGGCGAGGACGCTATTATTAACGAGTATATAAAACATAGCATTCATGCATTGGTACCGACTTATGTTCTTATGTTTAACATTGTATTTGACACAGGAATAATCCCGTCCGACTGGTTAATCGGACATGTCATCCCCATTTATAAAAATAAAGGAGACGCTTTAAACCCAATTAATTATCGACCAATCACTTTACTGAGTTGCCTGGGCAAACTGTTCACCTCTATTATTAACGAACGACTAAACCAATTCTCCGAAAGCTATCAGATCATTTTAGAAAACCAAGCAGGCTTTCGGAAACATTATTCCACAGTTGATCATATTTTTAACTTGTATACTCTAATACAACTTTATAAAGGGTTTCGTAAGAAACTATATTGTGCATTTATTGACTTTGAAAAGGCGTTTGATACTGTTTGGAGGATTGGTTTATGGAACAAATTATTACAAAACTATATAAATGGAAAATGTTTTAATGTTATAACCAATATTTATAAAGACATAAAGGCCAAGGTCAAACTACACGGCGAAGAATCGGCTAGTTTCGAATGCACAAATGGAATCCGACAGGGCGAAAATCTCTCCCCATTCCTATTTTCCATCTTCTTGAATGATTTAGAAGAATTTCTAAATAAAAATAATGTAAACGGCCTTAGCACTACATGTATATCTAGCAAAGCCCGAAAAGAACTGGGGATCTATTTAAAACTATTTATATTGTTGTATGCTGACGACACTATACTCCTTGCAGAGTCAAGCGAGGACCTACAACAACAACTAAACATTTTTAATGAATACTGCCTATTATGGAAATTAAAAGTGAATACACATAAAACTAAGATAATGGTTTTTAATGAAAAAGAACCAAATGATTGTACATTTTATTTTAGTAACTCTAGTATTGATATTGTTGATAATTTTAAGTATTTGGGTGTTCATTTCACGAAAAATGGATATTTTAACTATCATAGCAAGAATAATAATGACAAATCTACGAAAGCTATGTACGGAGTTTTATCAAAATGTACTAAACATAATTTAAGTATAGAATGTAAATTGGATATGTTTGATAAAGTAGTAAAGCCTATATTATTATATGCCTGCGAAGTTTGGGGCTACTCTAACACTAACAATATCGAACGAATCCATATGAAATATTGTAAATACATATTATCACTAAATAATTCCACTAGTTCGTCGATGGTCTTAGGTGAACTGGGCAGGTACCCATTAATTATTGATATTAAAGTACGAATGGTATGCTTCTGGGCTAAAGTAGTAACGGATGAAAACAAACTGACAACTAAACTGTATATACTGTCAAAATCGTGCAATACACCATGGATGAAATGTATCAAAAACATCCTTGACGAATGTGGCTTATCGTATATATATGTAACACAAACCTTTCTAAATATTAAATGGCTGAAAACCCGAATTACCCAAACCCTGCAAGACCAATTTTTACAATCATGGCATAGTAACATCGCACTATCTCCAAAAGGTTTAAACTGTAGATTATTTAAACATAGTCTTGATCTAGAAAAATATCTATCAGTTTTACCCATGTACAAATCGAAATTAATATGTAGATTTAGAACTTGTAATATCAAGCTACCCATAGAAACTGGCCGATGGAAGAAAATCCCAAGAGAAAATAGAATCTGTAAACTATGCAACCTAAACGAAATAGGCGACGAATTTCACTATTTATTCATTTGTACAGATTCGGCTATTTTAAAGAAAAGGAAATTGTCAATATCTCCTAAGTTCTACTTACGACCAAATACTCACACGTTTAGCGAATTGTTTAATTGTACTCACCCTCATGTACTAAACAGTTTACACGGATTAATTAAGGTTATAAGAGAAAGGTTACACCCCCCTGGTTAATCCATATCCACACATGTATATATATGTTATACTCATATTGATGTAAATATGTTATTGTTTCTACACTGTATTTATGTACGGTTTGAGAAATAAAGAATATCTAAAAATCTATCCTCGTGTCTTCCTGTTAATTCCTTTGGCTTTGGATTTGTTATGTAGTCGGTCAAATCGATTATTTTTGGATTGGCTTGCATTTCTGCAATAATGTGTAGGTGGGCATCTTCAACCTGCACGTAAAATAGACTTGGTAAATAAATTTGATAACAAAAACGAATGTGACGACCAGAGTAGTCAAAACGCTCCGCGTCTACCCCAATAAGAGAAACCGAGGATGAATACATCAAGACATACCGTAATATAATACACCTACCCTTTCTACCGGTATCAACGGTAGAGCTGCAAATCTCTGTACCATCTTCGTCTTCTCTATATTGCACTTGTAGTAAACATAAATTCATAAAATCGTTTTCATCATTTTAATCATTAGTTGCCAATTGGTGAATAAAATTCAGAGTGAACATAAATTCATAAAATCCTTAACACCGTTAATTGGGTTCTAATAACAACATGTCTCTCTTCAAACGAAAGCCGATAAGTCGATATCTGCGCCTTCGCGGGAAGGATTAATTTTGGTCACGCTCTGTAACTGCGCCTTCGCGGAAATACACCCTATTGTTTAAAGTCTAGGTCCATCCAGCCATGACTAATTAACCAACAACGGGCATTTAAGGGGGATTGAAAGTAAAGTCTAACAAATTTGTGACACTTCAACATAGTAAATGAATAAATAAAAATAAATCTGCTAAGCAGATATTAAAGCTTTCATATTCACAGTCACTTCCTGTCGCATGTCATGGGGCATATAAATAATCCGAACAAGAAAAAAAAATCATTAAAATCGGTCACCATCTAGTGAAGTTAATGTGATTTTTCACTCGTAAACAACTTGGAATTTTTGAAATAGTCAAATACCCAAATTCGACCCGTATCCCAGCTATATGGAATTGTTTAAATTTCATAAATAGGAGACGCATTGAACATACTATGCCCTTTTTATACGCCCACATGGAAATGTGGAGGTATATTGCCATCGCCCCCGTCCGTCCGTCCGTCGTCCACAATTTCTAGTGAACGCACTAGAGGCTAAAGTTGATATCCGATTGACTTTAAATTTATACACATTGTTTAAGTTCGTGTGACGAAGAAGCCTATTTTTTTCAGCGATTGCCGATAATTACTGCCAGAGTTATGACCCTTGATCACTTTGAAAAATCTTGTGAACGCTGTAAAGGCCAAAGTCAATATTCGATTGCCAGAATTACGGCCCTTGATCACTTCAAAAAAATCTCGTGGACGCTCTAGAGGCTAAAGTTAATACCCGACTTTAAATTTATACACAGTGTTTAAGGGCATGAGACGAAGAAGTCAAATGATTTTCGGTAATTTCCTATAATTACTACCAGAGTTATAGCCCTTGATCACTTTGAAAAACCTTGTGGATGGTCTACAGGCCAAAGTTGATAACCGATTGACTTTAAATTTATACACAGTGTTTAAGGTCATGAGACGTAGAATCCTATTGATTTTCAGAGATTTCCGATAATTACTGCCAGTGCCAGAGTTATGGCCCTTGATCACTTCAAAAAATCTTGTGGACAATCTAGAGGCCAAAGTTAATATCCGATTGACTTGAAATTTATACACAGTGTTTAAGGTCATGAGACAAAGAAGCCTTTTGATTTTCAGCGATTTCCGATAATTAGTGCCAGAGTTATGGCCCTTGATCACTTAAACAAATCTTGTGGACGCTCTAGAGGCTAAAGTTAATATCCAATTGGCTTTAAATTTATACACAGTGTTTAAAGTCATGAGACGAAGAAGCCTATAGATTTTCAGCGATTTCAGATAATTAGTGCCAGAGTTATGGCCCTTGATCACTTCAAAAAATCTTGTGGATGCTCTAGAGGCCAAAGTTAATATCCGATTGACTTCAAATTTATACATACATGTAGTGTTAATAGTCATGAGACTAAGACGTCTATCGATTTTCAGTGATTTTCAATAATTGCTGCCAGAATTATGGCCCTTGATCACTTTGAAAAAATCCTGTGGAAGCTCTAGAGGCCAAAGTTAATATCCGATCGACTTGAAATTAACACACAGTGTTTAAGGTCATGAGACGAAGAAGGCTATTGATTTTCAGAGATTTCAAATAATTACTGCCAGAGTTATCTGCCTTGATAACTTCAAAAAATCTTATGACGCTATAGAGGCCAAACTTATCATCCGATTGACTTTAGATTGATACACAGAGTTTAAGGTGTTGAAACGAGCAAGTATTTTTATTTTCAATGAATTTTGATAACTGAACAGCTAAATCCATGATATTAAATGTTTCATGTATATACTAATTGTTTGCGTAGGGTAACACTTTATAAAAAGTAATCAAATTCTAATGATTTTTCTGATAATTACATTATGAGTTGTTACTCTTAATCAGATTCTAGTGTATTACAAATGTTTAATTAGCGAAAAAAGTAAAAATATAGGACAACCCTTGTTGACTGCCCGGACGATTTAACTGCTGTAGGCGTATGTTTCGTTGCCTGGCAACCAAACTTTCTAATATTTTAACAAGGATACTAAGTAGAGATATGGGTCCTCAATTTGATGGGTCACCCTTTTTATACGCCCACATTGAAATGTGGTCGTATATTGTCGTCATCCCGTCCGTCCGTCCGTCAGTCAGTCCGGCGTCCACAATTGCTTGTGGACGCTCTAGAGGCTAAAGTTAATATCCGATTGACTTTAAATTCATACACAGTGTTTAAGGTCATGAGACGAAGAAGCCTATTGTTTTTCAGCGATTTCCGATAATAACTACCAGAGTTATGGCCCTTGATCACTTTAAGAAATCTTGTGGACTCTCTAAAAGCCAAAGTTAATATCCAATTGACTTTAAATTTAAAGACAGTGTTTAAGGTCATGAGACAAAGAAGACCATTGATTTTCAGTGATTTCAGATAATAAGTGCCAGAGTTATGGCCCTTGATCACTTAAAAAAAAATCTTGTGAACACTCTCGAGGCCAAAGTTAATATCCGATTGACTTCAAATTTATACACACTGTTCAAGGTCATGAGACGAAGAATCCTATTGATTTTCAGCGATTTCCGATTATTAGTGGCAGAGTTATGACCCTTGATCACTTCGAAAAAATCCTGTGGACGCTCTAGAGGCCAAAGTTAATATCCGATTGACTTTAAATTTACACACGAAGAAGCCTATTGATTTTCAGAGATTTCAAATAATTACTGCCAGAGTTATCTCCCTTGATAACTTAAAAACATCTTGTAGGCCAAACTTATCATCCGATTGACTTCAGATTGATACACAGAGATTAAGGTGTTGATACGAACAAGTATTTTGATTTTCAATGAATTTTGATAACTGAACAGCTAAATCCATGATATAACATTATAAAAAGCAATCAAATTCTAATGATTTTCTGATAATTACATAATGATTTAGCTGCTGTGGGCGTATGTTTCGTTGCCTGGCAACCTATATTTTTAGCTTGTGGTCCCTCTGGAGATCAAAATTATAACCCGATTTAAAATAAAAACTATCACTGTTAAATGGTAATGAAGAATGGGTTTGAATTTGTCGGACAAAATGGTTGCCGTTTGTACGCGAATAGTGTGAAAATATGATATATCAAGGTTGTAGACCCTATAGATGTCACAATTTTGAACTGATTTTGATAAAACTTAAAATACATGTTTACAACCTAAAGATATTGGTTCCAGTGCATATTTGCACATATCTGATTGTAACTTCCTGAATTATGGCCCATGGTTGTACGAAAATCACCATTTTTATACGCCCACATTTTTATGTGGACGTATATTGTCGTCGCCCCTGTCTGTCCGGACATCCGTCCGTCCACAATTTGTTTGTGGACTCTCTACAGGTCACAATTCTTATCTGATTTTGACGAAACTTGAAATATAGGTTTATCCCCAAAATATCTCGGCTGCTTTCGATATTGGCATGTATCGGATGAAAACTTCATGGATTATGGCCCCTGATTGTACGAAAAATCACGTTTTTAGCTTGTGGACCCTATAGAGGTTACAATTTTGAACCGATTTTGATGAAACTTGACATGCATGTTTATAACCCAAAGATCTTGGTTCCTTTTGATATTTGCGCCTATCGCAATGTAATTTCCTGAATGATGGTCACTGATTGTCCGAAAAATCTCCCTTTTTAGCTTGTGGTCCCTCTGGAGGTCACACTTATTATCCGATTTAAAAAAACGTTTGATTATATCACCATTACACCCTAAGGAAGGTTGAGTTCGAATTTCGGGAAAATCGGAAGAAAATTGCCATACAAAATGGCCGCCGTTTGTACGCGAATACTGTTAAAAAATGGTATATCAAGGTTAAGGTTGTGGACCTTGTAGAAGTCACATTTTTAATTCGATTTTGATGAAACTTGAAATTCATGGTAATAACCCAAAGATCTTGGTTACTTTCGATATTTGCACATATCGGAACATAACTTCCTGAATTATGGCCCCTGTTTATACGTAAAATCGCCTTATTTTAGCTTGTGGTCCCTCTAGTGGTCACAATTATTATCCGATTTAAAAATAAAACGGTTGATAGTATTACCGTTACACCGTAAGGAAAGTTGAGTATGAATTTCGGGAAAATCGGACCAAAATTGCCATACAAAATGGCCGCCGTTTGTATGCGAATACTGTTAAAAAATTGTATATCATGGTTGTGGACCCTGTAGAGGTTACAATTTTAATTCGATTTTGATGAAACTTGAAATGCATGGTTATAACCCAAAGATCTTGGTTCCTTTCGTTATTTGGCCATATCCGAATCGTAACTTCTTGAATTATGGCCCCTGATTGTCCGAAAAATCGCCTATGGTTCCTCTGGAGGTCACAATTATTATCCGATTTAAAAAAACGTTTGACTCTATCACTGTTACACCCTACGGAAGGTTGAGTTCGAATTTCGAGAAAATCGGACCATAATTGCCAGAAAAAATGGCCGCGGTTTGTATGCGAACAGTGTAAAAGTATGGTATATCAAAGTTGTGGACCATGTAGAGGTCACAATTTTAATTCGATTTTGATGAAACTTGAAATGCTTGTTTATAACCTAAAGATCTTTATTCTTTTCAATATTTGCGTATATCAAATTGTAACTTAATAAATTATGGCCTTTGATTGTAGGAAAAATCACTTTCGGTATTGCTTGTTCTCTGTCTATCTCTCGAACAATTATTATCTGTTTTAAAAAAAAACTCTGATTATATTACTGTTGCACTGTAAGGAAGGTTGAGTTCGAATTTCGTGAAAATCTTACCAAAATTGCTGGACGAAATGGTCGCCGTTTGTACGCGAATAGTGTAAAAATATGGTATATCATGGTTGTAGACTCTCTACAGGTCACAATTCTTATCCGATTTTGACGAAAAGTAACATTTCTAGGTTGTGTACCATCACACCATAATCATTGTCGGCTTCTATAACCTAAAGATCTTTATTCTTTTCGATATTTGCGCATGCATATCAAATTGTAACTTAATGAATTATGGCCTTTGATTGTAGGAAAAATCACTTTCGGTATTGCTTGTTCTCTGTCTATCTCTCGAACAATTATTATCTGTTTTAAATCGTACCAAAATTGCCGGACGAAATGGTCGCCGTTTGTACGCGAATAGTGTAAAAATATGGTATATCATGGTTGTGGACTCTCTACAGGTCACAATTCTTATCCGATTTTGACGAAAAGTAACATTTCTAGGTTGTGTACCGTCACACCATAATCATTGTCGGCTTCGAATTTCATTTATACCATACTGGAACTGACCAACAAAATGGCTGCTCCCAATACAGTATGAAATACAGGACTTAATGAGGAAAAATCACTTTCGGTATTGCTTGTTCTCTATCCATCTCTCAAAAATGTGGGCGTATCCTGCCTGGCAGTGCCAGCCTATCTTTTAGCTTGTGGTTCCTTTCGAGGTCACAATTATTACCGAATTTAAAATAACATTTGATTATATCACTGTTTTACCGTAATGGAGGGTTAGTTTGAATTTCCTGAAAATCGGACCAAATCTGATGGACAAAATGGCCGCGGCTTGTACGCGAATATTATAAGAATATGGTATATCAAGGTTGTAGACCCTGTAGAGGTCACAATTTTATTCTGATTCTGATAAAACTTAAGATGCATGTTTATAATCCAAAGATTTGGTTGCTTTCGATATTTGCGCATATCGAATTGTAACTTCCTGAATTATGGATCCTGATTTTACTAAAAATCGCCTTTATAGCTTGTGCTCCCTCTGGAGGTCACAACTATTATCCAATTTTAAAAAAAACGTTTGATTATATCACCGTTTAACTGTATTGAAGGTTGAGATCGAATTTCATAAAAATCTGACCAAAACTTTCAGACAAAATGGCTGCCGCTAATACGCGAATAGTGTATAAATATGATATATCAAGGTTGTGGACCCTGTAGAGCTCACAATTTCAATCCGATTTTGAGGAAATTTGAAATGTAAGTTTATAACCCAAAGATTGCGGTTTCTTTCGATATTCGGGCACATTGGACCATATAACTTCCTGAATTATGGCCCCTGATTGCACGAAGAATCATTTTTATACGCCCACATTTTCATGTGGACGTATTATGTCGTCGCCCCTGTCCGTCCGTCCACAATTTGTTTGTGGACTCTCTACAGGTCACAATTCTTATCCGATTTTGACGAAATTTGAAATATAGGTTTATCCCCAAAAGATCTCGGTTCCTTTCGATATTGGCATGTATCGGATCAAAACTTCATGGATTATGGCCCCTGATTGTACGAAAAATCACGTTTTTAGCTTGTGGACCCTATAGAGGTCACAATTTTGAACCGATTTTGATGAAACTTGACATGCATGTTTGTAACCCAAAGATCTTGGTTCCTTTCGATATTTGCAGCTATCGGAATGTAATTTCCTGAATTATGGCCCCTGATTGTCCGAAAAATTACCCTTTTTAGCTTGTGGTCCCTCTGGAGGTCATAATTATTATTCGATTTAAAAAACCGTTCTATAATATCACCGTTACACCCTAAGGAAGGTTGAGTTCGAATTTCGGGAAAATCGGACGAAAATTGCCATACAAAATGGCCGCCATTTGTACGCGAATACTGTTAAAAATGGTATATCAAGGTTGTGGACCCTGTGGAGGTCACAATTTTGATTCGATTTTGATGAAACTTGAAATTCATGGTTATAACCCTAAGATCTTGCTTCCTTTCGATATTTGCGCATATCGGATCGTAACTTCCTGAATTATGGCCCCTGATTATACGCAAAATCGCCTTTTTTTTAGCTTGGAGGTCACAATTATTATTCGATTTAAAAAAACGTTTGATTATATCATTGTTACACCCTAAGGAAGGTTGAGTTCGAATTTCGGGAAAATCGGAGGAAAATTGCCATACAAAATGGCCGCCGTTTGTACGCGACTACTGTTAAAAAATGGTATATCAAGGTTGTGGACCCTGTGGAGGTCACAATTTTGATTAGATTTTGATGAAACTTGAAATTCAAGGTTATAACCCAAAGATCTTGCTTCCTTTCGATATTTGCGCATATCGGATCGTAACTTCCTGAATTATGGCCCCTGATTATACGCAAAATCGCCTTTTTTTTAGCTTGGTGGTCACAATTATTATCCGATTTAAAAAAACGTTTGATTATATTACCGTTACACCGTAAGGAAGGTTGAGTTCGAATTTCGGGAAAATCAGACCAAAATTGCCATACAAAATGGCCACCGTTTGTACGCGAATACTGTTAAAAAATGGTATATCAAGGTTGTGGACCCTGTAAAGGTCACAATTTTAATTCGATTTTGATGAAACTTGAAATTCATGGTTATAACCCAAAGATCTTGGTTCTTTTCGATATTTGCGCATATCGGATCGTAACTTCCTGAATTATGGCCCCTGGTTATACGCAAAATCCCCCTTTCTTTAGCTTGTGGTCCCTCTGGAGGTCACAATTATTATCCAATTTAAAAACACGTTTGATTATATCACCGTTACACTGTAAGGAAGGTTGAGTTTGAATTTCGTGAAAATCGGACCAAAATTGACAGACAAAATGGCCGCCATTTGTACGCAAATACTGTTAAAAATAATGATATATCATGGTTGTGGACCCTGTATAGGTCACAATTTTAATTCGATTTTGATGAGGAAGGTTGAGTTCTAATTTCGTGAAAATCGTACCAAAATTGCCGGACGAAATGGTCGCCGTTTGTACGCGAATAGTGTAAAAATATGGTATATCATGGTTGTGGACTCTCTACAGGTCACAATTCTTATCCGATTTTGATGAAAAGTCACATTTCTAGGTTGTGTACCGTCACACCATAATCATTGTCGGTTTCGAATTTCATTAATATCAGACTGGAACTGACCAACTAAATGGCTGCTCCCAGGATGAAATACAGGACTTAAAGATGTAGGAAAAATCACTTTCGGTATTGCTTGTTCTCTGTCCATCTCTCGAAAATGTGGGCGTATCCTGCCTGGCAGTGCCAGCCTATCTTTGTTACCTTGTGGACCCTATGGAGGTCACAATTTTATTCTGAATTTGAAAAAAAAACGTTTGACTATATCCCCGTTACACATTAATGATGGTTGAGTGTGAATTTCTTGAAAATCGATAATTGAACAGCTACATCCATGATATTAAATGTTTCGTATACTTAAAGTTTGCACGGGGCAGAACTTTATAAAAACCAAACAAATTCTAATGATTATTACTTAACTCTTGTTGACTGCCCGGACGATTTAGCCTCTGTATAGGCGTATGTTTCGTTGCCTGACAACCTATTTTTTAATATGGCAGTTACATTGGCAAATTTCCAGATATTTGGTACTGTTTTTGTTGAAAGGGAGTGGTTAAATAGTTTAGCTAGAGGTTCAGAAATTTCGCTGGATATTAGTTTTATTACTTAATGAGTTGGTTATTCTTTCTAGTGCAGGAAGTTGTGCGCTGTCGCTATCTATGTTAGATTGGCTAATAAAGTAATCGTTAAGGCAGTTACATTTAGCGGAAGGTGTGTGATATGTGGTGTCGTTCACTGATAGAGGCGGCACAATTATTTTTCGTTGACAAGACCCCACCAATTTTTGGTTCCAAAATTATTACAATTATTTATTTTGTTAACGATTTTGTCAAAATATTCCTTTTGACAATTTCTAATTAGGTTTATATATTTATTTCTAATAGTTCTGAATTGGTGCCAATCTAATTCTAAATTTCTTTGAACTGCCTTTCTTTATATTTTTTTTTTTTCTACTCAACTTTCGAATCGCATTGTTCATCCATGGTTGGTCATTGGGTCTAATAGTTACTGTTTTATTAGGGATGTGTTTTTTGCTAGCCTTGTCAACTCACTCGTAAAGTTAACACAAGCTGTATTAATTAAATCTGTGGTAATTAAAGTTTCCCAGTCCATGTCATTACCGAAAAAAGTAAAAATATGCAACAACCCTTGTTGTCTGCCCGGACGATTTAGCTGCTGTGGGTGTATGTTTCGTTGCCTGGCAACCTATCTTTACAATTTGGAGCATGTTTAGAGGTCTTTCTCGTAAAGTTAACATGTGTTTCCTGCAAATCGGATTTCTCAGAATCTAACCATAGGATGTTTCTGAAACTTTGACCTACCCCACCAGAAATGGGTGGTGAGTATTGATTAAACAACTTTTCAAAACGTTTTAAGCATTCGAAATCACCGAATTTTACGAACGAATGAATTTGACCTGCATTACTGTAACTCAGTGACTATTTAACCTATTTTACCAATTCCTTTTTCTGTGAGTACCTTGACAAAAATCATTTTCAACTGCAGTTTCAGATTTTCGAATTTCGAAAATTCGTCGCTGTGATTTCGAACCGGAAGTTGAGACCAACTTGACAACTTCTTTAATAGTTGTACGATTTTCATGAAATTTAGTATGTAAGTATATCGTACCAATGCAACTTTAAAGATGTCCTTAAATTTTCTCCCCTTGGTGAAATTAAAGATCAAAGTTTTAAAAAAAATCAAAGAAATATAGGTTAGAATGACCTAATTTTTTATTTGGTTACTAGATAAGTAAATACTGATTCGTTCACCAAATATTGAGTTTGTGACTTGAACAGGAAGTGCCGCCATCTTGAAACGTGAAAAATCATTAAGGCTTTTGCGATATTTTACTTACAGACATGGGAGTTACATTTTCGGAATCCTTGAAGGAATGCCTAAAAATCTGTCGGATCAGAATTTTGATTTCGGTCACATGATGGTCACCATTTCGAACTGAATATGAGAAAAGGTGAAAAATCGACATTAACGAGCACGTAAATGAAAGCAATAGGCCGTAGTTTGGAGAATATGTCTCCTATTTCCAAAATGAATACATTTCTGGGTAGCCGGGATAAGGGTCCAAATATTGTTATTTGAAAATGTCACATTTTCGAATTTTGTCTTTGATGTTTTTCGTGCCGATAAAGTTGTTTACGAGTGAAAAATCATAAAACCTTCCCTATATTTTGACCGATTTTAATGATTTTTTTTTTCTTGATGAGATTACTTACATGACCTATGACTAGACTGGTGGCCAGTCTTCTCCACACACCAAAAATTGGCCAGTCCTCTCAAAAAAAAAAACCCCAAAAAAAACGTAATCTCTAGAGACTGGGCAAATAGAGCTTCATTCTCATCTAGTAGGTAAATCTGCATTATGTAGGTCGTGTGACGTCGTGCACGGGATTACTGCATTTGCACTGGCAAACTGGTGTAGGTGCGAGATGTTTGTTGTGGATAACAGTTATTGTTATTTAGTGATACTTTAACGATCTAAGAATTTTGTTGACGGACAATATCTGTCGAATGAACGGATACAACGTATGGGATGAGGTGAATGAACATAATTACACACGACATCATTATAACAACTTAACGAAGCCAGTTCATGCGTATCGGGACGAAGCCGAATGGCGAATGGAAACAAAAACGTGACATCAGCCCGCAGACGGTTTCAGCATGACTGCTTTTGCACTCCATTCGAGACGCATGATTCATGAAGGTAAATATCGAACTTAATTTATCTTAGACATCACATTTACAAATTCGTGTCACGTGACTCGGGCTTGCTTGACAACTGTCAATCATTCCAAATAAGGAACAACGTAAAACAGGACAAGAAACGCCCATTTTATTGTGAAGCTCGCAAATTGTCCAGTCTCTGTTGCTGGTTACAGGTTTACTCAAATTTTTTTTTTTATACAAATGGAAACGAAAGTGTTGGTTTACTAAAAATTACTACTTTTATATAAATTGAAATGTAAAATAAATAGAAGAGACTGGGCCAGTCTAGACCTATGACATGTGACAGGAAGTGACTGTGAATATGAAAGCTTTAATTTCTATTATGGTTTTTTTTTTGTGTGTGTTTTATCCACAAATCGGATTTCTCAGAATCTAACCATAGGATCTTTCTGAAACTTTTACCTATCCCCCCCCCCCCAAAAAAAAAAAAATGTGTGGTGGTTCTTGATTAAATATATTTTGAAAAGATTTTACGAATCCGAAATATCCGAATTTTACGAACGAATGCATTTGACCTATAATGCTGTAACTTTGTGACTATTTGACCTATTTGACCAATTTTACTTATTATTTTTTTCTTTGAGTACCTTGAGACAATTACTTTAAATCTGCAGTTTCAGATTTTCAAATTTCGAAAATTCGTTGCTGTGATTTCGAACCGGAAGTTATGACCAATTTCACAACTTCTTAAATAGTTGTAGGATTTTCATAAAATTTAGCATGTAAGTAGATCTTGCTGATGCGACTTCAAAAATATGATTAAAATTTTTAAAAATTATTTCCACTTGATGAAATTAAGGATCAAAATTTTCAAAAAAATCATCGAAATATAGGTTCAAAAATATGATTAAAATTTTTTTAAATTATCTCCACTTGATGAAATTAAGGATCAAAATTTTCAAAAAAATCATCGAAATATAGGTCAGAATGACCTGATTTTTATTTTGGATACTAGATAAGTAATTACTGATTTGTAGACAAAATATGAAGTTTGTCGATCGAACCGGAACTGCCATCATCTTGAAATGTAAAAGTAAAGAAGGCTTTTTTTATATTTTACTTACAGACATGGGAAGTTATATATTCTGAAACCTTGAAAGAATGTCTGAAAAAGGTTCGGAGCAGAATTTTGATTTAGGTCGACTGATGGTCGCCATTTTGAAGTGAAAAATCAACATTTACGGACTTGTAAACAATGCGTCTCCTATGTCTGAAATTAATACATTTCAGGATATCCGGGATACGGGTCGAATTTTTGGTATTTGAATATTTCAAAAATTCAAATTTTGCCTTTGATGTTTTTCGTGCCGACAAAGTTGTTTACGAGTGAAAAATCATATTAACTTCACTAGATTGTGACCGATTTTAATGATTTTTTTTTTCTTGTTCGGATTATTTATATGACCCATGCCATGTGACAGGAAGTGACTGTGAATATGAAAGCTTTAATATCTACTTAGCAGATCTAGAAGCTTATTGTTTCTGTTAAGATTATTGTTATTTTTTTTTGTGTGTGTGTGTTTTCTGCAAATCAGATGAAAAATAGAAGCAATTTGAAGGGCCGAGACTTTGGAACACAATAACTCTCCTGCTAGTTGAGCTAGAATGTTCAGTCTTGGTGTAGAAGTTAACTAGGTCAATGTCATGATTGAGTTCAAAGATGAGCATTTTTATACGCCCACATTTTCATGTGGACGTATTATGTCGTCGCCCCTGTCCGTCCGGACGTCCGTCCACAATTTGTTTGTGGACTCTCTACAGGTCACAATTCTTATCCGATTTTGACGAAACTTGAAATATAGGTTTATCCCCAAAAGATCTCGGCTGCTTTCGATATTGGCATGTATCGGATCAAAACTTCATGGATTATGGCCCCTGATTGTACGAAAAATCACGTTTTTAGCTTGTGGACCCTATAGAGGTCACAATTTTGAACCGATTTTGATGAAACTTGACATGCATGTTTGTAACCCAAAGATCTTGGTTCCTTTCGATATTTGCGGCTATCGGAATGTAATTTCCTGAATTATGGCCCCTGATTGTCCAAAAAATCACCCTTTTTAGCTTGTGGTCCCTCTGGAGGTCACAATTATTATTCGATTTAAAAAACCGTTTGATTATATTACCGTCACACCCTAAGGAAGGTTGAGTTTGAATTTAGGGAAAATCGGACGAAAATTGCCATACAAAATGGCCGCCGTTTGTACGCGAATACTGTTAAAAAATGGTATATCAAGGTTGTGGACCCTGTGGAGGTCACAATTTTGATTCGATTTTGATGAAATTTGAAATTCATGGTTATAACCCAAAGATCTTGCTTCCTTTCGATATTTGCGCATATCGGATCGTAACTTCCTGAATTATGGCCCCTGATTATACGCAAAATCGCCTTTTTTTTAGCTTGGAGGTCACAATTATTATCCGATTTAAAAAAACGTTTGATTATATTACCGTTACACCGTAAGGAAGGTTGAGTTCGAATTTCGGAAAAATCAGACCAAAATTGCCATACAAAATGGCCACCGTTTGTACGCGAATACTGTTAAAAAATGGTATAGCAAGGTTGTGGACCCTGTAAAGGTCACAATTTTAATTCGATTTTGATGAAACTTGAAATTCATCGTTATAACCCAAAGATCTTGGTTCTTTTCAATATTTGCGCATATCGGATCGTAACTTCCTGAATTATGGCCCCTGGTTATACGCAAAATCCCCCTTTCTTTAGCTTGTGGTCCCTCTGGAGGTCACAATTATTATCCAATGTAAAAAAACGTTTGATTATATCACCGTTACACTGTAAGGAAGGTTGAGTTTGAATTTCGGGAAAATCGGACCAAAATTGACAGACAAAATGGCCGCCGTTTGTACGCGAATACTGTTAAAAAAATGATATATCATGGTTGTGGACCCTGTATAGGTCACAATTTTAATTCAATTTTGATGAAGAAGGTTGAGTTCTTATTTCGTGAAAATCGTACCAAAATTGCCAGACGAAATGGTCGCCGTTTGTACGCGAATAGTGTAAAAATATGGTATGTCATGGTTGTGGACTCGCTACAGGTCACAATTCTTATCCGATTTTGATGAAAAGTCACATTTCAAGGTTGTGTACCGTCACACCATAATCATTGTCGGTTTCGAGTTTCATTAATATCAGACTGGAACTGACCAACTAAATGGCTGCTCCCAATACAGTATGAAATACAGGACTTAAAGATGTAGGAAAAATCACTTTCGGTATTGCTTGTTCTCTGTCCATCTCTCGAAAATGTGGGCGTATCCTGCCTGGCAGTGCCAGCCTATCTTCTGTCTAGGGTAAGCAGAGATAAGCAAGCTGATTTTTTGATTCTTTAGGGCACGATAACTTCGGTTATAATGAAAGGAGGGTGGTGAAACTCTTGTCAATTGAGAGTCTAATAGCTAGCCTGTTATGTGAAATAATTGTATCATTTTTATACGTCAACATTCATAATGTGGACGTATTATACCGTCGCCCCTGTCTGTGTGTGTGTGTGTGTGCGTGCGTGTGTGTCAGAGCCACGCCCATTTTTTCGTGTGTCTTTGTGTCACCTACAGGGCGCAATTCTTACTGGATTTACTTCAAACTTTGTAAATTTCCTCTTTATACCCTAAGGATGATCCCTATCGTTTGGGGTGCATGCCCACCCCCCAGGGGCAGAGCCACGCCCATTTTCTTTTTGTGTGTCTGTGTGTAGCCTACAGGCCGCAATTCTAACTGTATTTTCTTAAAACTTTGTATACTTACTCTTTACACCCTAAGGATGATCCACATTGTTTTTTGGTGCATGCCTGACCCCCAATGTCAGAGCCACGCCCATTCCTTGTATTTTATTTGTTTGTCGTCTACAAGCCACATTTCTTAACGTATCATCTTGAAACTTTGAATGCTTATTCTTTGTACCCTAAGGAACATTCCTATCATTTGGGGTGCATGCCCAACCCCCAGGGGCAGAGTCACGCCCATTTTCTTTTTGTGTGTCTGTGTGTAGCCTACAGGCCGCAATTCTAACTGTATTTTCTTAAAACTTTGTATACTTACTCTTTACACCACATTGTTTTTTGGTGCATGCCTGACCCCCAATGGCAGAGCCACGCCCATTCCTTGTATTTTATTTGTTTGTCGTCTACAAGCCACATTTCTTAACGTATCATCTTGAAACTTTGAATGCTTATTCTTTGTACCCTAAGGAACATTCCTATCATTTGGGGTGCATGCCCAACCCCCAGGGGCAGAGTCACGCCCATTTTCTTTTTGTGTGTCGCCTTCAGGCCACAATTCTTAATCGGCCATCTTGAAACTTAAAATACTTATTCCTTATACCCTAAGGATGATCGCTTTTGTTTTGGATGCATGCCCGACCCCCGTAGGAAAGCAACACTTATTTCTTGTATTTGTTTGTCTGTCGTCTACAGGCTGCTTTTCTTAATGTATCATCTTGAAACTTTGAATTCTTATTCTTGGTACCTTAAGGAAGACCCCTTTTGTTTTTGGTGCATGCCCGATCCCAAGGGACAGTGCCACGCCCATTTTTTTTTGTCTGTCTGTGTGTCACCTACAGGCCACAATTCTTAATCGATCATCTTGAAAACTTTTTTTATACTTATTCCTTATACCCTAAGGCTGACCACTATTATTTTTAGTACATGCCGGACCCCCTGTGACAGAGCCAGGCCCAATGCTTTTGTGTCTTGTGTTCGCCTACAGGATGCAATTCTTAACAGATCCTTTTAAAACTTTACTTACCTATTCCTTATACCCTAAAGATGACCCCTATTGTTTTTGGTGATTTCCTAACCCCCAGGGGCAGAGCCATGCTCATTTTTATACGCCCACATTTTCATGTGGACGTATATTGTCGTCGCCCCTGTTCGTCCGTCCGTCCACAATTGTTTGTGAACAGTCTACAGGTCACAATTTTTATCCGATTTCAATGAAACTTAAAATATTGGTTTATCACCCTAAGATCTCGGTTCCTTTCGATATTGGCATGTATCGGACTGTAACTTCATGGGTTATGGCCCCTGATGGTACGAAAAATCATGTTTTTTAGCTTGTGAACAGTGTAGAGGTCACAATTTTGAACCGATTTGGATGAAACTTGAAATGCATATTTATAACCCAAAGATCTTGGTTCCTTTCGATATTTGCGCCAATCGGGTCGTAACTTCCTGAATTATGGCCCCTGATTGTCCGAAAAATCGCCCTTTTTAGCTTGTGGTCCCTCTGGAGGTCAAAATTGTTATCGGATTTAAAAAAACGTTTGATTATATCACCGTTCCATGGTTATGAAAGTTGAGTTCGAATTTCGTGAAAATCGGACCGAAATTGACGGACAAAATGGCTGCTGTTTGTACGCGAATAGTGTGAAAATATGTTATATCAAGGTTGTGGACCTTATAGAGGTCACAATTTTGAACCGATTTTGATGAAACTTGACATGTATGTTTATAACCCAAAGATCTTGGTTCCTTTCGATATTTGCGCCCATTGGATCATAACTTCCTGAATTATGTCCCCGGATTGTCCGAAAAATCGCTGTTGTTAGCTTTTGGTCCCTCTGGAGGTCAAAAATTATTATCGGATTTAAAAAAACGTTTGACTATATCACCGTCACATGTTAATGAAGAGAGAATTTGAATTACGTGAAAATCGGACTAGAATTGACAGACAAAATGGCCGCCGTTTGTACACGAATAGTGTGAAAATATGTTATATCAAGGTTGTGGACCCTATAGATGTCACAATTTTGAATCGACTTTGATGAAACTTGACATGTATGTTTATAACCCAAAGATCTTGGTTCCTTTCGATATTTGCGCCCATCGGGTCATTACTTCCTGAATTATATCCCCTGATTGTACGAAAAATCACCCTTTTTCGCTTGTGGTCCCTCTGGAGGTCACAATTATTATCTGATTTAAAAAAAAATGTTTGATTATAAAAATCAAACAAATTCTAATGATTTTCTGATAATTCCTTAATATGCAACAACTCTTGTTGACTGCCCGGACAATTTGGCTGCTGTGTGGGCGTATGTTTCGTTGCCTGGCAACCTATTTTTACTTTGTGTCTGTGTTGTCTACAGGCCACGATTCTTAATGGATCGTCTTTAAACTTGGGATATGTATTCCATATAGCCTAAGGACGTCAACTGCATGTCCCGACTCACACAGGCAAGACACGCCCAATTTTTATACGCCCACATTTTTATGTGGACGTATATTGTCGTCGCCCCTGTTCGTCCGTCCGTCCGTCCGTCCACAATTGTTTGTGAACAGTCTACAGGTCACAATTTTTATCCGATTTCAATGAAACTTAAAATATTGGTTTATCACCCTAAGATCTCGGTTCCTTTCGATATTGGCATGTATCGGACTGTAACTTCATGGGTTATGGCCCCTGATTGTACGAAAAATCACATTTTTATACGCCCACATTTTTATGTGGACGTATATTGTCGTCGCCCCTGTCCGTCCGGACGTCCGTCCGTCCACAATTTGTTTGTGGACCCTCTACAGGTCACAATTCTTATCCGATTTTGACGAAACTTGAAATATAGGTTTATCCCCAAAAGATCTCGGCTGCTTTCGATATTGGCATGTATCGGATGAAAACTTCATGGATTATGGCCCCTGATTGTACGAAAAATCACGTTTTTAGCTTGTGGACCCTATAGAGGTCACAATTTTGAACCGATTTTGATGAAACTTGACATGCATGTTTATAAACCAAAGATCTTGGTTCCTTTCGATATTTGCGCCTATCGGAATGTAATTTCCTGAATTATGGCCCCTGATTGTCCGAAAAATCACCCTTTTTAGCTTGTGGTCCCTTTGGAGGTCACAATTATTATCCGATTTAAAAAAACGTTTGATTATATCACCGTTACACCCAAAGGAAGGTTGAGTTCGAATTTCGGGAAAATCGGACGTACAAAATGGCCGCCGTTTGTACGCGAATACTGTTGAAAAATGGTATATCAAGGTTGTGGACCCTGTAGAAGTCACATTTTTTATTCGATTTTGATGAAACTTGAAATTCATGATTATAACCCAAAGATCTTGGTTTCTTTCGATATTTGCGCATATCGGGACGTAACTTATTGAATTATGGCCCCTGATTATACGCAAAATCGCCTTATTTTAGCTTGTGGTCCCTTTGGTGGTCACAATTATTATCTGATTTAATAAAACGGTTGATTATATTACCGTTACACCGTAAGGAAGGTTGAGTTCGAATTTCGGGAAAATCGGACCAAAATTGCCATACAAAATGGCCGCCGTTTGTACGCGAATACTGTTAAAAAATTGTATATCATGGTTGTGGACCCTGTAGAGGTCACAATTTTAATTCAATTTTGATGAAGAAGGTTGAGTTCGAATTTCGGGAAAATCGGACCAAAATTGCCATACAAAATGGCCGCCGTTTGTACGCGAATACTGTTAAAAAATTGTATATCATGGTTGTGGACCCTGTAGAGGTCACAATTTTAATTCGATTTTGATGAAACTTGAAATGCATGGTTCTAACCCAAAGATCTTGGTTCCTTTCGTTATTTGCGCATATCGGATCGTAACTTCCTGAATTATGGCCCCTGATTGTCCGAAAAATCGCCTATGGTCCCTATGGTCACAATTATTATCCGATTTGAAAAAACGTTTGACTCTATCACCGTGACACCCTACGGAAGGTTGAGTTTGAATTTCGAGAAAATTGGACCATAATTGCCAGAAAAAATGGCCGCCGTTTGTACGCGAACAGTGTAAAAATATGGTATGTCAAAGTTGTGGACCCTGTAGAGGTGACAATTTTAATTCGATTTTGATGAAACCTGAAATGCTTGTTTATAACCTAAAGATCTTTATTCTTTTCGATATTTGCGCATATCAAATTGTAACTTAATGAATTATGGCCTTTGATTGTAGGAAAAATCACTTTCGGTATTGCTTGTTCTCTGTCTATCTCTCAAACAATTATTATCTGATTTAAAAAAAAACTCTGATTATATTACTGTTGCACCGTAAGGAAGGTTGAGTTCGAATTTCGTGAAAATCGTACCAAAATTGCCGGACAAAATGGTCACCGTTTGTATGTGAATAGTGTAAAAATATGGTATATCATGGTTGTGGACTCTCTACAGGTCACAATTCTTATCCGATTTTGACGAAAAGTAACATTTCTAGGTTGTGTACCGTCACACCATAATCATTGTCGGCTTCGAATTTCATGAATATCAGACTGGAACTGACCAACAAAATGGCAGCTCCCAATACAGTATGAAATACAGGACTTAATGATGTAGGAAAAATCACTTTCGGTATTGCTTGTTCTCTATCCATCTCTCAAAAATGTGGGCGTATCCTGCCTGGCAGTGCCAGCCTATCTTTTAGCTTGTGAACAGTGTAGAGGTCACAATTTTGAACCGATTTGGATGAAACTTGAAATGCATGTTAATAACCCAAAGATGTTGTTTCCTTATTATATTTGCACCAATCGGATCGTAACTTCCTGAGTTATGGCCCCTGATTGTCCGAAAAATCGCCCTTTTTAGCTTGTTGTCCCTCTGGAGGTCAAAATTGTTATCCGATTTAAAAAAACGTTTGATTATATCACCGTTCCATGATTATGAAGGTGGAGTTCGAATTTCGTGAAAATCTTACCAAAATTGACGGACAAAATGGCCGCCGTTTGTACGCGAATAGTGTGAAAATATGTTATATCAAGATTGTGGACCTTATAGAGGTCACAATTTTGAACCGATTTTGATGAAACTTGACATGTATGTTTATAACCAAAAGATCTTGGTTCCTTTCGATATTGCGCCCATCGGATCGTGACTTCCTGAATTATGGCCCCTGATAGTCCGAAAAATTGCCCTTTTTAGATTGTGGTCCCTCTGGAGGTCAAAATTGTTATCGGATTTAAAAAAACGTTTGATTATATCACCGTTCCATGGTTATGATGGTTGAGTTCGAATTTCGTGAAAATCGGACCAAAATTGACGGACAAAATGGCTGCCGTTTGTATGCAAATAGTGTGAAAATATGTTATATAAAGGTTGTGGACCTCATAGAGGTCCCAATTTTGAACCGATTTTGATGAAACTTGACATGTTTGTTTATAACCCAAAGATCTTGGTTCTTCTCGATATTTGCGGCCATTGGATCACAACTTCCTGAATTATGTCCCCGGATTGTCCGAAAAATCGCTTTTGTTAGCTTTTGATCCCTCTGGAGGTCAAAATTATTATCTGATTTAAAAAAACGTTTGACTATATCACCGTTACATGGTAATGAAGAGGGAGTTTGAATTACGTGAAAATCGGACTAGAATTGACGGACAAAATGGCCGCCGTTTGTACACGAATAGTGTGAAAATATGTTATATCAAGGTTGTGGACCCTATAGAGGTCACAATTTTGAATCGATTTTGATGAAACTTGACATGTATGTTTATAACCCAAAGATCTTTGTTCCTGTCGATATTTGCGCCCATCAGGTCATTACTACCTGAATTATATCCCCTGATTTAAGAATAAATCACCCTTTTTAGCTTGTGGTCCCTCTGGAGGTCACAATTATTATCTGATTTAAAAAAACCGTTTGATTATAAAAACCAAACAAATCTAATGATTTTCTGATAATTCCTTAATATGCGACAACTCTTGTTGACTGCCCGGACGAATTGGCTGCTGTGTGGGCGTATGTTTCGTTGCCTGGCAACCTATTTTTGTGTTTGTCGTTTACAGGCCGCAATTCTGAATGAATCAGCTTGGTAGTTGGCTTATGTATTCCTTATAGCCTGAGGGGGTCTGAATGTCCCAACCCCCAGGGGCAGAGTCACGCCCACTTTTTGCCTTTAGCGTTAGGAAGGCACAATTCTGAATGGATTATCTTGGTATACTTATTCCTTATACTCTATTGATGTTGGTGCACGACCCTCAACTCTAAACAAACCAAATGCCTAGCCTTCTTGACAAAGTACCATATCAATCTAAGCAGGAATGTGGACGTATATTGTAGCGTTAGCGTTATGTTTTTCAAATGTCCGGGGTAGCCGAAAAAAAGAGATTGAAAATCCAAAAAGTCGTTTTTTTACGATTTTGAGCATTTTTAGATGTCTTTCTCGTAAAGTCAACATAATATTTTTTGGGAACTTCTTCTACAAAGAGTCTTATTGGTAGTCTTTTATACGAAACCATCGATCAACAGTCCAAAATATCAGGAGTAGAAGAACGAAGGGATCGAAAATTGAAAACAGCACCCTTTCATTGTTAAGCGAAACATGCAGTGTGGGTGGCTACAATCTACACATTTAGTCATCGTATAGAGCTTATTCAACAGTATCGAATTCCAACTGCTAAGGGATCTTTTACGTGCACTCCAATGTGTACAGGGGGGGGGGTGGCACGCCAGAAAATCGAGATGGAATTTCTTAGCCAATGCAGGGATCGAACACCCGACCTCCTGGCTAGCAGGTCAACGGCTTAACCACTTAGTGTGGACACTCATCGTACATTTCATCCGTCAAATCAAAACATTTCGTTGCATTAGACCAATAATTAATTATTCTTAATTTAAAACTTTATTTTGATATTAGTCTGGCATTATTAAATCCTAATTTTATTTGTAGACGTTCGTCTTATTTAAAATTAAACTTTCATTTAGCTATGAACAACCCTTAACGTGTCTCTTTAAAACTTTAATACTCTAAAACATTAGCTCAGCCTTTTGACCTATTTGTACGCAAATACTGTTAAAAAAATGATATATCATGGTTGTGGACCCTGTATAGGTCACAATTTTAATTCGATTTTGATCAAGAAGGTTGAGTTCTAATTTCGTGAAAATCCTACCAAAATTGCCGGACGAAATGGTCGCCGTTTGTACGCGAATAGTGTAAAAATATGGTATATCATGGTTGTGGACTCTCTACAGGTCACAATTCTTATCCGATTTTGATGAAAAAAGTCACATTTCTAGGTTGTGTACCGTCACACCATAATCATTGTCGGCTTCGAATTTCATGAATATCAGACTGGAACTGACCAACTAAATGGCTGCTCCCAATACAGTATGAAATACAGGACTTAATGATGTAGGAAAAATCACTTTCGGTATTGCTTGTTCTCTGTCCATCTCTCGAAAATGTGGGCGTATCCTGCCTGGCAGTGCCAGCCTATCTTTGAAAGTTGATTAGATTAGGTTTTGATTTGCTAGTACGATTTAGTATGATTTCGATTTGATTAGCTATGGTCCACAAATGTGGAATTTATTAATTACGATTTACTAAGATGGCTGCCTTCACAGACACCGATCAGAAAAAAAATTGTCTCTGCTAATTATTGATGACTTGTTAAAGTCAAATGAAGGTTATCTACCAAAAAAAAGAAAAAATGGTTGCCGTTTGAAACAATCTCCTATGTCCAACAACTTCAAGTATTTTTTTGAAAACTGAAGTGAGAAAAACAATAATAAGCAATAAAAATTACTTCCACCGTGAACATTCCGCCATTTTGAAAACGACAAATCTAATCGTCTAAACACCTCCTGGGACGATTAGGTCGATTTGCCTAATCAGTTCAGTTAAATCATCTCACAAATGTAACAATTAGCATAATCAAATTGGTTCACAAATGCGTATAATAGCTAATCGGTCTAATCTAATCGGTTCACAAAAACGCCTCTAAGCTCATTAATTTACCATTTTGTATGTGAGCGACTTATTTTTCTTCATATATGACACATTGCACGTGTCTGGAGGGTTGGGTGGTTGAATGGTTAGCACGCATGCTCTGTATCATAAAGCCTGTCATTGAGTTAACTAACGTGTTTTTTCGAATGCCCGGTTGTACGTGACAAGGAGTAAGGTCGCCTGTCCAACCTGCCATTTTTAGTTCTTTCCCGACATTTTCATTTCATTTTCTCACCCGTCTCATTACAGCAATACAAGTTTCAGTTATTTCACTTTAGTTTTCAGATTATTGTTAGGCTCGGGTGCAATGTTGCACACTATATTTAGACTTGTTACTTCACGAGTTTTTGACCAATTTTGATAATTTTTTCTTCTTATCCTTTTCTTTAGGATACTTGATACAATCGATGACACGTTACGATAAATATGAAAGCTTTCATATCTGCATGGGACAGTAGCAGATCTAGTAATTATTATTATTAGTAAAAAATTTGTTGCAATTTTGACTTGAAAGAAGAAAATGCAGGAAGCTCTCTGATAGGAGACATTAATATTCTGTTTATTTCGTAGATTATAATTAACATTTTCGGCCATCATTAATAAATATTAGAAAAATCAACGGACCCAAAACGGATCCCTGTGGCACTCAAGATTCCCCTACTCGCGATAATGCATCTTTAATAACTACGCACTGTTTTCGCCTCGTTAAATAACTTTCTAACCATACTAGAATATTTCCTTTTATACTGTATTTATCCAATTTTATTATTATTGCTTTAATCCAAACTGTATCAAAGGCCCTGCTAATATTGGCAAAAGTGATGCTAGTGGCTTGTTTCTTATCCAAAGCCAGAAGTATATAATCATAAAGCTCAATTAACTGATGGGTAGTTTCCTCTGATCCGGGAAAATCCTCTCCTGTAAGGATCTATTAAATAACATAGTGAGTGGTTTTGCTATTTAATTTTTAACAGATAGTAACATCTTGTTACTGATAATATCATGTCCTACAGCCTTATCTGCTTCCAATGTTGTAATAAAATCTAACACATCTTGTTCAGAGACCTCAATATCTAAAAGAACATTCATGCTTCTACAATCAAAATCAGGTTATACGTTATCCATGTCATCTAAGTAAGATATGAACAAAAATATTTATTAAAAATTCCAGCTTTTTCCAAAGCATCGTATGACAAGTTAAAATCATTCTGTGGATCTTTAAGCGGTGGAGTCTCATTCGATAACCTCATAGATGGGTGACCGACTAACAACTAAACGACTATTTGTCGAGCGAATAGCGTGTTGACTGGTTTGTCGGCGTGCACTGAATAGTCCTCTCCTGCACTAAACCAATAATGAATAACGAACGAGCACGTTATTCGGAATTCGGGGTTTGCCATCAAAACAGAACCATCTATCTTGCATCCAACCATTTCCTCGTTGGGTGACCGACCAGCACGGAGACAACTATTTGTCAAGCGAATAAGAAGCTGACTAGTTATTTAGAGTGCACGGGGCAGTCATCTCCAGGACTGGACTGCCCAGTGCATGCCCATAAACCAGTCAACACGCTATTCGCTGGACAAATGGTCGTGTACTTGTTAGTCGGCCACCCAACTATGGTCGGGGGTAGCAAGGAAATGATTGGATGCCACATAAGTCGTGCTGGCTCGTTATTCGTTATTGGCACATTATTCGGGATTCGCATTATAACAGACCGACTGAAGTGGCATCTGATCATTTCCTCGCTACCCCTGAGATTCGGCAATAAAACAGGTGGTTGTGTGAGAGGACTGCCCCGTACCCTATTCGCATAACAAACGGTCGTCTCCTTGATAGTCGGTCACCCAACTTTCACTTACCCCTACGGTCGGAGGTAGCGAGGAAATAGTCACCAAACGTTCAGTTACTGCCCCGTGCGTCCCAACAAACCAGTCAGCACACTACTCGCTGGAGAAGCTGCTGTCTGCGTGCGATTAGGCCACCCGACGTTCACTTACCCCTAGGTTCGGAGGTATTGAGTAAATGATTGCATGGAAGGTAGACACTCTTTTTTAGTGCCGAATAACGTGCTGGCTCACATGCACGCACATAATTCTGAAACTCGTCTCAGTGAACCAGAATCATTGTCAGCAGATTCCATACTGTGTGCCATCCACTGAGCTATAACCCCGTGTCAGATTATGGAGACCAACTTCAAATAATTTCTGTTGCATGAATTGCTTGAGATCTTAAACCGTCAAAGGCATCACGTCACGTAAATTTGGTATTAATTCTTCAGGTGTAAATTGACAATCTATACGTAACCTCTTTTAAAGTAGCTAAATCAATTATATTTGGGGCCTAGAAAATGACCCAAATGGGTCGCAACGCATATAATAATGTTATCTAAATGTATGAACTGATTTACTTTGAATTATTTCTGTTGTTGACAATCTCTACTTAACCTCTTTTAAAGTAGCTAATTCGCTTATATTTGGGATCTAGAAATTGAGGGGGTTGGGATGGCGTAGTGGACTAGAGTGCCGCGCTTCGACCTCTAGCTGGCCGGTCACCTCTGGCTTGCGGCTATGATTTCGAGCCCTGGTGAGCGTATGTGTCATGGAGATAGGGGCGTCTTCTCAACCTTGTGGGTTTCCTCTGGGCACTCCGGTTTCTTCCCACTGCTAAAGACCCCTACGCGCAAGCGAATTATTGAAATAAAATTAAACCATATGTTAGTCGCGAAATGACCTAGTTTGTGTGGAGTGGACGTTAAACCCCATTTCTCTCCCTCTCTCTAGAAATTGACCCAAATGGGTCGCAACGCATATGATAATGTTATCTCAATGTATATGAACTGATTTACTTTGAATTGTTTCTGTTGTAACTCTAATTTCAAATTAGTTATGTCCAGCGAAATAAGGTGAATAGAAATTTCTAGTGTCTGGTTATTCCAGTCTATTGCGCATGATCTCCAGATATAAGTTATGGCTTCGCCGTTTTAACTTTCGTTGTGGAATATGTCTTGCCTCGTTCTTTCTGGTCACCTGTTACAAATGCTGAAACGCATTGTGGTACACGAATCATGTACCAATGGTAAAATGTTTATTTTGGGTTAAATATTGGATATCAGAAGCCTACCTTTTCAATGTAAGATAACAACATCAATGTTGAATTGAATTGACAAATAATTCGTGTTTTCAACTTGTAAGACTTGGAATTGATATTGAGTAAGGGACTCAGCTACTTTAACCCTACAATATAATCTGATAAAGATTCATTTTCTTTTAATACGGTGACACTACGGTTAGGATAATGTTGTGACTATCATGGTCACAGACTCCAAATAGCAGCCTGTGACACAACGGTGTCTCAGATAGGACAATGACGTCTAGGACTTTTCTTCGGACTTCACGTTGTGGGGCTGTGACACTATCCTGTGTCGCGGTACCAAACCGACGACCGTGACACTCTAGAGACACGTACGGTGTGTCCGTATGGCCAAATCTTCTGTGTCTAGGTAGGACTTGACGTTGTGATCAATAAGAATTCAACTCTTTTCTGTACTCTTGAGATATTCGTTATGTTACAATATATATTCTACAGCACCGATACAACTATTGTTCTTTAGGTATATAAACGTTATTTCGCACAGCAGTCTCCCTCGGAACTTCTGCAATGTCTTGTCTACGGTTTCATCATGTCGGCTGCGTCCGGCCAGTCCGGTTTTTACTTCCCCGTGGTTCTCTCAAATGTTGTCTGCGTCTAGTCTGGAGGCCGGGCCAGCTCCCGGGGTGAACTTCCCCTTGGAGCTTTCGAATGATGTCATAGGTTCTTTTTAGATACCTCTCCTAAAAAGAAAGTCTAATGCGTCATCTAGTAGGGCGGGACAATTACCATTTAGGGGTAAGTGTTTCGTAAAGGCACCGTTTTACATCAACACTATTCTGGTTAATTGTACTAATCTGTGCACGTGAAGACTGGGCGATAGTACCCTACTTTCCAGAAATGGATACTGACAATCTACTTCATTACCCTAGTTTTCGTCATACATCATGTAGGTAAAGAATTCTATATTAAATAGAACACTAAGTCCATAGTGTTACAATTCACCCCTTGCAACGCGTTAAATAAGCAATGCTGCTTACTTAACGTCGTCATCTAGCATGCATTCAATACAATAAAAACAAATACTTTCAGAATGACATTTCAAAATTGTCATTCCATGTCGCGAACAATGTTTAAATAATCACTAGTAATACTTCTAGTTGTCCATTAAATATTTCAAGTCATACTTCTAATATAATATCATTACACTGATATGCATGCTACAATAACATAAATACTCTGATTCACGTTATAACACAATAAATAATACTGGTTCAAAGTCAATGCAATTTCACTGTCTAAATTTCATGTCCTATTGTTCGTTTTCTGCAACCCTAACCCAAACACAGAAAATATAACTAAAATGTTCAAAATTCTTCATGTGTCCTGATTTCAAAATATTAGTACACTCAATTTAATATTGTTAAAGTTCAGTTTCTTTTTAACTTTGCCAAATCATCATCTGGATTTCCATAGGTCAGTCTCAACTACCAATGTCTTCTTCTTCTAAGTAATGTATCTCATTTGTCAGAGGTTCCGACTTGCAAGAATTTTCAATCGGCACTTCTTTTGAAGACTTGTGTTGGGATAAATTCATTCATCCTCAAATCATTGTTATCAGATCAAAAACTAAGTAATTTAAAAATTTATTTAAATGTTTAATGCCTAAGATTTTTTCTTAAACTTCTCATTAACTCTTACCCTTAATTAAAATTAATTTACCATTTTATGATTTTCTTTATTTTTATAATTCCGCCAAAACAATTACATGGTTACTTTAACAATTCACTATAAGAAAGCCAACGCTTGGACCTAGTCTCATTAATCTACCTTTTTACTTCCAGTGTTACATTAGTAAAGATGCCACACAAACATGGCCATTATCTGAATGACATCCTACTGTATCTGGAACCATATCACGGGCGAGTGTTGTACACCTCATTAATAACTTTAAATCTCATTACATTACTAAGTTTTACCTAGTTACAGTAAACAGTTTTATACCTCATTAGCAATTCATTTATAAAACACCAGACTCTGTACTGGCATTCGTTTTATTTTGTCTCGTTAAGACTACACACCTCTTAACGGGAGCTATATACAGCTTTTGTATACCCTCCAAGCTTATACAGCTAGAACCATGCTGTCTATTTAGTAGCCTTAAAGCCCCAATAACACTCTTGTTGTAACTGAAAAATATATCCCAATCTTCATTCTGGTCAACAAATCGTATTATTTTAGAATATTCCAATTAAATGATGATATAAATTTCATCTTAACACACCTAATTTACAAAATTGGAAAAATTCAACCAATTGATTTGAAAAGTCTAACGTAAACCTTTTCAAATGTGACTTGGATTTTAAAATATTTTCGAACCCTCTGGACAAATAAAATAGGTTGTAATGGATAATTTACACAACAGGTAGGACATTTAAATATCTAGTACTTAGAATAAGGGTATTATTTATTTTCTGGAGCTACCAAGCCAGCAAGAATGTTATTGTTCCTTTCATTAATCATTAATTTGACAGATACGCCTATTTTCAACACCAGTGCTACCGTAAGTTATTATATGGTTTTTATACATTACGCATGACACGTCGGGGAATTAAAAACCTATTCGACAGCTAACGGACATTCGAATTCAAAGTTAAATTACCCTTTTTTCACCATGGTATGTTTTTAACATATACTTCTGAACTTATTCTCCTTTGGACATTTTATTTTACTGAACAACAGGAACAATCTTGAAACCGACACATGGCTTATAAGCGACTCGCTATTGCCGGAAATCGTGTTTCACTTTCATTGAACCTTTTATTTTAAACCTTACACTACAAAACAACACGAAAATCTTGAAATTGGCACACTACACACTATTGCCGTAAACCATGTTTCACTTGAACTTATCTTGAAACTGGCACATTGCTTATAAAGCTAAACGCTATTGCGGGAAACCATACTGGCACATCGCGTATAGCCAAAGCTTTTGCAGGAAACCATGTTTCACTTGAATTTTTTGTTTAAAACCTTATACCGACCAACACGCTATCCTGCGACTTTAAAAAGGGTCATTCAGTTTTAAATTTTCCTTAGGCATTTTCCTTTACCCTAAAACCTAAACGCTACTCGCGATTACATAGGTTTATACCTTAACCTAACTCTATTACACACAAATACACATACAGGTACATTACATTCATGTACGAACAAAACTTAAGTCAAGCTCCCTATAGACTTTTCGAAATATAGTTACGATCTATGCCTCAAGAAGAACAATTTTTATGGAGTTTCGTGTCACCCGCGCAAAATCTCCAATTCCGAATTCCTTTCTTACATAGACCGGAGATAATCATTAATTATTTTATTTCCTATTCCGTTTCCTTATTATTCCTTAATTACTAATTACATTTTATCAGCTTATTCCTTAGACTCACTTTAAATCCAGTTTAACAATTTTAACATACCTATCTAGCTATCTAGTCACATAGTAGAATTATAACCTTGTCCATCAATACTTAATAAGGAGTAGACTTTATTATTATTTAGTTGAATTATAAACATCTATCTTAATTAATATTAATCTTATTTTAATTGGTCTGGTTAAACAAATTTACATATTCAATTTTCAGAAAAAATGTATTTACCCATTGGCTGAATTTCCGCAGACTCTGTTCCTTAAGATATGTTTCTTTGGCTTGCTATCTTCTCATCTTCTTCCAAGGTGTTCTTCCAGGGTCGATCCTTGGTCACGGCGTCCAAAAAGCAAAGCCTGTGACACTGCCGTTAGGATAATGTCGTGACTATCATGGTCACGGACTCCAAATAGCAACCTGTGACACTACGGTGTCACAGATAGGACAATGACGTCTAGGGCTTTTCTTCGGACTTCACGTGTTAATATCCGATTGACTTTGAATTTATACACAGTGTTTAAGGTCGGTCATAGGAAGAAGAAGTCTATTGATTTTCCGCAATTTCCGATAATTACTGTCAGAGTTATGGCCCTTGATCACGTCAAAAAAAAATGTTTAAGGTCGGTCATGGGAAGAAGAAGTCTATTGATTTTCCGGGATTTCCGATAATTACTGTCAGAGTTATGGCCCTTGATCACGTCAAAAAAAAATGTGCTGTAGAGGACAAAGTTAATATTCGATTGACTTTAAATTTATACACAGTGTTTAAGGCCACGAGACGAGGTATCCTATTGATTTTCAGCAATTCCCGATAATTACTACCAGAGTTATTATCCGATTTAAAAAAAAAACAAAAACGTTTGATTATATCACATTTACACCATAATGAAGGTTGAGTTCGAATCTTGTGAATATCGGACCAAAACTGCCGAACCAAATGGTCGCCGCTTGTACGTGAATAGTATAAAAATATGGTATATCAAGGTTGTGGACCCTGTAGAGGTCACAATTTTAATCCGATTTTGATGCATATTCATAATCCAAAGATCTTGATTTCTGTCGATATTTGCGCATATCAAATGAGCACTTCATGAATTATGGCCATTGATTGTTGGAAAAATCACTTTCTTTTATATAGCTTGTTCTCTACCCAATGTGGGCGTATCCGGTCTGGCAGCCATTGGTTGTTTTCTACTTCTTAACATAAGGGGGGGGGGGGGATGGCCTAGTGGTCTAGAGTGTCGCACTTCGACCTCTAGCTGGCCGGTCACCTCTGGCTTGCGGCTGTGGTTTCGAGCCCTTTTGTGAGCGTACGTGGCATGGAGATAAGGGCGCCTTCGCAACCTCGTGGGTTTCCTCCGGGCACTCCGGTTTCCTCCCACTGCTAAAGACCCCTACGCGCAAGCAAATTATTGAAAATAAATGTAACCATATCCTAGTCCCAAAATGACCTGATTTGTGTTGAGTGGACCTTAAACCCCATTTATCTCTCTCTCTCTCTCTCTCTCTCACTATTAACATAAGTCTTTTCACAAAACCTCTCGTAATTGAGATAAAATGTTCAAACTTGGTTTATGTCTTTATTAGGTCAATGCCTTGATGAAGCATTTTCTGCTGAGGGTAAGCAGAGATAAGCAATTTCATTGGTTGATGCTTTGGGACGCGATAACTCTCCTTCTAATCGAGTTAAAATATACAAACTTGGTGTGTGCATTCATTAGGTGAATGCCTAGATGTAGTTCAATGATGAACATTTTCTGCTTACAGTACATAAGCAATCGGATTGGTTGGTGCTTTGGGGCATGGTAACTTTGGTTATAATAAAGTGAGAGCGATGAAATTCAGTGTATAGATTTATTATATCATTACCTTGACTACGTTTGATAGTGAGAATTTTTTGCTTGGGCTAAGGAGCGATAAGCAATTTGATTGATCAAGACTTTGGAACACAACAACTCGGCTTTTAATTAAGGTAGAATGTTTAAACTTAATGTAGATTTTCATTAGGTGAATGTCTCGAGCTGAAGCTAAGCAGAGCGAACCAATTTCATTGGCCGATGCTTTGAGACATGACAGAGAGTGATGAAACTTAGTGTAGTTTGATTGCTCCATACTATTGAAAAAAATAATTATGTGATTAATTAATATCTGCCATCTATTTTTGGGGGGGATTTCGGCGGGGGACATCAGCCTCGCTGTTGGCTTGTTACTGTATCATTTCTAATTGTAATAGTTAGATTTAAAACATTATTTTTTTTCACACACTACTTTCCTCTTCTCACGCCTTGGGTTGCCCTATTCAAGAATTTGAATTTAATGTTTCTCAGACGGACAATCCAGCTCTTCAATGATGCATAAACTACTTTTCAACATACTTTATATCCCAAATCGTCACTAATGGTCTATTAGATTGAATACCCACATTTTACGAATTTTCTTACTTTCACAGAGTGAGGTTTTGATGAACAGTCACATAATTCTGTGGCTAAATAAGTTTCATCTTTGTCAGTTTGTATCGAGGTATCACATTTAGCTGTATTTAGCGCTTGTTATACGCCCACATTTTCATGTGGACGTATTATGTCGTCGCCCCTGTCCGTCCGGACGTCCGTCCGTCCGTCCACAATTTGTTTGTGGACTCCCTACAGGTCACAATTCTTATCCGATTTTGACGAAACTTGAAATATAGGTTTATCCCCAAAAGATCTCGGCTGCTTTCGATATTGGCATGTATCGGATCAAAACTTCATGGATTATGGCCCCTGATTGTACGAAAAATCACGTTTTTAACTTGTGGACCCTATAGAGGTCACAATTTTGAACCGATTTTGATGAAACTTGACATGCATGTTTGTAACCCAAAGATCTTGGTTCCTTTCGATATTTGCGGCTATCGGAATGTAATTTCCTGAATTATGGCCCCTGATTGTCCGAAAAATCACCCTTTTTAGCTTGTGGTACCTCTGGAGGTCACAATTATTATCCGATATAAAAAACCGTTTGATTATATCACCGTTACACCCTAAGGAAGGTCGAGTTTGAATTTCGTGAAAATCGGACCAAAATTGACATACAAAATGGCCGCCGTTTGTACGTGAATACCGTTAAAAAATGGTATATCAAGGTTGTGGACCCTGTGGAGGTCACAATTTTAATTCGATTTTGATGAAACTTGAAATTCATGGTTATAACCCAAAGATCTTGGTTCTTTTCGATATTTGCGCATATCGGATCGTAACTTCCTGAATTATGGCCCCTGATTATACGCAAAATCGCCTTAATTTTAGCTTGTGGTCCCTCTGGAGGTCACAATTATTATCGGATTTAAAAAAACGTTTGATTATATTACCGTTATACCGTAAGGAAGGTTGAGTTCGAATTTCGGGAAAATCGGACGAAAATTGCCTTACAAAATAGCCGTCGTTTGTACGCGAATACTGTTAAAAAATGGTATATCAAGGTTGTGGACCCTGTATATGTCACAATTTTAATTCGATTTTGATGAGGAAGGTTGAGTTCTAATTTTGTGAAAATCGTACCAAAATTGTCGGACGAAATGGTCGCCGTTTGTACGCGAATAGTGTAAAAAATATGGTATATCATGGTTGTGGACTCTCTACAGGTCACATTTCTTATCCGATTTTGAGTCACATTTCTAGGTTGTGTACCGTCACACCATAATCATTGTCGGCTTCAAATTTCATGAATATCAGACTGGAACTGACCAACTAAATGGCTGCTCCCAATACAGTATGAAATACAGGACTTAATGATGTAGGAAAAATCACTTTCGGTATTGCTTGTTCTCTATCCATCTCTCGAAAATGTGGGCGTATCCTGCCTGGCAGTGCAAGCCTATCTTGTTGATTTTGCTTTGTTTGACAGTGTTTATTTAAGGTACTAGATATTTCATCAATGTTGGGGGTGGGGTTGGGATGGCCTAGTGGTCTAGAGTGCCGCGCTTCGACCTCTAGCTGGCCGGTCACCTCTGGCTTGTGGCTGTGGTTTCGAGCCCTGGTGTGAGCGTATGTGGCATGGAGATAAGGGCGCCTTCTCAACCTCGTGGGTTTCCTTCGGGCACTCCCTACGCGCAAGCGAATTATTGAAGTAAAATTGAACCATATGTTAGTCCCGAAATGACCTAGTTTGTGTTGAGTGGACGTTAAACCCCATTTCTCTCTCTCTCCCTCTCTTAAATGTTAAAAAGTCAATTTTTGAATGGAAACATGAACATGATTAAATCCAAGAAAAAATTAGCAGCGGGCACCAAAATTTGTTTTTAAGGAAACGCAAATTTTTTAAATAAGATGGGCTAATGCCATACAGTGTGCTATAAGCGAAATTATATAGAATTCCAAATGGCACGGGGTATTTTATGTGCACTCTAATTTGTACATGTGACTTCGGTTTTTCATACCATCTGAACGACTAGACAGCTGTCCTTGTCAAGCCCTCTCTGATTACGAAAATTATTTCGTCTGAAAGACATATACATGTACATGTATTGATATGCTATACGTTGCAATAATGCCTTTGGACCTGGTTTATGATGAGTATGTACTTATTTCCAGGTAGCAATAAGATTATTGGAAAAAGAAAAATTAGATAAAGAAGACATGTTACAATTATTAGGTAGCAGACCATATGCAGAAAAATCGACATATGAAGAATTTGTTGAAGGAACAGGTAAATATCCTTAAAAATCTATTCATAGTTCCATATAATTAAACATTTCAAGTCCTTTAAAAACAGTTCCATGTCAAGTGGGCCAGGGGTGGGAAATCGACCCCCTCGAAAAAAATCTGGATAAAAAAAAATGTTATTGTACATATAAAAGCTAGAAACTGTGCAAAATTTGTGGTCTGCAGCTCGAAAATGATTTGAGATACAGGCATTTGAGTTTCATAAGTTTTCGAAACAAAATATGTATCAATATGATTTTCAGACATCTTGCTTTTAGTAAAGATATACAGCTCAAATTTGTTTAGGTCTAATAACCCCCCCCCCCCCCCAAAAAAAAAAAAATAAAATAAATAATTGCAGTAATTGTATATTTTCTGGATTTTGCAGTACAAAGTAATAGATATAATCCTAATATTGGCCTATCCAGATATTGGCGGCAGTTCTACATACGAAACGTATGAAAACTCATCAGTCTTCAATAGATTCCCAGAAAATTGTTCTCGAGTTGAATATGGTTTCAGACACAATTTTTTCGAAAAATTGCCTTGTATTTTCGAGCCGATATAACCCGGTAGCTGAGCACCTAAAAATCTGAAACCTAGTGTAATTATAGTTTGTACTAATGTCTCCAACATTATGTAAGAGCCATACTTGTCCCGTGTCTTTTTGATATTTTCGCAATTTGTTCAAAATCTTTGTTTTGGGTCAATCTATGTCAATTTTCATATTTTCGAGCCGATTGAACCTGATAGCTGAACACCTAAAAATCTGAAATTGGTGGAATTATATAATAAACAGAAAACGTGATGGATGACATTCACTAGGTTTATTAACTGCAACGTTTCAATGAGGATACTCTCATTCAAGCTTGTTGCCGTTGTTTTTACGGATTTAACGTCCAAAACATATTATATGATATTATGGACATGTTGATTAAATCAAGTTATTTACACTTCATGGGTTGAAAGTTGGTAAAAACATACAATTGGTTAACACAACAAATAAAAAGCCCTTTTGTATATTAAAAAGTCAATCCAAATCACACTTATAAAACCGATGTCGTAAGAAGAGAGGACGGGTCATCTTCTCCCTTTGTTATAATAAAAAACATGTTAAAAAGTCCTTATATATTAAAAAGCCAATTTAAATCACACTTATAAAACTGCTGTCGTGCGAGCGGGTCATCTTTTCCCTTTGTCATAATAAAAACGTGTTAAAACAGTAGGTCTAGCTGACATGTCAAACCCGTGGAGAAAAAGAATCCGCTTGCGTTTTGTGGAAAGCATGTTACAGGGTGTTATATACAAGTGGATAACAATAAACTAATTAAGAGTAGAATCTGAAGCCATTCAAAGTTAAACCTCATACTTATCAAACTATTATAATCAATAAGAAACCCTTCACGTAAGAAAATGGAAAATTATACTAAAACAACAGTTGATACTAATAAACCCTTAATCTTCATTGCGAATACAGACAAGAACAACATAAATAAGAACAAAGTGATAAGAAATCAACACATTGATGTATTATTAATATCATTTATATCATTAATCACCAATACCAACTCTTGTGTGAGGATTAAAAACAGTTAGCATGGAACACACCTTATAGTACAGGATTGAGACAATTCTTACCAGTTACCATGTAAAACACCATTTGTAACCGGGTTGAGACAATTTAAACCATATCCATCCTGGTAACGAAATAATAAAAGACATAATTGATAAGTTTAAGTGAAACATACATGTAATAAAATGTCTATTGAACCGAACGACAGTAGAACAAGCACTTCGCACAACAACCATGTAGAACCCAATATCCCATCATTAAAGCGACGTTCCATCAAGATATATTTCGTTTAAATAAACACTATGGCACTTAAACTCGTCCTATCGTCGAGGAAGGCCTATAATCACAGTAAAGAAAACATATGATCAATCTGTATTAAAAATGAATTAGTTAATAGTTCCTAAAATCAACGAGTCATACGCGTGTGGTATTAGGTGTCACAGCTCCATTGCTCGCGTTGGAAGAAAGTCGTTTTTTCCCGATTTGTAACCTTTCTTCAACTTAACGTCACACAGTCGCTATTTCATCATTTGTAATAATTTAAAAATATTTTGGAAGCAGAAAAATTGTTCTTTTGTTTGATATAAATTTTATATATGTGTTCCTTATATTAATTTCAAAACAATCAATCAAAAAACGTCAATTTCGCGTGTTTTGACGTTACGCTAAAAAATTTTGTCACGTTTTTAAACGAGGGTACCCCACTTCATGTGCTTGGCGGAGGTTTCTGTTTTTAATATTTTTTGTTCATTTTAATATCATTAGAAAGATAATTGAACGATCTTTCGATCGGCGGGGGGTGCTTTGTTGGCATTTCGAAATACCATGCCCTTTTTTTAAGTTGAAGGCTTCAATTCACGTAATTTTTTTTTGTGGCGATTTGCCAGGATATCACCCCCCCCGCGGATCGAAAGTTCGTTTTATTGTCGTTTCAATGCTATTAAAATCAACAAAATCGGAGCATTTTTAGTACCTCCACCGAGCATTTGAAAATTGTATACAATGAGCAATTTTGTCCAAAATAAATCGGGTAGTTTTTGCCTTGTTATGACGTCATTTCAATACCAAAACTAAAATGTATTCCAAGTTCCTAAGACTCATATTCGCGGTAAATTACATCGAAAGGCAAATCCGATGTTAATTTATGAAGTAAGCGTTATGTTATATGTATAAAAGACTTGCCTGGAAATAAATAACATAGTTAAAATCCATTTTTTTACGACTTTCACGGGATTGATTATATTTACATCACGTGACTCATATTCGCGCGCTTTTATAACCATGTGACGATGTGGAGGATCGAACGGAAATTTCCTTCGAGCTACCCCACGTCTCTACGTTTGACACCGAACATTTGTCAAGAATGGAAAAATTCCGTAAAATAGACGACTGTTTCAATGCTCTGAAATCATAAATTCGCTGTTCCATGGATTATTCAAGCCCAGTGTTAAAAGTATTTCTGTGCACACGAATGGGTTTGAAACCGGAGAATATCCACACAGGTCTGTGTGTAGTCTTTACTTTACTGACCGCAGCCGTGAGTCGGCGTGATGACGATAACGTAGTAGTCTATGGATAATTAATACGATTTCTTTTCACTTAAAAATGGAATTGTACCCTAATAAAGTTGGATCAACGAAAGAATTAACGCCAGCTGAAACATTTTAAAAAATTGCTCTATTTCTGGATTTGTCGTTGGGCATTTTTTACAACATTTCGTTTGACTTTGAGATGGTGGAGCCGACAGATGAATTTACTATTTAGGTCAGTCATGTCAAAAAATAATCAGTGTCGATAGGATACCCAATTTTGCAAAACTTTTTATTATTTAGCATTATATAACAGTTGTCACACTAATTATTATAATTTTAATTCTTGTTTTTTAGAGGAACTAATTAGCATCTCAAGTATCACATTTTTGATCAGTCAACAAATTGTAAGAACCGATACAAGCGTAAGGCGGCTTTTAGTTTTACTCCTTTAGGCCTTTATTTGATATTTATTTACATAACATTGATTAAAATCTACAAAAATTAAGAAAGTTGCTCAATGACAATAGGCTACATACTGATTTGAAGGAATAATAGAAATATTCAAAAGTGAAATAAAAACAAAAAAAGCAGAATTCTAACAATAATGTAAGCAACGAATGCAGAGAACAGTGATAATGAAACAACAGTTGTCCTTTCTTTAAAATTATTTGGTTGCTATGGCAACCATCCAAAATCCCTAATATTTCACTAAAATTATACAATTCACAATATTTTATATTACATTAGCTGTAAATATGTGCTAAAATGATTTCTGCTATCGTACTTAAAATTAGCATTGCAAACAGGTTTTCAAATACTACCAATGACTCAAAAATGACAGTGATACTGTAATTGTGAACTATCTAGAATGAATAATCTGAAAAAATTTCCAAAAAATATTGAAAATTAAAAAAGTTATAGCGTTTTTAAGATGGCAAACTGGGGGCACAAAAAAACGGCTTTTTTCAAAAACGCCAAAAAACTGACCGAAGTCAATATCTCGGTAACTATACAAGATAGGCCTATGAAAATTGCACTAATTAGAGATCTCGATGTACTTAATAAAGCCATATTGTCGCTATAATATTCTGGCATATACTTTTTGTGTTACAGAGGTTCAAAGTTGAGGTCCGTGCCAATTACGCACAAATCACAGCAAAAAAATTGACAAATTCCTGTATACTTAAATTGCAGCACTTTGACATTCATACAGAGGCTTATTATTAAATGAATATGCACAAACAAAGTGTTTTCAGTCGGTTCTGTTATTTATTTTTTGCATGACAACACCTTAAATCACAATTTTTGACCGATTGATGTCAAGGTCAAAGAGAAACAACTTTTTACATGTATGTATGCAATTGGGCATCTACTGGTCTAGAGACCATTGACAACTGGTCACACATAGTCATAAAACAATTATAAACAGGTTATACTGTAGATATTTTCAAAAATTATCAAAAGTGTGTGGTAAAATGAGAAATATACATATAAGCTTTTGGTGGATTTGCCGCTTTTTCCACACCAATTGTGTGTAGCCTACATCAATTTGAGATTGTATGTTTCAGGAATGAAAATTAACAATTAAACTATGATTTATATAACAGCTATATTTTGGTGATCAACATCATTACAGTTTCAAATAAAAACAGTTACATAGACATAAAACATTTAAATATCTTAAAAGAGTCCAAATAACCCTAAACAATAACCCTATCATGATCACTTCAATTGTCTGATAAATATACAAAATGATAAAAACAAAATGTAGCCTACTCTGCTAAAAAATAAATTAAAAGGTAAACTTATAAAAGTAAGGTATGATCTACATGAAAGAGTATTTAAAATAAATCAAAATTGTGATACATATGTGCATTACGATATATACTAGATTATAGTATCAGTCGTAAAAATATTATAGCTTTCTTGTCGAGATATTATCCCAAGGAAAAAAAATATAAAAATTCTTCGTCAGTAAAAATGTCTGGGAATTTTCTTCTTCCAATTCAATATGAGCTACACTACTAAATTAAACAATTCTGAAATGAAAAAAATCTTGTTGTAAATTATTTGACCTAAGGCTAAGATACCTAGCATGCTAAGCTAACTGGCTTCAGCTGCAGTTCATGAAAAAAATATCCAAGGTGGTCAACAACATTCACGATTTTTATCCTTTGTAAGTGAAATATCTGGCTAAAGTTTGGTAGGTAGCTTGAGTAACATTCAATATAAGAAAAACCTTGTCCAAATCTATCATTTTTTTTTTTTACACTGAAGTCTGTGGCGTTTTCAATTGTGGTCTGATCCCTGATCAACCACGAATTACCTCCCTTTAACGCCACATGGTTCGATTTCTGACAATTTACGGATTCCTACGGGGGATACAGACTTAACAAGTGGTCAAACTAAGTAGTTAATGAATTGGGCTTTCCAAATATACCCAAATCTTGAGCGTCGAGGGCCTTTTTCGAAAATTTCTATCAACTTCAAATTTTCAATTGATAAAAAATATGAGAAAATCTTACCTCAGTTTCTCCAAATCCTACTCGACAGCAAGTTCATTCATTTTTCTCGATAGTAAACATCGCGTGGTCAATGTTTGACACTCTGAAAATTCATGAGGAGGCGTAGCACGAAGTATACTTTTCTCGGTCAACTTTTTGTGGTGTCTGAAAATAGTACAGTCAGCGCCCCTAGCGGCGTTTGGCTTAAAATGTGGTACCGTAATCAATTGGTTTGTCATGGTGATCAATTGGTTTGAAAATTGAATAACATTGCCTTTTTGAGGGTTTGTTTTTGTTTTGATTGCTATAACAACCAAATATTAAGTATTATAGAAGAGAAAAGATAAGTAATTGTAAAAATTCACTACATTTACCAGTACGGTACACAAATTTCACTTGAAAATCTCAATTCCTTCATAATTTTTTTAACCCTAAAATTGGGCAATTTCCAATTGCGGAATGTTTTTCAAAGGTAAACCCTCTCCTGTGTATAAAGATGTCACATAAATATTTTGTTATTATTTATTTGTTCAATCTTGCCTGACACCTACTGACTTAAAATAATATAAAAATTAATATTAATGAGATAAATTATCGGAAAATGATGCTTTTTTTAAAAAAATACAGTGGTTGCTATGGTAACCACTCAAATTCCTTAATATTTTGCTCAAACTTATACAATCAATATCATTTGACATTACTTGGGTTTTAAATATTTTAAAATGCTTATTTTTAAATGTGGTGATCACCTTTTGGGTTATGGTAAATAGCGTTGAAAATGGTCAAAAATTGCATTTTTATACGCCCACATAGAAATGTGGACGTATATTGCCGTCGCCCCCGTCCGCCCGTCGGTCCGTCCGTCCGTCCGTCCGTCCGTCCATCGTCCACAATTTCTTGTGAACGCACTAGAGGCCAGGGTTAATATCCGATTGACTTTAAATTTATACACAGTGTTTAAGGTCATGAGACGAAGAAGCCTATTGATTTTCAGCAATATCCGATAATTACTGCCAGAGTTATGACCCTTGATCACTTTGAAAAATCTTGTGAACGCTCTAGAGGCTAAAGTTAATATCCGATTGACCTTAAATTTATACACAGTGTTTAAGGTCATGAGACGAAGAAGTCTATTGATTTTCAGCAATATCCGATAATTACTGCCAGAGTTATGACCCTTGATCACTTTGAAAAATCTTGTGAACGCTCTAGAGGCTAAAGTTAATATCCGATTGACCTTAAATTTATACACAGTGTTTAAGGTCATGAGACGAAGAAGCCTATTGATTTTCAGCGATATCCGATAATTACTGCCAGAGTTATGACCCTTGATCACTTTGAAAAATCTTGTGGAGGCTAAAGTTAATATTGGATTGACTTTAAATTTATACACAGTGTTCAGGGTCATGATACGAAGAAGCCTATTGATTTTCAGCAATATCCGATAATTACTGCCAGCGTTATGACCCTTGATCACTTTGAAAAATCTTGTGAATGCTCGAGAGGCTAAAGTTAATATCCGATTGACTTTAAATTTATACACAGTGTTTAAGGTCATAAGACGAAGAAGCCTATTGATTTTCACGGATTTCCGATAATTAGTGCCAGAGTTATGGCCCTTCTTCACTTCAAAAAATCTTGTGGATGCTCTAGAGGACAAAGATGATGTCCGATTGACTTCAAATTTATACACAGTGTTTAAGGTTATGAGACGAAGAAGCCTATTGATTTTCAGCGATTTCTGATAATTAGTGCCAGTGTTGTGTCCCTTGATCACTTCAGAAAATCTTGTGGATGATCTAGAGGCCAAAGTTAATATCTGATTGACTTTAAATTTATACACAGTGTTTAAGGTCATGAGACGAAGAAACCTATTGATTTTCAGCGATCTCTGAAAATTATTGCCAGAGTTATGGCCCTTGATCACATCAAAAAATCCTGTGGACGCTCTAGAGGCCAAAGTTAATATCCGATTGAAGGTCATGAGACGAAGAAGCCTACTGATTTTCAGCGATTTCAAAAAATTACTTCCAGAGTTATCTCCCTTGATCACTTCAAAAAACCTTGTGACGCTATAGATGCCAAACTTATCATCCGATTGACTTCAGATTGATACACAGAGTTTAAGGTGTTGAAACGAACAAGTATTTTGATTTTCAATGAATTTTGATAACTGAACAGCTAAATCCATGATGTTAAATGTTTCCTATACTAATTGTTAGCGTGGGGCAAAACTTTATAAAAAGCAAACAAATTCTAATCATTTTCAGATAATTACATAATGAGTTGTTACTCTTAATCAGATTTTAGTGTATTACAAATGTTTCATTCCCAAAAAAAGTAAAAATATGCGACAACCCTTGTTGACTGCCCGGACTATTTAGCTGCTGTGGGCGTATGTTTCGTTGCCTGGCAACCTATCTTTTCCATTTTGGTTGCTATGACAACCAAAATTGATATATGGCGGATTGGAAATATGTAATTTTAAAAATTCACAAACTTTTTGACATGTTCCCATAATTTCACTTCCGTATCTCCATTCTTTCTTATTTTGTTAATGTCCCCAAAATGCCCCAAAACTAGGCAAATGTGTGCCGCGGACAATTGGTGAAAAATGAACATAAATCCAGCTCTTGAGAAAAGCCATATAGATATTTTTACGATTTTTTTTTCTTTTAATCTTATTTGATAGCTTCTGATTTTAAAATGCATTACAACCAGGTTCAATATTTCAGATATAACATGGATAAGACCATTTTTTCATGAAAAAATTGAACAAAATAACTTTTGAAACAATGGGTTTTTGAGAAAACCTCTGTATTTTGGAGTTGCTGGGGAAACCGGAGTTATTGTTACACAAATGTGAAAATTGAAACATCATCAGCTTTAAAGTTGTATTTCATGAATATACATCTACATTTTTGATAGTTTCGATATAAAATGAACTATGGCATCACAAAAAACGCCAAAAATGATCTGTTCAAAGTGTTGAAAAACCTTTCTTCCGCAGAAAGTCAAAAATCGCAGCTTTGAACCTCAATAAAATAAAAAATTTTCATCCGATTTTGAATCTGTAAAAAGTTTTGTGAGAAGAATGATGAGATCTACTTAAAAAACTAATAAAATCAAATGTATAATCATTATCTCAAAATCACCTTTTCCACCTAGTGGTATGTATATTCCAATATCCTGGTTTAATTCTGGGTGGTTCCTTCTGATGTGAAGACAGGTTTTACTGGTGCTACTTTACCTTTGAACTGAACTGAACTAAAGTCACATTCATTACCACTGTAAACTTTAAACACATTTCCACATAAGCATTGTCCATGTGTTGTAAAATAGATACAGATACTTCTGACATTCACTGTATTTTCAGGTTCCATTGACGAAGATACTACACTCCCCAAGGGCTTAGAAAGTTGGAATAAGGTTAAAGAGAATGAACAGAATGAGAAAGCTGTCACATAATGGGATTTAGGCAAAATGATGAAGGGGAAGGGGTAATAGTTCGAAGTGTAAATCGATAACCCAAGCTACTTATTCTATATCCATATTTCAAGAGTTATATATCTATCTGTGTGAATTTTTATTATGCAATTAATATGTCACTTAACTTTCATTACTGAAAATATACGACACTAATAGATCAAAGTCGTCAGTTTATACATATTTTAATAGTTAGTTAATATTGCTAGTAAGCAGGCAGTAGTCAGTAAGTAGGTGTTTTGTCATTACAGTGTTAAAATTGTGACTATTGAATGATGTACACCACTATTGTCCAGTTAGTGTATTCAATAGTGATGTCACCGGTAGTGACATCTTTTACAGCTAGTAACACACCTCTTCTGTGTTCTGGAAAAACCTAGCAAGTCAAATTTTGGTGAATATAATAATAGTTTTTTCTCCTTCACCGAAAGGGCTTCTAATTATCTTCATCTAAAAAGATAAAATAAAATGGGTTATGTCAATAGCTTAACAAAACAGTTTTCCTTTGTTTACTCAAAAGTACATTCAACAGTGTTACTAGGTTTTTCCAGATTACGGGAGAACTGTATAATTTCTAACTACTCTCTATACATACTAAACATTAGTTTAGAATACTGACCACTTTTATGATTTAATTTCAAAAATTGTCATTACTAAAAGGCCTTACTTCATTAGTCAACAGTATAACCATACCAGTGTGTGCCATCTATTTATTTTAGAATTTTGGCGGGGGACATCAGTCTCACTTTATTTTACCTAATTTATTTGTAGCATTCAAATATACCACGGTTGGTGATGTCATGAACTTTGCAGCAGGACAGAATGTCATCTATGTCCTGGAAACTAAATGATTCGTATATTGGTGTTAGTATTTGGACATTAACTGTGACACATGTTCAAATTGTTATTTCCTTTGAATGTTTTTGATTTAGTGCCTTGAAGTTATCCGTTTACATACAAGAACATTGAATTTGGCTCTGAAATAAATATTACTATATTATTGTATATTAGAATTAGAATATTTGGCATTGGGTTAGGTTCTAATGTTAGGTTCTAATGTGCTTCTTTAATATGGAACCCAAACTGAAGTAAAAGCATTTCATTCAATCTTTAAAGTTGTTAGACTCTGTAATTTAACATTAAACATAGATATTATGTCGTTTTCCTTCTACTACTGTTTGGTGTAGTAGAATCGTGTGGACAACCGTAACACTATTTTAGTGATAACAGAAATCGGTATAGTAAATATATTATTTATTTACATCGGGGACAGGCGATATACACCCGAACATAAATCAAACAACAAAAGGGTGCATTAATATAGTATATGACTATGTTTCAATCATTCCATCCCTCTGCCACGCCAGTGGTTGAACTCAGATGAGACAACTCGTTGGTCTCTACCCTGCTCTTCTCCCCCCCCCCCACGTGGCTGGTCTGCATCTTTCTTAATATTTTGTAATTTTTATATGCCAACTTTGAAAGGGGTCGTATGTTATCGTCGCTTCCGCAAGTCCGTCCGTCCGCCCGGGGGGGGGGGGGTGTGTTGGCCTAGTGGTCTAGAGTGTCGCACTTCGACCTCTAGCTGGCCGGTCACCTCTGGCTTGCGGCTGTGGTTTCGAGCCCCGGTGTAAACGTATGTGGCATGGAAATAGAGGTGCCTTCTCAACCTCGTGGGCTTTCTCCGGGCACTCCGGTTTCCTTCCACTATCAAAGACCCCTAAGCGCAAGCGAATTATTGAAATAAAATTAAACCATATGTTAGTCCCGAAATTACCTAGTTTGTCTCGAGTGGACGTTAAACCCCATTTCTCTCTCTCTCTCTCCATCCGCCAGTCCATTAGAGGCCAAAGTTAATATTGGATTAAATTTCGTCATGAGACGAAGCCTGTTGATTTTCAGCGATTTCTGAAAATTACTGCCAGAGTTATGGCCCTTGATAATTTCAAAAAATCTTGTGGACGCTCTAGAGGCCAAAGTAAATACCCGATTGACTTTAGATTTATACTCAGTGTTTCAGGTCATGAGACAAAGAAGCATATTGATTTTCAGCGATTGACTTCAGATTGATACTCAGAGATGTTGTCAATTTGAGCGACAAACTACTCAGCCCCCAAGAAATGGATGTCCTTGACAAAGGTCATAAATTCATCCCAATCCCCACAATAACATCCATAGACCCCATCACCCAGGCAACTGAGCGCTTCCAAAGAACGATTTCGTTGACTTTCTTTCTTTAGGAACAAACCCGGCAGAGTTGAAAAAAATTATTCACAGAAAAATCCATATGGAAACCACCCAAAAAGTCTTTATCACCAGCCATCCTAAACAGAAATATCATCGGAAACCAAATCTCAACTGAGCAACAAAAACAGCATTAAACACCCTCAAAAAAGACAAAAACATAATAATTTAAAAAAAGCGACATGGGCTCGTGGTGTGTCATAATGAATCGCGCAAACTATATCTCTGAGGCAGAAAAACAATTAAATAATCCTTAACATTACACTAAATTAGACCAACCCGTCTTTAAGGACACTGCAACTTTAAAGCTGAACTCCGGTTACAAAAATGCCGAAATAATTAAATAAAAAAAGTTAACGCCCCCAGCCGCCATACTTGTTTCCAAGTTGTGAAATAAATATGGCGGACATGGAGGTTTATGACGTGGAAAGGTAAGCCGTTCTCACTTCCTGTTTGTTTGTTGTCAGCCAGCTGTACACATCCGGTTTTATTCTTACACTGATTGCTCTATTTTTTCCCAACAGTTTACGAAATTATTAAAGATTGCAAAATGTCTGATCAGGTAAGCCTGTAAATATTAATATGAACTACGTCTTCTACAATATAGCCTAATCTCTACTCTAAAACAAAAGATGCAACAACATGACTTACCGCAAGCTTAAAATTTTCAACCATAACAAATCCCTACACAAACTATTGTCTTCTTTCATATCCATATCATTACAGCGTAGATAGGCCACGTCTTCTTGTAAATATCTTACACATATATGTAAATCACCCAAGAAGTTATCGCAGCAAATGTCCAGTGTAATTATAACTAATACTATGCAATAAACAGATAGTTTAGATTAGATTTTCACATCTCAGCATGATGTCACCATCTTCAATTGTATTTGGTGCACGAAAAGGGACATAACTACATTTTGGGGCAGCTCTCATTGGGGGAGTGTTTGATAGTGCTAGTGGTCTTTCACTCTCTGGACGCGAGCCATTCCCCCCTTGGGGGTGAATTCAACCCGGGGGGTTGGGATGGCCTAGTGGTCTAGGGTGCCGCGCTTCGACCTCTAGCTGGCCGGTCACCTCTGGCTTGCGGCTGGGGTTTCGAGCCCTGGTGTGAGCATATGTGGCATGGAGATAGGGGCGCCTTCTTAACCTCGTGAGTTTCCTCCGGTCACTCCGGTTTCCTCCCACTGCTAAAGACCCCTACGGAGAAGCGAATTATTGAAATAAAATTAAACCATATGTTAGTCCCGAAATGACCTAGTTTGTGTGGAGTGAACGTTAAATCCCATTTCTCTCTCTCTCTTGAATTCACCTCAGGTTGAGAAACGCGGTTTTAGAGTAAAGATTAGGCTATATTGTAGAAGACGTAGTTCATATAAATATTTGCAGGCTTACCTGATCAGACATTTTGCAATCTTCAATATTTTCGTAAACTATTGGGAAAAAATAGAGCAATCAGCGTAAGAATAAAACCGGATGTGTACAGCTGGCTGACAACATACACACAGGAAGTGAGAACGGCTTACCTTTCAACGTCATAAGCCTCCATGTTCGCCATATTTATTTAACAACTTGGAAACAAGTATGGCGGCTGGGGGGCGTTAACTTTTTTTTATTTAATTATTTCGGTATTTTTGTAACCGGAGTTCAGCTTTAATACACCCCCTTGACCCTTGACGGGCTTCGCGCCTATGGCGCTGGCGGTGACCAGCTTTTCCAGCCACGGCTCCGCAATCAGTAACCTCCTCAAAACTCTGGGGGTAAATGGGTTGGTTGAGAATTCATTTAGGGGTGAGCGGTGAGAAAAGGTTGAGAAACGTGGCCATAGAAGGTTCACACAATTAAGTTAAATCACATACCGTGAATATTACACGGTAAGAAATTATTTCATAAGTGCAAAATACCCAAAATAAGTTTCTATACTGACAATATAGTGATCATTCAAGTGTAACTGCAATGGCGTCCAATACTATACAAACACCGATCAGTAATTACTGTTCAAACTAGAAAAGACAAAATGTGGACAGTCCCCCTGAAAGTCAACCACCGGCCCAAAGATTCAAAAAATGATATGTCGGGAGAAGAAGAGTCCATCACAGATGAGGAACTCTCCCAAACGGTGAATTTATGGGAAAGCTTTTACCTGCACTTGTGCCCAAAATTATGGATAGTCTTTTTCAACGCCCCGAAACCTCAATAGAGAAGGCGGTGAGGTCTGCAACTTGTGCCCTAACTGATAAATTAGATAAACAAGAAGAACTCATTATAAAACAAAATAAAATGATACACGACCTCCAAAATCGAACGACAGAAATAGAATCGGAACTATTAATATACTCGTAGAAATAGTCTAGGATCTATGCATGTTCCAAACAAAGAGAATCTTAATACAGACTCTGAAGTTATACAGATATGTGATCGTTTTTTAGGAGTTTCTATAGGAAGGGCCGACATTGATCGGACTCATACCATAGGGAATGTGACAGGTGAACATGTACAAATAATTGTAAAGTTTATTAGTCATAACCTAAAATCTAAAGTATATACTGCAAAACGTAAATTGAAAGGTAATTTAAACGGAATCTTTATAACAGAAGATCTCACAAAATCTCGTCACGATCTAATAAAATGCCTCATATAGGTTAATAAGGCAATCAGTTTATCATCATTTTGGTCGAACGATGGTCGCATTTTCGTATGTAAGGAAAAGGATTCTAAACCAATACAAATAAAATGTATGTCAGATATCGATAATCTACTCAGTGACTAATTCCCGGTACATTAATGTCAACTGATCAGGGATCCAGTTAGTTTGTGTTAATGACGATGATTAAAACTCAAAGAAACCTAACAAATAAAATGTATGTCAGATAACGATAATCTACTCAGTGACTAATTCCCGGTACATTAATGTCAACTGATCAGGGATCCAGTTAGTTTGTGTTAATGACGATGATTAAAGCTCAAAGAAACCTAACCTAAGAAAACTAGAGTAAATCAACTGGTCTGGAATTTGTTGAGCAATGAAACAAAAACCGATGATTCCAAATTTCAGTTTATACAGAATTGTATTATAAAAGCATCTTCTAATATAACCAAAGTGTACCGTATACAGACTTATTATATGGTGACGATGTTACCAAAAATGTCAAAGAAATTCAAGACATCAATCGGATTGGTAAGAAACTTACATCTCATAATACCAGAGGTGGTTATGACAGGTTTTTTAGAGGTCGAGGTCGTGGGTCTCGTAGAGGCAGAGGTGGTTATAGAGGAAGAGGTGGAAGATCTAATTGGGGTCGATGGTCTTATGACACTGGTAAGGCTGCCAAGAAAGATTCAAAAAACTTGAAAGCGGATCACAAATAAATGAGGTATGTGCATATTTTAATGAAGCAACATGCAATACTAATGAGTTTAAGGTAGGCAGACTATCTCATTTTATAGAAAAGTGGAAATCCATAACTTCTGATCCAAAAGTGTTAGACATAGTATCTAACTGTCACCTGGAATTTGAAAAGTCCCCACCTGTAAATAATTTGTGTTATTCTTGCAAATTTAATAAAACTGAAACTGATATAAGTGATAGAGAAATTGACAAATTTTTAAAGATGGGTATTATTAAAGAAGTTAGTCCTTGTGAAGGGGGGTTGGGATGGCCTAGTGGTCTAGAGTGCCGCGCTTCGACCTCTAGCTGGCCGGTCACCTCTGGCTTGCGGCTGTGGTTTTGAGCCCTGGTGTGAGCGTATGTGGCATGGAGATTGGGGCGCCTTCTCAACCTCGTGGGTTTCCTCCGGGCACTCCGGTTTCCTCCCACTGCTAAAGACCCCTACGCGCAAGCGAATTATTGAAATAAAAGTAAACCATGTGTTAGTCCCGAAATAACCTAGTTTGTGTTGAGTGGACGTTAAACCCCATTTCTCTCTCTCTCTAAGTCCTTGTGAAGGTCAATTTCTGTCATCTATTTTCACTAGGCCCAAAAGAGATAATCCAACAGAATATTGTATGATATTGAATCTGAAAAACTTAATGAATTTATTTCTTATCACCATTTTAAAATGGACACATTTGAGTCAGCTTTAAGATTAATTAAACCTGATTGCTATTTGGCATCTATAGATTTACGTCATGCCTATTATTCTGTGCCAATGGCACAAGAACATCAAAAATATTTAAGATTTTGTTGGGAAAATAAAATTTATCAGTATGTCTGCCTACCCAATGGTATTGCTTGTGCACCTCGTTATTTTACTAAATTGACCAAACCTGTATACTCAACATTAAGGAGTTTTGGCTACACAAGTGTAGGGTACATAGACGATTCATTGCTTGTGTCTGACAGTTATGCTGAATGTGAACAAAATATAGATTGTACAAAAAATCTTTTTGAAAAGTTAGGTTTTATAGTGCACGAGAAGAAGTCTGTTTTACATCCCTGTCAAAGAATACATTTTATAGGTTTCATTATAGACTCTTCAGCAATGAAAGTTTATTTACCAGAAAAGAAATGTAATGCTGTTATAAAATCTTGTTGTAGTTTACGGGATAAATCAACAGTAAAAAATCGACAATTAGCTGAGGTAATTGGCAAAATTATTTCTACTTTTTCGGCAGTAGAATATGGTCAGTTGTTTTATAGAAAGTTAGAAACTGCGAAGATAGCAGCTCTAAAAGATAATTATGGTGATTTTGATAAAAATGTTTTGATAACTCAAGATATGAAAACTGAACTTAACTGGTGGGTGAATAATTTAAGATTTCAATCTCGAAATATTATAATTGAAGAGCCGAACAGAGTTATCTATACAGATTCATAATCCCAAGGGTGGGGTCTGAGTTATGAAAGCGTTAAAATAGGCGAACGCTGGACAGAAGATGGAAATCTTATCATATCAACTATTTGGAGTTATTAGCTGTTTTCTATGCATTAAAAGCAGTTTGCTCCAAATTAAAAAATCAACATGTAAAAATCATGATAGATAACTCTTGTGATCAGGCTTATATTAATTCAATGGGAGGAATCAAATCTCCTCTTTTGAAATTCCTTAGCTTTAGACATTTGGCTTTGGTGTATTGAAAGAAAAATTTGGCTGTCTGCTGATTTGATTAAAAGTGCCGAAAATGAAGCCGACTTACCCTCCAGGAAATTCAGTGATGAGATAGAATGGAATTTGGACTCTTCAATATTCGATAAAATTGTTAAAATATTTGGTAGGCCAGATATAGATTTATTTGCAACAAGAGTTAATAAACAGCTTCCGATTTTTGCAAGTTGGAGAGCTGATCCAGACTCAAATTTCACTAATGCATTTTCTTTTAGTTGGTCACAATATTATTGTTATGCATTTCCACCTTTCAGTTTGGTTGCAAGAGTTCTCCAGAAGATAAGGAAAGACATGACGGAGTGCGTAATAATTGTTCCATTATGGCCAACGCAGTGCTGGTTTCTTCAGCTACTAGAAATGATAGTGAGTGTTCCGCTAATTTTGCAAAAATGGCGACATTTTTTGACAATCCCGTTTACAAATCAGACAATCAGAACACACCCGTTGAGTCCAAAACTTGTTCTGATAGTTCGTCACTTATCAGGGAATCGCTTAAAAAGCATGAATTTTCGGAGAGATCTACCGCAATCATCATGGAGTCTTAGAGAAGCAAGACTAAGGGACATAAAAGGTAAGGTTCGTTTATATTTTTAAATTATAATATATCCTAAGTTAAACGATTATGGATAACATACATTGTAAAGCAAGTCGGGAACAATCGTTGTTCTGGAATGTATATAGATATTTTGTTACATTAGTACTCAAAAATGCCTTATTAGAAATGCTTATTCTTTTGTGTTTATTGGATGTTCTTTTTCAACTACTTTTGTTATCTGGTGACGTGGCAACAAATCCCGGACCGGTAAATCAGTTTAGTGGGTTGTCAATATTACATCTCAACATAAGAAGTCTGAGAAACAAATTATATGATGTCAGTAACACTGTGAAACTGACATCGTTTAAGATGGGGTTTTTTGACTTTAAAAAATGCTATAGAGTTTGATTTCAAAACATCGTTTGATAATTGACAATAATCGTTTGAAAACTACAAAAATGGTTTAATTAGAACCATAGTTTAATTTAATGGTACAGTGTTTGATATCTCCGAGTGGGGGTTAAAAATGGACGAACCGTCGAATTATGTAATGCGTTTGATTACTAGACATCGCTTTAATTTCTGAGCTGCCGATTAATTTATCAAGTGTTTAAATATTAGACGAAAAATTTATTTGCTCACAAGTCGTTTATCCGATCGGTTCATTTTGATTACGATTATTTACATATGAAATGAAGTACGAATAAAAAGGGTGGATATAAAAAAATGCACACGAAGTTATGCTAAACTTACCGTGGTCGTAGTATTATTATCCATTAAAAATAATGATTCACGGTACCATTGACAAATACATCAAAAATCGGTACGTCCATTGTTATTATACCATCGGAAATCCGTAGAGCACATCCCCGGTGATGTATTTTTCTTTAAATCACAAATGAATAAAAATAGACTTCCGCGTGTACACGTGACTAGAAGACCTGGCAATGATTCCACCATTGACAAATACATCAACAATCGGTAAATCACGTCCAATGTTATTATATCATTGGAAATCGGTAAAGCACATTCCAGGTAAAGTATTTTCTTTAAATCACTAATGAATGAACACAACTTTTCATCTGCACATGTGGTCGTGTGATAATCTCGCGAGACTTGTATACTGGCGCCAAACGTCGCTATTCGTCGATCTCCATAGACGAGCTATCGCTCAGGGTGGTGTGGGTCTGTTCATCCCACGATCTTTTCACCCTGGGCTGTTTCATCTCAACCTAATTTTTTATCGGACTGTTCATCCCGGGCTGTTTCATTTCGGATTCGGCTAGCGACGTTTCGGATTAATAATTAAAAGACTGTGGAAAATTTATGTGACAGTACAGCCATTTATCTTTTCGTTTTATGGGAGGCTGATAGTTGCCTTATTCAGTTTATCGGCGACTGTTGAGATCGCGATTAACATTGCTAGTTCTCTTTTGTTTTGTTTCATCGGCGAGTAATAAACTAGGTAATAAAATATTGTTGAAAATTTGTGTATATTTAGTAATACTTCATTGTTTTTCTTTTATCAAATAGTAAACGAGCCTGATTGACCAATCACTGCTATTGGTTTTTTTTGTGAAACGGAATAATTGCAATCAACACACGGCCGCCATTATCGATGATTGACAACTCACGTTTTTCCTCATCCACCAAACAACCGTAAGATTTCTTTGCACAGCCACAACAATAACATGGGGATTATCGGCTAATCAGCTTTAATTATTCCGCTTTGATCGTTGCTATTTCTAATATTTTCCATAGAAAAACATTGCTTTGTACGCACAAATTTATCGATTGGTATTGCCAAGCTTGTCGAGGAATAATGCATGTCAACGTGCAGCTCGCGGATTATCGTTAACAATTTCTAGATACTTGTAAAAAGAGTGCATGTCGTGTAAATATTTATTTTAATTTTTGTGTAGGTCATTTTCAAATCAATTCATCAGCATATTATTCGTTTTAAACAAATGCATTACTTTTTACGGGAAATGATGATTATCAAAGAACCGCAAGTGCAACTATTCACTAATGATTTAACGTTTGGTGGAGCATTTTTACTAATCACGTGTTTCGTGTTAATAAATATTTTCTTTCGTGTTTTGAATTGGCCTATTTCAAATAAATTCATCAACAACATTTTTATATAGATAGTACAGATATAAAAAAATAAAACGCTCTTTTCGTAAACATTTAACATTTGAAATTTTGCCGTAGGTTCGTTATGCACAACTCCAGGTGCTGTACTTGATGGCGAGGTGTAAATTATATAATTTAAACTGCATGTTATTTGTGCGGGGGGGGGGGGGGGCTGATTATAAATTGATTTGACAGTTGTGTTAAACCTTTCCTTTAAACTTATTCCCCGAGTCAGAAGCGTCACCTACCCAAGTCAGAAATGTCACATACCTGAGTCTGAAACGTCGAGGTTTTATTCTTGAGTCCGAAATGACGCGGGATCGAAATGACAAGTAATCTATTCATTCCGGGCTGTTTCACCCCCCCACCACCACCGTCCTTGTTATTGTTGTTTATTATAGATTTAACATCGAATACATTTAATATGATATTATGGACAGGTTAATTAAATTAAATTATTTACACTTCATAGGTTGAAAGTTGGTTATTAGAATAGCAGTTAATTAACTAAGCTGTACTTATTGTTAAATAAACTGTTAAGCACTTACTTATAGTTAAACAAACGTGTACTTTTTTTTATTTATTATTTAATAACAAGTAATTATTTGTTTTGGATTAGTAATAAAAACATGCGGCGAGGGTTGAGTTGTATTCACACATTTAAGTAAGAAGCCAGATAACCTAACAATTAAAATTAATTACTGATCTATGTCTTCATTGCTCTTCTGTAATATCATTCTTTCACATATAATTTTTATCGCAAATTAGTCGGAATGCGAGAAAGGAATTCCAGGGGGAACGATCAGCTGTCCTCTGCACGTGATTAGAATAGTATCATGTACAGGCGCGACGTCGTGTTTGATATTCATTTTTATATCGATATATTAGAATCCGAATTCGACGCCTGAACGGCAGTGTCATAGACTTATACAATAAATATAAAGCATGATTTGGGACACGTGTTTTTACTTAGTGGAATCCATGTCACTAAAAAATAACATAAACACTAAAAAATAACATGAACTCTTAAAATACTGGAAGAGACTGGTTTACAGATATAAAATTGGAAAACAATCACATATAAAGAACGATTCAAAAAAAATAATTGCTGCATGCAATCACTAGTTTATACATATTATTATAAAGAACGTTTTAAAGACATTTATTTGCAGCATGCACATTAAAAAGAAATCGAACATTGGAATATCATGGTTTATACATATGAATAACGTTTGCAAGAACTAGCGGCATGCAAACCTCTTAATATATATCCCTATGTACATTAATTACAGAAATGGTCTGTGTATACACGGTATGCTGAGCTAGTCACCTTTTGGCCAGGTGAATATACGGTGGAGTCATAAATGTCCGTTATAAGTGTAGATTGATTATCTGTTTGGCCGAATGCTTAGGTTTTTCAAATCCCGGGTGCCATATGAAATGCATATTTTCAATATACATGTATGTTAGTACAGTATGGGTTAATCCTGAGATTGGTCGAAAGCTGTTGTTTTATTAATTATCACCTGTGCTCACCTGTCTGGGTGCCACACAAAATCATGTCTTTGAATATACAGTTGAGTCATAAATGTCCTTTTTAATGTGTTTTTTTTATTTACATTCATTATTTGATTGGTCAAATGCTACTGTTTTATCAATTCCCACTTGTAGTTACCTGTCTGCGTTGAGGTGAAACATGTTTTTGTTATGACAAAGGGAGCGGTCTTATAAGTGTGATTTAAATTGATTTTTTAACAAACAAGGACTTTTTATTTTTTTTGTGTTAACCAATTGTATGTTTTTACCAACTTCCAACCCACGCAGTGTAAATAATTTAATTTAATCAACTTAATATCATATTCAATGTATTGGACGTTAAATCTGTAATATACAACAACATTGGGATGAAACAGCCCAGGGTGAAAAGGTCGTGGGATGAACCGACCCGCACCGCCCTGAGCGATAGCTCGTCTATGGAGATCGACGAATAGCGACGTTTGGCGCCAGTATATAAGTCTCGCGAGATTATCACACGACCACATGTGCAGATGAAAAGTTGTGTTCATTCATTAGTGATTTAAAGAAAATATTTTACCTGGAATGTGCTTTACCGATTTCCAATGATATAATAACATTGGACGTGATTTACCGATTGTTGATGTATTTGTCAATGGTGGAATCATTGCCAGGTCTTCTAGTCACGTGTACACGTGGAAGTCTATTTTCATTCATTTGTGATTTAAAGAAAAATACATCACCGGGGATGTGCTCTACCGATTTCCGATGGTATAATAACAATGGACGTACCGATTTTTGATGTATTTGTCAATGGTACCGTGAATCATTATTTTTAATGGATAATAATACTCCGACCACGGTAAGTTTAGCATATCTTCGTGTGCATTTTTTTATATCCACCCTTTTTATTCGTACTTCATTTCATATGTAAATAATCGTAATCAAAATGAACCGATCGGATAAACGTCTCGCGAGCAAATAAATTTTTCGTCTAATATTTAAACACTTGATAAATTAATCGGCAGCTCGGAAATTAAAGCGATGTCTAGTAATCAAACGCATTACATAATTCGACGGTTCGTCCATTTTTAACCCCCACTCGGAGATATCAAACGCTGTACCATTAAATTAAACTATGGTTCTAATTAAACCATTTTTGTAGTTTTCAAACGATTATTGTCAATTATCAAACGATGTTTTGAAATCAAACTCTATAGCATTTTTTAAAGTCAAAAAACCCCATCTTAAACGATGTCAGTTTCCCAGTGGTAAGTAGGTCTCTGATTTCGATATCGTCTGCTTTACAGAAACACACCTTAACTCAGATGTGGGCTCTTCGAGTATTCTGTTGAGTCATTTCAAAACGCCTTTCCGAAGAGATAGAGACTGTTTCGGTGGTGGACTTGCGGTATATGTGTCACCGGCATTATCAGTGATTCGTCGTAGTGATCTAGAATCTCAATCCCTCGAATCCCTCTGGGCAGGGGCGTAGCCGTGAAATATATATTGGGGGGAGGGGGGTCCGCAATTGTGGGGGGGGGGTACTCCCATAAATTTTGTTTAAAGTCTCAGTCTTCTGTTAACATTATTTGGCATATTTTATGGAGTTAAACTAAAACATCACACCAATACAATGTTTATCATGTTTACAGACAGCGGCACAGGTCTTCCCCGAGAGGCGAAGAAGTGTGGCTTACTTACCCCCACCAAAGAAAATTTTAGAATATTTGACAGCTGTAATCACCTTTTCCTGCTATTTCAGCCCATGAACAAAGCATATTGAAAGTGGCCTAATTAAGGTGGCTTGCTGACTCAAATTCCAATCACTCGTTTACACCCACGAAGACTGGAAGAAAATTTTGAAAATTGACCTGCCACATACGCCATATCTGTGAATACAACAACTTCAATTTGGTCCAATATAGCCTGCCTGGCTGCCCAGAATTCCAAACAACCAATCAATCGTCGCGGGCTATGGGAGACTCACCCTCTCGGAGAAAAATTTGAAAATTTAAGCACCGCAAATGCGTTTTCTGCTATTCTAGCTTGTGTGAGCAATGGTTCTGTAACCGAAATCCCACTTTGAATTCCAACCACCCAATTGCAGTTGCAGTTGCATTCCCAAAGTAGAGTGGCCCCAGACAAAATGTTTTAATCAATAGTCAACTCAGTACAAATTCGTGGAATTCAATTAAAAGAAAAGTGAAATTAGTGTTTTATTAGGACTCGTAGTAACTATACTTGTTACCTTAAACTGTGTTTAAGGTAACAATTGGTACAGTCTAAGACCACTTACGCAAGTTCAAATAGGTTCAAACGCACAATTGTCAACACACATCATTGCAGTTTGTATTAAAATGAGTAATTCTATCACAAATAATGAAGACTGGACCATTAAAATAGTTGCCGAACAGTTTTTCTCTGCATAGCGCTGTTTATGTTGTAGGCCTAATGATGTATTACGCAACTTGTTGCGGCCATGACAGTCGGCCAGTTGAAATTTCGTGTAGGAGATGGGTTTCATCAAATCATATAATTATGCGGTAAGGCCTCACCTTTATTTCAATAAGAATTGATTTATTATATGTTAAGCTACGTGCAGTACTGTTTTGGGCCAGTTTATTTGTAAATTAAGCGAGCTTTTGCCCAGTAAACTTTTTGTAGTCATTTGACTCAAAAACTTGCGCAAAGGAACTCTGTAGGAAAAACCACTACTGCGACTGGAGTAAGACGGAAGATGGAACCATTTCTATTAGGGTCGATGACAGGGAAGCAAAACTAGAAATGCCCAAAGCAGGTTTACGGGCTGCGGCCAGTTTTATTCGACCCCTCAAGAAAATTTTGGAATATTTGATGGCCGCAAACGCGTTTTACTGCTATTCCAGTCCTAAAATTAGTGTTTTATTAGATTTCGGGGACTTTACTTTGCCAAATTTTTGGGGGGTCCAAGTATATTCAGCAGCCCCCCCCCCCCGGAAAACAATTGGGGTGGGGGTAGAATCTGGGATGGGTTTGAATACTGTATTGAGTCAGCGTTTGAAATAACACAACAAGTAGTTTTGGTAGGCGACCTAAATGAAGATCTACTTTATCATGGGAAACAACATCTAAAATCACTGATAGAAAGAAAGTCACTAATCAATGTTATTCATGAACCCACTAGAGTAACCAATACACGTAACATGCTTATCGATGTTGTCATTTTAAGCCCAGATTGTTCATATTCTGAACAAGGAACACTAAATTTTAATGAAAATCTTACTGGTAATAAAGGAGTTTATGTAACTGTAAATTGTAAGGACAGTAGCATCACCAGATCCTGCACTCGTCTTGTCAGGCTTTACAAACTTGATGATTATGATAAACTTAACCAACTTATTAAAGATGTTCCTTGGTAAGATATATTTAAACATTGCATAAATATCAATGACACATGTGATAAATTCTATATAATCTTCTACCAGCATATTAACAACAGTGTTCCGACCAAAACTATTACCATACGAAACAGTGATAAACCATGGTTTGATTCCGAACTAAGACGTGAACTTAGGATAAGAGACAGGCTACGGCGGATTTCTATACGCACAAAGAAGATCAGCGATGGGGCAAAGTTTAAGACACAGCGGAATAGACTTAACAACTTGAAGAAAAAAGCAAAGGAACAGTTTTATTCAAATGTGGACGGACTTCTTACGACCTCCTCGCAATCTAATGGACCAGGTTACTGGAAGCTTTTAAAACAAACACTTAACCAAGGAATCAGGCTCACCGCAACCCCTATAAAACAATTCCTGATATTGGAAAAGTGTGTTCATATATATAAAAGCAACTAAACGTTTTAAATGTTGTTTGTAAGTTGTGTTCACTTGCACACTGTTCATTTATACTTGTTTGTTTATTTGTCTGTTATTTATTATGTACATTAGATCAATATTTGTTACATCTCATAATTCCTTAAGTAAGTTGCACTATATATTACATTTATACAATTTCTGACTTTTGAAAGGACGTTTGTAAGTTTTAATAACTTTTGTCCAATCCAATTGTATCAAGAATTATTTTTATATGCCCACATTTTCATGTGGACGTATTATGTCATCGCTCCTGTCCGTCCGGACGTCCGTCCACAATTTGTTTGTGGACTCTCTACAGGTCACAATTCTTATCCGATTTTGACGAAACTTGAAATATAGGTTTATCCCCAAAAGATCTTGACTACTTTCGATATTGGCATGTATTGGATCAAAACTTCATGGATTATGGCCCCTGATTGTACGAAAAATCACGTTTTTAGATTACGGACCCTATAGAGGTCGCAATTTTGAACCGATTTTGATGAAACTTGACATGCATGTTTGTAACCCAAAGATCTTGGTTCCTTTCGATATTTGCGGCTATCTGAATGTAATTTCCTGAATTATGGCCCCTGATTGTCCGAAAAATCACCCTTTTTAGCTTGTGGTCCCTCTGGAGGTCACAATTATTATTTGATTTAAAAAAACGTTTGATTATATCACCGTTACACCCTAAGGAGGGTTGAGCTTTGAATTTAGTGAAAATCGGACCAAAATTGACCGACAAAATGGCCGCCGTTTGTACGCGAATACTGTTAAAAAATGGTATATCAAGGTTGTGGACCCTGTGTAGGTCACAATTTTAATTAGATTTTGATGAAACTTGAAATTCATGGTTATAACCCAAAGATCTTGGTTCCTTTCGATATTTGCGCATATCAGATCGTAACTTCCTGAATTATGGCCCCTGATTATACGCAAAACCGCCTTTTTTTTTCGCTTGTGGTCCCTCTGGAGGTCACAATTATTATCGGATTTAAAAAAACGTTTGATTATATTACCGTTACACCGTAAGGAAGGTTGAGTTCGAATTTCGGGAAAATCGAACCAAAATTGCCATACAAAATGGCTGCCGTTTGTACGCGAATACTGTGAAAAAATGGTATATCAAGGTTGTGGACCCTGTAAAGGTCACAATTTTAATTTGATTTTGATGAAACTTGAAATTCATGGTAACCCAAAGATCTTGGTTCTTTTCGATATTTGCGCATATAGGATCGTAACTTCCTGAATTATGGCTCCTGGTTTTACGCAAAATCCCCCTTTCTTTAGCTTGTGGTCCCTCTGGAGGTCACAATTATTATCCGATTTAAAAAAACGTTTGATTATATCACCGTTACACCGTAAGGAAGGTTGAGTTTGGATTTCGGGAAAATCAGACCAAAATTGACAGACAAAATGGCTACCGTTTGTACACGAATACTGTTAAAAAAATGGTATATCATGGTTGTGGACCCTGTATAGGTCACAATTTTAATTCGATTTTGATGAGGAATGTTGAGTTCTAATTTCGTGAAAATCGTACCAAAATTGCCTGACGAAATGGTCGCCGTTTGTACGCGAATAGTGTAAAAATATGGTATATCATGGTTGTGGACTCTCTACAGGTCACAATTCTTATCCGATTTTGATGAAAAGTCACATTTCTAGGTTGTGTACCGTCACACCATAATCATTGTCGGCTTCGAATTTCATGAATATCAGACTGGAACTGACCAACTAAATGGCTGCGCCCAATACAGTATAAAATACAGGACTTAATGATGTATTGCTTGTTCTCTATCGATCTCTAGAAAATGTGGGCGTATCCTGCCTGGCAGTGCCAGCCTATCTTTGTTGATGCAATAAAATATGTTTAAACTAAACTACCGCAACCCCTGCCTCCTTTAACATGTGATATAGCTACCTCTTTATCTGCTTTCACCGATGCCGAAAAAGCAGAAATTCTCAATACATACTTCGTATCTGTGTCACAAACTGTTAAACCAAGTAACCTGATTCCTAAATTTGATAAAAGGACAGATAGTGTTCTTTCTGATGTTAACCTTTATCAAATTGAAAACCTAAATCTTATTCTTTCACTTCCGGTTAATAAATCTAGTGGTGAAGATCAAATTAATCACAGACAATTGAAACGCATAGTTGAGTCAATTTGTTATCCTCTGTGCTTATTGTTCCAATTATCTCTTCAGTTGTGTTGTTTTCCTTCCCAGTGGAAAGGGGCTGTAGTGATACCACTTTATAAAAAAGGCAATCCATCATTGACAAATAACTACAGGCCCATTTCCCTTTTATCCTGTATTGGTAAAATCTTTGAAAGAATTGTATTTAAACGCCTACACAATTATTTCTTAGACAACGCCCTTCTGTATAAATATCAGTCTGGATTCTTACCTGGACATCCAACAGTGTTACAACTACTAGACATATACCATGAGATTCTGAAAGCACTAGACAATCATGAGGTGTTCTGTGTAGTATTTTGTGACGTGTCCCGTGCTTTTGACCACGTATGGCATCAGGGTTTGTTGGGCAAATTGAAAGGCTATGGGATATGTGGTGGGCTTCTTAAATGGATGACAGAAAGCAGAAAGTTCGCGTGAATAACTTCTTTTCAAAAGAATTGTCAGTTTGTGCAGGCGTCCCACAAAGTTCGGTCCTAGGACCGTTCCTTTTCTTAACATATATTAACCATATTGCAGAGGAATTGATATGCCTCACCAGACTTTTCGCCGACGACACCTCGATTGGAACCTCATCAAAACACAATACTATCATTGAAGAAAGAATAAATTGTGACCTCAATAAATTAAATGATTGGGCCAAAAAGTGGTTAATCGACTTTAATGCGTCCAAAATAAAATGTATCGTCTTTACTCATAAAGAACTGAATGACCCACCGAAACTTTACTTTAATAATACCTTATTGGAAATTGCCAACACACATAAGCATCTAGGCGTAACTTTCTCTGATGATACCAAATGGAATCAGCATATCAGTGACATCCTTTCCAAAGCTTCCAAGGTGGTATACTCCATGAGAAAACTTAAATATATTTTGAGTGCGCCGCAATTATCAAAGATATACCTCGTGTTTATCCGTCCAGTCTTAGAATACGCATGTGAAGTGTGGAATAATTGTACAGATTACAATGCTGCAAAACTTGAATGTCTCCAGCTTGATGCAGCAAGGATTGTAACTGGACTAAACAAATTTGCCAGTAGAGACAGCCTATACTTCGAGACTGGATGGTCACTGTTATCAGTAAGACGCGGCAACCGACAACTTGTTACTATGTTCAAGTTCACCCATAACCTATGTCCATCTTACCTTAAGGAAATTATAACTCCAAATGTCGCTTCAGTCTCTAGTTATAGCCTGCGTAACAGTAGTAATATAGGTGTACCCTTTGCAAGAACAAAATTCCCTTTTTCCTCGTCTTATAAACCTATGGAATGGCCTTGATGAACAACTAAAGGATAGCTCAACAATTATGGCGTTCAAGAAGGGAATACAGTCACACACCAACAGAGCACCTGGTTTTTATCATGTACATTACAGAAAATTAGGCATTCTCCATACAAGACTCCGTCATGAGTGCAGTAACCTTAATTCGGATCTTGCAAGAGTTCATTTATCAAATGGTTTTGAATGTCTATGTGGTAATCCATGTGAAAATAATTTTCATTGAATGTGATCAATATAAAGATATCCGATCCGAACTGTTTAGGGATGTTAAAAAATACGGTGGTAAAGTGGATTTGAAAACAATTATAAATGGCGATCCGAATATTTCTGAAAACGCAAACCTCCCATATTTAAATCAGTGCAAACATTCATAAAATTAAGCAACAGATTTACCTAATACTAATTATATGGCTATCTATTAAAGAGACAGAGGAAGCAACATCTGTATATAGTTAGATTGTAAATAGCATATTGTAACCATTGTATTGTAAATATACACCCGCTCAAAAATTAAGCACCCCCAGATTTTTTTTGATGATTGAAATGATCCCCACTGTGTATCAATAACTGCTGCAAAACTTTCCTTGAATGTGTCATCTCTGTGTTTGTATGACAGCAAACTTGTATTACACATGATAAATGACTTCATAAATTGACAAAGAAATGTTTAATGAACAATATTTCAATACATAAATATTTCAGCAAATTCGATAGCTAATAAAGTATCTCTGTCCACAGAAACCGGTCAATTGTTTTCATCCGAAAGGTCTTGAAATAACTTGTTAATTGTCTCTCTTCCTTCACCCAAATTGCAGATAATATCGGGTGTAACCTCCTCTGACACAGATGCAATTTTCAACACGCCTCCTCATGCTGGAAATGAGTCGTTTTCAGCAAGTTTTGCACACCAGGGATCTGTGCTCGAACCCTGCGACCTAAAATGTCCCATAAATGTTCAATCGGATTGAAGTTCGGGCTTCTTGCCGGCCAAGGGAGAGTGTCAATGGCGTTACGTCGAAGATATTCCCTCACCGCATTGGCTCGGTGGGGCCGGGCATTATCATCCATAAAGATTGGTCGACTCGCCTACGGGTGGTTGTCGAAATGGGGCACAATTTCCCTTTGGAGGATTTGATTTTGATATGTCGCCATTGAGGTTGCCTTGAACTTGAATCAGCTCCAGTTTGCAGTCATATGAACAGCATCCCCAGACCATCACAGAACCACCACCAAATGGAATCTCTGGCTGGATGTTATGCCGTTGGTAAGCAGTGCCTATTGGACGCCAAATCCGGCTCTCCTGTCACTTACATGTAACAGAAACTGACTTTCGTCCGACCAATGGACACGTCTCCAAGACCGGATGTTCCAACCATTCCTTGCGTTGCACCACTGTAATCGTTCTTGGATATGTCTCTGAGTGAGGAGAGGACGTCTGATACGTCTACGTGCTGTCAGTCCACCTGCTTTTAGTCGTCGTTTCACCGTACTAAGGGACAATCGGGTGTTGATTAGCCACGTGTCTCTGAGACTCCGACTTATCGATCTCGGGTCCTGCCTGGCATGTCTTACAAGGAGTCAGTCATCACGAGGTGTAGTTTTTCGTGGTCGTCCACTTCGTTGACAATCTTTGACATCCCCGTAGCTCTGTGCTTCCTTACAAGACGACTGATGACGCTGTGGTTTATGTTACGTTGCCATCCAATTTCCCTACATGACATGCCAGCATTTCGCATTCCGATGATTCGCCACCTCTCATTGTTATTAATACGCCGTTGAGGCATAGGTCCAATGCGTTTTTCAATTGTTTTACGACTCGGAAACCTCTTAGCAATGACAGGACTAAACTTCGATTTTTACACTTGTAGGGTCACCTAGCTACAGTGACTTTCACCGGGCACGTGCATGTCTCATGCGTAGGGGTCTTTAGCAGTGGGGGGGAAACGGGGGTGCCCGGAGGAAACCCATGAGGTTGTGAAGGCGCCCCTATCTCCATGCCACATACGCTCACACCAGGGCTCGAAACCAGAGCCGCCAGCTAGAGGTCGAAGCGCGGCACTCTAGACCACTAGGCCATCCCAACCCCCAAACGTAAATATAAGAATCCATGCACAAGTCATTTATCAAATTTAATTTTTTGTAATGTTATAAATATAAATTTAATCAAAATTCTGTTATAATTATTAAAATTGCTGTTACAGTTAATAAAATTGTAGCTATAATTATTTAAATAGTAGTTTTAGTAATGTTATAATTATGGTTATTGAAGTTGTAGTTATAAATATTAAAACTGAAGTTATAAATATAAATATTAAAACTGAAGTTATAAATATAAATTTGTAGCAAAAATTGTCAAATATACAGCTATAATTATAAAAGTATAGTTATGGATATAATTGAATAATATAAACTAATATCTATTGCAAGTATAGTGTTTTAATATTTATGTATTATTATCATGTATTTGTAGGGAGAAGAGCTTTGTAAGTGAATCCACTTGTCTGTCATCCCTTTGATGATTTATTATCAATAAAATAAATATGTTTTTTAAAAAAAAAATATTCTTAGAATGAGAGTGCTTCAAACTGGAACTATTGCCGATCGCCCAAGGGCGGGAGTGGCACGTGTGACGTCACTCCAGGAAGATCAAGCAATACGATTACGTCATCTTAGAAACAAATTTGTCACTGCAACCTCCACAAGGAGAGAGATGTTTGGTGGAAGGGTAACTGCACAAACTGTTCGAGCTCGGAGGCCCTATAATGGACCAATATTGGCACATCTTTATCGCCGTAACCGACCTGTGTGGGCCACAAGACACATATGATTTACTCAAAGACAGTGGAATCCGGCTGTCTTTAGTGACGAATCTCGATTCACTTTGAGATTTGCCGATGGCAGGGTCCGAGTGTACCGCAGAGGAGGTGAACGATTTCGATTGTGGGGGTGTTTAGCCAAAATATGACCGACTGATGCAAATACCCCCCCACGCCTGCCCCCACCTCCCAGTGCGAGTGACGCAATCTGGAGCCGAGCACCATTTGTGAGTTTTGTAGAGTTGACATAACATCTGTACAATCAGAAGCCCCACGCCCCACACACCAGTGGTACTACAAACTGGGCAGTTCACTATAATCGTGAATATGATAGTGCTGAGACAGTATAAGGCAATTGAGGAGTAGAAGAATGATTTTAAAATGGAATCAGACATGTAAGCGAGTAGAAGAATGATGTTATAATGGAATTGCGCCACAGGGGAGAAAAAATTTCAGATATGTAACAGAGCTTTTAAATTTTTGGGACTGGGCTTGAAAATTTGAATCAATGTCATGGCAAATGGAACCAAATTCTCGTTAACAAGAGGATAAGAAATGGGACAGAATCTTCAGGCCTATCTATCAATTTCGCATTTTTGTGATTGTTTGTTTATCCCATTAATTCATTTTAGACGGAGACCGACTGTGGTGAGTACTTTTTTCGAGACTAACTAATTTTTGCCATGATAGAAAACATTTCATAGAACAACATACTCACAACAGAATAAGAGTGACAAGCAGACATGATTATTTTATACTATAGTTTTGTGTGACGTATGCAATTTAGGTACACGGATTCACGCAACTACTTTGTATTTGGGATCTATTCTGGCATTGTTTTTGAGACCGACTGCAGTGACTGCACTTATTTTGCTCCTTGGGTGAAATTTTGTTGTTAGACCAACATACTCACAACTGAATGAGAGTGAAACACAACATCTTTTCAAATATGATAAGTTGACAAGATTATTTTATGCTAAAGTTTTGTGTGAGTAGCGTGACGTATACAGTATGCACTTATTTTGATACCGACTGCTCCTATTTTACGACCGACTGCACTGATTTTGCGACCGACTATTTTATAGTAAAGTTTTGCGTGATTAGCCTGCACATACAATGAGTACGTATTTCGATACCGACTGCACTGGTTTTGTGACCGACTATTTTTTTATTTTTTTTTGCTGGGGAAGGGGGAGGAGTACCAAGTCTGTGAATTTCATTTTGGGGGGTACTGTGACATCACGAACGTTATCAATGTCAAGGAGTTTCGGCGATACATATTCTTGCTTTCTGTTGATGTCAAGGTCGTCTGTGCACAACGTAATACTAGAATAGTTGCCTTAAACCAAATATTAAAAATCTAGTCCCAAAAATCCTGAGTGTCAAGTTTTTAATTTGGCTGAGTATAGTTAGATTATATTACCGGAACAACCTAGGTCTTTTGTAGGACGAAGTCCACACTTCCAATTGTACCATTAAATTCTGGCATTCCTCAAGACTAATTATGACAAAGTTAATGTCACTTGGTTAATTTTTGGTGCTGGCGTGAAAACATCTGTTCCATGGAGCGTATTTTCGTCCTCGGTCTCGGTGAATACAATACAATATCAATATCAATACTTGAAAGCTTTAAATATGGCTATTACAAATTCAAGTCCTAATTCTAAAATACAATTACATTGATAAACATGCTACAATAATATAAGTTCACTGATTCGCTGTCAATATAAATACTCGGTTATACGTTCCAACAGCCCCCTCCCTCTTTCAATGTCAATAATTTCACGGTTTCCAACACTGCATAAGTTCAGGTCATGTTCAGAATTGTTCTGTTTCTTGTACAGCTAATTTGATGAACTGCACTTCAGGGCAGAGTTGGGATTTCAAAATTTTTCGTCTCGGACATTTTACCGAAAATAAAGGGGCATAACTCTTTTCGTTATTTAAGCAGACGAATTCATACCACAATTAAAAGTCACGTGTCAAAATATTCAAATCGCGTACATAACAAAATAAGGTGAACCTCGCTATTTTTCATATTTAATTCCCGTACGGTATTCAATTCATACCACAATTAAAAATCAGATGTCAACAAAATATTCAAATCCCGTACGTAATAAAAATTGGTGGACCTCGCTATTTTTCACACCTAATACTAATTCCCGAACGGCATTCAAATTTATGTCAGTAAATGCCGTACAAAATAAAGCATTTTCGTAATACATCGAATGAAAGCTTGTCGATCCTGCTTCGGCATAAAATTCACAACCGTAATATTCCTTTAGATTTACGTGGCAGCAAATGAATGGCGAACTTCCGAAATAAGAATAGTTTGTGGTGTCAGAACATCGTTTTTTCTTTATAAAATGTCAACATTTTCGTAATACATTGAATGAAAGCTTGCCGATCCTGCTTCGGCATAAAATTCACAACCGTAATATTCCTTTAGATTTACGTGGCAGCAAATGAATGCCGAACTTCCGAAATAAGAATAGTTTGTGATGTCAGAACATCTTTTTTTCTTGAAGTTCAGGGCCATAGCTTTTGACATAGGGTACAATAAATCCAATAACTAATCAATGTACTTGCTAAATTAGACCAATTACAGTTACAGTACCCTTAATGTGGTAATACTTAATCATATAAGACGAGACTCATTAGCAAATCATGTACATTTAACCAGACGTAGGTAGTGTAATTCGCCTGTACCTGTCTTTCATTAAGATTATAACCCGTCTTAACAGTGGTGCTATATAGAACTTTTTGTGTATAGCCCAAACTTGCAGTAACACACATGCAATCTAATACGCTGGGATCAGAAAAGACAGACACGCGCCTTTTGCAGATGTCCACATAGATACTCCCTATCAACATTTCGTTTTGAAGTCAAACGAAACAGCATCTTGAAACAAATGCGATCAGTATTTATTTCAAGACCCGATTGTATTATACTCCTGGTTGTAATATACTATTCAAAAAAAAGTAGGGGATATTTGATTTTTAAGTGTTATTAAAGTCACCTAATGAAACTGACGAAGAAACAAAGACAAAATGAAATGAAGTTCACATTCATCGATTTATTCCAAATGATCGTTAGACTAAGTAAGGCACAGACTGACCATTATAAGGGTAAAATGATACTTGGGGTCAAACAGCAAAGTTACCACAGCATCTCAACAAAGTCAGTAACGGGTAAATCCTCCTCTGTTTGCCAAACAAGCATTGATCCGACATGGCATACTCCTAATGAGACGTATAAGGTCATTTTGGTCCAGATTGTCCCATTCCTTTTTGCAACGCAGCAGCAAGTTCTTGGACATTGGCAGGACGTTGTTGACGTAACCTCTGTCCAAGCATGTCCCAGACATGCTCGATGGGGGAGAGGTCGGGACAAGGTAATGCTGGCCAAGGTAATGTGGTGATGTCCTGCATGTTTGTTTTACAGAAATGATGCCCTGGCCTTACCTGGTAAGTCTAACCGACAGACAACAATTAAAATGTAGTTCGTCTGTTTATAGCAATTCTCCACTTTTGTATGTCCATTTTTGGTCAAGAATGGATCAAAAGGGTTTGAATTAATATTTTCTACCAGGTTTTGGTGAATATACATGATTTAGAAATGAAATAAAATGAAATGGGGTTTAACATCCTACTCTTTTGCACCTAACCCATGGGCTAATGGAAGACGTGCATACACCATACAGTGTGCTATGAGGTAAATTTTGCTCGGGCAGCGGCGCTACGGCCTACTCTTATGGCATGTTTTTTTATAAAGTGTACCAGTGGGTACCTTACAAATGTAATTGTTTTATAAGAAAAAGGAAAAAGAGTTTGTAAATATTTTTCTTATTTTCAAAATCAACATATATTGAACATATAATATACTTAGTACCAGGTTTATTGATGTATTTTTTAATTAAAATAAATTACAAACATTTTAATGAATTGCATCGTTTAAGACAGAAATTTTTCCCACCATTTTTATCAAGATTTTAGAATACTTTGAAATAACATTTGTTTTAAAATTTTTAATTTGTTTTTGTGTAATTACAATGGTCAGGGTGTGTTCTTGAAAACAGACTTAAAAATATACTGGTGAGAAAAATAAAACATTTGGAAACTTAATTGTTCAAACCCCAGTGAAAATTTGACTGGTCTGTCCATCCATTACATTATTAAGGTGGTCTTACATTTGTTTTTCAAACTTTGTATTTTTATGTCACATGGAAATAAATTTTACGTATTGTGGAATGGCTGTTTATGTTTTACTAAATGCCATTTAAAACATCGCGGGAAAATGGTTTGGAAAATCAAATTTCAATGCTTTTATTTTGCTAACGTTTCGTCCATTTATGTCTGTCCAGTTTTAGCGAAACGTTAGCATTATTTTAAAGGACAATATTGGTGTCAGTGAATATTACATATGTGATAGAATAAGTTACATAGATTCCAAATATTATTTTTAAGTAAAACTCGTCATCGCGGTTGAGCCGTGACCTCAACCTATTTAAAACGGAAGTGACGAACCACAAAGGAAAACAAACACGAATTATTTTCACAATGAATGTAAACACAGATGATTTTGAGCACTCCGATAACACCTCAGAAGACAAAGAGTTGTTATATGAGAACGTGAGAGGATATCAGTTCGAGCCTGAATATTCACAAGAAGAGCTAAATGTCATGAGATTTGAAAAAGAGAAAAGAGTGGACGAAGCAGCGACCGTTTCTTCCGTCGAGATGGTGATGGTGATGGAAAGAAACCGGACAGAAAGCACATTCTGGTGCACCTGTAATTCTTGTTCAGCTATGCCTACGACGGATGAATGTGTGTGTTGTCATGAAGACAGAAGATCTATACGAAAGATTGATGAGTTTGATCCCGAGACACGTAAGTTTATACCAGAGCGTTATACTTTATAAAGTCCGCCTTGACACTTGTTTGTCATATCAACATAAACAAAATATAATAATATTAGTAATATTCAAGTCGGGGCATACTTGTCATTAATGAACAAAAAGCTTATCATTTATAGATCTATATTTATTTTGTAAAAAACCTGATATATATTATACCCAAACTCTATGGTAGAGTACATGTGAAGCCATTTACTGGAAACTGAATTTAATCAATTTACACAAGAATTAACATTAGTTCAGTGAATCGGGCCCATGCTTCAGTACAACATTAATGTTTATATTTGGCTTCAGAACAATTTTTTTTCATCAATGATTTGTTTTGGCTTTATAGATTTGATCATTGTTTGACTTATTTGTATTCCAGGTGGGGCAGAGTCAGTACAAAAATGTATAACAGAACACAGTGATTTAGGACCTCATATTAACAGAGGAGTTTTAACAACATTTTTTAAAACAAATCGTGTGAATTGGAAGAAGTTTCCGAAACCAAAGGGACCAAATGGTTGTTTAACTAATAGGTAATTTGAATGTAAAATACAATATATATATATTCCATTACATTTATCAAATGTTTGATTAATAAATGTTTTAAACTTAGTAAGTGCATGTATATGGAATCTTCCGTTGTACTTACCAATGAGTCTGGATTACAAGATAATAAATGGATAATAGTTTAGTAGACCTACTTCTATCTCTATTTTCATTAATCAGTTGCATGATTTTGTCATACATTATTAGATGTGACTAGACAATTTACAAATCGGTTTACAAATTGCATATGTATAACAGATCTTTTTGTAAACATAAATTCAGTAATGTTAAACTGTCGTGGCGGCAAGAGATGGCTGCCAATCTGAACTGTAAAATGACATAATACCTTTATCATTTTAATTTATATAATTTAAAACACAAGAAATGAGAAAAACCCTGTATTAACATCAATAATAAAAAAAAAATTCAAAATAACAATAATAATGTAATATAGCTCTATTTTCAGTCAGTACAGGCTTGTTGCCTACAGACATGTCCTGGAGTGGTTACTGGACGGTGAAAAGTTGGGTGCCAAGAAAAGAGTGCCATTACCAGCATGTATTGTCATGGAAATTAGAAAAAAATATCCTTCACCCACAGATGAATACTCTGGTTTTAAATGGAATGAATAAAACATTTTATGATACTGTTGCCCTAATGTTATAATTTGTAATCAGTGGTCATCAAAGCAGTAGTAGTGCCGCACATTTCAAATTTTTTGTACAATAATTGCCTCACGAGGAGGGCAAACAGTTTGGTATATGTTTCTAGGCAAGTCTGGTACTCCTACATAAAATCGTTTATCATCTAGCTTGATGTTACAGTCAAAACGTCTTTCAATAGTATTTTTCATCAAGTCCTTTACGTAGAAGTAGTTTTTTGGTTCGAATATTTTCTTGACTTTGAACACACCTTTATCTTGCTTGCGTTGGACAACTTTAAATCTTGGGTCATCTGAAAAGTTAAATACAGTACGTGTAAATTTATTAATGAGTTTTAAGCCCATTGGATCATTTTCTGCTGACTAATATTGTCGATGCTTAAATTTCCATTATTTTTCAGCTGTGACAAGAATTAGATTTGTAACTAAACATAATTGTACCTGTATATATGTGTATAATCAAAGTTTAACCAACTACTTGATACAAATCTTCATTTATAAGACTGATCAACTGGCGTGGTTTCGAATCACCGGTTGTACGTGGCAAGGAGTAGGGTCACCTGTCCAACCTCGTGGGTTTTTTCCGGGTACTCCGGTTTCCTCCCACTGTTAAAGACCCCTACACGCTAGCAAATTAATGAAATAAAATTAAACCTTATATTAGTCCCAAAATGACATAGTTTGTGTCGAGTGGACGTTAAACCCCATTTCTCTCTCTCTATAAGACTGATATTATTGGTCCACTTATTTCATTGAGTCGTAAATCGCGATGGATGTCTGACCTGGGTCTGGGTATACTTAATCAAAAAGACCTGATACCACTTTACATAGCCATGCCTGGAAATGCTGGGCACCATCCTTCTGGTGTCTGTCATTTTGTGTGGCAGTGATCTGTTCGATTTTTTTGCATGCTCTAAATTCCAGGTACTAGTCAATTAGTGCAAGAAATCATTCTTTCCATGTCTGCACATGGCTAACTAACTTCAGTGATTCTTCATGAAGAAAATGATTACTACTTACTGTTTTTTGTTACTGCCTGTTTTCGACCAACATTGGCATTGTGGTCAATAACCGCAAGTTGAGCTCTAGCCCGCATACCAGCATAAGGGAAATGGATTCTTTTTGGAACAAACTTCAACATCGCATTGTGGTAACACTCCAAACTTCCTTTAAAACAAAAAGCATAAAACTTATATAACATCTACCATTATGTGGTTCATGTCAAATGTTACATCATTATGAGTCTTACTAATCATTTTCATCCATTTCACTATTTGTTATAATAGAAAGTAATACAGTTTTTACAAATTAATATTTACCAGTATGCTTAAAAAGAGTTGATTGGGACATATCCCTCAGCAGTCGACTGTCTTTAACAATGTTACATAAGGCTTGATAACCTGGTGATGACACATTCAACCATTTTTTTCGCTCTATTTCATCATCAGATAGCTTGTTGTGTTCACATGAATAGCACTGCCCATTTTCCACCCAGTTGTGAATATTCACTACATGATTTAATACTGAGAACCACTTTCTTTTTAGTACCTAACATCATAAAATGATAAGAATTACATAAGAAATTTGTCAAATTAAAAATTGTTTATTCAGTCTTGTCCCATTTCTGCCCCTCCAGATTATTATTTGTGGGCAGATAGAGTGTAAAAACCACCGATGATGACTGATCATGAGAGTGAAAACAGGACTGATAGACTGTCTCCACATGTTCATAATAGTATGAATACTCTGCTCTCTACCTCTTGATTTACTGTAATATTTATTTTTAATTTTTTTTGTTATGTTTAAGAATATACACTTCCCAAAAATAACTCAACTGAAAATAAAAGCCAACCTCAACGTCTCCATCACATGTAGCACAACTGTACCAAAAATGATTTGTCACGCTTCTAATCCAAGCTGTTAGATCTTCATTCCCCTTTTTTCTGCTGTTAACTAATAGTTTTTTTTTAATGCCTGCAATATAATACAATATGATTACGATAAATATAACATACATTTGAACTAATATGCAATAACTTACTAGTCCTAAATTGTATTGTATATGCATGTCAGAATATACATACCTTTACAAATATGCCAAACATCATACTGGTGTTGAATTGTTGGGTATTCTTCTCGCATTATTTTGGAGATTGATGGAGATCTGTCAGTAGTGATGGTAGATACTGTTATGCCATGATCCAGGATGGTTTCTACACTTCTCTTAAATCCAACCTTTTCCATGGCAACACTAGAAGTTGTTTCCGAAACCTTTTAATGGAAAGCAACAAGAAATGACTAGACTTACAGACATCAATGCAATATGAAGGTTTTAAAGGGCCTTTCGCCACAAAATGACTAAAAGTAGTCACTAATTATTTGTGAAAGCACATTTCAAGTTACCTGGACAAGCTGCATATCAACAATCCTTTGTGTTTCTTCCTCCATCATAGTATAGGTAGTGTATTTTGCAGAGTATCCTGGCGAATCAGATCTTCCATCCCCTGAAAAATATAATATTTTATTTCCTTTGAAATTGTAATGGGGAAAAGGCTAAGGTTATTCCCTCAAAAATGTTATATCTGCTGATTTATAATAGTTTTGTTGCACAGCAATATCAAGATCATACCTATATTTTTTAATGGTATTTTTTCATGTGAATGACAAGTGTTAGCTGCTTACCTATTAATGAAACTGAAATACCATCTAGTGACTTTAATATCATTTCTGCCAAAATTCCATTTTGTTGTCTAGTGTATACTCTGTCTACTACTGGTAACAGATAGGTATTTTGCAATGTGTTGTAGGTTGAGGGTTTGAAGAATTTTAAGTCGACTGATGCAGCATATCTTGATATACCACTGAACGTATTACCACTGAAAAGAATACCAGCTGATAAAATCAGATTAACCAATGGCATCCTTCTCACTTCAGGTCCCCCATACCAACTGCCACTATGACCCTTGACACATTCCCAGCCTACCACTATCTGGGCGCCTTTATAGAATGGAATTGCTCTAATAATTCCTTCACCACATAGTTGACATCTCTTAAAAAGTTCCATCAAAGAATTTTCAAACACTATCACCTGTAAATATATGTTGAGATATATTTAATATTATGGAATTTATTGATGAATATGCTGACATGATAAAACCAAAATATTTATGACCCACCTACTAGTGATCTAATCCTGTAATTATATTGTCACACCTTTCGGAATGAAATTTATATTGGGGGTGGGTTGATGTCCGTGCAGTGAAACCAAAACAATCTCAATGGAGCTGGGCCAAAGGTCAATTTTTACACTAATAGACAAATATTTACACATGTTTTGTAAAGGGGTTGAGATGGACAGGTACATCAGCAACCTTCTTCTGAAGACTCTGCTTTTCATTTGGTGTATGCTGCGCCTAAAATGGGTGTAAAAATTGTAATAAAATCTTATTAATCACCTTACTCTGCTCAGTCGCGTCAGAAAATATTTCTCTTTCTGACTCCACAAACTCTGAATCTGAAGATGTTGCTAAAGTGGGCTGCCACAAAGGAGATGAATGATTGACTGCAGGGCTGGAGAATGGACTGCTCGTGGGTGGATTACTGGGGAGTTTTGAAACTGGAGGTAATGGTAATGGCTTACTCTGTTCCTGAAAATTAAATTTAAAATGTCAGTATATATTGGTCTTAAAATTAAATATTAATGTTTTATAATATTCAAGTGACACACAGCCAAATGAAAGCTACATAAACAGGTAAAGGTCATACAAGTGATAAATAGGAAAAAATATTACAATGAAAAACAGTTATGAAAAATATCTGAGATGACACCTTATCGACATCTTTTCATTTCCCTGATTGCACTGAGCCTATCATGATTTCAAATACAGACAGGTAGAAAAAATTCCCCAGGATATATAACTAATCCTATAAAGACTAGCCTTCTGCACATGTATACAATATGTAATCATTTGGCGATGATACATTGGCATTTTATATCACTGAGAAATCGGTAAGGATGAAAAACAAAATTTGCTTCATAAAAATCTATGTCAAAGTGTCAATAACGATGTATCTGGATAAAAACATAATATTCGGATTATAACTCCTCATTATGGCTTAAAATCTCTAGATAAGGTGTGTTAATTAACAGGGGGTGAAAATGGACTGAAAGGCGAGTTAATTATCGGTAGGGTTTAACAACTCTCGGACGGTGCGTTTTCTGTACTGAGTGTGTTAATTAACCGACGGGTAAAAAACGAATGACACGGTGTGTATTGTTAAATTGGTGTGTTTTCTCGATAGTTGTTATAACTGCACCAAAAGGGTATAATCAAGGACCATGAGGCTTTATTTGATGCGTAATTGTTAAATCAAAACTTGGGAAGGAAAACTGTTTTTACCGTGCGATTTTTCATTCGTCGGTGTGTTTTACGCAAATAGGTCTTTGTATAAGGATCTTTGTATGTCCAGTTGTACGGGGCTGTTTCTTCTATGCGTATTTTGTATTTGTTGATGAACGGAAGACACAGTACGTGTTTTATAGTCACGCCATTTATGAAATTGAATAATGAAATATAAATATAGACATTCATCTGTCGTAAAAAGGCGAAAACAATGTCGTCATTTATACGTATCCAGCAGTCAGACCCCAATTTGATTATATCCAAGTATATATCGATAAGCTTAATTTTCCGTATGTCTATATATTTTCTAATGTTCTGACAATTTATTGTTGTGCGTGTTGACATGAGTACCACGTCAACAGTAACTCATTGTCAGTTTATTGTTTTGCGTGTTGAAATGAGTACCGCGCAACCCGTAACTCAGCCATTTTATTGTTTTGCGTGTTAAAATTAGTACAACGTACGTAACACATACTTGTTTCATTGCAACTTATTATAAAAAAAACTCTATACAAAAAACAATAGAAATGTTAGCAGTTCAATAATAATTATTCGCGGGCTGCAGTTATTTATTTTTCTTGTCATTTTGTGGATTTCATTTGTTAACATTATTGTGGTACCACTGAACTATAAATGCATGTGTCTTAAAATTGGTCGCATGCAATATCGCTATTTACCGATATCCCGATAAACCTCCATTTGATTATCTGATACATGTATTAGTCCGAAAATATTTTGCTGACTTTTTAATTTCGGCACAAAAGAGTGTGGATGGTTGCATACTGTCAGTCAGGGTTCAATAATGTGAATTGAAACGTGGCATCATAAGAAACTGATTGACAGAATATAGACGCCCCTTTATCAACACATTGTTGCCTTGTAAACTTTAATTGTAGATTGCCAGTAGTTATAATTACAGTAGGCCTACAAACAAATTTTGACGCATTATTGAACAATCAAAACTGTTACGCTATCACCAATGATTACTAAAACCCCTTTCCCATGCATTGGTAATTTTATGTCCGGTTAAAATTCATGTCTCACTTAGCAGTGTTACATTCTTCTAAATATGAAAACGCTTTAAAGCTCCAATAGCATTTTTTTAAGTTATATTTTTAAAATGTATTAAAATAAAGCCCCAAAATAGATTGAACCTATGAACAGTCCTACCTTGTTAAAGAATAATCCTATTAATCCTATAATTCACTATTGCCAGATGAGAAATTGGCAAAAATATCATTTTCAACTTCAAATTCAAACGTTTAAAGATGGCCGTCCATGGAGAGGAATGGGAAAACAGGGGAGGTAATTGAGTAACTATTTCCTCAATCAATCTGTGTCAGCCTTTCTAATACCCCTAACATGTTGCCCATGATCGTATAATAGTGAGTTGACAACCTTTTGCACAAAAGACATAGAAATAATTATGTTTTGACTTTCTTAGAAAATATGAAATTGGAACTTTAAGTTTTAGTTACAACTCTATTTCTAATAACCATCGTAAAATACTAGCTGAATTACCGGTAATTAAATTCTCGGTTAATATACATCTGACGTCCTGAAAACGTATTATGAAATGGTGAAGCACTTTTGTGACACAAACTATTAAATTACTTGCATGCACGATTAATAGTGAATACAAAATACCGTACTGTTAAATGTATTTTGTATGTGAAGTGTATATATTATACGTTTATTTTAGTATATGTATTAATTAAGGAGGCGAATTAATTTAAGCCTTTGGCTTGTTTTTGAAACCTTAACTTTTGACAGTGTATAAAATCTATCTTATTTGACATAAATATTGTTAAAATTTTCAAAGAGGTTTAAAATACACATTCACTGAAATAGCTGAGCTGGTCGATGATCATTTAATTACCCCCAATAAAGTCTGACAATTAGCACCTGTTATATAATATCTAGGTCAGCGTTGATCCAAGTTAGTGTTCAGCGAAGCGTACTTCCTGCTTTGATGTCAGTTTGTGTAGTAATATGGAACTTTGAAATGTTTAATAATTTAACCAATTCAAGAAGAACAACCAATGGCATTAAATTTTCGCATATTTCCAATACGAAGTTTTTTTTTGTTTTGAAATATACTGTAGTAAAATAACTTAGTCCTCTAATTTTCAGTACGACATGATAATAATGTCATAGTATTTCATCCTATATGTTTAATCTTACAACCCCTCTTGTTGTTTTCTGGTACCGTGAAGGTATATGAATCAGAATATCAGATAGGATATAAATTTTGATATTATTTGTAAGATATATGCTGACAATTATACTGAATTTTGATATTATTTGTAATATATTCTTACAATTATACTCATCAAGCATTTTGGCGCTGGTAATATCATAATGCAAGTTTGTAGTCAGTCTGACATCAAAAGTTCATAGTCGGGGAAGCCATGTTAAGAAAATGGTGGTATTATAAGGTTTCCGACCAATTAATTTCGTCGGTTGATCCTGCAACAAAGATTATACCCAGGTCGCACAAATCAAAATATAAATAGCTTAATGACACGTGACCTGTCTTTGTTTTTTTAACACAGGTAAATGTCTACGATGCAGCAGATATTACTAATACATAATCAAATCCACAATGTCGTTTGTAACAGCATTGGTTCAACATGGGAGACGACATGTCTACGCATCAAAGAACATTGTCTTGAAAGAATCGTGCAGTTGGCTATTGTTACATTGGTATTAGTTTCGATCACAGGAATACTTAGAGTTCAAAGGATGATTGACAACTTAGTTCTTTTGAAGCCAATCACATACAAATTACTTTGTGTTCTGCATTAGCAATATAAATTTTGTGAGGAGATAAACGCAACGTTATTGATAATATTCATATGCATGGAAATTCTATTTTATGGATTTTATTTCGATGAAGGTAAGATACTCCATAAATAGAGTTGTAACTAAAACTTAAAGCGTTTTCATATTTAGAAGAATGTAACACTGCTAAGTGAGACATGAATTTTAACCGGACATAAAATTACGAATGCATGGGAAAGGGGTTTTAGTAATCATTGGTGATCGCGTAACAGTTTTGATTGTTCAATAATGCGTCAAAATTTGTTTGTAGGCCTACTGTAATTATAACTACTGGCAATCTACAATTAAAGTTTACAAGGCAACAATGTGTTGATAAAGGGGCGTCTATATTCTGTCAATCAGTTTCTTATGATGCCACGTTTCAATTCACATTATTGAACCCTGACTGACAGTATGCAACCATCCACACTCTTTTGTGCCGAAATTAAAAAGTCAGCAAAATATTTTCGGACTAATACATGTATCGGATAATCAAATGGAGGTTTATCGGGATATCGGTAAATAGCGATATTGCATGCGGCCAATTTTAAGACACATGCATTTATAGTTCAGTGGTACCACAATAATGTTAACAAATGAAATCCACAAAAAGACAAGAAAAATAAATAATTGCAGCCCGCGAATAATTATTATTGAACTGCTAACATTTCTATTGTTTTTTGTATAGAGTTTTTTTTATAATAAGTTGCAATGAAACAAGTATGTGTTACGTACGTTGTACTAATTTTAACACGCAAAACAATAAAATGGCTATGAGTTACGGGTTGCGCGGTACTCATTTCAACACGCAAAACAATAAACTGACAATGAGTTACTGTTGACGTGGTACTCATGTCAACACGCACAACAATAAATTGTCAGAACATTAGAAAATATATAGACATACGGAAAATTAAGCTTATCGATATATACTTGGATATAATCAAATTGGGGTCTGACTGCTGGATACGTATAAATGACGACATTGTTTTCGCCTTTTTACGACAGATGAATGTCTATATTTATATTTCATTATTCAATTTCATAAATGGCGTGACTATAAAACACGTACTGTGTCTTCCGTTCATCAACAAATACAAAATACGCATAGAAGAAACAGCCCCGTACAACTGGACATACAAAGATCCTTATACAAAGACCTATTTGCGTAAAACACACCGACGAATGAAAAATCGCACGGTAAAAACAGTTTTCCTTCCCAAGTTTTGATTTAACAATTACGCATCAAATAAAGCCTCATGGTCCTTGATTATACCCTTTTGGTGCAGTTATAACAACTATCGAGAAAACACACCAATTTAACAATACACACCGTGTCATTCGTTTTTTACCCGTCGGTTAATTAACACACTCAGTACAGAAAACGCACCGTCCGAGAGTTGTTAAACCCTACTGATAATTAACTCGCCTTTCAGTCCATTTTCACCCCCTGTTAATTAACACACCTTATCTAGAGATTTTAAGCCATAATGAGGAGTTATAATCCGAATATTATGTTTTTATCCAGATACATCGTTATTGACACTTTGACATAGATTTTTATGAAGCAAATTTTGTTTTTCATCCTTACCGATTTCTCAGTGTATATCAAACTTAGAAATCAAAAGATTTCATTAAATGTAGGTTTGACCATTAGGATTTTGTTTATTAATTTAATTTTTTTTTTAATAACTTACAGGATCTACGACAGCTTTTTCTTTTGCACATTTTCTTAATTTTTCCCTCTTCAAATAGGCACTTCTCACATACTGAATTTGAGGTGTTGACTCAGGAACATTTAGTAACAGTACATGTAGGCCTACTTGTTGCAGAAGTAGGCTTTGGTTTTCCTGAAGAAAAAATGTTTGAAAAGGATGAAAATAAAGTAGACCTAATGTTTACATACTAGTTCCCTTCAAGAAACCATAAAAGTAAAAACGATATCGTTCTCATATTTTGATCAAAATTTGAAGAGAGAGAGAAATGGGGTTTAACGGCCACTCAACACAAACTAGGTCATTGCGGGACTAATATATGGTTCAATTTTATTTCAATGATTCGCTTGCATGTACATGCAGGGTCTTTAGCAGTGGTAGAAAACTGGAAGATCCAGAGAAAATGCATGAGTTTGGACTGGCAACCTTTCAGACCTTTTGACGATACAATTCTCCCTCAAAATTTGAAACATGCTTTTACTGTTTATAAGAATAACTGAACAAAACTGCGTTTATCTATTATCCTATTTCGTTTTCAGGGACATTCTATAATAATATGGTGCTGAGTACCGGGTATGACTATAAATGACTTACCTTTACTTTTACTTGTTTGACATTCTTCGAAGGAAAATAGAGTGGGAACTGCTGTCTTTTTCAAAATATTTCTTTTCTTAAATAGATGAGGTGCTACTAAATGTTTTGTCTCACATACATAGTCACTTGGTTTGAAATGTTTGCCACATACGTGATAGTTCTTTAGTTTTTGTGCAGTCGTGTTAACAGGAAAGTTCTGGTTTCTTATGTTGACAAGCCACCGTCGTCTTATTTCTGGATCTTTTGGGAAGTTGTGAAAAGGAATGCCAAGTTTGACAGCTAACGTTGGATGTGAACATCCTGGTACACAACAACAGTACATTTTCAGTAAAAAAAATTACAATCACAGTCTTATATTGACCAAAAAATAGACATTATATCATTGAGCTTACTATCAAAACAATGTTTGTTTTCCTTTGTGGTTCGTCACTTCCGTTTTGAATAGGTCGAGGTCACGGCTCAACCGCGATGACGCGTTTTACTTAAAAATAATATTTGGAATCTATGTAACTTATTCTACCACATATGTAATATTCACTGACACCAATATTGTCCTTTAATATTGCTTTTTCGGCTCCGCATTACGTGATAGAATTTGAATAACCACTTAAAACGAAAGTAGTTAGTAGTCTCGATCTTCCACACCGGAAAAGGATAATTTGATTGGAGTCGACCCTAAGTCCAAATCGAATAGCCAGTCGTATAAACCGGTCGATGGCTTATTAAAATTTTGGAATAGTATGTAATCAGTAAAAGTTAAAAGAAAAACGCACTAATACCAATGTCTTTTGTTATTGTTTTTGTCTATTTTAGTCTTCAGTCGAATAATCCAGTCGTATAAACCAGTCGAATAATCCAGTCGCATAAACCAGTCGAATAAACAAGTCGCGCAATATAAGCAGCGGTGGCATTGAACTAAGATAACATTTTATCAATTCATGCTCGTAGGTATAGCTGAAGCGGGGGCATGGGGTAGAGGCCCGGGGCCCGGGGCCTTCCCAACTAGTTTCAAGTTCGATTTTACAGGCGAAAGTAGTTGTGTAAGTAAGCTATTCAGACCATAGCTAAGCTCTAACTGAAAGAGAGAGAGAGGAATGGGGTTTAACGTCCACTCGACACAAAGTATGTCATTTCGGGACTAACATATGGTTTTTAATTTTAGTTCAATAATTCTCTTGCGCGTAATGGTCTTTAGCAGTTGGAGGAAACAGGAGGACCCGGAAAAAAATCCACGAAGTTGTTCAGGCGACCCTTCTCCTTGTCACGTACAACAAGGGATTCGAAACCACGCTAGTTGACTCAATAACAGGCTTCATGATACCAGCAAGCACATGGAAACCGTTCGGCCATCAACTCCCTGCCCCACCCATAAATGAAGGAGTCAGATGCTTGGTAGGGAAGGGAGGTGGGGGTGGGGGTTGTGGAGGAGGTTTTCATCAGTCTTAACATCAGTCAAATAGTTCAGTCGTATAGTTCAGTCGTGTAACTCAGTCGTATAGTTCAGTCGTATAATTCAGTCGAATAATCCAGTCGAATAAACCAGTCGTATAATCCAGTCGTATAAACCAGTCGTATAATCCAGTCGTATAAACCAGTCGAATAATCCAGTCGTATAAACCAGTCGAATAAACAAGTCGCTCAATATAAGCAACCGCGGCAGTGAACTAAGATAATATTTTATCAATTCTTGCTCGTAGCCATAGCTGAAGGAGCCGGGGGCATGGGGTAGAGGCCGGGGGCCAGGGGCCTTCCCAACTAGTTTCAAGTTCGATTTTACGGGCAAAAGTAGTTTGGCAAGTAAGGTATTCAGACCATAGCAAAGCTATAACTGAAGGTCAGAGAGAAAGAGAGAGAGACAGAGAGAGAGGGAAAGAGGAATGGGGTTTAACGTGCACTCGACACAAAGTATGTCATTTCGGGACTAACATATGGTTTTTAATTTTTTTTCAACAATTCGTTTGCGCGTAGGGGTCTTACGCAGTTTGAGGAAACAGGAGGACCCGGAGAAAATCCACGAAGTTGTTCAGGCGACCCTTCTCCTTAGTCACGTACAACCAGGGATTCGAAACCACGCCAGTTGACTCAGTGACAGGCTTCATGGTACAGCAAGCACATGGAAAACCTTCGGCCATCACCTCCCACCCCCACCCATAAATGAAGGAGTCAGAAGCTCGGTAGGGAAGGGGGAGGGGGTGGGGGTGGGGGAGGTTTTCATTAATCTTAACATCAGTCAAATAGTTCAGTCGTATAATTTAGTCCAACGGCGGCAGTGAACTAAGATAATATTTTATCAATTCTTGCTCGTAGCCATAGCTGAAGGAGTCGGGGGCATGGGGTAGAGGTCGGGGGCCAGGGGCCTTCCCAACTAGTTTCAAGTTCGATTTTACGGGCAAAAGTAGTTTGGCAAGTAAGGTATTCAGACCATAGCTAAGCTATAGCTGAAAAAGACACAGAGAGAGGAATCGGGTTTAACGTCCACTCGACACATAGTATGTCATTTCGGGACTCACATATGGTTTTTAATTTCATTTCAATAATTCGTTTGCGCGTAGGGGTCTTAAGCAGTTGGAGGAAACAGGAGGACCCGGAGAAAATCCACGAAGTTGTTCAGGCGACCCTTCTCCTTGTCACGTACAACCAGGGATTCGAAACCACGCCAGTTGACTCAATGACAGGCTTCATGGTACAGCAAGCACATGGAAAACCTTCGGCCATCACCTCTCACCCCCACCCATAAATGAAGGAGTCAGAAGCTCGGTAGGGAAGGGGGAGGGGTGGGGTGGGGTGTTTGAGGTTTTCATTAGTCTTAACATCAGTCAAATAGTTCAGTCGTATAATTTAGTCGTATAGTTCAGTCGTATAGTTCAGTCGTATAACTCAGTCGTATACTTCAGTCGTATAATTCAGTCGTATACTTCAGTCGAATAATCCAGTCGAATAAACCAGTCGTATAATCCAGTCGTATAAACCAGTCGTATAATCCAGTCGAATAATCCAGTCGTATAAACCAGTCGAATAAACAAGTCGCTCAATATAAGCAACGGCGGCAGTGAACTAAGATAATATTTTATCAATTCATGCTCTCTCTCTCTCCCTCTCTCTCTCTCTCTCTCTCTCTCTCCCTTTCAGCTATAGATTTTAAGGGCAAAAGTAGTTTGGCGAGTAAGGTATTCAGACCATAGGGAGAGAGAGGGGGAGACAGAGAATGAGAGGGGGAGAGGGAGGGAGGGGGAATTGGGTTTAACGTCCACTAGACTCAAAGTATGTCATTTCTGGACTAAAATATGGTTTATAATTTCATTTCAATAATTCGCTTGCGCATAGGGGTCTTAAGCAGTTGGAGGAAACAGGAGGACCCGGAGAAAATCCACAAAGTTGTTCAGGCGACCCTTCTCCTTGTCACGTACAACCAGGGATTCGAAACCACGCCAGTTGACTCAATGACAGGCTTCATGGTACAGCAAGCACATGGAAAACCTTCGGCCATCACCTCCCACCCCCACCCCTAAATGAAGGAGTCAGAAGCTCGGTAGGGAAGGGGAAGGGGGTGGGGGTGGGGGTGTTTGAGGTTTTCATTAGTCTTAACATCAGTCAAATACTTCAGTCGTATAATTTAGTCGTATAGTTCAGTCGTATAGTTCAGTCGTATAACTCAGTCGTATAGTTCAGTCGTATAATTCAGTCGTATACTTCAGTCGAATAATCCAGTCGTATAATCCAGTCGTATAAACCAGTCGTATAATCCAGTCGAATAATCCAGTCGTATAAACCAGTCGAATAAACAAGTCGCTCAATATAAGCAACGGCGGCAGTGAACTAAGATAATATTTTATCAATTCATGCTCTCTCTCTCTCTCCCTCCCTCCCCCTCTCTCTCTCTCTCTCTCTCTCTCTCTCTCTCTCTCTCTCTCCCTTTCAGCTATAGATTTTAAGGGCAAAAGTAGTTTGGCGAGTAAGGTATTCAGACCATAGGGAGAGAGAGGGAGAGACAGAGAGAGAGGGGGGGAGAGGGAGGGAGGGGGAATTGGGTTTAACGTCCACTAGACTCAAAGTATGTCATTTCTGGACTAACATATGGTTTTTAATTTCATTTCAATAGCATAGGGGTCTTAAGCAGTTGGAGGAAACGGGAGGACCCGGAGAAAATCCACAAAGTTGTTCAGGCGACCCTTCTCCTTGTCACGTACAACCAGGGATTCGAAACCACGCCAGTTGACTCAATGACAGGCTTCATGGTACAGCAAGCACGTGGAAAACCTTCGGCCATCACCTCCCACCCCACCCCTAAATGAAGGAGTCAGAAGCTCGGTAGGGAAGGGGGAGGGGGTGGGGGAGGTTTTCATTAGTCTTAACATCAGTCAAATAGTTCAGTCGTATAATTTAGTCGTATAGTTCAGTCGTATAGTTCAGTCGTATAACTCTGTCGTATAGTTCAGTCGTATAATTCAGTCGTATACTTCAGTCGAATAATCCAGTCGAATAAACCAGTCGTATAATCCAGTCGTATAAACCAGTCGTATAATCCAGTCGAATAATCCAGTCGTATAAACCAGTCGAATAAACAAGTCGCTCAATATAAGCAACGGCGGCAGTGAACTAAGATAATATTTTATCAATTCTTGCTCGTAGCCATAGCTGAAGGAGCCGGGGGCATGGGGTAGAGGCCGGGGGCCAGGGGCCTTTCCAACTAGTTTCAAGTTCGATTTTACGGGCAAAAGTAGTTTGGCAAGTAAGGTATTCAGACCATAGCTAAGCTATAGCTGAAAAAGACACAGAGAGAGGAATCGGGTTTAACGTCCACTCGACACATAGTATGTCATTTCGGGACTCACATATGGTTTTTAATTTCATTTCAATAATTCGTTTGCGCGTAGGGGTCTTAAGCAGTTGGAGGAAACAGGAGGACCCG